>OX336391.1:217101403-227101403 GCA_946902985.2 Meconema thalassinum
CTGATTGAAGGTCCAATGATAGTACTTTAGATGAGTCATCCATAGCGGAAGTTTCTAATTAAAGCGCGAATAAGTATGGTGACTGCTTGTTAGATAATGCCAGGCGGAAGGCCAGTTCCGTAGAAAGTGAAAGTTACCTTTCCGGCATTAACGCTCCTGGTGAAAGCAAGATAACCAGATATGTCACTTTCATTGCTATGTTAGGTGTTGATGAATTGCAGTACATTCTCATGCACGTCAAGTTCATTGTATTATTTACTTTTATAGAGACTATCATGTAGACCGCTGCGCGGTGTAATGTCTAGCGTTGGCTGAGGGCCGCGTTCGGTTCCTAGCTCTGCCAAGGAATTGAACTCTGGTTTGAGGAGTGGAATGGCGTACACTCAGCCTCATGAGGGTAACTGAGTTTGGTTCCCACCTCAGCCATCCTAGAATATTTTTTCCTTGGTTTTCCTCTTCTACTCCCAGCAAATGCAAGTATACTGTAGTTAGTTTCTAACTTAAGGCCACGGCACCTCCTTCCCAATCCTAGCTTCAATTAGAAGTAAGCATATTGTTAAAGAAACCACATTAACACAGGTTATCAGACACTTTTCTATTTCTTCTTTTCTCTCTTCCCCCACCCTCCATCCCCCTCCCCCAAACTCTGCACAAGTCATCATGTACAGTGAAAATGTAATACCACCAACAGTAGCAAGAAATTTTTGATTGATAACATTGTGGCAATGCTTAATGTTGGTCAAATTTGTGATTTGGAGATGTGGAAAAAAGAAAGATTGGATAGATTTGAAGCCATTTTTTAGTTTTGCCATATTGACAATTGATATAGCAATTTTTAAGTCGGTCAACACAATAAAAGAGGTTGTAATAATAATGAGGAATCCGGCAGACAGAGAGCTTTATTAGGATTTGTAGTATGAGTCCATCATATATTTACTGTTGGAATAGTCGTTGATACACGTGCTTATTTCACTTCAGCTACCATATTTATTGCTGTGCCTACTGGAATAAAAAAAATCAGATGATGAGCTACTCTTCATGGAACTCAATTCAATTACAGACCTTCATTACTTCGAGAGCCGTGACGTTTGGTCACTCAGTGTATAATTATGTTGGTAGCACTAACTTTCACGATTTACTCTTATGACTAAAATATTTTGGACTTCTGTCTGTTAGGCAGTCAGCCCGAAGGCTGGTTGGATCCTCAAAAAGCACCGCCGTTAGGTTATGTGGGTAGATACCCACAAAAAACCCAAGGCAGCGCCATATTGAGGCGTACTAGGCAAGATGAGGATTGAGGTAATTTGCCATTGCTTTCCTCACTGAGTCAGAATAGCAGTACTAACCCTATGAGTAGAACCTTTCACAGCATCCACAGGCACTGACTGTGCCCTGAATATCATTACTAAGCACCACCCATACCTCAGTAGCTTCCATATAATCACAGCCATGAGTGAGACTGAGACATCGGTGAAAAGCCACATTTTACTCTAGCTTGTGCCAACAGCCAAATGCAAAATTACTTCAGTCATCAAGAGATGGCAAACAGGCCTATTTTGGACTTAAAGTTTGCTAAATTTGAAGTGTGTTCCATACACATATTCCGAGATATTAAATGTAGAGTTCAAAAGACTTGACATTATTAATTACAGATGGTAGCCTTGCTGATTATTTCACCGTAATAAGCACAGTTATATGTCCTAAAGCATAAGGAAGCTTGTAGTTTTACGTGACCGTTAATTTTGCAATCATGAGCCACGGGATCTCTATTTTTACGTGGAATCCGAACCAAGACCGAGAATCGAACCCAGTCCGCCGGTGAGAGACAAGCAGCTTGACCACTGCACCACCACGCACCCGGTTCCTCCTGATGCATACATTGCACATACAAAACAAGGATAAAATCCATTCGTTAGTATGGAATTTCGCGCTGTTTAACATTGAACCTATCAGCATCTGTAGAATCATGATGGCAACACTGTTATGTCTGGGTTATTCAAAATTAATCTGGAATATTATGTTTTATAAGTTTGAAAAATTTAGACCTGTTGGCCTGCATACTTTCTGATCTACTGAGAGTAGGGTTCAAAATTATAGAGACTATTTATCAACAGTTGGCAGCCTTGGTGACATTCTTTTTCTTTCATCTCTTATGGTACACAATACGCATACACAATTTGGTTGAAATCCAATAGATAGTATGGGCATTGAATCTATCAGCATGCGTAAGATCATGTCGGCACCATTGCCATGTATGGGTTGTTGAAAATGTATCGGAAATATTATGATCTATAGCCTATATGTGTCAAGTTGTAAAGAAATCCATTTGTTAGTATGGAAGGTACATGCAGTTAAACATTGACCCTATCAGCACACGTAAAATTATGTTGGCAACACTGTCATGCATTGGTCCAGGTACCGGTACTATACGTATGCAAAGTTAAGAACTGTTGGCCTGCATGCTTTCTGATATATTGAGATAAGGATGAAATGTATAGAGAGTATTTATCAACAGTTGGCAGCCCTAGTGACTCAGAAGAATGTACATAGTCATATCTGTTGCAGTACACAAATCACATCCTAAATGTGGTCGAAATCCAATTGACAGTATGGAAGTTACATGCGTTTAAAAATTGGATCTATCCGTAGGCATAATAAAATCATGTTGGCAACACTGTCATGTATGAGCTCCTGAAAATTAATCTGAAATATTATCTATATTTGTGCCAATTTTGGAACAATTCCCATGCATGCATTCTGAGATATCCAACATAAGAGTTCAAATTTTAATTGTGATTTTTCAGCAGTTGGTAGCACTGACGTCATTTTCAAATATGTCGGTGAGATGTCCTGGTATTGATCTTTACTCAAACGAAATTTGGTTTTGATAGTTCTAGCCTTTTAGGAGGGACACACAGACCGACGGACTAAAGGATAGAAACGCACATTTGCCCGGATTGATCTCATGTCTACTTTTTCATCATTTTTGCTAAATATTAAACGTAAGTTAGCTTTCTATATTCAACAATAAGGGCATTTAAAACAGCCCGTAAGAAGCTATTTTTGGAAAAGTAGTTCTATATCTTGGAATAAGACATTTACAACTTGTGAA
Organism: Meconema thalassinum; assembly: GCA_946902985.2. Lineage (NCBI taxonomy): Eukaryota > Metazoa > Arthropoda > Insecta > Orthoptera > Tettigoniidae > Meconema > Meconema thalassinum. The sequence continues at coordinate 217,104,516 of OX336391.1, forward strand.
TGGCCCTGAATGGCCCATTAATTTATCATTGAATCGTCAGGGGTGAAACAGGTCTTGAAAATCTGGGATTTTAAAAGTGGGCTACATTCCTTGAAGGGGAAATGTTTGTTGTGGCAGCATCACATACAAAGTTTTTCCTATGGTATCAAGCAGACCAAGCCTATGTAAAAGCTACAGATGTAAGCACAAACAATTGCTTGTTCATGCGTCGGCTGTGAGTAAGCGGGTCTGTATTCCACCCAATGTTTCCACTTCTGCTGGCTGTGAAAGTAATAGGCAGCCAGTCTCTGCTAAAGCAAGAGATCAGGAACACCTGCTCATAGTGTGGCTGTGTGTGTCTCGGCTTCGGCGTAGTAGTGTAGTAGTTGTAGTTGGTAGTATGCTGAGCTTCTATGCCCAAGACTGCGGGTTCAAAGCTGGCGGAAGTCGTCGGATTTTTTAAGAGCGTTAAAAATCCCTCAGTATGCCTTCCTTGGGAGGGTCATAGATTTATGGCATGTAAAAGAACCTTACACTAACTAAACTTGTGTGAAGCAAACTTTGTAGGTTAGATTTGATTAATGTTCTGAAGTTCCAAAGTTTGTCACCAAGCGCTGGTTGCGATGGCATCTAGTAGTAGCCAAGTTCACAGCTAGGTGTCGTGGATGGTAGCATTTGGTAGCAAAAGTTGGAACTACTTGAAATAATCGCCAGCAGTCCTTACTTGAATTAAAAACATAACATAGACCGGTCTACAGTGCAATTGATATAATAGACAATATTCAAAGAGCAATTGATGTTACACAAGCTACTGATAGCATTATACTTGGGGGTGATTTGAATTGTCCAGTGGACAAACTCAATAGGAAATCGGAACTGGTCCTGAATTACCTGGAGGAGGAAGGTCTAAGGCTCGTGAATGACAAGAAGGCACTTACGTATATTTGTTATAATGAAGGTAGCACCATGGACCTCATGTTTGTACGAGGTCTCACTATTCATGATCATGGACTAATGACAAAGTGTGATGCAGCTGTAATTAGGAAGCATATCCCAGTATTTACGATATTGACTGTTACAAACCCTTTAAGCTTCCAGCAAAGAAGCAAAGAACGAGAAGAACACTAGACCAGAGCCTGTTGGAGGCGAATACAGACAAAATACCAACTATTATGCTATCAATTACTGAGGGTAATTTAGATGTGGCTATGGCGGGAATAATGGAATTTATAGAAGAAGGAACTTCAACTATAGAGTTTACTCGTCAAGTGCAGAAATGGTTTGATAGAGAGTGCTTCAAGGAGAGACAAACTACATTACAGAAGCTACAAATCGCAAAGAGAACTAACGATAAAGGTGATCTGGAACGCTACCAGACATCAAGGAGTAAATACACTGACCGGCAAAAAAAAGTGGAACAGTTAAAAAAAGTAATATAAATAGTATAAAACTAGCCTTGAAAAAGATTTAATCACATTTTAAAAGCCTTTCATGCATTAGAACTAACATTTGAAACATCCGTGAATAGAAATTGATAGTATGGCATTTTTAGGGTGGTTTATTACCACCAATTACCCCCAATCTTCGATGAGCCTATCTTAATGGTTTTATGGCGGGAAGCGGACTGTAAGCGTTTAAGGTTTATGAGTGTTGCCGCTCGCTTATTGTTGTTCTAGGGATAACAACTGGCATTTGTTGAACACGTGTGAGCCATTGTCACACATTTTAGCATGTTATCCATTTGCAGTTCACACTAAAATATGCCTCTTAGCCGTGAAGAAGCTGCACAGGCAGTTGCATTGGTGGAGGATGGCCGCAGCTTCCGTTATGTTGCTGAGGTCATTGGATCATCTCTCGGTAGCATACATCGTGCAGTGCAACGTTACAGAGAGCTCCAAACATACCACAGGAGACGAGGGTCAGGCCGTAGAAGAAGCACAAGTGCCAGGGATGACAGATTTCTCACCCTCCAAGTTCTGCGTGATCGGCATACCACAGCAGTTCAGGCACGAAAGCAACTGGAAAATGTCAGAAATGTGCGAGTGAGTGAGCGAACAGTAAGAAGAAGGTTTGAAGAAGCTCATCTTTCGTCCAGGAGACCTGCACGTGGACCCGCACTCGAACGACATCACAGAGAGGCGCGTCTTCGCTTCGCAAGGCAGCATCTGGGATGGACCCATGAGCATTGGGCCTCTGTTCTCTTCACTGACGAGAGTCGCTTTAACCTTAGATCTCCTGATGGAAGAGAAAGAGTGTGGAGAAGGCGCAGGGAGAAGTACAGCCCTGTTGCTTTCTCCTCCAGGACTCCATTTGGAGGTGGCTCGGTTATGGTGTGGGGTGGCATCAACGTTATGGCCCGCACTGAGTTGGTGTGCATCGATCACGGGACGCTCAATTCCCAAAGGTACATCGAAGAGATCCTGATGAACCATGTGACGCCCTTTGCGCCTTTCATTGGTCAGAATGTCATGCTGATGCAGGATAATGCCCGCCCTCTTACTGCTCGCTGTTTTGTACAATATCTGCAGGAAGTGGAGATTCAAACCCTGGACTGGCCAGCTCGTAGTCCTGACTTGAACCCCATCGAACATGTATGGGATATGCTTGGACGGAACGTCAGACAGCGTGACCACACCGCATTGGCACAACTGAGAACATCGCTGCTGGAGGAATGGGATCGCATCCCGGCAGCTGCCATTTGACGAGTTGTGAACGTTATGCCTGAGCGTTTACAAGCTGTCATAGACGCTAAAGGTGGAAACACTCGTTTTTAGTGACCAGTGTTCTCGTGCAGTGTAGTGAAAACATTAATACTGTTTTGTTTGGCAATACGTTTGATAAACAGAAGCCCAAAAGAGCATTACTAAAAAATAGAAAATTGTAAGATTTGCAAAATGTAACGAAATTTGTGAGTTAAAGCGTGTTATTAAACATGTTTCGGTATTTTCTGTTGCCAACCATCTAAAATTTACGTGGATAATGCAAATATTGGAAAACCGATACATTTCAGTGGGATAAACTAAGAAATTACATAAAAAATAAAGTGTTAGAGAGAAAGAAGACAAAATGCTCATACCTGACATTGAGAAAGGTCCGTATAAAGCACTCAGGCCAAGACAACCACGCTTCCCAGCGGACATCAGGATGGAAACATGGGAGGAACACATGAGGGGGGGGGGGGTTCTAGTATCCAAAGAGACCAGACCGGAGTGGGGCAAGTCCACAGAGGTAGAGCATACTACGTAGGGGAGACAGTTGTACCTTGGATCACTTTTCAAACGATCTTTAAAATGGCAGCCTCTTTTTGTTAGTTTATTTGTCTCACAAACCTCACATATCAAACACACAATTATCTATCACAATAAATCCATTTGAACCTCATTATTGAAATATTACATTTTAAATCACGTTTTTCTTTTAAGATGTACAAGTGTTCCAAGGTACAAGACCATCGTGTACCTTGGATCATAACGTCTTGTACCATGGATCACACTATTTTGTACACTGCACATCGCAATAGTTTTACATTTTATATGATTGCAATTGTGAAGATGCATCACTGCATATCAATACTGGGCATCTGACTGGTTGTGTAAACAAAATCAGTTTATTTTACATTGTAGTTCGAAAAATCTACCTGAAACCATAACTGTCCAGCTACTCGAGCAGATCCTGTTGATTCAACTGGTTTAGGAAGTTTAACTAATATAACTTGTTCATTAACGTCAAACACATCTTCGATTCACAAACAAATTTATTGCTTCCTACAGTACGTTTATAGAACTTTATCTGAAATTCGAACCCATGAAGATCTTCGGAAACTCTTTTTCCAACAAAATGTTCGGTTGCTCCTTTCTTTTTTTGTAAATTGAACCAATACACAATCATCTCGTTGAAATGTTTCTCTCTCGAACTGTAGTTCATCATTTGCCTCAGTTACTTCTTGATTTAGAAACTCCAACAGTGTAGCTTCATTCTCGTCATCTGTTGAATCTTCTGTAGTTTTATCTACGTCATCCAAGTCAGAGTCACTGTCAAAGATTAATTTCATAATGAGCTTACGTTTCCAACGCTTTTGTTGGTTTGACAACACTTTAGGCTCCATTTTTCAACTCTTCTTTAACTTTTGTTTCCGGATTTCTACCTTTTCAGGAGTGTCTGTTATAATTCTGGTGCCGCCTGGTTTCCTTCCCCTTTTCTTATTCTTCCTTGCTGTGGCTTTAGAAAATGGTTGAATTTGTTCTGGTGTTAGTATAGGCCTACTTGCAGGCCTACGGGTTTTCTCATTTGTTGCCATGTTTGTCATCTCCTGAAGCCTTGAAAGATTTCAAATGGCATATCAGTGTAGCCAATTTCAGTTTATACACCTTGCATGCTTCTCTAATTGTTATTTGTTTATCTGGTGGTGCACGGACAGCTTCAAGAGCGTTCCGCATTGCCTCAGGATCAACAGGAGGCCGTTTATTGCCAGATTTACTTCTTGGCATTGTTACCTAAAACCAAATATCAAAGAGTATGAACATCGTGTACCTTGGAGCAGTGACCCAAGGTACAAGATGACATTGTGATCCGAGGTACATGAGGGAGCTCTTTGGAATAAAAAAAAAAGGCGGGCTAACCTATAGGTTATGTTTAAACCAACAATACAACATGTAGATATACTCGCCAGATAACAAAGAATCTAGAGGCGTGTGTATGTGTTAATAGTTCGTTGTCAATTTGCAATGGGAAAACGATAACTGAAAACTAAAACTCTTACTTTATTCACACAAAATTTTGTTTCGAAATTCAGCAGCTCGACGAACATGCAAGCAAATCACACACAGGTTATAACTGCACTCTGGTGGGTTGTACATATACTACTATGATTATTTCACGGCCGACTGAATACGAGCTGCGCTCTATACCGGCCTTGACATTCCCAGTCAGAACCCATGTATAACATGTAATTGGAAAGTTTCTACTCGTTGCCGGTAGAGCGCACTCCCCTCCCATTATAGGCGCGATAAGGAATAAGCTGAACAGTACGTATATTAAATGTGTAAACTCAAGAACCACTGGATGGATTTTGATGCTGCTTTCACCATTCTGTAAAGGTGATCTCGAGGAAGAGTTGTGTAGAAAATAATTTATTTATGACCAAAGGGAGCCAAGCAGTAACGATTTCAGTGAAAAGGTCGAAAAAATAGCCTGGCGTCCGTGCGCTTTTTAAGCTTACGCTGGGCGAACCGTTAAAAATATCATATTATGAGTGTAAGAATTGTTCAGCGTGAGAAATTCTACAAAAAAGTCCGCGAGAGCATATCTCTATCTTCGATACATCGCCCACTATGAGTGTTTTTAGTTTGGACGGGAGGGGCATTTGGCTTGCACCTCGCCATTCTTAAATTACGTCTGACAGGAATTCCTTGCACATTCATAACTGTTCCCGGGCGAAGCCGGGGCGGGTTGCTAGTGACACTAAATAATTATCATTATAATTTCCGCATTATCAAAATTAAAATTATATCACAAAATAAAATAGCGTGCTAATAAATCTAAGAGAAATTAGACATACCTTGCACCTTCTTCGGGTACAAGGACACTACTCCAACACCGTCTCATTAAAAGGAAAGAGAGGATCAAAATTACAGCCGGGAACAAGTAGCAGCTAATCGTGTGTTGTGTTTTGTGCTAAGAGATCTTTCGACAAATTATCAGATACCGTGTGCCTTCTTTTTCACGAAGCAGCTGTCAGGACGGGACTTACATAAACTCCTGCTGGACGTTATTCTCGAGGTTGAACAATGCGGTTTCATAATTATAATAACTGTCTCTGATAATCACAAAACTAACACTACAATGATGAGGCATTTAGGGGGAGGGAATTTGCAACCAATGGTCAATCACCCATACGACGAGTCTAGGAATGTATTCCCTAGTTTTGATCATTGTCACATTCTAAACAGAAACATTAGAACGCAGTTTCTGTAACGAGAGATGACTGATGGTACTGGAATAATTTCAGGTAAATTACTATACACAATGCAAAAGGCTGAGATCGTCAAACCGGTCAGACACCTCACTAAAAACACATCGAACCCACTAAATTTGAAAAAATGAATGTTCGGCGTGCCAAGGAAGTGTTCTCGTCAGAAGTTATTGGTGCCATTAGTACACTAAAAGAAAATATAGGCATGCACCCGGAAGCGTACACATTCATGGACGCAGAAGCAACCATTTTTTTTGAAAAACGTTAATAAATGGTTCGCTATGCATGACGTAAGCATCACATATCATCATATTCAGTCTAGAAATCCAGATAAAGGGCATTTTTTCTCATTAAATGTCAGTCGCCTAAACTGGCTAGAGGAATATTTTCTTTCTTACTTTGAAAGCTGCTAGTAACGCTGCTAGAAAGGACTTCCTGAGTTCTGAGACTTACGAAGCTACCTATACAATTAATCACGGATTCAGCTGTCCAGTGCATAAGGTATCTTCTAAAAATGGGTAGAGGAAAGTCGCCAAATATGGGGAGTTTTTTTTATAGGGCTCACATTAGACATAAGAAGGAACGGAATAATTTTGGTTTTCTCACCAATGTTAACCTCAGGCGATATACTATGTATATTACAAATATGGGCACGTTTGATGTAATACCCTCTGATATTATTGTTAACTTTAAAAGTGCACTTTCCCCGTATTAGGCAACCGGGTTTCGTAATATGGGGAGGTGAGAAACCTCACGGTTTTTATTTATAATAGGTACACTGAATAGTATACCCTACTAATTAAAGCATTAATTCTGACATTTTTTTTCGTGTGGCCTCCTGAGAGGCCGAGTGCAGGTCTTTCTAGTCGACGCCCGTGGGCGACCTGCGCGTCAGGATGAGAGATGGAATGGATGAAGATGAATGAAACTGGGCAAGGATGTGGAAGGAAGCGGCCGTGGCCTGTTAGAAGGTACCGTCCCAGCATTTGCCTGGTGTTGAAAAATGGGAAACCACGAAAAATCATTTCAAGGACGGCCGACGGTGGGGCTCGAACACACGCGTCTACCGAGTCAGCAGAGAGCTTGGCCCCATGGCCTAACGCTGCGCTTTAGCCAGCGTAGCCACTACTGTCGGTAATTCTGACAATGTAATGAAATCATGAACACAAATAGTACAAAAATACAAAAATGAATATTTTAAGTAAATAACAGTCCTAGTTTCCTGTTGCCGAACTTCCAAACCGTTCAGCAGAAAAATGCATAAACTTTAATGAAAACCGAGTGATTCTGATCGAATTCAACTGTAACGAGATGCAAGGTATGTCTAATTTCTCTTAGATTTATTAGCACGCTATTTTATTTTGTGATATAATTTGCATTTTGATATTGTGGGAATTATAATGATAATATAATAGTGTCACTAGCAACCCGCCCCGGCTTCGCCCGGGAACAGTTATGAATGTGCAAGGAATTCCTGTCAGACGTAATTTAAGAATGGCGAGGTGCAAGCCAAATCCCCCTCCCGTCCAAACTAAAAACACTTATAGTGGGCGATGTATCGAAGATAGAGATATGCTCACGCGGACTTTTTTGTACAATTTTTCATGCTGAACAATTCTTACACTCATAGTATATTGATATTTTTAACGGTTTGTCCAGCGTAAGCTTAAAAAGCGCACGGACGACAAGTTCTTTCTTCGACCTATTCACTGAAATCTAAAATCGTTACTGCTTGGCTCCCTTTGATCATATATAAATTATTTTCTACAGAAATCTTCCTCGATATTACCTGTACAGAATGGTGAAAGCCGCATCAAAATCCATCCAGTGGTTCTCGAGATTACCCGTGATATCCAAGAATCGGGGACTTTGTTTTACACTAAGTAGATATAAGTCTTAGTCGTGCAATGCTTGGTGAACAGCGCTGTGTGAGCAGTTGAGTAACTAACAAGATTTCATGAAAAAGGTCTCATTGTCTAGGCCGGTATGAGCGCATTCAGTCGGCCGTGATTATTTTCTCCTAGGTAGCAGCACATACTGAGAAACAAAACGGTGATCCAAGGTAGATTATACTCCTGGTACAACAGTCTCCCCTACTTCACTATAGAAGAAGTTAGGCAGATCATCACGAAAAGCAAGGATAACAGAGCTTCAGGTGTAGATGGACTCTGTAATGAACATTTGAAGATTTCGCTACACTTCCTGGAAAACGTATGGGTAGAGTTAGTGAATAAGTGCTTAGAGACTGAAACCATCCCCAGTACTTGGCGTAAGTCCATCATCAAACTGCTATACAAGGGTAAAGGCGATGTCAGTAAACCTGAATCATATAGGGGTGTGGCGTTGGAATCGGTTGCATGCAAATTGCTTACCAAGCTTCTGACTCGGAGAATAGATGCATGTGTAGACCACCTGCTTCCAGAAGAACAATTTGGATTTTGGAAGGGCAGTTCTACTCTATTGGCAGCAGAATGTCTCTTAAATGACATACAGGACACACTTGAAGCTCATGGGAAGAAATATGTAATTTTTATAGACTACACCAAAGCCTTCGACAGTCAATAGAAGGAAACTTGTCATAAAATTAGAAAACTTACTAGGACGTTCTGACACGACAAGACTGATATCGAACATTCTGGCGGACAATCAAGTTCAGATCCATGATGGTATCGCACACTCGGACTGGATTGACCAGACAATCGGAGTACTGCAAGGAGACCCGCTAAGTCCGTTACTCTTCAATATCATGACCCACGATGTTGTCTTCAAATTAAAGGAGGGAACACACAAAGTAAATATATATATATTTATGCAGATGACATGGCCCTGGCCTCCGATAATATAGAGGAACTACAGAAGGGAATAGATCTTGTTGAGAAATGGGCGGAGGAGAGTGAACTAAGGATGAATGCTAGGAAGACTGAATTAATGAGATTCAGAAATGGAGGAAGGCTGAGGAAGGATGACTACATTGTTTGCGGGGAACACATACTAACGCCGAAAAAGCAATTTAAGTACCTTGGAATTACTATGCAAGTCACAGGGACTTCCTTTATGGTTCATATAAAGGAGAGACTTGCAGCAGCACTTAGAAATATAAGCGACATCAGACATTTACAAAGAATGTCAGTAAATTCAGCTATGGAACTTTTCAGAGTCAAAGTACTCCCATCACTTACGTACGGGCTAGAGGTCATATGGACTTATCTATCAATCAGGCAATTAAAAGACATTGAAAGTTTGAAATCAAGGTATTTGAAAAGGGTATTGGGGGTATCAAAATTCGCTCTTTCACGATATGTGTATGCTTTAGCCAGAGAAACCTTTCTGGTAGAAGACCTTCGACTGCTAATGCACCTACCATCCACACAGACATGCGTAGACCTGTTAAGCGAACTTTGCAGGAAGAGAGACTCCATCCCAGAAAGATTCTTCGTAACAGATGCAATGTTATATAAAGAATGGATGCGACCAGAGTATGAGCTGAGGCACCTAGTGACCAGATTTGCGATCCATGGCTTCCACCATCGCATCTGCACTTGGAAGTCCTTACATCAGCCCAGCCAGGAGTGTGTTTGCCGATTATGCAACAATCAGTGCGATATGTATCATGCCATGGAATGCAGTAGAAGACTAGTATCACTCACGCAGTTTTATTTAAGTTAGACGAGGACTGATTAACTTGTCTTGATCAAAGTGTAGTGTAGTGGAATGGGTAAACGGACTTGATGAACACAAGTCTCTGGTGTTACCTAGGTACATGATTGATTCAATATTGTTCACATTGTTATAATGTTGTTCCTATCTATGGCCATTGGCCGCAATAAATATTTTATTTATTTATTTAAATATTTTATTTAAAAACATAACACACACTAATGCAGTCATCACAATTAACACCGGTCATCAGACAGATTCTACACACACTCAAAGTGGACGGGGCTACATGACCGCGTTGTCACATCCCTAAACTAAGGAACCAACCAGTGTGGCTGTGAGCAAGACTACCTGCTCAGCCCTGATGTGCCTAAGACCTGTAAGTTGGAAGAAACGAGGATAAAGAAGGCAAAATTCTTGTCACATCACCACACCACACTTAGGAAATCGTTTGTTAATTCGTATTTGACATGTTGAAACATACACATATTTCATCCTTCTGTCCATCTCTCTTTGGGTTTTAACCAATCCCCCTTTCTCTGCTGACGGCTCTATATTTGTAAATACAGTAAGTTATAATAGCCAGGAGAAACAATTTAGTGTGGATGCATTTCATGCCCTCTTAAATATAGTAGTTAGATACCATTTAATAAGCTCTAATATTGCAATATGTTTAGCCTACTATTCACAGTTTGCAAAAATGGATGAAAAAAATCAAACTTATGAGAGCACCTGAGCAGATGTGTGTGTCTGTCTCTGTGTCCCCCCCCCCCCTACCAATTCCTAAACGGCTGCAGCTATCAAAACCAAACTTGGTATGTGTGAAGATCTATGCCGGGACCAAGGTTACTTAAATACTGCCAGAACATCTCGAGCCCATATTTGAAAATGACGTCAATGCTACCAACTACTGAAAAATAATTGAAATTTGCACTCTTAAATTGGATATCTCAAATGGATACATGAGAACCATTCCAAAATTTACACACATATAGAAAATATTTCAAATTAATTTTCAGGAGACCATGCACGACAGTGCTTCCAAATTGATTCTAGGGATCCTAATAGGTTCAATGTTAAACTGCATGTTACTTCGATAATACCAAATGGATTTCTTCCAAATAATCGCATATATAGATCATAACATTTCAAATTAATTTTGAGCATCCCATATACGACAGTGTTGCCAGCACGATTCTACGCTTGCTGTTACGGCCCCTTCAGACGAGGCCACTTAGCAGCGCTGCTTCGTGGCGTGTTGGTGGCCCTGCTAGTGTTTGATACCCAATTGGAGAACTCGTCAATTTTCCAGTAAACATGGACGTAGAAGGTGATATAATTCTTGCCATGCTCCTCTTACGAAGGAGGAAGAAACTTCAACGGAAAACAAGGAGATTCTGGGTTCATCCATTGGTTTTGGAAAGACAGAATCGAGGACTGTTCTATAGCTTATTTGATGATCTGCAACAGAATGACGAAAAGTTCTTTGCGTACTTTCGCATGTCCAAATATTCATTTCAAGAGCTTTTAGATGGTATCAGCAACAATATTCGGGAAGAGTACAGAAACAAGGCTAGAAATCAGGCCCGAGCCCGCAGCAAAAATGAAATAATAGGAACCTGGGAATAGCAAAATACACGACCATGTGGCGAGCCGTTAGTCGCGCTACGTAGGCGCCACTAAATTAGTGGCTTTTTTTCTTTCTTTTGGTGGGGGGGAGAGTACCCGCACCCCCCGCGTGGCACCCGACCTTACTACTGGTGCCTCCGACATGCAGTTAATCTACGATAGTAGAAGAGAAAGCATAGGGGATTGGATAGAAAGGAATGTCTATTAGGACTTAGTGCCTGTCCCATCGCGGTCGCGATCTACCAGGCATAATTATCATATACTAGCAGAAGTACCCGTTCTTCGAACGGTGTTATATATTAACACCAGACATTATCAATTGAGCTACTGTTGCAATGGTTAGCGGTTTGTCATTCCTTCATAAGTTTATCAGAACGAAGTTAGTTTTCTGGGAATATCACACACACTGTTAATTTAAGGGCCTTAAAATGTGATTTTCGGAGACCCCTTATAGACTCGCGAATTTTGTGTCTCACAATGAGAAGCGCAACATATGCTTTGATCGTCCTTCTAGGATAATTTTTATATTTCGCCTATTTTAGCATGTATTTTCAGAAGTTTTTCCCTATATCCACCCTTCTACTGTATGAAAAGTACGGTGAGGAGTTTTATAAATGATTGGTGTATTGACTCATGTTTACCATACCTAATTTTACGATGCACCAAGCATCCGAACACGATTTATAGGCGTACATAAAGATACACAGAAAGGCAGACAGACAATTCTATTGTCTACAGCATATCACCCAGATATCCAAATATGGGTATGTCTACCATACAGTATCAAACAAAATCATCCTTACGATGAACCCGTATGTCGACAAAAATTTTTTTTGTTAAAATGTGCTCTCAAACTAAATTCACCTAACGTGTACTTCCTGACGTGAAATAGATTTGAAAGCCTTGCAGACGAAACACAATACACCTCACATAAAAAAAATCCCTCTACGTACACAGGAAGACCTCTTTCATAAATTATAAAAGCTTGTGGTGCATGAAAATTCAGGTTCTTTAGCCTCAAATGGCCCACATTCTTAGAAGCCGCAAAAAATACTGATTCAATTCAGGAATTTTTGAAAATAATGTTGCTGTTTGGAGATATAATAGACTTTCTGTACTATATGTCGCACATGAAATTGCATGAAAAAAATCTAGGTTGCCCCTTGACCCCCTTAATTGCATTGACGAATTGTACAGTCTACGTTGGTTCCGTGATAACCTTATAGCCATTTGCAAACTTTCACAGAAATGTAATAAATGGAGTAGCCTAATAATAATATCGTATGGCCTCGGATGCCGGATGCAAGCTTCGTAATTTGACACCCAGAGGGTAGCTTGCATGTCGAAATTTCGTAGTTCCTTGAATCACTATTAAAGTCAAGGAGGGTAGATATCTAAGCTCCTTGAACACTATAGCACTTTCTAGTAGAGAAATGAGGAACTTTGTGTTGGCGGAAACTGCTGAGATTAATTTTGCCATTATAAACACGGCCTACTGAATTCAAATGGGTTCTTTGACATGCCAACATCGTATGACATGCGAGTCGTATTTTTGCCGCCTTTCAAAAATCACTTACCAGGAGTGAACCTGCAATCTTGGGGTTAGTGGACCGACACGCTATCCACTCACCCACCGTGGCAAGGTATAAATGGAGTGACATTGCTTCTTACAGAAATAGATGGAAAGTTGGATGCCACCCCTTGAGATAATGTTATCATGGTTACCGATTTCCATTCCTTCATTAGTTTGTTAAATTAAATTAAATTAGTTTTCTGGGAATATTTCAGATACTGTTGGTTTTAGAGCCTTGTAATGTAGTTTTCGAGGCCCCCAAGTTTTGTTTCTGGCACCGAGGGGCTTTGTCTCCTCGTTGTACGCCATAATATAATACTAATAATAATAATAATAATAATAATAATAATATCATATAGGGATAGGAATATAATAGACCTGCCGTACCACACCCGCAGGTGTAAATCGCGTGAAAAAATTCTAGTGTACCCCTTGACCCCCTTAAGCGCATTATACGTATTGATGAATTTTACAGCTTCATTTCTTTCCGTGATTACCTTCTAGCCGTTTGCACACTTTCACACCAATGTAATTAATGGAATTGCATTGCGTCTTACAGCAATAGATGGACCTCTGAGAATCTGTTGCCATGGTTACCGGCTTGAATTCGTTCATTAGTTTATTAAATGAAATTCGTTTTCTGGGAATATCTCAAAAACTGTTGGTTTTAGGGCCTTAAAATGTGGATTCGAGTTTTATCTCTCACATTGAGAGGCTGAAAATGATCTTTGTCTCGTCCTTCTACTCCTATTTCAGCATGTATTTTAAGGGACACTGGGACTGAAATTTTAGTGAAATTTGTGGAAAATGTCGATTTTCGTTTTTTTTTTCATATTAATACACCCCTATCCCCTGCGGATCATATAGCAGTGTTTTATTCGAATTCCGCCATTTTTAAAGCCCTGACGTGTCCTTTAAACGCCCCAGCACAGTAAGTGTCCTGAAGGTTCTGAGTCTTGGTGTTTCTACAATCGAAGTATCGCAGCTGGTAAAACACCACAGAGTCATGACAAAATGGCTGTAGAACTTGAAGAACCCTTAGTTGTCAAGATTATGCCTGTTTATCAAAGGCTGGCATCAGATGAGCTACTATCCAGATGCATCCGTGGTGCTACTGAAAATGAGAATGAGTCTCTGCATTCTGTTATCTGGAGGAAGTGCCCAAAAGAGATTTTTATTTCACGGAAGATACTTGAAATTGCTGTTTGGAATTCTGTAGCAGAATTCAACATGGGGTGTAGTGCAACAACAGAGTTGAAATCAGGAATAAGACTAACTTCAGTATCTCATGTCACAGCACAAACACTTGAAAGATGTGACAGTCGCAGGAAGTATTGTTACGTGCCACCCCCCTAGTGGCACTTTTGTTAACTGGATTACGGTGGGGTACAAAGCACAACACCAATTACTGCTTAAAGAAATAATTAACTTTATTGTGGCCTGAAAATTACACGAATCAGCAAATACAAGCAATTAGGAGCCTTACTCCAGTTTCGTCAAGTCTCTTCCTTGAGCGCTCTTGGCCCTTCCACTTGTCAACAAACCACAGAAGTTAATCCTGCCGCTAATGAGCCTAGTGGCCTTGACAGAAACTACCTGCTCCTCTCTTTTATGTTCACCGACCACAATTACTTACGTTCACTTGCTGCAGGCTATTTCGCTGTCCACACGCTGGGAGAAACAATGTCACTTAATTTCGACACCACAATATCTGACACTCAGTGAAAGCACACTTACTCAGGACACGGCAGTCCCCTGTATGTTCCTCACTTCGCCGCTACACTAGGGGTTTCGCAAGTCACCACACTTCTGTCGCTCAGAATAAACGCTCACACTAGCTCGTAAAACACAACAACAACTGCTTCACGGGTCACTCTTATATAGCAGGCCGGTGACTCAATAAATGGTTCTAGATCCATCCAGAGTCCACGGCTTCTCGAGGTTTCCACCGCTGGTCCAGTCACGAATCTTCTGGACTATCCCTTTGTCTGTAGTAGCCCTGTTGCATAAGGCGCGCGCAATACAGGAGGCAAGCCGCAGCCCAGCCCCTGGGGCAGTTGTGACTCAAGCGGCGAGCGATGACACAAACTCACAGCCGTAACACCACCCCCTTCCTAAAAAGGCTGATCGTCCCGATCAATCATTGGTCCGTCTGTGTCCCTCCGTAGGCTGCCAGGCGATCTCGATGCACGATCTTCATCTTCGCCCTCGGGCTCCGCTGGATCCTGTAGACGACATCGTTGATCCGTTTCACGACTCGGTACGGGCCCTCCCAGGACTTCTGCAGTTTGGGTGACAGGCCATTCTTCCGTAATGGGTTGAAGAGCCAGACCAGGTCGTCCTCGTGGAATCCGCCGGCATCCGTCTGCTGGTCGTATCGGGTCTTCATTCTGTCGGTCTCGATCCGCAGTTTCCTCCTCGCGAACGCGTGCACGTCCTCCAGTTGGTCGACCAGTTCTTGACAATACTGGCTTACCGGGATCGGATCATTCCCAGGTCGGCCAAAGGCAAGATCGACAGGTAGACGGAGCTCCCTCCCAAACATGGCCCGGGCTGGTGTGCACCCGGTGGCTTCATGCACGGCGGCGCGGTAGGCCAGGAGAAATAGTGGAAGATGTTTGTCCCAATCCCTCTGGTGCTCGCTGACGACTATTCGAAGATGGTTCTCGATGGTGCGATTGAATCGCTCTACCATCCCGTCGGACTGAGGGTGTAGTGGCGTTGTCCTTGTCTTCCGGATTCCCAGCAGCTGGCATAGGTTCTGGAACACCTGCGACTCGAAGTTCCTCCCTTGGTCGGAGTGCAGCTCCAGGGGTACTCCGTACCGGCTGACGAATTCCTTCACCAGGGTCTCTGCAATCGTCGCGGCTTCTTGGTTAGGGAGCGCATACGCCTCCGGCCATTTGGTGAAGTAGTCGCTGACGACTAATATGTAGCGGTTCCCTGCCTCGCTTAACGGGAATGGCCCAGCAACATCGATGGCCACTCTCTCCATGGGGCCGCCCACGTTGTAGGTCTTCAGTGGACCCCGTCGTCTTCGTCCTGGGCCCTTGCTGGCTGCCCAATCGTGGCACCTCGCGCAGTGATTCTCCACGTCTGTTCGGCATCCGATCCAGTAGAACCGCTCTCTCAGCTTCTCCAGGGTCTTCTTTATCCCTAGGTGTCCACCAGATGATCCTCCATGCACTTCCTTCAGGACTTCCTCCGTCATAGCCTTTGGAACGACGACTTGTTCCCGAGATGTCTTCCCGTCGGTGCTCTCCCAGGTACGGCAGATGAGGCCATCCCTTACAATCAGCGAGTCCCACTGTGCCCAGTAGGACTTAAACTTTGGGCTGCAGTCACTCACAATGTTCCACCCGGGTCTGGGGACACAGGCCCTCTTCCATTCGGCTATCAGTCCCAGGTCATCATCTTCCGCTTGCGCCCGCGTGAAAGATTCGCGGCTCCAGCTCCCTTGAAGTTCCACGGTAGTCCTTCGGCACTGTATCCCGGTGTTCTCCTCCCTTCGGGCACAGAAGGTGCAGTCTTCGGGGCACGGTCTTCGTGACAGGGCGTCGGCGTTAGAATGCAGTTGGCCTTTCCTGTGCTGAATCTCAAAGTTGTACTGTTGAAGCCTCTCTAACCACCGCGCGAGTTGACCCTCGGGCTGCTTGAAGTTCAGGAGCCACCGCAGGGATGCATGGTCGGTCCTGATGAGAAATTCTTGCCCGTACAGGTACTTGTGGAAGTGTTCAATGGTCTTCACGATGGCGAGCAGCTCCTTCCTGGTGACGCAGTAGTTCCTTTCTGGCTTTGACAAGGCCTTGCTGAAGTAGGCCACTACTCTCTCCTCGCCGTCCACTACTTGCGACAGGATCCCCCCTATGCCAAAGTCGCTGGCATCGGTATCGACGATGAACCTTGTTCCAGGTCTGGGGTAGGCCAGAATAGGCGCGGTGCACAGAGCCTGCTTGAGTTGCTCGAAGGCATTGTGGCATTCTGGTGTCCACGTGAAGAGTTGGTCCTTCTCAGTCAGTCGATGTAAAGGTTTGGCAATGTCGGCGAATCCTCTCACGAAGCGACGATAATAAGTGCAGAGTCCCAGGAAGCTTCGTAGTTGGGACTTGTCCTTCGGAACTGGCCACTCCCTCACAGCTGCGGTCTTCTCTGGGTCGGTGCGCACCCCTTCCTCGGAGACGATATGCCCAAGGTACTGGACCCGCTTCTGGAAGAACTGACACTTCTTGGGGCTCAACTTCAGCTGGGCAGCCCGTAGCTTCAACAAGATCTCCTTCAGGTTGCTGTAGTGCTCCTCGAAGCTCCTCCCCAGGACGATGACGTCGTCTAGGTATACCAGGCAGGTCTTCCAGTGTAGTCCCCTCAGAATGGACTCCATTAGCCTTTCCAAGGTTGCAGGGGCGTTGCACAGACCGAATGGCATGACGGTGAACTGCCAGAGCCCGCTGCCCACAGAGAACGCCGTTTTCTCGCGGTCCTTAGGGTGGACCTCCACCTGCCAGTAGCCACTCTTCAAATCCAAGGTGGAGAACCATCTTGATCCTGATATGGTGTCCAGCGTGTCGTCGATCCGGGGTAGAGGGTAGCTGTCCTTTTTCGTGACGTCGTTCACCAGCCTGTAATACACGCAGAACCTGGTAGAACCGTCCTTCTTCTTCACTAGCACGACCGGAGAACTCCAAGGACTATGTGATGGCTCGATCACCCCTTGCTCCTTCATCTCTTCTACCATCCGGTCGACTTCGGCTTGCTTGGCGAGCGGGACACGTCGGAATGGGGCCCTAATCGGTGCGCTGTCCCCAACGTCGATTCTGTGCTGGACCAAGCTTGTCCTGCCGAAGTCTTTGCTCCCCACGGAGAAGACATCCTGGAATTCGCGTAGCAGGTCCTGAAGTTGGCGTGATTGCTCCTCGTCTAAATGGTCCTGGGATCCTTGGTACAGCTTCTGTAGTTCTTCTGGCAGTGTGCGTCTTCCTCGGTTGTCCGTCTGCAGGTGTCCGTCTGTCGTATCCGTGATGCGGGCAATCCAGGTAACGGGCTCGCAGACTCCTAGGTTGGTGTCCCTGTGAACCGTAATGTCGTAGTCGTTCAGGTAGGACAGGCGGACGTACGGCCGAGACGTCGTGTTGATGAGAGTCTTGGCAACTAGCAATCCTTTTGTCTGGATGTCCTCATATTTTGGTTCGATGACAGCCGCCACTCCCTCAGCTGTTCCGTCGACAATTACGGCAGCGCTGACTTCCGTCCTGGCGGGAACGATGACGTCCTCTCTCAGCCTTACTCGTCGTGCGGCGACGGCCTCGTGTGCTGGTCGCAAAGCAAGTTCCTCCCTTCCGAAGTGCAGAGTGTTGGTACTCAGATCCAAGATGATGTTGTTCCGGTCCAGGAAGTCCAGTCCGATGATCACTTCATTTGATACGTCAGCCACAAGCACTGGATGCTTTATCGCCCGTCGACCAATGACGAACTCCAGTGATGCTTCGCCATGTACCGGTGCGGTCTCTCCGGTCGCGGTTATTAGCTGGAGGTTCCTTTGTGTGGGTTGCACTCTCCACTTCGGGATCACGGTGGGGCTGACGATGGTCCTCGATGCTCCCGTGTCGATTAGCATGGGCCAGCTCACTCCGTTGATGACTCCGTCGACCATCAGGCTGCTTTTATCCCTCCGTAACTGCGTCACACGAACTTGGACTGCCGGGGCTTGAGCCAACCTTCGCCCCTCATGGCTGGCTGATACTTGCTTTCCTGGGCCGCGCGGTTTCCCTACGACTGACTGTCCCGACGGAAACTCTTGGCGGCGGCGATCACCGCAGTCCTTGCTCAGGTGGCCTCTCTTACGGCAGGTCCAGCAGGTTGGTAGTCCTCTTCCGGGCCGCCTCACCGGATGTCCTTCGGCTAAGTTTTTGTTGGTGGTACTGCGACTCTTGAAGAACCGGCCTAGCACCTCCATCAGTTCATCGGCCAGGGGCTTGGTCTTGTTGGCTTTGGCTGGTTCGTCAACGTCCACCTGACGCACCCGCGCGCACATTCTAGATACCTGCTTTGCCGTCTCGAACTAAAGTGCGAGGCTCAGCGCATCTGCCAGGGTCTTATTGCGCGCGAGTCGCAGCGCCTGTTGAGTGTCCGAGTCCCGTAGTCCGTCGGTGAAGGTTTGCGTCGCAATCTGCTCCAGAAAGTCGGCCGGCGCTGTTGGGTAGGCTAGCCTTACGAGGCGTGCGATGTCCATCTCGAACTCCTGCAGGGTTTCCGCGTTCTTTTGTACCCGGGTCCGGAGCTGCATCTGGTAGGCCTGCTGAAGATGGCTATCCCCAAATCTGGACTCCATATGTGCGATCAGTGAAGCGTAGTCCTGGGATCCGGTCGGGATGGCCTGAAGGACGTTAAGGGCGTCCCCTCTCAGCGCTACAATGAGAGCTGTAGCCTTTTCCGTGCTGTTCCAGTTGTTTATGGAACAGGCTGCCTCGAACTGACGTAAATAGGTGCTCCACGGGACCTTTCCGTCGAAGGTTGGGGGCGTCACTCTGCTCTGTCCCGTTCCTGGTGTCCCCGGTGTACCTGTGGGCGGGCGTCGGCGCAGCTCGGCAACTTCCTCTTGAAGAGCGTTGACTTTCTCTTCCACCCCCGCGAGTGGGCGTTGGCGCAGTTCGGCTACTTCCTCTTGTAGGGCTTTGACTCTCTCATCCACCCCGGTCGGCGGGCGTCGGCGCAGCTCGGCGACTTCATCTTGTAGGGCTTTGAATCTATCTTCCATCCCTGTCGGCGGGTGTCGGCGCAGCTCAGCAAATTCCTTTTGTAGAGCGTTAAATCTCTCTTCCACCCCCGTCAGCGGGCGTCGGCGTAGCTCAGCAACTTCTTCTTTTAAGGCGTCGAACTTCCTTTCCACTGCCGTGACTTCCTCACGCAGACCCAGTTCTAATTTCTTCAAGTCCTGTGCTAACTTATTCTGCCCGTCTTCCATCTTCTTCTGGCCGTCCTCTATCTTCTTGGTTAAATTCCTCTGGCCATCTTCTAATTTAGCAGTTAGTCCTCGGCTAACTTCTTCTGGCCGTCCTCCATCTTCTTCTGGCCGTCCTCCATCTTCTTCAGGTCCTCCGCTAACTTATTTTGACCGTCTTCCATCTTCTTCTGGCCGTCTTCTAATTTGCAAGTTAGCTCCTTGGTTAAATTCTTCTGGCCGTCTTCTATGCCATTTAACTTTTCTAGCAATGCTGCCAATTGCGCCTCCATTTTAGTTGTTTGCCTTGTAAAGGGCATGCACTCACAGGAAAATTTTAAAAAAATTGACCTGCTCGGGTTTTGAAACCAGGACCGTCAAGTGTTGTGCTTGAGTTCGTAATCCGGCTTCTGACACCAGTTGTTACGTGCCACCCCCCTAGTGGCACTTTTGTTAACTGGATTACGGTGGGGTACAAAGCACAACACCAATTACTGCTTAAAGAAATAATTAACTTTATTGTGGCCTGAAAATTACACGAATCAGCAAATACAAGCAATTAGGAGCCTTACTCCAGTTTCGTCAAGTCTCTTCCTTGAGCGCTCTTGGCCCTTCCACTTGTCAACAAACCACAGAAGTTAATCCTGCCGCTAATGAGCCTAGTGGCCTTGACAGAAACTACCTGCTCCTCTCTTTTATGTTCACCGACCACAATTACTTACGTTCACTTGCTGCAGGCTATTTCGCTGTCCACACGCTGGGAGAAACAATGTCACTTAATTTCGACACCACAATATCTGACACTCAGTGAAAGCACACTTACTCAGGACACGGCAGTCCCCTGTATGTTCCTCATTTCGCCGCTACACTAGGGGTTTCGCAAGTCACCACACTTCTGTCGCTCAGAATAAACGCTCACACTAGCTCGTAAAACACAACAACAACTGCTTCACGGGTCACTCTTTTATAGCAGGCCGGTGACTCAATAAATGGTTCTAGATCCATCCAGAGTCCACGGCTTCTCGAGGTTTCCACCGCTGGTCCAGTCACGAATCTTCTGGACTATCCCTTTGTCTGTAGTAGCCCTGTTGCATAAGGCGCGCGCAATACAGGAAAGTCCGCGGTCATAATTGGAGAAGCGAAAGGCATGTCGACGGAAGGTGAAACTGACAGAAATGAAGGAGGAGGCTGCAAAACAGAAGAAGGAGGGTGTCACCTATGCTGTAGGACAGTCCTAATGTCATTGGTAAGCTGAAACCTTGTAAATTGTGCATCATTTTAGAAAATTGCTGTTTTCTCGGATTCACTTTTTCAGGCATTCAAAATGTTACTCGCGTCATAAATCTTATGATATTGCTTTCAAAATGGGAATTTATTATCTTCATTGCAATGACTATAAACCTGGGGATCGTTTTTTAGATTGCACTTTTGGTTTGGCTGCAAAAAAAATCAAACTGGAAAAAATACGATTTTTTTTAGAAAAAAAAAACTTGGATATGGAAAAAAATTAATTTCTTGACACTCATTAATGCAATTCAAAATCGGATCCGTAGGTTTCTTCCAATTGTTATAGTGCAATAGAAT
Organism: Meconema thalassinum; assembly: GCA_946902985.2. NCBI lineage: Eukaryota > Metazoa > Arthropoda > Insecta > Orthoptera > Tettigoniidae > Meconema > Meconema thalassinum. The sequence goes on from OX336391.1 coordinate 217,125,843, forward strand.
ATTACCTAAAAGTTACACTGCCTTGTTTTTTTTAACGCGGCTGACCTTTATAAAACTTGAATAATTAGCACAATAAATGTACAAAATAATTAATATCTGGAGAACTAATCAACTTACAATGCTCACGTTTCCCACAGTGGTATATAATATGACTATTCATAACCTTATAAAATTTCAAAGCTGTACCTCAGATTATATAGAATTTGAAAATTTCAGTCCCAGTGTCCCTTAAGGGGGTAGGCTCTCTTGTATGAGAGGTACGGAGAAGGGTTACATCAATGATTAGTGTCGTGCCTCTGATGGATATCTGTACCATATTTTACGTTGATACACCCAGCCGTTCTCGAGTTATAAGGGAACAAATTTGTCCACAAACAAACAAACAAACAAACAAACAAACAGACAAGACCAAAAAATTATTTTCGCGCGCATCCATAATAAAACAGTCTGAAACGCGTAAATAACTCAAATTTCCGTAGAAATTGCGAAAAAAACATACAAACTTTAATTTTTATGTATGTATAGATATACTGCACCGCTCGGTGTTGACCGTGTTTTATTGCCCAAATTTAGGTTTTACTCGCTAACCGTTGGAGATACACGAAAAGTGATAAGGACCTTTCGGATTAGAAAATTAAATTTTGAAGCTCGTATGTGCCATCAAAAGTTTGCTATTTCTTAGCGTTCTCTTTTTATTTGATTTGGAAATATGAAATTTTGAATCCAAAGGGTGTAGTGACGTCACTAAAATGGTCGCCATTTTTTAATAGTGGAAAATATCGAAATTAAAAGTATCCTATATGTAAACATGGTAAATCAGCTACATCCATGCAAAATTTCATTTAAATCGGACCAGTGGTTCTTGCGTTATTGAGTAACACACACACACAGACAGACAGATAGAAAGACAGACACACACCATCTCATTTTTATATATTAGTATGATTAACATAGGTATATATTATATATGTGCACATATAAATATATACACATATATAAGGGTAAGATTGTAGGGCCAGGGAAAACCGCATAGGAGAAAGGAAAGATTGCCTACACGTAAAACCTGTCGGCTTGGTTATTGCCACATGCAAGGATAATGTGGGTATGGAAATGAGTAGGTATGTTAGTGCGTGGCTGAAGACCTCGTGCGCATGGATGTTGCTGCGCTCTGGCGGCAAGTCGTTCGAATAGTCCATGTGGTGCTTGTCAGTGAAGTGAAGCAACGTGATTACCAGGCTGCGTTTGTTGAGGTGCGAATTAAAGTTCAAGATGGAAGAAAGTTCTACAAAGAGTAAAACCAATTGTTCTGTGGTTGGATGTAACTACTCCTACAGAAATTGTCCGCCTGGGACGAAGTTCTTCGTATTCCCAAACAATAAACAGCACATTCATAGAAGGAACGCTTGGACTGTGGCTTTAAAACGGGACACGTGTGATGGTAAACCTTGGCATCCTACAATTAATTCACGTGTTTGTAGTCGGCATTTTATAAACGGAACACCGACAAGAGATCCTGACAGTCCCGGTTACATACCGAGGCTCTACATGAAGCCACATTTATCGGATCAGCACCAGCAACGAGAGGGCAGTAGAGTAACTGCGAGATACAAGAGGCGAAAAATGAGGCATGGAAATGACGGGGGTGAAGGAAGTTTGATGGAGTATGGTTCATTCAGTGACGCGAGCACACAGACGGATATTGTGACCGTATATAGTGACAAGACGGAGGTGAACATATTGTTTTCTTCTTTGAGAAATAATTGCGAAGCAGAAGTCCAGACAAATCTGCCAATGCCCCGTGCGAACAAACAAACAAACAAACAAACAATGACTGACACTTGTTTAAAACAAGACTGTAGTGTTAACGTGGACCTTGTGGATAAGAAGCATTATTTTTGTGGATACCGGTCAGTGAAAGAAAGCGAACATAATCTTGTTGAAATAGCGGGTGTAAAGCTGGCAGTGTTTCGTATCCTGATATCGTTGTTACCTTCTGTTCATCACAATTGTACTCTTGACAAGGAAAATATGTTACTTCTCCTGTTAATGAAGTGCAAACTGGGTATTAGTTTTGCTGCACTCGGCGTTATGTTTATCTGTCACAGGACTACGGCTTCTACTGCCTTTAAATTTACACTCTACCATCTTTTTGAGAAAACTAAGGAATGGATTTTCTGGCCACAACGATCCACTATTAAATGTACTATGCCAAATTCCTTTAAACGTCATTTTGAAAATTGCACGTGCATTATAGATTGTACTGAAGTATACTGTGAAAGACCGCAAAGTGTTCGTCAAAGAATTTTAATGTTCTCTCATTATAAAAATGCATTCACTGTAAAATTTCTGGTTGCCATTACTCCATCAGGTTATATGTATTTTCTTTCTAAATGTTATGGTGGAAGAGCGACTGACAGCTACATTATCGTACATTCCGGTATACTAAATCATATTCAAGCAGGAGATCTTGTTATGTGTGATAAAGGGTTCCCACAGATAAAAACGTGCATTGAAAATAAGAACGCAGTAATAGTAATGCCACCATTTGCATTTAATCCACAGTTTTCACCTGATGAAGTAGAATCAACATATGATATAGCATCTGTCAGAATTCATGTTGAAAGAGCTATACATAGAATGAAGGTTTATAAAATATTAAGTAACCGAGTTACTATGGATTTGGTACCTCATTTAGACTCACTCTCTTCTGGATCCACTTCAATCTGGCTTCAAGAAGGGCCATAGCACAGCAACTGATTTACTAAAAGTGACTGATGATATCAGACAAGCAATGGACGAAAGACAAGTGACAATACTCATACTCCTTGGCTTCAGTAGGGCTTTTGACACGATACATATCCAGACATTGTTGAAACTTGCATGCCTTTTCGGTAATGAGGCTTTAAAATTTTTCACCGCATATCTTACAGATCGCATGCAACGTGTAATAACACAAGATACTGCTTCACAGTGGCGACTCAGGAAGGCAGGAACCCCTCAGGGCTCCGTTCTTGGTCCCCTTTTGTTTGTCCTTTATATTAATGACATCTCCTCAGTAATAAAATATAATCTTTATGCGGATGACCTCCAAATTTACTGTCACGTTGGTATCAAAGATATAGCGAACGCGATACGAGATGTAAACACCGACCTGCAACAACTCAGCGTGTAAGCTAGTGATAACGCTCTCCTTCTCAACCCCAAAAAGACCCAAGTTATTATAATCGGCTCGCAGGGATTATTGAATTCCATGTATAAAAACTACACTATCCCTCCTGTGACTTTAAATGCAACCGTAATCCCGTTTAGTAAAACAGTGAGAAACCTCGGTATAACTCTTGACTGGTCTGCACATGTAAGTAATACTTGCAGGAAGATGTACGCGACGCTACACCCACTCAAACGGCATAAGGACATTTTACCACAAGACGTGAGGATAAAACTTATTGAGACTTTGATACTACCAATACTTGACTATTGCGACGTGGTCCTTGTTGATGCAACTAGCGAACAAACTAAAAAACTGCAACGAGCATTGAACTCTAGTCTTCGGTTTGCTTTCAACTTGAATTACGATTCTCACGTAACCCCTAGCTACAAAGCTCTTTCTTGGCTGAAACCTGAAGGGCGTCGAAATTTTCATATTTTGACGTCGGTATATCGAACCCTAGACGAAAATCTCACACTGTATATTTCTTCGAAATTTTATTTTCTGTCCTCATTTCATAATATTAATACTAGATCTGGCTCTTCCCTCGCTATTCCCGTTAACCACTCTTCCAAGTACTATAAATCCTTCGTTGTGACTGGGTCGCGACTTCGGAATACACTCCCAGCTGACGTAAGGAAATGCAAGACCTACACAAAATTTAAGACTGCTTGCAGAGATTTCCTTTTGAACACCGCTGACTGTTTCGTGTGACTGGTGATGGATGATAGACAGCATGATTGAGCCATTATGGTATATAAATAACTTTGTCGATTCAAAATTAAAATACCCAGTTACAGTATTTACTAGATCTAACACTATCACTTACTATTATTATTAGTATTATTGTTTCAGGTAACAATTTTATATGTTTCTTTGTTTGATGTGCATTGCTATCGTTATTTTTTATGTCCTGTATTATTCTAACTTAATTTCTAGTTGACGTATCTTATTCAATGGTAGTATTTGTGTATTTTATTATAACTATGTGGTTAAGTGTAAGAGAGGGCCACGAGCCCTAACTTCGCCACTGCAAAAGACATAAATAAATAAATAAATAAATAAGATTGTTCATCTCATAGGTATCTTAGTGAATTTCAGTCCCTCCTATCATTAAATTAGACTTTAGGCAGGTCCTTACCTTAGACATGATTATATAATTATTGAATTGTACATGATTACACCAATCTAATTCACTGTTTTTTTTTATATATTTCTAACTCGAGTAGAAATTATATAATGTTTCAAATGTCTGAATAGTGGTAAAACCCAGCATGAGAATGGTAACAATGTAACACTATGTATAATGCTTGAAAATTAGCGGGAGGTAATGCTCGAAATAAAACATCTCTACTGTGGGAATAATATTTGAAAGGAATTCTTCATTTCTGGAGACACTCACTTTCACACTTTTCTTTGGAGAATATACAAACTAGTCACAGAAGTTGAGGTTCAAAATATACAATGATGCCTGTACCTGGGTGTAATATACATGAGTTTTCTTTAACTTGCTATCACCATCAATGTTAATATACAAATATGGAACATTACACGTGTTGTCATCAGCCACAGGTTTTTCCCGACACGAGTAAGGGCACTTAATCTCCAAAAGAGAAAGGCATTTCTGACCTAGCACTATCCCATCCGGGCTGCAGCAGAGCCAGGGTTGCTCTTCTTTTATAAACAACCCCAGCTGTGACACGCAACATTGGGACGAAAAAACAGAATTCCTGAAGTGCCCTCTGCTCATTATCTCTTCCGTATCTCACTGCAGGACTGTTCATGTCTTTAGAAATAAGAAGCTGAGATGCCAGTTTATTATAATCTCCACTCTGCAGTGTCATGATCTTGTGTACGCTCTGGCTGGCCGATATGCGTAATTTTCTTTGATGGAACCAAGCAGGATTCTTATATTGAGCCCTAGAATCAATCGCAATAGCATCCTTCTGCGATTTTGTGACTTTCACGTTGTCAAAATAAAAATTCAGGACGTCACTTGGCAACATGGACTCATAATTTTTTGGCACTAGTGATATCTTGCCACTTGGCAAGTAATTTATTCCATAGCATCTAAACAGTTTATTAACGTTTTGATGGTCTAATTGCTGAAGACACTGAACTAAAAGTCTTGATTCGCTCTGTTCTACATCATCATCCACGATAGCTTCAACAATAGAAGTGGAGATAATTATGGATTCACCTTCACACTCGGCCTTCAAAATTCTTGTAAAAGCACAGTCTATATTTTTAATTTTCTCGTATAGTTCAGTTTTTGGTGAATGTTTCTAATCCCACACTTTCCGACACGCTACAAACTCTCCGCTTATTTAATCTATCCTTGTAGAATATTCCGCGATAAAATTCTTAGGTTTCTCCCATTGATGAAGGAAGGAAGTCTTCGAAGAATCTCTCTCGGTATTAACATAAATGCAAAGCGCAGCAATGTGCTTGCAGCATTTGGAAAGGCCTGCTTTGCATTCACACTCGGCTGACTGAATGTTCCTGTTGCAATCGATCTGTTAAATATATATATATATATATATATATATATATATATATATATAAAGACTAGCATTAATTAATGGAAAAATAATTTACAACGGCAATGGATTCGGGAAATATATATAATAAAGTTATGTGTAAAATTATGTCTAAATATACATATGATCTGTGGACCAAAAAGAAAGGTAAATATTACCTGAAGTTTAACAGCATAAGGCGGTTGATTAATGCTCGTTTCTCTGAAACAGAAGCTGGATATTTCTTCTCCCAATCGTTCCTTCACCTGAAATATGTGATTACTGATTACTTTCACTGAGCTGTTTGCCTTTCTTTAGCGTAGAAGCTCTAAAATACGACGTATCCCACCGAATCTTCTGAAAGCCCACGTGAACCTCTATGGACGACGACATTTCAGCGTTAAATTGCTTCCTTCACTATCACACTTGATTCTCCCGCACAAGCCAGTACACACACTCGCCACATGGATGTTCTGAGCGAGTTGCCGCTAGGAGCGCCAGCAGGTAAAATATTGTCATGCGCACGAGGTCTTATAGACCTGGTTTCGCGAAGAGAAGCGCTACTTATTGTGGCCGCCACCAGCGGCGAAGTCAACTACACAGAGCGTCTGCTGTGCCACTGTTCTGTGGCGGTGGCTGTGTGTGAACGCTCTCTTTATCTACATTATTTATGAACAAAAATAAAAAAGTCACCTGAAAAGACGACGTCGATTTTGATCCGATGACGGCAGATGCCACCTGGGGAATAGTAGATGTACTGATAAGGGTTTCAACGTCGTCCGCCAACAGATAGCGTAGTGGCATCGCTACCAGAGTGCCATCTGTGTTTGCCATTAAATAGGGAAAGCTCACAGCCATACGGCTCATTGTGGTGCAAACGTGTGCAGCAAGCAGGTACAATGCCACGGAGACGCACTCGTGCTTCCTACAACCAACTGAGCGAGTTTGAAAGGGGTCAAATTGTGGCCTTCCTAGTGACGGGATGTTCCTTGAGAATTGCCACACAAGTTGGACGTGCTGTGTCCGTTGTGCAACGATGCTGGTATCAGTGGTCACGTGAACATTCTCACACCTGTAGACTAAGTTCTGGACATCCACGCAGCACAGACGTCCGCCTGGATCGTCGTCTTGTAAGGGCAGAAGGGGCAGATCGTACAGCTACCACAGCACAGATACGAGGGTTTGTGAGCCCAAAAGTGTCAACACGAACTGTTGCGAACCGGCTACTAGACTAGCGGTGGGACTACGGGCACGCACACCTCTAGCCCGTCTTCAATTCACACCACATCATCGACGTGCACTGCTCGACTGGTGCCGTCAAAGGATCACTTGGAAGAAGGAATGGCGCGCCGTGGTCTTCAGCGATGAAAGCAGATTCTGCCTGAACGCAAGTGATAGTCGTTGGCGCGTTCGACGTAGACCGAGTGAGTGCAGTCTCAGAGCGCATTCGTCTGAGACACTGGCCCCACCTCAGGCCTTATGGTCCTGGATGCGAAAAGCTACAGCTCTCGTTCACCTTTGGTGTTAGTGGAGGGAACGCTAACAAGCGCTTGGTACGTGCAGGATGTTGTTAGACCCGTTCTTTTACCATTCTTGCAACAGGAAGGGGATGTGTTGTTCCAACAGGATAATGCTCGCCCACACACTGCCCGTGCAACTCAACGTGCACTGCAAGACTTGCAGCAACTTCCCTGGCCTGCACGATCGCTGGACTTGTCGCCAATCGAGCACGTGTGGGACATGATGGGCCGACAAGTGACTCGTGCGACTCGTCCACCCACAACTCTTACAGAATTGTGTGAACAGGTCGAGCAGGCGTGGAATAACGTATGCCAAGACAGTATTCGCCATCTGTATGTTCGACTGGATGCAAGAGTCGGTGCCTGCATTGTCGCCCGTGGAGGCTACACCTCGTACTAATATGGGTGTTTCAGCATGGTATCTCTGAACCGCTTGACCTATTGATCTGTATGTTTAATCATATCATGTACTCCATATGCACTGTTGCCACAATAAATCTTGAGTGAATTGGTAACCTCTAAAACGGTGACCTAATTTTATTAGTTGGTTGGTTCCTCAGTTTAGGGGCTGCAACAACGCGGTCATGTAGCCCCGTGTACTTTGGGTGTGTGTAGAATCTGTCTGATAACCGGTGTTTATTGTGATGGCTGTATTAGTGTGTGTTATCTGTTTTAATTCAAGTAAGGACTGCAGACATTCGATTTTCAAGTAGTTCCAACTTTTGCTACCAAACGCCACCGTCAACGACCAACTAGTTCTGAACTTTGTTACTACTGTAGATGCCACCGCAGTCTGTTCCTGGCGACGAACGTTGGAACGTAAGAGCGTTAGTCAAATCTATTATATAAAACTCAATGTTTGATTGTCTGTTATTTATACAAATCTACACCGTTGCACGATCTGAACCAAAATTTGCATACTTAACCTTTGGAACCCTACGGGTAACACTGTCCACTTTAAATTTCGGACAGACCACGCCATTCCCTGCATTTGAGCCCTTTGGCACAAAACTACACCGTTCCACCAATCTGAACTAAAATTTGTATACTTACCATTGTAACCCTACGAGTAACACGGTCTACATGACATTTTGGACAGACCACTCCATTCCCTGCATTTAGGCCCTTTGGCTCAAATTACACAGTTTCACCTATCTGAACCAAACTGTGTATACTTATCCTTTGGAGCCCTACTAGTAACAATGTCTGCTTGAAATTTGGACAGACCACTCCATTCCCTGCATTTATGCCCTTTGTCACAAATCTACATCGTTTCACCGATCTGAACCAAACGTAATGTACTTACCCTTTGGAACCCGACGAGTAACACTGTCTTCTTGAAATTCCGGACAGTCCACTCCATTCCCTGCATTTAGGCCCTAAGGCACAAATCTACACCGGTTCACCGATCTGAATCAAATTTTGTATAACTTACCCTTTGTAACCCTGCTGGTAACACTGTCCACTTGATAATTTTGGACAACCTTCTCCATTCCCTACATTTAGAATAACAGATAAAATGAACTTGAAAACCACGTTTTTAGGCCCTAGAATCATTAGTGTCCGTAGTAGTGTAACTGTAACAATATTTTAATAAGTCTATTGTCGGCTGGCAATGCGGACTGCATCACGTCGCCCCTACCAATGTTCTGCTGCATAATTGCGAAAATAGTTAATCTTGCGCTGCTTATAAATTGCAGTTACGGGGAGTAATTAGTGAAAAAAATCTTAGGTCCCTTAAAACAGTTATGATGAAAATATTATGCCTCTGTATAAATGCGATGGTGTTGGTGCAGTACATTGAGGTTATCAGCTGCAATAAGCGTTGGTGGTTTCAAATGTACTTTCATTTATTCTGATCCTTATCATTCAGCGCTATTTGGCGATAAATGGCACTATTGATATCTCAGGAGCTCGCCTACGGCGCTATGCGACAAAAGACGACACTATTGGTATCTACTTTTCTAACAGCCAATGAGATATAGGCCCTTTTATTTCACTTACTCCTCTTTCTAATCAAATTTTTCAATTCATTTATAAATTACATGTGACAGTACTAGCCTCCGTGGCTTAGGCGGCAGCACGCCGGCCTCTCACCGCTGGGTCCGTGGTTCAAATCCCGGTCACTCCATGTGAGATCTGTGCTGGACAAAACGGAGGCAGGCAGGTTTTTCTCCGGGTACTCTGGTTTTCCCTGTCAAAATTTCATTCCAGCAACACTCTCCACTATCATTTCATTTCATCTGCCATTCATTTGCTCATTGCCCCAGAGGAGTGCGTCAGGCCTCGGCAGCCGGCACAGTTCATATCCTCGCCGCTAGCTGGGGGCTTCATTCATTCCATTCCTGACCCGGTCGGAGACTGGAAGCAGGCTGTGGATTTTCATTTTCATGTGACAGTACTGTAGTTAGTAAATCGTTTTTCCCTATTCATTATTGCCATTATCATTACGGGAAAATAACCTGAATGTTACGTCCATTATACTGTACTAATTATCACCCCCACTCCACCACCACCAAAAAAAGGTATATTTTTAAAATATTCTTTTTCTGTTTAAATATCATGTGCGAGTTTTGCAGTAGTATTCATTATCATCCATAAAACAAATAAAACCACCGAGCGAAGCCGGGCACTACTGCTAGTATAATCTATAACTTAGCTTCACACAAGTATAATTAGTGGAAGGTTCTTTATCATGCCATAAATCTATGACGTGGGACCACCGGCTTTACTTCCCCTCCGAAGAAAGGCATACTGAGGGATTTTAACGCTCTTAAAAAATCCGACGACTTTGGCCGGGATTGAACCCGTGACCTTGGGCATAGAAGCTCAGCATGCTACCGAAGCCGTCCTATCTATTAAGACTTCAACTAAAATTTGTACGTGTTCTGTGTTTCTTAAGAGCTGAAATTAGTCATATAATCGGAGTCACCAGGGCTGCCAACTGTTGATAAATGCTCTCTCTCTTATTTTGAACCCTATTTTCAATATGTCGGAAAATGTGCCAGCCAACAGTTCTATGCACACGTGTAGAACATCAAATTTCTGGAGGTAAATGCTGGGGGTGGTACCTAAATTATATACACCTCGTACCCAATTCCTAGCCCCAATTACAAATGTACACATAGTATAGCCATCACAATGACACAGGTTATCAGCCATATTCCTCATATGCCAAAGTACACGGGACACAATGATCACAATGTTGCCAAGCCTTTACTTGAATCAACACATTTGAATTGCTTGAAATAAACCATAAAAAGGGTTGATCGATCCTGAGTCTATAGGGGGAAAGGTTTCTGATGCTACAAGCTTGTAGGCGAGGGTAATTTTAAAATGTGTTTTGAAGACTACACGTACAGTAGGAGAAAGGAAGGAAGCATGTGACCGTTCTTAATCTCATGATCATGAGCCACGGGACCTCTTTATTTTTCCTTTTATTGTAATCCAAACCACATCACATGGCTTTTCACTTCAAAATTCTCACATGGATTGACCGGGAATCGAACCCGGGGTGAGAGGAAAACAGCTTGACCGCTGCGCCACCACGTCACATTTCAATAGTGGATTACTGTCGGTATTTCTTGGTACTTCCAGTATTATGACTCATTTAAGGGGTAGAATGATGGAATGCAGTAGGGTACTGATGGAGACTCGAATAATGCAATATTTATATTTAAGCATCAGTATATTGTTATGATCAATGAATGTGCATCAGAACAGGTCGATGTAGCCTACTGTATAAATAGCGGCTTCGGTGGCGTAGTTGGTAGCATGTTGAACTGCTGTGCCCAAGATCGTGGGCTCAAACCCGGCCAAAGTCATCGGATTTTTTAAGAGCGTTCAAATCCTTCAGTATGCCTTCCTTCGGAGAGGAAGTAAAGCCGGCTCGGCGGTCCCATGTCATAGATTTATGGCTTATAAAAGATCCTTCCACTAACTAAACTTGTGTGAAGCTAAATTTATAGGTTAGATTTCATGGTAACGCTCTATCATAGTTCCAACTATCATCACTAGGTGTCAGTGACATCTGGTAGCATAAGTTGAAACTACTTGAAATTGAACGGAACTTGTAGCTCACCCTATAGTTGTCCGCTTGGAGCTGCTACAGCCTCGGGCGAGCCGAACATGTCCTCGGACACTCCCGGCACCAAAAGCCACACACTAAATAAATAAATAAATAAATAAATAACCCTGTTACATGCTAATGAACACTCATCAGATCCCAATACAAACTTTAATTTCAGTCTAGGTGAGTCATAAGTTGACAACTAGGATCTATTTTCAGAGATTTGTGCAATTCATCTAGAATTATGGGATGCAGCATGTGCCCTAGAAAGCAATCACTTATAAGAAATTGTGTTTGTAGTATAGTAGGCTATATTCTATCCTGTAGGACTACTCTCGTGTCATTGGCATTTTTATTATTATTAATAATATTATGGGGGGGGGGGGGGTAATTTCTCCCAACAAGATGTAATACAAGAAAGATTTATGGAATTGTTCCACATTTGTTAATTAACTCTGGGAAATGTAGAAATTATAATAATCACACATTCTGTTGTATGGAGAGGGATGTGCGTCTGCCCCCTCCTCCATCCTCTTGTTAATAGCCCCCGTGATGGTGACTGTAGTTGTAGTAGTATGAGTGTAACCAGTGTTTGATTTGTAAAACAAGAGGTTCCGGTACTGTGGACTACCGGGTGGTGGTGGGAGGGGGATGGGGCTGTATGGAATATTGAAATATAGAGTTCTAAAAACGATATTTTTATGCTTTTCTGAACACCTTTAAAAATTAATCAGTGGACTAAATAGCAATCTAATTTTGATTGCAATTTTAAATTAAATTGAGACTGCTGTTGCAACATTTTCTTGCCATAGCCGTTGGCCTATATTAAATTTTAACGTAGGCCAACTAGGCTACCATTCAAATAATGCATTTTATTTCATTTTTCTAAGTAATTAAAAGAATTAAATACATTCAGTTTGAAAATACACACATGTTCACCAACAATCTTTTATTTCTTGTTTTATAAATTTGTCTTTCTAGTTTTCTGAAATAATTATTTATTATAAAAGGTACCATACTTACAGATGTTTTACCTCACAGTTTATAAAATTGTCTGAAGTTTAGAAAAGTTTAATTTGTATGCCTCCTCTCTCTCTCACCTTGCTGTTAGTATCCAGAGCGGAGTGCCATCCCTGAAACAGCCAAGTTTCCATGTACTTTGTGAAGGGTCAAAACGAGTGAGTGGCGAGCCATTCAGCTTCAGGAAAAGTAGTGAGGAGACAGTTTGTGTTAACAAAGATGCTCTGGAATTAGTTATGATGAGGTTCATTTGAGATCGACTTTTACTCCGATCAGAGGTTTCGGTACGGCGTACCGGTGCGTACCGTCACAAATCTAGCCCTGAGTGTAATTGTAATAATTGGGTCTAGGATTGAAATAGGCGGCCCAAGATTTGAAATAAGGTACCATACCATTATTTACCTGGAGTGGGGGGCGGGAAACCTCTCAAGATAGCCTCCGGTCAGTTGGGATTTGAACCTTGTGGATCTCAGAATGCTCAAGCTACCAAGACTAATGAGTTCAGCTTCGCTAGTGAATACTTGCGTCGCATCATCAGTGTTACATGTTAACTCGTGAGTGAGCACTCTAGAGTAAAATTGGTTACATTCGTCAATATTAACATCAATTGTATGGTCATTTTACTTCCTTAAAGCATCAGACAAAAAAGTAAGAACCTCATTCCAGCTGTGGCTGGTCATGACATTCATACTATTGGAGCACGTTTGGGAAATTAAAATCAGATAAAGCCAGCACCAAGTATCAATGATGACAACTTCTTGGTGGTGGTGGTGGTGGTGGTGGTGGTGATGATGATGATATAACCTTTCATTTTAGTCCAGGGTTCAATGGTATTTATCTTGGAACCAATAATTGTGAATACCGGTAGGCCCTATCTACAAAATATTTTGCCTATAAATAAATACACTGGCGGAAAAACAATATCCCAACACCATGAAATAAGGAATGTAGAGTACAGAAATTTTGGCAATATATTTGTCGAGGTAACACATTTAATTGATGAAAGGTGCAAGACTACAGGTTTATGTCAGCGCAAAAAAAGCCATCGCGAATGTGCCATGCTGGTCCATTAATAACCGTTGTAATCGCCAGACTGTTCAATGCAGGCATGCAAATGTGCATGAATTGTGTCGTACAGGTGCCGGATATCATCTTATGGGATGGAGTTCCATGCCTGTTGCACTTGGTCGGTCAATACAGGGATGGTTGTGGATGACTCTGGAGTTGTCGTCCAATGTTGTTCCATATGTGCTTGATTGGGGACAGATCGGGAGATCGAGCAGGCCAAGGCAACATGTCGACACTCTGTAGAGCACGTTAGGTTACAACAGCGGCATGGGGCGTGCGCTATCCTGTTGGAAAACTCCTCCGGATATGCTGTTCATGAATGGCAGCACATCCGGTCGAATCACCAGACGGACGTACACGTCTGCAGTCAGGGTGCGTGGGATAACCACGAGAGTACTCGTGCTGTCATTAGGAAATTGCTCCCCAGACCAGAACGTCTGGTGTAGGTCCAGTGTGTTGACGCCCCAGACAGGTGGAATGTAGCACTCACCTGGTAGGCAATCGCCTGGCCTCCTTCTAACCAACACATGGTCATCACTGGCACCAAGGCACAACTGACTTTCATCGGAAAACACAATGGACCTCTACTCCATCCTCCAATGAGCTCTCGCTTGACACCACTGAAGTCACAGACGGTGGTGGTTTGGTGTGGGCCTGAGTGGAATGCATGCTTCAGGGCATCTGGCTTGAAGCTGTCATTCAAGTAACCGATTTCGAACAGTTCGTCCAGTCACTGTGGTGCCAACTGCCGCTGGAATTGCTGCAGACGCAGTCCGATGCGCCAAAACCGTACGCCAAATATGAAGCCTGGTCTTCTTGCGACCCTATCTTTTCGTGACCACTGCTGCCAGCACACATGCACAGGGGACACACTCCTGCTAAGTTGTTCTGCAATAGCGAGGAATGAAAATCCCCCTTTACGTAGCCCTAACACTTGGCCTCGTTCAAACGCAGTGACCTGTTGAAACTGGCCTTTTTCTCATAGTAAAAGCCTTCTTAACCCACTCAATGTCACTCCGTCTAACCTCACAGGGAACTGACGCTCTTGCACAGTACAGCCCGTGCTTAAAGCAAACCTGATGTGCAATGTCATGGGGTCGCTACTAATGCCACACTAATGCAATTTACAGGAAATTGAATCTTTCAGATGTATAAACACGCCTACCAATGTTCGTTAATCTAGCACAACCCCTTCTTGGTGTTGGGATATTTTTTTCTGCCAATGTAGATAAATTTAAAAAATTAAAAAAAAAAAAACATACATTGAAAATACTTGAACAGCTCCAATTCTCTTACTGAATTCTCTTTGACCATCCTACTCACAAACTATTTCATTCTTGAGATATGGTCATGTATTCAATGCGTATAAGCATAAGTGCTCACGAGACCAACTCGGTACATTGTGACCTACAACAGAAGCTGATGTTGGTCTGCACTGCAAGAGGTTGTGATGACAAATCAATGGTTGTTTAGTATTTGTCCTCTAAAAGAAAAGACAGTCAACTTTTCAATGTACTTTTTTTCTTGGAGATATGAAAAGACCCTCCAAAAGGTGCAATTTCGCTACTCCATGCAGTTTAGATGCTGTTTTAAAGAAAACGGTATTTTTAGGATGCCCACATGGAAGAAAACCGAGACGCGTGTCCCCTTATTTACGGCATATTGATTATTTTTATTATATTGAATACGAAAATAGTTTTTGTTATTGACTGTAAACAGTACTTTATCATCATGCATGTTTCATTGTTAAGTGAAACATCAACGTTCTTAAATCTTCTTGTAAGATTTTTTCCCTCATATTCTTTGTTGTTATGATTCTTTTGAAAGGGATTCTGTGCCATAAGTGGAATACATTTTTATAAATGATGTGTTGTTGCAGTTTGTGAGAACTCATTGGCACAAGGAGGTTTTTTCTGCAAGGATGGTGGCTACTACTGTACGGTGGACTACCAACGCCAGTTTGGTACCAAGTGTGCCATATGTGGCGAGTATGTGGAGGGAGAGGTGGTCACGGCTCTGGGAAATACTTACCACCAAAAGTGCTTCACCTGTAATCGCTGCAGGTATGTGTCCATAATGACTCAATTGTATGTTCTCAAATTTGGATTTAAACCATTTTAAATCATAATTCATTGAATCATTCAATAACTATTTGAATTTCCAAACGTTGCATTAAGCAATTAATTTGCTAATGGAACCATTCCTTTGGTGTGTTGATTGCAGTTAAAAAAAGGTCCTTACTTTTTCCATAATTTTTTTTATGTAAATTTAAACAAAAGAACAGACTTCTCGCGGAAGATGTGCGACCTCAATGACAATTTTTGCATTTGAAAGCTATTTAATTGTCGTGGAATCTACATAATAGGATTGTTAAAACCATACTTGTCATCATCATCATCATCATCTTGCACAGATTCCAGCCACTGGCCGGGTCAGTTTGGAACACAAGCCTCTCCAACGTCTTCTGTCTTCCCACCATCTCTCAGCCACCACCTTTGTCCAGTCTTCTCCTCTCTTCTTCACGCTTTCTTCCACCCCCTTCAGCCACCTGTCTCTCGGTCTTCCTCTCAGTCTCTTTCCTTCCCACTTCGTCTCGTGTATCATCCTGGGTATCCTCTTCTCCTCCATTCGTTTTACATGTCCATACCATCTAAGTCTAGATTTCTCTATACCATCCTGTAATGGTTCCTCCTTCATCAATTCTCTGGTCCTCTCATTTCTTATTCTGTCCATCTTTGTAGCTCCAATACTGCTTCTCGAGAAGCTCATCTCACTGGCCTGTATTTTGCTCTTCTCCCTTCCTTTCATAACCCAGGTCTCCGAGGCATACGTCAGGATAGGGACATAGTACGTCCGATATATGATCTTTTTGCTGTTCTGAGGGACATCCTTGCTCCATATCATGCTTCTCACACTCCTCCGAAATGCTTCTGCCTGCCTCCCCCGCTCATTTATTTCTCTATCCTTTCTTCCATTATCTTGTGTATCAGGCTTCACGGATACTTGCAACTCTCCACTTTCTTCAGCTGTACTCCACCAATTGTTATTCCCGTTGTGGTTCTTTCCTTCTTCCTTGTTGTGATCACCATCTCACTCTTATTTATGCTAAATTTCATCCCATATCCTTGTATTATTCCTTCCCACACGTCCAACTGTTCCTGTACCTCCTCCTCCTTGTTTCCCCAAATCATCAAATCATCTGCAAACACCATTGCTCTCATCTTTCCTTCCCCAATTACTTGTGCTACTCGGGTCATTATGTCATCCATCACCACAATGAAAAGTAACGGTGACAGTGCACTTCCTTGTTTCAGGCCGTTTCTCTTTTCCAACCAGTCCGATCTCTATCCTCCCACTTTCACACAGCTCACGCTTCCCTTGTACATCTCCTTTATCCTCCTTATAGCCCATTTTTCTACTCCTCTATCTTCCAGGGACTTCCATACTTCGTTTCTGCATACACTGTCATATGCTTTCTCAATGTCCAGGAAGGCCATCAGTAGATCTGTTCCATACTCGTAGTGCTGTTCTTGTAACTGCCTTACAGCAAAAATCAAATCCACTGTGGACCTTCCTGTTCTGAAGCCATGTGGTTCTTCCCTCATCCCTCCATCTATCCTTGTTATAATTCTCATTTCCAAAACTTTCTCAAACATCTTTGCACAATGACTCATCAGTGTTATTCCCCGATAGTTTCTGCATTCTGTTCTACTACCTTTCTTGAAGATCGGGACAATTATTCCCTTTTTCGAGTCCTCTGGGGTCTTTCTTTCCTTCCATGCTGTCTTCATCACTCGGCACAACCATTGTATCCCCACCTCTCCTGCTGCTCTCACCATCTCCACACTCAACTCATCCACACCCGGTGCCTTCCCTCCTTTCATCTTCCTCGCTGAATCTTCCACTTCTGTCCATGTTAAGTCCTTTTCTGTTTGCAGTCCATCTTCCTCTTCCCCGATTTCTTCCTCCTCGCCGTGGTTTCCATTTGGGTTCAGAAGTTCTTCAAAATATTCTTTCCACATTTTCTTCAGTTATTCCCAATTTTCCATCTCTTGTCCCCTTTTGTTCACCATTCTAACATAATCCGTAGGATCCTTCTGCCTCTTATTTTTTACCATCCCTTACAGGACCTTTTTTGTACCTTCGCTACCCTCCATCATCATCTTTGTCCACTCTTCCATCCATTTTCTTCTCTCCTCGGCCACGACTCTCTTTGCCTCCTTCTTTCTTTCCTGGTACTCTTCCCTTGTCTCTACCGTCCTATTTTGATACCATCTCCTAAAGGCTCTATTCTTTACCCTCACTATCTTTTGTCTTCTCATTCCACCATGGTGTTTCCTTCCACCTCTTCTTACTACTTGTCCTCCCACATACTGCTTCTGCTGCACCTACTAGTGTCTTCTTAAATCTAGCCCATTCCTCTTCCACCCCTCTTTCTTCATCTGCTGGAATTCCTTCCTTTACTATCTTGAGGTACTTGACCCTTCTATCTCCTTCTTTCAGTTTCCTGGTTCTCAGTCCCTTTCTTCTTCTTAGCCCCTCTCAGGTTCATTACTAGCAATCGATGGTCGCTATCCAGGTTCTCCGATGGTATAACCTTGATGTCCGTGATGTTCTTATTTAATTCTTTCTCGTACAGTAAATAGTCGACCACCGACTTCCTGGTCAAGTCATCATTGTACCATGTGATTGTGTGGCTCTCTCTTTTCTTGAACCAGGAGTTCCCAACTAGCAGGCTGTTCCTTTGGCAGAAGTCCAACAGTCTCTTTCCTTCCTCATTTCTCCCCCAACCCTTTGGTCCAAGCCCACTCTCATACCCTCATTTTTCTCTTCCTACATGGGCATTCAGATCCCCCATAACGATGATATTCCTTCCTACCAGCTGCTTCTGCAATTCCTCTTCAAACTCCTCCTCTTCAGAGGCGCAGCCTACTTGTGGAGCATACACTTGCACTATTTCTACGGTCTCTCCCCTCAGTGCTACTTTCACTTTCATCATTCTATCACTTATTCTCTTCACTTCTTCTTTTAAACCATCTCGTACTACTACTCCCACTCCATTCCTCTTTCCCTCTTCATACCCACTCCAGTACAGTCTATAGCCTTTTCTCAGTTCTCTCCTTCCTTTCCCTTTCCACTTTGTTTCTGCCAATCCCAATAAATCCAACTTCCTTCTTTCCATCATATCCACTATCTCCTCCACATTCCCCGTCAGCATTCTAATGTTTATAGTTCCAAATCTTAGTCCATGAACACAGCTAGGTCGTCGTCCATTGTATCCATCCTGTCCGAGGCCTGTTCCCTTCTTGAAAGCAAAAGTCTTATCCACTACTGGCTTGCTGGGCCTATCGTAGCTTCACCAGAGCCCCGTTAGCCATCACTTTTCAGGGTTCCTGTAGGACCTTCACAGCTACCGTACCGGTCCCGGGGCACACGAAGTCCCCACTGTACTTCGCCCCTACAGGCAATCCCCTACTTTGTGCCGTTGCCCGTCTTCCACGACGTGGACGAGGGGTTGGATTTATGGGAGACAAAACCATACTTGTACATGGATTATTTAATCACTTCTTTTGATAATCTTGTTAAAGCCTCAAACTTAAAGGTGAAATAATAATATTCTAAAGCAGGAGTCTGCAACCTAGGAGTGTATGAGAGCTACTTTGGAAAAACAGAACCAGTCATAAGATCTACCACCATATCTGTTTTGCAGGATAATATTTATTGTGTTGGCGAGAGTGGTCGTATAGAAAGTATTTTTTATATCATAACATGCTTTGAAGTAAACTATGTTGGTTTTTTTATGGGTTCTATATTAACTTACAATTAAATTGATTTGAATTAGCTTTATTACATTAAACATTTGATTACATGTACATATTACAAACTAATGATACAAACTAATGATAGTTATTCGTCAGAACTGTAAACATTTGTCAATCTTTATATGGAAGACTAACATATTGCTATTAATAAAAACTCATTTTGTACATTTAGTTATAACTAGTGTAAAAAACATTGCAGGAAACTTGATAAAACACAAACTACTCGAAGACATATCTAAGACTGAATTAGAGTATATTATAGCACTTTGAATTAAGAGTAACTATTTAAGAATAATTAAATATACAATGTTGCCTACTCGGGAGTAATATCGGCCCATAACGTTTTAATACATGTTTATCAGAGAAAGACCACCAGTGTTGTCTACAAGGAGGCACTTGGATGATACGGTTGCTAACATGTTCTCTGCAAATATACCACAATAGACTTGTCAATTACAAGTGAGGTAACTGTACCGGTTTTCGTCACTGAGCCAATAGTCGTCACTCGCGTATATAAGTACAAATAATAAGCCTGTCAGCGGGTCTTTCTCAACGCACAAAGTCTTACGAGATTCGTCATACCTTCATTGCCGATAAGGAGCAACTTTGCGAAATCATGCGTGCGATGCAATAGGTGATTCCCAGCGTCAAACACCTCCTGTGAGTTGCTTCTCGCATGTGCTAAGCGGGCACGCGAATTCATCATGTGCATACATATTATGTTCAGACGTTTTAAAATGTTACAAGTGTGTGATATAGTTGGTAATATTGTTTCTGTAACATATGCAATTTGCTATTTCGTGCTCACGTTCCTAGTTTGGTTAGAAATGCTGGTCAAATATATTGAGTAAAAAGTTTCCGCCCAATCATTGGGCGGAAACTTTTTACTCAATATATTTGATTTGTAAGCGTCAATACGGACTTAAAAAATGGATAACCCTCCAGTTAATCTTCATGATAAGGCGAGCCAGGCCAAAAGGTTGCGATATAAATACAAAGATCTCAAAGTTAAATTATCAACAATTATCAAAGACATAGAATTCATTAAGAAATGCAGGAACCTTAAACTCGTTCCTAAACACATTCAATTCATGCAAAAGAAAAAGATCCAAACAGCGTATGAGAAGAGGACCCAAGAAATAATCAATAGAAAGTTGCTACAAAGAGAACTTAAATTCCTTTACATGAAGAAAAATCACATTAACAATAAGTTATACATCACCCACCTGGAAGCTGCCAATAACTCCGGAACAAAAGAGTGGAACGAGTTCCTCACCTACACTGATAACATCATTGAGAACGTAATAAACAAAAAAAGAGAATCTTTGAACAATAAACTCACCCACCTCACGAATTTAGATAACAACACAACAGAACAGGTTCCGACACCACAAATCCACAAGTTTCAAGAACCCACAATAAACCTTTCCCAAACCGAGTTCACAAAAACAGAGCTACAAATACTTGAGAAAGGTCCCCAGTTCAACTGGGAAGCTAGACACAACAGAAAAAACAGCACATTACTCATCGCAGAAGCGGAGGTCGCGATTAAGAAGTTACCCTTTGACGAACAAAACGGAGCACGTCACGAAGTAAATAAAAGAATAAATAAGGTTTTAGAACGCAATAAAACCAATAACAACACAACAATTAGATCAGAAATTTCGCAGCTCAATAAAAAGGTAAAAGACAATAATCTAATCATTACAAAAGCAGACAAAGGCAACACCACCGTCATTATTAACAAAGAGGACTATGTTAAGAAAACTGAAGAATTTTTCAACAACAAAAACTTTACTAAACTAAACAAAGATCCAACAGCAACCACCCAAAGTGAAAAAGTATTGATTGGGCGGAAACTTTTTACTCAATATATTTGATTTGTAAGCGTCAATACGGACTTAAAAAATGGATAACCCTCCAGTTAATCTTCAGAAATGCTGGTGACGAACACTGGATTAAAAAAGAACGCACTTTACCAATGCTCGTCATTTGTGACGAAAACTGGCACATTGTCATTTCTCCTTGTAAGACCTAACTAACAGCGGCAATATACTTATAATGTAGTCCTGAAGCACCCTGCATTAATTAAATTGTCGTTTGATCGTGTCCAATAGTCGTCATAGCTGACGCTCTTTAGAGCACATTCGTGGCGAACACTAGTGCATGATAATGTTAAAGTTTGCGTTAACGCTTCAGAAGCAATAAACATTTACAGTGTGCTGTTATTATGTAGATCTGTCTTTTTGACGGCCGTAGGTCTAAGCTGGCTGCGTGGCTCGGTAACGTTCTCGCTTGCTGCTGCAGAATCGAATTCTGGTGCAGTCACCTGGAATTTGAGGATGTGCAAATGCGAGCCGTGTCGGTAGATTTACTGGCACGTTACAGATCCCCTTCGGGGCAAAATTCTGGCATCCCGGCATCTTTAAAAGCCACAGTAGTTAAAAGGGAGGTAAAACAAATGACATAATTAATATTACGGTATCAGTAGGTCTAGGCCTAGGGTTTTTAGGTGTGCTAGAGAGGATTAGCTTTAAATTGAGATGAAAAATATATTCTAAGACTAAATCTTGGCTTTCAAGCTATATGTCGAAAAGCACATTTCTCAATTAGCCTACGATATTCAGCAAATGGAAGCTGCTATTAAGGTCGTTGAGGAGGACGGCAGGAGTATTACAACGGCCGCGGAGAGGAATGGTGTTCCGAGAAACGCCCTCTCGAACAAAATTAAAGGAAAAACTTGAGAGAGGAGATGGGGCCAAGTTCCTTTTTAATAAAGGGTGTTAGTTCAATGGGTTATCTCACTAAGAAAAGCGGGGTTCACGGTAGCAAAGGACGATTTGAAAAATAGCGTCCAGTGCCTCACAAAAGAATTGAAGAGGGACTCTCCTTTCAAAGATGGGCGGCCAGGGAGGAAATGGTGTGAATCTTTCCTAAAAAGAAATCCATGCCTGTCTTTAGTCTATCTTCTCAGACCCTCGGCGATTGTTCACGCAGACGTTATGTTATGCCATGGTCTGGTCTCACTTTTTATGTGGCTACGCCTCCCATCCCCCGGCAAAAAAAAAAAGAGATCACAGCAAACATTCCTGAAAATGACCATTTGCTCTTGAACACTGCTCGGGGAAGCCTACATCAATACACGTTCTTGTGGTTATATTGTTCGAATTTCAATTATTATTATTATTATTATCATTGTATTTCTAATGCACTTTAATAAATACAAAAATAACTTATAAAAATGTGTTTAGAGCAGAATTACGATCTTTTCATACACGTATGTCTACCCGCCATTCCCGATTGCCGATGCCGATTTTTTCTTTTTTCCTTTTTTAAATAATTACTGGCACTGCATTGTTCGTAAATGTTAGCCTCCATGTCAATAAATCGGTGCCTTACTCAATAATATTGACATATGCATTATAAACAGCAGATAAGGACAACGATCAATGTGACGACAATTGGTGCAAACGGGTGACGAATATTGGAAAAACCTAAATACATTGTGACGATTACTAGCGCAAAAACACATTATTTTTAAGAATACATAATTTTTCCTAAAACAAATACTTTCGACATTGAGAGTTTCCTAGTGTTTGAGTAGAGTTTGAGGTTGGGTACAGTGGTCTTGTTGATTTAAATTACCGAAAGGTATAAGGCATATATATTTTCTTGACTAAATCAGTCTTAACATGACGACTATTGGACCTTACTACATCTAGTATATGATAAGGACTAGGATGATTAGTGAAGTGGTTGAAATTTAAATTCATTACAACTTAATTATTTTTATAACTTGTGATTAAAAATTACATTTGATCTGAATTGGATTATATTTAGAGTATTAGGATAAGGGTACTAGAGAAGCAATTCTAGCTCTGCATCAAATACTGGAAAGAAGACTAGAAGTTGTCAGGGAAACGTATGCAGCTTTCGTTGATTTAGAAAAAGCATTCGCTAAGGTTGACAGGAAGTTATTATTTCAAACTCTGAGATCGTTTGGTCTTGATTGGAAGGACAGATGTTTGCTTTTTAACCATAAAGACCTAAGCACAGAAATAAACATCAATGGAACGAAAAGAGAAGCAAGAATAAGAAAAGTGTGACAAGGCTGTCCCTTATCACCATATCCGTTTAATATCTTCATAGAGTGTGCTATTCAAACAGTAAAAGAAGAAACCAAAGTCCGAGTCAAATTTAATGGTAAACAAATTCGTAGTATTCACTTTGCAGATGATATTGCTTTGGTAAGCTGATTCAGAGCACAACATGACTAAAAAAAACATATGTTGAATGTTTATAATATCATGCTAATTGTGTTTTCAGGCAGCCATTTCCGTCGGGTGAACGTGTAACTTACACTGGCAAGGAAGTTCTCTGCCAAAAATGTGTTCAGATTCCTGTTCGTGAAACACAGTCTCCTCAAGCTAGTCCTTCAAGTGGAACTGGACCAGGTGAGTGTTTAGGAGCTGTCTTCAGATTGTACCCATAATTTTGTGTTATTGAGGTAGGCCTACACAGTACATAGAAAATAGTATTTTGTGTGTGAATGTTGAGTGTTCGGGATCAAGTTTAGTCCTGCATGGTGATAGATGACATAGATGGATAACACCATTTTGTGTGTATGAAGAGTGTGAGACTGCCTCTTATATGATGCCCATGATGTATTAAGCTATTATTTATAGTGATCTAATATTATATGTTATGGAAGATAGGAATAGGAAAGTAGAATAAACTTCATGGTCAAGGCCTTCAGACCTGTGACATTGCCGACATTGTTCGTCATGGACAACCTAGTTTTAGAACTAAGGACCAAGAAAGCTAAGGGTGTTCAAGTTCTCTCAAATTAAATAATAATAATAGCAGCTCAACAAGACACACAAAACTCTCAGTAGTGAAATGAGATCTGACTAGGGAATTTGTCGAAAGAATTTAGCTTATTGCTAACATCAGTCTCGACAGTAAAAATTTGGTTAAGGCAATAAACGCTTATGCTGTCCCTATCTTTAGTTACTCTTTTGGGGTTATCAAGTAGAGTAAAACTGAAATTGAAAGTCTCAAACAGAAAGGTAGAACATGACTGACCAAATTACGAAAACACCATCCCAGAACATCTGTGGAACGAGTCGTGCTACCGAGACATATGGATGGGAGAGGAATTGTTGACATAAACAACCAAGTAGCTTGACAGATCAATGAGCTAAGAAAATACTTCTGTTCTGTGTCAAACCATCCGATGCTGCACAAGGCTGTCACAGAAGCAGACGATTCAACTCCACTATTCATAAGTCAACAAAAGACTCAATATCAGGTGTGCAGTGATTTGGATCGATTCAACGCCTGGTTGTCCAAGCCACTGCATGGAAGACATCCCAATGAAGTCGTCCAAACACACGTCGAAGAGCTAGTGTCGGAACGTTTGGCTGATTTCTGGGCAGATGTTTCCTGAAACAGAAGGCTATTCAGGACCAGGTTGTCCCCACGAGGAACTACTTATAGTTCATTATCAAGGATGCGTCTGTGCAAGATGACTTGCAGATACACTTGTGCCGGGCTCCTCTCTGTCTTCTTTCCTGTCGACCTCACTTGGTCAACTCTTGTTCTCTTCCGACCCCGACGGTATTAGGGTATCCGAGGCCTGGGGAGTCTCTTCTTTTCCCGCCTTAATTGGCCCTTGTCTCATCTTTTCTGATTCCCTCCTTCTGCGAGGGGTCAGCCTTCTTTTTCTTTTCATGTTATCTCCTGCCTTCTGCTCAAGGCCCTCAAGGAGGCCGGGTGTATGTAGCCCCACCACTTTTGGTGCACCCTAGATAATGCTACACCCTCAGGGGCTCACGGCTGGTGAGTTCGGGATTTGGCTACCCCGAGGGATTTCTGAGCTGGGTCCGTTTTCCACTTTTGTCCCTTACCTTTGGGGCGGACCCTCTCCTCTCCTCTTTTCCTTATATTTCCTTTTCTCTTTAAGATTCCCGCACTGTTTTTGTTACTTGGTTCACCGTGTATCTAAATTCCCATTTAGCGATTTTTTAAGGCATTTTTGATCTACGTTGCATTTTGTAAGTTTTATCGATCTAAATTACATCTCGCGATTGTTTTCAACCTCAATTGCATTTTGTAAAGATTGACAATCTAAATTGCTTTTTAGTAAGTCTTTCAATGCAGGTAGACGGGCCCTTTAGTGAGTATTTTGAATTTCAATTGCATTTTGTAAGTATTTTCAACCAAAACCGCATTTCGCACGAATTTTGAATCTAAATTGCATTTTGTTTGGTGGGCATTTTGCACATATTTTGATTCTCAATTGCATTTTGTGGGTATTTTGAATCTAAATTACATTTTGTCAAGTATTTTCAATCTAAATTGCATTTTGTAAGTATTGTCAATCCACATGAGTCGTTTGAATCTACCGTACATTTTGTAAGCATTTTCAATTTCAATTGCATTTTGTAAGTATTTTGAATTTCAATTGCACTTTGTGAATAATTTGGATTGGAACTGGGATACGGCCTATTTTAATCTGAATTGCATTGTGTATTTTCAATTTCAATTGCATTTTGTAAGTATTTTGAACCTCAATTGCATTTTGTACGTAATTTCGATCTCATTTGCATTTTGTAAGTATTTTGAATTTCAGTTGCATTTTGTAAGTATTTCGACGCTACATTGCATTTTGTACGTATTTTGAATCTAGCCTACATTTTGTGCGTCTTTTTCAATCTATTCTTTTTGTGAATCTTTTCGTTCTAAATTCCCTTTTGTAAGACCATATTGTGAGTTGTTTCCATCCGAGTTTCTCTTTGTACGTATTTTCCGTCTCACATAATTTTCGTTCTGATTTCCATTTCATTCTCATTTTTGCTATCACCCAGATCATTAGGGGCCGATAACCTAGATGTTAGGCCCCTTAAAACAACTATTATCATCATCATCAACTTGCAGATACGGTTGCCCAACATCTGAGATGTTCTGAGAGAGTATATCACAGTGATAGTTGCCGCACCTTCGAGAATTACTGGTGGAGGGCTGTGACTGTTTATGGGTGGCAGTGTGGGTTTTTGTAGTGGTTTGGCAGAGCAATTTTGTTGCCTTGTACAGTACATATGAACGAATTGATTGACCTGAAACTAATGATGTTGGCTCGATTAACGACACATGTCATTGTTGTAACCCTCCCCATGTAATCGGTGGAAATAATATTTAATCACATGTAAATTTTTCAGTTAGTTTCATATGTTCCGTCTAATATAAATGGGCAGAAATACATTTTGACGGACTGAAAAGTTATCAACTTGCTGTTAATTAGGCAATACTGGAAATGGCTTCAAAGATTTCTATATTAGCTTGCATTGGCGAGAGGATATGTCCTAACCTTCAAGCCACAATGTGGTGGCACTCTTTTCTGGACTGTTGTCTCTTTTCCTTTGAATTTAATTTTCTCTATTAAGCACAGTGTTTGCCTGCCTTGTGTGCAAAGATACTGTTTGAGAAAAATAATAGATTGTGTGGTGGAATACATGACATTGGTGTTTCTATTACAGAATGTGCTGGATGCCAAGAGGAGCTAAAGGAGGGCCAGGCACTTATTGCGCTGGAAAGGCAGTGGCACATCTGGTGCTTCAAATGCCGTACGTGCGATGCTGTGTTGCATGGGGAGTACATGGGGAAGTGAGTATACAGCATTCATATGTTTTGTTTTGTTTCCCAGCACAAGACGTGTATGATGTTGATTTCAGCCATCTCTTCCAAGAGTTGTCAGTCACATTTTTCTCTTGTTTATGAAGATGTTTTCAATGTTTTTATTAATATGCAGGTAGAATTAAAACAAACAAAAAAATCTTGTTTGTCAGCTACATCATGCAACATCAATTTTTAATTACAAATGTATGTGTTCAGCTTGTTTAAAGTTAAATTTTATTTGGAAATTAATGAATGATTCTGAGAAAAAGAGAGGTGGTGGGAACCCTAGATATTTTATTTGAACCACTCCAATCGTCATCACCATGTTCACACACTGACACAGTAGACAGCCGAGATTGCAGCAGCCATTATGGACGTTGATGTGCTTCCAAATGCTATCGGAGGCACAACACTATGGCCAACCTTATCACCTTCAAAAGGATGCGTGCTAGAGCCCGATATCTGATTCGGGAGAGTAAGAAAATGACGTGGGAAAAGTATGTGTCGTCTATGGCGGCACATACTCCTACATCTCAAGTGTGGACTAAGCTTCGTTGGATCTCTGGACTTCCAACATCATTGACGATACCCGGAGTCTCCATCAATGGAGTTATCATCACGGACCTTCTCGCCATTGCCAACAGTATTGGATCGCACTTCTCCGATGTATCCTGATCTGGGAGTGACTCGGAAGCAGGAGGCAAACGCTCACCCCTTGTCCTTTGCCACTGCTGCTTCGGAGTCCTACAATGTACCATTCTCTGAATGGAAACTGCGCAGGGTGCTTGCACTGTGCAGGGATACGGCTCCTGGACCGGATAACATACATAATTAAATGTTAATCGTATATGGATTGAAGGGGAGTTTCCATCTCAATGGCGAGAGGGGATCATGATACTGATTCCCAAGGCCGGAAAGGATCCCAAGTTTGTCAGCAGCTATAGGCCCATTTGTCTGACAAATGGCCTATGTAAGCTGCTGGAGAAGATGGTGAACCGTCGACTGGTGTGGTTCTTGGAAGGGAGAGGTCTCCTGTCTGAGTACCAGTGTGGATTTCATTCTCATAGGTCCACCACCGACCATCTGGTGCGACCTGAGAGCTCCATACAGGAAGCATTTCTCCGAAAACAGCACCTAGTCATGGTTTTCTTTGACCTCGAAAAAGCCTACGACACCACATGGCGCTACGGGATCCTTTCCACCCTTCGGGAGTGTTGACTCCGTGGTAATCGACCGACTTTCATTGCGAATTTCATGTCCATCCGACTCTTCTGTGTAAGGGTCGGTAGGACATTATCGCGACCAGGGTTTTCGTTTTTCAGCAGAAAAACCTCCGTCGTCCATTTATGTCGGCTTCGGAGGCTACATTTACACCCTGAACTACATCTCAGGGATGTTGCGTTGCCGTTGGTTGACACTTATCGCTTCCTGGGGCTCCATTTTGACAGCAAATTAACGTGGCAGCACCATGTATGACAACTCAGAACGGCGTGTCTCAGGAAACTAAACATGCTAAAGTTTCTTAGTGGCACTACGTGGGGGGATGACCGTGCGGTGCTGCTACGGTTCTACCAAGCCCTCGTTCTGTCCCGGCTAGACTATGGCTCTGCAGCATACGGTTCCGGAAGGCCAGCAACCTTGAAAATGCTGTAAAGTATCCACCATAGTGGCGTTAGGCTGGCTACTGGTGCCTTTCGGACCAGCCCGATACCCAGCCTACTCGCTGAATCGGGTGTTCCTCCTCTAAACTATAGACGCCAACATATGCTGCCAATGTGCGTCAAATGCCGCAACATCCGAGCTGTCGAGCTCTCTTCAGTACCCAATACCACCAGAGGTATTAGACTCGATAGCTCGTGTACTGAAATAGGAGTGACTGTAGGTCCCTGTATGATCCGGACTTTTAGCGAGGTGCCTCCGTGGCAAGTCTCGCATCCGGAAATTCGGTTAGATCTACACCGAGGTTTTAAGGTGAATACGGATGCCTCCGTTTATCGGAGGCAGTTCCACAGCATAGTTCACCAATTTCTGGACGCTGGCATTCTCTACACGGATGGTTCGAAGGTGGACGAGAAGGTGGGTTGTGACTACGTTATTGATGGTGCAAATACCAAAATCTCTTTGCCTGAGGCCTGTAGTGTATTTACTGCGAAGCTCGTTGCATCTATGAAGCTCGGCAGTTTGCACTACAGGATGCACGAATCCACTTTCTCGTGAGCACCAACTCTTTGAGTTAGTTGCAGTCAATTGCTACATGTTTCCCGCAACACCCCCTAGTGCAGTGAATCCACGACCTACTAGCCGGGTTGTGCCGCGCTGACACAAAATCACCTTTCTGTGACTTCCAAACCACATGAGAATTGCGGGAAATAAGTTAGTGGATCAAGCTGCAAAAGAGGCGGCATCACTACCACCTCGACCAATGGAGGTACCTGCTAGAGATATTCGCTCTCAGTTACGCCGACAAGTACTGGCATTTTGGGAGAGTCAGTGGCTAGCTGACCCAATGCCCAGTAAACTGAAAGCGATCAAGGGAACTACTCGCGTATGGCAGAGCTCTTTCCGGTCACGGAGGGAGTCCGTCATTTTGTGTAGGCTAAGGATATGTCATACAAGACCCACCCACTCGTACCTAATGAGAAGGGACCTGTGGAGCCATTTTTACCGTGGCCCACATTTTAACAGTGTGATCTTGCTGACTTACGAAGAACCTTTGGTTTGCAGATGACATTCAAACTTATATTAACCAATGATGTGGTGGCTGCTGATCTAGTCATCTGCTTTATAAGTGAGAGTGGGTTAGGGCCAGCAATCTAAATTTTCCGGTTTACATTGACTCAACAACTTGTTCATTTTTGAATGATGAATTTTATGTTTTTCCGTAATTTTATTTATTTTTATAATTACTAGTTTTATTTAAGTTTTTGTTTGATTAATTTTCAGTCTTTTCAAATTTAGGTATCCACTTCTAAATCTTAAATTCCATTCCAATTTGAATACTTTAATCTGTGTCTCAAGTACTTGGGAAGTATAGTGGAGGAAAATGGGAGAAATGACAAAGAGATTACGGAACGTGGCAGACAGGCAGAAGCATTTCTGAGAAGCATTAGGAGCTTAGTGTGGAATAAAGATGTCCCACAAAAAAGCAAGGAAGTGTTATACAGAAGCTACTATATCCCGATACTGACCTATGCTTCAGAAACATGGACAATGAAGAAAAGAGACATAAGCAGAATACAGGCAGGTGAAATGAAGTTCCTGCGAAGAAGGATCGGAGTAACAAGAAGAGACAGGGTGAGGAATGAAAAGGTCAGGGAAATGGTGAAAGAGGAGCCCTTGCAAGGTAGGATTGAGACATCAAGACTGAGGTGGTATGGACACTTAAAGAGAATGGATGAGAAGAAGATTCCCAAGAGGATACATGAGATGCAGATGCAGAAGAAATGACCAAGGGGAAGACCAAGAGATAGATGGCTGAAAGGAGTGGAGGAATGTGTCAAGAAGAGAGGCGAGGACTGGACCAGAGTGACAGCGGAGAGGTGGTGGGAAGAAAGAACTAAGTGGCGAGGCTTATGTTCCAAACAGACCCAGCCTGGGGCTGGAAACTGTACAAGATGATGATGATGATGATGATGAATCTGTGTTAAGAGGGGCAGATGAACTCATAGTTCTGCCCCTTAAAACAACAATAACTAATGCACTGACACATACATAGTTGCAGATTCTACACACTCTTACGTGGCGGAAGTGGAAGAAGAGAGGATGATTCTGATGAAATGGTGTTGTCGGCGAAATACAAGTCTGTGAGAGTGATTCATTGTAAGATTGAAAGACTTAAAATGTAATTATTTAATCAACCATACAATTGAGAAAATACCTATATCTTATTTTGTCTGATCTTATTAAAAATGAATTTCAATCCTTAATAACATTAGTAAATGTTACACTTCAAACGATTCTTATTGCAAAATTTTCCCACAACATTAATCACAGAAAAGAAACTGCGTTAAGAAATGTTTATCTTCTGTAGTTTAGATGAGGAGAAATATTCAGTTTTCGGTTTTTAGTAATTTAAAATTCCCACTAAATTTTAACAATTGTGACTGCCAGGAATTTTTGGTGAAATATTCCCGGGAATATTCCAGTCGACAAAGTTACTGGGAATTTACCCATCACTAGGTGTTTTCTTCATGCTGCGAAATCTTGTATTAGTGCTCGGCGTTGCCACAATCTCGTTCACTTCTCCCATCACTTGGACCACTTTTCACAATCTAGGCCTATCTCTTAATAAAGAATAAAATATTACATGACATAAAGATCTACCTAACTGTCCTTTTAATTTTTAACCTGCTGCCTAAGCCATTGAACCACAAATGAATCAATCATTATTCGTGATGCATCATATTGGAGATATGGAATGTCCATAGGCCTAAGTGTTAAAAATATGAGACAAGCACAATAAAATTGGCAACACGACATAATAACAGACATAATAACAGACATAATATGTTATCAATCTCCCAATTATATCAAGCCATTGTCACATTTAAATCACACTTGCATGCACTCCTGAGTTGGCTGACCGAAATGCACTTCAACCTCAATGTTCCTGCAAATAAAATAATATACATGGCACACTCAAAAACAAAGCAAGAGAATAGAACACGAATACACCCTACAATATGATATTCACACATTAAGCTATTGCACAATGAGCATCAATACACAGCAATATAAAGTAATGATTATTTATAACATGCCTGATATTGAGTTAATTCGTCACCTTTGAAATTCCCTTTGATTCAACTTGTGAAGTTTAAACAATGAACCTGTTGCACGGATATTTTATTTTTCCTTCTCAAAGAAATCTCTAACTGATGAGATCATCCCTCTTCAAATGGTTACACCTCATCCAGTTGTGTTCTTGAGTGTTTCTCTTGATTTCCTAGAAGTGATTATTATCACTCGCGAAACATCACAAGAGCTAATATACTGATGTTAACTATGGACACTAAAATAAAACACACTCGCACACTGACTACCTAACTATTTCAACGAACTGGCTTATTCTTCAACTTTGATCCTTTGCAATTACTTCCTGTTACCAAACCTGCAGAAAGGCCACAGTGGAAAGAGTTCAACTTTAAATGTGGATATCATACTTGACAGCTATTTTCCAGTGTTCAAGAAACTATTAATTTTATGTGTGGGGACTTAAAAGAGAAAATGTTGGACGAATTCTGTTGAGCTAATAGGTCTCTAGTTTGAAAAATACATTGAATTCTAGTAAGAAAAGATTGTTTTTTTTAAATTTTCCATACCTAAGTCTCCAACTTTTTAAACTGCATTCATGTATTGTTTGCTTGGACGGTAATTTATCTAGTCTATTCCTGCCTATTCTAGTACAGACACCACCTGAACACAGGTTATCAGGCAGATTTCACATGCACAGAAATACAAAGAGGAGATGACCACAATATCACAAATCCTCAAATGAAATAATTTAGCTTATTCATAGGCTATGATCCTACTGTATGTGTTCTAAGTATGTTTTATAGGAAGGTGGTATCAATCATAGAATGCTTTTCAGTTCAAGAAAGCTTGTATTTATACTTGACCATTAATCTCGCGATCATGTGCCATGGGACATTTTACGTGGAAACCAAACCACAGGACGTGATATTTCACTTCGAAAATATAAAAGTGTAAAAATACTCCCCCTTTTTTTTTTTTGTACATATAGTGTATTAGTTGACAAGTAATTCATGTAATATTTATTTTAGGTTAGACTGTTTAAATTAGTCCCCACTTAATATAATTGGGTACAATTGTGATGACTAAGAAGCATTCTGTGATAGGTTGCTAGACAATAGTAAAAACTGGCTTCTAACTTGGCATAAACCATTCAGAAGAAATGTTGTATTATGGTAAACTGTATATTAGCATTACCTCTCAGTTGTCTTCTTTAGATGGTATCTACTGTCGGGGAAATAAGTATAGATACTCGAGTTTAGAGGTCAATAAAACCTTTACCCTTAGTCTTACATAAGAACAACCTACACCAAAATATTCCTTGTTTTATTTGTCGTTTAACGATATAGAGTAAATATTTGCATTGTATCTCGTTAAAATTTTATAGCAGATTGAACAAAAAAAAGTACCGGATTTTCTTACCAAGTTTACGGAGCGCTCACTTAGAAAGATCATTACGTTAAAAGTATTGATCTGATCGTAACGAAACTTTAATACCTCTTAAAGGAACTCATTGTTAACGCGTATATGAAGTTTTAATCTGATCTGACGTTTCTTAAAATAGTTGTTGTGAATTTTGTAAAACAACTTTTTCTCGGGCCTGGGTGGTCATAGCAGTATGAAATATGGCTTGTTATGAGGCTCATAGCAATGCAAGGCTTAACGTAAAACTACATTTTATCTACATGTGATTATCGATTTTATATGGATTGATATTTAATCGGACCATTGAGGGCGGCGATAGTACGGCAGCAGCCTGGCAATGTTGCCAGTTGCTGCGCGCTCGTTCCTACGCACACCAAACTCTGACCTTCGTTCTTCGTTGAGTCATCGATCAAGATGCCAGCTAATCCGCAGTTAACGGAGGGAGAATTTGCCATGATTATAAGTGCAATATGTTTTTTTAGATGCGAGAGAGAAAGCAATAATGATAATAGGGTTTACCAAAAAGTATCCAAGTGTATTGGAAGGTCGATAGCCACGGTGAAGAGATGTGCCGCTGCAATTAAAGATATTCCTCTTCCTCCCAGAATCCAAAAGTATGAAAGTATGACGAAAGCAGAGCTAATTGTTCACGCCAAACCTCACTTCAGGGCACCTAAAAAGAAGCTGGAACAGATAATCAAGAATGTTCGTCCTGACGTCGAACTCGTCTGGTTGCCAGTTGCTCATTGTGAGCTCAACCCCATAGAGCTGGTTTGGTCCTACGTGAAAAATAAAATAGCTAAAGTGAATATGAGTAACCAGGCGGAGAGAGGAAGATCAATGGAGGTGATGCGAGATCTCTGTAAAGAAGCCTTGAGGTATGTAACACCGGAGCTATGGAAAAAATGCATCGAACACACCAAAAAAAAAATAGAGAAACATTACTGGGAAAAGGATTGGCTAACAGAAGACGTCCCCGTTGTTGAGCCACTTGTTATAAACTTAAATGACAGTTCATCTGATTCATCGGGCAGTGATTTTTCAGACAGTTAATAAGGGAGCAGTTTTATAATCTTATAATCTCAGAGTGTAAATTACTTCATACAATTAATCTTATAAAAATAGCTTTTCAGCTGACACACCATTTTTAAACCTGCCAATGGAGGTCCAAAGCCCTCATTAAAAAAGGCGATGGGAAATGTTTAACTTCTTGCGGAAATGAAATATAAGACACGTTTCTATAACTTGTAGGCAAAATTAGCACAGAGGCTATTAGCGCTGTACATAAGGGACGCATATTTCAGGATATAAAGAAGATTATTAGAGATATTATACATTTCAGGTTCCGTATTGACAGTAATCATTAAAATTAAAACTTACAATTTCCGCCTAGTCAATACTATACTTTTTTAATAAAATATTTCAAGGGTACATGTTTCAGGTCCCAATCTTTCCGGACCCTTCTTCAGCCCATAAAATCACACATGGAGCCCATCAAATCACAAAAACATCGATAAACACAAACTGCACACACACAATAAATAGATAAAACACTGTAAAAACAACTAAGAGTCTAAAATCTAAAAATAACATGCATGTTTTACTGTCTTCAGGAACATGTTATCACTTGTTCTTCATCTAAATAAATGTCATTTGACGCTGTGAAACACTGGGCACATATTTTGAAGTCTATGAGTGGCGTGCTGTAAGAACTTGCTCTATATCTTGTACTGTTTTTGTGGCTGAAGATGGGTTGGACGTCAAAAGCTACATGTTACAAATTCTTGTTTTAAAATTTTATGCATTTGGCAACTTGTCTTAAGATAGTCTTCTGCCATACGGTATCTGAAATGATTGACATAATTAGTACTGAATGTAAGGAAAAAACAATTACGTAAGACGGCTCGAAAACGGATTGCATAAAACTTACGGAAAAGTCGGAGAAGATTGGTTGGCGTGTAGCTACATTTGAATCCTGAAGAAGACAAACGGTGCGAGTTAATAACAATGCATCTTACTTATAGCCCAGCTTACTAGAACAAGAAAGAAGAAATTTGGTCGTATGAATTTAAGAAAACGTAAAAACTTACCGAAGTCAGACGAAAACAGCCCCGCGGTGACAAGTGCTCCGCTCGGCTAGAGCAACTTACTAATACTGAGTGCGTGTGCCTGACGTGTATTAAGGAGTAAACAAACTGCTCGGCTTGAAGGGGTGGGGTCGGTCGAGAATGGGCAAAGCGGTTTGGATGAGTTAGTGGTTTGAGAATGGGGGGGGAGAATGGGGCTTATTGAAAGAAAAGATAGGCATTGTGACCTATGGCGGTTTATGCGTTTTGATATTTAAATGATCTGCTATCATATCGAATAATATGTTTGTCTCATAATTAATGTCATTCAAATTATTAGAACAATTTGATCTCTGAGATGTATTTATGTGAATTGCTTCTAAGACATTCATCAAGCTGCCCTTATTGACGTAATGTAAGATGTTCATGTCATTGTCTATGGTCGTGAACTTATGACCGGATTCCTCCATATGTGTCGCCATTGCTGAAAATTTTCTGTGTTTAATGGCAGAAATATGTTCATTATAATGAATACGGAAGCTTCTTCCGGTTTGGCCTGTGTATGTAGCATTGCACTGGTTACAATTGAGCTCATAAACACCGGATTTCGTATGTTTATTCGTGACGTTGACTTTACTAGAATTGAAGAATTTTTTAAAATTTGAGTTATTGGTTTTGTAGGCTACATTTATATTGTATTTCTTTAATACATTAGTTACTGTATAAATACTTCGATCTATAAAAGTTAAAGTGGCTAGATTTTTCTTGGCAGAATTATCTTTTGTTAATTTAGTGACAGGTTTGTTTTTCAATTTATGAAACAAATTATTGACATATTTGCGACTATATCCATTGACTTTGGCTATTTGATGTATTATTTTGATTTCCATTGTCGGATAATGATTTGAAAGAAGAAATCAAAATAATACATCAAATAGCCAAAGTCAATGGATATAGTCGAAAATATGTCAATAATTTGTTTCATAAATTGAAAAAAAAAAAAACTGTCACTAAATTAACAAAAGATAATTCCGCCAAGAAAAATCTAGCCACTTTAACTTTTATAGATCGAAGTATTTATACAGTAACTAATGTATTAAAGAAATACAATATAAATGTAGCCTACAAAACCAATAACTCAAATTTTAAAAAATTCTTCAATTCTAATAAAGTCAACGTCACGAATAAACATACGAAATCCGGTGTTTATGAGCTCAATTGTAACCGGAAGAAGCTTCCGTATTCGTTATAATGAACATATTTCTGCCATTAAACACAGAAAATTTTCAGCAATGGCGACACATATGGAGGAATCCGGTCATAAGTTCACGACCATAGACAATGACATGAACATCTTACATTACGTCAATAAGGGCAGCTTGATGAATGTCTTAGAAGCAATTCACATAAATACATCTCGGAGATCAAATTGTTCTAATAATTTGAATGACATTAATTATGAGACAAACATATTATTCGATATGATAGCAGATCATTTAAATATCAAAACGCATAAACCGCCATAGGTCACAATGCCTATCTTTTCTTTCAATAAGCCCCATTCTCCCCCCCCATTCTCAAACCACTAACTCATCCAAACCGCTTTGCCCATTCTCGACCGACCCCACCCCTTCAAGCCGAGCAGTTTGTTTACTCCTTAATACACGTCAGGCAC
This sequence comes from Meconema thalassinum, assembly GCA_946902985.2. Taxonomy (NCBI): domain Eukaryota; kingdom Metazoa; phylum Arthropoda; class Insecta; order Orthoptera; family Tettigoniidae; genus Meconema; species Meconema thalassinum. The sequence continues at coordinate 217,162,664 of OX336391.1, forward strand.
ACGCACTCAGTATTAGTAAGTTGCTCTAGCCGAGCGGAGCACTTGTCACCGCGGGGCTGTTTTCGTCTGACTTCGGTAAGTTTTTACGTTTTCTTAAATTCATACGACCAAATTTCTTCTTTCTTGTTCTAGTAAGCTGGGCTATAAGTAAGATGCATTGTTATTAACTCGCACCGTTTGTCTTCTTCAGGATTCAAATGTAGCTACACGCCAACCAATCTTCTCTGACTTTTCCGTAAGTTTTATGCAATCCGTTTTCGAGCCGTCTTACGTAATTGTTTTTTCCTTACATTCAGTACTAATTATGTCAATCATTTCAGATACCGTATGGCAGAAGACTATCTTAAGACAAGTTGCCAAATGCATAAAATTTTAAAACAAGAATTTGTAACATGTAGCTTTTGACGTCCAACCCATCTTCAGCCACAAAAACAGTACAAGATATACAGCAAGTTCTTACAGCACGCCAATCATAGACTTCAAAATATGTGCCCAGTGTTTCACAGCGTCAAATGACATTTATTTAGATGAAGAACAAGTGATAACATGTTCCTGAAGACAGTAAAACATGCATGTTATTTTTAGATTTTAGACTCTTAGTTATTTTTACAGTGTTTTATCTATTTATTGTGTGTGTGCAGTTTGTGATTTTATGGGCTCCATGTGTGATTTTATGGGCTGAAGAAGGGTCCGGAAAGATTGGGACCTGAAACATGTACCCTTGAAATATTTTATAAAAAAAAGTATAGTATTGACTAGGCGGAAATTGTAAGTTTTAATTTTAATATAAAGAAGAATTAAATAGTTAAGTTAAATAGACATGAATGATAGTGTATTTTATTTTTATTTTATTTTTTTCTCAATCGTATTACCCTCCAGGGTTGGCTATTCCCTCGGACTCAGCGATGGATCCCACATTTACCGCCTCCATTTTGAAACTTCGGGATCGGGTATACAACTGGGGTGTGTAACCAGCACTTCGCCCAGGCGGCCTCACCTGCAAAGCGAACAGGGACCTTATGAGGGATGGGAAGATTGGGAGGGTTAGGCAAGGAAGAGGGAATGAGGCGGCCGTGGCCTTACGTTAGGTATCATCCCGGCATTTGCCTGGAGACGAAGTGGGAACCCACGTAAACCACTTCAAGTATGGCTGAGATGGGAATCGAACCCCCCTCTACTCATTTGGAGCACCCGAGGCTGAGTTGACCCCGTTCCAATCCTCATACCAATTTTCAAATTTCGTGGCAGAGCCGGGAATCGAACCACGGACCTCCGGGGTGGCAGCTAAGCACTCTGACCACTACACCACGGAGGCGAATATATATTATAATTTTTGTATTATAATTCGTCAATTTCACGTATGGTTTTTAATTTATTTTAATTAATGTCATTTTTCAAGTCCTCGTACTGCAGCTCCTTCACCAAGATTTTACTCGTATAAAATAATATCTTCCTTGTCACGTGACGTAATGTAAGATGTTCATGTCATGGTTTAACCCATTGACATTCACTTTATCTTTCCGTTTCTTTTATATACCGGTATTGCCACCACAGAATTTCAACTACCATAATATAGTTAAGTGAACATGGAACTGTCCTTCATCCATTTTGCTGAATTATGATAAAATATTTGATGTAGTGTAATGATGTGATAATTGCTTTGTATAACTTTGATAAAAGTTCAGTTTTATAAAATATTTGATAAAATTTATTTGACACATTTCTTTAGCAGTGTAATACCGGCCTAACACAAATTACAATACAACAACAGAAATTCACAGACCTTACGGCTTGGAACGCGCGCGTATCATGTTTCACAGGGCAACGTCGCAAGAGTTTCCTCGACCGAGCGCATTATTCCCGTCGCTTGCTACGATACATTCTTCTCACATAAACACCCGATTAAATATCAATCGATATAAAAGCAATTATCAAAAGTAGATAAAATGTAGTTTTACGTAAAGCCTTGCATTGCTATGAGCCTCATAACAAGCCATATTTCATACTGCTATGACCACCCAGGCCCGAGAAAAAGATGTTTTACAAAATTCACAACAACTACTTAAAGAAACGTCAGATCAGATTAAAACTTCATATACGCGTTAACAATAAGTTCCTTTAAGACGTATTAGAGTTTCGTTACGATCCGATCAATACTTTTAACGTAATGATCCTTCTAAGTGAGCGCTCCAAGAACTTGGTAAGAAAAACCGGTACTTTTTTTGTTCAATCTGCTATAAAATTTTAACGAGATACAATGCAAATATTTACTCTATATCGTTAAACGACAAATAAAACAAGGAAACTTTTGGTGTAGTTTGTTCTTATGTAAGACTAAGGGTAAAGGTTTTATTGACCTCTAAACTCGAGTATCTATACTTATTTCCCCGACAGTAGTTTCACTGCAAAGCATACAAAATAGATACTGTACTTACCCTGTTGTGTATTAATTTCCATAGGCTTCTGGTAATATAGTCATAATTTTATTTCGTTTCAGAGATGGCATTCCATATTGTGAAAAGGATTACCAGAAGCAGTTTGGTGTGAAGTGTGCTTATTGCAATCGTTACATATCAGGCAAGGTGCTACAGGTAAATATGAAAATGAGAAACCTTCTTTAATATTTCAGAGAGGGAAGTTTAAACCTTGGGGGTTTTGATTTTGGAGTGAAAAAATGAAAATCCATATGACCCATATTAAACATCAGCAAAACAAATGAGCAAGAACCCACATCCACTGAACGTGAGGTTATATTTAGGGGCAGATGACCTTGCTGTTCTGCCCTTTAAAACAACCATAGCTAACATCCAGTTGAATGGTAGCTTTCAGTTGGTCAATACAAATATATTGGGATAATGTGATCACCTCTGAGAAAGATTTACATGTGATTATACAGAGAGTTTATTTTGTATCTGACGGAGACCCTCGCTTGCTCACTCGCCCGTGCCGCAAGCCTGTCTCCCGCCACGCACTTTGCCGTTATGCGGCGCCTGCGCAGCACTGAGTCATTGAGTATAGGAATTTGTACTTGCCTAGTTCACAGCTGGTGCTGAAAATGTTCACCATTCACTGCTACACATCGCTGGCACCTTTTTATGAAACTGGCATTTACTTTCTGAAGTTCCTCAACACCGATTGACTGTATTTCAGCTGTAATATAGTCTTTAAGCTGTCTGTTTCAACTTTTTTGCTAGATCTTTCATTGTATTGACGCTAGGCAGGGGTCTGTTTGGAAATTTCTGACGGAATTTCTGTTGTGTTTTCGCACAAGATTTCCTGTACTTTATGAAGGTATTATATATATACACATGTTCACATAATGAAAATTGCATTGGAACAGCACACTGAGCACTAAACACGTGAGCAATTGACTAAACTGAACCTCACACTGTTAAAGCTCTCAGCAGACTGCAAAGGAGGGAAACTTGTGGCGCCAAGAAGCGGATTACGGCCAAGTGCTCGGCGGGAGACCGGCTTGCGCCGTGGGCGAGCGGGCAAGCAAGGGTCTCCGTCAGATACAAAATAAACTCTCTGTATTTTATTTACACAGAAGGCAATGTGTAAAAGAAAGTCTGCGATTTGTGTTGGCCGACTGAAATTACCATACAATTGTTAATAAGGCAAGCTTGAAAAAATTACTTCAAAGCTTTCTATGTCTTCATCGTTCTATGCAATTTGCATGTTTGGTCAGTTTAGTCACCAAAGGCATATTCACTGAGTGATTTTATAGTTCACTGGAGGAAATGTGTATACTCAAAAATGAGTGGCAAACAACGACGACGATAGAGGAAAAAAAGAAATAGGGCATGCAGATACAGTCATCATCATTATCGTGCAGTTTCCAGCCTTACTGGCCGGGTTTGTTTGGAACATAAGCCTCTCCACCCGAGGCTCAGTCCGTTCATCAAAGCGATGGGAGGTTATCTGCTACTGGCTCGGACACAATCAATAATTCTACATTAAAAATATTTCATATCAAAGCATCCCAGGAAAAAAAAGCTTTGTACCTTACCTGGTGTTGTCCAAGAAGTCTTGCGATCCTCCTCCTCCTCCTCCTCCATCGGTAATAAAGCTAGCTACTCAGTGGCTGCTTTTCAGCTGTCAAGCATCTTTCTGAGCAAACAAGATAGTGTGTTAAGAAGACTAGTCTTACTTCACCTTTCAGGAATGTCTAGGACTGGGAACCCCAGTTTTCTGTAGAATAATCTTGTGTTCTCTATAAATTGACTACTGTATTACATGATTTATTTTGGAGGTAGGTTTAATTGGCATTTCAAAAATTAGCTTTCTACTAGGGCATTTCTATCTCATTTATTCAGGGTCAAGGACACGGTCAGATGAGATTTTAGGTGGCAAGTGTTTGCTGCTGGATGCACTTCTTGATGCCAACCTTATTAGAGGAGTTAATGAGAAATGCACTGATGGAAATAGCGCAAGGAGTCAGGAGGGAGTAGCTGCAACCTATTAGAAGGTACCACCCTGTAGTTGAAAAGGGAAACCGTGGAAAACAATTTCAAGGACAGCTGGTGGGGTTCAAAACCATTCGTCTAGAGCAGGCGTCCTCAACCTGGTGCTCGCGAGCACCATAGTGCTCTCGTCATTCGAGCATGAAAAGTGGTCATGAGCACAAGCTTCCCTGAGATCCATTCTTCAATTCAAATTCTGTTGCATGAACCAGAATATTAGTGTTTACGTTACAAGTTTTGACAGAAATGTTATCATTTTGTGATATGGTACTTTTATTCTGCAGTAAAAAAAAAAAGGAAAATTTGGCATTCCTGTTTTATGAGTAAAACGAAAGATGCTGATTCGACTATACTGTTCATAAGCAAATATATCTTATCTGCATGAGCCATGCAAGCAGTTGCAGCATGCCTGGTGAGCAGTGATTCTCTAGCTATTTCAGCAGAGAGTGTGAGGGGGAGAGATAGGCAAAGGAAAGAGAGGAGCAAGTTTGTTGCATTATTATTATTATTATTATTATTATTATTATTTCCGATAAGGCCTGTTATAGACCACAAGCCAATTTCAATTCTTCACTCTTTGTTTTCTCTTCCGTTCATCCCAATATTTCTTCATTCTTAGACTAGGCTGCTTCTTTCTGTCAGACCACTTCGCCCCAGGTTTCCTTTACTCTCTTCCCTGGAATCCTTCCGTATTTAACACCTTCTTTCGAAAAATCTCTTTGTCTACAATGTCTTCTTCTCCTCTTACATTTTTTATTTCTGAACCTTTCTATAGCCTACCTCTTGAATCCAGCTAGTTGTTGACCTTTCCTCCCAAACGTACTAGAATATCCTTTTTGTTAATCTGAAATCATCCATTCTGTAAATAATAATTATTATATTTGGTTTTACGGTGCCTGGTTACTTGGTATGGCATGAGGGTGGTGCTCACTGTCTCAAAAAGGTTGAGAACGCCTGGTCTACAGATTCCCATGATCTTGTACTCAAGTACATGTAGGCTATCAAGATAAAATTAAGGATGCCATCAGGACTAAAACTCAAATCCATCCCTTTTATAGGTGGATGGAAAAAAAAAGGATAAAAAAACAAACAATGGTTGTTGAGTGAGTATTTTGAAATGTCGATACTCGTTCAGCAACGTATGTGTACCAGCTTACAATTGGAAAAAGTCTCAAGTAAGCAGAGCAGCTGCAGCTCTTATCCAATGTTAAAAATATAGGACTAATTATTATTGTTGTTACTATTTCACCCAGGATTATTCATAACCATTCCAAGTGGATCGAGTACACTTGCTAACACAGGATATTTCAGCCTGCTTACTTTGTAAGTCCAACTGTGTAAGTCCAACCATGATGTTGTGGTTCCTATTACGATACTCGGGAGCAATGAAACATTACCGTCAACCAGGCTTCAAGCGGCCACTTTATACATAAATATTTACCCTTGGTAAATTTCTAATGTATATTACTTATGGACAAACATAACAAAAGACGCATTACGGGTGCAATTTCCTTATGCCGTTAATTTCACGGCAAAAAAGATTGAAAACTAGTGCACCCATGCTAGAACTCTTAACATGTGTATAAGCCACACACCAGGTTTACTGTTATGAGGGCTCAACGCGACACAGTTCTGGCAGGGACTATCGTTTTGTTTATTTGTTTAAACGCACTTTTTAAACAAATTGTAGATATTTATGAAATCAGAGTGCAATTCGTCACTGCTGCGGGTAATTCTCTTTCTTTTGATAGTTTATTTGTTATGATCAGTACAGCTCCCGGCACATTGCTCTGCACTTCCCCATCCCACTCCATCCGTATACTACTGCAGCGTAAAACATTTTCCACACTGAGTGTGTCTGTGTCTGATTGTGAGAACCTACTGTCACGCGCACCAACGTTCTCAGGGAAGTTTTCATCATGTTCCCCGCACTGCGCTACACCCCGCTCCTACAGCTGAGCTTTAAAAGTCAATGAATGTCTTTTATAATCATTTTCCGTGTTGACATATATTTACTCATCATCATCATCATCATCGGCTTTAACTCGAATCCGAGTATAAATCTTCTTACTTCAGTCCAGTTTGTGGATATGTTTACGGTGACTAAAGAGTCCAATCCTGGCATAGAACTAGTGTCCACACTAGTCACATAGTATTGCTGGAGGAGGACGTGGTTGGGCTGCTCGAAGTTTCCTAGCTTGACGCTTGGCCTCTTCATGTGTGCGTCGATCCCTTTCAAACGTTTTTACAGTATCCGAGATGGTGCGGCGCCAAGTTGAGCGGTCTGCAGCCAGCATGTCCCAGGTGTCTGATTAAATTGGTCCTTGTAGCGTCTCTTAGACCACCATGAGGTCTGGTGCCATAGCATTTGATGAGGTAATCTCACATCATCCATCCGATGGACATGACTAATCCATCTAAATTGGTGACCTATTATGGATGATTCTATGCTGTTGATTTGAGCCTTTTCAAGAACTGCAATATTGGTGATGCGGTCTTCCCATTTAATCCTCAGGATTGATCGAAGTTTTTGTAGGTGGAAGCGCTCAAGCTTACTAAGATCACGTCGGTGAAGGGTCCACGTTTCACAGTCATACAACAATGTAGAAATGACTACTGCTTTGTACACCATAAGCTTTATACTCATGGACAGATCTTAATTCATGAACACCCGGTGCGCTAATCATCCATATGCTGCATGGGCTGCGCCAATTCTCTTATCCACATCCTGCTCACAGGTACAGCTCACAGAAATGGTAATGCCCAGGTACGAGAAGTGGTCTACCTGTTCTAATGGCAAATTTGAGATAGAGATATTGAACTGAGGAAGAGGTGTGCCTGGTGAAGGTTGTGCCAAGACTTCAGTCTTATTGACATTTATAGTAAGACCAAAAAGATCACATGCACTTTTGTAACAATTAACTGACTCTTGCAGGTCTTCTGGTGTGAGAGTTGGTGCCGCAGCATCATCTGCATACAACATATTAGTAACGTTAGTAACCTGAGTTTTCCTCAAGGAGCGGAGACGAGTTAGGTTGAAAAGCCCTCCATCAAAACAATACTTGACCTCCACACCTGGGATGTTTGTGGGTAAATCATAAAGCATTGCAGCCAAGTACAGCGCGAAAAGCGTTGGAGCCAGTACACATCCTTGTTTCAGTCCAAGGGTAATAGGAATTTCATCGGAGGACATCTTATTCTGATGGCAAACCTGACCTGTCATGCCATCATGGAGAGCCTTGATTAGATCTACAAAACGCTGAGGGCAACCAAACCGCTTCAGCACCGCCCACATGGCTGGTCTTGGAATCGAATCAAATGCCTTTTCCAAGTCATAAAATACTAAGCAGAGTGGATTCTGTTGTTCTCTACATTTTTCTTGTAGCTGTCTCACACAGAAAATCAAGTCAATTCTGCTTCTGGAAGCTCTAAATCCGCAGAGTGACTCTGGGAGCATCTTCTCTGAGATAACCTTGAGGCGGTTAAGTAGAATTCTTGCGAGAATCTTCCCCACAATTGATAGCAGTGATATACCATGGTAGTTGCCACAAACACTGCGATCACCCTTCTTAAAGATAGTGATGATATTGGCATTCTTTAGGTCTCCAGGTACCTTTCTTGATTCCCATATTCTGAGGATAAGGGTGAAAATCCTTGTTTTGAGGGAATGACCTCCGGCTTGAATTAGTTCCAGAGGGATGTTATCTGGGCCAGGTGCCTTTCTGGGTTTCAATTGGGTGAGAGCTGCAGTGAATTCATGCTAAGTAGGTGGTACTTCCAACCACAGTTGTTCAGGTTGTTGCGGCACATCTCAAAGGAAGTCTTCAGCAGCTGCTGATGGACGTTTTAGAAGATTGGAGAAGTGCTCCTTCCAGCACTCGAAGATTTCTTGACTGTCAGTAAAGGTAGTAGAATTATCAGCGCTTTTTAGTGTACCTGATGATGAGCGAGATGGTCCATATATTTCCTTGAGTACTGCATAGAAATTCCGTAAGTCTCGAGCATACGATAGTCTCTGCAGTTCCTGAGCCTTCTGTTGCCACCAAGTATTTTTAACCTGCCTTATCTGCGTCTGACATTTACCCTCGAGTTCCAGTAGTTTATCTCTCTTTGTGTTGGAAGTTGGGTCTTGAAGATGGGCAAGATAGGCATTCCTTTTGGCATTGATGAGAGACAGAATATCTTCATTGTTGTCATCAAACCAGTCTTGTCTATTCTGCACTATAAAGCCAATGGTTTCCTCAGCTGACTGTGTGATAATCTTCTTTTGTGTGGCCCATTCTTGCTGAATGTCATTCGTTACTGGGTTTTCTGATAACTGGGTGACGATCCTGTTTTCAAAATGTTTATAGATGGATTCATCCTGAAGTTTGGATTTATTAAACTTCTTTCTTGGCAAATTTTTGATATTCCTACTATAGCCTACTCATTATGTCCACTGTACAACACAATTTACTTCGTTAGAGGTGCTAACTCCTCTTTAAGGACATGTTTCTGACTTCCAAGCAGTCCATCTTCAGTCTAGTTCAGTAAATTTATAGTCTAAAATATTCACCTTGCTGGTGATGGTCACGCGTGTTAAAATACATAAATGAGGATGAAATGACACTGATTGGTGGATGAATAAAAGTTTTTTAAAAAGACTATTAAAAGAAATGTAAAAGACTGATAAAAGTTTAAAATGCGTCGCAGTAATTGTCCGGTGCAGTTGATTTTGACGATGGGAAATTGTTCTGTAAAACAAGGAAACCGTTATGAGCTGATCGGCGAGTGCCAATTGCATGAATCAAGTTCATTTCTTTCTGACTGATGTGAGTGGAGGTCCACATTGATCGTCTTGTAATGAGTGACTGGCCCAAGGTTGCTCGCTAATCTGTGTGGCGCTGGGGTGGCACGGTATTTAGATGTTGTGACGTAGCAGAGTGCACCGTCCTTGACTATTCTTTAAGCCTCGCTACTGTGTTAAATAGCACATTGCCACAGAATGTGATGTCATTTAGATTTTTTACCGATTCCAATTTTTGGTTGACGTGCATTTCTATGTTTTCCAATACATTGAGGAGTTTGCCTTTGTTCTTTGTTTTCAGAACAATTTCCCATCGTCAAATTCAGCTGCACTGGACAATTAGAGCGCTGCATTTTAAACTTTTATCCGTTTTTTAAATTTCTTTTAATCGTCTTTTAAAATAACTTTTATTCATCCACCAATCAGTGGAAAATCATAGGTTGAGTAATTTTTCAAAACATTATTGCTAGAAAAGAGAAATGCATATTTACATCATTAAGGAACTCTTCTTTTTTTTTTTAACCGGCAGTAAAATATTGTTTAATTGAAACTTTGTAAGTACATATTGATGATTCATAAAGATGATTGTTGTTAATATGAGGCCCATCCAGGGGGGGGACTACAGGCTACGAGTGGAGCACGTGCTCTCCTGTCGGCTGCTGCTACTACAGGTACTTGTTTCAATACGTTAACTCTCAAGGCTACCAGGCGTAATCTGTAGGCTCATCATTCACTGCTGTCAAAACGTCTGCCATTTAAGAAAGACTTTTTACAAAGTTTTGGCAGATGCCTTCAGGTTTTTGATGGCGAGATTGGTGGTCATGTAGAACTAGTGTATAAACTTATCCTTTTCTTCCTCTTGCAAAATGGCAAGTAGTAATTTTGGGGTAGTTTAATCTGTCAACTGATGTTATAAGACTTCCGAGAAATGCTCGATTGGGTTTAGGCTGGGGCTTTGGGCCAATCATTTGATATCTATCATTCACTCCCATTTTGTCGTACTACTCTGTTATAGCCTTTGCATTATAAACAGATACATTATCATATTTAAAATGAAAGGTCAGTTCTAATGTGTTGCCACAAGGTGGGAAGTGGAGAATTGTCCAATATTACCTTAGAGACTTCAGCATTCATGGTTCAAGGAACTAGTGGAACAAGACCAAACCATGTTAAAATTGTCCCACACCATAATGCCGCCTCTGATAAATTTCGCAGTGGGACTACGTGCACTCGGGTAGTAACAGTTCCCTGTCATTCACCAGATCCATACACTACCTATAGCAAAGGAGAGCTTGTCATTTGCCGATAGTCTGACATTGATGCACATGCACTTTTATGTTCTATCTATAATAAAGAAAACATATTTCTTGTATGTTGCTGTTACATTTGCAGTAAGACACAGCTCATTATATACTCTTTCTCATGTGGCATATTACAGGCTGGAGACAACCATCATTTCCATCCAACATGTGCTCGCTGTACCAAATGTGGAGATCCATTTGGAGATGGAGAAGAAATGTACTTGCAGGGTGAGCACTCTTTTTTCTTTTGGACTTAGTAATGGTTAGAAAAATGCTCCGTTTATCCTCAGTAGGCGGTTTCGGTGGCGTAGTTGGTAGCATGCTGAGCTTCTATGCCCAATATAGCAGGTTCAAACCCGGCCGAAGCCGTCGGATTTTTTAAGAGCGTTAAAAATCCCTCGGTATGCCTTCCTTCGGAGGGGAAGTAAAGCTGGCGGTCCCATGTCATAGATTTATGGCATGTAAAAGAACCTTCCACTAATTATACCTGTGTGAAGCTAAATTGTATAGGTTAAGAATGTAAACAATGCTCTTAGGTTTCTACGTTCGTTGCCAAAAGCCGACTGCGGTGATGTCTAGTAGCTAAGTTCTGAACTAGGCCTAGTAGTCGTTGACGGTGGCGTTTGGCGGCAAAAGTAGGAACTATTTGAAAAATTCAAAGTTACAGTCCTTACTTAAATTAAAAAACAGATACACACACTAATACAGTCATCACAATTAACACCGGTTATCAGACAGATTCTACACAAACCCAAAGTACACGGGGCTACATGACCGCGTTGTCGCAGCCCCTAAACTGAGGAACCAACCATCCTCAGTAGAAAGGATGTGGCAGTCCTCAACTTATTGAATAAGAAAGCAAAGCTTCTAACAATCATCAAGGATCAAAAGTTCAAGTACATTGGGCACATCATGAGAGGTGAACATTATAAACTTCTCCAAATCATAGAGGAGAAAATTGCCGGATGAAAATCTGTGGGGATACAGAGGAACTCTTGGCAAACGACTTGTGCCGCTGGTATGTCCGCACTTCTATTGAAACGTTTTGTGCTGCTGTTTCCCATGTAATCATAATCAATTGGATCACCAAAAGTCAAAGGGAGAAGAAGAATGGTTCGAGGTATCCATATTTAGTTTCCAGCAGAATGGCGAAATTTTTTCTATGACTGGAACAACTCATTCTTTTGTGCATAGTCCAGTTTTATACACCAAAAAAAATAATTCAATAACGTAACAGCGGCGCAAAATATCCCAAAATTGTCTGGATGTTGTTAGAAAGAGCCAAATATTTGTAAGATTTGCAAAATACAGTGAAACCTCTATAATTTCCCCAATTTATTGTCCAAATTTTGTGGTCTCCACAATATTCAATTCAATGTGGGTTGATAAAACCTGCTTTTCTACGAAAGTAAAAATATTTATCTTAATTTTTCAGTGAATTGCAGCATCACGGTATCAGACATACCTAGGCACTGAAAAGGAGCAAGTTGAATAAACAATGATAAATCACCAACAAACGTGTCAGACTTGGGGGGGGGGATGAATAACCTAGACTGACAAGTGGAGCCTGCATAAAACAACAGTGCTTGTATAGGCTCGTGTTCCGTTCTACTAGACACAAAATACGGCTTGTTCCAACTAAATCGAGCCTTCCATGCTATCTAGGGGACTTTTGCTGAATCACACTACGAATCTCTATAGAAGAGGCCTCAATCTCAGTTCCACTGAAACTTTGCACAAATTGGCGCTTGTCCCGTTGTTTGGTCGCACGCTTCAATTTTTCCTTGCATTTGACTATGATAAATTTGTACATTTAAGAATAGTATTTTTACAATATGAATCTCTACAGATTTCTCCTTATATTTGAATATAGCCTATATTTAATTAGCGAACAAAAATATTTTCCACAATACGAGTGAGGTTGTTACACATCATCCACTGTTTTTCTTCTTGTATTTGTATTAACTGAAAATCTTTGACTGTGAACATGGTCATTTCAGATAACATGGAAAAGAAAGCATTACAAAAAGAAAATGTCTCGACAGTTTTGATTCCAACACAGGTTTTCTTTCTTCTGGACTGGTTTCGTACTCGGGATTCATTTGTTGAAAATGATGGGAATGTAAAATTAATATTTGTTACTGTATGATGCTGACCTTGTAGGAGTATTTGTGATCTCTTACATTGCTTTTGTAGGTACTGCCATCTGGCACCCACGCTGTGGCCCTGGTCCTACAGAAAATGGTGCTGTGATCAATGGGTCATTAGAAAATGGGCACTGCACAGATGGGGAGTCTGGCAAAGAGGGTGGCCGTGAATTTGATCGCATGAGCAGCTCGGCTGTCAGTGAAATGCAGGCAAGGAAATTGCAACCATTTGTTGAGAGTTTGGATTTGTTTTCTATACTAATGTTTCTTTTGTTTTACATTGCATATTTTTAGTTTCTAATGTATATTAATCTAGGACATTTGGTCCAATTTACTAGGTTGAGTTAGTTTGGCAAGGTCAACGGTCTAGTTCTTGGTGTAATTCAGATCAGTATAGATAATAAAAGCAAATGTACACAATAAAGCAGTGGTACTGAACTTGATGTGAACACCCCGGTATAATTATTCCAAGGTGTTAGTGTATACTCCATCTCCCTTTTTCACTTGCGTTCGTTCCAGCATTTTTATAAGTTATTCAAAGCAGCTTTTGCTCCTGTACTTCAGAATATTGTCTGAATTTTGAATGAGTAGGGATAGTTTGGTCTGGGAACTCGCCCCCTTCTTGCAAAATATGACATTTCATTTGGATTAGGTTTGCTACACCTCACTTCAGTCCTTCAGGAATACATAATACAAGTAGGTACCATATTTTTCGGACAATAAGACGCTGTGGACCATCGGACACACCCTGGTTATTTTGATGAAGATTTATGGAAAAATTGTAATTTCAATGTATTTTCAAACAAAAGTTTACAGAATTGTTTAAATTTGAAACACAAATTAGGTAGTGCAATACTGTCGACTCTCTTTTGAAGGTTATCTAGGTATAACATAAACACTGACATTACAATGTTTGACAGTCTTTATTGCTTTCTGACAGTGTTATAGACGTGCTCACACCATTTACCGTAGTGGCCGACTGTTCGGTTTAAGTGAAGTCCATTATCACTATGCCAATAGTAGATTCAGTGTAAGAATTGGTTCATGCAGTTTGTTAATCAGCGTCTGTATGTGGAATTGCAGCTAAGAGAAAAGTTCTGACCTGGTACAATGAGGAGGCTGGCGAGGAAAGGATTGCGAGCCATCTTGTTAGGAATTCTCTAGCAACACTCATTCCTGTGAGACAAATGCAAGTATACCACAGCCGTCGTTGCTTAACTGCAGTAGTAAAAGGGGTCAATTGCTGAGGTACTGTAAGGAATGTTTTGAGCACTGGTGTAGAAAATCTTGTATACTCTGTATAGACCTTCCGACCATAAGACGCAGCCATATTTTATGCAGTATTTTTGGTAGCAAAAAGTGCATTTTATGGTCTGAAAAATATGGTACTTGAATTGGTATATTTGATCTACCAAGTTCACTTTCATATTAGAAGTGAGTATCTGAAAATCAACAACAACAAAAAACATTTATATTTTGTTGGAAGTTTTTGTCTATAGAGATCACTTTTGTGTTAAATTCTGCAACTACAATGACAATTGCCATTTCACTAAAAAAGGGTTGAACCTGTCGACCTATGACTGAATAAGGCTTACCAAAAGCTCTCTTTCTTACTTGAATGTTGTAGTATTTTGGCATTTGTTTAAGATGTTACATTTTATTTATAATTTTCAGCTTCTAGTGCTGTAACCTGTACATTTTAGCTTATAGCATAACCAAATTCTAAATGGATAAATTTCATCTAATCAAGACCATGAGGGCATTTAACTTTTACTTTTCAACTCTTAATCATTGAAATTTGTTATTAAGGGAAGTTGAGGTTCTCATTAACTTGATAGAGCATTTTGTTAGTTATAACACAACTTTTGTGTTATTCCTTTGTAATAATTCGCTCATTCCTTCTGGTTTGGTTGCCAGCTTTTTTACTTTCAGTGATGGATAGTTGTTACCTTAATTAAATTTCCCATCACCTTGTACTCTATGAAACTCTTCTCATGGTACGTTCTTTTTAAATTTCTAAAGCACGTCTAGGACTTCTTTCAGTCAGGATACAGGCAGTGTGTTTACTTTTCACAGTCCTTCAAATATGAATTTAGGAATGTTGCATTGTTTTAACTTGCTCCACCTTGCTTTAGAAAATAAATGTCAGTTGGAAAAGCTAGCAGCAGGTTAAGCATATTTTAGTTGCTGTAGCATTTGGTCCAGTTTTTCTTTTTCTTTGTTAAAATTGTTTTGTATGAAAAGTTACAATTTTAATGCAAAGTAGCAGAGCAAGTTAATGTATTGGTTGACCACTTCTTCTAAGTGTTTGCTTTACTTGCATGTTGAATGTGGCTTGTTAGCATGTATTCATAACAAATGTTTATTTTGTTTTGTATTATATTTTTGAGCATGGGTGGGGTTGCCTAACAGCTATTCAGTACTGTAGTGAACAGATCTATTAGCAAGTACAGTGCTGTTGTAAACAATGAAATGTTTAACTACAGTACAGTACTGTGTTGTTTGGCGCCCCTAATGTTTTGAGTTGGTGATTGTTTTGTTTGATTTTTGCAGTTCTCCATGCGCTCACGCACGCCTAGTCTTAACGGCTCGTTGTATAGCCCCTATAATAGCTTATCCAGGAAGGTTAGTGGTGCAACAAAATGAACTGTATGTTTGTGCTTGTCAAAATTATGTTGATGAAGTAGCTGCTTACCTCACATGTGCATTGTTTTTCATAGATAGTTTTATGATTGGAGGATTATTATGAGAAAGGCATAGAAAATGAAATATCTTGAAGATACAAATGCAGAACTGGGTATGAAACAAGATGATAGATCTGAGTTTCTTTTTTGTTTTTGTTTTTTTGTGTGTATGTTCCAGGTATGAGTGCACTATTTTGTATCATGCTTACTTCAGGGAAAGAAAAACCAAACTTCAGAACCAATTTTTTTTATGGCTATTATTTTATCTTAAAAATAAAATTATAAGGCATTGTTTCATTCTTTTAGGATTCTATATGTATGACCCAATATTATTTATTTTATTTAGTGTATGGCATTAAGTACATTTTAATAATAAATTACATTATTTCTAAACACTTATTCACAAACAAACATCTAGTTCTTGTATACATTTCATGGAATTTGGGGTTGCCAACAGGAATTCCTCATCTCCTCTGTATGCTCTGACAATACAGTTTTCCCTGATGTGTCAAGTTGTCTGCCTCGGTGCGCCGCAATCCCATGCTGGTGAGGCTAACATTCCCCATTTAAAAAGTGAATCTGCATATCTTCTGTGACCTGTTCTCAATCGGTTTAAAGTTGACCATACCTACCCAATAGTACCGGTAGATCTTAATACACAATTTTTGTTTGTATCATTTTGTCCTACAGATATAAATTTATACTACTAAGATGAGATGTGAAGTTAATAGGAAAGTATCTGGCATTGAGGTTCCTATTACCAGTGTCATAAAGAAACGCAGACTTCAGTGGTATGGGCACATAATAAGGATGAACATAGGAAGACCAGCCAGAAAATATTTTGACCTTAACCTCATAGGAAGAAAACCACGAGGAAGACCAAGAAAACGCTGGATAGAGACTGTAAGATCAGACATGGTGGAGAGGGGACACAAATGGGAAGATGTCCTGGAACAGAAGATGTATGAAGATAGATGGCGAGCGCTTCTACACCACACCTGGGAAACTGGAGTTGGAGAATGTTGATGATGATTTTTTTCCGTGTAGCCTCCTGAGAGGCCGAGTGCAGGTCTTTCTAGTCGACGCCCGTGGGCGACCTGCGCGTCGGGATGAGAGATGGAAAGGATGAAGATGAATGAAACTGGGCAAGGATCTGGAAGGATGCGGCCGTGGCCTGTCAGAAGGTACTGTCCCAGCATTTGCCTGGTGTTGAAAATGGGAAACCACGGAAAACCATTTCAAGGACAGCCGACGGTGGGGCTCGAACCCACGCGTCTACCGAGTCAGCAGAGAGCTTGGCCCCTTGACCTAACGCGGAGCTTTAGCCCGCGTAGCCACTACTGTCGGTTTTTATGATGATGATGACTACCAAGTATCAAATTCTCATACTTATGGACCCAGGGTTTCTATAAAAAATAAATTAAAAAACAATGAATGAGTAGAGTTTAAAATGGTAAATAATATTTGCATAAAAATTCTAAGATATACTTTATTTTGTGCACAATTAAAATAGATAACATTTTGTGGAATCCTACCCGATCCGCTGAAAGGATACCCAGATGATAATGATAAATATTTTATGGACAATTTTTTGGAACAGAAAATGCTTTTGAAAGATAAATAATTCAGTACATATGTATACATAAATAATTAAATAATAAGTAGCTTACTACTGTAAGTAAATAAGTAATAAAAGTAAATATAAATTCATAAAAATTTAAAGAATAGAATCGGTATTAAATATTAAATAAATTAAAAATAAATAAGAGTTTAGTGCTTTTCAGTCGGTCAACACGAATGTACCCAAAAGAGATGGGTTATGCCCTAATCCTGAAATAAATTACATGAGATTAATAAAACACTAGGATGACCAGTTTCGATCGTCAAGCGATCATCATCAGATCCATTACACTTAGGCTACAAAATCTATGTTTGAAATACAGGTGAAAATATTTACAATATGTACAATTATTTAGTTGCTGTATTGGTACTGCAACTGTCAGTGTATGCTAAATGCAGTATATATGTTAGGTGAAATGCTAAATGGTGATAGCTATCCGTAGATTGTACTTTAGAGAGATTATATGGTTGTAAACTATGGTTAAACTATAAAAATAAATAACGAATATTTAATACCAAATGTGTAGTTCCAACCATTAGGTTGTGCTGTGTACAAGAAATTATGGTTGCCCTACTACTCTATCATGGCTTGCATCAGCTGACAAAGGAAATGGATCATGGGAATATGCGATCGGTTAAAGTTGTGAAGATTCGGGTTAATTTGTTAGTCCCACTTACTCCGCAGTGTTGCCAATTCCTAACTAGTTTCGTAATAATATGTTTCACAATTAGTGCAGCTCTTGCCTTGTTGACTAGATGCCCGTTGTCTTTGTTGTCGGTTGCAGAGAAATATCATGATGTTATGCAATCGGCACACTCCCGTCCATTCTACGGCTTACCTAACATACACAAGCCCGGTGTTCCTCTGAGACCTATAGTTAGTGCCATAGTGTCCCCAACCCCGCTCTTGCTAAGTCCTGCAGCTGTTATTCTTCCTGCCAGCCTCTCGTGTCAGAAACTCTCAACACTTTGTATAAACCTAGGGAGTAATAAACCTGAGTGACAGCAATCTGCTGGTAAGCCTTGATGTGGAGTCCTTATTTACCAGGGTTCCAGTCCCTGATGCCACCCAGATAATCAGGCAAAAGCTCATAGGCACTGGTGGTTGAACGGACTTAGTTGATTTAACAGAACACTGCGTTACATCCAGTCATCCACCATCGCAGTAGGACATGGTAGCTAGGACATTCTTCACTAGAGCATTTGTGATAGGGACGGTGTGGATGAAAAGGAAGAACGAGTTCGTAATACACTCCTAGCCAGTGGATACAGTAAAGGACAGATGAATAGGTCCATACGGATTATAGATAAAAAGCCGACGAACTGCTCAAAACAGCCAGGATGACAATGGTTATGCAACCAATAAACAAGCTGACTCAAGTGGTACATAAATTAGCCAAGGTAAAGCATCCTATCCAGGTCCCAGGAGTTTACAAAGTGCCTTGTTCCTGTGGACAGGTATACATGACAGACTAGAAGATGCATTTCCATAAGGATATCAGAGCACATTTGGGACACAAAATGAGTAAACAACAGATTAGCAATAGCAGAACATGCTGACATCACTAGACACACCATATAATTCGAAGAGGCTGAAACTGTTACTAAAGGTTAATTGGAGAGGCAATAGAGATCGTGATGCATCCCAGTAATTTCAATCGAAAGGATGGATTCAGGCTTAACAACACGTGGAAAGTCCTGTTACCGCGTGATTCATCAAAGATTGACTAGTAGGGGAGCAGCGTGTGGTCAACAGCGAGCAAGTAGGTGCATCTGACTGACAACCAACGGTCAGTTGAGTACAGACACAAAGACGTATCCATGGCTGCTGCAATGACAGCCAAAACGTTGAGATAAAGTCCCCGACATACAACGTGGTTCTATCCTTATATACACAAATGTAGTGATATTTTCCGTCTATCAATACTCACATTATTACTATCTTCCTTTCTTTCTATCTGTCTTTGATTGGCATTGCAACGCATGCCGGGTATAGCTAGTACATTATAAATTAATACACATAATAAAATATCTCTTTCACACACATTAACTTCTCATCATCATCATCATCATCATCATCTTGTACAGTTTCCAGCCCCAGGCTGGGTCTGTTTGGAACATAAGCCTCGCCACTTAGTCCTTTCTTCCCACCACCTCTCCGCTGTCACTCTGGTCCAGTCCTCGCCTCTCTTCTTGACACATTCCTCCACTCCTTTCAGCCATCTATCTCTTGGTCGTTTCTTCTGCATCTGCATCTCATGTATCCTCTTGGGAATCCTCTTCTCATCCATTCTCTTTAAGTGTCCATACCACCTCAGTCTTGACGTCTCAATCCTACCTTGCAAGGGCTCCTCTTTCACCATTTCCCTGACCTTTTCATTCCTCAACCTGTCTCTTCTTGTTACTCCGATCCTACTTCGCAGGAACTTCATTTCACCTGCCTGTATTCTGCTTATGTCTCTTTTCTTCATAGTCCACGTTTCTGAAGCATAGGTCAGTATCGGGATATAGTAGCTTCTGTATAACACTTCCTTGCTTTTTTGTGGGACATCTTTATTCCACACTAAGCTCCTAATGCTTCTCAGAAATGCTTCTGCCTGTCTGCCACGTTCCGTAATCTCTTTGTCATTTCTCCCATTTTCCTCCACTAGACTTCCCAAGTACTTGAGACTTTCCACCTTCTTCAGCTGTCCACCTCCAAGTGTTATCCCACTTATTGGTCTGTCCTTTTTCCTGGTCGTTAACAGGATCTCACATTTACTGATGTTGAACTTCCATCCGTACTCTCCCACTGTTTCTTCCCAAGCCTTCAGTTGCTCCTGAATTTCCTCCTCCTTGTTTCCCCAGACCATGAGATCATCTGCAAACACCATTGCTTTCATCTTATCTTCTCCTATCTTTCCTGCTATCCGTGTCATTACCTCGTCCATAACCACAATAAAGAGAAGGGGTGACAGCGCACTACCCTGTTTCAGGCCACTCATTTGTCTGAACCAGTCTGTTCTTTCCCCTCCAACTTTCACACAACTCACACTTCCACAATACATCTCCTTCACTCTGCCTACAGTCCCTTTTTCCACTCCCATGTTTTCCATTGCTTCCCAAACCTTCTCCCTACACACACTATCATAGGCCTTTTCGATGTCCAGGAAGGCCATCAACAGATCCTCTCCAAATTCATAGTGGTGTTCCTGGAGCTGTCTCACTGAAAATATGAGATCCATTGTTGATCTCCCAGGTCTGAATCCATACTGCTCCTCTCTCAATTTTCTCTCCACTTTGGCTCGTATTCTACTTTCTAATATCTTTTCATATATCTTGGCACAGTGAGATATGAGTGTGACTCCCCTGTAATTTCTGCACTCCTTTCTGCTTCCTTTCTTAAATATTGGGACAATTAATCCTTTCTTCCTATCTTCTGGGGTCTTTTTCTCCTTCCATATCACCCTCATCACATGGTACAGCCACTGTTTCCCAACCTCCCCTGCTGCCTTCACCATTTCAACACTCACTTCATCCACACCCGGTGCCCTTCCTCCTTTCATCTTGTCTATAGCCATCTCCAGTTCTCTCCAAGTCAGGTCCTTTTCCATTCCTGTGTTGTCTTCTCCATCTTCCAATGCATTGTCTTCCTCCCTATGACCATTTGGATTCAGCAAATCCTCAAAGTACTCTTTCCACACTGTCTTGAGTGTCTCTTTGTTGTGTACCTCATTTCCGTTTTTGTCCATCATTACCACATCCTCTCGCAGACCTCTTCTCTTACTTTTGACCATCCCATTGGCAACTCAAACTAACACTTGGGGCGCTGCGGTCGGTCTTGATAAGTAGGGTTTAAAATACTCAATAACACGCGTTTGATATGGAACACTTTTTATTTTTCGGTTATAATCAGTAAATGTGGTCTCTAAAGTAATGACAGTGTTATTTTTAATTGTATATATGTATAACTGTGCGATACACGTGATCTAATTGGTGTGTTCCACTGGATTATTTGGTGTCATTTGCATATTATCAAGCATCAGTTTTTATGGTTGATGTAGATCAGCTGATTCAAATTTACACAGGGCTACACTTCGGACATTATTTCGGTGCTATTATGCGCAATATAATGTAAATGTCGATCCTGAGTCAACGCCGAGGACATTCAAATAGAGAAGTACGGTACATAAACAAATAAATAACACACCGAAGCTGTGCTACTTTTATCATTCCGAGACTAGAATCCACGCAAACCAGACGCCACTGTTCCAAGCTCCGACTTATATCGTGAATTGATGTCAAACTGATGATCCGCCAGCCTTTCCGCCAAGCCTACACCTCGTAATCGCTAAGTTCTTCGATATTCGAGCTATTCCACTACGAGTCATATAGGCCTAATTTGCCTCCCCGTGGGCACTGTAGAATGAGTGATTCCGCTACCATTCAAATATTCAACACCAAACCCACCTTTTATCCATCCAAATCAAGCAATTCCTGTCGCCTCACGAGTTTTAATACAAGTTAAACTCCCTACCAAGCAGCCAATAATTAATTATTTAATTAATTATTCAAGTAACTTCAATCTTACCAGCGCGCCCATCGTAACAGCTGTTTTTAAACTGAATAACCTTCGCTGGCTTTACGTCGCAGGTCTTCTGTCTGTCTACCTCGACAAGTGTTAGATCCTTCCCGGGGTGGAAAGGTATTATTATTAGGTATTATTAGGTATCATCACATTTCGGCTATTGCTATTTGCATCTTTTGGAAAGTGATGAAAACGTATATCCGCAGCCCTCTTATACATCGACTTACAGCCGTAAACTGAGCAATACACTTTGCTTTTACTCATTTTTCACTCTATCAACGAGTAAAACTTATTACTTATGTATAAAGACACGAACAATTTACCACGATCTGTTTACCAATACAAGAAACCATATACAAACAGTCACCACGTGACAAATGTACCCTACTTGGTAAGTTTCTCATTTTTACCGCTAGATGTCATATCAGATAGCTGGAGTTGCCAATAAAGTACTTTCTTATTTCCTCTACTGTCTTCCTCCATCATCTCTGTCCACTTTACCATCCACTTCTTCCTCTCCTCTGTGACAGTCTATTTGCTTCTTTCTTCTTTATCTTATAATCTTCCCTTGCCAGATCAGTTCTTTCCTGGAACCACACTCTGAAAGCCTTGTTCTTCCTTCCCACAGCATCTTTTACTCTCTCATTCCACCATGGTGTCTCTTTACACCGCTTTCTGTTGCTTGTTCTTCCACACACTGCCACTGCAGCTTCCACCATTGTGTTTTTGAATTGCTTCCATTCCTCTCCCCCTGTTTTAGGATTGTCTGTTGGCATCCTTTCCCTTATTATCTTCTGGAATTCTTCCTTGACTTCCTTTTCCTTGAGTTTCCATACTTTGATTCTCCTTTCCTGGTACTCTTCTAACAAACAAAATTACAAATTACAAAATTAAAAATCACTGCATTGTTGTTGTTGTTTGAGTCTTCAGTCTTTTGACTGGTTTGATGCAGCTCCCCATGCCTCCCTGTCCTGAGCTAATCGTTTCATCTCTACATAGCTCCGACACCCTACATCGGAGGCATTGCACTGTCTTAAAATCTTTATTCTCAAACTTGGTTCTATCCTGAAATCCTAGATAATAAACTAGGCATGGGCACGAAATCCTATGATCTAAATACCACCACCACTAGTGATCTAAAATGAAGCATTCCTTTGGCCACACTGTATCCAAATGATAATGCACTTGCATATGTCGCCAATCGAAACTGCAGTGCCAAGTCTAAAACTGGAACAATTGTATTTCTCAATATGGCCTCCATCTGAATATCAAAAAGACATATATCTCTAGATAAAGTAGGCCTAATGTTTTTATAAAATATTAGCATTTTCCTTATTTCAAGAAACACCCAAATTATATTGTCAGGAAGTATTCTTCTTCTTGTATTCATTCTCCGGAAATATCTTGCGAAATTGCTTCAGAAATTTTAAACAGAATGCGGAGAATAGAGTTGTAAAGTGGCATTTGAAGTTCTGTTTGACCAGTTAACAAATATTGACAGGTCATCTCAATCTGCTTTGCAGTGGCTATCCCAGTATGTGCTAGGCAGCATCTTGGAAGCGGTGTTCCATACCAACTGACGAGCCCATTGGTACTCCGGTTCAAATTGCTAGCAAGCAGATTGAAATGATTGGGTCATTTCAATTTTCTTGACATTTGATTTAACGCAATTATGCTTACCGGAGTACAAAAATTCCTAGATCGGAATGAGTTATTTCAAGAGATTAATTTGATATTCATTCTTTCATTCAGATTACTGTACTCGCACCATAAAAGAAATTGGCCCAGGTGTGTCTTATCCAATTCGATTTTAACTCCTGTATCAGTGGACTATATTTTGAATTTAGATGTTAAATTATGAGACTATCTGTTCTCTTTTTCCTTTTTTTTTCTTTATTTTCTTTCAATATTTCATTATGCTGTAATATGATGTGAGTGTGTACCATACCATACGATTAATAATAATAATAATCGAATTCGATATAGAGAACTCCATATTCCAAGCTATACACTCATACCTTTAAGAACATATAAGCAAATATTGTTGTATATCAAGTAACATTTTGCTTGCTTCTCAGGATGGACTCGACAAAGGATTTGACAGCTTCATTTCATTCTTTGCTGTGTTAAAAATTCCTCATTGCGGTAATGTTATATCAAGTATCAGGTACTTCTGCACATAATTTGACATGCACAATACCATAGTAACAATTCCTAATGTGAATGGTAATATTTGTATTAACTGCTTAACATCATTTTAACAATTATTGAAGTACAAGTTGGTGGTTGTGTACTTTTTTTTTTTTTTTTTTACATTTTATTTACTTTTAGTCAAAGACATCAAAAGAAAAAATCTTTTAAGCCAAATAAGTTTTCACTATTTGGAATCCTTGAACTCCTCATAAACATTTACGGATAGTACAGTCGAACTTTGTAAATTCAAACCTATAGGGACCTAAACATTGCATTGTATGGGAATGTGAAGGTACCGTGGAGGAAGTTTGAATTTAGGATTTCAAATCAACCATTTTTAGACCAATTTCAATCAATTTTTCTGCGACTTTTAGTCACCATTGTTGTGAATTGATAGTTTGGCCTTAAGACATTGTCATTCTGATTAAATGATTCCTTCCGTTAGTATTATTATTTGTTGGTCAACTCCTTTCTATGTTATTAATATTTGACAGAAACATTGTTGTTCACTTGAGTAGAAATACCGTATTATAGTTTGGTGGTAGTGATTGTTGTTGTAAATTGTTATACACTTATGGTAGTAATATGTACTCCCTAAATAATCCCTCATAGATACGTATGGTCAGTTCAAAACACATATTTTTGAGGTTGGTTGTTGAGAAAACCATGGGAATTTTGTAATTGAGCTGAAACAATGCCATACTCTGGAACTTCAATCCTTTCTAAAAACTGCTCTTGTACCTAATTTCAATTTGTCGGCCATGTTTTCAAATCCTACCTCATATTAAGTACAGTGAACTCTCGTTAATCCGCGGTAATTAATGCACGAACTTCCGCAAATTATCGAAAACCTCGAATTATCCGCAGTTATTTTTGTTAAGCCTAGGAAAAACAAAACTATTGGTTAAAATATTGAAAGAGGCTTGAACACGCGAAATAATAATTTTAACTCCTGATTGTAGTGTCTTATAAGACATGCTAGGCAACTGGTAGGCCTGTGTGGATTATGCCTACATTAATATTTAACAAACAGCCGTCATCACTTTTTGTTTCTTAGATCGTTTATTCTAATTTTCGATTGTACATTTCCAAAGAAAATATTATATGAGAACGAAAATTCATCTCGTTTTTCTGTATATGAGATAAGTGTGACTAGAGACACTAGCTTGACTGTGGGGAAACTTTCTGGATTTCCGTTGCATCACTCCCGCACTCTATATCAACTGGATCTCAGTTTTCCTCACCAACAGTCAAATTCTGTCATAATCGTCTTTATCGACGTCTAACTTGCCCGTTCGAAATATCGTCTTTACAAAAGTCGGCAAGCGCTTGCTTATGTACGAGCGGAGTAGCTGTACTTTTCTCCCGACTTGTTGACTGCATGAAGAGCATCGAACAAACACGCTCTCTGTGCCGTGCACGTTTGCGCCATTACGCAATAATCGCTGTTTACAATACGCTTCACAACTCACAGATCAGCGACCTTGGAGTGTGGTTGTTGGGAAAGGGAGGGTTGGTTCTGAGTGAAAGTGCATTCCTCTTGTATTGTTTGGGCTTCGAAGACAAAGGAAATCTGTGCTATACCACTCGCGGCAGCATGCTCGTAAGTTTTGAAGATTGCGGAAGTAGGCCTACTGTTACATCGCAGAGAAACACAGTTCAGTTTTATCGAATCTCAATGATTTCGTCTTTACGCATTGTGTCGCATCATAATCCTTTAAACGACAGAGAGATTGATTTACTTAGCGTGATGATTAGTTGCTGTGAGAATTCCCAATTAAAAAAATACTCGTGGAGACCCGCGAATTAACCGCAAAACGAATTATCCGCACGTGAATTATTGGGAGTGCACTGCATTCTAGTATGAAAGCTCATAAGGAGGAGATGGGTGGAAAGCAGCAACTTGCTGGGTAAAAGCACATTGAAACTCTAAAGAATGATGTTGCATATCCAACATTTTTGAGCTATCCTTTGTCACTGGAGAAGGATCACCCAAAAATGTTGTATATCTGGAAGCATTCATTTGTGTTTCGACAGTTCGCTTATCAGTCCGATTTCATTCGTGCAGTATACACAGTGTGTTGGTGGTAGTGTTGCCAATTCAACTTGAAGTTTCTGTATTTCCTTGCATAATCATGGAAGAAAAGAACAGTGCAACAATTAGGCAAAAAAGAAAACCACTTTTTTTTTTAAATATACTGTTTCATTAGCCCATTTGGTTAATTTGTAATCTTGTGTATTTCACTTTTATCAAGATCACCATATAATTCTTGTATTTTCTCATTGTGATCATCACGTGTGTAACATCATGCGCGGGTTTCTGTTGTATTATTTTCAGGGAAATGACTGATGCTAGACCTGCGCAGGGTGTCCCTTGCGTATGTTTCCGCCAATAGCAGTCGGGCCTGTTTGCACATGGGTGAAGTGGGGCTATGTACGGCAGCTTATTGAATCTCGTCATTCCAAGGCCAACTCGCGGAAGCGACGGGCCCATACAAGTTTCACTCCCCTGGACTGGTGCTGAGTGCGACCACTGTCTAGGATGCCGTATACCGGTTGCTTGTGTAACATGAGTCAGTCTGTAGGCACAGAGGTCAAACTCCTTTCATGACAAGGTCACACCAGGTTATAAGTTCGCAGCAGAACGTGCAACCGACCGGCTCACAAATACAAATGTGCTATGCGACGAATGTGCAATGAAATTTTATAAATTGAAGTTTTGTATTTGAAAAGTAGGGTGCAATGAATATGCAAGGAAATATGGTCAGTTGCTTGGTAGTAGACAAAAGTCACTAGATTCGTCTCATTAAAGGGAGTTTCAAAAGTCACACAATTGTATTTAAACAACTTATATTAATGTTGCAAAGATATGTGAAAATCACTAGGTAAATTGACAACACTGGGCGTTGGCGATCATTGTTAGAAAGGGTGAAACTTAAAGATGGTTCATGTTCCGAGGATGTGAACATTTCTCAGCCAATTTCCATTCGAAGAAACTTTGTTAATTGCATAGCTCAACCTATGCATAGCCTTTCATGAAACAGATATTAAAGGAAGAGTGTGACTTGCTCCCCATTCTCTTTTCTCAATATTAAAGTAAGTACAGGTTGCCTTCAGTGAACAGTAAAATGTCTCAAACTATTCAGCTAGTGATGATCTCTCCTTTGTGTGGTTCTTATAACTAGGGATGGACCTATGTTCAATATTTCCCAATTGTTATTTTCCCCTTGAAGAAATACTGTGGTTTATAATTTACTTTCAACTTGGTCTTGCTGCTCTTCCCCTCAAGAAGTGTCATAATGTTGCTATGAAAATGCTGCAATTTATGTGATACTGTAGCTTGATCACTTTCATAACAGTATGAACTGAAATATTAAATAAGGAGAATATAATAGGAATAGTGATTTGGGTACCAATTTAGATATTACTAGTAAGAGGTTTGGTCCATCCCTAGTTATGTGATTAATTTATTTCTTATGCAGTTCAATGCAGTAGATTGTAATTGTGAAGTTGCTGTGAAGGTAATTTGTATTTGTTTATGATAGTACTCAGGTGGATATCACCGCACGGGCAGTCCTGGCCTCATTCTACGCGAGTACAAGAACAATCAGTACTCGGACGACATTAGCCGCATTTACACGTACAGTTATCTGACAGAGGAACCCACACAGGGCTACTTGAAACGACCCATCGACCCCTACGACAAGCCTCCCACGTCGCCACACTTCCACCGCCCATCGTGTAAGTATTTATATTTTATTGATCAAGAGGATTGTTAACTTTGCTTCTTTTTTTATGCATGTAATTCAACCACAAGGGTTTAAGTCCTTGAAGTTCAACTCTTAAAATCTGAACATCAGTCCAAATTTTTGGACTCTTATCGTACAGCATAATGATGCCTGGGTGAAAATACCCAGTCTAGCCATAATACTGCCGCTAACTTTTGGCTTGGACTGTAGAACCAGTTTTCCAGGGTGCATTGAAGGTTAGTCATGACCAGTGTGTGTTCAACAGTTAAAGAGTATGACTGCAGCATTTTACAAGACCCAGAACACCTGCTGATCTTCCCCTTGATGGAGGACATATGTTCAAAAGACGATCTTTTGGCTGCTAATGCTAATGCTATAACTGTTGCTACTTACTGGCAAAATCTAATTTGATTTGGACATGGAAAATAAATAAATAAATAGCCTGGTCAAGTTAGCCCAAAAAATAGGGATAAGGTTACAAAAATTCGCATAGAGCTGAAAATTTGTACTAATGGTCTAAACACCATTATAAATGAAATGTGAAAAGTCCCCATCGGTCCGACAATGGCAAAAAAGATAATTCAAGGTCAAAGTTCGCAAATGGTTTTTTTTTGGCGTTTTTTAGCCAAACGGTAAGTTTTATCATAAAAATAGATCAGACTAAAATTGTAGATCATGCCATTATCTATAGGAATCGTCTTATCACTTTTTATCCTAAGAGTCACCGTTGTTGAGATATAACGATTCAAAAAGTAGAAAAAGTTGTATTCTTCATAATATGCACACGTTTCCACGCCACCTGTGAGGTAGTGTACTTGGCGTTTTTTGTTTTTTACATGGTTTCTCCGGTAGGCCTATTCCACTATCTATTGTGATCCTATTTAATTCAATAATATTTAATCATATATATTATTTCAGTAGTATAGATCCCTCCTCCGGCGCTTACAAGAGTCCGATTGTGACAAATGATCATTCTAATGAAAGAGAACAGACATTAGCAGTGACGAATTGCACTCTAATTTCATAAATTAAGAAGTGTGCGATTTGCATATACTGTTGCTGTCGGAAAATAGGCTCCATAATTGCTGTCCACTTCCCA
The DNA here is from genome assembly GCA_946902985.2 of Meconema thalassinum. Classification (NCBI taxonomy): domain Eukaryota; kingdom Metazoa; phylum Arthropoda; class Insecta; order Orthoptera; family Tettigoniidae; genus Meconema; species Meconema thalassinum. The sequence continues at coordinate 217,191,276 of OX336391.1, forward strand.
TTTTAACTGCTGTGATGCCTGTTTCATGTCTTTTTTAACATCTGAGGTCTTTCCTTTATCATTGTTCATGGATTTTAGAAACAATAAATCAAAGAAATGAAAACTCAAATCGTATAATTTCATAAATATCGAATAACCGGTGAGTGTTATGATATCCAATTTTCAGCGATTGCCTTCTTAAGTTAGGGAACGTAGAACTTGGAATTCTAACTGAAATCTAAATAGTGTTCTATAATCATTTGGTTGAAATAAAATCATAACAACCTTTCTCCTTAAGACTCTCATTATAAACCTATTAGGGAAAGTATGGTTTATGAAAATCTCGCACGGGTCAGCTAGTAATAAAAAATGGTACTATTGGAAATGATGAAAGCGGTGTGAATTTTAAGAAATTAGGGGAAATTATTCAGAATCAGCTAATATTTCTGCTTCCTCATGTTCTTGTTCTTCTTTTACTTCTTGTTCTTCTTCTTCTTCTTCTTCTTCTTCTTCTTCCTCCTCCTCCTTTTGTTCCTGCTGGATGCAGGTAAATTGTCCTAACAGCGACGAATCAGATGTCTCCTCGCTGATATCGTATGAACACTCTTCTGATGGCAATCAACATTGGAGCATGACTGGCCTTGACAACTGGTACACGCTAATGAACAAAATAATCCAACTTTTTGGCAGCCGCATTTAGCATTACATCCCTTTTTACAATTGCTGATGTCCTGATAATAGAAAGAGCAATAGAACAGTTCAACGTGACAAATACAACTATTCTTGTTGGTGAAGACGTTTACTCACTGATATTACTTACTGCTCGAACTCCCAACAGAAGAAATGATTTATTTTTTAAAACCTGGGAAAGCTCAACATCAGTTGGAACAAAAAGCAATTGCAATTACCTTGTCTTTCTCCAACCTCTGCTTCTGCTCATCAACATCTATTTCGGGTATATTATAAAGTTCAAGTGTGGCTTGGCAATCGACTAGACCCAGAAGTTAATATTGGAAGTTAATCGACAATACATTGGAACCAATCCAGACTTTACTCCCACCTGCACCGGAAAACTCCTCAACAAAGTGTTTTGCAATTATTAAACGGGCTGTAATGCTAAATGCGGCTGCAAAAAAGTTGGATTATTTTGTTCATTAGCATGTACCAGTTGTCAAGGCCAGTCATGCTCCAATGTTGATTGCCATCAGAAGAGTGTTCACACGATATCAGCGTGGAGACATCTGATTCATCGCTGTTAGGACAATTTACCTGCACCCAGCAGGAAGAAGAAGAAAAGCAAGAAGAGGAAGAAGAGGAAGAAGAAGAAGAACAACAAGAAGAAAAAGAACAAGAACATGAGGATGCAGAAATATTAGATGATTCCGAATAATTTCCCCCAATTTCTTAAAATTCACACCGCTTTCATAATTTCCAATAGTACCATTTTTTATTATTAAATATTATTGAATTAAACAGGATCACAATAGATAGTGGAATAGGCCTACTGGGGAAACCACGTAAAAAAAACGCGCCAAGTACACTACTTCACAGGTGGCGTGGAAACGTGTGCATGTTATGAAGAATACAACTCTTTCAACTTTTTGAATCGTTATATTTCAAAAACGGTGACTCTTAGGGGAAAAAGTGTTGAGACAATTTTTATAGATAATGACATGATCTACAATTTTAGTCTGATCTATTTTTATGATAAAACTTACCGTTTGGCTGAAAAACGCAAAGAACCCATATTTGCAAACTTTGACCTTGAATTATTTTTTTTGCCATTGTCGGATCGATGGGGACTTTTCACATTTTCAGCTCTATGCGAAGTTTTGTAACCTTGCATGTCTAACTTGACCGGGCTATCAGTTACGCATGGAGTGGGGTGAATATGAAAACAGGGTAGCTCTAATTGCCGTACACAAAGTTGGAAGGTCACCAACTGAGATTTTTCAAATCCTGAAACAGTTGATAATCGGCAAGAGGTTTGTCTACTGGACAACAATTTACTGTGATGAGCAGTGTGAAAGATCTGATCTCACGAGGGTTAGTCGTCCTCATGAGGGTTAGTCGTCCTTGTGGTGTGAGAACAGTGATCGCCTGTACCTGTAACTTTCACATCATCACAAAGTAATGGATGGGCCGACTGGCATGATCCTAGTGAGGTGCGCCCAGCTGTACGATCTTTCTGGAGGTCAAGGCCATAGAGAAACATACGGGATTCCTATATGATGTAATATATCAATATATAGCTTGAAATCAGTAATACTTGCTCAAAGCGGAAACTTGTCCAATGTGAACGAAAGTTATGGTCCCAGCGCACTGGGTATGTCTTTGCATGTTATTTGTGTTGTATAAAGTGGAATCCGTTCAACGCGGAAACGGGAATACATAATGAATACAATTTTTCAAACCTTACTGTATAATGCGGAACTTAGCTGTGTAATTTATCCAGGCATATCCGGTGCTGCAGTAAAATTGTTACATAAGTATTTCGTCAGGGGGAAAGCCAAGTCTTTACGTGCCGTATCACGCTGCTCTAAAGAGGTCCGGGTTTCCCAAATTCCTTGAAGAAGGGGATTTAAATCTCCACTAATTGCCTGACTCTTCCCATGGTTCGTAGAGATCCTTATCCCGATGTACACCTTCAGCCCAATTCTAATGTAAACAGTTTTGTAACTTTGTATTCTGTCAGTAAATTTGTGTCAGTTGTGAAGACAGCACAATGGCGTGAGTAATACAGATATTACATGAAGATATTGTGTTACTGAGATAGTGTGTCACCTAAAATAGACATGAATCAGAGGTAAGTAATTTGTGTATCTTGATGCAAAATATTGTTCTGGAAACTTGTCTAATTCCGTTTTGAACATATATTCTTTCAAACTGTGTGAACAGATTGCAAGTACCGGTAGTTTAAATATCTGTCTTCAGAGTGTCTGACACAATACATGATCTCTAGATCACTGTTTTGATTCCTGGCTGAGAAAATAACCTTTTTTCAACAATATTAATACAGTATATGGCCATAGGCTAGCCATTTTAGAGTTGTGGGTTCTTTCCTGTATGGCAGTGCAAATGGGATGTCAAAAATGGTGAATAAATTGCCTAGTTGGCACCTCCTCAAAAGATCTACTCCAGGTAGCTGAAGCAATATTATGATTATTATTATTATTATTATTATTATGGTGATTATGCCTCCATGTTATGTATTGTTATGCTTCTTCGTAAAATTCTTCAATAAGTTTACAATGGAAATCTATAAAAATAACTTATTAAAAAGGCAAATGTTACTCTCACTTATCACCATATCTCAGTAACCTCTTAACCTAGAAACTTCAAATTTTCCCCGGAGGTTGCTCTAAGCTCACAGACAAGGAATGATATGGGATTTTACAAAATTTCAATTCTTAGAATTTAAAATTTTGGGTTGAAGAAATTGACCACAGGATTCTCCATTCCAGTTTTGTTTTTATAAATAATTACGTAATTTATGGTCACGGGCTCACATCTAGTGGGACGTGGGTTAGCGACCACGGGACCCCAGCTAAGTCTGGCATTGCTTCCACTTACTTATGCCGGGCTCCTCTCCGTCTTTTTTCCTGTCGACCTCCCTTGGTCAACTCTTGTTCTTTTCCGACCCCGACGGTATTAGGGTATCCGAGGCCTATGGAGTCTTTCACTTTCCCGACTTAGTCGGCCCTTGTCTCATCTTTCCTGATCCCTCATTCTTCGAGGGGCCAGTACCAAACCTGACAAACTAAGAGAGAACCAACGGCTTTGGGCGGAGGAGTTCTTTCTTAGGTGGTTTGTTGAAACCTTTGTGTAGGAAATGCTGCATAAATTCATTAGCTGCTGTCTTGTAGTTGTGGCAGGGGACTGCCAAAGGCTAAGGGAGTAAACCCCAAAAGGAAATCCTCGTATGCGCTAGGCCTAGCAAGTCAGCAGAAGAGTTTTGAAGATTGCTTTCAACAAGAAAAAGATCCTAGGAAAGAGAATAGACCGGACTTACGCGTCCTCTCAGATAATTGTAAAGTATGATGACCGTGAGGCTGATGATATACAATATTCTGAGAGGAAACCCTAAACTAATAAGAGACACAAATACCGAATTGGAACTATGAACATTCTATCAGTAACGGGAAAGACAGAAGAACTCATAGACATGATGGATAGAAGAAAAATATCGATATTGGGATCAAGTGAGACCAAATGGAAAGGGATAGGAAGTAAGACTCTTCGGGGAGGATACAAGTTGTACTGGAGAGGACAGGAGAAGGAAGCAAGGAATGGTGTTGGATTCTTAATTAACGAGGGTACTGATGTTACAGCTGAAGTTATCTGCAAAAGTGATAGAATCATAAAATTGTCCATGCAACTGGAGACCACTAAGTACACAGTCATACAAGTATATGCCCCACAGACAGGCTGCAGTGAGGAGGACAAGGAGAAATTTCGTCAAGACCTGGAAGATGCAGTTGATGAGGAAAACGTTATTATTATTGGAGATTTGAATGCGCAAGTTGGGGTAAGCATATATGGATACGAGAACATCATTGGCCCACATGGATTTGGGAAAAGAAATCCAGAAGGAGAACAACTATTAGATTTGTGCAGAAGAAATGGTCTTATCATCAAAAATACATTTTTCAAAAAATGAGACAGTCACAGGGTATCATGGTACAGTTGGGATGGCCAGTATAGAACACTGATTGACTACATAATCACGAATAAGGATGGTGGTAGATATATCACAGATGTCATCCCTAGTGAATGTATGAACAGCGACCATAGACTGCTGGTAGTAGACTTCAAACATTCGACCAATGAAACACAGAAAATTATTATGAAAACACCAAGGGTAAAAACATGGAAATTGGAAGAAGCTCAACTAAAAGAAGAATATAAACTAAGAATTCAACAGAATCAGCCAAAGGGTGAAGTAACCAACGTTAATGAAGAGTGGAAGACCTTCAAAGATACCTTTGTGGAGAGGTCAAAACCCTATGTGGAGTTACAAGTTCCATCAAAAGAAAGAAACAGACACCGTGGTGGAATGATAGTGTCGAACAGCTGTGAAAGAAAGAAAGAAAGAAAGAAAGAAAGAAACTAGACAAGGAAAAACAAAAACAGGTGCAAAAACGCATTGAACAAGAAATACTAAGACTCCAAGGAATGTACAGGAACAAGAAACTTGCTGTTAAGAACATTGTAAGAGAAGAAAAAGAGAGGAAATGAATGAGTTTGCAGACAAACTGGAAGAGGATAGCAGAGGAAATATGAAACTGCTATACAGAGTAGTGAAAAACAAGAGAAGGGATCAAGAGACCATAAAAGCAATAGAACGTGATGATGGAACTCTGGCACAAGAAGAGGGAGAAATCAAGAACTCAATTTTTTTTTTTTTTGAAAAGCTGCTGAATGGAGATACAGAAAACATAACAAACAGAGAAGAGTCAAGTCGAACAACCATGGCTGAACCACCAATCACATGGCTGGAGGCTGAAAAGGCGCTCAAAAGCATGAAGAAAGGAAAGGCAGTGGGCATAGACGAACTGAGTGCAGATACGCTGAAAGCGGCGGGAATTCCAGCAATCCAATGGTTATACAGAATGCTCAACAGGATATGGGAGGAAAATACTATCCCAGAGGACTGGAAGATGGGCATCATTGTCCCTCTGTTCGAGAAAGGAAGCCGACGTAAAAGCACTATTGGGGTATTACACTACTCGTACTGTCTCGTGCTCTGAAAATATTGGGAAAAATAATAGAGAACAGAATCAGAGATATTGTTGAACCAATTTTGGAGGAAGAACAGTATGGTTTCAGACCAGGAAGGTCAACTACAGACCTGATCTTTGCACTTAGGATGCTAATGGAAAATCACTGGGAGAAGAACAAACCTTTATTTCTAATATTTTTGGACCTTGTGAAAGCCTATGATAGTGTACCAAGGGAAACACTTTGGCAATGCATGAAAGAACTTCAAGTGAGAGACAGCCTCATAGACAAAGTGAAAATGTTGTACAATGGAAATAGAAGTTTTATTCAAGTAGGACGCGGTTTGTCGGACTGGTTTGAAACAAAGAGAGGAGTGCAGCAGGGCAGCTCATTGTCACTGCTTCTATTCATCATTGTGATGAATGTGGTAATGAAATCTATTAAAAGGAAAGAACATGGAGATATTAAGAGTCTTCACATTTACAGATGATGATGTGATCTGGAGTGAATGAAAGGAGGAACTGGGTGAGAGGCTGCAAAGCTGTAAAGAGGAGTGTAAGAAATATGGTTTAAACATCAGCGAGAGACAGACGGTGACGATGAAAGTGTATGAGTAAGGAACAGAACCATTAGTCATGCTAAATTAAGCCAAATTGGACAGCGTTCCAGTTTTCAACTACTTGGGTAGCATTTTATCAAGTGACAACCTAGCAAAACATGAGGTAAACAATTGAATTAATAAGGCAACACAATTTTACCATCAGGTAAGACACCTGCTGTGGGATGAGCAAATGCCCATGAAAACAAAGATGACATTGTGCTAGTCCTATTATACACCAATTCTTCATACAGTCTCAAAACCACAACACTAAACTCCAGGCAGTCAAAATTAAATTCCTACGTACCATGATTCAGAAAACCAGGAAAGGCAAGATCAGGAATAAGAAGATTAGAGAAGAAGTAGGAATAAATGATTCTCTCCTCAATAAGATCCAGATCCAGATCTCAAGACTGAAGTGGTTTAGTCACATGAAGAGGATGCCAGCAAACAGAACTGCACGGAAGGAATTGGAGAGAAAAGTAGAAGGAAGACGACCCGTGGGAAGGCCACGAAAGAAGTGGATAGATACAGTCAAGAACAATGTACTGCAGAGAGGTCATGATTGGGACAAGTTGGTGGAGGGGGAGTGGTACAAGGACAGGATGAAATGGAGGGGGCTCATATACCACACCCGGGCAACTGGAGTTGGTTCAGGATGATGATGTTGATGATGATGATTTATGGTCACAGTATTTAGCATTCCAAAAAAATACTTCAAGAATACATTGTCGATATCAATGCTCCGCTTGTATTTTGTAATCAGCGATCATGGTAGGTTTCTGTTGAATTCCGGTTTCAGAATCAATTTTGTGGTCATAATGCCTTGTTGAGAGGACTACTACTACTGCTACTACTACTACTACTACTACTACTACTCTTCCTGGCTTTGAAACATAAGAAGTTATGGTCACATCCTTAGGTTTTGCAAAGAGACTTGAATGGGCAGGTCTGTGGTAACAATATTCTCGGCCCTGATTCTCACATTCTGTTCTGGGGGACGTCTTTTCCACACAGAGCCATCCTTCTCTGTATAAATATTCAACCTCTGAGCCAAAGGTTCGGTATATCATCTCCCTCGCTTTTACTGTCATTTTCACACTTATGCTCACTTTCCGTATCATGCTCACTTTCATTCAACTTTCATTGATCACTGTCATCTGAAATTGACTCTTCATCACTATTTACAGAGTTAATTACTGTAAATTCCTTATTCTCTCCTGGTCCCTATCAAAACTACACATACTACAGGCTCAATAAAATAGAAAAGTTTCTTCAAGAATGAAATTACTTAGTACTGTAACACTACCACACCATACATACACAGCTGAGAAGAAAACAAAAGATTAACAAATGATTTACTCACAGTAATAAATGAAGGAAATACCAGCTTGCACTTCACCTGGGTGTGACTCCTTTTATGTAAACAAACAAGCATGGGATGCAATATACCACCAGTCAGACTGTCTCACATGAACTGGTTGACCTCGAATAAACACATGAAGGAGACCTGTATTAGAGGTTTAGAGGTGTTTCTGTAAGTGCTTGAGCGAGATTTATGAATCTCGGTAAAAATACTCTTCTTAAAAAGGTCATGAAAGATGTATTGGACCAATTTTTTTGAGAAACTATCCATAACGAATTAGTGGGGAGGGGTGCAGTTTTAGAGTTAAGCTGTATTTTACAAATCTGTTACATTGGGAATGTTCTTGTTGACAAAATTCACATATAGTAACAAAAACACCTACGTGTTTGACAATTTTAGATATTTGGATATAAAACCATGATAAACACCATATTGACATGATGTGGATCCGTGCTGACTTTGAAACTAAATATATTATAAATATCTTTCACTTGTCTAGCACCAAGATATTCATATAAAACTCTTGTACTGTACATGTTTTGACAATGACTGTTGTCCTTAGCTATTACAAAATAGGTAATATAATAACTAGAAAAGACTGACTTAACTAGTCAGCTCACATTTAAAACAGTTACAGTACTATAAAACAATTACACAGCCATAAATTACATATGCTAGTGAAACCCTGTTAAAAACAACTAACTCTGCAGAAATAGACAAAATACTCAAATAAAAAAGAAGAATAGTAAGAACATGCATAAACAAATAATATCAAGTGGATGGACATTGGAGACTAGCTCCACAAGGAGATGGAACTGGTAATGAGCACAATTAGGAATAAACTCATATCATTCTTTGGACATTTAATCAGGACATCAGAAAACAGAATCAATAGGAGAAAACTAGAAAAATTATGGAACAGTAAGAGTAATATCAAATGGATTATGAAAATTAAGGGAATTACAAATTACTATTGAGGATTAAAAAAACTATAAACACACAACTAAGAAACTTCAATAAAATCAAAGCATACAAACTAAAATCAACAAACGATAGGAAGGGTGATTTCAGTTGAAGAAAGAGGACTGTGATCTGACATAATGAAGAAGTACTAGGCTGATAGAAAATAAAATCCTTTGTATAGAATTCACTAAAGTGTTCCAATGAAGACCATAAAATGTAAATAATAATTTTGTACAAAAAATATATACAATAAAAAGAACCTGTCTATCAATGCAAAATTACGACATTTTAATACTGTTGTTAGACCAGTCATCTTGTACGGCATGGAAACTACAAATATAACCGGAATGGAGAATTTGCTCAAGATAGAAAGAAGAATTTTAAGAAGGATTTATGGTCCTAGGAAAACACAGGAAGGTTATAGACTGAGATCGAATGCAGAAATTTATAGTAAAATCGACAACCTTGAAGTGATGATCAGAAAACGGCGACTTCAGTTCTACGGACATATGGTCCGCATGGATTGCTCAAGGTTAAATAAACAAATTTTTGATAAAATCTGGAACTATAAAGGACAAGGAGGCTATGTAAAACAAATGAAAGAAGAACTTCAAAAATTCAAAATTACTGAAGAAGATTGTCTAAATCGAATAGAGTACAGAAAAAAAATTTTTGGTCTCAAAATTCTTGTCGGGGAGAAGAAAAATCTCAACAGAGGAGAATGGACTGCTGAAAGAAGAGCTGCACAGTCGACCAGGATGAAAGACTTCTGGAAGAGAAAGAAGGAAACTAGACCTATAAAGAAGTGATATTTGCGTGGTCCTTGTTGGCCTGTCCGCGGTGTATATATATAATAGCTAAAGAAATGAAACAGTTATTTTCTAAATCAGGTGCTGAGAATTATATAAAAATGTTGATGCTTCACAGGTGGAAGATTTTTGTAATACAATATATTTAGGCAACTGTGTCCCAAGAATCCCTCCTTCCTATGGCAATACTATATCTAATATTATATAAATGGGGAGGGCATGATGGCACAGCGGTCAAGCTCCACCAAGGTGGAGAGGGTTTTATTCTCGGTCAACGTATGTGAGATTTTCGAAGTTAAATGCCATGTCCTGTAGTCCAGATTCCACGTAAAACTACAAGCTTCCTTCTTTTTATTATATAAACTAGCAGTAGTGCCCGGCTTCGCCCCGTGGATTTATTTGTTTTACAGAACTGGAGCGCTCAAGGATAAGGATAGGAATAAATTAAAGTAAATTTGAAAGCACCAACGCTTATTGCAGCTGATAATCTCAGTATACTGCACCAACACCATCGCCCTTATACATAGGCATACTATTGTCATGATGATAACTGTTTTAAGGGGCCTAAGAAATCTTTTTGCACTAATTACTCCCCCTGACTGCAATTTATAAGCAGCTTGCAATTCTGCACCTGAACATTGGTAGGGGCGACGTGATGCGGCCCGCATTACAGGCAACAATAGACTTAAGTATTATTGAAGCCGTTCTGGAGCGCCTGTTCTTCCGACTTACTGAATAAAAATCAATCTCTAAGGTTACCTGAGAGGTGTAGCCTAATGCTACATAGCCTAAACTATTCCTCTTGAATCAGGCTATCATAATTATACAAAAATAATTTTTCGAATCCGACTGGTAGTTCCAGAGATTAGCGCGTTTATAAACACATAAACAAACAAACAAACAAACAAACAAACTCTTCAGCTTTATTATATTAGTATAGATGATAGTATTGACTTTTTGCTTTGCCATTAATAATTTTCCTTTTAATCTATGTAAATATAATTGGAGTTATGTTCTGTAGTAAAAAAAAGGGAATGTTTTATGTACTTTTTATACTGCAACATTGCCAATGTGACTGTGTGTTGTTTTCTGTCTGTTATGACTAGAGATACGGAAAAATCTCAACGGCGATAAATGCGAATTTTACTTTTTCTCCATTTTTCAACTATTTGTTCACTATTGTGAGTTATGTATACCCACAATTTGCAAAACTGAATGTGCGACAAGTGCGATAACTAAGGGGTCTTTCGAATTTACCCCATAAATGCGATAAATGTGAAAAGTGCCCAATTTACCGAAAAATATTGAGTGTTTTCTTCTTACAAAATTTTCATGCAGCAATTTTATATTTGCGAGTTCCTAGGCATGGAAATATCAACATAATAATCGATATTTACGAATATCGATTGTCGCAAAAGCAATCTATTACGGTAGTTGAAAACTGAAATCAATCAATTTGAAAATGGCTGTTGATTTCGTCACATGTTAACTGTTTACAGCCAATAAAACAATGTATTTGGAAAATTTATTTTGGTAGTTTCATTTGGTTGTGCTAATAAAAGGCATGTTTTAATCGTTTGAACACTTTTTTTTTTTTTTTTTTTTACACTTAGAGCAACAAGCCTATATTGGTTTATATCCCGCCGGCCCGCATTTCTAGTATTTGACCATTATAAATAGAACTGTATCGTGATACAAATAGACAATGTTTCTTTTGCATTCTTTTCTGATTTTTCTTTGTTATGGGGAATGTTGTTTAATATGATAAAAGTATTCTCTACAATGTGTGAGTTATAGGTTATGTTTCATGCCGTCCAGTGATTTCTCCTTGAATTCGGATACTGTTTTACAGATTGTAGTCGAGAGTTGCAAAAAGATATATCAGTAATTGTATGTTTGCATATTCCGTTTAACTTCAGAAAACCTTTGAGACCGATAAAATGTTTATCAGAAACACCCGTATATCCAATCCTGCGCATGTTTGAATTAGTTTCTGTGCTTATTAATTTTGAACCTGTTCAATTTTTATCTTACCTGGTGACGAACTTTTAAATGCTACAAAATGCTAATTTTTTAAGTACAAAATGCTATTTTTAAAAATTAAAGTGCTACAAAATCAATTTCACAATGCTATTTTCTTGTATCGTTAGTTATGACCAGGCTAATGGTGGCAGATGGTGGATTATTAAAACCATGAAACTATAGATTGTTCATTAATCAACCTATCTTAATTCAAAGTTGTTGTTTTTTCCTCTTCCGTCAAATTTACCCCGAGTTTGCAATGTAGATATGTTTCAGAGTACTGTACTTGATGACAAATGTACAAAAATAAATATTCCTGCTTTTAACTTGAGAACTGCTGGGATTTCTGGTGTAAAATCCAGTATCATATGTATCCATCACAGATGTGATTCAAATTATTGCTGTTTTCATGTAACACATCAGTTATTTAAAAAAGTTAAGGCTTTAAGCACCTCCATAATTGTCAGTGAAAGCATATGTTTTTGAAATAAATAATGTTTACATCTGCTTGGGAGCAATACAAGCCAAACTCTTACCAGCCATCTATCCTGACCTGGTCCCTCTTTCAACCTGGGTTATATGCCTACCACTCCAACTGGCAATATGAATAGTAACAGGCGATCTGATTGAAACCTAATAACTGTTGCACCTTGGATTTGCTCACCTTAAGAAGTCATGCCTTGAGCTCTGTGGTACTGGAAGCTTTCAGTAGACCCCCTGATAGCAGACTGTGGAAAAGGGATTCTTATCTCCAGCGGAATTCCGACTTCCTTCTCCCAACACGTGTATACAGATAAACAGTACTGGGTTAATTAGTTTCCTTCTTGATTTGTGTTGCTTGGTTTGAGTGAAAGATTTGCTGCAAGTAAGAAAAGTTAGAAATCTGTAATGTTTCTATGAGTAATTAATGTAGGTGTTACTATTATTATTATCATTATTATTATTATTATTATTATTATTATTATTATTGCTATTGCTGCTGTTGCTATTTATGTTCCCCTTCTGATTTCTTTGGTACTGGCTTGTATGAACTAGTGCTTTATGGATGTGCACAGTCGTGCTGAATATGGATTCTGAATTGTTGACACAATATAGTTGGCAGTAAGTTGTCCATGGATCCAGTGAACCAATGCTGTAATAAAATAAAAACAAGACCATATTATGATTCTACATCCTGTACCTTAACTTTTTGAACTATATAATCCTGCAAGTAAGGTCAGCACTTGGTGGAAAGGTGTATTAAATAGACATAGCATGATCTTAGACTCCACTGATTTAACACAAATAGCCTAAATGCCAGTTTTGTCTCAACTTTTTGCATCATCCTGGGCACCGAGTATTATTAACATTGCAAGAAGTAAATGTACTCTTTGCGACATTAAACATTATTTTTTGAGACGTTCTAGCTGTTCCACCCTTTAAATCAACTATAACTAACTAAACATTTTGTGATATATTAATTTACTTGTGTCAAGAGTACCAAATCGAACAAAAACAAGTATGTCAAGAAATTATTACATTAAAAACTTTGGGAAAATTTTCCATTTTTGGTCCTTATTGACAATTATAATTTGTTTTATTCAAATTAGCAGGTTCCGCCAATCAATACCTTAATGCTTTTACATAAACCCTAGTTGCAGTACATGTTTCGAACCATTATCGGTCCTTCATCAGCTGACTTAATGTCTTGTCAACAGCATTACCACATAAAAACTCTGAGCATTGACACAAAGATATGCATACACGTTAAAATATTCACAATCGTTCATTAAAATTCATTAAAAGATATCAAGCTTTAAAAAGTTTAAAAAACACTGCAAGTTCAATTGTTCCTGTTAAATGATGCTAATTCTCTTGATTAGCATCTTGTCAGTCCAATTAGTATTCCTGTTCTCTTCACGCGTGAGCGGCGAAGTCGTACAAATTGTTGGGTTGAATATTGCCATGTATAGGGAGCGAACAAATGGATAAAACTGTCCCAATTGTGCGGCTCGAAGCAAATGAAAATTCTAATTAATTGATTGATCCAGGCAGCAAAGTAATTCTCTGTTAAACAAGAAAAGAAAAAAGGTGCTGAGACTTGCATTTAGTGGAGAAACAAGAGAGAAAACTCAGCAAATGTGATAGTCTATGAGAAGCCGTTAGTGAAAGTGAAAAAGTGACAGCTCATACCTCATATGCGAGCAGTGTACGCGCCGGCTGGACTGACAGCAGCAACTGAGGTGCTATTCTGAGCGAGGTCAGGTCTGTGAAAGGGAAAAAGGGGGGAGGGGAGCGGGTGTGACCAGCGGGGTGGGGAAGTAAAGGAGTGGGGGGGAGTAGGAAAGGAGATGAGAGGGAGGAATCCGGGAGGGGGCAGTGAAATCTGGTATGTTCCTTATGGGGGCTTAGTACGTCTCCTATTAGTGACGTAGTTAGTGTTTCGTACAGAATGTTGGTGTCATAATTAATATCGTTAAGGTTGTGCGAGGGATTATTCCTTAGGGCCTGTTCTATTTTGTGTCAATGCTCAGTGTTTTTATGTGGTAATGCTGTTGACAAGACATTAAGTCAGCTGATGAAGGACCGATAATGGTTCGAAACATGTACTGCAACTAGGGTTTATGTAAAAGCATTAAGGTATTGATTGGCGGAACCTGCTAATTTGAATAAAACAAATTAAAAACTTTGCTAAAAAAGGACATAATAATTTGATAAATATTCAACAAAAATAATGGAATGCAGCCAAAAGAAACCAGAAACCCTTATTGATGTAAATTTGGCAGGTGAGAAGCTAAAGGAAGAAGACTTCTGCTGCTTAGGAAGCAAAATAACCAGTGTTGTATGAAGCAAAGAGGATATAAGAAGTAAGTTGGCTCAAGCAAAGGAAGCATTTATACAGAAAAGAAATCTGTTGACGGCAAATATAGATTTAGGTATTAGAAAATAATTTTTGAAAGCCTTTGTCTGGAGCATGGCGCTTTATGGAAGTGAAACTAGGGCCGTTGGTGCAACAGAAAAGAGGAGAATAGAATCATTTGAGATGTAGTGTTACAGGAGATTGGAGATCAGATGGGTAGCTAGAGTAACAAATGATGAGGTATTGAGACGAGTGGGAGAGGAGAGATGTTTCTGGCGACTACTTATGAAGAGAAGAGAGAGGTTGGTAGGACACATACTGAGACACACAGGAATAGCAAACTTATTAAGGAAGGGACAAGGTAAAAACTCTAGGGGTAGACTAAGGTTAGCATATGTTAAACAGATTGCCTAGGATTTAAGGTGTGGTAGTTGCGTAGAGATGAAATGATTAGCTCAGGACAGGGAGGCATGGAGCGCTGCATCAATCCAGTCAAAAGACTGAAGACTCAAAACACACACAAAAATATTCAACATCAATGGACTGTTAATTATTAAAAAAAAAAAAAAAGAACTGAAATCTAAATCAATAGAAGAAAAGAAATTCCATAGTTCAGAAATAGGAAACAGAGTGGAGTGGTGAGGGAGAATAAGCCAGAACATTTAGTCTTCTTCTAAACTCTCCAATCTTCTCCTACACCTCAATACTCTACTGCAACACTCCAATGTAAAGCCAGAACCATAAAGTAGTGAACCTTACTTAAATGCTGCAATGTTGTCATTTAAGTATGAAACTTGAGAGGAGGGGTAAAAACACAATCTTCTTCCTTTTCCAAATCTGGCTTTAATCGTTACACAACTAATCGTGAATATAGTCGTCACTAATATCATACTAAATACTCTCGATCTGGAATTCGTTAAACCATATCATGCGCCATGTCATTTCCAACTCAAATTCATTTGCGTGTGGTTTGGTGGAGCGGCCATTGAATTAATTCCAAGTGGGATGGACAGTTTGCACTCCTGCTATTTTCGTTTCATTGGTGAACAAAGAATAGAAGGTGTTGAAATAATTGCTTAATTAATGACAGAGTGCCTGCTTTTTCTAGGGTACAGTTCCATTTTCCCATTGTGTTTTATAGTATTTTATTGAATGAAAGAAATTATTGCTGCTTTTTGTCACATTTATTTTATATACAATAGGAGTTTATTAGACTACAGCTTGCTTTGCTTGAGAATTTCAGTCTCTTAACCAATGTTTTCTTGTCCACAGCTGCACATTCTCGTGGCAGTGGAAAGTTCTCGTTAAGCAAAGCGAGTTCCAAGTCTGGTATGAAGGTGCTGATGGATTCCATTCGTAGTGAAACTCCTAGGCCAAAGTCACCGCACATGAACAATGAGGAGCCCATAGAGCTGGCTCACTTCCCTGCAGCCAAACGCCCTCCGCCAGGAGAGAAACCCAAGATTGAGCGAGATGATTTTCCTGCACCGCCTTACCCATACACAGATCCTGGTGAGTAATTTATGTTCTACTGATCTTCTTGACATTGTTGAGTCATAAGGTATGGAAAGCCCCCTTTCTCTCCTCTCACAAGGGTGGCCCGGTTTCGATTCCTGGTCAATACATGTGAGACTTTCGAAGTGAAATGTCATGTCCTGTAGTTTGGTTTCCACATAGAAATGGAGGTCCCATGGCTCATGATCACGAGATTAACGGTCACACAAAACTACAAGCTTCCTTCCTTCTCTCTCCTCTCTCGGAGAAAGTACACAGAGCATGGTGTCACTAGCACTTAAATGAAGCAACTGCAACAGTATTTTTATTTCTTTAAAGTTGGAAAAGGTTGATTTTCATTAAAATTTTCAACCGTTTTCAGGCATCACCCAAGTTAATTTTGTATTGTCTCATAATGTCTTGTTGATTTGTTATGAGAAAATGCTTTTGTTTCTCTTATGTTATGAAATTTAATGGTTTACCTCCCAACTTGAGCCATTGGTCACCAAGTAGTGTATTTTCCCCTCCTTTCTCCAGTTCTTGGAGTATGTATAGTGCTGCTACCAATATTTCTAATAACTAGGATTAATATGACATTTTGAGTCATTGTTATCAATCTTTCAACCAATATACAGGGTCATTCGTTTGGGATGTCAGAAAAGTAAAATGCTATACACAAGGAACTATGCACATTTATTGCTTGTTAACGGTACTAGGTGTTGAGGAGAATCTGGAGTTTGTGTCACAGCACATTAGCACTCAACATGTCCACCATCGCGCACATGGCACAAATGATACCTTGAATCCATGTTGCGCCACGTGGCACGCAGCATTTCTGGAGTGATTTGCTGAAAGGCCGCTGTAATCTCCCTCCGTAGGTCAGCCAGATTCTGTGGTCTTTGTGCGTACACTGTCGACTTGACGTAGCCCCATACAAAGAAATCTGGAGGGCTATTAGGAGGCCATGGGATAGGTCCATCACGGCCGCACCAGCGATTGTTGAATATGAGGTTTAATTCTTCCCACACCATCATAGCCCAATGCGGTGGAGCACCATCCTCATTATTGAAGTCCCACTCCAGTCACCCTGGTGTGGTTTACAAGCCTCCTCCACTCTTTTCTGTCCTTCCATTTTTCCTGTTCCATTACTTCTGCCACATCCAATCCAGCTTCTCTAATGTCCTTCAAAATATGGTCCAACCACCTTCTTCTCGGTCTTCCAACTGGTCTCTTTCCCTTGGACTTCTCTTTCTAATTCCCTTCTTGCTACTCTTTCCTTACCCATTCTTTTTAAATGTCCGAACCAACTTAACCTTGCTTTCCGTATCTTCTGAATTAACGGTTCCATATTTAACTCTTCTCTGATTTTAATATTTTGAATTCTATCCCTTCTTGTCTTTTTAACTGAAGTTCTTAAGAATTTCATTTCTACTGCTTGTATCTTACTATTTTGCCTTTTATTCGTTACCAGTGTTTCCAGTCCATATGTTACAATTGGTATGAAATACTGTTTATATAATGTTAATTTCGTTCTCTTGGTACTTTGTCATCCCATAAAAGTTCTGTGGATAGATAGTCATGTCCAGTATCCCATCTTGCTGTAATCGAGGGACCACATACTACTCGATCATGTCAAGATAATTGACGGCACGAACAGTCTCCTCCGCAAAAAAGAATGGTCCGTAGACTTTCTCAGAGGTCACTCAGCACCATACATTCACTTTAGGGCTGGCTTTTTTGAGTTCGTCTGAGACATATGGATTTTCTGTTCCCCAAATGATGCAGTTATGCGTGTTGACTCGGCCACTCACATGGAATGTGGCTTCGTCCATGAACATCCATAGTTTTAACCATTGATCATCGCCTTCCTGCCGCTCGCACATCGTCGTTACAAAACTGAGTCGAGCTCCATAATTCAGCTGTGTCAATGCTTGGAGGCGCTGCATACGGTATGGATGCATGTGAAGATAACTCCTAACAATCCTGTGACATGTTGTGTATGGTGTATTCTGTCTGCTCTGTTGATAAGCGGCTGAGTGACTTTCGTAGACTCTGCGTCATGGCTTGTCGAAGATCTTCCTCCTTGTTGCTATCACGCCGCCTTCCACCTGTGTGAGGCATCTGCAATCCATTTTCCAAAAACATGTCGTACCATTTAACAATGTCCCGATGTGATGGGACATCCCTAATGTTGTACTGACGTCTGAAAGCTCGCTGGGTCTTCACTACACTCGAAAATTTGGCATACCATACGACACACTGAGTGCGTTGTTGTGGTGTGACGACCATCTTGACTCAACTGTGTAACAACACCGAGCACTGAGCACGTGCTAATGTGTACCGCTCTGTACCTGACATCTGGTGATTGCACTATGAACTACACTGCTGCGTTGTCTCGCGGAAGTCATTGTTGCAAAGAGAATCATTGTTAACTCCCATCATTGTCACGTACATTACAGAAAATTGCATAGATACACTCACCGGTATAAAAAGCGAAACACTATGAATTTCAGACAAAACTCGATGTTGGACCGCTTCAAACCTTGTATTAATCAAATATTATGACATTACAGCAATATGGCAATGAATCATAAGTTAATTACCCTAAATAGCACATTAATTGCTACAAATTATTTATCATAACAATCACAACAGTGCACAAACATGAATTTGGAAATATCGAAACCTGGAAACCATCGTACTGTCCTCCGACCCGTTACTCTGTATGATTACTTATCGACTTAGTCCGTTTGTCCACTTGTTTGCACAACATTTCCATTGGCTCAATAACGGGTATTACCACCTCTAGCTACAGTTACAACTGTGATTCGATCAGGCATGCTCAGGATGCAATCAGAAATGTTTTCTTGTGGTATGAGCTCACATTCTTCCTAGAGATAAGCTCGAAGTCAGGTGAACGACTCCTAGCACGTCTCTCAAGCATATTCCAGACATGCTCTAACACGTTTAGGTCGGGACTACAAGCAAGCCACACCATGCGCTCAATTCCGACTTCATCCAGGTACTCGCTTACACAGACGGCAAGGTGTGGGCGAGCGTTGTCATGCTTCGGGATAAAGTTCTCCCCAAAGACAGGTGAAGAAAGGCACGACGTGATGTACTAAAATCTCTTTGATGTACTGGTGGGCTGTCAGGCTCCCATTGTCAACGAACACAAGCTCCATTCGCGTATCCGTGGTAATCCCGGCCCAGACCATCACAGAGCCTCCATTGAACGGTTCCTTGCAGAGAAGGTACAGGGTGAATTAAGTTCCCCGGGCCTTCTCCATACTCTCTCCCTCCCATCCGGTGCCCTCAAACAGAATCGGGATTCATCCTTTAACAGCACTGAGCTCCTCTGCTCCACAGTCCAGTTTCGATGGACGTTGGCGAATTGCATACAAGCGGCATGGTGCTCACGTCTAAGGAGATGTCCTGTGGCGGGCCTCTTGGACTGTAAATCCACTTTTTACAACCTCCTTCTTACTGTCCTTTCACGGATGTTCGTGCCCCGTACTTTCTGCAAGCAATTTCTGGCCTCCACAGCTGTTGTGTGTCGATCACGAAGAACTTGCATTGCAAGAAAGCGATCATCGCGCTCAGTAGTGCTTCTCCTACGACCAGAACCGGGCCTCCTCGAGTAGATATTGTCCTCTCTGTACCTTTTAACAGTACTGTACACGTTGGAACAAGATGTGCCTATAACGTTTGCCACATAGCGTAAACTGCGCCCATCCTAAACTAATGCCACTGCCCTTGCTGCGTTTTCATTAAAAAGAGCCATTATGATCTGACTTAGAAGCGAAAATAACTATTGTAGACTAGCCATAATGTCCACAAAAATACGCGGCTCGAGAATTCACAGCAATAAACCTTATTTTATTTTTGTCCAAAGGCGGGAATTGTGCTGTAATTGTCACGATCAACAATGTTTATCAATTATTGCACTGAAACTTTTCAAATGGGCTAATTAACTCATGATACATTACCATATCACTGCAATGTCACAATATTCAATTTGTACCAGGTTTGAAGCCGCCCAACATTGAGTTATGTCTGAAATTTGTAGTGTTTCGCTTTTTATGCCGGTGAGTGAATATATGCATTAACATAATAGCTATAACGTTATACTTTTCTGACATCCCAAACGGATGACCCTGATGAACCAAAAGAATATATGCTGCACTAAGAGAAAACAATAAGAAAATTAATATTAGATATAAAATACAAGCCTAAAAGTATGAAAATATTATGCTCCTTTTGCACTTGGATGTTACTATTTATATTGGCTTAGCCCTGACCAGTATTTTATCTAGCATTTGCTGTTCGCCTAGCATATCAAGCCTTCTTATTCGTTTGCAACGAAATTGTTGGTGGGGTGCTTTATGACTTCATTATTTACTGTTTAATGGTAACATCATTCAAGTTTGGTAAGAAAGCCACTGGCATACATACACAGCCTGACTCTTTTGATGCAACAACAGCACTATGTAACCAATGCAGGAAGACTACAACTTCTCATGCTGTTGGTTGCCAGTTTCGTGCAGTTATATCACTCGTCATATTAATAGATGGTGTTCATCATCTTCTTCAGTTTATTGTTCCAGTGAACATTCGACATTTATATGGTCTTCACTTCTGATGTCTTCCTTCACACTGCATTTTGATGTGCTGGGTAGGGTAGTTAAAACCAATCATCTTCCAATATATCCTGTCAAGAAAGGGTTTATTTGATTATCACATATTCCCAATATCCTCTGCTTTCCACATCTTCGTTTTGGTCTTCCTACTGGTCTCTTGCCTGTGAGTATTTCTTCCATATATGCACTTGGTAATCTTGTGCTATTTATCCACTTAATAGGTCCAAACCATTTAAGTCTAGCTGACCTAAGTCTTTCCTCCATAGGTTCATTTAAACCTAAGTTTGAAAGGATCTCTTCATTCCTTAAATGATCCAGTCTTGTTTTTCGAAGGGCAGTTCTAAGAAACTCAATTTCACAGGCTTGTATCTTGCTAAGGTCCTTTGATGTGGGCATTTGTACAGAATATGTAAGGATAGGAATAAGATATGACTGGTACAGTGTGGTTTTGGTTCTTCTAGGGACTTTCTCATCCCATAATAAGTGCCGTTCAATGCTGTAAAATAGACGGTGTTATGTAGAATAATATGGTACCACTTAGCAGACTTTGGTATCTTCTGATTTACATCTCTAGGCAGAGCCAGGGAACATACTTGTCCCTTGTATTAGCTCTATCTACTATACTGTGTTTTATTCCTTCTCTTTTCTAGAGCGGCGGCGCCGATGGTCAGACACGTACAAAGGAGTTCCTAGCTCAGATGAGGAAGAAGAAGTTGATGGCAAAGAAAAAAAAGATGAAGGAGAAAATACGGAGGATGTTAAATTAAAAGTATAATTGCCAGTTGTACCATTTATTACTTGTAAGAAGGAAGTAGAAGCCTCCGTGGCTTAGGCGGCAGCACGCCGGCCTCTCACCGCTGGGTCCGTGGTTCCAATCCCGGTCACTCCATGTGAGATCTGTGCTGGACAAAACGGAGGCAGACAGGTTTTTCTCCGGGTACTTCGGTTTGCCCTGTCAAAATTTCATTCCAGCAACACTCTCCACTCTCATTTCATTTCATCTGTCATTCATTTAATCATTGCTCCAGAGGAGTGCGTCAGGCCTCGGCAGCCGGCACAGTCCATATCCTCGCCGCTAGATGGGGGCTTCATTCATTCCATTCCTGACCCGGTCGGAGACTGGAAGCAGGCTGTGGATTTTCATTTCAAGAAGGAAGTAGAAGTGTGTCCTAATTTAAGTCTCTAGTTGTACTGTGTTTTCCTATATAATCTGTACGTATAAAAGAAAAAGCACTCATTCATAATTTTTCCATTTCCTCAATTGCTACTAGGCTGAAATTTAGTATTGTTGAATATCGAAGGATACTTCAAAAAATTAGTTCAATTTAAATGGAGGGACAAATACCGTATTTCCTCGCATAATCGTCGCCACTGCGTAATCGTCGCACCCCACTTTTCAAACACTAAAATCTATATATATAAAAATCAATGTTACGTGATAGTTTGTCTGTCTGTGGGTGTGTATGTCTCCTATGCGTTCATATACCATTCATCCGATTACGATGAAACTTGGGTGAAATGTTGAGTACACTCCAAGGAAGGTTTCTGGCTTAGTAAATCCATATTGCAATAGGTAGCGCATGAGTAGATTCAACAAATGAGTGACGGCGCGCGCGGTGTGTTTCAACAAAGTCCCGTATGCGTTCATATAGCATTCGACCGACAGCGATGGAACTTGGATGAGATATTGAGTACACGCCAAGGAAGGATTCTGGCTTAGTAAATCTACTATACAATAGGTAGCGCACGAGTAAATTCAACAAATGAGTGACGAAGCGTTTCAAAAAAGACCCGTATGCGTTCATATACCATCCATCGGATAGCGATGAAAATTGGGTGAGATGTTGTGTACACTCCAAGGATGGTTTCTGGCTTAGTAAATCCACTTAACAATAGGTAGCGCACGAGTAGATTCAACAAATGAGCGACGACGCGCGAAGCGCTTCAAAAAGTCCCGTATGCGTTCATACACCATTCGTCCGATAGCGATGAAACTTGGTTGAGATATTGAGTACACTCCAAGGAAGGATTCTGGCTTAGTAAATCCACGATACAATAGGTAGCGCACGAGTAAATTCAACAAATGAGCGGCGACGCACCAAGGGTTTCAACAAAGACCCGTATGCGTTCATATACCATCCGTCAGATGATGAAAATTGGGTGAGATGTTGAGTACACTCCAAGGGAGGTTTCTAGCTTAGTAAATCCATTTTACAATAGGCAGCGCACGAGTAGATTCAGCAAATGAATGACGGCACGCGAATCGTATAAGTAAAATCCCGTATGCGTTCATATGCCACTCATCCGATTGCAATGCAACTTGGGTGAGTTGTTGTGCACACTGCAGGGAAGGTTTCTGACTTAGTAAATACATTGTTCAATAGGAAGCGCACGGGTAGATTCAATAAATGAGTGTCGGCGAGCGAATCGTGTAAATAAAATCCCGTATGCGTTCATATAGACTACCATTCATCCGATTGCGTTGAAACGTTGATGCGTTGTGTACACGCCAGGAAAGGTTTTTGACTTAGTAAATCCATTTTACATTAGGTAGCACACGAGTAGATGCAACAAATGAGTGACGACGCGCGAAGGGTTTCAACAAAGTTCCATCTTCGTTCATATACCATTCATCCGATTGCGATGAAGCTTTGTTTAGTTGTTGTGCACGCTCCCACGAATGTTTCTAAATTAGTAAATCCATTTTACGATAGCTTAGAGGCAGTTAACGGAAATTGAACAAAATATTGTGTATCCAAGAGCTTTTCAAGGAACAAAATTACAACGCCAACACTTTCTTTGGTTGGCATTGCAAGGCATGCCGGGTACAGCTTGTAGGTTTATAAAATTTCATCGCATAATCGTCGCATAGCATGTTCGTATTTGTGCGCCAGTAAGTTGCACACGCTGCCGCGACTTTATAACCTGGCGTGACTTTGTCAGACGAAAAATATCTCGTCTTTATGCTTGCGGGCAATGAACTGTGACGCGAGCGGCAAGCTTCGTCACTTAGCACATTCCGGGAGCGTATAATCTGGCGAGATCTTGTCAGGAGAAAGTAATCTTGTCTTTATGCCTGCCGGCTATGAACCGCGACACGAACGGCCAGCGCACTATCCGCGAGCGTATAGGCCTAATCTGGCTTGGTCTTGTCAGGAGAAAGTAACCTCAGCTTTAAGCCTGCCGGCTATGAACCGCGACGCGAACGGCCAACGCACATTCCGCGAGCTTATAGGCCTAATCTGGCGTGATCATGTCAGCAAAAAGTAATCTCATCTTTAGACCTGCGACCTATGAACTGTGACGCGAGCGGCCAGCGCACATTCCGCGAGCTTATAGGCCTAATCTGGCGTGATCTTGTCAGGAGAAAGTAATATCGTATTTAAGCCTGCGGGCTATGAACCGCGACGCGAATGGTCAGCGCACATTTCGCGAGCTTATAGGCCTAATCTGGCGTGATCATGTCAGCAAAACGTAATCTCATCTTTAGACCTGCGGCCTATGAACTGTGACGCGAGCGACAAGCGCACATTCCGCGAGCGTATAGGCCTAATCTGGCGTGATCATGTCAGCAAAAAGTAATCTCATCTTTAGACCTGCGACCTATGAACTGTGACGCGAGCGGCCAGCGCACATTCCGCGAGCTTATAGGCCTAATCTGGCGTGATCTTGTCAGGAGAAAGTAATATCGTATTTAAGCCTGCGGGCTATGAACCGCGACGCGAATGGTCAGCGCACATTTCGCGAGCTTATAGGCCTAATCTGGCGTGATCATGTCAGCAAAACGTAATCTCATCTTTAGACCTGCGACCTATGAACTGTGACGCGAGCGGCCAGCGCACATTCCGCGAGCTTATAGGCCTAATCTGGCGTGATCTTGACAGCAGAAAGTACTCTCGTCCTTATGCCTGCGGGCTATGAACAGTGACGCGAACGACCAGCGCGCATTCCGCGAGCTTAAAGGCCTAATTTGGCGTGATCCTGTCAGGAGAAAGTAATATCGTCTTTATGCCTGCCGGCTATGAACCGCGACGCGAACGGCCAGCGCAACATTCCGCGAGTTTATAGGCCTAATCTGGCGTGATCTTGACAGCAGAAAGTAATTAGTCTTTATGCCTGCGGGCTATGAACTGTGACGCGAACGGCCAGCGCACATTCCGCGAGTTTATAGGCCTAATCTGGCGTGATCTTGTCAGGAGAAAGTAATTTCGTCTTTATGCCTGCGGGCTATGAACCACGACGCGAATGGCCAGCTTCGTCAGCACATTCCGCGAGCGTTAACCTGTCGTGACCTTGTTAGAAGAAAGAACCCTGTCTCTGATTGCGGGCTATGACTCACGGCAGACTCACACTACGCGAATGACTGGCCCGTGCAGCAAATAATGATACAGTATATTCTTTGAAATTAAATATTCTTCGCATAATCGTCGCACCCTGCTTTTTTCCACGAAATTTTGGCAAAAAAAGTGCGACGATTATGCGAGGAAATACGGTATATTAGCATTATGCATGATGTGATGTACAAATTATTTTTGGATCAAATTGCAGGGAGACCATAATCTTCATATCCACATTATGTAACCAAAAACTCACAATCAACTCACTAATTGCTCCTCTTTTCCAATAGTTACAAGGCTATAATTTGGTATAGATCAACAAGAGGAAAATATTAAATTACACCAACATATTTTGGGGGGTTGGGAGCATGAAGTAGCTCATATACACATTTTATTTTTCATAAGTGTGGCTAGTCTCTAAAAACATTATTTTATTTGTGTGTGAAATTAATAGAAGCATGGAATCATAATCTACACACTGTATCTACAGGATCTTCATATATAGTGAGTCTCTCTCACGAGTTGGCTGGCCGGCGCGCCCAGCTTATCTGCCTCCCATTGACTCATCACTCCCCGCTCAGCATAGCATAGCACTTCGCTCACTTTATCCGTGCATGACATGAGATCATCATCATCATCTTGAGCAGTTTCCAACCGCTGGTCGGGTCTGCTTGGAACATAGGCCTCTCCATCGTTTCCTGTCCATCCACCATCTCTCGTCATTTACTGTGTCCCAGCACACTCCTCTTTCCTCCACACTCTTCTTAACTCCTTTTGTCCATCTGTCCCTTGGTCTTCCCCTTGGCCTCCTTCCCGTCATTTCCATTCCAAACATCTTCTTCGGTATCCTCTCCTCTTGCATCCTCCTCACATGTCCATACCATTGTAGCCTAGATCGCTCTATTCTTTTTTGCAATGGTTCCTCTCTTACCATCTCCCTGACTCTCTCATTCCTTACTCTGTCCATTCTTGTCACTCCTACCCTACTCCTCTGGAACTTCATCTCCACTGCTCGTATTTTATTCTTGTCCCTTTCCTTCATCACCCATGTTTCTGAACCATATGTCAAAATTGGCACAAAGTAGGTCTTGTAGATGATTCCTTTACATTTTTGTGGTACATCTTTATTCCATATCATCCCCCTAACACTCTTGAAAAATCCATCTGCGCACCTTCCCCTCTCATTTATTTCCATCCTATTGCCTCCCTTTTCTTCAATTATGCTTCCCAAGTACTTGAAGCATTCTACTTTCTGCAACTGCTGTCCTCCAAGTGTTATGCCCATATCCAGTCTGTTCTTCTTCCTCGTTGTGATGACCACTTCACTCTTTTGTGCTGAGAACTTCATCCCATATGATAACACTACCTTCTCCCACTCATCTAATTGCTCTTGTACTTCTTCCTCATCCTCTCCCCATACCAGAAGGTCATCAGCGAACAACATTGCCTTCATTTTCCTTTCCCCAATGCTATTTACCACTTTTCGTATGATTTCATCCATCACCACTATAAATAACAGGGGTGAGAGGGCACTTCCCTGTTTCAGACCACTCTCCAGTTGAAACCATTCCGTTCTCTCTCTTCCCACCTTTACACAGCTTTTGCTTCCCTCGTACATTGCTTTCACTCTTGCCACTGTCTCCTTGTTCACTGCTTTTGCTCTCATTGCTTCCCATACCTTGTTTCTATTAATACTATCATATGCTTTCTCAATATCCAAGAAGGTCATCACCAGATCTTTCCCATATTCATAATGGTGTTCTTGTAGCTGTCTTACTGCAAAGATGAGGTCAACTGTTGACCTTCCTGGCCTGAATCCATACTGTTCTTCCCTCAGCCCATCTTCAACTTCTGTCCGAATTCTTCTCTCCAGTACCTTCTCAAATATCTTTCCGAGGCCCGTTCCCGTTTTAAAAGCAGTTTCATATCATGACATGAGATAACAATTAAAATTAAGAAAATAGAATTAATAAAAGAAGCTGCTACTACCTTACGACAGATGTTGGAAATGTTCTCCTCCTACATCCACACATTTCCGGAATCATCTTAGGAAACTCCGATTCACACAAATAAGTTCGTCTTTCGTAATTGAGGCTATTTCTCTTCGGATATGTTAATATTTCTCTCGGACGAAGCTTGGTTCCATTTACATGAGTATGGTTCGACGCAGAATAACAGATATTGGAGTACAGAGACCACCCATCGCATATACGAAATTCCTCTACATAACGAATGGGTTGGAGTATGGTGCGCAGTGAATGGATACATATATTATAGGGCCTATCCTTTTTCAAGAATCAAGCCTCGTCTCCTTGCATGCGGTTCCGCTAGCGGAAAGCAGGAAACGGAATAGCCCTGCAATTAGTATAATATGTAAAGGACTAATCGAAAGTCATTGTTGGCTATCGTGCGGTAGCGACGGAGAAGTTACAAAATGTGAATCTGTCCACGACGAACACAGTCACATTGAAAACTCGTAATCTTTGAAACACGTTTTGTAGCAAAAACACAAGTTGTTCATGGTTGTTCTAGGAGGCTGTGGTATCGTTGCATCCCAGCTAACATAACTTTAAGTTTCACTGCATGTTTATTATTACTGGAATACAAGAACTTTGATTGGAAATAATGGCAAAATGCTTTCAACTAAATTCCCACATATTCCGCTATCAATTTCCAAACCACCTCCCACATCAATGGAAACATCATATCCTTGAATGCTTCCGTCCCTTACGTTTGCCGTGCACAGCATGAGTGGAAATGAGGCTTCAGTCACACTTAGCCATCCCTCTCACTAGTCTTTGTCAATACACTTATCAGGCAGTGGTCGTTCGGTCAAAATACAGTAGCCTGCTGGTATAGTGAGGAAAGTGAATTCGCTGTTCAACCATATATGATCAGTAGACCTGGGATTTTAGGCTCTAAAAAAATTAGTTTTAGGCGCCTAAAATAGGCTTTTCAAACAAGTAAATAGGCTTTTAAAAGAGAAATTAGGCACTTAAAATATGTTTTCAAAATGTGTGGATAGGCAGGAAATAGACTTTAAAATATTACAATATACACTTAAACTGTAACGTGATACTTTATTTCTTTAACAAACGTGGTATCCCTATTCTTAACCGAAATAACTGCAAAATTAAGACAGAATAAAAAAGACATTTATGAAAAACAATATAAAAAGTAATGTGTCAAAAGAATGTTTTGGATTATATGATATATCATTATCAGTACTGATCTAAAACCTTAATACTAAAATCACTGTACACAATTACAGCACTGTAGGCATCCAATAACGGTGGAAACGCGAATGGAGTATGTGTTTATTTATTTGTGAGGAACATTCCTACAGTACTTTCATTCGTAGTTTGCTTAACTATACATAACAATAATCTTCTCCAAATTTTCCACAGTCAGGCTGTGTCTTTTGTCTGTTAAAATCATTTTGAAAGCAGAAAAAGAGCGCTCCACACTCACAGATGTTAGAGGGGCATAGGAAAATTTACCTACATTTTTCAATTCAATTTCACTTGGTAAGTCTACCTTTTCCCCATCCATTACCTGATGTACCCTTTTCAGCATTGAATAACCTGGGTTCTTCAGCAGTACACTAGACCACATGTCTCTTATTTTATCTACTACCTTGCCCCTAGCACTTTGTATGTTATTCTCAGCTTCTTCAATTACAGAAAATTGCTGTTTGAGACTGTTTCCTTTTTCCTCCATTTTTGTAATGGTGACTGGAAGAAATGAAAAATTTGCCTGAATATACGCAATGTCTCTCTGAACACTGGAACAATCATTTAACAGTTCTTTGACAGACGACACACATGCAGAGTTGTCCGTTAAAGGCACATTGTCTATCACAGTCATGATTTCCTCAAGATGTTCTGCATAATACAGGGCAGCTTCCATCCAGGAACCCCAACGGGTGATGATTGGCTGTGGTGGAAGGGGAATAGAGGGGAGTTTCTCTCGAAAGATGGCTATTCTTGATGGAGCCTTACAGAACACTTTCTTCATTGTTGAAATAAGAGTATTTACTGCAGGAAACTCGGCCCTAACTGTTTCTGCGAGTCTATGCAAGGCATGGGCCATGCAAGTAACATGAATTAAAGAAGGATAGAAAGTTTTGAGGAGAGGTGCAGTGGCAATCATGTAGGAAGCAGCATCGGAGACAAGGAGAAGGACTTTAGAATCATCAACACCCCCAGGATACAACAATTGCAACCCCTTGTTGATGAAGTATGCAATGCTTCGACTATTGACTTTCTCAAGCTGTTTAGAGCAAAGAAGGTGAGCGGTAGATGCCTGATTGGGTTCCAGTTTTCCTACTATAAGGTTAGCAACGTACCTGCCCACAGAGTCGGTGGTTTCGTCCACACACAACCATATGCAAGACTCCCCAATATCCTCCCTGATTGACAAAATGACCTCATTGTAACAAATATCTAAGTAGTTTTTCTTTAATGTAGATGCTGATGGGATGTGCTGCTTGGTGTATTTCTGTAAATAATCTCTGAAAACCGGATTATGCACAGCATTCCAGGAGATATTTGCTGCAACTAGGGCTCTACTACACATATCAGCATAGAAACCATTATGAGTTGTAGGAGATATAGTTTGTGTGAGCAGAGTCTGTCTAATGTTACTTTTCATGGCTGCTTTCGCTTTGTGACTGGCACTATCTGCATGCTGCTGAAGGTGGCATTTTTTCTCATGTGAAATCTAAAACACAATAAAGTGATGTCAATTAGAGACTAAGATGAGGAATAGAAAAGGTGAGCTATTGAATAAAATTTGTAATTTTGAACTATTTAAATTAAGCCATTATTACTCTAAAGTTAATTAAGAACAAGAACACTACAGTCCCCGAAGGGCCTTGGCTTTCAATAACGGTTGCTGCCCAGCTCATGGCCTGCAGATATTGGGTGGCGTGTGGTCAGCACGATACATCCCTCAGCCGTATTGCCTTGCCTCCGTGACCCCTGCCCACCGTAGTTTCTCAATTGTCCTCACGATGCTGGGTCAACACCCTTCCAGACCTCATAGATTTCTAAATTACTGCCGGTACTGGAAATCGAACCAAGGTCGCCTGGACTACTGTCGGCGCAGAAAGTATCTGCAGTCGAGTTTAAACTCTAATAAAATTTGAACTAGTCCACCAATCTAAAATGCAATCACTCCATCGTAAAGCTTGTTTTATTCTGCATTCTTTGCTGGTACATGCATATTTTTATTATGTTTCCTGTGAAAGTTATGTTAGGTGGAATGCAAAAAGTAACTATTTTCTTGCCCGTTTTTTGCAAACAACAACTTTGTAGTACCGTTACATGAAAACGTACTGTTCGACTTTCATGAAATTTAGGTGGATTATGGAATGCACTATTATAAATATATTTATGAAGTTTAATTACTCTACACACGTTTGAAAAAAAGTTATTGTTTTTGTAAAAGTCTGTCCGTTTGATACTGGGTGGTCTTCCGAAATCGAGACTGAGTTCATCAAAGGTCTGAAGGTTTTTGTTTCAAATCGTTGTATACCGAAAACTTACAATGATTTCTGTATTTTATACCGATTTTTATTTGAAATCGAGCTACAGGCTCTCCGTTTTCATGTAATTAAACTACAAAGTTGTTGTTTACAAAAAACGGACAAGAAAATAGGTATTTTTTTGCATTCCGCCTAATATATCTTTCTCCAGAAACACAATAGAAATATGCATGTAACAGGAGATAACGCAGAATAAAACCCGCTTTACGATGGTGTATTTATATTTTAGATTGGTGGACTGGTTCAAATTGTATTAGCGTTTAAACTCGACTGCACATACTTTCTGCGCCGACAGTAGGTCTCTACAATTAATTAGAGAAGCCAATATCAAAACCTTAATTTTAGATTATTATGAAATTTAAGATATAGGCACATACCTGTTTATTGCAGTACTGGCAGAAAATAATCTTGCCATCAAAAGTCATGCCTGGAAATTGTACAAGCCATTGTTGTATAAGCGCACTCTTAGATGATTTCGTTTTAGGCATGATGAACTATATTCACTTAAACAGATGTTCTTTCACTGGCGACTTGACACAGTATGTCGCTTCTTACTACCTGCTCCTTGTTCTTCCTAGATAATCCTCCCCCTCACCCCGTCACTCGACACAGTACGTCCTTGACTACCTGCTCGTCCTTGACTACCTGCTCGTTGTTCTTCTGAGCTAATCCTCCACATCCACCCTTCACTCAGCATTCCTTTGGTGACAGTTGTCTGGGAAGAGCACATTTCTGTGAAAAACCCACCCTCTGCTGTTCTGCTTGTTCCTGGGATGTCCATTGTGTGATTGTAAAAATTACAGAAGTTGAATTTTATTTTAAATGTAGAAAATAGGCATTTTTAGGCACTAAAATAGTAAAATAGGCTCTAAAGGTCCAAATAGGCATTTTAGGGCACTATGAAACTCTATTAATGTAAGGGATTTATCATGAAACGTCAAGATATTTTAAAAAAATCATGTTATTTCCTAAGGAACGAAATAGGCATTTGCCTTAAAATCCCAGGTCTAATGATCAGATATTGCCAACAGCAACAAGAAAGTACTAAGTGCTTAGCATATCACTTAATTGCTCATTATTGTTTTAAAGTTTATAGTAGTAACGTCATGTTTTTATAAAATGCTTTATTTTACTGTTAATTTAAAAAAAAGAAAGCATTGTTGTAGTGTCGTATAGTTTTGTCAACATTGTAGCCTATTGTTTATAGATCTAATGGTAGGACTTCAGATATATTGGCAACCTTCCTTAGTGGATGGGGGTAATGGCTTACATTCTGAACTGCCATAGGAAGGAGATATGTGTGAAAGGAAGGTGGTAGAAGGAGTTCCATAGGAGAAGGTCAGCAGCTTTCTGTATCTGAAAGACAGGCCCACTTCTAGACCTGAATACTCACCGCTAGGCTTGGGAGGGAGAATTGCAATAAAGAGTAATAAAAGTACTTTCGAGATGTGGTAATCGTAGAGATGGAATTATTGTATATCCTACTTCTAACTTGGTGATTTATGTACCTAGAAATGTAATCTGAGGATTAGTTTTCTGTATGTTAGATTGAGCATTTCACTCCAAACTGTTTCTGTACTAAGAAACCTTCTTTATGCTGATATTATAAAAAGCTGTGTTGATTTTCTCCGCATATTTATTCACTTATTTATTTAATTGTTCAAAGTAGATGGTAGTGAACTTGGAACATTTTGTTAATACAGAAAGAAGAGGAAGAATTGAGCAAGATTGCTACAGGAATCGGAAAAGTTTTTCTTCAGAATGTAAGAGAACGTGAGAAGTTGCGGCAGTGGAAGTTGGCCCATATGGACCCAAGAAATGCATCGAGAACTCCTAACGCGGCCCGGGAACCCACATATCGTTTGCGGTACGAGTCGCCGATCAATGCATGTGAGTGGTGTTGCACATTACTGATTTATTATTATTATTTATGATCTTAAACACAATTGTCCCCCCACCTCCTTCTCTCTCAGTTAAAATAATGGGTTGTTTCCTGTTTAGTGAGATTGCTCTGTGACAAGAGGTGGTGTTTCGCACTTAATAAAAATGCAGTATACCATTTGAACAGAAAACTCTATGCACTTCAGAACTGGTGTAATACGAATTAAATATGAAGTACAAGTTGTTCGTGCCTGTAGGCAGAAATCAAGGCAGGTGTTTGCTCCTGACGTTTCACCGAAGACTGCATTTGGCATTGTCAAGGATCCGCTCCTTCCATTCAGTAGTGGACCGAGGGTCAGCTCCACTGCTCCCCATATACAGTATATGCCCTGTGAACCGAGTGTTCACTGCGTTGTCCGACTAGAGAGTTCGACCTTCGACCTTGAGTACAGTGCGCAGTCCGACTGCGACAGCCCGCCCCTTGTGGGCCGAGTGTTCCCTGTGCGGTCTGAATAGACCGTCTGTCCCCATATCCCGGCTCCATTGGTTGATGTGTATAGGATATCTTGGCCTTGGTATTGCTAAGGGCCGGGATCCATGTATTATGTACCCATTCAATTTCCTCTGTCCGATTGATGTTGTCAGGGTGTTTGAAGATTTCTATAGCTTTCTGTTGCAGCCTCGTGTGATAGTGTGGGGGGTGGAGAGTATCTTGGTGTCCCCATACTGTATGTTGTGGCCAGCTAAGAGAGCGTGCTCAGCGACTGACGATTTCTCAGCTAGGCCAAGGCGGCTGTGTCTATTGTGTTCCTTGAGTCTAGTGGCCATGCTCCTCTTCGTAGTTCTTACATACACCTGTCCACAGGAGCATGGGATTCTGTTGACACCTATAGTGGGGGGCGCTTGTCCATAGCGAATCGCAGTAAATCCCAGATTTTAGCTGTGGGCTTGTAAACGGTCTTCACACCATAGGTCTCGAGTAGCTTGCCGATCCTGTCCATCACAAATGGCAGAAGGCTGCGGCCAGCTTAGATTCTTCTGTCTCTTTCCTCTTACTTCGGCACCCATTCAATCTCCTTATTGCTGTACCTGTTGGGGCATACGGCTCTCTTCAGATGTTTTATTATTCCATATTCTAAATGTAGATGTCTCGCAGATATTTTGATATCCATGAAACCTGTCTTAGCAACATTTGTTACTAGAATCTGACCTTCTGTTGCAGCTCCATCGCGCAATGTGGACCATCCCCGGCCGTGGGAGGATGAAGAACTTATGGATCGCAGTTCTAGCTATCGCTCATCCGTCGGACGTTCTGTGGGCACTATTCCTAGTTATAATGGTAAGTTATACTAAGTCGAAGACTCATCACTGTCTTGTCATAATTATTACGAATCTGTAGAGAAAGTATCAAAGTAAATGGCATTTTAAATACGGATCTTAATGAGGATTTAGAACCCAAAACACTCAAAATGTCATAAAACATATTACTGTAATACCAAAGGAGCTATGATGTTTGCTTACCAGAAAAAGTATACATTTTCATCAAAATCTTAGCCATAGTGATCAGTGTACTGACGAAGGTCAGCAGTTAAAGGGATGATAGAGTGTGAGTCACTAGTTAGCAATGCGGCCTAGGGTGCAAGTAATTATTCGTTTACACTGGCTAGCACTCAATTTCTGCAGGTAGCAAAATGGATGCAGTTTCTTATACTGCAGTGCAAAATTGTTAAGTCTATAGTCGCCTACAAAGTACATAACAGCGATCGGCACACTCCCAATATTTTGTAGCATTTAATCCAAATCAGAATAGCAAATTACCTGTATTTTTTTCTTCTTTCATATAGTGCAGAAATATGTAGTAGATACACCTTCAAAGTTATCAGTAGTAAACTGCATTTCGTTTATAATGGGTCCATTATGTGCAGGAATTTTTTTCTGACTTTAAAATGGGGGAGGGTCTTACATGCGATGGGATCTTATTTGTAAGAGTTTGAAGGAATCTGCTGTGGCCTATTAGAAAGTACTATTCTAGCATTTACCTGCAGTTGAAAATGGGAAAATCATGGAAAACCACCTTAACTACTAATGACTCTGATGTTTGAACCCAGTTGTACCTAGTCTGCAGAATGGTTGGCCCCATGATCTACCACTGTATTTATCTGAATCTTAATGCAAATTTGTTATGTTGTATCAGTTGATATAAAAATGTAGTTATGTTTCCATTCAACAGATGATGCTCCAAATTCTGTGAAACAGGATTCTTTGACCTGCGATCCTATGAACTGTTTTCTGTGGGTCACTAATAAGGTTCCAAATCTCTGTAGTAGATACAATAACAAAATATTTGGATGATATTTGACTGGTAGAGAGGACTGATCCAATCGAAAGACACATTCCTGGATGCTAGTCTAGGGTGGTAAAGAGAGAGAGAAAGACAGACAAACAAAGAGAGTGTGAGCATACATGTGCAGGCAAAGCGGTTGGGTGGAGAGGGCGGCTGGAGTTTTGGTTGGTTCCTCAGTTTAGGGGCTGCGACAACGCTGCCATGTAGCCCCGTGTACTTGGGTGTGTGTAGAATCTGTCTGATAACCGGTGTTAATTGTGATGGCTGTATTAGTGTTTGTTTGACTCCAGAGACTATTGACTATATTCAGAATTTGGGTATACGTGTATAAATTCTACTGTATCTCTAGCCATAAGCTAAATAAATAAATAAATCTGTAATTCAGGTAAGGATTGCAGACTATCAATTTCAAGTAGTTCCTACTTTTACTACCAAATGCTACAGTTAACAACACCTAGCTATGAACTTGGCTACTAGATGCCACCACAACTGGCACCTGGCGGCGAACGTTGGAACTTAATAGAGCGTTAATGAAATCTAACCTACAATTGTAGTTAGTGGAAGGTTCTTTTACATGCCATAAATGTATACATGGGCCTGCCGGCTTTACTTCCCCTCTGAAGGAAGGCATACTGAGGGATTTTTAAAGCTTTTAAAAAATCTGACGACCTTGGCCAGGTTTCAACCCGCGATCTTGGGCATTTAAGCTCAGCATGCTACCAACTACGCCACCAAGGTCGCTGCCTGGAGTTTTCCCTGTACTTGAGTACTACTGATGTCCATCCTTGGAATCCCTAAGGGGAATAGTGTGGGAGGATTTTGATGATAAAGCAAATCAATTAAAGTCATTCGGTTGCTGTGAATAGTGAAGAGAAACCAGTTGTTAATGTTGGTAATGCACAGTCAGCACCATGGAGGAAAGAATAAGAGGAGATGCCCTGAGCTCGTTTGAGTGAAGCCAAGCGCTGCAACCAAAGTGGGTGTAACCTTAACTTGTATTCGGTGTTCTGTGACTTGCATGAGGCATTGTGCATGGCTAAACCTTATTTTGGCCCTGGTTTTTATCGCGCTCCGGTTATGCAACTTTGGAAACGTAATAATAGTAGTGATAAGTTATTTAAAAAAAACTCTTCAATTCTAATCTCAGCATGAGTAGGCCTACCCTATATACCAAAAAAATAAAAATCATTCCTCTGCAAATCCCAAATTATCAAACAGCTGTCGGTCAATAATTATGGTAGGCCTACGTAATTAATCAATTCGAGGCTAATCGTCAAGTTCCTACCCCCACAAAGAAAATACCGTACGGTACCGAAACGTATAGGCTATACCGTATTTTTGTGCAAATATGCATCCTTTTTTAATTGTTCTGTTTATTAATTTTGAGGTTCGTATTCTTGAATAAATATGTACGACCAATGAGTGAAAGTGGCTGTGCTCGAAATTAGGCCTAAAAACTGATGAATGCCTCAACACTAATAAGAACATAAAACTCAATTTGGTGTAAATACCGTAATTAGTTCGGCATCATTAGTTCCCAAGATGTTCCTTCTTTGGTATAACTCGCATCTTCAGACACCTGTATTCAATTTAATCAGTGCTTCAGCGTATTATTACGTTTTGCCACGTCTTCCTTACAAAACTAGCCTCGCAAATGTGCTCTAATATTTATATTTAAATTGGCTTTTAAAATGATAACGCAGCTTATTTGTGCCAAATACCGTGAAGTACCGAGTGTATTCTGCCTATCCAAGAAAAAATCTTGACTTGTTATTGCAGTTTTATGTCACTAAAATCCATTACTAGTTGGAGTGGTTTACGGCTTTAAGCATAGGGACAGCCATTTTCTTGCAACCAAAGTGGGCGAGCCATTTGGCTTCAACAGCTTGCGCTAGGCAGCGCAGAGAAGGCATCTTATCTCCTTCCTTTCTTTCCTCCATGGTCAGCACAGACATGTTGGTAGGGCAGTCTCATATGGTTTGTGTTCTCAAGGAAAGGAGGTGAGGCGCAGGTAGATATTGGCTCATAGTGGCTAATTGATGAGCAGTTGGGAAGAATTTCCTGGATGATAGGTGAGATTGAACAGCAGAAGGAAGGCTTTTTCACATCCAAGTGATAATATTGGTGATAAAGAATAGTGGGCTGGGGCTTCTGACTTGGATTCAAGGAATGTGCTATTATGTTTTCAACTAGTCATAAGATAGTTATTGTAGGCCAGGGTTGACCAGAAGCTCTGCTTGCATGCAAAGATCTTCCAGCTAACCGCAACATATTCCCTCTACATTTACAATGAGG
The DNA here is from genome assembly GCA_946902985.2 of Meconema thalassinum. NCBI lineage: Eukaryota > Metazoa > Arthropoda > Insecta > Orthoptera > Tettigoniidae > Meconema > Meconema thalassinum. Next base: position 217,228,112 of record OX336391.1, read on the forward strand.
GTGACTTCTCTTCACCTCAGCAAAGAAACGGACCGGTGAGGAGCGAGCAGCTTGACTTAAATCATCTGACAACAGTGGTGAGCTGCTTCTGGCACACCTGACAACTTATTTCTACCTTGCATATGAGCGAGATACTCTGCCCACATGAACTTTTGCACAATGTTGCCACCTGCGTTGTAGGTGGTGTGGACTTCAGGGTGGAGCAGATAGGGGGAGAGGGGGATTGTTGATGGTAGGTTGGCTTGTGAACTGGGAGATCGATGTCAGTGTGAATGAAAATAAGGAAATTGGTGGAAATTGCCCGACTAAAGCGTCCCTGTATTTAGTGTTCAGGTAGTTGCACACAGAGAGAGAAATAGTTGAGGACTGTGGTGCCACTCTTCGATCTCTACCAGGCCAGGGGCTGGAGAGGTTGTGATGTTAACCCATAGTACCCGGCCTTGCTATGTATTTGGTGGTAGAATTAATCAATGAAAGTCAAGAGATAGGAGGATGTACTGTGTGGGACTGTGAATGAAGTACAGGGGGTTGATTGTGGTAACAAATCTTCCTTTTTACAGGAAGTCGTGTACTGAGAGTGAGGAGGAAATAGGGTAGTGTGGCAGTGCATCCAAGGAAGTTGTTGGTGTCATATTAGTAAAGGAAGCAGACAAGTGATTGACCAGAACCCCCCCCTGTGGCATTACAGCCCACAAAAGGCCTCGACTGGGGTCCTGCTTCTCTGATCAAACATATTCAATTATCCTCACGAGGCTAAGTGCATCCCATTTTCCAGCCTTCACATAAGTTTCTGAAGTCCCCAACTGAGCTGGGAATCGAACCCAAGGTCTCTTAGGTGAGAGGCAGGCCAGCATTGATTGATTAGTGCACGACCTAACCTTGGCTGAATACAGTAAAACAACCTGAATTGTTGGGAGTTCAAGTGTACTGGTTAGTCGGCGATAAGTAACATGAAGGCCATTTTAAGGTGTAAGGGATCTGATGTAGTTAGTTTTTATTGTTTAAAGGGGAGGACTAGCTAGGTCATCTGCCCCAAAAGCGAAGATGATGTAGATGGCATTGTTACATTATTGCAAGTAGGATTCTGAATGAGATGGGTGTTTTTTATTGCTAAAGAATTGATGCAGAGCTGGTTCTCCCAATCATATGTTTGATGGGAGAGTGATTTTGATGCTGGGGCTATGGTGTAGGAATTTGAGGGCTGAAAATTCAGATCAGTCAGGAAAGAGCCCAGGAATGTGGAGTTTTAAAAGCTGTTGTTAAGAAGGAAGTGGAGGTGGCTCTCTCAAGTTGCTGTTGATAATGATGAAATAAGCCAGGAAGTCGGAGGGGGATTACTGCCCAGAGTATTATTCATGCCCTTTGGGAATCAAACATCCACACCTCAAAGTTTTCCTTCTTTTATGTTGCTTATGGGGACATTGAAGTATCTCCTTTCAGTATAAACTTAAACTTCTTCATTAGCACAATGTCTTTGTGAGGTAAGAACAGTAACTTATTGACTGTTTTGAGTCATCAATAGACAAATGGCTGCAAATAATCTGATGGTGGCAGTTTACTGGTAAGACTTCATACTAATTGAATCATGGGGACTAATGGTACATTCATGAAAGTTCAAGTGATTTCTCTCCTGACATGATAGAAACATGAAGATGAAAAAAGAAATGAATCTTAATATATACCGTTCTGTTGGTCTTTTTCTTTTCTTGATATATTGTTTACATGTGTGTCTGTTTGCTCTATAGTGGTTTCATCCCTGCGGTCAGTTCCCAAACCTGGCTATGGACTGAAGTCCTCAACCTTGCCCACCTCTGGACGCAATGGAGGACCGGCGGGTTTTGCTGTGAGTACAGATCCTTGTCATGACAGGTGGTGGTTAGGAACACTGCTAATTTCTCATTTCCTTTCAGCAGGGTATAGATGCTTGCCACAGGGAAACCTTTGCTTCACATACTCGGTTTATATGGGCAGATATTGGAGTTAAACAGAGATATGAAACATTTGTGCCATTTACTGGTAGTGAAAAGTCAGTTGACTTTTGCAAACCGTCGTAGTAGCTCAAGTGAGTATAAGCTCACTCTTATGACAGAATAATCATACCAAGCATTTGTCTTGTCGCTTTGAAGTGCTCTATTCTCTGTAATGATGATTTCTAATATTGAATTCTTACTGGTTTTCCACTCTACCTTATTGTTAATTGTCAGGTTTAAAGATCTTTAAAAGCATCTCTCCTTCCATGATTAACTTCATAGCAGTGATACAGTTTCTACTCGTGACAATCCCATATTATGGCATAAATTTTTATTAGGCAATCTTTTCATGCTTTTCGGATTAACATTGTGCTATTATGCACCTCCATTGCTCAAATGCTGCAACATAATTTTCATCCAGGAGGACAATTGTATGTTGACTAAGCTCTCTGAGGCTTACAGATGAGACGATGCCATCCTACTTCTAGTGAATTTAGACCTGAATCTTGCTCTCACAGTTCTTGGATCCCTTAACTTCAGTTTTTAAAGGTACATCTGTTCTTTTCATGGACGATAACTATGCAGTTTTCACTGTATACTTTGTTCATATTGACTTAGGCTGTAGCAAAGTTTTCCTAGTGGCGAGCTGTGGTGACGGCGGCAAGGCGAGACAGACTGCAGCTGTATGAGTTACGGTGTTGAGAGTGGTGTGTGTGTTATTCCCTTGTATATCGTTGTAGTTGTAAGTGCTCTGCGCCACATCCCGAAGCCAGGCTATGGACTTGCACCGCGTTCTCACACCTTCAGCAGTACTGGCGGCAGTGCCTCCAACATCGGAGTAAGTGACCTGTCGGAGCTGTGTTGTGCCTTTTTCTTTGTCATGCTGTTACATGCCCAACCAAGTAGTAGATGAGGTGAATGTCGCACATGTTCAAAAGTTTGTCTGTGATTCAAGAGGGAGAGAGGGGGCAGACTTTTAAGTCTCATAGCTAACATTTCCTCCTAACAGGCAATATCTACACAATATTTTAAAAATCTGTTCAAAAGTGTTGGTTATTAGGGAGAATGTAGTCACCATACATGCACATATATGTGTGAATATTGTCTGACGTTGTTATATCTATTCTAGCATTATCTGGGTTGCAACCAAAACATTTATCCCATTAGCCTTCTCCTCTAATTATAGTCACATAACTGGATTATTTGGGGCTTGGATTGCAAAAGATTCCCCACAGAACTGGAAATACGATCCCTGCCTTCGCCTGGAGTGAGTGGGGAAGGGAACTCTTTCAGTTTCTGGATTTTAAAACTTAGACTAGAGTGAGCAGCTTACAAATGCTCACAGCCACAGTACAGTGTTCCTGCTCTCATGCTGTAGCAGATTTGGGGCAGTCTTCCCTCACTACCTGGATATCCTTTCCACAGAGGGGTGATGTGGAGACATGGAACTCTTGCTCTCAGCTGGCTTGTGAGCAAGCAAAACTGCTCCTGTTCACTTAGACCTCATCTCTTAACTGATGCTTACCATCTAAAGTGGGATAGGTACTTTTTTTAGCTAGTCATAATATTTAAAACTTACTGTAAGAGAATTATAATGCCCAAACTTTTCAACCTTCCTTCCTCACTACCATTTAATAATCTTGTTAATTGAACTCTTGTTTCTTTGCAGCCATTCCTGTTTTGGATTTTCTACTGATCACATCTTCCATAACTACAGTATTTTCTACACAACTCCAATTTTTCGGCCTCATTTATTCAATCCATAAGCTCTACAAAAAGCAGTTGCAGATTCTAAGGAATTTTTTGCTTCCTATATTCTCGCTCATCCTTCCCCTATCTTTATCAAGAGAAAAATCTTATCTACAGTACTGTTTGTAGAAAGTGAAATACCCAGAAGAAATGGTCGGAGACACTCCCAGAACGGGTCGTGTAGGCCTGCGGTACCATACTAAGTGATTGAAATCGCAGAAAGATGGTGTGCACATTGGCCGCACAGCTCTGTCGGCATGGGGCCGTCATACCGAGTGGAAACGTATAAGCAAGTGCAACAATGCCTCGCCGACATCACAGGGTGGGCTATCAGCATGTGAGTGCGGTTGAACGGGGCAGAATGCTTGAGCTCCGGAAGGCGGGTCAGTCGTTCCAGGACATAGCGGCTCGCACAGGGTACGCTGCTTCAACAGTAAGGCGTATGTGGATCCAGTGGAGAGAGGAGGGCCATACACAGCGACAACAGGGTACAGGACGATGCAATGTGACCACAGCGCAAGACGACCGCCATCTTCTTCGCATGGCCGTATCGGACAGAACAGTGTCGCCCTCGGTGTTGGCTCGACGTTGGAGCACTGCAACAGGTGTGGACATGTCTGCGTAGACGGTGCAGCGCCGTCTTTTGAGGGCTGGACTGGTAGCACGCATGCAACTGCATCGGCTTCCATTGACTGGGAACTACCTACGTCTCCAACTACAATGGGCACGTGCACGCCGACACTGGCAGACTGATTGGTGAAATGTAGTGTTTTCGGACGAGTCCCGCTTCGACCTATTGTACAGTGATGGCCTCATACATGTTGACGCCGCCGTGGAGAACACAATCAGGCAGACTGTATTGTTGAGCGGCATGGCAGACAAACACCAGGTGTAATGGTTTGGGGCGCAATTGCCTATAACAGGCGATCGCGCCTCGTACGTCTTGCTGGCAATCTGAACAGTGACCGCTACATCAGGGAAGTTTTACAGCCCGCGGCACTGCCCCTCTTGCAGGCCGTTCCAAAGGCCATATTTCAGAAGGACAATGCCCGCCCGCATGTGGCGAGGAATGTGCAAGCCTTCTTCGCAGAACGACGGATACCTCTGCTTCCCTGGCCTGCTCGTTCGCCTGACATGTCGCCCATCGAACATGTCTGGGATATAGTCGGTCGGCAACTTGTTCGTTCAGGTCCACCTGCCGCCACTGTTGATGCTTTGTGGACGCGCCTACAAACCGCATGGGACGGTATTCCCCAGCAGCATATTAAAGCGCTGTATGAATACATGCCACGACGTCTAGCGACTCTTGAGTGCGGTACATGGTGGCGCGACGCCGTACTGAAGATCGACCGTCAATGTGCATGTACCGGACTGTCCTTCTATTTAGTAATGCATTGTCATGTCCCTAATCTGTGGTATAAAGTTCAATGTGGTTACATCTCTTGTTCTTGGTGTTTCACTTTCTACAAACAGTAGTGTAGAAACAAAAAACCTACTGCTTCCCTCAAATAGGAAAAAGTTCCTCAGCCTTCTTTGTTTTGCAAATTTGCAAATTATTATGGCAAGCTTATGAGTTGGCTTGGTTAACTGTCCTTTCTTTATCACTAGATCTACATAGCATCAGCTGCAACTAAAATGTCTTACTCTTCAGCCGATTATTAATGCTATATTGATTTTAGTTTCTTGTTCTCGCTCTGTATGTGTATCATTGCACACTTGTTTTCCTTGAAGGCTTCATAAATTATGAATTAATTCTCCCTTTTTCTCGTAACAGCTTGTTTCCTGTGCAGGTTTTTGTAGGTAAAGATCCATGCTTTCTTTGATTGCCTGTATGCAAGGTGAGGGCAATATACTAATTTTTATAGCTGACCTAGTTGAGGAGTTGGCTATCTTCTTTCATTTGAGAGCTAACACAACAGTTCACTTATCATTGCTCTTCAGAGCAAGAAACTGTTTCTTAAATTAGTGAGTTGTATTCAAATTCCTAACCAATGTTCTTGTTATAAAATGTATTGCCATTATGATAGTACTTGTAGCTATTACAATAGCCTGTCAGAATTTTATGTGAAAAATGAAAAAAATAAATTATTCAGTCTCTATTTGTTCTGTTAGCCTCTTTCCATTCTTGACATTCATTTAGGATGAAAGCTTACTCAAATGATTTTGTGGGAAAACCATTGAAAATTCCTACTTGAAGTTTAGTTACTTGGTTGGGTATGTCTTACAGCATGTTATTTGTTTTATTTTAGCTTGTTGTCACATACTTATTGCACTTCCACAGCATCTGTGTCTTAATTTGGAATGTTATTAGAACGTGATTTGCTCTCTGTGGCAACTTGTCCTGCAAGCACACTAATATGTATGGTAGTTCTTAAGTAGTGGTAGTAAAATCAAGCTTACACTGTCTAATACAAGTGGAAAAACAAATTGGAAGATTAACAAACTAAAATTTGACTGATTCTATACGTATAAGTTATAGTAGTGCTTATTTTATGGATATAAATACAATTAAGAGCCTTTGAAACCATTTTTTTTCCCTTTCTTTAATGGATGTGGGAATGAAAGAATTAACTACAATTGGGTAGCAGTTATAGCTGTGGCATTCTTTATATACTCGTAAGTAGGCTCTCCATGTTGGAATAAGACATATTGATGTGTAGTCATACTTTTGTTAATTGTTTGATATATGGAAGCCATAATACAAAGATTCCCAGAAACTACTTGAGATAGTTTATTAAAGAACAAACATGAATGGAAGGCTGAGAATAGAATTAAAAGTAGGCCTTGCAAATAAACTTATGCAGGATGAGCACAAAAGAATGTTCTGATTTCAAACATATAAACTTACCGTATTTACTCGAATACGACCCGGCCCTGAATAAGACCCGCACCCTGATTTTGAAGAACAAATTTAAAAAAAAATCTTTTTTACTCAAAACTATTTACAATCTTTACTAAATAAACAAAATAGAATTTCTACAAAATAGTTTCCAACAGTTCTGAAGTCGTCCTAAAATAACACACAGAAACAATTAAAGATACAAATAAAAGACACCAACACTTCATTCATCGTCATCAGAAGTACCAACTTCGGAACTTTTTTCACCATCACTTTCCCACAAAATGTCGTATCACTGCCATCCATAGCATTGGAAATACTACATTTCTTGAAGCTCTTTCGTATGAGATCTCCCGAGATAAGATTCCATGCCGTCAAAATCCACGAACAGAGCAGCTGAACTTCCGGGCGCTGAATACGACCAGTTGGGGTCAGTGTGTGCTTATCGGCCGCCATCCACTCCGTATACAGGTGCTTCAAGGCTGCTTTGAACGGTCGGTTCACGCAGACATCCAGTGGCTGTAGCATAGACGTCATCCCACCCGGGATGATTGCTAGGTCGGTTTTCCCATCCTCGACGAATTTCTTCACAGCGTCTGTTGTATGGCCTCGGTAACTGTCCAGAACAAGCAAGCTCTTTCGTCGTAATAATGCACCAGGGCGACGTTGCCAGACATACTTTAACCAGTCTTCCACCAGTGAACTGTCCATCCAACCAGAGTCCTGAGTTCTAACGATAACACCAACGGGTATCTTTTGTTTGGAAGAGTCTTTCGCTTGAGAACAACGTACGGCGGAAGTTTGGTTCCGTCAGCGAGTATACACAACATTACCGTGCACCGTTGTTTCTCATTACCACCTGTTAGTCACACTTTTAGATCCCTTAACATTCACAGTACTGTCCAGTGGCATTTCAAAGTAGACTGGCGTCTGATCTGCATTACCAATTTGGGAAAGCAAATATGAATTTTCCTTCCGCAACTTAATTATGTGACGCTGAAAGGAAAGTAACTTTTCTTCATAGGTACCAGGAAGACGCTGCGAAATTGAGGTACGCCTTCGTAAGCTCACCCCATTTCTTTTATAAAAATTTTGAATCCATCCTCGGCTTGCTTTAAACCCTACCGTAGAAAGTTCCTTTGCGATCTGTAATGCCTTTAATTGACAAATTTCGGTCGACACCCCATTTCCCAATTCCCGCCTTTCTGTTACGTATTTATAAAGTTGTTTTTCAATTTCCGGAAACTGTACACTCAGTCCGCGGAAAGCTCTACGAGCTTCCTACCGGCGGCACGATTTCCAATAATTTCAGCTTCCCTCACAACTTTCAGCTTCTCACTCACAGTAAACGACCCCAAACGCTTCGTAGAACTCATGTTTACACTCGGAAAACATGCGCGAGACTGTATGACGTCGCCTGCTTACGGTAAAACAAAGTGATAGCCGGAAGAAGGCTAGCACCATCTAGCGGATTCTCGCAACACCCAATATCGCACGTGGCGGGCCAATTTAAATCTTTAAAATCAGGATGACTCAAATAACACCCGCACCCCAATTTTTCACATCCGATTTGTTTAAAAATGTGCGGGTGGTATACGAGTATATACAGTAAACTTTGTTCGGCTTTTCCCAATTATTTGGGGTCGCCGGAGCCAACCAGGCTCGGTTTGGTTTTGGTCAGATGCCCTTCCTGACGCCACATGATTTTTTCAGTTGAAAATTCCACCCTGCTGTCATCGGGATTCGAATCCCAGCCGTGCGGGTGAAAGACGAGCAGCTAAGGCACTGCGCCATCACGCTCCTCTGATTTCAAGCATATATAATTATATAATTGTATACCTGTACCAACCCTGATCATCCGATAACATGCCATTTAACATCATCTTGTGGGGCGTGAAAGACTATGTTTACATTGCACTTCTGTCCACTGATCTCTCAAACCTCAGGATGTGACATCCGGGTATGCCGCAGATGTATCCCATGTGACTGATAGTGCCCACATCTAAGGACTTGAAAGGTATCATTACAAACTTGTCAGTTTATCTTTTTCATAATACAATGTATGCAACTTGAGGTAAACATAACAGGAATAAATCTCCAAAGGGAAACACAGGGTGGATATACAATCCAACAGGAATGAAGTTTATTTCAAGTCAGAACACACTTTATGCTCACAAATGCATAGACTATGGGAAGAGAAAGATTGTATTAGAGAATTCAATAGACGGGAGAAACTATAAATGCATGTGAATTAATTACGTTATATTTTGATTTTGTATGTAATCTGGTGCATGAAGGTAGTTTGGCATAAGGCAGGGAGAGAACTTCAAATGGTTGAGTAATGGAGAAGTGTTGGAGGAGTCATAGTTCTTGGTATAGTGGTTTTAAAATCTGAACAGTATGTTACTTGACTCTCCTGTAGGATCAGCTTTTTTTTTCTTACTTTCATTATTCTTAAAGTATATCCTGTACACAATGATGCTGTGCATTTGGAGTATATTTATAGTTGTTGGAGCATGTTTGGTATTATTTATGTAGTACTGATGCATGTTTGTTGCAACTTAACACGTGTAGTATGTGTGCTGATCCTCTTCTCATCTCTCTCTTGTGTTTTTAATGGCCTCTGGTCATAAAAATATATTCTAGGATTTTAGTGGGATGGAATGTCATCAATTAAAGTACTGGGCCAAATAAAAGAAAAGTCAACTATGATGCTACCATATCGTTGTCGGCCGATACTTTTATCCGAGATGACGTTTCTCGCCTGCAGTTCCATAATCCTCAGTCAAGGCGATGAAGATGGTGCTCATGGCTTATCAGACCAATTTTTGCATAAAACATGCGGCCAGATATGTTGCATCTGATGGAGGGTGGAGGACGTGGTAGGGTTTGACGTATCTTCTTCCTCTGGCGAATTTCCTCTTCCTGTCTTCGACGTTCCTGCTCAAACTGTACAACTGCAGCTGAGCCAGCAAGGGCGATCCAGTCCAAGAGTATGCCAAGTACTTGGGTTTATCTCTACTCATCTCATGGTCTGCTTAAGTTGGTTTTTATATCGTTTTAAAGAAGCACCACATGGCCTCTTGCCAGTGTTGAGTTCACTATACAGGATTTGTCAAGGGAGTCTGCTGTCACTCATACGATGAATATGGCCTGCCCATCCAAGCCGATGACCAATGGCTTCAATACTGTTTAGGATTGCTTTCTCAAGGACTGCTATATTAGTTACATAGTCATCCCATTTGATCATGATGGATCTAAGTTTTTGTTGATGAAAGCATTCCAGTTTCTTGATATCCCGGCGATATAGGGTCCAGGTTTCACATACGTAGAGTAATGTAGAAATAACAACAGCTTGGTACACCAATACTTTCGTGCAGATACTCAGATCTTTGTTCAGGAATACACTATGTGAGAGACGTCCAAAAGCCACATGAGCTGTTTTCTGTTTTCCACGTCCTTCTCAGAGGTACAGTTCACTGATAGAATACTACCAAGGTACGTACAAGAGGTGTTCCACCCTTTCCAGAGCTGAGCCAGATATGTTGATATCAAAATCTGGGGGGCAGGCTGAGTTAGCACTTTGGTCTTCTGAATGTTGACAGTCAGGCCAAAACGTTCATAAGCTCTGTTGAAACAGTTGGCAGACTGCTGAAGCTCTTCTGGTGTGTGGGCTGGAGAAGCATTGTCCTCTGCATATTGCAATTCTTTGACCCGAGTGGAATAGGTTAATCTTTTGGAGCAGAGTCTGACCTGAGTTGTTTGCAGGCGAGTTCTCATAAAGCATAGCTGCCAGGTCATCATCATCTTGCACAGTTTCCAGCCACTGGCCGGGTCTGTTTGGAACACAAGCCTCTCCATCGTCTTCTGTCTTCTCACCATCACTCAGCCTCCACCCTTGTCCAGTCTTCTCCTCTCTTCTTCACGTTTTCTTCCACCCCCTTCAGCCACCTGTCTCTCGGTCTTCCTCTCGGTCTCTTTCCTTCCCACTTCGTCTCGTGTACTCTCCTGGGTATCCTCTTCTCCTCCATTCGTCTTACATGTCCATACCATCTAAGTCTAGATTTCTCTGTACCATCCTGTAATGGTTCCTCCTTCATTAATTCTCTGGTCCTCTCATTTCTTATTCTGTCCATCTTTGTAGCTCCAATACTGCTTCTCAAGAACCTCATCTCACTGGCCTGTATTTTGCTCTTCTCCCTTCCTTTCATAACCCAGGTCTCCGAGGCATACGTCAGGATAGGGACATAGTACGTCCGATATATGATCTTTTTGCTGTTCTGAGGGACATCCTTGCTCCATAACATGCTTCTCACACTCCTCCGAAATGCTTCTGCCTGCCTCCCCCGCTCATTTATTTCTCTCGTTTCTTCCATTATCTTGTATCAGGCTTCCCAGATACTTGAAACTCTCCACTTTCTTCAGCTGTTCCCCACCAATTGTTATTCCCGTTGTGGTTCTTTCCTTCTTGTTGTGATCACCATCTCACTCTTATTTATGCTAAATTTCATCCCATATCCTTGTATTATTCCTTCCCACACGTCCAACTGTTCCTGTACCACCTCCTCCTTGTTTCCCCAAATCATCTGCAAACACCATTGCTTTCATCTTTCCTTCCCCAATTACTTGTGCCACTCGGGTCATTATGTCATCCATCACCACAATGAAAAGTAACTGTGACAGTGCACTTCCTTGTTTCAGGCCGTTTCTCTGTTCCAACCAGTCTGATCCCTCTCCTCCCACTTTCACACAGCTCACGCTTCCCTTGTACATCTCCTTTATCCTCTTTATAGTCCATTTCTCTACTCCTCTATCCTCCAGGGACTTCCATACTTTGTTTCTGCATACACTGTCATATGCTTTCTCAATGTCTAGGAAGGCCATCGGTAGATCTGTTCCATACTCACAGTGCTGTTCTTGTAACTGCCTTACAGCAAAAATCAAATCCACTGTGGATCTTCCTGCTCTGAAGCCATGTTGTTCTTCCCTCATCCCTCCTTCTATCCTTGTCCTAATTCTCTTTTCCAAAACTTTCTCGAAGATCTTTGCACAATGACTCATCAGTTTTATTCCCCGATAGTTTCTGCAATCTGTTCTACTACCTTTCTTCAAGATCGGGACAATTATTCCTTTTTTCCAGTCCTCTGGGGTCTTCCTTTCCTTCCATGCTGTCCTCATCACTCTGTACAACTACTGTATCCCCACCTCTCCTGCTGCTCTCACCATCTCCACACTAAACTCATCCACACCCGGTGTCTTCCCTCCTTTCATCTTGTTCACTGCATCTTCCACTTCTTTCCATGTTAAGTCCTTTTCTGTTTGCAGTTCATCTTCCTCTTCCCCGATTTCTTCCTCACCATCTTTTCCATTTGGGTTCAGAAGTTCTTCAAAATATTCTTTCCACATTTTCTTCAGTTCTTCCCTATTTTCTATCTCTTGTCCCCTTTTGTTCACCATTCTAACATAATCCATAGGATCCTTCCACCTCTTATTTTTTACCATCCCATACAAGACCTTTTTTGTACCTTCACTATCCTCCTTCATCATCTTTGTCCACTCTTCCATCCACTTTCTTCTCTCCTCAGCCACTACTGTCTTCGCCTCCTTCTTTCTTTCCTGGTACTCTTCCCTTGTCTCTACCCTCCTATTATGATACCACCTCCTAAAGGCTCTATTCTTTTCCCTTACTATATCTTTTGTCTTCTCATTCCACCATGGTGTTTCCTTCCACCTCTTCTTACTACTTGTCCTCCCACATACTGCTTCTGCTGCACCTACTCGTGTCTTCTTAAATCTAGCCCATTCCTCTTCCACCCCTCTTTCTTCATCTGTTGGAATTCCTTCCTTTACCATTTTGAGGTACTCGACCCTTCTATCCCCTTCTTTCAGTTTCCATATCCTTATACGTCTTTCCTGGTTCTCAGTCCCTTTCTTCTCCTTACTCCCTCTCAGGTTCATTACCAGCAATCGATGGTCGCTATCCAGGTTCTCCGATGGTATAACCTTGATGTCCGTGATGTTCTTATTTAGTTATTTCTCTTACAGTATATAGTCGACCACCGACTTCCTGGTCAAGTCATCACTGTACCATGTGATTGTGTGGCTCTCTCTTTTCTTAAACCAGGAGTTCCCAACTAGCAGGCTGTTCCTCTGGCAGAAGTCCAACAGTCTCTTTCCTTCCTCATTTCTTCCGCCCCAACCCTCTGGTCCTAGAACTCTCTCATAAACTTGTCTTTCTCTTCCTACATGGGCATTCAGATCCCCCATAACAATCATATTTCTTCCTACCAGCTGCTTCTGCAATTCCTCTTCAAACTCCTCCTTCTCTTCAGAGGCGCTGCCTTCTTGTGGAGCATTCACTTGCACTATTTCTACGGTCTCTCCCCTCAGTGCTACTTTCACTTTCATCATCCTATCACTTATTCTCCTCACTTCTTCTTTTAAACCATCTCGTACTACTACTCCCACTCCATTCCTCTTTCCCTCTTCGTTCCCACTCCAGTACAGTCTATAGCCTTTTCTCAGTTCCCTCCTTCCTTCCCCGTTCCACTTTGTTTCTGCCAATCCCAATAAATCCAACTTCCTTCTTTCCATCATATCCACTATCTCCTCCACCTTCCCCGTCAGCGTTCTTAGGTTTAAAGTTCCAAATCTTAGTCCGTGTGTACAGCCGTGTCGTCTATTAAATCCATCATGTCCGAGGCTCGTTCCATTTTTGAGAGCATTTGGTTTCATCCACTACTGGCTTGCTGGGCCTATCGTAGCTTCACCAGAGCCCCGTTAGCCGTCGCTTTTCAGGGTTCCTGTAGGACCTTCACAGCTACCGTAACGGTCCCGGGGCACACGAAGTCCCCACTGTACTTCGCCCTACAGGCGATCCCCTACTTTGTGCCATTGCCCGTCTCCCACGACGTGGACGAGGGGTTGGACTTATGGGAGCTGCCAGGTACAGGGCAAAAAGTGTAGGTGCAAGTACACATCCTTGCTCGAGTCCATTTGTAATTGGAAATTCCCCCGAGATATCATTCTGATAAAGTACCTGACCAACCATGCAATCATGGAAAGCTTGGATCAAACCAACAAAATATTCGGGGCATCCAAAGCACCTCAATAGCGCTACGAGGAACCGTATCAAAGGCCTTTTCAAGGTCATAAGACACTAAGAACCAAGGTGCCATTTGTTCTCTGCACTTTTCCTGGAGTTGTTTTGCGTAGAAGATCATGCCGATTGTACCACGAGAGGCCCGAAACCCACACTGAGATGTAACCTCTCCGAAACAACCTGAAGTCGATTCAATAAGATTCGAGCAAATATTTCTCCAGCTATGGCAAGCAGGGAAATACCATGGTAGTTGCCACAGATACCGCGAATACCTTTATTCAAGATTGTAACTATTCTGGAGTTTTTCAAGGTAGCAGGAACATTTTTGATTTCTCAAATTAGAAGAATCAAATAGAAAAGCCTGGTTTTTCGAGGTCCTCATTGAATGAGTTCAAGAGGAATGTTGTCTGATCCTGGAGTCTTCCCTGTTTTCATTCTGCTGAGAGTTTTGATAAACTCCAGGGTTGGGGAGTATGTTGAGGGACATACTGAAGAAAATCGTCAGCAGCAACAGAACTGCGGTTCCAAGAGTGAACTGAAGTGCTCTTTCCATCTTTTCAAGATGTGATGGCTGTCTGTCTGTAAGAATGGTGGAGTTATCAACAGCTTTCAAGGTTCCTGATGATGAGCGGACCGGTCTATACAGCTCTTTCAGTCCAGCATAGAAGTTGCGTAAGTCCCTGATATCTGAGAATTTTTGAAGTTCCTTAGCTGTTTGCTGCCACCAGGTGTTCTTTATTTTCCTGATTTTAGGCTGACACTTCCGTTTTAGTTCTTGAAAACGCAATTTCTCCTCTCTGGATGATGGATCTTGAGAAACAGATAGGCATCCCGTTTAGCTTTGATGAAATTCAAGATTCCTTCATTATTATTTTCAAATCAGTCTTGTCTCTTCCTTTCCTCATAGGCCATAGCCAATGACTTTTTGTGCAGACTCTGTAATGATATTTTGAAGTGTGGTCCATTCACATTCTACATCCTTTGTGTTGATTGGATTGTGAGTTAGTTGTTCTAGAACAGTTTTGGTATTCTGTGGCAACGCTATCAAGTTGAACTTCTTCCTTGTTTGATTCATGAAATGGGTACTTGGCTTTTTATGGATAGAAATCCTAAATCGACTAATTAGAAGTTTATGATCTGCCCAGCAGTCATCAATCTTCCGTGCTGTTTTCGTGATTAGGACATCACTCTTGTCGCTCTGTCGGGCATGACATAATCAATCATATATAGAGCGTGGGTGCTCTTCCATGTGCTCTTGAAGCGATTTGGCAGTTGGAACTGGGTATTGGTGATAAAGAGCTCATGCTCAGCACACAGGCCAAGAAGTAACTGACCATTAGCATTGAAATTCCCAATTCCATGTTTGCCCATGACTTTTCCCCTTAAGAGGCTGTCCCTCCCCACTCTGGCATTGAAATCTCTTAGTAGTGCAAGCTTGTCTGTAGCAGGCACCTTAGTGAGGACTGTGTTCAGTAAAAGAATAGAGAGAGAGAAACATCAGTAGGGGAAACCAAAGCCCCAGAAGACTGGATGTAATCAATCGTGGTTGGTTTGAATTCTTCCTTGATCTTAATTTGGAGAACTGATGCTACTTATGTTATATCATTCCACTTCCTATAGAATAGATATTACTGCACATGTGAGGAAAACCTTAGTGTTCTTTTGCTTTTCACCAAATAAGGAAAATTGTCCTCCAACACCGCCTTCAGTCAAGTGTCAGTGTTTTGTTACAAGTTTGTATATCTGTACAGCAACATGGAAAAGTTGTTTAGATCATACACTCATGAAAATGAAAATTGCAACACCATGAAGGAATTGGTTGTTTGTGTTGATTTTCAAGGTGTGGAATGATGCCATGTAGGTGTGTAAAAGATAACCTTTTCAGGCCCATTGAATTATTTATACAGGTCTCCCAACGTAATTGGTCATGGAGAAAATACCTCCAGTATACGGACCATACTGTAGTGTAGCATAGTTGACTTGTAGTCTGTGCAGTGAACTGTTCCCCATCAAACATGTCTCGACGACAGAGAAGGGCACACTATGAACAGTTGTAGGTTGGTTCATTATTGGTCCATACTGACTTAAATATTTGAAGGAATCAAACTGCACTGTAATTAGGCTGCTTCCAAGTTTGTGCTCGAATCTAGTGCGTCATCGCCTCTAATGCACACCTTGATTTTTCAGACATAATTTGCTAAAAAAAAAGTGTGCGTTGCATTCGAGTAAATATGGTAATTTACATCAATAACGTCTGGTTCCAAAATAGAACAATAGAGACAAGAAAAGAGTTTCAAATACGAAAGAAGGAAGTGAAAAGAGTGGTAGCTGAGGAGAGAAGAAAGTGGATGGAAAAATGGACAAGGATGATGGAGGAGGATAGTGAAGGTACAAAAAAGGTCCTATATGGGATGGTTAAAAGTAAGAGGAGGAATGATATGACATACTACGTTCGAATGGTGAATAAAGTGGTCGAGAAGTGGGGAATAAGGATGAAGTCAAGATCATGTGGAGGGAGTATTTTGAAGAACTCTTGAACCCAAATGCTGACCCTGATGAAGAAATAGAGGAACTGGGAACAGAAGAGGACTTAACATGGAGGGAAGAGGATGATGCAGTGAGGAGGATGAAAGGAGGTAAGGCACCAGGTCTGGACGAGAGAGTAGAGAGTGTAGAGATGCTGAGAGCGACAGGAGAGGTGGGTATACAATGGCTATATCGAGTAATGAGAGCTGTATGGAAAGAGAGGAGGACCCCTTAGGACTGGAAGAAGGGAATAATTGTCCCTATCTTCAAGAAAGGTAGCGGAAAAGAGTGCAAGAATTATCGGGGGATTACATTGATGAGCCATTGTGCAAAGATCTTTGAGAAAGTTTTGGAAAAGATAATTTGGGCAAAAGTAGAAGGAAGGATGAGAGAAGAACAACATGGCTTCAGAGCAGGAAGGTCCACAGTAGATCTGCTGTAAGAGAGTTACAGGAGCAACATTATGAATATGGAATAGATCTACTGATGGCCTTCCTGGACATTGAAAAAACATATGATGGTGTATGTAGAAGTAAGGTATGGAAGGCTTTGGAGAAGAGAGGAGTAGGAAAGCAGACTGTATGGAGGATAAGGGAAATGTACAATGGAAGTATAAGCTGTGTGAAAGTAGGAGGAGAGAGATCAGATTGGCTGGAACAGAAGAATGGCCTGAGGCAAGGAAGTGCACTTTCACCATTACTCTTCATTGTAGTGATGGACGATATAATGACCAGAGTGGTGGAAGTGATTGGTGAAAGAAGGATGAAAGTAAAGGTGTTGGCAGATGATTTGATGATCTGGGGAAACAAGGAGGAGGAAGTATAGGAGCAGTTGGATGTATGGGAAGAAATAGTACATGGATATGGGATTAAGTTTAGCATAAGCAAAATCGAGTTGATGATCACAACCCGGAAGAAGGAGAGAGTTACAACGGGGATAACAATTGGTGGGGAAGAATTGAGGAAAGTAGAGAGTTTCAAGTATCTGGGAAGCTTGATAATGGAAGCAACGACAGAGAAATAAATGAGTGCGGGTGGCAAGCAGAATTATTCAGGAAAAGTGTGAGGAGCCTGGTATGGAGTAAAGATGTCCCTCAAAACAGCAAAAGGGTTATATATAGGACGTACTACTTTCCAATCCTGACGTATGCCTCAGTGACCTGGGTTATGAAAGGGAGGGAGCAAAGCAAAATATAGGCTAGTGAGATGAAATTCTTGAGAAACAGTATTGGAGTGACAAAGGTGGACAGGTTAAGAAATGAGAAGATCAGAGAATTAGTCAAGGAGAGAGCATTACAGGATAGGATAGATGAATCAAGGCTTAAATGGTATGGGCATGTTAAGCGAATGGATGGGAGGAGAATACCCAGGAAGATGCACGATATAAAAATACAGGGAAAAAGGCCAAGAGATAAGTGGCTGAAAGGTGTGGAGGACTGCGTGCGAAAGAAGGGAGAAGACTGGACCAAGATGGTGACGGAGAGATGGTGGGAGGACAGAAGACGATGGAGAGGCTTATGTGCAAGATGATGATGATGAACATCTGACTACATGACCATACCCACTGTCTCATCTTTGCTCATTTGGTTACGCCACTTTCTTCAGTATTAAGCAGACACTTGCAACACGCAATATTATGTCTATCCTGTTTTGGGACAGTGCAAACCTTGCTCCTAGTTACTGCCACTTCTTCCTGCATGTGAAGAGTTTTGATACCGGTGTTTAAGTGAATATGATAGTTGGGGAATTGCTTTCCTCACAAGTGGCAGATTTCTATGAGGAGCTTAATATACAAAATATGCTAAACATGGAAACTATGTGGGGAAAAAATAATCGTGTACAATCTGTCAAAAAGAAAATTATGAGTAAGTATTGGGTAATTCAATTTTTATTACAAAATGGACCGTACTTAAAAAAGAAATACCCCTCATTTATATTGATTCTTCTGTTAGTTTCTTTATAAGAATACATGTGCATCAGTTTTCAAATGATGGTTTCAGTTAATGGAGTTTTTACTATATATCAGAGTAAGAATCAGTATACAGAATGCAGTGTTTTTTCAGCACTATGACCTAGCTATCTTGCACCTTCTAATTAGTCTGCACATCTTGGTACTTTTATGTATAAATAGTGGATGAATTATGCAAGTATATTGTTACTAAGGCATGTGTGGCTGTTCGAGGCATGAATGGTTGAAACGTGTCCAGTATGACATCAAGTTTGGGACAGGATCTTTGAAGAAAGCACTTGCTACCAAAAGCTATGAAAAATGTGTACATCAAAGGTGTTCAGCAAGTGGGTATATCATGATGATTTAGCTCATTTATATCCTTAGAGAATTCTACTTAGTATTGGTACGATAAAGGTTACAAATTAACTTTTCCGTTATAAAATAATTTTACAAAAATAGTGGTTATGGTGGCAGAAATTAAATCTTGAATAAGAATTGAGCTTCAGTGTGATTTGAATTCTGTGATTCCTGGATTGCTTTTCACTTCGGGTGGCTTCCGATCTTTGCCAGTCTTGGTTTCCTTCTAATCTCAGTTTTCTCTGTCGAATATTTTCCACAAGTAGTTTTGTAGTCCTCTGGATCTATTGCTGCAGAATGCCTCCTCCACATAGTCGAGAACATTCCTTCTCCAAGGTGGAGATAACCATCATCCTAGGACATCCACTGCACAATTAATATTGTAACTTTAAATCGGCCAACTCAATATAATTCCAATTACTGGAATATGCAAAAAAAATTACGTGATTAAGATTTCTTAAAAAAATAACCTGAAAAAAATAACATGTAATGATATTCTAATCACTTTTTTTTTTTTTCATATTCCAGTAATTGGAATTATATTGTGTTGACCAACTGAAAGCTACAATATTCATTGTCAATAAGGCAACACTGGTAAAGGGCTTCAAAGAATCTATGTCCACTGCACACATATACAAGACTCCTGAGTGATCCTAGATTCAAGTCTCTCCAGGATGGTTTCAAGCCTGTCCCGATCGACAAAAGTGAAAGTGCACAAGCTCCTCGACAGCTTTTATTCGAGTTTTCTGTTGTTCAAAATCCTTTTTGAATCATTCAACAAAATATTCTCAACAAGTGCTTTGTTCTGTATGTAATGTCAGTATTGCCTTTTACAGCTGAACAATTCAACTATCCACTCTCTCTCACTGCTAGTCAATTGGTGATTTGAATGGATGCACCAATACATAAATTGTCCTTTCAGCAAACCAATGGCTCTTGTCTTCCTAATCTGGTGCTCTTTCTTTACTTCTTACCAAATATTTCATTGTAGAGTTGACTCCTCGAGTCTTGTGTGGTGTGTATTACTTGGTAATTCCCTTATGTACTGACTGGTTGATTTGTAGATGATGTTGGCATTAGGCATAGCAAAGATTGATATTAAATTAATACACCATACTGGAAGTTAATTGGTTCTGTTGGCTCCCTTGATGTGTTTCCCATTGTAATGAGCTGTTACACCAGTAGCCCTTCGAGTAGCAAGTCAATGTAGTTTAACAAGTGTTCATCATTCAATGTCCTTTAGTAAATAATAATAATAATAATAATAATCATTGTTATAGTGTAGAAAATCACAAAATTTGTGCTTGTGATTTTAGACTGGAGCTGATTACAAAAATTAATCTTAGTTTTCAGAATTGCCCTTAAAGCTGGACTAAACTATTTACAAATTATCGTGTTGGAAGCCATTTTTCAGTGTTGCCTTAGTAAACTAAATTTTTGCTTTTTAGTCGGCCAACACGATTGTACCCAATTGTATTGGGCGTTATGCTCTAATCCTGAATCTCGGTCTCTAATCTCATGTTTGTTTTTTTTTTTTTTTTTTTGCTTTTTTTTTCAGAGTTGGTCATAACACCCAATACAATTGGGTACAATCATGTTGACCAACTGAAAGCTAAATTTCGGTTATTTACAAATAGGGAAATGTGGACATTAAATATTAATGCCCAAAAGTGCTTGATGAAGCCTAAGAATAATTTGGCTCTTTTTTATGTTTCCTGTACAATATGTTTCCATAGAATATGGACTTACCCTAAGACTTGCTATCTGAAAATGTTCCAAGTAGATCTGAAGTATTGGACATCATATTTGGGTCCACTGATTTTGTTGTGATTACTGCAGTAGTAGATGCTTGTTTACATTAAAAGATACGAGTATTTTTCTTTTGTTGTGACACAAAAATCAGTATATTGAAACAATTGTACTTGGTAAACAAACTCGCTCACATGAACAAGCCTGCTGCCCGAATGCAAAGAACACACTAATAGAATGAATATGGGTTAAAAAGAGAAACAATTTGAATATAAATTACAACTTGCAAAACAATTTGTGTACCGTATTTAATATCTATTAAATTTAAACGGTGTGAAATGTTGATAAGATAATGCAAATACCACTTGGTAATGTACCGAAATAGTACTCAGTATGGTATTTATATGCTGTGAAAGTCTTGGAGTAGAAAGAATAGCTACAGCAAGACTTGGATATAAGTGTTTGTTGAGAATATGTTGTAGCAGCCTGAATATTATGAATTTGTTTTAAAATATGTAAATTAAGTGTAAACATTGGGTAAAATAAGTGCTGAATCTTGTGTGTGTGTGTGATTTAAGTCTTCAGTCCATAAGACTGGTCTGATGCAGCACTCCATGTTCCCTATCCTTTCATCTCAACATAGCTACCACACCCTATCTTCGAGACAACTTGTTTTTAACGTATTGTTCTCCACACTTTCTGCCATAACCAAGTTTGCTATTCCTGGGTGTGCCAACCTCTCTCTTGTTTTCATTAGCATTCACCAGAAACATTTCTCTTCTACTGGTCCTCTTCATTTGTTATGCTATCTACCCATCTAAATCTTACTAATTCTCCTGTAAACACCATATTTCAAAGGCTTCTATTCCCCTCTTTTCCACTGCAGTAACAGTCCAAGTTTCAAGTTTCCATTGTGTGCTATGCTCCAGGCAAAGGCTTTTTCAAAAAGGACTTTCTAATACTTGAATCATTTCTGTAGAAGAGCTCTCTTTGCCTTAGCCAACTTTTTATATCCTCTTTGCTTCGTCCATCTCTGCTTATTTTGCTTCCAAAGTAGCAGAACTCTTTTAGTCTTTTGCCTGGCAATCCAATGTCAATAGGGATTTCTGATTTCTTCCAGCTGCATTCTATTATTTTTGTTTTAAATTTATTGAATTTTGTCATGAATTCTTTTCTCAAGACTTTGTCCATACCTTTAGAAGCTCATCAAACTCTGGTGATTCGGCTAAAATAACAGTGTCGTCAGCAAATCTCAGAGTGATAATAATTTCACCATGAACCTGTTCATACTGTACATTTCTCTCCAATTTCCTTCATTACCATTGTACAGATTGAAAGGTATGGGTGATAGGTTGCAGCCTTACCTCACACATTTCTGAATACTAGCCTCTCTCTCATGTCTTCAACTTTAATACCTGCAGTCTGATTTCTGTACAGATTGTAGATCTCCCCCCTATCCCGGTGCTATTTTCAATCCTTTACAAAATCCCAAACAATTTACTCTACTAGATGGTATATTGGCTTTCACGGCCAGTGAAGAATTGCTGAGTTTTAATTTAATCTACTCTTTCCTTATTCTACCTTTCAAGATAAGTTTGGCTTAGTACAGCTTCCCTTGTTCCTACATTTCTCGTGAAACCAAACTGGTCTTCACCCAACTCTGCTTCAGTCTGTCATTTGATCCTCCTGTAAGTTATTCTTGTCAGGATTTTTGAAGCACAAGTGATCAAGCTGAGTGTATGATAATCTTCACATCTGTCAGCTCCTCCTTTCTTAGAAATAGAGATGACATCCTTCCCAAAACCTGAGTGCACCCCATCTGTCTCCTAAATTCTACATACCTAGTGAAAGAACCTGATCTGATCTTCACCCCCCCCATGCATCGCAGCAATTCGGTCAGTATATCTTCTATGCCTTTTGCTCTGTTGCAATGATCCATCAGTGCCCTATCAAACTATGATCTCTATATTAAGTCTCTTCAATCTTTATCAATTTTCTCTTCCCTTCCTACTGTCGACCAAAAAATTATGTGCACTCGAGTTTGAAGGTTGTTTGTGAAGTAACCAATAGACCTACATAAAATCCAGGAACATCATTATTTTCGTCGTTCTATTTTACGTTAGTTCATGTAGGTTTGGAATTTTTAATTTATATTTTATTATTTTTTATCACAGTTGGAACACAAAATGTGCTCGTTTTTAAGTGTGTTTCAACCATGCGTCACATTTAAGAATTATCTCACAAACCCGTCATCAGATCGAATACAAATTTTAACACAATATACATTGGAATGTTGTATAACTGGTTTATTAATTACAAAATTTTGTGTGTCCGAGAAAGAAAGTTACCATTTTTGTAAGGTAACTTTTTCTCGGCTCGGGGTGGTTGGAAAATGTAGTTCTTGGTCGCGCTGTAATCCTTATTACATCAAAAAGTTATGCTGCATGACTGTGAAATACGTATATTAATTCAATTATTTTACATCGGTTTGTATTTGTACGGGGAAATAAGACATGGTTCACCAGCTAGCCGCTCTGGGGAATGCTGTACAGCGTTGCTGAAAAGGAGCCCATGATGTGTGATGGGCTCCATCTTGGCAACGCTGTACAGCTTTCTCTGGAGCGGCTAGCTGGTGAACCATGTCTTATTTCCCCGTACAAATACAAACCGATATAAAATAATTGAATTAATTTACGTATTTCACAGTCATGCAGCACAACTTTTTGATGTACAAGGATTATAACACGACCAAGAACTACATTTTCCAACGACCCCGAGCCGAGAAAAAGTTACCTTACAAAAATCATAACTTTCTTTCTTGGACACACACAATTTTTAAATTAATGAACCAGTTATACAACATTCTAATGTATATTGTGTTAAAATTTAGATTCGATCTGTTGACGGGTTTGTGAGATAATAATTCTTAAATGTGACGCATGTTTGCAACACTTTTTGCGTTCAAACTGCATAAAAAATATTAAAATATAAATTAAAAATTCCAAACTTACATGAACTAACGTAAAATAGAACGACAAAAATGATGATGGTATTGGATTTTATGTAGGTCTGTTGGTTACTTCACAAACAACCTTCAAACTCGAGTGCACATAATATTTTGGTCGACAGTAATACATGATCCTTATACGAACTATGCTTTCCATCTTTCTACCTTTCTTTTCTATCTAATGGAGTCTGCAACGAGCTAGCCAGTGAACACTACACAATTATCAACTACAACATTAGCAGCTTCACTTTTTACAAATCTTCAATCCACTCGCAGGTCAAATTTATTCGTTACTTCAATTCGAAGATTAGAAGACTTAGTTATTAGTCCCATTTCGGCACGATCTCAGAAGTGACACAGCACAACAAGCTGGTCAATTTTAACAAATGTCATCAAGGTTTTATTCCGAGTGTAGACTATATCATGAAGAAGATCCAAAGCAGACCTGAATGTATAACACATGTTATGTGGCGTAAAGCTCAAGAAATAGTTTGTACTTAAATCAAGCACAAAAAATGCACAATGTTTTATTCTAATATTTTAGCTCTCAGGATCCCAATGGGCTCATTTGTTTTAACAGGAGTAATGAGTAATAGCTTTTATAATGTCCAATCTATTGTATAAGTGTAGAAATATGTTCCTATGTCTTGACATGTTGGGCACAAACTGATTATTACATTTCATTTCATAGGATGTCTTTTTTGAAGTTGCACAACATTTTTAAGAAGCCGAAAAAGCAATGTTAATAATCCTAAAACATGTACTCTTGCTAATGAAATTATATATAATCTTCAAACAAAACAATACTGACTAGGCGGAAAATTTATTAAGGTAATATCCCTACAAAATATGGACCAATAATGAATCAATTCTTTTTTGCCACCCCAAAACATGACTTATCCACGATTCCATGTTGGGCATGTGGGATGGTGTACAGGACTTGCCTGGCATTACCTTGCTGTCTCCAAACACTCCAACGACGATTATCTGGCGTCAGACACATGTGGCACTCGTCCGTAAAGAGAACCCGACACCATTCTGCCAGAGTCCAGTCCAAGTGCTTCCTGTTTTGATATGTATTAAATATGTAATAGAAATTATGTAAGATTCAGTGTGTTGCACTTTTATTTGAATTTGTATTTCCTTTGCTTCCTTTGCCTCTGATGTTGCAATGATACAATCAGCTGGTGGAGTGGTTGGGCGGAATATGATGGCCGCACAGTAGTGCACGCTAGTTCACTCTTATGCTGAGACATCTTAGTCGACTACTACAGTTCATAGAAAGGCAAGATTTTTTGATGGCCCAGATTTATAGTATATCTACTGTGTAATGTATTTGATACATTTAAAGGTTGCCCCTACATTATTAAATTGATTTCTTTTTAAACATAAAATCTCCTTTAGCACTCATACTCTGTATAGATAGAGATGATCCTAAGTAGATTTGGCATTTAAAGTCCAGAGAAGTTTCGAGGAAATTGGCCATCATACATAGTCTCTCTCTGTGTTAAATGTCCTCCAATATTGTTTCTAGTTTGTCTGTAAATTATATTGGCCACTGATCCCAAAACATTTTCCACTATCATAGGAATGATCTTAAATGGCAAGTATCAAGCAACAGGGAAAGTGGTGGGAGGCATGATTTTATTTATTTATTTATTTATTTATTTGTTTGTTTTGTTTATTTATTTATTTATTTATCTATTTATATCCTATTTGTTACTTTCATGCCCAAAATATTGTATAGACAAACTTGTAACTTTGTAACTTGTAGCCTAAGTAAGTCTGTAAATTTCTGTCCAAGTCTTTAAAAAATTCATGAATATTGAGAAAGGAATTGTGTAGAATTTAATGGGAAAGGTTTTCAACCTTTGATTGAGTGAAATTTATGTCAAAATTAACTGTTGTCTGAGAAAATTATAGGCCCCTGTCTGTTGTGGTTAATAATGCCAATTTAACATTTCTTTATGTATTTAAATAAATTGGTCAATTTTTCACTTTGTTAAATTAGTTATTAGGTTTATAACTGTTTCTTGATAGTGGTATTTTTTGTCATTTGGCAATCTTCACTGGAAGAATGAATGAATGAATGAATGAATTGTTCCTGATATGAATATTTTTAGGCTAATTGTGTATTATATCCATAATGTAATTGGCTTTGCAGGTTAATTGTGTTATGTAAAAACAAGAAATAAGGAGAAGAAATTATTATAGTTACACCCATCTCTAATGATAACTGTCGAGTAACAGAGACAGTGGTGGAAGGCGGGTGTTTTTCTTTTAATTTTAATTTTTATATATATATACGGTATATATATATCTTCTACCATATATGTAATTTTCTCTTCTCAAAAACAACATACCAGTTGATAACTCTTGTTTTCAAATCAAAATCAAAATCACTTTATTTGCAATGAGGTGTCAACCTCGGTGGCAAATGAGGTACATAATTTACAAACACTACACAATATTAAAAGAATACAGTAACTTAATGTACAAACACTACACAATATTAAAAGAATAAAGTAACAAACACTACACAATATTAAAAGAATACAGTAACTTAATGTACTATTCACACATTGATTGAACTCCCCTCTCACAACTGCTGTAGGAATTACATAGCACGTATAATGTATCTAGGAATACAGCACTAAGTTATACCACTTCATTCTTTTCCCTGGTTTTGTCTATTCTGCTCTTGAATAAATGGACTGATTTTGGAAAGGGATCAAACACCGCCCTTGGTAAACTGTTCCATTCCTTCACACCCTTCCCAATGAATGAAAATTTACCCCAATCGCTTCTGCTAAAGTGCCGTCCAATTTTGAATTTGTGGTCTGCCCTGCCAATATAATTACTTTCCAATTGAAGCCTCTCACGGATTTCCCCCCATGCTTCCTCTCCTGTATATGCTCTATATAACCCTACAAGTCTGTTTTTCTCCCTTCTCTTACTTAATGTTTCCCACCCAAGCTTCTCTAACATATCTGATACACTGCTTCTTCTCCTAAAATCCCCTATCACAAATCTTGCTGCTTTCCTTTGAACACTCTCAATTTCTTTTATTAGGTATTCTTGGTGCGGATCCCATACACTGCTTGCATATTCCAATATTGGACGAACCAAACTTAGGTAACTTTTCTCTCTTATTTCTTTGTTGCACCCTCTAAGTAGTCGCATAATGACATGCAACGATCTGTATGCTTTCCCAACAATGTCTCCAACATGACCCTTCCAGTGCAATTTACTATCAAATCTCACACCTAAGTATTTGCACTTGTCATCTTTTGGTACGATTACCCCATCCAATGTATATTGAAATTCAGTTTTTAATCTCTTGTTTGTGAATATTGTGGCAGTTGATTTACCTCCGTTAACCTTCATGTGGTTCTCTTCAACCCAATGTTGGATACTGTCGAGGTCCCTTTGTAATATTTTACAATCCTCTATATTATTTATTTCCCTATAGACGATAATGTCATCTGCATACAATCTTATTTTTGATGCTATATTGTTCCCTAAATCATTTGCATATATTAGGAAAAGCAATGGACCAATTTTACTACCCTGTGGAATTCCCTTCTTAACTTTCTCTTCCTGTGATACGTAATTCCCTACTCTGACTCTCTGAACCCTTGAATTTAGAAATGTTCCTATCCAACGTACAACCCTCGAGTCCAATCCCATTCTCTCCACTTTCTTTAATAATACTCCATGTTCCACTCTGTCAAAAGCTTTAGAAAGGTCTATAGCTATGCAGTCCAACTGTCCCCCTAGATCCAACCGATCTGATATGTCCTGCTGAAATCCCACCAGTTGTGCCTCACAAGAAAATTTCTTTCTAAATCCATACTGTCTCCTCAGGAACCAATTTTTATCTTCACATACCCCTCTAATATATTTTACTATTAAACTCTCCAAGATTTTACAAACTACACTGGTCAGACTTACTGGTCTGTAGTTCTCAGGTTTACTTCTATCTCCCTTTCCTTTATAAATTGGTATTATTATAGATTCCTTCCATTCCTTTGGTATTCTACTATTGTTCATGACATAGTCGAAAAGAAACTTTAAATAAGGCACTATGCACCACCCCATTGCCTTTATTAATTCCCCAGTAATTTGATCACACCCTGCTGCTTTTCCTTGCTGAAGCAGTTTGATTTCTCTAAAAATATCCTCATTTGTAAAGGTGAAGCTTCTTGTGTCCTTATGTGTTTCACCCTCTCCAGTCTCATTTACGGTTTCCAACTCCTGACAATCTTCCACTGAATCTATGAATTCCCTACTAAATAGGTTTGCTTTCTCATTATCTGCAAATAAATGCTCACCCCCTTCTCCCTCCATTGTGGGAATGTGGATTCCGTTTCCCTTTTGGTTTTTAATATATGAATACAGCTTTTTCCATTTCCCTATGTGGTCTTTACCCTCATGAAGTATGCCATTCATGTAATTTTCCTTTGCTTCCTTTTTCAACCTATTGAGCTCCTTTATTAGCTGCTTTCTGGTTTCTCTGTTTCCCCTGCCCTCTTTGATTTGACTGTTTACCATTCTACATTTCCTTTTTAATTTTCGTATGTCCTTTGTATAGTAAACAGGGTCTGAGGTTGTTTTTCCCTTCTTAATAGGTAAAAATATCTTCTCACCCTCCCAAATGATTTCCTTAAAATTTGCCCAGAGTGTATCCACATTACTCCCTTCACTTATCCAAGAATTAAATTTTGATTTCAGGTAAGCTCCAAATTCATCGAATTTAGTTTTTCTGTATAATTTCTTGTCCTGTGTGACCCTCCTATTAAGCCTTTTTGGTACCAGACCAACGTCCATTATTGCAGCCTTATGGTCACCTATTCCTTCAATTACGTGGGTATTTTCAACAAGTTCCCCTGGTTTTATCAGGAATACATCCAGCAAGTTGCTGAGTCTAGTTGGTGCTTGCACTACTTGTGTAAATCCTCCCTCCCAAACTAATTTATTTGCAAGTTTCTGTTCATGGGCTTCTGTTGCAGCTCCATTCCAATCAACTTCTGGCAAGTTTAAATCCCCCCCAATTATTATCATGTCATTATTGTTTTTATGAGTGTAATCTATTAGTTTCTCAAATATTTCCATGTCTCTTTTATCTCTCCCAGGCCTATATATTCCTATAATTCCCACCTCCTTCATATTGTCACAAACTAATTTTATCCCTAATATTTCATCCTTTTCGTCGGTAAACCATTCATGTGAGCAGTAAGTTTCCTTCACCAGTATAAACACCCCCCCTCCCTTCTTATTTCCTCGGTCTCTACGATAGACTACATACCCTTCTGGGAATACTTCTCTATTTCCTACCCCTTCTCTCAGCCATGATTCCACTCCTATCGCCACATCAATTTCATATGCTTCCATTGCTGTACTGAGTTTTGGTTGGTTGGTTCCTTAGTTTAGGGGCTGCGACAACGCGGTCATGTAGCCCCGTGTACTTTGGGTGTGTGTAGAATCTGTCTGATAACCGGTGTTAATTGTGATGACTGTATTAGTGTGTGTATCTGTTTTTTAATTCAAGTAGAGACTGCAACTTTGAATTTTCAAATAGTTCCTACTTTTGCCGCCAAACGCCACCGTCAACGACTACTAGGCCTAGTTCAGAACTAGCTACTAGACGCCACCGCAGTCGGCTCTTGGCAACGAACGTAGCAACCTAAGAGCGTTGTTTACATTCTTAACCTATCCAATTTAGTTTCACACAGGTGTAATTAGTGGAAAGATCTTTAACATGCCATAAATCTATGACATGGGACCGCCGGCTTTACTTCCCCTCCGAAGGAAGGCATACTGAGGGATTTTTAACGCTCTTAAAAAATCCGACGGCTTCGGCCGGGTTTGAACCCGCTATCTTGGGCATAGAAGCTCAGCATGCTACCAACTACGCCACCGAAGCCGCCGTACTGAGTTTTATTTGCTTGTTTACTACACTTTGACAGTTTACCAAGAGCAATCTTAGACCCCCCTCCCCCTTCAAATTTTGATGTTGTGGGTGTGCAATTAGTAATCCCTTGCTCCCCTGACTCAAGTCCTGTTTTTCGTGGTACTGATTTACTGTATCTTTTCCAGTGCACTCATTTACGCCCCCCATTTTCTGAATTAGTTTCCCGAAAGCATTTTCTTAGATATCCTATTCAGCAGTTTACCGAACTTAGAGGTCCCTTTCCTATTGAGGTGCAACCCATCTGTACTAAAATCATAGTCATTAAGCCATCCATTTGCATCGACAAAAAGGACGTCTCCATTGCGACACAGCCAGTCTAGTGTGGAATTTACAGCATCCACATAGCGGTAGTCGACATCATTCCTATATAACACTCCACTGAGACAAAGCTTTGTCTCCGGAAACTTCACTTTTACTGTCGCAATAAGAGTATCAGCCTCGGCCATTATATCACTGGGTGTTGTTGAGTTAAGAATGTCGTTTGTACCAACGTGGATAATTAACGTCTCGGGTGTTTCCTTTATTTTATTATTGTTCACATGTGCTGTCAGTTGTCCCACTTGCATGCCCGGAAAGCAATATGTGATTCCTTCTTCAATTTCAGGCCCAACATTCCTCACCATAGAATCACCTATTATTACCGTACGGGCATGTTTACGCTTCGATCGCCGACGGGATTTCCTTTGACTTCCCGAGACCATAGGAAGGTTACATTCTGAGTTTACTACGTCATCTTCTGACCCTAAGATCTGAAATCTATTCGCTGTTGCGATGCCTTTATGTGAAGTTCCATTGCCTGTTACATGAGGCCTGGTATGCCTAAGATTTTTTGACGTAACCTCTGTATAATCCCTACCATGTTCTCCCGGTATCTTAATATTTGCCCTACCTTCCTTTAAGCCCTTCAGTTCCAGGAGAGCATTTTCTAAATCAATTGATATCATCTTGATTATTTCGTCTTTTGAGAATAGCTCGAGCTCCAGAGATTTTATTCTGAACCATAGATGCGATGCGGTCGAAGTGAGGTTATCTGAAACTTCATCGTCTTCCGAATTTGGCACTTCACTTGCGAACGCATTCTTAAACACGCACGTTTCACAAACTTCAAGACTGGCCCTACTATCGTTTTTAGATACATTACACATCACACACACGTTATTTTCGAACTTTTCGCTCGGAGAAAAATCTCGACCGTTAACCGCCATATTGATGTTTGTCTATAAAGTGTGTTTAAACAAAAAAAACAAAAAAACAAAAGGAATGACTGAACACTGCTGCACTAAATGAGTAACCCCTCTCATTCTTTGTATAGCTTATAACCAAAGAATCCCTTTAAAACCTTTACAACAGAATTATGCAGATTTTATAGTAGAATAGAATCAGTCATCTGCACCTGTAAATCAGCCCTAAGGGGAGGGACTTGAGTGTCTTATAAGAACAGGTGCTAATAAGGTGAATGCATGATTGAAGAGAAGCTAGAAGCAAGTAATGAAGAACGAAGAAAGATGGAGGAATTTGGCACACAGCTTTACCATAACCAGTCCAGCAACATAATCAGGCATTCTTACTGCTCCTGTTAGTATTTATTTTTGTTATTTTAATAGTGGCTTTTTATATTTTTAATATTATTTCTTTTCAGCTGCAACCTGAATGCTGATAGTTCTTATTCCTACCTTTGGGGTTGGATGTACTAAAGATATTCTCTATATGCAGTATGTATGAAGGGTGTCAGGAGAAAGCAAGGAATGTCACAACATTGACATATTGAAGGTTATGATGCCGTCCGGTAACGATCTTCGAGTACTTCACATTGGTCTATTAGTTCAAGTAAAAAACGAGAAAGGTCATACGATTATAGAGGTTTTAAAATGAGCTCATTGGGAGAAAACTGCAGTCTTGTAAATATTAAATTTATTATTTCTCAAACATACATTCATTGGACATTTCTTGTGTTCCCCTAACACCCTTCATATATTTTTAGTTTGTACGAGCCTATGTTAGCATGGCCCTGTCTTGGTGACCTAGTAATATGATTTCTAAAGCAGTAGAAGAGAGTAGATGGCTCATGACTAAAACAGCTAGGTTCCTTGAAGCAACAAATAGACAAGAGTAGTGTGACGGTACCGGTATATTTTTCACTTTTGATTCATCATGGAGTTCACTGATAATTTCAGGAAATCTGAAGAAAAAATTTCATTGTCAGAGGTATGCAAGTCAGTGATTTTCTGTCAAAGGTTTTTAGTACATATTGTATGTATTTACTTACTTTTTGGTAGGTCTCCCACTTTGGCATTATGAAGTAGAATATTGTTTACATTTTTAGAGGATGAGAGTGATATTACATATAATACTCTTACGCAGTACACTAGTCAAAATAGGAGCAAGAATCCAAACTTAATGTTTTCACTGTGTTTGGACATCCAAGTTATTACCAAAGGTGCTTTACTACTTAAATTAGTTATTGTTGTTTTCAGGGGGGAACAGCAAGGTCATCTGCCCATCTTTGCTACTTGACATTATAGAAGTGTTTCTCAACCTGTTGTCCACGGAAGGGCACATGGGAGCGACAAAATGAGTCTGGAGAAAAACACCCATTTCTCAAAGTTTTCATGAGATTAAAGATAGTGTTTCCTTCTATTAACAGTATTGCATTTCAGGCATTTCCTAGCCTCAAAGAAATATTACATGAATTATTATACACTTAACAACCCACTGCGGTAGCTAAGCTCGTTAACGCGCAGCTGTAGGCCATGGGGCCAAGCTCTCTGTGGACTCGGTAGATGTGGGTTCAAGACCCACCGTCGGCTGTCCTTGAAATGGTTTTCCGTGGTTTCCCATTTTCAACTCCAGGCAAATGCTGGGACAGTACCTTCAGACAGGCCACGGTCGCTTCCTTCCACATCCTTGCCCAATTTCATTCATTTTCATTCTATTCATCTCTCATTAACTCCTCTCATGAGGTTGACGTTAGGAAGAGCATCCAACCGTAAAAACCATTCCCCACATAGACTTTCATCGCATCTCATCCCGACCCCGTTGAAATGGGAATAATAAGGGGTAGACATACATATAGATTTATACACTTAACACACTTTTGAACAAATTGTCCGGGGGGGGGGGGACACTCGTGTTGACCGACTGAAAAGCAATTCTGTTAAGGAATTACTTAGGCAATACTGAAATATGGCTTCTAATACTTCAATAGTTTTTCCTTACATTTGAAAATTTAAATTTTATCCTAAAGTGTCCCAAGTGACAGTACAACAGCTAATGCCATTTGTGTCCACATTTTTGTGTGAAGCAGCATTTTCATTGTTCACAAAGAACAAGTATAGATACAGACTTGATGTTGCATTAGATTTAAGACTTGGAGTGTTTACCATCTAGTCCAATCTTGAGAAACTGATAGATTCAAGACTGCCCCAACCATCACTTTGACAGTCTTAACTTACAATCAGTTGAACATGTTTTTATGGCAAGGGTTTTATGTCCCTTGAAAAATATTGTTTTCAGAGGTACATTATAAAACATTAACATAATATCACAATTATATTATGTCAGACTGTAATAATCATGGCAAATGACCTTGCTGTTCTGCTCCTTAAAACAATAACAAACTAAAAATGTAATAATCAAAATTATGCAAATATTTTATAGGGGCCAACCAATCCAAAAGAAGTATTTCCCGGCATCACTGCTTTACAACATCTGTTTAGTTCAAATTTATTCGTATTGAGTGTATGTTCCAGTTAAACCATTTTTTGAAAATTGGCATTAATTATTTTCACCAAATTGTTATCAGTGCAATGAGTTTCAATTTTATTTTATTGGTTCAAGTGGCCTTGATGTAAAGTAACAATCGCCAGCGACAATCTTTCAAATTCTAGCTTGAGGTTAAGAAAAGAAGATATTTGTTTCACTTGAGATAATGAAGAAGTAAAAATAGCCACTGTTAGCTGGAGTAATGGTGGGAGCTAATTCTTACAGTTCGTGTAATTTTCAGGTTCTATTCGATATATATATATCTTCATGAATTGTATGCTCATCTCAAATATCAGCTGAAACTGTGTAAGTTAAGATCCTGCAAATTCTACCAATCCATTGGCATTTCATTCTTGTACATTATTTAGTTTCATTGCCCCTGATATCATTAAATAGATTGATATCTTATGGAACATTGGGTTAGTCTTCAAACCAAATGAACATACCGTACAACCTCATTAATCTGGACTAATTGGGGCTCTAGATTGTCCGAATTAATGAAAGTCCGGATTAAACAAAATAACCTATGAAATGAGCCAAGTTACATATTTAAGCGCTCGGTTCAGTAAAAAGAACATGTACAGTACAGTATTTTTAAATTTACGAAATATAAAGGTTATTCAATATATAAGATATAATGCAATATTAGGTCCTACAAAATGCAGAATAACTACTGCAGTACAGAATTAGAACATGGCAATCAAGGCACACCTTCATTGACCTCACGGTTTGAGGAAACTGCTAATCATTTGTTGTCTTCCTATGACATTAATTTCATTAATAATTAACTCTCACAGATGCCTCAAATGTTTTGTAATATTATTAATAAATATTTATTGCAGCCAAGTGGCCATAATGGACAGTTATAAGGTGTGCTTACAAAGAATTATTACAGGTAGATTAATCTTTAGTGTATTCAACTATGCTCTTTGTCCGTTTGCTGCATGATGTGATGTGGTATTTGTCGCATGGGTTATTGCACAGAGAACATATGCATTCTTCATTCGGTTCATGGTATTTAACATTTTTTACAGATCTTGTGGTGGAAACCGTGGATGGCGAGTCTTTTTACCACATGTCTCATCTCCTGGTTCTCGTTTGTCCATCTTCTGTCCACCATTGCTTCTGTTGCGTAGAATTCAAGCGGGATTTCGTTCTGCTTCTGTTGTCTTATCTTGAGGAGTTTCTTCATATTCTTAGTAGATGGCAGTTGTAGTCTTAATCTGAGATCTTCGATGTAGTATGTTTCTTTTGTTAGGACATACGCCAGCCTGGACTGGGACGTTCTTGCAATTCCTAGCACCCTTTTCAGGAAAAAAGCCTTTACTTTTTCAATTATGATTAGGTCTGTCATGGTTTGCCTTTTCCATATGAGTTCTAGACCATATGTAATGACGGGGATTATTTTGGCGTGGAAGAGAATCATTGCTGTTTGTAGAGATAGTTTGGTAATATTGCTCAAATCGTAAAATGTTTTGTAATATGCAGATATGTTTTCATTGCTGTTACCTTCGACGTATTTAATGAAAGTGTTTAGATGGTCTTTAATTTCAGTAAGTTTTGGCTTGAGATTTATAATATAACCTGCTCCATCCTGGTCATATTCATCCATTACAGCATTCTTTGCAGCAATCACTCCTTCAACAATCTCCTCCTCTTAAAATGTGATAACCTGGATCATTTTCATCTGCTTCTAGCCATTACTCAATGTCTTACATGCATTATATGCGATACATATTATTAAACGGCTGTCTGGATTAATGAGGTTTTACTGTAGTTCGTTAGAAGTATTCAGGTAATTACTACACACCTGTATATAAAGCCTTCTTCTTCTTCGTATCCCTTGTGCCTTCAAGCGTCGGGTAGCCTCGTTCTGTCCATCTCTGCCACTCCGATCTATTTTCACACAATCTCTTCATTTCCAGCATTGTTTTCCCTCGCTTCTGTCCGATTTTCTCAATTCTGTCATCCCAAGTGGTACGGGGTCTTCCTCTTCCTACTCTCCCTTCCACTCGCATTTCAAAAACCTGCTTCACTTTTCTCTCTTGTTCCATCCTCCTGACATGTCCATACCACTTCAACTGACGTTCCTCAATCACCATACTTATCGCCTTCTTTTGTCCTGCTTCTTCTCTGATTCTCTCATACCGGATCCTATCCCTTCTAGTCCTCCCCACTGCTCGCCTTGTATACTTCATTTCAGTGGCAGTGATCTTACTGAGATAACCGTGTTGTAAATCTGCATTTTGGTCTTGATGCTTATCTCATTCTCCCCTACTATTGTATTATTCATCTGATAGTAGGCTGCGATGGCTTTTTAAAATTCTATTGAGTACCTCTTGCTCTCTTTCCCGATCACTACTTAATATGGTGCCAAGATATTCAAAAGTTTCTACTTTTTCGAGAGGTCTTCCTCCACAAATTATGTCAAGTTGTTGTTCCTGTCTGTCCAGTTTTGAGACCCACATTACTTTGCTTTTATCTGTATTCACTACCATTCCTTTCCTTTCCAATTCTTCATACCATTCCACCACGGCCTCCTGAAGTCTTTCTGGTGTATCAGCAATCACTGTTATATCATCTGCATAGAGGAGTGCTTGCAAGTATACAGGTCTTAGTCTCCAAATACCAAGCTTGGTCCTATGGGTTCGCCGCTTACATATTTTTGTTATTTCATCCAGGACGATATTAAACAGTAGAGGGCTGAGGCTATCACCTTGTTTTACTCCTCTCTCCATTTGGAATTCTCCAGACATTTCACCATCTATACGAACTATTCCCACAGGTTGCTGGTATACACTCTTCACAGCATTTAACAGTCTCATTGGTACCTTCTTCGCTGCCAGTGCCTCCCATATGCTCTGCCTCGGTACAGAGTCCAAAGCTACCTTCAGGTCTAGAAACGCAAGGTACAGGTCACGGTTTTTGGCAATGCTCTTCTCTATTACTGTTCTAATTGTGTAGATGTGATCTTGTGTCTGACGTCCTGGCCTAAAAGCTGCCTGCTCCTCTTCAATGTCATTTTCCACCACCTTCCTAAGTCTCCTTCCCACCACCCGAGTGTAGATCTTGTACGCTACAGATGATAGACAGAGAGCCCTGTAACTATTACAGTCGTAGCTGTTCCATTTCTTGTGCAACGGGATAATTAGATTTTTCTTCCATTCCTCTGGTATTCTGTTCTCTTCCCACATTCTCCTAAACAGCTTAGTAAGTTGCTTCACTATCTCAATACCTCCATATTTGATTAACTCTGGAGAAATTCCATCAGGACCTGCTGCTTTCCCAGTCTTGATTTGTTTAATTGCCATTATGACCTCCATTTCTTCTATTTTCCCTTCTATTTCTGGATTTTGCACATCTTCATGTGGTCCATAAACAATCCCATCCTCTTGCTCTGCCGCATTTCTCTGGAACTTCTCCTCTTAGTGTCTTCTCCACACTTGAAGCACTTCTGTCTTCTCTGATACTAGGTTATTCCCATTCTTGATTGTCCTAGTCTGCTTTCCATACTTCCCTCTTATAGACTTTATGGTTTTCCAAAAGCTTCTTGTATTTTTCTCTCTAGCTTTGCTTTCAACCATATTCCCAAATTCTTCCCAAGATTTTCTCTTAGCTTCCTTCACTACTCTTTTCGTTTCATCCCTTCTTTTGATGTATTCTTTCCTGTTTTCTTCCGTAGGACATCCTATGTATCTTTTCCATGCTTCTTTCTTGCTCTTTACCTTCTCCTTCACTTCTTCATTCCACCAACTTGTTCTTTTCTTTCTGGTATCGACCACTGCCTTTCCACACACTTCTTCTGCTGACTTTGTCATTCCACATGTCATTGATTTCTTCACTTCCATTAGTTCTTATTTGCATCTTCTCCTTCACTAATTCTGCATACGGGGACCTTTTCTCTTCTTTTTGAAGTTCCTTCAATCGTATCACCTCAAACCTTTTGGTTCTTGGTTGGATTGGCCTCTTGAATCTGGTGTCCATTACCAGTAATCTGTGATCTGTAGCTAGTTCTGCTCCTCGTATGACCTTCACATCCATGATGTTATTCCGTATGCCATGAGGGTACATAAAGTAGTCTATAACACTCCTAGCATTTCTACCTTCAGCCTCAAAAGTTATCTTATGTACTTCTTTATGGGGGAAAAATGAGTTCCCCAATAACAATTGATTTTCAATGCAGAATTTTATAAGTCGCCTGCCATTTTCATTCAGCGTCCTCTCTCCACCATGATTGCCCATGCTTCCATGTGCTATTCTTTTGTCCTGGCCTGTTCTTGCATTTGCAATACATGGCGTCCATTCGCAACCTCTTAGTCCACGGTCCTTTGGAGTTGAACATAAAACTCCTCTTTATCGAGTAAGTTGGTGTCTTCTGTTGGGGCGTATACTTGTATGAAGGACACTTTCATCTCTATGTCAAGGTTAATAACCATTATTCTCGAGTTTATTGGTTGCCATCCATTCACTTTGGTTTCAGTCTGCTCGCTGGTGACTATGCCCACACCTTCCTTTGCCCTACTGTCCATCCCAACCCCAGAATATCTCAAAACATACCCTTCTTGTAATCTCTTCATTCCACTTCCTTTCTTCTTCACCTCACTAAGTCCCAATACTTCCAGTTTATGACTTTTCATTTCCTGTATTAACTCTACATCTTTTCCAGCGATTGTCTTGATATTCCATGTACCAAATCTCATATTCCGTTTCCATTGCGGTCGTTATCGTCGTGTAGATCCGTCCAATCCGAGGCTACTGTTGTTGCTTTGAATCATTTCTACTCCCACGTGGGTGATTAGCCCAATGTGAAGTGGTTTGTTGGGTTGCCTTCCCAGCCTCCTTATTTATTTCCCCAGCTTGCCACGGTGGGTGAGTGGTTATAGTGTCGGACTACCAACCCCAAGATTTCAGGTTTGCTCCTGGCCATGGTAAGTGATTTTTGAAGGCGACAAAAATCACGACACTCATGTCATACGTTGTTGGCATGTTAAAGAACCCATTTGAATTCAGTAGGCCGTATTCAATGGCAAAATTAATCTCGGGATTTTCCGCCAACACAAAGTTCCTCCATTCTCTACTTGAAAGCGCTGTAGAGTCAAGGAGTTTAGATATCTAACCTCCTTGACTTTCATAGCGTTCAAAGGAACGATGAAATTCGACATGCAAGCTACCCTCTGGGTGTCAATTAACAAAGCTTGCACCAGGCACCCGAGTCCATACGATATTATTATTATATTTATTTCCCCAGGAGACAGGGTGGCCCAGTTATTCCCCCAGGCACCGGGTACCCATTTTCGTCGCCTCTTACGACACGCATGGGCTACGGTGGGACAATTCTAAACCCCGGTCACCACGCGGGGGATAAAGCCTTCTACAAACTATTATTAGATGGTTATTTTTATGTTATGGTAGAATGTCCACATCCTAATCCCAAGATGGGAAGGGTGGGAATAAACGGCTACACTCCCAAGTTTTATAATGTTTATAATGTTGGCTCATAAAAGATCTCTTATCACATTCGCTGGTTACAAGACAAAATGAATTAAATCTTAGCCATAGGTCACCCAATCGCGTTCCTGTTTCTCTGGCCGATAGCAATACAAAATCAATAATGTTTAGATTCTAACTGCTATGTATTTCCAGATGAAGAAACACCCCATGCTGAGTTATTTCACACATTTTAACCCTATTCTACATCAAGGCCCTAAAACAATTAAACACATTCTCCCTTCTCCTATTTATTTATTTATTAGTTCCATGTATTACATGGGGTTACATTTTATATGCATGTACTGGTACTCAAATAAGTTTCCTTCAGGGGTAGGTAAAGCATGGTGTCCACAGGCAGGAAAAGTCAGGAATTTTGTTTTTAGTCAGGAAAAGTGTGAAAAAATGGCGTGAGTCAGGAAGAAATGGCGAAAAGTATTAGAAAGTCAGGAATTTTATATTAACCATACAGTATTTTGTGTTTTACAGTCACACTTGATGTTACTAGTTCAACTAATCTCTGAAGATAAAAAGCAATAACTCACTGGACATTATGGTAAGTTCCCATTTTTACAGTGTATCATAGTAAAAACCTCTTTTACCTATTTTTTTTTCGCTTTTTTTTTTGGCGTTGCGTAGGGATGTGGCAACCCCATCACTATAGTTTAGCTCATTAAGTACTTCGATTTATGTATTATTGCATTATAATTTACTTTATTTTGTATTTTAAATGAATAAAGAGGCGAGCATTGGGGCAGCTATGGGGATGGTGGAGGCTGCAAATAAAAAATATATATATTTGCTCAATAAACCTTTTTTCCTATGTTATGATGACTTCGCGAGTCAGGAATTTTGTTGAAAAATGGTCAGTAAAAGTCAGGAAAATTGACATTGAAAATTCTGTGGACACCATGTAAAGACTGCCTTATGTAGTGACTGGTTAAATGGCCTTTCGCTACAGATGACAAATTAGACTTTTAGAGAAGATATATCCCCTATCCCCCCCTCCTGGGTCCGGTAGACTTTTAGAAACGCCACTACTCGAACCACTACTTGTCAGACATTACAGCGCACAAAAGTCAAACATACTGTAAGTCAAGTTTTGAACAAAGTGAAGAGTGTAATTTGCATCACCATAGAGATTAAAAATACAAAGTAGATGGTTCAATGAACTATCACAAAGGAGCAGGTAAGTCTACTCGCCTCAAACAGCTGGAAAGTGTGTAACTAAAAAGGCGAACACGTAGCGACGAACCATTTCGTCAATAGCACTCAGAAGGTTAAATGGCTCCAACTCAAGAAACCTACACTTTATAGCCTAGCCCATACGATTATTATTTTAATTATTGAAAGCCTTGGTGTGAACACCCTTTTCACCACTACATTCCTCAAGTTAACAGTTCCTGAAATGTGATGTGTGACTTCTTAATGAGGTATCAGTTTGAAGCCATTGGCAAAAGATGGGATACCTCCACATCTGTTGGGTACAAAATGCTTGTGTCTAGATAAGTAGCACAAAACATTATGAATGTGCTCTTAAGGTTAGGAACTTTTACAATAAGTACTTGAAGTTAAGTGCTTGAAGAGAAAGAGTGGAAGGGATGACTTAGAACCAAGAATGTTCTCTTAGCCCTGGGAAAATATAATAATGCTTGAACAGGGATTGACTCTGAGAGGTCCGACAAGAGAGGCATATGAGGGGATCCTGGCATAAGAAAGTAAAAGCAATTCCAGGCAGTTCTGTCTTGTTCATCTCATCTCTTACTTGCCATTCATTTGTGAATGAATTGTGTTGGGAAATTCTTTATTTATATTATCCAATCCTTGATTCATTTTTTTTATAATTTTTGTCACTTGTCATCTGTTAATTGGAGTATGGTGTAAACTTTGAGATTATGCTGTCGCTTGAAGTTGATATTGTAAGTTTTGCCATTGTATTACTCTCTTCTACTGTGCTGTTTTTGTATTTTAGTTGCATTAGTTCATAAATGTAGGTTATTGTTGAGACACGGTTTTGTAAAAGCATGAGTTTTGTATTGCATGTTTCTGTGGAAGATAATTTGTCTGTGCCACGAGAAGAATCGCAGCACATTCACACCTTTCACACTATATGTATATTGTGGTTGGCAGGTTGCAGACTTTAGAACATTATTTGACAAACTTAAATTTGTTTGGTCTCTTAATGATTTCATTAAGTCTGCAATGCGTACTGCTATTGTGTTGTATATATGTATTTATTTGCATATCTGTTGGTTTTTCAATCTTTAGTTACCAAAGTACATTTCGTTTTTCGTTTTTTTTTTTTTCTTTTCTATATAAGCTGTGTTTTAAACTGTTTTACTTTGTTGTATAGTCTGCTAACACACAGTTTACTTTGTTTAGTGTGGAATTTGAGGAAAGTATTTTGATAATATAGTTACCGACAGTAGTGGCTACGCTGGCTAAAGCGCAGCATTAGGTCATGGGGCCAAGCTCTCGGCTGACTCGGTAGACGCGTGGGTTCGAGCCCCACCGTCGGCCGTCCTTGAAATGGTTTTCCGTGGTTTCCCATTTTCAACACCAGGCAAATGCTGGGACAGTACCTTCTGACAGGCCACGGCCGCTTCCTTCCACATCCTTGCCCAGTTTCATTCACCATCATTCATTTCATCTCTCATTAACTCCTCTCATGAGGTTGGCGTCAGGAAGGGCATCCGGCCGTAAAAACCATCGCCACAAAGACTTCCATCGCATCTCATCCCCGACCCCGTTGGAAAACGGGAATAATAAGGGGTAGACATACATACATTTTGATAATATAGTTGTGTGGAATTTGAGGAAAGTATTTTGATAAAATAGTAGTGTCAACTTCGTATAAAGTATCATTCTTCTACTTCCAGTAGAGCACATACCTTATTTGTGTGTTGAGGTTTCAGAAATGATCTGTAACACCAGCAAGCAAATCCGGTATGCCTCGTAAGCAAGGTAGGAGCAAGGGGCAACAGTAAAGAAAGAATTGACCACCACCTGGGAGAGGACATCAAATGGGCTCTTGTTGAATACAAGCATAAAGTCTGCCCAGATTTAACCTCGGATATTGTGAGGAAATGATCACATTTTAACTTTTAAAATGTAACCAAATGCAACTGCTGATGCCTTTAGTTGGAAGGCAGGTCGATTCGAATTCCACCCTAAACCATCCTCTACATGGTCCCTCCTTGTTTTAGCTCGTTAAAGCTAAGGATGAAATATGGGATCTGCTGTACATTTACTTGTTTGAATGATAGTAGATTACTAGGGTGATAACCTTTTCGACCCATTTAATACCGTTTTTACGAAATAAAAAATGAAAATCCAATGCGCACCAATGAGTGCTAACACAAAGACGAGCAGAAAATAAACACAAGTTGTTGGCTCAAGTTGGTGTGCTCTGCCTCTTGAATGCTACACAATAGGCCAATGAAGTATTTACAATACTGTGCCTTACATCTTTTACATAAGCAGAATAATAGGTCGTTGCAAAAAGAATTTTAATTCACACATGTGTCTGTTAATTATTGTTGTTTTAAGGGGAAGAACAGAGAGGCCATCTGCCCCTTTCGTATGTGTTACAACCACTATGCTCATAATTGTGGGGTTGGATTTGGCCTGTAAATTGTATTGAAAGTACATCCAAGAATATGTTGAGAAAACTCACATTGTTAGCTGTTCATTTGATGCGTGTTTTGGCGACTGATTGGCATGGTGGGTGTATCATGTTCACAAATTAAACATTGTAAATAGGCCTTTAATATTGATTTGACCCAGTATGTTTTCATGTCAGTAAAATACTGGTACATGATTTCAATTACCCTTCCCGAATTTCGTCACGCTCTGGAAGTAGCACCTCAATTACTTTTTAGTAGAAGTGAGAGAGATGGTTTTTGGGGTATATCTTCTGTGCTGAGACAATTTATTGCTAATCAAATCTGTCTGTCACTGGAGTGTGTAGAAATCCAGTGTCAATAACTTCTTTGTGCTAGGTCCCTCTATGTTCAGGTGATTAGATTTTCCATTATGTTGATTTTCTATTTTCCTTGTTTCCTTTGTTTTCTTATAT
Organism: Meconema thalassinum; assembly: GCA_946902985.2. Lineage (NCBI taxonomy): Eukaryota > Metazoa > Arthropoda > Insecta > Orthoptera > Tettigoniidae > Meconema > Meconema thalassinum. The sequence goes on from OX336391.1 coordinate 217,270,662, forward strand.
ACTGTAACATCTATAAATCAGTTTGGAAGTGTGTGTCCTCTACAATGTACATATAGTGTGGGGAGAGGGAGATGGAGCAGCTTCAAGGTACTTGATGTTATTGTTCTGCCTTCTCAGGGTGACTTCTCGTTCAGTGGCCTGGGTGACAAGACCCACAGCACCGAGTTCAGCAGCGGCAAGTCAGACAGTGAGTAGCATGACCTTTTTACATTCACTTTGCTTGCACAGCAGTAGCGCATTAAGCTGCGACATCATATCATGTGCCGTGAAACCCCTGGCTAAATACTGCTACATTGCTGTAATAAAACTGGATGCAGAGTTTTATGGCATGTAATTACAAGTATGGAAGATATTTTAATCAGGAAATTTAGCATTTTGTCCACTGGGCATTTTCAAGAATGAATGCAACCTGCCAGAGGTTACTGTCACAAGTTTTAAGGGCCAAATTTCATCTAACTTTGATAACTAACCTTATTTGATTGAGATCAAAAATTTGTATGGGAAATGAAGTGAAAATAATTTATGGTCATTCCAGATAGGCACATTTCCATTCCGTGATGCAGAAAGAGACCTCATTTCTGAAATGGCACTTGGCTGGAATCACATTAGTAGATTTAATGACTTGTATTCCTCTTCTAGCACAAGTGACAATTGCTATTGGAGTTATTTTGTCTGAGAAGGGGGGGGAGATAGATACAGTCATCCAAGTTTTAGTCTGCCAAAGCATTTATATTATTCCACACACATCCTGAAGCAAATACTTTGGTCAATACTTTCCATATGCCAGGAGCAGCCAACAATATGTTATTAGTGAATCAAAAATATGTAATCTTGAAAACACTGATCAGGAATTTGCACTATAGCCTGTGATATTTCTCCAGTTTGTATCATCTGCAAGTTCATTCATTGTTTACCAATATTGCTCCTTGATGACGGGACTCGGGTAAAAAGCTTGTTTAAAGTGGCCGACCCAAGCCTGGTTGACTACTATGTTAGGTAGCGTCATATATATGCTATAAAAAGCCAATATTCATCCAACTCGGATAACTCGCCCTGATAATTTGGGAGGCCATTATGATTTACAGATCAATATATACCCTGGCAATGCGTAGTAGGCATAATGTTGGAGTTATTTCCCTGATTTCACTAGTTTCAGAATAATTTTACAGCAAGATAAGGAAAGAGTAGGACATTTGAGCATCCCAAAGAACTTTTTGGGATTTTGTAAAGAGAAAGGGAAACAGTAAAGGCCAGTCTTCCCTATAACATAGTAAACTGTATATTCTGCTGGTATGTTTAATGGATGGCTATGATAGCTAAACTCTCATTGTTGGTGATCTTCATTTCATTACTTTCTTTCAGCACTAACATCAATTGTAGCACTTTGCACTGGGGATAATTACCCAGGTTTATTTCATTTCAGATAAGCAACTATTGGATAAATAAAATGCTAATGATCAAGCAACTTGGCAGTAAAGCAACATGTCTTTTGTAATTTCTTGAATTTTAATAAATTGTGTTGCTAATCACCCTTTCCTTGGGCTCCATGGTAAAGTTTTTTAAAGAAATTGTGCACTTAACATGCCTTTCTGTACATCTAAGATTTCAATGTAATTATATCTTTAAAACTTGCACCGCAAATATTTCTATTGCTATTGATGTGCGGTTTTCAGGCTGGCTTGGTAGTCAGGGGCTCGTATTTTTGGCCTATAAACAGATTTGAATTATACTTTGAATGTGTAATGTTTGAGCAAACATACGCTTTTTTAAATGGAATAATGCATAATGACATTAACAAAATAAAAGTAGGGTAAATTAGAATGTCAATGGTGTTTGTTGCAGGATTCTAGTGCAAGTGATTTGCGAGAGGTCGTATGTTGAAAAGTTTCCACACCAACACTTGTACATACCTGTGGTAGCACAAACTAATGAAAAATAAATTTGAATACACTGGATTATGTGACCTTCAAAGGTTGTGACCACCGGCGGTGTTAGTACACGCTTCCAGTCTGCTATGGAAAGACTGCTGCACATGATCTATGAATGAAATATTTATTGAAATTACACTGTTCGAAAAGGAAATTTGGTCATGTCTTGACACATTTATAATTTTATTATGCTCATCCATATTGAAATTATAATTGACACACAATGAAAATAGTTGTTCTTTTTTGTAAAGATAAGAATTAAAGTTAAAATTATTTTTGGAAACTTGGTGTAGTCAATAACTAAATAGCTACAGAGTAATTAATCATCTTAATATGGTATATAACCTCCTGTAGCATGGATAACAGCTTTACTCGTGCTTTTCATGAGGTGCTGCACATTCATTTGTGGCAGACAGCTCCACTCCTCCTAAAGGGCTTGTAGTGTTTAGGATGGTGGATTACTCTCTTGGGTGTGCCGCTTCAGCTGGTCCCCATACTTGTCCAATCAGTTTCAAGTCTGGTCACCGGGATGGCCAGTCTCCACTCCATTCGTTGCTTATGATACTTTTGCAGGAATCTCCAAATGGTATTGGCATCACGAGCTCTATCGTGCATTAGTTACATGTCTTCTCTGAGTTTGCTCACATGAGCCATCATATATGACACTCAGATCTCGTCAATGTACCTTGAAGCAGTTAAGGATCCATAGCGAATGATAACGAGGTCGGTTTTTGTGTCAAGACTTATGTCTGCTCACACCATAACAGATGTACCTCCATTTGCAACTGTAGTTTGAACATTGCTCAGGTGAAATCATTCCCTACATCTTTTCCAGACTCTCAGCAACCATTGAACCATATGAAGAGAGAAAACAGCCATGGATGATAGTGTCTGGTATTGAAAATGTTCTCTAGCAAATTGCATCCTCCTGTCTTGTGGCAGTGCAAGTACTTGAGTTGGTCATCAGGATCTTAGATGGGCCTTGCAAAGCCTGTTTCTGACTGATCACTAGATTGTTCTCCAGAAGCCTGCTGTAGTCCCACCCATAGTGTTCATGCTGTTATGTGGTGGTTTCACATAGTTTGAAGATGCAGAAAATAATCCAGCACTGGGTTGTTTTCCTTAGATGTCCTGTGCAGGGGCACCTGGCAACATTCTGTCTCCTGGAATGTTTCCACAGATACCAAATTTTATTTTGTGCAAACCATAGCATTCTGGCAACATACAGTACATCTGAGAGTAGTCTTCTTGAAGCAGTCTTTAAGTGCACGTGTGGCTTTATTTGGTAACTATGGCTTCCCTCTTTGCCTATCTCAATTCTCACAAATAACCATGACTCGAACACTACAATCCATGCAGCCCAATCTTCGCACATTCTTTGAATAGAGCATTCATACCTTTCAATGGACACTGAACATCGTTATGACAGTGGAGCCATATTTTATATTAACAAGAAATGTAATTTGTAGTATTAATACATTCAATCCACACTCCACTTGGCCTTAGTAGTGACCAAAATCCTATTTTGAGCAGTGTATTTGCTATATTCAAACTATACAATGAAATATAAATTTAAGATTTTTTTTTACATTATTACTGTTCAGTACAACTACTACAGATATGTAGTATTAATATATTCAATCCACATCCCACTTGGCATTAGTGCATTGTGATGAACATCTAAAGAAGTGACCAGATTCCTATTTTGAGCAGTGTATTTGCTATATTCAAAGTATACAATGAAATATTTTGCACTATCACTGTTCAGTACAAAACTGAGTAGAGATACTCATTTTGCCTTTCACAGGTCAAAATGTGTTGTCTCTTGCAAAGTTTGCCATACTGTTCACATTGATATTTGGTGTCTGGTTGGTGAAAGACATTGACTGTCATTTATAAGAACTGATTGATGTCAAAATGTATAGAATAAAAAGGAAAACATCAATATTCTTAATTATTTGAAGAATGATCGCAAACTTAAAAAAAAAAAAAAAAAAAAAAAAACATATTGAGCTATCATCACCAGTATTGTTCAGCTATCATCATTTAAACAAACCATAGCGTATAAATAACCTGTTATCCTTAAATTCTGGTACTATACTTAAAAGACAGCATGACATTCCTTAATCAACAGAGAATTGGTCTTTATTAAATAATGTGAATGAAGATTCTGTATTGTGTAGGGGTTTCACGGCAGTTCCAGTTGAGTGTTGCCACTCTGCTGTCAGAGTTGATCTAGAGAAAACACTCAGTGTGTATTATTTTAAGCACACAGCTTATTTTAATGCTAATCAGTTGCAGCAGTTGTTTTGCATGTACAGAGGGAAGTATTATATCTCCAGTGAAACTTGCCATATACCACAAAAAGTGGAGTGCTAACCTGTTAAACTTAGCTTTGTGCATTTGAGAGTTCACCAGAGTAAGCAAGTCTGGAGCTTTATATGCAATGCTCGGTACATCATACTCTGAAGGGAACAGGTGAGTTTGCTGACAGCTGCAGCAATTGCTTAATGTGCTCTGCACCTGTTGAGTGGTTCCCTGCCAACCGTACTTGTATTTATGTTTTCATATCTTTGTGTATAGTTCATTTCTCATTGTTTATACTCAAGATGATCAACGGTTTCTTGTATGTACATAGTTAATGATTCTGTTCATCTGATGAGATTAAGGTATTTTGTATTATGTTTATTTTAATCATTAAGAAAATACCTCACGTAGATATACAAACTATCATTAGTTGCACATTTAACCTTGTTTTTCCTATTTGTTATCCCCTTCCTCTGTCTGGCGATGTGTTTGTACTTTTCTTTCCTGTCCAATGGTAGTTAGTATGTATTATCGGAAAGCCTTCATGATCACGTTAAATGGGAAGATACACGATCTGTCTCAAGAAGCATGAAAGCTCATGAGGGTAAATATGGAAGAGTATTCAAATACAAGTGAGCAGGAGCCACTATTAGGGTATTAACGTATCTGTATCTCCTTTCCCATTAGCTCTTTAAATCGCCAAGATCAAATCTCGGGGCACCTACCCTAATAAATACAGTTTCACATACTACTGTAGTCGTTTTACTGTAACGTGTTATCAGAAGAATTCAACAGACACTGAAGTTGTCTCAAGTACCAAAATTAAATAAACAATCATTAGCTCTTTTGTTGAAAAGGGAGATTTGACAATAAATGCGTTATATTCTTTTCGGCCTACTAAAAACCACATCATTTCAACTGTTTCCTTTGTGCTTTAAAGTTCGTACAGTTTTCCATAATTTGTAGACAGTATTGTTCTGTTCTCTCTCTTGCCCACGCCTTTCCTGTTTTCAGCGTCGGCTTTGGTTGAACTCTGATGTTCCGAGAGTTTTCTCTTAAGCTCGTCATGCTCCTGATCTTCACATGAGATCCCCATCTCCTGCAGATCTTTCTGTATCTCACTGAACCAGGCTTCTTTTGTCTTTTTCTCTCAGAGAAAAGTGAAAATGTGGTCGGTTAATCGTGTTGATGTAATTTGGGTAACGAGACCATAAAAATTAAACCATTTTTTCTGCATTGTGTCAGTGATTTTCTCCATATGTGTGTATAAATTCAATTAAGCTGTCTTTTAAGTCATTGAAGAAAATTTGAAATGCTGGAAAGGGATGTTGAATCTCTCTTCAATGATGTGCGACCAGATCAGCATATCAAAAGATGGAGTAATACATGCAATTAAACTCCATTGGTTAAGGATTGAAAAAGTCACATTCATTCTGAATACCTCAGCTTTATGATGACTGCTGGCAAAACACATGGTTTTTAGCATCTGGCTTACAAACTCTTAACTTTATATGCATATTCCCCCATCCCTCAGTTCAAAAAAGAACTCCTCCAGTCCTCAGACATCACAGCAACAAAAGAGACTAGACACAATAACAGCAATTTTTTGTCTCATGATTAACGAAGACAGTCATTGGCAGCAGTAGAGCTAATGTTTAAAAGAGTGGAGAAATGTTTCTTCCAGCACTCCTGGACCTGACTATCTATAAGGGTAGTACTACTGTCAGCAGTTTTCAGTTTTCCTGTTGAAGATGGAGTTGGACCACCTTCTTAGGATGCTGTCTCCCTCCGAAGGTTGGCGATCCAATTTATTATGCTAATGCGCGAGGCAGTGGCTCAAATTATTTCTATAGATATCGGCTGATTCAACTGTCTTAGCTATGCTTGATAGATGAAGTTCCAAGTTAACATGAGTATTCTTGGATATATGAAATGCTAAAACACTTAGGATTTTCATATGCCATCAATTCATACAGTAGTGTCTAACATGTTTGCCACCAGGAAAGGGACTCATCCAAAAACACTACATTTTATCACTCTGCCCGCCAGCAAGAGCTTTCACATGTCCATTGAAGTCTTAAGGTATTTATGGTTTATGGACAATGTAATATGTAATCCAATACAATGCCATTCTTGCCATCAAACCAGCCTGTAGCTGTGCTCCAGCTTAGAGCCAACACTGTGGACGAAGCAGTATGGTCTGTTATGGTCATGCAGACAAGATTGTGGTCATCCCATCCTGTGGTCACATTGCATGGTCCAGTACCCGTTCTTCGCTGCATATACCGGTAACCCTCATCTATACACTGGTTCCATTACTGTGTTGGCAATATGCCCTGTACGAACCAAAATGCCACGGTATGACAAACCTGGAGACCGATTATTCTTTCCCGTTCTAACTCTCTCACATGTCGATATTGTGCTCGTTGATGCCAACAAGGCATACAGACTCTTAATTTCATGTTTTCACCTCGTTTGATGGCTCTTCATTGTCTGAGCTTGGCATAACACTGACCTTTCCAGTCACACGAGAGGCCTCTGCTGAGTCACTACAATCTTAGCTGGCCTGTGTTATTGGGGTAGCATGCCTGCCTCTCCCTGGCTCATCAGGGATTTTAGAAACTGGCGTGAGGACTGGAACAGATGCACTTGGCCTCGTGAGGACAATTGAGTAACTGTCTGACAGTGAGGCAGATACCTGATCATGGAGACCAATATTAACGGCCGAGAGAACCCAACTTGCTGACCACGTATCACCCCGCACAATCTGTAGGCCGAATGGCTGGGTAGCGGCCTCTTGGTAGGCCAGGGCCCTTCGTGGGCTGTGTTACCACAAGAGGGGGGCGGTTACTTTTCTACACTTCTTCTGAGTTTGGATTCATTCAGGCCATTATTTATGGATGTTGCTAATATCATAACTGTTAGTTTAGTTAAAATCAAACAGGACAATACAATATCAACAGTTTAATCAATATGGATATATCACTTGCTTGATCTCATATAAACTGTAAGAATTAATGTTTTATTACAGTGTGAGATTCAATTATTACATTCTAGTAGTCCTAATAAAAACCACCCGAAGTCATTGGTCATTGCTACAGGAAAGTTTCTCGGCCAACTTATAACCTCAATCTATGAAAGAAAGAAGATAGAATCTCTAGGAATTGCCTCACGTAGGAAAATACAAGAGACGAGTGTTCCCTCCATAGACCCACTGTTAGCAATGAATGATCTGTGATTTGGAATGACAAATGGAAGTTTTCAGCTTTTGGATCTTGTATTGTTGTATTGCCAATTAGATGGAAGGTAGAGAAATAAAATTTCTGACTCGCGTGGGTCTGTAGCCATGACTTCCGTTTTGTGTGCCATTGCTCTAACCACTGAGCTAATGGAGGAGGCATCGTAATTCTCATTGGCAAAGGTACATTACAGTATGTGCAAACAGCATAGGCTTGGCATAATCACATTGTATTAGTAGCTGGCTGCAGGCTTTTATTTGTCATCAATACTGTCAGGAAAATCCATTTCTTCAATACAAATAGGGGCCGATAACCTAGATGTTAGGCCCCTTAAAACAACAATTATCATCATCATCATTCAATACAAACTGGCTCAAAGAGGGGTGTATGCAAATGCATTTGGACTCGGTTATCTTTTAACCCACATTATTTGTGCTGTGTGATTGCAATGCAGAAAGAGAGGTGGAAGTGTAGCTTATGCTATGAGAGCTTCAGAAAATGTGCAACCTTGAAACTTGCTTTAATACTACCAAATATGGTATAAGTGAATTGCTTATTTCATAGACCAGGAATTTCAGAACAAAATTGTTGTGGCAATTTGTTCAATCAGTGTGCATCTTATTTGGATCCTCTCCTGTTTGGTTTGCTATACAATTTAGCTTCACTGTTGTGTCATAGCTTCTGCATTCGTCTTACCCTGGCTTGCAGAAACTGTTATGCTACAGTGAACCTAGTTGTTCTGGTTACTGAATTAAGAATACAAGTATGATGTGGAGTAATGATTGTACTAATATATATTATAGGAAGAAAATTCTGAAATAGCCTTCTTTTTTTTTTAAATTAGATTACACAGTTCTTATATGCTACTAATGAAGGGCATCTGAGATTCTTTATCATACAATTTTCTGATGAGCCAAGCATTTGCAGCATGTTGAAATATGTTGGCATTGAATTTCATGGGTCGCTGCCTTTTGTTTATGACCTTTGCTTTCATTGACGCTTTATTATCTTAAGTTTCACTTATGATTCATATGAAGAATATCAAGATGCTTGTCCTCAACAGTAGTAGAGTTGACATGAGTGCCTGAGGAATGCTTGTTTTAGATTGAACTAACATACAATCATAGAGGATTACCACAAAAATGTATTAACTCATTCGCTTCTACATATTTTTGGACCAAACTGTACTTTAAATTTTATGTACAGATATTATTCGGAAAGATCAGGTAATTTGAATGTAAAATGTCTTATAAGGCTTTTATTTTTTATTGTTATATGTACAGTTGCAAATTTATAAAATGAGGACTGAACTGAGAGCAGAAGTTAGTCCTGTACTGCGTTGACAAATTCTTTGCTGCAACATGTTACCTAATGCAGGGTGTCAGGAAGGCTGTAGTTACATGACACATTGATGTCAGTGCTTAACCCAGACACCCGTTTTATAAGCTGACAAACAGTTACACATAGCCTATTCCATATATCTTGCCCCAACCCCAAAATCTTTGCTAGTCAAATATGTGATGCAAAAGTCGTTATGCTACAAGAAATTCCTTTCAACTCTCATTCTCAGCAAGTTCTCAATTGCCTTGGTGTATTAAGAATTAAGACTAACGTTAACACATGGGACGATCCACATTAAACAGATACTTACTTAAATTTTAGGTGGCTTGAATGTGTTAATTAATATAATGCTGTAAATGGGTTAAATTAGGATATCAACGAGATAACATCTATATAGATTGTTTGGCTTTTGTTGACGACATTGCCCTAATTACTGACACACCGGAAAATGACAAAATACAAATTGATAATTTAATACAACAAGCAAATAAAATAGGTCTACAAATTTCCTTCACAAAGACCGAATTTATATCCAATGTCAAAAACAGTCCTGATAAATTATGTATTCAACAAAACTAAATCAAAAGAGTGAATTCTTTCAAATATCTCGGTGAATGGATTACAATAAATAATAATGAGAAAAACAGTTAGAACAAAGAAAATGAATGTAGCTTTCCAGCTCACCAGGAACATTTATAAGAAAAAAGCTTTACCTAATTCTATTAAAATTAAACATTATAATACTGTTGTGAAACCAGAGGCCTTATATGGATCTGAAACGCTCAAATTAATGAATAAAGGCGAAATTAACAAAATCATGGTCATGGAAAGGAAAATAATTAGAAGTATACTTGACCCTAGAAAAGTAGGAGCAGATTACAACAGACCTAGACCAAATGTTGAAATTTATGAGCATGTAGAAAACGTACTACATACCATGCAAAGAAGAAGATGATTATCCTTTTTTTTTTGGACATTTACAAAGAATGAACGATGATAGATTGACAAAGAAAATTTTCAATAAAATTATGGAACTTAAGATACAGCCAGCTTGGTTTCAACAGACCTTGAATGACCTTAAAGAGGCCAATATACAAATTGAAGACATACCTAATAGACAACTATTTCGGAACAAAATTAAAACAGTCGCCTTCAAGGAGGAACTAGAGAGAAGCAGGAAACAGCCACACAACATTGAGGAGCTCCGGCAACAACAATCTGAAAGAATGAAGCAATTTTGGGTGACCAAGAAGAAATCATATAGCAAAACTTGATGTATTGATTTAACGTGCTCTATTAAGGGCTATTCGATTAAATAAATAAATAATAATGCTGTAAGCAAAATAAGAATACTGTAAACAGTTGGTAAGATACTTTGTGACTTGGTAATCAATGTTAATAAATTCAGTCTCTCGTTAAGTGAATCCATGTTCTTAGCAGAGTGCACTAATTCATTCCCTAGTGTCAAGAAGGGGGTTGTTGCATTTTTCAGAGATCTGAGGTTACAACTATCCTATGTGTGTGGATTTTAAAAGAATTCTTCAGAAATATTCTGGGATGGTCGCATAGTTTCAGTTCTGGCCCATATATTACAATCCTAGTCCCAAGTAGTTACAGTACCTAGGTACTACCGATACCACAATAACATGGATATCAGATTCCACACAGAGCTAACTGCATGTGGCTAATTTTTAAAGTTGATCCTGGTTCTTGAATGAAGCAGCAACAAATAAAACTTTTATTTCTTGCAGATAAAGGTGGACATACTAAAGTTAATTATGTACTTGCACTGTTGTTTACTGGGAATACAAGGAACGGAAATATAAATTACGAGAGAAATCTTGAGATTGGTGTTAAGATTCCCTTCCTCCATTGCATTATAAAAGGGACATGTATGCAGAAATCATTTGAAGTGTAATAACTAATGACTGACTACTTCATTAACTCTCGAAACAATGAAGTGGAACTATAACCTGCATTATTATTATTATTATTATTATTATTATGTGCGTATGGACCCTATTGGATCACGCATTACATTTATGATTCGCCTTTCTAACAGACCATATTGCTTTCATTCTTTCACTGTGCGCTTGTTTCCTTTCTTCTGACCACTTAGTCCCCGATCTTCTGGGGACTTCATTCTCTGGCTGTACCACCCATTTATTTATCTTCTGACGGTAGACATTTCTGTCTAGTATTTCTGATGTTTCTATCCGGGCCTTTTCCAGGTCATTTTTAACATCTTGTATCCAAGATACGTTCTTCAGTTTTCCAGAGTATGTCAAATCTTGTGAGTTAACCTTGGAGATGAGAGTCTGTGAACGTGTCCATAGAATTTCAGTCTTCGTTTCCTGATGTCTGCGGCGAGGTTGGATAGATTTTCCGTGGCTTTGCGTGATTTGAGTCTATACCCTTCTTCACTTTTCTCTGGGCCCAGAATTTTCCTCAAGATCTTTCTTTCCTCCTTCAAGATATTTTCCAGATCACCTTTCTTATTAAGTACCAAGGTTTCACTTGCATACAGCACTTCAGGTTTAATCACCGTATTATAGTGTTTGATTTTTGTATGTATGGACATGCATTTCTTGTTATAGATGTCACAGGTTCTCCAATACGCTCTTTTGAGTTTTTGTAATCGAACTTTCTGAGCTTCCTTTTCCAATCCTGTTGGTTCTAGGATCTCACCGAGATATTTAAAATGTGGAACCCGTTTGATGTGCCCGTATTTTGTTTGTAGTTCCTGGATGTCGAACCTAGTGCAAATAAACTTGGTCTTCTCGAATGAGATTTGCAACCCAGTTTTCTCAGCGCATTCCTTGAGGACTTCAATCTGTTTGATCGCTAAAATATCGCTGTCTGCTAGTATCGCTAGGTCGTCTGCGAAAGCTAAACAACTGACCTTGATGTCATCATTCTTTCGTCTAAGTTGAATGGGTTTCCAGAGCTTCTGGGCATTCAAGTCCTTCTCCCATTCTCGAATGACTTTATCTAGAACAAGGTTGAAGAGCAGTGGTGACAATCCGTCACCCTGTCGCACGCCGGTCTTAATCGCAAAGGGCTCTGATAATTCACCCAGAAATTTTACTTTTGACTTCGTGTCCGTGAGTGTTTCCTTGATGAGTCTTAATGTCTTTGGATCAAGTCCTAGTTCTTCTAAGATGTTAAAGAGAGACTGTCGATCGACCGAATCGTACGCCTTCACGAAACTACAAATGATCGGAGAGCTTCGGGTCGCTCTATATTTCAATATCGTCTTCAAGTTAAAAATTTGTTCAACACAAGAACGCTCAGGTCGGAAACCAGCTTGATATTCACCAATTTTGAGTTCAAGCTGTTCTTGTACTCTTTGAAGAAGACACGCGGAGAGAATCTTGTAGGTGACTTGAAGGAGAGAAATCCCTCTGTAGTTATTCACATCCGTTCTGTCACCTTTCTTGTATGTTTTCCAGATATCCATGATGATTAGTGTGAGCTCCTCAAGTGTATTTATTAATATTATTAATATTATTATTATTATTATTATGATTATTCCAAAAGTTGTTCTGCTACAAGAATCCTTCTTAGTAAGTTTTTAATTACCACAATGTATTAAGACTAACGTTAACATATCCTGTATCCAGTTCATTTATTTTAGTACTAATTTGAAGGTTTGGTAGTATTGGGTTGGTGCATAAGTCCGTAGCGTTTTCCATGAGTTTATCCACATCAAGTTTATAAGTTTATTAAATACTTCAGATACACATAAGAGAGAAGTTAATCATCAGTAACATATTCACCTTCACTATCTACAACAGCCTGCCAACGCTGTGATAACTTTTGATTCCGCGCCTGTAGAAATCAAGTGGTTTTGAGTTGAAGAATTCTTCAAGCCATGTTTGGAGCGCATCTTCATCCGGAAAAGAAGTTCCTTGAAGGTTGCTCGATAGAGAGTGGAAAATCTGAGGGTGCAAGATCGGGCGAATAAGGTGTGTGCGGAATTTCCCAGCCCAACTCCTATATAGTATTTTTTGTCGGGTTAGGAGAGTGCGGGCGGGCGTTATCATGGAGGAGCATCACTTCACGCAGTCTTGCTGGTTTTTCTTGGATTGGATCTGCAAGACGTCTCATTTGTTAGCAATGGTGTAATGATCACAGTTCATCACATTTGCTAGTTCTCGTGTACACTGACGTGGATCATTGTGAATTAATGCGTTAAACGATCTTCATCAAATTCTGACGGCCTTCCTGAACGTGGGGACTAAGGTCAAAACGACCTTACTTAAAACGAGATAACCACTTTCTTGCCGTGCTCTCTCCAATAGCATTGCCCCCATACATGGCGCAAATGTTTCTGGTCGCCTCCGCTGCTTTTGTCCCTCTATTGAATTCAAAGGAAGAATATGTCAGAAATGTTCCAATTTCTCCACTTGGCACTCAATTTTCTACCGTCCATGGCTCCACTCACTATCTTCAAATGACAAAAACTTCAATATGCAAACATAAGAATGAACATTGAACTACAAAGCAACAATGGCAGTCGATAAATAAAACCATAGCAACCGGAATACCAACAAGCAAAAACAAAAGCTCTACGGACTTATGCAGCAACCAAATATTTTCTCATCAATGGAATTCGGTGTTACTCTTTATTTTTAAAATCATAAGAGTTTATATACCAAGAAATTACTTGCACAAATGCACACATTTACATGTTAAGTTGCTCTTAGGTTATATTGACATTTATAGTCATTCTCAGAGTATGCTGGAGTGTGGTGAATTCTGCATTTCCTGGGATAAGACTTAACCAAGACATTCACATTACTAGTTGAAGCGAATGTGTTAATTTAGTTCAGCTTTAAAGCAAACTCATATCAATAACAAAATAAATCCTATTGTATATTAATGTATTTATTAACCATGAAGTGTGGGATATTTCATTACAACTGGTTGGCTTGATTGTGATGGAGGCATAGTCGTATATATGTTATGTATTTGTTCTCCGATAAACCTATGTAGGTTAAGCAGCATGCAAGCGTTATAGTAACAGTTAATCATTCATTTTAAAAATTTTATTGGTTGCAATTTGTCTTCCAAGTTCTCTTCTTTTGGTACTAATTTGAAGGCTTGGTAGTATTTTCAATTAAGTGGAATTTGAAGTTCCTCCTCATATTTATTTTTAAATGTTTAGTGGTGTCAAAACTGTCAGTAGTGTTCTTTGAAGAGAATTGATTTGCAATGTAATATTACTTCATAGTAGAGAGAATTTGTTGCTATACAGTAGAACGTTGTTTATCCGGACGTCAAACAACCGGAAAGTCAGTTATCCGGACGAGCAAAAAAAAAAGACGAGCAGCGCGCGCTTACGGTAATGAGTCGGTTCTCTCTTTCAATTGCTGTCTCCTACCGTTTGTTTACTCTATAATGTTTCAACGTGTTACAGTATGTGAGTGGGCGTACTGTACTGTATTGTGTAGTGTAAAGGTCTTCTACGAGTGGCAAAGGGGAAAAACGAAATCGCAATGTTTTATCGATCGAGTAAAAGGTGGAGATCATTAATAAACTGGATAAGGGTGGGAGTGTGCCGTGTCTAATGAAAACTTACAGTGTTGGAAAATCCACACTTTATGATTTGAAGGACCGAAAAGGTGAAATTCTGAATTATGCATCTGAGTAAGATATTGAGGATGGTTCTAAAAAAGATAAACCAGCTACGGATGAAAACTTGGAAGAAGCGGCGTACTTATGGTTTATTCAGAAAAGAAGTAAGGGGAGATCCCATTTCTGGACCTTTGTTATGTGAGAAAGCATTGCAACTAAATGAGAAGCTTGGTGGTTATCACCATAATGTATTCTGCATAGTTTTTCCTATCTAATAAACGCAATTTGATTATCCGTAAAAATCGTTATCCGGAACACTTTCGGTCGCAATTAGTCCGGATAAACGACGCTCTACTGTAGTTCATTTTCATTCTTTACTAGAGTTTGTCCACAGCTTTGCACACCTGGAAATTGCTTTTATAGAACTAAATATCTTTGAAAATTATATGAAAATTTGTTTTATTAAAGTAACAATGTTATTTCGCTGAGTAGCGTCATGCAGATATGCAATATACCTGCATGTTGTGTCAATGGAGTGCAACACTTGTTTTTTCCTGCTGGCTAAGATGCAGTATTCCTGAGGTTAAACAAATACTTCACAGATTGAAATAAAACCAATTATCGGGAAGATATAACTGGGTCTACCATGCTCAAAAGGATTTCTTCCGGCATTAAAATGCATTATGTTCAATTCATATAGAAATATGAATTCTCACAATATGAAAATGTAAATGCTCAGCATGTGTGACTTAATCATAGTTGATGATCTTCCTGGAATTTCCCATCGATAAAGCACATTGTCAAATTTTAGACCTTCGTCAATTTTCAAGTGTTATAAATATATATATATATATATATATATATATATATATATGTGTAAGAGTTTTACTTTGATTATTGTTATCTGGTCTGGTACAAGTCAGCAATGACCTTCCTAACATGTTGATCGCACCACAAATAACTGCAGCTAGTGTGTTGGTGAAGCAATACGTTACTGCTTGACTCTTGTAAATGGCATTACAGCCCGTCTGGTGGGGCAGGTGACGTGACTCGACACCTCGGATTATTTTTTGAATGCCGCGGTTTTTAAACTTTTATAAAAGAATGTTATTCTTGTTGTATTGTCTGTTGTTTTACTTTCATGATTGTTTAATATCTTCTGTTAATTTTGATCGCCATACTCGGACACAAAGCATTTCTTCATCTTTCTTATTGTCCTCATTGTAACTTGAGTAGTGAACAAAAAACTGGCAATCACACTCATTTGAAACTTGGATTTAATAATTCTTCTAGTATGAAGAACTGTATCTTTGAAACCAATGGTACACGAAAATGTTAGATAATTGACTGACGGTTTCGTACAAGTATATGTTTCCTTCCCAGTATAATATTTTGTAGTTTGAAGAACTTTCATTTCTCCTAGAAAAGTGATTAAAATTATTGGTAATGGAAACTGTAATTAATGTGATGTATATTCTGTACCTTGTTGGAGGTGAGTGGCTGAAATAATCCACCTGATAGTGATGCTGGTGCAATGGTTGTAGGGTAGTAGCTCGAGGAAACCCTCCTAAGATGTTAATTAGAAGCCTTTGGGACCCTAATATTTTTTTTATTTGTGTTGGGTTATGAATAATTTGTGTAACTTTACATCAACATTTACTAAGATTTCTTGAATGCTAAAATTCTTAGTTGGGTTTGCCTGTTTGTAGGAGTATAACATTTTTTTTTTTTAACTTTTGGCTGATGGTTTGCCTTTTTCTCACAGTTTCAACAGGCTCCATATCTGAGGTGGACAGGCGGGCATTGGTACGTACTACTTGGGCACTAGTAGTGTATTGGCATCTCTGACAAGATTGGTTGAGGTAACTGATGGTAGTAATGTGGTGGTGGAATATGTTCCTCAATGAATCTCTCTTCTTGTGAGATGCCATTGCCCTTTAGTGTATTGTAATAAGCATGTTTGTTGGTGGTATGCCCTGCCTGTGTGCATGCATGCTAGTACTCTGCTTCTACAGATTGCTGCATGGCTTTCCTCTCCTTGGTGTGCTTTTACTTTCCTCCTTCTCAGTCTGTCTTTAAATCACAAATGTAAGTACACTGTAAATAAACATACTATTACTGAAGTAGCTGTCCATAATGTGGTCTGATTATTTTTTTTCTTTGATGATTTAATACAATTTCTCTAATAGGATCTACCAAGTGGGTTTCTTGTGAACTTGTGTGCGTTTTTATTGTTTGGAGGAGAATTTCTTTCATTCTCTTCCCCTTCATGTGATTGTGTTTTATTTTAACACTATGTTATTTTCCTCATTGTGGTCTTGTTAATACAGTTAAGTGATGTGTGGCTTATTCAACTTTATCAATAAACCAAGAGATACTGCATGACTGTACTATAAATGTTTAATAGTGATTAAGATTTTGATTTAGATTAATAAGATACAGTAGCTGTATTAGTACATTTCTAGTTAATAGTTAAAGTAATTGAAATGGCTGTGCTAAACTTCATCTGTTGCTTATCATTTACTTCTGAAGTATCAGTTGCATTCATGGCAACTATAGATTTAAACCATCAATGAGGGTGATTTGTGGGTGTTTGAAACCATCTTCATGGACTACTTTCCTTATTGCTTGGTGTGACCGCTTGCAACATGTGTTAATCTCATGAAATGTAGATCTGAAGCACATTCAGGTCTAATGATATTATAAGTCAGTTCTCTTTGCACATCTTCATACTTCTTTTTCTTAGATATGAGACAACTAGTTGCTGTATTAATGCAGTGATGCACAAGTTCAGAGTGCTTCAAGTAGGTTGGTAGTCAGTGCTTCGACTGCAAGACAGTCCACTGTGGTATATTTATCTGTCTTTGCAAAGGCAGACCTAGAGGGGGATCTACCATCCCTAAATGGCTGTAGAAATATTGAGTTTGCATCTTGAGGAAATTTCTAACTTAGTGTTTGTTGCAAAGTATCAACATTTGAAACCATCACAAAACAGTCAGAGCTGGTAGTAAATAGAAACCTGTCTTGGATTTTAACATCATTGTCAGTTTTATTGCCCTTGAGACGATAGATAGATAGGTTTGTGAATGGGGACATAGCCCCTGGATGCAATATTACAATAAAACTACACTGCAGAATGCCCCTGGTTGCAATATTACAATAAAACTACACTGCAGAATAAAGTAAACAATAACAATTATTTTAAAATGATAAATGCTAATCCAACCCCTTCCCTCCAACATACACAGATTCACTGCTACCCACTAATTTTATCACTACTTCTTGTTTAGTTGACTGTCTGACTCCAATCATTTGGAGGCATAAAGCTGAAAATGTCCTTTGACAAATGGTTCTATTCTATTAGGATGTCTCATAAGTAATGCTGTTTTTTAAGTTTCGTGTTTTAGAAGATAGAATTGGTTTTCTTTTGGTTTGCCAATGCCATTGACAGGAGGCCATTATTAGAATTGTGTACATCACAATAATGTTTCTGTTGTCAGTTGTTGATGCACAATCACAAATGGAACTTGTGGGGGGTTAGGGTCCTTCTAAAGCACTACTGGAAACGAGATTACAAAGCTGCTGCTGCGGCTCAAAGAAAATGTGAAGTGAAAGGAGATGGTAAATAGTGAGCATGTGGCACAATGATGGTTCCAACGTTGCATCACTGAAGAAGAAAACATTACAGATTTACCGCGTTTTGGTAAACCTAAACTATGGTATATTGAGAATACACGCAGAGTTTTGGAAGAAAATTCACAAAGAAGTACTCGTAGGCTGTCAGAAGAACTTGGTGCATCAAAAGATACCATACATTGGCATGTTAAGAAACTTGGAAAATCAAACAGAAACTTAGATCTGTACCTCATGAATTGACCCCTGAACAGGCTCAACGTAGGAAGGATATCTGTCGTCAGCTTATCGGTAACCCCATGGATGATAGATTCATCAGGAGAATTGTCGCATGTGATGAAAAATGGGTCCATTACCGCAACACTGACGCCTCGAAACAGTGGCTCAGTCCTCGTCAACCTGCCAAAGTCATCGTTAAAAAGGATTGATTCGGCCCCAAAGTGATGTGTGTCTGGTGGAATTTAGAAGGAGTTATTCACTGGGAGTTTGTTTCAAACGGACATGCAGTCAATGCGGATCTTTATTCTAAACAACTGGAACGAGTTCATGAAATTTTGAGATGGAGATACCCAGAATTAGTTAACCGAAATAGAGTTCTCTTGCAGCAGGACAATGAGAGACCTCATACTGCACAAACATCCATGGCAAAAATCAAGGAATTGGGAGGAGTCGAACTGCTACCACATCCGGCATACATCCCTGATCTTGCACCTTCAGATTACCATCTTTTTCGATCCCTGACCCATTTCTTGCGTGGAAGAAATTTAGAAAACATTGAAGGAGTGGGAGTGGGTCTTGCCGAATTCTTTGATACCGTCGCGGGATAAGAAACCTCGCTGATAGATGGCTCAAGACCATAGAATCTGACTGTCTCTACTTTGAAGAATAGTTTAATTTCCTGTCAGAAAACTTTCCCCAAAAAATTTTCTGAAAAAAAAACCGGCAGTACTTGTGAGACATACCCTGTATTCCCCCTCTTCCCAAAACAAAATCTTTGCCTTCGTTAACAAATGAATATCTTGCCATGCATTCTCTACCCCCTCCCTCCAATCTTGCTGAAAAACATCTATTGGCCAAACTTTCCCACCCAAATTCTGAATCATTTCACTCACACTACTTGTCCACTTGTGATCCCCCAGTAGATACCTGGCAGCCTTCCTTTGCACCCCCTTCCAACTCATTTATCAAGTATGATATTTAACATACTGTAGATAAAATCACAGATATAGCACCAGAACAAGATACTGTATATAGATAATCCCAAGGCCTAGTATGCCTCATTATAGCACTATTTATAGATTTTGTTTCTATTAACATAACCAATGGCAGTGTTTTTTGAGGATCTGAGGAGACTCCCTGACTGACAGACAGGATCCCTCATGACTGCATTGTGTTTTAAAATGGTAATGAACATATCACTGGTGTTGATCTCTGTAATTCAACAACTTTCCATGTACAGTATATACGACCTAAACTGGACCTGGAGTACGTCGGACCACCAAAAATGTCGGATAATACAGAATGACTTCAAAAATGAACTAAAACAAATAGGTAGGCTATACAGTATTACTAAAAGAATGACATGTCTTACGGTACAGGTAGTCTCATTTACTGAACCATCAATTCAATTATACGTGCTGTATTGAACAAAACCATTCCAAATGCCTTAAGAAAGAAACTTGGCAACAATGTCTGCTTGCCTAATGATTCAAGTTTTTTTACTGCGAGATCTCGCCATCGATGAAAATTCAACACCTTCGTTGCGCTAACCTCCTGCTGTTGCTCCACGTACATTAATGCCATATCCAATGTACTCAATCCTTCACTGTGAGACATCGTTTTAGTCTTTTGTTCTAAAAAACCTCATTCTTCTTCTTCTTGCTCTTTTACACATCCTCATTTTTGTCAGCGCTTGTCCCACGGTTGCAACCTCCACACCGGGTGTCCCAGAATTTAGTGTACACCAAATTTTCAAATTAAGTCTACCAGTGTCGGATAAGCGAAGGTCGGTTGAGCGGGACTCTACTGTATATTCGGTAATATTTATTTGATTATTTTTGAAGTAAATTACAACTACTTATAACTGATTTGATGCCTTAGAGTTGACAGAAACTATACCATTCTTTACATATTAAGTATCGAGGACCAAAGCAACCTACAAGTTGTACTTTTCAATGCTTATGTGCAGTGAGGGGAATAAGCTTCAATAAATTGTGAGTTAAGCCATTTTGGCACTCGATATAACAGATAAGAATCGGTATAAGTTGTCGTCTTCTTCCTCTTCCTCGTTTTATCTTTTGTCCTGGTTAACGGGGTCAGCATTAACCATTGGGAGTCACTGTTTTCTGCCTGTGGCTTTTTGTTCTTCCAGTTCATGTCTCTCAGGATGGTGGCAGCCATGTAGTTAGGGATCTACCCTGACCTCTTATGCTAGTGGGAATGGAGAGGCATCTTGATAATAACCTTGTAGACAGCATACTACATGACCATAGCACCTTAATCACATCTCTGTTAGCTTTTCTGTGATTGGTGCTACCTTGAAACTTCCCCTCACTTCATCTTTCAATGAGATTTCTCCTGACCAGCGCTCTATAGGCATCTCAGCAGTGTGGACTTTCTGCTCATGTGTTTTCTTAACTGCCCAGCATTCACTGCCATAGAACTTGGCTGAAACGGCCAGTTGTATGGTAAAATACAGGGCCAGCCAGCATTTGCATCAACTGGTCTTGCTTCACCAAAGCTGTACATGGCTCAACAGATAAGACTATGAGGGATTACCCAAGGTGTCAGTTGTCATCTTTCCACTTACTGCTAGCAAGTTGAGTGCTTGTCGGTAAAGTTTTCAATTTGTTAAAACTGTAATGATACACACTTGACAGTTGCAAATGTTATGTTATAGTTAGTTATCGTTGTTTTAAGGGGCAGAACTACGAGGTCATCTGCCCCTTGCAAATGTTAATAGTTGAGATGTACATTTCTAAGGAAATATCATGATGAAGATTTTGTACATAAATATCCACATTTGCTTAGAATACAACATAGTAACAGAGTTGTGGCAGTGTTGATTTCTTATCATAGGTACTTTTCTCTCAAGAAATGACCTCTTTAATTTTTCACTTGCTTTGTACAAAGTCTAGAGGGAATGATCCACTTTATTGATAGATGATTAGGTTTTCATAGATGGACTTATGTAAATAGGCTACGCTTTGTATAAAAATAGCATAGAGACTATATAAGTTGTTTCTTATGGCTAGCCCGGATTCCAATCCATCAGCTTTTGAGACTGTATAAATGAAAAAGAAAAGAAGAAAAATGGGCTTAGGCTGTGTTTGGCCATGGCCACTAGTTTTTATGGTTCCAATTAAAACAAATATAACAGATTGAATTTATAGCCTTACTAGATTCGACAGGTGCATCCATACATTGTCACAGAGTAGAAGGCATTTTTATACCTTGAGACAATGTCTTTTGTTCGTGAGTATCTGTTGCAAGATCCTATTTTGAGTGTTTTCTCTAACTTTTTGAATCGTCAGCATTGGTCAGTAGCATTGAATGTATTTCTGATAAGCTTCGTGCTTCACGTGTTAAGACTCTGATGGGGTTTGTGAGCACAGATATTATTTTTTTGTTTGAAGGTGTGTTTGCCCTACATGGTCATGTGATCAACGTTGGTTCCTAGGATTACATCTGTTAGTATTTGCACTACGGTTGGTTTTTCTGCACTACTAGATAGGATTTCAACCTTTGTAGCCCAGATTCTCTCAAATTTTTGATAAGCCACATAGGCAAGTGACACATTTTTTCATTCCTCAAGATCTGACCTCTTTGATTTTGACAATCGACTCAATTTCATCTTTTACTTTAGCTGCATATAACACTACATTTTGTTTAGAGAACATAAGTTTGCACACAAGTACACTTGTTACTTCCACAATTCTAGTCCATATGGGCTGCAGTTATGATCTTGTGATAGTTAAAGTTTAGTTAGTTTTTGTTGTTTTAAGGGACAGAACAGCAAGGTCATCTGCCCCTATAGTTAGTCTTTTTTACAGGCCTCCAGAGTTGCTGAGCACACTGAATCAGATGTCATCAGCCCTGTCTTGTTGTTTGACCGTGGGTGTGTGGTGCTGGTGGATCTTTACCCTTCTTAGGAAATAACAACCTTAGAGCAGCAGTCTAGGGTATTTTCCAACATCATCTGTTTACATGATTCATTTGAAGATTAAGACAGCATGCACAATAAATAATTTTATTGAGTATCAAACAGTGAAAAAGTCTTTAATTAAAGAATGTGTTATCACTTTCTGCTTTAAAAAGAACTTTTAATTTGGGAGAGGCTATTACAGGGACAGGGCCAATATGCTAGCGGGTCTGGTAGATAATTGCTATGCTATAGGTGGGTTGCACGAGTTGGGGGTGGGGTGGGCCAATGCGAGCGTCATCTATTGCCTCTCCCGAGAATCAAACCTTCCGCCATATTGTTGTAAAAGCCAGAGTAAATACGTGTGGTGATTGGCGGGGAGCATCAGCTTTTAGTGATACTTCTCCTTTTGTGGAGAAGTATTTGTCAAACCTGACTCTACCCCTTAAACATTCCGACCGACCAAAAGGTAGGATTTTTGTTCACTGGCTGAGATTATATATTGAGCTGACACTGTTCGAACGAGGTATGGTGGTCGATGCCCGACGGATGTGAAGTGCGATTTCGGCAGTGGTGCGGAAATTAGGCTTCACACAGTCAACCATGTCCATGGTGAATGGTTGAATGTGGGTGTCACTGGACATCCAGCTACCCTCGATGACCGTGACTGGCGACATCTGAGACGGGATTGTCAATAGTGACAGAAGTGCAACAGTGCAACAAATCACGGTTCAATTCAACGCAGGCCGTGCTAGACGTGTGTCTCAGTGGACAATCGGTAGGAACATGGGTTCCATGGGGTATGTGAGCCGGCGCCGCACACGGGTGCCACTGTCAACCCAATGTCATCGACACGACGACGCGCATTTGTCGCCAATAACCAGGAGTGGACACCGGAACAATGGCGTAACGTGATATGGTCGGACAAATCATGATTTCAATTGCACCATACCGATGGAAGGCACCGTGTGTGGCACAGACCACATGAATCGATGGATCCCGCCTGCCTCAAAGGTGTGGTCCAGGGAAGTGGTGTCTCTGTTATGGTCTGGGGTGCATGTTCCTGGTATGGAATGGGACCCCTGGCTGTTCTGGAAGAGACTTTGATGTTCTGCGATATCTTGAGCTGCCAGAGGTCCCACATGCTATTAGATGACTATCCGATGACATTTCCTAAGTCAGTGTACTAGCTAACGCGGCAAAAATCTTTGATTCGGATCAAGATTATTGATGAGTAGTACCGTATGCGCGGGGTTGGCAATATTGTTTTTGTCCCATAATTCACATGTATTATGGCGGACACAACTGCAAGTTTACTTTATAAGTCGTGATCTAAAAAGGGGATGGTGGGTGGGTTATAGACAACGGAGGAGAAAACATCTATTACCACATCATTTCTACAATATTATTATCCATTAAAAAATGGCATTTCGGCTAATTTAAGCAGTTTTGTAGAATGTTCACCACTTCTGAACTGTTACCAATGTTATGATGGCCCTCGTGCGGTTGATTAGTCTTCAGGCCAGTTAACACACACTATGGACTAATATTTTCACTCATAGAATGACTTACAACACCTCCTCAGAATAACACTTTGCCGTGAATTCCTACGGGCAGGGACACCAAGAGTCCGCCGATGAGCCTAGCTTGGTGTCCTAGGCGAAACCCCACACAAGACACGGCACAAACCTAGAAGAATTGCTGAGTTTTACCTCCCTATTGTTAACCAACTGGCATTTACAACAAGATGGCGGACAGGCTGTTTCTGAGTACGGCGCATAGATGGCGATAGCTTCGCAGGAGAAAAAGTAGGCAACCCACACGGCTCGTGCAACCCACCGATTGATACACTGCAAGTGAAATTCAAACACCTGTATCAATTCACCTCTGCAAGTACTCGTCAAGGAGGTGTCTCGTCTGTTATCCTTGTTGTTGAATTACTAAGAAATGTGTTTGATTGTGTTTAAATTTTAATTGTAATTTACAGGGAAATATTTTCAACACATACGAGGGGGGACCCAAATAAACACCGGACTGAGACCGCACTGCCAATCGTGGACATAGTAGATAGTTCACCCGCTAGATGGGGCTAATGGAGACCTTCACTAAACTACTGCACAGAGGGCGTCAGTTTGTATGTGACCGTTTGATCATAGTGTTGTTTTTCTTTTACTGTTCTCGTGTTTTACCTGCGATTTCTTTATGGGAGATTAAAAAGAACAAAGAGAGTGTTTGAAATTCTGTTTCCTGTTTGAAAAATCGGCAACAGGAGCTTGCCAAATGCCTCAACAGGCTTTTAAGGAGGATGCTGGGTCGTACGCGTAACACAACTCTCATCATCTCTTAGGACTGTGGTCAAAAAGTTTGGATCACTTTCAATCTCGTTTTTCAGGTCCTGGCTCAACTGCAATAGAGTGTTATTTTTGATCATCTGTGAGAAGGCGAGGAACAAATTTAGCGGCAATACGTCTCGTTTGCAAATCCTCTGTCAAAATCCACTGGCGAAAGCTCCAACTCACTCCTGCCTCTTCTGAAATTTCGTCGATTGTGAAACCATGATACTAGTTATTTTTTGGCGGATTTTCTCAATGTTTTCATAATTTTGAGATGTTGAACGGTGCCCAGAATGAGCATGGTCTTCACTCATCTCACCACATTTAAGTGCCCAAACCACACACAAACTTGTGTGCGGCTAATAGCATCCTCGTTGAAAGCCTGTTGAAGCATTTGGTAATCTTCTGTTGCCGACTTTTCAAGCAGGAAACAAAATTTCAAACACACTCTTTTGTTCTTTTAAATCTGTCATAGCGACTTTGCAGGCAGAACACGAGAACAGTAAGAGGAAAATAACACTATGATCAAGCGGACACATACAAACTGTGACGCCATCTGGGTAGCTGTTTCGTGAAGTTCTCTATTAACCCCATCTAGAGGGAGAACTCTCTACTACATCCACCAATGGCAGCGTGCTCTGTCCATAAACAAGAAATAAATAAATAATGAAACAAAATAAAAATAAATAAATAAACAAGAAATAAATAAATAAACAAGAATTAAATAAATAAAGAAATAAACAAGAAATAAATAAATATAAATAAATAAATAAACAAGGCTCGTCGAAAATATCAACCCATGGAATACCTAAGATCGAAACGGTCTCTCTCCCTGAGAGAAGCTTTAACGAACTATTTTGGTCTACCCTTGTATACTCGTACCGGCCAGCGAGGTTGTGGTGATGTAAGATTCAGGTTTGAATCCTGAGTAAGGTCTCATTTCAAAGACTTGCTTGTCAGTTACAACTACTCCGAGGGGAGCTATATCCTAAAGTCATTTCTATGATTCAAAAATATTTGACCTGGCAACTACGTAGTTCTGGTGTTACCTGAACTCGGTCATCTCAACGGTATCCAGGAAGTTGCTCCCAATGCCCTAGAGTTGGAAATGTATCCTTCCCATGGCGAGGTCATGGTGATAAACGTGGCAAAACAGGCCTGCCTGGAATGCAGGAGATTGGGTTCGAATATGGACTGAAATCTCATATCTATTTTACTCAACAGTTCTTTTTATACTAGCAAAAGTCTAGGTAGGTGTTGTCCGTAGCTCACCTTTGGATATTAGTAATATTAGTCTGTTTGAGCAGAGGAGGCACTTGCAAAGTATAACATTTTGTTACTAGGTGGGATGGTTTTGGCCAAATTAAGAGCATATGTACTGTATGCAGAAAATTTTTAAAACTTGCCTTTTTGAAGAATATTTTTATGTGAATAATAATCATTGCTTGAGGGCATATTCCCAAAGTTTCAGTTCTGAAATAAATTATAAATGGGGTTAATTGACCTAAATTTCAATGTCCTGCTGCAGTAAGTATTGGAATTTTCATAGTTTAGGGACACTTTGAAACTACTTGCAAGATTGTAATGAAAAATGACCCCCAGTCTCTGTACTAGGTATTGTGTAAATTACTGTAAGTGTTGAGTGATATGTCATTATATTGTAAACCAAGTGCTGAGTATAAAAATGGATAATTATTTTAAAATTCTCTCGTTAAATTCACCTAGTAAAAAATTAATAACATTTCCAACCAATGAATGACTTGATGTCAGAAAATGTAGCCTTTGTGTAAATTATCTAAGTGATATCTCAGTGCTTTTTTTTATATGTACCTGAGTGGTGTAATGTTGGGAAAAAAAAGGAGGAAATTGTTGAATAGTTAAAATGTCAACTAAAAACTTTGAAAATAATTATCCGATGTTCTTAATCAATTATAAAAAAGTTTGGAGATTTCACAAACATCACAAAAGTTATGGAAATTTTAACACTTGGCTGTAATTTAACCATTATATCCCATTAAACAATTGTAGGCAAAGATTACAAGCAACGTGATAGAAAATAATCTTGTTCTAAAAATGAGAAAGCTCCTAGGTGATACTAAGGAAAACCAAGAGGGGATGTAAAACATCCAGAAGTAGTTACAGACCTGTGTAAAAATCAAGTACAAACATGATGATTCTAGCTGATGAAATTGGAATTTACAGAGTGGGGAATTCCTATGTGAATGTAGATAGACGTGTAGGTCGTGGCACAGAGTCCGGTGGTATGAGCAGCGTATAAGGGACTGAGTGAGTAAGGAACTGCAGTATCCTCCCTCTGAGGTTTGGAGAAAATGTGAACTAAACACGAGTTGATGTAGAGTGCAACAATTTGACAACCTACAGATCACTCTGGACTGTGTGCCACAGCAAATTCTCAGTGATGGAGGGTGAAACTTGGGTGATACCCAAGAAAACTAAGTGAGGGTGTAAAACATCCAGAAGTAGTTACAGACCTGTGTAAAAATCCAGTATAAACATGATTATTCTAGCTGCTGAAACAGGTGGCTTACTTTCACTATACATGCCAGACCAGACTTGTCCTCTTGTGGTTCAGGTGGAAAGCAGAATATGTCTTGCAGGTCAGATTCAGATGAGAAAAATACATTGCAGACCAAATCAATCATTTGCTGAGTTTTCGGACCCAATGTGAACCATTTTGAGCCTTTTTTTTTATTCATTCACATATGAAATATAAATCATATAGGGTACTGATGCGAGCTCACTTGTTTGCAAGGGCAGGAAGAGGCGGAGAACGAAGGGAAGAAGCTTCCTTTCGTTGCCTTGGCAACCTGGTTACTACTCAGCAGAATATATCAGCCCGTTGCACACTCAGTTGGACGAGTATAAAGTTATGAGGCAATGTTTTTGGAACACAGATATCGCTCACCCTCATCCAGGCAATGAGGCACCACGTTCTCGGTGGCTACATTCCTCTGCCTAACAATCAGTAAAATTCAGTAAACTCGTGATGGCCTGTGTATTTCTCTTGTAACATAAATGAAGACAACAGTCATTTAAACCAAAGTATAACTATAATATTTCATGCTATTAAGTGAAAACATGGTGGTTTCTGACTGTTGGTACTGTTGAAAATCCACTTGTAATTCAGAGGTTCCCACTTGATTGTGTGACACAGCATAACACACTTGTTTTTTGTTCTAGATTTTATTCACTTCAAGTTACAAAATAGAGTATGTGCTTACCAAATATTAAACAAAGTTTGGAGAGCCCAGTTTTGCAACAATGAGTAGTTTAGTTAGTTATTGTTGTTTTAAGGGGCGGAACTACGAGGACATCTGCCCCAATGAGTAGTTTTCTTAGAAAAATTCACACTGAAGTTCATTAAGCTCTAATTATAGATGTCCTGGCTGAGATTCAATATCACAATGTATAGGATTATTAAATAAAGCAATATCAGGCCGAAAGCTTTCAGAATATTGAAAATGGCGGTAGGTCTTGGCTCCTCAAAAATGTCAGAACTCTCAATAAATTTAGTTCTCCATCCTCTTTTAAGTTAACAGCAAGAAGGGAATGTCCTTGTAAATAACCCGAGACGTCTATGATTAGAAATGTCTAGAGATTGTTAGCTAATTGAATTGAAAACAGGATATATCAGAAGTTAATTTGTTGTCTGATGATTAATTAAAAGGTGCAGAAATCACAATCACAAGTTGTTAGCCAGAGTTTCCATACACAGTAAGTTCACTGCTCTGAATGAAAGGGCAACACAATTAAAATACTATCATAATTCAGTTATTCCACAAATAATGTTAATGCTAATAATAAATATTCTTCATGCTACTTTAATTGGGGAATCTGATGAATGTGTATGTACTGTAGATCCAGATAAAAGTAGAATCTGTTGAAATTCCAGGACAGTGTGTTATGATTCAATGTGATGTTCCAGCATTTCATTTATGGTAGCTGTAAATATGTCCTTATTAGCATTTTGGTTTATTGCAACTAGCATGATGTAGCTATCTTCTGGAATAGAAGAGAAGTAAGGTGTAACAACAGGACATGCTGCTGATTTTCGGCTAATTTTGTACAGTCATCTACTATTTATATTAAACTATGATAAACGATAGCCATTACGAAAAACAAAAACCTTATGAAATGTATGACTGTATCATACATGTATATAAAGAATGGCAGAACTTAAATGAAGTTTCATTTTAATTTCTTCACAGGGTTTTATTATTTTCTTTGTCCTATGAATTTGCATTGTAATATGTAATTTCTTGATAATGTTTCACCATACAGAATGCTGATTTGCCCGTATCGACAACATTTGCTGGTGGCTTCCGTTATGTTGCTTCGTACAGCCCTCACCTGCGCCGTTCACTGCCCAACATGTCCCATTCGATGAGTACAGAACCAGCCAAGATCTACCCCTACCATCTGCTACATATCACCAACTACAGACTGCCTGCTGATGTTGATAGGCTCAATCTAGAGGTGGGTGAGAATGTGTTTAGTTTGCAGTAATATGTTCCAGGTACTGCACCATTGCTTGGTTAAAATGTAATAGGTCATTCATTGCTGTTGCATACATTTCATGGGGCACTCTGATTCTCAGTCAGTATAAATTCACTCTGCAAAATCGAGTTGAGTAGCATACCTAGTAAGTCTCTTGCTGGACCCAAGCTTGCGGGAGAAAATACCAGCGCAGTCAGTTGGCATTTGAAGGTGCTCAAATATTAGATGACCCTGATGGTAGATTTATCGACACATTTAAGATCCCCTTCAAAGCAAAATTCTGATAGTCTTGGGTATCTAAAGCCACAGCAGTTAAAAGGGATGTTACATCCTGAACTACTTGTTATTTTTATATGCACATAGTACATAGGAGCACATAGTGATTATAGTGTTATTGATCTTATACTTATTTTCCAAAACTTCCACATTATTATTATTTTTATTTGTTTCGCCCTCTAAGGAGCATGTAGAGTCAATAGTTAGTGTTGATCTTCGTGTTCTTATCTTCTCAAAACTTCCTCATCTTTTTGCTATGTTACTATGCCCAAGGTTGAGGGTTCAAACCCGGCCAAAGTCGTCGGATTTTTTAAGAGCGTTAAAAATCCCTCAGTATGCCTTCCTTCAGAGGGAAAGTAAAGCCGGCGGGCCCATGTCATAGATTTATGGCATGTAAAAGAACCTTCCACTAACTAAACGTGTGTGAAGCAAAATTTGTAGGTTTGGTTTGATTAATGCCCTTAAGTTCCAATGTTCGTCACCGGGCGCTGGTTGCGATGGCATCTTGTAGTTGCCAAGTTCACAGCTAGGTGTCATGGATGGTAGCATTTGGTAGCAAAAGTAGGAACTACTTGAAATTATCATCTGCAGTCCTTACTTGAATTAAAAACAGAAGATACACACTAATACAGTCATCACAATTAACACCGTTATCAGACAGATTCTACACACACCCAAAGTACACGGGGCTACATGACCGCGTTGTCGCAGCCCCTAAACTAAGGAAACATTTTAAAAAAAGGCTATGTGCCTGTCTTTTTTTCATGTGTCCTTGCGTCTTTGAGTTTCATATTCCTTGCCATCGGGATCTTGGTTATTATTATTTATTTATTTACACTGTTTACGCCCACATTGGAGCACCAAAAATCAAACCTTATATACATCATCATCTTGTACAGTTTCCAGCCCCAGGCTGGGTCTGTTTGGAACATAAGCCTCGCCACTTATTTCTTTCTTCCCACCATCTCTCCGCTGTCACTCTGGTCCAGTCCTCGCCTCTCTTCTTGACACATTCCTCCACTCCTTTCAGCCATCGATCTCTTGGTCTTCCCCTTGGTCGTTTCTTCTGCATCTGCATCTCATATATCCTCTTGGGAATCTTCTTCTCATCCATTCTCTTTAAGTGTCCATACCACCTCAGTCTTGATGTCTCAATCCTACCTTGCAAGGGCTCCTCTTTCACCATTTCCCTGACCTTTTCATTCCTCACCCTGTCTCTTCTTGTTACTCCGATCCTACTTCGCAGGAACTTCATTTCACCTGCCTGTATTCTGCTTATGTCTCTTTTCTTCATTGTCCACGTTTCTGAAGCATAGGTTAGTATTGGGATATAGTAGCTTCTGTATAACACTTCCTTGCTTTTTTGTGGGACATCTTTATTCCACACTAAGCTCCTAATGCTTCTCAGAAATGCTTCTGCCTGTTTGCCACGTTCCGTAATCTCTTTGTCATTTCTCCCATTTTCCTCCACTATACTTCCCAAGTACTTGAGACTTTCCACCTTCTTCAGCTGTCCACCTCCAAGTGTTATCCCACTCATTGGTCTGTCCTTTTTCCTGGTCGTTAACAGGATCTCACATTTACTGATGTTGAACTTCCATCCGTACTCTCCCACTGTTTCTTCCCAAGCCTTCAGTTGCTCCTGAATTTCCTCCTCCTTGTTTCCCCAGACCATGAGATCATCTGCAAACACCATTGCCTTCATCTTGTCTTCTCCTATCTTTCCTGCTGTTGTTGTTGTTGTTTGAGTCTTCAGTCTTTTGACTGGTTTGATGCAGCTCTCCATGCCTCCCTGTCCTGAGCTAAACGTTTCATCTCTACATAGCTACCACACCCTACATCCGAGGCAATCTGTTTAACATATTCTAACCTTGGTCTACCCCTACAGTTCTTGTCCTCGACCCTTCCTTCCATAACTAAGCTTGCTATTCCTGGGTGTCTTAGTATGTGTCCTACCAACCTATCTCTTCTCTTCATTAGCAGTCGCCAGAAACATCTCTCCTCTCCCACTCGTCTTAATACCTCTTCGTTTGTAACCCTATCTACCCATCTGATCTTCATCATTCTCCTGTAACACCACATTTCAAATGCTTCAATTCTCCTCTTTTCTGCTGCACCAATAGTCCAAGTTTCACTTCCATAGAGCGCCACACACCAGACAAAGGCTTTCAAAAATGACTTCCTAATACCTAAATCTATATTCGATGTCAGCAGATTCCTTTTTTGTAGAAATGCTTTCTTTGCCTGAGCCAACCTACTTTTTATATCCTCTTTGCTTCGTCCATCACTGGTTATTCTGCTTCCTAAGTAACAGAAGTCTCCCACTTCCTTCAGCTTTTCACCTGCCAATTTGATCTCCATAAAGGTTTCTGATTTATTTCGGCTGCATTCCAGTATTTTTGTTTTACATTTATTAATTTTCATCAAGAATTCTTTCCGTAAGACGGAGTCCATACCATTCAAAAAATCATTCAAATCCTCAGGCTTGTCGGCCAAGATGACGATGTCATCAGCAAATCTCAGAGTTGAAATTATTTCTCCTTGAATCTTCACTCCCACTTTAAATTTTTCTCTAATTTCCTTCATTGCTTGTTCAATGTAAAGATTGAAAAGTATGGGTGATAAGTTGCAGCCTTGCCTTACACCTTTCTGAATACCAGCTTCTCTCTCATGTCCTTCAACTCGAATGACTGCTGTCTGGTTTCTGTATAGATTGTATATCACCCTCCTATCCCTGTACTTTATTCCAATCGATTTCAAAATGTCAAACAATTTAGTCCAATCAACGTTATCAAAAGCCTTTTCTAAGTCTACAAAAGCCATGAACGTTCTCTTATCTTTCCTTATTCTACCTTCCAAAATCAGCCTAAGACTTAGTACAGCTTCCCTTGTTCCTACATTTCTCCTGAAACCAAATTGGTCTTCGCCCAACTCCGTTTCTATCCGTGTCATTACCTCGTCCATAACCACAATAAAGAGAAGGGGTGACAGCGCACTACCCTGTTTCAGGCCACTCATTTGTCTGAACCAGTCTGTTCTTTCCCCTCCAACTTTCACACAACTCACACTTCCACAATACATCTCCTTCACTCTGCCTACAGTCTCTTTTTCCACTCCCATGTTTTCCATTGCTTTCCAAACCTTCTCCCTACACACACTATCATAGGCCTTTTCGATGTCCAGGAAGGCCATCAACAGATCCTCTCCAAATTCGTAGTGGTGTTCCTGGAGCTGTCTCACTGAAAATATGAGATCCACTGTTGATCTCCCAGGTCTGAATCCATACTGTTCCTCTCTCAATTTTCTCTCCACTTTGGCTCGTATTCTACTTTCTAATATCTTTTCATATATCTTGGCACAGTGAGGTATGAGTGTGACTCCCCTGTAATTTCTACACTCCTTTCTGCTTCCTTTCTTAAATATTGGGACAATTAATCCTTTCTTCCAATCTTCTGGGGTCTTTTTCTCCTTCCATATCACCCTCATCACACGGTACAGCCACTGTTGCCCAACCTCCCCTGCTGCCTTCACCATTTCAACACTCACTTCATCCACACCTGGTGCCCTTCCTCCTTTCATCTTATCTATAGCCATTTCCAGTTCTCTCCAAGTCAGGTCCTTTTCCATTCCTGTGTTGTCTTCTCCATCTTCCAATACATTGTCTTCCTCCCTATGACCATTTGGATTCAGCAAATCCTCAAAGTACTCTTTCCACACTGTCTTGAGTGTCTCTTTGTTGTGTACCTCAGTTCCGTTTTTGTCCATCATTACCACATCCTCTCGCAGACGTCTTCTCTTACTTTTGACCATCCCATAAAGTACTTTCTTATTTCCTCTGCTGTCTTCCTCAATCATCTCTGTCCACTTTACCATCCACTTCTTCCTCTCCTCTGCGACAATCTTGTTTGCTTCTTTCTTCTTTATCTTATAATCTTCCCTTGCCAGATCAGTTCTTTCCTGGAACCACACTCTGAAAGCCTTGTTCTTCCTTCCCGCAGCTTCTTTTACTCTCTCATTCCACCATGGTGTCTCTTTACACCACTTTCTGTTGCTTGTTCTTCCACATACTGCCACTGCAGCTTCCACCATTGTGTTTTTGAATTGCTTCCTTATATACAAAGTCTTCAAATACTACAGTAAGTTCAGTTCTTAATTCTTGATAATTTTTTCCTTTCCCAATACTTCTTCATTCTGGAAGATCTTGCAGCTCGTTCTTCTGCTGATATAACATATTGCTTACCCTGCGAAATTTTGAATGTTAGTCGAGTGTATTTGTTATTCAGAAGCCGTTTCTCCTCTCTATGTTCAATTTGATGCTTAGTAATTTTCAATTCGTCTAAATCCATTTGTATTTCTTTAAACCATGTGATTTTTGTTTTACTATTCCAAAGGAAGTCAAAAAGTTGTTTCAAGAGTCTAGTATTTGGCAAGCGGGATATGTGTCTAAAAAACGCAATCCTTGGTTTTCGCATCGTGTCAATGATAGATTCATTTTCCCTGTAAAGTATTGAATTGGGCAAAAGTCTCCACTGGCCCTCAACCTGGTGTCTTTTATTGAGTATTGTCCGAAGAATCTGTCTATCAACCTTCTGTAGTTTGTCAGTTGTTGATCGGGTGTTTAGTTTAAATAAAGTTTCACTTGCATATGTTGCTTCTGGCTTAACGACGGAGAAATAATGTCGAAGTTTAGCATTAATCGAAAGAGACTGTTTCTTATATGTTGGCCAGGTAATCTGTTGTGCTCGTCGCAATTTTAGTGTCCTACTATCTATTGATGCTCTCTCATTGGCATTCCAAGTGATGATCTCACCAAGATATTTAAATTTTTTCACAAACCTTATTTTCTGGGCATTATGCAGTACAATATGTGGTGTGTCAACTTGAAAAGATGGCATAATTTCTGTTTTCTCAAAGGAAATTTTCAACCCAACCTTTGCTGCTAATCGTTCCAATTCCTCTACCTGAAATTTAGCTTCTTCGATACTAGTTGCTAATAATGCTAGATCATCTGCAAAGGCGAGACAATTTAGTCGAGCATTTTTTCCAATCTTAACATTCGGTGGACAAACCTTATTCCATTGACGCATAACTTTTTCCAGCACACAATTAAACAACAATGGAGATAATCCATCTCCCTGCCGAAGACCAGTATGGATTTCAAATGACTCAGGGGTTTCACTTCTAAACCTAACTCTAGATTTAGTATTCTTAAGAGTGACCGCAATAAGGTTAACAAGTTTTCGATGTAAACCAAATTCAGTAAGGACATTCAATAGATATTTGCGATCGATACTACCATAAGCTTTTTGAAAATCAACGAATGTGATCACTAAATCTTTGCTCCTAATCCTGTGATGTTTTATAATCCATTTGAGACTGATAATTTGATCTGGACAGCTTCGTCCTGGACGGAAACCACCCTGATATTCACCAAGTTCATTATCAAGTTGTTCGTGAATTCTGGAATATAAAATCTTTGAAGAAATCTTATACGTGACATCCAGCAACGATATCCCTCGATAATTGCTAGGATCTGATCTATCGCCCTTTTTGTGTATGGGGTGTATAATTGCAATATTCCACTCTTCAGGCAATTTTTCTGTATTCCAAATGTCAATAAGATGTTTATGTAGGTTATGAATAGTCTGTACATTAGCATTCTTCCAAAGTTCTGCTACTACTTTATTCTCTCCTGCCGCTTTAAAATTCTTAAGTGAATCAATCGCTGTACGCACTTCATCGTAAACCGGTGGTATGATCTTTTCCAAGGGTGTTTTATTTCTAGGATAGGGATCGAATTCAAAAGAATCTTCAGGTTCATCACTATTAAGTAATTTTATGAAGTAATCGGCCAAAATTATTGCATTGTCATAATCATTATGGGCCACCTGCCCGTTCGTATCCTTCATCAAAAGAGTAGGGGGAGTAAATTTTGATTGGTATTGTTTAAATGTCCTATAATAGTCTCTTGTTTTATGGCGATTGAAAGCTTCATCAATAGATTTTAATGTTTCCTTCTGATATTCTCTTTTAACCCTCTAGCATTGATTAATTCTTCCCTAGAACTTTCAGTTTTTTGTTGTTGGTCCTTCAACCAAGCTGAATGCCAGCGTAGAATTGCTATATCACAATCCTCATTCCACCATGCATGTTTCTTTAGTTTTTTAATGGGAGCAACGTCTTCCGCTACGGCTTTTAATTTGTTAACAGTGGTCCCCAAGTTGTCACTTAAAAGCGTGATGGATTGCTCAAAATATACTGGATTATTGATAACTGAACTTGGATCATACAATCTTTTGCTATTGAATTTTTGAGGTTTATTTTTCCTTTTAGGAGTTAATTTGATTTTAATCTTGGAAATGTAATGATCCGAATCAACATCAACACCACGAAGGACTTTTACATTATAAATTTCTTTGTGAAATTTCCTATCCATGGCCACATGATCTATCTGAAACTCTCCTAACTTAATATTAGGACATTTCTAAGTCATTAATTTATGTGGTCTCCTCTTGAACCTTGTTGTCTCCATAATTAGACCCTGGTTAATACAAAATTCAATTAACCGTTCACCATTCTTGTTTGTCAAGTTATGTGCTGGCCATCGCCCCACCACTAGACGAAATTTCCTCTCATGTCCAATCTTTGCATTGAAATCTCCAAGTAAAATTTTAATATTAGCATCAGGTATATTCGTTACCAATTGGTCAAGTTCATCCCAAAATTGATCCGTCCCCTCAGTATCAGTTCTATTTTTGTCATTTGTTGGTGCATGAACATTTATCAATGTATATATCTTGTTTTCCACTTTAACTGTTAACAGTGCCACTCGTGGGGAATTTGAGGAAAAATCCGTAATGGAATCTAGTATTCTATGGTGTACCAAGAAACCTACTCCAAATTGAGGGACATTTTTCATTACCCTTTCTCCTGGAGGCCCTTTATAGAGACGATATCCACCTGATTCAATTGGGTTCTGATCAGTATTACGTAATTCTTGAAGAGCAGTGATCACAATTTTGTGTTGATCCAAGATATCAGTTAGATGCTTTAACTTACCAACCTTCATCAAAGAATTAACATTATTCATCATCATCATCTTGAGCAGTTTCCAACCGCTGGTCGGGTCTGCTTGGAACATAAGCCTCTCCATCGTTTTCTGTCCATCCACCATCTCTCGTCATTTACTGTGTCCCAGCACACTCCTCTTTCCTCCACACTCTTCTTAACTCCTTTTGTCCATCTGTCCCTTGGTCTTCCCCTTGGCCTCCTTCCCGTCATTTCCATTCCAAACATCTTCTTCGGTATCCTCTCCTCTTGCATCCTCCTCACATGTCCATACCATTGTAGCCTAGATCGCTCTATTCTATTTTGCAATGGTTCCTCTCTTACCATCTCCCTGACTCTCTCATTCCTTACTCTGTCCATTCTTGTCACTCCTACCCTACTCCTCTGGAACTTCATCTCCACTGCTCGTATTTTATTCTTGTCCCTTTCCTTCATCACCCATGTTTCTGAACCATATGTCAAAATTGGCACAAAGTAGGTCTTGTAGATGATTCCTTTACATTTTTGTGGTACATCTTTATTCCATATCATCCCCCTAACACTCTTGAAAAATCCATCTGCGCACCTTCCCCGCTCATTTATTTCCATCCTATTGCCTCCCTTTTCTTCAATTATGCTTCCCAAGTACTTGAAGCATTCTACTTTCTGCAACTGCTGTCCTCCAAGTGTTATGCCCATATCCAGTCTGTTCTTCTTCCTCGTTGTGATGACCACTTCACTCTTTTGTGCTGAGAACTTCATCCCATATGATAACACTACCTTCTCCCACTCATCTAATTGCTCTTGTACTTCTTCCTCATCCTCTCCCCATACCAGAAGGTCATCAGCAAACAACATTGCCTTCATTTTCCATTCCCCAATGCTATTTACCACTTTTCGTATGATTTCATCCATCACCACTATAAATAACAGGGGTGAGAGGGCACTTCCCTGTTTCAGACCACTCGCCAGTTGAAACCATTCCGTTCTCTCTCTTCCCACCTTTACACAGCTTTTGCTTCCCTCGTACATTGCTTTCACTCTTGCCACTGTCTCCTTGTTCACTGCTTTTGCTCTCATTGCTTCCCATACCTTGTTTCTATTAATACTATCATATGCTTTCTCAATATCCAAGAAGGTCATCACCAGATCTTTCCCATATTCATAATGGTGTTCTTGTAGCTGTCTTACTGCAAAGATGAGGTCAACTGTTGACCTTCCTGGCCTGAATCCATACTGTTCTTCCCTCAGGGGGCATGGTGGCTCAGCGGTCTAGCTGTATGCCTCTCACCAAGGCGGTACGGGTTCGATTCCCGGTCATTGCATGTGAGATTTTCGAAGTGAAATGCCATGTCCTGTGGTTCGGATTCCACGTAAAAAGGAGGTCCCGTGGCTCATGATCTCGAGATTAACGGTCACGTTAAACTACAAGCTTCCTTCCTTTGTTCTTCCCTCAGCCCATCTTCAACTTCTGTCCGAATTCTTCTCTCCAGTACCTTCTCAAATATTTTGGCGCAGTGGCACATGAGTGTAATTCCCCTGTAGTTCTTGCATTCCTTCCTACTTCCCTTTTTAAATATGGTATTATTATCCCTCTTTTCCAGTCCTCTGGTATTTTCTTCTCCCTCCATATCACTTTCATTGCTCGAAAGAGCCACTGTGTTCCTATCACCCCTGCTGCTCTCACCATCTCCACACTCACTTCGTCTATTCCCGGTGCCTTTCCCCCTTTCATCTTCTTTAATGCTTCCTCCACTTCTTTCCATGTCAATTCCTTCTCTGAAATGTCTTGGTCACTGTCTGTTTCTTCCTCCACAATGTCCACTACGCTGGTTTTAGTTGGATTTAGGAGTTCCTTGAAGTATTCTCTCCAGATAACCTTTACTTCTTCCATATTTTCGACCTCCTTTCCATTCCTGTCCACCATTCTGACATTTTCCCCTGTATCTCTTCTCTTTGCCTTTATCATTCCATACAACACTTTCTTACTGCCATCACAGTCCTCCTCCATCATTTCTGTCCATTTCTCCAGCCATTTCTTTTTCTCTTCCTTCACTACTTCTCCTGCTTCTTTCTTCCGCTCTTGGTATTCTTCTCTTGTTCTGTCTGTCCTCTGTTGGAACCATTTCCTGAATGATTCATTTTTCTTTTTCACTGCTTCCTTAGTTCTGGGGTTCCACCATGGTGTTTCCTTCCACCTTTTCTTTCCACTAGTTCTGCCACACACAACTTCCGCTGCTTCTACCAACACGTCCTTGAACCTATTCCATTCTTCTTCACCTGTTTTCGGATCATCCTTCGGTAATTTGTTCCTCACTAATATCTGGAACTTCTCCTTATTTCCATCCTCCTTCAGCTTCCATGTCCTTATTCTTCTTTCTTGGTTTTCAGTTCTCCTCTTTTCCTTCAGTCCTCTCACCTTGGCGACCAGCAGACGGTGGTCACTGTCCAGGGCTTCTGAAGGTATTACCCTTATATCCGTGATACTCTTCTTTGTCTCCTTCCCGCATAGAATATAGTCCACCACTGATTTCCTAGTCAAATCCCTGCTGTACCAAGTAATTTTATGGCTCTCTCTCTTCTTGTACCATGTGTTTCCAACCATTAGCCCATTTATCTTGCACAGTTCCAACAATCTCTCTCCTTCCTTATTCCTGTTTCCCCATCCTTCACCACCAATCACTTCCTCAAAACCTCTTCTATCAGTTCCGACATGGGCATTTAGGTCTCCCATGACTATCAGGTCTCTCCCCACTAACTGCTTCTGCAACTCCTCTTCAAACTCGTCCTTCTCGCCTTCTGTGCATCCCACCTGTGGTGCATAGACTTGCAGAATGTCCAGGTTTCTACCTTTCACAGTGATTCTGGCTCTAATTATTCTATCACTTACCCTCTTTACTTCCTCCCTCAGCCCTTCTCTCACCACCATTCCCACTCCATTTCTCTTCCCCTCCTCATTTCCTATCCAGTATAGCTGCAAGCCATTTCTCAGTTCTTTTCTTCCTTCCCCTCTCCATCTGGTCTCTGCCAGTCCGAGTACATCCAGTTTTCTCCTCTCCATCATATCCACAACCTCCTCCACTCTTCCCGTCAATGTCGTTATATTCAAAGTTCCGATTCGTAGTCCATTTCCATAGCCAGGTCTGCTTCCTTTAGATCTGTCCTTTCCGAGGCCCGTTCCCGTTTTAAAAGCAGTTTCATATCCACTACTGGCTTGCTAGGCCTAACGTAGCTTCACCATAACGCTGGCAAGGGGCCTGTTTTTGGTCCGCGAGAGGTA
Organism: Meconema thalassinum; assembly: GCA_946902985.2. Lineage (NCBI taxonomy): Eukaryota > Metazoa > Arthropoda > Insecta > Orthoptera > Tettigoniidae > Meconema > Meconema thalassinum. Next base: position 217,310,285 of record OX336391.1, read on the forward strand.
TTTTATTTCCCTCAAACCCTCCGGACAAGTCCGGCGAGCCCCCCTATCCGCCACCTGGGACGCGCCCGATAGAGGAACAGGCAAACCCCCATACATATTATTCAAAATATGTTCTACTCAACAAGTACCATTTAACATGTGCTTAGCAGATGTGCAATATAAAATGTAAATACTGTATTTCTATTTAATGTTGCACACTAAAATTTATGAATTTTGTTCCTCACACTGCTCTTATTATTATAATTACATATACAAATTGTATCTTAATGCAACTAAGTAATATTGAAACAGTGTATGCATTATTTTTTGAAGTTATATTCATGCAGTGTTATTTTATTTTTCTTTCAGCGCCATCTTTCTGATGCTGAATTTGAGGCAATATTTCAAACAAGCAGAGTTGAGTTCTATCGGTTGCCTCAATGGCGAAGAAATGACCTTAAGCGAAGAGCGCGGCTTTTCTAATGGGCCAGGACTCTCAATTTGGCAGCTAACATGCCCTCCCATAATGACTGTCAGTTCATGTATAGCAGCTTGAAAATTCATATCCTCTGTCTCAATTCGCTAATCAGAAGTCAATTGCTCCAATTATGTTGCCTTTGTATGGTTAGAGGATATTTCATTTTGCATTTATGAGACTTCAAGTTGCTGTACTTCATTTGGATGCAAAAGTTAGTTATAAATTGTTGCTCTAATGCATTTCATTTCCTTCCTATTGAATCATCCTACATGCGAGTGTTCGATGCAGCATCGTTGTGGCTTTTGCAAAGACTTATGACACAAATATTGGTGACGTTCATGCTTAACGGAAGTGACTATGTTAGTGAAGGACTGTACGAGGCTGAAGGTTCTATTTGACCTACTTGGCTACTTGTAATTCTGTAATTGACATTTTTAGTTCTTTATGCCTATATGTTTTAAGTTATATATTTGATATTCTATTGATATTTTTAATAGAAGAGAATTTAATATGAAAATGACGAATGTTTTGTGAACAAATTTTTATATTCCTTTTTCGCATGGAACATAATGAACACTTTGGTCTGGAGTTGGTTTGCACACACCTGTTCAGCACAATAAGTAGCCGTTGAATGTACAGTTACAAAGTAAATAAACAATGCTTTTTGGGTAACTTTTAGAGATTACTTTATTTCTGTAACAAGAAAAAAATTAATGTTGTGCATACCACTTTTCTCTTTCCTCAGGGGCAGATGACCTCGTAGTTCCACCCCTTAAAACAACAATAACTATAATAACTCTCTTTCCTTATGCAGACTGTTAAAATCTACACTCTCAGTGTACTCCCCAACTTCAGGCTGTGTTGATTTGTTCCTTTTCTTCTCTGTATATTGTTTTGAGGTGACATTTTGACAATAAGTTTAATTTAGATGAATCGCTGATATTAACTAATTCTTGCTGATACTCTTTTGAAGACTTTCAACATTTATTGTCAACGTGCAATCAAGTATTCCAAAGTGTGTGCTTCTTCAGCTAAACAGTGCCGTATTTCTTTTTTTCTAATTGACATTGTGTACTCTCGTGCATGATATATGCTGATGGTTGTGTTTTGCTATCATGGCAGCTTAGACTTTTTGAATTTTTATGATGTAACATTTTTAATATGTCAAAATGTCATCTATGTGTACAATTCACACTTTGTTATTAGTTACCATTCGTTTGTCCGTATATTTTAATATTTGTATAGTATATATATTTTGTGCTTGGTAGAGTCTGTATGTGTTCGGTCTTCATATGGAATGAATAATGTTTATATCTGATTATAATTTTACTCGCTAGGTGTCTGGTCTATAATGAAATTAGAGTAGATTTGCTCTATGAGTCAGGAAGTGGAGAGGTGGTGCTTTGTTTTGTACTCTAGACTAGACATTGAGCACTTTTTATTTAAGCTCTGTACTCCCTAATGTGGGTACTATACTTTGTAAATTAGTTTCATCGTCTGATGCAAATGACCACACCTAAAGCTTTGCAATAGATTCTGATAATGGTGCTTGTATAACTATGAAGGGATGCACCAGTATTGCGTTTGTTCAATACTCTATGAAATGGAAACTGACATTGAGATTTAAAACCTTTCTATTGTACAGACTAAAATGCTTATTTTAGCTTTTGAAGATGTATACATATAATGCACTAGGTATTCAAAGGCAATATTGCTACTGTTCTATTGATATCCTCAACAGGTGTAAGGGAAGCATTAAGAAGTGATTATTGAGGTTTAATAAATGGTACAAGAAATGCCTTAGTAATGTTTATTTTGTTCATAAACCCTTCGTTTATTTCCTTTGACCCTCCACTCTGTACAATTGACATTGCAAATGTTTGGCCATGGGTTCGCCAGCTACGGGCATCATAGCAGACATTTATATAGACCCCTTAGAACACACCAGCATAATCAGCCAAATCAAGGCAAAACGTACTGAGTCAGGTATGTGGATGACGTGTCTGCCATAATAGATGAAAATATAATAACAGTGGACCAGATACAAGATAGTCGAAATCAAATTCACTCTGTAATCTGAAAAAGAACATTCTATCTGCCTTTTAGACCTCAAAGTGTCCAAAACCAATTGAATACGAAATCTAGAGAAAACCTACTCAAACAGACATAATTATAAAGCACAACTCCAATCATCCGGACAACCAGAAATGGGCAGCATTCTACAGTCTATTAAATAGAGCTATGAATATTCCATTTAAAAAAGATAATTTCAACAAAGAACTAAGAATCATATATGCAATAGCGAAGACAAACTGATACAAACGAGAATCATATATGCAATCATATATGCAATAGCAAAGAAAAACGGATACAAACAAGAATACGTGGATAGCATCAGAAAATAAATACAAAACAAAATCCAATCAACGCTAACCAAAAGAAATAAAAGGATAAGGATAGATATGCTACTTTCACATAATATATAAACACCAAAATTCATGCACTCACTAACATCTATAAGAAACACAACAATAGCAACATTTTTTTTTTTTCAACTACAACTCGGTCAATAAAAAAGATAAGTACAATGAGTCAGGTTTATATAAATTAAAATGTAAAGATTGCGGTTGTGACTATATTGAACAATAGGGAGATCTTTTAAAATCAGACACGCAGACCACACTGATGCAATAAAGTACAAAAAATTCTCCTCTATGGCAAAACATACGGAGGAAGGAAAACACTAATTTAGCTCCATAGAGAACTACTTAAAAATACTACATACACAGGACAAAGGCAAACTCCTCAATATATTGGAAAACGTGGAAATACACGTCAACCAAAAATTGGAATCTGTAAAAAATCTAAATGACATCACATTCTGTGACAATGTGTTATTTAACAGGGTAGCGAGGCTTAAAGATAAGTCAAGGACGGCGCACTCCGCTCCGTCACAACATCTAAATACCACACCTCCCCAGCGCAACACAGGTTAGCAAGCAAGCTTGGGCTAGTTACTCATTAGAAGACTATCAATGCGGACCTCCACTCACGTCAGTCAGAAAGACATGAACTTGATTCATGCAATTGGCACTCGCCCATCAGCTCATAACGGTTTTCTTGTTTTACAGAACAATTTTCCATCGTCAAATTCAGCTGCACAGGACAATTAGAGCGACGCATTTTAAACTCTTATTCATCTTTCAAATTTCTTTTAATCGTCTTTTAAAAGAACTTTTATTCATTCATCATTCGGTGTCAATTCATCCATATTTATGTATTTTAACACACGTGACCATCACCAACAAGGTGAATATTTTAGAGTGTAAATTTACTGAACTAGGCGCACCTCAAACTAAGTACAGTAAGTTGTGTTGTACAGTGGACTTAATAACTACCATATTTCCTCGCATAATCGTCGCACAATTTTAGGCTAAAATCATGGGGAAAAAGCAGGGTGCGACGATTATGCGAAGAATATTGAAGTTCAAAGAAGAAAACCACAAGTTTTAAATATATACTGTATCATTTGCTGCACGCTTGTGCGCTCTCTTATTATTATTAGGCCTATAAGTTCGCGGAATGTGCTAAGTGATGAAGCTTGCCGCTCGCGTCACAGTTCATAGCCCGCAAGCATAAAGACGAGATATTTTTCTTCTGACAAAGTTGCAGCAGCATGTGCAACTGACTGGCGCACGAATATGATATGCGATGAAATTTTATAAACCTATTTTAGTGTTTGAAAAGTGGGGTGCGACGATTATGCGAGGAAATGTGGAGTAGATTGCAATTTTAAGTAAATTGCAAGAATGATTAATAAAATAAATGAAAATATCCAACAACTTGACTTAGACACTTCTTAATCCCAGGTTGAATGCAGAGATCCTGAAAGGATCTGGTTCATGCATAGGCCTCACCCACACCTCCTAAAAACTTATAAAAGGTAGGAAGGCTGCTGACGGCAGAGTGTCTCCATTTCATTTCCGCCACTGCGATTTAGCTGAACTCGGTTGCAGATTTCAAATGATGGTGGGAGATTCATCATTACACCAGTACCAACACAGGCACACCCACTCAAAGCACAGTAATGCAATGAGTATTCTGGACTAACAGCCAAAATCACAGTCCATAGTAGTAAACTTTCACTTAACATGAAAGTTTTGGCTCGATTACAATGCACACACGCCGCACTTCAAATTACAGAAAACCATTCTGAATAATTAAGTCCTCCGGCCCAACAGCCATGCTCACAATATACCACTTTCAAATACAGAAAATAAGGTCCGGCTAGACAGCCATACTCACACTCAGCACTCCCAAGTACAGATGTCGGTACCAGCTAGTCAGCCGTATTCAAACAGCACAGATTTGAAGTACTGAAATAAGTATTCAAAAGAGTCACGGAGTTATGTACGGCATTACCCTAAATACTCAAGGAACTACCTTCCTCCGCCGCCAGTGCAAACCATAGTTTCTGTGCCTCGGTCAACTAATCATGACTTTGTTTATAGTCTCAGATCCCCACTCTTCCGTCCATCAATCATACAGTCTCTCTCACTACTGATTCAAAATGATGTCCGCCAATCACAGAAACACATGCTTGCTGGGCCACAGCTGGTAAAGACAGCGTTGCCATATCGCTAGACCGATGAGTCTCGGAATTGTCCCATGCGTCATTGGTATAATCCTAGCTCTCAAATTCCCATCCAGGAATAACACTCCTTCTACAAGTTACATTCTGCCAGGCTTAAATACACTTAACATTTGAAATATACACACATCAAAAAAAGTTTCGCATCACCTCGGTTCCAAGAGTTCCGGAACCTTTAAATACAAAGGGAATAGAGATCAACACAAACAACATTTCAGCTCGTTTTATTGCTCATGAGACCCACACATTGCATGTTGTACCATCATACAGCTAGACTTTCAGCATTTGTGGTCCAGATTGCAGTACACACCACTACCTCTAATACCCAGTAGCACGTCCTCTTGCATTGATGCATGCCTGTATTCGTCGTGGCATACTATCCACAAGTTCATCAAGACACTGTTGGTCCAAATTGTCCCACTCCTCAACGACAATTCGGCGTAAATCTCTCAGAGTGGTTGGTGGGTCAAGACGTCCATAAACAGCTCTTTTCAACATATCCCAGGCATGTTCGATAGGGTTCATGTCTGGCGAACATGCTGGCCACTGTAGTCGAGCGATGTCGTTATCTTGAAGGAACGCATTCACAAGATGTGCACGATGAGGTCGAGAATTGTCGTCCATGAAGACAAATGCCTCTCCAATATTCTGCCGATATGGTTGCACTATGGGTCGGAGGATGTCATTCAGGTATCGTAAAGCCGTTTCGGAGCCTTCCATGACCACCAGTGGCGTACGTCGGCCCCACATAATGCCACCCCAAAACATCAGGGAACCACCACCTTGCTGCACTCGCTGGACAGTGTGTCTAAGACGTTCAGCCTGACCAGGGTGCCTCCAAACACGTCTCCGACGATTGTCTGGTTGAAGGCATATGCGACACTCATCAGTGAAGAGAACGTGATGCCAATTCCGTGGGGTCCATTCAGCATGTTGTTGGGCCCATCTGTACCGCGCTGCATGGTGTCGGGGTTGCAAAGCTGGACCTCGCCATGGACGTCGGGAGTGAAGTTGCGCATCATGCAGCCTATTGCGCACAGTTTGAGTTGAAACACGACGTCCTGTGGCTGAACGAAACGCATTATTCAACATGGTGGCATTGCTGTCAGGGTTCCTCCGAGCGGCAATCCGTAAGTAGCGGTCATCCACTACAGTAGTAGCCCTTGGGCGGCCTGAGCGAGGCCTGTCATCGACAGTTCCTGTATCTCTGTACCTCCTCCATGTCCGAACAACATCGCTTTGGTTCACTCTGAGACGCCTGGAAACTTCCCTTGTTGAGAGCCCTTCTTGACACAAAGTAACAATGCGGACGCGATCGAACTGCGGTATTGACCTTCTAGGCATGGTAGAACTACAGACAACATGAGCAGCGTACCTTCGTCCTGGTGGAATGACTGGAACTGATCGGCTGTCGTACCCCCTCCGTCTAATAGGCCCTGCTCATGCATGGTTGTTTACATCTTTGAGCAGTTTTAGTGACATCTATGAACAGTCAAAGGGACTGTATCTTGGATTACAATATACACAGTCAACGTCTATATGCCGGAGATCTGGGAACCGAGGTGATGCAAAACTTTTTTTGATGTGTGTATATAAACTTAATACACTATACAACATAGAATTAAACAAAGCCTCAGAATATCATCAAACGATGTACGGTACTACCCTGGATTAAAATATAGCAATATCAATTTGATAAAATAGTGGCACTGCGTCTACTGCGATTGGATCAAAGCAATTGGACACGTTGCCAACACGATAAAATATTAATATACAACTTATGGAATTAATAATGTCTAGCATAAATCAAACTGTCATGTAAAACAAATGAACGAAGAACTTCAAAAATTCAAAATTACTGAAGAAGATTGTCTAAATCGAATAGAGCACAGAAAGAAAAGAAAAATTGGCCTCAAAATTCTTGTCGGGGAGAAGAAGAATCTCAACAGGGGAGAATGGACTGCTGTAAGAAGAGCTGCGCACTCGACCAGGATGAAAGACTTCTGGAAGAGAAAGAAGGAAACTAGACCTATAAAGAAGTGATATTTGTGTGGTCCTTGTTGGCCTGTCCGCAGTGTGTATATATATAAATCAAACTGCCATGGTTACACAACCTACCCCAATCCTCGACTCGTGCAAAATGTTTCCCCTTTGAGCATGGCTAAGACTCCTGAGAAAATTTAGATAATTTATGAAACTATGTAACAATATACTTGAAAATTCTTCTATAGGTTCATATGTTTCCTCAAAAGCATTTCATCACTTGAGCGTTAAAAATCCCTCAGTTTGCCTTCCTAAGGAGGGGAAGTAAAGCCGGCGGTCCCATGTCATAGATTTATGGCATGTTAAAGAACCTTCCACTAATTACACCTGTGTGAAGCTAAATTATATATAGGTTAAACATTTGACTAACGTTCTTAGGTTCCTACGTTCATCGTCAGAAGCCGACTGCGGTGGCATCTGGTAACTAAGTTCTGAACTAGTTGGTCGTTGACGGTGGCGGAAAAAGTTGTAACTACTTGAAAAAATTCAATGTCTGCAGTCCTTACTTGTATTAAAACAGATACACACACTAATACAGCCATCACAATTAACACCGGTTATCAGACAGATTCTACACACACCCAAAGTACACGGGGCCACATGACCGCGTTGTCACAGCCCCTAAACTGAAGAACCAACCAAAAATATTTAGCTGTTCTAAGCAACACAGCTCCAGTATATTTTTTAGCCTACTTTTCACATTTTGCAAAAATGAGGAAAAAGTAGACTTATGAGATCGATCCAGGAAAATGTGTGTCTGTCCTTCTGTCTGTCTGGCTGTGTGTGTGTCCCCCCCTATCAACTCCTAAACGGCTGCAGCAATCAAAACCAAATTTAGTATGAGTAAAGATGTGCACCGGAATATCTCACGTCCATATTTGAAAATGATGTTAGTGCTACCAACTGCTGAAAAAACGCACTAGAAATTTGAGCTCAATGTTGGATATCTTGCAAGGTGTGCATGGGAGCTATTCCAAAATTGGCACACATGTAGATAATATTATTTTCGTTTAATTTCCAGGAGGCCAACCATGACAGTGTCGCCAAAATAATTTTAAGACTTCTGATAGGTCCAATGTTTAAATGCATATAACTTCTACACTATCAATTGGATTTCAACCAAATTTTGTATGTAATATCTGTACGTAAACAGATATGACTGAGCATATTCTTAAGAGCCACCAGGGCTGCCAACTGTTAATAATTGCTCTCTATATTTCTTTTATCCAAATACCAGTATATCAGAAAGTATGCAAGCCAACAGCTTTAAACTATGCACACGTATATTCTGACATTTTAGATTAATTTGGAGTAACTTATATACGTCAGTTCTACCAACATGATTATAAGCCTGCTGATAATACCGATTTTTAAATATATCTAACTTCTATACTATCAGTTGGATTTCAACCAAATTTCGTATGAGCTATGTTTACCATAACAGATATGACTATAAGTATTGTTAAAAGCAATCAGGGCTGCCAACTGTTAATAAATGCTGTCTATATTTTTTTACCCTAATAACAATATATCAGAAAGTATGTAAGCCTACAGCTCTATACTTTGCACACGTATAGCACCTGACATTCTAGATTAATTTGGAGTAATTAATATAAGGCAGTGCTGCCAATATGATTCTATGCCTGCTGATATGTCCAATTTTAAAATGCATGTAACTTCTATACTAACAAATGGATTTCATCCAAAATTGGCACAACAAGATATCATAATATTTCAGATTATTTCTGACCAGCACACGCATGGTATTGTTGGCAACATGCTTTTACGCGTGCTGATAGATCCAGTGTCTAACTGCATGTAACGTCCATTGGACTTCAACCAAATTTTGTATTCTGTACCTTAAGAGATGGAACTAAGAATATATTCAGTCACCAGGGCTGCCAACTGTAGTGCTCTATGAGGCTACATTATACCAGGTATATTTTTAACTAATTAGATATTTCGATATTACCAACTTAATTTCGTAATTATTCTTGATAGGTTCATATACTGTAGAATAATCATTGGCATGAAAAGTAGGCTTATAGTTCTTCACGGAACTTCTTGTTACCATTAATATTATATCCCTTGTCTTAACTACAGTCAAACCTCACTAATTCGACAGGGCCAATGACAGATGGTGTGCGTGTAACTCGGCAGGATCTGGCAGCTTGCTATTGTTTACACAGCTGCTTGCCGCTCGTTGCATTCCTAACCTTCTTTGTCTTGTGTCGACTCAGTTTAGCATTGGTGGTGAAAGTGATCGGTTGTGTCCGTTGAAGTCGGCTACAGTGGGGTAGTTACGTTGTTTATGTGAGTAGATTAGATAAATGTCAGAGAAAAAAAAGAAGCAAGTGACGGTTTCAATGGAACTGAAATTAGATGCGTTGAAAAGACTAGAAAAAGGTGAAAACGTGAATAAAATACCATGGACATTTTATTTCTCCAGCGACTTCATGACGAAGCAGCCAGGTGCCGAGTTGAGAAAGCTAAACAAACCTCAAACAATTTTTCAATAAACTTCATTTTATTTAAATTGTTTAATCAGACTTCTTCTTTGTAGATTATATAACTCAAGTCTAATGCGTGTCCATTCACTAAAACCCAAACAAAATTCCCATGTTCTGTATAACTCGACACCCTCAGGGTCTACAAACTGTCGAGTTAGTGAGATTTTACTGTACTTCTTTACTCAATTGATTCATGAGCTGTTCATTGTACATTGTATTATCTAAAATTTTATTCATCGGTCAAGTTGTGGTTTTTATATTTAGTGTTGTTTTCTCATCAAGTTTATTATGCCTCTTGGTCCACCTCATTGCATAGTGCCTAGTATTTTTGGCTGTCACCGTTGGAGGCCCGGGTTTGATTACCAGCTCTGCCAAGAAATTTAGTTCTGGTCTGAGGGTTGGAACAGGGTCCATTCAGCCTCATGAGGCAAAACTGAGAAGAGGTGGGTTCGATTCCCTTCTCAGCTATTCTGGAAATGGTTTTCTGTGGTTTCTCATTTCTTCTCCAGGCAAATGCCGGGATGGTTCCTAACTTAGGCAACGGCCGCTTCCTACGTCAATTACAAATACACACACTGGTAAAGACATCGTGGTGACACAGGTTATCAGACAAATTCTACACACACCCAAATGCACGTGGCTACAAGACCACGATTTTGCCAAGTACCTAAAGAATCAAGAACAACAATTATGGATTGAAGTGGTAGCACAAATGGCAGGAACGCAAGGATGTGACTTTCAGAATAGCCATGTGTTATTACTCCTTTTACTGTCGTCAGATAATAGTGATGGTAATTGCTGTTTAAAGGGGCCTAGCATGTAGATTATCAACCCAGAAATGGCTCCAGACTTCAAAAGTTGTGTATTCAGAGGGTGGGTGGAGCTTTATCTTACGTGGATAAATTTGTCGAGGTTTAGTGTTGCAGATTTTGTATATTGTAATAGGGTTGTGTGGTAGAAACGTAATGGTCATCAGCCTCATGTGTTAAGTAATATATTAAAAATGGTGGCATGATAGCGCAGCAGTCAAGGCAGACAGTGTTCAATTCCAGATTGGTAGTGGTTTTTTTTGTGTTTCTCGGTCAGGAAAAGCAGGATTAATGGCCGAGGGGACCCGACACACTGACCAAGCGTCACCCCGCTATCTGCGGATCAAATGGCCGGGTAGCGGTCGCTTGGTAGACCAAAGTCCTTAATGGGCTAAGGTGCCACGGGGTGGGATCGTTGTTTTAAGGAGGCGAAGGATCTAGATCATCTATCTCTAATTATATGGATGAAAATGAATATGATAAATATGATGAATATGTTACAACTAACTACTAACTTATATCTAACTTGCTAGAAGAAGAAGTGGACAAAAAGACAGAGGGAAGAAATGTCCTTAATCCTCGAAGATAAGGTTTGAGGCACTTGTAAGGAATTAGAGCCATGGATGAGGGATTTTCGAGGTAAAATGTCACGTCGGTTTGTCGAATACCTCACAAAAATAAGATCCCTTGGCTTATGATCTCGAAATTAACTGCCACGTAAAACTACATTCATCCTCCCTTTTATGATAAAAATGAGAAAGAACAGATATACCAACAACCCTGGAAGAATGAGAGAAGAGGAAGTTGGAGTTAAGTAGGGCCATGAAAGGCAGGAAGGAAATTAAAAGGATAGAAAGTCCATCCCAAAGTAAAGAGAAAACGGAAGTAAGTTACACATGTAGTCCGGCGCATTGCGCAACGTGAGCGGCGCATTGTCCGAAGAGATGGCATGTGTAGTGCTTCCCGCAGTGACAGTTCTGCTACAGTACTGGTAAGAGTTGCATCGTAGTGAGCGAGTGAAATGGCGCGGCAATTGGAAACATACTCCAAAGTGGACGTTCGTGGTACCGTATGATTCTTGTGTGCAAAACGGCTGAATTGCACAGAGATTCACTGTGAAATTGTGGCGGTGTATGGACCAAATGCAATGTCTTGGCCAGCAATTGTAAAATGGTGCCAACAATTTGAGCACGGCCAGACAGATATGTGTGATGCCATGCGGGAATGAAGGCCATCAACATCGACAACAGAAGACAATATTTGGCGGGTTGATAAAATGATTAGCATCAATCGCAGTGTGTGTATCCCAGAAATTGCACAGCAGTTTGGCATCTCGATAGGCTGTGCTCATGCTATCGTGTGAGACCATCTGCAGTAACGGAAATTGAGCTCACATTGGGTACCGCGATCGGCAAGCTGAAGGACCATCTGGGTGGACAGCGATTTGACAATGATTTATAGGTCCAAACTGTGGTTCTCCGACGGCCCCATGACCAAGAAATGGACATCTATCGTCAAGGTATTGAACGATTAGTAGACCGTGCCGACCGTTGTTTACAGAGACTGGTTACTATTGCGGAAATAGTGTGATGTATTGGTGTACCTTTGCATTATAGTGTGTTATTCAATAAACGGTACTTGGTCTGTCATACTTGTGTGTAACTAACTTTTTGAATGCCCCTCATAGAAGTCCCTCAGGATCACACGTTCTTGAGCTCATTAGCGGTAAGTCCTTGAGGAATGGGTTCATTATGCTACCTAGGATGTAACGATACATGTTTTGCTGCTCACACTTCCATGTTTAGTCACGTCTTACAACAGGCAAGGAATGCCAAGGGTGTACTCGATCTCCCACCCAGAGAGAGAGAGAGACAAAGAAATGAAGCGGTCTGACCCCTGGAAAAATGAGGGTATCAGAAAATAAAAGGACCAATTAAGGGTGGAAATAAGACACCCTAGGTCTCAGCTATCCAATACTGTTGGAATTGGAGGCTGACTACGGGCTCACAGCATGTGGGAGGTGGCTTGGTGACCACGGTCCTATCCGAGTCCAGCATTGCTTCTACTTACTTTTTCTTTCACATTTCCTGTTGACCTACTTTAGCCAGTTCTTGTTCTCTTCCAACCCCAGCGGTGTATTGTATGGAAGCATAGGGTGTTTTTCATTTTCCATTCTTCGACTTTTCCCAATACCCCCTACTATTTGAGGTGTCGGAACTCTTTCTTTTCCTTCTTCAATTGTTGGTTCCTTAGTTTAGGGGCTGCGACAACGCAGTCATGTAGCCCCGTGTACTTTGGGTGTGTGTAGAATTTGTCTGATAACGAATATTAATTGGCTGTATTAGTGTGTGTTATCTGTGATTCAGGTAGAACCATAGAAGGACTGCAGACGATTAATTTTTTTAAGTAGTTCCTACTTTTGCTACCAAATGCTACCATCCACGACACCTAGCTGCAGACGTGGCTACTAAATGCCATCGCAGTCAACACCTGGCGGTGAACTTTTGAACTAATATAGCGTTATCAAACTAACCTACATATTTTAGCTTCCACAAGTGTAGTTAGTGGAAGGTTCTTTTTCATGCCATAAATCTATGACATGGGACCGCCGGCTTTACTTCCCCTCCGAAGGAAGACATACTGAGGGTTTTTTAACGCTCTTAAAAATTCCAACGACTTCGGTCGGGTTTAAACCCGCGATTTTGGGCATAAAAGCTCAGCATGCTACCAACTACAACACCGAAGCTGCTTAGCGTAATTGCAGTTAAGGGGGCAGCTGACATCGATGTTCCACTCCTTTATGCTAACAATCACCTCCAGCACAGGACAGATGAAAGAGAGAAGGCCAACACAAGTAAATGGTAGCTCTTTCAGCCTCGGCTGGAGCTCCGGAGTCACCAAACCTAAGTTCCAATAGTTGTAAGCTCCTGGATGGTGGAAAAATTAGCCAGTATAGCCCGCCGAAAAGATATGCTATTTTTGTGCATAATCTTTGAAAAATACCCTCCCAAAATAATTTTTATTTCATTCATGGCAAAATTCCACCGATCCTTGGAATCAGTGATATTAATTTCAAGAAAATAGGATAAGTTGTAATGAAATGTCATCATTAGTGTCGATGAGTACCTTAATCAGGTAAAACACTCTTTCAACAGTTGCATTGCAACCTGAATCTACTATATATTTGTCAAATACCACTCACTCACTCATTCATTCATCACGAAATCTCAGAAACCACCAAACGGATTGGAATGAAATTTGGTATGCAGCTTCCTCAAGGGCCGCAAACGCCCACTAAGAAAGGATTTTTGGATATTCAGGTTCTAAAGGGGTGTTAAGGGGATAGACCTGCATTTCATTGAATAGCAATATCTCCCGATTGGTTTCATTGGGGGATGTGATACTCGGCATATAAACTCATCATTAAAAATAAGAAGACACGTGTCTGAGGGTTTTTCGATGAGGTGTATATTATGAGGTAAAAGGGGTGAAAGGTGGGGGTTGAAGGATTCCTAACGGAGCGAGTATCTCTTAAACGACATAGGCGAGGAGTTTGAAACTCAGCGGAAAAATCAGCTTAAAAAATAAGTAAATAGGTGTTTGACCGTTTTTTCATAAATCCAATTTAAGGGGCCCATGGGGAGGGGTGAAATTCTGGGGGGAAAAAACAGGAAAGAAAGTGTCCTAACTGACTGACTCACTCACTCACTCATCAAACTCAGGGGGAAAAAAACTGCTTCAAAGGCCTAAATAGCTGTTCGACAGTTTTTTTTTCATAAATCAAATTTAAGGGGTTCATGGGGAGGGGTGAAATTCTGAAAAAAGAAAATTGAAAGAAAATGTCCTTACTCACTCACTCATCATCGCCCAGACAAAATTATTGAAGGTAGAAATATGACAGTTTGGGGATATGTTCATTGTATGTCAAAACCGTCTACTAAGGGAGGATTTTCGGATATTCAGGTTCTAAAGGGGGATAAACCTGCATTTCATTGAATAACAATATCTCCCAATTAGTTTCATTGGGGGATGTGATACATGGCATATAAACTCGCCATTAAAAAATAAGAAGACATGTGTCGGAGGATTTTTCGATGTGGTGTATATTATGAGGTGAAAGGGGTGCAAGGTGGGGGTTTGAGGATTCTTAACGGAGTGTGTGTCTCTTTAACGATATAGGCGAGGAGTTTGAAACTCAGCGGAACAAAATCAGCTTAAAAAATAAGTAAATAGGTGTTCGACCGTTTTTTTTCTTTCATAAATCCAATTTAAGGGGCCCATGGGGAGGGGTGAAATTCTGGGGGGAAAAAATAGGAAAAAAAGTGTCCTAACCGATTGACTCACTCACTCTTCAAACTCCGGGGGAAAAACTGCTTAAAAATAAGTAAATATGTGTTCGACAGTTTTTTTTTTTCATAAATCAAATTTAAGGAGTTCATCGGGAGGGGTGAAATTCTGGAAAAAAAAAAAAATTGAAAGAAAATGTCCTGACTCACTCACTCACTCATCATCGCCCAGCCAAAAATATTGAAGTTGGAAACATGGCATTTTGGGGATATGTTTGTTGTATGTCAAAAGCGTACACTAAGGGAGGATTTGTGGATATTCAGGTTCTAAAGGGGTCTTAAGGGGGTTAAACCTGCATTTCATTGAATAACAATATCTCACGAGTGGTTTCATTTGTGGATGTGATACTCGGCATATAAACTAATCATTAAAAATAAGCAGACGCGTGTCTAAAGGTTTTTCGATGTGGTGTATTAATATGAGGTGAAAGGGCTGAAAAGTAGGGGTTGAAGGATTCCTAATGGAGCATGTAGGCCTATCTCTTAAACGACATAGGCGAGAAATTTTAAACTCAGCGAACAAAAGTCAGCTTAAAAAATAAGTAAATCGGTGTTCGACCGTTTTTTTTCATAAATTAATTTAAGGGGCCAATGGGGTGGGGTGAAATTCTGGGGGGGAAAAGGAGAGAAAGTGTCCTAACTGACTGACTAACTCACTCACTCATCAAACTCAGGGGAAAGAGACAGCTTAAAAAATAATTAATAGGTTTTCAAGCATTTTTTCATAAATCCAATTTAAGGGGCCCATGGAAAGGGGTGAAATTCTGGTAAAAATAATTGAAAGAAAAAATCCTGTCTGACTCACTCACTCATCACGCCCAGCGAAAACTATTAAAGTTGGAAACATGAAATTTTGGGAATATGTTCGCTGTGTGTCGAAAATGTCAACTAAGGAATGCTTTTTGTTTATTCGGGTTTTAAAGAGGTGCATTTCATTGAATAACGATATCTCATGAGTTGTTTCTTTGGGGATGTGATATTCGGTATATAAACTAATCATTAAAAATAATCAGATATATTGAACCCAACGGGGTTAGGCTGACTGGTGTCGAACGTGGATCTCAGAGATAGATGAGCTCAGATTTGAGGGTCCAGCAAGGAACGAACACGAGATCTTTTGAGAGAGTTTAAGTTATAAAAACCCCTAGAGAAAATACATATTAAATCACTGTTGTGATATGAACTAATGCGGACCTTATTTATTAATATAATGCAGGGAATATTAGTAGAATACGGCATTATTGGGCTGTATGAGGCATACAATTCTGGACTTGAGCACAGAAGTTGGAGCGCTTGACATTTGTCTAATGACTCTGGAAAAGGGGCGTAGTTTCTTGGAGCCGTGTCACTCTATGTGACCTACTTAAGTCGTCTGGAGCAGGTCAGGAGGCTAAATTATTGTCAAGTTATTCCCCGTTTCAGAATGGAGAAGCTAGTGGAGTGAGGAGATACCAGCGTAATTTAATGGTTACTCGTGATTGGAGCAACGCAGTGACATGAGGTTTGCACCTATGTGAATGTTTAGCCGGGAGGCTAATTATCAAGCCATTAAACATTGAAATCGAGGCAGATTTAATGGAACGCGCAGTAACACAGTAATTGGAGTTAGCGGAGAGATCTAACCATGGTTTCGGGGATTTTTAGGTGACGCCGCGTGGGCACGCGCTGGCAAAAGCAATTAATATTAATTAATTGGCCGATCGATCCTCGAGCACGCATACAGATCTGTGACCAGCAAGGGAAAAGGAACCATATAAACGTTAATTCAAGACCAGAATCATACTGTGGGAGAAGATGACACTGCAGGGAAATTCTCGGTCTACTTTTTCTCTCCAAACGAATATAAGGGGTAGACCCAGGACAGAGGCAGTCAGTCGAACCATACTTGAGCGCGGGGAGCACGTCACCCGAAGCCCAGAGAAGGGACGCGCAGACTTTAACATTTAACATTCTAAGTGCAGCAACATATAATCATGCATTAAGTCATTAATTAATAACGAGTAATGTAATCAGTTGAACGGCAGTCTAGTGCGAAGTGCGCGTTACCGAAGTCGAGAAGGGACGCTCGGACTTCAACATGAAGAGCCGTGCAGTAAGACATTTATTAATACCAGTTATTAAGGACAGTCGCACCATATTTGTATAGTCGGCATTACGAGCGATTGTTATTGTGCACGTAGGAGATGTACCGTGTGATATACAAGGTAGGACAATTGGGAGTGATAATTTGTACAAGTACAATGTACAATGGTTGAGCGCAGTATGTAAACTATTGGTTAGATATATCATAGGATGCCGGACTGCGCAGATATAAACTTTGTTATGCGATTGGTGAAAATCCATAGGAATACTAACATAATTAATGCTCAGGACGATATGCAAGCATATCTATGCGATATCAGGAAATTTTTCTAAGACCAGAAATTGATAGACAGATGGGGGACTGATATGAATCCTTAGGCAAAGAATCGAGACTCTCAATCAGGAAGCGGATAGCAGCGAGGAGGAGATCTTCAACGTCTCCATTTCTGATATCTTGCCAGGAAAAGTCAACCAGTAAGAAATGTAAATAGTGAGCGTGTGATTGTAATGATGATTTGTTAAATATATGTAAAATTAATAGTGTCACAAGTGCTATAACGTGTTGTGTGAATAAGGAGGCAACAGCTTCAATATGGAAAGGAAAAGTGCCGTGTGTTTTGTAAGGCAAAAGTTATGTAAAATGTGTGTTATAAGTATAAGAATGCCTTGCTAATTTTGCAAATAATGGCGGGCATTACTGGGAGGAATGCGTGGTCGGAGCCACCAGACTAGCCGATGTAAGTACCCAAAAAACCATGATTTTGTAGCAATCATAGTCCACTGTATGTTGAGTGATTTCCAAATTTTTAAGATATGCCAATAAGAGTCAATTTTAGGAGGGTGAACCTCAAGGTATTATTGTTGTGTTGATTTTTGTCAAGTTGAGATGTCTTTGAGCATCATTGAGTGGATAAATCGTTACCACTATTGTAAAATGGCAATTCAGTTATATAAAAACTTAGAGTAACGAACACGGATGTTCGGTTATTAAAATGGTTACATTGTGTCGGGTTATTGTAATTCATGTCAGTAATAATAATAATAATAAGGAATAAACGAATACACATCAGGGAAAAATGGCTGGAAGAAAATATATATGCTAATTGGAATATTTATCTATCCAAGCAGTAATATTATACATGAAGGACTAAGAAAAGCAATTTAATATCAGAGTATATTGTGATAATGGGAATAAATATGCAAGAATCTAGGGAATGGAAGAGTTTAATAGAGAATTGAATTTGCAGCTTGTGAATAAGCTTGTAGAGTAATTGATAGATTTATCTTACTAATTAAAGGACGAGATCATAGCACAATGGTCGGGGAAGCCAGGTAATCTATTCGACGTGTGAAATCTCGTATAGCCTAGGGCGTACAGAGATATTTATTATGGCCAGAGCATATTTTAGTGATTAACCCTAGCTCTGTGGATTGCCATGAAATGTTCCGGGTTCGAATCCAGTGGTGTATGAGAGGATAACAATGGAAACCTCTGCATGACACCTGATCTCGACCGAGAACTAGCTATTGAAATAATTCAGCTCCTGGGAAGTGAATTTAATTGGCGGCAAGATGTGCCTGACCGTAGCATTTAATAAGATACCGGCTAGCCAGTTCGACCAGTGATTGATGAATCTCGTTCCTTCATATCATGAAATGGACCTGTTGAGGCCAGTTATTAATATCCTAAGGTTAGGAATAAATATTTAAACACGCCCATAACCTGTCTTGCATACAATTTAGTTGAAATCATATGGGATATGTGGGTCATTGAGACTGCACTATTGTATTTAAAATCTTGTTACTGCTTGGAGATAAAAGCAGGAGGGAGTCAGGAAGGGACAGCGCACGTGTTGTGACCGCCTGACTCAGTCCCCTTGTATACAAGTAGCTCCGAGGGGGAGATTTTTAAACGACCTTTGAGGGTTGACATTTAGAATGGACAGACTTTGAAACCCTGTTTGTAATGAAAAGAGTCATTGTTGTATTGTATAATGAATTTGTGTGGTTTGAAACACATTGTTAATTAAGGATCGTTCTTATAACGTAATACTTGGCAAACTTATGAGTTGTTGGAAGTTACATTTTTTTAATACTGACGATGTTACTTAGCTCTAAAGGTCGACACTAGATGCCATAGGCTATGCCCACGCAAGGGTAGCATAATATACCATCCGACACAGCGGTAACGGAATCTTTGAAATTGAAATCACAACGGCATACAGTGGAACTGTAGAAAAGGGGACTGCAGAACGGGGTACGTTTACAAATAATTGTGAAGTTGCAAGTAAATTTGATGTGCAACCCATAAATTGGCTAATGCATGGTAAAGCATTTTGGTGGGAAGAGAGATACAAAACACAAGTGTACGCATAATGTAAATTAAGAGGTGTTGAGAGTAAACAATTAAGCTTGTGAAATGAAAGAGGTCACAACAGGTGACATAAGATTATAAGTACAGTTTATGTGTAATTTACATGTGCATCAGCGCACTTGAGAATGAATTTTGATGTCAATCTCAGGGTAAATGAATGAATAATCATCTGGATTTGCAAGGATAAAGTGTGAATATTAGTGGATTGTAGGAGTAATTTTACTTTGTTTTGTGTTATATTGTTGGGATTGTGTTTTTGAAGCCATGTTTTAGAGCTGAATTAAAGTCTTTAGAATAGAGTTGTGCTTTATCATTGTAGAGTTGATACCTTTTAGTCTCAGATCAAAAATATGCAACTGCTCAGTGGGTGGACGGTACACGCCTGAGGACTGATGCTGGCTGGAGGCAGAAGCATGTTTTCCATGGAAATTACTCACATGGGTACAATATGTCTAAGGGTTTATCGATGGGGTGTATATTATGAGGTGAAAGGGGTGAAAATTGGGGGTTGTGGGATTCTTATCGGAGCATGTATCTCTTAAACGACATAGGCGAGAAGTTTGAAATTCAGTGGGAAAAACAGCTTAAAATATAAGTAAATAGGTGTTCGGCCGTTTTTTCATAAATCCAATTTAAGGGGCCCTTGGAGAGGGGTGAAATTCTGGAAGAATGACAGGAAAGAAAGTGTCCTAACTCACTCACTCATCAAACTCAGGGGGGAAGAACAGCTCAAAATTAAGTAAATAGGTGTTCGACCGTTTTTTTTTCATTAATCCAATTTAAGGGGTTCATGAGAGGGGTGAAATTCCAAAAAATAAATGAAAGAAAATGTCCTGACTTAATCACTCACTCATCATCGCCCAGCCAAAATTATTGAAGTTAGAAACATGAAATTTTGGGGCTATGTTCGTTGTATGTCAAAAACGTCCACTAAGGAAGGATTTTTGGGTATTCAGGTTCTAAAGGGGTGTTAAGTGGGTAGACTTGCATTTAATTGAATAACAATATCTCCCGATTGGTTTCCTTGGGGATGGGATACTCGGCATATGAACTCATCATTAAGAATAAGAAGACACATGTCTGAGGGTTTTTCGATGTGTATATTATGAGGTGTATGTGTGAAAAGTGGGGGTTGAAGGATTCCTAACTGAGCAAGTATCTCTTAAAAGACAGAGGCAGAAAGTATGAATCTCAGGGAGAAAATATCAGCTTGAAAAATTAGTAAATAGGAGTTCGATCGTTTTTTCATAAATCCAATTTAAGGGGCCCATGGGGAGGAGTGAAATTCTTGGGAAAGAAGTCCACTAAGGAAGGATTTTTGGATATTCACTCATCATCCTTCAGCAAACCTATTGCAGTTAGAAACTTTAAATTTTGGGGATATGTCCGTTGTATGTCGAAAAAGTCCACTAAGGATGGATTTTGGGATATTCATGTTCTGAAGGGGTGTTAAGGGGGTTAAATTTGCATTTCATTGAATAACAATATCTCACGAGTTGTTTCATTTGGGGATGTGATATTCGGCATATAAACTAATCATTCAAAATAAGCAGACATATGTCTAAGGGTTTATCGATATGGTGTATATTATGAGGTGAAAGGGGTGAAAATTGGGGGTTGAAGGATTCTTAACGGAGCATATATCTCTTATTCGACATAGGCGATAAGTTTGAAATTCAGCGGAAAAAGCAGCTTAAAAAATAAGTAAATAGGTGTTCGACCGTTTCTTCATAAATCCAATTTAAGGGGCCCATGGGGAGGGGTGAAATTCTGGGGGAAAAAAAACAGGAAAGAAAGTGTCCTAACTGATTGACTCACTTACTCACTCATCAAACTCAGGGGGAAAACAGCTTTAAATAAGTAAATAGGTGTTCGACCATTTTTTTCCATAAATCCAATTTAAGGGGTTCATAGGGAGGGGTGAAATTCTCAAAAATAAATGAAAGAAAATATCCTGACTGACTCACTCACTCCAAAATTATTGAAGTTAGAAACATGAAATTTTGGGGCTATGTTCGTTGTATGTCGAAAACGTCCACTAAGGAAGGATTTTTGGATATTCAGGTTCTAAAGGGGTGTTAAGGGGGTAGACTTGCATTTAATTGAATAACAATATCTCCCGATTGGTTTTCTTGGGGATGGGATACTCAGCATATGAACTCATCATTAAGAATAAGAAGACACATGTCTGAGGGTTTTTCGATGTGTATATTATGAGGTGTATGTGTGAAAAGTGGGGGTTGAAGGATTCCTAACTGAGCAAGTATCTCTTAAAAGACAGAGGCAAAAAGTATGAATCTCAGGGAGAAAAAATCAGCTTGAAAAAGTAGTAAATAGGTGTTCGATCGTTTTTTCATAAATCCAATTTAAGGGGCCCATGGGGAGGAGTGAAATTCTTGGGAAAGAAGTCCACTAAGGAAGGATTTTTGGATATTCACTCATCATCCTTCAGCAAACCTATTGCAGTTAGAAACTTTAAATTTTGGGGATATGTTCGTTGTATGTCGAAAAAGTCCACTGAGAATGGATTTTGGGATATTCATGTTCTGAAGGGGTGTTAAGGGGGTTAAATTTGCATTTCATTGAATAACAATATCTCACGAGTTGTTTCATTTGGGGATGTGATATTCGGCATATAAACTAATCATTCAAAATAAGCAGACATATGTCTAAGGGTTTATCGATATGGTGTATATTATGAGGTGAAAGGGGTGAAAATTGGGGGTTGAAAGATTCCTAACGGAGCATATATCTCTTATTTGACATAGGCGATAAGTTTGAAATTCAGCGGAAAAAGCAGCTTAAAAATAAGTAAATAGGTGTTCGACCGTTTCTTCATAAATCCAATTTAAGGGGCCCATGGGGAGGGGTGAAATTCTGGGGGAAAAAACAGGAAAGAAAGTGTCCTAACTGATTGACTCACTTACTCACTCATCAAACTCAGGGGGAAAAACAGCTTTAAATAAGTAAATAGGTGTTCGACCTTTTTTTTTTTTTTCATAAATCCAATTTAAGGGGTTCATAGGGAGGGGTGAAATTCTCAAAAATAAATGAAAGAAAATATCCTGACTGACTCACTCACTCCAAAATTATTGAAGTTAGAAACATGAAATTTTGGGGATATGTTCGTTGTATGTCGAAAACGTCCACTAAGGAAAGAGTTTTGGATATTCAGGTTCTAAAGAGGTGTTAAGAGGGTAAACGTGCATTTCATTGAATAACAATATCTCACGAGAGATTTCATTTGGGGATGTGATACTTGGCATATATACTAATCGTTAAAAATAAGCTGACACATGTCTAATGGTTTTTCGATGTGGTGTATATTATGAGGTGAAAGGAATGAAAAGTGGGGGTTGAAAGATTCCTAACGGAGCGTGTATCTCTTAAACAACATAGGCGAGGAGTTTGAAACTCGGAGGAAATCAATCAGCTTAAAAATAAATAAATAAATAATTAAAATAAATAGGTGTTCGACTGATTTTTCATAAATCCAATTTGATAATAATGACCTTTATTGCAGCCAGTTTGCCATATTACAGATATGTACACTTACTAGATACTATGGTTCACTTCTAGTCCTTACTATAAGCCGCTATTGATGAAGTTCTGTTGGGGCATGTCATGATAAGGTACCTTCCGCATTCGTTCCTACACAGCTCACATATACACCTCTCATCCGGGTCATGGAATGTCTTTCGTGAGCAGACCTTATGGTGGAACCCATGAACTGCAAGTCTCGTCACGACGTGTCTCATTTCGGATAGAGGTTGCATCCATCTTTTGTCCACCATGGCATCAGTCGCGTAGAATTCCTTCGGAATATCAAGCCTTTTGCTTTGCAGATCCTGGAGTAATTTTCTGAAGCTTTCTGTGGAAGGCAATAGTAGAAGTGACCGAAGGTCCTCTATTAGGAACGTTTCTCTCGTCAGTTCATATACCAGCCGAGATTTTGCTGACTTGGAGACTCCGAGGGCTCTTTTGAGGAACCTAGATTTCACCTTTTCGAGTTCCGCCAGTTGTTTGTAGGTGAGAAACTCCCATATTAGCTCCAGACCGTATGTTAGTATGGGTATGACCTTGGCTCGGAAGAGCATCATTGCTGTTTCCAGCGATATTTGTGTAATATGGCTTATGTCGTTTATGGCCTTCACTGCTGCGGCCGCTTTCGCTCTTGTATGTATTCTGAAGCTTCGGCCTGTTACTTGGAGCGTGAGGCCGAGGTATTTGATATTGTTTACTTTCTTCAGTTCCTTGCCGTTGCATAGCATTTGGTCTGATTCCGCTGGCCTGCCACCGTTCCGGAAGACGACCATCTCAGTCTTGCCCTCGTTGATTGTTAGTTCGTTTTCCTGGGCCCATTCGCTTAGTATGTTGATTGCATCTTGTAAATCCTTTATCTGCTCCGAGGCGATTGCCATGTCGTCTGCTTATATATACAGTTTGGACTCAGTCGATTCCTTTATTTTGTCCCCTGCATCGTGTGAGAGCGCATTGAATAGGATGGGACTGAGGGGGTCCCCTTGAAGTACTCCATTCGTTTGTATCATCCATTTGATTTGTCCAACTCCGTCCTGCACTTGTATATAGTTTTCTGCCAATATGTTTGATATAAGGTTCGTCAGCCTTGATCTACCTATGAGTGTTTCCAGCTTATGTATCAGCAGCTTTCTGTTTACCAGGTCAAAAGCCTTCGTAAAGTCAACAAAGACTACATAGAGTTTGGGTGTCTCTAGTGTTGTTGTTATGTGCCGTAATAGGCTTCCTGCAGCCATAGTTGTCGATCTATGCTTCCTGAATCCACATTGCTCTTCTGGTAGTATTGGGTCTATTTTTTCGTCTATTCTCGCTGTCAATATTCCTCTTAGTAGCTTTAGGGCTGCGGATTCCAGCGCTACTCCCCGGTATGAATTTGGGTCGTCAGTACTCCCTTTTCCTTTATATAGTAACTTGATGGTTGACTTCCTCCATTCGTTTGGTATTTGCCCGAGTTCTAAGCATTTGTTTAGTAGGGCCGTCCATATGGTGCCAGTTCCTCAGTAGTTTGTTTTAGATGCTCATTCCTTAGTCCATCTGGACCGGGGGATCTATTATTTCTTTTCTTCTGTATGGCCATGGTGATCTCTCCTTCATGATGGGTTCTGACACATCGCGTTCTTCTGGGGGCCTGGTTTCGGATCTAGTCGCCTTTGCACAGGTGACGTTCTTGATATGCTCCTCCCATATTTCCAATGATATGTTTGGTTGGAAGCTTTGGATCTTTGGCCTCAGGGCACAGTATGGGTCTGTTTCTGCTTCAGCAATGACCGCTCTTTGCGTCTCTTCTATGAAGTCCTTTTTTTTTCTTTTTAATCAGTTCTTTGTAGGTATTCTTCCAGTGCTTTGTTGTCTTTTGTGACTATTATGCTCTGGAGTTTGCCTAGGGTTTCCTTCCTCTGAATAAAACACGATTCATAGAACCAAGGTTTAACCTTTCTCCCGTGTGAAGGCGTGGTACCTGCGCTGGTGATGCAGTCTTGTATCCAAGCTGCCGCATCGTCGATTCCTCCTTCTTGGATGCTTTCCATCACCTTGTCTATGTCTTCCAACTTTTCTCTAATTTTATCTCTGTTTAGAGTTTTGCTCACTCGGGTCGGTCCTTCTATAGTTTCCCCATCGCAGATCTCTCCATCTATTTCTAGGCTCACTGGTATGTGCTTGCGTATAATGGCTCCCTCTGACCTAATAGTACTTGCGTTCCTTGTTTCAAGTGTTCCTCTTGTGCATATTAAGTATACTGTGCTGGTCCCGTTGGGGCCTATGTACGTCCAGTCATGAGTTTTGTTCCGGATTTTAAAACCATCTAGGCTTAGATAACTGAAAACTTCTTCACTTTTTGCGTTTTGTTGATCCATTCTGCAGTTTAAGTCTCCGGCAAGGACGGCCTTTCTTCTTCCTGGGAATGTATTCAGTGCAGCTCCAAGGTGGTCTATTATGTCCGGGCCGTCTGGTTGGGATTGAAGTAGGCCGCCACTATTACACCGATTTTCGTTTCCACGACTAGTATGTCCTCTTCTCACCATAATAACTTTATCGGGGCCATTTTAGGCTTAACTATGCAGCAACGCCGCCTGATGGTCTTCCCCTCTCCTTGCACTGCCTCGCATATGCATGAAAATTGTAGAAATTGTGGACGCCGAATCTCTTTTCTTCTTTAATCATAGTCTCCGTGAGAATACAGATGTCATATTCGCTTAGGATTTCTCGTGATAGGAGGTTAATTGCACATCACAGCCCTTCTACATTCCAAGTTAGTATCCTCGTCCTACTGGCGAGAGCCTCTGAACTTCCATGGTTGCCGAAAGGGCCGGCAGTAGACGTCCGTAGGCCAGAAGTTGCAGTTGTAGACCAAATCTCTTTTATTCATGGGTATGCCGACTTTAAAAGCTCTGCTGCCAATTTAAATCCAATTTAAGGGGCCTATGGGGAGGGGTGAAATTCTGGAAGAAAAACGTCCACTAAGGAAGGATTTTTGGATGTTCACTCTCATCGATCAACCAAAACTATTAAAGTTAGAAGAATGATATTTTGGGGATATGTTTGTTGTGTGTCAAAAACGTCTACTAAGGAGGGATTTTTGGATATTCAGGTTCTAAAGGAGTGTTAACGGGGTTAAACCTGCATTTCATTGAATAAAAATATGACACGACTATGACGCGATCGAAGCCGCGGGTACCTGCTAGTATGAGATAAAACTGACAAATTTTAAGCAGCTCGCTAAATGATCAATGTCAGGGATCAATTTGAAAAACCCACACCACGGCTTATCTTATCTTCTAATATACAGTATTCTGTGATATAAGTTCACTTTTCAATACGATAAATTTTTTACCTACACTTTTTCAAATTTTGATACATGTTTCAGCTTGTTTGGCCCTCATCAGTCTTGTACATTTTTTAAAACACATTTCATTTCAAGCGATCTTTAAAACATTATTTAACTAACTGGATAAAAACACAGAGTGTCATTCAACTAAAATTAGAAATAAAATTCTTAAAGAAAATAGCTAAAATCTGGATAACAATCCTTTGTTGATTTTAGAAGATGTTTTAACTGATCTCCACTGTTTTATGTGTAAATAGAAATCAACAAAGGATTGTTATCCAGACTTAAGCTAGAGTTACTCCTTTGGCAGATGACCTCGCTGTTCTGCCCCTTAAACAACAATAACAACAATAAAGGGTACTCCACTTTCATAGATATTGAATGCACATTCCATTAAAACCAACATGTTCTACTAATGCAATGCATTTTCTTTAGCAGCAATTGAATGCTTGAAAGCTAGGTTTGGTCGCAAATACATTTTGGTAGAATTCTATGTCAGGGAATTGCTCAAACTGACTCTAGTGATGAATTCGAAGCACAATCAAATCAGTCTTTCCTCCCTATATGATAAAATCGAGACACAGTTAAGGGCTTTGGAAACTCTGGGAGTAGCTACAGATAAATATGCTGCAATGCTCTTTCCACTTGTTGAGTCATGTTTCACTGAAGAAGTTTTGAGAGCTTGGCAGAGAAGCTACAACACCAGTTTGGCTCAAACTGATGGTAAAACCAGACTGGATAGCCTCATGAATTTCTTGAAATGCGAGCTTGAAAATGAGGAGCGAATTTGTATGGCAGTCCAAGGCTTCAAGATAGGAAACCACTCCAAGGGTAGCATGAAAACATTAGGAGCAGAGTCAAACCGTCATACCGGTACTAATATTCCAACTGCAGCTGGCCTTGTCAAGTTTAAGCCAAACAAAAAAGTATGTGTTTTTTGTGAAGGTAATCACTCAAGCGATACTTGTTTTAAGGCCCAGAAATTGAATGGAGCTTGATGACAAGAGGAATATTTTAAATAGAAATAACTGCTGCTTTTTTTGTCTTAAGATTGGCCACATTAGTAGGATATGTAAAACATTGTTGAATTGTATTATTTGTGAGGGAAAGCATGTCCCAGTTATGTGTCCCAGAAGTCACAGGCAGCAAACTCCAAAAGAAGGGGGAACGGTTGAGAATTCCCTATCAAATGTGAACTGTAGTCAGTTTTTTTTACGAACACTCATGTGACCATTAGAGGATAGCAGGAAAAACAAGTCCGTGTCCTCATGGACCCAGGCTCGCAACGTTCCTACATTAGGAAGGACACTGCTCAGTGTATGGGATATGAGCCCATCGGTGAAGAGACACTGATCCATGGTTTGTTTGGGGGTAAGGTGACTAATCCAAAACCACATCTTTGTTACAAGTTTAGGTTAAAAAGTCTCGAGGGGACCTATGCTTGTAATTTCGAAGCACTGGATGAAGAAAACATTTGTTATCGCATCCCTGTCATTGAGCCTGGACCATGGTTGACTGAAACCTCTGAAAAAGGTATACAGCTCTTCGATGAAGATTAGCCAGTTGAAGTTTTGGTGGGAGCAGATATAAATGGAAAACTTCTCACTGGCAAAAGGGAGATATTACAATGTGGGCTTGTTGCAATTGAGACTTATCTGGGATGGATTGTCACAGGAGAGACAAAGGGGCCCAGATCTTCCAATTCTATGACAGCACTTTCAATGTTTGTTCATTCTGAATCTGTAAGCAAACTTTGGGAGCTGGATTCACTCGGTATTCAAGATCCAGGTGAAAGGAAGAATAGAGAAGAGAGGGAACAGGCAACACATGATTACTTTATGGATACTGCCTGTTTACCATGTCTTGATGGATGCAGTATTTTTGCGTTTGTCTGTTGGTACAGGTTAGAGTAAAATGTGGCTTTTCACCGATGTCACAGTCTCACTCATGGCTGTGATTATATGGAAGCTACTGGGGTATGAGTGGTTTTGAGTAATGGCATTCCGCTGGGCATACTAGTGTCTATGGATGCTGTGAAAGGTTCTACTCGTAGGGTTGGTACTGCTGTACCGACTCGGTGAGGAAAGCAATGGCAAACTACCTCATTCCTCACCTTGCCTAGTACGCCTCATTATAGTGCTCCCTTTGGTTTCTGTGGGTTTCAATTCACATGACCTATGGTGTCACTTTTTGAGGATCCAACCAGCCTTCGGGCTGACTACCTAACAGACAGCTAGGACAAATGAAGAGGGATGCTATGAAGTGAGGTTGCCATGGATTGAAGGACACCCACCAGTTCCAAGAAATTTCAATTAGGGGAAAAGAAGAATGGAACATACCATCAAGAAGCTGAAAGAAAGTGATTCCAAAGAAATATATGATGAAGTTCTGAAGGACTGGACACAAGAAGGAATCATTGCAGAAGTACCTGTGTCACAGTGGGATGAAGGGCACTATTTACCTCATCGACCCATTTTTAAAGAAAACAGTACAACGCGAGTTCAACCTGTTTTCGATGCTTCGTCTAGAGAGCATGACGCTCCATCGCTAAACCAGTGTTTAGAGAAGGGCATTAATCTAATTGAAATTATACCTACAGTACTTCTTCGTTTTAGGCTCCACCGAATTGGAGTAATAGCAGACATCAACAAAGCATTCTTGCAAATCAGCTTATGTGAAGAGGACCGGGACTTCCTCAGGTCTTTGGGTTGACATTGAGGGAGAGTTGAAATTATTCCGCCATACACGTGTTGTGTTTGGAGTGACTAGCAGCCCGTTCTTGTTGGGTGCAGTGATCAATTTACATTTGAAACGTCTTGAACGTATGGGAGGTATTCTATAGCTACCATCGAGAAGCTTAAAAAGAGTTTTTACGTGGATAACTGTGTATTCAGTAAAGTTTATTTCATTTCCGCCCTATTCGATACAATTAAAACACTTTGTTTATGGAAAACTAAGATACATGTTTCGGGAACGTATGGTCCCTTCTTCAGTCCTCATGGTGACCTGAATTTAACATTTTGACATCATACAAGAAATCGATATAATCCTGGATAGAGTAACAATTAACATTCTAAAACTAATAATCCTATCAAAGAATATGCTATGTTATGTGCCTATGTGTAAGAAAATAATTAGTGTATTAAAAACATACGGTATGTAGGTTATTATACTAAAAACAACATTGATACATGTGGCCTTGAATAGCCTAGTTATATACATAGTGCACTGTAAATTTTTAAAAAATAGAGGACATATTAAAACATGATTAAAATTATTCAGACAGTTCTATATTAAAGACTTTGTGGTTTGGGACTGAGGTGTGTCCGTTCATTGTGCAAAATGTAACAGTCCAAAACTGTGCATTCTTCTCTGGTAGCCTATGGTGTTTTTCCAATATACGCTGGCCCATTTTATAATTGGTGAATGGCGTGGATGCTGTTCAATTGAGCACGTCACGGTGCCGATTATGCGTATTATGACGAATTTATGTTCCTGAAAGATTGAAAGAAGAAGGAAAAACTACATTAGGATCGATATTCATCGAAAGAAATGTAGGTAAAAAGAAAGAAAAGATTGCGGTAGGCATTCATTAGGTTAACTTACTCATTGGAATGATGAAACTGCGGCATCCAATTCCGCTGACTCAAATAATGGAGACGTAGATGGGGTGTGGAAGAAAAACTGTGCATAAAGAATAACAAAAAAATTAAATATCGAGAAATACAACTTATTATTGGTGGCGGTGGAGAATGTACCCCTCCCTGACGTGATTAGAATGGTTTATGTTGTTGTACTTTCTGATAATAATTTGTTTTGGATAATTTTTACAAAGAACGAGAAGAACAATAACATTCTGGTCTGGGTGATGTTTTCCACAGAACTGACATTTGCGAACACAAACGTGTCACGAAACCTGATTTTGATATGACTCACGTAAAGCCAGAAGCCATAAACAGAGGGATTGTCCTTCAGGCACAAGAAGTGAAAGATGTTTCGAGACTGCTTTCGAAGCATTCTGGAGAAAGATGGAGGGAAAATGTAGAGCTGCAGTTTTATTGCAATCTGCAAAGTCGTGGCGAACACGAAGAGAATGATGATTGAGAAACTACTATTGAGGATGAGGTAGAAACAGAAACTGTGTAGCTATAACTTCCAGTAAAGAATGTGATTTAACAGTTGAATGACGATAGTTTTGTCTCTAAAGGCCTGGACCATAGTAATTGAATATTAATTTAATTTGACGCTTTTCCTTATTATTGTTCTGTACTGTAGGCTACAGTATTGCCGGCCCCGTGGTGTTGGGGTAGCGCGCCTGCCACTCACCCGGAGGCCCCGGGTTCGATTCCCGGCTCTGTCAGGGATTTTGGAAACTGACGTGAGGGCTGGAACGGAGTGCACTCAGCCTCGTGAGGACAATTTAGTAACTGACAGTGAGGCAGCGCCCCGATCACGAAAACCAAGTTTAACGGCCGAGGGGACCCGATGCGCTGGTATTGCGGCACCCCAATATCTGCAGACCAAGTGGCTGGGGATTAGGCCCTTCACGGGCTGTAGTGCCAGGGGTTATTTACGTACAGTATTATTACCCTTTCAGGAATTGATTGCCGGCGGTGGAGATAGGAACTACTCTTTATGTAATTGTGTCACACGTCAGCTTGGTTCGTTCACAGGTACAGTTGCGCGTGTAGGATATGACTCAGCTCCAGTGTTGGATTTAACTGTCCATGGTGACATGAGCTCCTGTGACGCTTATCTGACGCAATGCAGCGTGACCTATGTGCAGATTGCACTCTGTCATCGCTGTGTCCTCCGCTTCGCCCCGCAGAGCTCATGCTACAATAAACATAAACGCTGGCACAGCCACACTCAGCGGGCAATCAAATCTTGAATGGGTAATATGAGTTTTATTCTTTTTCTGTTTATTCTAATAAAACACAACCGCCCCTTAAAACAACAATAACTACAACAACAAAACACAAAAATTATACGATTTATTTTATTTTATAACCTATATTTAGTTAACTTTCATTCAAATATTAATTTCTGAATAAAGCTTACGCAGTTTCTACAATCTCTTCGCAACTTCAAATGGATTAGGGCTCTTTGGTATCAAAACCTGCCAAATCCAAATCATAACGAATAGAATAAAAAGTGTGATCTCTTCTCCCTCAATAGCATGTAATGAATACGGATCGGGTTGGCACTCGCCGCTACGCAGCGCTACAGTCGATTTGAGATTGTTGATTTCCACATATGTTTATGTGTTTATGTGCGATATATTAAGTATTTAATCGGTCGGAGTGTTTTGGTGGTGTTCTGTGCAAACTTTTACTGATATACAAGTGCTTACACTATTACTTCATAATATTAATACCTGAAATGCTGTTGTAGGAAGCATTAACTGAAATGGAATTTAATTTCTTGTCGTGTGTTGACGTTATCTTCGTGTAAGTGTTAATTTTATTGTTATTTAATGTAAGTAAACAGCAGTTTAGCCCTTACATTTTCATGAGTGCTTAATGTGAGTAATGAAGATGCCTTGCTGTTTTGCACCAGGATGCAGATCTGGCTATGGGAACTGTAAAGAGGTCAGACGGTTTTTCAAACCTCCTAAAGATAAGGAACGTTTTATCAAGTGCAAAGGGGCCATACCAGGGAAGGATAGGGAACTTACTGATAAGTCCTACATCTGTGATGCTCACTTTTCAGAAGATTTAATTGTTAAATTTGACAAATTTGTGATAGGAAGTAGTAGGCTACTTCTCCCAACTGGCGATTGAAAGACTATTCTGTTCCACATATATTTCCTAATTTGCCTAACTATTTGTCCAGTATGGTGTAAATAAGAATGCTCTTGATGCCATTAAAGATTACCGGTGCTTCTGTGAAGAAAGGGATGAGAATATAACGACAATGAGTTTAAAAGCATATATCTACCGTATTGCTGAAGGAGGCGTGATCAGTTTTAGGCAATAGCCTATTCTAAGAAGGGGTCATGACTGTGCCTTCTATGTCTGTTAAATGTTAAGTGCTTCTGAAATGATGGTAGTTTATTGAGTTTGGTGTTTGTGGAGTGAAATTTATGGGTATAATTGTTTTTTGTATTATTCTAAGGTAAAGTTGAAGGAGCCGTGATCGGGTTTAGGCAATTACTCCATGAAGGGGTCATGACTATGCCTTCTATGGCAGTTTAATGTTAATTTCTTCTGAAACGATGGTAGTTTACTGATTTTGGTGTTTGTGGAGTGAAATTTATGGTTATTATTGAATTTTATAGTAATCTACGGTAAAGTAGAAAGTTGCGTTCGTACTTTTTTTTTGGCTGTGTTGCAAGTCTGTTAAGGGAATGTAAAATGTGTAACAATGTGAAGGAATCCTTTCTGCTAGCGAGGTTAATTTTTCCGTTCCTTTTTTTTTTTTAAATTTACCGATAGCTGGCAAAACTAATTGCATTTTGAACTTGCTCTCTGTCTTCGCTTATTATCGAAACTGGACTATTACAGGAGACGACTTATTAAATTATAATTGGGCACAGTAAAGTAAGTGGAGATGTCGAACTTATTAAGCGCCTACGAGGATATCTTGCGGTGTTTTAACATGTAAAACAGGTCGCAAGGTTTTAAAAGTCTCGTAAGCGCCAATGCTAACTTACATCACAGATCGGAGCCAGCGCTGCGTTGCGGCGGACCAGGCGTACTAGGCCAGTGATATCACTTCTTATTCTATGCGTTATGTCCAAATCTTAGTAACAAACCCCGACAAATCCTAATTATTGCTTTATATTTTTCGACATACATTTTTAACTATATCGGGGATCAGCTTCGTACTTCGTCACTGATTTTAAAAATAATTCATTCATTTTTTTAGTGAAAAAAGTATTTCGTTTTGGGTATTGGTTCGTTTGTGACAGTTTTTGCCACTTTGCCGAAAAAGTGAAGGAATGGATTTGGCGGGTTTTAATTCTAGGCACATCAGATCACGTTTATCGCACATTTATACATATATACAATTGAAAATAACACTGTCATTATTTTAGGGACCACATTTACTGATTATAATCGAAAAATAAAAAGTGTTCCTTATCAAACGCGTGTTATTGAGTATTTTACCCTACTTATCCAGACCGACCGCAGCGCCCCAAGTGTTAGTTTGAGTTGCCAATTGAATAGGGCGGATATAAAATAAACTTTACTGAATTCAATTTGCGTCAATACGGGCCAATATGAGCAATATGACGAATCCAATGGCAAGCCAAGCCAAAAGGTCATACTTACTTACTTTACTTTCCGTGTCCGGGAGACAAACTAAATTCTTCCTTTCCAGAACTCTGCAGCTCTTATCCCTCGGTCTGTGGCCAACATAAGGTCTTCCTGGCTGCAGGTTTCATTAAGATCTTTGCACGTGAGCAGGTGTTGTGGAGTCTGGATTTCTCCACAGGCACATCGTGGATCTTCTGCATATCCCCACTTCACAAGGTTGCTACGACACTTAGGCACTCCTGTTCTCATCCGGTTTAAGGACCTCCAGGTGGTATAAGGCAAATGACTACCACTGCTCAGTTCTTCTTTAGGGGTAAACCCCTCTGGTACTATTTGTTTCCAGAGTGACACACGCCGGACGTCTGGCTTGGTATGGAGGGGTACTGTTCTCTTAATAAAACTCTTCCTGGATCTTAGGCGAGGAGTGGTCACCTTGTGGTTGAACATAGAATGTCTGGGATCTGTTTCAAGCTTTTGTCTCTCTTTCTCTGCTGCCACCCTGCGTCGAATAACTGGTGGTGCAATGCCAGCGAGAGGGTAGATCTTCTGCACTGGAGTAGGCCTCAGACATCCAGTGACAATACGTGTGGACTCGTTAAGAGCTATGTCCACTTGCTTGGTATGGACAGATGCTCCCCACACTGATGATCCGTACTCTCCTGCTGCAAAGCAAAGTCCCAATGCTGTTGAACGTAGAACCTGAGGGTTCGCTCCCCATGTTGAACCTATCAACTTCCACATTATGCTATTTCTTGAGCTGATCTTGCACTTCAATTCTCTACAATGTTTCCTGAAGCTGAGGGTACGATCAAGCTTGATTCCCAAATACCGAGGAGTTTCACAGCTTTCGAGTGTCACTCCTTTCCAGACAACATTCAACTTTCTCCGGGCCTCTTTGTTGCGAAGATGAAATGCGCATACTTGTGTCTTTCCAGGGTTAGGTTTCAGGTGATTCTGGGTTAATTGTCTAATCTCTCAAGAGCATTGGACAGTTTTCCCTCCACCTCCTCAAAGCTCCTACCCTGTACAGCAATAGCGGTGTCATCCGCATAAATAAATCGCCTGGCCTCTAAATATTCTGGCTGGTCATTTGTATAAATGTTGAATAGTAATGGGGATAACACACTGCCTTGAGGTAACCCGTTTTTCTGGTTCCTCCATCGACTTTTATTGCCTTGAAGTGTAACATAGAACCTTCTGTTCTGGAGCATCCCACGTATGACATTTGTTAGATTCATGTCCTTAGTGATGTTGTACAGCTTGGCTATGAGCTTCTTATGGTTCACTGTATCATATGAGGCACTGAGATCTATAAAGGCGACACCAGTGATAAGTTTATTCTCATAGCCATCCTCGATATGCTGTGTCAGGTTCAGAATTTGGCTGGAACATGATTTCCCTGGCCTAAATCCAGCTTGATCTTGAATTAGCCGGTTATCAATGAATGTTGCAATTCTTTCAAGGATCAACCTTTCAAATGCCTTGTATAGGTGGCAAAGAAGAGAGACAGGACGGAAGTTCTTTGCATCCGTTGGTTCCTTGCCTGGTTTTAGCAGTGCGACCACATGAGCTTTCCTCCATAGCTTTGGTAAGTGCAGGGTCTCGATACATCTATTCATCATATTCACCAGCCACTGGATTGTTCCTGGTCCAAAGTTCTTGATTTGTTCTGTCCTGATGTCATCCGGGCCCGCAGCTTTGTTGACTTTCATCAGCTTGATGGCATGTTCTAATTCTGCTGATGTGAAAGGACGACCGAGAAAATTATTCTCATCTTCACTAGGCTTCAGCTTCACAGGCTGAGTCTTCGTGATGGTTTTCCCGTTACGGAGCAGCTGATGAGCTATTTGATTTGGTGTAACCTTGGTGAGATCCACTGGTGGATTCTTAGGGTCGTTGCTCAAGTTTTTGACCAGCTTCCATGCTCTTCTACTGTTCTGGGCCATGTCAAGGTTTGCTAGTAAGTTCATCCATCTTTCCTTTCTTCCGTCAGCGATGCTCCTCATGAGTTCTTCACCCGTCTGAATGGTGTCATCTGCAAAAGGGTCTGTCTCGTATTTCTCCTGATAATCTTTTAACAGATCCTTAGAATCAGCATTGAGGCCAGAAATGAACTGGGTACGGCAGCCTCGGGGAATATGTCTACGAGAGATCTTCTTCACATGGTCAACAAAGTCTTCATAATGACTTGGCTCTGGTTGTAAATTGGACAGTTCCTCATCCAGCTCAATGGAAAACCCCTCCCAGTTTGCCTTTTTAAAATTGAAACGTCGTTTAAAAGGGACTTCCTCAGGGCTGACCACTCCTCGAACTGAACATGTGATTGGGCTATGTTGTGTCCTAGGGATGGGTTCCTCCACCGCTTTAACTACATGTTTTATCACTTGCTCACTTATGAAAATGTTGTCAGGGTTGTAACCTCTATGCCATCTACCGCTGTTGAAAGATGGTCTCAGTTTGGGGTTGTGAATCAATCTCAATCCTTCCCTCTCTGCCCATTGCTCGAGTTCCTCCCCATTCTTGTCTGTGATATTATATCCCCAACTGATGCTCTTACAATTAAAATCCCCCAGGACAATTTTGATATTCTGCTTGTCAAAGTTGCTTGGCCTTTCAAAGAAGAAGAGTTCATTGGGTGGTTTGTAAATGGATGTTACAGAGCAGGATTCCAATTCCACAGTCAAGATTTCTATATTGTTCCTGAACGTCATTTGAGATGACTTGACATTAATCTCTGGTCTGACAAAAACAGCACTGCCGTATTGTTCATGGGGTCGTTCGACAACCAATCGCATTCCTTCTATTTTGGGTCTGTTGTTGTCGATCCCTCTGTGAGTTTCTTGCATCACTAGGATGTCGATCTTTAGTCGGTTGCACATGTCACCGAGTAAGAGTGCTTTATCTCTGGATAAGCCTTCGATGTTTATTGAAGTTATTGAAAGTCTTGAAAAAGACTGGTCGAAAATGTAATATCTCCCGGTGGTTGAAGGATCAGCCGCTGGCCTATGGCCACCGTTGCCCAGGGTACGCCCGATTGTAGTATTCATAATTTGTGCTTATCTAGCAAATATTAACAATCTTCGGGGAGGCTCCTTCAGTGTACCCCCAAAAGGTCATGATATAAATACAAAGATCTTAGACTGAAACTTTTAAACATCATCAAAGATATCGATTTCATGAAGAAATGTAGGAACAACAGATTAGTACCTAAACATTTAAAAGCATACCAACGGAAAACAGCTAACAATGAATTCGAACGGAGGACCCAAGAAATCATTAATTACAAGTTAATTCAACGAAAATTAAAATTTCTTTACATTAAAATGAATTTCCTTAACAATAAACTTTACCGAGCCCATTTAATAGCATCCAATGAGTCTGACAAAAAAGATTGGGACGAATTCATGATTCACGTTAATCAAATAACGCAAATTCAAATCAATAGAAAAACCACCACATTAACGAAGAAATTTCAAAATTTAGTCAAAAACAAAGATGAACAATCAAATGTGCAACCTGAGAAAACCACACACATCTTCCAAAACCAATAGTTAACTTAACAAGCGTCAAATTCAACCAAACCGAAATACAAATATTAGAAAGAGGTTTCAAACATAACTGGAAAGACAAATACGATAACAACAATCTAACTAGCCTAACAGCCGAATCTGAAGCCGCGGTTAGGAAACTACCCCTTGACCAACAAAATGGTGCTAGACACGAAATAAATAAGAAAATCAAAAATATAGCCAAACAGAGAAACAAATGCAGAGTAAACAATCATCTACAACAAGATTTCAAGGACCTAAAAACGAAAATAGAACAGAATGAATGAATTATAACTAAAGCCGACAAAGGCAATACCGGTACCACAGTTATTATCAACAAAAATGACTACATAAGCAAAACAACAGATTTTCTCACAAACCCCAATTTTGAAATAAGTCGTAAAGACCCAACCACAGGCATACAAATAAAACTCAAAAACATCCTAAAAACACAATTTTCATCCTAGATGAAAAACAAAAGAATAAACTAGTTAATATGAACCCAGGACTCCCAACATTAAGATCGATGTCCAAAATACATAAAGAGAACATACCCATCAGACCAATAGTGAATTACAGAAATAGCCCAACATATAAACTAGCTCAATTTGCCCACAAATTCCTCCATTCTCATTACAAAGTTAAAGTTAACATATCGTTAAAAAATTCCATACATTTTTGTGAAACAACCAGCAAACTAAACATCGCTAAAACTCACTCCCGACATACAATAGACGTTAAAGACATGTACACAAGTATACCAATAGCAGTCACTAAAAATTATTGTAAGTAATCTAAAGAATAATAGTAACCTATCACAGGTCGAGATATCCGAGTTCATTAATGTCCTAACTTTCGTCCTGGACAACATCAGTTTAAGTTTAACGAGAAAATATATAGACAAAAAGAAGGCTTAGCAAATTGAACATGGAACAATTCTTACCCTACGTCAACAAATTAAGCAGCAAGATCAAATTCACGTCTGAGAGTGAAATCAACCATTCTATAAGTTACCTGGACTTAGTGGTCACTAAAGATAAGGATC
Organism: Meconema thalassinum; assembly: GCA_946902985.2. Taxonomy (NCBI): domain Eukaryota; kingdom Metazoa; phylum Arthropoda; class Insecta; order Orthoptera; family Tettigoniidae; genus Meconema; species Meconema thalassinum. The sequence continues at coordinate 217,348,277 of OX336391.1, forward strand.
ACCTCAGTTATAAAATATACAGAAAACCAACACAAACCAACATCATCATTAGGAACGATTCCAACCACCCAGCATCCCATAAAAAAGCAGCAATTGCATGTTTCATCAACAGAGCCCTAAGCATTCCACTCACTGAAACAGATTACCTGAAAGAAATATCCATAATTTTACTATTAACAATAACAAGACTGTACAGATGTTTTTTTTTAGAAAGGGAGGAAGACTAGCTAAATCAGATAACATACTTATTGGAAAAGAAAAATTGGAAATTGTCAACCACTTCAAATATTTAGGAATAAGTCTACAATCCACCAGAACGTCATTTAGATTATAAAGGAAAGAGCAATAGCAGCTATTCGTAGTATTCAAGATATCACCAAACCAGAACTACTGGATATTAAAACAGCTATGTTCTTATTTCACGCAAAAATTGCACCGATCGCAACATATGGACTACATTTAATATGGACACATCTAAAAGGCAGAGACCTTGAAGTATTAGATCGTGTAAAAGCAAGTTTTTTGAAAAGGACACTTGCTGTTTCAAAATTCACTCCCACACGATTAGTATATGAATTTACAAAGCAAACCTTCTTCATTGAGGAACTTAAAATAAAATTTCAACTACCAACAACACCAGCCTCAGAAAAACAGCTAATTGATAGGAAGGAGAAACAGGAAAATATCTGGGAAGAAATCTACAGCACTGACGCAATGGTAAACAGGGAATGGACTCAAACCAACTACACTCTCAGGCACAGGGTGACTCGTTTCGCTGTACATGGGTTCCATCATTTGATATGCAAAGTAAAGTCTTTTCATATTGTCATTTAGACTTTCACGGCCCGTGTTATTATTCATAATGTTGAATTTTGGGCTTATGCCGTGTTTTATTATATTGCAATTCGACGCGTTTCGAAAGAAACCATGTCTTTCATCGTCAGGAATAATCTGGAATACGACAATGTTGCTAAGAGAAAGCAACGAAGAACATATAGAAGGTGCCCAAAGATGGACGCCATTATAGCCCCATGTTAGGGACAACGGAAAGCAGCAGTGAATTACTTTCTCAGGGTTCTGATAATAGGTAGCCAGGATTCACTGAGATTGTAGCCGGTGTCGCGGTTGAAATTATCTGGGTGTTTACGTATTTCAACCGCCTCCCTGATGATTCTGGGACGATATTGATTTATACGGGCAAGAACATCCACCCCTTGGAACATGACATCATGGCCAGGTGTTAAAGCATGATCGGCAACAGCTGATTTATCAGGTTGAATGAGCCTGATACATCTATTATGTTCCTTAATGCGAGTGCATATTGTTCTCGAAGTCTGCCCGATGTAAACCTTGCCACAAGTACAGGGAACTCTGTAGATACCCGGTTGTTGCAATTTAGGCAAACTGCCCTTAGTTGGTCGCAGGAGTTGCCTAATCTTAACAGAAGTTCCAAATACAGTCCGTATGTTGTATCGACGTAGGATTTTAGCAATACGATCCGTTGTGTTATGTATGTACGGAAGGTAAGCAGTTCCTCTTACATCTCTTTTCTCAACTGACGTCCTATTATTATTTGTTGGTTTCAGAACCGTAGAAATCAAAGCCTTGCTATAACCGTTGCTCTCAAAGGTGGTTCGCAGGGTGTTAATTTCTTCTTGTAAAGAAGACACTTCACAAATCCTCCTAGCCCTGGTAGTTAGAGTTGTAAGGATACCATGTTTCTGGGCAGGGTGATGGTGAGAACTTGCGTGGAGATATCTATTGGTGTGTGTTGGCTTACGAAAAACGCTGTGTCCTAAAGATCCATCCTCTTTCTTGGTGACGAGAACATCTAAAAAAGGTATTTTGCCGTCAGATTCCTTTTCCATGGTGAAACAAATAGAAGGGTGCTGGAGATTAAGGTGATCCAGGAAATGGCTAAGATTTTCCTCACCTTCCGTCCAAACAACGAACGTGTCATCCACATAACGCCACCAGATCTTCGGTTTGAAAGGAGCCGACGACAAAGCTTTCTCTTCAAAGTTCTCCATGAAGAAATTAGCCACAACAGGAGAGAGAGGACTACCCATGGCCACACCATCAGTCTGCTCATAAAAATTCCCATTCCATAGAAAGTAGGAGGAGGTCATGCAGTGATAAAAAAGTCTTGTGATGTCTTCAGGAAAAAAGCCATTAATGAGAGACATAACACCATCAATAGGTACTCTCGTAAACAGAGACACCACGTCGAGATCGAGACTCACTAGAATAGGGGAGGGGAGGTATAGCCTACATCAGAAATAACTTGAACGAATCAACTTTCAACGACAACATATTATTTAACACGATCTCGAAATTAATGCGAAGAGACCGACATAAACAAGAAGCGGCCCTCCCTCCTCCATAACGTAAGGTTCTGACGTAGGCTATACCTCCCCTTCCGCGACCGTTGACCTCACACTCGCTGTTTTCAAGTCAACCTGTGATTAAAGGTGAACAACAAGACGGACACATTTGTAGTAGCTCTTTCAAGTTGTGAGGTGACAGTTTATGGTTTCCAAACTGCGGTATGTAAACTTTGGTCATTTATGCGTGGGTTTTTGTTATGTTTAATTTTTCATTTTCATTTAGTTTTCCGCTTTACAGGTTGTTGAAAACATTTTGGCAAAGCTCTAAATAAACAACGTCTGATTCCTATTTCTTCATGACAGATTTAAACACATTCCATTTTCAAGATGCTCGTACAATGGGGTAAGTTTTTTAACCAATTAAAGTCAACATCTCTTCATGTTTCCAAGTAGAAACCGTAGATTGTTAGGTAATTTTATTGTTCCAGGTCCCTCGTTTTGATTATGGATTAACAAGAATGGAGCCCACGTTTTAAAATATTGTACATTTTTAAATCTTTTAATTTCTTTAAGCATTTTATAGCCATGTATTTTAATCATCTTGACGATGTAAAAATGGATTTACAAATTTTTATGAGAGACCAACCTTTAGAATGATCTAGGAGAATTTTATTGATTTTGACTGAAGAAGGCTCACAGGGCCGAAACATGTATCAAAATGTATAAATAAAAAGATATTTTGTATTGTAAAGTGGACAAGTGCATAACTTATTTAAAACTTCCTTCTCCCACATTCTCCCCTACTACCCCATAAACCTACATTCACGTTGCAGTGGTGTTTTTACGAGATTTCACCCGATCGGAAGATATACGTATTTCACATTCTCCTTTATCAGTAGGTAATTAGATTAAATCATTTACGTAGTAATAATTAAAATAAATTTAGTGAAATTTAGTGTAAACATCTAGGCTACCGGTAACTTAGATCTCTAGTATGGCGTCAGTAAACTGTGTTAGTGTCTCGTCAGGTAGTGTAACCGTTACGGATTTATGCTCGTCGTGCAGTATAAAAGTAAAAATGCAAATAAAATCATCACAAGATCTCAGGTAAAATTGAATGAGTGAAACCGATTGTCGTAATGTACCGGAACCGTCATGCGAATGGCATAACCTGAGGAACGAACTGTCCTCAAAAGATGAAATTATAAAGCTGCTAAAGGAAGATATTGCTAAGTTAATGGAAGAGATGAATAAATTAAAAGGAAACAGAGAAGAAAGCAAGGAAACTTGGTCAACAGTGGTTGCTGGTAGTGTAAGATCGAATAAGTCTGGATCTAAAAATGGAGTAAATGAAATTCCCGTCTCAAATTCATTTGGAGCGCTCATCGAAGAGAATGATGACTTTTTTTTAAGAAGAAAAGAAGAAAGTGATAAAGAGAAAATCCAGGAAGATGCGGATATTTGCGGGTAGTCACAAGCGTAAACATGGAGGTCACTTCGACAGTGAAACCAGGAGCTCCCATTGCAGCGGTCACGGACAGGATGGAAGGGATTGTGCGTCCCTTACCTCAAAGGATTATGCAGTTATCATCGCTGGAGCAAACGACGTGAACAGAAACGAGCGTAAAAGGTAATCAAAGATTTAAAGAGTACATTGCCATCCATGCATAACACACATGTAATTATTGTAAACATTCCGCAGAGATATGACTTAATTCACAAATCATGTGCAAATGTAGAAATAGAGGCTACAAATGGAAAAAATCATAAAATTAGTAAGAGTTTTCCATATGTCCAAATTATAGAAGTAAGTAAATTAGACAGGAAGTTCCACACTCGCCATGGCCTACACTTATATAGGTTAGGAAAAGAGTATCTTAGTGATGAAATCGGCAAAATTGTAAATTCAAATGGTAAGAATAGTTCAACAGTAATATATTTAGAGTGGAAGCAGGAAAATTGGTAAAAGAAGCCAAACGTGAGGTTTGGCATTCACATGAGTATTTTTAGCCTATTTTCAATTTTGAAAAAATAGGCTTATGAGATCACCTTTTGTCCGTGTGTGTGTGCGTGTGTGTGTGTGTGTGTGTGTGTGTGTGTGTGAGGTGTGTGTGTGTCCCCCCTAATAAAATCTAAACGGCTGGAGCGTTTTCAATGAAACTCGGTAAGTTCATAGTACTATTCTCGGCGACCTCGACCGTGCCCTTCAAATTTTGTTACGTCTCACCAATCCAACATGGTGGCTGTGCGAAATATTTCACTAGCATTCAATATCTACGAAACTATTACCGATATCGCCCTGAAATTGAATACGGTGATAAAGGGCACTACTAGAAGTTCACCTATGAGACTTTCAAAAACCTGGTGACTACAAAACCAACATGGCGGTCAAGCGAAATTGAGACTTTTAAATAGATATTTCTCGCGATTTAACTGTCCAAACGTAATGAAACTTGGTACAGCAAATGTTTATACACATTGTAATGCAATGGAGTCTAATTTAGTTCAATTGTTTACATAACCTCAAAATGGCGGCTGTGCGAAATATTTCACTGACATTCTATATCTCCGAAACTATTACAGATATCATCATGCAATTTTGTACGGTGATAAAGGGTACTGATATAAGTTTACCTATGTATATTTCATAAACCTGTAAAGTACAAAACGAACATGGCGACCATGCGAATTTGAAATATTTTAATAGACTTTTCTCGTGATTTAACACTCTGAGCGCAGTGAAATGTGGTACAGTAAATGATTTTGCAGATAGTAATGCACTGGCATCGAATTTAATTCAATTGTTTACATAACCTCAAGATGGCGGCTGTGCGAAATTTTAAAATTAAGTTCTTATTCTTGTGTCGTAATCATGCGATCGAAGTGAAAGTTTGAATAATGAAGCTAGGCAATAATTGTCCTTGAATGGTTAATAACTCTATGGCCTATACATATAACAATCCTAAATGGCGAGCTTCCGAAATATTTAGACGGTTCTCAATATCTATGAATCTTTTACAGCAACCAAACTGTTTTTTTTAATGTTCATAGAGACTATGAACATATGTTCACCTATAGGACTTTCAGTAACTTGGTGAGCACAAATCCAACATGGCGGCGACGCGAAGTATAAATATTTAAATGGACGTTTCTCGCGAATTAACTATCCGAGTGCCGTGAAACGTTGCTCGTTAAATGCTTATACAAATGTTGATCCACTGGCATCTAATTTATTTCAATTGTTTGCATAATCACAAGATGGCTGGGGTGCGTACTTTTAAAATCTCGCTTTTACTTCTTGTGTTCTAATCATGCGATTGAAGTTTGAATACCACACGTACACAGTAATCTTAATGTAATAGTACAAAAATAAAAATCCATCCTGGCGACCATATGAAATATTTAGACGGTTCTCAATATCTACGAATCTGTTACAGCAATTAAACTGAAATTTTGTTTGTTGAAAGAGACAATTAACATGAGCAGGATATATGAAAATAGGCTGTATAGTTCTTCACGGAACTACTTGTTTGATGTCAAATTTAACTGAGTGCAACAATAATATTTCGGATTTGTCTAGCAACAATTATAATAACAATTATGATAATAATAATGTAAATAAATCACCAACACAAGCTTGCAAAAGTAACAAATTTAAAATTTACCACCAGAATGTTCAGTCTCTCTATAATAAAATTGATTACATAAATCTAATGCTTAAAAATGAACTTAAAGACATCTCAGCACTATGTATTTCAGAACATTGGCTGAAAGAAAAACAACTCGAATTAATTCAATTCCCAGGGTTTATACTAGCTATAGAGCATCCAGCGTTTATTTTGTGTTTTCGAAGACTGAACATTTATTATGAGGAAGCCAAACAATATATACAGAACAATACAGATCAGTGCGCCGCAATAACGGCTCTGATCGCTCGAGTAATCGATAACTGAGTCTCTGGTGGTTTGTATGTGCTACCAACTTTTGAGGATGAAATTTCTTTAAAACATACATTTCTGAGGGTTCGAATACACAACATTTCCTCCCTCTTTTAAATTGAACTTATGTCTATGGTGAAAATCTTAATGGTGGGCGACGTTTGCGTGTAGACATGCGCGGTATAACTGGAGTAGCTGGTGTTGGTGTTCGGTTTCCACGGATCACTTGTGGCATCCTCTCGGGTGGTACTGCGGTAGCTGGTGTTGGGGAGAACCGAACACGTCGTGGCCTAGGTGGAATTTCGGTAGGTTCATCGCTGGTTGGTTCTCTGTGTTTGGCCGTATTCCTGGAAATGGCCTAATTTGGTCGATGTGGCGCTTTATTCGTTTCTCCCGGTAGTTGATATAGTGAAGATCTCCAATGTGGGCTGCGATGGTACCGGGGAGCCACTTGTCCAGGTTCGGGTTGCCAGAGAGGAAGTAGACTGACTGACCCGTTTCGAAGGTGCGGAATGTAGAGTCCATTTCTGCTTTCTGTTTCTCGCAGACTCTAGTGCGAACGTCTTCGGGTCTCGCCAGGTTGAGACGTGTCCGAAGTTCTCGTCCCAGGAATAGTTGAGATGGAGATTGTCCGGTGGTAGAGTGCGGCGAAGGAACTCGTTCAGGTTTGTCTGCAGAGTTCCTTTGGTTGTTTTCATCGCGTAGAGGGCATCCTTCACCGTTTGGACATACCGTTCTGCTTGGCCATTAGTTGATGGATGGTATGGTGCTGTAAGCTTGTGGTACTTCACACCACTGTTCTGCAGGAAGGCCTTGAATTCTTCTGAGACGAACTGCCTGTCATTGTCTGAAACGATGGTGACTGGGGTGCCGTGCGCTGTAAACAGGTCATCCATCAGGGAGATTGCAGCTGTCGTGGTGCAGGACTTTGCGAGCTTCTCGATGTCGGAGTCGATGCCTGGCCAAAACACAAAGGAACGTGCCATTCCCTTCATTTTGACGATCCCCAGGTGAGCTGCATGGAGGTCGTTGAGGATAGCATCTCGCAGTACAGGTGGAACCACTACTCTGTGCTCGAACATCAAGCAGTTGGCGGCGAGCGTGTATTTTACCCCGGGTGCCTTGAAGTCGTGGCGGGTGAGATCTTGGCCTCCTTCCAGAAGTTTGACAATTCTACCGAGATCAGGGTCCTTCCTCGTCTCTCGTGCAATGGCTTCGGATTTGACGGGTAACTGCTGCGTCTGGTGAACTGTAAAAAAATCAAAGTCGTCGTAATCCTCCGTTTCCTCCCTCTGTTGCGAGATTGAGCTTTGGATCTTGTTGACTGTCGATGGTAACGGTGCTCTAGAGCAGTAGTCAGTGTTGGCGTTTTGCTTCGATGTTTTAAAAACCACAGTGTAGTTAAAGTGTGCGAGGTAGTCGGCATAATTGGCCATGCGACTAATGCACAGGACTGGTAGCGACTTCTCTGGATGTAGGATCTGCGTCAGGGGCTTGTGATCCGTGATTAGCGTGAAGTGTCGAGCGTATAGATAGTTGAAAAACTTTTGTACTGCCCAAATGGTGGCGAGCGCTTCCTTGTCGATCTGGGGGTATCTTTGCTCCGTACATGACATTGTCCGACTAGCATATGCGATAGGCCGTTCTAGTCCGTTGCTGAGCCGGTGAGACAGCACTGCGCCGAGACCGGTTTTGCTGGCGTCCGTTGCCAGCAAAAGTGGTAGTGTTGGATCGTACTGCATAAGGACCTGCGGTGAGGTTAGAGCGTCCTTGATGTCCTGGTAGGCCCTGTCGCCGTCTGGTGTCCATATGAGAGGATCCTTCAACAGCATGTCTCTGAGTGGCCGATCTCTCGTTGACAGGTTATGGATGAAGGCACTGTAGTATGTCGCTTCACCCAAAAACAGCTGGAGTTCTTCTGGAGTCGTTGGTTTCGGCGCATCCCGTACGGCTTGGATGTGCGAATCATACTTATGAATGCCTGAAGCATCGATCTTGTGGCCAAGAGCTTCCAGGACAGGTTCTGCAAAGCTGCATTTTGCTCGGTTGAGCTTGAGACCGTGTTGGCGAAAGAGCTCTAGTACCACGGTGAGGGCCTCCATCAGATTGCCAAAACTATCGGCAAAAACAATGGTGTCGTCGAAGAAACTCACAACATTTGGGAGTTTCTGCAAAACCGTGTCCATTCGCCGTTGCCAGATAGCGGGGATGTTGGCTGCTCCGTAGACAGCACGAGTTGGTCGGATCAGGCCATGAGTTGGAGTGTTGAGCGTGAGGGCTTGGCTAAACTCATCATCGACTTCGAGATGAGTGTATGCGTCTGTGACGTCCAGGTGACAGAAGAGGGTGGCACCACGCAATTGGTTGAACAAGTATTCCACTTTTGGAATCGGGTGTTCATCAATGATGATCCGTGGGTTGAGAGTAGGTTTGTAGTTTCCCGTGATTCTCAACTTGCCGTTCTTCTTCACAACGACATGAGTTGTTGACGCCCACTCTGAGTAGTCTACCCTCTTGTAGAAACCAGATGCGATTTTTGCGTCGATTTCTTTGGCATAGGCATCTCGCAGGGCTACAGGAATGTCACGTGCTCGGGAGAAGATTGGGGTGGCGCCATCCTTCAGGTGCATCTTCACTGGTGGGCCTGACAGCTTCCCGGGGGTATCACTGAAGACATCATGGTAGCGGTTGAGGGTGGCGTCAAGTTCCTTTTGCTGGTCCAGGGACAGAGACTGTTTGACGGAGAGTTGGTGGAACGGTTCTGGTTTTCCAAAAAGCTGCTCGAAATTGATCTCTCGCAAAAACTCAGAGATCCACTCTCGACCAAGGAGTGTCTCCATCGTCGACGATGTAGAGGTCGAGGTTCCTGGAGATGGTGCCAATGGTGGCGGTGACTGGTGTCTTCCCGATGCAGTTAATACGGTGGCCAGAGTAGCTCGCAAAAACACGATCAACCTTCTGTAAAACACAATTTGGTTTGATCATACCTAACCTCAGTTTACTTATCATCGAACAGGGGGCGCCGGTGTCGACTTCCATCTTGACTGTGGTTCCCTCTATGATGACATCTATCAACTGCTTCCCTGGAGACTGCATTGTTCCGATGACCTCAACTTTGTTGAAATGATGTATGACATCAACGCTGTTAGCTGGTTGTACTCCTTCGGTCACGTGATTTGTATTCCGCTGCTTTGGTTTGGACCTACAAACTTTAGCAATGTGACCTTTCTTGCCACATGTCCGGCATTCAGCGTTGAGGAACCTGCACTGACTGCGTGGATGTTCCCCACCACACCCAGCGCACAACGATTGGTTACTTGATGTTCCCTGATTCGCTGGATGCAATCCTTGTTGAGGCCTTGATTGGTCGGATTTCTGTTGACAATTGGTCGATATCCCACGTTGCCATTGGTTGCCACCCCTCCGCGACTGTGGCTTTTCGAAGCCTATCCGATTGGTTGAATCTAATTTTGAGGTTATATTCGAATTCTTAACCTCGTCAGCAGTGTTCCGAGTGGCTTCGAGTGCGCAGGCTATCTCGTACGCTGCAGTGAAGCTCTCCGGTTTCTTGGCAATAATTTCGTCACACATGTCCCTCGATTCCAAACCTTTAAGCAGTTGCTCAATTAGCATGCGGTCTAAAAATTCTCCGTACTCACAGTGTGTTGCTGCTTGTCTTAATGTGAGAGTGAAGCTGGCGATCGTCTCCCCTGCTCTCTGCATGACGTTCCGGAATTTTATGCTCTCTGCATATTTGTTACAGCTGGCGTCGAAATGGTTCGACAATCTTGACTGGATTTCGCTGTATGAGAGAGTTTCCGGGTCGACGGGACTTACTAGAATCTTCAAAGCTTCTTAAGTTCGGCGTCCATGTAGACACGTGCGTACTGCGCGTGTTCGTTTTCTGGGACCTTACTCAGACCGAGCGCCCATGTGAACCGCGTGAAATAGTCCCCTATGGTGGTCCCATCGGCGGCGTGGTATGCTGACATTGAGAATTGTGGTGGTCTAGGCCGTCCCGGTGACATCGGCTCATTCCCGATGCCGCCTCGCGTGGTGGATTCCTTGATAGCGCTATCAATAATCCCAGAAAGAGTCAGAAGAAGTTCTGTGGATATTCCTTCTGCCATGATGAATGGAGATGCTTCACTGATACACTAACCTGCGTGGAGTTGTATTTCGTTCGGTAGCACGTTTCGCACAAGTTTCACGGCGAGGAGTTGAACTTCGGCACCGTACTCATTATTTACCACTTTTGTGTTTTCGAAGATTGAACATTTATTATGAGGAAGCCAAACAATATATACAGAACAATACAGATCAGTGCGCCGCAATAACGGCTCTGATCGCTCGAGTAATCGATAACTGAGTCTCTGGTGGTTTGTATGTGTTACCAACTGTTGAGAATGAAATGTCTTTAAAACATACATTTCTGAGGGTTCGAATACACAACAGTTTAGAAAAGACTGTGGGTCTTATGGGCTTTTACTTTTAACGGACCCCCCCCCCTACACTGGTTTTGTTACCTCATCTTTTATCATGAAGGAACTCTGAACATATTTTTCGTCACAATAGCTTCCTACAATTATCTGCCAATTGATTACCTTTGTTATTGCATACAAGTATCGTTTATATTACGTCTTAGTGATTTAAACATTTTCGAGGTTAGCACGCTGGAAAGAAGAGCCTCGTCCAGGGCTGCATGCTCGCGCGTAGTGGAGCACGTGCTCAGTTTCGTCGGCAACATAAGTTCTGAAGCACTATCCGTCATTGGTGTTATTGTTGTGTGTCCGTTTTATTTTCTATTCGATCGAATCAGGGCTGCCGACAGTTGGGTTCGAACCCTCTATCTCCCGAATGCAAGCTCACAGCTGCGCGTCCCTAACCGCATGGCTAACTCACTACAATATTAAAAATATTAATCTAAACAAAACGGCAAGAATAGAATTGAAAGAAACTAAATTATAGCCCAACTAATTACAACAACAAAAAGTAATGATCAACAGTATTGCTGACGTAAAAATTGTTAACATAGTCATCATACATCCGAGAAGGAAGGAAGAGTTGTGCTCTCGACATCTGTCAATCCGTAATGCATCATATCACAACGAAATGAAAGTCGTTATTGGTTCTCCTCGCGTACTGTATCCTTAATACTGGTCCAATCCGTTAACACCTGCAAAACTGCTCCTTCCTGTGCGTGTTCTACTTCAGGTAGCTGCTGGGGTTGTGTTGTCTCGCTAACTTATGAAAGGACAGTACTCGAAGCGGGTGAACATAACGTATGACGTCAGTGCTACCTCTGCCTAGAGTTAGCAACACTGTCGCCATAAGGCTCCACAGTCTTTCCTAAAAGCTGGATGCTCTATAGTAAATACTCTAGATCTAATATTAGCCATGGTAGTACCGGTACTTGTATCTTCTTCAGAAATAATTTATATCATGAACAGTTAACAGCTTATGATTATCTAATTATGGAACAGGATTTTGAATTCTCTGCCGTAAAAATACAGCAGTTTAAGTTAATAATTGTATGCATATACCGTTCTCCGTCAGGAAATTTTCGTTTATTTATAGACAAATTAGAATTGTTACTCAATAACATGAGCAAAGTAAATTTCGATATAATAATTTGTGGGGATATAAATGTGGATTTCTTAAAATGTGATAGAAATTGTGAATTATTAACACAGTTACTAATTTCCTATGGACTGAAACCTACAGTAAATACCCCAACAAGAATAACAAAATTTAGTAAAACCGCTCTTGATCAAATTTTTATAAATTTTTATAAATACAGAATTCAATAGAAGTATATTGTCCTGGTTTTAGTGACCACCATGGACAAATACTGAGTTTTGACGTACCCGAAATAATCAATAATAATGATAATGGAATAAAATCAAAGTGCAGGTCATTCACTGAAACAAATGTTACATATTTCAATGACTTATTAAATAAGGAAACATGGTCAGAAATTTATAAACTAGAAAATGTAAATGATAAATTTGATGCATTTAACAGTACCCTAAAACACTATTTTGAAACAGCATTCCCCTTTAAACAAAGAACCATTCAAAATAACAAAACTAGCAATTGGATAACAACAGGGATTAGAAATTCATGTCAAAGAAATAAATTTCTACACAACTTATATAAACAATACCACACAACACCTGAATTCAATTTATAGGCCTACAAAAATACACTAACATATTAAATAAGACTAGCAAAGAAAATGCATAGTGATAATTTTATTTCCCAATTATCTAATAAAAACAGAGCTATGTGGTCCGTGATAAAGAAAGAAATTGTAAAATCTGCTAAAATACAAAGGAACATTACACTGACCAGCAATAGTAAAGTGATTAATAATCCAGAGGAAATAGCAGACACTTTTAATGAATAATTTTTGGAAATTCCACAAAAAAATATTAAATAAATCACAGGTAAATACACTAAATTCTAATAATAAAATATATGCAGTGATTCTTTATTTATAAATCATGTCACAAGTGAAGAGGTAAGAATAGTTATAAAAGAGCTAAAAAATAAATTATGTGCTAGCATTAATGGCATTCCTGACGCAATTTTAAAGAAATGGGCAGAAAATATAATCAATGCACTTACGAACTTAATAAACAGTTCAATTCTCTCAGGAACTTACCCGGATATTTTGAAGTTATCAAAATAATTCCAGTGCACAAAAACGGTTCAAAATATGAATTAGATAACTATCGTCCTACCAACTGGTATTGCAAAAATTGTAAAAAAAAATCATATATAAGAGACTGATAAGTTTTATAGAAAACTAGCTGTTACCCGCGGCTTCGTCCGCAAAAACATTTGGAATCCCGTCATAACATTAGTTATATAGATAGATAAGCATGGGTCGTAGTGGAAAATAATTCTATCACCTGAAACCAAGAATGCATGGGACGAAAAAAAAACATCAAAATATCATGTTGGTTTCGGACCCTAAAAGACATGAAAAATATAATAAAAGCATAAAAAACTATTTTTTGAAATTTCATTCGAATCAATTTTTATGTCATTCCTGGGACTTAGAAAATTCCGGCCAAAAAGTACAAAATCATTAATAACCCCCTAAGTATTCGTCGTATGATGAAATATCAAGAGACAAAAAAGATGTAATGTGTTATTGTCTACAACATAGGCCATGTATAATTTTACACTCAGACATATTACGTTTCCCCCCTCTCCCATAATTTCACCCCTCCCCATGGGCCCCTTAAATTGGATTTATGAAAAAAAACGGTCAAACACCTGTTTAGTTATTTTTTATGCTGCTGTTTTTCGGCTGAGTTCCAAACTCCTCGCCTATGTCGTTTAAGAGATACACGCTCCGTTAGGAATCCTTCAACCCCCACTTTTCACCCTTTTCACCTCATAATATACACCACATCGGAAAACCCTCAGACACATTTCTTGTTATTTTTAGCCTACTTTTCACATTTTGCAAAAATGAGGAAAAAGTAGTCTTATGAGATCGATCCGGGAAAATGTGTGTCTGTCTGTCTGTCTGTCTGTCTGTCTGGCTGTATGTGTGTCCCCCCTATCAACTCCTAAACGGCTGGAGCAATCGAAATAAAATTTGGTAGGAGTAAAGATCTATACCTGAATATCTCATGGCCATATTTGAAAATGATGTCAGTGCTACCAACTGCTGAAAAATCGCAATTGAAATTTGAGCTCCATGTTGGATATCTTGGAATGTATGAATGGGAGTTATTTCAAAATCGGCAAACATATAGATAATAATATTGCAGTTTAATTTCCAGAAGGCCATACATGGCAGTGTTGCCAAAATGATTATAAGCCTACTGATAAGTCCAATATTTAAATGCATATAACTTCTACACTATCAATTGGAATTCAACCAAATTTCGTATGTTGTATGTGTACATAACCAGATATGACTGAACGTATTCTTATGAACCACCAGTGCTGCCAACTATTAAAAATGCTCTTAATTTCTTTTATCCAAATACCAATATATATGAGAAAGTATGCAAGCCGACAGCTTTAAACTATGCACACGTTTAGTACATGACATTCTATATTAATTTGGAGTAACTTATATACGTCAGTGCTACCAACATGATTCTAAGCCTGCTGAGAGGTCCAAATTTAAATACATGTAACATCCATACTATCATTTGGATTTCAACCAAATTTCGTATGTGCTATGTGTACCATAACAGCTATGACTATGCGTATTCTTAAGAGCAACCAGGGCTGCCAACAGTTAATAAATGCTGTCTCTATTTTTGTTACCCTAATATCAATATATCAGAAAGAATGCAAGCCAATAGCTCTAAACTTTGCACACGTATAGTACCTGGCATTCTAGATTACTTTGGAGTAACTAATATACGTCAGTGCTGCCAACATGATTCTAAGCCTGCTGATAGGTCCAATTTTAAAATGCATGTAACTTCTATACTAACTAATGGATTTCATTCAAAATTGGCACAACAATAGATCATATTATTTCAGATTATTTCTGACCAATACATGCATGACACTGTTGCCAACATGATTTTACGCGCGCTCTTAGATCCAATGTTTAACTGCATGTAACGTCCATGCTATTCATTGGACTCCAACCAAATTTTGTATTCTGTGCCTTAAGAGATGGCACTAAGAATATATTCAGTCACCAGGGCTGCCAACTGTAGTGCTCTATTAGGCTACATTATGCCAGGTATACAGTATTTCGAACTAATTAGAAATTTCGATATTACCAACTTAATTTCGTCATTATTCTAGATAGATCCATATCGATTAATCATTGGCATGAATCTTAAATTTTAAGAAAAGTAGGCTCTCTAGTTCGTCACGGAACTTCTTGTTAATGATGACTTTATATGTCGAGTATCGCATTCCCCAATGAAACCAATCGGGAGATATTGTTATTCAATGAAATGCAGGTCTACCCCCTTAACACCCCTTTAGAACCTGAATATCCAAAAATCCTTTCTTAGTGGGCGTTTGCGGGCCCTTGAGGAAGCTGCATACCAAATTTCATTCCAATCAGTTCGGTGGTTTCTGAGATTTTGTGATGAATGAATGAGTCAGTCAGTGGTATTTGAGCTTTATATAGTAGATAATGAAATACTATCAAACTCGCAACATGGATTCAGAACGGAAAGATCTACACAGACAGCAATTTATGAATGTCGTAATAGTATACTGAAATTAATTGACAATAAGGAACATGTAACTAGCCTATTCTTGGATTTATCGAAAGCATTTGATGTTGTTGACCATAAAATCCTCCTTACAAAACTAAATCAATATGGTATTAGAGGTCTAGCTAATAAATGGATAGAGTCTTACTTAACAAGGCGTAAACAAATAGTAAACTTGAGACACAAGGACGATGGAACTAAATTACTTAATGAAACATTGTCCAAAGAGGAAATTGTTACTTTTGAAGTACCCCAGGGATCGCGTTTGGGCCCACTACTCTTCCTTCTATATATGAATGATATAACACAGAACGTTTGTTCTCATAAGGAAATTTTGTTTGCGGATGATACAACACTCGTAATAAAAGGTGAAACTAAGCAGATCTTACAGCAGTCTGCTGACTCCGTTACAGAAGAGTTAACCAAATGGTCACTAGATATTCGCCTCATAATAAACTTAAAAAAAACAGTATCTCTAAATTTCCACACTATACAGAATAGGAATCCTGCGAAGCCCAATATAACATTAAATGGTCATCAAATTGAAAATAAATCAGAAACAAAGTTTTTAGGACTATGGATACAACATGACTTGAAATGGAATAAACATATACAATATCTGAATACTAAACTGAACTCGATGTGCTTTGCGTTACGTATTTTGAAAACTTGCACAAGCATGCGCACGTTAAGAAATACTTATTTTGCTTATTTTCATTCATATTTAAGATATGGGGTCATATTTTGGGGTATGTCACCAGATGTACTAAGCACGTTTAGGATACAAAAGAGGGCGATGAGAATCATGCAGACCTCTGTTTAACGATTTAAACATTCTCCCACTGCCCTGCATTAATATCTTTGAAAGTATTATGTTTTTTAAAAAGAATTTAATGAATAAAGACGTTGTTCTTAAAACAAACAATGATGTTCATAGGCATAACACAAGACAAAATCAAAACATTCATATTTCACACACACACACATAAGCATATATCAAAAAGGAACTTTTCACACAGGAGTTAAATTATACAATAAACTACCCCAGTATATAAAATTTGCCCCAAAAATAAAAACCTTTGAAAGAATGTTGAAAGCTTATCTGCAATGCCATTGCTTTTACTCTGTAGTTGAATATGTTAGTGTATAGGAACGAAAAATCTACAATTATATTTTACTTTTCTATTTTAATTGTAATACCTAGCTGTAAGTTGTTGTATTTATAGAATAAAGTTTTCATATTGTGATAATAGAGTAAGGTGTAAATAGTTGTACAATAAGATCGCATCTCTTAAGATCTGTTATTATAATAAGTTATAAATAGTTATTGTATTAGTAATTTATACCTGTTAGTAATTTTATTTTATAGATGTAATTACTGACGTGTCCTATATCAAAAATGTATTGTATACATGTAATTGATCAAATGGATAAATAAAAATCTAATCTACTCTAATCTGAAAGCTCGCACGGGCGCACTAGTATATTGAACCCTTATCATTGTGTCCAATAATAATGTTTCATATTATTAAAATTGCTGGAAATACTAAATACATGATATGCTGGATATTTGAGTAAAATTGATGTAGCAAGCAAACTGGACTTGGCAAGTTGGGCTACGTGCTGGGTGGAAGCTACCGACAGTTTCACAACCAATGCTATTCTTATTCTTCTGAGAAAATCAGGTATGACGCTGAGGCGTACGTGACTCTCGATGCTTGGTCCAAGGCAAGGAGTGAGAGAGAGGAGAAGTGTCGTGACGTCAAAATAAGGGCGGGATTTGTAAGGTCAGAACTCCGACGCTAACTTAACTGACCAATGAGAGGATAGGACGCCGGAACATAGCATCAGTGTGTTTTTGCGCGCCAATCGGTTATAAAAAGATCTAGCGATCGGTTTGCATGTTCGGCGGCAGATTCGCGACCTGTGAGAAATTACAAGATTTTTGAGAGGTCACACATAATTATAGGCCCATTATTTAAAATATTGAGGCGCTGTTTCTCCCTCCATGGGAACTTTTAGGCTTTTTGTATATAAACAAATGTCTGAGATGAACCGGGGCACTCCTAATTATTCTTCGACAGTCAATTTAAGACGTCCTTATGACGGGCTATGTTTTAAAATTCTAGTTGTGTGTCGATAACTAAGTTATAATTTCATAATTTGTGAGATGGCAATTAGCCATAAGATAGGGAAAGTCTACGATTCTGCATAGAACTATATGAGGAAATAAAATACTCATAAAGCAGATAGAACAGTTTTAAAACTTTAATATAATTGTGTTTTTAACAGCGGCAAGATGTCGACCATGGAAAGAAGGCAACAAGTTTCATCCTCCATCACCATGAGTGTAATGGGCTAAAGGCCTAATGGTGGGAGATGACGAGGCGGGTGGCCTCTGGAAAGCGGTTTAAGTGATGAGTATTAAAAATTGATTTATTGATTTTGGACGAGGGGAATCGCGAGAGATGTGTGGAACTTTGTACAGATTTTATTTGTGTGGTTTAATTTAAATTTAGGGTTTGATTTCTTAACTGACATGCGTGTAGTAAATTTTGGCATTGCGTGACAATTATGTTGTACTGTAATTTGTAACTTAAATGTTGTCCTTATGTATACGTAATTCTTATAGCGAAATGGCCGCATATGATTAACGTATCAAAAAATGTAGCCATGAATGAGAACCTAGGAACGACAATGATAAATGGACTTTATTAATGATAATGCAAAACTAAAACTAGATGTGGGGGAAATTTAGTATTTTATTTGCTTTTATAACTCGGGCTAATTCTGATTCCAGTTATTAATTCTTTTATTGTCATTTGGACAAGTCATGTGTCATTTATCTGAAGGGTGTGCTGGTTCATATGCTGCGACGAGATCTTCGAGAGAGTGCCACGTATTTTTGGGTGTAAGTGTGATGATGAGGAAAGGTAAAGCCTGTCCTTGACTGCGACATCATTCCGGCAAATTAGTTACCCTTGGGGCTAAGTTTGACCTGGAGATGTGTTCTTGAAAATCCTTGAGAGGATGTTTTGAGATAATGTGATATTTTGTATTTACGCGTTTAACAGGTGACGTTTAGAAGGTCGCTGGACGCTGGCTATGGGCCAGAATCTATATTTAGCGTGGCACACATTACTACGTTGGGGGAAGGAATCAGCTACTTACTCAGATATGCGATAACAGACCCGGCTGTCTCCAGCTCTGTTATGACACGTAAATGTTTGCCTTAAAGCCTAATGAGTTAAGGTTATTTTATTTGGTTTAATTTGGGGAGTTGCCATGTTGTCGATCCGAGGGTTTTTATCATGACTACGACTTATTTGTTCATTGTTTAAACGCCAAATTTTCCGGCGTGAAATTAAAAATTTGTATTTGTTGTTGTCGGCTCTTATTTCAAGGCCATTGTATTCATTATAAATATAATTTGGCAACTGGCCAAACTTGTTCATGTCATGTTATGCTTTCCTAGTGTTTAAGGTATAAGACGGTAATTCCGCAGCCCTTATTTTAAATAATACACACGTGTATTTGGTTGTGGTAATCTAAGGTTAGAGCATGTCAGTAGTGTATATACATATGTAATTGTTGTTCCCACATTTCCGTAATTCGTCTTCGCAGTACGGAGTTCGTTCTCGAACCGACTGTTTTGGTCGGAAACGAGCGCCCGTCAAAGTGCTCATTACTTGAACTAGTCTTAAAACGCGTGTCGCTCATAAATATTAAATTCTTGTACTATTTTTATTTGTTGTTATTTTTGGATCCTGTGATCCGTTTTCCTTTGTTACTTTGAATTAAGTGACATTGCAGTCACAACGCTTGTTTGACAGCTGTCATGCCGTGTTATCATGGTTCATCAGACTAGTCAGTGTCAGATCTGTTCACGTGCGAGTGAACTAATTTAAGGGTGGTTTATTGTTAAGTGTTTTATGTTTGATTCAGTTATTAAATTTCATTTGTTAGTCGATCCTGTTGTTTTCTTGGCTTTGTAATAATTAGTTAACCTTATGAACCCTGGAAGTTATTTTGATAGCATAAAATCTCTAAATCACATTCACAAGAATCCATTACGACCCCGAAACCTCGAATCTTGTCTACATGCTATTTTCCAAGGGTATAATATATATACATCCACTCTACAAGTTAACAAGATGAATGTGAATAACTACTGAGGGATTTCTTTACTTCAAGTTGCCTAGAAGATTCTCTCAGCGTGTCTACTCAAAAGAGCACGAGAACTGCTTGAACATACGATCGGTGAATATCAAGCGTGCGTGCCTGGCACAGATCTTCAACTTGAAGACAATACTGAAGTATAAAGCCATCAGAATCTGCCCAATCATATGCACGTTTGTTGACTTCAAGAAGGCGTACGACTCCGACAATCCCTCTTCAACATCCTGGAGGGACAAGGACTCGACTCAAAAACGAGTCTTATCAAGCAAACACTTACAGCCACAAAGCCCAAAGTGAAATTTATGGGTGAAGTATTAGAGACCTTCGAAATTAAAACCGGTGTTCGTCAAGGAGATGGACTGTCCTCTTCAAAGTACTGTAATCAGAGAATGGGAAAAGGAGCTGAAATACCAACAACCATGGAAGCCCATTCAACTTGGACGAGCACAAGATGATATGAAGGTTACTTGCTTAGCTTTCCCAGATGACCTAGCGATACTAGCGGACAGGGTAATCACTGCAATCAAACAGATAGAAGTCCTCGAGGAATGAGCTGGAAAAGTTGGCCTACAAATCTCTTTTGAGAAAACTGAGTTCATCTCTACTGGGTTCAACATTCAGAAATTAAACAGCAAATCTGGAAAAATCAATCGGGTCTCACACTTCAAGTACCCAGGGGTGATATTGGAACCAACAGATTTAGAAAAGGAAGCCCAAAGAGTTCGGCAACAGAAATTGAAGGGAGCGTATGGGAGAAAGCGCGACATCTACAACAAAAAGTGCATGTCCACACATACACAGATCAGACACTACAACTCGGTGATCAGACCGGAAGCTCTGTATGCAAGTGAAACTCTAACTAATACTTACAGGAAGGGTGACTTGGAAAATATCCTAAAGGAAGAACGAGAGGAAAATTCATGGCCCAGAAAGAACAGAAGATGGATCTCAGGTTGAAATCTCGTAAAGCAACCGAGAAATTACCTAATCTTTTGGCAGACATCAGAAAACAGTTTTATGGACATGTTTAAAGACTTTCACCGACTAGACTTACACACAAGATCATGGATTCAGCAAGTCAAACCGGATTTGGAGAAGGCCCAAGTAAGAACAGTGGAAGTCTTTGACAGGAATCTATTCCGAAGTAGGGTAAATGGATGGATAGTAACACCATAGAATGACGCTCCGGGGCCTGTTCCACGAATGAACTTTGCAACTTTTCACTTTGCACTTTGCACTTTTCAGTTCAGATTTATTTCCACCATCACTTTTCAAATTTGTCTTGCAAAGTGAAAAGTGAAAAGTGAAAAGTTAGGAATCTTTTCACTTTAGAAGACTGTTATGTTCCTCCATTGGTGCAGAAATGCAAAGTGCAAAGGAATGATTGAAAAGTTTTCAGAAATCTTTGCAAAGAGACGATTCCCTTTTCAGCTGTTAATGAACAAGTCTCTACACTAGTTTCTCGGCGCAGAATTTGGTTTAGTGTTATGAATATGTTACGCAGGAGCTTTTTTTAATCATGAAGTGAGGATAGTGATGAAGAATCCAACAAGAAGACGTACAAAGACAAGATGAATTTTCATAACCTCACTTTAGTATAGACAGGTTAAAAGATCCACCTTGATCAATACTTTTATTAATTATGATCACTGTGTGGTCATTAGTGGGACATGTTTCACCATGAAAAATAAAGCATTAAATCATGGAATAAATATACAGTTTGTTCATGGAATAAACATGATCGGATCATTCCTATGCAAAGGCTTTTCACTTTGCAAAGAAATTGAAAAGTAATACATAGATCATGGTGGAACAGAAAGACTTTGCACTTTGCAAGAATTGAAAAGTGCAAAGTGAAAAGTGAAAAGTTTCAAAGTTTTTTCGTGGAACAGGCCCCAGGAACCAAATGGACTAAGGAAAGGAAGATGGCCCACTGAGAGAGAATGAGAGCTATATGAAAGAACAGAAAGGCAAATCATAAAAGTACTGCATGATCCATTCGCACATAATAATAATAATAATAATATATATTGATATACTGGTTTAAGTAATAAAAATGACAATAATATTGAAGCACTTTTACTTACCGGAATCTCCTCCATTGCTTTCAATAGATTGACCCTTGCCTTGCTTTAATGTTACTAAAAAAATCTGTTCCGCTCTGGAAGACATAATGCTTTTTAACTAAGCTCATAACATACACTGTGAAAATCTCCTGTCGGCAAAACAATAGGTACAGCAACAAGGCATGTGAATAGCCAACAAGCAGAACCGCTGGGAAATGACGATTCATAATGGACTCCGTGACCATCCAGTTGGCGGGAGTTTAGTTTAATACTCACACAGTGATAATGAGTGATGCTTAGTGTAAGAATTATTTATATTGTTGGGTAACTTCACGAAGAGCGGGGATGAATAATGCGCTTAGACACTACCAAACTGACATAACGCACTTTGCACGCACAGAATGGCGTGTTAAATAGTGCTCAGTGTTGTATGTCATGAAGGGTGGGACATAACGCACTTTGCACACCCGAAGTCTGGCTGAAGTCGATTTAACACGCAATACACAACTCGATAACTTCGTAACCATTCACAATATGACATAACGCTCTATACACGCGCAAGCAGATCGTCCTCCTCTCTTCGATGCCAGTATTAACTCGGTTCACACCAGTTCATGACTTAACGCACTTTACACACCCACCCGTCAATTATAGTAGGAACAGAATTTGAAAGGTGAGAAAGAAAGTACGACTTAAAGAGCTGAAAACAGTTTTAGCACTCTTTCTACTGCACCAAGCAAACGTAATCACCTTGTTTTGCTGTGACACAAAAGCTGTTCATAATTTATCTTCGAGTTCTTCTGTGTGGTTTGTATAGATATGAAAATAATAAAAGACTTACAATTATACACTCTACATAAACTGGCAATGCATCAGCACCACGTTGCAATACATGTGCTGGACATCCAACCCCGATTATACTTACCTACTTAATCCCCTCCTCTTCTACCTTGCGGTATTGAGGTTTTCACAAAGGAACGCCATTGGGTCCTATCCTTGAGGTTTTCACAAAGGAACGCCATTGGGTCCTATCCTGTGATAACACCATGGCTTGTCTCAGGTTACTACCGCGGGCTTTGATTGCCTACTCGATGTTATTCCACCCCTTGACACGGAGCATGCCTCTGAATCTCTTGGTGCGTACCCGCGCCTCCCACACCTGTCGTGGCATCCTGCTGTCGGTCATTCGGTTGACGTGGCCAAACCATCGTAGTTGCCCCTGTTCGATGGTAGTCCTCAGTGGCCGGATCTGCAAGTTCTGCCTGAAGGTAGCATTTTGTATCGGGTCTCGTGTCATCTTCTTCTCGATCTTCCGCAAGTACCTCATCTCCATCGTTTGTAGCTAGCTCTGGTGTCGGGAGGTGAGTGCCCATGACTCGCTGCTGTACTGTAGGTAAGCGTTGGAATGTACGTCGATCGATAGACTGCCATCTTGGTATTTTTGCTGACTTCTGCTTTGCTGAGTAATCCGCGGTTGATCGCAAAGAAGAGTCTGCCAGTAGCAGCTAGCCTCTGGTTGATCTCGGGGCCCATTCTTCCCTCTTCGTTGATCGTAGCACCCAGGTACTTGCAGTCTCCTACTTGTTCACGCTTTTGCCCTTTCAGTTGGATGTTTTGCTGCTTGTTGTTCCTGGAGATCACAATGGTCTTGGTCTTTGCCATATTGATGGTCATTTCTATTTTCTCCATTTCTCTATTCCACAAGTTTAGGTTGTGGGAGTTGAGAGGCAGTCCTGGCAAGGAGAGCGACATCATCAGCGAACACCATCTCTGACAGGCTACATTTTCCAGTTGCCAACAGTGATTTTCTTCGTGTTTCGTGTTGTGTCTTTGATGACATCATCCATGAGCAATATGAAGAGGTAGGGTGACAGGCTGTCTCCTTGTCTTACACCTGTGCTGGTGGTGAAATCCTTAGATTCTTACAGCTCTCCAACTTTTCAAGAGACATGTACCTAAAACTGAGGAAATGACTTAAACGGTAGATTCACTTTAAACAGTTACCGGTACACAAATGAAAATTCTCTGCTATGGTACCTCCACAGTTAGAGGTGACCTCTCACGCACACACTGGAAGGAAAAAACTGTCTGAATATTATGAAGCAAACATAGATTTATTGAGAAATATGTGCATAATCAGGCTAAACAGTAAAAAATGCACAGATTTGACCCCCCCCCCTAGGCTGCAAGGTCCCCTTATGTTACTAACTATGTAACCTAATCATTTCTCCACTATCACAATAAACACGGTGATTTATAGTGTAATTTTGCACTGTTGGGTTGAATCAGGGCTGTATTCATTGTTGCCACGCATGTTTTAAAGTCACCATGTTGCAGATCACGGAACTGGCATTTGTAATGTAACTTGAAAGTTGACAGCCTTATGCCGATCATCGTCTGTCGCTGCGAGGTTATTCCATGTTCACCAATCTTCACACCGTTAGCCAGATAGAAACACATACCATACCGTAACCTATAAAGCAATGCATATTGGAAAACATTGATTGGGAGCAGTAGGGACTACAGATCGCGATACCTTACACAACAAAATTACCTTAGACACAAAATGACGGCGTACATGACATGGATAGAGACAAAGTGTGGAAACTTAAAAAGAGTCTCTATGGATTAAAACAGAGCGCCCAGGAATGGTACAATATGATTGATAATATATTGAAAGAACTAGATTTGAGGAGACTGTATTGTAACGTTTTTGGGGTTCGTAAAAAATAGGTCAGGCTATAATGCACTAAATCTTTATTTACAATAGAGTTATTTACACTAGTTAACACTAAATCAAATTATTTACACAAATTAGGCCTACTTATTTCCACACACACATACACAGAATCTCACTTTACACGGCTACAAGTCACTATTTATTTACAATGTTCACTGCAAGGAAGTATCTCCTACAGTTACTGTTTATCTTCCACAGTCACTATTTATCTTCCAGACTTACTGACTACGTTATTAATCTTCACAGCACTGTCTTCAATATTACAGCATTTCACATTATTTATTTCCACTGGTCTCTCGGCACGGCACACACCGACAGCGCGGACTCACTCAGGACTAACTTGCCCGCCACAGTTTGCCGGTATATATCCAATCCAGCTCCTGGTCTCGAATGTTCACGGCCGTTGCTCCTTCCAGTAGCGGCATTGAGAGTGTTCTAGTGGATTCTATGCTGGCACCACCCAGTCCTTTCTAGTTGGCTGTTCCCAATCAGGCCACCTCTTTCAGCAGCGAGTACGTTCTAGTGGTGGATTCTAGAACCCTCTAGCCCCTCCCAGCGATGTTCCGGATTGCCTTTCCTCTTCCAGTAGGTTCAAGAGACAGAATAGTCTGGTGGCCTTTGCGCCAATAGTCTACCTGATTCGTAGCGCTATTGTATTTGTGGTGGCCTTGGGGAGGGGCTACCCTAATTAGCCCGGCCGGACTGGCCATTCTGCATTGCTCACACACCCCGCCTGCCCGTCACTACGAGGATAAAGAATGGCGACCGCTGGGCAATCGCACGAATCTTTACACTGCCCCCTCCTTAACACTGTTCCGTCTCGGAGCAGACACTTCCAACAGGGTGACGCTAGGAACAGCTCGGTCCTTCACGGCATCGTGAGTTGACGAAGAAGTAACAGTCCACCGTTTTCTGAGACACCACGTTTGTTCGGGGCCAGCAGCACACCAGAACTTCAATCCCAGTGCGTCGAAAGACTTCCTCTAGCATGCTTCTTACAATCCTCCAGTCCGACCCATCTAGTCCACAGCCCAACTTGGGTACAGCTAATTTGGATATGCTTCGCTCCAGTACGTGCTCCCGCATAGCAAGTAGACTATCCCAGATGGCACGATAGGAGGGCTTCAGATGGGAAAGTTCTTTCGTCACCAGATAGAACAGCGATCGCTCGTTCCTGGTTAAACACAACACGCCCCCGACACGAGGCTCTTGGCTCTGTAGCTCTTCAATCCCGCCGTATTTCCGCCGGAACACCTGGCCGATTCCCTGGCTCATCCTCAGGTCCTTAGCCACACAGTGAGCCAAGGCATACTCACTGGTGGTTTGGAATAAATCTCGTCGAATCTCGGTAGTGACGCCATAACGAACTTTTCTGCCAATTCGGCATTGAGCCATGAACTCTTCGAAGGATCGTTCTGCTTCTGGCAATCGACAGATACGAGCGTGTTGTACGTGACCCTCGTCATCGTTGTCGCCCAGGAACGGTGCCAGCCGATTGAAATGGACCACTCGGGGTTTGCCATTCGGTCTTCTCCTGATACGATAGATGACGTCGTTGATCCTCTTCAGTACCTCGTATGGTCCGTCCCAGGAGCGTTGTAGCTTCGGAGAGAACCCTCGCCGCCTTTTTGGGTCGAAAAGCCAGACTAGATCTCCTGCTTGGTACCCTCCTGATTCGGCTCTTAGGTCGTAACGCTCCTTCATCCGGTCACTCGCTTTCTGGATGTTTGCGCGAACTCGGTCGTGAATGTCATTCATCCTTCGACGGAGGTCGGAGATGTAGTCCTCGCCAACAACGTCATCCTTAGGTTTGCAGCCGAACGTCAGGTCACACGGCAACCGCAGCTCTCGGCCAAACAGCACATTAGCTGGCGTTTGGCCAGTGGTCTCATGTATAGAAGAGCGGTATGCCAGTAGAAACAAGTGGAGAAACCTGTCCCAGTCCCGCTGGTGGTCGGATACAATCTTGGACAGGTATTTCTCCATTGTTCTGTTCATGCGCTCCACCATGCCGTCGGACTGTGGATGCAGGGCAGTTGTTCTTCCGGATCCCGAGAATCTGGCACAATTCCTGGAACACCGACGACTCGAAATTTCGCCCCTGGTCGGAATGCAATTCCAAACGTACACCAAATCGGCTCACCAGCTCCCTTACTAGTGTCTCGGCAACCACCACCGCCTCTTGATTGGGCAATGCATATGCCTCTACCCACTTGCTGAAGTAATCTATTGCTACCAAGATGTATTTATTTCCACTCTCAGTCGTGGGGAAGGGGCCCGCTACATCGATGGCGATCCGTTCGAACGGTGCACCAACGTTGTACTGTCTCATCGCTGCTCTTCTCTTCTTCTGAGGCCCGTTCGCAGTGGCACAAACCACGCACTTCCTACACCATTCACGAACGTCGTCGGAGCAATTGAACCAGTAAAACCGCTCTCGGATTTTCTCTATAGTTTTCCGAACTCCAAGGTGAGTAGTAAGTGTTTGCTAGACTCCAAATATTGCATCATCATGACCAGAAATTGCGTAATCCTGATGACGTCATGGGATGACGTCATGGGTCCTTAGAGCGAGTACGTGGTCCAGGAGCGAGCATGTGCGGTGCACGTGTTAGCGTGGGAAGGGGGTGACCTCTTGGCTTGTTTATGTGATGGTGATAAAAAGTTAATGGGTGTTGACGTCATGGGGGTTGTTTATTAGGATGCTAACTGTCATCTGACACCCGTGCCAGTGCCAGCGATCCGCACATGTGGTGTGCTGCTGTTATGTTTTTTTTTTTGCCCGCGATGGGTGGGCTGAGCGGGGAGGCGGTTCCCATCCACACATGTGGTGTGCTGCTGTTATTGTTTTTTTTTTGCTTTGGATGCTAACCGTCATTTGACACCCGTGCAAGTTTGACCATGTGCAGCAGTGTGATTGATCTCGTCTGCTGTGTTCGCGTGAGACAGAGTTGACCTTTAACGTCATTGGCTAAGAATGTAATCTTTGACTTCTTTAAGCAATAGTGGAAAAAAAGAAATGATTGCGTTAGAAGCTAGTTTGCAGCATATGGTTTCTGGAGTGTGGGTGGGGGTGAAGGATATATAAAAGGATGAGTGCATGGAAGAGTTTAACTTTTACTTTTGCGCGAAGAGTGTGTGTGTGTGAAAGAAATAAAGAAAGTCAACGACGAGGAACAAATTGTGTGATGGAAGCTCTAACGAAGTTCAATAACTTATCATCTTGTACTGAGTATTCTAATAAGAAACTAGCTGAACTAGTCATTGATTTACCATATGTGGTCCAAATTATTCGCCCCGTACAGACGAGGTTTGGAAGAAAAATAGTTGTGGATATTAACATTGAAGATGAAGTAACAAGTGTATTTCTACCAGCAGTATTTTCAAAATTAAGCACATCAGAGATCGATGAACTAAACTCAATGGGAGGCACACTGATGCTGGTGTATTTGGGGGTGAAGAACCGCTCACATCAAGTCATTTTGAAACAGTACTCGAAGGCAAACTGATGACGGTGTATTTTGGGTTGAAGAACCGCTCACATCAACATGTTTTGGTGAGTATTGGATTATATATTATGTATTGATTGATATAACGATTGATATATTTAGTTGCTAATTATTTCTTAATTTGTTTAATTTTTCAGATTATCTAAAAAACTAATAAAACAACCAGCATAATGAAGTGGAAAACTGTTAATTTCCTGAGTGGAACTGATCATCGATCGCACCCGCTAATAGAGTATCATCGTGTATGCTTTCAACAACCGGAAGAAGAGGAAGAAGATGATAATGAGGTGAGTCGTAATGAGAAAGAAGCTTGTTTTAACAAATGGACATCTTCGAGTGGAATTTCAACATTTTCAGTCTACGTTACCAATGTTAGCAAATCAGAGGATAGTCAGCGAGAGGTGACAGAAACAGTTCTAAGATATCTATTGAAAGAATTATGTGAAGATGAACATTTTATTTGTTTCTTCGGATACAATACATTTGATGAAGTTTTCAAAATCGAATTTTCCATGACGTGTTACGATGTAACAAAATTGAATGTGTATAGAAACAATTTGCTTGGTAAACTTCAGGATGAATTTCCTTTTGAGGCTGTTCATTGTTCATTGGAGATTACAGGCAGTAATTTATCACAATGGCTTGAATATACGGTACTTTAAAAGATTATAGGTTTATGGTAAACCGATGTTACAGCAACTGCTGGTGGTGTATTAACAATAGTGCAAATTGGACGTATGCTTAGACATCAGTGATGGTACACCAAGTGTTGGTGGTGTATTAACTTTAGTGCAAATTGGACATTTGCTTAGACAACAGCAACAATGACCTCGCCTCCTAGCAAACGTAGAAAGGTCGATATTGTAATACATAATAACAGTGAAAATATAAGAAACCAATTGGACAATGCATTTGAAAGTGTTTCTAATTTTCGAAGTGAACTAAACGGTGCTATTTCAGTATCATACCAAATCGGGGAAAACACTCAAACCGAGTTGATTGAGAACAGTGATGAGTTGATTGAATGTTGGAGAGTTATTAGTGAGCATATATTGCAACAAGCTGTGAATTTCAAAGAAATTACAATTCAAATAAAGGATGAATCTTTCTTGAGCTGTGAGTTAATTGAAACGGCATTCAATTCTAGAGTGTACACACTTGCAGTATCAAATGTTAAGAATGAGTTTTTGGATCCTCGCGAATTTTTAGCGAATGCTAATATTTGGTTTACAAAGTATGTTAAGAAAGCGTTAACTGTACAAGCTTTAAAGGTGAATTCAGTTTTGTGTGCACAATACGTGCTTCGCGACATATCAGAAACAAAATATTTTGCTATCAAAAATGAGGTAGTTTTCGAGTATACTGATTTAAATGAATTTTATAATAAGAATATCATTGAAGGTACATTGACAAAAATGAGCGAATTTGAAGCAAATGGTTCCGGGTGGGCTTTAGAAAAAATTCATAGTTTGAGAATTAATATAAATAAATATGTTGGATTTCGAGTAGGAATGTCCAATACTAGTCGATTGCCTGATGTAATAGTCAATAAAAATGCAGTGCTAAATTTGTATGATACAAAGGAAGCTTGTTTTGCGTGGAGTGTGGTTGCTGGTTTGTATCCAAAAACTCGAAACGTGAATCATCTTTCTTCCTATCCTAATTACAGAGATGTTTTAAATTTAGATGGTATTCCAATTCCGATGGAAATGAAATATTTAAACAAGTTTGAAAACCAAAACAATATTTCTGAAAATGTGTTTGGAGCACAATATGATGAAAACAATTGGGTATGTATGGGAACAAACGAAGTAAAAGGAAAAAAAAACTTTTACTATTGTACCTTTGTATGTATCAGATAAAGTATATGAAAGGAGTGTAGACTTATTGATGTTGCAGATTGGAAACAGTGAAAGTTATCACTTTTGTTTAATTAGAAATCTTGCTCGCCTTGTGCGTTCAAGCATCACTAGCACTCAGAGAAGGATTTATATATGTAGACGTTGTTTGTCATATTATTTTCTTGAGGATGAGTTAAATGTTCACTTTGCAGACTGTAAACAGTTTCCTGTTGCAAAAAGCATAATGCCGAGTGATGAACAAAGATTTGTTAATTTTACAGAATTCCGAGTTAAAGATACAGTTCCATTTATAATATATGCAGACACTGAATGCCTCTTGTCTCCAATTTCCTCATGTTTTCCAAATAGTGACAATCATAACTCTACTTTAACACATAAACATATTCCTTACAGCATTTCTTTATACCTTCATTGTAATTTCGATAGTGAATTGTGCAGTTTCAAGCTCTTTAGGGGAAATAATTGCATTGAATTGTTTGTAAAGGAACTTTATAGTATTGTGGATAAACTTCAAACATATTACTTATCGGTTAAGCCAATGTTAAAGATAATAATAATAATAATAATAATATCGTATGGCCTCGGGTGCCTGGTGCAAGCTTTGTTAATTGACACCCAGAGGGTAGCTTGCATGTCGAATTTCGTCGTTCCTTTGAACGCTATGAAAGTCAAGGAGGTTAGATATCTAAACTCCTTGGGAGGTTAGATATCTAAACTCCTTGACACTACAGCGCTTTCAAGTAGAGAATGGAGGAACTTTGTGTTGGCGGAAAATCCCGAGATTAATTTTTCCATTGAACACGGCCTACTGAATTCAAATGGGTTCTTTAACATGCCAACAACGTATGACATGAGTATCGCGATTTTTGTCGCCTTCAAAAATCACTTACCATGGCCAGGGGCGAACCTGCAATCTTGGGGTTGGTAGTCCGACACAATAACCACTCACCCACCGTGGCAAGCAATGTTAAAGATGACCGAAAAAGAAGAAAGATTATTTTTGTCAAGTAAAATGTGTCACATTTGCGAGAAACCGATTGCAGTTAATGAACTCAAAGTACGCGATCATTGTCACTTAACTGGAAAATATAGAGGAAGCGCACACAATAGTTGTAATTTAAATTACAAAGTAACAAAGGTTTTGCCTATAGCATTTCATAATCTAACAGCCTATGATGGACATTTTATAATTAAAGAAATTTGCGAGAAACGTGATGGAGAGGTGTTACATAATCCTGGTCATATAAAATTGTTAGCGATGAATATGGAACGTTACAAAGGGTTTACAAAGTATGTACGGGCTAAGAATGGATTCATTCAGTTAAGATTTTTCGATACATATAATTTCTTGTCCTGTTCACTAGATCAATGTTCATCTTCGTTAAGCGAAGATTCAAAGCAAATAACACGACGTTATTTTAATGATGATGCACAGTTTCGACTTACTGCGAGAAAAGGTGTGTTTCCCTATGAATACGTCACGAGTATGGATGTTCTTAACGAAACTAAATTACCTGAAATATCCAAGTTTTATAGCAGCCTTAATGATCAAACAATATCGAATGAAGAGTATGAGTTTGCTCAATCGGTGTGGGAAACGTTTTCCTGTCAAACATTAGGAGAATACGCCGATTTGTATTTAAAAGTTGACACACTTCTTTTGGCGGATGTCTTTGAAAATTTTAGATCGAATGGCATGGAAACTTATGGCATTGATGCCGCTCATTTTTACACTGCTCCATCTATGTCTTGGTGTGCTATGAAAAAGATAACCAACGTTCAACTTGAATTGCTTCAAGATATTGATATGTTACACTTTTTTGAACGATCTATTCGAGGAGGAAATGTTCAGTGTATAACACGACATGCGATTGCTAATAATAAGTATATGAAAACTTATGATGAGAAAAAGCAAGAGTCCTACATAATGTACTTTGACGTTAATAATTTGTATGGATATGCGATGATGGAATATCTTCCAACGGGTGGCTTTAAATGGATTGCAAATGTTGAAGGCTTTGATGTTTTAACTATTGATGATACTTCAGAAATTGGATATATTTTGGAAGTAGATTTGACTTATCCTCAAGAGTTACATGACAAACATTCAGATTACCCTCTATGTCCCGAAAAGTTGACAAAGCTAATGGCTACCCTAGATAATAAAGAACGTTATGTTTTGCATTATAGATTGTTAAAGCAATGTATTCAACTAGGAATGAAATTAGATCGTATTCACAGAATAATTGAATTCAATCAGAGCCAATGGCTAAAACCATATATTGATGTGAACACAGAGAAACGAAAACAAGCCAAAAATGATTTTGAAAAGAATTTTTATAAATTGATGAATAATGCAATTTTTGGTCGTTCACTGATGAATGTGAGGAAGTTAAGGGACATCAAATGGGTCACCAAATGGCATGGAGCTCGTGGTGCTAGGTCTTTAATAGCTAAGGCTAATTTTAAACATAGAATTATATTCGATGAACAATGTATGGTCATCGAGATGAGTAGACTAAAGATTTTTCACAATCAACCAGTATATGTTGGTGCATCTATATTAGATTTGTCTAAATGTAAAATGAATGACTTTCATTACAATGTTATTTTAGCAAATCCTGAATCAAATGTGAGGTTGTTATACACAGACACCGATAGTTTTATGTATATATTCTATTATGATATTTATGAGTTCATGAAACAACATTCAAATTTGTTTGATACTGGAAACTATGAAACAAACAATCCTTTTGGCATTGTGAGACAAAATAAAGGTGAAATTGGTTTAATGAAAGATGAAAATGCTGGAAGGATTGTTGAAGAATTTGTGGGGTTACGACCCAAAATGTATGCAATAAAATTGTGTGATGAAATGAATAGCTTGTGTAAGGCTAAAGGCATTAAGAAGAGTGTGAGTAAAAGTATGAATATTGATGAGTATCGAAAGTGTCTTTATAACAGAGAAAAAGTCAACAAAGTTCAAGTTTGTATAATTTCAAAATCTCATTCTGTATTTACTGTTCGGCAAAATAAGTTGGCAATTTCATCAAACGAAGATAAAAGACACATAACTGAAAACGGAATTGATACTTTACCGTTTGGTCATTTTTCTCTGAAAAATGATTAGAAACAAATTGAGATTAAAGCAGTTCATCTCACTTACTTTATTTCTTTCACACACACACACACTTTTATGCTGGTAATAATACTAATTTTTGTGTGTTCCTTTGCTTATGAAAAAAGAATAAATAATAACCCAAATTTTGTGTGTATTATTTAAAAAAAAACACCTCCCCCCACCATTCCCATTTTCCAGAAATATAATTATATATGTATAATTACTTTATATTACATATCATTTAGTAATGGTGCGTTGTAAGAGGAGCAACTCTACCACTCAATATAAACGAACAGGAAGTGGATCATTAATCAGTCGTGTACTTAATAAAACTATTGATAATTTACCCGTGGAATTACACATCCCGGGATATGAATATTGTGGACCAGGAACAAAATTAGAAAAGCGATTGAGCCGTGGTGATCCAGGAATAAATATATTAGATAAAGCGTGCAAAGAGCACGACATTGCTTACGCAAAGCATAAAGATTCAAACAAAAGAAGAGAGGCTGATGAAATTTTAGCTTCAAAAGCTTGGTCTCGTGTAAAATCCCGTGACGCATCATTTGGAGAGAGAGCGGCTGCACTAACAGTGGGTGGCATCATGAAAGCTAAGTCTAAGATTGGAGGAGGTAAGCGAAACTTAAATAATAAAAAAAAAACAAGAAAAGATTAAAAAAAAGAAGAACATCGAAAAAGCAAGGTGGTATTTTACCCCTACTTCCGATATTTGCAGCCTTGTCGGGCTTGGGGGGTCTAGCAGGCGGAGCAGCAGGGGTGGCGTCTGCTATAAACAAGGCGAAAGCTGCTCAAGAAGAACTAAAAGAAATGAAAAGACTCAATCGAATGATAGAAGCAATGCGAGGAAAAGGAGGTCAAGGCATTTATTTAAATCCTCCTGCATACAAAAGATAATTAACCAAATACCAAATAAAGCATTAAGTAATTTCGATTTAGCTAAATACGCACATCAATTAAAGATTCCAAATTTTAGAGGAGTCTTTATGCGAGATACGTTACCAAGATATCCTCGAAAAAATGAAAACTGTATTGTTAACCTTGAACCGATGGATAAATCCGGTTCACATTGGGTAGCTTTCAGTAAAATATGTGCATTATTTTGATAGTATTGGTAATTTAAGACCACCATTAGAAATTTTAACATATCTTAAAAATTGCTATCTACAATATAATTTTCATTCATATCAATCGATTACTTCTTCGATTTGTGGACATTTATGTTTAGTCTTCTTGTATTGTATAAATAAGGGAAACACAGACCGTCTTTAAACATTTCAAAGATGGCTTTCGAAAGACGGATAACTCTTGAAGGTAAAGGCTCGAAGATTGATG
This sequence comes from Meconema thalassinum, assembly GCA_946902985.2. Lineage (NCBI taxonomy): Eukaryota > Metazoa > Arthropoda > Insecta > Orthoptera > Tettigoniidae > Meconema > Meconema thalassinum. The sequence goes on from OX336391.1 coordinate 217,382,587, forward strand.
TTACATTGGAGAACCCGATTCATCTTGTAGGAGCAGAGTTTTTTGAAATAGGACTTGCAGGATTGTATACATCTAATTCTATTCGAAATGTTACCAACAGAAATAATAAATTTCGCATTCATTTTACTAATTTTTTATCAATTGATTTAGTGGTACCACCGGGTATTTATGAATTTGAAGATCTAGCCTCAGCTTTTGATGATTTACTTAGTTATCACTCATTGTCGAAACTTATACCAGAACATTTAGAAAAAACAAAATTGTATGTGGAAGAGGATATAGATGGAAAAAGAGACAACCGTCTCGTTTTGTCTTCCCCGTTTAATATTGATTTCACTGTAGCCAACAGTGTAGCAGGACCTTTAGGTATTGAAAAGAAAGTTTACCCTAAAGAGAATAAAAGAGAAATTGAAATTCATCGAAATAGAATCGATAATGAAGTTGCAATTAACGAGAATAATAACATTTTGGCTATAAAGTTGAACGAAGCGGATAGAGCGATTTTAATAATACCCAATGCTAGCTATACGTTAAAACAATTAAGTGAAAAGATTAATGAATTATTAGTTGAACATTTATTAGGCGACAAAGACAAATTCCCATCATTTTATATTAATTATGATAAAGTCTTTTATCATTGTAAACTACATTCGAAAGTGTTTGCTATAGATTTTGGTGTTGCAGATTCTATTGCAGATTTGTTAGGCTTTTCTCATAGAAAGTTCAACGCAAACACAACTCATCATTCTGAATATATGATTAAAATTAACACTGTTAATAGTATTCGAGTATGTTGCAACCTTGTGCTTGGTACGAGTTCTTATTTGAACCATAAACCAACACACTCTTTATATAATTTTAAAGCTCATGTTCCTGCTGGTTACCCGATTGTTGTACAACCAACAACGATTAATTTTTTGCCCATGAACACCAAGCTTATTCAACATGTATCTGTGCAACTTGAAGATCATCTTCAACAGCTCATTGATTTGCAAGATGAAGATTTAACTGTAGAATTAATTATTCGTCCAGCACGATATCTTGCTATATAAAGTAATGAAATACTGTTATGTTTTCATTCTACTTGAGTAAGCATACTAGAAAACAATCACAAATATGGTTATACTATATAATACTCAAAGTTTGAAAAAAAAGAAGTCGACTCTGATTCGAAAAAATAATATAAATCAATCAGCTAAAATTTGTAAAAAAAACAAACGACGACATCGCACCTTGAAATCTAAGAAACAGTTATCGAGTAACAACAAACAATTCTTACAGTCTTTAGGCTATCGCGTACTTTAATTTCAATATAAATATATATGCAATTGTTAATCTTATTTAGTTTCTATCTATAGTTGAAGCTGTTAACATGTTTAGCATGTTTAACATAACAGATAAAAGAGAGGTTGACAACAGAGTTGTGCGACGAGAAGAAAGAGTTTATCAACCTTATTCAGCTAATAAATTCGAAAATAATGATGAAATTCGAATACCGATTCAAAATGAAGAAAACATAGTTTTATTATCAGAAGGTGTTCTTCACTTAGAAGGTCAAATTATTACTTCTAACATAAATCCAGCTGCTTCTACTACAGCGCATCCTGACCAAAATTTTGGGGCTAATCTTTTTAGCGAAATTCGCATCACGTTAAATGGTAAAGAAATTGATCGTACACGCCATCTAGGTATAACAAGTTCTATAAAAACCTTTGCATCATATTCAAAAAACGAATATACAGCTTTACAAAATGCTGGTTATTTTCCCTCTTTAACAACGCCAGCAAGTGAAGCAAATATTGTTGATAGTAACACAAAACGTTTTCATATAATACTTCCTTTAAGCAACCTGTTAGGTTTAGCAGAGGATTACAGAAAGCCGATTTTAAACTGCAAGCATGAGGTAATACTTCTCCGATCGTCAAGTGACGCACGTGCGTTGCAATCGACAACCGAAAACGATCTTTCTAAGGTCAAGTTATTTAAAGTTTATCTAAAAATTCCCGTTTTATTATTATCGGACGAAGAACAAATTAAAAGATTAAAACTAATGCAGAAAAATATTCCCATTCAGGTTGGTTTTCGATCGTGGGATGTTCACGTCTTGCCTTCTCTTCCTAGAACAACTAAATATAGTTGGACTGTAATGACAACTTCTGAAACTCAAAAACCGCGTCAATTTTTATTAGGTTTTCAAACTAGAAGAAATTTACTAAACACATGCTCTTCCTATTTTGACCATTGTAACATTAAATCTATAAGAGTTTTTTTAAATTCAATTTTTTATCCCTATGAAATGCCAACTTCTGAAATTGCCATAAATGACTACAGCGAGTTGTATGACATGTTTGTTAAATTTCGTAATGTATATTATCAGATCGATGATGTTCGTTCAGAGACTCTGGTTTCACGAGATGAATTTAAGTCTCTTTGTCCGATTATTGTAATTAATTGTCTCGAACAAGTGGAAGCAGTGAAGACATCTTCAGTCGATGTGCGAATTGAAATCGAGACAAGTGAGAATATACCTGAAGATACAACTCTTTATTGTGTTCTTATTCATGATCGTCAAATATCTTACAGACCATTAACGAATGAAGTAATTATCTAAACCAATATTTGCTAAGTTATAAGCAAGCAAGTAAACAAGTATTCTCACTTTAGTTGCAATCATGGAATTGACAACAACAAACTCTCCTTCTACTGATGCTGGCACGTGGAATAAGAAGCAACCAATAGTTGCAGACATTCGCAAGCTACCAAACGGCAGTTTGGAACTTGCTTACTGTATGTTAAATAACGGCAATATACCTTCATTCAGCCCCGTGATCACATGGGTTGCAGCATATTGTGAAAAAACTCTTTCTTCTTTTTTTGAGTCTATTAAGAATAAATATGATTATTTAGTTGTATATAATTTGCCACAGGAATTTTCTTTGTTTGCACTAAAAGCACTTTCCCCAGACTCATTATTCGATCTTAATACGATTGATGGAATGTCAGACCTAATGTTGAGGCATAGCCATCGTTTACCTACAGATTGTCCAAAACATTTACCATCTCTAGCAATGGGAAGCAATAGTTGTGCTAAATTCAATGTCAATGCTGTTCAACATTGGTTAAATTCTTCTGATGGCATCATGAAAATCGTGTGTTCGATAATAAACAAGTTTCGAAACAGTGGACTTCGAGGTTTTAATAAGTTTGATTGGAACTACTTTCCTATAAACGTACTGACTATATATGAACCACAACGAATTCGTCTAGAGTGGGAACATCTACCAGATCATCTAAAGAGGAAATTTCAACTGTTTCATCTTCGCTGCAAATGTGACAACTGTAATCGCTATCTATAAAAGGTGATTAATTTAAATCTACTACTGTCGTTGACAGCTATACATATTTTGTTTTTTAGTTTGCTTTTTAACACAGTGTATCTTTTTTTTGTCTACAGAAAATAATCATCTGGACAACTAAAAAGAAGAAGATCATCTCAACACAGCCACACTCATCTGGACAACTAAAAAAGAATGAGATTACTTCAAGAGAAATAAAATTGTATTAATTGTAATTCTAAATGAATAAAGAAGAAAAAAGGTCTTTTGTACCATTTCATATTAAAGTTCTTATTAATGATCAATTACCTCCTCACTCTACATGTAAATAAAATAATAATATTGTCAGGTTAGGGATTCGAACCCTCGCTTTCAATTTCTGAAAATTAGATCTTAAGTCTAACGCCTTAGACCGCTCGGCCAACCCAACACGTGCATATTAGCCAACGTGTTTTGTTGATTCATGTCAGTTCGCATTTAGCTTTGTGTGGTGAACATCTTTTCTTTGTGAAGTAAACCAGCATCATGAAGTATTTTAATTGTGTAAAGTATTCCAAAAAACAGTTAATGCAAATGATATTGAGTCAAAAAGAAATGAATTTAAAATCTGAAAGAGATCGGCTAAAAACATTTAAGACCTGGTCTTCAGACAGTTTTACGAACACTGCATGGTTAGCAGCTGCAGGATTTTTCTATTTTGGATATAAGGATATGGTTAGGTGTGCTTTCTGTAATCTGCAACTTAGTTATTGGGAAGAAGATGATGATCCGTTTGAAGAACATAAGAAATGGGCTTTTTCTTGCCCCTACGTAAACAATATTTCTCCTAGCATAGAATTGAAATGCGAATATGAAAGACTTAAAACTTTTCAAAATTGGCCTCTTCCCTGTCCAAACGAATTTTGTTTAGCATCAGCAGGATTTTATTATACTGGTCATGGTGATAAGGTGAAATGTATATTCTGTAAGATTGAAATTGAAAATTGGAGGGAAAACGATAATCCTTTAAATGATCATGAAAAATGGGCGCCATATTGTCCATATATAAGAGGGTTTTACGTCGGCAACGTTGATTTAAATCCTGAAAATCCTACTATTATTCCACATAATACAAGTTATGATACGTGTGGAAGCAATATATGTTGATGTGATGTGATTTTTTGTGCAGTGTGCATTCTCAGACGTAAACGTAGACATGTTGTAGTTTTTTAAGCAGTCAAACACTCTACCAGTAATTTCATTTACTAATGCTGAAAACCAGAGTAAAAGTGAAAAAAGAAAGCATGGTGTTTTACTACCGAACACAATTCGATGTATCATTTGCGGTCCATCGAACTGTGGCAAAACAAACGTAATGCTAAATTTATTGTGTCATAAAAATGGAGTTCGTTTTGAAAACGTTTATATTTATTCTAAATCACTTGCTCAAAGTAAATATGTTGAATTAAAAAAGTTTTTGGACTCCATAAAAGAAAAAAAAAGTGATTTTTTTTCCGATAATGATGAAGTAATGCCTCCAGAAATGGCTAGACAAAACTCTATATTTGTTTTTGATGATGTAGCCAGCAATAAACAACAACACATGAAAGATTATTTCAGTAGAGGTCGTCATCACGACGTTGACGTATTTTATCTTTGTCAAACATATTCTTGTATACCTAAACATCTAATTAGAGATAACGCTAATTTTTTAATTCTTTTTAAACAAGACGGAACAAACTTGCGTCACGTATATAACGATCATGTAAATACAGATATGAGCTATGAACAGTTCTTTGATATTTGTTCGTATTGTTGGCAAAACTCTAAGTTTGGTTTTTTGGTTATCGATAAAGATAGCGATTTACAAAATGGTCGATATCGCAATGGATTTGATGTTTATTTTCAGTTATAAATATGACTTCAAAAAGAGGTAAATGGCCATTCGTGTTATAGCTTTTGCGTGGTTAACAACTTAACTATGACATCGTTTAACAAAACCAATAATGTGTCTATCGGACGACCGACTTCACGACATGATATTGCAACTAAATCATATGTTGATGATAAGCTACTGCAATATGGAAATCAACTAACAACAACAACAACAAGCGACGGACATCTAAGTATAAACGGCAAACGGTTAAAAAATGTTGGAACGCCAATACATGTTGAAGATGCATGCAACAAAGGTTATGTACTGAAGTTATTAAATGAGCTAAATAAAATCGAGTCTAAAGAAGACATACAACGAAACTTTAACGAGCTTAAAGGTTTAATTTTTTCAATTTGTAAAATAGAGAAAAAAGAACTTGACTTTCAAAACAAACGTCTCGCGGGCTTAGCTTTACCATCATCTGCAAATGATGCAGTAAACCTTATTGCAATGCAGCAACATACATCGAATATAAAAAAATATCTTGAGACCCGAATAACCGAAGTGTTACAACGAGTAGAATTCATTCATGGTTTAGTGCGAGAATTTTCAGAAGATCACTTTCCGTATGATCAAGATACTCTCGACTTGGGTAACAAAAGAATAAGAAATGTTAAAGATCCAATTCAAAATCAAGATGCGGTAACGTATTCTTTTCTTAAAACTCATGTAACAAATGAACTCGATGAAATTAAAAAATCTCTTTTGAATATAAACAGAGATGATGAAACTGTAGATATGTTAAATAGAAGAATAACAAACATATCTCAACCAATCGATTTGTTAGATGCAATAAACAAATATTACTTAGAAAACTTTGCTGCCTCTCGAAAAGATCTAGAAGACTTAATCGCTAAATTTAATAAACAAAACGTTTTAAACGTAGACGATGGTGGAACTTTAAATATGATGAGTAGACGAATTACTCATGTAAACAACCCCATATACGATAACGATGTTGCAAATAAGACGTTTGTTGAGCAATATGCCGCTTCCCAACGTGAATTTGATCAATTGAAACAAACTGTAAACAATCTACAACATCAAAAACAAACAAATGTTGAGTTCCCTGTTAACGACCAAGACGTGACAAATAAACGGTTTGTAGAACACTATGCTGCTTCACGAACTGAAGTTAATCAACTAAAAGAAATTTTAAGCAATTTACAAACTCGTATTGAGGGTGTTGCTAACAATCTCAATATTGTTAAAAAAGAAGATCTTGAAAGTTATGCTGTTGAATCCAAAGAAGAATATAACAAGTTAAAAACTGAACTGGAAAAAATTGAGCAAATGGTTAACAAAGAACCACTCGAAAGTTTTACTGCATCCAAAGAAGAATATGGTATATTAAAAGATGAAGTAAAGAAAAAGAACTTATCGAAATTTATTCTGAAATTCTCCAACACACCATCAATCCATTCACCAGTATACACGCTTCATAATCATAACATACAGTACCAACTTCCCTACAAAGGCGTATTAAAACCAATTTTTGTTTCACCAAGATCTCCAATTGTGTATGCAATTTTAAATATACGTCAAGAGATTGAACTGGATGGCAGTGATATTGTCGTTGAAGAGCAAGATGAAATTCAGTTTCGACTTAGAGACCCTAAAAAACATAAAACTGATGATCTTCCTCTTCAAATCGATTTTGAATATACTATAAATAAGTAAAACAACCACAATTTCCGTTTAGTCATGGAGAAGAGCTCAAAGATTAAAGCTGAAAGTCGAGTAAAGGATAAACTTTCTCGCTTAAAAAAAGATGTTAAAGACAAGTATCTTTCACTTCAAGATGATGTTAGACGAAAAGAATTAGATATAGAGACTAACTTTAAACCAGTAACAAGTTCATTAAATCAACTTGTAGCTATTGCTAATACGTCGACTCAAAATAAAGAAAATCGAAAAAGAAAAGGAAAATATGACGATTCTGAATCCACTGCTACTTCAGACGAAGAAGATGGAGATAGCATCAAAATAATTTCACTACTTAACCGCTACTTTGATCCGTTCATTAAACAAAACGTGGATAGAACATTTGGTATAACGATAAGAAATGATAAACAATACTTGGGACGCGAACGAGTTTTCTTTGATAAAAAGTGGATAAAAGTTGGTGGTGAAAAATTTCCTATTACAGAAGGTCTACTTGAATTGATTCAAAGGAAAGTACCAGACCCCACTCTAATAGATAGGAGTGATTTAACTTCATATTTGAAATTATTAAATGTTTCAAACGTGCACAAAAGAAATTATACAAGCAATGCAGCTCCAAGAGGAACGCAATCTTATAAGTATAGACATATAATTGAACCCCTTCTCACTGAAGACATAGATAGAATTATAAAAACAGCAGATGAAAATGAAGAAGCAAATACTACGATGCATACTGGATATGGTAAAAAAAAACACATCGCGCCACAAGCCATTTGGAAATTTGAAGGCGGAAACAATATTGAATTCGTTCACTGGAATGAACCAAACAAATTGGTATCAAGACTTAAAAAATTAATTGCATCGAAAGCTGCAGGTCACACAGGACTAGACAGCGAAATCTTTGCAATAGAAGAAGAACTAAGAAATGCTGGATATATTGAATAAAAATTCCAACGTTTGTAAAACAATGCACAGTATGTTATAAAACATTGTTTGGAAAATAACTATGAACGAAATCAGACGAGAAATTGCAAAAGAACTTCACGCACCGCTTAGAAAAAAGTTTAAAAGACGACGTGTTATTAGCAAAGGAATCGATGACCTCCATGAAGCTGACCTTGTGGACATGTCCAAACTTGCAAAATGGAATAATGGATTTAAATATTTATTAACCATTATTGACGTTTACTCGAAATATGCATGGGCAATTCCTCTTAAAACCAAAAAAGGAAGTGAGATTGTGAAAAGCTTAACATTTGTTTATTCTCAAAGTAAAAGATTGCCGAATTATTTTCACACCGATCGAGGAACGGAATTTTATAACAGTGAATTCAAAACATGGTCTCAGAAACAAAATCTAAAGCATTATTCCACTGGCAGCTCCATTAAAGCGAGTGTGATAGAAAGATTTAATCGAACTCTTAAGGAATCGATGTGGAAAGAATTCACAACACGAGGTTCTTACTGATGGGTACATATTTTGCCTGAGTTACTAGTAAAGTATAATCACAAAATACATCGCAGCATTGGCATGAAACCTAATGATGTGAAAAGAAACAATCCACCCCGCTTGCCAACACAATATAATGAAACTTTAAGAAAACCAAAATATAAAATCGGTGACATTGTAAGAATATCAAAAATCAAGAAACACTTCACTAAAGGGTACGAAGCTAATTGGACAACAGAATTATTTACAATTTATAAAGTTCAAAATACTAATCCACGAACATATCTTTTAAAAGATAATAAAAATACCCCAATATTTGGTGCGTTCTATGAAGCAGAGTTACAACGAACAAAACATCCTAATATTTACTTAGTCGACAAAGTAGTACGTAGAAAAGGAACCCGAGCCTTCGTATCTTGGCTTGGATTCGATTCAACTCACAACTCATGGATCCCCAACAAAAATATCTTATAATTAGAACAGTGTAAGTTTTTTTTATTTTTTATTCCTCACAAAGATATTATTATTATTATTATTATTATTATTATTATTATTATTATTATTATTATTATTAATGTGTCTCTATATATATTTTTCAGCTCACTAAAACCAACACACGCAAGAAAGAAAAGAATGATTGTACTTACCCGTGCACAAGACCAGCATATTCCACTCTGCAAACAACACAGCATCTTCAATTCTCTGCAGCTTGTTGGAAAAAGAACTACTTACCACTTTAAGAACGAAGATCATATCATTTTTCACTAATTCATATTATATAATTAATGTAAACCACAAATGATCAAATAAATATATTTAAAAAATAAAATTTACACTGCACATTTTTTCAATCCACTGTCCACTGTCCATTGAATTTAATTCAAGATTTGAACATCATAATCATCATCTTCTTCTTCTTCTTCTTCTTCTTGTTGGTCTTCTTCTTCTTCTTCTTCTTCCACTCGATGATGTTCTTCTTCCACTAATGAGCGATCCAACACCGCCATAACCTCCTCCGCTAACGATGGATCGAACGAGGGAGGAGGAGAATGAGTCCAAATATCCACCATCCTCTGACTCACATCCTCTGACGAGAATATTCTCAGTCGCCGTATAATGACATCCAAAATGTTGGTTGTGACCCCGTTGAAAAAGAATTCCTCGCAGTATTGCGGGTGATGAAAAATTTCCAACATCTCACGGTCTAAATGTTGTTTTTCCAAAGCGTTTAAGCTTTGGAAGATGATAATTTGTTCACCTTTCGATGCGGAAATTATCAAATTAAATCCCATCAACCCCGCTCGCTCTGCGCATAGTTTCAGCTCCTTCAGCTGCTCCAACTTCTGTAGCAAAGTGTTGCAGAAAGACATGGTGAACTAGTGCATCTTGATATAAAACTCGGTGTTATATACTATGAACTTAAAGCAGCAAAAAGCTCTTTAAAACATTTCACATGAAGCTCTGGGAACCGACATCCAATCTCGTTCTCGCATTAAAAATTACAGACTTGACTAATGACGTCTGGGAATCTAAAAACAAACAGATCGAAATTCATTTCACACACTCAAAGTTATACATGTCATATAAAACACTTTAACCAGATTGAGATCATGAAGCAAGCCAGAACACAAAAAATGTTAACATCATTTAAATTAAACAGACATAACATAGCGAGAAGGAGTAACACAACTCCACTCCCACGCTGTGGTAATATATGTCGTACTTAAACAGAGTGTAGCATTACAACATCAGTTTACTTATTTAGCATGCGCGAGCAAAAACTTTAACAACCATGCACCACATGCGCTGGCTGGTCTCATGGCTTGCCGCACGGCGCGAGCAAAAACGGAACAGCTGCACACCACATGTCTGGTAGCGATCCGGCTATGTCGAGTGCCTCACCGTACACTCTCATTCAAAAGTTATGACACCCAAGACTCTCTACACTTCCTTGGAAAATTACCAAAATATAATTCAATAATCAATCAATAATTAATAGCCATGATACACACGCTGTCCCGGGAATTAAATAACAAAACACAGAATCGAACCAAGAAACTCCCCTGTAGGAGTTGAAGAGGAGTCTGAATTTCGAGTTAGCATCCTAATAAACAACCCCCATGACGTCAACACCCATTAACTTTTTTATCACCATCACATAAACAAGCCAAGAGGTCACCCCCTTCCCACGCTAACACGTGCAGTGCACATGCCCGCTCCTGGACCACGTGCTCGCTCTAAGGACCCATGACGTCATCAGGATTACGCAATTTCTGGTCATGATGATGCAATATTTGGAGTCTAGCAAACACTTACTACTAAGGTGCCCTCCGAACGTTCCATCATGCAGCAATTGCACTATCTCGGATACCCTGTTTCGTGGAACAATAAGCTGTAGCCTCTCCTGAGTCCCATTCTCATTCTCCAGTACCCTCTTTAGAACCCCGTTTTCCAGAATCACAGAATTCCACTGAGCCCAGTAGGCTTTTACAGAGCGCGAGAAGGGAGCTACCTCTTCCCAGGTCGATCGTTCCTCAGACTTCTTCCAACGCAGTAGGTGTTTTAAGTCCGGATCGTTTTCTTGGTCCTTACGGATTTCCTCATCCTGCCAGTGGTCGTCAGTCACAGTACTTCTTCTTACCGCTGCAATTTTTCTTCTATCCGATTGCAGTGCTTGCAGTCTTGCGCGCACGGTCTCCTAGATTGAGCATCAGCATTTCTGTGTTTAAGACCAGCCATGTGTTCAGAGTCGAAGTCGTACTCCTCGAGCCTTTCGATCCACCTGGCTACCTGTCCCTCCGGGTTCTTGAAACTCAGAAGCCACGTAAGTGCTGCATGATCAGTCCGTAGAACGAACTTCCTCCCGTAGAGGTACTTGTGGAAATGCTCCACCGACTTCACTACAGCAAGCAATTCCCTTCTAGTCACGCAGTAGTTCCTCTCCGGTTTAGAAAGAACCTTGCTGAAGTAAGCTATCACTCTTTCCTGCCCACCTTGCAGTTGGGAGAGCACGCTACCGATGCCCACATTGCTAGCATCGGTGTCCAAAACGAACAGTCCTTCCGGTTGTGGGTAACTCAGGATAGGAGCATTGGTCAGTACCTCCTTCAGTTGTTCGAAAGCCTGTTGACAGGTTGTGTCCCACACAAAACTCCGGCCGTCTTCGGTAAGTCGAGTCAGAGGCTTCGCGAGATTAGCAAATCCTGGCACGAATCGACGGTAATAGGTGCATAGTCCGAGGAAACTCCTAACTTCGCGCTTATCCTTCGGTATAGGCCACTCCTTCACCGCGGTTATCTTCTCCGGATCTGCAGCAACCCCCTCTCCGGAAACAACGTGGCCCAGGTAATTAACTTCTTTCCGAAAGAGGAAGCACTTCTTGGGGTTGAGCTTCAGGTTGGCTTGTTTTAGACGTAAGAACACCTGCTCCAAATTATTTAGGTGGTCTTCAAACGTCCTTCCGAGAACGATGATGTCATCCAAGTAGACCAAGCAGGTTTCCCAAGACAGCCCTTTTAAGACTCTATCCATCAAACGTTCAAACGTAGCAGGGGCGTTACAGAGTCCGAACGGCATAACTGTGAAGTTCCACAGTCCCGAACCAATCGTAAAGGCGGTCTTCTCCTTGTCTTTGGGGTCCAACCCGACCTGCCAGTAGCCACTCTTGAGGTCCAATGTGGAGAAGATCGTGCTCCCAGTCAAGGTGTCCAGGGTGTCATCGATGCGTGGTAGAGGATAACTGTCCTTTTTCGTCACATTGGTCAGCTGGCGGTAGTCTACGCAAAACCGCGTAGATCCATCTTTCTTCTTCACCAGAACCACTGGCGAGACCCAGGGGCTGCTTGAAGGTTCAATCACCCCATCGCGAGCCATATCGTTTATTATTCGCTCGGCTTCCTCTCGCTTGGCTAGTGGCAATCTTCTGGGCGTCTGGCGAATAGGTCTTGAGTCACCCGTATCGATGCGATGTTGCACCACGTTCGTTCTTCCATTACCAGTCCCATCCTGGAAGGCATCTTTATGACGTTTGAGAAGTTCCCTTACCTCTCGGCTCTGCTCAGGATTTAGCTCTTGACACGCTGCCTCGATAAGACTGTCAAGCCACACTGAATGTATACCGGATGAGGAGGCAGCTGTTCGCACTTGGCGTACGACGGAGGACACAGACGAACATATTCCCAGGCTGGTTCCTTCCCGAACGGTTACTGGGTGATCATGAAGGTTCATTACCCGCACAGGAATCTTCGCCCCTGCACGAACCAAAGCTTTGGCTACCAGCATTCCATGTCCAGTTTCGTCTTCGCCAAACGTAGGCCCTACCATGACGACACAACCTTCAGGAATTTCACCGTCCAGCTTCCCTTCTACCATTACTTCACTACGTCCTGGCAGTACCATGTCCATCGCTGCTATCACCCGTACCGACTCGGCGTTCCTCTTCTGCAGCACTACCTCCTCGTTTCCGACTCTCAAAATTCCGCTTCCCAAGTCTAGTCCGAATTTGTACTTAGTCATGATGTCCATCCCGAGAATAACGTCCTCTTCCACCTCAGCGATCAAGACACGATGGCGAAACTGGGTATCACCGATGATGAAGTCGACGACTGCCTCCCCTCGAACGTTGGCTGGCTCCCCCGTTGCTGTTCGCAGTGTCCATCTTGTTGGTGTTATTTCTCTTCTCACGATGCCTGGTCGGATGATGGTCATTGTGGTCCCCTGTGTCCAGCAGTAGGTCTCTGGGTTCTCCATCCACATGGCCACTGACAAAAATTGAGTTGGCTTGACGACCCAGAGACCCGACGATAGCTGAAGTGGGGGCATTCCTGGTGTTGGCGCGGGTTGACAGTCGCCCCTTCCCATCAACCCTCTTTAGTTTCCCTGCGGCTGGTACTTGTTAGTCGTAAGTTTAGGGCATCGATCTCTGAGGTGCCCAACCTCCCCGCAGCCCCAGCACCTCGTCCGTTTCTTCTTGGTCTGCAAGGCTTGAAGAACTTTCTCCACGATTTCTTCTATGGAAAGCACAGGTTGGGCCTCCTTGTCTCCCTCCAGAGCTCGAATGCGCGCCTGGCTGCGCACGGATTGTTGAACAGCCTCGAACTCAAGGGCTAGGGTCAAAGCATCATTCAACGTTTTCGGGCGCGCCAGCTTCACAGCCCGCTGTGTCTCGGTCTCGCGGAGCCCGTCGAGAAACTTCTCGGTAGCAAGACTCTCGTAAACGTCGCTGGGCACTGTTGGGTAGGCGCTCCTAACAAGACGGACTATGTCTGCTTCAAACTCCTGTAGGCTCTCGTTAGTTCTTTGGCAGCGATTTCTTAACTGGGAGCGATATTGCTGCTCCATGTGACGATGTCCGAACCGCATTTCCAGTTTTTGAACAAGAACGTCGTAGTTCTGTCTCTCCGATAAGGGAACAGCTTGTAGGACTCGTAGGGCCTCTCCGCGCAGCGACATGCTCAGCATTGCAGCTTTCGTGGCCTCTGACCACCCATTAATCGTGGCGGCGGTCACAAACAAGGTGAAGTATTCTTCCCATGCAGATTTCCCATCGAATGTTGGCAGGTCAGAACGCCCAACTGCGGGAACGGGTGCACGATCCATTGGCAAGTCAGTCCGCCCAGTGGCGGGAACAGGTAAACCCTCCTTACCTTCCGTTGGTTCAGCAGCGGCAACGGTTTCGTTTCGTTGCTTGTCCTTATTTTGAAGCAGGGCGCTCGCAAGCTCGCCCTCCAACTTCCGCAGCGATCCTTGAAATTCCTCCCTCAGCTTCGCTTCCGTAGTGAGTGTTACTTCTCGAAGTTTCCTCTCAAGATTGGAATTATTTTCCATTATATTCCTTTCCATACTTTTGGAGTTTTCTACTATTTTCTTTTCTAAATTTTCCACATTGTCCGCCATTTTCTTTTCCAAAATTTCCACCACCTGGCCTATGCCGCAAGGAAGCTCAAAAAGGAATATATCTGGGTCCTCACCTCCGTCCAGCAGTAACTGACGTAATCGCACTTGTAGCGTAGACTTTGTTCCCGTGGTATCAGCTTCTCTTTCTTCCAATTCCTGCCGTAATTCCGAAACCTTCAGTGCTGAAAGTTTTACTTTCCTTGTCGCCATTTTACAGTACAAAATGCGAGACACACGGACAGTCAGCACACGATTAACCAGGCTTCCAGATGGTACACACAAGACAGTCACTAATAATTAACTATCGTACACACTTCCTTAAAGTAGGCCTTTTCAAAAGTACGCACTGTTTCATACAGAAGCACGCACGCATAACCTGACCCTCACATCTGACACCAATTGTAACGTTTTTGGGGTTCGTAAAAAAATAGGTCAGGCTATAATGCACTAAATCTTTATTTACAATAGTGTTATTTACACTAGTTAACACTAAATCAAATTATTTACGCAAATTAGGCCTACTTACTTCCACACACACATACACAGAATCTCACTTTACACGGCTACAAGTCACTATTTATTTACAATGTTCACTGAAAGGAAGTATCTCCTACAGTTACTGTTTATCTTCCACAGTCACTATTTATCTTCCAGACTTACTGACTACGTTATTAATCTTCACAGCACTGTCTTCATTATTACAGCACTTCACATTATTTATTTCCACTGGTCGCTCGGCATGGCACACACCGACAGCGCGGACTCACTCAGGACTGACTTGCCCCCCACAGTTTGCCGGTATATATCCAATCCAGCTCCTGGTCTCGAATGTTCACGGCCGTTGCTCCTTCCAGTAGCGGCATTGAGAGTGTTCTAGTGGATTCTATGCTGGCACCACCCAGTCCTTTCTAGTTGGCTGTTCCCAATCAGGCCACCTCTTTCAGCAGCGAGTACGTTCTAGTGGTGGATTCTAGAACCCTCTAGCCCCTCCCAGCGATGTTCCGGATTGCCTTTCCTCTTCCAGTAGGTTCAAGAGACAGAATAGTCTGGTGGCCCTTGCGCCAATAGTCTACCTGATTCGTAGCGCTATTGTATTTGTGGTGGCCTTGGGGAGGGGCTACCCTAATTAGCCCGGCCGGACTGGCCATTCTGCATTGCTCACACACCCCGCCTGCCCGTCACTACGAGGATAAAGAATGGCGACCGCTGGGCAATTGCACGAATCTTTACAGTATAAAGATAGATGTGTTTATGTGGATAAGAATGGCGGACTTGTTGTATCTCTGTATGTTGATGATCTCGAAATATGGGGCGATAAAGAGAAAGTTGAACTATTCAAGCTCAAATTGAGTTCAAAGCTAGAAATTAGAGATCTTGGGAGTATGCCATATTTTTTGGGTATGCAAGTGACTCAAGAGAAAGGGAATGTACTGTTGATCAAGGAAAGTATATTGATGAGGTAATTACTAAGTTTAATTTCATGAAAGCTAATCCCAGATACGCTCCATTACCAATAAATAGTAATGATAGTACTGAGTCAGCCAATCAACCATTTGATAATGAGAAATATCAAGCAGCAGTGGGTAAACTCATGTACTTGTCTACATGTACCAGACCTGACATTAGTTATGCACTAAATAACAAAGGGTTATGAGCCCAGGAGCGCTGAGAAGAGAGTGAAGTGAAAAATTTTGAGCAATGTTAAATTTTGAGAAGTGAAAAAAAAGTGTTGTCGAGTTGTGAGCAGTTGATTCAAAATGTCGGAAGAAAACAAGGAACGAATGGAAAAACTTTGTTTTTCGAACTATTATTCTTGGTCTAAAGTTGCCAAAGCAGAACTTATCGACAAAAACTGTTGGAACGCAATTGATCCTGGATTTAATGAAGAGGAAATCATCTATTTGAATGTTGATCAAGCGCGAATTAACCGCAAGGCTCTCGCTTTCCTACTAAAAGGTGTGTCGAGAGAGTAGGTAGAGGACATTGGAGAATGCGTGTTCGCGATGGACGCTTGGACGACCTTGGAGGAAAT
Organism: Meconema thalassinum; assembly: GCA_946902985.2. Classification (NCBI taxonomy): domain Eukaryota; kingdom Metazoa; phylum Arthropoda; class Insecta; order Orthoptera; family Tettigoniidae; genus Meconema; species Meconema thalassinum. The sequence goes on from OX336391.1 coordinate 217,398,879, forward strand.
TCACACTTCCTTCACATTGATTAAGTGCTTAAAAGTGATGAAGCAGATGATGAACATAACCAAAACACCGGATAAATCCATGCACCATTATATGTCTGAAATTCAAGGACTTAATCGAGTGGTTGCGAGTGCGGGCTACGGATTGGAACTGAATAACAAACAGCTGTCTGGACTATTCCTGGCTGGCCTACCTGATTCACATCGTGTCACCATAGCGATCCTTGGTGGTGACAAGGACCTGACGACCAAGAGAGTGAAAGCAGTATTACTTCAAGAAGACGAGGAGATCCAAGAGGAGCTGAAACCAGTCCAGGGAGCATTGGCGTCCAACTACAAACCTGCGCCGAGAATACGTCGTGGCGGACATAACCAAACTTTTCAAACAAGACAGCAAACGGAGCAGCAGAATAACAACTTCAGCAACGATATGAAGTGTTTTAAGTGTGATAAGTGGGGGCATATCTCTCGAGATTGTCCTGTGATAAAAAATAAGAAATGTTTCAGATGTGGTGGTAGTGGGCATATTGTCAGAAACTGCACCAAGAATAGAGAGAAAGCTGATAATTTTAAGGATGAAGGTAGTGATAAGTCTGTATTGGCTTGTATAAGTGCAGTGAGTTTAGCAGCTATGAAAGTGAGTGATAACGAATGGATCTTGGACAATTCATGTACAGATCACATATGTAAAGAAAAGTCAGAATTCATTATGTTTCAAGCAACAACTGGTTACGTTCATATGGGTAAAGGCAGCGTTCCAGTGAAAGGTATAGGTACTGTGAGAGTAGAGCCAGGACCTTCTATACTACCGGACCTGACACTGGCGGCGGGTAATGAGCCAAGATGGCTGACGTAGTTGGTTGTTGTTTATAATGATGTGTGGTTTTGTTTACGATGTGATAGTGTTGTGATAGCCTAGTGGTGTGAATAATCCCTACATCGCTTAGCAATCGTCTCACTTGAATTGCTGTGCTTAGTGGTTATTGCTTTCGTGTAAATAAATGCCTGCATTATTATAGTGCTTCATAAAATCGAGATACCGGTACCTTCTGATTCCATCAATTCTACTAGTGGGTAAGTTGGTCTATTTATTATTCTGTTCAGGGTTTATAAATTATTAGTAATGGTAATCCACTATGAGCAAGCATAATAATAATTAACGTATTCCATTTTTAGGTCTGAGAAGATCTGAAAATTGATTACGAAGAAACATAACCTGCTTTTTAAATTGGATGCATTGTCCACTAATCAAGTTTTAAGCCTGCTAGTTCAAGGATCTTATCACATACTTGGTGTGGATTCCTGTTTTTTATAAACTATCAGTAGGTTTACCCGTGGAGATATGCCTCGGAACTGTTGTGTGCCTGGTTACAAATCCAATTATCATAAAGATAAACCATTGGTGCCTACTTTCCAATTTCCTAAAGAAAAAGAACTTAGGGATAAATGGACAAGAAGCATTCATCGTGATGCTTTTTCTCCGACAGCTAACTCAGCTGTTTGTGTCAAACATTTTGTCCCTGAATTAGTTATTACAGAAGACAAATTCCCTTGTGCAGATGGCTCAGTTGTAACTGTACCTAGAAAAAGAACAAAACTACAAGAAGGTGCATATCCTACCATCTTTGAAAACCAGCCATCATATTTAACTAAACAGTTGCCTCCAAAAAGAAAGGATCCAAAGGAACGCATGAAGCAAGTTCTTGCCCGTGATGAGCAACAGTATAGTGAGTGGACTGAAAGAGATACAATATTAGGGTTTGAAGAATTTAAAAATGAAGTAGGCACTAGATACGTGAGGCCTTTCACATTATTTACCAAAGATAGGCATGTTTTGCTGTGTAAAATTGATGACAGCCCTAATGAAGCACATAAAATTAATACCTCCATCAGAATTTCACCATCCTTTCCTGTGGAAGTTTTCCACAACAATTTGCATCTCCCCAGCAGTCAGTTTCAGTGGTGTCTTGGCGATAACTCGCTTTGTGATAAATGGACCAAGTTTGATTGTCTACTGAGTCACCTAGCAGGTTTCCAGCTAGAAGATTTAGATTGTAAACATAAACTTAATCTCTTATGGTTCCTACGTGTTAATATTGACAACTTCGACATTACCACTAAAAATAAATTGAAATTCCTACAGGAACAGTTTCAAATTTCACTCAGCCACTCAGCCAAGATATTCTGCAGATACTCTCCTGTGGGCTTCAACATTATTTTATTCTTTTCCTGGGGCTTATCATTTTGTTCACTCCAGCCAAGTGTTAGCAGTACCTCATCCATCTTATTTAAGAAGACTGTTGTGAAAAATGGGAACAAACAGTGCAGGGATCAGCGTTTCACAGGAATCATACTTACGGGAGAAATGCAAGCTTCTGAGTGACCATGAAAAAGTTATGTGTATCTTGTTAGATGAGATTTATGTTGCCCCTAAACTAAGTTACAAGGGTGGAAAAATTGAAGGAGTTGCTTTGAACAGACCAAATGAAATTCATTGTGCGACTACAATACAGGCATTCATGATAACGTCACCTTTGTGTAGATTTTCAGATGTTGTTGCTCTATTTCTTGTGAAGAACTTAAACAGTGACATGCTGTATAAAATGACTTTAGAAGTATTCACTGTATTGGAAAAGAGTGGGTATGTTTCCCTTTGTCTTATATCGGACAATAATAAAGTAAACAAAGGCATGTTTCAGCACATAAGGGGAGGTTCTTTGAAAACCAGTATAAAGAATCCAGCCAACAATGACAGGAACTTATATTTGCTGTTTGACTCTGTCCACCTAATCAAATGCATTCGCAATGATTGGCTGAATTCCCAAGACCAGGTTCTTAACATTCCAGACATTGATGATCAGCTGTCAGCAGTTCAAGCTCAATTGCAAAGTCAACCAGGTGATGAATGTTCAGCAACATGTGTGTATTACACCCAAGAAGCAAGATTTCAGGACCTGATAAACTTGTATGAATCAGAGAAGAAATCTCTTCTTAAAGAAGCTCCTGCAATCTCAAGAAAAGCCCTGCTCCCCAATTCCTTTGAAAAGCAGAGTGTGCCTTTAGCCCTAAAAGTTTTCGATGAAATGAACGTTGTAGCGCTAGAAAAAAAAGAAAGAAAATGGAGGTGGTTGCTCAGAAGGTACCGTACGATAATGATTCTCAAACTTATAATTCGATGGTGGAAGATCATTAATGTAAAGAATCCGCTAAAAGGAAAGCATCTCAGGGATGAAGATTGTGTTCCTGTTTCTGGACCTGAAGATAAAAAGTTAAAATTTTTAGAAGAATTTTCAATTTTTTTTTGAAAAAATGCTTCAGCAATTAATGGAAAGTTGACAAATGAGACACACACAGCTTTGACTCACACCATGGATTGTATTGTACAAATGTGTACATATATTTTCCATACCCTGAAATGGAAATATATATTATTGGGAAAGTTTCAAACTGACAAGCTTGAAGGTCGATTCGGTCAGTACCGCCAGATGAGTGGTGGTAGCTACAATGTCTCAGTAGAACAGATCTTAGAATCTAAAAGAAAATTAAAGATATGTAGTGTATTGAAAATGAAATCAGCCTCTCTTGGCGAATTTTCCATAACATCTTTTGTTGAATCTTGTTCAGACTACAGTACTTGTGCTTCTGATGAAATTGTACCTGACATTAGCATGGACAAATTTGATACAGTACTGCAATGCATGAGTCAGTCAGGGTTGATGAAAGCAGTGAAAGAGTGATGATTTGTATCGGTGGATATGTCGCACATAGTGTTCAAAATGTGCTGTGGATGAACAAAAAAAAAGTGTGAAACCTGTGTATCAGTGCTCATGACAGACAGGGACTTGTTAATAGAATGCCAAGACAAGTTCTCTTACTTTGATGCTCTCAATCGTGGTGGTCTGAAGTGTCCCTCAGACATTGTGGTGACTTTGTGTACAATTCTCTATAAGATCTTTTGTATTTTAGTCATGAGAAATACTTCCTACTGTTGGTTAAACGCCAAAGGGATCTTGCCATGCAGTTAGCAGTGGTTCACTTTGAACTGTACTTTACAGACTTCAATGTTGTCTGTGAATGTGGAATGTCTATGAGAAAATTGGCAGTTAAATGCAGTAAGGTGTTGAGTAACATTTTTCTCAATAATTACTGCAAAGTGCAGGCTGAAAGACTTAATTTGAAGGGAAAGTTTATTCGCAAGGCTTCCACATTAAATAAGTAGGTTGTATGTCTAATACCAACAAATTAATGATTTATTTCATGTGCATATATTTCTCTACTGTAGGTTTATGGTAATTTTTTGTTCTTCAAATGTAAGTTGCATCAATTAACTTACTATCCAGTGTATTTTGTATAAATTTTAGTTGGTACAGTGCCATTTGATCTCATAAATAGGACTAGCCTTCATGTTTATGGATTTACATGGAAATTACGTATTTCTTGTATGTAGGCTACTACAATTTCCTTTTCTCAGATGTGCGTCATAGACCTTTGTTGTCTACTGGTATATGAATTAATTTAATTTAATTTTATGAATAGAACTAGCATACATGTTTATGGATTTACATGGAAGTTATTTCTTGTATGTCGACTACAGCATTTATCATTCATGAGTCAGATGTGCATAACATATGCCTTTTTTCTACTGTACCCATATATTTTGTATTGAGTTCATGGTGCAATGCAATTTAATCTTATCAATGGAACTAGACCACATGTTTATGGATTTATTTTTTTTGTATTGAATCATTCGGCAGAGTGCTATTTAAGTAGCCTATATGAATATGACTAGTTTACATGTTTAGGTATTCAGACTAGAATTCGATTTCTTGACAGTCAGGAATCAAACATGGACCCCAGAAGTGACAACCAAGAACTACACCATCTGGTTGGTCACATTTATTTTTAAGAATAATATGTACTAAAAAGAAATTGAAATTCCTAAAGGAAAAGTTACAACTTTCCATGTCCACTCAGCCAAGATATTCTGCAGATCTCTCCTGTGGGCTTAAACATTATTTTATTTGATTATTTTTCTGATGGAACTCCGGTATTTCAACTCCTGGGGCACCTCCCCACGCCTGTCCCTTATACAGCTACACACACTACTACATTCATCACGTAATCGGAGGAATTCAACCCACACCCAACTGCACGGGGCTGATGACCAAGATGTCCCAAGCCCATAAAATGAATTAACAGCAGACAAAATCACGTCATGATGTTATTTTGTGTTGTGTTGGATTCTGTCACACGTCATGCGTTTGATGACCGATCACCAACTACGACGGCCATCTTGGATTGCAGTGTCAGGTCCGGTAGTATAGAAGGTCCTGGTAGAGCTGACACAAAATGTGGTGATGTTATTCTAGAACTTCATGATACTTTGTATGTCCCTGACTTCAATTATAATCTAATATCTTGTTCTAGATTGGCTAAGAAAGGAATATCTGTTGAGACCTTTGATGGCTTTGCAGTAGGGCGACTAAAGGGAAAAGATGTGTACAAAGGTCTAGAGAAAAATGGACTTCATGTATTAGAATCAATGTCAACAAAATCTAAAGCTACAATATCAGTTGCAAATGTTGAGGCAGAAAGTGATGATAATAATAATATCCATAATGCAGTTGCTTTGAGGAGTGCAGTGGAGTGGCACAACAGGCTTGGCCATTGGCATTATGAGGGAATAAAAAAGATTCCTGTATTTGAGGTGAAAGGTAAAGTAGATTGTGATGTGTGTGCCTTAGGCAAGACTACTAAGCAGGGGTTCCCTAAAAAGTGAAAGGCAATCAACTCCACCATTAGAACTAATACACAGTGATGTCATGGGGAAATGTGTAAAGTCTATGGGACGATCCCAATATGTTTGAACCTTTGTAGATGACTACTCGAGACACTTGAGTCTGTATTTTCTAAAAAAGAAATCGGAAATGTTCCAGTGTTTCAAAGACTTCAAAGCATTACTAGAAAACAACAAGGAGGGAAGAAAGATAATGGCAATTCAGACAGACGGAGGCGGAGAATATATAAGTAATGAATTCAATGATTTTTTGAGGGAGAATGGAATCCATCGTAGGAAAACTGTTAAAGAATCACCGGAGCAAAATGGAATAGCTGAGAGGGTTAACTTGACTTTAGCCAACGGTGTGGGATGTATGTTGATACAGTCGGGGCTACCAGTAGGTTTTTGGGCAGAAGCTATGAATTATATGTGTGTGGTAAAAAATTTATGTCCTTCCAGGTCAATCGACAATTTAATTCCCTTGGCTTTGTGGGAGGGAAGAGATGTATCTATCAGTGACTATGAGATGTTAAAAACATTTGGATGTAAAGGTATTATGAATGAGAAAAGTGGAGGCAAATTTGAGGCCAGAGGAATCGATTGCATTTTTGTAGGTTTTGAAAATGGAGTAAAAGGTTATAAGGTCTGGATTCCGACAAAAGGAGTGTTTGCTACTGTCCATAATGTCAAATTTAATGAACAATATTTTCCATATGCTGAGCGGGTAAAAATAAAGAATGTCATTGAACCCATCATCCCTAACATTACAGTAAATGCTGAGACGAATGTTAAATTTGTAGATGAAGGAGACAAAGAAAGTATACTAGAGAGTGAAACTGGCATGCTCGTTGCAAATGAGATGTCAAATTCTATTTTTCCAGAAGAGAGTGATGAGAGTTGGTTTAGAGGCTGGGATGAGGAGGAGCTAGCAGATCATTATGTGCCATTGATTCACGATTTAAATGATGAAGATATTGAAAGTAGTGCTGATGAAAATGTTAATGAATCGGAATTACAGGTAGAAGTGAGGAGGAGTGAAAGATTGCGTAAGAACCCAGTATGTACATATTGTCAGTTTTCAATGTTTATCAATGAGTGTGACTGTCTAGATTTAATGGAACCAAAAACTGCAACGGAAGCTTTACAGAGTGAACATTCTTGTAAAAGGTTCGCAGCTATGAAAAATGAGATTGATCAGTTATCAAAGAAAGATGCTTTCGTATTAGTTGATAGACCAAAAAATGAGTTGGTGATTGGGACGAAATAGATTTTCAAAATCAAACAAAGGTTAGACGGTTCTATCGAGCGTTTCAGAGCTAGATTAGTAGCTAGGGGATTTGCTCAAATCAAAGGGCTCAACTTTGACAAGACATTTTCTCCAGTGGTAAAAAAGAAAACTTTGTGCATTGACAGTAATCAAGGGTTGGGTAATTCACCACGTAGATGTACTAACAGCATATCTAAACAGTAAACTGGAGGAAACAATTTTTGTTGAACAACCTGAATGTTTTTTGGAAGGGAATAGAGACAAAGTGTGTAAACTTAAAAAGAGTCTCTATGGATTAAAACAGAGTGCCCAGGAATGGTACAATATGATTGATAATATATTGAAAGAACTAGATTTGAGGAGACTGTATAAAGATAGATGTGTTTATGTGGATAAGAATGGCGGACTTGTTGTATCTCTGTATGTTGATGATCTCGGAATATGGGGCGATAAAGAGAAAGTTGAACTATTCAAGCTCAAATTGAGTTCAAAGCTAGAAATTAGAGATCTTGGGAGTATGCCATATTTCTTGGGTATGCAAGTGACTCAAGAGAAAGGGAATGTACATGTTGATCAAAGAAAGTATATTGATGAGGTAATTACTAAGTTTAATTTCATGAAAGCTAATCCCAGATCCGCTCCATTACCAATAAATAGTAATGATAGTACTGAGTCAGCCAAACAACCATTTGATTATGAGAAATATCAAGCAGCAGTGGGTAAACTCATGTACTTGTCTACATGTACCAGACCTGACATTAGTTATGCACTAAATAACAAAAATGGACGACACTTTAGGTTTAGACGATGCATACATATTGAATACCGGTAGTATGTGTTAATAAGGCTTTACTTACAAACAGAAACCTTACCCAGACCCCCTTGCTTGTAGTACAAGCAGTAATTTACGCCCAGACAGTCGTCTAACCTAGAAGTGGCCCACACCATCGTCGAACGAAGTAGCGATCGATGGCTTTAGAAGGGTGAAGTGCAACTTTTCAATTAAATTGAACTAAAATTAATTCATTCACGACCAAATCTCGCACTTAGAACACATCTGAGTCTGACTACATCCGCATGTAACGACGCACTTTAAAATCCTACAGTATGCCTTCCTTCGGAGGGCTAATAAAGCCAGCAAGGCCATGTCATAGATTTATTGCATGTAAAAGAACCTACCACTACAATTGGTAGTGTGTAGTCAAATTTGTAGGTTATATTTGGTTTGTTAGAAACGCTTTACCGTATCAATTTCCAACATTCACAGCTAGGTGTCAATGACAGTGGCATCTGGTACGGTAGCCAAAGTTAGAACTACTTGAAATTGAACTTACTGGAAGCCCACGGGCGTCAATTAAAATTCCCTGGTATGGCCATTGGCTGCAATTCATCATCATCATCATCATCATGTAACGACGCACTGTTTGAAAACTCTCCAGTTGCCGCGAGTAATATGGCGGCAATTCAACCCACAACATAAAACAACGAACATCACCGTCCGCACGTGATCGACACACTAAAAAATTCCCGTAAACCATCGTTGTCTGTAATAAGACACGCACGTATCGTGGATTATACTTGAACCCAAAGATAAATGTTCATTTCATGTAGGCTGCACACTCAATTTACTACGTATTATTGTAAATGAACGGCACAAGAATATGCCATCTGTAGGCCTAATTGGCAACTCAAACTAACACTTGGGGCGCTGCGGTCGGTCTGGATAAGTAGGGTTTAAAATACTCAATAACACGCGTTTGATATGGAACACTTTTTATTTTTCGGTTATAATCATTAAATATGGTCTCTAAAGTAATGACAGTGTTATTTTTAATTGTATATATGTATAACTGTGCGATACACGTGATTTAATTTGTGTGTTCCACTGGATTTTTTGGTGTCATTTGCATATTATCAAGCATCAGTTTTTATGGGTGATGTAGATCAGCTGATTCAAATTTACACAGGGCTACACTTCGGACATTATTTCGGTACTATTATGCGCAATATAATGTAAATGTCGATCCTGAGTCAACGCCGAGGACATTCAAATAGAGAAATACGGTACATAAACAAATAAATAACACACCGAAGCTGTGCTACTTTTATCATTCCGAGACTAGCATCCACGCAAACCAGACGCCACTGTTCCAAGCTCCGACTTATATCGTGAATTGATGTCAAACTGATGATCCGCCAGCCTTTCCGCCAAGCCTACACCTCGTAATCGCTAAGTTCTTCGATATTCGAGCTATTCCACTACGAGTCATATAGGCCTAATTTGCCTCCCCGTGGGCACTGTAGAATGAGTGATTTCGCTACCATTCAAATATTCAACACCAAACCCACCTTTTAACCATCCAAATCAAGCAATTCCTGTCGCCCCCCGAGTTTTAATACAAGTTAAACTCATCCCTTCTCCCTACCAAGCAGCCAATAATTAATTATTCAAGTAACTTCAATCTTACCAGCGCGCCCATCGTAACAGCTGTTTTTAAACTGACTAACCTTCGCTGGCTTTACGTCGCAGGTCTTCTGTCTGTCTACCTCGACAAGTGTTAGATCCTTCCCGGGGTGGAAAGGTATTATTATTAGGTATTATTAGGTATCATCACATTTCGGCTATTGCTATTTGCATATTTTGGAAAGTGATGAAAACGTATATCCACAGCCCTCTTATACATCGACTTACAGCCGTAAACTGAGCAATACACTTTGCTTTTACTCATTTTTCACTCTATCAACGAGTAAAACTTATTACTTATGTATAAAGACACGAACAATTTACCACGATCTGTTTACCAATACAAGAAACCATATACAAACAGTCACCACGTGACAAATGTACCCTACTTGGTAAGTTTCTCATTTTTACCGCTAGATGTCATATCAGATGGCTGGAGTTGCCAAATGACTTACTGGTATGTTATTGCAGCATAATTTTACGACGGTTAGTAAGGAATCATGTTTGCTGGCAGGTTGGACTCGGACGATGAATTTTCTTCAAAGAATAAATAACTAAATTTTTACCGGTCAAAGTAAGGTGACGCCGATTATAGCAAAAACTTGAGTAGCGTTGAGTTTTGCAGAGCCCTGGGTGGGGATAAGAAGAACTCAGGCTAGCTCGATTTGGAAACCACAATTCCTAATCTCTTAAACAGTCTCACGACAGCTGTTCTCATAGCAACACCTCTAAAGCTTGCAGCTCGCTTTTGTGTGTGATCTGTGGGAGTGTTCTTTTCAGTTAGTGTTTCGTTAGTGGTTGTTCTGGAGTGCAGTGCCATTCTATCATAGGCTGGTCATAAGTATTATATAATAGTTGGGTGCGGTCGAGATGGCGGCCCAGAGTGATGGGACGTTGATGGGACTACCCCCAGACAATACCGGCAATGTTATAGTGGATGGAATAGTCCCTATGGAGGGAATATCACTCGTTAATGATCAACCGACTACTTCCACTCAGGAAACGACGACCCCGATAACGGGATCCTCTCAGGAACAAGCACGAACCCCGGCCACGGAATATCGGTATCCACACCTTCATACTGGACCATATATCGTATTTGTTCAGGGAGAGGGGGCTCAGGCCGTTGGAAATTTACATCCAATGGCCTTGGGTCGGCTATTCTATGACCGCAAAATACCAGGTATACGTGAAATTCAGAAGAAGGGTCGCAATAGAATCCAAATACAATTCGCAACCTATCGTGAAGCTAATGTTTTTTTGGAAAATAAGATCCTCCGGGAGAGGAATTTGACTGCTTTTATACCATCCTCCAATGTCCAACGGGTTGGACTGGTGCGCGGGGTCGACACCTCACTTACAAATGAGGAATTAATTAAGTATCTCGAGGCTCCTGTTCCCATTTTACGGGTACAGCGCTTCTTTCGTAATAGAACGATATATGGACAGACGGAGCGGATAGCTACTGGAACGGTGAAAATATTTTTTGAGACACAGAACCTTCCGCCATATGTCAGTATATTTAATGTAATGCTGGAAGTTCAATTGTATATTTTCTCGCCCCTACGTTGCACTAAGTGTCAACGCTACGGGCACGTACAGTTACATTGTCGGGCGCGAGCCCCACGCTGTGGCAATTGTGCAGCGGAGCACTTTACTAGGGAATGCAAGGAAGTATTAGCCAAATGTGCCAATTGTGCAGAGAATCACCCCGCGGGTGCTATTCGCTGCGAAATCCATCAACAGCAAGTTGAGATAAAAATAAGAATGTGTGTGGAAAATAAATCATATAATGAAATCATGAAAGGTCAAAGGGGGCCCGCATTTAATCCATTAACCGTACCCCAACAATTTCCTCCTTTAAGTCCAGTTCCAAGTGTCAGACAGCATGAGCCGGCACGTAAGCGCAAGTTTACAGAAATAGTTCACGCGGCCCCTAAAGTGGTCCAGCCGTTGGGTTATGATAGGAACGCTTATTGTCAGATTTTTCAACAACCGCGATTGGAAAAGTCTCCTCCGGTCTTCGAAGCTAAGACGATGGAGACAAGTTCTCTATACAATACAGGGGCAGGTTCAGGGTTGCCTGAATCGGAGCCTACCAAAACTATTTTGGCAGAATTCACGAAACTTATGGAATTGTTAGGGCATAATGCGCAATGGGCGCATTGTGTCAAAAATTTGTTAGATAGGGTATTACCTTTGTTACCCCCGTTAGAAAAATCAGTACGGAAAGACAACATGACCTTGGGTCATTAATTTCACTGGGTTTCCTTTCCGTTTCTTTTTAAGGAGCAGTGTGGATACTTCAATGGAATTGCAGGAGTATTGTCAACAAGAGACATGAATTACTCAAATTAATTGCTGACTATAACCCAGATGTTATTTTTTACAAGAAACTTGGTTATCACCACCCTATAGATTTACGATACCACTATATACTATTGTGAGAGAAGATGGGCCTGGTTATGGCGGCATAAGTACCCTCATTCGAAATGATATTCCCTTTACCGAGATCCCGATTTCTTATCTATTACCAAGAAGTTTTCATCAGTGTTTTCAAATCGGTAATACTATTTTTAGTAATTTATATTGCCCTCCCCAAGTTCAGGGATCACAACGTCAATGGTCAATGTATTTCAACTATATTGTACAATATCCGAAACATATAGTTCTTGGGGATTTTAATGCCCATCATGGTCTTTGGGGCAGTGAGCGAGTCAATCCAAAAGGTAGACACATTGTGCAAGCAATTCAAACCTATGCTTTGAATATTCTCAATGATGGGTCGCCTACGCGTATAACTCCACCGGGGCGTCCAAAGAGTGCGGTAGATTTGACCATTACCACAGCAGATATTGCTCATCGTTTGGAATGGCGCACATTGGGGGACACACATCAAAGTGATCATTTTCCAATTCTAATATACTATGCGAAATCTGGCGAGAATCTTGAGAGACCATGTCATTTTACCGTAAAGCGGAATTTAAGGCATCTCGATTATGAACTTTTTCAACACTTTATAAATGATGGTTTGGGGACTTCTCGAACATCGACGTATCACCAGTATAATTCCTTCTTACAGATAATACAAAGCTTTCTTGATCGATATCACCCACAGCGCATGTTAACATTGTCTGCGTCACAGCATCCGGGCACGGTCCATTGGTGGGATGCAGAGTGTGCTTTGCTCGTGCGTAGGAGGAAGGCACTTTTAAAAAGATATCGAATACATGGGACGGTTGATAATTATCTAAGTTATAAACGTCTCACTGCGCAACTGCAGAAGACATTTAATGAAAAACGACGGTTGGCGTGACAAAAACATATCAGTACCTTTAATTCCCATACTTCTTTAACCACCTTATGGTCATTGGTCAAACAATTATCAAATACGCGTAGCTCTCGTCCACGTACGGGTCTCACGCCTACAGGTTTTCAAATTTTTTATCATTCACTAACGCCCGATTCAGTTTCTGGTCATGTATCGGTACCATCGTTTTTGACTTCGAATAAGTTTCAGTGTTTACAATACCCAATCACACGTCATGATATCGTGACGGTGTTGCGTCATACGACATCCACGAGTCCGGGTCTGGATTACATAACGTATGGGATGCTTGCCCATCTCCCGGACCGCGCACTGACGGTCTTGCTTGAGTTATACAATAAGGTACTGACAAATGGGACATATCCTGCGGAATGGAATAACTTTGAAGTTCTACCGATATTAAAACCTTTGAAAGATGCCAGAGACCCCCTCAGCTATCGTGGAATTAATCTCGGTTCGTGTTTAAGAAAATTATTTCAAAAGATTTTATTACGTAGATTGCAATGGTGTATGGAGTATTATAATTTGTTTTCAAGATCACAATTTGCATTTCGTAAACGGTTAGGAACAATCGACGCTCTTACGATTTTCTTGACGGATATCTTATTAGCGAAAGCTCGCAAACAACACACGATTGCTGTATGTTTGGATATTCAGGGGGCCTATGATACAGTGGATCCGGTCATATTACAACATCGTCTAGGGGACCTGCTTTTCCCATTACCTTTCATATGTTTAATACGGAATTTTTTACATCATCGTCGACTAGTTTTACACACCCCCTCTGGTGTATTGGATAACCGTCAGACGTCTCGTGGATTGCCTCAAGGAGATATTTTAAGCGGTATTCTTTTTTCTCTGTATACTCAGACATTGGAATCAGTTGTTATTCCACATGCACGAATTATACAATATGCAGATGATTTTCTTATCTATTGTTCGCGTGATAATATTCAGCGCTGTCGTCAGGATATATATGATGCATTAACTGCAGCCCATATTTGGTTCCATAATCACGGATTTGTAACGTCGGCGAGTAAGAATGCTGCTATCATTATCACTCCACAAAGGCAAGTTGATCGCTCTCCAATTTTATTTGAACAAGGCGCCATTGAGGTAGTTCGTAGCATCAAATATTTGGGATTACATGTTGATGACCAATTACTGTGGTCACGCCAGGTTCAGATCCTCGCGGTGAAAATTGAAAAACGACTCCAAGTTCTTCGAGCGCTAGCACGGCGTAGGTGGGGGGCGGATCCTCATTTATTACTTACGGTATACAAGAATATTATTCGTTCCCAGATGGATTATGGTTGCTTTTTCTATGACATAATGGCGAATAGTAGGTTGGTCACTTTTGACAGGTTACAGTATCGGGCTTTACGTATTATTTTAGGGGCGCTATCGTCCAGCCCAACCTGTGCATTATTAGTTGAATCTGGTGAGTTACCTTTGAACTTACGACGGAGATTTTTAGCAAGTAAGTACCTGACAGCTAAAATGTCCTTGTCTGCGTCACCCATTCTCAATAAAGTACAGCTGCTTGTGGAGTATTATGAGCAAAATCGTTTTACACGTCTGAAGAAGCCGGCTTTGGTACAGGCGTATGAAGGCTTGAAAGATTTTCGGACAGATATACTGCAGACACTTAAACCCTTACCATACACGATTTCATATAAGGTCATACAATCCAAGCCAAACATATTGTACACTTCCTTACCGGCGCTATTCCGGAGCTATCAGCGTTTGCCGCAAGTACTTTTACGATGCTTTCGGGAAATTGTCCATGAATATTCCCAGTATACCTTTTTTTATACAGACGGCTCAAGAATGTTGTCACCAGCTGGCGTAGGAGCGGCTTTTTATGCTCCTGATCGACAGATTATACGAACATATAGTTTGCCGAAATATCTAACGATTTTTACAGCGGAGGTATTTGCCATTCGTCAAACTTGTCAGTATATACGTCAAAACAGTATTTCACCAGCAATGATTTGCACGGATTCCATGAGTGTCCTTCAGGCAATATCGAATCCGAGTAGCTCCGACAATTGGTATGTGTATCAAGTTGCTCAAATGTTGTATGAATTTCAGATTAGGGAGCAGAAAGTTATGCTCACTTGGATCCCGGGGCATTCGGGGATACCAGGAAACGAGGATGTCGATCGCATGGCAAAGTGGGCAGCACAGGGGTTTGGGGTAGTTTATAATGTCGCAGTACCTTATACAGACTTTCAGCCCATTATCCATGCACAGCTAATTCATGAATGGCAAATGATTTGGGATAGTATCGGTCCCGTCAAGGCGCGTCATTATTTTCCGATACAACCTACGATTCGAACAATACCTTGGTTTCGGGTTGGCAAATATACTAGACGGCACATTATTACCATAATACGGTTACGTTTTCAGCATGCCATGACACCTGCTCAAATGGCACGCATGGGCCTGCGCGAGAATGCGAGTTGTGTGTGTAAAAAGACGCGTGGCACACTGAGTCATCTGATGTTCCAGTGTGATGCTTTCAATGAACCGAGGATGGTGATGCTACACAAGTTAAGATCTTTAGGATATATCTTACCATTAAATATGTCCAATTTGATGCATAGTCCTGTAGTTCCATTGATCGAGGCCATAATGGAATATTTAGATCATCTACCTTTTATGCTATAAGTTAAGTTTTCCCCGCCCTTTTTTTTTCGCAATGTTTTATGATATGTCATGAAGTATGTAGGTCTACGCACACCGGCGCGGGATGCGGGAACGGGAGCGGGAGCGGGATTGACACGATACCCGCGGTCGTTGCGAAATCGTGTTTGTCATCTGACCAGCGCGGGAAACAGATCCGAAATGGATTCGTCTGATGAAGAAGTGCTTCTGCTTTTAGCTGTTGCTGAAGATGATAATGATCACAGGTTCGTAGTATTATTAATCCTCTTGCTATTAATGCATCATAACATCATTCATAACACTTACAATAAACATAATTGGGACCAGTGGCGTAGCCAGAATATAACTTCGGTGGTAGGGGATATCTTACGGGGTTCCTACAAGCACTCCCTCACAGTTGTTTTACTTAAACTGATAAAATTGTTTTTCCAGACCTGTTAAATGCCATAACCCTAGCATTACATGTATTCTGCTGAATTCAATAGAAATAAAGCAGCGTTCTTAAAAATTTTCAAAAATCATAAACATCTTGATATCAAACATCCCCCCCCCCCCTACCTCTGGCTACATAGTTGGAACCGGAAGTATACTGTATGCAACGAATGGACTAAAAGCTTACAATTTTAACTGCAGGAAGAAAAAAAAGAAATGGGTGCATGACATCAATCTTCAGCGTCATTCTTTTGGAGAATACCATACGTTAATGGAACAGCTAAGAAGAGACGAAAGAAGATTTTATATTTATTTTCGAATGACTACAGACAAGTTTGACGAAATTTTAAATTTGATTGAATACAACATAAGGAAAATGGATACCAATTATCGGGAAGCCATCTCACCAGAAGAACGTCTTGCTATTGCTATCAGGTAAATAATTCTATTTTTTAATTTTATTATTGTTTATATTTCACTCTGGAGTTGTTCTTTACAAAGGTGTGAATGTGGAAAACAGAGATTTTGCTGTGATGTTTTCACATGCTGTATTTTGTGACGGTGACGGTGGATGAGGGATGTTGGCTTCTTCCCAGGTATTCAGCATTATTGGGCTCGGGGAGAGGGTGATTGTTGATACAGGACTCCGAAAACTCCGGAAACTCGATGCCACAGATGAAGATGCTGAAGCTGTTGCTTGATATTCTTGTGCAGCTGCTTCTTCTTCTGCTTGTTCAGTTTCCTGTTCCATGAAAATCTGGGCTATTTTCATTTTTGTTATCGCCTGCCTTTGTGGTGTGAATGTTTGTAGAGTCTTTGCATAACTGAGAAAAAGCAGTTCGTTAGCATTCATGTCTGGGGTTCTACGTTTATTATCCAGGTACTGAAGAACTTTATCCACATTAGAAGTTTCATCGCATACCGGTAGTTTCCTTTTTCTTGACCTTCGTTCAATTGTACGGATGGATTCATTACTTGAAGGTAACTGACTGCTTTCAAAAGCCTTTTCTGTACTCTCGTCTTCATTAGCAGTCACTGCGCCCAATTCTTCATTGCAGTCTAGATCACATTCTGCGTCTCTTTCCTGACATATTTGTAAAGTTTCCAGGTTTGTGTCTGTTTTGGCGTAAGCAAGAAAAGGCTTCAAAAAGTCCATATATTTTGCCCACTGCCATTTTTTGTAGTTTTTCTTTGCACTCGTGCCTGTTGTACATTTAGAGGTTTTCAGAAATTTAAAGTAGGTATCCCTAAGATTTCTCCATTTTTTCTTCAATTGATCTCCTGGAAATAGAGATTGAATATGCTATAGCTATATGCTATATTATAACCAAGTATAGGCTACAGTAGGGTGAACTTTGGTAATTGCCTGATAATATTAAAAAGTCCATGAAATACTGTATATATTAACATTTGCAAGCTCTACTTCTAGTACTAATGATTTCGTGATGCAATTTTTAAAAAACTATCGCGAAATTATTACCCAGGTTTATCTGATATAACTTACTGCATGTTTATGTATGTGTTCTGTTCTATTTTCAGATTTTTGGCTACTGGGGATTCGTACACGACAATTGGTCACAGTTTTCGTGTTGGATTCACAACTGTTGGAGCTATCGTGAGAGAGGTTTGCCAAGCTATCTGCGATACAATGCAAGTCATATATATGCCGGAACCATCTACCGCAACATGGAATGAATCAGCTGACGGTTTTAACAAAATGTGGCAATTTCCGAACTGCATTGGCAGTATCGATGGGAAGCACGTCACTATCAAGTGCCCCAATAAAAGTGGATCCAACTACTTTTGTTATTTGCATAAGTTTTCTATCGTGTTGTTGACAATTGTTGGGCCAGATTACAAGTTCCTGTGTGCGGATATCGGTGGGTATGGAAAAAACAGTGACGGTGGTATTCTTCAGCATTCGTTAATGGGACAGCGACTAGAAGCCGGTACTCTCGGTGTCCCTTCAGAGAAAAACCTTCCTGGACAGAACGAGCCTGCACCTCACGTCATAATCGGTGACGAAGCTTTTCCTTTGAAAAGTTATTTAATGAAGCCATTTCCATACAGGCAATCAAGAGGTGACAGGCGCAAAGAAACCTACAATTATCGACTCTGCAGAGCGCGAAGGGTCGTGGAAAATGCTTTTGGCATATTGGCACAGAAATGGAGAATATACTACAGGCCTATAGAAGTTAATACGGACACTGCTAAACTTATCATTAGGACAACGTGCATTCTCCATAACTTTCTAAGAGGAAATACAGACTATTTCGAACATTTAGATCCACCGGAACCAAACCTAGGAGCTTTTGGGAATGCTATCATTGATGCACGACGGGCGCCTACAGCTGCTTTCGCTGATCGAGAAAAAATTGTGGAGTTCTTCAGCACGCATCCTCTTACAACGCAATAGGCAAAGATTAATAATCCCTGTGTTGTGTAACGTATGATGTAATGTAGAACGATTGTGCAGTTTATATTTAGGGTAGTTCAGTTAGGTTTTCTTTGTTAATAACCACGTGAGACGTGTATACAGAAACAAATAGTGATATTATTTAAAATTATATGCTTACCAGGCACTTGCAGTTCCTGTCCTATTTCATCCCAGAGCTTATCTTTCTTCCTTATATTTCTATAATCTGCGTTACTCATGTCATATAAGATAGGATGTTTCCTGACACACTCTATTAGCAGTTCCGTCGCCATTGCTAAAACGAATGCGGGACGCGAGAAAACGCTGCAAGCTGCGTACTCCTGTAGTAACGCAGCAATCCCGCCATCTGTGCGGGATTGTGACGCAGCTGTCTGAGTGGATGCATATCCCGCCATGTGCGCTTAAGTTCGCGACAGTCCCGCTCCCGCTCCCGTTCCCGCATCCCGCACCGGTGTGCGTAGACCTTGTATGTACTGATTTTTCTGACCCCTTTCCAAAGTTACGTGCGTATCATTGTGATCTGGAACGTATCTACATCATAATTTTCTAAGGTGAATGATTAGGTTAGTTATATTTCGTCGGTGTTCAAAAACATGGCGTGTGAATGTGATGTGCAACGTTGGTGAATTCTATACAGAAGATATTGGGCGAAGAGTTCAACTGTGTCCACCAACCTTACCACAACAACAACAAACAATCTCTTAAAAGCAATTCTTTGGCGACGGTACAGACAGCTGATCGCCGAGAAGAAGTTGGTGGCGGGAAAATACGTGTATATTCCCCAATTGTGTATTTTCGTTCCTATTTAGTAGAATGTGTCGAATATGTTGAATGAAATTTTATTGCAGTCTGCGTGAGGGAATACTTATTAGTAACTATGTAGAGAGGAATTCGTCCACACTGCGATGAAAATGTGTGACACATCTGAAGTTCTTCCTAAGGAATTATCCGGATTTAAGGTTAGTTTATTATGTTTAGTTGGATGTTATGGTATGTTCTGGTTAGTAGAAAAAAATATAATGATGTTGATTTAGT
Source organism: Meconema thalassinum (assembly GCA_946902985.2). Taxonomy (NCBI): domain Eukaryota; kingdom Metazoa; phylum Arthropoda; class Insecta; order Orthoptera; family Tettigoniidae; genus Meconema; species Meconema thalassinum. The sequence continues at coordinate 217,418,288 of OX336391.1, forward strand.
TTTTATTGTGACGTATCATTTTTCAGGACGTAGGAACACTTCTAAAGTGCGGAATCTGCTATGAATATCTGAAAACTGCGCTTATAACGCCGTGCTCGCACAACTGTACGTATTATGCCTAAGTAATATAGTTATTATATTCTTTTATGTTTTTTTAAAGAGTTTCGTAACAAGTCCATGCTTGCATTACCGTCCTTTATTCTATGGTCATTGGCTACAATAAATACTTCATTCAATAGTCTTTTACCCATTATTATTGGTATGTTGTATAGTAAGAGTAAGGTTAACCAGAACTGAAGCAGACCCCACGGGCGCCGGCAGGATGTGTATCAGGGTCTACCCCACGGGTCAGTAGGTGGGTGTATCAGGATCGACCCCCAAGGGCATCGGCAGTTGGGAGTATCAGTATTGACCCTATGGGTGCCGGCAGGTGGGTGTATCTGGATCGGCCCCATGGGCGCTGGCAGGGGGGTGTTTCTCGATCGACCCCACGGACGCTGGCAGGGGGTGTTTCTGGATCGAACCGATGGTCAATCCTAAAAGTTGCAATATCAATTGTCAATAAGGCAACATTGATTTATGGCTCCAGAGCTCTCTATATCAATACTCTTTGTTACCACCTAAGTTCTGCCTTTCTGAGAGTCAGATGACCTTGTAGTTCTGCCCCTTAAAACAAGAATAACTAACTCTGCCTTTCTGCCATTTATTAAGGAGGCAAGTTCCAAGGAACATCAAAATTCGACATGCAAGCTGCCCTCTGGGTGCAAATAACAAAGCTTGCACCCGGCACCCGAGGCCATAGGATATTATTATAATTCATGTGTATGCTCCGACAGACAACGAAGTAAAGGAATTCTGCAAGAATCTAAGAGAGTGCACTGGACCTGTACAGAGGGGACATAAACTTTGTAAGTTAATAGGATATTTCAAAAGTAAAATTGGAGTGAGGAGAATGAATAGGACGAAACAATGGGAGCTTTCCGTGTAAAAACAAGAAACGGAAGAGGAGTTAGGCTAATACATTTCGCCCAAAGCCACAGACTAGCGATATCGAACACCCCATTCTTTGTATGATAAAAAAAAAAAAAAAAAAAACACTGAAATGACCTGAATTAATAGTCTGGAGAATATTTAGTATTAGATGTTCACTCCTCCGCTGACATAGACCCACCAACCAGCCCTAATAGGAGCATGACTTATATAGTTGAAATTGGAGCTCTGACAGCCATCTTTGTGAATGAGTCACCTATGCCAACCCCACGCATTCGGTACTATAGGCCTATCACATCCGGCAGACCAATGGGTTTGCCTAGACCTTATTTTCGTAGGGGTTAGCTAACAGATAACACCCCTGGTTTTTGTCACGCACAGTGGGTGTAGTCACGCATCAATAATCTTTATCCAGGCCAATGGTTTTGCCTTTTATTTCATTATTCATGTTGGCAACATGTCACGTGGGGTGACGTTCAAATGAACACGACCAAAAATGCTTGATTTACGTAAAAAGCAATTATATTTCCGGTGTAGGCAGTGGGAATTCATACAAATGAACTCCCCAGGACTCGCTGAAAGGTATGTAAATCATAAATTATATATTTTCAATAAGCTATCTTGTTAGAAGTTACGAAAAGGGAGGATGGGGTGTTTTCTAGTTTTAATGTTATAAGTAGCTTGGAATTTGACTCGGATGAGAGGATAGTCCATGCGAAGGTGGGCATTGAGAAACAGATTAGGAAGAAATGCAAACTGTAGGATCAGAGAATTGGCAATTTATATGATACATTCTACAAAGAAGGAGACTGGCGGAGAAACCGGAACGCATGTGTACAGAGATTCAAGAAGTGCATGACATTTCGGAAACACAATTCAGGAAGTAGTCAAGGCATCGGTTCCCCATGTCAGAACATCTACGAGGAGAAGCAAACTGAGTGAAGAAACTTTTAAGACTCTTGGATGAAAGACTATAAACTCTGTAATCAAGAGAATACAATACACAGAGCTCAACGAATTAATGAAAAGAGAAAATGGAAAAGTTTCGCGGCGCTACCACTTGTAGGAAACTCATAGAGGACGTTATTGACTCAACAAAAAAAAGGGAAGTGAACTGAGTGTAGTTAGAAATCGGATACCACGTATGAAAAATAAGACAGGAGAGAAATTGACTAATAATATTTAATGCAGCCAATGGCCAGTTAGATAAGTTGATTCACAACAGTAAGCGACAAAAGGAGATGATTTGGTGGAATGTGCAACTGATTTTTATACACGGTACAGTATCCTTATATTCAACGCCAGCAAAAGTGTTAGAAGATCTTGCAGAATGTTATCTGCATGATACGGATGCCGAATCAGACAAAGTAGGCCTATTGTCCAATCTTCCAAGTGAAGTGAGATCTGTGATTTCAGACTTGAAACTTGGAAAGAGCCCTGGAGACTGTGGGATTTATAATGAACTCTTGAAAATAGAAATAGAGAAACTTATTTTGCCAGTATTTTTCACCCTGTAAAGTTTACTTTAGCAGACTTGCCTGGTTTAACATGCTAATTACATTCTACAGCATGGTGGCCACTACTCCTGGAAAACCTGGAAATCCTGGAAAACTCCTGGATTTTTTATAGGTCTGGAAAACTCCTGGGAAATGGCCACTGTTAATTAATTATGAAAATCTTTCCATCCACTGCTAAAATTCCCAGTCCGCTCTTAGTCCTCGATGTCAGGATATCGCAGATGGGGTAGCAAGGGCCATTTAGCGGTCGCTCTGCAAACCCTGTTTATTTTTAACCGGAAATTTAAGCGCTGTGTTTTATCTTAATTTATACTCCTGCTTCGGTTTTGGGTGAGCACTCTATAGTTAACGAAATAAATTTCCTCATGCTACCTGTTTCTGTGTGGGAGAACACGCGATAGTATTTTTGTAAAACATATCGAGTATAGACAACTTGACCGCAATAAAATTGCAGGTGGCATTCTTTTCTCTTTTTTTTTAAAGCGGATATTTGAGTCACAAAGGCTTTTTTAAAACAACAATTAAATCATTTGTGTGTAGTCTTGCGTATCAATAACGCAATCACCACTAATTTTTGTCAACATCTGTATAAGTAGACAAACACAACTGCTTTACTTTGGTCTTAAAGTAGGCAACCGATAAAGGCCCTCCGGGACTCACGCTTATATTTAAGTCTGGAGAAATGAGAATACTGCTGGAAAATTCCTGGAAAATTCCTGGAAAACTCCTGGAAAATCATTGACCGATTTGAGTGGCCACCATGTACAGGTAATATTTTATATTAGGTGCTTCTGATTTTCTTTTCCGTACAAGCATTCTTTTTCTTAATAGGATGCATTATTATACAAATCACTCAGGATAGGGTATATTATTTCACTGATGTCATACCATTCAACAACTTAACCCTTCCCGTGTCATTGAAAAATGTTGCACTATTCTTTGAGTGATCATCTTTAAGGGAAATTTTTTAAGACATGCTTAATTTCTTTCTCTTTTCTTTTTATATTGTTTAGAAAGTCATTTAAAAATAGGAAAGCAGTACAAAAAAGTTTCCAGAGAAACTACGAAATTTACACTGAAGTGAGGAGGCATACCTTGGAATACTGCCCCCGTGTATGTGTATCGGCTGTCACGTGATGGTAAACCCTAAATTTCTTCAACGCTGTCTTCAAAATCACTGTCCGATTCGTCCAGATACCTTGAACTCGCAGCCTTATTTTTATCATAAGAGTCCGCCATTTCATTGTTTGCATCGTGTATCAGATGTTACTTTAAAGCTCACGTATCTATCAACGGAATCTTAAAATATGTAAATGATATGATTCACATAGTCGATTCTGTTTTTAGGTGCATTCGTAAAGGTTGTCTAATACCTTCCTCCCAACTATCGTAGCTAAATGTAAACTTATGATCGCCTACAAAATATTCCATACCCGCTAGAGCGGAAGTTATGTCGCGGAAAATACCGTAAACGACCCACAAGGCGAAGGTATTAGTGCGGAATATTCCAGAAAAGACACGGTAAGGGTTAAGTGATTTTTTAAATGATGTAAGTTACAAAAAAATTAAGAAGATTTATCACCTTAAATGCACAGTAGCTGATTTTAGACAGTATGATTAGTGGCCTGCTGTTCTGCTCTTGAGAGGAAGCTGTGTTGCGCCTGCTCGGACCATGTCTCGACAATATTGCATGCAAAAGGTCTTATTACCAGTACCCTACCTAATTTATTAGGAAAATTTGGATCTTCAATTTACTTTTGTTTCAAGTGGTTTTGGTCAATATATTGTCATTGGGAATATTTCAGATTGTTCCTACTGCATCCGCAAGTCTTTGCTGTACAAAACACAATGCCCATCTTGCTTTGAAGAGACTACCGAGGTCCAACTGCGGAACAATCGAGTGTTGGATGAACTAATAGTTATATTTACAGATCTAGGTGAAAAACTGATAAAATACCTAGTAAATAAGAGTGATTTAAATTCAGAACCAGTGTTGCAAACTATAACCAATGTAGACAAAAGTGACCAAAATTCTCAACCAGTTCTTCAGAATGTGACTTATGACAGAAAAAGTGCTTTAGAACCTGCTCCCTCAACATCATTTACCCAAGAAAGAACACCTGTAAAGATTAGGCCTATTGAAGTTAACGTAACACCAACAAGAAAAGTGAACATTCCAACAATATTCAGCCCGAAGAAGCCTCAGCCTTCCAATGTACCTGTACCGACTGTGTCATGCCCTGTCTGCTTGGTGGACGTTCCAGGGAAGAACATTAACCTTCATCTAGATGCATGCCTCAAAAGAGCGGAGGCACCTGCTGAGTCGAGGTGAGAAACCCTAATCCACACATTAACTTACTTACATTAGCCTACATCCGAGTGCTATTCGATAAAGAATGAATTTTTCTTGTGACAATATAACTTACCTTAACTTATCCTCCAAATTGTGATGATCTTTCTCAAAGTAGTCTCCATTGAATGCAATGCACCTTTTTTCCAGTCTCCAAAGACATGCTGAAAGCCATTTTTTGATAGACCTTCACCACTGATTCTGATGTTGGAAAACTCTTTCCACAAAGATGTTTCTTCTGAGTAGGGAATAGAAAATAGTCAAATGGGGCTAGGTCTAGACTGTAGGATTGATGAGGAACACACATCACATTGGTTTTTGCATGTATTGAGCAACTACATTTGTGATGTGTGATCTTGCATTATCGTGGTGCAGCTTCCAGCCTTTTGCCTTCAAATGTGGGCTTTTGTTTTTAATGTGTTCTTGGAGAGTTTTTAGTACATCCCTAGTATACTCCAGTTATAGTCTTATGAGTTGGTAACACAAGCCGATACATAATTCCCTGAAAATCGATAAACTTGCTGCAACATCAGCTTCAACAGCAAACTTGCTGCAACACCAGCTTCAACAGCAAACAAACCCACACATGACCTGTCTCAGAACCCACCGTGCACACACAAATCAATACAGATCATAATAAACATTCACAATTTTAGATTCTTACTGCAAAATTTTCAGTTCAACTTTCTTATAATCATAGATAGCATGTCTCTTTTGCACTCACCCTGAAGCAATTCACTTTTATCTGCCTTCTTCTTCCATCAAATACCTGTGACACAGGTAACTTAGTTCCTTTCACACTCCAGCTTCTTCTATGTTCTGTTGATCTGTGTGGTCCTTACACCAAATGAAGGAAGATTCTTTTCCTCTCAGGATTAATCTGTAACTCATTTTGGCCCAAAAGTGGTTCTTTCACCAAGCTCTTAATTTCTCAATTAACTTACTTTGCACAAACTGAAATTTTGAGCTTGATTGTGGTCCGAAGTCACAATGACTTTCATCCATCATATTTTATGCCAATCGAATTCTCCTTTCTACCAGGCCTGAATATACTTTCCTGGGGGTACTTATCAAAGAAGTACCTCTACATTGTTACAATATTTATTGTTCTTGTTACCTTCCTTATAAATTGGTGCCATCCTACTTCTTTGATCCAGTTGATAGGTAGCTTTCCTAAATCCCATGCCAATTCTACACTCGTAACCAATTGAATTAGAGATAACTTACTTGGCTAGTGGCATATGACACCCTCTTTTGCTTTGATAACAGTGGTGATGCTGCGTGGTATGGACTCCACAAGACACTGGAAGCATTGAGGAGCCATACTGATCCATGATCGCACCAGCCTCCCATACCATGATTGGTCGAAACATGGTCCAGGACACACTCGTCCCTTTTGACAGCATCGAAGACTTGCTCAATGGGATTGATATTGGGGCTCCTTGGGATCCAGGCAAGCATCTTCACATCTTTGAAGTGCCCATTGAATCATTCAGCCACAATTCAGGAGCGATGGTCTGGAGCATTATTTTGCTGCCGGATGCTGGAGGCAGACAAAGGGGTGAACATGATTTGCCAGCAGGTTCCTGTAATGCTCGCTAGTGAGGGACTTCGTCAGATGTATCTATTTCATCTCGTATGAAGATACCATCACTACCAACTTGCTGTTCTCGGGTGTCGAGGCATCCATTGCAACACACTTTTACCTCTTTGTTTCATTCAAATCCATAATGGATTTTGTTAGGTCCGTATTGACAAATAGATTGATGCAGTTTTAGTCTTAAATTGATTTATTAAACTTTTACCCGACCATCAGCATATACCAATGGATACCTCGACTCATCTGTTGAGCCGAAACTTTATTCATGCTTTAAGTGTCCAATTGCAGTGTTCCTTTGCCCATGACCTTGTGGTTGAGGAGAGATATCCTCGTGTGACGCTTTCTTTATACCACAGGGTATGGCTGCTCACACATCGTTGCCTAGCATTGAATTGGGCGTGTGATCTGCTGCATGGCGGCCTGTCTATCTCTCTTACAATCGAAACTAGCGTCTTCAACATGTCATAAACCAGACCCTTGCGGCGGTGGTTTTGCTCGAATCCATGTACTCGCGGTGCATTCTTGGTACGACTTTTTTTTGCAAATCCCAGTGTCTGCTCGACTTCTGAGATGAAGTGGCCCAAACGTCTGGTGCTGACAATCTGATCACAAACGGATGTGAGGTCACGGCTTTGTAGTTAACTCATATAACCCATATAAGGTCGGATGTCCTTGCTGTTGTATGCCACACCCTCCTATTACTAGAGCCGTGTCCATGGGCACTCGCAGGGAGGGGAAAGGTGGGGCCATGCCCCCCCCCGGAATTCAGAGAATGTTGATATTCGATTGGTCATTGTCACCAGTTTATTTAATAAATTGAAGTTTCTGATGATCAACTGACAAATATTACAATAGAAAACTTCTTTAATGTTGCTGATGTACCGTAATATGTATTTAGGCCTATATTCAAAAATATCTGGTTCTAAAGATGTTATGCACTTGACTACCAATGGAAACAGCTTCAACATGGTTATGCCTAGTGTTAAATAACGTAAGTTTCCCCAACACTATCAAGAGTGGCTACCACTTTCACCACCTCACTTTGGCAGTGATGATACGAAAGCACGTTCTGAAGATATTTTTATACATTGCAACACCGATAGTCGATTTCAACCCCTAAAACGAGGTTTTCTTTGCTGACTAGTAAAGCAATGGTCCCTTAAGGTCGTGCTTACAATATTGGGTCATTTACTGTCTGTACTATACACTCGTCTAATTTTGCTCCGCTTTGCCTTACCGGGTTTGTTCTTTGTGCTGTGAAATGACGTGTATTTTTATTCTTAAGGTGTGCGATCGCACGGTGGCTCATTTCTTGCGAACAGAGCAATTATTGCTACAAATGAACAGCAATCTACCATTGTTGTAGATTCTTAACCTGTAGTGTAAATCTTCTACGATCGAAGCAATTTATAGGCTAACAGTTAAATTGTTCTGCGGTAATTTTGTGCCGTTATCAAAGCGACTGAGATTCGCACTCTCAATCGAATGTGGACAGCAGATCAGTTGAGACAAAATGGTGATTGAATACTGATAGACTTCGTAATGTTGTACAGGGGCGTAAAATACGGCGGGGGATCAGGGGGAAGGGGTGAGGGGGGGGGGGGCATTGCAGCCCTCAAGTTTTAGGTGCAAGATAAAATTTTTAAGTAGCCTACCCTCAAAAAAAGTAAAATAACCAGAAAGTATTCTATAAACTATTTAATACTACGTTAGGCGGAAAATGGGAAAAGCCATCTTGCCATCTTGTCAAAATTTCTTTATTCTACCGAACAAACAGTAGCCTGTGTTTTTGTTCCCTCTTCCGATTCCCGCCGAGTCTCCAACTCAGTCGAGAGCCTTTGAGCTTTGACCACTTACCACGACGATCCGAAAAGGTACATTTTCGAATGATTATTCCTGAGCCCTGCTTTAAAACTGAGGTAAGGTACTGGGACACACAAAATCATTGCTCATGCCCGCAAACAACAGCGTGCGCGTCATTTTTTTGAAATGAACTAAGTAAAATAACATGACTCTTCCGTCGTGCATCTCGCGTTTTAAGCACACGCTACGCATGCGCCCTGCGTTGCGCCGACAAGGTTCGAAAAGCTTTGAAAAATGTCCATTTCAAATTATTTAAAAAAATAAAGTATCCTTTAATGAAACACTGTTTTAATTATTTAGCATCTCATATATGGTACTACCTATATTTGCCTCCTACAGTCAAATATCAAAATCTTAAAAATTATTGGTAGGCCAGGAGGTTTATCAGAAACATGTGATTTCATTAAACTTAGCTTGGCATCCGAATGGTTAATTAGAATAATGAATAAAATTAACGTTTTTTTAAAATGTAGCGTTAGGTCTATATTTCCGTGTTATGTCAAGCTTTAAAGCCTAAAACGAAAAGAAGTTCTCCCTGGTAGGTAGGCAACCGCAGTTTATAAATTTGACCCCCCCCCCCAAGTTTGCGAGGAGTTTTACGCCCCTGATGTTGTAGCTATATGATTCCAATGGAATCTTCTTGCAAGGCAATTTTCGATGCGCAACATGTAGCCTACTTATATGAGCGCAGAAGCTAATTTAATCGTAATTTAACTAGCGGACCCATGTGAGAACTCTCGCATAATGTGTTGTGTGCACCCCATTGTAGAGACTACCCGCCCGGCCCTAGTGTTATGCGGGCTCTACGCGACACAATTCTGCCAGGGGTATCGTCTTGTTTATTTGTTTAAAAGCACTTCATAAACAAATATATTTCCGTTGACTTATCAAGAAATGCAAGCTTTTTCCTGTAGTATTGAGACGATTTGGAAGATTTTGGTACAAACCACACCTTCTAAGTCCCTCTGGTTTAGGAGCTTGAGTTTTGTGAACCATACACCTTAGCGTATTATGTAATAAGATTGGGCTTTTACTCGTACTGACCGACTGAAAGTTACAATTCAATATAAATCAATTAGGTGATAAAGCCAATGTTCAAGTGGGGATTGATAATGATGTGCTTCTGAAAGAAGTAAATTACGGAACAGACATTGACTGGCTTTAACTCAGGAACATTTATGCGACATTCATAAGTACGACTGTACCTAGTTAAATGATCCTGCGATGTTTGTGTCGTTATCAAAGCGACTAAGTAAGAAGTACGTTATTTTGTGAGTTTTATTTCTTTTACTTAATGGTCAGCAATAATCAAATGTAATGTTTTCTTTCTAAAACTTGCTAAAACCATGGGCGTCACAAGTACGAGTGACGTACAATAGGCATTTAACATTTCGCACAAAATTCATTATGCTAAGAAGAGCAATGAGAAGTATTCCTGATAGCTTGTGATGAAGAGGAGAAACGTGATGGATCCAGTAGAATCTAGATATTTTAAAACAGTGCTATTTGAATTATTAGACAGATTCTTATGTAGGGATATTTCCACAGTTTAATTTAACTCAGTAATTTGGAAATATCTGAAAATATGTCCTCCAATTATTTAGAAAATAGGCGAACTGGATTTCCGATACATGGTGATACCACTATTTTTTACCTGTTTTAAAGAACTGAACTTTATGACAATGAATCACAAAAGAAGGAAAGTGAACTTCCATGGGCAAAAACTGTGAACTAAAAACAAAATATTCCTCCCAGTCTTGCCATAAAATAGCCAAAGTTTCAGAGCAATCGAATAATGAATTTCACGAAGCAGGTAAGAACTGAAACTGAAATGGGGGGGGGGGGGTAATGAAATGAAAATTATAACTTGGCCCCCCTCTGGAAAAAATCCTGCGGGCGCCCATGGCTGTGTCCTTTCTCAACTACGGCTGTTGTCTCTAATACAATTACTCATGCGTTCATGCATTATTAAATGAATAAATATGCTCTGATTATTGGTCTAATATCCATCACGTTTCAAAAAATATGCACTATTAAATAACTGCGGCAATTACGATCAGTCCGTATTCTTTAGTGTTTCTATTTTGAATAAAAAGAAAATATGAATGGATGGACATATAACTACATCTGTTTTAAATATTTCAACGAAGAAACAGTTCTAAATAGTAGGAAATATTATTTTATGGAACTTCAAGCGGTGTTGACCATCAATAATTATTTTATTATGTTAATTTTTAAGTATACAATTTTAATAGTCATTGAATTTTTAAAAATGAAAAGAATTTTACAATATTTACATAGTGAATGCTGAATACAAACAATTGATATTAACTTACAAAAGGACTGTAACATACTAGGTATTAAAATAATTTCACTATTATTTTGTGATAATCTCTTGAAATTTCTTCTCTGAGTAATCTAGAAAAGGAGGAAGAAAATTGTGCAATCTATTAACTTATATCTGCGTAAATATTTAACCAGAATACATTTTTTGGATAGAAGGATATCTTGCCTTACAAGTTGCAGTGGGTCACAAATGTGTCCTCAGGTTATCAACAGTAAAGCTTCTTCGGTGTCTGCTAGCAAAGCCTTGAAGTGAAAAAATGAAGTTCTACGGAACATTATGTCACAGGACTGGAAGCAGCTGGACAGTTCACTGAAGGTCCGAATTAAGGAATTTGAGATAATAGGTCCAGGTAATATTTCTGGAAATTCCTGGTCATTCAAAAACTGAACCCCTACTGTTGTTGTTGTTTGAGTCTTCAGTCTTTTGACTGGTTTGATGCAGCTCTCCATGCCTCCCTGTCCTGAGCTAATCGTTTCATCTCTACATAGCTACCACACCCTACATCCGAGGCAATCTGTTTAACATATTCTAACCTTGGTCTACCCCTACAGTTCTTGTCCTCGACCCTTCCTTCCATAACTAAGCTTGCTATTCCTGGGAGTCTTAGTATGTGTCCTACCAACCTATCTCTTCTCTTCATTAGCAGTCGCCAGAAACATCTCTCCTCTCCCACTCGTCTTAATACCTCTTTGTTTGTAACCCTATCTACCCATCTGATCATCATCCTTCTCCTGTAACACCACATTTCAAATGCTTCAATTCTCCTCTTTTCTGCTGCACCAATAGTCCAAGTTTCACTTCCATAGAGCGCCACGCTCCAGACAAAGGCTTTCAAAAATGACTTCCTAATACCTAAATCTATATTCGATGTCAGCAGATTCCTTTTTTGTAGAAATGCTTTTCTTGCCTGAGCCAACCTACTTTTTATATCCTCTTTGCTTCGTCCATCACTGGTTATTCTGCTTCCTAAGTAACAGAAATCTCCTACTTCCTTCAGCTTTTCACCTGCCAATTTGATCTCCATAGAGGTTTCTGATTTATTTCGGCTGCATTCCAGTATTTTTGTTTTACATTTATTAATTTTCATCATGAATTCTTTCCGTAAGACGGAGTCCATACCATTCAAAAACTCATTCAAATCCTCAGGCTTGTTGGCCAAGATGACGATGTCATCAGCAAATCTCAGAGTTGAAATTATTTCTCCTTGAATCTTCACTCCCACTTCAAATTTTTCTCTAATTTCCTTCATTGCTTGTTCAATGTAAAGATTGAAAAGTATGGGTGATAAGTTGCAGCCTTGCCTTACACCTTTCTGAATACCAGCTTCTCTCTCATGTCCTTCAACTCGAATGACTGCTGTCTGGTTTCTGTATAGATTGTATATCACCCTCCTATCCCTGTACTTTATTCCAATCGATTTCAAATTGTCAAACAATTTAGTCCAATCAACGTTATCAAAAGCCTTTTCTAAGTCTACAAAAGCCATGAACGTTCTCTTATCTTTCCTTATTCTACCTTCCAAAATCAGCCTAAGACTTAGTACAGCTTCCCTTGTTCCTACATTTCTCCTGAAACCAAACTGGTCTTCACCCAACTCCGTTTCTATCTGGCTCTCAATCCTTTTGTAAATTATTCTAGACAGGATCTTTGAAGCATGAGTAATCAAGCTGATTGTACAGTAATCTTCACATCTGTCAGCTCCCACTTTCTTTGGTATAGGGATGATTACATTCTTCTTGAAATCAGGGGGTACCTCACCTGTCTCATAAATCCTACACACCAAGTGAAATAACCTGATCAGACCTTCCTCTCCTATGCAGCGTAGCATAAACTACTGTAAACTGGTAGTAAGTTAAAGTGAAAGGAACGAAGATGTTTCAGTTGTTGGAGAATCCGGTTCTTCCTCACAGTGCAAATTACTTAGATCATACAAATACTCTGGGTGATTTAAGTGAGGTGAATGAAACTTACTCAATAACAAGGAAATGATCAGGTTTTGACTAACCAACCATGAGACCCTCAGAGACCGAATCGAAATATACAGTAAGACTTGAAGAACATGAAGTAACAAAAAGCACTTCAAAACAATCGGAAATTAGAATACCATAACTTATATGCCATTCTCAAGGAGAGATATGCACTTAAAACAGGCAAAGAAGAAAGATGTGATGCATGGTGCCAAAATATGCATAAATATGCAAATTTATGATTTTGCGTGAACTTCCGGGCCTTCCCATTATACTAAACACTTTTCAGGCACCTGACCTAACATTTCCAATTTATCTCCCATTTTCTCCCACAATTTACTTTTGGTCTCTATTAATACCGTATTTGTTTGGTTCTGTTCCTTTCCATTACATAACGCTCTCTGGGCACTAGATTCCTTGTTTGGAACCAATTGTGCTTTTTACATTTACCAGCCTACTTTACTAAGTCAAGAGCCCAACGGCAAAATGAGCGGAGGAGGAGCCAATCACTCTAATGGCTCCCAATGGTCATAGAGGCGGAAGAGGACAGGCCAGATGGACTGGCTGTAAAGGCGCACCTCAGTAGTACTTGAGTATGCGGCAGTTCGTTGCAGTCTCTGTGTTCGGTCCTGTATGTCTCATTCTTCGTGAGCCGCAGAATAAGGCTTAGAGATCATAGTGTGTGGGTCTCGTCCTGGCAAGCTGAGATCCACCCTAAACAAATTCACGCCAGTGGCACTTCTTCCGAACGTCACTTACTTTCAAAGTCCAACGGCGATGGGATATGGACGGTGGGGGCAGGTTATGGGTGTAACTGGAAGCCCCTAGTTCGGACCTGCACTTTGGCAGCAGATGTGTGATGGTCGTCTTCCGGAGACTCTGTGACTACTCAGGAATTCGGTCCTGCATCTGTGTTTGGGCAGGCCTATTTAGGATCACCGCTGCCCACCCCACATGGGGAAGGCCCTAGAAAAGGTGGGCTAAACATCGGAAGTCACAATCTTGGTCCGGCTGGGCAACCGCACTCAGCAGGTCACCCCTCATGCGGTCGAAACTCAAAAACAGTAAAGAATCACAAATTGATTATTGGATCATGGAACATCAGAACTTTGCTTGATTTGGACAATAACGTTAGACCTGAGAGAAGGTCAGCTCTCGTAATCCATGAGTTATCAAGACTCAATGTTGACATTGCTGCTCTCAGTGAAACTAGGCTGTCTTCTGAAGGCAAGATTACTGAATCTGGAACAGGATATACCATCTTCTGGAAAGGAAAAGAGGAGGGTGAATGTCGTATTCATGGTGTGGGCTTCGCTGTGAAGACCAAACTGGTAAATTATCACCAACTTACGCCCATTGCAATCAGCAAAAGGCTCATGACTCTCCGCATACCACTCTCAGGAGGTTCCTTTATGACGCTTCATCTCTGCCTATGCTCCTACCTTAGATTCTGATGATGAAGTAAAGGCTCAGTTCTATACTCAGCAAAGTTAAATCATCTCCAAGGTACCATCTGCAGATAAACTCTTGCTCCTCGGTGACTTCAATGCCAGAGTTGGGAAAGATCACAGGCTATGGAATAATGTGATGGGCAAACAGGGACTTGGAAAATGTAATCCCAATGGACTGTTGCTTCTTGGTCTTTGTGCAGAACACGAACTTTTCATTACCAACACGCAGTTCCGGCTACCTAACTGCTTCAAAACCACGTGGATGCATCCTCGTTCCAAACATTGGCACATTCTTGATTATATCATTACCCGGCAATGTGATGAGAAGGACACTCTTATTACCAGAACAGCAAGGAATATAGACGATTGTTGGACAGATCATAAACTTCTTATATGTAAGATCAGGATATCCATCTGACCTAAACCCCCTAGGAACATCAAAAATTTGCCAAGAAAGATTTTTAATACATCCAAACTTCAGGATGAATCTATGTATAAACATTTTGGAAACAGGATCGTCACCCAGTTATCAGAAAACCTATTAACAAATGACATTCAGCAAGAATGGGCCACACTACAGAAGGTTATCACACAGTCAGCTGAGGAAACCTTTGGTTTTATAGTGCAGAAAAGACAAAACTGGTTTGATGACAACAATGAGGAAATTCTGTCTCTCATCAATGACAAAAGGAATGCCTATCTTGCCCATCTTCAAGACCCAACTTCCAATACAAAGAGAGATAAACTACTGGAACTCAAGGGTAAATGCCATACGCAGATAAGGCAGATTAAAAATACTTGGTGGCAACAGAAGGCTCAGGAACTGCAGAGACTATCGGATGCTCGAGACTTGAGGAACTTCTATGCAGTACTCAAGGAAATATATGGACCATCTCCTCATCAGGTACACTGAAAAGCGCTGATAATTCTACTACCTTTACTGATAGTCAAGAAATCTTGGAACGCTGAAAGGAGCACTTCTCCAATCTCCTAAATCGCCCATCAGCAGCTGCTGAAGACTTCCTTTGTGATGTGCCGCAACAACCTGAACAACTGTGGTTGGCAGTACCTCCTACTTATCATGATTTCAGTGCAGCTCTCACCCAATTGAAACCCAGAAAAGCACCTGGCCCAGATAACATCCCTCTGGAACTAATTCAAGCCGGAGGTCTCTCCCTCAAAACAAGGATTTTCACCCTTATCCTCAGAATATGGGAATCAAGAAAGGTACCTGGAGACCTAACGAATACCACTATCGTCACTATCTTTAAAAAGGGTGATCGCAGTGTTTGTGACAACTACTGTGGTATATCACTGCTATCTATTGTGGGGAAGATTCTTGCAAGAATTCTACTTAACCGCCTCAAGGTTATCTCTGAGAAGATCCTCCCAGAGTCACAATGTGGATTTAGAGCTTCCAGAAGCACAATTGACTTGATTTTCTGTGTAAGACAGGTTCAAGAAAAATTTAGAGAACAACAGAATCCACTCTTCTAAGTCTTTTATGACTTGGAAAAGGCATTTGATTCCGTTCCAAGACCAGCCATGTGGGCGGTGCTGAAGCGGTTTGGCTGCCCTCAGTGATTTGTAAATCTAATCAAGGCTCTCCATGATGGCATGACAGGTCAGGTTTGCCATCAGAATAAGATGTCCAATGAATTTCCTATTACCCATGGACTGAAACAAGGGTGTGTACTGGCTCCAACGCTTTTCGCGCTGTACTTAGCTGCAATGCTTTATGATTCACCCACAAACATCCCAGGTGTGGAGGTCAAGTATCGTTTTGATGGAGGGCTTTTCAAACTAACTCATCTCCGCTCCTTGAGGAAAACTCAGGTTACTAAGGCCCAGTTGTACGAACTCGGTTTATCCATCGGAATAGCTATACCTGGGCTAGCGTCTTCCTTGGTATATCTCCAAGGGTGGGTTGTACGACAAGATTTTATTCCGGGGCTTGCTATTCCATGTTTGTCTGAGAGACTAGCTAAGTTGGTAACAAACGGAGCTAACTTTGTGGACATATTGACACGAAATTTGAACTTCTTTGGAAACAGATGAATATCAAATTGACCAATGCGATACTCCATGAGAGGCCGTGAGAATAACAAACCACTGCCGTGGACAAACATACCGTAATAAATCCATGCATTGGTTACAAATAATGGTATAAATCGTAGGCTATACATAAATATAATGCAAACTAATATATCATATCCAAGAATTAAGTACCGGTAGGTGCAGGATAGGCTACTACATGTTATTATCATACATTTTATCTGTCAGTCATATGTTCCAGTCCATCGATAATTTGATCTAATAACCTCAAAACTGTGTATATTTCCTGTCTGAACCGTATAAAGAATTAATTTTCATCACAGTTCAGAAAATGAGCCGGCCTCTGTCTGATCTTCTTTGCTTTTCTCCTTTGCAGAAATAGTATTTCTATTAATGGATCCTCCGCATCAGCATGACTCTTGAATAATTATGAGTAATAATATGTATGTAATTACTGTGCTGCTATTAAGATTATATATGTTCATGTACATATATGAATAGTTCACTCGAATTAAGAGTTTGCGATGATTTAACTTCGTTTTTTTTTCTAATAAGTGATGAGCCTCTGCATCACTTTCTACATTAATTCCTGGCATCTCCAGCATGATGTTCTCGACTGACGCGGAGTTATTATTAATTACCCTGTTGAACCTAGGATCACCCCAAGTGATTACTGGTAGGTTACATATAAAAGATAATGCAGAAACACCAAGCATAACATAGAAACAAAAACTAATAAGCAAAAAAAGTTGGAACTGGTGGGGTTCGATCCACAAAATTTACATTCTTTCGTCGTGAGTCTGGCGCGCTAACCATTAGACCACTGCGACATGGCGTTCAGTGCTGAAGACAATGCATATGATGCGTACATTTGTAATGTCGTTGGCTTGCTTTGGTATTTTGTCTGTAAAAATGTGTATGTAATTATTGTGCTGCTATTAAAATTATACATTCTCATGTACATTTATGAATAGCTCACTGAAATTACGAGTTTGCGATGATTTAACTTTGGATGTTGTAGCGGTCTCTCCCGTCCGCCATATATATACTCGGTATAAGCAGATAGCTCGCCATTCCAAGCCCGGTTAGCTATGCCGTCGTTTATACCTGGATTATCTCTTATACCAATGTCGTACAACTCAATTCTGCGCTAACTACGGAGATCACTTTAGCCGAGGTATAACCCGAGTTTGTACAACTGGCCCTAAGGTTACTAACATGTTGTATGCCAATGATGCTGAGTCGCCAACTCTCACACCAGAAGAGCTGCAAGAGTCAGTTAATTGTTCCAAAGTGCATGTGATCACTTTGGTCTTACCATAAATGTCAATAAGACTAAAGTCTTGGCACAACCTTCACCAGGCACACCTCTTCCTCAGTTCAATATCTCTATCTCAAATTTGCCATTAGAACAGGTAGACCACTTCTCGTACCTGGGCAGTACCATTTCTGTGAGCTGTACCTGTGAGCAGGATGTGGATAAGAGAATTGGCACAGCCCATGCAGCGTATGGACAATTAGCGCACCGGGTCTTCATGAATAAAGATCTGTCCATGAGTTCAAAGCTTATGGTGTACAAAGCAGTAGTCATTTCTACATTGTTGTGTGGCTGTGAAACGTGGACCCTTTACCGACGTGATCTCAGGAAACTTGAGCGTTTCCACCTACAAAAACTTTGATCGATCCTGAGGATTAAATGGGAAGACCGCATTACCAATATTGCTGTTCTGGAAAAGGCTCAAATCAACAGCATAGAATCATCCATAATAGGTCACCAATTTAGATGGATTGGTCATGTCCATCGGATGGATGATGTGAGATTACCTCGTCAAATGCTATATGATGAGTTATGCTATGGCACCAGACCTCATGGTGGTCCTAAGAGGCGCTACAAGGACCAATTTAAGCAGACCCTGAAATTGACAGGTCTTGATTCACAAACCTGGGACATGCTGGCTGAAGACTGCTCAACTTGGCGCCATACCATCTCGGATACTGTAAAGACGTTTGAAAGGGATCGACGCGCACATGAAGAGGCCAAGCGTCAAGCTAGGAACCTTCGATCAGCCCAACCACGTCCTCTTCTAGCAATACTATGTGACTTGTGTGGTCGCTTGTTCCATGCCAGGATCGGACTCTTGACTCACCGTAAACACATCCACAAACTGGACTGATGGAGGAAGATTTATACTCGGATTCGAGTTAAAGCCGATGATGACCAAGTCAATCCACCAGGATGTGCTCTTATTCCTATCTTGACACACATTGTCCAAAGATATGTCTTTGCTACTTATAGAACAACATCCCTGTATCCTGGCCATTCCATTTCAATGTCTTGCAATTTTTTACCTCATAGGCCTACTCTTTGGAATTACTCGTCATTCATTACCATATATTTCTGCCTTAATTCCTTATTCCACCGAGTTTCAACCGGAATTTGTCTGCCAATTGATCTCACTTTCTGCAATCAAGTTCTAATGATGCTCAAATCATAGCAGATCAGTTTGAGATCTGTTTCATCACACAATCCCCTGAATACCCTAAAATTCCTTATCAATTTCCTAAACTGAAGTCAGTGATGATATAGTCTGTTGTTATTGATCTGGTTCCTCTATCCTCCCATGTGCATTGGTGAATCTCCTTATGCTGTGAGAATGAATTTGCTACAGCTAACCCCATGCTAGTACAGAAATCCAATAAACATTGGTGTCTGCTTCCCTATCCTCACCCCACTTGCCCATTACCTTCTTATGTCCCTCAGTCCTATTTCCTGTCCTAACATTGAAATCCCCCATCAGTATACACTCTTTTTAATTGTATCTCTCACTACCACCATATCCCTTCTGAACTTCACTAATCCCTAGAATATCCAATCCCATCCTAATTGCTGACTCAGCTAGTTCTACTTTCTTCTCTCCATAATCCCGCCCCTTTCATATTAATACGGTGAGGCCCTTCCCTATGAAACGGAGAGTCGCAGTGGCTGCGTGACGGCCGGGGCACTGTGGCTAGCCGCGTGTCGAGCAAGACACTGGCGCTAGCAGCAGCGTAGTGCCCAACTAGTTTAACATATTAACACTTTTCCGTATTTAATAATAATATGGGATACGAGACAGGCTTCATTACTTCACCACAAGAATCATAAGAATTGACTTCCATTATTTTAGGTCCATATTGACAAATAGATCATTTTGAATTGGTAATGAGGTCAATAAAAAAATCATTAAACAAAAATATCCGGAGAAAAACAATAGCTCCATAAAACGTGAATTGAAAGAACTCGAGAACAAAATTGAAGACAATAATCTGAGTCACTAAAGCAGAGAAAGGGAATACTACAGTCATTATTCACAAGAATGACTACCGGTACATGAAAAAAACGAAGAATTTTTAACAGCTCTAATTTCACCATCGTAAACAAAGATCCAACCCTGGTTACTCAGAAGAGCTCAAACAAATCCTAAAAGATACAATATTCATTATGGATGGAAAACAATCAAACAGATTCATAAACATGAATCCAAACATTCCTATCTAAGCTCCTTGCCTAAAATCCACAAAGATAATATACCAATTGTAACCGCTCCGGTTACAAGGGACTGAACCAGTGTTCTGGGGAGTTACGGATTTTATTAATGTGATGTGTATATTTTTATTTGAGGTCTTTTTAGGTCTTATAATTATTTATCAGAATGTGTATTATGACGTGCTTGATTTACAAGTAATTTGTTTAGCTTTTAAGTATTGTATTTTAGCAGGATCCAAATCTAGGGAAGTTGGAATATTTTAACATTGAGATAGTGTATAAGTTTTGTAACTGGAAAATGTACATTACGAGGAAATACGAGTTGGTGCTCTAACCCCGGGTAAAACCCGAGCGCCAGTTAGGGTGAGTCAGGGGCGAAACTTGGCATCTATGTATGAGCGAGGACGATGGACTGTGTTCCATATTTGGTGATGTTGAGAATCAGGTGTTGGGGTTGGTTGGAGTCCGTGGATCAACCCAGGTAAACCGATGTATTGGTGGGGGATGATGGCGGTACTTAGATTTTGTGGAAGCTAGTGAGGACACACAATTTAGGACCGCGGTGCGGTGTGGACTCAATTTTCAGATTCCGTGTGGGACGGAACTCAGTTTTAGAATTCCGGACGGGATTAGAATTATTCTTCGGTATTCCATGGGAGTAGGACTTGTCTTTTGGTTTTGTGTGTTGAGGAAGAGACATTACAGTATAACACTATTCGTGTTTGATACAATAACCAAGTTGTTGGCTATAAGTTCTTGATTGAATGATGAGCCTAGTCTTAAGAATATTGCCAAGATTACTTACTTCGAACAGCACTAAGTATTGTGATCTGAGATCTGTAAATCTGCATTTCAACTATAGCGGCAATTTATTCGTACAGGAATGCTGGTCAAATATGCCAAGCATTATTAAATTCACAAGCGGAGTTAATGCGACGATCCAATACGGATTCCAAGCATTTGTCTGTCTGTTAGGTAGTCAGCCCGAAGGCTGGTTGGATCCTCAAAAAGTACCGCCGTTACGTTATGTGAGGAGATACCCACAAAAACCCAAGGCAGCACTATTTTGAGGCGTTCTAGGCAAGAAGAGGAGTGAGGTAGTTTGCCATTGCTTTCCTCACTGAGTCAGAACAGTAGTCCTAACCCTATGAGTTTAACCTTTCACAGCATTCACAGGCACTGACTCTGCCCCGAATGCCATTACTAAGCACCACCCATACCTCAGTAGCTTCCATATAATCACAGCCATGAGTAAGCATTTGTATGAGACTAGATCCACGACGCAAATTAAATCGTTGGATGCTAGTTACAAAAGTAATATAGTAATATTCATCATAACAGTAGGAACGGCGTGTGAAACAAAATTAATTGTGCTGCGAGTAATAGGACTAATTCTTTGGGAACAAATTACCCCAGAATTAGTAGAGCTAGGTCACCACTGCTGAAGCCAACATCTGTAAGTACCAGTCAACTTTATTCCTGAGGGTCATCTATATCATGTCATATGTGTATCTGTGTAAATACGATAGGGAGTGTTATTATTCTGTACGAGGAGGATCCTGCGAAATGTGTGTTTTATGTCTGGTATATATATTATCGATTTAACCAGAAGCTGAAGGGTTTTATTTATTAGGTCACTTAGGAGTAGTTAGGTGTGAATGTCTATTGCTGTTGGAATTATCTTACAGGTGTTTAACCCCCACGCACCCCGTACATATAGAAGTATTGAGAGGCTGGTACATTACAATTGGCGACCTATAGTAAATTATAGAAATAGTTCAATTTACAAAACAGCACAGTTTATTCAGCGATTCTTGAGTTTCAACTACACATTAAAAAATAACAGAGCCTTCAAGAATGCATTACAATTTTGTGAAAACACCAAAAATCTTGTAATAGAGGAAAATCATTCGCTCCATACTATTGACATCGAAGATATGTTTACAAACATTCCCATCCAAGCAACAATTAAAATTATAAAAGAAAATTTAAAAGAAAAAGAAAATTATCCAAGGTAGAAATAAAAGAATTTGTTTAAGTTTCACCCTAAACAACAATCGCTTTAAATTCATTAATAAAGTACTAGCATTACCCTTCGCCCGCGAATATTCTAGTTGTAAAGAGTACACTTAGCAAAATCTCAATCATGAATGCTATGACTGATTTATCCTTGGTATGAATAATCAGACTTGATCAATTCAGCTACTGGTGCAGTGGTTAGGGGTTTGTCATTCCTTCATAAGTATATCAGAGCGAAGTTAGTTTTCTGGGAATATCACAGACACTGTTAATTTAAGAGCCTTTAAATGTGGTTTTCGGAGACCCTTTATAGTCAGGTGAAAAAGACCTTTCGTACCACACTCACACGTGAAAATTGCGTGAAATACATCTAGAATGCCCCTTGACCCCCTTAAGCGCATTATACTGTATGTATTGATGAATTTTACAGTTTAATTTGGTTCAGTGATAACCTTATAACTGTCTGGAAACTTTCACAGTAATGTAATAATTGGAATTGCATTGCGTCTTACAGAAATAGATGGACCTGTGAGATTCTGTTACCGTGGTTACCGTGTTGCATTATTTCATTGTAAATATACATGTTTTATGGTATTTATTTAATTGTGAGGCATTTAAAGAGTAAGTGAGTGCGTTTCGCTTACGCATTGGGTTATGCTGAACCTGTAGGTACCCCATATGTGTAGGTTGGTGTTAATGGGACCTTATTTTCGGTACAAAATTGGAATGGGACCTTAGCAGAATAATATAGGGGGGGATATCAGCTGAACGAAGGTTTGGTGATGGGCTCCCCAGCTTAGGCATATTAGCGGACATTTATATAGATTATTTGGAAACCAACATAATAAATTAATAACATCAGTGGCATTATATTTTGGGGGAGGTACACTGACTGGCAAAAAAGTGGAACAGTTAAAAGTATTAAAATAGGAACTTTATTGCAGCCAATGGCCAAATTAATAAATTAACATTAAAAGACAAAAAAAAAAAAAAAGATTGCCTTAGTCTTCACTACAAAACATTGTAAGTGTGACACATCTTTGTTTGCACAACATCATGTGATACCTACCACACTGCTCTCCACATAGCAAACAGATGCACTGCTGGTCCGGCTGATGAAATCTCTTCTTGGTGCATACTTTAAAGTGAAAACCATGCTCCGAAAATCTCGTGACTATATGACGCAAATCATACAATGCATTTGTCCATTCAGTTGAAAGCATCGCGTCAGTGCCGTAAAAGTCGTCCCATATGTCTTCTCTCTTCCTTTTCAATTCTGTCAGTAGGGTCTCATATCCAGGTGTAACGGGCAACAGTAGGTTCAGTCTCAGGTCTTCAACAAAATATGGCTCTCTAGCTAGCAGGTAAACCAAACGGGATGGCGTGTACTTTGAAAGGCACAAAGCTCTCTTGAGATAGATGGATTTTACTCTTTCCAGATCTGCCAGGTGCTTTCTCTTGAGGTGTATCCATATATTTTCCAATCCATACGATGCAATTGGTGCTATTTTTACATGAAACAATTGGATTGCAGTCTTTAGGGACAATTTATGTATTTGTTTTGTCACTCATCGCTTTCACTGCAGCGGTCAGCTTGTCTCTCATATGGATTGTAAAAACGTTTCCCAGAGTCTGCAAAGTTATCCCGAGATACTTAAAATGAGTCACCGATGGAAGAAGTCTGTCTTTATAGCTTATCTTTCCCCCGCTTCCCTCCTTTCCTGAATGTCATCATAACTGTCTTGTCCATGTTTAAGCGTAATTCATTGACTTCAGCCCAATCAACCAACTTGTTGAAAGCTCTTTGGAGATATTCCATACTTGATGATGATAGAACCATGTCGTCTGCATATATATATAACCTGACTTTGTCCGTCAATGTTGCTTCTACTATGTCCACAGTGGCGATGTTGAACAACAGGGGACTTAGAGGGTCCCCCTGTAGTACCATTAGTTTGTTGTATCGGCTTAGACTTGGAGATGTTGTTATTGATCTCCACACAATTCCAGCTAAGAATATTCTGTATTATAGTGGTCAGGTAGTGCTCCTCGCCTATGAATTTCTCCAATTTTTTCAATCGGATAGTTCTGTTTAATGTGTCAAAAGCCTTGCTGTAATCAGTGAACACTGCGTAAAGTTTTCCACTTGGTGGTGCTAATGCCTCCTCTATTTCCGTCTGAAGACACTGAATAGTAAAAAGTATAAAATTAGCCATGAAAAAGATGTAATCACATTTAAAAAACTTTTCACGCATTAGAACAAACATCTGAAACATCCGAGAATAGAAATTGATAATATGACATTTCTTAGGGTGGTTTATTACCACCAATTACCCCCAATCTTCGATGAGCCTATCTTAATGGTTTTATGCCAGTTATCCCATTTACCAAGTGAACAAGATGGCGATGTTAAACGCAAGTCACGAACGGTTATCTCTTGAAAATTGTTCCCAATCGAGTGATGTAAGTGTTCAATGTGATAACAATTCTTTATCCATTGAAGAGGTGTGTCTTAATTGTGAAGACAAAGCATGTAGTGGCGAAAAAATTGTGAGATGTGAAGGAAATCAACTGGGAAAAAAGTACGAGTTGCCGCGAGCGGCGAGTGAATCTGAACTCCTCAAATTAGAATTGGCCTCCAAAGAGGAAATAATCAAAATGCTTGTGGTTGATTTAAAAAACGCACAATCTCAAATAAGTGTCCTTAAAGAAAGACTACAAGCAGAAGAAGATAGGCCTACTCAGGCAGACTATTTAGAGGTTAGGTCTAAAACGAATGCACGCTTTCCAAGACGTAGGCCTACCTTGGTGAAATCTGGGAATATTCCTAACAACTTTATCTCCCAGAATCCATTTGAAATCCTCAGCCGTTCCGATTCCCAATTAGAAGAAAGACAAGATACCGGTATTGAAAACGGGACATCCAGATACGACAAACCTATCCATAACCCTACTAATAAGAAAAGGAGACGTCCCCGTGTACTTGTCATGGGTGACTCAATTCTGCGAAATGTAGGCCCAGTAGTTGATGATGCCGCAGTCTATTGCTATCCAGGAATAAGAACTGAGCAATTAACTAGAAAGGTATGTGCAAACGAGGTTCGTGAAGACCCTGAGGTGGTAATGATTCATGTAGGGACCAATTGCTTGAACAGTTCTCCAACACCAACTCACATTATGAATGACGTGGACAAGCTCGTGGACGAAGTGAAAAGTGCCTTTCCGAGTGCAAAAGTGTGTATTAGTGGTGTATTGCAAAGACGTGACATAGACCCACGATACATTAATGCAGTGAATTCAACACTGGATTGGTTGTGTGGTGAAAAAAACATTATGTTTTTAGAAGGGAACTCTTGGTTACAAGACAGGGACCTTGCTTATGATGGTCTCCACCTCAATAGAAGAGGAACAATGAAATTTGGAAAACTTTTAAACAGAGTTGCCAAGTTTTTACTCTCGGAAAACTAATTGCTGGAACGAGTGATGACATTTTATTGTTTAGAGAGAAGAAAGCGCTGACTACAAGTGGACACCTAGGTGAAGTACAGTGCAGTGAACATAAGTACAACTGTTTGGATGATTTCATGCAACAGGACTCTAATATAAGTGCATGCATAAACTCATTAGAATTAGGTGGAGAGGTTAGGTGTTTGTACATTAATAGCAGAAGTATTCGGAATAAGCTTGATGACATTGAAATTCTCGTGCAGATGATAGGTCAGATAGATGTATTGGTAGTTACAGAAACCTGGGTGAAAAGTAATGAGGCAGATTTTTATAACTTCAACAATTTCACAAGCGTGTTTGCTCATAGAGATGACAAAGTTGGTGGGGGTCTGGGTATTTATGTATCACACAAATGGAAAGTGAACGTTAAAAGAAAGTGTGAAATGAATCATAGTTTGATGTGGATTGAGGTATTCAGAGATGATGTTAAAAGTAATAGGCCAACATACAAAAGCATTGACATTATTGCAGCATATAACCCCAATAGAAGCAATGCCATACCCTTCTTAAATTCATTTGAAAGTTTTCTTAGCCAGATAAACAATAAATTATGCATCTTCCTCGGAGATACCAACATTGATATCCTAGCTGATGATCAATTAAGAAGGAAATATCTGAATTTAATAGCATGCTATGGTTTTAAACAATGCAACACTAAATATGCTACACGACTTTGTGACACTGCAGCTACCTTAATAGACCACGTGTCACTAAACAATTCAGAATTAAGTTATAAAATATCAAATGTCAGCAATGATATTAGTGATCACAGTATATTAATTCTTGATATTTCCAAGACCAATTATAGCACGTACACTCTGTCACATAAGCCGACAAAATCAACAACACACGAGGACTCTTGGGATAGGCAACACACTCCTGAAACTAATATATCTATAAATGCAGATTCCCATAATGATGCAGATAGTACTGTTAACTCTCTATATAACTCTTTCATCAAACAATTGAATCTAAGGAACAGGCATAGCCAAAGAAAAATAACAAACAATTCTAACAATAACAGACAGACTACTAACTTACCATGGGTCACAGCTGAACTCCTTACACTTATAAAACAACGAGACACTCTGCATGCAAAGCTCAAAAATCCCCTTCACAGAAATAATAATGATATGAACCAAGAATACTGTAGATGCCGGAATAATGTAACAAACTTAAAAAGAAGACTAAAGTCAAATTACTACTCAGATAAATTCAGAACATATGGAAACAATTCTAATAAAACTTGGGAGACTATCAAAGAAATCATACACAACAAAAAACCAACAGTTGAGACATGCACTTCACTTGAAATAGACAACAAAATTATCACAGACAATCAAGAACTATGTGAATCATTTAACTTGTTCTTCACAAACATTGCTGGAAGTCTAGCAAAAGCTATTCCTGAACAGAAGGAAATCCTCAGTAAGGACCACAATCAGTCAAATTCTCTCTACTTATATCCGACAGATGAAGCAGAGGTCAAGTCCATCATCACAAATTTAAAGAATAAAAAGAGCTGTGGATTAGATAGGATCAAGACAAATTTCATTAAAAACAATATACAATCATTTATTAAAATCTTGGTTGAAATGATTAATGAGTCCTTAGTTACTGGCATGATACCAGATGACTTAAAAGTGGCCAAAGTAGTTCCTATATTTAAGGGTTGTGACAAAAGAAATCCAAATAATTATAGACCTGTTTCTATTTTATCGGTAGTTTCAAAAATTCTGGAAGAAGTGGTAAAAACAAGATTGCTTTCATTTCTGAACAAGAATACATTCTTTCATAATATGCAATATGGATTCAGGGAAAATTCTAGTACTGAGGCAGCAACTATTGACCTAATAACAATGCTACAAGAAACTATTGACAAAAATAATATGGCAGTTGGGTTATTTATTGATCTCACAAAAGCCTTTGATACAGTAGATCATAAAATACTGTTATCAAAATTAGAAAATGCTGGTGTCCGAGGTATAGCACTAAAATGGTTCCAAAGCTACCTTATTGGAAGAAAGCAGCATGTAGCTTTGAATAAATGCATAAGTTCAGGAAAATATATAACTCATGGAGTTCCACAAGGATCTATACTTGGACCTACATTATTCTTAATTTATATAAATGATATTGTGGAATGTAATTTGAGAGGGCATATCAAATTGTATGCAGATGATACAAATATCTTCTACACTGGGAAAGACATAATTGAAATCATACAAAATGTGCAACAAGATATAAATACTCTCTCACAATGGTTCCAGGCCAATAAATTAACAATGAACCTACAGAAGACCAATTACATGGTAATTTCAAAGCAAAGCATGAAAGAAATCACACATGACAAAATATATATAAATAATATTGAAATAAAAGAGGTTAATCAGGCAAAGTATTTAGGTCTAATCATCGACAAACACCTGACCTGGATTGAACACGTTGAACGAATTGCTAAGAAACTCTCACCTATAGTAGGGATCCTAAGGAAACTTCGGTATCTTATTCCCCTAAACCTTGTAAAACAAATCTACTATTCACTTGTACATAGCAAGCTCCAATATTTAAATGTTATTTGGGCTCACTGCAGGAAATCCACACTGAATGATTTAATGACTATTCAGAATAGGGCTATTAGAAACATATTTAACCTTCCTTACTGCACTCCAGTAAAAGATCTGTACATCAGAAGTAAAATTCTACCCCTCAGCATAAGTGCAGATCTCCGAGCAGCTATGCTAATATACAAAATTAAACACAACACAATACTCTATAGCTCTCCCTACATCTTGAACTCGGACAATCATTCTTATGGAACTAGGCATGCGAAGGACGTAGCCTTATATATCATTCACTCTTCTAAATACGGTAGAAATAGTTTCAAGTTCTCTGCATCACAGTTATATAATAAACTTCCCGATGAAGTAAAAAGTGCACCAACTTTGTCAGTATTTAAGAGGAAAACTACGAAAGTATTGTGGGAAAAATTCGATGCATCGTAATACATCAAATAAGCTCAAAAATCCTGTGCTTATCATTTTAAGAGACCTTGGTCTAAACAATCTTAGATATAGTATCAACTTTACTAATAGGCCTATGCCCTTATTCATCAATTTGTGTTACCTTCAGAATTTTCTTCCTGGTGTGTAAACACACATATTACTGTACAATTCCTCTGTACGAGCCTATGGCTCTTTGGAATTAATTGAATAAATATCATTCATTCATGGCGGGAAGTGCACTGTAAGCGCTTAAGGTTTATGAGTGTTGCCGCTCGCTTATTGTTGTTCTAGGGATAGCAACTGGCATTTGTTGAACACCTGGGAACCATTGTCATACATTTTAGTAGGTTATCCATGTGCAGTTCACACTAAAACAAGCCTCTTAGCCGTGAAGGAGCTGCACAGGCAGTTGCATTGGTGGATGATGGCCGCAGCTTCCGTTATGTTGCTGAGGTCATTGGAACATCTCTCGGTAGCATTCACCGTGCAGTGCAACTTTACAGAGAACTCCAAACATACGACAGGAGACGAGGGTCGGGCCGTAGAAGAAGCACAAGTGCCAGGGATGACAGATTTCTCACCCTGCAAATTCTGCGTTTTCGCCATACCACAGCAGTCCAGGCACGAAATCAACTGGACACTGTCAGAAATGTGAGAGTAAGTGAGCGAACAGTAAGAAGAAGGTTTGAAGAAGCTCATCTTTCGTCCCAGAGACCTGCACGTGGACCCGCACTCGAACGACATCACAGAGAGGCGCGTCTTCGCTTCGCAAGGCAGCATCTGGGATGGACCCACGAGCAGTGGGCCTCTGTTCTCTTCACTGTCGAGAGTCGCTTAAACCTTAGATCTCCTGATGGAAGAGAAAGAGTGTGGAGAGGGCACGGGGAGAAGTACAGCCCTGTTGCTTTCTCCTCCAGGACTCCATTTGGAGGTGGCTCGGTTATGGTGTGGGGTGGCATCAACGTTATGGCCCGCACTAAGTTGGTGTGCATCGATCACGGGACGCTCAATTCCCAAAGGTACATCGAAGAGATCCTGATGAACCATGTGATGCCCTTTGCGCCTTTTGTTGGTCAGAATTTCATGCTGATGCAGGATAATGCCCGCCCTCATACTGCTCGCTGTGTTGTACAATATCTGCAGGAAGTAGAGATTCAAACCCTGGACTGGCCAGCTCGTAGTCCTGACTTGAACCCGATCGAACATGTATGGGATATGCTTGGAAGGAACGTCTGACAGCATGACCACACCACCTTGGCGCAACTGAGAACATCGCTGCTGTAGGAATGGGATCGCATCCCGGCAGATGCCATTCGACGAGTTGAGAACAGTATGCCGGAACGTTTACAAGCTGTCATGGACGCTAAGGGTGGAAACACTCGTTTTTAGTGACCAGTGTTCCCATGCAGTGCAGTGCAAAAACGAACACTGTTTTGTTTGGCAATATGTTTGATAAAAGCCAGCCCAATAGAACATTACTAGAAAATTGTTAGATTTGTGAAATGTAACGAAATTTGTGAGTTAAAGCGTGTTGTAAAACATGTTTCTGTAGCCAACCATCTAACATTTACAAGAATAATGCAAATATTGGAAAACCGATACATTACATAAAAAGAAATTACATAAAATATTGAAGTGTTCCACTTTTTTTGCCGGTCAGTGTATGTCGATAATATCTTCGTAATTCTCGATAACAATTCCATTAAAATTGATCAATTTTTGAACAAATTAAATTAGATAACAATATTCAATTTACTGGAGAATCAACAAAGGATCGATTAACTATTTAAGTTAGATATGAACATTTCCATCAGGAACAAACGTATGATTTATAACATTTATAGGAAACCTATACAAACCAATATAGTATCAGGAAGGAATCGAATCTCCCACAAAGTCACAAAGGGGCAGCATTCACAAGTTTCATCAATAGGGCGATCTGCATTCCATTATCGGAACATGACTACAAAGAGGAAATATCTGTAATCTACCAGATACCGGAAGCAAATTGCTACAAAAAAGATGTCAACAAAATAAGTAAAGTAAAAATTAAGCCAAAAACGAAATTGGTTCGGGAAAATAAAGAAAAATCCACTTATTCAGTTTTCACGTACATCAATCGCTTAACTTATGACGTGACAAGCACATTTAAAAAGCACAATATGAAAATTGCATTTAGAACAAACAACAGTAACCATAAAAAAAAAAAATCCAAAAACGTAAGTGAAACCAACAAATATAATTTGCCAGGAATATACAGACTTAAATGCAACCAATGTGAAGCCGACTACATTGGACAGACCGGCTGCAGTTTTGCCATAAGACACAATGAACATGTAATTGCTGTCAAATACAACAAATGTTTGCCTATGGGGAATCGCATGTTGGAAAAAGGACACAAGTTCACGGGGTTGCAAACGACATGGAAGTCATACACTAAGTAAATAAGGGTAACATGATGAATATTTTAGAACAGATAGAGATAAACAACGCTCAGAAGTTCAACCCTACACATAACCTTAACGAAATAAATGTTGATAGAAACATCCTCTATGAATATTACAAATTTCTTTCAACAGAAGCCATTAGTTAAAAAACTCCAACTTCCAAATTCCCCCAGCAACAATTCTTCCCCGTCAACTCCCTCCTTCCCCATAACAATTGACACACCCTCTTCCCCCCACCCCTTCCCCTCCCCCTACAGCCATTCCACAGCTGTTCATTGACTCACGCAAGCCAAGCTAGGGGCAATCCGCACACCGCCTTTCACTTCAGTTGGCTATGTTGCATCAGGAAAGGCCACACACAGATAGGATTTCTTCAAGGTAAGATTTTCTGCTCTTGTCCGCTCAGGCACATAGTTCCACTATTATCGACATTTCCTGCCGCTTGTTTGATTCATTACAGAACAGGCAGAGTACGGTTTCCTGTGTCCATGCAAGATTTTTCATGGCGTTTGCATAAGTTTTTATCCGACATAATGAATATATTAAACAATGGGGTTTCGCCTCTCACACGTGATTGTTTCCTTTTTCATTACAGAGGAAAGGGAAATAATAAATTTCAAGTCCTAAACCACTCAGCGTACGGGACATTATGAAGATCCGTTATTTATGGTGAAAACAAGTTTCTTCCACCCAGCAAGGATTCTAAGACAGAACAGTTGAAAGGGGCAATTGACATTTGTATGTTACAGATTATCCCAATATTTTTAAAGTGTATTTTAAGTACTGTATACAAAGATATTTTATAATATACTTGTATTTTAATTGTGTAATGTTCATTCAAATAGGACTGAATTCCGATGTGTAATAGCACTAATTAACCAGTGACATAAGGACAAGTGGACGGCGTTATGCATTAAGCGGCTAAGCGCCAGTTTTTGGAAATTGAGTTATTGGCACTAGAGCCGGGCAAAAAGCTCTTGAGTTCCGATCGGTCTCGTTGGACGAGAATAAAAAACGGAAATGCTGGTTCGGAACTGGTATTACCGATAATGTGGGCTCGATAACGATAATTCTCGACATTATCGCTCGTTCTCGCTTGGGCAATATGGCGCTGCCTGAAGGCACTGAGGCTTGTTGTGTAAAGATTCAATGGAAATTGTTCATTCCGTTGACTGGAGTCGGCGAATTGGAAGAATCCACTCAACTTCGACGATATTATATTAACAGACTACCTAAGGTATATTGAGCATATCATCCTAATAACATACGGTATGGAAGGAGATTTTGATCGTCAGTCGGTATTTTTTGTTCATTAAATTTCAACAAAACAAATTTCTATTTGACGTGTAGGCTACATATTAAGATTTTTCATGTAGTGCCACATTCAAGCACTACCGTATGTAACTTTCTCGTAATAAAACCTGAAAATTCATGCACTCGCTATATTACTAAAGCCCCTGTGATGCAACTGTGTTCTGTCGTATCATTTTTGTAGTAAGATACTGGTAAAGAGGTCGACATAAACAATAAAACGTAACGAAACAAAAATTAAAATCACTTCCCCTACCGAGGATCGAGCCCCGGACCTTTAATTCACGAGTCCAGCGCGTAACCAATTCACCCACTGAGACTCTTATACAACGAGGGAAAATGTTACAAACATACACATTGAAAACGTTTGCGTTGGATACCTGACACTCTTTATCTCAAATGCTCCTACCAGTTTGAATAATATTCTCTAGTCGTCGGGCATACGAAAAAATAATGTTTACCTTCAAGAATAAGATTGATTTTATCTTTCGTCATAATGGCTTTGTCATATGCTTAAGCCACCGCCATTACAATCGCGTCCCTACGCACGTGCTCACATGTTGCATCATGGATAGAGAGAGCAACGATATTGCCTTGTGATCGAATGAGACTTTGGAGTATCGGACGAAGTGACATTCCCGCGGTAATGAGTTGTTCTCAGTGCAACTCCCGTCGCACTATTCTCACTCAAACTGTCATATCATTGGCATTTATGGACAAATCAGTGAGGTGTTTGCACTGACATGATTAATATACCGCATGCCACAAACTGGTATTGTTTTCAAGCACAATATTAGAGTTTTTAGTAGATGAAATTAGTTGAAACTTTTCAGCGTAAAATTTTCCAAGTGTATTTTCACCATCGCAGCTTTTTTTCACTATAGTTGCCTCTAATTACAACCAGTTACAAGGTGGTGGAGAAGAAGGTTGAAAGTATTCTTTAAAGCAAATTCCTAGTCAGTAGGGCTAAAAATTCATGAGTCATACACGTGAGATTTTCTTGTAGCTCGTCTCTGCTACGCCAATTATTTGAGTTTTATTTTACTTTAGGGGCTACAACATCGTGATCATTTTTGTGTTCTTGTGTGTGTCAACTTTGTCTAATAACCTGTGTTATTATGGTGTCCGTAGTAGTGTGTGTATACAGTATTTGTAACTGAGGGTAGGAGCGGTAAGGAGGTGGCAGATGCGAACTCAATTCAATGTGATCTTCCTGGGGTGGATCACTTCATACTGCTTTAAATTTGTCAAATGTAAGAACGAGGAATGGTTTACATTCCGGAGTTATTACAGAAGGCTTTGACTTTATACGTGCAGCGGCTTGAGTGACACGTGCAGCGGCGTGAGCGACACGTGCAGCGGCGTGAGCGAGTCTGCTTTTTCCTTTAAATAGATACTGTCGATAACGCCGAGAAAAAAGGAGTTCCGGTATTATCGAGACTCCCACTCAGTACCGGTATTATCGAGACTAAGATTCTCGTTCAGCGGAGAGACCTGGCCTTGAATGCGCTTGGTGGGGGGCGATACTAGCCATGCGGAAACTTACGATCCCGATCGGAACTAGAGCAAATTTGCCCGGCTCTAATTGGCACCTTCTAGTGTGTATGGTCTGGAACTACATTCTTTTTACATAAGTATGCCATTTTTCTTAATATTAACCGTTAATTTTATAGAAAAGTCTAAGCGCCATTCCCTTTATCTTAGGTTAAGAGTTTTGCATTAATCGGCTATGAGGCGAAACTATGAAGCTATCCTTCGAAACGCTATATTGAGTTCTGCAAGAAACAGCCAAGCGACATGTCATTGTCTCTCACACTTTGTCGGGATTGTTTCCCTGTACTCTGTACGCTTGCAGAAAGGGATTGATCTATTTTACCTTGGGAATTGACATTGACCGGAAATTCCACGTCAGTCATCACCCATCTGCCGCTTGACCACCCATGTGATAGTTGATGTCATAATACTTTGCGTTGCAATACCAGACACGTGATTCAGTGCCTGGTCAACTGTAACTTTGGCTTATACAGTTTGGCAACCTCGTTCTCAGACCACATGGCGAGATGAGAACTGTGGATCACATTCACCCAGCTTGCAGAATATTATTTTGCCTCATTTAATCTCATGGGATAATTTTCTGACTACTCAATGAGTGCGTGTGTGTGTGCATCCTGACAAGCAGAACGCAGAAAATACTTTTGCTGCTGAAGAAGAATAATCCTGATGATTCAGAAACTTTACACGTATACAAGGTAGGTATTTAGAAGTACTTCCTATTTGTAGTTCAGTACATAACTCAACTTTCCTTGCAATATCCAACGTCATTATTGATATTCATTTACCATGTGTACGTCATTGAACTGACTCAGCCCTACCAAATAGACTTCAGCAGTTTGCTACAAAATTTCTATTCCATACAAAGTCCGAAAACATTTCTTTAGCAATTCTTTATTATATTAAATGCACTTGGCGGGCGTAAATTGCATAGCATTTTTTGATATACTTACAGGGAATACAAGATAATGACACTAACACCGTGCAGTGAATCAAGCTCAGACACCTCTAAACAAGAAGCTGGTTCGACTGATCTAACCCCTCTTCAAACTGTTAGTGGCAGTAGTTGTTATGATGTGCTGTACTCTTTATCTGAAAATAACACTGCAGCTAAGCTGTTGTCGTATGAGGCAGGTCCAAGTGTAGAACCTATCAACTCTGTAGCTGATACTTCCCCTTTCAACTGTGTTATCAGAAGATGAATATAATGGAACTGCTAACTTACTGCAGAAGCAAATCAATGATAATGCAGAATGCAATGCAATGACCAAAACTCTCAGTCGATTAGTAGGCCAAGGAAGGGACGGAAAAGAAAATATCCGGATCAGAGTAGAGAAGAACGAAAGAAGAGATGCCAGGGGAATGAATCTTATATCAGCCAACAAGGTAAAGTCATTGAACCAAAAGAATTCTGAGACTTTCACTGTCGTTCAGAATGCCATAGAAAAGTTAGTCTAGAAGACAGGAAGGTAGAGTTTGACCGATTTTGGACCCTGCCTTACGAAGGTAAAGTTTTATACATTGCTAAGAAAGTAATCGTAAACCAAGTGAAGAGGAAGAGGACAAAAGATGTAAGTAGAAGAACTTTGACGAGAAGTTACACTCTGGCAGGAGTATCAGTCTGTAAAATGTGCTTTGTCCAGACCCTAAGAATATCAGGGGATCACATTAACAACTATCTTAAGAAAGCCAACGAATTATTAAGGATAACAGAGGTAAATCAGGAGGTTATAACAGAATAACTGATAGTAAGATGACTGAAATTATCGAGCACATTAATACATTTTCTAAGTACAAGTCACATTTTTGCAGATCAGAAACAAGCACTCTCTTTCTCCCGTCACATGTCACACTTCCAGTTATGTATGACTTATACATAAAGGAATATTCTCAGCCAGTTTCCCTCACATACTATAAGAAAGTATTTACTCCAGATTCAACCTACGACGAAAACAGCTTAAGAAAGACACATGCAACTTTTGTGACTCTACAAATGCTCAAATAAACAATAAAAATGGTGATACTGATGTGCTAAAGATAAAGATGCTTGCTCATCAGGATGCAGAAAATGCTCGAAGTACAATGAAGAGTGACTTTCAAAAAGCAACCGAAATTAATGGACTGTCGGTGCTTAGCTTTGATATGCAGAGGACACTGCCCCTGCCGAGAATTCCAACAAACATAATATTCTACAAACGTCAGTTATGGCTGTATAACTGTGGAATTCATGACGCTTCATCGAACAAAGGCTTCTGCTATCTGTGGCTCGAGGGCCAAGCTGGGCGTGGAGCCCAAGAAGTGGGCTCTTGTGTAAGAAATTACATCACTGAATATTTAGAAAAAGGCACGGAACAACTTGTGCTTTGGTCCGATTCCTGCGGAGGGCAGAATCGGAACATGAAATGGTCCTGTCATGGAGTCACATCCAACTCTAAAGACCATAAAAATGCGATTTCTGGTTTCCGGGCACAGCTATTTGCCCAATGATGATGATTTCGGAGGTATTGAAAGTGCCTTGAAGTTTCATCGAAGACTATATACACCAGAAGATTACAAGGAAGTAATGAGAACTTGCCGAAAGAAGAACAAGCTGGTCGTGAAAGAAACTAAAAGAGAAGATTTTGTGGGCACGGCATCCGTTGAGAAACAAATAATAAATAGGAAGAAAGATACAAATGGCAATGGAGTAAGCTGGCTAACAACACGGGAAATTGAAATAAGTAAGGAAAGCCCATGGCTGTTTACTTTAAAAAAAACTTTCGATGACAAAGACGGCCAAGTAATCAATTGAAGAGGAGAAATAGCGCACGCCAATGTGACCAGAATGACCTCAGTTTTTGCCTTAATGCTCTATGGCCAAATGGAAAAGCTATATCAGAGCCAAAATTACAGGATCTCAAAAGTGTCATGCATCTGATACCATCCGATTCCAAGGAGTTCTACGAAGGCCTTCATTCAGATGGAAACAGTTTTGACGACATCGAGGGTTTTGGTAGTGAACTCGATTTCTCGACACAAGATGAAACTTAAGACTGTGTCAATTTCCTATTGTGTGGAAAACATTTACATCATAAAGTAGAATGTAACACCAATGTTTATAGCATTAGTTCATATAGTATTATTATTGCTTTAAGTTTGATTCTGGTATTCAAATGTATCTGTGTTTTTATTCAACTATTGATAATAAAATTGCAATTAAGGACACACGAGTACTCATTGTACGTGTCAAAGTCTCCAGAAACTGGCATTAAAATAAAAATGTATAAAGGCCTAAAAGACTAAAAAGGTGCTTAGACGGTTTACGCATAACTATAGTGTTCGATAGAATAACGTACAACAAGCTATTCACCAAAAATGGCACTTAGCACTTTTATGCGTAACTAAACTCACAGATAACATAAAGCAGCAAAGTGTCAATTGCTAATAAATCAATTGTTTGCTGTATTTTTGTAATTTAAACGCAATAACTATCAACAATGCATATAGGTAAGGGTTAGTTTGCTTTTGAAACTCAATCTTGGCTAACAGGAGAGAATTTGTGATAGTTAAAATGTCAAAACTTTCAATCACGTTTTTCTCAATATCAGCTTTTGGTGGATAGCTGTTTAATGCATAACGCCGTCCAAGTGGACTATATTAATTACCGTATAGTGTGTTTTTGAGTGATGTGGGAATTGACAATAATGAATTGTGATAGACTGAGGAAGGGTTAAAAAGTTACCCGAAACATGTACCTGATTAAATAATTGTGTTCAGGCAATTTTTAGTATTGATCGGGTGGAGATTTTCATTACCAATTCAAAGTGAATTCACCTCAAGTCTTAACTCCCTGAACTAAGATATCTTGCCAGCTGGGAATGTAATCAAGTGGCCCATGAAATG
The DNA here is from genome assembly GCA_946902985.2 of Meconema thalassinum. Lineage (NCBI taxonomy): Eukaryota > Metazoa > Arthropoda > Insecta > Orthoptera > Tettigoniidae > Meconema > Meconema thalassinum. Next base: position 217,455,676 of record OX336391.1, read on the forward strand.
CTCGATGCTATAGATAAGGGCCTCACTGTAGCACCCCATTGAATACCTGTTCAATAGTCTGTTCATTTCCAAGGTGTCCCTAATCTGTCAGATGAGGGAGGGACTCTTTACTCCCATATGTCTGAGGCTGGACTCAAAATATTATTAGCAGATTCCCAGAAAGTACGAGTAAAGCAGTCTTACTTACTGCCCCATGAATTATACTTTTGACAATTCGGGGAACTGACTGGTAAATTTGATAGTCCTACCCGCCTGATCATACACAAGGAGGGCCACAACTCAGAATATGTCCAAGATGCCCACTCTCATTCATAGTAACTGGTATCCCGATTGTCAGGACCACTTACTAAGCCATTCAGCTGTTGGCCATGGTTCAGTAAGTGTATTTGATATAGAAATGTATACAATGTGTCAATTTGCAAAATTGTTAGTCTCACCATGAATGTTGAGTGTGGCCCATCTGACTCCATTGCTGGGCTTAAGCCCGATGGTTCCCGGGTTAGATTCTTGACTCGGCCATGGGGATTTTAATATCTTAGGATTAATTTACCTAGCTCGAGGCTGCATTAGGCCGCTGAGGAAGCTACACAGTATTTCATTCCACCTCCTGTCTAGGAGTTGATTAACTACTAGCATCTTTTTGACTCTGAGAGTCGCATATTTAGTTAAAAGACAAGTGATTGTATCACGAAATTTTAATAGATAGTATTGACGAGGCGGAACCATTTGGAACTTTGTTCTTAATATAACTACTAGCATATAAACTAAATGGAATTTCTGTTGCAGGAGAGTTGAAAGTCGAAGGCCTCTGCCTAAACTAGTGTACAGCTTGCTCAATGATAAGAGCTTGAAGAAGAGACTGAGCGAACATGGGCTGAGTACTGCTGGAGATCGCACAACACTGATTAACCGGCTCAGAAGGTATGTGGGTTTATATATCTCTGGATAGGACCAGAGGAATTATTGTCCCATAGAACAATTGCCTTATACTATAAAGAGAAAGAACTTGTTCTATGCTTGGTTCATACTCCTGAATGCAGAGGGGCGAGACAAGTTATGTGCTTGGCTTACACTTCGGACTAGAGAGGGGTGATTTATTGATTATTCTATGGTCCGCCAATCAATACCTTTACAGTGAAATATGCCGGTAGGCACTAAAGACGGTACATGTTTCGAACCTTGTACATACGATTCTTCTTCAGCCGATTTGAATTGGCACAGAAAAAATCACAGACAAGAGTAATGACCATACAAGTATACATAAAAGACCCTTAACATACACATTAGAACAATTAAAAACTTTCTTCAGTTCACTTAAAACCACTGTACTATGAGTTTGTCCATGCTGTGGGACAGCTTGTGTTGAAATGCGCAGAGAGAGCGCGCTTTTGTCCGTACATTATGACAATTTAAGAAACTTGATTATCTTCTAATTTTCATAAAGTCCTTTCAGTTGGCTTCTGTTCAGTTCTTCTTGACGAGAACATGATGAGATTCTATGAGTAGTTAGAACTTAGTCAAGTGTGGATGAAAGGTGGAAAGTTGTCCCAATTGGGCAGTTCCTGCGAAGCCTGTGGGTCAGCGTGTTGGCATAATACGGCCACTGTTGAGCAAAAATTATGGAATTAATAAAAATGGGGATAAAAAGAATAATCCCTGAATAAGAGAAAACCAACTCTAAAATAAATGAGAAACCGAACATACAAATGCAAAAGCGTAAGAACTGAAGTTTACCTGTGTGGATAAATATAATATAAATATGACAATATAAAACATGACAATGAGGTGTCCTTTGCTAGTGCTACCTTTGTACCGAATTTCGTTCAATTCGCGTTCACCGTGTTCGAATTGATGGGGGGGGGGGGACAGACATTCAGAGTACACACACTCACACACACACATACACACAGACAGACTTTTTTTTCGCCCTGTATTGCTCTCATAAGTCTACTTTTATTTTTAGCAAAAATCGAAAGTAGGCTAATAAAAATTTTAATCACCATATGTCGTGCGATTCGAAGATGTAAATCAGTAACTATCGTTTGATCAATTCGACGGGTTTTATTTTTAAAATATGTTCTTACGGTGATCAGAATAAAGTATTAGTGGTCAGGGAAAAGTCAGGGAAAATGGGATCTTAAGTCAGGGAAAAGTCAGGGAAAATGCAAATCTTGGTCTTATAACAACCCTGCAGAGTCAGCGCCTGCATTGCCGCCCGTGGAGGCTACACGCCGTACTAATAGAGGTGTTTCAGCATGGGTCAATACCTGGTACCTCTGACCAGTTGGAGCTATTGATCTGTGAATGTAATCATTTCATGTACTCCATATGCACTGTTTTTTTAACTGTAAATCGTGAGTGACTTGGAAATATCTAAACGGGTGTAAGTTACTTCCCCCCCCCCCCCCCCCCCCCCCCAAAGTGTATAACATTTAAAGATGGTATATTGGCTTTCACGGCCAGTGAATTAAAACTCGGCAATTCTTCTAAGTTTGTGCCGTATCTTGTGTGGGGTTTCGCCTAGGACACCAAGATGGCTCATCAGCGGGCTCTTGAGGGAGGTGAAGCCTGCTTGAGTTTTTAGTTCTCGCAGAAAAGCGTTGCAGTTGCACTTTATATAAAGGGAGGTAGTGCGCAGTTCGCTACTCCTGTGGGGGTCCGGGCAGGGACACCAATAGCCCGCTGATGGTATCCTAGGCGAAACCCCACACAAGACAAGGCACAAACCTAGAAGAATTGCTGAGTTTTAGTGTATAACATGTTCCATTTAATTCTTGGTTGGCTTGCATAGGTTTGGGATATTCAATTTCAACTAAATTTGATAAATTGCAATAAAATATGGTACCACTTTTTCTATCTTAAAACAACACTTTTTGGATAAAAATGGAACTATTTTCAAACACCTAGTCCCAGCAATTTCTTTGAGCAGTCTTATCTGGTGTTTATTTGAGTAGTAACATGCACATGCAGAAGAATGTAAAGCCTGCTGCACACAGTGCAGGTTTTCTTCCTACTAAAATTGCTTGCTTGGACCCATGATGGCAGCAGGTATGCAAGGTGCATGATGGGAAGTGAACCTGCAGCATTTCTCTGATAGACCCCATGCTATATTCTTCTTGCTTGAGACAACAGCTAATCAGAAAGTGACATAATCAAGATATGCATTTGTATGTTTTGCAAAGAGCTTTCCTGGCAAAAATATTGAGGAGTAAGGTGGCAAATAAAGGAATGATGGTCCCTTAGCAAGGTGGCAGTTAAGCATTGGCCATTTGGTTGGCAATTAAAAGGCATGAAGCGGAAAAGTTAGGTGGCAGTAAAGGGGTAGGAAGTAATAGAGGGAAGCTTGTCAATTAATAGGCACGTGGCAGTTAAGAGGCTATAAGTTGACCTTGGTAATAGTCGAGTGTATTGACGTATCAGGTCAAAATGCATTAGTTTTTAAAGTAACCTTTCTATCAGTCGGAAAGCACTGTACTGTTTCGGTTTAGTGATCTTCAGAAGATATGTTCTGAACATGCACAACTAAGGTCCATCATTCAATTTTGATTAAAAAGTGACATGAATGGTGGTAAAATGTGATAGAAGTAGTTGGTTCCCAATGGTGAAATGTGTACCATCTTTCTTAAGAACTATGAAAGCAAATGCCTACCTTATTATAACGGAATCTCTTGGACAGATTATATGGAAATCTTCTACACACTCTCATGTTTGCAGTATCCACAGCATAATGAAAGAATATAATATTCCCAAAATGTGGTTAAACTTTTCCGCAATGTCGAATAAGTATAATTGCCACTAAGAAATTGTGAGAGCAATATGAATATCTTTGCAAACAAAGGGCAGTGAAATTCCCGCAAAGTGGCATGAGAGTGACACCAAGCATCTTTGGCACATAGGAGCAGTGATGTTCCTGCAAAAGTGTGTGAGAATGTTGCTGAACATCCTCATGCATTAGGAACAGTAAAAATCTTTCTAAACAACACAGCACTTACTTCCCCCTCAAGTGCCACTTAAAATACCAACTTAAAGTTTACCTCCTCGTTACACCTTATTCCCCCTTACTGCTACTTCAACCCTTATGTGCTGATTTACTGCCCCCATTGTTCTTTTGATTTTCAAGCATACGACAGCATTAACCAAGCTGCACTGAGGAAAATAATGCAAGAGATATCCATTCCACAGAAGTATATCAGGTTAATACAGGCCTGTTATACGGACTCTAGCTGTCAAGTTCAATTTGCCAATCAGTTATCAGCACCCTTCAATATACGGAATGGACTACGACTAGGTGACCCCCTGGCACCAGTTCTCTTCAACATCGTCCTGGAGAGTGTGAGCCGTGCATTCTGCGAGACCTGGGCCACGCCTCAAACACTTGAGGAACATCTCTGCGTTTTTGAAAGGAAGATCATGCGCAAAATATATGATCCACTATATAATGCAGAAACAGAAAGGTGGGAAAGAAGGTCTCACCAAGACCTTTATCAATGCTTTGGGAAGACGAGCATCAACCAGATTCTGGAGAGGAGGAGGTTGCAAAGGTTGGGACATGTCATTCGAGCTGAGGATTTCATATCCAATCATGTTTTCAGCTCGACACCAACTGGCAGACGCCCGAGAGGCCGCCCTAGAACAAGATGGAAGGATCGAGCGATAATGTCACTGACAAAGGTGGCACCAACAGCAACTGTGGAGGATGCAACGGACAGAGAAAGGTGGAAGATCATCTGTGACCAATACTTGTGAAAAGTCTCAGTCCCTCCTGTTGTAATACCTGTGTTGTTTTGTATATGAGTTTTTATCTTATGCTCTTATTGTCTGTCCTGGGTCTTAATGGCCTATGATAGTTCTTAAGTAGCTGGCTGCATGGCTCAGCGGTAATGTTCTCGCCTGCTATTCCTAAGGTTGCAGGATCGAATCCTGGCGCAGTCAGCTTGTATTTGATGGTCTGCAAATGCGAGGGAGCCGTGTTAGTAGGTTTACTGGCACGTTTTAAAGGTCCCCTTTGGGGCAAAAATTCGGCACCCCGGCATCTCTAAAAGCCACAGTAGTTAAAAGAGACGTAAAATTAATAACATTATTATGTTCTTAAGTGGCCTTTTATATTTTTTGTTAGCGTTGTTAATTTGTTAGTTTATTCCCCCATAGTGCCACTTACATACAACCTGAGAAGTTACTCTTCACTTCATTTTCCCCTTAGTGGCACTTACATAGTATTTACATATCACTGTAGAAGTTGTTCTTAATTTGCTGCCTTCTTTTTTTTCCCTTGATGCCACTTAACTATCCACTAAGATGTTTTTAATTTGCCATCTTATTTCCCTTTAGTACTACTTAACTGCCACTTAAATACTACCTAAAAATTGTTCTTAATTTGCCACCTTATATCCCCCTAGTACCACATCACAGCCTTTAACGATTTCCCAGGGGTGTGTTGGCGCAGCGGTCAAGCTGTTGGCATCTCACCACGGCAGACGGTTCGATTACCGGACAATGCATGTGAGATTTTGAAAGTGAAATGCCATGTCCTGTGGTTCGGATTCCATGTAAAAAGGAGGTCCCGTGGCTAATGATCGCGAGATTGACGGTCACATAAAACTACATACTTCTTTTTAAAATATTTCCTTTTAATAGCCACCTTGGAGGCTGGATTTAGACAGCTCCTTAACCCGGTCCATGAGGCAATTATAATTGGCTACATGGATAATTCTTGCCAGGCGCGTCCACGTCGCGGAGGTGGGCAACGGTACTGTAATATACCATGGTACTACAGTACCGGCTAAGTTCTGGTGAGGACCCAGTCCTATGGGGTATAACATAGGCCCCGTGCACAGGGTTACGTGCGAAGACCTCAACGGAATCTGCAGCGGAGAAGATGGACTTCAGAATGGTGGAGATTGCGGAAGAGGCAACCCAGTACTCAGGGAATAGTATGAGTACAGCATCAATCGGCAGCGTCTGTTTCCCAGGTTAGGGGCGGCTGCAAGGGCGTCTTGTTTCCCATGTTAGGGGCGGCCTGTATAATAGCTGGCAGTAGCTTCATAAAATGCCTTTGGGAGTGGCGACCCCATCGTAATAATAGCCTAAAATGGAAATGACACTTCAAATGATTCGGAGAAGGTTAGGGCGTACCCTGCAGGCGACGTGCAGTTCTTTTGGTACTGGGGGAAATGTGAGAAATGGTCGACCAGTAACCGAAATGAAAGTGGGAATCATGAATGTCATGACCCTGACAGGCAAGGTGGAGGAGGTGGTAGACTTCATGGAGAGGGAGAATGTTGGATTGATGGGGCTGAGTGAAGTGAAATGGAAAGGTAAAGGAAGGAAGAAATTGAGGAATGGATATACATTATACTAGAGTGGTGGCCAAGAGGCAAAAAATGGCGTGGCACTGATAACCTCGAAACAACTGGAGGAGTATGTTGAAGTGGTCGAGTGTGTGAGTGACAGAATAATGAAAATTAGAATGAAGATGAAAAATGACGTGATGGACTTCATACAAGTGTATGCACCACAGACTGGAAACAGAGAAGAAGATATTGAAGTATTCCTGGAGGATGTAGAAAGAGTAATTTCAGATGTAGAAGTGGTGATCATGGAAGATATGAATGCACAAGTCGGAAACGAGAGACAAGGAAAGGAAGAAGTCATTGGACCATATGGATATGGGAAAAAGAACCGGGAAGGAGAGGAACTTGTAAACTTTTGTGAAAGGAATGGACTGATAGTGGGTAATTCATGGTTTCGGAAGAAAAACAGCAGGAAAATTACGAGATATGGTTGGGGCGATAGGAGAACAAAATCAGTAATTGACTACTTTCTGGTGGAAAGGACTAATCGCAGAAAGCTGATGGATGTGACAGCTTTTCCAGGAGAAGCATTTGATGGGGACCATAGAGCTTTGGTGGCAAAATTTAGATGGGAAAAATTGGAAAACCTAAAGGAGATCAGAGAAAGTAAAATAAAAGTATGGAAATTGAAAGACAAAAATGTACAGGAAGATTTTCAGGAGAGATTGAAACAACAAATCCCAGTTACTGAAGTGGAAAACATAGAAGAGGAATGGTCCCACTTTAAAAAGGCATTTGTTGGTGCAGCAGAGAGTGTTTGTGGTAGGACGTCAACAAGAGTGAAAGAGAAGGAGACACCGTGGTGGAATGAGGAAGTGAGGAAAGCAGTGAAAGAAAAGAAGTCTGCATGGAAAGAATGGAACCAAGATCAAACAGAAGAAAGCAAAAGGAAGTATCACGACAGCAAACGGAGGTGTAAGAAAGTGGTAGGAGAAGAAAAGTTGGGAAGAATTTACACGAAGAATGGAAACAGATGTAAGTTGCAGTAAAAGGATGCTGTATGGACTTCTAAGAAGTAAGAGAAAAGAAAGAGTTACCACAAAGCTGGTGAAAAAGGAAGATGGAGAGTTGTTAACACACCCAGAAGAGATAAAGGGACGATGGAAGGAGTATTTCGATAAGCTATTGAATGTGAGCAATTGTACTGGTGAGATGGAAGTGACACAACCTGACGACTCTATAACAGAAGATGATATAACAATGCTGGAGGTGGAATTAGCAGTACAGAAAATGAAGCTGGGAAAAGCAACAGGGGTGGATGAAATCAGTGTAGAAATGATAAAGGCTGCTGGACCTGTTGGTATGCAATGGTTGTATCGACTGCTAAAGTGTGTGTGGAAACGGAAATGTGTACCAGAAGACTGGGAGAAAGGGCTAATAATACCAGTGTTTAAGAAGGGGGACAAAAAGGTGTGTGTGATAACTATAGAGGGATCACCCTCATATCACAGATAGTAAAAATACTGGAAAGGATATTAGAAAGAAGAACGAGAAGAAAGGTGGAAGGAGAGTTGCAAGAGGAACAGTATGGCTTCAGGAGTGGAAGATCCACAGTGGACCCAATATTTAGCTTGAGGCAGGTGATGGAAAAGAACTGGGAATATGGAGAGGATATGATCATGACTTTCCTAGATCTAGAAAAGGCATATGATACTGTCCCCAGAGAGAAGGTATGGGAAACCATGGTTAAGAAGAGACTGTGAAGAGAAATGTTGGAAATGGTGCAAGCAATGTACAACAACTGTGTTAGCAGGGTACAGACCCCAGTTGGAAAGACAGATTGGTTTAGGAACAAGACTGGACTAAGACAGGAGAGTGTGCTGTCACTTCTCTTGTTCATAATGGTGATGGATGAAATTGTAAAGGAAACAAAGGAAGCATATGGACATAAAGAAATGAAGTTACTGTTATTTGCAGATGATATTGTGGTCTGGGGAAGGAACACCGAAGAAGTGCAAAAACAACTAGATGCACTGAAAGAAAATATTCAGAAGTACGGCCTGAAAATCAGTATAGAGAAAAGCAAGACCATGGTGATGACAAGAGGGGAGAGACAAGGAAAGGGCACTGTGAAAATTGGAAGTCAGAGTTTGGAAATTGTGGACACGTTCAAATACCTAGGAAGTGAATTGATGCAAACTGGTAGGTTGGGCATGGAGATTGGCAGGAGGGTACAGCAGAGCAATGCATTCTATCAAAGTGTAAGAAAACTTGTTTGGGATAAGGAAGTACCAAGGAAAAGCAAGGAGGTAATGTATAAAGTGTACTATGTTCCCATATTAACTTATGCAGCTGAGACTTGGACCCTGACAAGCAGGCAAGAGAGTAGAATCCAAGCCAGTGAAATGAAATTCCTAAGAAGTATGATAGGAAAGACAAGGAGAGACAGAGTGAGGAATGAAGACGTTAGGAAGGAAGTTGGGATGGAAAAACTAAATGAGAGAATTGAGAAGAATAAACTAAGGTGGTTTGGACATGTAAAGAGGATGGAGGAAAATAGAATACCAAGACAGATGCTGGAGGCTAAGTGCAAGGGTAAGAGACCAAGAGGGAGACCTAGAACAAGGTGGATTGATTCAGTGAAGAACAGCGTAAGAAAAAGAAATCTGGACTGGGACAAGATCGTGGAAGAAGAATGGTGGAAGGAAAGAGGAAAGTGGAGAAGTGCCATAAATACCCCGACCCGGCAGGAGCTGGATAAGGGGAAATGATGATGATGATGATGATGATCCTTTTAATAGCCATCTTAATTCCTCCTTACTGCCTCCAAAACTGTTATATGCCACTTAACTGCCTTTTTATATTTTTGCCAGGTTTATGGGCTATGTTGTGTATAAGAATAAGAACTGTCTATAAACAATGGAGGTTTTCTAGGGCTGGTCAATTGAAGAAAAGAGACAGTAATAAGGGGAAGATATCCAATGGGAAATCATGTGGGTTGGTTACCTCATCTCGCGAAACAACGTGGTAAAAATGTCTCGTCACAGCAGCCAATGCCGACTCTGTAATTCATGCTCTGCCTTTCTTTCGTCTATGAGTGAAAATATCACATTTACAATGATGAATTTCTAGCATAACAGCATCCACATTTGTTGACAGCTGACTGTTCCATAAGAAGTCAAAAAGTTGTTTCAGGAGTCTAATATTTGGCAAGCAGGATATGTGTCCAAAAAACGCAATCCTTCGTTTTCGCATCGTGTCAATGATAGATTCATTTTCCTTGTAAAGTATTGAATTGGGCAAAAGTCCCTCTCTTACGCAGTAAATTTAGCTAGGAGTCCATTGTAGCCAAGCCTGCAACACTGAATGCCAGGCTCCAAGCTGCACAAAATCCATTTGCAACCATCACAGCTCCAAGCAAGCAATTGTGCATTGAAATTTGCACTGTGTGCAGCGGGCTTTAGAGATCAAAGTGGTGATTGGTGGAAATTTCTTTCTCAGGTTTGTACAAGAATGTTGCATTTTAGGTTCACTGTACTTTACAATTCGGAATGTGATTCTCTGAATCCGAGGCCAGTATCGAAATTAATCCAACAGATCGAGAAGGATGAGCGTGAGGAGAAGAAGTTGTCGCGTGAATCTCCTCAAAAAGTGAGTATACAGTTATTAGTGAGAAACATATAACAGTTGTTGCTCTTTATGTTGTCATCTACTTCTTCGTCTACTTTGAACCCTGCGACAGAGCCGTGCTCGTGTGCACCATGCCTGTAGTGAGGAGCTGCATTAAATTGACAGCTTGGTGGTTCACAACTTGGCGCTGACAGCATCATCGTGAGTGAGGTGTCACCACACTTTCTCCAGGAAAATGCCAGGATGGTATATTTCAAGCCCCAGGGCACCCACTCCAATCCTTAAAGCCAGTTTGTTACTTATACACTCCTCCACTGATCACTACCAAAATTTACACCAAGTGGCATAACACACGTAGATTGATCATTGAGGTAGTTATATTGTCAAATTCATATGTTAACTTCATGTTTTAAGGGTCACAAAATAAGATGCGCAAAAGATCAAAGTGTTTATGGATCTGGGATAACTTATTTTACGTCCCTTTCTGTGAGAAACAACACTCCACATATCCCAGAGGTATCCCAAAAATACCGTTTTAAGACCCCAGAGTCAACCGTTTCAAAGATATTTTCAAAAAAAACTCCCTGCTCCTGGAAACTGATCAAGGAATGGCCACCTGTAACCATGGGGCAACACTAGCTGAAGATGTTCTTAGAATAAGTACAATTTTCAGTCTAGTCAATACAGAACCAAAAACAGGGTTTCAATTAATAAAATGCAATCATTAGCTCAAGATGTCCCATTCGACTTCCTATCCAGCTGTGTAAGAGTCAGTGCCCAGCTAAAGTACCTAGCATATACATCTGTGAGAACATTGTGGGTGGAGACCGCAGGTAACTGCTCGAATTCTAATAATTACAGTACCACAGAAACACTGGTTATCAGGCAATTCCAACGCATTCCCAAGTGCACAGGGCTGATGAGCAAGATGCCCCTAGCTCCTAAAATGATATTAACAATTACAGTACTATTTCTTTCAGCTGTTATACTCTGTGAGCTGCCAGAAAGGGATTGACAGTTCTCGTCTTGCCATGTGGTCTGATAACGAGGTTGCCAAACTGTACAAGTCAAAGATACAGCTAACCAGGCACTGAAGCACGTGGGCTGTAATATTGCAACGCAGAGTTTTATGACATCAACTGTGCGCACATGGATTGGTCAAAAGGCAGAGGGGTGATGACTGACGTGGTATTTCCGGCCAAATGTCAATCCTATTCAGGCAGCTCACAGAGTATAGTCCATAGTAACAAAACAAATGATTTTCTTGTGTTCATTTTTGGAAATACAGTATATGCCATTCAATGAAGGGAATATTTTTATTTGTTATTAGAGGCTTTTTGTTCATTCCATTGTACTGCGCCCGAATTCCTCTAGAGCACAGTCCCAAATCCGCACAGATGGTAAAAGGATCGTGAGAATGTCAACACCCGGCCATGAGTTAAACAACTCTCACCGGACTGATGACTAGGGAACCCTAGGAACACATATATACATCTCTAACTATACTACTAACTAGTTGCATACAGTACAGAAAATATAAACAAATAAAAGTAGAGCATTTACTAGCAACTCGGCTCTCGGGCGTTAAGATAAGTCGTCGATCATCTGCGTGCATCTAGCTAGCGGTATCGTTCTAGTGTAATTAAGCATTGAATCAAAGAAACAGTTCTAAAAATCTCAGCAAGAATAAAAACGTTCTTGCCATTTATTAATAATAAAATGTATCACATGACAAAAATCTTCCCTTCACCAAAATATAAAATAAAATAATTATATGTGCCTCACTTAGGCCTGATGCGTTTAATAAAAGTCTTCTTGCATCTTTATCCTACTGCAACAAATATCTCTTGCTTAGCAACATTTAATTAAATATAGAGTTTAATTACTGACAGTAATGTCTGTCCTACTTGTTTACTAAATATTTATGCTTTAACGCTCATCGCAACAAATATTCTCCTACATAATACATTCGTTAAAGTCTTCAATTTAAATCTTATGTTCCTAAATATACTAAAATAATAATTAATACTAAAATGATAACGTATTTACACTTTATACATGATCGCGTCCCGCACGATATAAAAATTACTGTTTCTAATACATTAGAGTTCATCTCATCACACCTCCTGTCTGATCATCATCTTTTTACGTGTATTTCCAACTTTCTGCGTATCTCACACAATAAACTAGTCAAAATAGGTGTTTGTGTGTCAATTCTATGTGAATCATAAATACGAACAGTAAAGTTAATATTTCATCACTTTGTGTAAAACTCTGGTATTTCAATAATAAATAATAAAACAAACTAACAATGCAAGACTGTTCAGATAAGCTATTCAACCAAAAATCGAGTGTGTGTGGCATGAATCCTCACTCCCAACACTCTTATTACCTCCAAATACAACATATGACTTCTCTTCCTCATCACAGAATATTACAAAACCTTTCTTCAATAACTCACGTAGCATATTATCGCGTCTTTAGTTACGCCTTTCATTAATACAAATACATTTCACCAACTTCCCTTTCTTTTAGCACGTTCACAAACTTCTACCTTTCCATATCAATTACTTTCATCAAAGTATGATATTTAGTATTCCTACTAGAGATTAAGACTGTAACAACTTTCATGAATATGTCTCTCTCCTTCCTACAAACTCTTCTATCGATTATACATCTTGTGCTATGTCCAAATACTTTCCACATAATTCCTCCTTCACTTCACATATTACTTTGTTACAATTTATCGCTTAATTCTGAATTCCAAGTCTGCCTGTGTCTGTTACAAAAATAACAATAATCTTCCCTCACGTTCAAGTTCATAATAAATATTTATATCTCTCCTTCTATCTGACAGTATCGTTTCATGATAAATATACATCCATAACATTGGATAATAACATTTCTCGTTCAGTTTTGCCTTTCAACTATCGCATACTGTTCCTTTCCGTACATCAAAATTCTGGGTTTTACAATGTCATTCCATTACTAGCATACAAAAGTTACCTCTATGCCAATATAGAGTACTTCTGTTAACTTTATCGTTCTATACATCTTATTTCGTTTCTGAAATGAATAAATTCTCCACTTGTGAGACTCTCTGACTTCCCTTTTCTCACTTCAAGTAATAAACTATTCACTTTCGTCAAACTGACTGTATTCTTTCTCTGATACATTACTGATTTATTTCTCAGAAAATTGTGCTTCATTACTCTTGTTTCAATACAAATATATTATCGTTCTTCAACATTTCCACAAATATACAAAATTCTCTAACACATCATCAAATCTACTAAGTTCTCCAATATTACAATAAATCTGCGGGGTTTTCCAATGTTACAACAAATCTGCGGAGTTTTCCAATGTTACAACAAGTCTACGGAATATACGTTCGCAGTCTACGGAATATACGTTCGCAATCGCAACAGAATCGTTCGTAAGAAATATTTTAACGCTCTAAAAATGACAATGAAAAATACTAACGATGTCTAATATCATCGATCAAGACTTTCAAATTCGTTCAAATGACGTATGAAAATAACTGTCGCATCTTACAAAAATTTACTAAAACTTTCAAGACAATAATAACATAGGTTATAAATGCAAATATGTTGGTCAATGCTGGAATAACATGTACAAAGTCTAACTACAGATATGGAATATATGCACTCTTCTACCTGGTTTCTGAGATCGTTGGTGACAAACCTGATGACTCTGGTGTCCTCGCAACGTCACCATATGGTTTCCGGAATGCTGTGAGCTGCTCCAATCTGGCTGGGTTAGATCACCACGGCCTTGCTTGGACTGCAGTACATTTGAACGACCTGGTGGGCTGTCTTCGGAACAGGTTATCAGCTGGCTGCCCGCTCATGACCCACTTCTCCCCTGCATGATGACGACACGTCCTCGCCTCTGCTCTGCTGCTGGCCTCGCGTCCATCAGTCCTGGGTTCCTTGTGGTCTCCCTCACGCATCCGCTCGTCTTCTTCTTCTCAGATCTAGATGTTCTTTGAAGTCGGTAGTTTGCATAGTTCTTTCCATCATGAAAGATCACCTCCATGTCATGAAATTCCATTGTAGTAGCTTGCAACGTTATGTTAGCCAATCTGCGGTGATTTGCAGTTCGCTCTGCATACTGCTATGTCATCCTAGTCATTTCTGAATCTCGCCGGTCCAGTATAGTGCTATCTTCCCAACATGGTGAATTTAAAACATCATTCTCATCGCGCAAGTGTTTGTAGTCGTAGTTCTTCCCCTTCGACCCAAATTCTTAATCATTCTTGTACAGATTGTTGAATTTCCAATGGTTTAAGTCTCCCTTCTTCAGACTTTCGTTCTGCGTAGTTAAGTGTTCGATGTTCAGTTTGTTACTTGCAAGGTTTTCTATCGTCGTAGATTTCTTCTTTTAGAATATGATGAATAACTTTTCTCAATACTGTAGACTTGTAGTATTAATGATTCGTTTTCATTACTGCTTGTTTCATCTTGAAGTCTTCAGTTCACAAAACCTTTGTCTAATACTTCTGAAGAGTAAATACAATATACGTCTTGTCTTCTCGACGGTCTGTGTAGAAAGAGCCTCGTTTCCTCGCGTCTCCTAGCCTCCTCGGTTAGATTTCCCTCGTAAATCTGACTAACTAGCCTCCAACTACTATGAATATTAACAAATTCATACAGAACTTCTCTCTCAGTCTTTCAATTTAAAATCTGTTTTGCCAATTAAATTTCTTTTTCTCTGCTGGTGAATTCAATGTGCAACACTCTTATAAAATATTAAAATAAAGATTTTAATATTTATTCCTTCCTTAGTATTCAAACTAATTTCCCATTGGTTCTTGCTTAAAAAGTGGCGCGCTCCTGCCACGCGCTAGCTTCTCCCACTCTTGATACTCGCGTGTGTCGTGACCTCAATTCCACCTTTGCTCCCCCTCGCGTCAAAACAGGTTTCTCGCCGCACACCTCGTAAAAAGTGTCGACTTTCCAGAACAGTATCTCAATCATTTATACATGGTTAAAAATTTACCAAATCTTAAAATCTCCATTATTCATGAAATAAAAATATTTCTTCAGACAAAATTTTTCCCAAATGCTTGTATTAACGTTCTCTTCCATCTGGACTGCTAATTTAGTCGAAAATTCCAAATTTAAAATATGCCATTTTTCTGATGTGGTCCTTGGTTCATACCTCATCCTGTCTTCTCCTCTCTCCTAGACATGATTTCGAGTGCAGTACCATAGTGAAACTATCAAGTGAAGAAGGATTTTCTTGTTGATGTAATATACTGTACTGTAGTAATATTCAAAACATTATCATACTTTTGTTTGGTGGGCCTGCAGTACAGTTCTGTAATGATAAATACACATGTGTTTTCACTTAACAAAAAAATGTTCACTGTTATGAAAAGGTCTTGAGATGTTCATTGCCATTATCAATGAAGTTTTTGGGATGTTATGTCATATCTGTTAACTAGCCAACGTTTTGCAAGCTGATAAAAATCAGCTAATGGCAAACCAAATGCTCAAAGAATGTACCGTGATGTGTACTGGATCAAGGCTCAGCTACAAGTGATGATGCACAGTCCATCTACAATGACCAACATAAGTGTGGATCTAGAAGTGGGTGATGATCCTGTATTCTTTAAGACTTATGAAGGAACAAACAAAAATCAGGGGTTTTTCTTCAAATTTATGGATAAAATTAAATTGACTAATGAACACCAGAAATAATTTCATTGTGTGTGTATCCTTACCAGTCCAGGGAAAAGAGTCTATATTTTAAAAATACCTGAATATATAATTTGTTTTTAGACTGTCTTGTGGTAGAATATCTTATTCCCAAACTTCCTTACTCATGGCACAGGTTGTTAAATGTTGTCCTTAAAAATGCAAAATTGTGGGTTCGATCCTGGCTGTCTGATGGCATTTACAGTTTAAGTGTGACAGTAGATTTAGTGGCACGTTTAAGATCCCCTCAAGCACCTTGGCATTTATAGAACAGCAGCAGCTAAACCCATATTATGTATTAGCAACAACAATCAATCATTGGACAGGAATAGAAGGAAGCACAGGTGAAGGACAAACACCAAGTACAAGTAGGTGCAGACAGAGGGAGAGATGAAAAGGAAGAAACACACAAAAGGACAACAATCTACATAGTCCATCTTTGAAGGTAGCCATTTACATCATCAATCCAATCAATAACTCTTCAATGCTTCAGCCCCTGATGACCACCCAGTCTCATCAGAAGACCAGTTCTTCTAGCTTGCCACGGTGGGTGAGTGGATAGCGTGTCGGTCTACTAACCCCAAGATTGCAGGTTCGCCCCTGACCGTGGTAAGTGATTTTTGAAAGGCGGCAAAAATACGATACGCATGTCATACGATGTTGGCATGTCAAAGAACCCATTTGAATTCAGTAGGCAGAGTTCATAATGGCAAAATTAATCTCGGGAGTTTCCGCCAGCACAAAGTTCCTCATTTCTCTACTAGAAAGCGCTATTGTGTTCAAGGAGATTAGATATCTAACATCTAACCTCCTTGACTTTCATAGTCAAGGAACTACGAAATTCGACATGCAAGCTACCCTCTGGGTGTCAAATAGCAAAGCTTGCACCAGGCACCCGAGGCCATACGATATTATATTATATACCAGTTCTTCTGTTGCTCAAAACGGTGCATCATTCTTAAAGTTCTTTTGTCTTGAAGTGGTTGATATAGGATGGAAAGCCAGACAAACAAGGAAGCCTGGGAAAGTAAAAGGATTACAGAACGAGTAAAGTAGGAACACACAGATTATCATTATTATTCACAAAGATCATTCCACCATCTGTGCCTGCACCAACAGTCGAACAATACTAAAGAACGAAGAGGACTGGAGTGAGACAAATACCGGGTACATCGGTAGTCGTGTGAAAAAATGCGTCATGTTGTGAAACACTATTATAAAACAGAAGACCGTGTTGTGGAAATTTAAATTTCTGCGGCAATGCTGTGACATAACGATTTCAGTTTTGGAGAGGTATTTTTCCTCATCAGGCATGCCCTGGAATGGTGGTACCACAATTTTGAAACATCATTTATTTATTTATTTATTTATTTATTTACACTGTTTATGCCCACATTGGAGCAACAAAAATCAAACATTATAGGCTATATACAAAGTCTTCAAATACTAAATACCACAGAAATGATAAAAGCAGCAGGACCAGTAGGGTTGCAGTGGCTGTATAGATTATTTAGAATAATTTGGAAGAAGAAAGAGATCCCAGAAGAATGGGGAAAGGGTTTAATTATCCCACTTTTTAAGAAAGGTGACAAAAAGGAATGTAACAATTACAGAGGGATCACCCTTATTGCCCATGTAGCCAAGATCTTTGAGAGAGTATTGGAAGGTAGACTGAGGAGGCAGACAGATGGAGAGATGGAAGAAGAACAGTATGGTTTTAGGAGAGACAGATCAACCTTTGATCTAATCTTTACACTAAGGCATATGATGGAGAAAAGATGGGAGTTTGGAAAAGACATGGTGATGACTTTTATTGATATTGAGAAAGCTTATGACAGTGTGCCTAGACAGGTGGTGTGGGATGTATTAAGAAAAAGGCAAGTTAACAGTGCAGAAGTGCAAATGGTGAAAGCTATGTACAAATATTGTGTCAGTAGCGTAAAGACCACTATAGGAGAAACAGAATGGTTCAAGGTGGAAACGGGTCTCCGTCAAGGAAGTGTTTTGTCCCCCTTACTATTCATCATAGTCATGGATGAAATCCACAAGAATGTTAAACAGAGATTGGGACAAGAGGCAATAAAGGCCATGCTGTTTGCAGATGATATAGTGATATGGGGTGAGGATGAAAAGGAAGTACAAAAACAAGTAGATGTATGGAACCAAGAGATTGAGAAGTTTGGGATGAAAGTTAGCACAGAGAAGAGCAAGACAATGGTAATGTCAAGGGGAAGTAAGGAGGGAAGAGGAAAGATAGAAGTGAACGGAAAAATTCTAGAAGTGGTGAAAAGTTTCAAGTACTTGGGAAGTGTGATCACAGAAGATGGAAAGATTACTGAGGAAATTGGAAAGAGAATACAACAAGCGAACAGCTTCTACCAGAGTGTTAGGGGTATTCTGTGGAACCAAGATGTCCCAAAGAAATGTAAGCAGGTATTATATTCAACCTATTATGGACCCGTACTAACATATGCAGCTGGAGCATGGACCACTACAAAAAGAGAGGAGAGTAGAATACAAGCAGCGGAGATGAAATTCCTAAGAGGTATAGAAGGGAAGACCAGAAGAGATAAAATCAGAAACGAGGAGATAAGGAGGATAGAAACAACCAAGTTAAAGTGGTATGGACATATGATGAGAATGGGAGAGGAGAGAGTGCCAAAGAAAGCTTTTCTGGAAAAGGTTTCGGGGAAGAGACCGCGCGGAAGGCCCCGAAAGAGATCGGCAGATACAGTGTGGGAGTGCGTGGAGAAGAAGGGAGGAAAACCTGAAGATGTACTTAAAGGGGGAGAGGAGTGGTGGAGAGACAGGCAACGTTGGAGGTCCTTGATTCACAACCCGACCCAGGAAGCTGGAAACGGGAAATGAAGAAGAAGAAGATACAAAGTCTTCAAATACTAAGTTCAGTACTTAATTCTTGATAATTTTTTCCTTTCCCAATACTTCTTCATTCTGGAAGATCTTGCAGCTCGTTCTTCTGCTGATATAACATATTGCTTACGCTGTGAAATTTTGAATGTTAGTCGAGTGTATTTGTTATTCTGAAGCCAATTCTCCTGTCTATGTTCAATATGATGCTTAGTAATTTTCAATTCGTCTAAATTCATTTGTATTTCTTTAAACCATGTGATTTTTGTTTTACTGTTCCAAAAGAAGTCAAAAAGTTGTTTCAGGAGTCTAATATTTGGCAAGCAGGATATGTGTCCAAAAAACGCAATCCTTCGTTTTCGCATCCTGTCAATGATAGATTCATTTTCCTTGTAAAGTATTGAATTGGGCAAAAGTCTCCACTGGCCCTCAACCTGGTGTTTTTTATTGAGTATTGTCCGAAGAATCAGTCTGTAGATTGTCAGTTGTTGATCGTGTGTTTAGTTTAAATGAAGTTTCACTTGCATATGTTGCTTCTGGCTTAACGATGGAGAAATAATGTCGAAGCTTAGCATTAAACGAAAGAGACTGTTTCTTATATGTGCTTGTCGCAATTTTAGTGTTCTACTATCTATTGATGCTCTTTCATTGGCATTCCAAGTGACTGATCTCACCAAGATATTTAAATTTTTTCACAATCCTTATTTCCTGGGCATTATGCAGTACAATATGTGATGTGTCAACTTGAAAAGATGGCATCATTTCTGTTTTCTCAAAAGAAATGTTCAACCCAACCTTTGCTGCTAATCGTTCCAATTCCTCTACCTGAAATTTAGCTTCTTCGATACTAGTTGCTTATAATGCTAGATCATCTGCAAAGATGAGACAATTTAGTAGAATATTTTTTCCAAACTTAACATTCGGTGGACAAACCTTACTCCATTGAGGTATAACTTTTTCCAGCACACAATTAAACAACAATGGAGATAATCCATCTCCCTGCCGAAGACCAGTATGGATTTCAAATGACTCAGAGGTTTCACTTCTAAACATCCTTCATATATGCTTGCTATCTTTCTACCATGATACCAATTGACTGCCTAATGATATGGTATTCTGGATACTGTTAATGAAGCTAATTGAAGTCTGTGTGAAACATCCAGTTTTTTAATATGTTTGTTTCTGTTTATTTCAGAGATTAAATGTGGATCGAAAAGCTGATCCCAAAGTGATTCAAGCAGCTCAACATCAATATTGTAAGTTAGTGTTGCTACTTTT
This sequence comes from Meconema thalassinum, assembly GCA_946902985.2. Lineage (NCBI taxonomy): Eukaryota > Metazoa > Arthropoda > Insecta > Orthoptera > Tettigoniidae > Meconema > Meconema thalassinum. The sequence goes on from OX336391.1 coordinate 217,475,465, forward strand.
GAAGTCTTCTGAGTTATAAATGATTCCAATAGTCTTAGGAAGCAATGGTAGGCTATGTTTTTATTGAGTAATATCTTGAAAGATACTACATTAGACTATCTCAAACCTCTATTAATCGACATTGCAATTACTCTGTAGTAATTATTATTTCCTGAACAAGCTTCTCATAATTCACATGTACCTATATACAGTATCTTTAAGTCAAATTTCTATAACTCAAATTTTTTGATATCTCGAAACATTAAATAATAACCCTGGCACTTAAACTTGTTCTTGATCATGAACATTTACGTATTTTTTGCAGTGCAAATTGTCTCATACGAAGGTTGTATTTCGAATTTTCCACCGATTACTGTAGTTGAGTCAACTGTAACTTTGATATAAAACTTCTGTACTGAACTATGATCTCATTAGAATCTGCTATTGGTCCAAACCGCTGGAGGTGCTGATAATCTCAGCGTTAATCTTATCGGTTTACATTAATTTCGTAAGTACTATAAGTCGAATTTGATTGCTCTTTTTATTAGATTATTTGTTTAAATTTCAGTATTTTTATGTACTGTACGTAGCCTTCTTTCTCTTTTACTTTCATATGGCAGGAATGTGGGTTATGTTCCCCCATGTTTAGTGCGGAGCATCCGCCATCTTTGGCTGATACAGTATTGGCATCACTTCAAACCAGGAAGTTGCATATGGTTGAGTTGACCTCACAGCTCTTTCTTTCAATTATTGCTGCCATTTTCTACTCTAACCGCCAGTTTCATTTCAATGCACATTGTCTCATCAGTTTAGTTAAACACTGCACATTGTATTTTGCAACCAATACAGGTATATCACAATTTTCACAGTTTTCCTAATTGTCTCCATAACTCAAAATTTTGATAAGTCTAATTTATTTTGACATCCCCTAACGATTCTAGATATCAAGGTCCGGCTGTATTTCTGTGCTTACATGCTGATTTATCAAAATGAAGTTGAATTTTAAGTCCTTTACTTGTGTGTTATTGGATGATCTACCAATAGTTTTCTTCCTGTGGACATTTGAAGATTTGATATTTTATTGAAGCTATCCCCCTTTCTCTTCCAGAAACTAATACTACAGTAGGCAAGAAAAATAATACAATATGATGTATGGAAAATAATGAGATATTTTAAAAATTCAAAATGTAGATAAATCTGTATGGGATATGCGTATTTAGAATCCCTTCCTGAGTTAAACCCGCTGGCTAGATCAGTCCACCTTAATCTCCTCTTTCTTTTTTGATCAACTCTGATTGGTCCGCACACTAGCAGGGTGCCATAATATTAATAATATTGTATGGGCTGGGCTAGGGTGCCGGGTGCATGCTTTGTTATTTGACACCCAGAGGTCAGCTTGCATGTTGAATTTTGTTGTCCCTTGAAGCACTGTGAAAGTCAAGGAGGTTGGATATCTAAGCTCCTTGACACTATAGCGCTTTCTATTGGAGAGAAATGAGGAACTGTGTGTTGGCGGAAAATCCCGAGATTAATTTTGCCATTATGAACACTGCCTACTGAATTCAAATGGGTTCTTTAACATGCCAACATCGTATGACATACATGTCGTGATTTTTGCCGCCTTTCAAAAATCACTTACTGCGGCCCGGAGCTAATGTGCAAGCTTGGAGTTAGTAATCCAACACGATAACCACTCACCCACCGTGGCAAGCAGCGGGGTGCTGACAGCACCTTGCTGGTGAGATAATTTAATAAATAGAGTGAGGAGACGAATTGAGGAGGAGTACATCCAGGGTCGTTGTACATTCTTCTTCTTCTTCTTCTTTTGAGACCACAAAGGATCACTTTACCCAACCATTAGTTCGTCGACTTGTAGGAACTGTACGAGCCTTGCGGTCCTCCCAGTACTTCTTCATGCGTATTGATCGTCTTGCCCGTTCTTCGGTGGAAAATATTCTTGTAGGAATTTTCTTCTTTGTGAGTGGAAAATGAAACGTCATATTTTTAAGTGCTGTAGTTAAACTTTTCTTATTTGCAGCATCTTCTGTTGTTAGGCCAATTTCTTTTAAGTCCTCTCTGATTTCTTTTAACCATCGGCATCCAGTTGTTGTGTTTTTTGAAGCAAGATTGTACTGCACTAGTTGTTTTAGAAGACGTGAATCTGGCATTCTCATGATGTGCCCAAAGAATCCTAGTCTTTTCTTTCGCATGGTATCAGTAATGGGTTCTAGGTTGTTATAGACCATATTGTTAGGTATTATTCGCCATTGCCCATCTTTTTTATATCCTTTATTGATACAAGTTCTTCCAATTCGCCTTTCGATCTTCTGTAATCTGTCGGTTTTAGAATGTTCATTTAGATGGAATAATGTTTCTGCTGCATATGTGGCTTCCGGTTTTATGACTGTATTGTAATGTTTAATTTTTGCATTAATTGATAAGCATTTCTTTTTGTAAGTTTCCCATGTTAATTTTTGTGCCCTAGATAACTTGTTGGTTCTTATTTGAATTGACGCTTTCTCATTTAAATTGTTTGTTATTAGCTCTCCTAGATATTTGAATCGTGTTACAATTTTAATTTTTGTACATTCATATAACACAGTGACGTTTATTCCTCGGTTACTTGCTTATTAAAAAACTCACACCCACTTGTGCACCACCATCAAAGTCTGCATGAATTAAAAAAGGATTACTTGATATTTGTGTGATATTGTATTTTCAAGGCACAAACAAGAAATAAGGCACAGGTTACAAATATCATGCTTTTAATTTTAGTTGCTTTTCCATTTCTAATCCACGAAGAAGAATGCTCTTCCCTGCCAGTACTCCATATCGAACAGCTTTCCCTACATGAATATACAGTACTTATTAATCATGTAATAGGCCTAAGTATATTAACAGTGAATAAAATATATTAATTATGGTACTGATCACTTTGGAAAAATGATAATAATGTTATTGGTTTTACGTCCCTTTTAACTACTGCGGCTTTTATAGACCCTGCGTGCCAGAATTTTGCCCCGAAGTTGATCTTTAACGTGCCAGTAAATCTGCTGACTTGCACACCCTCAAATGCCCACTGACTGTGCCAGGATTCGATCCTGCAACCTTGGGCACAGCTGGCAAGAACATTACCGCTGAGCCACGCAGCCAGTCACTTTGAACAAAGACATTTCCAGAGAGCAACGTCTGAGGCGAGAAAGCCGAACCAATCCATGTCCCTGTTGCACACAAAAGCTGGACCAATCAAAATTGGCCTGGTAGGTAGAGCCCTGCGCGGATAAACAAAACTTTATCCGCATCCCTCCCACATCCGCACGACTGTTATCCGCATCCGCACGACTTTTATTCGCATCCGCCCCACATCCGCATGACTTTTATCCAAATCTGCTGACATTTCAATATTATGTTTAATTTATTAGATCAAGCATAACGTGTTAAACCAACACATTTAGACATTGAGGAGAAAGTCGTTCCTGGCTATTTGCTTCATTGCAAAGAACTTCAAGTTGGCATTCCAAGGGACTTCAAGTTGGATGACACTTCTGGTTCCTTGACCTCCACTTTAGACAAAAAATTGGCTATACTTTTTTGGCTACTTACGCGCTTGTGCCTCAGTAAGTTTGATGTGCCCAATTTGTGTCCTGAGTATGAATACACTTTTTTACAGGTAAAACATCACTATATCGTTCACCTTTTCGTTTCCATTGAAAACGTAACCAAATATCTGCCATATCTTTGACTTGAGCTTTGTTTCACGCGCTATTGAATATTCACCTTGTTTTATTTTAATAGATAGTTTATCCATGTTGGTGAAATGATGTTCATACTCACGGTCGCGGTAACATTCATTACGTGAACTTCTCTTTACGCTTGGAGAAAGGGATTGACATTTGGCCGGAAATTTGAAGTCAGTCATCATCCTTCTGCTTCTGGACCCAGCCATGTTCGCATAGTTGATGTTGCAATATCACAGCCAACGTGCTTCAGTGACAAGTTGGAAATAAATCTACATATAAACCTGGATCCCGATCTTTCAAGATAGCTTAGATGGGGAAGTAGCTGACATGAGGAATGTTAATGATGTCACCACGGTGAACTAACAAGCTTATTGACAGCATTATATCTCGTACGTATAGTAATAATGGCAGTGAGAATTGATGATGATATGTCAAGACCATCTACTACAAACTTATGGTACTTAATTAAATGTAGTTGAAAGCATATGAGTAAAATGATCTTCTCGTGTATAAGTGCAATATTCTAAAGACTATCCGCAAATTTACTCTAAACAGTATCCGCACAGCGATGCAAACTATATCCGCGTGGTGAAAATATTTGCGGATATCAGCATCCGCGCGGGGCTTTACTGGTAGGCTAGGAGGCAGAGTGGACTGGCTTTCCGAATCAGAATGTGCTGAAAATGATGGGTGCCCTCAGGGCTTCAACCTGAAATGTCCCAGTTTCTCCCATCTGATGTAGAAAATCGAGACCAAGTTTTCAGCAGTTTCTTTCAAGTAAAGATATTTATTGATCAAAGTGTAGTTTTTAACTAAAATAAGTACTATTGTGCATGAGTAGTCATAATAATACATATCCTGTTGCATTTAACAATACAACAACCTAGCCTATATTGGTCAACACATCTCTGATTGTTGTTGATATCAGGATGAATAACCATGTTATAGGATTTTAGGCTCTGTGTTTACTTACAAATTCGTTATTCCTTGGACATTTGAAAGAATAATAGATTTTCCGCCTTCAATACTGTTTATTTATATTACTTACAGGGACTAGTTTCGGGGGTAAATACTCCCCCTTCCTCAGCCTGTCCAACAAAACTTCACAATGGAAAAACTTTCCATGTACAAGCTCATAAAAAACATGAAGAATAAAGAATAAAGAAATAATATTATTTACAATCCCGCTCGACGCTCCAAAGAAGATACTTTTATTGGATCACTAAGGCCTAGGCGCATCAGAACTCCTGAATTGGGCCGGTGCTGCGGTCTGCTGTCCCCATTGCGTCATCGTGGGACCACTCTAGTCCCCTTGTTGCTCTTGGCAAATGTCAAGGCGAGAAAATTTGTGGCCGCGTCACACGCCGCCAAGAACTGCAGTGCGCAGGGCGTGAACAAAAACAAACCGGAATTCACCTTGCGAAGTCTCTTACAGCTGAGTGTTAGTGACGTGCTTGGGAAAAGGTGGTGGTTGGGGTTGTGGGAGATGGGAGGCTAAGGAAATGAGAATGAGTGAGGTTTGTTGACGCGTCGTGTGTCGCTGTTGTGGAGATTGATTAATGCGAAGAATGAGAGGTGTCAATCTTTAGTATGTTCTGAAAAATGATGGGTGTGAATAGTGGAATATAGCGGGAATTTTATCTATTACAATATAATTCGTCTATTAATGTTCTGTATAAAATGCTGGTTTCAAATATTATTTCATTAAGATTGTGTGAAGGGTTGAATCTCTGTGCTTTATCAATTTCTATTTGTTCCAAAATATTCATGAGCGTGCCTTTATTTTCTTGATGTAAAATTTCTAAGTCATTGTCTATGGTTGTGAATTTATGCCCAGTTTCTGCCATGTGGTTGCCCATCGCTGAAAATTTATTATGTTTGATGGCATTGACATGTTCCAAAAATCTGGTGTTGAACCCTCTCCCCGTTTGTCCCACGTAATCGGCATTACACTCGTTACATTTAATCTTGTAGACACCTGAATTGCTGTATTTGTTGGTTTTGTTGAGGATATGTGAGTTGAAAAATTTATTATGATTAGTGTTATTGGTTCTGAACGCTGTTTTTATTTTATATTTTTTTAGTACACTAGTAACATTGTATGTGTATTGGTTCACAAAAGTGAACGTTGCGTATGTGGAAGGTTCTTTGTCTTCTTTTGCTAATCTGGAAACGGATTTGTTCTTAATTTTGTTAATACTATTGAATCCATTAGCTTCGGCAATTTGGTGAATTATTGAAACTTCTTTACGATAATCTACGTCAGATAGAGGGACGTTCAACGCTCTATTGACGAAACATGCAAGTGCTGCTCTTTTATGGGAAGCTGGATGATTAGAATCTTGTCTAATTACAGTACTGGTTTGAGTTGGTTTCCTGAATATTTGATAGCGCAGGTGATCTTTATCATGCATGACTAGTAGATCAAGGTAATTTATGGAACTGTTTATTTCATTTTCTGACGTGAATTTAATGTTGCTGTTTATTTGGTTCAAATATTGCAAAAGTTGTTCTATTTTCGTTTTAGAGTTGTCAAGGATTACGAAAACGTCATCAACATATCGTCCCCAAAAGAACAAACCATCCTTTTTGTTAATGATTGATTCGTATTCCAGATTATCTAAGAATATGTTAGCTACTATTCCTGATAAAGGAGAACCGGGGAGGCCTTCTTTTTGTTTATAGATTTTCTCATTAAAACTAAATTGGTTATTATTTAGGATGAATGTTAAGATGTTCAAAAATTCAGAGATCTCAACTTGTGTTAAATCACTATTATTCTTTAAGTTGTTCTTTATAATATCAATGGAGACGGCAATCGGTATGCTTGTATACATGTCTTTTATGTCTATAGTGTGTAAAGAATGCGTTCTGGTAAGTTTTAGTTTACTAGTTAATTCACAGAAATGTATCGAATTTTTAAAGGATGCATTAGCCTTGAGTTTGTAATGTGATTTAAGAAATGAATGAGCAAATTGAGCGAGTTTATACGTCGGACTATTTCTGAAATTGACTATTGGTCTGATAGGAATGATGTATTTTAGGTAGTGCTCTTAATGTTGGTAATTTAGGGTTCATATTGACCATTTTGTTTTTTTGTTTTTCATCAAGGATGAATAAGGTGTTTTTCAGGAGCTGTTTAAGTTTCTTTTGTAAACATTGGGTGAGGTCTTTTTGATTTATCTCAAAGTTGGGATTAGTGAGGAAATTTTCTGTTTTGTTAATATAATCATTCTTCTTAATAATGACTGTGGTGTTGCCTTTGTCTGCTTTAGTTAGGATTAACTGGTTCTGTTCTATTTTGGTTGATAAACTTTTGCAATCTCTTTGAAGTCTTAAATCCATTCTATGTTCCTTCTTATGTTGAATAATTTTCTTGATTTTCTTGTTGACTTCATGCCGTGCTCCATTTTGTTCATCTTGAGGCAGTTGTTTAATAGCTGCCTCTGATTCAGCTGTCAGTTTGGTTAGGTTGTGTGCATTATAGTTAGATATCCAATTATGCTTCATGCCTTTTTCTAGAATTTGTAATTCGGATTGGTTGAATACGGTGTCTGTCAGATTGTTTATTGGTTTTGGGAAAATATGTTTTGTGACGGGTCGTACATTAGATTCCTCCTGGTTACTCCTAACGATGTTATCAAATTTCTTTTCTAATGTTGCCGTTTTTTTGCTGATTTGGTATTGCAAAGTTTGGTGTAACTGGATCATGAAATCGTCCCATTCTTTATCTTTGGACATATTAGCTGCTAATAAGTGGGTGCGGTAGAGTTTATTGTTAATGTGATTCATTTTGATGTAGAGGAATTTTAATTCTCGCTGAATGATACTGTGATTGACAATTTCTTGAGTCCTACGTTCGTAATCATTGTTGAACTTTTTACGTTGAATAGTTGCTAGATGTCTCGGTGCTAATTTATTATTCCTACATTTCTTCATGAAATCTATGTCCTTAATTACATTGGAAAGATTCAGTTTGAGATCTTTGTATTTGAAGCGTAACCTCTTTGCTTGGCATGCCGTTTGATTCATAATGTTATGATTCCTTGGACAGCCAAGAAGACGGTATGAGTAATTCAAAAAATCAAACCAGATCTGTCTCTTGAAGCATTGATAACAAGATTACAGCTGTCATATTTGGGACACATTATGCAACGTTTTGATTCATTGGAAAAGACATGGAAGGGTCTCGGAGACGAGAGCGGCCAGCATTGAGATGGATCGACTCTATCAAATCCAACATGATGATGATGATGATAATTGTTGTTTTAAGGGGCCTAACATCTAGGTTATTGGTCCCAAATCCAACATGAATATATCAGTGAAGGATCTGAAGTATATGGCTGAAGACTGAATCTTATGGAGACAGTGCATCCATGCAGTCGCTAGGCGTCGACGCCGACTTGATGGCACCTGATCACCATCATCACTTTTTTATTTATTTATTTATTTATCATTTGAGGTGCCTAGAATCAAAACCCGCCAAATCCATTCCTTCCCTTTTTCGGCAAAGTGGCAAAAACTGTCACAAACGAACCAAAACCCAAAACGAAATACTTTTTTCACTAAGAAATGAATGAATTATTTTTAAAAACAGTGACGAAGTACGAAGCTGATCCCCGATATAGTTAAAAATGTCTGTAGAAAAATATAAAGCAATAATTCGGACTTGTCGGGGTTTGTTACTAAGATTTGGATTTGGCAGGTTTTGATACCCAAGAGCCCTAATACATTTGAAGTTGCGAAGAGATTGTAGAAACTGCGTAAGCTTTATTCAGAAATTAATATTTGAATGAAAGTTAACTAAATATAGGTTATAAAATTTAAAAAATCGTATAATTTTTGTGTTTTGTTGTTGTTGTTTTAAGGGGCGGTTGTGTTTTATTAGAATAAACAGAAAAAGAATAAAACTCATATTACCCATTCAAGATTTGATTGCCGCTGAGTGTGGCTGTGCCAGCGTTTATGTTTATTGTAGCATGAGCCCTGCGGGGCGAAGCGGAAGACACAGCGATGACAGAGTGCAATCTGCACATAGGTCACGCTGCATTGCGTCAGATTAGCGTCACAGGAGCTCATGTCACCATGGACAGTTAAATCCAAAACTGGAGCTGAGTCATATCCTACACGCGCAACTGTACCTGTCAACGAAGCAAGCTGACGTGTGACACAATTACATAAAGAGTAGTTCCCATCTCCACCGCCGGCAATCAATTCCTGAAAGGGTAATAATACTGTACAGTAAATAACCCCTGGCACTACAGCCCGTGAAGGGCCTAATCCCCAGCCATTTGGCCTGCAGATATTGGGGTGCCGCATGACCAGCGCATCGGGTCCCCTCGGCCGTTAATCTTGGTTTTCGTGATCGGGGCGCTGCCTCACTGTCAGTTACTCAATTGTCCTCACGAGGCTGAGTGCACTCCGTTCCAGCCCTCACGTCAGTTTCCAAAATCCCTGACGGAGCCGGGAATCGAACCTGGGGCCTCCGGGTGAGAGGCAGGCGCGCTACCTCAACACCACGGGGCCGGCAATACTGTAGCCTACAGTACAGAACAATAATAAGAAAAAGCGTCAAATTAAATTAATATTCAATTACTATGGTCCAGGCCTTTGGAGAAAAAACTATCGTCATTCAACTGTTAAATCACATTCTTTACTGGAAGTTATAGCTACACAGTTTCTGTTTCTACCTCATCCTCAATAGTAGTTTCTCAATCATCATTCTCTTCGTGTTCGCCACGACTTTGCAGATTGCAATAAAACTGCAGCTCTACATTTTCCCTCCATCTTTTTCCAGAATGCTTCGAAAGCAGTCTCGAAACATCTTTCACTTCTTGTGCCTGAAGGACAATCCCTCTGTTTATGGCTTCTGGCTTTACGTGAGTCATATCAAAATCAGGTTTCGTGACACGTTTGTGTTCGCAAATGTCAGTTCTGTGGAAAACATCACCCAGACTAGAATGTTATTGTTCTTCTCGTTCTTTGTCAAAATTATCCAAAACAAATTATTATCAGAAAGTACAACAACATAAACCATTCTAATCATGTCAGGCAGGGGTACATTCTCCGACTAATGCACGTAGGTAAAGAGTACACACTTCGCAAAGCATCATGGAAGGTAAGATGGTGGATCTGGGTGCTCCTATTGGCTGATGTGGATGTGGCGGGTTTTGTGACCAAAAATGGCGAAACTGTCGTTGGACTTGGCGGATATTGCAACTAAGCCTCAACTTTGACTTAGTTTTACAGTAGGATGTAGCGGGTTTTGTAACATAATAATAGTTTAATGAATTCAGCGCAGCAAAAGCTATATGAAACAATGCTTATCTCAATTTTCATGAAATATGGATTTGGCGGGTTTTGATTCTAGGCGCCTCATTTATTGATTGAATCATTTGTTTGTTTGTACTCGGAAACAGATTGGGATGGCATTTCTTCTTTTACATGGTTTGCCAAACCTAATGCTAACTGTAAGTACTTTAATAACTGGGCACAGGATATGCTATGTGTGGCTACCGTATATACTCGAATACCACCCGCCCCTGAATAAGACCCGTACCCTTATTTGAAGAACAAAATTTAATAGAAAGTTGACTCAAAATTATTTACAATCTTTACTAAATAAACAGAATAGCATTTCTCCAAAATAGTTCCCAACAGTTTTGAAGTCGTCCTAAAATAACACACATCAAGCGATTAAAAATACAAATAAAAGTAAACAAACACTTCATTCATCGTCATCAGAAGTACCAACTTCGGAACTTTTATCACCATCACTTTCCCACAAAATTTCGTCATCGCTGCCATCCACAGCATTAGAATTACAGTAAAACTCGGTTAAGAAGTTCCCGCATAAAATGTTTTTCCGCTTAAGACGTCCGATATTATCGGTCCTATAAGATGCATGTATATTTTTACCGTAAAAGTGTTCCTGCATAAGAGGTTTTCCCGGTTAAATAGTTAAGATTTTGTATTCCCTTAAAGTATAAGGCGTTCACTGAGAGACAACTGACTGAGAATCAAAACTCGCCAATCTCCGCGGAAGATACTTCCGGTCAGTGGCGGCTGGTGTAGAAAATTAGTTGTGTGCTGTAGGCCTAACCCTCCTTCCATTTTTTTTAATATACTTAAACATATAGAAACACTCACTCAGTGACGAAAAATGAAGTCCATACGTCGCTCCTTCTTGCTGCAGAACTTGTCAATCACCCTGGCATTGAACCCCTCCATACTGGAGACCATCTTCTTCTCAATGGAGAGCATAGCGAGGGCACTTAGTCTTTCTTGTGCCATGGTGTTCCGCAGAAAGGTCTTGATCCTCTTCAGCGATGAAAAACACCTCTCAGGCTCTGAAGTAGTCATGGGTGTTGTTACTAATAACCTCAGAAGCTTGCTTGTTTGGCAGAACGTACCTAGCAGATTACTGGATATTATGAAATGCAGAAGAGGGACTGCCCCACCAATATTCCTAAAATCTGGCCTACAGTACAGAACCGACAGTTCTGTTCTGAGCCTTTTCTTTTCCAGCATGCTATAGGCCTGAACAGTTACACCTAGTTCTTTATCTGGAAACGTTTTGGAAAATCGTTCAAAGTTGGTGGAATCTAACAGTTTTGCTGCTTCCAGGTGATCCAAGGTTTGGAAGCGATCGCGGGCTTCTCGTGTTATTCTATCACATACTTCCTTGGCATCAGTATGCCGACATGATAACTTTCTGCGCTTGTTTTCTGAAGAACACGTTTCTTCAGAAGTACCGGTACTAGCAATGTCTTCTACTGATTCCCTGATGTTGTTGATCACTTGCATGAAGTGTGACACAGCGGATTTTATCTTCACGGCATCAGCTGTTCTTGACTGCAACTGATTGTACATAATGTCCACATGTGGCATCAATTTATGAAAGAAATGTAGCCAAAATATGAATTCCTCGTCTTCTAAGCTGCGACGAAGCCTGATTGCCTGCAGGCAAGTTTTATAGGATGGGGTTTTCTCCAGCATTAATAAACACTCCCTTATGGATACCCTTTGCTCGTACACCACATTCACGGTGCGCGACCTGAAATTCCATCTAGTCGCTGGTCCAGTTGGAATTCTTCGAGCTGCCACTGCTACTAAAGCAGATGTCCGTTGCGGCGACCTTGAGAAGAAAGCAGGGAACGCTGACAGGTGAGCGAAGAACATCCTAGCCGACTGATTCTGCGAAGCTGCATGTTCCATTGTTAAATTCAGTTGGTGTGCATAGCAGTGGATGTAATGTGCGTTGTGATAGCAGGCTTTTATCTTTGCTTGCACTCCACCTTTACCACCACTCATTACTGATGCCCCGTCGTAGGTCTGCGCAATAACTTTGTGTGGTGTAGCGTTAAACATGTTGTCCATTACACTTAAAATACATGATGCAAGGGAATCCGCATTCTGACCTGGTTTAAAGAAGCCCCAAAATCGTTCGTATGGAATACCATCTTTCTCATACCGAAATACCAACACTAACTGTGTCTGCTCTGAAACATCTGTAGTTTCATCCGCCATCACACTAACAAAATATGCTTGCTGCATTTCTTCTGCTATCACTTCTCTGCAGGTTTCTAGCATGCAGTCCAACAGCTCGTTCTGGATGGTTTTTGAGGTCCCTTTGAAAACTCTATTAGATTCAATGTGCTCCTTTACTGCACTGTCTATACTGGAAATTAAATCTACTAGGCCCAAGAAAACGCCAGGATTGTCTGAATTATCACTTTCGTCGTGCCCTCTTAAAGCTAATTCAAACGCACCACAAAACTTAATGCAGTCTATAATTCTGGATAGCACATACCTGTTCTTCTCCACTTGTTGATTGTGCTTTTCTTTTTCTTCATGATAAGTACGGCTTAATAGTGTTGCAATATTAACTGTTCCTAAAGCACTTAAATTTAAAGAATTATTGATGTGTTTCTCGCTGTCATTATGCTTCCTCATTAAAGCGTTTAGATGTCCAAGATCTCTAACACCTGCTGTTCCCCAAGAATCACTATTGCCAAAATACAAACAAGGGAAACAGAAAAGGGCATTTCTAATTTCACACCCGCACACCCAATCGTTTTCATACACTTTTCTATTAAATTTTCTAGTGTATGCAGATTTGTTAGAAGTGGCTTTCTGAGCAATATCTAAGTCCGGGGTAGGTCTACCTAACTTCTTTACCTTAGTTTTTTCTTCAAGAGTTCTGGTTGAAAATGGGGTTTTCAAGAGGCTCTCCAATGAGTTTTCCATATTGCACAAACACGCAAACAAACTCAACACATATACTCATTCCTCATACAAAATTAATTAAGTACTGCACACAATAACACCTGCAATTACAAAATATTCACGAACTCGGAAACACTTGGTCTGACCGCGCAAAAACAGTACTACTCAGTATTACCAAAAGCATTAAAATGAAACCAGCAACGCCGTAATGCAAAATCACATGTTATTTTGCTATAATGAAATTTATGAATTATCACAATAATCATGTCCTTATTTGGACGGCATAAAAATTAGAATTTTGATAGTACATCGATTAACAAAATGTGGCTATAGAATAAGTAGGTTGTGAGTATTGAAAAAGACCTTCTGGCGGGAACAGCTGATGGCTTCCTCTGCTTTTTTCGCCCCATTTTCTTTGAGCGATTCCCTCTTAAATCCTATTGCTGAGTCCAGATAGTGCCACTGGCCACGTTCACATTCCGTGTGACCAGTGCTGCCTCTCTGTGGTCGAATGAAGAATCGCTGTGATGACTGGTCTTAGCTGTTTTCCCAACAGCACATCCAGAACACAAGGGAAAAGTTGGGCGCGCATGCGCAGAAGACAAAATTCACGCTTCCTGCCAATAAACTTGGAAATTCTTGCTGGGCTGTGATCTGCACAGCTAACGCCGTGCACGGAGTGGAGCGCACACCTAGATACCTCGAACCATACATGTTCTGAACCTCGTAGTGAGGGGAGTAGAAATATTTCCTATTCTTTGCTTGCTTGACGTCTTTTTTAAAGCGTTGTATTTGTAGATAATAGGCCTACTATTAAAATAATTTATTTTCAAATAAAGCAATGTGCTGCAGCACTTCAGCACATAAGGATCGGCCGCCCCTGCTTCCGGTGTTCCAAATGAAAGAATGCTGCAGTTCCGAGTGTTTGCGGGTCTCTCATCATCTGACCGGGCGAGCTATTTCAAAGCTAAATGACATCACGCTACGACGACATCCGCTCAAGACCAACTACAATATACAGTATCGTGCTTTCATTTGTGGCTTTCATTGCTGTTCTGTGTGATCTAACTTGTTAGCCAAGCATTGCCAAACGTAACATAACATTATTGAGATTACGAGAATTGCATAGTCAGTGAAGTAAAGTTTTCAAATCATTGTGAAAATGAGTGGATCACAGATGAAAGGCATCAAAAGAAAGTCACTTTCTATTAAAGATAAAGTGGACATTATAAGGAAACTAGAGTCGTCTACTCTTTCACGTGTTGCTCTTGCGAAGGAGCTCGGAATGCCGCCGTCTACTTTGAACGGCATCATAGCCAAAGAAGAGATCTTGGATCCTGCCCGTCTCCTAGCAGTCGATCAAAATCTTGTATACCGCCTCTGTGATCGCATTTCCACCTGTTTTCAGAGCTTCCACAATGATGCCATCTTCCTTGGGTGTCTTGTAGTAAGGTATTTAATGGCATTAGCAACTTGCCGCATAGTTCGCATTGAGCAACTGCTCGAAGTAGTTTGGCAAAAGTTCCACTTTCTCACGGTCACAGGTGACCAATTCCCCGGCTGTGTTCTTGAAATGAAGGCATTGTGGCTTATACCCAGAGAGTTCCTCTTTGAAGGCCCAATAGAAGTTTCAGGTGTTAGACATTCTAAATTCTTCATCCAACTTTTCCATTCGTAACTGATCATATGATCTCTTCACACGCCTGATGGTCTTGCCTGACAGTTCCTGCACCATTGTGAAATTCTCCCAGTCTTCTTTCGTTTAGTTGAGTTCCACTTCGTCCATGCTACGGCACACTCATCAGACTCGAGGCCGCATTCATTAGTCCACCATCTATGATGTTGCTTCTTTCGAGGTTGTCCGAGGTTAATAATTGTCTCGCATACAGTGGACTTTGGTTGATTCCAATCTTTCATATCTTTTTGCAAAGTGCTCTTTATTCTCCAAAAGGAATTGGGGTTTAGTTCTTGGTGGGACTGTGGCAAAAACCTGTCGTTTAGGCTTGGTCGGAGTCAACATCCCAACCTTTGCGGACTCTCAGATTCATGATCTCTTTTTTGCTTTTGACACTGATTGCAACATGGTCTATTTGAAATGAACATATAGTGGGGTTCGGTGACTACCAGGTGGTCTGGTATCTCGCCTTTCTAGGGAAAACTGTGGACATGATACTCAACTGATACAACCTACACAGTTCAATTAAGCGCTTGCCGTTGGCGTTAGTCCGTTTATGCTCTGTATAAGGTCCCAGTATGTCTTGGTACTCTCGTTCTTTTCCAGTTAAGCATTAAAGTCGCCTGCCATGTGGAATTTACTAGGGATGAATACAAGCATTTCCAGGGTTGCCCAGTCCAAGTTAGTTATTAGCATCGAAACTCTCTGACACAGCCGATACCCTACTCTTCGCAGATGACTGCAAGATTTTCAAGGAAATTAAGACACCTGCCGACGCCGCACTACTTCAGTCCTCATTTAACGCTCTGTCCGACTGGTGCCGCACATGGAAGTTGAAACCAAACCCAGATAAATGCAGCTTTTTAACAATTACCCTACGCAATTCACCAGTACCTACAACATATTCCTTACTAGACAGGCCCATTACCGCAGTTGCGCATCAGCGAGATCTCGGGGTCATATTCGACAGCCAGCTAAGATTTAAAGAACACATACAACATTCTTTATCCAAAGCCATGAAATTCCTTGGCATACTCTACCGCTTCACAGAAATATCAAATCCCGCAGCTGTTCGCCTCTATTACCTCTCAATAATCCAGCCCATTGCAAACTACTGCTCTCCCATTTGGACCACTTCTTGCCCGTCAAACATAGCAAAATTTAACAGAATTCAATCCTTCTTTGCTGCCATTGTAAGGAACAGAATACCAAGGTTCACCACTCAGCAGGTACTTTCGGCCATAAACATCCCTCCCCTCAGCACGACACGCCAGGTGAGTGACCTGTCGTTCCTACATTCAATTTTAAATGGCCATTACCGTTCGGACCACCTGCTGTCACTCTTCAAACTAAGAGCCCCCTCCTGTTCTACCAGGCTCAAAGATATCATGCACATTCCACACACTAAACATTCCTTAATCCAAAGATCCTTCCAAAACCGCATATCATCCCTGTACAATAGAATAGCAAGTAAACGCGAGTTGGACATATCAACAAACAAGAGGACGTTCATGAAGCAGATGAAGGAGAATATAAACTGTATTTAGAACTGTCATCTTGGCCATTGACGACACAGCTACGAGCAAGGACATTCTACCGGCTCTTGATATGGACTTGTTTTGTTTGGTGATTTGTTAAATTTATTTTATATTTTATCTTAAACTGTTATTTTGTTGTTATTTGTACAAGCGTGAAGGGCTAGCATAGCTGTAGTTTGTGCTTTGATTAATAAATAAATAAATAAATAAAATAAATAAATTAGTTATTCTTATGGACCGCTTGCCAGTCACCCCAGCCCTCCTCCTTATCTGGGCTTGGCACCAGCAACAGCACTACTAGCTTACTCAATCCACCTAGTAGTAGTGCAGGCAGAGTTCTTTATGTTTGTAAATATGTATTTAATTTAAATTTTGTTTTCTTTGCAGTGCAACAGCATAAGGCGAGTTTTGACAGCCTTATCCAGTCAATAAAATTAAGAAAAGCCAAGACTAAGTTAGTGGATAGAATTGTTCAAGAAGAGAAGGAAGATGATCCTGAAGTAATTTCAATAAAATCAGACTCGAATGATAGCAATGACACTGCTGTACCTGCCAAGCAAAGCCAGCTCACTGTGGAGCCAGGAACTAGTTCAGAAAATGCACATGATCCTGAAACTACTTTTCTAAAATCTGACTCAAATGATGGCAGCATTGAGGATGATAAACCTCCTGAACAAACCTGTCTCTCTCCAGTGTTAAATACAAGGGGAAAGTCACGCAGAGGAGTACAGAACCTCTCATCTACTCCTGACATGTTTGAAGGTGGTGACAGTGATGATAGCAGTGCCAGTATCAGTCTTATGGTGTATCATACTCAAGGTAAGAACTTATTTTAACCTTAAGCAGACTTGGGATCAAAATGCTATGGAAGTTAAATGAACAAATTTGAGGATGATATAAAACATTCTCCTAATTTTATGGTATGGTATATTGTTGAACCTCAAGCTAAAACAAAACCAGGGGCGTGGTGGCTCAGCGGTCTAGCTGTATGCCTCTCACCAAGGCGGTCCGGGTTCGATTCCCGGTCAATGCATGTGAGATTTTCGAAATGAAATGCCATGTCCTGTGGTTCGGATTCCACGTAAAAAGGAGGTCCCGTGGCTCATAATCACAAGATTCACGGTCACGTAAAACTACAATCTTCCTTCCTTTTAAAACAAAACCCACATTTTATGGCTTCATTAGCAATTCTAGTTTTTTTTTTTTTTCCCTCGTGTGGCCTCCTGAGAGGCCGAGTGCAGGTCTTTCTAAGTGACGCCCGTGGGCGACCTGCGCGTCGGGATGAGAGATGGAATTGATGAAGGCGAATGAAACTGGGCAAGGATGTGGAAGGAAGCGGCCGTGGCCTGTCAGTAGGTACCGTCCCAGCATTTGCCTGGTGTTGAAAATGGGAAACCACGGAAAACCATTTCAAGGACGGCCGACGGTGGGGCTCGAACCCACGCGTCTACCGAGTCAGCAGAGAGCTTGGCCCCATGACCTAACGCTGCGCTTTAGCGCGCGTAGCCACTACTGTCGGTAGCAATTCTAGTAATACTGTACTACAATTAGAACTGTATTTTCAAGCATTCCACTTTTTCTGTGGCAACCACTGAACGACAGCAGTTGGTTAAATCTATACTAATACTGCATATAGAAATGAGATGGTGTGTGTCTTAGTATTACTCAATCACGCAAGTACCACTGGTCCGATTTACATGAAATTTTACATGGAAGTAGCTGATTTACCTGATTAACATATAGGCTACTTTTGATTTCGATACTTTGCACCATTTAAAGATGGCGACTATTTTAGTGGCGTCACTACACCCTTTGGCTTCAAACTTTCATATTTCCATTTCAAATGAGAATGCTAAGAAATAGAACACTTTTGATGGCATATACGAGGTTTAAAATTTAATTTACTATCCACTTTTCGTGTATCTCCAATGGTTAGCAAGTAAAACCTAAATTTGTGCTATGAAACACGGTCAACGCCGAGCGGTGTAGTTGGCCGAAATGTTCTGTCCTTACTCTCCCTCCACGTAGCACCACCTTCACCTTCACATTTTAATTTATTTATAACCCGCAGCGAAGCACGGGTACTTCAGCTAGTCATATGTAACTGTAGGATGTCCACCTATGTCAGCAAACACCACATGCATCAACGTGTTGTCCACTAATGAATATGAATGTATTTTAAAATTTTCTGATTGATTGAAGGAAGAGAGCTTCAGAGAGGACAGCCTACACACAATGTCAGATAGGATGGCCTTCGATGGAGGTTCAGTAATGCTGGGCTGGGTTAAATTCAGGAGCAAACGCAGGGATTATTCTCACTGGTACATGCTGAGAAATCTGAATGATCACAAGTCCTTTGCTCTATTCACTGACAATTTCTTCATGCATTTGCTTGACAATACTCATCTAACTATTTTAAAAGGGCATATCTGAAGTTTTGGATGAGTTTGGAATTCGTGTGTAATAAATTGCTCATGGGATCAACCTCAACCTGAGTTGACATGAGTTGCAATGATGTATCCTTCAGTGAGATGGTGTCCCCAAATATATGGCTCTACTCAAAGTATGATTATTGCAAAGAAACTGTATATCCCTCACTGGAGACATTCAAAATGCCTAGCACAAAAGAGACAGAAATTAGTGTGAGAGGAGGAAAAACTCATTACTGCCCGAGTTCAGACGTATTGAGAGGTGTCCCTTCATCGGTTGTAACCTGTTCTTCCTGGTGGCCTTTCCACCTCAATTTTTGAACATGTTTTAGGTGACTCACATGAAACGTGCATCCACAGATGTTTGACTAGGGAGGGTGTGTCACTTTTATTGCATGCAGAAGATTAGTTAATGTGTAAAATACTAATTTTAGGTTCTTTCCCCTTAAGTGACAAAACATTGACTTTTGAACCAAACTTTCAGTATAATGGTTTACAATGAGTCCAAAAAATCAAAACACACAAATAGAAGAGTGCAAGTTTTGTGTATGTACGCTTTATGCATAATAAACACAACCTTTTCGACAGGATTGTGTTGCAATAACGTAGCAGTAGATCAGTTATAGTTGAATCATCTTGTGCCAGTCAAGTCAATACATAGGGTATAGTGTCTACAAGAAGTAAAAATGAATCAGTGTTCTTCAATTAGGTGTTGCAATATTATAGGTTATGTTATGCATTGTTCTTGGGCTAACGATGTGAAGATTGGGGCATGCTCCTTCTTATTCTCACCATGGAGATGTTATAACCAGTCTGAAAGGAATTTGCCTTTAGGGAATTACAAAACAGTAAGCCTGCAATGCTGTTACTGTAGCCTAAACAATTCAAATGTAGGATTATAGCTTAATTAACTTAATTAACATTAGACAACTCGTTAACTTGTTAACTAGACAACAAACCATCAGCTTATGCTGAATACTTTCAAGTTAGATTACAAGTGCCAGTTTCAGTTGCCTCCAAACATGATAGAGGAATTAGCCCTGATTCAACCCAGCAGCAAGAAAATTAAAACAACATACTTTAATGCTTTTCAGTCAGTCAACACGATTGTATCCAAATGAGATGGGTTATTCTCTAATCCTGAAAAAAATTACATGAGATTAATATATACACTTGGATGACCAGTTTTGATTGTCAAGCAATCATCATCAGATGCATTACACTTAGGCTATAAAATCTGTATCTGAAAGCATGGGTGAAAATATTTACAATATCTTATATATTAAAATAGTTTTCAAAAAATTTCACCTTTTACTAAAACTGAAATATCTCGGGAAGTATTTGCGCTACGACGACGTTTGTTGTCTTAAAATGTAATGCCTGTCACGCACCGTCGATTGATACCCACCTTAGTTGATTATATAATTTGTGTATTAAAATAATTGCGAATATTACTTCCTCCAAGGTCACACGAAAATAGAATCGAATGACTTGACGGACATATTGTCGCTAGGCGACAACGACTAACACTGTTATAGTCTTTGGTCTCACCAGCTACAAACTGTCTTCTTTTCGTTTCATCATTCATCCTTATAGGTTGTGTGCTAAATCAAAACAATGAATCATATATGCTGAATTAGAAGCGACCCTCAATTACAAATGTTATAAAGATTAAAGGTGGCGGTAATTGTCTGTTCAGGTCATTGGCATATTGTGAGTACAACAATCAGAGTTTATTTACACAGGTTAGAAAGCGAATTGTAAAACATGTTACAGACAATTGGAATAATTATTCTTCCTTTATTGTTGGCAACAGCGATATGTACGAAACTGTTATTAATACGAGCGATGATTACAAAATGTATATGTCTATGAATGGTATTCATGGAGGTCAGGTTGAGTTAGTTGCCGCTGCTCAAGTTTACAAAATGGATATTGACATAATCACTAATAATAAAACTCTGCTATACTCTGGGGATGGGTGGAACGGTCATTATGACGTCTTAAAATACCGGTATCAGTGCTAACTCAGTAGAGAACGTGGATGCCAAGTCACTCGATTCAGTGGCTGATTTACAGTTTCAAACTAAGAGTGGGTATGCGTGCAGTAAAACCCCAGGATCGTGTCGGAAGCGAACCTCAGAACCAGTTAGCCAAAGACAAAATATGATAAGAATTAAAGGTGACGGAAATTGTCTGTTCAGGGCATTGGCATATTGTGTGTACAACAATCAGAGTTTATTTACAAAGTTTAGAAAACGAATTCTTCAACATGTTACAGACAATTGGAATAATTAATCTTCCTTTATTGTTGGCAACAGTGATATGTACGGAACTGCTATCAATACGAGTGATGATTACAAAATGCATTTGTCTATGAATGGTATTCATGGAGGTCATGTTGAGTTAGTTGCCGCTGCTCAAGTTTACAAAATGAATATTAACATAGTTCATATCATCTTGCACAGTTTCCAGCCACTGGCCGGGTCTGTTTGGAACACAAGCCTCTCCAACGTCTTCTGTCTTCCCACCATCTCTCCGCCTCCACCCTTGTCCAGTCTTCTCCTCTCTTCTTCACGCTTTCTTCCACCCCTTCAGCCACCTGTCTCTCGGTCTCTTTCCTTCCCACTTCGTCTCGTGTACTCTCCTGGGTATTCTCTTCTCCTCCATTCGTTTTACATGTCCATACCATCTAAGTCTAGATTTCTTTATACCATCCTGTAATGGTTCCTCCTTCATTAATTCTCTGGTCCTCTCATTTCTTATTCTGTCCATCTTTGTAGCTCCAATACTGCTTCTCAAGAACCTCATCTCACTGGCCTGTATTTTGCTCTTCTCCCTTCCTTTCATAACCCAGGTATCCGAGGCATACGTCAGGATAGGGACATAGTACGTCTGATATATGATCTTTTTGCTGTTCTGAGGGACATCCTTGCTCCATAACATGCTTCTCACACTCCTCCGAAATGCTTCTGCCTGCCTCCCACGCTCATTTATTTCTCTATCGTTTCTTCCATTATCTTGTATCAGGCTTCCCAGATACTTGAAACTCTCCACTTTCTTCAGCTGTTCTCCACCAATTGTTATTCCCGTTGTGGTTCTTTCCTTCTTCCTTGTTGTGATCACCATCTCACTCTTATTTATGCTAAATTTCATCCCATATCCTTGTATTATTCCTTCCCACACGTCCAACTGTTCCTGTACCTCCTTCTCCTTGTTTCCCCAAATCATCAAATCATCTGCAAACACCATTGCTTTCATCTTTCCTTCCCCAATTACTTGTGCCACTCGGGTCATTATGTCATCCATCACCACAATGAAAAGTAACGGTGACAGTGCACTTCCTTGTTTCAGGCCGTTTCTCTGTTCCAACCAGTCTGATCTCTCTCCTCCCACTTTCACACAGCTCACGCTTCCCTTGTACATCTCCTTTATCCTCTTTATAGTCCATTTCTCTACTCCTCTATCCTCCAGGGACTTCCATACTTTGTTTCTGCATACACTGTCATATGCTTTCTCAATGTCCAGGAAGGCCATCAGTAGATCTGTTCCATACTCATAGTGCTGTTCTTGTAACTGCCTTACAGCAAAAATCAAATCCACTGTGGACCTTCCTGCTCTGAAGCCATGTTGTTCTTCCCTCATCCCTCCTTCTATCCTTGTCCTAATTCTCTTTTCCAAAACTTTCTCGAAGATCTTTTCACAATGACTCATCAGTGTTATTCCCCGATAGTTTCTGCAATCTGTTCTACTACCTTTCTTGAAGATCGGGACAATTATTCCTTTTTTCCAGTCCTCTGGGGTCTTCCTTTCCTTCCATGCTGTCCTCATCACTCGGTACAACCACTGTATCCCCACCTCTTCTGCTGCTCTCACCATCTCCACACTCAACTCAGTTAGTTAGTTATTGTTGTTTTAAGGGGTGGAACTACGAGGTCATCTGCCCCAAACCACACCCTCAACTCATCCACACCCGGTATCATAGTTACTAATAATAAAACGCATACTGTAAACGCCGAAAATACGCCACCAAATAGAATAATTTCCTTCTGTATTCTGGAGATGGCCGGAACGGCCACTATGACGTCCTAGATATCAGTGCTAACTCAGAGTCAAGTATGGTCGAAAACGTCAATACCAAGAAACAGAATCGAGCACTACGCGACTCAAATCCATATCAGAAACAGATTGTCACAAAACCGTTCTCAGCCACTTATCGATGTGCTATTTTTGATACTATTCCCTACATAGAACCATTCTCAATTGGAAGTTTGTGTAACCTTTGTCACTACTGCTCAGCTGTATTCTTTTCAAAAGAGAAAAATACAAGTGGTCACTTTTCTTTTTGTTGTAGCGATGGCAAAGTGAAACTAAATTAAGCAGTTGTTTACGAATTGTGACTAAATCAGTAAAAATTTTAGGAAAAATGTTCGACGGTATAATAATGCTATGTTGTTTGTATCCTTTGGTGCTACTGCTGAGCTACTACCGAGCCCTGGGCCTTACTGTTTCAAAATCAAAGGTGTCATTCATCATAGAATTTCCCCTTTATATGCCAGAAAACGGGAAAACAGTTCATATGGCCAATTATACATCTTAGAATTTTCAGAGGCAAATGATTTAAGGCTACTGAATGATGCTAATCACGAACTGAGAGAAGATACCCTCAGTCTTTTAAATCGTTTACTAGATCAGCACAATACTTACGTGCGCTCTTATAAAACAATGCACCAGAAAGTAAGTGGAGAGAAAAAATCCACTCTAAAAGAAAATCGTCGTCAAAAGGAATTGGTAATGCGTTTCTGTCACGAACCTTCCTCAGATCCAAGACGTTATAATGACCCCACATGTTCAGAAATTGCTGCTGAATTTGGGACTGTTGATGGAGCTCCACCATCTCATCGACACATCGCAGTATATGAGAGAGAAGGTGGCTTGAGGAATGTTGATTATGATAGTATGCACTGTGATCCTATGTGTTATACCTTGATTTGGCCTTGCGGAGAGTCTGGTTGGCACATTTCAATGCCAACTGCTGGAGTGAGACAAATTAAAATACGTCATACTGTAACAATGCGTGAGTATATTCTGTACAGAATTGCCATTCGAGGTCTAGGAGCTGAGTTCGATTTCAATCCCCTTATTAAAGCTGGTAAATTGACTCAACAGCTATTCATGGATTACTACTGTCGTATGGAAGGTGACGGGTTAAAATATATACGTCATCAACAAACGAAGTTGTGAGTTCATACATATGCCAGTTTAGCAGACACCTTGCATGTACGAGCAGAAAATGAAAATCTCAGAGTTGGTCGTATTGTAGTTTTGCCATCATCTTTTACAGGTAGCCCAAGGAATATGATGCAAAATTACCAGGATGCGATGGCGATAGTGAGGAAGTTTGAAAAGCCAGATTTATCCATTACGTTCACCTGTAATGCGGGCTGGCCAGAAATACTTAACAGCATTCATCCTTGGGAAACGGCTAATAATAGGCCTGATATTGTAGTGAGAGTTTTCCATTGCAAAGTAAAGGAATTGCTACGATTGATTAATGTTAAGGAAATTTTCGGTAAAGTAAAAGCATATCTATATACAGTGGAATTTCAAAAACGAGGTCTCCCGCACATCCATTTACTATTAACATTAACAGAAGATAGTAAGTTTCGAGAAATTTCTGACATTGACAGTGTGGTGTCAGCCGAAATACCAGATCTCAAGGATGAAGCGCTACACGAGTTGGTAAGGCGTCATATGGTACATGGTCCTTGCGGATCTTGGAATCCTTCTTCAGTCTGTATGAAAGATGGCGTATGTAAGAAAGATTTCCCTAAACAGTTTCAGGAAGGGACCAAAGATAACGCCAATGGTTATCCTTCGTATAGGAGAAGAAATAATGGACGGATTATTGTAAAAACAATTCGAGGCATTGACATTGAAATCGATAGTCGATTCATTGTTCCCTGCAATCCATTTCTTTTACTTTACTTTCAAGCTCATATTAATGTTGAAATATGCTCAAGTGTTCGGAGTGTTAAATACATCCACAAGTATGTGTATAAAGGTCATGACTGCTGCCATGTTAAAATATGTCCTGAAGGCGAAACGGTGAACTACGATGAAATTACTTCTTTCCTAAATGCTAGATATGTTGGTCCAACAGAAGCTTCTTACAGGATATTTTCATTTCACATGCATGAGCAGTCACATTCTATCGTGCGATTACCAGTTCACTTGCCAAACTTGCAAAATATCTATTTTAAAAATGATAACGCTCCTGATATTTTACTTCAAGCACAGTTGCGCAACACGGAATTACAAGCGTGGTTCAAGTTAAATCAAGATTCGCAAGCCAGAAGTTCGTATATATATCCTGAAACACCAATACATTACGTCTGGAATAAGAGCAACTGCCAGTAGCAAAAAAGAAAAAATGTTTCAAAAACTATAGGCAGAATGTACAATGTTTCACCTACAGAAATAGAAAGGTATTATTTACGCCTGTTATTGCTTCACGTCATAGGTGCTACCAGCTTCCAGGATCTACGAACATACAAAGCCGTTGTCTATTCTACTTTTAAAGGAGCGAGGTTTGCTGATTGATAATTCTGAAAGGCAGCGTTGTTTGGCAGAAGCGTCACAATTTCAGATGCCTTCTCAGTTACGACAACTGTTTTCTTACATATGTATCTTTCAGACCCCTTCAAATGTAAGACAGTTATGGGACATTTTCAAGAATTCATTATCAGAAGATTATCTGCAGTTTCACGAACCTAACATTGCATATCAGTTCACTCTTGTACATATTTCTAATACATTAAAGCTCCATGGTCTTCCCATTACTTCTCTCGAATTGCCAGTTATTATTGATAATTTCCCTCAGACAAATTTACCAATGAATTATCCAAAACTTAATGAGGATCAATTAAGTCGGATGATAAAGCAAGCAAATGAAAACCAAACGGCTATAATTACAGAAATTTTGGGGTTAGTACAAAACGGCAATGAAAGGATGAGTACCGGTAATGCATATTTCATTGATGGTCCAGGGGGCACCGGGAAAACATTTCTTTACCAATGCTTGATTCACAGTTGCACAAATTTGGGGTTAAATGTAGTTTCTGTTGCATGGACTGCAATGTTACTACTGTACACAGCCAGTTCAAGTTACCTCTACATTTACATGAAAGTTCTGTATCAGGAATAAAAGTTAACAGCATGGAAGCTTTTTATATTCGTTCAGCAATTATCATCTGGGATGAAGCCCCTAAGGCTAATAAGCACGCGTTGATGTATGTAAATCGGCTGCTCAAGTACATCATGAATAACGACGTGCCTTTCGGAGGAACAATTATCATCTTAGGTGGAGATTTTAGGCAGGTATTGCCTGTTGTACCTCACGCATCTAGAGCAGCTTCAGTCCAAATTTCAGTAAGGTTCTTTCCTTTGTGGCCATTAGCCTATTCAAAATTTTTAAACTCAACAAAAATATGCGAGCGAATACAGATCAACGTGACTTTGCAAACTTCTTGATACAAATTGGTAACGTCCTCACGTCGATGGAGAAAATTCAGAATTAGTCGACTTACCACCCTCCATCATTGCAAAAACTGATATCATCACTGAACTACAGTATATGGAAACTAAGTTTCCACACTGAAAGATATTTCACGCTTTTCAAAAATTGCGATTTTTGCACCTAAAATTGAATACTGTAAAGAAATCAATGACAAACTTTTAGAGCTAATCCCAGGATCATCGAGAACTTACATCAGTGTGAATAATTTGATTACTGAAGATGAGTGTGAACTTCTACAGTTCCCAACAGAATTTTTAGACAGCCTAGACACAAGTGGATTGCCACCTCATATCCTTCGACTAAAAGAAGGCTCAATTGTGATTTTGTTTAGAAATATTAATGTTACCCAAGGTCTGTTGAACGGTACTAGACTGTTGGTTCGGAAGATGCATGACAATTGCTTACACCTGGAATTTATTACTGGCTTAAATGTTGGAAACAATGTCCTACCACCTCGCCTTGACCTTACGCCATCAGATACTTCTATGCCGTTTTCCTTCAAAAGGAAGCAGTTTCCAGTACGTTTGGCTTTTTGTGTAACTATCAATAAAGCTCAAGGTCAAACACTAGATCAAGTAGGCATTTATTTACCTCAACCGGTGTTTAGCCACGGACAACCTTATGTCGCACTATCGCGAGCAAAATCCTTTCATGACGTCAAAGTTCAAATAGAACCAAAAGGCAAGCGAACAGAAAATGTCGTATGGAAGGAAGTACTATTAGAAAGTTGAAACGAATGTTGCGGAGTAGCACAGACCTCAGCAAATGGGGCACAGATTAAATAACAATTATACAAGGACGTCTGAATCCCTAATACGATAACTGTCCTGTGGTAATTGTAAAAAAGTGATATTGTCCTACATCGGTGATTACTATCCTACATCCTGTTCTTTCATTCCCTCAGTTCTATAACTAAGATATACTCAATCAAATTTACAGCTTAATAAATATTAATTCCTTCTGCGTGAGTTATCTTTTCATTTCTCGCCTTTACTTACTATTCTATCCATAGTGGTGGAGAAGATAGCTGTCTTTACAGAGGTTTGCAAATTATTAGATTCGATGTCAGTTTTCCAAAATTGCATTTTTACTTTTCACGGTTTAATGCACTAAGGCGATGAAATTACTTCAAATGTTTAACCAAGACTGCTAATTATATTTTAATTTAAGAAACTCAAATTAAAATGTTTTTTTTGGTATTTCCACTACCATAGGAGCCTTGCAAATGCAAAATGCCACACGTTTAGTTTTTATTACTTCACTCTACTTTACGTGTGAATTTAGAGCAGAGGGATTTGGGGTCTTTTAACTGATGAACGCTATTGAACTATTCAAAGATTCATGAACTATTTACTGAAATCACCTGACTTAAATTCTAAAGTCAATGAAAAATTGAAAATGGACCCAGCTCACATATCCCTCGGAATCCAATAATCTGAAAGTTTCCCGACTCAATTTCTTATGGGAAAAGGTGTAAGGAAACACTACTAAGTAGGATAACAAAAGAAGTTGGTCAATAAAATGATTTTGAATAAAAGAAATTATGACTAATTAATATTATTTTATCTAATTCTATTAATTTGCACACCTTTATAATTATGTTACTCAAGGGTTGCGGTACATTTCTAAATTCAAATATAAGAGACCCATATTTTATTTTAAATGTATACCATTGGTAATTAAGTAGACAGATCACCAAATTGTACCGATGTAGCCTTAAATTGCGTGGATATCTCTGTCTACTTGGTATAAAACGAAGTTCCCAATTCTTGGATGTAACGGGTAATCTCGAGAGCAACTTGATGGATTTTGATGCGGTTTTCTCCATTCTGTGAAGGATTTCTCGATTAAGATGAAGGATTAGGTAGAAAATAATTATATATGACCAAAAGAAGCCGAGCAGTTACGTTTTCAGTGAATCGAGTTGAAGAAAAACCTAACGTCTATGTGTCTTTTAAGCTTACGCTGGGTAAACCGTTAAAAATATCGATATACTCTGAGAATTGTTCAGCACGAAAAGTTCTGCAGGAAAGATTGGGACAACTCCCACATCGACCTCTGTAAGTGTTTTTACGTTTTTATTTCTTCAAGCAATCTCCATTCAGTGGAAATTTGATGATGATGATGATAATTGTTGTTTTAAGGGGCCTAACATCTAGGTTATCGCCCCATTGGAAATTTAAATTACTACCTTCAGAGTGAGTTTACGAGCTTGCCAGCGACCTATCACCATACCTTTCAGCCAGCGTCAAACTGTCGAGTCGTGTCGCGTTAATACTTCAGAGATGATGATGATAATTGTTGATGTAAGGGGCCTAACATTTAGGTTATCGGCCCCTAATGGTCTGGGTGATAGCGAAAATGACAATGAAGTGGAAACCAGAACGAAAATTAAGTGAGAAGGAAAATACTAACAAAATGGAACTCAGATTGAAACTACTCACAAAATGGAGAGCGGTAATACTTACGAAAGGGAATTTAGAACGAAAACGCTCACAAAAGGAATAGATTGAAAAAGACGCACAAAATATAAGTTAGGTTCAAAATACGTACAAAATGCAATGTAGAGTCGAAACACTTCACTTACAAAATGCAAGTAAAATTCAAAATACTTACAAAATGCAAATGAGATTGAAAATAGGTACAAAATGCAATTGAGGTTCAAAATACTTACAAAATGCAATTGAAATTGAAAATACACAATGCAATTTAGATTGAAAAAAGTGCATTTCAGATTCCAAAAAATCATGGAGTGCAATTGAAATTCAAAATACTTACAAAATTCAATTGAAATTGAAAATGCTTAAAAAATGCATGGTAGATTCAAACTACTCACTTGGATGGACAACACTTACAGAATGCAATTTAGATTGAAAATACTTACAAAATGTAATTTAGATTCAAAATACCCACAAAATGCAATTGAGAATCAAAATCCCTGCAAAATGACCACCATACAAAATGCAATTTAGATTCAAAATACGTGCAAAAGCGGTTTAGGTTGAAAATACAAAATGCAATTGAAATTCAAAATACTCACAAAAGTCCCATCCCCTATATTCAAAGACTTACTAAAAGGCAATTTTGATTGTCGACCCTTACAAAATGCAATCGAGGTTGAAAACACTAGCAAAATGCAATTTACTGTAGATCGAAAAGACTACCAAAATGCAACGTAGACTGAAAACACCTACAAAATGGAGTGTTGATGCAAAAGAAATCGCTAAATGGAATTTAGATAGACGGGAGCCAATTAACAAAAACAGTGCGGGGTCTTAAAGAGAAAAGGTAATATAATGAAAAGAAAACAAGAGGTCTGATCCCTCGAAGAAGGAGGGATCAGGAAAGATGAGACAGGGGCCAATTAAGGCAGGAAAGTGAAAGGCTCCCTAGGCCTCGGATACCCTAATACCGTCGGGGTCGGAAAAGAACAAGAGTTGACCAAGAGATGTCGACAGGAAAGAAGACGGAGAGGAGCCCGTCACATGTAAGTGGAAGCAATGCCGGACTCAGCTGGGGTCCCGTGGTCGCCAACTCACGTACTTCAGAGAAGAGTATAGATGTGTTTGGAGTTACCTGTTTACCTCGGCTTTTCAGAATTGCGTCTAGAACCTGACGCCCGTGCGCCTTTTAAGCTTACGCTGGGTAAATAGTGGTACACACACACAGAGGACATTTGATCTCATAAATCTACTTCATCACTTACTCAAAAGCGTCGGTACCGTAAATGTCTGTTCAGGTCACTAGCATGAACACATGCAAATGTCATATGGACAGAAGTGCTGTAGGATTGTTGAAGTGAATGCTGCGTAGCAGCACTGGTCTTCTAGTATACATTTATTTAGTTGCAGTATTAGATGAGATAATGCAACTCGTCAATATTTGTTAGTTGCGGTCCATGTGATGTTTTGTTGAGATACTGGAAGTGGTGATGGACCTCCGGAATTTGCTTGTTTGGAGTGAATATGTGGTTGTTGTAAATGGTCAATTCAGATTGTATTGTACAGGCTACTTATCTGGTTGAGTCTTGCGCGTTGAGAGCAGTTAACGTGGTCACTGTCTGTACTCGACTGAGGTGAAATTCCTGTGTGCGAGGGTCCCTTTTTCTCGTTGGGCTATTCTCTCTCCCCCCCTCTCGCATTCCTAAGTGCTATGTGTTCAGTTATTTTGAAAGTTTGAGAGTGTTGAACGGAGATTAATGGCAGCCTTAGATGAACTGAGTCCATACTACAGAGAAAACCTTCTAAAGCCTAACACCTCTAAGACGCAAGTTTGCGCTTTTCACTTAAAGAATATGCAGGCAAGAAGAAAACTGAAGATTTTCTGGGAGGGTGCTCTTTTGGATCATTGCTCTACACCTAAATATCTAGGGGTAACTATGGATCGTGCACTCACGTATGAACAACATTGTGTTAACACGAAGCACAAAGTATCTACGCGAAATTCCATTCTTCGCAAGTTATGTGGTACCAACTGGGGAATGCAAGCTCAAACAATGAGAACTACTGCTTTAGCACTGAGCTACTCTGCAGCAGAATATGCATGCCCTGTTTGGTATAGATCATGTCATGCCAAACAGGTAGATATTGCTTTAAATGAATCTTGTCGGCTTATAACTGGTTGCCTAAGATCTACACCTTGTGACAAGTTATAATTGCTTGGCTGGCATTGCTCCCCCAGATATTAGACGTGAAGTAGCTGCCAAACATGAAAAATCTAAAGTAGAAGTTTCCCAGACACATCCTCTACATAATTATCAACCTGCTCAACAACGATTGAAATCTAGGCGAAGTTTCTTACACTCTACTGAGTGCCTGTCGGATTCACCTCAATCATCAAGGCTAACTTCCTGGAGATCCAGAAACCATAATCTCAACGGATGGATGGTTCCATCTGAAACTCTTCCTGCCGGTTATGAAGAGTCGTGGCCTACATGGAAGAGTCTGAACAGGCTGCGGTCTGGGGTCGGTCGATCTAAGACCAATATGAAGAAGTGGGGCCTTTCCGATGAGTCGACCTTTTGTGCCTGCGGAGAAGAACAAACCATGGTGCACCTTCTCCATTGCAACTCCTGCCCTCTCATTTGCACTATGCAGGATGTAGTTCAGGCCACACCAAATGGACGAGATCTTGCCAAATTTTGGTGCGATGTAATTTAATTGTTATTTTGAAAGTACCTTTAGTGTGTTTTTTATTTTACATGATGTATTGCTTCTGATACGAATAAATAAATAAATAAATGTGTTCCTCGTACAAATGTACCTGTAAGTTGCCAAGTCTAGTCTCTCCAATGTGGCGTATGTTACTGTATTCAGGATAATCTTCAACTATTGAAGACCTGGTTTCAAACTCTCTACGGATAAGCTAAAAAGCCCTCTCTAAGCGCAAACAGACTAATGAGAATGTCCCGGCACCTTTAATACTGCCGTTAATACCGGCCTAGGTTTATTGAAGAAAAAGATACATCGTTCATCCTGATCTAATAACATGTTTCCCTTATTAATCGCGTATCTAGCTTGGCTACATTGTTATGTTGTGTCTTGTTTCCGATGGAGTGTGTTTTCTATTAGAGTGAAAAGGGGAGAACTCTCCATGCAAGTGTGTTCGTTTAAATTATTGGGGTTGTTTCTTTTACCTAAGTGTATACGAAGTCCTGAGCATGGTAATGACAGTGTCCCTTTCTCCTGTCTCAATTCACTGCTACCTGAGAAACAAGGGTAGGGACAAGGAGGCGGAACAAGGGTTGAGTGGGCGACTGGATTGGACCCAAGGTCTGAGGGATGGATGCATGGGTGTTCGATGCCTGGAAGAATCAATTGTTTAAATAAATATATATATATTCTTGGAAAAATAAGATACAAGGCAGATGGCCTGACCACACCAACAAATGAAACAAAAGCATATACTCAGCCTAACCGAAAGAAGCCCAAGGGGCTGAGGGAGGGGTGAATAATAAATCTAACAATCAAATCGCTAGCTAGCTAGGAATCAAATGTAGTCAGTGCCCAGGGAGAAACATATAACGTTCCAGAAAATCACCCGATTGCGTAAAGGCATGTGTTACCTCGTGGAGGCAGTTAACATCTCAATGGTTAAGAAAACAAGAGAAGATTACTGCCAGAAGGGTGGCTGTACCATCACATAAGAACAGGCCAAAAATAATAGAAGCTAGGGGAAGCTCAAAATATTTAAAAATAAATCAGGCCATGACAATGAATGGCAGCAACAATGGCCAAAAAAGACAGCTAACAGACGAGGGGCAGGGCGGGCATGAAATATCAAATCTGGTTCCCCCAAAATTAATTATGAGGATTAAAGTCTTGGATTTTAAAGCCTGAAAGAAACGCAATAATAAATAAGTTGCCGTTGCTTAGGGAGGCATGCTCAACATCAACAGCAAGTCCCCACACTGATAATCTCAAATTTAAAATAATACATTTATATCGAGAAGGTCCGAGTATGTCACACATTAGATAGTTGATCTTTCATTCCTTGGTTTCCCCTTTTCAACTCTAGGCAAATGCTGAGACGGTACCTTCTGACAGACCATGGCTGCTTCCTTCCACGTTCTTGCCCAGTTTCATTCATATTCATTAATTTCATTTATCATTACCTCCTCTTCTGAGGTTGGCATCAGAAAGGGCATCCGGTCGTAAAAACCATTCACAACATAGACTTTCATCGCATCTCATCCCCGATCCCGTTGAAAATGGGAATGATAAGGGGTAGACATACTGGGTATGTCAGCTACAATATAAGCTAGTCCATGTAGCTGACTGAGAATATGTTGTGTTTATTGCTGGATAACTGGAATTCTACTGTGCTTGTAACATGGATAACATTATTTTGTACTGTTTCCCCCACAGAATCAACTTTGACTGCTATGCCGCCAAGTACCTACAATGGAGATCTTACACTCCACAATGGTAAGATGCTCATGTATGTTATTAATGAATTTGTTTACAATATTCCTTCCTTTATGTATGAAAGCATGTATAGTAGTTCTTTCTCTCACCAGGTATATCGCCACCTGCTGCTGGTCGGAGTTTACGTTCTACTCCTGAGGAGGTTCCTTCAAGGGAGAGGAGGAAAACAGGAGAACTAAATGCTGGTGAGTTTGCTATCTTGTGAATGCTTCATGCTTCCCTATTCACTTATTCAATTCATGTGTATGAATGTATAGAAATTAATTTTAAAATACATTGTCGGAGTTGTATGGTACCCATTAATGTCTATTTCAAAAAATGCTAACTGCTCAAAGAATGTCTATGAAAGAGGAAATCAATTTAACCCTACAAGTGCCAATGCTATTTTCTGTAATGCCTGGTGTTTATGCTGAAAAATCATGTTCTTAGAAAATATTTTATAAAACTGTTAAATGTTATCAGAAACTAACAATATATGCACCATTTTGATCTCAATTGAGAAAATAAAAATAATAAAAATATAAGAACCAAATAACCTTTATACATCATCATCATCTAGGAATCCTTCCAGCAGGCCAGGTAGGATTTGAGTGGACGGTATGCCTCCATCGAACTCGGTCATTACAAATTTCCCAGTATGTCTTCCTTCGGAGGGGAAGTAAAGCCGGCGGTCCGATGTCGTAGATTTATGGCATGAACGGACCTTACACTAACTACACTTGTGTGAAGCCAAAATTTGCAGGTTAGATTATCTGATAACTATATTAGTTCCAACGTTCGCTGCCTGGTGCGGGCTGCGATGGCATCTAGTAGCCAAGTATGGAGCTAGGAGTTGTGGATGGTAGCATTTGGTAGCAAAAGTAGGTTCTACTTGAAAAATTGATCTGCAGTCCTTACCAGAATCACAGATAACACACACTAATACAGCCATCACAATTAACACCGGTTATCAGACAAATTCTACACATACCCAAAGTACACTGGGCTACATGACCACATTGCCGCAGCCTCTAAACTAAGGAACCAACCAACCTATAGGTTTCTCATTTAATATCTTGGAACATCAGTCCTCTCGTTACAAGATCTTCTTCAACGTGGTCTATCCACTTTCTTCTGGGACGTCCAACTGGTCTCTTCCCTGATACCTTAGATAATTTAGTAAATTCAAAGTGAAATTGCAGAAAAGTTATTCAAAAATGATAACAAAAAAACATAAACACCATATATAAAATGTTGCTCATACAATTTTGTAATAATACTGAAAGTTTGGTGACAATGGATTCAAAATTAGCATTTCTGAAACACTTTTTATGTCACAGTAGGGGAAAAAATAGAAAACATTCACTTTTGTTTCATGTAGCATTTTGTTACTCTGC
The DNA here is from genome assembly GCA_946902985.2 of Meconema thalassinum. NCBI lineage: Eukaryota > Metazoa > Arthropoda > Insecta > Orthoptera > Tettigoniidae > Meconema > Meconema thalassinum. The sequence continues at coordinate 217,509,935 of OX336391.1, forward strand.
TTCTACTTCCTCTTCCTTCTGTGTAAATTTACAAAATCCCTTGCTACTTCGGGATGAGTCACCTGTTTAAACCTATCGAGTAATTCGATCAACACAAAAATCATTCGAATTACTGGAATATGTGAAAAATAACCTGAAATAAATTACATGTGATTAAGATTTACTGAATATATTGTGCCCGATAGAGAAGGTCAGCGGGGGATCATCTGTTGCTAATTATCTTTCCGACTTCCTTAACCTTCAGGCCCACAAGTTGAGAGGATGGGATGTGTCCTCAGAGAGGCTCCGGCACTAGACCGTTAACCTCGGGGATCTGGGCAATGTGTGGATCAGTCATACAGGCCAAAGAAACGCCCCCACAAAAAAAAAAAAGCTAGAAATGAATAGTCCAGACCTAGGTAAAATTCGTTAAAATATTTATTCAAATGAATGCGAAGCCTCCGTGGCTTAGGCGGCAGCACGCCGGCCTCTCACCGCTGGGTCCGTGGTTCAAATCCCGGTCACTCCATGTGAGATCTGTGCTGGACAAAACGGAGGCAGACAGGTTTTTCTCCGGGTACTCCGGTTTTCCCTGTCAAAATTTCATTCCAGCAACACTCTCCACTAACATTTCATTTCATCTGTCATTCATATAATCATTGCCCCAGAGGAGTGCGTCAGGCCTCGGCAGCCGGCACAGTTCATATCCTCGCCGCTAGATGGGGGCTTCATTCATTCCATTCCTGACCCGGTCGGAGACTGGAAGCAGGCTGTGGATTTTCATTTCATTTATTCAAATGAATAAACCCCTAGACTACATTGGAGGGTTTAAATCTCGGCTAGCCCGTAAGAAAAGAATAAAATAAATATATCAAAGAAGTTAAGTTACCCCTCTCAAACGTCCTAATACAAAGAAAGTGAAAATAGATAATCTAAACTAGGAATGTGACACGTAAGAGTGCTCCCTAAGCAATTACAGAAAATCATTAAAATACTAATAGTCACAGGTGGTGATTCTACATCAAAGAAAAACATTTAACTTGCTCACTAGGCTAACAAGAATTACATTTACTGCACCAATAAAAATAAGCTAATCTATGATGGTGTCTCTTCCAACATTTACGTTATTATTAATTTGATAGCCAAGTCCTAACTGAATGAAAACACACGATGAGAAGCATCAGTGGCAAAAATACAAAGCTAAATAAACAACCAGCCTAATTTGAATGAAATAAAAAAAACAAAGCTAATCTTATTACTAGGGAACGGATTAATATGTACTAATAATTCATGCACAGGGTTATGTGCGAAGACCTCAACGGCATCTGCAGTGGAGAAGATGACTTCGGTACAGTGGAAATGGCGGAAGAGGCAACCCAGTACTCAAGGGTTAAATTTTAGTACAACCTTAACAGAATCTTCAGCGGAGGAGATGGACATCGGAACGTTGGAGATTGCGGACGAGGTAGCCCTTGCCCAGGGTTATGGGTGAAGTCCATAATGGCACCTTTGGCAGAGAAGGCGACCTTCAGAATGGCAGAGATGGCGGATGCGGTAACCCATCCTCTCTGGGGTTAATTAGAAGGGGATACCAAAGCTGCTGCCTTGTAGAAGTGGCAGAGGACTGCCAAAGGCTAAGGGAGAAAACCCTAACAGAAACTCCTCTCTAGTGTTAGGCTTACAGAAACTCCTCTCTAGTGTTAGGCTTAACAAGCCAGCTGAAGAGTAATTTGGATTGCTTTCAAAACTAAAACGAGTCTCAGAAAGAAAAACAAATACCAGCCTGACAAATCTTCTCAAACATTTGTAACGTATGATGACCGAAAGGATGTTGATCTTTTACAATGTTATGCCAAGAAATTCAAACACAGGATTGGAACACTAAACATCCTTACATTGACAAGTAAATGTGAAGAACTGGTGGATTTTATGGAGAGGAGGAAACTTTGCATCCTTGGCATAAGTGAGACAAAATGGAAAGGCACAGGAGTAAAACAACTGAGGAAAGGATATAAACTTCACTGGATGGGTAACAAAACCGAAGCTAGGAATGGTGTCGGATTTGTATTGAGAGAAGATATAGATGCTGTAAGTGAAGTGATCTATGTAAATGACAGAATCATCAAACTGGATGTCTCTTTCAATAAGGAGGTGTTAAGTCATACAGGTATATGCCCCACAGTCTGGATGTGATGAAGAAGAAAAGGAGCAATTTCGATCTGACCTGGAGGAAGCTACTGAAGGAGTGGAAAATGTATTAGTGATGGGTGATCTGAATGCACCAGTGGGAACAGACAGACTTGTGTATGAAAATGTGTTGGGCCTGCATGGTTTTGGAACCAGGAAGGTAACCAACTTTTAGATTTTTGTGTGAGAAATGGCTTAAAAATAAATAACACCTGGTTTCAAAAACAATTATCTCACAAAATAAGGTATAGTTGGGATGGACAATCTAAATCCTTAATAGATTACATACTATCTGATAGAAAAGCTGGCCAAACTATTTGTGATGTTAAGGTTGTGCCAAGTGGGAGCATAGATAGCGACCACAGACTGCTACTTGCAATCAGTGCTTGATTTGTAAAACATGAGGTTCCGGCACTGTGGGCTACCGGGTGGTGGTGGGAGTGGGGCTTTATAGAATATTGGAATATAGTGTTCTAAAAACTATATTTTCACGCTTTTCTGAACACCTTTAAAAATTAATCACTGGACAAAATAGCAATCTAATTTTGATTGCAATTTTAAATTAAATTGAGACTGATGTAGTAACATTTTCTTACCATAGCCGTTGGCCTATATTATAATTTAATGTAGGCCAACTACTGTCGACCAAAGTATTATGTGTACTCGAGTTTGAAGGTTGTTTGTGAAGTAACCAATAGACCTACATAAAATCCAATACCATCAACATTTTCGTCGTTCTATTTTACGTTAGTTCATGTAGGTTTGGATTTTTTATTTTATATTTTAATATTTTATATCGCAGTTGGAACGCAAAAAGTGCACGTTTTTAAGTGTGTTTCAACCCTGCGTCACATTTAAGAATTATTATCTCAAAAGCCAGTCATCAGATCGAATCCAAATTTTAACACAATATACATTGGAATGTTGTATAACTGGTTTATTAATTTCACAATTTTGTGTGTCCAAGAATCAAAGTTGTTATCATTGTTGTAAAGTAACTTTTTCTCGGCTCGGGGTAGTTGGAAAATGTAGTTCTTGGTTGCGTTGTAATCGTTATACATCAAAAAGTTATGCTGTATGACTGTGAAAAACGTAAATTAATTCACTTATTTTATATCGGTTTGTATGTGTACGAGGAAATAACGCATGGTTCACCAGCTAGCCGCTCCACGGAAAGTTGTACAGCGTTGCTGAGATGGAGCCCATCACTTCCGAGCGAGATGCGCCATGATGCGTGTGGGCACCATTTCGGCAACGCTGAACAACTTTCCGTGGAGTGGCTAGCCGGTGAACCATGTGTTATTTCCTCGTACAAATACAAACCGATATAAAATAAGTGGATTAATTTACGTATTTCACAGTCATACAGCATAACTTGTTGATGTATAACGATTACAACGCAACCAAGAACTACATTTTCCAACCACCCCGAGCCGAGAAAAAGTTACCTTACAAAAATGATAACAACTTTGTTTCATGGACACACACAATTTTGAAATTAATAAACCAGTTATACAACATTTCAATGTACATTGTGTTAAAATTTGGATTCGATCTGATGACGGGTTTTTGAGATAATAATTCTTAAATGTGACGCATGGTTGAAACACGCTTAAAAACGTGCACTTTTTGTGTTCCAACTGTGATAAAAAAATATTAAAATATAAATTAAAAATTCCAAACGTACATGAACGTAAAATAGAACGACGAAAATGATGTTATTGGATTTTATGTAGGCCTATTGGTTACTTCACAAACAACCTTCAAACTCGAGTGCACATAATACTTTGGTCGACAGTAGGCTACCATTCAAACAATACAGTATATCTTCTTCTTCTTCTTCTGCTTTTACGGCCTCATTGGACCACTTCAGTCAATCATTTCTTGGTCCTCTTCTTCAGTAAGTTTCCTTTCCGAGTCGCCCAGTAGCTCTTCATTCGCTCTGATCTTCTCAGGCGTTCCTCATCTGTAAATACCCTTTTTACTGTATTACGTTTGTCTATTTTAGCCTGAAATCTTATTTTTATATCTCTCAGTTTTTTTAATTTTGTTGTTTTATTTTGCAAGTCATCCAAGGTTATTTCCAATTCTTTCATATCTTCTCTAATTTCCTTAATCCATCCTACTTGTTGTTTCATATTCCAAAGTTTCACTACAATTTTTCTAGATAACCTGGTTTCTGGTGTCCTCATGATGTGACCAAAGAAAGAAAGCCGTTTCTTCCGAATAGTATCAGTGATGGGCTCCAGTTCTCTGTATACCACTTCATTTGGTACTATCCGCCACTGTCCATCTTTCTGATATTTTTTATTTATGAATGTTCTAGCTATTCTTCTTTCTACTTTTAAAATTTTGTCGATTCTGTTTTTCTGAGTAACTTTAAAAAGAGTTTCACTTCCATAGGTCACCTCTGGTTGAACCACCGTCTTGTAATGTTTTAATTTTGTTGCGATTGATAGACATTTTCTTTTATATGTAGACCATGTTAATTTTTGGGCTTTTATCATTTTATTAGTTCTTTCTTGCCATGCAGGTTTCTCATCCAAGTTGTAAGTTATAATTTCTCCTAAGTATTTAAATTGCTTCACTATTTTAACTTTCTTGTTATTTACTGTTATGTGATTGATTACAAGTGGATTTGCTACCATTATCTCTGTCTTTTCAAATGATATCTGAAGTCCAATTTTTTGTGCTATATTTTGTAGGCTTATTATTTGATTTTTGGCTTCTTGAATATTATTAGCCAGTAACGCTAAGTCATCTGCGAATCCCAAGCAATTTAAGTCTATTTGATCTTTCTTGGTTCCAATTCTTATGTTCTTAGGATTTTCCCTGTACCATTCCCTCATTACATATTCCAAAGCACAATTGAAAAGTAGAGGCGATAAACCATCTCCTTGCCTTAATCCTGTTTTAATCGTAAACGGTTCAGATATTTCTCCTCTGAATTTTACTTTAGATTTGGTGTTTGTTAGAGTTAGTTTTATAATTTTTATTAATTTGGGATGAAGTCCGAAATTCCTTAGTATTTTCAGCAATGAAGATCTATGTATACAATCATAAGCTTTTTTGAAGTCTACGAAGGTTATGACTTGCTGTTTTTGTCTATGTTTGTAGTAGTCCATTACTAATTTTAAGGTGATTATCTGTTCAGGGCAGCTTCGCCATGGCCGAAATCCACCTTGATATTCCCCTATTTCCAGTTCTAATTGATCTTTACAACGATTATATAAAATTCGTGACATGATTTTATATGTGATATCCAAAAGGGAAATTCCTCGATAGTTGTCAGGATTTGATTTTTCTCCTTTCTTGTGTAATGGATGTATTATAGCAGTAGTCCAATGGTCTGGCAGTTCTTCTTTGATCCAAATGTTCACTATGCATTGGTGTAATGAAATCTTTATTGGTTCTGCTGCATATTTCCACAATTCTGAAAATGTTTGATCTTCTCCACTCGCTTTGTAGTTTTTGAGCTCTCTCAGCGCTTTGTAGACTTCTTGGATTGTGGGTGGATTTATGTTTTCTGATGGTGTTTTAATAGTGGTGTCTGTATTTATTTGAAGCAGTTCTGGTGGATCTTCGCAATTTAGCAACTTGTTGAATGTTTCTGCTAAAATTTCTGTATTTCTTTTATTACTATGAGCTAACTCGCCATTTTTGTCTTTTAACATTAATGTTGGAGGTTCATATCTTTGTAGTTGTTTGCTAAAAATTTTGTAGTAATCTCTTGAGTTTGTTTTCGCGCTATTTGTTTCGATCATCAGAAGTATATCCTTTTGGTATAGCCGTTTAACCCCTCGTATTATTTTTTGAGTTATCTTCCTTTGTTTTATGAGATCCAAGTGTGATTCATCTGTTTTTTGACTCTGATACCGTAACCAGGCTTGATGTCTATCTTCCACTGTATTATCACACTCATCGTTCCACCATTGGTGTTTCTTCCTTGGATTTATTGGGGCTACTTGTTCAGCTATTGGGGAGCGTGATGGCGCAGTGGCTTAGCTGCTCCTCTTTCACCCGGACGGCCGGGGTTCGAATCCCGGTGACAGCGGGGTGGAATTTTCACCTGAAAAATCACGTGGCGTCAGGAAGGGCATCCGGCCTTAAATCCCCGGCCAAAACCAAAATGAGCCTGGTTGGCTCCGGCGACCCCAATTAATTGGGAAAAGCCGCAGGAAGGAAGGACTTGTTCAGCTATTTGTTTCAATTCGGGAACTATTTCCTCTAGATCATCTGTTATTTTAATATATCTAGTTCGTTCTTTGTATCCCTTGTTATTTATTAGTTTATGAGGGTCGTATGTTCTCTTCTTTTTTAGGTGAGTTTTTTTCTTTATCAACGGGGTAAATTTAATTTTAATCTTTATCATGTAATGATCCGATCCAGTATCTGTTCCTCTCAGAACATTCTCATTGTAGATCTCCCTGTGATAGTTCTTATCCATACAAACATGATCTAGTTGCCATTCACCTTTTTTCCAATCTGGATGTTTCCAAGTTTTGAGTTTATTTGGTCTTCTCTTGAAGTAAGTTGATTTGGAGATCATATCATGGTTTCTGCAAAATTCCACCAGTCTTATGCCATTCCTGTTTGTTCTTCTCTGTGCTGGCCATTTTCCTATTATGTCTCTATATCTTTTTTCCTTTCCTAACTGGGCATTAAAATCTCCAATTAAAATTTTGGTGTGACATTTATTTATGTTTGTTGCTGTCTGATCTAAAAGCTCCCAAAATCCCTCCACATCATCTTTGTGTTATTTCTTATTATTTTTATCATTAGTTGGGGCAAAGGCATTTAGAATGGTATATGTTCTATTTGCAGCTTTTAGAGTTAGTGTCGAGAGCCTAGGGGATAATGCTTTAAATTCTATGATGGATTCAATTATTTTGAGATTGACTACAAATCCTGTTCCGAATTGTGGACATTGCTTCATTACTCTTTTTCCTGGTATTCCCTTGTAAATTCTATACCCTTGTGATTCTATTGGTTCCTGATCGGTGTTGCTCATTTCTTGAAGCCCGGTTATTAGAATCCCTTTGCGATCCATTTCGTCTGTCAAAATTTTGAGTTTTCCTGGCTGTATGATGGAATTTATATTGTGTGTTGCTATATAGTTTATCTGTCCTATCTTCAGTCTAAATTTGGGTTTTCTATTTTTAGATGCTCCGACTCTTCTAGGGTATCTTTCAGGTGACTGCCCACCGTATCCGAATGCAGTCTAGGTGGATTATTCCTTAAAAGATTTCCTTCCATGTTTGACTTTCAAAGGTAGTCAACCTTGTATGGAGCAAGCTCCGAGTTACAACTGCGGTTGTTAACCGTAGAGGTTGTTGTGTGTTTGGTCCGCGAGAGCTATTTTATTTTGCTCAAGTCCGCCGGCAAGCCGGTGAGGACCCCCCTATCCGCCACCTGGGACGCGCCACGTCGGAGTATCACCTCTCCGCCTGCTACGACACCGTAGTAGGTTCGTGGAATACAGTATATATTATATAAATTTAATTTTTTTACGTAATTAAAAAAAGAAATTCATTCGGTTTGAAAATACACACATGTTTACCAACAATCATTTATTCCTTTTATAATTTTGTCTTTACAGTTTTCTGAAATAATTTTTTATTATGAAAGGTACTGTACTTAAACATGTTTTACCTCACAGTTTATAAAATTGTCCACAGTTTAGAAAAGTTTTCATTGCATGTGTCTCTTCTCTCTCTCTCTCTCTCTCTCTCTCTCTCTTTCCCCTTGCTGTTTGTTATGTGCCTTGCTGTTGGTATCCAGCGCTGAGTGCCATCCCCGAAGAAGCCAAGATTCCTCGTACTTTGAAGTACTATATAATTTTCCAAAGAAAAATATGTATTGTCCGTTGAGCCATTATATATTTAAACACAAATTGTGCTAAATGTTCCGGCATATTTAACCGTCACAAATCTAGCCCTGCTTGCAATCATCAAAAATGTAAAAATCCATACACCATGGAAAACCAAAAAACCAAATATTAAAACCTGGGAACTGAAAAAAGTAGAAAACAAACTGATGTAGACAAAAAAGGGGCCTCCAAAATATCTTGAGACAGAACACAAGGAGGAATAACACAGAGTGGAACAGATTCAAAGAATGTCTTGTTGGAGCTACTGTAGAAATATGTGGCAAAACTAGTGGTAAAGAAAATGTAGCAAGAAAGACTCGAGTTAAAGAAATTCAGAAAGGAGATGGAAAAGACTAATTATAAATGAGTGAATTACAACAGACATACAGAGATTGTAGACTGCGAGTGAAACGAATAGTAGCAGAAGAAAAGCAAAAGTCTTGGGATTGATTTTACAAATAAATTGGAAGAAGATAGTAAAGCAAATTCCAAATTGTTGTACAGTGTTATTAAAAATACCAGGAGTAATTATGAGCAAATAACAGCTTTACAGAAACCAGATGGGAGCATCACTAGGGAAGACACAGAAATAAGAGAAATTACGAAATTATATTTTGAGAATTTATACAATGGTATAAAGAAGGTCTCCAGTCCTAATGCACAGATTCAGTCAAGTGATAATATACCGGTATCTGAAGAAACGCCACCAACTTGAAGTGAAGTAGTATCAGCCCTTAAAAGTATGCACAATGAACGAGCTACTGGCTTTTATGAACTAAGTGCAGACATGATTAAAGCTGCTGGCCCACAAGGAATGCAATGGCTATAAGGACTATATGGAAGGATAAAATAATACCAGATGACTGGAAGAAGGGAGTTATAGTTCCCCTGTTTAAGAAAGGAAGTCAAAAAAAGTGCAACAACTATAGAGGGATTACTTTACCGTCCCATGGTTTAAAAATGTTTGAAAAGATTCCTGAGAAAAGATTGAGGAAAATTATTGAAACCCAATTGCAAGAAGAACAATATGGATTTAGGAAAGATAGATCAACTATAGACCTCATATTCACACTGAAAATGATATTAGAAAAGCACTGGGAGAAAGATCGTAATTTGACATTTGTGTTTCTAGACATTGAAAAAGCATTCGATAGTGTCCCTAGAACAACTACAGTATATGGGAGTGTCTTAAAAAGAAGAATGTGTCTATGGAACTCATTCAGAGAGTAAAAATGCTTTATGATGACTGCTACAGCTGTGTTCAAGTAGGAAATGGATATTCAGATTGGTTCCAGACATCTAGAGGAGTGCAACAAGGCAGTGCCCTTTCACCATTACTGTTCATCACCATCATGGATGAAATCATAAAGCAAGTGAAGCAGAACACCAATATGGATCTTAAAGCATTTGCTTTTGCAGATGATATAGTTATCTGGGGAAATAGTGAGCTGAAATTCCAGGAAAGGCTGAACGTCTGGAATGATCATTTGAAAAAATATGGACTGAAAGTAAGTGCTACAAAAACTGCTGCAATGTCTGTTAACAGACAGAGAAGTAAAGATAATATAATGCTGGAGGGTGTACAATTGGAAACAGTAAACCAGTATCAGTACCTTGGATGCTTAATATCAAGTGACAACAGAATACAGCTTGAATTAAATAACCACATTCAGAAATCAAGTCAATTCTATCAGCAAGTTCGATATCTACTCTGGAATAAGCAAGTGCCACTAAGATCAAAACAAACTCTGTTTTGAGCATACTTTCTTCGTATATTGACTTATGGGTTGGAAACTTGCACAACTACCAAAAAAAGATGACAGCAGGCTTCAGAAATGAAGTTTCTAAGTAGCATGCTTCAAAAAACTAGGAAGGACAAAGTAAGAAATGAGAAGGTAAGAGAACAAGCTGGAATAAATTAGTCCTATTAGAACTAGGGCATGTTTGCGATGGTTTGGTCACGTCAAATGTATGTCAGAAGGAAGAATTGCAAAACAATGGTTACATACTGAGATTACTGGAAAGAGACCTGTTGGGAAGATCTAGGAGGAGATGGCTGGACCAAGTGAAGGAAGTTATCTCATCCAAGGAAGTCAACTGGGATGAAGTCTTGAAGGAGCAGTGGTACATGAATCTACTAAAATGGAGAGCGCTCGTAAACCACACCCGGGAAACTGGAGTGGAAACTTGATGATGATGAATAATTAATGAAATATGTACATATATATTTAGTTATTTTTATTGAAATATGGAATTATATTTGGACTTAAAATTACAAAAAACAGTATCTTTCGATTAATGCTAAACTTCGACATTATATCTCCGTCGTTAAGCCAGAAGCAACATTGCAAGTGAAACTTTATTTAAACTAAACACCCGATCAACAACTGACAAACTACAGAAGGTTGATAGACGGATTCTTCGGACAATAATCAATAAAAAACACCAGGTTGAGGGCCAGGGGAGACTTTTGCCCAATTCAATACTTTACAAGGAAAATGAATCTATCATTGACATTATGCAAAAACGAAGGATTGCGTTTTTTGGACACATATCCCGCTTGCCAAATATTAGACTCCTGAAACAACTTTTTGACTTCTTTTGGAACAGTAAAACAAAAATCACATGGTTTAAAGAAATACACATGGATTTAGACGAATTGAAAATTACTAAGCATCATATTGAACCTAGAGAGGAGAAACGGCTTCTGAATAACAAATACACTCGACTAACATTCAAAATTTCGCAGGGTAAGCAATATGTTATATCAGCAGAAGAACGAGCTGCAAGATCTTTCAGAATGAAGAAGTATTGGGAAAGGAAAAAATTATCAAGGATTAAGAACTGAACTTAGTGTTTGTAGACTTTGTATATAAGGTTTGATTTTGGTGTAAATAACTAAACTATCATTTCTATTTGATATCAAAATTCAAAGAAGCTATAGAAAGTAGATCTACATGAACCATAATGCTGTACTTCTCATTTTAATATGATCTTTGAAGAACATGCAATATTTTAATCTCTGTTGCCAAAACAATGGATCACAAAATGTTCTTTTAAGTGCTGGAAGTGGATCTTCTCCTATTGTCTCTAAGTACCGATTTATATTGACTGAAACTTAGTTCAACATCAGAAGAGGTAATGGGGGCATATTTAAACTTTACAACATCTGCTGGGGTTAAATCCAACGTTAAATCTCCACACATAATTGCAGCAACCTTTCCCATTCTTTCATATCCAGGGTTCTTTGAAAGTACAGTGTCCATCTTCATTTTTGCTACATCTGCAACTTTACCTGTACCATGATTTAGCTGTTCCACAGTTCTATTCACAATTTCAAAACTTTCAGAAAGTGAGAGATGCGAGTTTTGGAGACTTTTGAGTGTTTTTGTAATGCATGAAAAATTATGCTGAATGTAAATCAAGTCATTCATCACACTTGTGTCGGGAACAACTGTTTGCACAGCTTCAATTGAGACTGCATCTTTAGTCCACAGCATGCAGAACGTTCTTAATGGAGTCTATATATTCAGCATAGTATTCAACCGCTTGCAGCCACGTACCCCACCTAGTTAGAACTGGCTTAGGTGGCAATGGAATTTCTGGGTACATTTCTTTCAAAAGATGAACTCTTTTGTGGGCTTTGAGAAAAACTTTTTTCACTGAAGAAATCAATAGATCTACTTTGGGGTATCTGCCTCTTACCACTTCTGCCACACGATAAAAGGCATGTGCTACACAAGTTAAATGAGTCATCTTAGGATATACAACACACAATGCTTCTCTGGCTTTCATCATATAAGGTGCAGCTTCGCTAATAAAAAGTAACACTTTATCATACTGAACGCCCTGTGGCCAGAGGATACCCATAGCTTCATTGTACAGTTTTCCTATAGTTTTGTTATTGCACTTTTCTAGAACAGTGTAAAAGAATCCGTTTACAATAATCTTCACTTAACAAACCAATGATTACGTTGCCAATTAGCCTACCTTCTTGTCTGTCGTCTCGTCAATGGAAACCTAAATCGGACCATCTTTAATTTCTTGTCTTATCTTCTGAACAGGTTCATCGTATATGGCTGAAACATAGGTTTTTCTCAACGTTGACTCATCCGGGATAGTTCGGTTAGTACGGTATATTTCTCGAGGAATTCCCTGAAGTACTGATTATTCAGAGCTGAGAGCGCGGCAGAGATCGGTGTTGAACTCAGACGTTACACTCAAAGTTGATGGTTTTGTCAGAAACAACTGTCTCAGCTTAGAATTTCGTAGTTAGTCGGATGTTTACTGGTTGAAATGTGTTGTTGCACCAGGAACCTTTGAATAGATGCCACTGAACATTGACACAAATGACAAAATAATACCTTACTGTCAGTTGATATCATCTTTAAATTCTGTTACATAACTTTTTAACACTGCAGCCAAAGAATAAGCTTGCAAAATACCTCGGTCGATGACATAAAGCCCACCTTCATCGCCGGAAATAATCGCCTCAATAAGTGTGGTTGCACTTGGCAATACCACGTCTGACCTCGCACACACATCAATAACATTCACTGCTAAATTTATACAATTATTCTGGTCATCAAAAGAGAAGTGAACAAGGGAGGCCCAACTCTATGGAATACTAAGAAAACATTGCTTAGCATCGTAAGCCTAAACTAAGTTCAGATATGAACTACCCTTGGTCTTCATAATAATGCAATAATGCTCTATGTGCGACCTGCATTCTGTTACAGAATGATGAAAGCATGAGTCCAATATTGACAGTCAAAGTCATAACAGTAGTCTTGCATAGTTGCTTAGGACTTATGGGTAATCAGCCTGCTCTGACGGCTGTTTGGTCCGCCAAGGACTCTCCTACAATACATGTGAACTGCGCTCGGCCTCGCTTCACTAGCATTCTCGTCTCGGAAATGAGCAGATTATTATAAATGCAATCTCTTCTGCCAGCTCGAAAGAGTTCAATAAATCACTTGCAATACTGTCCTAACAGTGTGCCAGCTATAAGGCTTCACGTTATAATCAAAGAAAAAGTCAAACAGGGTAAAATGGAAGATATTCCCACTACTATGTGGAATGTTGCCATACGTTCCAAACACATCTGAACTGTAAAGATACTCCCAAAGTCTCTGACTTTGCATTAGGTTTTGATACAATAAACTCTCGTAGTAACAACCACTTAGTGTCGTCTGAACACTATAAAATAATGAAAAAACAACGGTATCGTATCGTCAACTGATACGTCAATAAGATGTATTCGTGCATCTGCACGCTGACTGGTGTTCTACTCGTTCACTCACATTCTCTCATATTTACACCGTTTGTAACATAAATAGATGGCATCGAAGCTCATCAAACTGCAGTTCAGTAAAGTGGCTGTGTTAAACCTCTACACTAGCCAAATGATAACGGCTATTTCTATAATACTTCCTGCGTGCTCTTCGCACGTCCTACCTTCAAATTTATGAGAAAAATTATTAACTTCAAATAATAGTGGCGTGTTTACTACTCATGGGCATCACTTACAGTAGTGATTGAAAGTGTACTGGCTTCAAATAAAATCTGGTGTACAGTTGTACACGTAGTGTTGGCTATGCCTTAAAGACCATTATATTCAACAAATATTAAAAAAAAAAAAAAAATACAAGGACATTTACACAAGAAATAATCAATTCCCCACGTTCGTGTGGGGTACACTCACAAACTGGAAGAAAGAAAACATAATACATATCAGACCCACGTTTAGTGGGAGCTAAATACAATAAAAATAATAAAAATATATTGCATAGGCAAATAAAGATGAATTAAACTAAGTAATCACAGATAACATATGTCATAGGACAAACTAAGACTAAGATTAAACTTAATAATAACAAATATTATATGTCTTAGGACAAAAAACAAAACAAAAAATAAACAAACAAAAAAAGAACTTAAAAATCACACAATGGCATACACACGCAACACAACATTCCTTAGACGATCTTCATGGGATCCACAGGACTTCCGTGGGCCAACTGGTGGACAGCAACCGACGAGAGTGGGTCCACCCAACTTGGGGAGCAGCAGCCAACGAAAGAAGTCCGTCTTCTCCGGGATATCCAGGTGTTGAGGAGTGGGTCCACCCTTCTCCAGATGACCTCCAGAGCAGTCAGAGGAGCGCCAACTCTATTGCGCATTGTGTGCCAAGCGACGACCACCGCATCAGATGTATTGGCGGTGGCCGGTAATGTGCTCGATGTAGATGTGTCTCGACCACTGAACGACATCGGACACAGAAAGGTTTGACATGACCTTGGCAATCCGTAGGGAGATGCCAAGTTCGCGAAGGGATTTGGAGTTGGCGGCATCCCACGACCCCAGCGATCCAACGATGAAGGCATCCAATGTGACCGCTTCCTTAGAGTACATTCTAGACAGGCTGAAAATAACCCTGCACATAAAAATATGAAGATGTCTACGTATGGTTGCTCACAGTGCGACACTTATACTAATCAACAGATAATTGAGGAGGTGACACGCAAAGACGAACATGTCCACAATTGAAAGAAAATGAGATACAATATGGAACGGGATGTACAAGATGAGCGGAATGTAAATAGATCGTGCCATTTAAGCAAACTTGAATATGTCCCATGATACAAGCCTGTGAAAATGCATGGTTCAGTGCAAACACGAACTTGTCCACATCTACATTTCCTGCAAAGACGAACTAGTCCATACGGCCAGTAGGAATCGCTGATTCATGTCACGTGATTTCCATCCCGCGCGAGGCCAGACGTTCCGGTGCAGAGCAGCTGATATTAGCATTAGTTCTGTACTTCTGTGCTCCGGCTAATTACATATTGCTATTAAAATTAATACGTCAGTGTTGTAGCAAAATGGATGAAGAAAGTGTTCGTGTAAAGACTGCTAACAGGGGTAGCAGAAAGAGGAAGAAGAATGATTCGCAACGTGAAAAGGATAAAAGGAAACGGTATGTTGCACCGAGAGGCTTTCATTCTTTTCATGCATGCTCACACAAAAACAAACAGTTCAGTTGTCGGGAAATCCAGCCACGAGATGCATTGCATGTGAGACAGTTGATTTATAGAGTTCAAGAAAACGCAGACCAAGAGAGGATGGTTGCACGAATGATATCATTGAATAATGTTCAACAAAAACGAACTCGAAATATTGAAGGTGAAAATAAACAGTGGAAATTTAATGTCAATTACTCCCTTACCACACTAAATGGAAAGATATATCCAGTGTGCAAGAAATTTTTCATGCACATTACCTTAATGAAGTCTACTCGGCTGAATAGTATTGCAAACAAAATAAAAGAAGGCAAAGCTATACAGGAATATAGAAGAGGAGATCGCGTCAGCCACAAATTCGCAATGAAGAAGAACAGTATTAGACAATTTATAGACAATTTGCATTGCACTGAAAGTCATGACAATTTATAGACAATTTGCATTGCACTGAAAGTCATTACAATAGAAAAAAATCACGACGGCTATACCTGCACAGTGAACTAAATGTAAAGAAACTAAGTGTACAGTACAACAAATTTGTGATTAATGACCTCAAAGTGTCTGTACCTATGTTCCGAAGAATATTCATGGAAGAATATAATATAGGATTTAGAAGCCCAGCTTCTGATATTTGCAGTTTCTGCGCAAGAATCGACGAGCAAATGAAGATGGCTTCAACAAAGGAAAAGGTGCAACTTATCACACAGAAAAGAGTCCACAAGAAAAGAGCAAAGGCCTTCTATGAGCTCTTACGGGAAGAGAATGAGCAGGCAGTGACATTCTGTTTTGACCTGCAACAGGTGCAGGCAGCCATTACCAAAAAGTCCAGTTCAAGAAGCATTTTACTCAAGGCAGATAAGTTTCTACAGTTTGTGCATTGTTAATGCGAAGTCAGTGGAACCTGTATTTTACATGTGGACGGAAGAGTTAGCAGGGCGAGGTGCAACAGAAGTGGCTTCAGCATTGTTGCAATTTTTAAAATCTGTTGATTTTAAAGATAAAACTGTGGGGAAACTTTCCTGTGACGGTTGTGGGGCACAAAACAAAAACAATATCGTGCTTCATACCCTCATGTATTTACACATGATTGCTCTATTCATCTTACTTTTCCAGTTCGAGGGCATAGTTACTTACCTGCAGACCGCGTTTTCGGTATAGAGAAACTTCTACGGAAAAAAACCCACAATAGTAACAAAAGAGGCATATAAAGAGATATATCAGTCAGTGGGTGAAGTAAGAAGCCTGGGTGAAGATTGGAGACTGATGGACGTGAAATGCCTATCTAAAGGCCTACGTCAGTTAGATCATATAAGTGAAATGAAGAGAAATTACATACAAAAGTACAAAGTTATGGGCAATACTCATATTGATGTGGACGCAACCGCATTCTACATGTCCCAGCAAGAGTTACTAGAGCGGAAGTCTCTTCTGAAACGCAGATGGACTCTTAAGAAACTCTTCATCCAGTCAGTAGCTGAAGTGCCTCTCAGCCACCCAAACCCAGATGCCAAGAAGAAAGGTGTTGACAGTTTGCTGAAATCTATTTTCGGAGAAGACTGGCGAAATCTGGAGGACTTACGTTGGTATACATCCATCATTGATGGTAATCCCTCAGTGTGCAACACAGACAAAGAGGAAATTTCGTGTGATTGTTTAGAAGATGATTGTGGTTTATATGTTTAATGATGTGACTTGTAAAAAGAAACTAGGAAGTTATTTTGGTATCTTATAAAATAAATATAGCCTAGATAATCCCATAAGGGCAAAGGCCTCCTGCGAACAGGGACGTGCTCTGGTTTAAACTCGTTACGCGAGCAAGTCCTAAGGAGTTGTGTACAAGTTTTTACTCCACTTGCTACACTTCACTGTAGTTCACTTCACTAACACTACATTTCACTTCGCTTTACATACGTTGTTTGGCTTGTTACAGGTTGCAGATGTATATCTTTCATGTCATAGGTGTGCTGTCTACCAGGATCTTTCATTGTTGAAGCTCTCCTTCTCTTCCCTTCTTATAGTTCCATACGTCTCCATTCTTGTCTCTCCCTTGCTATCCTCGTCCAGTGTTGGCCTGTCTTCCTTACGATTGAGTCATCCCAGCGGGTCCTCTGTCTAACCACGTTCCTTCTTCCTGTCCTGGGGTCCCATACCGTTAGTTTGTGCGTCCATCGATCGTCTTTCATTCTGGCCACAAGGCCTCCCCACTTCCATTTTAGCCTGTCAGCTGTTGTCACGGCATCTTTCATGGCAGTTCTTCTTCTTATCTCCTCGTTTCGTAATCTGTCCCTCAAGGAAACTTGAAGGATCTTCCGTTCCATTTTGCGTTGACATACCCGGATTGTTTGCCTTTGCTTCTCTGTTAACGCCCAGGTTTGACAGCCGTATAGCAGTACCGGTATTACACACTTTTCTAGCACTTCTGACTTTAGACTTATTTTCTGGGATTTGTCCATCAATATAAATTTTAAGGACCAGAACTTCTTCCATGCTTGTCCAACTCGTCTCTTGATTTCCTTCTTCTGGGAGCAGTCAAATGACAGGTTTTGTCCAAGGTAGACGTATTCCTGTGTGTACGCTAGCGACTATGAAAAAATAAAACACCTTCCTTTTGAAAATCATTCAAAGCCAAACATGTCCAAACGGTTCATGCAAAAGAGAACATGTCCGTAATTAAATGTGCTTTTTAAACAAATATTTTCATTGTAGATTTATTTGCAGTCATAAATTGCCCTTTTAGCATGAAAATGAAATTGTTTGCATTTCAATATGTTATTTTCATTAACATATATGGCTGAAATACGTTTTTTGTTGATTGTGAAAAACTATATTAGGTGGGCATGTTCATCTTTGTGTGTCACCTCCTCAATTGTAGCCTTGCCATGTATCAACAGATAATTGTAGCCTTGACATGGGTAATCACAAACTTTTACAACTCACATATTCGATGTGACGTCATCCTGGATTTTTGGTTTCTAAGTCATCGACTCCTGGAATTCAGAGTCGGGTTTGACCCTGTCTTTCCATCTTTTCCTCCACCTCATTGTGGACTTAAGGAATAGGCATCTCCCTCATCATGGCATTTAGAACTGCTCCATAACGTACTGGATACGCGGGTTTCTCATCTCGGTCATCTCATCATTGGAAATGCACAACATGATGTTCTGGAAGTTCCCTGATGTTCTGATTGATGGGATTCAGATTTGTGTGCTGGTGTGGTCGTTGGAATATTAATGACCAACCACGTTGTAATGGCGTCTGTTCACGTGGCACTTTTAAATACCACCGTGGAATATCTCCACAATGGTAATGTTGTAACTAGAAATAGCGTTATGATGCACTGGGTAATGATTTTTACAGTTACTTTAAACGTTGTACTATTCTTGCTACAAAATAAGCACACATTGTACCTCATGACCTTTCTCAAGTGGATTTTTGACACTAAGTCAAACACTTTTACAGAATTATATGCACAATGAAATATCACTTATTTCACTTGTTAAAAATTCAAAATATGTTGTATGATGTTGCGGGCATGCAACTCACACTTTTAGAAATATACTGCACTTCGCAACGATTTTCAACTCTTGTCTCAACAGATTAACGTGTGCCTCACTTGGGCAATCCCAGACAAGGAGTTTTTTGGGTGTCCCGTCTTCTTCTCGACATAGTCCAGGGTTCTGGAAAACTGCGCTAGTCAGTTAGCGACTTCCAATCCTTTCAATAATTTGTTTCGTACAAGATTTATCGTCTCCAATATACAGGGTCTTTATATTTGCTTGCCTAGGACATTCTCGCTCACGTGCTCCGCCAGTGACGGCTCAGTTGCCGGCTGCCACGCGCGCGTATGTTCGGCAGAATACCGTGCTTAAAATCAGTATCATGCATGAGCTGTGTGAAAGTGGGAGGAGAGAGATCGGACTGGTTGGAACAGAGAAACGGCCTGAAACAAGGAAGTGCACTGTCACCGTTACTTTTCATTGTGGGAATGGATGACATAATGACCCAAGTGGCACAAGTAATTGGGGAAGGAAAGATGAAAGCAATGGTGTTTGCGGATGATTTGGGGAATCAGGACCTCCTCCGGGTACAGGAACAGTTGGACGTATGGGAAGGAATAATACAAGGATATGGGATGAAATTTAGCATAAATAAGAGTGAGATGGTGATCACAACAAGGAAGAAGGAAAGAACCACAACGGGAATAACAATTGGTGGGGAACAGCTGAAGAAAGTGGAGAGTTTCAAGTGTCCGGGAAGCCTGATACAAGATAATGGAAGAAACGGTAGAGAAAAATAAATGAGCAGGGGAGACAGGCAGAAGCATTCCGGAGGAGTGTGAGAAGCATTTTACGGAGCAAGGATGTCCCTCAGAACAGCAAAAAGATCATATATCGGACGTACTATGTCCCTATCCTGACTTATGCCTCGGAGACCTGGGTTTTGCAAGGAAGGGAGAAGTGCAAATTACAGGCCAGTGAGATGAGGTTCTTGAGAAGCAGTATTGGAGCTACAGAGATGGACAGAATATGAAATGAGAGGATCAGAGAATTAATGAAGGAGGAACCATTACAGGATGGTATAGAGAAATCTAGACTTTGATGGTATGGACATGTAAAACGAATGGAGAAGAGGGTACCCAGGAGGATCCCCGAGACGAAGTGGGAAGGAAAGAGACCGTGAGACAGGTGGCTGAAGGGGGTGGAAGAAAGCGTGAAGAAGAGAGGAGAAGACTGGACAAGGGTAGAGGCTGAGAGATGGTGGGAAGACAGAAGACGTTGGAGAGGCTTGTGTTCCAAACAGACTCGGCCAGTGGCTGGAAACTGTGCAAGAATGATGATGATGTTTACAGTAGATGCTGAAAATGTTCCCCATCCGCTGCCAAACATAATCTGCATCTTCTTATGAAGTTTCTGGTTAATCCGGTTAATTTAGCTTCAGTGAGGAAATAACGACCAGTTATTTCATTGTCCAATTTGTAGGAATGGGTCTCCCTGGAAATTTCACTCGAAACTTTTGTCTTGTTCTGGCACACGATTTCCTGCACTTTATGTAGGCTACGAATTGTGCAGATATACACATTCAAGTAATTAATATCTCACCTAAGGCATTACTGCACTATAAACAATCATAATAAAACAACTGGCTAAGAGATTCAAACGTACAGGTTCAGTAAACGATAAAAATAGATGTAAAGGTCGTTGTTTCCTTAGTGAAGCTAAATTAACTGGAATAACCGGAAACTTCATAAGTAGATGCCCATTATGTTTGGCAGCAGATGGGGAACATTTTCAGCATCTACTGCAAGCATGGTCAGTAAAAATGCATGATACTGATTGTAAGCACCAACTCTGCCGTACATTCGCGCAACCGGCAACTGATGCGTCACTTGCGGAGCGTGTGAGCGAGAAAGTCCTAGCCAAGCAAATATAAAGACCCTGTACAATCAAGATTATCAAAAATTCACAAATCATCCAATATTCGTATGACCATCAGACTTCTTATATCTGTAGTGGCGTAAATTCTTCATATAAAAAAGGCTTTCCTCATGGTTAAGTAATTCTGGAAAATTACCAAGGGTGGTTACTACTCAGATCAATTCACAGCACGGCTCGTCCTGGCCTGCCCAACGTAATACCAACTTCTGCATTCATAAAAGTATCACCACCATGAGCTACTCAGGCTTTTGCAGACTATTGAAGACTAAGAAGAAAACTTAGATTAGTTTTGGGGGAGGAAGACTGATTTTGGTTGATTGGATCATTTCTAAGTTTTTGCAACATTAAAATAAATAGTTCTTTTTTGGTGTTTAATGGCTTAATAATTTTCAGTAATCCATTACCACACTTACTAAGTTTCTGATGGGTTTTCTTGTATTTTGGTTTTTGGAGGACAGAGGCTGTCTGTGGGTGTCACTGTAAGTTTGGTGTGTTTTGTAGAGCTATTTGTCTTGCATATTTTGATTTGATGATGCTCGAAACGTGTCATCCCTTAGTCTTCTTCTTCTTCCTCTTCAATAGTCCGTAACAATATATATAAATCTTAATCACATGTAATTTATTTCAGGTTATTTTTCACATTCCAGTAATTGGAATGTTTTTGTGTTGACCAACTGAAAGCTAAAATATTAATTGTTAATAAGGCAATACTGAAAAATGGCTTTTAAGCTATATTTAATGCTATTTGACCAAGATTTACACAACAATGGCTTATTGTACTTTCTACACCAAAGCCCGAGTTTTTGTGTTGTTACTGTAGTGTAGCAGCCATGGCACTATTTAGTTTACATATTTTGCATATCCTTATGATGATCTAAAACATATAATCCAGGAAAAAAACTAGTATTTAAAATGTAAAAATGTAACAATTTATAATGAAAACCATTACATTGTAAATACTCGTTTTCGAGTTACGATAAAGAGTTCAAGGATGCTTTCTTATAATGTTTACTGGTGTTCCAGTATTAGAATTAAAGTGTGTTAACCAGGACAGTAAGGATGTACAATATTTATAGTCTGTGATTAACAGTTTAGCATTGTGTTGCAAATTGATTGAACATAAGTATCGTATTATATGTATCAGCATTGCTCCTCGTGTAATTAGTAAAATACAGTCCAATCTTATCAGGGCTAGACAGTAAGAAACACACATATTGTATTGGGTTGGTGGATAAGTCCATAGCGTTTTCCATAAGTTTATCCACATCAAGTTCATGAGTTTATTAAACACATCAGATACACATAAGAGAGGAGTTAATCATCAATAACATATTCTCCTTCACTATCTACAACAATCTGCCAACGCTGTGGTAATCTTTCAATTCCGCGCCTATAGAAATCATGTGGTTTTGAGTTGAAGAATTCGTCAAGCCATGTTCGGAGCGTATCTTCATCTGGAAAGGAAGTTCCTTGAAGGTTGTTCAATAGAGAGCCGAAAAGATAAAAATCTGGGGGAGCAAGATCGGGCGAATAAGTTGCATGGGGAATGATTTCCCAGCCCAACTCCTGAATAGTGTTTTTTGTCAGTTTAGCAGAATGCTGGCGTTATCATGGAGGAGGAGCATAACTTCACGCAGTCTTGCTGGTTGTTTTTCTTAGATTGCCTTGGCAAGACGTCTCAGTTGTTGGCAATAAATGTCAGCAGTGATGGTTACACCTCCGGGAAGCAATTCATAGTACAGCACACCGTCGCGTCTGTGTTCCACCAGATGCATAACATTATCTTTTGTGGATGCGCACAGGTCATTGTATGGGGAGTTGCTTGTTTGTTTGGGTTTAACCATTCCTTTCTTCTCCTTATGTTAGCGTAAATACATCATTTCTCGTCACCAGTAACGATACAGGATAGGAATGGTCGATGTTGTTCTCAAGCCAATCGATAACGAGCAAGCAGAGATGCACATATGGCCACTGCTGTTTCCTGACGTTTCGGCTGTCATTGCAGCAGCCTTAATCATGGGTGGGTACTCGTTGGTGTCCGTACTCAAACTGATGGTTATTGCCAGCCAGACAATCACCGATACACGACGCGGTTCCATCCTGTAAGCCTAGTTGATAAACATTTATCTTATTTTTACTATTTTTTTAATTAAGAAAAATTAGTTTTGTGTGGGTAACAAAATATCACATTTATGTAGCTGAAAATTAATAATTCTGCATTTTGAGTCAATTTTACATTTAATTGCAAATTGAGAACTATCAAAATAAACACAAAGGTCACAAATTCTGAAGATACATCTGTTGTTGAGTTTTCTCATCTATTGCAATTGCTCGAAGCAATAAAATAACAATTTTACATGATCTCTTCTCTTTCTTTGTTTTTCAGATCCATCAAACCCTTCTGGAGGAGAGACTAATGGACTTCCTGATTTTCAGCCCATCGACTTCGATTTCGACATAGACAGCTTACTTACCTCAGGCGAAACTGAAGATGTTCTTCCTACAAGGAGACGAAGCAAGAGAAGAGGCTCTGTTGTCTCAACAAGTAGTGACGAGATAACAACGCAGCGTGTCTTGCGTAAACGGGTGAAACATTGAGTGCGGAGTACAGCCTTTTTTATTCACTTTAAAAGGGGAAAGAATATTGTCACACATAATATTTTTTTATAAAATTCATTAAGAGCAGGTGTTTTATTATTTGTTGCATTTTTTGATGTATTTTGTTACTGGTTAATTGTATAACACAAATGTTTTTTGTCATCAGATTTGTAAATATTTAAATATGTAAACATAAGGGTAAGTTTTCTTTGAGTACTGAAGTAGTCATTAAAATAATTGTGCTCAGAAGAATGTTGTTTTCATCTATATTCTATGTAGGGTGAGCAATGGTGTAAAATATAAAACAAAAGTCAAAATATGTATCTCCCTCATTACTCATGGGGCAGATTACCTCACTGACTAACAATCAGAAGTTTTGTTTTCAAGTGATTGCGAGGAAATGCTAGTTTAATGTAGATGACTGTTACAGTCCAAGTTCAGACTCCAATTCACAGATCTCTCATGCCTGTTATGATAATCAAAACCGTATAATGCACACCCTACTCGAAATGCATTCCATTCATCATCATGTAACCCTTCCAGCTTTCCAGGTAGGGTGGTGTTGAATGAACTCTCTATGGCATTGTCTGTTCATGTAGGTCTTTCTCTCCATAATTACTCTCCAGTCCCTGTCTACTCCCAATGTCTGTCTTTAGTTGGTCCTGCAATCGTTTCTCTGGTCGTCCAACAGGTCACCTTCCACTGACTGACAGTTCCATGTCTGCATGTAGTTTTCGAGTGCCTGGCATTCTCTTTACATACCTGAACCATTTAAGTCTTGTAGATGTTAGTTTTTCTTCCAAAGAGTGAACTACAAGAATGACTGTCTAATACAGTCAAACAAACACACATAAAAGGAACTTTTTTTAATACTGGCATGATCTTTCAGTTACAATAACAAGGTGAACACAAAGCTGGATGCTTCGTCCCTTCAGTGTGAAGATGTAATTTAAATAACTGTTTCCAAAACCACACTGTAAGTACCAAGAAATACCAAAAGAGGGCGTGTGGTGGTGTTGTGCTGCTACAAGTGATGAACTAAGTAACACACAGCAATCATTAAAGACACGGCCTATTGTAAGGGCTTGTGGTGACTGGAAAAGTATTTCAAATAAAGTAAATACTTTGGTTCCTTAGTTTAGGGGCTGTGACAACGCAGTCATGTAGCCCCGTGTACTTTGGGTGTGTGTAGAATCTGTCTGATAACCGGTGTTAATTGTGATGGCTGTTGTCGCCCTCCAACCGACACCAACCAAGCAAGCACAACAAAATAGACAACCAGATGACAGTGTTGCCACGCTTGCAGGAATAACAGGAAAACACAAGCATACTTACCTCACTCCGGTCAGTTCCGCTGGATGTTACTCGATCCTACGAAGTTTGCCCCAAAGAAAACTAACCCACAGGACCGAGACAGGAAGAAGGATCCTGGACAGAGCCCGAGAGTGGACGCGAACCCTAAACGAGGCCGTGTTGAGGATAGGTGCCTAGGGATAGCTCGCTAAGAAATGAAATGTATTCAAGATAATTCCAAAAAACAATAGCAAGAAAGAAACAAAAGAAAACCTAAAACTAATGTGCCCATTTACATTTAGGGGTATTGAAATTAGTACAGTACAAAAAGGAAGTTGCCTGGATACAATATTTATTCTTACATGTCGACCCCCCTAAGGAAAATATATTTGAATGACATCAAACCAAGGCACAAAAACTTAACCTACCCTGAAAAACAAACAAAACAAAATTAAAAATTAACCTCCTACCCCGGGCACCCCTCAACATACATTCACACCAAACCCTAAGATACCCTTCCCAAGTAATACAGAATTACGTAAATGGAAAAACCAACAAGGAATGAAACAGAACAAGAACTACAATCACAAGCTGAACCAAACCTGCCACAAACAAACCAATTTCCCCCTCCCAACATTTAGCAAGAAAGAGAACAGGAAGCCAAAAGTCGCCCAAAGCCCAGCAGAAAGAGGCAGGAAAAAGGCATGACAGGGGAAAGTAAGTCTCACACTGAGAGGGAACCAAACGTACAACAAAACACCCAATCAAACATACTCTGTCAGAAATAAAAGACCAAGAGTCCCAGGCTACACCACCTGATAAAAAAAACACACAAACTTGCCCTCGCAAATCAATCTTGACACAATACGGTAATCCTTTTCGAATAACAAACAAACAAGGAAAAGATTTACCCTAATCAAAACCAAATCCCGGACACTCAAAATGCCAAGCCGAAGGAACTACCATTAACCACAGATTCTCAAATGAAAATTTAACCCGTCGAGGACCAGAAAAATACCCCCAAAATAGAATAAAAACTGAATTTAATAACACTAGGTGGACCTGGAGTTAATAACAATTAAGGCAATGAAAATCTGTACCTCTTGGAATATGCACACGGCAAAAAAAAACAACATAACCCTAAAACTTCGCCACAAGGCAATCAACAACCCACGTTATACATTATGAAAACAAACACCAGAACACACACACTTTAAAAAATAACTTCAGTTACAAAAAACAAAACATAGCCACGTGCATCCCCTTTTACAATTTAACAGTTTTTTTTGCAAAATTTCTGAAGTTCAATCCAGTCGCTTTTTTCGCCTTATTATCTTTTAATTTAAATTTCGAAAAGGTCTCTTCATAGTTTGCCATCAGTTCAGACGTACCTCGACATTCTCTTGCGTATTGGAGAGGGATCCGACCAAGCCAATTGGCTTGTCCCTCTCGCGATGAACCTTTTTAGCATAACCTTCTTTCTCAAAAAACTATCCAGAAACAATGTTCCAGCTTTTCGCGTGTCATCGCAGATGCTGCGCCCGTTACAGTTACCACTACAACATTTGGCGGCAGATTTAAAACCACATGGATTTTTCAGAGTCCCACTTAAAGTTCAGTTGGCACGGCTTCCGCCACCACTATCATTTTAAATTAGCGCCGAATGACGACAGCTATCACAGGCACTTATTAAGGTTTCGTTTTTTTTTAATGTGCCATTGTTAGCAGATGGCCATTGTTAAATTTTGACATAAAGTTTATTTTTCAAATATGATGAATTTTCCAAGGTCCAGAACGTCCAAATAAATAAATACAGGGTTTCTCTTATTCTTGTCGACACTCCGCCGTCAGTGGCGTACCTCTTCTTCCGGTAGATGGGGGGGAGTTACAGGAGATGAATGCTCAATGTACCGAACCGGTACAGCTGTATTAGTGTGTGTTATCTGTTTTTAATTCAAATAAGGACTGCAGACGATAATTTCACGTAGTTCCTACTTTTGCTACCAAATACTACCATCCACGACACCTAGCTGTGAACTTGGCTACTAGTAGTGCCATCGCAACCAGCGCCTGGTGACGAACGTTGAAACTTAAGAGCATTAATCAAACCTAACGTACAAATTTTACTTCACACAAGTTTAGTTAGTGGAAGGTTCTTTTACATGCCATAAATCTACGACATGGGCCCACCGCCTTTTTTTTCCCCCTCCGAAGGAAGGCATACTGAGGGATTTTTAACTAAAGTAAAGACTAACGTTTCGTGTCATTCTTACACTTGAGTATGTATTGCTTACCTTACATCCAGGGAATACACGCACCTGATCATCATCATCATTGCATGCCATCAAGTTGACAATGAATTATTTGTATATCTTTGACATGTCATTTTTTGTTCATGTTGTTTAGAATAACAATATAATTTTTTCCAATGTACAATACTAAGTTCTTTTAACACTTGCACACTCTCATTGGTTGGTACATGTTTCGGTCTAATGAGACCTTCATCAGCCTAAAAATTTTGCAATCTCCTATCGTAGCGTATAGAAGAGGAAGTGTAGGATCTTCATGAGTTATCGTGGACCACCGCACAGATGGCACTGGTAACGCCTGTGCCGCAAGCTTGTGTCGCCGAGTCCCGTGATCAACAGAGGCATTTACAGTACTACTGGTTGTGGTCACGTAAGAAACCGAAACATACAACTCACATTCATGATCTCATGACTTCACATTCATCATCATCATCTTGCACAGTTTCCAGCCACTGGCCGGGTCTGTTTGGAACACAAGCCTCTCCAACGTCTTCTGTCTTCCCACCATCTCTCAGCCTCCACCCTTGTCCAGTCTTCTCCTCTCTTCTTCACGCTTTCTTCCACCCCCTTCAGCCACCTGTCTCTCGGTCTCTTTCCTTCCCACTTCGTCTCGTGTACTCTCCTGGGTATCCTCTTCTCCTCCATTCGTTTTACATGTCCATACCATCCAAGTCTGGATTTCTGTGTACCATCTTGTAATGGTTCCTCCTTCATTAATTCTCTGGTCCTCTCATTTCTTATTCTGTCCATCTTTGTAGCTCCAATACTGCTTCTCAAGAACCTAATCTCACTGGCCTGTATTTTGCTCTTCTCCCTTCCTTTCATAACCCAGGTCTCCGAGGCATACGTCAGGATAGGGACATAGTACGTCCGATATATGATCTTTTTGCTGTTCTGAGGGACATCCTTGCTCCATAACATGCTTCTCACACTCCTCCAAAATGCTTCTGCCTGCCTCCCCCGCTCATTTATTCTCTATAGTTTCTTCCATTATCTTGTATCAGGCTTCCCAGATACTTGAAACTCTCCACTTTCTTCAGCTGTTCCCCACCAATTGTTATTCCCGTTGTGGTTCTTTCCTTCTTCCTTGTTATGATCACCATCTCACTCTTATTTATGCTAAATTTCATCCCATATCCTTGTATTATTCCTTCCCACACGTCCAACTGTTCCTGTACCTCCTCCTCCTTGTTTCCCCAAATCATCAAATCATCTGCAAACACCATTGCTTTCATCTTTCCTTCCCCAATTACTTGTGCCACTCGGGTCATTATGTCATCCATCACCACAATGAAAAGTAACGGTGACAGTGCACTTCCTTGTTTCAGGCCGTTTCTCTGTTCCAACCAGTCTGATCTCTCTCCTCCCACTTTCACACAGCTCACGCTTCCCTTGTACATCTCCTTTATCCTCTTTATAGTCCATTTCTCTACTCCTCTATCCTCCAGGGACTTCCATACTTTGTTTCTGCATACAGTCATATGCTTTCTCAATGTCCAGGAAGGCCATCAGTAGATCTGTTCCATACTCATAGTGCTGTTCTTGTAACTGCCTTACAGCAAAAATCAAATCCACTGTGGACCTTCCTGCTCTGAAGCCATGTTGTTCTTCCCTAATCCCTCCTTCTATCCTTGTCCTAATTCTCTTTTCCAAAACTTTCTCGAAGATTTTTGCACAATGACTCATCAGTGTTATTCCCCGATAGTTTCTGCATTCTGTTCTACTACCTTTCTTGAAGATCGGGACAATTATTCCTTTTTTCCAGTCCTTCCTTTCCTTTCCTTCCATGCTGTCCTCATCACTCGGTACAACCACTGTATCCCCACCTCTCCTGCTGCTCTCACCATCTTCACACTCAACTCATCCACACCCGGTGCCTTCCCTCCTTTCATCTTGTTCACTGCATCTTCCACTTCTTTCAATGTTAAGTCCTTTTCTGTTTGCAGTTTATCTTCCTCTTCCCCGATTTCTTCCTCCTCACCATCTTTTCCATTTGGTTTCAGAAGTTCTTCAAAATATTCTTTCCACATTTTCTTCAGTTCTTCCCTATTTTCTATCTCTTGTCCCCTTTTGTTCACCATTCTAACATAATCCGTAGGATCCTTCTGCCTCTTATTTTTTACCATCCCATACAGGACCTTTTTTGTACCTTCACTATCCTCCTTCATCATCTTTGTCCACTCTTCCATCCACTTTCTTCTCTCCTCAGCAACTACTCTCTTCGCCTCCTTTCCTTCCTGGTACTCTTCCCTTGTCTCTACCGTCCTATTTTGATACCACCTCCTAAAGGCTCTATTCTTTTCCCTTACTATATATTTTGTCTTCTCATTCCACCATGGTGTTTCCTTCCACCTCTTCTTACTACTTGTCCTCCTACATACTGCTTCTGCTGCACCTACTAGTGTCTTCTTAAATCTAGCCCATTCCTCTTCCACCCCTCTTTCTTCATCTGTTGGAATTCCTTCCTTTACCATTTTGAGGTACTCGACCCTTCTATCCCCTTCTTTCAGTTTCCATATAGATTCTAAACTATCTGAACACTCTAAAAATACATCCCCCATAAACTATTAGCACACGATAGATTTTTCTGTACAACCATTTCCACTCGAAACAACATGTGATAAACACTTTCTGATGCATACCGTACATTAGACATGTTGTGGTTGATTCATGTAGGGGCTTTGCGACATCGTGGTCATGTCGCCCCGTATTCTTGGGTGTGTATGGAATTTGTCTGATAACCTATGTTATTGCGACCGACAGCAATAGTTCAATAGTTACGCTCGCTAAAGCGCAGTGCTAGGCTATGGGGCCAAACTCTCTGCGGTCTCGGTAGACGTAGGTTCGAGCCCCACCATCAGTCGTCCTTGAAATGGTTTTCCGTGGTTTCCTCCATTTTCAACTCCAGGCAAATGCTTACAGGCCACGGCTGCTTTCTTCCACATCCTTGCAGAGTTCATTAATCTTCATTAATTTAATCTCTCATTAACTCCTCTCATGAGGTTGGCGTCAGGAAGGGCATCCGGCCGTAAACACCATCTGCCACATAGAAATTCATCGCATCTCATCCCCGACCCTGGGATTAATAAGGGTAGACATACATATAACCTGTGTTATTGTGATGACTGTATTAGTCTGTGTAGTAATTCAGATGAGGATTGGGAAGGAAGCGGCCTTGGCCTTATTTAGGAACCATCCCGGCATTTGCTTGGAGTAGAAGTGGGAAACCGCAGAAAACTACTTTCAGGTTGGCTGAGTGGGGAACTAACCTGCCTCTTCTTAGTTTTGCCTCACGAGGCGGAGTGTATCCCGTTCCAGCTCCCTCAGATCAGAATTAAATTTCTTGGCAGAGCTTAAATATGTGCCGCTTTGTGTAGAACCGTAATCTTTAAGAAGTTTTAGCGAAGCAACTACATTATCAGTTGGTTTTCCGTGGAGGAAAGGTGGGCCCTTTTGAAATATTTCGCACGATGTATCCAGCTAAATGATACACTAAATATTCTTTGCCTACCTGAAGACTATCGATATCCAGATCTACAGCCTGGTACAAAATACGTGGGCATGCGCTGAAACATGCCGTCTCAAGGCAGAATAGGTATGTTGCAATGTAGACGGTAAGACATAACACAACTCGCACTACTCACTCATGAACACTTTAATATAAACTGCCAAACAGTGACACCGGAAAGCAATAAACATTCCGATAACTTGACACAAATGTAACGCGCATTAGTGACAAGTATCGTCTGTTGCCGTCTCAATCGATGGTGCTGCTGTTGGTGGGAAGACCAGCACCTTCCTCTTCCATACGCTATGCTCCTATATTAAAATTAGGTACAGCACTCATTTCAGGTTCCGTATTGACCGTGTTTACAATAAGTAAAACCTGAATTTTCCGCCGAATCAATACTTTACTTATAGAAAATTCTATGGGTACATGTTTCGGAGACCCTCTGTCTCCTTCCTCAGCCCTCTTTTGGTACTACTTACTTTCTGTGTCCGGGAGACACACTAAATTCTTCCTTTCCAGAACTTTGCAGCTCTTATCCCTCGGTCTGTGGCCAACATAAGGTCTTCCTGGCTGCAGGTTTCATTAAGATCTTTGCACGTGAGCAGGTGTTGTGGAGTCTGGATTTCTCCACAGGCACATCGTGGATCTTCTGCATAACCCCACTTCACAAGGTTGCTACGACACTTAGCCACTCCTGTTCTCATCCGGTTTAAGGACCTCCAGGTGGTATAAGGCAAATGACTACCACTGCTCAGTTCTTCTTTAGGGGTAAACCCCTCTGGTACTATTTGTTTCCAGAGTGACACACGCCGGACGTCTGGCTTGGTATGGAGGGGTACTGTTCTCTTAATAAAACTCTTCCTGGATCTTAGGCGAGGAGTGGTCACCTTGTGGTTGAACATAGAATGTCTGGGATCTGTTTCAAGCTTTTGTCTCTCTTTCTCTGCTGCCACCCTGCGTCGAATAACTGGAGGTGCAATGCCAGCGAGAGGGTAGATCTTCTGCACTGGAGTAGGTCTCAGACATCCAGTGACAATACGTGTGGACTCGTTAAGAGCTATGTCCACTTGCTTGGTATGGGCAGATGATCCCCACACTGATGATCCGTACTCTCCTGCTGCGAAGCAAAGTCCCAATGCTGTTGAACGTAGAACCTGAGGGTTCGCTCCCCATGTTGAACCTATCAACTTCCACATTATGCTATTTCTTGAGCTGATCTTGCACTTCAATTCTCTACAATGTTTCCTGAAGCTGAGGGTACGATCAAGCTTGATTCCCAAATATCGAGGCGTTTCACAGCTTTCGAGTGTCACTCCTTTCCAGACAACATTCAACTTTCTCCGGGCCTCTTTGTTGCGAAGATGAAATGCGCATACTTGTGTCTTTCCAGGGTTAGGTTTCAGGTGATTCTGGGTGTAATAATTGTCTAATCTCTCAAGAGCATTGGACAGTTTTCCCTCCACCTCCTCAAAGCTCCTACCCTGTACAGCAATAGCGGTGTCATCCGCATAAATAAATCGCCTGGCCTCTAAATATTCTGGCTGGTCATTTGTATAAATGTTGAATAGTAATGGGGATAACACACTGCCTTGAGGTAACCAGTTTTTCTGGTTCCTCCGTCGACTTTTATTCCCTTGAAGTGTAACATAGAACCTTCTGTTCTGGAGCATCCCACGTATGACATTTGTTAGATTCATGTCCTTAGTGATGTTGTACAGCTTGGCTATGAGCTTCTTATGGTTCACTGTATCATATGCAGCACTGAGATCTATAAAGGCGACACCAGTGATAAGTTTATTCTCATAGCCATCCTCGATATGCTGTGTCAGGTTCAGAATTTGGCTGGAACATGATTTCCCTGGTCTAAATCCAGCTTGATCTTGAATTAGCCGGTTATCAATGAATGTTGCAATTCTTTCAAGGATCAACCTTTCAAATGCCTTGTATAGGTGGCAAAGAAGAGAGACAGGACGGAAGTTCTTTGCATCCGTTGGTTCCTTGCCTGGTTTTAGCAGTGCGACCACATGAGCTTTCCTCCACAGCTTTGGTAAGTTCAGGGTCTCGATACTTCTATTCATCATATTCACCAGCCACTGGATTGTTCCTGTTCCAAAGTTCTTGATTTGTTCTGTCCTGATGTCATCCGGGCCCGCAGCTTTGTTGACTTTCATGGCATGTTCTAATTCTGCTGATGTGAAAGGACGACCGAGAAAATTATTCTCATCTTCACTAGGCTTCAGCTTCACAGGCTGAGTCTTCGTGATGGTTTTCCCGTTACGGAGCAGCTGATGAGCTATTTGATTTGGTGTAACATTGGTGAGATCCACTGGTGGACTCTTAGGGTCGTTGCTCAAGTTTTTGACCAGCTTCCATGCTCTTCTACTGTTCTGGGCCATGTCAAGGTTTGCTAGTAAGTTCATCCATCTTTCCTTTCTTCCGTCAGCGATGCTCCTCATGAGTTCTTCACCCGTCTGAATGGTGTCATCTGCAAAAGGGTCTGTCTCGTATTTCTCCTGGTAATCTTTTAACAGATCCTCAGAATCAGCATTGAGGCCAGAAATGAACTGGGTACGGCAGCCTCGGGGAATATGTCTACGAGAGATCTTCTTCACAAGGTACTACAAACATCGTATAACACAATAGCTAAAGTTAACGGTTATAGCCATAAATATGTCAATAGGTTAATCTATAAGTTAAAAAACAGACCCACAACTAAATTATTATTATTATTATTATTAATCTTGATTGGTCACATTGGACCACTTGAGTCGTTCCACAATCACTTCTTCTTTGAAGGTAGTACTGCTTGGTTCTTGCGCTCTTTCCAGTACTTTTTCATTCTTTCAGATCGGGATTTTCTCAACTCATCTGAAATCTCCATAGGCTTTCTGTGTGTCATTTCTGCAGAAAATTTGTGAGTTTTAAGAATGGTGTTAATTTTATTTTTCTCCTCGGCATCTGTTATCTTGAGTCCAACTGCTTTGAGATCTTGTTGGATTTCTTGGATCCATTTTCCTCCAGTTTTCTTTCCTAGATTTCTCATCACCAGTTGGCGTACAATTCTGTTTTCTGGAAGCCGTAAGATGTGAAAAAAATATGAAATTCTTTTCTTCTTCATTGTGCTGGTGATTGGATCAATCTCACGATAGACAGTTTCATTTGGGAGAATCCTCCAGACTCCCTCAACCTGATACTTTTTATTGATGCACGTTCTAATGATTCTTCTTTCCGTTTTGAGGAGCTGATCAGTTCTTTGTTCATTTTTAATTTGGAACAGTGTTTCACAAGCATAAGTGGCTTCAGGGAGAGTTACAGTTTTATAATGTTGGATCTTAGTAGCTATTGATAGGCATTTTTTATTGTATGTTGACCAGGTTAGAGATTGTGCCTTTTTCATTTTATTTGTTCTATTTATCCAAGTTACTTTTTCGTTTAAGTTATGTGTTATAATTTCTCCAAGATACTTAAATTGAGGAACTAGGTTAATTTTATGATCATTTATATAGACCTCATTTATATCTAAGGGTTTCATAGGCATGATCTCAGTTTTTTCAAAGGATATCTGTAATCCTATCCCTTGACCAATTTCTTGGAGACTAGTGATCTGAGTACAAACCTCTTCCTTGTCTAGTGCTAAAAGAGCCAAGTCATCTGCAAATCCTAAGCAGTTTATTTTTATTGATGGTTTTGTTCCAATTTTGATGTTAGGAGGGTTTTCCTTTTGCCAAACCTTCATGATATAATCAAGAGCCACATTGAAAAGCAGAGGGGATAATCCATCACCTTGTCTGAGACCAGTTTTTACAGTGAAAGCTGTTGATATTTCTCCCCTAAATTTAACTTTCGAATTTGTGTTTGTTAATGTTAATTGAATGATTTTTATCAATTTAGGATGGAGACCGTATGATCTGAGGATTTTTAGCAGTGTCAGTCTATGAATACTATCATAGGCTTTCTTGAAATCTATAAAAGAGATAAAGAGTTGCTTATTTCTGTTTTTGTAATATTCCATTATTAATTTCAGGCTAAGGATTTGGTCTGGACAACTTCTGTAAGGGCGAAATCCTCCTTGATATTCTCCAAATTGTGGTTCCAGAATGTTTTTGATCCTGTTGTAAATTATACGAGAGAAAATTTTATATGTGCAGTCCAGAAGGGTAATTCCTCTGTAGTTATCTGGGTTCGTTTTGTCTCCTTTCTTAAATAATGGATGGATTATTCCTGTGGTCCAGTGTGCAGGAATTTCTTCAGTAATCCACATTTTAACTAGATGTTGATGAAGATTTATAATGGCAGGTTTACCAGCATTTTTCCAGATTTCAGCAAAGACTAAGTCTTCGCCACAAGTTTTGTAATTTTTTTGTTCTTTAATTGCGAGTTCTACTTCATTAATGTTTGGAGGATTTATTAAATCAGGTGAAGTTAAAATAGGTGTATCAGTGTTTACTTGCAGGGTTTCCAGTGGATCATCACAATTTAACAGTTTCTCGAATGCTTCTGCAAGGATCTATGTATTTTCTTGGTTAGAATGTGCTAACTTTCCTGTTTGATTTTTCAACATTAATGTTGGAGCTTCAAATTTTTTTAGGTATTTACCAAATGTTTTGTAATAATCTCGAGATTGCTTTTTCTTGAAATCGTCTTCTATCTTTTCCAGTGTATTTTTAAGATGATTACGTTTTGTTTGTCTGATGATTTTATGGGTTAATTTTCTTTGTATAGTTAGTTCTAAATTTGATTCTTCTGACTTTAGAGCTTGATGTTTTATCCATGCTTGGTGTCTTTTCTCTATTGCTTGATCACAATCTACATTCCACCATTCATGTTTTTTCCTTGGATTTATTGGTGCTAACTCCTCTGCTATTGATTTTAATTTAGTGATTAATTCGTCCAATGTTTTAGTGTTGAGAGATTCTTCTCCTGTTCTTTCACAGTACTCTATATTTTTTATTAAGGTAGATGGATCAAATTTCCTCCTATTGTTATTATTAGGTTTTTTCTTGGCCATTGGAGTTAATTTTATTTTTATCTTTACCACATAGTGGTCTGATCCTGAGTCAACTCCCCTTAGAACCTTGACATTGTGAATTTCACGATGGTGAAATTTATCCATGCAGACATGATCCAACTGCCATTCACCCCTTCTGAAGTCAGGATGTTTCCAAGTTTTCAATTTATGGGGCTGTCTTTTAAAACATGTTGATTTAGAGATTAGTTTGTGGTTTCTACAAATTTCGACTAATCTTTGACCATTTTTATTGGTTCGTTTATGTGCTGTCCATTTTCCAATTATATCTCTATATCTTCTTTCTTGTCCAAGTTGCGCATTGAAATCACCAAGGAGAATTTTGATGTTTGATGAAGGGATGTTTATTAAAGTTTGATCCAAAAGA
This sequence comes from Meconema thalassinum, assembly GCA_946902985.2. Lineage (NCBI taxonomy): Eukaryota > Metazoa > Arthropoda > Insecta > Orthoptera > Tettigoniidae > Meconema > Meconema thalassinum. Next base: position 217,545,531 of record OX336391.1, read on the forward strand.
TCCCAGAATTTTTGTACTTCTTCTCTGTCCTTAATGGTGTTGTTTTTTTGATTAGTAGGAGCATGTGCATTAATAATTGTATATGTTTTATTTGCCGATTTCAAAGTTAGGGTCGTAAGTCTGGAGGATTGAGATTTAAATTCTGTTATCGAGTCAATGATTCTGAGATCTATTAAGAATCCGTTACCAAATTGTGGACAATTTTTCATAACTCGTTTTCCTGGAATTCCTTTATATAATCTATATCCTTGTAATTCCAGATGGCCTTGATCACTATTTCTAATTTCCTGAAGGGCCATAATTAGAATTTTATGACTTCTCATGATATCCGTGATGATCTTCAATTTTCCAGTTTGAACCAGAGAGTTAACATTATGTGTAGAAAAGAATGAGACTTGTTTAGGTTTGATTTTCCGTAGTATTTGTTTGTTTGCTACTTGATGAGTTTTCAGACGCTCCGATTCGTCATTATCTTCCGCATGACAGCCCACCGTATCCGAATGCTGTCTTTTCTGTAATCTATCATTACAGATGGCAGAATTATTCTTCAAATGACTTTTCATGGTCGACTATCGAAGGTTTCACCTTGAGGGGAGGATAAATCCTCGAATTACAATCCTGAATGTTATTCAGAAAGGTGAAAGAACTGAGAAAAGAATTCTCAGTCCCCCCCAACACTAGTCTGTTCACTGACCCAGTTTCCCGCTGGGATTGATTACCCAACCTTCCACTGGGTTGCTCAGCTTAGCAGGGGACACCACGTGCAGGTCAGTGTTGGGAGTTGGAGTGGAGAGGTTATGAGGATTCTCTTCTGCTGAATCCTTGTATTACTGATTTTGTTGGTTAGTATCATCACATCACACTCCCTTTGTCCAGGTCTACATATTTATAGACCTCCCCAGGTTGATTCCTCGACAAAGAACACGTTTGCCACCTTCACCTACATAGATCGAAGTGTATACACAGTAACTAATATCCTTAAGAAGCATAAAATGAACATCGCCTTCAAAACCGTTGTTGTTTGAGTCTTCAGTCTTTTGACTGGTTTGATGCAGCTCTCCATGCCTCCCTGTCCTGAGCTAATCGTTTCATCTCTACATAGCTACTACACCCTACATCCGAGGCAATCTGTTTAACATATTCTAACCTTGGTCTACCCCTACAGTTCTTGTCCTCGACCCTTCCTTCCATAACTAAGCTTGCTATTCCTGGGTGTCTTAGTATGTGTCCTACCAACCTATCTCTTCTCTTCATTAGCAGTCGCCAGAAACATCTCTCCTCTCCCACTCGTCTTAATACCTCTTTGTTTGTAACCCTATCTACCCATCTGATCTTCATCATTCTCCTGTAACACCACATTTCAAATGCTTCAATTCTCCTCTTTTCTGCTGCACCAATAGTCCAAGTTTTACTTCCATAGAGTGCCACGCTCCAGACAAAGGCTTTCAAAAATGACTTCCTAATACCTAAATCTATATTCGATGTCAGCAGATTCCTTTTTTGTAGAAATGCTTTCTTTGCCTGAGCCAACCTACTTTTTATATCCTCTTTGCTTCGTCCATCACTGGTTATTCTGCTTCCTAAGTAACAGAAGTCTCCTACTTCCTTCAGCTTTTCACCTGCCAATTTGATCTCCATAGAGGTTTCTGATTTATTTCGGCTGCATTCCAATATTTTTGTTTTACATTTATTAATTTTCATCATGAATTCTTTCCGTAAGACGGAGTCCATACCATTCAAAAACTCATTCAAATCCTCAGGCTTGTCGGCCAAGATGACTATGTCATCAGCAAATCTCAGAGTTGAAATTATTTCTCCTTGAATCTTCACTCCCACTTTAAATTTCTCTCTAATTTCCTCATTGCTTGTTCAATGTAAAGATTGAAAAGTATGGGTGATAAGTTGCAGCCTTGCCTTACACCTTTCTGAATACCAGCTTCTCTCTCATGTCCTTCAACTCGAATGACTGCTGTCTGGTTTCTGTATAGATTGTATATCACCCTCCTATCCCTGTACTTTATTCCAATCGATTTCAAAATGTCAAACAATTTAGTCCAATCAACGTTATCAAAAGCCTTTTCTAAGTCTACAAAAGCCATGAACATTCTCTTATCTTTCCTTATTCTACCTTCCAAAATCAGCCTAAGACTTAGTACAGCTTCCCTTGTTCCTACATTTCTCCTGAAACCAAACTGGTCTTCACCCAACTCCGTTTCTATCTGGCTTTCAATCCTCTTGTAAATTATTCTAGACAGGATCTTTGAAGCATGAGTAATCAAGCTGATTGTACGGTAATCTTCACATCTGTCAGCTCCCACTTTCTTTGGTATAGGGATGATAACATTCTTCTTGAAATCAGGGGGTACCTCACCTGTCTCATAAATCCTACACACCAAGTGAAATAACCTGATCAGACCTTCATCTCCTATGCAGCGTAGCAACTCAATCGGTATATCATCTATGCCTGGTGCTTTGTTCCTGCTTAAGTCTTCCAAAGCTCTATCAAATTCTGATCTCAATATTAAATCTCCTTTCGCATCCTCATCAATTTCCTCCTCCCTTTCCATTACATGATTCTCAATCTCCTTTCCCTTATACAAACTCTCTATGTAAGCTTTCCATCTCTCAACCTTTTCTTCCCTATCTGTTAGAGGCTTTCCATTTGTGTCCTTAATATTACAGCACTTAGTCTTCTTTTCCCCAAAAGTATTCTTAATCCTTCGATAAGCTGTGTCTACTTTTCCTAATTTCAGACAATTTTCTATACCTGCACATTTCTCTTTCAACCATTCTTCTTTCGCTTCCTTGCACTTCTTGTCAACCTCATTTCTCAGACGTCTGTATTCTGCTTTCCCCTTTTCATCTCTTACATTCTTGTGTTTCCGCCTTTCATCCATCAATTCTAGTATATCCTGAGTGATCCACGGTTTTCTACCTATTCTTTCTTTCATACCAATGTTTTCATCTGCGGATTTTGTTATTTCATTCTTTAAAAGTGCCCATTCGTCTAATAATTCTAATTTCAATAAATTTTTCAACATTAACAAAGTTAACAGCAATGATAAGTATATGAAATCGGGCGTTTACGAACTTAGATGTAGTTCCTGCAGATCAAATTACACAGGACAAACAGGTAGGAGCATACGCCTTCGTTATGCTGAGCATGTTTCGGCCATTAAGCATAGCAAATTCTCAGCTATGGCAACACACATGGAAGAAACGGGACATAAGTTCACCAACATAAGCAAAGACGTCACAATCTTGCATTATGCTTCTAAGGGCAGCTACATGAACATCTTGGAAAATATTCATATCAATACTTCCCAGAGATCTAATGAATGCAATAATCTAAACGAAATCAATTTTGAAACCAACGAATTGTTTGATACAATAGCAGATTACTTAAACAATAAACAATGCAAACCGCCCCCACAACCCCCGCCGCAGTAGGTATTTTCTCATACATTCCGATTCGTTCAAATTCTGCCAATTACACTCCCACTCCCCTCTCTGTGCAAACTCATGTCTTACCCCCTCCCCGTCGCCCTTTCCCCGCCACCGCGTCAGGCCGATTCACTGCAAGCGAGCAGCTGTGTCATGTCTCAGGCGTTGTTCAGTTGAAGTTGACCTCTATGAGGGTTGTGATATTGACAAGGTCACATATGTCCGGTAAGTCTTTGTGCCGTTTTAATTTTCCGTAAGAATGTTTTTTCCATAACTATGGAAACACGTACTAACAAAGGCGTTATCTGATGTTTTTGTTCTTCAGAATATTTGGAACTATTCAGCATTCCATGACGAATAAGACGAGGTGTCAACTTGATAATGTTCCTCGTAAGTCTTTATTTTTATTTTATTTTTGGTCCGGTTAGATGACTTGATAATATTCAGATTCTTGGCATTCAATTTCTAAAACGTACTTCATTCATTTCAGGACCAAAACAATAGTAATGCAAATTTTTAATCGATGCCGCCGACTGTCAGCTAACCATCATCTATGAAGCCCTGAATTGACCGTCTTCAATTCTATACTAGCTATCTAATTGGACTGTTATTCATAAACAACAGTCGCTTCACTACAGCATGTTGTTAAGTATTCTAGATAGGGAACACCATAATATTTGATGTTCTACTTCAAACAACAAGTGTCCATTGACAATAGGCAAATTCTAGATGTTTTCAATTCAACAAGCCCTATGTATGCAAGAATCTCCATAGATTGATTACATTTATTTTAGAGTTTGAAGACACTGTGAACAAAATAAATGGTTGTGCATAAACAATATTTTAACGTGTCCAAAGACACAAACCAAACAAGAACTGAATGACTGAAAATGCGAGGAGCATTACATGCTTTATTTATGGTTGTTGTTGAATTTTAATTAATGTGTTTTAAGCTCGTAGTTTTTAATATGTTGTGGCTTTGTAATTTATGATGTGTGTTTTGTGTTGTTTTATTAGGGAATTTCGAATGTGTTATACGATGTTTGTAGTACCAAAAGAGGGCTGAGGAAGGAGACAGAGGGTCTCCGAAACATGTACCCATAGAGTTTTCTCTAAGTAAAGTATTGATTCGGCGGAAAATTCAGGTTTTACTTATTCCTATATTAAAAATCTCTCTCTCACTTTCTGCTTCATATGTAAGATAAAACATTGTTACATAAAAATTCTTTAATTTAAAATTCTTAAAAATTTAAATGAATATTATGGAATATTTTTTTCTTCCGTGTCTAAAAAAAATAATGTTTTCTTCTTCGTTGTGTAATATTAAAATTGCTGCACCTCATATTGAGGTCTAGTCTTAGTAAAAACCCTTTCGTAACGGGTCCGTTTTTGTTCCATTTGATCTTCTTTGCGAATGGGAACTTTATTATTTGGTTCCAATTTTTTAAATGTCTTCGTTGAGTTGCTTTAGGACGTAAAATTAGTCGGCTTCAAGTTTTGTACTGGGGTAAGATTAGATTGCTGGCTGATTTATAAATCGTATTGAAAAGGCGGACATTTTAATATTCTATTCAATATATTGTGTCAATGCGGACCACAATGAGTGGCATTATGGACTATCTTAAGTACCCAAAGCCACCATTGGTACGCCAACCAGCTGGTTGGTATTAAACTCGATAGCTCACGTTATGAATTAGGAGTGACTGTAGGTCCCTGTATGATCCGGACACCTAGAGAGGTGCCTCTGTGGCAAGTGCCGCATCTGGATATTTGGTTAGGTCTACACCGAGGTCTATGTTGAATATGGAAGCATTTCCACAGCATAATTCACCAATTTCCGGATGCTGGCACTCTCTACATGGACGGTTCAAAGGTGGGCGAGAAAGTGGGTTGTGTTTATGTTATTGATGGTGCAAAGGCCAAGTTCTCATTGCCTCAGACCTGTAGTGTATTTACTGTGGAGCTTGTTGCCATCTATGAAGCTCTGCAGTTTGCACTACAGGATGCACGAATCCACTTCTCGTTTGTACCGACTCGTTGAGTTTGTTGCAGTCAATTTCTTCATGTTTCCCGCAACACCCCATAGCGCAGCGAATCCATGACATATTAGCCGGGTTGTGCCGTACTGTCACTCGGTCACCTTCCAAGCCACATGGGAATTGCGAGGAACAAGTTAGAGGATCAAGCTGCGAAAGAGGTTATATCACTACCACCTCGGCCAATGGAGGTACCTGCTAGAGATATTCGCTCTCAATAACTCTGTAACCTATCGTGGTTACGGTGTTTTTAGGTTAGGATCATGGCTACTCTTTGCTGGTGGAATATTTTATAGCAGGCCTTAGCGTTCGAGATACAGAGATTCCTTGAAATAGTACATCAGTGAGGTGGAAGAAGGCCATGATAAATTTAAGTTTTATTTCTATTTAGATTTTCTTCTTATGGGAGTGTTTTGATTTTTTAACAGGAGTGAGCTTTTTGATTGTAAGTGAAGTATCTGTTTAGAAAATCTATGGAAATTATTGTGTTCTTGGTTGGATGGAATTGGAGAGTGCTAGAAAAGTGAGATGGGCTATTGAGATGGTTGTTGGTTAGAAAACTAAAATGATGAAGGGAAGTAGATTATGAGAAGGAAGAAGAATGGAATTGGTAATGTGTTTTACTCTCTGCTTAAATATTATGTTGGTTGGTTTGTTGGTTATATGTGAGAGGAAATAAAAAGGAAATGCTTTTAAATGAATGAAGTGGGTATTAAATTTGGAGAATTAGATTGATAACAAGGAGAGAGAACATGACGCGAAGTGTATGTCAAAGTGTAGGTAGATATATAAAAATACCATATTTCAACCAAACATCCTTAGTGTGAATACACACACACACGGCCCCCAAACTCCACCTAATACCCCAAAGAATACGTACAGTTACAACGCCGATAAGTTCTGTACTGTCATTCTGGGAGAGTCAGTGGCTAGCTGACACAATGCCCAGTAAACTGAGAGCAATCGAGGGAACTACTTGCATTTGGCAGAGCTCTTTCCGGTCATGGAGGGTGTCTGTCATTTTGTATAGACTAAGGATAGGTCATGCAAGATCCACCACGAGAGGCAAATGAGAAGGAAAGACCTCCTACTTTGTACCTGTGGAGCCATTTTACCGTGGCCCACATTTTAACCAAGTATGATGATCTTGCTGATCTACGAAGAAACCTTGCTTTGCAGATGACACTCAAACTGATATTAGCCGATGTCGTGGTGGCTGCTGATTTCGTCACCCACTTTATAAGTGACTGTGGGTTAGGGCCAACTATCTAAATTTACATGTATGTATTGAATAGGAATATTCTCATGGAAATTATGACTAATGTTGGCTTGGATTACAGAGACAGACGAATAATCTACTAACTTTATAAAAACAAAAAAAAAAGCATTGTGGACATATGCGGAATAGTGCAAGATGCTTGTATTCATAAAGGAGTTTGACAGGGATTCAGCTTATCGCCTGCACTTTTTAACTTATACCCTGAGAACGGCATTGAGGAATGTAAGACAGCTATGAGACGAGTTAAGATCAACGGAGTATCAGTCAAGACAATAACGTTTGCAGACGACATAGCAGTCCTGAAATCCAGCGAAGGGAAACTGCAACATTCACTCATGGAAATGAACAAGATTTTACATGAAAAATATAATATGAAAATCAATAGTAAAAAGACAGAAATAATGGTATGCACCAGAGAACAACTTAATGCAATTATTCACATAGTTGGTGCTCCACTTAAGCAAGTTAACACTTTCACCTATCTAGGGAGTAAAATTACTTCCACTGGAAAAAGTTCAACTGATATTCAAGCTAGAATTGCCCAAGCTAAAATTGCATTTAACAGCAAAAAATCCCTTCTTACTTCAAAGAATATATCCATTGAGACCAGGATTAAATTTATAAAATGTTATGTGTGGAGTGTCTTGTATGGATCAGAAGCCTGGACAATGGGATGTGCTGATAAAAGAAGACTTGATGCTTTTGAAATGTGGTGCTAACGGCAGATGGGAAAAATTCCATGGATCGCAAGAAAGAGTGACGAAGTGCTCAAAGCCATTAATGAAAAGAGAGCATTTCTCAAAACAATAAGGAAACGACGAGACCAACTGATAGGACATGTCTATCGCCACAGTGACTTTATGGTAACTGTGTTAAATGGCATAATTAGGGGGCAAGAGAGGAAGAGGGCGATCGACACTGCAATACATCAAACAGATCATAACAGATGTTTATTTATCGTATGGCTTTTAGTGCCGGGAGTGTCCGAGGACATGTTCGGCTCGCCTGAGTCTGTAGCTGCTTCCAGCGGACACCCTTAGGGTGAGCTACAAGTTCCGTTCAATTTCAAGTAGTTCCAATTTTCGCTACCAGATATCGATGATACAGGCCGGACGTTTGTTTTAGACGATTGTCCTTGATCTTGAAGCCAGCGGGTGAGCCTGCACACAGTCACTCTCTCACCCTATCGCTTCACACTTGTCACCACCGATTTGATGTAATGGAATTCCAGACTTGAGCACGTGGCGACATCGCCTTGGAGACAGTACAGTCCACGTCGAAGTATTGTGTGACGGGGAAGTACACGTTACGTAGTTACGAACAAAACGTCATTATATTTGCCAATGACTGTACTTCAGCAGTAGTGTCAGACAGCTCTGTCAATCATCGGACCGCTTGGGGCAGCTGATAACAACACAGGTACTGTAGTAACTCGCATCCAGGCTTCCATTACGATTTTTCACTCGTCTAAAACAAACGTCCGGTCTGTACCTAGTGGTGAACGTTGGAACAGTGATAGAGCGTTCCGACGAAATCAAACCTAACAATTTAGCTTCACAGAAGTTTAGTCTGTGGAAGGATCTTTTACATGCCATAAATCTATAACATGGGACCGCCGGCTTTACTTCCCCTCCGAAGGAAGGTATACTGAAGGATTTTTAACGCTCCTAAAACATCCGACGACTTCGGCCGGGTTTGAACCCGCTATCTTGGGAACAGCAGTTAAGCATGCTACCAACTATGCCACTGAAGCCATTCATACAGAGACATGAAGAGACTGACTGGCGACAGGGATGAATGGAAGAAGAGGATTGCTGCCGACCACTCTATGGATTGAGAACATGAATGAATGATTGACTCAAAGAACTTGTCCTGTTTCTTCAATTCAGAATTTTTGTTTTTCCATATATTTATGTATATTATTATAATTTTTTTTGTCTCCCATAAGTCCAACTCCTCGTCCACGCCGTGGGAGACGGGCAACGGCACAAAGTAGGGGATTGCCTGTAGGGGCAAAGTTAAGTGGGGACTTCGTGTGCCCGGGACCGTTACGGTAGCTGTGATGGTCCTACAGGAACCCTGAAAAGTGACGGCTAACGGGGCTCTGGTGAAGCTAGGATAGGCTCAGCGAGCCAGTAGTGGATAAGACACTTGCTTTCAAGAAGGGATCGGGCCTCGGACAGGACGGAAACAATGGACAACGACCTAGCTGTGATCATAAACTATGATCACTTTTAGAAATTTATACAGTAGACCTCTCCAAACTGTATCATACGCAGCAGTTAAATCTAAGAAGGCAACGGCTGTTTTCTGGTGAAGTTGGAAGCCAGCTTCTTGGGTGATACTGGGGCTGATTCTGTTCAAAATCAGTCTTTCAAGAAGCTTATAAGTGCAGCTAAGTAGGGCTATAGGTCAATAGATCTGAGGCAAATCTTTTGGTTTCCCAGGTTTTAAGAGGGTAATTATTTTGGATTTCTTGAACTGCTTTGGGAGTATTCCTGTTCGGAGAATATCAGAGAAGAAACGAGCCTGCCATTTTTTAGCATTGTTTCCCATACGTATGAGGAACTCTGGATGGATACCATCAAAGCCTGGTGCTTTTCTAGCTTTCATGTCCTTCAAGGCAATGTTGATTTCTTCATGAGTGAAGGGTTCAGAATATGCAGAATGAGTTGGTGAAGAGGCTTTGAGTTGTTTTAATTTTCTTTTCACCAGTCTTGTGTGATTTACATCCTGAGTGATTCTGGAAGTTGAGACAATGTGTTTAGCAATCTCATTTGGTGTAATGTTAGATTTCTCTTTCCACGAACCTACTACGTTGTCGTAGCAGGCGGAGAGGTGATACTCCGACGTGGCGCGTCCCAGGTGGCGGATAGGGGGGTCCTCACCGGTTTACCGGCGGACTTGAGCGAAATAAAATAGCTCTCGCGGACCAAACACACTCCACAATCTCATGTTTCATCATATCATATTTCATTCATACCTTTGGGTGTGGCGAACCCATCGTACATGAAAATCCATGAAAATGAAAATCCATGAAAATGAAAATCCACAGCCTGCTTCCAGTCTCCGACCGGGTCAGGAATGGAATGAATGAAGCCCCCATCTAGCGGCGAGGATATGAATTGTGCCGGCTGCCGAGGCCTGACGCACTCCTCTGGGGCAAAGATTAAATGAATGACAGATGAAATGGAATGATAGTGGAGAGTGTTGCTGGAATGAAATTTTGACAGGGAAAACCGGAGTACCCGGAGAAAAACCTGTCTGCCTCCGTTTTGTCCAGCACAGATCTCACATGGAGTGACCGGGATTTGAACCACGGACCCAGCGGTGAGAGGCATATATTTCATTCATACCTTTGAGTGTGGCGAACCCATCGTACAAATAGCCTAAATATGATAGTGTGCGAGTCGAGGCCTCGGATGGAGGTCCTTGATTCACACCCCGACCCAGATCACTGGAACCGGGAAAAGAAGAAGAAGAAGTTAGATTTCTCTTTATTATTGGTGTGCTACCCCCAAGTTTCCGCAGTAAGCTCCAAGCTTTTCTACTGGAGTGACGAAAATCCATCTCTTCAACAGTCTTGGACCATTTCTACCTGCGTGCCGCATCTAAGCTTCGTAACAGTTCCTCCGCTACTTCACGGTCTCCATTTCTTAGATATTCATTGTAGAGTGTATCACTCTGCTGATTCCATCCTGGAACATACTCTTTTCTGAAACCTCTTGGAACGTATTTCTTTGCCACAGAAGTCACGAGGCCAACAAACCTTTGGTAGCAACTGCTTTTTTCCGGAATAAACCTGATGCATTTATCTAAGTTGGTTGAGAACTTCTCCCAATCTGCCTTCAGGTAGTTCCAGCGAGGATGAGGAAATGATGTAATTAAGTGGATGGAGCCCTACTTCTATAAGTACTGGTGTATGTTGGCTTAGTGGAAAGTCAGTAGTGGTCTACGATTCGGAATGCTGAATATACAAACATTGACTGGGAAGGTGGAGGAGATGGTGGATATGATGGAAAAAAGGAAGTTGGATCTGCTGGTGCTGGCAGAAACAAGGTGGAAGGGAGAAGGAAGGAGAGAATTGAGAAAAGGCTGTAGACTATATTGGAGTGGGAATGAGGAAGGAAAGAGGAATGGAGTGGGGGTAGTAGTGAGAGATGGGTTAAAAGAAGAAGTGGTGAGAATAAGTGACTGGACGATGAAGGTAAAAATATCACTGAAAGGAAAGTTTGTAGAGGTACTAATAGTGTATGCCCCACAGGTAGGCTGCACTGCTGAAGAGAAACAAGAGTTTGAAGAGGAAATGAAGAAACAGGTGGGAGGAAAGAATGTGATTATAATGGGAGATTTAAATGCGCATTTTGGAAGGGAAAGACAAGGGTATAAAAATGTGCTTGGACCAGAGGGTTGGGGCAGTCAAAATGAGGAAGGTGAAAGATTGTTGGATTTTGTAAAAGAAATGGATTGTTGGTGGGAAACTCCTGGTTCAAGAAAAGAGAGAGCCACAAGATTACCTGGTATAGCAATGACCTGACTAGAAAGTTGGTAGTTGACTATATCCTGTATGATAGGGATATGAATAGAAACATCATAGACATCGAGGTAATTCCATCAGAGGCCTTGGATAGTGACCACCGACTGTTGGTAATGAACCTGAGAGGAGTACCAAATACGAAAGAAGGAAGTGAAAAGAGTGGTGGCTGAGGAGAGAAGAAAATCAGGATAGACTGATAAGGGTATGGAAGTTGAGAGGTGAAGAAAACAGGGTAGAATACCTAAGAATAGTGAAGGAAAGCATTCCAAATGATGAACTGAGGACAGTAGAAGAGGCAGGGCCGGTCTTAGGGGTTTCAGCGCCCTGTGCGAGGCGAGTTGCTTAACTCTGGCAAAAATTATGCGGTATCATAAAGAGGGATCATGAAAATATAAAGTAGAAAATGCAGGCAAAGGCAAGACACCGAGTTATCGGATGAAATTAAATAAAATAAACCTGAAGTACATTTACCCATTTGCTATATTACTTGAACATGCTTTACTTGCGTTGTAGTAGTCGAGGTAACATACAAAATATCGGCTGTACGCTCGCATGATGCAAAAATACTGGACTAGATTATATAATAGGTGATGCGTAACATATTACAATAACTTATTTTTTCAGTTGTGATGCAAAATGTCAACATAACAAAATCACAGGAAAAATACACTTACAGGAATCAAGCTTTACTAATTCAAACGATTACGACACACAGGAAAAAAACACACTAAAACCCAAAACCTTATGAGAAGGGAGCTTTCTTGGTTTTGACTGAAGCAAACTGTTTTACTAACTGGGCTAAATCGAGTGAACGCGCAACATTGTTCTCTATTGAAATTAAAGCAAGTTTTGACAGTCTCTCTTGGCCCATTGTAGCACGCAGGTAGGTTTTAATCAACTTCAATTTTGAAAAGCTACATCGACGTTTGGAAAAACATCAATCATATTCGTGCTGTAAATGAACTGCAACGCAGTGCGAGTTTTTTTTTTGCGTTTGGTGGTAGGCATGGGATCGAATGTTGCAGCTCAGAACATAAATCCATCCCACTTATGTCAGACTCATTATTTCCATTGGAAAGCTGCTTTTTCAAGTTCAAGCAACGATCCATGAGTGGACTACTATCTTTAACAGACCCAGGCAGTGCCTTTAGATCGTACAAAAATACCCATGTATCGGAATGCTCTTTAAAGAAAAAGAATCTCTTCCTTACAGACTTTAAAGCTACTGTTAGGAGTTTGTCAAAGAAACTTTTTTTTTGAAGCGTCATTGTAGCTTCACTTGTTTGCGCTTAACCTTACCCTGAGCTTCAGCCTCTGTCAGCTCCGACTCTAACTCAGAACTGTCACTCTCAGTGCCTGACTCGATGACTCGGTCTGAGTCCGAGTCATCTTCCTCAATCAACCGTTTAGGGGGTCTAGTCTTCCTTTCCCGTCTACCTTCTTCGACCTCAAGAGACAGACGCAATGATTTCTTTAGCCGAAGTTATAGCGCTTTCATAGACTTTTGAAGGTACCGGTACGTGATACAACCTTCCGCGAGAGAAGACGCCTTTTGTATATCAAGCTTCTGCTTGCATGGCTTTGCTAACTATCTTTACTTGAAACAAAATGTTGTGCCATACTACACAACAGCGACAAATTCGAAAGTTACATTTTTTCCCGCCAAGTATTCATCTTCATGGCGTAGCCCCCAATCAAAAGCAGGTTTCTCCTTAGTGTCCTTTAAGGCTGCCACTACCCCATTTATATTGTATCTAAAAGGCCTCACTGCATCTATGCGACAATCCCAGCGAGTGTCGCTCAAATCTTCTAGAGTCAAATTACAAATGTGAGCCAACAAAATAGACCACTGCCCAGGAGACGATGAAAATAAAACATATATGCGTTGAATAATGCCAAATAGAGTAACGCAGCAAGGACAGCATTCGGCTGAGTCAGATAAAACTAGGCTTAAGGATTGGCTACCACATGGAACATATTTTGCGCGCGGGAACTGTTTTACAATGCGAGCTTGAACTCCTTTATGTTTACCTTTCATATTCGTGCCGTTGTCAAAGCCTTGGCCTCTAAGGTCTTCTAGCTTTAACCCCATTTCTGTCGAAATATTAATGATCAGATCGGCAAGCGCCTCACCTTTTAGACTCTGAGAGTCGTTGCTATTTGCTTTATAATTATATTCAAGCGCCTCACCATCAGTTTTGTCGGCCACCACAAAACCAACGAAGTGTTTGGTCGGATTTACACCGTCGTCAGATTTTTGAACGAACCGTAAAGTGATCGACATTTGTTCATTTTTAGAAAGGACTGGTGTGCAATCGGCAATAACCGAGAAATATTTAGCTTTAGACACTTGAGCTAAAATATCTGACAAAATTGCATCACCTAGCAAATGTATGAGGTCGTTCTGGATTCTTTTACTGCAGTAGTGATCACTTGTTTCAGAACCCATCACCCTTTGTAAGTGCTCCTTCATAATCGGATCGTATTTGCCCAAAAGTTCAACAAGTTGAAGGAAATTATCATTGTTTTTCTCGAAAAATTTGTCAGATGAACCCCTCAACGACAAATTGTTTTTACATAGAAACATTGTTGTCGATAACAATCATTCGAGTACGGACCTCCAATGTCCTACCTCAGCACACATAATTCGTTGATTAGCATCATCAAAATAAACGCAACTCTGTTTCGGCCCATAATTGAGAACATTTAAAATGAGAAGGGGATCTTTCATGAGACTCTAGGGCTTGCGAAAGATGTGCCCAGTCACAGAATCCCGAAGTGACGAGAGCTGCTGTGGACTTTCTGTCAAAGAGCTTACAACAAAAGTTTTTTTTTTTTTTTTTTACGAGTCAGAATATTGGAGCCATCGTCTTGGTACTTTTTCGCCATTCGGCAACTCGCGATATCAATGCAACATAGTAAAATGACGGCCACATCCAGCCTCTTTTTTAAAGTTCCGATATTTTATTTTAACTGGCCCTTGAACGATAATTTTATCAGTGCTTCGGACCGGAGGCCAATAGGCAGGGTCTTGAAGTTGGCTGCTATCACTAATGAAGATCACAATGCATAATCCATTCCCGACACCAGAACCTTCACCGACTTCACCGTCACAAGTTAAATCAGCACCTCTACTACCACGTTCACCACTTCCGACTGTATGTCCATCACCTGCAAAATCACCACAGTCGAAAGTTTTCCTCGAATCCTTCCCGCCTTCACCCCTGTCACAAGATTCAACACCGTCCCCACCACCAGCAGTGCCAGAGTCAGAGCCCAATTCCTATTAAGGTGCTCGCACCCGTCACCGCACCTGAAAAGAGCTCAACAATCAGGCAGGCACCAAGTCAAACAGCATTTCTGCCTACACGGATTATTAAGCCCATTCTACATTGGAGGTTTTAGTAATAAGGAAACTGTTTCTGATTTTAAGGACCGGTCTAAAAACGTAATTGTACTTTGTTTCTAAGATTGCTTAAACAAGAATTACCGAATAAATCTAAAATAGATCACTTTAGAATGTAAATAACATAGCGGTCTGCGTTTACTTAGTGTTATCCGCACAAGCAGTGCTTAAAACAGTCTTTGCGACCGTACGACTATGACCTAGACTACGACCAATGTAGAATGTGTTTTAAGGAAAATATACAGTGTAATACGCTTTTATGAGAGTAAGAAAATGTTCTTGTTGAGATTAAAATATATACCTTCATCTTGTTTTGCAATGTTGACGAGTACAATATTGAACTGATCAGTAGGATTTGTTTGAGAAGATCTCCCGTCTATTGATGTTGAAGGTCGGACGAATATTTTAAAAGCTTCTGCTGCCTTATTTTCTTCTTCTGCATGCTTGCAACCTTTGAATTTTGTTTGCAGCTCCACTAGCTTTACCGGAGGAGGCCATTGTTGTAAGGTTTCTCGTTCTTCGTCCCAAATTAACACCATCCGCACATGAACGACAATTAACGAGGGCCATAACACTTCCGTGTATTGTGCTAATATGTCCTGCCATCTACGAGCGGGTCGACGGCGACCTCACCCAGCCACACGTGCCGTTTGTTATGATTTCTTTCTCTTTGACTCTGTGTCCAGCTCGTGCCACACCCGCACCCCTTTCCCTAACCTCACTACCCTCTCTCCCTGCCTTCCACGCTTTCATTCACTCTCCTTCGCCTTGCTACAGCTCTGCTACAACAGCGAACCGAACCGAAATGTCCAAGCGCTGCCGAAGGACGATTTGGTTGGTCACGGGCCCGGGAGTCGAGCCAGGTTACGTTTCCGCGATAGTGAAAAGGCAAGGGAGAGAAAGATATTTGCTAATCACTATTTCACAGAGTTTAACTTCGGTCCGTCACGGTCTAAGGTGCGCGTAGGGTTTTCAGTCGTGAGAGATAACACCGGTTGAACTTGTTTTTAAAAATTGATTTCCTTATTTGTTTGCCTAACTTGCATTTACCTATCTTGCCATTCGTTCAATAGGAAATAAATCGAAAATTGCCTACCTTTGGGGGACGCCTTCGGCGCCCCCCAAACCTTTGGCGCCCTGTGCGACCGCACATGTCGCACACCCCTAAGACCGGCCCTGAGAAGAGGAATGGGGTAGATTCAAGAGGACACTAGTAAGGGCGGCAGAAGCAGTATGTAGAAGGACAAGCAAGAAGAACAGATGGAAAGAAACTCCATGGTGGAATCAGGAAACCAAAGATATAGTGCAGAAGAAGAATAGAGCCTTTAGGGTGTGGTTCCTAAATAGGACAATAGAGACAAGAAAGGAGTACCAAATACGAAAGAAGGAGGTGAAAAGAGTGGTGGCTGAGGAGAGAAGAAAGTGGATGGAAGAGTGGACAAGGATAATGGAGGAGGATAGTGAAGGTACTGTACCTGAAATTCACATAGCCACCACCTATTACCCTAGAGATGGAGGGGGTCGCTAGGGACGTTGATACCCAGCTAGATAAACCAACAGTACCCTGCTAGGCGGATAGCTAGTAATTTCTTGATACAAGGATATTAAAAAATATGATAGTACTACTACCTAGCTACGTACAAAACTCCTACGATAAAATATGGTAGGACGAGATTCTCAGAATCTCAGGGGTGAACGATTGAAAGCGACGGGCGCCTGTACCTAACTAGCAGTACTATCGCATCAGATTATTAAATAAGGAGATCATCATGTTCTATAAAAATGGACAGGCAAACTAAGCAGTGCATGCGAAGTTTATTAGATATTCTGGACAACAATAACAAAAATGTCGACGATAAATATTACACTCTTCTCACGTTATAAACATTCAAATTAATATCTATACTAATATAATAAAGCTGAAGAGTTTGTGTGTTTAAACGCGCTAATCTCTGGAATTACCAGTCGGTTTTGAAAAATTATTTTTGTATATGATAGCCAGATTAAAGAGGAATAGTTTAGGCTATGTTAAATTTCGGACAGACCACTCCATTCCGTGCATTTAGGCCCTTTAGCACAAATCTACACCTTTTCACCGATCTGAACCAAAATTTGTATACTTACCCCTTGAAACCTTGCGAGTAACACTGTTTACATGCAATTTCGGTCAGACCGCTCCATTCCCTGCATTTATGCCCTTTGGCACAAATCTACACCGTTTCACCGATCTGAACCAAATTTCACCCTTTGGAACCTGACGAGTAACACTGTCTGCTTGAAATTTTGGACAGACCACTCCATTCCCTGCATTTAGGACCTTTGGCACAAATCCACACCGTTTCACCGATCTGAACCACATTTTGTATACTTACCCTTTGGAACCCTGCGGGTGACACTGTCCTCTTTATATTTCGGACAGACCACTCTATTCCCTGCATTTAGGTCCTTTATCACAAATCTACACCATTCCACCTAATTGCACAAAATTTTACTTACATTTAGAAACACTGCTGGTAACACTGTCCACTTGATATTTTGGACAACGCTCTCCATTCCCTACATTTAGAATAACAAACAAACTGAACTTGAAAACCACGTATTAAGGCCCTAGAACCATTCATGTCCGTAGCAGTGTTAACTGTAAGAGTATTTTAATGAGTCTATTGTTGACTGGCAATTTGGGCTGCATCACATTGCCCCTACCAGTGTTCTGGTGCAGAATTGCTTATAAATTGCAGTCACGGGGAGTAATTAGTGCAAAAAAATTCTTATGCTCCTTAAAACAGTTATCATCATGAACATATTCATCATCATCATCTTGTACAGTTTCCAGCCCCAGGCTGGGTCTGTTTGAAACATAAGCCTCGCCACTTAGTCCTTTCTTCCCACCACCTCTCCGCTGTCACTCTGGTCCAGTCCTCGCCTCTCTTCTTGACACATTCCTCCACTCCTTTCAGCCATCTATCCCTTGGTCTTCCCCTTGGTCGTTTCTTCTGCATCTGCATCTCATGTACCCTCATGGGAATCTTCTTCTCATCCATTCTCTTTATGTGTCCATACCACCTCAGTCTTGATGTCTCAATCCTACCTTGCAAGGGCTCCTCTTTCACCATTTCCCTGACCTTTTCATTCCTCACCCTGTCTCTTCTTGTTACTCCGATCCTACTTCGCAGGAACTTCATTTCACCTGCCTGCATTCTGCTTATGTCTCTTTTCTTCATTGTCCAGGTTTCTGAAGCATAGGTCAGTATCGGGATATAGTAGCTTCTGTATAACACTTCCTTGCTTTTTTGTGGGACATCTTTATTCCACACTAAGGTCCTAATGCTTCTGCCTGTCTGCCACGTTCCGTAATCTCTTTGTCATTTCTCCCATTTTCCTCCACTATACTTCCCGAGTACTTGAGACTTTCCACCTTCTCCAGCTGTCCACCTCCAAGTGTTATCCCACTCATTGGTCTGTCCTTTTTCCTGGTCGTTAACAGGATCTCACATTTACTGATGTTGAACTTCCATCCGTACTCTCCCACTGTTTCTTCCCAAGCCTTCAGTTGCTCCTGTATTTCCTCCTTGTTTCCCCAGACCATGAGATCATCTGCAAACACCATTGCTTTCATCTTATCTTCTCCTATCTTTCCTGCTATCCGTGTCATTACCTCGTCCATAACCACAATAAAGAGAAGGGGTGACAGCGCACTACCCTGTTTCAGGCCACTCATTTGTCTGAACCAGTCTGTTCTTTCCCCTCCAACTTTCACACAACTCACACTTCCACAATACATTTCCTTCACTCTGCCTACAGTCCCTTTTTCAACTCCCATGTTTTCCATTGCTTGCCAAACCTTCTCCCTACACACACTATCATAGGCCTTTTCGATGTCCAGGAAGGCCATCAACAGATCCTCTCCAAATTCGTAGTGGTGTTCCTGGAGCTGTCTCACTGAAAATATGAGATCCACTGTTGATCTCCCAGGTCTGAATCCATACTGCTCCTCTCTCAATTTTCTCTCCACTTTGGCTCGTATTCTACTTTCTAATATCTTTTCATATATCTTGGCACAGTGAGGTATGAGTGTGACTCCCCTGTAATTTCTGCACTCCTTTCTGCTTCCTTTCTTAAATATTGGGACAATTAATCCTTTCTTCCAATCTTCTGGGGTCTTTTTCTCCTTCCATATCACCCTCATCACACGGTACAGCCCCTGTTTCCCAACCTCCCCTGCTGCCTTCACCATTTCAACACTCACTTCATCCACACCCGGTGCTCTTCCTCCTTTCATCTTGTCTATAGCCATCTCCAGTTCTCTCCAAGTCAGGTCCTTTTCCATTCCTGTGTTGTCTTCTCCATCTTCCAATACATCGTCTTCCTCCCTATGACCATTTGGATTCAGCAAATCCTCAAAGTACTCTTTCCACACTGTCTTGAGTGTCTCTTTGTTGTGTACCTCATTTCCGTTTTTGTCCATCATTACCACATCCCCTCGCAGACCTCTTCTCTTACTTTTGACCATCCCATAAAGTACTTTCTTATTTCCTCTGCTGTCTTCCTCCATCATCTCTGTCCACTTTACCATCCACTTCTTCCTCTCCTCTGCGACAATCTTGTTTGCTTCTTTCTTCTTTATCTTATAATCTTCCCTTGCCAGATCAGTTCTTTTCTGGAACCACACTCTGAAAGCCTTGTTCTTCCTTCCCACAGCTTCTTTTACTCTCTCATTCCACCATGGTGTCTCTTTACACCGCTTTCTGTTGCTTGTTTTTCCACATACTGCCACTGCAGCTTCCACCATTGTGTTTTTGAATTGCTTCCATTCCTCTTCCTCTGTTTTAGGATTGTCTGTTGGCATCCTTTCCCTTATTATCTTCTGGAATTCTTCCTTGACTTCCTTTTCCTTGAGTTTCCATACTTTGATTCTCCTTTCCTGGTACTCTGTCCTCTTGCTATCCTTAACAACTCCCAGGTTCGTTACAAGTATTCTGTGGTCGCTATCTAAGGCCTCTGATGGTATTACCTTTATATCTCTGACACTTCTCTTCATTTCCCAGTCGTACAGCATGTAATCTACCAAAGACTTCTTTGTTAAATCACTGCTGTACCACGTTACCTTGTGGCTTTCTTTCTTCCGGGACCAGGAGTTGCCTAACACTAAACCGTTTCTCTTGCAAAAATCCAGCAACTTTCTCCCTTCTTCATTCCTGCTACCCCATCCTTCCGCTCCCAATACATTTTCATATCCTTGCCTTTCACTTCCTACATGTGCATTCAAATCTCCCATGACAATGATGCTCTGACCATTCAACTGCTGTTATAGTTCCTCCTCAAAGTCTTCCTTCTCTTGAGCTGTACATCCAACTTGAGGGGCATATACCTGGGCTATCTCCAGGCTTCTTCCCTTTACAGTTACTCTGATCTTCATGATCCTGTCACTTATTCCCTTTACCTCTTCCTTCATTCCATCTCTCACAACTACTCCTGCTCCGCTGCTCCTTCCTTCACTGTTCCCACTCCAGTATTACCGGTACCCTTTCCTCAGTTCTCTGCGACCTTCTCCTTTCCATCTTGTTTCTGCCAAGCCCAGTACATCCAGTTTTCTTCTCTCCATCACATCCACAATCTCCTCCTCCTTTCCTGTCAGTGTCTGTATGTTTAATGTCCCAACTCGTAGTCCATTAGCATATCCGGGTCGTCGTCGTTTGCATCCGTCCTTTCCGAGGCCTGTTCCTGTTTTGAAAGCAAATATGATATCCACTACTGGCTTGCTAGGCCTATCGTAGCTTCACCAGAGCCCAGTCAGCCGTCACTTTTCAGGGTTCCCATAGAGCCTTCACAGCTACCGCAGCGGTCCCGGGGCACACAAAGTCCCCACTGTACTTCACCCCCACAGGCAATCCCCTACTTCATGCCGTTGCCCGTCTCCCACCACGTGGAGGAGGGGTTGGACTTGTGGGAGACATATTATGCCTCTGTATAAGTGCAATGATGTTGGTGCAGTACATTGAGGTTATAAGCTGCAATAAGCGTTGGTGCTTTCAAGTTTACCTTCGGTTATTCCGAAACTTTATCATTGAGCGCTATGTGGCGGTAAATGATACTATTGCTACCTCAGGAGCTCAGGACAGCCGAAGTTTTCCAAAGTGTTTTGATTACTTTCCTACGGCGCTATGTGACAAAAGACGACACTATTGGTCTACATTTCTAACAGCCAATGAGATAGAGGCCCTAGGCAGTGTCTTATTTCACTTACTTTTCTTTCTAAGCATATTTTAAAATTTGTTTGTAAATTACATGTGTCAGTGCTGTAGTTAGTAAACAGCCATTTCCCTATTCATTATCATAACGGGAAAATGACCTGAATGTTACATCCATTATCCTGTACTACTTATCACCCCCACTACAACCACCACCCCCACCACAAAAAGTTATATTTAAAAAATATTTATTTTCTGTTAATTCAAGTAGGCTACCATGTGCCAGTTCTGGAGTAGTATTAATTATCATCCATAAAACAAATACATCCACCGGGCGAAGCCGGGCACTACTGCTAGTCTTTAAAATAAATGTATAGTTTCGCTATACACAAACTTCAATGTGGATTTCGGTATCTGGACATTTATAAGTCCCATTGACAAAATAAATAAGATAATTACTTTATAGACTTCTTGTCTATTTAAGTACTTAAAATTGTCAACACACTTGTTGATCATGCTGTATTCTGATATCTTAATAAATTCTTAACGACGTTGTTATACATTTCTTCTCCTAAATGATACATCTGCATACTTTATTTAAAACAATCCTATTTTATCAATAATAAACATCAAAATATACTTGTTAATAAATTATGTACCGTACACTATATACACGATTATCGTTAGCTAGGCGATATTATCGTTCCATGATCTTCCCTGATCATGCTCATATTCTTTCATTCTATAAATATTTTCATTTAGATCACTTACTCCAATAGTATTTCCGTTTTAATTATGTCAATTCCAGTATGAACATATGTTACGAGCGATAAAAGTTAATAAATGATCGGCAAAGTCTTAATCTTAATAATAATCGATAAAATAGACTAAATATATCCCACTATCTTTCGTGGTTTTTCTTACTCGTTATACTTAGAGGTTTCAATACTCAACTTTAAAAAAAACGTTATCGCATATTAATATTATAAGTAATTCGACAACATCATGGTAAATTCTTGATTCATATCGCTCTATTACCAAATAATCCATAGGAACATTATCTTTAACTTTTATACAAGTCTGCATTACTTTATATGCTTATACATCATTCCTCCTCACAAATTCGCAATACCATAATCATAATTCCCATTTCTATATATGGTTAGGTGTATGAAAATCAGTAATCCTACTTATATAGTTCAAATTACAAACTTCTCTATCGATTATACATCCTTCTCCATTTATATTCGCAATAGCAATGACTTGTCTTATTGTTCCTCTTATATCTGTCAAACATTTCCTTCCTTATACATTCCTGAGCGATTCAAGTGCGATATTAACCTTGCTTTTCATTTATAAAACCACAGTTCATTGAACTTTACAATTATCGTCTCAATAATATAAATATACTACATATCCTCACCATACTTTTAATTCCGCGAATATAAATTTAAATTATTTGTTGCTTATATTTTTCCACAATATTCCTTGTTACATGTCATCAAAATTCTTAACATTCCATGCTGTTATACTGCAAATTTAGCGCTATCATGAGCTGTGCTACTTCGATAGACTATCAATTGCCTTTAATAAAGCAATGAGCTTCAACAAAGCGTTGCTTCGAAGGAATACATTTATTTATGTTCTCATCAGAACTCATCAATAATTTATTAACCATTAATAAATATGAAAATATTTATTTAAAATATTTCTGCAAATCTTATCCAATGTAAATGCCAATATACTTTCAATAAAGTATACAAGCAAACGTATTTTAAAATATTCCAGCATTAATCCAACTTAGATACGTATAAAGAATCGATGACGATTAAAATTTACTATACGTCAAAATCGAAATGACGGCACTTTTTAAATAAATTTACTTGAACGTTAAAACAATGAAAATACTAAATCAAGCTTTTAAAACATTTAAACGATAAAAATCAATTAGCCACACAAAATTCGGTCTAGTCAAGGGTATCTACATTATTGCACAACTAACTACAAATATAATCGAGGCACTGTAAATACCTTTTGCCCGTAATATTCTTCTGAAATGTTGAATAACCTGGAGTGTTGCGCTCTGCCTCGCACGGCATGCGACGAGCGGACAGCTGCGTGCGACTCGGTCGAATGGACACGTTCCTCCCCACCGTCTCGGTACCAGCTGTTGTAGAAGCGGCCTCGTCTTGATCTCTGCCTTCCCTCCGGACCTGGGCTGCGTCACTCTCATACGTTTCAGAACCGAGATGGTTTCTGGCGAACGTCTTCAAACGACTCCATACTAGAAGTTCTACGGCTTGTTATAAATGATATTTCAGAGGTTGATTTGGAAATACATTGCAGTTGTATGTGTTGGCAACATTAGAGGAATGGAGATGTTGAGATTCCTCTCTTCTTGAATGTGTGTTGGTGTGTAGCTATGTCACTCCTGGAACCCACATCTTGAAAATGGCTAGTTCCCCTCAATTGTTTAATACGACATCATAACTTCAGTATTATACAACATGTTGAACTTCTTCGTTGACCCCAGATTCTTAAGCATTCGAACGTATTTCTAAATGATGCTAGAAATACTTCGATGAACGTCGTTTGTAGAATCTATTTATTTTTCTAACAACTCTTGCAGTTTCAGAATAAACGTTGTTCTTGTTAGTAGATATCTGCTTATATACGAGGGTTGCTTTTTTAGTTTTGGCAACGATGCTGCTGCTTTATGTTGCAACGGTGTTGGACTCTGCCATTGTTACCTAAAGTTGCTAACCTGTATCCCCGTCCTCGTCCGTCCCCTCCCCCATTCGTATGCAGTGGCGCCTGTTAGATGAGTAGTTGTGGGCAAACGCTCGCACAAGACGGTCGCAATGTTTTCGAAGCAGGAGTGGAGAACATGGATATAAATTCAGTGTGTTAGAAGTCGCACGGCTCGAGAGTTCCACGAAGGACTGCACGAGGCTGTGGTGCAGCTGCGTTAACTTACAGAACGGTAGCAAGATGGGTTGCAGATTTTCGAGATGGGCGCGAACGTGTGGAGGACATGCCTCGATCTGGACATCCTCCAGTAAGTGATGAAAATGTACAGATGTTGTCCGCGTTAGTGGAGGCGGATCGGAACGTAACGCTTCGAGAATAAGCGCAACATATAGGACTGGCGAATTCGACTGTCCTTATCCTGAAGGACTGCCTGCAAATGAGGAAAATTGCATCAAAATGGGTCCCGCATGACTTAACCAACATGCAGAAACGGCTGCAATATGACGCTTCTCATACGCACTTGCAGCGTAATGAGCGCGAAGGAGAGGACTTCTTACGGCTTATCATAACAATTGACCAGACGTGGGCCAAATCTTATGAGCCACAGTTGAAACGCCAATTGAATGAGTGGCGGCACCACGGATCAGCATGAAAACAAACAGTTCGACAAACCCCTACCAATGAACAGTGGGTGAAGATCGAAATCTAGGAGGACAAAATTATTTATATTCATAATTAAAAAATCAAAATTTATTACTTCTACAGCATTCTCATATAATTGCCGCTCACTATTCTGGGATATAAACGCATCTTAGTGGAAATCTGTCACCACTGTTCGAGCAGTCTGAATTGGAGGGTGAATGTAAGTGGCTGTGGTTTGGTTGTCTTTGTGGTTAGTGAGATGCTTTAGGATGGAACATGCAGCTGAAGGTATGATCTTTGTAACGTGTTTCAGTTATTAATGGGCATAATTGTTACGTAATTTTAGCTATACCTAGGTATTTGCATTATATTTATTTATTTACATATTGTTACGTGCCACCCCTAGTGGCACTTTTGTTAACTGGATTACGGTGGGTAGAAAAGCACAACACAGGATGTTCCTTTTAAAGAAATAATTAATTTTATTTCGGCCAGAAAGTTACACTACTCATCAGCAATTACAAGCAATTAGAACCTAACTACAGTTTCGTCAAGTCGAGAACACTTCCCCTTTCACTTGTCAATGAGCCACAGAAGTTAATCCTCCCGTTAATGAGCCTTGTGGCCTTGACAGAACTACATGCAACTTCTTCCTTTTGTACACAAATTAGAGTTACTTACGATAACTTGCTACACGCAGCTTTGCTGTTCACGAGCTGGGAAACAATGCCACTGGATTTCGTAACCACAATATCTCAGACACTCAGTGAAAGCACACTCACTCAAAACACAGGCAGTCCCCTGTATGCTTCTCACTTCCTCGCTTCACTAAGGGTTTCGCAAGTCACCACACTTCTGTCGCTCAGGGTAAACGCTCACACTAGCTCGTAAAACACAACAACAACCACTGCTTGACAGGTCGCACTTATATAGCAGGCCGGTGACTCAATAAATGCTTCTAGATCCGTCCAGGGTTCACGGCTTCTCGAGGCTTCCATCGCTGGCTCAGTCACGAATATTCTGGACTATCCCTTTGTCCCAGTAGACCTGTTGCATAAGGCGCACGCAATACACTGAGGGAGAGCAGCCCAGCCCTGGGGCAGTTGTGACTCATGCGGCGAGCGATGAAACAAACTCACAGCCGTAACAATATGTTACGCCCTCATTGGAGCACTTAACCAAAACAAGTATATACATGTCTCAAAAACAATATTAAAGATTCAGCTTCTTATTTTTCTTCTTTTCCCAAAACATTTTCATTCTAGTCGACCTTGCCGGTCTCTCTGCATCGCTTATGGTGTAAGTTTTGCGGGTAAAGGTTTTTAAGAGAAGTCGGATGTTCTTGTTTTTCAAGATATTCTTCTCATCTTTGTTAGCAATTTGGGACATTGTCAAGCCGAGTTCATCCAGATCATTTTGAATTTCCTTAAACCAAGAGTTCTTTGTTTTACTTTTGAAAAAATAATTAAATAATACTTTTAATTGTCAAGTGTCTGGCAGGCGTGAGATATGACCAAAAAAAAGCAACTCGCCTTTTTCGCATAGTATCGACTATAGACTCAGTTTCTTTATAAACCACTTCATTTGGTAATAGACGCCATTGACCATCCACCTGATGTTTTTTGTTAATTATAGTTCTGAGAATTCTTCTATCAGTCTTCTCTAATGTGTCAGTAACTGATCGAGTGTTTAACTTGTTTAACTATTATTTTTAAAGTTATATTTTTACTTAGATTTTTAGTATGTCGCGTCACTCTGCGTCACTTTCTACTTAATGTTGAAATGTAGATAAAGTCTTCTAGTTTAGGCCTGATATAAGGTTTCCCGTGGCTCATGATCTCGAGATTAACGGTCACGTTAAACTACAAGCTTCCTTCCTTTGATATAAGTTTTTTTGCATCTTTTTGCAACTTACTTAGTTATTTTATGTTTTAGAAGATGCCGCGCAACCATTTCTCACACGTTTACAACTGTTTGAAGCTCTGGGTTTGACGATAATGTCAAAAGTGGAACTTTGTGACTTTGTTAAAAGTAAATTAGGGGTAGAAAATTGTTCTGAAGAGATAACTGAATGCTCTGTCCAACTCCTAGTCATAGACAATTTCTTGCATGTGTAGACGTAGCTTAAAAAAGATGATGATGATGATAATTGGTGTTTTAAGGGGCCTAACATCTAGGTTATCGGCCCCGCTTAAAAAGGTCTTAACTGATGTTTATTATGGAGTAAACAAATTATATATGTTGCATTCACTCTAAATTCATGATTAAAACGTAAAAATAATTTTGTCCTCCAAGATTTCGATTTTGACCTCCTGTGCAATGTGAAGGTAATGTTGATTCTTGCCTATGATTGGGATGGTGTGATCATAAAACATACCGTTCCCCCGGGGCAAACCGTTAATGCGGTGTACTATTGTTCGTTTCTGCAAGACCATCTCCTAGCAGCTCTGATAAGGAAACGGCGACACCAGACGGATACTCTGCGCATCGTTCTGCATGACAATGCTAGGGCACACATAGCAGGAGTTGTGTCTGATTTGTTGAATCGCTGGAACTGGGAGGTGCTCTATCATCCCCCCTACTCTCCCGACAAGTCCCTGCGACTTCGATCCCATCCCAAAGATGAAGGAACCACTGCGCGGGAACCACTACCCTGCAATTTGAGATATTGTGCAGGCTGCCGAGCACTCTCTTCGCACCATCGATAGATTGGGCAGTGCCAACGGAATCCAACAGCTTCTGTGTCGCTGGGAACACGTTGTACGCAGTGCTGGAGACTACATCGTGGGCCTATGAAACTTGGAACCATGTAGGTGTGTTATTTATCAATTTATAACATAGTTGCCAAAACTAAAAAAGCAATCTATGTATGTAGACTTATTCTCGAGTTGATTTGAATGATGAATTCGCTCCGTATAATAAAGTTTATAATAATGTATTGCGTTGAAATTTTACTATGTCTTTCTGTTGTATGTTTCATCGGAGCTTCGCTGAGCTTGACCGCAGGTGAAGGCGACTCCTCCGTCAAGCCTTTTGACTTCCCTTGGTCTATATTGTAACTGTTCACTTTCTTGGATCATTTTAGGTTAGGAGCATGGCTACGTATTACTGGTGGGCTATTGTATTGTAGGCCTTAGCTCTGAGCTAAAGAGATTCCTTGCAATAGTTCAGTAGTAAAGTGGGAGGGGGCCATGCCACTGCCATCGTAATGTACAGGCCGTAAGACTCCTACCGTGACGTCACGCCTAGGGTCGTTATAGTCGCAGCAGCAAGACACGCAGTCACTTCAAACCGAATATAAATTACGCTCCCACTTCAAGATGTAGAAAAATAGCAATATTATTTAGGGCCGATTGGCACTTCCATCCGTTACCACTACATACGCCTAATTATCGCTCCTCCTGTTCGAATCCTGCCAATGTAGCTGGCATTTTGTGAGTGAACAAAATGGTACATTGCCGGTACATTTACTAGGACGTTGAAACATACAAACAGAGCAAAATTGCAGTATTTTGATGTCGAGAATAAGATCTATCCCTGGCATTTTCTCGTTGTTCATCGCTTTGAAAAGGTTTATGGTAGATGCCTGAGAAAACCCCACTTCACTCTTGGCTATTCAACAGATCACATTCTAAATTGCTCGTGGATGACAAAGCACAATGTAACCTATCTCTAACTGTAATCAATGCACAGGTCACCCTCAAGGTGACATAAACGGGGCATATCCTAATAGCACTTATTTTCTATGACTCAATCTATCGTGTTTCTTGCGTCAGGAATTTACAACGGATTGTATTTTAGAAATCAGGTATCAATAACCTACAGTACATACACCAGGTGTTAACAATCCCATAAATGTAAATACAGTAGCCTACATAAATGCTGCCACGAAAACATTATCATGTTCACTTGAGCTTGATCGAGAGACCATTCTCACAAATAATGTAACTTCAATAGATACCGAATACTGGATTTCACTTCCATGATTTACATACGGTAAGTAACTTAACCTCAGCATTATCATATTAGAAATGTTTCCAGGCTGACGTTTGGGAACGTCATACAATAATTGAAACCATATTAACTAACAACCTACCATCAAGGCGATTAGCTCTTCTCTCCCGAAGTATCTTACTTTGAGGGAAATGTTAACACACACTCTTGAATTCCGCGTAATGTACAAATAATTTCTAGGAATGTTGTGTAAGCATTGCTTTCTTAAATTTTCTTGGTGGGGAAGGAGAAGCAAAGCACATAATCATTTCTTTCATATTACCGGTAGTTGCTATGCACAAACATTTGGCATACCTGCAACCTGGGAAGGAGGTTTCCTGAACTAATAACATTTTATTACCATCCAAAAGACCTTGTATGAGTCGAAGTAATAAGTGATATAGAGGTCCTAACTAAAACATAACCTTCAGTGGGATGGCAAACATGCAACGCAAAATTTGCGTAGATGCAATAACCTACCTACAAAACGAACATTTTATTTCAGAAAATAAATAATCCTCATTCTAGATGACGTAAGCAGAAGCATTCTCAAGTACCACTTTTCACACGGATACTCATTCATAAAAGATATAAACAACACACAACAAAGCAAAATGGTTGTCATCTCTACCACCTTACCGATCAGCTGATCAATCGTTAAGAGTCGCTGCATGATGGCCTGTACATTATGATGGCAGTGGTCATGCTCATCTAAGTTATATATATATATATATATATCTGGCTTTGTTAGATTGTAAGTGATGATGGATGAAAAATGGCAGGTTTATGAAGATTGTAAAAGAAAGATAGAAAGAAAAATTTAATCATTTGCAACCAGAAAATAAAAGAGCAGAAGTATATTAAAAATATTGAAAAATCTCTTGTCCTCATGGAAATTGTTGTGGATACTATATACCATATGCAAGTAATGGAAGCTTGTCAAACGCCATTTCGACCCCGAAGTAAGAAAAGAAATTTAGTGTCATTGATTACCTAATGGTGGTGTAGGCTTAGGTTTATGTTGGTAGACCAATAACCAAAATATATATATAATTAATGTTACAATATTGCATCTCAACGTGGGACACGATAGGGAAGCGTATCAAGGTGGTTGTCTAGACATGTGTGCACATTGCCAATTTATACATTGGGAGTTGTGAAATTTATACATTTTGGTGTGTGATGGAATGATATGTCAAGGCATGACGAACTAAAGTTGAGGTCTAGTATTGTAAGAAGAGCCAACAATAAAATGGAAGGACAGAGTAAGGGATTGGAGGAAAATAGTAGTGAAGAAGGAATGGGACAGGCGGAGAAAGCCATGAAAACCATTTTCGTTACTGAATCACAGATGATTGCTGCAGGAGGTTATTTAAACTTGATGGAGGGGGGATATAAATATTAGCATGTTAAATGTGATAATAGAGAAAATAGTCTAAAAAGGAATCTATGGACAACTAAGTAGAGTCTCTAAGAGAATCTATGGACAACAAAGTAGAGTCTCTAAGAGAATCTATGGATAACAAAGTAGAGTTAATGAAAGAATCAATAAATAACAAGGTTGAATCTGCCATAATATCTGCGAGAGAGCTGGTTGAGAATAAGGTAGTTGACCTTAACCTCAAAATTGAAGAAAGTAACAGGGCCACCAACACAAGAATAGACGAACTGATCAAAGAGATTCAAGAAGATAAGATGGCAATGGGCAGCAGGATAGAGAAAGTGGAGGAGGAGAAAGAGAAGAAGGAGCAGGAGGAGGAGATGTATGAAGTACGTGATGCTATGGGGCGTAAGAAAAAAATCAAGAAGTGAAAATGATAAGGCGAGGTTGTAGAGGTATATATCGAAAAGCCCGTAGCAGGCGAAGAAGAAAGAGCAATTGCGGAGGTAGACACAGAGGTTGCCGCTGACATAGCAGAAGAGGGCGTTTTGATGAGAATGCAGGAGGTGGATAGAGAAGGCGTGATAATGATGATAGAAGAGCAGTAGGAGTTCGTTATGTTAGAGCAAGTATGAGATACATAGCGCAATACTAGTATGAATTTAATGATGCAGATGCAGATTTCTGGCATTAAATCTTTTCTACAAGTCTTTTCAAGTAGTTAATAAATATCATTCTCCGCCAAAATATAATATTCTGATTGGTCAATATCATTCACATGATATAAATCGCGCTAATTTTCTCTTCTTTAGTGACGTATGCTATCAATGTTCACACGTGTCAAGGTGACCTGTCTCTCCTCTCTGCTCGTGGCTAACCAATCTGGTTTTTCCCGAAGAGAATCATTGACAATCTCGCTAACTCGCCAATTTCCAGACTAGACCCTATCTCATTCTTTCAATGTTAAAAATATTACACTGCTATAAAATGTGCAGATAAAAACATTCAACTCAGTCAGCGAACTTGCTTTAGTAAGGAGGTTTCATAAAATGCTGCAGGTAGCCTATCTAGTCCTACAATATCGGAGCTTGTATTCATATGCACGGACAGTTCGACTCCTGACACATGACATATCCCAAGTCCTTTAAATATGGGTTCAGCACCAAAAAGGTCCTATATGGGATGGTTAAAAGTAAGAGGAGAAATGATATGACGGACTACGTTTGAATGGTGAACAAAAGTGGTCGAGAAGTAGGGAATAAGGATGAACTCAAGATCATGTGGAGGGAGTACTTTGAAGAACTCTTGAACCCAAATGGTGACCCTGATGAAGAAATGGTGGAACTGGGAACAAAAGAGGACTGAACATGGAGGGAAGAGGAGGATGCATTGAGGAAGATGAAAGGAGGGGAGTCACCAGGAACAGAAAAGGACTTACCATGGAGGGAAGTGGAGGACGCAGTGAGGAAGATGAAAGGATGGAAGGCACCAGGTCTGGACGAGATATGTGTAGAGATGCTGAGAGCGGCAGGAGAGTTGGGGATGCAATGGCTATATAGAGTAATGAGGGCTGTAAGGAAAGAGAGGAGGACCCCTGAGTATCAGAAGAAGGGAATAATTGTCCCAATCTTCAAGAAAGGTAGCAGAAAGGAGTGCAATAATTATTGGGGGATTACATTGATGAGCCATTGTGCGAAGATCTTTGAGAAAGTTTTGGAATAGAGAAATCGAGCAAAAATAGAAGGAAAGATGAGAGAAGAACAACATGGCTTCAGAGCAGGAAGGTCCACAGTAGATCTAATTTTTGCTGTAAGACAGTTGCAGGGAAAACATTATGAATATGGAATAGATCTACTGATGGCCTTCCTGGACTTTGAAAAAGCTTATGTTAGTGCACGTAGAAGGAAGGTATGGAAGGCTTTGGAGAAGAGAGTAGTAGGAAAGTAGACTATATAGAGGATAAGGGAAGTATAAGCTGTGTGAAAGTAGTGTAACGGTTTCTTCACGTTGGGATGACAAGTGTAACTGTTTTGCTTGCTCCACGTTGAGCGTACAAGTGAAACGGTTTCTTTAGCCCTCACTTTTGCGTGACAAATGTAATGCTTCTACTGGCCCTGCCTTGCACTTGAAATATTTACTCTGACTAAGATATGTTGTCTTATTGGGCGCCAAGACCTCAACGCTATGTTGAAATCTAAATTTATATTTAACAACACCTAGCTCTGGTAGAACACCTTCAAGAATCTATTCACTCAGATCGTGGTATGATTTGATCATTAACCCAACAAACAATTGTATCAGGAGAAGGAATTGGTCTATATCTAATGCTACCTACTGAAAGCAAAGATTGCATGGTTAAAAGAAATGAATTTATTATAGAAAACAAGTATGCCAAAATTAATAGTAATAATAATATATTCTGAATTTAAATTGGAGCGTTGCGATTTGAATATTACCGCTAGAAAATTACGTGAAAACGGAGTCGGATAAATTACTGATTTTACTCTTATTCCCAAGCTATGAAGTTACTGAAATACTGAAAAAGAAAAAAAAGGACGAGAGATTACGTAGTTCTGAGTCATTCGCAATTACCACTGGAAATTGCCGAAGCATTTCCCTCGTACTGGATGTTGAAGAGAGCTTCCCACAGCCTCCTGGACGTCGTCATCTTCTTCGTTAGTTGATGAGATACTTGTAGATATGATAACTTTATGGTCCGAACATCGGAGCCAATCACACGTACAACCACACTGGTTAAGTTTTACAAAGATAGTCGCCTAGCCTCCACGGCGCGCAAACCATATATGCACTCGTCACCTCCCCTCTCTGGACCCCGTCTTCTTCTCGCCCGCTCTCCTCTGATTGGCTGAGCCACCACGCGCTACCCCCGCCCCTCCTCAGGGTCATTACACTCGGTGCGAGGATGATGTCGATTACCGTTCCAGACTATTTCGCCTTTTCTTGAAGCAGCAACCCAGGCTTGCGTCATGCTTCTTGACAAGAATAAGCCTGTAGCCGAATTCCCCGTGACTCATCTCTCTCATAATACCCTAACTGAGAAAACTCCGTAAAATTCCGTAATCATATAATTTTCTATGATAATGTTGTTCGTAATAATTTGCTTGATAGTGTTTTCTATGACATAGAAAACCTATCTGTATGCTTATAATTTTATAAAAATGCTCCAAAAATACCTTAATAATAATAAGTTAATAATAATAATAATTAACATGAAAACTTCTCTTGGCTGAACAATTTGCCGCGTAAATAAATATAGAATAGCTTCCTACTGACTTATGTCAGTGGCATAAAATCCCCTCGAAAAACACGTTACAGTAGGAGGAGAGAGATCAGATTGGCTGGAACAGAAGAATGGCTTGAGGCAAGGAAGTGCACTTTCACCACTACTCTTCATTGTAGTGATGGCCGATATAATGACCGGAGTGGCGGAAGTGATTGGCGAAAGAAGGATGAAAGTAATGGCGTTTGCAAATGATTAGATGATCTGGGGAAACAAGGATGAGGAAGTATAGGAGCAGTTGGATGTATGGAAAGAAATAGTACATGGATATGGGATGAAGTTTAGCATAAGCAAAAGTGAGTGGATAATCACAACCAGGAAGAAGGAGAGAGTCACACCGGGAATAACAATTGGTGGGGAAGAATTGAAGAAAGTAGAGAGTTTCAAGTATCTGGGAGGCGTGATACAAGAAAATGGAAGAAACGATAGAGAAATAAATGAGTGGGGAAGGCAAGCAGAATTATTCAGGAAAAGTGTTAGGAGCCTGGGATGGAGTAAGGATGTCCCTCAAAACAGCAAACGGGTTATATTGTAATTTCAATGATACTGAGTAATAGTAATGATCGTTATTGGTACTTCTTTCATTTATCCCCACGTTGGGTGCCATTGTAATAGATATAATAATATATTGGTATTTATAGTCATGATCATAATTGGTACTTCCTTCATCTAGCCACACGTTGGTGCGACCATAGGCTACAGCCCACAAGCTGCGGGTCCGTATAATAGAGGTAGACAATGGTCCTGGGAATACAACAACTAAACAAATATTTACAAATACCCGACACTCGCTAGCCTTACAAAGTTAACACTGAGATTCCCGCTCGGAACCTTGATCAGGTGTCAAAGACACAAAATTTGCCTAATCAGGACTACAATCAAACAAAAACAAGTACGAATGCGCGTGACTAACTAACTGACATCACCCGATAACCGTTGTCACCTAACAAGGACACACAACAGGGTGTCACACAAAATCAAACAAATTACATGGAAACCAAACACAAATCAATATTGCTCAGTAGCAATCATATACTACAACACAAGAATTCATTTTAAACGAAACACGAGATTACTTGTCAAGCATGAGCAGCAATCCCTTTAAACTACCAATATTTTAACTAAACAGGCACTCGCAATAACTAGGTCAAAAGAAACCCTGTCCCCTCAACTCATTAGCGTGTCTTATCTGGATCTGCCGCTGGTGGATGTCTCGGCCAGCCAATGTCAATAACCTGGGGAGTGAACGGAAATATCCCAATGCAGCGCTATGGCCTACATCAAGAACGTAGATTCTTCACTGACCAACAGTAAAATAAATGTGTGTGTCATTAATATCTCAGGCTAGCCTCCCGCATAGCACCAAGAATCGAAGCAATATTATGTGTGTCATAAATTCCATCAGATCCAATTAATTCCCACGGAATTAAAGATCCACCTCGGGGTTGCTCAGTCTCACAATGAGCATCATCTGACGCCCATACAGCAGCAAACAAGGAAAGCCCTAGCAAATTACTCCACGCAGAAAAATCACACATTTGACACAAGACGCATTAACACACACACGCACCACCAGGTTTGACAATCCCTTAAAAAAATACATCAAAATTCCACCCACACGAAGCGCGTCAGATCTCAGATTCGACCGAAGAAAAAATACAGAAAATATTAATTTACAAAACACGACTAGAGAACAGACCGTTCCCTTCAAAACATGCAAAGGCAAACACCAGAATTAATCAAAATAAATATTCCTTTTTTACGTCTGTTTAATTAAAACAGCTAACACAAAAAAAAAAATGTTCATGGTGTCCACAGGCAGGAAAATTCAGGAATTTTGTTTTTGGTCAGGAAAAGTCAGGAAAAAGTGTGAGAAAATGGCGTGAGTCAGGAAAAAATGGCGAAAAGTAATGGACAGTCAGGAATTTTATATTACCCATACAGTATTTTGTGTTTTACTGCCATAATTTGATGTTACTAGTTGAACTAATCTCTGAACATAAAAAGCAATAACTCACTGAACATTATGGTAAGTTTCCATTTTTACTGTACATCATAGTAAAAACCTCGTTTACCTATTTCTTGTACACTTTTTTAGCGTTGGCGTAGAGATGTGGCGACTCCATCGCCCAGCACATTGCACTTTATTTTGTATTTTAAATGAATAGAGAGGCGAGCGTTTGGCAGCTATGGGGATAATGGAGGCTGCAAATATTTGTTTGCTCAATAAACCTCTTTTCCGATGTTACGATGACTTCACGAGTCAGGAATTTTGTAGAAAATGGTCAGGAAAAGTCAGTAAAAGTCAGGAAAATTTACATTGAAAATTCTGTAGACACCATGATGTTCCTCCCATTCTATTCTTAAATCAGATCTATAACGTCTCACTTATCACACGACCTGTAACTCGTTCGCAAAACGAATTATACACTCAAGTACACGTGGTACTTGGATTAACATTACCCTGAATATTTACATAATACAAATCACACACAAAAAAATATAGCCACGCAACATTCTACATTTAAAATATGAGTGTCGGTACTAACCCTATCAGCAATTAAAAATAATCGCAAAAATGCGAACAAAAATCTAAATTAAACTATTTACAAATCCCAGTCCAAAAATCTAGCTACATGCTTGAAATAATTCAATGCGGTACTTATTCTTTCAGCCACTCGATTCAGCTCACGTCACATGACATGGTCCGACATGATCTCTCTACTCCTCCATCAGCATCTCGACAGCAGATACCATGGTCACCATCCCAAAGCATGTCCTCTTGGTCGACATCTTGGCCTTCATGAAAATGAAATGTTCACATACAAGTTTGCTACAACAACCTACTAAATTGTAACGTGAGTTACTCACTTCGCTCACAGTTCTTTTACAATTTTTATACGTCGACTTTCCCTAATTAAATATAACCCTATTTACACACGCACTTGCACACGCACTCTTCATAATGACAGAATAAAATAGTTACAGTTAGACCCGCGGTCTAGTTCGAAATTTACAAGTCCAAAGACTTAACAACTTGTCCTCAGAGACCTCGAAATAGTGTGTCTCTAACTGGCATCTTGGACACCTTTATACAAGACAGACAAAGTTTCGGTGGGGGGAACAATAAAATTATTATAAATCGAAGCAGGTGAACTATCGGGTCGGGCAAGGTATCATTCTTCATCATTTTTCGTGCAGGTTACATTTCTGCTAAGCGGACCCAAATCGATCGGCCCATTATTCAAAACACAGTTCGCGGGCTTTTTCAACCCACGCGCAGATTCCGCGCCACTCCAGGCGTCTCTCTGTGATTCGCTAGATTCAAGCGTAGCACGTTGGATATTACCACCTCTACGTTCCTCTAGACGCCAGCCTGACAAAGAGTTCAGGCCAAACGTTAAGTTCATGCACCCCAATTCCAGGAACCGGCTATGAATACCACGCTTGCCTCACTGGCCCCTTCGCTCTGACCAAATTGCAACACCTCCAAGTGTGCCTTCTCAACAGCACCAAATGCGTCTTCAAATATGATGAATAAAATTAATATGAAACATTATTATTCAGCATGTATCATAAGGGTTCAGTACATACGCTTGATTATATTCCTTTTATTAGGTTCCGTGTACAAAACATAATTACTTTGACAGCTGATAAGTACACACTCCTTTGCCCACTACCGATAGTCCTGAAACTGCAATAAGCCAACCTAACAACTTGTTTAGAACACAAGGAACAGAAACTTGCTCTAGGAGTACAGAAATAAATACATGAATTTAATACCATTCACCATAAACGAAGCATAGGCCTATGTTTTGTTATATATCTGAACCGTCATTCTGCAGATGATGAGGTGTGCGTATCCTTCCGCTGAAGCAGACGGGTTACATTTGGAGCGATCGATTTTGCACTTGCAATTCGAAGAACGGCAGTGAGATGTGCGTGAGTTAAGAGTGGCTCTTCGTGGAGATTTATTTATCTTCATTAGAGAGAACAGTTTCTCACACAGATGTTAAACCAAACATTGATAGAAGTTTGGCAGTCATTTTGTGCATGTTTGGTAAATCTGTTTGCGAAAACTGTTCGTAAAAATGTGCTAAGCTTGTTTGTGATTCATATTTAGCGTACAGCCGTACACATAATATTGGCCTACTCCAAGGATCAATGTTACAATGTTGTACCTATGCTTGCGCCTTGACTGCGCATACTGCCATCTAGTCGTTCCAGCAGCGAGCAGTCAGCTGGTCCAACACCTTCTAAACTTAAAGCCTGCTCGCTCTGCGCGTGACGTCACGAGTGTGGTCCGGAAAGTTTGTGCAGGGAGTGCGCTTCGTAATATGCGTTATTCTCAGTGCGTTAAATTTTATGTTCGACTGGACTCAGCATACCAACGCAAAATATGATATTCTTTCACTTGACTGAGAACCTGACGAAACAATATGTCTTTCATGCTGTGTGTGTGATGGTTTGACTGAAAACAGCAGTACAGAGATTACAAACATCCGTAAAAAGAAAGTCACTGCACAAAATATGTACTGCTGATTTCGCTAGGAATCATCATTAGATCCCATTTTAGAAATATACCTGTGAATACAGTTAACTTACAACTAACGCACGGGCAGTCGGTGAAATCTACTCCGCGCTGTTTACCTGCACTCTATTTAAAACATCACTAGGAAGGAAAGCTTGTTAAAAAGGAAGCAATTTATGTACGATATTACTATTATAATAGTATTTATTATTACTACAACTATGATCATTAGTCATAAAACTCTGTGAATTGATCCTCCTTACTATGATTGTCTTCTGGTTGAATGAAGGATACAGAGGAAAGTAGACAAGGGTAAATATAACATTATAGTGTAGAAAATTTTACGAGAGTATGGTCCAGATTCATTTAAAAAGCACAGATATAGACAACACATTACATCACAATTTGATTGGTATCACCTTGATATTTTCATTCATGTTCTGTTTAAAATTGATGGCATTCTCCAAATTCTTGGCAATATTACACTTTCAAACTTAAAGTAGGTTTATAAGTTATTGATATTCTTATCTACAAACCGGGAGAATCAGGCATCTAACATTCTCCAACAGAGAGGAACCTCCCCAAACTCTGTATAGTTTTTATTGAGGGAAGATGATTGTTGAAAATAATAGGTATCAATCAGTGAAATATCTTCCCTTCCTCAAACGTTGACTTACAGACTACAGTTAAAGGAAATAATATTCCAATTTAAGTTACCTTACATTTATATGAAGTATGAACCTTGTTTACGACGTTAAAAAATGTTCTCTTTCTTCTGAATCCACAGGATTCAATTACATTTTAAAAACTATTTTGTGTAATGTCTGGTTTGATTAAAAATAAAATAATAATAATAATAATAATAGAGGCTAATTATACCATGCCTGCCAAGATGTTCAGTTGGGAGCTCTATATTAATCTGTTCCCCTATTTACTCATGAATACACTTTTTAAGAAACCAATGCAATTCATGAAATATTAATACACTAAATGATACTCAGTGATATAAATAGAAAGAGTATGCTTCATATTAAATACGCTTTGGATATTTATGTACCACAGAAGAAAGTGAATTATATGCTTTCTTAAATACTTTAAATGCCTAGCAGCAAAATTCTCAAAAACATCAGGATACTATCATTTTCCAGAGTTAAAGAAGAAGAAGAAAAATAAGTAGGATGTTACTATGTAAAAAGGCAACACTGAAGGAATGGCTTGTCCACTCATTGAGCTAATGTTCTCAATACAATTTGAAATGTGGATATAAATTGATGTCGCATAAATGACCAACACATTTTGTCCTCTTATCATACACATCATACTGAATGTGGCTTGCTACCAGTGCTAATACTGTACTTCATATTTGGAAGTTACACAACATCTGAAAAGTAATCATTCCGTTTGTGAAAGAATGGTTACAAAGTAGTGCAAATACACTACACTTGACCATCAACATGGAAATGTCCATGGGTCATTCTTGCTGTTGGTACATAATTATATTCCAGAAAGGAAGGAGTGTAAATAAGCAAAAAAATAATAAAAAATTCAGAAGCAGTATACATTTGAAATTTTTAGCTGTATTCAGAAGATATATTCAGGGTAGTTTAATTGGCAAACCTTAGTTTTGTGTTTGTGTTGACCGACTGAAAAGCTTTCTTTCATAAAACTTAGTTCAACTTTAGATCTGTGGTTTCCATTAACTTAACTTTTGTTTTTGCTGTTAAGTAAATGGTACATTCCACAACCATATTTTAGAAACTTGAAACAGTTCCAGAGCCTTGCTTTAAAAACTGGGCTATTTTATAAAATAAATTATTTACAAGAAATTAAAGATGAACAAGAGAAATGGATAATTTTAATTATTGCAAATGAGAGTAGCTGTTTTGAGAGCTACACCTGCATAACAAAAAGAAATTTCAGTGTAATAGGGGATCTATCCACCATGACATACTAGCACTGTTTTATTTCTTAAATACATTCCTGTAAAATCTCAGTAGAGGTAGAAAGAATAATTTGTCCAATAATATTTGTGGGAAGAGATATTTTTCCATGAGATGACCAACACGCGTACCACTTTTTAAATTTTGGCATAAGATGTTGCACAAATGACAAACATGTTTTGTCATAAAAAATGAAATAAAAAAAAGACATTTGCTTTACATGAGTATTACCATTGCAGTGGCAACAAGCAAATCAAGTGAATGTCACTGAAATCTAAGACAACACTACTGCTAACGTTAACTCCATCCTATAAAAGTCACATTTTGTAGTCATCGGGCACCAGAGTGATATTTAAACTGCTGTAAATGTCAAATGTGCAGCATGAAGAGTTATGTCCAGGGCCACACAGTAGAAGAAAAACCATGATAAAATCTATATTTCTCAGAAATACTGTGCAAAAAACTATGCAGAAAAAGGCATAAAAGTATATTTTTCCTTGAGTATTAAGTCATAAGTTAGGATATGCCACTAACTGTGATAAGACAGTTACAATTCTCTTATTATACAGATACAGAATCTGTTGTTCCAATTGTGGACTTCTGTCATATTAGGAATATAAATGAGATTTCCTCTACCGTGTGTCGA
Source organism: Meconema thalassinum (assembly GCA_946902985.2). Classification (NCBI taxonomy): domain Eukaryota; kingdom Metazoa; phylum Arthropoda; class Insecta; order Orthoptera; family Tettigoniidae; genus Meconema; species Meconema thalassinum. The sequence goes on from OX336391.1 coordinate 217,585,606, forward strand.
ATAAATGTGTTGTGCAATTGTATTGACTAGGAGGTTTAAATGTAAGCATGTGTTGAAATAAATTTTGTAATAAAGAGGCAAAAGGGATATCAGAGCTGTATCTCAATATTTCCTTACAGTAAAGTGTAAACGTTCCAGCTAATATGAGATGAATTGAATCATACTGCACAAATGAGAAATACTGCATGGCGTGGACTGCTCTAAATTATGTTGTCTAAAACTGTATGAATAGGCTACCTGTCACATTATTCAAAACCAGAGGCAATTGAAAAGAACTCCCTAATTTTACAATTTCTCTGTGTTTGTAATCAATTCTAAGTTCCAGTTGCTCGTGTACAAGAACAGAGTAGGCTAACCTAGCTCCAAATCCCTGCTGTAATTTAAATTTAAATAAAAAACTGAATTTTCTCTTTTAGCCACAGAATCAAAATATGATGGACAGCCAGGAAAGATTGTTTCCCACAATATATCAGTTTCTTTAAAGTGTAGGCTATATGGCACAAGCAAATACAGTATGTGATAACCTTTAGGCCTAAACATGCACTTGTAGGCTTAATTTCTGCTTAAACTAGCTTGCGTCTATTGCATATTCAAAATATTTACATGTAGACCTAGTCTATACTTTAGTCAATATTAATGGTAGGCCTATTTTTTAAATTTATATAACTTACTGTGCAAAATAATACCGGTACATATTTACAATTACCTGAGGAGTAAGACAAAATGCAGCCTAACCTAAAAGTATAGCTTAATGTGTCATATATCATCCAAAATAAGAGTGTAATGTATTATAAAAGTAAGCCTAAGGAATTTTATTAATATATCCAAATGCTTTATTATATAGGCAGAAAATATAGTTTCATTTATTTATTTATTTACCGGTAGGCTATCTATTTATCTATTTTTATACTAGACTATTTATTTATTTATTTTACAACGATGCAATTGTAAATAATGTAAAATAAATTAAAATTACGGTACCGGTACATTAAAACCCCAATTATTTATATCGAAATCCTAAACTGCCAATAACATAAAATGTATTACTTACTCTCGTGAACTGAGTTGGCGGGAAGTCCTTTCGTGGAATAGCATTGAGCTATTAATTTCACTTTAAATTCTTCGTCCATGGGGAATCTGAAGATATGGACCCTTGGTCCAATATAATAATTGCCACGACAACCTGTTACACAGCAGCGATGAGGCATCTTTCACCATTTAAACACTAAAACTTCACTGCACTGAACTTCAACGAAAACACTCCAGCAAGACAAATTCAACATGTCCGCTAGGACCACACTTTTCTTAGCGGGGACCGGTGACGTCAGAGCGCGCTGGCCTGTATATAGATGGTGTTGGCTGGTCCCGGCTCCGCTCGCGCTCATGCAGTTGGCTCCAGGAGCTGCGCTCTCTCATTGCGCACCTATGCCCTAAAGCCAAAGCCACCTGCCACCCACTGCTGGGCCAACAAAGAATATCTATGCCACAACACACAAGATTCTCCGTGGTGCCCCACCAATAGGTGGCCATGGCTGCCAACCTGAAAACAAAAATAATTACTACCAACAGAAAACAAAAGGTGATCTCTGTAACCTAAAGTTCGGTTACAATATATAGGTCGTACTACGTTCCAATCATGACGTGTCCCTCAGAGACCTGGGTTATGAAAGGAAGGGAGCGAAGCAGAATACAGGCCAGTGAGATGAAATTCTTGAGAAGCAGTATTGGAGTGACAAAGGGGGACAGGTTAAGAAATGAGAAGATCAGAGAATTAGTCAAGGAGGGAGCATTACAGGATAGGATAGAGGAATCAAAGCTTAAATGGTATGGGCATGTTAAGCGAATGGATGGGAGGAGGATACCCAGGAGGATGCACGAGATGGAAATAGAGGGGAAAAGACCAAGGGGGAGGCCCAGAGATAAGTGGCTGAAGGGTGTGGAGGACTGCGTGCGAAAGAAAGGAGAAGACTGGACCAAGTTGGTGACGGAGAGATGGTGGGAAGACAGAAGACAATGGAGAGGATTATGTTCCAAACAGACCCGGCCAGTGGCTGGAAACTGTTCAAGATGATGATTATAAGTTTTAAATTTATTTTTTGTTTTATTATTCTTAGGCTTTTTTCATATTTTGGCATCCACCTCTAGATTTAAATGTATTCCAAATTTGTATAATGTAATCCGTGTATCTGCCCCTTAAAACAACAATAACTTAAAAACTAACTTATTTTGTCAACAAAGATCTTTCAAATTTTTCACAGAATTCAAAAAGACCAATTAACAGTATCCCGGAACAAATTGAAATTAACATAAACCAAATATTTCATCCTACAAAGTATCTACATGAAATTTCTGAAAATAATAATGTATTAACCAGGAAATTATTAATCAATCACAGAAACATCCAAGTACACTTCCATGCCAAATTCCTACCACCCGCAGACCATTGTACAACCCTTGTAACCCCTAACTGCCATTCTTCCATAACAAACTATCATCCGTGCAACCAGTCAGACACTACACAACAGCGGCAGATTGGCAGGTCTTGAGATGAGAATCGAACCGGCCACTACTCAGTTTCTTTTACCTCATGAGGCTGTGTGTAACCCATTCCAACCCTAATTTAATTTCTTGGCAGAGTCGGAGATAGAACCTGGATCTCCGGGTCGATAGCCAAGAATGCTAGCTGTCTGACCATGAGGTGATCGGTTTTAAAGATCCCAACCTTCTCGTCGGGTAATAACGCATTGCATAACTTGCCCATTTAGCATCATTACAAAACCATAGCCTCTATGCATAAGGAAATCACATGGAAAGTGTAGAGGATTTTGAACAATCACATCTTCCATAGCTCAAGCAGTATACTGCTGAGTAGGCCTACACAGTTGTAAAAAATCCATGTTTCAAATACTGGTGCTTATCTACGGGTGTCGTCAATGTCGGCCGATGTGCGGTCATCCCGCACTTAAGCTCCATGTGCGAGATAGCTCTCCTCTACGCTCCAAAAAGTATGAAGGTGTACACTCCCCACAAAACAACTACTGACTTGGTTGAAAAGTAGCAGCACTGCACGGTCACACCCCTCCCCCCACGCAGTGCCACTAAGAAACTTGAGCATGTTCAGTTTGCTAAGACATGCGTTTTTTAATTGCCGTATATGGTGCTGTCAAAATGGAGCCCCAAGAAGCGATGTGTCAACCGCAGGCAATTCAGCATCCCGGAGGTTTAGTTCAGGGTGTAAATGTAGCTTTCAGAGCTGACAAAAATGGACAACAGAGGCTTTTACTGCTGAAAAATGAAAACCATGGCTGTGAGCCCACCTGTCGACTCGGTTAATAGCTAGCTGTAATTGCTGTTCGACGATTGTCATACTTCCAGAGCTGTAATGTAGAGCCAAGTCGTCTACATACAGCTATGGAACAACCTGACAAAATTAAAATTCAAAAACATATAATTATTTTTGTAGAGAAAGTGGTATATTTTTTTTTAGTAAAATACCGGTATGACTTTTCACCGATGTCTCAGTCCCATTCATAATTTAATTATATGGAAGCTACTGGGATCAGAGTAACTAATGGCAAGCAGCACTGTACATCACATTTATAGATTTTGAGAAGGTCTTAGATTCCATTAATAGGAAGGTCATGTGGGAGACCTTAAAGGAATATGGTATACCAAATAAAATAGTTAACATCATACGAGAGATGTATTCTGGTTATGAATGTCAAGTCATGCATGAGGGTCAGCTAACCCAGCCATTGACCATACAGACTGGAGTACGACAAGGATGTATACTTTCTCCCACCTTGTTCCTGATTTTTCTTGATAATACTCTTGGGAAGGTGGAGAGAGGAAGGAAGAGAGGGATATAGTGGGGACTTCGAGACAGGTTGGAGGATCTTGATTTTTCTGATGGCATCTGTATGCTAGCACAGCATTTCAGAGACATAGAGGGAAAACTGGCAAACTTAGAACTTGAAGCTGTTAAGGTTGGACTTAAAATAAACTCAAAGAAGACAAAAGAGCTGAGGAGTAGATGTAGAACAGGTGGATACATTTGTTTACTTGGGAAGTGTGGTAACGAGAAGTGGAGGGGCTGAGGAGGATGTCAAGAGCAGAATACGAAAGGCAAATGTTTTTTTTGTATAGCTCTATCCCAGTAGCGGCTCGTGAATTTTACCGAGGGGGGACTCAACCATATTAAATACGCATATTTCAATAGCCTATAATTCTATTTACCTCACAAAAGCTCTCATTTGTAGTGGAACTCCATTCTTCTGCACTTGTCAGTATCACTAATGAACTTCTCTATCACTTTATTGTTAAAGTTAGGAATTTCTTTCACCATTTGTTTCTCAATTGACAGCATCCCTAAAGCTGCTAATCTGTCCTCCCCCATAGAATTACGTAGATATGATTTTATCAACTTCAGGGTCGAAAAACATCTTTCAGTTTCACATGTTGTCATTGGCATTGTCACTAATATTTTAATGCCTTTGTTATTTCCTTAAAAACAGTAGTATCTAGTCCAAATGAAATAAGGAAATCAAGAGTTTTTAAACACCCGGTTATGTTGCCATTTGGAGAGAACTCTGGCCGTGAGTAGAAAACACCCAATTCGTGTACGGAATCATCTCTGTCAATTACAGGAAAAGCATCACAAAAACGGTTTACATCTTCAACAGGCAGCCGTTTCCTGTAGTCTTCATAGTTTTCAAGCAGGAACAATTTGGCTCCTGAAAGATGATTTCTGAACTCAAATCTATCTTTCACCTCGGCGAGCATGTAATCACATATTTCTCTTGCGGCGGCATTTAAATCTTGTGTGGAGCTCCCGCATCGCTTTTTTGGTAATGGCTCTTGTGTTGTCTGGATTGAACTCGGCAAACTGTGTCTGATGTTCTGCAATGAAGACTCAAAACAATGCAGTGCATGTTGTATTTTTGCAACGTCTGTTTCGACCTTTTGCAACTGAGCATATAAAATGTCCACATGAGGCATCACTTTATTGAAGAAATTCAACCAGAATAAGAAGGTATCATCATTCAGCCACTTAATAAATCCAGCAGCTTGTGACACTGTTTCAGTGGTATGAGGTTTTGACGCCTCAGATTGAATGTTTTCAAAGCACTGCAGAATTGAGTCTTTATTCTCAAAAATTGTCCTTACCAACCTCGAACGAAAATTCCACCTGGTCTCGCACACTCTTGGTATTCTTACGCTGCATACGTCATCGAGTGCGGCTGTTCTTTCTGGAGAATTCGAGAAGAAAACTGTCATGCCTTTGAGATTAACAAAAAAACTTTTACATTAGAAACACTCGATGACGCCTTTTCCAGGAACCTGTTCAACTGATGTGCATAGCAGTAAATATAATGCGCACTTTTATAGACATTTTTTTACTATGACATTGACACTACCTAAATGTCTTCGAAATACTGCAGCGCCATCATATGTTTGTGCAATCAATTTTTCGGGATGGTCTTGTAATAAAAGTTGCAATTCTTGTAAAATGCATTTTGATAAACCTACTGCAGTATGGTTTTCTGCATTGAAAAATCCCCAGAAACGCTCGTGTACCGTTCCGTTCAATTCGTATCGAAACACAATCACTGTCTGGGTCCGAGTCGATACATCTGTAGTATCATCAACCATACAGGCTAAGAATGATGACTGCCTGATTTCGTTTGTTATAAAATCTTTACAAACTTGAAACATACATTCCAGGAGCTCGTTTTGAATTGTTTTTGAAGTACCCTTAAAACTTTTGCATTTTCAAAATGTGTCCGTAACAGTGGATCAAGATTCTTGCTGTATTCTATTAACTCCAAAAATACACCTTTATTATGCGAGGAAGCCGATTCGTCGTGGCCACGAAGAGGCAGATTACACGCACCACACAATTTCAGAATATCAATTATTTTTGACAGAACCTCCCTATTTTTAGCCTATTTTCAATTTTGAAAAAATAGGCTTATGAGATCACCTTTTGTCCGTGTGTGTGTGCGCGCGCGTGTGTGTGTGTGTGTGGTGTGTGTGTGTGTGTCCCCCCCATAATAAAATCTAAACGGCTGGAGCGATTTCAATGAAACTCGGTAAGTTCATAGCACTATTCCCGGCGACCTCGAACGTGCCCTTCAAATTTTGTTACGTCTCACCAATCTGCCATGGCGGCTGTGCGAAATATTTCACTAGCATTCAATATCTCCGAAGCTATTACCGATATCGCCCTGAAATTGTGTACGGTGATAAAGGGCACGACTAGAAGTTCACCTATGAGACTTTCAAAAACCTGGTGACTACAAAACCAACATGGCGGTCAAGCGAAGTTGAGACTTTTAAATAGACTTTTCTCGCGATTTTACTATCCAAACGTAATGAAACTTGATACAGCAAATGTTTATGCACATTGTAATGCACTGGAGTCTAATTTAGTTCAATTGTTTACATAACCTCAAAATGGCGGCTGTGCGAAATATTTCACTGACATTCTATATCTCCGAAACTATTACAGATATTACCCTGCAATTTTGTACGGTGATAAAGGGTACTGATACAAGTTTACCTATGCATATTTCATAAACCTGTAAAGTACAAAACGAACATGGCGACCAAGCGAATTTGAAATGTTGTAATAGATTTTTCTCGTGATTTAACTCTCTGAGCGCAGTGAAATGAGGTACAGTAAATGATTTTGCAGATTGTAATGCACTGCCATCTAATTTAATTCAATTGTTTACATAACCTCAAGATGGCGGCTGTGCGAAATTTTAAAATTAAGTTTTTATTTCTTGTGTCGTAATCATGCGATCGAGGTGAAAGTTTGAATAATGAACCTAGGCAATAATTGTCCTTGAATGGTACATAACTCTATGGCATATACATATAACAATCCTAAAAGGCGAGCTTCCGAAATATTTAGACAGTTCTCAATATCTATGAATCTTTTACAGCAACCAAAGTGAATTTTTTTATGTTCATAGAGACTATGAACATATGTTCACCTATAGGACTTTCAGTAACCTGGTGAGCACTAATCCAACATGGCGGTGACGCGAAGTATAAATATTTAAATGGACGTTTCTCGCGAATTAACTATCCGAGTGTCGTGAAACGTTGCACGTTAAATGCTTATACAAATGTTGATCCACTGGCATCTAATTTATTTCAATTGTTTGCATAATCACAAGATGGCTGCTGTGCGTAATTTTAAAATCTCGTTTTTACTTCTTGTGTTCTAATCATGCGATTGAAGTTTGAATACCACACGTACACAATAATCTTAATGTAATAGTACAAAAATAAAAATCCAACCTAGTGACCATCTGAAATATTTAGACGGTTCTCAGTATCTACGAATCTGTTACAGCAATTAAACTGAAATTTTGTATGTTGATAGAGGCAATTAACATTAGCAGGATATATGAAAATAGGCTGTATAGTTCTTCACGGAACTACTTGTTTGTAACCAATTCATTATGAGCACGAACAGCCTCCATATGCGCACTACTTAAACTTTCGGCAATGTTACATCTGCCGAGAAGTTGGAAACTGACAGTATTATTCTGATGTCTGGTTGATTTCTCATGTTTCTTTATTTTCACATGTAGGTGCTTCAAATCATTTACTCCTTCTTTTGTCCAATTGTCATCACCTCCATACAGTAAATACAAAAAGCAGAAGAAAGCGTTGCTGTCCTCACACAACCAAAACATTTATCATATACGGGCGCATCAAATTTACGTGTAAACACGCCACGGGCCCTACACGCAGCTTGAACTTGCGTTATATTCAATACTGGCACTGGACGACCACTGTTCATTAAGTCAACTTTTTCAGGTAATCTCAATGAGCTAAACACAGTTTCTTTAAGTTCCCGCACTTTCATGTTGGTATCAATAAAATCCATGCACTCACTACCTGCCTGTCGTTAGCTCGGCTGAGACTCAAGCACACTGAGTCCACTTCCTGCCTGACGTAGCGGGGAGAGGGGATACATGGAGGAATTCGTTGTCATAGCAACGTAAATTATCAAGCGGGCGATTTCTACTGAGTCCAAACGAGTTCAGGAGCCATCTTCCGGCGAGAAGAGGAACTTGGTTGCGATGGCAAATCATTGAGTGCTCCCTAGCGGCAAGCAGAAAGAACATTGCGATTGCAGGAGGCAGTGGAGGGGCGGCGTCTTTGAGTCCAATAGCACGGGCGGCCTCTGCTCTATCCAGTCTGGAGAAACTGCAACATATCCAGGAAAACGAAAATGAAAATCAGACTTTTTAATACCAATGTGAAAGCTGTCCTATTGTATGCATGTGAACATGGAAAGTCACCAATCCTAACAGCCACCAACTTCAAGTATTCATCAATCGTTGTCTGCGTCGAATTCTGGGTATACGATGGCCAGATATAATCCCAAACGAAGAGCTGTGGCAAAGAGCTAACGAACAACCTATCAAAGTCCAAATTCATCATCATCATCTTGCACAGTTTCCAGCCACTGGCCGGGTCTATTTGGAACACAAGCCTCTCCAACGTCTTCTGTCTTCCCACCATCTCTCAGCCACCACCTTTGTCCAGTCTTCTCCCCTCTTCTTCACGCATTCTTCCACCCCCTTCAGCCAACTGTCTCTTGGTCTCCCTCTCTGTCTCTTTCCTTCCCACTTCGTCTCGTGTATCCTCCTGGGTATCCTCTTCTCCTCCATTCGTTTTACATGTCCATACCATCTAAGTCTAGATTTCTCTATACCATCCTGTAATGGTTCCTCCTTCATTAATTCTCTGGTCCTCTCATTTCTTATTCTGTCCATCTTTGTAGCTCCAATACTGCTTCTCAAGAACCTCATCTCACTGGCCTGTATTTTGCTCTTCTCCCTTCCTTTCATAACCCAGGTCTCCGAGGCATACGTCAGGATAGGGACATAGTACGTCCGATATATGATCTTTTTGCTGTTCTGAGGGACATCCTTGCTCCATAGCATGCTTCTCACACTCCTCCGGAATGCTTCTGCCTGTCTCTCCCGCTCATTTATTTCTCTATCGTTTCTTCCATTATCTTGTATCAGGCTTCCCAGATACTTGAAACTCTCCACTTTCTTCAGCTGTTTCCCACCAATTGTTATTCCCATTGTGGTTCTTTCGTTCTTCCTTGTGATCACCATCTCACTCTTATTTATGCTAAATTTCATCCCATATCCTTGTATTATTCCTTCCCACACATACAACTGTTCCTGTACCTCCTTCTCCTTGTTTCCCCAAATCATCAAATCATCTGCAAACACCATTGCTTTCATCTTTCCTTCCCCAATTACTTGTGCCACTCGGGTCATTATGTCATCCATCACCACAATGAAAAGTAACGGTGACAGTGCACTTCCTTGTTTCAGGCCATTTCTCTGTTCCAACCAGTCCGATCTCTCTCCTCCCACTTTCACACAGCTCACGCTTCCCTTGTACATCTCCTTTAATCTCCTTATAGTCCATTTTTCTACTCCTCTATCCTCCAGGGACTTCCATACTTTATTTCTGCATACACTGACATATTTTTAATTTTTACTTAATTCCTGCCGCTCCTTCCGGAGCATAGGGCCTTGGCGAAATTTCTCCGCGCAGTACGGTTCCTGGCCATTCTCTTCACTTGACTCCAGTTCTTGTCCACCTCTGCAATTTCATTTTCGATCGTCCTCTTCCAGGTCTTCTTAGGTCGACCTCGCTTCCTGGCGCCTTGAGGATTCCAGTCTAGCGCCGCCCTCTCAATAGCTCCGTCCGGCTTCCTTAGTGTGTGACCAATCCAGCGCCATTTCCTCTCCTTGATCTGGATGCTAATGGGTTGTTGATTGATGATGGCCCAAAGATCTTAATTTGAGATTATGTCCGGCCACCTCACATTCATGATGCGACGCAGACATCTGTTAATGAACACCTGTAGCTGGTTGTTGATCGGTTTTGTGACTTTCCATGTTTCACAGCCGTAGAGAAGAATCGACTTTACGTTGCTATTGAAAAGGCGGAGCTTGGTCTTCCTGGAAATGTTTCTATTTCTCCAGATGGGATAGAGCTGGACAAATACACCATTTGCCTTCCTGATACGGCTTCGAACATCTTCCTCTGCTCCCTCATCATTTGTGACTATACTTCCAAGGTAGAGGAAGGACTCAACTCGCTCAATGTCCTTTCCGTTGACTGTCAAACTAGTCGTGATGTCAGAATTTATCCTCATCTCTTTGGTCTTGTTGGTGTTGATCATCAGTCCTGCACGTTCTGCTTCTCTCTGCAACCTCCCCAGCTTATCTTCTATATCTCGGTACCGTTGTGCCATAAGACAAATGTCGTCTGCGAAATCCAGATCTTCAAGCCTGTCATTTATACCCCATTGAATACCCCTCCTCCGTCCTCCCATTACCTTCTTCATCACACTATCCAGGACCAGCAGGAACAGAGTGGGGGAAAGGACACACCCCTGTCTCACTCCGGAACTGACCTTTATCTTTTCTGTTAATTTGCCTACGTGAAGAACCTGGCACTCATACCCTTCGTACTTCTCTTCCATGATTCTGATGATCTTTGTTGGAATTTTATATTCCTCGAGGGTCTTCCACATGATTCTTTGATTTACGGAGTCGAAGGCTTTCTCGAAGTCAACAAATGTGAGGTAAAGGGTATTCCGCCACTCCACACTCTGCTCCAGGATGATTCGGAGGGTGTTGATGAGATCCACACAGCTGCGATGTTGTTGAAATCCAGCCTGTTCCTTCCCAAGCCTTTTTTCTACGCAGTCTTTTATACGATTCAGGATGACTCTCGCCAGCACTTTGCTTGGAATGGACAGCAAGGTGATACCCCTCCAGTTGTTACAGTTTGTGGTGTCCCCTTTCTTCGGCAACTTGACTATCAACCCCTTCTTCCAGTCGGTTGGTATTTTCTCATCCTTCCAGATCTTCTCCAACAGCGGGTGCAGCAGATCGATCGTAATATCCAGGTCAGTTTTCAGTACTTCCGCTGGGATATTATCCAGGCCTGGTGCCTTCCCACACTTCATCTGCTTCAACGCTGTCCGTATTTCGCCCCGAGTTGGGGAGTCGAGGCTGATGCTTGGGTCACTTTCTGCTTCCTCTTCATCTTCTCCTCGCTGCTTACTTTCTGGTCCTCTATCTCTATTAAGAACCTCCGCAAAGTGTTCTCTCCATCTTGTCAGCTGCTGTTCACACGTCGTGAGGATCTCGCCCGTCTTGCTCTTCACAGGCCTAGTTTTATTAAAACCTTTCTTCGAAAACATCTTTGTGATGCCATAGAGCTCCTTAACGTCCCCCCTTCTTGCCGCTTCTTCTGCTTTCTCCGCCTGCTCATCAATCCACCTCCTATGATCCTTCCGTACACTCCTCTTTACCTCCCTGTTTGCTGTTGAATACTTTGCTTTTGTGAGAGCCTTCTGCTGCCTAGTCTTGCAGGTGTTGAGCTTGGCCTTAATCTCCTTCCTGTAATTTATCTTGTCCCAGGTCTGATCGGATACCCATTCTTTCCGCAGGTAGTTCTTGTACCCGAGCTGCATCTCACTGGTTTTCACGAGGATATTCTTTACCTAGCTCCACACAGTCTCCACGTCCTTCTCTGTCTCGGAGTCCAACACCTGGAATTTATTTCTGAGCTCCAGTTTAAATTGGTCCAATCTCTGCTGGTTCTTAAGCTTGCCCACATCAAACTTGTTGTGCCGAGTGTTAAACTCTCGGCGGACTGTGACGATCTTCATGCGGAAGTTGGCAACCACAAGATGATGGTCACTACCAACGTCCGCTCCTCTCTTGTTCCTAACATCTTCCAAGCTTCTTCTCAACCTCCTGCTCACCGCGATGTGATCAATTTGATTTTCTGTGACTTGATCAGGAGACACCCAGGTGACCTTGTGGCACCGCCTATGAGGAAATACCGTGCCACCCATCACCAAATCCTGACTGACGCAATATTCCGTAAATTTCTCCCCATTGTCATTCATCTCACCAAGGCCATGTTTACCCATGATCTGCTCCAACCCCTCATTGTTTGAGCCCTCCTTCGCGTTGAAGTCTCCCATAACTTACTTGTTTGTCTTGTGACATCTCGCAGCATTTGGTAGAATTTTTCCTTCTTCTCTGGCTCCGATTGTTCTGTCGGCGCATAGCATTGGATGATGATCACATTCCTGATCTTTGTCTTGAACCTAGCAAACATGAGCCTACTAGAAATTGGCTTCCACTCCGTAAGGCTTCTCTTTGCATTTCTGTTGAGCAGCAACCCCACTCCATCCCTTTGTTCTTCATCATCGCCCCCAGAATAGAGAAATGTAATTCCATCTGTTGTCTGTATTTCACCAAATCCTGACCACCTCACTTCACTTAATCCTAGGATATCCAGCCCATAGTTCTTCATCTCCCGTGTCACTTGTTTCAGTCTGGTTTTCTCCATCAAGGTCCTCACATTCCAGAAACCGATTTTCGTAGTCCTCTTCATGCCAAAAGTTGTCATCAGGTTATCCGTCCGGTTTTGTAATTTCGCTTCAGTTTCCGTAATCAGTTTATTTAAGAGGAGCGAGTGATTAACCCACTGCCTCCGAGTGCCTTGGAGGGGCTGCCTCCTTAAGCCTGAGGCATTAGGCTGATTTTCTGTCAGGGTTTCTTCCCTTAGCATTTGAAGAACCAACTCCAAACTACAAGGCAGCAGTTGTTCCACCAGAGCCCCGTTAGCCGTAATTCCTTCAGGGTTCCTGTAGGGCCTTCACAGCTACCGTAGCGGTCTTGAGGCAAACAAAGTCCCCACTGTACTTCACCCCTACAGGCAATCCCCTACTTAATTACGTTGCCCATCTCCCACGACGAGGACGAGGGGTTGGATTTGTGGGAGTCACACTGTCATATGCTTTCTCAATATCCAGGAAGGCCATCAGTAGATCTGTTCCATACTCATAGTGCTGCTCTTGTAGCTGCCTTACAGCAAAAATCTAATCCACTGTGGATCTTCCTGCTCTGAAGCCATGTTGTTCTTCCCTCATCCCTCCTTGTATCCTTGTCCTAATTCTCCTTTCCAAATTTTCTCAAACATCTTTGCACAATGACTCATCAGTGTTATTCCCCGATAGTTTCTGCATTCTGTTCTACTAACTTTCTTGAAGATCGGGACAATTATTCCCTTTTTCCAGTCCTCTGGGGTCGTCCTTTCCTTCCATGCTGTCTTCATCACTCGGTACAATCATTGTATCCCCCACCTCTCCTGCTGCTCTCACCATCTCCACACTCAACTCGTCCACACCCAGTGCCTTACCTCCTTTCATCTTCCTCACTGCATCTTCCACTTCTTTCCATATTAAGTCCTTTACTGTTTGCAGTTCATCTTCCTCTTCCCCGATTTCCTCCTCCTCGCCGTGGTTTCCATTTGGGTTCAGGAGTTCTTCAAAATATTCTTTCCACATTTTCTTCAGTTCTTCTCTATTTTCTATCTCTTGTCCCCTTTTGTTCACCATTCTAACATAATCCGCAGGATCCTTCCGCCTCTTATTTTTTACCATCCCATACAGGACCTTTTTTGTACCTTCACTATCCTCCTTTATCATCTTTGTCCACTCTTCCATCCACTTTCTTCTCTCCTCAGCCACTACTCTCTTCACCTCCTTCTTTCTTTCCTGGTACTCTTCCCTTGTCTCTACCGTCCTATTTTGATACCACCTCCTAAAGGCTCTATTCTTTTCCCTTTCTATATCTTTTGTCTTTTCATTCCACCATGGTGTTTCCTTCCACCTCTTCCTACTACTTGTCCTCCCACATACTGCTTCTGCTGCACCTACTAGTGTCTTCTTAAATCTAGCCCATTCCTCTTCCACCCCTCTTTCTTCATCTGTTGGAATTCCTTCCTTTATCATTTTGAGATACTCAACCCTTCTATCTCCTTCTTTCAGTTTCCATATCCTTATACGTCTTTCCTGGTTCTCAGTCCCTTTCTTCTCCTTATTTCATTACCAGCAATCGATGGTCGCTATCCAGGTTCTCCGATGGTATAACCTTGATGTCCGCGATATTCTTATTTAGTTCTTTCTCATACAGTATATAGCCGACCACCGACTTCCTGGTCAAGTCATCACTGTACCATGTGATTGTGTGGCTCTCTCTTTTCTTGAACCAGGAGTTCCCAACTAGCAGGCTGTTCCTTTGGCAGAAGTCCAACAGTCTCTTTCCTTCCTCATTTCTTCCGCCCCAACCCTCTGGTCCAAGTACACTCTCATACCCTTGTCTTTCTCTTCTTACATGGGCATTCAGATCCCCCATAACAATCATATTTCTTCCTACCAGCTGCTTCTGCAATTCCTCTTCAAACTCCTCCTTCTCTTCAGAGGCGCAGCCTACTTGTGGAGCATACACTTGCACTATTTCTACGGTCTCTTCCCTCAGTGCTACTTTCACTTTCATCATCCTATCACTTATTCTCTTCACTTCTTCTTTTAAACCATCTCGTACTACTACTCCCACTCCATTCGCCTTTCCCTCTTCATTCCCACTCCAGTACAGTCTATAGCCTTTTCTCAGTTCTCTCCTTCCTTCCCCTTTCCACTTTGTTTCTGCCATCCCAATAAATCCAACTTCCTTCTTTCCATCATATCCACTATCTCCTCCACCTTCCCCGTCAGCGTTCTTATGTTTAAAGTTCCAAATCTTAGTCCGTGTCCAAATTAAACGGAGGAAATGGGGCTGGATTGGGCATACTCTGCGGAAACAGAAAGATGCAGTAGAAAGGGGAGCTCTGGACTGGAATCCTCCAGGGGCTCGGAGACGAGGAAGACCTGGAAACGCACCATTGAAGAGGAGGCCAGAAAAGCTGGAAAGACTTGGAGGGAAGTGAAGAACTTGGCAGCAAACAGAGCCCGAAGGAAATCATTCTTGGATGCCCTATGCTCCACACGGAGTGTAAGGAAATAAGTCAAGTAAGTACTGAGGTATGAGTGGTGCTGAGTAATGGCCTCAGGACACAGCCAGTGTCTGTGGATGTCGTGAAAGGTTCTGCTCATAGGGTTAGTACAGCTATACTGACTCAGTGAGGAAAGCAATGGCAAACTACCTCATTCCTCACCTTGCCTAGTATGCCTCATTATAGTGCTGCCTTGGTTTTGTGGGTTTCTACCACATAACCTATGGTGGTGCTTTTTGAGGATCCAACCAGCCTCTGGGCTGACTACTTAACAGACAGACAGTATTAAATTCAATTGCTGTTGTTAAAATAAGAAAAATTAAATCACACTTGAACCTCTTACAGAAAGAAATTCTGGCTACATACCTGCCTCGCCTTAATTCCTGGTGTAGCTAAAATTGTGAAGTAGGTTAGATAAAATACACAAGAATATTGTTTTCTTTTTATTATAAAACATATAAAAAGGCACATATAAAATTGTATCAAATAACTTAAAAGGTTTTCCAGTAAATACTGAAATAGTCTGTGGTCCTGTCACATCCGTTTCTAGGCTTTCTTGATCGACGACAGGTTCTGCTGATCTCTATCAGATGAGCTCATGAACCACTCTCTCATCCTGAGAAGCAAGTTCATGACTGCATCAAGTTTTGTGTTAATGAAAGAATTACAGACGTCGCCACTGTCGCTTATGGGTGCTTTCCCTACCATAACTTCATTGTCAAGTCTCTGTGATACAGATGCACTTTTTATTTTGTCTAGAAATAAGTTATCATCTTTAGAATCTGTTGCACATGAGCTACATTTTAAAGAAATTTGTTTCTGATGTTCGTTAAATTTCTCTTCAACAATCTTTTTAATGAACTGTTCAAAGAAGCGTCTACAACCTGGTTGAAAACATTGATTTTCAGTCAAATATTCAAGAGGCCTAGATGTGTAAGGAGGCTCAAGGGTTGGATGGGCATTATATATTACATCTAGAACATTATAACTTGGACCACTAATATATGACACTTCTCCGGATCTGGAATTCATCACATTTCTTTCGGAGAGTAATGCATCATCTGGTGAGGACTTCACTCCAGAAGGGGTATCGCAAAAAATAGGATCCGAGTCATTTTTTGTGATTTCTATTTCACTTTGCAACTCCAGCTTCAGATCATTATTGATAGTATTTGTTTTGACAGTATAACCTGTGCTGTTGACTATTTCTGTAACTTGAGCCTCACTTGAAGGAGGTATTTCATTCCTTATCAAAGTATCTGAAGGAGCTACCTCCGATTGGACCGTGTTCCCCACAACGTTTGTCGTAAGTTCCTTGTTGGGATAATGGTGTCCTGGGTCATAATCTGATTTTAGGTTTTGTTCAGTTTCAGCTTTGTTTTCAATTGATACCAGATAGCTCAAATTAGTGTCTTCATCTGGGAATGGGCTAATTATTGGGTCTATTTTTGTGGGAGATTGTGATGTGACAATGTATACAGGCATCAGGTAATACTGCTGCTCTATCACCTTTGGTCTCCTGGACTCTGACCTTGGCTCCACAGTGTCTGGATGAGATGAAATGCCCTGAGTTATTCTATAATCCTCACACTCATTGTAAGGTATATTCTTCCTGTGTTTCTCAAGCTCATAATCAAAATATTCAGTTTCATGAGAGGAGGAAGAATCTTTTCCTCTGTATTTCATTTTCTTATGATCATCTTGAGCATATTTGAGATTGTCATCACTATCTTGTGATTGTTCCAACATAAATTCACTTCCACTGCTTGATACAGATTGAGTGGTTAACAGTCCATCAGTATTGTATCTGTCATATTGTACCTGTGATTGAGCATTGAACAGTCCATCATCCTCATTTGTTAAGGGAATGTAAACAGAGTCCCTGTGAGGTTCTTGTAGTGGAATAGCAGCAATTGGCACTATGCATAAATTTTCTGAGACTGTACAATTTTGAAGACTTGAGTTAATGATTTGGAATCCTGGGGGAGATGCATAGGCTCCAAGTGCCACCTCATTAACTTGTAGTCTCTCTTCATTGTTTATTAGAGGGGGTGGATGGTCTTGAGTAATGTCACCATAACTCTCAATGTGAACTATGTCATTGTCCTCATTACTGTCCTCAATGCTGGTATATGAATTTTCTGCATTATGTAGAGCTCCCAAAGTTCCATATGAATCATTGTGTAGTGAGTTCTCCCTTAAGTAATTTTCACCACCATATTGAAATTCACTTAAGATGGGGTGTGTGTTGGATAATGGAGTTTCATTGTTAGTATCATAATCATTTAATGTTTTGCCATAATGTTTATCTTCGAATTCATTTTGAGCATTTTGATACATGTTCATTGTTTGACTCTTACTACTAAAATTCTCTACTTGTGAGTCTTCCTTATATACACTGTAGTCTTCAAACATGTTTCGAGAATCGGGATGCTCTGTTGATGATCGAGCTCCTCCAGTGGTATTTAAATCATTCTTGACAATAAAATTCTCTCCAACATGCTGTAATTTGTTTGAAGAATGTGCATATTCGGTAGAAGTTTGAATTTCTCTGCTGATACTTATAGGATCATAATTAACATTCTCAGCATCTATAAAATATTCAACAGTATCATGAAATTCATTTGAATCATCTGAATATTCAAGAGCTTCTCTATTTATATCATTAGACTGAAAGGGAACTCCAGCTACAAAATATTTGCTGGTATTGTGGAATCCATTTGAATCATCTGAATATTTGCTAGGTGACCAGTTGTCGCCTTCTGGATCACCATAATTCAGTGGATCTGTTATGTTGTCTATGAAGTGTTCTTGATTGCTGTGATGTTCATCTGAAATATTTGAATAATCGTAGGATGATAATGTATCTCCAGTAATGTAGCCAGAATCTTGTAGTTCCACTTTATCATCATTCAAGCTGTCTTGATGCGAGTCTACAGAACTCAAATAATCTTTAGGGTTTTGAAATACATTTGAATCTTTTGACTTAGTGGTCAAGTGGAGTTCTTGGTGTATATCTGTAGAATCATATGCATGTTTAGGATCATGAAGAAAATATTCATCCATATCTTGAAATCCGCTTGAAGGATCTGAATATTTGGTATGTGAAGTCTCTTCACTTGTGGCACCTAAATCAGAGGCATATATTTTGTCGTTGATAAAAGGGTCTCGGAAGTGTGAAATATTATTTGAATATCCAATGTATGGTGGAATTTTGGTGTTCATATTGTCAGAAAAGTGTGGACCATTTGCAAAATTAGAAGAGTACTCTCCTGATTCTTTATCTTCACTTAAAGCTTCTGGATATTTTGGAAACGAGTAGATATCACTGGAGTGGTGTTTATTTTTCTCTGTTCCATTAGTTCCTCGAAGATCATTTGTAGTATTGGAATGTTGGTTGGATGATTCAGTTTTCATATTCATATCACTGGAATGGTATGGGTTTTGATTATTTTCATCAAAACGTTCATCAGCATCTTGAAATTCTTTTTGTACATCAGATGATTGAGTGAAATTATTAGTACTACCAATAATTTTACTAATATCTTGTAGTTCACTTTTCACACCTGAATAATCACTAGATGATTGTGTTTGACCAATAATGTCTTGAAAACCATATGGATCTTCTTCACCGCCAATAAATTGCTTGATCATATTTTGGTAATCATTCGGATCGGAATGTTTGTTGTATTCTTGTATTTCACCAGATGGTATACTGGCATAGTCAGTAGATGAATGTATTTCTACCTCAATTCCATCAGAAACATATGGTTCTTTCTTAACATCATTGTTAAGTTCTCTAAATTCCTTTTGAGGGTCTGAATACTCACTTGACAGTTGATAATTTCCTCTTAAATCATAATCACCTGGGTTCTTGTTTGGTCCAAAATAATGTTCAACATTTACCTCTAGATCATTGTGATTGGTTGATTCTGCATCATCAGATTCCTCCTGGGTATGCACAAGCTGCAGTTTGTTTGTTATAGAACATTCTCTCTGTTCATTAACATCAGATTCATGGAGTTCTTGGAATTTGTGGACACTATCTGGATAACTGTTGGTCAGTTGAAATTCTGCATCTGTATCAGAAGAATCATGTGGGTCTTGGATTTGACTGGGATCTTCAGATTCTTTTGAGACCTCTGAATATCCGGTTGATGATAGACTGTCTCCAGTCATAGAACTGTGTGATTCATCTGTGTAATACATATTGTGGTTTTCGAATCTACTTGGAACAATAGCTCTCATAGGGAACTGGGTTGTATTACCTACACTATTATATAAATCATTGGCATAATGTTCCGTTAATACATTTGCTGTGCCTTCATATCCTGTTGATGGCTGAAAGATGTGATATCTGTCATCATAAGTTTGTTGATTATTTGTGCTTTGGAATTCATGAGATGTATCTGTGTATCCCCTAGATGATTGAGTGTCTTGGTTAATCTTATCTCCAATATTATGGCCAGTATTAACACCTTGCAAATGCAATGCCTTTCTGGGAGATAAAGTAAAGGACTGTAATTCCAGTGTGTGTTGTTGAGTTTCAGGATAGTCATCTGAGCCCTTTAAAGCCCCAAAGTTTTCTTGATAGAGATAAGGCCTGTATCGGATGTCATAATCCATTTTCTTTGGTGATTGTTCTTCCTTCTTAGTTTCAGGAGACTTTGGTTTCATCTGTAAAAAATAAAATTGTTCTTTTAGCTCGCTGCTTTCCCCACTGAAACCATCTTGAAGCTGAAGTTGACTTGTTGTTGCCAAACCTCGCTCCTTGCATCTCTTAATACAACTGAGCAGTTTACTATTTGCACACGATTGCACTATAGATGTGCTCTCCAATGAATTTTGTGGTGGCCGGTAATATTTTAAGTTATTGTTATATGCAACATTTTCGGTGGACATTACTTGTGTCTGTGTTACAGGTTCATAACCATTGTTCACATGAGCATTTGCTTCACTTAGTTGAAGTTCTGGGTACATTGCAGAATACTTATTTGGAGATCTTAAGTCATTCTTAAATTTTTGCCTTCTTCGAGAATTATATTTCCTTTGAAGACCAGTTAAGCTATCCTCTTTCTCAGATGGTTGTTTTCTATAGGATTTCCTTCCTGGTGATAAAAGAAGAGGCAAAAGCGAGACACATCGCTTTGTTCTGGTCATATAATCATCGCTTGAGTCGCTACTAGTCCCATGATCCATCATGTCCGAGTTATAAGAGCTGTCAGGACTGCTAGTAAAGTCCTCATCTTCACCGCTCTCGATGCTCGACTCGTAGGAGTAAGAATAACGGTCTGATAATCCTTCAGGATTATACAAGGATCTTGTGAAATTTGAGTGTTTCCTTTGGGGAATTCCATTGAAATCGTCCAGTTTCTCCCCAAGCTTCCAAGAATTACCGTGCATGGCAGTTATTGACTCAATCCTCTCGTCTGGAAGGATTCTTGATGCCTGGATTTTACTTTTTGTATCTTCAGCTGCTTTACTCACACTGGTCCAGTTTGGTATTGGTGGCATATCTCTGAAAACAAAGCAAGATTTGAAAAGAAAAGGATCACATGTCCACTAAAGTAAATTTCATGAGATGACACAAATCAACGGAAAACATAATTATTGTCAGAGCTTTAATTTTCAACTAGTCTAGATTAATTATTGTGAAACAATAGGAACCAATATTAGACATTAAGCACCAAAGGTAGAAGGACAGTCAACTGCATGAGGTTCAGTGAACATGGGCAATTAGAACTACAGCTGAACAGACCAATTTTATCACACCATGATGATCACATAATTTTCTTAAATTTTAACAAGGAAATAGATGAATGATCAAATGTCAATAGATTTAGTTTTTAAGACATATTACTATTCCTGCATATTTATTTTAGCAGTGTTTTTAAATGTTTGTTTTTAAAGTTAATGTGAGTGTAAGGGACATTTTAATTCTACAATTATGTGATTTTGTTTGTAATGCATGTTTTTGAGCACGGATGACAACATATTTGAGATGGACAAGTGGCTGATGAAGGGAGCAGTGAAGCCCTGAAACATGCCCCACAAAACCGCTTATTGTAAGTGGCATTTGTATTTACGTTCGAGTATTGATAGACGGGAATTTTATTGTATTTGTGTATAGAGCTTTCATTCACAAATTGTTTCCATGCCCGAGCATGTGAACAAGTACGGTAACTGAGCATGCTGGATACTTAAGTGGTGAAATACCAGTCAGAATTTGTGGAGCTTGCCATCTCTAAAATGTTTAATGTCAACTTTGACACTTCCAAAGTAGTGAAGATCAAAATTTACTTATAAAATACATACAGTGGAACCACAAATTTGACATATAAGTGAGAAAACAGTCCTGTAAAACTCCATTAGTTCTGCATGGCTAAACTTGTAAGACTCCTATTGACGTCCGAAACGGGGGAGGAGCTTACGGTCAGCTGTTTGCAATATGGCGGCGACATAGTGACGTGAAGTAATTGGGTGTGCGTTTGTTATGGCTTCTAATTCATGATGGCAAAATACTACATATTTCCTTTCATTGATAGAAATATTTTTATAATCAATTTAAATGCAGTGCCTAATTACTACCAGTTAAAAATATTACCCACATGTAGATAGTTAATTTACTGTCTGCTGTTACATATATGAAGCCTGTACTTGGGAGCCTAGCGGTATCGATGTTTTTATTAATTTCACAATATACATATCTCACATAACACAAAGGACGTCTCCCTGATAATAAATTGAATCAAGCAACCCTGAATTTGCATGAATGTTTTGGGTTCAAAGAAGCGTTACTTGGGATGCTCAAATCATACTTCAATATTGCAAATATTGACCTACATACTTGCTGTTCAAAGGCAAGAATGTTAATTTATTAATCTCTTGCCACAGGCAAGTTAAAATGGAGACATCCTCTCTATCAATATATTTAATTAAATATTTAAAATACTGATATTTAACAAAGCTGGAGTCTCCATTTGAACTTGCCATAAGCAAACGGAACAGATCAAAAACTACACTTTAAGCCAAACCAAATTCACTCCTCAGCTCGACATAAACCATAATACCAATTAAAACCTATACAAAACATACTCTCCTTACTGTTGTACAACTTTCAAATCAACTATTCGCACTCAAAACTGTAAAACCTGAAATGGGAACTAATTAAAGTTAGAATAGCCTAGGCCGATCCGGTCTCCTGCTACATTACCGCATATGTATACTTAACATCACTATAACTTCAAAATTACGGCTAAGTGACCTATCTGCCTGAGGTGTTGCCGGCCTGCCTGGGATGATGGGTCACCAAACCGGTACTTAAAACTAAGATTTTGCATTTTAATTAACTAAATTCAACAGTAGGGAGATCATAGCCAAAAACACAATTTAAGCCAAATCATACTTCAATGACCTACATACTTGCTGTTCAAAGGCAAGAATATAAATTCTCTGGCAAATTAAAGCAAGGAACAGCATTTTTGGTAAGTTTTCTAACCATTCGGCTATTGTCAATCGGAAGAACCCCTAAAATAAGTTTACGAAGAGCGGAATACATTCTTTGTACGGCACAGAAGTAATAGGCTATAAGTTTATCAGTATTTTTGATGTAGCTAAATCCATGTGAATACAAATTAGAGACAATAACTATCAATAATCAACAGTACCGGTGGAAAGAAGTCGTCTTCACAAAAATGCAGACTGCACACTGTCATGTAACATGTAACACGTTTTCCAATTGACAGCGCCGAAGCCCATCTTTCTCTCTGAACTTTTTGTACAGGAAAGTAGTGAAGATATTTCGTAGCCGTTTTATACGATTTGCAACCGTATACAGAGCAGTACATCCTCGAATTTGACAAATTTCTTTCTGTTTCCATCACGACGTCAGTGCTTCACCATCTAAATAGATCTTACCAGTCACAATGTTACAGCTTCAACATTCTGCCGCGTGGCTGCACCATCCAACTTTTCTGACGTCAATAAAGTGCAGATCAACTGAGCATAAGGGATGTAAGACCCTTCCAAAGTAGTGAGTATTAATCTGGTTCCGTGCCACGGCCTGTAACTGAAGCCGATACAGTGCCATCCAGCTAATATGAACAGATATGACATTTGGTGGCCTACAGTTGACATTCTTCAACGGGAATGACAAAAATTATATAGACCTAAATGAGAAGCACGTATAGATTAAACTTAAAATATTGTTTTATTGAAAGATTGGTTGGAAGAAATCAACCTGTTTCCCCTGCCCACCTTCACTCCAATCATCTTTATCTATTAGAAAAGTAAAATTTGCATAAATGCAATTCAGAGTACAATTCACTAAAGTTCCGACATAGGCCCCAAACAGTGCTTTGGTATCATTCAACCGTGGCTCCTACCATTGAAATACATAGAAGTCGGCTGTCCATGAGTGTGAATTGTCCCTAGGTTTTGTATGATAATAAAACACAACTTTGACAACAGAAAACTTTTCTCGATTTAATGTGAGCAAATTTAGAGATAATACTAGACAAATCAATTTTTGTAAGTGAATTACATTTAATGTTCATTAAGGTGAATCTTTGAAGCTTAGACGATATTGTCTCACCATGTGTAACTCTCATTTTATACGCTTTAATATCGAAAAAGAATTTTCTCGTCTGCAGTTAGCAATCATTAAAGAGAAGTTAATTCGTAAGACTATTTCTACATTTTGCAAACATGACTATTATTAATTTTCCATTATGTTTATAAAATTGCAGTTTACGAACCTCATGCTTTTCGTTGTTAACAGCAGCAGCCAAATTAGCTTTAAGTTTAGCGAACTGCGCAAGTTCGTCTCCAAGGCTTTCTTCCAAATCCTATTGGTAAGCACTGACAATATTTGGAATTCTTTTCAAGATCTTTTTTGCTGTAAGAGATTTTAACTGCCGAAGTAGTCCAAATACATCAATCACTATATGGTACGCTTCCATGCGTTT
This sequence comes from Meconema thalassinum, assembly GCA_946902985.2. NCBI lineage: Eukaryota > Metazoa > Arthropoda > Insecta > Orthoptera > Tettigoniidae > Meconema > Meconema thalassinum. Next base: position 217,609,488 of record OX336391.1, read on the forward strand.
AATTACGGCAGATGGTAAATAATCTATTATGACAATAAACATTCGACTTCCACATTTTTGTAGGAGTGTTTGATTTTCTACAACTTCATCGAACGTTGCAGTGCCGCTGAAATCATCGTAGTTAGTATTTGGCTTTGGCATCAATATCTGAAAATATAGACCGCATCGCTTGAATATACCCGAGTAACGATTAATAAAGGGCATATCCCGTTTTAAGGTATTGACCAGATGACTGTAATGAAGAGCTAGGCACTTGCATGCGTTCTAGTATTGTGTTCCATAAAATGGTCATCAATCCCGTTTCCAACATACTTCGAAACTAGCCCATACTACTGATTATGACACTGTACCTTTTGATCCATGTTATTTGAGATGTCATCCAAAACTTGTTTCATAGTGATAAAACCACACAATAGTAGCTTTGTCGCACCACCTCGGGCAGATCACCTGGTGTCCGACAGTATCTTCAAAGTCGGGAGTTTGGAACCTATACCTTTCAGTGCTTTTGTAAGAAGGCCCCGTCGATAGGTAGAAGCGGAAAATAACGTACAGAGGCTTTCAACAAAATCAAAAAAGTGGATGCTTCTATATAACATTCTTCAGCGCACTTAGCAATCAAATTCAATGGTGAATATGTAAAGCAAGGAATGTACTCCGTGTACCTATTTATCTCCTTAATGCGGGCTTGTTACCCGTGGTATTTCCCTCTCATGTTGCTGACATTGCTTTGACGACGACAGTCTTTGATATCAATGCTATTTCTATTTAAAAAAATCAACTTTGGGCAAGTTGTTCAGCAGTATGATCTTCCATATCCAAAAATTTCAAAACCCTATCCACTGGTCCAGATGGTAAGACATAGCGCACTGAGTTGGTCCACATGCGAAATGTCTGGAGTCGAGCCCAGTGATACTAAAAAGAACTTGCATTCCTTAATTTTGTAAATAATATGATCCAATAAGCTTGATCGAGTTTGATGGATAAATTCCTTGCATGTTGTTTTGATAAGTATGATGAATGTCCTTTATTGGCATAAGTATTTATATGCTAAGCCAGGAAAATGCCAAACTTGGCTATTCTTTCCAACAAACATATAATAATTTCCATTATGAAGGCGAACCAATAGTTTCACCACTTCCCCGATATGCAAGACCTCGTTCTGCTTCAAATTGGATAACTGAAGTAATTCGCTCTAAGAGTGCCCTCCCATATTTGTGTTCGGCCTCAATTTTGCTTACAAGTTGAGAATCTATATGCGCACCCTTGTTTTTGCAAAATAACAGCGAAATTATCACTTGTCTATGGGAGGTCTTTTCAACAAATTATTTGCGTTCTTCCAGTCGTTAAATACTTCTTTCGTAAGCCGTGACGAACAGTGTGAATCAGTCACTTTGCAAACAAAACAGTTTTCCTTTTGTTTCTGAATAACACAACCAATCTCTCACGTGACTTTTTTTTGATGGTTCATGTGTGTATGTGAAAAACAACTCTCGACAAATTCATGGATTATTTTCTTTATCGTATATATATATATGTATATATATTTTTTTTTTAAGAAAAGAAATTACTGTTCATATGTTACACTTCGCTACTGTCTTTCGCAATCCAATAATCACGATTGAAATTGCTCGGCCATTCACCAATATCGTTGAAGTACATTTTACTTCTGTTTTGTTTTTGGCTTGCAGAAGAAGTTGCTAAATTGGAAGCATGTGCTGTGCTTTCTGCCTCTGTTTGGCTTGAAGATGACTTGGATAAATTGGAAAGACTTGGTGTACATTCGACTTCAGTATGACTTTTGGAAAATGTGGCTAAATCTTGAAAAGTTGCAGTTCTTATTAGTAATATTGTTAATGATTAATCCACTACACAGTGAGACGCGACTTATGCATTTTCTGCTTTGATTTCTTCGGATTCAGCACCATCATGCAAAATATTTTTTAAAAAATCACACATCTTCCGTTTGTTTGATATAACGTTTTACTTCTTTATTTCCTTTCATCTTTTACTTTACGTGTTGAACTTCCAGAAGCGTTATGTCGACTCGTAACTCTGGCTCTGTTGCTTGTGTTGTCTATCTCGATCTGAGTAGAAGGGAAAATGAATTTAGCAATAAAATGTAATTCTCGTAATTACTTCTAATATTACTCATAAATGCTTAAGTTTGATCAGTGTTTTTTGATATAATAATTTACTCATGAGATTCATTGTATAGGCTACACTTCATGTATTTTAATATTGATATAAACGCGATAATAGAAACTAAAATAAATAAAAATGTATGAAATTACATTTTAAAATTGTAATTTTATTAATGCTTGGAATTTTGTGGGGTTTGAAGCCATTTTTTCAGTGTTGCCTTAGTAAACAAGAGTTTAGTACTTTTCAGTCGGTCAACACGAATGTACCCAAAAGAGCTGGGTTATGCCCTAATCCTGAAATAAATTACATGTATTTATTAATCTCATGACATGGATAAATTGGGAAGACTTGGTGTACATTCGACTTCAGTGTGACTTTTGGAAAATGTGGCTAAATCTTGAAGAGTTGCAGTTCTTATTAGTAATATTGTATTTATTAATCTCATGTAATTTATTTCAGGATTTGGGCATAACGCAGCTCTTTTGGGTACATTCGTGTTGACCGACTGAAAAGCACTAAAGTCTTGTTGATGCATGGAATATAAAATGACTCCAATTAATAAAAGGTAATTAAGGAATTCCAAAATATAACAAAATATAATTTAAACAAACAAAAAGAACAGTAAGGTATGCACAGTTCCGCGAACTCTTCACATTGACACCCAAATCAATGTCCTAGCTCGGGATTCCTCGCTACACTAATTCATAATATTACCCTAAGCAAATTCGTAAAAATCACGCGCATATGCTGGTACAATGATGTCACAGTTGAAACAAATGCTGCACAACAAACACGTACAGACATGATCTATCCATTATGATCTCGACCATTGTTTACGCATTATTAGTCCCGTAGTAATATTCGCGATTCTAATCTCCCGGTAGTTTGTCACACAAGAACGTTCGACCGACTATCACTGTACATAATGAGCAAATAGACGTTATCACATCGATAGAAACTTTAGTAATAGAAACGACACACGAAAGAATCAACCGGCATGTCACAACGCAGGGTGCACTAATATTCATATAACACGCTAACTTGCTAATATACACTGTAAACTGTATGTAAACATAAAAATACGTCAGTTGGTTCCTTAGTTTAGGGACTGCGACAACGCGGTCAAATAGCCCCTACTTTGGGTGTGTGTAGGATCTGTCTGATAACCGGTGTTAATTGTGATGGCTGTATTAGTGTGTGTTATCTGTAATTCACGTAAGGACTGCAGACGATCAATTTCAAGTAGTTCCTACTTTTTCTACCGTCAACGACAGCTAGCTGCGAACTTGGCTACTAGATGCCTCCACAACCGGCACCTGGCGACGAACGTTGGAACATAATAGAGCGTTAATCAAATCTAACTGAAGGCATAATGAGGGATTTTTTAATGCTCTTAAAATAAATCCGACGACTTCGACCGGGTAGGAACCCGTGATCTTGCGCATATAAGCTCAGCATGCTACCAACTACCTCACCGAAGCCTCCAAAAGAAAGAAAAATACATCAAATAAAAATGAACGGTAATACAGTCTCAGATGTTTGATAGCTATTTACATGTTTGACGTCGATAAAGACGATTATGATAGGACACTACAATCAAGTGTTATAATTATTATTATGCGTATTCAAGCCTATTTCAATATTTTAACCAAAAGTTGTGTTTTTACTAGGCTTAACAAAAATAACTGCGGATAATTCGCGGTTTTAGATAATTCGCGAAAGTTCGTGATTTAATTTCCGCGAATTAACGAGAGTGCACTGTTATGTAGAGAGAGTGCTGCAGTTAGTGAAGAAACCTATCGAAACCTCAATTTAAGGTTAAAATATACCGGTCCCTAGAAAAACGTTACCGTATAAATAACAACAATATAACGACAGGAACCAGTACAGACGTGGCCAAATTATTACAATTAAAATTAAAACTTCCCAGTTTATTAACAATTTGTAACCCTAATTACGATAGTAACCGGTGTTTACATAAACTTTATTTTAGTCAATGATGTGAATGGAATTTCTATGTTTTGAGTTATATAAATGAACCCTTATTGATTTGCCGATCAATAAGTCTTCATGATTTTTATTATTATTATTACTGATATCCAGGCAGAGCATGTTGGAGATTGACAAAGGGAAGACAGGTAGTGTGTCGCAACGCTTGCAACAGAGGTGGCGTGGTAGTTATTCCTGGGGTTGACCGAGTAAGCCGAGTTCAAGGACAAATTCAGGGTGAACGCGCATCCAAGTCGGCGTTATTATGGGCGTGCCAGAAGTGAATTTCCAACCCATACACGATTGAATCAGCAAATCAGGAGAGAGGACGCCTAGACCACGCGGAGATTTGCGTACCTAAAAAAAAGGCGCTAAAACACGTGTATGAAGAACCGCCGATGCGATAGGATTCCGCATGAGTGCATTGAGACGTTTAAATAATAATAAGAAGTTTGATACTAGTCCCAAGTATGTGACGTGAAAATTACAGCTTATTTTCACAGATTGCCCCCACTCCACCCCTTTCTGTCAGTTTCTAATAAATTGATCGGTGATGAGTAGTTTGACACACAACTTTATCGGGCTCTGTGGAGCATCGTTCACGCCAGTTTGAGACACGGTTTTCACGTCTGTTTGAACGAACATTTTTCATGGGCTCTTGGGAGCAGAGTTCAGGCCTAGCGGAGGGAGATCTCTAGTTGAGATAAGCGCTACGCGGTAGACGTAATTTGTGAGACTTGTTAAAAGCCAGTTGCGTGGTGGACGAAGATTGTAATATTTTCTGTAAATTTTGTGTTATATTTTGTGTGATGTATATGTGCGTGTGAAGTAAGCAAATGCTTAGATAGGGCCAGTTCAAGTTGAGTAATCGCCCAGGACATTTTGAGTGAAAGTCAGTAGCTCATAGCGATTCTAGCTAGGTAGAATAATAACTTCGAACATTTCTTTCCAAGAAGCCACGCCAAGATGTCTACAGGAAGGTCGATTGGTGGAATGATGTGCTACGCCTCTACCAGAACGTCGACGATGAAGGTGTAGATTTCCCGTGGGGAAATGCATTGGGATGGAGGTTGATATTCTACAAGCTGCACGGTGATGTACAAACCATTGATTTATTCAATATGTAGCTAAATTAGACGCAGGAACGTTGTAAATATTTTATTCTTTGTTTTTCTTGTGTATTTAGATTTTTGTGCGCCGACACGGTTATATGTTAAATGTACGTTGGCACGTGGCCAAAATTTTGTTTGATTGTATTTTTCTTATGAGTCATTATTAGTATGCACGGCGTGTGTATTTTGATTTTATTCATGCGAATGCGAAATTCGTCATGGTCGATAAATGGTGCTTTTATTCAAATTCATTTTTAGTAGGAGAAGGGGGTAAAAGTTTTTAGATGTTTTTACGAACAGGTTTTTATTCATACTATGGTTGCCGAGCGCAACAAGTTAAGATGTTACTGTAGAACACCTTAGTTCTATATTTTTTGAGTTTTTTGAGATTCCTTTTCAGGTTCTTTAGTCACGGACTAGATTGGGAGTGCAAGTCGGTGGAAAATATTTTATGTCCTTTATTTCAGTTTTCTGTCAAACCCGTACGTGTGATTCTGGTGTGTGTATTGTGTCAAGGTGTGTGTATTGATTCTTCGTGATGAGGGGTAGAATGTGTCGGCCGCCCTCATAATATTGTGGTTGTATTTTTATGGAAAGGCAGAGCGCTCTTCGAGGCGACTGTACCTTGTCCTGTGCTGATTCTTGGATTTCCTTGGGAAATGCTAAGATATTTTATTTTGACGCACACACGTATATTATGTGCTTTTGGGAGCACGCTTCTTCGAGACTCGAGCCATTGCTACGGCAGGTCGAGGTAATTGACACGTGGGTTGACAGATGTGCAGATTCCACTTTGCGCCCGTCTATGTCTGGTGATTCATCGTTTAGGCAGTCCAGCTGACCGACTGACCCCTGTAACCTATCTGTAGCAAACCTGTTCTTTTAATGGTCATTGGATCATAATTAAATTGGGAGTTCCCCATGTCCGTTACGAATTACCGCATATCGTATGAAATGAAATATTTGTTTTTATGATGTAAATGTTGGCTTTGAGCCTAGTGATTTCTATGACTCATTTCATTTGCTTAATGTTAGATTTTGTCTGTTGTGACACCGTTGGGTGTATTTTGTATTTTTCTTGTAAAAATGGCAAGCGGCCATATGTGTATTTTTCTTGATTGGTCACGTGTTGATTTACTTGTGTTGATTTGAAAAGTCCTAATTTTGGGCGTTAATGTTGTTTGCTACGGCAATTCTTTGATTCCAATTTCATGCGGAAATTATTTTTGTTTTATTTAGTGTAGGAAGAGTCGGATTTAGTTTAATTAGTCTTTAGTTGGTTCCTCGTGTCTGTCTAGCTCTAAGACAATGCAGATTCGTCCCCTGAAGGTATACTGGATGGTAAGAAATCTCGCATTAATTTGTACACATCGTAACGCATGTAGAAAAGCCGCACACGCACATGTCATTGCTGTAATTTGGGGCATTTGGTCCAGATGTTTACGATCTCTCTGAGATCAGACCTAGTTTGGCAATTTTATTTAATTCAAGTGGGTGTCATTTGGGAGACCTTGTTTTTTGTTGTTGTAAATAGTGTAAATTTGTTGATCTGTTTATTAAATTCATATGTTTTAATCCTGGTATTCACTTTTTCCTGCATGTTATTTTGCTATATGTTACCCTGCATGTTATAAGAAGCGCTTAACAACAACTTTACAAAATGGACTATATCACCCCCCGAAATTGAGTCTCATATGCTTCTTTGCAAGAGTTCATATATCAAAAATGGCTGCCCAAGTGGGGATTGTTGTTGTTGTTGTTTTGTTGACCTCAGACTTATTTCGCTGAGAAATGATGCCAGGTCAGCAGGACAAAAGTAAATTCAGTAAATTGAGGCGAAGTTGTACCGCCATGTGTATCAGTAAAATCACTGAGTTCTTAAAGTTAGAAATGTTGAACAAGGTTAGAAGTTGATAGTGTTTGTTGATCACTTGTTCTGGCGCCCGGCTTATAATTAGAAAATTTGCATATTTAGTGAACTCAGTCAAAAGCAGGAAGGTGTTGCCTTACTTGACATTTAATTAACTTAGGTTAATTAAAGTGTTTTTCGTAAATTCTGTTAGTTAGGAATTTAAAAGCAGATCACAAGGGAGTTATTTGTTGTTTGGAAATAAGAGTCATTAATCAGTAAGAGTTTGATTACTGAAAATTTATTTAAATTAGAATCAATGTAATATTTAAATATCAAGACATGTGTGTGTGTACGACTGAAATCCCATTGCATGACCCTATTTTCTCAGAATATATTTGTGTTTTTTGCGATGGCTAGCATCAAGGAGATTAAAGCGTTGATGGAGCAGATGTCTGCGCAGTTGACTGTGCAATTGTCTGCAAAGACGGAGGAACAGTTAAAAAGCATGAGTGAACAGAGTGATAAACAATTACACGAGTTGCGTGGACACAGTGATAAACAATTACACGAGTTGCGTGAACACAGTGATAAACAATTACAGGACGTGACCAGTAACATTACGGTACAATTGCAAATCCAGAAATTGGATAACGATAAACAATTACACGAGTTGCGTGAACAGAATGATAAACAATTAATAACATAACTACTCAATTACGTGAACAGAATGATAAACAGTTAGTTGAACTAAACCACAAGTTATCGGAGCAGGCAACTTTACAAACTGTTCCGTTAGAGAGGATAACCCTTGAAATAAATCAGAGTACTAAGGTAGAATTAGAGAAACTGGCGGGGGAGGTGGCAGAGAATAATTCAAGGCAATTAGGAGAAATCAAGAAACTAGAATCCAAATTTGACGACAAACTAGTACAGTTAGATGGAATGGTAGCCGCCAAACTGAATCAAATCGAGACAGCATGTGTGAACAATACGGCAGGGATTAAAAGCACGCAGGACGAATTACAGGGGCAATTCAACAGAATAGAGGCGAAGAATATTAACATACAAGAACAGATTAATTCAGTCGACAACAATGTGTTAGGATTGATAAAAGAACTCGACAAACTGGAGATTACAACGGAGAAAGAAAGGATGCACTTGCGCGAAAACATGGAAGACCAGTTAAGAAAAAATCAAGAGAAAATACAAGAAATAGGGGAACAGCTTGAGAAGAATCAGGAAAGCAACGAAGAAAAAAATAACAATTTGAAGAGTAGAATCCGGAAAGATTGGGAACAGCAGGTGAATGAGACTAAAGGGGATAGGCTGACTATATTAAAGAGGCTAGGCGAGAATAACTCTAGAATACAGGCTCTGGAGGAAAGTATCAAGTCCAAGCTCCAAGAACACGCAGACCTCATCGTTAAAAATGAGATAAGATCCTTAGAGAATGCCACTTTATCCTCTTCAGAAAATTCAGTAGGGAAACAAGGAAATATTGGAAGTCTGGAGGGGTTGAAGCTAGCTGACGATACGAGCCGAGGTCAGAGTCCAAAGATAACTTGCGACACATTCCACAATTACAGAGGGGAGACGTCAACTCCACAACCTGGTGTGACACCTGCCCAAGTCATACAAGTAATTAGGGAAAATGATTTTAAACCAGACAAATTCAGGGAAAATTCAGGATCTACTCCAAAAGCATTTTTGCACCAGCTGGATGATTATTTTAATGACCAACACGTCAGTCCCGCAAAACAGCTTCGTCTAGTGGAGAAATTTTTAGAGGGCCCAAGTTTAATCTGGTTTCAAAGCTTCAAGTATACGTTTAATGACATGGCCCAGTTTAAAGAAGCATTTTTGAGGAAGTTTTGGAGTCCTTCACTGCAGCAGGGGTTGAGGATGGACTTATATACCAGAAAATACCATAGTAAAGGTTTTCTGAGTTTTTAGTCAGCAGCTAGTAAAATTTCGGGATTTTGACGAGCCGCCTTCCGAGGAAAACATGGTATTAACTATCGGAAAGCAGCTTCCGATGAACATACAGCAATTTTTAGTGGCAGGAAATATCAAAACCGCAGTTCAGGCCGAGGAGACACTCCGCCACTTGGACGAAACGAGTATGATCAGTCCGCAGACCAGGAGTCGGAATATGGAATGCGTGAACGCTGCAGAAATAGTTCAGGGGCATCAAAACAGTCAAAGTCAGAGCAATCAGACGAAGACACAGTCCACTAGCACACAATTTACGCCCAGACGGCAGGAATTCGACGGTCGAAACCAATAAATAATAATAACAGGAACTTCCAAAATCGCCATGATAATTACAACAATCAGAACAACAATCACAATCAGAGGACGTACCAGCGAGAATATACTAACTGGAGGGGAAACCAAAGGCAGGGTAGACCATATCAAAGGAACGGGGACGGCAGATGGAATAATCAGAGGAATTATCGGCAAGAAAACCAGAGAGGTTTCCGTGATGAATAGAACGAGCGTTACGCTGAGTCGCAAAAATATTTGAATGAATTAAATGCAGAAGAAGAAACAGAGAAAGAGAAGTGGGGACGAGCCATGAAAAACAGAAGAAATCCCGACAATCAGAGTAACGAGGATGCAGAAAAGGTGACAAGACAGGAGGAGACGCGGAAAAATAGCCGAAGAAATTCGCGGGACGAAGTTTCAGGCAAGGGTCTTAAAATATGGTAAAGAAGACGGTGGTAAAGAAGAGGACGGTAGCGGAAGAAGAAGATTGGAGCAGAAGAAGGAGGGAACCATTTGATAAGTAATAAGGACAAGGAATGCAGAATCATAGTGCAAAATAAATTTGAGAACCTACACTCAAATGTACGTGGCTACGTGATACATGTGAGAGCGAGCTTTGTTTGTAAACAAGACGGCAGGTCTGGCAGAAGTTGTAATTGTGTGTGAGTAAGAGAGGGGGGTCTAGCGAGACGTGTGAATGACATCTCAGAGAAGAACATTGCAGCGAGAAGCGCGCACACTAATTGGGACTGTGGAATGTACACTCAGGCAGACGAGTGAGGTACTTAACTGATGTTATCTATACTACTGTGGATATTGTTTTTGAAGTCCAAATCAATCACTTGCTTCGAATTTCAAAAACCTTGCTGAGGATAAATGAACCCTTATTGATTTGCCGATCAATAAGTCTTCATGATTTTTATTATTATTATTATTACTGATATCCAGGCAGAGCATGTTGGAGATTGACAAAGGGAAGACAGGTAGTGTGTCGCAACGCTTGCAACAGAGGTGGCGTGGTATTTATTCCTGGGGTTGACCGAGTAAGCCGAGTTCAAGGACAAATTCAGGGTGAACGCGCATCCAATTCGGCGTCATTATGGGCGTGCCAGAAGTGAATTTCCAACAGATACACGATTGAATCAGCAAATCAGGAGAGAGGACGCCTAGACCACGCGGAGATTTGCGTACTTAAAAAAGGCGCTAAAACACGTGTATGAAGAACCGCCGATGCGATAGGATTCCGCATGAGTGCATTGAGACGTTTAAATAATATGAAGAAGTTTGATACTAGTCCCAAGTCTGTGACGTGAAAATTACAGCTTATTTTCACAGATTGCCCCCACTCCACCCCTTTCTGTCAGTTTCTAATAAATTGATCGGCGATGAGTAGTTTGACACACAACATTATCGGGCTCTGAGGAGCATCGTTCATGCCAGTTTGAGACACGGTTTTCACGTCTGTTTGAACGAACATTTTTCTTGGGCTCTTGGGAGCAGAGTTCAGGCCTAGCAGAGCGAGATCTCTAGTTGAGATAAGCGCTACGCGGTAGACGTAATTTGTGAGACTTGTTAAAAGCCAGTTAAGTGGTGGACGAAGATTGTAATATTTTCTGTAAATTTTGTGTTATATTTTGTGTGATGTATATGTGCGTGTGAAGTAAGCAAATGCTTAGATAGGGCCAGTTCAACGTTGAGTAATCGCCCAGGACATTTTGAGTGAAAGTCAGTAGCTCATAGCGATTCTAGCTAGGTAGAACAATAACTTTGAACATTTCTTTCCAAGAAGCCACGCCAAGATGTCTACAGGAAGGTCGATTGGTGGAATGATGTGCTACGCCTCTACCAGAACGTCGACGATGAAGGTGTAGATTTCCCGTGGGGAAATGCATTGGGATGGAGGTTGATATTCTACAAGCGGCACGGTGATGTACAAACCATTGATTTATTCAATATGTAGCTAGATTAGACGCGGGAACGTTGTAAATATTTTATTCTTTGTTTTTCTTGTATATTTAGATTTTTGTGCGCCGACACTGTTATATGTTAAATGTACGTTGGCACGTGGCCAAAATTTTGTTTGATTGTATTTTTCTTATGAGTCATTATTAGTATGCACGGCGTGTGTATTTTGATTTTATTCATGCGAATGCGAAATTCGTCATGGTCGATAAATGGTGCTTTTATTCAAATTCATTTTTAGTAGGAGAAGGGGGTAAAAGTTGTTAGATGTTTTTACGAACAGGTTTTTATTCATACTATGGTTGCCGAGCGCAACAAGTTAGGATGTCACTGTAGAACACCTTAGTTCTATTTTTTTTTGAGTTTTTTGAGATTCCTTTTCAGGTTTTTTAGTCACGGACTAGATTGGGAGCGCAAGTCGGTGGAAAATATTTTATGACTTTTTTTCAGTTTTCTGTCAAACCCATACGTGTGATTCTGGTGTGTGTATTGTGTCAAGGTGTGTGTATTGATTCTTCGTGATGAGGGGTAGAATGTGTCGGCCGCCCTCATAATATTGTGGTTGTATTTTTATGGAAAGGCAGAGCGCTCTTCGAGGCTACTGTACCTTGTCCTGTGCTGATTCTTGGATTTCCTTGAGAAATGCTAAGATATTTTATTTTGACACACACACGTATATTATGTGCTTTTGGGAGCACGCTTCTTCGAGACTCGAGCCATTGCTACGGCAGGTCGAGGTAATTGACACGTGGGTTGACAGATGTGCAGATTCCACTTTGCGCCCGTCTATGTCTGGTGATTCATCGTTTAGGCAGTCCAGCTGACCGACTGACCCCTGTAACCCATCTGTAGCAAACCTGTTCTTTTAATGGTCATTGGATCATAATTAAATTGGGAGTTCGCCATGTCCGTTACGAATTACCGCATATCGTATGAAGTGAAATATTTGTTTTTATGATGTAAATGTTGGCTTTGAGCCTAGTGATTTCTATGACTCATTTCATTTGCTTAATGTTAGATTTTGTCTGTTGTGACACCGTTGGGTGTATTTTGTATTTTTCTTGTAAAAATGGCAAGCGGCCATATGTGTATTTTTCTTGATTGGGCACGTGTTGATTTACTTGTGTTGATTTGAAAAGTCCTAATTTTGGGCGTTAATGTTGTTTTCTACGGCAATTCTTTGATTCCAATTTCATGCGGAAATTATTTTTGATTTATTTAGTGTAGGAAGTGTCGGATTTAGTTTATTTAGTGTTTAGTTGGTTCCTCGTGTCTGTCTAGCTCTAAGACAATGCAGATTCGTCCCCTGAAGGTTTACTGGATGGTAACAGTAGTGAGAAAAAGAGAGAGCTGGCTCAGGGTTTAATGCGCAAGATGGCGGCCGTGCGCAACCACCTTGAGATCAGTGAGTGTTGGGAACAGGGTGTTCGGAACTTAGAACAGGGTACCTCTCCTCTTTTATTCGGGCTGGAGACCGACACTAGGCATTGTCCCAGAGGCAGAGTTAACACCTCGCTACTACTGGTGTTCTTCTTGGTGTTATGGTAGAACTAATAACGTACTAGATATTAGGCATACAGAGAATATATGCTTATATCAGAGGCCTTTCTTTAATTATACGCACTGTTATACGGATGGACTTCCATTGCAATGTCCATAGGCATATGTGGCAATATCATCAGCAGCAATTACCCTTTTGTCGTCATGAGGTGAGAGAGCAATCTTATTTAGTTCAACTGATGACACTTTGTGATGCTTTGATGTGATTATATTCATAGGAGTTCTCTTTAATTGCTTGTTAAGTAAACAGTATTTGTAGGTTTCGAACGTGATGCACTTAGTAACAACATTCTTCTTAATTCCCTTAATTTTTAAAATTTCCGATCCATCAATGTCCAAAGCATACATTTTTGCTCGAAGTCCTACAAACCGCCTAATAGTACGAGCACAAGCCTCATCTTTAAATTTACCCAGAACGTTTTTGTTTTTAGCGGAGTGGCAGGGATGTTTGGTTGGGTAATCAGATGTATCAAGATGCTCCATAAACTGCAATTTGTCTTGATATATGTCTGTAGTTTTTACTAAATGGATGAAGGAATCAGTATCCATGTACATAAGTTATAAATTTTCTAAGCCGTAGTGAGGAAGCAAAACATCATAATGATAAGAATACATACGAGTTTTGGAAATGTCCAGTACCGACAAACCGACATATATAGGTTTGTTGAAGATAATTTTTTGTTTTGCCATGTGAACTGCTACTAGGTTATGACTATATATTGTACGGTCAACAAATGATGGTTTAGCTACAAGCTTCTCTAGCAACTTACTATTGGTTACTAGTCGAATATCAATCCTTTTACGTAAATTTTCCATTGTTTTTCCAAATATTGCATTATTAAACAGCTTATAGAGATCCTTCTCAAAATTGTTATTAGCATGTTTTCTTAGTTCATTGTTAAATTCTATATAACTTTTTAGCCAGCACGACTGACGAAATCTCAACACTGTGAATTTTAATCAGCTGCAATCCATGATGTAGCGCTTGTTTAAGTGCCATGTAGTGAACTACGTAGTAACGCCTGTTTCCAAGATGAGGAATTAACTTAGCAGACACATGAGTTGGTTACGTACATTCAGGCAGGAATGGTAAATCATTGTGAAGTTTGTGAAGCTTGGGTGGATAATCGACATCTACCTCCAAAATAAAACCGAAGGGGTTGTTTTCTTTTAGGTTTGATAGATCAATCATATCTGGAGAGATCCATTCAAAGCCTCCATAGGGAAGAGGGTGACACATAGCCCAGCCATATTGGTTGTTGGCGTCCTCATACGTGATAAACTGTGATGGCTTCTCCGATCGAACTCGGGTATATACTTGTTGTTTGCTTCGCCATAGCGATGTGATACCTGGCATATTCCTCCTCGTAATCCTGCTTCTACCATTAGAAACTGATCGTAATCTTGAAGTAATTCCAACTCAATCTTGGTGTAAAGTAGCATGGGATCCCATGTAAGTCCTGGTGCGGTGAAGTAGTTTGCAGGATCTACTTTATGTGTTTCTATGGTTGTATTTCTAAAAGTTTCGAAGACATCTGCTGGTAGGAGCGTATCAGTTACTAGATATAGATCACTTTATTCGCCTAAATCCTTAATATTAAAATGGTTCCATATGTCCCTGGCATGCTGATAATCTTCTTCGCTGATGTTCTCTTGGTTGAGCTTACTAAAGAATGCTTCTTTAGGAGGTAGAGATATTTCGCTTAATTTCTCCGACGAGCTGAGGTAATCATAAGGAAAGACGCCCTTCCTTGACATTAAAGCCGAATTTTCCTGCCCAAAATACTTATTTATTTCAGGGAATGAAGTAAGGTTTTGCGCCAGTTTTTCTAAACTGCTTGCCATGAACCGGAATGTGTCTACAAATCTTAGTTTTATGTCCCCAACGTACTTGGTGAAGGAGATATAATTCTCTTCTGAATTAGGGATAACTTCAACTTTTTCTGGTGTAAATCCTAGCTCTTTTACAATGAAATGTGCATCGTATTTGCTCATATTATTGATACATACTGGGATATAGTTACATGTTTTGTATAGTAAATTACAGCTATTATGTGCGCATCCTCGATATTCTGATGTAATGTGACAGTAATCACGCACTTTCCAGTCCTTTTCGGTGATTTTTTTTATGGCACAGATAGCATACATCTGATAACTGAAATTCTTTTTCTTGTTCTTCTGTTAAGGATTTTGGTTTATTCAGGCTGTATATGCGGCTGAATTCATTAGCTATAGATATTAGATATTCTATGAACTTCTTTGCTGCATCAGGACCACGATACACAAAGGGCTCCTTTGGAAGGTTGGTTTCTATGTGTTCGACAGATGATGACGGCTTGATATATACAGCAAAACTCAGTGGCTCATGGGTCTGGTACACAGTAGTATAACTCATCTCGCAGTTAGGTTGACATGTAGCATGTGGAAGTAGTATACTCTCAAAGTCTGCATAGATAACGTAGGGTAATCTTAGTAGTTTCTGTACATTCATAAATCTTACAATGGACTTCTTCTGTGTAGGCATTTGAATCCTAGCAATATCATGGTGTAGGCATATTCTTCTATGGTCCTCCAACTATTCTAGTCCGCTCCTCCCATGTTGATTGTCAAAATGTGTAAAACAACGCTTACAGGTATATATTTTTCCATTGTGTTTAGTGAGCTGACTTCCTACAAGTTTATCAAAGTCCTTTATGAACTCAAAGTGACTACGTCCAGAGTTATTACTTAACAGAAGTAAATCACGGTGATCGGGTAGTTCCTTGCCAGCAACTTTCAGCGGAAACAGTTTGTTATCTTCTTCTAATCCAAACACATTGATAGATATAGGCCTACTGTTCTTCTTCTCAAATGTCGATATGTCTGAGAGAGGTGTAGGAAAAGAGATGCAAGAAAAATCATATTTTTTTCTAAATCCTTATACTTGCTAACCCGATGGGCATTCTTTTCAACAAATTTTGCAAGCATAGCGTAGAGGAAACATCTTTCATCTTTAAAATTCTGAGGATTAACACAGGCCTTTTTAGCTTCAATAAAAGCAGGGAGTGGAATGTAGGTGCTACCACGTAAAGGGTTGTACTTATTAATCCTCATCCGAAGACCATCAACTGCTAGTAAGGCCCAGTTACTTCCTTTCAGCTGCGATTCTTCCATTTCTGTGGTCAACTTTTGGAATTGGTCCCCAACAAAGGTATTTAAATCTGTCTCCATGAACACAGCACTCTTGCGGGTTTTAAAAGCTCGATCCATAGTTTCCTCGGTAGTGTTTATAAACTGACACTCCACCATTAAGTTAAATTTCAAAGATCTGTGGATAGCAAGTTCCTTGCGTATAGCCTGAATAATTTGCTGTTTGCTTTCCTTTAGATATGTATTTAAATCGATGCATGCATCACATCTTATAAAGTATGACTTTAATCTACTGTTGAACGAGGTCTCGTACGCGGTTATACCGTTATTGTCAGGTGTTGTAGACAATAATTGTGATTTAGTAGGCTCAGCTTTAAGCCTTTTGGCTTGTGAAGTTATACCACAAACATCTTCATGGCGTCGCCCGTTGTAGGTATTGTTGAAACCGCATCCACATTTTTGACATTGATAGTATGAGCCACAGGACACTTTGTGACGTTTTAGGTCGTAGTTACGGAGAAATGATTTCTCACACTTTTTGCAAACGTAGCTTGGGATAGATTGCTCCATCATAGATGATTGTTTCTCTAGATTGAATTCTGTAAAATAAAAGGAGAGATGGGTGGAATTACCAAAACAATTTATTACAAGCTAAACCTATTTCACAGTTTCTTTGTTGATATAATACTCCCTTTCGCATGTGAAGAACAAAGCTATAACATCAAGAATAACATGCTTTCATTGATGTTCCTTAACTTACTGGTTGAACATAACAGTTTATCACCCAAGATGATACTATCAAGCCGAATTGAACCGCTTACTATAAAGATAACAGATTGCTAAGCAACTGCGAGTGCTAAGACAACACCCTCCCCAAAGTATTATCAGTAAAAAAATACCTACTTATATAAAATGAAGAACTACTTTCAATTACTAGGCGATGAAGGCCTGACCGATGAACATTGGTTGAACAGGTGATCTGAGCAGAGTTACCTAGCGGTAGGGTGGTTGATTCCTTTCCGTTCCTCCTCCTATCACAATGGATGAACTATTCT
This sequence comes from Meconema thalassinum, assembly GCA_946902985.2. NCBI lineage: Eukaryota > Metazoa > Arthropoda > Insecta > Orthoptera > Tettigoniidae > Meconema > Meconema thalassinum. Next base: position 217,626,557 of record OX336391.1, read on the forward strand.
TACAAGACTTGACAGAGTTGGAGTTCGAAACCGGATTTGTGTAGTGTTAGTTATTTACTTGTATAATAATAATAATTTTTACAGGGAGGACAGCACATCAGGTATTATGAAAACGTATCAGAACGGTAACATTTGGAAGATATATATTTGTGGCTTGGCAGACTGATATGTAATAGAAACTTCTGGCTCAGTGAGGAAAGCAACGGAGGAAACTACCTCACTCCTTGTTTCCCTAGTACGCCTCTTCAATGATACCTAGGCTACCTATGACAGTTAATGGTGGAGCTGTTGAGGATCCAACCAGCCTTTGGGCTGAGGACTTAATATACAACCATGTTTGTGGCTAACCGGGACGCTGAAGGTAGAAACCGCTGTTACACCACTGTTAGGGTTGTAATCTTGTCTCACTGAGGTGTAGCCGGTACTCTACAACCCTCTGTGAGGGCTCTAGAATCAATCTGTCAAAGCTCTTGCAAAAGTACAGTGTGCAGAAATGAAGTTGAGATAGGAATGAACTTGATGGATGAAGTGGTACATACAAACTGATTTTGGTGGTGGGTTATGTGAAGTGAATGGAGGATTTAGGAAACTAATGTCGACTACTTGGTTATAGAAGGTAAGAGAAGTAGAGTGTGAACAAGACGATAATAGTTAGACTTATTTTCTAATGATTTACGGATATTAAGTACAAAGAGCTGATGACTGTGGACACACGTAGGTATGAAGAGACTTGCAGACTGAAAAGTGAAAGGTATAACAGTCTAGAATGCACTTAAGTATAAACAAAACAAGACTCTGCAGCTTGTTGCAAATATAGGATTTTGGAGGTGTTTAGTACATTGACAGAGACTTGCAGACTGAACAGTCTATAATGAACATGCACGTAAGTATAAACCAAACAAGACTCGGTATCTTGTTGCAAATAGAGGATTTTGGAGGCATACATTGACAGAGACTTGCAGACTGAACAGTGAAAGGCATAACAGTCTAGAATGAACATGCACGTAAGTATAAACGAAACAAGACTCGGTATCTTGTTACAAATAGAGAATCTTGGAGGCATACATTGACAGAGACTTGCAGACTGAACGGTGAAAAGAATAAAAGAAAACATTATTAAAATAAGTTGAGTTCAGAAAAAAAATCTTATTTTTGTTGTACAATTAACACATTTATGCTCACCAGCGAAGATAAAGTGACACAACTGTGATCATCTCCTTGTTAGACAGGCATTAACTTGTAACACTGCACCTTTTTTTTAAAGTGAGTGATACAGATCAAGGGATATCTCTATAAGAAATGTATAGGTCGCATTTGATAACTATTGGAATACCTGTTGTAATATTCATTCGGAATGTACTAATTAGCTCAAAATCAGTAAATTAATGGCTCAGAGCTATTTATAAAATGTAAATCACTTAATTTTATGTAGCTATAGTATGAAATACCCCTCCTAACTACCCCTAAAACCAAACCCAGTTGCGCAACAGCATGTGAAGTGTCTACCAAGCGACCGCTGCTCAGCAAGAATAACATGGGTTACATTTAAGCCCCTGGCGTCTAAACTATTATTGCGAATTTTATAAATCTAAATACATTGGTCATAATTTTGAACTTCTTAGTGACCTCCAAATGGGAGATAGGGGTGCGGGTCTAGATCCTATGTTAAAACTTACTGTGTATTAAAAGCTGTAGAATGGCTGGTTAACACGATTTTAACACGATGTTGTCTGCTTCAGAGCTCATAGTCAACTGAAATTTATTTTTAATGCAGGTTCTCTTATATGCCCTCACCTAAAACACCCAGGGCATAACCCCTTATTTTGTACGGCGTTCATGACGAGGTACACATTTCACTCTCATATTATACTGAACATGCTATTATACGAGGATAAAGGAATATGCATGCAGTGGTATTCTTCCATAAGAATAACATGGGTTACATTTAAGCCCCTGGCGTCTAAACTATTATTGTGATTTTTATAAATCTTGAAGTTTTGTTTTGGAAATATATCATCTAAATACATTGGTCATAATTTTGAACTTCTTAGTGATCTCCAAATGGTAGATAGGGGTGCAGGCAGAAAGAGCCTCCGCAGGTTCTACACTTGTAAGATATACCACATGACATCATATGCCGTTTCTTGTCTTAGTTCCGGAGGAAGCTCTTGCCACACTTCTCATAAGTATAAGATTAGAGCTTATTGTACTTACCTCTAGAGAGATAACTTTCTTGTTGACCACGGGAGAACAGGGAAGGAACTGACACTTGTGGCAGTAAACACGCGGGCTTTTATAGTCGACAGAGACCTTGGAGGATCGAACTGGTCTCTGCCGGACACTGTCCAACTTCTGGAGGATCAAACTAGTCTTTGCCAGTCTCAGTCCAACTTCTGCAAATTGCGATCCTCCAAGGTCTCTGTCGACTATAAAAGCCCGCGTGTTTACTGCCACAAGTATCAGTTCCTTCCCTGTTCTCCCGTGGTCAACAAGAAAGTTATCTCTCTAGAGGTAAGTACAATAAGTTCTGCAAGCTAACATAGTTACTGCTTACTGGTGGTGGTGATTGTTGTTTTTAAGAGGAAGTAAAACAAACTTTTCTCCTCTACATTACTGGAGACTTAGAATAATTTTCAAACTAATCCACTTTTTCATATATAGTTCAAAATTCGTAACTTTTCAGTCTCTTTCATCTGATCCTGATTTATATTTTTGTACTGGCTCCGTGGTTTAGGACTCAACTAAGGACCCCATGGTTTAGGACTTAGCTGAAAGCCCTGTGGTTACCAACCCCCACTCTCAAGTTGTTGCCCGTGGAACCCCTTCTAGTCGCCTCTTACAGTGGTTAGGAGGTTATTGTGTGTGCTACCGCCTGAATCCACATGGGGGCGTAAACAGTGCTAGGACTCAGCTAAAGGCCTCGTAGTTGCCAACATACACTCTTAAGTACTTACCCCATCCTCTCTGGAACCCCTTTTCTGGGATCCTCCAAAACCGGAACATTAAATGCAAACAGTTCTGACCCTGTTTTACGCCTGGATACCCTTCCTGACATCTGCAATAACTGTTTTTACAGCTAAAAGCCCTTCCTGACATCAATACAAGAGATGTAATTATGACCCTGTTTCACCTCTGGTTGCCTTTCCTGAAGCCGGGTTGGCCATTCTGGTGTCAACAATAATTAGTCAGATGTGATTAAAATCCCAAACACAGATGCGAACCTAACCCGGGATCCTCTAAACAGAAACATTTAATGCAAACTATTCTGACCCTGTTTTACGTCCCGATACCCTTCCTGACGCCAACAATAATTAGTCAGGCGTAATTAAAATCTCCAGGTTTACGTAGCACTAACACAGATAGAGTAGGAAATGAGTAACTGTAGCTGTAATAAAAGTGGAGTCTTAGCATTTGCCTTTCATAAAAATGCAAAATGATTTTATTTGTAAAGCTATTAGCATCTGTTACAGTTTGAAAGCAATGATCATCTTGGTGTGATGTCCGGCTCCATGGCAAAATGGCTAGCGTGCTGACCTTTGTTCACAAAGGTCCTCGGTTCGATCCCCGGCAGGTTCGGGAATTTTAACAATAATTGGGTACATCCATTGACACAGGGGGGGGGGTCTACATCAACATTTCATCATCATCATCATCACCTTCACAACGCACATGTTGCCCACAGGCGTCAAATCAGAAGATCTGCATCTGGTGGGGGTAAACTAGTCCTCGGGCACTCCCGGCAATAAAAGCTATATGCCATTTCATTTCATTTCATCTTGCAGCCTCAGTTTGCTGTCAACAGCTGTTGTGTTAATATCACTATCTTATATTTTCAGTGTGTGGAAGAAGAAAAAAGAAAAAAGAAGAGGAAAATGATGAATACGGTACTATAAAAGAGCTCTAATCTTATACTTATGAGAAGTGTGGCAAGAGCTTCCTCCGGAACTAAGACAAGAAACGGCATATGATGTCATGTGGTATATCTTACAAGTGTAGAACCTGCGGAGGCTCTTTCTGCCTGCACCCCTATCTACCATTTGGAGATCACTAAGAAGTTCAAAATTATGACCAATGTATTTAGATGATATATTTCCAAAACAAAACTTCAAGATTTATAAAAATCACAATAATAGTTTAGACGCCAGGGGCTTAAATGTAACCCATGTTATTCTTATGGAAGAATACCACTGCATGCATATTCCTTTATCCTCGTATAATAGCATGTTCAGTATAATATGAGAGTGAAATGTGTACCTCGTCATGAACGCCGTACAAAATAAGGGGTTATGCCCTGGGTGTTTTAGGTGAGGGCATATAAGAGAACCTGCATTAAAAATAAATTTCAGTTGACTATGAGCTCTGAAGCAGACAACATCGTGTTAAAATCGTGTTAACCAGCCATTCTACAGCTTTTAATACACTGTAAGTTTTAACATAGGATCTAGGCCCGCACCCCTATCTCCCATTTGGAGGTCACTAAGAAGTTCAAAATTATGACCAATGTATTTAGATTTATAAAATTCGCAATAATAGTTTAGACGCCAGGGGCTTAAATGTAACCCATGTTATTCTTGCTGAGCAGCGGTCGCTTGGTAGACCCTTCACATGCTGTTGCGCAACTGGGTTTGGTTTTAGGGGTAGTTAGGAGGGGTATTTCATACTATAGCTACATAAAATTAAGTGATTTACATTTTATAAATAGCTCTGAGCCATTAATTTACTGATTTTGAGCTAATTAGTACATTCCGAATGAATATTACAACAGGTATTCCAATAGTTATCAAATGTGACCTATACATTTCTTATAGAGATATCCCTTGATCTGTATCACTCACTTAAAAAAAGGTGCAGTGTTACAAGTTAATGCCTGTCTAACAAGGAGATGATCACAGTTGTGTCACTTTATCTTCGCTGGTGAGCATAAATGTGTTAATTGCACAACAAAAATAAGATTTTTTTTCTGAACTCAACTTATTTTAATAATGTTTTCTTTTATTCTTTTCACCGTTCAGTCTGCAAGTCTCTGTCAATGTATGCCTCCAAGATCCTCTATTTGTAACAAGATACAGAGTCTTGTTTCGTTTATACTTACGTGCATGTTCATTCTAGACTGTTATGCCTTTCACTGTTCAGTCTGCAAGTCTCTGTCAATGTATGCCTCCAAAATCCTCTATTTGTAACAAGATACCGAGTCTTGTTTGGTTTATACTAACGTGCATGTTCATTATAGACTGTTCAGTCTGCAAGTCTCTGTCAATGTACTAAACACCTCCAAAATCCTCTATTTGCAACAAGCTACAGAGTCTTGTTTTGTTTATACTTATGTGCATTCTAGACTGTTATGCCTTTCACTTTTCAGTCTGCAAATCTCTTCATACCTACGTGTGTCCACAGTCATCAACTCTTTGAACTTAATATCTGTAAATCATTAGAAAATAAGTCTAACTATTATCGTCTTGTTCACACTCTACTTCTCTTACCTTCTATAACCAAGTAGTCGACATTATTTTCCTAAATCCTCCATTCACTTCACATAACCCACCACCAAAATCAGTTTGTATGTACCGCTTCATCCATAAAGTTCATTCCTATCTCAACTTCATTTCTGCACACTGTACTTTTGCAAGAGCTTTGTTAGATTGATTCTAGAGCCCTCACAGAGGGTTGTAGAGTACCGGCTACACCTCAGTGAGACAAGATTACAACCCTAACAGTGGTGTAACAGCGGTTTCTACCTTCAGCGTCCCGGTTAGCCACAAACATGGTTGTATATTAAGTCCTCAGCCCAAAGGCTGGTTGGATCCTCAACAGCTCCACCATTAACTGTCATAGGTAGCCTAGGTATCATTGAAGAGGCGTACTAGGGAAACAAGGAGTGAGGTAGTTTCCTCCGTTGCTTTCCTCACTGAGCCAGAAGTTTCTATTACATATCAGTCTGCCAAGCCACAAATATATATCTTCCAAATGTTACCGTTCTGATACGTTTTCATTATATCCTGATGTGCTGTCCTCCCTGTAAAAATTATTATTATTATTATTATTATTATTATTATTATTATTATTATTATTATTATTATTATTATTATTATTATTATTATTATTATTATACAAGTAAATAACTAACACTACACAAATCCGGTTTCGAACTCCAACTCTGTCAAGTCTTGTAAGAATAGTTCATCCATTGTGATAGGAGGAGGAACGGAAAGGAATCAACCACCCTACCGCTAGGTAACTCTGCTCAGAACACATGTTCAAGCAATGTTCATCGTTCAGGCCTTCATCGCCTAGTAATTGAAAGTATTTCTTCCTTTTATATAAGTAGGTATTTTTTTACTGATAATACTTTGGGGAGGGTGTTGTCTTAGCACTCGTACTTGCTTAGCAATCTGTTATCTTTATAGTAAGCGGTTCAATTAGGCTTGATAGTATCATCTTGGGTGATAAACTGTTATGTTCAACCAGTAAGTTAAGGAACATCAATGAAAGCATGTTATTCTTGATGTTATAGCTTTGTTCTTCACATGCGAAACGGAGTATTATATCAACAAAGAAACTGTGAAATAGGTTTAGCTTGTAATAAATTGTTTTGGTAATTCCATCCATCTCTCTTTTTTTTTACAGAATTCAATCTAGAGAAAACAATCATCTATGATGGAGCAATCTATCCCAAGCTACGTTTGCAAAGAGTGTGGGAAATCATTTCTCCGTAACTACGACCTAAAACGTCACAAAGTGTCCTGTGGCTCATACTATCAATGTCAAAAATGTGGATGCGGTTTCAACAATACCTACAACGGGCGACGCCATGAAGATGTTTGTGGTATAACTTCACAAGCCAAAAGGCTTAAAGCTGAGCCTACTAAATCACAATTATTGTCTACAACACCTGACAATAACGGTATAACCGCGTACGAGACCTCGTTCAACAGTAGATTAAAGTCATACTTTATAAGATGTGATGCATGCATCGATTTAAATACATATCTAAAGGAAAGCAAACAGCAAATTATTCAGGCTATACGCAAGGAACTTGCTATCCACAGATCTTTGAAATTTAACTTAATGGTGGAGTGTCAGTTTACAAACACTACCGAGGAAACTATGGATCGAACTTTCAAAACCCGCAACAGTGCTGTGTTCATGGAGACAGATTTAAATATCTTTGTTGGGGACCAATTCCAAAAGTTGACCACAGAAATGGAAGAATCGCAGCTGAAAGGAAGTAATTGGGCCTGACTAGCAGTTGATGGTCTTCGGATGAGGATTAATAAGTACAACCCTTTACGTGGCAGCACCTATATTCCACTCCCTGCTTTTATTGAAGCTAAAAAGGCCTGTGTTAATCCTCAGAATTTTAAAGATGAAAGATGTTTCCTCTACGCTATGGTTGCAAAATTTGTTGAAAAGAATGCCCATCGGGTTAGCAAGTATAAGGATTCAGAAAAAAATATGATTTTTCTTGCATCTCTTTTCCTACACCTCTCTCAGACATATCGACATTTGAGAAGAAGAACAGTAGGCCTATATCTATCAATGTGTTTGGATTAGAAGAAGATAACAAACTGTTTCCGCTGAAAGTTGCTGGCAAGGAACTACCCGATCACCGTGATTTACTTCTGTTAAGTAATAACTCTGGACGTAGTCACTTTGAGTTCATAAAGGACTTTGATAAACTTGTAGGAAGTCAGCTCACTAAACACAATGGAAAAATATATACCTGTAAGCGTTGTTTTACACATTTTGACAATCAACATGGGAGGAGCGGACTAGAATAGTTGGAGGACCATAGAAGAATATGCCTACACCATGATATTGCTAGGATTCAAATGCCTACACAGAAGAAGTCCATTGTAAGATTTATGAATGTACAGAAACTACTAAGATTACCCTACGTTATCTATGCAGACTTTGAGAGTATACTACTTCCACATGCTACATGTCAACCTAACTGCGAGATGAGTTATACTACTGTGTACCAGACCCATGAGCCACTGAGTTTTGCTGTATATATCAAGCCGTCATCATCTGTCGAACACATAGAAACCAACCTTCCAAAGGAGCCCTTTGTGTATCGTGGTCCTGACGCAGCAAAGAAGTTCATAGAATATCTAATATCTATAGCTAATGAATTCAGCCGCATATACAGCCTGAATAAACCAAAATCCTTAACAGAAGAACAAGAAAAAGAATTTCAGTTATCAGATGTATGCTATCTGTGCCATAAAAAAATCACCGAAAAGGACTGGAAAGTGCGTGATTACTGTCACATTACATCAGAATATCGAGGATGCGCACATAATAGCTGTAATTTACTATACAAAACATGTAACTATATCCCAGTATGTATCAATAATATGAGCAAATACGATGCACATTTCATTGTAAAAGAGCTAGGATTTACACCAGAAAAAGTTGAAGTTATCCCTAATTCAGAAGAGAATTATATCTCCTTCACCAAGTACGTTGGGGACATAAAACTAAGATTTGTAGACACATTCCGGTTCATGGCAAGCAGTTTAGAAAAACTGGCGCAAAACCTTACTTCATTCCCTGAAATAAATAAGTATTTTGGGCAGGAAAATTTGGCTTTAATGTCAAGGAAGGGCATCTTTCCTTATGATTACCTCAGCTCGTCGGAGAAATTAAGCGAAACATCTCTACCTCCTAAAGAAGCATTCTTTAGTAAGCTCAACCAAGAGAACATCAGCGAAGAAGATTATCAGCATGCCAGAAACATATGGAACCATTTTAATATTAAGGATTTAGGCGAATAAAGTGATCTATATCTAGTAACTGATACGCTCCTACCAGCAGATGTCTTCGAAACTTTTAGAAATACAACCATAGAAACACATAAAGTAGATCCTGCAAACTACTTCACCGCACCAGGACTTACATGGGATCCCATGCTACTTTACACCAAGATTGAGTTGGAATTACTTCAAGATTACGATCAGTTTCTAATGGTAGAAGCAGGATTACGAGGAGGAATATGCCAGGTATCACATCGCTATGGCGAAGCAAACAACAAGTATATACCCGAGTTCGATCGGAGAAGCCATCACAGTTTATCACGTATGAGGACGCCAACAACCAATATGGCTGGGCTATGTGTCACCCTCTTCCCTATGGAGGCTTTGAATGGATCTCTCCAGATATGATTGATCTATCAAACCTAAAAGAAAACAACCCCTTCGGTTTTATTTTGGAGGTAGATGTCGATTATCCACCCAAGCTTCACAAACTTCACAATGATTTACCATTCCTGCCTGAATGTACGTAACCAACTCATGTGTCTGCTAAGTTAATTCCTCATCTTGGAAACAGGCGTTACTACGTAGTTCACTACATGGCACTTAAACAAGCGCTACATCATGGATTGCAGCTGATTAAAATTCACAGTGTTGAGATTTCGTCAGTCGTGCTGGCTAAAAAGTTATATAGAATTTAACAATGAACTAAGAAAACAAGCTAATAACAATTTTGAGAAGGATCTCTATAAGCTGTTTAATAATGCAATATTTGGAAAAACAATGGAAAATTTACGTAAAAGGATTGATATTCGACTAGTAACCAATAGTAAGTTGCTAGAGAAGCTTGTAGCTAAACCATCATTTGTTGACCGTACAATATATAGTCATAACCTAGTAGCAGTTCACATGGCAAAACAAAAAATTATCTTCAACAAACCTATATATGTCGGTTTGTCGGTACTGGACATTTCCAAAACTCGTATGTATTCTTATCATTATGATGTTTTGCTTCCTCACTACGGCTTAGAAAATTTATAACTTATGTACATGGATACTGATTCCTTCATCCATTTAGTAAAAACTACAGACATATATCAAGACAAATTGCAGTTTATGGAGCATCTTGATACATCTGATTACCCAACCAAACATCCCTGCCACTCCGCTAAAAACAAAAACGTTCTGGGTAAATTTAAAGATGAGGCTTGTGCTCGTACTATTAGGCGGTTTGTAGGACTTCGAGCAAAAATGTATGCTTTGGACATTGATGGATAGGAAATTTTAAAAATTAAGGGAATTAAGAAGAATGTTGTTACTAAGTGCATCACGTTCGAAACCTACAAATACTGTTTACTTAACAAGCAATTAAAGAGAACTCCTATGAATATGATCACATCAAAGCATCACAAAGTGTCATCAGTTGAACTAAATAAGATTGCTCTCTCACCTCATGACGACAAAAGGGTAATTGCTGCTGATGGTGTTGCTACATATGCCTATGGACATTGCAATGGAAGTCCCTCCGTATAACTGTGCGTATAAGTAAAGAAAGGCCTCTGATATAAGCATATATTCTCTGTATGCCTAATATCTAGTACTTTATTAGTTCTACCATAACACCAAGAAGAACACCAGTAGTAGCGAGGTGTTAACTCTGCCTCTTGGACAATGCCTAGTGCCGGTCTCCAGCCAGGATAAAGAGGAGAGGCACCCTGTTCTATGTTCCGAACACCCTGTTCCCAACACTCACTGATCTCAAGGTGGTTGCGCGCGGCCGCCATCTTGCGCATTAGCCCCTGTGCCAGCTCTCGCTTTTTCTCACTACTGGTAACGAATCTCGCATTAATTTGTACACATCGTAACGCATGTAGAAAAGCCGCACACGCACATGTCATTGCAGTAATTTGGGACATTTGGTCCAGATGTTTACGATCTCTCCTGAGATCAGACCTAGTTTGGCAATTTTATTTAATTCAAGTTGGTGTCATTTGGGAGACCTTGTTTTTGTTGTTGTTGTAAATAGTGTAAATTTGTTGATCTGTTTATTAAATTCATATGTTTTAATCCTGGTATTCACTTTTTCCTGCATGTTATTTTGCTATATTGTACCCTGCATGTTATAAGAAGCGCTTAACAACAACTTTACGATATGGACTGTATCACCCCCCGAAATTGAGTCTCATATGCTTCTTTCCAAGGGTTCATAATATTTTATCGAATTACTGTATATTGAGGTGGAAGACTCCGTGGCTTAGGCGGCAGCACGCCGGCCTCTCACTGCTGAGCCCGTGGTTCAAATCCCGGTCACTCCATGTGAGATCTGTGCTGGACAAAACGGAGGCAGACAGGTTTTTCTCCGGGTACTCCGGGTTTCCCTGTCAAAATTTCATTCCAGCAACACTCTCCACTATCATTTCATTTCATCTGTCATTCATTTAATCATTGCCCCAGAGGAGTGCGTCAGGCCTCGGCAGCCGGCACAGTCCATATCCTCGCCGCTAGATGGGGGCTTCATTCATTCCATTCCTGACCCGGTCGAGGACTGGAAGCAGGCTGTGGATTTTCATGTCACTGTATATTGAGGTGAAGGAGTCTTTCCTACCCCTTTGTTTTGTGAGAAATTATCACACGCTTTACTCGGGAATAAATAATGATATCGTACGGCCTCAGGTGCAAGCTTTGTTATTTGACGCCCAGAGTGCAGCTGGCATGTCGAATTTTGTTGTTCCTTGGAACGTGCTTCCTTACTAAATGGCAGAAAGGCGGAACTTAGGTGGTAACAAAGAGTATTGATATAGAGAGCTCTGGAGCCGTAAATCAATGTTGTCTTATTGACAATTGATATTGCAACTTTTCGGATTGACCATTGGATCGATCCAGAAACACCCCCTGCCAGCGCCCGTGGGTTCGATCGAGAAACACCCCCCTGCCAGCTCTCATGGGGTCGATCCAGATACACCCACCTGCCGGCACCCGTAGGGTCGATCCTGATACATCCAACTACCAGCGGCCATGGGATATATCCTGATACACCCACCTGCCGGCGTCCGTGGGGTCGATGCTGATTCACCTCCTTCCGACGCCCGTGGTGTTGATCCAGATACATGCCCTGCCAGTGCCCTTGTGGTCCATCTAGATAGACCCCCTGCCGCCGCCCGTGGTGTCCATCCAGATACACCGTCCCGCCGGCGCCCATGGGGTCGATCCAGATACACCCCCTGCCCGCGCCCATGGGGTCGATCCAGATACACCCCCTGCCGGCGCCCATGGGGTCGAATCTGATACACCCTCTGCCGGTGCGCATGGGTTCCATCCAGGTACACCCCTGCCGGCGCCCATGAAGTCGATCCAGATACACCCCCTGCCGGCGCCCATGGGGTCGATCCAGATACACCCCCTGCCGGCACCCATGGGGTCGAATCTGATACACCTTCTGCCGGTGCGAATGGGGTTCATCCAGATACACCCCCTGCCGGCGCCCATGGGGTCGAATCTGATACACCCTCTGCCGGTGCCCATGGGTTCCATCCAGATACACCCCATGCCGGCGCCCATGGGGTCGAATCTGATACACCCCTCTGCCAGCGACCATGTGCTCATTAGAGATACACTCCCTGCCGGCGCCTGTGTGGTCCATCCAGATACCCCCCCTACCAGCGCCAATGGGGTCCATCCAGATACACCCCCCTGCCGGCGCCAATGGAGTCGATCCAGATACACTCCCCCCCACTTGCCGGCGCCCATGTGGTCGATCCAGATACCCCCCCCCCTTGCCGGCGCCCATGGGGTCGATCCAGATACACTCCCCTGCCGGCACCCATGTGGTAGTCCAGATGCACTCCCTGCCAGCGCCCATGGGGGTCCATCCAGATGCACCCCCTACCAGCACCCATGACATTGATCCAGATCCACCTCCCTGCTGGCGACCATGGGGTCCATTCAGATACAACCACCTCCGGCACCCATTGGGTTCATCCAGATGCACCTCCCTGCTGGCGACCATGGAGTCATTACAGATACACCCCCTGCCGGCACCCATGGGATCTATCCAAATACACCCCCGCCGGTACCCGTGATGTCCATCCAGATACAACCTTCCTCCCGGTGCCCATTCAGATACACTCCCCTGCCGGCACCCATGGGGTCCATTCAGATACAACCAACTCCGGCACCCATTGGGTTCATCCAGATACACCTCCCTGCTGGCGACCATGAAGTAATTACAGATACACCCCCTGCCGGTACCCATGGGATCTATCCAAATACACCCCCGCCGGTACCCGTGATGTCCATCCAGATACAACCTACCTCCCGGTGCCCATTCAGATACACTCCCCTGCCGGCACCCATGGGGTCCTTTCAGATACAACCACCTCCGGCATCCATGGGTCCATCCAGATACACCCCTACTGGCACCCATGGGGTCGATATAGATATTGAGAAACCAACTATACTAATAACTGACCTATAAAATAATAGATTAAAATTCCGCCTGATCAATTTTAACCTATTATTATTTAGACTATCAAATTATCAATACGGAACCAAAATGAACCCTTTAAATTCTAATAACTATGTTCCAAAAAAAATCTTCCTCCTATTTTCCTTAATTTTAACTCTCTTTTGTTTTAAGATATTAATAATGATTGTTTTAATTTATAATTTGTTCTGATATGCTTTGCTTGCAAGCCAAATTGATAGGGAAGTTATTCCTAATAAAATTATTCACAACTAGTCTCACTGCCGCATGACATTCTTCATCGGGTGATTCTAGTAAAATTGAACTCTTTGATGTGCTTGTTTCATTTCATGGTTGTGACATCAGTCTTGTTGGTGGTAATGGTTCATTCCTAGTGACGTCTTCTGTTAGTGTATAGGTACTACAAGTGAATTATATTCCCAAATTTCAAAACACAGTCGAACCTCACATACGGTATTCAAATTGCATGTTTTTCACACTTACAGGCACTGAGATTTCTCCATAATAATTTAGTTCAATTAGAAGCTTTTCATTTATAAAATACAATTTACAAAAACTTAACCCCTTGGCGCTACAGCCCATGAAGGGCCTAGGCCTACCAAGCGACCACTGCCCAGCCATTTGGCCTGCTGATTATGGGGTGACGCATTGTCAGCGCGTCGGGTGATGTAAATCTTGGTCTCCGTGACCAAGTGTTGCCTCACCGTCAGATTGAATTTTCCTCGCGAGGTTGAGTGCACCCTGTTCCAGCCCTGATGGAGCCAGGAATCGAACCCAGGGTCTCCGGGTGCGAGGCAGGTGCGCTACCTGAACACCACAGGGCCGGCATACAACTTACAAACGTAGCAATATTATTAGAATAATGTTTTATACTGTATTAGTAGTTCAGATTAATTCTGAAGCAGTCTGTTAATGATTCATTTTCATACCAGTATATATATTTTGAAGTACCGTTACGGTACTGTAAATGTATTCAATGTTCTTTTAAAATCTGCAGGCAGTATTGGAACCAAAAATGTCCAAAATAAATAAATCAAAACAAATAAATTAGGAAGTGAGGTGGTCCTGCCACATTATAGCTCAAGTTACTAATGTTATTGGATTATAAATATTTATGTGATGTCAATGTTGCCTAGTTATTAAAACAACTTATTCATTTGTCCTTTGACAAGTATGTTTATTTTCTGAATTAAAGTATTTTTCGATTAATGGCTTCCTACCTTTTGTTACCACCTCATTGCCGATGTAAGTCTGTGTCATTTTACTTGTTATTTAACGGCCATCGTATTCCTTTATTTGCCACTTAACTGTACCCTATTCCTTAATATCCTTGCCTGAGAGTCCGTAGTTCGGGTGGTTGTTCGGCACCATTTTCACGTCGTTTTGCAGGAATAGCGCTGATCCTAGTTTGCTTTCGTGCCGTACAGCGGCAAATTCACTGACCTGACTTCGCGGGAAAATTCAAACACATTGATTTGTTTGGTGTACCGTATATATTCCTTAGTACACATTTCACTATGGAAACGCTACCATATAAAGTACGTCAATTACCTTTTTCCCATAATTGTAGATTGGTGCTTTGAAGTTCATGTTCTGAAATTGTTTTGGTAATATATTTTAACTGAGATGATGCTCCCTGAAAGATAGAAAGGTACGGTAGTTTTGCAACTTATGCTACCGTATATCAATATGACCTGATACTACATTACCGTATACTGTACAGTACCGGTACTTGACTGCTGCCTATTCGTCTTTAACTGCCACTTTGTATTTCCATTTACTCCAGTACCGTACTTCCTTACTCTTTGCCTGTAAATAACCTCTTACTACCTCCTAAACGGCCAATCTGTGCTTAGCCACCTTATTGCATTTTAACTGCCATCTAAATGGCAATTTCTTGCTTTATTACCACCTTAACTTGGGAACCAGCATCCCCTTGTTACCTCATTACATTTTGCTACCACCAAAGTGCCACCTTACTGCCTCTTGACTGCCAATCTATGATTGGCTACAACCTTGCTTAATTACCAGTATTTCTTTGTCACCTGAGACCTTACACCTTTTTTTTTACCGTGCCGGTAAGAGTGTCGAGAACTGGGATACGAATTTTGGGTTTGTTTATCACAATCCAACCACTAATCCTGTGCTAGGGGGAGTCTACATTTCCATAGGTCACTAACAAAACTCACATGATCAATAATATAACCTTAAATAATTGTAATTTCTCAATAAACAAACATAATCTGAAATATACATAATGATTTCTAGCCATTGTTCTTACACATACTGATGTCCACATCTGGGACAAGTACACGACGCATGTAAAACACGGTTTTCGTCGTTTGTGAAAATTTATGTTTTTGGAGCATGTGAGTTATGCATCTAACCTACTTATTTATATTTATAGCCTAATGCAGGATTATGTGTTTAAATATTGAAATATTTTTCTTATCCAAGTATCGAGCAGACGCAGAAAGTACCCATTGGATACGCTTTTTCTAGGAGTGGTAGGCTAATGTTAGGTTATAGACAGACTTACCCTCTAGCAGAAGACTTCAAATATGTGAGAGCAACAACGCAATATACATCATCTTGCATACCGGTACTAATTATAAAAGCACTTCTCTAAAATATAGCTGTCAAGTGGCAATTAATTGTTCCTTATGAAATTATTTCCCACTGATAAGGATGAACTCTGCTTCATAGGTTATTAAGCCCAGTAATTCTCTACAGCTTACATAACTTGCTGAGCTAACGCTAAAATGCTAGACTACTACAGTCTATACTGAAAAACCTTCGTGATTTTGAAGTAGGCCTATATAGGACACGATATAATGTAACATTAATTAAGTTGTATTATTTCATATCGTGTCACCGACTGTCACTGCGGCATGCCATGCCTACGAGATATACAAGGCCGGTAAATGTACGCTAGTTGTTAAGCAACTTCCGAGAGCGAAGTTTTTCCGCCAGATGTCTCGACTTGTCGTTAAAATATGCGTCTGGTTAGCATAGGGAGGGAACGGTTTTGTTTTCTTCTTTCATATTTTTACCTAGTGAAAGTGCTTATTTATTCAGGCATGTTCTATTCATATCCATGAACATAATTATTCTATTCCTTATTGCAAATCTCGATTCCACATTAAAGGAGGGAAATTAGGGATTTCATAGAAATCGTGAGCGTCTGAAGATTGTAACCAGTAGTTGTTTACCTTTGGCTGGTGGTGGTGGTGGTGCTGGTGTTTGTTGTTTTAAGGGGTGCAACATCGAGGTTATCAGCCCTTATGATGTGGATGAATATGAGGATAGTTACTACTACGGTATTACTCCTACACTATTTACGCATACTCACAAACCAGAAGAAATGCATTAAAGAATAAAGAAAATAATGGGGAGGGGAAACATACGTCCTCGAACCCCGAAGAATGAGGACTGAGCAACTTGGAAGGAAGTACTGTAGATCCATGTAAGGCAGCTAGGAAAGGACAAGAGAAGATCCACCCAAAAGTCACTGGATAAAAATATTAAAAAACAACAGTCCCGGTTCAGAAAACCCTTGGAATCGCCAACTCCCGGGCTCACTAGGTGTGATCCCTTGAGGTTGTATCGCTATTTAGGGTGCAACATGCGAGGTGTGGGTCCACACACCCTGTCTCATTAAGGACTCTTAAAGTAGGCAGGGGATATCATTGAAAATGAAGAGGACTGGCCCCCGACAAAACTAAGGAAAGAAAGGACAAGCCAAGACAACTGACAAAAATGAGATTTCAATGGTTTAACATTGTCACAAATGAAAGCATTACCGGTACTACAGTGTTATAATAATAATTTATTAGAGCAGCCAATGGCCATACAAAAATAAAATTAAAATACACAATATGCATAAGTGCTTGCGTTACTCTGTGCTAAGCCTTGTCAGTGAGATGTTCCTCTATTGACAGTCCAGGGCATGATATCGCCCACACTTCTGCCCACACCATTCACATGAACAATCCGTACCGGGTTCATGGAATTTCTTTATAGAACATACTTTGAGATGAAAGCGTATCTAGTGATGGCGTGTCTTAATTCGAAGCCGAATCCTGACCATTTGCTTGATGTCATAGCATCAGTCATGTAGAATTCGCTCCATATTTCTTGTTTCTTGTCTCTTAGCTCCTGTAGTAATTCTCTGTAGCTGCCTGTAGAGGGGAGCATCAGCTGGTACCTCAGGTCCTCTAGGAAAAAGGGTTCTCTCGCCATCTCGTATACCAGTCTGGACAGCGTAAACTTGGAAACCCCTAGAACTCTTTTCAGGAAACTTGCCTTAACTTTTTCAATGCAATTTAGATCTCTTTTGTTCAGATGTTCCCAAATTATTTCAAGTCCATATGTTACTACCGGGGTTACTTTTAGTTTGAATAACTTCATTGCTGTTTTTAAGGATACAGTATCTGGTTGATTTGTGCAATATCACTTATTGCTATTGTGGCCGCTGAAGCTCTTTCTTTTATACTACAGTATTATATGAGGTAGTAAAGCAGTCTTCTAATGAATTAATCATGTAATTAATTCAAAACTGACCTTGGATAATTGACTTTATTTTTTCAATTTATACGGTACAGTACCCTAAATAAATTGAACTAGATTTTATAACACAACCGGAATTCTTTATGTCTAGTCGGGTTACTGCCAGATGGATGAACGTACAAAATATATCCATTAACAGCTTACTCTTATTCTGAACGCTTCTGGGAGAATCTGAAATCTTTCATCATGGCGATGTCAACTGACGAGAGCTGGGCGGGACTTTTTTTCTTTCTCCTGAGCAGGTGACCCAACGGAAGCACCGGGAATTGGAATACAGTTCCACTTGCCCAAACCACGGTTCGACCCTGACACTACAGCCCTTGCGACTTTCGCGTCGATTCCATGATCGCATCCTGGGCAGCTACTGCGCTCCTCAAAGACACAAGTTATGGGCGGTGTCTAATCAGCCCAATACTGTTCTAAATCATTAGTCATTATCCACCATCCACACTACCTTTATTGCTAGAGAGCTACCAACTAGCCATCTGGAATTAATACTAGGGTCGAAATTCGAACCTGGGGACTCTTAAGTCAGAAGGGCATTTTTAACGTACGGTATTCCACTTGTAATAGGTCTAAAATTAATCTAAAGTGTCACTTAAATGTTGTTTAGAAGTTTTTATTTGCTTTTCTGGCCTTAATGTCAACTAATATTATTATTTTCGAATAATTGGTACGGAAAAAATTAATTAGTGACAAGTCGAGACATCTAGCGGACGTTCATGAAACACCCTTTTGGACAAGCATACCTTCAGCTTCAACGATTCAAAATGGTACCGTACCAAAGCTAATAGCTAGGGAACTTTCCGTCGGCGAATCTCCATTTGATTTTCATTGGCAATGAATCGTCCGTGATTATTTTATTTATTATTTCCGCATTGTGCTTTGCAACACCAAGGATCGTAACAGACAGCTTGCCTACGAGGTGTGCGATCTGCACACATCGAACGCCACTGGTCTAACATAATTATCTTGGACCATCGCCGTCTAAATTCTCAAGCCGTGTCATTACGCTTGGCAACGCCGCTTATCTGTCATCAGACCTAGAGCAAACTAACACTGCGTAAACACATAGATTTTGACGCAAATTTTTTCCGGAAATACAACAGAACATAACGTCCGCTAATTCTACACATGAAATGAAAATCCACAGCCTGCTTCCAGTCTCCGACCGGGTCAGGAATGAAATGAATGAAGCCCCCATCTAGTGGCGAGGATATGAAGTGTGCCGGCTGCCGAAGCCTGTCGCACTCCTCTGGGGCAATGATTAAATGATTGACAAATGAAATGATAGTGGAGAGTGTTGCTGGAATGAAATTGTGACAGTGAAAACCGGAGTACCCGGAGAAAAACCTGTCTGCCTCCGTTTTGTCCAGCACAGATCTCACATGGGGTGACCGGGATTTGAACCACGGACTCAGCGGTGAGAGGCCGGCGTGCTGCCGCCTAAGCCACGGAGGCTCAATTCTACACATACATATCACAAATAAAGGATAAATATTAGCATGCTATGTACTGCCAATTCCCGATAAAATAATTATCAAATGCTGCACTGCACGGTAGGCCTAACTAAATGTCCCAGTGTCTGAAGTTTTATTTTCTTGTTGCTACGCTCACTGCCGTCATTGACGCGCACGGAACAAATATAAACTATTCTAACGAGAGACTGCCTTAGATAATAAATCCGTCTCTTTTTGTCCACAGATGCACTCATCAAGCCTCCAAGCTTACGCCCGTATCACACAACACTCGCTAGCATGGAAGCTGTTGCAGGGGCGCCGAATCCATGGTCGAGGTCTAGCGACTGCTAGACCTGACGAGTGGGTGGGTCTCCCGGTCCCCTTGGGGGGTGGGTTCCGTTGGGGGGTTACGGATAGAGGAGGAAAGGGAAGGAGAAGGAAAAGAGGAAAGGAAAGAAGGGAGAGAGAAGAGAAGAGAAGGGGAGAACTGTGCGATATAAGCTGTAAAAACGTAATTATTGGGGTAGGGGTCCGGTTTTTGATAAGGGGGTTAGGGTGTAGGGGTAGGGCAGAGAGGTGCAAAAAGGGGGGGGGGGGTCCCCACAGAACGAGAGGGGTGGGTGTCTGCTAGACCTGAAAAAAAAAGATTCGGTGCCACTGAGCTGTTGTGATCGCTGGTATAAAATCCTGTATGATTCTGTTCATCCTCGCCCGTACACCTGCTTTTATGGCTGAAGTGTATCGCACGCATTTCGTGCGCCAAGTTGTAAGAAATAAAACATGGAGGACGTTTGTCGTTTGGGGGTAACATTTACAATCGATTCGCATTATTAACGCAAAACGGACATGGAACTTGCTTTAAGTACATTTGAAAACATGCCTGGTACTGAATGAATGCATTCCAATCAATATTTGAGTTCTAACTATAATAATTGGATATATAACCATACGCGCGAATAAGAAGCGTAACAAAAATGCGGTAAAGAGGTTGGTAAAGTGTACAAGTGGTATCGCGCCCGCTTGGTGTTTTGAAGATCCCGGGTTCAAGGCTATACAATGGAGAATATTTTTACTTCTTTTTAATTATTTTATTATATCCTCCTCACGTCGTAAAACAATATTGCAACTTAGTTTTGTCTACATGATCTACGAGGACGATAGGAAACATGTTTTCTCTCAATTAAAATTCTATTTTACCTAAATAGGGGAAATGTGCCTAAAATGACATACCATTTTTATTTTTTGCTCGTTCTCTTAAACTTTTATTAAGAATTTGTTTTTCACACATGTTTTAGAAACATTGACAGAATATCTTCTCAAAAACGGTCAACAACCATTAAATATAATACTATACTATACACAAGAAAATAAATTTAAAAATGTACCAACGTGTCATTTTATCCCTACTGTTTGGGTAAAATGACATACGTTTCGCCATGTATATACAAAAAGTGAAGACACTAAACAAAATCCTCAACAAGTTCTTATTATGCCTTTACAATTGGTTCTTTGGCTTACAAAGGTCACACACAAAATGTTTAATCCTTGCAGGAACACCAGCACACTCACTGTGAGCCCACATCTTGCATCTAGCACACTTAATCCATGATTCTCCTGGCCTAGAATGTGAGAAAATATCATTGCAGTAGATGCAAACACAGTCGTCATCATCTTCATCTGCACAGGGGTCTGAGTTATAGGCTTCTGCGCTGCTGAACTCGATTCTTTTCCGAGCTCTTCTAGTTGATCGGCGTTCCTCAGCTAATTTCTTCTGGTGTTCTTTATCTTCTAGAAGTTTTATATTGGGACTGCTGTTTAGGAGGCCTGAAGAACCCTGGGTAGTTTTACGTTTCTTTAGGAAACATAACCCTGCCGTAGGAACTGGGGAAAGTTCATGAACTGATATTTTGAGTCTATTGTCTGATTTGGGAGTCCGAAGGCTGGTCGTGGGAGCAGATTTCTCTTCAGGTGTTGAAGAAGCATGTAAATCATGAGAACATCCCGGAATACTTTCCTCTTGACATTCATTATTCAATAAGCCTACAGTGGGGGATGGAATTTGGTCAGTCTCTACAAATGTAGGTCTATCAGTTGTCTGAGCCGGGGGAAACAAATGTTCTTCAATAACGTCAGGATTTAATGGCCAAAGTCCTGACTTAGCAAATCCGCTCTTAGCATTAGCCACACTTGCTGCTTTCCCATATGCATTGGCAAAGAGCTCACTGATTTGATATTGAGTGACTATTCGACCAGGGTGGGTTTTCAGCCACTTTGAAACTTCTTGATTATAATAGGTCTTCATGGGACCAAAAAATGGCACGTCTAATGGCTGAAGTCGGTGAGTGCAGTGGGGTGGTAGGCAAAGTAGAAACACTCCATTTTCTTTAGCATATTTCAGCACCTCAACATGTTTGTGGCTCGAGTGACCATCAACAATGAGCAACACTTTATCTTCTTTGTTTGCCTTAACAAAATTAATAAAATGCTGTAACCACTTGAGGAAAACTTCTCCAGTCATCCATCCACTTTCATGCGCAATGCCTAGAGTTCCCATAGGTGCTCCATCGATCAATTCCTGTTTCCAGTTTTTCCTGGGGAAGATTAAAGCCGGAGGGACAAAGTTTCCTGCAGGGTTCATACACGCAACCATTGTAACATGCATCCCCCTCTCAGCGCTTGTAAGTGCCCCCACTTGCTTTTTCCCAGTCGTTGCAAAAATCTTCTGAGGATTATGTACAGTTGAGAGAGCAGACTCATTATAGATTCTTTCAGGCGATATTCCTTCTTTATTTAGGATATCTTCACAAACCTTGTAAAATTTATCGACTTGAGGTTTATTGAACCCCATCGCACGAGCTGCAGAAG
The DNA here is from genome assembly GCA_946902985.2 of Meconema thalassinum. Taxonomy (NCBI): domain Eukaryota; kingdom Metazoa; phylum Arthropoda; class Insecta; order Orthoptera; family Tettigoniidae; genus Meconema; species Meconema thalassinum. The sequence goes on from OX336391.1 coordinate 217,648,687, forward strand.
TAGCTTCTGGCTTCCTTAGAGATAAGTCTGGATTGCGACTCCGAAAACCTTTCAGCCAGTCCCAGCCAGCCATTTTCTTCTCCTTATTAAATCTGTGGGGTATACCATTTTGGTTCTGCAAGCTGGTATGCTAGTTTCCTTACTTCTGTGCATGTCATGCCAAACAGACGAGATTCTAGCAGCTTTAAGTGACTGACTATTTCCTGCTCTAATTCTTTTTCAAATGTCGACTGGAACCTGCCTAATCCTTTGCCTACACCCATAATTTGTTTGTTTCGATTTCTGGCACGCCTTCTTAAAGTCGCCTGTGGTACACCAAATTGTTTGGCAGCTCTAAACCAGCCCATTTCCTCATTGTTCACAGCATCGATGGCCCTTTGCATGGCTTGTTCATCCCACGACTGGCGTGTAGTCTTTCTGATATACGTCCCTACCATCTGCAAAAGAAACAGTACATATAATGAGAATTGGATGCCCGCTTATGTTGAAAATACATTCTAAGAATGCTACTTAAATATTTGTAAACATGGAAGAAGAAAGGCACTTAATCTTCTTAGGCCAATATATAAGGGTAAAATGACATAGTATGTCATTTTATCCTTACTAATGGTATGTCGTTTTACCCTAGAGTGCACCTTGTAACAGAGTGAGAGGTTATGCAAAGAATAACAAAGCGATGAGACTAACGTCAATACCAATAGAAGCGTTGAACAACCTATAATACTATTTGTATATACTTATAACAAAAGGAACTTACCGCTAACAGCAAAGTCGCATCTAAAATGGAACACAAAAATATTCTAGCAACCTTCTTTTCACTTTTTGTTCACTGACTTTCAACACGTTTGATATTCAAGCCCGCCATTTGCAGAATACAGTTTAGCCAACTTCCGCATATGATAGAGCATTCAAAATAAACTACACTAGCGCCATTAACGAGAAAAAGCCACTATGTCGTTTTACATGAGTATGTCATTTTAGGCACTTTTCCCCTACTGTTGAAGTAATCTTATTCTTTTATATTTTTAGATAACTTCTATTAGATTATATTATATTGTTCGATTGAATAAATAAAACAGACACAACATACACTTAATTTTACGTAACGCGATCGCCGCAGTGTAGATTTTATTTTTAAAAACCAAAGAGCAGAGGGTTGCCAACTTCCATAGATAACAAAATGACTTTTTTAGCTAACCTCAACAAATACTGTTTAAAACCATGGACGGATTATTATTTAAATAGTTCAAAATGTATCCCAGATTAATATTATGACATATTCTGTATTCACTGGATATAGCAAGCGCTTTTCACACAGACGCTGTTTAGAGAAAATATAGTTTCGTCAGATGTATTTATTCGAGGGCCTACCTACATAACAAATACATTTGTTTATGTTGTCGCTAAGATCTCTACTAGAACGAGAAAAGCAATCCGATTGGTTGTTGTACTCAAACTTCCATATAAACTGCCAGGAAAAATAGCACCTGTTCAATTTCGTGAGTTGTATGGAAGCTACTATGGAAGGCAGAAGGTACAAATCACACGGTAATAGACGCGTGTGTACCAGCGTGTATACCCGTACTGGTAGAAGCTTCCATGCTAGCGAGTGTCGTGTGATACAGGCTAAATGTTGACAGTCTAACAATTATGCTCCACTGCGACGCTGGTCACTTACCGTAATTTAAAATGGTACGGTAGCTTTCTAATAAAATCTATCTAAAAGCACTCTTGCCAATTGAGTACAGTTCATAATGTACTGGAATATAGAGGCCACATGAAGATATATATAACCACTAGGCACTGAAAGTCCACCTCGCTCTAAGTGATGAAAACGTAGTAATATAACCAGTTATTTTAATAATGCTGCCATAATCTGACTTACAGCCTGGCACACAACACTTCTCACGCATCTGAAATAGTTTAATGAAATATTAGTGAATAATTTGTTGGTTAAATCCATTACCAGGCATTGGTTACCCATATTAAACTTAATACGGGAAATAGCCACTTCTACAACTTTCAGCAGGTCTGATTTACCACGAGGAATTTCAAGGGTGTTGAAATAGTTAATACGAACTGCTTTTAGATGCTGTCGTACAAAATAAACGATACCATATTTATGAACAAAACTTAGCATGTGAGCTTACATGTGTAGCCTTTTCACTTTGGAGCCTAGATCCCGTGTTGCCAATTCGTCCAACAGCACGGCTGGACTATAATTGTATTAAGTTAGGGTCAATTAAAATGTTATATGTGAGAATATTATAATCAGTTGCTATCCGATTGTTATATTGGTATATTACCGTATGCATTAACTTGACCCGTTTAAATGCTAAAATGTGACCGTGGACGAAAGCTATGATTTATAGGCTATACGCCGTACCGGTAACATTTACCGATAACTCGTCCTTTCTTCTTTAACATTATTTAATCATTATAATTATAATAGCCTAGCCTATACCCTATATTAACACTTACTTAACCAATAATATTTTATAATTATATACCGTACATATTCTAGGCACGGTATTGCAAGAAAGCGATATTTGATAGCATTGCGGTTCAATCTTAAAATCCAACCGTGTCTGGTTTTCAGTATGGAAAACATGGAAAATTGTAAGTTACTAGACCAAACAATTTGCGACAATATTAAAAAAAAATGCTCATTTACATCTTATCTCTAGTCTACGTAAAATACCGTACGCCGTACGGTAGTCTAATCACTGAAAAGGTAGGGGGTAGGTTATTGCCTCAATTGAACAAACTAACGAACCTCATTTTACATAAATTATGGAAGACCGAAACCATCTAATGAGGTACCGTATGGATGGCTGTCTTTAGAAACATTTTGGCGGCTTCAATGGCGTAGTTGGTAGCATGCTGAGCTTCTATGCCCAAGATCGTGGGTTCAAACCCGGCCAAAGTCGTCGGATTTTTTAAGAGCGTTAAAAATCCCTCAATATGCTGAACCCTTCAGAAAAGCAGTGTTTAAAGTAAGAAATCTTAATCAAGGGGTCGCGCTCAGTTCCTATGTGATGTTTACGTTCGCCAAACAACATGCTCTACTGAGGTAAGGGTCATAGGATATAAACTATAAATTAGAAAGAAAGGAGACAAGATGTAAAATAATAACATGATTTAATGACTACTGGTGCATAAAAAGAAATAAACAACAATAAAATATAAAACAATCCTCCCTGAATTTCCCATGACAGGAATAATCTATCAAATCTGAGGAGTCAGACGGATCTCCCCTTTATTTAAAATGTGGATCCCGGATCCACTACCTTGCAATGTGCGCGTAATGACTAACTACGAGGAATGAGTACTTTGGATGACTGTTCGTTTACAACGGGTTAACAGCCACGATGCTTACGAACAATCATCTCGTAAATCAACGTTTATGGATATGGAACATGACATTAATAAAAACCCTTAAAAAGTAATGCTGACACACGCACAAAATCTACTATTTACAGGAATCTCTCTCGGGACCCTCATTAGCGCGAAGACGCACTTGACTTTGAGCTGCCAAGACTGGCCACATTGCTCAACACAACAAGGAAATACAGCATAGCATGTGACTCACGGGTCACTGAATGGAATATAAACATGGAATAAACCAACAACAACAAAAGCCTGACTGGCTGACATTACTTTATATGAACAAAACTGCATGTTAAGCTAACGCTTCGGAGATTATCGTGATTCGTAGGCAACTCCCATTTATTAAAACACTTTTTATTATTGATCAGTTCTTAATTCTGTATTTCAAGTTATTACTGAGCCACACAGGCACTCTCTACTAATGACCTGGCTGGCAACCTTCAGTCCGTGTTGTGAAACATCTCCCCTCTTCCTCAAATACCTGTCATCGTCCCACTCCAGTGTGTATAAATATAACTGACCAGCTGTGCCGTTATCTCAAGGAATCAACAGCAACAAACTCAACCACTTCAACATATGGTCAGACATAATCAAATTATCCAGAATTGCCCTCGCGAGGTCACAATCTGGATTTGTCATCAAGCTGCCAGAAATCAGTCTACGCTGAAATTCCCGCTTGTAATGACACAAATACACACACACACATACACACATCTGGGAATGACAATACATTTTTTTCACACAGATCGGCTGAATGGATGCTCGCCCAATCAATTTAAAAAAAACCTACGATAGAGCTGACTGCTCTTCGTCACAAATCACATTGCTCCAGAGGCAATAATCACACTGAATCTGATCAATAATCAAACAAAAGAAATCAATTACCCTCCAATCTACTGTATAATTATATTACTTCAGTCCTACTTCTGAAACACAACATATCTCCGAGAGACGTTTTTTAACCGCATTGCGTAGCGTATGCAAACACGGCCGTCCACATAGCTACGTTAGTTAAAACACCAAACAAGAAAAGAACCTTCTACTAATAACATATGCGAGCTGTTTCCATGCAAAAGGTGTGTCAGACCAAAACTAAATAGACTACGTTAATCACACAAGCAAATTATTTACAAAACAAAATATGTCCCATACACCATAAGTTAATTGATCAGATAATAATAAATATTATTCGGTACTCATCCTCAGTCAGCCATCCGTCAAAGAACATCCGCAGCCATCTCCCAACCGAATTCTTCTTATCTCATCTCAACCATCTTGACGGAGTCTTGATATTTCCAGGCTTCCTCCATGGTCAATGATGTCATCTCTCGTGCTGATTCAAAAATTAAATTATTATACACTTGCTGTCTGACTACTAAATTCGTCGTTCGGGTACTTCTTTCCCCAAACAGTCTGTTGGCGAATTATCGAAGATACTGCCCCTACAAATATAGTACTGTGACTATCTAACACTGAATTTAACACTTTTAAATAGTTTCTGTGTCCTTCATGACACGCAAAGTATAAAAGCCTGTGTCCACTGACACACAAAATAACAAGCTGTGCCCTCGACACACACAATAATAATAAGCAATGTCTTGGCTCTTCACACCACTTATAAATGAACCAGCCCTAGGTGTAGATAGAGGGGGAAATTAGATAAAAATTTCACAAAATAATAGTGATACAGGAATGAAATAAATATCACTGAACTCGAAAAATAGCGCAGGTCAAGAATATGCCCATTAATCCTAGAATCGATCGTAGAGATGTTGTCTAGGCGATCTCCCGCGTGAATGCTAGCCGAGAGTGCCCACGCTAGACCTGCCGCGCTAAATAGGCATTCTTCTCTCATTGGTTCCCACGTCTTCTGAAACTTGGCGGTTTTATCAGACCTTGGCTTGGTAGGAGTGTCTAGCATGCTCATCAGCCACTCACGTTACTGCATCATCTTTCTTCTAGGCGCGAATATCACAATGAACATATCAGCAGCATGTCTCACTGCGCGTCGCTTCTATTTTGAGGCGGCCACCACCTGTCCTTCTGAATCATAGCTATGGTCATTCTTTTCACAATCCTAAGTATTTAGCCTTTTGTCAAACAGCTTCAGGTATGTCCCCACTGTCTCCAGCAATGCTTGAAATTTCCTCATCTCCGTCTGGCTATTTTCATGCTTGTAGAAATATTTATTAATTGAAGAAATAAAACATAGAATCATTTATCCAACAGAGGATAAAGGGTTCACAACTCTCCCACTCACAAAATTTCGAACTTCGGAGAAAGTCGATAATTTAAAAAAAAAACTCCAGTAGGCCAAATTGTTTTATTTCGGAATCACCCCTTTTCTATTACTTGGTCTAGTCGCTCCTGTCTTGAATGGCATTTACTCGTTTCACATCCTGCTCATAATGACTCTCTCAACTGCTTGCGTGACGTGCTGGTGCCTCGGGCAACACTCTGCTCGCCTCGTTAATGTTTGTCAACACCAACTCTACTTCCTCCTTCACGTGCCGGACTCAACTGCTCCCCGTGCACTTTGTTGATAGTAGGATGTCCATATATTCAAACTGCATCATTATTTCGGCGCTCCCATGGTTCACTTCTACGATACTTTTTTAAGTTGGCTGCGTTGTAAACTGACATTGTTCCAGTGCTTAACTCTTTCACCCTGTAAGCATTATTTCCAAGGTTCCTGACAATAGAATAGGGTCCTATGAACTTTTCGCAGAATTTGCTGAAGATTTTCTTCTCTGGATCCGATGTAGCGGGTCGTTTCACCAAAACAAGCTGGTTGATTTCAAGATCACTGTGAAACCTCTTATTTCTTACTCGCCGTAATCGGCGGTCTGCTTGTTTCCTCATGTATGCTCTCGTTTTCTCAATTCGCAGGTCAGGTGCTATCATTGGATCTTGTGGGCAGTTAATGATGCTTTTCCACGTTCTCACTGGATACTCGTTTTTGTGTAGGACCATAGGGATCTGTCCTGTTGACTCGTGCCTGGTAGAATTCATGCATGTCTCTACATCCTTAATTTTGTCCACCCCTCTGTGATGTTCATTTGGAATGAAGATTCTCAAATATGAAGTTACACATTTAATTGCTCTCTCACTTGGATTAGCTTGAGCATGTCGGATACTGCTTAAAATGTGTTTTATACCCATGTCCTCCATACCTTTCTTGAATTCGGCGCTTGTGAAATAACTGCCATGATCTGATAATATAAATTCTGGTTTTCCAAGGATTGGAATAACTCTATTTCGAATACGACTGAGTACCTGTTTTGAAGTAGTTTTCTGAATGGGGCATAATACGACATACTTAGAAAACACATCAATGCATACTAGTAAGTGTCGGCAACCTCGCCTTCCCTTCGGGATTGGACCGAAACAGTCGAGTGCCAGTAGCTCGCATGGTTTCTGAGGTAGCAATGGTCTAGGATACTGCCTCATTAAATAATTATTTGGCTTTTTCCTCTGACAAGGATCACAAGTTGTAATGACGTCACATATTGTTGTTCTCATACGTGGCCATGTAAATGTCTCTCCTATGGTCGCTTCACACTTGTCTACGCCCACGTGACCGTAACTTTCGTGCGTATGCCATGTCAATCCTCGTTGTAACGAAGCAGGTACCAATATGCGTAACTTGGTGTGGTCATTATCTACCCATTTGTGCAGCAAATTGTTGACATAAACATATCTTCCTTCTTTGGCTTTCGCTTCTCGAAATGCAGGTGTTCCTGTAGGTAGTTGCTTTCTGAAGTATTGAATTAATAGCATCATCCATGGTTCCGCTTCTTGTTCTCGCTGTATCTCACGTAACTCCTCCAAGAATTCCCGGTCCTTCGGTGTTAACTCCAAGTGTTGTACCATCGCTGTTTCTTCATCATCAGGCTCTGGGTTCCTGCTGAGTACATCCGGAATCACGTTCATCTTCCCTGGGCAATGTTCAATCTCAATGCTAAACTGCTGAATATATATAGACCAACGTGTCACACGTTCGCTTGCCATCGACGTCTTAAACAAGAATGTTAATGCCTTGTGATCGGTCCTGACAACAATAGGGTAGCCATAAATTATTCTTTTCCATTGTTGTAGCGCATGAAGTATGGCCAATAGCTATAGTTCCGTTACAGTATAATTGCGCTCGTGCTTACGCAATTTTCGGCTGACAAATGCCAAATATGTTTTATGCTGCAGGTTAGCTGGATCCTCTTGGTAGAGCATAGCACCTATACCCACCAGTGAAGCATCCGCTTGGATTATAAATTTCTGCTTGAAATCTGGATATCCTAATTTAATGCAGTTTTCCAATAGCTGTTTTGTTGCTTGGAATGCCTTCTCACACTCCGCATTCCATAACCATTTATTATTTTTCTTTAGCATTTCCTGCATAGGAGCTACAGTCTCCGTATAACCTGGACAGTTTTCCTTAAAGAATCCCGTCACGCCTAAGAAAGCCCGAATGTGCTTGACTCTCGTTGGTGTAGGGAAATTCTTTATCGCTTCGATCTTAGCTGGATTTGGCTTCACTCCCTCCTTGTCAATGATGTGACCCAAATATAAGATCTCGCTCTTGAAGAAATGCGATTTCTTCAGGTTTACTTTGAAATTCGATGCATTCAGGTTGCCCAATACTTTATCTAAATTTTCCATGTGAGTTTCAATGTTGTCGGATGCCAGCAAAATGTCATCAATGTAGCGTACCGTCATCTCCTTAACTTCCTCGGTTAGATTCCGGTCCAGGGCTCGGATTAAAGCACATCCCGCTGTTTTGACTCCAAAGGGCATTCGAACGAAGCAAAACGTTTGGTTATCGAATAAGAAGCCAGTTAGAAGCTGTGACTTCTCATCCAATTCAATATGGTGGAAACTGAACGTCAAGTCTACTGATGAATAAATGCTTTTGTTTTTAAAGCCTTTTAGTACGTCTCTGATAATTGGCGCTCTGTCATACTCAGGAAAAATGAGTCTCGTGTTGAGATTTCTGGCATCTAAACAAAGTCTAATAGATCCATTTGGTTTTGTGACTGCCAAAATCGCATTTAGATAAGGTGTTGGTGTCTTCCTTATCACTCCAGCTTGTAACATCTCATCTATAATGACCTTGACTTGACAACGATATTTTTCAGGAATTGGATACAACCTACTTTTGAAAGGTGACCAATCCTCGACTTGCATAGAATATTTGAAATTTAGTATTTTCCCAGGTACTGTATCAAATACTGTTTTGTGCTTCCTTAATATCTCTTCCAATTGCTTTCTGTGTTCACCCCCAAGTTGAATGTCATTGAGCCGCTCCTGTAGTAACTCTTCAAATTGTGCCTCACTGTCGTCTCCTTCTGTTAATAAAGACCATATCTCCTGGGATTCACTCTCCTCGTCTAGTTCCACAACAGCTCCTTCTATGATGTTATCTTCTGCCTTTCGTACCTCCTCTTCCGTCTCTTCCGATATTGCTTCCAATGCCCAAGAATTTACATCTCTTCCGGTGGTGATTTCATCCATATGCAATCCCACGTTCTTCAGCTGATCATACTCTCTAAAACTGACAGTATTCTTGTGCAAATCTATCACTGCTTGATAGTCACAAATAAAATTTGCACCAAGAATTATATTGAAATTCATCTTTGCCATGATAATGAATGTTTGCCCAAAAGTGTGTTCCAATATGTTCAGCTCTAAGTATGCCTGACGTTTACAAGTGACGGTGCGTTCAGGTATAACACCCCTCACTTTGAGCTGTGGTACGGGAATTACAGGAATATTTTGACTCCGTCCCAACTCTCGAACCAAGGCCTCCGATACCAGACTGATATGTGACCCCGTATCCAATAAACATCTTATATTAATTCCACCAATCCTTGCGTAAATAATGGGTAGCTGCCTAATTTCATCGTTCCGTGGTTTCACCGTCTCCTCCAGGCAGTCTTCTGGCAAAGCAATCCATTCTTGTATGTTCGCTACTATCCATCCCTCTTCAACTTCCGACTGTTGCGTTTGTAGGCTGTCTTCTTTATCCAAATTTAGCATTTTTTTAAGCTCCTGTGCGACTCCCATCATCCGTTTGTCGCCGATGCCCTTGATATTCCTCTTGTCTCAGTAGACTTCCAGCTTCCTCAGTATGTGTATCAGGATTCTTCATGTTCCCAATGGCTTTTTCCCATCTTCCTAGCTCTCCACCTTGACTAGCGTGTACTTCCTCTAGGTAATTTTGTGATTGAGCGTGCCTATCATCCCAGTCATTTCGATAATTTCGTGGCTCTCCCTGATTTTGGTCTCTTCTTCCTTTCCATCTTTGATTAGCATTGTAATCACCGTATCTTCCATAAGGCCTGTCATTTCTTCGATTTTCACGCCAATGTTGATATCCTCTCTGTTGATACTTATTGTTGCCTTGATATGATCTATTATTGTAGTTATTTTCGTTATGCTGGTATGGTCTGTTTTCTCCTTCTTCCTGGTTTCGCCTAGGTGTGGAAGTGCTTGTATTAGTGCCCTGCGTTTTAGTGTTTGCCTGCTTAGGTTTCATGACCTCTGTCGTATTGACTAACTCCAGCTGTCTTCCTCCTCTATAATGACTATGAGACGTAGTCTCATCTATCTGGCGTAATATCTGCTCTGCATGTATGGCCGTACTAACGTTCGCTGCAACTAGTACTTGTTGGACGTTGACTGGCAATTGCCGCGCTATTGTCATTACCAGATCCGCTTCATTTAAAGGGTAATCAAGGTCGCGAAATTTTAACATTTGCATGTTAAAGAAATCTGAGTATTTTGTTTGCTGGGTGGTTTGGTACTTTCTAGAGTAAAGCTCCATCCTTCGACTCTGTTGTGTTGCGGGCGACCAATATTTGCGCAGAAACGCCAAGTTGAAATCTGACATGGTTCCAAATGTATATTTGAAGCTTAAAAACCATGTAAGGACATTTCCTGATAAAAATCTCTCCATCATCCTCAATCTACGTGCTTCAGGTACCCCAGTGTCATTGAAATGGTCTTCAATTTCTTTAATAAAAGCTTTAGGTGTTATCCCTGAATTTTCCGTGTATTTCTGTGGTTTATAATCACTTGAGCGAATTACTTGGATAAGTTGTGTAGGTTGATGACCGTCTTGTGGTGTTGAGCTCCTATCGATATTCTTGTGAAACCCTTCCGTGTTTGTTGTTAATGGGCTCTCCGCCTGAGTCTGACTTCCTGCTGTGCTTGTCTCCGGGCTATTTGAGTCATCCTGCTTGTCTTTCAATGTTCCCGTTCTAAATATCGATGATTGCTCTAATGACCTGAGTTCGGCTTTAATGATCCTGTCCGTCTGTTCTTTAAGCTTGCTCTTCATTTCTTGCTCCAATGCTTGAATACGAGTGTGATTTTCGCCTACTGTTTTAAGAATGGTGGATCTTTCCTCTCTAGAATCGATATTCATTTTTTTCCAATCTTTTCTTATCTGCTCTTTAATCGTGCTTACTTTCTCTTCAATCTGGCTTTTTGTGTCATCCTGATTGCTTTCTATCTGACTCAGCCTATCTTCGATGGTACTCCTTAATTGGCTCTGATCCGCTTCTAGGCTTTTCCACTGTTCTGCTGATTTTATCTCGAGACGGTCCATATCTTTAATTATGCCGGATATATTCTCATCTACCGCTGATAATTGTTGTTGAATGACTTTGCCGCTCTTTTCCATCTCCATAAATCGTCCTTCTAACTTCTCCTGAGCTATCTTGACCTCGCTTGTATTCATAGTGCACGCTATTTCAATTTGCTCTAATTTAGCTAACACCGTTTCATCCAGAATGCTAAGTTTTTGATCAAAAACGCTTTCCATTTTCTTAATCTGGTCTAATTGCTTTTCATTATTTTTACTAGCATCTAGGGCCAGTAATACCATCTGTTGATTAGTGTGATCTTTCATCTCTGCGGTTAACGAAGCTAATTGGTTCGTGTTTTTAATGTTCTGCGCTTCTAATTGCGAATTGATAGTGTCATTTATTTCACTTTTTAATAATCTAGCTTGTTCCGCCTGATATTCATTTTGTTCAATTCTACTGTTATTTAATTGTGTCCGCAATGATTCACTTTGTTCTGATAATTTGTTTATCGACTCACTTTGTTCTAACATAGTATTGTTTATTGCTTTACTTTGTTCGGATAACTTCGCGTTTAATGCTTCACTTTGTTCTACCATAGTTCTTGAATCTGCTGAACCGTTGCCATATTACACACTTTATATGAGACATTAGGGAAATGGCATAAAGCAATGCCCTTTGACACACACATAAAATCCAATGCACATTTAATTTCTTTACCCTACTCAGTTCATTTATTTTTACATTTAATCCCATTAGTCGATTGCATCTCTGAGTAGTTCTAACTTTACTCAATTTAATTTAAACCCAAACACATATTCAGTCATTAAATTGTTATCCTGATCTGATATTAACACTGACTAATTAACAAAGTATTAATTGTCATTTAAGGCTACAGCCTCCTAACATTTTCATGAGTTTGACTTTCTACACAAATCTGGTTTTAACTTTAATCATTGGGCGCCCGGTATCACATATTACCTTTTACTTTAATTCAATAGACAAAAACGTGAACCGTATTTTACATTGCAAACTCCTGATTTTAATTTATATTTCACACATTTGGCGGTATCCTCTTCGCCTCACTTACTTTTAATAAAATATCACTTCCCGGTGATTAAAATACTGTCATATCTGCCTGCACTTGCGGCATGTCAGTTTTACTCAAATACGCCACTAAAATGTGTTCCAGCAGCGAACCAGCAATAAAATTACACCTTCATTGTTGCGTCAGTTAGGAAACCCAACTACGCTTACATTGACATGTGAAAAATCTTTGCCGTTACACCACAGTGAACCTCCCCACGCTTGGCCGCGCCAGTTTACTCCTATGAACCCTTCAGAAAAGCAGTGTTTAAAGTAAGAAATCTTAATCAAGGGATCGCGCTCAGTTCCTATGTGATGTTTACGTTCGCCAAACAACATGCTCTACTGAGGTAAGGGTCATAGGATATAAACTATAAATTAGAAAGAAAGGAGACAAGATGTAAAATAATAACATGATTTAATGACTAATAGTGCATAAAAAGAAATAAACAACAATAAAATATAAAACAATCCTCCCTGAATTTCCCATGACAGGAATAATCTATCAAATCTGAGGAGTCAGACGGATCTCCCCTTTATTTAAAATGTGGATCCCGGTTCCACTACCTTGCAATTTGGGTTTTATGTGCGCGTAATGACTAACTACGAGGAATGAGTACTTTGGATGACTGTTCGTTTACAACGGGTTAACAGCCACGATGCTTACGAACAATCATCTCGTAAATCAACGTTTATGGATATGGAACATGACATTAATAAAAACCCTTAAAAAGTAATGCTGACACACGCACAAAATCTACTATTTACAGGAATCTCTCTCGGGACCCTCATTAGCGCGAAGACGCACTTGACTTTGAGCTGCCAAGACTGGCCACATTGCTCAACACAACAAGGAAATACAGCATAGCATGTGACTCACGGGTCACTGAATGGAATATAAACATGGAATAAACCAACAACAACAAAAGCCTGACTGGCTGACATTACTTTATATGAACAAAACTGCATGTTAAGCTAACGCTTCGGAGATTATCGTGATTCGTAGGCAACTCCCATTTATTAAAACACTTTTTATTATTAATCAGTTCTTAATTCTGTATTTCAAGTTATTACTGAGCCACGCAGGCACTCTCTACTAATGACCTGGCTGGCAACCTTCAGTCCGTGTTGTGAAAAATCTCCCCTCTTCCTCAAATACCTGTCATCGTCCCACTCCAGTGTGTATAAATATAACTGACCAGCTGTGCCGTTATCTCAAGGAATCAACAGCAACAAACTCAACCACTTCAACATATGGTCAGACATAATCAAATTATCCAGAATTGCCCTCGCGAGGTCACAATCTGGATTTGTCATCAAGCTGCCAGAAATCAGTCTACGCTGAAATTCCCGCTTGTAATGACACAAATACACACACACACATACACACATCTGGGAATGACAATACATTTTTTTTCACACAGATCGGCTGAATGGATGCTCGCCCAATCAATTAAAAAAAAACCTACGATAGAGCTGACTGCTCTTCGTCACAAATCACATTGCTCCAGAGGCAATAATCACACTGAATCTGATCAATAATCAAACAAAAGAAATCAATTACCCTCCAATCTACTGTATAATTATATTACTTCAGTCCTACTTCTGAAACACAACATATCTCCGAGAGACGTTTTTTAACCGCATTGCGTAGCGTATGCAAACACGGCCGTCCATATAGCTACGTTAGTTAAAACACCAAACAAGAAAAGAACCTTCTACTAATAACATATGCGAGCTGTTTCCATGCAAAAGGTGTGTCAGACCAAAACTAAATAGACTACGTTAATCACACAAGCAAATTATTTACAAAACAAAATATGTCCCATACACCATAAGTTAATTTATCAGATAATAATAAATATTATTCGGTACTCATCCTCAGTCAGCCATCCATCAAAGAACATCCGCAGCCATCTCCCAACCGAATTCTTCTTATCTCATCTCAACCATCTTGACGGAGTCTTGATATTTCCAGGCTTCCTCCATGGTCAATGATGTCATCTCTCGTGCTGATTCAAAAATTAAATTATTATACACTTGCTGTCTGACTACTAAATTCGCCGTTCGGGTACTTCTTTCCCCAAACAGTCTGTTGGCGAATTATCGAAGATACTGCCCCTACAAATATAGTACTGTGACTATCTAACACTGAATTTAACACTTTTAAATAGTTTCTGTGTCCTTCATGACACGCAAAGTATAAAAGCCTGTGTCCACTGACACACAAAATAACAAGCTGTGCCCTCGACACACACAATAATAATAAGCAATGTCTTGGCTCTTCACACCACTTATAAATGAACCAGCCCTAGGTGTAGATAGAGGGGGAAATTAGATAAAAATTTCACAAAATAATAGTGATACAGGAATGAAATAAATATCACTGAACTCGAAAAATAGCGCAGGTCAAGAATATGCCCATTAATCCTAGAATCGATCGTAGAGATGTTGTCTAGGCGATCTCCCGCGTGAATGCTAGCCGAGCGTGCCCACGCTAGACCTGCCGCGCTAAATAGGCATTCTTCTCTCATTGGTTCCCACGTCTTCTGAAACTTGGCGGTTTTATCAGACCTTGGCTTGGTAGGAGTGTCTAGCATGCTCATCAGCCACTCACGTTACTGCATCATCTTTCTTCTAGGCGCGAATATCACAATGAACATACCAGCAGCATGTCTCACTGCGCGTCGCTTCTATTTAGAGGCGGCCACCACCTGTCCTTCTGAATCATAGCTATGGTCATTCTTTTCACAATCCTAAGTATTTAGCCTTTTGTCAAACAGCTTCAGGTATGTCCCCACTGTCTCCAGCAATGCTTGAAATTTCCTCATCTCCGTCTGGCTATTTTCATGATGCTTGTAGAAATATTTATTAATTGAAGAAATAAAACATAGAATCATTTATCCAACAGAGGATAAAGGGTTCAATGCCTTCCTTTGGAGGGGAAGTAAAGCCCGCGGTCCCATGTCATAGATTTATGGCATGTAAAAGAACCTTCAACTAATTACACTTGTGTGAAGCTAAATTATAGGTGATATTTGACTAACACTCTTAAGTCCCAACATTCGAAGCCGGGAGTAGATTGCGGTGGCATCTAGTAACCAAGTTCAGAACTAGTTGTCGTTGACGGTGGCCTTTGGCGGCAAAAGTAGGAACTGCTATTGAATGTCTGCAGTCCTTACTTGAATTACAGATAACATACACTAATACAGCCATCACAGTTAACACCGGTTATCAGACAGATTCTACACGGGGCTACATGACCGCGTTGTCGCAGCCCCTAAACTGAGGAACCAACCAACCAGAAACATTTTAGTCAATAATTTAAGACAAGTTGCCAGGTAAATAAATTCAAAAAGCTTCGTGCGAACTATGGTGTAAAGTAACTATGTGCCAAGTCAACCTTGCCAAGATTATACGACGCGCATACAGGTAAATATAATCTTCCATTTGGAGAAACACTTTCTTTATCACGATCTTAAATAATTTTCACACATAATCTGTAGTAAATTGATGGGAAAATGTGCAACATTTAGAGACGACGAGTGTTGTAAGCGGCACAACGTTGGCTGACATTTCGCATCATTAATACGGTACACAAGGAATAAACCCAAGTTTATCATTGTACACAGCTGAAGATTATATCAATCTTGGTGTATTTCAAAACTGTTATTTTTCCTAACAACAATAATTTGCTCAGTTACATGCAAGGAAAATTGTAGTACACAATTCCCATTGCTTTCATTACCTGACTACTAAACTGGAAGCTTGTTATGCCTAACCATTCGCAGGTGGCGCATCCTATGGCAAGTAAACGTGAAAGAAGTGTAAGCTTTATTCAACTATTACTCCTTGCTATTCAACGCGACTCGTTTGTCTGCTAAGCGGCGAACATCCCCTAGTTAACCATCTTCACAACAGAGGCGTGCCTGGGTTGACCCTCTTGTGAGCCTGTCCAAGTCCACACTGGTGTCAAAATTACAGCAACAAACGTAAATGTTGCAAGGTTGCGTTTATTTTGCCACAAAACATTATAAACACGTGATAGTAAAGTAACAACAATGTCGGGGAACGTGGGTCGGATTGGAACCAAGGGGAACAACCATCGCCGTCTATAATTCTCAAGCCATGCTGTTGGTAGAATTGGCAACACTGAGTAGAGTCCTTGAGTTATATAAACGCGTAAGACCACATGCTAAGTTCTATTCATAAATATCGTTTATTTTGATATGACAGCATCTAAAGACAGTTCGTACCGCACTAACTATTTCAACACCCGTGAAATTCCTCGTGGTAACTCAGACCTGCTGGAAGTTGTAGAAGTGAGTATTACCCGTATTAAGTTGCATGTGTAACCAATACCTGCTAATGAATTTAACCAACAAATTCTTCACTAATATTTCATTGAACTATTTCAGATGCCTAGGAAGTGTTGTGTGCCTGGCTGTAAGTCAAATTATGGCAGCACTATTAAAATAACTGACTAAATCACTACGTTTTGATCACTAAAACGAGGTGGGCTTTCAGTGCTAGTAATTTAGTTTTGGTAAGTTATATATCTTCATGTGGCCTCTATATTCCAGTACATAATAACTATTCAGTTGGCAAGTGCCTTTAGGTAGATTTCTTTAGAAAGCAACCTATTTTTAAATTAAGTGACCAGTGTAGCATTATTGTTACACTGTCAATTTTAAGCTTGGAGGCCTATTGTGACTATGATGAGTGCATCTGTGGAAAAGTGAAGAGTTTATTATCAAAGGCAGTCTCTTTGTTCGTAAGAATACCGTAGTCTTAAATATTTTTTCTGCGCGTGCCAATGACGGCAGTGAGAATAGCTGCAAGAAAAGGAAACTTAAGATATTGGGACATTAAGGTACAGTACAGCCTTTTATTATTACCTTACCGGGAATCGACAGTAGCCTACATAGCATGATAATACGTATCCTTTATTTGTGATATTTGTGTGTAGATTAAGCGGACGTTATGTTCTGTTGTATTTTCGGAAACATTTTGCGTCAAAATCTATGTGTTTACGCAGTGTTAGCAATTGCCAAGTGCTTGTTCTAGGCCTCCCAGATGACAGATGGATGGTGTTGCCAAACCTTATGACATGACTTGAGAATTGTAGACGGCTGATGACGTCACGTTGAAACCAACATCTCGATCAGCTGACTAAAGGGAACTGCGGGTAGTTTGGAGCACTGAAATACTACACGTGATGATAGAATTGGGTTATTTAAAGTGAGTTCTATTCATTACTAAGTCAGGATGGGGTATTACTGTGTCGCGTATGGATGTAAGAAGACGTTTAAAAAAGGATCGGGCATTTCTTTCCATACGTATTGAGCCCTAATTCACCCCAGCCCAAGTTATGGACAGAGCCGAGGATCGAACCGACCTGACAATTTTTCGAGTATTATGTGGAAATTGGAAATGAAAATTTATTTCAATGAAATAAATATTTTAGGAAGAGTTTGGAACCATTTAGAAACATTTTTGGAGAATTTTGGATGATTTTGGATTATTTGGATTTATAAGTTTTGAGGTGAATGTAAATTTAACCAAGGAAGTGTCTGAGCAGAGGAAGCTTCAAGTTAGCACTCTCAAGACCGGTTTTTGTCAGCCAGGTCGACACAAACCAATTTTGCACACGACTTTGTGATAAGAGGCTAGGACATGGTAATAAACCTGCATCCAATGAGGATTCAGCACATAATTTGTGTGGAAAACGCTATTTAATCATATTTGCTTTATTAAGAGAGATTAGCATTCGCAGAGGTCAAGAAGAATATGTTACATTGATTATGAAGAAGAGAAGTATATAATTTTGGCCCAGAGAAGAGTAATTAGCATAACTCTATTGTAAGTGGACCGGTTGCGAGGCTAGTTTGTCCGCGCGCGCGAACCACTGACACACAGCAGAGACTCTTTCTGATACCGTCGAGGAGAGCGGACCTGTTGTACAGCGCTCCGCAAATTTAACATTGACTATCGAAAAGCAGCATAATATATCAAGCAAGCTATTGAAACAGCGAATAGAGAAGAAGATTGCTATATAATCTACAACATTCGACAGAAGCAAGCAATTTCGTTTTTAAAACGAATCTACACATCGCAGCATTATAACTGCAGTATTTGAGAAGCATATTACCTGACATTTTCAAGATGCTAAAATCTACGAGTCGAGGGGGATATTCTTATTCTGCACCCTCTAAGACGATTGGAATGATTCACTAAAAATGGTAGGAGGATAATCTACACTATGACACGGGAAGATTCAGAGTGGATTCCGAAGTCCTGAGATTGACGTCACCACCACTGCGATTCCACCATGTAGTTTGCTGTACTTCAAAAGCTACGTTCAAATGTCCATAAAGAACTTGGAGAGATGTTAACTACGGACTCTCAAAGCTACTATTCTGACGCGGGGGAGAAGAGAGAAGAAGATGGTAAGCAGTGTTCAATGTTCCTGGTACGATCATCTAGACTCGCAAGCAGGGGCGGCTCCTGAGGTGGTGCCCGTGTGCCATGGCACCACCAGTGTAATGAAGAGAGAATATGTGACTTTTCCCTCTCAAGAACAGTTTATATTACATTTACATTTTGAGGAAATTGTATACTTATTCTGCATTTATTTGAACGAGCGCGCAAACTGACACGCGTTCTGGTGGCGCTTTATTGAATTACTGAGCCAGAGCCAACCGGCACTACCTACGAACATCAGACCGCATCAGACACTGTACTGCAATAAGGACTAGTTTGGCTTGAGTTTGTTTGTGTTCTGTTGAGACGCATATTACCCTGAGGTAGAGCCAACGGCTTCGTGACGCGGAGCTTCAATTCTATCCACGAGATAGCAGCACGTCACAGGTACAAGCACACATTACATACACGTTAGAACTGCTGAACTGCTTTATCTTTCAACCACTAGAGTACAGCATATGGCAGAACACCTCCAGTGGTACCAGCTTGACGATATATCACTGTGTCTTGACTATTAAATAAATTCAAACCACAAAATAGTTTTAGTTCTTTATTGTTTGACATTTAGCAACTTTTTAGGCTCATATTGATGACGGGAATTATTTGTTCTCTCTTTGTAATGTAAAAATTCGGAATTTTTCAACAAGTTTTACTGTGTTTCGTTAATTTAATTTGGCGGCACAGTTTCACGTCCCAAGCGTAAACACAAATTCTCAAGTTTGACTGCAAATGTATATGAATAGTGTCCGTTGTTAAATAGCTTTTGTGTTCATTTATATTAGATGCAGGGGATATCCTTTCCAATCAATCCGTATGTTCGATAAGTAAGGTTGTCTTAGAGGTAGGTCATCGTGTTCATTTCATCTCACCTATTTATTTTGAGACAGCAACTGAAATTGCGACAAAGAGGCTGTGGTCACGTGTGTGTTAGCAATAGCCATGCTTATTTTTTCCTATATAGACATGTTACATAAACTTGCATAGCATCATGCGGCATTGACCATATAAACACCGTTTTAATCTAATAAGTGTGCTTTTTGAATCGATACATGCAAGCTAGGTTCCTTAATAAAATTTGATTTGTTTCATGTTTGAAGATCGCATAGCTCGAGCGCAACGTAAGAAGCCGTAGGAATCTCAATTCTGTGTCACCTTTCGGAAGTGTAACAATGAATAAAATAAGTGAGTTGTTACAATCTCCATTTAGCGATAGGACCGCTCTTATTAATTCAAATGAAGGTGTCGATCGAGGTTTTGGAACAAATATTTTTGATGAGTAGGCCTAGTATATGTTGTTTTCTTCAAATTATTTTTTTGAGAGGTTTGTTCAATTATAATTCTTAAAAGTGGTTTTTATTTAAAATGCATATGGATCAAAATATGTGTATGATATAATATCGTATGGCCTCGGTGCCAGGTGCAAGCGTTGTTGTTTGACACCCAAAGGGCAGCTTGCTTGTCGAATTTTTGTTGTTCCTTGGAGGGCCATGAAAGTCAAGGAGGTTAGATATCTAGCGCTTTCTAGTAGAGAAAGGAGGAACTTTTGTTTTGGCGAAAAATCCTGAGATTAAAATATTTGTAGTAGTTATGCAATTTCTCAATTCACTTCAGCTGACACTTCAATTAAAAACGTCGGCTCTCCTGTAGTATACGTTGCCCGTTTCGAAAGTGCGTTATTTTACTTAGTAGCGCTCTGAAAATGGTTTGTATTTACTCTACCACGCTATTAAAGCCATTTGCCATTAACAATCACCGCGTAAACACTTCCAAAAAGGAAATTGTCAACCTTAACTTTCAAGTAATAAACTTATCAAAAAGCACGTCGCCATGTTTGATTACGTAATGCTGCCAACTTACCGATTGTACTACTAGGCAAAATCATTGGCCTGGTTAAAGATTATTGATGCGTGACTACCCCACTGTGCGTGACAAAAACCAGGGGTGTTATCCATTAGCCTAACGCGGCCCGCAGGGCCGCGCTACCTAACCTTTATTGGCCTAGACGAAAACCATTGGGCTGGATGAAAATATTGGTCTGGAAACAATAATGTTGGCACTCTGAAAAAATACCGTAACACTCTCTAGCGATGAAATATTCAACTGCTGTATATTAGTAACATTGGCCATTTCTATAGAAAATTTTTCGGATTTTAATGGCGCCGGGCAACGTATACTACATGAGTTCCAAAACGTCTTCTACAATAGCACAGTTAAATAATGTTAAACATATAACTTATTGCATAAAATATGCACTATCCGTACCTGCAACTTTGAATGATTTTATTGCAAATTTTGAATATGCTGGCACCACCAAGTGAAAAATCACCAGCCGCCACTGCTCGCAAGTGTCGCGAAGCCAGAAGATTGCTGTACGCAGAGCACGAGTTCACTGAGGCCAGGTGGGCACCCGTCAAACAGGCTCGGGGAGATCAGCTGTGAGGCGAGCGGCCGGCCAAGGGCACGCGTGGAGTGCGACCGACACGCCCCAACTTTGGAGCGGAACATCGAGGCCATCGTTCGAGGTATTTTCATCGCAGACCGTCAGAAAGGTACAGAATTGACAGCTCTAAGATCTCAGTATTTTGTTGTAGTTTCTTGAGGGTGTAGCAGGGTGACCTATTCATTATGTAGAAATTGTTAGTTAACTTTTTTTTACACGTCACCGTGTGCCGTTCAGACGTGATTTTATCAAAATTTGGAATTTAGATTACCGTTTTAGTCAGGTTTTATTCAGCGTCGTTTTTAATCTTCTCATTTTAACGAAAACTGTTCTATGTTAGGAAAATGCTTCGATTGTAACACATACGTTTTCAAACCATGTTATGCGTTTAGATTGCCATAATACATTACTACTCACGATAAGATTTATGATGAGGCACTATGATACTGTGAATAACAAGTTTAACATGTATAAACATTTAGTAACAAATTTAAAATGTTATAAACAATAACATTAACCGAATATTATTCTAATTGAAGAATACATTATTATGTGACGATAAGTAAGTCGTGGATGATTTATGTAACCACTATTATGTCAACAAAGGATCACTACCGTGACAATTGAAGTCAGGTGAGGCCTATTAATAGCAACAATTATTTGTTATAACATTGCCAATGCGAAATGAAGAAAGAAGTCTTGTATGTCTATGGAAAGTCAGTAACATGTTTAAGCAAGTTGCTAAATGAAGATTTTGCTCATTCTTGTTTTGTAACAGAGAAACGAAAGTATTATTATTATTGTTATTAACTTTTAGACGAGCGGACTACAACCATTTTAAAGTTTACATTTGAGTAAACGTGGTATTGTTGTACAATGCAATGGTTTATCAATAGATTGCATTATGATCAGTTACTTGGAATGTCAAACGAAAGACATTGTTGTAGACAAATGTATGTCGAAGGTAATGAGCACGATGAATTTAAAATTAGAGAAGGAGGAGGTTAGCAGTGTTTCATGAACTGTATACACAGCAGTGTTACATAGTAGGATCACTAATTCTGCTACAGGTTTGTAGACAGATGGGTTTGTTTTGAATTATTCCGTGCAGTATTTTACGAGAATTATTGTATTAAGAGTAAGGAGAATTTGTGTCGTATTTGGAAGCGCAGGAGACGCTATGAGTATGTGAAGTTCACGTTTTGAGCAATTTACTACTACAGGGTGTTAAGAAAGTCACTGACATTCGAGAGTGTTTGTTTGTATTGTTTTGTCAGAGTTAATGCTATAGCCACGTCATCGTCGTATTAAGTTGGTGTAGTTCCGTCTCGATCTTTAATGTCATTATTATTCATATGTAATGGATTTGTCTATACAGAGCTTTAACTAACTTCATTGTTCGTTAATATAGTTCATTTAATTTTAACTTATAGCCAGAAGCATATAGAAGCTATCGTTTTGTGAACAAGTCTAGAAAAGAAGTTTGTGACAGGAGAGCTCATTAGATTGATATATCACATCAATTCTAGTCCAGATTCGAATACCGCGTTGGACGCGTGTAATTCAACATTGTATATAATTGTTAGTTATATATTCCATTGTTATTTTAGATTTGCTCACGTTTGTAAATAGCTGTATATCGTAGGGTATTTCACGATTGTTATTATTATGAGTCGAACAGCTGATCATAGATCAATCTCACGAGTAACCAGTCACAGGATGACTAACAAGTTTTACTATTCGATCTTATTCGAAGATTTAGGAAGTAGATATTTCATCTACAAGTGTAATTGTTTGTTTTGCAAGTTCCATGTTTTATTATGGATGACAGGGATATTTCTTGTATATATTTATTTTGGGAATAAATCCCAGGCACATGTCGTTTTACCTGTTTTGTTTTATAGAAACTGATCATCTTTTCATTTCGCAATCGCCGTGTGATAATACTAGCAGTTAGTTACTAGAACTCACTTATAAGTCTCAACTTCACCGTTCACGTCCGAGATCCGAGATTCTCGTACTGTCCCCGTTATCAGGATAGTAGGCTGTCAGATATCCGCCCCCTCAATCGGATTGCCAATAATCAAACGCACCGGCACAGCTACATCAATGAAAATGGCACTGACAGATACTATCGAGATTAGAGCACAATAGTTAACAAGAAAATTATTGTGGAACACACCAAAATATACGGGGGTTCATACTTACCTTTTACTTACCTCTTAAATTTATCTCGGGGACTGGGTTGTCAACTGGATCACTTAAAGTATGCCCTCACAATAACCTCCACCATGATATTTAAAATGAACCAAAACGAAGACGAGAAACTTTAAACTGCACAATAATTTATTTCACATAAAGAATGAATTTAACAAAAATAAAACAACAAAATCCACGTGGCAATCAGAAGCCATCGACCACATAACCATGTCCTCCTGTAGGACTGGTATACTCTACATACAATTTTTCAGCTTTCTCAAGCTCAACATAACTTAATTATAATAATGCACTTGGAATGGAAACGGGATTTGGGACGAGACACATATATCAATTGGTTTGCGTGTTTATATACTTCACATTTTATTTATAGCCACAAGGCTATTATGGAGAGTCCTTGGCCTCTATCATACAGTTGTCCGGACCAGCTGCAATGCACCTGCATCGTCAAAGTGGACTCACCCCTCCGTTCAACCCTAGCATAAGCGAGTTACATCAGAGCTTAGCTCTCCTTTCAAAACACGTTAAATGTCCACATCTCAACTGAAATATTATCACGCAAATGTTTTAAATGCTCCATTCAAACACCAGTGGATTACTCCAACAATCCCAAATCAAATTTAATTGTTCAATCCACATGTTTAATTAGCGTTGTTTAGAGTATAAAAACAAAACTCTAAATGTTACTAACAAAAGTTCATTAATTATTTATAACAATAATAAATTGTTTATAACAATGTCAAACGACAATTAAAAATTTTATACACGCCTCTATTAATCCCTTTCATTACAAATTGTTATCAAAGATATTTACAAAATTATTTACAATATTAATATTGTTTATATTATTTATACAAGAAATACATTAAACCACACGTTTATCCGGTTGACAATTACTTAAATTATGGTGATATAATCGACCAATGAAGGTTAGTTATATTTAACTGTCAAATTCAGGTTTAATAATAATTATTAATATTTGTGACGGTAACCTCCATTCAAAATCTTCATCTCAAATTATTTAACACTCTTGTTAACTTTAACAGTATCTTCACATGAATAACTTTCAAAGAACCAGGACAATACATTTAGCGGAAAAATACTTCGCTCAAAACGCACAAAATTGCTCAAAAATAGGCCCAGAATTCATCATATATCTTCATATATATGGCATCAAAATCTTCCAAATTACATACAAAAACCTCCACTCATAAATTCAACAACTTCATTTATTACTGTGGGAACCTCCTTCATTATTCAAGGGCATTACTCATCAGCGACTTTTACAGGTCCACTGAACTAACGATTATACATCCATTGTTCCTCTTCAAAAATTCTTATATTCATCAATTGTATTAATGTCTGTTATTATTTAACCTTCGTGGGTTTCATTCATGAATCGATATGAAGTAAAAATTTGCCAATCACAAATAAATTTAATAGCAAATACGATTAGACACTCCTCCCTGGTCTATCAAAATTGAGATTAATATCTTCAAAGTGTCGCAGTATAAAAATACTATCTTCAATCAAAGTTCATCTAAACTGCATAAATAGTCGAATAGAATACAATTAGACTGAGAAATGCAAACATTATTGTTCCAATCTATAATTGGGAAAAACTCCTATCAAATGTTCATTACTAGAGTGTATTCAATAAATCGTAATCAAAGTTCATATTTCATAAAATTGTCTATAATGCAATGATAAATGTCTATGTTGCAATCATGTTCATAAGACGACTAGTATTTCAAAGATCGTCGATAACGTAATAGATTTTAACGCTCTAAAATCTTTAATCATTCTTATTTCTTGAGGATGACAGAAAATTGGTCAAAGTAATTTACTGAATAGAATTACTTTAATAAATTGACACGCTGTCTGACTTCAAATCTGCCATAGAAATTCGTTAACTTTACAGTCAAATCGTGACTACAAAAATATGCAAATAACTGAAAGAATCTAAATTATCAGTCTCAACTGATCCAAAATTATTTAAGTATGCCAATGACATAACAATGTCTCAACAAATCGTAGAAAAAGGCATAAATCATCGAAGTGTACTGAGTACAGAAATGTCAATCAAGAAAATGGGGCAAAAGATAGGACAAAAAATATGGGAAAATGGTTGCTCAGATATCGCTACATGACTCAAATAATACAAGAAACGTTCACGACTACCTTATCTGTTGATTGAAGTTCTAGAGGAAAGTTTTCAAAGAAAACTGCTGTTGGTTCCATTTCACCAGCGTGAAGATGTGCTCCGTCCTCGAACCTGGAATCAGCGTCCTCGGAGAATCGAACTGCTTCCTTCTCCGGAAATTGCACTGCTCCGCGTATACGAAAGACATCCTTCTGGCAAAATTCTTCTTTGTGAGCCGGGTCCTCCCTGGCCTCTCTTGAAAGTTCCCGGAAGTTCTGGTCGCAATTCGCCATGAAGTTTATTGCAGTTATTTCCGCAGAAATATTCATAATCGTGGAGTATGATGATATTTCCACTGTCATCTGATATAATTCAGCGATGGATTCACGATGCATGAGTGTAGTTGGATGTTCACTACATGCTCGCTCTTGTAGAATGACGATTAACGAAGTTCCATGCTGTTACTTCACTCCATCGATATATGTCCCAATTGCATTAAAGCCTTAGCCTTCCATCTCAACTTCTGTTATAATCATTGAAAGCACTGCCAGACTATAATGTTCCATAATAGAATGTATCGTTGTATTACCAAACGTATGCTCCAATATCACGGTTGCGATGCACGTGTCAGCCGTAGTGTATAATGTAGAATTTTAAAAGTGCTTCTCAGGTGGCGAGAAAATCACTTTTGTCTGCAGCCTTAAAGTGTCAATATCTTTCAAAGTATAACTGTGAAATTGTTCAAATGTTCTACACACCTCAATGTTGTACTGCCCAATTGAATTATAATGAAGGCAGAAGTTAACTCTTTATATCTTATCTGGTGGAAACGTTAATGTGAGCGTTACAACTTCACCTAGTTTCGAACAGCGTAAAATGGAACTGCTCCGTGTTCGTTCGATGTGCCGGGCTTTAACCACACGCTAAAGATGACTTGCTTCACTTATTCACTCGACAATGACTCTATGACATCTGAAATATATATGCGGTATCAGCGGTATGATCCGTATGAGAGCTCCTCTATCCTGTGCACGACCTTTTATCAACTTCTTAAGGGGCGTATCCATCCCTTCCATATCCTGTTGCTCCGTCATTGCTAGAAGTTTTAACTTTGGCTATACTTGACGGATTTTCAAATTTCAAAAACTCAAAATTAATTTCTTCAAAATTCCAAATCAATGCCATAACTGAAAATAGATTTCCACAAATCTGCATGCCAAAAGCAATCAAATATCGTAGTTTCAGCAATCTCCGTGTTCCTTCCAAACTATCGTTCATTGGTTCGAGTCTCTCCTCCAATAGCGTAACTTCTTCCTTAGCACAATACCTTGTTTCCTGCGACTGCGTCGTAAATTTCAGATCTTTCTCGAACAAAATCATGACGTCACCAAGAATCTCAGCTCAACCAGCCTACTTGCATGAAGTCTACGTCATCCGTGCCTACGTCATGAATATACACGTCACAACTATGACATTCATAACTTTATTCATTTATGCCAATACAGCCATCGTGGTCTCAATATAATTCAATTTACGGGGGCAGTACTACCAAGTTATTTTGGAATTAGATTTGCTAGTAAATGTGTAACTAATTGTAGTGTTATTGTACGTCCGTATGCGTCAAGGGTTTCCTAGTCATTTATCCAGTAGGGATGCGTTGACGTATCTAGCTGGGTGTCAACGTCCCTACAATCCTTACCATCTTAGCGGATATGGGTGATGGCTAATGCGAGATTCGGGCGCAGTATGTTAATTCATTGCTAAATAACCCTAAAATTCTTGACTTAATTACTTGCATTTCTTTAGCCTACGTTTCCTCTTAACTCCGAAACATGAAAAAAAAATTAAACATGGAAATGCTGAAATTTTTATCCCTTACTCCACTGAACAGGCCTGTATTTATGCTCGAAGGTATCAAGTATTTACATGTCCATAGGCTAGACGTGTTTCTTGGTGTTTTGTTGATCTGAGACTGCTAGTAAATGCATCTCTGAACCTAAAAATGCTTTATGTCCCTATGCTGGATTAAATGTAGTGTGGACTACACAATGCAGTCGTCAATCATGTTCAGTGTCAAATTGCAGGTTATGCTACAGATGTGACGGTGTAGTCTTCGATAATAAATATTAAATGTAAATTATGGACAGTGCGTTTGGTTGAGGGAATTTTGAGATTCTTCTAGGATAGGCTACATTGCATCCCTAAATTAGTCAATTCTTCGTATAATTTCAAAATTCTGTGTTATTTTTGCGAAGGTTTCTATGATTCATGGAAAATGGAATTTAAATGGAAACAGTTCATTGATTAAAATATTTTCCTATGTAGCAATAGTAATGCATAGTTTTTAAAAACCAACGCTTACTAAATCGATAGACTTCCTTATTTCCATTTGCCCATTTTGTTTTGTTCACTTTTGTAAAATACTGAAGTGGAAGGGTAACGCTGAATGAGAGCTCTTCGTACGATAAAATGTTCTTACGTACCGGTACTGAAATTAGCCAAAATACATTTTCTAATTATGAAAAATAATTTCGGAAATGATGTAGTAAGTTAATAGATTGAACTTTTTTGGAGCTTTCGGGCGTACAATATAGAATGACCAGCTAGACAAACACAATTCTGTTCAAAAATCAGTAGGCCTAATTCAGAGTTGGATTTGTTATTAAGTATTTACAAGAGGGGATCCTGGATGTATGAGTATTATGGAACACGACAGCCACTTTTTATACAAACACAATTCTGTTCAAAACACAGTAGGCCTAATTCAGTGTTGGATTTGTTATTAATTATTTACAAGATGGGATCCTGGATGTATGAGTATTACGGAACACGACAGCCACTTTTAACACCAAATATGTTACATTCTTAAGCTTTGCTACCTTCCGGTACGTAAAGAAACATGCGATGCTTTTACCAATGCCGTATAAATTACGAAAATGTGTGTTTAAACCCTCATTAAAAATATTTTCCCCACATACTCCTATCACCTTCCATTACGAGGTCCTCTGTTTACCCCACGGGGAGCCCGAATCGCATGCGCCATAGACGTTCGTTATTCCTCGTCTTGCGCATGACGTCACTGTAGGAGCACTGTGGCCGACGAGAAAGACAGGCCACGGCGCGGACTGTGACGTCAGAGGAGTGGTGTCGCTCGCTCGCCTCGCCGTATTGATTGCACCAAGGTATTCTCATCTAAAGAAGCCTACCAAGAGCCGAGTAATTTGTTAGTGTGAATTTAAGGATACTCAAAAATAAAGTTAAAAGCTGTGGAAGAAATCCACCCCTATCACTAGCTCAAAACCTTAGAGCAGTAGAATATTAAGCAGTGTAATACAAACGTTGAATGGATGTTCCAGTTTATGCAGATATACAAAACTGTACATATAATCCTCTTATCATCGTTCATCAATAAGTTATTTCCATATATACCAGTTTACATGTAAGTTTAACTTTAAAAGCAGCTGGAATTTAAAAAAAAAGAAGAAACAACCAAGCATTGCATTAGGAGAAAGTATCCAGTGCTTCATTTATTGCAAGGGAAGGGTCATTCATGCCCCAAAATAATAAAAACGAATATAAGAAATTTGAGCCTACACTTGTGGTTTTTAGCATTTTGCTTTTTTGAGTAGGCCTACCATAAGACAATCTTTTTCAACAACAAAAATTTAATGCATAGGACTACTTCAGATACATATATGAATTGCTGAGATTATACTTACCTCCTTTAGCAGAGAGCCTTTTATCTGACAACAATCCTCTACAGTGGCAGGTTTACTTATTGTGGCAACTAACTTACCTTCATGTTGGACATGTTTAACGGTTCTCTCCCATTCCCAGTTAGGCTTAAGTCAAATTTATGGTTTTATGGGCTCAAGATTTTTATAACGAAGTATATTACTACAAATGAAGGACCTTGGAAACTTATTCATTGTGAGTTAATTCAGTGGATTGAAATGTCGTGGATATCAGCCCCCACGCACTTATGTGTGTACTGTACTTGTAATAGAAAAGGATGTGGTAGTGGTTTTCAGTTAGCTTTTATTTACAGTTGAGTTGGGAAGACACTTCCAGGATGCAAGGAGTGGGATTCAAATCATTCTATCAAGAGCCTTTGTGCGAAGCTTTGAAGACTAAATCCTATATCAGGTTTCAAATACTCCTTCGCAAAGCAGGTCACCTGGACAAGAAGCCACTTTACTTACCCCTACTCCATCTAGGTGGAACTGTTCCATTTATTAAAATTAAAGAAAGACCATACTTGCCATTGTAATTTGGATCTATGCTGGCTACACGGACATGATATCTCCCTCCCTATAAGATGTCCAAGATCTCCACCAAATGTCAAACGAGACCCTTCCAATTATTCAAATGAAAGCATTCCTCAACTTTTAATTATTTTTTCTTATTTCTTGTTTCACCCTGGTGGTCCGGGGATGAAGAATTTTATAACATACCCAGTCCCCCCTACCCCTTCCTCCCAGAAAATGTCGTATACTCCTCACCACATCCATTCCCCCTGAAAAAGAACATGGGCATCCTTGCAGGCCACATGGAAAATAAGCAGTTAACAGTACTACACACAGGGTAAATCGGTTTGAAATGGGTAAATCTAGAGCTTTAACAGAGAATTCAGGATGTGGTGATTGGTAGGGCCCTGGAGTACAAAACTATGCCCGTATCTTCAAGAACACTAGCAAATTGCAAGTAATCTTCATCCAATGACACAGTAATGTTTACACTTAATTATAATAAGCACACACAAAATGTATTACAGACATTATTTTATTTAGGACATTGGTTATAAATATAAGCATCTCAAGCACATTAACACATTGTCTGGAAGAATCTTAGAATGTAGAAAATGAAGTTTGCAGGTTTCACCAAGTAGGCTATAAAGGTGATATCTTGCTGATCTTGGATATATTACTGGTGATTATTAGGATCTAATATCCTCCAGCGATTAATATTCTCAAAAAATCCTGCACTGCACATAGGGCCTACAGCCATTATACCCTGCTGATGATTCATGATCTCTTCAGGATTTTAAATTTTTCTGACACCATTTCTCAATCTCACTGGAGCTTAGTGGGTTACAAATTCATCGTTACAAATATGCATGAACACAATTTGAGGACTGGACATGACTAACTTGCTTCCAGCTGCCTTGCTACTGTTTCCTTATGCAGTACAAAATCACTATCAATTACATTGGTATCTTGCAGCCTTGGCAACGATAGAGTCTTGTATTAACTCTTGTACTATTTTCATCTCTAATTTATCTCAACAAAACAAGCCTGCCAACTTGTGTCAATAGCTTTAATGTGGACATGCAATGGAATTCACACTTACAAAATTCCCCTAGACACAAAATGGCAAAATGGACAACACTTAGGGTTTAAACGCTGCATACATGTTAAATTCTATGTGTTATACTCTGATTTACAAAAGATGAACGGTGCAAGCTGCCATCCGCTTGAATGGTGAGGTGAGGAGTGGAGACAAGAGGGGTAACGGTGTCCATAGCAACAGCGAGCAGTGTTGCAATGAATGCCGACACAGCAGTGAGCACATGGTTTGACGCAGTGTTCTACTGTGAACTAACTCGTCACTGCCATTAGTAATATCCCGTGTATATATTGAAGTGCATTTGCTTATTCTTTCATAGGCTACAGTAAGCGTTATCGTTCTGTTTTTGTTGGAAGCGTGTGTATATACAGATTTTGAGTTTATTTCTTTTATTTG
Source organism: Meconema thalassinum (assembly GCA_946902985.2). Taxonomy (NCBI): domain Eukaryota; kingdom Metazoa; phylum Arthropoda; class Insecta; order Orthoptera; family Tettigoniidae; genus Meconema; species Meconema thalassinum. The sequence goes on from OX336391.1 coordinate 217,679,771, forward strand.
CATCATCGTGTCTATTTTCGTTGTGTAAAAATGGCATCGGTACATGCTCGCGGGAGGCCCAGGATCCATTCTCTGCGACAGAACAACTTCAGGCCGTGGTGTGACTCTCCATAGCCAAGTAAAGGAGATGGTATGTGCGGTGAGGAATTTTATGGAGGAAGAAGAGGAAAGTATGCGCTTACGGGAGGAACCTCTGATTCCATTTGTTCAGGTGAGGAAAAGAACTGCCAAGACTCTTGGTGTGAGTGAAATCTCTGCATACCGAGTGACGGAAGGGAAGTTCCTGTCTGATGATGCTGGCCCGTCTAAACTATCAACTCCAGGGAAGAAGAGGTATAGAGAAGGGGTGGTCACTAATTTAGATGGCTTTCAACAAGATGCTGTTAGACGGCATATTTATAGCTATTATTTTAGGAAAGAAATTCCAACATGTCGCAAACTTCTTGTTTTTGCTCAGAGAGGCACAATTATTTCAAGGAAGCCTTTCTTCACTGAAAGTGTTGCACGATCTGGGATTTAAATATAAGAAAATTAATGGGGGGAAGGTGATCATGGAGAGGCCAGATATTGTGGCTTTGAGGTGTCAGTTCCTACATGAAATGGGGAGACCCTACTGAGTTTTAGGCCAAAAATTACAAACAAAAAACCAAAATCTGGTTTCATGCCCTAGAAGTTACCTTATCACTTGGGGCACTTAAATATACATTTGTTTTTTATGTACGGCCATTTTTAAATACCTTACGGGGGCTTTTAAAGATCACGTGCTTAGGTCTTGAAATGGGCAACGCCTACTTCCTAGAACCAAAAACGAAAAACCCCTCAATTTTGTTGTAATTTCATACTCTTGGCCAAGATTATCATGCCAATCATCTGAATACAAGCTTATGGTGCCATCTGTTGGTAAATTTATCAGTTATGAGTAGCCTAGGCAATGTTTGTCAAGTGTGAAACTTTTCTTACCATACATGTTATTTTCTTATCCCATATAATTTTTAGCTGTATGGCATTCACTAAAAGAATATCATTACTATACACATGCACATATTTAACATCGAACAGAAGTATTTTGGTTTGTAGTAAAGTATAGGCCATTTTGGATACATGGTGGAACCTTGCGTCTTTGTTTATTTTGATGGTCAGTGGCTTTAGTGAAGTTTATTCGCAAGAATTATATATGTTTATTGGTTTACTGTGAGTGGTGGAACTTGTGTAAGTTAATGATATTTTAGAGATTTGTGTGCAGTTTATTAGATGTATTCTGTATCTAGTCGATGGCGTAAACCGAAAGTCCGTGAAACAAAGAAATGGAATAGTGCTATTTTGAATGTTGACAAACAGTGGGGTGATATTACATGTGAAGTTAAGTAATGCAAGTTCAACAGCTGCAACTATTTCTTCTGCCAGTGTCAGAAAACTGGAATAGGCCTATTTTAGTGAGGAGAATACTGTTAGACCTAGTGTTAATGACAAGCACATTCTCATTCATATATGGGTGCCCTCCAAAATTTGTTTACAGACCTGTGTGGTGAATGTGGCAGTAAATCTTCGTGTCAACATCAGGGAGAAAGATGGGTTTAGTAATAAGTTACCTCTGAAGTGTGGGAAAAGTGATTTGTAAACTCAGGGAAGTCTTGATGCAGGAAATTCCACTAAAATACTGTTTTTGTTAATAAAGTTAGCTTTTTCTCAATACTATATTTTTCGGCATTTTAAATGTTCCAGTTGCCTGCGTTTTGATCCCATTACCTTCAAACTTGGTTTGCACATACAACTTTGTAGTCTTAATAATGTGTGGAATCCATTTTGAAAAATATTAATAATTTTCAGAAATATTTAGGTTCAAATTTGAAAAAAAATGACATATTTTAACAGAACAACAGGTCATTCTAAGAAAAAAACATTTTAATAATAAACCATTTGCACTGATTTTAAAAGTAATACCAATTTTTATTTGTAGACAATTGATGATCATTCCATAGAAGTTTTAGATTGATAACTTTAAATTTGATGTACCTGGGACATTTTCAAAATTTGCATATTTATTACATAAAATGTTATAATTTCTAAATGACTGAACCAAATAGCTCCAAAGTTTAGGATTCCCTTAATTATGCTCACTTTAAAGAACCTACAAAATTTGGTGAAAATAGGGTGAAAATAGGCTACTGGAAAATTCAAAACTTAAGTTAATAGGGCAAAAATGTTATGGATATTGTGTGGTTAGGAGGTTCGGTGAAATGTGGGTCAATGCTGGTCACACAGTGTCTAAGGGTTGGAGTGACAAGTCAGTTCAGGGGACAAGGAAGGGCCGTCAGGCAGAGGGGGTCGATTTATTATTCTACATGCCGGGTTATCACACGGCTTTGTTAATAATACACTTTTGCTCTTTAGGTCGAAAAGAACTGGTGATTACCATGAAGACATGGACTACAACTAGTTTTTAAAATGGTTCCAGGAACAATTGTTACCCAACATCCCTGAACACAGTGTTATTGTAATGGACAATGCTTCGTACCACATAGTACAGATAGAATAAGCTCCAACAACTTCAAGTACGAAGCCGCGAATTTTGGAATGGATCGACCGCCATTGTGTAGCCTACCATGCGACAGCTCTCGGACAAAAGGAATCCTTCTCGGTAGTGCTGAATGAACATAGAACGAGCGATAACATTCTATATAATACATGAATTAGCCAAAATACCTTATAAAAGGATGAGAAATAAATTAGGAAGCAATGTTTTAATAGATGTTTCCTCCTCCGCCGTCTGTGACCCACCCAGCCATTCCAAATATAGCGAAAATTACAGCAGTGAGCGCCATTGTTCAAATCAATCTTCAAAAAAGTACCATAACAGTACTGCCAACCTCGCCCTTACGGTACTATGTGAAACAAAAAAGTGCCCAATTCAGTGTCTAGTGGGCATCATTCGTTCGCAGCACTCAGTTCACGACTCGAATTATGCTAGTGTGTGCAATATTTCGCATCTCTGTACGGCTGAAATGAGTGTTTTTTGTTATCTGCTCTGTAATAACTATGCAGTATATCGCTCTCCTGTAATAAGTATGTGTATTTTTTTCCGCACAACTGTGGTTTTGACAAAGGTTACAGCCTAACGCGCCCAGATCAATGAGTTTTGGCAATGGTTACTGCCTAACGTGTCCCGATGATTCTTTTTTTTATCAACAGTGATTTTGCATCCCACTTCTTTTTATCAACAGTGATTTTGTATCTCTCATGTGTGCCTCGGTGCGTGCTGCTCGAGTGAGCCTTGTTGACGGTTAAACGAGATCAAGTGCTATCGAAGCATGGCAGCTGTTTTTAAAATAGCAAAAAATAAAAACACATATTTACGTACTTTAGCACATATATGAAGTTCAGTAGTAAGTTTTAATTAGGGTTCCTAATTTCAATACGTAATATCGCCAAAAGATGAAACAAGGACACAAGGTATGTAAAAGTACATTCATGTCTGCTACAAGTGTATAAGCCGCGTTCCACTTTCATTCAGAATTAATATCCTTCTCAACCTTATACAGCAGCGCAAGCCTAAACCCATGTAGGCTACCACGTGGATGAACTGGCGAGAAAGCATGGCCATGAGATCATCACGCTGCCCCATATCATTGCCACTTCAATCCTATAGAAATGATATGGGGTCAAGTGAAGGGTTATCTAGCACGGCATAATAAGAATTTCACACTCCGTGAGGTTGAGAAGCTTACCGTTTAGGCTATTAGGGAAGTGACTTCATAAAACTGGAAGCGTTTTGTGTTAATAGTGCAACGAGAACTGGATGAGGCTACAAAACGTGAATGTATACTCGATGATGGGGGGGATAATATTCCATTGCGATGCCGCCACGATAAAATTCCCCTAAAACAAAATGGCGTCTACCATGACGTCATCAACGACGTCACTCCTCTAGCAAGCTTACGGGAAAAGCCTGGGTAATAGGGGTTTTTGGGTGGGGAAACACAAAAACCTTCGAATTCGCGATATTTTTTTACGCATCGAAATCAACAATTGAGCTATGAAGCTCAATTGCATATTTCGATGCGTATAAAAATTTCGCGATTTTAATTGATATTTTCAATTTCCCGCATCGAATTCTACAATTGGACTATATAGATCAATTGTAGATTCCGATATACCTCGTATTTCGTACAATTTCATAATTAAAAAAACGTGCATCGAAATCTACAATTCACCTAAATAGCTCAATAGCATATTTCGATGCGTAGAAAAATTTTGCGATTTCAACTGATATTTTCAATTTTCCGCATCGAAATCTACACTTGGACTATATAGATCAATTGCAGATTCCGATACACATCGTATTTCTTACAATTTCAAAATTGAAAAAAAAAGACGAGCATCGAAATCTACAATTCACCTAAATTTCTACGACCATCCATTGCCATCAGACGTAAAATTCCGGGTGCGTTTGATTCTACTAAGCGCTCGGCTGATATTCCCTTGTCCAACAAAGCTATGGTGTCACCAGAGGTTGATGGCGAGTTTCTAACATCTAAACTCTTAGAGTTTCTGCCAGATATGTCTGAAGCTCTAAGTATGATTGACGGTGAAACAGAGATCCGAGACATTACTCTGGATAACAGCACAACAAATGACCCGCATCCGGTAACGATGGGACCTGATTGCTCTGTTGAAGGATTCCGCTACATCGCTGACTATATCGCCTACCGAGGACGTGAGCATGATCGCTCAATGGGATGCCCGGCAGGGCAAATACTTCCTGTCTCTTCTGATACAGCACCTGAAGGATGGATCGAAGTTTGGTTGGTGGTCTACTCGTTCCATCAAGTGAATGGCTAAATAAAATTAGACGATTTGAGTTAACTTTTACGGACGTTCATGGAAATAGTGCTCTCTCACGGGACCAAGATATTGTGGGAAAACTATCTAAATTAATAAGCAACAATTTTCCAGATGTGCCAACAGTGGTTGTTAGGATATACGCCAGAACTAGAATATTTCTGCGTATGCGGCATTTGAACGCTAGGGCGAAAGAAGCAAAAGTCGCGGCTGCGGAGCAACGAAAGGCACGCAAATGGCTTGCGTCGTCAAAGGTTAACACCGCTCAATACCCGAAACCCCAGTCTCGAAAATAAAGGTAAGCGTATGTGTTAAATGCTTATTATTTCGTGAGTAATTTGTTGTACATCTGCTGTAGAATGAACGATAATTCTAAAATGAGAGTTGCAATTTGAATTGTTTATCAACAAGTGTTTTGATAATTTCTGTGTTTATAAAATATGCGTGGTATAGTTCAGAGCCCGAGTTCTGAATAGTTTGTATCCATGCACTGTTATGAAACACTGGTGGGTGTTTGAGCATCACTCATCAAGAATCATAATCGAAATGTATTTTAAAGTCGGTCAAAACGATTGTACCCAATTGTAGTGGGTGGTTCCCTAATCCTGAAGAAAATTACATGAAATGAATGCAAATTTCAATTTCTTTTGAGGATTAGGGAACCACTCACTACAATTGGGTACAATCGTGTTGACCAACTGAAAAACATTACATTTCGATTACTTGGGCAACACTGAAAAATCGCTTCTAACACGATAATAAAATTCATAATATTTCGATCATTTTAATGTTATGTTTGTTGTTGGCGTTAATTCATTTGAGGCGCTTGGGACATCTTGGCCATCAGCCCCGTGTATTTGGGTGTGTGTTGAACTTGTCTGATAACCTGTAAGTTATTGCTGTGATGACTAGTAGTGTGTGTAACTGTATTAGGAACAGGGATGAGGTAGGTTCCCCGGGACTTGAAGTAAGGTACTATCCCGGCATTTGGTTGGAGGGAGTGTGGGAAAACGCGGGAAAAACAACACTCAGGACATCTTGGACATCAGCCCCGTGTAGTTGGGTGTGTGTTAACTTGTCTGATAACCTGTATTGCTGTGATGACTAGTAGTGTGTGTAACTGTATTAGGAACAGTGATGAGGTAGGTTCCCCGGGACTTGAAGTAAGCTACTATCCCGGCATTTGGCTGGAGGGAGTGTGGGAAAACGCGGGGAAAACAGAGCCGTAATTCGAGCCCACAATCTCCGGACTAAATGCAGGAACCCTCGAGGCCGTGGTGCATGATTTAACGTGCATGGCTTAGCCGTGGGGCAAATGTTATGTTACACCGATTTTTTTAACAGAAGCCGTTACTACGTCTTGACCTATTCTTATTGGCCGTGTGTGATTTACCATGAGCAATGCTAAGCTAGTTAAAACTATTGTTTTATTTCTGTTACGTCTTTCTGTATTGCTTGTATGACGCTGCGAAGCTAGCTTGCTCCTACGGTGACGTCACACTGTCAGCCAATGGTAGCTCGTAACGCGTCGGGCCCAACCTTTAGTATATTGAGAAACCTTGATTTACCCTTTAATCAGCTGATCGAGATGTTGGTTTCACGTCACAGTACAGGCGCAGTGTGGCAATGCGCACTATATTGTATTTATACTCGAAGTTAAATCCACTAATTATTACTGCACTCTTACAGAAGTTCCAGGAACTATTCTCTTGCATGCCAGTTAACAGTTGGCAACAGTGGTAGGAATCCCCTTGCTTGTAGTCTTGGTTAAATTACAGCGTGCTTCGTGTTGCTCTAACATTTATAACTTCAGGAATTCTTTCTCCTCAAGGTAAGCATTGCAATTGTGTAGAAATTTGCTTATTCATACATCCTCTCCAAATTACTTCTTATTTACTAGAGCCTTGCATCAATTTTCTTGTATAATTTAAATACCATTCTTGTCGATGGGTTGTTGACATAACCTTGCAATGCGAGGCAGAATGCTCCACGGTTCCATTGTGCCCCGGTTCCATTCCGCCCCATGGTTCCCTTGTGCCCCATCCTCTTTGTCAAGGCTTCTTCAGTTGTGGCATTTCTCGTGTTATTTAACATGTTTGCCTATTTAGTGCAGTTAGAAACCTTCAAATACAGTGTGGTTTGTTTTATTTTTAATTTATATGGTCAGAAATTACTCAAGAAAAACAGACCGCCAAAAATGGTCTTCGTATGGAACTGGCAATCAAGAAAGAAATGGGGTTAAGAAAAGCGTCGGAACAATTTCAAGTTCCCAAAACTACAGAGAAATGTGAAGAAGAAACTTGAAAATGACAAACACTGTGTAAATAAAAGTGCAGGAAAATCTCAACTGTGTTCACTGCACAAAAGGAGCAAACACTTGGGGAGTATTTAAAAATGATGGGAGTCCATTCTCTTCGGTCTGACCCTTAACAATTGCCGCGCTTTAGCATACTAATTGGCCGAAAGAAACCACGTCGAACTTGTATTCAAGAAAATAAAACAAGTAGCAGGTGTAGACTGGATGGAAGGTTTCCTGGCAAGGCATCCAGAATTAAGCCATCGAAATCCTGAGGCAACTTCTGGTGTCCACGCAGTGGGTTTTAATCGACCAAACGTGCAAAAGTTCTTTGACCTCCTCTTCGAATGTTGCGAGAAATACAAACTGACAGCTGATCGCATTTTTAACTTTGATGAGACAGGAATAACAGTAAACCCAAAAGGACATTCAAAAATAATTGCTCCAAAAGGAAAAAGGATAGTTGGTGTCATAACGTCTTCTGAGAGGAGAAACAGTGAGTTTGAACTGGCTCTACCCCCTGGAGGATGGGCAGAATGCCATGAAACCGGCTGGATCAACACTGAGATCTTCACAAAATGGTTTAAGAAATTTGTGGTCTTAACGAAAGCTAGCAAGGAGAACGTTGTCCTTCTGATTCTGGATGGCTATTCTACTCACACCAAGAATCTGGAGGTTATTGACTACGCAAGAGAAAATGGTGTTGTTCTACTGTGCCTTCTACTTCATGCCTCACATCGTTTACAGCCACTTGATGTCGCTTTCATGAGACCTCTCAGTCTCTACTATGAGCAGGAGACAAGAAAATGGTTGAGGACGAATGCAGGCAAAGTTATCACCCTCGGGCAAGCAGCGTCATTGTTTGGCTCTGCCTTCGCTAGGGCCGCGACAATGGAATCCGCTTGGAATGGATTCAAGTCCACTGGAATATGGCCACCGGACATGAATGTCTTTACCGATGTTGACTTCATGCCATCATCCCCAACAGATAGGCCTAAGCCTATCTCAGCTGAAACACAAGCTGCCACATCAGTACAATCTGTTGTGTACAACCCATCTCCAAGACGTCCAGGACCATCTGTGGAGGAAGAGATTCCTTTAGCAGATGACCCATCAGATGAATTGCGTCCTCATTGTTCATGGGACACACCAGGTACCGTCTCTCCAGCGATTCCATCTACATCATTCCCTTACGTAACTCCTCCAAGTGTCCTTTCGGTTCCAAAAATCTAGGCTCAGGAGAAGAAGGGAAAAAACCAATAGGAAAAAGGGGAAAGCTGCAATTCCGACTTTTACTCCATACAAGTCGGAGCTAAAAACATCCTTGACAGTTTCTAAAAGAAAGTCTGAGAAGCAGGCAGAAAACGCCAAGAAAAAATTGGACATGAATAAGATCCCTGAGAAGTCCAAAGACAAGAAGAAAGCTACGAATATGCCTATAAATAATCGAGATGCATTATCTGACTCTGGCGAGGACGACAGTAGTGATGCAGAGTGTCTATACTGTGGCCATCTCTACTCCCAGTCCATTGAGGAGTGGATTACTTGCGATACTTGCACAGCTGGGGTCACAATTTATGTGCAGGAGTAGACAGTGTTGATGGTGAAGACGATGAACTTAAATTTGTTTGTGAATTTTGCCAGTAGGGTAATTTGCTTAATTTGTAGACAAAATGTGTTATTTATCGTAATAAGTTAAAATATCACTAGAATGTCACTTCAGAAAAACATTGTTTAAAGAGACCTATTTAAAAGTGAGAAAGATGTGACATTTCTATCCATGGTTCCATTCTACCCCAATGCTTGGGGCAGAATGGGCCATTACGAATTTTTGATGTTATGCCATTTCTACTAGTTCATTTCTTATCTTAGCTAATATCCACGTGTATTAAGTTGTATGACATGTTGTGACGTAAGAACAATACGTTTAAACATTGCTAATTACATTTTTAACAAATTACACTGTGTTAAAGTTTTAAGGTTCCATTCCGCCTCATGTTCCCCTAAAGATTACAGAAAGTAGACCACTGCAACATGCATAACAGTAGACAAAAATGTTCTTAGTTTTTTCCAATTTCATGGATTTGCACACACATTCTGACAACCGGTAAATGTGCTCAGTATGTGACCACCTCTGGAAGCAATACAGGCCTGGGTCATGCTGCGAATGTGGTCATCGATCTCATGTTGGGGCAATAACGCCCATTCTTCCTGCAGAGTAGCTCGCAAGTTTTGGAGAGTGGTTGATGGATGCTGTCGTGATGCAACTCGTCTCCCTAGTGCGTCCCAAACATCCTCTATGGGATTCAAATCGGGAGAGTGAGCAGGCCACACCATGCGTTCAATGTCTTCCGTTTCCAAGAAAACATCAACCACCTGTGCTCTATGAGGTCGGGCATTATCATTCATCAGTACGAAGTCTGGGCCCACAGCACCTCGCAACAACCGAACATGAGGTCCCAAGATCTCTTCACGATACCTGACAGCAGTTAAACCTTGCCGATTTATCCGAACAATTTCCTGAAAAGGTGTTCGAATAGTTAATATAATTCCTGCCCACACCATTGGGGATCCTACTCGATATCGGTCTCTTTCCACGATGTTTGGGTCCCGAAATCATGTCCCAGTGAAGGTTGGTTGGTCCTCAGTTTAGGGGCTGCGACAGGCGGTCATGTAGCCCCGTATACTTTGGGTGTGAGTATAATCTGTCTGATAACCGGTGTTAATTGTGATGGCTGTATTAGTGTATGTTATGTGTAATTCAAGTAAGGACTGCAGACGATTTATTTCAAATAGTTCCTACTTTTGATACCAAATGCTACCGCCAACAACACCTAGCTGTGAACTTTGCTACTAGATGCCACCACAACCAGCACCTGGTGGTGAACGTTGGAACTTAACAGAGCATTAATCAAATCTAACCTACAAATTTAGCTTCACACAATGGTAGTTAGTGGAAGGTTCTCTTACATGCCATAAATCTATGACATGGGTCCGCCGGCTTTACTTTCCCTCCGAAGAAAGGCATACTGAGGGATTTTGACGCTCTTAAAAAATCCGACGACTTCGGCCGGGTTTGAACCCACGATCTTGGGCACAAAATCTCCAGAGTGAATCCGTCGAGAATCACTCTCCAGACCAAACCGGGACTCATCTGTGAAAAGAGCATTGGTCCAGTTGGCATGATGACGACTCCACTCTAGACGCTCCCTTCTGTTCTGAAGTGTCAGGGGTATTACCCGTTTAACATTTGATTGCCGCTGAGCCTGGCTGCGCCAGTGCTTGTTGTTTATTGTAGCAGCCGCCCCGCGGGACGAAGCGGGGAACACAGTGATGACAAGAGTTCATTCTGCACATAAGACAAGCAACATTGTGCGACACAGGAGCTCATGTCACCATGGACAGTCAATCGATAACTGAGCTGAGTCATATCCTACTGGCGCAACTGTACCTGTCAACCTGACAAGTAAATAGAGAATAGTTCTTATCTCACCGCCGCCAATCAATTCGTGAAAGGGTAATACACTACACATACAGCAGGTCTCCGACCATAAAGGCCACTCTGCCGAAGCCTTCTGTACACTGTTTGCCTCGATACAACTGTTCCAGTGGATGCTGCGAGGTCAGATGCCAGTTGCGGTGCAGTACTACGTAGGTACCGTAGTACCCTTACAGCCTAATAACGGTCCTCTCGTACTGATGTCACTCGTGGTCGGCCCTACCCTGGTCTTCGGGATACATTTTCGGTCTCCACAAACTGTCACCACATCCGAGAAACAACAGAACGATTCACATTAAGCCATCGAGCCATATCACGTTGCGACTGTCCTGCTTCCATTCTTCCAATGGCCCTCCGCCGCAGAGGGTCTTCTAGGCGTATTCTCTGTGTCATACTGCACCTTCTGTGGAAGTGTTTACAGCGAGTGTTGAAGTGGAACTACCCAGTAAACACCACCCCGTTTGACAGGTGCGCGGACGTCATCGTTGGCATGGTTGTATGAATGCCATCTTCCGTGCAAAACACGATTGTACAGACATTTGTTGACAGTTTGTCTGATTATATCGTGAATTAGCCACAGGACGGAGAAATAGCAGTTTGTTGCTTTAATTTTGGACTCCAGTGTATATTCGATGTCAACAGATTTCTTTTCTGTAGAAATGCTTTCCTTGGCTAAGCCAACCTACTTTTATAACCTCTTTGCTTCGTCCTTCACTGCTTATTTTACTTCCTAAGGTGCAGAAGTCTCCAACTTCCTTTATCTTTTCATCTACCAATTTGACGTCAATTGGGGTTTCTGATTTATTTGGGCTGTATTCCATTATTTTTGTTTTTTAAAATTGATTTTTATCATGAATTCTTTCCTCAAGACAGAGACCATACCATTTAAAAACGCCCCACGATCGCGATAGAAGAGCAAATACCCGACGAACAATTCGAAAGGGTATATTTGCCATACAAGCCATCCAGTGTTAGATATTGAGGTAGCATTAATGGTACCTCGGAGGAAACTGCACGCTGTATTCATTGACTACAAGAAAGCCTTTGACACCCTAAACAGATAGAATATTGATATTACAGCTTTTCAGTCGGTCTACACACAGAGCCGGTGCAAAGCCCATGTGACACATGTGGCCGCATGGGGCGCTGGCGCGACTGGGGCGCCGCGCCGGTGAAGCCGGCGTCTTTTTTCATTTTTTGTTCTAAAATCATATTTTGATTTTGCGGCGCTATAAAACTGAATTAGAAACTTTGGCGCCCCTCGACATTTTATTGAGATATTAAATCTCAATATCATTTGGAATATTTAGAATGCTCTTAGTACGGTAACATTTTAGGCCTATATGGTATTTTGATTTTCAGTTTCAAATCGGAACATTATATTTCTAATAATTTTTAGTCGGTAATAGAAAATTCATCTAATTAAAAAAACTCTCTCTCTCCAGTAAAGATTTTTAAATAAGTTTGAATTGCCATGAAGTATTAAGGTAAGGTGCCAAGATACTGCTTAGCCGACGAACAAAAATGAAAAATAAAAATAAAATCAACTTATAATTGCTAGGAAGTATCAAGGTAAACACTGATTCAATTTTGAAAGACTTTGCCTTAAGGCGAGAAAAGTATGTTTTTGTTCATAAGAAGTCTTTTATACAGTATTTGTTATTCTATTAGTCAATTTTTCATTTAATGTAAATACAAAACACAATTACACTGAAGAAAATTGAAATTGCAACACCATGAAGGCATTGGTCGTTTGTGTTGATTTTCAAGATATGGAACGATGCTATGTAGGTATGTAAACGATCAAAGTTTCAGACCCATTGGATTGTTGCTACAGGTCTCCCCACGTGATTGGTCGCGGAGGAATCAACTCCAGTATACGGACTCTTGTGAAGCGTAGTTGACTTGCAGTCTGTGCAGTGAAGTGTTCCCCGTCAAACATGCCTCGACGACAGAGAAGATCACGCTATCAACAACTGTCGCCGTTTGAGAGGGCTCGGATAATTGGGCTGTGTGAGGCTGGATTATCGTTAAGGACTGTCGCTGCACGTGTTGGCCGACAGGCATCTACGGTACAACGTGTATGGCAGCAGTGGTCAAATGAAGGTACCCACACTCGTAGACCTGGCACAGGCCCAGCGCGACAGACAACTGTGAGAGGATCGCCGCATCATTCGGATGGCCCGGTTGGAACCCCATGCAACAACAGCGCAAATTCGAGCAGCTGTGGCACCCCACGTTACACAACAAACAGTTGGTAATCGCCTGCGTGCAGCTGGCTTACGACCCCGTGTCCCTGCAGAAGGCGTTCCATTGACTCCACAACAGCGACGTGTAAGGCTGGCCTGGTGTCGAGAACGATCGACGTGGGTCGACGAATGGCATAGGGTCGTCTTTAGTGATGAATCGCGGTTCTGTCTTGCCCGCAGTGATCGCCGGAATCGTGTGCGCCGACGTACCGGGGAGAGGGGCCGCCCAGACCTTATTGTCGAGAAGCACACAGGGCCAACACCAAGCATTATGGTCTGGGGAGCTATTGGTTTTAATGTGAAATCACAATTAGTGCTTGTTGATGGCACTATGACTGCTCGACAGTACGTTGATAGGATACTCAATCCAGTGGTTGTCCCCATGATGGCGAACATTGCTAATGGGATGTTTCAGCAGGCCAATGCCCGGGTTCACATGCACGCATCTCCAGAGAAGCTCTCCACGACATCACAACCTTAGAATGGCCCGTCAGATCCCCGGACCTCTGTCCTATTGAGCATGTGTGGGACATGATGGGTCGACAACTGGCCAACCGTTCTCAGCCACCCACAATTCTGAAACAACTGACCCGTGCAGTGCAGCAAGCATGGGCCACAATTCCTCAGGAAGCGATCCAGGGCCTTATTGACTCCATGCCTCGCCGAATTCATCAATGTATTGCAGCTCGTGGTGGGCACATCCTGTATTGATTGTTGTCCAAACTTGCGGTCAGAGGGACCTGAAAGTGTAATCATCGAATCATAACCGAACACTCGTCCTGCATGTTCAATTGCAGCAATGTAGCACCACTCCTTCTGGGTGTTGCAATTTTCATTTTCGTCAGTGTATTTATTTTAATTTGTAATAAACAATACAATTATTACATCCCATTAATCAAGAGACAAATAAGTTTTTAAGAGAGGGGCGCCAAACCCTGATCTTGCATGTGACAAAAGAATACCTTGAACCGGCCCTGTCTACACATCCGACTGGAAAGTTGTAATATCAATTATCAATCAGCAACACTGTAAAATGACTTCAAATCTATAGACAGACTTATCAACAAACTAGAAAAATCTACTTTTCTAGATTCATTCGGAATCTGTTGAGTAAAGACTTAATACACATCATTGATGACATCACCACTTCAGAACCAATCGAATAAACGAACGGTGTCCTCCAAGGCGATCCTCTCAGCCAATATTATTCACAACAGCAACAGCTGATATCATTACTAGGGCTCGGATTTTTAGGTAAATAAATATTAATTTATGTAAATACATATTTTAAGCATTTTTTCTATAAATACATAACTTCCTGCTTTTCACTTATTAGCACATAAAAAGACATACTATTTACGTAAAAAAATCAGTTTATTGCAGCTATATAATCTTCATGCAGAGCGTATGTCAGCTTGCAACTGTGTTATTCTGAACTTGTCGCCCCGTGCCACTCACTGTGGAAGCCGGGGATTTCCTTGTCCATAGGCATATTGCACCACGTGCTAAAACTCCCCTCCTTCTCCAGCTACTTGGAACCAGTGTCACTCGCATGCAGTTCATTTCTGGCACTGTGAAGTGTAAGACAGTTCTACGATGCCTAAAGTAAAAACAACTACAAGTTATTGTATGTTGCAGAATTTAAAAATAATTTTACTTCTAATGGGGGTGTTCTGTTCTGCCAACCATGTGGGAAAGCAATCAGGCTGGACAGGGGTCTCAAGTTACACAACACCTCAAGGGCAAGAAACATATTGCCGCAGTTTCGCGCCTTCAGAATAAGTGTTTCCCGATAATCGTCAGTCATTTGTGATGGACAACCTGAAGATGTATCTCGTTGTGTATTGTAATCCTTCAGCAGTCAGTGAGGCATAGCATGTCTTGCATTCGTAAGTACGGTACTGCATATTGTTTATATTCACAATAATAAACTAATTTATAATTAATTTTTTGTCACATATTTCAGGTATTTTTGATGCATAAAAAATAAATATTTTCCCGATTTAGCACCTAAAAATCTGAGCCCTAATCATTACAATAGTTGTCCAGCTCTGTGGCTAAATAGTTAGCGCGCTAGGCTTCGACCCTAAGTGCCCCGGATTCGATTCCTGGTCGAGCCATCAGGGATTTTAATCTCCTGGGATTATTTCCCGTGGCTCGGGACTGGGTGTATGTGACGTCTTCATCATCACTTCATCCTCATTACGACGCGCAGGTCGCCCACGGGCGTCAACTAGAAAGACCTGCACTCGGGCTCTCCGGAGGCCACACGATCATTATTTTATTATGATAGTTCTACCAAATCTACATGTACGCTGACGATATGTTAATGAACTTTTTAAGTGCAGAAGGCTTTCAAATCCCCTAGGGCAATGTCGCAGTTTGGCCCGCAGATAATGAACTGAGATTAGACGAGAAGAAGACAGTACCGGTAACAATGTCCTTTAGAAAAGGAGGAGAGCCCGCGATGTTTCACTACAGAGGCACCCCTGTGTCTACAGTCTCCTAATTTATGTACCTAGGGGTGACTATGCGGACACGTCTTCACCAGCGAGAGGGTGGACGCTATAAGCGACATCAAGCATCTACGCAGCCTATCCCTAAGGACCGTAATACGACTATTTTTTTGTGTTAAAAATAGCACAAGTAGCAATATATGGCCTGGAAAATATTTTGGGCACAGACACTAGGCACATCTGGAGAGGATCAAAGCAATGTATTTTAAAAGAGCCTTATACCTATCAAGATTTACACCATCGCGGCTTGTGTATGTTATGATGGGAAAACTACCGTTTATGAAAGAACTAAGATTGCAGATGCTCCTGCCATACACACCGGGATATGGGGAATTCTTAAATATATGATCGCAAAGAGAAGCGACATTTGGGATGAGTTTTACACGTTGGACGATGGATGCGAGCAAAAACCCAGGTCCTT
This sequence comes from Meconema thalassinum, assembly GCA_946902985.2. Taxonomy (NCBI): domain Eukaryota; kingdom Metazoa; phylum Arthropoda; class Insecta; order Orthoptera; family Tettigoniidae; genus Meconema; species Meconema thalassinum. Next base: position 217,695,591 of record OX336391.1, read on the forward strand.
GACGCAGTTCTGCAGTGACTAACTGTTTATAAATCTAATGATTAAAAGCAATTCTGTAATTTTTGTCTATTATGTATCTTGTTTTATTCTATGGCCATTGATTTTTGTGTTAGATGTATAACTTAAAACAGCTACCCGTTAATATAAAATAACTGTATGCAATATTTAGTTGTCCATTAGGATCTCGGCGAGACCCAGTGGGATTTTACTGTCAGCAAAATGTTAATTCGAACAGTGTTATTGTACGAAGGATCTGTCCAAATCCTTTACATCAGTATTGCTCCCATGGTTTAACCGTACAGATACCAACAAGAGAAATAAAAGGTTTCAGCAAGATCTTTGTTCTTGACAAGTAATAAAATGTAATTCTTGCAGGTTCCATTTGATATTGAGATTCAGCACTTGGCCAATTAGGTTAACTATTTAATATTGATATTAGATGTAACATTTTGATTGGTATCTCTGTTCAAGAAGACTTCTGGGTTACCTTGCCGGTAAATCCTCGGCACTAACATTTTCTTTGGTAAGAGATGTAACAAGAGTAATGCCATAATTAATGCAGAGGGAGTAATTCTCGATGATCATAGCGAAATTGCAAAAAGGTGGAAAAATTACATTGAAACCCTATACGAAGGTGTAAATTTACAGGAAAATGAAGTTCTTGAGGAATAATAATAATAATAATAATAATAATAATAATAATAATAATAATAATAATAATAATAATAATAAGTAACAGAAGATAATTTAGGCTTCCAAGTACTGAGAGAGGAATTTGCATTAGCTCAACGAAGACTGAAGGATAATAAGGCGCCAGGCATTGATAATCTCAAAGCTGAAATCCTCAAGAAAAGCGGACCTCGTATGAAGGAGAGATTGCTCCAACTTGTATAAAACATGTACATGGACGGAAAAATACCGGCTGACTTTGAAAAAAGTATAATGATCCCTATACCAAAGAAAATGGCAGCAAAACATTGTGAACAATATCGCACTATCAGTTTAGTCGTTCATGCATCAAAAATTATCACCAACATAATATTAAGACGAATGGAAAAGCAAATTGAAGAATTTCTGACTGAAGACCAATTTGGGTTTGTTAAAGGTAAGGGTACTAGAGAAGCTATATTGGCATTGATACTTATACTTGAAAAGAGATTGGAAAAAGACCAAACAACTTACTTATGCTTTGTGGATATAGAAAAGGCTTTTGATAATGTACATTGGATAAAAAATGTTTGAAATTCTTAAAAACATAGGAGTCCCATATAGAGATAGAAGAATAATCTGGAATTTGTACAAAAATGAAATTGCAGTAATTAAAATTGGAAATGAACAAGAGGAAGCAAAAATAGGGAAAGGAGTTAGACAAGGCTGTGCTTTGTCTCCCATGCTTTTTAATGTCTACAACCAGGATGCATTGAATAAGGTTCGAGAGGATTTGAATTTAGGAATAAGGATACAAGGTGAACAAATAAATATGATTAGATTTGCAGATGACATTGCCATAGTTGCAGATAGTGAACAACATCTCCAACAAATAATAGTAAATATGGAGGAAATCATGGGTAATTAATACAGGATGAAAATAAATAAGTCAAAGACGAAAGTTATGGTCTCGATAAAAAAAAGCAGACTAAAGTATGAAAATAGTGGTGGGCAACAAAACACTACAAAATGTTCAAGAATTTAAATATATCGGAAGCAAAATTACCAAAGATGGAAGAAGCAAGAAAGAAATCAAATGTAGAATTTTACAAGCCAAATTAGCATTTCACAAAAAGAAACGTTTATTCACTACAAATTCCATTAATCTTAAAACCAGAAAAAGATTATTAAAAACGTATGTTTGGAGTATTGCCCTTTGTGGTTGTGAAACGTGGACAATTGTAAAAGAAGAAAAAAGGAGGTTAAATTCTTTTGAACAATGGTGTTTTAGAAGAATACTAAAAATTAGCTGGACAGAAAAAATAACTAATGCTGAAGTATTTAAAAAGGTGGAGGAAAATTATACCTTATGGAAAATCATAAGGAGGAGGAGAACTAGACTGATAGGACATATTTTGAGACACGATAGTCTGCTGAAACCGGTATTGGAGGGAATGGTTGAAAGCAAAATATGTCGAGGAAGATCACGCCTACAATATGTACAGCAAATCATGTCTAATGTAGGATGGAGAAACTATGAAGAGATGAAGAGGAAAACTATAAATAGAGCCGACTGGAGAACTGCCGCAGACCAATCCATGGATTGAATACTTAAGAAGACAGTGGCTATATCACTCACCTTCTAGGGCCCAATTACTCGCTTATTTGGAAGCATTGTGATATTTTAAAATATTAATATGATTGGGTGACACAAAAGCATGTGCCTTCAGGTTTTAATAACCAGGGGCGGATCTAAGAGAGTGCGAGGAGGGTGACCGCCCAGGGCTTCGCGGTCTGGGGGACTTTTGGGCCCGCGCCATGGAAAATAAATAATTTAATTAATTAATTATACTTTCAAACTAATTTATAATTCATATTTTTTCAGTGCAGCTATGAACTCCCGTGACCGTGACTTTGGAAGGAAGTATGATTCTGAAAGTTCTAAACGGAAACAAACGTGTTCAACGTAAAGAAGAAGAACAGAGACTGAGTGGTTCATTAAGTAAATATTTTAAAATTACCGAGGTCGCCGGAAATAAGCAACTTTATCTGGACTCAAAGTCTCCATCTTCCCCTTCTGAGCCTATTGAGTGTCAATTAAAGAGTGAGCTGTGAGTTTTCTGGTGAAGATGTGGCAAGTCCCAGTGGCCAGGCTTCTGTGAGAAGCAATAAAGTGAATTCTGAATCAACAATCTTAATAGCAACAATGATTACAGTGGCGTACATAAGGCATCTGCCGACGTCGTCGATGTCGATTTGCCCATTATAACTAATCTAAATATCAGTGATCCCTATCTGTGGCCAGAAAAATTGAGTGAATAAGAATTTACAAGGATTGTTGAAAAAGGACCTGTGAAAATGAAAATAAATTCTTATCCCGTAAACGAAACTGGAAGACATTTTAGTGACATCCATTATACAAAAATACTAACCAATGGTGAAAAACAAGATAGGCGATGGCTAGTTTATTCAGAATCAAACAACTCTGTTTACTGTTTTGCATGTCGCTTGTTCCCTAACTCTAACCTCAAACTCTACGGCGCTCTTGGATCGTCTGAAGGCCTGAATGACTGGAAATATTTATCTGATAAACTAACATCTCACGAAAATAATAAATTGCACAAAGAATGCATGGTGAAGTGGCTGGACCTAAGTAAACGCATGTCTACAGTAGTGGAAATACTATCGATGCAAAAACCCAGGCTCAACTTCAAAGTGAACAACAGCGGTGGAAGTATATTTTGGAGAGATTGTTTGCCATCGTTCAGTTTCTATCTGTCCAAAATTTGCATTTTAGAGGACATGAAGAAAATTTCTTAAATTCAAAATCTAGCGGCAGCTTTTTGGATTTGATCAAGCTAATTGCTCGGTTTGACCGTACACTTAAAAAGCACTTGCGCCAAGTTATGGAGTAAGACGATTCAGAATGAATTTATCGAATTAATGGTCAACCACGTTAAATCAAAAATTATTTTGACCGTTCAGCGAAATAGATATTCTGCAATAATTCTTGACTGCACTCGAGATATTGCACGAATAGAATAGCGTTCAATCATCCTAAGAATAGTAAACAAAGAAAAAGCCGAAATTGAAGAATATATTTTAGGATTCGTAGCTTTAGAGAAAACTATGGGCGAGAAGTTAGCCGACTATATAATTAATCAATTAAATGATTTAGGCCTGTCTCTTGCCAACTGCAGAGGTCAGGACTACGACAACGGAGCCAACATGCGTGGGGAAAAGAGTGGTATACAAAAACGGCTTCTCAATTTAAATCCTTTATTATTCTTTATACCTTGCGGCAGTCACAGCTGGGATCTAGCTTTGGGAGACGCAGCTTCATCGCATGCCCAAGCCGAGACTTTCTTCGGCCTTTTACAAAGGCTTTACACAATTTTTTCTGGCTCAAGTGATCGATGGAGTATTCTCACTTGTTGATATTACGGATAGCATGGACTGTGGTTTGATCAGCGAATGTCAATCATTAGAAAATGAAATATCATCGTAGACTTCGTTGTGTCCCTTGTAGTATGGTATGTCATCCTGCTTGAAAGACACATTATTAGTAAAGTGTGGCAAAATGTTAATATTCATTTAGATGCAGCAGTGCAACATTTGGAGACATGCATTAAGTGGCTAAAAGAATACCGCCTTATGGATTCGTCTCTGCATTGATCTCAGCTAGAGAAGTAGCGGCTGAAGTCGGCATTGACCCCACATTTAAAATCGTAAAACGGAGGCGTAAGAAAAAAATGTTTCCATGCGAAAAAGAAGATGAAGCTTCTGACTTTTCACCAGAAGATAATAAAATAAAATATTTTTTGGTGATAGCTGATACAGTGCAAACGAGCTGTCAACCAATATTTGCTGCTCTGAACACTTACAAAGAACACTTTGGCTTCATGTGCTACATAAAAAAGCTTCGAGATATCAGTCATGAGGAGCTCATGAATAATTGCAAGGAATTGCAACTTTCATTAAGCGATGGAGACAAACATGATGTTGACGCTGTAGAACTTTGTGAAGAACTAGAAATGTTGTCAATTGCTTACGATGGAGAACGAGATGATATACTCAAGTACATTATTCAGAACAGCTTGAAAATGTCTACCCAAATGTGATGATTGCACTTCGGACAATTGCTACAATTCCAGTCACAGTAGCATCTGCAGAAAGGACCTTATCCAAACTCAAGATCATCAAGACATGAAGCACAATGTCACAACATCGTTTGTCATCCCTAGCTATACTCTCAATGGTAAACGAGTTGACAGCATGTTTAGATTTCAGTGAAATAATAGAAGAGTTCAGCCGGAATAATAAGTCGGAAAGTAATATTTTAAGATTTCATAGTTTACATAATCGTCTTCAAGGGGACTTAAAGGTTTCTTGCATGTTGTTAAAAAATGTACTGTAGTGTATTCAAAATATTGTAACTGTTCTTTATTTTATTATTACTAAACTATTTATTTTCCATTTGATTTGATATTTTTAATTTCCTATTGTTGTGGGCCCCACCCAATCATATCGCCCAGGGCCCCGCAAGGCCTAGATCCTCCACTGTTAATAACTCTCCATTTTCGAAGGGAATAGGATTCAGTACCTAACAATTCGTATTTAATTCAGCATCGCAATCAAGGAAGCAGTAGCGTAGCAAAGAATGACCAATTGGTGGGAGGGGGGGGGGGGGAGGAGGAGGAGGGGGCTAGGCTAAAATTACAAAATTTTGCATGGTGCTCGCATGGAGGAGTAGCTTAAGGACACTAATACACGTGAATTATTCCGATATTCCTGTAATGTACAAATTGTGGTAAACTAAGAAACATGTATCATCAGCTGATAGCTTATGACAACGTAAATATTAGCATGCATCACAAAACCTTCATCGCCTATACAGTGTGGTCCACCCGCCCCTTATTTTTTTTGGAGGAAGGCAACCCAACTAACGCGTTTATCACAGTCATCCTAAAAACATTAGTACCTGCTCCTTGACGTCCAATGTACAACTTTACCGTTCAGTACATCCTCGCGAATATAGTAGAAATCAATAGTGGCAGTGTTCTTTCAATGACCTCAAATATAATGCGTGATTGAAACGATCAGAGCTCCGTATAAGACCTTCTTACGATTGGACAGGAAGTGTCTACGAATAGATTCAATACGTGCCAGCAATTCACCATGGTTCTCGGTAGCTATGGTGGCTGAATCAAGGATTGCTAGGGTAGCGGCAATGAAGTCGCATTATAGTAGGTTCGAACCTTGAACTAGTACTTTTTTTTGCTTAATGTCGTTTATTGTGGATGTATTATGGACGCATATCTATCTGTTCCAACGAGTGATTTTTTATTTGGACCTCAAAAGCACCGTACTTATCCGATGGTACGCAGCCAGATTGGACGACGACCTAATGATCTGTAGAACGAAAGCAAGGTATCCTGTTTATTCAACGTAGCAAGTGTTCGAAATTTTGACCACCTCTGTTTAAAGGAATACTCCGACTCACTCAGACGACCCACATAACAAATAGATTTGTTATGTGGGTAGGCTCACGAATAAATATAGCAGACCGAAACTATAATTTCTTTCAACGGCGTCTGTGCGAAAAGCGCTTGCTATACACTTACAATAATAGTTAGATAGTGAGGTTTTAAGGGGTGGAACTACGAGGTCATCTGCCCCAAACATGCAGTAAATACAGATAATTATAACATTATACGTTTTACGTCCCATTTAACTACTCTGGCTTTTAGATGCGTTGGGGTGCCGGAATTTTGCTCCGAAGGGGATCTTCAACGTGCCAGTAAATCTACTGACACGGCTCCCTCACATTTGCGCACCCTCGAATGTCAGCTGACTGCGCCAGGATACGAACCTGCAACCTTGGGCACAGCAAGCGAGAACGTTACCGCTGAACCTCGCAGCAAGGCAGTAATTACAGAACGTGTCATATTATTATAAATATTGAACTATTAAAATTCTAATTATCACGAATAGAGTCGCCTCCGTTGCGTAGTGGTCAGCGTGATTAGCTGCCACCCCGGACGTCCTGGGTTCGATTCCCGGCTCTGCCACGAAATTTGAAAAGTGGTATGAGGACTGGGACGGGGTCTACTCAGCCTAGGGTGGTCCAAATGAGTAGAGGGGGTTCGATTCCCACCTCAGCCATCCTCAAAGTGGTTTTCCGTGGTTTCCCACTTCGCCTTCGGGCAAATGCCGGGATGTTACCTACCGTACGGCCACGGCCGCCTCCTTCCCTCTTCCTTGCCTGTCCCTCCCTTCCCATCCCTCAAGAGGACCCTGTTCGCCTTGCAGGCCGCCTGGGCGAGGTGCTGATCCCACCTCCCCAGTTGTATCCCCCAGACGAGATGTTTCAAGCTCCAGGATACTGCCCGTAGAGGCGGTAATGATGGGATCCCTCGCTGAGTCCGTGGGAAAACCTAACCTGGAGGGTAAAATCGACTAAAAAATAATAATTATAACGAATAGTGTCCATCCATGGTTTTGAACAGTATTTAGGGAAAATAGCCACTTAAATGAGACAAGAAAATAACTTTCCCTATCGTCTTCGTAGATAATGTGAACAAAACCAAGTTGAAATCTTGCTGTTCGAGGTATGGAGGGTATAATAAAATAGTTTAAAAGAATTTTAAATATCTGCCGTTGGATAGTCTTGAACCCGGATCTTCGAAAGAGCGAGTGGAAGCAATAACACTTGCACACATTTCCAACACACTTTGGAGGTTTTTATTGCGCATCTTATTAACGCGTTTGGTAAAATAATCAATTATTACAGTTAGATCTTAAATATTGATTGGAATGCATTCATTCAGTACCTGGCATGTTATCTAATTTACTTAAAGCAAGTTTCGCGACCACTTTACGTTAATAAGGCGGCATAACTGCAAATAATGCCCTCAAACAACAGCCCTTCGGTTTTATTTCATACAACTTAGCGTCCAAAATGCTAGCGTGTGATACACTTCTGTCATACAAGCAGGTGTACTGACGAAGATAACAGAATCATACAGGATTTTGCACCAGCGATCACAGCAGCTTCCTTGTCATCGAGTGTCGTGTGATATGGGCCTAAAGATATGCTATGACTTCTTGTTAAAATTTAATAACAAAACAAGATGTTCGGTAAAGAATTTATTGCCTACTTTCTCCTAAATGCATGGGTATTGTTATAACTCTTTGTCCTTTTCAAGGAGTATAATTGAATGTTGGTTGTAGTAGCTTCTTGAAATACAACGTGCTATACGGATATTATGCATGAATATGATGTGCCCTTTGCTAGTGCTACCTCTGTAAAAAAAATCATTCAATTCGGTTTCACTGTGTCTGAATTGATGTGGGAAATCGATTTGCACACATACATGGCCGCTATCTGCAAACTATTGGGCTGATGACCTTGTAGTTCAGTCAAAAGGTACTTCCCACAAAAAGGTATGTTGTTGAAAAAATTGGTAGAGATCAAATGATTAGGTTGGTCGTAATTTGATTTCAGAATTTAACATTTGGGTGGCCGCCATTCCGTTTCCGTCAAGATGGCGGTGATATAAAACGTGACACTGAGGTGGCCTTTGCTAGTGCTACCTCTGTACCAAACTTCGTTCCATTCGGTTTCACCGTGTTTGAAAAGATAGGGGGAATCGATTTGCACACATACATGGCCGCTATCCGCACATTATTGGCCCGATGACCTTGTAGTGTGGTCAAAAGATTCTCTATAGCCTACATAAAAGTATGTTGTTGCAAAAATTGGTAGAGATCAGATTATTAGGTTGGTCGTAATTTAATTCAAGCTTTTAACATTAGGATGGCCGCCATTACGTTTTCGTAAAGATGGCGGCGATATTAAACATGACACTGGAGTGCCCTTTTCTAGTGCTACCTCTGTACCAAATTTCGTTCAATTCAATTTCACCGTGTTTGAATTGATAGGGGGAATCGATTTGCACACATACATGGCCGTCATCTGCAAACTAATGGACTGATGACCTTGTAGTTCAGTCAAACGACACTCGCCATACAAGTATATGTTGTTGCAAAATTTGGTAGAGATCGGATGATTAGGTTAGTCGTAATTTGATTTAAGCTTTGAATATTTGGGTGGCCACCATTACGTTTCCGTCAAGATGGTGGCGATATAAAACATGACACTGAGATCTTCTATGCTAGTGCTACCTCTGTACCAAATTTCGTTCAATTCGGTTTCACCGTGTTCGAATTGATAGAGGGCGCAGACATTCAGAGTACACACACTCACACACACACAGACACAGAGTCACACACACACAGACAGACATACAATTTTTGGCCCTGTGTAGATCTCATAAGTCTACTTTCATTTTTTGCAAAAATCGAAAGTATGCTAATAATACCATGGGAATTTCCAAGGAATACGTATACTTCGATGCAAGCACCGGCGATCAGAATATCCTTCGATATGTTGTTTTGTTTCATTTGAGGGGCTAGAACATCGCGGTCATTTAGCCCCGTTTACTTGGATGTGTGAGTAGAATTTGTCTGATAACCTGAGTTATTGCGGGCTTGTAATGATGTGTGTATTTGCAAATTAAGGATTGGGAAGGAGGCGGCCGTGGCCTTAAGATAGAATCCGTCCCGGAATTTGGCCGGAGTAGAAATGGGAAACCACGGAAAACCATTTCCAGGGTGGTTGAGTTGGGAATCAAACCCACTTCTTCTCATATTTGCTTCACGAGGCTACGTGTACCCAATTTCAGCCCTCAGACAAGTATTACATTTATTGGCAGAGCTGGGAATCGAACCCGGACCACCGGAGCAACACTTCGATACATGTTATGTTAATTTTCATGCCAGTTTGTTAGTTTTCTGCCATTACAGGTCACGTGGCATATCGTACTAATTCGATCGTATTTTCTTTATAAATCATCAAAAGTCAACGTACTCTTCACAAAAATACGTCGTAAGGCAATAAATGTGACAATGTAGTTACATCCCGACTAAAATGGAATGTGGGCTTTCGTTCAAAAAAGTATGCCTACTACTGGATTCGAAGCAGCATTCCAACCGCTAGCGCCCACCACGTACGGTCAGGCTTTAACCCTATCAGCCACCAACACATGGTAGAAACTGCACGCTAAACGTGCTGTAGTTACTGTAGCCGTCCCACCTCAAACGTTTAAGTCCATCTCAAAGTCTTCAATCACGGTTTATGGTGTTGATTTAACTTTCTACTATTACAGATCACGTGGCGTAAGCTATTAATTCGATCGTATTACGTGTATGTGTGTTATTTCAAGGAGCAGTAAGTCATATGTTAGTAGAATGGGCCATAGTATTTGGCGGGGAAAAGTTTAAGGTCGGTTTTCCTTTGCTAGACCCATGACCCAATTACATTGCTTTCACACAGTCAGAGCGCAGAGCAATATCGACCATCGGGAGAATTGAGATGTTAGTTGGGTTTCATAAAACTAAATAATAAGGGGCGGGTGGACCACACTGTATATAATTCTTAATCCAAGGGATGACAGATGATCAGGAACATGGTCGTACGTGATGAGTTTCGAGAAAATCACAATCTGAATGCTTAGTAACCATCCTCATATTTATTGGTGGGTGTAATTATATGCAGTACTGGTATGGGTGCTTCTGCTATGGGTAAATATGGGGCAGACGGAAGTTGGCAATGCTACTGTAGTGTCGTGTATACGAGTGATTGCAATAAATATCCGGTAATATCTGCTATTCAAAATCTCCATCTGACTTGTAGACTGATACAGGTAAAAAATATATGCTGTTCAGATGTAGGTTTTGTTGAAAAGTTTGGTTAGGAGTTAAGGATTGTTTGAATTTAATGGATTCACGGACGTTCTATCATGGCGTGACAGTAGCCCACGACTCGGAACGCAAGAATGCTACGTGAGTGTTTTATGTTGAGTTCCTAGGAACACTACATCGAACCGTACCCGTGGGGGTAGACGGACACATTCATCTTTGTTAATAAAGCATATGGTGCCCTTTGAAGCACGGTACCTTCAATTGGCTATTAATTTGAATAAAATGTTAATGAATAATGTATTGCATTACTGAATGGAGCGTGATCGTAAAAGGACCACAGATCGATACTCTTGGATGGAAGAGAATATGCAATTAGCCATGAAGTCTTTTAAAGAAGACAGCAAGCTGCTAGCTATAGTGGCTGAAACCTTTTCGGTTCCACGCAATACTTAAAGAGAGCGGGCGATTAGTGCTCGGTTGCTTCAGCAGTTTCTTGAATCACTCAGTTGATACTTTTATCTGGATTCTTTTGAGGAATATAATTAGGCACATTAAGTACAGTATCCTTCGGTTTCGTCCCTGCTTACTTTTATGAATAGTCTCAGCCATAACACAAAGAAATCACTGTTTTAATGTTAAAGAAAGAAGACACACACGTAGGTTATTTAATCACATAGCACTCATTCAACACAATACAAACACGTAATAATATAAAGACGAAAACAACACTCGCAGTAAAGAAATAAATGACATATTCAACAGTAATTAGCTGCCGTCGTTTTACAGGCGGGGTACGTGTACCAGAGCAACACAAGGAATATGATGGTAAGCAACCAAGCGTTCCACCATTGAGCTTCCCCCCTGTGAATGCATTTATCAAATAGAACATCAAAAACTCGTGAAGGAAGAAAAAAACTTTAGCTAAAAGATCATACAGTAGTAGGGAATGATTTTATCATGTTATAACAGAAAAATCCAACGACTATCCACATGTAATAACAACTACCTGTATTAAGAACTCAATTTTATTGTCAACTGAATGTTAAGGTTATTTTTTTTTTTCTTCTATTGTATTTAACCACCCTCCAAATGAGGAGAGCTGCATAAAGAGGCTATGTAGCCTCAGTGGCCTGTATAAGAGCAATTATAAATTCAAATTGAAAACAACAAGTTTGACCGCGGAATACACTACACGGGGTGGAGGACATAGTGTAGCACATAGTTCTTCCGGAACTGAGATAAGATAAGCCGAGGAAAACAGCTTGTATAGGTATACTATAATAATAATTTCGTTTAGTCTCGGATACCTGGTGTAAATGCTTAGAGTTGGGGCGATCTACTCGTCTTCCGCAGTCACCTAGCAGTGTAATTGGACCTAAATTGGGTGATCTGAGGTAGAGATTTGATCATCACCAACTCTAACAATACCGTGCTACTTGGAGTACCTTGGATTTTTCATGCCTTTCAAAAAGTAGACTTCCTTGCCCGGGATTCGAACCCGCGAGAAGGACTCTCTACCATTGATCCATCGAGGAGCTGGCTTACCTGTCCAATGTGACGCCATACTGCAGAAGTAGGAGGTCAAGTAGCCGCAGCGCCAGCATCCCTGCACAGAGATAATACCATGAATGTCAATCTCGTATGTACTGACTCACAAATTGGAATTGATTGTGTGATCCATTATGACTCTAGTTGTTGTTAATTCACTTAGAGGTTTGCAACATTGTGGTAATTTAACTCAGTGTACTTGGGTGTGTGCGTGTACAAGTTTTGAGTCGGTCAACAAAATATAATTCCTATTACTGGAACATGCGAAACAATATACCGGGTGAATCAGCAGCCCCTAATATTGTTTAATGCAGCCTAAGTAACGTTGTAGTCACGAAGGTCGATATTTCTCTGCTTGCATCCGGTGTGGTACTAATGCACAGCAGGCATATTCTGCGAACTATACTGAACACTATTATTAGTCTATTTTCATTCATGAAAAAAATAGACTTATGAGATCACCTTTTGTCCGTGTGCCTGTCTGTGTGTGCGTGTGTGATGGTGTGTGTGTGTGTGTGTCTGTGAGCGGGTGTGTGTGAGGATTTTTGTGTGCTCCCCCTAATAACTTCTAAACGGCTAGAGCTATTTCAATGAAACTCGGTAAGTTCATAGCACTATTCCGGGCGACCCCGACCGTGCCCATCAAATTTTGTTACGTCTCACCAATCCAACATGGCGGCTGTGCGAAATATTTCACCAGCATTCAATATCTCCGAAACTATTACCGATATCACCCTGGAATTTTGTTCGGTGTAAAGGGAGCTACGAAACGTTCACCTATGTCCCTTTAGTAAAACCTGGTAACTACAAAACTAACATGGCGGCCAAGCGAAGTTGCGACTTTTAAATAGACGTTTCTCACGATTTAACCAAGCAGTATATGTTTATATACATTGTAATGCACCGACATCTAACTTCGTTCAATTGTTTACATAACCTCAAGATGGCGGCTGTGCGAAATATTTCACCGGCATTCTATATCTCTGAAACTATTACCGGTATCACCATGGAATTTTGTACGATGATAAAGTACACTACTGGAAGTTCATCTATGAGACATTCGAATACCGGTTAACTACAAAACGAACATGGCGGCCAAGCGAAGTTGAAAGTTTTAAATAGACTTTTCTCGCGATTTAATGATCCAAACGCAATGAAACTTTGTACAGCAAATGTTTATACACATTGTAATGCACTGGTATCTAATTTAGTTCAATTGTTTACGTAACCTCAAGATGGCGGCTGTGCGAATTTCAAAAACTAAGTTTTTATTTCTTGTGTTCTAATCAAACTGAACTTTTGTAAGTGTATAGAGGCTATAAGCATAAGTTCACCTATGGACGTTCAATAACCTGGCGAGCACACATCCAACATGGCGTCGACGCGAAATTTTAATATTCAAATGTACGTTTCTTGCGTTTTAACCATCCGAGCGCAGTGAAACTTGATACGGTATGTGCTTATACAAATTTTAATCGACTGGCATCTAATTCATTTAAATTATTTTCATAACCACAAGATGGCGGCTGAGCGAAATTTTAATATCCCGCTTTTATTTCTTGTGTCCTAATCATGCGATTGAAGTTTGAATAAAACATCTACACAATAATCTTCATGTAATAGTACATAAATCTAAGGCCTATAATATAAAAATCCAACATGGTGACCATCCAAATATATTTAGGCGGTTCTCAATAACTACGAATCTATTACAGCAATCAAACTGACAATTTGTATGTTGATAGAGGCAATTAATATTAGTAGGATATATGAAAATAGGCTATTTAGTTCTTCACGGAACTACTTGTTTTTTCTTCGTATTAGTCTCTAGTCACATCGAGGGGGGGGGGGAAATTGTGTTCAGTATAGTTTGCAGCATATGCGTGCAGTGTATTAGTACCATACGGGATGGTAGAGAATAATACCAACCTTCCTGATAACAACGCTAGTTGGACTGCATAAAACATTATTATTAGGGGCAGCTGATTCACCTGGTATATTATTATCCCCTGTATTTTTTTCGGGTTGTTTTTCGCTTGTTCCAGTAATTGGAATTATATTTTTTTGACCGACTGAAAACGTGTCATATGATTTATCGATAAGGCAACACTGAAAAATGGCTTCAAAGCTGTCTATACGTGTGTGGGGAATCTATGCCCAAGGTCGCGGGTTCAAACCCGGCCGAAGTCATCGGATTTTTAAGTGCGTTAAAAATCCCTCAGTATGCCTTCCTTCGGAGGTGAAGTAAAGCCAGCGGTCCCATGTCATAGATTTATGCCATGGAAAAGAACCTTCCACTAACTACACTTGTGTGAAGCCAACATTTGTAGGTTAGAATTGATAACGCTATATTAGTTCCAACGTTCGCCGCCAGGTGCTGACTGCGATGGTATCTTGTAGCCAAGTCCGCAGGCTAGGTGACGTGGACGGTAGCATTTGGTAGCAAACGTAGGAACTACACTTGGAATCGTCAGAAGTCCTTACTTGAATTAAAACAGATAATACACAATAATACAGCCATCACAATTAACACCGGTTATCAGACAGATTCTACACACACCCAAAGTACACGGGGCTACATGACCGCGTTGTCGCAGCCCCTAAACTAAGGTACCAACCAACCATCGGTCTGATAGCCTGTGTCAATGTGATGGCTGTATTTGAAATAGCGGCTAGGATTGTATAATGGGTTTTACGTCCCATTTAACTACTGCGGTGCAGGAATTTTGCCCTGAAGGGAATCTTTAACGTGCCAGTGAATCTACTGATACGGCTCCCTCACATTTTCCCACCCTCAAATGCCAACCGGGATTCGATCCCGCAACCTTGGGAACAGCAGACAAGCACGTCACCGCTGAGCCACGCACCCAGTCAAGGACTGTGTACCATCCCGGCATTCACCTGGAGTGGAAGTAGAAAATCACGAAAAACCATTTCTAGGGTGGCCGAACTCATCTCTCTTCAGTTTTGTTACACAAGAATGAGAGTGACCCGTTCCAATCCTCAGATCAGAATTAAATTTCGTGGCAGTGCTGTGAATCGAACTAAGGATCTTAAGGACCTGAGTCTAAATTCGTATCCCGAAGTCACAAAACAAAACGGTGATCGCGAGATTAACGGTCACATAAAACTACAATTACAACAGTAAAGAATGTTCTCAATTGTTGCGTATTGAGAGAATAATAATAATAATAATAATAATAATAATAATAATAATAATAATAATAAGGAGAAGAAGAAGAAGAAGAAGATTGATTTTCTACTAAACTCTCAATGCCTCATTTTAAGACATATTTCAGTACAAAAAGCTCAGTTTTTATTAAATGCTCTGAGTTTTGTGTTCAACAAGAAATCGAATACATAATTAAATTTCCGATTTGCAGTATGGTTTCCTAGAGCACCTCACATAACTGAAGCATTCTGTTACCCTAGCATGCTAACTGGCAATCTTTGTATCCATGAGACAGCCTAACTGTAACAAATACTAACTGATATATCTCACGTATTGTAATTACTGAAGAATCGTAATTTTCTTCACTGTAACAAAAAAATATTGCACGAAAATTTAAGTGAAATTTGTTTACTTATTTCTCGACAACTACAGAACCAATTTTCACCAAACCACTTTAATATAAAATTTGACTTTCAGCTCAAAACTTCTAGTTTCTTAAAGTATTAAATTGCCGTAGTTTTTCAGCGAAATTTTAATACTTCAGCGGTTCAGGAGAAAAGTTCAACTCGAATGAAATATTTGTGTGTTTTATTTATTGATATTGTATTTTCACTATTCCAGTAGTGGCACATCGGGAAACCCGAACGATTCGTGAGTAAATGTGGATTTTTAATACTGTCTTCAATAGCGGTAACTGCTCGTATCTCCAGCGAGGAACACAACCAGATAAGTAGTAGCCTGTAATATTACACTATAACCATAGTTGATTTTTTACAACCATATAGTCACTCCAAATAGACAAACTCCGGATTTCTATCATCATTTTAGCATTTCACCTAACATCATATATAGCCTACTAGCATACATCGACAGATGCAGTACCAATGCTGCTACTAAATAATTGTACATATTATAAATATTTTTACCTGTATTTTCAAACATAGATTTTATAGCCCAAGTATAATGGATTTGAAGATGTTCGCTTGACGATCAAAACTGGGTATCCTAGTGTATTTATTGATACTGTATCATGTAATTTATTTCAGGATTAGGGAATAACCCAGCTCTTTTGGGCACATTCGTGTTGACCGACTGAAAAGCACAAAATTTTTGTTTTTATTGTCTCAGTTGTTAAGTGTGGCGACCAACAAGCTCAGTTCTCCCAAAAATTACATTAATAGCCTACATGTGCAATATCAATTCATAAAATAGTTACCAGCAGTTAAAAATCAACCGATTTACCACATCAAATCATAAAATAGTTGTCACTATTCTAAAATCAACTGATGTACCACATCAATTCATAAAATAGTTAACACTATTTGAAAATCAACCCATGTACCACATCAATTCATAAAATAGTTGCCACTAATTAAAAATCTACCAATGTACGACATCAATTCGTAAAATAGTTGCCACTATTTAAAAAACAACCCATGTTCCACTTAAATTCTACAATAGTTGCCACTAATTAAAAATCAACCTATGTACCACATCAATTAATAAAATAGTACCACTACTTAAAAATCAGCCCATGTACCGCATCAATTCATAAAATAGTTGTCACTATTTGAAAATCAACCCGTGTACCACATCAATTCATAAAATAGTGGCCGCTATTTGAAAATCAACCCGTGTACCACATTAATTCATAAAATAGTTGCCACTATTTGAAAATCAATCCATGTTCCACATCAATTCATAAAATAGTTGCCACTATTTGAAAATCAACCCAAGTATTACATCGATTCATAAAATAGTTGCCACTGTTTGAAAGTGAACCCATGTACCACATCAACTCATAAAATAGTTGCCACTATTTGAAAATCAACTGATGTACCACATCAATTAATAAAATAGTTGCCACTATTTGAAAATCAATCCATGTTCCACATGAATTCATAAAATAGTTGCCAATATTTGAAAATCAACACATGTACCACATCAATTCATAAAATAGTCGCCACTATTTGAAAATCAATCCATGTACGACATCAATTCATAAAATAGTTGCCACTATTTGAAAATCAACCCAAGTATTACATCGATTCATAAAATAGTTGCCACAGTTTGAAAATACACACTTGTACCACATCAATTCATAAAATAGTTGCCACTATTTGAAAAAAAAACTGATGTACCACATCAATTCATAAAATAGTTGCCGCTGTTTGAAAATCAACTCATGGACCACATCATTTCATCAAACAGTTGCCACTAATTAAAAATCAACCAATGTACGACATCAATTCGTAAAATAGTTGCCACTATTTAAAAACCAACCTATGTTCCACAGAAATTAAAAAATAGTGGCCACTATTTGAAAATCAACCCATGTACCACATCAATATATAAAATAGTTGCCACTACTTCAAAATCAACCCATGTACTGTACCACATCAATTCGTAAAATGGTTGCCACTATTTGAAAATCAACCCATGTACCACATCAATTCATAAAATAGTTACCACTATTTGAAAATCAACCCATGTACCAAATCAATTCGTAAAACAGTGTCACTATTTGAAAATCAACTGATGTACCACATCAATTCATAAAATAGTTGCCACTATTTGAAAATCAACCCATGTAACACATCAATTCATAAAAAAGTTGCCACTACTTAAAAATCAACCTATGTACCACATCAATTCATAAAATAGTTGCCACTACTTAAAAATCAGCCCAAGTACCGCATCAATTCATAAAATAGTTGTCACTATTTGAAAATCAACCCGTGTTCCACATAAATTCTACAATAGTTGCCACTAATTAAAAATCAATCCATGTACCGCATCAATTCATAAAATAGTTGTCACTATTCATAAAATAGTTGTCACTATATCAAAAACCATCCATGTTCCACATCAATTCATAAAATAGGTGCCACTATTTGAAATTCAACCCAAGTATTACATCGATTCATAAAATATTTGCCACTGTTTGAAAATGAACCCATGTACCACATCAATTCATAAAATGGTAGCCACTATTTGAAAATCAACCTATGTACCACATCAATTCATAAAATAGTCGCCACAATATGAAAATCAATCCATGTACGACATCAATTCATAAAATAGTTGCCACTATTTCAATATCAACTGATGTTCCACATCAATTCATAAAATAGTTGCCACTATTTGAAAATCATCCCATGTACAAAATCAACTCATAAAAAAGTTGCCAATATTTGAAAATTAACCCTTGTACCATATCAAATCATAAAAGAGTTGCCACTATTTGAAAATCAAACCATGTACGACATCAATTCATAAATTAGTTGCCACTACTTGAAAATCAACTCATGTTCCACATCAATTCATAAAATAGTCGCCACTATTTGAAAATCAATCCATGTTCGACATCAATTCATAAAATAGTTGCCACTATATGAAAATCAACCCAAGTATTACATCGATTCATAAAATAGTTGACACTCTTTGAAAATCAACCCATGTACAAAAACAACTCATAAAAAAGTTGCCAATATTTGAAAATCAACCCTTGTACCATATCAAATCATAAAAGAGTTGCCACTATTTGAAAATCAATCCATGTACCACATAAATTCATAAAATAGTCGCCACTATTTGAAAATCAATCCATGTACGACATCAATTCATAAAATAGTTGCCACTATATCAAAATCAATCCATGTTCCACATCAATTCACAAAATAGTTGCCACTATTTGAAAATCAACACAAGTATTACATCGATTCATAAAATAGTTGCCACTATTTGAAAATCAGCCCATGTACAAAACAATTCATGAAATAGTTGCCACTATTTGAAAATCAACACTTGAACCACATCAATTCATAAAATAGTTGCCACTATTTGAAAATCAATCCATGTACGGCATCAATACATAAAATAGTTGCCACTATTTGAAAATCAACTCATGTTCCACATCAATTCATAAAATAGTTGCCACTATTTGAAAATCAACCCATGTACAAAATCAATTCATAAAATAGTCGCCACTATTTGAAAATCAATCCATGTACCGCATCAATTCATAAAATAGTTGAAACTATTTGAAAATCAATCCATGTACCACATCAATTCATAAAATATTTGTCACAATTTGAAAATGAACTGATGTTCCACATCAATTCATAAAATAGTTCCCACTACTTAAGATCAACCCATGTACCACATCAATTCATAAAATAGTTGTCACTATTTGAAAATCAACGGATGTACCACATCAATTCATAAAATAGTTGCCACTATTTAAAAATCTACCAATGTTCCACATAAATTCTAAAATAGTTCCCACTATTTGAAAATCAACCCATAGACCACATCAATTCGTAAAGTAGTTGCCACTATTTGAAAATCAACCCGTGTTCCGCATCAATTCATAAAATAGTTGCCCCTATTTGAAATACAACCCATTTACCGCATCAATTCATAAAATAGTTGCCACTATTTCAAAATCAACCCATGTACCGAATCATTTATAAAATAGTTGCCACTATTTGAGAATCAACCCATGTACCACATCAATTCATAAAATAGTTGCCACTATTTGAGAATCAACCCATGTACCGCATCAATTCATAAAATTGTTGCCACTGTTTGAAAATCATCCCATGTACCGCATCAATTCATAAAGTAGTTGTTACTATTTGAAAATCAACCCATGTACCGCATCAATTCATAAAATAGTTCACACTATTCCAAAATCAACCCATGTACCGCATAAATTCATAAAATAGTTGCCACTATTTGAAAATCAGCCTATAGACCACATCAATTCATAAAGTAGTTGCCACTCCTTTAAAATCAACCCATGTACCACATCAATTCATAAAATAATTGCCACTATTTGAAAATCAACCGATGTACCGCATAAATTCATAAAATAGTTGCCACTATTTGAAAATCAGCCGATAGACCACATCAATTCATAAGGTAGTTGCCACTCCTTTAAAATCAACCCATGTACCACATCAATTAATAAAATAGTTGTCACTATTTGAAAATCCACCCATGTACAAAATCAATTCATGAAATAGTTGCCACTATTTGATAATCAACCCATGAACCATATCAATGCATAAAATAGTTGCCACTATTTGAAAATCAACCCTTGTACCACATCAAATTATAAAATAGTTGCCACTATTGGAAAATCAACTGATATGTCACATCAATTAATAAAATAGTTGCCACTATTTGAAAATAAATCCATGTTCAACATCAATTAATAAAATAAGTGCCACTATTTGAAAATCAATCCATGTACCGCATCAATTCATAAAATAGTTGCCACTATTTGAAAATCAATCCATGTACCACATCAATTCATAAAATATTTGTCACTATTTGAAAATCAACTGATGTTCCACATCAATTCATAAAATAGTTCCCACTACTTAAAATCAAACCATGTACCACATCAATTCATAAAATAGTTGTCACTATTTGAAACTCAAACAATGTACGACATCAATTCGTAAAGTAGTTGCCACTATTTAAAAATCGACCCATGATCCACATACATTCTAAAATAGTTGCCACTATTTGAAAATCAACCCATTTACCGTATCAATTCATAAAATTGTTGCCACTATTTGAAACTCAACCCATAGACCACTTCAATTCATAAAGTAGTTGCCACTATTTGAAAATCAACCTGTGTTCGGCATCAATTTATAAAATAGTTGCCCCTATTTGAAATACAACCCATTTACCGCATCAATTCATAAAATAGTTGCCACTATTTCAAAATCAACCCATGTACCGAATCAATTCATAAAATAGTTGCCACTATTTGAGAATCAACCCATGTACCACATCAATTCATAAAATAGTTGCCACTATTTGATAATCAACCCACGTACCGCATCAATTCATAAAATTGTTGCCACTGTTTGAAAATCAACCCATGTACCGCATCAATTCATAAAATAGTTGTTACTATTTGAAAATCAACCCATGTACCGTATCAATTCATAAAATATTTGCCACTATTCGAAAATCAACCCATGTACCGCATAAATTCATAAAATAGTTGCCACTATTTGAAAATCAGCCCATAGACCACATCAATTCATAAAATAGTTGCCACTATTTGAAAATCAACCCTTGTACCACATCAATTCATAAAATAGTTGCCACTACTTGAAATCAACTGATGTACCACATCAATTCATAAAATAGTTCCCACTACTTAAAATCAACCCATGTACCACATCAATTCATAAAATAGTTGTCACTATTTGAAAATCAACTGATGTACCACATCAATTCATAAAATAGTTACCACTATTTGAAAATCAACCCATGTACCACATCAATTCATAAAATAGTTGCCACTACTTGAAAATCAACTCATGTTCCACATCAATTCATAAAATAGTCGCCACTATTTGAAGATCAATCCATGTACGACATCAATTCATAAAATAGTTGCCACTATTTGAAAATCCACCCATGTACAAAATCAATTCATGAAATAGTTGCCACTATTTGATAATCAACCCATGAACCATATCAATGCATAAAATAGTTGCCACTATTTGAAAATCAACCCTTGTACCACATCAAATTATAAAATAGTTGCCACTATTGGAAAATCAACTGATATGTCACATCAATTAATAAAATAGTTGCCACTATTTGAAAATAAATCCATGTTCAACATCAATTAATAAAATAAGTGCCACTATTTGAAAATCAATCCATGTACCGCATCAATTCATAAAATAGTTGCCACTATTTGAAAATCAATCCATGTACCACATCAATTCATAAAATATTTGTCACTATTTGAAAATCAACTGATGTTCCACATCAATTCATAAAATAGTTCCCACTACTTAAAATCAAACCATGTACCACATCAATTCATAAAATAGTTGTCACTATTTGAAAATCAAACAATGTACGACATCAATTCGTAAAGTAGTTGCCACTATTTAAAAATCGACCCATGATCCACATAAATTCTAAAATAGTTGCCACTATTTGAATATCAACCCATTTACCGTATCAATTCATAAAATTGTTGCCACTATTTGAAACTCAACCCATAGACCACTTCAATTCATAAAGTAGTTGCCACTATTTGAAAATCAACCTGTGTTCGGCATCAATTTATAAAATAGTTGCCCCTATTTGAAATACAACCCATTTACCGCATCAATTCATAAAATAGTTGCCACTATTTCAAAATCAACCCATGTACCGAATCAATTCATAAAATAGTTGCCACTATTTGAGAATCAACCCATGTACCACATCAATTCATAAAATAGTTGCCACTATTTGATAATCAACCCATGTACCGCATCAATTCATAAAATTGTTGCCACTGTTTGAAAATCAACCCATGTACCGCATCAATTCATAAAATAGTTGTTACTATTTGAAAATCAACCCATGTACCGTATCAATTCATAAAATATTTGCCACTATTCGAAAATCAACCCATGTACCGCATAAATTCATAAAATAGTTGCCACTATTTGAAAATCAACCCTTGTACCGCATCAATTCATAAAATAGTTGACACTCCTTTAAAATCAACCCATGTACCATATCAATTCATAAAATTGTTGCCACTATTTGAAAATCAACCCTTGTACCGCATCAATTCATAAAATAGTTGCCACTATTTGAAAATCAACCCTTGTACCGCATCAATTCATAAAATAGTTGCCACTATTTGAAAATTAACCCTTGTACCGCATCAATTCATAAAATAGTTGCCACTATTTGAATATCAACCCTTGTACCGCATCAATTCATAAAATATTTGCCACTATTTGAAAATCAACCCTTGCACCGCATCACTTTATAAGATAGTCGCCTCTATTTGAAAATCAACCCATGTACTGTACCCGAAAATCCGAAAGTAGCATGTTGGAATATCCATTGCCCCAGCTGAATCGCCTATTTCTAATAGCACCGGCAAATTACTACATTAGAAATCGCTCCCAACATGGCCTTTAGGGATTCACATACAGCAGTTACAAGAATATTGTGGATCAACAACCAACTACACGGGGCACACCTACCTTTACTTACCTTCTCGGGGACTGGGAATTCAGCTTCGCCTACAATACATCCACAATACTCTAGTTCTTATATTTAAAATGAATCACGCGCCAACAACAACAAATAACGAACTGAATAGAATGTATTAACAATGGTGTAAACTAACCTAGTATAAACAAAATAACAATAAACTAATTTAACAATCAAATTAAAATAAAAACACGCAATCATTCACACTTCCTTTCTACTCCACATCTTACTACAATGCTGTGTAAAAAAAATATGAGCATAAAATCCTTGGTTTATTTTAGGCCTACACTACGTAAAAAGAAGACCGTTTAATGAAGGCACTTACATTCGTTGCATTCCTGACACCTGATTTCATTCACTAGCCCGCCTTTGAAGAACGCACGTGCACTGACCTTGTTTCATCAATGAAACACTAGCACCACGCTGCACTCGGAACTAAATACAATTTACACAAGGCGGTGAGTCTTCACCTGCTCATATTATGACTCACCGCTCTCCAACTCTAACGGTGAATCATTCTAGCCAGCCCACATCGAGACTGCTTTTGAGTTCATTTATAATACACGTAAAACGAACATTTAGATCTTTCAGAAATGCTCATAACATCTATGTTTCTTAATCAATCATCCTGAAAAATTTTATACACTCTTTCATTCTCACCCCGCAATTGTTCATGACCAATTCGGTTCAACAATTACTCTTAACAGTGTGCAATCATTCATACAAAACATCCGCTCATAAACACACGCTATTCCAAAACAATTGATTAATAAATCCTACTAAATTATTTAACTAATTAAATCATTTCCAAAGAATTATTTACATGTAATATGATCATAATAATATACATTATTTAGTGTTGCTAACACGTTACTTTCGAGATTCTGGCTTCTCGGTTACAATACATCTCTCAATTAATTATATACACTGGTTTTCCACATAACCATTCTCTAACATTCCGTAGTTTTGATATACTGCTTACACATCGTCTTACATAGGTTTCATTACATAGTCGGTCTAATACAGTCGACTGACTAAGGTTAGCTGTACGTAATTACATAACTTCGGGTTTAATAAAATAAAATAGTTGTATTATTGACATAAGTAGACAATCGTTCTCTAGTTGTATTTCCGCTAAAACCCTTCCTGTCAACACAACTAAATCGTTACTTCACATGAACTGGGCTACTTGTATACAACGGCTCTTATCATGATCCATGCCTTCTTAGCAAAGAACAATAATACTTTGACTTCCTTTAAAATGCGGAACTCCCTTCGCACGAGCATTCTTCATAGCTCTACAAATCTTCATATAACAGTATATATGGCATAAACAATTATCATCCACTATGTTAAACAATAACCAAAAACGGATTCATTGTTATTAACATTTCTTCTGTAGGAACTTCTCTCAAATAATGGCATGATCCTCAGTATCATTCCACATGACTACTGAACTACAATTATACATGCTTAAGTTCTTCAAACGAAACTTCCAATTGTAATGAACGATATTAGACAGTCGTGATTGACCTCCTAAAGTTTACTCCACAACAAGATAATTAACTGTTAACTCGGCTGTCGCAAATACATGTAATAAAAATAATACTCCTGTCTCATCTCACTTATCAAGCTTTAAATTGTTTATCGTTGTAATATCAGGTCCACAAAATGACGCGAGGTTACACAAATAGTGTAAAATAACACATATGTTATTTATAGTGTCAAATAGAATTCAATCTTGACCGGGATAAACTAGCTTTGAATTCCTAGCCAAGATTTGAATAATCGTCTATCAAAAGGTATTTCCTCTAACATATTAAATGAACAAAGCTCTCAGCTTTACAAATAATAAAAAGGTTTGTCAATGTCGTAATGTTTTCCACTCTACACAAAGAATGTTTATAGGGATTAAGACTTCGGTCTTATCGAACGACTAGTATTTCTTAGATCGTCGACAATTTATGTACAATTATGATATAACAATACCATTCGATGTTTCTTCTGTTCTTGAAGTTAGATGTTGTTACATTAAAGTGCTCAAATTAAATTAAATAAGAATTTAATTTGAAGCTATGGCACAATGTCAGAATACTTGGCTTAAATCGAATTATTAAAAATTCGAGAGTTGAAACGACTAGTCTTCTATGAGGCAATATGATTCCTCAAACAAAATTTTCAATGTCAGTTCCACAACTGATCCGTAGAATAAAATTGAAAAATAGATGAAAGGCAATCATCTCCTAAATAATCTTGAAGCATAAAATCTTAGCACACATCTGAAGTGTAAAATACATGAAAACACTAAAATACATGAAATGTGAAAATATGGAAATATGGAGTAAGATCGTTGGCTCAGGATGTCACTAATCAAGCTCTATACTATAAATAAGAGACACTGCTACCTTATTTGGACGAAAACTTGAAGATCTATGTAAGTATTCCCACAATACTTTAGATGTTTCCTCAGTTCAAGATACTGAGATGGATCTGCATTCGAACCTCGGATCTGCGACCTCAGAGATAGGAAACGTCCCTCTCTGGAATTCACCAACATTCGCCTGGGCTCGAACGACATCCTTCTGGCAAATTCTTCTGTGTTGCTGGGCTACCCCTAGCATCTTGACAAATCTCTTCTGTAGAATCTTCATTCTCCGTCGTAAATATGTATCAGCCTCATCATTGGAATATTTTATAGAAATATTCATATAAATGGTGAATGAAATATTTCTATTGCTAATTGATGTTACATTAGTGTTCGTAGACTGACGAAAATGTAAAAGATAGACCGTACACTACGTCTGTATTCAAGAATACGTTGTCTAACGAAGTTCCATCGTTGTATCTTAACTCCTGTTATCGAATATGTCTCTGGCGCATGACTATTTAGTTCATCATATCAACAATGTTAATTATGGTGAATGAAGACACTTGAAGAATAATGCTAGTCATTCTGATACTGTTTATGTGTTGCGCCAATGCTAAAGGTTCTCCGCTACTGTTCACTTGAACTGCGTTCGCCAACTTCACGTTGCAATTTAAAATGATATTCAGCTTTATTTCCAACACATTTGAAAATCTGACTTAACAGGCTTATATTTTCAAAACGGTAAGCTTTAGAACGCTCGACTTTTCACAGAATGTGGTATTTGACCTGTTCTTTATATATATTCGCTTAGTTAAATTCATATCTCAATTATATAAGAGATATAATTATTTAAATGTTCCTCACAACTTCACATAAAATGGAAGTGCGGCAATCTCCTACGTTCCACCTAGCTATCCTCGCGTCTCCACAAGTCGACAGTCGTCGCACTCGGACAAAGCCTTGGGATCTCCGTTAACCCAGTAAAAACACTTCCTCACTCTTCAAAGACGGCTGGAATAAGAACATCGATCCTTGGATCTCCCCCTCCAAGTCGAAATTTTGGCGGCCATATCAATCTCCCACCATAATTTTAGTGCGTAGATTACTAATGCTTATTACTGCGTAGATTAACCGATCTGCGGTTTTTAAAGTATCAGACATAATTTCTTTTAATTTTCTCTTCATTACTAAATAAGAAAATCTTCTTCTAAGGGCCTAAATGCACAATTTCATCAAATTATGTAGTTGAAGTTGATCCCGTCTTCAATAAGACCTCTTCTCATTGGCTCTGGGCTGGGATCCAATAGCATAATTTATAACAATATTTATAATATTAATTTCCAAACTCGCTGTTGCTATGCCAATTTTAGCCTTCTAGAAGCGTCTATTGTGCAATATATCACGTGATCGGGCTCTCCCACAGCCTCGAGCTTGTAACTCTACCCTCCTGTGTCACAGTTCCAGAAATTATATTTGCTGGTTAAATTTTATCATGGGGACGGAAAATACTCTCATTTTGTCCCAAAAAAAATCAATTTCCGGGGGCAGTACCACATCAATTCATAAAATAGTTGTCACTATCTGAAAATCAACTGATGTACCACATACATTCATAAAATAGTTGCCACTCTTTGAAATTAACCGATGTACCGCATCAATTCATAAAATAGTCGCCACTTTGAAAATCCTCCCATGTGCCACATCAATTCATAAAATAGTTGCCACTATTTGAAAATCAACCCTTGTACCGCATCAATTCATAAAATAGTTGCCACTATTTGAAATTAACCGATGTACCGCATCAATTCATAAAATAGTCGCCACTTTGAAAATCCACCCATGTGCCACATCAATTCATAAAATAGTTGCCACTTTTTGAAAATCAACTGATGTACCACATCAATTCATAAAATAGTCGCCACTGTTTGAAAATAAATCTATGTACCACATCAATTCATAAAATTGTCGCCACTATTTGAAAATCAACTGGTTTACCGTATCAATTCATAAAATAGTTGCCACTATTTCAAAATCAACCCATGTACCACATCAATTCATAAAATAGTTGCCACTATTTCAAAATCAACCTATGTACCACATCAATTCATAAAATAGTTGCCACTATTTGAAAATCATCCGATGCATAGTTAAAGGCGAAACTTTAAGTGAAATTTCTTTATTTTTTTCTCGACAACTACAGAACCAATTTACACCGAACCCACTTTAATATAAAATTTGACTTTCAGTTCAAAACTTCTAGTTTCTTGAAGTATTAAAATGCCGTAGTTTTTCAGCGAACTATTAATACCGTACTTCTGCGGCTCTGGAGAAAAGATCTACTTCAATGAAATATTTGTGTGTTTCATTTATTGATAGTATTTTCACTATTCCAGTAGTGGCACATCGGGAAACCCGAACGATTCGTGAGTAAATGCGGATTTTTAGCCTACTTTTCACATTTTGCAAAAATGAGGAAAAAGTAGTCTTATGAGATCGATCCGGGAAAATGTGTGTCTGTCTGTCCTTCTGTCTGTCTGTCCTTCTGTCTGTCTGGCTGTGTGTGTCCCCCCCCCCTATCAACTCCTAAACGGCTGCAGCAATCAAAACCAAATTTAGTATGAGTAAAGATGTGCACCGGAATAGCTCACGTCCATATTTGAAAATGATGTCAGTGCTACCAACTGCTGAAAAAACGCACTAGAAATTTGAGCTCCATGTTGGATATCTTGCAAGGTATGCATGGGAGCTATTCCAAAATTGGCACACAAGTAGATAATACTATTTCAGTTTAATTTCCAGGAGGCCCACCATGACAGTGTTGCCAAAATAATTTTAAGCATTCTGATAGGTCCAATGTTTAAATGCATATAACTTCTACACTATCAACTGGATTTCAACCAAATTTTGTATGTAATATCTGTACATAAACAGATATAACTGAGCGTATTCTTAAGAGCCACCAGGGCTGCCAACTGTCAATAATTGTTCTCTCTATTTTTTTAAATCCAAATACCAATATATCAGAAAGTATGCAAGCCAACAGCTTTATACTATGCACTCGTATATTCTGACATTTTAGATTAATTTGGAGTAACGTATATACGTCAGTTCTACCAACATGATTATAAGCCTGCTGATAGTACCAATTTATAAATACATGTAACTTCTATACTATCAGTTGGATTTCAACCAAATTTCGTATGTGCAATGTGTACCATAACAGATATGACTATAAGTATTGTTAAGAGCAATCAGGGCTGCCAACTGTTAATAAATGCTGTCTATATTCTTTTTACCCTAATATCAATATATCAGAAAGTATGCAGGCCTACAGCTCTATACTTTGCACACGTATAGCACCCGACATTCTAGATTAATTTGGAGTAATTAATACAAGGCAGTGCTGCCAATATGAATCTATGCCTGCTGATATGTCTAATTTTAAAATACATGTAACTTCTATACTAACAAATGGATTTCATCCAAAATTGGCACAACAAGATATCATAATATTTCAGATTATTTCTGAGCAGCACACGCATGGTATTGTTGGCAACATGCTTTTACGCGTGCTGATACATCCAGTGTCTAACTGCATGTAACGTCCATTGGACTTCAACCAAATTTTGTATTCTGTACCTTAAGAGATGGAACTAACAATATATTCAGTCACCAGGGCTGCCAACTGTAGTGCTCTATTAGGCTACATTATACCACGTATATTTTGAACTAATTAGATATTTCGATATTACCAACTTAATTTCGTCATTATTCTAGATAGGTTCATATACTGTAGAATAATCATTGGCATGAAAAGTAGGCTGTGTAGTTCTTCACGGAACTTCTTGTTGAACACTGTCTTCATTAGCGGTAACATTGTCTCAGTTGCTACGTGTGGCGACCAACAAGCTCAGTTGCCCTGCTTGGGTAATATAGAGTTGATCGCCATTCATCCAGTAGGTGTGGCATCCTCTTGTCTGTCAGCTCTGAGGTCCAGCTTCGATATCAGGATCTGCCAAGAGTTTTAATTTTGTTCTGAGGGCTGGAGAAGGCTACACTCAGCCTGTGAAACAAATCTGAGCAGAGATGGGTCTGATACCCACCTCTGCCATCCTAGAAGCAGTTTTCCTTGGGTTCCCACCCACGTCTACCTACAGGCAAATGCTGGGATGGTTCCTAACTTAAAGCTACCACTGCCTCCTTCCCAATCCTTTGATCGCAAAGACACACACTCCTACAGAAGCCACAATAATACATGTTATTACACCCAATTACACGGCACTGAATATACCACTATATCCAAGCCCCCTAATTGAAGCAACAACAACAACCCCTATTGTCAAATTGGCAGGTAAAATGCTGAAGGAAGTAGGATATTTATGATACTTAGGAAGTGGAAGAACCAGTGATGGACGAAGCAAAGAGGATATAAAAGGTAGGTTGGCGCAGGCAAGGAAAGCATTACTACAGAAAAGAAATCTGTTGAAATCAAATGTAGATTTATGTATTAGAAAGTCATTTTTGAAAGCCTTTGTCTGGAGCGTGGCGCTCTATGGAAGTGAAACTTGGACTATTGGTGTAGCAGAAAAAAGAGAATTGAAGCATTTGAAATGTGGTGTTACAGGAGAATGATGAAGATCAGATGGGTAGATGGAGTAACAAATGAAGAGGTATTGAGACGAGTGGGAGAGAAGAGATATTTCTGACGACTGCGAATGAAGAGAAGAGATAAGTCGGTAGGACACATACTAAGGCACCCAGGAATAGCAAACTTAGTTATAGTAGCATGGGTCGAGGACAAGAACTGTAGGGGTAGACCAAAGTTAGAATAGGTTGTCTCGGATGCAAGGTAAGGTAGCTATGTAGAGATAAAACGATTGTCTCAGGACAGGGACGGGTGGAAAGCTGCATCAAACCAGTCAAAAGACTGTAGACTCAAACACGTACAACAACATTCACTGTTCCAATCACTTCCGCTGCAATCCAAGTAGGGTTGTTTGTCTAAACTCGGACACTGACGCACGTACGCGGTGTAAAGCATACGCAATGCAAGTATGACGTAAGAATGTGAAATGCCATCAACACGGAATTCCACAACTATTTCTTTAAAACTGGAAGTGAAAATAATCAAGTGTGTTAAAATTCCATGGGTCCCACGCTTATGAACGACAGCACAAAAGACGCATAGTAATGAATATAGTCATAGGCTTAACACCGAGGTCATCAGCTCAGTAGCTGTTGTTTTTCTTGTCTTTTAATGGTTTCGAATATCATGGTCATTACCCCCGCGAGCTGACTTAGTTCAATAACCTGCTCTGTTGTGATGTATGTAGTAGGCTACTGTGTGTATTTGCGATTAGGAAGGAAGGGGTCTTAATTTGCAAACCATCCCAGCATTTGCACTGGAGTAGAAGTGGTAAACCACGGAAAACCGAAACTAGGATGACTGGAGTGGGAATTGAACCCACCTTCTCTCAGTTTTGTCTCACAAGGCTGAATTTGCCTTAGACCAGAATTTAACAATTATTTAGCAGAGCCAAGAATTGATGAAATGGACCTCAATAGTAACAGCCACTACACCACAAGGAGATTTCATCAGCTCATTTCATGAGGGGCTTGGGACTTATTAGGTCTACTTCATCTTAAAAAAATCGAACAGACTTTCTGCATAAATAACATCTTAATTGTCTGGTGTAAGAGATGCCTTTTACTCTGCTCAGAGATAAACTCGATCAAATTTTCTGATAGAATCCACTTCTTTTCTATAAGAGATCTGCATTTCTGTCACTGGAGCAAGTAATGCAACGTACAGCTAGAATACTTGGAGAATCCCCTGTGAATAGACGCGAGAGGATTCTAGAATAGCTGCGGGTTTAGAGATATGAGACAAGGAGAAGAGCGCTGGAAAGAGGTGAAAGGCTGCTTGAGTTTTAGCACTCGCAGTTAAGAAACACACGTGCTTTTCGTAAGAAGGGAAGCAGTGCACAGTTCGCTACTCCTGTGGGGGTCCTGGCGTAGACACCAAGAGCCCGCTGATGAGCCAGCTTGGTGTTCCCAGGCGAAACCCCACACAAGACACGTTATAAACCTAGAAAAATTGCTGAGTTGTCATCTTGATAGTCAACATCCTGTTCCCGCACAGGTGGAGGTTATACAGACCGCTTGACGGAGATGTACTGTATTGTGTGCGAATGAAAGGCAGGGGCGTGATTTTGATTTGTATAGTAATAATAATAATAATAATAATAATAATAATAATAATAATAACAATGTACGCCCCTGAAACACTGATCATTGCGGGCAGATTATTGGTTAAAGATATGAAAAAATCTTGTGGAAGATTTTTGGCCCAGATTGTAATGAGGGAATTTGGATGAAAAGGAAATCCCAGGAGCTATATCAACATTCGGAGAAACATTTCTCACACACACTCACGAAAAGACGTTTGAAATTTTATGGACATATTCTTAAAATGACCTAACTAAAAGGCAGACTAAAATAATTCTCAATCTTACTCTCTCATAGAAATTTGGGAACAACTGGCTTCTTGAAGTTGAAAAAGACCTTCAGGAAATAGACATCTCAAGCGCTATATCGGGATATATCTAAGTTCAGAAAACTAATTGACAATCATAAATTTTCAGACCACCCAAACATAACATTCAACAGAACCTGGAGGGAGGAGCGCCGATAGGGCCATAGCGAGAAGATGAAGAGATTTTGAGAGGACAAGAAAGCGCTCCGGGCATAACGATGTAAAATAATAATAATAATAATAATAATAATAATAATAATAATAATAATAATAATAACAAGAAGACCCGTGCTGCTCCTCGGCATACATTTCAACAATCCTATAGATCACTCCATGGTGTAGTGGCTAGATCTTTTGGCTGTTGTCCCGGAGGTCGGGGTTCGATTCCCGCCTCTGAGAAGAAATTGAATTCTGGTTTGAGGCTGGAATGGGGTACACTCAGCCTCGTGAGGCAAAACTGAGGAGATGTGGGTTTGATTTCCACTCAGCCATCTTGGGAGTGATTTCCCATGGTTTCTCACTTCTACCCCAGAAATGTCCTGTTGGTTCCTAACTTAAGACCACGGCCGCCTCCTTCCCAATCCCCGTCTGAATTACAAATACACGCCCTAATACATCCATCACAATAACACAGGTTATCAGAAAAAATTCTATACTCACCGAAGTATACGGGGGTAAAAATAACCTCAAATGAAGGAACAACAACAACATCAACAAGTAGTTCCGTGAAGAACTAAATAGCCTATTTTCATATATCCTACTAATAGTAATTGTCTCTATCAACATACAAATTGTCAGTTTGATTGCTGTAATGGATTCGTAGATATTGAGAACCGTCTAAATATTTTGGATGGTCACCATGTTGGATTTTTATATATAGGCCTTAGATTTATGTAGTATTACATGAAGATTATTGTGTAGGTGTTTTATTCAAAATTCAATCGCATGGTTAGGACACAAGAAATAAAAGCGGGATTTTAAAATTTCGCTCAGCCGAGATCTTGTGGTTATGAAAATAATTTAAATGAATTAAATGCCAATCGATTAAAATTTGTATAAGCATATACCATATCAAGTTTCACTGCGCTCGGATGGTTAAAACGCAAGAAACGTCCATTTGAATATTAAAATTTAGCGTCGCCACCATGTTGGAATTGTGCTCGCCCAGTTATTGAACGTCCCATAGGTGAACTTATGCTTATAGCCTCTATACACTTACAAAATTTCAGTTTGATTTCTGTGGTAGATTAATAGATATTGAGAACCGTCTAAACATTTCGGATGGTCGCCATGTTGGATTTTAATATATGTATGCCATAGAGTTATTTACTATTAGATGATGATTATTGTCTACCTTCATTATGAAAATGTTGATTTCGATCGCATGATTAGAACACAAGAAATAAAAACTTAATTTTCGAAATTTGCACAGCCGCCATCTTGAGGTTGCGTAAACAATCGAACTAAATTAGATACCAGTGTATTACAATGTGTATGAACATTTGCTGTACGATGTTTCATTGCATTTGGATCATTAAATCGCGAGACAAGTCTATTTTAAACTTTCAACTTCGCTTGGCCGCCATGTTCGTTTTGTTGTTAACCGGTTTTGAATGTCTCATAGATGAATTTCCAGTAGTGGCCTTTATCTCCGTACAAAATTTCACGGTGATACCGGTAATAGTTTCAGAGATAGGGAATGCCGGTGAAATATTTCGCACAGCCGCTATCTGGAGGTTATGTAAACAATTGAACTAAGTTAGATGTTGGTGCATTACAATGTGTATAAACATATAGTCTACTGTACCAAAGTTCATTGTGTATGGTTGGCTAATTGCGAGAAACGTCTATTTAAAAGTCGCAACTTCGCTTGGCCGCCATGTTGGTTTTGTAGTTACCAGGTTTTCAAAAGTCACATAGGTGAACTTCTAGTAGTTCCCTTGATCACCGTACAAAATTCCAGGTTGATATCGGTAATAGTTTAGGAGATATTGAATGCTAGTGAAATATTTCGCACTGCCGCCATGTTGTATTGGTGAGACGTAACAAAATTTGAAGGGCACGGTCGATGTCGCCCGGAATAGTGCTATGAACTTACCGAGTTTCATTGAAATCGCTCCTGCCGTTTATAAGTTATTAGGGGGAGGGGCACTTAAAAATCCCTCACACACACACAGACACACGGATAAAAGGCGATCTCATAAGCTTATTAGCCTACGTCCGATTTTTGCAAAAAATGAAAGTAGACTTATGAGATAAACACAGGGCGAAAAAAAGTGTGTCTGTCTGTGTGTGTGTGTATGTGTGTGTGTGAGAGTCTGTGTGTGTGTGTGAGTGTGTGTACTCTGAATGTCTGTCCCCCCCCCCCTATCAATTCGAACACGGTGAACGCGAATTGAACGAAATTTGGTACAAAGGTAGCACTTGCAAAGGACACCTCAGTGCCATGTTTTATATCGCCGCCATCTTGACGGAAACGTAATGGCGGCCACACAAATGTTCAAAGCTTAAATCAAATTATGACTAACCTAATCATCCGATCTCTACCAAATTTTGCAACAACATACAGGGGGAGCATCCTTTGACCAAACTAATATGTCATCAGCCTAATAGTTCGCGGATGGCGGCCATCTTTGTGTGAAAATCGATTCCCCCTATTAATTCGAACACGGTGAAACCGAATGGAACGAAATTTGGTACAGAGGTAGTACTAGCAAAGGGCACCTCAGTGTCATGTTTTATATCGCCGCCATCTTGACGGAAACGTAATGGCGTCCACACAAATGTTCAAAGCTTAAATCAAATTACGACTAACCTAACCATCCGATCTCTACCAAATTTTGCAACAACATACCTTTATGGAGGAAGCATGCTCTGACCAAATTAATAGGTCATCAGCCTAATAGATTGCGGATGGCGGCCATCTTTGTGTCAAAATCGATTCCCCCTATTAATTCAAACACGGTTAAACCGAATGGAACGAAATTTGGTACAGAGGTAGCACTAGCAAAGGGCACCTCATATTCATGTTTAATATCCCTATAGCACGTTGTATTTCAACAAGCTACTACAACCAACATTCAATTATACTCCTTGAAAAGGACAAAGAGTTATAACAATACCCATGCATTTAGGAGAAAGTAGGCTATATGTTCTTTACTGAACATCTTGTTCATAAATGAAAATAGGCTAAAAATGAAACGTGTGCTCATAACTTATCACTGTGAGCACTAGATATATTCGTACTGTGAAAGAGAGAAATGTATTCAGTTTCAATATTGCCAATTAAACCAATCTGTCTCTAGATCTTGTGACGTTTAGTGTATTTTAGGTATTTGAAATAATAAATATTCTTAGAAATTCTCCTTGGAGCGGTTATATCTGTTGAGTAAGTGAAATATAACCACAATCGGGGTTCGAACACGAATCTCCTGCTGCTCGGACCACAGGCGTGACTAGAATTTCCTTCAGGATGAGAATCTATCTATCATATGGCTTTTAGTGCCGGGAGTGTCCGAAGACATGTTCGGCTCGCCTGAGTCTGTAGCTGCTTCCAGCGGATACCCTAAAGGGTGAGCTACAAGTTCCGTTCAATTTCAAGTAGTTCCAACTTTCGCCACCAGATATCAATGATACCTAGAGGATGAGAATGAGCCGATTACATTGGAGGTGAGGGCTTGGGCATAGTGAGACATGATCAATGAAAGCACATAATATGGTATCGACAGTTAGAAGCTCTTGTTTCGCATCTGATACATTTGATACCGTACATCTATCAGTGTACAAAAAGCACGAAAATTAACAATTTTACACTGGTCAAAACAGTTTTTCATATTGCATAATGTTGTATTTTCATTGCTGTGTGACGACGTTTCGTTTTTGCACATTGGCTCATGTGTTAACTCTAAGATAACATGTTTGTTTGTAGCGTGCAGTGTTATCGAACATGGAGTTTGTGCATACAACCTGCACAAATGAGGGAAGTGAACAAACCCCTGCTGTGATTGCGGTACATCGAACCAGACCATCAGGCACATTGTGGAAGATTGCAAAGTAAGAGCGTACCTAGGTGACCCTAACGACTTTTCCAGTGCTACACTATCTAGCCTGGCCTGGAGAAATAGACTAGATATAAGGTCGTGGTAAGGTTGATATCTGTGCTTGTATGTACTTGTTATTATTACTATTATTAAGTGTTTCAGGTGAAATTTCATACATAAATAAATAAAAACAGTTATCGGATAAAGCACGTTTACTATAATGGGTCCCTAAATACATAAGTTTGCAATATGCAAAACCTTTTTTGACCAGTGTATTTATGCAAGGAACATAGCGCATTTAAAAACCTCTTATCTAGTTGTCAATTCATTTTAGGGGCTTAGGACATTTTGGTCATCAGCCCCGTGTAGTTGGGTGTGTGCTGAACTTGGCTGATAACCTGTATTTATGTGATGACTGTGGTAGTGTATATTAGGGACAGGGATGAGTTAGCTGCCCAGGACTTGAAGTAAGGTTTCATTTGCCTAGAGTGAGTGTGGAATAATCCTGGGAAAAGGATAGCCACTGTCACCTACGATCTCCAGACTTGCTGTAGCTGCCATCGCGGCCGTGGTGTACGGTAACGCAACTGGATCATTTTATCTAGGAAACACGGGTTATACGAGGATTTGGTTTATTGGATGTTGTGAAAGTGAATTTACACTAACCACTATATCCTAAGTTTAGGTCTACTGACTAAAACAAACATAGCATATTGGTATATCTACATAATATAAAACAAAGTCCCCAATTCCCGGATGTAACGGGTAATCTCAAGAACCACTGTTTGGATTTTGATGCGGTTCTCACCATTCTGTACAGGATATCTCGAGAAAGGTTTCTGTAGAAAAACATTCATTTATGACCAAAGGAAGCCGAGCAATACAATTTCAGTGAATCGCGTCGAAGAAGAACCTGCCGTCCATGCGTCTTTAAGCTTACGCTGGGTAAACCGTTAAAATAATTTATATACTGTGAGTGTAAGAATTGTTCAGCATGAAAAGTTCTACAAAAAAGTCCATGACAGCAAATCTCTATCTTTGATACATCGCCCACTATAAGTGTTTTTACGTTTTAATTTCTTCCAACAATCTCAGTGAAAATTTAAATCACTAGTTTCGGAGCGAGCCCATCACCCCAGCTTTGGCCAGGATCAGACTGTCGAGTCGTGTCGAGTTAAGACTTCAGAGAAGAGTATATTTGTTTGGAGTTTCGCTGTTCACCTCGGCTTTTCTGAATTGCGTCTGGGACCTGCCGTGTGTGCGCCTTTTAAGCTTACGCTAGGTTAACTGTTAAAGATACCGGGCGAAGCTGGGGTGGTTGGCGGCAAAAGTAGGAACTACTTGAAAAATTCAAAGTTGCAGTCCTTACTTGAATTAAAAAAACAGATACACACACTAATACAGTCATCACAATTAACACCGGTTATCAGACAGATTCTACACACACCCAAAGTACACGGGGCTACATGACTGCGTTGTCGCAGCCCCTAAACTGAGGAACCAACCAACCAACAGTTTGTCTTTACTACATAAAGTAGGAAGTTGTTTCATTATTATCTCCACTACCACCAAAGTATGTGCTGTGTCTTAAGAAAAAATATGTCAAAGAAAAGGAAGTACAGTATAGTGATTAATATGTTAAATATGGGTTCACATGCAACCTTGGTCGTGATGGAATTGAAAAACCGCAATGTTTCTTATTTGCCAACTTACTTTGCAATGATATGAGGACAACCAAACTCCAGGAGCATTTTTGTGTAAACCATCTAACAACAACAACCCCTGGCACTATCCAGCCCATGACGGGCTAAGGCCGACCAAGCGACCGCTGCCCAGCCATTCGGCCTGCAGATATTGGGGTGACGCGTGATCAGCGCGACGGGTCCCCTCGGCCGTTAATCTTGGTTTTCGTGATCGGGGCGCTGTCTCACTGTCAGACAGCTACTCAATTGTCCTCACGAGGCTGAGTACACCCCGTTCCAACCCTCACGTCAGTTTTAAAATCCCTGACGGAGCCGGGGATCGAACCCGGGGCCTCCGGGTGAGAGGCAGGCGCGCTACCCCAACACCACGGGGCCGGCGTGTAAACCATCTGAGAAAGTTAATTACATACTTAATCCATTATTAATTACTTTGCGAAAGAGGGGTGGGGGTGAGGTGCATTTCTAAGTTTAGTTTTAGGGGAGGTGTGAGAGTAGAAAGGTTAAGAACCCCTGGGTTAGGGTAAAAGACAGGATACACGCGCACGGTAAAAGTGATGTAGATCAATCGTCACGAATAACTCAGCCAGAGAAAATCACATTCACCTGGGGATTAAATGGCTTAAGTGATTTGAAACACTTCACGAGAAGAAAACATTGCAAGCTATTCACGAGGGCGAGAAAGAATCGTAAGTGTCGCACTCCCACGCAAATTACATTGTGAGGCAATAGATGGAGCACCTAGGATGTCTTTGCCCGCCCTTCTCATCTCTTGTTCAATCAGGGAACAACGACCAACGGAGATAAGTGTTGGGATAGGACTTACTCGGGCTAGCATCTCTGCCATACCCAGGGCCGTGCAGAGCGATCACGGGCCTTAGGGCAGATATTTCTGGGCCCCTCCAATCTTTTTTCAACCCAAGACATTGTTTTGGCAGTAGTAAGCTGGTTTTCTGTTAACCCATGAAGAAACTCCATGGAATTAACTTGTTCGTATTGAATATCAATTTACTTAGTTTTCATTTATGCAGCCACTCTCCTTTCTTATCTCTCATTAGTTGTTGATCACCAGGGGCTGGATAATTATGTGCTTAACTTTTCTTAAATATGTATTTATTTATGTGCTTGAAAGTGGAAAATATGTGATTAAGTTTCCAAAATATGTTCTTAAATTTGTCATATTATATGTCCCCCAGTAACTCGAAAAATAGCTAAGACGTCCGGCAGCTTGAATAATCCAGTCCACAGTACAAATATTCCCTCTTAACAGACACAAGGGTGCACTGACGAAATAGAGAAACCAATTACTGGAATTGCCAAGAGTCGAAAATGTGGGCAGCACATCTAAGAAGTACAACATACCGCGAAATATAGGAAAAATTTGCCCTTTTACCGTCTCGGGCCCACAGCATGTCCGGGCCCTGGGGCTACAGCCCCGCTATAACCCCTCCCTCTCGTCAGGCCTGTCCATACCCACCACTATTGGGATCTGGTCGGTGCTCGATCCTGACAACGAACACACGGCGAGCGCTCCGCTTTCTCAAAAAGTTCATAGTACGGTACTGAAATATTTCCTGGATTATGAAAGAACAAAACTATGAATTCCTATGCATGAAAGAGTACACTCATTTCTTTATTGCTAATAGATTATTATCATTATTATTATTATTATTATTTTATTCAGTGGTTTCGGTGGCGTAGTTGGTAGCATGCTGAGCTTCTATGCCCAAGATCGCGGGTTCAAACCCGGCCGAAGTCGTCGGATTTTTTAAGGACACCACGTACTCTTACACGATGAAAACGTCTATTTTTGTGGCATCACTTTACTAAGTATTTTATGGGTTTATGCTAAAGGTACAGATATAATTCTTGTAACATATAAGAAGCGGTATATTCTGAGCTGTTTTTAACCATGTAGTGCTACTTTGCTTTTATAGGGTGTGTGAAATAAATACAAATTTGGACAGATACATTTTCAAAAAAATGTTGTATAAGTTGCTTGAGGTACACATTTCTCAGTTGTTTTTCAATCAAATACTCTCAAATTTTGTTCACATGCTTGGAATGGATCATGGCAGATGAGTAACCACTTTGTTTCATTATTATTGGGACAGAATGCAAGAAAAAAATCGTAACTCTTTCTTTTTAAATTTATTCAAAAATATGTATCAATTTTTCTCTTCCGAATCCATGCCTACTATGTTTTGGAGGTTAAAATAGGTTAACCTTCAAGTACTCCATTAGGCAAGTTAATGTAAAAAATAGCCCTCTATCTTAAATGGTTTCCTAGTTATTGGTACCTAAACATGAAAAATGAGTATTAACGGAAAACAGCTGGCAAAGTTAAAAGTGTATTATTCAGAGCATGGGACGCTAATTTTAAAAAACGAATTTAATGTAGTTATAGACATGAAAACCTCAACAAACTATATATATTTGGATTCAGAAAAGAATGAAGAATTTTATGGCGCCAAAATCAAAAAATCGATTTTTTTCATCATCCTACGTGGTGTCCTTAAGAGCGTTAAAAATCCCTCAGTATGCCTTCCTTCTGAGGGGAAGTAAAGCCGGCGGTCCCATGTCATAGATTTGTGGCATGTTAAAGAACCTTCCACTAATTACACCTGTGTGAAGCTAAATTATAGTTTAAACATTTGACAAACGCTCTTAGGTTCCTACGTTCGTCGCCATGAGCCGACTGCGGTGGCGTCTGGTAACCAAGTTCTGAACTAGTAGTCGTTGACGGTGGCGTTTGGCGGCAAAAGTAGGAACTACTTGAAAAATTCAATGTCTGCAGTCCTTACTTGAATTGAAAACGGAAACACACACTAATACAGCCACTACAATTAACACCGATTATCAGACAGATTCTACAGACACCCAAAGTATACGGGGCTACATGACCGCGTTGTCGCAGCACCTAAACTAAGGAACCAACCAACCAAAGTATTTACAATATGTACACTTATTAATTTGCAGTAGTAGTTAAACTAAACAACTAGTCAATGTTTGATAGTAATAATCTACCTAATGTGATGTTGTGTTAAGTTACTGTATCTTAACAGTTGACTAGTTGCATTATTTTAACAATACTGCAACTAAATAAGAGTACATATTGGTAATACTTTCATACATAGATTTAATAGCCTAAGTGTAACGAATCTGATGATGATCGCTTGACGATTGAAACTGGTCTTCCATGTCTATTTATTAATCTCATGTAGTTCTTTTTCAGGATTAGGGAATAACCCATCACAATTGGATCCAATCGTGTTGACCGACTGGAAAACGTCAAATTTCGATTACTAAGGCAACACTGAACATGGCTTCAAACACCATAATTATTTTTAACTCAAACAATTGTTCATCACTGCAGCATTATTACCAGAACTGTATAAACGTACATAGTTTGTCTCTTCAATCCAAAGGTTGGTTTTATTCCAAATTAAATTTTAACGAATTTCATATGCTTGTTATTTGGGTCTCCGGGGGGGGGATTGTTCCCTCAATCACCCCCCATAGTTAGGGGTCATCCATCGCTCGAACAAGGGGGGTTCCTTAGAAGAATGCGATAAAAGTGTGCGATAATTTGGCGGGAGGGCTTTACGGAAATATGTGCGGCGTTCATGAGTATTTTATCGATATTACATCAATTCCAAAATCCAAATGAACTTTCATTTTGGCAATTTCCATATCATTTTATATTAAAACAAGTTCTTTTGTAGGTTGAATCGTGGGAGGAAAAATCATTCTCTGTAGCATTCTCACGATTTCAGTATTAATATTTCCTGCCTCTGGTGCTGGATCATGGGCATGTAAAGTGGATTTTTTTCATGTGCTGAGTTTCTCTATACATTGAACAGGGGGAGGGGGGAATTTATTTTGGACTTTCAGTTAGGGGGTGGGGTATTAAATGGTTGAGGGGGTAAAATTAATGGTATTTTTTCGAACGTGTTATGGATGACCCCCTACGCCACTGTCCCGGACCAGACCCGACGAAAGGGCGGGGCAAGCGGGGCTGTATCCCCAGGACCCGTGATGGCCTGCAGTTGACAACTTCACTTAAATTCATTTCTAAACCAATTTTTTTTTTATAAGACTATGTTCAATGAAAATGTAGTGTTACGTCCCTTTTAACTACACTGGCTTTTAGAGACGCCGGGGTGCCGGAATTTTGCCCCGAAGGGGATCTTTAACGTGCCAGTAAATGTACTGACACGGCTCCCTCGCATTTGCGCACCCTCAAATGCCAGCTGACTGCGCCAGGTTTCGAACCTGCAACCTTGCAATGAAAATGCAACCAATGAATAGTATCCAAAACATTACAAGGATAACTATAATGAACTTTATAAATATCCGTTGTATCTTTGTCAGAGTTGTTCGTTTAATTTATAAAATACGGAAGTTGAAGTAAGCTTCTAATTCAAACTCTGAAAATTTCCACAATATACTTCATATGATTCTGAAAGGAGTACAGATTATTCTCGTGGAGTCCGAACACGTCAGATATA
This sequence comes from Meconema thalassinum, assembly GCA_946902985.2. Lineage (NCBI taxonomy): Eukaryota > Metazoa > Arthropoda > Insecta > Orthoptera > Tettigoniidae > Meconema > Meconema thalassinum. The sequence goes on from OX336391.1 coordinate 217,737,924, forward strand.
ACGAAAGCGAAATGTTTAATGCACAGTGATCAAAATCTTGAAATAAAACAACAAGCAATGCGAGAAATAAAGACGAGTGGATGAAGAACTGAAAACCAAGTAAACTGATATTCAATATGGACATGCTAATTTCCACGGAGTTTCTTTTATGGCTTAATCAAATTGAAGCATAATGCCGTAGGCTACTTCCAAATAATGTCATAGGTTGAAAAGGGTGGACGGACCCGGAAGCCCTCGACCTAGAACCCGTGATCGCTCGATACGGCCCTGGCCCGGGCAGGTATGTTCAGCCACTTACACCAATGCCCCTACGCTCCGACTCAAGTCTTAGATGGAGGTGTGCTGTTGCGGAAATATCTGGCAAACTAATTGTAGAAAAACCCTGCCGACGCCACACGACGCCACGTGACTGCGACGACCATTGCTCGAAGCTGAAGTACGAAGTGTCACTCACCTGCTGATGATGCTATCTCCACCGTGGTGCCGGTCGCAATAATGTGCTGTGCTCAGCTCTGTGTTAGGTAACTGACTGAGTGACGTCATAGGTTGTTTGTTTATTCAGGCTCGAGTCGTGGGTTAGAGCCTGGTCAGCTACCAGTGTGGGTTGTATGAAGGTATGGGGGATGGAAGTGCTGCCAAGCACTTCTAGGGAATGATTCCCTTTATGGCAGCACTATAATGAGGCGTACTAGTCAAAGTGAGGAGTGAGGTAACTCACGCCTGACTAGAGGGAGGTTTGTAGATAAGACAATCCCAAGCATAGGTATTCTAGGTACAAATGTAGAGTTTGTTTTCAAAATATCTCCAAATACAGTATATATATTTTTTACTAGTTGATTCGGTAACATTTGCCTCCGCTGCATTTTGATCAAATGTTAATATTTCCCATTGATAAGGCTGTGAGAAAACAAGCTTTTCGTTCAAAAGTGAATATATCCATCACTTATAATAATGTACAGTATGTCTACCCCTTATTATTCCCGTTTTTCCAAAGGGATCGGAGATGAGGTGCAATGAAAGTCTTTGTGGCCGATGGTTTCTACGGCCGGATGCCTTTCCTGACGCCAACCTCATGAGAGGAGTTAATTAGAGATGAAATGAATGACGGTGAATGAAACTGGGTAAGGATGTGGAAGGAAGCGGCCGTGGCCTGTCAGAAGGTACCATCCCAGCATTTGCCTGGAGTTGAAAATAGGAAACCACGGAAAACCATTTCAAGGACGGACGACGGTGGGGCTCGAACCCACGCGTCTACCGAGTCAGCAGAGAGCTTGGCCCTATGCCCTAACGCTGCGCTTTAGCGAGCGTGGCCACCATTGTCAGTACTTATTGCACCATATTGAATATTTAAAAAAAATAAGGTATTTAATTTCTAATTATACGTATTGATATTATGTTCATAATAAATATCATGAATTAGGATAAATATTTGAGATTATGTGAAATATCCTGCTTTCCATAGCTAAATACAACAACCATCTTTTTCAAAACTGAATACATCCTTAATTTTTGTTCGAAACTCAACATATCCCATCTTCTTTTATCAATAACTTTTTATATACTACAGTATATATAATTTGGCGCACGTTTGGTGATAGTATGTTGCTCTTTGTAGATATCATTTAAACTATATATTAGTCCGTTTGGATAATCCTGTCTGAAGTTATACGTTTTTCCTCTCTCCTGTAAAATTTTTGATTATGGAGATATTCAGTTTTAAAACAAGCTTCTCAAATGTTGTGAGAAACTGACGGGTTGTTAATTAAAACATGAAGCTTGCAGATAAGAATCACATCTACTTTTTAGATGAAGAAAGTGAGAAATTACGCTGATAGTTAACATAATTTATAACACAACGTAGGGGGCAGATGACCTCAATGTTCCGCACTTTAAAAACCAATAGCTGACTAATAAAAACAATTCAACGCGTGCAATGTGATAAATTAACCATTATAAATCGAAAATTGTGCAATAAAATATTTTGATTTTCCTCCAATAGTAGCCTATTTATTTCAAAGATTTTAAAATTCGATCGATTTTTTCCCCTGTGAGTTTAAGTTCAATAATATAATAACCCTTGTTGTTGTTTGAGTCTTCAGTATTTTGACTGATATAATGCAGATCTCCATGCCTCCCTGTCCTGAGCTTATCGTTTCATCTTTACATAGCTACCACACCTTACATCCGAGGCAATGTGTTTAACGTGTTCTAACCTTGGTCTACTTCTCCAGTTCTTGTTCTCGACCCTTCCTTCCTTCCTTCCTTCCTTCCTTCCAGAGCTAAGTTTACTATTCCTGGATGTCTTAGTACTGCTCGGTTCCAAGCTCTGTGAACTTGCGGGATGAAGGGCAGAGGCAGGGTAATAGCAGGCGAGAATTGAGAAGCCTGTCGACAGCCCATCGTGTTACCTGTCATTCTCGTCTATTCCAATACTGCTAACATGGGTTTTTTCTGAAACCAGTGTGGCGTTGGGAATGAGTGACTGAGTCACCGACTAATGTATTTGCTTCTGTTACTACACAAGGACCGAGAAACCGCATCCCTCGTCACCATCACTTCTAATAGTCCGCGATGCACATTCCTCTCAGGTCCACGCAGCTTAGACTCGAGCAGTATGTGTCCCACCAACCTATGTCATCAAAAACATCTCTCCTCTCCCACTCGTTTTAATACCTCTTCATTTGTTATTCTATATACCCATCTGATCCTCATCATTCTCCTGTAACACCACATTTCAAACACATCTATCCTTCTCTTTTCTGCTGCGCCAACAATTCAAGTTTCACTTCCATAGAGCGCCACGCTCCAGGCAAAGGCTTTCAAAAATGACTTCCTAATACCTAAAACTATATTTGATGTCAACAGATTTCTCTTCTACAGAAATGCTTTTCATGCCTGAGCCAACCTACCGTTTTAGCCTATTTTAATTTATGTGTATGCGCGTGTGTCCCCTAATAAAATCTAAACGGATGGAGCGATTTCAATGAAACTCGATAAGGTCGTAGTACTATTTTGTTCAACCCCGACCGTGCCCTTCAAATTTGATTATGTTTCACCAATCCAACATGGCAGCTGTGCGAAATATTTCACCGGCATTCTATATCTCCGAAACTATTACTGCTATCACCCTGAAATTTTGTATGATGATAAAGGAAACTACCATAAGCTTACCCATGTGACTTTCAAAAACCTGTTAAATATAAAACAAACATGGCGGCCAAGCGAAGTTGGAAAATAGACTTTTCTCGCGATTTAACCATCCGAGCGCAGTGATACATGGTACAACAAATGTTTATGCACATTGTAATGCATTGACATTGAATGTAGTTCAATTGTTTAAATAACCTTAAGATGGCGGCTGTGCAAACTTTTAAAATTAAGTTTTTATTTCTTGTGTCCTAATCATGCGATCGAAGTCAACCTTTGAATAACGAACCTATGCAATAATCGTCATCTAATAGTACACAACTTTATGACCTACATATATAAGAATCCAACATGGTAACCATCCAAAATATTTAGACGTTTCTCAATATCTACTAATCTATGACAGCAAACACACTCAAATTTTGTATGTTGATAATGGCTATGAACATAAGTTCACCTATGGGGCTTTCAATAACCTGGTGAACACAAATCCAACACGGCGGCGACACGAAATTTAAATATTTCAATGAACGTTTCTCGCGATTTAACCACCCGAGCGCAGTGAAACTTGGTACGGTAAATGCTTAAACAAATTTTAATCCACTGACATCTAATTTATTTCAATTGTTTTCATAACCACAAGATGGTGGCTGTGCGAAATTTTAAAATCTCGTTTTTAATTCTTGTGCCCTAATCATGCGATTGAAGTTTGAATAATACACCTGCTCAATAATCTTCATGTAAAGTAGCCTACATAACTCTATGGCTTACAAATATAAAATATCAACATGGCGACCATCTGAAATATTTAGATGGTTCACATTAGTTTCGAATCTATTACAGCAATCAAACTGAATTTTTATATGTTGATAGAGGCAATTAACATAATTCGGATATATGAAAATAGGCTATTTAGTTTTTCACGGAACTACTTGTTTATATCCTCTTTGCTTCGCCCATCACTGATTGTTTTGTGTCCTAAGTAACAGAATTCCCCTACTTCCTTTAGCTTTTCACCTGCCAATTTGACGGTAATAAACTATGACTATGATAAACTGATAACCCAGCTTTAAAAAATGGATTAGTCACAGAATAGAAGGTAAAAAAGGTACGAATACCTGAAGGCATTATACAAAATTAAATTCCCCCTTCCTAATTTGTACGTCCATAAAGTCCGGTAAGGTTCATGCGATGCATCAAGAGAGGAACTTACTAACTGGGACCCAGACGTTCTAGCCCCAGATCCCGTAGTTGCTCTCTACGGTCCTGAGGTAACTTGCCATTGCTTTCCAAAGTGAGCTAGTGCAGCAGCACTGAACCATGAGTAAAAGTTCCTAGCTGTACACTGAATGCCATTACTATGCGCCGCCCATACCCACGTAATCACTTCATAAACAAAGCCACATTTATATCTATCTACTAGCAACCCAGCCCGGTATCATTAACAGTTTACCCAGCGTAAGCTTAAAAGGCGCACAGACGGCAGGTCCAAGACGCAATTCAGAAAAGCCGAGGTGAACAGCGAAACTCCAAACACATATACTCTTCTCTCAAGTCTTAACTCAAACCCGACCAAAGCCGTTGGATTTTTAAGAGCGTTAAAAATCCCTCAGTATGCCTTCCTTCGGAGGGGAAGTAAAGCCGGTGGTCCCATGTCATAGATTTATGGCATGTTAAAGAACCTTCCACTAATTACACCTGTGTGAAGCTAAATTGGATAGGTTAAGAATGTAAACAACGCTCTTAGGTTTCTACGTTCGTTGCCAAGAGCCGACTGCGGTGGCGTCTAGTAGCTAAGTTCCGAACTTTGCCTAGTAGTCGTTGACGGTGGCGCTTGGCGGCAAAAGTAGGAACTATTTGAAAAATTCTAAGTTACTGACTGTACTTAAATAAAAAATAAAAAACAGATAGCACACACTAATACTGTCATCACAATTAACACCGGTTATCAGACAGATTCTACACACACCCAAAGTACACGGGGCTACATGACCACGTTGTCGCAGCCCCTAAACATAAGAACCAACCAACCAACCAAGTCTTAACTCGACATCGACAGTTTGATGCTGGCCGAAACTGAGGTGATGAGCCTCGCTTGCTAGCTCGTAAACACGCACCGAAGCTAGTAATTTAAATTTCCACTGAATGGAGATTGTCGGAAGAAATTATTAACAGAAAAGCGCACGAATGTGCATAACATAGATTTAGACTAGTTTAGTCCTTGCCATAATCGCACCGTGATGTTGTTGTTGTTATTTGATTCTTCAGTCTTTTGAATGGTTTGATGCAGCACTCCATGCCTCCCTGTCCTGATCTAATCGTTTCATCTCTACATAGCTACCACACCCTACGTCCGAGGCAATCTGTTTAACCTTGGTCTACCCCTACAGTTCCTGTCCTCGACCCTTCCTTCCATAACTAAGCTTGCTATTCCTGGGTGTCTTAGTATGTCTCCTACCAACCTATCTCTTCTCTTCATTAACAGGCGCCAGAAACATCTCTCCTCTCCCACTAGTCTTAATATCTTTTCGTTTGTAGCCCTATCCACCCATCTGATCTTCATCATTCTCCTGTAACACCACATTTCAAACGCTTCAAATCTCCTCTTTTCTGCTGCACAAGTAGTCCAAGTTTCACTTCTATAGAGTGCCACGCTCCAGACAAAGGCCTTCAAAAATGACTTCCTAACACCTAAATCTATATTCGATGTCAACAGATTCCTTTTCTGTAGAAATGCTTTCCTTGCCTGAGCAAACCTACTTTTTACTCTATATCCTCATTGCTTCGTCCATCACTGGTTATTTTGCACAGTGATATCTGATTATTTTTACATCGTGTGATGTGATATATGTCACAGAACTGGTCTCATAACGAGCACACGCAGAGTTCTTTTGGGGCGTGGTAGGACATGTTTTTACTTATTTAATGGTGGTACCCATGCACTGGTAACTTTATCACCACATGTCTTAGTTTATGATTGGCGTTGGTCCAGTTCCGGTTGATCATGGCATTATGTTATTCAACCGCAGAGTACACATGCCCTGTTTGGTATAACTCAGCTCATGCCAAACAGGTGGATGTGGCTCTCAATGATACGTGCAGAATAATAACTGTGTGTCTGAAATCCACTCCAATTGAATTGCTTTACCACCTCGCCGGGATAGCACAAACTTCTGTTCGAAGAGAAATATCAGCTAACAAGGAAAGGAAGAAGGTGGAGCATGAAGGAACTCATCCGTTATATGGGTACGAATTACACACACCAAGACTGAAATCTAGGAAGAGTTTCCTAAAAGCATCAAAGGAACTCACAACCACCGAGAGAAATTCTAGACTACAATCTTGGAAAGCTAAAGGTCTTCTTCCTGGTGGCTGTACAACACCATCTGAAATTTTACCACCGGGTCATAACGAGGCATGGATGCCATGGAAATCCCTAAATAGGTTGAGATTAGGAGTCGGCAAATCAAGAGCTTATATCGTAAGATGGAACTACGCTAAAGACGGAAACATCAAGTGTGATTGCGGAGAAGATCAGACTGTCGACCACATGATTCAATGTCGTATGTGTACAACCACTTGCACAACGGAGGATCTACACCTAGCCTCAGAGAATGCACTACAAGTCGCCAAGTTCTGGTCTAATTGTATTTAGTGAAATGTTTTGTATTGTGTAACATGTTTCAGATACGAGAATGAATGATGGCATCCGTGCTGTAAAATTCTATCGGAATGTCTTCTCTCTTCTCCCTTCTCTCTGATAGGTGCGCTTCAGCATTTTTGAGGATGGAAGCTGTAATTTGGTCCTTGTTTCTTCGACGAGGAAGGGTTCCCGTGCTAATTCATAAGTTAGGCGGGAGCGCGTGTATTTTGAGATGCCCATTGAGGTTTCCAGGTATTGGGCTTTAACTCTTTCGATGGTGGCCAGATCTCTCTGTGTTAGTCGGTCCCATCTCAAGTGGATCCTGTAAGTGGGAATTGGTAGGATCTTTGCGTCAAAGAAAGAAATGAAAACGAAAAAATACTTATAGTGGGCCGGACTTTTTTGTAGAACTCTTCATGCTGAACAATTCTCACACTCATAGTATACTGTAGATATGTTTGACGGTTTACCCAGCGTAATCTTAAAAGGCGCATGGGTGGTAGATCTTCCTTCGACTCGATTCACTAAAATTGTTACTGCTCGGCTTCCTTTGGTCATAAATGAATGTTTTTCTACAGAAACGTTCCTCGAGAAATCCTTTACAGAATGGTGAAAACTGTATCAAAATCCATCCAGTGATTCTCGAGATTACCCGTTACATCCAACAAACAGAGACTTTGTTTTGTACTTTGTAGAGATATATAGCCTGTGCCAACAGAGAATGGCGAATACTCTACACTCATTAAGAGATGGCAACAATAATTTCTTTTCCCTAATTGTACTCTTCTACTTTGCAAATTACGACAACTATAATAAACCACATATCTTTCATCAGTGAAATTCGTACTTTCTGGTATACTTGGAGTAGGCCTATTATTCAATAAGATTAAATTTCTTGGCAGAGTCGTGAATCGAACTCGGGCCTCCAAGGTGACAGCAAATACATTAACATTTCATTTGAAACACCATATGGAAGATTCTCTTAATATTTCCTTTGTGCAATTGAGAATACTTTGAAATATATTGGTTCCATACCAGCTTCGTGTCCGGCTCCGTGGCTAAATGGTTAGCCAGCTAAGCTTTAGCCCGAAGTGCCCCGGGTTCGATTCCCGGCCGCGCCATCAGGGATTTTAATCTCCAGGGGTTGATTCTCGTGGCTCGGGGACTGGGTGTATGTGACGTCTTCATCAACACTTCATCCTCATTACGACGCGCAGGTCGCCCACGGGCGTCAACTAGAAAGACCTGCACTCGGCCTCTCCGGTGGCCACACGATCATTCATTCACCAGCTTCGTAGACTCCAGTGTAAAGTCCCATAACCGAACTTTGGACAAACGCAATTTCTATCTAACCAAGGAAAGTTTAAATTTTACTTCTAGCGTTTTAAAGTCTATAACGTGCTTTTGTGGAACTCTCCAAACATTAAAACGCCTCCTATTTGAATGTATTACTTTTCGTAGAACAAGTTTGTCTGTTAAGTAATCAGCCCGGAGGCTGTTTGGATCCTCAAAAGGTACCCTCGAAGGTTATGCGGGTAGATACCCATACAATTCGAAGGAAGTACTATAATGAGGCGTACTAGTCAAGGTGAGGAGTGAAGTAGTTTGTCATTCCTTTCCTCACTGAGTCAGAATAACAGTAGTCTACTAACCCTATGAGTAGAACCTTTCACAGTACACATATATACTAGTTGTGCCCTCAGTAGCTTCCATATAACAACATCCATGATTGAGACTGATGGTTGGTTGATTCCTTAGTTTAGAGGCTGCGACAACGCGGTCATTTAGCCCTGTGTACTTTGGGTGTGTGTAGAATCTGTCTGATAACCGGTGTTAATTGTGATGGCTGTGTTAGTGTGTGTTATCTGTTTTAATTCAGTATGGACTGCGGACAATAATTTTAAGCAGTTACTACTTTTGCTACCAAATGCTACCGTCCACGACACCTAGCTTGTGGACTGGGCACTAGGTGGCATCGCAGTCCGCACCTGGCGGCGAACGTTGGAACTAATAGAGCGTTATAAATTCTAACCTACACATTTTGGATTCACACGAGTGTAGTTAATGGAAGGTTCTTTTTCATACCATAAATGTATGACATGGATTCGCTGGCTTTACTTCCCCTCCAAAGGAAGGCATACTGAGGGATTTCTTGAAAACAAGGAATATCAGTTGTATTGGGACCGAACTATTCTGACTGATAAATCGGTATCACACAACAGGCTGGATCTGGTGGTTGTCAGCAAGAAAATCAAGCAAACTACCTTGATTGATGTTGCATTTCCTAACAATAAGAATCTCGAGTCAAAACACATAGAAAAGATCAGCAATTATAGCAAGTTGGTTGGCCCTATCAAAAGACTGTGGCATGTAGAACGGGTAAAGACCATGCCTATCATTGTCTCAAGTACGTTCTTGATCCCAAGTACCTTGCTTCAAGGCCTTAAAGAACTGGATCTGGATACGCAACTGTACAAACTAATGCAAAAGGCAGTAGTTCTCTCAACAACCCGAATCGTCCGGAAGTTCATGGGTAGCGACATTCCAGCTTAGAAGTTGCTGTTTCAGTAGCTATACTTTGATTCCCTGAAGCCCGTATAGTTATGTTGTAATGCACCAGCAATTTGTTATATGTACTGTATAAAACAATAATAATAATTATAATAATAATAATAATAATAATAATAATAATAATAATTATTATTATTATTATTGCCTTTATTGGCTTATTGGTGGCGCAGTTAGGGCTCTTGGCCCTCTCTTACACTTAACCACATTAATACAATACAATAAACATATAATAATAATAATAATAATAATAATAATAATAATAATAATAATAATAATAATAAAGGTCAACGTCTAGCTGGATTCAAGAGGTAAAGAGAGATTTAGACAGAAATAATATAAGAGAAGAAGACTGTGGACAGAGAGAATTTTCGAAAGGTGTTAAGTATGGAAGGATTCCAGGGAAGAGTGGAAAGGAAACCTGGGGCGAAGTGGTCTGACCGGAAGAAGCAGCATAGTCTAAGAATGAAGAAATATTGTGAAGAACGGAAGAGAAAACAACAAAGAGTGAAGAATTGAAATTGCCTCGTGGTCTGTAGCAGGCCTTATCGGAAATAATAATAATAATAATAATAATAATAATAATAATAATAATAATAATAATAATAATAATAATAACTATAGGGCCTGTGCGAGAAATCTCGCATGTGTTAAAGCACCTGCCCAGCTTTACTGTAATGCGGGCTCGACGCGACACAGATCTCGTAGGGGCTATCGTCTTGTTTATTTAATTGTCGGTATTTATGAAATCAGAGTGCAATTCGTCACTGCTGCGGTTAATTCTCTTACATTTCCAATGCTCATTTGTTACGATCGGTTACTTGTGTGCGCCCCATGTGTATAGACCACCCGCCCGACTTTTCTATTATGTGGGCCGAGGCAACACAGCTTTGGCAGCTGGTCATGTTTGTTCGTTTATTTGTTTGTTTAAACGCACTTTATAAACAAATATATTTCCGTTGACTTTTCAAGAAATGCAAGATTTGTCCTGTACTATTGAGGCAATTTGAATGATTTTGTTCTGGCTGCGTGGCTCAGCGGTAACGTTCTCGCTTGCTGTGACCAAGGTTGCAGGTTCGAATCCTGGCGCAGTCGGCTGGCATTTGAGGGTGCGCAAATGCGATGGGGCTGTGTCAATAGATTTACTGGCACGTTAAAGATCCCCATTCGGGGCAAAATTCCGGCACCCTGGCGTCTCTAAAAGCCAGAGTAGTTAAGAGAGACGTAAACCCAATAACATTATTATATTATTATTATTATGAATGATTGCGCACAAATCGCACTTTCTAATTCCCTCTGGCAATTACGTATAAACGTTAGCGTTTTATATAAATATGATAATAATAATAATAATAATAATAATAATAATAATAATAATAATAATAAAGGAGGCGTGATAGTGCAGTGGTCAAGCTGCTTGCCTCTCACCAAGAAAGACCGGGTTCGATTCCCGGTCAATGCATGTGAGATTTTCGAAAGGAAATACCATGTCCTGTGGTTCGGACTCCACGTAAAATGGAGGTCCCGTGGTTCATGATCGTAGGATTAACGGTCACGTAACTATAAGCTTGCTAATAATAATAATACAATTAAGACACTCGTATGGAAATTATAATACTCGATTCGCTCGTTTTATACTCGCGTCTTAATTATTGCCATTGCAGGCTTGTTGCATAATGCACTTTTAGGTACTGGGGCTATTTCATCCTTTTCAGTTGATGTGCAGTTATAGAAAATTGTCTGAAACTAGGAAAAGTAGACACAGCTTATCGAAGGATTAAGAATACATTTGGGGAAAAGAAGACTGAGTGCTGTAATATTAAGGATACAAATGGAAAGCCTCGAACAGGGAAGAAAAGGTTGAGAGATGGAAAGCTTACATTGAGTGTTTGTACAAGGGAAAGGAGATTGAGAATCATGTAATGGAAAGGGAGGAGGAAATTGATGAGGAAGCAAAAGGAGATTTAATATTGAGATCAGAATTTGACAGAGCATTGGAAGACTTTTAAGCAGGAACAAAGCACCAGGCATAGATGATATACCGATTGAGTTGCTACGCTGCATAGGAGATGAAGGTCTGATCAGGTTATTTCACTTGGTGAGTAGGATTTATGAGACAGGTGAGGTACCCTCTGATTTCAAGAAGAATGTTATCATCCCTATACCTAAGAAAGTAGGAGCTGACAGATATGAGGATTACCGTACAATCAGCTTGATTACTAATGCTTCAAAGATCCTGTCTAGAATAATTTACAAGAGGATGGAAAGCCAGATAGAAAGGGAGTTGGGTGAAGACCAGTTTGGTTGCAGGAGAAATGTAGGAACAAGGGAAGCTGTACTAAGTCTTAGGCTGATTTTGGAAGGTAGAATATGGAAAGATAATAGAACGTTCATGGCATTTGTAGACTTAGAAAAGGCTTTTGATAACGTTGATTGTACTAAATTGTTCGACATTTTGAAAATGATTGGAATAAAGTATATGGATAAGAGGGTGATCTACAATCTATACAGAAACCAGACAGCAGTCATTCAAGCTGATGGACATGAGAGAGAAGCTGGTATTCAGAAAGGTGTGAGGCAAGGCTGCAACTTATCACCCATACTTTTCAATCTTTACATTGAACAAGCAATGAGGAAATTAGAGAGAAATTTAAAGTGGGAGTGAAGATTCAAGGAGAAATAATTTCAACTCTGAGATTTGCTGATGACATCGTCATCTTGGCTGACACGCCTGATGATTTGAATGAGTTTTTGAATGATAATGGACTCCGTCTTGAGTAAAGAATTCATGATGAAAATTAATAAAATTAATGTAAAACAAAAATATTGGAATGCAGCCGCAATAAATCAGAAACCTCTAAGGACATCAAATTGGCAGAGGAAAAACTAAAGGAAGTAGGAGACTTCTGTTACTTAGGAAGAAAAATAACCAGTGATGGACGAAGCAAAGAGGATATAAAAAGTAGGTTGGCTCAGGCAAGGAAAGCATTTCTACAGAAAATGAATCTGTTGACATCAAATATAGATTTAGGTATTAGGAAGACATTTTTGAAAACCTTAGTCTGGAGCGTCGCACTCTATGGAAGTGAAACTTGGACCATTGGTGCAGCAGAAAAGAGGAGAATTGAAGCATTTGAAATGTGGTGTACAGGAGAATGATGAAGATCAGTTGGGTAGATAGGGTTACAAACGAAGAGGTATTAAGACGAGTGGGAGAGGAGAGATGTTTCTGGCAACTGCTAATGAAGAGAAGAGATAGGTTGGTAGGACACATACTAAGACACCCAGGAATAGCAAGCTTAGTTATGGAAGGAAGGGTCGAGGACAAGAACTGTAGGGGTAGACCAAGGTTAGAGTATGTTAAACAGATTGCCTCGGATGTAAGGTGTGGTAGCTATGTAGAGATGAAACGATTAGCTCAGGACAGGGAGGCATGGAGGGCTGCATCAAACCAGTCAAAAGACTGAAGACTCAAACAACAACGGTTGTTGTTGTTGTTGCTGCTGCTGATTCTTTAGGGGCTTTGCGACATCGTGGTCATGTATCCCCGTGCAGTTGGGTGTGTGTAGACGCTGTCTGATAACCTGTGTCACTGTGATGTCTGTACTAGTGTGTGTATTTGTAATTTAGGTAGGAAGCGGACGTGGCCGGCATTTTCCTGGAGTAGAGATGGAAAACCGCGGAAAGCCACTTCCAGGATGGGTGAGGTAGGAATCGAACTCGCCTCTTCTCAGTTTTCCCCCCACGAAGTGAGTGTACCCTGTTGCAGTCCTCAGGCCAGAAATAAATTTCTTGTCAGAGCCGGGAATCGGACCCGGACCTTCACCAAGAATGCTAACCACTACGCTACGAGACGGACCCATCACCCTTTTCAGATCACACACTCTACGTGCTACCTCTACAGCCTTACAATTGTATCCATACAGCTCTGAACGAAACCTGTAGGTTGATAACGGGTTGCTTAAAACCTACCCCAACAGATAAGCTCTACTACCTGGCTGGAATAGCACCCCCTTGTGTACGCAGAGAGGTGGCTGCCAACAGGGAGAGGCTGAGAGTGGAAGAGAACAGCGCCCACCCACTGCATGGATATAATGCTCCTCAGCAACGGCTGAGGTCCCGAAAGAGCTTCCCGAGGACATCTGAGATGCTTACCGTCTCACCGGTGAAGGCAAGGCTGGATATATGGAAGAAGTCGACCCCTCACCCCTGCGGTTGGATGCCAGTAGCTGAAGAACTACCACCCGGACACAACGAAAGCTGGTTGGTGTGGAAATCCCTAAACAGGTTACGATCAGGAGTTGGAAGATCCCGAGACAATCTGAGGAGATGGAGCCTCAGTACATGTGACACGTCTTGCGCATGAGGACAAGAACAAACCACAAGACACATGCTTCATTGCCCTCTGTGCCCTTCATCTTGTGCCGAAGATCTCCTGTTAGCCACTCCAAGCACTTTGGATGTTGCTCAGTATTGGGCACGTGTTATATAATTGGACAGTTTTACCCTTATATGTAGCCTACAGCAACTGTACAATTGTATGTTTTCAACACGAGAAATAAATAAATAAATTGTATCCATAATGCATTTTATATAATTTCCTCTGTAGACATTTGAGAAAGTTTGTAAAGTAGCACTCACACCCTTCCCATTGGGGGCTATAGACATACAAGTGACCATTCCACTCGTGCGTTTCTCTTTACTAAACTTAGGATGGAATTACACTAAACTTAGGACGCACTCCTCTATTTGGGTTCTTGCCCGAAGCTGTTATGGTCATTGTAACAGCCCTAGTCAAAGAAGTGTTTCTGAATATTTTTGTTAAGTATTGCCAAATGTTGTAGGGTAGTGTTCTGGGCCCGTGTCCTTTTGAGAACAATCATTGATGTTATAAATGTAAAAATATACATGTACAGTAGCCAATAACCTGAGCTTTTACCTAAATTCCAATCAAGTAACAGCGGAAAACTCACTTATAGAATGTTGCAGGAATTCAAAAACAGCTCTTTTCCCCAAAAAATACAATGATGCAATAAACCCAAATGTACTGTCGGTATTTCAAAGACATAAGCTGGCTGCATCTGGGTTGTGGTTGTGTTGGCCATAGCACTCACTCCCCAGATGTGTGTCTGATTTCGTCTTTGAAATGCACTGGGGTTTATTGTACCATTATATTTTTGGGCTAAACCAGACATCACCACTGACTGAAGGGCTAGAACATTAGCTATGACAAACACAACCACACTGCATCAGAATCTTCGTACAGTTGGTAATATACAGTCATGAGTGGATCAAATGACCAAATAAAGCCTTCAACAATTAGCTCATGTAATGTATATGGATACAGTATGTTAGGTAGCAAGTTAAAAGGACATAGGCGACCAGGAATCAAGTCTGAAATATATTGTTTTAACCACTATTGCTGACCTAGTGGGTCCACCGTGGCATACCACTCAACTTCTTTCCTTGCATGGTACTTTGCATGATCTAGTAGATGAAAGTATTTAGTTATTCCTGCAGGCAGAAAACTCCAATATACCTAGGTAGCATTTTGGTGCTCCGCTTTCAGTAGGCCACTAATGAAATGTGTTTGTGACCATAGCGCTTACTTCCCATGTGTTTGCTTGCTCTCGTCTTTGAAATACACTGGGGTTTATTCTACCATTGTATTTTTAGGCTCAACCAGACACCACCACTGGCGAACATTAGCTGTCCTGAAATTTAAGTTCTATAACATTTTAGATGTGAGATATACGGAGGTTTTCTGCTGTTAGGTCGTGTATTGTCTGGAAGGTCAGCGCGGAGGCTTGTTTGATCCTCAAAGAACTCTGCGGTTAGAATCCCCAAAATCTAGGTGAGGCATACTAGGCAAGCCTCCGTTTGTCATCAATAGGACCTGGTTGGTTGGTTCCTTAGTTTAGGGGCTGCGACAACGCGGTCATGTAGCCCCGTGTACTTTGGGTATGTGTAGAATCTGTCTGATAACCGGTGATAATTGTGTTGACTGTATTAGTGTTTGTTATCTGTTTTTAATTCAAGTAAGGACTGCAGATGATAATTTCAAGTAGTTCCTACTTTCGCCACGAAATGCTACCGCCCATCAGCGCCTGGTGACGAACGTTGGAACTTAAGAGCATTAATCAAATGTAACCTACAAATTTTGCCCACAGAAGTTTGGTTAGTGGAAGGTTCTTTTAGATGCCATAAATATATGACATGGGCCCGACGGCTTTACTTCCCCCCAAAGGAAGGAATACTGAGGGATTTTAACGCTCTTAAAAATCCGACGACTTCGACTGGGTTTGAACTTGCGACCTTGGGCAATAGGACCTGTATTCTTAGGTTTTAACTTTTTTTAATGAACCACTTTCAGGATATAAAAATTCCTCTCGGCACGCCGGAAGGCGGAGGTAGATTTCACCGGGCAAACTAGGGGATAGGCTATAATAGGCAAAATATGCAGGTTTTCGTAGAAGGATCAGACCTCATTTATTGCGAGAAAGTATTTTACAATGTAATTGGAGCTCAATTAACTTTTCTTTCGTCTTACTATGCATATTTTTAACATTTTATTGTCTTAGGGGGCCAGTAACCTTCTTGCCATTTGGGGTCCATTTTTATACTTGTGGTCACACCGTCCTTATGCAAGGTTTGGAACTGATGTGTAGCTATTGTGCCCAATTAGACCCGGCAGACTGGCATCGAACTCGGGTCTTATCAAAGAAGACCAGGCCCATGATTCTGCCCAGAATCGAATCATTGATCTCTGAGGGGGAACATCAATAGGGAACCCGAAGAGCAATGAGTTATATCTGCATATAATCGTAATAGCAGGATTTCACGGCTAGAACGGGAATATCATAGCTTTTAAGGTGGATCTTTGCAAGAAAATACAAAGCCCATGTACGTTTTAAAAGCCTGAATGCTAGAAAGCAAACCAGCTTGACAGTTGACAAATCGTAGTTAGCGAAGGGGCGTTTTTAGTTGACGCCAAGGAACTAATTTTCGTCTGGACCGCAAGAGCAGCTCAAGATTAATGACTCTGGGATCCACCGTCTCACAAGATATAAGAGTGGAGAGGGGGCAGTCGCCCACAGAAATTAATTGATTACAGCCAATTGGAGCATTGAAATGAAATAAAACTTACACCCAGGTGAATATATTCTAGGAAAGATAATTTAGGAGTGTTCTCACGCCTAAATTAAAGCCTACATCTATAAACGAGCCTCTGCACAAACTGCTTCCGCTCGGGAGGAAGGTTTTGGAGATCAGCAGAGGGGGAATTACCAGGATAGCGTCATGACGCCATGGAAAAAGGTAATTAATTGTAATTAATTGGCCGAAGCGATCGCTTGCACGCGAGTGATTTTGGGACCTCCACACCTAGACAAACGAGAGTTATACTTCACTTTGTCTGGAAATGTATTATTTCAAGAAGGGAGTCGGTCCTGAATGTCCTGTGGACTATGTTTCACAAGAAAGCCTTATATAGGGGAATCTTCGCAGGGAGGTTAGTTCGTCTTCAGTTCGTCTTGACTCAACACGTGAACTAACACGCTGCCAGATCACGCAAGAAAGTGCGCGAATTTATAAAGTATCGGCGCTCAAATGTATTTGAAGAACAATGGAAGCGCATCATGCAGCTTCACAACAGTAATTATGCATCGTGAAAGATTTAGTCTACAGCAGACGTTTAACCAATAACATACGTGAGTATAAATCCAGTACAGCGTAGCGATAATTTAGGATGTTTATAGACAACGAACATACCAGGAGGTGTTGTCATAGTTAAAAATGACACATTATTGTCAGGATCACTACAGTTACGGGAGCCTGGAAGGCGTCACAAATAGTCGTGACATAGGATTGAACAGAATTGCAGTAGAGGAAATATAAACTGTAGGTGACGGGAATCGAACGCACACACACCCAAGATAGACTTTCATGGAGACCAGCGGTTGTCAGGAGTTAGCTGCATCGCATCTCTGAGGTCAGGTGATAGTTGGAGTCCAATCAAGGATCCATGTGTGAAATAGTGCGAGAATTGTATATAAAGTTATATTACAGTGATTTTTAAAAGTGTTTATGTGTATGGTAAAATAATATGTATTGTGTCAAAGTGAGAAAAGCCAGTGATGAAAAATATGATTACCATATGTGAAGTGTATACCATGTGCCGTGTGATAGATATCATGATGGCTTAAGCTAAGCATCATGGTAGGCTCGTGGCTGGCGTGCTGGACTAACCTAGTAAAAATGAAAGTGAGTACAAATTTAATCTGTTGATATGATTAAATAGCTTACCATACAACGAAGCATCACTCTAAGACTAAGAATTAACATTCATTATGTACGAGCTCACATCCCTCGTATTTTGGTAAAATATGGCTTGGAGGATGATTTGTTTACGGCCATTTCGGCGTAAAACAATGATGAAAGTAACGGTAACGTTAAATAATAATAATAATAATAATAATAATCTGGGGTCGGTAACAGTAATGAATAAATAATCGGCATGTCAGGCCTAGAGTACGTGCAAAGTGTGTCATGTCTAACGTAAGAGTACTGTGTTATTGTAAACAGTAAGAAAGAAACGTAAAATATCGAGATAATGAGACTTTTCCAGTGTCATTGAATTGTTGAATGAATGTTTATTATGGTGAATTCTACAGGGTTGTATTTGAGAACCATTAAGGTAGTTAATGTAAGCCAGTAAATTTATACTTGTTTACGGAGCTACATAAAGCTTTGGCTTATGAGTAATTGCAGAGAGGACGTGAGTGCTTTAATAATTGAGTCATCTATAAGAAGTATTGTTTGAGCCGCGTACAGCGAGCAAGTAACGTAGAATCAAGAGATTTACGTCAATGAGTTGCGGGGATGATCCAAACATAGCTTGCGCGTTAGGCGAATCTAGTCGGCTAAATCTTCGATATCTACGAGATAGTATCGCCTTGGAGCATACTTGTATTATTCGCAAAGAAGTGGGACAGAGGCTGTCTCTATCCACCGTTTGCAGAATTGTTGCCACTAGGGATAACTATTAGAGACCCTGTGTGAGCCCATATATTAATTGATCTGGCCTTAGAGGTAAGACTAATGGTTCGTCGTATAGGAAACGCCGATTTCCTCTTGTTATAGGCAGCTGCACCACTGAGAGAACTTTGATACTCACTTGAGATGCGCGCCAGAGCCATTAATGTCGCCACAGAACGGCAAAGCTATCCGTGATCCATCCCCTGCCATGAATATTAATTAGGAGCCGAGTTGAGCCCATTATACTCTAAATGTAGGTGTTAAATAATTAGAATGACTCAATTACTAGGGACACAACACACTCAGGGTACCTCCAGTGTAACTGCACCAGTAAATAAACTTGACCTTGCAAGAAACCAGATGGGGTGGCAGGAAGGTCACTAGACCGGCGGCCATCTTTCTCAGGCAGCCGAAACTAATTTATTGTCCGCTTGGAAAGGAAGTCTGCTGACCTGATCCTTTTATTTTAAAAGCGTAGTGGGACACTGAAGAATCTCGATATTTCGAAAAGTAATTAAGATATGATTGTTGTGATGATGCAAATTGAATTAAATGCTTTATTTCTACACACATCCCATGTTGGAGCGCTGTGATCGGATAATATTTGGCCCAGTATTCTCTGAGGAGGAATACTGCACCAAATAAATATAGGCATCTTTGTAAAGTGTATTTGCCCAGTTTACACTAATTTATTCATACGGGTAGAGTAATTTCAATGACATGACACGTTTGTAACGATAATGTTTTGACCAGACCCAGAAAATCGTTGTATGGTGAAGCTATAAAACATCTCTATCCATGTGTATTTTGGAAGGGAAAGTGTACTACTTCTGCGTTTCAAATTGATGGGAAAAAGAATACGAGTTGCACGACACAACACTTGTTAATTAAGGCATAAGATAATGAATTAATGTTACTGAAAGTAAATGCCCCGTGTAAAACGGATAAATGTTTAATAATTGCAGATTTAATGTCATTTAAAGATAATTTGTGTTTATTGTGTTGTGATATTCCAGTTGTGTTAAATTGTGCCACGTGAAGAACACTATGGACACTCGCAAATGTCAGAGAGTATCAATAATAGGATGTTTGGAATAGACTTGAGTGCGGTGGAGCACTAATTTTAAGGAGATACTCACCGTTAACTTTGATTTTCGTTGTGGGAAGTAAATGTAAAGTATCTTTTGTTTGTGTTTTATGTTGTATAGCCATGATTTTCTATAATTAAATGTTATATTTAGGAATATGTTGTTTCCTTCAAGTAGAGTAGTCACCTGACAGACTCAAATCCTGAGCATGTGATCGTATGGTGGGCAGGAACGTCCCATACCTCGAAAGACCATGAGTTAGCTGGGATACGAACACATGTTCCATATGATGACGATTGGGTACATGGAGGACATGTTATTGTACTAGGATTGAGTCACAGGTACTACTAAATGTCGGCCAAGATATTAATGGTAGAGGCAAGTATAGCAGAAAAAATAGGATATATTAGGAAAAGGCCGCGTCCCATTGTTAATAAGCCTTCAAGTTAAAATAAATGTTGATAATCCTCCATAAGACATGCTTAAATGTAACCTGTTAGCATTGAGCACCCACCTTCTTATATTTATCATAACGCTGATACGTGGGGCCAGTTTAAAATACAGGTCACCATAGGTGTGCATGTACCTCTTATTGAACATAGAGCGTGTCTCCCTTTATGTTTATCATGGCGCCCAGACACGTGATGGCTTATGGGATTCAGAAAACCCCATAATAATAGTATGGTTTCCATTGGGGAAACCATAATAGTATATTTTTCCTCAAACTGTGTTTGAGCGATTGTGAGTCTTTTTAGGTGATACCCAGACATTAGACACTGTTGTCAAACGAGTGAATATACAGACGGGTACGAGGGTCTAAACCCATTCCATAGGTGGTTACAGCACTGTGTAAAATGAATGTTGTTGTTGTCGCGATATCGGAATTCTTTTTCCCAATATAACGCGCCAGCATGCACAGCTACGGCCTGCCTATATCTCAAGATAAGAAATATAGGATGGCTGGTACTGAGGGGGTACTTAAGTGTATCGCGGAGTTAAAGGAACATTTTGATGCTACTCATGCCAAGAGTAGGGAAGATGCTAAAGCATTTCAAGATGAAATAGCGGGTAGATTGGATACAGTAAATAATCAGATGGATGCTAATCAAACTGAAATGAGCCAGATGTTGGCTACGGTAAACACGCAGTTAGATTCAAATTTATTAGAGGGCAATAAAAAATTGATGATGTTAAAGAATCTATTAAGCAAGAGGTAACTAAAAATATTTTTAGCGTGGTTTCAGAGATGCAAGCAAATAACGACAAACGCTTTGAGTCAATAGAGGTCAAACTCGAGAGTAATCAGCAAGCGTGCAGATAATCGCAACGTGGCATTAATGATAGATTAAACAATATGTCCGTAGAGCTTAAAGATATTCAAAATCAGAACGAAGCGAACACTAAGCGACAGCAAGAGCAATTTAATACGTTCACTCAGACCGTGGATCAAAGGCTTGAAGACAGCGACGAAAAATGGAGTAATCGTATGGCAGGCTACGCAAAAGCTGTAGACAACGCATTAAGAAAGCAAGATCAGAATATCCTTGACCAATGCAAGGAGATCAGTGAAATAAAAACTTCCGCTAAAGAAAATAAGGGAATAATCTCAAACATGAAAACGCAAGTTGGAAAGGTTCAAAAAGAGTTAGAACAAACTCAAAATGATCTAGCAGTCATTCATAAAAGGCAAGATGAGGACCAGGGAGAAATTACCAAAATAAGGACCGAAATATCCAGTATGCATGGTCACATCCAGAAAGAGGTTACAGGCTTACGAGAGGAATTGGAACTTCGAGAGGGCTTGAAAAATGAAGCCAGCGATAAAACGCTTGCCGAGGTAAGGCAAAGTCTAGCGGGGGAAATTTCTCATATGAAAGAGAGCCTTAAAGATGACAAGGAGAAAGTCTTTTCTATGGCAGAGAAAAACCGGGATCGCTTGGAAAAAATAGAACGAGAGGTATTAGCTCGTTTAGAAAGAGCGGAAAATAGGCACAGCCAAATGGAAACTAGAATGATCGCACATGAGGAGTCCATGTTGCGAAATTCGAGATCTAATGAAGGAAGCATAGATGAAAATAGGAGAAATAGATGGGCAGATACAGAGGTACAGCCCACTCCGAAGAATACAGCCATGCCAAGTGACAGCCCGTATACCACGCCTGGTATACCTATTGCTATGTCCACAACGCATGAAAATGCTGTACAAAATCAGATAGTCACTATTGTGAGGGCTAGCGACTAGAAACCGAGAAAATATTCTTGGAGTAACTCAAGTATGACACCCAAATACTGGCTCAAAGAGGTTTCCGTGTACTTGAATGACGCAAAGGTACCGCCAGAGCGAAGATTAAGAGCTATCGAAAAACTGACTGAGGGTGAATGCGCCTTATGGTTCAGAAGTTTTCGTTACACGTTTGACACCGTTGAAGAATTTCGCCAGGCATTTTTAAGCGGGTACTGGGACGCAAATATACAGCAGAATCTCAGATTGGACTTGTACTCCAGACGCTATAGTACAAATAATCCAACGAAATATGCTGAATTCTTCATAGCACAATTATGCCGTTTTAAGGAGCTCGATGAGGCCCCTAGAGAGGCAGATCTGTGTATAGCGATAGCCAAGCGATTACCATACGAAGTACAATGACTATTAATCTCGGCAAACGCCAAGACAGCGATTGAAATGGAGGAAGTGCTGAGACAGCTCGATCTCACCACAGCGCATCACACAAGGCAGAGTCCGAACACGGAACAAGTCCACATGAATAGTGCACCAACTGAACCGACTAGGTTGCAGACTAAAAGTAAGTCTACTAGCACAGAAACTGCGAAGTCGGACTGGCAACGAGAAGAAAGGGAAAACCAGAATTGAAGCCCACGCTACAGAGAAAGAAAGCGAGACAGCCAGCTCGTAGACCCAAGGGAGACGAGGGTTGAATGCAGCTGTCAGTTAGAAGAGCTTTACAACCAGTTGTGTAAAGCAGCAGTAGAGCTCCAAGAAATGAATGAACAGCTAAGAGTGCGGAACAAGAAAATACGAGACGGTAGACGTAGTGGAGTGGGGGAACGAGACATCCCATTGCCCGGGAGTACTGACCGCTTAAAGTAAACACTGTACGGAGTCGATGCCATCTGGAGGCCCGAAAGAATTCACTTGTAAAATGAATTTTCCGAGCTTAGCGAGGGAAAGATGTGCTCAATTAGACACGGCAGACTGGCATCGAACTCGGGTCTTATCAAAGAAGACCAGGCCCATGATTCTGCCCAGAATCGAATCATTGATCTCTGAGGGGGAACATCAATAGGGAACCCGAAGAGCAATGAGTTATATCTGCATATAATCGTAATAGCAGGATTTCACGGCTAGAACGGGAATATCATAGCTTTTAAGGTGGATCTTTGCAAGAAAATACAAAGCCCATGTACGTTTTAAAAGCCTGAATGCTAGAAAGCAAACCAGCTTGACAGTTGACAAATCGTACTTAGCAAAGGGGCGTTTTTAGGTGACGCCAAGGAACTAATTTTCGTCTGGACCGCAAAAGCAGCTCAAGATTAATGACTCTGGGATCCACCGTCTCACAAGATATAAGAGTGGAGAGGGGGCAGTCGCCCACAGAAATTAATTGATTACAGCCAATTGGAGCATTGAAATGAAATAAAACTTACACCCAGGTGAATATATTCTAGGAAAGATAATTTAGGAGTGTTCTCACGCCTAAATTAAAGCCTACATCTATAAACGAACCTCTGCACAAACTGCTTCCGCTCGGGAGGAAGGTTTTGGAGATCAGCAGAGGGGGAATTACCAGGATAGCGTCATGACGCCATGGAAAAAGGCAATTAATCGTAATTAATTGGCCGAAGCGATCACTTGCACGCGAGTGATTTTGGGACCTCCACACCTAGACAAACGAGAGTTATACTTCACTTTGTCTGGAAATGTATTATTTCAAGAAGGGAGTCGGTCCTGAATGTCCAGTGGACTATGTTTCACAAGAAAGCCTTATATAGGGGAAGCTTCGCAGGGAGGTTAGTTCGTCTTCAATTCGTCTTGACTCAACACGTGAACTAACACGCTGCCAGATCACGCAAGAAAGTGCGCGAATTTTTAAAGTATCGGCGCTCAAATGTATTTGAAGACCAATGGAAGCGCATCATGCAGCTTCACAACAGTAATTATGCATCGTGTAAGATTTGGTCTACAGCAGACGTTTAACCAATAAGATACGCGAGTATAAATAAGTACAGCGTAGCGATAATTTAGGATGTTTATAGACAACGAACATACCAGGAGGTGTTGTCATAGTTAAAAATGACACATTATTGTCAGGATCACTACAGTTACGGGAGCCTGGAAGGCGTCACAAATAGTCGTGACATAGGATTGAACAGAATTGCAGTAGAGGAAATATAAACTGTAGGTGACGGGAATCGAACGCACACACACGCAAGATAGACTTTCATGGAGACCAGCGGTTGTCAGGAGTTAGCTGCATCGCATCTCTGAGGTCAGGTGATAGTTGGAGTCCAATCAAGGATCCATGTGTGAAATAGTGCGAGAATTGTATATAAAGTTATATTACAGTGATTTTTAAAAGTGTTTATGTGTATGGTAAAATAATATGTATTGTGTCAAAGTGAGAAAAGCCAGTGATGAAAAATATGATTACCATATGTGAAGTGTATACCATGTGCCGTGTGATAGATATCATGATGGCTTAAGCTAAGCATCATGGTAGGCTCGTGGCTGGCGTGCTGGACTAACCTAGTAAAAATGAAAGTGAGTACAAATTTAATATGTTGATATGATTAAATATCTTACCATACAACGAAGCATCACTCTAAGACTAAGAATTAACATTCATTATGTACGAGCTCACATCCCTCGTATTTTGGTAAAATATGGCTTGGAGGATGATTTGTTTACGGCCATTTCGGCGTAAGACAATGATGAAAGTAACGGTAACGTTAAATAATAATAATAATAATAATCTGGGGTCGGTAACTGTAATGAATAAATAATCGGCATGTCAGACCTAGAGTACGTGCAAAGTGTGTCATGTCTAACGTAAGTGTACTGTGTTATTGTAAACAGTAAGAAAGAAACGTAAAATATCGGGATAATGAGACTTTTTCAGTGTCATTGAATTGTTGAATGAATGTTTATTATGGTGAATTCTACAGGGTTGTATTTGAGAACCATTAAGGTAGTTAATGTAAGCCAGTAAATTTATACTTGTTTACGGAGCTACATAAAGCTTTGGCTTATGAGTAATTGCAGAGAGGACGTGAGTGCTTTAATAATTGAGTCATCTATAAGAAGTATTGTTTGAGCGTACAGCGAGCAAGTAACGTAGAATTAAGAGCTTTATGTCAATGAGTTGCGGGGATCATTCAAACATAGCTTGCGCGTTAGGTGAATCTAGTCGGCTAAATCTTCGATATCTACGAGATAGTATCGCCTTGGAGCATACTTGTATTATTCGCAACGATGTGGGACAGAGGCTATCTCCATCCACCGTTTGCAGAATTGTTGCCACTAGGGATAACTATTAGAGACCCTGTGTGAGCCCATATATTAATTGATCTGGCCTTAGAGGTAAGACTAATGGTTCGTCGTATAGGAAACGCCGATTTCCTCTTGTTATAGGCAGCTGCTCCAGTGAGAGAACTTTGATACTCACTTGAGATGCGCGCCATAGCCACTAATGTCGCCACAGAACGGCAAAGCTATCCGTGATCCATCCCCTGCCATGAATATTAATTAGGAGCCGAGTTGAGCCCATTATACTCTAAATGTAGGTGTTAAATAATTAGAATGACTCAATTACTAGGGACACAACACACTCAGGGTACCTCCAGTGTAACTGCACCAGTAAATAAACTTGACCTTGCAAGAAACCAGATGGGGTGGCAGGAAGGCCACTAGACCGGCGGCCATCTTTCTCAGGCAGCCGAAACTAATTTATTGTCCGCTTGGAAAGGAAGTCTGTTGACCTGATCCTTTTATTTTAAAAGCGTAGTGGGACACTGAAGAATCTCGATATTTCGAAAAGTAATTAAGATATGATTGTTGTGATGATGCAAATTGAATTAAATGCTTTATTTCTACACACATCCCATGTTGGAGCGCTGTGATCGGATAATATTTGGCCCAGTATTCTCTGAGGAGGAATACTGCACCAAATAAATATAGGCATCTTTGTAAAGTGTATTTGCCCAGTTTACACTAATTTATTCATACGGGTAGAGTAATTTCAATGACATGACACGTTTGTAACGATAATGTTTTGACCAGACCCAGAAAATCGTTGTATGGTGAAGCTATAAAACATCTCTATCCATGTGTATTTTGGAAGGGAAAATGTACTACTTCTGCGTTTCAAATTGATGGGAAAAAGAATACAAGTTGCACGACACAACACTTGTTAATTAAGGCATAAGATAATGAATTAATGTTACTGAAAGTAAATGCCCCGTGTAAAACGGATAAATGTTTAATAATTGCAGATTTAATGTCATTTAAAGATAATTTGTGTTTATTGTGTTGTGATATTCCAATTGTGTTAAATTGTGCCACGTGAAGAACACTATGGACACTCGCAAATGTCAGATAGTATCAATAATAGGATGTTTGGAATAGACTTGAGTGCGGTGGAGCACTAATTTTAAGGAGAGACTCGCAGATAACTTTGATTTTCGTTGTGGGAAGTAAATGTAAAGTATCTTTTGTTTGTGTTTTATGTTGTATAGCCATGATTTTCTATCATTAAATGTTATATTTAGGAATATGTTGTTCCCTTCCAGTAGAGTAGTCACCTGACAGACTCAAATCCTGAGCATGTGATCGTATGGTGGGCAGGAACGTCCCATACCTCGAAAGACCGTGAGTTAGCTGGGATAAGAACACATGTTCCATATGATAACGATTGGGCACACTATCTAACAGTCTGTTACTTCTTCACGTCAAATTTTATCTCCCGCAGAGATGTTGGGTGATTCCTCAGTTTCGGGCTGCGACAACGCGGTCATGTAACCCCGTGTCTTTGGGTGTGTGTAGAATCTGTCTGATAAACGGTATTAATTTTGATGGCTGTATTAGTCTGTAATTCAGGTAAGGACTGCAGACGGTCAATTTCAAGTAGTAGTTCCTAATGTTGCTACCAAATATACCGTCAACGACACCTAGCTGTGAACTTGGCTATTAGATGCCGCCGCAACCAGTAACTTGCAACGAACGTTGGACTTCCCCTCTGAAGGAAAGCATACCGATGGATTTTCAGCGTTCTTTGAAAATCCGACGACTTCGGCCGGCTTTGAACCCGCGACCTTGGGCAAAGAAGTTCAGCATGCAACCAGCTAGGCTACGTCACCGAAGCCGCTTCCCACATAGTCAGATGGAAAACTGAATGTGATCTCGTTGTCATGGCAACCTCTGATAGCTCAACCCTCATCAATTTAGAAGCGTTGTCATGGTAACTTCTGATGAGACTTGGCATTTTCTTCTAATTCCGAAATCATTTTTCTCATCCCTTGGCGTAATGGTGGGTTGTATCAGAAATTCTTTCAGACAAACATTTTAGGTAATTATTAGGGGAATATCGTCCATTTTATACGGTTTTGATATTGTGCCTATTAAGAGAGATATGATTAATGTTTCCCGAAAAACCCACTTTTTTCCACCCCATTGTTCAATGGTTGGTGATACCAAAAACTTTTTAAACATAAATTTTTGGCACTTATCCGACACATAATATGAACTTTGAAGGGATTCGATATTTCACATATTAAGAGTGTTATAGTGATATTTCACTTTTTCGAAAAAAGCCCCCCCATTTTTACCCCCTTCGACCGATTTTGCCCATTAACGAACTCGACCGAGATTTCATAGGGATACATATTATGTAAAAATTTCAAGTGCAAAATTACGGCAGTTATCGTGTCCACAAGAAAGTGATATAGATAGATAGATAGATACATAAATTATATATAAACTTTTGAACTGACGGTGGTTTTGGGGTCTGGGGGATGTGAAACGCGAAGATATGTCGAAATTTTCCGGAAGTCGAAACACGGTACCCATTGCAATAGTTAGCTTTCTAATGAAATCTACCTAAAAGACTATATTTCACACTTCCTGGGGCTAAATATATGAATTTCATAGGACCTGAAATGCCTAAATGAGGGCTTGCTACTTAACATGTCGTAAATCGCTGTTATCACGACTTCAGATGATAAATACGTCTTTACACGAGTATGAGGCGACTTTCATTCCCTAAATCTGATATCCAAATATCGTGACTCGTCTTAAATTCTCAGACTAAGAAATAAGTTCGGTCAAGGTTGATGTTTCTTACGTTGCTTAGTCGGCGTTTTCGGTTTCCTGCTGTTAGGTGCAGCACCTTCCACGCCAGACAATTGTTAGTATATGCTTTTAGTTATCAACTGCGTTTACACATACCAAACATTTAAATTTAGAGTAAAATATATTCTGTGTATTTTCTGGTGGTTATTGATAAGGTGTAGGCTACTTTTGTGAAATTAGGCTATAAATAAATGTTAGTAAAATAAGAAACACAGAAAAACTGTTGGTGTTTGCATTTATTCATAACAAATAGTTCCGTGAAAAACTAAATAGCCTATTTTCATATATTCTACTTATGTTAATTGCTTCTATCAACATACAACATTTCAGTTTGATTGCTGTAATAGATTAGTAGATATTGAGAACCATCTAAATATTTCGGATGGTCGCCGTGTTGGATTTTTATATGTATGCCATACAGTTATGTACTATTAGATGTCGATTATTGCGTAGGTTCATTATTCAAACGTAGACTCCGATCGCATGATTAGGACACAAGCAATACAAACTTCATTATAAAATTTCGCACAGCTGCCATATTGAGGTTATCTAAGCAATTGAACTAAATTAGTTGTCAGTGCAGTACAATGTGTATAACCATTTACTACATCATATTTAACTCCGCTCAGATGGTTTAATCGCGAGGAAAATCTATTAAAATATTTCAAATTCACTTGGCCACCATGCTCGTTTTGTACTTAACAGGTTTTTGAAAGTCACATAGATGAGCTTCTAGTAGTGATTTTTATCACCGAACAAAATTTCAGGGTGATAAAAGTAATATTTTCGGAGATATAGAATGCCGGTGAAATATTTCGCACAGCCTTGTTGGATTGGTGAGACGCAATACAATTTGAAGTGCTCGTTCGGGCTAGGACCAAATAGTGCGGTACTATAACCTTACCGAGTTTCATTGAAATCGCTCCAGCCGTTTAGTTTTTATTATGGGGGACACACACGGACAAAAGGTGATCTCATAAACCTATTTTTTGATAAATGAAAATAGCAATCACAGGCTAGAATTATTTGTGGTAGTAATAATGCTACGCAAAGAAAGACAACTAGATAAGCCTATTTTAAGAGTACTGAAGACCTAAAACGGAGGCTAACAAGATCTAAAAATCCAGGCTCTCGTCATCAATATTGTGGATCCAGTTCATGGAATTTAGATGTGTCTTGACTTGGCCTAATTCTGGTTATAAGAGGGTTGAAATAAATTAGCAGCTATATATTTATTAAAAAATATATATAATATTTATTATATCTCTTCAATAAAACAATATATAATTATCTATTTTATTTAATAATAAATTAAACATCATGAGTATATAACATAATACAATGAAGGACGGAATTGGCGACTCTCCAGTTAGGTAACATTGCAAAGCACTAGTTTCCACTGAACGCAGAAGAAGCAAACGCTTTTATTACACCAAATACTGACTGTAATTTGTTGAACATTGTTTGGAGGAATCCTCTGCCGCCTTCTGTGCTATTCTTCTTCGACACAGTCTGAATATTATTAGAAAAGCGGTCGTCTTTATTTATCGAGATTTCAATTTTGCTTCCCAGATCTTCCTCACTATGTAATAAAGTCCCTCTTACACTCTCCGTAATCCCTCCTTCACTACTTGTTTCCTCTATAGACTGATTATTTCCAGTGCTGTAATCAATATAAAGGTCTGTTTCCTCCTCAGTGGTTTCCAATGCTCCATGTCTATCAGGTTCAGGACGCTTGGGTATAATAAGATCTTTATGTTTCTTATGTCCTTTGTTATACCGTTCCTCATGATATATATTTAAGGGAACCTCATTCTTCTTTTGGTAGAACTTCCAGTGCCCTTCATCAGGTATAGCATTCTCTTCATCATTAAACTCACTATCAGTGTCGATCTTACTTCTTGAATTAGGATCCCCTAGTAAAATATCAGATTGTGATAGATTTCTACCATTTATAGATATTTTCCCGTTCTTCCTCTGAGTCTGTGGAACAGGGAACAACGTATGGGCCTTTTTATTAAAGATGTGTTCTTCACTGTTGCCAGTAGAGCTGGAGTCACTGGTTGAGGGTTCCAAGGACCTCTTGGATCGGGAATTTGTAGGATCATTGGCGTATCTTTCACCTGCTTCCCTATTGAATTTCAAGTTGCTGTAACTGACATCAGTGGGGAGAATTTGGTTATCACCCAAGTGTGGGAGAGTCAATGACTCAATCTCATCAGTCATTGGAATTGTTTTCTCTTGGGTACTTGCTTTGGTTTCATAGTCATATCTTTTCTTCTGATACTCTGGATTAATTTCATAAGTTGCAATTTTGAAATCATTTTTAACCCTTTCTAATTCTTGTAAAGGTTTCTTTATATCCTGTGGTGAATAATTTATCCTTGAGCTATCTGAAGGCCTTTTTCTGAAGTTTATGTTAATCTCAGGTGTACTGTACTCATCCGCAAGCAATGTTTCTTCTTTCATGCCTTTTGATCTTTCAGCATCCAGTGAAGCCTGTAGCTTTTGAGATCTCTGATAAAGCTCTCTCAGCAACTTAAGTTCCGTGACATAGTTGGCCAGGTTGAAGAGGCGCTCATCATTGATACTGTCCTCCTGTTCGAGTAGCTGCTCGTCTTGAAACAGACTTCTCATCAGCAGACTGTTGTGTCCTTGTCGAGAGCCCTTCTCCTCGTCATCTCCTACTTTCTCCTCATTACTGAAGGATACCGCTTGTGGGTACATCTTGTTGTTATCGGGTTCAGCTAACATTTCCCCAAGATATGTTTTTACTGGAAGTAGAACAGCCGTAGGATGTTTCTCATAGTTCATAGACAATATTGGTATGTAATCTTCTTTGATGAGCGATTCTTGATACTGAAATTTATGTCCTTTGTCCCAGATACGGGGATGGTCATCATTCACCAATTGCACTTTCTCAAGTTCATTCGGCCAGAGAATGTTGTATGCACCAACCATCCTGCCTCCATACATATCTCTCTTTTGCTTCCTTGATCTTAACATGCTCCTCAAGCTCTCCAGACGCTCCTCCCGCTTGCGTTGCAGAGCAAGTCTCCTGGCTGTCTTTGGATTGGGAACGTCTGCTTCTTGCACTTCTTCCAGTACACATGTTGTACTCTCAGGTTCTGGATCCACTTGTTTTGTTGAATCTTCTTCCTTGGGATCGTCTTTCTTCTCATTTGGATCATATTTAATATCTGTTTGATTTCCATTGTCATCAACCTTGAGATCACTCTCTTCGCCTTCAGCCTCCATGGTTTTAATTTTTTTCTTGATGTTTTGAGGAAGAAGGTCATTTAGTGTTACTTTGTCTTTTACCAAGTCCTCCAGTAGATTGCTTGTAACTGTACGGGACCCTTCTATTGTGTTAGCTCCATCACCGGGAGATTCCTCAACAGACTTCTTCTCCTTTGTTGCCCTAGAAGGTCGCCCAGATCCTAAAACTGTATTATTTTTCTTCATTTTGCTGAGTACTGTTGGTTTAACTTTCAAACCAATCTGATTATCTTCTCTGGGAATTTCTTGAAGATCTTTAGCTCTTTCTGTTGGTTTAGCTGAATTATTTAATTGAGAATTATTTGAGCTTACATTGAGGGTGTCATCATCTGCAGAATGCTGTATGCCTATGTTAACTGGTGGAGGAACACCACTGGACGTCTTGTCTTCCTTCAGTTCCTGTAGGGCATCTGCTGGGATTTCTCTGACAACACGCTTGGGGATGTGTAGGCTCAAGTATTGATGTTCTTGTGGAGCAATGTTATATTGAGTTGCAGGAATCTCCTTACCGTTTGTCAACTGAGCGTAGCTTACAGGTCTTTTGTCAAATAAAGACGAGGCTTGCATATTTGGGTCATACAACACAAGTGGAGCATTGTTGTAATTGTGTCTGGCAAGATTCCTCTGGATTCCAGTCTGGCTTTCAGCAGCACTTGGTATACCAAACATATTTGCATGTTGGGAGCTGTAGTAATAATTGTTGTTGTCATGATTGTTTCTGGGATATTTTTCCTGTTCAAAGTTCCTATAATTATTTCTGTTTTCTTCATTTTTAACCTTGTTTGAGTTTGATATTAGTGATTCTCTGTCTCTCTCATTGCCTCTGTTGCTAGATGTGATAAGTTGATGAGCTTGAAATCTTTTCTGTGATGGCATGTCACCCGGCTGATCAGGAAGGTTTGCTTCACCAACTCCAGAAGTATTAGTTAATTCTTCCTGCATTGCTTCTATTTCCCATAACTCTTCATCCCCATCAAAATGGTTATCAGTTGCAGGTGTAATGAAATCCATATTTTCAAAAAAGTCAGCATCAAAGAAATGAGTACCTCCCAAGTCGTCAAAATAACCAAATTCATCTTCGTCTTCTTCATCATCATCTAGATCGTCATGGTCCATAAATTCTTCACCATCATCAAGATAAACATAATCATTTTCACGACTGCCCTCATCTGCAAATTCACTTAAATAGACATCTCCCTCGGGAAAGCTGTCAACGTCTTCTTCCTCCAAGACTTCGTGTGACTTAGTGGGTACCGGTAGTGGCTTACTCTTCTTCCTCATTCGGTGTTTCCATCTTCCCCACCCTGGATTTGCCATCACGGGAGTTTTGTTTGTGGTCGCTGCAAGAGCTGATCGTTTACTGCGTTCCAGTGCTGAGGCATCTGTGGGATGCACAATAACAGCTTCGGAGCTATTCACTCCATCATCCTTCATGAGGGATATGAACATGGACTGCAGATATTTCTCTGCCTCCTTCATGCTGGGGTTCAGAACGTCTTCTTTAATGAGAGGTTTTACCTGAAGCTTTAAGTGAGTGTCGCTGTTACTCTCCATCATATCGGAGGACTTCGTAGCCTCAGATGTCACCTCTGCTTTCATCTGCGGTGGCTCTGAGTGTTCTCCTCGCAGTTTGTCATGCTCTCTGTTGTTTTCTCTTGAAAACCATGTCTCACCAGTCGAGTCTCTCATTTTGTCTTCATAATATGTGCCCTTGTCTGATTTCAGTGCCGCAGAATGTTTCTGTACGCCTCTTTGCAGAAGACGAATAGCCTCAGCTATGTTTTCCTCTAAACTGTCCTGTAAATTCCCAGCACTTTTATTATATCCTTGATCATGGAATACATTATCATAAGATCCCAACTGCAATTTCAGTAAATTCTCATTGTTCATGTTCTGATCCCTCTTTAAGTTATGATTATTTGCTTTATTATTACCAAGATCTATGCTTAAAAGGTTTTTCCTCTGCCTGATATTAAGTACTTTCGCAAGCGGGGACTTTGGTACATATCTTTCAATACTTTCATCTTCATCATAAAACCCTATATCATCACTGTCTTCGTGTAAAGCATTGCTTGTTCTGAGTTTCAACTTCGGCGAGTCGTCAGGCGGTGACCCCTCGCAGGCATGTACTCGAGCCTCTGGCAAGACCCAGAAGACTATCGACTGAGGAGGCATGGATAGAGTGAGAGATCTTGGAACATGGCGTACTCTTGGTGTAAGAGTGGGAAGTTCGTCTTCAAGACCCAGTCTGAGGGCAGCTCCATTCAGTAAAGTATATCTAGAACAAACACAAAGAAAGGGAAAATTAAATTACTGATCATAGCAGGACACTGATTTGATTACAGTTCTCTGATAAAAATAAAGTACAATAAAGATAGGATAGAAGTAGTTCTAGATAGAAATATATACGCCATTTACTTGGAAATGGACACATTTTATCATTGGTGTAAAGTTGAATTAGAGACTAATGGTGGTGAGGAACTACAGATCAGAAATCGGAAACTCAAACAGTAACTAAATTTAAATATTTGGGTTTACAAATAGAAGCTGGGGGAACAAGTTCATCTGAAATTGTGAAAAGAGTAAGTAAGGCTAGGAGAACAATTGGAGCATTACATTTTATGGAGCAGAAATATTTTAAACAAAACTAAGAAACATATTTACAGTTCATTGGTACAAAGTATTTTGTTATAGGGAGAAGAAACTTGGACGTTAAACAGAAAGCAAGCAAACAAATTGTCAGTAACAGGGATGGACTATTAGAGGAGGGCGGCAAGAAAATCGAGATTGGATAAAATTAGAACTACGAAAATCAGATAAATTATGCAGGTAAAAAAATCACTAGAAGTGGTTGAAGAAAGAAGATTACAATGGTCTGGACATGTGAAAAGGATGCAGAATAGTATAATTCCAAATTTAATTTTACATTGGCAAGCTGAGGGCAAACGGAAACGGGGGAACGCAAGAGAACAATGGATGGATGGTGTAAAGGGAAGCATGGCTACGAGCATAGGTCAGTAGTCTGTATATTTACCACGTATGATAAGCACAATCTAGCATATAATGTCAAAGATGCTGGTGGTTGATTCTTATAATATATACCTGTATTCTCAAACATAGATGTTATAGCCTAAGTGTAATGGATCTGATGATGATCGCTTGACGATCGATACTGGTCATCCTAGTGTATTTATTAATCTTATGTAATTTATTTCAGGATCAGGGCATAACCCAGCTCTATTTGGGTACATTCGTGTTGACCGACTGAAAAGCACCAAACTTTTGTTTACTTAGGCAACACTGAAAAATGGCTTCAAACCTCACAATCACAACACAGTACCTAAGCAGAGAAAGTATTTTGTAAATAATAACATTTAAAATTGAAGAGTGAGAAAATAAAATATGGTAGTAAAAATTAGAATTAAAAATAAATATTCTTGTAAAAATTTAAAATAAATAAGATTAAAAAATTAAAATTATAATGATTTGAGTTTTTAAAAAATAATATAAATTTTATTTTTATTTTTATTTTATTTAGTCGATTTACCCTCTAGATTGGTGGTTCCCACGGCCTCAGCGAGGGAACTCACCACTACCGCCTCTATGGGCAGTGTCCTGGAGCTTGGAACATCTGGTCGGGAGGTATACAACTGGGGAGGTGTGATCAGCACCTCGCCCAGGCGGCCTCACCTGCAAAGCGAACAGGGGCCTCATGAGGGATGGGAAGGGATGGAAGATTGGGATGGATAGGCTAGGAAGAGGGAAGGAGGCGGCCATGGCCTTACAGTAGGTACCATCCCGGAATTTGCCCGAAGACGAAGTGGGAAACCACGGAAAACCACTTCGAGGATGGCTGAGGTGGGAATCGAACCCCCTCTACTTATTTGGACCACCCGAGGCTGAGTAGACCCCGTTCCAGTCCTCATACCACTTTTCAAATTTCGTGGCAGAGCCGAGAATCGAACCCAGGACCTCCGGGGCGGCAGCTAACCATGCTGACCGCTACGCTACGGAGGCGACATAAAAATAATAACATAAAAATGAAAATTTATCAAAGCAAATATGAACATTAAAATGTTAACTTAATTATTATAATTAGGCTAAAAATAATTAAAATGAGATTAAAATAAATACAATACAATATTACCAATAATATTCTGCCCTATAAAGAGGAAGGTGCTGAAGACCGAAATTTGGGGAGGAGTGGAATATATTTGGGTTGAAGGCAAACTCCTGTATTGTAGAATATTCCTAATAAAGCAGAAGAAGAAGAAGAATAAAGTTGAACCAATGCTGTGGAATAGTACGCGGGACATATACTGTATCTCTTTGCAGGGAGGGGACATAGGCCTATAATGTCAGGGACTGCAGCCCTATGCCTCCTAATGTTCGGAGGTTTAACAATAAACAATACTAATAATTTTAAAAATTATAAAATACTAATCCAACCTCAACTCAACACACATTAACACACTGCTGCCCACAAATCTCACTTCTTGTTTAGTTGGCACTGCCGGACCGGTTGTATTTTGTATACTCTCTTCAATATCACTAAATACGCTTGATTAAAACTGAATATTAAGGATCGGAAGAGTATCGAATAATGGCTGAAAAATATTGAGTTTCAGCCAATCATATTCAATGATGTATTTTAAATGGCTTCCTAAAATACTCTGTGCCAATAAAGTATACTGTGGTTTCTGAGTTTGACACAAGAGCTTCCGCAGATAGCAAAATACTTTGCATGGCTCCAATCATTTTTTCCCTCTTGTCATTCCATTAGTGTTTGCCGATTTTGAATATATTTTCTGTGTTTACAGTTTTCCGTTTGGTTAGTTCTTGATGTATGTGTACACACGGGCCAAGAGGCAATCATATTAATTGCTATAAGTCTTTTATATGAATAAATTACAAAGATAAATTTTACATACAATTGAAGTACGAATTCGACTGAATGTTGGAAATAAGTAATGCGTTTCAATTTTCGGCAAGGGAAATCTTTAAACGGCGAACTGAGTAAATCATAATATAATATTTATAATCTATGACGAGTCTTGAGCCGCTGTAGAACGAAAAACTTGAGTCGAATTTTAGCCATTTCTAAAGAACTGTCATTTAAGAGTATTTACATATTAGCAAGTAAGACAGCGAACCACATTTCTAGTCTTACAATGCCAAAGGAAACTTGGAAAAAGTTGGCAAAGTCACGAAAATTAAAAATTCCTAATTCTCTTAAAAAATTCCAAAATGTGATTGTTTGAAAGCTATTCAATTTATTGATTTTTTCATCAAACAGCCATGTTGCCGACTCATAATCTCTTTGTTATTAATTTGTGATTTTTTTTACAAGAAATGAGATTATGAGCCGGCAACATGGCTGTTTGATGGAAAAATCAATAAATTGAATAGCTTTTCAAAAAATAAAATTTTGAAATTTTAGTTTTATTTAAGAGAATATTAAGAATTCATAAAAGAACCCAAATTTAGGGCGGGGGGCAGCTGTCATTGCCATGATGCCCGTGATCGTTCTCGGCGGCCCTGTTCATGCATTACACCAGGGATGTCAAAGATACGGCCCGCGATCGCAATGTGTGACAGACAGAAGAATCATGACTTCACTCGATTCCTCTACGGAAGTTTTAAAATGCGCACACTACAACATTTATAAGTAATTTCAAGGGCAGCGCGTGCCTAGACAAGCAGGAGAGGTAGACAATAATGCCATCTCTTAGCAACAAGCGGAAATACCTCGAGGGCTAGAATCTTCCACGCGCTTCGAGTCTAGACTAGAACCTTCCTTATTGATATAAAAGGAGTGCGTCGGCACGACGTTAGTCAGTTGAGTCGAGTAATCGAAGTGATACGGTCGGAGAAAGATTTTAGTTAATTTAGTTGTACTGCGACATAGTGATTGTGAAGTCCAGTTATTGTGAAGGAATTGTGAATTTGTTTGTGTCGTGCGCATGCGATATCCATAATTGTTGTATCGAGTTCCATAATTGTTACGATTTTGGCATAATGTCACAAAAACGTAAAGTTGATAGTGAGTGCAGAGTTTTCCAGTCTAAAGGGGAAATTGCATATTTTTTCATAGAATGGAAAGGTAAACCACTGTGTTTGATTCGCAATCAAACAGTTGCTATTTGTAAGGAGTTTAACTTGAAGAGACACTATGATACGAATCATAAATCAAAATTCGATTGTTACACTGAAAAAATAAGAATGGACACATTGTCATCTTTAAAATCTAAACTTCAAGGTCAACAATCGATGTTTACTAAAGCTAATACTGAGAGCGAAGATGCCCTGAAATTAAGTTTTATTATTGCATTAGAAATCGCTGATGGTGAGTTTATTAAAGACTGCATGTTGAAAGTGGCCGATGTTTCATTTCCATTTCAAAAGTCAATAATTAAAAATATTTCGCTGTCAAGAAACACTGTTGCTTCAAGAATAAATGATTTATCTCAAAATTTGGTTCAACTGAAGGAGAAAATTAAGGAATTTACAAACTTTTCACTGGCTGTTGACGAGAGCACTGATACTGAGGATACAGCTCAACTTGCTGTTTTTATACGAGGTATTAACAGTAACTTTGAAATAACTGAAGAACTGTTAAAGTGCGTCCCATTGACAGGTACTACAAGAGCAAACGATATTTATTCTGCAATTGAGCATTTGATAGCAGAATATGAACGCGACTGGAATATACTTAGCAGCACAACTACGGATGGCGCTCCTGCCATGGCTGGCAAACATTCGGGCGTTGTAACTAAGTTAAAACAGAAAACATCAGGGAATTTTGTGGGATTTCACTGTATAATTCATCAGGAATCATTGGCATCCAAACATTTAAAAATGGACCATGTCATACAACCTATAATTAAAATAGTAAATTTTATAAGGAGCAGAGGACTAAATCACCGACATTTCAGGCAGTTTTTACAAGATTTGGACGAAAAGGTTTCTGATGTCCCTTATTTCACCGAAGTTTGTTGGCTCAGTCGAGGAGTAGTTTTAGAAAGATTTTTTGCATTACGTGACCCTATTCAAGCTTTCATGTTAGAAAAAGGCAACCCAATTGATTATGACAATGACTGGTGGGTTGACTGTGCCTTTTTAGTAGATGTGAATAAACACTTGACTGATCTGAATGTAAAGTTACAGGGTAAAAATCGGATTGTCACTCAAATGTATTCATGTATTCAAGCCTTTGAAACAAAGTTGAGGCTGTGGGAAAATCAGGTAAAAAATCAAACTTTGGATCATTTCCCTCATTTAAAATCATTTGGCATGGTGATCCAAAATAAATTGGATCAATATTCTCAACTTTTGCAAAATCTGATCACGGAATTCAACAATCGTTTTGAAGACTTCCACAAAATGAATGAAATGGAATTCCCAATTTTCAACAATCCATTCAATTTTGAAGCTTCACAGGCACCAGTTCATTTGCAAATGGAGTTGATAGATCTTCAATCAGACAGTATTTTGAAAGAAAAATTTAAAGAGGTTAACGCTCTTACATTTATACACAATATTTCAAGAGTTTGGATAACTACCCGCAATTAAAAAAGCATGCAGCACGCATTCTGTGCATGTTTGGTAGCACCTATTTATGTGAGCAGATGTTTTCCGTCATGAAAATACATAAGAACAAACATCGCACAAGATTTACGAATGAACATCTCCAATCAATTCTTAAAATAATTACAACGAATATGATACCTGACATCAATGAGCTTGTCAAAAACAAGAGAAGTCAGGTATCTGGATCCTCGAGCTCAAAATAATTACCCTCTTTTATAACTTTGATATGATTTTTAACAACCGTATATTATGAAAATGAAAATCCACAGCCTGCTTCCAGTCTCCGACCAGGTCAGGAATAGAATGAATGACGCCCCCATCTAGCGGCGAGGATATGAACTGTGCCGGCTGCCGAGGCCTGACGTACTCCTCTGGGGCAATGATTAAATGAATGACAGATGAAATGAAATGATAGTGGAGAGTGTTGCTGGAATGAAATTTTGACAGGGAAAACCGGAGTACCCGGAGAAAACCTGTCTGCCTCCGTTTTGTCCAGCACAGATCTCACATGGAGTGACCGGGATTTGAACCACGGACCCAGCGGTGAGAGGCCGGCGTGCTGCCGCCTAAGCCACGGAGGCTACAACCGTATATTATATACTATATAATTAAGTACCGGTAAATAAAATGTTATAATAATTCAGTACATTTTTTTATTTGAATCTGGCCCGCCTACACATTCTAAATTTAATATATGGTCCTCTGCAAAATTGAGTTTGACACCCCTGCATTACACATTATTAAACGACTGTCCGTATTAAGCGAAGTCCGGACTAATGGGATCCAGATTAATGAGGTATTACTATTTTTTTCAAATTTTTAATGTAGGATAATGGTATTACGTTATGAAATTACAATACTAACCCTTGATATTCTGTGAGTGTGTACTGATCCATGGACATCATGTCACCGCGGCCAAGTGTAGAAGCTTTCACATTAACTCGCACTTTGTGATGCAAGATGTTAGCACCAAACAGTGTGATGGCTCCTGGTATGCCCTGACTACAGTGGCAGAAGACGCTAATGTGCGTGCGGTTTCCCGTGATGAGACGTGCGTCGAACACTTCTCGTCCCACTAGTCGCTTGTGCAGCAGCGAGACCCAGTAGTCGGGCGAGGGCTGCAGTATTCCACGAAAGTCCGGCTGGCGCAGCAGCACTTGTATTCCCAGACGCGCAGCTACTCCCAGCCTCTGGGCCCACTGCAGAGCTCCCGCGAAGGAGTCCTGCCCTCGAGATGACTCGGTGTGAGATTCCGCTGTCAAACACAACAAGTTAGAGTTTCTTTCTGATGAGTAAACAACAATTTTAATTTCCTGATTAAGACTTGAAAATGAGACCTTAGTCAGGGTTTGAACCCGAATCTCTTGCTGTCTGAGCAGATGCGCCAACACTGCGGCTTACGCCACGTATATTGAAACTTTTCAGTCGGCAACACGATTATTGGGAAATATCAAACATCATGAAAAATACAGTATTACGTGTGTTTAAAAGTTATTTGCAATGGATTGCAAGGAAAGTGGAAAACTGCAGGATTACAAGAAGAGGGGGAAACTACAGGATCACAAGAAGAGGGGGAAACTACAGGATTACAAGAAAAGTGGGAAACTACAGGATTACAAGAAGAGGGGAAAACTACAGGATTACAAGAAGAGGGGGAACTACAGGATTACAAGAGAGGGGGAAACTACAGGATCACAAGAAGAGGGGGAAACTACAGGATTACAAGAAAAGTGGGAAACTACAGGATTACAAGAAGAGGGGAAAACTACAGGATTACAAGAAGAGGGGAACTACAGGATTACAAGAAGAGGGGAAAACTACAGGATTACAAGAAGAGGGGGAAACTACACGATCACAAGAAGAGGGGGAAACTACAGGATTACAAGAAGAGGGGGAAACTACAGGATTACAAGAAGAGGGGAAAACTACAGGATTACAAGAAGAGGGGGAAACTACAGGATTACAAGAAGAGGAGGAAACTACAGGATTACAAGAAGAGGGGGAAACTACAGGATTACAAGAAGAGGGGGAAACTACAGGATTACAAGAAGGGGAGGAAACTACAGGATTACAAGGGGAGGGGGAACTACAGGAGTACAAGAAGAGGGGGGAAACTACAGGATTAAAAGAAGAGGGGGAAACTACAGGATTACAAGAAGAGGGGGAAACTACAGGATTACAAGAAGAGGGGGAAACTACAGGATTACAAGAGGAGGGGGACTACAGGATTACAAGAAGAAGGGGGAAACTACAGGATTACAAGAAGAGGGGGAAACTACAGGATTACAAGAGGAGGGGGGAACTACAGGAGTACAAGAGGAGGGGGAAACTACAGGATTACAAGAAGAGGAGGAAACTACAGGATTACAAGAAGAGGGGGAAACTACAGGATTACAAGAAGAGGGGGGAACTACAGGATTACAAGAGGAGGAGGGACTACAGGATTACAAGAAGAAGGGGGGAACTACAGGATTACAAGAAGAGGGGGAAACTACATGATTACAAGAAAAGTGGGAAACTACAGGATTACAAGAAGAGGGGAAAACTACAGGATTACAAGAAGAGGGGGAAACTACACGATCACAAGAAGAGGGGGAAACTACAGGATTACAAGAAAAGTGGGAAACTACAGGATTACAAGAAGAGGGGAAAACTACAGGATTACAAGAAGAGGGGGAAACTACAGGATTACAAGAAGAGGGGGAAACTACAGGATTACAAGAAAAGTGGGAAACTACAAGATTACAAGAAGAGGGGAAAACTACAGGATTGCAAGAAGAGGGGGAACTACAGGATTACAAGAGAGGGGGAGTGTGATTCGGATAAGTAGTAAATAATTTTGTATTTAGAATTAAGAAAAAAGATAGGTAAAAACCTAAGAATCTGGTCTCTACTCATTAGTGTTAATTTACCGGGTGAGTTAGCCGTAGTGGTTACGGCATGACTGATGGCAGTCGCTCACATCCGGGAGGCGAGGAGGTTCGAATCCCACCGCCGGCAACCTTGAAGATGGTCTTCTGTGGTTTCCCATCTTCCTTCCAGGCAAATGCCGGGGTTGGTCCCTAACTATAGGCCACAGCCGCTACCTTCCAACTCCTCGTCCTTACATTCCAACTTCCCTCCTTCCCTCCCCAACGGTACTTGTAGCTCACCCATTGGGTGTCCGTCTCGAAGCAGCTACAAAACTGGCGAGTCGAACATGTCCTCCGACACTCCCGGCACTAAAAGTCATACGCTAAAAAAAAGTGTTAATTTAGCCAGGGGCGTGGTGGCACAGTGGTCAAGCTGTTGACCTCTCACCACGGCGGACCGGGTTCGATTCGCGGTCA
This sequence comes from Meconema thalassinum, assembly GCA_946902985.2. Lineage (NCBI taxonomy): Eukaryota > Metazoa > Arthropoda > Insecta > Orthoptera > Tettigoniidae > Meconema > Meconema thalassinum. Next base: position 217,779,969 of record OX336391.1, read on the forward strand.
ATGCATGTGAGATTTTCAAAGTGAAATATCACCTGAATATTTCACGGCCATATTTTAAAATGACGTCAGTGCTACCAACTGCTGAAAAATTGCAATTGAAATTTGAGCTCCATGTTGGTATAGCATCAACTATATGACTGTATGACTTTATCTCAAAAGGTATGCATGGGAGCTATTCCAAAATTGGCACACGTATAGATAAAAAATATTTCAGTTTAATTTCCAGGAGGCCAAACATGAGAGTGTTGCCAACATGATTCTACGGCTGCAAATAGGTCATATAATTATATGCATGTAACTTCCATATTATCAATTCGATTTCAACCAAATTTCGTACGTAATATGTGTACATAAACAGATATGACTATGCGTATTCTTAAGAGCAACCAGGGCTGACAACTGTTAATAAATGCGCTCTCATTTTTATTCTAATACCAATATATCAGAAAGTATGTAAGCCAACTGCTCAAACTTTCGCACACGTATAGTACATGACCTTCTACATTAATTTGGAGTAACTAATACATGTCAGTGCTGCCAACATGATTCAAAGCCTCCTGATAGGTCCAATTTTTAAATGCATGTAACTACTATACTAATAAATGGATTTCAACCAAATTTCGTGTGTGCTTTGTGTGCCATAACAGATTTGACTATGCGTATTCTTGGTAGCCAGCAACAGTTAATAAATGCTGTCTCTATTTTTTTCCCTAATACCAGTATATCAGAAAGTATGCAAGCCAACAACTCTAAACTTTGAACACATATAGTACCTTACATTCTAGATTAATTTGGAGTAACTGATAAACGTCAGTGTTACTAACATGATTCTAAGTCTGCTGATAGGTCCAATTTTTAAATACATGTAACTTTTGTACTAACATACGGATTTCATCCAAAATCGGCACAATAATAGATCATAATTTCAGATTAATTCTGAGCAACACATAGGCCTACATGATATAGTTGCCATCATGATTTTTCGCACGCTGATAGATCCAATGTCTAACTGCATGTAGCGTCCATTCTATCCACTGGTCTTCAACCAAATTTTGTATGTGCATTCTGTACCTTAAGAGATGGAACTAAGAATATATTCAGTCACCAAAGCTGCCAACTGTAGTGCTCTATTAGGCTACACTAATTCGGGTATGTTTCGAACTACAGTATTACCAACTTAATTTCGTTCTTATTCTAGATAGGTCTATATACTGTAGAATAATCATTGTCATGCATCTTAAATTTTGAGAAAAGGAGGCTCTTTAGTTCGTCACGGAACTACTTGTCATTCCGTTCTTTTGTCCTTCTCTTTTAGTATCTCAGCCTCGTGAGGCAAAACTGAGAAGATGAAGTGATAGAAGCCATTTTTCAGCGTTGCCTAGTTTTATTAAAGTAAACTGAGAAGAGATGGGTTCGATTCCCATCTCAGCCGTCCTGGAAGTGATTTTCCGTGGTTTTCCCACTTCTACTTGAGACAAATGCCGGGATGGTTCCTAACTTATGGCCACGGCCACCTCCTTCCCAATCATCACCTGCATTACAAATACACACTAATACTACTACTACAGACACCAAATAACACAGGTTATCAGACAAATTCTACACACACGCAAGTAAACGAGTCACAAAGCCCCTAAATATATTAACAACAAAACAATCTTCTAGTATGAAATTTAGTAGTTAGTGTTATTTAGCTGTAAGGATTTTTAAACGCGTTTTCATTATCATCCATGTCATTCGTGGTGGATGACCTAGATGTTTGATCCCTTAAAACAACAGTCATCCCCTATTTCATAATATTGGTCCAACTTATGAGCTTACCGATCCAAAGAGGTTTCTTTGGAGTGAAGCGAGCCAGAGTGCGCCCAAGAACATCGCTGTCCAAGCTCAGTGTGTCGGGCTGGGCCTCTAGGTAATATGCCTCCTCCGAGTCTTCAGTAGAGTCGTCACCGGATGGAGATGGCTCAGCAAAGTTCCTGTATCAGTAGAGTAATACCACATTAAGTACATGAACAGTGGGGGTATTAGCCTTCCAAGATAGGAGTGCCGCTGAACTTGTTGATCATAGCAGCTGGAACCTTGCGGGACGGGGAGTGGGGGATAGCGATGACGGAGTGCAGTCTCACATAAGTCAGCATTGCGCGCGCTGCTTGTGTTAGACAGAAGTGTGAATTGTGAACGGAAAAAATAATAATAATGAGAAAATTAGGAATGGCGCGTTTCTAAATTGTTTCGCAACATCACAGCTAAGCGCAACATGAGCTCATATCACCATGGAGAGGAGAACGATGATTGAGGTTACTTGAGCTGAGTCATATCTTACTTGCGCGACTGAACTTATCAACCAAGTAGGCAGACCGCTTGCCGCGTATAAACAAAGAATAGTTTCCACCTCGGCTGCCGTCACTCGTATCTTGAAAGGCAAATACATCTCAAATTCTACAATGTACAGTTCTGTTTTCAAGTTTATAGCCTACTGCCGAACAGGCTATTTTTAGGGAGATTCAATCTCTCGCAGTAAACTGGCCTTGCAGTGGCCTTCTTAGCATGCACTAGCCAGTGTTTTGGTGAGGTGTACACCAACTGATGAGCCCAATGATAAACTGGGGAGAAACGTTAGTAAAATAGATTGAGAAACCTGGACAATCTCAGTTAATTTGTAAATTGAATTGGTATGTGTCCTTACTCGCACGACTGTACTTATCAACCAAGTAGGCTGACCTCGTACCGCGTATAAACATAGTTCCCATCCCACCTCGGCCGCCGTCACTCGTATCTTTAAAGGCTAACACATATTAACAGATTCTAGGTCCCCTGTTCGTCACCAGATAGCAGCCATAAGCTAGTGTATGGACCTTGGTAGAAAAAAAAGGGCATATTAATTAGAACGGCAGAAAGAGTATTATGGAAGGAGAAGGAAAAGTGGTCGGGGGAAAAAATTGAGACTCCTCGAAGAATGTAAACTATTTGGCTCTACAGGTCTCAGTCACTAAAAACATTTTTCAGGCGTGTGCCTCCAGGATATGTCACTACAGGTATTGGTTAGGAACCTGTGTAACAACTATGGCTAATCAAATCCTTATTTAAATGACTCATGGTGGTTCCGTATTGATATGCTAGAATAGTTCTTAATAAGAATTGTACACCCGCCTGAATCAATACTATAAAGAAACTTAATTATTTAACTTGTTTTTAGTACATGTTTCGAGGATTAATTACATTTTATCTCCTTCATCAGCTAAAAAAGATATTGAAAGAACAAAATAAATTAGGTTTAATAACTTATCTTATTACTGTGCTACGTTTTATTTTGTTCTTTCAATATGTCTTTTTAGCTGATGAAGGGGATAAAATGTAATTAATCCTCGAAACATGTACTAAAACAAGTCAAATAATTAATTTTCTTTATAGTATTGATTCAGGCGGGTGTACAATTCTTATTAAGAACTAATCAAATCCTTGGGACTTTCTTGGCTGTGAGAAGTTGTCAACTTACCAATAAATTCACAAGCTGCAATCATTTGTGCTTCCCTCATATCAGATACCTACAACTTAAGTATCAGATACAATGAATTTAACCAGCTCTTACTTCCAAACAGCGAGGTTAGTCTAAATACTGAGCGATGTGGGGAGAGTTTCATCACTATACTTTCTTACTTGCAAAATGCTGTAGATCGCAACTGAGAACTCACTGCATTGGCTGCACTTCACCTCAATTCTATTTTATCCCCTTAACACCAACCTGAGCAAATACACAGCCACACTTAAATGGTCCACCTACTCCAAAATGGCTAATTGAAATGTCATGTTAACTTCCTTCCATCTCTTTCAGTTGTATTATGATGTTTCTTTCTATGCAACTTCAGTGTAATTATGTTTGATCCAAAATTTGCATGTGTATTAATACATGGCTGGTTGATTCCTCAGTTTAGGGGCTGCGACAACGCGGTCATGTAGCCCCGTGTACTTTGAGTGTGTGTAGAATCTGTCTGATAACCAGTGTCAATTGTGATGGCTGTATTAGTGTGTGTTATCTGTAATTCAGGTAAGGACTGCAGACGATCAATTTCAAGTAATTCTTTTTTCCGCTACCTTAACGACACATAGCTGCGAACTTGGCTACTAGATGCCACCACAACCGACAAATGGCGACGAACGTTGGAACTTAATAGAGCGTTAATCAAATCTAACCTACAAATTTAGCTTCACACAATTGCAGTTAGTGGAAGGTTCTTCTACATGCCATAAATCCATGACATGGGCCCGCCGGCTTTACTTCCACTCCGAAAGAAGGCATACTGAGGGATTTTTAAAGCTCTTAAAAATCCTACGTATCAATTCCCCAAGTGTCACTATTGTGCTGCAACGGAACTGATGGTAATGATCAGAATTGGGCAAAAAGTGCATGGCCAAGCGTCAGAAACACGACGGCACGGTCGCCTTAATACGGTACATTGATTCAAATGTAGGAGGCCATGTCTGGACGTCACAGCGACGGAATTTCTTCGGCGCAGCAACAAAGTCGCTCTACGTAGTTTCTTATGGGTGTGGCCTTAGGGTGATACAATATTTGTTACTCCCTGATCAATCTAATTGGGTACACTCGTGTTGACCAACTGGAAAGCATTTCCGTTAATAGATAATTTAGGCAACACTGTACAATGGCTTCTAATACTTCAAGGTGATAATGAGATCTCCATCTCTTTTGATTGCAGGATGTCAACATCCTCCTTGGTTTGAAAGTAGGCTATATCTGGAGCAAGTGCTTGGACAATGTGCATTAGTATCCTATTTCTGTGGATCCTTATATTTGCCTGTATGCCTGTACAAGCTCTCAATGCCCTTGTCTAAATAGATCTACAAGCGGCTTCGGTGAGTAGTGGGTAGCATGTTGAACTGCTATGCCCAAGATGGCGGGTTCAAACCCGGCCGATGTCGTCGGATTTTTTAAGAGCGTCAAAATCCTTAGTTTGCCTTCCTTCGGAGGGGAGGTAAAGCCGGTGGGCCCATGTCATAGATTTTTGGCACGTAGGTTGTTACCTAACACTGCAATTGGTGGTGTGTAGCAAAATTTGTAGGTTATATTTGGCTAGTTAGAAACGCTCTATAAGTTCCAACGTTCACCGCTAGTGTTAGTGACAGTAGCAACTGGTAGCCAAATTTGGAACTACTTGACATTGAACTTGTTGGGAGCCTCGGGCGTTCAATAAAATGCCCAGCTTATGGCCATTGGCTGCGATTCATATATCCCTCCCTATATTATTCTGCTAAGGTCCCATTCCAGTTTTGTACCGAAAATAAGGTCCCATTAACGCCAACCTACACATATGGGGTACCTACAGGTTCAGCATAACCCAATGCATAAGCGAAACGCACTCACTTACTCTTTAAATGCCTCACAATTAAATAAATACCTTAAAACATGTATATTTACAATGAAATAATGAAAGAATGCAACACGGTAACCATGGTAACAGAATCTCACAGGTCCATCTATTTCTGTAAGACGCAATGAAATTCCAATTATTACATTACTGTGAAAGTTTCCAGACGGTTATAAGGTTATCACTGAACCAAATTAAGCTGTGAAATTCATCAAGTACATACAGTATAATGCGCTTAAGGGGGTCAAGGGGCACTCTATATTTTTTCACGCAATTTTCACGTGTGAGTGTGGTACGAAAGGTCTTTTTCACTTGACTATAAAGGGTCTACGAAAACCATATTTAAAGGCCCTTAAATTAACAGTGTCTGTGATATTCCCTGAAAACTAACTTCGCTCTGATATACCTATGAAGGAATGACAAACCCCTAACCACTGCACCAGCAGCTGAATTGATAAAGTCTGATTATTCATACCAAGGAAAATCAGTCATAGCATTCATGATTGAGACTTTGCTAAGTGTACTCTTTACAACTAGAATATTCGCGGGCGAAGCCGCGACGGGTAATGCTATTCATCATTAATGCTGTAGATCTCCAGCTCTTCTGCAACAGTAATGTGTGATGGAGGAGCTGAATGGGAATATATAAGTATGATTTGTAAAAGTACATACGGGTGCCATGTGACAGCTGATAATGCAGGGCCGGCAATTTCAAAGAAGGTCCTGAGGAAGTCAATATCCTCCTTGGTTCGAAAGTATGTTATATCAGGAGCTACCAAGGCAGAGTGTGCGTAGCGTGGGAAGGCGTCGAGGATGTGCCGCAGGGCGAGGACGTCTCGGCCCCACTGGGCACCGCTGCCAGGAACTCGTTGGAGCTCTGGAACACAGAAACATTTGGTCTTCAGAGGAGTCATTCATTCGTTACTTAATTGGCAATTGGGGGAGTTTTCCCCGGTGGAAAAGTGGGTACGCAATAATTATACATAACAATATACTGGAGTATTTTCACAAAGTGTCAGTATTTTCTTAAACACAACTGCACTATACAGATGCTAGTTTTACAACATTTCATTTTTTTATCACTTAATGCAGTAAAAATCTTTGCGTGGCACTTTATTAAATGATTAACCAATCTATTATACTAACGGACCCGTGCGCCCCATGTGTAGAGACTACCCGCCCGGTCTAGTGCTATGCGGACTGTACGCGATGCCAGGGGCTATTGTCTTGTTTATTTGTTTAAAAGCATTTTATAAACAAATAAATATATTTCCGTTGACTTTTCAAGATTTTTCCTGTGCTATTGAGACGATTTGGAAGATTTTGGTACAAACCACACCTTCTAACTTCCTCTGGTTTAGGAGCTAAGTTCATCCGACAAAAAACTCAAGCTTCTGATCCAGAAGGAGTTAGAAGGAGCGGTTTGTGCCAAAATCTTCCAAATCGCCTCAATAGTACAGGAAAAATCTTGCATTTCTTGAAAAGTCGACGAAAATATATTTATTTGTTTATAAAGTTCGTTTAAAGAAATAAACAAAAAGATAGTCCCTGGCAGAACTGTGTTTCGCCAGCCCTTAAATCCATTAATTTAGTAAAATAACTTTCACTCCTCTGTAAGTTTGGGGAAAGGCTCTAAGACTGAGACAGGCAGAGAGTTCCAGGTACAAATGGCACGTTTTACAAAAGAATATTTACCATAATTTGTACGCGGTGGTCAGCCCTTAATTTTGAAGGAATGACCAACCGTGCTTATGTAAGTGGGCTTTCCCTTACGTTTGCTAAGCTCACCCCATGCCGGTTGATTTGTATACGTATTGTACATAGCGCAGAGTCTAGATTTCATCCTCCTAGCCTCAAGTGAGCCCTCCCAAGTTTCTTTAGCTCATAGTGGATGATCATTAAAAAACAAAACAATCATATTAAGGAACGGTTACAGAATCTGAAAAACACAGTATTAAAGAGTCTGAGAAACACAGTATTCTTCTTCCATACACTTGCTTATTGTACCCTTTTAAAAATATACTCATATACAATAGTCTAGCCTGCAATTGTCGATTCGTTACTCCAATATGGCATTGTACTGTAGTTTGGGAGGGGCAAGAGGGAGTGAATTGAAACTATAAGCAAATAGCTTATAAAGATAATAGCGGAAACTCGGCCGTAAAAGCATGCGCTCGCCTGGAGACAGCGATCACAGTGCTATCTCTTGGTGCAAGTTGACAGCATTACTCGCCTTGCCACCCACAGCTAGCATTTTTGAGTGCGCACCGACCGAAATTGCATTGTGAAGCTAACATATGTCTCGGCTTCATATTTAGGCAGCAAATAATTTAAAGATTAGTGTTAAAAGAAACAAAAGATACTTGGTTCTGTACAATTTATATATAATTCTAAAAAATACTGCAGATAATTCATGACATGGTATTGGTGTGGGTTACTGAAGTCTGGAATATGCCCATTCATACCTGTAAGCATTTACACTTATTGGTGTTTTACTTTTCGTAATTTAACACTTCCTATGTTTACATACGATTCAGAAGAATCATTTGTCTTATTCACAAATGTCTTTATGAAGACTGCAAAATATCTGCTAGCCAATAACAGAATACAGTTCTTGCATACTCCCTCCGGTGTGGCACATGCACTCTTAAGTAAATTAACCATCTTGCGTGCTTTCAATCAAAAAGTTACTACCTTGGGATGGGGAAAGCAAACTGTTGACCATTACTGTCCTTAAGGCACTGCGAAACTTAAGAGGCATCAGGTGTTACATTATTACCTCCTTTCCCTCTTATGATCGAAAATGCATTCTCAATACAGTCTTGAGTCAACCTTCGAGTAAACAGAAAGGCGGAGGTGAATTACAAACGCGCAACAAGGAAGTAGTGATAACCCAACTCACAGCAGGTGTAGTTTGTACTGGTAACGCAGTGACAAGCAATGAGAGGGTTAGTTACTTCTCTGGCTAATTCCTGAGATACGGTGAAGTTACAGTCCCAATATGTTGGCCACTGAGGGTGATAGTGAGGAGGAAGCCTATACTACGGTAATCCTAGCTAGAGTGTCACGGTGCTAAACTAGCCCGCCTACCAGCCGTGACACCTAGTAGACTAGAAGTTCTTGGAGCAAGAAGCAGGTTCCACTACTCTATAGTTTATCCCTGCGCAGCTTGATTAGGCTTATAGGTAACATAGCGTAGTAGCTCGTAAACGTGGAAACGTGGCGATAGCGACGACCAGACTATGTAGAAAGGCTGGCTAGGCTGGCGGAATATCAGTTGACTTCACTTGGTGATAGCCTTGGTGTCCACAGCAGCTATGTCAGATTCTATAGCTCACTCCTAAGGAATGGTCTCCCTTGCGGGAAACACCCTAACCGTCTGTGTAACCAAATGCTATGACCTATCCAGTTCCAAATGTTGAATACGGCAGCAAGCTGGTATAATCTGAAGTGCCGGAGAGTTGTTGTTGTTGTATTTTTAGCGACCTATTCGTCACGATGTTCTACCAAATATAAAATAGCTTGGGTCACTTTGTTGTTTATAATTATTACAGCCATATATGGCACAAATACTCCCCGTATCAACCATTACAATTGGATAATTAGATCATTCACAGGTCAATAATTTCTCATAATTGTTTGGTTGGATCTCACGGTTGTAGATCAGCTGGTCTTGCGTTGCCAACTCGGACCGCTAGGCGGAGCTGGGGAGCACTGTCTCCTGTTTTGGCGAGGAGTTTCCGCTATTATCTTTATAAGCTATTTGCTATAAGTAATATCGGTATACAAAATCGATGATTAAAACTTAATGAAGATATAGATTACTGTAAAATGAAATTCCAGACTGTTGAAGATTTACATAAGAGCTTAGTATTTCTAACATATTATAGAGATGATGGATACAGAATAGGACTACAGCACCCTAAGGAATCCAGGTTAATTACATTAATCCATGTGGGAAAGTTCTATTACCAAGATTACTCAATTCACTACAATAAAAAAAATTAAGAAAACTCCTTACACATGAAGCAAAAATTCAAGTTGAAAATTTTTACAGAAGAAGTATTAACCAACTAAGTTAAATATTGATCGAAGTCATAAATGTAATACATAAGTAACAGAAATATTTGGTTTCAAAAATATAAATCAGTCTTGATTTTATGCTCTTTCACAAGTGAGGTCTATCAAAGTATACATTCAAGTAATAGTGATCCCTCAAATGAGATACTTGACTTTGTGGGACCATGATAATGACAATAAGTACATAAAATATTATAGTTTCAAGTAAACAAAAATAAGTGGAAACATGAGCAAATAAAATGGTATCAACTTTCGGAAGACGGAGAGGACCTTTGTCCAAAGAACATAAACAGGCACTCGTCGCTGGGGTCAGAAGATACTGGCAGGAAGTCAAAGCCGGAACAAGAACAAGACCTAGACACTAAAGTGAAGCTGGTTGTTACCACGCAGTCCATAGAGGCTCAACTCGACGTGTAAAAAAATAGCAAAATAGGAAAAGGAGCCACAAAGGAAGAGGGCTATTTTTGTGTTGTTGTTGTTATTACAATACAATTCTGCGCTGTGAAATTATTTTTGATATATGTATGTGAACTGTCATATCGGTAATACGTGGCTCAGTGCGAATAGTGAGATCCCACATTTACAATTAGTGAACACCTTTACTTTTAACTTGATCAGCTGCCCCTAATAATATTGTTTTATGCAGCCCAACTAGCGTTGTTATCAGGAAGGTCGATATTTCTCTGCTTGCGTCCCGTATGGTACTAATACACTGCAAGCATATCCTGCAAACGATACTGAACACTATTAATTTTCCCTCGATGTGACTACAGACTAATACGAGGCAACATTAATAAACCTCAGTAACGTTTGCAGGATATGCTTGCAGTGTATTAGCACCATACGGGAAACAAGCAGAGAAATATCGACCATCATGACAACATGCGTTAGTTGGGCTGCATAAAACAATATTATTAGGGGCAGCTGATTCACCTGATATACTACAACTTTGATCTTACAGTTCTTTTGTTTATTGTACACATTGTCCATTATTGGCAGCCCGTATTATATGGGAAGTTGATGATTTTGAGTTAATAAATCCTATTTCTCTTCTCTCTCTCTCTCATCAATAAAATAACCCACTCTCTCTCTCTCTGCAGACTTCCAGTTATCCTGCATTGCAGAGGGTGGGTTGTCGCTGTTGCTGTTGTTGTTGTTAATAATAATAATAATAATAATTATTATTATTATTATTACTATTATAAATATAATAATATATTTCAATTCAGTCCAGAATTTAGTAGTATTTTAGCCAAACATTTTTGATAATATTGGCTCTCCGTGGACATGACTGCGTCAACACCTTCCGGAAGTGCTTCCAACAGTAGAATTGATTGTGGTCGAGTGATATTACTAGAGGACATTTGTGTTCATAACTTGAATATCAACTCCCTGGTTGATCGGAACGTACCATATCCGAGCTGCCAGTCCAGATCGTAGCCCAATTGGTCAGAGAACGCGATGAGGTTGAGACAGTTGCGTGGATCCCAAGCGCCGTCCTTTCTCACCATACCATTGAGAGCAGCCACCAGACGCAATCCGGTAATTTGACAGAAGTTATTGAGGAGAATCCAGTCATTTTCTGAAATCACACCATTGTTAAGATTATGAATGTTTTACATGTAGGATACTTCACAGAGTCTCAAGTACGCTGATCATTCAGATCACATTAGAGATACTGGTTAGCCTATATTACACATTGATATATACATACTGGGACTGTTTTTTCCTTTCAGCGGACGAACATACAACAATAAACTAAGGGTGTTTAGACGAAAAGCTTACTTTATTAAGAGATTGTATCGAGATTGTTCATATTTGTAAGAAAATAAACCAATTTCTAAAAAAAAGTGAAGTATTAATAGAATTGAATGAAATTTGGTACAGAGGTAGCACTAGCAAAGGGCACCTCAGTGTCATGTGTTGTATTGCCACCATCTTTAACAAAACTTAATGGCAACCAGTCAAAACTAAAATTAAATTACGACAAAACTAATCATTGGATCTTTACCAAATTTTGTAAAAACATACCTTCATACGGGACGCATCCTGTGCCCAAACTACAAAATCATCAGTCGTTCCATTTAAATATGGTGACGGTATGAATTATGCAAGCATTATAATTTATAACTTAGGACCAATCAATTCCGATTATCAAGCCGAGGGTGGTTTAAGCTATCCTAAAGGACGTGACTTGTTTATTATAATTTTATATTCTAATATTACTTAAAAGAGCTGAGCCGTCTCTGTCACATGACAAGATGGCAGCTGATCTCTTCTCTCTGACCTATATTTCAGTAGTTTGAGTATGTTGCATGCGATGTAGCCTACTGATAGAAATAATATAAACTTTGTATGAAATCATTTACAATAATGATGTACTTCAGTGAAGAAATCGTTTATTTCAAGACATTATTTGCTAACAGATTGTATTTAAGTCGGTTAATAACACTCAGATGTTATGTACATGTTTGGCTCTGTTCTAGAGCGCTAGTCTCTCACGGGGTTGGCTGGGGGTTCAAGACCTCCTAGAGTCAGCTTTTTTACTTGAATTCTTTTACAAATGATGTGAACGAGCTCACTCCACAGATACTAAATAAAATGCTGTTTAGATCAAAGGAGAGGCTAATGTATACACACGTTTATTAATAATCACAGCCCCAGCATCGCATATAGACAGAAGAAAAAAGAAATAAGGGAATAGAAAAACAAGATAGACGTTGTCATCCACAACCTTCTCAATGTCTCTGTACGGTCCTGTCCTCTTGCGGGTTCCTTTGTTAATTGTTCCAAACATTCCGCTTTGCAAATTCTGATGTATTACAATTTTGTACTACAGTAGTTCACCATCTAGCCATGACCACGCTCCGATTACCTTTAAGCACTGCCAGCTGGATCGCATCCCTCCTGGTTGATTTAAACTGCCTGCCCATTCAACACTCAGAGGCGTATAATATACAGTATATATTAATTCACCGCTAGGTTGCAGTAACAGCTACTACAACGAATATTCAATATTATAGTCTACTCCTTGATAAGGACAAAGAGTTATGTAACTTATGAGTAAACCCATTAATTTAGGAGAACGTAGGTTGTATGTTCTTTGTTGAACATTTTGTTTCTTTTCTTTTCTCTTATCTTCTCTTCTTTTCTTTTTTTCTTTTCTGAAACACTCAAAAGTATTCGAAAAGAAAACTGCTACACATTAGGGGGAACATTCAGGCTGTCTGTCTGCCTGTTAGGTAGTCAGCTCGAAGGCTGGTTGGATCCTCAAAAAGCACCGCCGTTAGGTTATGTGGGAGATACCTACAAAAACCCAAGGCAGCGCTATATTGAGGCGTACTAGGCAAGAAGAGAAGTGAGGTAGTTTGTCATTGCTTTCCTCAGCTTAATGAGCCAAAACAATAACGATTTTAATATTATAACTGTGCCTGTACATTTCCATGGAAACACACACATCTTGCTTTTAGGCGACTTCGGTGGCGTAGTTGGTAGCATGCTGAGCTTCTATGCCCAAGATAGCGGGTTCAAACTCGGCCGAAGAGCGTTAAAAATCCCTCAGTATGCCTTCCTTCGGAGGGAAAGTAAAGCCGGCGGTCCCATGTCATAGATTTATGGCATGTTAAAGAACCTTCCACTAATTGCACCTGTGTGAAGCTAAATTGGATAGGTTAGTAATGTAAACAACGCTCTTAGGTTTCTGCGTTCGTTGCCAAGAGCCGACTGCGGTGGCGTCTAGTAGCTAAGTTCTGAACTTAGCCTAGTAGTCGTTGACGGTGGCGCTTGGTGGCAAAAGTAGTAACTATTTGAAAAATTCTAAGTTGCAGTACTTAAATTAAAAAACAGATAACACACACTAATACAGTCATCACAATTAACACCGGTTATCAGACAGATTCTACACACACCCAAAGTACACGGGGCTACATGACTGCGTTGTCGCAGCCCCTAAACTTAAGAACCAACCAACCAACCAACCAGAAACAAAATTTAAAATTTTCAAAATTCAAATTGTAACTAATTTTATCCATTTTTCAAAATGTAGTTCTTGCTTTGTGCTGATATTCATCTTTTCCCCCGTATCTCCCATAGTTATAGGAATGTTCCAGCTTTTCTTTTAAAGTGGGTGTTAAATCTTCAGCTACAAAATGAATCTCCCTCATTTCCATATTATTAATTGACTAAGTGTTATATTATATTCCTATTTTGAGCAAACCCAAAACATAGTATTAACGTTTCATAGGAAGGCTAATTCAATCCACAGATGCTTGAGTGAGATTCGTTTTATAGCTGAAGGTTTAACATCTACTTTAAAAAAGAAAAGTCCGAAAATTCCTATAAACATTGGAAATATCAGGGAAACGGTGAAGATCAGGACAGAGCCAGGCCCAAATTTTGAAAAATTAATACAAATATTTACGATTTGAATTTTGTAATTAAAAACGTTGCTTATAATAACAAGATGTGTGTATTTCCTTGGAAATGTATACAATTGCTGTATATGATTTATGACAGGCAGCGTTATAATTTCAAAATCGCTATTGTTTTGGCTCCTTAGCTGTATGTTTCCTCATAAGCAGATCATGGCTGCTTCCCACCCTCAATGCAATTTTGACTCCATTCATCCCATCCCAGAAGCAAACCCTAGTTACGCCACTGTTCTCTGAATCAGGGGCCATAGAGCAATATACCAGGTTGCCCCTTTACCCCGTGCAATCTAGTTTTAGGTGTCCCGCAAGCAATAATGCTGTATGAGATGTCTGATAACTGATTTCCACAGGGGTCACAATGCTGCCGATTACGTCAAAATACGAAGGAATAACAACCGGACGGCCGCTAGCTGCATGTTCCTGAGCGCTACTCGTGTAATGCACCCCATTGTCTTTTGGAGCCTCGCTTTTAAGAGCGTAATAGACTCATACAGTATGTGGTACAACAACACGACAGTTTCTGGTAACATATTGACGATGGCTGGTTTTTCTTTTTTTTTTTAGAGTATGGCTTTTAGTGCCGGGAGTGTCCAAGGACATGTTCGGCTCGCCAGTTTTTTGTAGCTGCTTCGAGACGGACAACCATGGGGTGAGCTACAAGTACCGTTGGGGAGGAAAGTTGGAATGGAAGGTCGAGGAATTGAAGGTAGCGGCTGTGGCCTATAGTTAGGGACCAACCCCGGCATTTGCCTGGAAGGAAGATGGGAAACCACAGAAGACCATCTTCAAGGTTGCCGGCGGGGGGATTCGAACCTCCTCGCCTCCCGGATGTGAGCGACTGCCAGCAGTCATGCCGTAACGACCACGGCTAACTCACCCGGTGATGGCTGATGTATTCAGCATCGATGAGTACACCAACATTATACAGTACTAATCTATGGAGAAACTGGTCGTAATGCCGTTGAAGCTCGTAGACAGTATGCACTGGTGTTTCCAGATATCCAGATACACATCTGCCGTCTCGACAAGTGTTTTGCCGAACAGAGCTGCAATTACGAACGAATGGAGTGTTCCAGGCACATATTAGCAGGACTAGACCTGTCTGCAGTAATGCTGAAGTTGTGCAGAATGTACTGCAGTACTTTGAACGGAATCCTACACACGGTTAGTTACACTTCACCTTACTGAGCTGCTGCTCATAATAATAATAATGCTGGTAATAATTTTAATTTTGAATTAGAATGTATTTATTAATTACTATTGATACTGTGAACTGAAGAGGAAGACTGAGAGACGGGAAGAATGGCGAGCTGCTGCCAACCAGCCTCACGGCTGTTAACCACAGAGAGAGATGGATACTACATTTGAGATATGTCTCAGGAATCTGACGGCAAAACCAGTACAGACTATCTGTGAGACATATTAATTATTTTTTAGCCTACTTTTCACATTTTGCAAAAATGAGGAAATGTAGACTTATGAGATCGATCCGGGAAAATGTGTGTCTGTCTGTCTGTCCTTCTGTCTGTCTGGCTGTGTGTTCCCCCCTATCAACTCCTAAACGGCTGCAGAAATCGAAACCAAATTTAGTATGAGTAAAGATGTATACCGGAATATCTCACGTCCATATTTGAAAATGATGTCAGTGCTACCAACTGCTGAAAAAACGCACTAGAAGTTTGAGCTCCATGTTGGATATCTTGGAAGGTATGCATGGGAGCTATTCCAAAATTGGCACACATGTAGATAACACTATTTCAGTTTAATTTCCAGGAGGCCATACATGACAGTTTTGCCAAAATAATTTTAAGCCTTCTGATATGTCCAATGTTTAAATGCCTATAACATCTACACTATCAATTGGATTTCAACAAAATTTTGTATGTAATATGTGTACATAAACAGATATGACTGAGCGTATTCTTAAGAGCCACCAGGGCTGCCAACTGTTAATAATTGCTCTCTTTATTCTTTTATCCAAATACCAATATATCAGAAAGTATGCAAGCCGACAGCTTTAAACTATGCACACGTATAGTATCTGACATTTTAGATTAATTTTGGAGTAACTTATATACTTCAGTTCTACCAACATGATTCTAAGCCTGCTGATAGGGCCAATTTTTAAATACTTGTAACTTCTATACTATCAGTTGGATTTCAACCAAATTTCGTATGTGCTATGTGTAACATAACAGATATGATTATAAGTATTAAACCCTACGGTATTAGGCTGACTGGTGTCGAACCTGGGTCTCTGGGAAAATGAGAACAGACTAGAGATGCCAGCAAGAAACGAACGCAAGGTCTTTGAGGGAGTTTAAGCTATAAAAACCCCTAGAGAAAGGACACAGTAAACCACTGTTGTGATGTAAAGGAATTCTGACATTATTTGATAACATAATGTAGGAAATATTAGCAGAATACGGCAGTATTGGGCAGTAAAATGCATACAGTTCTGGACTTAGCACTGAAAGTTGGAGCCCTTGACATGTTACAAATGAGTTTAGAAAATAGGCGTGTTTTCACGGCGCCACGTCAGTTACGCGGACCTATTTACACCGTCTGAGAGGAGGGAGGACACTAATATATGGTCCAGTGATTCCCCTTCACATAATAGGAAGCCCAGTGGAGTGGGAAACTGCCAGAATAATTTAATGATTACTCGTGATTGGAGTAACTCAGAGACATGAGGATTGCACCTACGTGAATGAATTGCAGGGATGCTATTTATCAAGCCGTCAGACATCGAAATCGATGCAGATTTAAGGTAATGCGCAAGAACACAGGAGGAATGAGCCCAGCGCAGAACTATGACCAGGTCAGAGGGGAAGAACCATCCACGCGGCTTGGGTACGCGGTGGCAAAGGCAATTAATATCAATTAATTGACCGATCGATCCTCACGCACACAGGCAGATATGTAATCAGCGAGGCAAGATGGACCAGGAAATCGTCATTGCAAGACCAGAGAAGCACGTAGAGAGGAGGTGAAGTTCCAAGGAATGTATGGACCTACTTTTCTGCTGAAAACCGATATCAGGTCAGTGGAGCAGGCAGTCGAGATCAGTCGTGCCATATTCTAGTGCGGAGCGCATGTTACTCGAGTCCAGGAAGAGGGACGCGCGCACTTTAACATTCTAGTGTTCATCAGTACGTAAGCCATGCAGTGTAACGCACTAAGTGAGAACAATTAATATGGACAGTCGTGCCATACTTTAATAGTCGGCATTACAATGTTATTAATATTGAGTACGCATTAAATGTACAGTGTGGGGTACAAGTTAAGACAATGTCATATTAGGTCAATCGTACCTATGACGAAGAGATATTATGTGTTATTATAAAGATGTACGTGGAACTGTCCAAGGCTTTGTTATAAGCGGATCATTCAAGGAGACTGTAAGTTCAGTCGAAGGACAATTGAAAGTGGTAATTGTACAAGTACAATGGACAATGGACGAGCGCGATATATAAGCTATTTGTTAGACATGGTAATAATTTGTCGAATTGCGCAGGTATAAACATTTGTTATACGGGTGATGCATTTTCACAGGGATACCACTTTAATTAACGTTCAGGACGATATGGAAGCATATCTACGCTATATCGGGAAATTATCAAAGGATAGGAGTTGACAGACATTGGGGACCGCTGGGAATCGTCAGGCAGTGTAACGAGACTTTCAAACGAGATACGGCGGTATTCGTGGAGGAAAGGTCTTCAACACCTGCATTTCTGAGATTCTGCAAGAAGGGTCAATCAGTGAGAAATGTATATAGTGATCGTGTGTTTTTTTAGTGATTTGTTATTTAAATATATGTAAATTACAAGTGTAATAATCAATATAACGTGTTTGTGGAAAAGGAAGCGATAGCTTCGACATGAAGAAGCAATGTGCAGTGAATTGCTCAAGGGAAAAATTATGTAAAATGTGTGTGAAAAGTGTAATGATGCATTGCTAATATGCAAATGATGGCGGGCATTAACGGAGAGGATGTGTGGTCGGAGCCACCAGGATAACCAATGTAAGTACCCGAAAACCATGTTTTGTAGTGAATATGTAGTCTACTGTATGCGGGTAATTTCAAAAGTTGTAGAATATGCCAATGAGAGTCAAATTTGGGAGGTAGAACCTTCAGATACTAATGTTGTGTTGATATAGTCAAGTTAAGATGTTCTTTGTACATCATTGTGTGGATAAATCGTTACCACTAACGTAGAAATGGCAATTGAGTTAAATAGAAAGTTAACGTAACGACCACGGATGTTCGGTTATTGATTATATAAATACGGTTACGTTGTGTCGGAGTAGGGAAATTTATGTCAGCAATAATAATAATAATAATAATAAATAAACATCAGGGAAACTATGATTGTAAGCAAAATATATGCTAATTTGAATAACTGTATATCCAAGCAGTATTATTACAAGTGATGGACCAAGCAAAGGAATTTAATATCAGAGTATCTTATGATAATGGAAATAAATAAGCAAAGAGATAGGAAATGGAAGTGTTTAATAGTGAATCGAATTGCAGCTTGATGAATAAGCTTATAAGAGTAATTGATAGAGATTATCTTATTAATAAAGGACGGGATCTTCTCACAATGTTCATGGGAGCCAGGCAGCTTAATCGATGTGTGAAATCTCGTATAGCCAAAGGCATACGGAGAGTTATATTGCAATTGAGCGTATCTAGTGAGGAAACCTTAGCTCTGAGTATTGCTATGAAGCGTTCCGGGTTCGAATCCAGTGGTGTATGAGAGGGAAACATGGGCACCTCACCATGACGCCTGATATCGACCGAGAACTAGCTATTGTGTGAATGAATGCAGCTCCTGGGAGTGAATTCGGCGGCAGGAAGCTGTGCCCTGACCGTGTTCTTTGACAAAAGCGCCGGCTATTCCAAATCGATTTGTGTTTGATGAATCTCGTTTCCTTCAGAAAAATGTAAATGGACCTGTTGAGGCCAGCTATTAATATCCTAATGATAGGAGTAAATGCTTAAACAATTCCATATTCCGTATTGCATTCAGTATGAACTAGGTCATATGTATTGTGTGGGTCACTAAGACGGCACTGTTGTGTTTGAAGCAACAGGCTAATGCTTGGAAAGCAAAAGAGGGACGTGAGGGGGAGTAACGGCCATCTTGTTACCACCCGTCGCGGAGCCAATTGTATTCAGGAAGGGTCAGGGAAGAGACCGTACCCTACCCTAGGCTTGGAGTAAGATGTTTAAAGTGGAAAACTATGAAACCCTGTTTGTTATAAAATAATGATTGTAGTAATGAATAATGAATATGTGTGGTTTGAGACACATTGATAATTAAGAATCATTCTGATACGTTAATATTTGGCAAAGTTATGATATGTTAAAAGTTACATTTTTATACTGACATTATCACCTATTTCTGAGGGTGGATACCAGATGTCACACGCTACGCCCACGTAAGGGTAGCATAAAATCCCACCCGACACAGCGGTAACAGAATTATTATGAAAGTAAACTCATTACGGCATACAGTGGAGCTACAAAAAGGGTAGAATTACAATTAACAGTGGAGCTACAAAGAGGGTAGAATTACAATTAACAGTGGAGTTGCAATAAAATATGTTGTGCAACTAATAGATTGGTTAATGCATGTAGACTTATTTATTTTGGTGGGAAGAGAAATACAGATCATGATTGTACGCATAGTGTAAAGTCAAATGTGTTTATAATAAGTAACTAGATTGTGAAGTTAAAATGGTTACAATAAGTAACATAAGATTGTAAGAACAGTTGTGTGTGTATTTTACCAGTGCATCAGCGCGCTTGGGAATGAATTCTATGTTAATCTCATGGTAAAATAAATTCAGTAATCATTTGGATTTGTGAGGATAAAATGCGAATACTAGTGGATTGGAGGAGTATGTTTTGCATTGTTTTGTGTATTGTGGTTGGGATTGTGTTTTTGTTTTGTGTGAAGCCATGATTTAGAGCTCAATTAAAGTCTTTAGAATAGAGTTGTGTCTTATTATTGTAGAGTTGATACCTCTTAGTCTCAGATCTAAAATATGCAACTGCTCAGTGGGTGAACGGTACACGCCTGAGGACTGATACTAGCTGGAGGCAGAAGCAGGTTTTCCATGGAAATTATTCACATGGGTGCAGTATTCTTAAGGGCAATCAAGGCTGCCAACTGTTAATAAATGCTGTCTATATTTTCTTAACTTAATATCAATATATCAGGAAGTATTCAAGCCAACTGCTCTATACTTTGCACACGTATAGCACCTGACATTCTAGATTAATTTGGAATAATTAATATAAGTCAGTGCTGCCAACATGATTCTATGCCTGCTGATAGGTCCAATTTTAAAATACATGTAACTTCTATACTAACAAATGGATTTCGTCCAAAATTGGCACAACAAGATATCATAATATTTCAGATTAGGCTATTTCTGACCAGCACACGCATGACATTGTTGCCAACATGCTTTTACGCGTGCTGATAGATCCAATATCTAACTGCATGTAACGTCCATTGGACTTCAACCAATTTTTTTTAAATTCTGTACCCTAAGAGATGGAACTAAGAATATATTCAGTCACCAGGGCTGCCAACTGTAATGCTCTATTAGGCTACATTTTACCAGGTATATTTCGAACTAATTAGACATTTCGATATTACCAACTTCATTTCGTCATTATTCTAGATAGGTTCATATACTGTAGATTAATCATTGGCATGAAACTTAATTTTAAGAAAAGTAGGCTCTTTAGTTCGTCACGGAACTTCTTGTTACATTATACAGATTGTATTTCAATACAAGAGTGCATACAATAATAAGTTTGTTATACATTAATGCTTATTTAGGTAATATTTTTATGCGAATAAAGCTAGTTGTTTGCTGTTCATATTGGACAATCCAGATGGTAGTTCATTAAGTAGTGCTAGTACAAGGTAATTTAGTCTCTTGAAACCATAATAATAATAATAATAATAATAATAATAATAATAATAATAATAATAATAATAATAATACGAACCATCTATGTTACAATGTGCACATATTTATTGTTGCTTAGGTCAAAGAGGAGCTGCAAGGGAGCTAGGAGTGCCACGAACTTCAATACAGAGCATCCTGAAGGAGCGAAAATGGCATCCGTATAAGCCGCATCTACACCAACAACTGTATGGAAATGATTTCGATCGCAGGAAATGATTGCCGAAGAATAGCCGCTGCATTACAACAAGATCGACATTTTGCCAGGAATATTCTGTGGAGTGATAAATGCTATTTTGCCAATGATGCCAATGATACTCACAATCTCCATTACTGGGCTCCAGTGAACCCCCACTGGGTTCGAGCACAGCATGTTCAGATCCATATCTAAAATATATTCCACTCCAGGTTGTATTACAACAATGGTACCAGAATGATGGTTTTCTGGGAGACTACATAATTATGCATGTTTTTATAGCCACCAGACTCGCAGGTAGGAGTTATCTTGAATTTCTACAAACCGACTTCTCTCTGGGAAACCTTCTAAAGGATATTCCACTCCAGGTTGTATTACAACATTGGTACCAGCATGATGATGCTCTACCTCACACCTTCCGAGCCGTTATGGAATATCTGAATACTATGAGTGTAAGAATTGTTCAGCATGAAAAGTTCTACAAAAAAAGTCCCCGAGAGCATATCTCTATCTTCAATACATCGCCCTCTATATGTGTTTTTATATTTTCATTTCTTCCAACCATGTCCATTCAAATACTGAGGCGACAGTTTACGAGCTAGCTAAGGGAGAGTCTATCACCCCTGTTACAGCCTAACTAGCGGGCGAACCTATTACCCCAGATACAGCCAGCAGCAAACCGTCGAGTCGTGTTAAGACTTCAGAGAAGGTTGGTTGTGTTTGAAGTTTCCCTGGAAGTGCAACTCGGCTTTTCTTAATTTCGCCTGTGAACTTTCCGTTCCGGAAAATACACAGTCATGTTAAGATTGGACGGAAGGGGGATTTGTGTTTCATGCACCTCGCCATTCCCTGGAAGTGGAACTCGGCTTTTCTTCATTTCGCCTGTGAACTTTTCGTTCCGCAAAATACACAGTCGAGTTAAGATTGGACTGAAGGGAGATTTGTGTTTCATGCACCTCGCCATTCCCTGGAAGTGGAACTCTTCATTTCGCCTGTGAACTTTCCCTTCCGCAAAATACACAGTTAAGTTAAGATTGGACGGAAGGGAGATTTGTGTTTCATGCACCTCGCCATTCCTAAATTACGTCTGAAAAGAATTCGCTATAATTAATAATCTAGTCAGTGATTTTAAGCCATCATGCCGAGATTAATACGGATGTAGGTCATAGTTCATTGACATAAAAAGAAAGGGCTTATCACGTAGCAATGAAGCAGAGCAACAAATAATTTCTCGATTGTCACTAGAGAAAGAAAGACTTCGTCCTCGGCTCCTTCAAACCGTTGCTCAAGAAGAACACCGTCTGAACCACGATCATAAACAAGCTTATGACACCATCATATCT
This sequence comes from Meconema thalassinum, assembly GCA_946902985.2. Classification (NCBI taxonomy): domain Eukaryota; kingdom Metazoa; phylum Arthropoda; class Insecta; order Orthoptera; family Tettigoniidae; genus Meconema; species Meconema thalassinum. The sequence continues at coordinate 217,802,398 of OX336391.1, forward strand.
AGCATCACTAAGAAGGGAGGTAAGATATTTTTTCTTGATGCCCCTAGAGGCACAGGCAAAACGTTCTTGATTAACTTGTTGCTCGCCAAGTGAGGTCTGGTGCTCTTGCCGTCGCATCATCTGGAATTGCAGCCACTCTTTTGGAAGGGGGAAGAACAGCACATGCAAAATTTAAACTTCCTTTGAAAGTCAGCAGTAATATGGAAGCGTATGTAATATTTCAAAACAAAGTAACACTGCCAGTTTAATCCAAAATTGTTCTTTAGTTGTATGGGATGAGGCTACGATGTCGCACAAAACTTCCGTTGAAGCTGTATACAGGACCTTGCGTGATCTAAGGAATCGGAACACACTTATGGGTGGCTGCACAGTTTTGTTCACCGGAGATTTTTGTCAAATGTTACCAGTTGTTACCAGAGAAACTGGAGTCGACGAAGTGAACGCTTCATTACAAATATCTTACATCTGGCCGGATAGCCTATAACAAAATTGGCACTCAAAACTAACATGAGAGTACTCTTATCTTCAAAAGATAATAGTATGTTTGCTAATTTGTTACTTAGAGTCGGAAATGGAGATCTACAGGTCATTGACGGGAAAATTACCCTCAGTCACGATTTCTGTGTTTTAGTTAGCAGCATTCGAGAATTGACTGATAGCGTTTATCCTCAAATCCATGACCTATCTAACAAGTCTCATTCATGGTTTAAAGAAAGAGCAATATTATCGCCGACAAACGAACAAGTTGTGAAAATTAACGACTTGGTGTTCTCCAAATTCACTGCCCAGGATCAAGTATATTACCCAGTAGACGCAGTAGTCTATAGTGAAGAAGCTGTTCATTACCCTACAGAATTCCTCAATTATTTACTTCCTTCTGGCTTGCCACCACACAAGGTTATTATATTGCCTATTATATTGCTACGTAATTTACACCCACCAAAGTTATGCAATGGGACGCGATTGGTAGTGAAAACTTTGAAAAAGTGTTTCATTGAAGCAACTATCTTAACTAGCTGTGGTACAGGAGAAACGGTCTTAGTACCGGCACTCAGAATCCCTATGATTCCTTCAGATTTGCCTTATCATTTCAAACGAGTACAATTCCCAGTAAGAGTCTTCTTTGGCATGGCTATAAACAAAACACAGGGTCAGACACTTTGAATGACTGCAGTTGATCTCAGTGGAGAATGCTTTTCTCATGGACAGCTTTACGTGGCTCTATCGCGTGTTTCATCAAACCGAAATCTTTTCGTGTTCACTGCTGGAGGGAAAACAACTAATGTCGCGTACAAGGAAATCTTATAAGACCTCGGTTAAAAGTATCCTATCACCTTGCATTCATTACTGTTCCCGGGCGAAGCCGGGGCGGGTTGCTAGTCCTTATGATAAGCCAGTATTTTCACAGTTGTCACTTGAATTCTTAGAAATGAAGCTCAGTTGTTAACTTGAGATATTGGTTGTTCAAATAGCCTAAGCAACAATGCAATCCACGAGAAGTGTTGGCCTTACCTGAAATGCTGTTGTTGTCCTTCTTGTTCTGGAACAGGAAGTAGTTGCTGCCCGCTCCAGCCAGACGCAAGTAGGCAGGAGCCAGTGCCTTGGCCAGCGTTAGAGTGCGAGCAGAACTCCATCTGAGAAACAAACACAGGAACTTCAGGGTGCATTTCTTTCACAAGATGAACTCTCCTGTGGCTTTGAGAAAAACTTTTCACTGAGGAAACAAGAAATCTGATTTAGGGTACTGCACCTTACCACACAAAGTGTGCTACACAAGTCAAAAGAGTCATTTTAGCATACAGCAGAAATGCTTCTCCAGCTTTTATCACATAAGGTTCAGCCTCGATAATAAAAACACTTTATCACACTTGCTCCCCTCTGGCCATAGCTTCATTGAACAGTTTTGCTATAGTTTTGTTGTTGCACTTTTCTGGAACATCACAGTGCAAAAGAATCTTCTTTGTGGGCTCATCAGTGGAAATCCAAATTGGACTGTCTTTAATTTCCTCTCTTTATCTTGCGAACATTGTATATGCCAGAACAATAGGTTTTTCTATATGTTGACTCATCTGGGATAGTTTATTTTATATACAGTATTTCTCGAGGAGTTCCCTATAGCACTGAATATTCAGTATGAGAGGGATATCAACTCAGATGATAGCGCAGCAGAGATCGGTGCTGAACTCAAACCTTACACTCGAAGTTGTTGGTTGTATCAGAACCAATTGTCTCTGCTTGGAATATCTTTGTTTGTGAGCCTGATATTTACTGGTTGAACTGTGTTGTTACACCAGGAACCTTTGAGTTGATTTCACTGTATACTGACACATCATCATCATCATCATCTTCATTTCCCCTTTTCCAGTTGACACTGGGTGGGGGCAAATATGGCTCCTCTCCACTTTGTTCTGTCGTTCCACCATTCCTCTTCCGACACAGTGTTCCAATCCAGGTTCCGTTTTCTAATACTATTCTCCACCGAGTCCATCCAACGCATTCTTGGTCTTCCTCGTCCTCTCTTCCCTGTCATCCGTCGTTCCAGTGCTCGTCTTGGTAGCCTTACTTCATTCATCCGTTTGACATGTCCAAACCATCTCAATCTGTTTTGCTCCAATTTGTCATTTAGTTTCTGTACTCCCAGTTCTTTCCGTATATCTTAATTTCTCACTCTGTCCCTCCACGTTTTCTGGACCATACTTCTCAGGAATCTCATCTCTGCTGCTTGTACTCAGCTCTCATCCCTCTTAGTCATTGTCCAAGTTTTTGCTGCATATGTCATTATAGGAACATAATATGCTTTGTACATAACTTATTTAGCCTTAATTAGTATATCCTTGTTCCATTCTAGTCCCCGTACCTGTTGGTAGAAAGCACTCCCGAGTTGTATTCTTCTGCTAATATCCAAATCTAGTCTTCCATCTTCAGTCAGTTCGCTTCCCAAGTATTTGAAGTGTTTCACCAATTCCAATTCCTTATCTCCTACTTTGATTACTCATGTTCCTTCTTTCTTATCTCTACTCATCACCACTGTTTTACTCTTCTCCACATTTAACTTCAATCCCCATTGCTCAATCTTTTCATTTATTACGTCTAACTGTTCTTGTACCTCCATCTCATCCTCGCCCCAGATCACAACGTCGTCTGCAAACTGACACATATTACAAAATAATATTTTACCATCAGTTGATACACTGCCTTGTTACTAGTTAACTGTGCTACTTGTAACATTGTAACAATGTTAACGTCTTCAATGACTATCAATATACAACTAAACGCTCTGTACTTGTAGACATACAAAAGTACTACGATCCGTCTCACTGCTAATTCAAACAGTGAATGACTGGTTGTGAATTAGTTGGAGGTATGAAGCAATGGAAGAGAACAACCAATTTCGAAATTATCGGGAAACCACTGGCACACTGTCGATGCAAGGGAATTCCCGAGTCTCAAAATTATTTGACAGGCACCGCCAATGTTGTTATTATAATGCAGCGTAGCATTGCGATACTGACTCCCACCACTTTCTCAGCACTGATAAATCCACGACGCATCACCTCTGATGGAGCCAGACGCTATTATTGAGCCATACACCAGTTAAAATCATAAATCTATTTAACTCTTAATTTTGAAGTGATAGAAGCCATTTTTCAGTGGTGCATAGTTCTATTAAAGAACACTTTCGAGTCGGTCAATACAAATTTCCTCTTTTCTTCTCTACTCCCTTCACTGTGCTCTCTTTTACGTTCTTCTTCCATGTATGGTCCTCGGCAAATTTGTGTCTGTTTATTATGGTTTTACATTTTAGTCTATTGTGAATTTATTCATATTTCTAGTGAAGATTTATTATTATTACTATTATTATTATTATTATTATTATCTTTAATTTCTCATAAATATGGTACAACTCAGTATACAAGATGCAGATTTGACAATCAAGTATCCTGTAAACCTTCTTCTTCTTCTTCTCTAGTGTTCAATCCGAGGATTAGTTGGCAGCAAATCTCCACTCTTCGCGTCTTTCCGCTTTCCTCTTCATTTCTTCGTAGGTCTTGCATCCCACATCTTCCTTAATATGGTCCATATACCTCAGGCGTGGTCTTCCTCTAGGTAAAATAAAAGATAAAAGATAAATATAAAGATAAAAATAGCCTAACAATATGACACGTATCCAGCAACACTGCCTTCTGTATTCTGGCAATCAGGTGTTTCATTTGCAGTTCCTCCAAAGCCATTACGAACGTCTTTGGAACAACTCCCGTGGAAGAGATCACCACTGGCAACATTCTCACGCATTTTAGTCCCCAGAGTTACCGTATTTCTTCAGCCAACGGTGCGTACTTTTTTATTTCCTTTAGCCTGGGTAGTTAGCATATTTGTGTTGCATTGCTACGCGATCCACCTATAAGAGAGATGAGAGGGCTCACCTGATGTCTCGTCCTTGCAGAAGAACCGCCGGGTCCAGCGATACACTGAGGAACCTCTCGCTCACTTGGTGCTGCCACTTCTTGGTGTTGAGCTGCAGAGCTACCTCCTCAATACCCAGACTCAGTCCTAATATTGTCAACAGTATGAGGCCAGTTGTCCAGCCCATGATGGCAGCTGGGGGACAGACACAACCATGTTTATTACTGGGATGAATCATTTCCTAAATAACAAAACATTACCAGCTCTTGATCAGTTTACCTTGAGGTTCAAATAGGTGGAAAATTTAGTTAATTAAGGGGATCTTGTAGATAACGAAAATGCTATTTAATCCAATGCTAAAAGTTTAACATATTGTATTTAGGTACACTTGGTAGACAAAATGGTCGCTAGAATGGTTGTTGGTTGGTTGGTTCCACAGTTTCGGGGCTGCGACAACGCTGTCATGTAGCCCCGTGTACTTTGGGTGTGTGTAGAATCTGTCTGATAACCGGTGTTAATTGTGATGGCTGTATTAGTGTGTGTTATCTGTTTTTAATTCAAGTAAGGACAGCCGACAATCAATTTTTAAGTAGTTCCTACTTTTGCTAGCAAACGCTACCGTCAAAGAAAACTAGTTCTGAACATTGTTACTAGATGCCACTGCAGTCGACTCCTAGCGACGAACGTTGGAACGTAAGAGCGTTAGTCAAATCTAACCTATAATTTAGCTTCACACAAGTTTAGTCTGTGTAAGGAACTTTTACATGCCATAAATCTATGACATGGGACTGTTGGCTTTATTTCCCCTCCGAAGGAAGGCATACTGAGGGATTTTTAACGCTCTTAAAAAATCCGACGACTTCGGCAGGGTTTGAACCCGCGACCTTGGGCATAGAAGCTCAGCATTCTACCAACTACGCTACCGAAGCTGCTAACTGATGGGGTCTCAGATATAAATTAAATAACAATGCGATTCAGTTCTTCAAAATAAAAGCCACATTTTCAGTGTTTGTTACTTTACTCAACAAATTGTCATAGATCTGCACTAATTGGATTATTTTGTATAAGCTTTGTAAGTTTCATACGTATAGCTCTCTTACTTCCCAAGAAACATGCACTTAAATCTAAATACAATCACTTTTACAGAAACTTCAATTCAAAAGTTGTACAAAGTATAATAATTCTCTGTTACCGCCACAATTAGAACACAACTAGAGGTCAGGGCCGTGGAGAGCGATCACAAGTCTTAGGTCAAACTCTTCCGGGCCTCTCCATTTGTAATGAACCTGTGACACAATTTTTGGAATAACGGTATTAAGGTTGCAAATTGTTAACCCCTCCAAAGAAAGCTCCGACTAATTTAGCTTGCGCAACTGAGAATTTACTTTGTTTTTAGTTATTCTTTTTTATTTCTCATTGGTTGTTATTTTACTTCAAGATTTTTATCACTGTGCATTAAAATTCAATTTTCGTTGTATCTGAACGTGTTCAGGCACCACAAGAATATGCCATACTCCTTTCAGAAATGTAAAGAGTCGATTTTTTCTGAGGTTGAATTACTAACTTTATTCTCCACAAAGAACTCTTAAACTTTAGCTTGTTATAAATTAAATGGACAACTCTGGCAACTTAGCCATTTCTCCGGAAGAAAAATTATAAACACAATAGTTATTAATAAAATTAATTTACAGTTTATGTTCTCTCTGTGATGTTTTGGATACTGTTCACTGACTGTATTTACACCGAATAGAGCCACATCAGAAAATTTCATAATAGCTTAGACATTAAATAAAACAAAGTTGTCCATTCTGAGTCCTTTAACTGTCTCGGGCCCCTCAGAAAATCCGGACTCCGGGGCTACAGCCCCGCAACCTCGAGATGTTCAGTGAAGGCCAATGAAGAGTGAAAACCTTACGTAGGCCAACTACTATACTTGCAGTACCAAGGAGGGCAGCCTATCGCAGGTTGCTTCAGTGACGTAATTGGCAGCACGCTGAGCTTCTATGCCCAAGGTTGCGGGTTCAAACCCGGCTGAAGTAGTCAAGAGTCTTTAAGAGCGTTAAAAATCCCTCAGTATGCATTCCTTCGGAGGGAAGTAAAGCTGGCGGGCCCATGTCTTAGATTTATGGCATGTAAACGAACCTTCCACTAATTACATTTGTATGAAGCTAAATTATAGGTTAGATTTACTAATTCTCTTAAGTTCCAACGTTCATCGCCAGGAGCCGACTACGGTGGCATCTAGTAACCAAGTTCACACTAGTTGTCGTTGTCGGTAGAATTTGGTAGCAGACCTAGAAGAATTGCTGAGTTTTAATTCACCGGCCGTGAAAGGCAACATACCATCTTTTTGGAAGCCTTCATAGGGAGGTTAAGGCTGCTTGAGCTTTTAGTTCTCGCAGTAAAGTAGTGCAGTTGCATTCTATATAAAGGGAGGTGGCACGCAGTTCGTTACTCCTATGGGGGTCAGGGCGGGGACACCAAGAGCCCGCCGATGAGCCAGCTTGGTGTCCTAGGCGAAACCCCACAAAAGACACGGCACAAACCTAGAAGAATTGCTGATTTTTAAAAGCAGGAACTACTTGAAAATTGAATGTCTGCAGTCCTCACCTGAATTAAAGATAACACACACTAATACAGCCATCACAATTAACACCGGTAATCAGACAGATTCTATACACACACCCAAAGTACACGGGGCTACATGGCCGCGTTGTCGCAGCCCCTAAACTGAGGAACCAACCAACCAACCAGCCTTTTCATTAACTGCTTATGGTTTCTCTTCAAGCCAAGTTTCTCTTTTGGATTTTCCCAGTCCTTGGTAACTAAACCATTCACAAAGACAACAACTGGAATGTCGAAGACTTCCTTTAAGCCGTATAATATTATTATATTTGAATTGCAGCCAATGGCCATAGCAGGATATTTTAATTGAACGCCCGTAGGCTTCCCTCAAGTTCAATTTCAAGTAGTTCCAACTTTGGCTACCAGAGATGCCACTGTCACTGACACCTAGCGGCGAACTTTGGAACTTGATAGAGCGTTTCTAACCAAATAACCTACAAATGCTTGCCACGATGGGTGAGTGTTCAACGTGTCGGTCTACTAACCCCAAGCTTGCAGGTCCGCTCCTGGCCGTGGTAAGTGATTTTTGAAAGGCGGCAAAAATTGCGACACCATGTCATACGATGTTGGCATGTCAAAGAACCCATTTGAATTCAGTAGGCCGTGTTCATAATGGCAAAATTAATCTCGGGAGTTTCCGCCAACACAAAGTTCCTCATTTCTCTACTAGAAAGCGCTATAGTGTTCAAGGAGCTTAGATATCTAATCTCCTTGACTTTCATAGTACTTCAAGGAACAACATAATTCGACTTGCAAGCTACCCTTTGGATGTCAAATAACAAAGCTTGCACCCGGCATCCGAGGCCATACGATATTATTATCATTATTATTATTATTATACCTACACATTTAGCTATACACTACCAATTGTAGTGGAAAGTTCTTTACCATGACATAAATCTATGACTTAGGTCCGCCGGCTTTACTTCCCCTTCGAAGGGGAAAATCTGACGACTTCGGACGGGTTTAAGGCCGCGATCTTGGGCATAGCAGTTCAGCATGCTACTGACTACGCCACCGAAGTCGTATTATTATTACAGTATTATTGTCCCCATCAATTCACAAAATATAGGCCATTACAGCAGTCAGCAGGTAAACTCTACTTCAACAGATAACACGGACGTTTCGCTTATTGGAATTTCGATCATCGCCTCCATCAGCTGACATTTTCTTTTCTCCCGATCTAAGACTTTTGTTGGTATTTTTCTTAATATCACGGTAACACTGAAAAGGTAAAATGTATTCGAGCGAGGCTTCTGACTCAATTCTCACCTAATGCGGCCATGAATTAAATTACGAAATATTTTGACATAACAAAGCATGCAGCCTAGTAATCCAGTGAGCTTAGGTATTTCAATAATGTGTCGACACACGACCGAACTGCTTGCTCGGCAGTCTGGTGTGCTACTTCTGGTTCTCGTGTCGTGGTCAGAGGAAGCAATGCTCTCGATTTGCTAAAAGGGAACACATTATATTCCGCCTCTTAAAACAATAATCATCAACACTTCCACTAAAATTATAGCGCAATTCGCAAAACTCCTTTTAATTCAGAAAACATTTTGCTCATCTCTTGGCGTAAGGGTGGGTCAAATAAAACTTCTTTCAGACTAAAGGTATAGGTAATTGTTAGAGGACTATAGGTAACTTCAAACGGCTTTGATATTGTGCCTATTGAGGGTGGTATGGTATTCTTTCTCTTAATACTCCATTTTCACAGCCCTTTTGTCAATAGTTGGTGCTATAAAAACCTTTACTGAGATGATGATGATGATGATGATGATGATGATGATGATGATAATTGTTGTTTTAAAAGCCTAACATCTAGGTCATCAGCCCCTAATGGTTTGGGTGATAGTGAAAGATGAGATGAGAATGTAAACTATAACTAATACTAATTACAGACTTACATAGTAGAAGAAGAAATGGTAAACAAATAAAGGATAAGTCAAATAGAGGACAGGAAGAAAAGAAATGCCCTCAACCCTCGAAAAATGAGGATTGAGGGACTTGGAAGGAAGGAGAACCATGAAAGGCAGATAGGAAAGGGAAAGAGCAGAGGGCCCGCCCCAAAGTCAGAGGAAAAAGGGGACAAAACCGACCCAGTTCAGGAATCCCTTAGTGTGGCCAACTCCCAAACTCACCAGCCGTGAGCCCTTGAGGGTGTAGCACTATCCTGGGTGCACCAGAAGTGGTGGGGCTGCTAGAGGACCTTGAGTAGAAGGCAGGAGATAACATGAAACGAAAAGGAAGGCTGACCCTTCGAAGAATGAGGGTATCAGGAAAAATGAGACACGGGCCAATTAAGGCGGGAAAGTGAAAGACTACCATCAGTTGATATACTGCCTTGTTACTAGTTAACTGTGCTACTTGTAACATTGTAACAATGTTAACGTCTTCAATGACTATCAATATACAACTGAACGATCTGTACTTGTAGACATACAAGAGTACTACGGCCCTAGTACCGTCGGGGTCGGAAGAGAACAAGAGTTGACCAAGAGAGGTCGACAGGAAAGAAGACGGAGAGGAGCACGGCACAAGTAAGTGGAAGCAATGCCGGACTCAGCTGGGGTCGCCAACACACGTCCCACAAAGATATGAGCCCCTGGGGGTTTACTGGGATAAGATGTTGGCCCTTATCCAAAGAATAGCACGAACTTTGAATGGATTCAAATTTTTATATACTAATAAAGTTGTAGCGATATTTCACTTTTTCGAAAAATACCTCCCCATTTCCACCCGCTTGGTCTGATTTTGCTCATTAACGAACTTGACCGAAATTTGGAATGGTTGTATTTTATATATACATTTGAAAGCGATTGGTGTAAAATGGCGGTAGTTATCGTGTCCACATTTGAAGTGACGGTGTTTTTTTTTTGGGTCTGGAGGATGCGAAACAAGAAGATATGTCGAAATTTTTCGGAAGTCGCAACATAGTACCCATTGCAATAATTCTTTCAGACTAATCTAATGTAATCTTCCACCTCATTGCTTTGCCAATAAATTTAATTCTCGTCTGAGGGCTGGAATGGGGTACACTCAGCCTCGTGAGGTGAAGCTGATGAGGCGGGTTCGATTCCTATTTCAGCCATCCTGGAAGTGGTTTTCCGTAGTTTTCCACTTCTACTCCAGGTCACGGCTACCTCATTCCCAATACTCATCTGAATTACAAATACACACACAAATACAGCCATCGCAATAACACAAGTTATCAGATAACTTCTATACACACCCGAGTACACGAGAATACATGACCACGATGTCGCAAAGCTCCTAAATCAATCAAGAACAAATCTAATGTAATCTACTTAAAATAAACTGTGTTAAGAAATTTTGGTTTTCTCTAGTTTAAATGTGAAGAAATATTTAGAGATTTCGGTTTTTGAAAATTCACAGCCTGCTTCCAGTCGACTGACCGGGCCACGGAATGGAATGAATGAAGCCCCCATATAGCGGCGAGGATATGAACTGTGCCGGCTGCCGATGCCTGTCGCACTCCCCTGGGGCAATGATTAAATGAATGACAGATGAAATGGAATGACAGTGGAGAGAGTTGCTGGAATGAAATTTGTGACAGGGAAAACCGGAGTACCCGGAGAAAAACCTGTCTGCCTCCGCTTTGCCCAGCACAATTCTCACATGGAGTGACCAGCATTTGAACCACGGACCCAGTGGTGAGAGGCCAGCGTGCTGCCGCCGAAGCCACGGAGGCTTAGATTTCTGTTTTTACTGATTTAAAAATTCTTACTTAATTTTAACAATTTTGACTGCCGGGAACTTTTGGGGAAATATTCCCGATGGTCAAGTTCCCGGGAATTTACCCATCACTAAGAGAATCTGAGATAGATCCGGGAGATAATGGTTAGATTTAATATTTACATATTTCAAGGTGGGGAGTATAGAAACAGCAAGGCTAAGTGGAAATAGGGGATCGTAGTGACACTTCGTTCGCTCACAGTGACTTGCAGACTGAGCGCTGGAAGAGCCCATGAAGAATATACGTATGTATGAACAGTGCTATAAGCCTTCATGGCTTATTCCGAGCTGACCTGGGAGGTACACTGTCAGCGAGAATGTGCTGACCGAGCGAGCAGTTGCGTGCAATGTAGGCCTCAAATATCTGTCAGGTCGAACTTACTGGGAAATCAAAACAAAACGCTGTAACCTGGTTTATAGCGGTAGCAGTGGATTGGAACTTAACAGCATATGAAAGAGATGGGGGCATCTTTCGTTTTTTCGGTATCGTTTTACCCTCTAGGGTTGGCATTTCCCACGGACTAAGCGAGGGATCCCACGTCTACCGCCACTATGGGCAGTGTCCTGGAACTTGAGACTGTGAGTCGGGGGATACAACTGGGGTGTGTGACTAGCACTTCGCCCGGGCGGCCTCACCTGCAAAGCGAACAGGGGCCTGATGAAGGGATGGGAAAAGTGGGAAGGATAACGAAGAGGGAAGAAGGCGGCCGTGGCCTTACGTTAGGTATCATCCCGGCATTTGCCCGAAGACAAAGTGAGAAACCACGGAAAATCACTTCGAGGTTAGCTGAGGTGGGAATCGAAATCCCTCTTCTCATCTGAACCACCCGAGGCTGAGTAGACCCCGTTCCAGTTCTCATACCACTTTTCAAATTTCGTGGCAGGGCCGGGAATCGAACCGTGGATTTCCGGGGTGGCAGCTAAGCATACTGACCACTACTCCATGGAGGGGGAATCTTACGGGACTTAATTAATTAATTAATTAATTCATTCAATTACTTTATTTGCAAATGGGGGTAATTCTCCGGTGGCAAATTGTTCAATTACAGAAAATTACTATCAACAGTATCAAACATACTTAATGTACACAAGTCGCGATTTGGGATCTATAACCTAGTAATTACATCGTAGTATTTACACAACATTTCAGTCTTCTCTTAAACACATCAATATGTTTGTGGAAAGGCTCTAAGGTAATGAGTTCCAATTATCAATACCACGATTAATGAAAGAATATTTCCCATTATTTGTACGCTGTGGTCGGTCCATGACTTTATGTGGATGATCTGCCCTGCTCAGGTTGGTGGTATTTCCCAGACGTTTGCTTAGTTCTCCCCATACTGGTCAGTTAGTGTAAGTGTTAAACATAGCGTATAGTCTAGATTTCGATTGCCAGAGATTCCCACCCTAGTTTTTCTATCATTCGAGTTACACTACTTCTAGAATTAAAATCGTTGAGCTCAAACCTATCAGCCTTCCTTTGTATCATCTCAGGCTCATTGATGAGCCCTACCTGATATGGGTCTCAAACCGCTGAGCCGTATTCCAAGATTGGCCTCACCAGGGTCAAATATACTAATTCTTTTGCGGTGGAACTTCTGCTTTTTAATACCCGCATTACAAAACGAAGTGATTTGTACGCTTTGGAGACGACACAACCTACATGAGTACTCCATTTCATACCATTCCTTACATGGATGCCCAAGTATTTGAACGAGTCTTCTTCTACAAGTATTTCCGAGTCGATATTTCATTGAAAATCATTCCTTCACCCTCTCCCTATTCTCATAAGACTACATTTACTCGTATTTATCTTCATTTTGTTGTCAACCGCACAATTATGGACCAGGTTGAAGTCAGCTTGTAACTGTGAGCGATTATTTTTTCGGTGTAATACACAATCATCCGCAAACAATCGGCAGTCAATTTGAATCCTATACAGTAATTCGGTAAAAAGTACCAGAAATAACAAGGGCCCAATCACACTTCCCTGAGGGACACTTCGTATGTTCTATCAGAAGAATTCGACGGACAATGGTTCAAGATAAAAATGTGCATAAATTATCAACGAATCTGTTTCAATTCTGATTGACAGTGTTATGATTGTGTTCTATGTATGTTTTTCTTGTTGGTTTTCATTTGTTTTGTTTTATCTCTCATATTAATGAACAATTTTTAATGGACGTTGTTATTGTGCTTTTAAATCCCTTCCTCGTCCCTTCCTGAAAACAAAATTAATGGTCATTGGCTGCATTAATAAAATTATTATTTTAATTGGCGGAACAGTGAGGTCATCTGCCTCAAAGGAATGTTAATGTGAGAACATCAAGACATGGACTGAACGCTGCAGTGTTTTGATTGTTTTTGATTGAGAACATGAAATGTATTTGTTTGCAAAAACAGGGACTCTGGTACATAAGAAACTGCCACACATTTTCAAATTCTGAAAAACTGGATCAAAGAGGTCTCAAAGTAGGTGGTGTCAAGTTGAAACCACTATGCAGTACAGGAATATCACACGTCATATTATAATGCTATCACCATTGTGATGTACTTGGTTGTGGACATTCCATTTACACATATTCTAACAATAATGTGGGTTTATTGTTGCCATTATGTCTCTCATTTGCCTACTGTATTAGTCAATTGTTTTTAGAAATTCAACTTGGCGGATGTGCGAAATTTTACAAATATATTTTTATTTCTTGTAACCTAATCAAGCAATCAAAATGAAAGTTGTTATAATGAACTACCTCAATTGGTTCAACCAAATATTCATGTTCTTCCCTTTCCCCCTCCTCAATGACATCTGAATCGGAATCACACAAACCATCCACTGATTCACTGTCACTTGGTATTTCTATCAAGGCGTGCTCTATTTCTTCCTCGTCTAAACTATCTATGGGCAGAAGAAAAATACGCCTTCTAGTAGCCATACTGCATGAAAACTAAACGTATACTATATTAAAACTCAGCAATTCTTCTAGGTTTTGTGCTGTGTCTTGTGTGGGGTTTCGCCTAGGACACCAAGCTGGCTCATCAGTGGGCTCTTGGTGTCCCCGCCCGGACCCCCCACAGGAGTAGGGAACTGCGCGCTACCTCCCTTTTTATGAAGCGCACCTGCGCCTCCTTACTGCGAGAACTAAGAGCTCAAGCAGCCAAACTATATTATACTATACTATATTACTTTAATCTGCTTTCACAGTGTTTATGCACTGAAACCTCTAATATATAATCGTATTAATTCTCGCATTATACACAGAATAATACCATTTGAATGTGGTGTACTGTCATTATAGATAACAACCTTAACAATGAAACTTGCCTGAAATGGTTATGTTACAAAAGAGGAACAATAATAGCTTGGGTGCTCTTGTTACTCTATAAATGGTAGACATAAACAATTGACATATTTGTTTCTGCAGGTTGCCAATGAAAAACTTATCAAAAGAAAGTTTCCCTGCTGTTTCCGAAAGTCATTGGAAACAGTGAGATGGCTATGAGGAGAAACCACTATGCAAGTCGCGCAAATACTAACACTCAAATGGTGATTGCTCCACGTGACCACTGTGTTTCAAAGGGTTAAGGACAAAATATTCAAGTACTCCTTTATTGTCTGTGACATGAGTTTAATGTACTGCTTGCTATTGTTCCAAACAAAAGGAGTCAGTACTGAACACGCAAGAACGTGCTGAAACCACAAGCTGACGCGTACAGCAGGTCTACTGTATTTCTCATTACTCGAGCTTGAAATTCGACCAAGAGGACACGCACCAACTCGATGGGTGGACCAAATAGAGAGTTTGATAGGACAAAACATGCATGAATACATCCATCTCACTAGAGACAAGCGTTTTGAAGTGCGACTCCCAGCGCTGACAGCGGCTATCCTGAATGTTATCCACATTCCCTCCAGGCAAAAGAAACGTCCCGGGGCAACTACCACACTGATATAGTTAACACACACTACTAAAGCCATCACAAAAACACAGGTTATTAGACAAATTGAACACAAACCCAAGAAAGCGGGGCTGGTGATGAAGATGTCCCAAGCCTCTAAAACGAATTAACAAGAACAACACTTTATTCTACTCCAGGCAAATTCTAGAATGGTTCCTAACTTAAGGCCACGGTCATAATTATTCTAGCCATGATTAGAATTAATACAAACATTACTACAGACACCACGATAGCACAGGTTATTAGATGAATTTTACACACACCCAAGTACAGAGGTATGATGACTACGATGTCAAAACTCTAAATGTAATAACAGCAACAACGTAAACACAAAAAGAACTGCTCGGAGAATCAGAGTTATGAAGATAATTTACGAAGTTGGTTAGTTAGTGAGGTTTTAAGGGGCGGAACTACGAGGTCATCTTTAACGTTATGATTTTTTGATGAATGTACGATGATTTAAGGATATTAAGCATAATTGAGACTCCGAACTGAGAATGGTAGCAATTCTGGCTGTATAACATTCATTTTAAACATAGCACATGACGCACATAGCTTAGGGGAACCACTTTCTCCTCAAATGTCCAAATGAGTTGCTCTAATACTTTATTCTTTACCTAATCAATTAAGAATATTATTGCAACGTCAGATGACTCGGTTAACAAACGTTCGGATGCGTATAGCGTTTTGTTTATCCGCGTAGGGCTCTACTCATATCGTGGGATCAACTTTTGTATTCTTGTGTCGTAGAAGTCTGTTGTCTGCGAATGGAACCAGCGTGTATCATTCGTCTTCAGCTCTTCTTCAGTGTGAAACTGCTGACCAGAGAGCAGAAATTTCTTGACGTGCAAGGAAAGGTGGAAATCGCTGGGAGCAAGATGAGGACTGTTGGATGTTTGATTCCTCAGTTTAGGGGCTGCGACAACGCGGTCATGCAGCCCCGTGTACTTTGGGCGTGTGTAGAATTTGTCTGATAACCGGTGTTAATTGTGATAGCTGTATTAGTGTGTGTTATCTGTGATTCAGGTAGAAGGACTGCAGAAGATTAATTTTTTCAAGTAGTTCCTACTTTTGCTACCAAATGTTACCATCCACGACACCTAGTTGCGGACGTAGGTATTAAATGCCATTGCAGTCAGCACCGGCGAACGTTGGAACTAATATAGCGTTATCAAACTAACCTACAAATTTTAGCTTCCACAAGTGTAGTTAGTGGAAGGTTCTTTTTCATGCCATACATCTTTTCTTTACTTCCCCTCCGAAGGAAGGCATACTGAGAGATGTTTAACGCTCTTAAAAAATCCGACGACTTCGGCCGGGTTTGAACCCGCGATCTTGGGCATAGAAGCTACCAAGTATGCCACCGAAGCCGCTGAGGACTGTACGGTGGATGCTCAAACAGCTCCCAGCCAAACTTGTGCAGAACATTTGCTGTCCTCATCTTCCTTCCAGTGAAGTGCGGGAGGAGCATTTTATTAAAGTCCTCCAATCAGAAGTGCATTCCTTCTCTTCCCAGGATATTTAGTCCCCCGTCCATCCTGCTTCGCTTGTGTTAAGATTCCAATTATGATTAGACAGTCACCAACGCGCTGCTCAAGAGTCTCCGTGACGATTTTCCACGACATTGCAATATTGTTGGTTGGGTCGTGAGCGATTTGAAGTTATTAGAAGTCATGTTTCTAGCAAGTGTCACGATCCATTGGGACCAGGGATCATCTTTGAGCAGGGGATCGATGGTGTCAGCTTTTACTCTCTCCGACACGGATCTGGCCTCAGCTTACAGCACGTGACATCTGCTCGACAGGGGCGGATCAATTTCACTGCCATGGGGAGCCTTATAATAATAATATATTATTATTATTATCGATTTTTTCCCTTTGGGAGAGCATGCGAATTTGAGCTAATCACAGCTTCACTTCCTCTTCTCCTTTCTTCACAAAACCTCTTTATTAATTAACTGTGTTTTTCTTCCTTTCCTCTGTCCATTTTTTTTGAGACTTGTTCAAATTTCTTGTTTCTGATTGTATTTCTGAATTGATTTCTGTCCTTAATATCGTCTTCAGAGATTTTGAATCGTTCCAGGTCCTCCTGTGTTTCTCCCATCCAACTGGTCTTTAATTTACTTGTAATAATGATGTTAAACATTTTCGTAGTGAAAAATAATATATATATATACCGTATATATTGCACCCTTCCCCACGAGGGAAGTGGAAAATCTTACATAAGACTTTTGGAAGGGTCCGCACTCCTCAAGCGTGTAGGATTCCTACCCACTACAAACCACTAAATCCATTCCGGGAACACTTAAGTATTAATTCAGGATGGTATCGTTTTGTATGCTTCTCGAACACCTTCTTACTTCTCTATTCATACGCAATCCGTAGATCGCAGCTTTATCCCTTAAATCATATACTTTCTACTTATGACGGAGAACCGTTTTGACAAAGAAAGCGACCTTGTCCCAACTGTAGTGGCTCCTTAGCATAATTTCGACGATGTTGTCTGGAGTTATTGAACCAACGTTGGTTTCAAGTTGTTGTATTTCCGCCGTCCATCGAACGCAGACGAAGAACGTATGATACACATCATCTGGATTATTTTCGCAGTTCCTTATTTAGGCAATCCACAGAGGTAACTCCGAAAGAATAATAAATAGGAATAATAATAATAATGTTTGTATGTATTTGTAATCGAGCTAGGATTGCGAAGGAAGTCTTTAGTTAGGAAGCAACCTGGTATTTGCCTGGAGAAGAAGTGGGAGCCACGGTAAACTACTGCTACTTGAGGCGAATACCTGAATTGCTCCCAACATGAGGTCACGACCGCCTCCGTCCCACCAGCTAACATAGGTTATTAGACACTACCTAACTTACTTTTATCGTTGTGGTCACTAGGGGCCGCGAGATCTCAACCGTTTTTCTTCTTGTTAGCTCACCACGCCTTCATCCTTTCGGAATGGGATTTCTTCCATTCATCCGAGTGAACATATCTCTTGCTGGGTTTTACTTCCTCTTGATGAACCTGACGGAGTTTTTGTTTCAATGGGGTTCTGAGCAAGATATCTGATTCGGAAATGTCAATCTTTAACAAGTCCATATACACTTCCACCAGCCAAAGAGGCATCACCTTTAAACCTCGGAAGTATGATAATAGACGGTTGGAGAATCTACTGATTGGCATTCTGAGAAGGTGGGCATAGAATGTTGTTCTCCGTTTCCAGATTACACTTGAGATCTTTTCAGTGTGGGAGTATATTTCTGAATTACTCCAGAGCTTGTAACTTCCACCTTTGAACTTAGGACCAAGAATTTTCCTAATGATCTTTCTTTCCTTCCTTAACTTCAAGTCTCTCGATCGGGCCAGCTGAGCGATTTGTTGGGCATTCCATTGCATACAGTGCTTCCGGTCTAATCACAGTTTGGTAGTGTCTTAACTTTGCATTCCTAGAGATAAGCTTGCCACGGTGGGTGAGTGGTTATCGTGTCGGACTGCCAACCCCCCAGCTTGCAGGTTCGCTCCTGGTCGTGGTAAGTGATTTTTGAAAGGCGACAAAAATCACGATACGCATGTCATACGATATTGGCATGTTAAAGAACCCATTTGAATTCAGTTGGCCGTGTTCATAACGGCACGATTAATCTCGGGATTTTCCGCCAACACAAAGTTCCTCATTTCTCTACTAGAAAGCGCTATGTTGTCATGGAGCTTAGATCTAACCTCCTTGACTTTCATAGCGCTTCAAGAAGCTACACAATTCGACATGCAAGTTGCCCTCTGAGCGTCTATTAACAAAGCTTGCACCCGGCACCTGAGGCCATACGATATTAAATTAAATTTCTAGAGATGGACTCTTTATTGTACAGTTGGTGTGTGAGGCGGAAGGCTGTTTCGAATTTATTGACTCGTGTTTAGATGGCGAACTTTTCAGAATTATTTGGTTCGATCCACTCACCAAGATATTTAAACTTTTGAACTTTTAAGATCTGGCCATGGGTGGATTGAAATACGCCTCACCTCCACTTGGTTCAGCACAAATGACATATACACTGACCAAGATTTGAACACAGGCTATAGAAACTGACGTGAAGGCAATCTGAATGGCTGGGCAGCGGCCGTTTGGTCGTTTGGGCTGTGGTGCCACGGTGTTTGGTTTATGTAGCGGTGAAAAGCCAACATTTTACCGCTTAAGCCTCGAAGGATTCTCCATGCATTCTGATGTCAATAAATTTGTGAAATTATCTAAATGTATTTAAAATATAACACAAATATTCGGGGCTGATGACCGAAGATGTCCGCCAAGTTCCTAATTGAAGCAGCGACAACAAGTAGGCTTGGTTGGTTCTTAAGTTTAGGGGCTGTGACAACGCGGTCATGTAGCCCCGTGTACTTTGGGTGTGTGTAGAATCTGTCTGATAACCGGTGTTAATTGTGATGACTGTATTAGTGTGTGTTATCTGTTTTTTTTATTATTATTTAAGTACTGCAACTTAGAATTTTTCAAATAGTTCCTACTTTTGCCGCCAAGCGCCACCGTCAACGATTACTAGGCCAAGTTCAGAACTTAGCTACTAGACACCACCGCAGTCGGCTCTTGGCAACGAACATAGACACCTAAGAGCGTTGTTTACATTCTTAACCTATCCAATTTAGCTTCACACAGGTGCAATTAGTGGAAGGTTCTTTAACATGCCATAAATCTATGACATGGGACCGCCGGCTTTACTTCCCCTCCGAAGGAAGGCATACTGATGGATTTTAACGCTCCTAAAAATCCAACGGCTTCGGCCGGGTTTGAACCCGCTATCTTGGGCATAGAAGTTCAGCATGCTACCAACTACGCCACCGAAGCCGCCAACAAGTAGGCTATCGTTTATGGAAAGACCAATTTATGGTGTAGTGGGTAACATTCCTGAGGTCCAGGTTCGGTTTTCTGCCCTGTTCAGAAATGTAATTGTGGTCAGAAAGTTGCGGCGGCGTGCACTCATCCTCGTGAGGTAAAACTGAGATGGGTTCGATTCCCATCTCAGCATCCTAGAAATATTTTCCGTGGATTCCCATTTCAACTTGGCAAATACCGGAATGGTTCCTTACTTACGGCCACAATCGTCCCCTTCTCGATCCAAGCCTGAATTACAAATACCCACACTACTACAGGTCATCAGACAAATTCTACACTATGGGCTGATGACCACGGTGTCGCAATACAACAACAGCAATGCTAAATATATTAATAAAACATTTTGCATCACCCCTGTAAGCAGTGTCATTAAGAGGTGTTATTGGTCTTTTGTCTGCCATAGTTAGTACCTTGCTGAGCTTCTACACCCAAGTTCGCGGGTTCAAACTCGGCCGAAATCATCGTAATTTTTAAGAGCTTTAAAATCCCTCAGTGTGTCTTCCTTAGGAGGAGAAGTAATGCCGGAGGGCCCTTGTCATAGATTTAAGGCATGTAAAAGAACCTTCCACTAACTACAATTGAGTGAAGAATTTTTTTAGGCTTGATTTGATTAGCACTCTATTAAGTTCCAACTTTAGCCACGAGCTGCCGGTAGCGATGGCACATAGTAGCTAATTTTGTGGCTAGATTTCGTTGACGGTAGCATTTGTTAGCAAAAATAGGAACAACTTGAAATTGATTGTCTGCAGTCCTTTTACCTGAATTACAGATCACACACAATAATACAGCCATCACAATTAACACCGGTTATCAGACAGATTCTACACACACCCAAAGTACACGGGGCTACACGCGTCTACATGACCGCGTTGTCGCAGTCCCTAAACTAAGAAACCAACCAGCACCAGTAAGTACGCATTCGACTTGCTTGTGAACAGTGTAGTGAACGTCCATAATAGGGGCAGATGACCTCGTAGTTCCTCCCCATTAAACAACAATAACTAACTAACATCCATAATGGCACGGCGGACACCAGGGCCACCGAGGGAGTGGGGGCAAGGGGAACAAATACAAACGGGCCCGTAAGAAATGAGGGCTTGCTTGTTTCAGTTTATTGAAACTACTTTTGTATCATTCTATAGCTTATAACGTGTCCGAGGCTTTGCAGAGTAAGGATGTTGATTTGGCTACAGCTCTGCAGAAGATATCTCATGATATCGAACTTTTAACTGTCAAGAGAAATGAGACAGAATAACACTTCAGAGGCAAATATGACAGTGCGAAAGTATTGGCAGAAATCATTCATTTGGCAAAAGAAGTTTCTCGATCTTGAAAATTACAACAACAACAAAAATATACCTTACTAGCAACCCGCCCCGGCTTCGCTTGTGTTGTCTACAGGACGTTACATGTCCACGCAGATGTTGCAGTGTGTCCAGCTGCATTCGCGACGGCCATGTCGAGGTCTAGCTCTAACACCTTCACACTATGCAGCCCGCTGTACAGCAACGTAGCAAGGATTTCATTTCGGGTATAATGGAAAGTTAAGTTCCTATCGATGCCGGTCTGATCGTCTTCCCGCGCAACGTATAAATATATCCCCCTCCACCCGCCATGCATCGAATGGAAATACACATTCAAATAAAAATATAATGATCGTGTGGCCTCCGGAGAGGCCTAGTGCAGGTCTTTCTAGTTGACGCCCGTGGGGGACCTGCGCGTCGTAATGAGGATGGAGTGATGATGAAGACGGCACATACACCCAGTCCCCGAGCCACGGGAATTAACCTCAGGAGACTAAAATCTCTGGTGGCTCGGCCGGAAATCGAACCCGGGGCACTTTGGGCCAAAGCCTAGCGCGCTAACCATTTAGCCACAGAGCCGGAACATATTGAAATGGAAAGACCAAAGATTGTGAGGTTTTGTCAAACTAAGATGCTGAAGAAAAATGGCAAAACTATTATATTTTTATTAAAGTTGATACCTGTGAATAGGTAAACTGATTGATCCACCTTAATCGTATTGGAAATAGTTATATTACACATTAATGCATCGATTTCCAAGGACATTTCAATGAATATCACGCCCAATAAAAGATGAATATATTTGAAAACACAGAAGAGATTTTCAAAAGCATTTCCACATAACCTCTTCATATTCGATCTTGGTGAAGGAAGGTGCAAGTCATCATTGGCAAGAAGACCAATTATTTTAGTGGGATTGTGTACCCACAACCAAATCCAATTTCGATTTTTCCGGGGAGAGTGGGGCTCATTCAAAGTCATAACCACCAATTGATTTCAATTATATAAATTTGAACATCATTTTTCACTATCGTTCTTCCTGCTTCACGAAGAGGATTTCTATATATTTTTGAACCTTAAAGATTTTCTTTTATAAATTTAAGAATGTTTTATGAGTAATTTTTGTCATATGATATTTGAAAGTTTTCTTTAAATCTCAATTATTAACAGATATGATTTTTAAGCATTTTCAGATTATATTTCCATACTAATAAAACTATCAATTCTCCGTCTTTTCAATACAATACTAATAGTCTATTTATACAATTGGGTACATGTTTCGCACAAACGTTAGTGCTTCCTCAGCCCAAATATGCATTAAGACATAAACAAATATTACGCACTTATCAAATACATACAATGAAAATATTCCATAGATAAAACAATGCAATAGTTTGTGACATCCAAAGAAGAAATAAAATCATGTTCTAAATATTCCATAGATGAAACAGTACGATAGTATGCGACATCTAAAGAATAAATAATATTATGTTGTAAAATTACATCAAAGCCCATATGAGTGTAAAAATGCTTATAGTTCTATGCCTGATTATATTAATTTTGAAAATGTTGTGTGTTATCTCCTAATATGATGTTAACCCGAACAAACAGCGAAACAAATCTGAGAGAATCTGAGAAACTACAAAGAAATTTGAAATGACTGTCATAAATGTTTAAGTGGAAAACATGAAAACTTCTATAAGCTGCTAACGCACACTAAACTACTGACTCCAGTCATGCAAAGTCGTAGCTACATATGAACCGGCGCAACCTCGTGCTAAAGCGACTTCATGAAGAACAGACTCAGAAATAAGTTATAAATATTGTTAACAGCTATTGTTAAACTCAAACAATATAATTATGAGTCTCAGGATCGGTGCTCAGCCGATTTGGCTTAATTTATTTTGTTTGTAATGGTCTCAATCAAAGTGTCGTACAAGACGTTTGCTTCGAAATTAATCTCGTTTGAATCATGGGACGGATTGACTCTTTGAGCCGTGTTTATCTCAATTTGTTCCAGGATGTTCATGACAGATCCTTTATTCTCGTAGTGCAAAATTTCCAGATCTTTTTCAATGTTAGTGAATTTATGGCCAGTTTCTAACATATGTGTTCCCATTGCCGAAAACTTCCTATGTTTAATCGCGTTTAAATGCTCAGCATAGCGAATGCTGAAATTACGTCCTGTTTGACCTATATAGTCTGCTTGGCAATTGTTACAATGTAATCTGTATATACCTGATCTACTGTGTATGTTATAACTATTGACCTGTTTAGAATTGAAAAACTTTTTATGATTATAATTATCCGTTTTAAATGCGATCTTAATATTGTATTTCTTTAAAGAGCTGGTTATGTTGTGCGTTAACCTGTTGGTGTAGGTGAAAACAGCATATATCTCCTTCTTCTTGTTCTCCCTTGTTAACTTAGATTTAGGCTTGTTGTTGATTTTGTTGATAATGTTCTTTACAAAAGATCTATCATAACCATTTGCTTCTGCTATTTGATATATTATAGCTATTTCTTGATTATAAGCTTCTTCTGTTAAAGGTAGGTTGATTGCCCTATTCACGAAGCTGATGAAAGCTGCCCTTTTATGGCTCTCCGGATGATTTGAGTCCTTTCTAATGACAGTGTCAGTTTGCGTTGGCTTTCTGTATATTTCATAGTTTAATCTATTGTTGTTTTTCCTTATAGTTAGATCTAAATAGTTTATGGAATTGTTCATTTCCGATTCTGCCGTGAATTTTGTGTTGCTGTCTATATCATTAAATTTCTCCAATAATGTGGTTTCATCTATGACCTCATTGTCTAATATAACAAAAACGTCATCTGCATATCTTGCCCAGAATTGGATGCCTTGAATTTTATCTATTATTTTGCTGTGTTCTAAGTGGTCTAAGTATATGTTCGCTAGAATACCAGAGGCTGGTGACCCCATTGCCAAACCTTCTTTTTGTTTGTACATTTTATTGTTGAAAGTAAAATAATTGTTGTCCAGCGTGAAATTTAAAATTTTTATGAACTCCTCAATTTCAACCTTTGATAGATAGCTATTGTTTAGTAGGTTGTCTCTGATTATCTCTATTGTGTTGTTTACTGGAATATTGGTGAACATATCCTTGATATCTATTGTTGACATGCTATGTTTATTGTCAATGTTTAGATTTTTAGTACGTTCACAGAAATGTAACGTATTTATGATTGAACAGTTAGCCTTGAAACAATAATGTGTGTTTAAAAAACGTTGAACGAATTGTGCTAGTTTATAGACTGGGCTGTTCCTAAAGTTGACTATTGGTCTAATAGGTGTTCCGTTCTTATGAATTGTGCGTAGTGCTCTGAGTGTGGGCATACTTGGATTCATATTAGTCAGCCTATTAGATTGTTTCTCATCTATTATGAATAAAGTGTTTTTAAGTAGTAGTTTGAGTTTCCTTTGCGAAGCTGTTGTTGGATCTTTGTTGATGATGGTAAAATTAGGGTTGTCAAAGAAGTCTTCTGTTTTCTTGATGTATTCGTCTTTTTGCATAATCACCGTTGTGTTGCCCTTGTCAGACTTCGTAACGATTATATTGTTCGTTGTTATTTTATTTTTGAGATCTTTTAATGTTTGGTTGCTGATGCTGTTACATGGTTTGGGATTTTTATGTTCGAATATTTTCCTAATTTTCTTGTTAACTTCATATCTGGCTTCATTTTGTTCGTCGATAGGAAGCTTTTTAATAGCAGCCTCTGTTTCTGCAACAAGTTTGACCCGATTGTGTTTATCATAATTTGCATTCCAATTAAACTTTAATCCCTTTTCCAGTATATGTGTTTCTGTTTGGTTGAAACTGACGTTGGATAAATTTTCTATGTTTTCTTGGAACTTATGTGTACCCGGTTGTTCGTGTGGTACTTTATTTACTTTATGATCACTTAATAAACGTTTAAATTTACCTTCTAATGTTGTCCATTTCTTAATAACTGTGTTATGTACTGCGTACTCTACGTACGACATAAACTCATCCCATGTCTTTTTCTCAGAACAATTTGCTGCTGTCAAATGCATATGGTACAATTTATTGTTGATATGGTTCTTCTTAATATATAAAAACTTTAACTCACGTTGCAGAATCCTATTATTGACAATTTCTTGTGTCTTAATCTCAAATGCGTTTTGGACATTTTTATTTTGGAAGGCCTTCAAATGACAAGGAATGAGGCCATTATCCCTGCATTTCCTAATAAACCCCATGTCTTTGATAGTGCTGGCTAACCTCAGTCTCAGATCCTTATATACATATCTAAACCTTTTGTCTTGACTTGCCTCATTGATCAGAATAATATTATCCATTTCAGGTCCGTATTGAATATGTTTACTAATAAAACTATCAATTCCATATTTCCATATGTTTACCGATTCGATCAGATAATATTTCCATTATAATTAAAAGAATTTTAATGAGATTTTCCTTTTATCATCTTCGAAGTTTCAATGTACGTTTTCCTAAAAATTATTTGATAGTGATAATTTTATTTATAATGCTCATTATTTGTTTAATGTAATAGTGACATTAGTTTGATGCTCTTAGTTTATTTAGTAGAACTGAAGAAGGTTGCAAGACAACCGAAACTGGTATTCTTGTAATAGAACTATTTGCAATACATTTATTGACTATTAAGGTGGATCATTCAGTTAACCTATTCATAGATATCAACTTTAATTTATACGTCAATTCGGACATATATTATGAAAGTGATGAAGTTCATTTCAATACTTATATTTTTATTGATATTTAAATACTGTACACAAATCTCGAATAAAATGATCGAAAAACAAGAAAGGAAAATCTTCAGGAAAATGGTTGGTTGGTTCTTACAACGCGGTCATGTTGACCCATGTACTTTGGGTGTGTGTAGAATCTGTCTGATAACCGGTGTTAATTGTGATGACTGTAATAGTGTGTGTTATCTATCTGTTTTTAATGTAAGTACTGCAACTTAGAATTTTTCAAATAGTTCCTACTTTTGCCGCCAAGCGCCACCGTCAACGACTACTAAGCCAAGTTCAGAACTTAGCTACTAGACGCCACCGCAGTCGGCTCTTGGCAACAAACGTAGAAACCTAAGAGCGTTGTTTACATTCTTAACCTATCCAATTTAGCTGCACACAGGTGCGATTAGTGGAAGGTTCTTTAACATGCCATAAATGTATGACATGAGACCGCCGGCTTTACTTCCCCTCCGAAGGAAGGCATACTGAGGGATTTTTAACGCTCTTAAAACATCCGACGGCTTCGGCCGGGTTTGAACCTGCTATCTTGGGCATAGCAGCTCAGCATGCTACCGACTACGTCACCGAAGCCGCCAAGTCAGGAAAATCTTAGGACCAAAGTGTGAAAATGGAATTTGGGTGGGAAAAAAAGAAATCACATGGCATTTATCAAGGTACAGAAAATATCACAGTTACCATAAGGAAACGGTGGTTACAGTTTTACGGACACCTATAGTCTATCTATAGAATGGATAATAGCAGGGTCACAAAAAAATGTTCCAGCTAGCATTATCAATGACAAATCAATACAACTGGATAAAACGAAATCAGTGAAGACATAAATGAAATTGGCTGTCATGAAGAAACCATTCAAGACAGAATAAAATTCAGAACTTTAGTTCACAAACAAAAATCTTCTGAGAAGCCCATCCGACAAAATACAGGATGGACAGAACAGCCTAAAAGGAATACAGCGAGAGGATGAAGAGATATGGGGAAGGGAAGAAGAAAAAGTGCTAATAAGTTCAAACGGGCTCCTTAGTTGGGCACAGAAATTAAAAAGGAAAATACACAAAGAGCATAAGTGAGATGAGAACTTCAGCGTCGATAAAGTGTACTTAAGAAATAAAGTGCTAAATAAGGCAGTGTATATGCGCACATCAGTTTGTAGTTGGTATGAACAAATAAAATACATTCAAGCCTCGAATGAACAATATTCATGGGACCATGAATATTATATTGCTATAGCAGGGTTATTGTCATAATGAGGGTTTTGTTAACAGTGACTACTACAGTACTGTACCTTAAAGGACAACAGTACTATTTTTCTGATGACAAATAATAGAATAACGAAAAAAAATACAAAATTATTCATGTACTATTATACTATAATTATGTACTCTTCGTGCATAGTCATAACATTACAGCTGAAGGTACTGATTTAACTTATAAATTAAAGCTAAAATAAAATGTAGCCTATCTGCTCAAGCATTGTGGATTTGTTGATCCTCCGATCATCAATGGTGTCAACTTATGTGTCCCTATCGCGTTGCTTCAGAGAAGAGGCGTACTGAAAATTATCACAGATTGCAAAAATCACGGAAATAAACTGAGTATGACCCCAACACAACACTTCTGACTGCAACTCGAGCTCAACAATGTACAGACTAAAACAGTTAACACTGGTTCAAACACAGGAGCTCTATGACCCTTTCTACTTTGACGTCTGGCAGAGCTCGTCCGCAGCATATTCTGCTTACCGTCAGCACAGTATGTAGCGAAGCTTCTGAAAATACAGCGCTGAAGGTTGAGAGGTTTAACAAACAATACGTACCATTATGGTCACATTCTTAGAAGCAAAAAATAGTAAGATCCCCGAAACTTTGTCTTCGTTATAACAGGGTGTTGCTAAAATTACTTCATCTTTGTAATGAGGGGTAATTAATATAGTAAATATAGGAAAGTAGCGGACCCGTGCGAGAAATCTCCCATGTTCGGAAGCCACACTTTCCCCAATAGGTTTATAATGAGAGACTTAAGGAGAAAGGTTGTTATGTTTTTATTTGAACTAAATGATTATAGAACACTATTTACGTTTCAGGCGTCCCTACGGCCAAAATGCGAACTGAACAGCAATGATGTCGCGTCTTTTCAGACAGCAACAGTATTTGTAAATCGCACACTTCTTGTAAAATTGATATTTATGAAATTAGAAAGCAATTCGTCACTGCTAATGTCATTTGTGTGCTGAGTCCATTGATTGACAGCTTAGCCGTAACACTCACCGGTTATTCGATATTGATGAAATTATACGATTTGAGTAGCCTACTCATTCCTTTAAATCACTGTTTCTGAAAGTCATACAAAATGATAAAGGAAAGACCTCAGAATGTTAAAATGACATGACACAGGCGTCACAGCGGCCAAAATGTGAAGTGGACAGCAATTATGGAGCGTATCTTCCTGCAGCAACTGTATCTGCAAATCGCACACTTCGTACAGTTTTTTAAAATTAATTTTTTAAAGAAATCTAGATATTTATGAAATTAGAGTGCAATGCGTCACTGGTAATGTATATTCTCTTTCATTTGAATGCTCATTTGTCACGATCGGACGCTTGTGAGCGCCGCAGGAGGGATCTATACTACTGAAATAGTATATAGGCCTACTGTATGATGATCAGCCGGGACAATATAAAATTATCTATCGCTGTACCCGGCTTTATTGGTTGTATCGGTAATCGTTGTACGGGGGTTTGACTGTAGTAGCAAATACAGTTTTTAAGGGAACACAGTTAAATTATCACCGATGTAGTCGAAAATTGAATTTTAAGTCATAGGAAAAGAATAAATAAGATGAACACTATAAATCGACCACTGTACGATACGCTAAATTCCACTTACTATTGTATTTAGTTGTTGTTGTTGTTGTTGATTCGTTTATGAGCTTTGCGACTTCTTGGTAGGCCTAATATAGCCTCGTGTGTGTGTATGGAATTTGTCAGATAAACTGTATCATTGCGATGATTTAGTACAGTAGTATGTGTATTTGTAATTGAGGTTAGGACTTAGAAGGAGGTGGCCGGGACCTTAAGTTAGGAACCAATCTAGTATTCGCCTGGAGTAGAAATGGAGAAACCACGGAAAACCACTTTCAGGGTGGTCGACATTGGAATCGAACCCATTTCTTCTCAGTTTTGCCTCACGAGGCTTAGTGTACTCCGTTCCAACCCTTAGACCAGACATTCTTCAGCCAACAGTGGAAACATATCGCCATTAGTTTAACGAGGGCTTCCTAATGGACGATACATTCTCACACAGTCCTCATGCTCCTTATCATCCGACAATACTGGCCTTTATGTTCCCTTGACATGAACCCTACTGTACTTGTCTGGAGTCGAATGAAACAAGCTGTTCATCACAATATGCTGGACTTACGCATAATCGCCATTGAGTGATGGGACAAATTGGACCAACATTGTCTTGATAATCTTGCCCTGTATCCGAGCGAGGGGACGAGTTACCCCACCGTCACGCCATGCCCCCCCCCCCCCCCCCCCACTGAGAAATCACGGCTGTGATCTGTCATCTTTGATTTGGTAAACAGCAATGTGCCCAACGTATTATACGTTCATGTCTCAAGGACATTGGTGACGCTCCAAGCCACTATCTCTACATGGTGTACAACAAAGTCCCCGATTCTTCAATGTAACGGGTATCTACAGAACCACTGGATGCATTTCTGATGCGGTTTTCACCATTCTGTAAAGGTTTTTTCAAGGAAGGTTTCTGTAGAAAATCATTCATTTATGGCCAAAATGAAGCAGAGCAGTAACGATTTCAGTGAATCGACTCCAAGGAAATCCTGCCGTCCGTGCGCCTTTTAAGCTTACGATGGGTAAACCGTTAAAAATATCTATATACTGTGAGTGTGAGAATTGTTCATCATGAAAAGTTCTACAAAAACGACGGTGACAGCATATCTCTATCTTTAATACATCGCCCACTATAAGTGTTTTTCCGTTTTCATTTCTTCCAACAATCTCCATTCAGTGGAAATTTAAATTACTAAGCTTCGGAGCTAGCCTATCACTCCAGCTTCGGCCAGTATCAAACTGTGGAGTCGTGTCAAACCAGTTTAAGGACCGAAGACTCAAAGACAGCCAGTGAGATCGATATGTTTTTTTTTTTTTTTTCTGTATTGATGACATGGGAATATATAAAGTCTTGATTACAACATTACAACGTAGCGAGTTTCAGCAATACCGGTGTAAACCACTTCTAGAATAATTGCTGAGAGGGGCATGGGACCCACGTGCGCCATTTCAACACTTCACCAGAATTAAAATCTGGGCAGAGTCGTGAATCGAACCCGGGGACCGCAAGGATGGCAATCACATGGGTTGTCTCTTCTGAGCACGAACGCTTCTCCCGCTTGGACAACGTGCGCTTTCAACCTCAACTCAGATAGTTGCTAACCTGGGCACACTGCACTACTATCAGTGACCTAGTCAATACGAGTACGCGCATGCTCCAGGGATTACAAGCAATATTTGAAATATCATGCTATTTGCATCCCAGAGTTTCATTGGAAAACAAAATGTGGGTCTTCTAATGCTACTCAGGAGGGGGGGGGGACCAGCCCCTTTGCTGTTCCTGTTGCCCCCCTCCCTGGATTATTTAGGAACAAGCAAGTCACTCCGGCTTCGCCCGGTATCTTTAACGGTTTACCTAGTGAAATAACATAATCGAATGTGCAATGGAAAAATATCGAAGAGGATGTTTTTAAGTTGCCATTAGTCTAGCTCTTTGTTGCAAATGACAAAGTAACCATGCCACGTATAAAAAGCAAAGAGCATTTATTTATTTATTTATTTATTTATTTATTTATTTATTTATTTATTTATTTATTTATTTATTTATTTATTTATTTAAGGTATGGCTCTTAGTGTCGGGAGTGTCCGAGAACATGTTCGGCTCGCCAGAGTCTGTAGCTGCTTCAAGCGGACACCCATGGGGTGAGCTACAAGTTCCGCTCAATTTCAACTAGTTCCAACTTTCGCTACCAGATGTCACAGACACCTAGTAGTGAACGTTGGAACTTTGATAGACGTTTCAGGGAAATCTAACCTAGAAATTTAGATCTCACAAGTTTAGTTAGTGGAAGGATCTGTTACATGCCCCCGAAGGAAAGCATACTGAAGGCCAAGATCGCAGGTTCAAATCCGGCCGAATTCGTCGGATTTTTAAGAGCGTTAAAAATCCCTCAGTATGCCTTCCTTCGGATGGGAAGTAAAGCCGGCGGTCCCATGTCATAGATTTACGGCATGTTAAAGAACCTTCCACTAATTACACCAGTGTGAAGCGAAATTGTATAGGTTAAGAATGTAAACAACGCTCTTAGGTTCCTACATTCGTTGCCAAGAGCCGACTGCGGTGGCGTCTGGTAGCTAAGTTCTGAACTAATAGTCGTTGACGGTGGCGTTTGGCGGCAAAAGTAGGAACTATTTGAAAAATTCAAAAGTCTGCAGTCCTTACTTGAATATAAAAAAACAAAACAGAAAACACACACTAATACAGTCATCACAATTAACACCGGTTATCAGACAGATTCTACACACACCCAAAGTACACGGGGCTACATGAGCGCGTTGTCGCAGCCCCTAAACTTAAGAGCCAACCAACCAACCATACTGAAGGATGTTAACGCTCTTAAAAAATCCGAGGACTTCGGCCGGGTTTGAACCCGCGATCTTGGGCATATCAGTTCAGTATGCTACCAACTACGCCACCAAAGCCGCTTAGAGCATTGATAATATATATCTACATAGTATAAACAAAGTCCCCGATTCTTGGATGTAACTGGTAATCTCGAGAACCACTGGATGGATTTAGATGCGGTTTTCACTATTCTGTAAAGAATTGCCCAATGAAGGTTTCTGTAGAAAAACATTCATTTATGACCAAAGAAAACCGAGCAGTAACGATTTCAGTGAAACGAGTCAAAGAAAAACGTGAGTTCTGTGCGCCTTTTTGGATAAACCGTTAAAAATATCTATATACTATGAGTGTAAGAATTGTTCAGCATGAAAAGTTCTACAAAAAATTCCGTGACAGCATATCACTCACTATAAGAGCTTTTACGTTTTTATTTCTCCCAACAATCTCCATTCAATGGAAATTTAAATTACGAGCTTCGGAGGGAGTTTACGAGCTAGCGAGCGAGCCTAACACCGTAGTTTCGACCGGCATCAAACTGTCGAGTCGTGTCGAGTTAAGACTTCAGAGAAGAGTATATGTGTTTGAAGGTGAACAAAATACTAGGCTATGAAATAATAAAGAACTGAACAACACTGAAACATGGCTTTTATCACTTCAATCTTCACCGCCATATCAGGCTAATCATGAAGCCAAAATATTCAAATCACTGAGGCTAAAAATCATGAATTTGGTTTACTGTAACAAAAAGTATTTAGAACTAAATTTAACCCCCAAATATGTACCGCTAAAAACTAACCCGAAAACACCATCACCAATCATTACAATTAAACAAGCTACTACCACAAGGATAAAAAACGAAATTATTTTTGCGTTCATAAGGGAACAGAAAATCAATCGACAACTGTATGCCATCCAATCAGAACTCAATAATTTCTGGCATTCGATCCAATGGGACAGCTTTGCAAACGGTACACATGACGCAATCAGAACACAAGCTATTAGAAAGCAGGATTCGTTAGAAAATAAACTAAAAGTATCGGCAAAGAAACAAAATAATAAGACTAATGAACAAAACATAATAATAATAATAAAATGGAGATTCAAAGTAGGGTAAAAAGCAGAACGAATGTTGTTTTCACAAAGGAATAAAGTAATGTTTTAAACAAAGGCTTTGGTATATAACTGCATGGATAGGCACATTACCCACAATATTAAAGAATTGATAGCGAACATAGAGAGAGCCTGCAAGAAATTACAACAACAATAAAGTGTTTACCGACTGAAAAACTTTCTTTATTGGAACTAGACAACACTGAAAAATGGCTTCTATCATTTCAAAGCTATGAATTGTATCTCATACATATAAATTAGAAACAAACTGAAGAGTGGGCCAACCGCAACTAAAATGAAAAAATGAAAATCCACAGCCTGCAGCCAGTCTCCGACCGGGTCAGGAATGGAATGAATGAAGCCCCTATCTAGCGGCGAGGATATGAACTTTGCCGGCTGCCGAGCCCTGACGCACTCCTCTGGGGCAATGATTAAATGAATGACAGATGAAATGAAATGATAGTGGAGAGTGTTGCTGGAATGAAATTTGGACAGGGAAAACCGGAGTACCCGGAGAAAAACCTGTCTGCCTCCGTTTTGTCCAGCACAGATCTCACATGGAGTGACCGGGATTGGAACCACGGACCCAGCGGTGAGAGGCCGGCGTGCTGCCGCCTAAGCCACGGAGGCTTCCGCAACTAAAATAAATAATTAAAATAGCTGTTCAGCCTTAAAATGCACATAATTCACGAATATAAGTGATTCCTCAAAATACTAATAGATCTTTTAAGGGCTGTTACTGCTGAGGGGTTCATGGTGGTATTGGAGATCCCAAATTTTCTACATGTTGTAGCTAAAAGAAAAGGTATTATTCCCCGGGCCACCACTAGTAACCCTAACTACACTAGTAACACCAGTGACTTATTTCTCTTTGTAGAAAGGAACTGTAGGCTCGTAAATCTTCTTCTTTTCCTCATTGACATCATGCTGAATCATTTTCATACCGGTAGATATTTATATATTTAAAGGCATTCCTTGTCTTTTTTGTATCTTTAAACATGAAAATTGACAAGAATTTATTTTAAAAATATGATCATTGACCGCTCTATTAACTCTGCATTTGATGGCTTTCATTATAAGATATGCCGCATCGAACTCTACCATGAACCCTGTGGGAATTGCGTGTGTTCTTTGTGTGGAAGCACATGTGTTAAATATCACGTAATGAATTGCATACACCGAAAATTGTCTTTAAAACAATTCTGCACTGAAGAAACTAGAAGCAAACGAGCAGAGAACATAGTGTGTTTGTAGTTAATATTCTATTATTATTTCTATTGTAACATATGGTTGTTAGCTCCAATAAAATTATTATTATGTTTGTGATAGTGAATTGATAATATTTAGGTTTCTAAGTAATACAGTCGGTATAAGTAACAACCAGTGATGGACAAAGCAAAGAGGATATAAGAAATAGGTTAGCACAGGCAAGGAAAGCATTTATACAGAAAATGAATCTGTTGACATCGAATATAGATTTAGGTATTAGAAAGTCTTTTTGTTAAGTCTTTGTCTGGATCGTGGCACTCTATGGAAGTGAAACTTGGACTGTTG
Source organism: Meconema thalassinum (assembly GCA_946902985.2). Taxonomy (NCBI): domain Eukaryota; kingdom Metazoa; phylum Arthropoda; class Insecta; order Orthoptera; family Tettigoniidae; genus Meconema; species Meconema thalassinum. Next base: position 217,836,487 of record OX336391.1, read on the forward strand.
TAGCATCAGAAAAGAGGAGAATAGAAGAGGTTGGAATGTGGTGTTACAGGAGAATGATGAAGATCAGATGGGTAGATATAGTAACAAATGAAGGGGTATTAAGGCGAGTGGGAGAGGAGAGTTCTTTCTGGCGACTGCTAATGAAGAGAAGAGATAGGTTGGTAGGACACATGCTAAGACACCCAGGAATAGCAAACTTAGTTATGGAAGGAAGGGTCGAGGATAAGAGCTGTAGGGGTAGATCAAGGTTGGAATATGTTAAACAGATTGCCTCGGATGTAGGTGTGATAGCTATGTATAGTTGAAACGATTAGCTCAGGACAGAGAAGCATGGACTGCTGCATCACACCGGTCAAAAGACTGAAGACTCAAGCAAACAACAACAGTCGGTGATGTATACGAGTACAATTGCTGAATTAGCGAAATATGTTACTGATAGTGACAAATGAATATTGGCTAATTAATAATATGTTGTGACTCTGTGGGGGGAAGGAGTTTGATAGTATTTCCCTTACTAAATCAAAAGAATTGCATAATCACGAAATTGCTCGAAATTAAGTATTTCACAGGCACCTGTGACTATATTGAAATACTGCTTTGATTCCCAAACAAGGATGGAAATGATTAATAAACTGAGAAAGGAATTTGTATTAACTTATAATAATTTAGCCACTGTGTGTGGGCGTCACTTACCGGTGATGGTGCTGATCTGCTCGGGGGTCCGGTCAGCCGTGTAATACACTCGTTGAGGCCAGCACGCGCCTTCACGCTGACTCGCACGTTTCGAAATGAGGGCAGTGCTATTGCTGACTCGACTGCTGTGTCGCTAAATGCCTGCCTGCCTTCTAAATTGTAGTAAGAGTAATAATAATCCACACCTGCTACCATCCTCCACTTCCAAGTTCCATTGGCCAAGATGTTCTGCACAATTCATGGGGAGAAACACCCTCATACGGAAGATGGGGGGTTGTTCGCGTATAAAAGCCTCGACCCATTAACTTTTAGTCGGACTGAATGGCACAGTGGGTTAGTCATTGGCCTTCAGAAGTCAACTTTGGCTCATTCCGAAGGCATTTAAGGGTGTTTAATAATTGCAACCGGGTAAGTTAGCCGTGGTCGTTACGGCATGACTGCTGGCAGTCGCTCACATCCGGGAGGCGAGGAGGTTCGAATCCCCCCGCCGGCAACCTTGAAGATGGTCTTCTGTGGTTTCCCATCTTCCTTCCTGGCAAATGCCGGGGTTGGTCCCTAACTATAGGCCACAGCCGCTACCTTCCAACTCCTCGTTCTTCCATTCCGACTTCCCTCCCCAACGGTACTTGTAGCTCACCCATTGGGTGTCCGTCTCGAAGCAGCTACAAAACTGGCGAGCCGAAGATGTCCTCGGACACTCCCGGCACTAAATAAGCCATACGCTAAAATAATAGTAATAATAATAAAATTGCAAGATCCTCGTGTCAATAAAATTGCCGGCAAGTTCCAGGGCGATACTTCGACGTCTCTAAGGCCACATCAGTTAAAAAGGACTTTAAACCCCATATTATTATTATTATTATTATTATTATTAATAATAATAATAATAATAATACCCACAGTGGTAGCTGGGCGCAGCGCTAGGCCATGGGGCTAAGCTGTCTGCGGACCCGGTAGACGTGGGTTTGAGCCCAACCTTCAGCCATCCTTGAAATGGTTTTCCGTGGTTTCCCATCTTCATCTCCAGGCAAATGCTGGGGTGGTACCTTCTGACAGGCCACTGACGATGCCTCTTCCTTCCACATCCTTGGCCAGTTGCTTTCGCCTTCATTAATTTCATCGCTCATTAAGTTGGCCTCAGGAAGGGCATCCGGCCGTAAAAACCACTAGTCCACCTAGAGTTTCATCACATATCATCCCCGAGATCCCGTTCAAAACGGGAATAATAAGGGGTGGATATACATACGATAATTAGGCCTATTATTATTTCTTACAGATGTCTAGTGGGTCCATAAGATAAAAAGCTAGAAAGCCAATGGTTCCATTCTAAAGTTACCAGGTCCTGAACCATGGACTTTAGAATGAATGGTTCTTGGCTGTCATCGTGGAGGTCCGAGTTGGATTCCTGGCTCTGCAAAGAAATTTAATTCTGGTCTAATGTGCTGGAACGGGGTTCACTCAGCCTCGTGAGGAACTACTAAGAATACATGGGCTCGATTCCTATTTTGGTCTTCATAAGTGATTTTTTGTGGTTTCCCACGTCTCCTCCAGGCGAATGTCAGGATAGCGCCTAAATTAAGGCCTCGCCTGCCTCCTACTCAACCCGATCCGCAATTACAAAAACACACACTAGTACAGTCATGACAAGGACACAGATTATCCGACACACACCCAAGTTCACGGAGCTATAACACCTCTATATTGCAAAGCCCCTAAATGAATCAACAACAACAACAATAGAATCTAGGGCCAGTAGCAAGACCATTGAAACAAGTTTCCTAATTTGTCGTTTCAAAATACACAATTCAATTTAAGGAATCGTATAATTTTCTTGTGGATTATTTAGAACAGAGGAAACATTCACTTTTTAGCTTAATTATTCTTAATTGTTATGTAGTAATTCCAATTCTGTTTACATTATTACTGTCGTAAATCAATGAAGACAAGACCTACCTCAATAAATATCTGATTTTTTTCCGGTCTGCATTGTACCTTGTTGCAATTTATTTTATTTTATTTATTTTGGAAATAACAAACAATCTTTTAATTTTACGAGACCACGATCCCGCGATTTTCGGCCACAGGATCTTCCTTTTACATGGAATATGAATATGAATCGACCTTCCTGACAACACGCGTTAGTTGGGTTGCAGCAACCGATATTGGAAGGGGCTTCTGAATCACCCGGTAAATCAGTTTATCAATTTATACTTTTCAGTTGGTCAACACGCTTTTGCCCAATTAGATTAGGGGGGGAGGGGGCATCACTACCGGGTGAATCAGCTGCCCCTAATAATATTGTTTTATGCTGCCCAACTAACGCGTGTTGTCAGGAAGGTCAATAGTTCTCTGCTTGCATTCCGTATGGTACTAATACACTGAAAGCATATCCCGCAAATGATACTGTGTGCTATTAATGTTCCCTCGTATTAGTCTGTAGTCACATCGATGGAAAAGTAATAGTGTTCAAAATCGTTTGCAGGATATGCTTGCAGTGTATTAGTACCATACGGGATGCAAGCAGAGAAATATCGACCTTCCTGATAACAACGCTAGTTGGGCTGCATAAAACAATATTATTAGGGGCAGCTGATTCCCCTGTTACTATATAATAATAATAATAATAATAATGTTATAGGTTTTACGTCCCTTTTAACTACACTGGCTTTTAGAGATGCCGGGGTGCCGGAATTTTGCCCCGAAGGGGATCTTTAACGTGCCAGTAAATCTACGGACACGGCTCCCTCACATTTGCGCACCCTCAAATGCCAGCTGACTGCGCCAGGATACGAACCTGTGTTTCAGGTGCAAGCCAGTCAATTGTGACCACCTGAGCGACGACGATGCATGAATAGGATACTCTAAAAGTTAAGTACTCATAACCTTAGGTAGAACTCAGTGAGCATGCTATAATTTTATTATATGAAGTGTAGCTTAACTATTTAGTCTACACGTGAGTAGGGGGGTAGTGGTGCTTCTAAATAGTGTCATGGCCGCCGCGTGAGTCCAAGCCAATATTTCGCGAACCCATGGTCGGATGTTGACAAATGACGTGTAGTTGGACTCGAGCTGACGTCCTCTTTCCTATGGACCATGTATTATATTTTTCAAAAATTTTTGATTTGTTTTGTTTTCGAAAGTAGGTAATAGTTTGAAAACCAAACATGATAGAACGTTGTGCCATGGCTCAAACGAATGGTCTTTATGACCTTTATTTTTTGTAATAAAACTTTTTTTATGTTTTTTGAAAACACTCGAATTTTGAAAATCCTATATTTTGGAAACTAGGAAGTTTACAAAACAGTTTGTTTGACATAAATGAAATGTCTCTATGCCCTCTACCCCAAAAATGAATTTCAAGTCTCTAGAGCAAAAAATTGTGTTTTGTAAGTAGTGGGATGGTGAGAGAGCTCCTTAAAAAAAGCAAGTTGTGAGCCCCTGCGACCTTGGAATGGAAGGAGTCATGCTAGCAAGGCGTGCTTGGATTCGTTTTTTTCGTCTCGTTGCGCTCTTTACGGAAATGTAGGTGTCGAAAAGGTGAAAATCTGGAAACACGGTTTATTTGGGGAAAAAACGTGATTTTAAACTTTTTGCTATATCTCGCGAACCAATCATGCTAGAGGCGTGTACGACGGGTCCAAGGACTCGGGGTGACGTCCTCTTTGCTATGGACCACTCTTTATAATTTAAAAAAATTAGAAACTCGATTTTGGGGTAAACACGTGTTTTTTGTGATTTTTGCCGATATCTCACGAACCAATAACGCTAGAGGCGTGTACGACAGGTCCAAGGACTCGGGGTGACGTCCTCTTTGCCATGGACCACTCGTTATAATTTAGAAAAAATTGGAAACTCGATTTTGGGGTAAAAACGTGTTTTTTGTGATTTTGCCGATCTCACGAACCAATAACACTAGAGACGTATAAGAGGTGTCCTAGGACTCGGGCTAAAGCCCCCTTTCGAGTGTGGCAGATATTTTTTCCAAAAAATAATTCACAAAGGGCCTAACGCCATACATGTTGAAAAAACTTTTTCTTTTTCTTTACCTGTTTATAATGTTCATGAAGCGTGGTGGTTGAGAGAGACGATACGGCTGGGTGTGTGTGTCAACGAACCTGTCGCTTAGCACAAGGACCATGCTTAATAGAACCATCGCTATTTCGGCGGGTCGGTGTATGACAGAGCGAGCATGCGTTTTTTCACACATTTTACCTTTAACGTGTAAACGGTGATGAGAACTTGGTTCTATGTTGGTCGAAGCGAGTACAGAAAACCAACTTGCAGACGAGCAAGAGGTGAATGTCATTTGAGCTTATTGGAAGGCGTTGATCTGACTTGACAACAAGTGCAATGGAAAAAATGACAATGACGCTTGAAGGTGAAATAATCTGACCATCGTAGTGGCAGGGGAGTGCGAAATGCATGTGAACATGTGTGAAACCACATGCACGCTAAACAAGTTACATCCTGTCTTGCTTCGTACGTGACAAAATGCAAGTTCATGTGAAATTTGATCTACCACAGGTGTTCGCCTTGGGTGTTAGCTGTCCACGTGCACGATAACTGTTAACAAGTTACATCCTGTTTTGCTTCGTATGTGACAAAATGCAATTTGACGTGAAATTTGATCCGGCACAGGTGTTCAATTTGGACGTTACCTGTCCACGTGCACGATAACAGAATGTTCAAAGCGTGAGAAAAGAAATGATTATACATGCAACGTAACATATATAAAGACATGTCGTTATCATTTCCACTCTCACTTAGGTGACTACCCTTGAACACACTGCGTTGCATGAAACCCTTGGTCTTGTTTAACAGTTTTGGTGTTGGTGGAAAATACTTAACCTTGTTGTGGGGTAGGTATATATTTATTCATTTATATATTTATTGATTTTTATATAAATACATGCAATTATTTATTGATTAGGTAATTAATGATTTTATTTATTTATTTATTTATTTGCAGATAACCGGTATAGCCTACCTGTTGCATGAGTGTGTGTGAGAACGATATTAAAGAAAGAGAGAAAGACAGCTAGAAAAGGAAACCATTTCCACACTAGCCCACGAGATGGGAATATAGCAAAGCATTACACGTCAAGGTGAGATTTGTTTTTTTTATATATAACCTGTTTGATTATGTTTTGTTTATGAAATGCATGAACTATATGGAATGGATATACTTATGGTGGTTTATTTTATTTCTTTTTAGATATTTGGAAAAAAAGGGTTCACCACTACAGCAAATACAGTTGAAAACCAAGTGGCTTTAGAGTGGAACCATTGTCAAGCAGTCTACAGCTGAAAACTCAGGTGAGAGTGTTCTTTCAAAATAATGTCTTTTACTGCTCCGGATACGTTAACTTGGGAGCCCCTTGAGTCTTGTTTCAAATCGCGTGTCTGCTCTGGTCGTGTGGTCAATGTTAGAAAAAGTTTGATTCCCAAAGAATTTTTAGAATCTTGTTTTGAAATTTTCAAAATTGAAATTTGCACAGCGCAAAGGCTGCATACAGGTTTAAAGGTGAATACAGAACTAGTGTGCGATTTCATATATAAAAAGAAGGACGTAGAGCATAAAGAGACATTCTATATTTGCAGTAAAATGCAAGAGCTATTCATAGCCCATAATTTGGAACAGTGGTATGAAACCCACGTGGTGAATGCCTTGCTATCAAAATTTGATAAACTGCAACAAGGACCCAGTGGTTTAGCGTTAGACAAATTCATCATTTACAAATCAACATTTGTCAATTCAACCCATTGAATGCTGGGTCTAGCTATATTAAAACACCGCCAGCCATAGCTTCGAAAAAGGCTGTGGTCAATATAAAGAATCGTGACAATGATTGCTTTCTGTGGTCTGTGGCTGCCTATTTGCAGCCGGTACAACAAAATGATTGTTGGCCGGGAAAGTACAAGGCCAAGTTTGAAGAATTAAAACAAACTTTAAATTTAACTCGAGTATCGTTCCCTATGGACTTAACCGAGATCCATAGGTTTGAACAAGACAACCAGGACTTTTCGTTCAAGGTGTATGGCCTTGATGGTAATGAGATTGTGGGTCCTCTTTATGCCACAAAAGAACCGAAACGATACCACATTCATCTTTTATATTTATCTGTAGGAGAGGTGAATCACTATTGCCTGATTAAAAGCTTGAGTAGATTGCTAAGCAGACAAGTGTCTAAGCACGCTGGTGTAAAACATATTTGTGATCGTTGGTTGCAATATTTTAAAACCCCTACGCTTTTGGAACGTCATAGGGTAGATTGCGTTTCTCAGGAAGCGGTGAGATTGATATTGCCACAAGGGGACAAGGCTGTGTTAAAGTTTAAGGACATTCATAAGCGTGACACTGTTCCCTATGTGGTATATGCAGATTTCGAAGCTCTCACTACACCCATGGCGGGATGTGAACCAGATCCCACCGTTAGCTCAACCACACTCATTCAAAAACATGAACCCTTTGCCATAGGATTTAATGTGGTGTGTGCCTATGACCCCACACAATCCGTTTACAAATACCGCGAGGGGCCAGATTGTGCCAAATGGTTCTTGGATGAACTTGTCAAGTAGGCTCATGATGTACAGGAATTACTGGACCACCCAGTACCCATGAGTCTATCTCCAGAACAGCAGCAGCAGTATGAGCATGCCACGACATGTCATATTTGCGAAAAGCCTATTTTAAGTGGAGAGGAAAAAGTCAGAGACCACTCGCACTTTACGGGGGAGTTTCGTGGAGCTGCGCATAGTAAATGCAACTTGAACTTTCCAGCTCCTCGTTTCATTAGTGTCTTTTCCACAATCTGGTGAATTATGACATTCAGTTTTTTGATTCGTGAATTGGGCCATGTCAACAAGGGCTCGTTTACCATTATTCCTCAAAACCATGAGCGTTTTACAGCCCTGACATGGAAGTTGAGCGACTTTAGCATTCGATTTTTCCCGTGGCTCATAATCATAAGATTCACGGTCACGTAAAACTACAATCTTTCTTCCTTTTCATTCGATTTTTGGATTCCTTTAAGTTTATGGCATCCTCGCTAGACAGCCTTGTGAATGGTTTGAATGAGGAGGAATTAAAAAATACTAGAATGCATTTTAATGATCCTGAGCAATTTCAATTGTGCATTCGGAGAGGTATCTTCCCGTATGATTTCTGCAACAGCTGGGACGTGTTAAAGCAAAGAAAACTCCCACCACAAGATAAATTTTACTCGAAACTAACACGCAGTATCGTTTCCGATGAAGACTATGCACATGCATGTCAAGTTTGGCGAGTGTTTGACATGAAGACGCTAAGTGAATATGCTTTGCATTACCTAAAACTGGATGTATTGCTGCTCACTGATGTGTTTCAAAAATTCCGTAACTTGTGTCAACACATTTACGGTCTTGACCCGGCTCACTATTATACGAGTCCTGGGCTCTCGTTTGATGCCGCTTCAAAATACACTCAAGTGGAATTGGATTTACTCACTGACGTAGACATGGTTCTATTTTTTGAAAAGGGCATTCGTGGCGGCTTTGTGTCACTTAACCAACGCCATGCCGAAGCGAACAATGTCTACATGCCTGATTATTCACCGGACAAACCAGAATCGTACTTAATGTTCTATGAAGTGAATAATTTGTATGGTTACGCCATGAGTCAGCCTTTGCCCTATGGGAAGTTTGCTTGGCTGACAGACAAACAAGTGTCAGAATTTGATGTGAACATGGCTAGTCAAGAAACAGGTCGTGGATATGTGCTAGAAGTGGATATTGAATATCCCTCATCCTTGTATGATGAACATGCCGATTTCCCATTCTGCCTTGAGCAAATGGTTCCCCCTGACAGTAAAGTGAAAATTGAAAAACTCATGGGCACACTTTACAACAAAAATCGGTTTGTGCTACATATCCAAATGTTGGTGCAATGCCTCGCCCAAGGCTTGGTGTTGAAGAAAATCCACAGGGGGTATTTCTTTTGCTCAAAAAGCATGGCTCAAGCCATACATGCAACTCAACACAGAGCACCGACAAATGGCAACACAGCAGTTTGAATTTTTTTTTTAAATTAATGAACAACCGCATTTATGGTATGTCCATGGAGAATGTTCGCAAATACCGTGACATTAAATTGGTCAATGTCTGGGAGGGGCGGTGGGGTGCCCGGCGGTACATTGCCAAGCCAAATTTCAAATCGATCAACATTATCGATGAGGATTTGGCTACTATTGAAATGAGTAAGACCAGCGTGACCATGGATAAACCCATTTATTTGGGTCAAGTCATTTTAGACTTTTCTAAATCGATCATGTATCGATTCCACTATGAGTTTGCCAAACGCCATTTTGAGGACGTCTCTCTTTTGTATATGGATACGGACTCATTCATTTACCACATTCGCCACTGCAACCCCTATGACGTCATGAGGCAACATAGTGACTGGTTCGACACCTCTTGCTATAGCGTTGACAACGTATTTCAGCTGCCCATAAAAAATCAAAAAGGTAATGGGCGTTTTAAAAGATGAATGCGGTGATTCCATTATGATGGAATTCGTAGGTTTGGCTTCGAAAATGTATGCTTACCGCACACTCGACTGTAAGGAAGCCAAAAGAGCAAAAGGTGTAGGTAGGGCAGTGGTAAAATCGCTACGTGTAGAAGATTACTTAGCGGTTTTACGCACGGGCAAAGCTATGTCTCATACACAGTGCAGGATACAATCCAGCAACCATCATTTGTATCTTGTGGAACAGAGAAAACGCACCCTCGCCTCCATGGATAACAATCGTGTGTGGGCTGATGACCTACTCACCAGCCTGCCCTGGGGTTATGATCGCAAGGAGGAGGAGGTGTGATTTCATTGTTTAATCGTTTATGGGACATAGTTTTATGTAACTTGTAGATTTAGTATTTTGTAAACATTGGTTTCTGCCATTGTAAATAGTAGATTTTGTAAATAGTGGCAACCCACTTGGACCTTTTGCTCTTAAAAAAAAGTTCTATGAAACCTTATTTAAAAAAAAATATTGGTAAATAGTGTGATTCTTTTAACGCTGTATAAAGTTGAGTTTTTTTGTAAATATGAAATAAGTAAGATTTTTAGTAACTTTAATAACTAACCTATTTAATTATTTTTCGTAATGTAAATGATAAACTAAAAAAGGTTCTTTTGGGATGAGTGCGCGTGTCGAGAATGTGCTTTTGGGAATAAATAAAGTGGTTGTGTTTGTTCCCAAAGACAGGTGTGAATGTATGAGTAGAGAGAGAAAGCTGGTGTGTATGGTTGACCAGAGCAAACACGGTGAGGTAGGGTGGGTGGGGAGGGGGTAAATGGTCACTTATATACTCATTTTGTTTTCAATATTTTCGTTTTTTTTTTTCATTGAAATGTGGCAGATAATAGACATTATTTTTGTAAAAACAGTCTTACCTGCAGTAGTTGTAGACCTCGACGTTTCTCCAAACACGCATCAGCACATTGCAGTATTATCAAGGTCAAGCACTCGCATCAACATTATTGTCAAATCTCAACTTTCGACATACACCAAATGGAAAAATGTCAAAACAGAAAAATGGAAAATCCATGTTTCCATATCACTAAAAACACAAAACTTAAAACGGACATTAAAAAAACTGGAAATGGCCATATGTGAAATATGAAAATTCAAAAACTTCAAACGGTCATTGTTTAAAAAGTGTCATCAGCAAAATGGAAAAATCCATATCATCAAAAACGTTAAACTTGAAACGAACGTTTTCAAAAACTGTAAATTGCAAATTGGCAAAATGGCAATGTGTGAAATGTGAAAATGAGAAATCAGCCATCAACATCATTATTTTTAAAAATAATAAAAACACAAAACATCGTGCTCTGGCAAACCTTTGTTTTTATTTCATAACCATAAGGGGATTGACAAATGCAAAATAGAATACAAACACATCCCAATTCCTCAATTCCTCAATGTTTATGTCCATGCATCATCAACTTTCCTTTCATAGCACTCGTGACAATTAGGGCTGTCATCCTTTCACCCACTGAGGCATCACTGGATGTGAAACGTTGTTTAGCTTTCTTCAATAACAATTTATCTGCCACATGTCTTAAACCAGGATGACTATGGCGATAAGAAAGGTCATGTTCCTTGCATGCTTGATCCAAAAGATTAATGGGTACATCACCACGTTGTAAACGTTTTTCGAGAAGAGTTCCAGGGCCGCAAAAACGATAACCTGGAAGATGGATTTCGAAAGGTAAGTTTTGAATCACTTTGTCAATGACGCCATTGCCAGTACAGGTCTGGCATATCCTTTTCCATCGATGGTAAAAAGGTTTGGTCTTCCTCCTCCTCTGTGGGCGATGTTTGTGTTTGTTGTTGTTGTTGTTGCTTTTTCTCGCCATGACACCCGTGGAATGATTCAACAAAGTCTTTACACGGACTTTTATGACCGTGATAGAGTTTCACTAGCTGGCAAGTCGCACACTGACGCATAGACGGTATTTTTGCCATGGCCACTTGCTTATGGTGATCGTAATCCGTACAGGGTTGTAATTCACTCAACACAGGGTCTTGAGTCCATGATTTTGGTACATGTTGCCAGATTTCTTTGACCGCGTTGGCTGCCACATAATAAATGAACGACTTGGGCAGCGCCAAGAGTTCCTCTTTGGTAAAACTGTCTAGTTTCTTTTTGCACACAAAGAACTTGCCGATGGCTTTGTCCGTAGCATTGCCTTTCTCCATGGTATCACGTGCTGTAGATGTTTACACGCCGCTTGTAGAAATCTCACTGACGTCATTCACAGGTAAATCTTGAGTTATAATTTTGTTCAACAACTCCCAGCAGGCATGGGTGGTTAACCAATGAAAGAGATGCCACGCATGCGATATGGGTAATGTTGCCACAGGAACAAGTATCCATGAGCGTTTTCAGGGAGGGGCAGCCCAACTTCATGAGGTCGATACATTGGCAGTAAGACGCCAAAAAATGGTTGCAACCATTGACGTTTTTCATTACCTTTCACAAATACCACATTGGCCGAGGACAAGTGTGCTTTCATGACCACGTCCAAATATTTATAGGAAATGGTTCCCTGATTCCAGTCTAGTTGCCTATGATTTTCAATCCACTGGGTTTGTTTACGGTCTTTTTCACACAACAAATCAAAAGCATGGGGTGGTTTAAATAGCAAATGCGTAGCTTGCGATATCCAAAACGTGGTACAATCGATAATGGCCACTTGTTTAAATATAAATTTGTTGTCACTAATTTTAAACCCTTGGCAATCCACAATGAGTGTGCGCAACATGTTGACGCTTGCCTGGACCAAGTTCAACTGACGACTGACTGACGATCGACCACTAAAGTGTGATCATGTCATGGACTTACCTGCCATGCTAGTTTCAAATTGAGGTTAGGGTAGGACAGGGGGACATGCAAAAACAAGAATATAAGAATTACATCATTTTATTATCATAACACGTCTTACAGGCTTTTCTCATTTTTGGATAAGGACGATAGCAACTGATACAACAACATAGTCTCTTGTGTTTGTAACGTCCATAACACCGATGATGTCCCAATGTCTCTAAACTAGGCGTTTTTGATGGTGAGCTGCTCACCGAAGCACCATGGACATCATACTGTCCACACGTATCGTAACTTGTTTTTTTTTTCATCACCCAGAGACACAAGTGAGGGATAGCTTGAATGACAGGGTATATTTCCCACTTCCATTCTACACAGGTAGGGGCAGGTGGGTGACCAGCGCTGATGTTCCTGCATGGGTTCATCGCCCTCTGCCATTGGTCTATGATGATGGGACAAAAGGCACATTTCACTTCATCTCTTGTTTTTAAATAGTAGAATCCAGCGGCCGCCAAGGCTTGAGGGTTTATGAAAGGCACCGGCCACGTGGCAAAAGTCTTGAAACGTTGTTCCTCAGAGTTTAAATTCATGGATGTAACGTCTCTTGAGGCTTTAAAGCAAGACATGACAGAGCGGTTTGACGTGGGTTGAGCTGTTATTTATACACTCGTCACTTGGTTGGACAGTGGATAATAGTTGACTTGTTTGTGATGAATAATCAAACAGTAGGCCGTGGTATTGGCTGGTACATTGTCATGCGTTTCAAAATCTAGTCGAATGTCGATATTGGATGGCTTGACAGACTCTTCCATGTAAGAACAGTCAAAAACAATCAGTGGTGCTCTTGCCTTAAACGCTTGGGGTAGTAGCATGGGGCCGTTCTCTTTTTGATAATACGACCATCGAAATTTAGAAAACAAGTCGTACAGGGGGCCAAACTTATTTTTTGAAAAATCCAAATCCAGTCCTTCATAGGGAAACACAGCTCCGTTGAGGAAAAGACGTGCATTTCTCAATTGCAGGTGATCAAATTGCGTGGCATCTTTGGTTTGTTGATACTTGCGATTCGTTTGAAAACCCACGATCAGGTAGAGAGGTCTCTCTGTATAGCGAGCTGTTTTTACAGACCAACTGTGTGTGTTGGTGGTGGGCAATAGCGGGTACTCATGGAGTGCCCAGCTTCTAAATTCCATGGGTAGAGGCATATCTCTCTTTACCATTTTGAGTATGTCCAGTTTTTTGCTATCTTCAAGGGTCACATGAGGCACTTTCCATAGCAAGCGTTGTAGTTGAATTTTTGAATCGATGGGGGCATTGTCGGCTCCCTTGAGTGCATTATTATCACCCCTGTCTCTCACTAGGTAAAGCACTTGCCTTGCGTTGACCACAATGCGTTGGTGATCTTCGGAAAAGCCTAAAATCAGTTTAAGAGGTAAATATCCAGTAAAGGTCCCATCGGTGTGTACCATCCAGTCATTGGTCTAGTCAGGACACCAACCTGCCATGCAAAGTGTTTTACCTTCTTCCTCACTATAAGAGGGGTATAGTTTCATGTCACTGGAAATGCCCACATTTCGAGTGCTATCCACCACGATATCGTTAATGACATACCGCACTTCAGAAAACAGAAAGGCCAAACCATGGTTGGCCAACTTGGATGTGGTGGGTGTAGAGCCATCGGCTTTGGTGAGCTGACCTTCAATCTGAATGACACTTTCATGCGGTAGGGTGTAAATATCTTGGTTGTTGATAACTAATTGAATTTCATCATTGTTATTGAGACCAGGTGTTTGAGCTTGATAGGAATGGAGATCAATTCTTACCACTCCTGGTTGCTCGTCGATGCGGTTCGCTATCTCTAGAATAGAATTCATTATGGGGGTTGACGTGGTAACGCAAATGCTGTAAAATCTGCTTGTCTTGAGATGTTAACGTGTATTCACGTGGCAAACAACTAACACCATTCCTAGACGATGATGTTGCTTTATACATAAACTTCATAATGGCTTTAGCACCAACTTGTAAGTCACTGGTGTGGTAGAATCTAGATCAATGAGTTGTTGCTCTCTATTGATCAGTCTTAATGTTATATTACTAATACTATCGACAGCCACAGAATGAAAAAGCACCACTGGAGGGTTTTCACGAATAATATACCCATTGGGCGATGTCACAATAAAGTCATAAAGCGAATGCGATGGTTCTTGATTGGTGTACACTTGGCTAATAATATTACACGTCACTGACACATGATGGCCCTCAATGAATTTCACGTCATGGTCCGATTCATGTTTTTGTTGGGCTCCAACACACTTGGTTTAAATCCTAGTAAAGGACCAATGGAATCGGGGTGTGTTTTCAAGTCAATGTTGAAGGTAGAGAAAATACTGCAGCGATGAGTGTTGGTATTGCCTACAAGTTCAAACTTGTGCGTTCCATCGAGAAATGACTTTAAACCATATTGATTGATCAACACCACATAAATGTGTTCATAAATGACATCGATCGTGTATCCACCAGAGTTCAAGGTGAGCCCAGAATCATCATAGTAAAACTTGTTGTTCACATTTCACGTATGTTGTATATTCGATTGTACGTTTCAAGAGAAACAAGTCCTAAACCATAGGGTTTTTCACTCAATTCGATAGGAGGGTAAAAGTCTAGGCTGAATTCAGGTCCACGTCCATGCACTGTAAACGTTTTACTTTCTGCCGACATACTGGTGGCGTTTTAGCTTATGCTGCGTCTTATATAAAAAAAATAAACACAAGCGTCCACACTGTTGGCTGTTAAACGTTTTCTCACGTTTCACATTGTAATATATATTGATCCTGTTTCCAAAATAGGTCACTAGTTCCATGGGCGAGGGCAAATTCCCAAAACTGTCAAAATACCATACAGTGGATCCCTCTTTGACATAAGCTACATAATGCGTTCCTGGTCCTCGGTGATCATCCAAATTGACAACAGCACATTCCTGTTTCCAGGGTCGTGGGGGTAATTGGTTTCGCATAAACACACCTCGAAAATGAGAAAGCTTTAGTTGTTTAGCATAGCTTTCCACTTGTTGATGCGTCAGGGCATGTCTCGCTATGGCTGAGGTTAATTTTTTTTTAATACTTCGAAATGGTGAAATCCCAAATCCTTGTTGATGAAAGTCTGGCTTTAAATTGGCATTTCTAGCCCCCATGGCAATCGCTTCCATCGTTTCATTGTGTCGCTGACTTTCTTTGAGTTGTTGCTTACCCTGCTGCGCGGCTTTAATGGTTTTCGCCACTGCACTGGCACCGCCCAAAAGTGAACCCAGAGCAGCCAAACCGGCAAATAATGCAGGTAAAAATCCCGCTCGTTTGGGGACGGGAATCACTCGCCCTGGTTTGAAACCTGTCGCCGACGTTTTGGAATAACATGACTCTGTGCTGTTCGAAAGGCTTTCCTTTTGGTCAATACATTATTTTTTCTTTTTTTTTCTTTCGCAAGGACTTGTCCACGAATGTCTTAAGCCCAGGCTTTGCCAAGGACAAGGTCCTTTTTTTAGTCTTTTTCACCGCATACCTTTGTTTCACCATGATGATAATGACCAACAACCTTTCACAAGAAAGTTTAAATCACAACTACGGTAACGTTAGATGGTTATTTCATGGCTGTATATTCCAATTCCACATAAAGTGGGAAATCGTTTATGTTTTTTCCCGCTTGCTTTTCATCCCATATCAACATGAGATGAAAGGATAATTCGTCACCTGCATTGACCATTTCATGGTTATGGATCAACATCCTATGACCATTTATCTTTATTTGTAAATGGTTCTCATCAGGTATGGCATATTTGATGTGAATAGTTCCATCATAGTGTAATCGATAGTGGCTTAAACCCGAAGCAAGCACATAGGTCAAGTGCTGATCATGAACTAGCGGTAAATGGTTTCTCTCATTCACAGGTTTTTCATTTGTCAGATACACTAAAAATACAGATGGGATACATTTATAAAGCCTTTTCATTTCATAGGTCATGTAACGCTTGGTACAGACATCGTCTTCGTTTTGTGGGTCTTCCACGTGAATAATCCGATGGTGATTAGCGCTATAGCCATTCACCGTAAGCTGGGGCACTTTGTCATAAAACTCATACACTTTGTTATCCACATACTTTTTCGTAGTAACGTCTGTAGACACTTGAGGATGTTTTACATGGGTTAACCGCTTTCCCTTAAATTCATAATCCCCCTGTTTTGTGCGTGTCACTACTGACCTATCCACATAGTGTTTATTAGCAGGATCTGTTTCTTGTTTAGGATCATGTATGGGAACAGGCCTAGCTTTGGCCATCAACGCACGTCCAAAGACATCCATCGTCAACCTGTAGTACCAGTCTACTGTTTCTATGACAAGGTTCGGTGTCCTGTATATAGACAGCCAGCTAGCCTGTCTAAGCCTTAGTTGAAATGAAGATTATTAAGCAGCAAGAGTCATTCCCCGTGGGGGACATGGTTTCCCATCTCTGTCCCACATCACATGAACAACGCCATGGTTCACTGTTTCCATCTTCCATTCGCTGCATCATTGTGGAGCCTTCCGGTTGTGGAAAGACTAATCTTTTGCTAACGCTCATTACGGCGCCCAATGGTCTGCGTTTTCAAAATATTTATATTTTTGCAAAATCTCTCTACCAACCCCTCTACGTGTTTCTAGATCAAGTCATGTCTGGATTACAAAAAGAGAATATGGGTTATTTTACATTTTCCATGCAAGAAAATGTGATTTCACCGGATGAGGTAAAGCCTGATTCACTCATGATTTTCGATGATGTATCCACTGAACGTCAAGGCATCATTCAAAGCTATTTCAGCATGGGTCGTCACAAACATATCGATTGCTTCTATCTTGGACAAACGTATTCTAAAATGTCCAAACAGTTGATTCGTGACAATGCCAATGTCATTGTTTTATTTCGTCAGGACGAGAGGAACAGTCGTCACATTTATAATGAACATGTGAATCCTGATATGACCTTTCAAATCTTTACAGAATTGTGTGCCAAGTTCTGGAACACTCAACGTCATGCCTGTTAAGTGATTGACAAACAAAGGGAACTCAACCAAGGACGGTATCGCTTAGGGTTTGATCATTTTATTGCTATTTAAGGCCCTGTCTCATTCCCCGGCAAGTCATTTGTCAAGACACCATGGCGTTAGCAGAGAGTCATTTGAAAAAGCATATTATTAGAGCAAAAAATACTATTCGCCAAAAGTTTCGTCAATTGAAACAATCACGTGCAAATCATGCTTTGTTTATTCAACAACATTTAGCACCTCCGCTAAAAGCCATGTTGAAACCCTCTTTCAAGCCATCTGAAACGCTACCCACCGTTTCACAAGCCACGCAGACGCTGCACGAGGACCCTGAGGAAGAGGAAGAGGAACAGAAAGATTTGACTAGTGTTAGTGAAGTTGAGGATGAGAAGGAACAAGTGTTTACGCCTCAAAAAAAGGCCGCACCCCTTGCAGAGTTTTTGAGAAAAAAGAAATCCTTGGCCATGGTCGAAACACCTTGCCCTTCCAGAGCGTCTCCGTTTTCACAACTCTTGGCCACCCCTCAACATAAAGCTCAACTGAAAACCATTTTAATAAAATATTATGGATCAACATTGGAACCCTATTTCACCGATCTATTTATTGGAAACACAGATACCACGTATGGTGTTCGCTATGAGGATGATAGTTTTAAAATTGGCGACTCATCCATTAAATTTGCTCGTACTAAAGCTGTCATTAAAAACATCAACTATAAATTAACGCCAGGACTGTTAAAGCTGCTCTTTTCTCGGACCCCCTCTCCCCATGATTATACGTCAGAGGATCTTGACAAATATAAATCCATTTTATTGGATACCCATGCCCACAAAAGACAGTATGATCCCGCTCAACAAGTGAATGCCAATATATCTCAAAAATATAAAACCATCATTGCAAAAATGTTTCCCACCAGTCAAAGTACTCGTCGTAAAGCGTCCGCTTCGGGAGTGACATTTAAACCATTAAAACCCCTTGTGGATGTTACCTACTGGCACAATCCCAATAAGCGCGTCCAGCGGCTACAGTTGTTGCATGCTTCACGTCAAGCTGGTCATACCGGTCACGATTGGGAAATTCAAGAAATTGAACAAGAACTTCGAAATGCCAAAATTATTGTTTAAGCCCTCACCCATTAAAATAGGTATTGCTCACGAGTTGCATCGCCCAGCTAGGCGTCACTATCCACGACTCAAGGTGATTTCACGAGGTGTGGATGAACTTTGGCAGGCTGACTTGGTTGAAATGATACCCTATGCTGACGTTAACGACGGTGTACGCTATATGTTGACCGTCATTGATGTCTATTCCAAAATGGCCTTTGTTGAACCTGTGCGTCGCAAGTCTGGTCCACTAGTTACCAAGGCCTTTCAACATATTATTCAACACTCCAAACCTCAACCTCAGCTGCTACAAACCGACCAGGGGAAAGATTTTTTCAACAAGGATTTCTCCAGTTTTCTCAAATCTAAGGATATTCACCATTACACCACATAGAGCAATCTCAAAGCCAGTGTGGTCGAGCGGTTCAACCGAACATTGAAAACCCATATGTGGAAAGCGTTTACCGCTCAGGGCACGTATCGCTGGTTGGACATGTTGCCAGAGCTAGTGTCACGTTATAATGACACCAAACATAGAACGATTGGGACCAAGCCACGCCTCGTGACTAAAAATATTCAGCGATTGTATAAACTGTTTAACCCCATAAAAACAGCCGATCCTAAACGTCACCGACTGAAAATTGGGGATTTTGTTCGTGTGAGCAAATTTAAGTCTGCCTTCAATAAGGGCTACACGCCACAGTGGGGGACTGAACTATTTCGAATTCATCGAGTCAACTTGGACAGTCCAGTCACCTATTTACCCGAGGACCTCAACCATCAACCCATAAAAGGTAGATTTTATCTCCATGAACTTCAGAAAACAGCATTTCCTCAGCATTATCTTGTGGAAAAAGTGTTGAAACAAAATGGAAATAAACTCTCGTCAAATGGTTAGGGTTTAACTCTACGTTTAATTCTTGGATAAATAAATTACATGTTGTGTGAACCTGTGCAATTTTTAATTTATTTATTCACACATTTTGTACACTACCTATAGCTCTATGTGTACAGTCCTCAGCTCCACATATTTCTTTCTCTTTCCACCTGTGTTCTCTCTTACATTACCCCTCCCCCTCACCCTTCCTTCACCTCCCACCACTGCTGTTCGCAGCTCTTGCCTATCTATTGGTTGTGACATCATTCCGACAAGTTGCATCATACTTTTTTACTGATTCAGCGATTCCCACGCTTTGAACATTCTGTTATCGTGCACGTGGACAGCTAACGTCCAAAGTGAACACCTGTGCCGGATCAAATTTCACGTCAAATTGCATTTTGTCACATACGAAGCAAAACAGGATGTAACTTGTTAACAGTTATCGTGCACGTGGACAGCTAACACCCAAGGCGAACACCTGTGGTAGATCAAAATTCACATGAACTTGCATTTTGTCACGTACGAAGCAAGACAGGATGTAACTTGTTTAGCGTGCATGTGGTTTCACACATGTTCACATGCATTTCGCACTCCCCTGCCACTACGATGGTCAGATTATTTCACCTTCAAGCGTCATTGTCATTTTTTCCATTGCACTTGTTGTCAAGTCAGATCAACGCCTTCCAATAAGCTCAAATGACATTCACCTCTTGCTCGTCTGCAAGTTGGTTTTCTGTACTCGCTTCGACCAACATAGAACCAAGTTCTCATCACCGTTTACACGTTAAAGGTAAAATGTGTGAAAAAACGCACGCTCGCTCTGTCATACACCAACCCGCCGAAATAGCGATTGTTCTATTAAGCATGGTCCTTGTGCTAAGCGACAAGGTTCGTTGACACACACACCCAGCCGTATCGTCTCTCTCAACCACCACGCTTCATGAACATTATAAACAGGTAAAGAAAAAGAAAAAGTTTTTTCAACATGTATGGCGTTAGGCCCTTTGTGAATTATTTTTTGGAAAAAATATCTGCCACACTCGAAAGGGGGCGTTAGCCCGAGTCCTAGGACACCTTGTACACGTCTCTATCGTTATTGGTTCGTGAGATCGGCAAAATCACAAAAAACACGTTTTTACCCCAAAATCGAGTTTCCAATTTTTTCTAAATTATAACGAGTGGTCCATAGCAAAGAGGACGTCACCCTGAGTCCTTGGACCTGTCATACACGCCTCTAGCGTTATTGGTTCGTGAGATATCGGCAAAAATCACAAAAAACACGTGTTTACCCCAAAACCGAGTTTCCAATTTTTTTTATTATAACGAATAGTCCATAGCAAAGAGGACGTCACTCCGAGTCCTTGGACCCGTCGTACACGCCTCTAGCATGATTGGTTCGCGATATATAGCAAAAAGGTTTAAAATCACGTTTCCCCCCAAAAAAAAACGTGTTTCCAGATTTTCACCTTTTCGACACCACATTTCCGTAAAGAGCGCAACGAGACGAAAAAAACGAATCCAAGCACGCCTTCCTAGCATGACTCCTTCCATTCCAAGGTCGCAGGGGCTCACAACTCGCTTTTTTAAGCAGCTCACTCACCATCCCACTACTTACAAAACACAAATTTTTGCTCTAGAGACTTGAAATTTATTTTGGGGGTATAGGGCATAGAGACATTTCATTTATGTCAAACAAATTGTTTTGTAAACTTCCTAGTTTCCAAAATATAGGATTTTCAAAATTCGAGTGTTTTCAAAAAACCATAAAAAATAAAAGTTTTATTACAAAATATAAAGGTCATAAAGACCATTCGTTTGAGCCATGGCACAACGTTCTATCATGTTTGGTTTTCAAACTATTACCTACTTTCGAAAACAAAAAAAAAACAAAAAAAATTTGAAAAATATAATACATGGTCCATAGGAAAGAGGACGTCAGCTCGAGTCCAACTACACGTCATTTGTCAACATCCGACCATGGGTTCGCGAAATATTGGCTTGGACTCACGCGGCGGCCATGACACTATTTAGAAGCACCACTACCCCCCTACTCACGTGTATAATATTTATACGCACATCGCAAATATATAACACCAGACAACAAATATTAACTTGTGTGGCATATTAGCTTTCACGGCCAGAGAATTAAAACTCAGCAATATTTCTAGGTTTGTGCCGTGTTTTGTTTGGGGTTTCACCTAGGACACCAAGCTGGCTCATCAGCGGGCTCTTGATGTCCCCGCCCGGACCCCCACAGGAGCAGTGAACTGCGCGATACCTCCCTTTCTTATGAAGCGCACCTGCCCCTCCTAACTGCGAGAACTAAAAGCTCAAGCTCCTGTGGGTGTCCGGGCGGGGACACCAAGAACCCGCTGATGAGCCAATTTGGTGACCTAGGCAAAACCCCACACATGACACGGCACAAACCTAGAAAAATTGTTGAGTTTTAATTGGCCGTGAAAGCCAATATACCATCTTTTTGGAAGCCTTCGTAGGGAGGTTATGGTTGCTTGAGCTTTTAGTTCTCGCATTAAAGAGCTGCAGGTGCGCTTCATAAAAAGGGAGGTAGCACGCATTTCGCTACTCCTGTGGCTGTTCAGGCGGGGACACCAAGAGCCTGCTGATGAGCCAGCTCAGTTTGCTGAGTTTTAATCAACTTTTTGTGTCTTACAAAAGCCAAAATAGTGTGCTGAAGTTGAAACAGACAGTTGAAAACTCTATATTAACTCAGGTTCGGAAGTTATTGAAACTTGTATGTTCTTCACATTATTATAATGGGCCAAAAATTGCTGGGATTATTAGCACATCAGCGGGACATTATAACCGAAGTTTTGATTCCACACAGTAACTCAGAAACTCGCGTCACAATACACAAAGGAGCACTACGTAAGACAAACAATCTTAGACTGTGTTAGCTAGAAACTGAACACAGCATTCATTGGCATTCCTGAAATTTAAAGAACGAGAGCTAAAAACAGAAATAAGGCCTTGACAAACTTCACATAGCATGAAAACGGGAGCTAAAGAAAAACGAAAATTATTGTCATTTTAGAATTCAGTGTGCCAACATTTATAAAGATTGGGTATTTTTCTTCATGTAAAAATTTCATTGTTGAACATCATAGAATGTACTAACATTTTCAAGTAACGAGATTCATTGCGAATTATAAATATTAACATTAACTAGACAAGGTATACAAAATATAGGAAAGCATATGTTCAAATAAGTCGCCCCCGTGGTGTAGTGGCCAGCGTGCTTAGCTGCCACCCCGGAGATCCGAGGTTCGATTCCTGGCTCTGCCACGAAATTTGAAAAAGAGGTATGAGGACTGGAACGAGGTATACTCAGCCTCTACTCCCAATTTCCATTCCCTTCCCATCGCTCATAAGGCCCCTGTTCGCTTTGCAGGTGAGGCCGTCTGGGCGAAGTGCTAGTCCCACCTCCCCAGTTGTATCCCCCGACCCGAAGTATCAAGCTCCAGGACACTGCCCTGGCGACGGTAATGGTGGGACCCCCCGCTGAGTCCGAGGGAAAAGCCAACCCTGGAAGGTAAAACGACTAAGAAGAGGATATTTCTAAATACTTGTATAAATTTCAACTTTAACCTTAGTGATCGGGGATCTGATGATTACCGCGGGACGGTCGAAACGCGTAATCCTAAATTTCCCCTTTATCACTGAATAGTATTATTATATTTGAATTGCAGCCAATGGCCATAGCGAGGTATTTTATCTGAACGTCCGTAGGCTCCACATCAAGTTCAATTTCAAGTAGTTCCAACCTTGGCTACCAGAGATGCCACTGTCACTGACACCTAGCGGTGAACGTTGAAAGTTAATAGAGCGTTTCTAACCAAATAACCTAAAAATTAATTACACTCTACCAATTGTAGTGGTAGGTTCTTTTACATGCCATAAATCTATGATATGGGCTTTACTTCTCCTACAAAGGAAGGCATATTGAACGATTTTAACGCTATTAGAAATTCAAACAATGTGTAAAGTCGAATTAAAATCACTCTTGATTGATACAGGCCAAATTAAACAAATAGCTAGGCCTCACATGAAAGAGAATACAAAAATATGCATAACCATAGAGACATAAGCATGTTCATAATAATAATAATAATAATAATAATAATAATATCGTATGGCCTCGGGTGTCGGGTGCAAGCTTTCTTAGTTGACACCCAGAGGGCAGCTTGCATGTCGAATTTTGTTGTTCTCTGGAGCGCTATGAAAGTCAAGGAGGTTACATACGTAAGCTCCTTGACACTATAGCGCTTTCTAGTAGAGAAAGGAGGAACATTTGTGTTGGCGGAAAATCCTGGGATTCATTTTGCCATTATGGACACGGCCTATTGAATTCAAATGGGTTCTTTAACATGCCAACAACGTATGACATGCGTGTCGTGATTTTTGTCGCCTTTCAAAAATCACTTACCATGGCCAGGAGCGAACCTGCAAGATTGGGATTGGAAGTCCGACGCGATAACCACTTACCCACCGTGGCAAGCATGTTGAAGTAACCGGAAACACAAATCCTCCTTGTGCTAGCTATGAATGACATTGTGATTCAAGAGAACACACTCAACTTCTGAAGGCCCATTACTTTTCAAATCAGCAATTAAATTTAAATCCATGGATATTGAGGGGGAATCCCGGGACATAAATACCGATTTTGGGACCTTACCTTAAGTAGCACTGATCCCGCAGTATTGGGTTTTGAGTCCCCGGCCAGTACCTAAGAGGTGAGGTATGGTCTCAGTACACCTGCACAGCACCTTGCAATTGTGCGTGGTTAGCATCGATGTCAATGCCACGAGGACAAGATTGTCGACGCTCGAATTTTCATACTTAAATTGGCTAGCAATCAGTCCTTTCCACTGATCGTCAGCAAACTTGCCATAAAGGAAATCCTGAGTATTCTGCAAATCTAACATCCTACCACAAACTCTCCGTACAATAATCCTACTGAACAGCTGAACGTTAAGGGGTATGTAGTCTCCTCAGTGGATCACTGGTACAGTGGAACCTCGTAACTCAAATATCACCGGTTCGATTCCAAACCATCATCATGAGTTTGCTCCTACGTACAGTTTTCTTAATTAACAACACAGGTCTACATGATTTTTCCATTCTTGGTTTTGACTCTTATTTGTCATGTATATTATACATCTGAATTCAGAAGTGCCATTACTTTTGTCCTATCACATACCAATTTTTTATAATTGCAGTAATTTTGATTAACAAGATATTGCAAAGTTTCACAATATCTCTACTGTTGGCTGATAAAACATGATGTTCCTACTAGAGTGAACAAGAGAAAACGCGGTATGAGAAGCTTTGCATCCAAGCGGCAACTGTTCCATTGACTTAATCATACAAGTGAACACAAACTGTTTTTTCTTTGATATGTATCTGTTACAATTTGTCTTAAGTTAATGCGTTTATTATTTCCATGTACTAAACTCTGCCTGCTATAAAGAAACAATACTGTGCAGATTTTCAAGTTCACGCATCTTGTAATAATTTCTTTAATATGTAGTTTTTTTAAAACGTGATGTGTACAGCAACTCAGAAGACATTTCCGTAATTCATACACTTTCAAAATACAAAATCAGTTATTGAATCCAAAAAAGGTCTCCAAAAACTTTATTTTGTAGACCTGTCTAATGTAAGATCTCGATATGCTCACAACCATCCATTATCATGAAAAGGTCTTACAAACGTCTTTTTGTACGTAGAAGCGTGTTATTTTGAGATAAATATTTCATACGTAGAGACATGAACTTAATCATTTCTTCTTTATTGATGTTTAATCTACATGCAATACCTATAGATATTTAATATATTTATTACAAGCGGCTTCGGTGGCGTAGTTGGTAGCATGCTGAATTGCTGTTCCCAAGATAGCGGGTTCAAACCCGGCCGAAGTCGGCGGATATTTTAAGAGCGTTAAAATCCTTCAGTATGCCTTTCTTCGGAGGGGAAGTAGAGCCAGAGTCCCATGTCATGTAAAAGAACCTTCCACAGAATAAACTTATGTGGAGCTAAATTTCTAGGTTAGATTTCGTCGGAACGCGCTATCAAAGTTCCAACGTTTACCACTAGGTATCATAGATATCTGGTAGCGAAAGTTGGAACTACTTGAAATTGAACAGAACGTGTAGCTCACCCTCTGGGTGTCCGCTGGAAGCAGCTACCGACTCAGGTCAGCCGAACATGTCCTCGGACACTCCCGGCACTAAAAGCCATACGATAAATAAATAACTAACATTAATTACTACTTAGTCAATAAAATTGAAGGTCATATAATGGCCTTGATCAGCTATTGTTTCTTGAAAAGAAACTATTGTAATTACGAGCAAAGTTATGAAATAATATTTAACTTGTTTGATTTCTATGAAAAATACAGAATAAATGGTCTAGAAGCTGTTACAATGACTCCCCGGGACAACAGCCGGATACAAGCAATTAGGATGACATTTCTAAGATCAAGTATTCAGAAGACCAGACGAGACAACATTAGAAATGAGTCAGTCCCCCTAAAGCTAGGGCTGAAAAGAAGTGTGCTTGACATTCTTGAGGAGTCGAGATTGAAATGGTTCGGTCATCTGACAAGGATGCCCCCTTGTAGAACACCTAAAGCCTATTTTGAAAGGGAGATAATTGGCAAGAGACCAAGAGGTAGACCTCGAGATGGGTGGATGAAGAAGGTCCACAGAGCGTTGACTAAGAGGAGTGTAGAATTGAGGACAGTGGTGGAAGAAGAATGGAAGCAGGAGAGACAGCTAAGGAAGGGGCTTGTTCATTCCCACACCTGGCCTGCTGGAGTGGAGATCGATGATGATGATCATGATGAGTTAAAAACAGATCTGCAACAAATGTGGAAGATACAAACACCAATATTTTAGATACATGTCATTTACACAAAATTATTTTGATATTGACATCAAGTTAAAGCCCACATTTGTTACGGATCTGGTTTTAACTATTTTTGTAAACTTTTTATAGAAAAAAAAAACAAGTTAAACATTATTTCATAACTTTGCTCGTAATTACGATAGTTTCTTTTAAAAACAATTACTGAAGAAGGCCATAAACATGGCCGAAACTGGTATTAATTAATGTATATTCATTCAATGTTATTGACTAAGATGGAATATTGTTATTAAGTACCCATTAGTGTTTCATTTAGATAAATATCTCATGTAATATTTCTTTTAGGTTAGGGTGTTTAATTGCTTGTTTCCCGCCTAATGTAATTGGGCACTATTTGTGTTGACCGACTGGAAATCTTTCTTTAATAGAAATACTACTGTAAATCACGTTGGTTGTTGTAATGGGAGACATTGTATACAGAGTGTATCCGTGTTGATGTTACAAACTTTCAGGGATGATGGAGGAAGGGAAATGGATAAAGAACCATTGCACGTAAACGATCGAGTCATAAGTTGTAAGCAAAATTCTACTCATTTAATACCATTTAACTGACGGCTTGGGTGACGTAGTTAGTAGCATGCTGAGTTTCTATGCCCAAGGTCGCAGGTTCAAACCCGGCTGAAGTCGTCGGATTTTTAAGACCATTAAAAATCACTCAGTATACCTTCCTTCGGTGGGGAAGTAAAGCCGGCGGTCCCATGTCATAGATTTATGGCATGAAAAAGAACCTTCCACTGAATACACTTGTATAAAGCTAAGTGTGTAGGTTAGAATTGATAACGCTATATAAGTTCCAACGTTCGCCGCCAGGTGCTGACTGCGATGGCATCTAGTAGCCAAGTCCACAAGCTAGGTGTCGTGAACGGTAACATTTGGTAGCAAAAGTAGGAACTACTTAAAATTATCGTCGGCAGTCCTTACTTGAATTAAAACAGATAACACACACTAATACAGCCATCACAATTAACACTGGTTATCAGACAGATTCTACACACACCCAAAGTACACGGGGCTACATGTCTGCGTTGTCGCAGCCTCTAAACTGAGGAACCAACCAACCATTTACCAGCACACGTTTCGCAAGCTACTACATTTACAAAAACTGTTCGAAATGGTGTTCCCCTGCGTCAATGCAGGCATAGCATCGTCGCGCAAAGTTATGTCGTACCCATTCGAATATACCTGGTGTCTTTTGAACAGCGTCGTAGGCAAAGAACATTCTTGCCAGGAGCTCCTCCTCCGTCTCGGCAGGTGTCTCATACACAAGACTTTTCACATGGCCCCACAAGAAGAAATCCAGTGGGGTGAGATCAGGTGAACGAGCTGGCCACGAAGTGGATACGGCATTGGTCTATTAATCCCAAGTTAGCGGGTTCTAACCCGACTACGATCGGCGGCGTTTACGGGTTTACACGTACCAACCCCATGTCATTGGCTTCCGCCACGTTAAAGAACGCCTGCGGGACGAAATTCCGCCACCCCGGTGTCTGTCAAGAACTAGAATTGAGGATGGACTTTAAACAACTGCGATTATTAATAACCGTTGACTCGATCGTTTCCGAACTGTGGGTCCTTATCTCAAATGTGTCCATTTGCTTTTCTCCATCATCCCTGAAAGTTTGTAACATCATCACGGATACACCCTGTATGAAGTGATGCGGACTATATATGTTTCTTGCAGGCACATTTGCGCATGCGGGAGTTCATCGAGTGGAGTTTAAAGGCACCTAAAACGGTTGGGCTAATGTTATTAATTACTTATTATATTATTAAGGACCATTTACTTATTTATTTTCCGTGTCCGACTCAAATTACATTTTGCCAGTAAGTAGCAACAGTTACAGCATTAGTATTTGCAGCCATATGTCCTCCATCAAGAGGCAGATCAGCAGGTGTTCTGGATCTTGTAACAAGCTGCAGTCACAGAACTCATCATTGTTGACGAGCATGTTCCATTGTTATTGCAGGGTGAAACCCCCGTCCTTAGCCTGTTCAGTGATTTCCAAGTTCCGTATTGCAATTTGTGACCAGATGTCATTTTTGATGTGTAACATCTTTCCGCTCGGTTGCTGGATACTTTTGAAAATTGGGGACGGAAGTGGATCGGAACGATCGAGCTGGCAGTGGTGGATCGAACGGAAGTTTGCACTGCTAGCTCGATCGATCGAACGGAAGTGTAATAGCTGGCAGTGGTGGAAAACGGAAGTATGCACTGCCCGCTCGATCCGATCGATCCAGCGGGCAGTAGTAAGACCCAGCTGGCAGTGGTACGAGAAACAATGAGCGCGCGGTGTCAGAAATTGATACCGTGACGTACTCTCGGCCATGTGGAATGCATATGACATACTGAACGGAAAACGCTCATGCGAACTCTGGTGTCAGGTGATTGAAACAAATGACATGGTACATGTTCGAAGTCTTCGTATCAGTATTTAAATGGTAAAATGCCTTAATATCAAACACTGTAAATAGTCGGCATTGCCGGTATTATGTTTCTGCACAATGGCTATTCAAATATTAACCCACATAACGGTAATGCAGTCATCAATATAATATAATCGTTGTGGTTATACGAGAATTGAGCAAGCCTTCATGAACTATTACTGAATACATTCTCTTGACTTACAAGAGGGCCTATTCATAAGGCATTTAAAACTCAATTTCACGCAGGAACATTATCGAAACAAGCAAAATATAAATGAAACTTAATTCCGTAATGCAGCATTATTGGAACGTGGAAATAAGTCACCATCTTGTGCACAAAATTTGCGGAGTCGAAATAGCCGTGGGGTTAGTGCTTATGACTGTGAATCTAGAGATCTTGGGTTCGAATCCCGGACGGGGTGGATATTTTGCTACCAGATTATCTTTTTAAACGATATTTATCATATCAATATGACTCATTTTAACAGAATCCATATGAAATTACGTGTTGGTCTGTGAATGAAGAGGACCTGTTTATAAGGAATTTATGGTTATGAGCAGCGTCGCGTCTATTAATCTTGTTGATCCATATCGTATTCTTTATTTAGGCTAGTGCTGTTGGAAGCTAAAAATCATCTAATAAAATGAGTTCCGTATTATAAACTACAATATCTGTAAAACACTCCCTTTTACAATAGATTAATATTTGTGCCAGTAATAGTATAAAGTACCGGTGTATCAACAATTTCACGTGAGGTTTCTTCTATGTCAGATGTTGCACATCATATGCGACTACTGTAAGGCTCGTAATTTTTTTCTGATAGAGGAATAATTGAGTCTTTGATTTCTGTCTTCCATATCTTCACACGGGCATGAAATGACAGAATGTAAATAATACAAGTTCACAGTATCTCTCTTTAATTCGGCATACTAGACCATTACCAAGAGTGCACCCATTCATTGTTTGAGTGGCTGTACGGTACATTATTTCCATACCGAGGTGACACTGAATGCAGATAAATCAATGGTGGTTCGTATGATTTCATATGCATTGCTGGTGAGTCCTACAGTGAACTATGAAAAATACACGTTTTAAAATCTCATTCTTCTTGTTAAAGATCCCCTTTGGGGCGAAATTCCGGCACCCTGGCGTCTCTAAAAGCTGCAGTAGTTGAAAGAGACGTAAAACGAACAACATTATTATTATATATTGGCTTTCACGGCTAGTGGATTAAAACACAGCAATTTTTCTAGGTTTGAAGGCTTTCTTCATAGGGAAGTTATGGTTGCTTGAGCTTTTAGTTCTCGCAGTAAAGAGGCGCAGGCGTGCGTCATAAAAAGGGAGGTAGCGCGCAGTTTGCTACTCCTGGGGGAGGTCCGGGCGGGGACACCAAGAACCCGCTGATGAGCCAGCTTGGTGTCCTAGGCGAAACCCCACACAAGACACGGTACAAACCTAGAAGAATGAATGAGTTTCAACATTATTAATATTATTATTTTTATTATTATGAGATTTACTAAGTGAAATATTACGTCAAATGTTCCGGAGTCCACATAATAAAGAGGTGGTCCCGAGGCATATGATCACAAGGTGGGCTTGTTTCGTTCGTCTTAAATATATTCCGTCTGAGTGGTTACATTGCCAGGACGGGAAACTACTGGATGAGATTGATGTTATTGTTGCTTCACCCACTGTCTCGGGACATCGTGGTCATCAGCTCTATGTACTTGTGCGTTTAGGGTATGATATAATATCCTGTTCAGACAAATTGATGACCACGATGGCCAAGCCCTTAAATTAAACAAATATTATTGTGGAGTCTGTTGTAATATTTTTGTTTCTAATTGAGGCAAGGATTGGGAAGTAGGTGGCCGTGGTCATCCTGGTGTAGAAGTGGAAAACCTTGGAAAATCACTTTTAGAATAGCTGTGGTTGGAATCGAACCCACCTCTTCTCAATCTTTGCCTTACGAGTGGATTGTTCCCGGCCCCAACCCTCAGTCCAGCATTACATTTCGTTGTGGAGTCAGGAATCTAATCCATGAGTCTCAATACGTGCCACAAGACTAAACAATGCAGCACGTGGAGGAATCTCAAATATTATATCTGCCCCTGACCAAATAGGGGAGCATGTGCCAAACACTTGTTTACGTTTTCCACTTACTGCATACTGTATGCCGCAGCTTCGCAGCGCATCCGTATGAGCTACTGGAGAAGCTAGTGACTCAAATGAAATAACAACAACGTTGATTGTATATTGGCGTTCACGGACCGTGAGTTAAAACTCATCACTTTTTCCAGGTTTATGCCGTGTCTTGTGTGGGGTTTCGCCTAAGAACTCCAAGCTGGCTCATCAGCGAACTCTTGGTGCTCCAATGTACCATCTTTTTTGGAAACCTTTATGGGGAGGTGAAAGGTTGCTTGAGCTTTTAGTTCTGGCATTTAAGAGGCGCACGTGCGGTTCATAAGAAGTGGGGTAGTGCACAGTTCGCTACTACTGTGGGAGTCTGGGCGGGGTGCACCAAGAGCCCGCTGATGAGCCAGATTTGTGTTCCTAGGTGAAACCTCACATAAGACACGGCATAAACCTAGAAAATTGCTGAGTTTTTAATTCACTGGCCGTGAAGCAGACAGTGAACACGGGTAAAGCCCTGCGCCATGCGGATATAGTTTGCAAGGCTGTGCGGATAGCGGATAAGCTGCGGATAATGTTTGGAGTAAATTTGCGGGTAGTTTTTAGAATACAATCCGAACTCGTTGAATAGCATTACTAGAACCCGGATGTTTATGACATACCATATTTTTCCGTTGTGTTTTTTTTTTTTTCATGACAAATGTAAGATAATGATTTAAGCTAATCTCATTCAAATTACGTCATTAAGCACAATTAACACTCCGAACTGGAAAGGGTTGAAATTCTGGCTGTATAACAGTCATTTTAAACTTAGAAATTAACAGACATAGCCTAAGGGGACGACTTTCTTCTCAGATGTCTAAATGTGTTGCATTAATATTTTACTCGTATGTAATGAAAATATTATTATAATATTGGATATATCTGTTCCCGAAGGAAACAGGATGTAAAATTGTCCGATTGAGCTATGTACATTAACAAATTCACAAATAAATTTGATAAAATTGTCCGGCTAGCTCAAAACCGTTGCCAATGTTTCTCCCATTGGTACACTGGGGCGAAACGCTGGCAACTGTTTTGAGCTATCCAGACCATTTTATCAAATTTATTTGTGAAATTGTTATTATTATTATTATTATTATGTCAGTAGATTCGGATAACAAACGTGCGGATAACGTTTTGTTTATCCGCGCAGGGCTCTACCCACGGGTCGCCGAGCTGAGTGTGGCGTTATTTCCACTGACATAGCAACGTGTCCAACGGGTAGCACTGGCTACAAACGTTTACACACTTGTTTCTGCGAGATAATGGATTGTATCGTCACGTTTGCTGAAGTGCACAAACATTGCGAGATGATCTGGAGCTGACGCAGATAAACATCTTCTCATGGACAATACACACCGGTGGCAAAACAAACAGTTATTATGAGTAACAGTTTGTAACGAGAGATGTCTCGCCAAATAAACAATAAGATGTGTGGGTGTTGCTGAGACCAGGGTTTGATTCCGAGTTTTGACCATCGCGTCGTGAAGAGTGTGGGTAATATTCCCAACTCAGCCATCTTAGAAGTGCTGTGGCTTTCCATGGCTTCCCACTTCTGCTTCCGGCTCTTGACTCAAGACATGGCCAACTCCTTCCCAATAATAGCCTCAATTAAGAATACTAGCGGAACCGTGCGAGAACTCTCGCATAATGGGTTGTGTGCGCCCCATGTGTACAGACTACCCGCCCGGCCCTAGTGCTGTGCGGGCTGTACGCGATGTAGTTCTGCCAGGAGCTATCGTCTTGTTTATTTGTTTAAAAGCACTTTAAAAACAAGTAAATATATTTCCGTTGACTTTTCAAGAAATGCAGGAATTTTTCCTGTACTATTGAGACACTTTGGAAGATGTTGGTACAAAACACACCTTCTAACTCCCTCTGGTTTAGGAGCTTGAGTTTTGTGAATCAATCACCTTAACGTATTATATAATGAGATTAGTGCTATGCGAGCTGTACGCGATACAGTTCTGCAAAAGGATATCGTCTTGTTTATTTTTTAAAAGCACTTTATAAACAAATAAATATATTTCCGTTCACTTTTCAAGGAATGCATGATTTTTCCTGTACTATTGAGACAATTAGGAAGATGTTGGTACAAACCACACCTTCGAACGCCCTCTGGTTTAGGAGCTTGAAGTTTGTGAAATATACACCGTAGCGTAGGCCTATTATATAATACAAAGATTACACTCTACTGG
This sequence comes from Meconema thalassinum, assembly GCA_946902985.2. Classification (NCBI taxonomy): domain Eukaryota; kingdom Metazoa; phylum Arthropoda; class Insecta; order Orthoptera; family Tettigoniidae; genus Meconema; species Meconema thalassinum. Next base: position 217,869,342 of record OX336391.1, read on the forward strand.
GTAAGGACAAAACAATAATAGAGGTTATCATAATAATTGTACGAACACAAATCCTCGTATACAGGATTGAAGACCACGACTTCTAAGACCGTAATGTTTTTTTATTTTAATTTTACATTTTAATGTTGTACCTAACATGTTTACAGATTGTACAGTTCGTATAATAGCCGTACGCTCCCATTTGTAATCAATAGCCCCAGGTGATAAAATATAAACTCGTAACTCAATATCCAAATTATATAGGCATTTAAAATAATAAGAAAAAGAAATAATCAAATAATAATAGGTGTAATAATAATAATGAAATACAATTTTAAGAATGCAAAATAGTACTATTACGATACTATGAGGCGTAGAATACTTATGTGATAATTAGGGTGTTACGATATGAGGTGGAGGATGTTACTATGAGATCTGGGATACTACTATTAGGTGTGGGATATTACTATGAGTTAATTATTGGAGTTTGAAGGGGCGGAATAGTGAGGTTATCTGTCCCCCCCCCCTTAACACTGATTAAATTATACAAATTTAGAAACAATGCAATTTAGGGGTAGAGTCCTAATTATGAAATGGTTTGAAAATATTGTCATTTAGACTTTCACGGCCCGTGTTACTATTCATAATGTTGAATTTTGGGCTTATGCCGTGTTTTATTATATTAATATTCGACGCGTTTCGAAAGAAACCATGTCTTTCTTCGTCAGGAAAATAATTTGGAATGTTCATCCCTGTACCGGATGCACACAAGAACATGGAACCGAATCCACCTTTTCATCGTACATGGAGGAGTACGTACTGTACTGAACTCTGAACCTTTGTAACAATGAGTACATGTACTACCCTATTAACAGGCTAAGGGACTTTTCGCCCACCCTGTAGAAGAGAGGAAATCACAGAAAAACAATTCTTGGATGGCTGAGGTGGGAATCAAACCCACATCTTCTCAGTTGTGCCTCAGTAGGCCGAGTGTATCCTGCTCCAGCTCCCAGACTAGATATACATTTCTTCGCAGAGTTGGATTGGAACCGGGAACCCCTGAGGTGACAGCCAAGAATTCTAGCCACTACACTAGCCTACGATGTAGGCGGTCCTATAGTTGTATATATCAGAATAACATTGCAGGATGTATATAATAACTGCATTTCCTTGTATCCAAGGCGCATTGATGAAGTAAACCACTCACTAAATAAATAGTCTGGTTCTCACGTTCACCTTTTCAATGTGTTATCTCGTTTACTTGGCGTCTAAGTACACACAGCTGTATGTACACTGGTTGTTTCCTCAGCTTAGGGGCTGCGACAACGCGGTCATATAGCCCCGTGTACTTTGGGTGTGTGTAGAATCTGCCTGATATCCGGTGTTAATTGTGATGGCTATGTCAGTGTGTTTTATCTGTTTTTAATTCAAGCAAGGATTGCATACATTCGATTTTCAAGTAGTTCCAACTGTTGATACCAAACGCCACCGTCAACGACCAACTAGTTCTAAACTTTGTTACTAGATACCACCGCAGTCGGCCCCTGGCAACGAACGATGGAACCTAAGAGCGTTAGTCAAATATAACCTATAATTTAGCTTCACACAAGTGTAATTAGTGGAAGGTTCTTTATCAATCCATAAATCTATGACATGGGCTGCCGGCTTTACTTCCCCTCCGAAGAAAGGCCTACTGAGGGATTTTTAACGCTCTTAAAAATCCAACGACTTCGGCCGGGTTTGAACCCGTGACCCTGGGCATAGAAGCTCAGCATGCTACCAACTACACCACCGAAGCCGCCTGTATGTACACTGTGAAACATTCGTCATTAGCTCACCCCGTGGTTTAGCCTTGCTCGTCAAATCGTGCACCATGGCATTGCGGGCATCTACAATCCCGGCGCTGACAACGGCTATCCTGAATGTGGTTTATCCTCGGGAATTTCCACACTCGCTCCATGTAAATGCCGGGATAATACCTTACTTCAAGTCCTGGGGCACCTACCTCATCCCCGTCCCTAATACAGTTACACATACTACCACAGTCATCACAGGAATACAGGTTATAGACAAGTTCAACACACACCCAACTACACAGGGCTGATGACCAAGATTTCCCTCAAATTAATTATTAGCAACAAAATCTGCTTTGTTCCGAACCACGATAACTTCCCTGCTGATACACATTGTAGCTTTCAGTCGGTGGAATTGTGTGAATAGAATCTGAAATTAATTACATGTGATTAAGATTTATATATATTTTGTTATGTACTATTGAGGAAGAAGAAAACTAAGGGAAGGCATGTTATTGTTTTTGTTTTTTCTTTCTTTGAAGACGTCACAAACACCCAGTCCCCGAGCCAAAGTAATTAACCACAAGAGATTAAATTCCCCATGGCCCGGCTGGGAATCAAACCCGGGCCTCTTTGGCCAAAGCCTAGCACGCTAACCAATTAGCCAGGGAGCCGGACTTGTTTCGCTACTTCCCCTATTCCTTCTTCCCAACTAGACTACTGTATATCCACTAATGCAAGGAAACATAACTTCTTACCGTCATATTTCTGTTTTATTTTTGTCGTGTGGACTCCTGAGAGGCCGAGTGCAGGTCTTTCTAGTCGACGCCCATGGGCGACCTGCGCGTCGGGATGAGAGATGGAATGGATGAAGATGAATGAAACTGGGCAAGGATGTGGAACGATAAGAAGAACAAAGGTAATCCTTCCAAGTTCATGAGGTCATTTAAATTTGACGGTTTATTTTTCTGATGTTGGTACTTATCTGAATTGTGGAAAGTCTACAGGCAGCCACTTTTTGATTTAGTTAACTATTACTACCTACGTAATAAAGCTTTTGATTTGAATGCTTTGAATTAGCTTCCATAAAAGCAACTAGCAACCCGCCCCGGCTTCGCCAGTATCTAGGAGTTACCCTGCGTAAACTTAAAAAGCGCACGGACGCAGGTCCCAGACGAAATTCAGCAAAGCCGAGGCGAACAGCGAAACTCCAAACATTTAATCTTCTCTGAAACCTTAACTTGACATGATTCCACAGTTTTATATTGACCGAAGTTCGATCCCTAGCTCGTAACTCTCTCCGCAGCTAGTAATTTACATTTCCACTAAATGGAGAGTGTTGGAAGAAATAAAACGTAAAAACAATTATAGAGGGCGATGTATCAAAGATAGAGATATGCTGTCCCGGACAGTTTTGTAGAACTTTTCATGCTGAACATTTCACTCATAGTAGGGCCTAAATAGATATTTTTAACGGTTTATCCAGCCTAAGCTTAGAAGGCGCACGCACGGCAGATGTTTCTTCGACTCGATTCACTGAAATCGTTACTGCATGGCTTCCTTTGGCCATATATGAATGTTTTTCTACAGAAACCTTCCTTTAAAGAATGGTGAAAACCGCATCAAAATCCTCCCAGTGGTTCTCGAGATTACCTGTTACATCCAAGAATCGGGGAATTTGTTTTACACTGTGCCCGTTAAACAAGGATTTCGGGGAGCCACCGGTTTCAAATGACCCTTCCGAGATCCTCCTCCAACTAACACACAAGTATGGGGAACGACACATTCATGGGCTAGTTCGGCACAAAAGTCTGCTCTCGGGGGTGTCGGGAATTGGTGAGGTTCTATTCTTAACCAGCTCAGAGGAATGCATCGGCATAAAAACTAAGCAAGAAAGAGGCCAGTCTTAAGTTAAAACCCAATGAATTGATTTATTCAGAACAAATCCCTAGCCTAGCATGAGAAGTGCAAAACGGCCAGTCCGAAACTAATCTGCCCTGAAAGAAAGATTAAAAAAGTCCTATCTGTAAATCTAAATTAAGACTCTCATGATCCTCAATACAAAATATTAGACGATAACAAACTAACTAGGAGTATGACACGTAAGATCAGCCCTAAGCAATTACATCGAAAATAACTACGGGAGGGTAGTGACATCGTTGAATTTAAAGCAAAGCAAGACATTTACTTGTTTACAAATACTAGGATTCATTTACATTTACTGGCAAGGGAAAACTGTTTACGCTGTGATGGGTCATCTCCAACATTTACATTTATCTTTAATTGTCTGATCTAGTCCTATCTCAAGTTTAAATACAATAAACGAGAGGTGTTTATTACTAATAAGATCAAAGCTATGCACAATGGTTCTAACAAAAAGAAGTTAAGTTAAATACAACACTTTTTTTTATCGGGTAAGCACTCCTATAGTTCGTGCAATTGGCACAGCCTATCTGCACGATCTGTCACTCTTTGTGACAAACTGCCATAAGTGTGCATGTGTAAAGAAAAGGAAGAAAGAAAGAAAGAAAGAAAGAAAGAAAGAAAGAAAGAAAGAAAGAAAGAAAGAAAGAATAGCATGCAACTGCAATGGCAATCAAAGAAATTAACACGACTCACGTTGCCACCAATATGATGCGTGGACTATTATTATCACGTACCAATTGGCCGTCGCCTAAAATGTCAGAAAGAGTCAAAGTGTATCAAATAGGAAACGACGTTCATCATTATCTAAATTCGGTCCACCAAAGTATACTAGGTTTAGCATTCTGTTGTTATTTATAATAAGGGGATAATTTATGCATGATTTATTATCATAAAAGTCCTGTCACTTGATTATTAATTTTCATTCCATAATTATGTATACCTCAGAGTGTTCTTGTTATTTTTACGGACTATTAAATTCGTTCAGTGTATCCAGGTGTGATCAATGGATCCATCTAAAATATCTCATAACATCACTTTCATAAATTCAGTTTCACCTCAACTTTTTAGACACCCTGTTTCTTCAACAATAACACGGATTCGTCAATGCAACAACCATCGGTCAACACGACTTATGAGTTCATTGTTGCCGGGAACATTTGGGGGTTCTATCATTCAGAACATCACCTCATTATTACAACTATTACAAGACTAATAATAATAATAATAATGTTATTGGTTTTACGTCCCTTTTAACTACCCTGGCTTTTAGAGACGCCGGGGTGCCGGAATTTTGCCCCGAAGGGGATCTTTAACGTGCCAGTAAATGTACTGACACGGCTCCCTCGCATTTGCGCACCCTCAAATGCCAGCTGACTGCGCCAGGTTTCGAACCTGCAACCTTGGGCTCAGCAAGCGAGAACGTTACCCCTGAGCCACGCAGCCAGACAAAATTACAAGACTACACTTAGTGTGGATTCCTGATTTATACACATTGTGGTAAACACAAATAACTAAGTTTAATATTCTAGCTATCAGCTGTTCAAAGGCAAATACAATCATTTCTAAACTCTGTAAAAGGTGCTCTACTAACAGCACGCAATAAACTGATCCAAATACTAGCATAGTTCATGTGTTTTATGTGAGACCTCATTTATTACTCAACGTCGAACCAGCGATACTTCGCTTCCAAATCTTATACAGTTCATTTAATACTAGTCAACTCTGCAGCCGTGATAACGAATGAAAACTGTATACAAGAAGTTAATTTGTTCTATACACGTGAATAACGGGACCTGGCTTGCTTATTACATAATTGTGGAATGTCACTGCCTTCTAGGTTCCGTTAACTGTTGCATGAGATTCATACGGCTGTGTGGTCTGACAACTCCCTACAAGATTCATAACCTTGGCCTTCTCTACCAGCTGGAAATTCGTTTCATTTTGTTACTTGAATGTGACAAGCAACTATCTGCTTGCCTGTCTATGAAATGATACGCTTTGATTTAACACTACTGCCTGCTCGGCGCGTGCAAAACCTTATAGAAAACTAAACAAACCCACAAATCTTCTTAGTAATAAGAGCCTGCCTACATTGTGCATTATAAAACCAAATTATAATTAATCTACGGTTCCAACCCTGTACGTAAATTTATGGAAACGTTGTTTCACTTACGGGACGCTGCATGTCGTGGTTCAAGACTCGCTTTGAGAAGGTTAGCGGTCTCCGATATCAGCTCATATCACCTCCACATGGCTCATGCTTGTCGATCCATTGTTAGATTCCCCCACAGCATTGCGACTTAGCACATATTCATTCCTCCCATAAAAAGGTCGTATTCATCCATTGTGCTCCAGTAAATAGTGGACTCCGTGTGTTATCCAATTTATGGGACAGGGATTTTCACTGCTTCTAACGTTACACTATTTTAGTCATATTTACACTGAGTTTAAGGGTGCGGTTTGAAAAATTGCCCATACACTTTCCGCAACTGATTCTAAACATCACTTGTGTGATATGCTCACACGAATACTGAACACGTGGTCACAGATTTAGAGTACAAAAATTGTTATGGCTTAAATCTGCGATTAAATGAATATTCGTTTCACTAGATAAATAATATTGCACAGTTATTAGAAATCACTGTTCTGTTCAATTACACACAAAATGTACTTAGCCAACGTGCGTTCACACTCCGCCATGCGGTTGACAGTCACGTTTTCTCAATTATACTGTTCGGACGAAAATATATCCAATATGGTTATTAATGCGTTTATAACTGCAACTTTGGTAGTTTCCGCGGCAATTAACGCAGGGATGTTTAATAATGCTTCGACTAGAGTCGGATTCCGATGTAGCACTTTGAAAATTATCACTTGCACAAAGCACGCGTCCGTCTTCTCAAGACGCAAGACTAGGAGTGGTTGTGTCCAGTCGGCGGGACTGGCATCGAGCCTCGTGTGCCGCGCAAAATCCATATTTCGCCTTTTTGCGATGTAAAATATATTTTTAATATCACAAAAATTTCACAACTAATTTAGAATAATTTTCAGGGTGTCCAAAACATGTATACATTTTCCATCATAGAATTTTGCTCAATTATTATTTCCCGCTGAGTTCAAAGAAACTACATTTCTGTAGGGTACATTCAGTGTTGTTTCAATGATACTGTGCCTTCTTCAGATCGTCTCGGAGTACAATTACCAAATTGAACATGCGCTATCGGGCGCAATACTATGTAGAGATTATCTTTTGAGAAGTTTTTTAGATCATGATGTATAAGTACAGCACTCTATTATGCAGTCCTCCTCGTTACGTAGTGGCTAGTGTTCCTCGCTGTCACCCCTTGAGGTCCGAGTTCGATTCCCGGCCCAGCCAAGGAATTCAATTCCAGTATAGGGGCTGGAATAGAGTTGACTCAACCTGATGAGGCAGGACTGAGAAAGGGTGGGTTCGATTCCCATCTCAGCCAAGAATACGTGTGGACTTTTATTGTCAACGAACGATATTGTGGACTCAGTAATGGTGTTAGTTGAGTCAATGATTAAAATAGGCATCCAGTAAATTAGTATATTATATAAAACCATCTCTGTATTTGCTAGTAGATGGGTCAGAAAAATCTCACAATAAACCACATTGAAGATGGTTGCTGAAAGCGCTGTACTCGTAACTGATTTCCAGGCATGAAGCGTCGTAGTTCTCGATGTAGAGCGACACTTAATGCTCTCGCCTATGGAGGTCGGTTCTTCAAAAGAAAATCACCAATATGTGAGCTGTTAGTATGCAATTCAACAAGAATTTCGTATAGGGCGAATGGACATCACATCATCAAGATGGTATATTGGCTTTCACAGCCAAGGAATTAGAACTCAGCATTTTTTCAAGGTTTATGCCGTGTCTTGTGCAGTGTTTCGTCTACGGACACCAAGATAGGCCCATCAGCGGGCTCTTGGTGTCCGTGCCCGGACCCCCACAGGAGCAGTACCTCTCTTCTTATGAAGCGCCTTTGCGCTTTTTTTTACTGCGAGAGCTAAAAGTACAAGCACCTCCCTATAAAAGGCTTCCAAAAATATGGTAGTCGTCTACGAAGCGTAGCGGTCAGAATGGTTAGCTGCCGCCCCGGAGGTCCTGGGTTCGATTCCTGGCTCTGCCACGAACTTTGAAAAGTGGTATGAGAACTGGAACGGAATCGACTCAGCCTCGAGTGGTCCAAACGAGTAGAGGGGGTTAGATTCCCATCTCAGCCATCCTCGAAGTGGTTTTCCGTGGTTTCCCACTTCGTCTTCGGGCAAATGCCGGGTTGGTACTGTGCCCGTATTACCTACCAGAAACTTCTTAACGCGACCTTCTATCACCTCTATAAAGCATCACACCGAATGTTTAAAATGAAATATCAATATTTATTGACAAAATTACATTACGACTCAGGCAATGTCCAAAAACAACGAAGAAAAAACATAATCTCACAGAAATACGCATCATAATCATCGATGCCACAAATGCAGTAAAATGTCCCCATGGACCAGACTGCAAAATACCCTATTCAAATTTACATGATTAAATATACACAATGATGATCCAAAAACAATCAAGAAAAACCCTATCGGATCATCTAATCGGTCATTACACATTTAAAGTTTTCGCATAGAAATGTTATTATTACCCTTATATACAAATATACAACATTGTACATGCACCCTTAAGTGCGTTCGCTAAAATACTTGTTTTAACCTGACACCTTTCAAATGTACTTTAATCGTAGTTTTCTCGTGAAGTATTTATTGGTCATATCCTAGTTTATTCGACCAAACTTTTATGCTAAGAAGAACTATTATGCCTTTTTAACATCATCACTTGAACAGTTGCTTGGGGATGACTAGAAAAACTTAGTAGGCATAGCTATCAGAATTCCAATGTTGGAATCACAAAATTCATAAAATCATAAAATTCTCCAACCAACAATTATTATCAATACGTGCTTTGAAATTCATCGTCATTAATTAACATAGCATTACTGTGGAATTTGACTGATATACGGTTCAAATTGTTTAAGTCAAACATATCATCGACGTTTCCATTCATTAATGGATTATACCAACAACATTTCATAGAATATCTTGAATATCTTCATAATTCATTTGGCTCTCAATAGCACAACAAAATACACACGTACTTCTATAAGCACTTAACTCATTACAATTTTACCTCCACAGATGCTTGCATTCAATTATCACCCTCATGGTGATAGATAAATTATATTACTCATATCAGATAACAGCTTATTTTTCGCACATAATATTGTGGCGTTCAAATAATACAATGTCATTACACTTCATTTCAAATCATTACCGGGTGAGTTAGCCGTGGTCGTTACGGCATGACTGTTGGCAGTCGCTCACATCCGGGAGGCGAGGAGGTTCGAATCCCCCCGCCGGCAACCTTGAAGATGGTCTTCTGTGGTTTCCCATCTTCCTTCCAGGCAAATGCCGGGGTTGGTCCCTAACTATAGGCCACAGCCGCTACCTTCCAACTCCTCGACCTTCCCTTCCAACTTTCCCTTCCCCACGGTACTTGTAGCTCACCCATTGGGTGTCCGTCTCGAAGCAGCTACAAAAAAACTGGCGAGCCGAACATGTCCTCGGACACTCCCGGCACTAAAAGCCATACACTAAAAAAATCATTAAGTATGGGTCCATAAATACATTCCACCTGCCTTACAAAAGTATAATCGTTGTCACGTATACTGTACTTAACAAAGATACGCCTCCAATTTAAATTGTTCCTGGGAATAGCGCCGAAAAGACAGAATGTTCTTTCTGAAGTATTCTCATGCCATCAAAATGCGTAATAAATTCGAGTAAATAAATCCTACAATGATGGAGCTAAATCATGACTCTAACAAGAATATCCTACAAGCACCAAGTACATGAGGTATCGAAAAAGAAGAAAGAAGAAAATTGATCAAGCTGAACCAGATCCCTCTCCCCTCAAATGATCTCAAAGATGTCAGCAATGATCCTACACCATGGATCCAGGTAACAACAGAGGTTAGCGACTGTTGATCCATTAGAAATCAATGCTGGCATATATCCTTCACAAGAGTAAAGCATGTTCCTAATATAAGCGAAGGATCAAACTTCTCACCAAAAATATACTCTCTAAACAACAAATTCATGATATCAAAATGCATTGGCAACTTCAGAATACGTAACTCTCGAACATAAAAATAGTGCGAAGCTCAACTTCAAACGTAGCTCGAATCGAAATTCAAAAATCCTGATAATGTCCAAAAATAACATCAATAGATGTTTATCAAACTTTCAATAAATATGTGTAACGCAATTCTTCCCCTAAATGGCCCTCTTCTCTACATGTAAGAAGTTTCTAATGAAATAATTTAATTTACGAAATATTAACCTTAAATTTAGAGCAACAATCAAAATTGAAAAAATGGATGCACTCGTTATTTGAGCCAAAATCCGATCGAGGATGGGTTCAGTCATGAAAAAGATATCATGCATATACTCCACCTCTCAATCATGCTACTGAAAACTAAAAATGGCAGTAATGGTAACATTCGAATGTCTAAGCATTACTACTAATGATAAGACTGGCTTCTGTCTATCTTTGATGATTCTAGCAGACGGCAAATAGAGCATTTACATGCCCTGACATCAAATCCCATTGCATACTGAGATACAGTATGAATTATCCAGGTCTTCAGAACTCGAACTCGGGAACACAACTGCTCGTTCCCCTGGCTCAGGACTGGCATCTGGATTACTCCACCATAGCATAAATGGTCTCCTTCGTCCCAATGTACGCTCCATCTCGCCCATAAGACGTCAACCATCTCACAATAGAGCCTTAACACTCGAATGAAACCGAAAAGTAAGTCCGTCTTCACCGTGATTGCAATAAAGCGAAGCTTCATATCCAACCCGGTATCAGCTGCTTAATACGCCACTAGAATATGTAGACGGCAGTATCGGTTCCTTACGAAATGTTTATTGCAATGCTTAGTAAGTAGTATTCATGTTTATCGTTTAACCTGCCGTGTTTATCAGTTCAAAACTCATAGCAATCATTCCTCCCGACGTCCTGCCATTCAATGTGACATGGAATAAGAGGAAGACATAGTGTATATGTCCGTTTGACGAAACTGTGTTACAGAATGAGGTCACAGTAAGAATTATTATCTTGAAATATATAATAACTAGTTCTTTGAACTGTAGCATTTACAAGTATTGCTACTATAGATATCACTCCGTGTGATTAATGATTCAATGTCGATGTTCCTGCGTGTGAACATAACGTAATATTGACTTGACATAATCAAAGTTCTACCCCGCTGTGCTGTGATAATATCCACAAGCATATAGTAATTCTCAGTTCTTTCGTCACTTGGAACTTGTTCGACGATTATAAGTATAAGCACATAACACGGACGTACTGGTCACTCCCGGGGTTCGAAGTATATTCAACCGAGACGTAATTGGATCTGTCTTCTCCTGTCTGGCAGCGGATTGCAAGAAACCTCTGTTTCTCCCACTCCAACGTGGCAGATATCGATGTTAATCGCACTGGTGCGTGATAAATACAACTCAGGTAATCTACAGGGCTTATAACCATGTAAATACATTAGCATTAACACCATGCTATATTGTGGTAACACCATATACATGGCATAGTGCATATGAAAAATGAAAATCCACAGCCTGCTTCCAGTCTCCGACCGGGTCAGGAATGGAATGAATGAAGCCCCCATCTAGCGGCGAGGATATGAACTGTGCCGGCTGCCGAGGCCTGACGCACTCCTCTGGGGCAATGATTAAATGAATGACAGATGAAATGAAATGATAGTGGAGAGTGTTGCTGGAATGAAATTTTGACAGGGAAAACCGGAGTACCCGGAGAAAAACCTGTCTGCCTCCGTTTTGTCCAGCACAGATCTCACATGGAGTGACCGGGATTTGAACCACGGACCCAGCGGTGAGAGGCCGGCGTGCTGCCGCCTAAGCCACGGAGGCTTCATAGTGCATATAGAGTTCTCAATTATTTACATTATATAAAAACTTGCCTCAGGTGGGTGGTTCGATAAAATGTGTCAACATTATCGATCGCTGGTAGCATCTCTTCAAGTGTACCGTGCCTCGTGCATGCTCGAGGGATGATCCTGGGCGTTCGACGAGTTTTGGTAGTACCGCTCGGCGAAGTATCAGCTGTTAGTTGCATAACATGAGACTGGCTGACTTGCTCTCCCCAAGTTGGAATGTCACGCTGAAATTGTACCGAACTCCGGATAATGGAATAACGGTACAGTACCTACTGTAAGCCACGGCCGCCTCCTCCCCTGTTCCTTGCCTATCCCTCCCAATCTTCCCCTCCCTTCCCATTCCTCATGAAGCCCCTGTTCTCTTTGCAGGTGAGACCACCTGGGAGAGGTGCTGATCACACCTCCCCAGTTGTATCCCCCGACCAGATGTTCTGAGCTCCGGGACACTCCAGGTGGTAGTGGTGGGATCCCTCACTGAATCCGTGGGAAACACCATTCTGGAGGGTAAAATTGACTATTTAAAAAACTTAACTTCATTCCTTGGCCGTGAAAGCCAATATACCATCTTTATGGAAATTAGGGAGGTGAAAGGCTGCTTGAGCAGTAAAGAAGGGCAGGTCCACTTCATAGAAGGGAAGTTCGCTCCTGAGGGAGACCAAGAGCCCGCTGATGAGCCAATCTTGGTGTTCCTAGGTGAAACCCCGCACAAGACACAGCATAACCCTAGAAAAATTGCTGAGTTTTAATCACATCATCAGTCTGAAACGTCAGAGTCAGATTTATAGAGTCAACGTTTCTGTAACAATTTTTCAACCCATTAGCAATTTTTATTTAGTTCTTAGCATCATTGGTGATTTCCTTACTGTTCACTGTATATTTCTGTGGTCCACCCCTATTCCCGGCTCTGACAAAGAATTTAATTCTGGTCTGAGGGCTGGAACGGGGTGCACTCAACCTCGTGAGGCAAAACTAGGAAGAGGAGGATTCGATTCCCAACTCAGCCATCCAGGAAGTGGTTTTCCGTGGTTTCCCACTTCTACTCCAGGAGAATCCCGGGATGGTTCCTAACTTAAGGCCACGGCCTCCTCCTTCCTAATCTTCACCTTAATTGCTATGGCACACATTAAAACAGACACCGCTATAACAGAGTTTATCAGACAAATTCTACACACACCGCTGGATTTGAAGCAGCATTTGACCCGTTCTCACCCACCATCTTCGGCCGGAACTGAACCGATTCAGCCACAACTTCAACGTGGATACCGCGCGCTGCACGTGTACTAGTTATAGTGGCTGTCCCACCTCGAACGTTGTTATCCATGTTAAAGTATTCAATCATGGTTTATGGTGTTCAGTTAACTTTCTACCTTCTTTTTTTCTTTTTAACGTATGGCTTTTAGTGCCGGGAGTGTCCGTGGACATGTTCAGCTCGCCAGAATTTGTAGCTGCTTCTATCCCGGACACCCATAGGGTGAGCTACAAGTGCTGTCGGGTGTTGTCTGGGGAGGAAGGTGTGAATGTTAGGACGAGGAATTGGAAGGTAGCGGCTGTGGCCTAAAGTTAGGGACCAACCCCGGAATTTGCCTGGAAGGAAGATGACCATCTTCAAGGTTGCTGGTGGAGGGATTCAAACCTCCTCACCTCCCGGATGTGAGCGACTGCCTGCAGCCACGCCGTAACGACCACGGCAAACTCACCCGGTTTTCTGCCTATTAGTTCGATTGCGTGTTCTTTCAAGGAGCAATAAATCACGTGTTAGTAGAATAGTCCTTAGCTTTTGGTGTTGAAATATTCATGGTCTCTTTTTCTCATGGCTCAATTACAGTACATTGCTGTCACACAGGCAGAACTCAGAGCAATATCGACCGTCGACGTCGGGAGAAATGTAACGTTAGCTGGGTTTCATAAAACTAAATAATAAGAGGCTAGTGAACCACTCTATAGGCTATATCGCCGCCACGTTATAAAAAATAAACCAGTCCGATCTTGGAGCGCATTGTTTGTGCACGTGGCAGTTAATGATTTGATTTTATTCACCATGAGTGCTGACAAATGTGTAATTTCATCAGTCCGAGTTTTTCTGTGGTTCGAGGAAGTCTCGGTCCTGTCCACCTCGAATTATCGAGACTCCAATGTAGCCTAACACAAAATTCATCTCAGCAAAATTAATAAATCGCAACATGAATTTTAAAAAAAGTCACAGAACCTACATACAGTCCAATTTAGATGTTCTCTTTCTTTTTTTTTAAATCGCTTTAGCCTCCAGGGTTGGCTTTTCCCTCGGACTCAGCGAGGGATCCCACCTTTATCGCCTCCATGGCAGTGTCCTGGAGCTTGAAACATTGAATTGGGGGATACAACTGGGGATGTGGGACGAGCACCTCGCCAGGTGGCCTCGCCTGCAAAGCGGACAGGGGCCTTACGGGGGATGGGAAGATTGGGAGGGATAGGCAAGGAAGAGGGAAGGAGGCGGCCATGGCCTTACGTTAGCTACCATCCCGGTATTTGCCTGGGGACGAAATGGGAAACCAAGGAAAACCACTTCGAGTATGGCTATGTGGGAATCGAACACCACTACTCATTTGGACCACCCGAGCCTGAGTAGACCCCGTTCTAGTCCTCATACCACTTATCAAATTTCGTGGCAGAGCCGGGAATCGAACCTCAGATCTCCGGGGTGGCAGCACGCTGACCATTACGCCATGGAGGCGTGTTCGTTGGTATTAAATGTTATAAACAATTATTAAAACACTAATAATGGCTATTAATTATGTACTATCTTAATCTTATTCTACAGGGTCCGGCAGCATAACTTCCTTTTTTAAAATGTACGCCATTCTGTCGGTTGATGTCGTAGCGGAGCGCTAGTGGTCTCGTTCGTGAGGTGGTACATTAAAGTTTTGTCCCGACACAGTTCAGTCGCCATCACGCGCTGTAATAGGGAGGAGGCCTACTTTTCGAGCAGATGTACTGTGATCGCAACCGAGCGCGCCTTTCAGAGGCACTTTAATTTAGCCCCGTTGGCCCCTGTCGTGGATTGGAAATCAATTGTTACGTGATTCACTACGTTCAGACGAACTGGAAGTGTGGCAGGACGAAGAACTGGAGTCTCTCGGCCTCATCTCACTTAAGAGTGATTTGGAGTGGCCAACCCACTCTCCTAATTTGTCCCCTTGTGATTTTTTCTGTTTTTTTTTAAATCCCGTGTTTATGTGAATTGTCCAAAGACGCTACAAGATTTGAAGGCCAACATCCAGGAAGAAATTGCCAACATAATGCCTGATATGCTGGCAAGAGTCATGACCAACGCCAGAAAGCGGTTTACTCAGTGTATGGGGAGTGGGGGACGTCAACTACCTGATTTGATCTTCAAAACTAAGTAAAACAAAACTTTATGTATGCGCCTACATTATAAAAAAGAAATGAAAGTTTTCTGATTCATACAATGGGTTTTATTATATTTCTAAAAAAGGAAATTATGCTGCCGGACCCTGTAATTGATACAGAGAGGCTTAATTAAGTTTTATGTTCGACCCTCACTATTATGTGTCAGAAAACTGTATCATAATGATGGTCATTATAACACTGTTTTCCATTATGATACAGTTTCTCCAGCCAATCAGAGCTCGTTCATTGACCAATTAGGTAACGATACCTTCGCGCATGCGCTCAAAATCCAACATGTCGGACATAAACACAACATCGAACTATAATAAATTACCGACATGGAATACGCACCGTCCATATGTTAGCGAAAATAAACTGGCGAATATGAGACAAGAAATAGCACTGTACCTTAGAATCGCCAACACTAATTTATACACAGCGCATTTTCTTGAAACGACTCCGGTGACAATATTACTGAGTGGCGGCAGATGTAAACATATGGCCTGCATATGGCATTGCAAGCACACAGAGCGCATGCGTCAGTCGGCCAGAGAGCTTGGAACATGGAGATGTGCTACCTAGCGCACCACCCCATCACAAAATTCTAGTTACTGAACAGATATTTATGAATATTTATGTTAAAACATGTAATAAAGTTATAATTATCGTCGAACATAAACAGTCGTATGCAACTCGCCTATAATGGTAATTAAGACACTCGTATGGAAATTATAAAACTCGCTAAAGCTCGTTTTATAAACATACTCGTGTCTTAATTATAGCCATTATAGGCTCGTTGCATAATGTACTCTTATAGTTTAGGACACCATCTCTTGCACCCTTATATTTGTTTCACATGCATCTTTGCTCTATTTTTCAACTGTCGCTTTCCTATCCCACATTCCCCTGATAACATTACAAAGTTTCGCTAATTCCTCCATTCCCTATTTAGTAATTTTTCTATAGTTTTATGAAAAATCGGTTTCGGTGGCGTAGTCGGTAGCATGCTGAACTGCTATGCCAATGATAGCGGGTTCGAACCCGGCCGAAGTCGTCGGATTTTTAAGAGCCTTCAAATACTTCAGTATGCCTTCCTTCAGAGGGGAAGTAAAGCCGGCGGTACCATGTCATAGATTTATGGCATGTAAAAGAACCTATCACTACAATTGGTAGTGTGTAGCTAAATATGTAGGTTATTTGGTGAGAAACGCTCTATCAAGTTCCAACGTTCGCCGCTGAGTGGCAATGACAGTGGCGTCTGGTAGCCAAAGTTGGAACTACTTGAAATTGATCTTTCATTCATTTTCATTAATTTCATCTCTCATTAACTCCTCTCATGAGGTTGGTGGCAGGAAGAGCATATGGCCGTAGAAACCATCAGCCACGTTGGAAACGGGATTAATAAGGGGTCGATATAGAATAAAGTTTTATTCAAGTTTTCATTTTCACTTTCTAGTCTCTTTATATCTTCCTTATCTACAAACGTTCCTCTTCTTGTTTTGGTTTCATTGCACACCCTGATCAGGTTGCTGCACCTTTAATCTTCCCACGAAAAAGGCAAATGTCCTCTTTTCCTACTTTTCGTCATGCTTGAATTTCTTATACATCCCTATGAAAAAGAAATATGTGACATCAGGAAGTTATTTATGAAAATCTTTCTCTGAAGCGTGGCAATCTATGGAAGTGAAATTTGGACTGCTGGTTGAGCAGAAAAGAGGGGATGGAATAATTTGAAATGTGGTGTTACAGGAGAATGATATAATAATAATAATAATCTTCTTCCTCCTATCAAGTGTTAGGCCAGGTGGCCTGATACGGTCTCGTTCCATCCCTTTGTATGTCGACCTACGTCTCTTCTGCCTCTAGGTTGGTAATTGAGGACTCGTCCGGTGATTCGGCCGGTCTTCATACGTAGTACATGGTCCTTCCAAGCTGATCTGTAATTCTGCACTGTGTTGATAATTGGCTTTAATTTTAGTTCTTTAAGGATATCTTCAGATCTTTTCCTATCCCATAGTGTGCCCTTTCGTAAAAGAAATATGCAAATCACTATCCAGCTGCTCAGTTTTATCTCTTTGGGGGCATAGAACGTCCTCCCACTGAGTGATTCACACATTATAGGATCAAGCTTAGGATAACACTTCACTGAAATGAAATTCAAAATCCTACTAATAAAACTATTTAATTCTCAAAATTTGGCGCCACAATACACAAAAACAACTGAATCAACATCACACTTGTTCTAATGAACAAGGAACAATACACATTAAACAGAAAACAATCAATAATTTAGGTTCCATTGAACCCTAAACAAAATTATCCAAACTAGTTTCACTTCCATTTAGCAACATTATAACTTTCTCGAAACGAGCTCTAAAAGTCTCGGATAATTTTATTACATATAATTTTATGTTTTAAAAACATCTTAAATATTCCAATTTTGTATATATTAAAAAGAAACTTGAGTTAAATACAATTCAATGGTATCAACAATTACCATTCATTTGGGTACCACATGACATTCGCAATATATCATCCCTCAATGGCAAAATTAATCTCGGGATTTTCCGCCAACACAAAGTTCCTCCATTCTCTACTTGAAAGCGCTGTAGTGTCAAGGAGTTTAGATATCTAACCTCCTTAACTTTCATAGCGTTCAAAGGAACGACGAAATTCGACATGCAAGCTACCCTCTGGGTGTCAATTAACAAAGCTTGCACCCGGCATCCGAGGCCATACGATATTATTATTATTATCCCTCACTCCAACACTACCAAAACTGTATTTGTTTTCGGGAATCTCATGTACCACAAGCGTTAAAGACTACTGAATGAAAATCCACAACCTGCTTCCAGTCTCCGACCGGGTCAGGAATGGAATGAATGAAGCCCCCCAGCTAGCGGCGAGGATATGAACTGTGCCGGCTGCCGAGGCCTGACGCACTCCTCTGGGGCAATGATTAAATGAATGACAGATGAAATGAAATGATAGTGGAGAGTGTTGCTGGAATGAAATGTCGTTAAAGACTACTGATTTACTCAATTCGAAATAGACTCCCAGCTACTCGATATCTCCAACAATCACTTGGGAACAATAACATTTATCATGCAACAATGCAAAGGGACTTTCATTATTGTCTCAATTGACAATTTAATTATTCATGAAGTGCGGATCTATAATGCAACCGCAAGGATAAAGAATCAATATAAAACATGGTACAGATTACCGGTCCGTTAAAAGGTTTAATACATTACAGTGCAGACATGGTCTGTCTCTGTCCTGGACCTACCCCAACCGTGACCTCCATTAAGAAAACGTCGAGACATTACAGGCTTAAATTTATGACAGGGGGAGGAGAGTCAATGCTCCCTCCTTTCTTAGACGGGACTTTAAACACCGCTTTCAAACAAGCGTGAAACTGAACTTGGGAAGGCTACACACCACATTAATATAACAACAATATTCTGAGGTTCCACTGACCTATTACTGTAGCTCAGGTATGATTATAATTTTGGAGTTTTAACACTGGGAAGTAAGAATTTAAAACCAATCATAATTAAGGGGCTTCCGATGTGAGAGACATCTGGTTCGATTCTCTGGCCAGCCTCTAGGACACTTCCATTCTCGAGGGCTTAGGGCTAATTCCATTGAGCGAGGGTATCTAACCACTCCTCCTAACAATAATTAAAGCGACTTTGGGAAAAGGTATTCGCACACAATTCCATGCTTGACAATAATATAGCACCCTTTTTAAAAAAGTTTGTCACAGCAAACACATACAAAATTAATTACTTCACCCAGCTGATCCTAGCAATTATAACTCCTGGCATTACCTTCCCCGCAATTTTTAGTGTGACCATTTATTATTTAGCGCTCGAAGGCGACAATCAATACATTCGTGATGCCTTCCAAAGTTTAATAGTTATTTCAACGTAATTCATTTATATCTTCGTCCATATTCAACAGATTTGCCTTTTACTAAGTCTCAACTTTTCATTCCCAAGAACACAACTGGTTCCATAATTATTATTATCATTACTTTAGCACACAACGGCTCATACTTGAATTATTATTTCAATAATTAATTTATTCATTATATTATTCTCATTATTTTTAGCACACAACGGCTCATATTTGAATATTATTTCCATATCTTTTATATTACATTTTCCTTTTTATATTATCCTGTTTGCCTTTTAAATAACATTATTCTTATTATATTCACAAGTATTCCACTGAATACGATTTCATTTGATTACACAATACATTTTAGCAATTTTTACTTTAGATTCCGCACTTATCATTTTCACACAGTTTTACATCCCTGATTTTTAGCCTACTTTCGATTTTTGCAAAAAATGAAAGTAGACTTATGAGATCACTACAGGGCGAAAAAAAAGTGTGTCTGTCTGTGTGTGTGTATGTGTGTGTGTGAGAGTCTGTGAGTGTGTGTGTGTGAGTGTGTGTACTCTGAATGTCTGTCCCCCCCCCCTATCAATTCGAACACGGTGAGCGCAAATTGAACGAAATTTGGTACAAAGGTAGCACTAGCAAAGGACACCTCAGTGTCATGTTTTATATCACCGCCATCTTGACGGAAACGTAATGGCGGCCACACAAATGTTCAAAGCTTAAATCAAATTACGACTAACCTAATCATCCGATCTCTACCAAATTTTGCAACAACATACCTTTATGGGGCAGCATCCTTTGACCAAACTAATAGGTCATCAGCCTAATAGTTTGCGGATGGCTGCCATCTTTGTGTCAAAATCGATTGCCCCTATTAATTCAACCACGGTGAAACCGAATGGAACGAAATTTGGTACAGAAGTAGTACTAGCAAAGGGCACCCCAGTGTCATGTTTTATGTCGCCGCCATCTTGACGGAAACGTAATGGCGGCCACACAAATGTTCAAAGCTTAAATCAAATTACGACTAACCTAATCATCCGATCTCTACCAAATTTTGCAACAACATACCTTTATGAAGGGAGCATCCTTTGACAAATCTAATAGATCATTAGCCTAATAGTTTGCGTATGGCGGCCATCTTTGTGTCAAAATCGATTACCCCTATTAATTCGAACACGGTGAAACCGAATGGAATGAATTTTGGTACAGAGGTAGCACTAGCAAAGGGCACCTCAGTGTCATGTTTTATATCGCCGCCATCTTGACGGAAACGTAATGGCGGCCACACAAATATTCAAAGCTTAAATCAAATAACGATTAACCTAATCACCCGATCTCTACCAAATTTTGCATCAACATACCATTATGGAGGGAGCATCCTTTGACCAAACTAATAGGTCACTAGCCTAATATTTTGCGGATGGCGGCCATATTTGTGTGAAAATCGTTTCCCCCTATTAATTCGAACACGGTGAAACCGAATGGAACGAAATTTGGTACAGAGGTAGCACTAGAAAAGGCCACCTCAGTGTCATGTTTTATATCACCGCCATCTTGACGGAAACGTAATCGCGGCCACCCAAATGTTAAAGGCTAAAATGTAATTACGACCAACCTAATAATCTAGTCTCTACCAAATTTTGCAACAACAAATCGTTATGTGGGAAGCATATTCTGACCAAACTGCAACATCATCAGCCCAATAGTTTGCAGATGGTGGCCAAGTATGTGTGCAAATCGATTCCCCCTATCAATTCAAACACGGTGAAACCGAATGGAACGAAATTTGGTACAGAGGTAGCACTAGCAAAAGGCTCCTCAGTGTCATGTTTTATATCGCCGCCATCTTGACGGAAACGGAATGACGGCCACCCAAATGTTAAAAGCTTAAATCAAATTTCGACCATCCTAATAATTTGATCTCTACCGGATTTTGCAACAACATGCCTTTTTGTGGAAAGCATCTTATGACTGACTACAAGGTCATCAGCCCAATAGTTTGCAAATAGCGGCCATGTATGTGTGCAAATCCATTCCCCAGATCAATTCAAACACGGTGAAACCGAATTGAATGATTTTTTTTACAGAGGTAGCACTAGCAAAGGGCACCTCATATTCATGTTTAATATCCCTATAGCACATTGTATTTCAACAAGCTACTACAACCAACATTCAATTATACTCCTTGAAAAGGTCAAAGAGTTATAACAATACCCATGCATTTAGGAGAAAGTAGGCTATATGTTCTTTACTGAACATCTTGTTAATACTGGAGAATACTTTCTCCGTGGTTACCATTGTTACATGAGACTCCCGAATCCAAAACACATAATAAATTTGGGTGTTACTTACATGGCTTATCCGGCCCCATCGTCCGAATTCCAATGGAACGACATTCGGCCCACATTAAATTTCTTACTTCATGATGATACACACACTTACACTTATTAAATTTCCCTCTGGATTACACATTCTTAGATTAATATGAGGGTGTACACACATTTTCACTACACTAAAAAGAATTTTAACTTTCACTTAATATTATATTTACACACACAGAATTTCACTTTTGTGGTAACAAACACGCGTGAATTCTTTCTTCACCAAATCCCAGGGGTGCAATTTTCGACGCTGCCTTCTACCTCCTATTCTGATATTGACAGTCTCGTACGAAATGAAACCTCCTTGGATAAAGAGTTCCCTCCTAATTCTGGTGTTTAATTTATCGGCATTTACAATACTGCACGATAATATAGTCTTTTCCGGTTCGCAATTGTCTATCTGGGAAAACGGTATGTTTTACGTTTAACCCTGAAGTCGCTATACTGCGCTTTTACAATAGATTATTTGATACTATGCGTCGGAACTGAATTCGGGCGGCTATTGACTTTTCTCTGTGGAGTACTTCCTTGAAACTCCACGTGGCTACGGATATCTCTTTGTAGATTCCTACTTCTATCGCCACTGTGTTACCCTAATCTCCTCAACCAGGAAAATTAGGTATTAGCTATGTTTTTACACCACCGTGGTTATACTAACGCACTGGGATAACGTTTTTAGAGTATCTACTCTTTGCTGATGTCTCGTATACTTTCGAGATACTATGTTCTCACTTCGAATACTAGTGTCGGGGCTTCAACTACCCTCGCCGGCTAACGTATGTTTTCACTCAATGTTTATAGCTTGGCCTACCACCGTAGACTATTATACTTTCGAAGTTCTAACTATACTTTTCTTTTGAAAAGAACTTCAACGTTTTAGAGCGCGGCGACACTAAAGAAAGCTGGACAGTACTTCGATTTAGAGTACTTCCGCTTCGTGATACAGGTTCGAGTCCTACTGACTGAACAAGACTGCCGGTACTTTGACACAGTACCACGCCCTTGGGCGTCTCTGGTAGACTGCTTGTGATGCAGCACTCCTGCACTGGGAGTTCACTGTAGACTGCTTGTTGATGATTGGGCTCCTGGCCCTTATATCTGATTCTAGCAAAAATAAATAAATTTCTCTTCTTCTCCACTACCAATTTCCAAAATAACCGTCGTACGATATTTTAAAAAATATCTCTGAAAAGCTGAGGTTTTAAACGTCTCAACAGTATCTAAGTTTCCAGGAATCGATCGTGCAAATCTTCAATATTAATTTAAATGTTCTCTTCAGATGCGTGGGTAGTGATTCTTGTTGTCTCCCACCATCAGCTTCTGGTTCGGGGACTCACCGACTACGTAATGATGAATTTGCATTTCTTTCCTGTATGATTTCTATGAACTTTATCCCCTCTAAAAAATCTTTTTCCCTGGATAATGATCACTGGTGGAGTCCTTTCTTTACTTTAATGCCTGCAAATTGCTTAATTTCAATTATTTCTCTTATTTCCAGGCCCCTCCCTTCATACGACGCTGCCATTTTATTGTCGACTCAGGGCTATTTCCGAAACTCCGTCTCTCTCATCGATGGAAGTTTCCAGATCTAATTTTACCGCGTGCGTAACCAGCTCTCTGGTGACTGTTCAGATGACCTCACCGGGCAGCTGTGGTCTGGTAATCTCTAGTTGCACAACTTGACTTTGCCTCACGCATCTTATGAAGTATTAGCTTCTCAACTAACTTCAGAATTCCCTTCTAAAGCCTGCATTTATACTTTCGTTTCTCCGAAATACAAGGATATGAGTTCGATACTGAACCTCTCCCATGGGTTCAATAGTGTGTATCCAGCTGTTCTCCTCATGAACCGCATCTCGGCACTCGTTAGTCACCGTTCATCCCTTTTGCGAAGGGTCCAAGCTTCGCTGCCATATAGAAGGGTAGGTTTGGCTAGGATGTTGTATAGTTTGAGTCATGTGTGCCTCTGGACTAAAGATGGCTCGAAGATGTTATTTATTAGTCCTGTGACCTTAGTGAAGTTGATGATTTTGTGCTGCATATCGGTTTCTTGTATGTAACTTAGGTTATAGCCGAGATATTTGAATGTTGATATCTACTCAAGGGTTGTATTTACTATTGCAATTTTTGTTCTCTCATGGTTTTTCCCGATGAAGGCCATAACTTTAGTTTTGGTAACGGAAATCTCCATGTTTTAATTTCTTGCAGTTGTGTGAAGATTATATACTGATCTCTGTAAATCATCTTCAGATTCTGCAAAATGTACAAGTCATCTGCAAACAGTATAGAGTCTATATCACGTTGCCTATCTATCTTAATGTGGCCATGGGTTTTTGTCTCCATTCACTGATGATTTTATTTATGTATATGTTGAACAGAAGTGGTGAGAGACAACAGCCTTGTCTAACTCCCTGATCAATGGGTTTCCATTCCGTGTGCTGTTCAATTCTGGCAGCAATCACATTTTGACTGTAGATATTTTGAATTGCTTTTATTATATGTGATGGGGTATTACTTTCTGCTAAAATGTTCCAAATTTTCCTTCTGTCTATTTTATCGAAAGCGTTGACAAAATCAATAAAGGCGAAATGTGTTTCTAGATTAAATTATTTCCTTTTCTCAATGAGTATCTTCAGTGTGAAATATATAATACAGTAATATATAATAATATATATAATAATACCGTGCCTGGCAATGAATAGAAAAGGTCTGATTGAAAAGTTAGAAGCCAAAGAAAGGAAAATCCTGAGGAAGATCCTTGGACCAATCAAATAAAATGACGAGTACAGAAGACGGCATAGCAACGAACTCTACCTGCACATTGAAAGCATAACAGACACCATTCAGAAAAGGAGGATTCAATTGTATGGCCACATAAGACGCATTATCTCGCAGAGACAGACCAACAAGATATTTTCCAACTTTGTTAACAAGAAAAACCAAGGGACCCTAGTTCATCTAAGTTGAAAAAGATCTTCGAGAAGTGGGAATCACACTTGAAGACATCCACGAACGTGCACCTCTTCAGAGAAGACTTCGAGCATACAAGAGCTTAGAGAGAAAAACCAAAATTGAAAACCAGCAAGAAGTGGGCTGATGAAAGAAAGGAGGCTCACAGAAAGTGAATGCGAGAATATTGTGGAAGAGTTAAAGCTCTAGGGTGCAAACGGTTGAAGTAACGTGGTCCACAGCAGGCCGAAACGAAGAAAGAAGAAGATTACCGTGTAGTCTCTTGAGGCCAAATGCAGGTCTTTCTAGTTGACTCTAGAGGGCAACCTGCGCGTCCTAATGAGGTTGAAGTGAAGACTTCACATACATCCAATCTTCGGTTCAGGGGAATTAATCCCAGAAGATGGGGAACACGGAAAGAGCCTCCCCGAAGAGTGTGTGATTTACATTCGGGCGTTCCCTGGGCAACGGTGATACACCGGCTGATCTTTCCAATCCAGAAGTAACATATGTATTTGTATTAATAATAATTACATTTAAAAGTCGGGAAAGGTTCTTTTCAGAACCAAAAATGACCATCATATCTATAAATATAGAGGGTATGTCATCTTGTAAATAACGGCTCTTACAAGAACTTTGTCAAACAACAAATTGTGATGCAATATGTGTACAGGAAACTCACAGGGACGTACACCAACCACGTCCTAGAATACCTGGAATGAAATTGGCAGTAGAGGGACCGCATGGACAATATGGTAGTGCTATCTTCGTCAAGCCTGATCTCCAGATACTTTCAACATCAATTACTAAAGAAAATGATATAGAATTAATATCAGCGGAATTGAGCAATTTGGTTATAGTTTCCATCTATAAACCTCCTAATGTAACTTTCTCATTCATGCCACCTAACAATCTCAGTGATCAGAAAGTTTCTTTCTTCATTGGCGATTTCAACAGTCATAGCAGTATTTGGGGATATGCACAAGACGACGAGAGTGGAGTATGTCTTAGAATGGGCCGAGGAGCACCATTTATCTCTTATCCATGATAGCAAGCTCCCGTCCTCTTTTAATAGTGGTAGATGAAAGCGGGGTTATAATCCAGAACTAATTTTTGTGAACGAGAAGATAGCACATCAGTGCGTTAAGTCTGTATGTGCCCATATCCCGAATACCAAGCATCGTCCATTAATGTGTCAACTGGTAGCTGCCATTAGACCCCAAGAGGTCTACTTTAAACGGAGATACAATTTTAAGAAAGCCAACTGGGAATGATTCACCAACTTACTAGACGAGAAGATCAAACCACTAATTCCAATTCCAGAGGAATATTAAAAGTTCAATAATATTATCCGTGAGTGTTCGAGAGCTGCAGTACCTAGAGGTTGCAGATCAAACTACATACAAGGCCTAACTCAGGAAACCTCTGCTCTCCTTTCAGAGTATCATAACTTATTCGAAGAAAACCCTTTCAGCAATGACACCATCGCAATGGGACAACAGGTTATTTCTTCAATTTCTGACGCAAAACGGGCACAGTGGTTAAGGATGATGGAAGATATTGACTTGAGCAGAAGTAGTCAAAAAGCTTGGCAATTACTTAGACGACTCAGTAGTGATCCTAATAAAACCTACACACATTCCGCTGTTACAGAAAACCAAATTGCACATCAACTTCTACTAAATGAACGATCATCTAATCCATTTCGACTTCAGAATAAAGGAACTGAGGGGGATTATGAGCAGGAGACTGATACACTCACTGCACCCTTCACTTTATCTGAGTTGAATAGAGCAATAGATCAGTGTAAGAATGGTAAGGCTGCCGGCTTAGATGGAATATGTGTTGAGCAAGTAAAGAAATTTGGCCTGTTGCTAAACAATGGTTATTAGAATTGTACAATAACTGCAGAAGCACCTGCAAGTTACCACGTGTGTGGAGGAAAGCTAGAGTAATTGCAATTCTCAAACCAGGAAAAGATCCAAACGATCCGAAAAATTACAGACCTATCTCACTGTTGTGTCATCTATACGAGATCCTAGAACGAATGATCCTTAAAAGACTTACAGCGATCATAGAACCTCTCCTCATTCCAGAGCAATCCGCGTTTCGTAAAGGGAAATGTTGTACCTCACAGGTCCTCCATCTGACACAATATATTGAAGATGGGTTTGAAAATCATAAAATCACAGGGGTGGCTTTTATCGATTTATCTGCTGCATATTGAACCCGCTGAGCTAAGGTTCATGTGATATTTCTTATAACAGCACATTTATGATAGGATGTAGTACCTTTGAACACACCCAGAAAGCCACGAGGAGCTGAGAGCTCACGCTATACTCTTTGAAGTAGCGGAGAATCGCACTTTTGACTTTGGTGAAGTCTGCTAATTATTTATCTGAGGTCTTATTAATCAGTTTTATCTTTCCACGAGACTCAGAATATTCCATTTAGTCATTCAGCATTATTAAAACATTTTGGAGAATGTTATTTTCGCTTAAGGTAAGGTAATACCCTTGCAGATACGCAAACAGGAATGTAAGTAGTCGCTCAACGACTTTGGTTTGACGACTTACTTCCTCGAGTAACCCTGTGCCTTGCACTACGTCTGGAGAATCCGCCCCGTGTAGGCGTGAAGTTACATCCGTCTTGTTAGACGTAGAAAATATCCGCTGTTTAGCGTGGAAATTGTTATCAGTTGCCATCGAGCACGAATACGTTACAATACGAGTGATAAGTAAGAATTGTATTGTGAATTATTTGCACTACATCTGGGAAATCCGCCTTGTGAAGGCGTGCAATTGTAGCTGTCGTGTCAGACGTAGAAAATATCCGCTGTTTAGCGTGGAAGTTATCATCGGGTGCCATCGTGCACGAATATTCTATAAATCACTGATATTTATGCACAGTGAACAACAGAAATCATATTGTGAAATAATTGGCAAGTATAGTGAAAATTCTAACATTACCGTGACACCACATTTTTGTACCCACGTGTTTGTGGAGGGCCGAGAGCCTGGTGAAAAATATAGAGGTAAACGTGTTATAACTACTTTAAATAAGTGTGATTATGAAAGTATAATATATTTGAATAGCCACAGTGAATTTTTCAATTACAAAACGACGCACATCTCACGGATGCCACGTTATGTAAAAAGTGGCGTCAGTACACGTGAAGAACCACAGAACAGTGCTTGATCACGTATTATTCAATATCTGCGAAGTAAAGGCTGTGTAATCAATTGTATTAAAGCCTGTAACATTTTCAACGAACATTGTGATTTTTGAAGTGAAAGAATGAACTACTACACGATTTATTCCACCACCCACGTGATCAAATTATTCTACACCATGTTCGAGACCGACATCATGGGCTAATACCATCATGGTATGAGGGTGATGTATCTATTGGAACCAGCATGATGGTGGAGCTTCCAGAACAGCGAACGAGGAGGAAGGAACCCAGGATGCCATACCCAGGCAAGTCCAGTACATCCACGAAGTAGACGACAGGGACAGATCGATCCCTGGCCTTTGGGAGAGTCCAGATAAGAGTCCTGATGTGGACGATGCCGTTCCGGAGAGCCAGGGATGAATTTGTTCAACCCTTGTCGTTGAACAGAGGGCTGAGTGAGAGCTCCTCCATTTCATGAGTTTTTGTAAACCCTTTCTCGTTCTAGTTTCTGGTGGTATAGTAGGTTTAATGTAGTTTGTGAACCAACCGAACTCAGTGACAGCTATTTTTATAGGTAGGGAATGTAACTAGTCTAATTAGATGTCATTTATTTCAGTTAGAGTGAGACACCCTTGGGTCAGACATTTTGGTCAACCCTGGTGCAGCTTGATGGACGTCGTAGAACGTCAATGCCTATATTTTGCTAAACGTGACCGTAGTCATTTGAGGCTACTTTGTTTAACCCTATTTGGGGTGATTTTTCAAGTCTTTGCTGACTTTAGTTAAGGCAATCAGATGCCATGGTTATCTTTCTTTAACTGCATTTTTTGCAGCCAGTCTTTGTTACACCCCTGACTTCGTTAGAGCAGTCGTATCAGTTAGGTAATCGACTGTAATTACCAGTTTTGTAACTGCATTATATTTCAATTGAGATGTTGCTCAGAAGCCATCTGGTCAAGTGTAGACCTTACGAGTAAAAGGGATGTTTCGTTGTCTAGCATCGAACCCAGTTCCCAACGTATCATTAAGCAGATCCAGAGTGTGGAATCTGCGTTACAATTATCATTTTGTTAGTGTCATGTGAAGACACGTAATTATTTGATGTTGTACAAGCAACTACTGAAGTATTATATCTTTGTGAGCAAAGAGCTCCGGCAATGTGACATTGCTACCATTTAGATGTCTTTGGTTTGAAAGACGGAATTATATCATTGTATTCAGATTTATAGCGTGTTTTTATACACGTATTCTTCGAGGTTTATAACCTATGGTAAGGGTTTTATGATGAGGCCAGTTGTAGAGTTTTTATTTTGCTTAAATCGCCGGCCTTGATAGTTAGTGTGTTTTGTGTCCGACCGCGCAGAATGTTGTAGCCTGCAGCGACACAAACTGGTTTGTGACCCAGTGCCCTTGAGAGCACGCTTGCATTATGAGACAGACATAGATTGACAGAATACAGAATGCTTGTTGTATTCGCTCTTCCTTTCATTGCTATTTAGCTCATGGAACCCAGTGTCCAACCTTGTATCTGATCACATGTTTTTATAGATTGTTTTTTGTTAGTTAAACGCATTTTTGCGTGTACCGTCGTTTGACGTGTACAGTTATGTCAGGTTTTCTATAGTACGTTGTAGGCGACCCTGTTAAAGGAGGTATTTGTTGTATGAAGGTATTTGTGTGTACCTTGTCCGGGATTGTTCCCGTTGACCAGATGTTATGGAGGGTGACTGTTGTGTGCAGGTCCATCCCAGAGTTATTGAACGCGATCTGTGCGCCGCTGGTAACTTGTGTTATTGTGTGTCCGAGTTGTTATTGCTCGTTGATTATATTCCGACTTTTGTGTCGAGGCTTTTGGTGGAGATTGATCTCAGTGGAGACACTCCGTGGCCAGGCTATTGTCAGTATTATTCGCCATAAACCAACGATAACCTAAACCGACATCTTAATAATAAAACGCATAATTTTGGTAAATCAAAAGCTAACTAACGATTTCTTTCTATCTAACTTTGTTCTTTTGCATTTGGAACCTGCTGACATGGCCGTGCTAATGAAGGTATTTCCTTTTGAGGGAATGACTAGGACAGCTGACACTTTTGTAGCGACCTGAAGCTTGATCGAACCTTGAGTTCGTAGCTTGTGGAGCGCAGGCCATGCGATGTTAGACGTAGTTTTTACTACGCAGTCGTCTCCGTAACTACACACATTAGATGACTATGGCTTACAGAGAGTAAACCAAGGTGCAGGCAGGCATTTTAATAAAACTGTTGTCTCTTATTAATTATTTATGATGTCAAAGTGTATGAATCCTACATGTTACCTTCTTGTGTGCTGTTAGCACCTAGTCACTAAGAATAATTAAATGTTTTATATGGCTGTTCACTTAGCTTTGAATGTAATTGTTTTCTGTTACGGACGTCATCGCCGTAAATTTCGTTATTAATTGATAGGACTTAGTTAGATGAATTAACGTTAAATGTAAATGTGGAGAAGGTATCATCCTAACTTAGATTTGTTTTGCTACCCTGTTAAATGTAAATTCAGATATTAGCTTGATCTTGTAACTTGACCTAGGGGCTTGCGTCCTACCATTTTCCTAGCGTTGCTGTTGTTGCTTTGTCATTGTGAGATAGATCTTTCGCGAGGGTTTTCCGTAACTTCTCAGGTAGGGACCTGCTCTTTATTTTTGTTTGTTTATTAGCTTGCGGATTAGCCGATTGAAACCCTTCGAACTAGGATAGGGGCTTGTGAATTTTAACAATAAATTTTCACGGTGTTTTACATAAGTGTGGATGTTTATTTTCTCAGTCTAGTTTTTAAGGTGAACCTTTCATTAGGCAGTCTATGACCATCGTCACCATGTACCACGATCCCTGTGGACTACAGATTCTCGTGCCGCTTTGGCCTATTAGGAAGTTCACCTGATCCTCACGGCAATTATGTCCGACGGATGAGATGTTAGGGAATTCATTGCGGTTGTTGGCTATCCTGACAGCTCCACCGACGGTCTCATAAAATGGCGCCCAACTCATGTGCCGACGTTAACGTGGTGACCGTCAGTTCCATGTTATTTAGGAGGATCTTAATGTTGATTAATGGTAAATTGACAGGACTGGGACGAACATAGAAAGTCGTACTGCAGATCAATTGACCGCATGGCATTCATGTTTGATAGAAGTCCATTGGGTGAGGCTTTAGTGTTGGATAAATGATGGATAGGATTTTCTTTGATGATGCCTCATCCTGAGTAAATGTAATAATTTGCTTTGCTCGCCGTTGTCTTTGTAAATGTAGAAGCACTTAGTTTGCATACTCCAGCTGTACTCGTGATATTTATATAAATGAAACAAGCTTTATACCACCAAGTAACTAATCATAGCTGTAAGTTCCATTAGATATTGATCCCTCACTTTCTCATATATATTTCTTGTCAATGGATGAGGAAACTATTCGTCGTGTGTTTGGGGAGATGATGGCAGGTGTTAATGCCAACCTCCAGCAGATTACTGCTGACTTAGGTGAGAATACCCAAGCTGTCAATAATGGTAGACAGGACTTAGAAGTTAACACCCAGTCAGTTAACAATGTTAGACAAGATTTAGAGGTTAACACTCAATCCATAAATATTGTAAGTGGTCATGTGGACCAAGTCACAGAGTCGATCAATAATGTTAGGGCTGATCTAACACAGGTCAGGGCCGACATGGACCCATATAGAGTCGAAGCTAGGAATGATCTTACGGCAGGTTTAGCGGCTGTTAGGGTTGATGTCATACGACACCATCAGGAGGCTAACCAGCGTATAGATTGCTTAACCGACCAGATGAATAGAGCTAGGGAGGATGTGCAGACCCGATTGGAGGAGCACACAGCTCAAATTCAAACGACAATAAACAGAGTCCGGATAGATATGAGAGCCGACCTGGAGCACACTCGAGAAGAATTTGGGACTCGATTGACTCACGTCGAGAGATTTATGGGCACCGTGAAAAAGGACATGGCGACCATGAATATTGGATTGATTTTGATGAGAGGTGCAGCAAATGCTCTGAATAACAACGTCAAGACGATCGTCGACGGCATGATCGACGTCAAGGACGAATTAAACACCAATAGGAGGAATATTACGGAGCTGACAGAAACCGTAGCAAGCCTGTGTGAAACAGTTGACGTTCATCGTGAGGAACATAAAATCGATCTCATGTTATTGAGGGGTGACCTCAACGAACACAAGACCACCATGGAGGCTAAGGTAGCCGAGGTCAAAGATGATGTTGGAAAGATCCAAGACAACGTGTCGAAAGTCGAAGGAGAAATCGATTCCTTACAGAAACGATTCGAGGAAGTCGCGGTAACCGAGAGGTTAGACCTTAGCTATAACCTGAGGACGGCAATACGCGAAGTTGACACGAACCTCAAAGGGAAAGTCGATAGGATCGAGCTACAACTTAACGACCTAGGTAACAAAGTCACAGCTAGAACCATCCCAGGACTCGGGGTTATTGAAAGACGTTTTGACAGACTTGAGACTCTTCCTAGAGAGAGACACTTACCCTCACAGATGGGAGACTCTCAGGAGACACCCGTATCTCAATCCGCAGGGATGATGCCTACTCATTTCCAACCCAGCTACCTATAGAACCGCAACCATCCCAATTCACTGGTTCAGCGCAGAGTCAAACTTTGAACTTTGACGCCCATTCTTTTCAACCAGCACCCAATCGACTTAGTCATGAAACGAATACACCTACGCATAACTACATGCAGAATTCATTTAGACCCGCGCATACGCAGGGAAATGTAACTATTATCCGTTCGAGAGAGGAGCAACCAGCTCGCTTCTCAGGAACTGGAAGTGGTATCACTCCAGTTGAATTTCTGGCCAACGTAGAAAGCTACTTGAGAGACACCATGGTAACTCCGGAGAGGGAGCTCCGAGTTATAGAGCGTTTGCTTGAGGGGCAAGCCAGCACCTGGTTTAGAGCCTTCCGATACTCGTTTATAGGCTACCAGGATTTCAAAGAAGCCTTGTTAAGAACTTACTGGTTGAGCGACATCCAGCAGAGCATCAGAGCTGAGATGTATACTCGCCGATACAGCTCTAATACTCCAACGGGTTATGCGAACTACTTCGCGACCCAGCTTGCGAAACTTCGTTGTCTTCAACCCCCATTGTCTGAACAAGACCTAGTAAACACCATCGTTTGGCAATACCCTGCAGACGTGCAACGCGTATTGATTGCTGCAGGCGCATCCACTTTTCAGCAGTGTGACCAAATCCTGCGACGGTTGGATGCAAACACAGAACAGTTCCCGACACACCGTCAGCAGAAGGCTGACAGCCGTGAGGAGAGGCATGTCAACTTAACTACTGTCGACAAAGTGTGCCAGACACCACAACAGACGCAAACCCAAGAGAGCTCTGGACAACGTAATAATTATAACTATGGAAGAAGAGAATGGAACAACACTCCATATGCTAGGGACCAGAGAGATGACCGTCGTAGTCACTGGAACCGGCGCTTCGATCGAACGACGACCGTCGTCACGAAAACGACCGCCGAGGGAATAATGGCAGAAACCCACAGCACGGAAGTATCCGTAGGGACTACCGATACAGTAGAGGGTATAAACGAGATCGAGACCCCAGAAACCAGCCAGATAGAGATTGGAAAGGAAGAGCACGGGAGAGCCGTGAGTATCTTCAACAACTCAGAGAACTCCAAATCCGAGAAGAGGGAGAACAGAACCCGACTTCGAGGGAAACTAGGAATTCGGCGCAGGAGACGGAGCAAAACCAGCCCGGTACTTCCCGCCAGGACAGAAATAAAAACGCCGAACAATCAATAGCTTCTTGCCCGGTTGAGCACAGAGTAACTGCCACCATATTACTCTGGGAGCCAATCCAGGAAGACCTGTTAGACGAACGACGAACGACGAACCACAACTACGAATTGACGCGTCTACCGAAGATTGTAACTACCCTGAATGGATGCAACGAAGTCATTCTCATCGATACTGGGGCGATGATTAGTGGCATTTCCGCCGATTGCCATGCCAGACTGAAAGCAAACTCTGAGGTGACAGAGCTACCAGTTTCCGCAGTAAGAGTCAGAGGAGTCATACCTGACCGTGTTGTAACGTGAAAAATCCAGATTCTATGCACTTTGAAGATTTCGAGCCACGTGTACTTGCACGAATTTCTTGTGATGAAAGGCTTGCATCATGATGCCATATTGGGTGCAGACTTCATTAGGAAGCATGATGGAATCATTGATATGGGACGTAATACGGTAGAGTTTAAGCCGAACTAACCCATTCAGATGAACTTAGTTGAAGAAGAACCGGAATTCCTATCCGAAATCGACGTTGTCGAAAATTTAAATGGCAAGGAAATTGAGAAGACACAAGTTGCCGACGAAGAGGCAGAACCATTATCAGCACCCATACGAGAGAATCTTGATGCAATATTGAACGAATACAGGGATATATTCGACACCACACCTGGTGAGATATTGGACTACGAGTACGATCGTACTACTGGATGATTCCCCATTCCAGAAGAAGATTTATCCTATCGCAGAGAAACACCGCGAGGAAGCTGCTAAGAAGATCCATGAGATGGAAGCAGCAGGCACAATCAAGAAGTCGTATCCGACAGCCTTTGAACAATGGAAGTTATGTGATAGAAGACATTAGGACAGGAGAGCGTATTGGAACCTTCAATGCAGCTAATCTAAAAAAAATATCACTTATGAATGAACTTTAAGTCGAATAAAAATGTCGTCCCAACATTTTATTTGAAACGACAGAGGCAGATGAACCCGCTGAGCTAAGGTTCATGTGATATTTTTTATAACAGCACATTTATGATGGGATGTAGTACCTTTCAACACACCCAGAAAGCCACGTGGAGCTGAGAGCTCACGCTATACTCTTTGAAGTAGCGGAGAATCACACTTTTGACTTTGGTGAAGTCTGCTAATTATTTATCTGAGGTCTTATTAATCAGTTTTATCTTTCCACGAGACTCAGAATATTCCATTTAGTCATTCAGCATTATTAAAACATTTTGGAGAATGTTATTTTCGCTTAAGGTAAGGTAATACCCTTGCAGATACGCAAACAGGAATGTAAGTAATCGCTCAACGATTTTGGTTTGACGACCTACTTCCTCGAGTAACCCTGTGCCTTGCACTACGTCTGGAGAATCCGCCCCGTGTAGGCGTGAAGTTACATCCGTCTTGTTAGACGTAGAAAATATCCGCTGTTTAGCGTGGAAATTGTTATCAGTTGCCATCGAGCACGAATACGTTACAATACGAGTGATAAGTAAGAATTGTATTGTGAATTATTTGCACTACATCTGGGAAATCCGCCTTGTGAAGGCGTGCAATTGTAGCCGTCGTATCAGGCGTAGAAAATATCCGCTGTTTAGCGTGGAAGTTATCATCGGGTGCCATCGTGCACGAATATTCTATAAATCACTGATATTTATGCACAGTGAACAACAGAAATCATATTGTGAAATAATTGGCAAGTATAGTGAAAATTCTAACATTACCGTGACACCACATTTTTGTACCCACGTGTTTGTGGAGGGCCGAGAGCCTGGTGAAAAATATAGAGGTAAACGTGTTATAACTACTTTAAATAAGTGTGATTATGAAAGTATAATATATTTGAATAGCCACAGTGAATTTTTCAATTACAAAACGACGCACATCTCACGGATGCCACGTGATGTAAAAAGTGGCGTCAGTACACGTGAAGAACCACAGAACAGTGCTTGATCACGTATTATTCAATATCTGCGAAGTAAAGGCTGTGTAATCAATTGTATTAAAGCCTGTAACATTTTCAACGAACATTGTGATTTTTGAAGTGAAAGAATGAACTACTACACGATTTATTCCACCACCCACGTGATCAAATTATTCTACACCATGTTCGAGACCGACATCATGGGCTAATACCATCATGGTATGAGGGTGATGTATCTATTGGAACCAGCATGATGGTGGAGCTTCCAGAACAGCGAACGAGGAGGAAGGAACCCAGGATGCCATACCCAGGCAAGTCCAGTACATCCACGAAGTTGACGACAGGGACAGATCGAACCCTGGCCTTTGGGAGAGTCCAGATAAGAGTCCTGATGAGTACGATGCCGTTCCGGAGAGCCAGGGATGAATTTGTTCAACCCTTGTCGTTGAACAGAGGGCTGAGTGAGAGCTCCTCCATTTCGTGAGTTTTTGTACACCCTTTCTCGTTCTAGTTTCTGGTGGTATAGTAGGTTTAATGTAGTTTGTGAACCAACCGAACTCAGTGACAGCCATTTTTATAGGTAGGGATGTAACTAGTCTAATTAGATGTCATTTATTTCAGTTAGAGTGAGACACCCTTGGGTCAGACATTTTGGTCAACCCTGGTGCAGCTTGATGGACGTCGTAGAACGTCAATACCTATCTTTTGCTAAACGTGACCGTAGTCATTTGAGGCTACTTTGTTTAACCCTATTTGGGGTGATTTTTCAAGTCTTTGCTGACTTTAGTTCTGGCAATCAGATGCCATGGTTATCTTTCTTTAACTGCATTTTTTGCAGCCAGTCTTTGTTACACCCCTGACTTCGTTAGAGCAGTCGTATCAGTTAGGTAATCGACTGTAATTACCAGTTTTGTAACTGCATTATATTTCAATTGAGATGTTGCTCAGAAGCCATCTGGTCAAGTGTAGACCTTACGAGTAAAAGGGATGTTTCGTTGTCTAGCATCGAACCCAGTTCCCAACGTATCATTAAGCAGATCCAGAGTGTGGAATCTGCGTTACAATTATCTTTTTGTTAGTGTCATGTGAAGACACGTAATTATTTGATGTTGTACAAGCAACTACTGAAGTATTATATCTTTGTGAGCAAAGAGCTCCAGCAATGTGACATTGCTACCATTTAGATGACTTTGGTTTGAAAGACGGAATTATATCATTGTATTCAGATTTATAGCGTGTTTTTATACACTTATTCTTCGAGGTTTATAACCTATGGTAAAGGTTTTATGATGAGGCCAGTTGTAGAGTTTTTATTTTGCTTAAATCGCCGGCCTTGATAGTTAGTGTGTTTTGTGTCCGACCGCGCAGAATGTTGTAGCCTGCAGCGACACAAACTGGTTTGTGACCCAGTGCCCTTGAGAGCACGCTTGCATTATGAGACAGACATAGATTGACAGAAGACAGAATGCTTGTTGTATTCGCTCTTCCTTTCATTGCTATTTAGCTCATGGAACCCAGTGTCCAACCTTGTATCTGATCACATGTTTTTATAGATTGTTTTTTGTTAGTTAAACGCATTTTTGCGTGTACCGTCGTTTGACGTGTACAGTTATGTCAGGTTTTCTATAGTACGTTGTAGGCGACCCTGTTAAAGGAGGTATTTGTTGTATGAAGGTATTTGTGTGTACCTTGTCCGGGATTGTTCCCGTTGACCAGATGTTATGGAGGGTGACTGTTGTGTGCAGGTCCATCCCAGAGTTATTGAACGCGATCTGTGCGCCGCTGGTAACTTGTGTTATTGTGTGTCCGAGTTGTTATTGCTCGTTGATTATATTCCGACTTTTGTGTCGAGGCTTTTGGTGGAGATTGATCTCAGTGGAGACACTCCGTGGCCAGGCTATTGTCAGTATTATTCGCCATAAACCAACGATAACCTAAACCGACATCTTAATAATAAAACGCATAATTTTGGTAAATCAAAAGCTAACTAACGATTTCTTTCTATCTAACTTTGTTCTTTTGCATTTGGAACCTGCTGACATGGCCGTGCTAATGAAGGTATTTCCTTTTGAGGGAATGACTAGGACAGCTGACACTTTTGTAGCGACCTGAAGCTTGATCGAACCTTGAGTTCGTAGCTTGTGGAGCGCAGGCCATGCGATGTTAGACGTAGTTTTTACTACGCAGTCGTCTCCGTAACTACACACATTAGATGACTATGGCTTACAGAGAGTAAACCAAGGTGCAGGCAGGCATTTTAATAAAACTGTTGTCTCTTATTAATTATTTATGATGTCAAAGTGTATGAATCCTACATGTTACCTTCTTGTGTGCTGTTAGCACCTAGTCACTAAGAATAATTAAATGTTTTATATGGCTGTTCACTTAGCTTTGAATGTAATTGTTTTCTGTTGCGGACGTCATCGCCGTAAATTTCGTTATTAATTGATAGGACTTAGCTAGATGAATTAACGTTAAATGTAAATGTGGAGAAGGTATCATCCTAACTTAGATTTGTTTTGCTACCCTGTTAAATGTAAATTCAGATATTAGCTTGATCTTGTATCTTGACCTAGGGACTTGCGTCGTACCATTTTCCTAGCGTTGCTGTTGTTGCTTTGTCATTGTGAGATAGATCTTTCGCGAGAGTTTTCCGTAACTTCTCAGGTAGGGACCTGCTCTTTATTTTTGTTTGTTTATTAGCTTGCGGATTAGCCGATTGAAACCCTTCGAACTAGGATAGGGGCTTGTGAATTTTAACAATAAATTTTCACGGTGTTTTACATAAGTGTGGATGTTTATTTTCTCAGTCTAGTTTTTAAGGTGAACCTTTCCTTAGGCAGTCTATGACCATCGTCGCCATGTACCACGATCCCTGTGGACTACAGATTCTCGTGCCGCTTTGGCCTATTAGGAAGTTCACCTGATCCTCACGGCAATTATGTCCGACGGATGAGATGTTAGGGAAGTCATTGCGGTTGTTGTCTATCCTGACAGCTCCACCGACGGTCTCAATATGATACAGTTAATCATCGTATACTGTTGCGCAAATTATATAACATGACAAAGGACTACAAGATGACTCAAGTCATTAGCAATCTTCTTCAAAATCGTAGGTTCTTTGTCGAATTTCAAGATCTGAATAGTCGACGGAGGAAACAAAAGAATGGCTTGCCACAAGGCAGTATTCTTGCCCCAATGCTCTTCAATATTTATACGAATGACCAACCTCTTCCAGTTGATACCAAAAGCTTCATATAAGCGGATGATCGAGCTATTGTTGCTCAAGCAAACAGCTTTGAGACTATAGAAGGTAAGCTATCAGAGGCTCTTTCTGAACTATCCTACTACAACAAAGGAAACCAATTGAAGCCTAATCCATCTAAAACTCAGGTATGTTCCTTCCATCTAAAGAACAGACAGGCGTCAAGGAAATTACAGGTAGCATGGGAAGACACTCAACTAGATCACTGCCCAACTCCTAAATATTTAGGTGTAACATTGGATCGTGCTCTCACCTATAAACAGCATTGCATAAACGTCAAGTAGAAAGTGTCAGCCAGAAATAACATCCTTCGCAAACTGTCTGGAACCAATTGGGGTACACAGCCAAAGACGATGCGAACTACAGCCCTGGCTCTGTGTTACTCCGCTGCAGAGTACGCTTGTCCTGTTTGGTACAGTTCCAGTCATACTAAACAAGTTGACACATCTCTTAATTAAACATGCCGACTTATCACTGGCTGTTTGAGACCAACATCACGAGATAGAATCTACTGTTTGGCTGGAATCGCCCCACTGGATATTAGAAGAGAAGTTGCAGACAGGACTGAGAAAACCAAAGCAATTACCTCATGCGCACACCCATTGTACGGGTATGAACCTGTCCATCGACGACTGAGGTCTAGGAGGAGTTTCCTGAGTACAACAGAAGATCTACACGAATCTGCTAAGTCCGCAAGATTAATATTATGGAGATCCAGAAATACGCACCTTGATGGCTGGATGCTACCAATTGAACATCTCCCTCCAGGACATGAGGAACACTGGTCTACGTGGAAGTCATTGAACAGGCTTCGCACTGGTGTTGGTAGATCAAGAACCAACATGTTGAAGTGGGGTTTTCCTGCCACATCCAGGCTATGTGATTGTGGTGAAGTCCAAACCACAGTCCATTTCTTGAACTGCATGAAGTGTCCTTTAAGTTGCTCAATGGAGGACTTGATGGCTGCGACACCTAATGCCCGTGACTTGGCAAAATTTTGGACAGGAACGATTTGATATGTGCATTGTTAAGTACCATATTTTAAATGTAAAATGTATACTTCTGATACGAATAAATAAATAAATCCCAGAAGATTAAGATTCCCTATGGCCCGGCCGGGAATCGAACTCGGAATCATTCGGATCAAGGCCTAGCGCGCTAACAAATTCGCAACGGGGTCAGACTGGAGAATGATGAAGATTAGATAGGAAGACAAAATAACAATCTGAGAGTTATTTACCCTTTGACTATGATCTGTCGTTGCGATGATCGTGCCAAAACTGTCAGGGTAACGATCCATCGTCTGTGTCTGTTAGGTAGTCAGTCCGAAGGCTGGTTGGATCCTCAAAAAGCACCGCCGTTACGTTATGTGAGTAGATACCCACAAAAACCCAAGGCAGCGCTATATTGAGGCGTTCTAGGCAAGAAGAGGAGTGAGGTAGTTTGCCATTGCTTTCCTCACTGAGTCAGAACAGTAGTCCTAACCCTATGAGTAGAACCTTTCACAACATCCACAGGCACTGACTGTGCCCCGAATGTCATTACTAAGCACCACCCATACCTCAGTAGCTTCCATATAATCACAGCCATGAGTGAGACTGAGACATCGGTGAAAAGCCACCTTTTACTCTAGCCTGTGCCAACTGACAAATGCAAATGTACTGTATTCATCAAGAGATGGCAAACAGGCCACTTACCGTCCTTTATTATTCATTTTTTCGTTATTTTTACGCTTGATGGAAGCAATTTTCAGGAAATATGAAAAAGGAGATTTTAACTCATGTTCATAATCCGCGGGAACCTCTGCCAATCTGTATTCGTATCAATTCGTAGATTCTGAAACATGTGCCCACAGAGTTTCATGTCTTGTTTACGCCGTGGTTCGTGACAATTTTGCGTGTATTTTTCTCAGTTTGCATTGGTAATTTTGGAATCTTGACATTTACCAAGCTATCAAATAATATAAAGTTTCTTTTAACATGAATAGTAGACTTGACAAGTGAGTTCCATTTCCCAAAATTACTTCAAAAATGTCAAATCTGATTTTTGAAATTTTCTTTACCTTGTCTTTTTTAGCATTCAAATCATTTGGCTCAGAGACATCGTTGATTTTCAGTATTAACAAGTGATTTATACACTATGATTATAAAATTTTATTTTAATATTTTTATTGGTCTCTCTTCCATCTCATTTTTATAGAAGTGTGTTCACAGCTTGGTAAACATGGCTGTCAGTTTTCACACATCCATCAGGCGAGAGCTTGAAATTGAAAGGGTTAAGACGAATGGATGAGAAGATCTGTTTCTAGCGAGTTCTAATGAAAATAAGTTATAGGTTGGCAGGGCACATACTAAGGCACGCAGTATTTAGAAAAGATGGAGGACAAGAACTGTAGAAAAAGGACAATGTTATAATATATTGCCCAGATTGCCTCGTATGTAGAGTGTATTAGCTATTTAGAGATGAAACGATTAGCTCAGGACAGGGGACATGGAGCGCTGTATCAATCCAGGACTGAAGACTCAAACACACATATTTCATGTTTGATCTCATCCGGGATAAATACACAGTTTTAGCAGAAAAATGAAAATGTACAAACAAATACATTTAATATAAGGTGATTTTTCATTTGTGTGGGAATGTTTGCCAAATTGTTGGGACAAAATTCTAGTGCTCACAATCAGAAGAAACAGTCCTAGTGAATTGACGCCTACTTGATATGTAGCCCGCACAGCCAGTAAGCAGATTGGGCAACAGCTCTGCGCCTGGCACCAGTCGATTAGATTGGATATTGGCAAAATGGAAAGTGGGATTGCAAGAGACCAGGTTTGAGTCCCAAAGGCAGACTCATTTTCTAGTCTTACGAGTTAGTCTACAAATGTTACTGCTTTAAAATAAGCTGTTATCTCTGTCATCTATATTGATGTAGGAGTAATATTTTATTGTAACGAATTTTACTTAAGTTCCGTTAAACTATTAGAGATTCTGTCATTTGTAACTCTTCAGTCGGTCAACAAGAATTTGCCCAATGACTGGGCGTGGGTAAAATGTATATAATATATGAATCATGAATTTGTAAATAATACTCGTGCATTATCAGTATTACAGGCCTAATCGGGCAAATTATAATATGGTAAACCTAAAATTGTCTATTGTTCGATACAATTGTCAGATCATGTGCAAATGCCAATCATTTGAGATAAATGTTATCTTAAACTAGCTTTCCGATAGTAACCCCCTTTATTTCCTTAGGTATATACGAGGGCAGATCAAAAAATAAGTTGCACTTCCCAGCTATGGCCATTTATTACACCAACTATACAACAGCAACACGCCTATATCGACATACAATGTAACGTCACTTTTCCACATAGATTCCAAGAGACTCCAAACATTTCTGCGAACGCACAACCAACTTGTCGATGCCGGATGCATAGAAAGTTCCTCCAGCGTTCTGTAACCACACGGAGACAGTGGCCTTCACCTCCTCATCGGTCTGGAAACGTCCACCACCGAGCTCCGTTTTGAGCTTACCGAACAGATGAAAGTCACATGGCGCTAGGTCAGGACTGTAGGGTGGATCTTGCCAGACCTTCCTCTTGAAACGCTGCAGCAATTCGCTCGTTTGGTGGGCCTTGTGAGGTGTTGAGTTATCGTGCAACAAAATCACACCGGCGCTTCTCTTTAATCGTGTAATTCTACCTTTTGGCCCTTAGGAATCGGATTGTCGCACGCACCTCATATTTGTAGTGAACGTCCAGTCGACGTGCCATTGCATTTGGCCGCTATTCACACCATACAAGACGAGACACCATAGCGACCTGCCTAACAGACGTGTGGGCAGTGTCTGTCCGTTTCTCCGCTGTGCCAACGTTTGCGACAAACAGCGCGTTGCTGCAGCGCGTTAGTGCAACTAACTTTTTGATCCACCTTCGTACAATAGTACTGTAGTAATATACTGTACCCCTCAGTGCACGTTGTGTTTGGGAGTCCATATAATCCCCCACGAAGAGGTTACCCATTAGGACATTATTACCCTATTGCCGACAGCCAAGTTAAGAAATAAACATTGTTTACAGTCGGTCCTGAGCTTTCATTGGCGTAGCTTTCCCCCTTTACCACGCTAGTGAACAAGCTCTTGAAAACACAAATCGCAACGCAAACTTGCTCAGAGGCCATCGTATCTCCTAAGTTTTCTTTTGTTTGTCTATTACTGGGCACACTTGCTCTTGGCCCAATGGCTACACCGGTACTGCTTGTGTGTTAGAGTGGAGAAAAACAAAAGAATAGTCGTAATGGTGGTCATTGGTAAGAAGCCTTGCTTACCGGTAGGGTAACAAAAATAAAAATAAAAGACACATGAGGAGCACAAGGGATCACACCCAAATGATCCATCTTGGT
The DNA here is from genome assembly GCA_946902985.2 of Meconema thalassinum. NCBI lineage: Eukaryota > Metazoa > Arthropoda > Insecta > Orthoptera > Tettigoniidae > Meconema > Meconema thalassinum. The sequence continues at coordinate 217,912,328 of OX336391.1, forward strand.
GACTATAGAACTACAAATACAAACATGACCGGATCACAGAATGATGTCACAAGGTGAAATGAGTTGCATGCAATAACGACATTATGATGCATACCAGTGGAACTGTAGGGGCCTGTAGCAAATTGGTGACATCAAGTGGTAACTGAAAACCAAGAGATAACAAATCTCCTAAGTTCAATATTAGTCATGTACAATGGTGAATTCAAGGCCTCCTTTTATCATTTTAAATGAGCATGTCGACTTCGTCGTTACGCTGAGGTCTGGCGTTACGGTACGGTGACGGGACGAAATGTACTGAGGTGTGTGAAGTCATAGTATCGCTTGAGCTCCCTCCATTCCCCGTGCTCTTCGGTGAGCGTGACGTCATCCAGCCAGCTACCTCCTTTGACCTTGGTTTGCACTTGCTAACGGAGTTTGAGTTCACGCAGTACGCTGCATGATCATGAGGCTTTCACCCAGCATTTTTCAGCATTTGTAGCATTTGTAGCATTTAAAATGATATAAAGTCTAGTCTTTCAGACTGACTATCACTCTTTTTTATTCTTGAGATTGGGAGCAAATCACAACATGCAGTATTGGCTCACAGTACGCGGCACTCTTTGCGAATATTTGACAGAGATGGCAGCACCATGCATAAACTTACTGGCAGCCACTGGAGCGAGAGGCGTTTCTGATACTTAAAATGACGCTTGCGTTCCGTTTTCATCGCCTAATCATCTGTTTTCTTCCCTTACGTGAGGTATAACCCATCAATATTCATCAACAGTTGACTGAGACATTAGGTGATGATGTCATGAATGTATAAAAACGTGCGTTCGTGGATGAGACAATTCACAGCAGGTAGAACGTCATGTGAGAACGATCCGAAGCAGTCTCGTGCACGATTTTTGTATATCGTCTGATATCAAACCAGAGACGATCTCTCCTCAGCGAATTAACTTTTAAATCTATTATTTTTGTATTGCAATATGAAGACAACTTTGAAGTTGAGTTTGACTTGTAAAAGCTTTAAGAGCTATTTCCAACCCCTCGGAGAGATGTTTATTATTATCATGTTTAAGTGAATTCAGCTGTAGGTTTTATGTCAGCAAAACAAGTTCCTTCTAGGAATATTACCGTGATGTAGCGATGCTCATCCCTGCTCCCTGCAACATGGTTGATCCATTTTAAACATGAGTGTTATTAAAATATTCTTAAGTATTGTAAGTCTAAAAGCAATCCATATTTCTCAGAAAAGAAGTAGTTTCTTACTTATATTGACCGCTGTGTGATTGGCTAGCCACTGGGCGTTTTCTCTTGAATTTGGGTTACCCCCCTCCCTCTCTACACACACACAGCCTAGTTCTTATGGTGTCTTTCTGATTGCGGTCATTCCAGATTGCGTTCACCTCATTAGAAGTCCAGAGTGCGGTCACATTCGTTTTAGGGAAGAGCTATAAACATTCCAGCGTCCAGATTGCGATCACTTTTCTTGGGAGACCGGTTTTGACAGTCAACTTATTAATTTTGACTCATCAAAAGTCACAGATTTCAAATCTTGAATGTTAATAAACCTAAAACTTCAAATGTTTGATTTTGTGTGTAGGAGGGGGCGGAGACAAAAATTGATAACAAAGGGGAATTAGAATCAAACGCAGAACAATTTACTTTTTCGAGACGAATTTTTCGAGGTAATAAAACGAATATTTTTCACGATATACAGTACCTATTATAAAAATAGATATCTCGCGCCTCATATGGGAGAGGAGGGGCAGAAATTAAAAATTATACCCTGTAAGTATAAGATTTCCCGCTACAACAATTTTGTTGAAAGTGAAGGTCGTTGATTCCGATCCTGAAAGGTTTCTATTCTTAAGACTGAAAATGTTATAATGATTGCTCTACAAGGTGCTGTGAGATTGGGAGGGGACTTGATTTTGTAAGCGAAGTTTTATGGGGTGTGCTCAGCTGAACACTGAACTGTATTCTTTGGTTAGGCAGTGAAATATCAGTTTCCCCTTGTTATCCACAAAACTTACGGAAGGTATGAGAACCAAGAATCAAGGACCGTTCTCCCAAGAAAAGTGATCGCAATCTGGACGCTGGAATGTTTATAGCTCTTCCCTAAAATGAAGGTGACCGCAATCTGGACTGCTAATGAGGTGAATGCAATCTGGAATGACCGCAATCAGGACACAACTGTTCCTATAAAAGACGGGGTTCATGAGAGTTATGTGACTCTATCATTACTCACATTTAACGAGTAACAGCTTGACCAGCGTCTATTGTTAATACTCTGTATACAGGTGTTTCTAAATTTCAATTGCATACACCCTCTGTCTGAAAAGTTCGGTGAATGGGTCTATATTACGAACCGATTGTTGGATTACCTGAAACAGCCGTTACTATCCTTCTGAGAACGGCTGTACAAGTCCTCGCATAGTCTTCCTGAGGGATAGCCTTCAGTTGGGTCGTCACATTATGTTGGATGTCCGAAAACCTCTGGCCCCTCAGGGCATTTCGGCGACCCTGGACCCCGATACTCCATTCTTTGACGCTTGCCTTCGAGGTCATAGCCTACTTCAGGCACCAGGTCTCGTCACCCGTGACGATGGTTTTCAGCACCATTCCATTCCACGGAATATTCACCCTTCTCACTGCCACCCGTCGAACAGGTGTGCACGTTAGATTGCATAAATTCACCCTTCTCACTGCCGCCCGTCTATCAGGTGAGCAAGGCAGGTTGCATAAATTCACGCTTCTCTCTTGCTTTCAATTTAGAGTTTTGACGACCCAAACTGAAGGCTATTCCAAAAGAAGACTATGCCAGGAGTTTCCAGGACTTGTTCAGTCGTTCTAAGAAGTGCATAACCATCCACGGGGATTACTTCGAAGGACAGTAACGGCTGTTTCAGGTAAGACAACAATCCGTTCGTAATATAACCCATTCACCGAACTTTTGAGACAGAGGGTGAGCTTTGAGGACTTGTATTGGGGACCAAGACGGTTAAGTTTAGTATAGGAACTTGTGTCTGGAAATGTACCGTCTACTCGCTACCCGTGAAAAAGACACGGATAGTCAGTCTGAAAGGCTGGACTTTATATCATTTTAAATGCTAGCTGCCGAGTACCAAGAAGGCAGTGCGAGAACAGAGTTTCAAGATTCTATTTTGTTTCTTCACTGCCTACTTGATTGTTCTCACACTGCCTTATTGAAACTCTGTTCTCGCACTGCCTTCTTGGTACTCGGCTGCTACATCGTACTATGACGTCACACACCTGAGTGCATTCTAGGTACACTTCGTCCCGTCACCGTAACGTAACGCCAGATCTCAGCGTAACGACGAAGTCGACAAGATCATTTAAAATGATAAAACACTACAGCACACGTTCAAATATCCCGCATTTTCGGCGCCACTGACTAGAGTACGTACGTCATTGAACGATCACCTGATGTCCCATGTCCCCTACAGGTTTGTTGACATTTACGAGATCCCTGTGGAATCCGAGGAAGACCTACTGGCGCGGGTTATGGCTGCTGGGGATGTTGGAGGACCAGGAATTGGTGATCGTGTGTACCAGAACATGGTACAGTGTCTGTGTTGAGGTCGGTGGACGTCACATCGAGCCCCACCTTTAATTAGACCCAGACGACAAGTAGCAGGAGTCGGGCAGAGCGTTGTAAATGTGGGAGCTGTGATGGTTTCTTACGGGTAGCGGGAATACGGTACGTTTCCGGACACAAGTTCCTATGCTAAACGTAACCGTCATGGTCCCCACTACAAGTCCTGAATGTCTGTAATGGGAATTTAGAAACGCCCTGTTTAATGGTCGACTAATACATATCAGCTAGCTTAAAATTGAATTTGAATTTGAATTTGTTTCTCCTATACAGGCCACTGAGGCTACAAAGCCTCTTTATGCAGCTCTCTTCATTCAGATGGCGCTTAAATGCAATAAAATAAATGAAGAAAGAAAAAACTTTACCTAAACATACAGTTGACAATAGAAGTTATTGTTATTACATCCGTTCACCTTGAACATGATAATTGTGTAGCTGATAGATTACAATGAAGGGAGTGTTTTATCGCTCTGATAGGAAGTCCTGAATACTGGTGCAATTTTTTTTTATTTAGTTAATTTACCCTCTAGGTTGGTGGTTCCCACGGACACAGCGAGGGAACTCACCACTACCGCCTCTATGGGCAGTGTCCTGGAGCCTGGAACATCTGGTCGGGATGGGTACAACTGGGGAGGTGTGATCAGCACTTCGCCCGGCGGCCTCACCTGCAAAGCGAACAGGGGCCACATGAGGGATGGGAAGGGATGGAATATTGGGATGGATAGGCGAGGAAGAGGGAAGGAGGCGGCCGTGGCCTTACAGTAGGTACCATCCCGGCATTTGCCCGAAGACGAAGTGGAAAACCACGGAAAACCACTTTGAGGATGGCTGAGGTGGGAATCGAACCCCCTCTACTTATTTGGACCACCCGAGGCTGAGTAGACCCCATTCCAGTCCTCATACCACTTTTCAAATTTCGTGGCAGAGCCGGGAATCGAACCGAGGACCTCCGGGGCGGCAGCTAACCATGCTGACCGCTACGCTACGGAGGCGACTCAATTTATTCCAGAGAATACTAGCTGAAATACGGAATGAACCTTTGCATTTTTCGGTTCTGTGATGAGGTATCTGGAGCATTTGTGCAGTGTGACTATTCGCACGGTTATGCACTGATTGCATGGGAGTTAGTGTGTAGTAAATATAAGACGGGATTTTGAATTTTAGAATTGAGGCAGTGAGTGACAGAGGGGGCAATGCCGAGATTTTGTCAAAATTAAGTTATTGGTACCATTGTGTAGGGCATACATTAATCTTTCAGTGCGCATAATATCAAAGACATCCGCAGGCTCGTTCCCTTGTTTTGTGAAGAATGTAGTTTCTGTGAATCACGTTTATGCTGCGAGAGAGCAACCCGCAAAACTCCAAATATCTCAGTTCCATCCAACTCTGGCTCACTCACTGCCTCAATTTCCATTGAAAGGAGATTGTTGAAAGAAATGAGAAACGAGAAGTTTCCATCTGTTTTTTCACCGTAGCCTGTATGACATTGGGTATCGTACATATACACTCCCCTTTTGTTTCTGTTTCCTTATATCAATGCAACCCTCTCGCCCCAACCTTTCTCCTTAGTTGGACATCCTCATCCTTCGAGGAGTCTCAATATGTTTTCAACCGTCCCCTTTACCTTCTCCTTCCTTACTACTCTGTCCGGCGTTCTAATTAATATGGCATGTTTTTCTACCAAGGTCCATACAGCACTTTCTGGCGGCTGCTCCCTGGTGACGAACAGTTTAATCATTTTAAATGATTATGCCGACTTCGCTGGCGTCTGGTTACGTTACGGTGACGGGACGAAATGTACCGAGAATGCACTGAAATGTGTGACGTCATCGTACTGCTTGAGCTTCCTCCTTTCCCCGTGCGCTCCAGTGAGTGTGACGTCATCCAGACAACTACCTCCTTTGACCTTGGTTTGCACTTGCTTTTTTTCTCTCATTTTAAATTTTTTGTGTGTTTTTTTTTTCTTTCTTTTTTTTTCCCCATTTTTTTTTCTAATGGACTTTGAGCTCTCGCAGCATTTGTAGCATTTAAAATGATATAAAGTCTAGTCTTTCAGACTGACTATCAGTGGTTCTTTTTTGTAATCTCATTTATACACTTTCTTTGGCCACTTTGTTTTAATTCCATTGAAAAAGGAGGCAAGGTTCCTTCGAAACGTCTGGTATTTAAGTTTTATTTTCACACGGCATTAGCCCAAAAACGTGAATAATTTTACTAACCCGGGCCGTGAAAGCCTTAATCTACAAATATGTAAACACTTATAGTGGGCGATGTATTGAAGATAGAGATATGCTGTCGCGGACTTTCTTGTAGAACTTTTCATGCTGGACAATTCTCACATAGTAGGGTAAACTGTACTGTCATTGGCACTCTGACAGTTATTGGCACTGCTTGCATTTATTTGAATATAATAGTATTTTTACAACAATAACATTGCCACAGAGTGTTTTATCCTTCCATTCTATTACTCCTTGGCCCCTATACTTCATCTTACTGCCACCAGGTGAACAGTTTTGAAGTGAATGTTGGAACAAGTTGGTGTTGTTCATCACTGCTGGTATTTTGTTGACATCTTACAGTTTCGTTCAGGTTACTAGTATCAAACTTCGATGTTTGGAGCTCAGTATACAGACTGTATTTTAAGGGCAAGTGTGAAAACATGTTGAATATGCCATAATGTATTTGTTCTGTGTTTATGAAGCACTCTAACCTATAATTATTCTGTGTAATGGGGGTGCCAATTACAGTATTAACAATAACGATAAAATGCAGTACTTCCAATAATTGTGACTTTAGTTTTCACAGTCGTGTTGCATGTCTAAGGTCTTGAGCAATGCGTTTCAAGTGGGAAAGAATATTGTTCTACATGTTTGTATTAAAAGCAGGAGGCACACCAAAGAAAAGAAAGGTGCAAAGAACTGTACCTGACCAAGATGCCAACAACTAAATTTAGGTGCCAAGTACTGTCTGTTTGCTCACTTAATATTTCATAACCGATTTATAATATGTTAAGGTTCTATATTTAGTTTCTTAATATTTATAATCAATATTCATAATGTAGCATACAGAACATGAGACCAAAAAAATGAGACAAAGAACAGCAGATTTTCAGTTCAAAATTATTCATTTAATAATTGCTTAGTGTCCTTAAAATGCCAATAACTGTACAGTTTACCCTATATGGATATTTTTAACGGTTTACCCAGCGTAAGCTTAAAAAGCGTACGGACGGCAGATTTTTCTTCGACTCGATTCACTGAAATCGTTAGTGCTCGGCTTCCTTTGGTCATAAATGAATGCTTTTCTACAGAAACCTTCCTCCGGAAATCCTTTACAGAATGGTGAAAACCGAATCCATCCAGTGATTTTCGAGATTACCCGTTACATCCGAGAATCGGTGACATTGTTTTATACTTACAGATAATGTTTTTCCGCAAACAAAACGCCCCATTTAGTGTATAGTGAGTTAGAACAAAGTGATCCATGCTGATGAAGACCCCATTGAAGGGTTGACAACATGTTACAACAATATAGGCTACATTATAACATTATACAGTTGAAGTAACATGTGTCCTTGGTAAAGTTAATTAATACGAAATTAATACTGTACGTATATTTATCCATTCTGGTTAATGTTTTTTGCTAGTTACCTAAGCTGCTGAAAACTGAAACCATGGAAACCATTGCACGAACTGCCCACTAGCGTTTATGCTGAGTGTATCGGCTATAAATATTCTCCATTCAGAAGTGAGGAGTCGCGCGAGCAAAGGAAGATAAGAGCAATGCTTCTGTTGTAGTTGTCATTTGACCCGCCCTCAGGATCGCCTGTGAGCCCCTCTTTCCCTTATCACAAACTAGCCTTGATTATCCGTTCTTGGCAATGAGAAAACTCATCTGATCTGAACGCTACTGACACAGGCCAATAGAGCACTACAGTTGGCAGCTTTGGTGACTGAATATATTCTTAGTTCCATCTCTTAAGGTACAGAATGCACATACAAAATTTGGTTGAAGACCAGTGGATAGAATGGACGCTACATGCAGTTAGACATTGGATCTATCAGCGTGCGAAATCATGTTAGTAACACTGACGTTTATCAGTTACTCCAAATTAATCTAGAATGTAAGGTACTATATGTGTTCAAAGTTTAGAGTTGTTGGCTTGCATACTTTCTGATATACTGGTATTAGGGAAAAAAATAGAGACAGCATTTATTAACTGTTGCTGGCTACCAAGAATACGCATAGTCAAATCTGTTATGGCACACAAAGCACACACGAAATTTGGTTGAAATCCATTTATTAGTATAGTAGTTACATGCATTTAAAAATTGGACCTATCAGGAGGCTTTGAATCATGTTGGCAGCACTGACGTGTATTAGTTACTCCAAATTAATGTAGAAGGTCATGTACTATACGTGTGCGAAAGTTTGAGCAGTTGGCTTACATACTTTCTGATATATTGGTATTAGAATAAAAATGAGAGCGCATTTATTAACAGTTGTCAGCTGATAGGTCCAATTTTTAAATACATGTAACTTTTGTACTAACATACGGATTTCATCCAAAATCGGCACAATAATAGATCATAATTTCAGATTAATTCTGAGCAACACATAGGCCTACATGATATAGTTGCCATCATGATTTTGCCAATGCATTTTGATATCATGAATTTGTTGTTTGGAGAGTATATTTTTGGTGAGAAGTTTGATCCTTCGCTTATATTAGGAACATTCTTTACTCTTGTGAAGGATATATGCCAGCATTGATTTCTAATGGATCAACAGTCGCTAACCTCTGTTGTTACCTGGATCCATGGTGTAGGATCATTGCTGACATTTTTGAGATCATTTGAGGGGAGAGGGATCTGGTTCAGCTATATCAATTTTCTTCTTTCTTCTTTTTCGATACCTCATGTACTTGGTGCTTGTAGGATATTCTTGTTAGAGTCATGATTTAGCTCCATCATTGTAGGATTTATTTACTCGAATTTATTACGCATTTTGATGGCATGAGAATACTTCAGAAAGAACATTCTGTCTTTTCGTCGCTATTCCCAGGAACAATTTAAATTGGAGGCGTATCTTTGTTAAGTACAGTATACGTGACAACGATTATACTTTTGTAAGGCAGGTGGAATGTATTTATGGACCCATACTTAATTATTTTTTTTAGCGTATGGCTTTTAGTGCCGGGAGTGTCCGAGGACATGTTCGGCTCGCCAGTTTTGTAGCTGCTTCGAGACGGACACCCATGGGTGAGCTACAAGTACCGTTGGGGAGGAAAGTTGGAATGGAAGGTCGAGGAGTTGGAAGGTAGCGGCTGTGGCCTATAGTTAGGGACCAACCCCGGCATTTGCCTGGAAGGAAGATGGGAAACCACAGAAGACCATCTTCAAGGTTGCCGGCGGGGGGATTCGAACCTCCTCGCCTCCCGGATGTGAGCGACTGCCAGCAGTCATGCCGTAACGACCACGGCTAACTCACCCGGTTTAATTCAAGTAAGGACTGCAGACAATAATTTCACACACTGTACTTTCGCTACCAAACGCTATCGTCCACGACACCTAGCTTGCGGACTTGGCTACTAGATGGAATCGCAGTCAGCACTTGGTGGCGAACGTTGGAACTAATAGAGCGTTATCAATTCTAACCTACAATTTTTGGCTTCACACAAGTGTAGTTAGTGGAAGGTTCTTTTTCATGCCATAAATCTATGACATGAGACCGCCGGCTTTATATCCCCTCCGAAGGATGGCGTACTGAGGGATTTTCAATGCTCTTAAAGAATCCGACAACTTCGACCGGGTTTGAACCCACGACCTTGGGCATAGAAGCTTAGCATGCCACTGAAGCCGCCTGAACTCTGACCTAGACTGTCAGACTTGGCAGACGTTGTTTTCCCAGCAACATGTAAGGTGTTTGTGAGTTCTAAGGAGCCCGATTGTGACGTAGACATGCCCTTCTCAGTGTGCCAAGGTGTGGAAGTAGAGAGTCACCAAGCACTTGTCATTTTCGGAGAAAAGAGATGCTATGCAATTGTCGTCCTCTCTGGAAAGGACATATGACCTCGCTCTTCCTTCTCTTAAAACAACAATTACAAATTAACTAACCTCCTCTCTGGGCGAACTAAAAATTATTTAAGGCGTCATCTTAACCCCATCACCCATTTGTACAGTATACCGCCTCGTTATGTAGTAGCTAGCATTCTTGGCTGTCACCACGGAAGACCGCGTTCGATTCTAGTGTGAGGGACAGTAAGGAGTACACTCAGCCTCGTGAGGCAAAACTGAGAAAAGGCGGGTTTGATTCCTACCTCAGTCATCCTGGAAGTGGTTTTCCGTGGTTTCTCAACTTCTACTCCAGGCAAATATCTGCATGATACCTAACTTAAGGTCACGGTCGCTTCTTACCCAAATTCTATCTCAATTTCAAATACACACACTAGTACAAGCATCACAGTGACACAGGTTATCAGACAAATTCTACGCACACACACCTAAGTATATGGGGATACATGAGCACGATGTCCTCACCCAAGAATAGTAAACTTAGTTATGGAAGGAAGGGTTGAGGACAAGAAATGTAGGAGTAGACCAACGTTAGAATACGTTAAACAGATTGCCTCGGATGTACAGTAGGGTGTGGTAGCTGTGTAGAGATGAAACGATTAGCTCCGGACAGGAAGCCATGGAGAGCTGCATCAAACCAGTCAAAAGGCTGAAGAACCTTGAATGTCTAACTAAGATACAAGATCAGTTACACTTGGGGTTTTCTGAAAGACGAGTGTTTGCTTTAGTGATTGAGGGCAGTGTCCTAGAGCGGGGAACATCGAATCGGAAGGGATACAACTGGTGAGGTGGGATTGGCACCTCGCCCAGGCGGCCTCACCTGCAAAGCGAACAGGGGCCTCATGAGGGAAGGTAAGGGATGGTTAGGATGGATAGGCAAGGAAGAGGGAAGGAGGCGGCCGTGGCCTTGAAGAAGGTACCATCCCGGCATTTGCCCGAAGACGAAGTGGGAAACCACGGAAAACCACTTCGAGGATGGCCGAGGGGGAATCGAACCCCCTCTACTCATTTGGGCCACCCGAGGCTGAGTAGACCCCGTTCCAGTCCTCGGACCACTTTTCAAATTTCGTGGCAGAGCCGGGAATCGAACCCAGGACCTCCGGGGCGGCAGCTAACCATGCTGACCGCTACGCTACGGAGGTGACTCTGATCTGATTATCAGACAAATTTCACACACACACACACACACACACACACCTCAGCCATCGTTAAGTGCTTTTTCCGTGGTTTCCCACATCTACGCCATGCAAATGACGGGATAGTACCCAACTTAAGGACACGGAAGTCCCAATCCCAACCACAATTAAAATACACGCGCTTGTACCACAATAACACAAGTTATCAGAAAGGCTGAACACACACCCAGTATATGGGGCTGGTGACCATGTTGTCATAAAATATTCTCTGAGAAAACCTTTTCCAAGCACCTGTATACTGCGCTGTATACCTCACACGGAATTCCCTCTCACATGATCCTGCTTAGGAACAAATTCTGTTCAAGGTTGACATAGACAGAGAATGAATGATACGAGAATGATGAAGTCCAATAACGTCACACGAGATATGGGCAGTGGCAGTCAAGAGTCAAGTGCCTATGATTCATCGTTCGAACTTCGTTCTGCCTGCTGCACGTCTTCCTTGTCAGAAGCCAATGAATGCATTGCGTCAGCTGCCGGTTCAAGAGTGGCCATCTCATCCATTATCATTCCTAATGAAATAAACATCACGACATTATCTCGCCCGAAAGGTTCACAGCAAGCATCTGCGAATGGTAGGCAAGATAGGATAAACCTGCCTGGACATTTTGAGATAGGAAACGTATGTACAGATACTGACGTTCAGCGGCAGGAGTGGGGTGTAGAGCGGTGCGGGGAGAACATTGGCGCGCGTGACATTAGGTTCTCACAATCAGACACAGACATGCTCAGCGTGGCAAATGTTTTACGCTGCAGTAGTATACAGTACGGTGGGAGTGGGATGGGGAAGTGCAGAGATATGTGCCGGTAACTGCAATTATCGTGTCGGCCCAGTTTCCATGCTGGCGCTCGCTCTGGCTTGAGCTGGTGCAGGTAGTCGATTCTGCGAAAATCATGGTGGCTTGAGTAGCATTATGAATGACGATTAATGTATCTCTGCCTCTATTATTTAACGGGATCAGGGATGAGATGCGATGAAAGACTATGTGGCGGATGTTTTTACAGCTGGATGCCCTTCCTTATGCCAACCTCATGAGAGATGAAATGATTAAAGATGAAAGAAACTGGGCAAGGCCGTGGCCTGTCATAAAGGTACCGTCCCAGCATTTTCCTGGAGTTGAAAATGGGGAAACCACGGAAAACCATTTCAAGGACGGCCGTTGGTAGGGCTCGAACCCATGTCTACCGAGTCCGCAGATAGCTTGGCCCTATGGCCTAGCGCTGCGCTTTAGCGAGCTGTGAGTCCTGAATGAAGATTAATTAATAAATAATAATAATAATAATGGTATTGATGTTACGTCCCTTGTAACTACTGCGGCTCTTAAAGACGCTGGGGTGACAGAATTTTGCCCCTGTAAGGGGATCTTTAACGTGCCAGTAAATCGACTGGCACGGCTCCCTCGCATTTGCACGCCCCTAAAATAAACACCAACAACTATTTAATATTTATTTATTTAGCGTATGACTTATACAGACATTATCGGTAATATAATAGGCTATATACATATTTACAGAAGAGAAACAAAGTAATTTGTGCTTCACAACTGAATGTCTAGATTTTCAATCCAGCATACAGCATCTGGAGTTACCAACAGGAAGTCCGCTTCATCGCCGTGATAAGCTCGAATCTTGCATTCTCTGACAATGTGATGAATAGTCTGGTGTGGAGCTCCGCAGTCACAGTCTGGATTAGGTAGCTTTTTACACTTTTGGAAAGCGTCTCTGCACCGACCATGTCCTGTTCTGATTCTGTTCAGGGCAGTCCAGGTCTTGAGTGTTAGGTGGAATCCACTTGGAAATCTGGGACCTGAGAAGAAGTTAAGCAGGCGCATATCTGTTGCTGCTTCCCACGGACCTTTCCATTCATCAAGAGATTTAAAACCCTTAAGCATCCATGTCAGCAGCATCACGTATAGTTGGATGGCGTGATAAAGTATTCAAGTTTCAAATGTGGCAGGTCATTATGCACGGGTAGACTAGGATTCCCTTCATGAGGGCATTAGATCGGCGTAGATCAGGTGGCATTATACCGGTTAACAGTGGAAGCCAATGAACTGAAGTAGATGTGATTGCGCCAGAAATGATACGCACTGTGGCATTAATTTGGGTGTCAACAAGCCTTGTCTGATGACTGTTCAACCAAACAGGTGCACAATACTCAGCCCTTGAATACACTAAACCCAATACTGAAGATCGCAAGGTGGTTGCCGAAGATCTCCAGGTAGTTCCACATAGTTTATGAAGGATGTTGTAACGAGTTCTCAACTTTTGTGCTAAGTTCAGGTGTTGTTTGAAACAATTTAATAAATTCACCGTAATAATATTTCGTGTTTGACGGGTGTTATTATCTGTAAAATAAACAACTTTCCTTTCAAAACTCAGCAATTTTTCCAAGTTTATGCCTGTCTTGTGTGAGGTTTCACCTAAGAACACCAAGCTGGCTCATCAGCGGGCTCTTGGTGTCCGCGTCCAGATCCTCACAGGAGTAGCGAACTGTGCACTACCTCCCTTCTTATGAAACGCACGTACGGTTCATAACTGCAAGTTTCAATTCACGGGCCGTGAAAGCCAATATACAAACTTTCCTTTCATCAACTTTTAAGATTGTGTGGTATGCCCGTATTTCCCTTACCGGATGGTGGTATTAAATACTCCAAAACACCAGTCTACCGCTCGACTTTGCATTTATTCCTCTTACTAGACTTGTGAACTGTAAAACCTTTCACAACACTTCCCTCAGAATCAATCAAAACATAGAGACGTGGGTAGATTATTGGCTGAGGAATAACCTAACCACCAAGGGAAGATGCTAAAGAAAAGGAGGTGGGTTTCGGACTGGAGATGAAGGATATAAAAATAGGATGAGAGTCCCACAAAAGTTATAAATTTAACTTTAAATACACTTAAAGGCGGTTGCCACTGCAAATCAGCTCTCCGATACCTAAAGTGAGTAGGGACCTGGTCGAAGCTGACGGGAACCGCAGCTAAGACTTGGGCGGTTTGCCAGAGAAAGGCTTTAGTGTATTTCCTCCCAAGCATGCATAAGACTACTATGGGGAAGGGTGATAGTCTGGCAAGACAAATAGTAACAGATTTATTCTGTATTAACGATGGCATAAACTGAGGAAGAGTTAGGAAAGCCAGGATCTTGCCTAACTGTAGTATTTGCGAAATGATAAATCCAAAAACAAATATTTAATTTATTTAACAAGGCAAAAGAAGTTGATAACTTTAACAAGTATATATTTTTAATTTGGTTAACAATTTTGTGGTCACAGACCTCAGAAAGCATTAAACGTTTGCGCCAGGCAATTAACAATTTATGAGGTTTCGATCCTTATATATGTACTAAAATCTTTATAAGATTTAAAAAAGACAAATGAAGTAATTAAAGTTTAAACATCAAATTGAGTACAAGGAGTGTACTTTAAGAAATTTCTGAGAGAATATTCTAGAGAGAGTGACAACTTCGAAAATAACAATAAGAAAAACATGAAGAATAAGATAGAAGTTCCTACACCTTCTTATATTTAAGCTGAATTACTTTATAACAATTATACAAAAGAGAGCTGGTCACTTACGGTGAAACCTGAAGAGAAAGTCAAAAAGGAAGGTTCTCGACTTCCTATGGTTAAGTAGGAATCACAAGCCAAATGGGGCAGTTTCCATTTCGTGAGACCTAGAAATAACTCACTCAAGAGTTGAAAGAATTGTTTTCCCGGATTATAGGGAAGAAACAATGTAAGCATGAACCGTGTATAAAACACGTAGTTATACAGAGATTAATTAATGATAAACAAGCAAAATGGAAGGGCACTTCGTTATAGTGACACCTTATAGAAAAGTTACAATTTTATTAATATGGTTTGTTAGTAGAAGGTTGAGGAAAGATCATTGGGATTTAGGATCAATGTTCATGGCCTTATTTAATGTAAACGGACGATCGCGACGCGGTAGAAAATTGGAACAAGCACTAGTTTTCACTATAGTCTGTTAAATAGATGAAAAGTTCACTGTAGAGACACGAAAGTTTATGGGAAAGAAAGTTATTGCAATGATGAAAATAACTGATTGCACTAGGTAGGCGAGAGTCTATTTCTTGAGAAAGTTGTGAATTACAATTAAATGTACCATAGAACATTCCATCGGTGGAAGAAATTTCGCTATTGAGCATTCATTCAGAAGTAAGATTCTTCAATTATAAATAGTATTCTCACAAGTGAGTGAAAAATACATGATGGCAAGACTTGTAGATAAAGTACAGGATCTGGAAGGTTCCAGAACGATCTTTATAGAAAAATGGGGTCAAAGTTAATCCAGCGGAGGAACTAGCTTGGTAATTTATAGACAGCGGGTATTAGATACTATCCCACGTGGTGAGAAGATTTCTCATTTAACAAGCATAAGAAATGCTGCTTTTCACCAAGATTGGCTTAATTAGACAAAAGCCCAACATGGAAAATCCCGCGAAGGATGATTATTTCAACAAATAAGTAATTTCACACTGCCTATAAAAGATCGTTAAAAGCATGTAGGCGTTAAAATCATGAAGATGAGGTTAAAACTTGAAGTTTGTACTTAACTTTGCTGCATGGCGAAAGTGAGGTTCTCCTTGATGGTTAAAGTTACCACATGGCGTGGAATCTAAAAAATGCCTCGTTAGGTCAGGAGGCTAGCTCTAGTTGAGCCTTAACTGAGTCGACGGCCGGCGCACAAGTGAGACCCACTCAGCCAAGCACGGAGGGTCCAAGGAAGGGAAAGAGTGGGGGTAGGAGTCAAAAGGAGAACATATAAGCATGACCAACATTGTAAACTTAAATTCTCATGAGGAAATGGTCTTCAAAGAGTTGATAGCAGGCGATACTAGCACAGCATGGTGAGTGAAAAAGTAGACGAAGATCTCTTGATCACGGAGATAATAGCTGGCGATGGCAACGAGAACTGGTGGCCAGATGGAAAAGGAAGTCCCCTTGCACCAGGAAGAATTGAGGAGTTTCAGAGATTCGCTGCCAGATGACGCTAGGTGAGTCATGGGATATATATATCTAGAACAGACTCACAAAAGATATAAGCGACATGACCACCAAAGAGAAAATAGAAAATCACTGTTGGTGTTTGACAAAGAGGAAGGAATGAACATGCAAAGATCATTAAAAATTATATTCTCTCGCCCCGTGTATTCCAAGAATACACCATACTGGGAGGTGAAACACCAACAGAGAACAAATAAGCAGTTAAACATTTAAAGGTAATGGAGCGATCAAAGACAGTTGTCTTGTGATCGGACCATTAGTGGTCAAGATTTTGGCCACCCTGACTCTCCCATCCCTTCTAGGATAACACTTGGTCACTCTACCAGAGGTCCAGACTAGGGGGGGGGGGGGGGGCGAGAAACATCCCTAACCAGGACCAAGTCCCCCAAATTAATGTCGGGTCTGGAAAGAAACCACTTCTGTCTCCGTTGCAAGGAAGTTAAATATTCCAAGTTCCACCTCTTCCAAAAAGAAGTACGGAGGGCTTCAAGTTTACGCCAAACCATAGGTAAATCAGAATCCCTGTAAGAATTTGGAAGGGGAGGAGGGGCAGAGAGAGAAGTGCCGATAAGGAAGTGACCAGGTGTAAGTGGAAGTAGGTCATCAGGGCCATTGGAAAGTGGAGTTAAAAACGAGAATTAACAACACCTTCAATCACAAAATAGCTAGAAGCTGAGGGAAATAAAGCACTAGTAAAAATTGCGATAAGATGCGAAAGGAGAATTAACAAGTTTAAACAAAGCGTATAGAAACAAGTACATCTATTAAGGATAAGAATATACCAAATAAACAAAGGAACTATGTGAGTAGAAAGCAAGAACGCCATAGGTAACAACAATCTAGTAGCCATAAACAATGACCTTAAGTCATGATAAGTATCAAAGGGATTAATCAAAAAAAATACTTAAGTCAGCGAGAAACGTGACGTGACAAGTATAAATACGAAAACACATCGAATGTGACGACGAGAAAAAACAAGTTTGTTCATCAATGAACATTAAAGGTGCAAAATATGTAAGCAAAGAGCAATACATGAACGCGTGAAGAATACGCAACGATGTTATGAAACAAGAATCAAAGCAGTTGTAGAATACGAGCGTGAGTAAGTGGGAGACGTAAGCATGAACGACCTTGACCCACATAGTACAGAGAGATAAGGAATATAAATATCTGAAAGAGTCCTTGACCGGAACAAGTTTATTTTGGTGATGAGTTGAGCAGCTTCTGAAATTACGGTAGCGACTCGCAAGACAATGGTTGGCATTCAGCCAGAGTTGAGATAAGGAAAGCTTGCTCTGACCTTTGGCAAGCATACAGGAAATGAACAGCAGTTTGGCCTTACCCAAGCTTGTATACAAACAAGATTGAAAAACAAGCAGTTCCAAATAAACAAACAACACAAGTGAAATCAGCTGAGATTTAAAGCAGATATTCAGGTTGGACGGCATGCAGTCAATCGTAACTTGGACGTGAAAAGACAATTTAGAGACATATGAGATAAAGTAGGAAATCAATTTCGCATAATTTTGAGGATTACGGAATCCGACAATTTTCAACAGAAAAAAGCTTAATTCTTCCGAACAGAGAAGAAAAGCTGGGACATTGAGAAGGAGTTTATGCGTAAGAATAGTTATTCTAGATGCTAGAGAATTCAGATTTTCAAGCGGTTTCAAAAGCGACTTTCAATTGTGAGGAAGGGGGTAGGAGCCGGCCGTGGCCATCCTTCTAAATAGCGAATGAAGTGAAACATAGCTTACAGCGAAGTGATGGAGACTGATAGCCCTGGTTTTACACAAGGGGAAGATAGTTTTCGATAGAGAGTTTAAGCAATTACCTGCTATAAAAAATGACATGAGAAGGTAAACGAAGTAACACAAGGTGAGGCGAACTTGAATTGCCATCTTGTGCGGGAAGAAGGCAAAATCATTTAAACAACTTACAAAGGTGGCGTAGTTGTTTACGATAATACATCGTTTCGGCAAGTGTTTTTCAAATATATCGAGATTAGAAACATGAGCGTTCTCTTTTTCAGAAATGGGATTTATGTCAGCTGTAACAAAATGACATTTCGATTTGGTTTGAAGACTGGGTTGTTGGATTTCTCCAGTAATAACCCAACCAAAATCGGTGTCTCTGGCGACCACGTTTGAGGATAACTTGCGAACCTGTTTACGGAGGCAATTCCAAAAAACATTGGCACTGAAAAGTACATCAATGGGACCTTGAGCATTAAACTGAGGATCAGTTAACCTTAAGTGCGAAGGAATCTTTAAACTGGAAGTATTAATAGAGCTGCTAGGAGTGTCCTTGCCAATACTGGTAAGAATGAGACAGTGTAAGTTAAGATTGGTGTTTCTTTGGCAAACTCTCTGATTTTCAATTTTGAAGACTGCAAGACTTGAGTTTTCAAATTGTCAATGCCGGATACATTGATGGAAATAGGCGATGACGAAAGACCTAGTTTTTTAATTAACGATTGCGAAACAAAGTTGTGCGTTGAAGCGGAATCGAGAAGACCGCGGGTTCGAAACCAATTTCCAAATTTATCTCGGATTTCGAATTGTACAGTGGACAAAAGAGCTTGCGCACTGTGAGAAGTTTCGGCGTTAGAAATGCAGGAAGAAGCATTAGTTTGTTCCGAGCTGCTCTGCATGGAGTTTGAAGAGGCAGGTACTGATGACCTCGATTTATCATGAACGTGCAATAAAGAATGGTGCGGTTTTTACAATGGAAACAGAGATTGGATGACGTACAGTTTGAAGAAGAATACTTAGGTGACAAGCAGTTGAAGCAATGTTTGCTATTGAAGACAAACTTCCTTCGATCTTCGACAGACAATTCTTTAAAGGATTTGCACAAATACAATGTGTGAAGCTTTTTACAGAGCGTGCATTTTAAAGATTTGTTGAGCGGCCTGATATGTTCTCTTGCATGGTTGAAAGAAGCGGAACGAGTTTGCTTGTTCTCGACAGATGGGGGCTGATGACCCTTTGAAAAAGCAAGGTTTTTCTCAAAAATGTGACACTGATGATTCGTTTCGACATTTTCGCACTGAAATGAGAGTGCTGTAAGGACTTGGCATCGGCTGTTGAGAAACGAGATGAGGTGTTCGAACGAGTATTCCTCCTTGCGAGCGAGTTCGATCTCCCAAGCCTTTAAAGTCGAAAAATCGAATCTGGATGTAGCTAGATGAATGAGTATGGTGTCCCATGTTTGGACGGGCTGCTTAAGTTGATATAATGCTCTAACATTTAACTGCATAGAGTCTAACAGGTCTCTTAAAGAGGTGACGTCATTAGGTATGACGGCTGGTAGGTTGAACAGACAGCGGATATGACGAGCTACACACAAACGTAAATTACCATATCTCTCTTAAAGGAGATTAAAGGCGATGTGGTAGTTATCTGCGCTTAAAGGCAGTGACTGAACCAAGGCCAAGGCCTCGCCTTCCAAAGACGTACGTAAGAAGTAGAATTTATGAATGTCGGGAATTTCCTTATTGTCATGAACGAGTGAGCATTAAAGTTCATAAAAAGAATACCATTCACCTTCCTGGCCTGAGAAGTGAGGTAGGCTTATCTTAGGAAGTAACGGTTTCGGTTTGTTCTTGTGAACTGAAGCGGGTGCGAACTGGGCCGGATTGATGACCCTAGTGTCCGGTTCTGAGATACTGCGGATCAGTTGGTGGGCCTTGGCAATCCCTTCAAAGTACAAGGGTTCGACCTCGTCCCGATCCGATTGAAGTTCTGGGCAAGCGGATTCAATCTCGGTTTGAGTTTGATCGTAATAATCATAGGACCGTTCGTACAACTTAAGGCGTTGTGTTAAGATATCTAAATCATACTCGGCGGGATTTAATTTGTTGATGAAATTTCTGAATCTGGTGAGTTGTCCTTTATAGGAAGAACGTCTGGCAATGAGAGTTTCATCTTTTTCAGTAGGAGCCATGTCAAAGAAAATAGATTAAAATGTAACTCACGAAACAGTTGAACTTTGGAGATGCTGTCAAGTTGGCAGCAGCGAATAAGTAGAAAGAACGGGACACACCAAAGGAGACAGGAGCGGCCTCTTTCCACTTCGCAGGCTTTGCACGATGTAGTTATAGCTGAAAGATTCAAAGCAGATATTAATAATTTGCAAAGTATTGTCAAATAACCTCTGCAAAGGAACAACAAATGGACTCTCACGGGTTTCTGGGACCAAATTTTGGGTAGATTATTGGCTGAGGAATAACCTAACCACCAAGGGAAGATGCTAAAGAAAAGGAGGTGGGTTTCGGACTGGAGAAGAAGGATATAAAAATAGGATGAGAGTCCCACAAAAGTTATAAATTTAACTTTAAATACACTTAAAGGCGGTTGCCACTGCAAATCAGCTCTCCGATACCTAAAGTGAGTAGGGACCTGGTCGAAGCTGACGGGAACCGCAGCTAAGACTTGGGCGGTTTGCCAGAGAAAGGCTATAGTGTATTTCCTCCCAAGCATGCATAAGACTACTATGGGGAAGGGTGATAGTCTGGCAAGACAAATAGTAACAGATTTATTCTGTATTAACGATGGCATAAACTGTGGAAGAGTTAGGAAAGCCAGGATCTTGCTTAACTGTAGTATTTGCGAAATGATAAATCCAAAAACAAATATTTAATTTATTTAACAAGGCAAAAGAAGTTGATAACTTTAACAAGTATATATTTTCAATTTGGTTAACAATTTTGTGGTCACAGACCTCAGAAAGCATTAAACGTTTGCGCCAGGCAATTAACAATTTATGAGGTTTCGAACCTTATACAAGCCAAATGGGGCAGTTCCAATTTCGTGAGACCTAGAAATAACTCACTCAAGAGTTGAAAGAATTGTTTTCCCTGATTATAGGGAAGAAACAATGTAAGCATGAACCGTGTATAAAACACGTAGTTATACAGAGATTAATTAATGATAAACAAGCAAAATGGAAGGGCACTTCGTTATAGTGACACCTTATAGAAAAGTTACAATTTTATTAATATGGTTTGTTAGTTGAAGGTTGAGGAAAGATCATTGGGATTTAGGATCAATGTTCATGGCCTTATTTAATGTAAACGGACGATCGCGACGCGGTAGAAAATTGGAACAAGCACTAGTTTTCACTATAGTCTGTTAAATAGATGAAAAGTTCACTGTAGAGACACGAAAGTTTATGGGAAAGAAAGTTATTGCAATGATGAAAATAACTTATTGCACTAGGTAGGCGAGAGTCTATTTCTTGAGAAAGTTGTGAATTACAATTAAATGTACCATAGAACATTCCATCGGTGGAAGAAATTTCGCTATTGAGCATTCATTCAGAAGTAAGATTCTTCAATTATAAATAGTATTCTCACAAGTGAGTGAAAAATACATGACGGCAAGACTTGTAGATAAAGTACAGGATCTGGAAGGTTCCAGAACGATCTTTATAGAAGAATGGGGTCAAAGTTAATCCAGCGGAGGAACTAGCTTGGTAATTTATAGACAGCGGGTATTAGATAATATCCCACGTGGTGAGAAGATTTCTCATTTAACAAGCAT
The DNA here is from genome assembly GCA_946902985.2 of Meconema thalassinum. Taxonomy (NCBI): domain Eukaryota; kingdom Metazoa; phylum Arthropoda; class Insecta; order Orthoptera; family Tettigoniidae; genus Meconema; species Meconema thalassinum. The sequence goes on from OX336391.1 coordinate 217,933,778, forward strand.
AAGAAATGCTGCTTTTCACCAAGATTGGCTTAATTAGACAAAAGCCCAACATGGAAAATCCCGCGAAGGATGATTATTTCAACAAATAAGTAATTTCACACTGCCTATAAAAGATCGTTAAAAGCATGTAGACGTTAAAATCATGAAGATGAGGTTAAAACTTGAAGTTTGTACTTAACTTTGCCGCATGGCGAAAGTGAGGTTCTCCTTAATGGTTAAAGTTACCACATGGCGTGGAATCTAAAAAAATGCCTCGTTAGGTCAGGAGGCTAGCTCTAGTTGAGCCTTAACTGAGTCGACGGCCGGCGCACAAGTGAGATCCACTCAGCCAAGCACGGAGGGTCCAAGGAAGGGAAAGAGTGGGGGTAGGAGACAAAAGGAGAACATATAAGCATGACCAAATTGTAAACTTAAATTCTCATGAGGAAATGGTCTTCAAAGAGTTGATAGCAGGCGATACTAGCACAGCATGGTGAGTGAAAAAGTAGACGAAGATCTCTTGATCACGGAGATAATAGCTGGCGATGGCAACGAGAACTGGTGGCCAGATGGAAAAGGAAGTCCTCTTGCACCAGGAAGAATTGAGGAGTTTCAGAGATTCGCTGCTAGATGACGCTAGGTGAGTCATGGAATATATATATCTAGAACAGACTCACAAAAGATATAAGCGACATGACCACCAAAGAGAAAATAGAAAATCACTGTTGGTGTTTGACAAAGAGGAAGGAATGAACATGCAAAGAGCATTAAAAATCATATTCTCTCGTACCGTGTATTCCAAGTATACACCCAGACGTCAGAAACATTTATTAAATCTAAGTACAAAATCGTTTAAAAATAAGATTAAAAATAAACTCTAAACGTTTCAGAAAACGTCCCTTTACAAAACGTTTGAACGCAGGGGTGGTGCGTCATTAAGGGCCGTAAGGGGCCCCGCCCACCCAGGGCCGTTGAACCGTATTGCACAAAATTTGTTTAATTAATGTCTTGAAAAATACAGATATTCTACTTTAAATAAGTTTCCCTTTTAGAATATCTAAGAATAATTCAGTACGCATACCTCCTCCCTGGCTTAAGTTCCTGACAGGCTCGTACGGCGTATTGTCATAGCGAGGGCCGCTCGACAGAAACTCCCGTGTAAAGTACCGTATACTGTATGGCTTGATGGGCTGGGTGGAAAAACAGTGGACATAGCACTGTCTTGCACGCAAATTCTTCTGTGCTATGAAGTGATTTTTCTTTCTCTTCCAGGGCCTGCAGAATAGTAACTCAAACTATCACTTAGGGCACTGCGGTCGGTCCAATTAGATTTTGGCGGAGTTTTTAAGAAGTGTATTTCACTATGTCATCAGAGGAAGAGATGAAGCTGAGAAGTGGTTTGTTTAGTGGTGAGAACGATAACATGTTGCAGAGTGAGGAGAATAGTGATGGTGAGAGTGGTAGGGTAGATGAATGTACAAGGGTGGTGGAGGTAAACCCCAGTACTAATGATAAGCAGAAGAAACAGAACAGGCAGTTAGATATTATGGATAGATTAGAGATGTTATGTCAGAGAAATACTGTAGTAATACTGTAGAATGAGAGATTAGAGCAAAATAGTAGGGAGGTGAGTGAGAAATTAGATGAGAAATTTTATTTTAAAAATATTGTAGGGAGCAAAATAGTAGGGAGTTGAATGAGAGCAAAATAGTAGGGAGATGAGTGAGAAATTAGATAGGGTGATGAAAGTCCACAAAAAGTTGAATAAGAAGTATGGGTTGATGCAGGAGAGTATTGAGGTGGTGAAACAAGAGATCAGAGGTGAAATTAGGGGTATGGTGGAAGAAAAGGCTAAAGTAATATGCGCAGAATAGTTTTTGATGGTAAAAGAAGTCGATCAGAAATTGGTAGAGGTGGAAGGGAAAATTCAGGAGAAGTTAGTAACTCAAAGGGAGAATCTTGTGCAGACAGTTCAAGTGGAAACTAGGCAGGTGAGAACTGAATTGGGGGGTGAATTTGAGAGAATTCAGATAGAGTTAAATAGGAAAGTAGATGAGAATCTCCTGAAAAATGCAGAAAATTTCCAATAGATACAGGAGAAGCAGAGTGTATTTAGGAGTCAGTTAGTTGAGAAGAAGAAGAGTTTGAAGGAAAGGGAGGAAATGGTGGAAAAGATAGCAGACAAGAGAATAGCAGAAGTTGAGGCTAGATTGAGGAGACAGATCTGGGAAGAGGGACATCAAAGCAGAATAGAAGTTGAGGAGAGACCGGAAGTATGTGATAATAGAGTACAAGAGTTGAAGGATCAGTTAGAGAAGACTGTAGGTGAAAGCAGAGTAGAAGTCGATGAGAGGCCGAGTGCAGGTCCTTCCAGTTGACGCCCGTGGGCGACCTGCACGTCGTAATGAGGATGAAGTGATGATGAAGACGTCACATACACCCAGTCCCCGAGCCACGGGAATTAACCCCAGGAGATTAAAATCCCTAATGGCTCGGCCGGGAATCGAACCCGGGGCACTTCGGTCCAAAGCCTAGCACGCTAACCATTTAGCCACGGAGCCGGACGATGAGAGACTGGAAATTGAAGAGGGTAGAGAAGATGAACAGCAGTTAGAGGAGATGTTAGGTGAAAATATAGTAGAGAATGAGGAGAGATTGGAAGTAGGAAATAGTATAAGAGATACGAGTAACCAGAAGATTAGGGGTGAAAAGAAACAGGGAGATCCCAGTATACAAGGAAAACAGAAGGTGGAAGTAAGGAATTATAGGAGTAGAAAAAAACAAGATTTTGTAGATCGAGAGTGGAGAGATTCGACAAGTTTCTGAAGGAGGAGCAAGATTTACAGCTACAAGCAGTTGGGAATCTTATGTGTGCCATCTGAGGTCTCAGCGAGGGGAATGAGAAGCTTAGGCTGGGGTCCAATGACCATGGCAGTGTAGAAGGGCAATACCATCCTACAGCTGAAAAGTACAAGAAATATGTTAAGTTAGCCACAGCGTTCAGATTGATCATCCTAATCACATATGTGTCATAAATCCTTCCATAATGGAATAAATGTTAGAATTTCTGGGTGAGAAATATAACGTGTCCAGAAACCATGATTGGAACTGTTTAAGGGTGAACTGGTGCAATTGCGATGAGCTGTTGGAGGGAGGCGTGATTGTGGCGTCCTTGAGAAGATTCATATATGTACTTGTATTGGTATCTTATTATCAGCACCCTAATTTGCTAGCATGGATTAAAGAAACTATGGAGAAGGTATTATAATGGATGCGAAACAAACTTTATATAGCCTAGGCTAACGTGCAATATGGCTGCTATGACTGAGGGATCTGATGTTGTGGAGAAACGCGGAACTAAACAGATTTTATCGTGCAAGATGGCGGCTGAAGCTGTTATTGTGGTGAAACGCAGAAATAAAGAGAGCTACTCTAATTGTTTATTCGGAGAGAAGATATAATAATGGAGATGAAATAGGAAGAAGATTATCCGTGAAGAAATTGAGATTTGGACTGTTGTGACAGTCAAAGAAAACTAATGTGTATGGAGAGATGGGAATTGAGGTGCAAGTCATTATATAAGAAGCGAATAGAATCAAGAAAATGATGGGCATTACGATGTATCAACCATAAAGGGAGTTTGCTCAAACCAGAGCCATTTCCCAGAGAGTAATTGTTTGCTGCTATCTTGAAAGTGTTTTCTTATTTATGTCAGAGCTACAGTCAGTTCTTTTATTATAGATCCCACCACCACTACTTATTGTATATATTCACCACATGAGTAAGTTGTTGTTAAATTATATTACAGCATATAGTATCTTGCTTCTCATCTAATGATTCTGGTCGGTGATTATATCATCCTACGGCTGTACTTTACCGAATATTATTTGTATAATCGTTTACAAGCCCTAACCTTGTAAGCTGGCTCCCACAAAAGATTATATGAGGGGTGTAGATGCAAAACTCACATTCTCCAATTTTTAAGGTATTGAGTTATGCATATCACCATGTTCGTCTTGTAAAGGCGCATCGAACTGTGATAGTATTTGGAGCCAAAACTCACTTTATCCGACTGAGAAATAATACTGAAAATGGTGGTTTGAAACGTAAGTCACATTATCCAACAGATGTTTTGCAGCAAAATTCACACTCTCCATTCCAACCAATCGGAGAGCGCCCAGTGCATCATGGGATTGTCTTCACTCTGTTGATGTTTTGTTTACCTCACTCGTAGCATTACCCTCTCAGTTTGCGCAGCATGATTTTATTAATTAATATTTTAATATTACGGCTCATTGGTTCGTACTAGTTTCTGCACAATGGAGGAAATAGTTCAGACATCAACTGGTCATACCAGGAAGAAGAAAAAGACACCTGAGAAGTGGACACGAAATAAATCCCAATTAGCAAGGTTAGTTTTGTACCTGTAGCGAGGTTAGATTTGTGGCCTTGTATAACTTTTTAATAAACTAGAACCAAGGAAAATATTGTCAGGCTTGGAATATGAAACAGCTAATAATATTTTTATTTTTTAGGTATTCAGCGAAGGTTTGCCGGGATTCCCAACTTGTAACCACAATGGGGGACAATTTAAGTGCACAACGGTTCCTTTACAAGACATTCGACGGTTTCATGAAAACTTCTACTCCCAAAAAGATAAAGTGTACCAAGATAACTTTATTCTGAAGTTTACCTCATCAGTAGAAGTTAAAAGAAGACGCCCAACGTCTGGACGCTACAAAAGACAACCCCTGAGGACCAAATACTTTATAGGCTCGAAAGACAAATCCATGGTTCCAGTATGTCTTAACATATTCATACGTGTTCTCAATGTTTCACGATTTCGAATAAATGGTATTTTGAGTCGTTTCCGAGAAACCGGGCTTCTTAGCAAAGTAAACAGGGGAGGTGACAGGGTTTTTACTAAATATTTGCCAAGGAAAGAGAATGTAATGAATTTTATAAATAAATTCAAATGTTCAGAGCCTCACTACTGTGCCAAACACACGGGCAGGAAATATCTTTCTGCTGAGTGAACTTTTAAAAAATGTGGAAAATGTATAACCGTTCACTCACCGAGGGTCAGAGTGGTTTTAAAGTAACACAGTGGTTCTTTAGATCTATTTTTAACAAAAACTACAATCTTGGCTTTGGATCACTTTGGGTGGATGTTTGTTCGACTTGTTTCCAGTTAGATGAACGATCAAAACAAGCAGGTCCAGGCGAGGAAAAACAACAGATTATCAATGCAAAACGTGTGCATACGTTACGTGCTAAGGCTTTTTATACATCACTCTATTGCACTGACCCAAGAATTGTGACTTTTAGTTATGATTGCCAAAAAACTTACCCCTGCCAAAACTACCTGACCAAGCCACATACTACAGTAGGCAAATTAACCTTCATAACTTCACCGTGGTTAAGGGAGATTCAAAAAGTAAACTGACTCCAGAAAATGTGACAGCCTACATTTGGACAGAAAACGAGTTTGGCAAAGGATCGAACGAAATTGCTTCGTTCGTTTTTGATACACTCATAGCAACAGACATGGAAAGCCCTATTACTACTGTGAGATTATTGTGTGACGGATGTGGAGGCCAAAACAAAAATTCCATTGTCCTGGCCATGGCTTGCCACTAGCTTTCGAAACTTGCGCCGAAAAATGTCAAAAAAAAGTGGAGCTTTATTTTCCTATAACAGGTCATAGCTTTCTGCCACCAGACGGAGTGTTTGGGGGTAATAGAAAAGTCTATAAGGAAAAAAGAAGTGATTTACAAACCATCCGAGTACCGTACATTGATATTATTAGTAAACATTCTAAAGTAGTTAAAGTTGGCATCGACTGTCAAGTGTTTGACTGGAAAAAAGAAAAAGAGACATTTATGAAGAAACCGGCGCAATTTCACTTTCAACTTAGGACCTGCAGGAGGATTGTCCTGACAAGAACTAAAATGAAGAACGTACTTGTTAGGGGAGAGTAGACGTACAAGTTAGACCTTGGATCGTCCAAATCTCTAACCAAGCCAGGGAAACTACTTTTTAACATGAGTCCTAATGTTATTCCTGCGTCAAACACAACAAAAGAAACCAAGAAGTTTGATGTCAACAACTTGTTGACAAAACATTACTGGGACCATTGGAGAGATAACGAGGAGTTGCTATTTTACAAAAGCATTATTGATGGGGCTGATGACACTGAAGAAGAGGAACCAGTTTGTGAAGCGATTGAAGAAGTCAGTGTAATCAATGTGTAAAACCTGTAGTCTACTGAAGTTTCTAACTTCTTAAATATTAAAAGGTGTTCATTTCTTAATGTTTTTTTATTTTTATTTTTTTGCTAACCCAACCTATAACAGCATACTAACCCACGATATTTTTCTTGGTGTGTTTTCAAAGTTAACCCGTTTTGCTTCAAAACTAACATTATCCATGAAAGATTGTTTCAAAACTCACATTTGACCACAATTTGTTTCAAAACTCACATTGTCCGAATTTTACTTTAAAATTGCAAAAGAGCCCTCTTTAAACAAAGCTTTGCAGTAAGGGCAAACAGTTCATATTGAAACCCACTTGTAAAAGAAAAAAATTAAACCACAATACCATGGCATTCAACATAAAACAGAGTTTCACCTTTTTCCGAAAGTTTAGAAAAGTGGAGAATGTGAGTTTTGCATCTACACCCCTCATATATACCCCACATCTGTTTGGCACCCCTCGATATAAATACATATTACAAACTGAATTACAGACTAATACAGCCATCACAATTAACACCGGCTATCAGACTGATTCTACACACACCCAAAGTCTACGCGGGGCTACATAACCGCGTTATCGCAGCTCCTAAACTGAGGAACCAACCAACCTCCCTGTGGAAGATAAAATTTTGCGTGAAGAAGTAACAGACCGTTAGATAGTTACACATAAGTGTCGAAACCTTGCATAAGGTCAGTGTGACCACCGTATAAAAATAGACCCCAAATGACGGAAAGGTTACCGTCCCCTTAAGACAGTAAAATGTTAAAAATATGCATAAAAAGACGAAAAAAAAGTTTATTGTAAAATACTTTCTCATAATGAGAAGTATAAAATGAGGTCTGGTCCTTCTACGAAAACCTCCATATTTTGCCTATTTTCACCTATACCCTAGTTTGTCCACCTACCTCCGCCTTCCGGCGTGCCGAGAGTGATTTTTCTCCGTATGTATTCGTTATCGCCACCTTTCGGCCATTGCTATTTGCATCTTTTGTAATATTATGAATATTTACAGTGGTCAGCCATATTATTATACTCAGAAAGAAAATGTATTTGGTAATTTTTTGGCCAGAAAAGGAATATTTCCGGTATATGTTAGTGAATTTTCTTAGCACGGTATATCTTCACACAAGCCTTAATATATTGTTGACGAATTCAATGGAATTTTATGGGAACTTGAAAATGGAGGCTGTGCAACATTTTTAAAATCTCATTTTTATTTCTCGTGTCCTAATCAAGCAGGCGCGGATTCAAGGGGGGGGGGTCACGGGGGTCATGACCCCCCCCCTCCCCCAACGGAGACCAAATTTGTTTGCAAACTCAAAAAACGAAACCACAATAACCAGACAAATAAAACTTAACGAATTTTTACTGAGAAACAGTTTTCTTCATTTTATTCAATAGGCTACTGAAAATATCTTTATTGCAATTATTATGTTCTGTTACAACTGTACATATTTCCAACTTCATACCTGTTATATAAAAACGATTATTTATATATTTATATTATTTATTATTATTTATTTTATACTCGTCTATTTTGTTTAGCAAACATTGTGATTACCGAATCGATGTCTATAGTGATGTCACGATGAATGTGCAGCAATGCACGGATAGGAATTTGGGGCTTTTTTCGAACCAAAAAATTTTGCCGACGTCCAAATTGCAAGCTTGGTTGGCAATTTAAGCTGTGACTTTCTCCCTTTGTCGCTACCAACTCCACTTGCCGAAACTGTAACGTACCTTGATACATTTCTCGAAGCTCGATGTAAAAGTCGCAAAACACGCCGTTGCAATTTGTACGAATATTTTTGGTGCGCTAAATGCATCAAATTTCTATCCATGTAGCTTGCAAAGATTGGTCTGGTTTTGTACTTTTGGTTATTTTGTGATTGCGTTGTTAGTGATACCATTTTTCTTAACAATTTCGATTCTGTGACCACTCTCAAAGCCAAACTCTAGATCCGCGCCTGTAATCAAGGTAGGTTGGTAGAAATACCAAATTTTAAAAATTTTGCACAACCGCCATTTTAAGTTCTCATAAGAATGCTAAGAAAATGCACTAACATTTACCGGAAATATATTTTTTCTGGCCAAAAAGTTACCAAATACTTTATTTTCTTTCTGAGTATAATACTATGGCAGACCACTGTATATCCGTAGCTCTCTTATACGTCAGCTTGTAGCCGTAAACTCAACAATATACTTTGCTTTTACTCATTTCGTATTCTAACAATGAGTAAAACTCATCAATTGTGTATAAAAACACACACAAAATTACGGTACAGGCTTTGTTCACCCGTATAAGAAACAATACAAACTGTTACCACGTGGGAGATTATTTTATCCTACTTTGTGAGATTCTTATTTTCACCACTAGATAGCATATCAGATAGCTGGAATTGCCAGTTGCTTTGAAGCGAAATTATTAAAGGGGATTACGGGAGAAGGGTCCACGCCCTTAAATAGGTATTCAGCCCTTGTTCACAGCTTGTCGACAAAAATATACCGTATGTATACTGTGCATTTCCAGTTGTCTGGTGTTCCAACTACACTACAAGTGTCTTAGTGAGTTCTGTGAATGAATTCATTTCTACACACATCAAAAAAAGTTTTGCATCACCTCGGTTCCAAGAGTTCCGGAACCTTTAAATACAAAGGGAATAGAGATCAACACAAACAACATTTCAGCTCGTTTTATTGCTCATGAGACCCACACATTGCATGTTGTACCATCATACAGCTAGACTTTCAGCATTTGTGGTCCAGATTGCAGTACACACCACTACCTCTAATACCCAGTAGCACGTCCTCTTGCATTGATGCATGCCTGTATTCGTCGTGGCATACTATCCACAAGTTCATCAAGACACTGTTGGTCCAAATTGTCCCACTCCTCAACGACAATTCGGCGTAAATCTCTCAGAGTGGTTGGTGGGTCAAGACGTCCATAAACAGTCCTTTTCAACATATCCCAGGCATGTTCGATAGGGTTCATGTCTGGCGAACATGCTGGCCACTGTAGTCGAGCGATGTCGTTATCTTGAAGGAACGCATTCACAAGATGTGCACGATGAGGTCGAGAATTGTCGTCCATGAAGACAAATGCCTCTCCAATATTCTGCCGATATGGTTGCACTATGGGTCGGAGGATGTCATTCAGGTATCGTAAAGCCGTTTCGGAGCCTTCCATGACCACCAGTGGCGTACGTCGGCCCCACATAATGCCACCCCAAAACATCAGGGAACCACCACCTTGCTGCACTCGCTGGACAGTGTGTCTAAGACGTTCAGCCTGACCAGGGTGCCTCCAAACACGTCTCCGACGATTGTCTGGTTGAAGGCATATGCGACACTCATCGGTGAAGAGAGCGTGATGCCAATTCCGTGGGGTCCATTCAGCATGTTGTTGGGCCCATCTGTACCGCGCTGCATGGTGTCGGGGTTGCAAAGCTGGACCTCGCCATGGACGTCGGGAGCGAAGTTGCGCATCATGCAGCCTATTGCGCACAGTTTGAGTTGAAACACGACGTCCTGTGGCTGAACGAAACGCATTATTCAACATGGTGGCATTGCTGTCAGGGTTCATCCGAGCGGCAATCCGTAAGTAGCGGTCATCCACTACAGTAGTAGCCCTTGGGCGGCCTGAGCGAGGCCTGTCATCGACAGTTCCTGTATCTCTGTACCTCCTCCATGTCCGAACAACATCGCTTTGGTTCACTCTGAGACGCCTGGAAACTTCCCTTGTTGAGAGCCCTTCTTGACACAAAGTAACATGCGGACGCGATCGAACTGCGGTATTGACCTTCTAGGCATGGTAGAACTACAGACAACATGAGCAGCGTACCTTCGTCCTGGTGGAATGACTGGAACTGATCGGCTGTCGTACCCCCTCCGTCTAATAGGCCCTGCTCATGCATGGTTGTTTACATCTTTGAGCAGTTTTAGTGACATCTATGAACAGTCAAAGGGACTGTATCTTGGATACAATATACACAGTCAACGTCTATATGCCGGAGATCTGGGAACCGAGGTGATGCAAAACTTTTTTTGATGTGTGTATAATTTACTGTGTTATTAACTTTTGTGATACGGTGCGTAGTTAATTCATATGCTGATTGTGTACGACATAAGGAAATGAAAGTGAAATTTTTATTAACAACGCTATTTTCTTCTATACCCCGGAGCAAAAAGTTAGAAATTAAAAAGTTAGCACCTCATCAACCAAGCTGATAGATAAATTTACTTCATCCAAGTACAGGAGAGGAGAATATTTACAAAAGTAGTGAATACAGTTTCTAATGCATGAACTATTTATTAAACCTTGTTTCAAATGTTGTGTTGTGTGGACTGATGATAACGGCAATATTGACAACAATGAATGCCAAATATAAAACAACATTTAATACGGATTTATTTATCGTATGGTATGGTACACACTTAAATCATGATACATCTTAATGAAATATTGAAGAAAGAAAAAAAAAGAGAACAGATAGTCTCATAATTTAATATCTAAATTCAAAATATAGTCCACTGATGCAGGAGTCACTGAGAGAAAATCCAATACGTTACCACAATAGGCTGTACCGGTAACCGAAATTATTTGGTTACAGGGCTCACCCTCATGTTTTAGCCTTGTTATAGTATTATCTGTTTTTTTTTTTTTTTAGGTTAGAAGCATGGCCACCTGTTGATGGGGCACTGCAAAGAGTTTAGTATATTTGCAAACTAGATTCCTTGTGGTGGTCCAGGGGTAAATGGGTAACAGGGGGGGGGGGGGGCTTTGCTCTTTGATGAAGTTTCATTATTCTATATTCCTTTTATGAGTGGGTGTTGCTTTTTAGTCTGCTTTTTGGAGGGTGTTATGTCTTATTCAGTGTTACTATGAGGAGTTAGTCTGCTTGTTGAGATGGAAAGATGGAAGGCTTATATGGAATAGAAGATTAACAAATATAAATGATTGGGATGAAAAAATATGGTAGGCTTGGTGAATAGTGATGTTTATGTTTTCTTGGATTGTAAGAATGTATGAGTTAGGCTGGCTTTGAAAGATGTGTGTAGATGAATAGATTAGAATTGTGCTATTAAGATTTTTTCAGAAGCAAATAAAATCAGGAATTTTATATGAATTGCAAGAGTAGCAAGTATTATATTTTGCTTTGTCCATGCAGACAGACAAGTATTGAGGGTTGTGTTACCCACAAAAGGTGGAGAAATAAAAAGAAAGGAGCAGAGGAATATTAAGTATTGTGAGAGGCCTCTTCCTCATGAAGGTAGTTGACTAGTTGTGGATACTGAACAAGATATGCAGGTAAGGGAAGCTTCTTTACATGTTGATAAACAAGTATTGATAGTTTTGATTGCCAGAGAACATCTAGTAAGAAGAGTCTCATAATTTAATATCTAAATTCAAAATATAGTCCACTGATGCAGGAGTCACTGAGAGAAAATCCAATATGTTACCACCATAGGCTCTTAGAGGACAGTCATGAATGATGTGCTTCACCGTTTGTCTATCGGCTTCACAGTCACACTTTGGAGAGGGTAACCTGTTCCACTTAAACAAAGAGTCAGTACAAACACCAATAGTATCATCTGGCCTACCCTAAATTTTAGTCAGGAGCCGCCCCTGTTTGAAAGTTTATTTTTAGGAAACGTTTTTAGAAAAGCGTTTATAAAAAGTGAGACGGTTTTAAACGTTTGATCAGGACATCGCAAAAACGTTTGTGATCGTGAGCCCTAGCTGAGAGCTTGCCTACTGTCGACCAAAGTAGTATGTGCACTCGAGTTTGAAGGTTGTTTTTGAAATAACCAATAGACCTACAGAAAATTAATAACATCATCATTTTCCTCCTTCTATTTCACGTTCGGTCATGTTTGTTCTGATTTTTTAATTTATATTTATTTAATATTTTTTAAATCTTAGTTGGAACGCAAAATTTGACCACTCATCAACTTTAAAACTTAATTGCTCATACACCCGGCATCTGATCGAATTCGAATTTTAACACAATGTAGGCTACACACATCAAAGAAAGTATTGCATGTCGTTGGTGGGAAGAAGTTCTGCACCTTGACATACAAATGGCTTAGAGATATACACAAACAAAGTTTCAGCTCTCTGTGTTGCTCATGAAACCCACAGATTGCCAGTTGTACAATCGCACAGCGAACCTTCTGAAGTTGTGATCCATATTGCAGCATACACCTGTACCGCTAATACCGAGTAGCACGTCCTCTTGCATTGATGCATGCATGCAGCATACACCAGTACCGCTAATACGAGTAGCACGTCCTCTTGCATTGATGCATGCCTGTATCAGTCGTGCCGTCGTGGCATACAAACCACGAGTTAATGAAGGCACTGTTGGTCCAGATTGTTCCACTCCTCAACAGCGATTCGGCATAGGTCTCTCAGATTGGTTGGTGAGTCATCTCGTCCAAAAACAGCTCTTTTCAATGTATCCCAGGCATGTTCAATGGGGTTTATGTCTGGAAAACATGCTGGCCACTCTAGCCGAGCGTTGGCTTTATCATGAAGGAGCGCATTCACAGGATGTGCATGATGTGGGCGAGAATTGTCATCCATGAAGACGAATGCCTCCCCGAAATTCTACCGATGTGGTTGCACTATGGGTCGGAGGATGTCATGCATGTATCGTAGAGCCATTTCGGTGCCTTCCATGACAACCAGTGGCGTACGTTAGCCTCAAATGGTGCCACCCCAAAACATCAGAGAACCACTACCTTGCTGCACTCGCTGGACAGTGTGTTTAAGTCGTTCAGCCTGACCAGACTGCCTCCAAACACATCTCCAACGATTGTCTGGTTGAAGGCATATGCGACGCTCATCTGTGAAGAAAACATGATGCCAATTCTGACAGGTCCATCCAGCATGTTGTTGGGCCCATATGTACCGCGCTGCATGGTTTCGGGGTTGCAAAGGTGGACGTCGGTAGTGAAGGTGCGCATCATGCAACTTATTGCGTACCGTAAAGTTTGAGTCGACGTCCTGTGGCGACACGAAACGCATTATTCAGCAAGGTGGCGTTGCTTTCAGAGTTCCTCCGAGCTGAAATTCGTAGGTAGTGGTCATCCACTGCCGTCGTGGCCCTTGGGCGGCCTGAGCGAGGCATGTCGTCAACAGTTCCTGTATCTCTGTACCACCTCCATGTGGATACGGTCAAACAGCGGTATTGACCTTCTAGGCATGGCAGAACTGCAGACAACACGTGCAGTGTACCTCCTTCCTGGTGGAATGACTGGACCCGATCGACTGTCGTACACCCTCCGTCTAATAGGTTCTGCTCATGCATTATTGTGTACAGCTTTGGCAGTCAAAGGAACTGTGTTCGTGACGCTACATCGATATTCAGCGTCAGTGGTCAGGCGATCCTGGAACTGAGGTGATGCAACACTTTTTTTTTGATGTATGCACATTGGAATGTTTTATAAATGGTTTATAAATTTCAGAATGTTATGTCTCCAAGAAAATGATAACAACGTATTTTCTTGGAGACAAAACATTCTTAAATTAATAACGTGAAGCTTGGCATTTGACAGAAACCGACGCGAAGCTGCTTCATGGATTTGAGAGGAAAGTTCTGAGGAGAATGGTCGCCCCCATGTATGATAAATAACGGTGGGGGGAAATGTGCAATGTAGAATTCTATACCGTACAATTTATTCCGATGTTCCAGTAACAAGAGTCATGCGTTCAGAAAGACTAAGATAGGCAGGCCATATGGTGAGAATGGAGGTGGCTGAGGTAACAAAGATTTTCTTTGGATCCCAAGAGGACAAAGAGTCATCATCATCATCTTGTAGAGTTTCCAGCCCCAGGCTGGGTCTGTTTGGAACATAAGCCTCGCCACTTAGTTCTATCTTCCCACCACCTCTCCGCTGTCACTCTGGTCCAGTCCTCGCCTCTCTTCTTGACACATTCCTCCACTCCTTTCAGCCATCTATCTCTTGGTCTTCCCCTTGGTCGTTTCTTCTGCATCTGCATCTCATGTATCCTCTTGGGAATCTTCTTCTCATCCATTCTCTTTAAGTGTCCATACCACCTCAGTCTTGATGTCTCAATCCTACCTTGCAAGGGCTCCTCTTTCACCATTTCCCTGACCTTTTCATTCCTCACGCTGTCTCTTCTTGTTACTCCGATCCTACTTCGCAGGAACTTCATTTCACCTGCCTGTATTCTGCTTATGTCTCTTTTCTTCATTGTCCACGTTTCTGAAGCATAGGTCAGTATCGGGATATAGTAGCTTCTGTATAACACTTCCTTGCTTTTTTGTGGGACATCCTTATTCCTCACTAAGCTCCTAATGCTTCTCAGAAATGCTTCTGCCTGTCTGCCACGTTCCGTAATCTCTTTGTCATTTCTCCCATTTTCCTCCACTATACTTCCCAAGTACTTGAGACTTTCCACCTTTTTCAGCTGTCCACCCCCAAGTGTTATCCCACTCATTGGTCTGTCCTTTTTCCTAGTCGTTAACAGGATCTCACATTTACTGATGTTGAACTTCCATCCGTACTCTCCCACTGTTTCTTCCCAAGCCTTCAGTTGCTCCTGGATTTCCTCCTCCTTGTTTCCCCAGACCATGAGATCATCTGCAAACACCATTGCTTTCATCTTATCTTCTCCTATCTTTCCTGCTATCCGTGTCATTAACTCGTCCATAACCACAATAAAGAGAAGGGGTGACAGCGCACTACCCTGTTTCAGGCCACTCATTTGTCTGAACCAGTCTGTTCTTTCCCCTCTAACTTTCATACAACTCACACTTCCACAATACATCTCCTTCACTCTGCCTACAGTCTCTTTTTCCACTCCCATGTTTTCCATTGCTTTCCAAACCTTCTCCCTACACACACTATCATAGGCCTTTTCGATGTCCAGGAAGGCCATCAAAAGATCCTCTCCAAATTCGTAGTGGTGTTCCTGGAGCTGTCTCACTGAAAATAGGAGATCCACTGTTGATCTCCCAGGTCTGAATCCATACTGCTCCTCTCTCAATTTTCTCTCCACTTTGGCTCGTATTCTACTTTCTAATATCTTTTCATATATCTTGGCACAGTGAGGTATGAGTGTGACTCCCCTGTAATTTCTGCACTCCTTTCTGCTTCCTTTCTTAAATATTGGGACAATTAATCCTTTCTTCCAATCTTCTGGGGTCTTTTTCTCCTTCCATATCACCCTCATCACACGGTACAGCCACTGTTTCCCAACCTCCCCTGCTGCCTTCACCATTTCAACACTCACTTCATCCACACCTGGTGCCCTTCCTCCTTTCATCTTGTCTATAGCCATTTCCAGTTCCCTCCAAGTCAGGTCCTTTTCCATTCCTGTGTTGTCTTCTCCATCTTCCAATACATTGTCTTCCTCCCTATGACCATTTGGATTCAGCAAATCCTCAAAGTACTCTTTCCACACTGTCTTGAGTGCCTCTTTGTTGTGTACCTCATTTCCGTTTTTGTCCATCATTACCACATCCTCTCGCAGACCTCTTCTCTTACTTTTGACCATCCCATAAAGTACTTTCTTATTTCCTCTGCTGTCTTCCTCCATCATCTCTGTCCACTTTACCATCCACTTCTTCCTCTCCTCTGCGACAATCTTGTTTGCTTCTTTCTTCTTTATCCTATAATCTTCCCTTGTCAGATCAGTTCTTTCCTGGAACCACACTCTGAAAGCCTTGTTCTTCCTTCCCACAGCTTCTTTTACTCTCTCATTCCACCATGGTGTCTCTTTACACCGCTTTCTGTTGTTTGTTCTTCCACATACTGCCACTGCAGCTTCCACCATTGTGTTTTTGAATTGCTTCCATTCCTCTTCCCCTGTTCCTTTCCCTTATTATCTTCTGGAATTCTTCCTTGACTTCTTTTTCCTTGAGTTTCCATACTTTGATTCTCCTTTCCTGGTACTCTGTCCTCTTGCTATCCTTAACAACTCCCAGGTTCATTACAAGTATTCTGTGGTCGCTATCTAAGGCCTCTGATGGTATTACCTTTATATCTCTGACACTTCTCTTCATTTCCCAGCCGTACAGCATGTAATCTACCAAAGATTTCTTTGTTAAATCACTGCTGTACCACGTTACCTTGTGGCTTTCTTTCTTCCGGAACCAGGAGTTGCCCACCACTAAACCGTTTCTCTTGCAAAAATCCAGCAACTCTCCCTTCTTCATTCCTGCTACCCCATCCTTCTGCTCCCAATACATTTTCATATCCTTGCCTTTCACTTCCTACATGTGCATTCAAATCTCCCATGACAATGATGCTCTGCCCATTCAACTGCTGCTGTAGCTCCTCCTCAAAGTCTTCCTTCTCTTGAGCTGTACATCCAACTTGAGGGGCATATACCTGGGCTATCTCCAGGCTTCTTCCCTTTACAGTTACTCTGATCTTCATGATCCTGTCACTTATTCCCTTTACCTCTTCCTTCATTCCATCTCTCACAACTACTCCTACTCCGCTGCTCCTTCCTTCACTGTTCCCACTCCAGTACAACCGGTACCCTTTCCTCAGTTCTCTGCGACCTTCTCCTTTCCATCTTGTTTCTGCCAAGCCCAGTACATCCAGTTTTCTTCTCTCCATCACATCTACAATCTCCTCTACTTTTCCTGTCAGTGTCTGTATGTTTAATTTCCCAACTCGTAGTCCATTAGCATATCCGGGTCGTCGTCGTTTGCATCCGTCCTTTCCGAGGCCTGTTCCTGGTTTGAAAGCAAATATGATATCCACTACTGGCTTGCTAGGCCTATCGTAGCTTCACCAGAGCGCCGTCAGCCGTCACTTTTCAGGGTTCCCATAGAGCCTTCCCAGCTACCGTAGCGGTCCCGGGGCACACAAAGTCCCCACTGTACTTCACCCCTACAGGCAATCCCCTACTTCATGCCGTTGCCCGTCTCCCACCACGTGGAGGAGGGGTTGGACTTGTGGGAGACAAAGAGGACAAAGCGTAGGAGGTCGATTTCCAGCAAGATGGCTGGACGGAGTGGAGGAGGATCTACGGAAGCTGGGATGCGAAACTGGAGGACAGCCACCGTGATGGGTGGCGGAAGCTCGTTTGGAAAACCATGGTTCACCCCAAACTGTAGTGCCACAAAAGAAAGTAGAAGAAATTTAGCCTTCTTCCCCAATAATTGTAGGTATTTGTTACTATTTCATTTGTTTGTATCAACTACGAACTGATGTGTATTTATCTAGATACTAAATATTTGTGTTTCTCTAGATTTGACTTACTTAGTTGACACTTTGTTACGGTTCTTATAAGTACACTTCACTAGGTGAAGCTTGTTCATATTTCCTTTTCGAACCCTCGTTTAAGTTATTTATGTGATTAAATTTCAATACGAATAATACTTTGGCATATCCCTTCGGTACCGTATCTCAGTTTGATAAAACTCCCTAACCTTTGATCTATTAATATACGTTCTGCGGGAACACGATCAGGCTGGTAGATGTTAAAAGGAGGAATTTTTACACATTTCTTTAGACCCCTCCATGAAATGAAATCCAAGCTACGTCACAGCTTGGGAGATTGAAATTTCGCTTCTCCATCGTGTTCACGGTAGAAATATAGCCTGCACAATTCACTGCTGAACACACTGCAGATACCTTTGCTAGCTTCTGTTCTTGACCAGCTACTCGTGCAAGTTAACTTGCCCCTGCTGCTACACTCTTCCTCCGAGCCTCGTCTGTGGGCAGAAAAGGGAAAGTTTCGAGTTCAATGGTGGGCACGATCTGCGGCGTAACCCGTGGCAAAGCTGGAGGGGAATCTTTGAGCCTTAGAATACCCATTTAATTCTCAAGGAACATGCACATTTAAATATTCCTATTTTTCATTGGCATAGGCAAATTAAATCTAGTTTTCCGTATTATTCTCTGTAACTACGGTGGGAAGGACGTCAGCTTCTCAGCGCGCGACTGAGCAGCCAGTGAGTCTCCTTTGAAACAGGCACAAGTCTCTGTGGGTAGAGAAGGCATGCACCAAGCGGAAGGCCGATAGTTGAATGCATGAGCAAGAGCCTGCGTAGGCTGACCTCATGGTCCTACCTCAACACGAGTGCCATGCAGCTCCTACTCAGCAGTACGAATCCCAGATGCTATACAATACCCTTACAAACCAAACGTGACCTCCCGGTCTCTCAAATTCGGTCAGACCCAGCACGTTCGGCGCCAAAGTTAATATCCTATATGTGCCCGTTTGCCGAGGATTTAGGGGAGTTATTGGCCTTAAACGACCCTCCCGAAATCCTCCTCCAACGAGAAGACACATAGGATGGGGCGGAATGCACTCTTGGACTGGGATGCACAAGGAAACTTAACTCGGGGGTGTCGGGTATGATGAGAGATCAAAACTACCAGTCCAGAAGAATACAAACTCAAAAATACAATAAAGAGGCCAGACTTACATTTAAATCACACTCAGTTTATTCAAAAGGTGGCAGACCCCTAACCTACTTCGGAGAGGTGAAAACAGCTAGTCCGTGCTAATTAACCCAAATCAGAATTTACTCTTCTCCGTGGAAAATATCCTAAAAATTAAACCTCTCGAAGGCCTACTAACAAATAAAGAAATCAACAAGCAAGGCTTAGACAATGACACGTAATTCAGCCCTACACAATTACTTTGGAGATTGCAATAATAGTAATAATACAGGCACGAATTTACGGCAAAAAAAGATATTTACTTGCGTACAATGCGATAATTTAGTTACATTTACAGCACAATAAGTTTAAAGGCGATGCTATGATGGTGCCATCTCCAACATTTAACGTTACAGTAATTTCAGCTAATTCCTAGTTGACGTTAAATTCAGCAATGATATAAACGAGAAGCGTTTATTCCAAAATTTATTCCAATACTAGAGCTAAGCACATTCTGTTCCTACTATTACAGAGAAAAAAACTAAGCTAGTTTACAGCACAAATGAATAACAAAATCACCATTGAAAATTTGCGCAATTGGCGCCACTGACCTGCCTACTCGCACATTCACTGTTTGTGAAGCATGGTCATCAGATTATGGGAGAGCAAAAATTATGTTGGCAACAGCGCGAAGTACATCACGACTAACGTTGCATTGTCGAATTAACTACCATGTTTAAACATGTAGTTAATCGACCGTCGTCTCACAAATGGGAATACCTATAATTGTATCTAAGTAGTCGAAGCAGAGCAATAGCTAGTCATTGGTCCACAAAGTTTCATTACTTTTAAGTTGTGTTATCATGTTTAATAATAGTGCCTACTAATTCATTTAGGTTTGTGTTTAGAGAGAAAATCCTGTTCCTTGATTATTATTAGAGTAAGATTTAATTATCAGTCCAAACAGTTTCACTGTATTTGTTTAGTGACCATTTTAAACTCGTAAAGTGTGAAGATTTGGTGTATATAGACAACCAACACCACCTCCAGCCATTGGAAGAAAAACTCATTCCACAATTCCATCTGCACTCCTTAAGTGCGCTCAATAACACTAATAACACATGCCCCGTGATACACAGTCAGGCTGTAACTCAGCAGACAACAACAATGTGCTTGTCACTAGCAAAATAGTACCATAAAACTTATATTGCAACTAAGGGTAATCCTACCCAACCGCTGTAGTGCTCATTAAAAAATATTACAATGGTCTTCACTAACTTAATACAATTTTTCAGCCTGTGGACAAGGACTCTTGAACTATACTCAGCTGTGAATTTAAGTATACTCTCTGATCTACACATAGTGTGATTGGACAGCGATTATGACGTAACCATTGAATTGTGCAGTCAAAACATATATTACAATGATATCTGGGACTCGCTCATCGTTATAAAATGTCCCCTCATGTCGAACTTATGACTGCTTGCTAGACTCATCTAGACTGACATTAGCATTCCTTCATAGTCGTCTGAATGTCAACTTATATAACCATAAAACAAGAGAACACTCCCATGTGTCACTGTAGCGTCAGATACAAGTTTATGTGGCACTGGTTGGCCGCGCAATGTTCACCGCCTTCTAATTTCATTCATAAACACTGCGCTTCACGCCCGCAATCACTCAGTTAATCAAATGAGATGCCTGGCCGTGGCCTTGAAGACATCTGCTCACATAACTAACAGTATTCTGCAGAATGCAGTTATGACAACATAGCACCTCACTGTTCTACGTAACTGGGCTAGATTTGCTGGCTTGGTCTTTAACCATGAAAAATGGTATTTACAAAATATTGGCAAGAGCTATTCCTTCAGGCTCTCGCAAATGACACGGACTGGTATAACCTTAATAAATTGTAGAAAATAAATACATGTACCCTACCTAAAGAATGTGCTGTCGTAAGGCCTCTTATAACTAATCTTCCCGCGTCATGACCGTACATAAAAATATTACGACCTTACGGCCGGACTCGCGTGACCATTCTGTGTGTTTACAGTGCGAATGCTTTGCCGGGTGCTATTGGCAAATGCGATGGCGTGGTTGGTGTAACCATCTCGTCTCCCATCCTCCAGTGCGTATCAACCATCGCTATATCCCTCCATACTGGGCTTTACTCCATATTAGCCATCATCGAAATAAGGATCATAGCTTCCACGTGGTGTTGAATTGTCGGTGTAAGCTCCATTTTCATCGTAAATTTGGCGTTATCACTGAATTTAAATTGATCGTACTTTTGCTTCGCAAATACACTGAGTCTACTCTGGTAGCGGTTTATAACAAAAATGACCATATATTCACCCGCTCTCAGACTCTATAATTATCACTTGTGTGATAATGGGCACACTAAAATCTGTGGTATTTCTTATACACGTCATTAGTTAATATCTGCATAATCCTTTCACACAAAATCAAATACTTCAGTGTACAGTTCACTCTTATACAGTTCGAAAAACATTTACTATGCAATTTTACACGAAGAATAATTATTAATTCACAAAATTCCACTGTTCACGTGCGGCCATGTGCTTCGCACAAAGTCCTGGGTTCACGAATTTCCACCCAATTTACCAATATTACACTCGTGAGCCAAACACTCACTCCAAACGATGTTTGCAGCTTAATTGCATTTAATTCTGCGCTCCGCACGCTACGATGATGGCTTATATTACCAATATTTATGGATTTCAACAACGGCAACAATTCACGTCTGGTCAGGACCTCGCCTGATTAGAGAGTGTTCTCGGCAACATGCTCGAACCGTCGACTGCATTGTCTAGTCAAGGGTGCTACTCATGTCCACCGCCTACTCTGCGTGGTTTTACCTTTCTTTACAGTGGTAAACAAAAATCGTAGAATCTTTCAGTATTTCCAATTATGTACAAACGTTCCTTAATAAATGCGGTCTTCAAATAAATAAATGAAATTAAAAATCAGTGGTGCGGCAACTTGTAGTGCGTCATGCGAGGGTTACTCCCAAGGAGAAAACATTGCTGCTTCGGAGTCCCCGGTTCACCCATAGAGGTCTAAATCCACATGGGCCATCGAGGTCATATCTCAGATGTGATATCGGGCTCAATATAGAGGATAAGGAAATAATGGTAATGGGAGATTTGAATGCACAAGCGGGAAGAGACGGACAAGGAAGATAGGAGATTTTGGGACCATATGGTTATGGCAGTACGAATCCAGAAGGGGATTTCTTAATGGACTTCTGTCAGCGGAACCAATTAATTATAGGGAATACGTGGTTCAGAAAGAAAAATAGTCAGAAGATAACGAGGTATGGATGGGGAGATAGAAGAACGAAAACTCTGATAGACAATTAGTCGAAAAAGGACATCGGAAGGAGCTAATGGATGTCACAGCCATGGTAGTGGAAGCCTTTGGAGGAGACCATAGGGCAGTGGTAGCAAAACTAAAAGTATGAAAGGTCATGAAATTACCATAAAAAGGGAAAGAAAGATTAAGGTTTGGAGACTAAAGGAAAAGGAGGTTGCAGAAGAGTTTAAGAAAGAATTGCAAGAACAGATAACAAAGACGGATATTACCCATGTGGAACAAAAATGGGAAAAGTTTAAGCGTGCATTTGTAAATAGTGCAGAGAAAACATGTTGCAGAGCATCAGGAAAGGCGACAAAATGGTGAAAGAAAAGGTAAGAGAGAAGAAGAAAACTTGGAAGGAATGGAAAACAAAAAAGACTGAAGAAAGTAGAGCAAAATACATAGAAGCAAACAGAGATTGCAAGAAAGTAATTACAGAAGAAAAGAAGCAAAGCTGGGAAGAATTCACCCAGGAAATAAGCGAGTATTTAAATAGTGGGAAAAATTGCTATTTGGAATTATAAAAAGTAGAAGGAATGAAAAGGTGAACACTGGGTTCGTGAAAAACAAAGAAGGTGAAATATTGACAAAACCAGAAGAGATAAAGGACAGATCGAAAGAATATTTCAGCGAGCTGTTGAAGGTGAGACGGCAGGCATGCGGAGAAGTTACGCAAAAAGCAAAAACGGTGGAGGAAAAAATAGAAGAAGAACCAGACATTTCTATGGCAGAAGTGGAATAGGCAGTTAGGAAGACGAAGATGGGGAAAGCTGTGGGAATCGTCCAATTGGCAATAGAAATGATCAAGGTGGCAAGACCAGTGGGACTGCAGTGGACATACAGGCTTCTCAGGTGTGTGTGTGGAGAGAGAAGAAAATCCCTGAAGACTGGAAAAAGGGAATAATATTGCCAATATTCTAGAAAGGAGACAGGAAGGTGTCTGGTAACTGCCGAGGAATCACCATCATCTCGCATGTTGCCAAAGTATTGGAAAGAATCCTAGAAGAAAAAGATACGAGCCTTACAGTAGTCGCATAATGATGTGTAACATCTGACAAGTTATCCTACTATGAATTTGAGATGAAATGTATGTGAAGTCATCTGACATGTTATCCTACTCGTATACTACACAGCTTGGGCATTCTTAAAATGTTAATTTACGCTCCGTATTGCATTATTAGTGAAAGTTTAGTGTGCCAAAAGCATCGCTTCAATTGCATATTTGTATTGCCTACTCTAAATGTATTATAAATTAGCTTTTGTGGAGCAAGTTCGTCATCTGTGTAGCGGTACTGTTCTCCGCAACAGAGCACTGCCCTCGGGAATCCTTTCCTAGCTAGACAAATAAAATAAACAGGTCTCTATGTGTGTCAATCAGTTGACACCAGAGTTCGCATGAGCGTTTACCGTTCGGATGAGCAAAATTACTCGGGGAGTGGATGCCCATCACTTTTATCCAGAGATTGAAAAACAGACTCTTAATAAATAATAATTGTTTTCAGCAAATATGATATAATGAATATTTTCACACCAAAGAACGACAACATGGAGATGATTTATTGTATGCATATTTGTAATTGCTCCCTCAAACCTTGAAGTAATCCGTATGTCATATACATTCCACATGGCCGAGAGTACGTCATGGTATCAATTTCAGACACCGCACGCTCATTGTTTCCAGTGCCGGATTAAGGTACAATGAGGCCCAAGTTCCTCAGATTTTCGGACCCCTTTATTTTTTAGCACCTGTACATTTAATAAAGTATATACAAGAGTTATTTTTCTCAAGGTGAATAATACACGTTTTACTAAATCATACATAGGCCTCAGTGGCGGCTCCTGACATTGTCGCAGTGTTGCACAACTCCCACTAATCTTACACCTAATTCCGCCGTTTTTTACCCTTAATGTTTTAGTTTATTATATCTAACGTATTCGAAAATGTGTCAAATTTAACGATATTTTGTTATTATTTATCCTAATGCTTCACACTGCACCTTTTAAAGCTACCGGCAAGCTCCCGCCTTCAAATCAAACTCCAGGGCGTTAGCTCTCTTGTGGCGACTTCCAAGCAGACAGCGCGACGTACAGGGACGAGGCTGGACGAGGCCAAGCCTGTACATGGCATGTCGGCCAGGATGGATCGCAGGGAGTTGCGAAGGGGCTGCCAGCCTCCTGACAATACTCAATTCCAAATGGTCCCGTTAGATAGCACCACTGTGCGCAAATGGAAACATCCCACCCACCTTTCTCTTATCCTGTGACGGTAGTCTCTTTTCCACACCACTAGGGTATGCTACACCACTCAGACCACCCACAATAGTACCAATATCGGAATTTCAAAGGCAAACATTGGTTCGGTTCACTCTCAATTATTTTAGATGTTTTCGCATCATAAATTCATTTAATATTTTTGTCAATTGTACTGTAAAGCGAGTCTAAGAACGCCACCATTGCTATAAGTAGATAAGTGGCTGAACTATTTTGCGACGTATTGTTGGTGTTACTGTAGCGGTTTAATTTTACCGCTCTTGTTCTTGCATGTTTTGAGTTGCGATTATAGTTCCGTATTTGGTTGATTGAGTGTTTTGGTTTCTGGCAGATACTCTACTGTGCATTATTATTTGGTTGACTCTTGACTGTGAGTAGGCCTTTGTGTTCACTACCAAATTTCTAGCCTAGCGAAATTTGGCGTTTTGTTTAGTTTGTCTATGCGTTCGCGCCACTTCCCGATATACGAGTACAACACACATTTATCATCTGTGTACCGTATTTTGTAAGTTAGTATATTATAGAATGATGATGATCGTGTGACCTCCGGAGGGGCCGAGTGCAGGTCTTTCTAGCTGACGCCCGTGGTTGACCTGTGCATCGTATATTATTGTAGATTAATGTTTAGTTTGAAACATTAATTTTTCAAGGACAAAAATGTACTGTGGAATGTGAATGAAAATGAATAGTGTAAATAATTTACTAGTGAGACAGTTTTCCCTGCTTACTGATGAGGATAAACTTACAGTAAAAACACTCGGTAGACCATTGTCGGATTTAAGTATTGTCCAAAATATCAAAACTGGAAATCGGCAGTATAAGAGGGTATTTAAAAGAGATATTTATGACAATAATGATTGGTTATGCGGGTGCGATATTAAAAACGCTGTATTTTGTTTCCCATGCCTATTGTTTGGTGGAGAATCCGCGTGGACCAAAATAGGAGTTACGGACATTAATCACCTAAGTACTAAAATAAAGAAACATGAATCTTCAGCTGTTCACATACAAAACTGCTTGAATTGGACGCTTTTTGGAACTGTTAACGTAGCTGCACAATTAGACAGTGCCTACAGAAGGAAAATTGCGGAATATAACGAAGAAGTTAGACACAATAGGTATGTGTTAAATATTATAATAAACTGTATTCTTTTCTGTGGCTCTTTCGAGCTGGCCTTGCGTGGTCATGATGAAAGTGAAACATCAACAAATCCAGGTGTTTTCAGAGGACTAATTAATTTTAGCGCTGAGTTGGATGCTGTGTTGAAAGGTCATTTGGAAAGGGCAACTATGTTCATAGGAACATCCAAAACAATCCAAAATGAACTTTTACTGATTATTTTGGAGGTTTGCCAGGAATAAATATCAAATCAAATAAAGGAATCTGAATTTTTAGCCATTATAGCAGATGAAACTAGTGATATTTCAAACATATTTCAGATGGCTGTTGTGTACCGTTACGTAGTAAGAGGCAAACCAGTAGAACGGTTTTGGAGATTCCTTTCTCACTCAAAACATGATGCACATACATTAGCAGAGTGTTTATTGGAAGAATTAGAAAAGCAGAAATTGAACGAAACTCCGCAAAAGTTTATTGCACAGACGTATGACGGAGCGCACGTGATGTCTGGTTCCTCTGGTGGGGTTCAAGCTATAGTGAAAAAATCCTATCCTTATGCAGAATATGTGCACTGCTATGCCCATCAAGTTAATCCTGTAATGAGCAAGGCGGCATCAATCAACCGCAATGTGAAAATATTTTTTTCCAGTTTGCAAGGAATATGTGCATTCTTTTCCAACATCCCACAGCGGACCACGATACTCGATGATATAGTGAAGAAGCGTTTGCCACGAGCTTGTCCTACTAGGTGGAATTTTCAATCAAGATGCGTTAACACAATTTATGAGCGCAAGAAAGAAATCATCGAGTGTATGAACGAGATATTGGAAGGCGACACTGTAATGAGTGAAACTACAATTTGCCAAGCTTTTGGTCATAAAAAGTTACTTTGCAGTTCTAGTTTCAATTATTGGCTGGAATTCTTCCATAAAGTTATGCCACTAGTCGAAATTCTCTTCAGTCAGCTACAACATTGATGTGTATTCTGCGCATAAGGCTATTAAAGCATTTGAAATAAATATCACCAGGATCCGAGAAGACATTGATCTAACCAGTGCTAATGAACCTATTGATTGCTCATCGAAGAAGAGGAAAGTGGACAAGACTGAGTGGAAAAGAGAAGCAATAGAAGTGTGCGATGTGATATCCCGGGCTTAAGATCGTTTTAGCTTCTCAGGTCATCTTGTAGCTTCATCACTGTTTTTCCCAGAGAAGTTCCCCTTGTATTCTTCCAAGTTTCCAGAAGATATCTTAAAGACAGTACGGTATGTTTAGTGTATACCTTTTTGGACAAAGTGAAACTACGCCATGAACTATCTTGCATCTATTAAGCACAAGAATTTAGATCATTGTCGGGCGCTGTTAGTCTAGCGGAGTTTATAATAACCAACAACCTAGGGAAAACGTTCACCGAGAGTTTGAAACTGTTGAAGTTAATTCTGACTATTCCTTTGACGTCTGTTGAAGCAGAAAGGTGCTTTTCCACCTTAAAAAGAATACAAGACATTCTTAAGGAACTCCATGACCCAGGAAAGATTATCGGCATTGGCGATGATTTCTATTGAAAGAGATCTTGTGATGGAGAATCCAGACTTCAACCAACGAGTGACTAACAAGTTTGCATCGATGAGAAACAGGAGGGCAAATTTCCAATTCAAGTGAGGTAAGTTTCAGTAACCATAATAGTTCTGTATTTTTGTGTTTTCTGAGTTTCGTATTTTCTAAGACTGACAATTCCAAGAACCGATCAACCACATGACAATTTATTATCAGAAAACGAAACAATGTACAGATCAGTTCGCAACAACGTACTGTATCCAAGACCAACTACAATACTCAGACCTTAATGTAGAAAAAACATGGCGGCGACGGTTGCCCTACCAATAGCTAAGATCATGTCATCGGGCTTGTCACAGTTCGTGTAAATTATTATTTTTACTCACCTAATATCATAAAAGATATCACAAGACGAGACAAGGTTCCGAAGAAATATGCATCAATAATTTAGACTTACCTGAATTAATTTATCTATATAGTGCTGGCCTCGAATTATAGGTTTCTTCGTCTTCACCCAAGGGGCAGCTACAATAGTCTCACTGTTTCTGAGGTTGAATAAGACGCTTTTTGGCGAGTTATCACGATTTGTATTTAAGTTTAGTAATTATAGATTAATATTATTACGGTAGCAAAAAATCAAATAGATTCTGAAGTAGGAGAGAAGAAAGTACCCGGTTACTGAAGTGCTGTCCCAGCACATGCAGAGTATTTGTGTACACAATCGGAATGAGAATAGTTGCCTGAAATAATCGAACCAACACCATAGAGATACAATTCAATTAAGACCTCTCGTGGAATTGTCTAAAATCTCGGGTAAAACATCACACCGAATTAGTTGATTGAAATATGCAAAGAAGTCGTCATGTGGATATCAGTACATAATTATGGAGAATACTACACACAAGTGACACGATAATATGTTACCGGTACCATCTAACCTATTAAACATTCGCTGTTACCGTTTGGAATAGTTGTACGCTGGAAATAGTTGATTTAGTACAGTACTATAGGTTGGAAAGCACCATCTCCCTCTTACGGAATTATCGCGGCACACCATCTCGCAATATAAGAACATAATTGGCAAGGTACTCACAACACTTTATTGCACACATCATAATAAAAATAACTTGCAAGCTGTAAGAATCACAAAAGTATGAATAATGACGGAACACAATGAGTTCACTGTTTGGCACAGGGGGAACATCTTCCTTAACCAATAAAAAAGTTCACTGTATTATTTGGCGTGCATACAAGGCAGTGTAGAACATCTGTCAGACTGGTAAGGATTTACGGAGGCACATATTGCTGAGCGTTCATGATAACGTGAATGGTTTGGTCTAGCCGTAGATGCTCATTGCGTTTTCCCTTTACGTACTTAAGTTCGGCACTAATGAAGTGTACTAAGCTATTATTATATTGCCACTAACTAGCAAATCATTGCGGTGTATATTCTTGAGTCACTTCTATTATGCTTTAGTCTCAGGTACTTCAACATCCGAAGTAAATGACACAATGCCATCGGTTGACTAGACAATCATCACACGAACGAACCAGTCCTTATTAAGCGTATTATCACATATTTACATACGATTGCAGTACATTAACGCGAACTGGACTTTACAGACATACAGAAGACACTGAAAATTACAGACGAGTGACAGTTTATCGCAACTTTCATCAAACGAAGCTAATCAAAGCTAAATAGTGTATCCCAGCAACGAATGTAAACAAACAATATGCCGGGGCTTCAGCATACGCCATTTTCACGCTTTCGAGACCTGCATTAAGGTCTGAGTATTGTAGTTGGTCTTGCTGTATCTAAGGCTCTCGTGAGATCGAGTAATCGATAACTGAGTCTCTCGCGGTGTCTATGTGTTACCAACTGTTGAGGGTGAAATTTCTTTGGAACTTATATTTCCGTGAGTTCGAATACGCAACATGTATAATTAGGCTCTTCTTTCATTTGCTCGTAAGTAAAGGAATGTTCGAAAAATTGAACTAATTTATGAATATGCTGCACGTCTTTGTTAGTTATAACATTTTTCGTTGCTGTACATACTTTTTGGTTGTCATGTTCTTATTTTCTATTCCGAAGATTGAGAGGCTTAACCTTCGGGGAAGTGTAGTTTCTTAGACTATCTAACGTTAATACATTTTTGTTACTTGTATAAATTTCCCATATAAAATGCGAGATCGGAAATTTTGGTGTCACACCCAGCGTTTAATGCCACCGGCCGCCACTGATAGGCCTACATATTGAGCCCGTCAGACGAGTTGTTTGGGGTTGGGGTTGCCACTAACCGCAATGACTCCCCAGACAACTTACCGTCTGGACGCATACGCCAAAAAGGCCTGGATTTACTTCCTATAGGTCAGTGTGCACGAAGACGCAGCTTTCCGCGGCGATCGGGCAGACACGGAGAAAAAGGTGAGAGGACCCAACAAGTACACCCCTAGAAACACTTAGATTAAAATGATAACATCCAGACTTATGTAAACTCGAATAAAATTTATTTGAAAAATATGCAAACACCTGGCCTAGTTCGGAGGGGTTAGTCTCGGGCTAATCCCGCAAGCTAAATAAAAGAAGTATTAAAGTTGTAGATCCTAAACTGATTGTAAAGTGAAATAACCCTCGCGAAAGATCTAGTTACAAGAAATGCAAAAGCGGCAAGCTAGGGCAGTGGCACGTAAAGTACACCCTACACAAGTGAAATGGGTTACTTATAAGAAGTTAAATTAACAACAACAACAACAACAACAACAAAGATCAAAAGAATTTACGATGGTACCACTCCCTTATTTATTTTTAAATAAGTTAAATCTAGCTAAATCCTGACAATTACAACAAAGTATACGGTGACTTACTACCGTAACAAACAAACATTTAATAACAAAGCTATGTGACAATCCAGTATAAAAAATATAAGTTCAACTTACTGACTATCAGGTACAAGGGAAAACATACAAATTTACACAAATAAATAAATAAATAAATAAGACACCGCTTTCAGAAATCTTATTATTATTACCCTGCGTACTCGCAAGAATACTCTTTGCATCCTTGGGTCATCTAGTGTTTAGTTATGTTGGTAAAAGCGCGATCCCAAAACACGTCTTACATTACTGAGGTGTCGTGCGCCACAAGTTGAAAACTAATAGTCCACGACAACTCTGTCGTCAAAATAGTGTTACAAAGTTAACAAGTCATTTCCCACACGGAAATTTGACTGATCTAATGAGTTGGCCAGTTCGCATCCAATCGCAAGTCAAAGTATATTACAGTCATTATGGTTATTTAATTTATAACAATTAGTTCTTCTTATTATTAATAGTAGCGTGATTATTATTTTGTCGTCGGTTTACGTAGAGTACTGGCTCATTCCTCAATGGACACCTAGGCTTAAACTCGTGAAGTCTAGCTAAGAACAACACTAATATTACATCGGCTCACACATGGCCGGAAATCACAATAACACGAGTTAACACTCGGTTCACAACAACACTGACGGGGCACAAAGCTCACCGTTGCAGTCTTCAGGTAATTACCTGAACAAAAATGGTCGCAGATATAAAATTCTGTATGACGACGCAACACAAGGCGTCACAACAATAACACAAGCCTATAAAAACGGTGTCAAAATATCTAATATAACAGACAAAAGCTTCTACTCATCATAATACACCCTCATGGTGTTCAAACATCTCGCTTCCTAAAGCGTCATCATTAACATGGTAAGAGTAGCGTACACGTGGTTGACGTTTAGATACATGTTGAAATAATCACACGTGTTTTCCACTGATTCTATCGTAAGCACAGTATAATAATAAAGTAAATCACTGGTTTTATATTGCAGACTTTCAACAAATGGCCTACTTCACTGCATTTACCTGACACGTGGTGTCAGCAATTACAGATTCGAATATTCTAACACATCCAGAAATATTGCACTGATCTGGCGAAAAATTTAGCAATAAAGTGCGGCGTAACATATGGTAATAATATGCACTTTCACGTAGATGGATGGTTTGTAAATCATGTTCAAGTTACTGTATTTAATCACTCTTGTGAACATGCAGCATGGCGTTCACGCTATGAAATGTGGTGTTACTAACACTGAAAATATTCTTCATAAATATCACAAAAATATGGCACTAGACATGTGCATTTCAGTAATTTATCACTGGTAACAATTCTTATGAGCAATTCTAATACACTCGTCGTCTGTCGTAGATGATTATGGATTTTTCTTATCACCTCGTGGACGTAATATTGCAGTGATTGTCTCATGGACGTGAATTACACACTTTTCCACTCACAATAAAAAATATACTTTCTCGCAGCGATGCACTGCACACATACGTGCAAAAGTTATACAAATCAACGACGTAGTCGGATACACAACTATAGTTCATCACCAGCTTGGTGGACTTACGAAATCATCGTCACTTAGGACGGACTAGTATAGCACGTCTTGTAACATCTTCGCTAGCCCACACGTCGAGCGACAAATGAAACGTTAATTAGTGCCCCATGTTGGTAGCGACGAATGAAACCTTTTGCTAGCCCCTAACTGTTGGGTGAGAAATGTAACTGTTTATCTTTGCCTAAGCTATGTTGTTTTAATGGGCGCCAAGACCTCAACCCAATGTTGAAATCTAAATTTGTATTTAACAACGTCTAGCTCTGGGAGAACACCTTCAAGAATCTATTCACTCAGATCGTGGTATGATTTGATCATTAACCCAACAAACAATTGTATCAGGAGAAGGAATTGGTCTATATGTAATGCTACCTACTCAAAGCAAAGATTGCATTGTAAAAGAAATGAATTTATTATATAAAACAAGTATAGCAAAATTAATAATAATAATAATAATAAGCTTAAAATTTAAATTGGAGCGTTACGGTTTTAATATTACCGATAGAAAATTACGTGAAAACGGAGTCTGATAAATTGATTATACTCTAATTTCCAAGCTATGAAGTTACTGAAATATGAAATGTAAAACAAAGAGAAATGAGAGATTGCGTATTTCTGCGTCATTTGCGCTTACCACTGGAAATTGCCAAAGCATTTCCCTCGTACTGGATGATGCTGTGTGCTTCCCACAGTCTCCTGGACGTCGCCATCTTCTTCGTTATATGATGATATTCTGGTAGATTAGATAATTCTATGGTCCGTACATCGGACCCAAACACTCGTATAACCACACTGGTTAAGTTTTACAAAAGTTAGTCCTCCACTCCATGGAACAAAGGAGCGACTCCCGCGTGAACCATACTTGGCAAGTTCAACACAGATTGTCCTTGTTTCACGGCGCGCTGAACGATATATGCACACGTTGGCTCCCCACTCCGGAGCCGTCTTCCAGCTTACGTGGTCTCCACTGATTGGCTGCACCCCACGCGCTATACTCCCCTCCTTTGCCTCATTACACTCGGCGGTAAGGGGAAGTCGTATTCCGTTCCATATATTCGCCTTTTCTTGACGAAGCGACCCAGCCTTGCGTAATACTTTCCGACAAGATTAAGCGTGTACTTGAATTCCCAGTGAGTCACGTCTCTCAAATACCCTAACTGACAAAACTCCGTAAAATTCCGTAATCAGATAATTTTCTATGATATCGTCGTTCGTAATAATTTGCTTGATAGTGTTTTCTAAGACATAGAAAACCTATCTGTATGCTTATAATTTTTATAAAATGCTCCGAAATATCTTAATAATAATCATTATAAATTAATAATAATAATAAATTAACGTGAAAAATTCACTTGGCAGAACAATTTGCCGCGTTAATAAATATAGAATGGCTTCCTACTGACTTATGCCAGTGGCATAAAAACCCCTCGAAAAACACGTTACATATTCGCCTCGGATCATCGGATGATTTACCGTGACGACGGTCCATTATCCGATTATCCCAGACACGTTAATAAACCCCATCCAAAATACATATTACATAAATGAAATCACCCTAAATCACAGATATATATACACTCATAATTTTTCTTCACGCACTTTCCGTCGAAGTTAGTTGTCACTATGGATTGCACTTTGCAACCAGTCCAATGTTTTACATATAGAATAGTGTTCCACGGATATTTCCGCCTCTCAAATTTCTCTATGTTGGAGAAATAGACATAATTAATGTGTGAGCACTATGTATTTATGATGTCATATCACACGCATAGAAGGTGTTCTGATATATTTATATCACCATAGAACTTCCTAATTTCACTGGAGGTCCCTTCCTTATGGTGAAATTTAATCTCACTGAACACTGAGCACACGATCACACTATTGTGGCAGCGCCTCGTGACCATAATACTTAATCTCTCTTTAAAGTAGATTAAATTAATATTGACTTCTGAAAAAAAAAACAGTAAATGCGCATTACATATAACACCAAATATTTCTGTGCCGTAATCGCCCTGTCTTGTTAAGTTCCCGTAGACCATATTCTACTTAATACTAGTTCTCAACACAGACCATTTCTCCTCACACAAATAATACCTTTGTACAAATTATCTTAAATTACACACTTACAAATCTTACATGGCGAGGCCGTAAACAGAAATCACGTGTGCTGATATGTATGAGTTTCATGAAGGACTGTCTCGCATTCTGATGGCCCATCTTTTGCCTCGTGGACGCCTTAAGCAAAAATACCCTGTTCAAGCGCTCACCCATCTCTAGGAGGCAAATGGGAATTCACCAGCGCTACCAAATTCTGGCCTTGGTGTATCGAGACATTTTAGTGCTCAAGAGCATCCGACAATCCCGTCATATTTCCCTGTACCTTAAAAACTCTCATTTACTTACATACTACCCCCCTGTGTGACTTCTGATACGCCTGCCTGGAAGACCATCTCCTCCCACGCACCAAATACCACACCTACTCTTTTGATAGGCTGGCTCGCCAGCTAAACACACTCACTTTATGACACATATTTTCGTAGACTATGTATTGAACCCGAGGAGGTTATGCTGACTGAAATCGAACGTGGTTCTCAGAGACTGTGATCTCAGTATAAAGGTTCCACCAGGGAACGAACCCGAGGTCTGTGGAGGGAATTTCATTGTAAAAACCTCTAGAGAGAAGTGTATATTTAATCACTGGTGTGATTTCAGTTGCAGTGATAGTATTTATTAAAATAATGCAGGGAAATTGAGCAGAATACAGCATTATTATACTACTTGGTGTAGGCTATATGGGGCTTGGAGCACTGCAAGTGCAGAGTTTGACACTTTACAAATAGGCCCAGAATTGTGGGAGTTGTTCAGTGGAGCCAAGTCAATCTTTCTGACCTCATTCTGTCGTCTGGAAGAGGGTGAGGGCCTGAATAATGACCCAGTTCTTTCCCGACGGAGAATAGGATTGAGAATGGCGGGGAGAGATCACAAGGAAAATCATTGATTACTCGTGATTGGAGTAACGAAATGAAGTGAGAATTGCCCACAGGTGAATCTTTAGGCAGGAGGCTAATTTTAGAGCCTTTAATCTGCGAAATTGACGCATATTTAATGAAGTGCGGAAGGACCATAGGACTATCGTTGTTCGCGGCTGGATTTGAGGAGGATGCCAGGGAATCCCCGGGAGATAGCGTCCCACGCTATGGAGAAAGGAATTAATATTAATTAATTGGCCGAGCGATTCTTTTGCACGCAGATAGTTCTGGGATCAGTGAAGAAAAAGGGATCCAATGAACATGGTTTGGAGACCAGAATCATGCTGGGAGAGGAGCCGAGATCACGCGGGAAGATTTCGATCTACTTTTTGTGTGAAACCAATATAAGGAGGGTGACCCTTAGCAGAGAGGTCAGTCCTCAGGCAGTCTACGTCAGTCCTACTCAGTCTTAAGTCGGTCTTCATGCAGCAAGCAGTCAGTTCTTACGTCAGTCTTACACTTGTTGGAGCCAGTCTCACACCAGTTTGTCACAGTTTGTCAAGAGAGGCGCAGACAGTCGTCATGGCGGAACATATGTTGGTCCGGCTCATGAAAGGACGCGCGAACAAAGATTTCTACATTTGAGTGAAGCATTTAATAAGTTTTTATTAATAATCGGCGTGCTGCAGGTAGACTCAGCAGTACGAACAATGGCGTGTTCACTTAGGAAGCACCGTGTAAGATGAGTGGCAGAACTATTGTAAATAATAATAATAATAATTTGTGTAAAGTTATGGACAGTGTTAAGCGCAATGTATCAAATGCGACTAATCATTCATGTCTAATTACGCTTGAATGCGCTGGGAGAAACTTTACGAAGTATTTGGTAATGTCTTAAGGATACCAAAAAAATCACGCTCAGGACGGAAGTTAGCATATCTATGCGACGCAGGAAGCTTACCGTAGGAGTATGGATAAAAACTGTTGGTGAATTCCGAGGGCAGGTAAACCAGACTTTCAATCAGGAGTTGGTAGGAGCACGGGAGATGCCGTCGACACCTGCAATTTTGATCTGTGCTAGGGAATTTCAAGCAATGAAAATTGTACAAAGTGTCGTGTGTTATGTGTAAAGCATATGTAAAATATATTTTAAAGTAGTGGTTTTATAAGTGTTATAATGTGTCACATGTTTGGGAGCAATAGCTTCCTTATAGAAATGCCGAGTGCCGTGTGGTTAACGGAAGTTATGTGTCATAAAATGTGTGTATTCAAGATAAATATGTCGCGTTAAACCTGCACATGGCAGGCGACTTGGAAGGATATGATTGGTTGAAGCCACCATGAGGAGCCTATAGGGATATGTGAGTACCCCACAAATTTTGGTTAATTAGAGAATATAAGCCACTGCATGTATGTGATTTCATTAAAAATGCCAGTAAGAATCAGATTAGGAGGTAGACCCTCCAGGTTTAATCATTATTGTATTGATTTTTATAGAGTTGAGATGTTAATGTGCATCAATAAGTGGATTAATCATTACCACTATTAATTAAAATGGCAATCAGTTGTGTAAATGCTACGAGCACAGTTGTTCGAGTTTGAGATGTTTAGTTGTGTCGGATTTTGGTAATGTATGTCAGAATAAAAATAATAATGATGAGGAATGATTTGGTAATGTATGTCAGAATAATAATAATAATGATGAGGAATGATTTTGGTAATTTATGTCAGTGAGAATAATAATAACAATTATGAATATAAAAGGTATTAATGAACGCATCAGGTAATTGTTGTAAACAAGAAATAGTTACGCTAATTGCAAGACTTATCGATCCAAGCAGTAAGATTATACAGTAAGATTACATTACGGGATTAAAGAAAGAGTTTGATATCAGGATATATTGTATTAATGGGAAGATAATTATGCAAGGAATGGAAGAGCTTTTAGTGAATTGAATTTGCAGCTTATGTGAGAAGCTTATAGAGTAATTGATAGATTTCTCTTACTATTATAGGTCGTAGGTCGTAACATTAGGTAAGGAGCCAGGTGATCTATTCTACGTATGAAATCTCCTACGCCGGGGGCGTAAGCGGAGATATACTTTGTGCCAGAGTTTTAGTGTTGGACCCTAACTCTGATGATGGATGAAATGTTCCGGATTGGAATCCCATGATAGCTGCGAGGAAAACAATGGACACCTCGACACTATGATTTCCCGAGAACTTATTGTTGAGTGATTCGGCTTGTTGAAGCGAACCTCAATGTCGGCAGCGTGGACTGACCGCATATTTTATTTAAGACACCGGCTGCCTACTAGACCAATGTTTTACGAACCTCGTACCTTCATGTTGAAATGGGCCTAGTTTGGTGCCAGTAATTAGTATCCTCGGAGTAGGAATAAATATAAAGCTCATTCACTACCTGTGTGCATAATATTCAGTTAAAATCCATTGAGATATGAGTGCCGTTGGGAGCACAGTATTGTCTTGTAAAATCTTACAATGCTTTGGAAGTAAGCCTTCAAACATAAAAGCGAGGGTCGAGTTAGGGTGGAGACCCATCCCATTTCTATTGTGTACAGACCGCTCGGGGAGAGGGTCTGGAGACGGTCAAGGCGAACCGTGAAGGCAAGTTGACAAGAACAGATTTTAGACCCTGTTAATGACTTGAAATAAAATATTGTCATGTTGAGTAATGAAGCAATGTGGGTTTAAGAACACATTGATAATTATATATCACCCTGATGGTTCATAATTTTAGCTATCTAACGAATGGTTAGACGCTACATTTGCACTGTCACTGACAACTTTTTCTGAAGTTGGTTACTAGATTCCAGAGGCTACGCGCGCAAGGTAGTCTAATTGTACCATCCGACACAGCAATAACATAACATTTTTAATATGAAATCACAAAACGGCATGCACTGGAACTATATAAACAGTGGAACTATATAAATAGTGGAGTAGGGGTAGCTTACATAATTATGGAGTTGCGCGTAGTTTGCTGTGCAACACCAGAATAGGCTAATGCATGTAAAGCATTTGGTGGGAAAAGAAAGATCAAAACACACACGGTACACATAATTGTCAAATTAAGAAGGTTTAATGAATCAGTAATTTTGTGATATTAAAGAAGTCACATTGTATGACAGTAGAATCAATGTACAGTTTGTTTCTGAAGTTATAAGTGCATCAGCGCACTAGAATATCTTTGTGAAGTTCACATAAGGGTAAAGGTTTGTGGTATGATATGATTTTTGTTATGATTATATTATATTCCTATTGGTGGATTGTGGAAAGTAAATTTGTGTTTGCTTTGTTTTATGGTTATGGGGATTGTTTGTTTGTTTAAAGCCATGATTTTATTTACTGAATTAAAATTTTAGAATAGATTTGTGCCTTATCATTGTAGAGTTGATACCTTGTAGACTCAAATCCAAAGTATGCAACTGCTCAGTGGGGGAACGGTACACGCTCGAGCCCTGAAGCTAGCTGGAGGCAGAAGCATATTTTCCATCGAGATTACTCACATGGGCACAGTATATTATACTTCCCGTATAATCTGTTTCCCTTACTATCCTCCAGCACATATGCTGTTTTCCCAATACGTTTGGAAACTATAAATGTTACTGCGTCACCTGCTTCCAACCTTGCAAGTGGCTCCCTTAAATGAACGTCCTCCCGTTGCTCTACCAGCATATTTCTCAGTGTCTGTAACGATGCCCTGTTGCTACTGTCCACACATGCACATATTAAAATACCGTCCTCTGCTTTAACCACAGGATAATCCCTACATAAATTAGTGTCCCTCGATAGCATGTCTGCAAGAAAGTTATCTTTACCTTTAATATATTTTACTGTGAATTCGTATTCCTGCAGAGCAAGAATCCACCTACTAACTCTGTTAGAACTGAGTTTACAAGTCCTCATATACAGTAATGCAAGGTGATCTGTGTGGATCTCAAATTTCCCCCCTACTAAATACATTCTAAATTTCCCTAAACTGAAAACAATACCTAAAAGCTCTAACTCAGTAATCGTGTATCTTTTCTCTGCTGCTGTCAGTCCTCGCGAGGCTAAAGATACAATGCACAGATTACCCTCATCATCTTTCTGACATAATACTCCAGCAATGCCTATATGTAAAGCATCTGTCATAACCACATATTCCTTATCTTTTAACGGATATTTCAGCACTACAGCATTCTCAAAACCTTCCTTCAGCGCTCTAAAAGCCTGTTCATGCTTGGACTCCCATCTCCACCGAGTCCCACTTTTAAGCAATTCCCTGAATAGTTCTACCAACCCTGAGTATTTAAGAACGAACCTCCTGAAAAAGTTGCAAATTTCCAGGTAAGTTTTTAACTGTTTAACATTCTGTGGCACCTCTGCGTTAAGTATCTTATTAACCCTACTTTCTTCTGGTGTTACACCTCTACTCGACACTCTATGACCTAAAAATGTCACTTCTGACTGACAGAATGACGACTTAGACAGCTTCAAAGTGAACCCTGCCTGATCTAACTTCTGAAAAACTATATCTAAATGACGTAGATGCTCCTCAAAACTGCGTGAACTAATTACCATATCATCTATGTAAATGGTTACAAACTCTCCTGTGTCATCCCCTAATGCGATGTTTAAAGCCCTAATTAAAGCTGCTGAACTAATCTTTAACCCATAAGGTGTTCTACAAAATTGATAAAGGTTATATTTATGACTAAAAGCTGTAAATGGTCTATCTTCGTACATAAGTGGCACTTGCCAAAAACTGGAACTCAAATCTACACAAGTGAAATACTTCTTCCCCTCAAATGTTTGCATTAATTCCTCTATTGACATAGATTTCAGCTGATCTGAACTAATTCTACTGTTAATCAAACGAGCGTCTAAACAAATACGAACAGTGCCGTCGGTCTTGGGTACCGTGATCAAAGAATTAACATATGGACTGTTCGAGTGCTCAATAATCCCATCTTCAAGCATCTGGTTAATTTGTGCCTCAACTGCACTCTGATAAGCGAAAGGTACAGGATATCTATGTCCTGTGAATACTGACCTATCAATAACGTTCAATGAATGTGTATAGCAATTGGCCATACCAATGCGATCCTCAAAAACTCTCCTATTACACCATAACACATCATAGAGCCGAACACACTGTTCATCCTCTATATTTCCCTGAAATGCAGCCTCACGTAACGAGTCCTCTAGACTTCCGTTCGTAATCACACTGCCCACAAAACATGGAGAACCCCGCTCTACGGCTGGCGATATCTCATTTAAAGTACAAATCACACCTACAATACTACTCCTCTGAATATGGTCATTGAACGCTACTTCTACTTCAGAATCTCCCCATTTAAATTTCAAACTCCCTACATCATAACATAAGTTACCAGACACTCTACTTAGCCACTCTGAACCCAAGATAACACTGAATACTAAATTTGGAATTACAAGGCAAATCTGCTTCTCTACATGATTATTAATTTTAATGTCTACTAAAACTTGCTTAGAAATTACTTTAGACCTCTTCCCAACAGCTGTGATAACAAAAGTGCTTTTAATTGGCATCTCCTCAAAATTTACTCCAGTTCCTTTCATTTTATCATAAAATGCACTACTTATGCAACTCTTCATACAACCACTATCAATTAAAACATCTGTGTACGCCTCGGACACGTTAAATTTAACTATGGGGCTCTTACTAACCACTTCCTGAATAATACCTTCATCATTTAGTTCATGTAATAATTCATTTCTTACATTTAGGTCATAGGGTTCCTGTATAATTGTATGGACAGGGCATGCTACAGACTGAGATTCTGACCTTACTTCGCAGCCTGGTTCGCGTTTAAAGAACCGCTACAGCTGGCCGTAGTACTACTAACTACTGAACTGGTCTGGTTGTTTTGGGCTGTGTTGTCATTGTTTGGCTGTATATTACTACCACTAGGCTGTCCTCTTCCTTGACCCCTATTCTGGTTGTAATTATTGTATTTATAATTTCTCCCTTGATTTCCCCTGAAATCATTGTTTCTCCCTTGATTTCCCCTGTAATCATAGTTCCTCCCTTGATTTCCCCTGAAATCATTGTTCCTCCCTTGATACTGATTACCATAGCCATTTCCTCTGTTCTGATTTAGCTGATTATTATTATTTCTATTTTGAGCGTTGGCCCCTTCGCCACCGTTCCCTTGAACTTCTTGATGCCTGGCTTCATTAGGTCTATTATTATTATTACCCTGGTTCCGATTGAAATTGTCCTCATAACCCCCTCTCCCTAGTGCATCAAATGTGCTTAACAAATTTTCTACTTGTGATATTGTCTTTACATTCTGGATACAAGCAG
Source organism: Meconema thalassinum (assembly GCA_946902985.2). Taxonomy (NCBI): domain Eukaryota; kingdom Metazoa; phylum Arthropoda; class Insecta; order Orthoptera; family Tettigoniidae; genus Meconema; species Meconema thalassinum. The sequence continues at coordinate 217,974,464 of OX336391.1, forward strand.
CCTCCTTGATCCTATAGGGAAAGTGCCTAAGTAGCAACCTCACCACATCACTTTCCTCCTTCAAGCCATCCAGATATTTACACACTAATACCTGCCCTAAAAAGTATTCGGTCATGGTGGAGCTTCCTTTAGGGTTATATTTACCACACACTACTCCCTCACGATGCTGCGACTGAATGACCTCATTCCAGAACTTTTCACAGAATTTCATTTTAAAATCATTCATATCAGTAAACTTGTCTCTGTAGACAGCAAACCAATTCCTCGTTTCCCCCACAAACACTTGTTCTAAAATTTCAACTACCTGGCACCACTCAATACTACCATTTTCCAACCTCTCCCCGAATTTATTTTCTATAGTGTTCATGAACTCCATTGGGCACCCCTGTCGATTGCTGAACTTACCCAGTTCTACCTCCCTGTGTGTGCTATTCACAAAAACTGGCCTATTCTGACTATTTTCTTGCCTGATCCTAGCTTTTAATTTTAATTCTAATTCTGCGATTTTCTCCTCAGCCTTCCTCTCAATACTGTTTACTGTTAATTTAATGTTTCCTTCTGATTCTTCTACTTTATCATATAGCTTTGCTTGTTTCTCCTCAATCTTGCTAATGCTCTCTCTATTACTCTCTCTTAAATCATTTACTTCTGCAACTATTTGCGAGTGGACTTTCTCAATTCTACCCCCCAGCTGTTCCTTAACCTCTTTAGTTGCTACCTGAATTTTGTCAATGTCTCCCCCCAATTGCTTTTTGACCTGCTGTGTTTCCAGTTGCACTAGTTCTTTTAAATTTTCAGCCTGTGTACTGATTCTAATTTCCAACTCCTCCTGTACTTTTCCTAATTTTCTGTCTACATCTGCAATAACCTCTTTAGCCTTTTCTTCCATCACCCCCCTGATCTCACCTCTAATCAGTTCGAATTTGTCACTCATTTCCCTACTGTTTTGTTCTAATTTAGCATTTAAAGTTTCAGTACTCTCTCTATTTTCCTTACTGTTTTGTTCTAATTTGGCGTTTAAGGCATCTGTACTTTCTTTATTTTCCCTACTGTTTTGTTCTAATTTTGCATTATTCTGTTCTAATTTTGCATTTAAGGCATCACTACTAACTTTGTTCTGATACATGAACTCGAGAAGTAAAGTTTTTAAATCTGGTTGGCCTCCTACACTCCCTGTTTCAGTATCGGGATTTACCTCCGCTACCCCGGTACTACCATCACTCGACATACTGCTCGTATCATCACTCTCCAGTTGATGACCACTACGTAACCTCATCTGTCTTTCTTTCTCATCCCCCATAATGATATACACTGATAAAGACAAATAACCCCCAAAATACAGGCACAGAAATATATACCCTTCTCCTTCCACAAATGTTATTAGGTTTTCAGCCCCAAGTTGTCGGCGACAAATGTAACATCTTCGCTAGCCCACACGTCGAGCGACAAATGAAACGTTAATTAGTGCCCCATGTTGGTAGCGACGAATGAAACCTTTTGCTAGCCCCTAACTGTCGGGTGAGAAATGTAACTGTTTATCTTTGCCTAAGCTATGTTGTTTTAATGGGCGCCAAGACCTCAACTCAATGTTGAAATCTAAATTTGTATTTAACAACGTCTAGCTCTGGGAGAACACCTTCAAGAATCTATTCACTCAGATCGTGGTATGATTTGATCATTAACCCAACAAACAATTGTATCAGGAGAAGGAATTGGTCTATATGTAATGCTACCTACTGAAAGCAAAGATTGCATTGTAAAAGAAATGAATTTATTATATAAAACAAGTATAGCAAAATTAATAATAATAATAAGTTTAAAATTTAAATTGGAGCGTTACGATTTTAATATTACCGATAGAAAATTACGTGAAAACGGAGTCTGATAAATTGATTATACTCTAATTTCCAAGCTATGAAGTTACTGAAATATGAAATGTAAAACAAAGAGAAATGAGAGATTGCGTATTTCTGCGTCATTTGCGCTTACCACTGGAAATTGCCAAAGCATTTCCCTCGTACTGGATGATGCTGTGTGCTTCCCACAGTCTCCTGGACGTCGCCATCTTCTTCGTTATATGATGATATTCTGGTAGATTAGATAATTCTATGGTCCGTACATCGGACCCAAACACTCGTATAACCACACTGGTTAAGTTTTACAAAAGTTAGTCCTCCACTCCATGGAACAAAGGAGCGACTCCCACGTGAACCATACTTGGCAAGTTCAACACAGATTGTCCTTGTTTCACGGCGCGCTGAACGATATATGCACACGTTGGCTCCCCACTCCGGAGCCGTCTTCCAGCTTACGTGGTCTCCACTGATTGGCTGCACCCCACGCGCTATACTCCCCTCCTTTGCCTCATTACACTCGGCGGTAAGGGGAAGTCGTATTCCGTTCCATATATTCGCCTTTTCTTGACGAAGCGACCCAGCCTTGCGTAATACTTTCCGACAAGATTAAGCGTGTACTTGAATTCCCAGTGAGTCACGTCTCTCAAATACCCTAACTGACAAAACTCCGTAAAATTCCGTAATCAGATAATTTTCTATGATATCGTCGTTCGTAATAATTTGCTTGATAGTGTTTTCTAAGACATAGAAAACCTATCTGTATGCTTATAATTTTTATAAAATGCTCCGAAATATCTTAATAATAATCATAATAAATTAATAATAATAATAAATTAACGTGAAAAATTCACTTGGCAGAACAATTTGACGCGTTAATAAATATAGAATGGCTTCCTACTGACTTATGCCAGTGGCATAAAAAACCCTCGAAAAACACGTTACAGTCTGTAGTCGACGGCTGTCAAACAGTAAGAAGCAATGATTGTAGGTCTCTCTGCCTCGCGCAGAGTCAAAAGTTGAGTCGTTGACGGTCCATTTCCTGCCACAAATCTACGGTGTTAATACCTTTTACCTTAAATCATGAAGTCGGTAAACATCGAAATGTTTCCTTGAAGCAGCATTACATAATGGTATGATCTGAAACTTTTAAATGCAAAATAGATAATACTTGTGCTCAGAATAAAATATTCAGGTGAGTGTCCAGAGTCAAGACAACTCCCATTTCTTCATGTATGTCCCGCGCTGTAACAGGGCGCGTTCTGTTCCACTGACATAACTTGTTCCTCATAAATTCCAACTAATATCACCGAGCCATGAGTTTCTCCGGGCTCAATATATTCATTGCAATTGAAACGATCATCGTTATTTGAAAACATTTCAGATGATTTGATTAACAAATCATAATATTTTTTACTTCTGTAAAATGCAATCAAAAATATGTTTTTTCTGTTGGTTTTTTTTCGGTCAATGAAATCTTCTACAATGTCATCAAAATCAATTTCCCGCAGAACATCTGACTCGATATACATTAAACTTAGAATGTCTAATCGTTTTTGTGACATGATTCTTCTGTGCGCACTTTTGATCCGTTTCAATTTTGAAAACGAGCGCTCCGCAGAACAATTCGTTGTCATGAGGATCAGGAAAATGCGAAAAGCAATTTCAACGTTTGGGAAAACAGACTCAAGCTTGTCTCGAATAAGAATTTCGTAAAGTTCAGAATGAGTGAACTCCGTTTTTAAAGGACATCGTAATTTAATATAATACTGAAACTGTCTCAGTTCTGGATGAAATTTTTCTAAATCTTCGGAATAAAATTGAACTAAATTAGAAATTATTGGGGGCCCCAGATAATTGGAGCCCTAGGCCTGGGCCTAGTCGCGCCTAATGGGTGATCCAGCACTGATTGTTTCCTCCTACTACTGCCAGCTGGATCGATCGATCGCATCCCTCTGCGCTGCTCTTACCACTGCCAGCTGGATCAATCGATCACATCTTTCTGGGCTGCTCTTACCACTGCCAGCTGGATTGATCCAGCAGGCAGTGCGTCTTACACACTTCCGTCCGATCCACCACTGCCAACTGGATCGTTACCACCGTCCGATCCACTTCCGTCCCATTTTTCAAAATCACTCCCACAAAAATGTCCAGCAACCGAGTGGAAAGATGTTACACATCAAAAAGGATTAGAGTAAAGTTAGAAAGGCAAATAGAGGACGAGCAGTTTGGATTTAGAGGAGGAAGGTCAACAGTGGAACCCATTTTCATTCTGAGACAGAACATTGAAAAGAGTTGGGAATATGGAAGGATATGGTAATGACTTTTATTGATCTAGAAAAGCCTATGATAGCATCCCTAGAACAAAAGTTTGGGAAAACTAATCAAATAGGGGGATAGGCAAGGAACTGAGAGACATGATAAATTGAATGTGCATGGATTGCTACAGTCAGTGCTGGATTAACCACAAGGCACAATAGGCAATTGCCTGGGACCCCCGGCTCATAAGGGCCCCCAAAAAATGAAAAAATCCCACCCAAAAAATGGAAAAAAATGGATTAAAAAAGTGAAATAAATTAGGTACCGAAAAAAATGTGAAACTTAGAATTACAGTTCTAATTTTACAGTTTAATTTCTTAGTCTATACTTTCTAAAGTGCTGTTCGTAAATTCTCTCTGCCCGGGTTTTTCCCATAAACTTTATCTTCTTCTTATACTTACAATTCATAAATAACTTAACTATTGTTTGACACATTCCAAGTCAATCGAAATTTCAACTTTCTGATCGCTCTATTGTTTAAGGATTGGAAGCAATTAACTGATGCTCCCACGGTCGGGTCCCAAAATTACCAAAATGCCATGTCTTTTTGAATTAACTGATAAGTGCCCCCCGGCCATCCCCTCCACTTTATTAGCCATAGATAAGCTCGGAAAGAGTTTTTACAAATTCGGACATACTTGAAGAAAAACAACTATTGGCGCGATGTTATAAAACGAGTAGTTGCTGTTATCATCACTCTGGCAGAACGAGGATTGTCATTCCGAGGTACGAACGAGCATTTTGGAAAGCCGGATAATGGGAATTATTTAGGTATACTTGAACTTCTTGGGCAGTTTGATCCATTTTTGCGGGATCATATTGTACGATACGGAAATGCTGAAAAAGGTGTTCCTTCGTATTCGTCCAAAACGATCTGCGAAGAGTTAATAAACATCATGGGTAAAAAAGTTAGATCATAGTCCTATATGTTAGAAGAGGTGTCTCTAGCTCTATCTTACAGCCTCTCCGTTGATTCAACTCCCGATGTATCGCATATAGATCAATTGTCAGTTGTGCTCCGGTATGTTTCACCAAAAGATCACAAATCAATTGAAAGGTTTATATCTTTTCTTGAAACAGACGATCATACTGGCGAAAGTTTGAACACTCAAACTGTGAACTTCGTCACTGAAGATTGCGGTTTGGAAATTCAAGATTGTAGAGGACAGTCCTATGGCAACCCACCAAACATGTCTGGAAAGTATCAGGGACTGCAAGCCAAAATATTAGAACTGAATAAATATGCGATTTATGTTCCCTCGATTTAGTTGGACAATCTGCTGTTAAATGCTGTTTTTACGCAGTTGAATTCTTTTTCGATAATGCTATCATTGTATAACTTCTTTTCTGCAAACCCTCACCGTTGGGGCGTGTTGAAAAATTATATAAAAACGCAAAAACTTTGAAATTATTGTCGGATACGCGCTGGGAAGCACATGCTAATGCAACGAACGAGGTTTATGATTCGTTTCATAAAATTGTAGAGGCTTTAGAAAGCATTGAAGATGACGAGTCGGAAAATAATGACACTCGGCATGAAACGGGGTGCATCGCAAACACAATGCAAACATTCGAATTCGGGTTCATGTAATTTTGTGGGATTCAATTTTGACTTCTATGCGTGCAACTAGTAAATCATTACAAGCTGAACTGATCGACTTGCAACCGTGTGTTGCCTTGTATAAAACTTTAGACGAAAAGTTAGGCAAGTTTCGTGATAAGTTCGATATTTTCGAGCTAAGAAATTGTTACCTGATGTATCGTATTCTAAACAAGAAGGTTCCGTGACGAACTAAAGAGTCTACTTTTCTTAATATTAAGATTCATGCCAATGAGTAATCTACAGTATATGAACCTATCTAGAATAATGACGAAATTAAGTTGGTAATATCGAAATGTCTAATTGGTTCGAGATATACCTGGTATAATGTAGCCTAATTGAGCACTACAGTTGGCAGCCCTGGTGACTGAATATATTCTTAGTTCCATCCCTTAAGGTACAGAATACAAAATTTGGTTGAAGTCCAAAGGACGTTACATGCAGTTAGACACAAGATCTATCAGCACGCGTAAAAGCATGTTGGCAACAAAGTCATGCGAGTGCTGGTCACAAATAATCTGAAATATTATATCTTGTTGGGCAAATTTTGGATGAAATCCATTTGTTATTAGTATAGAAGTTAGCCTACATGTATTTTAACATTGGACCTATCAGCAGGCATAGAATCATGTTGGCAGCACTGACTTATATTAATTACTCCAAATTAATCTAGAAGGTCAGGTGCTATACGTGTGCTGTTGGCTTGCATACTTTCTGATATATTGATATTAGGTTAAAAAAATATAAAGACAGCATTTATTAACAGTTGGCAGCCCTGATTGCTCTTAACAATACTTACAGTCATATCTGTTATGTTACACATAGCACATACGAAATTTGGTTGAAATCCAACTGATAGTATAGAAGTTACATGTAGGCCTATTTAAAATTGGTACTATCAGCAGGCTTATAATCATGTTGGTAGAACTGACGTATATAAGTTACTCCAAATCAATCTAAAATGTCACGTACTGTACGTGTGCATAGATTAAAGCTGTCGGCTAGCATACTTTCTGATATATTGGTATTTGGATAAAAAAATAGAGCATTTATTAACAGTTGGCAGCCCTGGTGGCTCTTAAGAATACGCTCAGTCATATCTGTTTATGTACACATATTGCATACAAAATTTTGTTGAAATCCAATGTATAGTGTAGAAGTTATATGCATTTAAAAATTGGATCTATCAGAAGGCTTAAAATTATTTTGGCAACACTGTCATGTATGGCCTCCTGGAAATTAAACTGAAATAGTATTATCTACATGTGTGCCAATTTTGTAATAGCTCCCATGCATACTTTCCAAGATATCCAACATGGAGCTCAAATTTCTAGTGCGTTTTTTCAGCCGTTGGTAGCACTGACATCATTTTCAAATATGGACGTGAGCTATTCCGGTATACGTCTTTACTCATACTAAATTTGGTTTCGATTGCTGCAGCCGTTTAGGAGTTGATAGGGGGGGGGGACACACACACACGGCCAGCCAGCCAGACAGACAGAAGGACAGACAGACAGATACACATTTTCCCGGATCGGTCTCATAAGTCTCATTTTTGCAAAATGTGAAAAGTAGGCTAAAAATCGTCGCGTAGAAGAAAAAATTAACCGAACGACGGAGGCGTTCCTGAATTTGAATTTTCGTCTCGTGAGAATTTCAGAACAACAGGTTTTCTCGAAATAATCGATAAACTCCACGTCAAAATAAGAAAAAGGCAAAAGTTTATATGGACGTTTCCAAGAAATTTACAATTTTGAATAATTTTTCAATGAGCTATGAGAAACTCTGTGAAGCGGTAAACAATTTGGTTGGCTTTTATGATAAAGATTTTGGAAGAATTTTCAGCTGAACTGAAACATTTTCATTCTTGTATAAACACCAGATACACCGCTGCCGAAAAATCTCATAGTTGTATGAGATTCTAATGAAAGACCAATTGGCAAATGTATTTCCGAATGTAGAAATAGCTCTCCGAATTTTTTAAACTTTAATGATAACGAACTGTACTGCGGAACGTTCTTTTTCACAGTTGAAACGAATTAAATCGCCTTGAAGAGCTACCTACTATGCGACAAGAACGACTGGACATAGAATCAGACATTTTAAGGAAAATCAACTTCGATGATGTTATTGAAACTTTCTGCGAAACAAAATGCAGAAATAAGTTTTTCTGAAATTATATTCATTATTCATTGTAAATAACATAGTTATGATTGACATTTTTTATGAAAGGGGAAAGGGGGGGGGGGGGAGTGAAAAAAGTGAAAAAGGGGCCTCAAATGAACAATTGCCTAGGGCCACTGTGGGTCTTAATCCGGTACTGGCTACAGTAGTGTGAAGACTAGAGCCGGGACATCGGAATGGTTTAAAATTGACACTGGACTAAAGCAAGGAAGTGTGTTGTCACCCTTATTGTTCTTAATGGTGATGGATGGCATCATGAAGGCAGCAATGGAACGGTAGGGCAAATATGAAGGTACGGTATTATGTTGTTTGCAGACGATGTTCTGATCTGGGGCGAGGATGAGATGGAGGTACAAGAACAGTTAGACGTAATAAATGAAAAGATTGAGCAATGGCCCTAAGATGCCTAGGATAGTTAAATCTGAACGATCCTTGCCTAGGATTGGCTCTCAGTGGGACAGTATGTGTTTTCCATGTTTCCTCTCTCCCGCTCCCAACTGCGCTTTTGTCTGCAACGCCCTTGACTTTGACGCGTAATATCTCGTGATTGTTGTTATTACGAGTGTAGTAACGTCTGAGATTTTTACAACCACAGGAAAGTTACTGCATGTTACATTGGGATTGATCTCTTAATTCAAGTGGGGACATAAAAGTCGGAACTTCCTTAAGAGGTTCGAGTAAACCCGACATTATGCTGATCAGAAACTTTAAAGTTAGAGCATAACGAATAAAATAAGAAGTGATATCACTGGCCTAGTACGCCTGGTCCGCCGCAGCGCAGCGCTGGCTCCGATATGTGATGTAAGTTAGCATTGGCGCTTACGAGACTTTTAAAACCTTGCGACCTATTTTACATGTTAAAACACCACAAGATATCCTCATAGGCGCTAATAAGTTCGACATCTCAACTTACTTTACTGTGCCCAATTATAATTTAATAAGTCGTCTACTGTAATAGTCTAGTTTCGACAATAAGCGAGGACAGAGAGCAAGTTCAAATGCAATTAGTTTTGCCAGCTATCGGTAAATGAAAAAAAAAAAAGAACGGAAAAATTAACCTCGCTATCAGAAAGGATTTCTTCACATTGTTACACATTTTATATTCCCTTAACAGTCTTGCAACACAGCAAAAATAAAAAAAAACCGTACGAACGCAACTTTCAACTTTACCGTAGATTATTATAAAATTGAATAATAACCATAAATTTCACTTCACAAACACCGAAATCAGTAAACTACCATCATTTCAGAAGAACTTAACACTAAACAGGCATAGAAGACATAGTCTTGACCCCTTCATAGAGTAGGCTATTGCCTAAAACTGATCACGCCTCCTTCAGCATTACGGTATGTTTTTAAAGTCATTGTCGTTTTAATCTCATCCCTTTCTTCACAGAGGTAGCATTTTTATTCACACCATATTGGACAAATAGTTGGGCAAATTAGGAAATATATGTGGAACAGAATAGTCTTTCAATCGCCAGTTGGTTCTTGGGAGAAGTACAGTACTACTTCCTATCACATATTTGTCAAATTTAACAATTAAATCTTCTGAAAAGTGAGCATCACAGATGTAGGACTTTTCGGTAAGTTCCCTATCCTTCCCTGGTATGGCCCCTTTGCACTTGATAAAACGTTCCTTATCTTTGTTTGAAAAACCGTCTGACCTCTTTACAGTCTTTACAGTACAAAACAGCAAGGCATCTTCACTACTCACATTAAGCACTCATGAAAATGTAAGGGCTAAACTGCTGTTTACCTACATTAAATAACAATAAAATTAACATACGAAGATAACGTCAACACACGACAAGAAATTAAATTCCATTTCAGTTAATGTTTCCTACAATAGGATTTCAGGTATTAATACTATGAAGTAATAGTGTAAGCACTTGTATATCAATAAACGTTTGCACAGAACACCACCAAAACACTCCGATCGATTAAATACTTAATATATCGCACATAAACACATAAACATATGTGGAAATCAACAATCTCAAATCGACTGTAGCGCTGCGTAGCGGCGAGTGCCAACCCGATCCGTATTCATTACATGCTATTGAGGGAGAAGAGATCACACTTTATATTCTATTCGTTATGGTTAGAGTAGAGTTTAACAGGGACAATCTTTCGAAGTATTGTAGCGCTCCATGTTAGGGATTTCGTTACGTAGTTGGCAATGTGGCATGACTTATTAATTACGTAAGATGGCGCCCGCAAATTGTTGTTGAGGGGAGTGGTGAACGATTGTGACATCAATGTAACAGAGAAGCAGTGTCAAGAGACAGTACTGTAAATATATAATTCGTCTTTTTTAAAACTTTCGGAATTATCCATCCAAGAAAAAGGGTATACTCGCGTCATCAGGAACTCTGTTTTCAACTGCTATGATACATGACTGCATCAAGTGTCGTTAATTTGCCTTAATATAGTATCAGGATGGTTTTGGACATTTCAATGCGGTTCTTAAGTGTAAATACTTCAATGACATTACATAATCCTGTGTAGATTTTAAGGGATGTTTTGTTAACTGTCCTGTAGTCGATAGTGGTCCTACTAAGCGGTTGTACTAATGGAGACAGAGGCCAAATCTCTCTCTCCTGATGTGTCCGTGACGAAAGGGGATTCGAAGATCTGTGGTGTGTGTGGAGATAAAGCCTTGGGGTACAACTTCAATGCCGTTACATGTGAATCATGCAAGGCTTTCTTTAGGAGAAACGCACTTAAAAACAAAGTAAGCAAAAGCTAATTTACAGCCCAGTAACAACTTACATAAGAGATTTCAGAGTGAAAACTTGTGTTATATGTTTTGTATAGTCTACATTTGTATGTGCTAGATCGAAGTGTCATTATTTTCTATTCTTGTTTTTATGAACTAACAGTGATATTGGTTCTCTAAATGCATAGCACATCTGTTACAGCCTAGTTGTCATCGTGTTTATTGTGACCCGATGTAGAAAGCTAACAGAATGGTTGATGATCTATAGGCCTATGTTTAGACCCTTAAACTTATTAACAAACATTAAATGAGTGCCTGATACTGTTAAAATGTATTTTTTCCCTCCTATACAAATTAAGTTACCTACATTTAAGTTAGCTGTGTAGCCTAATGTGATGTTCTGGGTGATAGCTGTGATTACGGTACCATGATCAAAAGTGTAGACCTATCTAACATGCCCTCTTTGGGAAGGGATCCAGGTTTTTACCTTGATGCCACTTCATCTGGTTTGAAAAAAGTCCCAATTTTTATTACCGTCAGTTACTAACTGAATTTAAATGTACAATATCACGAAAAAGAAGCTGTTAAGATAAACCACGATAGGCCTAGGGCAAAATACTCAACTTGAGTTGGCCTACTAATGTGTTTCTCATAACAGATGACAAAACCTAACACACCTGGGAAATTAGTGAGCACAGTTAGGTCCATTTGCCAGCCAACTCTGTCGGTATCACCGATGGGTCGGCCAGTTTGAAGTTTTTTACTTACCTGTTCTTTATAGCAATTCACAGTGCTCAATAAGCTTTGGAAAACTTGCTGCAGTTCACCTTGTCTAATGCTGCCTCTTGTCCTGGGGTCAGCCGACCCATTGGCGATGCCACCAAGATTGACCAGTGGCCCTACATGGACTTGGCTGCACTTTCCCGGTGCGTTAGTTTTTTATTGATCCTGTAATATGTCGGACAAATCTGTTGCTGTCACGTTGTTGCATCAATTAAGATTCATTTTTTTACAGATGCCTCTTAAAAAGTTTCATTATTAAAGCTTGACAACAGCGCTATTTTTGGCTTTTCAACTTTTACATGTCAGATTATTGAAAATATACGATTTATTCATCCATTTATTTGCAATGTGTGTCCCCTGGTGGCAAATTGGATATACATAACAAATAAATAATTATACATAACAATTCAATAACAATTAAACTGGAGTATTTATACAAATAGTCAGTCTTTTCTTAAACACACCTATATGTTTGGGAAAAGGCTATAAGACTGCACAGCAGGTAGAGAGTTCCAGTTATCAATGGCACGGTTTACGAAAGAATATTTACCATAATTTGTTCGCTGTGGTCGGCCCTTAACTTTGAAAGGAAGATCGCTCCTACCCATGTAAGTGGGCTTTCTCATACGTTTGCCAAGTTCACCCCATGCTGGTTGATTTGTATACTTGTTGTACATAGCGCAGAGTCTAGATTTCATCCTCCTAGCCACAAGTGATTCCCACCCAAGTTTCTTTAACATATGGCTCACGCTGCTCCTGGAATTAAAAGTCACTGAGCACAAATCTAGCTGCCTTTCTTTGTACCATTTCCAAATCATTTATGAGCCCTACTTGATATGGAACCCAAACCTCTGAGGCGTATTCCAGAATAGGTCTTACAAATGACAAATATCCTAATTCTTTAACTATTTCTTTTTAATACCCTCATTACAAAGTGCAGGGATTTGTAAGCTTTAGAAACTACACATCCTACATGACTACTCCATTTCATATCATTCCTTACATGAATTCCCAAATATTTGCAAGAATCTTCTTCTACAAGTATTTCCGAGCCAATGTTGTGTTAAAAATCTTGCCTTCGCACTTTCCCTATTTTTATGAGACTACATTTGCTTATGTTTATTTTCATTTTATTTTCAATCGTCCACTTATAGACCAGGTTCAGGTCATCTTGTACTGCGTTGTCTTGTGAGTCATGTATCTTTCGATATATTACACAATCGTCTGCAAACAATTGACAGTCGCTGCGAATCCCATTTGGTAAGTCATTATTATAAACGCCAAAAATAACTAAGTTCCGATTACGCTGCCCTGAGGGATACCCGACGTTATGGTAATTTCATCCGAGAATTGACCTTCGACTTTCACATTCTGGGAACGACCGGTCAAAAATTTTTGGATCCATAAAATTACTCTTCTATCAATCTTCGTCGAAGCCAATTTATGGAGTAGCATGTTTGCGGCACATCATCAAATGCCTTCGCAAGATCTATAACTACGGCGTCGACTGAAACTCCATGGTCTAACGATTCGCTAATATCTTGAAAAAGTGATAGCATCTGACTCTCACATGAGTAACCTTTCCGAAATTCATGTTGCCTATCATTAAACCATGATAATGTTTCCCACTGTTCCCTCAAGTAGTCGCAAATGAGATGCTCCATATGTTTACAAACGATGGACGTAAGGCTAACCGGCCTTTAGTTGCCCAATTCAAGTCTGCTCTCTCCCTTAAATATTTTCCAGTCATCTGGGATTTGCGCATTGTTTATGGACACATTAAACATCACCTCCAAGTATCGTGCCACGGCCCTACCTCCTTGTTTAAGTACTTCACTAACAATTATTATCAAGACCCTTTGATATATTTTAACGTAATTTTTGTATTAGCTTTACAATTGCCTACTGGTTTATTTGGAAAAGGGAAGCCCCTGATTCACTGTTAAGGTCCAACACACAGCTATTGGATTTATTAAACACACTACCGTAAAAGACATTTAATTCATTAGCAATGGCCTGTTTCTCAGTAATTAATTTACCTTCACCGAACATTATCATCGACAAATTATTTGAATTTCCCTTTCTTCTCCTAACATAACTGTAATTTTTTTTGCACCCATCGCCTCCCGAACCAAGTAAGTTAAACCTTGCATATAATTGTCATGAGCAGCCCTCTTTTTTAAGACGAGCTCTCTTGATAAGGACTTAAATTTCAACATATAACTTACTTGTCACTATCATGTCTTTTATTGTATAGTTACCTAATTTTCCGTTTTAGAATCCTGATTTCTCGTGTGTAATACTCTGGATCTGGGTTTTGTTTCAGTAATTTAAATGGGACAAATTTAACAATAGCGCTATTTAAAATTTTCAAAAAATTAGTCCACAGGATATTAATGTGATTTCCTTACGATGCCCATCCTACAAATAGCTCATTCAAATACCCCTGAAATTTGCCCTGATCCGCCCTGCGATACTGGAATGTGATCTTTTTTGCTACATCATCATCATCAACTAGAGCAGTTTCCAACCGCAGGTTGGGTCTGCTTGGAGCACAAGCCTCTCCATAGTTTTCTGTCCATCCACCACTTCTCTTCTGTCACTGTTGTCCAATTAACTCCTTTTCTCTCGACACTTTTCTTCACCCCTTTTATCCACCTATTCCTTGGTCTTCCTCTAGGTCTCTTTTTCTTCCACTCCATTTCCAATATTTTCCGTGTTATTCTCTCTTCTCCCATTCTTTTCACGTGTCCATACCACTGTAGCCTTGATTTTTCAATCCTATCCTGTAGGGGTTCTTCCTTTAATATTTCTCTGACTCTGTCCATTCTCGTTACACCTATATGACTCCGCTGAAACTTCATTTCCACTACTTGTATTCTGCTTTTATCTCTCTCCCTCATCACCCAAGTTTCTGATCCATACATTAGGATCGGCACAAAGTATGTCTTGTACATGATCCCTTTACATTTCTGTGGCATATCCTTGCTCCATATCAGGCCTCTAACACTCTTGAAGAATCCATCAGCACACCTTCCTCTTTCATCTAATTCCAAGGCATTTCACCCATTTTCTTCAATGACACTTCCCAGATACTTGAAGCTCTGCACTCTCTTAAACTGCTCTCCACCTAACTTTATCCCAGAGTACACTCTGTCCTTCTCACGTGTTATCACCACTTCACTCTTTTGCGTCGAAAACTTCATTCCATAGGATGACACTACTTCCTCTCATGCATTAAGTTGCTTCTGTACATCCCTCTCCTTGTTTCCCCAAATCATCATGTCATCTGCAAACACCATTGCCTTCATTTCTTCCTCCCCAATATGCTGCGCTACCTTTTGCATCACTTCATCCAACACCATTACAAAGAGCAAGGGCAAGAGGGAACTTCCCTGCTTTAGACCATTAGTCAACTCAAACCATTCTGTTCTTTCCATACAGACTTTCACACAGCCTCTGCTTCCTTCATACATATCTTTCACTCTCATCACTATTTCTTCCGTTATTGCTTTGGCTCTCATCGCTTCCCATACTCTGTTTCTTTATGCCTTCTCAATGTCCATAAAGGCCAATACCAAATCTTCCCCATACTCGTAGTGACACTCCTGTAACTGTCACACTCCAAATATGAGGTCAGTAGTGGCCCTCCCCTGCCTAAATGCACATTGCTCCTCCCTCAGTTGCTGTTCCATTGCCTTACGTATCCGTTTCTCCAATACCTTTTCATAAATCTTAGCACAGTGGCACATCAGTGTAATTCCCCGGTAGTTTTGGCATTTCTTCCTGTCTCCATTCTTGAACATACCTGCCAACCCTTCCGCTTTATTCGGAAACTTTCCGAATTTCCACCTCGTCTTCCGATCTTCTTAATTACTATTATTTCTTCCGAATTTCGGGCCCCAGTGTTATATTTTAAAAGAAAAAGGAACTGCAAATAATTTCCATTCTCAAGGAGATTTTTGTGATTTGCGTAACCTTTTGTAAACTCCTCGCTTGGCAGTGAGCTCCATAGCTGCGATCTCGGAATGGCGAGTCAGCTGATCGGCCTACCGAATACTGATTGGTGGTATTTTACGGACAAACAGGTGTCAAGCCTACGCTGATTAGTCGAGGCTGGCCACGTAATTGTGCAGAATGGGATTGTAACCTTGTATGCTACGCGCGGCGATTGTGACTTGCTCCGTTTGACGTCACGTGTTTATACTATGCTACCGTCACGTTTAGTGCATTTAATTGCGGTATTAATGTATGCGTCGGTAGATAATTATTTCAACGAGTTGTGTCGATGATTGTTTCGTGTCGTGTGTTTTAAGTTTCTCTCGTCACATTATGGCGACAAAACCTCAGAAACGTTATCTCCAAGTATTCAAAGAAAGCTATTAAACTGAATTTCCATTCATTTTACAATCTAGTAGAGGAAACCATTTTCCTCTTTGTTCCGTGTGTCGTTGCGATATAAATATTTATCATGGTGGAGAAACTGGCATTGTAAAATCTATAATTTAAAAAAATCTTCCTATTTTTGACTTCCGAAGGTTGGCAGGTATGCTTGAAGATGGGCACTATCACCCCCTTTTTCCAATCTTCTGGTACGTTCTTCTCCTTCCATATAGCTCGTATCAACCCTATACAACCACTGTGTTCCCACTTCCCCTGCCGCTTTTATCATCTCCACGCTTACCTCATTTATACCTGGTGCTTTTCCCATTTTCATCCTCTTTATTGCTTCTTCCACTTCTGCCCAGGTTAGGTCTTCCACTTGCACTTGGTTACTGACATCAACCCTTCCAGTATACTCTACCTCCTTACTTGGTGCTGTCACATTCAAGAGGTCCTCAAAGTATCCTTTCCAAAGTGATTCAATCTCTTCTTTTCTCTCAACAATATTGCCATTTTTGTCATCCATTCTCTCTGTGGTAATCTTCTCATTTTTCCTTTTATTCTTCACCATCGCATACAGCCATTTTCTATTGCCGTACCTTTACTGTCCTCTTCCATCATCCTTGTCCATTTCTCCATCCACTTCGTCCTTTCCTCTGTTATCACCGTTTTGGCTTCCTTCTTTCTGGCTATATATTCCTCCCTTGCATCTGCTGTTCTAAGTTGGAACCACATCCGGAAAGCTTTGTTTTTGTTTCCCACTACTTCCTTCACTCTGTTGTTCCACCATGTTGTCTCCTTCCATCGTTTCTTATCACTGGCCCTCCCGCATACCATTTCTGCTGCTTCCACTAGTGTTGTTTTCAGCCTTTCTCATTCCTCTTCCACAGTTCCTGTTTCCTCTCTGGGAAGCCTGCGCTTTACTATTTCTTGATATTCCGTTTTGGTTTGAGTTTCCATACTTTTATTTTCCTCTCCTGCCTTTCTATCACTCTCCTTTCTGACTTCATTCTGTAGGTCATAACCACCAGCCGGTGATCACTATCCAAGGCCTCTGATGGGATAACTTTAATGTCCATAACATTTCTCTTCATTTGCTCATCAAAAATTGCATAGTCGACTACCGATCTCCTACTCCAGTCACTGCTGGATCAGGTTATCTTATGGCTCTCTCGTTTTTTGTACCATGAATTCCCAATGAGGAGCCCGTTCCTTTTGCAAAATTCCAGTAGCCGTTTTCCCTCCTCATTTCTACTTCCCCATCCTTCTGCTCCCAGCACACTTTCATAATCCTGTCTTTCTGTGCCTACTTGGGCATTTAGGTCTCCCATAATTATAAACTCTTTCGCATTCAGTTGTCTTTGCACTTCGTCCTCAAATTTTTCTTTCTCCTGTGAAGGACAGCCTACCTGTGGGGCGTACACTTGCAGAGTCTCCATTCTTGTTCCTTTGATATATACTTTAATCTTGATCAATCGGTCATTAATTCCTACTACTACTTCTTTTGCTACATCAGAGTCTAATTTTGTAATGTCACCATATCTAATATTTAATTCAACCCCAGAATGGTCACTAATTCCTGGTACTTTCAGACAGTTAATATACAGCTCTACAGGCCTTACGAGATAAACCTCTAAGGCAGAGTTTCCCAACCTTTTGAAGTTCACGGCACCGTTGGGAATAACATTAAACACTAAAGGCACCCTTCCTTGATTTTTTTTAAAGTTTGATATGTAAATTTATTGAAATATTATATAACATAAAACAGTAAACTTTTTCTACAGTCACTGAGTAAAATTACATCAATAGTTTTGTTCGATAAATGATTAATGTGAAACTTGTGATTGATGCTTAGAGCACAGATAAGTGATATAGAGCCCTACAGTTGACAATGAAACATGCAAAACATCCTCAAGGTTATTGTCTATTTCTTGCTTTGGATTTTATTGTCATCATAGCAGAGAAAGGTTGCTCGCATAGGTAGGATGTTGAAAAGTGCAAAAGTGTGTTAATTGCCTTCTTCATTAAGTTAGGGTACTCCTCTCTCTGCTGAAGCCAAAAATTAGCTTAAGTATAGGGTATTTTCTCTTGATGGGTGAGGGTGGGGTTATCTCAATATCTCGCGACACCCTGTGGTGCCAGGGCACGCCGGTTGGGAACCACTGATCCAAGGTATTATTGTCTCTAGTAGGGAAGTCAACTACTTGGGAAAATCCCCCCTCCCTTAAGAATTTGTTTGCAGCGCTCTGAGCTTGGCGACAGCTAGTTGACTCACCAGGCCAGTCAACTTTGGGGAGGTTTAAATCTCCGGCAATTATTATGCTCTTTTTCATAGCATTTACCCGTACATGTTTGATCATACAGTGTGTCGAGGAGCGAAAAGTTATCTTTCAGTGCTCTATATGCCCCTATCACCTGAAGAGGGAATTTATTTCCTTTATCCAAAATTTGTACACATAACATTTCATGATCCGTATCAGCCCACTTTAAGAACCTAGCTATATTTCTGAGCACACAAATAAATAGCCCACCACCTCGCTTCCCCCAATCCTTTCTGTACATTTCGTAGGTCCCATGAATTATTTCGTTACTATTTATATCCTCATATAACCAAGATTCAGTAGCGATGACAACGTCCAGAGTTACGTCACTACAAGATTCCAAAATTCAATTAATTTATTTCCTAAACTCTGGCAATTAACCTGCAGTAATCTTAGTCTTACCTCCGCAGCAAATATCCCGAAATAGCTCCTTCTGTTCCCGTCGGCTGGCAACCTCTGGACCTGCTCCTCCACACAAAAGCCAGCACGAACCGATGACCCTGTCATGTAGGCTCCCTAGGTTGAAAGCGCCCCGTCGATTTAAATGCAGCCCGTCTCGGGCGAATTCACGGCCACCAATCCAGCAGTCAGCATATACATACACTAATCCCAGTTGTGCACATACCCAGTCCAAGCGGTCATTTACAGTCTTAACTCGCCTTAACGGAACATCTCCCCGCCGAACAATGCCACACATTATAACTTTTGCATTTCTAAACTTGCTTTTAGCTTTTCTGACTCACATACCTTTCTGGGTGTCATTAGAAATTGAATTGTCGCTGCTGCACTGGAAATATTGGATTTATTACGTAAATAAATGCTTTTATTTCTTGCTCACTCAACGACGTCAGCCATGACACATTGACGTCCTATCACTGTTGCCAACATGTCCAATACAAAATACACCAGAACTAAAACGGGTGTCTGGACTAACCGTTAATCGCTACTTGGTTAGACCACTGTCTGGACGAAACTGTCGGTCGCTACTTGATTAGACTACTGTCTAGACAAAATTATTGGTTCTACTTGGTTAGATGACTGCCTAGACGAAAATTACTGTTTGCACTACAAGCAAGGGGCTCTGGGGCATAACAGAATTCATCATTTCAATGAAAATTGGTCCACTTTCACATTAACTTGACACCGGATGCGAAATAGTACCGAATATGTGTGGTTGGCAATACTGTACATGTTGCCAAAAATGGCAGTCGTCTGGAATTTCATCTATATAATTTGTGATAATATTTAGGATGGCTGGATTGGTCACAGACAGCGGAGGAGTAAACATCTATTACTACCTCATCTCCAGATTTTCCCCCCAACTATTATTCAGGTATTTTGGTTAATATCAATACTTTCGTCCAGACAGTCTCTAACCAATTGGCGACCAATGTTTTAGTCCAGACACCCATTTTAGTTCTGTTTTTTTAACTTTGGCAACAGTGACGGGATGTGTTATGACGTCAAAGTGAGGGCATCAAACATGGGTGCCGTCGTTGATTGAACAAGAAATTAAAACATTTAAGTAATGAAACAAATATTTCCGGTGCAGCAGTGACAATTGACAGTAATTTTTGGGACGTGGTGGCGCATCAGTCAAGCTGTTGGTCTCTCACCAAGGTGGACTGGGTTTGATTCTCTCTCAATACATGTGAGATTTTTGAAGTGAAATGCCATGTCTTGTGGTTATGCTTCCACGTAAAAAGGAGGTCCCGTGGCTCATGATCTCATGATTAACGGTTGCGTAAAACTACAAGCTTCCTTCCTTTTCTTTGACGGTAATTTCAATTTCTAATGACTCCCCGAAAGGTATCATGAATCATATATTTTCAATAATCTGCTATGTAAAAGTGTAAAAGCCAAAAGTAGCTGCTGTCAAGCTTTACTCATACCGTATTTTTTCCTATAATTCCTACTCCCACTCCAACCTTGGATGTCCCTTTCTTCTTGTATCATCCAGCCTAGTGCTTTGATTTCCTTTAATGATCGACTCAGACTTGTACCCACATAATATTTTTATGTGCCCACTGGTTATTTCAAGCTCCTCCATCACAATTAATTTTGTTCTGAGTTCTATGTAGGTTATGTCTGGTCTTATTTATAAGTCAACGCAAATACTTCATCTCTGAAGTCTTAATTCTATAAACATTCTATTAGCCTATTAGAAGCTTTTCAGTCAGTCATCACAAGTGTGCCCAATTAGATAGGGTGGTGAATTACAATTAATTTCCTCATGCTTGAAATAAATTTCATAACTTATACAATTAATAAAACACTTCTCACATAAATGGAAGTTAAAATGGATGACTAGTATTGTTCATCAAGCAGTTATTATCAGATCCTGCTCTCGTGGGCAGTGGATATGTATATAACACTAACCATATTGGCTACGGCAGGGGTGCCTAACCTTTTTTAAATTGGGGCCACATTGTAAATAGTTGGGGGACCTTGCGGGCCAATAACACTCCGGGGGGTTTCTGGATTATGGATTTTTTTTTTAAATTATAGGTGCAAAATGGTGAGATTTGTGGCTGTCTGACCTTAGTTTTCTTAGTATTGCTGCAGTTTTCTATATTTACTTATATGTAGTGGATAGAAAAACACTAAAAATAAATTTACATTTTTTAATATATCCCTTTAAAATAGAAGTATGATGATATTCAATACACATACAGTATGAATGATAAAAGAGTGAGTATTTATGTTCATTTGAAACAATTATTAATCTAATTAGAGTCTCCGTGGCTTAGGCGGCAGCACGCCGGCCTCTCACCGCTGGGTCCGTGGTTCAAATCCCGGTCACTCCATGTGAGATCTGTGCTGGACAAAATGGAGGCAGACAGGTTTTTCTCCGGGTACTCCGGTTTTCCCTGTCAAAATTTCATTCCAGCAACACTCGCCACTATCATTTCATTTCATCTGTCATTCATCTAATCATTGCCCCAGAGGAGTGCGACAGGCTTCGGCAGCCGGCACAGTTCATATCCTCGCCGCTACATGGGGGCTTCATTCCATTCCTGACCCGGTCGGAGACTGGAAGCAGGCTGTGAATTTTCATTTTCATTAGTCTAATTATAAAATAAAGTTCATGATAATTTAGTTTAGTGCGACGACTGGAACTGCTTTGGTAAGAGGTGCTCGCGCACTTCTTTGTCCAGTTGGCTTTAGTTGTTTCAAAGTTTTGGTGACACGGCGCGGAAGGACGGGCCGGATAAAATAGTCTCGCGGGCCGTAGGTTGAGCAGTCCTCGTCTACAGTACGTGCAGTGAAGTGGACACAAGTACAAGAACAGCCACAAATCAGCTAAGTCTACAAAACTACATTGTCAACTCGGTTACATTTGAATGTTTAAGTAAACACTACTAACCAACTACGAAAGCTCATCAAGCAAGTAAGAAATTTGAAAAGTAATGGTTAATAACGGTTTAGAACTCAATTACTTCAATACCTCGATACGATAGAAATTAACGATTCAAAATGCTTTCACACTTATACACATGAAAAGTACTAACAAAACACGCAACACTGTAGAAGTGTAATAGATTAACGGAATAAAAAATCATAGTTGTCTAAAATATCCAACTCGTTACAAAGTTTAATTAAAACTTCTGTAGCTCAATAATGTAAAAACTTCCTCCACGACAATTTTGCTCTAAAGGGACTAAAACCCCATGTAAATTGAATTTATATATGAGTAGCCCAGATGCAAAGGCCGCTAAGTGCACCTTTTGTCGATTTTGAGTTGAGCACACCATTACGTTTGTCTTTTAACTGGCTACACGATGGAATAAGTTTCAGTGTGCATAACCCGCTCAAAACCGTTGGAAATGGCCAACAAAAATCGTGTTCTTTTGCATAAACCGCTAAATGCATGTTGGCTACGGTTGCAAAGCCAGTGTAATGTTCCAAGTGACCAAAGACCGCTAAGTTCCATAAGTATGGCATCTGCCTTGCCACATACGGTTGCAAAACACGCTATCTAGTACAAGATCTGCCGAAATTCCTCGCACAAAACACTTTTAAAATAAATTACGATCAGGAAGAATAGTTTTGTGTTTTAGATTTGGATTTGCTGCACTATCGAGGAAGCGTACGCAACGCTGCCTTGTGGAAATACACTGTTTGAAAGCACTGTTGATCGACAAGTTGTTTCTTGTTTTTGGGCATTTCAAGCCAGAAAACTGAGTGATCTTGTTGATTTAAGTGAAGCAATTATTGAATTTGTGGACTGTAATTCTATTGTGTATGTTCCAAATACGAAGGCAAGAACAGAAACGGCAGAAGTAGTGAGAGAAATAGTGCAAGTTGAAGTAGTTTAACCCGTTGATATTGGAGTTGAAAATAACTTCTTACGTCTGGTTAGAACATCAACATGCCAAAGTATCAAACCAAATAGTGTCGGCAGTTCATCAAAAACTGGCCAGCATAAACCTTGTAAGTGCAAAATACTTCGGTTATTCTCTGGTGGCTGTGGGGGTCAGAACAAAAACGAGACTATGATCAGCATGCTATCTCACTCGTTACGGCTAAAAGCTCCCGCATGTCTAGAGGAAATAGTGGGCCACTCATCATACCACCTGACAGATTTTTTGGAAATATTGAACAGCAATTTCGCAAAGTGAAAATCCCTCTGGATACATCAAGCACATTGAGAAATTTGTGACGGTAGTTCGCCTGGGACAAGATGGATGTCCGGTTTGAGATTGGAAAGCGTATGCAGATGGCATACTGGAAATATCTGTTCCCGAAGGAAACGGGATGTAAATTGTCCGATTGAGCTATGTACATTAACAAATTCACAAAGAAATTTGATAAAATGGTCCGGCT
Organism: Meconema thalassinum; assembly: GCA_946902985.2. Classification (NCBI taxonomy): domain Eukaryota; kingdom Metazoa; phylum Arthropoda; class Insecta; order Orthoptera; family Tettigoniidae; genus Meconema; species Meconema thalassinum. The sequence goes on from OX336391.1 coordinate 217,997,456, forward strand.
AGCTCAAAACAGTTGCCAGCGTTTCGCCCCAGTGTACCAATGGGCTCTTCAGTTGGTTATGGTACACCTCACCAAGACTCGTGGCTAGTACATACTGTGAAGGCCGCTGCAAGGCACAAAATGTCGCCACGAGCAGCGCCAATGTACTACGGAAGTCAAAACTTCCTTTCAAAAATAATGTTAGCTTACCTTGCTAATCCATACTGGAAATATCTGTTCCCGAAGGAAACAGGATGTAAATTGTCCGATTGAGCTATGTACATTAACAAATTCACAAAGAAATTTGATAAAATGGTCCGGCTAGCTCAAAACAGTTGCCAGCGTTTCGCCCCAGTGTACCAATGGGCTCTTCAGTTGGTTATGGTACACCTCACCAAGACGCGTGGCTAGTACATACTGTGAAGGCCGCTGCAAGGCACAAAATGTCGCCACGAGCAGCGCCAATGTACTACGGAAGTCAAAACTTCCTTTCAAAAATAATGTTAGCTTACCTTGCTAATCCATACTGGAAATATCTGTTCCCGAAGGAAACAGGATGTAAATTGTCTGATTGAGCTGAGCAAGAAGCCATTCGCAACAATATCGTCCAACCTCAAGAGCAAGAAAACGAAGAACCAGCAGATTTAGAGCTGGTGGATGGTGTGGAGGATGACCTGACCTAACTTGAGTGCCATTCTTCCTTGTTTTGTGCATTTTCTTATTTGTACAATTTTTATGCTGGCTAAATGACATTGCACGGTGATTAAGATGTATTTAAAAAAAACTTTTTATCGCACCCGACGTGTTCTATTTTTACAAAATATATTTTTCCTAATAAACCACATTGAAACTGAAATAGTTCTTTATTAAAAATCTCATCCAAATGTCATTCATAAAACAAGAAAATAGAGGGTTTTGCAACCAAAGTTTCATTCACGACTCTTGTCGTCACGGGTGCAAAAGTCGCTAACTGCACAAAAAGTGTGCAAAAACCGGTAAGTCAATATTTTAATGTATGTTTTAGGACAGAAGATCCAACCGTAGATTTCACAGATCTTAACTGAATAATAAAGGTTTTTATTTATAATGCACTTAGAGGCCTTCGCAAACGGACTACTCATATAATGTAACTTTGTGAGTGAGTGGGAGTGTGTGCGTGCGAAAAATGTATGCGTGCCTGTATCTTCCCTTTTATTTATGAATTGTATGATATAGACGTCGTGTACAGCCGATTATGTGTATATAGCAAATGTAAAGTTGTAAATTGTATATATGTAACATTTCAGAATTGTATAGATTTAATGAACGTAGATGGAGACACTGCTGTGTATGTGGGGCTTGCCCTTACTCTATCTGCCGTCCATAAATCGTAGGCACAATGTTTGGTAAATAAATAATAATAATTACTGTTATACACAGGTGTTGTATGAATATCCACTGAACGAAAGTTTGATGCTTTTCAGTCGGTCAACACAATTGTACCCAAATGAGATGGGTTTACTAAGGCAACACTGACAATGGCTTCAAACACCATAATATCCACTGAACCTAAATTAAGCCTAAGTGAGCAAGATCTGATGATGTTCGCTGGATGAACGAAACTAGTGATCCGATTGACCGACTGAAAAGCTGGATGAACGAAACTAGTGATCCGATTGACCGACTGAAAAGCTTCTAATAATAGATTACTTAAGTAACACTGAAAACTGGCTTCTCATATTTCAGTTCTATAAACATGTTTTTTCTTCCACATCAGAATTTGAGAATCGTGCTGAAGTGTGGGCAAGAACACAGTTTTATAAATCTGGAACTTGGTCTTCCTGGATACTTCTTTCTTTTTGACTTTGTTGTTGATTTCATGCTTAATTCTGTCATGCCCTGTAATAATTGTTCCCAGATAGGCCTATTTAATTACTGACTTGTTCCTGTTAGTTACCTCTCCTTCCTAATAAATATTTAAATCTTCTGTCACCAATCTTCATAACATTGCTTTCAAGAGTACGCTATTACCATGCTATTAAAGTGGTTTATTTATACATCCATTTTTGTTTACTGAAAGTCATTGAAGGTGTTTGAAAAAATTATTAATTATGTTTAATTTCATTTCAGGATTTTCAATGTCCTTTTAACAGAAACTGTGATATCAATGTAGTCACTCGGCGATTTTGCCAACATTGTCGTTTAATCAAGTGCTTGGCTATTGGAATGCGCAGAGATTTTATAATGTCTGATGAGGACAAGGTAATGAAGCGTCAAAAAATAGAACAAAACCGTGCTAGGAAGAGGCCATCAGATTCTCATGGAGTTATATCACGGGTGAAGAGAGAACCAAGTGAAATTATGTCAGAGGTTGGACCTTCTAGCCCCAGTACTTCAGCAAACGAAGACGAAGTGCCTTTGAGGCGTCCTAGGCTGTGGTCTAATAACGTAAGTGAGGAACCTGACCGAGTAAGAACTGTTAGTCCTCGAGTTTCAGATACTGCAGACCCCAGTCATTTACAGATTGCAGAAGCATACCCCTCTCCCACGTCTGCAGCTAGCATGCCCAGTCCGTCACCACCTCCTGACAGTGCTACTGTTGCGGGCTCCAAGACTTTAGAGATGTTGTCAGAACCAAATAACAATCAGGTGGGCATTGTGAGTGTTATTACGGCCCCCAGTGTGTCTTCCCCTGGACCCAGTGTGAGATCAGAACAGGAGCAGTCAGGGAGTAGGGACTTACCTTTGTTGTCCTCACTCATCATCAACAATCAGAAGCCTGAAGAGAGATTTAGACCACAGCAGAGAGAGATCCATGTTCCACCAGATCTCAGTGATTGGATTGGTCAACGGCACGAAGAGCAGTGCTGGAATGGTAGTGGACCCTCGGGAGAGTTTTATTCAAGACATGATGCAGCTCGGGAAATATTGCAAGATGTGCAAAGGTTAGTATACTAGTACTATTTCTTTTTGGTTCTTAGTTATATACTTTATGCGAACCTCCTCATAAGAAACGTGTAGGAAGTAGGATTATGAGATCAGTAACAACAATGTGTGCATACCTGCCAAGTTATCTGGTTTACCCGGAAGATTTCCAGATTTTTTGGGAGTTTTTTGGTTGTCCGAATTAACATAGTTTTTATTTTATTTTCAAGTCCCTAGCTAATTTCGGTTCTCTGCATCCAAACCGCATTTCAGTTTTGATTTTCGATAATAGCTGCTATTCTGAGATGCAAGTGTTTGAAAATCGACCTATAAGTTTATCGATAATCCCGTCTCGCAGATTATCACTGCGCTTTTGTCATTAATTTCTTGCATTTGACATTACGCTAAAAGTTGATCGAACTGTTTATTGATAATCACATCTCGCAGATTATTGCTGCATTTATATTACTCTTTGTGCTTCGACTGTTTGTTAGCGGGAAAGCTTGGTTTTAAGCGGTGATTGCTGTAGTTCTGGTATTCGTGCAATTGTGTGACGAATTTTTGTGTGATTTAGTGTTTGCGTGATGAATTCAAGTAAGAAACTAGATCATCAGTCTTTCAGGGAGGCATATTTTACAGAATTTCCTTGTATTGAGCGATCATGGAAAGGTGAAACATTCGCAGTCTCATCTCCATCTCTCCTCTCCAACCTGTGATGGAATATAGTCAGTGTTCTGTGACTTGCAAGATCAAAGTGAAGAAAAGCTCATGTTTGTGTAATGTGTGAACTGTTCCCAATTATATGTGCTCTTCATGTAATTGCAATATTTTTGGAAACTGGCACAATGAATTAGATAGTCTCACATCACCAAGAGTTTGTAATCTCTTTCCCTGTAGTTTTTCTCACTATCTTTAAGACCTTGCAACGCATGTACGCTTTAAATAGTTGCGCCTTGGGATCTTCTGGATTTCCATTTTTGAAAGTTGGCAGGTGTGTGTGTGTGTCAGTCTATTCTTAACTGCTCTTTCAAATGGCTGCTCTGATCACAACAAAAGTTTATGTAATGGTAGTACTGCCTTCAGACATCCTACTCTTGCTATTTTTTATTAACATCACTGATACAGTACCAACTGTTAGCAATAGGTAACTTAGTACCAACTTGATATAGTTACCCATGAATAATTCACAAGTAAGTGATCCAATTTTAACCAAAAACATAACACGTAATAACACACAATCTATAAAATTTTAGTCCACCTCAACATGTGTAGAAGGATTGTTCTTCAGTTAATGAACATGTTAATGTGCCCAATCAAATTGGATAAAAGTGACTTACACAATCCATGGTCATATTATGATCGAATTCGACACACTATCGAATGAACTGGGCACTAGGCTACTTTGTTTTACAGAGTAGTACCGTAAGTGCGGGGTTGGCAATACTGTCTTGATGATAATTCATGTGCATAATGGCAGGGGTAGCGGCTTTGGTGGCGTATTTGGTAGCATGCTGTGCTTCTATGCCCAAGATCGCGGGTTCAAACCCGGCCGAAGACGTCGGATTTTTTTAAGAGCTTTAAAAATCCCTCAATATGCCTTCCTTCGGAGGGGACGTAAAGCCGGCGGTCCCATGTCATAGATTTATGGCATGTTAAAGAACCTTCCACTAATTACACCTGTGTGAAGCTAAATTCGGTTAGGTTAAACATTTGACAAACGCTCTTAGATTCCGACGTTCGTCGCCAGGAGCCGAATGCGGTGGCGTCTAGTAGGCAAGTTCTGAACTAGTTAGTTGTTGACAGTGGTGTTTGGTGGCAAAAGTAGGAACTACTTGAAATTCAAAGTCTGCAGTCCTTACTTGAATTAAAAACAGATAACACACACTAATACAGCCATCACAATTAACACTGGTTATCAGACAGATTCTACACACACCCAAAGTACACGGGGCTACATGACCGCGTTGTCGCAGTCCCTAAACTAAGGAACCAACCATAATGGCAGACACAGCTGGACTTTAACCTCTATAAGTCATGATCTAAAAAGGGGATGGCGGGTGGGTTATGGTCAGTGAAGGAGTAAACATTTTTTCCTACATCATTTCCTGATTTATTTCTCATCATTTGATAAGGTATTTTGGCTAATTCAGGTATGGTACTATAGAAAATTTTATCGTACGTTTCTATTTCGTTCAGTGATACAGGCCTTGGGACCAGACTATTTCCGGACTCAAAATACTTCTAACCAGCACCATTTTTCTAACAAACCTAGGTACATGGTAGGAACTAAGAATTCAAATGGTGATAGCCGATCAATGGTCCGCTGAATCCGACAACCTAGCCACAGCTCATCTATTAACGCCAATCACGAAAGTGTTGAAGTGAAAGGAGAAGACTCTTTTTTTAAGGTATCCTTGCATATGTACAAGTCAACGATAGGTAATAATGGTTGGTTCCTTTGTTTAGGGGCTGCGACAACATGATCATGTAGCCTCGTGTACTTTGGGTGTGTGTAGAATCTATCTGATAACCGGTGTTAATTGTGATGACTGTATTAGTGTGTGTATCACGAATCAGTACAGTAATCTTATCCAGGCCAATGGATTTGCCTTTTTACATAATTACAATATTACGTGTCTCGTGTGGTGTACTTTGTATCCCACATGTTGGTAACAATGAACTGTTGTCTATGTGTACGTCTGGGTAACAGAAACATGACTGCCGCCGTCAATGAATAAGTAAGAAATAAAAACATGTATTTATGCAACAAATATTTCTGGTGCAGCAGTGATAATTGTCAGTAATTTAGATTCCTAATGACTCCCAGAAAGGTATCAAAATCAATAATATGCCAGGTAAAAGTGCAAAAACAGGGATTTGGTCTCTTACAGAATTAAGTTAATACAATCACTGTTCAATGGATTTGAAAGGATTGCATGTTTCATTCGTCAAACGAACATCATCAGATCTTGATCACTTGAAGCATTTATATACTAGCTTTTATTACCTATCGGGCGGCTTCGGTGGTGTAGTTGGTAGTATGCTGAGGTTCTATGCCCAAGATCGCGGGTTCAAACCCGGCCGAAGTCGCCGGATTTTTGTAAGAGTATTAAAAATCCCTCAGTATGCCTTCCTTCAGAGGGGAAGTAAAGCCAGCCAAGAAAGTTGACATGGCATGAAAAAGAACCTTCCACTAACTGCACTTGTGTGAAGCCAAAATTTGTAGGTTAGGTTTGATTAATGCTCTTACGTTTCAACGTTCGTCACCGGGCGTTAGTTGCGATGGCATCTAGTAGTAGTGGCGTTCACGGCTAGGTGTCGTGGACGGTAACATTTGGTAGCCAAAGTAGGAACTACTTGAAATTATTGTCGCAGTCCTTACTTGAATTGAAAACAGATACACACACTAATACAGTCATCACAATTAACACCGGTTATCAGACAGATTCTACACACACCCAAAGTACACGAGGCTACATGACCGTGTTGTCGCAGCCCCTAAACAAAGGAACCAACCATTATTACCTATCGTTGACTTGTACAATGCAAGGATACCTTAAAAAGAGTCTTCTCCTTTCACTTCAACACTTTCGTGATTGGCGTTAATAGACGAGCTGTGGCTAGGTTGTCTGATTCAGCGGACCATTGATCGGCTAACACCATTTGAATTCTTAGTTCCTACCCTGCACCTAGGTTTGTTAGAAGAATGGTGCTGGTTAGAAGTATTTTGAGTCCGGAAATAATCTGGTCCCATGGCCTGTATCACTAAACGAAATAGGAACGTACGATAAAATTGTCTATAGTACCGTACCTGAATTAGCCAAAATACCTTATCAAATGATGAGAAATAAATCAGGAAATGATGTAGGAAGAAAGGTTTACTCCTTCACTGACCATAACCCACCCGCCATCCCCTTTTTAGATCATGACTTATAGAGGTTAAAGTCCAGCTGTGTCTGCCATTTTGCACATGAATTATCGTCAGGACAGTATTGCTAACCCCGCACTTACGGTACTACTCTGTAAAACAAAGTAGCCTAGTGCCCAGTTAATTCGATAGTGCGCCGAATTCGATCATAATTGACCATGGATTGTGCAAGTTGCCTAATAACTATTAGTCATTTTGATCGGCAGTACTATAAGGAACCTAAAGAGTTGCTCAGCTTCGTGCAGCCGTCCATTCTAACCTTCGTGTTGTCCAATCCAACGGTTCTTGACAAAACAGTCTTAACACATCCAATCCAATGGTTTTCCACAATGTTTACAGCCTAAAACGTCCAGATCAATGTTTTTTTTGTCTACAGTGATTTTGTATCTTGCATGTCGTCATCAGTGTTTGCGCCTTGGTGTGTGCTGTTGAGTGCGCTTTTGACAGTTGAACGAGATTCAATCGCTGTCAGAACATGGCTGCCGTTGTAAAAAGAGCAATAAATTAAAACACATATTTACATAATTTAGCACATATTTCAGATGCAGTATTGACCAGGGTTATTAATTTGAATAGTCAATGTCCCACAGAAGATGAAACAAGGAAGCAAGGTATGTAAAAGACACTATGATGTCAGATGCAAGTGTAAAAGCCACGTTGTGGTCTCATTCAGAATTAATCCATGGCCTTGTATGTTTGTCTGTGTAATAAGCTAGATAAAAAATTCTTGAGCATATTTCGATGATTTCGGGTCATTGGAATCACTTTGGTTTTGACTGGATAACAATTCTTCCCGATTACTCCTTTATTTTTATTATTGTTATTATTATTATTATTATATACGATTTCAACATGAATAAATATTTTATTTTAATCCGCTACCTACACCAATATTCCTTTATCTAGTGAAAGTCAAATTATCGTAAGTTATTAAAATATTATCACAGTACTGTACCCAATTTTCCATTACGTTTCCTCGAAATTCAGTAAATTTTGTCTTACAACTTCAAAGTTACTTAAAGTGATAAGTTTTTGAAGTAGAGACTTCTGGTTTTCACGCAACCGATCGCAAATTATAAAATAAAACAAAAATGAAATTTTCTGACTTTTCTGTAGAGCATCACATAATATAAATGACCAACTAGGACTGATGTAAATGTTATTGACAAGTTATAAGTTAATCATTAATTATCTTAAAAGTATATACAGTAAAACCTGTCAAGGGGCCAATAAATATTTCCGTTATAGACAGGATTCCGGTTAATACAGGTGATCACAAGAATATTTATGAGTCTAAATACAACACTGTGGTTTGGTACATCTTGTACCTCTTGTTGATAAATCCATCTACAGGGGCAACACCTAACACGCTAAACCAGGCTGTTCCAAATCCATGAGTTTGAATATGCGTACACGCGAGTACTCAGCAGTAATGCTCGGAGCACGGTTGGATAGGGACTGGGGGTGAGAGCCAATGCGTCACTGGGCGAAGGTCATAACACAAGTTCATGCACTTCATGCCAGTCATGATGTATCCACCCCGAAGTGACGGCAGAGCTGTATTGCATGTTGCAGGTTTACTCGCAGAAGGCGGTGAGTACTCCGCTGCTCACGAGCGAGTTGCTCGGCTGGAACAGCCTGCGCTAAGCACTAAATATTTTTGGCGGTAATGCTCAACATATCCCGCGATGTTTTCTATCGTTAGCTTCAATAACTTTAATTTTAGCGTTTAAATCTAAACCAATGCACTTTTTCCCTTCCATCACTTACGAACTCAACAGACTTTTGACAATTGATCATTGAATCACATTAAATAAGAATTTTACAGTATTGTGTGATAAGCAGCTCAGGTTTGTTAATTGGACCTAGCATTCCTCTGCATTACCCCTGTACGTTAATCCTCGCAAGAATGTGGGACATTCCCTTGCGAAGTGAAGATCGCACAAGACTTCAGGATTCTTGTCAATGGATGTCCAAACCATGCAAAGTGAACAGAAAAGGTAGTCTAATGAGTTTGCAAAACATTCCTTAATGAAATGCTGCTAAACACATAATTTTCCATTAAATAAACTGTAATTTGTTTCCCTTTCCACTTTAGACAGGTTCAGCTACATACAGATAAATTAACAGGAATAATAGACCATAATTCACGGTACTGGTGATTTTTTCCATTGTCGCCAGGATTCTGCTTATTAACCTTTCAAGTGCTGAGTTTAGTAGTTTGCATTTTTTTTAAATATTGTAGAAGTGGTAATTTCTAATTTATCAGGGGGTTTAAAATGTCAATAGGTTTTGGGTCTTGATTAATATAAATGTAAATTTAAAATCCTACACTTACATTAATTTTCATTTTGAGACTATTCGATTTTTTTTTCCAACGCTTGCATCATTTCCATACCAGTTCCCAAAGTAATATTATTTCCTAAAATCACTAGGCAAGTTATACTTGTTGCTCCTCGCTAGCACACGAATTCATATTCTTTGATCCGAAATCACAGCGTGGCGTGAAGAATTTGATTGTTATTCCGACATGCTTGTTTACATCACAGACGAACTCCAGCTGTAGAGGACAAATGTCTACAAAATGCTTGTTAGTTACTTCCGGAAGCAAAAAATCCAAACTCGAGTAGTACTACATAATGCCCAAGAGATGTCAGAACATGCCAGAGATCGAGGTGGCATTCGAGAGCGAATGGGGAATTTGAAAAAGAATGTTCTTGTGCACCGTTTATAGACGGGCGAAGCACTCGAGGGGCTAAAGGTTCCGTTAAAGACAGGAAGACAGAAGTTAAATTCTTCTATTAACTTATACTATACTATAGTTTTACTATACTTGCTAAACAACAAATTAACCAAACAAATATGAAGTTTTTTGTTTTAACAACGAAATTCCCCTAATTATTATTTGATGTAGCCTAGTGAAATATATAATCTGTAAATATATTTTAAGTTTTTAAAAATATTTGAGTAGATTTATTGATATTAACCACCTCAGAATCCACAGAAAAAGTAGAATATCAGTAATCATAAATGAAATGTCGCTCATTCAATAAAACTTTCTCAAGTACTGAAATTAGCCAAATTACCTTTTGTAATGATGAATAATTTATTCATTCCATTCCTGACCCGGTCGGAGACTGGCAGCAGGCTGTGGATTTTCATTCAATGATGAATAATATATCAGGAAATGGTGTAGTAATAGATGTTTACTCCTTTGCTGTCGATAACCCACCAACTATCCCTTATTTAGATCTCGATGTGTATAGTAAAATTCCAGCTCTGTCCGCCATTGTGCGTGAATATCATCAAATGCATTATTGCCAACCCTGCGCTTACGGAACTACTGTAAAATTTGTTGAATCTAGACCAATGGCTTTTGTCTAGGCCAATAATTGTTAGGTAGCACGACCCTGCGAGCCACGTTAGCCATATATACACCCCTGGTTTTTGTCACGCACAGTGGGGTAGTCACGCACCAATAATCTTTAATTAGTATAGTGTATTTTGTATTTGACATGTTGGCATCAATGTGTGTGCATTGCTGACTACTTGCACTGTCTAAGATGGCTGCCATTGTTAAATGAGCAATAAATAAGAACACTTACAGTATTGACGTAATTTAGCACACACATCCGGTGCAGTAGTGACCAGGATTAGTAATTTCAATTCCCCAGAAAATGAAATAAGGTATAAAAATCATATATTATCGAAATGAAAGTGGAAAAAAAATGATGTTTCATTCAAAATTAATAAAGTAGCCTATCAACTACCAATTCGGAATGTCATTAGTTGTATTTCATGTATGCGCTCAACCTGGTTAACAGCAGCGATAAGTACCTCAACAAAGATATATAAATACATTAGGTTGATAAAGGCAATAGCCATTACCACAAATTGCACAGATGATAAATTAAATTCAAACCGTTAGCCTTCCTTTCCCCTAATGTACTCTTATTAGTCCTTTGATAAGCTACATCTACTTTTCCTATTTTTTTTTTTTTTTTTTTATACAGCGAGTGCTGGAATGTTCTCCGCAGCGCCTCCATGTGTCTGCGAGAGCTAGCTACAGAAGTTACGTTGGCAGTACGGCTGCCGCTTGCAACACATTAGCCTTTTACGAATTGATTGCCGGCGGTCGGGATGGGAACTATTCTTTGTTTACTTGTGTCACACGTCAGCCTGCTTCGTTGATAGGTATAGTTGCGCGAGTAGGATATGAGTCAGCTCAAGTAGCCTCTGTCATCGTTTAACTGTCCGTGGTGACATGTGCTCCTATGACGCGCAATGCTGTTTGACTTATGTGCAGAATGCATTCTGTCATTGCTGTGTTCCCTAATAACAAGCAAACAGTAAACTTTGTACTCACCACAGCCATTCATAACAGATGCTGGAAGTGCTGATGACACATAAGCTCGCAAATTGCAATACACACTGACGATTTCGACAGGCTACAGCCCACACGAATGGGATTCTCCCTGTCAAGATACCAACTAAACCGATGACGCAACCACTCACATCTGCACGTCACCACTGCGGAGAACATTCTCGGGCGCCCTGTACTTGCACATTTCCCTTCAATCATTCTTCTTTCACATCTTTGCATCTTCTGTTTGCCTTATTTTTCAGACATCTGTATTCTGCTTTCCCTTTCACTCTCACATTCTTGTGCTTAAATAAAATTTCAATTACTTGTTTAGTTTTTTGCACATTCTTGGGATAGTATGGTTATTTACATAGAAATTACTTCAGTGTATACATGGTCACACTTTGAAGCATAAGATTTGAAAATGAAACTGCCCTTGAGACTTGAGTTGTTATTGTGTTAATGCAAATACCCTCCTCGTACCAAGCACCCATTAAATATTCTCAACAAGTGTTGATACCCTGAACCAACCATGTAGGCCTACTTGGCACCAAAGTTCTCTCTAGTACTTAACATGAAAGTTATGTATTTAAGTCTTATTGTGAAAAATCCTTATTTCAGGATCCCAATTGCTCCCAACTCCATTGAATCTATTTTAAGTGAAGCCATCAAATTGGAGTTTGAAGCATACAGTTCTCTAGCCAAGTCACACCAAAATTCACGGGAACTAAATGATGCCGAACGAGCCAAGTTAAATGAACTTATTGTAGCTAACAAAGCTTTGTATGAACCTTTGGATGATGACATATCAGCCCTGGTGGGTGAAGAGAGCAGCTTTAAGGTGAGTATGGTTCTTTCTTTAACTTAAATACAGTATTTAGGATTGGGACGATGGAAAATATGCTATAGAACATGATACAGCTGTTATCTATAGTAGTGAAACTGAAATTGAAACAATGTCTAATATTCAGAGTATTATGTTCTGTCCCTTATTTCGATTTTTATGGAGTTGGAGGTGAAGTGATGGTTGGTTCCTTACTTTAGGGGCTGCGACAACGCAGTCATGTAGCCCCGTGTACTTTGGGTTGTGTAGAATATGTCTGATAACCGGTGTTAATTGTGATGGCTGCATTAGCGTGTGTTATCTGTGATTCAAATAGAAGGACTGCAGACGATTAATTTTTGATTATCGTACGCCGGATGTGGTATTTTCAAACACCCAAGTGATGTGAATTTCGATCTGACGGCTAAATTTGTGACGGGAGTTTTCAAACAGCCAAGTATCATACGAATAACGCTATATTGGTTTAAGAAGAACATTCTTATCAAAGGAAAGACTTGCTACAAAAACCATAGCCGTAGATATGTGGTTCGATGCGACTTACTTTGATAGCCACAGCACACGAGTATCAGACAAGGTCTTGTGCGAATGTCAGCTGGTGCGTTCAGCAACTCGACAGTATTCACGCTACTTTTGTGCAATAACAAACAGTTTGAATATACTGCACATGCAAAGCCTGTGATATTACAGTGAAAGAAATATTAATGTTTCTATGAGAACAGTTTGTAACATAAGGACTTAGGCCATAATTATGGAACAAGGACATTTCCTAACCTGGGTTATTGAAGTGTCAGTAAAAGCTGAAATGAACTTTCTGGAAGGAAATATGAGGCACTAGACATATACGTGAGGAGACTTGATGGAGTGACATACATTAATTTTAACACAATATACATTGGAATGTTTATAACTGGTTTATTAATTTCAAAATTTTGTGTGTCCAAGAAACAAAGTGTTACCATTTTTGTAAGGTAACTTTTTCTCGGCTCAGGGTGGTTGGAAAATGTAGTTCTTGGTCACGTTGTAATCCTTAGACATCAAATGGTTATGCTGTATGACTGTGAAATACGTATATTAATTCACTTATTTTATTGTAAATTAATTCACTTACTTTATATATCGGTTTGTATTTGTATGGGAAAGACATGATTCCTCAGCTAGCCGATACAGGTAGAGCTGTACAGTGTTGCCGAGGTGCAGCCCATCACTTCCGAGTGAGGCGCGACATGACGCGTGATGGGCTACACCTTAGCAACGCTGTACAGCTTTCTCTGTATCGGCTACCTGCTGAACTATGTCCTATTTTCCCATACAAATACAAACCGATATAAAATAAGTGAATTAATTTACAAATTTCACAGTCATACAGCTTAACCTTTTGATGTATAAGGATTACAACGTGACCAAGAACTACATTTTCCAACCTCCCCGAGCCGAGAAAAAGTTACCTTACAAAAATGATAACAACCTTGTTTCTTGGATACACAAAATTTTGAAATTAATAAACCATTTATAAAACTTTCCAATGTATATTGTGTTAAAATTTGGATTCGATAGGATGACGGGTTTTTGAGATAATAATTCTTAAATGTGACGCATGGTTGAAACATGCTTAAAAATGGGCACTTTTTATGTTCCAACTGCGATAAAAAATATTAAAATATAAATTAAAAGTTCCAAACCTACTTGAACTAACGTACAATAGAACGACGAAAATGATGAATGTTACTAGATTTTATGTAGGTATATTGGTTACTTCACAAGCAACCTTCAAACTCGAGTGCACATAATATTTTGGTCGACAGTAGCAATGTTGAAGATGGATGCTTGCCATCTGTTGGTTCTGAATGCAAACGTTTAGCAAACCTTGCAACACAGGTTATTTATCTGTGTAGCAGACCATCTATTCTTTACAACATTGTGTTGGTATAAGAAGAAATTGTTTCAACGGTATTGTACCTTATGGTCGAGGTAAACAACATGCAGCTACCCTGTATACTTTGTATTAATCTGATGTAGCTCTCGAGCAGATTTTAGGTGGAAGTAGTAGTGAGAATGATTCAAGCTATGATGAAAGTGTTACTGATAATTGTTATGCACTGTAGACAAATACCTTGGTGTGATGTAAATGACAATAATGCCAAAAGAGACAGCCCACCCAAGTGGTCATGGGTGGGACTCCTGTTGATTCTGAATTCACGTCCACAAAGTCCCGTTTACAGATGAATGTGGTTTAACTAATGTGACTGCAAGTGTTTTGGAGTGTTTCTTCTTGTTTTTTGATGAAGTGTTAGTGGAAGTTGCAATGTTTGTGCCAACATATAAAAATGTGGGGGCTTTATCTCAAATTTATTGGATACTGCTATGGGGTAAAAATTGGCAAACTTTTAATGCCAGCTTTAGTGGTTAATATTCAGGGTGATATTAACTATTTAGCTTTTCCAAAATTGTTGCACTTATACCCCAACGGTGTGTAACTCGGCATTCACGGTTCTTATGACAATATTGAAAAATGAAAATCCACAGCCTGCTTCCAGTCTCCGACCGGGTCAGGAAATGGAATGAATGAAGCCCCCATCTAGCGGCGAGGATATCAACTGTGCCGGCTGCCGAGGCCTGACGCACTCCTCTGGGGCAATGATTAAATGAATGACAGATGAAATGAAATTACGGTGGAGAGTGTTGCTGGAATGAAATTTTGACAGGGAAAACCAGAGTACCCGGAGAAAAACCTGTCTGCCTCCGTTTTGTCCAGCACAGATCTCATATGGAGTGACCGGGATTTGAACCACGGATCCAGCGGTGAGAGGCCGGCGTGCTGCCGCCTAAGCCACGAAGGCTTTCTTATGACAATATTAAACTTGTCAAAACTGCAGGAAAAGTATGCTTTTCTGAACTGCATTTTGAGTAGCTAGGCTAAGTTGTATTTTTATTAATATCTGGCACTTCTCCAGCAAATACAACTCTCATTTTCAAAATTTTGTTCTGAATGGTTTAAAGTGGCACTCATCATCATCATCTTGCACAGTTTCCAGCCACTGGCCGGGTCTGTTTGGAACACAAGCCTCTCCAATGTCTTCTGTCTTCCCACCATCTCTCAGCCTCCACCCTTGTCCAGTCTTCTCCTCTCTTCTTCACGCTTTCTTCCACCCCCTTCAGCCACCTGTCTCTCGGTCTTCCCCTCGGTCTCTTTCCTTCCCACTTCGTCTCCTGTACTCTCCTGGGTATCCTCTTCTCCTCCATTCGTTTTACATGTCCATACCATCTAAGTCTAGATTTCTCTATACCATCCTGTAATGGTTCCTCCTTCATATTAATTCTCTGGTCCTCTCATTTCTTATTCTGTCCATCTTTGTAGCTCCAATACTGCTTCTCAAGAACCTCATCTCACTGGCCTGTACTTTGCTCTTCTCCCTTCCTTTCATAACCCAGGTCTCCGAGGCATACGTCAGGATAGGGACATAGTACGTCCGATATATGATCTTTTTGCTGTTCTGAGGGACATCCTTGCTCCATAACATGTTTCTCACACTCCTCCGAAATGCTTCTGCCTGCCTCCCCCGCTCATTTATTTCTCTATCGTTTCTTCCATTATCTTGTATCAGGCTTCCCAGATACTTGAAACTCTCCACTTTCTTCAGCTGTTCCCCACCAATTGTTATTCCCGTTGTGGTTCATTCCTTCTTCCTTGTTGTGATCACCATCTCACTCTTATTTATGCTAAATTTCATCCCATATCCTTGTATTATTCCTTCCCACACGTCCAACTGTTCCTGTACCTCCTCCTCCTTGTTTCCCCAAATCATCAGCAAACACCATTGCTTTCATCTTTCCGTCCCCATTACTTGTGCCACTCGGGTCATTATGTCATCCATCACCACAATGAAAAGTAACGGTGACAGTGCACTTCCTTGTTTCAGGCCGTTTCTCTGTTCCAACCAGTCTGATCTCTCTCCTCCCACTTTCACACAGCTCACGCTTCCCTTGTAAATCTCCTTTATCCTCTTTATAGTCCATTTCTCTACTCCTCTATCTTCCAGGGACTTCCATACTTTGTTTCTGCATACACTGTCATATGCTTTCTCAATGTCCAGGAAGGCCATCAGTAGATCTGTTCCATACTCATACTGCTGTTCTTGTAACTGCCTTACAGCAAAAATCAAATCCACTGTGGACCTTCCTGCTCTGAAGCCATGTTGTTCTTCCCTCATCCCTCCTTCTATCCTTGTCCTAATTCTCTTTTCCAAAACTTTCTCGAAGATCTTTGCACAATGACTCATCAGTGTTATTCCCCGATAGTTTCTGCAATCTGTTCTACTACCTTTCTTGAAGATCGGGACAATTATTCCTTTTTTCCAGTCCTCTGGGGTCTTCCTTTCCTTCCATGCTGTCCTCATCACTCGGTACAGCCATTGTATCCCCACCTCACCTGCTGTTCTCACCATCTCCACACTCAACTCGTCCACACCCGGTGCCTTCCCTCCTTTCATGGCACTCATGTTTATATAATATGTTGTATAGTCAAGTTTGGAAATAACACAGCTGTAAATTATTGTATATTGAAAGTGCTTGATGTGCTTGTTTCTGTTTGTTTTAAGCCTGGGTATCTATACCAAAACTTGGCTTTAAATAGAAAATACATAAGAGTTGGGGTAGCTCACCCTATGGATTAATCTTGTAGTTTTAAGTGACTGTTAATCTTGTGAACATGAGCCACTGGACCTACATTTTACTTGGAATCCAAACCGCAAGAGGTGGTATTTCACTTTAAAAATTTCACAAGCAATGGCCAAGAATCGAACCCGGTCCGCCTTGGTGAGAGGCAAGCAGCCCCCGCCCTGTGGATCATACTGCATGTAAAATGGATTGTAATTGGTGGCAGCAAACTCCGAATGGTGTATTCTATTCTCTTGCTGTTTTTCTCAAGATTCGTCTGGTTGTACCTTTTGCAGAACAACACTGGCCAGTCCCCTGTGCTGTTAGACGTGATCAATCTTACAGCTATTGCTATCCGCCGACTCATCAAGACATCAAAGAAGATCAATGCCTTCAAGAACATGTGTCAAGAAGACCAGGTGGCTCTACTGAAAGGGGGCTGTACTGAGATGCTCATCCTACGCAGTGCTATGTCTTATGATCCCGATAATCAGTCCTGGAAGGTAGGAATAGTAATTTTCTTTGCATGAAGGGATTACTTAGGTACAATAATAGTGCTGTGCATCAGCTATTCACTTGAATGTACAAGAATGGATTAATTTGCAGTAATTTTGTCTATCCCAGAGGGGAGGTGCAGGTGTGTTTACATCCTTGTTACAACATTAACCTCTGATCTTAAATGTGATTACCATTTTGTTTATTTAGTAGCCAAAGTTGAAGAGTGCTCATCAGTTTGTAATTTCAAGTAGGGAATGCTATGGACTTATTCTGCCTGATAAAGGTTCCGTTAGTGCCCATTTCAGCATTAGCAAGCAGCAGCACCCTTTTAGGGTTGTCCTACCCAATCCTTCGAGTTTAGTTAACTATGGTGCTGGTGCTTCATACTTTCATTTTGCCTTTTCTTTGTATAAAACATCTTTTCAGTTCATTCATTTCCATCGTTTTGTGATTGTTCTGTGTATTTTTCTGGTATGTTAAATCTTGAGTGGTATATCGTAATATTTTAGGATTTTTGGTTAAATACCACACTCAGTATCAGTTTTACCACATGGTGCAAGTTGTGTTGATTCCGACTAGTTTGTTTTAAATATTGCATTGAGTCAAACTTGATATGTTTTTGCTCTATATGATGGTATGATGTGACATATCAAGTTTTGCTATCTTGCATGTAAGGCAGTAAGTTACTGTGTGTGTTTTTATGACAAAAATTATTTTTAATACGGTAGACTCACGAGTCTTGACATTTGGCAGTCCAGCAGGTTTGGTAGTCCGGCAGGCTTTCTAAACCATCTTTTCAAGCTAAAATGAAAAAAGAACCCTTACACCGATCGTAAGTGGACTAGTGGCATGGCGGGGTTGATCAACAGTACTGTACAGTTCAGTGGACATCATAAGCAGTCCAGGAAGTTACATTTCGTCTTTAAAAAAGAATGAACATTAAAGACGTAGTGATTAATGCAGCTTATGCCTGGGAACAAGTGACAACAAACAACATTTTGGTGTCGTGGGAAAATGTTTCACTGACACCCTTTGTTAAAAGGCATTGCTTGACCTGAGCAGCAGGAAGAAGATGAGTTTTTGGATTCGCTCTCATGATGAGTGAAATGCAAAATAACAATTAGACTTGTTATTGTCTAAAAATGAAAAAAGATAAAGTGGGTACTGGAGGCTAAACTTGATGTGGATCTTAGAGACCAAGACATTGCACGAATTTGTGTTAATTATTGATAGTCCAGACGACGACAATGCAATTTATGAGACAGTGCCAGCTATAGTCCGGGACACCTTAAATAAGTTACTAGAAAACCAACATGGCCGCCACATTTGGTGTTGCCAACCTACATCATTAAACACCAAAAAGTCAGCACACACGTCCTTGTAACACGTACGCAAATGTTCCAAACTACGTAAAGGCCCTTTACATTTTACATAAAGTTGTGAAGCAGTCCTTGCTCAAGTGAGGGACATCTTGGTCATCAGTCCTCAACAGTCTAAATCTTAAGCAGTATTATGGTAGTGAAGTTAACTTAAATTAAATTAGCTCTTCTAGATTGATTTTTAAAGCATCATATAAAATGCATAAGAACAGAAACATGTTCATTTCTTCTTATAGGCTACATTTTTATAATTAGTCCAAAAATGCAGACCATTCTGTTTTAAGATGAGTGTTCAGAGTAGGATTTAGGAGTAGGAGAGAAATAGAATAATAGGGTACATATTAGCTTATTATTTCTTTATTTTTGATAAGTACCATACTCATTTCTTGCATGTATAAGCCTCCATATATGGAAGCAGAATTGAGACAAGCTATTGAAAGCCTATTGGCAAATCCTTATTGAGATGCAAGAAGTTCAGATGAGGATTGGGATTAAATTAGGAACCATCCCGGTATTTGCCTGGAGTAGAAGTGCGGAAACCACTTCCAAGATGGCTAAGATGAGAAGCGAACCCTCCTCTTCTCAGTTTTGCCTCACGAGGCTTAGTGTGCCTTATTTCTTGGCAGACCAACCAGGACCAACTGCCAAAAAAAAATGCTAGCGGCACAGCACAAGATGGTTGGTAGAATACTCTCCTGACCTTTCGTCACCTGGCAAATTAAAAGCCACTTGCAGAAAATTCACTGAATTCACTGACAAATTGACTTGTTAAATACACGCGTTGAAAGGCAAGCTTTATTGACGGAGTATTGCACAGACCGGCAAAAAAAAGTGGAACAGTTAAAAATGTAATATAAATAGTATAAAATTAGCCATGAAAAAGATGTAATCACATTTTAAAAGCTTTACACGCATTAGAACAAACATCTGAAACATCCGTGAATAGTAATTGATAATATGACATTTCTTAGGGTGGTTTATTACCACCAATTACCCAATCTTCGATGGCGGGAAGCGCACTGTAAACATTTAAGGGTTATGAGTGTTGCCGCTCGCTTATTGTTGTTCTAGGAATAACAACTGGCATTTGTTGAACACGAGCAGTGGGCCTCTGTTCTCTTCACTGACGAGAGCCGCTTTATTCTTAGATCTCCTGATGGAAGAGAATGAATGTGGAGAAGGCGCGGGGAGAGGTACAGCCCTGTTGCTTTCTCCTCCAGGAATCCATTTGGAAAAAGGAAGCTTGTAGTTTAACGTGATCGTTAATCTTGAGATCATGAGCCACGGGACCTCCTTTTTACGTGGAATCCGAACCACAGGACATGGCATTTCACTTCGAAAATCTCACATGCATTGACCGGGAATCGAACCCGGACCGCCTTGGTGTGAGGCATACAGCTAGACCGCTGAGCCACCACGCCCCTGACTCCATTTGGAGGTGGCTCGGTTATGGTGTGGGGTGGCATCAACGTTATGGCCCGCACTGAGTTGGTGTGCATCGATCACGGGACACTCAATTCCCAAAGGTACTTCGAAGAGATCCTGATGAACCATGTGATGCCCTTTGCACCTTTCATTGGTCAGAATTTCATGCTGATGCAGGATAATGCCCTCATACTGCTCGCTGTGTTGATTTGGTGTTGTATAATATCTGCAGGAAGTGGGGATTCAAACCCTGGACTGGCCAGCTCATAGTCCTGACTTAAACCCCGTCGAACATGTACGAGATATGCTTGGAAAGAACATCAGACAGTGTGACCCCACCACCTTGGCACAACTGAGAACATCGCTGCTGGAGGAATGGGATCGCATCCCGGCAAATGTCATTCGACGAGTTGTGAACAGTATGCCTGAGCGTTTACAAGCTGTCATAGACGCTAAGGGTGGAAACACTTGTTTTTAGTGACCAGTGGTGTTGTGCAGTGCAAACATTAACACTGTTTTGTTTGGGAAAAAAAAAAGCCCAAAAGAACATTACTAAAATAGAAAATTGTAAGATTTGCAAAAATATGTAACGAAATTTGTGAGTTAAAGCGTTTCGTAAAACAGGTTTCAGTATTTTCTGTAGCCAAACATCTAAAATTTACATGAATAATGCAAATATTGGAAAACCGATAGGCCTACATATTAGTGGAATAAATTAAGAAATTACATAAAATAATAGCCCGTCTTCAAACAAAAATGTTCAAGGCAAAACGACATACGTACCGTAATAGAGGTAACACTTCTGGAGTGATGAACCAAGTAGAATACTTAAATTAACCTTGTGTAATGATGAATAATAATTGTGGAAATGATGTCCTAATAGATGTTTTCTCCTTCACTGTCTCTAACCCACCCGCTATCCCCTTTACAACACGACTTATATACTGTAGGGAAATTTCAGATTAATTCTGAACAACGTATCACTCTTTTCCTTTTCACTTTGATAATATATCATTTTCATACCATATTTCATCTTTTGGCAGGGGGGGGGGGGCATTGTCAATTGTAACTACTAACCTTGATCACTTCTGCACCAGATATATGTGCTAAATCACTTAAATATGTGTTTTTATTTATTGTATTTTTAACAACCGCAGCCATGTTCGACAGCATATTTAGTATGTGAAACTGCCGCAGCGATCACATTGACATCATTAGTTACCAACATATCCGATACAAAATAGGCCTACATTAGACGACACATGTAATGTTGCAATTATGTGGAAAAAAAAAGAAGAAATAATCGGGCTCTTCTTAGTTAGACAACTGTCTGGACGAAACCATTGGTCGCTACTTGGTTAGACGACAGTCTGGACGAAAATTACTGATTGCACAAATAGCACCGAGTAAATATGACCAACTTGCCCACCACATTAATTCCCTTGGCAGCACTGCCTAGCGATTGCAAAACACAATGGCGTTTGATGCTGGGAGTACGCTACTCTGAACTTTGCCTAGCGATTGAAAAACGGTCAACCTCCATCAAAATCTGGAAAATTTTCTACAGTAACTTATGTAATGTGACTAAGATACAAGAGATGAACATTTTATCGCTAAAGGGTCTTATTACATTTTTCAGCAGTGTTAACATTATTGTTTGGCACTGGTCTTGCCTCTTAGTTCGAGCGTGGTGAATCCGGAATAAGGCTTTACATACAAACCTAACCTGGGGCTTCCCAGACCCTCTTGCTTGTATTAAAAGCAGTCACCTGGCCTAGTAGCGGCCAATGGTTTCGTCCAGATAGTCTTCTATTATAGAGTTGTATTTTTAGAGATGTGTTCTGACAGTTCAGCGGATAAGCCATTGAGCTGAAGGATGCGGGTAATCTCGAGAACCACTGGATGGATTTTGATGCGGTTTGCACTATTCTCGAGGGAGGTAATTTTAGAAAAAATATTCATTTATGACCAAAGGAAGCCGATTTTGTATCCCCCATGTTGGCAACAATGTGTGCGCATCGGTGTGTGCCTCTAGAGTGCGCCTTGTTGACAGTTGAACAAGATGCAAGCGCTGTTGGAACATGGGAGCCGTTTTTAAAGAACAATATATAAAAACGCATATTTATGTACTTATGTACATATATGAAGTGCAGTAGTGACCAGGGTTCCTAATTTCAATACGTAATATCGCCCAGAAGATGAAACAAGGACACAAGGTATGTAAAAGTCACATTCATGTCCGATGCAAATGTATGTCGCATTCTACTTTCATTCAGAATTAATAATACAAGTACGCTAGGCTATAGTTACGAGCAATAATTATAACGTATTGCAACCAGTGGCTTCGCCCGAACTGTATCATCTAACCAAGTAGCGAACAGTGACTTTGTCTCACCCAACTTAAGTACATCAGTAATTTTCACCCAGACATTCAGTGGTGCAGCAACTTATGTCGAGAACTAAAAGAGAGCCAAGAGATATTGTTGGTATTTTCTGAAAATGTGCATCTGTGACTCAAGCCAGTGCATATCCCATGCACATTTGAGTATATGGCTCTTCAGAATGATGATTGATTCATGTTGCACAACCCTTGAAGTTCGTTGAAGACTTCCACACTAATCTGTCGCAACCATAACTGAAACAAATAAACATAGGCCTAATATAAATATTTTATCTGCCAACTACTAAGTAGGCTATAGGTCAGTGGCCAACTACATAAATAATCCCCAATACATTCACACTACAATTAGCCGAGTGTGAATCATAGACTACTTTCAAGTTTACGAGTAATATATGCATTGTATTATAATATTACGGCTGACGGCACTTGGAAGTCGAGAATAAGATACACTGTAATATTAGAAGGCGAATTGATCCTAAGAATATGTTCCTGGTAGTGAACTTACACAGGCTATATTTTAGGTTATGTTTGGTTTGTATTATACGAAAAATGCAGTCAGAAATTTTTTCAAAATTTCCAAAGACCATTAAGGTTCTTTATTACGTTATTTGTGCTCGGACTGAATATAAAAATAAATAAAACAACGATTAAATAACTTTGTACTTTTAATTATGTAGATACGGTCTAGGCTACTTACTCAAAACCTAGTTTATTCGCCAGTGATCTTCATAGAGTTTCTCCAATCTTGTTCTCGTGTTATTTAGACGTCATGATGAAATCTAAATAAGAATTTAACCAAAAATTAATTACATAAAAGCTTGCAAACATCTCAGACGAGTGGGTATGAGCATGCACATATTCCATAATCAAGGGTCTATAAGAACTGTAAAAACTGTTTTAATCGATGTATATTAGTAGTACTTACCTTGTACAACTTGTTTTAACTTCATTAGACTTGAAATTCGAAAGAAAACTGTGAAATTATTCAGATAATAGGCTGTAGTAAAATTCGTAATTATTATGTTGGGAGAATGTGTGGAAAATGCATTCTGGGAGAAAAATGTTGGCAACCGTGTGTTAAGAAATTTTACTGGTATTATGGTCTTTGGAGATGGCGAGACTTTAAGCAGGGTTGGCGACAATGTGCTTGCACCTGAAAACAACTTAACTTCTAGAAATTCAACCATAAACCAACATTTACATAGGTATAGGGGACGGCTGTTAATGTTGGCTAGCCTGTTTTGATCTAGTAACTTATTTAAGCTGTCCCGGACTATACTCAGGCTTTTATTGTCAGCTGTGACCAGTCTTGGGCTGTGATTATGCACTGTCGGCTGCTATGACTCTACTACGCTAGACTGAGCAGAGGCGTGTTGGCATGAACACTGTAGTCATGTTGAAGTCACTTCAAGGGAAAGTGATGATGGACTCATTCAAATCAAAATCATGGCTACCTTAAAAACTAGTAAAAAAAACCTAGGTTCATCAGTCGTACATACATAATAAATTTGGTTAACTGTAGTGTGTTTCTTGTTGAGCCTCCGTGGCTTAGGCGGCAGAGCGCCAGCCTCTCACCGCTGGGTCCGTGGTTCAAATCCCGGTCACTTCATGTGAGATTTGTGCTGGACAAAGCGGAGGCAGACAGGTTTTTCTCCGGGTACTCTGTTTTTCCCTGTCACAATTTCATTCCAGCAACACTTTCCACTCTCATTTCATTTCATCTGTCATTCATTTAATCATTGCCCCGGGGGAGTGCAACAGGCTTCGGCAGCCGGCACAGTTCATATCCTCGCCGCTAGATGGGGGCTTCATACATTCCATTCCCTGACTCGGTCGGTCGACTGGAAGCAGGCTGTGGATTTTCATTTTTTTATTGTGTTTCTTTGTGCAATAAAGTACATTCTTATACAAACATGTTTTTTTATGCAGTTTATGTTGTAAGCAAGTGCAGAGGTAAGTTTTAAATAATGTTGCTTTAAGTTTAATCTATAATAAAGTAATATTTCATGCTCAAATCTGAAATTTTTCCTTTAAGCATGGTTTTATAAGGTTCGGTAATGCACAATGTTTGATAATCCGACACTACCGATCCCATACCTGTCGAATTATTGCAAGTCTACTGCACAGATAAATAGCTATTTATATTTACTCATCTCACCTTTAGAGCACTCTTTGGTTAGTTAGTTATTGTTGTTTTAAGGGGCTGAACTACGAGGTCATCTGCCCCTCTTAACACAGATTAAAGAATACAAATTTGGAATTGAATTTAAAATTTAGAGGTGGACACCTAAATTTGAAAAAACCTAAAATTAATGAAACAAAAAATTAAATAAAAATAATAATTATAAAAATGAACAAAAATTACGGAAAAACAAAAGTTATCATTCAAAAACGAACAAGTCGTTGAGTCGATGTCCACTGGAAAATTTAGATTGGAGCACTCTTTGTAAAAATCAGGAAGCAGTGTCATATCAGCTTGTGCCATTCCATTCTAGAAATATCCTCCAGTGTTTGAATCTAATGCTCATTACTTTGATTCTCATAGATCCCCCATACACAAGATCACCTGAATGTCAAAGTTGATGTTCTTAAAGAGGCACGTGGTAATATCTATGAGGAACATCAGCGATTTCTTCGAACTTTCGATCCTCGGTGGCGTACTGACGAGAATATCATGTTGATTCTGAGTGCAATCACGCTCTTCACCCCTGACCGACCACGAGTGGTTCACCAGGATGTTATCAAACTGGAACAGGTGAGCATCTAGTATTGTTATTTCTATTTCCCTTATACCAGTGTATTTATACATTCATTGGCAAGTCAATCAACACCAATTCAATTAGAGTGTAGCTGTATGTGACAACTGTCTTTCAAGAATATCCAGCCTACACACTGAAACTTGACTATTTTACCCTTTTGATGCCAAGCTAGTATGAGAGGTTATATTAAAAATGTCAAGCCGTTTAGCCGAATTACAAGTATTTGATAAAAATTAAGATAGCATATTGATATTTTTTCCTTAGTAGGTATTAAACGCACTAGATGCTAAATAATTAATAATTTGTTTCATTAAAGCACTTAAAGTTTTTTGAGAAATTTAAATTATGAATTTTAATATAATTTTGACAGCCTTTACAATGTAAATAGTATAGTTTTTTTGAAAACCTCCTTTCATCTTCGTTCATATTTATCACTACACATCTTAATTATCTCCGAACGAGAGCATAAAAACACACGCCTGGGAAGTCAGCTGACTGCAGCTTGTTTAAAGAGTACTTATTGTGTAACGTCTATATATTTCTCCGTACTTGACCGTGAAGTCATAATGTGATGCCGATCACGTTTCGTCACAATATTTATCCGTGTCTTGTCGCTCTGACCGTTTGAGGATATTCTGGTAGTCTTCACGGTAGAACATGGAGAAACACTGAGATTTACGGCACCACTCTTGGTTGTTTAACAAGATTCCCATTGTCCTTGAGGTCGCGCACGGGAAAATATTGCTTTGTTACACAATCGGTGCCGCTTGCTCTCCATTTGACAAGAATCGCGTTGTCATCTTAATCGGTTGCAAGAAATATCTCAATGTTATGCATTAGCTGCTGTTCTTTGCCTTTTGACGAGTTTCACGTCCTTGCAGTCAAACGCAGAGATATATCACGATGTTACGCAATTGGCGCCGCACCCAACTGCTCTACGATGTGCCCGCTTTCCTTGCCGAGCGCCGGCAAAAGTTCAAGTTAAAACTCGCAAGCGGATATTCCCATGTTAGGCTATATGATTTGCGCCCCTCTTAATTAGGGTAATGTGATTCCCACTGTTCCTATGTTGTGGTCGCGATGCTACTCTGTCAATGCCATTCTTGAGCGGGGTTGATGCTCTTTTCTTCTCTCCGTATGCTTTAAGTTCGAGGTCGGGCTCGCGAATAAATTTTCAAAAACGTATTATTCCACGATAAAATAATTTTGCGTTGTTTCACGACTTCAATATGAGATATTTTCCATATTTAGTGGTCTATGACAGAAATGACATCACTGGAATTCTTTGATTCCATATTAGGTCCGTATTGACGATAACAAATTTGACAAATGACAAAATTACTCCGCCCAATCAATGCTTTTATTAAAAGTGAAAAATTATATATAGTGTGATATTTAGAAATGAACGCAAGATGCATTGACAATGTACACTATTATCCCAACAACAGGAAACAGCGTTTCTGTCCCAACGCTGAACAAGTTTCCCTGTACGCTCCACGAAGAAGGTTGCTGGTGAAACATTGTGACTATAAAGTGATAAGTCCATTGGAGAAATTCCTGAAGGGTAAGTGTTTCACCCCTGATCAAGCAGTTAGTGATGCTATGGAAAAGTGGTTTCACCAGCAACCAGCGATCTTCTTCACAGAGGGTTCAGCCTGAACAGTGGAGGTGAATCTGTATGCTCTTGTTATAATATAGTTTATATTGTCTAATATACATATTGTGTTCTTTTCTAGACATCGGTGAGTGCCTCCGTGGCTTAGGCGGCAGCACGCCGGCCTCTCACCGCTGGGTCCGTGGTTCAAATCCCGGTTACTCCATGTGAGATCTGTGCTGGACAAAACGGAGGCAGACAGGTTTTTCTCCGGGTACTCCGGTTTTCCCTGTCAAAATTTCATTCCAGCAACACTCACCACTATCATTTCATTTCATCTGTCATTCATTTAATCATTGCCCCAGAGGAGTGCATCAGGCCTCGGCAGCTGGCACAGTCCATATCCTCGCCGCTAGATGGGGGCTTCATTCATTCCATTCCTGACCCGGTCAGAGACTGGAAGCAGGCTGTGGATTTTCATTTTCTAGACATCGGTCTATATTTCATTTAAATAACACTTATATAACCACAATTTATGATTTATCTCTCTTCACAGAACACGTACTACTACTTGTTGAGACGCTACCTGGAGAGTGTATTTCCTGGCTGTGAGGCACGCTCCACGTTTCTCAAGCTCATTCAGAAAATCGCTGAGCTTCACCGACTCAACGATGAACATGTGCGTGTTTATTTGGACGTGAATCCTCGTGATGTGGAACCTCTGCTCATTGAGATCTTTGATCTGAAACCACACTGAAAGGACGTACCTTTGTATGTTATTCATAGCTGTACCATGTGCCATCCATATATCTCAATACCTATTAGCTTAGGCATTGTCAGGTTATGTGAATTGATATGTTTTTTGAATTTGAGTTGGAATTTATACGTTTAACTTCTATTAACTACTCGAAATAGAAAATGTGTTCTAAGAAGGTCTGTTAACAAATGCCAGCTTTGTGAACATAATATCCTCTCGTTGAATGAAGTTTAGCAACACAAATTGTTGCTACAGTATTAAGATATTACAGTTTTAACATAACATAACATACTCTTGTATGTTACTCATGCTTTTCTTCTTTCTTTCTTTCTTTCTTTCTTTCTTTCTTTCTTTCTTGCATCCCATTAACTCTCGTATTTGCATAATTACATGGTCTCTTCCAAGTTTTTTCTTTACTAGATGTTGTACTTTTATATAAGTGGCAGTTTCTAGTGATTCAATGAAATCTAAAAATTTTACTCATGCTGCTGGTTCAGCATTTCTTCCAGGGGCAGATTACCATGCTGCTCTGCCCCTTAAAACAATAACTAACTCTGTAATCCAAAGGTAATATTTCAGCTGTTTGGTTAATGCCCTGGTATTTCTTATTGCCCCCCTCCTCCACGTGGTGGGAGACGGGCAACGGCATGAAGTAGGGGATTGCCTGTAGGGGTGAAGTACAGTGGGGACTTTGTGTGCCCCGGGACCGCTACGGTAGCTGTGAAGGCTCTATGGGAACCCTGAAAAGTGACGGCTGACGGGGCTCTGGTGAAGCTACGATAGGCCTAGCAAGCCAGTAGTGGATATCATATTTGCTTTCAAACCAGGAACAGGCCTCGGAAAGGACGGATGCAAACGACGACGACCCGGATATGCTAATGGACTACGAGTTGGGACATTAAACATACAGACACTGACAGGAAAAGTGGAGGAGATTGTAGATGTGATGGAGAGAAGAAAACTGGATGTACTGGGCTTGGCAGAAACAAGATGGAAAGGAGAAGGTCGCAGAGAACTGAGGAAAGGGTACCGGTTGTACTGGAGTGGGAACAGTGAAGGAAGGAGCAGCGGAGTAGGAGTAGTTGTGAGAGATGGAATGAAGGAAGAGGTAAAGGGAATAAGTGACAGGATCATGAAGATCAGAGTAACTGTAAAGGGAAGAAGCCTGGAGATAGCCCAGGTATATGCCCCTCAAGTTGGATGTACAGCTCAAGAGAAGGAAGACTTTGAGGAGGAGCTACAACAGCAGTTGAATGGGCAGAGCATCATTGTCATGGGAGATTTGAATGCACATGTAGGAAGTGAAAGGCAAGGATATGAAAATGTATTGGGAGCAGAAGGATGGGGTAGCAGGAATGAAGAAGGGAGAGTTGCTGGATTTTTGCAAGAGAAACGGTTTAGTGGTGGGCAACTCCTGGTTCCGGAAGAAAGAAAGCCACAAGGTAACGTGGTACAGCAGTGATTTAACAAAGAAATCTTTGGTAGATTACATGCTGTACGGCTGGGAAATGAAGAGAAGTGTCAGAGATATAAAGGTAATACCATCAGAGGCCTTAGATAGCGACCACAGAATACTTGTAATGAACCTGGGAGTTGTTAAGGATAGCAAGAGGACAGAGTACCAGGAAAGGAGAATCAAAGTATGGAAACTCAAGGAAAAAGAAGTCAAGGAAGAATTCCAGAAGATAATAAGGGAAAGGAACAGGGGAAGAGGAATGGAAGCAATTCAAAAACACAATGGTGGAAGCTGCAGTGGCAGTATGTGGAAGAACAAACAACAGAAAGCGGTGTAAAGAGACACCATGGTGGAATGAGAGAGTAAAAGAAGCTGTGGGAAGGAAGAACAAGGCTTTCAGAGTGTGGTTCCAGGAAAGAACTGATCTGACAAGGGAAGATTATAGGATAAAGAAGAAAGAAGCAAACAAGATTGTCGCAGAGGAGAGGAAGAAGTGGATGGTAAAGTGGACAGAGATGATGGAGGAAGACAGCAGAGGAAATAAGAAAGTACTTTATGGGATGGTCAAAAGTAAGAGAAGAGGTCTGCGAGAGGATGTGGTAATGATGGACAAAAACGGAAATGAGGTACACAACAAAGAGGCACTCAAGACAGTGTGGAAAGAGTACTTTGAGGATTTGCTGAATCCGAATGGTCATAGGGAGGAAGACAATGTATTGGAAGATGGAGAAGATAACACAGGAATGGGAAAGGACCTGACTTGGAGAGAACTGGAAATGGCTATAGACAAGATGAAAGGAGGAAGGGCACCAGGTGTGGATGAAGTGAGTGTTTAAATGGTGAAAGCAGCAGGGGAGGTTGGGAAACAGTGGCTGTACCGTGTGATGAGGGTGATATGGAAGGAGAAAAAGACCCCAGAAGATTGGAAGAAAGGATTAATTGTCCCAATATTTAAGAAAGGAAGCAGAAAGGAGTGCAGAAATTACAGGGGAGTCACACTCATACCTCACTGTACCAAGATATATGAAAAGATATTAGAAAGTAGAATACGAGCCAAAGTGGAGAGAAAATTGAGAGAGGAGCAGTATGGATTCAGACCTGGGAGATCAACAGTGGATCTCATATTTTCAGTGAGACAGCTCCAGGAACACCACTACGAATTTGGAGAGGATCTGCTGATGGCCTTCCTGGACATCGAAAAGGCCTATGATAGTGTGTGTAGGGAGAAGGTTTGGAAAGCAATGGAAAACATGGGAGTGGAAAAAGAGACTGTAGGCAGAGTGAAGGAGATGTATTGTGGAAGTGTGAGTTGTGTGAAAGTTGGAGGGGAAAGAACAGACTGGTTCAGACAAATGAGTGGCCTGAAACAAGGAAGTGCGCTGTCACCTCTTCTCTTTATTGTGGTTATGGACGAGGTAATGACACGGATAGCAGGAAAGATAGGAGAAGATAAGATGAAAGCAATGGTGTTTGCAGATGATCTCATGGTCTGGGGAAACACGGAGGAGGAAATTCAGGAGCAGCTGAAGGCTTGGGAAGAAACCGTGGGAGAGTACGGATGGAAGTTCAACATCAGTAAATGTGAGATCCTGTTAACGACCAGGAAAAAGGACAGACCAATGAGTGAGATAACACTTGGAGGTGGACAGCTGAAGAAGGTGGAAAGTCTCAAGTACTTGGGAAGTATAGTGGAGGAAAATGGGAGAAATGACAAAGAGATTACGGAACGTGGCAGACAGGCAGAAGCATTTCTGAGAAGCATTAGGAGCTTAGTGTGGAATAAAGATGTCCCACAAAAAAGCAAGGAAGTGTTATACAGAAGCTACTATATCCCGATACTGACCTATGCTTCAGAAACGTGGACAATGAAGAAAAGAGACATAAGCAGAATACAGGCAGGTGAAATGAAGTTCTTGCGAAGTAGAATCGGAGTAACAAGAAGAGACAGGGTGAGGAATGAAAAGGTCAGGGAAATGGTGAAAGAGGAGCCCTTGCAAGGTAGGATTGAGACATCAAGACTGAGGTGGTATGGACACTTAAAGAGAATGGATGAGAAGAAGATTCCCAAGAGGATACATGAGATGTGCAGATGCAGAAGAAACGACCAAGGGGAAGACCAAGAGATAGATGGCTGAAAGGAGTGGAGGATTGTGTCAAGAAGAGAGGCGAGGACTGGACCAGAGTGACAGCGGAGAGGTGGTGGGAAGAAAGAACTAAGTGGCGAGGCTTATGTTCCAAACAGACCTAGCCTGGGGCTGGAAACTGTACAAGATGATGATGATGATGAAGATGATGGTTATTGAAACATGGTACATCATGAAAGCATCCAACAAGTGTTAGAAATGTTGTTCTATTGCCAAGTTTTACTGATATGGTGAGAACAATGAACGTATGCTTATGTTCTACGGGGCGCCAGGAAATGTTCTCCGCAGTGGCTACGTGCAGCTGCGAGAGGTTGCATCATGAGTTTAGTTGGCA
Organism: Meconema thalassinum; assembly: GCA_946902985.2. Taxonomy (NCBI): domain Eukaryota; kingdom Metazoa; phylum Arthropoda; class Insecta; order Orthoptera; family Tettigoniidae; genus Meconema; species Meconema thalassinum. The sequence goes on from OX336391.1 coordinate 218,028,874, forward strand.
GCACAGTGTCTTGATTGGGTGAAGGCCACATGTGTGGACTGTGGACTGTCGAAATCGTCAGTGCGTGTAGTTAGATTATTGGAAGAGTGCAACAGTATGTTATGAATGGCTGTGATGAGTATAAAGTTTACTGTTTGTTATGATACAAGTGACAGCCGTGCTGCCAACGTAACTGGTGACGTAATCTTTCGCAGCAGCTTGTAGGCACTGCGGAGAACATTCCCTGGTGCCCTGTAGTAAAGCTCCAAGCAAAGGACAGGAAGAAGAGGGCCTATCTCAGATATTTTGGGCATATCTGCTATGGAAATAATGGTTGTACAGGGGAAAGTAAAAGGGAGGCAACCACAGGGTTTGATGGTCCAACAGATGGATTGACCAATTGGATTCCTTGGTTGGCATGTCACTCCATGAGGTGGCCAGGACAGGAGAGATTGGTTTTTATTCTTGTGCAGTGCATGGCGTGTCATCACACTCGGTCAAGATTATATGAATACAAGAAGAGGATGTAATTGCAGGCCAGGGTTGAAGGTGTGTGAGCGGGGCTGAGTTAGGAGTTCTTATTATTGGAATTGGCCAGGATTACCCCTAATATAAATTCCAAATCCTTGTCTAGTACCTTAAAAATCTGTGAAAATTATGAGATACAAAGAAAGGGAAAAAGAACCACAATACGAACATTCATGAAAAAATCACAAATTTGCGTTTGCTCCTTCCCAAAAAGTTGATTCTCTTAACATATTGTTTCTTTAAGTTAAACATTAATCTCTCATTTTTCATTCTTCGCCGAGTTGATAAAATAGTGTGATGGTTAATTCCCACCTGAAAATAAAATGTAAAATCTCTTAACTGGTTTTTATTCATTGCCATTACAGTGTACTCTCGTTAATTCGCAGCAATTAATGCACGAACGTCCGCGAATTATCCGCAGTTACCTTTGTTAAGCTTGTAAATACAAAACTATTGGTTAAATATTGAAATAGGCTTGAACACGCAAAATAATAATTATGAAACTTGATTGTAGTGTCTTATAAAACATGCTAGGCTAGAGGTAGCCCTATGTGGATTATGCCTACATTAATATTTAACAAAAATAAGCCATCACTTTTTGTTAGATCGTTAATTCTAATTTTCGATTGCACATTTCTGAAGAAACATTATATGAAAACGAAACTCGTTTTTCTATATGAGAGATAAGTGTGACTAAAGAAACTAGCTTGACTGTGGCAAACTTTCGGGATTTCCGTGGCATCACTCCCGCACTCAATATCAACTGGATCTTTATTTTCCTCACCAACAGTCAAATTCCGTGCTATTTCTTCTTTGCTTTCATGTCTTAAATCATAATCGCCTTTATCGACGTCTAACTTGCCCGTTCGAAATATCGTCATCACAGAAGTCGGCAAACGCTTGCTTTTGTGCAACCGTAGTAGCGGTATTTTTCTCCCATGACTTGTTGACTGCATGAAGAGCATCCAACAAACACGCTCTCGGTGTCGCGCAGGTTTGCGCCATTAGGCAATAAAATCGATGTTTACAATATGCTGTCCGCGCATCCAGCCTTCACAACTCGCAGATCAGCGACCTTGGGGTGTGGCTGTTGGGAAAGGGAGGGTAGGCACATTCCTCTTGTATTGTTAGGGCTTCGAAGATAAAGAAAATCTGTGCTATACCACTCGCTGCAACATGCTCGTATGTTTCAAAGATTGCGCAAGTAGCCTACTGTTACATCTCAGAGAAACGTGGTTCAGTCTTCTCTCAATGATTTCATCTTTACGCATTGCGTCGCATCAAAATTCTTTTAAACGACGGAGAAATTGCTTTACTTAGTGTGATTAGTTGCTGTGAGAATTTCTATTTAAAAAAATACTTTTGGAGACTCGCGAATTAACCGCAAAACGAATTATCGGGAGTACACTGTATATTAAATGTTCCAGCACACTGTTTAAACAAAACACTTTTTTTTTTAATTGAAATTTTGTGAAAATGGTTAATTAGCACATGACAATAATGCAGTGCAAAGGAATAGTAAAACCTGGTGTATTGAAGAATCTATAAATGAAAATTTTGTGATATTTAGAATTTTACTTCGAAGTTTGGCCCCAACAGATATATTCTGCATATAAAATAACATGGTTATTTTTTTAAACTGTATACCGGCACTTCGTCATTCAAAAGAAAAATGTGTCTGTGCCTAATAATACCATAATGCGAAATATTAAGTGACTACTACGAATGTCTCCCAACAGAACTGACATATTTAAAACTGCTAGTGATCTGCTCGATGTGCCTTCTCAGCATAGTTGGTGGGAATTTTTTTCAACTCACGACTTTTCCCTGTAACCGATCGCAAACTTGAGACCATCACACTGCTAGAACGGCAGAAACATTGCCAAACAGGCCGAGAATGGCACCGATCACATAACATGCAATATTTTTTGTACGTGACTGTTAGTACTGTAGAAATCTCATCATATGGGCCCAAAAGCAGCACTGTTTGTGTAGGCATCACATTTTTCCATGTCTGGCCGCGAACTCGGAACTGTAGAAACGTTAGGAGTTCCTTCAATAGGACCGAGAACGATGACGATCGCGTAAATTTACGGTACCTATTTGCATCACGGTATTTTTCCGTGCCCAATCAGGCAAGCATGTGTCGCTAGGGCAGCTGGAATCCCTTCAAACTGGCCAAGAGCGGCACTGGTTGCATAACATCACAATATTTTTCCGTTACCAGCCACGAACTCAAAAACCATAAAGATAGCAAGAATCTTGCCAAGCAGGCCAGAGAAAGGTGCTTCCGCACTCTTGCCCCTAGAGGGGCAGATGACCTTGCTGTTCTGCCCCTTTAAGCAACAATAACTAACACTTGCCCCTAAGCGAGCTCACACAGCTCATTGCTTCCTTTGGCAGGCAAGACGTTTCTCGGCGGCCAAGCAGCTGCTTGTGTATATTTCTTCTTTTGATGTTAAAGCAAACTTTTTGCCATGAGGTCCAAAATGTTGACAGTGGGTAGGCCTACCGCGTCTCACTTATTTGTTCTATACGTATCCATGTGATAAATAATAAAATAAAGTATATTTTATAAATCCACAATTTTGGCTAACGGAATCCGTTAATGTAACAAAAATCCGTAAAAAAAGTTAAAATCCATTAAACTACAGCCCTGGAATAGACTGCAAGTAATCAATGCAACTTTATTGAACAGTTGCTAAGATCATTTCCTTTTCCTAAGTTAGCAGTGATAGGCTGTGGACACCTTTGCAATCATAGCCCTGTGCTTATACTCGTTCATGTCATCCTTGATGATATTTGAGTGTAGTATGGCACTGATCAACTACCTGCTAGTAGGAGGATTGCCAAGGTAGCTAGATTTTTGTAATCCGTCGCATTGCCTCCCACCTCAATCCCAATAAGGGGTGAGTCCTTGAACTCGAATACAGTCTTATTGAATCGGCTATATTCCGTGGTCAAGATCTTTATTTTCTGTAAGCAGGCCTTCCAGGGGAAGTGTGAGAATTTCCTGAGTGCCGTCATTATGGCATTAGGAGCTGTCGGGCCCCTTATGCTCATTTGATTTATGATGTTCCGGAAGGTCATGGAATCAAGGGCTTTGATAAGTGGGAGGATCATCTCGAGATACTCCTTAATGGAACGTCCAGAAGCAAGGTGGAATTTTATTGTGTCCCACAGAAGAGCGACATTGGCAGATGTGATAACCGGGATATTGGGGAGGGAGAACTCTGATTGGAGTGCCTTCAAGCGTCGCTCAAGCCATGCTGTGGTCATTGAGTCTTGCTTTGCCATCGAAATGATTATGGCGAGGAAGCTATCTCTGATGGCTATAAGTGCTTCAGACTCAGGCCAACAAATTGCTGTGATGACAACCATCGCTGCAATGACATAGCATGTCACCATCTCAGGGATCCTCGCTGCCAAATAGGCCATCAATTCAGCCATGTCCGTTCAAGTCACGGCGTCTGGTGATACTCGTTGACCATGTTTACTGACAAAGTAGTGAACTGATATCGTTGAGGAACTATCATGCAGTCATATTTTCTGAAAAAGGTAAGGAACTGCTCCTCCATCCAGTCCTTGGTGCACCCGAGTTCATCACTATAAATTTCCGTCGCTAACACATCGACCACTGGAAGAAGTCCTCCTTTGAATTTCCCAAGGATGTAGGCGGATGCGACGGTGATAGTTGCCTTCTTAGCTGGATCCATATAAGTAGGAAATTTGAGGAACACTTAGTTGAATCCCTTGCTGTACCCGTAGTGCCGGTCGGGAGTCTCAAAGGGCACTAGCAGAAAGGCGATGTCGTTCGTAACCTCAACCTTTAGTGCAGGAAGTGTCTTCTCCCTCTTGGCATCTCGATGTTCTTTCGCATGAGCTCTCAGTGCTTTGAGACCAGACATGTTGTTGTCGAAATCAAAGAATACAATAAGACAATTTTTAAAATAAGAATTTGGCTATATGCCGTACGTTATAATGTTTGGTCACTGATTTTTCATTTGACAACATGTGCTGGACCCGAATACACAGAACTTCAAATAGCAGGCAGATAATAATCTTCTGAGAGTGGGATTTCTCCTCCGGTGAAATCATGGATGGACTGTTCACAGCTGAGTCTAATGAATGATTTAGAACCTAGTTTAACTATTTGAATGTGTGGATATTCAGCCATTGGCAGATAATAATTGGCAGGAAGGGGAAGAAGTTTGATGGCAATAATGATAGTGTCCGGTTCTCTCGAGATTGCCAGATCAACATAAGGGCCATTAATTGATGGGACACCAGCAGCTTTAAAGTGGTGACATTGAGTCTTCTTCACTAATTTTATCAGTTGCTTATATATAAGATAAAGCCCAACAACCGTTATTGTCAGATGAATTAACACTCCTGTTGTTTCCAGGAGAGCAATTAGCTTTCACTGGGGGAAGCTGGGAAAGGAAAACAGGAACACTGGCGGCAAGTCCCAATTTAGACTTGTATTTGTAAAGAATGATTGTGAAAATTCCAATAATAAGAATTGAAGCTATAATGATTAAAGCTTGAGACCCAGGGAGAACTCAGTTGACTGTGGGGACTAGGCCTGTTGGAACCTTGACAAGATCGTCAAGCAAGCTCCAGTACCTAATGACTTGTGAAGATTGAAAGGTCTTTTGAATGGAGTGGAGTGATGTTGAAAATCGATGTGGGAGGAAAGGACTTAAAGGCTCTTATATTTTCAATTTAATATCCCTGATGCTATATGTAGCTCATTGTGCTTTGGTGAGATTGTAGCATGCTTCTTACATGCCTGTAATCACTCCCATTCTTTTGCTAGTTCATTTCTTTCAGAGAGACTGTCAAAGATGGACAGCATGTTGTGGATGCAGGTTTAAAACTTTGAATCTTGTTATTTATTGTTGTGGACCCAGGTTCAAAACTCTTGATTCTTGTTATTTATTGTTTACATTTTACTATTTGTGTTTACTTTAGTTTTAATCATCACTTCAGTTGACCTTTCTATGCGTTGCAGCCAACTGGAGTCTTATCATATATTTCATCTTGTCATAAGTCTCCTATCGTCATTAGTTCATGAATAAAGTTTGGGTTAGGAGAAAGGAACCATAGTTTAGGCTACAAATCTTCTGATTTATGTTGGTAATTGTAACTGCAGCTAGAACCAGAAATGTAAAAGGGTCTTATAATCCAGTTTTGGTGGGGCTACTACCAACCAGGCATCACTTGGCTATTGAATTGACAATTCCATTTTAAAGTCTGGTGGTAGTTGTTGTAAGAGGCAGAACATTAACACGTTCACTGTGTATTAGCAGAGCATGACATACCCACCAAACTGAGCGAGATATTTGTGTGGAACTATTTAAAAGTTGTAATAACTTAATTCGAGTTTTCAACGTTAGTAAGACGAGTTCTACCAAGCTTATCCTACTCATGTGCCTGGTGAGTGACCCGCATGGGTTTTGAAATTAAGAGGTAATACTGAGCCTCGTGATGTTGACGGAACTGCACTGTTGGCCATCTGAACACAAAATATAAATAAAGTGATAACATGAGCGCCGGCCCCCGTGGTGTTAGGGTAGCGTGCCTGCCTCTTACCCGGAGGCCCCAAGTTCGATTCCCGACTCCATCAGGGATTTTAGAAACTGACGTGAGGGCTGGAACGGGCTACACTCAGCCTCGTGAGGACAATTGAGTAGCTGTCTGACAGTGAGGCAGTGCCCCTGTCACGAAAACCAAGATTAACAGCCGAGGGGACCCAATGAGCTGACCACGCGTCACCCCAATATCTGTAGGCCTAATGGCTGAGCAGCGGTCGCTTGGTAGGCCTAGGCCATTCATGGGCTGTAGTGCCAGGGGTTATTTATGATAATATAAGCGTCATGACACTGCCAAAAATGATTCTTTTTCTTCTTTATATGGAGCCTATTACCAAAAGTCAACATCTGACATTTTTTACAAAAAAATAGATCTTGTTGATTTTGTATTCCTCTTGGAGAAACACATCAAATGGATGGTGTAAGATGTTCCAAAACACGATATTTGTGGTTAAAAATCAATATTAAAGTTTGACTTTATTTCCAAATCTCGACATCTGCTTTGTTAAGTTATTTCCATAATCCGACATCTGCACTTCGTTCCTAAAAAAAGTGCTTGAACGGTGGGATTCAGGAAATTTTGTGTTATTCTTGGTACAAACTCTAACATAAACATAAAGAGTGTTGTTGTTGTTGTTTCCTATGGCTAGCCCGGATTCCAATCCATCAGCTTTCTTGCGTTCCAATAGAGTTGTGTGAGGTTTCCTGAAGTTCTAACAGTCACATCAAGTTTGTTGCAATGTAGCAGGTGCCCCTTATCCATTTTACTTCCAGGTTCGTGACAAAGTGTGCATTCTTCAGATCTCAAGATGTTGATTCGTTTCAGATGAAACATAAACAGTAGAATAACATGAAATTTTTGAATTTTGCCATTTAAGCTTTTTTTTTCTCAATAAATTAGAAAATGCAGACGTCGACATTTGGAAATATGGATAGTGTTCTTCTATCTTCAGCAACACAGTATAGCTGTTCAAAAGTTCTTGTGCTAGTCCTGTCTTGAAGATTCCGAAGACAAGAGGTCTTTTTCCTGCCCACTCTTCGATGCCCATGCCGGCTCCATGGTGTTGGGGTAGGGCTCCTGCCTCTCACCCGGAGGTCCCGAGTTCGATTCCCAGCTCCGTTAGGGATTTTAGAAACTGACGTGAGGGCTGGAACGGGCTACACTCAGCCTCGTGAGGACAATTGAGTAGCTGTCTGACAGTGAGGCAGCGCCCCGGTCACGAAGTCAAGATTAACGGCCGAGGGGACCCGATGCGCTGACCACGCGTCACCCCAATATCTGTAAACCAAATGGCGGGGCAGCGTTCGCTTGGTAGGCCTAGTAATATTGTATATTTTGCACCACGTAACACTTGACCCAGGTATGCAGTTTTCCTACATTTGATGGTAATCATCAGCTCCCGCTTACAATTTGCTCTCTGCAGTACCTGTTCAATAGAGATGTGATCTATCCAAGGGATTTTCAGTATCCTTCTATGGAACAACATTTCCAGCGCTTAAAGCCTTTTAATGAAGGACTATTTTAAAGTCCTAGCTCCTACTCCATAAAGCAAAAATGATTACTACTAGTTCTTTCATGTTATTCATGAGTAGGATACAAGAATAAATATTAATTACAAGTTTAGTCCTGTTTTGAAATTTCTTTACGGAATTCTTTATTACAAAAACAGATTACTCTTAATTCTCCTAAAATAATAATAATAAACGGAAAATTCTGCGTCTTACCTCTCCTAGAAGTTGTCTTGCTGCTCAGATCCCAGAAAATCGAGGCGATTAAATATACGTGGGAAACCTAAAACTCATGCGCAAAACTGGCTACGGATACACCTGCTAGTAAATTGTACTTACACGCAGTGCGGGATGAGGAGGAGAGCCTTTTTACCGTGCAGGAAGACTCATCATCATCGATTCTCCACTCCAGCAGGCCAGGTGTGGGAATGAACAAGCCCCTTCCTTAGCTGTCTCTCCTGCTTCCATTCTTCTTCCACCACTGTCCTCAATTCTACGCTCCTCTTAGTCAACGCTCTGTGGACCTTCATCCACCCATCTCGAGGTCTACCTCTTGGTCTCTTGCAATTTATCTCCCTTTCAAAATAGGCTTTAGGTGTTCTACAAGGGGGCATCCTTGTCAGATGACCGAACCATTTCAATCTCGACTCCTCAAGAATGTCGAGCACACTTCTCTTCAGCCCTAGCTTTAGGGGGACTGACTCATTTCTAATGTTGTCTCGTCTGGTCTTCTGAATACTTGATCTTAGAAATTTCATCCTAATTGCTTGTATCCGGCTGTTGTCCCGGGGAGTGATTGTAGCAGCTTCTAGACCATTGGTCAATATGGGAAGTAAGTAGGATTTGTACATTGACATTTTAGCTTCCTGAGGAAAGTTTTTGTCCCATAGAAGCTGTAAAACGGAGTTGTAAAAGTTCGCAACTGCTTGAACCCTACTGCTGGTTTCTTGGGTTAACTTGTTACCTGTTGACAAAACGCTGCCATGGTATTTAAAATGATGAACTATTTCGATGTCATGTTGTCCCGATTTCAGCTTGATAGGTTTGCTTTCCCTGCTCATCACCAAACATATGATTTTCGTTTGGCTGATCTGTAATCCAAAATTGTCAAAACCTGCCTTCCACCAAGTTAGTCGTTGTTGGATGTCATCTTCTTTTTCTCCCCAGATCATGACATCATCTGCAAACACCATTGCATTGGATGTCATATCTCTCGTCTTAACCAACTTAACCCTCTTAGTGCCAGGCGAAAAGGTAAAGGTGAAGTCTAAAAGTGCCAGGCTGTTTTAATGGAAAATGTAGGCTTTCAGAAAAAAATATGTACATCCTCTGTTTTGAAAGATACGAAAGCGAATTTTAGTCAGGGATTGCAAAACATAGCTATCTAAATTCAGGGAAATTTTCAGATCATTATGGAACTTATTTCTTTCTTTATTAATTAATTAATTAAAATAATTTCTTCTGTAAAATAAAATTAGAAAGTTTGATTATTCCTATTACCACACGCATATAAATGGAGTAAAAATGAACACTGGAGAGCACACATACATAACAAAAGAACCAGGAAATGCAGTTTTTTAGTTTTAAAAATATCAGCAGGGGTGTCAAAAATCCGAAATTCTAAAATCTAGCATATTCATAAAACGCTGTACACCAACAATGGCATTGTTGATATAAATAAATAAAATAAATAAAAATAATTACAGTGAAAATAAATAAACAGAAGGGCACCCTGTAGTTTTATCTTTCACATTTGTGGTTGTGTAGCCTGTGGAGGATTGTCCTGGTCAACAATCCTTTCTTCTCAGTCACTATTACTATCAACATCATTACCATCACTATCATTTGTTTGGTTATGTACGATCGTATTATTCTGAAGCGGAATCGGCACTTGATTCGTCACACACAAGATCGCAATCACTGACCACGAAGTGCAAGAGTTCACCACTTGACTCATCAATCATTAATTCTTCAATTTCTTCCTCTCTCAAACAATGCTTCCTTCCCTTGGACGCCATGCTTTTACGAGTCACGCGTAAACAAGTCAAGGAACTTCAAATATCGCTCGAGTATATCGATAGACAGAAAACAAAAGATGTTTGCCAGAAAATGGTAGCTAGAACTCTCTTTAATGGTCACGTCAAGTTTAGACGCCATTTTCGGTCTATAAGCCCTTCTAAGAATACAAAAACGAAGCGTCTCTCAGAGCGACGCTGGCAAGTTTCGTTCATTTTATGAGGATCGCTCACAGCGACTCAGGCACTAAAAGGGTTAAGGACTTCATCCATAATGCTTATGAAAAGAAGAGAAGGCAAGCAACTCCCTTGCTGAACTCCACTACTATTTTCAAATCAGCTCAATCGTCTGTCTTGAACTTGGACGCAACTGTTGGTGTCTGCATACAATTGTTTTTCTCGGGCCACTAAGCCTTCTGGAACATTCTTCTTTAGCAGTACCTTCCAAATGTGATGACGAGGGATATGGTCATACGGTTTCTCTATATCAAGGAAGACAAATAAAACAGTCTTTTTTCTCTCCCAATATTTCTCAAACAGCATCCTGGTAGCAAAGATGAGATCCACAGTGGACCGCCCTGGTCGGAGTCCATGTTGTTTCTCCTGAAGATCGTGTTCTCTTATTTTCTTGATCTTTCCTAAGAGCACTGATTCATAGATCTTGAGACCATGGGAGAGGAGACTGATGCCTCTGTAATTCTTGCATTGTTTCCTATCACCCTTTTTAAATAGGGGGACAAACACACCTTTTTTCCAATCATCGGGTATATCATTCTCCTTCCATATGGCTCTTAAAACTCCGTACATCCATTGTACTCCTATTGGCCCAAGTGTCATTATCATGTCCATATTAAACTCGTCTATCTCAGCCGATCTGTTGCTTTTTATATTGTTAATAGCATGTTCAACTTCTCCCCAGGTTATATCCTCTATTTCATTGGAATTGAGAATACTGATACATCCTTCCACCCCACTTGTGTTGGTTCTTCCGTTTCCGTTGAGTAGATTATCCAAATGTATTTGGAATTCTACCGTTATATTGCCTAAGTTATATGGTATAACACCATTACTGCAGTCAATGGATTTAATTCTATCTGCTGTTTTCCTTTTATTTCTTATGATACTGTAAAGCAATTTCCTGGTATTGTCTGATTGTATTTTGTCAGCTAGCTCTTATTTCGATTTCTCTTTTTCTGTCTGTATCATTTTCTTACCTTCCAATTTTTTCTCTCGGTACGGTACAGGTCCAGTTTTCTGCCAAGTTCCAGGGAGTCTCCGTTTTTTCTTGCTTTATGTAAGACTGATTTGGCTTGGTTTCTTTCTTTTATAGCTTGTTTGATACTCTTTCGGTTTTCTTGTTTTACTTTGCCGGCCACAAATTTCTTCAGCTGCAGTTACAATCGATGTTTTAAGTTCTTCCCATTCTTCTTTCCCTGATTTCATTTCATCTTTGGGAATTTTTTTCTTCACTTCCACAATAAAGTTCTCCCTTTTTGCTGGTTCAGTAAGGTTCCATAATTTGGTTGGTGGTTGGTCCCTCAGTTTAGGAGCTGCGACAACGCGGTCGTGTAGCCCCGTGTACTTTGGGTGTGTGTAGAATGTGTCTGATAACCGGTGTTAATTGTGGTGGCTGTATTAGTGTGTGTATCTGTTTTTTAATTCAAGTAAGGACTGCAACGTTGAATTTTTCAAATAGTTCCTACTTTTGCCACCAAACGCCACCATCAACGACTACTAGGCCTAGTTCAGAACTTAGCTACTAGACGCCACCGCAGTTGGCTCTTGGCAATAAACGTAGAAACCTAAGAGCATTGTTTACATTCCTAACCTATACAATTTAGCTTCACATAGGTGTAATTAGTGGAAGGTTCTTTAACATGCCATTAATCTACGACATGGGACCGCCGGCTTTACTTCCCCTCCGAAGGAAGGCGTACTGAGGGATTTTTAACGCTATCTTGGGCATAGAAGCTCAGCATGCTACTAACTACACCACCGAAACCGCCATACTTTGATCTTTGGTTATTGTCCTTGGTTTCTTTCGTATGTCAGCAACAAGAAGACGATGGTCACCATTCAAGTCTTCACTAGGGATAACTTTTACAACACATACCAACTTGCAAACTTGTTGATCGAACAATATATAATCTATCACTGTCCCATTGGTTTCATCCCAGCTGTATCGTGTGATCTTATGAGCATCTCTCTTCTCAAACCAACTGTTGCCAATAACCAAGCTATTCCTTACACAAAAATCAAGGAAGTATTCTCGTTCTGTATTCTGATTTCCAAAACTGTGGGAGCCAATTACAGGCTCATCCATTTCGATTTCTTCCAACTTGTGCATTGAAGTCTCCCATTACAACTAAGTTGTTGGTGTCCACTTGGTCTTCTAACTTATCTAGAAAGTCAAGCTCCTCTTCAGTTGAGCAACCCACCTGGGGAGCATAGACCTGTAGTAGATGGAGTTTATGTCCGTTCCAAGTAACAGAGAGTTTGATTATTCTATCACTGATACACTCTACAAGACTGTGTACGTCCAGATCTTTGTGGACGATAAAACCTACTCCATTTTTCATTGTAGTTTCATTTCCACTCCAGTATAGTTTGTAATCATGTCTCAAAGTTCTGGAACCTGCATTTTTCCATTTAGTTCCACTCGGGCCCAGTATAAGTAACTTCCTTCTTTCCATAAATTCCACTAATTCCTCAATTTTACTCGTCAGTAATAGGATATTCAAGGTTCCAATCCGAGAACTATGTCGATGCTTGGGTTCTGTTGTTGGAAGAACATCATGCTTGTAGCCATCATACACTCCAACATGGGGTCGTCTCCGTAATGTGTTATCAACTCTCGATCCGAGGCTTGCTCTGGCATTGAAAGCAAGTATATTTATCCAACTGCTGGCTTGCTAGGCCTAACTCTGCCGAAGTTTTTCTTTTAGCGTTTACTCCCTTAGCCTTTGAGAATCCCTTCTCATCCTACAAGGCAGTGGGTTCCATCTGTACCAGCCCCAGAAGGATGTGTTGCGACGTTGTCGCGCCTGACGAGAATTATCCATGTAGACACTAATCTCGTGGACCGGGTTAAGGAGGCTATCTAGTTCTAGCCTGCAAGGCTAGGAAGACTGTGATTCAAATTTTCTAACACTCATCCCATGATGCACAGGATGTGGTAAGAACATCTGCCCCTCAAGTGCACTTCCATGGCACCCTGGGCCGATTGAATCGATTCAAGGGCCCCCCCCCCCCCCCCCCCAGGGGCTCAAGACTACTGTCGACCAAAATATTATGTGCACTCGAGTTTGAAGGTTGTTTGTGAAGTAACCAAAACACCTACATAAAATCCAATAACATCATTTTCGTCGTTCTATTGTATGTTCATGTAGGTTTGAAATTTTTAATTTGTATTTTAATATTTTTTATCGCAGTTGGAATACAAAAAGTGCCCATTTTTTAAGCGTGTTTCAACCATGCGTCACATTTAAGAATTTTGTGTGGTTTGAAGCCATTTTTTCAGTGTTGCCTTAGTAAACAAGAGTTTAGTGCTTTTCAGTCGGTCAACACGAATGTACCTAAAAGAGCTGGGTTATGCCCTAATCCTGAAATAAATTACATGCGATTAATACATTTAAGAATTATCTCAAAAGCCCGTCATCACAGTGAATCCAAATTTTAACACAATATGCATTGGTATGTTTTATAACTGGTTTATTAATTGCACCATTTTGTGTGTCCAAGAAACAAAGTTATCATTTTTGTAAGGTAACTTTTTCTTGGCCTTGTACAGGAAAATAAGGCATGGTTCCGCAGCTAGCCGATCAGCGAAAGCTGTACATGTGTGCAGCATTGCCGAGATGGAGCCCATCACTTCTGAGTGAGGCGCGCCATGACGTGTGATGGGCTCCATCTCGGCAATGCTGCACAGCTTTCGCCTTGTCGGCTAGCTGCGGAACCTTTCTTGTCATCTTTCCTGTCGACCTCCCTTGGTCAACTCTTGTTTTCTTCCGGCTCCGACGGTATTAGGGTATTAGAGGCCTAGGGTGTCTTGACTTTCCTGCCTTAATTGGTCCTTGTCTCATCTTTCCTTATCTCTCATTCTTCGAGGGGTCTGACCTTTTCATTTCTTTTCATTGCATCTCCTGCTTTCTGCTTGAGGCCTTAACGGAGGCAGGGTGTATGTAGCCTCAACACTTATGGTGTACCCTCAGGGACTCATGGCTGGTGAGTTCAGGAGTTGGTGACCCGAGGAATTCCTGAGCTGGGTCAGGTTTTTCCCATTTTTCCATTGCCTGTGGGGTGGGACCCTCTCCTCTTTCTGTTTCCTGTCCACCTTTCATGGTTGTCCTTTCTTCCAAAGCCCTCAATTCTCATTCTTAGAGGATTGAGAGCATTTCTTTACCCACTGTCTTTTATTTACCTTATTTTTCTTTGGTTTTCCATTTCATCTTCTGGTATGAACGTCAGTAGTTAGTTTTAGTTGTAGTTTTATTTTCCATTTCATTTTCCTATCATCCTAACCATTAGGGGCTGTTAACCCAGATCTTAGGCCCCATAAAACAACAATTATCATCATCATTGTTACTCGATTTGAAGAGACCTTTGTTGTTATTTTGTGCATTTTGAATAGTTAACAGCCAACTAGGGACCACATGAAACTTAAGGCCTCTTGGCCTTTCTTCTCTTATCCTCACAGGTTTCTTATGTAGTTAATTAGTGATTGTTGTTTTAAGGGGCAGAACTACGAGATCATCTGCCTCTATTTCTTATGTAGTGATTTCTCTTCAAACGATTTGAAATCATTTACTCTTGAATGCACTTCTGTCACGAATTATCTCTGGAGTAATTCCAACATTTGCTGCATCCCTCCCTCTTGACCTCATCTAACCACTTAAGAGGTGGCTTTTAATCCCATGATGTATTGGAAGATCTTTTTGATCAATCGGTTTTCGTCCATTCTTACCAGGTGACCATGGAATGTCAGCCTTCTCTTCCGCATTGTGTCTGTGATCTTTTCAACGTACAATACTTGTAGAAGTAGCAGAGTTAACAGTCTAATGGAAGTCCAAGGATATTGTGGTCACAACAGTGTAGGGATGATACAGACCCATATCCCAACTGGTATTAAACCTCTTTCTTAGTTTTGGTCAATTCTACCTGCCTTAAAAATATTCAACCCTTCCTTTTAAATACCTTGTATAGTCATTTAGTTTTGTTTTCCACATGTTTGTTTTACAATGTCAGTCCTTTTTATAACACTGTACATAGGGTAAACTGTACACTTTAAGGACACAAAGCAATTAAATGAATAATTTTGAACAGAAAATCTGCTGTTGTTTGTCTCATTATTTTTGTCTCATTTTCTGTACATTATGAATATTGATTATAAAAATTAAGATACTAAATATAGAGCCTTAACATATTATAAATCAGTTATGAAATATTAAGTGAACAAGCAGACAGTACTTGGCACCTAAATTTAGTTTTTGGCACCTTGGTCAGGTACAGCTCTTGGCACCTTTCTTTTCTTTGGTATGCCTCCTGCTTTTAATACAAACATGTAGAACAATATTCTTTCCCACTTGAAACGCATTGCTCAAGACCTTAGACATGGAACAAGACTGTGAAAACCAAAATTACAGTTATTGACACAGGGTGCCCAGTACTGCATTTTGTCGTTATTTTTAATACAGTAATTGGCACCCCCATTACACAGAATAATTATAGGTTAGAGTGCTTCATAAACACAGAAAAAATACATTAAGGTGTAATCAACATGTTTTCACACTTACCCTTAAAATACAGTTAGTATACTGAGCTCCGAACATCGAAGTTTGGAACTACTAACCTTAACAAAAATGTAAGATGTCAACAAAATACCAGCAGTGATGAACAACACCGACTTATTCCAACGTTCACTTCAAAACTGTTCAACTGGTGGCAGTAATATTAAGTATAGAGGCCAAGGAGTAATAGAATGGAAAGATAAAACACTCTGTGGCAATGTTATTTTCGTAAAAATACAATTCTATTCAAATAAAAGCAAGCAGTGCCAATAACTGGCAGAGTGCCAATGACTGTACAGTTTACCCTAGTGTAACATTTGTTGGTTAGACCTTCTACAAATACACACAGTATATAGATTTAAAAAGAAATCAATTGTGATATTTTGTTATGAAAGTGTGTGAAGCATTGTGTATTCATTGTTAAAATTTACTGCAATTTATTTAGAGCACTGAAGAGATATGGTGCGTAAATTGAAATGTGCAATTTTCGTTTCTTGTGTCAGAAATGATTGTTGTCCAGTGCCTGTTGGTAGCTTCCGAGTGTGTGAAAGATTACAATAGTACAATTGTTGTATTGACTGAAAATATTATTACCTCATCCTAGCTCTACTTATAGTTTGAAAATCTTACTATATAGTGCCAATATATCATTGTCAAGTCACTTTTATACATGTTGGAAATGTGAAGAATTTTTATTGTATTTTAATCCATATGACTGAAGATTAAAATGTGTTTTCAATATCCAGTGCTTTGTGTGTTATGATGAGAGCTTGCATTTGAAGATTTTTAACCATTTGTTTTCTCTCTCTCAGCTTCCTGATTAGAACAGTTTAACATACTTAACCATTTCATGCCCCTTGCTTCCAAATATGTGAATCCTATAGGATCTGAAAAGAGCTAACATGGGCTGAAAGGCCTAAAAGGGGTTAATGATGACTTATCATGAAAAACTATGGTATAATACACCGTTTTTATATAGATTTTTCTAATTAATGCAAAGGAAAATGAATACATGAATTTGCACATTTTAAGAAAAGACTTAATAAAAATAAATTTGTGCACTGCACTCAAATTAATAATGTGCATGCGACTTTACCACTGGTCTTTGTAACTCAAAATGTGTCCATATGCTACTATGTCAGGGTCATCGTAGACCCAGCCACCTCGCCATCTCAGGAAATGAAACTTAAGCCGTCTGCAACTAATGCATTGTTGTTTCAAGTTTTAGATACCTTGCCACCCAAGGACAGAGAAGTACAGGGTGGTTATAATTAAACTTGTGCTACTTGCGAGGGCTCCCTGGACAAACGAATGATCGTAGGACAATGAAACTGTGTGGAAACCTTTGGCAGGACATGTGGAAGTAAAATAATGAATAAACCATTGAAAGGAACACATTTTAACCTCAACATGAGCGGGTAACAGATGTTAATGGCGTACCATGTTGACAGTCAAGGTTACAAATGATACTCAATGTGACGACCATCTGCATCCACAACAGCCTGGAACTGCACTAGCGAGTGCTTTACCTCTGCCCGCAACATCTTAGGAGGGATGTTGACTACCTCCCTGACGATGCTTACTTTCAAACTCCAACATGTGTCAGTGTCCCATTGATACACCCTGTCCTTAAGGTAACCCCACAGCCAGAAATCACACGGGTTCAAATCTGGGGATCTTGGTGGCCATGCAGTGGGAAACGATCAGCCGATGATGCGGTGTTTGCCAATTGTGTTACTGAGTAACCACGTGACTTCACAAGCAATGTGAGGTGGAGCTTCATCGTGCATCCAAACGGTGGAATACAAAGCACCTCTCTCCCGTAGAGCAGGGATCACATGTTGCTGAAGCAGATCACAGTAACATGTGCCGGTCACGTTGCATGTCCTGGGTCCTTGGGCTCAGAGTTCCTTAAAGAAGAATGGACCGATAGGAACTGTGCCGTGAAGTCACACCACACAGTGGCGCGTTCACTATGCAGGGGAACTTCATGAACGGTTGTTGGGTTGCCGATCCCCAAATGCGACAATTGTGAGTGTTCACAGCCCCAGTGAGCGTAAAGTGTGCTTCATCACTCCACAAAATGTTCCAAGGCCACATGTCGTCCACGGCTACCCTTGCAAGAAACATAAGAGCAAAGTCTAATCAAATGTCTGCATCCCGTGGCAACAGTTGCTGTGTCACCTGAAGTTTGTATGGATACCATTGCACAATTTGTCGCAGCATCTTTCGAAGGGTGGACCATGGAATGTTCAGCTGTCGTGACACAGCTCGTGCACTGCTTGATGATCGCATATTGCGTCCAGCATTCTCCGCCATGTCAATAGTAACTTCTTCAATTTGTGGTGCAATTGGCCGGCGACCTCCCCCAAGAGCAATGCCCAACTCGCCAGTTAACTAGGACTTCCGCATCATGTTTTACATTAGTAACAGCACTCAACCTCTTCAACCTCGGTGCGGACAGAAGACCTCTCCGTATTCCTTTAATGCGACGATACGACCGCAGAGCAGCAGCACTGTTGTTTGAGTCTTCAGTCTTTTGACTGGTTTGATGCAGCTCTCCATGCCTCCCTGTCCTGAGCTAATCGTTTCATCTCTACATAGCTACCACACCCTACATCCGAGGCAATCTGTTTAACATATTCTAACCTTGGTCTACCCCTACAGTTCTTGTCCTCGACCCTTCCTTCCATAACTAAGCTTGCTATTCCTGGGTGTCTTAGTATGTGTCCTACCAACCTATCCCTTCTCTGCATTAACAGTCGCCAGAAACATCTCTCCTCTCCCACTCGTCTTAATACCTCTTTGTTTGTAACCCTATCTACCCATCTGATCTTCATCATTCTCCTGTAACACCACATTTCAAATGCTTCAATTCTCCTCTTTTCTGCTGCACCAATAGTCCAAGTTTCACTTCCATAGAGTGCCACGCTCCAGACAAAGGCTTTCAAAAATGACTTCCTAATACCTAAATCTATATTCGATGTCAGCAGATTCCTTTTTTGTAGAAATGCTTTTCTTGCCTGAGCCAACCTACTTTTTATATCCTCTTTGCTTCGTCCATCACTGGTTATTCTGCTTCCTAAGTAACAGAAGTCTCCTACTTCCTTCAGATTTTCACCTGCCAATTTGATCTCCATAGAGGTTTCTGATTTATTTCGGCTGCATTCCAGTATTTTTGTTTTACATTTATTAATTTTCATCAAAAATTCTTTCCGTAAGACGGAGTCCATACCATTCAAAAACTCATTCAAATCCTCAGGCTTGTCGGCCAAGATGACGATGTCATCAGCAAATCTCAGAGTTGAAATTATTTCTCCTTGAATCTTCACTCCCACTTTAAATTTTTCTCTAATTTCCTTCATTGCTTGTTCAATGTAAAGATTGAAAAGTATGGGTGATAAGTTGCAGCCTTGCCTTACACCTTTCTGAATACCAGCTTCTCTCTCATGTCCTTCAACTCGAATGACTGCTGTCTGGTTTCTGTATAGATTGTATATCACCCTCCTATCCCTGTACTTTATTCCAATCGATTTCAAAATGTCAAACAATTTAGTCCAATCAACGTTATCAAAAGCCTTTTCTAAGTCTACAAAAGCCATGAACGTTCTCTTATCTTTCCTTATTCTACCTTCCAAAATCAGCCTAAGACTTAGTACAGCTTCCCTTGTTCCTACATTTCTCCTGAAACCAAACTGGTCTTCACCCAACTCCGTTTCTATCTGGCTCTCAATCCTCTTGTAAATTATTCTAGACAGGATCTTTGAAGCATGAGTAATCAAGCTGATTGTACGGTAATCTTCACATCTGTCAGCTCCCACTTTCTTTGGTATAGGGATGATTACATTCTTCTTGAAACCAGGGGGGTACCTCACCTGTCTCATAAATCCTACACACCAAGTGAAATAACCTGATCAGACCTTCATCTCCTATGCAGCGTAGCAACTCAATCGGTATATCATCTATGCCTGGTGCTCTGTTCCTGCTTAAGTCTTCCAAAGCTCTATCAAATTCTGATCTCAATATTAAATCTCCTTTCGCATCCTCATCAATTTCCTCCTCCCTTTCCATTACATGATTCTCAATCTCCTTTCCCTTATACAAACTCTCTATGTAAGCTTTCCATCTCTCAACCTTTTCTTCCCTATCTGTTAGAGGCTTTCCATTTGTGTCCTTAATATTACAGCACTTAGTCTTCTTTTCCCCAAAAGTATTCTTAATCCTTCGATAAGCTGTGTCTACTTTTCCTAATTTCAGACAATTTTCTATACCAGCACATTTCTCTTTCAACCATTCTTCTTTCGCTTCCTTGCCCTTCTTGTTAACCTCATTTCTCAGACGTCTATTGTTTTGATAAAACAGTTTTCCGAGTGAAGCCCTGCTCACCTTGTCGAGAGCCCTGTTGACTGTCTGCACCTGTAATTCACACTGATGCTGGTGTGTTCACCCTACGCCTAACGACACGTCATACTACTACCACTACTAACAACGCACTTCCTGCAGCGCACATTCTGAACATCGTTCCTATCAAATGGGGTACCCATTAGTTTGCCAACTACACGGGCTTAAGTAACGCAAGTTTAATTATAACCACCCTGTATATTAAAGGAACGAAAAAGTACTGGAAAGAGCGCAAGAACCAAGCAGTACTACCTTCAAAGAAGAAGTGATTGTGGAACGACTCAAGTGGTCCAATGTGACCAATCAAGATAATAATAATAATAAAGGAACGAATTGGTAGGTGACTGTCGAGTCTTACTTTTGTAGTTGGATGTGAAGTTGCATGGTATTGACATGCATTGAGTAGTGTGCTTAAGATAGTTTGATATTTTTAAACAGAAATCTTCAAAAGCGGCTTCGGTGGCGTAGTTGGTAGCATGCTGAGCCTCTATGCCCAAGATAGCGGGTTCAAACCTGGCCGAAGCCGTCTGATTTTTTAAGAGCGTTAAAAATCCCTCAGTATGCTTTCCTTCGGAGGGGAAGTAAAGCCAGCGGTCCCATGTCATAGATTTATGGCATGTTAAAGAACTTTCTACTAATTACACCTGTGTGAAACTAAATTGTATAGGTTAAGAATGTAAACAACGCTCTTAGGTTGCTACGTTCGTTGCCAAGAGCCGACTGCGGTGGTGTCTAGTAGCTAAGTTCTGAACTAGGCCTATAAGGCATCCAACGTTTAGAATGAAGCACTGGTTAGATAGGGATATTCTTCTCTCTTTCTGTTACACGTGAGACATGTATGACGCTGTCATTTTCTAGCAATCCACTGTTGCCATATCAGTCGAAAATTTTTCTTTGTCGAAACAACAGCATATTCGGGTAGAACTATGTTTTGCCGATCTTTTTTGTCCTATATTAGAACTACGTATACTTGATAGAAATGCTAGAAAAATTAGATATCCATATATTTTTTTAAAACGATAAACTGTGTCCCCTTTTTAGTAAAATCTATCTTATATCATGTTGCATGGACTTTGTGATGCCTATTTTTCACACACGTGTAGCTAAATGTGCCGTCTTGATGATGGATTGTTGAAATATTTTATACTGGCAATATTACAATTTTCATGTAGGTAAAACTTCTGAATATTCTCTTATAGCCGCATAGCAGCATTGCAAAAGTTCGTATGCTGCCAACTTTTCTATTTTTAAAGATAACCATGTCATGTCAGTTTGAAAGTTGTAGAGGAATGTTGGAACAAGTTTTCTACCTGCTTACCTAGAGTGTAGGTTTCATTGTTTACACAGGCCGGGCTGTTCATTGACCGCGGATTATATGAATGACGTTTCGAAAGACAGCGAGGTGCAGCATGCTACTCACAGCTTTATTTCTGTGCCCTTCGAGCTTGTATTTCAGTTGTCCAGCAGTCTCTATCTTGAGTGTGCAGCAGTTCTGTTATATTTAACGTGTTGTATTTTACGTATTTCACGTACAACAATGGATAGTTTTGTGAAAAGAAAGCGTGGTCAAGTACTCAGAAGAAGGGAAAAACAGGTCGTAATTAATGTGTTCAGTTATTTTAAGAATCTTAAACCTAACGAAAGTATAAATAATTTAGTCAATGAAACTGCTCTGGCCACAGGAATATCAAAGACTACCGTTTTTAAAATACGTAGTGAGAGTGGACAGGGTCCAGTACTGTCGCCACGCAAAAAGAGGCTAAGTAATACACTTCGCAAGAATAGCAGGAATGTTAAATATAATGACTTTGTAAGGAGCAGCATCCGTCGCAAAATCCACAAATTTTACTTTCGAAACCAACCACCAACTTTACATTCAATCCTGGCTGCAGTAAACTCCGATTCCGACCTTCCAGATTTTAAAAAATCTACTTTCCATTCGCTGCTTAAGGACATGGGATTTGAGTACGCGAGAAGAGGAAATAATGCCATAATGGTGGAGAGGAGTGATTTAGTGATGTGGCGTCATGATTATCTTGTGGCAATAAAAAAGTACAGAGATGAAGGGCGGAATGTTGTGTATAGTGATGAATCTTGGGTCAATACTGGGACTACAATTGAGAAGATATGGCAAGACAAGTCAATAACAACACCAAAGCAAGCGTTTCTGGCGGGACTTTCGACAGGCCTAAAGGCTCCTACTGCACGAGGTCCGCGGTTTGCAATAGTCCACACAGGAAATGAAAATGGATTTGTACCCAACGCGCAGTTAGTATTTTTGTGCAAAAAGAACACCGCAGACGCGCATGATGAAATGGATGGTGAAACATACGAAAATTATTTCAAACACCAAGTGCTACCTAACCTGCCGGCCAAATCTGTGATTGTTATTGACAATGCATCATATCACAGTCGTAAAGTTGAGGCTATTCCAACTTCGGCATGGAAAAAAGGAAAAATGCAGGAATGGCTTTCGTCGCATGGGGAGCCGTATGAAGAGCATATGTTGAAGAAACATTTAATGGAAATTATTAAAAGTGTGAAATATAAATACAATAAGTACAAAATTGATGAAATGGCTAAAGAAATGGGGCATTTAGTTCTACGCCTTCCACCTTATCATTGCGAACTAAATCCAATTGAATTAGTCTGGAGTCAGGTCAAACATCATGTTAAAATGAACAATTTGCACTTCAAAGTAAAAAATATGGAGCAGTTGATACAGGAAGGATTTAATAATGTGACAACCGACAAGTGGAAAGACTGTGTCGAGCATATAAAAAAAATCGAGTCTGAAATGTGGAAAGCCGATGAAATTCAGGATGACATTGAACCTCGACTCATAAATCTGGGTGACAGCTCTTCATCAGATACTGAATCAACTGACTGTGATGACGAACGGGATGCCTGTCTGCTGTCGTCATGAAAGGTAAGCCAATGAGGAGTATTTCTTTAATAATAATGTACTTCAACTTTAACTGCAGTCGAAACTTCACACATTTCCTTGTGCTTGTACTTTACTTATTTTATTTTGATTGTTTTCTTTGTTACATTCAGCATATGTTATAGTTAATTTAATTTAATTTCGTTGTATGTGTTATGTTAGCCTACTATTAGTATTATTATACAGTACTTATTTCAAGTCTTCGTCACTGCACAATCGCTGAATGTGCGGAAAGTGTACGCGAAGCGCTCTGTACTGCCTCCTCTCATGGAGTGGCAACCCTGTCGTAACGCGCCATAAGACCAATGCTTCATTCTAAACGTTGGATGCCCTATAGTAGTCTTTGACGGTGGTGTTTGGCGGCCAAAGTGGGAACTATTTGAAAAATTCAAAGTTGCAGTCCTTACTTGAATTTTAAAAAACAGATGCACACACTAATACAGTCACCACAATTAACACTGGTTATCAGACAGATTCTACACACACCCAAAGTACACGGGGCTACATGACCACGTTGTCACAGCCCCTGAACTAAGGAACCAACCACCAACCAGAAATCTTCAAAAATAAGACTTTTCCGGCAGTGGATGAAGACCCCAATTTCACAACTGATAATTGAGTAATTTAATGCCAAGCCTGTCAAAAACAAGTGAGTAACGTAGGTTATTCTTTTCATTTTATGTACCAGTCTTGTTCCTTCTGATTTTTAGTCGAAAATTAAAATCATTTTATTAACTTGCATAAATGTGATACAAATAAAGTTGACATTTTTAATGAACACTTTCTTTATTTTCTTAGTTAATATCATCTTCTTAAGTGTTTGTTTATTTTATTCCTTAGGTAAGCCATGATAAGAAGTAAGTAACATTTCCTTCAGCACAAAGATTCCGCAGCTCGCATTACGCGAGTGTCTCTAGAAGAAACTTCAACCGTTAATATCCTATGTGTCAAGTCGTGCAGTTGACAGCTTAAATCTAGATTTATGTGAGGCTTTAGTGTTGGATAATGTGCCATAGAACGAGCTAAAAACAACTACTTTTAAGGGCTTTCAGGACAGCATCAGCAGCCGACATATAGCAGAAGAGACCAGTCGGTGAGACCACACACAGTTTTTGCAGATTCATAGTTAACATCGTGTGGGGAAATAACATTTCATGGCACCAGGAAATCCTACTCCTGTGTAAGTATTGGAGAATACGAATCTCAGTACTGTAGCCCGCACTGCCAGGAATGCCTTGCGTATCCTATGGCCAGGAGAAGACAGGGATGAGAAATTTCTGCCCTTGGTGAGATCCGCTGCGGCGTATATGTTAAACCGGGAGCAACACTGAAAGAATTCTATCCTAGTATGATTCCTGTTACCTGCCTTACCCATGGTCTACACCATCGGGCAGATGAATTCCGAGACAATTTTCCTGTAGTTAACTGTATTATTTCCTCTGTTAAAGTATTTTTGAGCTCCTATCTGCATTCAATCCTTTAAGGAAATAGCTCCAAACATTCCCCTCCCACCCAAACCCATACTTACACATTGCTGCACCTGGCTCTTGGCAGCTTTGTATTGTGCCAAATACCACAGAAGAAAATCAAGGAGGTAGTAAGACAGGACTCGAGTGAATCAGTTTGTATTGCAAACGCCAAGACGGCCCTCAAGAATAACAATGTTGCATCCTTGGCATTTTTAAAAGCTAGCTTCCAAAATTGCAGTTAAAAGCCTCGAGTCCACATTCAAAACACAACTTGAATTAATAATCTGCAATATTGCCAAAACAGGTTCTTAAAATATTTCACTGGTATCCCTTATTTTAATATTAAAGAGTTGTTTCAAGTTACTGTACTAAATCTCTATTACCATGATACAAGATTCAGGCTTAAGGTCTCTCACAACATACAAGAGTCATAAATATGAAAAACCTTGATGTGTAAATAGCTATGGTTTCAAGAGACTATATTATATTGTACCATCGATACTTAATTAACTACCACCAGTTAATTACTCTCAGTAATGTAACTTGATACCAGTGGCAACCGATAATAAGGTTACAGGGTTGCATAACGACCAGACTTTTTTAATAAATAATTATAATACTGTAATGCCGTAATAATATTAATCTACTGCCACATGAACAGCATACAACTAGTTATACGTCCCATTAAAAATTATTACCTACATTAATTTATAACATAAACTTATTATTGCATGCACTCTTGTATTGAAATACTATATGTATTGTGCCAATCGGCACAGATCTCCACGCCTAAATCCCCTAGCCTGTGGGAGAGATGTGAGCCTACCTTGGCATCGAACCTTGGTCCCTGAACTTAAAGACTCTGGGAAATAATCATTTGAATCAGCGAGTGAACTATGCAATTGCCTAACTAATTCAAGCTCGCTAAATGCGAGACCACCCTATCAGTTCCTACTCCCACGTCCATTCAAGCCGATCCCCACCCAAGAAGACCACCCTATCAGTTTCTACTCCCACGTCCAGTCAAGCCGGTCCCCTTGAAGATGTTGACTTTTGAAGATGTTTACTTCTGAAGATGTTTGCCTCTGTGGATATTTACCCAATGCCCACCCAGTATCCAATTAAAATTCCAATCGGTGGGTGGCCAAAACTGGAGTGTTCCCAGATGTGACTTAAAGCGTCTCGCTTGGGTTACCGCCCATTTCCGTGCACTGACATTTCGCCTTTTCCGAAATAAGCCAATCGGCGCGCATATCGGTGTTTTGCGTCATTTTCAACAAAGACTACCCTTGTTCTAACATCGCGGGAATCTTTCGCGTTTAGTTTGAACTCTGCCTAGCAACTGCGTGCTCGGAGGTACCAACATAGCAGCAAGAAGAGTAACTAAAAAGACACGCAAATTTAAGATTCTCGGCAGTGTTTCGTGTGGCGAGCCTGGATGATTTTCCAGCAAGTGTGAAGTGTGCGAGTGTCTTGGCAGGCTGACGCTTGTGATTCTGAATACCGACTTCGAAGCTTGCAGACGTGTGTAACGTGTGCGTCAGCGGCCGGGTGCGAAGATGTCACCTCTTCCACCCGGCCAGTTAACCAACCAACCTGTTATGTTTGAAGTAACCGTGTGCGATAATAAGAACTACCGTACTGAGAAGTAACATTTAACATTATTATTTTGGGTGGTTAGGGAATACATCTGTTGGCTGCGCGCGTGATATGTTTTTGCGCACAAGGGCTTCTATTTTAGTTTTGTTCGTGTTTCTGTTTCATGGCGTGTACGAACACGCAAGTAATATGGTTCTGTCACTCCGTGTGAATCCGGTGTCGATTAATTCGTGTAATTATCCGGGGGACCAGTCTTGTAAGATTTGTGTTTATGCAAAGCACTGTGTGGGGGATTAGGGAAGCATTTTTGGCTTTTATTTGTGTCTAATCCGGACAGTTTAACTGTTTTTAATGTAGTGTATTTTTAAGGGCAGCATGGCCTAGTTCGATTTTTTGCTTTGCGTTATTCTTTTGTTTGTGGTAACTCATTTGTCTATGGACCGAGTGTCTTTTGTTTTATGACAACATGGCGTCCTTGTGTTTACACTTAAGATGGTATCACGTGCGCGGCCGTGGAAGTCAGCTTAGTTGTGTAATGTTATGTTTATTTATGGATTGCTCAAGGTTAAACAAACAAATTTTTGATAAAATCTGGAACTATAAAGGACAAGGAGGCTATGTAAAACAAATGAAAGAAGAACTTCAAAAATTCAAAATTACTGAAGAAGATTGTCTAAATCGAATAGAGTACAGAAAAAAAATTTTTGGTCTCAAAATTCTTGTCGGGGAGAAGAAAAATCTCAACAGAGGAGAATGGACTGCTGAAAGAAGAGCTGCACAGTCGACCAGGATGAAAGACTTCTGGAAGAGAAAGAAGGAAACTAGACCTATAAAGAAGTGATATTTGCGTGGTCCTTGTTGGCCTGTCCGCGGTGTATATATATGTATTATTGCTGTTTCATATTCAAGCTCTCCTCCCATCAAAATTTCAAATGGTTTTTTCACGTAAGTAATTGGAGTGGGGGGTTATTGCCTCGCGGGGCCTTACTGCCCCGGAGTAATCAGTATTCTCTGCAGTCAGTACTTGGGCTCTGCCGTATTAAGACGTAATTGTCATTCATCCGGTTCGATGCTTAGGCTTAGCGGTTTTCTCTTTAGTTTGTTCATTTAATTATTTTGTATCATTGTGGGGTTATGTTCCAGACTTAGTGATATTCCGCTTCTTGGTTTTTACCCTCCATTTTCGTGTTGCCATTATTTTACCCTCGTTTGGCGATGTCACCCCTTTGTTCGGAAGGGAGCGTTAATATGAATTTCCATCAAAGGATTCATCCACTTCTGATTATACTGTTAGTAGTTCAGTGTTAGTTTGGGAGGTCACCTAACCTCATTCGGTTGGATATTTGTTTTACGCGGCGTTCTATTAAAGGGGCCGTCCCTACTTGGATTTTTAATTATTCATGTAACTCTGTATTTTATCCTGTGACCATTTCACCCGAGGTGAATGGTTAACCATTGTGTATAGCCTATAAGTTTGTGCTTA
Source organism: Meconema thalassinum (assembly GCA_946902985.2). Taxonomy (NCBI): domain Eukaryota; kingdom Metazoa; phylum Arthropoda; class Insecta; order Orthoptera; family Tettigoniidae; genus Meconema; species Meconema thalassinum. Next base: position 218,056,181 of record OX336391.1, read on the forward strand.
TGTACCATAGTGATTTAGTGTTTATTTTATTGCTTGGCGCTTGCTTAATCTATGTAATGAGGCGTGATTGCTTTCGATTTACCTTGTCTGTATTCCTTGAAATTATATAGTTATTCCCTTAAATGCAACTTCTTTCTCTTAGCATACGAAACCTTAGGTAACCTATTCCTAATTGCGGCCTCTGCGTACGAGGTCCCCGTCCATCCCCGAGCTTGTCTCGACCAAGGCCCCGTGTAGTAGTAGTGGTGGCGCAGGGGCGGTGCATGTATTATACTGTGTGTTGTAAAAACTAATTAATTTGTCTCACTGATAATCTGTACTGGTTTTGCCGTCATATTCATTAGGCATATCACAAATCAATAGTAATTATACTAATTAATAAATCAATATAAATTATTATTATTATTATTATACCTCGGAAGTTTCCCAAACTTCGTGAACTGATACTTGACAGACTGTGCGTTTATTACACGTAACAATGTTCACTTCGCTATACTTTGTGGCTTTTAGTTAGGAACTAGTTATTCGTAACAACTTCAACTTCGTAAATGTTCCTCCACTCCTGCTCGCCCGGAGCGTGATGTAACGTGGGTACACCCTGCTGAACCTCGACAGACTGTGTTAATTACTCTTAGTAATGTTAATTGATACCAGTGGCGGCCGATAGTAAGGTTGCAGCGTTGCACAACGACCCACATTTTTTTATAAATAATTATAATACTGTAATGTCTTACGGTAATAATAATCTTTTAGCAATATAATAAACATGCATTTCCTCTGACATGCACAGGAATTCATAGTTTTATTATTTCTTCTTCATTTCCCGGTTCCAGTGATCTGGGTCGGGGTGTGAATCAAGGACCTCCATACTTTTCTGTCTCTCCACCACCCTCGTCCCTCTTCCAGTACATCCTCCACTCTCACTCCTCTTTCCTCAACGCTCTTCCTCACTGCATCCATCCACCTCATCCTCGGCCTTCCCCTTTGGCGCCTTCCCGTGACTTTCTCAGTAAATAATCGCTTCGGGACTCGGTCTTCTCCCATTCGCATCATATGTCCATACCATTTTAGCTTACTGATCTCGATTTTGTTTTCTCCCTAATTTCCTTGTTTCTGATTTTGTCCCTGCAGGTCTTTCCAATTATACCTCTAAGGAATTTCATCTGGCTGGCTGCGTGGCTCAGGGGTAACGTTCTCGCTTGCTGGGTCCAAGGTTGCTGGTTCGTATCCTGGCGCAGTCAGCTGGCATTTGAGGGTGCGCAAATGCGAGGGAGCCGTGTCCGTAGATTTACTGGCACGTTAAAGATCCCCTTCGGGGCAAAATTCCGGCACCCCGGCGTCTCAAAAGGCCAGTGTAGTTAAAAGGGACGTAAAACCAATAACATTATTATTATTATGAATTTCATCTCTGCTGCCTGGATTCTACTTTCCTCCCATTTAGTTGGTGTCCACGTGCCTGCTGCATATGTCAATATAGGTGTGTAATATGTTCAATACAAGATTTTTTTACATTTCTTGGGAACTTCCTGGTTCCACACCAGACCCTTCACACTCTGGTAAAACCCATTTGCTTGTTGAATCCTCTTACCAACTTCCTCACTTATCCTTCCATCATCTGTTAGGATCCTTTAGGGGAGCGTGATGGCGCAGTGGCTTAGCTACTCGCCTTTCACCCGGACGACCGGGGTTCGAATCCCGGTGACAGCGGGGTGGAATTTTCACCTGGAAAATCACGTGGCGTCAGGAAGGGCATCCGGCCTTAAATCCCCGGCCAAAACCAAAATGAGCCTGGTTGGCTCCGGTGACCCCAATTAATTGGGAAAAGCCGAAGAGGAAGAAGAAGATCTGTTAGGATCCTTTATTTGTGACATTTGTGTGTAGATTTAGCGGACGTTATGTTCTGTTGTATTTTCGGAAACATTTGGCGTCAAAACCTATGTATTTACGCAGTGTTAGCAATTACCATGTGTTTGCGCTAGGCCTCCCAGATGACAGATGGCGGTGTTGCCAAACCTTATGACACGGCTTGAGAATTGTAGATGGAGATGGTTCTACTGTTGCTGAAGGGAACTGTGTCCCTTGTGCTTTCTGATGTGAATGGAGGGTGAACTTTGGTAATGAAGGATGTATTGTATGTACCTGAAATTCGATTTAATTTGATATCTGTATCTAAGCTTACTGCACATAATATAAATTTATTGTTACGAATGCTAGACAGTTTCGTCGCCCGCGCGTGACTCAGGCCGCCCCAGGCTGTTCCAGACTGTGTGTTGCCAGCGCCTTATGCAACAGGGCTGTAAGAACAAAAGGGCACGGTCTAGAACCTACGCAGCCCACCCAGAAACGGAACTTTCGAGAAACCGTGGTGTATTCTTTTGAATACACGGTAAGACAGAGTACGCTTTTGCTTCTCTTTGCTTTAGTTCATCCCTTCCTTTTTTTCGCAAACACCAACAGTGATCTCCTGGTTTCTCTTTGTTGGTATATGTTTCTTACACTACCTGTAAGTCTGTTCTAGATATATATCTTCCATGACCCACCTAGCGTCATCTAGCAGCGAATCTCTGAAGTTCCTCAATTTTTCCCTGTACAAGAGGACTTTCATACCAATCTAGCCACCAGATCTCGTCGCTATCGCTAGCTATCATCTCCGTGATCAAGAGAACTTCGTCTACTTTTTCACCCACCAGGCTGCGCTAGTGACGCCTGCTATCAACTCTTTGAAGACCATTTCATCAAGAGAAATTATTTCAAAGTTGGGTATTCTTATATGTATTTCTTTTGTCTCCTACCCCCACCATTTTCCCTTCCCTGGTCTCTCCGCGCTCCGTTTAGCTGGCATCACTTGTGCGTCTGAAGTCAAACCAGTCAGTTGGAGCTTAACTAAAGCTCGCCTCCTCTACTCTAGAGGCAAACTTTTAAATTCGACCCATGTTCGAGTTTTAGAATCAACCGTCAACAGCAACATAGCCTTCTTCATGAAGCAAAGATAAGTACCGACTTCATGTTTTAACAACATTCTCATCGCTTTTAAAAGGCTCAATGCTTTTATTTGGATTTTATAGACAGTGAAAATTGCTATATGTGATAAAATAACTGCTTTCAAGAGATCTTCTTGATCAAACTCGAACTATCAAGTCTAACTTTCAAAATGAAAGATTTTCTGTGATGCTATCTCACATCGAGGGATATTTCTAAAATACCCACTGTCTATATAATCTAGTTTTCCGCTGAGGGATTCTCTACCCAATTTAAACAAGTCAGCATTGCTCTGGAACCTTCCAGAACCTACACTCTATCTACCAGTTATACTGTCATGTATTTTCCACTTGATATGGGAATACTTTCTTCGCTGAGAAACTTATGTGGGATAAACTTCTAATCCACATAAAATGTCTTCCTACGTGGGAAATTTTCTGCCGTATTTAACTGCCGCCCATAGAAACTACGATTCATAATTCCCTCAAGCCAAAACTCAACTTTTACATAACTGCAATAACTTTTCTTTCTATAAACTTTTTGTGCTGGTACAGTGAACTTTCAACTATATCAACAGACTATAGTGATAACAGTGCCTGTTCAACTTTTTCATCTGCGTCGCGCTCGTCTGAGTACAATAAATACGGCCATGAACACTCTTCCACAATCCCATTTGATCTTTCCCAAACCCTTTACTAACAAACTAAAATAATAAAATTGTTACTTTAGGTCTTTTTTCAATGAGGTGTCACTCTCAATAAGTGCCTTCCCTTACTTGTTCCACTTACAAGGAATTAATGTCTGTAAAACTTCGTGTCTAGTACACGCCTTAAAGTATAATGTTTCTCCCTTCTAATGAGGGAATCCAATTCTTTCTACTCAAAAGTGAGTTATATCCAGGTTTCACGAAAGGGTAACTTGCCCCATTTTTTCCTCTTGATCCTGTTTAAACATAGGAGTTCTAGATACTTCCTTTCGATTTTTTCTCTTCAGGTTTCACAATAAGTGACCTGCCCTATTTGTATAATCTCTAAACGTAGTTCTGTATTAATACAAGAAGTTATAGAAATTCTATTTCATTTCTTCCTGTTTTTTGTTGTTGTTACTTTCGAAGTTGTTATTTGTTCATATTTCTAAGATACCTATCTAGAAATCCTTCAAGTACACACCTTGTACTTGATTTATTGTTTAACCTTAATTACTTTAATCATCTTAAAATTTTCTATTTATTAATCTTAGCTATTTCAAAATCTTACAAAGATTTATCTCATATAAAAGGTTTGAAACCAAAAAATTATCAATTGCCTGACGCAAGATTTAAATGATTTTGGAGGTCTGCGACCCCAATTGTTTGTAAACTCAAATTATATGTGTCTTAAATTCATTACACCTTTTTGCATTGCTAAATAAATTTGAATTTTTCCTTTGCTCTATCATTTCTCTGAAATAACGGTTAGGCAAGATCCTGTCTTCCCTGACTCTTCCTAGGTTTATGCCCTCTTTAATAAAAATAAATCCATTGATAAGGTTTTCACTACTTGTTGCATTTGAGCAAGAACTCTTAGTAATTAACTTATTAAAGTCTCTCTTAGCTTTGATAGCTAATTCTAACTGGCCAGTAAGGCAAGCATAGCTCGCTACGCCAGCTTCCTGCTTGTGGAGATTCTCTCTACAACTTATGGTTGGTTTTTCAAAATTTAAGTGTTTCTCATTGTCTAAACTTTTAATCGGCGCCTTGCTGGGTAAAAGCTTAGTCATTTCTAAATGCAACTATTGGTACTCTTACCAAAATTATTCCCAAGGGTATAATTGCTTTATCCCTATCCTTCTTGGAAGCATTCGGTCGCTCTTTAGAAATTCTACAATTTCAAGAACTAAAATATCAAATATCACGGCTGATTCAAATTATTTGTATTCTTCAAAATACTTGTTTAGAAACAAACTCCTTTGTACAGATACACAATAAATCTGTTACTCTTTGTCTTGCCAGACCACCACCCTTCCCCATAGTAGGTATATTTATGCTTGTGAGGGAATACGCTATAGCAGCTTTCTTGCGAATAGCCCAAGTTCCAGCTGAGTTTCCTGTTAGCTTCGCCCAGGTCCCCACCCACTTTAGGTATCGGAAAGCGGATTTGCAGTGGCAGCTGCCTTTGAGTATACTTAAAGTTAAAATTATAACTTCTGTTGTACTCTCGTCCTATTTCTCCATCCTTTTTCTCCAGTCCGAAACCCACTTCTTTTTCTTCATCATCTTCCCTTGGGGGTTAGGTTATTCCCAAGCTAATAATCTACTCAAAATTTGGTCCCAGAAACCCGGGAGAGTCCATTTATGACATTTTACTTATCGGGCTTTATTTGTCAAGGGTTATTTGACAATATTTTGCAAATCATTAATATCTTCTTTGAATTTTTCAGCTATAGCTTCACCGTGCAAAGCCTGTGAAGGAGAAAGAGGCCGCTCCTGTGTCCTTTGGTGTGTCCCTTTCTTTCAACTTATTTGCTGCTGCCAGTCTGACAGCATTTCCAAGGTTCCACAGTTTCGTAAGTTATACTTTAATTTACTTATTTTGTCATGGTTTTACAGAAAAGGATAAGGATGAAAAATTTACTTCTAAACGAGCATCCTATAAAGGGCAAGTTACCCGATTTAGAAAATACATCAGAGATCTAGATCCTTCAGAAGCTCAATTAGATTTGTTAAAACATCGCGTAAAGGATTTTGAACGTTCATATGAAAATTATTGTAACATCCAAACTGAAATCGAAACTTGTATGCTCAATCAAACTGATGATCGAGTCGAAGTAGAAAATCAATATTACGAAGGTATAGGTTCTGCTTTTAAAATAATACGCCAACTCGAAGATGAACAGAAAAAAGACGGTTCTGTTCTTGGTTCCCTTCACGAACAACAAACCTCTTTTCGTGAGGGCACTCACATGCCCAAACCAATCCTACCTAAGATTGATTTACCCCACTTCTCTGGAGACGAATCTACTTGGGATTCTTTCTACGAACTATTTTGTTCTCTTGTTCATGACAATGAAGACATTCAAGTCATCTACAAGTTTCATTATTTGAGATCTATCCTCCGAGGTCAAGCTGGGCAGTTAGTTGAAGCACTCCCATTAAGTGCCGAAAACTACCCCATTGCCTTTAACTTGTTGAAAGAAAGATACGGTAATTCACGGTTACGTATTCAACGCCATATGAAGGCTCTATTTAACTTACCTGCGTCACAGCACAATGACGTCACTAGTTTACGTACTCTCATTGATACAACACAACTTCACGTTAAAGCTCTATCCCAATTAGATCAACCCACTGAACACTGGGACACTTTCTTAATACACTTAGTGGTTTCTAAAGTCGATGTTGCTATCATCAAAGCTTGGGAGATTGAACTTTCCAGAGAAGACGATTACTCTTACGAGCATTTAGTCACTTTCATAAATGCTAGATGCCAACTCTTAACTGCTTTAGCTAATCAAAGTGAACCCTCATCCCCTAGTTCTAAATTTGAATCAATGTCTCTTAAACCTAAAAGCGAACGCTTAGCGTCTAGTACCCAAAAACCTGGGTCCAGCTCATCTAAACTCAAGTCAAACGCCACTGGTTACCCAACTAGGTCTAGTGAACGCCGTATTGCTAGTTTTCTCGTTTTAAACACTCAAAGCGAACCCCGTAAGAGTTTAAATGAACCATTAAAGTGCATACTTTGTAAAGATTCCAACGCCTTATATCTATGTAAATCTTTTAAAGAACTGTCAGTCAACGACAGAAGAAAATTAGTTTCCCAGAATAAACATTGCTTCAACTGCCTAGCACCCACGCATTCTGCTTCAAATTGCAAGTCCACCAGACTTTGCTTCCATTGTGAAAAAGCTCATCACACTTTACTACATCGTCATGATCAAGCAAGGTCATCGACCGCATCTACTTCTCAGAAAAGTGACAATGCTAACAGTTCCAATGCTTCATCTTACATTCAAAATGCCAAGTCCATACGTAGTGCCCAAGTACTGGTCCGTGCACGCGGTCTTCTTGATTCGGCGGCAACCCATGATTTCGTTTCTAATTCATTAATCAAAAAACTAGGCCGACCTGTAAACCCCACTTCTATTAACGTATCGGGCATTAACAACTCAAAATCGCAAGCTTTACAGTTTTCAAAGCTAACCATAAGAGACATTTGTCACAGAAATAACTTTCTCAAACTGAATTGTCTAGGAGAAGATACTCCAAGTCACTCTGTTGTTGATATTTCAGGTTTAAGCATTCCCTCGCATTTAAGGCTAGCCGATCCTGTGTTCAATGTACAAAACCCCATTGACATACTCTTTAGCGCCAATGTTTTCTGGAATTGCCTTCGTAAACAGGTTCACAAGTTATCCTCAAACGTGGTTGCCAGAGACATTAATTTTGGATGGATCGCCACCGGTCAACTTCCTCATTATTCTCCCCAACCCGCATCGCAATGTTATTTCGCTAATACTGACTTGGAACAGTTCTGGAGGCTTGAAAGTGTTGATTCTCCTAACGTGACCTCTTCAGAAAACGAATTCTGTGAGCAACTTTTTCTGAACACCACCACTCGTTCTCCTGATGGCCGGTTCATTGTTCAGATTCCAAGATTATATAATCCCCCTAAACTTATTAATTCTCAACCCAAAGCTCGAAAAGCTCTCTTTGCTATCGAGAGCAAATTCAAGAAAGAACCTCTCGTTAAAGAGCAGTATACTGATTTCATGGATGAGTATGAAAGCTTAGATCATATGGAAGTCGTTAGCAAATCTGATGACGAATTGCACCCCCCAATTGAAACGGTTTTCTTAAATCATCCCGTGTGGAAAAACCCTCTTGTAAAGGATAAAATCCGAGTCGTTTTCAATGGTTCATCACCTGACGTTAATGGCAACAGTCTTAACGATACTCTTTACTCTGGTCCCGCTATTCTTCCTTTCACAAATTAATTCGAATTGTTGCCTATCTTTTCAGATGGAAATATCTTGTGGTTGACCAACCTCTTCTCCCCAAACCACACCTTCCCAATCATGAATTGAATCTCGCTACCATTAAGGTTTTGCAACTAACGCACCAAGAAGCCTTTTCTTCTGAATTGTCTTTACTTTCTTCTAAAAAGGATCTTCCCAAATCCAGTCGTCTTCGTTCCTTAGCCCCGTTCCTTGATGACAATAGGTTACTCAGGGTAGGTGGTAGGCTCTCGCAATCTTTGCTTTCTGAGGACAAAAAGCATCCTGTTATTTTGCCTTCTAAACATCACGTAACTTCTTTAATTATACGTGACTTTCATTATCGTAATCTGCATGTTGGTACACGCACACTGCTTTGCCTCTTAAGGGAAAAGTACTGGATTATAAATGGAATTCATGAAGTTTCCTCTGTAATTCACAAATGCATTCCTTGCTTCAAAGCGAAACCTAAAGTCAATACTCAATTAATGAGCGATCTGCCCTCTTTTCGCTCTTCTCCTATACGTCCATTTGCTCTAACTGGTGTGGACTATATGGGTCCGTACCAATATCAACGAAATTCCCCTGAAGCTAAACGCAAATTGTTTGGTAAGCTCTATGTTTCTCTCTTTGTTTGCATGGTTACTGGTGCGATCCATTTGGAACTAGTAATGAATGCCTCCACTTCTTACTTTTTATCAGCCGTCTCTCGCTTCGCTGCTAGACGTGGTGTTCCTTCTGAGATGTTCTCTGATAACGCTTCCACTTTTCAAGGCGCAGCTTCCTTGTGGAAGAAAGCTCTCACATCTTCTCCTGCCATGGAACAGATTTCTAATTTTTCCTACTCAAAGGGTTTCAAATGGCGTTTTATACCTCCCTACGCCCCTCATCACGGTGGTAGGTGGGAATCCTGCGTAAAGCTCACTAAACGTCACTTAAGAAAGGTTTTAGGTAATCGCATTCTGACTTATGAAGAATTTAATTCGCTGTCTGTTCTGATTGAAGGTGTTGTCAATTCTCGCCCTTTAACTCCTCTTTCCAATAACCCTGATGACCTGCTTCCACTCACACCTGGTCACTTTCTTGTAGGCACTTCTCTTTCTGCCCCTCCTCCCCTTCCCAACTCTTACAGAGATTCTAATTTACCTATTGTTTGGCGTAAACTTGAAGCCCTACGTAATTCTTTCTGGAAGAGGTGGAATTTGGAATACGTAACTTCCTTGCAACGGAGACAGAAGTGGTTTCTTTCCAATCCCGACATTAAAGTGGGGGACTTGGTCCTGGTTAGGGATGTTTCTCCTCCCTTGGTCTGGATTTCTGGTAGAGTGACCGAGTGTTACCCTGGAAGGGATGGGAGAGTTAGGGTGGCCAAGATCTTGACCACTAATGGGTATATTATAAGACCACTTTCTTTAATTGCTCCTTTACCTTTAAGTTCTTAATTTCTTGCCTTTGTTCTCTGTTTGTGTTTGCCCCTCCCAGCCTGGTGTATTCTTTGGAATACACGGTAAGACAGAGTACGCTTTTGCTTCTCTTTGCTTTAGTTCATCCCTTCCTTTTTTTCGCAAACACCAACAGTGATCTCCTGGTTTCTCTTTGTTGGTATATGTTTCTTACCCTACCTGTAAGTCTGTTCTAGATATATATCTTCAATGACCCACTTGGCGTCATCTAGCAGCGAATCTCTGAAGTTCCTCAATTTTTCCCTGTACAAGAGGACTTCCTTACCAATCTAGCCACCAGATCTCGTCGCTATCACTAGCTATCATCTCCGTGATCAAGAGAACTTCGTCTACTTTTTCACCCACCAGGCTGCGCTAGTGACGCCTGCTATCAACTCTTTGAAGACCATTTCATCAAGAGAAATTATTTCAAGGTTGGGTATTCTTATATGTATTTCTTTTGTCTCCTACCCCCACCTTTTTCCCTTCCCTGGTCTCTCCGCGCTCCGTTTAGCTGGCCTCACTTGTGCGTCTGAAGTCGAACCAGTCAGTTGGAGCTTAACTAAAGCTCGCCTCCTCTACTCTAGAGGCAAACTTTTAAATTCGACGCCATGTTCGAGTTTTAGAATCAACCGTCAACAGCAACATAGCCTTCTTCATGAAGCAAAGATAAGTAACGACTTCATGTTTTAACCACATTCTCATCGCTTTTAAAAGGCTCAATGCTTTTATTTGGATTTTATAGACAGTGAAAATTGCTATATGTGATAAAATAACTGCTTTCAAGAGATCTTCTTGATCAAACTCGAACTATCAAGTCTAACTTTCAAAATGAAAGATTTTCTGAGATGCTATCTCACATCGAGGGATATTTCTAAAATACCCACTGTCTATATAATCTAGTTTTCCGCTGAGGGATTCTCTACCCTATTTAAACAAGTCATCATTGCTCTGGAACCTTCCAGAACCTACACTCTATCTACCAGTTATACTGCCATGTATTTTCCACTTGATAGGGGAATACTTTCTTCGCTGAGAAACTTATGTGGGATAAACTTCTAATCCACATAAAATGTCTTCCTACGTGGGAAATTTTCTGCCGTATTTAACTGCCGCCCATAGAAACTACGATTCATAATTCCTTCAAGCCAAAACTCAACTTTTACATAACTGCAATAACTTTTCTTTCTATAAACTTTTTGTGCTGGTAGAGTGAACTTTCAACTATATCAACCGACTATAGTGATAACAGTGCCTGTTCAACTTTTTCATCCGCGTCGCGCTTGTCCGAGTACAATAAATACGGCCATGAACACTCTTCCACAATCCCATTTGATCTTTCCCAAACCCTTTACTAACAAACTAAAATAATAAAATTGTTACTTTAGGTCTTTTTTCAATGAGGTGTCACTCTCAATAAGTGCCTTCCCTTACTTGTTCCACTTACAAGGAATTAATGTCTGTAAAACTTCGTGTCTAGTACACGCCTTAAAGTATAATGTTTCTCCCTTCTAATGAGGGAATCCAATTCTTTCTACTCAAAAGTGAGTTATATCCAGGTTTCACGAAAGGGTAACTTGCCCCATTTTTTCCTCTTGATCCTGTTTAAACATAGGAGTTCTAGATACTTCCTTTCGATTTTTTCTCTTCAGGTTTCACAATAAGTGACCTGCCCTATTTGTATAATCTCTAAACGTAGTTCTGTATTAATACAAGAAGTTATAGAAATTCTATTTCATTTCTTCCTGTTTTTTGTTGTTGTTACTTTCGAAGTTGTTATTTGGTCATATTTCTAAGATACCTATCTAGAAATCCTTCAAGTACACACCTTGTACTTGATATATTGTTTAACCTTAAGTACTTTAATTATCTTAAAATTTTCTATTTATTAATCTTAGCTATTTCAAAATCTTACAAAGATTTATCTCATATAAAAGGTTTGAAACCAAAAAATTATCAATTGCCTGGCGCAAGATTTAAATGATTTCGGAGGTCTGCGACCCCAATTGTTTGTAAACTCAAATTATATTTGTCTTAAATGCATTACACCTTTTTGCATTGTTAAATAAATTTGAATTTTTTCCTTTGCTCTATCATTTCTCTGAAATAACGGTTAGGCAAGATCCTGTCTTCCCTGACTCTTCCTAGTTTTATGCCCTCTTTAATAAAAATAAATCCATTGATAAGGTTTTCACTCCTTGTTGCATTTGAGCAAGAACTCTTAGTTGTTAACTTATTAAAGTCTCTCTTAGCTTTGATAGCTAATTCTAACTGTCCAGTAAGGCAAGCATAGCTCGCTACGCCAGCTTCCTGCTTGTGGAGATTCTCTCTACCACTTATGGTTGGTTTTTCAAAATTTAAGTGTTTCTCATTGTCTAAACTTTTAATCGGCGCCTTGCTGGGTAAAAGCTTAGTCATTTCTAAATGCAACTATTGGTACTCTTACCAAAATTATTCCCAAGGGTATAATTGCTTTATCCCTATCCTTCTTGGAAGCATTCGGTCGCTCTTTAGAAATTCTACATTTTCAAGAACTGAAATATCTCGGCTGATTCAAATTATTTGTATTCTTCAAAATACTTGTTTAGAAACAAACTCCTTTGTACAGATACACAATAAATCTGTTACTCTTTGTCTTGCCAGACCACCACCCTTCCCCATAATAGGAATATTTATATTGTCATTTAGACTTTCACGGCCCGTGTTACTATTCATAATGCTGAATTTTGGGCTTATGCCGTGTTTATTATATTAAAATTCGACGCGTTTCGAAAGAAACCATGCCTTTCTTCGTCAGGAATAATCTGGAATACGACAATGATTGCTAAGAGAAAGCAACAAAGAACATATAGAAGGTGCCCAAAGATGGACGCCATTATAGCCCCATGTTAGGGACAACGGAAAGCAGCAATGAATTACTTTCTCAGGGTTCTGATAATAGGTAGCCAGGATTCACTGAGATTGTAGCCGGTGTCGCGGCTGAAATTATCTGGGTGTTTACGTATTTCAACCGCCTCCCTGATGATTCTGGGACGATATTGCTTTATACGGGCAAGAACATCCACTCCTTGGAACATGACATCATGGCCAGGTGTTAATGCATGATCGGCAACAGCTGATTTATCAGGTTGAATGAGCCTGATACATCTATTATGTTCCTTAATGCGAGTGCATATTGTTCTCGAAGTCTGCCCGATGTAAACCTTGCCACAAGTACAGGGAACTCTGTAGATACCCGGTTGTTGAAATTTAGGCAAACTGTCCTTAGTTGGTCGCAGGAGTTGCCTAATCTTAACAGAAGTTCCAAATACAGTCCGTATGTTGTACCGACGTAGGATTTTAGCAATACGATCCGTCGTGTTATGTATGTAAGGTAGGTAAGCACTTCCTTTTACATCTCTTTTCTCAACTGACGTCCTATTATTATTTGTTGGTTTCAGAACCGTAGAGATCAAAGCCTTGCTATAACCGTTGCTCTCAAAGGTGGTTCGCAAGGTATTAATTTCTTCTTGTAAAGAAGACACTTCACAAATCCTCCTAGCCCGGGTAGTTAGAGTTGTAAGGATACCATGTTTCTGGGCAGGGTGATGGTGAGAACTTGCGTGGAGATATCTATTGGTGTGTGTTGGCTTACGAAAAACGCTGTGTCCTAAAGATCCATCCTCTTTCTTGGTGACGAGAACATCTAAAAACGGTATTTTGCCGTCAGATTCCTTTTCCATGGTGAAACAAATAGAAGGGTGCTGGAGATTAAGGTGATCCAGAAAATGGCAAAGATTTTCCTCACCTTCCGTCCAAACAACGAACGTGTCATCCACATAACGCCACCAGATCTTCGGTTTGAAAGGAGCCGACGACAAAGCTTTCTCTTCAAAGTTCTCCATGAAGAAATTAGCCACAACAGGAGAGAGAGGACTACCCATGGCCACACCATCAGTCTGCTCATAAAAATTCCCATTCCATGGAAAGTAGGAGGAGGTCTTGCAGTGATAAAAAAAAGCCTTGTGATGTCTTCAGGAAAAATGCCATTAATGAGAGACATAACACCATCAATAGGTACTCTCGTAAACAGAGACACCACGTCGAGACTCACTAGGATATCACCCGGCTGAAGTGTTATAGCTTTCAACTTTTCCACGAAGTGTGTGGAATCCTTAATGTACGAAGGCGTGTTACCCAGAAGCGGCTGAAGTAGTCTACCTAAGTATTTGGAAAGGGCATATGTAGGAGAACCAATCGTACTAACAATAGGTGTTGCCTAAATTGCAACAACCGGGTATCTACAGAGTTCCCTGTACTTGTGGCAAGGTTTACATCGGGCAGACTTCGAGAACAATATGCACTCGCATTAAGGAACATAATAGATGTATCAGGCTCATTCAACCTGATAAATCAGCTGTTGCCGATCATGCATTAACACCTGGCCATGATGTCATGTTCCAAGGAGTGGATGTTCTTGCCCGTATAAAGCAATATCGTCCCAGAATCATCAGGGAGGCGGTTGAAATACGTAAACACCCAGATAATTTCAACCGCGACACCGGCTACAATCTCAGTGAATCCTGGCTACCTATTATCAGAACCCTGAGAAAGTAATTCACTGCTGCTTTCCGTTGTCCCTAACATGGGGCTATAATGGCGTCCATCTTTGGGCACCTTCTATATGTTCTTTGTTGCTTTCTCTTAGCAATCATTGTCGTATTCCAGATTATTCCTGACGAAGAAATGCATGGTTTCTTTCGAAACGCGTCGAATTTTAATATAATAAACATGGCATAAGCCCAAAATTCAGCTTTATGAATAGGTATATTTATGCTTGAGAGGGAATACGCTATAGCAGCTTTCTTGCGAATAGCCCAAGTTCCAGCTGTGTTTCCTGTTAGCTTCGCCCAGGTCCCTACCCACTTTAGGTATCGGAAAGCGGATTTGCAGTGGCAGCTGCCTTTGAGTATACTTCAAGTTAAAACTATAACTTCTGTTGGACTCTCGTCGTATTTCTCCATCCTTTTTTCCAGTCCTAAACCCACTTCTTTTTCTTCATCATCTTCCCTTGGGGGCTAGGTTATTCCCAAGCTAATAATCTACCAAAACCGTGAACCCTGGTCCGCTCTCGAAGCATCCATTGAGTCATCAGCTCCGATATATAAGAGCGACCCTGGCCGGTGAGGACAGACTGTGTTCAGAGCGAGTGCATGGTTTTACCCGTGTGACAGTATCGAGGCGAAGTGCCGTGTGGATTACGAAACCCAGTGAGATTGTTTCCGAGCCTGCAGAGCAGTGTGTAGCTGACTCGTAAGTAACTGTAGTTTGTGTACTCAAGGAAGTGTGCAGGTATTTCAGTGAGTGACAGACTGTGGCTGGACACGGGTCTGCCTAATTAGTGAACGGTCAGCTGCTCGGAGAAAGTGAAAGGAGTGAGTGTTCTCCATAAGGAGGAAGCCTCAGTGAGACTGCTAATGGTTTTTGAGTGTTTTATTGTGTCTTGTATCTTTCTCGACCTGCAATAAAGCTATATTTCTTTAAAGGACCAAACTGTGTTGTGATTTTAACCACTGTAGTCCAATCAACGAACGTGCTACTAGGGGTAACACTTAACAGCTGGTGTCAGAAGCCGGATTGCGAACCCAAGCACAACACCTGAAGGTCCTGGTTTCAAAACCCCTGCAGGTCATTTTACCACAGTTCACTAAGTCTCCTGTGAGTGCATGCCCATTACTAGACAAACAACCAAAATGGAAGCGCAATTGCAAGCACTGCTAGAAAAGTTAAGTGGCATGGAAACCAAGATAGAAGACGGCCAGAAGAATTTAGCCGAGGACCTAACTTCCAAATTAGAAGTCGGCCAGAAGAAGTTAGCAGAGGACGTGAAGAAGATGGAAGGCGGACAGAATAAGTTAGCCGAGGACCTGACTACCAAATTTCTGGATGGCCAGAGAAATTTGGAAGAGTGTCTGCTGACTAAATTAAAGGAAAGTCAAACGAAATTAGAACAGGGTCTGCGGGAGGAAGTCAACACCGTCTGCCAGGGCCTACGTGAGGAAGTCACGGCAGTGGAAAAGAAGTTCGTCGCTCTACAAGAGGAAGTTGCCGAGCTGCGCCGACGCCCGTCCTCAGTTACACCGGGAACGTCAAGAACGGGACAGAGCAGAGTGACGCCTCCAACCTTCGACGGAAAGGTCCTGTGGAGCACGTACTTACGTCAATTCGAGGCGGCCTGTTCCATAAAACACTGGAACAGCACAGAGAAGGCTACAGCTCTCATTGTAGCGCTCAGAGGGGACGCCCTTAACGTCCTTCAGGCCATCCCGACTGAATCTCAGGACTACGCTTCACTATTCGCCCATATGGAGATAGCCATCTTCAGCAGGCCTACCAGATGCAGCTCCGGGCCCGGGTACAAAAGAACGCGGAAACCCTGCAGGAGTTCAAGACGGACATCGCACGCCTCGTAAGGATCTCATATCCAACAGCGCCGGCCGACTTTCTATTATAGAACAGATTGCGACACAGACCTTCAATAACGCACTACACGACTCGGATACTCAACTGGCACTGCGACTTGCGCGCAATAAGACACTTGCAGATGCGCTGAGCCACGCACTTGATTTCGAGACGGCAAAGCAGGTATCTAGAATGCACGCGCGGGTGCGTCAAGTGGACGTCGACGAACCAGCAAAAATCAACGAGACCAAGCCCCTGGCCGACGAATTGATGGAGGCGCTAAGCCGTTTCTTCGATAGTCGCGGCACCACCAGCAACGACACAGCCGGAAGACAACCGGAGAGGCGGCCCGGAAGAGGACTACCGACCTGCTGGACCTGCCGTAAGAGAGGCCACCTGAGCAAGGACTGCGGTGATCGCCGCCGCCAAGGGTTTCCGTCGAGAAAGTCAGTCATAGGGAAACCGCGAGGCCCAGGAAAACGAGTATCAGCCAGCCTTGGGGGGAAAAGGTCGGCTTGTGACAGTCGTCAAGCCCCGGCAGTCCAAGTTTGTGTGACGAAGTTACGGAGGGACAATAGCAGCCTAATGGTCGACGGAGTCGTCAACGGAGTGAGCTGGCCCAAGCTGATCGACACGGGAGCAACGAGGACCATCGTCAATCCCACCGTGATCCCGAAGTGGAGAGTGTAACCCACACAAAGGAACCTCCAACTAATAACCGCGACTGGAGAGACTGCACCGGTACACGGCGAAGCTTCACTGGAGTTCGTCATTGGTCGACGGGCAGTGAAGCATCCAGTGCTCGTGGCTGATGTATCAAACGAAGTGATCATCGGACTTGACTTTCTGGACCGGAACAACATTATCTTGGACCTGAGTACCAACACTCTGAACTTCGGAGGTGAGGAACTTGCTTTGCAACCAGCACACGAGGCCATCACCGCACGACGAGTAAGGCTGAGAGAGGGCGTCATCGTTCCCGCCAGGACGGAGGTCAGCGTTGCCGTAATTGTCGACGGAACTGCTGAGGAGCGGCGGCTGCCATTGAGCCAAAATATGAGGACATCGAGACAAAAGGATTGCTAATTGCCAAGACCCTCATCAACACGACGCGACGTCTCGGCCGTACGTCCGCCTGTCCAACCTGAACGACTACGACATTACGGTTCACCGGGACACCACCCTAGGAGTCTGCGAGCCCGTTACCTGGATTGCCCGCATCACAGACACGACGGACGGACCCCTGCAAACGGACATCCGAAGAAGACGCGCCCTGCCAGAAGAACTACACAAGCTGTACCAAGGATCCCAGGACCGAGGAGCAATCACGCCAACTTCGGGACCTGCTACGCGAATTCCAGGACGTCTTCTCCGTGGGGAGCAATGACTTCGGCAGGACAAGCCTTGTCCAGCACAGAATCGACGTTGGGGACAGTGCACCGATTAGGGCCCCATTCCGACGTGTCCCGCTCGTCAAGCAAGCTGAAGTCGACCGGGTGGTGGAAGAAATGAAGGAGCAGAGGGTGATCGAGCCATCACATAGTCCTTGGAGCTCTCCGGTCCTGCTAGTGAAGAAGAAGGACGGTTCCACCAGGTTATGCGTGGATTACAGGCGGGTGAATGACGTCACGAAGAAGGACAGCTACCCTCTACCCCGGATCGACGACACCCTGGACACCATATCAGGGTCAAGATGGTTCTCCACCTTAGATTTGAAGAGGGGCTACTGGCAGGTGGAGGTCCACCCTAAGGACCGCGAGAGAACGGCGTTCTCTGTGGGCAGCGGGCTCCAGGTGAATTAGAAGGTGTTATTGTGTAGTAAGTACATCCAAAATCAGTGGTTCACGTGTGTATAGTAAGTGAGCATAACCTGTGTTACGTTATTTCGAGTGATAACCCTTACATACAGTACATAATAAAATCATAATTAAACCAGGATGACGAGAAGCAAGAATAAGAGTGCCTCTATAGACGCCAGCGATAGTGCCAACTTAATTGAAGAGTCCGTAGCTAAGGTACTCGACGAGACTCTCAGTTCGGGTAAGTTTCTTGAAACTATTATATCCGCTATCTCTGTGAGAGTGACTGAACTTGTTATTAAAGAACTGGAGAAGTATCTTCAGTTCAATATGGACCTGGTATCTGATCTCACTAAAAAACCTGAGAGTCGTGACTTTGAAATCCAAGCACTGAGAAATGAGCTTGAAGAAAGGTACGACTCCTTATAACAGTATAGCAGGAGAGCCAATATCAGGATTTTCGGTGTGCATGAAACTGCTCAAGAAAATACAGACGAACTTGCTCTAAACGTATTTAGAGATATTGGTGCAAGTGTTAACTTCCTTGGTATTGACCGTAGCCATCGTGTTGGACCCAAATCCCCTGAAAAAACTAGGCCCATCATTGTGAAATTCACATCATTCCGTACAAGGCAGGTGGTGTTCCTTAAAAAAAGATTGCTCAAGGGAAGCAATGTGACCATCCGTGAGGATCTCACCTCCACCCGACTGGCGATTCTGAAGGCTGCAATTTCTCGATTCTCAGTTAGAAATTGCTGGAGTTCTCAGGGCGATATCCTTATCAAGAAACCGGGTGGTAGCAAAATCAGGATTAACCGTATGAGTGACTTACCTAACTAATCAGTATCTACAGTTTAAAAACAATTCACCTAGCTGACTGCGGCCAATATATGCCATCTTAGTTCTAATTATTATTATCTGTTTACTATTATATTAGTCATAGTTTACCATAGTACATTTCGGTTAGTTCAGTTATATTAGCCTTAATTAACCTTAGTACATTTCGGTTAGTTCAGTTTTCATTTCTTAAGTTGGCAAACCTGATCGACAAGCATGTTACCTCTGACAGCAACGCTCTCGCAGTCACCCCCTGCAGTGAAAGGAATTTCTCCCGCACTCCCTCACCCCTCCCCCAACCGAACCGTTGCCATTCACTTCAAATAAGGGGCTACAATTAGCTCCCGGAAACAATGACCTTATCTCGACTCGAGATCGATTGTTTGAAAATTTGTCACTTAACCCAACCGGACTTCATATAGCCCACGTGAATGTACAATCCTTATCGGCACATTTTCATGAACTAGAACTCATTATACCTGATTTGTTCCATATTTGTTTGATGAGCGAGACGTGGCTATCACCGCTAAATCAATCTAAATCATTCCACTTTCCCGGCTACACTCTAATACGTAATGTCGGGAAGAGAGGGGGAGGGGTTGGAGCTTTTGTTAAGTCAAACCTTAAACCTAAAGTCTTAGCATGTTCAGATAGCCTGTACAATAGGAGACCTGAATTTATGCTATTCGAAATTGAAGCCGTCCATCAAAAGTACGCTGTCTGTTTTGTTTACAAAGCACCTTCACTGGGTCACTTGGAGAACGTGGAGAATATGTTACTAAGAATCCTACCACTTTACCAACATGTCATGGGCGATTTCAATACCAATATAGGCGACATCACCAAGTCTGAAACTCGGCAACTCCTGAATATGCTTTCGTCACGAGACATGAAAATATTAGAACTACTACCAACACATCACACGCGTACTTCACACACGACAATTGACTTGATATCAGTAAAGAACACTGACAAGGTGCTTCAGTTTGGTCAGACATCTGTACCCGGAATTTCAGCCCATGATTTAATCTATATGCCCTACTCATTAAAATGTCCCAAGACCAAACCAAGGACCATCATGTACAGAGACCTCTCTAAAATTGATATGAACTCCTTGACAGAAGATGCTCTATGTATCCCATGGCACGATATACTGACTATTCACAACATATGTGATAAGGTACACACAATGAACGAATATTTGACAGAACTTCATGACAGACATGCTCCAGTAAAACCTGTTCGAGCGACGCGACCTCCTGCACCTTGGCTCAGCCCGGAACTTAAAGTACTGATGGCTAAGCGCGATGTGGCACACAGAATGTTTAAGAGATTACCCACTCAAGAGAATATGATGATTACAAAAAAATTCGAAACAAAACTTCCCAAACGGTACGTAATGCTCGAATCAGACATGCTCATAACCTGCTAGGAGGTAATATTAAACCCTCTGCGGCGTGGAAGGAACTAAGAAACATGGGTATAGGTAGAGAGAAAATTGACAACCCCATTTATCTACCTCGTGACACACTCAACGATCATTTTACAACTACCGGACACTCAGTTGACCCTGACATGAAACACAGAACTTTGATCAATAACTACAACAACCCCACCCCTAACAGATAAACATTCCATTTCTCGCATGTTACCCCCTCACAAGCCAGACGTGCTATTCTTCGAATAAAATCGAAATCTAAAGGGATTGACAATATAGAAAGCGAATTACACACATCAAAAAAAGTTTTGCATCACCTCGGTTCCAAGAGTTCCGGAACCTTTAAATACAAAGGGAATAGAGATCAACACAAACAACATTTCAGCTCGTTTTATTGCTCATGAGACCCACACATTGCATGTTGTACCATCATACAGCTAGACTTTCAGCATTTGTGGTCCAGATTGCAGTACACACCACTACCTCTAATACCCAGTAGCACGTCCTCTTGCATTGATGCATGCCTGTATTCGTCGTGGCATACTATCCACAAGTTCATCAAGACACTGTTGGTCCAAATTGTCCCACTCCTCAACGACAATTCGGCGTAAATCTCTCAGAGTGGTTGGTGGGTCAAGACGTCCATAAACAGCCCTTTTCAACATATCCCAGGCATGTTCGATAGGGTTCATGTCTGGCGAACATGCTGGCCACTGTAGTCGAGCGATGTCGTTATCTTGAAGGAACGCATTCACAAGATGTGCACGATGAGGTCGAGAATTGTCGTCCATGAAGACAAATGCCTCTCCAATATTCTGCCGATATGGTTGCACTATGGGTCGGAGGATGTCATTCAGGTATCGTAAAGCCGTTTCGGAGCCTTCCATGACCACCAGTGGCGTACGTCGGCCCCACATAATGCCACCCCAAAACATCAGGGAACCACCACCTTGCTGCACTCGCTGGACAGTGTGTCTAAGACGTTCAGCCTGACCAGGGTGCCTCCAAACACGTCTCCGACGATTGTCTGGTTGAAGGCATATGCGACACTCATCGGTGAAGAGAACGTGATGCCAATTCCGTGGGGTCCATTCAGCATGTTGTTGGGCCCATCTGTACCGCGCTGCATGGTGTCGGGGTTGCAAAGCTGGACCTCGCCATGGACGTCGGGAGTGAAGTTGCGCATCATGCAGCCTATTGCGCACAGTTTGAGTTGAAACACGACGTCCTGTGGCTGAACGAAACGCATTATTCAACATGGTGGCATTGCTGTCAGGGTTCCTCCGAGCGGCAATCCGTAAGTAGCGGTCATCCACTACAGTAGTAGCCCTTGGGCGGCCTGAGCGAGGCCTGTCATCGACAGTTCCTGTATCTCTGTACCTCCTCCATGTCCGAACAACATCGCTTTGGTTCACTCTGAGACGCCTGGAAACTTCCCTTGTTGAGAGCCCATCTTGACACAAAGTAACAATGCGGACGCGATCGAACTGCGGTATTGACCTTCTAGGCATGGTAGAACTACAGACAACATGAGCAGCGTACCTTCGTCCTGGTGGAATGACTGGAACTGATCGGCTGTCGTACCCCCTCCGTCTAATAGGCCCTGCGCATGCATGGTTGTTTACATCTTTGAGCAGTTTTAGTGACATCTATGAACAGTCAAAGGGACTGTATCTTGGATACAATATACACAGTCAACGTCTATATGCCGGAGATCTGGGAACCGAGGTGATGCAAAACTTTTTTTGATGTGTGTATTCAGACGTATCATTGATATTATACTTCCCACAATAACACACATATTCAATCACTCGTTAATGACAGGTATGTGCCCATCGCTTTGGAAAGCGGTCTTCGTCATCCCAATCCCAAAAAATACACAGTCTAAACATGTAAGCGATTATCGCCCAGTCAGTATACTATCATCCCTCTCCAAATCACTGGATTTTATCGTCCACGAACAACTCTCCTCCTATTTGCTAGAGCACAATATCCTTGATGAACACCAATCCGGCTTCCGCAAAAATCATAGTACTACTACTGCACTACTCAAGGTCACGGATGACATAAGAAAGGCTATGGATAGTGGGCTAGTAACAATCCTAACTCTGCTTGATTTCGGTAAAGCCTTCGATTCTGTTGACCATGACATATTACTCTCTTGTCTATTTAAAATTCATCTCTCCATGAACAGTATCCAATGGATGGACTCTTATCTACGTGGACGTCAACAATGTGTTAAAATTAACTCAAATCAAATGTCTTCATATATATATATATATATATATACAAACGACATTACGTCATCAATCACTAAATGCAAACACCACCTATATGCTGATGATGTAAAACTCTACCTGCATTCAGCACCAGAAAAACTATCGGAAGCAATCGGCACCTTTAATGAAGACTTAACTGAAATATGTAACTGGACTCACTTACATGGACTACGACTCGATGAGGCTAAAACCCAAGCAATCATAATCTCCCACCCGAAAATCCTCCTAAAACTAAAAAATGAACTTAAGCCAGTCTATCCGGTCATTATATACGGTCGATTTCCTTCATTCTTTTTTAAAATGAATGGTATTCATGCAAAGATTTGTTATCAAGTATTACAAATCTCTTACGTTCCGCCTTTCTCAAATTATTTGATTTTTTCAACGTTTTCCAACTTTTTATCTCTTTGAAGCAATCATATATTTGGTTCTAATTGAGGTACGCAAGTCGTTTTGGTCTAAGAACACTCAGTGACACAAGCGCCTTCATTTGAGCTGTTAACTATTCAAATCAGATGATTCTGAGGTAAGTTATGAGTGAACATTCGATATTACATCTCAATTTTTCAACATTTTTTCTCATTGTGGCAATCATATCTTAGGTTCTAATTGAGTTACACAGTTCGTTTTGGTCTAAGAGCACTCAGTGGATCATGTTCTATGTTTTGAGTTATTAAATATTTAAATTGGTTGATTCTGAGGAATGTTATGAGTGCCGAAGCGAATATTAGAAATATTTATGAAAACTTAACCGAGTCCGTCCGGCCATTCTATTCGGTCGATTTCCTTCGTTCCTTTTTTAATTGAAAGGTATTCATGCACGGATTTGTTATCAAGTATTACAAATCACTTAACTTCCGCCTTCCTCAAATTATTTGATTTCTTGAACTTTTTCCAGCTCTTTTTTCTCATTGAAGCAATCATCTTATCAATATTATTTAAAATATTTATGAAATCGTAAGCCAGTCCGTCCGGCCATTCTTTCCGGTCGATTTCCTTCATTCTTTTTTTAAATGAAAGGTATTCATGCACAGATTTGTTATCAAGTATTACAAATCACTTACGTTCCGCTTTTCTCAAATTATATGATTTTTTCAACTTTTTTATCTCTTTGAAGCAATCATATCTTTGGTTATAATTGAGGTACGTAGGTCGTTTTGGTCTAAGAACACTCAGTGACTCGAGCGCTTTCATTTGAACTGTTAACTTTCAAATCGGATGATTCTGAGGAAAGTTATGAGTGAACATTCGATATTACATCCCATTTTTCAACTTTTTTCTCTATGTAGCAATTATATCTTTGGTTCTGAATGAGTTACACAGTTCGTTTTGGTCTAAGAGCACTCAATGGATCATTTTCTATCTTTAGAGTTATTAAATATTTAAATTGGTTGATTCTGAGGAATGTTATGAGTGCCGAAGCGAATATTAGAAATAATTATGAAAAGTTAACCGAGTCCGTCCGGCCATTCTATCCGGTCGATTTCCTTCATTCCTTCTTTAATTGAAAGGTATTCATGCACGGATTTGTCATCAAGTATTACAAATCACTTAACTTCCGCCTTCCTCAAATTGTTTGTTTTCTTGAACTTTTTCCAACTCTTTTTTTCTCATTGAAGCAATCATCTTATATATTAAAAATATTTATGAAATCCTAAGCCGTCCGGCCATTCTATCCGGTCGATTTCTTTCATTATTTTTTTAAATGAATGGTATTCATGCACAGAGTTGTTATCAAGTATTACAAATCACTTACGTTCCGCCTTTCTCAAATTATTTGATTTTTTCAACTTTTTCCAACTTTTTATCTCTTTGAAGCGATCATATCGTTGGTTCTAATTGAGGTACGCAGGTCGTTTAGGTCTATGAACACCCAGTGACTCCATCGTTTTCATTTGAGCTGTTAACTATTCAAATCGGCTGATTCTGAGGAACGTTATGAATGCACATTTAATATTACTTCTAATTTTTCATTTTCTTGCTCCGAAAAATGAACATTGCCATGAAATTAGTAGGGTAGTTTCAGATCTACTTCCAGGAACTTATAGATTTTACACGAGTGAGAATACATTAGTAACTGAAGAAGAAAATTGAAGTTTTGCATTTTCCCACTGAATTTTTGAACAGGCTTGAGATGAGTGGTCAACCTCCCCATGTGCTGACTTTGAAAGAAGGTGCTATTGCAATGTTCCTTAGGTGTATCAATGCAAATAAGATATTACTGAGTGGGACGAGGCCAATAGTTATAAAAATGTACGACAATATCATAGATTTCTAAGTTCTAACTGGTTTGAATAGTGGGGAGTGAATACTGCTACCTCGCGTAGATTGTCACCATCTGACACTAGAATGACGGCAATTTCCTATTACACTAGCGTTTTGTATTACAATCAACAAAGCGCAGGGTCAATTGCTTTATCGAGTTGGAATCTACTTGCCTGATCCAGTTTTAAGCCATGGAATGTTGAATGCTACCTTATCTGGAGGAAAATCATTTAAAGATGCAAAGGTACAAATTACACCTAAGGTCGAAGTACAGCGAACATTGTCAGGAAGGAAATATTGTGAAACAAAGGTTATAAACCATTACATAATGTCGTAATTTTAAACTCCAATGCTGAAAGTTAATGCTGCAGAGCAGCATGGACGCACTAGTTTTATATATTAAAAATATTTATGAAATCTTAAGCCAGTCCGTCCGGTCATTATATCCGGTCGATTTCCTTCATTCTTTTTTTAAATGAATGGTATTCATGCACAGATTTGTTATCAAGTATTACTAATCACTTATGTTCGGCCTTTCTCAAATTATTTGATTTTTTTCAACTTTTTCCAACTTTTTATCTCTTTGAAGCAATCATATATTTGGTTCTAATTGAGGTACGCAAGTCGTTTTGGTCT
This sequence comes from Meconema thalassinum, assembly GCA_946902985.2. Taxonomy (NCBI): domain Eukaryota; kingdom Metazoa; phylum Arthropoda; class Insecta; order Orthoptera; family Tettigoniidae; genus Meconema; species Meconema thalassinum. The sequence goes on from OX336391.1 coordinate 218,081,271, forward strand.
AAGAACACTCAGTGACACAAGCGCCTTCATTTTAGCTGTTAACTATTCAAATCAGATGATTCTGAGGTAAGTTATGAGTGAACATTCGATATTACATCTCAATTTTTCAACATTGTTTCTCATTGTGGCAATCATATCTTAGGTTCTAATTGAGTTACACAGTTCGTTTTGGTCTAAGAGCACTCAGTGGATCATGTTCTATGTTTTGAGTTATTAAATATTTAAATTGGTTGATTCTGAGGAATGTTATGAGTGCCGAAGCGAATATTAGAAATATTTATGAAAACTTAACCGAGTCCGTCCGGCCATTCTATCCGGTCGATTTCCTTCATTCCTTTTTTAATTGAAAGGTATTCATGCACGGATTTGTTATCAAGTATTACAAATCACTTAACTTCCGCCTTCCTCAAATAATTTGATTTCTTGAACTTTTTCCAGCTCTTTTTTAGCCTATTTTCAATTTTGAAAAAATAGGCTGATGAGATCACCTTTTGTCCGTGTGTGTGCGTGTGTGTGTGTGTGTGTGTGTCCCTAATAAAATCTAGACGGCTGGAGCGATTTCGTTGTAACTCGGTAAGTTCATAGCACTATTCCCGGCGACCTCGGCCGTGCCCTTCAAATTTTGTTACGTCTCACCAATCCAACATGGCGGCTGTGCGAAATATTTCACTAGCATTCAATATCTCCGAAACTATTACCGATATCGCCCTGAAATTGTGTACGGTGATAAAGGGCACTACTGAAAGTTCACCTATGAGACTTTCAAAAACCTGGTGACTACAAAACCAACATGGCGGTCAAGCGAAGTTGAGACTTTTAAATAGACTTTTCTCGCGATTTAACTATCCAAACGTAATGAAACTTGGTACAGCAAATGTTTATACACATTTTAATGCACTGGAGTCTAATTTAGTTCAATTGTATACATAACCTCAAAATGGCCGCTATGCGAAATATTTCACTGACATTCTATATCTCCGAAACTATTACAGATATCACCCTGAAATTTTGTACGGTGATAAAGGGTACTGATACAAGTTTACCTATGTATATTTCATAAACCTGTCAAGTACAAAACGATCATGGCGACCAAGCGAATTTGAAATATTTTAATAGACTTTTCTCGTGATTTAACTCTCTGAGCGCAGTGAAATGTGGTACAGCAAATGATTTTGCAGATTGTAATGCACTGCCATCTAATTTAATTCAATTGTTTACATAACCTCAAGATGGCGGCTGTGCGAAATTTTAAAATTAAGTTTTTATTTCCTGTGTCGTAATCATGCGATCGAAGTGAAAGTTTGAATAATGAACCTAGGCAATAATTGTCCTTGAATGGTAGATAACTCTATGGCCTATATATTGTTACGTGCCACCCCCTAGTGGCACCTTTGTTAACTGGATTACGGTGGGTATAAAGCACAACACCAACTACTGCTTAAAGAAATAATTAATTTTATTGCAGCCAGAAAAATACACTACGCAACAGCAATCATTACCTTACTCCAGTTTCCTCACGTCGAGAATACTTTCCCTTTCACTTGTCAACAGACCACAGTTAATCCTCTTCGCTAATGAGTCCGCTCCCGTACGCTCGCTGGAAATAGCTGCACTAGGTCTGTCACTGTACTATACACTGTTTCACAAGCACCACAATCACTTCCTCGGTGTCAAGAGAATCAGCTTCACTAGGGGTTTCGCAAGTCACCACACTTCTGTCGCTCAGAATAATCGCTCACACTAGCTCGTAAAACACAACAACAACCACTGCTTGACAGGTCGCACTTATATAGCAAGCCGGTGACTCAATAAATGCTTCTAGATCCATCCAGGGTTCACGGCTTCTCGAGGTTTCCATCGCTGGTCCAGTCACGAATATTCTGGACTATCCCTTTGTCCTAGTAGCCCTGTTGCATAAGGCGCACGCAATACAGGAGGCAGGCCACAGCCCAGCCCTGGGGCAGTTGTGACTCATGCGGCGAGCGATGACACAAACTCACAGCCGTAACACCACCCCCTTCCTAAAAAGGCTGATCGTCCCGATCAATCATTGGTCCGTCTGTGTCCCTCCGTAGGCTGCCAGGCGATCTCGATGCACGATCTTCATCTTCGCCCTCGGGCTCCGCTGGATCCTGTAGACGACATCGTTGATCCGTTTCACGACTCGGTACGGGCACTCCCAGGACTTCTGCAGTTTGGGTGACAGGCCTTTCTTCCGTAATGGGTTGAAGAGCCAGACCAGGTCGTCCTCGTGGAATCCTCCGGCATCCGTCTGCTGGTCGTATCGGGTCTTCATTCGGTCGGTCTCTATCCGCAGTTTCCTCCTCGCGAACGCGTGCACGTCCTCCAGTTGGTCGACCAGTTCTTGACAATACTGGCTTACCGGGATCGGATCATTCCCAGGTCGGCCGAAGGCAAGATCGACAGGTAGACGGAGCTCCCTCCCAAACATGGCCCGGGCTGGTGTGCACCCGGTGGCTTCATGCACGGCGGCGCGGTACGCTAGGAGAAATAGTGGAAGATGCTTGTCCCAATCCCTCTGGTGCTCGCTGACAACTATTCGGAGATGGTTCTCGATGGTGCGATTGAATCGCTCTACCATCCCGTCGGACTGAGGGTGTAGCGGCGTTGTTCTTGTCTTCCGGATTCTCAGCAGCTGGCATAGATTCTGGAACACCTGCGACTCGAAGTTCCTCCCTTGGTCGGAGTGCAGCTCCAGGGGTACTCCGTACCGGCTGACGAATTCCTTCACCAGGGTCTCTGCGATCGTCGCGGCTTCTTGGTTAGGGAGCGCATACGCCTCCGGCCATTTGGTAAAGTAGTCGCTGACGACTAATATGTAGCGGTTCCCTGCCTCGCTTAACGGGAATGGCCCAGCAACATCGATGGCCACTCTCTCCATGGGGCCGCCCACGTTGTAGGTCTTCAGTGGACCCCGTCGTCTTCGTCCTGGGCCCTTGCTGGCTGCGCAATCGTGGCACATCGCGCAGTGGTTCTCCACGTCTGTTCGGCATCCGATCCAGTAGAACCGCTCTCTCAGCTTCTCCAGGGTCTTATTTATCCCTAGGTGTCCACCAGATGATCCTCCATGAACTTCCTTCAGGACTTCCTCCGTCATAGCCTTTGGAACGACGACTTGTTCCCGAGATGTCTTCCCGTCGGTGCTCTCCCAGGCGCGGCAGATGAGGCCATCCCTTACAATCAGCGAGTCCCACTGCGCCCAGTAGGACTTAAACTTTGGGCTGCAGTCACTCACAATGTTCCACCCGGGTCTGGGGACACAGGCCCCTTTCCATTCGGCTATCAGTCCCAGGTCATCATCTTCTGCTTGGGCCCGCGTGAAAGATTCGCGGCTCCAGCTCCCTTGAAAGTCCACGGTAGTCCTTCGGCACTGTATCCCGGTGTTCTCCTCCCTTCGGGCACAGAAGGTGCAGTCTTCGGGGCACGGTCTTCGTGACAGGGCGTCGGCGTTAAAATGCAGCTGGCCTTTCCTGTGCTGAATCTCAAAGTTGTACTGTTGAAGTATCTCTAACCACCGCGCGAGTTGACCCTCGGGCTGCTTGAAGTTCAGGAGCCACCGCAGGGATGCATGGTCGGTCCTGATGAGAAATTCTTGCCCGTACAGGTACTTGTGGAAGTGTTCAATGGTCTTCACGATGGCGAGCAGCTCCTTCCTGGTGACGCAGTAGTTCCTTTCTGGCTTTGACAAGGCCTTGCTGAAGTAGGCCACTACTCTCTCCTCGCCATCCACTACTTGCGACAGGATTCCCCCTATGCCAAAGTCGCTGGCATCGGTATCGACGATGAACCTTGTTGCAGGTCTGGGGTAGGCCAGAATAGGCGCGGTGCACAGAGCCTGCTTGAGTTGTTCGAAGGCACTGTGGCATTCTGCTGTCCACGTGAAGAGTTGGTCCTTCTCAGTCAGTCGATGTAAAGGTTTGGCGTTGTCGGCGAATCCTCTTACGAAGCGACGGTAATAAGTGCAGAGTCCCAGGAAGCTTCGTAGTTGGGACTTGTCCTTCGGAACTGGCCACTCCCTCACAGCTGCGGTCTTCTCTGGGTCGGTGCGCACCCCTTCCTCGGAGACGATGTGCCCAAGGTACTGGACCCGCTTCTGGAAGAGCTGACACTTCTTGGGGCTCAACTTCAGCTGGGCAGCCCGTAGCTTCAACAAGATCTCCTTCAGGTTGCTGTAGTGCTCCTCGAAGCTCCTCCCCAGAACGATGACGTCGTCTAGGTATACCAGGCAGGTCTTCCAGTGTAGTCCCCTCAGAATGGACTCAGCCTTTCGAAGGTCGCAGGGGCGTTGCACAGACCGAATGGCATGACGGTGAACTGCCAGAGCCCGCTGCCCACAGAGAACGCCGTTTTCTCGCAGTCCTTAGGGTGGACCTCCACCTGCCAGTAGCCACTCTTCAAATCCAAGGTGGAGAACCATCTTGACCCTGATATGGTGTCCAGCGTGTCGTCGATCCGGGGTAGAGGGTAGCTGTCCTTCTTCGTGACGTCGTTCACCCGCCTGTAGTCCACGCAGAACCTGGTGGAACCGTCCTTCTTCTTCACAAGCACGACCGGAGAACTCCAAGGACTATGTGATGGCTCGATCACCCCTTGCTCCTTCATCTCTTCTACCATCCGGTCGACTTCGGCTTGCTTGGCGAGTGGGACACGTCGGAATGGGGCCCTAATCGGTGCGCTGTCCCCAACGTCGATTCTGTGCTGGACCAAGCTTGTCCTGCCGAAGTCTCTGCTTCCCACGGAGAAGACATCCTGGAATTCGCGTAGCAGGTCCTGAAGTTGGCGTGATTGTTCCTCGTCTAAATGGTCCTGGGATCCTTGGTACAGCTTCTGTAGTTCTTCTGGCAGTGTGCGTCTTCTTCGGTTGTCCGTCTGCAGGTGTCCGTCTGTCGTATCTGTGATGCGGGCAATCCAGGTAACGGGCTCGCAGACACCTAGGTTGGTGTCCCGGTGAACCGTAATGTCGTAGTTGTTCAGGTTGGACAGGCGGACGTACGGCCGAGACGTCGCGTCGTGTTGATGAGGGTCTTGGCAACTAGCAATCCTTTTGTCTGGATGTCCTCATATTTTGGCTCGATGACAGCCGCCACTCCCTCAGCAGTTCCGTCGACAATTACGGCAGCGCTGACCTCCGTTCTGGCGGGAACGATGACGTCTTCTCTCAACCTTACTCGTCGTGCGGTGATGGACTCGTGCGCAGGTTGCAAAGCGAGTTCCTCACCTCCGAAATGCAGAGTGTTGGTACTCAGATCCAAGATGATGTTGTTCTGGTCCAGGAAGTCCAGTCCGATGATCACTTCATTTGATACGTCAGCCACAAGCACTGGATGCTTTATCGCCCGTCGGCCAATGTCGAACTCCAGTGATGCTTCGCCATGTACCGTTGCGGTCTCTCCGGTCGCAGTTATTAGCTGGAGGTTCCTTTGTGTGGGTTGCACTCTCCACTTCGGGATCACGGTGGGACTGACGATGGTACTCGATGCTCCCGTGTCGATTATCATGGGCCAGCTCTCTCCGTTGACGACTCCGTCGACCATCAGGCTGCTATTATCCCTCCGTAACTGCGTCACACGAACTTGGACTGCCGGGGCTTGACGATTGTCACAAGCCAACCTTTCCCCCCCAAGGCTGGCTGATACTTGCTTTCCTGGGCCGCGCGGTTTCCCTACGACTGACTGTCCCGACGGAAACCCTTGGCGGCGGCGATCACCGCAGTCCTTGCTCAGGTGGCCTCTCTTACGGCAGGTCCAGCAGGTCGGTAGTCCTCTTCCGGGCCGCCTCTCCGAATGTTCTTCGGCTACGTTTTTGTTGGTGGTACTGCGACTCTTGAAGAACCGGCCTAGCGCCTCCATCAGTTCATCGGCCAGGGGCTTGGTCTTGTTGGTTTTTGCTGGTTCGTCGACGTCCACTCGACGCACCCGCGCGTGCATTCTAGATGCCTGTTTTGCCGTCTCGAACTCAAGTGCGTGGCTCAGCGCATCTGCCAGGGTCTTATTGCGCGCGAGACGGAGCGCCTGTTGAGTGTCCGAGTCCCGTAGCCCGTCGGTGAAAGTCTGCGTCGCTATCTGCTCCAGAAAGTCGGCCGGCGCTGTTGGGTAGGCGAGCCTTACGAGGCGTGCGATGTCCATCTCGAACTCCTGCAGGGTTTCCGCGTTCTTCTGAACCCGGGTCCGGAGCTGCATCTGATAGGCCTGCTGAAGATGGCTATCTCCATATCAGGACTCCATATGGGCGATCAGGGAAGCGTAGTCCTGGGATCCAGTCGGTATGGCCTGAAGGACGTTAAGGGCGTCACCTCTCAGCGCTACAATGAGAGCTGTAGCCTTTTCTGTGTTGTTCCAGTTATTTATGGAACAGGCCGCCTCGAACTGACGTAAGTAGGTGCTCCACGGGACCTTTCCGTCGAAGGTTGGGGGCGTCACTCTGCTATGTCCCGTTCCTGATATTCCCGGTGTAACGGTGGGCGGGCGTTGGCGCAGCTCGGCATCTTCCTCTCGTAGAGCGTTGAATTCCTCTTTCACCCCCGTCAGTGGGCGTTGGCGCAGCTCGGCAACTTCCTTTTGTAAGGCGTTGAATTTCTCCTCCACCCCCATCAGCGGGCGTTCGCACAGCTCGGCAACTTCCACTTGTAAGGCGTTGAATTTCTCCTCCACCCCCATCAGCGGGCGTTGGCGCAGCTCGGCAACTTCCACTTGTAAGGCGTCGAACTTCTTTTCCACTGCTGCGACTTCCTCACGTAGGCCCTGTTCTAATTTCCTTTGGCTCTCCTCTAATTTCGTCAGCAGACACTCTTCCAGATTTTTCTGGCCATCCAGAAATTTGGCGGTTAGGTCCTCTGCTAACTTATTTTGGCTGTCCTTCAGGTCCTCTGCTAACTTCTTCTGGCCATCCTCCATCTTCTTCTGGCCATCCTCCATCTTCTTCTGGCCGTCTTCCATTTTGGCAGTTAGGTCCTTGGTTAAATTCTTCTGGCCGTCTTCTATGCCATTTAACTTTTCTAGCAATGCTGCCAATTGCGCCTCCATTTTAGTTGTTTGCCTTGTAAAGGGCATGCACTCACAGGAAAATTAGAGAAAATGACCTGCTCGGGTTTTGAAACCAGGACCGTCAGGTGTTGTGCTTGAGTTCGTAATCCGGCTTCTGACACCAGTTGTTACGTGCCACCCCCTAGTGGCACCTTTGTTAACTGGATTACGGTGGGTATAAAGCACAACACCAATTACTGCTTAAAGAAATAATTAATTTTATTGCAGCCAGAAAAATACACTACGCAACAGCAATCATTACCTTACTCCAGTTTCCTCACGTCGAGAATACTTTCCCTTTCACTTGTCAACAAACCACAGTTAATCCTCTTCGCTAATGAGTCCGCTCCCGTACGCTCGCTGGAAATAGCTGCACTAGGTCTGTCACTGTACTATACACTGTTTCACAAGCACCACAATCACTTCCTCGGTGTCAAGAGAATCAGCTTCACTAGGGGTTTCGCAAGTCACCACACTTCTGTCGCTCAGAATAATCGCTCACACTAGCTCGTAAAACACAACAACAACCACTGCTTGACAGGTCGCACTTATATAGCAAGCCGGTGACTCAATAAATGCTTCTAGATCCATCCAGGGTTCACGGCTTCTCGAGGTTTCCATCGCTGGTCCAGTCACGAATATTCTGGACTATCCCTTTGTCCTAGTAGCCCTGTTGCATAAGGCGCACGCAATACAGGAGGCAGGCCACAGCCCAGCCCTGGGGCAGTTGTGACTCATGCGGCGAGCGATGACACAAACTCACAGCCGTAACAACATATAACAATCCTAAATGGCGAGCTTCCGAAATATTGAACGGTTCTCAATATCTATGAATCTTTTACAGCAACCAATCTGATTTTTTTTTATGTTCATAGAGACTATGAACATATGTCCACCTATAGGACTTTCAGTAACCTGGTGAGCACAAATCCAACATGGCGGCGACGCGAAGTATAATATTTAAATGGACGTTTCTCGCGAATTAACTATCCGAGTGCCGTGAAACGTAGCACGTTAAATGCTTATACAAACGTTGATCCACTGGCATCTAATTTATTTCAATTGTTTGCATAATCACAAGATGGCTGCTGTGCGTAATTTTAAAATCTCGTTTTTACTTCTTGTGTTCTAATCATGCGATTGAAGTTTGAATACCACACGTACACAATAATCTTAATGTAATAGTACAAAATTAAAAATCCAACCTGGCGACCATCTGAAATATTTAGACGGTTCTCAATATCCACAAATCTGTTATAGCAATTAAACTGAAATTTTGTATGTTGATAGAGGCAATTAACATGAGCAGGATATATGAAAATAGGCTGTATAGTTCTTCACGGAACTACTTGTTCTCATTGAAGGAATCATCTTATCTTATATATTAAAACTATTTATGAAATCTTAAGCCAGTCCGTCCGGCCATTCTATCCGGTCGATTTCCTTCATTCTTTTTTTAAATGTATGGTATTCATACACAGATTTGTTTTCCGCCTTTCTCAAATTATTTGATTTTTCAACTTATTCCAACATTTTATCTCTTTGAAGCGATCATATCGTTGGTTCTAATTGCGGTAAGCAGGTAATTTAGGTCTATGAACATTCAGTGACTCACGCGCTTTCATTTGAGCTGTTAACTATTCAAATGGGATGATTCTGAGGAACGTTATGAGTGAACATTCGATATTACACCTCATTTTTTCAACATTTTGTCTCATTGTAGCAATCATATTTTCGGTTCTAATTGAGTTACAACGTTCGTTTTGGTCTAAGAGCACTCAGTGGATCATGTTCTATCTTCTGAGTTGGTAAATATTTAAATTGGTTGATTCTGAGGAATGTTATGAGTGCCGAAGCGAATATTAGAAATAATTATGAAAAATTAACCGAGTCAGTCCGGCCATTCTATCCGGGCGATTTCCTTCATTCCTTTTTTGATTGAAAGGTATTCATGCGCTGATTTGTTATCAAGTATTACAAATGACTTAACTTCCGCCTTCCTCAAATTATCTGATTTCCTGAACTTTTTCCAACTCTTTTCTCTCATTGAAGCAATCATATCTTTGGTTCTAATTGAAGTTCGCGGGTCGTTTTTGTCTAAGAACACTCGGTGGATCACGCTCTCTCTTTCGAACTCTTAACTATTCAATTGGCTGATTCTGAGGAATGTTATGAATGGACATTTAATATTACTTCTAATTTTTCATTTTCTTGCACCGAAAAATGAACATTGCCATGAAATTAATAGGGTAGTTTCAGATCTACTTCCAGGAACTTATAGATTTTACACGAGTGAGAATACATTAGTAACTGAGGAAGAAAATTGAAGTTTTGCATTTTCCCACTGAATTTTTGAACAGGCTTGAGGTGAGTGGTCTACCTCCCCAAGTGCTGACTTTGAAAGAAGGTGCTATTGCAATGTTCCTTAGGAGTTTCAATGCAACTAACATATTACTGAACGGGACGAGGCCAATAATTAGAAACATGTACGACAATATCGTTGTTGTTTGAGTCTTCAGTTTTTTGACTGATTTGATGCAGCGCTCCATGCCTCCCTGTCCTGAGCTAATCGTTTCATCTCTACATAGCTACCACACCCTACATCCGAGGCAATCTGTTTAACATATTCTAACCTTGGTCTACCCCTACAGTTCTTGTCCTCGACCCTTCCTTCCATAACTAAGCTTGCTATTCCTGGGTGTCTTAGTGTGTGTCCTACCAACCTATCTCTTCTCTTCATTAGCAGTCGCCAGAAACATCTCTCCTCTCCCACTCGCCTTAATACCTCTTCGTTTGTAACCCTATCTACCCATCTGATCTTCATCATTCTCCTGTAACACCACATTTCAAATGCCTCAATTCTCCTCTTTTCTGCTGCACCAATAGTCCAAGTTTCACTTCCATAGAGCGCCACGCTCCAGACAAAGGCTTTCAAAAATGACTTCCTAATACCTAAATCTATATTCGATGTCAACAGATTCCTTTTTTGTAGAAAGGCTTTCCTTGCCTGAGCCAACCTACTTTTTATATCCTCTTTGCTTCGTCCATCACTGGTTATTCTGCTTCCTAAGTAACAGAAGTCTCCTACTTCCTTCAGCTTTTCACCTGCCAATTTGATCTCCATAGAGGTTTCTGATTTATTTCGTCTGCATTCCAGTATTTTTGTTTTACATTTATTAATTTTTATCATGAAGTCCTTCCGTAAGACGGAATCCATACCATTCAAAAACTCATTCAAATCCTCAGGCTTGTCGGCCAAGATGACGATGTCATCAGCAAATCTCAGAGTTGAAATTATTTCTCCTTGAATTTTCACTCCCACTTTAAATTTTTCTCCAACTTCCTTCATTGCTTGTTCAATGTAATGATTGAGAAGTATGGGTGATAAGTTGCAGCCTTGCCTTACACCTTTCATAATACCAGCTTCTCTCTCATATCCTTCAGCTCGAATGACTGCTGTCTGGTTTCTGTATAGATTGTATATCACCCTCCTATCCCTGTACTTTATTCCAATAGATTTCAAAATGTCAATTTATAATTAAATACAAGTTTTTCGGGCTTGTAGGCCGTGGTCCAGACAGGATATCCTGTCTGCTGTCTGGACCACGGCCTACAAGCCCGAAAAACTTGTATTTAATTATGAACGCCGGCCGTGAAAGCCTAAGCTGTTATATCAAACAATTTAGTCCAATCAACGTTATCAAAAGCCTTTTCTAAGTCTACAAATGCCATGAACGTTCTCTTATCTTTCCTTATTCTACCTTCCAAAATCAGCCTAAGACTTAGTACAGCTTCCCTTGTTCCTATATGTCTCCTGAAACCAAACTGGTCTTCACCCAACTCCGTTTCTATCTGGCTTTCAATCCTCTTGTAAATTATTCTAGACAGGATCTTTGAAGCATGAGTAATCAAGCTGATTGTACGGTAATCTTCACATCTGTCAGCTCCCACTTTCTTTGGTATAGGGATGATAACATTCTTCTTGAAATCAGGGGGTACCTCACCTGTCTCATAAATCCTACACACCAAGTGAAATAACCTGATCAGACCTTCATCTCCTATGCAGCGTAGCAACTCAATCGGTATATCATCTATGCCTGGTGCTTTGTTCCTGCCTAAGTCCTCTAATGCTCTGTCAAATTCTGATCTCAATATTAAATCTCCTTTTGCATCCTCATTAATTTCCTCCTCCCTTTCCATTACACGATTCTCAATCTCCTTTCCCTTATACAAGCACTCTATGTAAGCTTTCCATCTCTCAACCTTTTCTTCCCTATCTGTTAGAGGCTTTCCATTTGTGTCCCTAATTTTACAGCACTTAGTCTTCTTTTCCCCAAAAGTATTCTTAATCCTTCGATAAGCTGTGTCTACTTTTCCTAATTTCAGACACTTTTCTATACCAGCACATTTCTCTTTCAACCATTCTTCTTTCGCTTCCTTGCACTTCTTGTTAACCTCATTTCTCAGACGTCTGTATTCTGCTTTCCCCTCTTCATCTCTTAGATTCTTGTGTTTCCGCCTTTCATCCATCAATTCTAGTATACCCTGAGTGATCCACGGTTTTCTACCTATTCTTTCCTACCAATGTTTTCTTCTGCGGATTTTGTTATTTCATTCTTCAAAAGTGCCCATTCGTCTGCAATTGAAGTTTGTTGAGAGGTTTGATTTGTCCTTCCTTTATACTCTTCTTGAATCTTTCGTTTACATCCTTTACTTTCACTCTGTCTATTGCCCACCTTTTTGGCTTTTGACTTTTCTTCAGTTTCTTCAACTTTAATCTGCATTTCATTACAACCAGATTGTGGTCAGAGTTTATGTCAGCACCAGGATATGTTTTACAATCCAAAATCTGGTTTCGAAACCTCTGCTTGACCATAATGAAGTCGATTTGGTAACGCCCTGTATCTCCTGGTCTCATCCATGTGTATATTCTTCTATTGTGGTTATTGAATAAGGTGTTAGCTATGACCAACTCATGTTCGGTGCAGAATTCCATCAGCCTGCTTCCTCGATCATTCCTTTTACCTAATCCGAAATCTCCTACTATCTTCCCTTCTCTCCCTTTTCCTACCACAGCATTCCAATCTCCCATTACTATAACATTTTCATCACCTTTGATATACCTCAGAATGTCATCTATTTCTTCGTAGACCTTTTCAACATCCTCATCATCAGCTTGACTGGTAGGCATATAGACTTGAACCACTGTGGTGCACGTAGGTTTAGTATTGATTTTTGCTACAATAATCCTTTCACTGTATTGCTCATAATATTCCACCCGCTGTCCAAGTTTCCTACTCAATATGAGACCAACTCCTGCTTGGCCATTGTTTGATTTAGTGCTAATGACCCTATAGTCTCCTGACCAAAAGTCCTGCTCTTCCTGCCAGCGCATTTCACTAATCCCAACCAAATCCAACCTCAACCTATCCATTTCCCTTTCTAAGTTTTCTAACTTTCCACTTCCTAGCAGACTTCTAACATTCCACGCTCCGATCCGTAGAATGTCAGATTTCCTCTTTGTCACTTCTGTGATGTTAACGCCCTCTCGAGTAGTCCCCACCCGGAGATCCGAACGGGGGACTAGTTTACCTCCGGATTGAAATTTTACAAGGGAGGAGGCAATCATCACATGTAATTATGCATAGAGAGGTGCATATCCTCGGGAATAGCATTACGGCTGTAGTTTCCCGTTGCTTTCAGCCGTGCAGCAGAACGCAGTGTAGCCATTAGTTGGCTCATATTATCAATATCTTAACCGTCTATTAGACTAGTAAGGAATTGATTTATTCTGAAAGGCTGCTACTCCCTTTCAGAATAAGTAAAGAGCAATTCTACTACAAAATACTAACCTTCTACTAACAATTAAATACCAAAATTCTACTAACGAAAAATATACTAAAGTTTCACCAACAACAAATACTACTACTAAAACAGTCTGTCACCAGGCCCGCTCACATGCACCCTCACCAGACACACTCACACACCACAGTCTAATAGAACAATGACATATATCTAATAAACAAATTAACTTCATACTTACAACTAAAACTAACTACATACTTACTGTACTGTAATTTGAATTGACAATATTTACAAAATTTAAAATGATAATCTGGTAGCAAAAATATCTACCCCGTCCCGGATTCGAACCCGAGATCTCTAGGTAGGTCGGTAGATACCCACAAAACCTCAAAGCAGACATTATCATAGATTTCTAAGTTCTAACTGGTTTGAATAGAGGGGAGCGAATACTGCTACCACGCGTAGATTGTCACCATCCGACACTAGAATGACGGCAATTTCCTAATTCACTAGCGTTTTGTATTACAATCAACAAAGCGCAGGGTCAAACGCTTTATCGAGTTACAATCTACTTGCCTGATCCAGTTTTAGGCCATGTAAAAGTAGAAATTAAACCTGAGGGTCGACGCACAGCGAACATTGTCTGGAAGGAAGTATTGTGAAATAAAGGTTATAAATCATTACATGATGTTGTAATTTTTAAAATTCCAATGCTGAAAGATAATGCTGCAGAGCAGCACGGGCGCCCTAGTTATAGATGAACATTTTTCCTGGACGCAGCACGTCTGCAATGTTTCCAGAAAAGTATTTTCCGCATTGAATTCACTTAGAAGATTCTGGAATATTTTCTCTCGTGTATTAAAGGAATGACTTGTTTCCTCCCTAATATTGCCTCATTTTGATTACTGCGATGTGATATACAAATATCTCACTGTTACTCTTAAAAACATACTCCAACATGCACAAAATGCCTGTGTACGCTACATATTTATTTACGGTATTATGCCCATGTCACCCCCGCTTATGAGCAACTTAACTGGTTACGTCTAAATCAACGCCGCGACCTCCATTCCTTATGTCTTCTTCAACAAATATTCTCAACTTCAACTCCAGCTTACCTGCATTCTCAGTTTCACCGCCTCTCGTACGAGCATAGTCTTGGAACACGGTCAAAAAACGACACTCTCTTGCTGATACCCATAAACCGCACAGTTCGCTATACCAACTCCTTTGTTGTTGCTACTGCACGACTGTGGAATAATCTGCCTCGCTCTGTCAGAGGAGCAACCCCGTCCAGCTTCAAGCAGCGTTGCCAGCAGTACATACTCACTAATAAATGAAAGTTGAACTCAACACTTATGCTTATATTCTTACGTCGTATTACATATAGGCTATTCAAACTTTCCAATTCTCACTTTCTCATTTACTCTCTATTTAGATATCTAAATAACCTCCTTCAGTAACGACTAATTATCTTTATTATCATCTTCATCACCATCATTAGTCTACTTTTTTCAGTATTTCCTTACCTTACTGTAATTTTAAACTTACTTCTAAGTAGTCTATCTTAGTTATTCACCCTAACAATGCAACAATTTACAGCCTACACCACTAAGCTAATCCAGTTTATATGTATTTTATATTGTACTAGCAGAAGTACCCGTTCTTCGAACGATGTTCGGTGTTAACACCAGACATTATCAATTGAGCTTCTCTTGCAATGGTTAGCGGTTTGTCATTCCTTCATAAGTTTATCAGAATGAAGTTAGTTTTCTGGGAATATCGCACTGTTAATTTAAGGGTCTTAAAATGTGGTTTTCGGAGACCCTTTATAGACTCGCGAATTTTGTGTCTCACATTGAGAAGCGCAACATATGCTATGGTAGTCAGTTTAGGATAATTTTCATATTTCGCCTATTTTAGCATGTAGTTTGAGAAGTTATTCCCTATATCCACCCTTCTACTGTATGAAAAGTACGGTGAAGAGTTTTATAAATGATTGGTGTATTGACTCATGTTTACCATACCTAATTTTACGATGCACCAAGCATCCGAAAACGAGTTATAGGCGTACATATAGATACACAGAGACAGACAGACAGACAGACAATTCTATTGCCTACAACATCTCACCCAGATATCCAAATATGGGTATATCTAACACGCAGTATCGAACAAAATCATCCTTACGATGAACCCGTATGTCAACAACAACAACAACAAAAAAAGAAGATCAGTTAAAATGTGCTCTCAAACTAAATTCACCTAACGTGTACTTCCTGACGTGAAATAGAATTGAAAGCCTTGTAGACGAAACGCAATACACGTCACATAACAACTGACCCTCTACGTTGCGTTAGGTCCCCATACACTGGAAGACCTCTTTCATAAATTATAAAGGCTTGTGGTGCATGCAAATTCAGGTTCTTTAGCCTCAAATGGCCTAAATTCCTAAAAGCAGCAAAAAATGCTGATTCAATTGATGATTTTTTTAAAAGTAATGTTGCTGTTTGGAGATATAACAGACCTTCTGTACTATATGTCGCACGTGAAAATTGCATGAAAAAAATCTAGGTTACCCCTTGACCCCCTTATTTGCATTGATGAATTATACAGTCTACGTTGGTTCCCTGATAACCTTATAGCCATTTGCAAACTTTCACAGAAATGTAATAAATGGAGTGACATTGCCTCTTACAGAAATAGATGGAAAGTTGGATGCCACCCCTTGAGATAATGTTGTCATGGTTACCGATTTGCATTCCTGCATTAGTTTGTTAAATTAAATTAGTTTTCTGGGAATATTTCAGAAACTGTTGGTTTTATAGCCTAATACTGTAGTATTTGAGGACCCTTTAGAGCCCCCGAGTTTTTTTCTGGCACCGAGGGGATTTGCCTCTTCGTTGTACGCTATAATATAATACTAATAATAATAATAATATATATGGATAGGAATATAATAGACCTGCCGTACCACACCCGCAGGTGTAAATGGCGTCAAAAAATTCTAGAGTACCCCTTGACCCCCTTAAGCGCATTATACGTATTGATGAATTTTACAGCTTAATTTGGTTCCGTGAAAACCTTCTAGCCGATTGCAAACTTTCACACTAATGTAATTAATGGAATTGCATTGCATCTTACAGCAATAGATGGACCTCTGAGAATCTGTTGCCATGGTTACCGGCTTGCATTCGTTCATTTATTAAATGAAATTAGTTTTCTGGGAATATCTCAAAAACGGTTGGTTTTAGGGCCTTAAAATGTGGTTTTCGGGGACCCTTTAGGGCCCCGGAGTTTTGTCTCTCATTGAGGGGCTGAAAATGAGCTTTGTCTCGTCCTTCTACTCCTATTACAGCATGTATTCTAAGGGGGTAGGCCCCCTTTTATGAGAGGTACGGAGAAGAGTTACATCAATGATTAGTGTCGTGCCTCTGATGGATATCTGTACCAAATTTTAGGTTGATACACCCTGCCACTCTCGAGTTATAAGGGAACAAAGTTGTCCACAGACAAACAAACAAACAGACAGACAAAAAAAAATATTTTCGCGCGCATCCTTCATAAAACAGTCTGAAACGCGTAAATAACTCCAATTTCCATAAGAATTCAGAAAAAAACCGACAAACTTTTATTTTTATATATGTAGAGATATGTGTTGACCGTCTTTTATTGCACAAATTTAGGTTTTACTCGCAACCGTTGGAGGTACACGAAAAGTGATAAGGACCTTTTGGATAGCAAATTAAATGTTAAAGCTCGTGTATGCCATCAACAGTTTTCTATTTCTTAGCGTTCTCTTTTTATTTGAAATGGAAATATGAACTTTTGAAACCAAAGGTGTAGTGACGTCACAAATGTAGGTTTTACTCGCTAACTGTTGGAGATACACGAAAAGTGATAAGCACCTTTCGGATAGGACATTAAATTTTCAAGTTCGTATGTGCCATCAAAAGTTTGCTATTTCTTAGCGTTCTCTTTTTATTTGATATGGAAATATGACATTTTGAAACCAAAGGGCGTAGTGACGTCATAAAATGGTCGCCATTTCTTAATAGTGCATAATATCGAAATCAAAAGTATCCTATATGTAAACCTGGTAAATGAGCTACATCCATGCAAAATTTCATTTAAATCGGACCAGTGGTTCTTGCGTTATTGAGTAACACGCAGACAGACAGACACACCATCTCATTTTTATATATTAGTAAGATAAATATTGTAAAATTGTTAGATTTAGGTTGTATTTGTATTGTTCATTATCAAGCTAATCCATTTCGTATGTATTTAATATTATATCAACATTGTAATATTGTTAGATTTAAGTTGTATTTGTATTGTTCATTACTTATCATTTGTATAATCTGGTTAAATGGAAGAGAGGGCCCAATGGCCCTAATCTTGCCAGACAAAATAAATCTATCTAATCTATCTAATCTAACAACTCAAGCAGGCTCTGTGCACCGCACCTATCGTGGCCTACCCCAGATCTGGTAAGAGGTTCATCGTACCCATGCCAGCGACTTTGGTATAGGGGGAGTCCTGTCGCAAGTAGTAGACGGCGAGGAGAGAGTAGTGGCATATTTCAGCAAGGCCTTGTCAAAGCCAGAGAGGAACTACTGCGTCACCAGGAAGGAACTGCTCGCCATCGTGAACACTTCCACAAGTACCTGTACGGGCAAGAATTTCTCATCAGGACCGACCATGCATCCCTGCGGTGGCTCCTGAACTTCAAGCAGCCCGAGGGTCAAATCGCGCGGTGGTTAGAGAGGCTTCAACAGTACAACTTTGAGATCCAGCACAGGAAAGGTCAACTGCATTCTAACGCCGACGCCCTGTCACGAAGACCATGCCCCGAACACTGCACCTTCTGTGCCAGAAGGGAGGAGAACACCGGGATACAGTGCCAAAGGACTACCGTGGAACTTCAAGGGAGCTAGAGCTGCGAATCTTACACCTGGGACTGATAGCTGAATGAAAGAGGGCCCGTGAGTAGGAAATATAAGGCGGTTCTGACGCAGGGGCTAATGGGCAAGATGGCCGCCGCGCGCAACCAGCCCTATGTTATTCTTATGGAGGGGTCATTCAGAGCTGGCACAGTGGCTAATGGGCAATATGGCTGCCACGCTGTCACAGGGGGAGGTCGGCCGTGTAGTTACTAAATGGAATAATAATAATAATAATTATTATTATTAATAATTTTATTAGATGATTATTGATTGATAGCTTGCCACGATGGGTGAGTGGTTATCGTGTCGGACTACCAACCCCAAGCTTGCAGGTTCGCTCTTGGTCGTGGTAAGTGATTTTTGAAAGGCGGCAAAAATTAAGACACGCATATCATACGATGTTGGCATGTAAAAGAACACAGGGAGAGGTCGGCTATTTAGTTGCTAAATGGAATATTTATTGTTTTTACTATTATTATTATTATTATTATTATGAGGTAATTATTGATTGATCATGTACAATCAAGACCAGCCTTATATTGCCCCAGTATATGGTGTAGTGGCTAGCATTCTTAGCTGTTACTGTGGAGGCTCGGGTTCGAGTCCTAGCTCTGTCAAGAAATTTAATTCTAGGCTGAGGGTTGGAATGGGGTACACTCAACCTTGTGAGGCAAAACTGACAGCAGCTGGCTTTTGATTAATACCGCAGCCATTCAGCCTAACCCAACTTTACCTAACCTAACCTAACCTAACCTAACCTTCCCTAACCTAACCAAATCCCACCTTACCTAACCTAACTTCAAAGTCAGAATGCACAATACATTTATTGTTTATTTATATCCCTCGTAAATTAGATATAGAGAATGTCCACCACGATTTAAATCCTCGAGCACACTTTCTGACATATCATTAAAACATGTAGGAAGGAATGTCTGAAAATTTTCACTAACACATAGTACACGTTCACCATACATTGTGTCCACTTTTTGAATGTTAATGATACGGAAAAGAGTATGCATTGGTAATTCAGTGAGCTTTTTTTTTCTCTCTGATCAACAGTTCTGCCTCCCATAGCATTGAGAATGTTTATTGTAGTAGCCAATAAATAAACAAAAAAATCATATCTATTACAGTTTAGCTATAAGTGACCAGAACCACTATAACATTTTATTCTAATAAGGAGATTTTCATAATGATAAGAAAAAATAAATGCTTACCATAATGATGGATTGTGTAAGTAAACGTCTTTTGCTGCTTGATGCCACTACTAAACTGACACTCATACAACAGACAAGCGAGTTCATGTTTCGCTGACGTAATCGTATGTTCCCACGCACTTCCTGTGTGTTGCACGCGCCGTAGTGGCTAAATTTGAAACTAGATGAGATGATTTGCTGACGTAATCGTATGTTCCCCCGCACGCACACGCAGGCCCCTGTGGACGGGACCTTGTGGACGAGTCCCTGTGGAAGGGTCCTTGTTGACGGTCCTTTTTGACTAATTCCTTTAGACCGGTCCCTTTGGACTGGTCCCTAATGCTATGATGAAATTAAACGTTGTTCCACATGAAACGCAAGCGAAGAGCCGATCGCTACTATGAATTAACATGTTTGTTTCTTTTTGTTTTTACACATGTGCACTTAGGGTTTTTGTAAGAGGGCGGGCTTTTTGAATACAGATTTATAGATGAGTTTTTTTTTAAATTACCAAAAGATCCAAAACTAATAGGTCATTAGCTTTTTAATATCTCATTAACCAATAAGGCTAGGGACTTGTATGAGAGGTCGTTGGACTTGAGGTGACATTCTGTTTTTGAATGTATTATTTATTTTTTGTCAAAAGGGCCTAACTACACTTTTGTTAATATCTCGCTAACTAATAATCAGAGAGGGTCAAGTGAGGTGTCATGGGACTCAGGATGGTCAACCCTTTTCCATGACCAACGAATTTACCCAAAGATCTAATACAGCATGGTCATTGACCTATGATTTTATAAACTAATCATTGGAGAGGGTCAAGTGAGGTGTCATAGGACTTAGAATGGTTAACCCTTTCCCATGACCAATGAATTTACCCCCAAAAATCCAAAACAGCAAGGTCATTGATCTAAGATTTTATAAACTAATAATCGAATATCAACATGTGAGGTGTCATAGGACTTAGAATGGTCAACCCTTTCCCCATGGTCAATGAATTCACCCAAAATACCCAATACATCAAGGTCATCGACCTGAGATTTTATAAACTAATAATCGGATACGAAAATGTGAGATGTTTACCATGCGTGATGAAACATAGCTAGGTAGAGAAATAATTAGTGTAGGCTACATGTATGGTGACTGACAAGTCTTTTACCATTGAAACTTGTTTTCAGATCAAACTGCAGTATAGAGAGAGAATAGGTTGCGGGTATGGGTTAATAAATGAGAAACGGTGTACGCAAACTCTGATTTATCATGAATTAAGAGTAGACTATCTTTAATTAATTGGTTAAAGATGATAGTTGAAACACAAAAATGCTCAGTGGTTACCGAGACAAAATGGTCGCTACACACAACAAGCTTTAAATACTTGAGGCTAATAATCTATACACACACACTCGCTTGTTCTAAACTAAACTGTGTTGCTGTCAGTGCTCAGACAGTAGGCTGATGACAAAATGCATTGCTAACAGAAATATAATCATTTTCGGTTGTCTAATGTTACCAGCTATCCATTTTTTTTGTGTTGCAGTGGTAAGCATTTTTAGATCTTGTACTGGTGGTCTTAACTCGATTTCCAAGTCTGAGGCCTAGAACAAGTCGAACTAAGAAACAAGGGCATAGTGGTGCAGTGGTTAAGCTGTTAGCCTTTTCACCAGGGGTTCGATTTCAGGTTAATATGCATGTCATAAACATATTAAACAAAACAAAACAGAGATAACGTTTAAAACTGATAACATTTGTGTCTTTTCAAATTATTACTTGGATTACAAATACAAAGGTGAACTGGGTTTGATATACAGTTAATGCTGTATATCACACACTAGACTGTAAGAAAGACAAAAGAGCAAAATGCGTAGGTAGAGCAGTGGTAAAATTGCTATATGTAGAGAACTACCTGGCAAAGCTATATCGCATAAACAGTGCAGGATCCAGCAATCAAATTTGTATCTTTGTGGAACAGAGAAATGCACTTACGTGAGAAAATGTAAGTTCATGTGTAATATGACCTAACACACAAGTGTTCACCTGTGCACATGCATGATAAGAGCTAACAAGTCACATTCTGTTTCGTTCGTACGTAACGTTAGGTTAGGGCTACGAGGCACATGCCATTTGAGAGCAGGTCAAGGGATCTAACTTGGTGGACGGATGTGTTCTAACGAGTCATTTGTAGTTGAAAGAGAATAATACTTGTTTTTAAGATGTTAAAACTGAGGAGATGGTACGTACTGTAAGACGTCTTGTTATTTCCTGTGTCATATTTCAGACATGGCAGAGAGCACACAGTTCTGTTGCTATGACTAACGCTGCAGTAATTTGAAACCCCACGTGTTCATCAAGACAATGGGTAATGATTATACAAAGTTAGCAGTCATTGGATATTACACAGGTGTTCCTTTCGGTGTCATGTTGCTGACATGGCAGAGAGTGCACAGTTCTATTGCTATGACTAACGCTGCAGTAATTTGAAACCCCCAGGTGTGGATCAAGACAATGGGTGATGATCATGCAAAGTCAGCAGTAATTGGATACCACACATCAACATGGACTAAATCATAAACGTGTTGTCATAACCTGCAGAAACCTCATTTAAAGATTTTAGATTTTACATTTTAAATTTAAGATTTTTTGATTTATAGATTTTACTTTTTTTACATTTTCCAAAAAGAGTAAACTACAAGGTCACACACCTAACCTCATTAAACCTAACTTTACCAAACCTAACTTGAGCTAATCCAAAGGTTAATGCACATACACAAAGTATATAAGGTACATGCAACTATCCTTATGCTAGTCTTACAGGTTACTGTACAACATGATCACTACCCCAAACGGATTTTTTTTTCATTTTGTTGTTCACACATATGTCAATTTTCCAATTTCCCATTTTCGTTTTTTTAATGTCAGTTTTTAGTTTTTTCAATTTCATAATATGGAAAACATGGATTTTGCATTTTGTTTACACATTTATCAATTTCACAATTTCCTATTTACAGTTCTTAAATTGTCAGTTTAAAGTTTTTCAATTTCATGATATAGAAACATGGATTTTCCAATTTCTTGTTTTCACATTTGTCAATTTTCCAAATTCACATTTACAGTTTTTAAAATTTTAGTTTAATGTTTTTTTTTCTATTTGTCAATATGGAAACATGGATTTTTCCAATTTGTGTTTACATGTTCATTTTGCATTAGGAGTGGAGAGAGGTTGGTAGTAATTAAAAATGTGCAAGCAGTGTCCATTGTTGACAGGTCATTGTTGACGAGTCCTTCTCATACAACAGACAAGTGAGTTCATGTTTCGCATGCATTACCTAAAATATAATACCATGCAAGTGTTTAACATTTTGCAAATTAGCTTATGTATTAGTTTATGTGTGTGGTCTTATGTTGGGCATTTTGTGTTGGCTTATTTGACAAGTTATTTTGTCAATGCATTTAGTGGATTTTTCTCCTGGTCTTGGAAAGTATATCAGTCCATTTTATCACAACATAATGCTTACTGCCATGTTTGTAAGCAACAACAACAACACACTAAACTTTCAAAAAAATCTTAAGTACTCTAAGGTACTCTCAACTCGTACTCTTACCTCTATCCCATGCCTAGTCAAGAACATTTTTTTTCCAGAAAAACGGTGAATGGGGAAAGTAGACTATATGTTTAAACTAAAAAAAATCATATAAATTCATATGTTAACTCTATCACCTACGTTTATCCCATTCCTAGTCGAAAAATATTATATTTTTTTACATTTTTCAAAAAAATATTTGGAAAGTAGGCTATATTTTTGAAAACTAATCATCCTATAAAGTCATATATAGACTCAACCAATGGCTTTTATATCCTTAATCGTTAGAACAAAATATGGAATTTTTGACATTTTTTCCCAAAAATGTTCATTTTTAAAAATGGGCTTTTATTGGAAACTAGGAATTTTACAAAAACGTGTGTTTGACATAAATGACAGGTATTTACCCCCCCCCCCCTCCCCAGATCTCTGGGACAAAATCCAGAAATGTTTTAATCTAATCCTAGCTAACCTCACCTGACCTGACCATACCTGTTTGTAAGCAACAACAAAAACTAAGATTCCATGAATTCCAGAGTACAATTTTTGCTCGATGTCACTACTGAAGTGATAATGGGTTTTCCGATCCTATCACTATAAATTCATTGCCCCCGCTCTTATCTCGGTCTCTACAAGAACCATGCCTATTTTTAGCCTACTTTTCACATTTTGCAAAAATGAGGAAAAAGTAGTCTTATGAGATCGATCCGGGAAAATGTGTGTGTGTCTGTCTGTCCTTCTGTCTGTCTGGCTGTGTGTGTGTGTCCCCCTATCAACTCCTAAACGGCTGGAGCAATCGAAATAAAATTTGGTAGGAGTAAAGATCTATACCTGAATATCTCACGGCCATATTTGAAAATGATGTCAGTGCTACCAACTGCTGAAAAATCGCAATTGAAATTTGAGCTCCATGTTGGATATCCTGGAAGGTATGAATGGGAGCTATTTCAAAATCGGCACACATATAGATAATAATATTGCAGTTTAATTTCCAGAAGGCCATACATGGCAGTGTTGCCAAAATGATTATAAGCCTACTGATAGGTCCAATATTTAAATGCATATAACTTCTACACTATCAATTGGAAATCAACAATATTTCGTATGTTGTATGTGTATATAACCAGATATGACTGAACGTATTCTTATGAACCACCAGTGCTGCCAACAGCTAAAAAATGCTCTTAATTTCTATTATCCAAATACCAATATATATGAGAAAGTATGCAAGCCGACAGCTTTAAACTATGCACACGTATAGTACATGACATTCTAGATTACTTTGGAGTAACTAATATACGTCAGTGCTGCCAACATGATTCTAAGCCTGCTGATAGGTCCAATTTTAAAATGCATGTAACTTCTATACTAACTAATGGATTTCATTCAAAATTGGCACAACAATAGATCATATTATTTCAGATTATTTCTGACCAATACATGCATCACACTGTTGCCAACATGATTTTACGCGCGCTGTTAGATCCAATGTTCAACTGCATGTAACGTCCATGCAATTTATTGGACTCCAACCAAATTTTGTATTCTGTACCTTAAGAGATGGAACTAAGAATATATTCAGTCACCAGGGCTGCCAACTGTAGTGCTCTATTAGGCTACATTATGCCAGGTATACAGTATTTCGAACTAATTAGAAATTTCGATATTACCAACTTAATTTCGTCATTATTCTAGATAGATCCATATCGATTAATCATTGGCATGAATCATACATTTTAAGAAAAGTAGGCTCTTTAGTTCGTCACGGAACTTCTTGTTATTATGCCAGATGATGTAATGTTCGGGTGCAAAGTGTGTGCAAAGTAGGTGTAAAAGTGAGTGCAAAGTGGGTGCAAAAGTGGTTGCAAAAGTGGGGGTGTAAAAGTGGTACCCTATTTGTAATGGCTTATTTGACAAGTTATTTTATGGTACCCTATTTGTAATGGCTTATTTGACAAGTTATCTTTGTCAATGTATTTAGAGGATATTTCTCTTGTTCTTGGAAAGTATCTCATCCCTTTTTATGATAGCATAATGCATACCGCCATGTTTGTAAGCAACAACAACACACTAAAATTCAAAGAATCCAAACTACTTACTCTAAGGTTAATGATTGCCTCTCAACTCCAGTCCACGCCTAGTCAAAAACATTATACATTTCAAATTTTTCAAAAAAAAAAGGTAAATTGGGACAGTAGGCTATATGTTTAATCTAAAAATCATATAAAATCATGTGCTAACTACAACACCTAAGTCAATCCCACTCTCAGTAAAAAATATTATATTCTTTAAATTGTTCCAAAAAATATTTGGAAAGTAGGCTATATTTTGAAAACTATTCATCCTAAAAAGTCATATATAGACTCAAACCAATGGCTTTTATGTACTTAATCGTTAGAACAAAACATGGAATTTTTGACATTTTTCCAAAAAATGTTCATTTTAAAAATGGGCTATATTTTGTAAACCATGAAATTTACAAAAAAAAAGTGTTGGACATAAATGACAGGTATTTACCCCCTCTACCCAAAAACCAAGTCCTAGGTCTCTGTGACAAAATCCAAAAAAGGTTCTATTTTGAAAGTAGACGATATTTTGAAAACTAATCATTCTAAAAGTCATATATAGACTCAAACACATTTTCTCTAAGTCCTTTAACGTTAGAACAAAACTTAACACATTTTCAATTTTTGCAAATAAAAGGTCAATTTTCAAAATTGTCTATATTTTGGAAAATAAGAATTTTAGAATAAAGTTTGTTTAACGTAAATGAAAGACCTTTACCCCCTCTACCTCAAAAATAAATTGTAGGGGCCTAGGACAAAACTGTGCAGTAGTGTGTTTGTAGCGGTTCTAGCACCTGCTCCTCCTCACCCTCCTCACAAAATGGCGGCCGTAGCTTAACTTAACCTAGCCTAACCTAACAAAATGGCGGCCGTAGCCTAACTTAACCTAGCCTAACCTTACAAAATGGCGGCCGTAGCCTAACCTAACCTACGAGGTGTGATCAAAAAGTTCCAAAAATGTGACTGCGACTTAACCAAACCTAGCCTAACCGAACCTAACCTAACCTACAAGGTGTAATCAAGAAGTTCCAAAATATCGGCCGTAGCTTCACTTAACCTAACCTAACCTAAACCTATGAAGTGCGATCAAAAATTTTCAAGATGCTGGTTATAGCTTAACTGGACCTAGCCTAACCTAACCTAAACCTACGAGGTGTGATCATAAAGTTCCAAGATGGTGGTCGTAGCTTAACTTAACCTAACCTACACCCTACGAGGTGTGATCAAAGAGTTCCAAAATCTTGTGAGGAGGGTGAGGAGGAGGATGTGCTAGAACCTCTACAAACACACTACTGCACAGTTTTTGTCTTAGGCACCTACAATTTATTTTTGAGGTAGAGGGGATAAAGGTCTTTCATTTACGTTAAACAAACTTTTTTGTAAAATTCTTATTTTCCAAAATATAGACAATTTTGAAAATTGACTTTTTTTTAAATTGAAAATGTGTTAAGTTTTGTTCTAACGTTAAAGGACTTAGAGAAAATGTGTTTGAGTCTATATATGACTTTTTAGAATGATTAGTTTTCAAAATATCGTCTACTTTCAAAATAGAATCTTTTTGGATTTTGTCACAGAGACCTAGGACTTGGTTTTTGGGTAGAGGGGGTAAATGCCTGTCATTTATGTCAAACACTTTTTTTTTGTAAATTTCATAGTTTACAAAATATAGCCCATTTTTAAAATGAACATTTTTTGGAAAAATGTCAAAAATTCCATGTTTTGTTCTAACGATTAAGTACATAAAAGCCATTGGTTTGAGTCTATATATGACTTTTTAGGATGAATAGTTTTCAAAATATAGCCTACTTTCCAAATATTTTGACTGAGAGTGGGATTGACTTAGGTGTTGTAGTTAGCATAAGATTTTATGTTCGACCCTCACTATTATGTGTCAGGAAACGGTGTCATAATGATGGTCATTATAACACTTATTTTCATTATGATACAGTTTCTCCAGCCAATCAGAGCTCGTTCATTGACCAATTAGGTAACGATACCTTCGCGCATGCACTCAAAATCCAACATGTCGGACATAAACACAACATCGAACTATAATAAATTATCGACATGGAATACGCACCGTCCATATGTTCGCGTAAATAAACTGGCGAATATGAAACAAGAAATAGCACTGTACCTTAAAATCACACACACTAATTTCTACACAGCGCATTCAAACGACTCCGGTGACAATATTACTGAGGGACGGCAGATGTAAACATATGGCTTGCATATGTCATTGCAAGGACACAGAGCGCATGCGTCAAAGATCTTGAAAGACAGAGAGATGTCTCGCGCTCGCTCTCCGATAACAAAATTCTTGTGGCTGACTCTCAACAGATATTTATGAATATTTATGTTAAAACATATAATAAAATTATAATTATCGTCGAACATAAACAGTCGTATGCAACTCGCCTATAATGGTAATTAAGACACTCGTATGGAAATTATAAAACTCGCATACGCTCGTTTTATAAAAAATACTCGTGTCTTAATTATAGCCATTATAGGCTCGTTGCATAATGTACTATTATATGATTTTTAGATTAAGCATATAGCCTACTGTCCCAATTTACTTTTTTTTTAAATTGAAATGTATATTGTTTTTGACTAGGCGTGGAATGGAGTTGAGAGGCAATCATTAACCTTAGAGTAAGTAGTTTGGATTCTTTGAATTTTAGTGTGTTGTTGTTGCTTACAAACATGGCGGTAAGCATTATGCTATCATAAAAAGGGATGAGATACTTTCCAAGAACAAGAGAAATATCCTCTAAATACATTGACAAAGATAACTTGTCAAATAAGCCATTACAAATAGGGTACCATAAAATAACTTGTCAAAGAAGCCATTACAAATAGGGTACCACTTTTATACCCCCACTTTTTGCACCCACTTTTGCACCCACTTTTGCACCCACTTTTGCACCCACTTTGTACCCGAACATTACATCATCTGACATAATAAAAATAGGCATGGTTGTTGTCGAGACCGAGATAAGAGCGGGGGTAATGAATTTATAGTGATAGGATCGGAAAACCCATTATCACTTCAGTAGTGACATCGAGCAAAAATTGTACTCTGGAATTCATGGAATCTTAGTTTGTTGTTGTTGTTGCTTACAAACAGGTATGGTCACGTCAGGTGAGGTTAGCTAGGATTAGATTAAAACATTTCTGGATTTTGTCCCAGAGATCTGGGGGGGTTAAAACCTGCCATTTCAATCAAACACACGTTTTTGTAAAATTCCTAGTTTCCAATATATAGCCCATTTTTAAAAATGAACATTTTTGGAAAAAAAATGTCGAAAATTCCATATTTTGTTCTAACGATTAAGGATATAAAAGCCATTGGTTTGAGTCTATATATGACTTTATAGGATGATTAGTTTTCCAAAATATAGCCTACTTTCCAACTATTTTTTAGAAAAATTTAAAAAAATATAATATTTTTGGACTGAGAATGGGATAAACGTAGGTGATTGAGTTAACATATGACTTTATATGATTTTTTTAGTTTAAACATATAGTCTACTTTCCCCATTCACCTTTTTTTGGAAAAAATGTTCCCGACTAGGCATGGGATAGAGGTAAGAGTACGAGTTGAGAGTACCTTAGAGTACTTAAGATTTTTTTGAAGGTTTAGTGTGTTGTTGTTGTTGCTTACAAACATGGCAGTAAGCATTTTGTTGTGATAAAATGGACTGATATACTTTCCAAGACCAAGAGAAAAATCCACTAAATGCATTGACAAAATAACTTGTCAAATAAGCCAAAACAAAATGCCCAACATAAGACCCCACACATATACTAATACATAAGCTAATTTGTAAAATGTTAAACACTTGCATGGTATTACATTTTAGGTAATGCATGCGAAACATGAACTCACTTGTCTGTTGTATGAGAAGGACTCGTCAACAATGACCTGTCAACAATGGACACTGCTTGCACATTTTTAATTACTACCCACCTCTCTCCAATCCTAATGCAAAATGAACATGTAAACACAAATTGGAAAAATCCATGTTTCCATATTGACAAATAGAAAAAAACACATTAAACTGAAATTTTAAAAACTGTAAATGTGTATTTTGGTAAATTGACAAATGTGAAAACAACAAATTGGAAAATCCATGTTTCTATATCATGAAATTGAAAAACTTTAAACTGACATTTTAAGAACTGTAAATGGGAAATTGTGAAATTGATATGTGTGTAAACAACAAAATGCAAAATCCATGTTTCCATATTATGAAATTGAAAAACTTTAAACTGACATTAAAAAAAATTGAAAATGGGAAATTGGAAAATTGACATATGTGTAAACAACAAAACGAAAAAAAACCAGTGGGGGTAGTATCATGTTGTACAGAAACCTATAAGAGTAGCATAAGGACAGTTGCATGACATGTAAAAAAATTGTAAAAAATCCATGTTTCCATATTAACAAATAGAACAAAAAACATTAAACTGTAATTTAAAAAACTATAAATGTGAATTTGGTAAATTGGCAAATATGAAAACAACAAATTGGAAAATCCATGTTTCTATATCATGAAATTGAAAAACTTTAAACTGACATTTTAAGAACTGAAAATGGGAAATTGTGAAATTAATAAATGTGTAAACAACAAAATGCAAAATCCATGTTTTCCATATTATGAAATTGAAAAAACTAAAAATTGACCAAAAAAAACTGAAAATGGGAATTTGGAAAATTGACATATGTGTGAACAACAAAATGAAAAAAAAATCCGTTTGGGGTAGTGATCATGTTGTACAGTAACCTGTAAGACTAGCATAAGGATAGTTGCATGTACCTTATATAATTTGTGTATGTGCATTAGCCTTTGGATTAGCTTATGTTAGGTTTGGTAAAGTTAGGTTTAATGAGGTTAGGTATGAGACCTTGTAGTTTACTCTTTTAGGAAAATGTAAAAAAAGTAAAATCTATAAATCAAAAATCTTAAATTTAAAATGTAAAATCTAAAATCTTTAAATGAGGTTTCTGCAGGTTATGACAACACGTTTATGATTTAGTTCATGTTGATGTGTGGTATCCAATTACTGCTGACTTTGCATGATCATCACCCATTGTCTTGATCCACACCTGGGGGTTTCAAATTACTGCAGCGTTAGTCATAGCAATAGAACTGTGCACTCTCTGCCATGTCAGCAACATGACACCGAAAGGAACACCTGTGTAATATCCAATGACTGCTAACTTTGTATAATCATTACCCATTGTCTTGATGAACACGTGGGGTTTCAAATTACTGCAGCGTTAGTCATAGCAACAGAACTGTGTGCTCTCTGCCATGTCTGTAATATGACACAGGAAATAACAAGACGTCTTACAGTACGTACCATCTCCTCAGTTTTAACATCTTAAGAACAAGTATTATTCTCTTTCAACTACAAATGACTCGTTAGAACACATCCGTCCACCAAGTTAGATCCCTTGACCTACTCTCAAATGGCATGTGCCTCGTAGCCTTAACCTAACGTTACGTACGAACTAAAGAGAATGTGACTTGTTAGCTCTTATCATGCATGTGCACAGGTGAACACTTGTGTGTTAGGTCATATTACACATGAACTTACATTTTCTCACGTAAGTGCATTTCTCTGTTCCACAAAGATACAAATTTGATTGCTAGATTGTATCCTGCACTGTTTATGCGATATAGCTTTGCCAGGTAGTTCTCTACATATAGCAATTTTACCACTGCTCTACCTACGCGTTTTGCTCTTTTGTCTTTCTTACAGTCTAGTGTGTGATATACAGCATTAACTGTATATCAAACCCAGTTCACCTTTGTATTTGTAATCCAAGTAATAATTTGAAAAGACACAAATGTTATCAGTTTTAAACGCTATCTCTGTTTTGTTTTGTTTAATATGTTTATGACATGCATATTAACCTGAAATGGAACCCCTGGTGAAAAGGCTAACAGCTTAACCACTGCACCACTATGCCCTTGTTTCTTAGTTCGACTTGTTCTAGGCCTCAGACCTGGAAATCGAGTTAAGACCACCAGTACAAGATCTAAAAGTGCTTACCACTGCAACACAAAAAATTGGATAGCTGGTAACATTAGACAACCGGAAATGATTATATTTCTGTTAGCAATGCATTTTGTTATCAGCCTACTGTCTGAGCACTGACAGCAACACAGTTTAGTTTAGAACAAGCGAGTGTGTGTGTGTATAGATTATTAGCCTCAAGTATTTAAAGCTTGTTGTGTGTAGCGACCATTTTGTCTCGGTAACCACTGAGCATTTTTGTGTTTTAGCTATCATCTTTAACCAATCAATTAAAGATAGTCTACTCTTAATTCATGATAAATCAGAGTTTGCGTACACCGTTTCTCATTTATTAACCCATACCCGCAACCTATCCTCTCTCTATACTGCAGTTTGATCTGAAAACAAGTTTCAATGGTAAAAGACTTGTCAGTCACCATACATGTAGCCTACACTAATTATTTCTCTACCTAGCTATGTTTCATCACGCATGGTAAACATCTCACATTTTCGTATCCGATTATTAGTTTATAAAATCTCAGGTCGATGACCTTGATGTATTGGGTATTTTGGGTAAATTCATTGGCCATGGGGAAAGGGTTGACCATTCTAAGTCCTATGACACCTCACATGTTGATATTCGATTATTAGTTTATAAAATCTTAGGTCAAAGACCTTGCTGTTTTGAATTTTTGGGGGTAAATTCATTGGTCATGGGAAAGGGTTAACCATTCTAAGTCCTATGACACCTCACTTGACCCTCTCCAATGATTAGTTTATAAAATCATAGGTCATTGACCATGCTGTATTATATCTTTTGGGTAAATTCGTTGGTCATGGAAAAGGGTTGACCATCCTGAGTCCCATGACACCTCACTTGACCCTCTCTGATTATTAGTTAGCGAGATATTAACAAAAGTGTAGTTAGGCCCTTTTGACAAAAAATAAATAATACATTCAAAAACAGAATGTCACCTCAAGTCCAACGACCTCTCATACAAGTCCCTAGCCTTATTGGTTAATGAGATATTAAAAAGCTAATGACCTATTAGTTTTGGATCTTTTGGTAATTTAAAAAAAAACTCTTCTATAAATCTGTATTCAAAAAGCCCGCCCTCTTACAAAAACCCTAAGTGCACATGTGTAAAAACAAAAAGAAACAAACATGTTAATTCATAGTAGCGATCGGCTCTTCGCTTGCGTTTCATGTGGAACAACGTTTAATTTCATCATAGCATTAGGGACCAGTCCAAAGGGACCGGTCTAAAGGAATTAGTCAAAAATGACCGTCAACAAGGACCCTTCCACAGGGGCTCGTCAACAAGGACCCGTCAACAAGGACCCGTCAACAATGACCCGTCAACAATGACACGTCCACAGGGACTCGTCCTCAAGGACCCGTCCACAGGGGCCTGCGTGTGCGTGCGGGGGAACATACGATTACGTCAGCAAATCATCTCATCTAGTTTCAAATTTAGCCACTACGGCGCGTGCAACAGACAGGAAGTGCATGGGAACATAGGATTACGTCAGCGAAACATGAACTCGCTTGTCTGTTGTATGAGTATCAGTTTAGTAGTGGCATCAAGCAGCAAAAGACGTTTACTTACACAATCCATCATTATGGTAAGCATTTATTTTTTCTTATCATTATGGAAATCTCCTTATTAGAATAAAATGTTATAGTGGTTCTGGTCACTTATAGCTAAACTGTAATAGATATGATTTTTTGTTTATTTATAGGCTACTACAATAAATATTCTCAATGCTATGGGAGGCAGAACTGTTGATTAGAGAGAAAAAAAAGCTCACTGAATTACCAATGCATACTCTTTTCCGTATCATTAACATTCAAAAAGTGGACACAATGTATGGTGAACGTGTACTATGTGTTAGTGAAAATTTTCAGACATTCCTTCCTACACGTTTTAATGATATGTCAGAAAGTGTGCTCGAGGATTTAAATCGTGGTGGACATTCTCTATATCTAATTTACGAGGGTATAAAAAACAATAAATGTATTGTGCATTCTGACTTTGAAGTTAGGTTAGGTTAGGTTAGGTAAGGTGGGATTTGGTTAGGTTAGGGAAGGTTAGGGTAGGTTAGGTTAGGTTAGGTAAAGTTGGGTTAGGCAGAATGGCTGCGGTATTAATCAAAAGCCAGCTGCTGTCATTTTTGCCTCACAAGGTTGAGTGTACCCCATTCCAACCCTCAGCCTAGAATTAAATTTCTTGACAGAGCTAGGACTCGAACCCGAGCCTCCACAGTAACAGCTAAGAATGCTAGCCACTACACCGTAAAGTGGGGCAATATAAGGCTGGTCTTGATTGTACATGATCAATCAATAATTACCTCATAATAATAATAATAATAATAATAATAATAATAATAATAATAAAAATAAATATTCCATTTAGCAACTAAATAGCCGACCACTCCCTGGGTCCTGTTACATGCCAACATCGTATGACATGCGTGTCTTAATTTTTGCCGCCTTTCAAAAATCACTTACCACGACCAAGAGCGAACCTGCAAGCTTGGGGTTGGTATTCCGACACGATAACCACTCACCCATCGTGGCAAGCTATCAATCAATAATTATCTAATAAAATTATTATTATTAATAATAATAATTATTATTATTCCATTTAGTAACTACACGGCCGACCTCCCCCTGTGACAGCGTGGTAGCCATATTGCCCATTAGCCACTGCGCCAGCTCTGAATGACCCCTCCATAAGAATAACATAGGGCTGGTTGCGCGCGGTGGCCATCTTGCCCATTAGCCCCTGCGCCAAAACCGCCTTATATTTCCTACTCCCGTGTTCCCAGACCAGGGTGGAACATTGTGAGCGACTGCAGTCCAAAGTTCAAGTCCTACTGGGTGCAGTGGGACTCGCTGATTGTAAGGGATGGCCTCATCTGGCGTACCTGAGAGAGCACCGTCGAGAAGACATCTCGGGGACAAGTCGTCGTACCAAAGGCTATGACGGAGGAAGGCCTGAAGGAAGTCCACGGAGAACAATCTGGTGGAAACCTAGGGATAGAGAAGACCCTGCAGAAGCTGAGAGAGCGTTTCTACTGGATTGGATGCCGAGCAGACGTGGAGAACCACTGCGCGAGGTGCCACGATTGCGCAGCCAGCAGGAAACCAGGATGAATACGACGGGGCCCACTGAAGACCTACAACGTGGGCGGCCACATGGACAGAGTGGCCATCGATGTTGCTGGGCCATTCCCGTTGAGCGAGGCAGGGAACCGTTACATCTTGTTCATCAGCGACTAATTCACCAAATGGCCAGAGGCGTATGCACTGCCTAACCAAGAAGCCGCGACGATCGCAGAGACCCTGGTGAAGGAATTCGTCAGCCGGTACTTAGTACCCTTGGGGCTACACTCCGACCAAGGGAGGAACTTCGAGTTGCAGGTGTTCCAGAACCTATGCCAGCTGCTGGGAATCCGGAAGACAAGGACGACGCCGCTACCCCCCCCCCCCCCCCCCCCCCCAGTCCGATGGAATGGTAGAGCAATTCAATCGTACCATCGAGGACCATCACCGGATAGTCGTCAGCGAGCACCAGAGGGATTGGGACAGACACCTTCCACTATTTCTCCTGGCCTACCGCGCCGCCGTGCATGAAGCCACCGGGTGAACACCAGCCCGGGCCTTGTTTGGGAGGGAACTCCGTCTACCTGTCGACCTTGCCTTCGGCCGACCTGGGGACGATCCGATCCCGGTAAGCCAGTATTGTCAAGAACTGGTCGACCGACTGGAAGACGTTCGCAAGGAGGAGACTGCGGATCGAGACCGACCGAATGAATACCAGATACGACCAGCAGACGGATGCCGGCGGATTCCACGAGGACGACCTGGTCTGGCTCTTCAACCCATTACGGAGGAAAGGCTTGTCACCCAAACTGCAGAAGTCCTGGGAGGCCCCGTACCGAGTCGTGAAACGGATCAACGATGTCGTCTACAGGATCCAACGGAGCCCGAGGGCGAAGATGAAGATCGTGCATCGAGATCGCCTGGCAGCCTACGGAGGGACACAGACGGACCAAGACTGATCGGGACGATCAGCCTATTTAGGAAGGGGGTGGTGTTACGAATGCTAGACAGTTTCGTCGCCCGCGCGTGACTCAGGCCGCCCCGGGCTGTTCCAGACTGTGTGTTGCCAGCGCCTTACGCAACATGGCTGTAAGAACAAAAGGGCACGATCTAGAACCTACGCAGCCCACCCAGAAATGGAACTTTCGAGAAACCGTGACCCTGGTCCGCTCTCGAAGCATCCATTGAGTCATCAGCTCCGATATATAAGAGCGACCTTGGCCGGTGAGGACGGACTGTGTTTAGAGCGAGTGCGTGCTTTTACCTGTGCGACAGTATCGAGGTGAAGTGCCGTGTGGATTACGAAACCCAGTGAGATTGTTTCCGAGCCTGCAGAGCAGTGTGTAGCAGACTCGTAAGTAACTGTAGTTTGTGTACTCAAGGAACCGTGCAGGTATTTCAGTGAGTGACAGACTGTGGCTGGACACGGGTCTACCTAATTAGTGAACGGTCAGCTGATCGAGAAAGTGAAAAAAGTGAGTGTTCTCCATAAGGAGGAAGCCTCAGTGAGTGTGCTAATGGTTGCTGTGTGTTTTATTGTGCCGTGTATCTTTCTCGACCTGTAATAAAGCTATATTTCTTTAAAGGACCAAACTGTGTTGTGCTTTTATCCACTGTAATCCAATCAACGAACGTGCTACTAGGGGTAACACTTAACAGTATGTTTCTTGTCCGACAAAGCTGAAGCTTCCAAAGAAAACAATTTGTGCATTTACTGCAATTGGGAGAAAGGGCTTGCATGTGCTTGAAGGTTCTGATGTTATTTCGAGTGGTCAGGTGGCAGCTATTGTGAAAGAGGCTGCGTGTGAGTGCACTGATGGTTCGATTGGAGCTGTGGCATTGAGGAGTGTAAGTACATGGCAGAGTAGATTGGGGAATGTTCACTTTAATGCCATTGAGAAAATTTCAGGACTGGAAAATTGATGGTATGGAGCAGACTGAATGTTCTATTTGTATTCAAGGTAAACATACTAAAACTAGTGTACCTAAGAAAATTAAAAGAAAGTTTGAAAATCCCTTGTACTTAGTTCATAGTGATCTGATGTGTCTGCCTATTGTGTCTAATGTGGGTGCATGATACCTCATAAGTTGTATTGATGATTATACAGTAGTAGGTATGCTGTTGTGAAATTATTGAAGAGAAAAAGTAATGTTTTTTTAAATTTAAACAGTACAAGGCAGAGTTGTTTCATGGCAACAAACTGAAAGCATTCCAAACAGATGGCGAGGGGGGGATATTACAGTAATGAGTTCAAGGAGTATTTGGCGTAGTGGGGTATTATGCACAGTGCCTCACTCGCCTCATCAAAAGGGAATTGCAGAAAGATAGGTGAGATGATAAGGTGTCTACTGTGAGTCTGGTATGCCAGATACATTCTGTGCAGAGGCAGCCGACACTGCTTGTGTGATAAGAAATGTATGGCCATCTAAGACTATCAACAACTGTGTACCTGCAGCATTATGGAAAGGGGGAGATGTGCCACAGGATGTTTTGAGGCTGCGTGTAGTTAGGTGTAGAGCTTGGCTAGCTCCGAACATGGGTAAAATTGTGCCCAGTGCAGCTGAACATGTGTTTATTGGCTATGAACAAAATGTCAACTTAGTAACAAAGAAAGTTGTAATTGGTTTGCATGTCAAGTTTGAAGAGAGTGACCTTCCATTTAAAGCTAATTCAAAATGCAAGGAGAAATGTATCTCAAAGAATGATTACTCAAATGAGAGTGATGATAATAATAATGTATGCCCTTGGGTGCCGGGTGCAAGCTTTGTTAATTGACACCTAGTGGGCAGCTTGCATGTCAAATTTCGTCGTTCCTTGGAACGCTGTGAAAGTCAAGGAGGTTAGATATCTAAGCTCCTTGACACTATAGCGCATCTAGTAGAGAATGGAGGAACTTTGTGTTGGTGGAAAATCCCGAGATTAATTTTGTCATTATAAACACGGCCTACTGAATTCAAATGGGTTCTTTAACATGCCAACATGGTATGAAATGTATGTAGTGATTTTTGCGCCTTTCAAAAATCACTTACCACAGCCAGGAGCGAACCTGCAAGTTTGGGGTTGGTAGTCTGACACGTTAACCACTCACCCGCCATGGCAAGCAGAGTGATGATGACAATGTGAACATTGACAATGTAACTGTTGATAATGGAATGTCATGAATGTTAATCATGTTGATGTAAATGTCATGAATGTTGATCCTATCAAAAGGGTGAATGAGAATGTTGACGTTTTAAGTCCACGGAGAAGTAGTAGGCCGCCAAAATCCAAAACTTGTGGTTGCTGTAAACTAACTATTTTTGATTATGAAATGAATGGGATTGATTGTGTTGATCAGGTGATAGAACCTTCAAACATGAAGGAGGCATGTCTGGAGAAAATGCTGCTGAATGGAGGAAAGCCATGGATATGGAGTATAAACAAATGTTAGATTTGGGAGTTTGAGATATAGTTGAACGGCCAGTAGATCACACGGTAATTGGCTCAAAGTGGGTCTTTAAAGTTGAGTATGATGAATGTGCTAATATCGAAAGATACAAAGCTAGGTTAGTGGCTCAGGGATTTATATGTCAGATGGGATTTACATGGGAAGACACATTTAGTCCTGTAATAAGAAAGAAAAGTGTGAGGGTGTTATTAGCTTTGGCTGTTGAAAACCAGTGGTCTGTACTGTACCCGTTGACAATGACGGGAATGCATGGTCATGTTCCTGGTTAGCTCAGTGATCGGGGGTGTTACGTCCAATCCCACCGCATGACACACACGCTCGGATAATGAGCAATTGGGTTAACAAACTACACAAAATAATCCACAAGTTACTATAATATCAAGTTTAATTAACTAAGGGCACCCTCAAATGAGTACAACAATAAACAAATAAAATCAAATTAATTGATTAGCTCAACAATATCCTTTAAAACATCCAATCTATACTATAACACTATCTTGCTTAATTGTCAGACCTTTATTGTCTGTATTTATCAATTATCTATTATTCCTTATTAAACATAAGTGATTATACACTGTATTATATTGAAGGATTATATGTTCCAAGCCTGTACTTTAAATGCGCTTATACTGTTATATTCCCCTTAGTTGGGTATTTTATTCTAAGCATTTACTTCTTACAATCTCACTGTAACTCAGTCTTTTACTTGAGTTTATTATTTTATGTTTAAATCAACTTCAACTTTGTCAGGCTTTGACATCATTTCAATACATATTTATTTACACAAGTGTTGGATGATTAATTTCCAAATCTCATCTCCATTTAATCACATGCTATATTCTATGTTTTACTCTTCACCAGTTATTATGATTTTCATGGCTCACACTCTCATATAAGCCTACAGTGTAGTCATATATTTCATTACCCGTTTGTTAATTTTTATAAGGCAGGGACCAAATTCATACTAGCATAATTATTATTATCACTATGCGTAAAATCCACATAATTCATAAAATGTTGGCAGGAAAAATTCGTCTTGGCATTAATAATTCAAATAAGTTATATAATTTTCAATATTGTAACGTTATCCGTTAATTACTTTTACTTTCTGTACTTTTAATGGTTAGTAGCGCGAGGTGTCGCAAGTACCTGCGCTCGGCTCACAAAAAAGATCCATTCAATCCAT
The DNA here is from genome assembly GCA_946902985.2 of Meconema thalassinum. Classification (NCBI taxonomy): domain Eukaryota; kingdom Metazoa; phylum Arthropoda; class Insecta; order Orthoptera; family Tettigoniidae; genus Meconema; species Meconema thalassinum. The sequence continues at coordinate 218,119,682 of OX336391.1, forward strand.
TCATTCGCTCTCTCCTCCACAACTGGCTTGCTTAGGTACAATTTACGAGCGGCCAAACTGATAATTACTCAGGCTCTTTATTGTCAGATTTGCGTTTTCGCATCAGATGGAGATCCAAGTCTATTATAATCCCTATTTATTCTGCAATTTTACTTCGTTAATTATTCATTGGTTCATTTGTGCGTTATTTTGTTCAGAGATAAAATGACTTTACCGTCGGTAATTATAATTTGGGGCATTTGCCTTCCCAATATATATGCTGAAGTGGGAATATCAACAATCAGTGTGAATCAGACACAATGCTGATCGCCTGCTGATGCTCGATCAGTCGTACCAGGGACTATTTCACCCAGAACTCGAGTGCCGGCACCACAACAAAATATATGAATCTAGCGTCTCTATAGGACGTCCACTCAGCCAACTATACATTCAAGGGATCTTGGCGTGGTCATACATATACAAACATAAGGGAATCCTACGTCCTTATTAATAGGCGTCCTAAAACGCAGCATCGTCGAACAATTGACCCATCGCACTCTCCCTGACAATACTTCGAAGATCCGACCTTTTCGTTTATCTCCTGAACAATACACAGTAACGAATCACTTATTATAACTCCTAACTTGAGTCTACATTTAATTCAGCCCTATTACGGCGACAACATCATTGCTTGGATAACAATTTCATTTGGGTTTCGATGTAGTTAATCTTGTCAGAATAATTATATCTACTCCGTCCGTATTGCACAGCCTTTTTCAGTATTTATTTATCATGGTCTTCCTAACTCACATTTTACATTATGGCGTACCAATCCGCCTAGGTCCAATTACTTTACATTACGGCGTACAAACCCGCCGAGGTTTCAATTACTGTACTTTACATTACGGCGTACAAACCCACCGAGGTTTAAATTATTTTATTATGTTGTACAAACCCACCAAGGATCAATTACGTTATATTTCAAATACACATTGTTTATGTAATTCATTTACTTTAATTAACTCAATTATGACGTTAATTTTACCTTATAATTCGGTCCCCCCCTTCAAATTTCCTTTAATACGGATGTCACACTTCGACAGATATCGGTATCATATTTAACCTTCACAAGTTGTCCTAACCATCTATTCATGGTTACAACAGCACACTTTAACATGGTTACACTTGAAAAATCAACATGGTGCATAGCATAACACCTAGTAATGAAAATTTCATCACTTATCCCGTTCATCCGGTGGTTTACTCATTCTGTTGCTGCTTTTCACCCACCCTGACATTTTAAAACTTCATCTCGACACTGCGAGTTACAAATTTTACACTCGTCATCATACACTTGAAATCTGTATCGTTATACATTTGATTATACATAACACTTATAAGAAACACACAAAGAAAACAATAATGATTCCACTTACTCTGTGGATATTTAAAACAAATTATTAATCACTTAACACACGCTGTTTCTACACTAGCGCACATTTACGCTTTGTCGTGCAAGTCCTATCAAATTATATGTACAAATTTCTTGTTACACGGTTTCTCTGTAACAGTCTCTTGAATCGCATCTCAGATTTGCCGGTGGTGTTCTTCCCTGCATTCCCTGGCGATTCCTAAGATCCTATACCTCCTCTAGACGTCTCTCGATTTATCTGTCCTTCCTCTATTCTCTAGGTGGCGAAATCCTCTTCTTATCCCTCACGGGTCTCTAAGTTCTGTGTTCCTAGTTGTAAACGCACGGAGCTAAACCCTTCATTTACTCTGAAGTGAATTTCTGTTTGTGGCTACCGTCATTTCGAATTCCTACTTTTACTTTCGCACTTTGTCGCGAACTGTTTCTACAAAACGCATTTAACTAGGCCTTCTCCAGGTCCGTATACTCCTATAATTTACTCGGAATTACTGGCGTCGTAATTCACTTGAGTTTGTCTTGACTTTACGCTGGCATTAACCTACGGTTTCCTATACTCGTTGCCTAGAAGCCGAACTTCTATTACTTGTACTCGAAGTATAATTTCCCCTCTGGGTTTGAATATCTGACTGTTTATATCAGAGGTTCCCCTCTGTATTCGAAATTTTGACTGTTTTCGAACAAACGTGACGGGTCCCCTGGACTCACGATTATGACTTCGAATCAGTGTGACGTGGCCTCACTCAGGCTCAGTAGATGAACTGGCGTAGAGACCCCTTTCAATGGTCTCAAATGACTGACTTCTGCTTTGCTTCACTGGACTTTTATCTAATATGGCTCAGAACCTAGTCCCTTAATGACTTCGGGAGCCTAACATTGGTTTCCGTAGTCCCTTCACTTTGAAACAATTACCAATGTGTAGAGCATGTTCTCAATGTTTCAGTACACCCCTGTAATTGTGAATTCGACCGTGTACTTATTTTAAATAAATTCTTAAAGTAATTTGAATTGATGTGGGAGTGACTCTTTACTCATATCTCTGCGCGAGATTCATTCTCCAAGGTCCAGTGACATAATACGTGATCATCACTTCTTTGCCTTGCTAATGTTAAAACGTTTTAATACTCTGAAAAATCGCATCTTAATTTAGATTCACTAATCTGTTTGTTCCGTTAAAATTCAATGGTTAATTTACAAGTTATTCGCGTTTTTCTGGTTATAAGCCGGGATCGTTCATATCGCCCACGTAAATTTCAAGCTCCGCTGGCATTAAAATCGTGGTTCCTCTCTGTGTATCAATCCCATTAGTTACGAAATAGCTCGTCCATTAATTCTTACACTAACATGGTTATAAATCCTTCACAAACCGCTGCGTGAGCCAGTGATCTCATTGCTTACTCGAGTCGACAAATACCTTCTACTGGGCACATCTTAATGAGTTTTCCAGTTTATATTACACTCTGAATGTCACTTTAATGGGTGTTTATTATATCCTGTGGTTTTAAATGAACCATCTGCTCTTCTCCCAGCATGTTTCATAACTTGCCTTGTATAGAATCGTTTCTCAATTCTAGCGTACACTCACTTCATTCTCCGAAATAATGGTAGGTTCGAGCCTTGTACCATGTCCAATTGGGTACAGTACATCATGTAGATGTAACGTGTGCATACCTTATCAGTCCCATTTCTCAGGAAGTTTTCTTGGAACAGCCAGAATTGTATGAAGATAAAGAAAAAGGGAGAGATGGATTTGTAAGTAAGCTAAGAAGTATTTATGGGTTACCATGTGCAAGTATAGACTGGAATTTTTGCCTTGAAAGTGTATTGAAAGAGTTGCACTTCAACCAATGTAGAAGTGATTCGTGTGTATATGTTAGGGGAGGAACCACCATTGTAGATGACATGATCATAATGGGAGATGAAAACAAAGTGTGTGATTTCAAGAAAGTATTCTCTGAAATACTTCCTGTAAAAGATTTGGGTAATGTTACTAAACTTCTGTCAATGCAAGTGTGTCGAGGTGATAGTGCATTATTCATAAACCAATCACTGTACTTCAAGAAGTTGTTGTCAGAATATAATATGATCGACTGTATACCCAGTACGGTACAGTACATACTGTATCTTCGTTGCAGGGCGTATGCCTAGGCTACTGGTGCATGATAATTGTTTTCTGAATGTGCAAAGAATTAAATATTTAGGCATAAGTTTTCAGTCTGGGAAAGGCTTAATTGTTATTTGGAAACATAATTCACTTCTTAAATAAATTAAGTGAAAAATAACCACTCAGAAAATTGTAGGAAAAAATTGCTGTTAGTGAATCAGCTGTAAGGTTATGTTGGTTGTCGTTTATAATACTTTCAGTACAAACCATATTTAATTATAAGTACACTCCCCACAAGAACCAAAAAACCCTTATGTGACATGTATGGCCTAAATATCTCTCTATATTAGATATACGGTATTCACTAAATGATGTTATAAATATCTATAATTTGTAGTACCCGCCATGTGCCATGCAATTCTTGACTCAGGAGTGAGCTCAACCTTATTCATACTATCTCGCAAAATTCTCATACTTTATCCTTAAAATGTCACTTCTATTTTGTAGCTCCAACACTGTAGATGATCTTCACGGGAGGCGTTTGACTATTTTCATGCATATTACACCTTTTTATCCACAAAATTCAAGACAATGCGCAGCGTTAATGCAGCTTCCTATGTATAAAAAAGTCCTCTCGGCACGCCGGAAGGCGGAGGTAGATTTCACCGGACAAACTTGGGGATAGGCGAAAATAGGCAGAATATGCAGGTTTTCGCAGAAGGATCAGACCTCATTTATTGCGAGAAAGTATTTTATAATTGGAAATTAATTAACTTTGTTATTCGTCATTTTATGCATATTTTAAACATGTTATTGTCTTATGATGACGGTAACCTTCTTGTCATTTGGAGTCAATTTTTATACTTGTGGTAACACTGTTCTTATGCAAGGTTTCGACACTGATGTGTAACTATGTAACGGTCTGTTACTTCTTCACGCAAAATTATATCTCCCGCAGAGATGTTGGTTGGTTCCTCAGTTTAGGGGCTGCAACAACGCGGTCATGTAACCCCGTGTACTTTGGGTAAGTGTAGAATCTGTCTGATAAACGGTGTGAATTGTGATGGCTGTATTAGTCTGTAATTCAGGTAAGGACTGCAGACGTTCAATTTCAAGCAATAGTTCCTAATGTTGCTACCAGGTACTACCGTCAACGACACCTAGCTGTGAACTTGGCTACTAGATGCCACCGCAATCAGCAACTCGCAACGAACGTTGGAACTTCCCCTCCAAAGGAAAGCATACTGAGGGACTTTTAGCGCTCTTAGAAAATCCGACGACTTTGGCCGGCTTTGAACCCGCGACCTTGGACATAGAAGTTCAGCATGCTACCAGTTACGTCACCGAAGCCGCTTCACACTTAGTCAGATGGAAATCTGAATCTAATCTCGCGCAAGTGCGTTGTCATGGCAACGTCTGATGGCTCATCCCTCATCAATTTGGTACAGAGGTATAACTAGCAAAGGGCACCTTAGTGTCATGTTTTATATTGCCGCCATCTTGACGGAAACCTAATGGCGGCCACCCAAATGTTCAAAGCTTAAATCAAATTACAAATAACCTAATCATCCGATCTCTACCAAATTTTTCAGCAACATATATTTATATGGCAAGCGTCTTTTGACTAAACTACAAGGTAATCAGCCCAATAGTTTGCAGATGGCGGCCATGTATGTGTGCAAATCGATTCCCCCTATCAATTCAAACACGGTGAAACCGAATGGAACGATATTTGGTACAGAGGTAGCACTAGCAAAGGACACCTCAGTGTCATGTTTTATATTGCCACCATCTCGACGAAAAAGTAATGGCGGCCTCCAAAATGTTAAAAGCTTAAATTAATTACGACCAACCTAATAATCTGATCTCAACCAAATTTTGCAACAACATACCCTTATGTGGGAAGCATATTTTGACCAAACTACAAGATCATCAGCCCAACAGTTTGCATATCGTGGCCATGTATGTGTGCAAATCGATTCCCCCTATCAATTCAAACACGGTGAAACCGAATTGAACGAAATTTGGTACAGAGGTAGCAATAGCAAAGGGCACTCCAGTGTCATGTATTATATCGCCACCATCTTGACGAAAACGTAATGGCGGCCATCCTAATATTAAAAGCTTGAAACAAATTACGACCAACCTAATAATCTGATCTCTACCAAATTTTGCAACAACATACCTCTATGTATGGAGAATCTTTTGGCCACACTACAAGGCCATCAGGCCAATAATGTGCGGATAGCGGCCATGTATGTATGCAAATCTATTCGCCCTATCTTTTCAAACACGGTGAAACCGAATGGAACGAAGTTTGGTACAGAGGTAGCACTAGCAAAGGCCACCTCAGTATCATGTTTTATATCGCCACCATCTTGACGGAAACGGAATGGTGGCCACCCAAATGTTAAAAGCTTAAATCAAATTACGACCAACCTAATCATTTGATCTCAACCAAATTTTTCAACAACATACCTGTTTGGGAAGGATATTTTGACTGAACTACAAGGTCATCAGCCCAATAGTTTGCAGATAGCGGCTATGTATGTGTGCAAATCGATTCCCCTTATCAATTCAAACACGGTGAAACCGAATTGAATGAAATTTTTTAGAGAGCAAAGGGCACCACAGTGTCATGTTTTTTATCCGTATAGCACGCTGTATTTCAAGAAGCTTACATCCAATATTCGATTATACTCCTTGAAAAGGACAAAGAGTTATAACAATGCCCATGCATATAGGAGAAAGTAGGCTATACGTTCTTTACCGAACATCTTGTTTTGTTATTAAATTTTAAAAAACGTCTTAGCATATCTTTAGGCCCGTATCACACGACATTCGCTGACAAGGAAGCTGCTGTGATCGCTGGTACAAAATCCTGTATGACTCTGTTCTCTTCGTCAGTACACCTGCTAGTATGACCGAAGTGTATCACACGCTAGCATTTTGTACGCCAAGTTGTATGAAATAAAACCGAAGGGCTGTCGTTTGAGGGCAGTTCTTTCGCCTTATTAACGCAAAGCGGTCGCGGAACTTGCTTTAAGTAAATTAGAAAACATGCCAGGTACTGAATGAATGCATTCCCATCATTATTTAAGATCTAACTGTAATAATTGAATATTTTACCATACGCGTTAATAAGAAGCGCAACACAAACCTCCTGAGTGTGTTGGAAATTTGTGTAAGTGTTATTGCGCCCTCTCGCTCTTTCGATGTGTAATGCCATGTCCTGTGGTTCAGATTCCACGTAAAACGGAGGTCCCGTGGCTTATGATCGCGAGATTAACGGTCACTTTAAACTACAAGCTTCCTTCCTCTTTCGAAGATCCCGTGTTCAAGACTATTCAACGGAATATTTTTTAAATTCTTTTTAACTATTTTATTATACCCTCCCTACCTCGTACAGCAAGATTTCAACTTGGTTTTGTTCACATTGTCTACGAAGACGATAGGGAATATTATTTTCTTGTCTCATTTGGTCATTTTCCCTAAATACTGTTCAAAACCATGGATGGATACTATTCGTTATAATTATTATTTTTTTAGTCGATTTTATCCTCCAAGTTAGGTTTCCCCACGAACTCAGTGAGGGTGCCCATCATTATCGCCTCTACGGGGAGTGTCCTGGAGCTTGAAACATCTCGTCTGGGGGATACAACTGGGGAGGTGGGATCAGCACCTCGCCCAGACGGCATCGCCTGCAAAGGGAACAGGGTCCTCTTGAGGGATGGTAAGGGAGGGAAAGATCGGGAGGGATAGGCAAGGAAGAGGGAAGGAGGCGGCCGTGGCCGTACGGTAGGTAACATCCCGGCATTTGCCCGAAGGCGAAGTGGGAAAGCACAGAAAACCACTTTGAGGATGGCTGAGGTGGGAATCGAAACCCCTCTACTCATTTGGACCACCCGAGGCTGAGTAGACCCCGTCCCAGTCCTCATACCACTTTTCAAATTTCGTGGCAGAGCCGGGAATCGAACCCAGGACGTCCGGGGTGGCAGCTAATCACGCTGACTACTACGCAACGGAGGCTACTCTTCGTGATAATTAGAATTTTAATAGTTCAATATTTATAGTAATATGACACGTTCTGTATTTACTGCCTTGCTGCGAGGCTGAGCGGTAACGTTCTCGCTTGCTGTGCCCAAGGTTGCAGGTTCGTATCCTGGCGCAGTCAGCTGGCATTTGAGGGTGCGCAAATGCGACGGAGCCGTGTCAGTAGATTTACTGGCACGTTGAAGATCCCCTTCGGAGCAAAATTCCGGCACCCCGGCGTATCTAAAAGCCAGAGTAGTTAAAGGGGACGTAAAACCAATAATGTTATAATTATCTGTATTTACTGTATGTTTGGGGCAGATGACCTCGTAGTTCCGCCCCTTAAAACCTCACTAACTAACTATTACTGTAAGTGTATAGCAAGCGCTTTTCGCACAGACGACGTTGAAAGAAATTATATTTATTCGTGAGCCTACCCACATAACAAATCTATTTGTTATGTGGGTCGTCTGAGTGAGTCGGAGTTTTCCTTTAAACAAAGGTGGTCAACATTTCGAATACTTGCTACCTTGAATATACAGGATACCTTGCTTTCGTTCTACAGATCATCGTCGTCCAATCTGACTGCATACCATCGGATAAATACGGTCCTTTGAGGACCAAATAAAAAATCATTCGTTGGAACAGAGAGATATGCGTCCATAATACTTCCGCAATAAACGACATTAAGCAAAAAGAAAAGTACTAGTTCAAGGTTCGAACCTACTACATTGCGACTTCGGTGACGCAACTCTAGCAATTCTTGATTTAGCCACCACAGCTATCGAGAACCATGGTGTGTTGCTGGCACGTATTGAATCTATTCGTAGACACTTACTGTCCAAACGTAAGAAGGTGTTATTCGGAGCTCTGATCGTTTCAATGATGCATTATATTTGAGGTCATTGAAAGAACACTGCCACTATTGATTTCTACTATATTCGTGAGGATGTACTCAACGGTAAAGTTGTACAATGGGCGTAAATGAGCAGGTACTAATGTTTTTAGGATGAAAGTGATATACGCGTTAGTTGGGTTGCCTTCCTCCAAAAAATAAGGGGCTGGTGGACCACACTGTATATATATATATATATATATATATATATATATATATATATATATATACATACATAAATTATGTATAAACTTTTGAACTGACGGTGGTTTTGGGGTCTGGGGGTTGTGAAACGCGAAGATATGTCGAAATTTTCCGGAAGTCGAAACATGGTACCCATTGCAATAGTTAGCTTTCTAATGAAATCTACCTAAAAACTAGCAACCAGTTGTTTAATTCCAATGTGTCTGCGCCCATGGGGTTGTTAGGTGCGTCAATTCACCAGCGTATTAAGTAAAGAGTAAATACTGTGCCCCGAAATTCCCAAGAAGCAGATCGCCCTGATCACTGCATCCCTGGATGCGATCCAGGGTGGTCTAAACAAAACTCACAATGGATAAAATTTTCTTTTAGTAGTATTTAGGTATTATTATAGACGATAAACTCACATGGAAACCGCAACCCACACAAATAACATCCCCGGGGCTGGTGTTGAATGTGAGAAATTTTCTTAGGGGCCTTGGACTGAAAATGGCGTCTTGGTGAGCCAGAATGATGTATCATGTTCATTCGTGTTTTTTATTCTTTGCACATCGTTAGTTGCAACTTGTTGGCAAAATACAATGAAAGATAGCAAGGCAGAAGCTGCAATAAAATTAAGAAGTTGTACGTTAAGTTATTCTTTTAGCGATATTGGGAAGTGGTGAATCGGGTAGATTCTTCGACGTTCCTACATTTGGTGACCCCGGCGTGATAATATCGCATATATACCGGTAAGTTCAAGTTAGAATATTTACGACATTATTGTACGAAATGGCGAGCTGTATAAAGAAACGAACGCCAGTCAGAAAAGCATTCACGAAGACTTATGAGGCTCTTATGAGCGAATTGGTTGGGGAAAGCCCAAAAGAGGAAGTTATAAAAACAAAATTCGCGATCTTGGAAAGGTTATGTGGCGAATTAAATGTACTTGATGAGCAGATTTCTACAAAGTTCATGGAAGATGATAAAACTGAGTCAGATTTTGACAAAGAATATGAATCGGTTGCAGAATATAGAGATAAATTGGAATATGTGCGCGTGAAGATGGAGGCATTTACTTTAAGATGTAATCAGGTAGCACATCAACTTACCGTTCAAAACGTCAGATCTTCCACAACCTACCAGGCAAAGATGAAATTGCCCAAGATCGAACTTAAAAAGTTTAGTGGTGAAATTAAGGACTATCTTGCGTTTTAGAGTCAGTTCAGACGTATTCACGAAGATGATGATTTAGCAGATGAAGATAAAGTTCAATATTTAATTCAGTCTTCTACAGAGGGCTCCAGGGCTCGTGGTATTCTCGATAGTTTCCCATGCACTGCACAAAACTATAAGACTTATGAGGCTCTTATGAGCGAATTGGTTGGGGAAAGCCCAAAAGAGGAAGTTATAAAAACAAAATTCGCGATCTTGGAAAGGTTTTGTAACAAATTGCACGAGAGCAAAGAATGCTTCTTGGCTCAGAAACTATCTCGTGAACAAAGGCAAGATGTGGAGTGTTTGAAAAACAGATTTGGTAGAGAGGAACTACTAATTGAATACTATGTGAGGGAGCTTTTGTGTTTAGTAATAAACAATGTTACGGATTCAAAGGGTAAACTCTACACAGCCCAAATGTATGATTCGGTCGCATCACATCTGCATGCGTTAGAATCTTTAGTGTTTCCTCAGACAAGTAAGCTGCCATCTTGTGGAGTCATGCATACCTGTGGATATGTTAAGGGTATGGCTGAGAAACACTAAAGGGGCCAATGAAGAAGAAAGTGTGAATAAACTGGATGAGGATAAATTAAGAAACCTTTTACATTTTCTGAAAGGTGAAGTAGAAGGCGAGGAAAGGATTTTATTGGCCAAAGCAGGACTTAGACTAGGCGAGGAAAATCACAAAGGAGAACGGATTGCTGATGAAATGCTCCCCCATCAACCAGTCTTTTATCAGATGAGAATAGAAAATGCCACTATTCTTGCCTGTTTTGTAACAAATTGCACGAGAGCAAAGAATGCTTCTTGGCTCAGAAACTATCTCGTGAACAAAGGCAAGATGTTTTAAAAAGGAAAATGGTTGTTTTGCCTGCCTTAGACAGGGACATAAAGCCAAATATTGTAAACAGTGGCTTAGTTGTATTGTCTGTTTAAAGAGGCATTGCACAATAATGTGCCCTGATATACCATCTAGACAGAAAATACAAGATACTGAAGAGGAAATTATGTCGAACAAAAATACTTCTCTGTCAAATCAGTGTTGTTCGGAAACAATTTTACAGACGTTGTTGGTGAATCTGGAAAATAATGGAAGGACACGGACGGTAAGAGCAGTCATTGGCACAGGCTCACAGCGTTCATATATACTGAAGAGGACAGCACAAGAAATGGAGTTTCCTTCCACCAAGTCTGAATCTGTGATTCATGCCTTGTTTGGAGGAGCCGTGACAAAAACTATCGAAAACAAGTGTTACAATTTCCCTCATGAGTATAACAGATGATTATTCTTGTGCAATTGAAGTGATTGACCAGCCAGTTATATATATGTGGACCTATCACACGACCAAAATCAAGTTTGTATGTGAAAACAAGTGTTACAATTTCCCTCATGAGTATAACAGATGATTATTCTTGTGCAATTGAAGTGATTGACCAGCCAGTTATATATATGTGGACCTATCACACGACCAAAATCAAGTTTGTATGTGGAAGAACTACAAAGGAAGGGAATATTTCTCACGGATTTTGGACGTGGCCAACCATCAATCGAAATCTTGATCGGAGCTGATGTAGCAGGACAACTGTACACTAGAGAGATGCATGAATTAAAGTGCGGACTAACAGCAATGCAGACAAGGCTGGGGTGGGTGGTCATGGGAAAATTGAAAGAATAGTCAAATAAAGCCACTCATGCCGCTTCATTAATCACTCTCCTGACCCACACTAATCGTCAACCATAGTTGAGGAAACGGGACATTCTTGGAATGAACGATCCATGTGAAACAAAACGAAATGAAGAAATAGAAGCTGCAGTGCAAGATCACTTTAGGAGGACCGTAAAGAGAAATCCTAAGGACGATATGCTATCAGTCTACCCAGGACAGAATTCTGTGAAGCAATTCCAGACAGGCGAGTTTTAGCTGAGAAGAGACTGATATCTACAACCGCAAAACTGAAGGAAAAGGGGAAGTATGATGTCTACAAGGAAGTACTTCAAACACGGTTGCTTGAGGGAATAATCGAAGAGGTCGCTCAAGATGAAAAAAGAGGTACTGCGCATTACTTGCCTCATCGAGTAGTTTTTAAAGATAATTCTACAACAAGTATTCATCCATTCCTTGATGCTTCGTTTAAATCTAAAGGCGGGCGTTCGTTAAACGATTGTTTGGAATCCCGATGGTGGGAGGGGTCCTACAGGCTTAGGTTGCAAGAAGACCGCTGGCCAAAAGACGGACATATTAGAGTCGCGAAGTTGAAGACGGCTAGTGGGGAGCTGATTCGACCAGTACAATGACTGTTTCCTCTTGAAATAGACGTACCACTTCAAGATACTGGTGAAAGGGGAAGTATGGCAACAAAGATAGGATCACAGTGTTCATTGACAACGGCGAAAACCACAAGAAGTGGCTGAGTGATAAAACCTCCTGTGAGATTTTCTGAATGATTTTTGTATTTGTTTATTCATAATTGGTGTTTTGATTCATGTACATGTTAATCAAAAGGTGGGAGGTTGTTGAAAATGAGAACTTTTCTTAGGGGCCTTGGACTGAAAATGGCGTCTTGGTGAACCAGAATGATGTATCATGTTCATTCGTGTTTTTTATTCTTTGTACATCGATAGTTGGAACTTGTAGGCAAAATACAATGAAAGATAGCAAGGCAGAAGCTGCAATAAAATTAAGAAGTTATACGTTAAGTTATTATTTTAGCGATATTTGGAAGTGGTGAATCGGGTAGATTCTTCGACGTTCCATCAGCTTGATTTAGATTTTATGCGCTCCTAGGTCTGTGTGTATTTTTTTGCCGCCGCCCCCCCCCCCCTCCCCCCACCACACTTTTATACCATCTTGAAGGAGGGAGAATTTAGACCTCAGAAAGGTCTTTGTGAAGGTAATTTTTATTTTATTCTAATGAATCGTGAAGTCAAATCAGTTAAATAAATTAAAATAATGAGAGAATCAAATGTTTTTTAATTTGTATATATAAGCTATAAATAAAATGATAGGCCAACGAGATATTAAAATAAGTTTAAACCATTTAAGACTCATTATACACTTGCAGATATTCAGATATACATATACACTACATCGTACAACCTACAACTATGCATAATGAATTACGATATTCAAATTAAACTGATATTAATATTCAAGACTTAAATTTTCTCCTAATAAATCATAAAACATTCCTGTTCTAAAGCTGAAGTCGAAAAATGTGCTGTTGCAAAACATTTGTTGGAAAATAAAGGCCACAGTATAAATTGGTAGGGTCAAAATTTTGGAAAGTTTAATTTTAATCATAAAATTATACGTAACTTTTCTGACAAAAAGAAATTACGGATTAATTTTGCGCCCCTCAGCATGGTGAGCCCCTAGGCCTATGGGGCCTCTTGGTAAACCCAGCCCTGAACATGTCATAGGCTATTACAAAGAAACTGCATATATTCCGTGCCTTAACGCGACGTAATTGGGGATCGGACCCGAAAATCTTACTCACCCTATATAGAAATATAATACTCGCAGTTTTAGACTATATCTGTCATTTCTATGACATAATGCCTCGAATCCGATTGTTTACATTCGATAAGTTACAATATACGGCCCTCCGTATTGTTTTAGGCGCTCTTCCTTCTACCCCTACCCAAGCACTTTTGATTGAAGCTGTAGTCCACCTTCTTTCCCTCCGAAGCCAATTGATGTCCGAAACGGGGGAGGAGCTTACGGTCAGCTGTTTGCAATATGGCGGCGAGATAGTGACGTGAAGTAATTGGGTGTGCGTTTGTTATGGCTTATAATTATTTATGATGGCAAAATACTACATATTTTCTTTCATTGATAGACATATTTTTATAATCAATTTAAATGCAGTGCCTAATTACTATCAGTTAAAACCATTACCCACATGTAGATAGTTAATTTACTGTCTGCTGTTACATAGGCCTATATGAAGCCTGTACTTGGGAGCCTAGCGGTATCGATGTTTTTATTAATTTCACAATATATATATCTCACATAACACAAAGGACGACTCCCTTATAATAAATTGAATCAAGCAACCCTGAATTTGCATGAATGTTTTGGGTTCAAAGAAGCGTTACTTGGGATGCTTAAATCATACTTCAATATTGCAAATATTAACCTACATACTTGCTGTTCAAAGGCAAGAATATTAATGTATTAATCTCTTGCCACAGGCAAGTTAAAATGGAGGCATCCTCTTTATCAATATATTTAATTAAATGTTTAAAATACAGATATTTAACAAAGCTGGAGTCTCCATTTGAATTTGTCATAAGCAAACGGAACAGATCAAAAACTACATATTAAGCCAAATCAAATTCACTCCTCAGCTCGACATAAACCGTAATACCAATTAAAACCTATACAAAACATACTCTCCTTACTGTTGTACAACTTTCAACCAACTATTCGCACTCAAAACTGAAAACCCCTGAAATGAGAACTAATTAAACTTAGAATAGCCTAGGCCGATCCGGTCTCCTGCTACATTACCGCATATAACATCAATATAACTTCAAAATTACGGCTAAGTGACCTATCTGCCTGAGTAGTATAGGTGTTACCGGCCTGCCTGGGATGATGGGTCACCAAACCGGTACTTAAAACTAAGATTTTACATTTTAATTAACTAAATTCAACAGTAGGGAGATCATAGCCAAAAACACAATTTAAGCCAAATCATACTTCAATGACCTACATACTTGCTGTTTAAAGGCAAGAATATAAATTCTCTGGCAAATTAAGGCTAGGAACAGCATTTTTCTTAAGTTTTCTAACCATTCGGCTATTGCCAATCGGAAGAACCCCTAAAATAAGTTTACGAAGAGCGGATTACATTCTATGTACGGCACAGAAGTAATAGGCTACAAGTTTATCAGTATTTTTGATGTAGCTAAATCCATGTGAATACAAATTAGAGACAATAATTATCAATAATCAACAGTACCAGTGGAAAGAAGTCGTCTTCACAAAAATGCACACTGCACACTGTCATGTAACATGTAACACGTTTTCCAATTGACAGCGCCGAAGCCCATCTTTCTCTCTGAACTTTTTGTACGGGAAAGTAGTGGAGATATTTCGTACCCGTTTTATACGATTTGCAACCGTGTACAGAGCAGTACCTCCTCGAATTTGACAAATTTCTTTCTGTTTGCATCACGACGTCAATGCTTCACCATCTAAATAAACCACACCAGTCACAATGTTACAGCTTCAACATTCTACCGCGTGGCTGCGCCATTCAACTTTTCTGACGTCTTCGTCTATCTATCTGTTAAGTAAACTATCTCTCGCCGCCTTTCCCCTACTCCTAAAATTACAACTTTTGGCAGACTATTATAATCGCAATTTAATCAAAAACTATTCCTGCCCTTCCTTTCTGAAGGCATAACACTTCCGAAATAATATCCTTCGAACCCGTAAGCCGCTTGTGTATAATATCTCATTCCCTTTACTATTTTTCCGCCCAGATATTATCACACACATGGCTAATATGTCCCGTTCCTATCTACGCCTCAACCCTGTAATCGCTGCTCGAACCTTCCAGGAACTCTACTCCTCCCATTCATCTCATATAACAGTTTACACCGATGTGTCTAAATGCTCAAACCCGAACGGAGTTGGCGCCGCATATAATATCCCGTCATTACAGATTGTTAGGAAATTCACCCTCCCAACAGTTATGTCAATATTTACCGCGGAAGCTTTTGCTATACGCCAGGCGCTTATTTACATTAAACACCGTAATCTTGATTCATATCTCATCATAACTGATTCACAAAATGTTCTCAAGGCCTTACAAAATGTCGAAAATTCTGACAATAGGGATGTAGCCGGTGAAAGTTCGCGCCAGACAGTGCTCGTGTAGTACTAGGTAAGCGAAAGGCGATCGTCTTATGTTTCTCCTAGTCAGCTGCGAGGAATGTATAAATTGTGACCGAGATTTCTAAGCTAAAGTAAATTATATCTTCTCTAATTTTACTCCAAGACTACATTAATTAATCCTATAGGTACGGTATTTACCCTAATATATTACGGACGATTCTCAGCGTTTAAGCGTTAAACATCTGCAAAATGAGCTGAGGAGTAGAGGCACTAAAACTAGCGGGAGGAAGGAAGAATTAATAGCCTACAGCGGTAATAAAAAAATCTAACACACTTTATTATTCAACATGCTTTCTCCTAAATATTACAATTACTTGAGTTTTGTAGGCCTATATTGTCAATATATCTCCATATGACTTAAATCATAAATAGAGATTTAAATATTCACTTGCTCCCCTTGCTTATAGACTTCGATTCATGTATTTTCTTAGGTTGATAACTTACATGAAACTGTCATGTTTTAAGGTAAGCATAGTCAAAGAAAGATGATACTGGTAATGTATACCTCGAAAATTCATTGCAACGTTTGGTTCTTATGTCATTTTGTGAATTTCTCAATAAGAATCGTTCACGCCCCTTTGAAACGACTTAGGTGAACAATGTTTAAAAAGTTTGAGAATCCCTGCTTTAGGGCCACGAACCGTTTCCATTCATCTGAATATGTCTCAAGAATGTTGAAGTAATCTTTTCTTTTATATTTTTAGATAACATCTATTAGATTGTATTGTTCTATTGAATAAATAAAACATACATAACTTACACTTATTTTTCACGTAACGACTTTACCGCAGTGTAGATTTTATTTTATTTAAACAAAAGAGCAGCGGGTTGCCAACTTCCATAGATATCAAAATGACATATTTGGCCAACCTCAACATACCCTCTGTAAAAAAGGAGATTTTGTTTAAACATACATATTTGGCACAAAAATAATGGTAAATAAAGTCAATAAAGTAGGCCTAATATAAAAGTAGCAGTCTTGATGTTTCTTGCTTTACGTGACAAGCTGATCTCGGAATTGTTGATATTTCACCCTGTTGAGGACCTTGGTAAAGATATCTGCTCTTGTTGATTTTCTGTGTAGACGTGCTTTATCTTGAACCATCCTTTGCTCAACTCATCACTGACAAAATTATATGTTATGTCAATGTGATTGCTGTTTAGAGTGAGCTGCCCAGACTTGATCATATTAATGGCACTCATATTGTCCATGAACAGAGTCACTGTTGGCTTTCTGTTGAGCAGTTCATGAACAAATGTGGTGATGTACTTCAGCTGTGCTACACATTTTGCTGCAGCCACATACTCAGCTTCAGCCGATGATAGTGCCACTGTAGTCTGTTTCTTGGAGCACCGGGCAATAGGTCCATTTGCATATCTTATTACAAATCCTGTTGTGCTCTATCTTGATTTCCTCCCAGGTCAGAGTCGGAGAATGCTTCAATTTTCAGTAGATCTGCTTCTTTTGCAACATACTTAATCCCTTTTGTGGCAGTGCCTTTTAAGTATCTTATTGTTCTTTTTACATTTATGACATCTTCTTGAGAAGGATCAGTGGTAAGCCTACTTGCATGATTGACAGCAAAACTGATGTCAGGTCTAGTCTTGGTAGACAGATACAGTAAGCTGCCAACGGCCTCTCTGTAAGCAAACTCTTCGTTTAAAGCAGATTTTGTCTTTTTCTTCACCATTGGTGTTGACTTGGGTTTGGATTTGCCTAGCTTGAAGCGTTCTATTATCTGTTCAGAGTAGTTCTTCTGAGACAGTGAGGTTCCATCTTCCTGAATCTCTATGTTCATGCCTAAATATTGTTTTGGTCGGTCACACACAACAGTTCCAAAGTTTCCTTCAGTCTTTTCAGCAGTTTTTCCACTTCTTCTTCTGTTTGGCACATAATCAATCCGTCGTCCACATGAAGGGCAGTGAATAGGGTCTTCTTCTTGTTAGTAAAGACACATCTGTCAGATTTTGTTTGTTCCAGATGTTCAGTCTTTAGGAAATCACTTAGTTTTCTGTACCACTGACGGGGCGCTTGTCTCAGTCCATAAAGTGCTTTGTTTAGTGCACACACCATGCCTGGATGATTAAACCCCTGTGGTGGTCTCATGAATATTTCTTCTTTGAGATCTCCATACAGGAAAGCTGACTTTATGTCAAATATCTTGATCACATATTTTCTTATAGCTGCTATGCCGAGTAGAACTCTGAGGGACTGAATTCTTACAACTGATGAATATGCGTCACTAAAGTCTAGAGAATTCTTTTTTTGCTGACATCCCTTAGCTACAACTCTAGCATGATATCTTCCATCTTCTTTTAGTTTAAATAACCATCGGCTAGTTATTATTTTGTTGCCTTTGGCATATTTTTCTGGAACCAGTGTCCATGTATTATTCTTTTTAAGACATTCTTTCTCTTCTTGGATGGCTTTTTCCCACTGTTTCTTTTCAGCACTTTCCATGCAGTCTTCATACTTTAGTAGAGCTTCATTTTCTTAATCTTCAGAGCCCATATAATAATCCTTGTGCCAGGCAGGCTTTTTTCTCTTTCTTCTTAGTCTTCCTTGTTCTTCATCCACTCTTTGGTTTTCGTGACGTACATTTTCTCTTTGGTTTTGTTCATTTTCTCGGTGTGGTTGTTGATCCTCTTGTTCTTCATCCCCATCATCTTCTTCTTCTTCACTACAAGAATCTTCACTTTCTTCTGATTCGTTGTCTTCTTGTTCTTGATTATTTATTTCATCTTCCTTTTCATCCTCATCAAAATCTTCCACAGTGACAACTGATGCTGGGGCTATTCTCTTCTCTGGCGCATAGACTGGTGTTATGTTATGGGAAGTGTAGATTTTCTTGGTTGTTTTGTTGAATATCTTGTAACCATTTATTGTGTATCCCACAAATATTCCTTTGTTGCTTCTACTGTTGAGTTTCATGTCCGTTCGTACTACTTTTGAGTACACTTCTTGCCTCGAGGATGAACATTCTTGAAAAGACTGGTTTCTTGCCATACCATAATTCTTCTGGTGTCTTCTCACAGGTGGAGGATGGACTCCTGTTGAGGAGATATGCTGCTGATTGGACGGCATGCCCCCACATTTTCTAGTTGGGCATCAAGTAGCATAGATCTGAATTTATTAAGCAGGGTCCTGTTCATGCGCTCCGCTTTCCCGTTCAGTTCTGGAGTATGAGGAACAGTGTTATCCAGCACTGTTCCATTTCTCTTGCACCAATGTTTGAAGAAATCACTGTTGTACTCGCCACCATTGTCAATCCTCAGTTTGTGCACTTTCATGCTGAATTTAGCTTGAGCTATAGTGATGTATTCCTGTAGATATTCTTCAGCTTTATCCTTTGTCTCTAGAAGGTACACTTCCAGAAAATGGGCGTAGTCATCTAGCACTGTCATAAAATAATTTTTGCCATTGTATGTTGGTGGATCAAGCTTTCCACATACATCACTATGCATTATCTCCAATGGGCGTGTAGCTCTAGCTCTCACAGTATTGAAAGGAACTCTTACTTGTTTAGCTTCTGTGCACACATCACACTTGATTTCTTCATGTTTTGACAGGCTGCTTGGTAGTCCTTGGCTGAGTCCTGGCAGTTTCCTCAGATATCTTATACTAATATGGCCCATCTTCCGATGCCACATCATGGCGGTATTTGTTTCTTCTTTCTTTGTCGCGTGAGCTTCCAAGTTGTTTTTCATGTCTGTCACGAACAGACCTACTTCATTTTTTACTGCCTGTCATTAAGACATTGGTGTGCACGAAAGGAGCCTCCCCGAAAATTGTGACACAAGAGCAATCGGGCGTACCCTGGGCAACGTCAGAAAATGATTAAAAATAAACTGACGGCTGATCCTTTCACTACCAAATCAATTAAAACCAGTGGGCCTTTATCAAGGCCAGCACTCGTAGTTATGTCCATAAACATCGAGGGACTATCCAGCCAGAAAGAATATCTACTAGCAGATCTGTGCAGCCAATGTAACTGCGATGTCATTGCTGTGCAAGAAACTCATAGAGGACCATCAGGACGAAGACCGAAAATCAAAGGTATGAGACTTATTCTGTAACGTCCACACGATAATTATGGTAGTGCAATATCCTGTAAGAGCGGATTAAATATCACGTCTGTTGCTTTGTCTGAGGAAAACAACATCGAAATCCTCACTATCGAAACAGCGCAGTAACATCTGTTTACAAGCCACCCGAAGAGAGCTTTGTGTTTAAGGAACCTATCAATTTCAAATATAGTAACGTCAACTTAATACTTGGTGATTTCAACTGTCATGGAACTACATGGGGGTATACATCTACAGATGAAAATGGTGCAGAGCTAGAAAAGTGGTCTGAAAATAATGGACTCAGTCTAGTTCACGACCCAAAACAACCACCATCGTTTAACAGCGGCCGATGGAGAAGAGGATATAATCCTGATCTAATTTTTATTACCAACAAATTAGCTGAGCAGTGCACCAAAATTGTTGGTAAGGCTATTCCCCGCTCACATCATCGACCCTTACTATGCAGAATCGAACCAATTGTTAAACCAGAAAATGCACCTTTCCAACGTAGGTTCAACTTCAAGAAGGCGAACTGGCCTAAGTTCAGTTGTGAACTTGATGTAGCCATAGGGGAAGTGGAACCACAACCAGAAAACTATGACACCTTTATTTCCGTAGTGAAATACGTCTCGCGAAAGAACATACCAAGAGGATGCAGAACAGAATATATCCCGGGTCTTTCTGATCAGAATATATCTCTTTTGGATAACTTCCGCAACTTGTATGATATGGACCCCTTCTCCGAGGAAACAATGGAAGCTGGGCATGCACTGATGATTTCTCTCGGTCAGACACGCGCAGACAGATGGAATAGCTTGGTTTCTAATATCGATATGAAACAGAATAGTAGACAAGCATGGCGTCTTCTTAAGATCCTCAGTGGAGATCCGACTAGCCCGCCTTTTAACTTTACTCAAGTAACTGCTAATCAGATAGCACACCAACTGATCTTAAATGGAAAGACTTCAAAATCTAAGTCAAATACAGAGAAGCTTGAACGGTGTATTGAAGAAGAGACTGATTTCCTTAAGGACCTGTTTACGATGGAAGAACTTATGAAAGCAATCGACGGTCTGAAATCGAACAAGGCCGCTGGGTTGGATGATCTCAGAGCAGAGCAAATAAAACAATTTGGACCAGCAACACTGCAATGGTTGCTTTCATTGATATTGATGAACAACTGTGCATCCAGGCTGAAGATTCCTAAGGTATGGAGAAAAGCTCGCATAGTTGCGATCCTAAAACCTGGGAAGACTCCTGATAGCCCAAATAACTTTCGGCCAGTTTCACTTCTGTGTCACACCTATAAGTTGCTGGAGAGAATGATTCTTAATGGAATATCTGATTCTATAGATAGCAAACTGATTTTTGAACAGGCAGGCTTTAGACCAGGCAGGTCATGCTGTGGACAAATTCTGAACCTTACTCAGCACATAGAGAATGGATTTGAGGAAAAGTGCATTACTGGTGTAGCCTTCATAGATTTAACTGCTGCTTACGACACTGTTAATCATAACACACTACTTCGTAAGATTTATGAACTGACAAAGGACTACAGGCTGACCTCACTGCTAAGAACTTGCCTTGAGAACAGAAGATTTTACGTGTCTCTCCTTGGGAAAAATAGTCGTTGGCGCCTCCAGAAGAATGGACTACCTCAAGGTAGCGTCTTAGCACCACTGCTTTACAATGTATACACCAATGACCAGCCCAGAACAGAAGGCACCAGGCGATTTATCTACGCAGATGACACTGCAGTAGCCGTGCAAGGTCGTAGCTTTGAAGAAGTAGAACATTCTTTGTCCTGTGCCTTAGAAGAACTTGGTCGATACTATCACAGAAATAATTTGAAGCCAAATCCAGCCAAAACGCAAGTTTGTGCTTTCCACTTGCGAAATAAAGAAGCAAAGAGGTCATTGAACATTAAGTGGCAAGGTGAAACAATCCTTCATTGTTTTACACCAAAATATCTTGGTGTCACCCTCGATCGAACTCTGTCTTTCAAGCAACATTGCTTGAACACCAAAAGTAAAGTATCTGCACGAAATAACATACTAAGATGCCTAACAGGAAGGACATGGGGTGCTCACCCCACCACTCTCAGAACTTCAGCCCTTGGACTGAGCTTCTCAGCTGCTGAGTATGCAGCACCAGTTTGGCTTTCTTCTCCACATTCCAAAGAGGTGGATATAGCTCTGAATGAGACTTCCAGGATTGTATCTGGGTGTCTTAGACCAACACCACTTCAGAAGATCTACCCTCTTATAGGAATTTCTCCACCTCATGTCCGAAGAATGGTAGCAGCAGCATCTGAGAAGAAACGGCAAGAAACCGATTCAAGGCATCCACTTTTCAGCCAACAACCAGCCCGACAGAGACTTAAGTCCAGAAACAGCTATTTGAGGGGAGTAACAGCCCTCGAAGGCTCACAAGAAGCTGCCCGTGTGAAGATATGGAAGACAGAGATCACAGACCCAACTATTCCTCTATCAGAAAAAATGGCACCTGGTCACAACTTGCCATATGGAATTTGGAAATCATTGAACAGGCTGAGGACCCGCTGCAAGAACAATCTCAAGAAATGGAACATGCTCGTCAACAATGATGAGTTCTGTGACTGCAGAATTTTACAAGACCCAGAACACCTGCTGATCTTCCCCTTGATGGACGAAATATGTTCAAAAGACGATCTTTTGGCTGCAAATGCTAATGCTATAACTGTTGCTACTTACTGGCAAAATCTAATTTGATTTGGACACGGAAAATAAATAAATTAAGACATTTTCATTCTTGTCAAATATTTTAACTTGGTTGGCTTTAAACAGAACTGTTCCACCTCCATTTGTGACACAGTTCACTGACAGTAGATTTCTACTCAGCTCAGGCACATATGAGACATTCTGAAATATGATATCTTTGGTTTGAATGTCTCCTTCGAGTTCAGTGACCGTAGTCCCGCCTTTCTTTGCAACTTTTATATTTTGAGGCTCAGTTGTTCTCCTGTTGGTGAGCAGCGAATCTTGTTCGGTCATATGGCTCGTGCATCCACTATCCATAACAAACTCTTCAAGAAACTCTTCTCCAGATTTTTCTTCTGTTGTATGGCATTGTTTTTCAACCACGTATAGCTCCTGTTCTCTATTTTGAACCCGTTTTCTGCGCATCCTCTCTGTGGCAATTCCAAACTGGGTGATTACCTAACCCACAATATTTGCATGGTTCAAATGTTTTATCTGCATAGCAGTCAGAGGTTTCGTGTCCACCTTTATTACAATTTTTACACTGTAGATCACTTTTTCCCGAAGCTTGCTGCTGTTGGTTCTGTTTTGGCCTTCCCTGGTCTTGCCTGTTAGGAAGGCAGTTGTTAGCTTTATGTCCAATCTTATTGCACTTGTAGCATTTCACTTGACTTGGATTGTTGGATTTCTTTTCAGTCTTGAAAGATACTTTGAGTTCTACAGTTGTATTTGATTCTTCTTGTATCATAAGTCTTGAAATGAGATTTTCCAGGGTTCACTCAGCAGCGGGTGTGGCCTCCCACACTGTATTAAAATATCTGTATTGGCCTGGCAGAGTGGTAATTATTTTGGTGATTACCATCTGTTCACTAATGTCTTCTTTTAGACTCCTGAGTCTTGCCACTAGATTTCTTACTTCAGATATATTTTGCATGAGGGTTTTGTTGTTATACTTGTATCCGCAGAAAGATGACAATAGCTGATACTTCTGTTGTTCGGTGTCTCTCTTGTATATTTTTGTTAGGAGATCGAACATCGATTTTGACGTTTCACAAGTTAGCACTAGAGGTTTCAAAGAGTAATCTATTGTCTTGAGAATGTAGTACCGGTACCTAACTTTGACATCCTTAGCCTCCCATTGTTCCAACTCCTTTGCCTTATCCGTATCTGGTTTTGTAGCAGTTCCTTTCAGGAAAGATAGGAGATATCTGGATTGGAGCAGCGTTGTTAAAACTAGCTCCCATTACATATAGTTTTCTGCATTTTTTTAGAATGGTAAGACCCTTAAGCTCACCCACACTATCTTCTTCAGTCATCGTTTGCTGCGACGCTGGTCTTGCTAAATTTTATTTCCTGATTTTCACGATCCACTTAGCTCAATGAGCGTGTCTGAAGCCCATGACCTGTTGAAGTAATATTTTCTTTTATATTTTTAGATAACTTCTATTAGATTGTATTGTTCTATTGAATAAATAAAACATACATAACTTACACTTATTTTTCACGTAACGACTTTACCGCAGTGTAGATTTTATTTTATTTAAACAAAAGAGCAGCGGGTTGCCAACTTCCATAGATATCAAAATGACATTTTTAGCCAACCTCAACAAAGAATGTAGAAGTCAGTCGCTACCACATTCTCCGTCGGGCAGATGGAAGTTGACGATTAATTCTGATTTCAAGAAACCAACCATAGTACGTTTGTGACCTGGTGTTACGACATTTATCCTTGAAGTACAGTTTTTGTCAGAGTATTGATGTCTTTGAAAATGGGAGTCACAAATGTTACATTCACTTATTCGTGTATATTTACGATTTCTGCCCGTACTTCAATGGAGATGATTTCTGCAGATTCCGATATTGTAGGCTTATCGTGGTAATCCGGCAATTTTCTTGTGTATGGCCTCTTCCTTTTTTTGTTGTGTTCGTGGTCCACGGAAAAAGTGATGGAACAGCGCCCGGTTTTAATCTTGCTCTCTCACCTTCAAATACAAACCTACACATTCAGTGGTTGTCATCGAAATGTATAATCACTTTATATGTACAACATAAGAATTATTTCCCTTTGTACATCACACTTACCCAACACAGTTTTCGTGAAGTCATTGGATTGAAAATGATGGGAACACACTTTAATATGTTGTGTCAGATTTTTCTCACCGAATTCTTTTCCTTCTAATAGCATGTAACCATTTCTTCCTCATTTCTTTATTTTGTGGACATTGGTGAAACGAAAACGGGCTTCCCTGATTTTTGCAAAGAGGACTACTGCAATAGCTCGGCATAGTCACGAAAATAACAATTTAAACAACTTAAATTCGTGGATATTAGCGGCATGAGAACACCTTCGAGCACAAGGATCATGTAAGTATAAGAGATTCGTCACTTTTGGTTATAGAATTTCCGAGAGAGAACACCGCCTGAGGCTATGGATTGTACTGCCAAGTCTGGCAACATAAAAAGTAAAAAGCCATATTGAATGTGGCCTTTATTACACGTAAATGAACAGTATGTTCTGCGACGGGTTATTGATTATTGATGAAAATAACTCAAACATAACTGCGTCTTTCGCTAGGTGCTGAAATATTCGTCCAGATAGGAAAAGAATACATTTTGATATATATCAATGTTGGCAATGGATTTGTCACGAAAGACACAGTTATGCCGTTCTAGAGCTTAATTCACCTCTAGGCTAATTAAAAAATGCTCTCATGCTCTACAGAATAGTTGGGATATTCGATGAATATAAAGAAAATCGTCTAAATGCACACACTACATTGCCATAACCTCACTTTTTGCCTAGCATGCCCGCAACCACCCACCCCTCCCCGTAGCCTTAACCACAAATTTTATTGCAATGCAAAGGAGAATGGGTAAGAAAACAAACAAGAGATGAAATGCACACATTTATTCTCTATATATTTTTATTCGAGAGTAGTCCATATTGCCCACTAGTTTTTCACATGGTCAACACCAGGAAGATGAAAATTGCCGTATTGTTCTTACTATCATTATAATTCTTACATCCCGGTGCTTGGCAATTTTTCCTCCCTTGCAGTGGCATGACTGACTCTCAATTCAATTAAAATAAACAATCAAAATACTGAACAAATCAAACCAACCAACAACACCACGAGGAATATCAATCAAAACAGACTATTCACGCTTCCGCCAGTCGGTTTGATGTGAACGTTCATGAGTGCCAACTACGGAACCTTGGTGCTAAAATTAATTCTTCATTGATTGGCAGAACAACCAGTACAGGGCCTTACCCCGACCCACGCGCTCCCTATGAACAATACGATAGAGAGGGCGTCCGCTATGCTTCTTTTGTATGCTCGAAGGAGAACACAGGAGACAACTGAAGAGCGCCTTGCACTTACCCAGTAACTTAGATTTATGCTCGAAGCCCAGTACAACTTGGTCTTGGTACAACACTATCGGTGCTAGCAACTAGCAATTGGATAACAACAGGGATTATAAATTCATGTCAAAGAAAGAAATTTCTACACAAATTATATAAACAATACCACACAACACCTGAATTCAATTTATACTACAAAAAATACACTAGCATATTAAATAAGGTAATAAGACTAGCAAAGAAAATGCATAATGATAATTTTATTTCCCAATCATCTAATAAAAACAGGGCTATGTGGTCTGTAATAAAGAAAGAAACTGGAAAATCTGCTAAAATACAAAGGAACATTACACTGACCAGAAATAATAAAGTGATTAATAATCCAGAGGAAATAGCAAACACTTTTAATGACTATTTTCTGGAAATTCCGCAAAAATTATTAAATAAATCACAGGTAAATACACTAAATTCTAATAATAAAATAAATATATGCAGTGATTCTTTATTTATAAATCATGTCACAAGTGAAGAGGTAAGAATAGTTATAAAAGAGCTAAAAAATAAATTCTGTGCTGGCATTGATGGCATCCCTGATGCAATTTTAAAGAAATGTGCAGAAAATATAATAAATCCACTTACGCACTTAATAAACAGTTCAATTCTCTCAGGAACTTACCCGGATATTTTGAAGTTATCAAAAGTAATTCCAGTGCACAAAAATGGTTCAAAAGATGAATTAGATAACTATCGTCCTATTACCTTACCAACTGGTATTGCAAAAATTGTGGAAAAAATTATGTATAAGAGACTGATAAGTTTCATAGAAAAAAATAAAATATTATCAAACTCACAACATGGATTTAGAACGGAAAAATCTACACAGACAGCAATTTACGAATGTAGTAATAGTATACTGAAATTAATTGACAATAAGGAACATGTAACTGGCCTATTCTTGGATTTATCGAAAGCATTTGATGTAGTTGACCATAAAATCCTCCTTACCAAACTAAATCAATATGGTGTTAGAGGTCTAGCTAATAAATGGATAGAGTCTTACTTAACAAGGCGTAAACAAATAGTAAGCTTGAGACACAAGGATGATGGAACCAAATTACTTAATGAAACATTGTCCAATGAGGGAATTATTGAATTTGGAGTACCCCAGGGATCGGTTTTGGGCCCACTACTCTTTCTTCTATATATCAATGATATAACACAGAACGTTCATTCACATAAGGAAATTTTGTTTGCGGACGATACAACACTCGTAATAAAAGGTGAAACTAAACAGGTCATACAGCAGTCTGCTGACTCCGTTACAGGAGAGTTAACCAAATGGTCACAAGATAATCGCCTCATAATAAACTATAAAAAGACAGTATGTCTAAATTTCCACACTATACAGAATAGGAATCCTGCGATGCCCAATATAACATTAAATGGTCATCAAATAGAAAATAAATCAGAAACAAAGTTTTTAGGACTATGGATACAACAAGACTTGAAATGGAATAAACATATACAATATCTGAATACTAAACTGAACTCGATGTGCTTTGCGTTACGTATTTTGAAAACCTGCACTAGCATGCACACATTAAGAAATACTTATTTTGCTTATTTCCATTCATACTTAAGATATGGGATCATATTTTGGGGTATGTCGCCAGATGTACTAAGCACGTTTAGGATACAAAAGAGAGCGATTAGAATTATGGCAAATGTACACTCTAGAGAATCATGTAGACCTCTGTTTAAAGATTTAAACATTCTCCCACTGCCCTGCATATATATCTTTGAAAGTATTATGTTTTTTAAAAAGAAGTTAATGAATAAAGATGTTTTTCTTAAAACAAACAATGATGTTCATAGGCATAACACAAGACAAAATCAAAACATTCATATTTCACACACACACACAAGCATATATCAAAAAGGAACTTTTCACACTGGAGTTAAATTATACAATAAACTACCCCAGTATATAAAACTGGCCCCAAAAATAAAAACCTTTGATAGAATGTTGAAAGCTTATCTGCAGTGCCATTGTTTTTACTCAGTAGTTGAATATTTTAGCGTATAGGAGTGATGGAATCTATAACTATATTTTACTTTTTTAATTTAATTTTAATACCTAGCTGTATGTTGTTGTATTTATAGAATTAAGTTTTCATATTATGATAATAGAGTGAGGTGTAAATAGTTGTGGAATAAGATTGTATCTATTAAGATTTGCTATTATAATAAGTTATAAATAGTTTTAATCTTAGTAATATATACCTGTTAGTTCTTTTATTTTATGCATGTAAATTCTGACGTGTCCTATATCAAAAATGTATTGAATGCATGTATTTGATCAAATGGAATTAATAAAAATCTATCTATCTATCTATCTATACATCCCTATTGCACAGTATAGTAATCATATACAGTATGACCAACACCATCTAGATGTAGGTGGTGTTGTATGGACACATCAGGCCTTGACCATGTGATTTTTTTGTCACGGGTTTGAAAGTTATGCTTTCCAACATGTACTAAACGCTTATTTCATTCATTAGGGTGTGTGTTTAAAATGTTTCCTTTCTTTTCAGACGAACGCAAAAGAGCCGAGGTTAGAGTTTAGGGGGCAGATGACATCGTAGTTCCGTCCCGTGAAACCTCAATAACTAAGGCTGTGTTTCTATCTCCCAAAATTTTAATAATGGCACCCCGTGGTGTTCGTTAAGCCGCCATTTTGTTCTCTCCCACGGCCTAGGGTGGGGGCTTAACGAAGCCCTGAGAATCAAAACGATCTAAAATTTTTCCGAGCATGGTCTCCAATCAAAACGTCCCTGATTGGCTGAGCACTTATTGGGTCCTTCCCGCCACACAGCCGCAATCAATTCCGCCATTAACCTCAATTTAACATAACCTAAGTTATTTAAATTACAAATATTAATGTTGGTGAAGGGTGGATGACTTGTGGATTAGATAAGCCATTTTTAGTGTTGTCTTCTATAGTTTTGTGGCTGGCATTGTGGTTTTTTGGCAATCTCGTTATCTTGTAGACATTAAGATAAATAGTTATATTTCGGGGGCCTATCACTCAGTAGCGGTTTATCAAAACAGTAGGACTATTACGAATAGCTGTACTTTATTAAGATTTTTCTGCACCTTCGCGAAATAGTGGCGGTGGTTTGAGATTATTTTTGACTACCATTATGGGGTTTTAATAGTTTTTCATAGAGCATTTTTGTTGTCTTGTAGGCATGATTGATTTGACATGTTAGGCCTGCATGTACATTTTTTCTGGTTTTGGGAATAATGCTCATTACTATTAAGTGCAACCGTGTTGACCGACTGAAATACATTGAATATTTCGTTTACTAAGGCAACACTGAAATATGGCTTCCAACACGATATGGACTTGGAACTTGTGTTCCCTTAACAAAATAATGATACATTAACAAGTCATCCTTGTAATCTCTGCAAATAATAAAAATATTTCCCATCCAATATAGTCCTATTCATGTTGAACGGTAGAACGTTATCAACCTTTATTAAGGCAACACGGAAAAATGTTCATTTTGATCTAGCCTACTTACTCGGAGTCATCTGCATCAATGTCCCTAGAGGTTCAGTTTTTTAAATTCTCCCTTTCCTATGGTCAAATAACACATGGATGTTCCCTATTTTCTTAAGGGGATTCAATGATCTTATGCTGAACTAATTAAGAATAGGGCATGTACCCCAACCCCTTAAAATATGAAGTTATCAGGATAAAAATAATGTCCATAACCATCAGAAACTTGAGAACACAGATCAGGAGAATGTTGATCGACCATGGATGCAAGACCAGAAGGTCTTAAAGAGGAGTGTTTCATTTAGAGGCTTGGAACATCATGGTCAAGACCCCTGTACTTGAGTGTGTGCTCAATTAGTTTGAAAACCCGTTGACAGATCATAAGTTAATCTGTGGCTGGAATCCACTCCGTCCTATGCTATGCTGTGAGTACTGGGCACCATTAGTGTTCTGTAACTACTGTATCAATTTCTGAAAATTGTGTCATAGGCCTATGCTTAGACAAGTCGCTGAGAATGTTCTCTGAATGGTGAATACCAGTAGGCTAGCCTACTTAGCTGCCTCCTTCACTAGCATTTCCAGGCACCTGGTTAGTTGGTAAAATGAAATAGAAAAATCACTTGAATGATTCAAGTTGTCCTTGATTGCCCTCATAGGTCAGTGTACCCCATTCCAGATCTTAGTTCAGAATTAGTTTACTTGACGGAGTTGGAGAAACAGTCACAATACCTATGGTACTACTAGACCTAGTACGGTACATGTAGATGGAAGCATTGTGAGACCAACCACTAGGTAGCTTATGTCCCATTAGTTGGGAATGTGAGATTGGTTCAACATGTCAGCCTATGTTGTTGTATATTTCATTAATGTATGGGATCTAAAAGTGTATCATAGGAATATTAAAGCAAGCCATAATATATTACCAGTTGGTCAATTGGATACAACAATTCAATGAAACATTCTGTTAATAATTAGGAAGTGTCGTAGGCAACCAGAGAAGCGACACAAGAAAAAACACCTGAGTCTTCCAGGCAGTTGTCATCAACTGTATTTCACATAGAGAAGAATGACTAAAATGGTTCCTCATGAAACAAACAACTGGTCAATGGCTTGAAAGACAGTAGTAAGGACTTACATGCTGTCAGTAAAAGTGGAGTTAAGAAAGATGTCTGGAATATTTAAATCAGTAGTTGATAGCCAGGATTTTTAAAATTACCGTAGGCAATTGCACCTTAATATGATTAGTAGCCTACCGGTGTGTGCAAGATTTTAAATGGTAGGTTTTCCTGTGAACCAAAAAACAGCTCTTAACATGGATTATGTTCAGGTTAGGCCTACAAGTTATTGGGAGGGAGGTTTATTTTACATACCTGTTGCACATAATGAGCTTCTGATTAGAGCTCTGTGGGAATGTTTAAATGGTTTGATGATACAGGGTTTATCAAGCCACTTTCTATGCATCTTTTAAAAACATTTTAACAATTCATAAATTACTGTCATCATTGCTAATGCTGTAATCTGTCATGTTTATTTATGCAGCATGAGGAATTAGGAAGCATTGGTAGGATTGGTATATTGAGTGGAGATATAGTAGGATAAAATGCAACTGTGTTATGGAAACCTAAGATGTATTTTTATTTCTCAACTTTATTTTCTGTAGACTCCAACACAGCCCACCACCAGGGGAAAAAAAGTGTTGGTGATGTTTAATGAGAGCAAATCTTGAAATACTGTGATTTAAGTGGTTGGTATCAAAAGCTGTATAGGAAAAATGAAAATGTGAAGTCACGCCCAAGTTTATGAATCCTTGCCAGACTCCGCTGAAATTATCTTCGATGCAAATCAAGTCTCAATAGCTAAAACTTTAGGACGACCTTTGACATGAGCACTATAATAGGCCTACATTTAAGATCAACATAGCCTGTAGGTCTTCTGCTACTGTATGCACCTGGGCATGTTTTAAAACAAAAACTCAGCCTGCAGGTTAATAAGGTAGTATATTACTATAAATCTATCTCAAGCAAATCCAAGAAGTTACCAGACTGAGAAACTACATATCAATATTTAAACAAAAAAAGGGTGGCAGTGCAAACTGCACATTTAATCCTTGCTTCATTAGTTAAACCATAATATTTGTACATAAATACAGTAAGGACTTCACATTACGAACGGCCAATTAAATTATATGCCTTATTAGGCATAACCTACAAATTACATGTCATGAAATTGGTAAATATAATCAGGGGCAACATCAATATGCAATGGTCTATAATGTAGTTTTATAGAGCACAAAAGGTTATTGTACTGAATGTATTTCGAACTGGTGGAAACGACAGCCAATTGATTTACATCCATTATTACATCCAAAGTAGTAGAAACTTTCAATTGATTGGCAAGAGTGTTGATTTGTACTTTTATTTTCACAAATTTTGATGAACAGTGTCACGCTTCAATTTAAATATAAACGCACATACAATTCCTCATCAATAAGTGATTTGCACTTCATACTGTCATGAACTGGAATAGATTTCTAGCAATTTAATTTATGTAGAAATCTATTCCTCTCGCCGCCATGTTGGTGATAATTGTAAACAAACCCGCGGGCAGCCAATGGCTGGTAATAACTGCCAGCCAATAACAAGCCAGGATGACGCGGATCATAATTCGCGTTTCACTCTCATTGCGTTTTAACTTGAGGTGAGGAATCAGCTGTTCGTTAACGCCACGGGGTGCCATTATTAAAATTTTGGGAGATAGAAACACACTCTAACTAGAGTCTCAGAGGAGAAGATTTATACGAAACAGCCTGTAAGTTTTCTAACAATTCAAGGCAATGAGTTTCTTCTGACCAATCAGGTTAAGTATCATTACTGTCTGCAGACGTATGTATGAGTGTGTTTCTATCTCCCAAAATTTTAATAATGGCACCCCGTGGCAGTAACGAACAGCTGATTCCTCACCTCAAGTTAAAACGCAATGAGAGTGAAACGCGAATTATGATCCGCATCATCCTGGCTTGTTATTGGCTGGCAATTATTACCAGCCATTGGCTGCCCGCGGGTTTGTTTACAATTATCACCAACATGGTGGCGAGAGGAATAGATTTCTACATCAATTAAATTGCTAGAAATCTATTCCAGTTCATGACAGTATGAAGTGCAAATCACTTATTGATGAGGAATTGTATGTGCGTTTATATTTAAATTGAAGCGTGACACTGTTCATCAAAATTTGTGAAAATAAAAGTACAAATCAACACTCTTGCCAATCAACTGAAAGTTTCTACTACTTTGGATGTAATGGATGTAAATCAATTGGCTGTCGTTTCCACCAGTTTTATTCATCAGTTCGAAATACATTCAGTACAATAACCTTTTGTGCACTATAAAACTACATTATAGACCATTGCATATTGATGTTGCTGTCTGCTTATATTTACCAATTTCATGACATGTAATTTGTAGGTTATGCCTAATAAGGCATATAATTTAAGTGGCCGTTTGTAATGTGAAGTCCTTACTGTATTTATGTACAAATATTATGGTTTAACTAATGAAGCAAGGATTAAAAGTGCAGTTTGCACTGCCACCCTTTTTTTGTTCAAATATTGATATGTAGTTTCTCAGTCTGGTAACTTCTTGGATTTGCTTGAGATAGATTTATAGTAATATACTACCTTATTAACCTGCAGGCTGAGTTTTTTTTAAACATGCCCAGGTGCATACAGTAGCACAAGACCTACTGCAGGCTATGTCGATCCTAAATGTAGGCCTATTATAGTGCTCATGTCAAAGGTCGTCCTAAAGTTTTAACTATTGAGACTTGATTTGCATCGAAGATAATTTCAGCCGAGTCTGGCAAGGCTTCATAAACTTGGGCGTGACTTCACATTTTCATTTTTCCTATACAGCTTTTGATACCAACCACTTAAATCACAGTATTTCAAGATTTGCTCTCATTAAACATCACCAACACTTTTTTTCCCCCCTGGTGGTGGGCTGTATTGGAGTCTACAGAAAATAAAGTTGAGAAATAAAAATACATCTTAGGTTTCCATGACACAGTTGCATTTTATCCTACTATATCTCCTAATTCCTCATGCTGCATAAATAAACATGACAGATTACAGCATTAGCAATGATGACAGTAATGTATGAATTGTTGAAATGTTTTTAAAAGATGCATAGAAAGAGGCTTGATAAATCCTGTATCATCAAACCATTTAAACATTCCCACAGAGCTCTAATCAGAAGCTCATTTTATGTGCAACAGGTATGTAAAATAAACCTCCCTCCCAATAACTTGTAGGCCTAACCTGAACATAATCCATGTTAAGAGCTGTTTTTTGGTTCACAGGAAAACCTACCATTTAAAATCTTGCACATACCGGTAGGCTACTAATCATATTAAGGTGCAATTAACTAGGGTAATTTTAAAAATCATGGCTATCAACTACTGATTTAAATATTCCAGACATCTTTCTTAACTCCACTTTTACTGACAGCATGTAAGTCCTTACTACTGTCTTTCAAGCCATTGACCAGTTGTTTTTTTCATGAGGAACCATTTTAGTCATTCTTCTCTATGTGAAATACAGTGGATGACAACTGCCTGGAGACTCAGATGTTTTTTCTTGTGTCGCTTCTCTGGTTGCCAATGACACTTCCTAATTATTAACAGAATGTTTCATTGAATTGTTTTATCCAATTGACCAACTGGTAATATATTACGGTTTGCTTTAATATTCCTATGATACACTTTTAGATCTCATATATTAATGAAATATACAACAACATAGGCTGAAATGTTGAACCAATCTCCCATTCCCCAATACTCCCAACTAATGGGACATAAGCTACCTAGTGGTTGGTCTCACAATGCTTCCATCTACATGTACCGTACTAGGTCTAGTAGTACCATAGGTATTGTGACTGTTTCTCCAACTCCGTCAAGGAAACTAATTCTGAACTAAGATCTGGAATGGGGTACACTGTCCCTCGAGGGCAATCAAGGACAACTTGAATCATTCAAGTGATTTTTCTATTTCATTTTACCAACTAACCAGGTGCCTGGAAATGCTAGTGAAGGAGGCACCTAAGTAGGCTAGCCTACTGGTATTCACCATTCAGAGAACATTCTCAGCGACTTGTCTATGCATAGGCCTATGACACAATTTTCAGAAATTGATACAGTAGTCACAGAACACTAATGGTGCCCAGTACTCGCAGCTTAGC
Source organism: Meconema thalassinum (assembly GCA_946902985.2). Lineage (NCBI taxonomy): Eukaryota > Metazoa > Arthropoda > Insecta > Orthoptera > Tettigoniidae > Meconema > Meconema thalassinum. The sequence goes on from OX336391.1 coordinate 218,154,403, forward strand.
AAAGGACGGAGTGGATTCCAGCCACAGATTAACTTATGATCTGTCAACGGGTTTTCAAACAAATTGAGCACACACCCAAGTACAGGGGTCTTCACCATGATGTTCCAAGCCTCTAAATGAAACACTCCTCTTGAAGACTTTCTGGTCTTGCATCCATGGTCGAACAACATTCTCCTGATCTGTGTTCTCAAGTTTCTGATGGTTATGGACATTATTTTTATCCTGATAACTTCATATTTTAAGGGGTTGGGATACATGCCCTATTCATAATTAGTTCAGCATAAGATCATTGAATCCCCTTAAGAAAAATAGGGAACATCCATGTGTTATTTGACCATAGGAAAGGGAGAATTTAAAAAACTGAACCTCTAGGGACATTGATGCAGATGACTCCGAGTAAGTAGGCTAGATCAAAATGATCATTTTTCAGTGTTGCCTTAATAAAGGTTGATAACTTTCTACCGTTCAACATGAATAGGCCTATATTGGATGGGAAATATTTTTATTATTTGCAGAGATTACAAGGATGACTTGTTGATGTATCGTTATTTTGTTAAGCGAACATAAGTTCCAAGTCCATATCGTGTTGGAACCCATATTTCAGTGCTGCCTTAGTAAACGAAATATTCAATGTCTTTCAGTCGGTCAACACGGTTGCACTTAATGGTAATGAGAATGAGCATTATTCCAAAAAACAGAAAAAAAACTGTAGGCTACATGCAGACCCAACATGTCAAATCAATCATGCCTACAAGACAACAAAAATGCTCTATGAAAAATGGTAGTCAAAAATAATCTCAAACCACCGCCACTATTTCGCGAAGGTGCGGAAAAATCTTACTATAGTACAGCTATTCGTAATAGTTGCTACTGTTGTGATAAACCGCTACTGAGTGATAGGCCCCCGAAATATAACTATTTATCTTAATGTCTACAAGATAACGAGATTGCCAAAAAAACACAAATCTATAGAAGGCAACACTAAAAATGGCTTATCTAATCCACAAGTCACCCACCCTTCACCAACATTATTAATATTTGTAATTTAAGTAACTTAGGTTATGTTAAATTGAGGTTAATGGCGGATTTGATTGCGGCTGTGTGGCGGGAAGGACCCAATAAGTGCTCAGCCAATCAGGGACGTTTTGATTGGAGACCATGCTCGGAAAAATTTTAGAGCGTTTTGATTCTCAGGGCTTCGTTAAGCCCCCACCCTAGGCCGTCATCGTGTCCAAAATGGCGGCTTAACGAACACGACGGGGTGCCATTATTAAAATTTTGGGAGATAGAAACACAGCCTATGAGTGTGTTTCTATCTCCCAAAATTTTAATAATGGCACCCCGTGGCGTTAACGAACAGCTGATTCCACACCTCAAGTTAAAACGCAATGAGAGTGAAACGCGAATTATGATCCGCATCATCCTGGCTTGTTATTGGCTGGCAATTATTACCAGCCATTGGCTGCCCGCGGGTTTGTTTACAATTATCACCAACATGGTGGCGAGAGGAATAGATTTCTACATCAATTAAATTGCTATAAATCTATTCCAGTTCATGACAGTATGAAGTGCAAATCACTTATTGATGAGGAATTGTATGTGCGTTTATATTTAAATTGAAGCGTGCCACTGTTCATCAAAATTTGTGAAAATAAAAGTACAAATCAACACTCTTGCCAATCAACTGAAAGTTTCTACTACTTTGGATGTAAATCAATTGGCTGTCGTTTCCATCAGTTTTATTCATCAGTTCGAAATACATTCAGTACAATAACCTTTTGTGCACTATAAAACTACATTATAGACCATTGCATATTGATGTTGCTGTCTGCTTATATTTACCAATTTCATGACATGTAATTTGTAGGTTTTGCCTAATAAGGCATATAATTTAAGTGGCTGTTTGTAATGTGAAGTCCTTACTGTATTTATGTACAAATATTATGGTTTAACTAATGAAGCAGGGATTAAAAGTGCAGTTTGCACTGCCACCCTATTTTTGTTTAAATATTGATATGTAGTTTCTCAGTCTGGTAACTTCTTGGATTTGCTTGAGATCGATTTATAGTAATATAATACCTTATTAACCTGCAGGCTGAGTTTTTTTTAAACATGCCCAGGTGCATACAGTAGCACAAGACCTACTGCAGGCTATGTCGATCCTAAATGTAGGCCTATTATAGTGCTCATGTCAAAGGTCGTCCTAAAGTTTTAACTATTGAGACTTGATTTGCATCGAAGATAATTTCAGCCGAGTCTGGCAAGGCTTCATAAACTTGGGCGTGACTTCACATTTTCATTTTCCTATACAGCTTTTGATACCAACCACTTAAATCACAGTATTTCAAGATTTGCTCTCATTAAACATCACCAACACTTTTTTTTTCCTGGTGGTGGGCTGTGTTGGAGTCTACAGAAAATAAAGTTGAGAAATAAAAATACATCTTAGGTTTCCATGACACAGTTGCATTTTATCCTACTATATCTCCACTCAATATACCAATCCTACCAATGTTTCCTAATTCCTCATGCTGCATAAATAAACATGACAGATTACAGCATTAGCAATGATGACAGTAATTTATGAATTGTTAAAATGTTTTTAAAAGATGCATAGAAAGAGGCTTGATAAATCCTGTATCATCAAACCATTTAAACATTCCCACAGAGCTCTAATCAGAAGCTCATTTTATTTGCAACAGGTATGTAAAATAAACCTTCCTCCCAATAACTTGTAGGCCTAACCTGAACATAATCCATGTTAAGAGCTGTTTTTTGGTTTACAGGAAAACCTACCATTTAAAATCTTGCACATACCAGTAGGCTACTAATCATATTAAGGTGCAATTAACTAGGGTAATTTTAAAAATCATGGCTATCAACTACTGATTTAAATATTCCAGACATCTTTCTTAACTCCACTTTTACTGACAGCATGTAAGTCCTTACTACTGTCTTTCAAGCCATTGACCAGTTGTTTTTTTCATGAGGAACCATTTTAGTCATTCTTCTCTATGTGAAATACAGTTGATGACAACTGCCTGGAAGACTCAGGTGTTTTTTCTTGTGTCGCTTCTCTGGTTGCCTACGACACTTCCTAATTATTAACAGAATGTTTCATTGAATTGTTGTATCCAATTGACCAACTGGTAATATATTATGGTTTGCTTTAATATTCCTATGATACACTTTTAGATCTAATATATTAATGAAATATACAACAACATAGGCTGAAATGTTGAACCAATCTCCCATTCCCTAACACTCCCAACTAATGGGACATAAGCTACCTAGTGGTTGCTTCCATCTACATGTACCGTACTAGGTCTAGTAGTACCATAGGTATTGTGACTGTTTCTCCAACTCCGTCAAGGAAACTAATTCTGAACTAAGATCTGGAATGGGGTACACTGTCCCTCGAGGGCAATCGAGGGCAACTTGAATCATTCAAGTGATTTTTCTATTTCATTTTACCAACTAACCAGGTGCCTGGAAATGCTAGTGAAGGAGGCAGCTAAGTAGGCTAGCCTACTGGTATTCACCATTCAGAGAACATTCTCAGCGACTTGTCTATGCATAGGCCTATGACACAATTTTCAGAAATTGATACAGTAGTCACAGAACACTAATGGTGCCCAGTACTCGCAGCTTAGCATAGGACGGAGTGGATTCCAGCCACGGATTAACTTATGATCTGTCAACGGGTTTTCAAACAAATTGAGCACACACCCAAGTACAGGGGTCTTGACCATGATGTTCCAAGCCTCTAAATGAAACACTCCTCTTTAAGACTTTCTGGTCTTGCATCCATGGTCGATGAACATTCTCCTGATCTGTGTTTTCAAGTTTCTGATGGTTATGGACATTATTTTTATCCTGATAACTTCATATTTTAAGGGGTTGGGGTATATGCCCTATTCTTAATTAGTTCAGCATAAGATCATTGAATCCCCTTAAGAAAAATAGGGAACATCCATGTGTTATTTGACCATAGGAAAGGGAGAATTTAAAAAACTGAACCTCTAGGGACATTGATGCAGATGACTCTGAGTAAGTAGGCTAGATCAAAATGAACATTTTTCAGTGTTGCCTTAATAAAGGTTGATAACTTTCTACCGTTCAACATGAATAGGCCTATATTGGATGGGAAATATTTTTATTATTTGCAGAGATTACAAGGATGACTTGTTGATGTATCGTTATTTTGTTAAGTGAACATAAGTTCCAAGTCCATATCGTGTTGCAACCCATATTTCAGTGCTGCCTTAGTAAACGAAATATTCAATGTCTTTCAGTCGGTCAACACGGTTGCACTTAATGGTAATGAGAATGAGCATTATTCCAAAAACCAGAAAACCAGACCTAACATGTCAAATCAATAATGCCTACAAGACAACAAAAATGCTCTATGAAAAACTATTAAAACCCCATAACGGTAGTCAAAAATAATCTCAAACCACCGCCACTATTTCGCGAAGGTGCAGAAAAATCTTACTATAGTACAGCTATTCGTAATAGTTCCTACTGTTGTGATAAACCGCTACTGAGTGATAGGCCCCCGAATTATAACTATTTATCTTAATGTCTACAAGATAACGAGATTGCCAAAAAACCACAAATCTATAGAAGGCAACACTAAAAATGGCTTATCTAATCCACAAGTCACCCACCCTTCACCAACATTATTAATATTTGTAATTTAAGTAACTTAGGTTATGTTAAATTGAGGTTAATGGCGGATTTGATTGCGGCTGTGTGGCGGGAAGGACCCAATAAGTGCTCAGCCAATCAGGGACGTTTTGATTGGAGACCATGCTCGGAAAAATTTTAGATCGTTTTGATTCTCAGGGCTTCGTTAAGCCCCCACCCTAGGCCGTCATCGTGTCCAAAATGGCGGCTTAACGAACACGACGGGGTCAAGGCTTATAAACTACAGAGGTTGCCTCAATTTTCACTCACCAATCAGCGCCCACAAGGGAGATGACGTCACAAGATACCAAACGCGCCATGTGGGGAACGTAACGAAACTGTCAACATCAGCTGTTGAGTACGCAAAGAACAGTTTATTCTCATGAAATTATTGGTAAATGGGTGATAAAATAACTGAATGCAGCCTACGTACATTTTTTGTTGTGATCTTCTTGAATTTCTTGGAAATTCGCCTAGACTCGGTAGCAGTATCGTGGGTGTTAGTGACTTCCAATAACCACTTCTTATGCTAGATAGAATTGTAATGCTTCATTCTGATGAAGAAAATTGTTATCACAGCTGCCTCAACCCCACCAGACGGTACGTCAGGAACTTCTCTCTACACAAAATCTTTCATTCTTCTTAGAACGTTCTTGCCTCATTGAAATCCGTATTTTCCGTGAAATGTGACGAATTTTGCTGAAATGTGCCGGAACTGGTTTAGCCAAGTTTATGAGGGATCGGTCATACCACCGTATGACAAGTGTTTAATCCCGGTTGGTAATGCATAATCGTGTTGAGTTTGCATTCCATAGGTTAAGTTCCCAAGTTGTGGAAATGTATCTTGGAACTTGTGGGCTACATAACCTGCAACATAAGCCTTGCCATCTTCCTCACTTTGTTCCATGATATTGCCAATGAAGGACTCGGGTTGCACATTGCTCCCTAAGGTTCGTTCTGGAAGCATGTTACTTGATTCAGACACTATGCCAGCTTTGTTTAGTGCTTTAGCAACTGCATATTCATCTGAATCTGGATCAGCAGCGTTTGCTTGCTTTTGAATTACTTCTGGATTTTTTCCTAAAATAATCATCCTCAGTCTGTAAATGCAGTTAAGGGAAGAAGGATGATCGTGTAAGCCACCACGGGTTCGCAATTGTGAAAAGCGGGTTTCCAGTACATCTTGATTTAGCCTATGTGTGATAATGTACTTTGTATTATGCCTACGAGCCATATCTTGGTACAGAAGTTGAAGGGATTTTATTAAAATGATGACGGGCTTTCTGGAATATTTGCAAAGAATTTTTACCAATGCAAAGAGAATTACTCATGAAATTTTCCATCTAGTCTAGGCGTACATAAGGGGGAGGGGGGGCGGCTGAGGGCGCTCCAGATCCCCCCTCCCAGAAAATCCAACTTGGTACAACATACAATGTATTTCACAGTAGTCTACTTTTAAGAAATAATTATCAATTTGTAAAAGAAATGATTGTTTACGTTTCTGCTTTATAAATTGACAAGTAGCCCATTTAGATATTTTCCATTCATACTACATAGGCTATAATAGAAAATTCATTAAGTACTCACAATTTTCCACGATAGTCAGCCCCCCCCCCCCTCGAAAAAAATTGTATATACGCCCCTGATAACATGTACGAAATATGACAAAAATATTAACAGCTTTAAAATCATCCTAGCAGGTCATCGAAACTTAAAGAGTAGGCCAGCCAAATGGTTTTTAGATTCCTTGGGAATCTTAGCTTTATATTAAGCAATTCGGCCCTGTAGTCTAATTCGAAGTCTTCACTCTTAAAGTGGAGGGAACATAATTATCCTACTTGTTTGAGGGTTGCAATGATATTTTCGCTTACATGCAGCAATCCACTGATTGCGAATGCATGCGTCTTTAGGCATCGTGAAAAACGACAACTTTATAATAACTGTGACAAACTGCCACAGCATATCTTTGACCTGGCATGATTATAAACAAAAGGGCTTAAAACACGTGTTTAAACCACTGCAATCCATAGAATATAATGTGTGGGAAAGCTGACTTTCCTTGCATATCTCGCGCCTCGCGCGCTACGAGGAAACGTGTGACGTCACGTCCTTTCCCTTCCCTCCGCGATCCCCTCGCCAAAGAGCTCCATATTGAGGCAACCTCTGTAGTTTACTAGCCTTGCGACGGGGTGCCATTATTAAAATTTTGGGAGATAGAAACACAGCCCGTTGACAAGTCGCCATGTTCATCAGTGCTGCCCTCTGTGTGGTTAATGCCAGCATTTCCCATCTTTGCCGAGGGAGAGCGCTGACAGTCTTCCTGCACCTGTTGGCGATTCTGCGCATTACGCATCGTGATTCGCCTGTCACCGGAAGCACAGCAAGCACGCATGACAGCGACGGTTCACCATGTATCCGCGAGAGAGCAGTCTACCCATGTTCATTATTGAGTGCGGCCTGTCGATTTTGTCTGAAGAAAACATTGCTTGTAAATATTAAAAACAACTCAGAAATATAATTTTGCAATTTAACCAAAAGCAGAAATGTGGCAAACCAACAGCTGTGCGGTAATTTTTTGCGCAGTTCTTATCACACCGGACATACCAGCATTCCGGTTTCCTCGGGCATTTGAGCGGTAAATACAAATATCAAACGTTACACCGAAAGATTCTGGTATTAATACCCACGAAATATCAGTCCCTCAAACACCTATCCATTAATTCGCAAAACGAAAACCACATTTCTCCAACACTTTCAATATATCGTGTTATTTTAATCATTTAAAACAAATCATAACCTTTCATCGTTACGATGCAATCACAATGCGACACCACAGGACTGAAGGAATGTGGTATTAAACATCACACACTTCTTAGAATTAAAACAGTAATATTAACACTTTCTATTTTCTTGTTATTTATTTTCTTAAAATACGGTATCTGATTATAAAGAGAGCTAGTGTGTTGAAATCGAGTTAAATAAATAACATAAAAATATACAGTCAGTCTGAGAGACTAGACTTTATATCATTTCAAATGACGCATGCTACAAATGCTACACATGTTAGAAAGGCTCAGGGGGCTCTTTCAACAGACTCAATTGCCCATTAACTTAGGCTTCCCGCGCGGGGAACGGAGAGCGGGAGGTGTACTCTGCTGCATGACGTCACGCACTCGCCGACTCCGTATCGCATAACGCCAGACCCCTGGAGTAAACCCAGTCCACTGCCAGTGACTCAGACTCAACAGACTCCATTACCCTTTAACTCAGGTTTCCCGCGCGCGGGGCTGCATGACGTCACGCACTCGCCGTCTCCGTATCGCATAACGCCAAACCCCAGGAGTAAACTCAGACTCGGTGCGTATGCACTGAACAACATGATGACGTCATACACGGCGTAACCGTAACGCATAACGGTAGACCAAAGCATAACGATGAAGTCGACAAGATCATTTGAAATGATAATATACATTCAGCACCCAGCTGTTTATCACGTGTTTGTCCATTAGTGGTGCTACCAAGCGGCTTACAGGTGAATTGGTGCTGCCCCTTATCATTTGCATTTTTTGAAAATCCTTTCTTCCGGTTTTGCCTAAGTGTGAAATGGCGGACAAGCAAGCAAAGGAAGCTGCCGCAGATACGGGAGCAGTTATGAATGTTGCCATCCCCTTCTTAGATTACATTCTCCTCATCAAATCTCAAATCCGATCTGACTGGCATTATCAATGGCGCGAATATGCTAACTCCAAAGCAACATTTTATTATGGTATCCAACCTAGCATCCCCCGACAACCTTGGATTCATTTCGGTTAATATAGTCGTCGGCATATTATTACAAAATACGCCTTCGTTTCAACCATTCCCTAACCTCAGTTTATCTAGCACGTTGTAAGTTCATTCCGTCTACAATCTGTTCGTGTCGTAAAGCAATCGGAATCATCCATCATATAATTTTCCAGTGTATACGTCATCAGGCCCCGCGTCAGGTTTTCTTCCGTTCTTTACAACTTCTTGTATTTTTAAGGTTAGATAATGGGCATTCTGAACCCAGTCGCAGCCCTAAAAATACTATTACACGTGAAGAGTATCCAATATTTGAACTAGAAACTACTGGAATATTGTGACACATACATACAAGGACACAGATAGGTTCTAATCTTCACACCAAGCGACGTACCTTAGTGACTTACTACTTGAACACAAACATGACATCGTCACACGTAAGGGTAGGGAAATTAAAAAGTAAGGGAGCATTCATGCAGAAATCTAAGGAAGGCATGAATAACAGAAGGAATGGGAGAATGAAGAAGCACAGAAATATTGAGAGGGAGGGGGAAACCTAACGAACGTAAAGTGTGTAGAAAGGGGGCTCGTTGAGTGTCATATAGAGGGCATTGAAAAATTAAATGATTAATAGTACCGATTGCCTTAGAACAGTCGCAGAGATCCGAAGGACGAAGCTTACAGCGGGCCATATATACCGGAGTCAAAGCATGATGAAAACGTAAACGAAAAATCGTAATAATATGACGTCGAGTGTAGGATCCATTATAAAACCAAGGGTGTCGAGGGATAGTAGGTTGAATTCTATAATATAACCGGGCTTTCGTGCGTGTATAATCCTGCCATTGTTGTATCCAAACATTAAGTAATTGAGATTTGAGAATGGGAGATAATCTGAGGCGGGGGTAGCCACATTCGTCAATACATCATGACCTATGGCCGCTTGCTTGGCTGCTTTATCAACTACGTCATTCCCAGATAGGTTGGAATGTCCCGGTATCCAAGAAAAAACTATCCGATAGCCCAATTGATATAATTCATACGTTAAATTTACAATATTAAATACAAACCAATTATTCGTAGTATGGACATGATGTAAAGCCTGGAGTACACTTTGAGAATCAGATAGGATTAAGGCTTTAGTGATGTTATTCCTTTTAATATACAGAAGGGCTTGTCGAATAGCAAACGTTTCTGCCGAAAAAATAGAGAGGTATGCGGTAATTTAAAGGAGGCGAGATATGATATAGAGGGGATATAAAAAGCAGCAACCGTATTCGAAGGATAGGGAAATTTTGATCCATCTGTATAAATCGTTGTATATTGCTGACGATTCAATGCGAGATTATAGACATATTTGCGGGCAATGAAAGGGGTAAGCACAGAAGACATACTAGATACATGTGAGGAATGTCGCACAACATCGGGTTTGAAACATTAATACCGAGAGTGGTGCATTATAACAAATGGGTTTTCGTGTTTGAAGAATTTGAGGACGAAAAACCGAAAGCTCCAGATAAGACAGGAGAATAGATGGAGGTGAATAGCGTTTAAATAAACTTTTTTGATGATATTCTGAGAGAAGTTGTGGTTTGGGAAGAATGGGTGCTGTTAATATTGCCATTTGTCTAAGGAGATATCGTGAAGAAAGATATCGTCTCCGAAGGTGAAGCGGTTGCTCTACCGCCTCAACGAGAAGAGCTTGTGTTGGGGTGGAAGAAAGGGCCCCGAGAACAATTCTGAGGGCGGAGAATTGTAGCTTATCCAATTCATTGAGGCGTGTTTTTGGCATGACATCATAGTTGTGACTACTGTAATCAAGGACAGATCTAATAAGATTTCTGTAAAATAACAATATTATCTGAGGATCAGCTCCCCACTTACGACGAGTTAAGGGCCGTAATATATTTAATTTCTGTAACACATGAGCTTTTAAATGAGTAATTTGAGGCGTCCAGGTCAACTTATCGTCTATAATGAGTCCTAAATATTTTGTATGGTGGACAATAGGAATAGTACCCTGATTATAGCGGATCGGCGACCGGTCACACACCCGTTTATGAGTGAAGAACAGAGCCGCATTTTTGAGCGGAACAGTATCAAGACCATGTGAGAACAGCCATGAATGTAATATCGTGAGAACACGTGACATGATCTACCGACACGTATTTATATCAGAATGGGAACAATATAGGATTATATCATCAGCTTATTGTATTAGGCGGACATGAGGAAGTAAAAGCCGTTCGATCTCACTAGTATAAATAAGGTATAAGATTCCATTCAAAATATCACCCTGCGGCAAACCAGAAGACGAATACCTGTAATTTAACACAGTAGGAAAGTTGGAAAGTGTGATATGCCTTCGTCGGAGAAATGCCAAGATGATTTTAATAAAGTTGATCGGAAATTGTTTTTGTTGGAGTTTTTGCAGTAAAAGGACGGTATTCACATTATTATAAGCCCCTTTAATATCCAAAAAAGACTGCTAATATTGAGTGTTTACGGCAAAATGACAAAAATACATCAAGAAGAAAAATATTCAAGGCGTCAGTAGTAGACTTCCGTTTAGCAAAGGCGTATTGAGTTTTTGGAAACAGATCATAATATTCTAAAGTTCATACCAAGCGGGCCAACAAAATACGTTGGAAGGTCTTCCTAATACGGGACCCAAGATGTATACCACGATAGCTTCCTGCTAAATCTGGAGTTTTTCCTGGTTTTAAAATAGGAACTACTAAGAACTCATTCCAATCCTCTGGAACATTGCCAGAGACTAAGACGGAATTAAAAACATCTAATAGAACCTGTTGTGCATTATTGGGGAGACTATTAATGACGTGGTATGATATATAGTCTGGTCCTGGTGTAGTAGATTTTTTTGAGCTAAGGCTAAATGGAATTCTGAAACAGTTACCGGATGCAAAAGACAAGAAAACATAGGGTTGTGCTCCATGGATGAAAAGATAAGTTCTTGTTCCATAAATTCAGGAGTCATCGTGCGATAAAATTCTACTGACTGATCATAATTCAAACGGTGTAGACTTCGACATAAGTGGCGTCGCGATAAGGTTTTTATCACAGTTCATATTTGCGTAATGGGTGTCTGGTGGTGTATATGAGAGACGTATTCTCTCCAAGCTGATCGTCGTTTATCATTAAAGGACTTTTGGCATTTTGCAACAAACGTTTTATAATGGTGATAAGTATACGGGGTGTTGTACGTTCTAAAAAGTCGTAATAAGTGTTTTCGTCTCCTCGCCATTCTCGTACATTCCGCGTTCCACCAGGGTAGTATGGACCGTCTCTTACCAGAGGTGCGTGCATTGGGAATTAGCGGATGATAGATGTCAAAATATTGAACAATGTAGGTAAGGAGCAAATTATATGAGGCACGAATCGGGGGAGCCGTATGACAATAGTGCTGTTGGATGTATGTGAAAAATTGGGCTGAATCAAAACTTTTGAAACTCCTAGTAAAAACCGGAGTATGCAAGGTATTACTAGGACGAGGGACAGAATCAAAGGTCATCAAGATCGGATAGTGGTCACTCTGATGTAAATCAGGGGTCGTGTGCCATATAATTCGGTGGGCCAGAGAAAGAGGAACAAACGTTAGGTCAACCGCACTAGGGGCCTGAGAAGGAGGAGAAATACGAGTGGGTGAACCATCATTTAAAATCTGGAGAGGAAACTGCTGAGCAGTGGTCATGATATTCCTACCCTTGGGTGTCGTACGGACGCAACCCCAGTCTGTATGATTGCCATTGAAATCCCCACCAATAACGTGGGAGGTAAAGGAATTACAGTAGGGAAAAAAAAAAGGATTGCCATTGTCTGAAATTACCTTTGATGGCCGGAGGAATATACAAATTAGTGATATGTAAGGAGGCAACAGTTATGGTTAGCACATAGGTTCTGGGGAGAGGAAAAAGAAATGGGGTAACCTGGTACGAAAGCCGTTCATGGATTAATGTTAGGACACCACCACATTACGGTCCATCTTGACGCTCATTATTATATCGTGGAACAAGAAAAGAGAAATTGTGGGATAGCCATGTTTCCAGAATGAGAATGATATCAGGGGTGTACTCTTGGATTGAAAATCCACAGCCTGCTTCCAGTCTCCGACCGGGTCAGGAATGGAATGAATGAAGCCCCCATCTAGCGGCGAGGATATGAATTGTGCCGGCTGCCGAGGCCTGACGCACTCCTCTGGGGCAATGATTAAATGAATGATAGACGAAATGAAATGATAGTGGAGAGTGTTGCTGGAATGAAATGTTGACAGGGAAAACCGGAGTACCCGGAGAAAAACCTGTCCGCCTCCGTTTTGTCCAGCACAGATCTCACATGGAGTGACCGGGATTAGAACCACGGACCCAGAGGTGAGAGGCCGGCGTGCTGCCACCTAAGCCACGGAGGCTTTACTCTTGGATTATAAGTAATAATTCATGTATCTTGTTTTGAATGCTACGAGCATTCCATTGAATAATTTTCATGTTGAAGCAACAGAATTACTAACAGACTAATTACTCTTTACTAGAAGACGGTCAGGTTACAGCAGGAAAGGATAAGAGTGAAATCTTATCATAAATATTTGTAAGTAAATGGGCCCATTGTACATTGGAACCCAAGAGTTCCATCAAATGCATAACATCCTCTGTAATATCTTGAGACACACCCTTGGCGGGAGGCACTGGAAGTGAGGGAGTGGGGGCTGGCCACACCTGGGACGGTGTCAAGGAAAAAGAAGGGGGCACAGTGTCTGAGGCTTTGTCCCCACGGATAATAGACAAATATGATTGTCGATCATACCCCAACGGGGAAATGACCTTACGGGGGCTCGTGACGATCGTAGTAAACTTACGTTTCTTCGGTACAGAATTCGTTGTAGGAGAGGCTAGCTGTGTAAGGGGAGGAAATTGCTGCCGGACTGAAAGGGGTTGAAACGGATGTCCTGATATGGAATTGAGAATTTCTTGATACGTTTTGTTTTCAGTGCACATCCTAGTTTTAATGTCAATTTGTTTTACGTGGTACTCACACCTCGGTGAGCCACTCATATGATTTTTTATCGTAATGTGCACAGCGCACCAAATCCTGAGTACATCGAGTTGTTTCATGGCCCTGGGTGCAACGCCCACATCTCGGTGCTCGAGCTCGACAATTCTCTCCAGTGTGCCCATATCTTTGGCATCGATTTCAAATAATAGGGCGAAATATAAAAACCTGAACTTCTAACATCACATGAAATATAGAAACATAAGCGGGCAAAGTTTGAGTTTCAAAGACGATCTTCACCGTACCTGTTGGCAATAAGTCGACCTTCCCGTCCGTGACTTTTCTTCTGTTCAAGCGTTGAATTTTTACAATGGGGCAAGGCGCCTCTAAATATTGTAATATTTCATCAGACGATAAAGAAGTATCAACCCCGTGGATCAGACCCACTCGATGTATATTAACTGAGGGAATAAACGCCTTTAAGCTTTTTTCTGTGAGGAGAGGGTTCTTAAGAAAGTTATTTGCATCCCGGGAGGTTCGTGTTACGTCCTAACTCTAATAAAAGCAATACTACACTTAAGGCCTTGTGGCGCAGCGGCTAGACCCATGATTAAACACCCAAAGACTGTCTACGTGGAGCCGATAACTATATCTATGACTAGGAAATGAAACACAAATTACCTTTTTACACATCTAACGTCTATTAACAAGTAAAATGAAAATACAAGCCAATATTCCAACAGGATAACATGTATCAATAAAGTATCACACTTACAGATGTGGCTTCCAAAAACAACATATCATGAGGGTTAGATAAATTTTCTACAGTCGTGACATCGTCATATTCCCCGGTTAGGTAAATAGAGTAGATAGCAACAGTTTCAATTAAGGAAATCATTCGTCGTACTCAAAAGACAGTAAGAGGACCCTTATTATTGTCATGAAAGTTTGATATGCTTAAAATCGTAAACATAATGTCTAAAAGACAAATAACCCATTTAAATAATAATTAAGTCCAAATATAAGCTCTCAGGTTCGACGTTACTTCCAATCTTTCTTCAAACTAATATGGCTACACCCCTTTTTTTTTCAGCTGATTGTCAAAGGTCATTACAATAAAAACAAAACACGAGCGAACAGCCGAACATTAAGATCGGGTAACAAGCAATTCCCACGATTAAATAATAAATAAATATCTTAAAACAGATTCTTCCGAATATCCTACCATGAATAAATGACAATAAAATAACCGACCCAAACATTAAAACATTTATCCACACCAAAAACTTGAAGGTCGCCTAGTATGAGAAGTCATCTGACAACAAGGTTAAAACCCATTACACTAAACATGCCATGCTAACATATAAAGATTTACTTACTTATTTAGAAATTATTGCACCTTATTCCTTCATAAATACGTACAATACTTCTTCCAATATCATACCAGACCTCTAAATAATAATCACGATCATATATCTTGAAGGTCATACGACGTCAACTAGAGACGTTTAAATATCAATACACATCACACTTAATGTAAGTATTTCCACAGGAGGTGTCCTTTCCAATGCGTAGTTTTAAATCTTCATACAACTCACATGATCATGCCCCTGTCTACAAGTTGACATATTCTGAGATAATTAATTTAAAATTGACAATTCCATAAGCTTCTTAAAATAAGTCTCTGCGTAGGCCATTTTGATAATTCTTAAGTCACAACAACATCTGGTAAATAATAAATATCATTTCAGTAGAAATAATCCAGCTCCGATTACTACAAGAGAATACGTCCGACTTCTTTTCAGACCATCTTGCTAATCATCTCCTTTCGCAACAACGGTCTCTATTCCTCAAGTCAAGACAAAAGACATTCATTTGATTTCGACGGCTTCCGCTCTACCATCTCCTTGTCCCTCAAAGAACAACATCATAGCAGAACCGTGAGCTGTTACCATCTAGTGGCGACTTCCAGAACTAACTGAGCCAACGTGAGCTTAGAGAAGTTGAGACCATACAAATCGTGAACTTTTCCATCATGTGTGACGATAGAATCGTTACAGTTCGAAAGGTGACCTGAATCCTATTTCTACCTTTACGGTGGATTTCGTGTATTCCAACAATCTTACGTTCGTAGAAAAGTTTACCGAGACCCATTGGATGTAAATTACCTATCCTGTTGGTGGGATCGGAGGATTCCACCATGGCATAATATGGTCCAGTATGGTTCTCATAATACGTTCTGGGCGACTCATTCACAGTAGTGGTCATGATGGGAGCTATAGAGATTGGTTGTGTAGGTCGTGTATCAGGCGCGGGAATCGTAGGGGTTGCATTAAGGACAGGTGCCGTGAGATCAATTACTTCAGTAGTAAAAAATTCCATTCCTTCCTCAGGAGGACGTGTATCCTCGCCCCCTCCACTATTATCACCCATGTTGTCGGCAGAAGACTGATATGTGACTTACCCACACAGGAAGGAAACACACACACTAAAGAATCAAAATGGTAGGACACACAAAAACTATTGGATACTCTCACCAACAAGTATTTCTACGGAGCAGGTATACGTCAACCGTCACACTCAGAAGGTCACACTATACTGATGTTCTTGGATTTCAACACCCTTTAAACCTTTCCAATATTTTATATCAAGCTTTATTTCCCTTGTTAACCTATTTACAGGATTGGTCAATTATTATTACTCTGTGACTTCCACCCCTGTTGATGTGATTCGGTCATTGTATTGGCAACTCCAGCTATCTGATATGACATCTAGCGGTAAAAATGAGAAACTTACCAAGTAGGGTACATTTGTCACGTGGTGACTGTTTGTATATGGTTTCTTGTATTGGTAAGCAGATCGTGGTAAATTCTTCGTGTTTATACATAAGTAATAAGTTTTACTCGTTGATAAGAGTGCAAAAAGATGGCGACAAGTGACAAATCAACCAAGTGCGGTCAGTGTGAAAAATTTGTAACTGATAACGAAGACTACATAATTTGTGATGGGGAATGTGGTAAATCATACCACAGAACCTGTGTTAACATAAAAAAGAAAGTTTTTAACCGGCTTTTGTCCGACAAAGCCAAGCAGTGGCATTGTGTCGAGTGCAGTGCAGTAAGTAGGTCAACTACGGAAAAGGTTTCGCCGGACGAGAATGTAAGTAAACCTGATTTAGAAGATCTTGTTTGTGAAATCAACCTGCGACTGATAAAACTCGAAAACATTGAAAAGACTGAGAATGACATGCTCAAGTCCGTGACATACTTTTCTGATTGTTTCGATAGTATGAAAAGTGACATTTCAACTGCCACACAAACTCTGAAGCAAGCCTTGTCAGAAATTACAAAGCTCAGCCAAAGAGTTTGTGAGTTAGAGAAAGAAAAGGATATCGCTTGCAGTGAGGTTAAAATGTTAAAGCAAGAGAATCTCGAGCTTCAACAGTACGTTCGGCGAAACAACCTAGAGCTTCATGGCGTGCCGCACACTTCAAACGAAAACACCGTTCAGATTGTCCAGACTATCGCTGACCAACTGGGTGTCACAGTTTTTGAGTCCGATATTGACGCCTGCCATCGGCTACCACAAAGCAGATAAGGTCTTCCGCCTCCTTTACTAGTCAAATTCTGCAGCCGGCTAAAAAAAGAGGCAATTTTAAAAGGCAAAAGGTCCAAACCCAACCTGAACTCAAGTGATGCTGGAATCAATGCAAGGGCTAGGCCTATCTACATAAACGAGCATTTGACGCCAGCTAATAAAGTACTCCACAAACAGGCAAGAGACCTCCGTAAATTAGGTTTTAAATACGTCTGGACCCGGGACTGCAAAATATTCGCCCGTAAATCAGATAGTGACAAGGCTGTCAGGATCAGCTCACCGGAAGACATTGAAAGGCTAGTAAGAGACTCTTCCATCAACAAGGCTCAGCCATCCCATTCACATAAATAATAATGAATCAAGACATGGACCTACTAGTTGATGTTGACTTACACTCATCAATTGATGAGCGTAAATATGACTGTATCCACGACTACGTAGCAGACACTAAAAATGAGGTTAGCCAAATCAAGTGTCTTTACCTAAATAGCAGAAGCATCAAAAATAAACTAGAAGATATCGAGATACTAATTCATATTGTTGAAAATCTAGATGTCATAGTGGTAACCGAGACTTGGGTAAAAAGTAATGAAGCTAAATACTTCAACCTAAACAACTATTCTGTTGCTTTTGTACACAGAGACAATCAGGACGGTGGAGGTGTGGGAGTTTATGTCCACAAAAAATGGAATATAAAAGTTCTTAACCTAGTTGAGAGTAACCATAGCTTGATCCAGTTAGAGCTTATAAGAAGTGATACTGTTCGTTTCAACAACCTGCATACTATTAATATAATTGCAGTATATAATCCTAACATAAATAACGCAACAAATTTCATGCAATCTCTAGAGCACATTCTTTCGAAAAATAATGCCAATCTTTGCTTATGCATTGGTGATACAAATATTAGCTTACTAAACAAAAATAATGTAGCCAAATCATACCTCAATCTACTATCAAGCTATGGTTTCACACAATGCAATACTCGGTATCCAACAAGAATATGTGAATCAACAAGTACACTCCTTGATCAGGTAGCCACTAATAACTGTAAATATACCTATAGGATAAGCAATATAAATAGTGATATTAGTGATCATAATATTCTTGTAACTGAGATTTTCTGGTCAAATTACTATCCAGGCAAAAGCCCAATCTCGAACATGACATTTAAATACCCCCACAACAAGCAAAGGTCTAGCTCAAAAAACGTAAATAAAAATTACCGGTACGTGAACAAAAACATATTCTCCAATTATCTCAATCAAATAGACTGTTTAGATGATGTAAATGAAACTTACATCGCCATGAAACACAAAATCTTGACACAGACACCCAACAAAGAGAACACTGACACACCTTTGAAGGAAATACACCAGAACCACAATAACCCATGGATAACAACAGAATTAATTCAGCTAATAAAACGAAGGGACCTACTACATGCTAAACTTAAAACTAACATTCACAGAAACAACAACCTCTTAAAGGAAGAGCACATAATATGTAGGAACAAAGTGACAGCTTTAAAACGGAAACTGAAATCCTCATACTATGAACATAAATTAACATTGAACGCCAATAGCATAAAAGATACTTGGAAAGTAATCAATGAAATGATCTACAACTGCACAACTGAAAACAAAGATGGTCCCAGTGAGATAATAATTGACGGTAAATCTTTCACAGGAAAAGAAAATATTTGCAATGCTCTAAACACTCACTTTATAAACATAGCACACAAGTTAGCCAAAAACATCCTCCCAGGGAAGAAAGTTAATGAAATTAATGTCAACACAGATTCCATATTTATGATCCCGACTAATGAGATGGAAATTCGCAATATTATATTAAGCCTTAAAATGAAAAGTAGCCAAGACAAAGATGGTATGTCAGTAAAATTGTTAAAAAACTCCATTGACATGCTAAGTAGCCCACTAACTACTTTAATTAATTTATCGTTAGAGACTGGCCTGGTACCTGATGATCTAAAAATAGCACGAGTCATACCAGTCTATAAGGAGGTGACAAAAGCAATCCAGACAATTACAGACCCATTTCCATCCTCCCACCCATATCCAAGGTACTCGAAACAGTAGTAAAAAACAGAATTGTTAATTTTTTAAATAAAAATGATTACTTCTACAAAGGGCAGTATGGATTCCGAGAAAACTCAAGCACAGAAATAGCCACAATTGATATAATCTCTAACTTGCAGGATGTCATAGACAATAAGATGACAGCGAGTGGCCTTTTCATAGACCTGAAAAAGGCGTTTGATACTGTTGACCATGAAATTCTTTTAGGGAAACTTGATAAAGCAGGTATCCGAGGAGTAGCTTGGACATGGTTTAAAAATTCCCTGTCTAATCGTAAGCAGTATGTTGAAATAAATGGCTACAGAAGTGAGGAGGTAAATGTTACCCACGGTGTGCCCCAAGGATCAATACTGGGTCCTTCCCTCTTCTTAGTATATATTAATGACATAGCAACACTCAGTTTTCATGGTAATATAACGTTGTTTGCAGATGACATAAGCATCTTTTACAATGCGTACACCACCAACACGCTGATTACACACATGCAGGGGGACATGAATACAATACTTGGCTGGACCCAGTCAAATAAATTAACAATAAATGAAGGTAAAACAAATTATTTAATAATATCTAAGCGTAGAACAAAGTTAGACATCACTCAGAATATAATGCTGAATGGAAAGGCAGTTAAAAGGGTCTCATCTGTCAAATACCTAGGCCTGATAATAGATGAAAATCTCTCCTGGCAAAAGCACATTGATGCATTAGTTAAAAAAATATCACCTGATGCTGGGATGATAAAAAATTGAGCTACTATATCCCAAAATATCTACCCAGGAAAGTGTATTTTTACTTAATCCATAGCCACTTACAATATTTCAATACAATTTGGATAAAATGCTCAAATTACCTAAAAAAGGAAATTGAGGTAATTCAGAATAGAGCCATAAGAAATATGTATAACTACCCTTTTTAACACCTACCAAACACCTTTATATTACGAGTAAAATTCAACCAGTAGCCCTAAATGCAGAAATCAAATCAAATGTCCTGATGTACCAAATCCTACACAAAGGTATCCACACAAATTTAAACTTCACTAAACAATCTGATTTACACGCTTACAAAACTAGACATGCAGATGACATATCACTTTTCCATATCAGTTCCAAACAATATGGCAGTAATAGCATTAAGTATAGTGCCTTTGTAAAGTTCAATAGACTACCAGAAAATATAAAAATTGCACCTAGTCTACCAATCTTTAAAAGGAGGCTAAAACAGTTTATGTGGAATGATTATAAAATGTCAATTTAAGAAATTCCAAAATCTGAGAAGACAAAAGAAGACTACATTGTGTACAAAAACTTATGAAAGCTACAAAATGTTGTATATATTTTCATACTGAAAACTTGTAAACTAAACATTGAATTGTAATTTGTCGCCAACAAGATAAAACTGTACGATTCCTTTGTATATGAGTCCTTGACTCGTTAAGGGATTAATAAAATGCATTATTATTGTTATATTGCTCAGTTTACGGCTGTAAGTCGATGTATAAGAGGGCTGCGGTTATACGTTTTCATCACTTTCCAAAAGATGCAAATAGTAATAGCCGAAAGGTGACGATACCAAATAAATACGGGAAACAAGAGCGTGTTGGACCACTCACCACTACACTCACTGACGACAGGACGGGTTGTTCACTTACGCCGAGCCAAGCCGCACCTATACAGCCAAGCACATTCTCGCCGAGCCAAGCCGTACCAAGACAGTCAAGCCTACACCAGCCGACGACAGCCAAGCTTCATCAGTCAGGTATCCTTCCCCGCTCCCTAGTTCATTTCCAATAACCCTACCAACCGCCATCACCTCGCTCTGCGATATCCGAGCCATTCCACTATGAGTCATATAGACCTAATTTGACTTCGCCGGGTTAATACCCACCATCCAAATCAAGCAAATCCTGTCTACCCCAAGTTTTAATAGTTAAACTCATCCCTTCGCCCTACCAAGCAGCAAATAATTTCTAGAGTCTATGGTACAGTGAGCAAACTCAAATATAGCTTTTAAACGCAACAGCGCCATGACTCAAACTGCACAAAAACAAATACCAGCAGACAACCGATGCTTGATAATATGTAATTGACACATAAAATCCAGTGGAACACACAATTTGGATCACGTGTATCGCACAGTTATACATATATACAATTGAAAATAACACTGTCATTATTTTAGGGACCACATTTATTGATTATAACCAAAAAATAAAAAGTGTTCCATATCAAACGCGTGTTATTGAGTATTTTTACCCTACTTATCCAGACCGACCGCAGCGCCCCAAGTGTTAGATTGAGTTGCCAATACGTCTAGTAGAAAGTCGCTAAAGGAGAGTCTCTTCAGCGTGAAGATTTGTTTTGACTCTGTGTCCCTGTTTTAGTCCTTGTTACTGTATCTTCCTTGGCAACTCCAGCTATCTGATATGACATCTAGCGGTAAAAATGAGAAACTTACCAAGTAGGGTACATTTGTCACGTGGTGACTGTTTGTATATGGTTTCTTGTATTGGTAAGCAGATCGTGATAAATTCTTCGTGTTTATACATAAGTAATAAGTTTTACTCGTTGATAAGAGTGCAAAATGAATAAAAGCAAAGTATATTGCTCAGTTTACGGCTGTAAGTCGATGTATAAGAGGGCTGCGGATATACGTTTTCATCACTTTCCAAAAGTTGCAAATAGCAATAGCAGAAAGGTGACGATACCAAATAAATACGGGCAACAAGAGCGTGTTGGACCACTCACCACTACACTCACTGACGACAGGACGGGTTGTTCACTTACGCCGTGCCAAGCCGCACCGAGACAGCCAAGCACACACAGTCTCGCCGAGCCAACCGTACCAAGACAGCCAAGCCTAGGCCTACATCAGCCGAGGACAGCCAAGCTTCATCAGTCAGGTATCCTTTCCCGCTCCCTAGTTTATTTCCAATAACCTTACCAACCGTTATCACCTCGCTCTGCGATATCCGAGCCATTCCACTACGAATTATATAGGCCTAATTTGACTTCGCAGGGTAAATACTTACCATCCAAATCAAGCAATTCCTGTCTACCCCGAGTTTTAATACAAGTTAAACGCATCCATTTGCCCAAACAAGCAGCAAATAATTTCTAGAGTATATGGTACAATGAGCAAACTCAAATATAGCTTTTAAACGTAACAGCGCCATGACTCGAACTGCACAAAAACAAATACCAGCAGTCAACCGATGCTTGATAATATGCAATTGACACATAAAATCCAGTGGAACACACAAATTAGATCACGTGTATCGCACAGTTATACATATATACAATTGAACATATATATTATGTATCTAGTTTATGTCTTCTATGGAACTTGGTCGGAGTGCGTATTTCTTAAACCTCCTGGACTACAGCATACGCCGTATTTTAAGACTTCTGATTGGCGGATATTTGACTGTATGAGAATATTGATAGTTCAAAGTCTTCGTCGCTGTAACGCCCTCGGTTGTAAACCAGGAGCATTATTTCAGCCCATATTCTTTGAGCAGTAGTTCAGAGTCGTTCAATTCATCTGCTTTGCGTTTGGGTGTAAAAAATTCATTAGACAAAGCAAGTAATACTAATATAGGTTATAATCGCTCAACTCGGGGCTTATTATTGTTAAAATGCTCTCACTAAACAACTCTTAAAATGATATTAAAACATACACAGTCATTCCAGGAACTACAGTTTTAATTAGCACATGTTTCAACTTTGTCTAATGAATTTTTTACACCCAAACGCAAAGCAGATGAATTGAACGACTCTGAACTACTGCTCAAAGAATATGCTCCTGGTTTACAACCGAGGGCGTTACAGCGACGAAGACTTTGAACTATCAACATTCTCATACAGTCAAATATCCGCCAATCAGAAGTCTTAAAATACGGCGTATGCTGTAGTCCAGGAGGTTTAAGAAATACGCATCCGGGCACGGTCCATTGGTGGGATGCAGAGTGTGCTTTGCTCGTGCGTAGGAGGAAGGCACTTTTAAAAAGATATCGAATACATGGGACGGTTGATAATTATCTAAGTTACAAACGTCTCACTGCGCAGCTGCAGAAGACATTTAATGAAAAACGACGGTTGGCGTGGCAAAAACATATCAGTACATTTAATTCCCATACTTCTTTAAACACCTTATGGTCATTGGTCAAACAATTATCAAATACGCGTAGCTCTCGTCCACGTACGGGTCTCACGCCTACAGGTTTTCAAATTTTTTATCATTCACTAACGCCCGATTCAGTTTCTGGTCATGTATCGGTACCATCGTTTTTGACTTCGAATAAGTTTCAGTGTTTACAATACCCAATCACACGTCATGATATCTTGACTGTGTTGCGTCATACGACATCCACGAGTCCGGGTCTGGATTACATAACGTATGGGATGCTTGCCCATCTCCCGGACCGCGCACTGACGGTCTTGCTTGAGTTATACAATAAGGTACTGACAAATGGGACATATCCTGCGGAATGGAATAACTTTGAAGTTCTACCGATATTAAAACCATTGAAAGATGCCAGAGACCCCCTCAGCTATCGTGGAATTAATCTCGGTTCGTGTTTAAGAAAATTATTTCAAAAGATTTTATTACGTAGATTGCAATGGTGTATGGAGTATTATAATTTGTTTTCAAGATCACAATTTGCATTTCGTAAACGGTTAGGAACAATCGACGCTCTTACGATTTTCTTGACGGATATATTATTAGCGAAAGCTCGCAAACAAAACACGATTGCCGTATGTTTGGATATTCAGGGGGCCTATGATACAGTGGATCCGGTCATATTACAACATCGTCTAGGGGAACTGCTTTTCCCATTACCTTTCATATGTTTAATACGGAATTTTTTACATCATCGTCGACTAGTTTTACACACCCCCTCTGGTGTATTGGATAACCGTCAGACGTCTCGTGGATTGCCTCAAGGAGATATTTTAAGCGGTATTCTTTTTTCTCTTTATACTCAGACATTGGAATCAGTTGTTATTCCACATGCACGAATTATACAATATGCAGATGATTTTCTTATCTATTGTTCGCGTGATAATATTCAGCTCTGTCGTCAGGATATATATGATGCATTAACTGCAGCTCATACTTGGTTCCATAATCACGGATTTGTAACGTCGGCGAGTAAGAATGCTGCTATCATTATCACCCCACAAAGGCAAGTTGATCGCTCTCCAATTTTATTTGAACAAGGCACCATTGAGGTAGTTCGTAGCATCAAATATTTGGGATTACATGTTGATGACCAATTACTGTGGTCGCGCCAGGTTCAGATCCTCGCGGTGAAAATTGAAAAACGACTCCAAGTTCTTCGAGCGCTAGCACGGCGTAGGTGGGGGGCGGATCCGCATTTATTACTTACGGTATACAAGAATATTATTCGTTCCCAGATGGATTATGGTTGCTTTTTCTATGACATATTGGCGAGTAGTAGGTTGGTCACTTTTGACAGGTTACAGTATCGGGCTTTACGTATTATTTTAGGGGCGCTTTCGTCCAGTCCAACCTGTGCATTATTAGTTGAATCTGGTGAGTTACCATTGAACTTACGACGGAGATTTTTAGCAAGTAAGTACCTGACAGCTAAAATGTCCTTGTCTGCGTCACCCATTCTCAATAAAGTACAGCTGCTTGTGGAGTATTATGAGCAAAATCGTTTTACACGTCTGAAGAAGCCGGCTTTGGTACAGGCGTATGAAGGCTTGAAAGATTTTCGGACAGATATACTGCAGACACTTAAACCCTTACCATACACGATTTCATATAAGGTCATACAATCCAAGCCAAAAATATTGTACACTTCCTTACCGGCGCTATTCCGGAGCTATCAGCGTTTGCCGCAAGTACTTTTACGATGCTTTCGGGAAATTGTCAATGAATATTCCCAGTATACCTTTTTTATACAGACGGCTCAAGAATGTTGTCACCAGCTGGCGTGGGAGCGGCGTTTTATGCTCCGGATCGACAGATTATACGAACATATAGTTTGCCGAAATATCTAACGATTTTTACAGCTGAGGTATTTGCCATTCGTCAAACTTGTCAGTATATACGTCAAAACAGTATTTCACCAGCAATGATTTGCACGGATTCCATGAGTGTCCTTCAGGCAATATCGAATCCGAGTAGCTCCGACAATTGGTATGTGTATCAAGTTGCTCAAATGTTGTATGAATTTCAGATTAGGGAGCAGAAAGTTATGCTCACTTGGATCCCGGGGCATTCGGGTATACCAGGAAACGAGGATGTCGACCGCATGGCAAAGTGGGCAGCACAGGGGTTTGGGGTAGTTTATAATGTCGCAGTACCTTATACAGACTTTCAGCCCGTTATCCATGCACAGCTACTTCATGAATGGCAAATGATTTGGGATAGTATCGGTCCCGTTAAGGCGCGTCATTATTTTCCGATACAACCTACGATTCGAACAATACCTTGGTTTCGGGTTGGCAAATATAATAGACGGCACATTATTACCATAATACGGTTACGTTTTCAGCATGCCATGACACCTGATCATATGGCACGCATGGGCCTGCGCGAGAATGCGAGTTGTGTGTGTGATAAGACGCGTGGTACACTGAGTCATCTGATGTTCCAGTGTGATGCTTTCAATGAACCGAGACCGGGTGAGTTAGCCGTGGTGGTTACGGCATGACTGATGGCAGTCGCTCATATCCGGGAGGCGAGGAGGTTCGAATCCCCCCGCCGGCAACCTTGAAGATGGTCTTCTGTGGTTTCCCATCTTCCTTCCAGGCAAATGCCGGGGTTGGTCCCTAACTATAGGCCACAGCCGCTACCTTCCAACTCCTCGTCCTTACATTCCAACTTCCCTCCTTCCCTCCCCAACGGTACTTGTAGCTCACCCATTGGGTGTCCGTCTCGAAGCAGCTACGAAACTGGCGAGCCGAACATGTCCTCGGACACTCCCGGCACTAAAAGCCATACGCTAAAAAAAAAAATGAACCGAGGATGGTGATGCTACACAAGTTAAGATCCTTAGGATATACCTTACCATTAAATATGTCCAATATGATGCATAGTCCTGTAGTTCCATTGGTCGAGGCCATAATGGAATACTTAGATCATCTCCCTTTTATGCTATAATTTAAGGTTCCCCCCCCCTTTTTTTGCAATGTTTTATGATATGTCATGAAGTATGTATGTACTGATTTTTCTGACCCCTTTCCAAAGTTTCGTGCGTATCAGTGTGCTCTGGAACGTATCTACATCATTATTTTCTAAGGTGAATGATTAGGTTAGTTATATTTCGTCGGTGTTCAAAAGCATGGCGTGTGAATGTGATGTGCTACGTTGGTGAATTCTATACAGAAGATATTGGGCGAAGAGGTCAACTGTGTCCACCAACCTTACCACAACAACAACAACACGTTCAAATACCTAGGAAGTGAATTGATGCAAACTGGTAGGTTGGACATGGAGATTGGCAGGAGGGTACAGCAGAGCAATGCATTCTATCAAAGTGTAAGAAAACTTGTTTGGGATAAGGAAGTGCCAAGGAAAAGCAAGGAAGTAATGTATAAAGTATGCTATGTTCCCATATTAACTTATGCAGCAGAGACTTGGACCCTGACGAGCAGGCAAGAGAGTAGAATCCAAGCCAGTGAAATGAAATTCCTAAGAAGTATGATAGGAAAGACAGAGTGAGGAATGAAGTTGTTAGGAAGGAAGTTGGAATGGGAAAACTAAATGAGAGAATTGAGAAGAATAAACTAAGGTGGTTTGGACATGTAAAGAGGATGGAAGAAAATAGAATACCAAGACAGATGCTGGAGGTGAAGTGCAAGGGTAAGAGAGCAAGAGGAAGACCTAGAACAAGGTGGATTGATTCAGTGAGGAACATCGTAAGAAAAAGAAATCTGGACTGGGACAAGATGGTGGAAGGAAAGAGGAAAGTGGAGAAGTGCCATAAATACCCCGACCCGGCAGGAGCTGGATAAGGGGAAATGATGATGATGATGATGAATATTATTTGACTATTAGGTCATAGTTTTTATGTCATTAGTTATACCAATTGCAATAACTTTTTGAATGTAAGAAGTTTCATTGTGAACTGAGTCTACTGACAAAGGAAGTTCCTTGAATCCATTGTTTTATTTATTTCTTTTTTGTTAATTGTCCATGTTAATTTTTTAAACCGATTAATTTATTAAAATAGTCAGATGAAGCCAGTATTTTTCCATGCCTTCTGAAGTGCTCACGGAATCTGAAACGGGCCAATTCTTAAAATTCTTTCTTTAAGCCTTTTCTTTACAATCTCTAAAAAGAAACTCTTTTTTGTATGAAATAGCTTACAAATCTCGTGTAATACAGTAGCTGAAAAAAAAACGAAGAAAGGTTAGCATGGATGTGTATTTTAAAAAATAAGAAAATAATCAGCGTATGTCGTGGGATTTGGAAGATGTAAATCAGTAACAATCGCTTGATCAATTAGACAGCTTTTATTTTTAAAATATGTTCATACGGTGATCAGAATAAAGTATTGGTGGTCAGGGGAATGGGATCTTAAGTCAGGGAAAATGCAAATCTTGGTCTTGTAACAACCTTGAATGGGAATGCAAACATGATGGCAATAATAAAGTTTTATGAAGGTAATCATGTACGCTCTGGAGTTTTATTCTTGTACTGATCTACCATAGTGATGACAATCGATTGGTGCGAAATATATCCTTACCTCCTTTAGATATATTTCTTGAGTTGTTGATTCATTGTAGAGACTTGGGGTGTTTCTGATAACCTGTATGATGGCTGTTCTAGAGTGTGAATTTTTAATTCAGGCTAGGAATTTGATAGGAGCCTTCTGTGGCCTTAATTTGGGTACCATCCCAGAAATTCGTGACTGCATTTCGAATCACGGCGCTGACAGCAGCCATCCTGATTATGGTTTTCTCTAGCCTTGTTTCTTCAATCCCTCACCGGCAAATAACCTCATGTGTGTTTTATTTTCGTTAACCCCTCACAAAACCCAAATTATACTGTAATTTGATAATGGTTGTCATATAAAGGGTCAGAACAGCGAAGTTATCTGCCCTTCCTAAGAGATAATCTCTACTTAGTAAAAAACAAAGTCCCCCATTTTTTTGCCTACTTTCGATTTTTGCAAAAAAATGAAATTAGACTTATGAGATCTACACAGGGCCAAAAATTGTGTGTGTGTACTCGGAATGTCTGTCCCCCCTATCAATTCGAACACGGTGAAACCGAATTGGACTAAATTTGGTACAGAGGTAGCACTAGCAAAGGACACCTCAGTGTCATGTTTTATATTGCCGCCATCTTGACGAAAACGTAATGGCGGCCACCCAAATGTTAAAAGCTTAAATCAAATAACGACCAACCTAATCATCTGATCTCTACCAAATTTTGCAACATTGTACCTTTGTGTATGAAGAATCTTTTGACCAAACTACAAGTTCATCAGCCCAATACTTTGCGGATGGTGGCCATGTATGTGTGCAAATCGATCCCCCCACCCTATCTCTTCAAACACGATGAAACCGAATTGAACAAAATTTGGAACAGAGGTAGCACTAGCAAAGGGCACCTCAGTGTCATGTTTTATATTACCGCCATCTTGACGAAAACGTATTGGCGGCCTCCCAAATGTTAAAAGCTTAAATCAAATAACGACCAACCTATCATCTGATCCTTACCAAATTTTGCAACAGTATACCTTTACATATGAAGAATCTGTTGACCAAACTACAATATCATCAGCGCAATAGTTTGCAGATGGAGGCCATGTGTGTGTGCAAATCGATTTCCCCTATCAATTCAAACACGGTGAAACCGAATTGAACGAAATTTGGTACAGAGCTAGCACTAGCAAAGAGCACCTCAGTGCCATGTTTTATATCGCCACCATCTTAACGGAAACGTAATGGCGGCCAGCCAAATGTTCAAAGCTTAAATCAGATTATGACTAACCTAATCATCCGATCTCTACCAAATTTGGCAAAATTATATACTCAATATGTAACGTGTTTTTCGAGGGGTTTTTATGCCACTGGCATAAGTCAGTAGGAAGCCATTCTATATTTATTTACGCGGCAAATTGTTCAGCCAAGAGAATTTTTCATGTTAATTTATTATAATTATAATTAAGATATTTTTCGGAGCATTTTATAAAAATTATAAGCATACAGATAGGTTTTCTATGTCTTAGAAAACGCTATCAAGCAAATTATTACGAACGGCAATATCATAGAAAATTATGTGATTACGGAATTTTACGGAGTTTCGTCAGTTAGGATATTATGAGAGACATGACTCACTGGAAATTCAGATACGGGCTGATTCTTGTCAAGAAGTATTACGCAAGCGGGGTTGCAACGTCAAGAAAAGGCGGACAGTTGGAACGGAAATCGACTTCATCATCCGCGCGCCGTGTGTAATGAGCCAGAGAAGGGGAAGTAGAGCGTGGGGAGCAGCCAATCAGTGGAGACCACGTAAGCTGGAAGTCGGTACCGAGGTGGGGAGCCGACGGGGACATATATCGTTCGACGCGCCGTGGAGCGGGGAGAATCTGTGAAAGACTTGACTAGTTCGGTTGCAAGTGTGTGTCGCTCCGATGTTCCGTGGAGTGGAGAACTATCTGTTTAAAACTTAACCAGTGTGGTTGTACGAGGGTATGGCTCCGATATTAGGACCATAAAGTCACCAAATCTACAAGTATATCATCAAATATCGACGGAGATGACGACGTCCAGGAGACTGTGGGAAGCACACAGCATCATCCAGTACGAGGGAAATGCTTTGGCAATTTCCAGTGGTAAACGCAAATGACACAGAAGTACGCAATCTCTCGTTTCTCTTTGTTTTCTATTCAATATTTCAGTAACTTCATAGCTTGGGAATAAGAGTAAAATCAATAATTTATCAGACTCCGTTTTCACGTAATTTTCTATCGGTAATATTAAAATCGCAACGCTCCAATTTAAATTTTATACTTATTATTATTATTAATTTTGCTATACTTGTTTTATATAATAAATTCATTTCTTTTACAATGCAATCTTTGCTTTCAGTAGGTAGCATTAGATATAGACCAATTCCTTCTCCTGATACAATTGTTTGTTGGGTTAATGATCAAATCATACCACGATCTGAGTGAATAGATTCTTGAAGGTGTTCTACCAGAGCTAGACGTTGTTAAATACAAATTTAGATTTCAACATTGCGTTGAGGTCTTGGCGCCCATTAAAACAACATAGCTTAGGCAAAGGTAAACAGTTACATTTATCACCCAACAGTTAGGGGCAGCCAAACCATTAAACTTGTCGCTCAACGTGTGGGCTAGCAAAACTGTTACATTTGTCGCTACCAACATGGGGCATTAATTAATGTTACAATATGGCGAGCGACTTTTGACTCAACTACAAGGTCATCAGCCCAATAGTTTGCAGATGGCGGCCATGTGTGTGTGTGCAAATCGACTCAACCTATCAATTCAAACACGGTGAAAACGAATTGAACGAAATTTGGTGCAGAGGTAGCAATAGCAAAGGGCACTCCGGTGTCATGTTTTATATCACCCCATCTTGACGAAACCGTAACGGCGGCCACCCAAATGTTAAAAGCTTAAATCAAATTACGGCCAACCTAATCATCTGATCTCTACCAACTTTTGCAACATTATACCTTTATGTATAAAGAATCTTTTGACCAAACTACAAGGTCATCAGCCCAATAATTTGCGGATCGCGGCCATGTACGTGTGCAAATCGATTCCCCCTATTTCTTCAAACACGGTGAAACCGAATTGAACGAAATTTGGTACAGAGGTAGCACTAGCAAAGGGCACCTCAGTGTCATGTTTCATATCACCGCCATCTTGACGGAATGTCGGCCACCCAAATGTTAAAAGCTTAAATCGAATTACGACCAACCTAATCATTTGATCTCTACAAAAATTTGCAACAACATACCTTTTTGTGGGAAGCATCTTTTGACTGAACTACAAGGCCATCAGTCCAATAGTTTGCAGATAGTGGCCATGCATGTGTGCAAATCGATTCCCCATATCAATTCAAACACGGTGAAAACGAATTGTTTTTTTTTTGTTTTTTTTCCAGAGGTAGCACTAGCAACGGGCACCTCATATTCCGTAGGCCCTATAGCACGTTGTATTTCAACAAGGTACTACAACCAACATCTAATTATACTCCTTGAAAAGGACAAAGCATTATAACAGTACCCATGCATTTAGGAGAAAGTAGGCTATATGTTCTTTACTGAACACCTTGTTGATGTGTCTGGTAATCTCCAAAACCACTGGATGGATTTTGATGTGGTTTTCACCATTCAGTAAAGGATATCTGGAGGAAGGTTTCTGTAGAAAATTACTTATTTATGATCAAAGGAAGCCTAGCAGTAACGATTTCAGTGAAAAATAAAAATAAACTCTCGTCCCTGCGCTTTTTAAGCTTACGTTGGGCAAACCGTTAATAATATCAATACTGTATGTACACTTAAATTAGAGGTAGTCTGACCCTGTGGGCTTGCGCATATCTAGCGCGGTCGATAATGATATGGGGTTTAACATTCCTGTGGGGCGTGATGGTGCCTCTCACCAAGGCGGAACTGGTTCGATTCCCGGTCAATGCATGTGAGATTTTCGAAGTGAAATATCCTGTCCTGTAGTTCGGATTCCACGTAAAATAGAGGTCCCGTGGCTTATGAGCGCGAGATTAAAGGTCACGAAAATCTACAACCTACCTTATTTTTTAACATGACGTAAAATTGAAAGTTCTTTTTATCGTGGCAGTAACTTAAATTTACTACTACGGTCTCTTTTATTTGAGCATCCTGACTTCCAGAAATTGATTCTTTAACCTCGGGGGTGAGAATTTAACCGGCAGTCTTGTAGCTTTCTTAAAATAAATTGAGGCGTTCAGATGCAAAAGGGACATTATCCACTTTTTAAAAAAAATACAGGAAGAGGGAAAAATTTATAGTCATTCATATAGTTGTGCAATTCTTGATTTCTGTTCACTAAC
This sequence comes from Meconema thalassinum, assembly GCA_946902985.2. Taxonomy (NCBI): domain Eukaryota; kingdom Metazoa; phylum Arthropoda; class Insecta; order Orthoptera; family Tettigoniidae; genus Meconema; species Meconema thalassinum. Next base: position 218,186,624 of record OX336391.1, read on the forward strand.
TCATTAACATTTGATGACAAAGGTTAAGCCAGCAATTTTTAGTTACAGAAGTCATTAGAAGTTGTTGTTGTTTGAGTCTTCAGTCTTTTGACTGGTTTGATGCAGCTTTCCATGCCTCCCTGTCCTGAGCTAATCGTTTCATCTCTACATAGCTCCGACACCCTACATCGGAGGCAATCTGTTTAACATATTCTAACCTTGGTCTACCCCTACAGTTTTTGTCCTCGACCCTTCCTTCCATAACTAAGCTTGCTATTCCTGGGTGTCTTAGTATGTGTCCTACCAACCTATCTCTTCTCTTCATTAGCAGTCGCCAGAAACATCTCTCCTCTCCCACTCGTCTTAATACCTCTTTGTTTGTAACCCTATCTACCCATCTGATCTTCATCATTCTCCTGTAACACCACATTTCAAATGCTTCAATTCTCCTCTTTTCTGCTGCACCAATAGTCCAAGTTTCACTTCCATAGAGCGCCACGCTCCAGACAAAGGCTTTCAAAAATGACTTCCTAATACCTAAATCTATGTTCGATGTCAGCAGATTCCTTTTTTGTAGAAATGCTTTCTTTGCCTGAGCCAACCTACTTTTAATATCCTCTTTGCTTCGTCCATCACTGGTTATTCTGCTTCCTAAGTAACAGAAGTCTCCTACTTCCTTCAGCTTTTCACCTGCCAATTTGATCTCCATAGAGGTTTCTGATTTATTTCGGCTGCATTCCAGTATTTTTGTTTTACATTTATTTATTTTCATCATGAATTCTTTCCGTAAGACGGAGTCCATACCATTCAAAAACTCATTCAAATCCTCAGGCTTGTCGGCCAAGATGACGATGTCATCAGCAAATCTCAGAGTTGAAATTATTTCTCCTTGAATCTTCACTCCCACTTTAAATTTTTCTCTAATTTCCTTCATTGCTTGTTCAATGTAAAGATTGAAAAGTATGGGTGATAAGTTGCAGCCTTGCCTTACACCTTTCTGAATACCAGCTTCTCTCTCATGTCCGTTAACAAAAGTGTATTATAAAATGGATAATGTCCCTTTTGATTGGGAATGAGGCAAAAAGGACATTATCCACTTTTTCTAAAAATTACAGGAACAGAAAATAACGTAAAATTACTCATATAGTTATGCGATTATTGATTTCTGTTCACTAACTCATTAACATTTGATGTCCGTCCGACTCAGCACGGCTCTGTTAGCTCATTGCCGCATTACATCGTAAGTCTTTACATAACATTTAGGGTTTTTAAAGTTTTATTTTATCTACCACTTCATTCTCTCATACATAGTTTCATTTCTTTCCAGTTGGGAATGGTCACCCCTTGCTTGGGCTTTTGAAGCTAACATTAGAAATAAACCAAGAAAGACTGCCAATCCCGGCTGAGGATTTTATTGAGCTTTTAACTTAAGAAAATGTTTTAACAACTTTTTAATGTGTTACAGTGTATACTTTTAGTCATCTATGTGTGTTTTCATGTACAATTTTTAACTACATCCAGTATATAAAGGGAATGTTTTAAGTGCTGCCCAAATAAAATAGGCTGATGAAGACGTCAGTAAGTGTTAGACGTCGAAACATGTACCATGTGTTAAAAGACAGGTGATTGTATCACGAAATTTTAATAAACAGTATTGACGAGGCGGAACCATTTGGAACTTTGTTCTTAATAAAGTTTAAGTCTGCAATTTCCAGTCACAAAAATCATAAGAAGTTAACAAAAAAAAGTATTATAAAATGGATAATGTACCTTTTGATTGGAAATGATGGATTGGATAATATGCATTTCAAAGATAAGTTTTATTATAACAATTACAAAATTTGCATTTGAAAACTGAATCTAACAGAAACTTTCAAATATTTAGAAGAGGAGCATCATGTGACTCCGTATTCATGTCTCTTATTGGTGGATAATGTCCCTTATGCAGAAAGACGCAATATTCAATGTGTAACTTAACCAGGATAATGTCCGTTTTGACGTAAAATGCTACTACTAAAAGATGAATATTTAATTCCACAAGATAGCAGTATCAATAACTCTAATTTCACAAAAAGTGGATAATGTCCCTTTTGCATCTGAACTCCTCAATTATGAAAATACCTGTCTGACGAAACCTTGCCGGCGGTAGATGGATGAACTACAAGCTGTCAGCTATGGATGCAATCTGTATTCCTAGAGATATCGGTACTGCTCGGGTCCAAGCTGCGTGAACCTGAGAGGAATGTGGATCGCGCACTATGAGAAGTGATGGTGTCGAGTGATTAGGTTTCCCGGTCCGTGCTTAGTAACATAACCAAATACATTGGTCGGTGACTTACTCACTCATTCGCAACGCCACACTGGTTTCAGCAAAGACCCTATGTTAGCAATATTGGAATAGACAGGAATATCAGGTAACATGGCGGCCTGTTGACAGGCTTCTCAATTCTCGCCTGACTCTCCTCTGCCTCTGCCCTTCACCCCGCAAGTTCACAGAGCTTAGACCCGTGCAGTACAGTGTCCACTGTATGTCAATAGATCATTGTGGCACGAGCATTGCGATTGGTCAGTTGGGTATTTCAAATTTGTGATATGGGAATAGTTTCAAGGGATTCATACCCTTAACGGAAAAGTAGTATGTAACTACAGTAGAATTGGTAGGTCTATTATTAGCAGCAGAACAACACACAATCTCTTAGTGTCAACAGCGCTTGATGCGGAGTGTACATGCCTTCCCTCTTACCTCACACTCGCCCTGATCCGCCGATTGACAGATGTAGAAGCCGTGCTGTTGGTAGAATTGGCAACACTGTGGGGAGGCCGTAAGATGTGAATAACACGCTAAGCTCACGTGCTAGCTTTTGTTGATCAATACAGTAATAGGACAGAACTTTAAATTAGTCTATTGCTTACTCTTCCAACACCGGTGAAATTCCTCGTAGTAGATCAGACCTGCTGAAAGTTGTTGTGCCATTTAGGGCTTTGCGACATCGTGGTCATGCAGCCCCATATACTTGCGTGTGTGTAGAATTTGTCTGATAACCAGTGTTATTGTGATGGCTGTATTAGTAAATCAATGGGGATTGACCGTGGCCTTAATTTAGGAACCAGTAGAAAACCACTTCCAGGATAGCTGACGTGGGAATCGAACCCACCTCTTCTCAGTGTACCTCGTTCCAGCCCTCAGAATTAAATTTCTTGACAGAGCCGGGAATCGAACCCAGGACTCCGCGATGACAGCCAAGAGTGCTAGCCACTACGGGGCGAAGTGCTGAAAGTTGAAGAAGTGACTTTGTTGTTTTTTGTGTTACGTAGTATGTAGAATCAATGATTTTAAGTTGTAAGTTGTTCATTGTGTTAAGATGTAGATCCAGATGTGTGTGCATATTAAATAGTTATAATATCCGTTATTCAAAACATAATAGCTATAATGTGCTTTATTCAAAACATAATAATATATAACACTGTCATTATTTTAGGGACCACATTTACTGATTATAACCGAAAAATAAAAAGTGTTCCATATCAAACGCGTGTTATTGAGTATTTTTACCCTACTTATCCAGACGACCGCAGCGCCCCAAGTGTTAGTTTGAGTTGCCAATCTCTCGATTTAGAAGCCACTATCTTTTGTTAATTGATACTCCCACACAAACCGTATATACAAACCTAGTAACTGGGTAACTTCCTACGCAAATCCCAAAAAAGCAACGCAAAGTAGTAGAAGAAGCAGAAGTAGAAGAGGAAGAAGAAGAAGAGCTTTTGGTAATCAGGTTTGCCAACATGTGAGGGAAAAGTTGGCATCTGACAACTGCTGACAACCACCATATTCTTTGTGAGTACCTTTGAGAAGTACTGTAATACGTTTCGTTTGAAATATTTCTTTAATAGCGCGTGAATGAATATGGGTTTATTTGGAAAAACTCCGGAGAAAGATCCCAAAGAACTGGTAATATGCTATTTCATCTGTTATTGAGTAAACGCGATTGAAAAAGCGTGGTTTATTTCGCTAATGGGGCATAATGTTGATGAGGGCGTAACACCTGATATTTAGTGGTCGCATTTGGAGTGTTTTCCTATGTATGATTACAGGTTAATGAATGGACTCATAAAATAAGGAAAGAAGGCTATCAACTAGATCGGCAGATCAGAGGTAAGTTCGGTAACACGTAGTATATTGAGCCCTTATGTGACGTTTTGATGACAGTTTACACTTTTTAAATGATTGTTTTATGATGTGGATGTGTGGTTTTTATGCTTCAGCAATACAAAGAGAGGAAGAAAAGGTTAAAAGATCTCTTAAAGAAGCTGCCAAGAAAGGCGATAAGGACGTTTGCAATATCTTGGCCAAAGAAGTTATCAGAGCACGAAAAGCAATTTCAAAAATTTATACATCTAAGGCTCACCTGAATTCCGTTCAGTTGCAAATGAAAAATCAATTAGGTGAGTATTCATTTTTAAAAAGGTATTATTACTGTAGGGCAGATTGGAGATTATAGCTTGGAACATATAAATGCTGAACATGAAACTAAGTTACTGGATCTTTGTATTAATTCTGGAGTTTAGCAGAACTGGAACCAAACCAGAACATGGTAGATTATTGATTAAAGGTGCAGGGTAGTGCAATGTCCCTTTTCGTAACTTTTGATAAGGTAGATTATTGAAAATATATCATTTATGATTTACATACCTTTCTGGGAGTCCTTACGACTTCATTTGAATTTCAATTCCCACTGTCTGCACCAGAAATAATTGCTTTTTACGTAAATAAAGCACTTTTGGTAGTGTTCATTTCATAAGGTCCGCCATTTTACATTGACATCGGACACTGCGTCATACCCATTGAACTCGAGGTAATACTGGAATGCCGACTGTATGGGAGCAAAGTGCGGTTCTTTGTGCGACTAGTTACGCCTGGTAGTGCATGTCGAGGAGGAGGGTTTGACGTATACGAACGCAAGGAGAGATACGAGAGATACAAGTAAAAGAGGTACTTTTGAACATTTAGGCGAACCGTAAACTAAACGGAACTTACGCCGAAATACAAATTTCAAAATATCATAGTAATTTGATACTTAAAATGGCTAGGAATATACGCCAACATAAAATATTATTTTATTGCAGCCTGATTGTTCATCATTTTTATCCTTAGATCAAAGACAGCATACACAAAAACCTTAGGCCTACTGGCAAAAAATACAAGCCGTACGTACATTAAAATAAAATAAGGTTAGGCAGGGAATGACTAAGAATTAAGATCAAAAAATATGGTAATTGGTATTCAACATTTTTATTAGCGTAACTCAAAGGCAGCATTCATATGTGTGTGAATATGCATAAGCCTACAACTAAACAATTAAATAGATGCTTAGTGAACAGATATACACACTTTATTTTTACAAAACAACCACATGTTCAATATTCTTCAAAGCAATGGGGCGTGATGGCTATTCGCCTCTCACCAAGGTGGACCGGGTTCGATTCCCGGTCATTGCATGTGAGATTTTCGAAGTGAAATGCCATGTCCTGTGGTTCGGATTCCTCGTAAAATGTTGGTCCTGTGGCTCATGATCACGAGATTAACGGTCACGTAAAACTACAAGCTTCTTTTTCTTCAAAGCAGGTCGAAACTTAGACCTCACATAAGTCATACAGCAAACGAACAGGGTTCTGCAGGGAAGTTCCCTTAAGCCCAATTCTTTTTATCGTCTCCAAGACTGACTTCATAAAAGTATACTGGAAAATGTAAAATTTTATGCGTATGCTGATGAAAAAGTAACTGTAAATATTAGGTCTACATACTTCAACTTGTACTTGTCGTTCAATAACTCTCTGTCTTTTCTTGGGTAGCTGAGCAGATGCTGGGAAATTGAAAATTGCAGGTACTGCATCATCTTGAAGCAATGGTTTGTTTCTATTTGAATGAACAAGTAAGTTTAGCAGCATTTATAAAAGTGTTCACTACAGATATAACTGTATTTTGTTGGGGTCCAGTCCTTCCTCCTCACAGCTATAACCCATTTATTTAATAATTCTGGACGTTTCCATGGAAATCTGTATTATAAACTAGGTTATAATTAGGGGCCGTATTTTTTGGTAATAGCGATACGTGCGAAAATTTTTCATACCTCCTTTCTTGCCTATATATGACCTTGTAGGTACTTAAAGTAGCGTATTTTAGCAAAATGAACTCACAAAATTGGATTTATTGCACAAATGATCACGAAATATACTCCACGTGGTACGAAAATTCTAAATATTATCGAAAAAGCTCTCCAATACACGTTTAAATGTTTCTGAGGAATTGACCGTCATGGTTTCCTTTTCATTTGATTGATAGTGCTGCATATTCTCTACACAAAAGCCCACAACGCCGGAAGTATGTGTATTCAATTCCGTGATCTCTATGGCTATCAATGAAAATCGATATCCGCTATCGATTACATCAAATGGCGTTGTGGTCGTGGATACATCAGAGCGAGTTTGCGACTGATAAAACTATCGGCAAACATCCAGCATTTAAGTATAAAAATGCCAAAAATTAAAGTCACAACAGTTTTCTCGAGGGCCGAGGAATACAACAGTGAGGGGTTCTATGTATTTGACGCTGCAGGAAAGATTCTGATGTGTAAATATTCCAATGTTCGTATTCAGTGGGAGCGAAAAGACACGTGCAATAAACACTGCAGAGATTCAGCAACGCATAAAAAGAGGAAGAAAGAAGGAAATGAACATAATTCTAAGCGGTAAATAACATTCGGCGATACTCTACACATCGCAAAGAAGCTTAAAAACCCCCTTATTAGATAATCTGTTAGATTTATCCCATACTATAATGAAGATTTCAGAAGAAACATTGATCATTATGACCAATTTATTTCGTGAAATACCCACCGAAATAGCGTCAGTTTTAACACCAAAATCAACGGTTTTATTTCACCAAAAAATAAGGCCCTTAGTTCTCTGACTAATAACTTATAACATATAATAGAGCCTATGTGTATTCGTCATATGCTATTTAGGTCAAAATTTGATCTAAGACGTATCCATAAACGCAGAATAGGCTACTCCATTACAAATCTCAACTCGAAAATAAAGTAGACCGTAAACCTACCGTATTGGAAAATACCATACATATAACGTTGCACAGAGGTATGTACGATCAAATATATGAAAAGAATCGCGACACATCAGCTGACATGCAACCTCGAGTTCAATGGTATGACAGATTTAGGAGCGACTAGTTACGCCTGGTAGTGCACGTCAAGGAGACGACCAGGAAGCAGTTTTCAGCGATGGTACCATGGGAGGAGTTGTTCCAGTAGTACCTACAGTTCAATGGTCATACCCCATGTGACATGTTGACAACATGTCGATACAAAATTAACCAGACGACACGTGAATAACGAAATAAAAGGCACAACCATTGGCCTGGATAAAGATTATTAATGCATGACTACCCCCACTGTGCTTGACAAAAAAACAGGGGCGTTTATATTGGCTAACGTGGCCCTGTGGGCCGTGCTACCTAACAATTATTGGTCTAGGCAGAAACCATTGGTCTGCCAGATGCAATATAGTACTGAATGCATGGGGTTGGCAATACTGTACATGATACTAAAAATGGTGGAGTCAGCTGGAATTGCATCTATATAAGTCTTGATCCTATTTGGGATGGCTGGGTGGGTGCTAGCTAACAATTATTGGTCTAGGCAAAAACCAATGGTCTGCCAGATGCAATATAGTACAGAATGCGTGGTGTTGGCTATACTGTACATGATGCTAAAAATGGCAGAGTCAGCTGGAATTTCATCTATATAAGTCTTGATCCTATTTGGGATGGTTGGGTGGGTTACAGACAGATAAACTATACCTCATCCACGGAATCTGTGAAGTAGGTTTGCGCATGACGTCACACGGAGGAAGTGAAAAGAGAATGCGATGGGTTGAGCTTGGCAGCCCAGCCATTGCGAGAGTTGGTTGAAGCCAAGGTCGCACCACCCTCCTGCGCTAATTATTCAGTGGCAATGCGCCTCATTGGACCAGTCAGCCAAGTCACTCCTGTGCGCAGACTATGTGTTTTCATACCGGCACTTCGCAGATTGCTTGGACGGAGTATATTATCATCTACAGGCACCATTACTACAGGTATTTTGGCTAATTTCAGTAGTTTTAGAATTTTTTACTTCGGTTCAGGTAAACTCCCCTCTTACCGTTTTATTTTCAAGTCTTGATCTTTAGATTTGCCATTTAGAGAAACATTATTTCTGAAAATCTAAAAAATGTGATGTTTCTGACAGTGGCTCATACAGTACATCAAGATCATAGATATATCGTCGATAGTCCAGTAAGCCACTCTACAGTGCTCACTTCATCTCATGACTCGGAAGTGATGCGTAGACCATTGTAGCTTATTTAAATACGCATTTGTTTTCAAATGTGGACTCTGTGGGAAATGTGGCAAGTTACAATAAAAATAAAGTTGAGATTAAGTTAATACCCCAACAATAAACCAAGAACTACAAAATTCTAACAAATGGAATCACACATACAACTATAAAAATTAATTTCAGAATATAAGGGTTAATCGCTAGAAGAAAAAAAATCACTAATCGAGACTTCTCACACATATTTACAGTTTGCTTCACACACAATTATATACTTTCTCCTAATCTGGTGCTTTCTAACCAACTCCTTGAATCTTTTAACATCAGCAGGCAAAGGACTGAAAATGTCCCCTAGCAAACTGTTCTATTTTATTTCCCCCCTCCCAATGAAGGAATATTTGCCCCAGTTATGATACCAGTGACTTAAGTTGGATAGCATGCTTGACCAGAATGTAGAAAACTTGGGTTCAAAGCCTGATGATGGATTTATTTTCCAGTTTTACTCTACAATAATAATAATAATAATAATAAAAACAGGCTACTTTTTAATAGCCATTAAGCATATTAAAAATCCTATTGCACACATGCAACCAAGATCAGCGCCACTCATTTTTCAAACATGAAATACCATGCATGTGGGATTGTTTATAGCACTAAGTCAAAACATTAATTCTGGAGGAGACCTACTCCTGGCTTTTAAGGAGAGGGGAAAGAGGATGGGTTTTAGACACTGGAGCAGTAAACATATATTAATTCTGAATAAAAGTAGAATGCGGCTTATACACTTGCATCAGACATGAATGTGACTTTTACATACCTTGTATCCTTGGTTCATCTTCTGGACGATATTACATATTGAAATTAGGAACCCTGGTCATTACTGCACGTCATATACAGGGTCTTTCACTTAAAGTGGCCGGCTGCGCGGCGCATGGAGAGTCGAGTCGAACGAGCATATGGCAACTCGCTGAGCTTGGGATCGAGAGAGTGCCCGTAGGAATCACATGTAAATAACAAGCACAGATAACACATAATCAAAGTAAAATCATTGTATCAGAAGATGTTGAAAATGTCCTCCACCTGCATCTACACAACTCTGGCACTGTACATACTCTAATGACAGTTGGTCCCCCTGCTGGAAGGGTTGTTGACCCATTAAGAGAAAGGGTCGTTTTCTTACCTGCGTCAAGCAGGACTCACTAGCAAGCAGGTAGCACTGGCTACCGGACATGGTGTCATCGCACGCATGTAATATCTACTGTACTTGTTCAGTGTTTAATCATGTCCATACAATGTAAAATATATTTCATTATACAGTCCACCACATCTTATTCTATGTATTCGACATAAGTTTCGGTCCTCCGGGCACGATTATATGGCAAGGAAAACAGTGAAAATTGAACTCTGTGATCCAAAGACAGCATGGCTTCTTACAAATGGCGTGGGTTGTTATCGGCATGGCGACTACTGGACAACAGAATTCATCGTCTTGGTAAGTCACCGATCATCCTTAATTATTCCTTGTGACTCATATGCATTCCTTTGTTTCTCCATTCAAAACTTTGTTTGTACTTGCAATGTATTGGTATTGCTAGTGATCGCACATGATTTCGCCTGTAAAACTGTATGTTATTTGTATGCAGTTTTCCCGCAACTCTTTGAAAGAAAACCAGGAGTTCATCTTTGTATTATGTAAATATGTTAGGTATTTGTCTTTTCGTTTTGTCATTCTTTTACGTATATGCTTTTGGTCTATTGTGATTTTATATCATTCAGCAGTTTATTGGGAATTCATCATCACCTTGTACAGTTTCCAGCCCCAGGCTGGGTCTGTTTGGAACATAAGCCTCGCCACTTAGTTCTTTCTTCCCACCACCTCTCCGCTGTCACTCTGGTCCAGTCCTCGCCTCTCTTCTTGACACATTCCTCCACTCCTTTCAGCCATCTATCTCTTGGTCTTCCCCTTGGTCGATTCTTCTGCATCTGCATCTCATGTATCCTCTTGGGAATCTTCTTCTCATCCATTCTCTTTAAGTGTCCATACCACCTCAGTCTTGATGTCTCAATCCTACCTTGCAAGGGCTCCTCTTTCACCCTTTCCCTGACCTTTTCATTCCTCACCCTGTCTCTTCTTGTTACTCCGATCCTACTTCGCAGGAACTTCATTTCACCTGCCTGTATTCTGCTTATGTCCCTTTTCTTCATTGTCCACGTTTCTGAAGCATAGGTCAGTATCGGGATATAGTAGCTTCTGTATAACACTTCCTTGCTTTTTTGTGGGACATCTTTATTCCACACTAAGCTCCTAATGCTTCTCAGAAATGCTTCTGCCTGTCTGCCACGTTCCGTAATCTCTTTGTCATTTGCCCATTTTCCTCCACTATACTTCCCAAGTACTTGAGACTTTCCACCCTCTTCAGCTGTCCACCTCCAAGTGTTATCCCACTCATTGGTCTGTCCTTTTTCCTGGTCGTTAACAGGATCTCACATTTACTGATGTTGAACTTCCATCCGTACTCTCCCACTGTTTCTTCCCAAGCCTTCAGTTGCTCCTGAATTTCCTCCTCCTTGTTTCCCCAGACCATGAGATCATCTGCAAACACCATTGCTTTCATCTTATCTTCTCCTATCTTTCCTGCTATCCGTATCATTACCTCGTCCATAACCACAATAAAGAGAAGGGGTGACAGCTCACTACCCTGTTTCAGGCCACTCATTTGTCTGAACCAGTCTGTTCTTTCCCCTCCAACTTTCACACAACTCACACTTCCACAATACATCTCCTTCACTCTGCCTACAGTCTCTTTTTCCACTCCCATGTTTTCCATTGCTTTCCAAAGCTTCTCCCTACACACACTATCATAGGCCTTTTCGATGTCCAGGAAGGCCATCAACAGATCCTCTCCAAATTCGTAGTGGTGTTCCTGGAGCTGTCTCACTGAAAATATGAGATCCACTGTTGATCTCCCAGGTCTGAATCCATACTGCTCCTCTCTCAATTTTCTCTCCACTTTGGCTCGTATTCTACTTTCTAATATCTTTTCATATATCTTGGCTCAGTGAGGTATGAGTGTGACTCCCCTGTAATTTCTGCACTCCTTTCTGCTTCCTTTCTTAAATATTGGGACAATTAATCCTTTCTTCCAATCTTCTGGGGTCTTTTTCTCCTTCCATATCACCCTCATCACACGGTACAGCCACTGTTTCCCAACCTTCCCTGCTGCCTTCACCATTTCAACACTCACTTCATCCACACCTGGTGCCCTTCCTCCTTTCATCTTGTCTATAGCCATTTCCAGTTCTCTCCAAGTCAGGTCCTTTTCTATTCCTGTGTTGTCTTCTCCCTCTTCCAATACATTGTCTTCCTCCCTATGACCATTTGGATTCAGCAAATCCTCAAAGTACTCTTTCCACACTGTCTTGAGTGTCTCTTTGTTGTGTACCTCGTTTCCGTTTTTGTCCATCATTACCACATCCTCTCGCAGACCTCTTCTCTTACTTTTTACCATCCCATAAAGAACTTTCTTATTTCCTCTGCTGTCTTCCTCCATCATCTCTGTCCACTTTACCATCCACTTCTTCCTCTCCTCTGCGACAATCTTGTTTGCTTCTTTCTTCTTTATCTTATAATCTTCCCTTGCCAGATCAGTTCTTTCCTGGAACCACACTCTGATAGCCTTGTTCTTCCTTCCCACAGCTTATTTTACTCTCTCATTCCACCATGGTGTCTCTTTACACCGCTTTCTGTTGCTTGTTCTTCCACATACTGCCACTGCAGCTTCCACCATTGTGTTTTTGAATTGCTTCCATTCCTCTTCCCCTGTTTTAGGATTGTCCGTTGGCATCCTTTCCCTTATTATCTTCTGGAATTCTTCCTTGACTTCCTTTTCCTTGAGTTTCCATACTTTGATTCTCCTTTCCTGATACTCTGTCCTCTTGCTATCCTTAACAACTTCCAGGTTCATTACAAGTATTCTGTGGTCGCTATCTAAGGCCTCTGATGGTATTACCTTTATATCGCTGACACTTCTCTTCATTTCCCAGTCGTAGAGCATGTAATCTACCAAAGATTTCTTTGTTAAATCACTGCTGTACCACTTTACCTTGTGGCTTTCTTTCTTCCGGAACCAGGAGTTGCCTACTTCTAAACCGTTTCTCTTGCAAAAATCCAGCAACTTTCTCCCTTCTTCATTCCTGCTACCCCATCCTTCTGCTTCCAATACATTTTCATATCCTTGCCTTTCACTTCCTACATGTGCATTCAAATCTCCCATGACAATGATGCTCTGACCATTCAACTGCTGTTGTAGCTCCTCCTCAAAGTCTTCCTTCTCTTGAGCTGTACATCCAACTTGAGGGGCATATACCTGGGCTATCTCCAGGCTTCTTCCCTTTACAGTTACTCTGATCTTCATGATCCTGTCACTTATTCCCTTTACCTCTTCCTTCATTCCATCTCTCACAACTACTCCTACTCCGCTGCTCCTTCCTTCACTGTTCCCACTCCAGTACAACCGGTACCCTTTCCTCAGTTCTCTGCGACCTTCTCCTTTCCATCTTGTTTCTGCCAAGCCCAGTACATCCAGTTTTCTTCTCTCCATCACATCTACAATCTCCTCCACTTTTCCTGTCAGTGTCTGTATGTTTAATGTCCCAACTCGTAGTCCATTAGCATATCCGGGTCGTCGTCGTTTGCATCCGTCCTGTCCGAGGCCTGTTCCTGGTTTGAAAGCAAATATGATATCCACTACTGGCTTGCTAGGCCTATCGTAGCTTCACCAGAGCCCCGTCAGCCGTCACTTTTCAGGGTTCCCATAGAGCCTTCACAGCTACAGTAGCGGTCCCGGGGCACACAAAGTCCCCACTGTACTTCACCCCTACAGGCAATCCCCTACTTCATGCCTGCTAGTGCAAAATGGAACAAAAAATAAAATCACTTTGTAGCAAATGGGGTAGATTAAAAGCTAGCTTATCTCGCATACAAGGCTTCGTAGAGAAATTAGATTCTCAATTTAAGGACGTAGATCAGTTGGAAGATCGACAGGCTTTATCAAAAATCTGGGAAGAATATGAAACAGTTCAATCCCAAATAGAGGATTTGAAAGAGAATAAATCGTTTCAAGCAGAACAAGAATCTTATCGCTCTGACTTTGAGGAGCAATACTTCAAAACATCTGGTCTTATAAGATCTATAAATGGTGCAATTTCCAAATCAGTAACTTTGCTAAGTGATTCTATTGGTGAATCAACTTCCAGTTCGCAAACACGTTCAGTTAAACTGCCTCAAATAAGTTTACCAAAATTCGCAGGTGATTATTTAGAATGGCCCAATTTTGCCGATACCTTTAAGAATCTCATTCATGAAGATGCAAATCTGTCAAAAATACAGAAATTTCATTACCTAAAATCAGTGCTACCGGGTAGGGCGTCAGACGTTTTACAGTCCTTAGAAATATCTGCAGCCAATTACGACATAGCATGGAACCTGTTAAATGAAAGGTTCAACAACCGGCGAGCAATTGTTTCCTCCCACATTAATTTGGTCCTTCAGATAAACAAAATAGAAGTAGAATCTTCTAAGGCATTAAGAGACTTGTATGACGGCTTCAGAAGGCACATACAGTCGCTATCAGCGCTTGGTCTGTCTTGTGAAGAACAATTAGATGCCATTTTGATACATTTAATAATGAGCAGATTTGACTCTGAAACGTTAAAAAATGGGAGACCTCTCTACCAACTTTTGATCTACCATCGTATCAGACACTGGACAAATTTCTACTCGAAACATGTAATGCATTGGAATCGATCGAGACTAAGAACTGTGATCGCCCAAAACAGCTGAAGCAGGTAGGCGTTTCATCTAAACCGAATGCGTCTGGTTTCAAACCGAGGCCATTCATGAACCCAGGGAAAAATTAGTTTCCTTTCACAGAAAAATCAGAAATGCCCGCTTTGCACGGAAGAACATCCCATATTTAGATGCAGAATATTCACTTCTATGGGGGTTTATGACAGATGGCGGAAGATCAAGAAGCATAAGCTCTGTGTTAATTGCCTGTCTGGAAATCACTTCGCTAACGAGTGCACTCGTTCATGCTGTAAGCTGTGCAAGGATAAACACAACACCTTGCTTCACAGGGACCAAGGGTCACTGAACCCCATTAATAGTCAGACTTCAAACAAGAGTATTGTGTCCAATAATACTTCATTGTCCACCCTTAATGAGCAACATAGTAGTAATGCTGTTTCATTGCACAATCACAACAATGATGTTTCCTCTCATGTATTGTTGTCGACAGCAGTAGTGAATGTCAATAATTCAGAGGGAAAAACCCGTCATGCTCGGGTTGTGTTAGACAGCGGCTCGCAACTCAACTTCATGACCAGAGAATTAGCTCATCAATTACAATTGTTAAAGACAAAGACTAATATTCCGATACATGGGTTGCATAACATTACCATCAAGATGGGGTCGGTGGTAAGAAAAAGATTTCTTCGCGGTTCGGTTCCTTTGAACGAATCATGACATTTCACGTAATACCTTCAATTACTGGTCAGCGTTGGCCCACTAAAAATATCAACATCACAGATTGGAGTATTCCTGAGTTTATATTAGAAAACCTTGTGGATCCTCAATTTAATGTGTCATCATCCATAGACATTCTCATTGGAGCAGAATTCTTTTACGATCTTATCGGCGCAGAACAATTTCAGCTCGACAGTTTCTCAAGGAAACTACCAGTGTTTCGCAACACGGCACTTGGCTGGATAGCAGCAGGTAGTGTTGGCTCGTCTGACCAGCACGCAGAAAACAATTCTTCTTGCCTCTTTGTGTCAGGTAAGATATTCAATGAGCCGGGAAAGGCACTGCTTGGTCCAGGACATTCCGAGCAGGAGATTAGTGAGCGACTATTTACTGACGGTCACAGATGGAATCCACAGGGTAGGTTCATAGTCCCACTACTCTTTAAAGAGGACCCGAGTCAGCTAGGTAGCAATGTTAATGAGGCGATTAGATGGTTTCACAGCCTAGAGAAGCGTTTTGAAAGACAGCCCCAAGTCAAGTCAGAGTACGTACAGTTTATGAGAGAGTACACTGACCTAGATCATATGGAGGAAATTCCCAGTAATGAAATAAACAAACCATTACAGTACTACCTTCCGCATCATTGAGTATTTAAGGGTAACTCATTGACAACGCGCACTCGCGTGGTATTTGATGGCAGCTCGAAGGGCGATTCTGTGTTATCGCTCAATGATTTGTTATTAGTAGGACCAATCGTTCAAGATGATTTATTTTCAATATTGGCTAGATTTCGCATTCATCGCTATGTATTGACCGCTGACAGAAAAAATGTATCGGCAGGTCCTCATAGAACCTGTACATACTGATTTTCAGCGTATCGTGTGGAGGGAGTCCCCTAAGGACGAGCTTAAACATTGTCTCAAAACAGTGACATATGGTACGTCATGTGCTCCCTTCCTGGCCACAAAATGCCTATCTCAATTGGCGAATGACACTAAGGAGGAATTTCCTGAAGCTTCGAATGTAATACGGCGGGATTTTTATGTTGACGATTTAATGACAGGTTGTGAATCAACTGACGGCTTAAGGACCACTCACAAGTGTGTTTCAGATATTTTATCCAGTGCGGGTTTAACCTTAAGAAAATGGTGTTCGAATGAGCCCAATGTTCTATCGAGTATTTCTAACCACGAAGCAGATCCCAAGTACATTATTAAGGTAGATGAAGGTGAAGACTTGAAGTTGTTGGGGCTATCTTGGAAAACTATCACGGACACCTTTCAGTTTGAGTTGAGAAGTGATTTCAGTTCGACACAGATAAACAAAAGAATAATTCTATCAGACCTGGCTAAAATATTTGACCCCTTAGGGCATCTGACCCCAGTATTGATTAAGGGTAAGATCTTCGTCCAGCAGCCGTGGCAAATGAACTTAAATTGGGACGACGTTCTTACAATAGAACTTCGAATTAAATGGATTCGTTATATGCAGGACATTGCTAAATTGAAGGAATTCAAAGTGCCTCGTCATGTTAGGGCAGTAGAATTTGTGGAGTATGAAATTCATGGATTTTGTGACGCGTCTCAGATTGCTTACGGCGCATGTGTTTATGTGAGATCTCAGACAGGTGATGGTAAAATAACAGTTCACTTATTGTGTTCTAAGTCTCGCGTTGCGTCATGAGGCTCAGTAACTTTACCAAGATTAGAACTATGCAGTGCTGTATTACTTGCTCAGTTGGTCGAAAGAGTCATGAGATCCATAAACTTAACTAGAGAAAAGTGTTTTTGTTGGACAGACTCCACAATAGCATTTCGGGCCATCCACACCAGTGGAAAACATACGTCGCCAATCGAGTGTCGCAGATTCAACAGTTGACAAATACTGATTGTTGGCAGCACGTCTCTACTCATCATAACCCAGCAGATATGATCTCGAGAGGGGTTACCGCGGAGAAGCTTTTAAATTCATCATTTTGGTATTGGGACCATCTTGGCTTTCAGATAATAAAGACGAATGGCTTTCACAGCAGAGGAATAACTCTCAAGAATTATCTGAAGTTAGGAAAACTAAAATTGTTCTAGTGTCATCTACAGAATCCCTTGGATCGGATCTGATTAACAGATACTCTTCCTGGAGCGAGCTGATTAGAATAACAGCTCTCGTGCTCAGATTTATCAAGAATCTTAAAACTAAAACAGACAGACAAACAGGAGCCCTTCATCCTGTAGAACTAGAGTATTTATAGTGTAAAATTGCTCAAGGTTCTGAATTTTCATAAGACATAGAGGCTCTCAAACAAAATTTGTCACTGCCCAAGGGAAGCAAATTACATGGATTAGCACCGTATTTGGATGACCAGGGTCTGTTACGGGTAGGAGGCCGTTTGCAAAATGCTAAACTATAGGTCAACATAAGACATCCTATCTTATTACCGGGCAATCATCGCATTACAATAATGTTATTTGATAATTTTCATTTTGTTTTTCTTCATGCTGGAGCTCAGACTTTATTGGCAATGATGCGACAGCAATACTGGCCTCTATGCGGGAGGAACTGTGCTCGAAAGGCAGTGTATCGATGTAAGACGTGTTTTCAATTCTCGTCTCAGCCGTATCAACTGATAATGGGATCGCTTCCTGAAAGGAGAGAAGTTCCCAGTCGACCATTTGCATCTTCAGGAATAGATTTCTGTGGCCCAGTATATTTACGGCCTTCCTCCAGGAAGGGCGCTCGGATTAAGGCATATGTAGCTATGTTTGTTTGTTTTACCACAAAGGCTGTACATATTGAACTTGTAAGCGACCTGTCTACAGCTGCCTTTTTAGCGTCATTGAAAAGATTCATGGCTAGACGAGGAACTTGCACCCACATATTCACTGACAACGCAACTAATTTCGTAGGTGCATCACGTGAGCTAAAGAAGTTCTTTAATGATGGGAATACCAATCAATCACTGATAAGCTTTGCTACAGATAAGGGGATTCAGTGGCATTTTAGTCCTCCTGGTTCACCTCATTTCGGAGGGTTGTGGGAGGCTGCAGTTAAATCAGCTAAGTACCATTTTAAGAGAATAGTAGGAAATGCTGCATTGTCATTTGAAGAAATGACTACAGTGCTTGTACAGATAGAGGCAGTTTTGAATTCGAGCCCCCTCTGACCACTATCCCAATGATCCGGAAGTATTAACCCCATCCCACTTCCTGATCGGTGGCTCACTTCATATTCCTGTTGAATAAGATTTGTTGCAGACTCCATTGAATAGACTAAAGCGCTGGCAACTGCTTCAGGCTATGTTCCAGCAATTTTGGCGCCGATGGTCCAAGGAATACCTCGGACAACTCCAACAGCGTACTAAATGGCGGTCGCCTGGACAATCCCCACAAATCGACACTCTGGTTGTTCTGAAGGAAGAAGGCGTGCCTCCGCTTCATTGGAAACTGGGCCGTGTCGCAGCAGTGCATCCAGGAGCCGACAGAGTTACGCGTGTTGTTACCATTAAAACACCCAGCGGCGCTCTATTGAAAAGAGCAGTGTCAAGACTTTGTCCATTGTTGAGCGAAGAGAAGTGAAGCGTTAAAATGTTTTGTGTACATAGTGTTTATTTGAACTCTTATTCCAGTTGACTAGAACAAAGTGACAATATTTAGTTGTTTGAAATATTTGCTATTTCAAGGGGGGGAGTATGTTGGCAACTCTGGCACTGTACATACTCTAATGACAGTTGGTCCCCCTGCTGGAAGGGTTGTTGACCCATTAAGAGAAAGGGTCGTTTTCTTACCTGCGTCAAGCAGGACTCATAGCAAGCAGGTAGCACTGGCTACCGGACATGGTGTCATCGCATGCATTTAATATCTACTGTACTTGTTCAGTGTTAAATCATGTACATACAATGTAAAATATATTTCATTATACAGTCCACCACATCTTATTCTATGTATTCGACAGGCATCTTCTAAGGAAATTTTCTTTCACACGCATTAGTTCATCTACCGAGATAGCCTCGATTTCTCTCATGATATTTTAGTTTGAGTTCATCTGGAGTGTGAGGGCTTGTTGCATAAACCTTATTTTTCAATTTTCCCCATAAATAAAAATTGAATCAATAGGCTTTAACACTTAGCAATAACACGTTATAAAATTATGAAACACAATAACAATTAAACAATAACCACGTACACACATTATAAACTTATAACACGTGTAATTTAAAATAGGCTATAAACGAATCAAATAAATGAGAGTTTAGTGCTTATCAGTCGGTCAACACGAATGTACCCAAAAGAGATGGGTTATGCCCTAATCCTGAAATAAATTACATGAGATTAATAAATGTAATTTATTTCAGGATTAGGGCATAACCCATCTCTTTTGGGTACATTCGTGTTGACCGACTGAAAAGCACTAAACTCTTGTTTACTAAGGCAACACTGAAAATATGGCTTCAAACACCACAATGTCAAATAAATGAGTCAAATCTTGCGTCGGAACTGTCTCAGCTCCGTGTTGCAATGTGCTCGTCTGACCTGTGGCTCTACCTTCTACCGGCAGCACTGTGCCAGCCGTGAGGCCGGCCCCACTCTTTTAAAAGTGAAAGACCCTGTAAGTGCTAAAGTACGTAAATATGTGTTTTTATTTATTTCTCTTTTTAAATGGCTGCCATGTTCCAACAACACTTGCATCTCATTCAACTGTCAACAAGGTGCACTTTAGAGGTGCACACATTGTTGCCAACATGTGGGATACAAAATCACTGCTAGCGGGGCACGGTTGACGCAAAGCTATTGATCTGGACACTTCAGGCTGTAACCATTTTCAAAAACCATTGAATTGGACAAACCCCAGATTAGGTTTGTGTTTGTTTGTAAAGCCTTATTAACCCATAAAATTTAACATATATGCATCGTTTAAACCTTTAGTGTCGTCCATGACGTCATGGGTGCCACCATTTTGTGTTTAGGGAACTTTTGTAATGTATCATGATCTACACTACTGCCAAATAATGTGGCCCACAGTTCGTTTAGGAATCAGCCATTCGGCCCACCCACAAATTAAGTTGAGTACCCATGGTTTAAACTGTGATAAGGTTAGAATGGGTGTTGGTGCAGCATAGTACCGTAATGGCGAGGTTGGCATTACTGTTTTGATGATGGTTGATGTGAACAATGGCGGCCACAGCTGGAATTTTGCATATATAAGTCGTGATCCTATTTGGGATGGCTGGGTGGGTCACAGACATTTGAGGAGGAAACATCTATTAAAGCATTGTTCCCTGATTTATTTCTCATCATTTGATAAGGTATTATGGCTGATTCATGTACTATAGAGAATGTTATCACTCGTGCTACCGTTGGTTGGTGATTGAAGAAGACCTGGGTGTGTAGATATATTTGTGTGTTGAGGGGGAGAATAATGGGTTCAAGTATATACTGCGATATGTTCGCGTCTAGGGATTTTTTTTGTGTAGTCGATGACGTGCGGACCTTGATTGTTTGATGTTTAGGCATGAATTTCTCCCATATTGATCATCTGTATGAGGTTTCAAACAGTGCATTGTTACATGCCGATGTAGTCACATGTGTTAAAGTGTGAGGTATGGTGGTGAGTTACGTATGTTCATAAGTTACTTTTAGTCATTCAATTTAATTGCACTGTAAAGGCTTGATTTCTCAGAACTGACGCATGTGAGGTGCGAGGTCGACGTTGCGTACTTTCGTTGCAATGACGCTGCGAGGCTCGTGGTTTCCCACGCTGCGAGGCGGATCAGTTGCCAAGCACATGTCTTGTCCAATGAATCTCGCAACCTGTGTGCTAGTCTTGGAAGAGGAAGTGGATGATGAAGAGGAAATTATCCTGCGTTGTTTTGGAGGAGAAGGCAGCGATGTCTTTAAACTTCCAACTTCAGTGCGATCATTTTTCCATAAAGTGTCTTCCATAACGTTGTTTTTGTAGCTCTTGTGTTGTAAATTAGCCTATACAACACTGGGTGCAATCAGTTTCTCGCCCATTTCGTCCGTAAAGTTCTTCTTGTTGCTTATAACAGTGGAAATATAAGAACAGAAAAAATGTCACCTAGCACTGCTGTCGCCTCGCACAAATCTGGCGGGGCGAATCAGTGCAGAGTGACGCTGCGAAGTTGCGCAGCGTGAAAAACCACTGACATAAGCTTGTGTAGTCTGGATATGAGCGAGGCTCTGCACCTCACATGCGTCGGTTGTGAGAAACCAAGCCTTTATCGTCGAAAGCCATGGTGAGACGATGCCATTGGTCTCTTTTTAATTACATGATGGTCTGGGTGAAACCATTGGTCGCTAGTAGGTTAGACGACCGTCTGGACGAAACCATTGGCTGCTACTTGGTTAGACTATTATCTGGAAGAAAATTACTGTTTGTACTATAAGCTGGGTGAAATGTGAATCAGGCAAATGATCCAGTGGCATCTTTAAAGTGTTCGACGTGCAGTAAAACATTGGGGTGCCTTATAACACATAAAATTTAACATGTACCGGTATGCGTCGTTTAAACCTTTAGTGTCGTCCATGATGTCCTGGATGCCACCATTTTGTGTTTAGGGAACTTTTGTAATGTATCGTGATCTATACTACTCCCAAATAATGTGGCCCACAGTTCGTTTAGGAATCAACCATTCGGCCCACCCACAAATTAAGTTGAGCACCCATGGTTTAAACCTAGATAAAATATTAAAATGGATATA
This sequence comes from Meconema thalassinum, assembly GCA_946902985.2. Taxonomy (NCBI): domain Eukaryota; kingdom Metazoa; phylum Arthropoda; class Insecta; order Orthoptera; family Tettigoniidae; genus Meconema; species Meconema thalassinum. Next base: position 218,208,231 of record OX336391.1, read on the forward strand.
ATTAAATTATCAGTTGTCAGTCAAAGTGAAAGGTCGTGTTTTTCCCAAGCTCTCAGGTGTGCTGAAATGGAGTGTTATCGGGCGAGGATCGGGCTGTGGTATGCGAAGGGTAGTCTGGATTTCCGGTGTTTGTGTGTGCGTACGGGACCTAGTAACTTGTGGTTTATAGCCCTAGTGATAGCTGCGTTGTTAGTTATTGGTGGAGTGGAAGTGAATCCAGGGCCTGTTACTCCAAATGTGAATCAGGCAAATGATCCAGTGGCATCTTTAAAGTGTTCGACGTGCAGTAAAACATTGAAGAATGGTGTTGAGTGTGGACTATGTGAGAAATGGTTTCACTTCGGCTGTATTAAGGTCAAGAAGGAGGATTGTGATGTCGGAAATTGGTTTTGTAAAGTATGTGATACGCCGGACAGTTTGAGGGTGCAAATCAAAGCAAGAGATCAAATAATTCAGGAACTTAGAGCAAAGCTTCGTGAATCAGAAGGAACGGTGAAGGATGTGACTGAACGGCTTTCTACTGGGATCAGTGTGGAAGAGGGCGTGCAGGAGCAAACTGAGGATGACGTTATCATAATGGGTGATTCTATGATACGATGGAGTGCGAATATCTCGAGGAAGTCAGGTGCGAAAGTGCGGTGTTACCCGGGGATTAAGATTGACCAGCTTGCCCAACAAGTGGAAGAAGCAAATGTAGAGGACTGTGACAAAGTTAAAGTGTTGTTGCTCCATGTTGGGACGAACGATTTGAAGAAGAGGGCTACAGCTGATTACATCATGGGGGAGCTCTACGAACTAGGCAGAAAAGCTAAAAGCAAGTTTAGAAATGCAAAAATTATAATGAGTGGCATTGTTCGGCGGGGAGATGTTCCGTTGAGGCGAGTTAAGACTGTAAATGACCGCATGGACTGGGTATGTGCACAACTGGGATTAGTGTACGTAGAAGCTGACTGCTGGATTGGTGGCCGTGACTTCTCCCAAGACGGGCTGCATCTAAATCGACGGGGCGCTTTCAATCTAGGGAGCCTACATGACAGGGTCATCGGTTCGTGCCGGCTTTTGTGAGGAGGAGCAGGTCCAGAGGTTGCCAGCCAATGGGAACAGAAGGAGCTAATTCGAGATATTTGCTGCGGAGGTAAGACTCTAAGATTACTGCAGGTTAATTGTCAGAGTTTAGGAAATAAATTAATTGAATTTTGGAATCTTGTAGAGACGTATTCTCCGGACATTGTCATTGCGACTGAATCTTGGTTATATGAGGGCATAAATAGTAGCGAAATAATTCAAGGGACCTACGAGATGTACAGAAGGGATCGGGGGAAGCGAGGTGGTGGGCTATTTATTTGTGTGTGCAAAAATATAGCTAGTTTCTTAAAGTGGGCTGATATGGATCATGAAATGTTATGTGTACAAATTTCGGATAAAGGAAATAAATTCCCTCTTCAGGTGATAGGGGCGTATAGAGCACCGAAAGATAACCTTTCTCTCCTCGAAACACTGTATGATAAAACTTGTACGGGTAATGCTATGAAAAAGAGCATAATAATTGCTGGAGATTTAAACCTCCCCAAAGTAGACTGGTCTGGTGAGTCAACTAGCTGTGGTCAGGCTCAGAGCGCTGCAAATAAATTCTTAAGGGAGGGGGGATTTTCCCAAGTAGTTGACTTCCCAACTAGAGACAATAATACCTTAGATGTTTATCTCGTAAGGCCTGTAGAGCTGTATATTAACTGTCTGAAAGTACCAGGAATTAGTGACCATTCTGGGGTTGAATTAAATATTAGATATGGTGACATTACAAAATTAGACTCTGATGTAGCAAAAAAGATCATACTCCAGTATCGCAGGGCGGATCAGGGCAAGTTTCAGGGGTATTTGAATGAGCTATTTGTAGGATGGGCATCGGAAGGAAATCCTGTGGACTAACTTTTTGAAAATTTTAAATAGCGGTTGATAAATTTGTCCCATTTAAATTGCTGAAACAAAACCCAGATCCTGAGTATTACACACGAGAAATTAGGAGTCTAAAATGGAAAATTAGGAAATTATACAATAAAAGACATGATAGTGACAAGTATATGTTGAAATTTAAGTCCTTATCAAGAGAGCTCGTCTTAAAAAAGAGGGCTGCTCATGACAGTTATATGCAAGGTTTACTTGGTTCGGGAGGTGATGGGTGGAAAAAAATTTACAGTTATGTTAGGAGAAGAAAGGGAAATTCAAATAATTTGTCGATGATAATGTCCGGTGACGGTAAATTAATTTCTGAGAAACAGGCCATTGCTAATGAATTAAATGTCTTTTACGGTAGTGTGTTCAATAAATCCAATAGCTGTGTGTTGGACCTTAACGACGAATCAGGGGCTCCCCTGTTCCAAATAAACCAGTCAGCAATTGTAAAGCTAATACAAAAACTACGTTTCAATGTATCAAAGGGTCCTGATAATATTGTTAGTGAAGTACTTAAACTAGGAGGTAGGGCCGTGGCACGATACTTGGAGGTGATGTTTAATGTGTCCATAAACAATGCGCAAATCCCAGATGACTGGAAAAGAGCTACGGTAGTCCCAATATTTAAGGGAGGGAGCAGACTTGAATTGGGCAACTACAGGACGGTTAGCCTTACGTCCGTCGTTTGTAAACAGATGGAGCATCTCATTTGCGACTACTTGAGGGAACAGTGGGAAACATTATCATGGTTTAATGATAGGCAACATGGATTTCGGAAAGGTTACTCATGCGAGAGTCAGATGCTATCACTTTTTCAAGACATTAGCGAATCGTTAGACCATGGAGTTTCAGTCGACGCCGTGGTTATAGATTTTGCGAAGGCATTTGATGTCGTTCCGCATGACATGCTACTCCATAAATCAGCTTCGACGAAGATTGATAGAAGAGTAATTTTATGGATCCAAGAATTTTTGACGGGTCGTTCTCAGAAAGTGAAAGTCGAAGGCATATTCTCGGATGAAATTACCGTAACGTCGGGTATCCCTCAGGGCAGCGTAATCGGAACTTTGTTATTTTTGGCGTTTATAAATGACTTACCAAATGGGATTCGCAGTGACTGTCGATTGTTTGTGGATGATTGTGTAATATATCGAAAGATACATGACTCACAAGACAATGCAGTGCTTCAAGAGGACCTGAACCTGGTCTATAAGTGGGCGATTGTAAATAAAATGAAAATAAACACAAGAAAATGTAGTCTCTTAAAAATAGGGAAAGTGCGAAGGCAGGATTTTCAATATAACATTGGCTCGGAAATACTTGTAGAAGAAGATTCTTGCAAATATTTGGGCGTTCACGTAAGGAATGATATGAAATGGAGTAGTCATGTAGGATGTGTAGTTTCAAAAGCTTACAAATCCCTGCACTTTGTAACGAGGGTATTAAAAGGAAGTAGTACCTCTGCTAAAGAATTAGGCTATTTGTCACTTGTAAGACCTATTCTGGAATATGCCTCGGCGGTTTGGGATCCATATCAAGTAGGGCTCATCAATGAGTTGGAAATGGTACAAAGAAAGGCCGCTAGATTTGTGCTCAGTGACTTTAATCCCAGGAGCAGTGTGAGCCGTATGTTAAAGAAACTTGGGTGGGAATCACTGGAGGCTAGGAGGATGAAATCTAGACTCTGCGCTATGTACAACACGTATACAAATCAACCAGCTTGGGGTGAGCTTAGCAAACGATTGGGAAAGCCCACTTACATGGGTAGGAGCGATCATCCTTTCAAAGTTAAGGGCCGACCACAGCGAACAAATTATGGTAAATATTCTTTTGTAAACCGTGCCATTGATAACTGGAACTCTCTACCTGCCGCAGTCTTAGAGCTTTTTCCCAAACATATAGGTGTGTTTAAGAAAAGACTGACTATTTGTGTAAATACTCCAGTTTAATTGTTGTATAATTGTTATTGAATTGTTATGTATAATTATTTATTTGTTATGTATATACAATTTGTCACCGGGGGACACACCCCCCATTGCAAATAAATGAATGAATATGAATATAATAATAATATAATATATGAACTTCATCCACTTATATTTACTAATAGTACATTTGTACTACTCATAGGTGAAACAGTTCAAAGACTTACAGTCAGAATCTTGATATTACGTGACTTATACTCTTTGTGTTGACCGATTGAAAGCGATAATATTGTTAATTATACTCTTTCTCCATGGCATGAAATATTCTTATAAGAAGGAATCACACACATTTCAGTTAACTATTTCGGCATGCTATTCCTGATGGTTGCATCTGGCACTCTGATTGGTCAACTGGAAAGGTTGCTTTTTGCAATGAAGTCATCAATGAAAAAGACACTTTAAAACTCACCTGTCAAAATAATTTGCAATTTTTGCAATTTACCAACCTCATAGGACCTTCATTTCATTTTTGAACAAAAGTGGGAAAGTTTTGTTCTCTTTTCACACTTGTCCGCCCAGTAATAATAATAATAAATGACAAAATGTAGAATAGAATTAACATATTATTACCCATTCAACATTTGGTTGCCGCTGAGCATGGCTGCCCCTGAGTTTGTTGTTTATTGTTGCGTGAGTCCCGCGGGGCGAAGAGGAGGACACAACGATGACAGAGTGCAGTTTGCACATAAGTCAAGCAGCATTGCATCAGATAAGCGTCAGGAGCTCGTGTTACCACGGACAGTTAAACGATGACTGAGGCTACTGTAGCTGTGTCATATTCTACTCACGCAACTGTGCCTGTCAACGAAGCAGACTGACGTGTGACACAAGTTCCCATCTCGACCGCTGGCAATCAATTCGTGAAAGGGTAATACTGTGTATATTTTAAGAGATAAATTAATTTAGTTATGCTGCTAAGTTACTGGGAGACAGGATTATGGGGAACTGGAACATATCCGGAGGTCGGTGTTAGACAGTGACCATCATTAATGTTATTCCAGGTTATTCCACACTTCCTCCAGGCAATTGCCGGGATGATGAAGTCTAGAGGCCTGGCCTAAATAATTACAGCCACACAAACTGCCCGAGTCACCAGAGACAGATAGGTTGTCAGACAATTGATGATTATTGTTTTAAGGAGAAGAACATATAGGTCATTAGCTCTTCATCCAATACACACTCTGATACTAAGATATTCCAAGCCCTTTAAATTAATTAACAAACAACCATTAGTAATAAATGAACTTATTTCCATCAGGAGTCCTCCGTGTGTCAGGTGCCTTGGCAAAATCTACAGAAGTTATGCAAGCCATGCAAAATCTCATTCGTGTTCCTGAGGTTGCATCTACAATGAGGGACCTATCACGAGAAATGATGAAGGTAAGAAGATTTTGAAACCAAGTAAAATGTATGTATAGCTAAAGCCTCTCACACATTTACTGTATTTTAAGTAGTGAAGTGTTAAATGTTTATTTTATTTCAGATATTTGTGTAGAATGTATTAACCGTATGCGGGCGGATGCGTTTTATGTCTGTACGCGGACCGAAAATGCGACAAATTAAATTCGACCAGAATTATCGAACACTAGCTATAAACATGCATGTAATATTAATGGTGTTGGAACTCTGAGTGAGATGTTTTTGTTTATTTTTGAAATTAAGCAGTCTCTATGATCTAGGGGCATTGACTTGTGTAGTAAGTAAAAATGCCATCGCATGTAACGGACAACATTTAATGCTAGAGAAATAAAGTTCTGTTATTTTATGTTTATTAAATCTTTCCATTGGTGGAGGGCCGAACATTTGGCATTTGGCGCCCAGCGTAACGGCACGATAGTTTTCTCATCAGTGTTTTGTGATTACTTCCACAATGGAGAAGATTAAAGGTAGAAGAAGAATCGACAGAGCATTGTTTAAGCGACATTCCGTTGCACTTGATAAGCTTCTTTGGAAAAATACTTCGAGAATATCAATGCCTAATGAAGAGGTTATGGAATGGATGTTGGATAACGGTGCTAGTGAGCAAGAACTAGATCAAGAAGCGCTGGCGGCTGACGAGTATCGCAGTAAATACGAACTGTTGAAAGTGCGGCATTTAAAAATTGATTCCCTAGACTGACAATCTATCGGGAGTGAAGATTCAAGAAATGCTCAAGTAAATAGAAAAATGAAGCTTCCAACCATAGAATTTCGTAAGTTCAGTGGTGAACTCAGTGATTGGTTGCCATTTGCAACCAATTCCAGCGTATTCATGAGAATGTAGGGATTGCACCAGTTGATAAATTCTATTTGATACAAGCTAGGTCTGTTGTAGACAGTTTTCCAGCCACAGATGATAATTACATGTTGATAGAAGCACTTCAAGAACGTTTTGGTAGGGAAGATCTTCTAATTGAAGTATACATCAAGGATCTTCTCAGTTTGACCCTGCCTGCTAGTAAAACATGTCATTCACTCACAGAGATATATGATAATCTGGAGTATCATTTAAGGGCACTTGAATCTCTTGGTGTCACAACTGGGAAATCTGCAGCAATCCTTAGTCCTTTGTTAGAATCATGCATGATTGAAGATTTTTTAAGAGAATGACAGCGAAGTTCTTTATGTAATGATATATCTAATGCAGAACAACGGCTTAATAGTTCATGTCCTTCATGAAGGCTGAAGTGCAAAATGAGGAAAGGATCCATGTGGCTATGTCTGGGCTTAAACAGTCAGCTGATAGGGCAAAGAAAGTGCAGAAAGATAGCAGTCCCAAATCATGTTCTAGGCAGTATGTTCCTACAGCAATGGGTTTACCCTCGTTACAGGAAAATAAGCGTTCTGCTTGTATTTTTTGCAGTAATGAACACCATAGCAGCGCTGACTGCTATAAAGCACGTGATATGCCTCTCTCGGAAAAACTTGAAATTATAAAGGATAGGAAATATTGTTTTATTTGCATTAAACCAAATCATGTGGCTAAAAAGTGCACCTTCAAGCAAATGTGTTTGATTTGTGATAAGCGCCATGTTATGTTGTTGTGTCCAGATTTTAAGAGAAGTAAGAATGTAGTTAACAATACTGACTCCCCTAGGCCTGACGTCATAACTGAATAGAAAGATGAAGCCCTTGCCAACCTAACGTGTGATAGTAGTGTGCTGCTTCCTATGCTTCTGGTGAAGGTTCGAGGGAATGGATGTGAACGTACTGTGAAGGCAGTTCTTGATACAGGGTCACAACGATCATATGTCTTGAAGGGAACAGTGCGGGAAATGGGAGTGCCTTGGTTAATAAAATATGGTATTTGATAATATACAGGGCGCTAGGAAATGTTCTCCGCTTCTGCCAGAGCTAGCATCAGCAGTTTAGTTGGCAGCACGGTGCCCTCCACGGGGTGAATCCCACAATTGTTGCCTGTAGGCTGTCGAAATCGTCAGTGTGTATTGCAATAAGCGAGCATGTGTGTCATCAGCACTTCCAGCATCTGTTATGAATGGCTGTGGCGAGTACAAAGTTTACTGTTTGTTTTAATAAAAGCAACAGTCGTGCTGCCAACGTATCTACTGATGATAGCTCTCGCAGACGCATGTAGGCACTGCGGAGAACATTTCCTGGCGCCCTGTACCAACAATATACAGGAAGCCATAGGTACTGCAGGTCCTGTAGAAATTCTGATTGGTGCTGACATTGCTGCCAGACTCTTCACGGCCAATGTTAGAAATGTATGATGTGGTTTGATAGCTATGGAGACTAGGTTAGGTTGGACCATTTTTGGTAAATATCCCCAGTGAAAAACCCAGAGCTACAACTGCTATTATTGTCACATCAATGTTGATAAATGATTTAAACATCTCAGATCTTTGGAATGGAGCTGATTGGCATTATGGATCCTGGTGATCGGAAAACTAAGCTTGAATTGGAGTTGGAAGTTGACAAGCATTTTCAAGAGACTGTAAGGGTGAATGGTGAAGGTCGATATGAAGTTAATCTTCCCTAGAAGGTTAGGCACCCTCCTCTTCCATCGAATTACATCCTGGCAGAAAAACGACTGGATTCTACTATAAAGAAGTTGAAGGCTAATACTCTGTACCCAGATTATGAACATGTTTTTGAGGAATGGCTTGAAGAAGGTGTAATTAAATGGGTTCCTGACTCAGAGATTGTTTGTGATAGGTGCCATTATCTTCCTCATAGACACGTAGTGAAAGAAAATAGCACCACAAAAATCAGACCTGTGTTCGATGCTCCAGCTCGTGAGAAGAATAGTCATCATTGATTTCGTGCTTGGAGAAAGAGAGATCATTGATAGAACAGATACCTCCACTTCTTTTAAGATTCCGTCTGAAGCAAGTGGACGTTGTGGCTGATATCAGACGAGCTTTCTTGCAGATTAGTATACATGAACATTGTTTCTACCCCAAATATCTGGGTGTTACCTTAGATCGAACGTTGACCTACAGTAAACACTGCACTAACACCAAGCAGAAAGTTGCTGCTCGTAACAACATCTTGCGGAAGCTTACTGGCAGTATATGGGGTGCAGATCCCAATTTACTAAGAACATCAGCCTTGGCTTTGTGTTATTCTGCAGCTGAATATGCATGCCCTGTGTGGCTCAAATCATCTCATGCAAAGCAAGTTGATGTGGCTCTAAATGAAACCTACAGGATAGAAACGGGATGCCTCAAAGCTACACCTATTGATAAACTCCACAAGCTAGCAAGGATTGCTCCTCCAGATGTAAGGCGTGAAGTTGCAGCCAAACTTGAGAGACATAAAGCAGAAAATAACACTGATCATCTCTTACATGGTTACCAGCCACCACTAGGAAGAGCTTCATGAGAACTACTACTCCCCTCACCGGTCAGCCTGGAGCAGCCAGATTATCTCAGTGGACAGCAAGATCTAATATGATTGGATGGCTCCTTCTGAAAACCTTCTTCCTGGTGGAAATCAAGTCTGGAGAGTGTGGAAGTCCTTAAATCGGCTCAGGAGTGGCGTCGGACGAACTAAGCACAACCTGTTCAAATGGGGCTTTTTGAAGGAATCTTCCACCTTGTGTGACTGCGGGGAGGAACAGACAACTAAACACTTAATTAACTGTCCTAGATGTCCTACTCCGTGTTCCACACAAAAGCTTCTTGATGTTGCACAATTTTGGGCTGATATTGTTTAGTTTGTCATTTAAGATTTGTGTTACACTAGCAGAAGTACCCATTCTTCGAACGGTCTTCGGTATTAATAGCCAGACGTAATCAATTGAGCTACTGTTGCTTGGGACCTGTTTGTCGACAAAAAAGTATGATTAGTTAAAATATGCTCTGAAACTAAATTTATCTAACGTGTACTTCCTGACGTGAAAATAAAATTGAAAACCTCGTAGACGAAACGCAATACACGTCACATAAAAACTGACACTCACTGTTGTGTCAAGTCCCCATCCAGAGGAAGACCCCTTTAATAAATTATAAAGGCTTGTGGTGCATGAAAATTCAGGTTTTTTAGCCTCCAATGGCCCAAATTCCTAAAAGCAAGAGAGAGAAAAAAACCTATTTCAATTCAAGAATTTTTGAAAATAATGTTGCAGTTTGGAGATATAATAGACCTTCTGTTCGACATATCGCACGTTTAAGTCTTGTAAAAAAAATCTATGGTAACTCCTGACCCCCTCAAGCGCATTGATGAATTTTACAGTTTTAGTTGCTTCCGTGATAACCTTATAGTCATTTGCAAACGTTCACATAAATTTTATAAATGGAGTGGCATTACTTCTTGCAGAAATAGATGGAAAGTTGGATGCCACCTTTTGAGATACTTTTACCATGGCTACTGGTGTGCATTCCTTCATTAGTTTATTAAATGAAATTAGTTTTCTGGGAATATCAGAAACTGTTGGTTTTAGTGCCTTAAAATGTAGTTTTCCGGGACCCTTTACGGCTATTTAGGATCCCCGAGTTTTGTTTCTGACACCAAGGGGCAGAAAATAAGCTTTGTCTCGTCGTTGTAGGCCGTAGTATAATAATAATATAACAATATAGAGGAACAGGATTCGCCGTACACAATTCTGTGCTTGATTCGATCATCGACTTTACTTCTCCAACCGAGAGAGTCTCTTTACTATCAGTAAAATCAGCTAATAAAGCTTGCGCGCTGATCAACGTGCACGTCCCCACAAATCAACACAATAAAACTGATCCTGAAACCGTGGACAGTTTCTGGGAAACTTTGGAAGAAACAACCAATAACATACCAAGACACCATGTGAAAATTTTATTAGGCGATTTTAACGCACAGTTAGGGAAATAAAGGAAATTCAAGGATACCACAGGACCTCATACTAAACACAAATGTACCAACAAAAATGGGGCAAGATTAATTGACTTCTGTAGAAACTTTGGACTTAAAATCATGAGCACCCAATTTCAAAAACCTGCACATAAATTGACCACATGGAGATCACCCAGTCTTAAACAGGGTGAGTACCAAATTGACCATGTCGCAATCTCCAAGAAAAACATAAAATAAATTTTGAACGTCAGGGCTCGTAAATGCGTCTTTGAATCAGATCATTATCTTCTCCAAATAAAGACAAAATTCCAACCAAATAGAAGACCAAAACGCCCACCAAAAAATGTCAGACCAGATCCGGAATATCTGAAACTTCCACAAGGAAGAAATCATTTTGCAAATCAATCAGGAGGAATCAACAGACTGGAGAATACTAACGGGGAGAATTCAGGAAGCCATGAAGCTAGGACAACCACCTCGCTCCAGAAAACATCGCTGGTGGAACACAATTTGCGATCAAGCAGTTGACAATCGCATAATGGCTTGGAAAAAATTTCACAGTAGCCAAACAAAGGAAAACTGGGAGAACTTTCTTACCACTCAAAAACAGGCCTCAAAAATAATTAGGAAAGAAAAACGAAGGTATGACAACAACAGTCTCCACGAAATCCAGCAGGATTTCACCAAAAATAATACTAGAAATTTCTACAAGACATTTGGAGAAAATCTACGGGGATACCAAGCACCCAGTCTGTGCTTCAAGAGACACGACGGCTCATTGGAAACTAACTCCAAAAATAATTGCAAACTATTAGCCCAATATTTCAACTCTCTTCTTAACTGTGAACCACCTCTAGTAAAACTTGACTTCTCTCCTCCGGTATTCATACACTTGGACTCGCAAGCCCCCGACATTGAAGAAATTATGGAGATAATCCGACAACTCAAAAACAACAAAGCACCAGGGGAAGATGGGATCATTGCTGAACTCTGGAAACTGAATTATCCCACACTGACGCGGAAACTCCATTCCATAATTTCAGATATTTGGACAACGGAGCAATTACCACATGACTGGAAATGCGCTTTGATTCACCCTTTGCACAAAAAGGGCGATAAGATGGACATCAACAATTATAGAGGAATTTCCCTGCTCCCGGTTGCTTATAAAATCCTTTCCACAGCACTTCTGAACAGGTTAGAGCCCCTAATGGATCTACTCATTGGTGACTACCAGGCTGGATTCAGAAAAGGGCGATCGTGTGCTGAACAGATCTGGTGCCTAAAGACGATCTTACAAATGAGGAAATGTAGAAATACCGTGATTGCATTCATCGACTTCAGAAAAGCATACGACTCTGTTGACCGCGACACCCTCTTTAAAATCATGGAAGAATTTGGGATCGATCGTAAGACACGCAAAATCATAGAACAGACACTTACAGGAACAATATCCAAAGTGAAATTCATGGGCGAAATATCAGAGCCCTTCGAAATCAAGACGGGAGTCCGGCAGGGGGATGAACTATCCCCAATCCTCTTCAATATGGTTCTGGAGAGGATAATTAGGGAATGAGAACCTCTTGTAAAGGGCATTCAAATCGGTATTAAAAAAGAGAACAGAACTAAAGTCAAATGTCTCGCTTTCGCGGACGATATTGCAATTGTCGCAGACAACAGATCAGAAGTGACTTACGCAGTGGGAAAGCTCCATGAGATTGCACAAAAGACCAGCTTGCATATATATCTTACGACAAGACCAAATATATGTAGAGAAGGCCAGAAAATAAATCCCCTTTAAACACCAAATACGGTAAAATCGCACAAGTCTGCAGTTTTAAATACCTTGGAGAAATTATACAGCCCTCAGGACTTAATCGAATCGCCAATGAAGACAGAATCACTAAGCTCCAGAAGGCCTACAGGCTAACGTGGGCCCATTACAACAAGTAATGCATTTTGACAAACGCCAAATTACGACATTATAAAACAGTTATTCTTCCAGAAGCAACATATGTGGCTGAAACCATAGTAATCGATGGTCATTCTAAGATTAGGGAACTGGAAAAGCAGGAACGAAAAATTCTCCGGAAGATCTACGGAGCAATCAACAGAAACGGCATTTGGATGAAGAGACCTAGTACTGAACTCTATCAAAACACCATTACGATAACAGACGAAATTAGAAAACGCTGAGCCAAATTTTACACTCACATCCACAGGATGGCCACCTCCAGATTGCCCAAGAAACTACTCAGTATCATAACACAGAGCAAATGCGGCACAGAATGGCTTAAAGAGACTTACAAATTATCAGTATACAAAATTTCGAAGACCGAACTGAGTGCCAGACGAAAATCAAGAATGTTAAGTTTGAACCAAGATCATTACGACAACCTGGAAAAAAGTGGACGGATGAAAGGAAGCGGGAACATTCCGCGAGAATGAAGACATCATGTGATCCAAGTTTAATCGCTCTCCTGTAGGGGAATTTTCGCTTAAATAAATAATAACAATATAGGGATAGGGACTTAATAGACCTTCCGTACCACACCCGCACGTGTAAATCGCGTGAAAAAATTCTAGTGTACCCCTTGACCCCCTTATGCGCATGAATTTTACAGCTTAATTTGGTTCCGTTATAACCTTATAGCCGTTTGCAAACTAGCTCAGTAATGTAACAAATGGAATTATGTTGCGTCTTACAGCAATAGATGGACCTGAGAGGTTCTGTTGCCATGGTTACCGGCTTGCATTCTTTCATTATTGCATTAAATGAAATTAGTTTTCTGGGAATACAGTATCTCAAAAACTGTTGGTTTTAGGGCCTAAAAAGGTGGTTTTCGGGGGCCCTTTCTGAGATTCGTTTCTCACATTGAGGGGCTAAAATTTAGCTTTGTCTCGCTCTTCTATGCCTATTTCAGCAAGTGTTTTAAGGGGGTAGACCCCCTTTTATGAAAGGTACAGAGAAGAGTTACATCAATGATTAGTGTCGTGCCTGAAGGATATCTATACCAAATTTTACGTTGATCCACCCAGCCGTGCTCGAGTTATAAGGGAACAAAGTTGTCCACTGACAGGCAAACAAACAGAAAGACAAAAAAATTATTTTCGCACACATCCGTCACAAAGCAGTCTGAAATGCGTAAATAATGCAAATTTCCATAGAAATTCAGAAAAAGCAGACAAACTTTCATTTTTATATATAGAGAGATTGTATTATATTTTATCAACCTTTGGTTTGTTTCCTATGTTTCTTTTTGCTATGCTTATGACTCGAAATAAAATACATGTAAATGTCAGGAACTTCCTACATTTTTTATGGAAGGATGATTTGGGGAATATAATTGTTTATCGACACAGGTGAGTTGTGTTTGGTGTTGTTTGTAGTCCTTATCTGTTAAATGGAGTTATCAGACTTCATCTCTCAATGGTTCTAGGTGAATGTCATGAGGGAATTTCTGCATACTCTGAGACCACAATTAAATGTCTTTTGGATTGCTTTTATGTTGATAATGTAGTCACTAGCCTTGATGATGATCAGCTTAAAACATTCATTCGCGAAGCCACCTCTATCATGGATGATGGCAAGTTCGAATTGCATGGATGGGAGTTCTCAGATCCAGATGTACTTACAGAGGCTTGTCTCACTAATGTAGCCTACTTGGTTTAATCTGAGACAGAAAACATGACACTCTGAGCAAGCCCAGACAGTTTCCAGAAATATCCAGAGAAAATTACCAAACGGACTATTCTTTCCACTGCCCATAAGGTGTTCGATCCAATTGGTTTTTAATCTCCTGTGACCCTAGAACCAAAACTCATCTTGAGAGAATTGTGGAGTCTAAACATTGGGTGGGATTAAGAGGTGGATCAAGGCATTGCCAACAGATTGGTGAAATGGATAGATGTTGTCGCATGTTTGAAAGACTTGAAGATCCCAAGATGGTTACTTTCTAACAGTGGACCTGCTGAACGGAGTGTGCATACATCTTGTGATGCCAGCAAGGATGCCTATGCTGCAGCTGTGTTCCTGATGGTGGAGGCGACTCTGCAAGTAAATGAACAGTTGATTCAGGCCAAAACAAGAGTTTCTCCCACGAACAATAGTCACGATACCTCGTCTAGAATTGCTTGCTGCATTGATAGATGCTAGGCTCCATGCAGCAATAATTGAAGATCTTCCCACAAGCTGTGAGTCATATTTTTGCAGTGATTCATCCACAGTCTTAGCATGGATTAGAAGAGAAGATCAGTGGGCTACCTTTCTGGGAAACTGGATGAATGAGATAAGGAAGCTGACTCAACCAGAACAGTGGCATCATGTTCCAGGTATTTGTAATCCAGCTGACCTGCCATCTAAAGGCTGTTCAGGTAAAAAGTTGCTTCAGTCATCATGGTGGGAGGGACCTGAATGGTTGCACCAAAAGCGTAGCTGTTGGCCTTCGGCCGAAGTTAAGTTTGAAGAGGATGTTATTATTCAAGAAAGAAAGAGTACTGTTGTTTCCTCTATGCTTTGTGCAGATGCTGGTACTATAGGTATTTTCAAAGAGTGAGAAAATTATTAGAATGGTTGCTTTGATGTGTCGTTTGGTAAACAATTGCAGAGCTGCTGGCTCTGAACATTGTATGAAGAAGACGGGACCCCTTTCTACTGAAGAAGTCACTTCTGCTGAGATAAGGGTCATGAAACTAGTTCAGAAAGATGCTTTTCCCAGTACCACGAACCCCAGAATCTCCAGCCTACATCCCTTTGAAGATCACGACGGTCTCCTCCGCTTGCGAACCAAGATATCCAATAGACCAGACAACCATGACTTTCGGTATCCTGTACTTTTACCCATAAATCATCCCTTTTTGTCACGGCCGATTATAGATGTTCATGTTCGATGGTGTCATGTTGGCATTCAAGGTCTGCTTTCGATTATGAGGGAAAGATTCTGGGTGATGGGAGGAAGAAGAACACACGGTCAGTGTTAACCAAGTGTGTCCCCTGCAAGCACCAGAAAGCAAAGCTAAACAATTCATAGTATCCAGTCCACCACTCCAAGCAGAACGTGTAAGAGATGCTGCCTTTGATGTTTCAGGTGTGGACCTGGCTGGACCCCTTCATCTGAAAAACTATGAAAAGCCGTGGATTTGCTTGTTCACGTATGGAGTCGCCAGAGCTGTTCACTTACAGCCACTTATGCTTTTTTGCAAGCATTTCGGCGATTTGTAGCTAGGAGAGGACGGCCAGCTGTATTTTTTAGTGATAACGGGACTAACTTTTCTGGTACTGAAACTGCCTTCAGTCGAATTGAGTGGTCAAAGGTAGGTGAGTGCTGTTCAGTGGAGAGAATAAAGTGGAAGTTTAACCCACTCACCCCACTGCCAGGTGGTGAGGTTGGTGGGAGAGGTTGATAGGACTTGTGAAAAGATGACTTCGGAGAACACTTGGACGTTCATCTCGGACATACTCGGAGATGGAAACAGTGCTATGTGATTGTGATAGTGTAGTAAACTCAAGACCTCTGACATATACAACTGATACTTTCAATGAACTAGGAGCAATAACGCCTGCCATGTTTCTTCAGGATGTTCATAAACCTGCTGTGCCTGAGATTGATGTCATCAAGTCCTCCAGTTTGAACAAGAGGTTGAAATATAGATTAGCACTTACGGAGAATCTTAGAAAGAGGTTCCGTAGTGAGTATTTGGTTCTACTATGACAGCAGATGGATGTCAAGCAGAAAAAGTTGTTCAGGTTGATGACGTCCTCATTGGCAATGACAACTCAGAGAGACTGGACTAGCCTTTAGGAAAGGTCCTGGAACATTTGCCCGGAAAGGATGGAGTCACCCGTCTTGTTTGCCTGAATACTACATCTGGAGAACTTCTGCGCCCAGTTCAAAGACTCTACCTCCTCCTAGAAGCCCAAGGAAGTGAACCTACATCAGCGATTGAACCTTCTACTTCAGACAGTGAACAGATAACTGAACTGACTGTGAAAGAAGATAGTGATGCATCATGTGGTAGTGTGAGTGACGTAGGGGAAGTAAACAGGACACGAATTGGAAGGATTGTTTAAGTGCCAAAAAGATATTTGGATTAACTTGAACTTGTCAGTATCAATTTGTTGTTTCAGGTGTGAGCAGAATTGATGATATTCCCAGGACTAAGTTATCTGTGCCATATCCGTTAACTTGGTAGGAGAATGTTGGGAACACTGAGTGAGATGTATTTGTTTATTTTAGAAATTAAGCAGTCTCTAAGATCTAGGGGCTTTGACTTGTGTAGTAAGTAAAAATGGCGTCGCATGCAACGGACAACATGTAATGCTATAGAAATAAAGTTATGTTATCTTTCCATTGGTGGAGTGCCGAACATTTGACAAATGTTCTTGGAACTCGGAACGCAAGCTCAACTGAACATGATTATCTCTCACAGCTTGTGAGAAGCTAGCAGGGAGGTAACACCACTGAATTCAGGGATTCCCTGTTAGGCCAGACCTAAAAGTGTAGTTTACTGCCATCTGTTGAGTTTTTAGCATACCACTTGTGCCAATATCGGCAGCTCTCTGACCATATTATAATATATTACATTCCGCTCACAGGTAACCTGTCTTGAGATTTAATACCGGTATATTAAATTCCGTCCTCTGAGGGTTAACTTAAACCACCCAAGATACAGGGTTTCTTATTTTTGCTTGGCAAGGCGATTCAGCTCGACCTTGGCCGGCTGTTACAGATTGGCACGCGCGGTTTCCGTCCGTATTCCCACACTCTTCCTGCGGTAGACGTGTGAGCTCCAAGCTAATTTGGTGTTTTATAAAGCTACTGTGTACTGTATATCGTATTGTATAGTGTTTTATTGTGATTGTGTTTGGTGCTGTAATGCCTTACGTGAAATATTCGTTACGTGAACGTGTATATCCGCACAATACGTACATAAAGTGCAGGAAATCTTGTGCTATAACAAGACAAAAGTTTCGATTCGTACAATAAAACAACTGGCTAAGAGATTCAAACGTACAGGTTCAGTAAACAATAAAAATAGAGGTCATTATTTCCTTACTGAAGCTAAATTAACCCGAGTAACCGGAAACTTCATAAGGAGATGCTGATTATGTTTGGCAGCGGATGGGGAACATTTTCAGCATCTACTGTAAACATGTTGAGTAAAAATGCATGATACTGATTTTAAGTACCGTATCCTGCCGTATATATGCGCATGCGGTAGCCAGCAACTGAGCCGTCACTGGCGACGCGTGTGAGCGAGAAAGTCCTTGCCAAGCAAATATAAAGACTCTGTAATTGGACAAAATAGCAAGTATTTTGTAGAGCTATTTTGTCTTGTATGGATTTGGATATGATGATGCTCGCTTGATGAGCAAAACCCGTCATCCCTTAGTTTTCTATCTCTTCTGTAGTCTAAAACAAATATATTTTAATCACATGTCTTTCTTTTTTCTTTCTTCATGTTATTTTTCGCATGTCCCAGTAATAGGGGTTACATTGTGTTGACCAACTGAAATGTTGTTAATATTGTCTATAAGGCAACACTGAAAAATGGCTTCAAAGCTGTCCATATGTATGGAGATTATCATAAGGTCTATTTATTAGACAAGCAAGCTCGATCAGTGTGCTTAGATTAAGAATCTGCTCAGAGCACTATCACCCTTTTCTGAAACCTTGATATACCCCAAGTTGATCAAGTTGTGTTGTAATTCTGAGGAGGACTTTGGAAAGAATCTTGTAAGTTCAGACATCCCTCTCTGTTTTGAAACATTTCTTATGTCAAAGTTGCATGTGGGCTAATTTCCAGTCACTGGGCACATTTGTTGTTTGCCAGATCGCTTCAAAGAATTTTGTTTAAGTATCAACCGAGGCCTCGTCTGCCATCTTCCACATTTCTTTCATAATGGAGTCTTTGCCTG
Organism: Meconema thalassinum; assembly: GCA_946902985.2. Lineage (NCBI taxonomy): Eukaryota > Metazoa > Arthropoda > Insecta > Orthoptera > Tettigoniidae > Meconema > Meconema thalassinum. The sequence continues at coordinate 218,226,354 of OX336391.1, forward strand.
GAGCTTTATTATTCTTTAAGTCTGACAAGGGAAGTATCAGATAAGACAGGTGGAAACCTATCTTGAAACTTTGTGGATGCAATCGTTGTACTATAAGAGGACAACGTGCGGAAAATCAGCCGCCAGATTGAACTGCAATGCTCCGAAATCAGGTGGCAAATCTCTCATATGAATCAATGGAAAGTAACGAGTACCGTACATGTTGGAAGGAACAGCCCTAACAGCCCAAGCACTCAAGGCCGGTGGGTAGCAGCCGCATGCTCCAGTCAGCATATATGCCACGAGACTACTCCGAGTGCCGCAGGGGATGTCCAGCTCCGCCAGCCCTCATGCCTGCGTACCAGGATGTCAGGTATGATTTTGGAGCCGCTTTTCAGTTGGTCAACACGGTTGTGACCAAAAAGGAGATGTACAAGGGAAGCGCGTGAGCTGTGTGAAAGTGGGAGGAGAGAGATCGGACTGGTTGGAACAGAGAAACGGCCTGAAACAAGGAAGTGCACTGTCACCGTTACTTTTCTTTGTGGTGATGGATGACATAATGACCCGAGTGGCACAAGTAATTGGGGAAGGAAAGATGAAAGCAATGGTGTTTGCAGATGATTTGATGATTTGGGGAAACAAGAAGGAGGAGGTACAGGAACAGTTGGACGTGTGGGAAGGAATAATACAAGGATATGTGATGAAATCTAGCATAAATAAGAGTGAGATGGTGATCACAACAAGGAAGAAGGAAAGAACCACAACGGGAATAACAATTGGGTGGGGAACAGCTGAAGAAAGTGGAGAGTTTCAAGTAACTGGGAAGCCTGGTACAAGATAATGGCAGAAACAGTAGAAAAATAAATGAGCGGGGGAGACAGGCAGAAGCATTCTGGAGGAGTGTGTGAAGCATGTTATGGAGCAAGGATGTCCCTCAGAACAGCAAAAAGATCATATATCGGACGTACTATATCCCTATCCTGACGTATGCCTCGGAGACCTGGGTTATGAAAGGGAGGGAGAAGAGCAAAATACAGGCCAGTGAGATGAGGTTCTTGAGAAGCAGTATTGGAACTACAAAGATGGACAGAATAAGAAATGAGAGGACCAGAGAATTAATGAAGGAGGAACCATTACAGGATGATATAGAGAAATCTAGACTTAGATGGTATGGACATGTAAAACAAATGGAGGAGAAGAGGATACCCAGGAGGATACACGAAGGAAAGAGGCCGAGAGGAAGACCAAGAGACAGGTGGCTGAAGGGGGTGGAAGAAAGCGTGAAGAAGAGAGGAGAAGACTGGACAAGGGTGGAGGCTGAGAGATGGTGGGAAGACAGAGGCTTGTGTTCCAAACAGACCTGGCCAGTAGCTGGAAACTCTGCAAGATGATGTTGATGAGATGAGTCTTTATGTTCATGATCTCTCTTAATGCTTTAGAAGACATGGTCACATGGGACTATCTGGAACTTGCCTAAGTTCAGGTTTGATGACCTCCGGGTTTTGCTTTCATTGACAGATGTTCAAAAGCTGTGGACATGAGTTTGTGGTTGAATGCTTCAGGCATAATCTTTCTCAATTCTTGTTGATCCTCTTTTATTTTGAACCAATTTGCTACAAAATGCTATAAGCTCTAAAATTGTATGTGTCCCAATGGTATTAACAAAGCTGAAATATAGTTCCATGTGATACTACTGACCTTTGTAGACTAACATAACAGTGTGGGCTACCATTGTCTGCTTTGCAGGCGGGTATCATTGAGGAGATGTTGGAGGACACCATGGACATTCTGGAAGACGGTGATGAGCTGGAGGAAGAGGCACAGGAAGAAGTTGATAAGGTAAGTGTGTTTGTTTACTTCATATCATCTCCACAGTCGGTCAGAGGTCCATGTCAGTAAATTTTCTGGCATTTTATTCAACCCCTCCAAGGCCTCTGCTGTTTTCTGTGGTCAGTGGAGACTCCTGTTCCAAAGGTCCTGATTCTATTTTCCCCTAACAAATCTGATTCTCGACTAAGAACTAAAACAGTATGCTCCGCCTTGTGAAGATAACTGAAAAGCCATCCTGGTAGTGGATTTTCTGTGAATTCCCTACTTGTAATCCAGTCAGCTGACTCCTTCCCAGTCCTAGCCTGAGTTACAAACACAGAGGGTACTACAGACTCCACAATAACAAAGTTTATCATGGTTCGCATTGTTGATTATCACCCTGGAGGCCCAGGTCCAATTCCAGATACTGGAATAGTATCATTGACTTGCAAGTCACACAAGCCTCAAGTAGAAACAATTTAGAAGACTTGAAGCAGGCTACATGAGTTGATTCTTACTATCAGTCACATTCAACACACACCCAATGACCATGGTTTCCCATCAACGGCAACACTGATGATGATTTATTTTGTGGCTTTTCCCCTGTCTAGCTTGATAATGTTAACTTTATTTTGCTTCCTACTCCCACATACAGTTCCCAACTGGTTTTTTTCTTTTCTTTTTCACATGTTCATTATTCATTTCATACTCATCATGAATGCACTCTCATGGGTGTCGGCTCATAAGAACTCTTGGCAATTTGAAGCCATTCTTTTTTTCAGTGTTGCCTATACAAATTGTCTTTTGCTGCTTTTCAGTTGGTCAACACGGTTGTGACCAATAATTTTTTTCCTGGAGTGTGTTTAAATATTTATAATTTGTACCCCACCCAATTCATTGGGCACAACCGTGTTGACCGACTGAAAAGCAGCAAAAGACAATCATAAGAAATCCTCCACGCATCTCCACAGGACACACATTATTTATTCACATCACTCAGAAAGAGCCTTTCCATAGATCAGGTAGGGTTAAATTAATTGGTATATTATACATGCAACCATCATCATCATCATCATCATTTCCCCTTATCCAGCTCCTGCCGGGTCGGGGTATTTATGGCACTTCTCCACCTTCCTCTTTCTTTCCACCATTCCTCTTCTATGATCTTGTCCCAGTCCAAATTTCTTTTTCTTATGCTGTTCTTCACTGAATCAATCCACCTTGTTCTAGGTCTTCATCTTGCTCTCTTACCCTTGTACTTTACCTCCAGCATCAGTCTTGGTATTCTATTTTCTTCCATCCTCTTTACATGTCCAAACCACCTTAGTTTATTCTTCTTGATTCTCTCATTTAGTTTTCTCATCCCAACTTCCGTCCTAACATCTTCATTTCTCACTCTGTCTTTCCTTGTCTTTCCTATCATACTTCTTAGGAATTTCATTTCACTGGCTTGAATTCTACTCTCTTGCTTGCTTGTCAAGGTCCAAGTCTCAGCTGCGTAAGTCAATATGGGTACATAGTACACTTTATACATTATCTCTTAGCTTTTCCGTGGTACTTCCTTATCCCAAACCAGCTTTCTTACACTTTGATAGAATGCATTGCTCTGCTGTACTCTCCTGTTAATCTCCATGTCCAACCTACCACTTTGCATTAACTCACTTCCTAGCAATTTGAACATGTCCACAAATTGCGAACTCTGACTTCCAATTTTCATAGTGCCCTTTTCTTGTCTTTCCCCTCTTGTCATCACCATGGTTTTGCTTTTCTCTATACTGATTTTCATGTCGTACTTCTGAATATTTTCGTTCAGTGCATCTACAGAAGTTGTTCTTGCACTTCTTCAGTGTTACTTCCCAGACAATAATATCATCTGCAAATAACAGTAACAGGACTGTTACAGGTCAGGGAAGTCAGGGAAAAAAATTCTGGTCATGGAAGTCAGGGAAATTTTCTGCAAGGTCAGGAAACTTTTAAATTTTTAAAATACAATAATACATGCTGGAGCGTGAATCTGTCTATTTGCCTTTAGCGCGAAGCTCCTTCGCTTTGTCGGGTTGGGGCTGCAAAATGCTAAAATTTTAAAATAGAGCAGAGAGAGCTAGAAAGGAACACATTGCGGAAGCCCTGCTGCTCTCGATACTTCGTCTCGTCGTTTGTCCCCACTACACTCTTTCCTCCAATTTCCCTTGCCCAAATCGGTCGCATTTCGTCGGGATTCGTGCTTGTTCAGGTCCAAAGCCTCTACTCCACATGCACCATCCCCCTCGTGTCCCCTTTCACCTCGTCCGCGTTAGGTGTACATTCGGCATACAGAGATGATAGTCGAAAATCAGCTCGAACGTTCTCTCTAGGCCTAAGGCAAGTGTACGATGGTGTTCAATCCGAGGGAGAGTTAGGTAAAGTGACTTGTCACCAAAGAAATGCTCGTTAAGGCGAGGCATGCTCGTTCAGAATACGAAAATGCGCCCAAGAAGAGGGCAGCCGAAAATAAAAGAAAATGAGGCCAAAGAAAAACAGAAGAGAGCAATATATTGTAGACGAGGTAAAAGAGTTGAAAACCAATAGAGTTAAATTGATGTTAGAAAAAGAAGCCGACCTAATTGATATTGAAGAACATTTAAAAGTGCTAAACAGTGGGTACTTGTAGAGAGTTATTCAAATAGATGTCCCCCCCAGGGGCTCACATCTAGTGGGACGTGGGTTGGCGACCACGGGACCCCAGCTGAGACCGGCATTGCTTCCACTTACTTGTGCCGGGCTCCTCTCCGTCTTCTTTCCTGTCGACCTCCCTTGGTCAACTCTTGTTCTCTTCCGACCCCGACGGTATTAGGTTATCCGAGGCCTAGGGAGTCTTTCACTTTCCTGCCTTAATTGGCCCTTCTCTCATCTTTCCTGATACCCTCCTTCTGTGAGGGGTCAGCCTTCTTTTTATTTTCCTTTTTACCTCCTGCCTTGTGCTCAAGGCCCTTAAGGAGGCAGGGTGTATGTAGCCCCATCACTTCTGGTGCACCCTAGATAATGCTACACCCTCAGGGGCTCACAGCTGGTGAGTTCGGGAGTTGGCGACCCCGAGGGATTCCTGAGCTGGGTCCGTTTTCTCCTTTTGTCCCTTACCTTTGGGGCGGACCATCTCCTCTCTCCCCTCCTCTCCTCTCCTCATTATATTTCCTGTTCTCTTTAAGATTCCCGCACTGTTTTTGTTACTTGGTTCACCGTGTATCTAAATTCCCTTTTAGCGATTTTTAAGGCATTTTTAATCTACGTTGCATTTTGTAAGTTTTTTTCGATCTAAATTACATCTCGCGATCGTTGTCAACCTCAATTGCATTTTGTAAAGATTGACAATCTAAATTGCTTTTTAGAAAGTCTTTCAATGCAGGTTGCAGGGCATTTTAGTGAGTATTTTGAATTTCAATTGCATTTCGTGTAAGTATTTTCAACCAAAACCGCATTTTGCACGAATTTTGAATCTAAATTGCATTTTGTTTGGTGGGCATTTTGCACATATTTTGATTCTCAATTGCATATTGTGGGTATTTTGAATCTAAATTACATTTTGTCAAGTATTTTCAATCTAAATTGCATTTTGTAAGTATTGTCACATGAGTCGTTTGAATCTACCGTACATTTTGTAAGCATTTTCAATTTCAATTGCATTTTGTAAGTATTTTGAATTTCAATTGCACTTTGTAAATAATTTGGATTGGAACTGGAATATTTCAATCTGAATTGCATTGTGTATTTTCAATTTCAATTGCATTTTGTACGTATTTTGAACCTCAATTGCATTTTGTACGTATTTTGAACCTCAATTGCATTTTGTACGTATTTTCGATCTCATTTGCATTTTGTAAGTATTTTGAATTTCAGTTGCATTTTGTAAGTATTTCGACGCTACATTGCATTTTGTACGTATTTTGAATCTAGCCTACGTTTTGTGGGTCTTTTTCAATCTATTCTTTTTGTGAATCTTTTCGTTCTAAATTCCCTTTTGTCAGAACATTTTGTGAGTTGTTTCAACCTGAGTTCCTTTTTGTACGTATTTTCCGTGGACAACACACTTTAAAGCTATACTACAGAAACCGGACACATCTCCAATCGCTGCTCCAATGGTAGACGACTCAGCAGTAATGAAACCTATTACCAGTGAGGAAGTCAAGGATGTAATTCAACAAACAAAAAATGGCAAAGCCTGTGGGCCGGACGGGATCTGCAATGAACATCTCAAAGAAAGTAGCCCTATGTTGATAGAGGCTTGGACAGTACTACTCAATCAATGTTTCGCGCAGGCCTCAATACCAGAGAAATGGAGATACTCCATAATGAAAATGCTATATAAAGGCAAGGGTCAAATGGATGATCCCAATTCATATCGTGGTATAGTGTTGGAAAATACAGGTCTTATGCTATTGTCAAAGATATTGACAGAAAGACTAAGAGAATTAATAGACAATGAACTGCCTGAAGAACAGTTCGGTTTCCAGAAAGGCTGGTCAACGATACATGCTATTCAGTGCCTATTACATAATATTGGCGATGCGCTAAGATTTCCTAGAGGTAAACTACATGTGATATATATAGACTACGCTAAGGCGTTTGACTCAGTTGACAGGGAAAAAACAATAGGCAAGTTGGAATCCATCATAGGAAGAGACCATTATCTGAGTAGGATAATAACGGCAATACTCATGAAAAATTACGTACTAATTGATGACAATCTTACAAGATCGGAGGCTATCCTTCAGACAACAGGAGTCCTACAGGGCGATCCATTAAGTCCGTTGCTGTTCAATATCGCAGTTAGAGATGTTGTCAATGCCATAGAAACACCAGGAGTAAACCTTTATATGTACGCAGATGATATGGCAACAACGTCGATCTCGCAGCAAATGTTACAAGAGGCGTTCGATAAACTTGTAAGATGGGCAGACAGTAATGACCTCAAGCTTAATCCACATTAGACAGTACACATGGCGTTCAGGAATGGAGGTAGGCTACCAGCATCAGTGAAAATCATGTATGGCAATGTGGAGCTAACAAGGGTAAACTCCTACAAGTATCTTGGCCTGATACTCCAAACGACTGGACGGAATTTCTCCAAACATATAAAAGATAGAGCTGCTACCGCAGTTATAGCCATGAATGAGATAAAACTAATAAGACAACTCTCCATACAGACTGCATTAGGACTCTTTCACATAAAAATTTCTCCAATCATGACATATGCAATGGAATTAATATGGGAGCATCTCTCGAAAAACGACCTTGCTCAGATAGAAAGGGTAAAGGCCATATACATGAAAAAGATTCTCTGTCTAGGACAAAATGCACCGTCAAGGACGACCTATGAACTAACGAGACAACCATTTTACGTAGAAGAGTTACGTATAAGAATGTTACTGCCATCTACAAATCAATATCAGTTAATACTGCAAGAACTTCAAGAGAAGAAAGCCAACATCTGGAGGGATTTCTAAAGATGCCATGATGACCTCAGAGTGGAGGAATTCTATGTATGAACTTCGCCATTTCATGACACGTTTCGCTGTTCATGGTTTTCATTTCAAGCTGTGCAGCAAGAAGGTATACCATAACCCAGACGAGAACTGTATATGTGAATTGTGTGGAAAATCGTGTGAAAGATATCACGCAAAGGTTTGTAGTAAGAGAACAGTGACATTAACAGAATTCTGTACCTGACTAACATTGTGTGCAATTTTAATTATTATTGTATTTGACCATTGGTTGCAATAAATATCATTAATAATTTTCGTTCTGGTTTCCATTTCATTATCATTTTCGCTATCACCCAGATCATTAGGGGCCGATAACCTAGATGTTAGGCCCCTTAAAACAACAATTATCATCATAATCATCAAATAGATGTATGCAACGAAAGTTTTAAAGCTAGTGTGTTAGCTTTTCAAAATGTGATCGTACTTACTTTCCCTAAGAATTTAGCAAAAAGGTGTTTACTCCGAGTCAAATGCCTGGATTTCCCGTTTTAGTCCATCGATTTCTTTACCAGTATCAGTCACTAAATTTTGTGTTTTCGATGTCTATATGTTTTCTCAGTATTGTTTATGTATTTTAAGTGTTAGTAATTATAACAATAAGATCTTACGGGCACAAAACATGTGTCACGATGTATGGTCTTTCTAGTGTACGTCAGGTGTCCATTAAAGCTTTTAAGCTTCAAACCATTCTTTTTGTTCTTCGATTTTGATCAGTATAGGATAAGGTATCAACGAATCCGTGGCATACCAGACTTAGTGTCACGTAGATTGCGTATGGATTTTGAAATCCATTGATGTCAGTCATGGCGCAGTCGTGCGACGTAAAAGATTACAAAGTGTTAAATGTCTTTCTGTGTTGTCTGTGGGTCCGTGCAATACTTGTTTGCTTCCTAGACAATGAAAAGCTCTTTTGCAGTCAATCGATGTAAATAAGTCCGATAGCTTTTGAGTCCAATTAAATGGTTTCGTTGTGCCATTTTTTTGATTACCTATTTTTAATTTCTTTCTTACCTTAGCAATAATTTTGAAAGAATCCGTGCCATATACGTTACTTACCCATCGTATTATTTGACTGTTAGGCCATAGTTTTTAAGTCATTAGTTATAACAATTATTGCATTAACTTTTTGAATGTAAGGAGTTTCATTGTGAACTTAGTGTACTGACAAAGAAAGAAGTTAAAAATTATGTTCCTTGAATTCATTTTTTTTTAAATTATTTGTCGTGTTATTTTGTTCAGCATAACTGATTAATATATTAAAAAAGTCAGATGAAGCCAGTTTTTTTCATGCCTTCTGAAGTGCTCACGACATCTAAAACTGGGCTAATTCTTAGAATTAGCTTTTTGTTAAAATTCTTTCTTCAAGCCTTTTTTTACAATCTCTGAAAAGAAACTCTTTTTCTGTATGAGATAGCTTACATAACTCGAGTAATACAGTAGCTGGAAAAAAGTTAGCATGGACGTGTATTTAAAGAAAAAGAAAAAATCAATCACCGTATGTCGTGCGATTCGAAGATGTAAATCAGTAACTATCGTATGATCAATTCGACGGGTTTTATTTTTAAAATATGTTCATATGGTGGTCAGGGAAAAGTCAGGGAAAATGGGATCTTAAGTCAGGGAAAAGTCAGGGAAAATGCAAATCTTGGTCTTGTAACAACCCTGAGTAACTTCATTTCTTTATTTACGTAGGCTTCCTTTGTTTCCTTTACAATTTGATCCATTACCATTATAAACAAAAGAGGTGACAGCACACTCCCCTGTCTTAGTCCAGTCTTGTTCCTAAATCATTCTGTCTTTCCAACTGGGGTCAGTACCCTGCTAACACACTTGTTGTACATTGCTTGTACCATTTCCAACATTTCTATTCCCAGTCTCTTCTTAACCATGGTTTCCCATACCTTCTCTCTGGGGACACTATCATATGCCTTTTCTAGATCTATGAAAGTCATGATCAAATCCTCTCCATATTCCCAGTTCTTTTCCATCACCTGCCTCAAGCTAAATATTGGGTCCACTGTGGATCTTCCACTCCTGAAGCCGTACTGTTCCTCTTGCAACTCTCCTTCCACCTTTCTTCTCATTATTCCTTCTAATATCCTTTCCAGTATTTTTACTACCTGTGATATGAGTGTGATCCCTCTATAGTTATCACAAACCTTCCTGTCACCCTTCTTAAACACTGGTATTATTAGCCCTGTCTCCCAGTCTTCTGATACACGTTTCTGTTTCCACACACACTTATGCAGTCGATACAACCATTGCATACCAACAGGTCCAGCAGCCTTTATCATTTCCACACTGACTTCATCCACCCCTGTTGCTTTTCCCATCTTCATTTTCTGTACTGCTAATTCCACCTCCAGCATTGTTATATCATCCTCTGTTGTAGAGTCATCAGGCTGTATCACTTCCATCTCACCTGTACAATAATTGTTCCCATTCAATAACTTATCGAAATACTCCTTCCATCTTCCCTTTATCTCTTTTGGGTGTGTTAACAACTCTCCATGTTCCTTTTTCACCAGCTTTGTGGTAAATCTTTTCTTTCCTCTTACTTCTTAAAAGTCCATACTGCATCCTTTTACTGCCACTTACATCTGTTTCCATTCTTCGTGTAAATTCTTCCCAACTTTTCTTCTTTTCTTCTCCTACCACATTCTTACACCTCCGTTTACTTTCGTGATAATTCCTTTTGCTTTCTTCTGTTTGATCTCGATTCCATTCTTGCCGTACAGACTTATTTTCTTTCTCTGCTTTCCCCACTTCCTCGTTCCACCACGGTGTCTTTTTTCTCTCACTCGTGTTGATGTCCTACCACAAGCACACTCTGCTGCACTAACAAACGCCTTTTTAAAGTGGGACCATTCCTCTTCGATGTTTTCCACTTCAGTAACTGGGTTTTGTTGCTTCAATCTGTCCTGAAAATCTTCCTGTACATTTTTGTCTTCCAAGATGATGATGATGATGATGACTTTACTTTCTCTGATCTCCTTTAGGTTTTCCAATTTTCCCCATCTAAATTTTGCCACCACAGCTCGTTGACTTCGATCGCATTATTAGGACACAAGAAGAAAAAATTAATTTAAAAATTTTAAAAATCTTGAGATAATGTAAACAATTTAACTAAATTAGATGTCAGTGCATTACAATGTGTATTAACATTTGGTGTGCCAAGTTTCACTGCGCTTGGATGGTTAAATCACGAGAAACGTCTATTTAAATGTTTCAACTTTGCTTGGCCGCCATGTTAGTTTTGTACTTACAGGTTTTAGTAAGTCACAAAGGTGAACTTCTAGTAGTGCCCCTTATAACCATACCAAATTTCAGGACAATAATAGTTTCAGAGATATAGAATGCTGGTGAAATATTTCGCACAGCCGCCATGCTGGATTGGTGAGACGTAATATAATTTGAAGGTCAGGGTCAGACGAAGTAGTACTATGACCATGATGAATAGAAGGACCTAGTGTGAGGACTCCGCCATTATAGAACGGTAGTTCGTGGTCCCGCCGCTACAAGCACTGCAAGCGATTATGTCCAACACGTGTCCTGTTGTTCCGTCGAACCGGGTCATAGAAAAGTGCGGGGGAAGCTACTGTGTGAGATATTTGTGTGAATTAAATTGAATTGTCTTTGCTTTCAGTTCTTAAATTCTGTTCATTGTGTCTTGTGTACATCAGCGTTCTATGTTTTGTGTGGGCCTACTTCAAACATAGGCTATTTCTTTGTTAATATTACTGTTTTGTGCTTGTCCCTCAGCGAATGGACGGTCTACCTTGACTCATATGTCTAGGAACTGAGGAGCAAAGCCATGGCGAATTACTGTTGAGAGATAATCTTATTCATATATATATATATATATATATATATATATATATAATTTCAAACAAATATATCCAATCAATCATTGCACCCACTGCCGACCTATCAAATCGGTATGGTGTAAAATCACTTAAAACAACAAATTTCACCTAAAACAATTCATTAAAATCAAAAATTTCACTATATAAAGGGGCGTAAGGAGCTCATTGAGAGCACCAGGTTCCCATTCTATCAGGCAATGCACGCATGCATGCAAGCTTGATTATCTCATTCCGAGTCCAGCATCCAAGCAACTGCACGCCACTGCTCCAAGCTCCGTCTTCTAACGCCAATTGATGAAATCGATGATTTGCCAGTCGTTCTACCAAGCCTAGGCCTCGCTATTGCCTCGACTTCGATATTTCAAGCCATTCCACTATGTTCCTATAGGCTTAATTTGCATCCCCCTTAGTAACAGTGCAGATTAAGTCACTCCTCTACCATTCAAATATCCAACACCATACCCACCAAGTAACCATCCTAGTCAAGCAACTCCTGTCTCCCTCGAGTTTTAATACAAGTTTAGCTCATCCCCTCTTCCTACTAAGCAGCCAATAATTAATTATTTAATTAATTATTTAATTAACTTCAAATTTCATCAGCGCACTCAATGTCATAGCTCCAACTGTATTTAAACTGGATAATTTTGAGTGACTGGTAAATTTGTTTTTCTCTTTCCTGTTCTCTGGTCGACCAAGGATTTGACCACTATCTCTCATCACCTCTTACTCATTACACACGCTTATAGTCTACACTCACAAACATGTCGCGCACTGACACTAAACCTCGCACATTAACGTACCAGGGCATAACATTCCTGATAACTCAGGACCCTGATGACTCTAAAAGCCAAAATTATACCCCTGTTAATCCAAAAACACTAATTCCGAGTGGGCCTACCCACAAAGGAGATGGTACACTCGTTCCAGATTTTATTAGGGAGGAACACACTTACGCACACACACTCACGGACAAAAGGTGATCTCATAAGCCTATTTTTTCGTAAATGAAAATAGGCTAAAAATCCAGTATTCTGCAAATGAAATCATCCAAATATCCATTAAAATGGCAGCCATGCTGTGGATTATTTCTTATCATTAAGTTACTAAGTTTAATACATTAGATAGGCAAGCTTCTAATTACTTTACGTCTTGCACTTGTTCTATTTTCTTGTACTGTTAACCACTTCTTTTTCCCAAACTTCTATGTTCCCTGGCTGGCTGCATGGCTCACCGGTTACGTTTTTGCTTGCTGTGCCCAAGGCTGAAGGATCGAATCCTGGCACAGCCAGTTGGCATTTGAGGGTGCGCAAATGCGAGGGAGCCATGTCAGTAGATTTACTGGCACGTTAAAGATCTCCTTTGAGACAAAATTCCGGCACCCTGGCATCTGTAAAAGCCGCAGTTCTTATAAGGGACGTAAAACCAGTAACTTTATTATTATTATCTTTGTTCCCTATTTGACCCTCAGGTTAACTCTTGCTTTCTTCTGATGCTGATAGGTTTTGATTGCCCAATATTTTTCTTGCACAACCTTCCTTGGTGGATCAGTGGTAGAGTGTCTGTCTCATGATACAAGATTGTGGGTTGATTCCTGACCAAGGATGTCAGAATTTTGAAGAGCGGGGAAAATCACCAGTTGTGGTACAAAATAACATGAGAAACAGGGTAGGAGTACTACATCAGGCTTATTTAGGTATTAAGTTTACTGCAGGAGAGCACATACATGCAGAAAAATCATACAAAGTGCAAAAGAATAAAAATATTTTGACTCCACAGGGTCTCTTTATCAGCAAGAGTGGTGTAGAGGTACAAGAAAATTGTTGATAGCCAACATCATACGACCTAGAGTGTCATGGATTTTTTCTCCCTAAAGAAAATCTGACTTTCTCAGCTGGAAGTGTAATTGACAAGACAAAATTAATTAAAGCTAAGCCGCAGGTTGCCGTATAGAGGTCTGGTTTTATTGCTAAGTAGCATTGCAAGCGGAATGTCAAAATCGTAGAATAGATCACCTTAATGGCTCCTACTCAAAAGATCCACTACTGGTAGCTTCTTCTTCTTTACTTCTTTCTTCAAAAAGTCATGGTTCATGTATTCCCATCTTCAATAGGCTATAAACTTGGAAATTAAGAGCTCCTGCAGTCTGTGCTGCAGATATGAATGATATTCCTGCCATGGTTTTTATTGTCCAAGATGTAGACACACAGAGAACGTGATGTGATTGTGTTTGTGTTCAGGTGCTGTGGGAGTTGACTGCCGGTCAACTTGGCCAAGCCCCAGCTGCTGTGACGGACACGTTGCCCCCCAGAGCTGTATCGGTGCCAGAGCCATCCACGAGCGCAACGGTGGAGGATGAGGATGAGTTGGAGGAGATGCAGAGTCGTTTGCAAGCTTTGAGGAGTTAGCTAGTCATTGCCAGGTAATATTCTTTTTAGGCACAAGAAAACGTAGCGCTAATGATCCTGTAGTCTCCTGACCAGCTTACTTCACCATACATACATACATTTTCATTTGAGACTGTTTTGCTTTCCGTGTTCAGTCTGGTCTGCAAGCCTCTGTTTGCAAACAAGTCACCTCCATGCTTCCCTATTAGCAGTTAGCAATGTGGCCTTCACCATTCCAAACCGTCCAACATCGGTGTATCCATTTCCCTTTCCAAGTTGTGTACATTACCATTATGCACAGACTTGTAACATTCCAAACCATTAAATGTCAGAATTCCCCTTAGTCACCTTTGTTAACCACCTCTCAAGCAAGCCCCACTTCGAGATCAAAACGGGGAACTATTTTTCCTCTGGATTAGAATAACTCCGTTAGTGTAGAATAAGGGCAATGGCCTCTGTCAGAACTATGTTGCATCAATACTGCAAAACCCTCATGTCTGTTGCACATCAGGCTTTATCCAATGGAAATCTACAATATAGACATGCCAGTACTCATACAGCCAGGGTATGAAGTAGCTTCAATTTCATGCCCAGAAATTCAGTTGGGTACTGGGGAGGCTGGGCCTTTGGGGGTTAAAAATTGCCTGACAAGAATTGGCTTTCAAATGACTATTCTGACTAATTAAAATTTTGGGATTGCTATATTACTTTTTGTGGCATAGGAAAGGCTATATTTATTTCAAAATATTGGAAGGATAAGTTTGTGGCAGAAGGAGCTGTTTATTCATATGAAAATCATCATCATCATTTCCCCTTATCCAGCTCCTGCCGGGTCGGGGTATTTATGGCACTTCTCCACTTTCCTCTTTCCTTCCACCATTCTTCTTCCACGATCTTGTCCCAGTCCAGATTTCTTTTTCTTACACGGTTCTTCACTGAATCAATCCACCTTGTTCTAGGTCTTCCTCTCACTCTCTTACCCTTGCACTTCGCCTCCAGCATCTGTCTTGGTATTCTATTTTCCTCCATCCTCTTTACATGTCCAAACCACCTTAGTTTATTCTTCTCAATTCTCTTATTTAGTTTTCCCATCCCAATTTCCTTCCTAACATCTTCATTCCTCACTCTGTCTTTCCTTGTCCTTCCTGTCATACTTCTTAGGAATTTCATTTCACTGGCTTGGATTCTACTCTCTTGCCTGCTTGTCAGGGTCCAAGTCCCAGCTGCGTAAATTAATATGGGAACATAGTACACTTTATACATTACCTCCTTGCTTTTCCTTGGTACTTCCTTATCCCAAACAAGTTTTCTTACACTTTGATAGAATGCATTGCTCTGCTGTACCCTCCTGCCAATCTCCATGTCCAACCTACCAGTTTGCATCAATTCACTTCCTAGGTATTTGAACGTGTCCACAATTTCCAAACTCTGACTTCCAATTTTCACAGTGCCCTTTCCTTGTCTTTCCCCTCTTGTCATCACCATGGTCTTGCTTTTCTCCATACTGAATTTCAGGCCGTACTTCTGAATATTTTCGTTCAGTGCATCTAGTTGTTTTTGCACTTCTTCGGTGTTCCTTCCCCAGACCACAATATCATCTGCAAATAACAGTAACTTCATTTCTTTATGTCCATATGCTTCCTTTGTTTCCTTTACAATTTCATCCATCACCATTATGAACAAGAGAGGTGACAGCACACTCCCCTGTCTTAGTCCAGTCTTGTTCGTAAACCAATCTGTCTTTCCAACTGGGGTCAGTACCCTGCTAACACAGTTGTTGTACATTGCTTGCACCATTTCCAACATTTCTCTTCCCAGTCTCTTCTTAACCATGGTTTCCCATACCTTCTCTCTGGGGACACTATCATATGCCTTTTCTAGATCTATGAAAGTCATGATCAAATCCTCTCCGTATTCCCAGTTCCATCACCTGCCTCAAGCTAAAGATTGGGTCCACTGTGGATCTTCCACTCCTGAAGCCATACTATTCCTCTTGCAACTCTCCTTCCACCTTTCTTCTCATTCTTCTTTCTAATATCCTTTCCAGTATTTTTACTATCTGTGATAAGAGGGTGATCCCTCTATAGTTATCACACACCTTCTTGTCCCCCTTCTTAAACACTGGTATTATTAGCCCTTTCTCCAGTCTTCTGGTACACATTTCCGTTTCCACACACACTTTAGCAGTCGATACAACCATTGCATACCAACAGGTCCAGCAGCCTTTATCATTTCTACACTGATTTCATCCACCCCTGTTGCTTTTCCCATCTTCATTTTCTGTACTGCTAATTCCACCTCCAGCATTGTTATAACATCTTCTGCTATAGAGTCGTCAGGCTGTGTCACTTCCATCTCACCAGTACAATTGCTCACGTTCAATAGCTTATCGAAATACTCCTTCCATCGTCCCTTTATCTCTTCCGGGTGTGTTAACAACTCTCCATGTTCCTTTTTCACTAGCTTTGTGATAACTCTTTCTTTCCTCTTACTTCTTAGAAGCCCATACAGCATCCTTTTACTGCCACTTACATCTTTTTCCATTCTTCGTGTAAATTCTTCCCAACCTTTTCTTCTTTTCTTCTCCTACCACTTTCTTACACCTCCGTTTGCTGTCGTGATACTTCCTTTTGTTTTCTTCTGTTTGATCTCGGTTCCATTCTTTCCATGCAGACTTCTTTTCTTTCACTGCTTTCCTCACTTCCTCATTCCACCACTTTGTCTCCTTCTCTTTCACTCTTGTTGACGTCCTACCACAAGCACTCTGCTGCACCAACAAATGCCTTTTTATAGTGGGACCATTCCTCTTCTATATTTTCCACTTCAGTAACTGGGATTTGTTGCTTCAATCTCTCCTGAAAATCTTCCTGTACAGTTTTGTCTTTCAATTTCCATACTTTTATTTTACTTTCTCTGATCTCCTTTAGGTTTTCCAATTTTTCCAATCTAAATTTTGCCACCACGGCTCTATGGTCCCCATCAAATGCTTCTCCTGGTAAAGCTGTCACATCTATCAGCTTTCTGCGATTAGTCCTTTCCACCAGCAAGTAGTCAATTACTGATTTTGTTCTTCTATCGCCCCAACCATATCTCGTAATTTTCCTGCTGTTTTTCTTCCGAAACCATGAATTACCCACTATCAGTCCATTCCTTTCACAAAAGTTTACAAGTTCCTCTCCTTGCCAGTTCTTTTTCCCATATCCATATGGTCCAATGACTTCTTCCTTTCCTTGTCTCTCGTTTCCGACTTGTGCATTCATATCTCCCATGATCACCACTTCTACATCTGAAATTACTCTTTCTACATCCTCCAGGAATACTTCAATATCTTCTTCTCTGTTTCCAGTCTGTGGTGCATACACTTGTATGAAGTCCATCACGTCATTTTTCATCTTCATTCTAATTTTCATTATTCTGTCACTCACACACTCGACCACTTCAACATACTCATCCAGTTGTTTCGAGGTTATCAGTCCCATGCCATTTTTTGCCTCTTGGCCACCACTTCAGTATAATGTATATCCTTTCCTCAATTTCTTCCTTCCTTTACCTTTCCATTTCATTTCACTCAGCCCCATCAATCCAACATTCTCCCTCTCCATGAAGTCTACCACCTCCTCCACCTTGCCTGTCAGGGTCATGACATTGATGATTCCCACTTTCATTTCGGTTACTGGTCGCCCATTTCTCACAGTTCCCCCAGTACCAAAAGAACTGCGCGTCGCCTGATGTGGGACGGGTAAATACCCAGTGGGAAGGTAAATATAAATTGGGTATTTACCCGGGTATTTACCCAGTGGACCCAAAATGAGGGTATTTTCAGTTTTTTGAGCTTTGTACAACACTTTTTGATGTGTTGATGAAGTGTTGGACAAACAAGGACTGAAACACAGGTATTTGATGCCTTAAATTGAAATCTGGAACAATATTGATCCTTCAAAACTAGAAGAAAAAAAAGAAATTGGATGTCCAGGTATTTTTGGGTATTTATATGTTAAGTTTTGACACTGTAACCTTGTCTTTAGTGGGTAATTCATGGTTTCGGAAGAAAAACAGCAGGAAAATTACGAGATATGGTTGGGGCAATAGAAGAACAAAATCAGTAATTGACTACTTGCTGGTGGAAAGGACTAATCGCAGAAAGCTGATAGATGTGACAGTTTTACCAGGAGAAGCATTTGATGGGGACCATAGAGCTGTGGTGGCAAAATTTAGATGGGAAAAATTGGAAAACCTAAAGGAGATCAGAGAAAGTAAAATAAAAGTATGGAAATTGAAAGACAAAACTGTACAGGAAGATTTTCAGGAGAGATTGAAGCAACAAATCGCAGTTACTGAAGTGGAAAACATAGAAGAGGAATGGTCCCACTTTAAAAAGGCATTTGTTGGTGCAGCAGAGAGTGCTTGTGGTAGGACGTCAACAAGAGTGAAAGAGAAGGAGACAAAGTGGTGGAATGAGGAAGTGAGGAAAGCAGTGAAAGAAAAGAAGTCTGCATGGAAAGAATGGAACCGAGATCAAACAGAAGAAAGCAAAAGGAAGTATCACGACAGCAAACGGAGGTGTAAGAAAGTGGTAGGAGAAGAAAAGAAGAAAAGTTGGGAAGAATTTACACGAAGAATGGAAAAAGATGTAAGTGGCAGTAAAAGGATGCTGTATGGGTTTCTAAGAAGTAAGAGGAAAGAAAGAGTTACTACAAAGCTAGTGAAAAAGGAAGATGGAGAGTTGTTAACACACCCGGGAGAGATAAAGGGACGATGGAAGGAGTATTTCGATAAGCTATTGAATGTGAGCAATTGTACTGGTGAGATGGAAGTGACACAACCTGACGACTCTATAACAGAAGATGATATAACAATGCTGGAGGTGGAATTAGCAGTACAGAAAATGAAGATGGGAAAAGCAACAGGGGTGGATGAAATCAGTGTAGAAATGATAAAGGCTGCTGGACCTGTTGGTATGCAATGGTTGTATCGACTGCTAAAGTGTGTGTGGAAACGGAAATGTGTACCAGAAGACTGGGAGAAAGGGCTAATAATACCAGTGTTTAAGAAGGGGGACAAGAAGGTGTGTGAAAACTATAGAGGGATCACCCTCATATCACAGATAGTAAAAATACTGGAAATGATATTGGAAAGAAGAATGAGAAGAAAGGTGGAAGGAGAGTTGCAAGAGGAACAGTACGGCTTCAGGAGTGGAAGATCCACAGTGGACCCAATATTTAGCTTGAGGCAGGTGATGGAAAAGAACTGGGATTATGGAGAGGATTTGATCATGACTTTCATAGATCTAGAAAAGGCATATGACAGTGTCCCCAGAGAGAAGGTATGGGAAACCATGGTTAAGAAGAGACTGGGAAGAGAAATGTTGGAAATGGTACAAGCAATGTACAACAACTGTGTTAGCAGGGTACTGACCCCAGTTGGAAAGACAGATTAGTTTACGAACAAGACTAGACTAAGACAGGGGAGTGTGCTGTCACCTCTCTTGTTCATAATGGTGATGGATGAAATTGTAAAGGAAACAAAGGAAGCATATGGACATAAAGAAATGAAGTTACTGTCATTTGCAGATGATATTGTGGTCTGGGGAAGGAACACCGAAGAAGTGCAAAAACAGCTAGATGCACTGAACTAAAATATTCAGAAGTACAGCCTGAAAATCAGTATAGAGAAAAGCAAGACCATGGTGATGACAAGAGGGGAAAGACAAGGAAAGGGCACCGTGAAAATTGGAAGTCAGAGTTTGGAAATTGTGGACACGTTCAAATACCTAGGAAGTGAATTGATGCAAACTGGTAGGTTGGACATGGAGATTGGCAGGAGGATACAGCAGAGCAATGCATTCTATCAAAGTGTAATAAAACTTGTTTGATATAAGGAAGTACCAAGGAAAAGCAAGGAGGTAATGTATAAAGTGTACTATGTTCCCATATTAACTTGCAGCTGAGACTTGGACCCTGACAAGCAGGCAAGAGAATAGAATCCAAGCCAGTGAAATGAAATTCCTAAGAAGTATGATAGGAAAGACAAGGAAAGACAGAGTGAGGAATGAAGATGTTAGGAAGGAAGTTGGGATGGGAAAATTAAATGAGAGAATTGAGAAGAATAAACTTAGGTGGTTTGGACATGTAAAGAGGATGGAGGAAAATCGAATACCAAGACAGATGCTGGAGGCGAAGTGCAAGGGTAAGAGAGCAAGAGGAAGACCTAGAACAAGGTGGATTGATTCAGTGAAGAACAGCGTAAGAAAAAGAAATCTGGACTGGGACAAGATCGTGGAAGAAGAATGGTGGAAGGAAAGAGGAAAGTGGAGAAGTGCCATAAATACCCCGACCCGGCAGGAGCTGGATAAGGGGAAATGATGATGATGAACCTTGTCTTTAATTAGTTTTGTTTTTCCTTAAACTAAAGTAAAATATTGAATGAAACCTTTTGGTTGTTTTGTGTTTTAAATTTTTAATAAATACCAAGATATTGAGAAGGTCGAGTTTTATTACGATACTGGAAATGAGCAACAAAGATGTGGGAGCGAAAAGCTACTTTTGTAGTAATAAGAGTCAGCTATTTGCATATTAATTGAAAGTGTATGCCAAAACTCAAAAGGTAATAAAATATATTCAATAGTAAGGACATGTGGGAGAAAAAAAAAAAAGCTTAGTAAAAGTGCTTTTAAGTTATTTTTCATTCAATTTTAAATATTAAAGAAATATTAACTTTTTAAATCATACTCTAAATAACACAAAATGCATGTCAGAAAGTTTTTGTAGTATGTGGGCTCTATAATGGGTGAAGATGTACTGTATGCCACAAGCATATGGATTGGCAACACTGCTTAGCTCATCCTACCCAGAATTCAAACTGGAGGCTGGATTTAGACAGCTCCTTAACCCATCCATGAGGCAATTATAATTGGCTACATGGATAATTCTTGCCAGGCGCGTCTATGTCGCAGGGGTGGGCAACGGTACTGTAATATACCATGGGTGAGTGGATAGCGTGTCGCTCTACTAACCCCAAGATTGCAGGTTCGCCCCTGCCCGTGGTAAGTGATTTTTGAAAGGCGGCAAAAATACGATACGCATGTCATACGATGTTGGCATGTCAAAGAACCCATTTGAATTCAGTAGGCCGAGTTCATAATGGCAAAATTAATCTCGGGAGTTTCCGCCAGCACAAAGTTCCTCATTTCTCTACTAGAAAGTGCTATTGTGTTCAAGGAGATTAGATATCTAACATCTAACCTCCTTGACTTTCATAGTCAAGGAACTACGAAATTCGACATGCAAGCTACCCTCTGGGTGTCAAATAGCAAAGCTTGCACCAGGCACCCGAGGCCATACGATAAAAATAAAAAAAGTACCGGCTAAGTTTTGGTGAGGACCCAGTCCTATGGGGTATAACATAGGCCCCGTGCACAGGGTTACGTGCGAAGACCTCAACGGAATCTGCAGCGGAGAAGATGGACTTCGGAACGGTGGAGATTGCGGAAGAGGCAACCCAATACTCAGGAAATAGTATGAGTACAGCATCAATCGGCAGCGTTTGTTTCCCAGGTTAGGGGCGGCTGCAAGGGCGTCTGTTCCCCATGTTAGGGGCGGCCTGTATAATAGCTGGCAGTAGCTTCATAAAATGCCTTTGGGAGTGGCGACCCCATCGTAATAATAGCCTAAAATGGTAATGGCACTTCAAATGATTCATATGAAAATATAAAAAAATAAAATAAAATGGAAATTATTAACGGATACAGTAATGATTCAATGCTTTAATGGCTTAATGACGTTTTACATGGAAGAGTATATACTTATTCAGATTTTGTTGACCCGCTAAATTGACACATATTTCTTCAACGTTCTTGAGATTTTGTAGTAAACCCAGAGCACTGTCTAAATTCTATTTCATACCAAGGTATTGGCTGGAGGTGGGGAGACAAATTTGTATCACTTATATTGGCATTTAAAAGCTGTTCTGATCTTAATGAAAAATTGAGGATAGTTACATTATTTTGCAGGACATCATCATCATCATCAATTTCCGCTTTCCGCCTAAGCAGGGTCAGAGCAAATATGACACCCCTCCACTTTACTCTGCCTGTCCACCATCCTTCCTCAACCACTGAACTCCATCCCAGGTTCCGTTTTCTCACACTGTACTTCACCAAATCCATCCACTGTAATCTAGGTCTTCCTGTCATCTGTCTCTCCATCACTTGTTTCGGCATTCATTCATCCTTTTCCCATGTCCATACCATCTCAATCTGTTCTGCTTCAGCTTATCATTCAGCTTCTGTACATTCACTTCCTTTCGAATGTCTTCATTTCTCACTCTCTCCTAGTCTTCTGTACCATACTCCTCAGGAATTGCAGGACATATTGTACAATAATAGCTCGAATAATTTTCCCCATTGTGAATTTTTCCCCTTCTTACAAAATTTAACTTTATTAGTAATTCTCCCCCTTCTACTTTTCAGGCCATTAAGAGTTCTGTGTTTTATGTGATATATTATCCTCTCATGACATATCTATTAAATATCTACGATAACTTCAAAATCATTGATTGTCCACTGTAGGAGTGGCATTTGAATATTCTGGGTATGTTGCCAAAAAAAAAAAAAAAAGCACATTTTCAGTCCATAATAAAATCACCTTCATAGATTATTTGGTGAAGGAAGACTCATTGTTGATGGAATCGTAATTTCTCAATCCTATAACATTGTAGATATTAAAATAAATACAGTAGCTCTTTTTTCAGGTGCTTAATGCTTAAGTATTTATCAGTAATAGTTGCCACACTTTTGAACTCCTTGGGGCTCAAAACTTGTGGGACATGGGTTGGCGACCACGAGACCAGCTGAGTCCGGCATTGCTCCCACTTACATGTGCCGGGCTCCTTTTAGTTATCTTTCCTGTCGGCCTCCCTTAGTATCCGAGGCCTAGGGAGTCTTTCAATTTCCCGCCTTAATTAGCCCTTGTCTACCTTTGGGTGTGGCGAACCCATCGTACGAAATGCCTAAATGTGATGGTGTGTGAGTCGTGGCCTCGGATGAAGGTTACCCGTTGTGTATTCAATTCAAATTCAGCGAAATGACGGACCTGTTATGTAAGAGCAGTGGTTAAGCCTGATGTAATGCCACTAAAACGATGCTCCAATTTCAAGACAGCACAGTGGGACCAGTTTGCTGAAGACTTGGACAAACAAATAAATTGCCACCAGAGGTGAAGTCATATGAATCGTTCATAAAACTGACACAGAAAGTATCCTGCAAACATATTCCAAGGGGATGTCGCACAAACTACGTAGCTGGACTCGCTAATGACTCAAAACTTAACTCTTGAAAGATACCAGCAATGATTTTGAGAACGATCCCTTCTCAGAAGAAACAATAGAAGCAAGTGAGGAGTTGCTTAATGCTATAACCACCACAAGACAAGAGAGATGGTGCTCTCTAATAGAAGAACTGGACATGAAGCAAAGTAGCCGATGTGCATGGAAAATGGTTAAGAATCTTAGCAAGGATACAACTTCATCTCGGATACCTATGAGTGATGTTACACCTAATCAGATTGCTCGTCAGCTACTTCTAAATGGCAAAACTACCAAGAGGACGAAAAGACTAGAGTTTCAACGTGAAATTGAGAGTGAAAATCATTCACTGAACACACCGTTTTCACTGGCTGAACTACAAGAAGCGATCCACGTTATGAAGAACAAAAGGCTCCTGGAGTGGATGATCTGAGAACAGAACAAATAAAACATTTTGGGCCTGAAACATTGTAATGGATCCTTAACATCATGAATAACTGTATCACCACTTGCCAGATTCTGAGGATGTGGAGGAAAGCTCATGTTGTAGCTATTTTAAAGCCTGGCAAAGGGCCAAATGAATGACCCTAAGAACTTTTGATCCGTTTCTCTTCTGTGCCATCTTTTTAAAATCCTAGAGCGAATGGTACTGAACAGAATTTCACTTCTGGTAGATGATGCTCTCATACCTCAACAATCTGGTTTTAGACCTGGAAAATCATGCTGTAGACAAGTTCTCAATCTGACACAGTATATAGAGGACGGATATGAGCGGGGACAAGTGACTAGTGTTGCATTTATAGACCTTAGCGCAGCTTATGATACCATCAATCATAAGAGACTGGTGTATAAAGTGTACCAAACCACAAAGGACTACAGTTTAACAAAATTTGCTGAATGCTTCTATGTCTCTGTTCAAAATAAGAACAGCCGTTGGAAACTCAAAAGAATGGATTGCCTCAAGGCAGTGATCTTGCACCATTGCTCTATAATATCTACACTAACGACCAACCGATTCACGCCGAAGTCAAGCGGTTTATCTACGCTGATAACTAGAGACCGGATTTTAAAGGGAATACCTTTTTTTAAAATTTTATTGGAAACGAGAAATAATCGATACTATGGGTTAAAACTGTATTTAAAACTCAAGATTGCCGTGTTTTAACTTCCCTTTTTCCCCCTTTTTCCCTTTTTTTAGCCCTTGTTCCATTTTCTCCTACTTCTGCCCTTATTTTCCCTTTTTTTAAGAATATACGGCAAAACCTCAAGAATTTATTTCACTTTGAGGGAAAATACCTGCATAAAATACCGATGTAGCGTAAGGGAAGAAAGAATTAACACGGGTTCTATGCCGAACTCACCCCAGAGTTTAACTCGCCCACTGCACCGCCTCACCCCACCCGCAGGTGTTGTTAGACTCATCGCATCCCCTCCAGAATGTGTGATGCAGTTACAGCCTATTCTCTTTGGTTACAATAGCTTGCTTGCCTCAGTAGCAGAAACAGAGTCATAGAGAATAGCACGCACCGTTAAGTGGCAGCTGTAGCTTGTAATAGTGGTGGCAAAGTCGTCTTTTAGCAATAAAATGCGAAGAGCGGTAAGCAGTTTCAAGGACGATTTAATTGAAATGGATGGTACCGTTATTCGATGTTCTCTATGTGATATTGATATTAAAGTAGATGGAAAACATATAAAGGACAGAATAATTCAGCATCTCAAGTATGCCAAACATGAGAAAAACAAAGCTATTCGTGCGAAAGTTTCCAAGCAGTCATTTTTACATGAATCTTTTCAGAAGGCCGAACAAAAAAGCGGGGAACGAAACGTTTTTTTCAGTGACCTCACAGTTACCCTTGTTCAGTGTGGAATTCCTTTAAATAAGGTAAATAACCCATCCATGAAGAGTTTCTTGGAAAAATACACACAACGCACTGTCCCTGATGAAAGTACACTTAGAAAGGGTTACCTACAACCAATTTATGAAGCTAATGTACAAAACGTTAAGGAGGTTGTTGGAGACCATCCAGTTTGCTTCATTTTGGATGAAGCAACCAATTCACTTTCAAGAGCTGTTCTAAACATTCTTGTGATGCCATTGACAGGAGACCCATCAAAACCAATGTTGGCTGCCATGTACGAATTGGAAAAAGTAAACTCTACATCTATAATGCAGAGTTTCAATGACTGTTGTTTTAAACTCTGGCCATCAGGAATACAGTTCAACAAAGTGTGGCAAGTTGTTACGGGCCAAGCATCATACATGGTCTCAGCATTTGCACAGTTGAAGCCTATGTATTCTAATCTTCACCATACAACTTGTATTGCTCATGCTTTGCATAGGGTATGTGAAGCAATAAGAGTTGAATATATTGTTGCAAATGCCTTCATATCCGAACTTAAGAAGACATTGATTAAAGCTCCAAGTAGAATACAGCTTTACAAGGAAGTTACAGGCCTACCACTACCTAAGTTTCCCATCATAACTAGATGGGGGACATGGATTTCATGTGCTGTTTTCCTTTGTGAACATTTCACTAAGATAAAGGAATTTATACTGTCTTAGGACGATGTTGAATCTGCAGCTGTGGGTCGAGCGAAGGACCTGCTGAGTGATCCGAATTTGGAGACAGCTGTACGCAGTGCATACGTTCAAGTTTCTTCCTGCCGCCATCTTGCAACTGGAAGAACAGTGCTTATCCAAGGAGGTGCAGTGGAGTGTGGTTGAAAGAACTGACAACATGCTTGAGGGATTCGCAAAAGAAAAACTTAAAGCAAGCTTAGCAAAGAATCCAGACATTGAAAAACTACTGAAGTGCACTGATTTAGAGTTTAGAGTAAAAACCAAGTATTCCCCACTGGTTTCCGTTGATGTTGAGTGCTCATTTTCTTTGTATAATGATATTTTAAATTCAAAGAGACAAAATTTGACCTCAAACATATTGAAATGTTAAATGTCATCAGGTTCAAATCGTTTTTAATGCAATAAACACTGTAACACAAGGACACTACATAAAAGAGAATAGGCCTATATCCTTAACATCCTCAAATGTTGGACATGTCATTGATACCTTTTTTAATGCAGTAAAGTTAAATTAGAAGTGATTAACTGATTATGCATACCTTTTTATTTCCTTTATTCTATTGACCAGTTCCCTTTTCTTAAATAATCCCTTTTTAATGAATTTTCCCCCCTTTTTTGGTCCTTTTTTATTGAATATTTTTCCCCTTTTTGGTCCTTTTTTAATGAATATTTTTCCCTTTAAAATCCGGTCTCTACTGATGACACAGCAGTGGCAGCACAGGGGAAGACATTTGAAGAGGTTGAAGAAAATCTGGCAAGATCTCTCGAAGAACTTGGTACATACTACGAGAACAATCATCTGAGACCCAACCCCAGCAAAACTTAAGTTTGTGACTTTCATCTACGTAACAAAGAAGCCAGCAGAAAGCTGCGTGTGGAATGGAGAGGAGCAGTCCTTGAACACTGTTACACACAAAAGTACCTTGGTATGAAACTGGACAGAACATTATCTATTACACAACACTGTCAGAATACCAAACAAAAGTTGTGTGCTAGGAATAATATTATCAGAAAATTAACAGGCACATCTTGGGGTGCACACCCTCATGTCCTACGCACATCTGCTCTGGCCCTCTGCCTATCAGCTGCAGAATATGCATCCCCCGTATGGAGAAACTGCATATGATAAAGAAGTCGATGTTGCTGTGAACGAGACCAGTTGCATAATTACAGGGTGTCTTAGACCAACACCAACGGAGAAACTCTATCCTATCGCAGGAATCGCTCCTCCTCACGTAAGAAGGCAAGTAGCTGCAGAAGTTGAACGTTGGAAGCAAACAACCGATCCATGTCACCCCCTTTATGGTCATCAAATACAACTCAGAAGCACCAATGCTATTTTCTAATGGGCCCCCTAAAGCCCCATATTCAAGAGACACATTTCTAGCTTGGCCTGTTCTTCTTTCGGATCTTTGGTGAAGTATTTGAATTACTCAATAATCAGCTGTCGCACCTCCAGCAGGAGATTACAAACATCTAGACCCGCAATGACACCAGCAGTTGTCAACAGACCATTTTAAACTTAGTGGAGTGTTTTTATATAAAAAACATTGGACCGTATCTAATATTTTCAGGGCCATAAGGACCCAATGTGAACATGGCAAATCACATTTACCAACATGAACTTCCAGTGATCAAATTTTAATGTGTTATTTTTAATGTGTTTTTATCTTATGTGTTTGTACTAGTTCTATGGTCCCCCGTTTTTGGATATGTCTGTTGCACCACATCATTCCTCATTTGTTTTCGCTGTCGCTTTCATCCATTTCTTCTTCTTCGTCGCGAATGGGTCTCTTAGGACCACGCGGAATATAATATACATGTATAATTGTCCATTGGTACAATTCTAATCGACTTCAAGAAAAGAATAATCATTGTATCAAAAATTATGGAAGGTTCATTTAATAACTTCTGCAATTTTATGCATAGTGAGTTTCTTAACCCTCTATAAATTTTGTATTCAATAGAAGTTTTGTCATTTCTTGTTTAATTTATGCATCTGAATTTTTGGTTTCATATATTCCATCATCCAAGTGTTTTATGGAACTACCCTACTCCGTGAGAAACCACTGAAGACAACACTTTGTCTGTTTCAGTTTGGCACCCCAGGTACCTACTGCCAGAGAGTTTGTGGTTGTGGATCTCGAGCCGTGCCCTTTGTTGAAGTGCTTAACTGCTGCCTTAATTGCTGCTTAACAGGTTTTAGTCCTTTCATCAGATTGATCCTCATTCTCTTCTTTCCACCAGCTAGCTGGTTCTCGAGTCCTGCGATATGTACAGTATATACGTATAGAGATACTGATCTGGTTCCTGGGTTGAACCATCATTTCTCGTGTTGTTAATAAGAGAAATTTTTCTTTATTTATTTCTGAAGTGTATTTAATTTGTTGGACATAAAATAAATGTGTATATATTGTCTAGTTTTAAAATTGGAAACATAATATATTACCTAAGAACTGTTTGCATCATTTTTGCCGGAATATATTGAGTATTATACATTTTAATTGATAACATTTACGAAATGGTGCAACATATTTTTCTGTAATTTAGTGGATGTTCGTTGAACAAATTCTTGTTAAGGAAAACAAAGTGGAAAAGTTCACGTAAATGAAAATATCGGGTATGTTTGTGATGTTTTCTTTTGTATGCATTCTGAACCTTTAAAAAATAATTTGCTGCATATGCATTTTTTCCTTCGTGATTTTATGTGGTGCTGACTTTTATCAGATTTTTATTGATTATTCTTGCCTTGTGGCAGATGGAATCAATGGAAATATTTTAATCACATTGCCATAAATACTGATATACAAGATCATAGAAGATTTGGTTTAATTTTATCAATTCTGATTGACTTGTTGAGTGTCAACGTCACCTAACCATCAAATCATTTTAGATTAATTTCTGCTTCAGGTTAACACCAAAATAATCTTGACTGAACTATAGATTAGGCCATCTTGGTGTTCAATGCTTCAGTTATGACCTGAATAACAGATGCCTTTGTGTATTCCCCCTATTTTCTTTTTTTTCTTTTACTTGCTCACCAAGTCTGTAACTTGCTTTTTCTGCCTCATTGTCTGGTGAGTAGGCAATGTATCTTAACTATTTTTGCTAATAA
Organism: Meconema thalassinum; assembly: GCA_946902985.2. Taxonomy (NCBI): domain Eukaryota; kingdom Metazoa; phylum Arthropoda; class Insecta; order Orthoptera; family Tettigoniidae; genus Meconema; species Meconema thalassinum. Next base: position 218,254,907 of record OX336391.1, read on the forward strand.
TAGCTATGGGTGTTATGTACCTTTTAACTACTGGAGGTCTACAGAACTGAGGTGCTGGGATTTTATCATGGAGGGGATCTTCAACATGCCTGTAAATCTACTGACATGGTCATCACACTCAAATTTCATCTGACTGCTCCAGGTATTTATTCCAAAACTTTGGACACAGCAGGTGAGAACCTTACTGTTACACCATGCAGCCAGCCTTTCGGTAGTTACATTGTACCTACTAGAATGCTGCATGGCACTCTATACACTCTTCCAGCCTCAAGGGGCAATGTGCAGTGCACACTTGCTCAGGAAAATGGCAGCTAAATCTGATCACATTGAGAATGTGTAGTAAGGAACAAACATGTGAAATAATGAAATTACACAGTGATCTATAATAAGGTAACTTTGAACCCCAAACGAAGTGTTGCAAGAACCTTTTGAAATATTAAGGTGGCAAAAGTTAAAAAGTAGCAATATACAGAGTGAACATTTTGTTGGAGTGGGGCCATCGGCCCTAGCATATTTGACTGTGCAGGGTATATTTGCAGCTCTCAGCATATTGAGCCATAGAGTCAGCTATCTGCTTGACACTTCTTACAGAAAACAAGTTGAACAGCCACTTACAGTTTGGATTTATATTTGTAAGAGTTGTCCCGTAACCGTTGTTTACATTGACACAATGAGATAGACACACTTCCTCACATCTTGGGATCCTGCCTACACAATGAAACTCAAACATCACAGCATTTACTCCATATTGGTTTGAAGGATTCAGCCATGGTCATGTGTGAAGAACTTTACAGTATCTCCACAACTGGTAACACTGGTCGCATAGACGTCATTAGCTTCAACGACAAATCATAACATAGCTACATGCAGTAGTTGACTTCATTATCAGGTTTGAGATGCATGGGTCCCAGCCAGACATCCCATACTACATTGAGAGTTTTATGTTCAGAGCCAGAGGCACAATTACATCCTTTTTTGTCAGCTGCAAGTGGCTGAAAATCAACAATGATATACCGGTAATTCATACAGTTGTCCTCACAGTGCTGAAACTGTCCGTTAGCATCATACAGCCACTCGTGCATTAATCACTGCATTGGACTGTTCCTCTAGTTGTTGGTACTCCCTATGGATGTGAATAATATTCTGAATCCTTGTGGTCACCTGTGATTTCAGACAGATTGTAAAATAAAAACATAATGTGGAGCCTAATGAAATACTATGCATGTAACTCTGTACAGTAATTTCAAATAACAAGAAGAATAAAACTTGTAATACCTAAAGGAAAAATATTGTGCTCTTTTAAAATAAAACATAGAATGCTATTTTTGATTTTCATTTATTCACACAATTATGATGTTACCCTGTATATTTTTTATTTATTGATTACAGCCCCACAGATTTCTGTATGGTACCAGTTAAGGGTTGTGTCTGCATAAAGAGCTGGGAAGATTTCACTGTACAATAGTTTATAGTGATAGTGATTGGTAATTAATAGAACTGCAAACTTGACTCCATCCACAGTAAAAAAAAAAGGAAAAAGCACAAAGCAAGAAGAACTTTAACTTTTTTTTAGTATGTTTAGATAACTGATGCTCATTATACCAGGGTTGCTCTAAATGTATTTTCAATATTTTTCCATATAAATTACAACACACAGGCACACACACTCCATTGAATAGAGCAAATTTTTAAGTTTTAATTGGACATTCATAACAATGGGCTACTAAAATTTCTTGCCAATGGAGACAAACTTTGACATGAGAAAATGTTGCTTGCAAAGTTCATCTTCAGAATGTCTACCAATAATGCAACATTTGGCTTAAGGGCAGATTTACATATTTTATTTCTGTATTATTGCTCTTCTCCCAGGAGATATTCTATAAGTTCTATAAACACATAGTCCACAAGCTGGTGGACTGAGATATATGTAATTTTTTGGCAATAGTTATGTCTACAAAGTAGTCTCTAATGGAGTATTATGACTGTGCCTTCTTTTGTGACTTTTCTCAAGTTTTAATTGCACTTATCCCCATTATAACAGTTTATTTTCTTTTGAAATTATTGAGAATCGTCAGTACTTCCCTTTAAAACCTGGTATTGCTGACATTTGCTCTTAATACTATGAAGTATTGCGCCCTTATCCTACGGTCATAGGCTAAGTTCGCATAGATTTCAGTAATGCTAGAAACAGCATGTAATTGAGACTCAATTTGCAGGGAAAAGGAAGTCTGATTTTGCGTCATTTTAATCATGTTAAGCTCTTGCCGCAGTGTTATTAGGGCGAGTGATGCAACTGGCCACTTGACGAACCAAAGGTACGTCGCACGGAACCCGCAGACAAAGGCTAGTCGAGAACATACTTCTATAACGCGCAGGTGTACGCTCAAGGACTTCCGGAGGGGCTTGCATCAGATTACGGTCTGGAAAGTTCTGTAGTACGTCTTATTCTGGTTTCGCCACGCCCCTAAATAGCGAAATTAATTTATTTCTACTATACGGCAGCACCCAGGATCGAACCATTGACAACAATAAGCCGGAAGTAATCCTGAGATTTTTTACAGATGAACAGAATAATTAAATCATCAAGAAATTATTAAATCAGTGATCCAGAACTGAGATCCCTCCGCGGATCCGTCTTGGGTGAAGAGTTTGTTGTGAGAGTGGGGATGGCGTCTATTTCGCCATAAATAGTCCGGAGGACGCGGTGTTGATATCCCCTAAAATTACGATCGAATATCGATCGTAATCCTATCATTCGACGGACCTTACTATCACGAATAATGTGTACACAGCGTATTGAAATAGATTTGTTGGAATACGGAGCTGTTGTTTGTGGAACAATCTTCAGGTGCTCTGTCCCCATGTTTTAGATATATTGCACCCCTGCGCAGTGCAGTTGGTGAGTTTTCCAGCAGACCGCACGGGGAGGAGATAGTTTCCAGCAGACCACACGGGGAGGAGTCAGTCTTCCGCAGTTTGGTTGTCACGCAGTTAGCACGCGAGTGAATGTTAGTTGATGCTTGGTTTCGCGAGCCCGCTCGAGACTGTTAAGGTGTTCGCAAATGTGCTATTGTGCAGTTCGACACATTTTCGATAAACAGTTACAAGCACTCGCGATAAGTCAGTTTACAGTCAGTCGTCATGCAGTTTTCACGCTACAGACAATGACACTCAGTTGTATGTAAATGGTCAGTATGATTCAAGGCTGCAGGCTGGACAGTTCAGATAAGCAGTAGTAACTTTAGTAGGCAGCATATGTGTACAGGGAGAGCTTGCAGTGTTGCATGTTAACACAAGTTGTATAGCTGTAGAAACAGTACTGTCAGTCGCAGAGGTTGGGAGGTGCGCAGTTGATCGCCCGAGACTCGAACCCTCGCCGCTGGAACCAGGACAGTTCTGTGAATGAACAGGGGGAAGAGAGAACGCATCGAGGTTGCCAGTCCGGCGCGCAAGTGAAGAGTGGAATAACAGAAGTAGTGGTGCATGATCTAGCGAGTGCTGCGTAATCCTAGCCCGATTTTTATGTGAAAAGTGTATTGTGATGCAACGTACACGTGTTGGATAAGGTACGGGAGTACAACAAACGTACCAGTAGTGTTATATCTTTCTGTAAGAATAAGGTGAAATTTAGTGCTAATCATGATTATCAATCACTTAGTGGAGTAGTGCATTGAATGTGAATATGTGTAGTGCCGGTATGGTGTGAAAGGCACATGGTTAGGGGTTGCTGACATCTATTGCTGGAGAGGATGACGGCCAACGCTGGAAATATGATGAGTATTAATTTCCATTAATTATCTATGTCATAGTTTTATGGGTCGTGTTTATTATAGTTTGATACAGGAATAGATATTCGCCTTGGTGTAATATTAGATTTTTTAAGTTTAAGTATCATTTTGTGGTAGGTTAAGTGTATCCGTGACGACGGAACTCTGTTTGATTAATTCAGGAGATGCTTAGCGATGATGTTTGTTCGCAAACCGCGCCAAATTGTACACTGATAGGGATGCATGTGTTCACCCTATTATGTTGTATGTATTTCAGCCCCAGGATGAAGGCACCGGAAAGAGCAAAGGCACGTAGATTTAGAAAGAGAGAGATTTAAAGAATGTAAAATTTATAGACACACTAATGACACAGGTTATTAATAATAATAATAAGCATGACGTCAACTAGGGATAATAATATCAATATCGAGAGTAATAATGATGTCAGGTATGGATAGAAGGGGAGGAAGTCTAAACGTTAATGTCCTTATTACGACGCATGTGGTGGTAATTATTCATACGGATGCACTCTGAACTGTGTCAGGGATGATTTGACGCGTCCTTTCTCTTAGATTAACGCAGGTAAGTGTGGTATTGAGTAGGAGAAGTATTTAGGGTATCCTTCTGAGTGTATTGGGAGAGCAAGCTGAACATCGGCTTAATCGTGGTATGTTAATGAGAACATACACACATCAAAAAAAGTTTTGCATCACCTCGGTTCCAAGAGTTCCGGAACCTTTAAATACAAAGGGAATAGTGATCAACACAAACAACATTTCAGCTCGTTTTATTGCTCATGAGACCCACACATTGCATGTTGTACCATCATACAGCTAGACTTTCAGCGTTTGTGGTCCAGATTGCAGTACACACCACTACCTCTAATAACCAGTAGCACGTCCTCTTGCATTGATGCATGCCTGTATTCGTCGTGGCATACTATCCACAAGTTCATCAAGACACTGTTGGTCCAAATTGTCCCACTCCTCAACGACAATTCGGCGTAAATCTCTCAGAGTGGTTGGTGGGTCAAGACGTCCATAAACAGCCCTTTTCAACATATCCCAGGCATGTTCGATAGGGTTCATGTCTGGCGAACATGCTGGCCACTGTAGTCGAGCGATGTAGTTATCTTGAAGGAACGCATTCACAAGATGTGCACGATGAGGTCGAGAATTGTCGTCCATGAAGACAAATGCCTCTCCAATATTCTGCCGATATGGTTGCACTATGGGTCGGAGGATGTCATTCAGGTATCGTAAAGCCGTTTCGGAGCCTTCCATGACCACCAGTGGCGTACGTCGGCCCCACATAATGCCACCCCAAAACATCAGGGAACCACCACCTTGCTGCACTCGCTGGACAGTGTGTCTAAGACGTTCAGCCTGACCAGGGTGCCTCCAAACACGTCTCCGACGATTGTCTGGTTTAAGGCATATGCGACACTCATCGGTGAAGAGAACGTGATGCCTATTCTGAGGGGTCCATTCAGCATGTTGTTGGGCCCATCTGTACCGCGCTGCATGGTGTCGGGGTTGCAAAGCTGGACCTCGCCATGGACGTCGGGAGTGAAGTTGCGCATCATGCAGCCTATTGCGCACAGTTTGAGTTGAAACACGACGTCCTGTGGCTGAACGAAACGCATTATTCGACATGGTGGCATTGCTGTCAGGGTTCCTCCGAGCGGCAATCCGTAAGTAGCGGTCATCCACTACAGTAGTAGCCCTTGGGCGGCCTGAGCGAGGCCTGTCATCGACAGTTCCTGTATCTCTGTACCTCCTCCATGTCCGAACAACATCGCTTTGGTTCACTCTGAGACGCCTGGAAACTTCCCTTGTTGAGAGCCCTTCTTGACACAAAGTAACAATGCGGACGCGATCGAACTGCGGTATTGACCTTATAGGCATGGTAGAACTACAGACAACATGAGCAGCGTACCTTCGTCCTGGTGGAATGACTGGAACTGATCGGCTGTCGTACCCCCTCCGTCTAATAGGCCCTGCTCATGCATGGTTGTTTACATCTTTGAGCAGTTTTAGTGACATCTATGAACAGTCAAAGGGACTGTATCTTGGATACAATATACACAGTCAACGTCTATATGCCGGAGATCTGGGAACCGAGGTGATGCAAAACTTTTTTTGATGTGTGTAGTTTGAACGTATGCCATGTGATACCGGGAAGTTCCATGAGGCCCCGGTGGTATAATGGTATTTAAAAGGTATAAGAAGTTGCATGTGACACAGCCATATGTCACTCGATTGCCAACTGAAAAGGAAAAGAAAGGTAAGTGAGGTATATTGGGCATACCCTGTGAAACAGGTAAGACTAAACTATGCGTACAGGTTTTGTGTGATAAATAGGACCACGATAAATATATTGCTCCTAGACCAGGTTCCACTCAGGTCGAACCAAAGACTATCTAGATGGTGAGGTCATATCTCCTCGTGTTTCCATTAGGCCTGTGTAGTTTACAGTGGCGGCTGGTGACATTGTTGCAGCGTTGCACAACTCCCAATAATTTTACACCTAATTCGTAGTTTCTTTTCCTTTAATGTTTTAGTTTTATAGATCTAATGCACTCAAAAATGTGTTAAAATCATCTATATTTTGATAGTATTTATCCAAATGCTTCACACTGTACCTATAAAAGCTGCCGCCTTCAAATCAAACTCCAGGGGGTTAGCAATCTTGTGGCAACTCCCAAGCAGACAGCGCGGCGTACAGGACGAGGCCAAGCTTGTGCATAGCATGCCGACCAGCATGGGTAGCAGGGAGTTGCAGACGAGCTGCCAGCCCCCTGGCAACACTCAGTTCCAAATGGCCCCGTTAGACTGCACCACTCTTTGGAAATGACAACACCCTCGATTTCTCTTACCCCGCGAAGGGTAGTTTAGTTAGTTAGTTATTGTTGTTTTAAGGGGCGGAACTACGAGGTAATCTGCCGCTGAAGGGTAGTTTCTTTCCCACACCACTAGAGAATGCTATACCACCCACAACGGTACAAATATCGGAATTTCATAGGGAGACATTAGTTGGTTCACACCCAATTATTTTTAGATGTTTTCTCATCATAACTTCATTTAATATTTTTGTCAATTGTTCTGTGAAGCGAGCCTAAGAACGCCACCGTGCTATAAGTACAGTAGATAAGTAGCTGAACTATTTTGCGACGTATTGTTGGTGTACTGTAGCGGTTTATGTTTGCTTTTACCACTCTTGTGCCGGCCCCGTGGTGTTGGGGTAGCGCGCCTGCCTCTCACCCGGAGGCCCCGGGTTCGATCCCCGGCTCCGTCAGGGATTTTAAAACTGACGTGAGGGTTGGAACGGGGTGCACTCAGCCTCGTGAGGACAATTGAGTAGCTGTCTGACAGTGAGACAGCGCCCCGATCACGAATACCAAGATTAACGGCCGAGGGGACCCGACGCGCTGATCACGCGTCACCCCAATATCTGCAGGCCAAATGGCTGGGCAGCGGTTGCTTGGTCGGCCTTAGCCCGTCATGGGCTGGATGGTGCCAGGGGTTGTTTTTTTTTTTTTTTTTTTACCACTCTTGTTCTTGCGGTATTTGGGTTGCGATTAGTTCTGTATTTAGTTGATTTGAGTATTTTGGTTCCAGGCAGATACTTAACTGTGCATTTTTATTATTATTATTATTATTATTATTATAATTGGTTGGTTGATTGTGAGTAGACCTATGCATTCACTACGAAATTTCTTGGCTAGCAAAATTCAGTGTTTTGTTAGTTTGCTTTTCGCGCCACTTTCCGATGTAGCACCCAGATTTATCATCTGCGCATCTTGTAAGTTACCGTAGTATTTTATTTAAACGGAATGTTTAGTTTGAAACATTAATTGTATTGTGGAGTGTGAGTGAAAATGAATAGAGTAAGTAATTTGCTAGTCAGACAGTTTTTCCAGCTCCCTGATGACGATAAACTTACAGTAAAAACACTCGGTGCACCATTACCGGATAAGTATTGTCCAAAATATAAGTATACGAGGGCGTTTAAAGGAGATATTTAACCCTTTATAGGTTGGTGGTCTATATATTAACCACCAATTGGTAGGACATTTATATTATCAAAGATGCAGATGGTTGAATCTTTCAGCCATATTTCGACGAATTTAGAGAAGGAAGTGCTAGTGTTTTTAAAACTCAAATATTATGTATGCATCTCCTTGACCTAAGGAACTGGATAAAATTTTAATAATGTATGTAAAAATAAAGCAACATATTTATATACAAATTGAAATTAATAAAATATACATTAAAAATAAAAGTAATAAGAAAATATAAAAATTACGATTACAAAAAGAAGTATAAAATTCAAAATAATAAAACTAGTCTAACTATAAAAATAAATATTATGAAAATAATTATCAACTGTAAATAAATTAATAATTTAATCATAAATAATAAAATTAAATTTATAAAAACATAAGTTATATAATTTGAAAAATCTAAGTTAAATTGATATGTAAATAGCCTACACATGAAAACAGAAAATAAAAAAGAAATTGTTTTGCCCTATAAAGGGTTAAGGCAATAATAATTGGTTATGTGAATGCGATATTAAAAACGCTTTATTCTGTTTTACATGTTTGTTGGTGGAGAATTCGCGTGGACCAAAATAGGAGTTATGGAAAATAATCCCTAAAATAAAGAAACATGAATCTTCAGCTGAGCGGCTTCGGTGCCGTAGTTGGTAGCATGCTGAGCCTCTATGCCCAAGATCGCGGGTTCAAACCCGGCCGAAGTCATCGGATTTTTTAAGAGCGTTAAAAATCCCTCAGTATGCATTCCTTCGGAGGGGAAGTAAAGCCGGCGGTCCCATGTCATAGATTTATGGCATGTTAAAGAACCTTCCACTTATTACACCTGTGTGAAGCTAAATTATAGGTTAAAAATTTGAACAACGCTCTTAGGTTCCAACGTTCGTCGCCAGGAGCCGACTGCGGTGGCGTGTAGTAACCAAGTTCTGAACTAGTAGTCGTTTACGGTGGCCTTTGGCGGCAAAAGTAGGAACTGCTTGAAATTCAATGTCTGTAGTCCTCACTTGAATTAAAAACAGATAACACTCACTAATACAGCCATCACAATTAACACCGGTTATCAGACAGTTTCTCCACACACCCAAAGTACAGGGGGCTACATGACTGCCTTGTCGCAGCTCCTAAACTGAGGAACCAACCAACCAATCTTCAGCTGTTTGAAATTGACACTTTTTGGAACTGTTAACGAAGATGCACAATTGGACAGTGCCTATAGAAGGTAAATTGCGGAATATAACGAAGATGTTAGGCACAATAGATATGTGTTAAATATTGTAATAAACTGTATTAGTTTCTGTGGTTCTTTCGGACTGGCCTTGCGTGATCATGATGAAAGTGTAACATCAACAAATCCATGTGTTTTGAGAGAACTAATTAATTTTACCGCTAAGTTGGATGCTGTGTTAAAGGTCATTCGGTAAGGGCAACTGTTTTCAAAGGAACGTCCAAAACAATTCAAAATTAATTTTTACAGATTATGATTGAGGTTTGCCAAGAAGAAGAATCAAAGCAAATAAAGGAATCGGAAATTTTTGCCATTATAGCAGATGAAACTAGTGATATTTCAAACATATTTCAGATGGCTGTTGTGCACCGATACGTAGTAAGAGGCAAACAAAACATGATGCACACACATTAGCAGCGTGTTTACTGGATGAATTAAAGAAGCAGAAATTGAACGAAACTCCGCAAAAATGAATTGCGCCGACGTATGACAGAGTGCACTTCATGGCTGGTTCCTCTGATGGGGTTCAAGCTATAGTAAAAAAAAAAAGACTGATAGTCAGTCTGAAAGACTAGACTTTATATCATTTAAATGCTACAAATGCTGCGTGAACTCAAAGTCCGTTAGCAAGTGCAAACCAAGGTCAAAAGAGGTAGCTGGCTGGATGACGTCACGCTCACCGGAGCGCGCGGGGAAAGGAGGAAGCTCAAGCAGTATTATGACGTCACACACCTCAGTGCATGCTCGGTACATTTCGTCACCGTAACGGAACGCCAGACCCCAGCGTAACTACGAAGTCGACAAGATCATTTAAAATGATAAAAATACTATCCTTATGCAGAATATGTGCCCGTCTTTGTTAGTAATAACATTTTTCGTTAACGTACAAATTTTCGGTTGCCATGTTTTTATGTTGAGAATGTTTATTATCCCGGAGATTGAGACCCAACCTTAGACAACCTGCTGTGTTTAAAATTCTTCCCATGAACTCAGGCATAGGGCTTAAATACATAAATCTGTTTTTTTTTTATGAATTCCTATAGGAAGAAGCCCAAAAGAGCCATTAAAATTTGTCTATTTGTCGAACGTACAGTTATTTTGGAAAACCCATGTATTTCAGTTTTTATAGAACTGTAGTTTATCTAACGTTAATTAATTTTTGTTACATGTGTAAACTTCCCATATAAAATTGCGACATCAGAAATTTTGGTGCAACACCCAGCTTTACATACCACCGGCCGCCACTGGTAGTTTACTAAGAGTACAGTTTTGGGGAGCCCACAGCATTTAGTGTCTGAGATGCGGTAGCACTTGTCAAGGTCGTACACACCCCGCCCCTCTCCGTAACGGGACTCTTTGCGTTTCAAAGGAGGCTAGTCTGACGGTCATGTGGACAGCTGATTCCCTAGTCAGAGAAACTTATATAATATTCAATTCAGATTCATTTCGAAAATTAATTCATGATTGAGATTCACATATGGTACTGTAGTACACAAACTTTGTGATCCAAGTCTATTATAAAGGTATTAAATATGATAATATTTATGTCAATAATAATAATAATTTGTTATCGAGTTGTGGATAAACTTATGTAAAGGGTACTTTAATCCAATAACCTTTTGTGTCCTGGCATTGCCGCGAAGATTTTATTCAAATAGATTAATAAACAGGTGGGTATTAATAATAATAATAACAATTCATGAATTTCAAGACCGAATTTATTTTAGGGTATGATACCCAGTAACCTTTGGATAGTTGATTCCATCATGGCGGTAATAATTAAAGGTGATAATCATATTGATAGCGATAATGATAATAATAATAATTGTGACTTTTATTATAACGGGGTCCGTTTGGTGATTGATTTTCCTTTTTGTGAAGTTAATTGCTCTCTCGGATAGTAGCAAGCGTCTGTGAACGTGCAATGCTCTGAAAAAGGTAGGTGAGAGTCCTTGCTTCGAAGCCTACGAGTGTATATATTTTTCCTGTTAGCATTTCAACTTGTAAATACATATTTGTGTCATGTTGTTTATTGCAGAGTGGCAGGCATCGTTGACAAGATACACCCACCGTTGTTTAATTTTTGTCGCTCGGTGCGGTATGCGAGCATAGAAAGTTTTGTTTTGGTATCTGGAATACGCAAATTTGCTGCATACAGCTGGCATTCATTTTGGTTTCCTTATTTTCTTGCCTTACGGTAAGCTATTTGTTTTTGCCATGATACTCGCAAGCGTCTCGAGTTGTATTTATGTGTAGAGTTTAGCACACGCCCATAAAATTTTGACAGACAGTATTGAATCCGGGACCCGGATCATTTTGTTACGAGTCCTGAGTTCAATCCTTGGTTGATCATATTTCTAAGGTATTTTGTGTTTATTTTAAATAACAGTGTAGCACGTCTCAAACTCAAATCTCATTGAGGTCATATGAGTGTAAATTTGCCAGTTGGTATTAATAAGTACGCATTGATGTATGCTTAAAGGCTCAAAGGTATAAATGTGCCAAATTACATACTCATTTGAAGGGCAAACGTTGTAGTTGTGAATAATGGATATATAAGTATTGTGATTTGGTGAAAGTGTTTTAATCCACCAAAGGGGATCACATGGGCAATGTTGTCAGATCATGTCACGAAATGATTATCTCATGAATATTATAATTATGGAAGCCCTAAATTAATGGTGGATATGCCAATGGTTTGAGGTTTGTTGTATTAATTAATTGGCACACAACGGCAAGATGCCGTGCTATTCTGAACATTGAATCCAGAGGTGTGGAATGTATTACAGTGAATATTAATTATGGTCAAATCAGATTGATTTTCAACTTGGCATATGATCACTGATTAGTCGTTTGTTTAATTGAGAGATTGGATTAATTGATTGATAATCGATCATTGATAAATGATGGGATTCACAGTTCAATTAAAGTTTAATTGATTTAATTTGAATATTATTTGATTCACTGAGTGATTTGAATTGATGATTAATTTAATTAGGATTAATTTTATTTGAATTGGTGATTAATTAAATTAGGGTTAATTTTGTTTGAATTGATGATTAATTTGATTAATATTGATTTATTTGGATTGTAATTAATTTAATTAAAATGTAATTAATTTAATTATGGTCGATTAATTGAAATGTAATTAATTTAATTGAGGTTGATTAATTTAATTGGAATTTAATTACTCACTTTTTTGAGTTTTTGACATTTTTTTAAAATTATTTTTTATTTATTTGGATTGGTTTTAACATTTTTTCGTTATTTTTGATTTCTTTTGGATTTATTTCAAAATTTGTAATTCGTTAAGTTGTTTTGGAGATTGGTTCAATTTTGAATAGTTTCTTATTCTAAATTTTGATTTTCCTGAGTTAATATTTTTGGTTTTTGCTTTCTTTTCGATCATTTTTGTATTTCTTTACCAGTGTTAATAAAGTTGTTTTTTTTCCTTTGGTTTTTGAATCCTGTGTGTGATGATTTATTAATCAGCCCTATTGATCTTCCAAATGATGTATCCCAGGACAGTTATTAGCTTCAAGTAAGAACGCACCACCCCCGAGATTTGAATTCTGTCCTGAAGGTCCTATGTTCAAAAGGGTACATAGGGTGGAGGATAGATCGCTCATCTATCCTAATTTGCTTTCCTTTATTAGTGGAAGATCACAGAGGCACACGGGTGACGTAGCTTAGTATGTTTTATCGTGCATATGCCTAATCGTATGGCATGGTAGACGCACTTGAACTTCAGGCACCCATGAGGGACCAACTTCCCGAAGCAATCCCCGTGGCCATTTTGGCTGACCCGCAGCGCGCGGAGGAGCGACGGCCGAATTTCGGTAGCGTAGGCGGCGCGGGCGTCGTCCCCCTGAGCGACGTGTGGCACCACCCTTGGCGCCCAACGTGTTTGGCCAGATGCTTGAAGCTTTTATGGAGCTCAACCAATTAGCAGTTACTGTGTTGCCAGGATTATCTCTATTCTTAAATTTAATTACACAGTAAGCTGGATAAAGCCCTTAATGTTTCGATGTTGAGTTTCCATACTGGACTCATGGAGCCATATTTTAGTGAGGCCTGAGGAAGGCGTTGGTTTCTTATTAAATTAACGTTGTCCATGAGTCCATGAAATTTTATTTTTTGTATACGGGAAGTAGATCTTCATTTTATTAACACTGCGCGGTTAATTACCTCAATTTTGGTAAAGAAGATGGGGTTTTACTTAAAACAAAATATTCACTGGAATATCCACATGGAGATTTGAGATGTGTTGCACGTTGGTGCAGGTGGAGTTGTTGTCCCAGCATGGATGAGTGCAACCCCGTTTGTTCGAATTGATTGTTATGGTATCGTTAGAGGACATGAAGGCTCTGATGGAGCAAATGGGTAAGGAACAAGTAGCGCAGCTTACAGGACAGTTAGCTCAACTGAAGATCGTGAGTGAAGAACATTTGACACAACAATTAACGCAACAATTAGCACAGTTGAAAGTCGAGAGTGAGGAACATCTGACACAACAGTTAACGCAACAGTTAGCACAGATGAAAGTCGAGGGTGAAGAACACTTGACACAACAATTAACACAGTTGAAAGTCGAGGGTGAAGAACACTTGACACAACAATTAACACAGTTGAAAGTCGAAAGTGAGGAACACTTGACACGACAATTAACACAGTTAAAGGTCGATAGTGAGGTCCAACTCGATCGCATCAGGTCTGAAATGAAGCAGATAAGTCAATCTTGCGATCAAAATAACGAGGAAATGCAAAGACACAGGGTTGCTATTGAAAGCCAAGTTGACAGTATCGCCCAGAGGATGTCAGTTTTAGAAATGGGTACTCAGGCGCAGATGTCTACCTTTAAGAAGGAGCTCATTACGGCACAAGCGGATGTTATCGAACTACAAGAAGGCCATACGGAAACATCAGCCAGACTTGAGGCAGTTGAGACCGACGTCTCCAGATTTAAGGGAGAAGTCAAGGAAACATGGCAGGCGATAAGGGAAGAAATAAAAGAATCCCAGGAAGGAAAACGTGAGGCGTGGATTCAAGACAGAGAGGATCTCAAGAGAGACAGGGAGTCGGCGTATGATGATATTCGCAAAGAGATTAAAGAAGAAAACAAGGAACTATTGCGAGAACTAGGTGAAGATAAGAGAAGACGTCACAAGGTGGAAGTGGAATTGTTAGCTCGGCTAGAAAAACAGGAAAGCAAGCAAGCCAAGAACGAAGTGAGGGCCATGATACAGGATAAGGCTATAGCTGATTTGCAGATGGGAATAAATAAACCAATAATGGAAACCCATGGGAAGGATAAAACTGGATTCCAAGATCGGCTCGGTCCAGGAGGTGAGGAAAGACCATACAGTCCCGATTTTCATGACGTCAGAGGACGGACTTCGACGCCAACGGAGCATACAGTGGCCACTCAAGTAGTACAGGTCATCCGCATGAATGATGATCGACCGAACAAGTTTTCAGGCACGACAAATGTTACTCCAAAACGTTTTCTCCGAGAAGTAATGGAGTACATCAAAGAGACTAAGATCCCCGAAGATCGTCAGCTGAGGACGGTAGAGAAGCTCTTAACCGGCAATGCCTTACAGTGGTTTAGGAGTTTCCGATATACGTTCAACACTATGGAAGAGTTTCGGGAAGTATTTTTGAAGAAATATTGGAGTTTGTCGGCACAACAAAACTTGAGAGCAGAGCTGTACGCCCGCCGGTATAGCACTACTTCCCCAACCAAATACTCGGAGTACTTCATCACTCAGTTACACAGGATGAAGGAACTGGATATGCCACCGTCGGAAGAAGAAATGGTGACGGCGATCGAGAAACAGTTACCACCGGCAGTCCAGCAGATAATGGCAACGGCTGATGTGCGAACCGCGGTACGGGCGGAAGAAATACTTCGCCATTTGGACGAAACAACCGTACATAGTCCACAACGAGCACATCGGACGGTCGAAAACGTCAACTCAGCCGAAATTACAGAGCCACCCCGTAAACGACGCAAGGGAAGGAACGCTAACGCAACAGATGAGCAAATGGATTGGGAACAGCGTGGACGCCAGAATTCCGGAGTCAGAACCCAACAACCTGAGAATCCTCAGAATGCTGGATGGAGACCCGATTGGAGGTACAATCGCGACTGGAGGATGAATGAGGGATCACCCAGACCTTACCCTTGGAGAGGACGAGGATTCTGGAGAGGTAGATCTTCGTGGTCTCAGGGAAGGCCATGCCAAGCTGGAAGGCCTCGTCCGTCACATCAGGAGGAAATGGAACGATGGCACAAAGGGACGCAAATATACCTGGATGAACTCCAAGCTCAAGGTTCACCAAGAGGGGGAGACGAAAACAAGTGGACTAAAGGCATGGAAGTTCGCAAAAATCCAGATGTCATGGAGACTGGAGCAGAAAGCCTGGAATATCAGGATAGCCATAGAGCGAGAGGACAAAATACTCGGGAAGCATCCAAAGAAAAAAAAACTCCAATTTTAGATCGACAGGACAAGGCGGATGAGTTGAATGGGCCACATAAAGATTTGGTAGTCGCTCAAATAAGTGATTGGGTCTTAAGAGAAGAGGAATTAACCGAAGACTTAAAGGGGCCAGAGATAAAGGTCATTAAAGAATTACCGGTCATACATGCCCGAGTAGGAGGTTTAATGGTTAAGTGCATGGTGGACACAGGGGCCAGTGTTAGCCTGGTCTCACAGGCATTGGTGAATGAATTAGGAAGGCATCTCAAACTTCCAATCTTGCCCCTTTCCAATGTCAAAATTAAGGGAATCATTCCGGACAAATCCACCACATGCAAGAGTCAAACTCTTCTCGAGATTGTTGTGCAAGGATACAGTATGCCACACCCATTCATTGTAATGAGTAGAATAAATTATAATATCATTCTGGGTGCAGATTTTATAAGGGAATATGGAGCTGTTATCGATTTGGCAAATAAGGTTGTCCAATTCAAAATTGCGGATGGAAATCACCCAATGAAGATTCCGCTGAATCCAGACATTCCAAGAGATTCCGAGGAAGTGTGGATGGTACAGAGTTGTTATGAGTTAAATCAGCGACTCAATGATATCGACGACGATCTAATAAAGCCGGAGGTATGGACCACGACTCAGGAAGATGAGGTCGGAGATTCTGAGGCAGAATTTGCAAGGAAGATGCATGAGGCCAAAATTAACGATGATGATCGGATAAAGTTGGGGAAAATACTAAGAAAACATCAACAAGTTTTTGACTCTAAGCCAGGAAAAATTAAGGGATTTAAGTATGCGATGCAGATCAATGACTGGTCACCTTTCAAGAAGAAGGCATACCCTGTTGCCGAAAAATACATCAGTGAAGTTGCCACGACTTTAAAGAAAATGGAAGAAGGGGGCATAATAGCTAAAATGGCCACTCCTTTCGTAAACCCATTGGTAGTAGTCTTGAAACCCAACAGGACAGTGCGAGTCTGTTTAGACGCACGTGAAATAAATGAGAGACTGATCCCGGAGTATGACCAGGCTCCACCAATTAAGGAGATCATCCGAAAATTCAGAAACATGGTTTATTTTAGTTCAATCGATTTGACGAGCAGTTATCACCACCTGGAGCTGGAAGAGAAATCACAGCTGCTCACAGGATTCTTGTTTGACCAGCAAACATACGTGTTCCAGAGGTTACCTTTTGGCATCAAGACAGCTGGATCCGCGTTGATCAAAACACTTGATCGCAACCTGACGCCGGAAGTCAAGAGTATAACTACCCGGTACGTGGATGATATCTTGCTAGCTTCCGAAAATGTGGATGAACACCTGGCAAACTTGGAAAAACTACTGGCGAATCTCGAACAGGCCAACTTCAAAATTAACATCGGAAAGTCTCACTTTTGCCAGAGGGAAGTGTTGTATTTAGGCCATATCATTGATGGTGAAGGGATCAGACCAAACCCAGCGAAGTTGGAAGCGATTCGGAACTTCCCGAAACCAACTAGAATAAAACATGTTCGGCAGTTTTTGGGTATATGTAATTTCTTCGCTGATCATTGTCCAGGATACGCAGAAACTATGGCTCCACTCCAGGACATGCTACGAAAGAATAATCGATGGACATGGAGTGAGGAATGTGATCGTGCTTTTAGGAAGGCCAAGGAACTATTAGCGGGAAGCATCAAATTGAGTTACCCTGATTTTTCGCGCCGGTTTATTATACAAACTGACGCATCCCAAATTGGAGTCGGTGCCATGCTATACCAGGAAGACCCAGAGAATACACAGAATAAATCCTACTTAGCCTTCGCAAGTCGCAAACTGAGGAAGCATGAGCTGAACTATACCATCACGGAGCGAGAGCTATTATCCATTATATTCGCTCTACAGCTGTGGAGGAAAATTGTGTATGGTTTCAAAATTCTTATTAGGACTGACCATAAAAGCCTTGTGTTTCTATTGAAGACGCCGATGGCAGGAGAAAGAGTCAATAGATGGTCGCTATATGTTCAACAATTCGACATCACGATTGAACATCATCCAGGAAGATTCGACCTAATACCGGACATCTTGAGTCGGAATCCAGATCAAGAAGATCAGGTTGAATCAGTAAACCAGACTGAGTTAACCAGGCAGGATCGAGACTTTTTGGAAAGATTGAAAGGAATCAAAATTGAGTAAGAAAAGGACCCTTGGATGAACATGATCATAAGTTATTTCCAAAGAAAGTTACAACCTGGAACTCCCGCATTCATCGAAGCGGAGAAAATTTCTGTCAGTTATATCTGGTATAACGAATTATTACATAAGTTCGTGGACGCAGATCACACCAAATCAAGGATTGTGGTGCCACCATCGCTACAGAAGGGGTTAGTCTGGCACGCGCACCGTATTTCTGGTCACGGTGGAGTTGATAAGACGAGCGCGTTATCCAAGAGACTTTTGTGTCGCCGAAGTTACGAGAAACCATTCAAAGAACTTTTAAGGACGTGTGATCAATGTCAAAGGGTAAAACCAAATTCATTCTTAATGAAGCAGTATCCAAAGCCCCTATTGCCACAAAAGCCTTGTGAGCTTATTGCCATGGATGGATACGGTCCTTTGCCCAAAGGCAGAAGAGGATGCAAATATATTTTGGTCAGTGTGGACGTATTTTCCAAATACGTGGTCTTATGCCCAGTTCAAAAGATGAATACTCGTCAAGTTTTAAATCGAATCAAGGCCAAGGTAATTCCCACATTTGGGAAAATAGAGTTCTGCCTTACGGATCATGGAAGCTATTTTACCAGCGCCGAGTTTAGGCGGGAAATGGCGAGGCTGGATATTCGACATGTCCTGAGTTCAGTACGGCATCCAGAAGGAAATCCTTCGGAGAGGATTATGAGAGAGATTGCAAAGTTTTGTCGACTATACTGCCCGCGGCAACATTGGAAATGGGTGGACGTCTTACCGATAATTGAATCATGCATTAACAACACCGTACACGAGAGTACTGGTCGTATTCCTTCGGTTGTGCATTTCAACAAACTTCCTGATCGACCATGGACTAATGTTATACCACGTCCGGTAGATGCTCGACTGAGTCACGAGTCGACGATCAGAGATACGGCGCGTTATTTGAAGAAGCATTCCGAGCGTCGCTTAAGAAGGATAAAGAATAAGAGGTTCCACCGACCACTTCAGTTACGAGAACTGGTACTGGTGAGGAAACCAGCGATATCCGATCCTCAGGCACGAATATACGCAAAGTTTTGTGAATTACTCCATGGACCTCACAAAATCACCAAGGTGATCGGGAATAATGCGTATCGTGTTAAACACTTGGAAACGGGAATAGAAGCCATCTATAACGCCCAAAATCTAAAGGTATACCATCCGCCGGAAGGAGATGACGCAGATCAGCGAGTCAACGTCGTCGAGGGAGAATATGAGGAATCCTAAGATGAAGGACGTCCTTAGGAAACGGCAAGCTGGAAGGAAGAATGATGGAAGTATGGGTTCAGAAGCAGACGACAGATCATCATTGCCAAAAACAATGGCGTGTTCCCAGACAGAATAACCCAAATAGTTGCATGGGCAGGCACGCGCACAGGACATTTAAACGCTGCAATATGGAACGGATGTCAAAACAGTGGTGAAGTCGTGAGTGTTGGAAAAACTATCAAATCCTGTAGATAGTTTTTCAAAGACCAAGAGGGGGGAGATGCGCCCTTATCCTACGGTCATAGGCTAAGTTCGCATAGATGTCAGTAATACTAGAAACAGCGTTTAATTGAGCCTCAATTTGCAGGGAAAAGGAAGTCTGATTTTGCGTCATTTTAATCATGTTAAGCTCTTGCCGCAGTGTTATTAGGGCGAGTCATGCAACTGACCACTTGACGAACCAAAGGTACGTCACACGGAACCCGCAGACAAAGGCTAGTCGAGAACATACTTCTATAACGCGCATTTACCACGCAGGTGTACGCTCAAGGACTTTCGGGGGGGCTTGCATCAGATTACGTTCTGGAAAGTTCTGTAGTACGACTTATTCTGGTTTCGCCACGCCCCTAAATAGCGAAATTAATTTATTTCTACGATACGGCAGCACCCAGGATCGAGCCATTGACAACAATAAGCCGGAAGTAATCCTGAGATTTTTTACAGATGAACAGAATAATTAAATCATCAAGAAATTAATAAATCAGTGATCCAGAACTGAGATCCCTCCGCGGATCCGTCTGGGGTGAAGAGTTTGTTGTGAGAGTGGGGATGGCGTCTATTTCGCCATAAATAGTCCGGAGGACGCGGTGTTGATATCCCCTAAAATTACGATCGATTATCGATCGTAATCCTATGATTCGACGGACCTTACTATCACGAATAATGTGTACACAGTGTATTGAAATAGATGTGTTGGAATACGGAGCTCTTGTTTGTGGAACAATCTTCAGGTGCTCTGTCGCCATGTTTTAGATATATTGCACCCCTGCGCAGTGCAGTTGGTGAGTTTTCCAGCAGACCGCACGGGGAGGAGACAGTTTCCAGCAGACCACACGGGGAGGAGTCAGTCTTCCGCAGTTTGGTTGTCACGCAGTTAGCACGCGAGTGAATGTTAGTTGATGCTTGGTTTCGCGAGCCCGCTCGAGACTGTTAAGGTGTTCGCAAATGTGCTATTGTGCAGTTCGACACATTTTCGATAAACAGTTACAAGCACTCGCGATAAGTCAGTTTACAGTCAGTCGTCATGCAGTTTTCACGCTACAGACAATGACACTCAGTTGTATGTAAATGGTCAGTATGATTCAAGGCTGCAGGCTGGACAGTTCAGATAAGCAGTAGTAACTTTAGTAGGCAGCATATGTGTACAGGGAGAGCTTGCAGTGTTGCATGTTAACACAAGTTGTATAGCTGTAGAAACAGTACTGTCAGTCGCAGAGGTTGGGAGGTGCGCAGTTGATCGCCCGAGACTCGAACCCTCGCCGCTGGAACCAGGACAGTTCTGTGAATGAACAGGGGGAAGAGAGAACGCATCGAGGTTGCCAGTCCGGCGCGCAAGTGAAGAGTGGAATAACAGAAGTAGTGGCGCATGATCTAACGATTGCTGCGTAATCCTAGCCCGATTTTTATGTGAAAAGTGTATTGTGATGCAACGTACACGTGTTGGATAAGGTACGGGAGTACAACAAACGTACCAGTAGTGTTATATCTTTCTGTAAGAATAAGGTGAAATTTAGTGCTAATCATGATTATCAATCACTTAGTGGAGTAGTGCATTGAATGTGAATATGTGTAGTGCCGGTATGGTGTGAAAGGCACATGGTTAGGGGTTGCTGACATCTATTGCTGGAGAGGATGACGGCCAACGCTGGAAATATGATGAGTATTAATTTCCATTAATTATCTATGTCATAGTTTTATGGGTCGTGTTTATTATAGTTTGATACAGGAATAGATATTCGCCTTGGTGTAATATTAGATTTTTTAAGTTTAAGTATCATTCTGTGGTAGGTTAAGTGTATCCGTGACGACGGAACGCTGTTTGATTAATTCAGGAGATGCTTAGCGATGCTGTTTGTTCGCAAACCGCGCCAAATTGTACACTGATAGGGATGCATGTGTTCACCCCATTATGTTGTATGTATTTCAGCCCCAGGATGAAGGCACCGGAAAGAGCAAAGACACGTAGATTTAGAAAGAGAGAGATTTAAAGAATGTAAAATTTATAGACACACTAATGACACAGGTTATTAATAATAATAATAATAATAATAATAATAATAAGCATGACGTCAACTAGGGATAATAATATCAATATCGAGAGTAATAATGATGTCAGGTATGGATAGAAGGGGAGGAAGTCTAAACGTTAATGTCCTTATTACGACGCATGTGGTGGTAATTATTCATACGGATGCACTCTGAACTGTGTCAGGGATGATTTGACGCGTCCTTTCTCTTAGATTAACGCAGGTAAGTGTGGTATTGAGTAGGAGAAGTATTTAGGGTATCCTTCTGAGTGTATTGGGAGAGCAAGCTGAACATCGGCTTAATCGTGGTATGTTAATGAGAACATAGTTTGAACGTATGCCATGTGATACCGGGAAGTTCCATGAGGCCCCGGTGGTATAATGGTATTTAAAAGGTATAAGAAGTTGCATGTGACACAGCCATATGTCACTCGATTGCCAACTGAAAAGGAAAAGAAAGGTAAGTGAGGTATATTGGGCATACCCTGTGAAACGGGTAAGACTAAACTATGCGTACAGGTTTTGTGTGATAAATAGGACCACGATAAATATATTGCTCCAAGACCAGGTTCCACTCAGGTCGAACCAAAGACTATCTAGATGGTGAGGTCATATCTCCTCGTGTTTCCATTAGGCCTGTGTAGTTTACTAAGAGTGCAGTTTTGGGGAGCCCACAGCATTTAGTGTCTGAGATGCGGTTGCACTTGTCAAGGTCGTACACACCCCGCCCCTCTCCGTAACGGGACTCTTTGCGTTTCAAAGGAGGCTAGTCTGACGGTCATGTGGACAGCTGATTCCCTAGTCAGAGAAACTTATATAATATTTAGATTCATTTCGAAAATTAATTCATGATTGAGATTCACATATGGTACTGTAGTACACAAACTTTGTGATCCAAGTCTATTATAATGGTATTAAATATGATAATATTTATGTCAATAATAATAATAATAATTTGTTATCGAGTTGTGGATAAACTTATGTAAAGGGTACTTTAATCCAATAACCTTTTGTGTCCTGGCATTGCCGCGAAGATTTTATTCAAATAGATTAATAAACAGGTGGGTATTAATAATAATAATAATAATTCATGAATTTCAAGACCGAATTTATTTTAGGGTATGATACCCAGTAACCTTTGGATAGTTGATTCCATCATGGCGGTAATAATTAAAGGTGATAATCATATTGATAGCGATAATGATAATAATAATAATTGTGACTTTTATTATAACGGGGTCCGTTTGGTGATTGATTTTCCTTTTTGTGAAGTTAATTGCTCTCTCGGATAGTAGCAAGCGTCTGTGAACGTGCAATGCTCTGAAAAAGGTAGGTGAGAGTCCTTGCTTCGAAGCCTACGAGTGTATATATTTTTCCTGTTAGCATTTCAACTTGTAAATACATATTTGTGTTATGTTGTTTATTGCAGAGTGGCAAGCATCGTTGACAAGATACACCCACCGTTGTTTAATTTTTGTCGCTCGGTGCGGTATGCGAGCATAGAATGTTTTGTTTTGGTATCTGGAATATGCAAATTTGCTGCATACAGCTGGCATTCATTTTGGTTTCCTTATTTTCTTGCCTTACGGTAAGCTATTTGTTTTTGCCATGATACTCGCAAGCGTCTCGAGTTGTATTTATGTGTAGAGTTTAGCACACGCCCATAAAATTTTGACAGACAGTATTGAATCCGGGACCCGGATCATTTTGTTACGAGTCCTGAGTTCAATCCTTGGTTGATCATATTTCTATGGTATTTTGTGTTTATTTTAAATAACAGTGTAGCACATCTCAAACTCAAATCTCATTGAGGTCATATGAGTGTAAATTTGCCAGTTGGTATTAATAAGTACGCATTGATGTATGCTTAAAGGCTCAAAGGTATAAATGTGCCAAATTACATACTCATTTGAAGGGCAAACGTTGTAGTTGTGAATAATGGATATATAAGTATTGTGATTTGGTGAAAGTGTTTTAATCCACCAAAGGGGATCACATGGGCAATGTTGTCAGATCATGTCACGAAATGATTATCTCATGAATATTATAATTATGGAAGCCCTAAATTAATGGTGGATATGCCAATGGTTTGAGGTTTGTTGTATTAATTAATTGGCACACAACGGCAAGATGCCGTGCTATTCTGAACATTGAATCCAGAGGTGTGGAATGTATTACAGTGAATATTAATTATGGTCAAATCAGATTGATTTTCAACTTGGCATATGATCACTGATTAGTCGTTTGTTTAATTGAGAGATTGGATTAATTGATTGATAATCGATCATTGATAAATGATGGGATTCACAGTTCAATTAAAGTTTAATTGATTTAATTTGAATATTATTTGATTCACTGAGTGATTTGAATTGATGATTAATTTAATTAGGATTAATTTTATTTGAATTGGTGATTAATTAAATTAGGGTTAATTTTGTTTGAATTGATGATTAATTTGATTAATATTGATTTATTTGGATTGTAATTAATTTAATTATGATTGATTTAATTAAAATGTAGTTAATTTAATTATGGTCGATTAATTGAAATGTAATTAATTTAATTGAGGTTGATTAATTTAATTGGAATTTAATTACTCACTTTTTTGAGTTTTTGACATTTTTTTAAAATTATTTTTTATTTATTTGGATTGGTTTTAACATTTTTTCGTTATTTTTGATTTCTTTTGGATTTATTTCAAAATTTGTAATTCGTTAAGTTGTTTTGGAGATTGGTTCAATTTTGAATAGTTTCTTATTCTAAATTTTGATTTTCCTGAGTTAATATTTTTGGTTTTTGCTTTCTTTTCGATAATTTTTGTATTTCTTTACCAGTGTTAATAAAGTTGTTTTTTCCTTTGGTTTTTGAATCCTGTGTGTGATGATTTATTAATCAGCCCTATTGATCTTCCAAATGATGTATCCCAGGACAGTTATTAGCTTCAAGTAGGAACGCACCACCCCCGAGATTTGAATTCTGTCCTGAAGGTCCTATGTTCAAAAGGGTACAGTATGTAGGGACCCTGGAATTTCAGAAATGTTTTAAAAACTGGCAGAAGGGTAGTTTTTAATTTATGAAAAATATGTCATAAAAAATGCATTTTATGTTCGCAATACAATTTCACCAAAACAGTTATTGCATGATATTTCACAGGTTTAGTCATATTTTGGGATGGAAACACATGGTTGCAGCAAATCCCTTAAGCCAGTATACTGGAAACTGAATGCTCAGAGAAATTTGACGCTCATTTACGAAGTATTGTGGAGAAAATTTAAACTGTTGGGCAATAGCACCTGACCTCATCAAAACCCCATTATGAATACATTTTTTAAATCAACAATGAATCAAAGTAGAGTAGCCTCCATATTCTCCTGATCTCACCTGGATTTAAAATGTGCAAAGTCTGAAGATAGCTATTACTTATAGCTCAAAACCCACTATAAACCATACAGGATCTCCAAGGGGCCACTGTGTAGGTTTGAGATAACGTCTCACGGAAGTATTAGTCAGTTTGAATAGAAACATGTCTGAAAACGTGAAGAAGTCTGTAGTTAGGTCATGCAACCTGTTTTTTCAAACTTAGAACAATGGGTTTATTTTGTAAGGTATATTCTTTTGATTAATTTAATGTATTTTTCATTAGTATCACGAGACGTCAATGATTCAACAAATTTTATGGCTGTAACATGAACTGATGATGGCAATTGTTTTATGGAGCGGAATAATGAGGTCATCGACTACTCAGTTGACAGCGTCTGGTAACATTGCTCGACTCTATTGGGTGAGGTTAGACATATGTGATCTGGATAGGGAAACGGTGCCTTTTGCCAAAACTTTTTTTGTGGATTGTGAAACTACATGGAAACCTGACTACTGTATTTTGGTGTTAAGTTGAGCCCTCTAGCTCAGTTGGTTGCAAAGCTATGACTTTTACGATTTCAATTTCTTCGAAAATAGTTTTGAGATAAACGTGTTCAATACTTGAGAACTAATTCTAATCTTAAAATTTAAAGTTGTAGCCACAAAGAGAGGATTTCTTCTGGCCCAGTTATGTTGCCAATGCTGATTAGGTAGAATTATTTTAATTTGTTTTTAATGAATTTTAATCATACTTACTGTTGTCATTAAAATTTACTACTGAACTGTAGACAGTGAGTTTTATTTAAGCTTTTTATTGTGTAAATAAGAGAAAGTTATCCAAGAAAATAAGAATTGGAAGGGTAGTGTTAAATATATTTTAAGCTGTTCCCATTGATCATAATGGGAGAAGCAGCAGCATTTCAGTTGGGTGCAGCAGGCTGATGTTTAATTTGCGTTTTACTGGTGTTTATATGCAGACTTATTCTCTACGCATCGTTAAAGCATTCCATCTAGCAAGTTTGCCAGTTTAACATTGTCGTCAGCATACTGGAGTTCAAGAACAGAACCTGTCTATGCCCGTAGTCTGCGAAGATTAAGATATCCTCCATCTATCCTGCATTAAATGTCTACACCTACGGCATTTTCTCCTTGATCAGACGAAGAATAATTCAAACAAAACTTGATTATAATGTTGAGGCAATCACACATCGTTGCTAGGTACCCGTTGTGATCTTAAAGGGCTCTCCAGGTCCATTACTGTTAAGAACCGAGCCATTCATATTCTCATGGAGTATTCTAATAATACAAATCATCATCATGAACCGGCTCCAGTTTCCCGGGTGCGGTGAATGAGCGCTCTCCATTTAGTTCTCTCCACGACCTGCTGCAAATCCAGACCTCTCCCTGCAAGATCATTTCTAACCTGGTTGATCCATCTCTTCCTTGGTCGACCTCTTGGTCTCTTGCCTTTCAGTTCTTTCTCAAACCACACTCAAGCTGTTCTTTGTATGTCCATTCTTTTGAGATGACAGAACCATTTCAGCCTGGCTTCAACACAAATAAATTTGAAATAATTCATTCAACCTATAGTTAACTCCTCATTGTCATCGTGATCACTTGATTCACTCACTTCAACCAATGAACGATAATAATCTTTAAAATGTGATCATCCAATAAATAAACGTAACTACTGCTACTTAATGCTACTAATAACTGTTCTCCCAACCCTGACAAACTAAACAGTAGACAATATAGTACTGTATCAAGTAATTGGCTAAATAATAATAATATGGTATTCGGTGGCATAGTTGGTAGCATGCTGAGCTTCTATGTCCAAGATTGCAGGTTCAAACCCGGCCAAAGTCATCGGATTTTTTAAGAGCATTAAAAATCCCTCAGTATGCCTCCCTTCGGAGGGGAAGTAAAGCCGGCGGGCCCATGTCATAGATTTATGGCATGTAAAAGTACCTTCCACTAACTACAATAAATTGTGTTCAGCTAAATTTGTAGGTTAGATTTGATTAACGCTCCATTAGGATCCAACGTTCGCTGCCAGGTGCCGGCTGTGGTGGCATCTAGTAGCCAAGGTCGCAGCTAGGTATCATTGAAGGTAGCATTTGGTAGAAAAACTAGGAACTATTTGAAATTGATCGTCGGCAGTCCTGGCCTGAATTACAGATAACACACACTAGTACAGCCATCACAATAACACCGGTTATCAGACAGATTCTACACACAACTAAAGTACTGGTGTTTATTACATGACCGTGTTGTCGCCAGGGTTGGCAAAATAGCAGTTTTTTTTTTTCAAAAATAACATTTAAACAGTTTTTTTTAAATTCTGAACATGTTTTAAACAGTGTAATAAAATGCTGTACTTTTAATACTTAAATATAAATATTTTAGAGATCATCTTGACCAGAGTTGTATGGTAAGTAATAAACCAATGTTTACAACTGAAACTCAGCCAGCAGGGAAATTTAGTTACCAGCTGGGATTTTTGGCTGCCATGTTCGAAGTTTTGTCACTGACAATGCTGCCAATATGGGGAAAATGAGGGATGAATTGGCAAAAAAAGATATCAAAGAAGTGATAACTTATGGTTGTTCTGCTCACCTGCTTAATCTGTTAGCACATGACTTGGAGGTGGTTGGTATTACAGAACATGTTTAACAAATTATTTAATACCGGTACATCTGGAACACTCACTTTGCAGCAGCCAAGTACAAACAGGCTGGCGGAACAGCTCTTGCTCTTCCTACGGATGTACGCTGGGATTCTTTAGCTGACTCTATAGAGTCCTATTTGTGTAACTGGCATATTATTGTCAAAGTCTGCACTAAAAATCGAAGTGCCATTGAACCAATTATAAGTGCAAAGGTAAAGGATATCAATATGAAACAAAATGTTCAGGACTATCTCAAAAAACTTAGACTGCATCAGTCTCATTAGATAAGATGCTGCGTGATAACTGTACCATTGGGGAAGCAGTAGAGGGTTGTCTTGACCTGCTCGATTTTTTCAAAAATGTAAACAATCCCAATGACTTAAAGAAATTCATGAAACGATTTAACACCGCTGTAACTGATACCCATCTCGTTGCCAATCTCATGGATCCACGCTATCAAGGACAGAGACTGAGTAAAGAACAATATCATTCTGCTATGGAGTATGTTGAAGCTTACCACCCAGATGCAATGCCTGACAGCAAAATGTTCGCCCTTCAAGGAATACCTGTTTGGTCCTGCAATACTAAAAGAAATTAAACCCCTGACATGGTGGGTGGCACTGCAGAATAACATTCATCACACAACTTCAGGCCTAGCACATCAGCTGCATAGTGCAGTTGCTTCATGAGCTGGGATAGAACGTCTTTTCTCCACTTTTGGGTTTGTGCATAGCAAAGTCAGGAATAGGTTAGGGACTGAGAAGGCTGCCAAACTAGTTTGTGTTTTTCGTGAACTCAACAAGAAACCTGTTGAATAAAGACAAAGTGGCAGTGACATTTGGATTTATAATATTTTAAATACATCCCTATATTGTCTGATGGATGTTCGCTTGCAAAATTTTTTAACAAGTACATCAAGTTTAAAACAACGCACATTATTTAAAATTAGTTTTAATCTCAATGCTTCAAACAACCGTCTAAAATATGTTTCTTTAGAAGTTTTTTTTCATATTTTTAATTAATCATTTTGCAATACAGTAGAGTACAGTGGTCTTCTCTGCCTTCTACTGAAGGTTTTACGTAATAATATAAAGTTTATAGAGTGATTTTGTAGGGGTGCCAACCCTGGTTGTCGCAGCCCCTAAACTGAGGAACGAACCATTAATATGGTACACTCTTATATGTGAAGAAATTAGAAAATCCTCCTGATAAAGGAGAAATAAAAGGAACTATTATATTTGCATTGCAGCCAATGGCCATAGCAGGGTATTTTAATTGAACTGCCCGTACGTAGGCTCCCCATCAAGTTCAATTTCAAGTAGTTCCAACTTTGGCTACCAGAGATGCCACTGACACCTAGCGGTGAACGTCGGAACTTGGAGTGTTTCTAACCTAATAACCTACAAATTTAGCTACACACTACCAATTGTAGTGGTAGGTTCTTTTACATGCCATAAATCTATGACATGAGCCCGCTGATTAAACTTTCCCTCCAAAGAAAACTTTACTGAAGGATTTTAACGCTCTTAAAAAGCCAACGACTTCGGCCGGGTTTGAACCCGTGATCTTGTGCATAGCAGTTCAGCATGCTCCCAACTACGCCACTGAAGCCTTGAATAATCAGAGAAAGGGACCTATTTTCGCCTTAAAGATCAACACTACAACAAGGGATACGGTACCTTATCATTTATTGCTGCAATGAGAACAGGTTCCATTACGTTGTTGCGAAAAATGTATCTTTATGTTATCTATCAGCGAATTGATGGACTAAGTGATCTCAACCAGCTGGTAAAGCAAGGGTCAGAGGAACATGAATCAATTAAATCAAGTTTTGTTCAATCACTCTCCTGACAAATGTGATTTGCTGACAACAGGATCCTTTCACTTTTCCAGGTCACATGACGTGTTAGCCAAGTTCCCTTCATCCTGCACGTTAGTCGACTAGTTTACTGTCTAGGCCTATTTAAATAACACATTTACTTAATTGATTCATGTTCATGTTCTTCAATCTTTGCTTTACCAATGAGAGCTGCTTGTTGTTGAGTGCCAAATATTGTGGTAGGCTGTTAGCAGCCACTAGGCCAAGCTGATGATATCAGTCTGAGTAGTACGAAATAATGCTGAGGAAGTCCTGTCGCATGCTATTTTGCCAAACTTGGAGATGGAGAATGCTTGATTGAAATCTGAATGTATCCTGTGATAATAAAGAGCAAAGTATATTTTGTTTAACTCTAGTATTATAAGAAAGTAGACACACAAGACCTCTATAGAGATTTCAGACAAATATTTGAGAAATTTTCGATCAGACTGATTGAAGAGGTACTGGGTGGATCGATAGAACCAAACCGTACATACTTCAAAGTAAAGTGAACATATAACGACTCAAGTGGTCCAATGTGACTAATAAAGTTAATAATTAAAAGAGAGTTTATTGATGACGCAAAGTTACAAATTTAACTCCTAGGTGTCCTTCCTGTAAGGTTCAGAGTTTTAACTATAAATTAAACTTTAAAAGTCTGTAAACATTACCGTATGTTTGTTTGCGGGGAACAAATGGTTATGTTGTATTAATGCTCTGTTATTAAAGCCACTGTGAAAGTGTTTGACGAAACTTTCTCTCCAAGCCAACACATCAAATTCTTAAATATAGGCAGCTAGTTTACAACCTATCGATGAGAATTTATTTTCAAGAAAAATGAACTGCTTGACTGCTTCTCCAGTGTATGGTGGAGGTTCACTGCTTGTGTTACGTATGTTAATATTGGTTTTCCCAGTCTGCTTCAACTTGTTCCCCCAAGATCTTTTACAAAGAATCCTGATCTGCTTGAAATTTATTCCTGTCTACTAAGCCTATGTAAGTTCAGATTTCTGAAATAATATGAGCAGTATGTATCTTTCAGTAATTTGTGCATTATTGTATTTGCGAATGATTAACGTGTTAAGAGTATAGTTGCTGTTTCTTGGTTGTTGTGGAAGTAGGCTTGTGCAACATCCATGGTGCTAATTCACAGTAACTAATTCCTCATACCGTATTTTTCTGTATTCAGTTGCCCATCATAAACCGCAATTCCAGATTTGTAAGGAAAAATTCAATATGTTAGTAAAGTATAGGCCTACTCTACCCTATATGTGGTTTCAGTACGTAAAAATTATATATACAATATCATAGAGCTACCGTGCATTTTATGTGTGTAAGTTGTTTGTAATAAAATGTTCACATATTTATGAAATTGAAGTATATCATTATGGTCCTAATATCATTGTACAGTTTTGAAGATCCAAATCGGTTTCTGAATGTCGTATTGATCTTTAATTACCAGAGCCCATATTTTTTCCTTGGGCATGTGTCAAAATCTCACAAAGTATGATAAGAATCATGTAGTTTGAACTTCAGCTTTTGTTTGAAGGTCAATACAAGGTTGAATTTACATGATTTTCAAACTACTGTATGTCATCAGATGTTTGTGAACAAAACCTAGAGATACAGCTGTGGGCACTACTTTTGAATGGTGGTTCTACGGTATGTTCTTTATACAGTTTAGACTTATGAGAATAAATTATTATATTCATTTTACAGTGCAGCTTTTGGTGTGTGCATGCTTATCGTACATGGATCTAAAATGTGCTCTCAGTCATCTTGTGTATGCCTGTACTTAACATTACAGATGCATGTAGGTATGTATGTGTACAACAAATATAAAACTGTTTTGTATCAGTATTAAGAGGCTATTTTTTCACCTAATTTGTATTGATGAAATGCATTAAACTCTGTGCTGGTTGAATTAAATTCTTTCTCTTTCTCTTTCTCTCGCTGTTATTGGAGTAATTTTCCTTATTGTCTGAGAGACTAGACAAATGGTCAGTGGCTTGTGGTGACAAGCACAAACTAATTGTAATTTCAGAACTAATAATTCATAGGTTTTTGAACCGGAGCCTGCATACCTAAAATTCCCTTCTAATTTATGTATGTCCATTTTTAACCCTTTAAATGCTGAGTTTTCATTTGACTGTGTGGTCCCTCAGTGCTGAGTTTATTCATTCGTATGTAAAAAAATAAATTGTAGAAGCCACAATTTTTAACCTATCAGGGGGATGAATAGATTAAAATGTTTATAAATGTTGGTTCTTTAAAATATTTAAATGCAAATTGAAGATCCTACTATTATGTTCAATATTATGAGAGAAATGAAAATTTAACTTTTTGTGCTCACGTGTAATTAATCACCTTTATACAATGTAAACGGTCCAAAAAATATAAATCCTAAAATCTGTAGGCAACTAGTATGTTACTTCATCATCAGTTTCTGCTGTGGTTAATGTGAGTTTGCATTCACAAATTCTCATAGTGTGTTTCTTTTGTTTTTGTATTTCTCAGTGTTCTTTTGTTTTTGTATAGCACACAAGTCAAATGTACTTTTTGAATATAACTGTCTGTTTCCGGTTGTGACCATTGGATGTCGGTGTTTGTTTCTTCTCCCATCAATTTGGAGTTTAGGACTGTATTTAGTAAACCTTTTTTGCTAATTATTTTATGACAGGTTATGAGCCCAGTTAAACGCTTATTGCTGTTAATGTGTGGACTTTGTGATGGGAGAATGTCGGTCGTTAAAAGGTGTTGATATGTGCGGCGCACATGTGGACGGCAGTTGAGTGTGCATTCAAGATCGTTTTTGGTGAATTTTGTGGACGATTTTCTATTGTAAGGACTATTTGTATGTTTTATTTTAAGTATACATACTAACATGGATGCAGCTACGGGAAGCAGCGAGCGAGTAGTTGCAATAGTGAGGTTACAGGACGACAATTGGGAAGCGTGGAGCACCCGAACAAAGGCATTGCTTCAAACAAGGCATCTGTGGGACGCGGTTCAAGGTTTCCCACGAAAGACCGATACAGGAGAGGTAGAAGATACACCCGTTGAAGAGTACTCCGAGGCCCAACTGGGCAAAGATCAAGACGCGAAAAACTTGCTCATAGGTTTGGTCACCGACCCTTTCCTAGGTGATATCAAAGAAGCGGAGACAGCTAAGGAAGCATGGCAGAATCTTCTGACTTCATGTTGCGATACCGGAGTCCTTCAAATTGTGACGATGTTAGAAGAATTGTGTCTTTTTAAGAAAACAAGTGACATTAGCATGCGTACATTTGTTGATAAAGTGCTCACTTGGTGTGCACGGTTGGACGATGTAGGTATAAAATTTACGGATAAGGCCAAAGCTGCTTTTATTCTCAGAGGACTGGAAAAGCGGGAGTACGAAAATTTGATACGTTCATTGGAAAGCAATGAAAAAAACTTAAGTGTAAAGGTAGTGCGAGCCAAACTATTGTTGGAGGAGAGAAAGAACAAGTTGGACAAACTAAAGATGGAGCGAGAACAGGAGACTTATGCGAGGCTGAAGAAGGAAGAATCTGAGGGTGAAAGCGTGAAGGCAATGGTGGCAGCCATGCGCTTAAATTCCAAGGGGGTCGTCAACAGCAGCAAAATTGTCAACAACCAACAGGTAGTGGTGGATTCATGTGCTACAAGTGCCAAGAACAGGGGCATATTGCGACGTTCTGTGATTTAGTTCATGAAGCAAGAAAGAAAGGTTCAGTTTTGTGTTTTAATTGTGCCAAGATAGGTCATACTTCCCGGAATTGTAGTAATGGACGCAAGGAAAATGTTAAGGTTAAGAATCGTGAGGTTATTGCCACGGTAAAGGACGATGAGGCGGCAAACGAATGTGTTCAGATTAATGCTAGAAGTGTTAAGGTAAAGGCTTATGTGGCAACTGAAAGCAAGGATGATGCATCTGATTGTGTACGCAGGTGGTATGTAGATTCAGGAGCCACTGAGCACCTGACACCTTATAAGGATATTCTGTATGAATACACCCCAAAGGTTTCTGATAGTGTAGACACAGCTGATGGATCCGTAGTTAGTGTATGTGGTATGGGAAGTGTGCTTATGAAGCTATCTGACAGGTGTGGAGGTTCTTTTCTGAAACTGAAAAGAGTGTTGTATGTCCCAGGTCTTCAAGACAATTTAATATCTGTAGGTCAATTTGACAGGAAAGGTGCAGTCTTAACCATTAAAGATAGCAAAGTTGTATTGTCAGATCATGAGGGTATATTCCTTACGGGTGAGGCCGTTGGAAATATGTATGAGGTAAATTGTGATTATTTTATGGTAGAACAAGGGAAAGAATTTGCATGTAATGACGAGGTGGAGGTTGTGAATGCTAAGAGCAACAAAGCTGTAACTAGCGGAATATGGCCATGCTCTGAACATTCCAGATCGTGATTTTATACCCAAAGAAAAGAATCTTGATTGTGATACTTGTAAACAAGGTAAAATGAAAAGACATAAATTTAATGAAAGAGATCATGTATCTCAGAAGCCATTAGATGTTGTGTTCTCTGATGTATGCCAGCTAGAGCACCCATCGATTGGAGGTAGCAAATATTTTATTATATTTACTGATGATTGTACCAGATTCTCATATGTAAGGTTTCTTAAGCATAAGAGTGATGCATTTAATGAGTTTCTCAAGATTAAGGCCCTAATGGAGACAGCACAAGGGACCAAGTTGAAATCTTTCCATTCAGACAACGGTGAAGAGTATTTAAGTACAGAGTTTTGTAACTATCTTGAAAAGGAAGGTATTGTTCGTAGGTTAACAATGGCTTACTCTCCCCAACAGAATGGCGTTGCTGAACGCCTCAACCAGCAAATTCTCACCACTAGTAGGTGCATGCTCATTCAGTCAGGCATGCCAGTTCAATTTTGGGGGGAAGCCATCAGCACAGACTGCTATATAAAGAATAGGTGTGTGTCATCAACTGTAAAGAACATCCCATTTGAACTGTGGACGAGTAGAAAGTTGTCAGACCAGGAATTGCTTATGTTAAAATCATTTGGTTGTAAAGTTTGGATCCATAAACGTAATGTGGAAAAGTTAGTGCCAAGGGCACATGTTGGTGCAATGCTAGGGTACCCCGATGACTCGAGGGGCTACCGTGTATGGGACATCGAAAAGAAATGTGTCATTAAATCCAGGAATGTAGAATTTGTTGAAGATGTATTTCCATTTTCTGTAAAAGCCCAGGAAAAACCTGTAACTCAGATAGATTGTGAACCTAGAACAGTTGGAGAAGTGTTTGTCGAGCAGAAAGATTGTGGAGGTGACGTGTTTGAACACGAAGTAGCCTAATTAGGAAATGAAAATTCTCTTTGTCAGATTCTGATGTCGTAATAGACGCTCCATTACAGCCTGAACACACAGTATTACGCAGGTCGAGTAGAGAGAGAAAACTTCCCAGGAAGTGTGTGTGTTGTAATGAAGTCAAGGTCAAATGTCGCATTGTCATGTTGAGGTGTCTTTTCAAGAAACCACCTCACGAGATGACAAAGATAAATGGTTTGAGGCAATGAACCAAGAGATTGCCCTCTTGGAAAAACATAATTTGTGGACACTTGCAGAAGATTCAGGTGGCAAGACTCTCATAGGCACCAAATGGGTGTATAAAACTAAACGAAACCAAGAAGGTGAAGTGTTAGTTTTAATGTAAATCTTTATTTATCAAGTGAGAAATACAATACAAAATACAAATCATCTTTTGAGATGCTTGTCACATGTCACGCGAACACGCACAGACTTTGCACTGACTCGTCTTTTGTTCTCTTCTTTATTGTACATGTCTATTTCACCAGGTGGCGCTACTGTGCTATTTTTCTTTCAAATATTAACACAACCTCCAAAGAAAAATCAAATACAAATAAAAAATTAAACAAGATGAACTATTGAACACTTTTCAGCCTCTAAGATGTCATCTTCTGCACGCCAATTCTCTCACGCAGCATCTCGAATCTGACCCTCTCCAGAGGTTTAGTTAGAAGATCAGCTAATTGATTGGTCCCGTCGATGAGCTCCAGCTCAAGGTCTCCGTCCAAAAATATTTCCCTCACATAGAAATGACGTACCTCAATATGCTTGGATTTTCGATGGTACTCCGGATTTTTAGCCAATTTAACTGCACCAGCATTGTCGATGTAAAGCGTAGGAGGTTTGTCAGCAGTTCCCAGTAATTCAGAAAACAGTCTTTTCAGCCAAATCAACTCCTTTGCTCCTTCACTTGCAGACACGATTTCAGCTTCAGTTGTCGATGTTGACACAGACTTCTGTAACTGACTTCTCCACGATACAGCTCCATGATTGTAGGTCGAAATGACACCCGTCGTTGAACGTCTCGTCCTCTTGTCACCGGCGTAGTCATCATCACTGTAGACCTTCAAAACGTCCTCTTTCCTATAGACGATTCCATGGTTCACTATGCTCTTTAAATATCGAAATATCCGTTTCACATTGACTCCAGTCTTGAACTGTAGGATTCTCCATGGCTCGAGCAGCTTTGTTGACCGCGAATGCGATATCTGGACGAGTAGCTGTAGTCAGGTACATCAAGGGTCCCACCGCCTCACGATAAGGAGCCCTGGCCGAAACCTTTTCTCCGTCTTCACTTTCTTCGCGTCCAACTGGGGTAGACACTCCATTTGACTCGGCCATCCCAAATTTTTCTAGGATTTTCCTCGTGTAATCCTCTTGACTGATTGCAATTGATCCATCATGGTTTTCTTGTATCTTCATGCCCAGGAAATTGTTGAGAGATCCTCTGGTCGTGTGAAATTCCTGCTGAAGTTTTTCCATGAACTGCTCGATGTCTTCTTCGTTGCCAATTACCAGACCATCATCCACAAAGATTACAACAGCCAACCACTTTCCATTTTTGTTGCTGTAAAAGAGACAAGGATCAGCTTTGCTGTTTTTGAATCCAGCTTTCTCCATGAATTTCTTGAAACGCTTGTTCCAGCAGCGTGGAGCCTGTTTTAAACCATATAAGCTTCTCTTTAGATGACACACTCGGCCAGTACTGTCCTGATGACCTTCTGGCTATTCCATGAACACATCTTCTTCAAGCTCGCCGTTCAAGAAAGCCGTCTTGACATCAAATTGACCAAGTTTCATCTCCTTTTCAACAGCTACTGCAAACAGAGCTCGAATGGTATCATACCGTGCAACAGGGCTGAATGTTTCTTCATAATCGATTCCTTGCTGTTGCGCATAGCCTTTGGCTACCAATCGTGCCTTGAAGCGAACTTCTCCACTGTCCGTTGTCTTCTGTCGAAGAACCCACCGATTTTTCAGGACCCGTGCACCATTTGGACGCTTAACCAATTTCCAGGTATCATTTTCCTTTAAGAACTCCAATTCTTCATTAATTGCTTTCAACCACTGATTTTTATCACTAGACTGCAGCGCTTCAGAGTATGAGTCAGGATTCTTTTCAGCGATAGATGGTCCAGCCATGTACATGTAATTTCCACTGATCATCCACGATAGCTTCTTACTTTCACGTTTGCTTTTCCTTCTTTCTTCAGTCTCTCCTTCTTCCTCATCTTCGCTTCCTCCGGAACTGGATGCCGAAGCAAAATCTTCAATTTCGCTTAAGTTCTCATCTGACTCTGACCTCCTCTGTAGGCCTACATCAGACGATGAATTAGACTGATTCCTCTCCACACGTTCTTCAAGCGTCACTTCAACCTTTCCGGCGTTGGCGCGCAGATTGCAGACAACTTCAGGTTTGAATTTCACATCATGGCTTAGAACAACCTTTCCCTGAGTTGGAATCCGGACTCTAAATCCATCCCTGTCGTTCACGTACCCAACCAGATGTCCAAAAACAGCTTTGTCGTCGAACTTTGAGCGAAAATTCTTGTCGATATGCACGTAGCATTCTGTTCCGAAGATCTTCAGATGACTGAGACTTCCCACTGGTCGTCCATACCACAATTCATAGGGAGATTTGTCTTCAATGGATTACTTCCCAGTGCGATTCAGGAGGTACACCGCAGTGTTGCAGGCTTCAGCCCAAAGTTGTTTCGTTAACTTGCTGGGATTCAGCATAGATTTTGCGCACTCCACAATCGTCCGATTTTCACGTTGCGCAACTCCGTTTTGTTGTGGTGTGTACGGCGTAGTAATGCTGTGTTCTATGCCTCTGCTTGTGAGTAGTTCAGAAACCTTCTTGTTATCAAATTCTTTTCCTCCATCACACCTGAACAGCTTCACGACATGTCCATTTGTTTTGGCTTCATTCAGGAACTGTTCCAGAACGGTGTACACTTCACTTTTGTGCTTTAAAAAGAAAACTCGTCGAAACTTGCTGAAATCATCCTTGAAACATACGTAGTAGCGTGCCTTTCCAAGAGATTCAGTAGACATTGGTCCATTCACATCGGCGTGGATTTGTTCACCGGTGGCTGTTGGTCGATTCATTCGTGTCTTGAATGACAGTCGATGCATTTTTCTCAGTGCACATCCATCGCAGAAATCCTCTTTACACATGTCTACATTGATGTTCATCTGCTTCAGTACATTCTTGACATGCGCTTTGTGTTGATGACCAAATCGTTCATGGTAGATCTGCAGTTTGTCCGACGATGTAGCTAAATTCACTTGAATTGGTTGTGCCGGTTTCACGACGCGCATGTCAAGTACATACAGACCATGACTCACACGTTCAGCCATCATCGCCTTTCCAGTAACCTTGTCTTCAATTCTAACAGTTAGGTCGTCAAGTCTTGCACAAAAACCTTTCCTTGCAGTAGCTTTCACAGAAAACAGATGAGCCATTGCATCGGGAACATACAAAACTTCAGTCATCTCAGCACTCAACCAAGCGTTGTTCAACCGCACTTGAATGTTTACAGTTCCTTTGCCGTGAGCTAGCATGCTCACACCTCGTTTTCCTAGCAAAATATTCTCTGGAGCAGCAAACTTGACGTATGTTGTAAAATACTGTTTGTTCGCGGTGATGTGATTTGTGGCGCCACTGTCGCAGTACCACTCGTCGGCTTGAACAAAGTCGCCGTCTAACGCACTCATAGCATGTGTCAGAAACGAAGCATTGTTCTCCATATTTTTGTTTCTAGTGTCACCCTCTTTCTTCTTCACTGGACATTCACTTGCCCAATGGCCCAATTCCTTACATTTGAAACATGGAAACTTCTGCTTTACTCGTTGAACATTTTTCTTCGACTTGTCATCTGCGCTGCCTTTGCCACTGCCATACTGGGAATGCTTTTTGGGAGCACTACGTACCACAAACGCAGTCGATTCCACGTTTCCTTGGTCACACAGTTCAATCGTGCACAATTTTTCAATCAAGTTCACAGTTTGATTTTCCGTCGGAATCGTGTCCCACACATCCTTGAAATTATCATATTCTTTTCCCAGCGTGGATAAAATTCGACCGTTCAAAATCCTTTCAGATAGGCCTAACGTGTTTTCGTTGTGCTTTTGGAGTTCGTCGTTCAGATCCTGATAAAGCTTCTGTAACTTCGCGACAAGGGTGCTGATGTCCTCCTTGTCGTCACGTGTCACTCGGAAGAATGACTCGATCAACATGTTCAGTCGCTGCGTACTGCTTCGTTCGAACCGTGCGCTCAATTTTGTCCAAATTTCACTGGCAGCACGTCAACACGAGCTCGGCAACAGATTTTCCTAGCGCACCTGCTAGCAAACTGGCCGCGTTCGCGTCTTCTTTCAACCACTGCTTATATGCCGCTTTTTGTTGCGCAGTTGCATCTGCCGGCAACACAGGACACTTTTTCGAACCATCAACAATATTTTCCAGTTCATACGACCGCAAAACCATCAACACATGCCATTTCCACTTTGCCCAGTCTTCAGGTCCTTCAAGTTTATCCACTTGAACTGTGTAGTCACTGCCGGTTGCCATTTTGAGGTTATCCTTACTCACAAAAAAATACAGCACGTGTTCCACAAGCGCTCAGCTTCGGATCCACTCACGAGATAATACCATTTACACGTGGCCTGGGCCCATAACCTGTTAGTTTTAATGTAAATCTCTATTTATCAAGTGAGAAATACAATACAAAATACAAATCATCTTTTGAGATGCTTGTCACATGTCACGCGAACACGCACAGACTTTGCACTGACTCGTCTTTTGTTCTCTTCTTTATTGTACATGTCTATTTCACCAGGTGGCGCTACTGTGCTATTTTTCTTTCAAATATTAACATGAAGTACTTAGGTATAGAGCACGTTTAGTAGCTCAAGGTTTCAGTCAGATAAAGGGTACAGATTTCCTTGAATTCTACAGTCCTGTGGTAAAAAGGAAAACTATTAGGACCCTTATAGCCATAGGAGTAGAGCGTGAATGGGATAATTGTCATTTGGACATTGTATCGGCATACCTTAATAGCAAAATTAAGGAAACTGTATTTGTAAGTCAACCAGAAGGTTTTCACAGTGTAGAATACCCAGACTATGTGCAAAAACTCAACAAGAGTATTTACGGTTTATGTCAAGCTGGTAAAGATTGGCACAATTGTATCACTGCACAACTTGTCAAGCTTGGCTTAAATCAAAGTAAATGTGATCCCTGTCTGTATTTTAGCCCAGATCATGACCTGTATGTTGCCCTTTATGTTGATGATCTAGGTGTGTGGGGATTACAAGCTAAAATAGATTGGTTTGTAAAAAGATTGAAGTCAAAGTTTGAAGTGCGTAATTTGGGAAATATCTCAGATTTTTTGTCGATTAAAGTCACTCAAGGGTCTAAGAAAAAAGTATGTTTAAGTCAAAACATGTACATAAGGACAAATGTTCTTAAATCACTAGAAGAACCCTACCCAAAAGGTTGTGGTACCCCTTTACCTTCAACTGTACCAAACAATGTCACAGAAGAATTAAAAAAAAAAACGTTATAGAAAAATTGTAGGTAAGATCCTATACTTATCCAGTACAACTAGACCAGATTTAAGTTTCCCAGTATGTAAGGTTAGCCAGGCTAATTCAAATCCTAAAATGCAAAATTGGAAGGAAGCTCAACACCTCCTTCATTACCTCAAGGAGACCCAAGATTTGTCATTGTGTTATGAAAAATCAGGAGAAAAACTGAAGGTGTTTGTTGATGCTCCTTATGGAAATTATGTAAGTGGAAGGTCATATGAGGGGTATGTTTTTGTGCTGGCCAAGGGTGCCATTAGTTGGAAAACCACACTCCAAAGACGCATTGTATGATCAACTGTGGCAGCTGAATACGTATCAATGGCGGATGTGGTAGATGAGGTGAAATGGATGTGCAATTTGTTTAAAGAGATAGGAGTCAACTTTTGTCGACAAGCCCTGTGTTGTTTTTGCTGACAACCAAGGAGCCATTTCACTATCTAAAAACCCAATAGTGTCAGAAAACACTAAACAACTTCGGTTAGATTTATACTACTTACGAGAGTGTGTGCAAGAGGGTGAGATAGCATTTGAATATGTCAACACAGAATCAAACCTTGCTGATATATTTACCAAGGTGTTACCAAGGATAAAATTACGTAAAATCTACCCTCAATTGGGATTGTTACCATACAAGGATTGATGTACAAATGTTTGTTGTTAGTGTAAGGCTAGTTATGTAATTTGTTTTGTATTAAGTTTTTTGTGCAATTTGTGAATGGGGGAAGTGTGAGTTTGCATTCACAAATTCTCATAGTGTGTTTCTTTTGTTTTTGTATTTCTCAGTGTTCTTTTGTTTTTGTATACCACACACGTCAAATGTACTTTTTGAATATAACTGTCTGTTTCCAGTTGTGACCAATGGATGTCGGTGTTTGTTTCTTCTCCGATCAATTTGGAGTTTAGGACTGTATTTAGTAAACCTTTTTTGCTAATTATTTTATGACAGTTAATAAGTGAAGGTTTCTTTGATCCGAAATGACATCGCGTCGAGAGTAACTAGTTTGTTGTTCCACCATGTTTGTTTACATCATGGATGAACGACAGCTGTAGAGAACAGACTTCTACAAAAAGCTCTGGTAGTCACTTCCCAAAGCTATTAGCCATGCTCACAAGGGGAGGATACGATGCATGGATCACCGATTCGAACGATCTTTAGTACACGAGTAGGACATGGCCAGGCGTATATCAGGTGCAAGTAGTAAGGTGCGCTTCTCAGCCGTTTTCGAGAAATTAATTAATTGCAATTACAGAGTGGCGTCCATGTGCGTTGTACGCTAGCAAGAACCCAACGAGCGCGTGGTGCAGCAGTAAGAGCCCTGCTTCGTAAGCGCGGGATCACTGGATCGAATCCCAACGGTGAGCCTTTGCAGGTTTTCTTTTCTCTCTTTTTTTCTTGTAACCATTGGCTATTTCCAACCACTACCCATAGCATGAATCACTGCTTGCGGGGTACGGGGTGGTCTGATGGTTGACAGACATGCAATGATCGGAACAGACTGGGCCTTCAATGTATTTTTTTTATTTAGTCAATTTTACCCTCCAGGTTGGTGGCTCCCACAGACTCAGCGAGGGAGCTCACCTTTACAGCCTTTCCAGGCAGTGTCCTAGAGCTGAGAACACCTGGTCAGAGTGGATACAACTGGCGAGGTGTAATCAGCACCTCGTCCAGGCGGCCTCACCTGCAAAGCGAACTGGGCCCTTATCGGGGAAGGGAGGAGGGGAAGATTAGGATGGATAGGCAAGGAAGAGGTAAGGAGGCGGCCGTGGCCTTACAGCAGGTACTGTACCCGTATATTCGAGAGGCGGTCTGTCAGATATCCGAAGCACCGCTGGAT
Organism: Meconema thalassinum; assembly: GCA_946902985.2. Classification (NCBI taxonomy): domain Eukaryota; kingdom Metazoa; phylum Arthropoda; class Insecta; order Orthoptera; family Tettigoniidae; genus Meconema; species Meconema thalassinum. Next base: position 218,296,839 of record OX336391.1, read on the forward strand.
TTGTAGACCCTGACTGCTCCGGCTTAAATACTAGTCAAGAATCCACTCCAACATGACCCTCAAGAATATACGTAGCGGGAAATACGATGAAACTGTGAATTACAAATATGCGCTTCGCTCGAAGTAGAGCACCTAACGCGTTCTCGGGGATCTCGTGGTCTGCCTCTGGACCTAAAATGGGTTTCACAGTTGCATCTCCTTATATCTAAAATAAATCAAAACGACGCGGCGTCGGACAAAAGTAAACAATTTAATAACAAAAGGTAAACTATGTCTAAACATTTACACTCTTAATAAAACACACCCATTCTCACCTCTTCACGTCTACGCCACTGACAATCCTGTGTTCCACGAACATTGTGACAAAATCTAGGGGCGGCCTAAGCCTATATAACAAGCTAAAACAATTTAAAAATCCCCGCGTGTTTCACATTCCTGTGGCACGCTCCGCTGGACACCTGAGTCCTTGCAGCGCGCGACTCAAGCCACTTGACAGATTATATAATCCAGCCCGTTACAATCTCCAATACCGGCTGATTCATCCATTGACTCTGTTGGCAAGCAACATGTCGACTCATTTATGTGGCGGTGCCCTGGCCTTGGCTGGAAAAACGAGTTATGAAGCAGACCCTCGCCTGTCTCCCTTGACCGAGAATGCACACTTCTGCCACCAACAAGCAAAGTTATAAAAAAAACTGATTTACGCCAGACAAAAACGCAAATCTCTCATACATCCTACATGTTAACAAAATGAAACTTCCACACACTATTCCTTTCACTCTCTCGCGTTGTGATACCCCAACGGAGTTGTTTTCATACACACTGAACAAAACAAACCGCATTCATCCACATCGACTTTCATACGCTATCCACTATGCTAAAACACCAATTAAATTCCTAAACCTAACACGTTATACCCTTGATTGAAAAGTAATGAAAGTTAATAACGAATGAAATTGAAATACATTCAATAGCATGAGCTATTATCAAGATAAGAATGTAATGTCTATTTACACTCGAGCGTAAGCTCCGATCTCGCATTAATGCCAATTGCAATTTAATGGGAACCTCACAATTCTCCATAGCTTCAGATATACTACTTATACTCAATTCTGGTCTGTCGTCAAAATAAATCAAATATATTCGAACAGCAAAGGTTAAACCTACGTGTTTACATAGGCCTACTTGGGTTTAGTAAAAGTTAATAAGAGTAAAACGTAACAGACTTCAATATCCAATTTCCCGTCTAAATTTCAGCTGTTACCCTATTATCTTCACTTATCCAAAGTCGTGTATGAAATAAAAGGAGTTCTACTCACTCACACCTTATGCCTTGCCAAAAATAGCCTTGCCCATGCAAAGATTGTATTATAATGCGGAAACTCCTTCGCTAAAAGCCTCTCGTATGCCAACTGCACACGTAATTACAAACATATAAACCAATGTCAAAAGGTTATCATCTTCACTTCCTTCAAACTGGCATTCTTTAAAAAGGGCATAATTCCTCAACGTTGTCAAACCAACCACTGGTATAAAAACAATTATTTATTTATTTATTTATAAATAATAAAAAACAATAACATCAGTTGATAATCCACTAATTTATACATGTCAACGACCTTTGGACTAAGCGTGAAAGACCTCCCCACAATTACTTTAAAAATGTTACTAGGATATATCTAAACTGTTGCGTATACATTTAATAAAAATACTGTACTGTAACTCCATACTTCTGGTTTCACTTTCACAGATGAAGGAATATCATGTCTACAATGTGACACTATATTGTTGTTGTTTGAGTCTTCAGTCTTTTGACTGGTTTGATGCAGCTCTCCATGCCTCCCTGTCCTGAGCTAATCGTTTCATCTCTACATAGCTACCACACCCTACATCGGAGGCAATCTGTTTAACATATTCTAACCTTGGTCTACCCCTACAGTTTTTGTCCTCGACACTTCCATAACTAAGCTTGCTATTCCTGGGTGTCTTAGTATGTGTCCTACCAACCTATCTCTTCTCTTCATTAGCAGTCGCCAGAAACATCTCTCCTCTCCCACTCGTCTTAATACCTCTTTGTTTGTAACCCTATCTACCCATCTGATCTTCATCATTCTCCTGTAACACCACATTTCAAATGCTTCAATTCTCCTCTTTTCTGCTGCACCAATAGTCCAAGTTTCACTTCCATAGAGCGCCACGCTCCAGACAAAGGCTTTCAAAAATGACTTCCTAATACCTAAATCTATATTCGATGTCAGCAGATTCCTTTTTTGTAGAAATGCTTTCTTTGCCTGAGCCAACCTACTTTTAATATCCTCTTTGCTTCGTCCATCACTGGTTATTCTGCTTCCTAAGTAACAGAAGTCTCCTACTTCCTTCAGCTTTTCACCTGCCAATTTGATCTCCATAGAGGTTTCTGATTTATTTCGGCTGCATTCCAGTATTTTTGTTTTACATTTATTTATTTTCATCATGAATTCTTTCCGTAAGACGGAGTCCATACCATTCAAAAACTCATTCAAATCCTCAGGCTTGTCGGCCAAGATGACGATGTCATCAGCAAATCTCAGAGTTGAAATTATTTCTCCTTGAATCTTCACTCCCACTTTAAATTTTTCTCTAATTTCCTTCATTGCTTGTTCAATGTAAAGATTGAAAAGTATGGGTGATAAGTTGCAGCCTTGCCTTACACCTTTCTGAATACCAGCTTCTCTCTCATGTCCTTCAACTCGAATGACTGCTGTCTGGTTTCTGTACAGATTGTATATCACCCTCCTATCCCTGTACTTTATTCCAATTGATTTCAAAATGTCAAACAATTTAGTCCAATCAACGTTATCAAAAGCCTTTTCTAAGTCTACAAAAGCCATGAACGTTCTCTTATCTTTCCTTATTCTACCTTCTAAAATCAGCCTAAGACTTAGTACAGCTTCCCTTGTTCCTACATTTCTCCTGAAACCAAACTGGTCTTCACCCAACTCCGTTTCTATCTGGCTTTCAATCCTCTTGTAAATTATTCTAGACAGGATCTTTGAAGCATGAGTAATCAAGCTGATTGTACGGTAATCTTCACATCTGTCAGCTCCCACTTTCTTTGGTATAGGGATGATTACATTCTTCTTGAAATCAGGGGGTACCTCACCTGTCTCATAAATCCTACACACCAAGTGAAATAACCTGATCAGACCTTCATCTCCTATGCAGCGTAGCAACTCAATCGGTATATCATCTATGCCTGGTGCTTTGTTCCTGCTTAAGTCTTCCAAAGCTCTATCAAATTCTGATCTCAATATTAAATCTCCTTTCGTATCCTCATCAATTTCCTCCTCCCTTTCCATTACATGATTCTCAATCTCCTTTCCCTTTACAAACTCTCTATGTAAGCTTTCCATCTCTCAACCTTTTCTTCCCTATCTGTTAGAGGCTTTCCATTTGTGTCCTTAATATTACAGCACTTAGTCTTCTTTTCCCCAAAAGTATTCTTAATCCTTCGATAAGCTGTGTCTACTTTTCCTAATTTCAGACAATTTTTTATACCTGCACATTTCTCTTTCAACCATTCTTCTTTCGCTTCCTTGCACTTCTTGTTAACCTCATTTCTCAGACGTCTGTATTCTGCTTTCCCCTTTTCATCTTGTGTTTCCGCCTTTCATCCATCAATTCTAGTATATCCTGAGTGATCCATGGTTTTCTACCTATTCTTTCTTTCCTACCAATGTTTTCTTCTGCGGATTTTGTTATTTCATTCTTCAAAAGTGCCCATTCGTCTGCAATTGAAGTTTGTTTAGGGTTTTTCATTAGTCCTTCCTTTATACTCTTCTTGAATCTTTCGTTTACACCCTTCTCTTTCAGTCTGTCTATTGCCCACCTTTTTGGCTTTTGACTTTTCTTCAGTTTCTTCAACTTTAATCTGCATTTCATTACAACCAGATTGTGATCAGAGTTTATGTCAGCACCAGGATATGTTTTACAATCCAAAATCTGGTTTCGAAACCTCTGCTTGACCATAATACCGCCCCGTGGTGTTGGGGTAGCGCGCCTGCCTCTCATCCGGAGGCCCCGGGTTCGATCCCCGGCTCCGTCAGGGATTTTAAAACTGACGTGAGGGTTGGAACGGGGTGCACTCAGCCTCGTGAGGACAATTGAGTAGCTGTCTGACAGTGAGACAGCGCCCCGATCACGAATACCAAGATTAACGGCCGAGGGGACCCGACGCGCTGATCACGCGTCACCCCAATATCTGCAGGCCAAATGGCTGGGCAGCGGTCGCTTGGTCGGCCTTAGCCCGTCATGGGCTGGATAGTGCCAGGGGTTGTTTTTGCTTGACCATAATGAAGTCGATTTGGTAACGCCCTGTATCTCCTGGTCTCATCCACGTGTATATTCTTCTATTGTGGTTATTGAATAAGGTGTTAGCTATGACCAATTCATGCTCGGTGCAGAATTCTACCAGCCTGCTTCCTCGATCATTCCTTTCACCTAATCCAAAATCTCCTACTATCTTCCCTTCTCTCCCTTTTCCTACCACAGCATTCCAATCTCCCATTACTATAACATTTTCATCACCCTTGATATACCTCAGAATTTCGTCTATTTCTTTGTAGACCTTTTCAACATCCTCATCATCAGCTTGACTGGTAGGCATATAGACTTGTACCACTGTAGTGCAGGTAGGTTTTGTATTGATTTTTGCTACAATAATCCATTCACTATATTGCTCATAATATTCCACCCGCTGTCCAAGTTTCCTACTCAATATGAGGCCAACCCCTGCTTGGCCATTGTTTGATTTAGTGCTAATGACCCTATAGTCTCCTGACCAAAAGTCCTGTTCTTCCTGCCAGCGCATTTCACTAATCCCAACCAAATCCAACCTCAACCTATCCATTTCCCTTTCTAAGTTTTCTAACCTTCCACTTCCTAGCAGACTTCTAACATTCCACGCTCCGATCCGTAGAATGTCAGATTTCCTCTTTGTCACTTCTGTGATGTTAGCCCCCTCTCGAGTAGTCCCCACCCGGAGATCCGAACGGGGGACTAGTTTACCTCCGGATTGAAATTTTACAAGGGAGGAGGCCATCATCACATGTAATTATGCATAGAGAGGTGCATATCCTCGGGAATAGCATACGGCTGTAGTTTCCCGTTGCTTTCAGCCGTGCAGCAGGACGCAGTGTAGCCATTATTGGCTTATATTATCAATATCTTAACCGTCTATAAGACTAGTAAAGAATTGATTTATTCTGAAAGGCTGCTACTCCCTTTCAGAATAAGTAAAGGGCAATTCTACTAACAAAAATACTAACCTTCTACCGTACTAACAAATACCAAAACTCTACTAACAAAAAACTTAAGTTCCACCAACAACAAATACTACCACTAAAACAGTCTGTCAACAGGCACACTCACATGCACCCTCGCACATCACAGTCTACTGAAACAATGAACTATAACTAATAAGCAATGCAACTGCTACCAGACACACTCACACACCACAGTCTAATAGAACAATGACATATATCTAATAGACAAACTAACTACCTACTTACAACTAAAACTAACTACATACTTACTGTACTTTTATTTGAATTGACAATATTTACAAAATGCAATTTAGATAGAAAATACTTACAAAATGTAATTTAGATTCAAAATTGTCACAAAATGCAATTTAAGGGGGACGTATGCAAAATTGCACTAAGTGAGAAATGGTTTCATTTCGGCTGTATTAAGGTAAATAAGGAGGATTGTGTAGTCGGGAATTGGTTTTTTGACGTTTGTAACAGTGTTTTATACGAGTGTATTCATAAGAGAATCTGCGTCTGATACTAGATCGTTCAGTCCATAACATTTCGTATACTGGCGAGGCGAGCTAAAATTCCCATATTTCTGCCATTATGAACACGGCCTACTTATACTATCACAAATGCCCATGCTCCCACTAATGATAAAAACACTTCCCCCAAAGACCGTGAAGAAACAGAAGAATTTTGGGACCTACTGGATCAAACCATAGATAACATCCCCAAACACCATGTTAAATTATTAATTGTAGGGTATTTGGCTAGAAACGCTCTATCAAGTTCCAACGTTCGCCGCTGACGTCTGGAAGTACACTTTTAATAAAGAAAGCTTTTCTTTATTAGAATTAGGCAACACTGAAAAATGGCTTCCATCACTACAAGTACACTTTTAAGAGTAGTTGTTGACAGTGGCGTTTGGCGGAAAAAGTAGGAACTATTTGAAAAATTCAAGAAGTCTGCAGTCCCTACTTGAATTAAAATATTACCCATCGTGAATACATAATCTCAAAAATTGTTTGTGTGTGTTCGATAAGGATCAATCCCGACGAGGTAATCAAACTAGAACTTCCCTGACGTCGGATGATAAATATCTTCCAAGAAGATTCTATTCTCAAATTATTTTAACTGACTGAAAGGTCATAGCTTCTTCAATAAAACATACAGTTAGTCATATTCGTATTATCTCCATTCTGAACGAATGTCTATGAGTTCAAACGATAATCATCGTTTCCACGTTAAATGTTTCTCTCCAATACGATGCTAAGATCGTTACGATGCTGAGATATTTCACAATATATCACCATTTCTTTCTTCTCTCTTGATGTTACTTCTCGACGCATAAGAAGCCCAAATTAAACTAATAAATAAATTTAATTGGTAACATAGACGAAAATGTCTATCACCTGAATTCAAATTGAATTCATAAACGTCGAAAGTAAATTACTGTTCCTTAAAGGAAATGACAAAAATACTAATTCCTCAAACAAGTTAAAAATCTCAGTTCAGAAACTGGATTGCAAACAAACAATGCTAAAAAAACGTCGAAAGACGATCACAACAAATGATCTCGAAGAATAAAATGTCTATACATGGAATACATAAATGTTGTGTCGAAATATGGATAAAGGAATTGCTCTAGAATGCCACTAATAATGCTCTAACTACAAGTTTAATGAACACAGCTAACTTGTATGGGAGTCTAGAAGTTCAAATAGAGTATTGTAAAATACACAGTTGTTACGTCCTTCAAGGATTCGGATAGGATCCTAGTTCGTCTCCAAGAACTCACGACCTCAGGAAAGGAATGAATTCCCGTACTGGAAAACAGCAAGCTCCGACCGGGATTGAACTGCGGACCGCCAACCATCATCTTCTTTGTGACCGGGTATACCCTGGACCTCTTGATAGTCTTCATGTCTCTTCTCACTCCGTCATGGTACAGTTTCATCAAAACAACGAAAAGTGTCGAAAGTTCAGCTTCACGTTACGAAATAAATTCGAAAAGGAAGTCGTGAACCTCACTCGTATACTGAATATTCATGGAGATGGAGTATGGATATCGTTCTGTAGTCGTTGGTGTTAATATCGAGCTCATGTTTGACGATAATGCACTAGTATCTGGTTGTACATAACGTCTCATGTTTGCTCGTAAAGTAGACAGTCATGAACAAACTCCTCTAACGAAGCTCCATCGTTGACTATATTGCTTCTATCTGCTTGTATTCCTGGCGCACATACTAATTTAGTCCATATTTATAATCATATTATAAGACTTAATAATGTTCTTCTGTTGAGAATACACCGACATCATACTGGTGTTACCATAAAGTTCCTCACTAGCTATGCTAACAATCACTGTTACTCACGTGAATCTGTGCATTCGCTGTAGTCTTCTCGGACAAAAGTGTTTTATAGCGCTGGATTCAGACACTTTCCTAACGCTTCACAAAATGTTTATATCTCCCAAAATATTCTTCCGAATTCAATAAAAGTTAGTAATATACTTCACAAGATTGTATGCTATAATCTGTATTAGAAATAATGTTTTTGAAGTTGATCAGTTCGAAGTTATTGCGGCATTTATATTCCTCGCAACTTCACTCACTTTACTGGGGCGGCAATCTCCTACTCCTAGCCTCACGATACCGCATCTCCACGAGTCAACCTTTCACAGACTCGGTGATGTACTCGGGACTCCTATCTCTCCCGATAAATCACGTCTGATCTGTTCAAACTTCAGATGAACAAGAGCCTCGATGCTTGGCGTCTCCCCTCCAAGTCACCGATTCTGGCCGCCTTTTCCGTTCCCTCGAAAATTTGAGCGGGCTCTAGCAAATTGCTTATTCCTTCGAATTGCGACCTGCTGTCGGCTTATAAAATATCTCCAATATTTTATTATAATTTTCTTCACTTTGCCATTACATAAATTCACTCTTTTGGAGCTTAAATGTGATAAATATCCATAAAATTTAGTCTCCTCTAAAACGTCTTCTTATTGGCTGTAGGCTCATATCCAATCGGATAATTTATAACAATGTTTAAACAATTCCTGGGATGGTTCGCTATTGCTAGGCCGATTCTAAGCTTCTCGAGCTTTCCATTGCGCAATAGAATCACGTGATAGAAATTCCCTTACTACTGCTCGACGTCGCCACGAGACTGATTTCTGCCAACTTCCAGCCTCGATACTGCTTGGTTAAATTTTATCATGGGCTTCGAAAAATATTCCCATTTTCATCCCAAATAATTCATTTTGCGGGGGCAGTACCATCCCGGCATTTGTCCGAAGACGAAGTGGGAAACCATGAAAAACCACTTCGAGGATGGCTGAGGTGGGAATCGAACCCCCTCTACTCACATGGACCACCCGAGGCTGAGAAGACCCCGTTCCAGTCCTCATACCAATTTTTCAAATTTCGTGGCAAACCGTGAATCGAACCCAGGACCTCCGGGGCGACAGCTAACCAGGCTGACCGCTACGCTACGGAGGCGACCTTCAATGTATAAATGTATACATATACTAGAATACACCTGACCGTGTATAATGCCAATGTATTTGCAATGCCAATACTATACATTATGTAATGTCACAAACATTGACCCGGATACGGTGATTTCAGAATCCCATTTCTGGCTCACATAACACGTTATTACAATTGATTGCAAAATAAAACAGTATTCGCGACACCTACTGTTGTACGAATTGCCAGAGTAGTTAAAAGGGACGTAAAACCAATAACATTATTATTATTGTACGAATTGCCAATGTAAAAAAAAAACGCAAAGGCTGACCGGTGGGATTCGATCCAGCGATCCCGTGCTTACGAAGCAGGCCTCTTACCCCTAGACCACGAGTGCGTTGGATTCTTGCTAGCATACAACGCACATACGCCGCACTGCATTTATCGCAATTAATTTCTCGGAAATGGCTGAGAAGTGCACCTTACTACTTGCACCTGATATACGCCTGGTCATGTCCTACGCGTGTACTAAAGTTGGTTCGAATCGGTGACAGATGCATCGTATCCTCCCCTTGTCAGTTTGTTCCACATCATGCCCAACAGATGGCAGAACATGCCAGACATCAATTCGGCTCTTGAGAGTGAACCGGGAAACTGAAAAAAATAAAAGTTCTCGTGCACCGTCTATAGACGGGCGTAGCACTGGTGGACCTATCGCGTCAGCCCATCTATAGGCGGGCGTAGCACTTATCGGGTTAAATAACAATAATAACAAAACCTGTTGAAAAGTTGTTGAAATACAGTGAGCTTTCAGAAGTAATCAAACGCAATGGCACATAGATCATCTCCAATACTGGCAAGATTCCAAATACCTCGAATGATTCTCTCACGGAATTGAAGTTAGACCCAGGCCTATTTAAACATATGCAGAAGACCGTCATACTCAACGTGTCAAATAGTATAGTTGTTTTTGGGTAATCAAACCTGAAGGTGTGAGGGAAAAGAGTGATACTACTACAGAATGCAGTCACCATGAGATTGAAGAATTTGGTCCTAATGATATACGGTACCGGTACTTAATATCTGGGATTACGAATGTTTTCTTTCCAGCAAATATGCTGAGAATGTGTAAGCGCATGTGCAAAATAAATAATAATAATAATAAGCATCCTGGTGGGTCAGTGGTAATGTGTCCGCCTCCTGATCCCTGGTTTCCTGATTGGTGCCGCCACTCAATGTAGCTTCCCAATCGTTAATACAATGCCATCCAACAATTGTCAGTTCTTTTTAGAAATCAGTGGTGTGCCGCATGAGGAATAACTGGAGGTTATAGTCAATAATGTGGCAGAGGGACTTGAAGTCGACGTTGAGGAAATTTACCTTGTAAAAAAAAAAAAAAAAAAAAAAAAAAAAAAAAAACTGGCCAGTACTGGGAATGTAACCCAGACTGCCTGGGCGAGGAGCTAGGACACTGCGGTTTAGAGTAGTTTAGAGTTTGAACTTACATATTGGTGATTGGCTGATGGTATTGAATCCCCCACCCTCCTATACGAGCACAAGGATGCGCGCGCACTCAACTTGAAAGCCAATACTACTGCTTTACAGAGGTCTGCATTGGACGGGTGTTGCTGAGCCTGATTTATTTTATCCAGCGAGGGAATGATGCAAGCAACTGTGTAACCTCCACGCTCTTGACTGCATGTATTACTCAGGTCGTGGTAGGATATCTGGCGGGCTGACCGGATAACCAGTGCTCCACATGGATCAGTCGTACCAGGTGGATGAACAACTCTTCATGTGTCTGGCCAGGTAAGATGTGTTCCGCTTGGGTCAGGAGAAGGTTCATAGGTTTGTCTTTATGATTCATCAAACTTAGTTCTCATTACGAACATATATTTGTCCAAACGGCCTGCTAAAATTTGAAATTTAAAATCGTAACTTGTGTTTACGACCTCTCTCTAGTGTCTTTTGGGCATGTAATGGGATGGGCATCCTGTTCTTGTTTTCTAATAAGCTTGGAATAAAAGTTGCAATTTTTATGAATGTGGGCGTTTTTCTCCAGGTACAATGATCTGAATACTAAATGTTTCATGAAAAAACTTGGAATGAGCAGCCTACTACAAACTGCAGTAAGTGCAAAGTACAAGATGCTAAAGTTTCATCCAGAGGAATTGATTGAAACAAAGAATTATGCCCATCCACTATCCTGAATGTATGGAATTGTTTATCTTGCGCCTTCTGCAGGAAAGCCTTTTATGTGATACTTCGTATTTGCTGTGTTATCTTATTAGTTTTCCCCCTCATACAAAGTTTCATGTGAATTGATTTGTTATTGATTTTGAAGTTTTAATAGTATGCTCAGCCAGCAACATGGATATATGGCTGGGGTGTTCTTTTGCCTTAGGCATACAAAGCCCATATATGGTTCTACATTAATGCTATTTGAGATATTGTATCTCTAAAATACATAGAATTATTTGCTTATGTATTTTATAATTACATGATGGCCGCTGTGCACTAAATTCAGTGTCATATTACCATGAATAATAGTAGTGAGGTCTTTCGTAAGTTAGGCTACTCCTCTCTAAATTTTGTGTTAATCGTGCTATTATATCATGAGTTAATGATTTTCGAGTTTTAAGAATACGCATAACCATCATGAACGTGTAGAGCCGCTGTCTTTTGACTTGGTCATAGGAATACACTAACAAGTTTCTACATTACTGCGAAGTTGTATCTTAAAAATACTTTGAGTTATTCATTATAATATTCTATCTTTTCAAGATGGCTTATTTTACCAAGGTCTCTTAAATGATAGGTACTTCTTTCTTATTAAGTTTTGTTTCAATTGCGCATTTACATCCTGAATGATTCACTATTACGTTTTACTAATAGCTCGGCCACTGTCTTGACAATTGAAAGTTATGTGGGCATCTGAAAATAATGAACGTTTTTGGGTTTCCCGCCAGCCTCGACACTGCCCGGTGGCGCCGTGTAGAGGAGTCAAGTGGAAGTCACGACAAACTAAGACGATCAGTTACAGTTTTGTGTCGAGTCATGTCACGTCAAGTTCTGTTAAATCTCATCTTATGTAACCTTACGTTTAAATGCAGTTTTTATACTTAGAACTACTTCAAGACGTGTTCGGTTTATTTGCTTGCCAAAATCCATTCCCACATTTGGGGGCTCGTCCAACTTATTAAGGATTTTGAGTGCGGAACGGCAATTTTGGCTAGGCCTACAGCGATAAAACCAAATACGACAAGGCGTGCATTGACGACATTTTTCTGGCAAGATTTACGACGAAGACGTGGGTCCGTGGAATATAGAAGATGAGCAGCTGTTCAACCTCCAAAGACGTGGTGGTTCGAGCAGGCTACAAAAGACGAGTTCAAGGATCCTGAAGCCGAAGCGCGAGTGCCGAAAGACAAAGAAAAATGGCGGACAAAGTGGCGTGTTTACAAGATATTGAAAAAGTGAATAATAACATTAAGACGGCGCCCACGGCCGTGATTAATACGTTACATAACCTCATTTCCGAAAAACTGTCACGTGATCGAAAGTACAGACAGCGCTTAAGAGAATTCCCAGGATTCGAGTTTGAACGTGACTCACCAGAACGCCTGGTGAAATTGAAGTTCATTGAGACCGAATTCACCGAGGCTGACCTGATTGCCATGTGCACAGTATTAAAAATTGAATATACGGGAGAGAAAGCTGTGCTTGTACAACGCGTCTGTGATAACTTAATGGACCTTTCGTGGCTGGGGATGCGTAAAGACGAAGAAGGTGCAGGAGAAGAAGAAGAAGAGGAGATGGGTAAAACAAAGATGCAATGAGCAAGATGAAAGAGGCAAACGAAGCACTGGCGGAGGAATTACATGAGTTAAAGGAGAAAATGGCTGGGATGAAATCGTCGAAACATTCAACCTCTATCACGTCAGGATCATCATCGGATTCATCTAGCTCGTCCGAAGACCAGAAACTCTCCAAAGCAATAGGAAGTAAACAAAAGAAAAAAACAACGACCAAACACAAAGCGAAGACTGTAGAAAAAAGCTCAAGTGAAGGGGAAGTCGACCAGGACGTGGTGGACTTGCGGCACACTGCAAACCGTGGAGTCACACACAAGTTTTCGTTGACGTTCTGAGATGTAGAGGGCTCTGTCAGAACCTATGGCGGCAGTGAGAACTATCCGGTGCGACGTTGGATTGAGGACTTTGAGGAAACAGCAACGTTGATGGGCTGGGACGAGATGCAGAAATACGTATTTGCAAAAAAGTCGCTGACAGGCGTTCGTGCAGAGTGAACGTGGCATCATATCCTGGCACAAGTTGAAGAAAGCCCGGAAGAAGGAATTCCGAGATGATACCAGCTCAGCAGAAATCCATCGACTGCTAACCAACCGACGAAAAACAAAAGTTGAAACTCTTCACGAATATGTCCTGGTGATGCGAGAAATAGCCAGAAGGTCGACAATCGATGATAAATCACTGATACAATACGTCATCGATGGCATCGAGGATGACAATGGATCCAAGATGATTCTATGTGGAGCAAGGGACATCAAGGAATTCAAGGACAAGTTGAAGATCTACAAGAGTGCTTACGCACGAAACTCCCAGAAAGTGACGATAAATGAGAAGACGACAAACAAACATACACCAAGAGAAGACAACAGGCAGAAGCAGACCTCGTCTGTAAAGAGATGTTACAATTGTGATCAGAAGAACAGTCGTGAGTCCAGAGAATGTCCACACAAGAGTCAGGGTCCAAAGTGCTTCAATTGCAGCAGTTTCGGACACATAGCTTCCAAGTGCCCAAACCCTGAGCAGAATGCCGAGAAGTAGACAGTGAGCGTCGCTTTGGGAACCAAGTCGATTATGAAGATGAAGGAATTGTTGCTCCAGGGCCAGAAGATCAATGCATTGGTTGACACGGGCTGCCCAATCAATCTGATCCGTGAAGACATTTACACAGAGATGGGCGATCCGGAGCTAAAGACCACCGCCATAGTACTCAAGGGTTTCGGAGATAGTGAGGTGCATCCCCTAGGATATTTTCCAACCGACGTCCAGATTGACGACGACACTTACTTGACTGATTTCTATGTGGTGACTGGAGATGTACTAAAGTTGCCACCTATCATGGGTAACGACTTGCTGGACCAAGCCGTAACTACCATCAGCAAAACCGGTGTCAAGATGTCCAAGGACATATCAGAAGCGTACTTGTACCGAATCGACGTGGTAGCAGCCGATGAGATGGACATAGGAAAGGCATCGCAAGAGGCGAAGAGTACCAGCGTTGAGATGAGCATCACGATGAAACAAGGTCTATTGCATCCCTTATTTAAAGAAAGCACACCATTTCACACTTACCATGCTGACCATCTTGAACACTTGGATTCAATGAAAAAAGGATACAAGCATATTCTCGCAGTAACGGATAGCTTCACAAAGTTTGTGTGACTGTATCCCACTAAAACGACGATCACGAAAGAAACTACGGAGAAAATGGACGTGCAAAAAGGAGTATTTGCTAATCCTGCGCAGATCGTCACCGACCGTGGAATCGCGTATATTTCACATGAATTCGAAGGGTACTGCACTGCCAACAACATCACCCTCTCGCTGATCACGACCAGACTCCCTCGTGCCAATGGCCAGATAGAAAGGATGAACTCCACGATCATCTCCGTGCTGGCCAAGTTGTCCATCGAAAACCCTGGAGATTGGTACTGTGCCCGTTTAGACCGGAGTCCGCACGACCACATATGCATTTTACCAAGAATCAGTCAGCACGAGAGTCAAAATATCCCGGGGCGCCAGATGGGTTAAAGCAAATCGCAAAAACGACATCAAATGAAAAAAAAATGCTTTACTGATTTTTGGCTCAATACAACAATAAGGATAGAAGGAGATTCAACTGGGCATAACACATCATGTAAAATTATCTCATTTTATTTTGAATTTAAAATTGACTGCAAAAATGCTCAAAGCAGCATCATTCACGTGTGGCGACCCACATCCTATTTACACAATATACAGACATTTTCCCAACACATTGGACAATTATCTTTGGAGACACAAGTCTGATTATTAGTCCTGTAGACTGTGTTCCAAAATTATATCGATTATTTTGTGATTAAATCCAGTTCAAATTTAATTGTCTTTACTGGAAATACTGTAGTTCACTGTTTGAATTTTTACATAATATTAACACTCGTAGAATAAATGTTCATAGAATTTTTAACTTTCACTTATTTTTCCAGTTTCAAAAAAATATTGTCAAAAATATTATTATTTCTGAATCAACACAAATTATTTACACATAGTAATAACATCTGAAAAGTATTTGACCTTGAGCATAGCATCGAAGAACTGTGCGAAGCACAACAAAATTAATTGTTCTTCTGACATTAAACGTTTCGAGAAGTGACTCAATTATGAACTTCAAGTTCCTAACAAAATATATGATTTCTGAATCATCAACTTGATCAATAAATTGTTGGACCATCCAACTATTTAATTTTCCACTTGGAATCATTATTAAGAAAAATATTTATATTTGTGGCCATTTTAGTAACTTTCACAACTTGCAATTCTTCGACAGAATGCGGAAATAAGAATTGTAGCTTCATAATAAATTATTTTAGTTCATGGCACTAGGATTGAAAACATCCTTCAAATTATTCGTGGTTATAGAATTATTTTTAATTGGCAGTGGCCCATTCTATTATTTTCATAAGAACACAATATTACAACAACAACGGCAAAGGTCTTCCTCTGAAGAAGAATAAAATACTATCATGACAAATCCGGGTTCTAGCAAAATCAAAATCTTAATGGAATCCGTAAACAAGGTTGAAATAAGAACTGATGGTTTTTAAGAAATAACCTTGGGGTCATTCATACGACGCAATGTGTAGTTCCAATACTCCTTCTATAAACCTGAGCCATCGAACCTGCTATTTGATTGATGCTCCAATAAAAACCTCCTCATTCCTGCGACTTAAACATGCGCACCTGGGAATGGCATTTCAACTACTCCACACACATAAATTTTCTTCCCAAAATTTATACAATAAATCAAGCCTCTGCTTGTTATTAACACTGGAAGATTTATAAACTTACAAGTTTATTTTATTTTACCATTCAGTTCAACCCGTGAAGTTACCATACTTATGATAATCTTTATTTCACTTTCGAATGTGTATTTACGTCATGATTTTATATAAATACAAAAATATCCTAATTGATACAATTATCATTTGCTTCCCGTTTCATGCCTCTCCGTGTTATCTGAAAAATATGCTTTGCTCATTGCAAATATTAACTGTTCAACCAGAACTGTCACGTTGGTTGAATGCGGGCTTGCGCTAACCACTCTCCTTCGGAAAATCACCTGTTCCAAACTAGAAATGATTAAACTACTTTTTAAGCTCTCTCTCAATACATATGATTATTAGAAAAATATAAGATCCAAAAATTATTTAGAAAAGTTATGAAAATCATTATTATTATTATTAGTGGATTATTATTATTATTATTAGTTATATTATTTTAAATATATTTAATTATTATTTCATTATGTGAGAATCCACATGTTCGAACCTTCGAATATGGAAAAAATATCCATTTCTCAACAAAAATAATTTAACTTTTACAGTTACATCGACGGTTTTCCGTGACTTCCCTAAAATATGAAATATTCAAATAAATCCTCGTTATGCTCGGTCATCGATCCTAAACTGTTCTGAGTGCTGAAAATACTCAGAATAACTCTAATATGTCTTGCGTAAATCATTGCAAGATTTAAATACGAAGAAAAATAAATGTGTTGGTCATCTGCAGAAAAAATAGTTGGTTCCAATTAGCTAGGCATAACATAAAGTCAAAAGTTGCTTACATCTCTTGATGGTCTTGAAGCGTAGTGAACCTGGTCTGTACCAGATTTATCCAGATACATGCCCTGTCGGACACGCACGTCCAATCCTTGTATCGGCCGCCATTATATACCCACAATCTGTCTAACACGACATAGTGGAGATATTTCCTGAAGTTTGAAGTAACTGTTGATCCATTTTAATATGGGGTCAGATCTAAATGATCTATTCTCAAATATGTCAATTGTAACATAACTCACGGTAATCTTTTCAGTACAAGAAAACACTGACAGTCTAAACCAATCAACGGCTGTTCTGAAGATCGTTCCCTGGGCATGGCTTCACACCATCTATCATGCGCGAAGCAACATATAGTTTCCCTTCGTCGGCTAATAAACAACACCGTGATAGACTGGCCTTCAATATACTGAAAGATCGAAGTGGTTATCAAGTTACAAATATGAAACTGACTGAATTGGACTAAAATATCCAAGTATTAAATTATTACTGGTCTGTGACAAAGTACTTTCTAGACAAAGTCTAGCATATGTCCATATAGAAATAAAATATTTCACCAGTGTCCGTTGAAAAATATCAATCAACTTAGTGATTCTCTCCGTCGAAAACTTACTAAGTTCCACATGTATCGCAGCACTTTTGTGACTATCACAATTTTGAAAATAACTTCTGCGTAGATCCGGAAAACAATGTGCCTTGGCTCAGCGTAGCAGCACCTTGCTAGGCAAGAGCTTGTTTCGAAGTGAGCTGAAGTTGCTTGACCCGTCCGGCTTTTATTCAAAACGGTCAGGGTCACGCTGAATCAGCTGAAATCTGGAAATCCTCATATCTCTAGTATCCCTGGTCCGATTTACTTGATACTAAGTGCATTCTCTTTCATTTGGCCGTGCCAGTAATCTGATCCAAGTCTCAAGTCTCTACTCCATGGCTAACTATTTAATCAATAAATAGTCTCGACCTCTGCTACTACTTGCTACGTCACTTGACATGCTCTTAGCTGCATAAAATTTCCAATTGCTTCTAGAAGCAATGGAGCGCGATATTCAAATATCTCAACTTTCAAAAGCGGCTGTAGCCTTTCCCTTGATATCTAGGTGTCTGAATCTTGGAATACCCATTCCTAGAGTTGGGCACAGTACAAACACGTCGAATCTGATCGAAGAGTCATGAATTCCACTTACAACCACAGTATCAAGCAGACGCCGTTCGAACTTTTGACAGGAGCCAAAATGCGCTGTGAAAATGACCTGAGAATAGTTGAGTTGATCAATGAAGAGATGGTAGACGAGTTTGAGACCAGGAGAGATGAACACCGTGAAGAAGCGTGAGCCCAAACCAGAAAGTGCATCAAGAAAGCAAGGTGTCGTTTGATCGAAGGCGACGGTCTGCTCGCCAGTACCAAGTTGGCGATATCGTCACCATCAATAGGACCCAGTTTGAACCAGGCCTTAAATTGAAGAAAAAGTACCTTGGGCCTTACAGAATCTCCAGAGTCAAGCTGAATGACACGACCTCTGTCGTGAAGGGAATCACTTAGGCCCCAACCGAACAACTACTTGTGCTGAATTCCTCAAACCCTGAGCTGAAGACTTCTCATCATCCGAGGCGGATGATCTGCAGGATGGCCGATTGTGGGAATCTGAAAATAATGGACGCTTTTGGGTTTCCCGCCAGCCTCGACACTGCCCGGTGGCGCCGTGTAGAGGAGTCAAGTGGAAGTCGCGAGAAACAAAGACGATAGTTACAGTTTTGTGTCGAGTCATGTCACGTCAAGTTCTGTTAAATCTCATCTTATGTAATCTTACGTTTAAATGCAGTTTTTATACTTAAAACTACTTCAAGACGTGTTCGGTTTATTTGCTTGCCAAAATCCATTCCCACAGTTATTATTCACCTTTAAACGTACAGTATGATACTCCATATAGATTTCTATCTTACAACTAATTTTCATTATAAATTGTTGTTCTAAAACATAGAAAGTTATTTATTTTTAAATTATGAAACCTTGAGATGGCCACTTCGCCCTATATGTAGCGTGTTAAATTTAAACTAATGCTACTGACGCCTAATATACGATAATCCTTTTATATCAAGATTCCCCTAAATTGTGCGATAACATCCTGAGTTACTATTTTGTATACTTTAATAGTACGGTATGTCTAGCTGCCATCTTGAATCTATGGAGTCATTGGTCTTTTGCTGTGGGCATGCAGAGTGACATATAAGGTTCTATATTATTACTGAATTTAGTTATTATAGTCCTAGGATACCTAAAGTTATTAATTTATTTTGAAATCTCAAGATGACCACTGTGCGCTATTTTCAGTGTGATAATCTTCTGACTAACGCATGTGAGAACTCTAATATAATGATCATCTGTTGGGAAGATTCATCTCAATTTCCCAATTTTACTCGAAGTTGTCGATTTTAATATTCTAATAGTTCTCACAGCCATTATCTTGACTGTATGGAGAGTGTTCTTTTGCCTTGGCCATACAAGGCCACATATACGGCCCTACCGTGTCACAAATTTTCATTACTGCAGCCGGCCGAAGTCGTCAGATTTTTTTAATGCGTTAAAAATCCTTCAGTATGCCTTACTTCAGAGGGGAAGTAAAGCCGGCGGTCCCATGTCATAGATTTATGGCGTGTAAAAGATCCTTCCACAGACTAAACTTGTGTAAAGCTAAATTGTTAGGTTGGATTTCGTCGGAACGCTCTATCAAAGTTCCAACATTCACCACTAGGTATCATTGATATCTGGTAGCGAAAGTTGAAACTACTTGAAATTGAACGGAACTTGTAGCTCAACCTTACGGTGTCCGCTGGAAGCAGCTACAGACTCAGGCGAGCCGAATATGTCCTCGGACATTCCAGCACTAAAAGCCATACGATAAAAATAAATAAATAAATTACTGTAGCTTTTAAGTGCTGAGAATTATTTATTATTATACAGTATTTTATAATTTCAAGATGGCATCTGCGCGTAACATACAATTCCATGTAGTTATCACGTTGACAACAACAGATCCTTATAGGAGACTATCCGAATTCCAATTACTGTGAATATTGATTCATTGAATTTATTTGGCTGATAACCTTGTAGTTCGGGTGCTATTCGCTTCCCAGATGAAGGTACAATGCATATTTCCAAAATGTGGTCGTTTCTTCGCTCCAGCAAGTCGGATGTGGTTATAAATGAGCCAATTTGTCCTGTCCGTCCATAAAATTACTGTTCTTGTAATTTGATGCAAGTTCTTATCTTTAGCTTCAAGGTCCTTATAAATTTGCTTCTCCCACACATCGCAATGTCTTGGTCTCTTCCCGGGGACACTCTGGCCAAAGTACACTCGAGGTATCCTGTAGGGAGCCATCCTCTTCATGTGACCATACCATCTCAATCTCTTGTGTTCGAGTGTCTCCAGCAGACTCCTTTCCAATCCCAGTCGTTGTTGGTTATCCTCATTTCTTAATTTTATCCATTTTCGTCTTTGGAAGGCAAGAATGGAGGAACTTCATTTCTACTGCCTGGAGACGACTGTTGGTCCAGTAAGGGCTGCTGCTTCCAGTCCGTATGTTAGTATAGGTATTAAGTATATCTTCAACAAACCTATCTTGGAAGCTTGTGGAAATGTTTCTTTCCAAAGTAGTTAATAGAAATTGGAAGTTTTCTGTATTCTGTTGTTAATCTCTTGATGTATGGTATTGTCCGAGGAAAGAATACTACCTAAATACTAGTATTTGTCCACAACATTTCTCTCTTCATCTCCAATAAATAGTTGAGTAGTAATTTGATTTAATTGTTCAATATTTTGGTGGCTCCCATTTTGTTTTGGTTAAGATGGCGATGATATAAAACATGACACTGAGGTGTCCTCTGCTAGTGCTACCTCTGTAATGTGCCCGTCTCGGAAAATATGTGCTATGACCCGGCCAATAATTACACCACATCATTTCCGAGAAAGAACAGGGGAGTGAAGAAAAAAAATGTAGCAGGAAAAAAACGAATGTGCCAGAATTGTAGTTTGATAAAATATGAAGAAAAACTGCTCGGGTGGCACCAGAGAGAGTATCTTCGGGTCGTTACGGGACGGGAAAAATGGCGCCATCAAACTACAGTTCGCAAGGACACATTCCTGGTGAAGCCAGAGTTAAAAGAAGGAAAATAGAAATGACACAGATAAAAGAAATTTAAGAATAGAAAGGAAAATTATTCTTATTTATTCATGGATTCAGCTTGCATTAAAAATTCCACACCCTGCCTATGATCTCGACGGCTAGAGAATCCCTAAGATATGGTGTAGTGTCTTTCTGAATCTTGCCAAATCGGATCAATAGAAAAAAGTTACATCACAGGACTAAAACGAAAGTCAACTAAAAGTCTCTTCTGTCGCTACAGGGATTTTTCGGCGAACACGACACGAAAAATGATTAACACTCATCCCTGAGCGAGCTAACTTCAATTATATGAAAGAAAAAAAATACACCATCAAATAATCAAGCTAATGTGAGCCCTGTGATGCGAAACTGCTCGCCAATAAATTGTTACCGGCATTGTACTACCGTAATTGCACACAGAATAGTCCATCCAATTATCCAAACGTATTTACAATTATAACTGAAAATAATATAATATGAACTCATCTATCTCCGTTCCAAAAATCAAAAATTGTTCAAATCAGCCCAATCAGTTCAAAAAAATCTTTTAATCAAATCGAAATCCTTAATTAATTCAATATCTCATGCTCAATCCAAAATTTTTCGTCAATACAAAATCTAATTATCTTGTTCAAAATTCAATAATCTTACATTTTATTCAAAAATCTTTTCGTCAATTCAATAATCATCCCTAATGCCCATAATAATTATTATAATCATTTCCTGGTATCGTGGTCTCAAATCCACAACTAGATTCAAAAATAATCCAGAATCAAACTCCATCAAGTGATCATTGAAGTATCATTGCCAACCATCCTCGATGCTTTCGTTAAATTGCTCAGGCAATTGCTGATCAAAATGATTAGTAAAGAGGGCAGAGAAAGAAAGATTAATTTTTGCCTCACAAAAGCAATGAGCTTAACTCAAAATGAGCCATAAATTCTCTAAGAGATACTAAATAATTAGATCAAAATATTTAAACAACATGATTGGATTATAAATAATTCATAATAAAAAAAACATATATTATTTGCCAATAAATCTTTGCACTAAGGCAATAGACCTCTAAATAACTCAAGCAGCATGTCACAAAAGATCATGGCCCATCAAACTATCATTCAAATGAGAAAGCAGATCATCTGAGCATTTCCGTACATAACTTCAATAATTCTTATCACATAATATAACATCCAAGTGGCATATTTAATATTGGCTATCTTCACACTCAAAAATGTGGCAACCAGAATGCATAAATCGAACAGTCGAATCTGAACAGGTATGCAGACCCAAAATACTAATAATCCAATCGAAATGTGAACGGCTCAAGGCAAAACTCCCATAATCCTCAAATGAGACCCCAAAGATCGTCCTAGAAAAGGCCTGGATTTAAAAAATATATCGCGCAGACTGCAAAGTCATCCTAAAGCTTCAACATCAAATCCCAAAAGAAAATGTGGACCAAAATAAACACCTGTGCATCTGATGCACAAGATCTTAAAATCCCTGGACAAACCCATAAATCGAAAAAGAATGAATCATGAATGAATCTCAGAAGAAGAAAAAAATTGAAATAATTGTCATCGCAATTATGCAAGAGAATATAATAATAATAATAGTTTGAAAAACAATTATTATATTTATTAATCCCAACAAAATTCATTAGATTCCGATGTGTACAATTAGATAATGCTCATGCCATGCCGTGGAATTATGCACAGTCTAAATATGATCATGTGCTCTGGAGTGTAACTCATTATGGGATGATTCAATTCATGTGGTCTGGCGATACATTTTTACCCCTTGGCATCTTCGTTAAGCAGAAACAAACCTCTTCTGCAAGTTTAATAGAGTGTAAAGATGCCTGATAAATGTTCCCTGGTGTTGTGTTTTCTCCTGGCGTCTGCTTGCGAGGATCGCCGCGACGCCTCCCTGACCTAAGTTCCATCCCCCCATCACGTCTTCAGCGTGTTTAATGTGCCATGGTGTAATTAGAAATATACGAAACTGTATGTCTCTCCTTCCTCACGAAGCAGGGGCGTATATAACGGGGGTGCTGAGGGGGGCTCCATCCCCCCCCCCGAAAAAAGCCAATAAAAATTAAGAAAGTGCTGCTTTGGTATGAGAATTAAATAATTGTAAATTTGGTTGTACCCTAATCTTAACTTATCGGCTAAGTTATAAACAATATTAAAATTGAAATTATACTAACTCGTGGTGTAGTGGGTAGCATTCTTCGCTGCCGCCCCGGAGATACGAATTCGATTCCCGGCTCTGCCAAGAAATTTGAATTCTAGTCTGAGGGCTGGAACGGGGTGCACTCAGCCTTGTGAAGTAAAGCTGTGAATTCCACAGTATGTTTTTTGAGAAATACATGTACTGTTTACCTTTCTGCTCAGTAAATTGACAAATATTTAGATATATACCATTCATACTCCATAGGCCATAATAGAAAGTTCATTTAGTATAAAATTTTATTTGTGTGTTGCGTTGTATTTTGTATTGCCAGTATTAATTGTAGGCTATATAAACTTTGAATCTTATTTAAAATAATTACACAAAGTTATATGCTCTAAGGTATTGGTTGATATTTCTCGGTATTTTGCGGTGACAATCCCCTGAGTATACTCACAATTTTCCAGGAAAGTCAGCTCCCCCCCCCCCCCCCCGATTTTTTTTCTATATACGCCCCTGACACGAAGACATTTACTTCATTTATGTGTCTCCATTATATTAGGAGATAACACACCACCACTGTTCCAATTCGATTTAGAGTGTTCAGAAGTGAGATTATGTTCAGTGTAAGTTGGCAAAGATTGTTCCAGAAGTCCGGCGTGAAGCAATGTTCAATGAACTATGTGGACCATTATATAGTTCCATGGTGCCTAAAGCTTTGATTAAATGTGCAGTATTCTGTTGTAAAGATGTCCCAACTGATTTCCATTGAATAATGTGTAGGCTTGTAGCACAAACTGTGTTTCACTGCTGCTTTATGCTGGTAATGTTTATATGATTTTTCAACTTACATGGCTCCAACTTTTCGAGTATCTCAGTGCAGGTCCCAATACTTACGAATATGAACCACCACTTTCACACTGCTGTTAAACCGTAACACTTACGGTCATAAAAATACATCACACACGACGATACCGGCCCACATTAAAAGCATGGGCTAGACATGAACGGAACCCAGATAAGAATAAGCACGCTCACCACCTGTCAAGCGGCCTCGCTGTACTGCCCGCCGTAAGGGGGTGGGGGTTGCTCGCACATGATACCTCTCTTTACATCCGGCAGTGTGACCTAGCCTAATAAGTTTCTCCAGCTGTGACTTCATCACTCAGATGCACTGACCTCCGCTGGTCATCCTCACAAGACCAAAACACCGTGACGTAATATCTGCGGCCACAAGCGGTTCACGTAGTGCCGTAGCTTAGTGGTCAGACTCCAAATCGGGTATATCTCTCTCCTTCCTGACAAAAATAAAGTTGTCAAGCCAAGAAAGTGGAGCTTGATGAGTTTATTTTAAATTATTAAAGATCCAAAATTCACAAATCATGTACACGATTTCCCAAATAATCATCTTTCCAACAGCTTCCTGACTATTCTAGAGCGGCATGATATTTCTTGATGTTGGCTGCATTGAACTTTCCCAAAACTTCCTCGTTATCGATCTTTACTATTTTGTAACTCTCGAGATGATTATTGAATTGCTTGCTTTCCTTCTGTATCAAGAACTCCCTGGTAACTCAGTCCAACTTATACGACGAGTTGTACCTTCCCTCGGTGTTACGATTTTCACTCTGGACGTTGATTCCTCTGAGTTTCGAATTTGTCTGTCCATAGGTGCGCTGGGACGATGTTCCTCTCGCGGTTTTCGCACGTATTCTTGGCTTTCCATATGCCTTTCGTTCAACTCATCACGACTACTCTCGTACCCATTTGATCGCTTGTTGTACTGGTTATTCTCACGATCATACTGTTCTCGATTGTAATTGTTATATCTGCTTCTTCCTTGGTATATCGAATTTCTGTCATTATAATAAGGATGCCCATCCCTTCTCCGGTCGTTGCAATACTGCCAACCATACTGTCTTTGGTTATTCTGGTCCCTCGAAAAGTTATCGGTTTAATTTCCAAAGCTTGTAGGCTCTCACGATGGATTTCTCTCTGTTTGCACCGCATTATCTATCACTACTGCGTTAATTTCCCGAGTATCTCTTTGATCGTTCCTCTGATGTCTCGGAATCATTTGCGCACTGGTATAATCCAGTCTTCTCAAAACATCGTCGCAGTGTTCTAGCGTTTCGGCGCCTGATGCTATTAAAGTACGCTGTACCTCTATAGGAAGTTGACGTGCTATTGCCCGTATCAGTTCTTCTTCGGATAATGGAAGCGTAACGAACTACAATTTCACGAGTTGTGACGTGAAATAATTGGCGTGATGCGTTGGGTTCGACGTAGAGTATCTCTTAGAGTACATTTCGGCTCTTATGTTGAGTTGGTCTTCCGAACTCCAAAATCTTTGTAATACAGTCGAGCAACTGAAATTTCCCCCGAAACGCGAGAAACCACGTTAATGCGGGACCTTCTAAAGCATGCTCAATTACTCTGCTTTCACGACTCCTTGATATCCGATTTTCAGCAATATGTAAGGTTATGTACACATAAACGCATGAATCCTGCAGTTCTAGCTATAAGATATTACATTATCTCAAGATTTTTGTATTTCTTTTCTAAAATATTCAACGCAAGCACTCCTTCGAGTGTTTTGTGATCCAAAACTTAATATTCTCTTTTTTGTCTATATGATCCTTTTTGATAGTTCTTTTCAGTAGATATATTTTAATGACTGGTGAGAGAATTCTCATCCAAATGCTATCATTTTCTTACACGTAGTGCACCCTGCTGTAAAATAACAAGGCTCTGGCGTCCGAATAACTCCTGGGATAAGGAATGATAGAGGAGTAACACCTCTGTAAAAAACCTTGGGCCAGCTGACCCGGCTGGTAGTCCCATGTAAGGGTCCCTTGCCAGGGTTACGGTGAAGACCACAACGGCAGCTACAGTGGAGAAGTTGGACTTTGGTACAGTTTAACTGGCGGAAGTGGCAGCCCAGTACTCGGGATTAATGGAGTAAAAGGTATCTGTTCCTAGGCTGGGACAGGTGGGAGGAGACCGAACGGAGGCCGGGATAAGCTTCCAAATTCATCTTCATGATGACGCAGGACACTCTTCTTGTCCTTAGGTTAAGAAATTGTCCTTAAATGCGGAGGAACCAATAAGAATTGGTCACCGGCATGGGAATCTGGAAGGCAACGGGAAACCACCACATTACCTTCCCCAGGATAATCTTTATCATGACTGGACAATCTAAAGCCAAGGCTCCTAGTCCCCTGCAGCCCTTAAGTGGGCAGGGGTGCTAAGAATCTCCGGGCCAGCCATGAAAAGGATAGTGTCAAGTCCTGATGTCAGTTCAGCCTTGAACTGTATCGGACACCTACCCTCGGTTCAACCCAGTGCATGAGTTCAACGCCACGGTGCTGAGAGGACACGCACGCGTTGGCAGTTTCTGAGTATAAAAGCAGCGGCCTCAGGTCAGTCGGGGTCAGACACTGGGACCAGGCTGCGAGGTGTGAGAGTTGAGTGACGCACGACGGAACGGAAGGCTGGAAGCATGGTCACTTACCTACCGATCGGGAGATCGTAGAAGTGACGTGACATCGACCGCTGTTGACCTAGCGGACTGAAACCGAGCAGCAGTTGGGAAGAGGTGAGCAAAGGATCAGGTGAGATCAAATAGTGTTGATTCTTATTCAGTGTGATTGATTCAAGTGAGCCTTGTATCTGCACGGCGGATTCCTTCGGAAACCTAGAAGGAATAAATCGGCAGTACATCAGAGATCTCTTTTATTGGGGAACGACCCCGTGTTCCTTAACTCCCTCATTCTTCTATCTTTTAGTATAAGTGGTGTGCTGGCAATCGTTGGTAAGACTATCGGTAAGGACACGGTAACGATCCAGGTACCTGAGGTTCAAGAACCCCTGAGCGGCCTATGGCTTAAGTCCATGCTCTCAGCTGGGTGTAACAGCAGTAGAACCCCCGTACGTAACAAAGGTGGAAGTTACAGACAAAACAATGGTGGAAGCGCTGAGGTTACCGTGATTCAGATTATCTACGATCTACAGCACGTTCGCGATTTCTGTACCGCAAACCAACCTCACCCACCCCATGCCCATATCTAACATGCATGTGCATGCATAGACCACTCACCTAGCTTTAAGACGGGTTATGGGTAGCTATAAGATAAAAAGTGTCTGTGATTGCGTATATGTATGTATACTTATAAGCCCAGCATATTAGGAGTAGGAGTGCATATATATTATTGTGGCATTTCGCACGTTGGTTTGAATGGCGAATTCATTAAATGAATGGGTGAGACACTTAACAGCTAATCCCAGGCCTATCAGGCCCAAAATCATTCTGAAAATCCCAGAATATATAAATGAAAACAACGTTGGCCAGATCATCGCCCAGTTAGATGACAGAATAGTAACATTGAAACTCAACCACCCTTACGCGCGATTAGATCCTGGGCCACCCCAAACTCGAGCTCGCGCACAGGCTGAATGAAGCCAATGAGGCAGATGCACGCTCCTCTGACTCATGTGACACGAGACTTGATTAAAACAAAGGATATTCACAACTATCTCCAGGAACTAATTACTCAGTTAGACGCGTATATTCACGACGAGACAAATACTGAAAAGCCTGACAATTTAGTCCATATCAAAACAGTGAGCGCAACACTGGGCGAAATTATTCGCATGACACTGGATATATTTGAGCCCACACTCAGCGAAGTAAATACGCCTCCGGCCATAGTTCCCAATAGGCACGCGGAAATGGCGCACCACATTCGGTACCCCCTCTTCCAACCAGACAAATTCTCGGGCACACATAAGGAAGACCCGGAAGAATACCTAAAGGCATTCAATAGAACAGCGCAAATTAATGACTGGGCAGACGCAGAAAAAGTGCGACTGTTCCCAGCATATCTCAAAGATGCAGCGCTGGTATGTTACGACTTATATGAGCAAAACGAACCACAATTAACGTGGAACAAGTTCCAACAAGATTTCATGGCAGAATTCGCTCAGATCCAAGACAAGAACGAGCTGTACGATGCGCTTCGTAATAGGACACAGGGTCCTCACGAACCGCACAACGTATACATGATTTATAAGCTTCAGTTGTGTAAACGATTTGATCCTCTCATGCCAGAACGAGATAAAATCCAACAGACAATTAAGGGTATGAGACCTGCCATTGCAGACAAAATACTAAAATGAATCCTCACACTCTAGAGCAACTGCGAGCAAACGTAATCACGGTAGTGCAAAATCAAAGTTTATTGAGCAGGAACATTGAGACACCTGCAGCAGGCTGAAATGACAAATATGCAACAGAAGCTCGATCAAATCACGGAGCAGATGGATCAGATAAATATTGCGATGGTACATCACCCGCGGAGAGGAAATCAGTACCAAACGTCCTCTTCTCAAAATCCACGGCGAGAATACCAAACACGAAGGTTCTCCAAAGCTACGCAAACCTCGGCCACCCAAGTTAGTTTTCAATCGAGATCCAGAGCGTATCAAAATGATTCCAGGGATGGACGATGCAATAGCTGCCGCGCATTCTCTGCTTGTGCCCAAAGATGGATTTTCCGTACATCGAAAAACTCTACCTCAACAAACATGTCGGGAAGCTAGGCACGGAGGTTCAGCGTATTATAAATTCAATTTCGACCAGTGTGAACCTCCAACAAAGTTAAAAAATAAGGGACGTCGCAAGAAATGGGAACTGTCCGTTTCGCGTGGTCAGTGCATTATTGTATGGCACCGAACAGGATCACCATGTGCTGCGCAAAAAGGCCGCGCAGTACATACACGACAATTGGACGAATTTGTCAATTTTGCTACCGACAACCGGGAAAATTTATTTCCAAATCCCGAGAAATATGTGGCACACATGCTTCAAAATTGCATTTTTGGGTCCTCGGCAGAGGTGTTAGCTTTGTCCAAAGCTATAGAATGTAATATACACGTACACAAGCTCGACATTGATGAACCTAGATTACAGTGTATTGGGTTTCGAGATAATATACATTTGCTCTTCACGGGGTCCCCCAATGCGGGTCACTATCAGGCACTGATCCCCAAACCCATCGCGACACGCGGCAAAAGTAGCACACAAATGAAAGGAAAGCCAGGGAATTCGAGCAACGAACCCACGACAGGCAGGAACAATGTTCGTTCCGATGGCAACAAGAAAGTGCCAAGGTTACGAGACCAAGTTTTAAGCGGCAAAAGCACGCTATGGGCAAAGAGCCGACAGTAAACTTAAGCAAAACACGAGAGAACATTCACCGGGCACGTAGTAATGACACCAACAGGAATTTCATTTACGGATATGCTGAACTTCCTGTGCAAACAGTGCATTCCGCCGAGTACACAGCGGAGGACACCACTTGGAAACGATCAGCACTTTGTAACACGACTCCCACACGCACGGAGACGGCCAGGTCAGCTGACTCTAAGCACACGACTAGTGTAACTGCTTATCAGCACAACACGTGCGCAAGTCAGACACGCGCAGCAGATGTTCACAATAGGATACGATCCACTCCACTTAAATGCCCACCTCTGGACAGTGACGTCAGACATGGTTTTCTAGGAGTGAACAGCCTAGCTCAACATGCTAGGGGCTTACCGGTCAAAATTCAGACCAGAATAAATTAACGGCATAAATACTGAAGCTACGATCTATACTGGAGCTGGAATTTCATGCATTTCGCACAGCCTGGTAAAAGACAAAAACATCCGTCCTATCACAGGAGGTATCCAACTTATTGCAGCCAACAATGAAGTCTTGAACGTTGCAGAGACCTCCTATGTGAAAGTCCAGCTTAAGAATTTTACCACTTCCTTCTCTATGCATGTGATCAAGGATCTTGCAGCGCCATGTCCGATTGGGACTGACTTTTTGGCGAAGTACTGTACCCGTAAATTCTGGAAGATGCCTGTTCGGCATCCAAAGCAAAACTGGATTGGATTAATTTCTGAATGAGCTTCGGCAAACTCCATCAGAAATCGCTCAAACAAGATCCTCGGGAATCTACAGAGTATCGATCAGTGGTATCATGGCTACACAACAAAATACACTCGCTCAGAAGCACCTACCTTATAGTTTTCTCGGGTCTCTCAGGGGCTTAGCTCCAACCTATAAATAAATCCGCAATACCACTGTTTTTAACTATATAAAAATAAATCACTAATAGATAACACAGAAAAACAAACTGGTAAATTTATTTAACGATAGTAAACTAATTCTAATATTTAAACATTAAATAACAACAATTAAATAATAAAAAGAACACACACTCTGATACGTACTCCTCCACTACAACAAATACTCTATTAGCTTTATGGTGCTGTAAGTTGAATTTAAACAAATTTTGAAGGGCCTGAGCCGACTGTAACTATATAAACCGTTTAAGCCAAATACCACGCGCGCCATGCATTCTTGAATAGCTATATAAAAAGCTGGCACGCTTAATCGTAATGCACCTGGCTTTGCGGGATGAATGAGCCACTTCTGAATCAGCCGCGAAGTCGTTTGACAACAGAGGGCTGTAGGTTCTCCAACATAACAGACTGGCCTTGAGCGAAGCAGTGGGCATACACATCCCCACACTACTGTGCTCGATCTGTTAAGCGGACATTCACCGTGTTAAAATTTACACTCTCCAATTATAAAACTCTTCATATCTCACACACCTTTCTCTCAGATTATAACGTTACCATCCATCCTCAACATTCATGACTACCGGGGTTCAATTATTCTTAACAATACAAATATCATTCCAATAACATGCATTCAGCAATACCCTATATTTCAAAAAAACATTGACCGAGAAATTATTTCAAAATTATATGCTTAACTAAATAATTATGCTATTATTTACAAAAGTTGAATCGTTATATTGAACGTTCTAAAACAGAGTCATAGCTCTCTTTAAACAAAACTCCTTCTCTCCCTGCTATATACAACGTGTTCTTCACATATACTCTCATTAAACATTTACTAATGTTTTTATACTGCACTCACTTGGTCATTATTAGTGTTATAGACAAAATCAGTCCAATGCTATCAATCATTTAAGTTCAAATGCACGTAAATACTCAAATCCTTGATAAAAAATTAATAAAGGTATTAGCAATAACCTGTGGATAATTACTTTCTCCAATTATTTTCCGCTTACTAAAACTCTTGTCATTACTGCTAAAGTCGAATATTTATATTCATATAGGAGTTCTCAATACACTGACTCCTCTTCTATACAATGCCATGATGTTATCAAAAGAACCATACTTCAGTAATTCCCTCCAATGTGGCAACACCTTCACATGAGTACACATATCTCCAAAAACCTCTATATCCACTGTATATGGTAATAAAAACTCATCTACTATGTCGAACAATTTTTAATACAGTCATTGTTATCAACATCTCTTCTGTAGCAACATCCATTTAATTGCTGGCATTATCTTCAACATTATAACCCACAATTGCTGGTATATTGAACTCTTCCTTTAGTTCTTAAAACACTTGCTTCAAATAAATGACGACCTCAGACAGGTCGTATATGACCTCCGTAAGTTTTCTTCATAAAAGATACTTCAATCTCCACAGTATATATCACATATGCAATTAATAAAAAAAATACTGTTCCGTCCACAATTCTGATCTAGCTTTAATTTACACGTCTATGTAATATCGAGTCCACAATACGACACGACACCACATATTGTGTTTAAATAACCACATATGTTATTTATCATCTCCATTAGAATTATATCTTGACTAGGGTAATCCAGCTTCGAATCCCTGTCGTAAGATAAAAATTATCTTCTATCAAATTATGTTTCCTAAAAACAATTAAACGAAGAAAGCTGTTAGCTTTCACAAATAAAGTAAGGATTGTCACTATCGCAATGAGTCTCCATTCGATACAACGAATGTCTATGAGTATGACTTCTATCACATCCTATCAAACAATTCTTATCAATGCGACGTAAAGTTCATAGTAGTTATAATAATATAACAATATAATTCGTGGTTTCTTCTGATCTTGATGACTTCTGTACGATGAGGTGCCCAAATCAAATTACTTGAAAAAGAATTTAATTGGCATTTCTGACAAAAGTCTACAGCCATAACTCGAAATAAAATTCAAATCCTTGAATGTTAAAATGACTGGTCTGATATAAGGAATACTGATTCCTTGCACTATGAATTTAAATCCGTTCAGAAACTGAAAACTGAAGAAAGACGATCAGCTCAAATGATCTAGCAGAATAAAAAGTCGTTACACACATGAAGAATAAAAATATGTCGAAACATGGAAATACATAAAATATGGAGTAAAACGTTTGCACAGAATGTCACTATGAAGCTCTCAATAAACAAATAATTAACACAGCTACCTTATCAGACGACATCTATAAGCTCAATATAAGTATTTTGGGGAAATACTTAGTTGTTCCTCAATCCAAGATATTGGGTTGGACCTCAGTTCGATTCCTCTGACCATCAATCTCGAATAAGGAAGGACGTTTCCTCTCCGATAATCACCAACCTCCATTTGGACTCGAATGACATCCTTCCGGCATATTCTTCTTTGTTACCGGGATCTTCTCCTGGACATCTTGAAAAATCTTCTTATGTTGCATCTTCTTTCGCCGTCGAAGATATGTTTCATTGTCATCATTGCGTAGAATCGTAGAAATATTCATATGGATAGTGTATGAAATATCTCTAGAGCTTGTAGTTGTTAAACAAAGTTCGTATAATGACGTGAATGCACAAGGTGTAAGTGTACATAACGTCTGGTGTATTCTTGGAACACGGTAAGATAGAGTATATTTTTTAATACTCTTTGCTTGTTCATTCCTTCCTTTTCCCTCAAACACCAACAATGATCTTCTAGTTTCTCTTTGGTGGTCACATCTCTTATGTTACTTGTGATTCTGTTCTAGATATATATCTTCCATGACTCATCTAGCGTCATCTAGCAGCGAATCTTTGAAGTTCCTCAATTCTTTCCGGTGCAAGAGGGCTTCCTTATCCATCTGGCCACCAGATTTCGTCGCCATCGCCAGCTATCATCTCCGTGATCAAGAGAACTTCGTCTCCTTTTTCACCCACCAGGCTGCGCTAGTATCGTCTTCTATCAACTCTTTGAAGACCATTCATCAAGAAAAACATTTATTTTTTCAAGGTTGTATATTCTGATATGTATTCCTTTTGTCTCCTACCCCCACTCTTTTCCCTTTCCTGGTCCCTCTGCGCTTCGCTGAGTGGGCCTCACTTGTACGTCGGCCGTCGACTCAGTCAAAGCTCAACCAGAGCTAGTCTCCTCAAACAAAGAGGCATTCTCTTCCTTCCACGCCATGTTGGAACTTTAATCGTCAAAAGGGAACTTCACCATCGCCATGCAGCAAAGATAAGTACAGACTTCAAGTTTTAACCTCATCTTCATCGGTTTTAAAATCTACATGCTTTTAATAATCATTTATAGGCAGTGTGAGATTACTTATTTGTGGCAATAGTCATCCTTCGCGGGATTTTCCATATTGAGCTTTGTCTGTCTAAGCCCATCTTTGTAAAAGCTGCATTTCTGATGCTTATTAAATGAGAGATCTTCTCACAACGTAGGATATTATTGAATACCCACTGTCTATAAAACATTAAGCTCGTTCCACCGCTGGAATAACTTTGCCCTATACTTCTATTAGGATCGTTCTGGAACCTTCCAGAATCTGCACTCTATCTACCAGTCTCGCCGTCATGTACTTTCCACTCACATGTTGGGATACTATTTTAAATTAAGGAATCTTCCTTATAAATTACTGCAATAGCTAAATTTTCTTCCACCGTTGGGATTTTCTATGGCGTTTTTAATTGTAATCTACAACTTTCTCAAGCAACAGACTTTCGCCTACCTAGTGCAACTGGTTATTTCCCATAATTGCAATAACTTTCTTTGCCATAAACTTTTGCGCTACTACAGTGAACTTTTCATCCATTTCAACAGACTATAGTGAAAAACAGTGTTCTTTCAGTATTTCTTCCGCGTCGCGCTCGTCCGTTTATTATAAATACGGCCATAAACATTTACCTCCATCCCAGTTGATCTTTCCTAAACCTCTTACTAACAAACCATAATAAAGTTGTTTCTTTAGGTCTTTTCAATGAGGTGTCACGCAAAAGACGTGCCCTCCCAACTTTGCTTATATCTCATTAATTAATTTCTGTATAACTACGTGTCTTGTACACGTTTCTAATTATCTTGTTTCTCCCTTCTAATTAGGGAATACAATTCTTTCAACTCATGAGTGAGTTATTTCTAGGTTTCACGAAAAGGAATCTTGCCCCATTTGGCTCGTGATTCCTACTAAAACGCAGGAGGTCTAGAACCTTCCTTTCGACTTTCTCTTCAGGTTTCACATTAAGTGACCTGCCCAATTTGTATAACCAAGAAAAAATATAGGCAATTCCGCTTAAATATAAGAAGTTAGGAACTTCTATTTTATTCTTCCTGTTTTGGTTATTGTTGTTTTCGGAGTTGTTACTCTTTCTAGAATATTTTCTTAAAAATTTCTGGAAGTACACACCTTGTACTCTATTTACTGTCTAACTTTAATCACTTTAATTGTTCTTAACTTAGTACTTTACCCTCTCTATTTTAAAATCTTGCGAGGATTTTATAAAGGTTTGAAACCTAATGGATTGTTAATTGCCTGGAGCAAACTTTAAATGTTCTCTGAGGTCTGCGACCCCAAATTGTTAAAAAAAATTGAAAATATATATTTGTTAAATTCATCAAATTCTTTTGAATTGTTAAATAAATTAAGAGTTCCTTTTCGCTTTTTCATTTTTCTAGTATAACAATTAGGCAAGATCCTGTCTTCCTTGACTTTTCCCACTTAATGCCATTAAATCTATTGATAGGGCTTTCACCACTTGTTGCATTTGAGCAAGAACTCTTAGTGGTCATCTTGGTAAAGTCTCTCTTAGCTTTAATAGCTAATTCTAACTGGCCAGTAAGGCAAGTACAGCTCGCTACGCCAGCTTCCTGCTTGTGGAGATTCTCTCCAAAAAACTTATGGTTGGTTTTCTAAAAGATAAGTGTTTTTCTTTGCCTAAACTTTTAGTCGGCTCCTTGCTGGGTAAAAGCTTAGCCATTTCAAATGCAACTATTATTTCACTTACCAAAATTATTCCCAAAGGTATAATTCCTTTATCACTATCCTTCTTGGAAGCACTTGGTCACTTTGTAGTAACTCTACAACTTCGAAAACTGGAAATATCAAAATTGATTCAAATTATTGGCATTCTTCGAATTACTTGTTCAAAAACGAACTTCTTTGAACAGACATTCAATAAGTCTGTTACTCTTTGTCTTGCCAGACCATCACCCTTCCCCATAGTAGGCATATGCATGCTTGAGAGGGAATACGCTAAAGTCATTCTCTTGCAAACCGCCCAAGTCCTAGCTGCATTTCCCGTTAGCTTCGACCAGGTCCTTACCCACTTTAGGTATCAGAGAGCGGATTTGCAGTGGCAACCGCCTTTGAGTGCATTTAAAGTTAAATTTATAACTTTTGTGGGACTCTCCTCCTATTTCTCCATCCTTTTTCTCAAGTCCGAAACCCACCTCCTTTTCTTTATCATCTTCCCTTGGTGGTTAGGTTATTCCTCAGCCAATAATCTACCCAAAGTTTGATCCCGGAAACCCGGGAGAGTCCATTTGTCATTTGTTATTCTTTTTCAAAGGTTATTTGACAATACCTTGCAAATTATTAATACCTGCTTTGAATTTTTCAGCTATAACTACATCGTGCAAAGCCTGTGAAGGGGAAAGAGGCCGCTCCTGTCTCCTTTGGTGTGTCCCTTTCTTTCAACTTATTTGCTGCTGCCAGCCTGACAGCATTTCCAAGGTTCCACAGTTTCGTGAGTTATAATTTAATCTATTTACCTTGTCATGGCTCCTACTGAAAAGGATAAGGATGAAAAACTTACTTCTAAACGAGCATCCTATAAAGGACAAATTACCCGATTCAGAAAATTCATCAAAGAGCTAGATCCCTCAGAAGCTCAATTAGACTTGTTAAAACATCGTGTAAGGGGGAGCCTCCGTGGCTTAGGCGGCAGCACGCCGGCCTCTCACCGCTGGGTCCGTGGTTCAAATCCCGGTCACTCCATGTGAGATCTGTGCTGGACAAAATGGAGGCAGACAGGTTTTTCTCCGGGCACTCCGGTTTTCCCTGTCAAAATTTCATTCCAGCAACACTCTCCACTCTCATTTCATTTCTTCTGTCATTCATTTAATCATTGCCCCAGAGGAGTGCGTCAGGCCTCGGCAGCCGGCACAGTTCATATCCTCGCCGCTAGATGGGGGCTTCATTCATTCCATTCCTGACCCGGTCGGAGACTGGAAGCAGGCTGTGGATTTTCATTTCATTTCAAAACATCGTGTAAGGGATTTTGAACGTTCATATGAAAATTATTGCAACATCCAAACTGAATTAGAAACTTGTATGCTCAATCAAACCGAAGATCGAGTCGAAGTAGAAAACCAATATTACGAAGGCATAGGTTCTGCTTTCAAAATAATACGCCAACTCGAAGAGGAGCAGAAAAAGGACGCTTCTGTTCTTAGTTCCCTTCACGAACCACAAACTTCTTTCCGCGATAGTACTCACAAGCCCAAGCCAATTCTACCTAAAAATGATTTACCCCACTTCTCTGGAGATGAATCTACTTGGGATTCTTTCTATGAATTATTTTGCTCTCTTGTTCATGACAATGAAGACATTCAAGTCATATACAAGTTTCATTATTTGAGATCTATCCTTCGAGGTCAAGCTCTGCAGTTAGTTGAAGCACTCCCTTTAAGTGCCGAAAATTACCCCATTGCCTTTAACTTATTAAAAGAAAGATACGGAAATTTACGGTTACGTATTCAACGCCATATGAAGGCTCTATTTAACCTACCTGCGTCACAGCACAATGACGTCACTAGTTTGCGTACTCTCATTGATACTACTCAGCTCCATGTTAAAGCTTTATCCCAATTAGATCAACCCACTGAACACTGGGACACTTTCCTAATACATTTAGTGGTTTCTAAAGTTGATGTTGCTACCCTCAAAGTTTGGGAAATTGAACTTTCTAGAGAAGACGATTACTCTTACGAGCATTTAGTCACTTTCATAAATGCCAGATGCCAGTTTTTAACTGCTCTAGCAAATCAAAGTGAACCCTCATCTCCGAGTTCTAAATTTGAATTAATGTCTATGAAACCTAAAAGCGAACGCTTAGCGTCTAGTACCCAAAAACCTGGGTCCAGCTCATCTAAATTTAAGCCAAACACTACTGGTTACCCAACTAGGTCTAGTGAACGCCTTATTGCTAGCTCTCTTGTTTTAAACATTCAAAGTGAACCCCGAAAGAGTTTAAATGAACCTTTAAAGTGCATACTTTGTGAAGATTCCCATGCCTTATATCTCTGTAAATCCTTTAAAGAACTGTCAGTCGACGACAGATAAAATTAGTTTCCCAAAACAAACATTGCTTCAACTGCCTAGCGCCCACGCATTCTGCTTCAAATTGCAAGTCCACAAGACTTTGCTTCCATTGTGAAAAGGCTCATCATACTTTGCTACATCGTCATGATCAGGCAAGGTCATCGACAGCATCCATTTCTCAGAAAAGTGATAATGCTAACAGTTCCAATGCTTCATCGTACATTCAAAATGCCAAGTCCATTCGCAGTGCCCAAGTATTGTTGTCTACTGTCCAAATCGAAGTTCAGGATAACTTTGGCAACTGGGTCCGTGCACGCGGTCTTCTCGATTCCGCGGCAACTCATGATTTTGTGTCTAATTCTTTGATTAGAAAACTAGGCCTACCTGTAAACCTCACTTCTATTAACGTATCGGGCATTAACAGCTCAAAATCGCAAACTTTACAGTTCTCAAAGCTAACCATAAGAGACATTTGTCACAGAAATAACTTTCTTAAACTGAATTGTCTAATTCTCAATAGCATTGGAGAAGACACTCCAAGTCACTCTGTGGATATTTCAGGGTTAAATATTCCCTCGCATTTAAGGCTAGCCGATCCTTTGTTCAACATACAAAACCCTATTGACATACTCTTTAGTGCCAATGTTTTTTGGAATTGCCTTCGTAAACAGGTTCGCAAGTTATCCTCAAACGTGATCGCCAGAGACACTAACTTTGGATGGATCGTCACCGGTCAACTTCCCCATTATTCTCCCCAACCCACATCGCAATGTTACTTCGCCAATACTGATCTGGAACAGTTTTGGAGACTCGAAAGCGTTGATCCTCCTAATGTGACCTCTTCAGAAAATGAATTCTGTGAGCAACTTTTTCTGAACACCACCACTCGCTCTTCTGACGGTCGGTTCATTGTTCAAATGCCAAGATTACATAATCTCCCTAAACTTATTAACTCTCAACCCAAAGCTAGAAAAGCTCTCTTTGCTATCGAGAACTAATTCAAGAAAGAACCTCTTGTTAAACAGCAGTACACCGATTTCATGGATGAGTATGAAAGCTTAGATCACATGGAAGTTGTTAACAAATCTGATGATGAATTGCACCCCCCAATTGAAACGGTTTTCTTAAATCATCATCCCGTGTGGAAAAACCCTCTTGTAAAGGATAAAATCCGAGTTGTTTTCAATGGATCATCACCTGACGTTAATGGCAACAGCCTTAACGATACTCTATACTCTGGTCCTGCTATTCAGTCAGATCTATCTACTATACTCTTAAACTTTCGATTATTTCCCATAGCTGTTATAGCGGATATAAAACAGATGTACCGCCAAGTTTTAATTCAGCCTGAACAACGAGATCTCCAAAGAAGCTTGTGGCGCGACGAAATCAGTAAGCCCAGTAAGGTATTTCGTTTAAAAACAGTTACTTATGGCTTAAAACCTTCCGCTTTCCTTGCTATCCGATCCCTACACTTGTTAGCCTCTCAAGATGGTAATTTATTTGATTCTAAAGCTTCTGAAGCACTAACCACGTCATTCTATGTTGACGATTATTTGCAGTCCTTCCCCACTCTGGAGGAAGCTTCTTTCGTGTCTTTAGAACTTCAGACATTGCTAAGGAATGGAGGTTTCCCACTTCATAAGTGGAATTCCAACTCCCCTGAGTTTCTCGCCCAGTTTCCTATTGAAGACGTAGATCCCTCCTCTGTCGAAATTTGTGGAAACTCCGAATCCATAAAAACTCTTGGAGTTCATTGGTGCACTAGCACTGACACTCTCATCTATAAAGTATCGCTCACCGAAGAGCTCCCTAACACAAAAAGACAGATTCTCTCTGAAATTGCAAATTTTTTTGATCCGCTTCAATTTCTTGCCCCAGTTATCGTTATAGCCAAACTTTTCATGCAAGAGCTGTGGTCGCTCAAATGTGAATGGGATGACACTGTTCCCCTTTCTTTTCTTAACCGATGGCTTTCTTTTCGCAGCAATTTGCTTGATCTTTCCCTTATTGAAATTCCTAGGAATTTAATTAACGCTCATTCTAATGCATCTTTTTTCCTTCATGTGTTCGCGGACAGTTCCGAAAAAGCTTATGGTTGCTGTGCATATTTGGTTTATCGCGGTCCATTAAATGGATTTTCAGTTTCCAACCTTGTTTGTGCCAAATCGAAGGTAGCTCCTCTTAAAACTATCACTTTGCCTAAGCTTGAATTGTGTGCTGCACTCATGGCTGCAGAACTTGTTAAGAAATTACGGGAAGTATTAAAAGTCGATTTCTCGCAAATCTATCTCTGGAGCGATTCCATGATCACCCTTTCTTGGATCGCCAAGAACCCCGCTCACTGGCAAACTTTTGTTGCAAATAGGGTTTCCAAAATCCAAACTCTTTCTTCGGGATGTCAATGAAGGCATGTGCCCAGTGCTGATAACCCAGCCGACATTATCTCTCGTGGATGTTCACCCTCTCAATTGGCAGCTTCCCAGTTGTACTGGCATGGGCCCTCGTGATTAATCGAAGACTCTTCTTGTTGGACTTCTAAACCTCCAGCCACAAACTCCAACTTGCCTGAAGCAAAAGTATCTCTATCTACTGCTTCGTGTCTTGTTTCCAACGTTTCTCATCCCTTGTTGTCCCGCTATTCTTCCTTTCATAAACTAATTCGAATTGTCGCCATCTTCTTAGATGGAAATATCTTGTGGTTGACCAACCTCTTCTCCCCAAACCACACCTTACCAATCATGAGTTGAATCTCGCCACCATTAAGGTTTTACGACTGACACTGCAAGAAGCCTTTTCTTCTGAATTGTCTTTACTTTCTTCTAAAAGGGATATTCCCAAATCCAGTCGTCGTCGTGCTTTGGCCCCGTTCCTTGATGGCAATAGGTTACTTAGGGTAGGTGGTAGGCTCTCTCAATCTTTGCTCTCTGAGGACAAAAAGCATCCCGTTATTTTGCCTTCTAAACATCACGTAACTTCCTTAATTATACGTGACTTTCATTATCGCAATCTGCATGTTGGTACACGCACTCTGCTTTGCCTCTTAAGGGAAAAGTACTGGATTATAAATTGAATTCACGAAGTTTCCTCTGTAATTAACAAGTGCATTCCTTGCTTCAAAGCGAAACCTAAAATCAATACTCAATTAATGAGCGATCTGCCTTCTTTTCGCTCTTCTCCTATACGCCCATTTGCTCTAACTGGTGTGGACTATATGGGTCCGTTCCAATATCAACGAAATTCCTCTGAAGCTAAACGCAAATTGTTAGGTAAGCTCTATGTTTCTCTCTTTGTTTGCATGGTTACTGGCGCAATCCATTTGGAACTAGTAACGAATGCTTCTACTTCTTACTTTTTATCAGCTGTCTCTCGCTTCGCTGCTAGGCATGGTGTTCCTTCAGAGATGTTCTCTGATAACGCTTCCACCTTTCAGGGCGCAGCGTCCTTGTGGAAGAAAGCTCTCACATCCTCTCCTGCCATGGAACAGATCTCTAATTTTTCCTATTCAAAGGGTTTCAAATGGCGTTTTATACCTCCCTACGCTCCTCATCACGGTGGTAGGTGGGAATCCTGCGTAAAGCTCACTAAACGTCATTTAAGAAAGGTTTTAGGTAATCGCATTCTGACTTATGAAGAATTTAATTCACTCTCCGTTCTGATTGAAGTTGTTGTTAAATCTCGCCCTTTAACTCCGCTTTCCAATGACCCCGATGACCTGCTTCCACTCACACCTGGTCACTTCCTTATAGGCACTTCTCTTTCTGCCCCTCCTCCCCTTTCCAGATCTTTCAGGGACTCTAATCTACCCATTGTTTGGCGTAAACTTGAAGCCCTTTGCAATTCTTTCTGGAAGAGGTGGAACTTGGAATATTTAACTTCCTTGCAACGGAGACAGAAGTGGTTTCTTTCCAGTCCCGACATCAAAGTGGGGGACTTGGTCCTGGTCAGGGATGTTTCTCCTCCCCTGGTCTGGATTTCTGGTAGAGTGACCGAGTGTTATCCTGGAAGGGATGGGAGAGTCAGGGTGGCCAAAATCTTGACCACTAACGGTCAGATCACAAGACCACTGCCTTTAATTGCTCCATTACCTTTAAATGTTTAATTGTTTATCCTGCTCTCTGTTGGTGTTTTTTCCCCTCCCAGCTTGGTGTATTCTTGGAATACACGGTAAGATAGAGTATATTTTTAATACTCTTTGCTTGTTCATTCCTTCCTTTTTTCTCAAACACCAACAGTTATCTTCTAGTTTCTCTTTGGTGGTCATATCTCTTATGTTACTTGTGAGTCTGTTCTAGATATATATCTTCCATGACTCACCTAGCGTCATCTAGCAGCGAATCTTTGAAGTTCCTCAATTCTTTCCGGTGCAAGAGGACTTCCTTATCCATCTGGCCACCAGATTTCGTCGCCATCGCCAGCTATCATCTCCGTGATCAAGAGAACTTCGTGTCCTTTTTCACCCACCAGGCTGCGCTAGTATCGTCTGCTATCAACTCTTTGAAGACCATTCATCAAGAAAAACATTTATTTTTTCAAGGTTGTCTATTCGGATATGTATTCCTTTTGTCTCCTACCCCCACTCCTTTCCCTTTCCTGGTCCCTCTGCGCTTCGCTGAGTGGGCCTCACTTGTACGTCGGCCGTCGACTCAGTCAAAGCTCAACCAGAGCTAGTCTCCTCAAACAAAGAGGCATTCTCTTCATTCCACGCCCTGTTGGAACTTTAATCGTCAAAGGGAACTTCACCATCGCCATGCAGCAAAGATAAGTACAGACTTCAAGTTTTAACCTCATCTTCATCGGTTTTAAAATCTACATGCTTTTAATAATCATTTATAGGCAGTGTGAGATTACTTATTTGTGGCAATAATCATCCTTCGCGGGATTTTCCATATTGAGCTTTGTCTGTCTAAGCCCATCTTTGTAAAAGCTGCATTTCTGATGCTTATTAAATGAGAGATCTTCTCACAACGTGGGATATTATTGAATACCCACTGTCTATAAAACATTAAGCTCGTTCCACCGCTGGAATAACTTTGCCCTATTCTTCTATTAGGATCGTTCTGGAACCTTCCAGAATCTGCACTCTATCTACCAGTCTCGCCGTCATGTACTTTCCACTCACATGTGGGGATACTATTTTAAATTAAGGAATCTTCCTTATAAATTACTGCAATAGCTAAATTTTCTTCCACCGTTGGGATTTTCTATGGCGTTTTTAATTGTAATCCACAACTTTCTCAAGCAATAGACTTTCGCCTACCTAGTGCAACTGGTTATTTCCCATAATTGCAATAACTTTCTTTGCCATAAACTTTTGCGCTACTACAGTGAACTTTTCATCCATTTCAACAGACTATAGTGAAAAACAGTGTTCTTTCAGTATTTCT
The DNA here is from genome assembly GCA_946902985.2 of Meconema thalassinum. NCBI lineage: Eukaryota > Metazoa > Arthropoda > Insecta > Orthoptera > Tettigoniidae > Meconema > Meconema thalassinum. The sequence goes on from OX336391.1 coordinate 218,339,710, forward strand.
TCCGCGTCGCGCTCGTCCGTTTATTATAAATACGGCCATAAACATTTACCTTCCATCCCAGTTGATCTTTCCTAAACCTCTTACTAACAAACCATAATAAAATTGTTTCTTTAGGTCTTTTCAATGAGGTGTCACGCAAAAGACGTGCCCTCCCAACTTTGCTTATATCTCATTAATTAATTTCTGTATAACTACGTGTCTTGTACACGTTTCTAATTATCTTGTTTCTCCCTTCTAATTAGGGAATACAATTCTTTCAACTCATGAGTGAGTTATTTCTAGGGGTCACGAAAAGGAATCTTGCCCCATTTGGCTCGTGATTCCTACTTAAACACAGGAGGTCTAGAACCTTCCTTTCGACTTTCTCTTCAGGTTTCACATTAAGTGACTTGCCCAATTTGTATAACCAAGAAAAAATATAGGTAATTCCGCTTAAATATAAGAAGTTAGGAACTTCTATTTCATTCTTCCTGTTTTGGTTATTGTTGTTTTCGGAGTTGTTATTCTTTCTAGAATATTTTCTTAGAAATTTCTGGAAGTACACACCTTGTACTCTATTTACTGTCTAACTTTAATCACTTTATTTGTTCTTAACTTTGTACTTTACCCTCTCTATTTTAAAATCTTGCGAGGATTTTATAAAAGTTTGAAACCTAATGGATTGTTAATTGCCTGGAGCAAACTTTAAATGTTCTCTGAGGTCTGCGACCCCAAATTGTTAACAAAATTGAAAATATATATTTGTTAAATTCATCAAATTCTTTTGAATTGTTAAATAAATTAAGAGTTCCTTTTCGCTTTTTCATTTTTCTAGTATAACAGTTAGGCAAGATCCTGTCTTCCTTGACTTTTCCCACTTAATGCCATTAAATCTATTGATAGGGCTTTCACCCCTTGTTGCATTTGAGCAAGAACTCTTAGTGGTCATCTTGGTAAAGTCTGTCTTAGCTTTAATAGCTAATTCTAACTGGCCAGTAAGGCAAGTACAGCTCGCTACGCCAGCTTCCTGCTTGTGGAGATTCTCTCCAAAAAACTTATGGTCGGTTTTCTAAAAGATAAGTGTTTCTCTTTGCCTAAACTTTTAGTCGGCTCCTTGCTGGGTAAAAGCTTAGCCATTTCCAAATGCAACTATTGGTTCACTTGCCAAAATTATTCCCAAAGGTATAATTCCTTTATCACTATCCTTCTTGGAAGCACTTGGTCGCTTTGTAGTAACTCTACAACTTCGAAAACTGGAAATATCAAAATTGATTCAAATTATTGGCATTCTTCGAATTACTTGTTCAAAAACGAACTTCTTTGAATAGACATTCAATAAGTCTGTTACTCTTTGTCTTGCCAGACCATCACCCTTCCCCATGCATATGCATGCTTGAGAGGGAATACGCTAAAGTCATTCTCCTGCAAACCGCCCAAGTCCTAGCTGCGTTTCCCGTTAGCTTCGACCAGGTCCTTACCCACTTTAGGTATCAGAGAGCGGATTTGCAGTGGCAACCACCTTTGAGTGCATTTAAAGTTAAATTTATAACTTTTGTGGGACTCTCCTCCTATTTCTCCATCCTTTTTCTCAAGTCCGAAACCCACCTCCTTTTCTTTATCATCTTACCTTGGTGGTTAGGTTATTCCACAGCCAATAATCTACCCAACGTCTACATTCTGAAGTATTCTGGTTAACGAAGCTCCATGTTGTATCTATATATCTGCATGAGATATGTCGCACGCGCATAAAGTTCTTATCTCATCATCATAACATCGTGATAAATATCGAACAAATCCTGATGAATGTTAGCAGTCATAGTGAAAATGTTTATACACTGCTCCCAAAATGTAAATAAAGACACTATTACTCACTTGGTTAATGTTCAATGCTGTCTCGCTTTTCACCTTCGATTTCCAACACTTTTCTAAGTCACTTTTGAAATGCCTAAAACTTCAAAACTATACAACTTGTGATGCTTAAATCTGCAAACATACTAGAATACAGTTTGTACTGTAGGATAATTCAATTGGCTGAAGTATATTCTCACTTATCGCTGAGTTATTGCGAACTATGCCTAGTTTCAAAGTGCGAAGATTCCTATCTCGCCTCGGCGATCGTGCTGTCTCCACGACTGGTCTCGCTACCGTACTCATATAGGCCTCGGGATCTCGGTTAAACCGGTGAACACAACTATCTTCTTCGAAGTCTGTCGGAATAAGAGCCTCGATGCTTGGATCTCCCTCTCCAAGTCGAGATTTTGGCGGCCATTTGTGACTCCCTCCAGAAATTTTAGCACGCAGTTTAACAATGCTTATAACTGCGTAATTAGACCTTTCAACTCCTTTTAAAGTCTCTGTAATATTTTCCTTTAATTTTCTTCTCATTACCAATGAATAAAATATCCTTCTTGGGTCCTAAATGCTTAAATTATCCAAAAAATCTATTTGATGTTATTCCCGTCTTTCATAAGAGCTCTCCTCATTGGTTGGGGCTTATGTCCAATGACATACGGTAATTTATAACAATGATTATAATATTCCTTAGCAAGTTCCCTGTTGCTATGTCAATTTCAAGGTTCTAGAAGCGTATATTGCGCAAGATATCTCGTGATCGGTATTTCCCACTGCCTCGAGCTTGTAACACGACTTACTTGGGTCACAGTTCCAGGATGTATATTTGCTGGTTAAATTTTATTATGGGCTCGGAAAATATTCTAATTTAAGTCCAAAATAATTCAATTTTCGGGGGCATTTTCCATCCATCTCAAGTTAAAAACAGTTGCAAATGGTTTTTAATCACTCAAATTCAGGACCTCTGATATGTCACTGAACTCGAATAATGAATTATTTTTTCAGGCTATTTTCTTATGACAATTCTTTAAATTCTTTGCGTTGAACGTTCCTAAAACAACGTTATTTTCATCATCGAATAACTCAGTTATTCCTATAGGCATTTTGAATACGGAACGGTCCAATAAAGATGACCCCAAATTTTGGGTATATCTTTTTGCTCACGTCCGCTTTGACTGGTCTGCGCAACAAAACCAAGTCATTAATTGCTAACGGCGTACTGAAACGTTTTCCTGCAACTCGTTTCAAGCGTTTCTCAGCTGCTTTCTGTAGTCTTTCCTTGGCTTGATCGATCCTCGCCTGTCTTCCTAAATCAGGATCTCTTGGAATAAAATTATGTGCATTGTTCCATGACCTTTCTGGATTCTGTCCTAAATGTAGAATCATCGGAACCTCTGTCGTGCTCTCTTGAATTATGGAGTTCAAACAATCCTCAATAATTGGCACATATTTAACCCAACTTGGGTGATCATTAGGGCAGAGAATTTGCTAAATTCAGCCATATATCTCTGGCTAGAATTTGATTCAGGATAACGCACGCTCAAAAAGATATGTTTAATTCCTAATCTCTCCATATCTGCTTCAAATTCGGCCGAAGTAAATTGCGCTCCATGGTCCGATAAGAGATATTCTGGCTTCCCTGCCTTAGGAAACACAGCATTCTCTAATCTGCTCACCACATTTCTTGTGTTGGCCTTTTGCATGGGATTCATGGTGACGAATTTTGTGAAGACATCGACAGTCACTAACAAGAACTGATTACCTTGGTATCCCTTTGGACAAGGGCCAAAAATATCCGTGGCCATCAGCTCCACGTGGTTTTGAAGGTATCATAGCTCTGGGTCTTCCCTTCAACAATTCAGAAGTAAATTTTCCTCTCTGGCATTTATCACATGACCTTATAATTCTCGCAACGGCGGATCTCATATTGGTCCAGATAAATCTCTCTTTGAGTGTACTGAGAGTTTTATTCAGACCGCCATGTCCAAAAGAGTGGTGTGCTACCCACACTAACTTTGTAACAAAATTAGGGGGCACGACTATGCGGAATTTGGCATGCTCAGGGTCTGCGCATTTACACACGAGATCACCGCAAAGCACATAGTGTCGTCATCGCCTTTGAGTAGCAGCATAATCAGTATCTGTCCTGTCCATATAACCCTTAAGGAACATGTACATCTTCCTAATTGGAGCATGTCTCTTCTGTGACACACCGATTCGGGCTAATCTCCTAACGGTCTCCTGATCTTCTTCCTCCAATTGTACATGGTTTATCTGCACATTTCTAATGGGGTTTCTTGATAACGCGTCAGCCAATAAATTGTCCTTACCTGGCTGATGGAATATAGTAGCATTGATTTGGGGAGTGAATAGGGCCCATCTGGTTAATCTATCACTCGACATATCCGTCTGAAGCATGAATTGTAGTGCCTTGTGATCGGTGTTGATTATTATCTGATGACCGATTAACATCTTTTTCCACGCCTGAAAAGCTGTCACAAAAGCTAACGCCTCGAGATCTGTCGTGAAATAATTCTCCTCATGCCTTTTCAACTTTCTTCCTGTGAACGCGATGTAGTGCTTATTTCCAACTTCGTCTTTTTGGTATAAGACAGCACTTATGCCTACACGTGAAGCATCGGATTCGATGTAGAATATACGTTCAAAATCCGGATATTCTAATTTGACATTGTCTCTCAGCATTTCTTTCGCTTTCTCGAATGCGTCGTCAGCGGTACTGCTCCATTTCCAACGGTTATTTTTCTTTAATAGGTCATAAAGAGGGGCCATGATTTCCGAATATTTTGGACAGTGACTACTTATGAACTGACACGCACCCACGAACTGTCTCACATCCTTGACCTTAGTGGGCTTCGGAAATCTCATGATAGCTTCCACTTTCTCTAGGTTTGGGTGATATCCGTGCTGGTCAATAGTACAGGGTGGCGCACGAAATGTCATACATCAAAATTGATTTATAAAATGTGTAAATCTGGGCTCACAACCATGTCCTTTCGTGAACAGAAAGCGTATTTCATGCGTGATTAGACAGGCAGCAACACATATCGCACATGCGTACCGGCTTCCAGTTATACAACATCGCGGACCAAGGGAGGTTGACGCGCGAACAGAAGGTGAAAACAGTGTTGTTTTAATGCGGAAACAAAGAGTGTAATTCGGACTCAGGAAAGGTTTTGTGTTCATTTCCTTACCCGGTGGGCTCCTTGCCGGCAGACTGTGTATAGACTGGCCAGCCAATTTGAAACAGAAGGCAATATACTGGAGAGAAAACGGACCCGTCTCAATCCATTCCGCTCACCGGAGAATATTGCTGCTGTGAGAGCGGCTGCGGCTCGGAGTTCCTCCAAATCTACCAGAACTGCCCGTGTTCAGCTGGACATCTCTCGTCGGTCAGTTCAAAGAATACTGCAGTCTGAGCTTGACCTATTCCCGTACAAAATGACAACAGGTCATAAACTAACGGCGCTTGACAAGCAACTGCGTGGGCTATTGCAGGTGATCCTCTACTGCACAACACATGGTTCAGTGATGAGGCATACTCAACGGTGCTGGGAACAAACAGAACGTCCGGTTTTGGGCGAAAGAGCGGCCTGCTATTGTGCACGAGGTTGAAAGTCATGGTGTAAAAGTGTGTGTATGGGCTGCAACTTCCAGTCATGGAATTATTGGGCCAATCTTCTTCAATGACACAGTCAACAGTGCGCGTTACATGGACATGTTGAAAAACAGTTTCCTTCCACAACTCTTTGCATCACGACTACCAATACAGACACAATGGTTCATGCAAGATGGAGCTCGTCCGCACACAGCAAACGTTGTTCTGAACTTTCTGCATGGACATTTCGGGCCCCGTGTGATGTCCGATCGATAACCCGAACGTTTTCAGAGCGGTTCAATCTGGCCACCACATAACCCTGACCTTAATCCCCGTGACTTCTTCCTGTGGGAATATTTGAAGGAGACAATCTACCGCCAGAAACCAGAAAATGTATTGCAATTGCAAGCGGCCATTGTGTCTCTCTTCCGAGGATTGAGTTAGGACATGTATCGTAGAGTGGTCACAAACATGCAGGTTCGTCTTGAAGCTGTTGTACGCCGAGAAGATGGACATATTGAACATATCCTGAATACTGACTAATCATGCACATTTCAGTGAATGTTTTAATACCATATTTTATTAAATATGTTGTATATTAAATATTCTATAAACAATTTACAGTGTATGACATTTCGTGCGCCACCCTGTATGTCCGAGAAAATTAATTTTCTCGTGCAAGAAATGGCACTTATCAAAGTTAACCTTTATGTTTGCGACACTTAAGTTTTCAAAAAGTTTACGCAAGTGCATTAAGTGTTCCTGGACATTTGGTGAAGATATGATTAAATCATCTATATAGCAAAGCACGTTCTTCTTTACCTCGTCAGTGAGTTTGTTATCAATCAGTGCTGGTCCACTATTTACCATACCAAATGGAATACCCAGGAAGTCTGGTCAAATAGGAATCCTGTGAAGTGTTTACTTTCCTCTTCCAGCTCTATCTGATAAAATGAAGTAGTTAGGACTGATACGGAAAAACAAGCTTTTCGTTTGAACTTCCTCAATAGATCACGTATTTTAGGCGGTCGGTCTGCCTCAGGCAAAATCTTTAAGTTAATGGTCCGTGCATCGAGACATAGGCGTAATTGACCATTATTTTTCTTGACAACAGTTATAGGGTTGATGCAAGAAGACGCCTGTTTCTTTATAATCCCATCGGCTTCCATCTTCTTGATTATTCCTCGTACTTCTTCATAGTATTTTTCCGGGATAGGGTAGATTCTTTTCTGATACGGGGTTTCATCAGTAAGCCTAATCTTGTATTTGTAGTCCTTAATTAACCCAGGCTTGTCATCGAACATATCGTGAAATTCCATAGTCAAACTTTCAAATTCGTCTCTGACTTCATCAAATCCTTCAACTTTGGGAATAGGTAATTCTCTTCTGTTTTCTACCTCTTCGATAATATTACTTATGATTTCTTCCCTAAAGTCTTTATCTAGACTGTCATTCAAATCCTGTTTTTCTAACTCTTCTGTGTTAATTAACCCTTCACTAAATTGTATAATCCTGTTCTTCATATCCATTACTGCTCCAACTTGCGTAATGAAGTCAATGCCTAGCACAATATCAAAATTAATCTTCTTGACCACTATGAAAATATGTTCATAAATGCATCCATTAATCTCAAAGTTTAGCAAAACTTGGATCTTACATTTTACAGCTTTATCCTGAAAAATACCTCGCACTTTGACTGCGGATGCGGGTAAAACTGTCATCTTATCGCCCTTAGATAATCTCTGATAACACTCATCTGACATTATGTACATAATAGCACCAGTGTCCATTAAAGACTTGCATGTCTGTCCATCGACATTAATACATATAATGGGTAATTCGAATGGTCTCTCCTCTTTAATAATTTCCTTCTCGAATAGTAAATCCTCATCTGTTACCTCATCGATCTCATTTATCATAATTTGGTGAAGTGCTGCAGTATAACCTATCTCTTCTACTTCCGTTTCAATTTTTTTTTGTCCTTGAGTATCGTTCTCATAGTTCCCTTGCTGACTAGTACTCTGCTTAGGATCTATACTCAAGCTCTGTTCCCCTCCATTTCCATTCTCTTTATCTTTCAACTCTTTGAGATATTCCTTTTCTTCTTTATGACGCTCGTCATATTTTTCTTTTGTCATGACCTCATCTTGGGAATTCTTATATCGGTTATATCCTTGGTTATTCCGATTACTGCGGTTGTAATATCCGTTATTATTGTATCGGTAGTTATTGTTGTTTTGATAATAACCACTTCTACGGTTTTCGTTATTTTTATTACGCCCTTGTTGCTGCTGATACGGGCGACCTCCACGGAATATCCTGTATCTAGGCTCCGGTCTCCTATCTCGAAAGTAGGTGTTACGTTCTGGACCTATATTCCCATTTTCTTGTACTTTCGGGCTTTCGGTCAGCTGCATCTGATCAAGATATACAGTATTGATATCCTTGTACTCTTGCCTGTGATTTCTGGATACTACATTCGGCATTGGGCTTGTGTAATCCAATTTTCTCAGTAGCTCATCCATGCTAGCTAAATCACTTATCCCTGACGAGATAATAAGACGTCTGACCTCTACTGGAAGCATTCTGGCTATCGCATCAATCAACTGCGCCATTGACAAAGGGGGCTGAAGATATCTAAGTCTGGCGAGTTGACTTGTGAAGAAATCGGCATAGGCATAGGTGTGGATAAAGTACCCGAGAATTTTCTAAAGTATACTTCTGCGAGTAGACTGTTCTGCGCTTCGATACTCCAAAAGCGTTTTATCCGGGCTTCTGCGAACTCTTCGAAGTCCACAAACGTGTACCGGAATGCGCAAAACCATTCAAGGGGCCCATCTGTAAGATAGCGCTCCACAATCTTCATCTCTCTCTCACGAGGAATATGTGCTTCAGAAAATTAATCCTTCAGGTTCCTTACATACTCAATTGGTGTGAAACTATCAAGGTTACTAAATTTTCTACGTTTGTCTTCAAAGTTCTTGATCACCGTCACGTTCCTAGGTTGCGAATCCTGAAGACTAGATCGAAAATCTCTTGCCTCTCTTTCGGGCTCTTTACTTCTATTTTCTAGACCTTCAGTGAACCTGAATACCCTCTCTTCTGGTCTGATTTCCCTTTCTTCTGCTCCTAGACTATCTCTTCTAGCTTGATTCCCACAATCTTCTAGATCTATATTTTCTTTCTCTTCTATCTCCGTGATTATCTTCTTCAATTGTTGTCCTACCTCTGTCTTCACTTCATCTTTGTATGTTTCAAGATTAACGACATCTCCTAAGTTGAGACTTTGTAACTATCTATTAATATAGTCATCTAATTCAGTATATTTACCCTCATGAATCGCATTAACGTCAGTGACAACCCTATCCAAGCTTTCCTTCAAAGCTTGATTATCCTGACTCGATTGAGTTCTATCGTCCACCTGCGTTTGAGTAAGCTGATCAATGCGGTTATCTAAATCTGTTCTAACATTTGTAACTTCACGATTAATCTCTAACTGCGAACCAGCTATTTTTTCTCTATATTGTCCTGAATCTTTTTCACATGCTCATTACTGGACTTATTCCATTCGTCCTTCCATACAACTACATTTGCCTTCAACATTTCGGCAATGTCTATCTCTATATCCTCCTTAACCCTAGAACTGCGGACCGTCTTCCAGGAAGACGGTGTGCTGTTTAATCAAGTGCGGCCGTCTCTCTGAAAGACGGTCTTGGAATTCAAATATAGTACTACTGTTAGCCTTCAGATGGCACTAATTTCAAGTTACGCTGGTTCCCGATGATTTTATCTTTCGTAGTGTAAATCTTTGGCAAACAAATGACAGTATGCAAGCTATTATTTGGCTGCAGAAGTGGAAGTACTTCCATGTTGATATTGAAGTTGCATTGAGCAAAATGGCCGCCAACTATGTAGACGATTCAGAAATTTAACACTTGATTTTTGACGATTCGTGTGATAGTATGGACGATGACAGTGATTATTCTGTGGATTCGTATGAAAATGAAGATGGTGAAAGTAGTGGCAGTGATACCGGCGAACAGGATGTCACGCAAGTTATGGAAATCCCCATCAATGCAAGCGATGTTTATCATGTTCCGACAGACCCTGTACACATGCCTAATGTTAGCCGTGAAGTGGTAAGTGTGAACTAGACTGATATTCAACCCGAAGAAAGTGACTTTCCAGGTAAAAATGTACCGTTTATCGTTCATCATCCTGGGCCTGTGAACTTGCCTCCCCGTAATCGCGCGCCGATTATGTACTTCAAAATCGAGAAATGTCATATTTTTGTAAAAATAATTTTCTTTTTAGTAAATAACAGGAATTTATTGAAACTGGTTCTTGAATTAGTAACAAAAAACTATGAAATTTTCATTTATGATGTCTCTGATGAACATTTAACTCGGCAATATGGTTTTCTAGAGCAGAAAAGTCAATAATTTTTTATTTTTTTATTTTTTATAAAATACTTTTTATGATTAATTCAAAGTGACGAGTCTGAATGATTCACCTATATCAATATAATATAGAACAGTCTTTCAGCTTTATATTGGTGTATGATAAGTCATATTCATGAACACAGTATGCTTACAGATACCAAATTCCTTTAGTGTGTACTTTATGGGATTTTACTGCAGCATTTGACAGATAAACTTGCAGCAGTTCTAGGGTTAAGGATATTATTATGGTCTATGACTTGTGTACGTAAGGTACACTTGACTTTTATTTCTGCCAGAGAAGCTGTAGTTTTTAACACATCGTCTACAAAACGTGTCATTAAAGCACTTATGTTATCAGTACACAGGGTCTTGGAAACTTCCACCTCTAGCCTAATTTTATTTATGTCCCCTTGGACTTTCGTTACATCCACGAACATCGTGTTAACCTCTGGCTGGATTTTACTTATGTCGGTCGGTACACCAGTAATATCCGCCTGCATATTATTTATGTCTACCTGAACATTGGAGACATCTTCCTGTACCTTATCAACTTTAGACCTAACATCACCAACATCGGACTTAACATTACCAACATCGGACCTAACATCACCAACATCGGACTGTACGGCGTCTACTTTAGACTGGACATTGGATACATCTGATTGGACATCATCAACTTTAGACCTAACATTGGATACATCTGATTTAACATCCGATACATCAGACCTAACATTGCCAACAACGGTCTTAACATTGGATACACCATCCTGTATCTGCAGGGAACTGGCATGTAATCGCGACACTTTTACAACCATGTTAGAGGCACTAGTCTGTAGTCCCTCTAAAGAAGTCTGAACTCCTTGAATTTCATCTTTAAAACTTTCTTTGACACTTTCTGCGACTTTGTCTGTAATGGATTCAACTACATTTTCCACTACCTTAACAATTACTGTGTCAAGATCCTCCTTACGCTCCCGTTTCAGTTTCTCCAGATCCTGCTTGGCTTCCTGAAATTTACCTTGCATATCTTTCATATTTACATTAAAATTTTCCTTGATCTCACCTTCGACAGCCTTTAAACTCTCCTTCATGCTAGCCAGTAGCTATTCCTGCATCTCTTCCAACAATCTCCTGACATCTTCGGTTGCCATTACAACGATACAATATAATCAATTGCTATGGGGCACATCTAAATACAGAACAAGATAACAACAGTAAAGAAACGTTTTCCTCCACGTATTTGGGCCTCAACGTCTATAGTTAACTTAAAATTATCTAAACTCAACCTAACTGACACCCTATGTTCAATAAATTCACCTAAAAAGTTCGTTCACTTGTGATCTACTTTAAAAATACTAACACAAAGAAACTCTACCATTACTGTCATAAAAACAAGTTAGCTTTATATTACACACTAGCAGGTACCCGCAGCTTCGCCCGCGATCAAGACAATGGGGACGATTCATTATTGCTGACACTTGGTCTATTCTATTCCAGCAATCGCGGCTACATGTAGGTCCATTCTAATTCTGAATATTCTGATACATACAGTGTATTGATATGAGCAGCAAAGTGGGAATTTATAGAGTTGTGAAAGTCTGCAGGGTTCGATGTTACATTATGTTAACACATTTTAAAATTACGTTTTTAGTTTTGCCATCTTCTGCTGAGACATAACGATTTTGTTGTCCGGATGCTCGCGAGCACGCCACATACAGTTGCCCATGGGAAAAAATGGTTTTGTCTAAATGTATACGTGCTACTGTTATGTGTGTGTCATTGCGCTTTGTTAAAGAAATTGCGAATATTGTATGAAGAGGGAACTGCACTCTTGCACACTGGAATGGCAAATCTATCGGAATATGGGGAATTAAAAGTATTCTTACTTAAGCTATTCTGGATGTAATTTGGCCATACTTATAGATGATTTGAACGTCAGCATATCGCTATTAATATACCTATAGTTAAATATCTCTCACCTTGGCCGCTGATGTACATTATGCAGTCTCTTCCAGTGTTACATCCCAAGGATTAAAATTCTCCAACAACGCTTTTGCCTCACATGCCTCTCTAAGTAATTAAAATTCCTGATTGTTGTTGTCTGAGTCTTCAGTTTTTTAACTGGTTTGATGCAGTCCTCCGAGTCTCCCTCTCCTGAGCTAATCGTTTCATCTCTACATAGCCACCACACCCTACATCCGAGGCAATCTGTTTAACCCTGGTTTACCCCTACAGTTCTGGTCCTCGACATTCCCATCCATAACTAAGCTTGCTATTCCTGGGTGTCTTAATATGTGTCCTACCCTCCTATCTCTTCTCTTCATTAGCAGTCGCAAAAACATCTCTCCTCTCCCACTCGTCTTAATACCTCTTCATTTGTTACCCTATCTACCCATCTGATCATCATTCTCCTGTATCACCAAATTTCAAAATCTTCAATTCTCCTCTTTTCTGCTGCACCATTAGTCGATTAGTCCAACTCAACAACTTTTCTAGGTTTAAGCCGTGCCTTGTGCGGGGATTCAATGGCCGTGATAGACAAAATACCAACTTTATTGAAATAAGTTTGCCCAATTCCTCGGTAAGATTAACTAAGAAAAAATAATAATTTAACGTGACAGCCGGTAGAATACGACACATTCGTCTGTGAATATGGATTGATGATCATGGTAAAAAGCGAAAAAGAGCAGATCATATTGGCAAACAGAAATATTCAGTTAACAAAAAACAAATTTATAAAGAAAATGAAAGATATGAAAGCTCGCTTACAATAACCAGCCTAAAGAGTATAAAATTTGACTCAAAATCACGATCGTACCCGACCCCAGAAACCACCTCTATAAATAAAATATACCTCATTTTGCGCGTATCAATACGAGGAGCAATGTTCGTGGGTGGGAACCGAACCCCGCGTTTCAAGACCCTAAAACGAACGGTTTTCGAGATATTGCCAGAAAACTATCCCCAGTCTGCGAAATTTCAGCGGTTGCCATAGTAACTTTGATCTGTTTCTCGGAGGGAACACAGTTATTTGGGAATATCAGCGAAACCGTTCATTCTAGGAACTTAAAAAGTGAGTTTCGGCGTCCCTACAGGACCTCCGAGTATTGTTTCTCGTATCTGGCGGCTTAAAATGAGCTAAATCCCATCTTTGTACCGACTGTCCTTGCTCAGTGCCAAAGGGCCGAAAAAAGTCACTTACAAATTGAATTTTCAAAAACCGTTTCTTAGTGAGCCTATACATACTCGGATTAACCAACATGCAAAATTTCAGCTTTCTAGGTCTAGTGGTTTGAGCCCTGCGCTGATGAGTCAATTTTGGATTATATATAATAGATGACGAACAACTGCCATGTACCGGTAGAATAAAATAAAATCAAGATCATAGGTCGTTCTTTGAAACTTTCCACCTATTATACCTTTCTCAGGTTTATTCAAGAACTGATCTTTTGTGAGAGTGCAACCTTACTAAAATCAACTCAAAAATACCCATATAATTACACTCACATCCATCCAAAATTGGACTAGACATCCCACAAGTTTGGTAGTTATTTCTTTCACTAGAAATGTTCAAACCAAATTCTCCTAAAGGCTCTACGAAGCTAATTACGCAGCCCCTTAGATGGGCGCCATCCCTACTGTACCCGTAAATTCGGGAAGATGCCTGTTGGGCATCCAAAGCAAAACTGGATTGGTTTAATTTCTGAATGAGCTTCGGCAAAATCCATCAGAAATCGCTCCAACAAGATCATCGGGAATCTACAGAGTATCGATCAGTGGTATCGTGGCTACACAACAAAATACACTCGCTCAGAAGCACCTAACTTACAGTTTTCTCGGGGTCTCTCAGGGGCTTAGCCCCTACCTATAAATAAATCCGCAATACCACTGTTTATAACTATATAAAAATAAATCACTAATAGACAATATAGAAAAACGAACTGGTAAATTTATTTAACAATAGTAAACTAATTCTAATATTTAAACATTAAATAACAACAATTAAATAATAAAAAGAACACACACTCCCTTACGTACTCCTCCACTACAACAAATACTCTATTAGCTTTATGGTGCTGTAAGTTGAATTTAAACAAATTTTGAAGGGCCTGAGCCGACTGTAACTATATAAACCGTTTAAGACAAATACCACGCGCGCCATGCATTCTTGAATAGCTATATAAAAAGCTGGCACGCTTACTCGTAATGCACCTGGCTTTGCGGGATGAATGACCCACTTCTGAATCAGCCGCGAAGTCGTTTGACAACAGAGGGCTGTAGGTTCTCCAACATAACAGACTGGCCTTGAGCGAAGCAGTGGGCATACACATCCCCACACTACTGTGCTCGATCTGTTAAGCGGACATTCGCCGTGTTAAAATTTACATTCTCCAATTATAAAACTCTTCATATCTCACACACCTTTCACACAATCTCTCTCAGATTTTAACGTTAGCATCCATGTATCCTCCCTCAACATTCATGACAGCCGGGGTTCAATTATTCTTAACAATACACAAATCATTCATTCCAATAACATGCATTCAGCAATACTCTATATTTCAAAAAACATTGATCGAGAAATTATTTCAAAATTATTTGCTTAACTAAATAATTATGCTATTATTTACAAAAGTTGAATCGTTATATTTAACGTTCTAAAACAGAGTCATAGCTCTCTTTAAACAATACTCCTTCTCTCCCTGCTATATACAACGTGTTCTTCACATATACTTTCATTAAACATTTACTAATGTTTTTAAACTGCACTCACTTGGTCATTATTAGTGTTATAGACAAAATCAGTCCAATGCTATCAATCATTTAAGTTCAAATGCACATAAATACTCAAATCCTTGATAATAAAAATTAATAAAGGTATTAGCAATAACCTGTAGATAATTACTTTGTCCAATTACTTTTCCGCTTACTAAAACTCTTGTCATTACTGCTAAAGTCGAATATTTATATTCATATAGGAGTTCTCAATACACTGACTCCTCTTCTATACAATGCCATGATCTTATCAAAAGAACAATACTTCAGTAATTCCCTCCAATGTGGCAACACATTCACATGAGTACACATATCTCCAAAAACCTCATATATCCACTGTATATGGTAATTAAAAGTCATCTACTATGTCGAACAATTCTTAATACAGTCATTGTTATCAACATCTCTTCTGTAGGAACATCCATTTAATTACTGGCATTATCTTCAGCATTATAACCCGCAATTGCTGGTGTATTGTACTCTTCCTTTAGTTCTTAAAAACACTTCCTTCAAAAAATGACGACCTCAGACAGGTCGTATATGACCTCCGTAAGTTTACTTCATAAAATATACTTCAATCTCCACAGTATATATCACATATACAATTAATAAAAAAAATACTGTTCCGTCCACAAATCTGATCTAGCTTTAATTTAAACGTCTATGTAATATCGAGTCCACAATACGACAAGACACCACATATTGTGTATAAATAACCACATATGTTGTTTATCATCTCCATTAGAATTATATCTTGACTAGGGTAATCCAGCTTCGAATACCTGTCGTAAGATAAAAATTATCTTCTATCAAATTATGTTTCCTAAAAACAATTAAATGAAGAAAGCTGTTAGCTTTCACAAATAAAGTAAGGATTGTTACTATCGCAATGAGTCTCCATTCGATACAACGAATGTCTATGAGTATGACTTCTATCACATCCTATCAAACAATTCTTATCAATGCGACGTAAAGTTCATAGTAGTTATAATGATATAACAATATCATTCGTGGTTTCTTCTGATCTTGATGACTTCTGTACGATGAGGTGCCCAAATCAAATTACTTGAAAAAGAATTTAATTGGCATCTCTGACAAAAGTCTACAGCCATAACTCGAAATAAAATTCAAATCATTGAATGTTAAAATGACTGGTCTGATATAAGGAATACTGATTCCTTGCACTATGAATATAAATCCGTTCTGAAACTGATCTGTAGAATATAATGAAAACTGAAGAAAGACGATCATCTCAAATGATCTAGCAGAATAAAAAGTCGTTACACACATGAAGAATAAAAATATGTCGAAACATGGAAATACAAAAAATATGGAGTAAAACGTTTGCTCAGAATGTCACTATAAAGCTCTCAATAAACAAATAATTAACACAGCTACCTTATCAGACGACATCTAGAAGCTCAATATGAGTATTTTGGGAAAATACTTAGTTGTTCCTCAATCCTGGATACTGGGTTGGATCTTAGTTTGATTCCTCGGACCAGCAATCTCGAATAAGGAAAGACGTTTCCTCTCAGATAATCACCAACCTCCGTCTGGACTCGAATGACATCCTTCTGGCATATTCTTCTTTGCTACCGGGATCTTACCCTGGACATCTTGACAAACCTTCTTTCGCCGTCATAGATATGTTTCAATTTCATCATTGCGTAGAATCGTAGAAATATTCATATGGATAGTGTATGAAATATATCTAGAGCTTGTAGTTGTTAAACAATGTTCGTATAATGACGTGAATGCACAAGGTGTAAGAGTACATAACGTCTAAATTCTGAAGTATTCTGGTTAACGAAGCTCCATGTTGTATCTATATATCTGCATGAGATATGTCGCACGCGCATAAAGTTCTTATCTCATCATCATAACATCGTGATAAATATCGAACAAATCCTGATGAATGTTAGCAGTCATAGTGAAAATGTTTATACACTGCTCCCAAAATGTAAATAAAGACACTATTACTCACTTGGTTAATGTTCAATGCTGTCTCGCTTTTCACCTTCGATTTCCAGCACTTTTCTAAGTCACTTTTGAAATGCCTAAATCTTCAAAAATATACAACTTGTGATGCTTAAATCTGCACACATACTAGAATACAGTTTGTACTGTAGGATAATTCAATTGGCTGAAGTAAATTCTCACTTATCGCTGAGTTATTGCAATATTAAGAACTTGCAAACTATGCCTAGTTTCAAAGTGCGAAGATTCCTATCTCGCCTCGGCGATCGTGCTGTCTCCACGACTGGTCTCGCTACCGTACTCATATAAGCCTCGGGATCTCGGTTAAACCGGTGAACACAACTATCTTCTTCGAAGTCTGACGGAATAAGAGCCTCGATGCTTGGATCTCCCTCTCCAAGTCGAGATTTTGGCGGCCATTCCTGACTCCCTCCAGAAATTTTAACGCGCAGTTTAACAATGCTTATAACTGCGTAATTAGACCTTTCAACTCCTTTTAAAGTCTCTGTAATATTTTCCTTTAATTTTCTTCTCATTACCAATGAATAAAATATCCTTCTTGGGTCCTAAATGCTTAAATTATCCAAATAATCTAGTTGAAGTTATTCCCGTCTTCCATAAGAGCTCGCCACATTGGTTGGGGCTTATGTCCAATGACATAAATTATAACAATTATAATATTCCTTAGCACGTTCCCTGTTGCTATGTCAATTTCAACGTTATATAAGGCATCCAACGTTTAGAATGAAGCACTGGTTAGATAGGGATATTCTTCTCTCATTCTGTTGCACGTGAGACATGAATGACGCTGTCATTCTCTAGCAATCCACTGTTGCCAGATCAGTCGAAAAGTTTTCTTTGTCGAAAAAACAGTATATTCGGGAAGAACTATGTTTTGCCGATCTTTTTTTGTCCTATATTAGAACTACGTAAACTTGATAGAAATGCTAGAAAAAATCGATATCCATATATTTTTTAAAAACGGTAAACTGTGTCCCCTATTCAGTAAAATCGATCTTATATCATGTTGCATTGACTTTGTGATGCCTATTTTTCAGACACGTGTAGCTAAATGTGCCGTCTTGATGATGGATTATTGAAATATTTTATACTGGCAATATTACAATTTTCATGTAGGTAAAACTTCTTAATATTCTCTCATAACCGCTTAGCAGCATTGAAAAAGTTCGTATGCTGCCAACTTTTATATTTTTAAAGATAACCATGTCATGTCAGTTTGAGAGTTGTAGAGGAATGTTGGAAGAAGTTTTCTACCTGCTTACCCAGAGTGTAGGTTCAATTGTTTACACAGGCCGGGCTGTACATTGACCGCGGATTATATGAATGAAGTTTCGAAGGACAGCGAGGTGCAGCTTGCTACTCACAGCTTTATTACTGTGCCCTTCGAGCTTGTATTTCAGTAGTTCAGCTGTCTCTATCTTGAGTGTGTATGCAGAAGTTCTGTTAGATTTAACGTGTTGCATTTTACGTATTTCACGTACTACAATGGTCAAGTGCTCAGAAGAAGGGAAAAACAGGTCGTAATTAATGTGTTCAGTTATTTTAAGAATCTTAAACCTAACGGAAGTATAAATCATGAAAGGTAAGCCAATGAGGAGTATTTTCTTTAAGGACGTACTTCAACTTTAACTGCAGTCGAAACTTCACTCATTTTCTTGTGCTTGTACCTTATTTATTTTATTTTGATTGTTTTCTTTATGTTACATTCAGCACGCATTATAGTTAATTTAATTTCATTGTATGTGGTATGTTAGCCTACTATTAGTATTATTATACAGTACTTAATTCAAGTCTTCATCACTGCACAATCGCTGAATGTGCGGAAAGTGAACGCGAAGCGCTTTGTACTGCCTCTTCTCATGGGGTGGCAACCCTGTCGTAACGCGCCATTAGACCAATGCTTCATTCTACACGTTGGATGCCTTATAGAAGCGTCTATTGCGCAAGATATCACGTGATCGGAATTTCCCACTGCCTCGAGCTTGTAACACGTCTCACTTGTGTCACAGTTCCAGGATTTAGATTTGCTGGTTAAATTTGCTGGGCTCGGAAAATATTCTAATTTAAGTCCAAAATAGTTCAATTTTCGGGGGCAGTACGGAGTCAACATTAACTTTGCAGACGAATCACTGCATCTCAATTCGAAGAAGGGGACGATAAGTTGCCAATTCCAACACACGAATCGGACAGGTCATAAAGAAACGGAAAGGGAGATCGCCAGGCTATCAAATATTAATACAGATTCTATCTTTTCACATAATATCCGAGTAGCCACCACGGAAGACATCTCCCTACCCCCGAAGTCCATTTCCAAAGTAGCCGTTACACTCTCATATATGCCATCCATTCAGAAGTTATACACCTTCGTGAATAAATCCAAAATACAACAGAATCCGCAAATTATTATACCGGCAGAGAAAGTCCACACGAAGGCTACCATGGTAACCTTATTTTTTTATCGTATGGCTTTTAGTGCCGGGAGTGTCCGAGGACATGTTCGGCTCGCCAGTTTTGTAGCTGCTTCGAGACCGTCACCCAATGGGTGAGCTACAAGTACCGTTGGGGAGGAAAGTTGGAAGGTAGCGGCTGTGGCCTATAGTTAGGGACCAACCCCGCCATTTGCCTGGAAGGAAGATGGGAAACCACAGAAGACCATCTTGAAGGTTGCCGGCGGGGGGATTCGAACCTCCTCGCCTCCCGGATGTGAGCGACTGCCAGCAGTCATGCCGCAACGACCACGGCTATCTCACCCGGGTAACCTTAATGAATTATGATGACAGAATTGTTCATATCCCTAATAATTCCACCATCGGATGGATCAATGATGTGTCACAGGAACAAATCCACTTTCCGGTAAGGGAAGCTAATGTTAAGGAGTCCGACGTATTAATTGCGTATAGCATTAATGATGAACTCACCCCAAGTCAAAAGAAAAAAACTATCAAAGTTACTAGGCAGGTATACGCGTCCACCTCAAACACAGTACACCACTGCATCAAACACTCTACAAGGTTAGCAAGAAAGAACGACAGATAATTGACGAGCAAGTAAAAGAAATGCTGGAGGCGGGAATTATTGAAAGTAGTTCTAACAACTATGTGGCGCCGGTGGTGCTAACCAAAAGAAAGACGGCTCGCATCGATTTCGTACGGACTACCACAGACTCAATAAAATCATTGAGCCCGACAGCTACCCTTTGCCCCGCACTGACAGCTATTTAGACAGACTCAGTAAGGTCAAGTGGTTTAGCACCCTAGATGCGTTTTCAGGATTCTGGAGCATTCCAGTCCACAAGGAGAACAGACATAAGCACGCATTTGGCACGGAGAACGGCTTATTTACATACCGTACCGTAGACTTCCTATGGGGCTTCTGAACGCATCTAAATGTTTCCAGCGTCTTATGGACAAGTTGTTGGCCGGAATAAAATGGAACTCTGTGCTCACGTATATCGATGATCTAACAGTATTTTCCAAAACTTTCGAGAAACACTTGCGCCACCTCGAAGAGCTCTTCAAGCGATTGAGACAGGCCAACATCATGCTGAAAACTTCTAAATGTCATTTCGGGCACAATGAAATTAAAATCTTGGGCCACATTGTAACCCAGAAAGGTATTAGACCCGATGAGGAAAATTTCGGTGTGTCAAGGACATCCCGACGCCTACGACTCTAAAGCAACTTAGAAGCTTTCTAGGTCTCGCGGGATATTACCGAAAGTTTATTGCCCAATTCTCGAGCATAGCCAAACCTTTGACTGATCTCACGAAGGGAAAAGCTCGTTTTATTTTCACAGAGGAACACGAGCAGGCTTTTAACCCTTTATAGGGCAAAAGACTGGGGGTATATTTTTTTTTTCACATTTGTAATTGGGGGTGATAGATGAGTAGGAATATACAACAATTTTATGGGTGTGGATTCTATTTTAGGAAATATGGGGTGGGAAATTATTATCCCATTGCCCACACCCGACGGTATGTTTTCATAAATGAGCAATGGGGTAATAATCTCCTACCTCCAAATTATGATGATACTGTGTTTATAACTCAATAATGGGGTTTATTTAGCAGGATATAATATATAAAAACACCCATCACGCTCTATATTAAAAATATATATATAACTCCCACGCAAAACAAGGTCAGTGACCTATATCATCTTTGCCGAAAACTGCACAAAAATATAAAAGTGGGTTTGGAATGTTAAAAGTTAGTATAATCGAATATAATTCAATAATTAAAAATAGTATTTACTAAAACCTCAGAAAATTAATTTTAAAAATATTCTATTCTATGGCAAACACCCCGAGCAGGATAATTATTTCCATTCTAGCTGAAATATATTTACTCAAGTGACCAAAACCATTATTAACATTGTATTTCAGTTATATACCAAAGTTTACAAATCTCTTATCTTCAATAAAAAGACCTTCTTCTGTAAAAAAAATGCATTTCTTTCACTCAACAAAACCGAACTGGCGAGTACGTGCACTGTGGAGACCTCTGGGATATATGCTTCCCACCTTTGGTTTCTAATGACAGTATACATCAAATTAATGGGTTTTCAATATTTCTCTGCATCTAGCATGTGGATGCATGTGGAACTGCTTGAAATGAAAGGTGTGGGAAGATTCTCTCCCTAACACCGTTGTATAAATACATGGTGGGAAGATAGTATCCCAAGGACATATGAAGGGTTAATACGCTCAAACAGAAGTTGATAACACCACCCCTCCTAATTCATTTCGATGAAACGAGGCCCAATTTCCTGCATGTTGACGCCAACAAGCATGGAGCAGGAGCTGCATTACTGCAAGAAAATGAGCTCAAGGAGAGGCAACCAGTTGCCTACGCAAGCAGGAAATTAACTGAGACTGAATCACGGTATTCGACCACCGATCGTGAATTGTTGGCATTCGCTTGGGCCATTAATCATTTCCGCACTTACCTCCATGGCGTGCATTTTACGGTCGTCACCGATCACGTGAGTCTCACATATTGGGACAAATTTAAAAACCCCAATTCCCGTCTCAATAGATTTATATTGAAACTGGCTGATTTTGACTTTGAGGTCATTCACAAGAAAGGCACCATGCACAGTGACGCAGACGCTTTCTCTCTCGCATGCCAGTGTTGGAGGTCACGGATGAAATAGCGAACGATTGTCTGGAGGTACCAATGTACGTTATTGTAAACAATGACGTCATCCTACAAGAGCAGCTCAAGGACGCTCCATACAGCAGATTATGCAAGCTATCAAACAGCCCGATTCTGCACAAGTGGCGTACGCGCGATTGGCCAGGCGTTATATCATTGATAAATCAGGCATCTTACGTATCAAATTACAGGGCAAAGCTGAAACTGACATGCCACTGTTGGTACCTGACGCCCTGAAAGGTCCCATTCTCCAGGCGCACCATGATGACCCATTGGGGGGTGCACATCAAGGGATATACAAATGTTATCACAAGATAAAAGCCAAATATTTTTGGCAGGATTAATGAATGACGTATTCAAGTATATTGGGTCCTGCGACACAGGTCAGCGCAAGCCGAAACGACATGGGCTTTTACAACCCATATCGCCGGGCCTATATTTAAACGTATCGGCATCGATATCAAAGGGCCGATTTGTAAATCCAAAAACGGGAATAAATACATCATAGTGGCAATTGAGTATCTTACACGCTACGTCATTGCCAAACCCGTACCCAAAGCAAACGTTGAGGAAGTGGCTCAATCCTTGCTAGAAATTATCTGCCGTTTTGGTATCTTTAGTGAGATACTCTCTGACCGAGGGACAGTTTTTCATGTCCAAAGCCATCCAGCAGCTCTTGCATTGTTGAAGGTGCAACCAATCAATACGACCAGCTTCGCGCCCCAAACGAATGGTTTGACGGAGGCAATTAACAAAATCATCGCCAAAATCATTGCTATGTTTACCAACGATACAGGCACGGACTGGGATGAGTATGTCCCCTTTGAAGTGTTCTCTTATAATACATCGCAGTCCACCGCAACAGGATATACGCCACATTACTTGCTCCACGGCTACGAGGCGAGATTACCACCTAGCATCCGGTATCTACCGATAGACACGGATGCGGACAACGCCGAGCGAAAGTGAAACAGAAGGCGTACTACGACAGGACTAGGACTGAGAAGGACTTCCAGCCTAATCAGCTCGTGTTGGTTTGGACGCCTTCACGTAAGAAACACATTTCCGATTTCTTGCGCCCGCAATGAAAGGGGCCGTACAAGGTCATCCGGAGAGTTTCGGATGTTACTTACGTGGTGGAAATCACGATGAGAGGAAAACCCACGCGTGACCAAGTCCACGTACGCAGGATCAAGCCTTATTATGTAAGATAGCTACCGCCGAATGCCCCAGATATTCACCTGTGTATTGTCTGTTTCAGATAAAGATTGTGCCTTTTGAATTTCCACAATCTGCAGCTGTCGAAGTTCATCAGTACACATATCAGGAGAATTGCAGCGCGAACGCACAGGGAGGTCACAGGTGGCATTCATCATATAAGGTACGTACTGTCACATCCCAGGCTATCCCAACCTGCTGTACTTTGATGTCCTTTCAGTAAGTCGGAGATTCATTACGCATGGAACTCAATTTTGAACCGTTACATTTCTTTTGCAACTGCACATTGTCGCTGGCTTAAAAGGCTGTAGGCGTCCTTGCAAGCTACGATGTGGCGGCTCAGCAAATCACACATGCTAGTCGAGCATTTTCCCCCCTTCTCTTCGTCCACAGGCGTACCATCTGTTGCATACCAGACGGGTCATTCGGTCTTCTATGATTTCAGACGTAACCCAAGGCAGATGGACTGCACCAGGGATGGTGGCAGCGCTTTCACAGGGACAAGGAAGACCACAAGACCGAAGCCCTCTGGGAATATCAGAGTGTTCTTTTTCGGTTTACATAGTAAATGTACATTTTGTAATAATTATTTGCCTTATTGTTACTGGCATTATCAACCCCGTTGTAATTATAGGTCATAAGATGATCAATTGTTAGTCTTAGCTTGGTTAGTCATAAGATGGCCATCTTACTAATATACGAAACACACTCTTTGTCACATCTTAGGCTTACGATCTTAGAAATCAGATCTTAATAAGAAATTACATCTTACTAGATTAAGTGAAATATATTTATAAGAATATCGGTAGGAGGTAATTGCATCACGGCCCTCGCATATCTGTAAATGTTTCATTGTGCAATTAATTGTGGGTTTATATTCATTATGTTTCATCACTCACTATCCCGTAGGGTGTCAACATGACAGAACACGGTACAGCATTATGTGGGTGGATAATAACATGTATAAATGTTCTATGTACTGTCCATAAGAGGGAGGCATGCAGATACAAGGCTATGAAGCAGGGTAATTGTAAATATTATTATTGACGATTATTCACGCATACTCGATTTATGCCGAGAGTTCCGTTTCTTTCTCTCTTTCACACTCACCACAGACCTCAGCTACGGCTCAGCTCACCATCGCTTGCTTCGCACTAGGTCCACTATGGTCATGAGTTCGATCAACGTAGGAGCATGGCTCCAATTGGTATGGAGGAGGCGACATTCAAGGGGTAGCTAGATGGCTAGCTACGCCCAGACAGTGGGGTCACTGTCCATTTGAACTGGGGGAGTTATGTCATGTCCTGATGTCAGTTCAGCCTTGAACTGTACCGGACACCTACCCTCGGTTCAACCCAGTGCATGAGATTCAACGCCACGGTGCTGAGAGGACACGCACGCGTTGGCAGTTTCTGAGTATAAAAGCGGCGGCCTCAGGTCAGTCGGGGTCACACAATGGGACCAGACTGCGAGGTGTGAGAGTTGAGTGAGGCACGACGGAACGGAAGGCAGGAAGCAAGGTCACTTACCTACCGATCGGGAGATCGTAGAAGTGACTTGACATCGAGCGCTGTTGACCTAGTGGACTGAAGCCGAGCAGCAGTTGGGAAGAGGCGAGCAAAGGATCAGATGAGATCAGATAGTGTTGATTCTTATTCAGTGTGATTGATTCGAGTGAGCCTTGTATCTGCACGGCGGATTCCTTCGGAAATCTAGAAGGAATAAATCGGCAGTACATCAGAGATCTCTTTTATTGGGGAACGACCCCGTGTTCCTGAACTCCCTCATTCTTCTATCTTTTAGTATAAGTGGTGTGCTGGCAATCGTTGGTAAGACGATCGGTAAGGACACGGCAACGATCCAGGTACCTGAGGTTCAAGAACCCCTGAGCGGCCTATGGCTTAAGTCCATGCTCTCAGCTGGGTGTAACAGCAGTAGAAACCCCGTACGTAACAAGGGTAGAAGATACGGACAAAATATTAGCCACTTGGAATGTCCGCAGTTTATTTCAAAGTGGAAAGACTCACAATGCCATCAGAGAAATGGAAAGACTAAAAGTTGACATCCTTGGAATTAGTGAGATGAGCTGGCCTAATTCTGGAAAATGTAACGTCAATGGTTACCAGGTATATTATGCAGGTAATGACAATCCCCACCATTATAATGGTGTAGGGTTCATATTGCACCCAGATATTACTGCGACAGTGAAAACCTTTGTACCTGTGTCCGATAGGGTAATTTTTCTACAATTCAATGCGAAACCGATATTACTGAATATTATCCAGGTGTATGCTCCAACTTGTGATGCATCCGATGAAGACATCGAAGCGTTCTACACCCAAGTCAAAACGGCCTTGTCTTTCACCAAAACGAAGGAGATTACCATTGTGATGGGCGATTCCAATGCCAAGGTAGGTCATGGTCGACGCGCTGATATAGTGGGTAATTTCGGATTAGGGAGTGGCAATGATCGAGGTGATCGATTGGACCAGCTATGCCAAGAGGAGGAGTTCATCATATCAAACACTCATTTTCAGCTTCCTCCACGTCGTTTTTACACATGGACCTCAAACGTCGACAATAATGTTAGGAATCCTCGTCAATAAGCGATTCAGAAATACCCTAAAAAGTGTGAAGACATATCCTGGTGCTGATATTAACTCCGATCATAATATTCTGTTAGCCACAATGAATTTGAGGCACAGCAATTATTTTGCGATCCATAAGCTCCAAGACCCTGTATTGAGAAATGATGTCCAAACAGCAATGAGTACAAAACTAGATAATATCCAGTCGAGCAAGGATACACACAATATTGAAGACACTTGGAACCAATTCAAATCCGTAGTGAATGAAGTGTGTCGAGAAAAACTACAGGTCACGGAGAGTAGGAAAAGCAAACCTTGGATGACAGATACAATTCTACAATTGATCGATTACAGAAGACCTTTCAAGAATAATGACCCGATAAAGTACAGAGAATTGCAGAATTTAATACGGAAGGAAATCCGTACTGCCAAAGAACAACACCTGTCAAAGGAATGTAGCGAAATAGAAGAACTGTGTGCAAAGCATGACTCGTTCAACATGTATAAAAAGTTAAGCAAGCAGCTGGGATTTATACGAGCAGAGGGATTGGGATTCTCATAAATAGATATGACATCATTCTCCCTAGTACTGGAGAGAAGTTGACAGAATGGAAGGACTACATTGAAACTCTATTCGAAGACAACAGAAGTGTTGATCATGGTATTCGAGCGGGCGATGGCATAGATATTACAAGAGATGAAATTGAACATGCTATAACAATATCGAAGAGTGGAAAGGCTCCAGGTCCAGATGAATTGCACATTAAAATACTAAAGCTTCTCAAGGATGAACTTTCTCTTTCCTTGCTGGTTGGTTTGTTCAATAATATATATCGAAGTGGATACATAGCACAGCATTGGCTCAAATCAACTTTTATACCGATTCCCAAAAAGACCCATGCAAAGTGCTGCAATGATTATAGAATGTCAGTTTAATGAGTCATGCCGTGAAGTTATTCGTTAAAATCCTGCACTTAAGGTTGTATCACAAATGTGAGGAGAACATCGGTGGCATACAGTTTGGATTCAGGACTGGTTTCGGAACTCGGGAGGCATTGCTCAGTCTTCAGGTGTTGATTCAACGATGTCGTGATGTTCGTGTCGATGTTTACATGTGTTTCATCTATTATGAAAAAGCCTTTGACACTGCTCAACACGATAAACTGATGAACATTTTATGTGACCTGGGACTAGTTGGACGTGGCATCCGATTAATTGGAAATCTGTACTGGAATCAACGTGCTGCTGTACGTGTTGATGGTCATCTGTCTGAAGAAGTAACGATAATGAAGGGAGTTCGCCAAGGTTGCATTCTTTCTCCACTCCTCCTCAACATCTATTCTGAAAGGATTTTCCAAGATGCTCTTGATGGAGAGTCTCAAGGAGTAGTGGTAAATGGATCTATCATTAATAACATCCGATATGCTGATGACACTGTCATCCTTGCAACAAGTATGGATGATCTACAAACACTACTGGATTCTATTTCCGAAGAGAGTAATGCCATGGGATTTCATTTAAATGTAAAAAAGTGGACGGTTGTTAGTAGAAAGAAATATGAAATTCAAGGCATTCTCACACTTGGTAATGGAAGAATTGAAAGGGTTTCATCATATAAATATTTAGCATGTCAAATCAATGATAACTGTAGAATTGAGCAGGCCAGAAGTTCTTTCATGAAAGTGAGAAAAGTTTTGACCAGTCGTGATTTAAGCCTGTCATTACGCACCCGACTGCTTCGATGCTACGTTTTTAGTGTCCTGCTCTATGGAGTTGAATCATGGACACTTACCGAGGTTTTAAGTAAGAAACTGATAGCATTTGAAATGTGGACGTATCGCAGGATTTTAAGGATATCATGGAAGAGCTTAAGTCACAAATGTGGAAGTACTGCGGCGTATGAACAAAGACTTGGAAATTCTCAGTATCATCAAAAGGAGAAAACTAGAATACTTTGGTCATTTCATGCGCAACAACAAATACTATCTCCTTGCAATTAATTATCCAAGGGAAGATTGATGGCATTAGGGGGCCAGGACGCAGACGAATATCCTGGCTAAAGAACTTAAGCCAGTGGTTTGGACTTATACAGTGACACTGTTTAGAACAGCTATGGACAAACAGTAGATCATGCTACTGATCGTCAATGTTCTTGGAGGACGAGGCACTTGAAGGAGGAGGAGGAGAAGAAGACGATACCACGAATAAATTCAACCGGTGTGAACCCGGTATTTCCTGCAAATTTCCTAGGCTTATCATCGAAATTTCTGATGATCGTGAGATGTCCCCTTTGACGTTCGCTATCCATGGGTGTTCTCAAGATCTGATTCGAATTATCCTGGACATTTCGATTTATTGTGACATATTCCCTTTGATGCTCATCAGTTGTATGCGTACCTAATGTCTGAACTGAATTACCATGAATATATCTATTCATAGTTACATGTCCCTTTTGATGCTCGTTAGTTGTAGGCGTTTCTAATGTCCGAACTGAATTTTCTTGATTGTTGGGTAGTTTATTGGCTGATGAATAACCCACCCACCAAGGGAAGATGATTAAAGGAAGGAAGTAGATTTTGGATTGGAGAAAAAGGATAGAAAAATAGGAGGAGAGTCCCACAAAAGTTATTAATTTAACTTTCAATACATTTAGAAGCGGTTGCCACTGCAAATCCGTGCTCGGATACTTAAAGTGGGTACGAGCTTGGTCGAAGCTGACGGGAGCCGCAGCTAAGACTTGGGCAGTTTGCCAGAGAAAGGCTTTAGTGTATTTCCTTCCAAGCACGAATAAAAGTACTATAGGGAAGGGTGATGGTCTGGCCAGACAGATAGTAAAAGCTTTATTGAGTATGAACGAGGGCCTAAACCTAGGAAGAGCTAGGAAAGCCAGGATCTGGCCTAACTGTAGTATCAGAGAAATGATGAATCTAAAAACAAATATTTAATTTATTTAACAATTCAGGAAGTTTGAGGAAATTAACAAGCGTGTAATATAATTTTGACAAACATAGTTCATTTGAACTTTTTAACAAATGGGGTCGCAGACCTCTCAACATTAAATGTTTGCTCCAGGCAATTGACAATTTACAAGGTTTCAAACCTTACATGTTTCTAAAATCTTTATAAGATTTAAACAAATGAGCAATGAAATAATTAAAGCTTGAACGTGAATTGGAGTACAAAAAGTGCACCTTAAGAAATTCTTGAGAGAATTATCTAGAGAAAGTGACAACTTTGAAAATGACAATAATAACAACATGAAGAATAAGATAGAAGTTCCTACAACTTCTTATATTTATACAGAATTAATATATGAGAATTATACAAAGAGGGCAGGTCACTTACTGTGAAACCTGAAGAAAGTGAAAAGGAAAGTTCTAGACTTCCCAAGTATGAGCAGGAATCACTCGCCAAATGGGACAGTTTCCATTTCGTGAAACCTGAACATGACTCGCTCAAGAGTTTAAAGAAATGTTTTCCCTGATTATAGGAAAGGAACAATGTGATTTAAAACTTGTATCACACAGGCAATTATGCAGAATTTAATTAATGTTAAACTAGCAAAGTTGGAAGGGCACTTCGTGAGTGACGCCTTATAGAAAGTTACAATTTTATTAATAATGGTTGTTAGTAGAAGGTTGAGGAAAGATCATTAGGATATAGGATCAATGTTCATGGCCGTATTTAATGTAAACGGACGAGCGCGACGCGGTAGAAACGTGGAGCAAGCACTGATTATCACTATAGTCTGTAAAGATTGATGCAAAGTTCACTGTAGAAACTCGAAAGTTCATGAGAAAGAAAGTTATTGCAATTATGGAAATAACTGATTGCACTATATAGGTGAGAGTCTATTTCTTGAAAAAGTTGTGATTTACAATTAAATGCGCCATAGAATGTTCCAACGGGGGAAGAAAGTTCGCTATTGCAGTAATTTAAGAAAGATTCCTCATTTTAACTAGCATTTTCACAAGTGCGTGAACAATACTTGACGGCAAGACTCGCAGATAGAGTACAAGATCTCGAAGGTTCCAGAACGACCTTAGCAGAAAAATGGGGTTGAGAAAATCCAACGGAGGAACTAGCTTTATAATTATAGACAGCGGGTTTTAAATAATATCCCACGTAGCGAGAGGATTTCTCGTTTGAATAGCTTAAGAAAAGCTCTTTTTTAGTAAGGTTGGCTTATACAAGCAAAAGCTCAACATGGCAAATCCCACGAAGAATGATTTTTGCCCCACAAGTAATCTCACGCTGTCTATAAAATAATCAATAAAAGCATTTAGGTAAAATGATGAAGATGAGGTTAAAACCTTTAAAATGGTACTTATCTTGATTTCATGTTGAAGTCGAAGTTTCCTTTGATGACTACCTAGCCAACATGGCGTAGAAGAGTTTGCCTCATGGGTTGAGGAGACTTAGCTCAAGAAGAGCTTTGACTGACCGAGTCAACTGCAGATTGCGAAGTGAGAGCTGCTCAACGGAGCACGGAGGGACCAAGAAAAGGGGGAAGAGTGGGGGGTAGGAGACAAAAGGAGAACATATAAGTATTGCCAATACTGTAACAAAAAAATTATCTCTTGCTGAGCTGGTCTTCAAAGAGTTGATAACAGTTGATACTAGCGCAGCATGGTGAGTAAAGAAGTGGACGTAGTCCTCTTGCTCAAGGAGAAAATAGCTGGCGATGATAACAGGATCTGGTAGCCAAATGGATATGGAATTCCTCTTGCTCGAGGAAGAGTTGAAGAGCTTCAGAGATTCGTTGTTATATGACGCTAGGTGGGTCACAGAATATATATCTGGAACAGACTCATACAAAATATAAGCGACCTGAACCCCTAAGAGAGAACAGAAGATCACTGTTGGTGTCTGACAAAGAGGAAGGAAAGAACATGCAAAAACATTAAAAATTATAATCTCAGGTACCGTGTATTCCAAGAATGCACCATACTGGGAGGGACAGACACCAACAGCGAACAAGAAAAACAAGTACAGTAATAAGCAATTGCGGAGAAGTAGTCTTGTGATCTGACCATTAGTGGTCAAGACTCTGACTACCCTGACTCTCCAATCTCTTCCAGGGTAACACTTGGTTACTCTACCCGAGATCCAGACTAAGGGGGGAAAAACTTCCCTAACTAAGACCAAGTCTCCCACTTTAATGTCGGGACTGGAAAGAAACCACTTCTGTCTCCTTTGAAAGGAAGTTAAATATTCCAAGTTCCACCTCTTCCAAAAGGAATTGCGGAGGGCTTCAAGTTTACGCCAAACAATAGGTAAATCAAAATCCCTGAAAGAATTAGGAAGGGGAGGAGGGGCAGAGAGAGAAGTGCGTGTAAGGAAGCGACCAGGTGTAAGTGGAAGGAGGTCATCAGGGTCATTGGAAAGCGGAGTTAAATAACGAGAATTAACGACATCTTCCATCACAAAATAACTAGAAGCTGAGGGAAATAAAGCACTAGTAAAGATTGCGATACAATGCAAAAGGAGAATTAACAAGTTTAAACAAAGCGCATAGAAACAAGTACATCTATTCAGGACAAGAATATACCAAATAAACAAAGGAACTATGCGAGTAGAAAGCAAGAACGCCATAGGTAACAAACGAGTAGCCATAAACAATAACCTCAAGTTATAATGAGTATCAAAGGGTTTACTCAGAAAAATACTTAAGTCAGCGAGAAACGTGACATGACAAGTATGAATACAAAAACACATCGAATGTGACGACGAGAAAAAACCAGTTTGTTCATCAATGAACATTAAGATCGCAAAATATGTAAGCAAAGTGAAATACATGAGCGCGTGAGAAATACGCAACGAAGTTTTGAAACAAGGATTGAAGAAGTTATAGAATACGAGCATGAGTAAGTGGAAGACGTAAGCAAGCGCGGCCTTGACCCACAGAGTACAGCGAGATAACGAATATAAATAGCTGAAAGAGTCCTTAAACGGAACAAGTTTATTTTGGGAAGTAGGTGAACGGCTTCTGTACTTGTAGTAGCGGCTCGCCAGACAATGGTTGGCAATCAGCCGGAGTTGAGATAAGAGAAACTTGCTTTGAACTGTGTCAAGCGTACAGGAAATAAACAGCAACTTGGCCTTCCTCAGACTTGTATACAAACAAGTTTGAAAAACAAGCAGTTCAAAGTACACAAACACTAGTTGAATCAGCTGTAACTTAAAGCGGATATTCAGGTTGACCGGCATGCAGTCAATCGTAACTTGGACGTGAAAAAGCAATTTAAAGCTATATGAAATAAAGTAGGAAATCAATTTCGCATAATTGAGAGGATCACGAAGTCGGACAATTTTCAACAAAAAGAAGCTTAATTCTTCCGAGCAAAGAAGACAAGCTGGGACATTGAGAAGAAGGTTATGCATAAGAATAGTTATTCTAGATGCTATAGAATTCAGAGTTTCAAGCGGTTTCAAAAGCGACTTCCAATTGTGAGGAAGGAGGGAGGAGCCGGCCGTGGCCATCCTTCTACATAGCGAAAGAAGTGAAACATAGCGTACAGCAAAGTGATGGTGACTGATAGCCATGGTTTTACACAAGGGGAAGATAGTTTTCGAGAAAAAGTTTAAGCAATTAACTGCTATAAAAATGACATAAGAAGATAGACGAAATAACACAAAGCAAGGCGAACTTGAATGGCCATCTTGTGCGGGAAGAAGGAAAAACCATTTAAACAACTTACAGAGGTAGCGCAGTTGTTCACGATAAGACATCGTTTCGACAAGTGTTTTTCAAAAATATTGAGATATGAAACATGAGCGTTCTCTTTTTCAGAAATGGGATTTATGTCAGCTGTAACGAAATGACATTGCGCTTTGGTTTGAACACTGGGATGCTGAATTTCACCAGTAATAACCCAACCAAAATCGGTGTCTCTGGCGACCACGGTTGAGGATAACTTGCGTGTTTGTTTGCGAAGGCACTTCCAAAAAACATTGGCACTGAAAAGTACATCAATGGGACCTTGAGCATTAAACTGAGGATCGGCTAACCTTAAGTGCGAAGGAATCTTTAATCCGGAGGTATTAATAGAGTGACTTGGAGTGTCCTTGCCAATACTGGTAAGAATGAGACAGTTTAAATTAAGATTGGTGTTTCTTTGGCAAACGTCTCTGATTTTCAATTTTGAAGACTGCAAGACTTGAGTTTTCAAATTGTCAATGCCGGTCACATTGATAGAAGTAGGCGATGACGAAAGACCTAGTTTTTTAATCAACGATTGCGAAACAAAGTTATGAGTTGAAGCGGAATCAAGAAGACCACGGGTTCTAAACCAATTTCCAAATTTATCTTGGATTTCGAATTGTACAGTGGTCAAAAGGGTTTGCGCACTGTAAGAAGTTTCGGCATTAGAAATGCAGGAAGAAGCATTAGTTTGTTCGGAGCTGCTCTGCATGGAGCTTGAAGAGGCGGGTGCTGATGACCTCGATTTATCGTGAACGTGCAATAAAGAATGATGCGGTTTTTTTACAATGGAAACAGAGATTTGATGACGTACAGTTCGAAGAAGAATGCTTAGGTGATAAGCAGTTGAAACAATGTTTGCTATTCAAGACAAACTTCCTTCGATCTTCGACAGACAATTCTTTAAAGGATTTGCACGAATACAATGTGTGAAGCTTTTTACAGAGCGTGCATTTTAATGATTTGTTAAGCGGCCTGATATGTTCTCTTGGATTATTGAAAGAAGAACGGGTTTGTTTGTTTTCGACAAATGAGGGCTGATTACCATTTGAAAAAGCAAGGTTTTCCTCAAAAATGTGAGACTGATGATTCGTTTCGACCTTTTCGCACTGAAATGCGAGTGCTGTAAGGAATTGACATCGACTGTTGAGAAACGAGATAAGGTGTTCGAACGAATGTTCCTTGTTGCAGGCGAGTTCGATCTCCCAGGCCTTCAGTGTCGAAAAATCGAATCTTGATGTAGCTAGGTGAATAAGTATGGTGTCCCATGTTTGGACAGGCTGCTTTAATTGGTATAACGCTCTGACATTTAACTGCATAGAGTCTAAGAGGTCTCTTAAGGAGGTGACGTCATTAGGTTTGACGGCTGGTAGGTTAAACAAACAACGGATGTGTCGAGCGACACTCAAACGTAAATTGCCATATCTCTCTTTAAGGAGATTAAAGGCGATGTGGTAGTTGTCTGCGCTTAAAGGCAGTGACTCCACTAAGGCTAAGGCCTCACATTCCAAAGAAGTACGGAGGAAATACAATTTATGTATGTCAGGGATCTCAGAATTTTCATGAATTAGGGAGCAATAAAGTTCGTAAAAAGAATACCATTCACCTTCCTTGCCTGAGAAGTGCGGTAGGCTTATCTTGGGAAGTAACGGTTTCGGTTTGTTCTTGTGAACTGAAGCGGGTGCGAACTGGGCCGGATTGATGACGCTAGTGTCCGGTTCTGAGATATTGCGAATCAATTGGTGGGCCTTTGCAATCCCTTCAAAGTACAAGGGTTCGACCTCGTCCCGATCCGATTGAAGTTCTGGGCAAGCGGATTCAATCTCGGTTTGAATTTGGTCATAATAATCATATGACCGTTCGTACAACTTAAGTCGTTGTGTTAAGATATCTAAATCACACTCGGCGGGATTTAACTTGTTGATAAAATTTCGGAATCTAGTGAGTTGCCCTTTATAAGAAGAACGTCTAGCAATGAGAGTTTCATCTTTTTCAGTAGGAGCCATGATAAAGAGAATAAATTGAAATACAACTCACGAAACTGTAGAACCTTGGAGATGCTGTCAAGTTTGCAGCAGCGGATGGGTAGAAAGAACAGGACACCCCAAAGGAGACAGGAGCGGCCTCTTTCCCGTTCACAGGCTTTGCATGACGTAGATATAGCTGAAAGATCCAAAGCAGAGATTAATAATTTGCAGAGTATTGTCAAATGACACTTGACAAAGAATAGAAATAGAAAATGGACTCTCCCGGGTTTCGGCACCAAATTTTGGGTAGTTTATTGGCTGAGGAATAACCCACCCACCAAGGGAAGATGATTAAAGGAAGGAAGTAGATTTTGGATTGGAGAAAAAGGATAGAAAAATAGGAGGAGAGTCCCACAAAAGTTATTAATTTAACTTTCAATACATTTAGAAGCGGTTGCCACCGCAAATCCGTGCTCGGATACTTAAAGTGGGTACGAGCTTGGTCGAAGCTGACGGGAGCCGCAGCTAAGACTTGGGCAGTTTGCCAGAGAAAGGCTTTAGTGTATTTCCTTCCAAGCACGAATAAAAGTACTATAGGGAAGGGTGATGGTCTGGCCAGACAGATAGTAAAAGCTTTATTGAGTATGAACGAGGGCCTAAACCTAGGAAGAGCTAGGAAAGCCAGGATCTGGCCTAACTGTAGTATCAGAGAAATGATGAATCTAAAAACAAATATTTAATTTATTTAACAATTCAGGAAGTTTGAGGAAATTAATAAGCGTGTAATATAATTTTGACAAACATAGTTCATTTGAACTTTTTAACAAATGGGGTCGCAGACCTCTCAACATTAAATGTTTGCTCCAGGCAATTGACAATTTACAAGGTTTCAAACCTTACATGTTTCTAAAATCTTTATAAGATTTAAACAAATGAGCAATGAAATAATTAAAGCTTGAACGTGAATTGGAGTACAAAAAGTGCACCTTAAGAAATTCTTGAGAGAATTATCTAGAGAAAGTGACAACTTTGAAAATGACAATAATAACAACATGAAAAATAAGATAGAAGTTCCTACAACTTCTTATATTTATACAGAATTAATATATGAGAATTATACAAAGAGGGCAGGTCACTTACTGTGAAACCTGAAGAAAGTGAAAAGGAAAGTTCTAGACTTCCCAAGTATGAGCAGGAATCACTCGCCAAATGGGACAGTTTCCATTTCGTGAAACCTGAACATGACTCGCTCAAGAGTTTAAAGAAATGTTTTCCCTGATTATAGGAAAGGAACAATGTGATTTAAAACTTGTATCACACAGGCAATTATGCAGAATTTAATTAATGTTAAACTAGCAAAGTTGGAAGGGCACTTCGTGAGTGACGCCTTATAGAAAGTTACAATTTTATTAATAATGGTTGTTAGTAGAAGGTTGAGGAAAGATCATTAGGATATAGGATCAATGTTCATGGCCGTATTTAATGTAAACGGACGAGCGCGACGCGGTAGAAACGTGGAGCAAGCACTGATTATCACTATAGTCTGTAAAGATTGATGCAAAGTTCACTGTAGAAACTCGAAAGTTCATGAGAAAGAAAGTTATTGCAATTATGGAAATAACTGATTGCACTATATAGGTGAGAGTCTATTTCTTGAAAAAGTTGTGATTTACAATTAAATGCGCCATAGAATGTTCCAACGGGGGAAGAAAGTTCGCTATTGCAGTAATTTAAGAAAGATTCCTCATTTTAACTAGCATTTTCACAAGTGCGTGAACAATACTTGACGGCAAGACTCGCAGATAGAGTACAAGATCTCGAAGGTTCCAGAACGACCTTAGCAGAAAAATGGGGTTGAGAAAATCCAACGGAGGAACTAGCTTTATAATTATAGACAGCGGGTATTAAATAATATCCCACGTAGCGAGAGGATTTCTCGTTTGAATAGCTTAAGAAAAGCTCTTTTTTAGTAAGGTTGGCTTATACAAGCAAAAGCTCAACATGGCAAATCCCACGAAGAATGATTTTTGCCCCACAAGTAATCTCACGCTGTCTATAAAATAATCAATAAAAGCATTTAGGTAAAATGATGAAGATGAGGTTAAAACCTTTAAAATGGTACTTATCTTGATTTCATGTTGAAGTCGAAGTTTCCTTTGATGACTACCTAGCCAACATGGCGTAGAAGAGTTTGCCTCATGGGTTGAGGAGACTTAACTCAAGAAGAGCTTTGACTGACCGAGTCAACTGCAGATTGCGAAGTGAGAGCTGCTCAACGGAGCACGGAGGGACCAAGAAAAGGGGAAAGAGTGGGGGGTAGGAGACAAAAGGAGAACATATAAGTATTGCCAATATTGTAACAAAAAAATTATCTCTTGCTGAGCTGGTCTTCAAAGAGTTGATAACAGTTGATACTAGCGCAGCATGGTGAGTAAAGAAGTGGACGTAGTCCTCTTGCTCAAGGAGAAAATAGCTGGCGATGATAACAGGATCTGGTAGCCAAATGGATATGGAATTCCTCTTGCTCGAGGAAGAGTTGAAGAGCTTCAGAGATTCGTTGTTATATGACGCTAGGTGGGTCACAGAATATATATCTGGAACAGACTCATACAAAATATAAGCGACCTGAACCCCTAAGAGAGAACAGAAGATCACTGTTGGTGTCTGACAAAGAGGAAGGAAAGAACATGCAAAAACATTAAAAATTATAATCTCAGGTACCGTGTATTCCAAGAATGCACCAATTGTACCTTACTTGCATTCTTCCACTATCTCCCGGAGTCCCTTCAATACGTTAACTACTTAATTCTGATTCCAAAAACGCTGTAGGGTTCTGCTGTCGTTCTTGTTGAATCCTAAATTTTGTGTCCATATCCTCTATTGATGCTACCGTATTGGTTCTGGCTCTAGCTTCTATGTCCGATTTTAATTTTTCAAACCTTTCCTCATATTGAACCCGAACTGTTTATACCTTAGTTTTGACCCCTTTGCATGAAACATCCATGTTTTCTTTAAGTTTGGTCTCTATCGTTCCTATGTTTTCCAAGAGCTCGCTTTTTATCGTTCCCATCTTTTCCACAAGTTCACCTTTTATCGTCCCATGTTTCCATCTATACTCTCTCTGGCTGTGTCTAATCGTTTAACCACTGCGTCTTCCATATTCTGCTTAAATAATTTCAGTATTTTCTCAACCCTATCATCCAATTGATTCATCCTATCGTCCACACCTGAGTCCAATGTATCAATGTTACCTTGTATCCTATCTTCCAAGGATTTTAAGTCTGATTTGACAGAATCTAAAACCATGGTTTTCATCCCCTCTAATTACGATTCAAGTCCTGCTATACTATCGTTCAAATTCAACTCAAGATTACCCAAACTACTTTCGAAAGAATTTTTGTTTGTCAACATTTTATTTTCTAAGGAAGTCATATTCTGTTTCATATTACTTTCCACAGTAGCTACATTCATTCCTATGGTTGCTATCCTTTCCTCAAAATTTAATTCTAAATCATTCATATTCGCTACAACTTTGGATACCTTTGACCCAACACCAGCGATATCTGATTTAATATCTTTTTGAATTTTATTCATATTTTCTCTCAAGTCGTCTACATTATATTTGTCTCCATGGAATTGATGCTTTCCCTTAATTTACTTTCTAAGTTACTTACATATGTTTGACTGCAACTTACTTTCTGAACTTACCATACTTGATTTCAAGTTGGTTTCCAAATCAGTTATGTTTGACTGCAATTTATTTTCCAAGTTATTTACATTCGACTGCAAATTAGCTCCTCGGTATCCGACCGTAACTTCTCTTCTAAATCAATTATGTTTAACTGCATTTTATCCTCTGAAATAGCCATACTCGCCTTCAAGTTGGTCTCTAATTCACTCATATTTGACTGCAATTTAATTTCTAAACTACTTATGATTGACTTTAAATTAGCTTCTAACCTAGTAGTGTCTGTTCGTAAATTATTTTCTAGTTGAGTCATATTTGAATGTATTATTTTAAAATTGTCCTCCAAATTGGAAAACATATTCCTCATTTCTTCCATCATTCTAATCCTGCAAAGATGATACATATAACACAAACAAAGACATGATAGAGACACTTCACCTTGACCCCAGCCAGAGCTGCAAATCACATGACCATATTATCTTCCATTCGAATAAATATGATTCAAAACATTAAAGTATGACATCTAACATTAACCATAAGTCCAATTCAATAGATCAAAATTACAACATCTGTGCCTTCTTAAGAACACGAATTACATCCACTGCTAATAAGTTAATTGAGTGCCAACAAATCAAATCGGTCCCCACGTAGGGCGCCACCTCTCCACCTGTGCCCGTCTCGGAAAAAATGTGCGATGACCCGGCCAATACTTACACCACGCAATTTCCGAGAAAGAACAGGGGAGAGGAGATAAAAATGTAGCAGGAAAAAAACGAATGTGCCAAAATTCTAGTTTGAGGAAATATGAAGAAAATCGGCTCGGGTGGCACGAGACAGAGTATCTATGGGTTGTTACGGGATGGGAAAAAGAGCGCCATCAAACTAGAGTTCGCAAGGACACATTTCTGGTGAAGCCAGAGTTAAAAGAAGGAAAATAGAAATGACACAGATAAAATAAATTTAAGAAAATAAAGGAAAATGATCCTTATTTATTCATGGATTCAGCTTGCATTAAAAATTTCACACCCTGCCTATGATGTCGACGGCTAGAGCATCCCTAAGATATGGTGCCGTGTATTTCTGAATCATGCCAAATCGGATGAATAGAAAAAAAATTAAAATACATCACAGGACTAAAAAGAAAGTCAACTAAAAGTCTCTTCTGTCGCTGCAGGGATTTTTCGGCGCACACGACACGAAAAATTATTAACACTCATCCCTGAGCGACTTAACTTCAATTATATGAAAGAAAGAAAATTATACCATCAAATAATCAAGCTAATGTGCCCTGTGATGTGAAACTGCTCGCTAATAAATTGTTACCGGCATTGTACTACCGTAATTGCACACAAAATAGTCCATTCATTTATCTAAACGTATTAATAATTATAACTGACAATAATATAATATGAACTCATCTATCTCAGTTCCAAAAATCAAAAATTTTCAAATCAGTCCACTGATTATCAGGATCAATTCAAAAAATATTTTAATCAAATCGAAACCCTTAATTAATTCAATATCTCATGCTCAGTTCAAAATCTTTTAGTCAATTCAAAATTTAATAATCTTGTTCAAAATTCAATAATCTTACATTTTATTCAAAATTCTTTTCGTCAATTCAATAATCATCCCTAATGCCCATACTTATTATTATAATCATTTCGTAGTATCGTGGTCTCAAATCCACAATTAGATTCAAATATAATCCAGAATCAAACTCCATCAACTGATCATTGAAGTATCAGTGCCGACCATCCTCTGATTTCGTTAAATTGCTCAGGCAATTGCTGATCAAAATGATTAGTAAAGAGGACAGAGAAAGAAAGATTAATTTTTGCCCCAAAAAAGCAATGAGCTTAACTCAAAATGAGCCATACATTCTCTAAGAGAGACTAAATAATTAGATCAAAATATTTAAACATCATGATTGGATTATAAATAATTCATAATAAAAACATATATCATTTGTCAATAAATCGAGCAGCATGTCACAAAAGATCATGGCCCATCAAACTATCATTCAAAACCAGAAAGCAGATCATCGTCTGAGCATTTCCGTACATAACTTCAATAATTCTTATCACATAATATAATATCCAAGTGGCAAATTTAATATTGGCTATCTTCACACTCAAAAATGTGGCAATCAGAATGCATAAATCGAACAGTCGAATCTTAACAGATATGCAGACCCAAAATACTAATCCAATCGAAATGTGAACGGCTCAAGGCAAAAATCACATAATCATCAAATGAGACCCCAAGGATCGTCCTAGAAAAGGCATGGAATTAAAAAAGAACATCGCGCAGACTGCAAAGTCATCCTAAAGCTTCAACATCAAATCTCCAAAGAAAATGTGGACCAAAATAAACACCTGTTCATCTGATGCACAAGATCTTAAAATCCTTGGATAAACCCAAAAATCGAAAAAGAATGAAGCATGAATGAATCGCAGAAGAAGAAAAAAATTAAATTGAAATAATTGCCATCGCAATTATGCAAGAGAAAGTAATAATAATAATCGTTAAAATGTATCATTATTAATCCCAACAAAATTCATTAGACTTCGATGTGTACAATTAGATAATGCTCTTGCCATGCCATGGAATTATGCAAAGTCTAAATATGATCATGTGCTCTGGAGTGCAACTCATTTTGGAAAGATTCAATTCATGTGGGCTGGCGATATATTTTTACCTCTTGGCATCTTCGTTAAGCAGAAACAAACCTCTTCTGCAAGTTTAATAGAGTGCAAAGATCACTGATAAATGTTCCCTGGTGCCGTGTTGGCTCCTGGCGTCTGCTTGCGAGGATCGCCGCGACGCCTCCCGGATCAAAGTTCCATCCCCCCCATCACGCTTCTGCGTGTTTAATGTGCCATGGTGTAATTAGAAATATACGAAACTGTATGTCTCTCCTTTCTCACGAAGTCATTTACTTCATTTATATGTGGCTCCATTATATTAGGATAACACACCACCACTGTTCCAATTCGATTTAGAGTGTTCAGAAGTGAGATTATGTTCAGTGTAAGTTGGCAAAGATTGTTTCAGAAGTCCGGCGTGAATCAATGTTCAATGAACTATGTGGACTATTATAGAGTTCCAATAGTGCCTAAAGCTTTGATTAAATGTGCAATGTTCTGTAGTAAAGATGTCCAAATTGATTTCCATTGAATAATGTGTAGGCTTGTAGCACAAACTGTGTTTCACTGCAGCTTTATGCTGGTAATGTTTATATGATTTTTCAACGTACGTGGCTCCAACGTTTCGAGTATCTCA
The DNA here is from genome assembly GCA_946902985.2 of Meconema thalassinum. NCBI lineage: Eukaryota > Metazoa > Arthropoda > Insecta > Orthoptera > Tettigoniidae > Meconema > Meconema thalassinum. The sequence continues at coordinate 218,380,979 of OX336391.1, forward strand.
GTGCAGGTCCCAATACTTACGAATATGAACCACCACTTTCACACTGCCGTTAAACCGTAACACTTACGGTCATAAAAATACATCACACACGACGATACCGGCCCACACTAAAAGCATGGGCTAGACATGAACGGAACCCAGATAAGAATGAGCACGCTCACCACCTTTCAAGCGGCCTCGCTGTACTGCCCGCTGTAAGGTGGTGGGGGTTGCTCGCAAATGATACCTCTCTTTACATCCGGCAGTGTGACCTAGCCTAATAAGTTTCTCCAGCTGTGACATCATCACTCAGATGCACTGACCCCCGCCGGTCATCCTCCCAAGACCAAACCACCGTGACGTAATATCTGCGGCCCCAAGCGATTCACGTAGCGCCGTAGCTTAGTGGTCAGACTCCAAATTGGGTGCATTACCAAATTCGGTTTTGTCATGTTCAAATTGATAGTTTCGGGGGGACAGACAGACAGACACACACTTTTGGTCCATGTAGATCTCATAAGTGTATTCTTATTTTTTGCAAAAAATCCGAAAGTAGGCTAATACTGCCTGGGACAGTATTCGATCCAGCGACCTGGCGTTCCTGAGTGTAGTGCCCTTTACACCGAGCTATTGGTGATTGAGGCTCATATCCACTAATGAGGCCTTGTATGTGCCAGTTAACCGATTAATATTCAGGCCTATTTCTCATAAAAATAGAGCGTGCCTCTATTAGCGGTCTGCATCAGGTGAAAATGAAAAATCCACAGCCTGCTTCCAGTCTCCGACCGGGTCAGGAATGGAATGAATGAAGCCCCTATCTAGCGGCGAGGATATGAACGTGCCGGCTGCCGAGGCCTGACGCACTCCTCTGGGGCAATGATTAAATGAATGACAGATGAAAATGAAATGATAGTGGAGAGTGTTGCTGGAATGAAATTGTGACAGGAAAAACCGGAGTACCCGGAGAAAAACTTGTCTGCCTCCGTTTTGTACAGCACAGATCTCACATGGAGTGACCGGGATTTGAACCACGGACCCAGCGGTGAGAGGCCGGTATCTAGTAATAGTAATACTGTAATATCGTATGGCCGCGGGTGCCGGGTGCAAGCTTTGTTATTTGACAACTAGAGGGTAGCTTGACATGTCGAATTTCGTTGTTCCTTGAAGCACGATGAAAGTCAAGGAGGTTAGATATCTAAGCTCGTTGAACACTATAGCGCTTTCTAATAGAAAATTAGGAATTTTGTGTTGGCGTAAACTCCTGAGATTAATTTTGCCATTCTGAACACGGCATACTGAATTCAAATGGGTTCTTTGACATGCCAACATCGTATGACATGCGAGTTGTAATTTTTACCGCCTTACAAAAATCACTTACCACGGCCAGGAGCGAACCTGAAAGCTTGGGGTTAGTAGACCGACACGTTAACCACTCACAATAGGGGCAGATGACCTCGTAGTTCCGCCCCTTAAAACAATAACTAACTAACCACTCACCCACCGTGGCAAGCTTGTATCTAGTTACATTAGTGGAAGAATAATGCGAACAGCAACAGAACTGACGCGCTGTGACTACTCTTGTCACTCACTACGGGCCAGTCGGTTAGACTCGGATCGTGTAGGTTCAAGCAGCAAAGCTCCACTGATAGCCCTTTACGGCATTGAAACAATGGCCAATTCAAGTCCTGAACAAGTACAAGTTATGCTTAAATGTGGGGAAATAATAAGCATGCTTAAACCCAGTTCGCGAGTTATGATGACAGAAATTACAGGTTCATGGAGCGTATTATTATTTTTGTAAAATATTGCATTTGCTGCATTGATAGTTCTAAATGTTTCCCTCACTAATAAAATAATGTTATTGATTTTACGTCCCTTTCAGACATTGAGGTTTTTAGAGATGCTGTGGTGCCGGAGTTTTACCCCGAAGGGGTTCTTTGGCAAGCCAGTAAATCTGAGACTGCTCCCTCTCATTTGCGCACCCTCAAATGCCCGGATATGATCCTAGAACCTTGGAATCAGCAGGCGAGAATGTTACCACTGCGCCACACAGGCATTCAGTATTTCCATTAGCTCAGGCGCGGATTCAAGGGGGGGGGGGGGGGGGGTCGGTCATGACCCCCCCCAAACGGAGACCAATTTTTTTTTGCAAACTCAAAAAACGAAAACACAATTAACAGACAAATAAAACTTAACGAATTTTAACTGAAAAACAGTTTTTTTTATTTAATCAATACTGAATTATCTTTATTGGAATTATTATGTTCTGTTACAACTGTACATATTTACAACTTCAAACCTCTTGTATAAAAACTATTAGTTATACAACAAAATCAACTCGTCTATTTTGTTTAGTAAACCTTGTGATTACCGAATCGATGTTTATAGTGATGTCACGTTGAATGTGCAGTAATGCACGGATAGGAAACTGGGGCTTTTTTCGCACCAAAAATTTTTGACGACGTCCAAACTGCAAGCTTGGTTGGCAATTTAGGCTGTGACTTTCTCCCTTTGTCGGTATCAACTCGACTTGCCGAAACTGTAACGTACCTTGATCCTTTTCTCGAAGCTCGATGTAAAAGTCGCAAAACACGCCGTTGCAATTTGTACGAATATTTTTGGTGCGCTAAACGCATCAAATTTCTATCCATGAAGCTTGCAAAAAAATTGGTCTGGTTTTGTACGTTTGGTTATTTTGTGATTGCGTTTTTAGTGATACCATTTTTCTTAACAATTTCGATTCTCTGACCCCCCCCCCCACCGCCCCCCCCTCCCCCAAGCCAAACTCTAGATCGATTCTCTGACCCCCCCCCCCCCCCACCAAAACCAAACTCTAGATCCGCGCCTGCATTAGCTTGTGGGGTAATGGCTCCGAAGACGCCAAGTGCACTGATGAAATTACTCTATACGTATCTGTAGATTCAAGTGACTTTTGAAATGGACATTTACTTGACTGGTTGAAACAAAAATCACCATTGCTTCCGAAATGTAACTGTAATATTGGATCTGGTTGTGTTGTGACTGTAATGTATCAACACTTCATTTGCCTGTTAAACCCAAAGAGAAAAGTACTCATTCTTGAGCTTCAGTTCTTCATGCATGTAGTTCCTTATTCCAGTTGTGGGTTAGCTGATTCTGTAAAAACTTATGGCTCACACTAGATTGCTAACTCCAGGCCTTAGAGGAAAATGCCCTCGATGTTTCACCCTTTAAAACAAGAAACACCACCATCGTCTAATTTCAAGTCTTTCCTACAGAACAAAAGTGACAATGGTTGGCATCTTTGAAGCCAATTTTCAGTGTTGCCTTATTGACAATTTATATTTTACATTTTCCAGTTGGTTGACACAATATAATTTCAATTACTGGAATATGCGAAAAAAAATACAGAAAAACATTACATGTAATTAAGAGATTTGTTATGGACTATAGAACAGGGAGAAAACTAAGGGATGATATGTTTTGCTCATCAAGCAAGCATCATCAGATCCAAATATGTACAAGACAAAATAGCTGTACAAAACACTACCAAACCTACAATGATCCCCTCTAACGGTCACTGCCCACTAAAAACAAAAAGCTTAGAAAATGTGGAAACTGTATTACTGGTAAAATACCAAGCATTAAACGTCCAGAAAAAAAGAACTTTATATACTCAGTACCTACTGCCATATGTTGCAAGACTGAGAAATGGCAATCCCATCAACAGTCTCCCTTCACCAACTAATCTATGAAGGTGTAGCTACTATTGCTGTGATATACTTATGCAAAAAGTCCCAAACGACTGCAGAATTGTAAATTAATGCAGAAATGACCTACGAGTTTTCTGCTTAGATGATAGTAAAAACCTAGAACTGCAACACACTTGTTCAGCTCTCATCCGACACTTATTTTAGTTCCCTATTTGACCACTATATGTATGTATTCTCTTGGAGAACTAGTCTTGTTTCTTGGATATCACGGGTAATCTCGAGAACCACTGGATGGATTTTGATGCGGCTTTCACCATTCTGTACAGGTAATATCGGGGAAGATTTGTGTAGAAAATAATTTATTTATGATCAAAGGGAGCCAAGCAGTAACGATTTTAGATTTCAGTGAATAGGTCGAAGAAAGAACTTGACGTCCGTGCGCTTTTTAAGCTTACGCTGGACAAACCGTTAAAAATATCAATATACTATGAGCGTAAGAATTGTTCAGCATGAAAAATTGTACAAAAAAGTCCGCGTGAGCATATCTCTCTTCGATACATCGCCCACTATAAGTGTTTTTAGTTTGGACGGGAGGGGGATTTGGCATGCACCTCGCCATTCTTAAATTACGTCTGACAGGAATTCCTTGCACATTCATAACTGTTCCCGGGCGAAGCCGGGTCGGGTTGCTAGTGACACTATATATTATCATTATAATTCCCGCAATATCAAAATGCAAATTATATCACAAAATAAAATAGCGTGCTAATAAATCTAAGAGTAATTAGACATACCTTGCAACTCTTTACAGTTGAATTCGATCAGAATCACTCGGTTTTCATTAAAGTTTATGCAATTTCCTGCTGAACGGTTTGGAAGTTCGGCAACAGGAAACTAGGACTGATATTAACTTAAAATATTAATTTTTGTATTTTTGTACTATTTGTGTTCATGATTTCATTACATTGTCAGAATTAAAGCTTTAATTAGTAGGGTATACTATTCAGTGTACCTATTATAAATAAAAACCGTAAGGTTTCTCACCTCCCCATATTACGAAACCCGGTTGCCTAATACGGGGAATGTGCACTTTTAAAGTTAACAATAATATCAGAGGGTATTACAACATCAAACGTGCCCATATTTGTAATATACGCCTGAGGTTTACATTGGTGAGAAAACCGAAATTATTCCGTTCCTTCTTATGTCTAATGTGAGCCCTATAAAAAACCTCCCCATATTTGGCGACTTTCCTCTACCCGTTTTTAGAAGATACCTTATGTACTGGACAGTTGAATCCGTGATTAATTGTATAGGTAGCTTCGTAAGTCTCAGAACTCAGGAAGTCCTTTCTAGCAGCGTTACTATCAGCTTTCAAAGTTTCAAGGTAAGAAAGAAAATATTCCTCTATCCAGTTTAGGCGACTGTCATTTAATGAAAAAAAAAGGCCCTTTATCTGGATTTCTAGACTGAATATGATGATATGTGATGCTTACGTCATGCATAGCGAACCATTTATTAACGTTTTTTCAAAAAAAAATACGGTTGCTTCTGCGTCCATGAATGTGTACGCTTCCGGGTGCTTGCCTATATTTTCTTTCAGTGTAGTAATGGCACCAATAACTTCTGACGAGAACACTTCCTTGGCACGCCGAACATTCATTTTTTTCAAATTTAGTGGGTTCGATGTGTTTTTTAGTGAGGTGTCTGACCGGTTTGACGATCTCATCCTTTTGCATTGAGTAGAGTAATGACAAGTATTTCCCTGAAATTGTTCCAGTACGATCAGTCATCTCTCGTGACAGAAACTGCGCTCTAATGTTTTTTTTTTAGAATGTGACAATGATCAAAACTAGGGAATAAATTCCTAGACTCGTCGTATGGGGGATTGGCCATTGGTTGCAAATTCCCTCCCCCTAAATGCCTCATCGTTGTAGTGTTAGTATTGTGATTATCAGAGGCAATTATTATAATTATGAAACCGCATTGTTCAACCTCGAGAATAACGTCCAGCAGGAGTTTATGTAAGTCCCGTCCTGACAGCTGCTTCGTGAAAAAGAAGGCACACGGTATCTGATAATTTGTCGAAAGATCTCTTAGCACAACACACGATTGGCTGCTACTTGTCCCCGGCTGTAATTTTCATCCTCTCTTTCCTTTTGATGAGACGGTGCTGGAATTGTGTCCTTGCACCCGAAGAAGGTGCAAGGTATGCTAATTTCTCTTAGATTTATTAGCACGCTATTTTATTTTGTGATATAAATTTAATTTTGATAATGCGGAAATAATAATGATAATAATTATATAGTGTCACTAGCAACCCGCCCCGGCTTCGCCCGGGAACAGTTATGAATGTGCAAGGAATTCCTGTCAGACGTAATTTAAGAATGGCGAGGTGCATGATACACAAATCTCCCTTCCGTCCTAACTAAAAACACTTATAGTGGGCGATGTATCGAAGATAGAGATATGCTCTCGCGGACTTTTTTGTAGAATTTCTCACCCTGAACAATACACTCATAGTATATTGATATGTTTAACGGTTTGCCCAGCGTAGCCTAAGCTTAAAAAGCGCACAGACGCCTGGCTCTTTTTTCGACTTTTTCACTGAAATCGTTACTGCTTGGCTCCCTTTGGTCATAAATACATTATTTTCTACACAAATCTTCCTCGAGATTACCTTTACAGAATGGTGAAAGCCGCATCAAAATCCATCCAGTGGTTCTTTATTTTATAGATGCAAATTCTGATGTGTCATATATCAAAAATGTATTGTATACATGTATTTGTTCAAATGGAATCAATAAAACTATCTTGAGATTACACATTTAATAAACGTACTGTACAGCTGTTTATTAATCGCGCATACAATGAGAGGGGAGTGCGCTCTATCGGAGCCGAGTAGAAATTTTCCAATTACACGTTATGCATGGGCTCTAACTGGAATTGTCAAGGCCGGTATAGAGCGCAGCTCGCATTCAGTCGGCCGTGGTATTCTCTTGGAGAACTAGTCTTGTTTCTTGACTTGTTTTTGTATTCTATGAAGTCGACAATGTGTATCCAACAGGCAGTGTAGTGTTGTTTTATTATTTTTGCTGTTATCTAATATGAATGAATATATTAAGTGAAAGATCTGCCTTCCGTATCCTTTTTCACGCCTATACAGTCCACTGAAGGTACACTTTCATACCACAACATTTTTTTGGTCCATCACGGGCACGGATGGAAGTGATTTCAACAAACAAGAAGCAACTGTAACAGGTCAGATCAACTCCTTACTTTGTGTACTTATAATGGATCAAATTCAAATAAGCCAACATATCAGAGAACGTGGAAGCTTAAAGGGTAGAATCACAATTATTAAACATTACGTTGAACAACTCAATCAAGATACCAACGTTAATTTGCATGAATTGAGGGTTAGGTACGATGCAATCCTGGGACTCGAATCAAAGTACGACACAGTTCAAACACAACTTGAAATAGAAGATATTAATTCAGATCATTCTGCAGATAGGGAAGAAGTGGAAACAACCTTGTATTCACTAAAGGCAAAAATCCAAGGCTTGCTATTTCCCGATCAAGGCAGTACCAGTAGTACATTGACTACTAAGTCCAGTAGTGTAAATGAAGTCACGAATATAAAACTACCAACAATTAAACTTCCTACATTCAGTGGGAATTATGAACATTGGATCCCATTTGCTGATAATTACAAATTGCTTGTACACAACAATGACAGTTTGGGAACAATACAAAAGTTTCACTATCTCCTTAGTTCAGTTCAAGGCAGTGCCAAATTATTAATACAACATCTCCCAACTACTGAAGGCAATTACAATGTAGCCTGGGAATTGCTCTGCAGTAGATTTGAAGATAAGAAATCTATAACTTCAAAGTACATCAGGGAAATCTTGAATATTAGGCCTGTGCAAAATGAATCGGTGAGTGATCTTAGGGAATTCATCAATACATTCAAGTATACATACAAGCTCTCAAGGCACTATCATTAGACCATCCCTTAGAAGAAATAATTTTAACACAGCATGTACTTGATCGAATAGATGTAAATACCAGGAATAGTTGGGAATTAGCGACAAGTCCAACAGAAATTCCTTCTCTTCAACAGTTATTTAAGTTTCTAGAACAACAATGCTTGTCACTTGAAAACATTCAAAACAACATTTACGTTCCAACCAAATCACAAGCTAGTAAACCCAGTACAGTCAGGAATAAAGCACCAGCCTATTCTCATGTAACATGTGTTTAAAACCCATTGTTTATTCTGCCATCAAGAGCATAAGGCAGGACTGTTTGCATGCCCTAAATTTTTAGAACTAAGCCCTCGACAGAGATCTCAGTGTGTACGTGAAAAGGGTCTTTGTTTCAATTGTCTGAAATAAGGACACTCAACAAAACAATGTATTTCAAGTAATTGTCGTAAATGTGATAGAAAACACAATTCATTATTGCATGAGGACACTAGCAGTGATAGACATGTCAATCAACCTACTTCAGATAGAGTAACCATTGCGAGTGTACCAAGGTACAAACAGACAGAAGTCCATACAATGACACCGTCAATAAGCCTTATATCCTACTCACAACCGCTGTTGTGAAGGTACGAGATAATAATGGCACATTATACAAGGTTAGAGCTCTTCTTGATTGTGGCAGTCAAGCACACTTAAACACAGAAGATGTGGCTAAAAAAACTCAAGTTAAAATGCAATGAGGAAACCACAACAATTTTAGGAATTAACAATGCTTCATCCACCATGAAACACAGTGTAGAGATTGAAATTCATTCAATGGCAACTACACTCAAGGCCAAATTGAAATGTTTCATTGTTCCTAAAATGACGGGTCAAATGCCTTCAATCCAGCTAGATTATACATTGTGGGATATTCCAAGCAACATTACATTGGCAGATCCACATTTCTACCAGCCAGGAAATGTCGATTTAATAATTGGTGCAGAATTGTTCTACAACATTCTGAAGGCAGATCGTAAACAACGCGAAGGTGATTATCCAGTACTACAAAACACTCAATTGGGATGGGTAGTCTCTGGAAAATGTTGTCAGGAGAAGTATGTCAGTAACAACACAGTAAATTCATTCTTTATTGAAACAGAAGAAACACTCGATCATCAATTACGCAAATTTTGGGAAATTGAGGAATTAGACACTAAACCAAGAACAGCAGAGGAACAAAAGTGCATGCAACATTTCAAAAACACTACCACAAGGGACAGTGATGGCAGATTCAGAGTAAGACTTCCATTCAAGGAAAACCATCAACAATTGGGAAATTCATAAGAACAAGCTAGGCAAAGGTTTCAACTATTAGAGCAGAAATTTCAGAAACAGACTGAATTATATAGAGAATATACACAATTTATGACAGAATACAAATATTTAGGTCATATGACGGAAGTAACCACCACAGACACCAACAACACAGGGTGTTATTATCTTCCACATCATGCAGTATTCAAACCAGATAGCACTACAACCGCCACAAGAGTTGTTTTTGATGGTTCAGCAAAATCTTCCACCGGGGTCTCATTGAATAGCATACTCATGGTAGGACTAACTGTGCAACAAGATCTATACTCGATCACACTTCGCTTCAGAACTCATCAAATTGCATTTACAGCTGACATCACAAAGATGTATAGACAGATTATTCACAAGGATGACATAGAATTGCAACGAATATTATGGAGAAATTCTCACGAGGAATCATTGAAATCCTACGAATTACAGACAGTAACTTATGGTACAGCATCAGCTCCATTTTCAGCAACCCAATGTTTGAATCAGCTGGCAGAAGAAGACGCTAATTGCTACCCAGCAGCAGCCCAAGTTCTTCAGAGAGATTTTTATGTAGACGCTGTCCTTAGTGGTTCTTCAAGTGTCATCGAAGCGTTACAAATTCTGAAGGAATTAATCGCATTACTAAAGAAAGGGGGATTCCCACTCAAGAAATGGTGCTCCGATCATCCAGATGTTCTTGAAGCACTTCCAGATTCAGATAGACACATGGCATTACCTTTCCAATTTGATGGCAAAAGCACTGTAAAAACGTTAGGATTATCTTGGCACCCCACTGCTGATAAACTGATAAGCAAACAAAAATCAGAAATATTAAGACCAACCAAATTACAAAGCGTACTACAACATCAGTTGTAGCATCCATATTCGACCCCTTAGGCCTCATCAGTCCTTTGGTAATTCAATACAAGATGTTCCTTCAGAAATTGTGGTTAAAGCACATAGATTGGGATTCGTTATTGACAGATGATTTAAGTTTGGAGTGGATCAAGTTAGAACATCAATAGCATTCAAGTTGATCGTTTAGTAACAATCAAGGGCAAACTCACTAACATTCAAATTCACGGTTTCAGTGATGCTTCAGAACGAGCCTATGGTGCATGCATTTACATTCGCTCGGTAAATCAACATGGTGAAACTCAGATTCGATTGCTTTGCTCTAAATCCAGAGTCGCCCCAGTAAAGAAGCTAGCACTCCCTCGATTAGAACTTCTTGGCGCAACCTTACTGGACCAGTTATTGAAGAAAACTATGACAGCGCTAAACTTAGACATTAATGAAGCCTTCAGTGAGGACATTGCAAAACTGAGATCTACTGGAGTTGTCTCAAAGAAAAGTCAGATGAGAACTCTGTGTCCATTGTTACACAATTACATAATTAGAGTTGGAGGTAGATTAGCGAATGCATCACTTCCATTCTCCACCAAACATCAGATCAAACTACCACCCAAGCATCATATTACAAAACTCATCATTCGACATGCACATCCACAGAATGCTCACACAGGACCTGAATTGTTACTTTCCACACTTCGTGAGAATTACTGGATTCCAAATGGCAGAAACGTGATTAAACAGGTGATACATAAGTGTGTGAGGCGTTACAGATTAAAGGGAATTACAATGAGGCAAATCATGGCTGATTATCCTAAACCTAGAGTTCAACCAGCACCACCTTTCAACATTTGTGGCATTGATTACGGAGGACCAATTCTATTGCGTCCTATCAACAAAAGAAGTAACGTGAGAATTAAGGCATATATAGCACTTTTTGTTTGTTTCACTACAAAGGCAATCTACATTGAATTAGTCAGTGACCTCACAACTGAATCATTCTTACCTGCATTACGTCGTTTTAGTGCAAGAAGAGGAAAGCCAACAGACATCTACAGTGACAATGCAACTACCTTTGTAGGAGCTGATAAGGAACTTCAAAAAATTCACAATTTCATGACAACCAACAAGGTTCGAGAAGATATCACCAATGATATGGCCAACAAAGGAATCAAATGGCACTTCATACCACCACAATCTCCTCACTTTGGTGGCATATGGGAGGCTGGAATTAAGTCAGTCAAGTATCATCTTCGGCGAATTATTGGTAATTGCGCGCTGACGTTTGAAAAATTGTATACCGTACTAACTCAAATTGAAGCCTGATTAAATTCCAGACCAATTACAACTCTTTCGTCAGATCCGTCTGATCCTACAGCATTAACTCCAAGTCACTTTCTGGTCGAAAAGAGTTTAACTGCAATCCCAGATCCCGACCTGACCATAATGCTTTCTAATAGGTTGAACCTGTGGAAAAGAACTCAACAACTAGTTCAGCATTTCTGGAATAGATGGCATAAGGATTATCTCACTCAACTTCAACACAGGCCCAAATGGAGAGACAACCAGATCAATCTTAACATTGGAATTGTAGTCGCCATCAAGGATGACAATTTAAAATGGAGGTTAGCAGTCGTGACAGAACTTCATCCAGGAGCAGACGGAATGGTTCGTGTGGCAACTGTAAGGACTATAAATGGAGAACTCAAGATATCCATAGTAAAACTTTGCCCACTCCCAATGGAGTAATTATCAAGAATTGTAACTCCATTATATTGTTCTTTGTTTTATGCTTTGTTTCAGCTCCAATTATTTTGATTGAAATTCAATCAACAGGTGGGAGAATGTTCAGCTCTCATCAGACACTTATTTTAGTTCCCTATTTGACCACTAGATGTATGTATTCTCTTGGAGAACTATTCTTGTTTCTTGACTTGTTTTTGTATTCTATGAAGTCGACAATGTGCATCCAACAGGCAGTGAAGTGTTGTGTTATTATTTTTGCTGTTATCTAATATGAATGAATATATTAAGTGAAAAAGCTGCCTTCCGTATCCTTTTTCACGCCTATACAGTCCACTGAAAGTACACCTTCATACCACTACAACACTCATACAAAAACAGTGTTTGTCTATTAATATGTTGAAAGATCTGATATGGAGACTTATCTGAAGTTGTGAACGTCTAAAAGCTGCTCCGACAACCATTTCTCTGATGTAAAAGATATCTGTACATGGAACCACTCACAAATCAGCAATCTCAAGGTTAACTCCTTGAATTAAAGTAGGTTTATCATGTAGCGAGTGGCGTGAGTCAATAAAAATGACTACCAATGTGTCTTCTGTAAGCAGTGTACCAGGTACAGTAAGTCCCAGGACAATAACCTCCGTCAGCGTTGCCACAGAGTGTTTGAAATACTTGCTCATGTCCTGGAATACTGCCCACGCAGCGAAATCCTTTGAAACTCTCGCCACCATTACAGCTACTGTAGATCACAAATTGCCAATGCTCTCAGACAGAAGTCCTACACTGTGCACGGTGTAGCAACTGAAGGCAGGAACCGGTGAATCGACATGATTGCTTTCTAGCCCGACTTTTCAGAGGGATACATAATTGATCCGACTTATACGGTTCGAGTAAGATCAAAATCAACCCCAAGACGTCGACATGGACGTGGAAGTGGAAAAGAGGCGATACTACGATAGCACGATTCCGTACTACTGAGACAAGTATCTCTTCGAGACAATAATGGTCTTCTAATCTGAGCAAAAGGATCAATTCCACCCTTTTTAATGGATTTTTGTAGGACCTTTAGATTGAGGAGGGATTTGGTAGCTGGCATTGTGCTATCAACTTTAAAAAGCTCCTGTAACGTCTACAGGAATAATGTCTATGGCCCATAGAACGACTTCATAACAAATATGTTGATGAACCTACAGTAGGTATTAAAGTGACCGACGAAATGTTGTATTAGGTACTCTTTGTGCTCACGGCAACTTGGTCATTGTATGCAAGAAGAATCTCTTATATATAATCCAAAATTGACTCATAATTGCAGCGCACAAACCACTGGACCTAGAAAGCTGGAATTTTGCATGTTGGTTGATCCTAGGCTGTAGTGGCTCACTAAGAAACGGTTTTTGAAAATCCGATTTGTAACTGAGTTTTTTCGGCCCTTTATCACTGAGCATGAACAAAAGGTACAAAGATCGGATTTAGCTCATTTTAAGCGGCCAGATACGAGAAACAATACTCGGAGGTCCCCTAGGGACCCCCAAACAAACGTTTTAAGGTACTAAAATGAACGGTTTCGGAGATATTCCCAAAATACTGTGTTCCCTCTGAGAAACAGATCAACGTTACTATGACAAACGCTGCAATTTTGCAGACCGGGAATAGTTTTCTGGCAATATCTCGAAAACTGTTCATTTTCTACAAGTTTGGTTAAATGACATTTTTATACTCTTTGTGCCGGTTATTGTATGTGATTATTTGGAGCTTTACGCTGTTTTACAATGTCGTAGTGCTTTCTACTTTGTACGGTATGCTTTCTTACTGTTCATAGATATGTTTTTTGTTAACTGAATATTTCTGTTGGCCAATATTTATCTGCTTATTGTCATTTTTTACCATGATCAACAACCCAAATTCACAGACTAATGTATCGAAGTCTACCGACTGTCACATTAGTTTATTTAGTTTTCATAATTAATCTTAGACTGTAGAAATGACTATCAACAGAGACGGTACCAATTCTAACATCTTTTTGGAAGGAACTAAATTAGACTCTGTCTTCAACTTCAAATATCTCGGATGCACCATCTCAAAGGATAACGCTGTTCAGTAAAAAGTACTCAACAGGACACAGAAAGCATCACATTTTTACAGTCAAGTGAGAAACCTACTATGGGACAGCAACATACCCCTGAAAGCAAAATTAACCATGTTCAATACTTACTTTGTACCAATTCTGGTGTATGGACTGGAGACATGTACTTTACTGGATAAAGACCATAACAAAGTCCAAGCAACAGAAATGAAATTCATTAGAACCATGAATCAAAAGACCAGAAAAGATGAGATCAGGAACGAAACAAATAGGAAAGAAGCTGGGATACAGGAAACTGTTGCAAATGTTATTGGGAAGCGTAGACTCCAGTGGTATGGACATATGATGCGAATGAATAACACTAGAACAGCAAGTGACTACTTCAATAGAGAACTGAAAGGAAAAAGACCGAGGAGAAGACCCAGAAAACGATGGATTGACACTGGGAGATAAGAAGTGGAGAAAAAAGGGCTGAAATGGGAAGAAGTTGTAGAATAAAAGTTTCACAATGACAGAAAGCAGTGGCGAGCGCTTGTTTACCACACCCGGGAAACTGGAGACGGAAAAAGATGATTATGATGATGAATTAATCTTACAGGAGAATTGGGCAAAGTTATTTCAATAAAGTTGGTATTTTGGCTTTCACGGCCAATGAAACCCCAAACAAAACACTGTGTAAACCTAGAAAAGTTACTGAGTTTTAATTGCTTGGCCCTGAAATTCAATAATCGATCATTTTGGAAGCCTTTATAGGGAGGTGAAAGACTGTTGGAGCGTTTATCTCTCGCAGTAAAGTACCGGAGGTGTTCTAGATAAGAATTCAGGTAGCGCGCAGTTGCCACTCCTTTGGTGGTCCGCAAATAAACAACAAGAGCTCGCTGATGAGCCATCTCGGAGTTACTAGGCGAAACCTCGCACAAGACACGGCATAAACTTAGGAAAATTTGCTATGATTAAAACTGATTTTGTTATTATTACTTGGGATGATCAAAGTTTGTTTTGTACTGTTACTCTTTATCATGACATGATATGTAGTTTCCGCAATATTACTTACTGCGGATATGACAATTGCTACCAAGTTTGATGTACTGTACTTTTAGCATACTGTTTATGTTTAAATATAGCATGAAGATAGTCCGGTCAGGATACTCAAACCCGTGCGCTTTTGGGGGGGGGGGGACCTTTTTTATGATTGCAATTTATTCTTGACATCCTTGTAACCTTCAAAGCCATAGTGAAAAGTGAGAAACATATAATGTCAAATCTTATTCACAGCCACCAAGCAAGGAGGCTGTCAAAGATGTGTTCCATTGGTGTCAAAGAGTTGTGGAACACAAGGAAATGCCAGTAATTCAACTTGTTGGTGATCAAGCCGTTTATAAATATATTGAAGGATATCTGTGTGAGGAAGAGAATAGGTGGTCTCTCGTAAATGGCGTATTAGGTGGATTTCACACAGAGATGTCATACAGTACCTTAATGCTCTAGGAAAAGGATTCGCAGGAAGTGGTATTGAGGAGCTAGCTGTTGCTACAGGTGTTGTTGCTGCAGGCAGTGTAAAGCAAGCATTATCTGGAAAACACTACAACGGGGCAATGCGTCTGCACAAATTGATAGCAGAAGCTTTACTACGCATGCTGATTCAAAGATGTGTTGAGAATCACCTAGATCTACTTAACGGTTAGGAATATGTAGTGGATATCAAAACAGAACAAGTGAAAACTTCGTTGCATCAGATTCGTTTAACAAATTTGCGCATGGGATGTTTCGAGATATCTTCGAGTCCGACTCAGATATGGCAAAATTTTGGCTCTCTTACATCATCAATGTGGAAGTCCTGTTTCAGCACTACCATTGTCTGAGGAGTGGAGTAAGTTTTGATGAATACTTAGATGGTTGTCGCAGAATGCTGCTTTTATATCAGCATATGGTAACATAAATTATCGGCGCTACCTCTCTCTCTCTCTCTACTACTGGCAAATGTACACCTTGACAAAGAAAGAAAGGATTCATTTGTCCTCAATATACTCATTTTCGTTGACAGACAAAAGTTTCAGCAAATTGTCTCCCGATCAGGTTATTGAAATGACCATGAACAAACAGTCTAAGAATCGAAGAAGTAGTGGCTGGTTTGGATTCTCCAAGACGCTCCCCATGATTGCTGTTAACATACTAAGCAGACCTGCTGTGTTGTACTTAAGGGAGCAAATACAACAAGTCATAAATTTAAAGAAGACTCTCTACAGCCACCCAGAAGAGGGTCCATCGAGGATTAAGAAAGATTTGCTAGTAATTCATGAAGTAAAACTTGCCCTGGAGGAGTGGGATACGGACCCATGGAACATAAGCCAACCAAATCTTCGCTCACTGGGCACTGGACAGCCAGCGACGGAGGAAGTAGTCAACAGCCTGCACACAGCCCATGATGAGGGGAATGCCATGGCAGTAGCAATATGGGACAGACTTTCTTCTGAAGCAAGATCTCTGCACGATTCTATCAGCAAAAGAAAAAAGCCAAACATTTGGCACACAGACAGTGTGCATTGCAAAGAGCAAGCAAGATGTAAGGATATTGGTAGACCACACTGCAACGAAGCAAGTTATCGATCTCTTAAAACGAGCGGAGAAACTCCTACGATGACTCTACTGGATATCATGCAATACAGAATAACAGCAGCGAGGCTATCTCTTTTTTACAGCTGACTGTATGTTCCATAAGCCAGTCAAGTCAAAATTCAGGACAATGTTGAGTTGTTGACTCCTTAAACTGTGATGCCCCCACCACATTACCATGCAATCATAGATGTCGGAATGGCATGGAACAAGGTACCAGCGTGCAAGACTTGGAGTGATTATGCCTTCAACCTCTACAAATACATACTAAATCGCCATTCTCAAGCAGTAGCTTTTCACCTAATCAATGATATTTACAATGAAGAAACAATGATTGAAAGTACGAAATATCATGAGCAAAAACGTCGTATGCAGTCGTATGGGTTCGTCCCAAACGTTTACCCAGTCGCTGACCAGCAAATGCCTACAGAGAATGCCTGGCATTCATTTCTGTCGAAACCTGCAAACAAACAGAGGCTGAAACATTTCCTTCTGAATGTGTGGCAATCCTACGAGCATAATGCTGACTGGTATTACACCATGGATCTTTCATGCTATGATCTCACATCTGGCGAATGCAACCCTCGATTCGAAGCACCATGCTCATCTGAAGCCGATACCAGGGCGTATTTCCAAGCTGCACAATTAGGCGGTTCTGATTCAATTGTTTTTGATTTTGAGGACACAGATGGCCCTAATCTTGCCAGACAAAATAAAGCTATCTATCTATCTATGTATGGGTTATTGCTTCATACATCAGTCACTTAACTGAACAGGATATGTATATGTACAAGAAGAAATCCGGAAATGGTACAGAATTATACAACTGTCACTCACTGTTCTCAGAACAAGACAAAGCCTGTGCTGCTCTTGGAGTCTACACATTCACCGGTTGTGACACAGTAGAAGGTTTCTTCGGCTTGGGGAAGGTCAAAGCAATGAAGCGCATTCTTCAGCCAAATAATATGACACACCTACAGATAATACAGCAACCTGGAGTTAATGACGAACTATCCGAAGAGCTGTTCCTTCAACTGCAGTTGTTCACAATAATAGGACCATCTACAAGGACCCAGTGAGCAAAAGATTGTGCGCAGCCCGAGCACGTAAATAGCGGCAGTTGCGATGTTACGACTCTTCCAGATTGCCTCCCGACGAAGACTCATTTAGACAACACTGTCTTTGAAGTCACTTGCATGCTTATGAATATAAGAATGCAAGACTTGCAAAACGGCTGCTCCCAACTAACTTTGGATGGGAACAGCTCCAGGATGGATTGAGACCCATCACGCACACAATACCCTCACTTCCAAGTGGAGTCCAATTTCCTCAAACCAAACAGACCTTTGCAGAGGAATTTGTCGAAGCAATAGAAGAAGAAGTCAATTCACCTGCTCATGATTCATCCATAGAATACAGCGAGACAGAGGAGGAGTTCAGTGATTGACAGAAGGATATGTGTTGTGGCTTTCACATGCTCAACGGACATAAAATTAATGATTCACATAGATTCCAAAACATTCCAATTGATACAGATACGTCTATCCTATGAAGACATTATACTAATGACATTACTGGTATTTGATAATCAGTAATATTACACTAAAAGTATACATCCATAAAGAAACACATAACAAAAATGCATCCTTGTTTCCTTTTCCATTTCAGATTGGAACCAGTCACATTACAAAACATATAGAACGATTAAATACCTAGCCAGAGGTATCTTAACCATGAAATTTGTCCAAGTAGTTTGGGAGATTTTTCTATTTTCTCATTTCGTGAAGACTAGTCGCCATTTTTCAATATTGCGGCCAAACGCCAAAATTACAAAAATGACTCCCAAGCAAAATTTCATCCTTAGCATGTCAGAAATGAATTGCAATCATAAAAAAGGTTCCCCCAAAAAGCGCACGGGTTTGATTATCCTGACCGGACCAAGACGTTAAACGATAGGTGTTCAATATTTATGAAAGGTTATTTGAATTTTACTACATAGAAGCTGATATTTATTTCCATTATACAAACGCACTTTCCTACCTACAAAGCGGAGGCAGACATGTTTTTCTCCGGGTATTCCGGCTTTCCCTGTCACAATTTCATTCCAGCAACAATCTCCACTATCATTTCATTTCATCTGTCATTCATTTAATTGTTGCCCAAGGGGAGAGCGACAGGCATCGACAGCCGGCACAGTTCATATCCTCGCCGCTAGATGGGGGCTTCATTCATTCCATTCCCTGACCCGGTCGGTCGACTGGAAGCAGGCTGTGGATTTTCACTTTCCTACCTCTGATTAATAATTGGGTGAGTGAAAATGCATGTAGTCTACACAAATGCTTTGGCTGGGAATTAAACTCCGTCAGCCTTGGTGAGAAACAATCAGCGTGACTACAGCACCAACACGGCCCCTTCTTAGTAGTGTAATAATAATATAATAATAATAATAATGTTGGTTGATCCTAGGTTGTAGGGGCTCACTAAGAAACGGTTTTTGAAAATTTAATTTGTAAGTGAGTTTTTCGGCTCTTTGGCACTGAGCATGGACAATAGCTAGCCTTGGTGCATATTTTATTTGTTTTCTCTTTTGTTTAAGGTTCTTTTTTATACTTGATGTGTTGCTTTTCGAGTACAAGTGTGTCAATATTGATTTTATCTGAAGATGAGCTTTGGTAAATATAGCTTCAGAGTGGATTTGCTACTAATCATCTAATTTTTGTCACCAAAATTCGCCATCACATAGAACCTGGTTCCTTTTGTTGTATGGTTTTCACCTCCAGATTTGGTAATCTGGGTGATATCGTGTCTGATTAGAGTTAGTTTGTCTCGCGATCACAAGGTGTCTCTGCACTTGTATGAGTAGTTCTTATTTAAGTGTGGGTGGTCATACTGATTCTTAGATGGTATTTTTATATATTTTTGGGGGGTATTCGTTATTTCTCTAATCAATGCATGTATGATTATGAAGGTGGAATTCTAAGCGTTTATCTGCTGACTACCATTATCCTCTTGAAATGTTGCTGTTCGATAAAACACGCAAGGCTAATTCAATTAAGAAAGAGAAAAGAAAAAAAAAGCTCAAACCCCTTGATATAGAAGTATGAAATTTGGTTACTTTCCATGACGGAAACACCCACTTAGAACGTATATTTGGAAATTCACTCTTTTTTCAAATATTCTTAATATATAATATTTCGTGCTTTTATGATTACTTTTATAATTATTATGCTATTTTGGGGTCGCGAAACAAACGTGATTTGGAGTCGAATTTTATACTCTTTGTGACACTTTACGTTAGGAAGATGCTGACATTTAAGCCAGTTTTAAGACTAATTATATTGCCGTTCTTTGATACTTGCAATCGTGTTGCTGTTATTTATGATGTTGTTGCTGATAATTTGTTTTGGGGCTTTGCGACATTGTGGTCATGTAGCCCCGTTTACTTGGGTGAGTGTGGAATTTGCCTGATAACCTGTCTTATTGTGATGGCTGTATTAGAGTGTGTATTTGTAATTCAGATAAGGATTGGACGAGGCAGCCGTGGCCTTCATTTAGGATTTCGTATGTTATGAAGTCACTATGACTCATCATCTTTCATCAGTTGACAGTGATCCAATCACTACGGTGTAGCAGCTTTCAGACATCTCTTACTCATTTGTGGATTACGTAGAGGGATTGTGAATTGTCAAGCAGAAGCCAATCAGTGCTAAGAGCGTGAAATCTGCGGCTGTGTTATGGTCACAAAGTTAACACTGTACTTTTCTCGGCTAATAAAGTTCAGATGGCACATCTTGTGGTTCAGACTAACATAAGAAAGATGTTCCGTTGTTTAAGACGTCACATTAACGATCACATAAAATATCACGATGACATAAAATATCACGCTTCCATTCAGTGGAATGCTATAAGTGATCGTTGAGTTAATCGTTAGTACCTTAACGGGGCAAACTGTACATTTTTTAAATCTGCTCTGTTCGAAGACTTTGTAAATACATATTGGACAATTTCAGCTGAGGTGTTCTCTGTTGTAATACTAAGGAGTATATTCAGCTTTTGTTTATAGGATAGTCCTGGGTGTTGGTTATTGCACTTACGCGCCACTCATTGTTTAATTTCATTCCTTCCATTTGGTTAAAACTGGTACCTTAGTTTTGTTTCTTGTGTTATCGATGACTTATAGTGTTCAAATTATTATTTAGTTTCGAAGACTAACATGGTTCACTTTCTACTTCATTAATGTTACAGAAAGCAATCAAATCACTACTATTGAGCTGTTTCAATACTATTTATTTTGGTTCCGCTGGTTAAGTTATGGATTTAGTTGGTAACATGGAAATAATATAATTACATTACGAATCTGTGCTTATATGAATGATTTAGACCAGCAAGTAATAAAAGCCGTTCGAAGATAAAAGATAAGCAGTTTGATATAGAAAACCTTTGAGATTATTCCCCCTCCTCTGTAGTCCATAACAAATATTTTAATTCCATGTAATTATTTTCAGGGTTGCATGTCCCAGTAATTGGAATTATATTGTGTTGACCGACTGAAAACTTGCAATATCAATAATTGAAACTGGTAGAAAATCCACGACAAATTCCATTCATTGTTTATGGGACAAGTAGAAATTGGTGTCTATCTCTGTTTAAGAGTTAGCAATCTAGTGTACCGGTGACTCTATGATTACTAGAAATAACTGTTGGTAGAAATGCAATAAATTATATTGTAAAGTATATGTACATAAAATTAGTTAAAATAGAATCAAACATACCAGTATGATAAAACTGTTACAAAAAATAATATACTAAAATATTATAAAAATATCACAAAAGCCCATAAGTTTTTAAAGGCATCAAGTGGTTGGAAGCTCCCAGTTAAACACTGTAGGCAGTTGGTTGAAGGCATTTTCAGGTGACGAGATCTCCAGAGCGAGTCTGAAGCGATTGTGCGGGGCCGGACGCAATCCCGCCAGACTAGCCGGAGCGAACTCCTTAAAGGTAAGATACGGTGCTAAGTCAACAGGACAAGTGAGATCCACATGGATGTACACATTCACCAAGCTATCATCTTTGTTTTGAAAGCGCAGGCGAGCTGCAGCCCGGTTCATAGAGCCGTAGTAGAAGAAATCATTACCGTTGCGTCCATAACCTGTGTAAATGGAGGCTGGGGGCGCTCCGTGCAACTGGTGCTTATTGTGGCTGCTCACCAAGCGGCGGATACGTAGATTCATAGAGCTCACTTCGTCACGCCACGAAGTCCTTGGCATGACACGTCGTGCAGAAGGACATTCAAGACGCACGAACCAGGCTCGCCGTATGAGGTAGGTGGCAACGTACCTCATCCAGCCTGTCTGGGGGTCAAATTTTGCAAGTTCACCTGTAATCGGAAACACAGTACTGAGTACCAGGTGAACATCGAAATTTATTCAGCATCAAACAGTTATATGCCATAATTTGTTTCAATACTAAAAAAGTATTAATGAACAATAAAATAATTAAGAGCACAGAACACACTTAAATCCGGACTACATAGTTACAAAAGTTAATAATGAATGGCATATACAAGTTGTTCAGGCTTGTAGGCTGTGGTACAGGAGTAGACTGCTAATGAAAGTTTGGTAATGCTGAACACAGTTTTAGATGAAACGTTGGGAACAAACATCCTGCCTGGACCACGACCTACAAGCCCAGACAACTTGTACATTGCTATGAACGCTGGTTGTGAAAGCCTAATCTGTTATAACACAAATACAAACTGGTCACAATATACATAACATTTTAGCCTTCCAGCATCCAAGCACTGAAGAAGTTATAAGAAATCTGAATGTGGATTGTGGTTTCTAGATGAAAATGCTTTCTTTAAAAATAATTCATCTACATGAAGTGGAAGAAGAGGAAGAAGAAAAAGAAGGTTTTCAACCTGTAGGCTGGTTTGCACCTCCGAATAGGGGGTCCTGAACTGGAGTTTACTTGCGGTAGGGTGGCCAGTTCCTTACTTCTCCTCCTTCCCTTCCCCCACCAACAGCACGCGGTCCTCGAGTTCTGATCACATCCAATGTTGCTTAACTTCAGAGGCTCACGGGATCTGATGTTTCAACATGGCCAAGCCGTTGGTTACAGGAAGTGGATTCAAGTCCAATTATAGTAGATTTGTAATACTAATCAAATCTAGTGAGCTTGATAGGGCTTTTGAGAAGATGATTTATCTAGAGAATTGACAACAGTTTTAGCGACTGTAGTAATTTCTATTTTTCCCTTCGTCTTAAAAATTGTGTGATCATACATTGAGATCCAATGTCATCATTTGGGATGCTATTTTACTTACGCACCAATGGATGCTATTTTACAGTGAATAAAATTCTAGAATTTTGGTATAAGAACTGCATCAATTTTGATGTTATTTCATATAAAGATGTATAGCACTAGCTCTACAATCCACTTATGAGAAGTGTAAGATACAAGCAAAAATTAATATTCTCGGTACAAAATACTTGGTGTCACAATAAAAAGAGCTAAAGGCACTTGGAACTTGGTTTGAATGTTTATAAATTGTTGCACGAAGACACATTCTAATCAGGGTGGTTCAAAACCAAATTTGTACCTGTGAAAATCATCGTAAACGTTACCCCCAAGCCATACACACACTAATTCCCCAACGAATAATACGGTATGTGTTCATTTAACTGTGCTAATAATTTATTACACTTTTCAGTGATTTCAGACCACATTGTTTGTAGTAGGTTTGGTTTTAACATATTGTTTGAATGTTAGGACTACTGGCCTGCTTTCAAATTTAGATAAGATTTTTTTTTCACTCGTTTGCAAAACAATGTTTGCAGTTCACTGCAAAGTAATACAACACTAATTCAAAGAATGTGCGAATTGGGGGTGCCCGTATCTATTGTGCAGAGCAAAGACCGAGCGGAATTCTCATAGTAAATGGAAATACTCACAGGTATTTAATAAATCTAGTACACTTTAGTCAATAAAATGTTTAAATTAATATTTATGAATGAAATGAATTAAAACTAATGCGAACTGCGAGCAAATACTTTTGAAAACAATATTTAAACTTGGTCTTTCCTATTAAAAGTTTTAATAAAAATATATTTAAAAAACAGTGCAAGAAATAGACAAAGGTGTGTTGGGTCCTGACTCATTTCAACCGTACTTTCTTTGTCACCCTAGCGTCGAGAGAAAGATAGTTGCTGACTGAAAGAGACGAGAGGAACTTTTAACCAATCATAGGACAGAGGCTTCTGTTCAAATCTGCGACATTGACGTCACGAACAACCAATCAGAGAGGGCCACCATTTGTAGCGCCAAAGATGCGTCTGATGCCGGCCTGGTGATAAAAAGCGGGAAAGCTTGGATTAAAGAAGTCTATGATCGATTCTTGAGCACGACGGCTCAACTGTGACCTGTGAAATATTTCGAGTTGTTTGATACCTGTCGCATGCCAATATTCGCAATATTATAGAAGTTACTGATAGATTTCCCTCTCCCTCCGTCCTTTTGCAAGATTCACATAAACACTGTCGTTTGAGAGACGACGAGGACTATTCTTACTCTATTGAGGCCCGTGGAGGCTTATTCTTTTGATACCGTGAGGGTATACAGCTTTATTCTATCAGAGAGAGATTCATTATTGAAAACATAATGAAGTTGTGTGCGCACAGCTTAGTGTGAATTTGTTAAATCAATGAAATTTAGGTAGTCTCCCATGACTGCAACTATTAGGGAAAGTTCTACGATTAATTTTTCACTAGACAATTGGTGAAATAAGTAGCCAGTGGCAAAATTTAGATAGAGAAATACGAGTGACTGTAACTAACTTCTTATTCAGCATCAAGATGGGACGAGAGACCCAGAGGAAGATGTCGAACCAGCGTTTCTTCGGCTTCAAGTGGTCTAACACGAGCTAAGAGCTCTGAAAGGGAGGATGTCGGGCGATGTACGATGAGACGATGCAGGAAGAGGAATAAGTACTAAATAATTCTATTATTTGACAAGCTGGTTATGGTTTTTTTGTGGGACTATAATTTTATGTGTAAAATATTTTGTGTTTTAAATGTAGAATCTTTATTGTTACTGGCACACTATTAGTTAATTGCATGAGCAATGTGACAAATTGTATTTTATAATTGTGGATATATTTTTGTTGATGTCAAGTACACGGGGCACGCGCACCTGAGTGCGTGTTCGCTACCGTAAATGTGCGGCTAAGTGGTATGATTTGGGAATCGATATCATAACAGAAGCGAAACTTAATTAATTAGAGTAAATAGTAGAATTGGTGGTAAATATTTGTATTGTATAGATTTTTATTGTTACCCAGGCTAGTGTTGTTAATGGCCTTTTGTTGCAAGTTATTAAGTGAGGGGGTCATCTGCCCACTCAATGTAATGATTTGAAGTAAATTCTTTTAGTGTCCCAGGACACGAAGCTAGGGATATCTGATACGAGTGCCGGCCCGTGGTAGACCAGTGTGTTCAGCCCAAAGTTTTGTTGTGTCTGCATATGTGTTTTGAGGGATATGAGCTTGCGAGAATTGTCATATTCCGACTGCTGCTTTGTCCCAGGGTCCCGCATTTTTAACCTCACGAGGCAAATGTTTGGGAACCCTATATGATGTTCTTGCAATTCAAGGGAATTGGCGAGATATAGTGTGTGATTTATGTAGCGCGATTTCAGCAGAAGTAACAGGACCGTCCAGGTCACCTGTTTAAAATAGCATGACACAAAGCTTAAGTGGGGCTGGTTTGAACACAGATGTTGATGAGTGGTGAAGGAGGAATTTCTACCGGGCTTGCTGTGCTCATTAGTATTCACGGACCAGGTTTCCGTCCTTCGTAAATGTTTAACTTATATATTAAAATAAAGCCTGTATAATGATAAACGAATTGTAATCGGTAAATGGGAGCTGTTCGCGTTTTGATCGATTGATTCCCAGCGTGTTAGCTTATCCATGCTTTTATTTCATGAAAATATCAGCCGGTTTTAGGCATGTTATTCTTGGTTTGTTTATTGCCATGTTCATTGACCTCGGATGGTCTAGATGTTCCGTCACGTTGTTATCATGTTTGTGTTGAGCATTTGAGGCCGAGGGCAAGCTCTTGTTTTTGTGTGGAGTTTCCTGACTCACTTGCGATCTCGTTGGAGATTTGTTAATTATGTAATTTTTAAATGGTTGCGTGTGTCAGTAGATTATTATTCTTGTTCAGTATTCTACGAGTGTGTCCCATAAAGCCATAATGATGGTTTGCAGTATGGGGATTTGCGAAGCATATTGGATGTTCCTTTTGTGAGCAAATCTTCATCACAATACTTGTTTCCTTTCTAGCATAGTTATACGCGTGCATACACAAGTGGAATCTTGAAACCACATTTTATTTTTATGAAGTGGGCCTTCCTAGGCCACTCAGATCAGTGTAATTTCATGTACAGTGGGAGTAAAGTTCAGGGTGGATTATTGTTGTTTAGTATTTTGTTATGTTTGTTTTTATTCAGTTATTAAATGGTGCTTATTTTATCTGTTTTTCACTCATTTCTTAGCTTGTAGTTTTGCATATGGCCCTTGTATTAGTAAAGCAGTCGTTTGGTATTTGAGCTCTAGTGAAAGAATACCCGGACTGAACGCGCCCCGAAGACAGAATCTTGTATAATGACGTTGTTTTACACAAGGGCACAATACATAGCCGACTCCAGAGCAAAACATTAGTGCCCGAATTCATCTTTCCGCAGTTTCTCTCTGGTCATGGAAAGTTTAAGTGCTACTTCGAACGTTTTAAAATTAATATTGCACGCGATTACTTGTGCTTGTGTGGCTCTTCTCAAACAGTGGACCATTTACTGTTCGGCTGTGCCATGTTTGGCAGGACAAGATTCGATCTTGAGTGTCACCTGAACAATTGTAATATGGAACTTTCAAACCCATTATTCCACCTGTTTAAGAAATTCTGCTGTTACAAACAGTTCCTTAAGTTCATTCACCACATTTACAATAATCTAGTTTCATAATGTTGTGTTAAGGACCAATAATAACTAAACGATCAAAACTATAACCCTAATATACTCATGTACAATAGGGTTCAAACTGTTCGGATATTCATTAAATAGTTTTTAATTTAAATTGCGTTATAGCGTAAACTCGTAAAGTGAGAAGGCGTATGATGACGGAACATCGGAGCGTCCCCCGCGTATAACCATACTCCGCAAGTATTTCACAGATAGACCTTAACTCCACTGAACATCGGAGCGACTCGCACGCGCATCCATACTCCTCAAGTATTTCACAGATAGTTTGGTGATGAGTAGAAATCCTTCAACAGTCCATCTAAGACTTGGAGAGGAGGAGATAAATGTTGTAGACAAATTCCAGTATTTAGGTAATATTCTTTCCTCGGACAATACCATATATTAAGAGATTAACCACAGAATACAGAAAGCTACTTTGTGATGAAATATTTCCACAAGCTTCCAAGATTAGTTTGTTCAAGATATACTTAATACCTATACTAACGTATGGACTGGAAGAAGCAACCCTTACTGGACCAACAAACAGTCGCCTCCAGGCAGTAGAAATGAAGTTCCTCCGTTCTTGCTTTAAAAGACGAAAATGGACGAAATAAGGAATGAGGATATCCGACAACAACTGGGATTGGAAAGGAGCCTGCTGGAGACACCCGAACTCAAGAGATTGAGATGGTATGGCCATATGAAGAGGATGGCTCCCTACAGGATACCTCTAGTGTACTTTGGCCAGAGTGTCCCTGGGAAGAGACCAACAGGAAGACCCTGCGATATGTGGGAGAAGCAAATTTATAAGGATCTTGAAGCGAGAGATAAGTACTGGCATCAAATACAAGAACAACAGTTATAGACTGGTTCAGTTTTACCAAATTCGAAATTTGAGCGGCATTTGGGTAACATTTGGGCAAATGGCTTATATTTACTAATTCGGACCTGCTGAACAAGAATATCGTTGTTGCAAGGCTGATTTCTCGAGCGGAAGCCAGAAGTCCAAGATGGTGGCCAAGATAGCGGAATTAGCCTTATATTTGCATTATTTTCGTTTCCTCAGGTTGCATTTTTATTCTGAAAACGGTTTTGGGGATAAATTTGTCGTGAGAAGCGATATAAATGATAGTTATGCGTTACAAACGCTCATTTTTTTCGTACATAATATAATTCGGACAAAAAATATGACTTATCTCCACTTCTTAAAATCTCCATCCGTGTTTGTCAGGGATGGAGGACAGGCCATGAGCTCATGTTTTAAAATTTCTTGAAGATCAATTTCCCTCTCGGCCTCGTAAGCCATTACTATTCTTTGGAGAACGCTCTTGTCACTACTCAGCACTGTTTTGTGCGTAGTTTTTTTCGTCAAAACTTTCGGCATGTCGTTCAATGTGAGAGGGCGATTCTTAGAAATGGGCAAATAGAAGCTCACTTGCGGTTTCCTCGTGTATTCAGATGACACAAGGAGTTCGGAGATGAACTTATTCACTTGATCAAGCCCCAGTTCTCGTGCGCGTAGAAGCGAATCTTGGATCTCGACGGTAGCAATGTCCTTAGTTGCTACATTGTGAATATTTGAGAGATCCGCATTGTCTTCTGAGCAAACTTAAAAAGTTTTTAAAGTGGACAAGACTTTTTCTTCGTCCGAGTTGTCTCGCCGTCTCCTACCAGCACAGACAGATTGTTCTTTATATGAGCAGCCTTCTGTTCCTACCCCGAACATTTCAAACGCGGAGTTAGTAATATCGCTCCTCCAGTGAAATGATAAGTCCCAACGTTGCAGAGCAGACTCCTCCTGCGTGATTCCAACTAATCCGCCGGCTTTCTTAGAAGTGCCCACTATCCATTCCGCGTCAACTTGACAAAATATTCCGTTGCTCCGTTGGACCCCTAAGTCTCCCTTCCTGAATGCCATCTCGACTTCAGGGAGCTGATGCATATCAGCTATATACACTGCTAAGGACTTAGTGTAATTGGTGTGGTCGTATCGTGCAGTAAAAGGAAGCATCTCCTTAAGAGCAGTCAAATGCATGTCCCAATTTCCAGAACGGATCCCCCTTGTAATTTTGAGTAATGTCGAAACGATCTCTAGATATGACCACCAGTACGCAAAATTTTAACTCGATCGTGATGCCTCGGAAACAAAGTCTTGGATTTTTTCCCGGTTTTCTTGTACGAGGAAATGCTCGTTAGCTGTTTCTGCATCATAGGGGAGGTTTTCAAAAATATCGCAGCTATTCTCATCAGCCAGCCTATCCAGTAAAATGCGCCATAAAGCCTGGAACATAAGTTTGTGAATACGAAGACCTTTACCATATGCCCTTCCATCAAGAACTCCAGCGGCCGATCCCTCTGCTAAGACTCCGCTTTCCACCCAGATCTCACGAATACCACTTCCTGCCATATGCTGTCCTATGGTTATCAGAAAATTAAGTGCAAGGTGTAAACCTCCCATCTTCAAAACAACCTGATTATGAAACAGGGCCACGTATAGAACTTGTATAACTTGCCCTCTGTGGAGTCCAGAACTTAATGACGTGTCTCTGACGTGTAGCTTATTAACGTGACGTGCCCTCTCCGGGGCTCAAAAATGACAGACGTAACCCTCTCCGAGGTTCAGATACAACTGACTTCCAATCGGCCTCCTAAGCCTTATATCTCGTTCGACTAGGAATCTAGTTCTTTGAGAGCTTCTGGAGCTTATTTTTTGATTCCGGGGTCCTATCAAATTAAAAAAATTATGTCCATGTATAGGAAGGGGCACGCCACCTTAGTGAGGCTCGACACGCCAGTTCGCATCCAGTGCGTCGTTGTTGTGAGAGACATTACTTCGAAGACCCAAAGTGGGCAAGTTACGCTAGTCTATCGTTCAGAGTGACGTTAGGAAGTACATGTTTTCAGACATCCACGTGGGATATTCACGATAGCTCGCGTCTAGTACGACGTTGAGAGAGGACAGAAGTCAATACCCGGTGCGGGCAGACTTAGTGAGTTACGGTCTTTACAGGACGCTACTGAATCTTCATTAAATTTCAGAAACCGTCAAATATTTAGGCACTCAGATGAGAAACCGCGTCAAGCAGACTAAATGACATTGTACAGTTCAGTGATGTTGAACGTCCGTAGGGATGTCCATAAGTTGTTCAGCATAAATAGACTATTGTTATAAGAAGAAAGGAACTATAACCTCGTTAAATACTAGGGTCATGAGAGGACATGACACCTGTTTTTAAATAGGTAGAAGAACGGAAGTTGCAGAATCTAGCTTTACCGAATTATTAAGTCGTCAGGGAAAGTTAGGGAAGGATTGTTTCACCTGCTAAACTGAGGTACGACAGAAAGAAGGATGGTTACATGGTTAAATGTGCAACCAGTGAATGTGAAGGTTTTTGTATAGAAGATGTCAAGAAGGCGGTGAACATACGCCTATATTAATTAAGGTTTATATTTCAAGTGTAATTATTGTGAAATTGTAAAAGAAAGTTGACAGTGTTAATCATCCCCAAATGTCAAGGGATTTGATAGAAGTGAAAGGTAGAAAGTGCGAATCTATAATAATGTGTATCAGAAAAGTGAAGTGTTGTATAAGAGTGAAAGATATGTATTAAGGTGTCGCCATGAATTGCTAAGAGGATGCAGTTGATGGGCGAAAAAATCCATACGATGGGGAAAATCACCAGAAACTGGTGAGTAAAAATGATCTTTCATTACACTTATGTAACACCATGCACCATTATAAAGTATAAATTGTAATAATTAACCATATTCACCATGGTTAGTCAAATTTGTAAAAGTGAATTATGTTATGTGTAAAATCGAAGTAAAGTGAAACCCGTAAAATGATCAGGTATGATTAAAAGGATAAAAGAGGGGAGACCAATAAAGCAATTAAAGAGGGTTGGAATAGATTAACGAAAGAATGGTGTTAAATGTGATGAATTAAATAGTCAGTGATTTCAAAACGTGAAGTAAATAAGAAAATGTTAAATTGGGACGAATATAATAAAGTAGATAATGTGAGTAATAATGTGTAAAGTATTAAAGAGCCATTTATAGGAACGTATACTGGCCAGAAGTAAAGTGTTGAATAAATAAAAATGGGTTGGTTATCCAAGTTGAATGTCTGTCGCCAGAATAAGGCTGTAAAGAATGTAAACTCAAGTGAATAATAGGAGTTTTATTAAACGAATTGTTTAACGTGAAAATTTGGAAGGGCAAAACTGTCGAGGAAATAATCGTCGTGAAATGAAGGTATATGTCGTGTATCTCACGAGGCTGTCCACGCCACTGATTGACATTTGTATTGTATTTTCGCCATATGGTTGCGCTGGGTGATAAAAGGGAAAGGGTAATTCTCCCTAGTATTGATGCGTCGTGCAAGCAGTCTGATGCAAGGTTCAAGTCCCTGATCCGCTCTGTAATTGTAACATAAGCAGTCGGGTGCACGGTGAAAGTCCTGGCCCGCTCTGTAAAATGCAATGATCGCCCCAACGAAGTGAGTAAGGGAATGTGTGTTCTCCCTAGTATGAGGACAAGGGAAGGTGAGATTTTCCCTAGTAATTGATTCCGACAGTAATAAGCCTTCTCCGAATGCAATATCACGCTTAAATGATCGCAGATTGTAATGTTGAATAAAGAGAGCTAATAAGCAGACGCATTGAAAGTGAAGTAGGGAATTTTATATCAAGTTTGGATACCCAATACTCCATAAATGAAAGAAAACTCAGTATTGACGTTAAAATGTGCCAGACTAATTGAAGCATGTAATTTGTTGTTATGGTTTATGAGAAGTTAAAAGGCGACCGGCTAGGGAAGGGGAAAGTGTCCTTGTCCCGAGTTAGGGTGAGCCTCCTGTCTGAGATTATGAATGGTCCCATTGATGTGTAGAGCGCAGAGTTGTAAAGAACCTATCGCCTACTAGCAATTCAAATCACTGAAGTAAAAACTAATTAACGGTAAAGGTTACAGTAATGAAACTGATATAATTGAAATACTTGAATATAGAGGAGTAATTCCTCCTGAAAATATATTAAATATGTTAACTTTGCCTGTACGCAACTAATAATACAGTAATTATTATTTTTGCGTATTGTAATGGCAGTAGAAATCGGTCCCTACCTATGAATATACAAACGGGTAGTGAAATATACTGGATTTAAAAATGCATGAGGATATGTATCCTAGAAATTCCAGGAATGGTGCATGGTGAAATTTATAATAGTATCCATTGTAAATGCAAGAGAGATAACTTGAGTTCGGTGCCCGACATGGGGAAGGTGATAAGTATATTACCCTTGTGAGTAAAGTAAGAATCTGAGTTCAATGCCAGACATGATGAAGAATAAGTTAGAAATTTTTAAATGAATATTATGTTCATGAATGAAGTAAAGAATTTGAGTTCAATGCCCGACAGGGAAAAGTGATCTGTTGAATATGATTCATTAAACAGAATGTTTGTGAGTAGAATGATTTCAAATAATATGATGATAGAAATGAAGCTTGTTTGTAATTAATGCAATTGTGCTTAGATTAATTAATTAAGATAATTAAGACGACCTTTCACGGATCCGGATAAGTAATGCCAAGCATGATGTTATGTGTAGATTATATGTCAATGATTTGATGTTTTGATTTTCAAGAAATAATTATTGTATTGTTTACCTTTGTAATTGCTGCTATTTGATGTTTATCTTGGGTGCTTTTAAGTAAATTAAAGCTTTGGAGGAGATGTTGAAGCGTATGCAGACTCAAAAGGAGTCATGCAAGACAGAGCCGACTCTAATGCTCTGAAAACTCAGGAGAAGTTACGACAGTAAGTTTGAGGCTATAGACAGGCTATAGACAGTGAATTTCAGGAAAGCAAGGAGGATGCAAAAGCATTCGGAGCAGAAAATAAAGAATATTTTGAAAGATTAGACAACAAGTTTGACAGTTGGATTGAGCGTATAGAAGCAAGTACTAGAGCAATAAGGGAACGCATGGATGAGTAATGTAAAGAAAATTATATACTGTACATGTAGAGATTAAGGAAAATGTAAGTCTTATCTCAGTATCACAAGTGGGAGTAGATTTTTGTTTCAAAGAGACTAAAAGTGAGATAGAACCCAGCATAGGAATGCATGAGGATCCCCAGGATATAGAAAATAAAGAGGTTAATAATTAGGCCGAAATGGAAGTAGATAGGGAAAGTTTGAAACAATCCCAGTGTGTGGAAAATGAGCCAAATACTGAGGAAAAGGAAATGGTGATGACACAGTGTCAAGAAGTATAAATAAGAGAACATGGTAGGGAAATGACTAAGGAGATACAGGATGAATTTATAAGACAGGTCACAAGGAACCTCATTGAAGAAATGCAGTCTCAACGCGACAAAACAAACAGGGATTCATACGAAACGGGTAGGGACAGACCACAACCGTTCCGTAGTTGGAAGAAGCGTAAGAAGGAAAGAAGAGAAAGGAGAGTAAAGAAGCGGTATAGAGGAAAGACAGGCCCTTGGAGAGGCTTAAAGAAGAAAAAGATCTTCCGAATCAAGAAAATGAGATTTAAGGAATGGACGAAACGATTTAAAGAAATAAAACCAACCCAGAACCAACGATATATGATGGAACCACAAGCACAGGAGAATGATAACAGCAGAAGCAATCCCAGCAATGAAGAAGGCTACGAGAGCATGGAGATAATAGAAGCTGTAAAATATTACCAAAAAGGACTAAAAAATGCATGGGAAGACCAGGAGAAATGCTCTATTGCATGAAGATACTATACCTCTTGCCAATCACCACAAGGCATCTACAAGAGACTGGTGTAGGCAGAACGATAAATGAACTCCGAAACCACGAAGGAGATTTCGGAAACGCAGCAAAGGCACTAGTAGCGAGATGGAAAATTGTTGTGGCCGAAGAAATATCAGACGAAGAAGATGAAATGTAAGAAGATGGGAATGACATCGGTCAGGAAGAGAACCAAGAATGGGAAGATGATCACCACAATTTTGAAGACGAAGAAGGAGGAGGAAGAAGAAGAGGATATGAGGAAAGAGAATGAAATAAATAAACAAACAGGTAAGCACAAGGCGTTCCCGTTAAATAGGGAAATGTAAGATTAACAGAGAAACAGAATGTAAAACCAGTTGAAGCCAGACTGCCAGCAGACAGCAAGGAAAGTGTTTGGAAGCATCTGGGGGACTTCAAGAAATTTATTAGCAGAAGCGTGGCGGAGTCAAGTGATATGAGTCAACCGTTCACCCAAGATGAGGAGAACATGTTAAAGAAATAGACTTGAAATATTGAGAAAGAAAACAAGCTATGCAGGGCGTAAAAAGTAGAGTTAATAAATATTCTCAGCTGAAAATTTTATTTCAATAAGCAGGGAGGATTTGTACCCATATTCGATATGGTACAAGAGAGTCGAACTAAGGACCATACGTAAAAGTGGCTGAACCCAGGCCACAAACCAAGAATATTTCAAGCTAAATTCAAAGCTGTGAGGGATCTCTGAGGTATACAAATGACACGGCCAGCGTAGGAAATTAAAAAATATAAATTAAACCAGTAAAGATTGCAGAGTGAAGTTAGGGATCTAATCAACAAAGTTTATGAGAGGTGAAGTCATCCGATGAAGCAAGCCAGTGAGGTCATGGGCTAGCGAAGCACTCCAAGGGTGATCTCACAGGACATTAAAGTCAAGATAAGGAGTGAACTATTTTGAAGACGGATCACGCAGTCATAAGAGAGGGAATCCCGTCCAGAGGTCGAGTAAGCAGAAAACGCAATGAGATCAGCAGAGGGGCGGAGCCACGATACAAATAAATTACTAATTACTCGAGAACTAAGCATCGTAATTGAATAAGAAAACGTCACTGCGAATGAAATTAGAAATGCAAATTTTTGAAACATTAAAAGTCTTTAATATGAAGATATTGCAGATATGTGCGGAAGGGTACAGCCTTATTACATCTGCGCGCATGAATCTGTTGCTGACGTTAGGAAAATATTACCGCCCACGTCATGACACCATCAATTTTAAGATTGTTTTTATAAAATAAGTAAACGAACGGATATTGATCCGCGGAGTAAATTTGAAACGTACAGAGCTTCCGATACATGGACATAATTATTTTAATGTGATAGGACCCCGGAATCAAAAATTAAGCTCCAGTAGCACTCAAAGAACTAGATTCCTAGTCGAACGAGATATAAGGCGGAGGAGGCCGATTAGAGAGGGTTACGTCAGTCATTATTGAGCCCCGGAGAGGACACGTCACGCTAATAAGCTACACGTCAGAGACATGTCATAAAGTTCTGGACCCCATAGAGGGTAAGTTATACAAGTTCGAGGCCCGGTGCGGGTAGTACAAGTCATAAAACCAAGTCAGTTGAATCTGAACCCCGGAGAGGGCCACGTATAGTTGATCCAGAACCCCAGAGGGGGCAGGTCACGTTAGTGAGAGCTCGACACGCCAGTTCGCATCCAGTGCGTCGTTATTGTCAGAGACATTAGTTCTAAGAACCAAAATGGGCAAGTTACGCTAGTCTATCGTCCAGGATGACGTTAGGAAGTACAAGTTTTCAGACATCCACGTGGGTTGATCACGATAGTTCGCGTCTAGTCCGACATTGAGAGAGGACAGAAGTCAATACCCGGAGCGGGCAGACCTAGTGAGTTACGGTATTTACAGGACGCTACTGAATCTTTATTAAATTTCAGAAGCCGTCAAATATTTAGGCACTCAGATGAGAAGCCGCGTCAAGCGGACTAAATAACATTGCACAGTTCAGTGAATAGTTGAACATCCGTAGGGAAGTCCATAAGTTGTTCAGCATAGATAGACTATTGTTATAAGAAGAAAAGAACTATAACCTCGTTAAAAACTAGGGTCATGAGAGGACATGACACCTATTTTTAAATACGGTAGAAGAACGGAAGTAGCAGAATCTAACTTTACCGAAGTATTAAGTCGTCAGGGAATGTTAGGGAAGAAATGCTTCACCTGCTAACCTGAGGTACGACAGAAATAAGGATAGTTACATGGTTAAATGTGCAACCAGTGAATGTGAAGGTTTTTGTATAGAAGAAGATGTCAAGAAGGCGGTGAACATACGCCTATATTAATTAAGGTTTACGTTTCAAGTGTAATTATTGTGAAATTGTAAAAGAAAGTTGATAGTGTTAATCATCCCCAAATGCCAAGGGATTTGATAGAAGTGAGTGGTAGAAAGTGCGAATCTATCACATTGTGTATCAGAAAAGTGAAGTGTTGTATAAGAGTGAAAGATATGTATTACGGTGTCGCCTTGAATTGCTAAGAGGATGCAGTTGATGGGCGAAAAAATCCATATGATGGGGAAAACCACCAGAAACTGGTGAGTAAAAATGATCTTTCATTACACTTATGTAACACCATGCACCATTATAAAGTATAAATTGTAATAATTAACCATATTCACCATGGTTAGTCAAATTTGTAAAAGTGAATTATGTTATGTGTAAAATCGAAGTAAAGTGAAACCCGTAAAATGATCAGGTATGATTAAAAGGATAAAAGAGGGGAGACCAATAAAGTAATTAAAGAGGGCTGGAATAGATTAACGAATGAATGGTGTTAAATGTGATGAATTAAATAGTCAGAGATTTCAGAACGTAAAGGAAATAAGAAAATGTTAAATTGGGACGAATATAATAAAGTAGACAATGTGAGTAATAATGTGTACAGTATTAAAGAGCAATTTATAGGAACGTATACTGGCCAGAAGTAAAGTGTTGAATAAATAAAAATGGGTTGGTTATCCAAGTTGAATATTTGTCGCCAGAATAAGGCTGAATAAAATGTAACTAAAGCGAATAATAGGAGTTTTATTAAACGAATTGTTTAAGAGCCGGCCGGTGTCAAATCCTATTTCACCTTTCATTTCAAAACGTTGCCACTAGTTTCGTTGTAGTCGCTGTCCCCTAGTAGTTACATGGCCCGTACATAGGTATCAGCACGGATTACCCACTACTGTGAGGGTGATTCAAGGTCGCGCGTGCGAGAAAATTCAAACTGCTCGGGGGTCCAAACACTGGGGAAATGCAATCTCGTGGCAATGCGCTTCAAGAATATCGCGACCAGAAAGTTCGAAGTGATAGTCTGTATAGGCTACTTCCAATTGAATGGCCGATATATTTTGCTATATATAAGCTAATGGATTACGGAATTCACAAGTGACTGAAATATCCTTGGCCTTCCTCGTGATGTAGCGGCTAGTATTCTTGGCTGTCGCCCCAGAGGTTCGGGTTCGATTCCCGGCGCCGATAAGAAATTCGATTCATTCTTGTCTGAGGGCTGGAATGCCCCGTGAGGCAAAACTGAAAAGATGTGGTTTCGATTCCCATCTCAGCCATCTTGGAAGTCGTTTTCCGTGGTTTCTCACTTCTACTCTAGCTGCGTGGCTCAGGGGTAACGTTCTTGCTTGCTATGCCCAAGATTGCAGGATCGAATCCTGGCGCAGCCAGCTGGCATTTGAGGGTGCGCAAATGCGAGGGAGCCGTGTCAGTGAATTTACTGGCAGGTTAAAGAACCCCTTTGGGGCAAACTTCCAACACCCCGGCGTCTCCTAAAGCCGCAGATGTTTAAAGGGACGTAAAGCAATAACATTATTATTATTACTATTATTATTATTATTATTATTATTATTATTATTATTATTATTATCACTTCTACTCCAGGCAAATGCAGCCGACTCCTTCACAATCCTCATCTGAATCACATATTATTAATAATAATATTTCTAAAATTATTATCAGTTTCTGCATATTTAGGAGGATTA
The DNA here is from genome assembly GCA_946902985.2 of Meconema thalassinum. NCBI lineage: Eukaryota > Metazoa > Arthropoda > Insecta > Orthoptera > Tettigoniidae > Meconema > Meconema thalassinum. The sequence goes on from OX336391.1 coordinate 218,418,093, forward strand.
TAAATTAATATTACATAATTTGGCAATAGAGGTGAGGGAGTGCAGGATTCTCCAGCCCCAGGGCCCATCACCACTCACTAACGCCTTGCATCCGTGGGTGACACACAAGAACGCTACACCACGAGATGATCTTTAAAGCAGTATGTTATGCATAATGTGATAACGCAGAAAGAAATAAAATGTTATTCTTCAAGCTCTACCATTTCCTTACAGACCTTCCTTACATAAAACTGCCTATGTTGCGAAGTTCGAAACCGAACCACAATAAGGTTTCACGCCGTCGTTGTTGTTGCTCATGCTCCATTAGATTGTGCATATTCAATCATTTACTTTCATAAACATCTTCATACTGACATTATGGGGTTTGAAGCCATTTTTCAGTGTTCCCTTAGTAAACAAAAGTTTGGTGCTTTTCGATCGGTCAACACGAATGTACCCAAAAGAGTTGGGTTATACCCTAATCCTGAAAAAATTACAACTCTTTTGGGTACATTCGTGTTGACCGACTGAAAAGCACCAAACTTTTGTTTTATCTTCATAATAACCTTAATTGTGATAAAGGATCGTTCCGACTAAACTAATTCCTGAAAAGAATTGAAAAGTAAATTTTCAACACTTTTGTTTGAATATTTCAAAATATAACTCACCGTGTTTACGATAACATCGAAAAGATACGTAAGGAAGCCTACTCCCTAGTATACCTGTAACTTAGTAGTATGGTGAAATACAGCTGTTTATTTCCTAGAATTATATTTACGTCTTTTTGTAAGTAACCATGACAAGTTATTTTTTTCTTTTATTCTTAACAAAGGAGATGTTTAAAAAATGTAGAATACCTCTTTTGAAATTACATTTCTCATCACACAGGATTAAATTCTACGATAAGCTATAGCATATTGTTACGGCTGTGAGTTTTTTTCATCGCTCGCCGCATGAGTCACAACTGCCCCAGGGCTGGGCTGTTCTGCCTCAGTGTATTGCGTGCGCCTTATGCAACAGGTCTACTAGGACAAAGGGATGGTCCAGAATATTCGTCACCCAGCCAGCGATGGAAGCCTCGAGAAGCCGTGAGCCCTGGATGGGTCTAGAAGCATTTATTGAGTCACCGGCCTGCTATATAAGAGTGATCTGTCAATCAGTGAGTGAGTTGTGTGTTTTACGAGCTAGTGCGAGCGTTTATCCTGAGCGACAGAAGTGTGGTGACTTGCGAAACCCCTAGTAAAGCCGTTTCTCTTGACAGCGAGGAAGTGAGAAGCATACAGGGGACTGCCTGTGTTTTGAGTGAGTGTGATTTCACTGAGCGACAGAGATATTGTGGTGAAGTGCCGCGCGAGTTACGAAACCCAGTGACATTGTTTCCCAGCTCGTGAACAGCGAAGCAGCGTGTAGCAGGTTTTCGTAAGTAACTGTAATTTGTGTACATAGGGGAGAGTTGCATGTAGTTCTGTCAAGGCCACCAGACTCATTAGCGAGAAGATTAACTGTTGACAAGTGAAAGAGGGCAAGAGTTCTCCATAACCAAGAGACTTGAGGAAACTGGAGTAAGGTTCTAATTGCTTGTATTTGCTGATGAGTAGTGTATCTTTCTGGCCGCAATAAAATTAATTATTTCTTTAAAGGAACAACCTGTGTAGTGCTTTCTACCAACCGTAATCCAGTTAACAAAAGTGCCACTAGTGGGTGGCACGTAACAACTGGTGTCAGAAGCCGGATTACGAACTCAAGCACAAGCACAACACCTGACGGTCCTGGTTTCAAACCCCGAGCAGGTCATTTTCTCTAATTTTCCTGTGAGTGCATGCCCTTTACAAGAGAAACAACTAAAATGGAGGCGCAATTGGCAGCATTGCTAGAAAAGTTAAGTGGCATGAAAACCAAGACGGAGGACGGCCAGAAGAAGATGGCGGACGGCCAGAAAAAGTTAGCCGAGGACCTAACTGCTAAATTAGAAGATGGCCAGAAGAATTTAACCAAGAAGGTAGAGGACGGCCGGAAGAAGATGGAAGACGGGCAGAATAAGTTAGCACAGGACCTGAAGAAATTAGAACTGGGTCTGCGTGAGGAAGTCACGGCAGTGGAAAAGAAGTTCGACGCCTTAAAAGAATAAGTTGCCGAGCTACGCCGACGCCCGCTGACGGGGGTGGAAGAGAGATTCAACGCTCTACAAAAGGAATTTGCTGAGCTGCGCCGACACCCGCCGACAGGGATGGAAGATAGATTCAAAGCCCTACAAGAAGAAGTCGCCAGCTGCGCCGACGCCCGCCGACCGGGGTGGATGAGAGAGTCAAAGCTCTACAAGAGGAAGTTGCCGAACTGCGCCAACGCCCACTCACGGGGGTGGAAGAGAAATTCAACGCTCTTCAAGACGAAGTTGCCGAGCTGCGCCGACGCCCGCCCACAGGTACACCGGGGACATCAGGAACGGGACAGAGCAGAGTGACGCCCCCAACCTTCGACGGAAAGGTACCGTGGAGCACCTATTTACGTCAGTTCGAGGCAGCCTGTTCCATAAACAACTGGAACAGCACGGAAAAGGCTACAGCTCTCATTGTAGCGCTGAGAGGGGACGCCCTTAACGTCCTTCAGGCCATCCCGACTGGATCCCAGGACTACGCTTCACTGATCGCCCATATGGAGTCCCGATATGGAGATAGCCATCTTCAGCAGGCCTACCAGATGCAGCTCCGGACCCGGGTACAGAAGAACGCGGAAACCCTGCAGGAGTTCGAGATAGACATCGCACGCCTCGTAAGGCTCGCCTATCCAACAGCGCCGGCCGACTTTCTGGAACAGATTGCGACGCAGACCTTCACTGCCGGGCTACGGGACTCGGACACTCAACAGGCGCTGCGATTCGCGCGCAATAAGACCCTGGCAGATGCGCTGAGCCACGCACTTGAGTTCGAGACGGCAAAACAGGCATCTAGAATGCACGCGCGGGTGCGTCAAGTGGACGTCGACGAACCAGCAAAAACCAACGAGACCAAGCCCCTGGCCGACGAATTGATGGAGGCGCTAAGCCGTTTCTTCGATAGTCGCGGCACTACCAGCAACGACACAGCCGGAAGACAATCGGAGAGGCGGCCCGGAAGATGACTACCGACCTGCTGGACCTGCGGTAAGAAAGGCCACCTGAGCAAGGACTGCGGTGATCGCCGCCGCCGAGGGTATCCGACGGGAAGACAGTCGTCTGAAAACCGCGCGGCCCAGGGAAACGAGTATTAGCCAGCCTTGGGGGGCAAAGGTTGGCTTTTGACAGTCGTCAAGCCCCGGCAGTCCAAGTCCATGTGACGAAGTTACGGAGGGACAATAGCAGCCTGATGGTCGACGGAGTCATCAACGAAGTGAGCTGGCCCATGCTAATCGACACGGGAGCATCGAGGACCATCGTCAGCCCCACCGTGATCCCGAAGTGGAGAGTTCAACCCACACAAAGGAACCTCCAGCTAATAACCGCGACCGGAGAGACCGCACCGGTACATGGCGAAGCATCACTGGAGTTCGTCATTGGTCGACGGGCGATAAAGCATCCAGTGCTTGTGGCTGACGTATCAAACGAAGTGATCATCGGACTGGACTTCCTGGACCAGAACAACATCATCTTGGATCTGAGTACCAACACTCTGCACTTCGGAAGGGAGGAACTTGCTTTGCAACCAGCACACGAGGCCATCGCCCCACGACGATAAGGCTGAGAGAGGACGTCATCGTTCCCGCCTGGACGGAAGTCTGCGCTGCCGTAATTGTCGACGGAACAGCTGAGGGAGTGGCGGCTATCATCGAGCCAAAATATGAGGACGTCCAGACAAAAGGATTGCTAGTTGCCAAGACTCTCATCAACACGACGTCTCAGCCGTACGTCCGCCTGTCCAACCTGAACGACTACGATATTACGGTTCACCGGGACACCAACCTAGGAGTCTGCGAGCCCGTTACCTGGATTGCCCGCATCACAGACACGACGGACGGACACCTGCAGACGGACAACCGAAGAAGACGCGCCCTGCCAGAAGAACTACAGAAGCTGTACCAAGGATCCCAGGACCATTTAGACGAGGAACAATCACGCCAACTTCGGGACCTGCTACACGAATTCCAGGATGTCTTCTGCGTGGGGAGCAAAGACTTCGGTAGGGCAAGCTTGGTCCAGCACAGAATCGACGTTGGGGGCAGCGCATCGATTAGGGTCCCATTCCGACCTGTCCCGCTCGCCAAGCAAGCTGAAGTCGACCGGATGGTAGATGAGATGAAGGAGCAAGGGGTGATCGAGCCATCACATAGTCCTTGGAGTTCTCCGATCGTGCTAGTGAAGAAGAGGGACGGTTCCACCAGGTTCTGCGTGGACTACAGGCGGGTGAACGACGTCACGAAGAAGGACAGCTACCCTCAACACCGGATCGACGACACGCTGGACACCATATCAGGATCAAGATGGTTCTCCACCTTGGATTTGAAGAGTGGCTACTGGCAGGTGGAGGTCCACCCTAAGGACCGCGGGGAAACTGCGTTCTCTGTGGGCAGCGGTCTCTGGCAGTTCACCGTCATGCCATTCGGTCTGTGCAACGCCCCTGCGACCTTCGAAAGGCTAATGGAGTCCATTCTGAGGGGACTACACTGGAAGACCTGCCTGGTCTACTTAGACGACGTCATCGTTCTGGGGAGAAGCTTCGAGGAGCACTACAACAACCTGAAGGAGATCTTGATGAAGCTACGGGCTGCCAGCTGAAGTTGAGCCCCAAGAAGTGTCAGCTCTTCCAGAAGCAGGTCCAGTACCTTGGGCATATCGTCTCCGAGGAAGGGGTGCGCACCGACCCAGAGAAGACCGCAGCTGTGAGGGAGTGGCCAGTTCCGAAGGACAAGTCCCAACTACGAAGCTTCCTGGGACTCTGCACTTATTACCGTCGCTTCGTGAGAGGATTCGCCGACATCGCCAAACCTTTACATCGACTGACTGAGAAGGACCAACTCTTCACGTGGACATCAGAATGCCACAGTGCCTTCGAACAACTCACGCAGGCTCTGTGCACCGCACCTATTCTGGCCTACCCCAGACCTGGAACAAGGTTCAACGTCGATACCGATGCCAGCGACTTTGGCATAGGGGGGATCCTGTCGCAAGAAGTGGACGGCGAGGAGAGAATAGTGGCCTACTTCAGCAAGGCCTTGTCAAAGCCAGAAAGGAACTACTGCGTCACCAGGAAGGAGCTGCTCTCCATCGTGAAGACCATTGAACACTTCCACAAGTACCTGTACGGGCAAGGATTTCTCATCAGGACCGACCAAGCATCCCTGCGGTGGCTCCTGAACTTCAAGCAGCCCGAGGGTCAACTCGCGCGGTGGTTAGAGAGGCTTCAACAGTACAACTTTGAGATTCAGCACAGGAAAGGCCAACTGCATTCTAACGCCGACGCCCTGTCACGAAGACCGTGCCCCGAAGACTGCACCTTCTGTGCCCGAAGGGAGGAGAACACCGGGATACAGTGCCGAAGGACTACCGTGGAACTTCAAGGGAGCTGGAGCCGCGAATCTTTCACGCGGGCACAAGCAGAAGATGATGACCTGGGACTGATAGCCGACCCGGGTGGAACATTGTGAGTGACTGCAGCCCAAAGTTTAAGTCCTACTGGGCGCAGTGGGACTCGCTGGTTGTGAGGGATGGCCTCATATGCCGTACCTGGGAGAGCACCGACGGGAAGACATATCGGAAACAAGTCGTCGTTCCAAACGCTATGACGGAGGAAGTCCTGAAGGAAGTTCATGGAGGATCATCTGGTGGGCACTTAGGGATAAATAAGACCCTGGAGAAGCTGAGACAGCGGTTCTACTGGATCGGGTGCCGAACAGACGTGGAGAACCACTGCGCGAGTTGCCACGATTGCGCAGCCAGCAAGGGCCCAGGACAAAGACGACTGGGTCCACTGAAGACCTACAACGTGGACGGCCCCATGGAGAGAGTGGCCATCGATGTTGCTGGACCATTCCCGTTAAGCGAGGCAGGGAACCGCTACATATTGGTCGTCAGCGACAACTTCACCAAATGGCCGGAGGCGTATGCGCTCCCTAACCAAGAAGCCGCGACGATCGCAGAGACCCTGGTGAAGGAATTCGTCAGCCGGTACGGAGTACCCTTGGAGCTGCACTCCGACCAAGGGTGGAACTTCGAGTCACAGGTGTTCCAGAACCTATGCCAGCTGCTGGGAATCCGGAGGACAAGGACAACCCCGCTACACCCTCAGTCCGACGGGATGGTAGAGCGATTCAATCGCACCATCGAGAACCATCTCCGAATAGTCGTCAGCGAGCACCAGAGGGATTGGGACAAACATCTTCCTCTATTTCTCCTGGCCTACCGCGCCGCCGTGTATGAAGCCACCGGTGCACACCAGCCCGGGCCATGTTGTCCAGCAACATCAACCTGTCGATCTTGCCTTCGGCCGACCTGGGAATGGTCCGGTCCCGGTAAGCCAGTATTGTCAAGAACTGGCCGACCAACTGGAGGACGTGCACGCGTTCGCGAGGAGGAAACTGCGGATCGAGACCGACCGAATGAAGACCCGATACGACCAACAGACGGATGCCAGCGGATTCCACGAGGACGACCTGGTCTGGCTCTTCAACCCATTACGGAAGAAAGGCCTGTCACCCAAACTGCAGAAGTCCTGGGAGGGCCCGTACCGAGTCGTGAAACGGATCAACGATGTCGTCTACAGGATCCAGCGGAGCCCGAGGGGGAAGATAAAGGTCGTGCATCGAGATCGCCTGGCAGCCTACGAAGGGACACAGACGGACCAATGATTGATCGGGACGATCAGCCTTTTAGGAAGGGGGTGGTGTTACGGCTGTGAGTTTGTTTCATCGCTTGCCACATGAGTCACAACTGCCCCAGGACTGGGCTGCTCTGCCTCACTGTATTGCGTGCGCCTTATGCAACAGGTCTACTAGGACAAAGGGATGGTCCAGAATATTCGTGACCCAGCCAGGGATGGAAGCCTCGAGAAGCCGTGAGCCCTGGATGGGTCTAGAAGCATTTATTGAGTCACCGGCCTGCTATATAAGAGCGACCTGTCAATCAGTGAGTGAGTTGTGTGTTTTACGAGCTAGTGCGAGCGTTTATCCTGAGCGACAGATGTGTGGTGACTAGCGAAACCCCTAGTAAAGCCGTTTCTCTTGACAGCGAGGAAGTGAGAAGCATACAGGGGACTGCCTGTGTTTTGAGTGAGTGTGATTTCACTGAGCGACAGAGATATTGTGGTGAAGTGCCGCGCGAGTTACGAAACCCAGTGACATTGTTTCCCAGCTCGTGAACAGCGAAGCAGCGTGTAGCAGGTTTTCGTAAGTAACTGTAATTTGTGTACATAGGGGAGAGTTGCATGTAGTTCTGTCAAGGCCACCAGACTCATTAGCGAGAAGATTAACTGTTGACAAGTGAAAGAGGGCAAGAGTTCTCCATAACCAAGAGACTTGAGGAAACTGGAGTAAGGTTCTAATTGCTTGTATTTGCTGATGAGTAGTGTATCTTTCTGGCCGCAATAAAATTAATTATTTCTTTAAAGGAACAACCTGTGTAGTGCTTTCTACCCACCGTAATCCAGTTAACAAAAGTGCCACTAGGGGGTGGCACGTAACAATATTATTATCAGGACTGAGTTGCTTCAGCTCTTCCTTTCGCATTGCCTTTTCCTCACCAACAACCAAGAAATGTCCAGAAACTACAAATTCAGTTGCTCAAGGGAAAGAAAACTAAGATCCGTTTCCCACGATTATCACATCACTATTCATGAACAAATATGGTGCAATTATATGGGGCAATTGTGATAATTAACTAATACATGTAACTTTTTCCAGGAGTGTATTTACATATTTATATCTTGTACCCCGCCCATTCATTGGGCACAGTCGTTTTGACCGACTGAAAAGCTACAAAAGACTATTATAGCCTATATAATAAATCAGTAGTAGTGGTGAAAGATTTCAGCCTATTCCTGTAACAACTTAGACCAGGAACTCATCCTAGCATCAACTCTTACCGCAGCTTCATTATAAACACAAATACGGTACTTTTGATTGCCTGTAGCAGCCTTCCCTGGATACCATAATACTGTACTTCAGAATCCTCAGTTTCTTTTCCCTTGGTACTCTTCCGTACGCATACATAATCATGGAATTTATTTAAATTTGCTATAATATGAACATGCTTAATTAATTAATTAATTAGTGTACCACCCTTTATTTTGCAAAAAAATATAATGAATAAAATGAAGAATCTACAAGCAATATCATGTGTAATGTATATGATTTATATAAAAATTAAATCAATATTACATATTTCAAATTTTTTAATGTAATATTACATAGAAGAAATGGAAGAAACGCAGATGCCCCACGTGGAACAATCTGTCATCACTGCGGCAAATTGTGTGCCTCCAGCATTGGGCTGTATAGTCACCTCCGAACTCACCAATGAGAGACATTCCGGATTGAAAGGCCAATCTACTCGATACGAGTGTTTACTATGATGATGATAGATATTGCATTAAAATCCTAGCCTTACTCATCAGTATATTGCCAAAATGGATCCAACTATGACATTTTAACGCATGATAACCTAGAAAGTCATCTCGAAATTGACATCTTAATTATTATGAGGTAACCCGTGGTGACATTATCACCCCGATACTTACGATGATTATATGGGACACAAGAGGGTAGCAGATCCTGACGTTATTCTTCCATATTTGATAAAAAACGATCCGGGAAAAAATAGCTTATCCTCTTGATATTAAATTTAATGTATCGATCAAGTCTTTGATATTTCCAGAGGAATGGAAACTTACTAAAGTCAGTCATATTCACAAGTCGGGTAAGATCTCACTAATTCTTAACTACCGAACAGTGCCGGTAGCTACTATGTTTGTCCCAAACAAACTTTACGAGCAAACACTTCATGAACACACAATGTATTTTTCAGGCATACATGCCATTTTATTCACGATTCATAACACGGATTCATCCCTCGATGATCAATAATAATCAATTTTCACGAATCAGGAGTCATCTGGTTTAGATTCAAGGATAACGAGTCGATGTAATATATACAGATTATTGGTAGAGTTAACCATGACGTAGCCTACAACTTACGAAAATGTCCTATTACGGATCATACTTACAGTATGTAAGAGACAACACTTTGTATCATAGAGAAAAGCTCCATTCACCCTCTGGTGTTCCCCTGGGATCGAATATTGTGCCTCTGTAATCTTTATCTTAGTTAACCATCTCCGGGATGCCAATATATCATTATTATTATTTGCAAATGACGTGTAATCGTTTAAATACATTTATTCGTTATGGGATTGTATGCTGCTCCAAAAGATGAAGAAAAAATAAATTGGAACAAAACAAATTGTTTCGATTTATAAGTGTCATCCGATTACATTTACACGAAAACTTTGATAAAAAAACACCACCATTTCCTATGTAGTTCCCATCTCAAGTCATCTAGGTATATGGTAGGCTATACTTTGATTTTAAAAAAAAGTTATCCTTTTTTCACCGTATTGATCGAATTTTTGAGATATATTCAAAATGCTGGAATATGTAAGAAGATGCACATTTTACTTTAGGAACCTGTACATTGCTAAAGATTGTACTGTATAATGCATTCGTATGAAGTAGACTTGAATTTGGCTCAATAGTTTGGAACCCAAGATGTGCGAATGCTAACTATAGAGTTGAGACGATAAAAAATAAATTCCCTATATTCTTGGAATACAAAAGGACAAATGTATATCCTAAATATGCTAAGCGGGAATGTGGTGGCCCAGTGGTGTGGTCAAGCTGTTGGCCTCTCACCACAGCGGACCGGGTTCGGTTCCCGGTCAATGCATGTGAGATTTTCAAAGTGAAACGTCATGTCCAGTGGTTTGGATTCCACGTAAAAAGGAGGTCCCGTGGCTATTGATCGCGAGATTGACGATAACATAAACTACACATTTCCTTTAAATATGCTAAGCATAATTTCTTACTGGAACTTTTTCTTTAAAGACTTTAGAGAAAAGTAGGCAGGTTATTAAATTTAAATAATTTGATAACATCTTTGATAGACCTTATTTGTCATCTGAATTTGAACTATATGTTCCTTCGCGGTCAATAAAACCGTAACGTATAATATCCCACTGCCCAAGAACCAATACAGAGTAACATAAACATTCGCCTGTATCGAACACATTCAATATCTACAAAAAAGAACATGCACACATTTCCATATATCAGACAGCACCTTTTGTTCATTTGTATTGTAGAGAAATCACTTAATATCAAACACTCCTTATCAGTGATTTTTAACATAATTTCAAATACGATACTTACGATACTTACTAGAATAATATTTAGTCATACGTATTATAAGTATCATTTTATATTAGTGTAAGAAAAATATTAAAAATATTAAGAGTAATTCATATTGTTATTTCTCGTAATTAGGTTGTAACCTGTTAGAAGAACTATAAATAAACAAACAAATAATTATAAATAAATAAACAAATTAGTTTAATGAAATTCAGGCCCACTTTAGTGATGATTACTAGCTAGTGATTGCATGCTACTCATATAATAATTACTGTAACTTCAAAAGGCCACTGAGGCTTGTGAGGCAGAAATGGGAAGGGAAGGGTTACATTCTTACTTCAGCCATCCTGGAAGTTGTTTCCTCACTTATGCTTCAGGCAAATGCTGGGATGGTATCTAACTTAAGGCCACGGCAGCCGCATATACAATACCCGTCCCAAATACAAATACACACCCTAATACAACCATCACAATAACACAGGTTATTAGACACATTATACACACACCCAAGTGCACGCGGTTACATGACACCAAGACCCAAATCTCCTTCACCGTGTCCACAGCCGATTGTAATGAAGCGACTGACAGCACCTGGACATGAGCTGATTTCATCACTTCCTGGCATGAGATTACCATCTCTCAGAAGCCCGGCTCTGTCTTCCTTCACCCTGTTTCAAGGACATGACTTTGCGACGATGCGGTATCTGACGGTAACTGCCTGAACTACCAGCACCTCGACGGCTAGCATTAGCAACACAATATGCTTACATTTTCTAAAATCACGATTAAACATATACAGCGTTCTTAATTTTAAAATATGTTTCAGTAGCATACTAGAGAAAACTATAAGCTGTCTTGCAGTGGAGTTTGTTCCAGTTTTCAAAATCATCTGAAGGCACAGAAGAGTTTAGGAAAATCGCAGTTCAGAACTCTATTTTATATGGAGAATTGTGATTTTAACTACACTTTTTATAACTATCTTTGTATTCCTGTTCGATATGCTTTTGCACTGATGAAAAGTGTATATAATACTACAGCGCGCAGTAGAAACAAAATCTTTTTACCTTCTCCCGTTTCTTTATAAATCGTTTCACAAACTTTTGATCCATGTTACAACAAGAGATGGGCTGGCGGCCGGCCGTCCCAACTCCGGCCGGCTCTTAACTTGAAAATTTGGAAGAAGGTGAAAAATGTCGAGGAAATAATCGTCGTGAAATGAAGGTATATGTTTTTGTAAGTCTCAAGAGGCATGTGATGGACATTTGTACTGTATTGTAGGCTATTTGCGCCATATGGTTGCACTAGGTGATAAAGGGAATGGGTAATTCTCCCTAATATTGATGCGTCGTGCAAGCAGTCAGGTGCACGGTGAAAGTCCTGGTCCGCTCTGTAAAATGTAATGATCGCCCCAACGAAGTGAGTAAGGGAATGTGTGTTCTCCCTAGCATGTGGACAAGGGAAGGTGTAATTCTCCCTAGTAAGTGATTCCGGCAGTAATAAGCCTTCTCCGAATCCAATAACACGCTTAAATGATCGCAGATTGTAATGTTGAATAAAGATAGTTAATAAGAAGACGTATTGAAAGTGAAGTAGGGAATTTTATATCAAGTTTGGAAACCCAATACTCCATAAATGAAAGAAAACTCAGTATTGACGTTAAAATGTGCCAGACTAATTGAAGCATGTAATTTGTTGTTATGGCTTATGAGAAGTTAAAAGGCGACCGGCTAGGGAAGGGGAAAGTGTCCTTGTCCCGAGTTAGGGTGAGCCTCCTGTCTGAGATTATGAATGGTCCCATTGATGTGTAGAGCGCAGAGTTGTAAAGAACCTGTCGCCTACTAGCAATTCAAATCACTGAAGTAAAAACTAATTAACGGTAAAGGTTACAGTAATGAAACTGATATAATTGAAATACTTGAATATAGAGGAGTAATTCCTCCTGAAAATATATTAAATATGTTAACTTTGCCTGTACGCAACTAATAATACAGTAATTATTATTTTTGCGTATTGTAATGGCAGTAGAAATCGGTCCCTACCTATGAATATACAAACGGGTAGTGAAATATACTGGATTTAAAAATGCATGAGGATATGTATCCTAGAAATTCCAGGAATAGTGCATGGTGAAATTTATATTATCCATTGTAAATGCAAGAGAGATAACTTGAGTTCGGTGCCCGACATGGAGAAGGTGATAAATGAATATTACCCTTGTGAGTAAAGTAAGAATCTGAGTTCAATGACCGACATGATGAAGAATAAGTTAGAAAAATTGAAATGAATATTATCTTCATGAATGAAGTAACGAATTTGATTTCAATGCCCGACAGGGAAAAGTAATCAGTTGAATATGGTTCATTAAACGGAATGTTTGTGAGTAGAATGATTTCAAATAATATGATGATAGAAATGAAGATTGTTTGTAATTAATGCAATTGAGTTTAGATTAATTAATTAAGATAATTAAGACGACCTTTCGTGGATCTGGATAAGTAATGCCAAGCAAGATGATTATGTGTATATTATATGTCAATGATTTGATGTTTTGATTTTGATAATTAATTAATGTATTGTTAACCTTTGTAGCCGGTCCCGTGGTGTTGGGGTAGCGCGCCTGCCTCTCACCCGGAGTCCCCGGGTTCGATCCCCGGCTCTGTCAGGGATTTTAAAACTGACGTGAGGGTTGGAACGGGGTGCACTCAGCCTCGTGAGGACAATTGAGTAGCTGTCTGACAGTGAGACAGCGCCCCGATCACGAAAACCAAGATTAACGGCTGAGGGGACCCGACGCGCTGATCACGCGTCACCCCAATATCTGCAAGCCGAATGGCTGGACAGTGGTCACTTGGACGGCCTTAGCCCGTCATGGGCTGTATAGTGCCAGGGGTTGACTTTTTTCTATTGTTAACCTTTGTAATTGTTACTATTTGATGTTTATCATTGGGTTCTTTCAAGTAAATTAAAGCATTTTTATAGTAGCCTGTTGTTATTTGTGTAGCTTGTTTAACCTGATTGCTCATACTCCGAATATATGTGTCATACAGTTGGATTGAACGTAACACCCCCGATCGCAGAGCTAGACTGGAATATGACCATGTATTCTCCGTCATCTAATACAGGTACAGGATATACGACTTTCATACACCTGACAATACACACAACAACATGGCGGCGACGCGATTTTCGAATACACAAAATGAATTTTTTTCTGATCTTATCACCCTTGAGCACAGCGAATCTTTTTTCACAACTTTGTATGTAGGCATCTAAATTTGTTCAATTGTTTTCAAAATTCAAGATGGCATCAGTTCGATTTTTTAAAATATTTTTTCCTATCCTTTTCAGCAATATGTGAACAGTACACCGCGAAAGTGTCAGGAGACGGGTAAAGCGGATGTGATAAAAGTGTAAGAAATAGGGAGGGAGACAGGACGAAGCATCAATAACAAGACAAAAGTTTTCAAGGATTGCTCACCTTTGGAGCCGAATCACGAGCACGCTCCTGTGCAGACAGGAGGCCTCTGCCCTTACTGGATTTCAATAGGCTAATTTTATTCTTCTTATTTATTATCCTATTCAATCAATCGAAGATATGCTTCGTGTAATGAACTTTACAATAATCATTATATTGTTACGGCTGTGAGTTTGTGTCATCGCTCGCCGCTTGAGTCACAACTGCCCCAGGGGCTGGGCTGTGGCTTGCCTCCTGTATTGCGCGCGCCTTATGCAACAGGGCTACTACAGACAAAGGGATAGTCCAGAAGATTCGTGACTGGACCAGCGGTGGAAACCTCGAGAAGCCGTGGGCTCTGGATGGATCTAGAACCATTTATTGAGTCACCGGCCTGCTATATAAGAGTGACCCGTGAAGCTGTGGTGGTTGTGTTTTACGAGCTAGTGTGAGCGTTTATTCTGAGCGACAGAAGTGTGGTGACTTGCGAAACCCCTAGTGTAGCGGCGAAGTGAGGATCATACAGGGGACTGCCGTGTTCTGAGTAAGTGTGCTTTCACTGAGTGTCAGATATTGTGGTGTCGAAATTAAGTGACATTGTTTCTCCCAGCTGGTGAACAGCGCGCAGCAAGTGCCCGTAAGTACTGTAGTAGGCGCACATTAGAAAGAAGTTGTATGTAGTTCTGTCAAGGCCACTAGACTCATTAGGACGGATTAACTTCTGTGGTCTGTTGCAAGTGAAAGGGGCCAAGAGCGCATATGGAAGAGACTTGAGGAAACTGGAGAAGGCTCCTAATTGCTTGTATCTGCTGATTAGTGTAATTTTCTGGCCACAATAAAGTTAATTATTTCTTTAAGCAGTAATTGGTATTGTGCTTATACCCCCACCGTAATCCAGTTAACGAAAGTGCCACTAGGGGGTGGCACGTAACAACTGGTGTCAGAAGCCGGATTACGAACTCAAGCACAACACCTGACGGTCCTGGTTTCAAAACCCGAGCAGGTCATTTTCTCTAATTTTCCTGTGAGTGCATGCCCTTCACAAGACAAACAACTAAAATGGAGGAGAAATTGGCAGCACTGCTAGAAAAGTTAAATGGCATGGAAACCAAGATGGAGGACGGCCAGAAGAATTTAACCAAGGACCTAACTGCCAAAATGGAAGATGGCCAGAAGAAGATGGAGGATGGCCAGAAGAAGTTAGCAGAGGACCTGAAGGACAGCCAAAATAAGTTAGCGGAGAACCTGAAGAAGATGGAGGACCGCCAGAAGAAGATGGAGGACGGCCAGAAGAAGTTAGCCGAGGACCTAACTGCCAAACTAGAAGACGGCCAGAAGAAGCTAGCGGAGGACCTGAAGAGCATAGAGGACGGCCAGAAGAAGATGGAAGACGGTCAGAATAAGTTGACACAGGACCTGAAGAAATTAGAACTGGGTCTGCGTGAGGAAGTCACGGCAGTGGAAAAGAAGTTCGACGCCTTACAAGTGGAAGTAGCCGAGCTGCGCCAACGCCCGCTGATGGGGGTGGAGGAGAAATTCAACGCCTTACAAGTGGAAGTTGCCGAGCTGTGCCAACGCCCACTGACGGTGGTGAAAGAGGAATTCAACGCTCTACGAGAGGAAGTTGCCGAGCTGCGCCAACGCCCGCCCACCGTTACACCGGAAATATCAGGAACGGGACATAGCAGAGTGACGCCCCCAACCTTCGACGGAAAGGTCCCGTGGAGCACCTACTTACGTCAGTTCGAGGCAGCCTGTTCCATAAATAACTGGAACAACACAGAAAAGGCTACAGCTCTCATTGTAGCGCTGAGAGGCGACGCCCTTAACGTCCTTCAGGCCATCCCGACTGGATCCCAGGACTACGCTGCACTGATCGCCAATATGGAGTCCCGATATGGAGATAGCCATCTTCAGCAGGCCTACCAGATGCAGCTCTGGACCCGGGTACAGAAGAACGCGGAAACCCTGCAGGAGTTCGAGATGGACATCGCACGCCTCGTAAGGCTCGCCTACCCAACAGCGCCGGCCGACTTTCTGGAGCAGATAGCGACGCAGACTTTCACCGATGGGCTACGGGACTCGGACACTCAACAGGCGCTGCGACTCGCGCGCAATAAGACCCTGGCTGATGCGCTGAGCCACGCACTTGAATTCGAGACGGCAAAACAGGCATCCAGAATGCACGCGCGGGTGCGTCAAGTGGACGTCGACGAACCAGTAAAAACCAGCGAGACCAAGCCCCTGGCCGACGAATTGATAGAGGCGCTAAGCCGTTTCTTCGATAGTCGCGGCACCACCAGCAACGACGTAGCCGAAGAACATTCGGAGAGGCGGCCCGGAAGAGGACTACCGACCTGCTGGACCTGCCGTAAGAGAGGCCACCTGAGCAAGGACTGCGGTGATCGCCGCCGCCAAGGGTTTCCGTCGGGACAGTCAGTCGTAGGGAAACCGCGCGGCCCAGGAAAGCAAGTATCAGCCAGCCTTGTGGGGCAAAGGTTGGCTTGTGACAGTCGTCAAGCCCCGGCAGTCCAAGTTCGTGTGACGCAGTTAAGGAGGGATAATAGCAGCCTGATGGTCGACGGAGTCGTCAACGGAGAGAGCTGGCCCATGCTAATCGACACGGGAGCATCGAGGACCATCGTCAGTCCCACCGTGATCCCGAAGTGGAGAGTGCAGCCCACACAAAGGAACCTCCAGCTAATAACCGCGACCGGAGAGACCGCACCGGTACATGGCGAAGCACCACTGGAGTTCGTCATTGGTCGACGGGTGATAAAGCATCCAGTGCTTGTGGCTGACGTATCAAACGAAGTGATCATCGGACTGGACTTCCTGGACCAGAACATCATCATCTTGGACCTGAGTACCAACACTCTGCACTTCGGAGGTGAGGAACTTGCTTTGCAACCAGCACACGAGGCCGTCACAGCACGACGAGTAAGGCTGAGAGAGGACGTCATCGTTCCTGCCAGGACGTAGGTCAGCGCCGCCGTAATTGTCGACGGAACTGCTGAGGGAGTGGCGGCGGTCATCGAGCCAAAATATGAGGACATCCAGACAAAAGGATTGCTGGTTGCTAAGACCCTCATCAACACGACGTCTCGGCCGTACGTCCGCCTGTCCAACCTGAACGACTACGACATTACGGTTCACCGGGACACCAACCTAGGAGTCTGCGAGCCCGTTACCTGGATTGCCCGCATCACAGATACGACGGACGGACACCTGCAGACGGACAACCGAAGAAGACGCGCCCTGCCAGAAGAACTACAGAAGCTGTACCAAGGATCCCAGGACCATTTAGACGAAGAGCAATCAAGCCAACTTCAGGACCTGCTACGCGAATTCCAGGATGTCTTCTCCGTGGGGAGCAAAGACTTCGGCAGGACAAGCTTGGTCCAGCACAGAATCGACGTTGGGGACAGCGCACCGATTAGGGCCCCATTCCGACGTGTCCCGCTCGCCAAGCAAGCCGAAGTCGACCGGATGGTAGAAGAGATGAAGGAGCAAGGGGTGATCGAGCCATCACATAGTCCTTGGAGTTCTCCGGTCGTGCTAGTGAAGAAGAAGGACGGTTCCACCAGGTTCTGCGTGGACTACAGGCGGGTGAACGACGTCACGAAAAAGGACAGCTACCCTCTACCCCGGATCGACGACACGCTGGACACCATTTCAGGATCAAGATGGTTCTCCACCTTGGATTTGAAGAGTGGCTACTGGCAGGTGGAGGTCCACCCTAAGGACCGCGAGAAAACGGCGTTCTCTGTGGGCAGCGGGCTCTGGCAGTTCACCGTCATGTCTTTCGGTCTGTGCAACGCCCCTGCAACCTTCGAAAGGCTAATGGAGTCCATTCTGAGGGGACTACACTGGAAGACCTGCCTGGTATACCTAGACGACGTCATCGTTCTGGGGAGGAGCTTCGAGGAGCACTACAGCAACCTGAAGGAGATCTTGTTGAAGCTACGGGCTGCCCAGCTGAAGTTGAGCCCCAAGAAGTGTCAGCTCTTCCAGAAGCGGGTCCAGTACCTTGGGCATATCGTCTCCGAGGAAGGGGTGCGCACCGACCCAGAGAAGACCGCAGCTGTGAGGGAGTGGCCAGTTCCGAAGGACAAGTCGCAACTACGAAGCTTCCTGGGACTCGGCACTTATTATCGTCGCTTCGTGAGAGGATTCGCCGACATCGCCAAACCTTTACATCGACTGACTGAGAAGGACCAACTCTTCACGTGGACAGCAGAATGCCACAATGCCTTCGAGCAACTCAAGCAGGCTCTGTGCACCGCGCCTATTCTGGCCTACCCCAGACCTGGAACAAGGTTCATCGTCGATACCGATGCCAGCGATTTTGGCATAGGGGGAATCCTGTCGCAGGTAGTGGACGGCGAGGAGAGAGTAGTGGCCTACTTCAGCAAGGCCTTGTCAAAGCCAGAAAGGAACTACTGCGTCACCAGGAAGGAGCTGCTCGCCATCGTGAAGACCATTGAACACTTCCACAAGTACCTGTACGGGCAAGAATTTCTCATCAGGACCGACCATGCATCCCTGCGGTGGCTCCTGAACTTCAAGCAGCCCGAGGGTCAACTCGCGCGGTGGTTAGAGAGGCTTCAACAGTATAACTTTGAGATTCAGCACAGGAAAGGCCAACTGCATTCTAACGCCGACGCCCTGTCACGAAGACCGTGCCCAGAAAACTGCACCTTCTGTGCCCGAAGGGAGGAGAACACCGGGATACAGTGCCGAAGGACTACCGTGGAACTTCAAGGGAGCTGGAGCCGCGAATCTTTCACGCGGGCGCAAGCGGAAGATGATGACCTGGGACTGATAGCCGAATGGAAGAGGGCCTGTGTCCCCAGACCCGGGTGGAACATTGTGAGTGACTGCAGCCCAAAGTTTAAGTCCTCCTGGGCACAGTGGGACTCGCTGATTGTAAGGGATGGCCTCATCTGCCGTACCTGGGAGAGCACCGACGGGAAGACATCTCGGGAACAAGTCGTCGTTCCAAAGGCTATGACGGAGGAAGTCCTGAAGGAAGTTCATGGAGGATCATCTGGTGGACACCTAGGAATAAAGAAGACCCTGGAGAAGCTGAGAGAGCGGTTCTACTGGATCGGATGCCGAACAGACGTGGAGAACCACTGCGCGAGGTGCCACGATTGCGCAGCCAGCAAGGGCCCAGGACGAAGACGACGGGGTCCACTGAAGACCTACAACGTGGGCGGCCCCATGGAGAGAGTGGCCATCGATGTTGCTGGACCATTCCCGTTAAGCGAGGCAGGGAACCGCTACATATTAGTCGTCAGCGACTACTTTACCAAATGGCCGGAGGCGTATGCGCTCCCTAACCAAGAAGCCGCGACGATTGCAGAGACCCTGGTGAAGGAATTCGTCAGCCGGTACGGAGTACCCCTGGAGCTGCACTCCGACCAAGGGAGGAACTTCGAGTCGCAGGTGTTCCAGAACCTATGCCAGCTGCTGGGAATCCGGAAGACAAGGACAACGCCACTACACCCTCAGTCCGACGGGATGGTAGAGCGATTCAATCGCACCATCGAGAACCATCTTCGAATAGTCGTCAGCGAGCACCAGAGGGATTGGGACAAACATCTTCCACTATTTCTCCTGGCCTACCGCGCCGCCGTGCATGAAGCCACCGGGTGCACACCAGCCCGGGCCATGTTTGGGAGGGAGCTCCGTCTACCTGTCGATCTTGCCTTTGGCCGACCTGGGAATGATCCGATCCCGGTAAGCCAGTATTGTCAAGAACTGGTCGACCAACTGGAGGACGTGCACGCGTTCGCGAGGAGGAAACTGCGGATCGAGACCGACAGAATGAAGACCCGATACGACCAGCAGACGGATGCCGGCGGATTCCACGAGGACGACCTGGTCTGGCTCTTCAACCCATTACGGAAGAAAGGCCTGTCACCCAAACTGCAGAAGTCCTGGGAGGGCCCGTACCGAGTCGTGAAACGGATCAACGATGTCGTCTACAGGATCCAGCGGAGCCCGAGGGCGAAGATGAAGATCGTGCATCGAGATCGCCTGGCAGCCTACGGAGGGACACAGACGGACCAATGATTGATCGAGACGATCAGCCTTTTTAGGAAGGGGGTGGTGTTACGGCTGTGAGTTTGTGTCATCGCTCGCCGCTTGAGTCACAACTGCCCCAGGGGCTGGGCTGTGGCTTGCCTCCTGTATTGCGCGCGCCTTATGCAACAGGGCTACTACAGACAAAGGGATAGTCCAGATGATTCGTGACTGGACCAGCGGTGGAAACCTCGAGAAGCCGTGGACTCTGGATGGATCTAGAACCATTTATTGAGTCACCGGCCTGCTATATAAGAGTGACCCGTGAAGCTGTGGTGGTTGTGTTTTACGAGCTAGTGTGAGCGTTTATTCTGAGCGACAGAAGTGTGGTGACTTGCGAAACCCCTAGTGTAGCGGCGAAGTGAGGAACATACAGGGGACTGCCGTGTTCTGAGTAAGTGTGCTTTCACTGAGTGTCAGATATTGTGGTGTCGAAATTAAGTGACATTGTTTCTCCCAGCTGGTGAACAGCGCGCAGCAAGTGCCCGTAAGTACTGTAGTAGGCGCACATTAGAAAGAAGTTGTATGTAGTTCTGTCAAGGCCACTAGACTCATTAGGACGGATTAACTTCTGTGGTCTGTTGCAAGTGAAAGGGGCCAAGAGCGCATATGGAAGAGACTTGAGGAAACTGGAGAAGGCTCCTAATTGCTTGTATCTGCTGATTAGTGTAATTTTCTGGCCACAATAAAGTTAATTATTTCTTTAAGCAGTAATTGGTATTGTGCTTATACCCCCACCGTAATCCAGTTAACGAAAGTGCCACTAGGGGGTGGCACGTAACAATATAATGGCTTTGAATTCTGTAGCTTACATTTTCATAAATTATAGAAGCCGTGCATATGACTTTTCTTAAAATAACTGCTGTGAGTTGTTACAGCAAAATGCCATCTTGAGGGAATAGTCATACTTACATATACTGAAAGTTATATATTCCAGAACTTAATTTTCACTGTAGTGGTGGTGCTGATCTTTTTGAGGGGAGGAATATTAAAATCATCTACCCAATTTTCAATTGAGTTTCAGGCTGAAAATTGTTGCTCTATACTTCATAACAAAGTATGTCTTGCATCATAAGCTATTTAGTATATCAAAAGGAAAATCATTTAAATAGACGGGAGAAGTTTTAAATAAAAAGAAAAAAACAGTAGAATATATGAGAAAGGACTACAGGGGATGATATCTCATAAGTAATGCAGTTTTTTAAAGAAAAATTTATTTGGAAAATTTTCTGACAGGAAATTCTTCAAAGTAGAGACCATCAGATTCTACTATCTTAAACCATCTCTCAGCGAGGTTTCTTGTCCCGCGACGGTACCAGTCTCTGGGTTACATTGCAAGGCATTCGGCGAGACCCACTTCCGCAGCTTCAATGTTTTAGAAATTTCTTCCACGCAAGAAATGGGTCATGGTAAAAGATGGTAATCTGAAGGCGCAAGAACAGGCAGAGTTGTATGCTGGGTGTGGTAGCAGTTTAACTTCTCCCAATTCCTCAATTTTTGCCATGGTTGACCTGCTGCAAGAAAAATCTATTTCGGTTAACTAATGCTGGGTATCTCCGTCTTAAAACTTCATGAACCCGTTCCAGTTGTTGAGAATAAAGATCCGCATTGACTGCACGCCCGTTTGGAACAAACTCCTAATGAATCACTCCTTCAAAATTCCACCAGACACACAATCACTTTGGCCAAACTGATCCTTTTTAGCCTATTTTCATTTATATAAAAAAATAGGCTTATGAGATCACCTTTTGTCCTTATATGTGTGTGTTTGCGTATGTGTGTGTGTCCCCCACTAATCAAATCCAACGGCCAAAGCGATTTCAATGAAACTCGGTAAGTGCACACTACTATCTTGTCCGACCTCGACCGTGCCTTTCAAATTTTAATAGTTTTCACCAATCTAAAATGGTGGCCATGCAAATATTTCACTGGCATTCTATATCTCCGCAAGAGTAACAGATATCACCCTGAATTTTGTACGGTGATTAAAGGTACAACTAGAAATTTACCTATATGACTTCATACATCTGTTAAGCACAAAACTAACATGGCGGCCAAGTGAAGTTGAAACATTTAAATTGACTTTTCTTGCAATTTAACCATCCGAGTGCAGTGAAACTTGGTACAGCAAATGTTTCAACACATTATAATGCACTGACATGTAATTTAGTTCAATTGTTTACATAACCTCAAGATGGCGGCTGTGCGAAATTTAAAACTTCAGTTTCTATTTCTTGTGTCCTAACCATGCGACCGATGTGAACGTTTGAATAAGGAACCTACGCAATAATAATAATAATAATAATAATAATAATAATAATAATAATAATAATAATAATAATAATAATAATAATAATAATAATAATAATATCGTATGGCCTCGGGTGCCGGGTGCAAGCTTTGTAATTTGACACCCAGAGGGTAGCTTGCATGTGAAATTTCGTTGTGCCTTGAATCACTATGAAAGTCAAGGAGGTTAGATATCTAAGCTCCTTGAACACTATAGCGCTTTCTAGTAGAGAAATGAGGAACTTTATGTTGGCGGAAACTCCCGAGATAAATTTTGCCATTATGAACACGGCCTACAGAATTCAAATGGGTTCTTTAACATGCCAACATCGTATGACATGCGTGTCGTATTTTTGCCGCCTTTCAAAAATCACATACCACGGCCAGGAGCGAACCTTCAATCTTGGGGTTAGTAGACCGACACGCTATCCACTCACCCACCGTGGCAAGCTAACCTACGCAATAATCTTCATCTAATGGTATATAACTCTATGGCCTACACATATAACAATCCAACATGGCGACCATCCGAAATATTTAGACGGTTCTCAATATCTATGAATCTATTACAGCAATAAAACTGAAATTTTGTATGTTGATCATCATCAACTAGAGCAGTTTCGAACCGCAGGATGGGTCTGCTTGGAGCACAAGCCTCTCCATCGTTTTCTGTCCATCCACCACTTCTCTTCTGTCACTGTTGTCCAATTAACTCCTTTCCTCTCGACACTTTTCTTCACCCCCTTTATCCACCTATTCCTTGGTCTTCCTCTAGATCTCTTTTTCTTCCACTCCATTTCCAATATTTTCCGTGGTATTCTCTCTTCTCCCATTCTTCTCACGTGTCCATACCATTTTAGCCTTGATTTTTCAATCCTATCCTGTAGGGGTTCTTCCTTTAATATTTTTCTGACTCTATCATTTCTGTCTCTGTCCATTCTCGTTACACCTATACGACTCCTCTGAAACTTCATTTTCACCCAAGTTTCTGATCCATAAGTTAGGATCGGCACAAAGTAAGTCTTGTACATGATCCCTTTACATTTCTGTGGCACATCCTTGCTCCATATCAGGCCTCTAACACTCTTGAAGAATCCATCAGCACACCTTCCTCTTTCATCTAATTCCAAGGCATTTCTCCCATTTTCTTCAATGACACTTCCCAGATACTTGAAGCTCTGCACTCTATTCAACTGCTCTCCGCCTAACTTTATCCCAGAGTATACTCTGTCCTTCTCACGTGTTGTTATCACCACTTCACTCTTTTGCGTACAAAACTTCATTCCATAGGATGACACTACTTCCTCCCATGCATTGAGTTGCTCCTGTACATCCCTCTCCTTGTTTCCCCAGATCATCAAGTCATCTGCAAACACCACTGCCTTCATTTATTCCTCCCCAATATGCTGTGCTACCTTTTGCATCACTTCATCCATCACCATTACAAAGAGCAAGGGCGAAAGGGCACTTCCCTGCTTTAGACCATTTGTCAACTCAAACCATTCTGTTCTTTCCATACCGACTTTCATACACCCTCTGCTTCCTTAATACTTATCTTTCACTCTCATCACTATTTCTTCCGTTATTGCTTTGACTCTCATCGCTTCCCATACTCTGCTTCTTACGACACTGTAGCATGCCTTCTCAATGTCCATAAAGGCCAATACCAAATCTTCCCCAAACTCGTAGTGACGCTCCTTTAACTGTCTCACTGCAAATATGAGGTCAGTAGTGGACCTCCCCTGCCTGAATGCATATTGTTCCTCCCTCAGTTGCTGTTCCGTTACCTTACGTATCCGTTTCTCCAATACCTTTTCATAAATCTTAGCACAGTGGCACATCAGTGTAATTCCCCGGTAGTTTTGGCATTTCTTCCTGTCTACCTTCTTGAAAATGGGTACTATCACCCCCTTTTTCCAATCTTCTGGGACGTTCTTTCCTTCCATATAGCTCGTATCAACCCACGAGTGTTCCCACTTCCCCTGTCGCTTTTATCATCTCCACGCTTACCTCATCTATACCTGGTGCTTTTCCCATTTTCATCCTCTTTATTGCTTCTTCCACTTCTGTCCAGGTTAGGTCTTCCACTTGCACTTGGTTACTGACATCAACCCTTCCAGTATACTCTTCCTCCTTACTTGGTGCTGTCACATTCAAGAGGTCCTCAACGTATCCTTTCCAAAGTGATTTAATCTCTTCTTTTCTCTGAATAATATTGCCATTTTTGTCTTCCATTCTATCTGTGGTAATCTTCTCATTTTTTCTTTTATTCTTCACCATCGCATACAACAGTTTTATATTACCTTTACTGTCCTCTTCCATCATCCTTGTCCATTTCTCCATCCACTTCCTCCTTTCCTCTGTTATCACCGTTTTGGCTTCCTTCTTTCTGGATATATATTCCTCCCTTGCATATGCTGTTCTAAGTTGGATCCACATCCGGAAAACTTTGTTTTTGTTTCTCACTACTTCCTTCACTCTGTTGTTCCGCCATATTGTCTCCTTCCATCGTTTCTTATCACTGGCCCTCCCGCATGCCATTTCTGCTGCTTCCACTAGTGTTGTTTTCAGCCTTTCTCATTCCTCTTCCACAGTTCCTGTTTCCTCTCTGGGAAGCCTGCGCTTTACTATTTCTTGATATTCCGTTTTGGTTTGAGTTTCCATACTTTTATTTTCCTCTCCTGCCTTTCTATCACTCTCCTTTCTGACTTCATTCTGTAGGTTATAACCACCAGCCGGTGATCACTATCCAAGGCCTCTGATGGGATAACTTTAATGTCCACAACATTTCTCTTCATTTGCGCATCAAAAATTACATAGTCGACTACCGATCTCCTACTCCAGTCACTACTCGTTTTTAGTACCATGAATTCCCAATGAGGAGCCCGTTCCTTTTGCAAAATTTCAGTAGCCGTTTTCCCTCCTCATTTCTACTTCCCCATCCTTCCGCTCCCAGCACACTTTCATAATCCTGTCTTTCTGTACCTACGTGGGCATTTAGGTCTCCCATAATTATAACATCTTGCCCATTCAGTTCTCTTTGCACTTCGTCCTCAAATTCTTCTTTCTTCTGTGAAGGACAGCCTACCTGTGGGGCGTACACTAGCAGAAACTCCATTCTTGTTCCTTTGATATATACATTAATCTTGATCAATCGATTATTAATTCCTACTACTTCTTCTTTTAACCCATCTCTCACAACTACTCCTACTCCATTTCTCTTCCCCTCATCGTTCCCAATCCAGTACAATCGGAATCCTCTTCTCAATTCTCTTTTACCCTGTCCTCTCCATCTTGTCTCTCCAAATCCCAAGATGTTGATAAAGGCTATTAACATAAGTTCACCTAAGGATCATTCAATAATCTGGTGAGCACAAAACCAACATGGGAGCGACGCAAAATTTAAATTTTTAAATGGAATTTTCTCTCGATTTTTCATCCGAGCGTTGTGAAACTTGGCATCTTCATGGACCCTTCATACAAGCCTTAATATACTGACGGGGACTGAGCCACTGTCTCGAGGCATCAGCGTTGCGGTAATGGACTCATTTTTCATCACAAGTGACAATTCTCCTGATAAATCTATCAACCATGGGACTGCCGATTAGCTGACGACAGATATCCACTCACCCGAGATTGCTCGAATCAATTATAGGTCTGTATTGACAATTTACATGTTTCGGGCCATTAATGGACCCTTCCTCAGCCTTGTCTATTAAACAGCAGACAAACACCATTCCGTCAAATACATAAAAAATCCAAGCATGCATATACACATTGAAATTATAAGCACTCTTAAACAAGTTAAAATCTAAAAAACACCAAAATATTTATAGAGGCGTCCTATCAATAAATGGAAATATTTTCGGCATTTTTGACATTTTGTTCAGATATCCAATCTATGTCAAGCCAGTACATGGGTCATTTCATGAGGAACAGATTCTGTTTGATTTTCCAAATTTCTTACTCTGGCGATGTATGGTATCTTTTGATGCACCATGTTCTTCTGATAGCCTACGAGTACTTCTTTGCGGATTTTCTTCCAAAAGTCTGCGTGTATTCTCAATATCATATAGTTTAGGTCTTCCAGAACGCGGTAAATCTGTAGTGTTTTCTTCTCCAGTGTTGAAACATTGGAACCATCGTTGTCCACACACTCACTAACAACACCTCCTTCCACTTCACATATTCTTCGAACCATGGAAGCAGCTTTGTAATCTTGTTTCCAGTAATGCTTTAGAAGGACCCTAACCTCCAACTTTGTAAGTTCTCTTTGTGATTGTGATACATACAATTCTAGTGAAGGTCTCCTGTGAATGGCATTGACGAACCAAAGAAAACCAATTCTATCTTATAAAACACCAAACTTAAAAAATGACATTACTTATGAGGTATTCTAATATTTACTTCTTCACAGAACTACTTGTTATCATGGTCTTTTGTTTTTAATGTGAATTATATCCATATTTTTTAAAGTTTTATTTCACAGCATGATGTCACTTATCACCAAGGCCCGGATTCTGATGACATGTCATATTTTAAGGTTCACCACAGGCATTGGTAACTTATATACAAGTCTTGTTCATGGCCCCCACATTACAGAAATGCATATTTATTGTCATTTTTCAGTAATTTTTCGAAGTATTTTATTTTAGGTAATTTTCTCACTTTTCGTGTCATTATTAAGCCATTTTATGGAATTTACTGCAATATTTTATAATTTTTTAGTCATTTTCTCACATGTATAATGGTTTATGATGATTTTTAGCCTACGTTTCACATTTTGTAAAAAGGAGGAAGAAGTAGACTTATGAGATCGATCCAGGAAAATGTGTCTGTCTGTCCTTCTGTATGTCTGTCTGTGTGTGTGTCCCTATCAACTCCTAAACGGCTGCAGCAATCGAGACCAAATTTGGTATGAGTAAAGATCTATACGTCCTGAATATCTCAAGGCCATATTTTAAAATTATGTCAGTGCTACCAACTGCTGAAAAGCCGCAATTCAAATTTGTGCTCCATGTAGGATATCTTGGAAGGTATGCATGGGAGCTATTCCAAAATTTGCACACGTATAGGCTAGATAATAATATTTCAGTTTAATTTCCAGGAGGCCATATATGACAATGTTGCCAAAATGATTATAAGCCTGCTCATAGGTCCAATTTTTAAATGCATGTAACTTCTGGACTAACAAATGGATTTCAACCAAATTTCGCATGAACTATGTTTGCATATACAGTTATAACTGAGCGTATTCTTAAGACGCACCAGGGCTGCCAAATGTTAATAAATGCTCTCTCTATTTGTTTTATCCAAATACCAATATATCAGAAAGTATGCTTGCCGACAGGTTCAAACTATGCATACGTATAGTACCTGGCATTCCAGATTAATTTGGAGTACGGTAACTAATATATGGCAGTGCTACCAACATGATTCTAAGCCTGCTTATAGGACCAATTTTTAAATACATGTAACTTCTATACTATCAATTGGATTTCAACCAAATTTCGTATGTGCTATGTGTACCACGACAGATATGAAAATGCGTATTCTTAAGAGCAACCAGGGCTGCCAACTGTAAATAAATGCTGTCTATATGTTTTACCCTAATATCAATATATCAGAAAGTATGCAAGCCAACAGCTCTAAATTTTGCACACGTATAGTACCCGGACATTCTCGATTAATTTGGAGTAACTATACTAATGTACCGGTCCGTCAGTGCTGCCAACGTGATTCTAATCCTACTGATAGGTCCAATTTTAAAATACATGTAACCTTCATACTAACAAATGGATTTCATCCAAAATTGGCCCAACAAACGATCATAATATTTCAGATTAATTATTTCTGACCAACACATGCATGACTTTGTAGACAACATGATTTTACGCGCGCTGAGAGATCCAATTTCTAACTACATGTACCATCCATGCTATTCATTGGACTTCAACCAAATGTTGTATTCTGTACCTTAAGAGATGGAACTAAAAATATATTCAGTCACCAGGGCTGCCAACTATAGAGCTTTATTAGGCCACATTAGGTATATTTCGAACTAATTAGAAATTTCGATATTACCAACTTAATTTCGTTATTATTCTAGATAGGTCCATATGGATTAATCATTGGCATGAATGTTAAATTTTAAGAAAAGCAGGCATTTTAGTTCTTCACGGAACTTCTTGTTTTGCTTATGGTACTGGATATTAACGGCATTGAAAGAAAGGATGAGAATCTTCACAACTTTGTTCAACCCATATTTCTTGGAATATCCACATTCCAGGAGACACACGGAGCTTGCAACTAATCTGCAAGCGATGTTGAAATCGAGGTGGGGGGTAGGAAAACAGACAACAGTAGGCCAAGTCAGTTTCATTCAAAATTTTGAGTCATTTTTTAAAGTTTTCGGTTCATTTTATGGGATTTTTCCAGTCATTTTATAGGTCATTTTTTTAACATTTTTAAGTCATCAAAATCCGGGCCCTGCTTATCGCATTAATTTATTACAGTTTAGAAATGATTTTATATTGTTATTGCCATGCCTACCATTTGGACTTTTGTCCATGTGTGTCCATCTCCCCTCCCCCATATAACTTTTGGTCAGCTGGACGTATGTTAATGAAATTTAGTTGTTAGTTAGCTCCCTCATCGAAATCTTAGTTGCACCATTTAAATTTACATTGGCACCGATCCAATATGGCAGCCACACAAAATATTTCACCACAACTCAATATATGCGGAACTATTGCAGCAATCAACCAGAAATGTTGTATCATGATATACGACTATATGCAGAGTGGGTGGATTTGACAATGCAGCCGAAAATATGCGATTCTCAATGCGAGGAAGCATAGAAAGATGTGTAAAAATTATAACAACATGTGCGTTGTAATAAAATGTATTGTTACCGAGTCCCACCCTCGGGTTATGTCTTCGAGCATTTAAAGTCAATCTTATGCCTATTTTATTATATTGGGTTGAATCTGGGCTGTGTGTGGAGATCCTTATTGTGCTTATGTATATCAGGTGCATCAGCTGTCCCTAATAATATTGTTGGTAGGAAGGTCGATATTTCTCTGCTTGCATCCCGTATGGTACTGTTACGGCTGTGAGTTTGTGTCATCGCTCGCCGCATGAGTCACAACTGCCCCAGGGCTGGGCTGTGCCCTGCCTCGTGTATTGCGTGCGCCTTATGCAACAGGGCTACTAGGACAAAGGGATGGCCCAGAATATTCGTGACTGAGCCAGCGATGGAAACCTCGAGAAGCCATGAACCCTGGATGGATCTAGAAGCATTTATTGAGTCACCGGACTGCTATATAAGGGCGACCTGTCAAGCAGTGGTTGTTGTTGTGTTTTACGAGCTAGTGCGAGCGATTTCACCGAGCGACAGAGGTGATTGTGGTGCATTGTGAAACAGTGTGTAGTACAGTGACAGACTTAGTGCAGCTATTTCCAGCTAGCGTACGGGACCGGACTCATTAGCAGAGGATTAACTGTGGTCTGTTGACAAGTGAAAGGAGGCAAGAGCGCTCCATAATGAAGAGGCTTGAGGAAAACTGGAGTAAGGTCCTAATTGCTTGTATTTGCTGATGAGTAGTGTTTCTTTCTGGCCACAATAAAGTTAATTATTTCTTTAAGCAGTAACTGCTGTTGTGCTTTGTACCCACCGTAATCCAGTTAACAAAAGTGCCACTAGGGGGGTGGCACGTAACAACTGGTGTCAGAAGCCGGATTACGAACTCAAGCACAAGCACAACCCTGACGGTCCTGGTTTCAAACCCCGAGCAGGTCATTTTTTAAATTTTCCTGTGAGTGCATGCCCCTTACAAGACAAACATCTAAAATGGAAGAGCAATTCGCAGCATTGCTAGAAAAGTTAAGTGGCATGGAAGCCAAGATGGAAGACGGCCAGAAGAAGATGGAGGACGGCCAGAAGAAGATGGAGGATGGCCAGAAGAAGATGGAGGATGGCCAGAAGAAGTTAGCAGAGGACCTGAAGGACAGCCAAAATAAGTTAGCAGAGGACCTAACCGCCAAATTTCTGGATGGCCAGAAAAATCTCGACAAGTGTCTGCTGACGAAATTAGAGTAGAGCCAAAGGAAAATAGAACAGGGCCTACGTGAATTAGTCGCAGCAGTGGAAAAGAAGTTCGACGCCTTACAAGTGGAAGTTGCCGAGCTGCGCCAACGCCCGCTGATGGAGGTGGAGGAGAAATTCAACGCCTTACAAGTGGAAGTTGCCGAGCTGTGCCAACGCCCGCTGATGGGGGTGGAGGAGAAATTCAACGCCTTACAAAAGGAAGTTACCGAGCTGCGCCAACGCCCACTGACGGGGTTGGAAGAGGAATTCAACGCTCTACGAGAGGAAGTTGCCGAGCTGCGCCAACGCCCGCCCACCGTTACACCGGGAATATCAGGAACGGGACATAGCAGAGTGACGCCCCCAACCTTCGACGGAAAGATCCCGTGGAGCACCTACTTACGTCAGTTCGAGGCAGCCTGTTCCATAAATAACTGGAACAACACAGAAAAGGCTACAGCTCTCATTGTAGCGCTGAGAGGGGACGCCCTTAACGTCCTTCAGGCCATCCCGACTGGATCCCAGGACTACGCTTCACTGATCGCCCATATGGAGTCCCGATATGGAGATAGCCATCTTCAGCAGGCCTACCAGATGCAGCTCTGGACCCGGGTACAGAAGAACGCGGAAACCCTGCAGGAGTTCGAGATGGACATCGCACGCCTCGTAAGGCTCGCCTATCCAACAGCGCCGGCCGACTTTCTGGAACAGATTGCGACGCAGACCTTCACCGACGGGCTACGGGACTCGGACATCCAACAGGCGCTGCGACTCGCGCGCAATAAGACCCTGGCAGATGCGCTGAGTCACGCACTTGAGTTCGAGACGGCAAAACAGGCATCTAGAATGCACGCGCGGGTGCGTCAAGTGGACGTCGACGAACCAGCAAAAACCAACGAGACCAAGCCCCTGGCCGACGAATTGATGGAGGCGCTAAGCCGTTTCTTCGATAGTCGCGGCACTACAAGCAACGACACAGCCGTAAGACAACCGGAGAGGCGGCCTGGAAGAGGACTACCGACCTGCTGGGCCTGCGGTAAGAAAGGCCACCTGAGCAAGGACTGCGGTGATCGCCGCCGCTGAGGGTATCCGACGGGAAATCAGTCGTCTGAAAACCGCGCCGCCCAGGGAAACGAGTATTAGCCAGCCTTGGGGGGCAAAGGTTGGCTTGTGACAGTCGTCAAGCCCCGGCAGTCCAAGTGCGTGTGACGAAGTTACGGAGGGACAATAGCAGCCTGATGGACGTCGGAGTCGTCAACGGAGTGAGCTGGCCCATGCTGATCGACACGGGAGCGTCGAGGACCATCGTCAATCCCACCGTGATCCCGAAGTGGAGAGTGCAACCCACACAAAGGAACCTCCAGCTAATAACCGCGACCTGAGAGACCGCACCGGTACATGGCGAAGCATCACTGGAGCTCGTCATTGGTCGACGGGCGGTAAAGCATCCAGTGCTTGTGGCTGACGTATCAAACGAAGTGATCATCGGACTGGACTTCCTGGACCAGAACAACATCATCTTGGACCTGCGTACCAACACTCTGCACTTCGGAGGTGAGGAACTTGATTTGCAACCTGCGCACGAGTCCATCACCGCACGACGAGTAAGGCTGAGAGAAGACGCCATCGTTCCCGCCAGGACGGAGGTCAGCGCCGCCGTAATTGTCGACGGAACTGCTGAGGGAGTGGCGGCTGTCATCGAGCCAAAATATGAGGACATCCAGACAAAAGGATTGGTAGTTGCCAAGACCCTCATCAACACGACGTCTCGGCCGTACGTCCGCCTGTCCAACCTGAACGACTACGACATTACGGTTCACCGGGACACCACTTAGGAGTCTGCGAGCCCGTTACCTGGATTGCCCGCATCACATATACGACGGACGGACACCTGCAGACGGACAACCGAAGAAGACGCGCACTGCCAGAAGAACTACAGAAGCTGTACCAAGGATCCCAGGACCATTTAGACGAGGAACAATCACACCAACTTCAGGACCTGCTACGCGAATTCCAGGACGTCTTCTCCGTGGGGAGCAGCGACTTCAGCAGGACAAGCTTGGTCCAGCACAGAATCGACGTTGGGGACAGCGCACCGATTAGGGCCCCATTCCGACGTGTCCCGCTCGCCAAGCAAGCCGAAGTCGACCGGATGGTAGAAGAGATGAAGGAGCAAGGGGTGATCGAGCCATCACATAGTCCTTGGAGTTCTCCGGTCGTGCTAGTGAAGAAGAAGGACGGTTCCACCAGGTTCTGCGTGGACTACAGGCGGGTGAACGACGTCACGAAGAAGGACAGCTACCCTCAACCCCGGATCGACGACACGCTGGACACCATTTCAGGATCAAGATGGTTCTCCACCTTGGATTTGAAGAGTGGCTACTGGCAGGTAGAGGTCCATCCTAAGGACCGCGAGAAAACGGCGTTCTCTGTGGGCAGCGGGCTCTGGCAGTTCACCGTTATGCCATTCGGTCTGTGCAACGCCCCTGCGACCTTCGAAAGGCTAAGGGAGTCCATTCTGAGGGGACTACACTGGAAGACCTGCCTGGTCTACCTAGACGACGTCATCGTTATGGGAAAAAGCTTCGAGGAGCATTAAAGCAACCTGAAGGAGATCTTGATGAAGCCACGGGCTGCCCAGCTGAAGTTGAGCCCCAAGAAGTGTCAGCTCTTCCAGAAGCAGGTCCAGTACCTTGGGCATATTGTCTCCGAGGAAGGGGTGCGCACCGACCCAGAAAAGACCGCAGCTGTGAGGGAGTGGCCAGTTCCGAAGGACAAGTCCCAACTACGAAGCTTCCTGGGACTCTGCACTTATTACCGTCGCTTCGTGAGAGGATTCGCCGACATCGCCAAACCTTTACATCGACTGACTGAGAAGGACCAACTCTTCACATGGACAGCAGAATGCCACAGTGCCTTCGAACAACTCAAGCAGGCTCTGTGCACCGCGCCTATTCTGGCCTACCCCAGACCTGGAACAAGGTTCATCGTCGATACCGATGCCAGCGACTTTGGCATAGGGGGGATCCTGTCGCAAGTAGTGGACGGCGAGGAGAGAGTAGTGGCCTACTTCAGCAAGGCCTTGTCAAAGCCAGAAAGGAACTACTGCGTCACCAGGAAGGAGCTGCTCGCCATCGTGAAGACCATTGAACACTTCCACAAGTACCTGTACAGGCAAGAATTTCTCATCAGGACCGACCATGCATCCCTGCGGTGGCTCTTGAACTTCAAGCAGCCCGAGGGTCAACTCGCGCTGTGGTTAGAGAGGCTTCAACAGTACAACTTTGAGATTCAGCACAGGAAAGGCCAACTGCATTCTAGCGCCGACGCCCTGTCACGAAGACCGTGCCCCGAAGACTGCACCTTCTGTGCCCGAAGGGAGGAGAACACCGGGATACAGTGCCGAAGGACTACCGTGGAACTTCAAGGGAGCTGGAGCCGCGAATCTTTCACGCGGGCACAAGCAGAAGATGATGACCTGGGACTGATAGCCGAATTGAAGAGGGCCTGTGTCCCCAGACCCGGGTGGAACATTGTGAGTGACTGCAGCCCAAAGTTTAAGTCCTACTGGGCGCAGTGGGACTCGCTGATTGTAAGGGATGGCCTCATCTGCCGTACCTGGGAGAGCACCGACGGGAAGACAACTCGGGAACAAGTCGTCGTTCCAAAGGCTATGACGGAGGAAGTCCTGAAGGAAGTTCATGGAGGATCATCTGGTGGACACCTAGGGATAAAGAAGACCCTGGAGAAGCTGAGAGAGCGGTTCTACTGGATCAGATGCCGAACAGACGTGGAGAACCACTGCGCGAGGTATCACGATTGCGCAGCCAGCAAGGGCCCAGGACGAAGACGACGGGGTCCACTGAAGACCTACAACGTGGGCGGCCCCATGGAGAGAGTGGCCATCGATGTTGCTGGGCCATTCCCGTTAAGCGAGGCAGGGAACCGCTACATATTAGTCGTCAGCGACTACTTTACCAAATGGCCGGAGGCGTATGCGCTCCCTAACCAAGAAGCCGCGACGATTGCAGAGACCATGGTGAAGGAATTCGTCAGCCGGTACGGAGTACCCCTGGAGCTGCACTCCGACCAAGGGAGGAACTTCGAGTCGCAGGTGTTCCAGAACCTATGCCAGCTGCTGGGAATCTGGAAGACAAGGACAACGCCGCTACACCCTCAGTCCGACGGGATGGTAGAGCGATTCAATCGCACCATCGAGAACCATCTCCGAATAGTCGTCAGCGAGCACCAGAGGGATTGGGACAAACATCTTACACTATTTATCCTGGCCTACCGCGCCGCCGTGCATGAAGCCACCGGGTGCACACCAGCCCGGGCCATGTTTGGGAGGGAGCTCCGTCTACCTGTCGATATTGCCTTCGGCCGACCTGGGAATGATCCGATCCCGGTAAGCCAGTATTGTCAAGAACTGGTCGACCAACTGGAGGACGTTCATTCGTTCGCGAGGAGGAAACTGCGGATCGAGACCGACCGAATGAAGACCCGATACGACCCGCAGACGGATGCCGGCGGATTCCACGAGGACGACCTGGTCTGGCTCTTCAACCCATTACGGAAGAAAGGCCTGTCACCCAAACTACAGAAGTCCTGGGAGGGCCCGTACCGAGTCGTGAAACGGATCAACGACGTCGTCTACAGGATCCAGCGGAGCTCGAGGGCGAAGATGAAGATCGTGCATCGAGATCGCCTGGCAGCCTACGGAGGGACACAGACGGACCAATGATTGATCGGGACGATCAGCCTTTTTAGGAAGGGGGTGGTGTTACGGCTGTGAGTTTGTGTCATCGCTCGCCGCATGAGTCACAACTGCCCCAGGGCTGGGCTGTGCCCTGCCTCGTGTATTGCATGCTCCTTATGCAACAGGGCTACTAGGACAAAGGGATGGTCCAGTATTCGTGACTGAGCCAGCGATGGAAACCTCGAGAAGCCGTGAACCCTGGATGGATCTAGAAGCATTTATTGAGTCACCGGACTGCTATATAAGGGCGACCTGTCAAGCAGTGGTTGTTGTTGTGTTTTACGAGCTAGTGCGAGCGATTTCACCGAGCGACAGAGGTGATTGTGGTGCATTGTGAAACTGTGTGTAGTACAGTTACAGACTTAGTGCAGCTATTTCCAGCTAGCGTACGGGACCGGACTCATTAGCAGAGGATTAACTGTGGTCTGTTGACAAGTGAAAGGAGGCAAGAGCGCTCCATAAGGAAGAGGCTTGAGGAAAACTGGAGCATTGCTTGTATTTGCTGATGAGTAGTGTATCTTTCTGGCCACAATAAAGTTAATTATTTCTTTAAGCAGCAATTGGTGTTGTGCTTTGTACCCACCGTAATCCAGTTAACAAAAGTGCCACTAGGGGGGTGGCACGTAACAGTACTAATGCAATGCAAGCATATCCTGCAAACGATACTGAACACTATTAATTTTCCCTCGTATTAGTCTGTAGTCGCATCGAGCTCTGTGAAGTCATAGATGGTGTGAATGTCTATTCTTCAAATATGAGTGCAATCAGGCGTGCCTAAAACAGTATTGTTCAAGGAACAGCGTTAGATAGCGCCAGCAACCAACGAGTAGGCACTCTGGGATTACATGCGCCAGTCCATAGTGAAGAACGAAGTGAAGTGGACATCAGTACAGGAACTTTTACAAATCAGCTAAGTATACATAACCACATTATCAACTCAGTTATATTTTAGTGTTTAGTCAAGTGATTAACATAACCAACCAATTTAAAAAAAGCTCATTCTTAAATTGGAGGCTTGAATAGTAACGATTACTAACCAAATAAGTTAGTTTAGAACGCAATCACTTCAAAATCCCGCTACAGTAGGAGGTAACAATTCAAAGGGATTTCATACTTAAACACATAAAAGTACTAACAACAACAAAAATTCAACACTTACAGAAGTGCAATAGGCTAACGGAATAAAAAATAATTGCTTCAAAATTCTGACTCGTTACAAAGTTTAATTTCAAACTTCTCCCTTCTGTACACGTATTTCGCAGAACAGAGTTGTAATTAAGAGGTGTTTTAAGGGGTGGAACAGTACGGTCATCTGCCCCTAATTAAGAGATAGAACATCACGTTACTTTCTACAACTATTCATAATACATATGCTCAAATGTATTTGAAATCAGTTATTAGACCTCGCGTTCATCATTTATACACGTGGGACACTCGTAAGTAGAAAGTACGCGGCAAAAGAGCCACCTGATATAAAATAAATTTACAGGTGCATTCATGTATTGCTTCCTTTTACAAATTATAGATGGCGTGCATGTCAATTCCTTAGAAATAAATTCCTCCAACTTGTCAGGCAACAATCCGATTACCACTCAAAAATTCTCAAGTTAAAAGCGAGCAAACAGAGAAAATTTCCCTTCTCCAGGGAAACGCATAAAACATTCAGTAGTTTTCTTTACTTAATTGTATAAATTGTCTGTTATTCTTGTTTCAACGAGGTCGAGGATGAAATGTGATGAATTTCTAGGTGGGAGATGGTTTTTACGGCTGAATGTACTTCCTGACATCAACCTCACGAGAGGAGTTGGGAGTTGAAATGAAAGATGATGAATGAAATTGGGCAAGAATCAGGAAGTAAGTGGGCGTGCCTATTACAAGGTATCATCTCGGCATTTGCCTATGTTCAAAACATAAAAACATTTCAAGGACCGCGATGGGGACGGTGGGAATCAAACTCATTCTTTCAGCCTGACCTCAACGCCCTGTGCCTTAGCCCCCTGAACTATCCCAGTGGGTTATACAAATTCATTCATTCATTTATTTATTTATTTATTTATTTATTTATTTATTATCTATTTATTAATGGGAATAGATAGAGCAATCCCTGGGGATCTTACTGTTCAACGTTCGTGTTTCTTTGCCCTCCAGACAGTCCAGAAGGTCCACGATCTTGGCCCCCGAGTCTGCCGGGCGCCGGAGTAGGTGGTGTTCTGTGATGCGCTCCCAGTGGTTCATGAAGCGCTTAGCAATAGTCGCGAGGCGCGCTCTCTCCGACCCGTTCATTTGACGTCGGTAGTAGATGACTCCAAGCGCTGCTGGACCTCGCTGCAGGATCCTCACGACCATGTCCAAGACCTGGCCACCATAGAAACAAGCTCGGGGCTCTGTGCTGGGGTACACTGCTCTCACATACCTCCATGTGACAGCGTGCAGCTGATCCAACTGGAAGGTATATAACATACTCATGTAAACTGCACAAAATATATGTTGAGTAAGACATGAAAATGAGACCGCAGTTGTGATAGCCACTTACATCACACCAGGAATTATTTCCCAGTTATGGAGGAAGAGGACTTCCAGGATATCATCAAATACTATCTATGCAGGCGTTCTCAACCTTTAGAGACTTTGAGCACCGCCACCACCCAACTACCTGAGCACCATTAAATTGAATATAATAATAATAATAATAATAATAATAATAATAATAATAATAATAATAATAATAATATGCAGTGAGCAGATCTGGTGCCTGAGAATAATATTAGAAACAAGAAAGTCCAGGAACACCACAATAACATTCGTCAACTACAAAAAAGACGCTCTCAAGTGCATTCAAAAGTAAGAGTATCACCCGCCTCAGTGACGAATTGCACCCTGATTTCATAAATATCGAAAATTCGTTTAAGTTATAAAGTGCGTTTAAACAAATAAACATGTCGATAACCCCAGACAGAACTGTATCACGTCAAGCCCGCATAACAATAAATCGGGCTGGATGGTATATGCACATGCAAGATTTCTCGCATAGGTCCCCTAGAATACCTACTGTCCGTCCACCAGCTCATGGCCTTAGGGGGCTGAAGGGAAGAGGAGAGACCACTGATCTCTATACATGGATCGCTGATGGCAGCTCTCCGCTGCACGAGAAAGTACGCCAGATTGAGCGCACGGTCCGCCATGTTGGTCTACCCATTCTCGAGCCCTCCTTATGGGCAAGCAATGATAATCTAGTCAATTTAAAATCGTAATTAATGGTGCTTTGGAGCACTTAAAAATATAGAGATATGCTCACTCATAGCATAAGAGCATTGGGATCACTGACACGTCATTCCGAGGTCAGTAAATCACCGGAATATCAATAAAAATGAATGTATAATAACGGCTGACAAATATCAACTTGGGTGCTGAGTAGCCTACACGCAATTAGCGACCAGTAACAGAGTAACGAGTGAAAAAAAAATCTGGAGACATTCTTGTAAATTGTATATACGGTATACATGTATATATGCCACAAAATTATGCATTCTTCAAATGATGTACCTATAGGCCTAAACGTAGCTCACTATACAGGCCTAGATTCGACATATCGGTAATTGGTAATGAATTCCTGTTTCCATGAAATAACCAACGCTTCCTCCAAGTAATCCCAGCACTCTACATCAAATACTACAGCTTTTAATCACGCTAGCAGCACAATAATAACGGGAAGTAGATCAAAGCCAAAAATGCACTTGAAGCCAAACCAATTTCACTCCTCAGCTCCACATAAAACTTAACACAACTAAAAATCTACTCAAAATATACTCTCCCCACCGTTTTACAACTATTAAGCGAACTATTCGCACCCAGAACCGAAAAACCTGAAATGGGGTCAAATTTAAACACGCAATAGCCTAGCCCGATCACGTCTGCTTCAGCACCACCGCATATGTATACTGAACTTCACAATAACTTCAAAATTACGGCTAAGCGACCTATCTGCCTGAGAAGTAAAGGTATTACCGGCTTGCCTGGGATGATGGGTCACCAAACCGGTACCTAAAACTAAGATTTTACGCTTTAAATATCCAAATACAGCCCATTTTACAACAACAAGAAACACAAAATATTTACTGCCAGTATAAATACATGTATAACATCAAACTACCAGTAACCAATCACAGAGCCGGATTCGCAATATTGCACCATGCGCTCGCTGCCATCTTGCTATACCTGTCATCATCTATTCGGCTTACTGCTGCCTTAGCTACCAGCCATCCATGTATAGAGATCAGTGGGAGAGACTTTCCAGCTGCGTTGATTGAGTGGACGTGCCGCTGCAGGTATTGCCAACTCAGCACCGATGTTATTCACGCTATGGTTACTCACTGCTACTTTCGTTTAGTTCCAATTGTGAAATTGTACGGGTCAGTAGTAGGTTGGCACTATTGTCGTTCGCACAGAGGCCAGCTGTCTCCAGCTGACTCATTGCATTCCTGCCACGGACCTTAAGCTGGTGGACGGACAGTAGGTATATATAAAAGACAAAGGTGTATGTTTCACAAAACTCAAGCACTCAAACCAGTATACAAAAAAACTTGCGTTTCTTGAAATGTCAACGGAAATATATTTCTTTATAAAGTGCGTTTAAACAAATAAACAAGGTGATAGCCCTTGCCAGAACTGTTTCACGTCGAGCCTGCATAATAGAAAAACCAGGTGCGTTCACGCGTGGGTTCACTAGTTTAACATATTTACTTTAAAATTCGAGGTAGATTGGATATTTTCAATTTTGCAACTATAAAACGAATATGTTCTCTCGGCTTTTAAACTACTCGCGCTCTTAGGTACTTGAAAAGTCTGGTTGGTTGTTTGTACGAAGGAAATCGCATACTTTCCTCCTGTACTGTAGTTAACTCACAAACACAAACACAAACACACTCACAGGCGCACTAGCGACCAAAGAACTATAGTTTTAACGCAGCCAAATGTAGAGCAGAGGAGGGTATCCTCCCCTTGTTCTTCACAAATGTATAGTGTAACTAACTGCAGTTGCCATCTAGCGGTGCTGCATTCAATCAGTTACCAGATCATTACGCTAATGGCTACAAGCATAGCTGTGAACATTATTACTATGAAAATGTCTTCTTCTTCTTATCTTCAGCGTTTGTCCCGCCTGGTGGCAGAGTCCACTACATGGATTCGATGTCTCCATTTAGTTCTATCCTGGGCCATGTCAGGGAGGAGATTGACGCTCTTCAGATCTTTGTGAAGGGTATCGGCCCATCGTTGTTTTGGTCGCCATTTTGGTCTATTACCGGCGACATCCAACATGTAACCCGTCTTTGCTATAGTGTCATCCCCTGTCCTCAGCACATGTCCAAACCATCTTAAACGACTCTCACGCATTTTTTCAGGAATGGGTGCAATGCCAAATCCGAGGCCTAGGGAATCTTTCAATTTCCTTCCTTAATTGGCCCTTGTCTACCTTTGGGTGTGGCGAACCCATCGTACAAATAGCTTAAATATGATAGTGTGTGAGTCGAGGCCTTGGATGGAGGTCCTTGATTCATGCCCCGTCCCAGATCACTGGAACCGGGAAATGAAGGAGATAGACTACTATTCATGGATTGAAACTTTAATATAATTAGAAAGCCATAGACGTGAAGCCCTGCGTGGATGCGGATATCCGCAACATTTTTCGCCATGCGGATAGCGGATAAGCTGCAGATTATATTTAGAGTAAATTTGCGGAGAGTTTTTAGGATACAATGTTGAACTGGATTTTTAATAAGTTATTTTAGTTTTTGCTAAGATCTACGTCTTTCACATTTCCTGTTATTTCCCTATTTGCTTTTGCTTGGATTGTATGAGAATAATAGAGAAGCCAGTCAGGGAAATACTCTCAATTAGTGTTGACTTATGCCAAACAAAAGTCCTTTATACCTGCGCTTGCCGGCGTGGGTGTATCCTACGACTAAGTACAGTAAGTAAGTGCTATAATTAGACGCCCGGATTCACAAGTCGTTACTCAGAGGGACAAAACTCAGTCAACATTGTCTTGCGATTAACACATATAGCCTAGGGGAACAAATTTCTCCTCAAATGTCTAAATGTGTTGCTTTAATACTTTATGCTTTATCTAATGAATTAACAAGTAGTTCCGTGAAGAACTAAATAGCCTATTTTATATATCTTACTTATGTTAATCGCCTCTACAACATACAAAATTTCAGTTTGATTGATGTAACTTAATAGATTCATAGATACTGATTGAGAACCGTCTAAATATTTTGAATGGTCGCCATGTTGGATTTCTTTATATGCTGGCCGTAGAGTTATGTACTATTAGATGACAATTACTGCTTAGGTTCATTATTCAAACTTTGACTTTGATCGCATGATTAGGACACAAAAAATAAATTCTTAATTTTAAAATTTTGTACAGCCACCATCTCGAGGTTAGGTAAACAATTGAACTAAATTAGATGTCAGTGTATTGCAATGTGTATAAACATAAGGAAATATATCGAATTCACTAAATTTGTCAATTTATTGTTGTACCGGTATACGGTCCCTATAAAAGTCCTACATGTTTAGCATACGAGAAGCCCCATCTTCTCATATTTCCGAAAACGTTTTACGCTTGGCGTAAGGGTGGATCATATGATAAATTATTTCAGACAAAGGTTTTAGGTACTTTTATTATATTTGAATTGAAGCGAATGGCCATAACAGGGCATTTCAATTGAACGCCCGTAGGCTCCCCAACAAGTTAAATTTCAAGTAGTTGCAACTTTGGTTGCCAGACGCCACTGTCACTAACACCCAGCGTACAGTTCAGGCATAGCATTAACTAACTGCATTCGGTTCATAATTCTTACCATTTTGGCCACTTATTTCTCATGAAATTATTTATCATTAGCCAAATAGAGTACTATCAGTTTGTTTTTCAGACCTACTTGATCGAAACTTGACCCGTACTTGCCTCCAAGAGTCTGCGGCAGTCCATTGCAGTCACGGTGCTAGAACCTGCACGTCTCATTTCATGTGTGCCGCAGGGTATAGTTCCGAGATCACAGTGTGTGGGTCACTTCCTTGCAAGCTGTGATCCACCTTAAACAAAATCTAGCTTGTGGCACCTTTTTCCTGCTGTCACATCTTTCAACTAAAGTCCAGCGGCGATGGGATAAGGATGGTGGAGGCAAGTTTTCGGGTTGAAACTGGAAGCCTCTAGTTCGGACCTGCACGTTGGCAGCAGATGTGTGATGGTCGTCTTTCTGAGACCTCGTGACTAGTCAGGAGTTCGGTCCTGCATCTGTGTTTGGGCAGGCCTATTAAGGATCACCGCTGCCCACCCCGAATGGGGAAGGCCCTAGAAAATGTGGGCTAAACATCGGTAGTCACACCTTCAGCCGGTTGGGAGGCCGCACCCCTTTTGCGATCGAAAAATGAAAACAACGAATATCCAAACTTTAATGTTCGAACGTTACTCGATTTGAAGGACAATAACAGGCATGAGAGAAGAACAGCGCTCGTTACCCATGAGCTTGGTCGAATGAACAGAGACATTGCTGCCTTAAGTGAAAACAGATTGTCCAGCGAAGGTAAAATTACAGAGTTCAGTTCAGGTTACACCATATTCTGGAAGGGGGAAAAGATGAGGGAGAGCGCCGTATTCATGGTGTTGGTTTCGCTATAAATACCACACTGGTCAATGATCACCAGCTAACTCCAACCGCTGTCAGCGAAAGAATTATGACTCTCCGAATCCCACTCTCCCGGGGTCACTTTAAGACTCTAATCGCTGAATATGCTCCCACATTGGATGCTGATATAGAAGTTAAAGACCAATTCTACAACCTGATGAGCACAATCATCATCAAAGTACCACCTAGAGACAAACTCTTAATGCTTGGCGATTTCAACGCCATAGTTGGTAAAGATCATTATGGAACAATGTGATGGGAAAACAAGGACTTGGCAACTGCAATGCCAATGGTCTATTACTCCTTGGTCTATGTGCTGAACATGAACTCTTTATTACCAACACTCAGTTCCGCCTGCCGAATCGCTACAAAACCACTTAGATGCATCCTCGCTCGAAGCACTGGCACATCCTTGACTATATCATCACCAGGCCATGTGATAAAAAGGACATCCTTGTCACTAGGACCGCAAGAAGTGTCGATGACTGTTGGACAGATCATAAGCTCCTTTTTTGCCGGTTGAGGATCTCAATCTGCCGCAAACCGAAACATTCCATCCACAACCTGTCCATATGGAAATTTGACACTTCTAAACTCCAAGTAAAATCAATTGCTACAGATTACAGAAATGAAATCGCAAATAAGTTGGCTAGTCACCCAGTTAGCACAAATAGTGTTGTACAGGAATGGGCAACGCTTCAGAAGGTCATCACTGAGTCGGCTGGGGAAACAATTGGTTTTGTGAAGAACAAAAGACAAGACTGGTTTGATGAAAATAATGATGAAATTATGTGTCTTATCAAAGCCAAACGGGAAGCTCATCTATCCTTTCTTCAAGATCCGTCTTCCAGTGTGAAAAAATCACAATTCGTGCAACTTAAGGGGAAATGTCAGGCACAAATCAGGGAAATAAAGAACAACTGGTGGCAGCGAAAAGCTGAAGAACTGCAAAGACTATCTGATAGCCGTGACCTGCAAAACTTCTATGCAGGCATAAAGGAGGTATACGGCCCAATCCGATCATCATCAGGTACATTGAAAACTGCTGACAATTCCGCCATTTTAGCTGATCAAGGACAAATTTAGGAGCGTTGGAAGGAACATTTCTCTGTACTTCTAAATCGTTGCCGAGGACTTTCTTCGCAACGTCCCTCAGCAGCCCCAACAACCATGGAAGACGGTTCCGCCGACATTCCGAGATTTCAAAAAAGCGCTCAATCAACTAAAGCCGAGAAAGGCTCCTGGTCCTGATAACATTCCTCTGGGGT
The DNA here is from genome assembly GCA_946902985.2 of Meconema thalassinum. Lineage (NCBI taxonomy): Eukaryota > Metazoa > Arthropoda > Insecta > Orthoptera > Tettigoniidae > Meconema > Meconema thalassinum. The sequence continues at coordinate 218,462,080 of OX336391.1, forward strand.
TGTTAAAAAGTGGAGGTATGGCTTTGAAAACTCGACTTTTTACACTTATCCTCTTAATTTGGGAAACTCGAGAAGTACCTGACGACTTGAAGAATGCTACCATCATCACTATCTTCCAGAAAGGCAATCGTAGTGTGTGTGGGAACTACCGTGGTATATCGCAATTATCCATTGCAGGTAAAGTTCTCGCAAGAATTCTACTAAGCCGGCTCCAAAGTATCTCGGAGAGGATTTTGCCCGAGTCTCAATGTGGTTTCCGAACCCCCAGGGGCACAACAGACATGATATTCTGTGCCAGACAACTCCAGGAAAAATGCAGAGAGCAACAGGAGCCTCTGTATTAAGTTTTCTATAACCTGGAAAAAGCCTTTGATTCAGTACCAAGATCTGCTATGTGGAAAGTATTAGCGCACTTTGTATGTCCAGACCGTTATGTGGAATTCGTTAAAGTTCTTCATGATGGAATGTCTGGGAAGATTCTTCACGGTAACTCTGTATTTGATCCGTTTCCGATCACTCACGGTTTGAAACAAGGCTGTGTGCTTGCTCCAACACTCTTTGCATTGTACATGACTGCCATTATGTATGAATCATCTTCCAACAACCTAGGCATAGAGATTAAGTTTCACTTCGATGGAGGTCTTTTCAATCTGGCAAGACTTCGTTCACAGAGACATACCCAAGTTACCCGGGTAAGAGAACTGCAGTATGCCGATGACACCGCATCTCCTGCTCCGACACCTGCAGAGCTTCAACAATCGGTCAATCGCTTTAGCACTGCGTGTGATCTCTTTGGTCTTACCATCAATGCAAAGAAAACAAAGGTACTTGCACAACCTGCCCCAGGATTACCTTCTCCTGAGTTCAATATCTCCATCTTAGACTCAACACTGGAGCAGGTTAATCATCTTTCATATCTTGGTAGCATCTTGCCTAAACGGTGCACTTGCGAACATGATGTTGACAAAAGAATTGGGGCTGCGCATGCAGCATTTGGCCGTTTAATGCACAGAGTCTTCATGAATAAAGACCTAAAGATGCATACCAAACTCATGGTGTACAAAGCTGTCGTCATCTCAACGCTACTGTATGGCTGTGCAACTTGGACACTCTATCGCCGTGATATCAAGAAACTTGAGCGCTTCCACCAACAAAATATGAGATACATCTTGAATATCAAGTGGGAGGACTACGTGACCAACACTGCAGTTCTCGAGAGAGCGCATCTCAATAGCCTTGAGACAACTATCATCGCTCATCAACTGAGATGGTTAGGCCATGTTCACCGTATGGGTGATACCAGGCTTCCACGTCAATTCCTTTATGGTGAACTTTGCTCCGGCCCCTCTGAAGCGTTTAAAGACCAGCTAAAACACATAATGACGACGACTGGTATACATATCCACTCATGGGAAACAACTGCTGCGGACCGTTTACTGTGGCGGAACACTACATCGACCACTGTCAACTTCTTCGAGGAAGAACGTCGCAGACATGAAGAGGCCAAGCGACAAGCAAGAAAGCTTCGTCAATTTCAACCCCGCCCTCCCCCGACCATTGAGTTCAATTTATTTGGACGCATGTTTTATGCCAGGATTGGCCTGTTTAGTCATCAGAAACACATCCACAAGCTGGTCTGAAAAGTTCTATGAAGGAAGAAGTATGTGTACTCGGAATCGAGTTACAGCCGACGAAAATAGAATGACAGAAATGATGTTATTGAATTCAATGTAGGACTATTGGTTACTTCACAAACAACCTTCAAACTCGTGTGCACATAATACTTTGGTCGACAGTAGGTTAGTCGTAATTTGATTTAAGCTTTGAACATTTGGGTGCCCACCATTACTTTTCAGTCAAGATGGTGGCGATACAAAACATGACACTGAGGTGCCCATTGCTAGTGCTACCTCTGTACCAAATTTCATTCATCGTTTACATGAAAGGGAGGGAAGACAAATAAACACAGAGACTCGCTAAATTAACGTAAACGAAAGCGAAAGGACTTCGGTTCACAGGAATGACATCACATCATCACAAGAAAGAAAAAGAAAATAAGTAAAACAAGAGGAGACACAAAATGAAAAATGGAGAAACAGAAATTTAAGATAACTTCAAGTTAGATAAATTCAGTGACTGAATCGTACTTACATTTAGTTGCTTTTAGGGTGCGGGCTAAAGCCCGACACACGCACTCACGCCCGTCTTACATGAAGGCAGAAATTGGAAGGGCGAAACCTTCCCTCAAAGTGCGCAGTAACGCGCCCGAGAAAAATAAGTCGTAAATACGACAAACATCCCCTCTCCGTATACATGGAGGGAGGGGGTCCAATAGCGAAAGCAAAGCTTGACAACAAGTTGTGCTTCGGCCAATAGGATAAAATTATACATAAAGTGAGTTAGCAAGGTTGAAATGTTTTGCCATCTGGTGAAACGTCTACGCAGAATTACTAAGTTTGAACGCAGTAAGAGTGACGGAGAAACGTATGTCACAATAATATGACATAAAGGAATGATAATAGTAATAATAATAATAACATGAGAAAAAATAACGAACCTGAATAAAACGGTTCAATAATAGAAGCGAATCATGTGTAGATCCCATCTCCTTGCAAAGAATGGAAAATAGCTGACTGTTTAAAGCTCTTGCCTTCACAAAACTTACAAAACTAATTACATCGTTCGGCACTTGATTGACTTCCGGTTGTAGTACTTTCGAAGCCAATGCCTCCCTGTGTATCATACAATGTGTGGACTTTACAGAATTAATAACAGCACTCACTCTTGTTCTGAAACCCTTTTTAGTTCCAGTAAATGTCGACTCCCCATCAGTACATATACCAACACAATTTGTCCATGAGAGATTGTTGTCAATAAAAAAGAAATTCACAAGAGAAAAAATATCTTCGCCTGTAGTCCGCCCTTCCAGAGCTTTACAAAATAGAAAATCCTCGTGCATTTCATTTTCATGACAGTAGCGTACAAAAACAAGAAGCTGGGCACTGTTTACGATATCAGTACTGTCATCAAGTTGCAGGGCAAATTTTGGGCTATCATGAAGACGTGGTAGCAATTGATTTTTTTATGTCAGAGGCTATTACATCAATACGACGAGTTACTGTATCATTTGAGAGTGGTATCGACTTCAAACAAGCCTCCGTGGCTTAGGCTGCAGCACGCCGGCCTCTCACCGCTGGGTCCGTGGTTCAAATCCCGGTCACTCCATGTGAGATTTGTGCTGGAAAGAGTGGAGGCAGACAGGTTTTTCTCCGGGTACTCCGGTTTTTCCTGTCACAAATTTCATTCCAGCAACACACTCCACTGTCATTTCATTTGTCATTCATTTAATCATTGCCCCAGGGGAGTGCGACAGGCTTCGGCAGCCGGCACAGTTCATATCCTCGCCGCTAGATGGGGGCTTCATTCATTCCATTCCCTTACCTGGTCGGTCGACTAGAAGCAGGCTGTGGATTTTCATTTTCATCGACTTCAAACACTCACCGAACTTTTCTCCATGCATGATCGCGCACATTTTCACGGCTGCAGAAAGAAGTAATTTCTCACCAATAATATGTGGTGACTTGGATTTTGCAATTAAATAGGATACCTCCAAGGATGCTCTTAGCGCTTTCTTAGGAACTGTTGCGTGCTTTACTAGGAATCTAACATTTCCTTTTAGTTGTTGCTCGTGGCGCTTAAAAAATGCTAAAGGTTTACTTACACAGTCTGGATGTTTAGTCTGCAAGTGTCTCTTAACTGTCGTTTGCTAAAATCTCCAAACAAAGAACGCATTGAGGTTGTTCCTGATTATTATTCGAAAGAATGCTGGTAAGGCCTAATGTCAGATAATCGTCTTGATATTTACGCACTTTCACTTTGTGTGTCGAATTAACAATCCTGATGGGAGCAGAAGTAGACGTGGAAGAACAATGGACTTTGTTTAAATTCGAACCTTGTTCTTTTTCCGAAGGAGGGCAAGCACTATCACTTTCATGGGGTCTCTTTTTACCACTTCTAATAAACCACTTATCCCTGAGTAATGGGGTCACTCGTATCAGTTTATTGTAAAGTTGGCTAACCACGCGCTAGAATTCACCTGCTCACTCACTGTCTTTGAACTGACTGGAAAGGCCTAGCTGAATTCGAATCGGCAACGGCAGAAATAGAAGAATCCATTCTTGGAATCCATTCTTGAAAGGAAGTGGCAGTCACATTGTCAAGTGGCTTATTGTCATTAAGTGTTTGGTAAGGAGATGTCACTGCGGGTGGCGAGTGAAAGGGAGTTGTATGGGAAATGTTACTCGGCACCTTTTCTCAGAATTCCTGCTGGCAGGATCTACTGGTCAGTTCTTGTGAAATAAGACAACAAAGGTACGAGTTTATTATTCTTGAATGGTCTTGGGAGCTACCTGCCTATGATAGGTTCATGAATATGAGGATAGTAATATTTGTTACAGAATATGAAATATAAATATTTCAATCAAAGCTGGCGCACCCCTTTATCAGTCTCTGCGCCCCCCACTGTGAAAAGCTCTGATCTACAGCACAAATCCATCAGCGACGGGTACGAATGCTATACCTCATCTACGGAATATGTGAAGTAGGTTTGCGCATGACGTCACACGGAGGAAGTGAAAAGAGAATTCGATGGATGAAGATGCATCCATGCGAGAGTTGGTTGAAGCCAAGGTCGCGCCACCCTCCTGCGCTAATTATTCTGTGGCAACGCGCCTCATCGGACCAGTCAGCCGAATCACTCTGTGCGCAGACTACATGTTTTCACACTGGCACTCCGCAGATTGTTTGGACGGAGTATAGTTGGTTTTGACATGGGGCTGGTAACGGATGTGATTCCATGTAGCGGGATGGACTGGAGGTTACTGGATTCTTACCATGGGTATAGTTACTCAATGTTTAGTCCGCCGCTTGGCTGTCACCGAGGAGGTCCGGGTTCGATTGCCAGCTCTTCCAAAATTATTATTCTGCTCTGGAGACTGGAATGGGGTTCACTCAGCCTCGTGAGTCATAACTGACAAGAGGTGAGTTTTATTCCTACCTCAGCCACCCAAGAAGTGTTTTTTCCATGGTTTCCTTCTTCTAATCCAGGCAAATGCTGGGATGATACTTAAATTAAGGTCATGAACTCAAATCTTACTCCAAATTACAAATACACACACTAATATAGCCATCATAATGACACAGGTTATCATACAGATTCCACAAACGCCCAAATACACGGGGATCATGATAGGATACAAGAAATATTTTGGTTTCCAAATTTCCTTAAATTGATTTATTGTGATTCGTTACAAAAATAAGCAATCTCTACGGGAGGAGTCATAATCAACTGATACAGGAAGTTATCTTCTAGTATTTTTAAAAGTAATACTATTATAATAATTTTATTATTGATAGTGTTATTATTATCCTGAAGTAATACGAAAGTGGTCCCGGGATTGGTTCTGTCAAAAGGATAGGGTGTGGTTTTTAGTGGGTAAGAATCCCACACACTCAAAGTCTTATGTAAGATTTTCCACTTCCCTCGTAATATATATATAGGGAGGTGTTACCAGCACCGCGCCCAAGCGCCTCGCCTGCAAAGCGAACAGGGGCCCGGCTTCGCCCGGTGGATTTAATTGTTTTATGAATGATAATTAATACTACTACAGAACTGGCAATGATACTTAAACTAACAGAAAATAAATATTTTTAAATATAACTTTTTCTGGTGGTCGTAGTGGTTGTAGTGGGGGTGATAAGTAGTACAGTATAATGGACGTAACATTCAGGTCATTTTCCCGTTATGATAATAATGAATAGGGAAATTGCGGTTTACTGACTACAGCACTGACACATGTAAATTAGTCTACAAACAAATTTTTAAATATGTTTAGAAAGAGGAGTAAGTGAAATAAGGCATTGCCTAGGGCCTATATCTCATTGGCTGTTAGAAATGTAGAGACCAATAGTGTCGTCTTTTGTCGCATAGCGCCGGAGGAAAATAATCAGAACACTTTGGAAAACTTCGGCTGTCCGGAGCTCCTGAGGTAGAATAGTATCATTTACCGCCACATAGCACTCAACGATAAGTTTCGGAATAAATGAAGATAAATTTGAAAGCACTAACGCTTATTGCAACTGATAACCTCAATGTACTGCACCAACACCATTGCACTTATACAGAGGCATAATATGTTCATGATGATAACTGTTTTAAGGGGCCTAAGAAATCTTTTTGCACTAATCCCGTGACTGCAATTTATAAGCAGCGCAAGATTTAACTATTTTTTGCAATTCTGCACCAGTACAATGGTAGGGGCAATGTGATGCAGCCCGAATTGCCAGTCAGCAATGGACTTTTTAAAATACTCTTATAGTTACACTACTACGGACATGAATGGTTCAAGGGCCTTAATACGTGGTTTTCAAGTTCAGTTTGTTTGTTATTCTAAATGTAGGGAATGGAGAGCGGTGTCCAAAATATCAAGTGGACAGTGTTACCAGCAGGGTTTCAAAGTGTAAGTAAAATTTGGCGCCATTCGGAGGAGCGGTGTGGATTTGTGATAAAGTGCCTAAATGCAGGAAATGGAGTGGTCTGTCCGAAATGTTTAGTGGACAGTGTCACCTGCAGGGTTCCAAAGGGTAAGTTTACAAAATGTTGCCTCCGTAGCGTAGCGGTCAGCATGGTTAGCTGCCGCCCCGGAGGTCCTAGGTTCGATTCCCGGCTCTGCCAGGAAATTTGAAAAGTGGTATGAGGACTGGAACGGGGTCTACTCAGCCTCAGGTGGCCCAAATGAGTAGAGGGGGTTCGATTCCCACCTCAGCCATCCTCGAAGTGGTTTTCCGTGGTTTCCCACTTCGTCTTCGGGCAAATACCGAGATGGTTCCTACTGTCAGGCCACGGCCGCCTCCTTCCCTCTTTCTTGCCTACCCCTTCCCCCTTTCCCTCATGAGGCCCCTGTTCGCTTTGCAGGTGAGGCGCGATGCTGGTAACACCTCCCTAGTTGTATCCACTCCGATCAGATGTTCCCAGCTCTAGGACACTGCCCGTAGAGGCGGTAGAGGTGAGTTCCCCGCTGAGTCCGTGGGAGCCACCAACCTGGAGGGTAAATTCGATAAAGATAAAAAATAAAAGTATACAAAATGTGGTTCAGATCGGTGAAACAGTGTAAATTTGTGCCAAAGGGCCTAAATGCAGGGAATGGAGTGGTCTGTCCGAAATTGCATGTAAACAGTGTTACTCGCAGGGTTTCGAAGGGTAAATATACAAATTTTGGTTCAGATCAGTGAAACGGTGTAGATTTGTGCCAAAGGGCCTAAATGCAGGAAATGGACTGGTGTGTCATAAATTTCATGTAGACAGTGTTACTCCCAGGGTTCCAAAGGGTAAGTGTACAAATTTTGGTTCAGATCGGTTGAACGGTGTAGATTTGTGCCAAAGGGCCTAAATGCAGGGAATGGAGTGGTCTGTCCGAAATTTAACACAGCCTAAACTATTCCTCTTGAATCTGGCTATCATATACAAAAATAATTTTTCGAATCCGACTGGTAGTTCCAGAGATTAGCGCGTTTAAAGACACAAACACACAAACTCTGCAGCTTTATTAGATTAGTATAGATATATACATGGGTTGTTTTTTTAGTTTTGGCACCTTAATTATAACTGGATTTATAACTCACTTAGATGGTTCCAAGTTTCACAGGCCCTCGATGTAGTCCCCACCGTTGCGTACAACGTGTTCCCAGCGATGCGGAAGTCGTTGGATCCCGTTGGCACTGCCCAATCTATTGATGGTACGAAGAGAGCGCTCGGCAGCCTGCTTAACGTCTTCAATGATACGGAAGCGCTCCCCGCGCATTGTCATCTTCATCTTCGGGATGAGTCGCAGGGACTGATGTCGGGAGAATATGGGGGGATTATAGAGAAGCTCCCAGCCCCAGCGATCCAACAATGCTGACACAACGTCTGCTGTGTGTGCCCTAGCATTGTCATGTAGAACGATGAGCGGTGTAACCATGTGGTGGCGCCGTTTCCTTCTCAGAGCTCTTCGGAGATGGTCTTGCAGAAACGAACAATAGTACGCCGCATTAACGGTTTGCCCTCGGGGAACAGTATGGTGAATGATCACACCATCCCAATCATAGGCAAGAATCAATATTACCTTCACATTGGTGGGGGTTGGTCGAACTGTTTGTTTCCGTGGTGATCCGTGGTGCCGCCACTCGTTCGATTGGCGTTTTAACTGTGGCTCATAAGATCTGGCCCACGTCTCGTCAATGGTTATGATACGCCGTAAGAAGGCCTCTCCTTCGCGCTCATAACGCTGCAAGTGCATACGACAAGCGTCATATCGTAGCCATTTGTGCATGCCGGTTAAGTCATGCGGAACCCATTTGGACGCAATCTTCCTCATTTTCAGTAAGTCTTTCAGGATGTGGAGGACTGTTGAATGCGCCAGTCCGGTATCTTGCTCTAATTGACGAATCGTTACGTTCCGATCCACCTCTACTAACGCGGACACCATCTGTACATTGTCATCACTTACTGGTGGGTGACAGATCGAGGCATGTGCTCCACACGTTCGCGCCCATCTCGAAAGGCTGCAACCCATCTTGCTACCATTCTGAACGGTAACGCAGCTGCACCGCACGCTTCCTGCAATCCTCGGTGACACTGTTTAGCACTGCGACCCCTAGCACACTGAATTTTTATCCACGTTCTCTGCTTGGAAAACATTGCGACTGTCTTTCGCGAGCGCTGGTCTCACACTACTCATTTAACAGGCGCGACTGCGCATGAGCGGTGGTGAGGACGGGCGAGGTCATGTGCTCTGAGGGAGGGGATGCAGGGCAGCAACCGTCGGCAAAAAAAATTATATATACGAGGGTTGGGGCAAAAGTCATAGAATATTTTTTTCTTGTAGATATGTGAACGGATCACACACGTATGTGTCGTATGGAAGTTCTGCAGGCATAGTGTGTATGCAGAACAACAGATGGCTCTGTGATAGCCGGTAGTAGCGCAGCGAGGGCTGTGCAGTCAGTCAGTTGGTGAGTGTCTTGCGAGATGGATGGAACTCTTGTTGAGCAGTGCGCTTACATCAAAATAGCCGTTCTTTGAGGGAGAAATGCGATGGAATGTCAAAACGAATTAGTGGAAGCCCTTGGGAATAATGCCCTATTATACCGCACAGTAGCACGGTGGGTAAGAATGTTTCAGCAAGGACGTGTAGCAACCAGTGATGAGCAACGTTCAGGACGAACTGTCAGTGTGCGGACCGACGTGGCACGTGCCGTCATCTAGCAGCTCCTAGATGAAGACAGACAATGGACGCTACTGGAGTTAGAGAGAGCAATCGAGAAACGGACCATCCACAGGATATTGCGTAATGAGCTGCAACTACACAAAATCGCACCGCGGTGGGTACCGCATGCACTGACGGAAGTTCAAAGGTGGGTGTGCTATGCAATATGCTCCGACCACCTTGCACGCTGGTAACAGGACGGCGATCAATTCTTGTCATGAATAATCGTCATCGATGAATTTTGGGCCAGGGCATACGAACCAGAACTGAAACGTCAGTCCGCGGAGTGGCGACATGCTGGATCACCAAGGAGGCAGAAGTTCCGTCAGAATCCTTCCCCAGTCAAATTGATGGTGATCGTCGCGTATGACGTCAGGGGTGTCATTATTTGCCACTTTTTTCCACAGTGACCGCACAGTACTACAGGAAATTCCTGGTGCGACAGGTATGACGTGGCGTTCGGGAGAAACGTCCGGATCTTGTGGACAGTGCAATAATCCTGCACGACAATGCAAGACCACATAAAGCAGGGTATGTAGGGCAGCTACTGTGATGTTGGGGATGGGACGAATTGGAGTACCCACCGTACTCTCCCGACATTTCGCCCTGTAACTTTGATCTCATTCGAAAGATTAAGGGACCACTACGTGGTAGGCGGTTTGCAACACGAGAGGAATTGCTAATGCTGTGCGCCAACAGGTGACCAGATTCACACATGGTGCGGCAAATGCTGAGGCAGATGGTATTCAGCGCCTCCCACATCGTTGGCAGCGTGTGGTGACAGTAGCAGGGGACCACTTTGAGGGTCTTTAGGCCCAGGTTTGTCATGTCAACTGTATGTGTACTTTGTTGTCATTCTTTTGTACCGTGAAGGCCATATTGCCCTGTATACTACCGTAATAAATTAAATTAGAGTGTTACGATATTGCAGTGCTATTCATTGTCCACACATGTAGTTAACACCTTGTCCTTTCGTCTGTATATGTCACATCTTCCAACCGGACTGGTATCTTCATGAAAGAAAAATTGCCATGACTTTTGCCCCAACCCTCGTATTATTATCATCATTGTTATTATTATTATTATTATTATCATCCCGTTGTTTCCTGTGATGGGGAAACTAATAGACTATCTGACACAAAAGCGTAAAGGAAAAAAAATATGGGCTCAAAATGACCTGAAACGGATATAACAAGAAATGCAAAAGAAACTAATGCCCTGCAATTATACTTACAAAAGAGTCAATCTTCACGTATAGGAAACAGAAATCCACTTGCTTCTAGTGACCCTGGAGTCAGGGATGCTCCAGATAATGCAAAACGCTTACCCCGTCTTATGACCCGAGTTCATGACACCGCGCGATCTGCGAACAAGCAAGAGTGACAGAATTCACCCTCACTGCTCAGGATGCAGATCAACGGCAGGCTGTATAACTATGCATTGCGCCGTATGTCGATTCGTGTCTGGCCACGTGTTTTGGCAATTTTTTTAAATTGCCGTTTTTTTTTCATTATCATAGTATCGAATTAACAGAGCGCATTATAATAAGATAGAAAACACCAGAAAACGAAGTTCTCATAAATTTCGTTAAAAATAAAACATAAATATGATTATTAGCTACAAGCACCACAAAATTTGTGTTGTATGAACCCATTGCATAGCCCACATTTAGGAATAAGGGGTCTTTTGTTTGGATGAATTCGGCTTGAATGTAATTTGTTCATGCTCCCCCAACGATTGTGCTACTTATAACATGCTTTTTTCTAATGTCTATATTACTGCAAAAAATAGTGGATGCACGTGCGAAAGAAATGTTATAAAATAATACTTCGGAGTAAGGAATCCAGCGCCGCGCCAGTGGAACCTTGTCAAAACGGTTAAATTCCTAGCATTATAATAGTAGCATTTGGTGGGTGCAATAAATTAAGTCAAATCAGTTTATCCAAGAACCTAGCGTAGAATAAAAGCCAAGCCATTTTACGTACATTTTATCACCTTTTTCGTAAAACCTTTTGTACGAGAAAGTGCTAGGGGTATTGCCCTTTTCAAAATTCTTCCCCGTAAAATGCTCCTTCGGTAGATTGTTCGTAAAGGTGAGTTTGATTTTTTTTTAAGCGGCATATCTCTGTGCTCCAGTTGGGGGTATACCTTTATCGAAAATGAACTTGCGTTTACTGATAAGGACATAATCACCTATTCGAAAGCGGTGGCTCTGAAGATCGGTAGTTTTGAAGGGGCTTAAAATTCGATACAATCGCGGAATATTTTTCGTCACGAGGCGTGGTTTAATGCGGCACCAGACCCTGCACAAAATCAAGTGATAGGAAGCCCGAGTCGTGAATTCCCACATGTTCGCTGGCCTTTAAATTACTGTAGGTAGAATAATGGTACTGTAATCACCCAAAGTCTGTGTAAATACGTCGAAAAACCATTGTCTAAAACTTTTTGCTTTGAAAAAGTTTAGGCTTGCGTTTCGACATCTGAATGGTACGTTAAAATGCTGCAGTCACCGGAGTGCCTAATTTATTACGTACCGGTTTTACAATTGCCATTTATGAATAATCGTCGATTACGGTAAACATATACTTGACTCCATCGTTAGCTTGGGCAAAGTTCGTCGATTCCACGCAAAATAACTTTGCAAAAGTGGCGGTGCAGAGCCCTGTGCGGTATGAGATTTGCGAGGCCCTTACTTCCGGCGGGTGGGGTGCTGAGAATACCATCTAGGAATAAAAATAAGTGAGATAAATTGAGTGAATTGTAATATTGTAATTTTAAAATGCAGTAGAGGATTACTATTTCAAAAACTTACAGTACCGTAACAAAGAATGCTAAAAATGAACTCTACTGCCCTTTTTCTGGCTGAAGTATTTTATTAAATCTGTATAGTCCAAACTAGATGCCAATTCATTTTCTATGGACAGGTTTGCGAGTGTTGAGAGTGTCTAGATTCATGGTGTTTCTGAGATAGGTTTTAATTCGTTTTGAGAAACTTCTCTCGGCAGCCGCAACTGTGACGGGAATAGCAGCAACTATTCTAAGTATTTGGATACATTTCACTCTGATTGTTCTCCACGATGTACTTCAAAGCCGTTACAATTCCACTTTCTTTTTTTCCTCCTATCTCGAGTGTCTTTCCCATTGTATTTGAATAGCCATCAAACCCTGCGAGAAGGGAGAATGTTATTTTGTCAATAGTGTAATGCGAAATCTAGTGATAAATGTTTGAATTATTTTTCACATTAAATTCACCAATTATCATTTTTCGATCTGTCTAGCAATTCTTTTTTAAAATTATTATTATTATATTATTTATTATTTCTATCTTTCTTTCTTTCTTTCTTTCTTTCTCTCTCTCTCTCTCTCTCTTTTAAGAGTTTGTCTATCGTCGGTTGACAGTAACCTTTTGCGGGACCCTGTGCAGCCTCACATCCCTGGCGCCGCCACTGCTTTGCAGAGCTTATACAATGAGTTCCTCTCATGACTTGGCCGGCCAGCGCATCGAGCTTATCTGCCTCCCGTTGACTGATCACTTCCTGTTACATAGCACGCACTTCGCAGTTCTGAACAAGTGAGCCAAGTGCTGTGATGAGTGATGAGTCAACGGCAGCAGATAAGCTCGGTGCGCAGGCCGGCCAAGTCTTGAGAGGAACTCACTGTAGATACGACGTGCCGGACTATGCAACTCGCGGGCAATAACCATTTTGATTGGTGAAGGCTTCGACGATGATGCCAACATGACGAGGTACTCTTCTATTTCTATAATTTCTCCTTCGCGCAGATGACCAGCCTTCTGCGAAGCTTTTAAAAGTCTCGGGCGTTCAACCAGTTTATTGGGGTTATTTAAGTAAGAAATGTCGACCAGAGGCTTTAATGTTTTAAACGTCACATCGGAGGCAGAAGCTGTGCAGCTAGGAGTGGGAAATAGTTTAGCTATAATGGTTTTATACTTAACACACTTATTTGCCAGTGGAGAATTCTACCATACATCGCGTATACCGGCGGCACACCACCCAAGATTTAAACAAGTAGTTCCGTGACGAACTAAAGAGCCTACTTTTCTTACAATTTAAGAATTAATCTAAAATATTATGATCTATTATGGTGCTAATTTTGGATGAAATCCATTTGTTAGTATAGAAGTTACATGTGTTTAAAAATTGGATTTATCAGCAGGCTTAAATCATGTTGGCAGCACTGACGTTTTGTACCCTTAGAATGAAGCATTTTAACAAGACTCGGAGTTCGGGGACATGATCGATTCTTGTGAATGTGTAATAGAGATTTTATTGCTTCCAAATAACTTCCAGGGTTCATAAGGTTAACTTAAATAAAGAATGATATAAAAACACAGGACTTTAAAACAACAACAATTTAATAACTGAATCAATTCAAAATGTGACATAAAACCACCCTTAAATATTCACACAAGTTGTGAATGTCAACAAAATCAAGTGGACGAGGAGCCAGTATGACTCAGCGTGAAAGCTGTCAAAAACAATGTGATTTAAAACATCACCGTTCAAAAGTAAACAAGACGTTACCAATAGACAGATTAAATGAATAAATAAATTCAAAATAAAACAATGAAAACAAATTAATTTACAACACAAAAACAATTTAAATACAATTTATGTGTGTGGGGTGCGCGTTATGACTAACTACCAGTAATGAGCACATTTGATGGGCGTTCTTTTCCAACCAAACAATTGGATAAGTTATGAACTCCGTACAGCGAATTTAAGCAGCGAGTGGGAACAAACAATTAAAGAGACTAAAATTAACATGCAATACTGACATCCTCTAACTCTAAAATAAATTCAACAAAATACACGGGTGTATTTTTAACACAAAGGCCGCGGAACCACCGTCTTATGCCAGCAAAATATAATGGTGCGATTACGTGACATGAACAAACACTTGGCCGATTGCCAATTATAATTACAAAAAGGAACTATGGCCTAAAATGCCATAACAACATAAACACAAAATATATAAACAAACACACCTCAGAAATAGGCGTAGAAAGAACATGAATAAAATAAGCCGTAAACATGACATGAGACATTAGAATCTGTGACGTGGCAACTCCCCAAATTAATTTCAATAAAATTATAATCATTCGAGCAAGTACTCAAAACTTACATAACAACAATTTACTGAGCTCAAGACAGCTACAAAGACCTTATCTCACCCAACCTGAGCTAAGTGGCTGGTTCAAACAAACACCCTCTCGCATTCATATGTGTGTCACGCTAGAAATAGATCCCAGCTCATTAGCCGGAAAGTCGACGACCTTGTCTCACATAGGCACCTGGAATCGCGTCTAATAACATTCAATACAACTTCATACCTCAAAACATTCTCTTTAGGATTTTCAAGAACCAAATTCCTGGTCAACATTAGCCCAAAGAGGTAAATAATTTGCCGAATGAGTGCTGCAGTCAGGAACAGACCTCGCCTTTCCTCGCAATCACACTAACACCAAAGTACACGTGACACACAATCGTAGATCATCATCGCAGCGTTCGAACCAAGCACACACTCAGATCAAAGGTCAAAATATTGTCAAAATGACAATATCAAAGAATGTAATAGTTACTGACGGACAAGCGAAGTGCCTCCCGTATCAACAAAATTGCGCCAGGCAATTGTATCAAGCCAAATTGAACCTGAATGATTATAACTAAACAAACAAGTTATAAAATGCCCCAAACTAGTCTTACGTTAATATTACATGAAGTCCACTTGTGACATTTGTATTTATGACTACATTTTAAATGTATCTCTGGATGTACTCTAACTTCAAAAGAAGTAACACGTCGCCCCATCTATGTGACAAGTTTTGGAACTTACGGAGTCTATGCAGGACCTTCTATACTACCGGACCTGACACTGCAATCCAAGATGGCCGCCGTAGTTGGTGGTCGGACATTAAACGCATGACGTGGGTCAGAATCCAACACAACACAAAATAACATCATGACGTGATTTTGTCTGCTGTTAATCCATTTTATGGGCTTGGGACATCTTGGTCATCAGCCCCGTGCAGTTGGACTTGGGTTGAATTCCTCCAATTACGTGATTATTGTAGTAGTGTGTGTAGCTGTGTAAGGGACAGGCATGGGGAGGTGCCCCGGGAGTTAAAATAAGGTACTACCGGAGTTCCATCAGGAAAGGAATAAAATAAAATAATGTTGAGGCCCACAGGAGAGATCTGTAGAATATCTTGGCTGAGTGAATAGGGAAAGTTGTAAATGATGATGTTGATGATAATTGTTGTCTTAAGGGGCCTAACAGTTAGGTTATCGGCCATTAATGGTTTGGGTGATGGTGAAGCTGATAATGAAATGTAAACTATAACTAAAACTAACTACTAACTTATATACTGTACTAGAAGAAGAAATGGAAAACAAAAGGAGAACAAGGCAAATAAAGGACAGGAGGAAAAGAAATGCCCTCGACCCTCGAGGAATGCGGATTGAGGGACTTGGAAGGAAGGAGAGCCATAAAAGGCAGATAGGAAAGTGAATGAGGAGAGGGTCCGCCCCACAGGTAATGGATAAAAGAGGGAAAACCGGACCCAGCTCAGGAATCCCTCGGGGTCACCAACTCTCGAACTCACCAGCCGTGAGCCCCTGAGGGTGTAGCAATATCTAGGGTGCACCAGAAGTGGTGGGGCTACATACACCCTACCTCCTTGAGGGCCTTGAGCAGAAGGCAGGAGATAACAGGAAAGGAAAAAGAAGGCTGACCCCTCACAGAAGGAGGGTATCAGAAAAGATGGGACAAGGGCCAATTAAGGCGGGAAAGGAAGAGACTCCCTAGGCCTCGGATACCCTAATACCGTCGGGGTCGGGAGAGAGCAAGAGTTGACCAAGTGAAGTCGACAGGAAAGAAGACGGAGAGGAGCCCGGCAAAAGTAAGTGGAAGCAATGCCTGACTCAGCTGGGGCCCCGTGGTCGCCAACCCACGTCCCACTAGATGTGAGCCCCTGGGGGGAGTTGTATATGTTCCTGTAGGAATTTCAATCTCTTTTTAGTAAGTTACCTATTATTCTGGGCCTGTTTGCCATCTGTTGATGAATGCAGTACATTTGCATTTTTCTGTTGGCACAGGCTAGAGTAAAATGAGGCTTTTCACCGATGTCTCAGTCTCACTCTTGACTGTGATTATATGGAAACTACTGAGGTATAGGTGGTGCTTAGTAATGACATTCAGGGCACAGTCAGTGTCTGTTGGCACAGGCTAGAGTATCACCATTGTCTCAGTCTCACTCATGGCTGTGATTGTATGGAAGCTACTGAGATATGGGTGGTGCTTAGTAAAGACTTTAAGGGCACAGTCAGTGTGTGTTGGCACAGGCTAGAGTATCACCGATGTCTCAGTCTCACTCTTGGCTGTGATTATATGGAAGCTACTGAGGTATGGGTGGTGCTTAGTAATGACATTCAGGGCACAGTCAGTGTCTGTTGGCACAGGCTAGAGTATCACCAATGTCTCAGTCTCACTCATGGCTGTGATTGTATGGAAGCTACTGAGGTATGGGTGGAGCTTAGTAATGACTTTCAGGGCACAGTCAGTGTGTGTTGGCACTGGCTAGAGTATCACCGATGTCTCAGTCTCACTCTTGGCTGTGATTATATGGAAGCTACTGAGGTATGGGTGGTGCTTAGCAATGACATTCAGGGCACAGTAAGTGCCTGTGGATGCTGTGAAAGGTTCTACTCATAGGGTTAGTACTGCTGTACTGACTCAATGAGGAAAGCAATGATAATCTACCTCACTCCTCTTCTTGCTTAGTACGCCTCAATATAGCTCTGCCTTGGGTTTTTGTGGGTATCTACCCACATAACCTAACGGCAGTGCCTTTTGAGGATCCAACCAGCCTTCGGGCTGACTACCTAACAGACAGACATATTATCCTTAAAAATAAATGTGACCAACCAGGTGGTGTAGTTCTTGGTTATCACTTCTGGGGTCCAAGTTTGATTCCTGACTGTCAAAAAATCTTAATTCTAGTCTAAGGGTATGAACGGGGAACACACAGCCTTTGAGGTAAACCGGTAAATGTTGGGTTCGATTCTCCGCGAAGCCACCCAGCAAGTGGTTTACCAAGGGGTCCCACACATACTGAAGATAAATGCCTAGGTAATTCCTATCATAAGGTCACGACTGCCTTCTGTAAATCCGTCAACAAGTAGGCTAGTCGTATTCATTCATTCCTATTCATGAGATTAAATGGCACTCTGTCAAACGCATGACGTGTGTCAGAATCCAACCCAACACAAAAAATAACATCATGACGTGATTTTGTCTGCTGTTAATCCATTTTATGGGCTTGTGACTTCTTGGTCATCAGCTCCGTGAAGTTGGGTGTGGGTTGAATTCCCCTGATAGGAAATTAGAAAATAGGCACCAATGGCTTATCTTTATAATAATTGGATTTGCAACCAGTCACACAACAGTTTCAAGGCATATCACCACAATTTTAGCATAGCCTATGCATGAGTAAGCCTACTGGTAGTTTATTAAAACGGGATCCACACCAAGTACGTGATAAGATTGATATCCTTGAACTAGCAGGCGTATAATTGGATGAGAGAACACTGCAGACAATTTAAAAAGTAGGTTATGTTCATACGTACGGTAATCAATTTTCAGATCTTCTTAGGACTTAAATTGGAATACGTTAATTATTACTATGCTTGCTCATAATGAATTACCATTACTAATAATTTATAAACCCTAAATAGAATAATATATAGGCCAAACTTACCCTCTGATTGGCAATAGTGATGGTATCACAAGCGTAACAGAAGTCACCGGTATCTCGTATTTATGAAGTACTAATGCAGACATTTACTTACACGAACGTGTAATATCATTAAGCAATGATCAATAAGCACAGATAATCAAAGGAGACGATTGCTAACCGAAATTCATACTACTATCACATCGTAAACAAAACGACTCAACTTATAAACAAAGCATGTAATCACCAACAGCGACAGCCATCTTTCATCTGTCCCGCCGCTAGTGTCAGGTCCGGTATTATAGAAGGTCCTGGTCTATGCCATTACTTAGACTCGCGCTCCTCCTGGCGGATATCTTGTGAAGCTGTTCCGTTGTTTTGACTAGTATTGCGCTAGATGGCGCGGGCTGGATTGTGATCTTGCCAGTGATCATCGTCTGGGTTGGAGATTACCTATTGAATATGTCGTCCTGGTAACCAAACTAAACCTTGTTGAAACTTCATTATTACCCATCTTGACATCGAAGAAGAAGGATGTAGAATTTTCATCGCGGGATCTTTCTTAAGCCAGTCTCCAGACTCGGCCGGAAAACTACCTGTTTTCCCACTACTATCTAATGGAAAAGTTGTATTGACGTCTTGGAAAAGTCACGTTTTCTTTAATAAGCATGTTATATTTTAAATATGATTTAGTGACCGAGGCCGACAGGAAAAGGTACGTGTATCTGCATGTAATGGTTGACAAAACCGTTATTGAATAAGATCAGTATGTATGGAAAGTCGTATGAAAGGAAGTGTGTTTTTATGTTGGTATGAATTTGGCAATATAATGGGTCTTACTTCTTACTAATTTTTAGTTTATTTGATTTGTCATATTACATGTGATGTGCCTGTGTGGTTGGCATAGACGTGAGATGTGTTTGGTAACCTAACATTTTTCCTCTCCGAGGTTGGTACCTTAGCCGTACATGTTGAGTTTCTGTGCACATGGTTGATTTGGGTGATGCGTAAAAGGTTGGATTTTTCATGTGAGTGTTTTTGATATTACTGATCTTTGCAAATAACTACTTCATCTTCCAAAACCTTGTGTTATGTTTTGAGTGTGTTTATTATCTAAGCTTATCCAGATTTTCATCTGTTGTATAACAGCGAACCTCTGGTTTTGATTCGAAGCAGTTTTAGTAATTTCATTTTAACGTTCTGGTTTTATTTGTTTTCCCCCTGTTTCGTTTCAAGTAGAATGCTCCATAAGAGCCTGTGTGAACATCTCTATGATGTATTATCTTATTCTTGGGTCATCGTTGGCCTGACAACCTTAACCTCATTGTTTTGGGTTATGGATTATTAGACTTGTATTTTGTCTTAAACATCTGATATTTTGGGACTCCATCTTGAGATTTTGATGACGACAGCTGCGTTAACGTCTAGGTCCCTTGTGATTGGGAGTGATTTAAAATATTTTCTTCGTGTTTAACTGATAATTCTTGATGACCGTCGTACTTGGTCATAGTACTAACTTCTCCTACGTTTTATTGAAAAATCTTGACCATTTAATATCGACTATGATGATATATTCTGTTCATCGGAAAGGGGTAATTATTTTAATGTCTTTGGGTTTCCTCCTTTCTAGTACTGTATCAATTGTTTGTGTGTTGGTATGACCTTTCTTATGTTATTGTATCTTAATATCTTGGTAAATATATTATAAGGTAAATCTGACTTGGTGTTTTCTATCACTTAGATTTAATGTCTGGTAGTTTCTCTCGGAAGCAAACCCCCTGGGGATCCAAATGGGTAGCAATATTCCACAAGTACCTACCCTTTGGGGTAGGCATTCTTACTATGACTTCACAACTGGTAGCAGATCGTTTGGTTAATTTTGACATTTCCACATTTTGTTTGTTTTGAGAGATTCCCAGACAAAGAGTCGAGAGATAGGGGATATTAAGATTTTATGTTGGGTTTAATATTATACAAATTTCTAATATTGTGATATATTCTGTTACATATCTGAGAGATATATGGGATTCCTATGGAAGGAAGAGAAAAGTTGGCAGTTTATTACCTGAATAAATCTGAAGTAGCTTATGAAGTCCTTGTCCGAGGGAAATCTCCTGTTTACCACCGAGAGATTGACCTTGCTACATTGAAAGAATTGAAATTGTCACCTATTATCGTTCCCAACTGGAGTGAACACCCGTGGATAAGCGGCAAGTCTTCAGTTGTATCTGATCTCAAAAACCTGATTGATTTAAGTGAGTTGATTTTTGGTGCCAGTGATAATTCTAGGTGTCTATTGTGTAGACTCAAGGATCGAATTTTGCATTGGTATTAATGTGTTGGTGATATAGTCGAGGTCTGTTCTGGGCACGATTCTGAATACTGTGAAAACTTAATAGACCTACGTTCACGTTTGGTTCAGTGTTACCATAAAATATTTTCTCAAGTGAAATCTGCTGATTCTGACAACTTGGTTGATGGTTATAACAGTGTCAGTTTGGAAGTGAGTGATCCTGGTGAATCCATTCATCTAAATACTGTGAGTAATAATAATTTAGTTGAAAATCTTGAATCTTGTTCGTTAGTTGATGATAGCGCAACCATGATTAATTTAGTAACTCGACCAATTCAGATAATGTTGTGAGGTTAGGGTCTTCAACCGGTGAACAAGAAGCTAGTGTGGTTCCTTCGAAATCTAACCGTACTGATGGTGTTAGCATGATTCCTGACGAGATTGACATGCATGGTACTTCGAACGATAGGCCAATTGAGATGTCAAGTAACAGTAGGTCTGTGAATTTATTAGATGGCCCCTCGTCTAACGAAGTTTTCCCTTCCCTTGCCAATTTTCAGCAAGGAATTAATTATGCGAATGTTCATCATCCTTTATCAACGTCTTAAAACGGTTTTCTTACATGTAATGGTAGTGATTCTGAAATTTTGGTCTTATTTTTGAAAAAGTTTTCTGAATTAATCGACAATGCTGTTATTTTTAACCTTTCTGAAGTTCAGATTTATCAACTAATTTTCCCTTATACTAATGGTTTGTTAAGAGAACAGGTATTAAAGGGTATGAGATCTCGTGCCTCCTTAAATAATTTCCATCTAGAGATTTTATCATCGTTATTTCCATCCAACACTTTGAGTATGCTACATCGCAAGTACTTTAATAGAGTACAACGTTTCGATGAGAGCCTAAATGACTACGTATCGGACATTAAGGGTTATGCTAAAGTATTTTGCATTGATATGAGTGAAGAAATGATAGTTTCTAAGATCCTTGATGAGATTAATCCTGAATATCGTTCATACTTGTCCATGAGAGGAACGCCTACTGATTTCCCTGGTCTAAACAGAATCATCATGATCGCTGAAACAGTTAGGAATGGTGACTCACTTCGGATTGCCAGTATTAGTACTCATTCTTTCAATTTCAGAAATGCTCCGGTGGTGAATCCAGAAAGAAGATGTTTCAATTGTGGTGTAGTAGGTCATCTTGCTAAATCATGTAATGAAATGAAAATCCACAGCCTGCTTCCAGTCTCCGACCGGGTCAGGAATGGAATGAATGAAGCCCCCATCTAGCGGCGAGGATATGAACTGTGCCGGCTGCCGAGGCCTGCCGCACTCCTCTGGGGCAATGAGCTAAATCATGTAATAACAAATTTAATTCCAGGAAATGACATCAGGCCAAGGAGACCTACTCGGTATATCATTCTGTTCCTAATGTTTCTTCTAATGTGTCTAAAGGGTCTGTTAGAAATGTTTCGACTCAATTTGACGTTAAGCAGGAAATCTTGGATAATGATGATAGAGGTCTCAACGCGATTTATGAATCTTGTAATCGCATTTCTCAGGTGTCAACTAATAACTGTCCCTTTATTGAAATTTATTTAAATAATGAACCTGATCCTGCACTCATTGATTCAGGAAGTATCAATTCTTTCATCGATTATAGATGGTTAATACTAATGTCTGCGGTTTGTAAGTTTGGTAACTTGGTGAGTGAACCAAGGAAGTTTTAACCGCGAATTGTTCTTCACTAGAGGTTATGGGATGTGTGACTGCTAAAATCAAGGTCCATGATTTCCCACGGAGATTCAAGTTGTTGGGTAGTAAAAAATTTATCTTGTGAAGTGATTTTGGGCTCGGATTTCATTACTCATGTTGGGTTGCTTTTGGATTTAAGCCCGAAATCCTTGTGGTTCCGTTTCAAACCTGTTAGGAAATGGAAATTTAATTCGTTTTCTTTTAACCTTGGAGTCAATTCTACTGATGTGGAAACAGCTGTAACTACTATCGATAGTTTAGAGTTCAATTATTTATCAGAGGATGAAGCCAATCAGATTAAGGGTCTCTGTTACGAGTTTCCTGACGTTCTGACCGATAAACTTGGCGTTACCAACCTGATCGAATATGACATTGAACTATCTGATAACATTCCGGTTCGTGCACCACCATACAGGCCCGCCCCTACGAAAATGAAAGTCTTGAAGGAAATAATTGATGAAATGCTTGAAGAAGGGATTATTAGGAAATCCATCTCTCCTTATTCTTCCCCAATTTTCCTTGTTCCTAAGCCGGATGGTATGTTCAGGCCAGTTATCGACTACAGGGCTTTGAATAAAAAGGTCATTCTCCAATCCATCCCACTTCCTGACCTTCAATCTTGTTTTGGGTGGTTCCAAGGAGCCTCTTATTATACCATTTTGGATCTAAATAAAGCCTATTATCAGATTCCCTTATCTGAACGATCCAAAGCTATTACTGCCTTCACCACAGATTGGAATTTATTTGAATTCGAAAGATTACCGTTTGGAATTTCCACAGGAGCTGCTGTGCTAAGTCGTCTCTTGGACAACGTTTTAGATGGCATTAAGTTTAAATTTGTCTATCACTATCTTGATGACGTTGTCATATTCAGCAAAAACTTAAGAACATTTGTTTCACGTTAGGGAAGTTCTGAAAAGGTTAAGACAAGCCGGTCTTACCGTTAAACTATCTAAAGTATCATTCGCTAAGCCTGAGATTTTGTTTCTTGGCCACATCATTTCACCTTCTGGCATCTCTATTGATCATAGTGGGACACAAGCTATTCGAGAGTTAAATCCTCCTAAAAATGTAAAGGAAGTAGGCCTAGCTCGCTTTGTTGGTATGTTAAACTACTTCCGCAAATTCATTCCCAATTTTGCGCACCGTGCTGCACCGATCAATTTGTTGAGAAAGAAAGGAACTCCATTTTCTTGGGGACCTTCCCAAGAGTCCGCTTTCCAAGATCTCAAACTAGCCTTAAGTAACGCTCCGATTCTTGCTATTCCTGATTTCTCTAAAACGTTCATTGTGCAAATGGATGATTCTAATAGAGCAGTAGGTGCTGTGTTGCTCCAAGAGCATGAAGATGGCAGATTACCTGTAGCTTATGCCTCGAGGACTCTTATTCCTGCGGAGTCCAAGTATTCCATTTACGAGTTAGAAGGTTTAGCTGTTATGTTCGCCTTGGAAAAAATCAAGATCTATTTAGAACATGTTGCTTTTGAGTTGGAAACCGACAACCAAGCACTAAGTTGGGTACTTGGAAGGCCTAGGAAAACCGGTAGGATAGCAAGATGGGCACACGCATTTTGTCCTTCAAAATCAACGTTCGTCACATCAGAGGAAGCGATAACGTTATCGAAGATTGCTTAAGTCGGATATATGACGGTAATTTAGAATCTGACGAGAATATTGAAGAAACTTACAGTGAGAATATTGTACGTAAAGCCATCAATACCATTTTGTCTAACTTTCCCAAGTTGTTTAGGAATGTCTCAGAGTATCAGAAAGAAGACCAGGAAGTTAGTGATATTATCAATAACATTGAAAAAGGTGAGGTCGTCAAACCGTACTCTATCAGGAATAATATCTTGTGTTAAACTTCGCGCAACGATAGGTTACCCAAGATTGTTTTACCTGCTGTGTTAGTCCCTGAAATTTTTTAGTATTTCCATGAAACGACAATTGGAGGTCATCTGGGTGTATTTAAAACTAGATCGAAAATCAGGCAGCATTTTATTTGGAAACAGATGGATAAAGACATTAAAAATATGGTAAGAAATTGTAACGACTGTAACTTGGCTAAGCCATCAAATAATACCAAAACTGGGTTGTTAGCTTCCGATCTCGCTACTAGGCGTACGCAAAAGGTATTTATTGACTGGGTCGGTCCTCTGCCATTGTCTAAACTAGGGAACCGTTTTGCTTTAGTTTGCATCGACGCTTTTAGTCGGTTTAATTGGATTTTTCTTACGAAGAAGGCAGACACTCAGACCGCCATTAGGTGTCTTAATCAGATCTTTACGTCTTTTGGGCCATGTCAGTTTCTGGTGACTGATAACGCTAAATGTTTCTTGTCTCACAAGTTCAGAAAGTTTCTGTTCGAACTTTCTATTGCGCACGTAACCTCAGCGGCGTATTATCCAAAAGGGTCATACGCAGAGAGAGTTAACAGGAACCTTAAAGCTGCTTTGATCGCTTTTCAACACAATGATCATAAACTATGGGATAGTTGATTATCTTGGCTTACATTTGCATTTAATACGGCGGTGCATGAAGCTCATCGAGCAACGCCATTTAATTTAATGTTCTCCTTCTTGCCGAACTCTCCCATATCGAATGTGTGGTTTCTGAAAGAATTATTACCTGATAACGCTTCTCATCTTAACGTTCGTGCTGCCTGGAGTAAAGCAAAAAACAACATGAAAGTTGCTCATGACAGATTGCGAGACAGATACAACAGAGGACGCCGTGCCACATCATTTCACGTTGGTGATGTAGTTTATGTTAAAAAAATTTCATTGAAAGAAACTGGTCCTCATCAGTCTAGTAAACTGCTCACCAAATATCGCAGTCCATGTAAGTTAATTAGTTTTATCACTCCTGTTTCTGTTCTAGTGAGTGATCCTCAAAGGAAAAGAATATTTCGTGTTCACATATCTCAAATTAAAAGAGGAGGTGATAGTTCGGAAAAGACTTGTTAAAAACTATTGTAATATTGATATTGTAAAGAAAAGAGGAAACTAAGGGGGTTATTCTTATTTTAATTTTGTGTTATGTTGTATTTTCCTGTCGGTCACCGTTTTTTGAAAACCTATGTATTGTAATTGTTTGACTCGTGACTGATAACGCCAGTTGTGGTGTGTGGAAAGAAGCAGGAACAAAAAACAACTGTTCGCAGTTCGATTTGATTTCAGGAAAATATTACTGGATGAAGTGAAACCTTGCAGTCGTGTGGATTTTACTTGTCGTCCATGGGCGCCCGGATGTCTTAGTCAGTCCTACGCTACTTGAAAAATGATTATCTCCCGAAGAATGAAGAACACGTATCGTCCTGTATTGTTTTAATCCCTTGGTTGGGGGGTAGTTTGGGATAAAACACGCTTTGTGTTACTGTGCTAATTTGGAAGGTTGTTCCTAAATGAGAGTAGCTTCCCGTAGCTGGGAAAGCTTACTAGTGTAGTGTGTTGTTTAGTGTTTAATCTCTAGGGGATGTTCCTGTAAAGATGCAAGTGTTTATTGGGGGATGGATCTCTAAATACAGGCTACACTACTGGCCTGCCAGCTGGGCGGAACAATAAACGTGCAATGTCAGCGGCTCGATGCTAGGCAGTCGAGTCGCGTGCGGGAAGCACAATGGAGTCTGACCAAGCAATTACTGGCTACTACGGTCACGGACGATCGTGACGAAGGTCAGGCGGGGTATTAGGACGTGAAGAGTGTAATTAGTAAATGCAAGTGTAGTTTACTGACCATGTGTTTATTTGGTCAGTAGATGTGAATTGGTAAGTCCCACTTGGGGAATGTAGACAAGTATACAATTGGTGTGTACAAATTAGGGGTAGGTGTTCACAAAATAAAGGATTCTGAGCACTACTGACTCTCACCTGATGATGAAACTGGAACAGACGTCGGCTAGGGCCGCTGGCGACGCACACTGTATAACAGATAATGGCTCCAGTTAGGACTCCACTTCTTATAGTTTTAGGTGCTGCATGGTCAGCATTACGTCACTGTAGCTGCCCCAGTTAGTTGTTGATGTAGATGTTTGTGTATGTGTTGCAAGTAGTTGGCTAACCTCCCGAGCTGGGTGGCCGCCTCTTGCTGTGTATGGATAATGTTCTGGTCTTATGGTGTTGCCAGTTGAGGTGGTTTTGGTAAAAGATGGGGGGTGGCTCCCAGGTGGTGCAGCCCCCCCCCCCGGGCCTGTACAAGACCCCCTCATCGATTAGTTCGCGTCCCCGCGAACTGGAAGTAGAGTGGGCGCGTCGATGTGATGGTTTGTTCTTGAATGCTCCTTGTACTTCTTCTTCTTCTTTTCTTCCGTGTTGGTGTAGGTGTGTCGATGTTGTGTTAATGTGAGTTCAGCGTGTGCTCAGAGGGGTAGGTTTTGGATTATACATGTTATACATAGTAAATTTGGCATAGTTCATTTTTGAAAGTTGACATAGTAATAATAAGGTACAAAAAATGCATGGTCTTGACGTTATACATATATATGGTGTTATTACCCAGGGAGGAAAAAAACCATGGCTGGACGGATGGTTGTGCCATCCGGCGCTGTATGGAGAAAAAAAATTGCTCCCTGCAATGTATAGTTTAAAAGCTGGAAGAGAATAGAAAAAACAGGTGTCCCAGGGTATAAGTTAAAGGGATATATCATAATGGTTTATTGTTCTTGGGATGAAACGGGACACCTTCACAAATTTGGGCGTTATTAGAGTAGAAAGGAAAAAACAAAACAGTGTATTTAGTGTTGACTTTATGGCAGTGTTGAATGGCGTGACATATTGGCAGTTTATGTGCGTAGGCGTACACTTGAGCATTAATATATATTTGTGTACGCTTTGGGTTTACATTTTATTTTACAATCATGATATAACATAAAATAATAATCTTATTACTAGACCGCTTTGCTCATGAGCCTGGTACCTTGTCTTATTCTATAGGCCTTCTGTAGCGCTCTCGTCTGTCTACTCATTCTCCCTTCACTTTGCTATTCGCTGAGCTGTGGTGCATTCTTGGAATGCACGGTACCTGAGATTACAATTTTGAATGCTTTTGCACGTTCTTTCCTTCCTTTTTGTCAAACACCAACAGTGATCATTTGTTTTCTCCTTTATGTGCAAATTTCTTATATTTTGTGTGAGTATGTTTCAGATATATATTCTGTGACCCGCCTAGCGTCATATGACAACAAATCTCTGAAGCTCCTCAACTTTTCCTCGCGCAAGAGGAATTCCACATCCATTTGGCTACCAGATACTGTTGTCAACTCCTTGAAGACCAGCTCACCAAGAAATCAATTATGTTTTGTTAAGTTGGCCATGCTTATATGTTCTCCTTTTGTCTCCCACCCCCCTCTCTTTCCCCCTTTTCTTGGACCCTCCGTGCTCCGCTGAGCCTCACTCACTTCTTCGTCTGCAGTTGACTCGTACAGTCAAAGCTCCGCTCGAGCTTAGCCTCCTCAAACCAAGAGGCACCACCTCTTCTACGCCATGTTGGCTAGATAATCTTCCTAAGGAACTCCGACTTCAACATGAAATCGAGATAAGTACCATTTTTAAAAAGTTTTAACCTCATCTTCATGGTTTTAACTTCCAAGTGATTTTAATTTCAATTATAGGCAGTGTGAAAATATTTACTTGGGGCAAAATCACCCTTCGTGGGATTTGCAATGTTGAGCTTTTTCTTGTAAGCCAACCTTACTAAAAGGAGCTTTTCTTAAGCTATTTAAACGAGAAACCCTCTCGCTACGTGGGATATTATCTAATACCCGCTGCCTATAATTTTGAAACTATTTCCTCCGTTGGATTTTTTCAAACCCCATTTTCTGCTAAAGTCGTTCTGGAACCTTCTAGAACTTGTTCTCTATTTGCGAGTCCTGCCATCATGTATTTCTCATGTACTTGGGAGAATCCTGTTTAAAACTAAATTACTACAATAGTGAATTTTCGTCCTCCGCTGGAACCTCTGTAAAATTCGATGGCGCATTTGATTGTAAATTACAGCTTTTTCAAGAAATAGACTTTCACCTACATAGTGCAATCAGTTATCTCCATAATTGCAATAACTTTTTTTTCTCATAAACTTCAGTGTTTCTCTAGTGAACTTTGCATCCATCTTTACAGACTATAGTGTTAATCAGTGTTTGCTCCACTTTTCTACCGCGTCGCGATCGTCCGGTTATATTAAATACGGCCATGAACATTGTCCCTATATCCCCATGATCTTTCCTTAACCTTCTACTAACAACCATTATTTATAAAATTGTAACTTTCTATAAGGTGTTACTTACGAAGTACCCTTCCAACTTTGCTAGTTTAACATTAATTAAATTCTGCATAATTTCTTGTGTGATACAAGTTTTAAATCACGTTGTCCCTTTCCTATACATTAGGGAAAACAATTCTCTCAACTCCTGAATGAGTTATTTTTTGGTCTCGCTAAATGTAAACTGCCTCATTTAACTTGCGAGTCTTATTCAAAACATAGGAAGCCTAGAAACTTCCTTTTCACTTTCTCCAGGTTTCACAGTAAGTGACCTGCTCTCTTTGTATAAATCTCACAAAGTAATTCTGTTTAAATATACGAAGTTGTAGGAACTTCCTTTTTATTCCTTATGTTTTCCATTTTGTTATCTTCGAAGTTGTTATTCTCGTTAGAATGTTCTTTCAGAGGTTTCATATAAGTACACTGCTTGTACTCCTGAAAATGTCAAAACTTTAATTATTCCATTTTTGCCTATTTATGAAATCTTACCAAGATTTTAATACACGGTTAAAAAACCTTAAAAATTGTCAATTGCCTGGAGCAACTGTTTGATGTTAAAAGGTCTGCGACCCTATTTGTTAAAAGGTTCAAATGAACCATGTTTATTAAATTCATATTGCATAATTGTCAATTTCCTCAAACTTCCTGCATTGTTAAATAAATTAAATATTTATTTTTGGATTCATCATTTCTCTGACACTACAGTTAGGCAGGATCCTGGCTTTCCTAGCTCCTCCTAGGTTTATGCCCTCGTTAATGCTTAATAAAGCTCTTACTATTTGTCTGGCCACATCATCCCCCTTCCCTATAGTACTTTCATTCGTGCTTGGGAGGAAATACACTACAGGTTCTCTCTGGCAAACTGCCCAAGCCTTATCTGCAGCTCCCGTCAGCCTCGACCAAGCTCGTTCCTATTTTAGGTATCCGAGCACATATTTGCAGTGGCAACCACCTTTAAGTGTGTTTAACACGAAACTTATTACTTTTGTGGGACTCTCCTCCTATTCTTCTATCCTTCTTTTCCAATTCCAAAATCTACTTCCTTCTCTTCATCATCTTCCCTTGGTGGGTGGGTTATTCCCTAACCTATAATCTACCCAAAATTTGGTCCCAGAAACCCGGGAGAGCCCATTTTTTCTTTTCTCTTTTTAAAATAGTGTCATTTGACAATACTTTGCATATTTCTAACATCTCCTTTGGATCTTTCAGCTATATCTACGTCATGCAAAGCCTGTGAACGGGAAAGAAGCCGCTCCTGTCTCCTTTGGGGTGTCCTGTTCTTTCTACTCTCTCGCTGTTGACAACTTGACAGCATCTTCAAGGTTCTACAGTTTCGTGAGTTACATTTTCATTTATCTTCTTTAATATGGCTCCTTCTGAAAAAGATGAAACTCTCATTGCCAGACGTTCTTCCTATAAAGGGCAACTCACTAGATTCCGAAATTTTATCAACAAATTAAATCCCGCCGAGTGTGATTTAGACATCTTGACTCATCGCCTTAAGTTGTACGAACGGTCTTATGATTATTATGACCAAATTCAAACCGAGATTGAATCCGCTTGTCCAGAACTGCAATTGGATCGGGACGAGGTCGAACCCTTGTACTTTGAAGGAATTGCAAAGGCCCACCAACTGATTCGCAATATCTCAGAACCGGACACTAGGGTCATCAATCCGGCCCAGCTAGCACCCGCTTCAGTTCAGAAGAACAAACCGAAACCGTTACTTCCCAAGATAAGCCTACCGCACTTCTCAGGCAAGGAAGGTGAATGGTATTCTTTTTACGAACTTTACTGCTCTTTAATTCATGAAAATATCGAGATCCCAGACATACATAAATTTTACTACCTCCGTACTTCTTTGGAATCCGAGGCCTTGACCTTAGTGGAGTCACTGCCTTTAAGCGCAGACAACTACCACATCGCCTTTAATCTCCTTAAAGAGAGATATGGCAACTTACGGTTGAGTGTCGCTCGTCATATCCGTTGTCTCTTCAACTTACCTGCCGTCAAACCTAATGACGTCACATCTTTAAGAGACCTCTTAGATTCTATGCAGTTAAATGTCAGAGCGTTATACCAGCTAAAACAGCCTGTCCAAACATGGGACACCATACTTATTCACCTAGCTACATCAAGATTCGATTTTTCGACACTGAAGGCCTGGGAGATCGAACTCGCTCGCAAGGAAGAATTTTCCTTCGAACACCTTGTCTCCTTTCTCAACAGTCGATGTCAATTCCTTACAGCACTCGCATTTCAGTGCGAAAAAGTCGAAACGAATCCTCAGTGTCAAATTTTTGAAAAAAAAACTTGCTTCTTCAAAGGGACATCAGCCCCCATTTGTCGAAAACAAACAAACCCGTTCTTCTTTCAATCATTCAAGAGAAGATATCAGGCCGCTTAACAAATCGTTAAAATGCACGCTCTGTAAAAAGCTTCACACCTTGTATTTG
The DNA here is from genome assembly GCA_946902985.2 of Meconema thalassinum. NCBI lineage: Eukaryota > Metazoa > Arthropoda > Insecta > Orthoptera > Tettigoniidae > Meconema > Meconema thalassinum. Next base: position 218,492,901 of record OX336391.1, read on the forward strand.
TGCAAATCCTTTAAAGAATTGTCTGTCGAAGATCGAAGAAAGTTTGTCTTAAACAGCAAACATTGTTTCAACTGCTTGTCACCTAAGCATTCTTCTTCGAACTGTACGTCATTAAATCTCTGTTTTCATTGCAAAAAACCGCATCATTCTTTATTGCACGTTCACGATAAATCGAGGTCATCAGCACCTGCCGCTTCAAGCTCCATGCAGAGCAGCTCCGAACAAACTAATGCTTCTTCCTGCATTTCCAACGCCGACACTTTTCACAGTGCGCAAACCCTGTTGACCACTGTACAATTTGAAATCCAAGATAGATTTGGAAATTGGTTCAAACCCCGTGGTCTTCTCGATTCCGCTTCAACGCACAACTTTGTTTCGCAATCGTTGATTAAAAAACTAGGTCTTTCGTCATCGCCTACTTCTATCAATGTGACCGGCATTGACAATTTGAAAACTCAAGTTTTGCAGTCTTCAAAATTGAAAATCAGAGACGTTTGTCAAAGAAACACCAATCTTAATTTAAACTGTCTCATTCTTACCAGTATTGGTAAAGACACTCCAAGTCACTCCATTAATACTTCCGGTTTAAACATTCCTTCGCACTTAAGGTTAGCCGATCCTCAGTTTAATGCTCAAGGTCCCATTGATGTACTTTTCAGTGCCAATGTTTTTTGGAATTGCATTCGCAAACAAACACGCAAGTTATCTTCAACCGTGGTCGCTAGAGACACCGATTTTGGTTGGGTTATCACTGGCGAGATCAAACATACCAGTGTTCAAACCAAAGCACAATGTCATTTCGTCACAGCTGACATAAATCCCATTTCTGAAAAAGAGAACGCTCATGTTTCAAATCTCAATATTTTTGAAAACCACTTGTCGAAACGATGTCTTATCGTGAATAACTGCGCTAACCCCGTAAGTTGTTTAAATGGTTTTTCTTTCTTCCCGCACAAAATGGCAATTCAAGTTCGCCTTGCTTTGTGTTATTTCGTATATCTTCTTATGTCATTTTTTATAGCAGTTAATTGCTTAAACTATTCCTTGAAAACTATCTTCCCCTTGTGTAAAACCATGGCTATCAGTCACCATCACTTTGCTGTACGCTATGTTTCACTTCTTTCGTTATGTAGAGGGATGGCCACGGCCGGCTCCTCCCCCCTTCCTCGCAATTGGAAGTCGCTCATGAAACCGCTTGAAACTCTGAATTCCATTGCATCTAGAATAACTATTCTTATGCATAACCTTCGTCTCAATGTCCCAGCTTGTCTTCTTTGCTCGGAAGAATTAAGCTTCTTTTTGTTGAAAATTGTTCGATTTCGTGATCCTCTCAATTATGCGAAATTGATTTCCTACTTTATTTCATATAGCTTTAAATTGCTTTTTCACGTCCAAGTTACGATTGACTGCATGTCGTGTTACTCTTTCTGCTTTAAGTTACAGCTGACTCAATTAGTGTGTGTGCACTTTGAACTGCTTGTTTTTGAGACTCGTGTGTATACCAGTCTGAGGAATGCCCAGTCGTTGTTTATTTCCTGTATGATTGACACAGTTCAAAACAAGTTTCTCTTATCTCAACTCTGGCCGACTGCCAACGATCGTCTTGCGAGTCGCTACTGCACGCTCGGAAGCTGTTCACCTAGTTCCCAAAATAAACTCGTTCCGCTTAAGGACTCTGTCAGCTATTTATATGTCTTATCTCGTTGTACTATGTGTGTCAAGGCTGTATTTGTTTACTTCGATCACTTACTCACGCTCGTATCTTACAATTGTTTCGATTCTTACTTTAAAACTTCGTTGCGTATTTCTCACGCGTTCATGTATTCCACTTTGCTTATGTATTGCAATTTGCTTGCATATTTTGCGATCTTAATGTTCATTGATGAACAAACTTGTTTTTTCTCGACGTCATATTCGATGTGTTTTTGTATTCATGCTTGTCATGTCCCGTTTTTTGCTGACTTAAGTATTTTTCTGAGTAACCCCTTTGATACTCATTATAACTTGAGGTTATTGTTTATGGCTACTCGTTTGTTACCTATGGCGTTCTTGCTTTCTACTCGCATAGTTCCTTTGTTTATTTGGTATATTCTTGTCCTGAATAGATGTACTTGTTCCTATACGCTTTGTTTAAACTTGCCAATTCTTCTTTCTCATCGTATCGCAATCTTTACTAGTGCCTTATTTCCCTCAGCTTCTAGTTATTTCGTGATTGAAAGTGTCGTTAATTCTCACCTTTTAACTCCGCTTTCCAATGACCCTGATGACCTACTTCCACTCACCCCTGGTCACTTCCTTATCGGCACTTCTCTTTCTGCCCCTCCTCCTCTTCCTAATTCTTTCAGGGATTTTGATTTCCCTATTGTTTGGCTTAAACTTGAAGCCCTCCGTAATTCTTTTTGGAAAAGGTGAAACTTGGAATATTTAACTTCCTTGCAGGGGAGACAGAAGTGGTTTCTTTCCAGTCCCGACATTAAAGTAGGGGACTTGGTCTTGGTTAGGGATGTTCCTCCCCCCCTAGTCTGGCCTTTTCGAAAAGTGACTAAGTGTTACCCTGGAAGAGATAGGAGAGTCAGGGTATTCAGAGTCTTGACCAATAATGGTCAGATCACAAGACCACTTTCCTTTAATTACTGTATCACTCTTAAATGTTTAATTGCTTATTTGTTCCCTGTTGGTGTCTGGCCCCCCCCAGTATGGTGCATTCTTGGAATGCACGGTACCTGAGATTACAATTTTGAATGCTTTTGCACGTTCTTTCCTTCCTTTTTGTCAAACACCAACAGTGATCATTTGTTTTCTCCTTTATGTGCAAATTTCTTATATTTTGTGTGAGTATGTTTCAGATATATATTCTGTGACCCGCCTAGCGTCATATGACAACAAATCTCTGAAGCTCCTCAACTTTTCCTCGCGCAAGAGGAATTCCACATCCATTTGGCTACCAGATACTGTTGTCAACTCCTTGAAGACCAGCTCACCAAGAAATCAATTATGTTTTGTTAAGTTGGCCATGCTTATATGTTCTCCTTTTGTCTCCCACCCCCCTCTCTTTCCCCCTTTTCTTGGACCCTCCGTGCTCCGCTGAGCCTCACTCACTTCTTCGTCTGCAGTTGACTCGTACAGTCAAAGCTCCGCTCGAGCTTAGCCTCCTCAAACCAAGAGGCACCACCTCTTCTACGCCATGTTGGCTAGATAATCTTCCTAAGGAACTCCGACTTCAACATGAAATCGAGATAAGTACCATTTTTAAAAAGTTTTAACCTCATCTTCATGGTTTTAACTTCCAAGTGATTTTAATTTCAATTATAGGCAGTGTGAAAATATTTACTTGGGGCAAAATCACCCTTCGTGGGATTTGCAATGTTGAGCTTTTTCTTGTAAGCCAACCTTACTAAAAGGAGCTTTTCTTAAGCTATTTAAACGAGAAACCCTCTCGCTACGTGGGATATTATCTAATACCCGCTGCCTATAATTTTGAAACTATTTCCTCCGTTGGATTTTTTCAAACCCCATTTTCTGCTAAAGTCGTTCTGGAACCTTCTAGAACTTGTTCTCTATTTGCGAGTCCTGCCATCATGTATTTCTCATGTACTTGGGAGAATCCTGTTTAAAACTAAATTACTACAATAGTGAATTTTCGTCCTCCGCTGGAACCTCTGTAAAATTCGATGGCGCATTTGATTGTAAATTACAGCTTTTTCAAGAAATAGACTTTCACCTACATAGTGCAATCAGTTATCTCCATAATTGCAATAACTTTTTTTTCTCATAAACTTCAGTGTTTCTCTAGTGAACTTTGCATCCATCTTTACAGACTATAGTGTTAATCAGTGTTTGCTCCACTTTTCTACCGCGTCGCGATCGTCCGGTTATATTAAATACGGCCATGAACATTGTCCCTATATCCCCATGATCTTTCCTTAACCTTCTACTAACAACCATTATTTATAAAATTGTAACTTTCTATAAGGTGTTACTTACGAAGTACCCTTCCAACTTTGCTAGTTTAACATTAATTAAATTCTGCATAATTTCTTGTGTGATACAAGTTTTAAATCACGTTGTCCCTTTCCTATACATTAGGGAAAACAATTCTCTCAACTCCTGAATGAGTTATTTTTTGGTCTCGCTAAATGTAAACTGCCTCATTTAACTTGCGAGTCTTATTCAAAACATAGGAAGCCTAGAAACTTCCTTTTCACTTTCTCCAGGTTTCACAGTAAGTGACCTGCTCTCTTTGTATAAATCTCACAAAGTAATTCTGTTTAAATATACGAAGTTGTAGGAACTTCCTTTTTATTCCTTATGTTTTCCATTTTGTTATCTTCGAAGTTGTTATTCTCGTTAGAATGTTCTTTCAGAGGTTTCATATAAGTACACTGCTTGTACTCCTGAAAATGTCAAAACTTTAATTATTCCATTTTTGCCTATTTATGAAATCTTACCAAGATTTTAATACACGGTTAAAAAACCTTAAAAATTGTCAATTGCCTGGAGCAACTGTTTGATGTTAAAAGGTCTGCGACCCTATTTGTTAAAAGGTTCAAATGAACCATGTTTATTAAATTCATATTGCATAATTGTCAATTTCCTCAAACTTCCTGCATTGTTAAATAAATTAAATATTTATTTTTGGATTCATCATTTCTCTGACACTACAGTTAGGCAGGATCCTGGCTTTCCTAGCTCCTCCTAGGTTTATGCCCTCGTTAATGCTTAATAAAGCTCTTACTATTTGTCTGGCCACATCATCCCCCTTCCCTATAGTACTTTCATTCGTGCTTGGGAGGAAATACACTACAGGTTCTCTCTGGCAAACTGCCCAAGCCTTATCTGCAGCTCCCGTCAGCCTCGACCGAGCTCGTTCCTATTTTAGGTATCCGAGCACATATTTGCAGTGGCAACCACCTTTAAGTGTGTTTAACACGAAACTTATTACTTTTGTGGGACTCTCCTCCTATTCTTCTATCCTTCTTTTCCAATTCCAAAATCTACTTCCTTCTCTTCATCATCTTCCCTTGGTGGGTGGGTTATTCCCTAACCTATAATCTACCCAAGCTGTAGGTACCTCTCACCTAATGCTGTGGGTTGGTGGTCATACCGTTAACCTTACCTTTCGCAAATTTTCCCCGTGGGCGGAAAAATTCACCTTGGCAGCGAGGGTAGGTGCTCACAAACTCTGCACCGCCCCTGGCGACCGTATATTGCTTATTATTGAAGCGTATCCATACGTGTGTTTGCGTCAGCGTCGCTCGGTGCCCCACGTCACCTTACGTCGCTGATCGCGGCGCCGTCACCATATTGGCGCGACTGAAGAATGATGAGGAGCAGTGTGTTTGTGTGACAGAGATAAGGGTATGTGTAATTTGGTGTGGGAAATATATTTACAATAGACATGCTCATGCTCCTTGTTATCTGTAAACAAAATGTATTAATGGCAACTCTTTTTCTGTTTTGTACATCTGTACATCTGTGGATGCGTTGCTCCCTGGTTTTCCTGTGTTTGGGAAAGCGGATTAGTTGTTAGCAATACATGACAATACATTACAATATATTACACGTATATATAAAACAATTTCTTGGCAGCGCTTAATTTGAAAAACAAAGTGTGGCGTCACTGAAGTCTAGCTTACTTCTAGGTTAGCCTATATTAACCTAGCTTAGCCTACGTATTGTCGGGCTTACCCTGGTAACGGATTTTTAGTCACCAGGTTCCGAACGGCTTTATCTTAATACTATTTATCTTAGCGTGTTGTCGGACTTACCCTGGTAACGGAAATTTAGTTGCCAGGTGCCGAGCGACTTTACCTTAATTTAAAAAAAAATGCCTTAAGTTATGTTAATTTAGTACTTAAATGTAAGAATATGCTGTATTTACATGCCGAAGGAACCTTAATCTAATGCCGAAATGTGCTGTGCTATTATTTAGCAACAGCGCTTATTGAATTTGCTTACATCTAAGTGACCTTTTAAATGGCACTGTAACTTAAACACTAGAATTTCGATGGAGGCTAGTCCGTCCGATTTCTCTCGCGGGGTGCCCTTGTAGTACATTGTTGAGACCGGAACCCAACAATGCCTCGTAGTCCCCTCCGTCTTAATCCTAATTGTCGACATTACATTAATATTAATTAGTAAATAGTAATTAATAAAATCCCGGGCGACTGGGCTGCTGAAGAGCAAACGCCTCGCCCCGCTATCCTGTTCATTGCCGTTGTATTTGCCTATGTTGCCATCATTCTTCATTGGTGATTTGCCGATATATTTATCATTGCTGGGTTTGCCCACGAGAACCTCTCGTGGCAGCCCACTGCATACCTATTTAATATCTCTGGCCACCCGGTGCGTGACCATTTAAGCTCTGGTGACTCGCTGTCAGCCATTTATGTGGGCACGGCACCGAATGATCGCATTCATTCCATGTTATTCATATTTCATGTATATTATTCATTATTTGTTGATTATCATTTATTTGGTCGTCTTCACCCCGTCACGCGGGACGAGGACTTGGCGAATCTAGGATTGGTCCCGCTGAATCCTGAGATTCTTCTTCACTTCTGCGAGTAGAAGACTAAATTCCCGCCATAGAAGTTCTACTTAACTTACATACTAAACTAGGAGTCTAGTCCTAATGTGGTCGTCCCTAGGTTCCTCTCCTGAGTCCGGTGCCGAGCTGGCTAATTCTCCCCCCGTCCGTCAAAAAGTCTCCCCTGCAGGTCTTGGCTTCGACGACCGTGGCGCATAGTGGGTGTAACTTTCCTTCGCCGAAGGGGTAGGCTAGACGCACCCCCGGTTTTGGCGTTTGCCCGCGCCAGGCCATCAATGCTTCAACCTTACGTAGTTCCGTCTTTTTGGTCTGGGTCAGGATCTGTTGGCGTCTTGCCCCGTCCCTGCCTTTCTGTTTACGTCTCATCACCATTCAGTGTGACATCAGATTCCTTTTATTTCCAAAAAAAATATAAGTGTGGTTTGTGAATAATTTTCTGTGTGTCATGTAATTATGTAGAGTTTTTAAGTGTCCTGGGGTTATAGGATCTTCTAAATGCATTGTTTACTTTAGGCCTGTTCGCCATGTCAGATGTCCAGCGTTGATGCCTTGTGGAATTTCCTGGAGGCGTTAGTAGGTTTCCATGGCGTTGGGTACCTTGTTATTGGGATCTGGGGGTGTTATCTGCTGAGTGGGCTTAAAGCATGGCAGGAGAGGGTCTTGCATCGTTGGACTCCATGTTAATGGTGGCCGGGAGCCGGTGATGCTGTCAGGATGTTTTTACAGTGAGTGGATGGGGTAGGTTTTTCCCAAGTGTGTAAAAAAATTTCAAAGAGTGCCATGCAGGTTCAATAATAATAACCCCTGGTATGTGGGTAGGATATTCCATGCATGTGGCTGGATATGAGGCGTATCCGCTCTCATTTGAGGATAAAGTATGGTTTGGGGTGTAATAGTTCTATGTCCCTTTCATGCGGGATTATTTAGTAAGAAAATATTTGTTAGTTTAAGTGTGGCCGCATCTCTTTATATTGATATGTGCATTACGCTTGCTATTCTTTCTGACACACCCCTAATACTCGGGTGTAGGCATTTGTGACCAGGGCGTAGCATACCCGAATTTTGGGTAGAAGCATGAAGCCTATTAACCCCGATGTATATTTTTGAATGTAGTCTATCTGTTTGTATGTGTTTGTGTGTCTGTGTTGGATGGCGTTGTGAGTGACAGGGTTATGTAAGGAGAAGGGTGGTATAATGGTAGCCCGTAGGTGGTACATTGGCCATTCTGATGGCACTATCCATCTCTGCTCCTGTCATCCTCACTTGGTCAATATCTGTTTCCTATCCGCTCTTTGGGATGGGTAAGTGCGGTGACGCTGTGACGTCACGGCCTAATCTGGTCTCTTATCTGTAACGTTAAGGTAGGAAGTGACTGTAAGTGTAAGTGGTTATGTCCTGATCGCCTATGATGGTTTTTTAATAAAATAAAAACCCAAGAGAAGAAGTTATTAGGGAGGGGTGTTGTTCCCTTATGGACGCAGTCTGTGTCCACCCTTAATTATGGGGCGTGTGTAGGAAGGACGTGGCCGTAGCTGTGATTAGCGCAGCTGCGTGTGTGTGGCTGCGTTCCGCTACAGCACGCTGGCGGGTGGGCTGTTATCGGATAAGTTTTATCGTGTGTCGCGTGGCTGATTGTCAGGTGGCGCGTGTGGCTTGTTAACATCCTTGTAAACATGCTTCTGTAGCCCTAAGATAAATCCGGCCTATAGTATCTGTACATTGCTAAATGTTATACCTATTGTAACAGCGCTGAATCCTGTGTCAACTGTATGCTATTATTATTGTTTGTTTTTGTTGTGGTCATGTCTGCATTTCATTGTCACTTCCGTTATAACAAGAGTGTCTGCCGACCGCAGTGTTGCAAAGCGCTAGAATTCGCAACTCAGTGTTTTATTGTGTTTTGTTTTCAGGTCCTTGTATACGGGAAGTCTCTGATGTTACGTATGGCGGCTGACGGAACGTGACTTTTGCCAATGTCCGTGTGTTGACATTGTTTGACATTCCGGGAGGGCCAATGTGTTAATCTGTCCTGTTTTTGCTACCGATGTTGTGTAGACATTTCTTCCGCAAGACCTTTGCCTTGTGTAATTATCTGTAATTCATGTCTAGGAAGTCTATTGCCCATGTTCGGGGTAATCGAAATTTTGGCATGATTTCTGGCCATAAAAATGTGGTGTTACCTGTTTTGTGTCTGTATGGGACCCTATGGTTTTTCTGTAGGGTATGGTGTATGGATGCAATTTGTGCGATGGTACCCGTGTAATTGTCTGTGAGTGATCTTTCGTCGGTCGACAATTCTTGTTTTCCACGGTGTCCGCTCTTATTGGGCATTCGGACCTGCGATCCCGTGTAAAACTGCGTGTTTCATGTCTGCGTTGTCTGTTGGGATTTGTGCGTCCCTAGTGTGGCTTTTGATTGTGTTTTCGCGCCAAAAATACCATTGGTTAGCTTCTTTTTGGCACGTTTGTATTGCGTTTCTGTGTGTTTGTTCACGCCTTGGTCTAAGGCCTTGGTATTACATTTTCTGTACTGTGTGTACCATGGCGCGCGTATCGTGTGTTTGAGACACGCGTATGAAAATATGCTCTAGTGTGAATATTTTGTGCCATTCGCGACGACCCTCGTACTTTAATTTTGGGAGTTATCGGGTTTTGAAACTGGCGTGAATGACTGTGTATGTTACAGCCAGGACTGGAACACTCTTAGGTTGTCCGTAGCTAGTGAAGGTCGCCTGCTCACGTGTGTGTTATCGCTGACTGCGATAGTATCAAATTTCACTGACGTGGGCATTACCTGTTACTTGTCTGGCGATGTGCATATGTCAAGCACGTGTGTGTGGGCATGGTTGCTCGCTCTCCTATTGTGAGCATGGCTTTCCGTCATGGAAAAGAACCTGCCTCTCTCTATAATTGTATCCCCAAATTTTGTGTTATTGTGGGCGTGGGGTGAATATATTCCTGTTAGTGGTAGCTAGATGTCTTTATGTATGTGTGTCTCCGGGCCGCTAGCCGCGTGTTTGGTGACTAGGTGTCGGAGGTGATTTTATTATTTTGTGCGTAAGAATTCCTGTTAGCGTGACTGTCCCTTATTGCCCTATCCTTCAATTGGATAGTTACCCGACCTTGCATTCCTGGTATTCAGAAGGTCGCGGGTCCGAGACCGTCTTTGTCCAGGGTAATTGTTCCTGGTGCCTTTTTAGGCCTGTGTCTCCGGGACAGTTTTGTCAGTGTTACTGATGTTTTGTGGCAATTTGAGCTTACTGTGTGCCTTCCAGAAATATGTGGGTTTTCCCAAAGTCTGGGATTTTCACCCTATGGTGTTTATGTTTAGTTTGAGCGCTATTATGGGTGACACGAAAAATTCATGCTATAGGCTGTGTAATATATAGACGTATACCTATGGGTCAAATATATACAGTTCAACTTGGATGATTCAAACCTCACGGGAATAGTAAAAAAAATGAGTTATCCAAAATTCAATTTAAGAAAGAAAGAGTAGAGAAAATATATTGTATCACGTTTACATAGTGATTTGTGTTGACTAAAGCAAATTAACAGACGATGGTACCTTATAAAGATTGTACCGTAAATAATTTCAAAAGTTTCAAATGGAAGTAAAACCTGTGTGTACTATTCACCTATTTGACGCCGTTAGTAAGGCAGTAATCTAGTTATGTCGCAGAGAAATCTACTATGTTTCAAAAATAGTTTGAGATTCTTGACTGTTTCTTACGATTGAGGCTCTCAGCCATCACAAGAGAATCTAGCAAATTGTAGGAACGGAAAATAGAACAACTTGGTCATTTCTATTTAGAAAGACCCGCCTGAGCTCTGTGCTGTGGTTTGTTGCTTAGGCTGCATTCGGAACAGTTCTTTCCGGACCTGAGCCGCGTGGCCCAACTGATTGGCCTCCGCTTGGCTTTGTACATTAAAAACTTTGGATTGTCCAGAATATACTTTGAATTAACCACGATTATAAATCATTGATGGCCTAAAAAATGCTAGGGCCAAGAAAAAATTAAGAAAAATTTCGAATTATACAATTTTGACTTAGCCATGTTCCACTGTATATACATGAAAAATGTGCAGTTTTGTGCATGAGTCTCTGCGTGTCTACCGTTTACAGGGGTGGAACCTGCCCTTTGTGTGTCAGTTGTAGTGGTTCCTTCATGTAAAAGAACCTACTCGTGTGTTTGTTTGTGATGCAAGTGACATTAGTGTATGTTACATTCCTGGTGAAAGTTGCTATCCACGTCCGAGCGTCATTGCTCGAGAAGGTGAATACTTTCGCCCTGTCACTAAGGCGTAGGCCCCTGATACCCATTGGGGTGTGTCTTTACTATTTTCTGGAGGGGTTTGTAGCAAAGTAAGTCTGAGCCTACTTTCACCGTAGTGCCTGGATATTGGCCTGAGTGTGCTTGTGCCTGAGGGGCTGGTTGCGCTCCGCGCTACCCTAGCAGTGTTTATAGGGGTGTGTGTCTCCCTGTCTGCCTGGCCTCGTGGGGTAGGTAATAAAACCTTTCGTATGCCCCGTATATTGCGTGTTTGTGGCTGGTCAGAGTGCACAGGTGTGCGTTTTGCACCCTGAGTGCCTGAAGGCAACACCCTCTTATGCATTTGCACCTGGGGTACACATGCTAGTGCCCGCTTCCATTATGGAAAAATTGCCCTTTGAACTAGCGGAAAAGGCCGTGTAATTGCCTGTGATTGCCCTGGTGATTTATTGGAGTGTAGTCTAACCGCTTTCTAGCCTATGGCCACGGTAGACTCCTGCCCTTGTGTTTGCCTATGTGTGTAGGTTTGTGTGGGCTTAATGTGCTGTGGCACGGGGTCTATGTCCTCAGCCCATGACATGGTTACCTCCCGGTTTCTCCTTGTGTTATTATGTGTGCCTGAGAGTCCTGGCGTCAACTCCCTCTCGTTCGTCCGTTCTGAGGGGGTTGGTGTAAGTTCTGCCCCTTGGTCTGGCAAGATTGCCTCCCGGACGGGAGCTGAGGGCCGTGTGTTCATGTGAGCTTGGCCCTGTAGTGTGTTGGAGTCTAACCTGGCCGTTTTCTGAACTGTGACCACGGCGAACTCCTTCCCCTGTGTCTTGCTAGTGTCTGAGATGGACATCCGTGCGAATTGCTGCGTTAGCGTGTCTACGCTTATGTCCTCTCTAGGCTGAGCTGGTGGCCCTGCCATGAACTCAAAAATGGCCTTGTTAGCCTGGAGCTCCCTATATTCTTCCCAAATTTGGGCGTACTGCTTATTGAGGCATATGGCCTGTTCGGCAACTTTGGTGCCATTAGTCCCTATCCGTTGGTGTTCCCTAATGATTGTTTCCCATTGCTGGAACATGAATTCGTGTCGGCAGTATAGTTGCCAGTGTGCCTTAATGATTTGTGTACGGAGGGTGGGGATTTTCGCTCGAATCTTGCGATTCCTGGCGCTGCGGAGTGGCCGGACAAGTGCCCTTATGATTCGCATATACTGGGCGTGCAGTAGTTGCTGAAACCTTCTGAGGTAGTCCTGTCTTGTCTCAAAGACCTTGTGCCAGGCAATTAACTCCTGGTACTCCCCAATGCTCCTCAGCACAGCTAGACGGTATAGAGGGGCCATGTTGGATCAAGTGTATGTATAAAAAGAATTGTGTGTGTTTTGCAATGTATTGTGTTTCTGATGCTTTCCAGGGGGTGGGGGTGGGTGGGTTGATTAAAATCTCCCTTGTATTTCTAGAATGAAGGGATAAGACAGAAAAATAATAATACTTTCTTCAAAAAAAAATTTTTTAACTAACGCTTGGCTGTGTGCGGTACGGGTCGTTCTACCACGAGGGCTCGTTGTATGAGTCCTACCCTTATTGTGCGTGGTAGTAGCGCCTCCACCAAATATGTTTTAATCCCTTGGTTGGGGGGTAGTTTGGGATAAAACACGCTTTGTGTTACTGTGCTAATTTGGAAGGTTGTTCCTAAATGAGAGTAGCTTCCCGTAGCTGGGAAAGCTTACTAGTGTAGTGTGTTGTTTAGTGTTTAATCTCTAGGGGATGTTCCTGTAAAGATGCAAGTGTTTATTGGGGGATGGATCTCTAAATACAGGCTACACTACTGGCCTGCCAGCCTGGCGGAACAATAAACGTGCAATGTCAGCGGCTCGATGCTAGGCAGTCGTGTCGCGTGCGGGAAGCACAATGGAGTCTGACCAAGCAATTACTGGCTACTACGGTCACGGACGATCGTGACGAAGGTCAGGCGGGGTATTAGGACGTGAAGAGGAGTGTAATTAGTAAATATAAGTGTAGTTTACTGACCATGTGTTTATTTGGTCAGTAGATGTGAATTGGTAAGTCCCACTTGGGGAATGTAGACAAGTATACAATTGGTGTGTACAAATTAGGGGTAGGTGTTCACAAAATAAAGGATTCTGAGCACTACTTACTCTCACCTGATGATGAAACTGGAACTGACGTCGGCTAGGGCCGCTGACGACGCACACTGTATAACAGATAATGGCTCCAGTTAGGACTCCACTTCTTATACTTTTAGGTGCTGCATGGTCAGCATTACGTCACTGTAGCTGCCCCAATTAGTTGTTGATGTAGATGTTTGTGTATGTGTTGCAAGTAGTTGGCTAACCTCCCGAGCTGGGTGGCCGCCTCTTGCTGTGTATGGATAATGTTCTGGTCTTATGGTGTTGCCAGCTGGGGTGGTTTTGGTAAAATATGGGGGGTGGCTCCCAGGTGGTACAGCCCCCTGGGCCTGTACAGTATCTATTGCCGGATGCTATGAAGATGTATTATGTAAAACAAACAAATTTCTAAGCATGGAGAAACTGAACTGTATTGTTTTTCTGGTGCTAATCTTCTTGAAGTGACTTTGTGTCCATGAAAAGCTATTGATTTAGCGTTCATGTTAAGAAGACTGCTAATTCTTCTGTACTACTCTGCTCTCTACCTAGTGATCATTTGGTGACCCCATGATCACATTTGCAGGTGGGGAGAGTTGTGACATTTGTATTTATGACTACATTTTAAATGTATCTCTGGATGTACTCTACTTCAAAAGAAGTAACTCGTCGCCCCGTCTATGTGACAAGTTTGGGAACTTACGGAGTCTATGCCATTACTTAGACTCGCGCTCCTCCTGGCGGATATCTTGTGAAGCTGTTCCGTTGTTTTGACTAGTATTGCGCTAGATGGCGCGGGCTGGATTGTGATCTTGCCAGTGATCATCGTCTGGGTTGGAGATTACCTATTGAATATGTCGTCTTGGTAACCAAACTAAACCTTGTTGAAACTTCATTATTACCCATCTTGACATCGAAGAAGAAGGATGTAGAGTTTTCATCGCGGGATCTTTCTTAAGCCAGTCTCCGGACTCGGCCGGAAAACTGCCTGTTTTCCCACTACCATCTAATAGAAAAGTTGTATTGACGCCTTGGAAAAGTCACGTTTTCTTTAATAAGCATGTTATATTTTAAATATGATTTAGTGACCGAGGCCGACAGGAAAAGGTACGTGTATCTGCATGTAATGGTTGACAAAACCGTTATTGAAATAAGATCAGTATGTATGAAAAGTAATATGAAAGGAAGTGTGTTTTTATGTTGGTATGAATTTGGTAATATAATGGGTCTTACTTCTTACTAATTTTTAGTTTATTTGTTGTCAAATGAGTCTAGAACCCTTATATTACATGTGATGTGCCTGTGTGGTTGGCATAGACGTGAGATGTGTTTGATAACCTAACATTTTTCCTCTCCGAGGTTGGTACCTCAGCCGTACATGTTTGGTTTCTGTGCACATGGTTGATTTGGGTGATGCGTAAAAGGTTGGATGTTTCATGTGAGTGTTTTTGATATTCCTGATCTTTGCAAATAACTATTTCATCTTCCAAAACCTTGTGTTATGTTTTGAGTGTGTTTATTTTCTAAGCTGATCCAGATTTTCATCTGTTGTATAACAGCGAACCTCTGGTTTTGATTCGAAGCAGTTTTAGTAATTTCATTTTAACGTTCTGGTTTTATTTGTTTTCCCCCTGTTTCGTTTCAAGTAGAATGCTCCATAAGAGCCTGTGTGAACATCTCTATGATGTATTATCTTTTTCTTGGGTCATCGTTGGCCTGACAACCTTAACCTCATTGTTTTGGGTTATGGATTATTAGACTTGTATTTTGTCTTAAACATCTGATATTTTGGGACTCCATCTTGAGATTTTGATGACGACAGCTGCGTTAACGTCTAGGTCCCTTGTGATTGGGAATGATTTAAAATATTTTCTTCGTGTTTAACTGATAATTCTTGATGACCGTCGTGCTTGGTCATAGTACTAACTTCTCCTACGTTTTATTGAAAGATCTTGACCATTTAATATCGACTATGATGATACATTCTGTTCATCGGAAAGGGGTAATTATTTTAATGTTTTTGGGTTTCCTCCTTTCTAGAACTGTATTAATTGCTTGTGTTGGTATGACATTTCTTATGTTATTGTATCTTAATATCTTGGTAAATATATTATAAGGTAAATCTGACTTGGTGTTTTCTATCACTTAGAATTAATGTCTGGTAGTTTCTCTCGAAAGCAAACCCCCTGGGGATCCAAATGGGTAGCAATATTCCACAAGTACCTACCCTTTGGGGTAGGCATTCTTACTATAACTTTTCACCACTCATCGACACAGCTCCTGACTTCTCTTTCATGAATGTAACTTCTTATAATCCGTCAATCCCATGCGTTCAACCCGCTATGCAGATTACGTCCAGATTACACAATTACACTACATCAATTAATATATACAGCAAAATGTCACGCAATGCCCGCGAAGAAATACGCATGTTAGTAAAAACGAACAAACCCTATATTTACATTTAAACAAAGCAAAATAAAATCTATAGAAATTTCCCCACATTTCTCGCGACCCATCCGTCCAAAAATCAAATAAATCAATTTTATGTACTCATCACTAATAGCTGCCAATGTTCAAGGGGCTTCCCGCCCCCGTCATCATCCCATGATTACGCCGTTAGCCCATAATGACTAATATGACGAAGGATGAAGTCGGTTGCTGCCTTCCAAAGTTCGTCGTCATCTTGCTGTAGGAAGATTAATTAAATTTTAAACACGCTATACAACTAGCTCATCTGCTGATAATGGGTACTCAGTTCCCCACTAGTGTCTTATGCAGATTCAAAGACTTTCCCTATAATTGTGGTTTATGGACCACCTACAATTTTCACTTTGCACACAACTCTAAAATGTGTAAGTATCAGACCGTCATGGAGACGTCTGTCAACTACAAAAGTAGCATAAAATGGAATGAAATGAAATGAATATTTTCAGCTCTCACGGCACTATATATACAGAATTCACATAAAGTTATATGGAGAGGGAAAAAGCTCCTCGAATTGGCCTACAAACATGTTTGACCCCTCAAATGATTCGTATTAATCCACAGGTCTCAAAACTGCCATCGTGCTGCGAATCCGATCAGCGAATCTTTTTATTAGCATTTTGGCGGGCAAATTGGATTCGCGCCAAAACAGGCGTCCTCTTTCTTATTGGTAGGTCACAATAGCGTCGTGCGTCTGACCTATTGGTGCCCCGCCTTAAAATGTGGTCACCGGCTCATCTCTTCTCGTTCTCACGCAAACTCCAACTCTGTCAAACACGCTCCTCCACAAAGAAATTGTCTCGATCGTGAGTCATGCCTAGTGACGCGTCCTCGAGCCACAGCACCTGTTCCAACTGACATCTCGAAATAGCAATGATTGAGACATCGCCTTTGTATCACAGATCCAGGTAGTTTCCTTGTGTCTGGACTTAACTGCTCGATCACTGAATAATATACTCACACAGTACTTCTTGAAGCTAGTATCTTTTAGCATAATAATAAAATACATGAATCATTAATATTGGACCCAATCTTAAGGCTTCAGTATATTAGTTGCTCCAAATTAATTTAGAATGTTAGGTACTATACGTATGCAAAGTTTAGAGCTGTTGGTTTGCATATTTTCTGATTTATAGATATCAGGGTAAAAATAGAGAGATCATTTATTTACAGTTGGCAGCCCTGTTGGCTCTTACGAATACGCATATTCATATCAGTTATGGTACACAAATCACATATGAAATTTGGTTGAAATCCATTTGTAAGTATAGAAGTTACATGCATTTAAAATTTGGACCTATCAACAAGCTTAGAATCATGTTGGCAGCGTGTGTGTATTAGGTACTAGGTACTCCAAATTCATGTAAAAGGCCATGTACTATATGTGTGCTAAGTTTCGAGCTCTTGGTTTGCATACCTTTCTGATATAATTGTATTACAATAAAATATAGAGATAGCATTTATCAACAGTTGGCAGCCCTGGCGGCTCTTAAGAATATGCAAAGTCATATCTGTTATCGTATACATAGTACATCGAAATTTGTTGAAGTGCAATTGATAGTGTAGTAGTTACATGCATCACATGGGCAACACTGCCATGTATAGCCTCCTGGAAATTAAACTGAAATATTATTATCTATATGTGTGCCAATTTTGGAATAGCTCCCATGCATACCTTCCAAGATATCCAACATGGAGCTGAAATTTCAATTGCGATCTTTCAGCAGTTGGTAGCGCTGACGTCATTTTCAAATATGGCCTTGAGATATTCATATATAGATCTTTACTCATACTAAATTACGTTTCGATAGCTGCAGCCGTTTAGGAGTTGATATGGGGGAGTGGGGCACACACACACACACACACACACACACACAGAAATAAGACTACTTTTTCCTTATTTTTACAAAATGTGAAAAGTAGGCTAAAAATTTAAAAATATTTTCTCGTCACTTTTTAGATTTAGTGCAGTCATGAAAATCGTGCATGTCATATATTTTCTGTAGATTGTTGTCACGAAAGTCGGCGCTCATAGCAGCGTAGCATACTTATTTTTATTTGTGGTGTACAGTTTTAGTTATGAGTGACTGTACTTCAGTATACCGCAAGGGTCTCCGGGTGGCGCTCGACGGCTCGTCAGAGGCACGAGGGGGAAGGGGGAGGATAACATAAGCCTCGCAAATTTCAGCACAAAGTATCGCACTTGAACCATGTGGTTCAACTATTCCTAATGCTAATTGGCTGTTTCAAGGGGAATTTGTTGACCAGGGGAGGCATGCCAGCGCTCGGCCACTTCAGCTATTTGCGAGACAATGTTATTGTATGTTTGTTGTAAGTCAGTCTTGAAGTGATTTAGTCAACAGTGAATTAATATAAAATGTGTAATGTGAGTGAAGCACCGGAGGTGGATTGTGGGGGCGTCATTGAGGACGTGCCAACAAAGAGATTTAATTTTATTGGTTTCCCTCAGAAAGTGGAAATTAAGAAGAAAGGAAGGCCGACACCTAAACTTCCAAATTTAGTTTCAACTTGTGTAGACCGTAAGCGAGAGTAGGTACTCGACATAATTTTTGCTCCTCAAACTATTTACGCCATCAGTGGTTAAATGGCTACAGAAAACTTACCAAACTATTTTGCTGGCGTTGTCTCCTTTTCAGTCGTGAAGGAACCGCGTGGTCAAAATATGCATTTGACAACATTGCTGCTCTTACTAGTACCAGGACGAATAAAGTAATAAGTGGTGGAACTTCCATATGAGTCAATGGTTAAGATGAAGTAGTTCTAAATTTCAACACCACGCGCCGCGCTGAGCGTATGGTCGTAGCAGATGCCGGCTGCCAGTGATGCATTACCGTGCGCAAATTGTACTTACAATACAAGTATGAACTGCAAAATTAAATCAAGACCCTTCTGAGAGGTATTTTGGACTTAAACGAGGGTTAAGCAGTGACGATCATCCTACTTCTACTGACTTCATTCGCCTCCATTTGCTTCAGTCTATATACTGTACATAGGCCTACCAGTAAAAGAGGTCCTTTCTTCACAAGCTAATTATGAGGACGTTATTGGCAATTAGCTTTCTTCTCTTAATGAATACGGTCAATGGCGAGAAATGAAATACATACGAGCAGAGAGGTGAAGGATAACATGTCAGCAAATTAAAGAAACTATTACACTGACAGAAATTGAACCCTATTATCCTGTCAGTTAATGATGACAGTTCTGAGAGAGCAGGCGATAACGTTGTTTATTATTTGAGTGGTTACCTCTATTCACACAGCAGCAACGAAGATTGTGATATGTACTTCCTGCATTTGGTCATTGGAAAGTGATTCCGAAACATTTAACGCTGTGATGTAGTGATTATGTATCCTCACCATGCTGAGAGACTTTGGCGGAAGTGAAACTAAATTTCTCAAATACCCGTCTTTATCTTTATTTTACGTGATGAAAAAAAAAGATCGTGTGTCCTCCTGAGAGGCCGAGTGCAGGTCTTTCTAATTGACGCCCGTGGGCGACCCGCGCGTCGTAATGAGAATGAGGTTATTATGAAGACGGCACATACACCCAGTCCCCGAGGCACGGGAATTAACCCCAAGAGATTAAAATCCCTAACGGCCCTGCCAGGAATCGAACCCGGGACACGGCGGACCAAAGCCTAGCGCGCTAACCATTTAGCCACGGAGCCGGACATTTCACGTGATGAAACGTGTAGATGCAGTAGTGGAGGCAAAGTTGGAGCAAGAAGGCGCGTTGTGGGGCGATATCTTTTCAGATTGTGTGGATATGATCTGTGAACTTCCTGTGTTCCGAAATGTGTGCTGCTCAGAGGATCAAAATAATAACCCCTGGCACTTCAGCCCTTGAAAAGCCTAGGCCTACCAAGCGACCGCTGCCCAGCCATTTGGCCTGCAGATATTGGGGTGACGCGTGGTCAGCGCATCTGGTCTCCTCGGCCGTTAATCTTGGTTTTCGTGACCGGTGTGCTGTCTCACTGTCAGACAGCTACTCAATTGTCCTCACGAGGATGAGTGCACCTCGTTCCAGCCCTCACGTCAGTTTCTAAAATCCCTGACGGAGCCGGGAATCGAACCCGGGGCCTCCGGGTGAGAGGCAGGCGCGCTACCCCCAACACCAAAGGGCCGGCGCTCAGAGGGTCATCTGTTACTATATTTCCCTAGGATAGTGTTTCATTACATTAAATGCCGGTTCATTTTCCGGGCGAAAGAAATGTCCAGGGAACTGAGATCCAGATAGCCTTCAGAATCAGCGAGAAAAATAATGAAGTCTGTTCTGTTTAGAGGTAAGCTCTACTCTTCTTAAAAATTTATTTTTGTGTGTTCTGGATAGTATTTTAATATGTTCGTATTCCCTTGAAGATTTGTTTCTGTTATTCACAACTTGCTTAGTATTTAGTGCAATACTTCTTTTAATAAACAACTAGCAACCGACCCCGGCTTCGCCCGGAAACAGTTATGAATGTGCAAAGAATTCTTGTCAGACGTAATTTAAGAATGGCGAGGTGCATGAGGGACAAATCCCCCTTCCGTCCAAACTAAAAACACTTATAGAGGGCGAAGTATCGAAGATAGAGATATGCTCTCGCGGACTATTTTGGAGAATTTTTCATGCTGAACAATTCTTACACTCATAGTATATTGATATTTTTAACGGTTTGCCCAGCGTAAGCTTATTAAGCGCACGGACGCCAGGTTCTTTTTTCGAACTTTTCACTGAAATCTGAAATCGTTACTGCTTGGCTCCATTTGATCATAAATGAATTATTTTCTACAGAAATCTTCCTCGAGATTACCTTTACAGAATGGTGAAAGCCGCATCAAAATCCATACAGTGGTCCTCAAGATTACCCGTGACATCCAAGAATCGGGTACTTCGTTTTATGCTGTACTAAGTAGAGACGAGCCAGACCTGCACGCGCAGGCCAAGTTACGCTAGTACCATCTAGCGGCGGAAACGGTCAACTACCGGAGTTCCTTCACTTATTACTTTATTCGCCCTGCTAGTACCGTAGCTTAAAGAAACACTAGCGGACCCTGCCTGAAATCTCGCATGTTCATAAACCACACTTTCCCCAATAAGTTTATAATGAGAGACTTAAGGAGAAAGGTTGTTATATTTTCATTTCAACCAAATGATTAATTATAGAACACTATTAAATTTCAGTTAGAATTCCAAGTTCTACGCTCCCTAACTTAGCTAATATACCATCTTTTTAAGAAGGCAATCACTGAAAATTGGATCATCATTCGCTGTCATGTTTTTTGGCAAGTGGCTACTGCGAATTTTGGACTATAAAGGCGATTGTTTGATGCTGCTCTCAACAATGGTAGCTTGGTTGCCATGTCTTACAACAGGGAGTACCTGTCTCAAGTCTCCACCGAACAGAATAGTCTTTCCTCCAAAGGGAGCTCTGCTGTTGCAAATTCCTTTCAACAGCCGATCGACAATGTTTAACGCTTCTTTTGGAACCATTGAGATCTCATCCCAAACAATTAAAGAAGCTTTTAGGATGACGTCCGCTTGCTTGGAGTAACTTCGGATGCTTGAAACTGATGTATCCATAATATTGGAACGGGCAATTTGAAGAGTGAATGACTTGTTTGACCTCCTTGTAACAAACTTGCAACACATAATACAACCTTGCCTTACCCACACAAGATGCAACACAACGTCCGGTACAAAAAGGTTTTTCCTGTCCCTCCCGGTCCATCAATGAAGTAAGATTGTCGGTTTCCACTCCGCACAGCCGTCAGAACTTTGTCTGCGATTTGCTGTTGCTCGTTGTTCAACTTGTCGCAACCCGCAATACCTTGTCTTTTGTTGGTGTAAATTGTAGGCGTTCTCCACCGACTCAGTATTTGCAAATCCCACACTTCTTACAAAAATCGATATTTATGAAATTAGAATGCAATTCGTCACTGCTAATGCCATTTGTGTGCTGAGTCCATTGATTGACAGCGAACCTGTAAATGACTTAACGTTTAATACTGTAGTTTGGACATGAAACAGGCGTTCCTACGTGCAAAATGCGAACTGAACAGCAATGATGTCGCGTATTTTCCTAAAGCAACCGTATTTTCAAATCGCACACTTCTTACAAAAATTGATATTTATGAAATTAGAATGCAATTCGTCACTGCTAATGTCATTTGTGTGCTGAGTCCATTGATTGACAGCTTAGCTGTAACACTCACCGGTTATTCGATATTTATGAAAGTATACGATTTGAGTAGGCCTACTCATTCCTTTGATTTACTGTTTCTGAAATCCATGCAAAATGATAAAGGAACGATCTCAGAATGTTAAATGACATGAAGCAGGCGTCATAGAGGCCAAAATGTGAAGTGGACAGCAATTATGGAGCGTATTTTCCTACAGCAACAGTATCTGCAAATCGCACTTAAAAAAATAGTAATTGATAGTAGTTGATTTATGTATGTTTACCGATAACAAGACAGCCGTGCTGCTGCGCTGCCCAGCAGGCTGCACACAAACCTGTAAAGGTTGAAAAGCTCATACCCGGATTTACGTGGTCCTGTTGAAAAAAAAAAACAATAACGTTTTCAATGTTGCGAATCAATTATTTCGGTATAAATGAATAGGTGTGGCAGAGATAAAAACAATCCGACCCATACTTAAGTAGACTTGAATGATGGGTGGCTGTTACATGGCACTTCGTCGAAAATCAAGATCAAATTGGGGTGAACAGTGTCAGGAGAAATGGCCTCTTCATGCCCATTGGAAGAAGAATAACCCGTGTTGTTATAACAGACATCTCCTGTTCTAAGAACACGTATAGCGGCTGATAGAGCGATTTAGAAAAAAATGTATGTTATGAAAGCGCACTCGGTTCTGTGTAGTAATTAGAGTGGGCAAAAGGTTCGTTTTTCCGCCACCCGACGGACCTGCAATGAAGCATTGAATGGATGAGGGGAAAAGCGAACCGTGGCGTTGCAAGGTGATTCGTAAGTCACGTCGTTAATGGGAAGTGAATCCAGTTGTTTGACAATTTTTATGATGCCTATACGGTATTAGAGTGAAACAAGTAGTCCTGTGAAGAACTAATAGTCTATTTTCATACATCCTACTGGTCTCTTCCATTAAAACTTCTCCCGCCTATTACAAGGAATGTCCATGTGATGTACTAAAAAGCTTTTGGTACACGACCTATGTCTCCGCAAACATTGAGAAATTATGTGCTAGAAAATATAACTTTCAGTATCGGTGATTAAGACTCCTCCCGCTAGATTGCATCTTTCTGTAATTTCTAACTGATGCCAGCTTGAATTTTTGAAATCAATTGAACATGAGATGTCTCTATACAAAGATTCATTGTGCCAAGTGTCATTGCTCTCGGGTGATAAGATCGCCAGAAAAGAAATTTGAAATATTTGAAAATCATTTGGTCGTCATATTGCTTTTGTGTTTCTCAAGATTTTGAAAGTCACATATATGTAATTAATAGTCTTGGGAGGAATTACCGTCCTCCCAAAGCCATGGCTGACCCCAATAATCTCGACAACACAGCAAGATCACACGCTACTAATAGAGACAAAGAATATCACTATCATAGCAGCCTACTTCCAGCCGAATGTAACGGCCTTGGAGATAATAGATGAATTAGGACAATTAATCACACAGAATGTACAAGATAAACCTGAAATAATTTCAGGAGACCTAAATTATAGACTGGAAATACCAAGTTTCAAAACAAAACTAGCATTGGAAAATCTGCAAAAAGAAGTATTCCACCTATTGATTAACTGAAATGTGTCATTCCACTCTCTAACTATTTGAGGCGCGTGATACCCAATATGAACCCAAAGAGGATAATTCTAATGAGAGATACCGTGCATAAGCCTACGGTAACAGAAAACACCAAAATCAATTTAGGCAATATATTCTGACAATAATGCACTATACATGAATGACCATTAAACAGACATATGAAAAAAATGCCTTAACATAATAGAACCTGAGGAAATGCAATATAAGGAATAAATTATTACAATTAAGGTAAGTGACAAGGAGAAAAGTGACATCCGGGTCATGAGAATAAAATAAATTAATATGGTAATCACAAAGAATAAAACTCGAAGATCAAATAATGATAAGAAGAGTAATCGTAAAAATAAAGAATGAATCTATTACCATAATGATGATATTCCAAACATCAGTAATATCATTACATCCACTTGAATTAATCCTTCCTGAACATGTATCTGGTGTACATATGAGGTTTCATAACATCGAAGTAAGTTTCACGATATCTTTTCTATTTAGTGGAAAATCGCAGAAACAGTAATGATAAATCGAGAACAAAAGTTTGGTGCTTTCCAGTCGGTCAACACGAATGTCCCCAAAAAGAGCTGGGTTGTGCCCTAATCCTGAAATAAATTACATGAGATTAATAAATACACTAGGATGGGTACATTCATGTTGACCGACTGAAATGCACCAAACTTTTGTTTAACTTCCTTAGGAAACACTGAAAAATGGCATCAAACCTCACAATAAATCAAGAACTCAAACGTCATAAGGTTGCTCAAACGTTTCCATAATATTATTCCAGAAGTAATTTCATAAATTAATTATTTAATACAGAGCCTATTTACTTCGTGACATTCAGTCATGAATATTCAACATGGAGTCCATATTTCATATGTTTAAACAAAATACCAAGAGGTCAATAATAAATTCAGAAAACAATACTAGTTGGTTTTCATTGAAACCAGATGAACAATAAATTATACATCTTCAGCAGATGTCTTATTCAGAATCCATATGGTATATACTACATTTTCGAGCACAGGGGAAAGCACGAATAAATTAAGAACATAATTAAAACATAAGGAAAACTGGCTCCCTGGCTCGGAAAATATACAAGGTGTTCGTCGTTAGCAATAGACAGCTTGTCTAGATCGGCTTAGGAAAATAACATCGCGGAGAAACCCCAAATAAAGAAATACATGAAAAATAAGATAATATTAAGAAACGGAAACGACAACTTACATGATACTGGGATGCAGTCTGCCAACAAAACAAAGCTACAAAAACATAAACAAAACGAACAACTACACCAACATGCAAAACTAATACTCAACTGAAATTAACAGCAACTACGTAAATAGTCCAAGAAACTAGTTTAAGCAACACATGGATTACCCAAAATCATACTTGCAGCTAACATTACCAGTAAATATCATGATTATAATCGAAACCTTTTGTTATTTACATACAAGAAAATACTTAACTTTTCTGCGGACTCAGTACAATTTTGGCTAAAATATAATTATCTAAAATGAAACCAACAAAGATAGAATATTTTCGACATAGATGTTAGTCGTGAGGGCGAGGGGCTTTAAGGGAAGCTGGCCTTTGTAGGTTACTGGTAGGTAGTTCTACCCGCATTCTGAATTCTTTCCGAGATCAACCATCAACCCATCTTGTTAGTTTCAGTCCATCTTTCTTAATAATTAACTTACATCCTGACAAAACACATCAACTGTTACCAATGGTAACGTCGATATCGATCTTGATTATTATTATCAATAGATCGTTAGATCCAGACATTCCACGAGATTTTCCATATCGGGTCTGTTCGCCACCTATCAGAGATTCATGTAACCAGCAAGAATAACTTGAGATTCTGTCCACAGATGGGGTATAGGCCGGTCTGGCAATTCTCACCACAGATTACCTACTAGTGTGAGATCCGATTCAATCAAATTAACAACGTCCAATTAAGAAAATATTGAGACGGGTCAAATATGACCGTATCAAAATGTACCAACATATATATGCCATAATGGCAAAAGTGTGATTGATATCGCACTTATAAGAGGCCCAATACAAGGGGAAATAACCGCCCTCTGGACAGCGACTCACACACACTAATTCGTAAATAATCCTACTTACATCATCCTTGAATCCCACACTCGCTCTGTTACTAAGTCAACTTCGGCCAGTCACTCTGACGGATTATATATTGGTGTGGAATAATTTTTTCAGTGCTCATTTTGTGGAAGTACTCTCTGTGAAACAAGTGAACTCGTGTGCGCCATCTTCTCAACCGCTTCGTCTCTTGGCCTTCTCCGACCACGTGTTCCCGTGTGCGCCGCCATTTTGTGCAGTTTTCTTGCCGTCTACACTGTTCCTGGACCATTCAACATGCCGAGTGAAGATAATTCGCCCCCTCCGCTTGTGTTTACTCGAAGCATTTTCGAATCGCCTCCATAGCCTTCCTCTATGGAAACGCAACAGATTAAGTGCCCTCGACAAGCGGAGGACCTCGACCTCGACCCTAACCCACGTGTCTGTGGCCCTGAATCTACTACGTCATCAGGATCCACCTACACCACGCAGACATCTTCAACGGCGACATTGGGGGACTCGGTGAGTGGAATATCATCTTTAATGGATCGTTCTATTGTGGCACCCTCTACCTTGCCACCCCCTCACAGTTCACCCAACCTTCGCCAGCTCAGCCAGCCTACATGCCTGGTCCCGTGCGAAGTTACGCAGCCGCCGCCATGAACCCCGCCCTTCATCCGCAAGTCAGACAGAGAAGCATCGTCTCCCCCCTCCCCATTCCACCTGCCCCATTCCACGTCATCAAGATGACAGAGATCGACTTACAGAAAGCCAACCCCCGCTCCCTCTACACCATCCTGTCTTCCTTCACCCCCGACATCGCCTCTTATAAGCTCGAGCTGCAGCGTACCCGTGAGGGCTACAACATCAAGACATGCAAGCCGTTCTACTCCCACCTCAAGAACGTCATAGGCTTACAGCAGTTCGGGCTCCGAACACGGGCCTCTAACCTTACCGCCTCCCAAGCCCCCCGTCTCCCCACCCCACCCGCCCGCCCCACCCCCATCCTTTCGGCCGTCGCCTACGGCGTCGACCAACTCTATACCGACGAAGAAATCGCCCAGCAACTCCAGCTACAGGGATTCAACATTTTCAAGTTCACCCGCATTCGGAACGCCACTGGTACGACATCCCTTGTTCGAATCTTGAGTCACGACACCGGCACCCTGGACTCTCTCCTGCGTGATGGCGCAGTACTCTATGCTCGTCGCCACCGAGTGGAACCATCCCGAGCCTCCGCCCCGCAGCGCATCCGATGTGACAAATGCCAGTGATATGACCACGTCCCGGGAGCCCCCTGCATCCAGCCGCAGGTATGTGGAATATGTAGCCAGGAGCACCCAACTTCTTTATGTGAAAATCGAACCTCTCCCAAGTGTATAAACTGTTCCCAGCCCCATCCCGCCTTCAGCTTCAAATGCCGCAGCCGCCCCGCTCCCCTTCACTCTGAACCTGAAACTGTCATTTCCGTCATATCCCATGATCTACCTACCCCCGCCCTTTCCTCTGTCCTCCCCTCCCCCAGTACTGAAAACATCTTACTTTTCCTTACTATGATCCTGCAAAACTGCCTCCCTTTCCAACGCCCCCTCATCTCCCAGCACATCCAAACGGCCGCCCGGTTGGTGTTTAACACCCATCTTGACATAGCCTATGCGGGCAACACGATGCACTTTGCATACTTCCCGCTAACCGCTGCTCCTCTTCATTAATCATGCAATAGCGTTTAAGTTATTCTATGATAACATTTGTTCTGTCTCTGCCAACCGGCCGACCCTAGACCTTGCCCTTTACCAACACTCTCCGGATGCTGTAGTTCTTAATGAGACTTTTCTTCTTCCCACCCAACAGCTAGACCTACCTCCGTATATTATTTACCGTGCTGACCGCCCTCATTTTGCAGCTCGAGGAGGTGTAGCTGTTGGCATCCACCGCAACCTTACAGTCACCCAACATCGTTACAATTTTCCCAACCATTTCTCCGAATATTTAATTTAGAAGTCTCTGCTCCCTCTAAAACCTTTACCATCGTCACGCTCTATCTCCCCCTTCGTACCCCTCCTCCCCTCGACTTTATCACATACATTGATCATACTTTTCGTAATTATATTCTTGTCGCCGATATCAACATTCACTCCTATACCGTCGCTCAAACCCAAGCTTTTCACACCCTTCTTCGCAGCATCCGAGGAGCCAACATCCCCTTCCCTTCCCACACTCGTCCCATTTCCAATACTACCCCTGATATTATCCTGATGTCTCCCACGCTCAGCGTTTCTCCTATCGTTCGCATCCCCCCTTCCATTGGCAGCGACCATGTACCAGCCCTCATCACCATTCCCAACATTTTTCCCCGCTCCGCTGCCAAACCCCCACCTCCCCCCTCCCGCAGTTTCACTAATACCGATGGCCCGCCTACCGTGCTACTATCACATCACTTCTCTCCCATCCTACCGCCCCACTTTCTCTTCCTAATCTTCAAGCCCTTATCCATGAAACTGAATCCGCTATTCTCACTGCCGATCGTCTCCACATACCACGCCGCTCCTTTCATCCTACTAGCCTCCCATCCCACCAAAAGCCCTTCGTCTCCTTGACATCGCTCATGACTACTATCGTGCCTATGTCCGTACCCGTGATCCTAACTCTCTCCGCCAACACCGCCTTCACTTACGTCACGCCAAATCGTTCATCAAAGCCATCAAACGCTCCTATTGGCATACTGCCTGTACTAATCTCTCCCACACTTCTGACCCTTCCCAATTCTGGTCCACTTTTCATCGCCTTACCAAAACCCAACCTCCCCGTCCCACTTACCCCGTTCGTACCCCCACCTTCGTCCCTACCACCGATCTTGTTAAAGCAGACCTCTTCGCCAATCATTATTCCACCGTGTTCT
The DNA here is from genome assembly GCA_946902985.2 of Meconema thalassinum. NCBI lineage: Eukaryota > Metazoa > Arthropoda > Insecta > Orthoptera > Tettigoniidae > Meconema > Meconema thalassinum. The sequence goes on from OX336391.1 coordinate 218,521,114, forward strand.
CTCCCGTCCCCAACCCTAAATTCATTCACCCCGACTCTGCTCTCCTCCATCGCCTCAATGACCCCACTCACACTCCTGCCCTTCTTCCCTCTTTCGATCACTTTGCCCATATCGATTACAATCACCCTCTCAACCGCCCTGTCACGCCCGAAGAAATCTCTCTCGTCCTTCGCCATCGCAAACCCACCGCCCCGAGCGCTGACACCATTACCTATCGCCACATCCAAGAAGCCCCGCCAGTCCTTCTCCACGTCCTCAGCGCTATTTATATCACTATTCTCTATACCGGTCATTACCCTTCTCACTGGTGCCACGCTTCCATTCTACTTTTCGTCTAACCAAAGAAACCCCCCTCTGATCCCCACTCTTATCGTCCCATCAGCCTTCTCCCCGTCTTATCGAAAATCCTCGAACTTATCCTCGCCAAACGCATCAGCTCCTACCTAGAATCTCTCCACCTTCTCCCTGAATCCCAAGCAGGTTTCCGTGCCCGACGTTCCACCCATGACCACCTCTTCCATCTCAGCTCTTCCCTTCTTTCCTATGTTAAACCTCGCTTTACCGCCGCTCTACTTTGTCTCGATGTCGAGAAAGCCTTTGATACCGTTTACCACCCCGTCCTCATGTATAAACTCCGTCATCTTCCCTTACCGTACCCCCTTCCTTTATTCGTCTTAACTACCAATTCCTTCACCATCGTACTGCTTCCGTCCGTATTCGTAACACCTCCTCTTCTACCTTCTCTCTCCGCGCTGGTGTCCCTCAGGGATCACCTCTCTCCCCCCTCCTCTACCTCCTTTTCACATATGACAGTCCCCACCCACCACCGCCTCTTCGTCTGTACCAATTCGCCGATGACCTTGCCATTCTTGCCCTTGCCCGCTCTGCCCCTACGCTCACCCGTCTCATTCAATCCTATCTTTCTGACCTCGAATCACGGCTCCTTTCCTCCCATATCACCGTTAATGCCCGCAAGACCCAACTCGTCGTTTTCCGTAAGAAATCCCGTATCTCCCGTCCCCGTAACAAAGTCACTCTCACCCTTCACGACGTCCCTATTCCCGAAACCACTACCGCTGTCTATTTAGGCATTACCTTCCAAAATAATCTTCGCTGACAACATCACCTCACCACCCTCTACCGCCGTGCCTACCATCGTATCACCACTATCCGCTCCCTCACAGGACACACCTGGGGCCTTAACCACCCCCCCCCCAATCATCAACATCTACAAAGTTTTTATTCGCCCTCTCCTTCTCTATGCCTCCCTCACCTGGATTACTGCCCCACAACCCCTCTACTTCAAGCTCCACCGCCTCGACCGTCACGCCATTCGCATTGCCTATCACCTCAAACTAGATACCCCTTCTGCCCGTTTTACCCCCTACTATACCTTCCCCACTATTCTCAGCCATATTCACTCCCTTCGTTTAAAATACCTCACCCACGCCCAGCGCTCTGCCCTACCATTTTTCACTGAAGCTCTTCCTCTCTCTCCTCTAGCTCAAGATATCCTCCTCGACCGCCGCACACCCGCCAACTCTCATCTTTTCCCCCGCCCATTACTTGATAACTTCCACCCCACCCCATTGCCTGCCCTCACCCCCGCCTTATTCTTCTTCCTGCTTCTCCTGAAGCTAGATCTACATTTAGACCTCAGGGGTGTCGGCCCTTCTGGCCTGCCCTTAGTGCAGCGAGTTTCTTTTCGGCGCATAGCCTGCTCCTGGTTACATATCTATACATGCAGATCTCCGAATCCCCTTTCAGTGCACACCACCATCTTCGTTGACCCCCTAACTGTTCTCCGTCTTCGCACCCCAGTGTTTTGCAAGTGCTCCGTCTCCATCTCTACTAACTAGTGCTCCGATCTTTCAACTACAAAGTGTTTATTCGAACGTGCTTTTCTGTGCTCCCCAGTGCTTCGCTCAATGACGCAATGCCCTCTACCTAGTGCACGCTCACAGTGTCCATCTATCACAGTTCTCTTTTCTTCTACGAACTATGCTCTGACTTTTCTTTCAGTGTTTATGTTCATGTATCGTGTTTTCTTTTCCCCCCGTTCTAGAACGAACATTTTAAGATCATTTATTTTCTGTGTAAAGAACCACACAGCCACTGTTTGTATTTACTTTGTCTTGTACCCACACCTTGTATATCTGTATATATTTTTGCTCAATAAACGGGGATTGTTTGGAGGGTTACTCCTTGGTGGGGTATTGTACCCGATACCGAGTTGAGGCTATCGGCTACGTCAGCAGACATTAAGCCGTAGTTGAGGTTTTGAGAAGAGTTAAGAAAAGATAGCGCTCAGATCGAGTCAAGAGGAATGTCAGGATGACGTAGTAGGTCTAGGATTTAGAAGGCACTGACATCTGTAAGCAGATGGAATTATGGATAGAAATATGAAGCTTTATTAATGATCTATATGGAACATGGTATTTAAACATCTTAGAAGAGGAGATATAACATGCATTATATGTGGTAATAATTTGAAGGAAGTCAGATAACCCTTAAGTTATTTTATAACTTAATAGCCGAGATGATGGGGGTTCGAGATTGTATTTGTGACGCAAGATCACGGTAGTGGGGAGGACGTCACGTGACCGCACCAAGCAGGTAAGGGTCGAGCCAGTGCAGAGACTGTCAGTGTAGCTCTGTGAGCCAAGCAAGGGAGTCGAGCTGAGTAGCACACGCCAAGCGCATGGTACAGATCGCGTCGCGAACAGAAACTGTCACGGAAAGTGCAGGCGACAGTTTCAGCTTAACCGAGCAGCGAACAGAAACTGTCACGGAAAGTGCATGGGACAGTTTCGGCTTCTCCGAGCGGCGAGCGACAAGTAGGTCAGTGGGCCGGGCGGAGATCCGCAGCAAACAAGCATAGGAGGCCGGGGTTTCTTAAAACAGCATTGCGAGTAGTTGGAGAACTTTATTCCAAGCGGCATTTCAACGCAGAACAGCATAGGATAGCGACATGGCGAGGCCAGCTTTAGGCGGAGATGATTATAGCATTGCAGTAGAACCGAGCGGGTTAATTCCAACATTATACGCAAGCATTATAACAGAAGCTGAACTTCATTACTACATTGAGTTAGAACGTTTATTAAGCATTTGAATTATAAAAATTAGATACGTGATACTGCAACTTAGAACTTCGAATGAACATAGTTTTTCTTAATGACATTACGACTATGCATTTCATAACGCAGTCCAAGTAACATTAACAATTTCTAAGCAAACTGAATGTTGTAAGCATATGCACTTAGGAACATTAGCTCGTGCATTAATGCAAGTCATTCTTAAGAAGTGTTATGAATTACCGAGAACGAACACAGATACAGGGTGTTTCATAAACTTAGACACTCTGATAAAACAATTTTATTTTCTACAAGTAAAACTTAACCGCTGTGGAAATTGAACTTTCAACACTTAAACTGAACATTGTATAGGACAGTGGCATAACGTAGAAGAGGAATAGGGGGTCCGCTGTTTCTATGAACTTTTTCGTGAGGATTTGGACAATATCCGCTATGGATAACCAGAAGTTTATCATGTCGGAGTAAACGCAGACAGAGACGCGATGGCACCACGGAGCGATGGATTCGATTCCTGACGAGAAGGAGGTCCACCAACTGATTCACTTGGAATTCGAAGGCAATCGTCATTGCATGGATGGAATGATATTCACGCCGATCTTTCGAGAAATTCATTGCGTAGGGAAAATCGACGATCTTTGAAATTTAATAACAGCTGATTATGTGGAGGTACTGTAAGAGTTATAACTACCTGATACGATTATTTTCATGAATACTGGGCACACATGTATATTTTTCTAATAGAAGTGATACGATTGTTTAAGACATGGCTTTGACTTTATATGCTTCGAAATTTTGCTAGAATATGGCGTGACCATATGATATGGCAGGCATCATTATACGATATTCTCACCATTGGTTGGCTTTATTAAGCAGATGTTTGGTCTTTTAGACAAGGATATTTTTCATGAATAGTTTTTTTTTGTGTAACGAGTATTTCGAACTCGTGATCTGCAATTGATTATCTAATATTACTTCGTCAGTTCATTGCATACTAGCGAGTGTGTATTATTCATCAGTAGGGATTTTTCCATTGGATTGTTTGGAGATATTAAGATGTTATTCACTTTAGTGAATAAATATCGCTTTTATATGACAACTAGAGACTTGTTGATTCCTATCTGGTACATTCACTCATTTTAGTCGTCGAGATGGGGTCTTTCGTATTTATACGATTGTATGGTGGTTACTCATCTTACCCATCGTTTAGGGCACTATCATGGTAGTCGACGGGGCGAGGTCTTTCGTATTTATACGATTGTACGGTGGTTACTCATCTTACTTGCCATTGAGGGACTCATTTTTATCATCCGAGTGTACATGAGATTGTAAGTGAATCAAACAAGGAACTACTAGTCACATATCAGTCGAACTTTTGTTAAATAAAGTAACGATAAATGTCAGCAGGGTTACATTTGTAATTCTTGTTTGCCAATCCAATATTTTGTTGCTATACTCTTTTGAGAGTAATTTCAGTTTAACAGCTGTTATAGCTGATGCTTTTGATGATTTTTATAATTGTGTTTGATACCTTTGAGAAGGATTTAAAGTAATTGAATCTTGTAAGATGAATCATTAATGGTCAGATTTATTTTAAGGCAGATCAGTATTGCAGATTTTGATATGAGAGATTATAGCACATTGGTGTTTTTCTGTGATGTGAATTATGAGAATTGTAAGAGAATTTATGCTATTTGAAAGCAAATCTTGAATTACTAAGGTAATATTTTTCCAATTGTTTGAGAAGTTGTCTAGATGTGATCAGATTAATTACAGTTATTGGAGATTGTGTGCGTTGATAATTTGAAGCCAGTTATATATTTTTTGTAGATCATGCAACATGGTTAAGTGAAGTTTGTGATAGGCATTTTGTGGAAGTTGCCAAGTGATAGTTGCAATGTTGCTAATGCATTTTGAAGCAGACATGAGGTTGTCGAACCCAGTCTAGCGTAATTGTTGAGATTCATGCTGTATGTGCTGAATATTTATGGAGTTTTGTGGAATAATTGTGGTATTCAAATGTGATATTTGAAGAATGGAGGAGATATAATGTCGTTGTGGATAGTCAGATCCAACGTGATGTCGTGAAGGCAATAATATTTTTTGGCATGAAAATTAAATACGAGATATAACTTGGAAGTAATAAAAACTGTAAGACAACGTTCTATAACCCATATTGAACAATTTGTTAGGAAATTAAACAAATAAATAAAGTTGATAAGACAAGATTTTCTGAGAATAATAATTAATGAAATAATAATCTGAAAATTAAGCATATTAATGATCTGACCTAATGAAATAAAAATCAGAATGACTAGATGAAATAATAAAAATCTAAATAACCAGAAGAATAAAATTTAAATAAGTTGATAAATTAAATTTTGGAATAAATCAATGAATTAAATAAATGGATGAATTAAAGATTGGATGAATAAACCGATTTAAATAAATTAATAGATGATTGGATAGATGATGAATAACTGAATTAGAAGGTGATAATTAATTAAAGAAGCTGATGATTAATGAATTTATATGGAATTAAAATAAATTTAATTGAGATATAATTTGAGGAATTGCAACTTGAGTTGAGGAATTAAACAATTTGTATTGATGATTTAAGACGATTTAGTCTGAGGAAGATGATAAAATAAGATTGTGTGAATAATTAGCAAGTATAATGAAGTAATGATAATAATTTTCATTTAAATGATTTAATGGTGATGAGTTGATGATTCTGACAGGAATATGTTGAATTTTAGAATTAATGTGAGAAATATTTAATTTTGATGATGATGATAATGATGACCAATGAGAAGTGAATTTTCTGTAATTCACGAACAAGTAATTATGAATGACAATGTAGATAGTGTAAATTAATTATTCGATGTTTAGGAGCATTTTACTAACATGTTCAACATTTAAATTATGCCATGCAAGCCATAAATTGCGTGATATTTAAAGTATGTGATTATAATATGTGTATGTTTAGACAGATTAATAACTTTTTCAAATCCACATTTATGATGTTAAATTAAAGAGAAATTAGGTCTCAGGTATCACAAATGTCAGTGATGAAAGACATAGTGCTACAGTGATCCTGAGAACCCAAGAGAACTTTAGAGATTTTTCTGTTTTATGTGGATGAAATATTTTTGATTAGAAAAGAAATGGTTCGATTTTTGGACAATGACAATTTAACGTTGGCATTCGACCATACTCTCAGGTAGGAGGAATGTTTAAAATGTTTGTCTGACTATCAAAGTGAAATAAATTTGTTTTTATCTTAGTTGTGATCTGATGATGGTGTGATTTTCCTTTTTCTTTCCTTGTATTGAGTACGGCTTAACCAGGAAAGGAGGTGGTTTGCTAGGAATTCAGTTGATGGCGCCCATTTATATTTGCATTTATTTTTATTAAACTTAAGCCCGTAACGACCCTAGAGATACTTTGTCTCGTGTTACCCACTGCTTTTTCGATAACTCAGCTGAATTTCCGACACATTCCTTATTTGACTAGAGGTTCATTTAACTCCGCTCTGTCCTGGAACTCCAGGAATGCGATGTAATAGCAGATGGGTCATCGCATCCCCAGGACGAACGGGTACAGTATGGTGGGGGGCCTTTTCCTTGGGGGGCTTCCTGGGTCGCGGTGACCTCTGCGCCAGCAAATTCATTTCACCCTTTCATATACGTGTGCCCTAGCACACTCCCCTCCCAATTGAATTTTTTCTCTCCATTTTACTTTACCCTACGGCCAAAGGGCTACTTGTTTAGCCGACGGCTCGCCCTCGCCCTTTGTCGGGGCGGGGGAATGAAACAACGCATTACATACATACATTGAATCCCAATGGGTGGGTAGCATGAGCCGTGTGGGTTGTCTACTTTTACTCCTGCGAAGCTAACGCCATCTATGCGCCGTACTGAGAAACAGCCTGTCTGCCATCTTGTTGTAAATGCCAATTGGTAAACAATAGGGAGGTACTTGCATTTTGGGTGATAAAACGTAGAAAGTAGCCCTTTTCATCGTTGAATACGAGATGGTATGCTGTGCAATTGTTGCTTGTCACACGAGGACCAACAAGGATAGAGCTGATCACAAGGAGGATATACGTTTCAGGCGCGGATTCAAGGAGGAGGGGGGAAGGGTCGTGAGACCAAATTTTTTTCCAAACTCAAAAAACGAAAACACAATAACCAGACAAATAAAACGTAACGAATTTTAACTGAAAAACAGCTTTTTTCATTTTATCCAATACTGAAATATCTTTATTGGAATTATTATGTTCTGTTACAACTGTACATACTGTATTTACAACTTCATACCTGTTATATAAAACCGATTATTTATACAACAAAATCAACTCGTCTATTTTGGTTAGCAAACCTTGTGATTACCGAATCGATGTTTATAGTGATGTCACGATGAATGGGCAGCAATGAACGGATAGGAATTTGGGGCTTTTATTTTTTGGCACCAAAAAATTTTGCCGACGTCCAAATTGCAAGCTTGGTTGGCAATTTAAGCTGTGGCTTTCTCTCTTTGTCGGTACCAACTCGACTTGCCGAAACTGTAACGTACCTTGATACTTTTCTCGAAGCTCGATGTAAAAGTCGCAAAACACGCCGTTGCAATTTGTTCGAATATTTTTGGTGCGCTAAACGCATCAAATTTCTATCCATGTAGCTTGCAAAAAAAAAAATTGTCTGGTTTTGTACGTTTGGTTATTTTGTGATTGCGTTTTTAGTATTACCATTTTTCTTAACAATTTCGATTCTCTGACTCCCCCTCCCCAAAGCCAAACTCTAGATCCGCGCCTGATACGTTTCTTCAGCATACCGTCAGTGATAAAGAATCAATGCGAGCTCACGAACAAACGAAGCGAGAGACGCCGAGCACTGTGGCTTTCTCGCATAAATCGGTAAGACCTGAGATATCGTGGTCATCAGCCCCATGTATTTGGGTGTGTGTTGAATTTGTCTGATAAAATGTGTCACTGCGGTAACTGCAGTAACGTGCAGTTACATTCCCTCCTCAGCATTCCTGGAAGTGGCTTTCCGTGGTTTCCCCACTTCTACTCCATGAAAATGCTGGGATGATTCCTAACTTAAGGTCACGCCCACCTCCTTCCCGATCCTATTCCCAATTTAGAAATACAGGCACTAATACAGCCATCACAAAAAACACAGGTTATCACACAAATTACACACGCACCCGCCCAAATGACCACGATGTCACAGCCCTTATGCAACAACAACAGAAAAGGAGCAAGAAAGCGCTACGCTCCAGCTTTTAAACTTGCCTCCGAGGGATGCTGACCAACCCAGCAAAGGTCAAACATATTAGTTAGTTAGTTATTGTTGTTTTAAGGGGAGGAACTACGGGGTCATCTGCCCCTCTTAACAGATTAAAGAATACAAATTTTGAATTGAATTTAAAATTTTGAGGTGGACATCTAAATTTAAAAAGACCAAAAATTAATAAAGCAAAAACAAAAAGAAATTAAATAAAAATCAAAATCATAAAAATAAACAAAAATTACGGAAAAAACAAAAACATTATCATTCAAAAACGAACAAGTCGTTGAGTCAATGTTCACTGGAAAATTTAGATTGCTGGCCCTAACCCACTCTCACTTATAAAGCGGATAACGCGATCAGCAGCCACCGCGTCATCGGCTAATATAAGTTTGAGTGTCATCTGCAAACCAAGGTTTCTTCGTAAGTCACCAAGATCCACACACTCGGTGAAAATGTGGGCCACGGTGAATACGGCTCCACAGGTACAAAGTGGGGGGTCTTCCCTTCTCACCAGGTACGAGTGGGTGGATCTTGTATGACCTATCCTTAGCCTACACAAAATGACGGACTCTCTCCGGGCCCGGAAGGAGCTCCGCCACACGCGAGTAGTTCCCTTGATCGCTCTCAGTTTACTGGGCAGTGGGTCAGCTGGTCAAACATATTGGCCTAGGTATGACTCGTGTGGTATTATTATTATTATTATTATAGTAGGTCGGAACGCGAGGTGACCTGTTTTGGTATTGCGGGACGGTCGACGGGAATACGAGTTCTTCTTTCTTATCGGGACGCTGTAGGAATTCGCTGCAAAGTGTTATTCTGGAGAGGTGTTATAAGTCATTCTATGAGTGAAAATATTATTCTATAGTGTGTGTTAACTGGCCTGAAGACTAATCGACCGCACGAGGGCCATAATACAATTGGTGACAGTTCAAGTGGTGAACATTCTACAAACTACGTAAATTAGCCGAAATGCCTTTTTTTAATGGATAAAAATTTTGTAGAAATGCTGTGGTAATATATATTTTCTCCTCCGTTGTCTATAACCCATCCACCATCCCCCTTTTAGATCACGACTTATATAGTAAAATTCCAGTTGTGTCCGCCATAATACACGTGAATTATGGGACAAATACAATATTGCCAACTCCGCGCATACGGTACTACTCATCAATAATCCTTGCAGCTCAACATATCGCAGAACATCAAAGTCCCTTCCAGAACAGCCAGGGGGCCCATTCCGTACCAGGAACATGCACCCCAGACCATAACAGAGACACCACTTCCCTGGACCACACCTTCGAGGCAGACGGGATCCATCGATTCATGTGGTCTGCGCCACACACAGTGCCTTCCATCGGCATGGTGCAATTGAAATCATGATTCGTCCGACCATATCACGTTACGCCATTGTTCCAGTGTCCACCCCTGGTGATTGGCGACAAATGCGCGTCGTTGTGTCGATGGCATTGGGTTAACAGTGGCACCCTGTGCGGCGCTGGCTCCCGTACCCCATGGAACCTATGTTCCTACGGTTAGTCCACTGAGACACGCGTCTAGCACGGCCTGTGTTAAATTGAGCCGTGATTTGTTGCACTGTTGCCCTTCTGTCACTATTGACAATCCGTCTCAGATGTCGCCAGTCACGGTCATCGAGGGTAGCTGGACGGCCAGTGACACCCATATTCAACCATTCACCATACACTCTGGACATGGTTGACTGTGTGAAGCCGAATTCCCGCACCACTGCCGAAATCTCACTTCACATTCGTCGGGCACCGACCACTTATACCGGTACCTCGTTCGAACAATGAACAAAAATCCAACCTTTTGGTCGGATGTTTGAGGGGTAGAGTCACGTTTGACAAATACTTCTCCACAAATGTTTTTTTTTAATCACTAAACGTTGATGCTGCTACGCCTCTCACCAAACGTAATTATTCCGGCTTTTACAACAATATGGCGGACGCTTTGTTTCTCGGGAGAGGCATCGGCCCGCCCCACCCCCGACTCGTGCAACCCACCAATGAAAATTACAGTTACAGGAGAATGGCATGAACCAAAAAAATAAACACAGCACTTATTTTGGAGAATAATTGACGTCAAAAAAGTTGGTTGGTTTCTCAGTTGAGGGGCTGCGACAACGCGGTCGTGTAGCCCCGTGTACTTTGGGTGTGCGTAGAATCTGTCTGTTAACCGGCGTTAATTGTGATGGCTGTATTAGTGTGTGTTATCTGTTTTTAATTCAAGTAAGGACTGCAGCCATTTAATTTTTCAAGTAGTTCCTACTTTCGCCGCCAAACGCCACCGTCAACGACTACTAGTTAAGAACTTGGTTACTAGACGCCACCGCAGTCGGCTCCTGGCGACGAACGTTGGAACCAAAGAGCGTTGTTTAAATTTAACCTATAATTTAGCTTCACACAGGTGTAATTAGTGGAAGGTTCTTTAACATGCCATAAATCTGTGACATGGGACCGCCAGCTATACTTCCGCTCCGAAGGAAGGCATACTGAGGGATTTTTAACGCTCTTAAAAATCCGACGACTTCGTCCAGTTTGAACCCGCGACCTTGGGCATAGAAGCTCAGCATGCTACCAACTACGCCACCGAAGCCGCTGACGTCAAAATAGTAGAAGAACGAATCGAACGGATGGAGCAAATAGAAACCTTAACAGAGAACTCAAAATTGGAGGAAGCGAAACAAATGCTTGGGGAATTACTACTACAAGCCACAAGATCTAGAAGAGAACGAACGGCACAGTCATAGTTTGACCAGAACTGCTATCTGCTAAGGAAAGAGGTGTTGGAAATCCTTTATAAGCTAAAATTGAACATAGAGAGTCCTATTCTTAGTAAGATTTACAACATGAAGAGAAATTTCTACAAGAAATTATTATGAGAGAATAAGAGGACATATTGGGAAGAAGAAGGCAAAAGAATAGTAGAAGCTAGGATGGACCCGTATATTGCTCTTCATCCCAGGAAGCAAACGCAAACATACTATATAAATATGGAAGCATGGACGTCCCACTTTAGCAGTATACTAAACAAAGATGAAATATAGCGGGTTCAAACCCGGCCAAAGCCCTTGGATTTTTAAGAGCGTTAAAAATCCCTCAGTATGCCTTCCTTCGGAGGGGAAGTAAAGCCGGGGGTCCCATGTCATAGATTTATGGCATGTTAAAAAACCTTCCACTAATTGCACCTGTGTGAAGCAAAATTGGATAGGTTAAGAATGTAAACAACGCTCTTAGGTTTCTAAGTTCGTTGCCAAGAGCCGACTGCGGTGGCGTCTAGTAGCTAAGTACTGAACTTGGCCTAGTAGTCGTTGACGGTGGCGCTTGGCGGCAAAAGTAGGAACTATTTGAAAAATTCTAAGTTGCAGTCTGTCCTTAAATTTAAAAAACCTAACACACACTAATACAGTCATCACAATTAACACCGGTTATCAGACAGATTCTACACACACCCAAAGTACACGGGGCTACATGACCCCGTTGTCGCAGCCCCTAAACTTAAGAACCAACCAACCAAAGATTGAAATAAAGGACGTACGGTACCGGTACAGAAACCGGCCTACATTCAACAAAAGATTGGACCCCACTGACAACAAAAGAGGTGCAAAACATCATTGACAGCACAAAGAAAAAGAAAGCTGCTGGACCAGACAATATACTGTATATAGTGAGTACATAAAGGACACAGTTCACCTCCTATTGACGACATGGACAAATCTGTTTAACAAATGCATCGAGACGGCCTCCATACCCGAGAGGTGGAGACATTCAATAATAAAAGTACTGTACAAAGGAAAAGGAGACCCAAAGGACACTAACACATACAGAAAATATTCCTTTCAAATCACTCACAAAAACAATTACAGAAATAATAAAAGATGAAATAGATGAACATCTCCCAGACACTCAATTCGGGCTCAGGAAGGGAAGATCAACTATGACAGCAACAAAACTACTACTAACTAATATATGGGAAGCCCTAGAAGGAAAATAAAAGTTGTACACAGTCTTCATAGACTTTACCAAACCATTTGATCTCATAAACCGAGAACTTTTGATACCGAAACAGAAGAAACCCTAGGTAGACATAATGTATGGACGCAAACTATAAAATCAATACTCTTATGGAACAAACAAATAATTTCTGACCATATTTCATTATCAGGACCATTATTGCAAACAAACGGAATACTTCAGGGTGATCCAATTAGCCCTTTACTTTTCATTCTGGCAACAGAAGAAATCATGATAATAGCTCAAAGAGAGAACGTAGTGTCATACGCGTACGCCGATGACATAGTGGTTGGCTCCAAAGACGTCACAAAACTCCAAAACACATTAACAGAAATGGAACAAGGGTGCTCCGATCACAAGTTTGAAATCAACGTTTCAAAAACGGTGGTAATGATGGTGTTGAGAAAAGGAGGGAATGTTCCACCAGCGACAGAAATTTTCATCAAGAGGAGGAAAATAAACATCGTAAAGGAATTCAAATATTTGGGTATCACGCTCCAAACAAGTGCTACATGTTTCACATATCATGCGATACAGAAATCAAGGCAAACGGTACGGGCAATGCATGGAATTAGATACTTGAGAACCCTCAGCTTAGAAACAGCAACGGCTCCTTTCATAAATAAAATCATGCCTATTCTAATATATGGCATTGAAGTCATTTGACAACACCTAACAGAAAAGAACATTTCCTCACTAGAAAGAGTGAAGGCATTATTCATAAAGCAATCGGAGTGTCCAAAACTACCAAGTCACGATTCGTCTACCTCCTGGCACGAGAATCATTTCTTAGCCTATAGAAGACCTTAGAAACTATTTACCTATACCAAACACCAGTCTCGAAAAAGCTACTAACATCATTGAAGAAAATATTACGAGCCTTACAGTAGTCGCATATGATGTGTAACATCTGACATAGAAGAAACCTCACGTGAAATTGTTGATACACCTGTATTTTATACTCTTATTGGCACAAATATTAATCTATTGTAAAAGGGAGTGTTTTACAGATATTGTAGTTTATAATACGGAACTCATTTTATTGGATGATTTGTAGCGTCCACCAGCACTAGCCTAAATAAAGAATACGATATGGATCAACTAGATTAATAGACCCGACACCGCTCATAACCTTAAATTCCTTATAAACAGGTCCTCTTGATTCACAGACCAACACGTAATTTCATATGGATTCTGTTAAAATGAGTCATATTGATATGATAAATATCGTTTAAAATGATAATCTGGTACCGGTAGAAAAAATATCTACCCCGCCCAGGATTCAAACCCAAGATCTCTAGATTCACAGTCATACGCAATAACCCCACGGCTATTTCAACTACGCAAATATTGTACACAAGATGGTGACTTATTTCCACGTTCCAATAATACTGCATTACGGAATTAAGTTTCATCTATATTTTGCTTGTTTCGATAATGTTCCTGAGTGACATTGAGTTTAAAATGCCTTATGCCAATGCAATGCCGACTACTTACAATGTTTGATATTAAGGCATTTTACCATTTAAATACTGATGCGAAGACTTCGAACATGTACCATGTCATTTGTTTAAATCACTTGACACCAGAGTTCGCATGAGCGTTTTCCTTTCAGTATGTCATATACATTCCACATGGCCGAGAGTGCGTCATGGTATCAATTTTCGACACCGCGCTGATTGTTTCTCTTACCAGTGCCAGCTGGATCGATCGATCGAGTTGGCAGTGCGTCTTATACTTCCGTTCAATCCACCACTGCCAGCTAGTACACTTCCGTTTGATCGAACGAGCGGGCAGTGCATACTTCTGTTGTCCACCACTGCCATGTAGTACACTTCCGTTTGATCGATCGAGCGAGCAGTGCATACTTCCGTTTGATCCACCACTGCCAGCTCGATCGTTCCGATCCACTTCCATCCCCAATTTTCAAAATCACTCCCACAAAACTATCCAGCAACCGAGCGGAAAGATGTTTCACATCAAAAAACATACCTCAATAATTTTATGGAACCAGAACCATGATCGACCGGACGTGGACAACATCCAACTTTGAGTTGAGGCATGTATTTACACGTCTGGCGGTCCATGGTTTTCACCACCTTATTTGCGTTAGTAAATATTTCCATAAAGGTGAACCAGAGGGAGATGCTATCCGAAGATATTTTCCTGTCATACCTCAACTTCAAAAAAGAATATCCCTCCCTTACCACGTATCGTGATATGCAGGAAATTGTTCTATTCACTCAGAATTGCGTCATGCTTAAGTAATACACTTTATTTTTCACTTAAAGAATATATGTGTGAATTATTATTTAGGCTATATAGATAAATAAAATTAAATGAGTCAAGTGGGGAAATAAATTAATTTTTGTTTGTTTGTTACTGACATATAATTAACATCCGTATAAGATGAAACATTAACAGTAAATGTGCCATAAGTCAAAATAGATTGGTCTGAAAATCACACAAAAGTAGCATCTGAAAATACAGTACAGCAATATAAACAATAAAGTAAAAAAATACATAAAATTAAGACTGATAGGTCTAACCTAAATAGGAAAATATTATTAAATGCACTTATCATTAGCTTAACGAAAAATGGTGTTTCTAAATTTGTGCTTTTGCAGAAAGGTTCATTTTACTTGTAGCCTACAATTTTATTCATGTAGAAACTCCCAGACTATTTTTTTAACCCTGGAGGAGAGACATCTGACATGTTTCGCTTCATGGAGTTGTTGTCATCAGCACTGCGACGTCCCTTACCTGTCCATGCCTTAACATATTTATCAGGCTTGAACTTGTGAATTGGGGTCCCAACCAACTTCAAAGTTTCCAGCAGTTTTCACTCGAATCTGATTCCTTTCAGGCGAATATACTGTATTACGTTCATGGCACTAAAAGATCGTTCACATTCTGCTGTGGATATGAGTATGGTTTTCACAGCCCTAAGAAGTGGTTTCAGATCATCAGATACTGTTTTGTCTGATGCATACAGCCTGAAACCAGTTACACTTTCCCTGTTGGAACCTATACAAAATTTCTCACACAGATATTTTATTTTACT
Organism: Meconema thalassinum; assembly: GCA_946902985.2. Classification (NCBI taxonomy): domain Eukaryota; kingdom Metazoa; phylum Arthropoda; class Insecta; order Orthoptera; family Tettigoniidae; genus Meconema; species Meconema thalassinum. The sequence goes on from OX336391.1 coordinate 218,536,598, forward strand.
GTCTCCAAAACAATAACACTGCCCACATCTTCTGGTCACTTTGTTTCATCAAATACTTCTAAATTACTTTAAAGTTCTTGATAGCCTACTTTGCTGCAAGAGATTGTGCAGTAGAAGCAGAAGATCTCGAAGACTGGCTGTTTAGCATTTGTTTTTCCATTTCTTCCACAAGTAGACTGTAGAAGGCTTGTTCATCAATTCTGTGCACTCTTCCAGGTCCATGCAAGTTCACCCCATTCTGTTCCTTACACTCGGCTGCACTTCTTTCTAATTCTGTATACTCCCCAGGTCGGGGTTGTAAAGAGTGGAACACTTGAAGTTTTTGGAGTACGGTACTAGCTTATGAGCCTGAATAACAGACATCTCCCTCTGCTGCAATTGAAGCGACAGATCCTCTAACTCATTCAGAGCATCTATCATCAAACCCATATTCAGGATAAAGTTTATATCAGTTAGACGATCCAGCAGTCCTTTGTACTGGGCCCTTTCTTTAGAGTCTCTTGTTTAATCCTCCATGGCACTTTAAAAATGGAGGGAAAGTGCTACAAAATCTTTCCAAATGGCCCTAACTGATCTAGCACTTGACGAAACCCATCTAACTCCTAAAATCCTTCCTATAACCTGGATTTTAGTACTCAGATTTGATGCACAATGCTGCAATTGGTTTTTGTTCTTTGGTGATGCATGGTATCTTATATATACTGTATATAAAAAGGATGTTCGTTTGTTCGTCTTTTATGCATTCATTAACTCATTCACCTGATTGCGATCAAATGTTGGTGATTTGTTGTGCACACTTCCGAAATCATTATAGGCATAGTTCATCCAATTTACAATAGACAGCACGCGAGTAGTTTAAACAAATGCGTGTTGGCGATGCGTTGATATACAATTCATCCGATTGCGATCAAATTTTGGCGAGTTGTTGTGCACAGTCCCGGAAAAGTTATAGGTGTAGTAAATTCAATTTGCAATAGATGGCGCGCGAGTGGCTTCAGCATAATGGCGTGCGTTTGTTTCAAGAAAGTTCCACATGCGTTCATATACCATTCATCCCATTGCGATGAAACTTGGGTGAGATGTTCTGTACACTTCAGGTAAGGTTTCTGGCTTAGTAAATCCACTTAACAACAGGTAGCGCACGAGTAGATTCAACAAATGAGCGACGACGGGCGAAGCGTTTCAACAAAGTCCTGTATGCGTTCACATACCATTCGTGCGATAGCGATGAAACTTGGGTGAGAGGTTGTATACTCTACAGACAAGGTTTCTGGTTTAGTAAATCCATGTTTTAATAGGTAGTGCACGAGTAGATTCAACAAATGAGCGACGACGCGCGAAGCGTTTCAACAAAGTCCCGTATGCGTTCATATACTATTCGTTTGATAGCGATGAAACTTGGGTGAGATGTTGTGTACACTTCAGGGAAGGTTTCTGGCTTAGTAAATCCACTTTACAATAGGTATCCCACAAGTAGATTCAACAAATGAGCGACGGCACGCGAATCGTTTAAAAAAGTCCCGTATGCGTTCATATACCATTCATCCGATTGCTATGGAACTTTTGTGAATTGTTGTGCACACTCCAGTAAAGATTTTTGACTTATAAATCCTTTTTACAATAGGTAGCGCACGAGTAGATTCAACAAATGAGTAACGGCGCACGTATCGTTAAAAAAAAATCCGTATGCGTTCATATACCATTCATGCGATTGCAATGAAATTTGGTGAAATGTTGTTTCCACTCCCGCGAAGATTTCTGATTTAGTAAATCCATTTTACAATTGGTAGCGCACAAGTAGATTCAACTAATGAGCGACAGCGCGTGAATCGTTACAACCAAGTCCCGTATGCGTTCATATACCATTCATCCGATTGTGATAAAACTTTTGTGAGTTTTGTACAGTCCTGCGAAGGTGTATGAATTAGTAAATCCGTTTTTCAATGGGTGGCGCACAAGTAGATTCAACAAATGAGTGACGGCGCACGAATCGTTTTAAAAAAAATCCCGTATGCGTTTATATGCTATTCATCCGATTGCGATGAAACTTTGACGAGTTGTTGTGTACACGCCAGGGAAGGTGTTCGAATTAGTAAATCCATTTTACAATAGGTACAGTACGAGTATATTCAACAAATGGGTGACGGCACTCGAATCGTTTCAACAAAGTCCCGTATGCGTTCATATACCATTCATTTCATTGCGATGAAACTTTGGTGATTTGTCGAGCACGCTCACATGATTTTTTTTGGAGATACGGTAGTAAATAAATATTACAATAGTTTAGAGGTGGTTAACGGAAAAAGAAAAAATATTGGGAATCCAAATGCACTACAACAAAGAAAGTCGAACACATTCTTTGATTGGCATTGCAACATCACAACTGTTAACTTGAGACGGTGGTTAGCACAGTGCCATATAAAAAGCTGAAGGAATTCTTGCTGGAGTCTGCTGCCAATCCTGATTCACTCCCTAGCATATTAGATGCACCATCACAAGCAAATGATATAAAATTACTGGCTAGAAACTCTTGTGAAAAATGTTGAAGAAGATTAGACTTTAAGGAATCATATATACATTGAGCTGAGATGTTTGGAAGTTCAACTAGATCGAAAAATATGCTGCTGGTTTCTTCAGAATTATTCAAATTCACCCGAAAACAAATACAAAGAACAGATTTTTGACCCACTGAAGTTGATTCGTCCACCATCACACCAATCTTGAGGTCGTTTTCAACAATTTGTTTAACAACAGTTTTTCTCATTTCTTCACCAATCAGATTGGTAATGCCAGCACAGGAATGTTTGGAATGCAAAATTTGTCCCATTGCTCTTTGTGCATCAATCTAGGATGGTAGATCAGAAAATGGCCTTTATAGCTTTGCAAGATTGTACACTGTGCGAAAAACGCTGCATGTATTCTCGTGGTAAACCCCTTCTTGTTTTGCAGTTGAGTTTTGAAGAACTTGTTTCTTGGCCTCCTCAAGAATTTTAACACACTGACCATGGGCATGGGAATTCTTGTGATCATTTTTTTTTCTTATTGCCTGACGCATTTTCACATCACTATCACCAAAAGCCTTTACAGAATAAGAACACCACTCATTTGATAAGCGAGGTCATTCTGATTTAAAAGCACCCAAAGTTCCACGTGCTCTGACGCATACTTTGCAACCGAATCCTTTTGTTTCGGTTTTGTAGGATAACCATTCGTGTTATTTGAATTTAGTTTTCCACTGAGCAGGACTCAGAAACGTTGGCAAACTCTCAAAATCTGCATTATCTAGGCCTACCTCGTTGCTTTCTATTTCACTTGTGCTTTGTTGTCTGTGAGAGGTGAGAGACAAAGCCGAATTCGTCAAATTTTTCCCAGACCGATTATCTTCAACACAATCTCCAGTTTCGCTGAAATTTCTCTTTTGTCCTCTTACGGCAAATTTATCCATGATATCAACTCTGCAGCCGGTGCTGATAAAAATGCTTTAGTTGCAATGATGCTTCTTGATACACAATCGTACTGACCAAACACCACAACACTAGTTTTTAACCCGACAACGAGACGGGAGACTGTGGTCTTTTTAATTAAGTTCCTCCACGAGTAACCAACCTTGCTTTATAGATTTTCGCCAAGCAGGAGCCCAAAAGTCAAGAATATTACGTCATGTCGATTGACAGTAGATATTTTAAGGATATTTTAAAAGCAAAGATCTATTTATACAATGTAAAAGTTATGATATTTTCTTACTGAGAAATATGTTTAAAAACATCAGATGTAGCGCTATATTCTTAAGGTGGCGGCTATGGTCATCACAAGTTACCGGTCACAGCGATGCTTTTTAAAAGCGATCTGCTGCAGCGGTGGCGAAGAGATTTCGCTTTATGAGTTTTGCTGCATGGACGGCCATGTCGTTCTTTTTTTTTTTTTTTTTTTTTTCTTTTTGCACACTGTAGTTTGCTGCAGCGATGCTGAAGCGCTTTACTGGTTCGCTTTAAAAGGGAACGCACGGTTCTATATTGGCGATGTCTACAGGCGAATGTTTATCGGTGAAGGAGCTTGGTACCAGTGGATGCATGATCATGAAAAGTAATTATATTAATTCATACGGCGCAAACAAATTTAAGATCCACTGTTTTTCAGTGGAGGTATGCTGTTTGGCATTGAAAGCAGTGACGGTAGCCTATGCCATTGGGCCTTTGAAAGCAGTGCCGGTATTCCATACCGGCGCATACCGCCTCACTTCCCTCCCTGTTTCCATGAACCTACAATGACGTGTGTATGCCAACTATGAGGAGAAGTATGTGTTCGAAACCACTTAGAGCTCTGTAGGAAAAGGACAAAATCAATCAAAGACTATGGAACTCAAAGTGCCAGAGTGCAACTTTATTTTCAATGGCCATTTGTCTGCAATAGAAGTATTGTTAATGGTCTTCTATCGCCATACAATATTTCAGTTTGATTGTTTAAATAGTTTGGGAGATATTGTGAACTGGTGAAATATATCATATATCATAGTCTATATAATTACTAGCAACCCGCCCCGGCTTCGCCCGGGAACAGTTATGAATGCATTACGTGATAAGCGCATTTTTTTCGATGTCAATGAACTACGACTTATATCCGTTTTACGTCTCGGCATGATGGGTTAAAATCACTGACTGGACTATTAATTATATTATCATGGAGATGCACGAACAACGAAAACTTGTCGGACGTAATTTAAGAATGGTGAGGTGCATGAAAAAAATAATCCCCTTCTGTCCAATCTTAGCTTGACTGTGTATTTTGCGGAACGAAAGGTTCACAGGTGAAATGAAGAAAAGCCGAGTTGCACTTCCATGGAAACTCCAGACGCAACCGCTCTTCTCTGAAGTCTTAAAAATTCAACACGACTCGGCAGTTTGCTGCTGGCTGTATCTGGGGTAGGCCTAATAGGCTCGCCCGCTAGCTAGGCTGTATATGGGGTGATTGGCTGCCCCTAGCTAGTTCGTAAACTGTCGCCTGAGTAATTGAATGGAGATTGTTGAAAGAAATAAAAGCGTAAAAACACTTAGGTCTATAGCGGCGAAGATCGAGATATGCTCTCGCGGACTTTCTTTTGTATAACTTTTCATGCTGAACAATTCTTACACTCATAGTATATACCTACATTTTTAACGGTTTGCCCAGCGTAAGCTTAAAAAGCGCAAAGACGCCAGGTTCTTTTTCGACTATTTCATTGAAATCGTTACTGCTTGGCTTCCTTCGATCATAAATAAAGTATTTTCTGCATAAACTTTCCTCGATATATTCTTTACAGAATGGTGTAAATCGCATCAAAATCCATCCAGTGGTTCTCGAGATTACCCGTGACATCCAAGAATCGGGGACTTCGTTTTATACTAAGTAGAGATAGGCTATAGAATTATATGCCAGCAGATGAATATTATGATGGTGGTTCATTATACCAACCTAATTCTATCACTTGTTTAAGACACGAGAAATAAAAACGTGGTTTCAAAAATTTTGCACGGTCATCATCTTTAGTTCTCATAAAATTGAATTAAATTAGACTTCTATATATAGGTATTAAGCATTGTCCGTAGCTATATGAATAGGAATTGAATCAACCTCTACATTCATTTAGCATGAAACATGTAGAAAGTATAACATTCCTTGATTCTAAACAACGTACAGGGAAAAAAATGTATTTGATTAATATGGGTATCGTCAAAAGAGTGTACCATAATGTAAAGGACAAGGTACAAAAATGGACTAATACCATGATCATCTTTGCGTAGAACTCAACTCAACCCAACGAACACAGAAATTTGTTAGCACTTTTTTCGGACGCCAGAAGTAAAATGCATTAAAATTCGTATTTGACATAGACAAGATACGAGTAGAAAAAGGAGAAGAATTTATTTGTAATTAAAAGGGATCCGACTTGTAAAATGTATGGAACTTGAGATAATGTAGGTGGTATTCACTTAAGATACCTGAGACATGACGTCATGAAGGGCGATCTCGGTGCGACGGAAACCTTGGATGACCATGATGTATTTGAGAGCTCGGGTTCGCAATGCTGATACAGCGGTGTTGAGACGCAGGGCTGCTACGGCGGCGAACCGGCGGCACACTAGGCGAGCATTCTCCGCTAACTGCTGGTAGGTGAGGAAGCTGAACACGTGCAGGAGTAACTCGGTGGGCAGCAGCAACACGTGGAACTGCTATCAACATGTTATAATGTTTCATATAGTGTGCTACGACAACAATTGCATCGCTAAAATATTTTACGTAGGGGGCATGTGGGGAGTAGGCAAGATTCTTTAAGTTAAATTTTACAAGATTTTCTTCACCAAACGCCAAAACAGTCCATATAGTAGGTATAATAAACCGAAGGTGGCACCAAGGAGTAATAAGGAGACGCACTAACGGCCAGGAAGTGAAGCTACAAGGTACCCCTGTACTAGTGCTCAAAACATTGCGTTAGGCTCATAAGAATAGCATGAGATGGTGTACTATGTTCTAAAAAGTGGTAAGTTTTCACGTGTGGGTCGAAATGCCGACGTGTCTGGCATATGGCTGCACAAACAGAACTCCCAACAGTCAAAAAGGAATTTCATTTCACAAGTAAATGCACTTTATTTGGCATTTATTGTGTAGAGTAGCCACCTTACTGTTCTAGTACAATCATTCGTTGAATGTTCAAATAGTGCCATACTAGCTGAAGTACCCGTGCTTCGCTACGGATCATAAATATTTAGACGGTTATCTATCTATTAATCTATGACAGCAATCAAACTAAAATTTTGTATGTTGATAGAAGCTAGAAGTTCACCTATGGAACTTTCAAATAACCAGGTGAGCACAAATCCAACATGGCAGCGACACGAAATATAAATACAGTATTTAAATTGACGCATCTCGCGATTTACCCATCCGAGTGCAGTAAAACTCGGTACGGTAAATTCTTATACACATTTGAATCCACTGGCATCTAATTTATTTCAATTGTTTTCATAATCACAAGATGGCAGCTGTGCAAAATTTTAAAATCTTGATTTTATTTCTTGTTTCCTAATCATGCGATTGAAGTTTGAATACTACACCTACACAATATTCTTCATGTAATAGGACATAACTCTAAGACCTACATATATAAAAATCCAACATGGCGACCATCCGAAATACTGTATTTAGACGGTTCTCAATATATACTAATCTATTACAGCAATCAAACTGAAATTGTGTATGTTAATAGAGGCAATACACATAAGTAGGATATATGAAAATAGGATGTATAGTTCTTCATGGAACTACGTGATTAATTTTTTAAATAGTACAATAAAAACAATAACGCCACCACCCACTCAGTTCATATGCCTTAATATTATAAATACCTGTGACTGATTGCCACATTGTCTCTGGTCTTTTAAATAAAAGACTCCTTCTGTCCATACACTGAGGTTTTTAATATATAATCAGTAATCACTTAAATCTTGTTGCTTTACTTAAGACCAGGTTAGTCATTAGTCGCGTGTACTTTGTGTAGTAGGCTATATGGATTATATCTGAAAAGCAGAGTTATTATGATATAGTTGGTCCCCTAGGACTCGAAATAGGTTGGGATGGAAAGCTTACATAGAGAGTTTGTATAAGGGAAAGGAGATTGAGAATCATGTAATGGAGAGGGAGGAGGAAATTGATAAGGATGCGAAAGGAGATTTAATATTGAGATCAGAATTTGATAGAACTTTGGAAGACTTAAGCAGGAACAAATAGTTAGTTAGTTATTGTTGTTTTAAGGGGCGGAACTACGAGGTCATCTGCCCCTCTTAACACAGATTAAAGAATACAAATTTTGAGTTGAATTTAAAATTTTGAGGTGGACATCTAAATTTAAAAAGACCAAAAATTAATAAAACAAAAAACAAACAATTAAATAAAAAATTATAAAAATAAACAAAAATTACGGAAAAAACAAAACATTATCATTCAAAAACGAACAAGTCGTTGAGTCAATGTTCACTGGAAAATTTAGATTGCTGGCCCTAACCCACTCTCACTTATAAAGCGGATAACGCGATCAGCAGCCACCGCGTGATCGGCGAATATAAGTTTGAGTGTCGTCTGCAAACCAAGGTTTCTTCGTAAGTCAGCAAGATCCACACACTCGGTGAAAATGTGGGCCACGGTGAATACGGCTCCACAGGTACAAAGTGGGGGGTCTTCCCTTCTCATTAGGTACGAGTGGGTGGATCTTGTATGACCTATCCTTAGCCTACACAAAATGACGGACTCTCTCCGGGCCCGGAAGGAGCTCCGCCACACGCGAGTAGTTCCCTTGATCGCTCTCAGTTTATTGGGCAGTGGGTCAGCTAGCCACTGACTCTCCCTAAAAGCCAGAACTTGTAGGCGTAACTGAGAGCGAATATCTCTAGCGGGTACCTCCATTAGTCGAGGTGGTAGTGATACCGCCTCTTTTGCAGCTTGATCCGCTAACTCATTTCCCGCAATTCCCATGTGGCTTGGAAGCCACAGAAAGGTGATTCGAGTGTTAGCGTGGCACAGCCCGGCTAGTATGTCGTGGATTCGCTGCACTAGGGGGTGTTGTGGGAAACATGTAGCAATTGACTGCAACGAACTCAAAGAGTCGGTACACACGAGAAAGTGGATTCGTGCATCCAAGCAGGAACAAAGCACCAGGCATAGATGATATACCGATTGAGTTGCTACGCTGTATAGGAGATGAAGGTCTGATCAGGTTATTTCACTTGGTGTGTAGGATTTATGAGACAGGTGAGGTACCCCCTGATTTCAAGAAGAATGTAATCATCCCTATACCAAAGAAAGTGGGAGCTGACAGATGTGAAGATTACCGTACAATCAGCTTGATTACTCATGCTTCAAAGATCCTGTCTAGAATAATTTACAAGAGGATTGAAAGCCAGATAGAAACGGAGTTGGGTGAAGACCAGTTTGGTTTCAGGAGAAATGTAGGAACAAGGGAAGCTGTACTAAGTCTTAGGCTGATTTTAGAAGGTAGAATAAGGAAAGATAAGAGAACGTTCATGGCTTTTGTAGACTTAGAAAAGGCTTTTGATAACGTTGATTGGACTAAATTGTTTGACATTTTGAAATCAATTGGAATAAAGTACAGGGATAGGAGGGTGATATACAATCTGTACAGAAACCAGACAGCAGTCATTCGAGTTGAAGGACATGAGAGAGAAGCTGGTATTCAGAAAGGTGTAAGGCAAGGCTGCAACTTATCACCCATACTTTTCAATCTTTACATTGAACAAGCAATGAAGGAAATTAGAGAAAAATTTAAAGTGGGAGTGAAGATTCAAGGAGAAATAATTTCAACTCTGAGATTTGCTGATGACATTGTCATCTTGGCCGACAAGCCTGAGGATTTGTATGAGTTTTTGAATGGTATGGATTCCGTCTTACGGAAAGAATTCATGATGAAAATTAATAAATGTAAAACAAAAATACTGGAATGCAGCCGAAATAAATCAGAAACCTCTATGGAGATCAAATTGGCAGGTGAAAAGCTGAAGGAAGTAGGAGACTTCTGTTACTTAGGAAGCAGAATAACCAGTGATGGACGAAGCAAAGAGGATATAAAAAGTAGGTTGGCTCAGGCAAAGAAAGCATTTCTACAAAAAAGGAATCTGCGGACATCGAATATAGATTTAGGTATTAGGAAGTCATTTTTGAAAGCCTTTGTCTGGAGCGTGGCGCTCTATGGAAGTGAAACTTGGACTATTGGTGTAGCAGAAAAGAGGAGAATTGAAGCATTTGAAATGTGGTGTTACAGGAGAATGATGAAGATCAGATGGGTAGATAGGGTTACAAACAAAGAGGTATTAAGACGAGTGGGAGAGGAGAGATGTTTCTGGCGACTGCTAATGAAGAGAAGAGTTAGGTTGGTAGGACACATACTAAGACACCCAGGAATAGCAAGCTTAGTTATGGAAGGACGGGTCGAGGACAAGAACTGTAGGGGTAGACCAAGGTTAGAATATGTTAAACCGATTGCCTCGGATGTAGGGTGTGGTAGCTATGTAGAGATGAAACGATTAGCTCAGGACAGGGAGGCATGGAGAGCTGCATCAAACCAGTCAAAAGACTGAAGACTCAAACAACAACATAACTTGTCTAGAGTGGAGACATCACATTTTTGGATATTAGGTCTGAATCGATATCCCACTGTCGGTGCATTCTCCTCGTGGAAAGTGCCTTCGCCCGCTCAGCTATGGGGATGAGTTATTCTAGTGGTACCAGTAAGTAAAATGCCCATGGGATGGTATTTTAACCCTTTGGCTTTCAAGGTAACGATCTATCGGTACCCACGGGTCCTGCGAAAACTGACACGGTAACGATCCGTCGTTACGTATTTTTTATTATTAGTTCATTATTTACGCGCCAGATAGCAGCATTTTTGCACGTAATAAGAAGAGTATATTTGTATCTCACGTTATACTCCGCGGGAACTTCCGGCTATCCGTATTTATCGATATTCGTAGAGTCTGAAACATGTGCTCACTGGAGTTCCGTATCTTGTTTACATCGTGTTCGGCGGCAAACTTGCGTTCATTTCTCTGTGTTTTCGTACGTGATTATATAGTAAAATTAAGTTATATCGTACGCAATATATTTAGATAACGTTTAGTTCATTATTTAAATAGTTTTCTTAGCTAATTAGTTGCATAGTGATAGTGAAGTGTTAGATATAGTTCAGTTATATTAGGCCTAGTTATTGGCCGTGTGTGACATGGCGGAACGACTTCATTTGGCTGATGATGATATGACTGAATATCTTGATATTTATTCAAGAGATGATGATGTTCCTCTGTCCGAATCGGAAAGTGTAGAGGATAATGATGATCCAGTAATATCTTCATTGGTGAGTGCTACATATTCGTTAGAAATCTGTGTTTTATGCAAAAATGGCTGGCATTTTTTAGTGCTACATCATTCTAAATATTTTAATTTATCCTTGGATCTAATGCACATAAAATCTTGATATTTACTATGCTAGTATGCAATATTATAGCCTTCCTACTGACATGAATAACAAACTTGGGCTGTAAATACTATTTTCTAGAATTACTTCCAAAATTTCAAAATCTGAAATTTGTAATTTTGATTTCACATTTCTTATTTTTTAACATTTAACCCTTTTGGTTTAGATACACGACTTACTTACAGTAATAATAAGTGATATATACTCTATAAGTTTACCAACTTTCATGTTGATATCTTCATTGGTGTGCCTTCCATGTAATTTTAAAAGAAGTGTGTGCATAGTGTGGTAAATATGGCTGTCAGTTTTGACACATCCATCAGCTGAGAGCTTGAAAGCAAAAGGGTTAAACTACAGTATTTATTTTAAGCCTATGCTTGATTCTCGTGTAACAAATGTATGAGTAAACTTGTTAACGGTCGTCAAAACTGAATCACGTCAAACAGAAATTGCTTTTATCGATTTAAGTAACTTTCATGCATCATATTGTAGGTGATTTCGATAGTAGGATGGGGGCGATGTGAAATTAAATGTTTTACGGCAGTTAACTTGATTTTCGAGTGCGACGAAAATTATTGTGACTGCCGTACATTTCACGCTAGCCAGCAAAGAACAACAAATATTCCTTGATTTCCATCAACATATACCTAACCTTACAACTTCGTACTATACCTGCTCACGATTCTTTTACTGGTAATGATAGTTTAATCCGACTAAGTCTACGGTAGGATCCATTTAACGCTGCAGCCAAGCTATTATGGGGGAGTGGTCAGTGCTTCAGCTCTCCGCATGCTGTAGCGCTGACAGAGCGTCTCCTTGTTACTCCGTGGCTGGCACAGGGGCATTTGGGCAAGATGGCGGCCGCGCGCAACTACACCCATGCTGGTCGTCTGGAGGGTGGGTCGAAGTTGTCAGGGGCTACTGTGTAAGATGATCCGCAACGCACAACGAGCTCCGCACTACGGATACCATGAGGAATTAGGATGATATCATCGTATACCGGTACTAGAGGACTGATGACCTAGCAGTTGGTCAAATGGAGGACGAGGTATGCTAGCATAGGGGCTACTGTGCAAGATGACCCGCAACTCATTGCATGCGCATGTGCCATCAGATAATGATCGCGGTCTAACACTTGCTCATGAAATGATAATATTCCATCACTGTAGGCCTATTAGATACTAATTATTTTATTTAACATAGAACTGCATATTTGGGAAACTATTGATTATACTGGATATTTGAAGTGAAATGTCTTGCCTTTGCTGATATAGCGATGATTTTAGAGAATAAACTTGAAGCGCAAATAATGATTGAAACATTACATGCAATAGCAATTAAAAACTGGTCTTATCATTTCATATGAAAAATCTAAATATATTGAATGCATACATAGGCCTAATAAGGAAAAGTATTTACCAACACAATATGGTCAGAATCAAAGAGTTGATAAATTTAAGTATTTGGGCGAATGGATCCAGTCTAATGGACTTGATAACACAGCGTGCAAGGTGAGATGGAAGAAGATGGAATTTGCCTATAAGCTTACTCACACCCGTTACAACAAACGATCGATATGGTTCCAAGCAAAAATTAAACACCATGCAACTGTCATTAAACCAGAGATATTATATGGTTCTGAATGCTTAACATTGAATAAAAAAGGAAACCAGGTTGAACTAGAGAAAAAAGAAAGAAGAATACTTCGAAAAATATTGGGTCCCCAAAAGAATAAAGAAAATTGGTGGAATAAGAGGAGAAATGAAGACCTTTAACGTCATATAGAAGAAATTATAGGTTCAATTAAAAGGGAAGACTAAAATTTATGGACATCTTTACAGGATTTACATTAATCGTCTCTCGAAGAAAATTTTTGATTACATCTCTAAATTAAAAACACCACAGGATGGCTGGACGAGATACGATGGGAACTGAAACAACTGAAGATCACGGATGCTATCATCTCGGACAGGGAGGAATTTTGGCGACGGGTCCATTCAGCAGATGTTACACGTTTCAAAGTCCAACGACGGCCTACGAGGGTGATGTCAGTGGAACAACGGCAAGCGATTAGCCGCCGATTAAAAAAGTCCTGGGAAGAAAAGAAAAGGAAAAATAATGTACCATTGTCTTAGATTCTAAGGAAGCGGTCTATAATTGGCCACATTCTGTATATATATATATATACCGATACTGGTATTTAAAACTTTTTTGATCGGAATACCAGAAAGGGGAGATTGACCTGTTACGATCCTACGTTACGAGTCAATTGTACGGTCCAGCTAAACTGCGAGGTTGGCACCGCTGGGCTTGTGCGCAGACTCAGTTCACTTTAACCAGAGTCAAAATGGGTGCGGTTGACACTGATGATCAAACATTTACTAATGACCCAATATTTCATCCTCTCAGTTGACTAAAGTGTAAATTGTAAACTTTGCGGACTCTATAATTTCAGTAATGTGACGGAAGTAGTTATTCTAGTGTAGCACTGGCTGGGAGCGAAGACATTAATTGCATATCGGCTCGCTAGGGTGCAGATAAGGATTGCTCGTACGGTATTCTTGTTACTGCGCGGTTAAGTAGTCTTTTGTCTCTCTGTACAGCTATGACGACCAGAGTTGTCATTTAAGTGTTGATTATTATTGTGGAATATGACCCGGGCTTAACAAAATGTGACTCCAAGTTGTTGGAGATTTTAAGGGGATTAGGGAGCCGTGCGCTCCCTAATTAGGTTCCCAATGATTCGTAATAACATCTACGACGCTTGCTACAGTATTGACGACGTTTGGAAACGGATTCAACTTAATTTAAATTTAAATTATGTAAATGGCATCAGCGAAAAGATAGACTTCGTACTGTGCCCATTTGGATATTGGCACAAGTGAACCCTTGACCATTTATATAAAAATATGTTAGAATTTAATAGAAGCAGTAAGGAACCAAGAGGAAGAATTCGTTGTGAAATAAGCTTCAGAAACACTGCAAGATACGCAGGTGGCTTATTGAACACATTAAGTCCCATTAGTTCTGACAGTTAAAGTGAAAAAGGTCGTTAGAAAAGCCATTAACGAAGCAAGGAAATGTGGAGCTGAAGGGTCGTAATTAACACTCAACATTCCATGAGTAAGCAATCCAACGGAAAGTTATTACTATTCAAGTGCCACATTTACGAGAGATCTACTTTCCTAAGGGCATACTTGAGACGAGACCCCAAAGAGCGTTTAGTCAATAAGAATTCGAACATATAAATGAGGGACTCCCAACTATAAAACTTGACAAAATAAACTCACCACGTTAACAAGATTTGAAGTCAAGACAGAAGTAGGAACAGCATAAATCGGAAAGTTGGTAAACCTGAAAAGATGGTACTTTAAAAAATGCAAGCTAAGACAACGTCATCGGAATGCAGAGCGGAGTGCTACGAAGCTATACAGAGGTAATCAGGTCGGCCCCGCAGAGTGTATAATGGCTATTTTAATTAATTAAAAATTAACCTATGAACGAATCCAGTTCCGCCAACAGGCAATCCTAAAGTTATTAGAGAATACATCTGGAAATAAAATATAGACCAGATTGGAGCTAGGAATCAGAAGTTGAACTCCCGAAATTGTCAGGGACTAATTTCTGCGCCAAAACGAATAAATAAGGCTTTAAGCCCAAGCCAGGGTATGAAGTTCATCAGTCAGATCGAGAAGCCTCGGTACAAGCACGTTACGTCAAGCACGTCAGGCACGTTAAGTCTGTCAGTCAGTCAGTTGATTGAACACCTTGGTGAGGTGTTACGCCACACGTTTCAGCCACAGTCCGATTCCAGACCAAAGTGTTGGTCTTGATATTCAGTAAAGCTTAAAGAAGCAAGACAGATTTAGGGACTCTGAGCGAACGCAAATAGACTAGCGAACATTTATAACAAAGGACTGCAGAGTAAAGAATATTAGGAATCGAAAAAGAAACAGTAAATTTATAGAGCGGAGACAAGCTACGTCACGCTAAAGGGAAGACAGTTCAAACATTAAACTCCCAGAGGGGACGTCAAAAGAACTTTGTAAAGATAAATCGCACAGTACAGAAACGCTATAAGAAAAACGAGTTTTAAAAAACTAAAAAGCAGCTAGAATATAGAAGTAGAAAGTATACGGTCTTCGAACTGGAAGCCAAACGAGAGTTGCGAAAGTTGCGATTAGAGACAGGGAATGAAATGGCAGCAAGCATCATAAACATTTCGCCTTAAGCAAATAGGCATCATTTAAGGAAGCCACGCACAATAGACAAACTCCAAAGAGACTAGGAAAGAAAGACTTACCAAGAAGTAGGAGATTTGTAGGAGCAAACACACGTTCAATGCAGAATAGGGAGATTATCTCAGGATCACCAGTGCCGTGATGTTTTCACCGCAATACGCTGAGATATGGTTCGTGTGCAGTGTAAATATTAATTAAGTGAAATTTGTAGTGAAGTAAGTGTTTAAGAAAAAGCTGAGTAATAATGTATCAAGTCGTGTACGAGTGTAAGATTGAAGATCAGAAGATGAAAACGGTCTATTTTAGTGTAAACAAGTGTTACTGAAGCAATTAAAAGGGTGAAGGCATCCAAAACCAGGTCATGAGCCGAACAGCAGATGGGGTGAGTAAGAAATGTTTATTATACTAAATAATTGTGTCATGTGCTAATCAGTGAATTTGAAAATGTATAAAATAACCAATAAATGCACTAGTGAATGAACTAGTAACGTTAAAATGTATTGGAAAAACCGCAAATATCGTTTGCAAAAATGTAAAAAGATAATTATTGAAGTGCAGAAATGATAACGTTAACAATAATGGAAACCCGTAAAACTGAACAATTTGCAATGAAAAGTGAAATCTGAGAGGAGAAATCGAATATAATAATGTTCTTGGCAAGTAAATTGCGCCATATAAGTGAAAAGAAAAAGTAAAATGAAACAAGCACCATAATAATAATAATAAATATCGAGTTTTTATACTCCGAAAAATAATAAGTTTTGAGTTTTTATACTCCGAAATAATAAGTTTTGAGTTTTTATACTTCGGAATAATAAGTGTTAAATTAAATAATTGAATTCCGTAAGTAAATAATGAGATGAATAATTGAATAATTGCCTTCCGTAGGTAAATAATGAAGCGATAAGTATTAATGAGAATGATAATAATAAACTCGAGTTGAAATAATTGAATAATCGAAGGATTTTTGAGATACTTTATAATAATGAAGTAATAACGCTATTCAGCTAATACATGTAATGAATTAAAGTAATTGGTGATAAACGAACACCGTGGAAATGTATTGAGAAGTTATGGGCCATAGGCCATGTTGAATGTAAAATGCCGAAGTAAAGACCAGTAAAAGTAATGCCGCGATACGAGTAAAGTTGGGTTGTCGAAGATATTTGTAGTATGCGATGAGAGTCCAAGTTATTAAAAAGTTGTGTTGCCAAAATGGGCCTATAAGTAATGAATAAAAAGTAGTATCAAGCTAGCAATTGTATATCCTGTAACGTGAATATTTTGAGAAATCAAAAAAGGTATTAAATGTCGGAAATCGTCGTCGTTGTTAAGGGTTGCACCCATGGGAAAACTAAAGGGTTTTCGCCCGTCAGCATAAAATGGTATATATGGTTAGCGACCAAAGCGGAAGGTACATTCCCGCTGGAATAGCTTTGTTTATGGTAATTTTCAGTGCATGTCCCGTTGCGGCATTGCCAAGTATAAGTCTGGAAGGATAAAAGGTTTCTACGAGATATGATACAAAATGGCCAGCAGTATTGTTATATCCGACAATAAAATTATGTGAAATTAAATGATAGGACGGAAGCAAGGTATGATAGCGATCTCTTGTTGTCTACCTATAAAAAGGACGGAAGCAAGGTATGATAGCGATCTCTTGTTGTCTGCCTAATAAGTATATAAGTCGTCGTGATCCCTAAATATGGCATTGGTTATAAGGAAGTGAAATGAATGATAAATAAAGTAAGGAATAAATAGTTGAAGTAATGTGTTAACTTGGATGATCATACGCCCTTTAAGGAAGGAGGTCAACATTTGAAAAGTCGCGAGGGGAATGAATGAGACGAAGACTAGGTCATAAATCACAGCCAAGTAGAAGTGAGGGGAGAGTCGAGCGACCTTGCAGGCCTTCTTAGACCGCAAGGGGGAACGAATACAATAGACGCTTCGTGTACATAAGTTGTAAGAGCTGAATAGGCAATAGTAATTACACGGAAAAATAAGCAAATTTGTTAAATAAAGGTGCTATAAGGATATAAAGTAGGTTGTTGTATTGGTGGGTCTTTGACAATTGTCTCCACACAAAGTTTGAAGAAATTCTATAATATTTGACCATATTAGTCAAGGAATAAGTTTGTTAATAAATAATCTATTTCTACCTCGAGAGATTTAGTGAGTAACACGGGTAATAAAATGATTGATTTTGAAAGAAAACCAAGTAATGAAAGATGGTAGCACATGATACATCATTAATGAATGCCCCTTGAGCATGAGAAATACGTTGGAAGGAAGTGAGTTCGGGTCATGGCATGTTAAAATTGGTTGATTTGTTGTATAAATTTTTTAAACCTAAGGCTTAACTGGAAGAATTAATATAGTTTGAAAGTGACTGAAAATAAAGTAAACAATGAATATAAAGGTAAAATAAAGCCCTGAGGGGACTATGATGATACGGTAAATGTCCGTAAAGCCTTAGTGTATTTTTCATAAAATGATAGGCATGCTCGTTGCCTTAATGAATAGAAATGAAGTGTTGTAACGCTATAATGTAGAGTTGTATGATTTTTGAGAATGGATTTTGATTTCTGTTATTTTGGATTCTTTCCAAAATATTGATGTCTATGTGTATTTGTATTTGTTCCTGGGAGTTTTAGTAAATAAACTCATATTAATTGTAACATGTTTAGTTTTCAATGTAGTCTTGTAGATCCTAGAGTTCTTTCATATCTGAATGTGATATCATGTTGTGGGCTGAACGGTACACGCCTCGAAGCCGCAGTAGCAAGCCAGGTGATGATCAAGCATTCTCCATGTGACATGGGTACAGGAGAAACGTATGAAATGTACTAAGATATGAGCACTGGATCAGAAGAAAGTCGGTCAATATTAAGTCTAGGAGCAAAGTTCATTGATAGGAATAAGATGACCGCAACCCGCATTAACTCATAAATACATTTTAGAGAAGCAAGCACCCCCTAGTCTTGTTTTTGGCGCCCAGGTACGTGAGGGTTTTTTTCTTAAGTAAAACCTGGAAAAACTTGAGTTTTCCAAGATTTTTTTAAAAACCTCGAAAATTTTGAATATTGTCAAGTTTGAATATCTTGCTTAGAGTTTTGAAGGAGAGAAGGAGCGAAACGGGTTCGTACGCGTACATACCCATTCGCAAATTCACTTCAAAAGAATTGAAAACACAACATTGTTACATGCCAATCGAACGTCACAACATCTCATGCGCATGACTAGTTTTTGGATGTTAGTAGCCCATCTTTTCTCAAAATATTGAGCAGAGAATGGCTATGAGTGAGGATATGAAGGCGTTCCTGGACAATTTCAAGGAAAGCGTTAGGGAAACTCTAAGTAGTGACAATAAGAAACAGTTGGAAACAATGAGTAATGAGAGTAAAAAAACAGTTTTAAGCCATGGACAATAGGCTTCAGGACAGTCAAAAAGCTCTTCAGGAGAGCATGGACCTGAAATTTCAGGAAAACAAAGAGGACAGGAAGAAACAATTAGATATTGTTCAAGAAAGTATTAACAAGGGAAGTTTAGAATGTAAAGAAAACTTTGAAGTGTTAAACACTAGAATTGATAATGTGAACAGTCAGATGGACACCCGGTTTGCTGAAATAAATGTTAAAGTGGACACCAAGCTAGGTGTTATACATGTTCAATTAGGGGAAATAGATAAGAAATTTCAAGCTCAAATAGAGCCCATGAAACAGAGTATAAGTGTTATACAAACAAATGTAAACCATATCTCAGACGCACAGGCGAAAGCAGACACACGCTTAGATGGGATTGATGAAAAGATTAACAAAATAAATAGCGAAACTTAAGAGCTTATTGACGAGAAATTCAAAAAAATAAATGAATCTTTCACGAAAACATTAGATGAGAAATTAGCCGGTGAAAACGAAAATTTTGAGGAATTAAAGACACAGGTTAACTCACAGATAGAAAAAAGTAGGAAACAATGCGAAGAATCCAAGCGGGATTTAAATTGAAAAATCGATAAATTACCAGATAAGGTGCAGGGATTCGAGAATCAAAGGCAAAAAGATGTAGCAAATATGAACACACAAATACAGAACATGACATCAGATATAGAGCAAAGGCTAAATGAGAATATTAAGATGTGCGAAAATCGAACCGAGGAACGTATAAAACCCATTAGTGCAGAAGTAAAATCACAAGGTAAACCAATGACAAAACATGAGGAACAAATCGAAGAGCACACATCTCAATTGGAAAGCATTAAGGAAGGGTTAACTAAATTAAAAACTAGCATAGGAGAATCCCACAAGAAAATAGAGAAAACACAAGGAGATTTAGCTCACCTGAAGAAAATGTAAGAGGAAAGCCAAGGGAACATGAAAATCCTAGAGAAGGATGTTAAAGAAATTAAGAATAGCCTACATAAAGACATAGAAAACCTTAAGGAAG
This sequence comes from Meconema thalassinum, assembly GCA_946902985.2. Classification (NCBI taxonomy): domain Eukaryota; kingdom Metazoa; phylum Arthropoda; class Insecta; order Orthoptera; family Tettigoniidae; genus Meconema; species Meconema thalassinum. Next base: position 218,556,300 of record OX336391.1, read on the forward strand.
AGGTAGAGGAAAATATAAAGGTGAAAATCGAGGTCAAGGAACAGCAAATCCTCGACAAAAAGAAAGAAGTGAATGACGAGATAACCAAATTCCAAGAAATCTGGAAACAACAACAAGATGAAATAGGCAAACGGACAGAAAGTAATGAGGATCGAATCGAAAAGATCGAACAGGAATCCTTCGCAAGACTTGAAAGAATTGAGGGTAGAGTAAATCAGAGCGAAACTCGTATGATTGCCATAGAGGGAGCAAACCTAAGAAACAATCAATCAAATAGAGGGAGTATGGAGGAATTGAGAAACAACTGGGGAGAAACGGGAACCCAGCACATGTTCAAAAATGTCCAGGAACAGGAAAGCCCATATAAACTACCAGGGCCAAACTTACACACATCAACCCCATACAATAATAATAACGCTCTGCAAAATCAAGTGATTACTATTATTAGACCCGAGTCAGATTAACCGAAGAAATTTTCGGGAAATATATCTTCAATTACCCCCGAAATACTGGCTCAAAGAAGTACGAGGCACGTCCAGAAAGTAAGTTCCATTTGGTAATAAAATTAAATTGTGTACAGATGCAGAAAATTTATTTATTGCACAACATTCTACACCTCTTAAACTACTTTTCCACATAACTGCCGAACTTTTGCAGGCATTTGTCATAGCGTGGCACAAGTTTTTGGATACCTTCTACATAGAATTTTGCCGCCTGTGTCTTCAACCAGTTGGAAACATCTTCTTTCAGCTCGTCGTCATTGTTGAAGTGTTGACCACCAAAGAAGGACTTGAGATGTGTGAACAGATGAAAGTCGCTAGGAGCGAAGTCAGGGCTGTAAGGAGTGTAGTCAAACACGTCCCAGCCAAATCCCTGTAGGAGGTTTTTCGCCACATTTGCAGTGTGTGATCGTGCGTTGTCGTGAAGAAAAACAACACCTTTTGACAGCAACCCTCGGCGCTTATTCTAAATTGCGCGGCGCAATTTCCTAAGTGTCTCGCAGTAAGCATCTGCGTTGATTGTTCGACCACGCGGTAAAAATCAATGAGTAAGATGCCTTTCCAGTCCCAGAACACTGTGCACATCATTTTCCGAGGTGTCAAGATTTGTTTCGGCTTAACCTTTGCTGGGGATGAAGTGTGCCTCCATACCATTGATTGCCGCATACTTTCAGGGGTGTCGTAAGAAACCCAAGTTTCATCTCCTGTGACTATCTGTGTCAGAAATTCTTCGCCGCCTTCAGTGTAACGGGTCAAAAACTGAAGTGCACTACCCATCCGTTTTGTTTTGTGTTGCTCCGTAAGAATCTTTGGTACCCAACGTCGGCAAAGTTTACGAAAGTTCAGTTTTTCGGTAACAATTTCATGAATTAGCGATGGTGAGATTTGGGGAAATTCCATAGCGAGAGCACTAATTGTAAACCTGCGGTTTTCCCGGATCTTGTCATCAATCGCGTGAACCAGTTCTTCTGTAACCAAAGATGGACGCCCACTTCGTTCTTCATCGTGCACTTCACTACGTCCTTCATTGAACTGTCGGACCCATCTTCTCACCGTTGAATCACTCATCGCATTTTGTCCATACACTTCGCAAATTTGCCGATAAATTTCAATTGGTTTCACTTTCCTAGCATTCAGAAAACGAATCACAGATCTGATTTCACAAGCGGTGGGATTTTCAATCAACACCGACATTGTATGAGTAAACATGCACAACAACGCGTACGTGGCTGAGAGCGCTCTCCAAATGGCGCACGTTTCTTCTCCTTGATTCAGAGCGTCTACCGCGCATATGCGGAACGGCGCTGCAGCGGAACGTACAACTATTTGAAGACACAGGCGGCACACGTCTATGAAGAAGGTATACAAAAACTCGTGCCACGCTACGACAAATGCTTGCAACATTTCGGCAGTAATGTGGAAAAGTAGTTGAAGGGTTGTAGAATTTTGTGCAATAAATATTTTTTCTGTATCTGTACACAATTTAATGTTATTACCAAACGGAACTTACTTTCTGGACGTACTTCGCATTTGAATAGCTTATAGATACTAGGGTCGCACCCGAACGTCAGTTACGGTCGATAGAGAAGCTCATGGATGGTGATTGCCTTTTATGGTTCAGGAGCTTCCGATACACTTTCGATACCGTAGAGGAGTTCAGAGAAGCTTTTCTGAAAAGATACAGGACGGCTGATGTACAACAAAATCTCAGATTAGATTTATACTCAAAGAAAAACAGCACAAATTCCGAGTATTTCACTGCTCAACTCTGTAAGTTCCGAGAGCTAGATTGCGCACCATCAGAAAATGATTTGTGCCTTGCTATCATTAAGCAGCTACCGTTTGAATTTCAGAGATTCTTAATTTCATCAAATGCCAAGACTGCGATAGAGATAGAAAATATCCTACGTCAGCTAGATAATACGACACAGCACATGTCGCCTAGCCATCATAGGAACGTGGAACATGCCCACGTCACGAAAGCGCATACTGAGATTGCTAAAGAACCGAGTATAGACAAAGCAACCAGTACCGAAGATACCCGAAGGAACCCGAGAATGGAATCCACCATATCGAGGGAACATCAGAGGAAATTTCAGAGGGAATAACAGCGGAGGACACAGAGGCAGAAACTATAATCCAGGTCACGGTTATCAAGGGAATAACACGTCAAGATCATGGAATCAAAGGGGATCAAGCAATAGAGGATCACCCAGTGGAAGACTTCATCAGGGCAGGAACTGGAAACAGAACTACCGAAGAAATAATCAGCCACCAAATGAAAATATAGACTACCAGGCTGAAATCGAGGAACGTCGTGTAATCACACAACGTTACTACGATGAGAGAGGGGAAGAGTACGATAGGCAACCTAAAGTTCAATGGAAGGATGCCATGAATGAGAGGACATCCCCGGACATTCATAATACAGAAGGTGCTCAAAGCTTAGAATTACAGGAGCACAATAGAAGAGAGGAGGATGAAAAAAACGCCAACATTTGAAGGGCTAGGGAAAGAAGAGATCGGAGGATGGAATACAATACAAGTTGTAAACTGGATTGCAAGACCAGAAGAGTTAATAGAGGAGATCATAGAAGGACCGGTCGTTGTAAAGAGAGAATTGCCAATCATCTTAACCAGAATAGAAGGAACTCTAGTTAGAAGTTTATTGGACACAGAGTCAACAGTTTGTCTGGTAACCCAAGCTCTGGTTAATGAACTAGATAGAAAAGGGCGAGTTTTGAAGATCCCGATATCAGCGGTGAAAATAAAAGGAATCATTCCGGTGAAAAGTTTGGCCTGTAAATATCAAGTATTTTTGAACTACAGATTGGAGAACTAATGTTATCCCAAAGCTTTTTACTAGTTAATAAACTGCCTGATAACATTACACTGGGTATAGACTTCATCAGAGAACACAAGGTTGTTATAGATCTATCCCAAAATTGTATCAAATTTCGAAATGAAGGTCATGGTTCAGAAATAGATATTTCGTCACAGACAATATAACATGTAGAGGGCGAACAAATATGGCTCATGGAAGAAGAAACTTGTCACAATGTAACAGAAGAAGAAGTGCTATTTTTAGAAAAAGAATTAAGTACACTTGCTGCAGATTTAGAAAAAGAAGCAGAAGTCGAATTTGAAGGATGCTTAGAAGAAAAGCTTAAAGAAGCCAAAATATCATTGGAAGATAAAGAAATTTTGAAGTAAATAATTTTAAAGCAAAGAAACGTATTTGATTCGAAGCCAGGGAGAATCAAAAATTTTAAATATGCCTTCCAGGTGAATGATGGGCACCGTTCCGTCAGAAACCATATCCAGTTGCGGAAAAGCACTACAAGCAAACTAAAGAAGCTTTAGAGAAAATGATGGAAGATGGAGTAATAGAAAAAGTTGCTACACCATATGTTAGTCCGTTGGTGGTAGTCAACAAGCCAGATGGATCAGTGCGAGTATGTTTAGATGCTAGAAATCTCAATCAAATAATTATTCCAGAAAATGACTCGGCACCTCCAATCAAAAAAAATAAGGAAATTTAATGGAAAGAAGATATTCACGAATATAGATCTCACAAGTTCTTACCATCATCTGGAATTGGAGGAAAGTACCAGTCTAATGACAGGATTCCAATTTGATCAACAGAAAATGGGCTTCAGAAGATTACCTTTTGGGTTAAAAACGGCAGGATCAGCGCTCATACGGGCCTTAGACAGGAACCTTTCGGAGGAAATGAAAGCCTGTACTATCAGATATGTGGACGATATTTTATTAACGTCAGAAACGATACCGGAACACATAGAAAATTTGAGGAAATTGCTCAAAGATTAGGAACAAGCGAACTTCAAAATCAACCTTAAGAAATTGAATGTTTGCCAAAGGCAAGTGACATTTTTAGGTCACGTCATAGACCAACATGGAGTTCAACCTAACCCATGCAAGTTGGAGTCTATTAAGAATTTTCCAAGACCATTGAAAGTCAAGAATGTTAGACAAATTTTAGGACTTATAGGGTTTTTCAGCAGTCATTGTCCTGCTTATACAAGTAGAGTTTCACCCTTACAAGATTTACTCAAGAAGGGGGGAAAATGGAAGTGGACAGAAGAATGCGAGAAGGCATTCATAAAGGCCAAATACATGTTATTAAACTTTGTAAAATTAGGATACCCCGACTATAATGAAAAGTTCATAATCCAAACAGACGCTTCACAAATAGGCATAGGAGCCATGTTGTATCAGGAAACGAAAGAGAAACCAAGCGAAATAAATTACCTAGCATTTGCATCTAGAAGATTAAAGCCTCATGAACGAAATTATACAGTCAGTGAAATCGAACTTCTTGCGATATTGTATGCACTGCAATATTGGCGCAAGATAGTTTACGGATTTTCGATTATCTTAATAACAGATCACAAGGCGTTGACTTTCTTAATGAAAACTGACTTGTCCAGTCAACGATTAATGCGATGGGCATTGTACATCCAGCAGTACGATGTTGAAATAGAATACTGCCCTGGAAAGGAAAACATTGTACCGGACTTTCTGAGTCCAAATCCGGGAACAGAAGAAGATGCACTTGCAATTCAAATAGATAACAAAGATCAAGGAACTATTGAGGAACTAAGAAGAGTTGGAGAAAAACAAAAGCAAGACCCATGGATGAGGATGTTGATCAACTTCTTCGAGGGAAAGCTTGATGGAGCATCACCCGCATTTATTGAAGCGGAGAAGATTGCAACGGATTATAGCTATTTCAATAGACTTTTACATAAATTTGCAGATAATGATCACACTAGACTAAGGATTGACATTCCAGCAGAAATGCAAAGGAAATTAGTATGGTTATTACACCGAACCTTTGGACATATGGGGGTAGACAATACAGTTAGAATGTTGCAAGAAGCATTTATATGGCCCAGGTTAAGAGATACGGTAAGATATACCATAAAAACCTGTGACACATGCCAAAGAATCAAACCGAATTCTTTTCTAATGAGACAAAAGCCTATACCACTTTTACCAGAAAGGCCTTGACAGATTTTATCAATAGACAACTTTGGTCCATTACCCAAAGCTAGAAGGGGTAATAAGTACATAATGGTATCAATGGATGTGTTTACCAAAATGGTAATGTTATGTCCTATCCAAAAGACATCAACCAAACAGGTCGTAAAGAGATTGAAAGAAAGAGTAATTCCAGTCCTTGGAAAGCCAGAGAACTTACTTTCCGACCATGGAAGTTGCTTCACAAGTATCGAGTTCGAAGAGAATTGAAAAATTTAGGAATCAAACAAATGTTATCCAGCATTAGGCATCCTAAGGCAAATTCTGTTGAAATGGTTATGAGAGAAGTGTAAACATATTGCAAAATCTACTGTTCCGAAGAAAATTGGAAGTGGATTGACATTTTGCCCACTATCGAATTTTGTAAAAAGAACACTGTTCACGAAGCAACGGGAGAGATACCTGTTAAGTTACATTTAGACAAGCAACCAGAAAGGCCATGGGATCAGATATTACCCACATTTACAGATGCCCAGATAGGAAGAGAGTTAAGAATTAGAAGGACGCATGAGCATTTGAAAGCTCAGGCTGAAAAAAGGCAAAAGAGAAATCGTCATAAACGATATCATAGACCACTAGTAGAAGGGGAACTAGTGCTCGTCAAACGACCAGCGATTTCAGACCTAGAAAATCGCGTCTATAAGAAATTTCGCAAAAACTATCACGGACCGTATAGAATAATCAACGATCTGAAGAATAATGCGTATAAAGTACAACATCTAGTAACAGATCACAAGATGAATATGACGCCGCGAATTTGAAACTTTACCATCCTCCAGAAGAGTATGAACAACATACTCAAACCCTAGTAGCCCAGGCGGGAAATGAAGAAGAAATTGAGGTAGAGAAAGATAAGAAATGGGAAGAATTAGATTGTGAATGTAGCCTAAAGAATTGCTACGACGAACTAAAGGAATTAGCCAGACAAATTCAGGAAGAAAGTGATGAAATAAGAGAGGAAAATGATAGACTCAGAAATTGGAAAGAAATAATACATTTAGAGTGAGTCGGGTAGGAGCAAGCCTAACCCATATGATAAATTGATGTGTTTTAGTAGAAATTGAGGTGTGACGATGATGGAAACTGAAAATTGATTGAATATTTGAAACGGGCAAGGACAGATCAAACCCTTGCGAAGAATTAAGTATAGCTAGCATGAAGTGTTCGAGAACTAATGGAAACATACTTTTGGATAAATAAATTTTCTCAGGTTTTTCGACCATTTATTTATCTTTGAAGGAGGGAATTGTGGCCATTTGGATATTGGCACAAGTGAACCCTTGACCGGTTATATAAAAATATGTTAGAGTTTAATAGAAGCAGTAAGGATCCAAGAGGAAGAATTCGTTGTGAAATAAGCTTCAGAAACACTGCAAGATACGCAGGTGGCTTATTGAACACATAAAGCCCCATTAGTTCTGACAGTATAAGTGAAAAAGGTCGTTAGAAAAGCCATTAACGAAGCAAGGAAATGTAGAGCTGAAGGGTTGTAATTAACACACAACATTCCATGAGTAAGCGATCCAACTGAAAATTATTACTATTCAAGTGCGATATTTACGAGAGATCTACTTTCCTAAGGGCATACTCGAGACGAGGCCCCAAAGAGCGTTTAGTCAAAAAGAATTCGAACATATAAATGAGGGACTCCCAACTATAAAACTTGACAAGTTTGAAGTCAAGACAGAAGTAGGAACAGCATAAATCGGAAAGTTAGTAAACCTGAGAAGAAGGTACTTAAGAAAATGCAAGCTAAGACAACGTCATCGGAATGCAGAGCTGAGTGCTACGAAGCGATACAGAGGTAATCAGGTCGGCCCCGCAGGGTGTATAATGGCCATTTTAATTAATTAAAAATTAACCTATGAACGAATCCCGTTCCGCCAACAGGCAATCGTAATGTTATTACAGAATACATCTGGAAATAAAATATAAACCAGAATGGAGCTAGGAATCAGAAATTGAACTCCCAAAATTGCCAGGGACTAATTTCTGCGCCAAAACGAATAAATAAGGCTTTAAGCCCAAGCCAGGGTATGAAGTTCATCAGTCAGATCGAGAAGCCTCGGTAGAAGCACGTTACATCAAGCACGTCAGGCACGTTAAGTCTGTCAGTCAGTCAGTCAGTTGATTGAACACCTTGGTGAGGTGTTACGCTACACGTTGCAGCCCTAGTTCGATTCCAGACCAAAGTGATGGCCTTGATATTCAGTAAAGCTTAAGGAAGAAAGGCAGAGTTAGGGACTCTGAGCGAACGCAAATAGACTAACGAACATTTATAACAGAGGACTGCAGAGTAAAGAATAATAGGAATCGAAAAAGAACCAGTAAATTTATAGAGCGGAGACAAGCTACGTTACGCTAAAGGGAAGACAGTTCAAACATTAAACTCCCAGAGGGGACGTCAAAAGAACTTTGTAAAGATAAATCGCACAGTACAGAAACGCTATAAGAAATACGAGTAAAAAGACGAAAAAGCAGCTAGAATATAGAAGTAGAAAGTATACGGCCTTCGAACTGGAAGCCAAAAGAGAGTTGCGAAAGTTGCGATTAGAGACAGGGAATGAAGTGGCAGCAAGCATCATAAACATTTCGCCTTAAGCAAATAGGCATCATTTAAGGAAGCCACGCACAATAGACAAACTCCAAAGAGACTAGAAAAGAAAGACTTACCAAGAAGTAGGAGATTTGTAGGAGCAAACACACGTTCAATGCAGAATAGGGAGATTATCTCAGGATCACCAGTGCCGTGATGTTTTCACCGCAATACTCTGAGATATGGTTCGTGTGCAGTGTAAATATTAATTTAGTGAAATTTGTTGTGGAATAAGTGTTTAAGAAAAAGCAGAGTAATAATGTATCAAGTTGTGTACGAGTGTAAAATTGAAGACCAGAAGATGAAAACGGTCTATTTTAGTGTAAACATGTGTTACTGAAGCAATTAAATGGGTGAAGGCATCCAAAACCAGGTCATGAGCCGAACAGCAGATGAGATGAGTAAGAAATGTTCATTATACTAAATGATTGTGTCATGTGCTAATCAGTGAATTTGAAAATGTATAAAATAACCAATAAATGCACTAGTGAATGAACGAGTAACGTTAAAATGTATTGGAAAACCCGCAAATATAATTTGCAAAAATGTAAAAAGATAATTATTGAAGTGCAGAAATGATAACGTTAATAATAATGGAAACCCGTAAAAGTGAACAATTAACAATGAAAAGTGAAATCTGAGAGGAGAAATCGAATATAACAATGTTATTGGCAAGTAAATAACGCCATATAAGTGAAAAGTAAAAGTAAAATGAAACAAGCACCATAATAATAATAATAAATATTGAGTTTTCATACTCCGAAAAATAATAAGTTTTGAGTTTTTATACTCCGAAATAATAAGTTTTGATTTTTTATACTTCGGAATGATAAGTGTTGAATTGAATAATTGTATTCCGTAAGTAATAATGAGGTGAATAATTGAATAATAGCCTTCCGTAAGTAAATAATGAAGCGATAAATATTAATGAGAATGATAATAATAAACTCGAGTTGATATAATTGAATAATCGAAGGATCTTTGGGATACTTTAAAATAATGAAGTAATAACGCTATTCAGCTAATAAATGTAATGAATTAAAGTAATTGGTGATAATCGAACACCTTGGAAATGTTTTGTGAAGTTATGGGCCATAGGCCATGTTGATAGTAAAATGCCGAAGTAAAGACCAGTAAAAGTAATGCCGCGATACGAGTCAAGTTGAGTTGACGAAGATATTTGTAGTATGCGATGATAGTCCACGTTATTAAAAAGTTGTGTTGCCAAAATGGGCCTATAAGTAATGAATAAAACGTAGTATCAAGCTAGCAAATGTATATCCTGTAACGTGCATATTTTGAGAGATCGAAAAAGGTATTAAATGCCCGAAATCGTTGTCGTTAAGGGTTGCACCCATGGGAAAACTAAAGGCTTTTCGCCAGTCAGCATAAAATGGTATATATAGTTAGCGACCAAAGCGGATGGTACATTCCCGCTGGAATAGCTTTGCTTATGGTAATTAGCAGTGTAAGACGCGTTCAGGCATTGCCAAGTATAAGTCTGGAAGGATTAAAAGGTTTCTACGAGATATGATACAACTGGGGAGGCGTGTAGGGTCTCCGCGCCTAGTGTCATATAACCAACGCTAAAATTGCCAGCAATATTGTTATATCCGACAGTAAAAGTATGTGAAATTAAATGATAGGACGGAAGCAAGGTATGATAGCGATCTCTTGTTGTCTGCCCAATAAGTATATAAGTCGTCGTGATCTCTAAAAATGGCATTGGTTATAAGGAAGTGAAATGAATGATAAATAAAGTAAGGAATAAATAGTTGAAGTAATGTGTTAACTTGGATGATCATACGCCCTGTAAGAAAGGAGGTAAACATTTGAAAAGTTGCGAGAGGAATGAATGAGACGAAGACTAGGTCATAAATCACAGCCAAGTAGAAGTGAGGGGAAAGTCTAGCGACCTTGCAGGCCTTCGTAGACCGCAAGGGGGAACGAATACAATAGACGCTTTTTTGTACAGAATTTGTAAGAGCTGAATAGGTATTAGTAATTAAACGGAAAAATATGCAAATTAGTCAAATAAAGGTGCTATAAGGATATAAAGTAGATTGTTGTATTGGTGGGTCTTTGACAATATTGTCCCCACACTAAGTTTGAAGAAATTCTATAATATTTGACCATAGTCGTCAAGTAATAAGTTTGTTAATAAATAATCGATTTCTACCTCGAGAGATTTAGTGAGTAACACGGGTAATAAAATGATTGAGTTTGAAAGTAAGCCAAGTAATGAAAAAATGGTAGCACATGATACAACATTAATGAATGCCCCTTGAGCATGAGAAATAGGTTGGAAGGATGTGAGTTCGAGTCATGGCGTGCTAAAATTTGTTGATTTGTAGTATAAATGTTTAAACCTAAGGCTCAACTGGAAGAATTAATATAGTGACTGAAAATAAAGTAAACAATGAAAATAAAGGTAAAATAAAGCCAATAGTCCAAGTTTCACTTCCATAGAGCGCCACGCTCCAGACAAAGGCTTTCAAAAATGACTTCCTAATACCTAAATCTATATTCGATGTCAGCAGATTCCTTTTTTGTAGAAATGCATTCTTTGCCTGAGCCAACCTACTTTTTATATCCTCTTTGCTTACTACGTGTATATGAGTTCACCTTCGACTACCGGTACGTGTGTAGAAAATATGCTTCCTTTTATAATACTTAATATTATACATGTATGCTGTCTTGTACATTGGAAGGAAAAATATGATGTGATGTGATGACGAATGTCGAAGGCAAGTTTGAGGTTAATTTGCTATTGTAAGTATTTGGTATTGAAAAGGTGAATCTGGGGCAGATGACCTCGTAGTTCCGCCCCTTAAAACAACAATAAACAACAAAACAAAAGGTGAATCACAAGGTAATGTAAGTGATATTATTTGATCATCTGCCTTTGCAGTCCCTAGTGTTATGTTCTTAATTTTATTCTCAGCCCGTGGATGTCTTCCGGAGAGGTTGACACTGCAGTTGCGTAGCTAAATGCTTCTTAAACTTCGTAATATTTTAATGTAAAGTTCCTTCATTTTTGCTGCGTTTAGTTCGTCTCTTATAGACCTCTTTTATCTTATCCATTTATTTCTCTGTACTTGTAATGTTGCAACTCTGCAATGAATTTCATTTATGTTTTGTTTGACTGTCATGGCTGCTTATTATTATTATTAACAAAAGGTCGACTGTCAGCTGATCAAAATAAAACTAGGCGATTAGGAGCCATTGAAGTAGACAGACGTGTTGGTTCAGCTATGTTAGTTTTTGTTGTTTTATGGGGCGGTATTAAAAGTTGGCCTATTGAATTAATTAATTAATTAATGGAACTTGAGATTTATCAAATGACATTACGTTATTTTGTTTGGGCTTTATGAAAGCTATTGGAAATTTTAATATTTCGTCAAATAGTATGAGCATGGGATACTTAAATATTCTGGATGACTGATATGACTATAATCTGACAAATGATTACGTACTTAATTATTTTAAAATGGTACGATATTAGCGTCGACGTCTACAGTGTATATTTCCCCCAAAGTATATGTGTAAGTTCAGAGTTCCACGCCTATTTATTATGTATTGCATGTTGTTTGTTATTTCATCTTGTTTTGGTTTTATTATAACTGTATATGCAAGTTAAGAATAGACGTTACGTATTATCCTGTATTCTTGTATTATTTTCGGATTTGGGTATCGATGACATTTTCAAAATAAGTTCCCTGAGTATGATCGAAAATGGCCCGGTAGCTTCCCACCCACACGTGATATACAGCGTTACTCACCTAAGATGTTACACGGCAATAACGTCTAAACCATTAGAGATATCGTTATTCTGATTTCACTTTTGTGAATGGTGCTAAGGGGCTTATAAACCAACTTATACAATTTTTTCCTTTTATTGTAAATAGCTGAGATATTGGTATCAACTTTGGTTTATTAAAAGGAACTATACTAATTTTTGCATTCAGGGTAACTGATTTCACTGAGCCAAATTCGACGGTGTTATTATTTTCCAAATCGGAAAGTACTTTTGGAGAAATCAAGGATATGAAAATTGGGATAGGCCACGCCTTCTTTTAGTGACGTAATGTGCGGATGGCCAGTACGTTGCTGCTGAGTGTGAATCACGGCCTATTGGTGCCCTTACCTAGTCTAGCCTCGTACACAGGCATAATCTGCTTCAAAACAGAATGAATATCCTGAAATCAGAATCCTAGTCGTTATTAACGTAGTTTGGTTCTTTGGGAAATGTCCCTCGGGGAAACCTGTAACCTCTAGAGCAGTGTTTCCCAAACTTTTTTGTGTGTGTACCACTTTAAGAGATGAGAATCTCTCGCGTACCACCTAATGGTTGGGAGATTTAGTAACTATAACCCCCATCACCACTACGTAGCAGACCAAAACATGGATTGTAAATTGTGTTTGTTAGAGGTCAAGGTCAAATAATGAAAAGTGTGTCCAGTTGTTTTATTATTTATTTCAATAAGTATTCAATTCAAAATATTCAGAAATGACACTGTGCAAATAATATTAATTAAAAAGATCTTAGGTCGCCTTCGTAGCGTAGCGGTCAGCATGGTTAGCTGCCGCCCCGGAGGTCCTGGGTTCGATTCCCGGCTCTACCACGAAATTTGAAAAGCGGTACGAGGACTGGAGCGGAGTCTACTCAGCCTCGGGTGGCCCACATTGGTAGAGGGGGTTCGATTCCTACCTCAGCCATCCTCGAAGTGGTTTCCGTGGTTTCCCATTTCGTCTTCGGGCAAATGCCGGGGTGGTCCCTACTGTAAGACCATGGCTGCCTCCTTCCCACTTCCTTGCCTAACCGTCCCACTTTTCCCATCCTTTCATCAGGCCCCCTGTTCGCTTTGCAGGTGAGGCCACCTGGGCGTAGTGCTGGTCACAAACCCCAGTTGTATCCCTAACTCAGAGTCTCTAACTCCAGGACACTGCCCTCAGTGGCGGTAGAGGTGGGATCCCTCGCTTAGTCCCTGGGAAAAGCAAACCCTGGAGGGTAAAACGAAAGCGAAAAAAAAAAAGATCTTAATAATTAAACATAAAAACTAAAGTTAAACTAACAACTTCAATGCGAAGTGTGAGGTTGAAGATTAGAAGTCAACTTAGGAATGTCTGCTTTAAGATTGCTGAGTCTCAAAAGAAGATCGTTTTCCACTGTAAGGAGCTTATTCCGGTATTTATTCTTGAGATAAACAAGTGAAGAAAATGCAGTCTCATACAAGTACGAAGTAGTGAAAGGCAGTAAAAATCTAACTGCTTTGTCAGCTATGTGTGCATAGTCTACACGCCTCTCAACCCCAAATTTCATAAGAGCCAATTTTGAAAACGTTTGCCTTAGTTCTGAATCACAATTCAATTCATAAAACTGCTCCTTATCTTTGGCCTTAAAGCCCTCCGGCAACATATCAATTATTTTTAAATTTTTAAATTGTATATTTTATATTTTTATATTTTATTTTTCGTAACGTATCTAATATTTTTTTTTATATTTTTCGTAACATCACCGTGTACTACTGCAGCAGTATGAGCGTACCACAGTTTGGGAAACGCTTCTCTAGAGGGCGTGTCCCCAGGTGGCGGATAGGGGGGGGGGGGGGGGGGGGGGGCTACAGCACTAGTAGGGTTGGTTCAAATACCCTCCAATAGAACCCGCGGACCAACAGGTAGCCCAATTCCTGGGGTCTTCACAATGCTGGGACACCCTCTCTCCAGGGGTAATACATATGGAGGGCCCAGCTCGGGGTTATGAGTGAAGACCACAACGGTGCCTGCAGTGGAAAAACGAGTGTCTAGTGGTAGTCCAGTCCTTGCACCAGAGAGAAAGGGCGCATGCGCTAACTCTCGCCTCTTCTCCCTGCGGTGACACATTCCCTTCCCCAATCGTCTCCTCTCCTCTTCTTCCTGCGATGAAACATCCCCTTCCCCTTTCCCAAGGTTACGCGCTAGAAATTTAAGAAGGAAATAGTTTTATGTATGTCTATATTGCTAATTAGCATTGCATTTAAAATGGTGAGTGAAATTGATCAAATTAATTAATTAAATTATATTGCTTCTAAGTTGTATGTTTATCCCTCAGTCCCGTTTCCTGATACGAGGTCAGGGATGAGGTGATATGAAAGTTGTGTATGTTTTACGGCCAGACGCCCTTCCTGACGCCAACCTCAGTCGAGGAGCTAATGAAAATGAAATGAAAGAGGGAGAATAAAATTGGGTAAGAAGGTGGAGGGAATTGGCTGTGGTCTATGAATACGAACATTCCCGGCATTTGTCTGGAAGTGAAAATGGGAAACCTCAGAAAGCCATTCTCAGGACATCCGACGGTGGGGTTCGAACCCACTCTTCTCCCGATTGCATAGCTTGGCTCTATCGCCGTAGCACTAGGGGCGTATATAAGGGGGGGGGGGGCTGAGGGGGCTCCAGCCCCCCCCCTCCCCCGAAAAGAGCCAAGAAAAAGTAAGAAAGTGCTGCTTTGGTAAGAGCATAAAAAATTGTAAATTTGGTTGTACCCTAATCTTAAATTATCGGCTAAGATATAAACAATATTAAAATTGAAATTATACTAACTCGTGGTGTAGTGGGTAGCATTCTCCGCTGCCGCCCCGGATATCCGAATTCAATTTCCGGCTCTGCCAAGAAATTTTAATTCTAGTCTGAGGGCTGGAACGGGGTACACTCAGCCCTGTGAGGCAAAACTGTGAATTCCACACTATGTTTTTTGAGAAATACATGTAAAAAACTGTTTACCTTTCTGCTTAGTAAATTGACAACTATTTAGATATTTGCCATTTATACTCCATAAGCTATAATAGAAAATTCATTAAGTATAATATTTTATTTGTGTGTTGTGTTGTATTTGACAACTTTTTTGTATTGCCAGTAATAATTGTAGGCTATATAAACTTTGAATCTTATCTAAAATAATTACACAAAGTTATATGCTCTAAGGTATTGGTTTATATTTCTGGGTATTTTGCGGTGACAATCCCCTGAGAATACTCACAATTTTCCAGGAAAGTCAGCCCCCACCCGATTTTTTTTCTATATACGCCCCTGCGTAGCACGTTAGGACGCGCGGCCACTCCGCTCAGCATTGCCTCTTACCTATAGTACAGTACTTTTAAAAATAGTATTAATCTGTAAACAAAATAGTAGTAAAACTATTTCCTTCTTAAATTTCTAGCGCGTAACCTTGGGAAAGGGGAAGGGGATTTTTCATCGCAGCAAGAAGAGGAGAGGAGACGACTGGGGAAGGGAATGTGTCACCGCAGGGAGAAGAGGCGAGAGTTAGCGCATGCGCCCTTTCTGTCTGGTGCAAGGACTGGACTACCACTAGACACTCGTCAGTGGAAAAGGAGTCCTTCGGTACAGTGCAGTTGGCGGAAGTGGCATCCCAGTGCTCGGGAAATTGAGTAAAAGGTATCGCTCTCACTTCAGAGACAGATATCAACCGTAGCGTCTGACCCGGAGCGGGCGGCTACAAACAGCGTCTGTGAGGGGCGGCTGATTTACTTCTACCTTGCCGTAGGTATAAAAAGCCTTGGCGTCAGCAAGGGCATGCGGCAGGAAAACTATGCCAAAACCAATATGACAGCGAATCTTAGTTTAGCCTCGGAAAATGCTAGGGCGTACCCCAGAAGCGACATGCAGGGATTTCGCCCGACCCCTGTGAGAAATGGGCTAGGGCTACTAGGTCATGAGTGAACCCGGCTAAAGAGGCTAGCTCAAAAATATGGTGAATTACGGAGAATAGGCACACTGAATGTAGGAACAATGACTGGGAAAGGAAGGGAGTTAGTGGATCTCATGGAAAGGAGAAAGGTGAAAATATTGAGTGTGCAAGAGACTAGATGGAAGGGAAATAGGGCTAGAGAGTTGGCTAGTGGCTAGAAGCTAATATACAGTGGAGCAGACAAGGATGGGAGGAATGGAGTGGGAATAATCCTCTCTCGAGACATAAAGGAGACCATAGTTCAAGTTACGAGAAGTAAGCCGATTGGCTCGACTCACAATGTTTCGCCGCCCCCCCCCCCCCCGTTGTAGCTCCGCCGCCCCTCCCATGCCGCCCCCGCCGCCACCCACATGTGACCCCGCCCCCTTCTTCTGTCGGCGCCCCTGGTCATTAATGGTGACTAATAATCATTTCTGGATCAAGAGGAGGGAATTAACATTTCGATAATATAAATTGATGACTAAATATATAAACAAATTGCCAGTCTACATTTGGGGGAATGTAGTCATTGTTTACTGTTTTGTGCATTGTTGATGTGAACTGTTTCTGAAATTTAGCGCTTTCTAAATTAAACTAACACAAAACTGGATAGCCAATTCAGTGGTCGACACATCTGTGGTGATTGTGTTGCCAAGCTAACTTTAGTTCTGAACTTGTTTCGGCCATAAGGGTGTTAAAGACAAATTAATTCACGAGGTTGGCAATGAAAGTTGTGCCGGCCGATCTTCAGTTGTCTACTGGTTCAAAAGTGATATCAGAGCATGCGCAAGATGGCTGCCGGATTGTAAAAAGCCAAGCTAAAGCTTGGAAGAAGAACTTCTTGATGTGATTCTGTAGAGGCAAGACGTAGTGGTGTGGTCTGTCTCAGAGCCACTGCCGAAATTATTATGTCTTCATGATGTGAATTTCTGTGAAAGAACGTGAGTGGCAGCCTCGGGCCATATTCTATGATTTAGGCCACGAATAAGTTAAAACTGTTAAAATATCAAATTATAAGAACTCGTTGCTGATCGGCATAGAATTGCAACATTCCGACGAACTATGATTGATTTCTTAGCTTGTTGAGGGCAAGTGGCGTTTGACCCCTGCGCTGCACAATGATGCTACAGACTTGAGTTTC
This sequence comes from Meconema thalassinum, assembly GCA_946902985.2. NCBI lineage: Eukaryota > Metazoa > Arthropoda > Insecta > Orthoptera > Tettigoniidae > Meconema > Meconema thalassinum. Next base: position 218,573,324 of record OX336391.1, read on the forward strand.
CTTGGGCTTGTTACGAGCATATCTTGCTCCAGAGATTTAATTTATTTGTGTGTGTAATTTCTTTCTTATTTATTTAAAGTGGGCCCATGATTGTTATTTATTTATTTAATTGAATGTTTGTTAGGGAACAAGCCTTTTAAGAATAGGGTGCAGCGCATGCGTAGTTTGAAGGCCCTGAAGATTTGAACATTCCCGATAAAATTGATATTTCTGATTTCGATCCTTATGTGATAAAACATAATAACTTAAAGTTTTAAAATGTAACTGTCAGGATTTTGGTTATGGGAACCAGATAGTTTAACAATGACAAACGGCCCTTTGTCTTTCGCTTGTCATATATGGCATAACTTTGGTTTCTTAATGGCCGCAGAAGCACAGCATCCATGCTGCTTGCAAAACGATTTTTGGAAGCCATTTGGAAAAATGTAACGAGTAATCACTTGGTTGTATTTTAAAGATGTTCTGGTAGTTTCGGATATTATTTGGAAAAATATTTAATATGAATTTATTATTTGGTTGAGAAGTGTAGTCATGAAACGTGAGCTGTTAATAATGCGGCGTTGCCATTAATAGTGGGATTAATGTTGGCCTCCACCTTTTCTTTAACGCAGGAGTGATTATCATGTGTTCCCTCCCTTAGCCATTCGGCATTGTATTTCACTATCCCTTTGGAAATATATTTTATTTTTACCTACTGTTGTTTGAATCCATGTTTTATTGAGCGCAATAGAATAGTACTAGGTTAGTTGACTTCAGACCACTTTGGCCTCGGGTTTCCAAACCCACTCTCCCCTCAATTATTATTTGCGGCGGTAGCAGATGTGTGGGTAGCAGCCTCAACACTACCCGGCCACACAGATGGTAGCAGAGCGTGGATTCGATTTTCTGAAGCCCGTTGCCTGGTATTGTTTTGTTGCCATGCTAACGAGGTAGTTTAACTTACGTGGATTCGAGCAGCATGGGAGAAGTGATTAATGGGTCAACTAAGGTTAGGTAGGATGCCTATTGTAGTATTCTTGCTAATATGTGATTTTCTTTTCATGGCTGTGAATGGACAAAGCGTTGCTGGCATTCCTCAGTGCGTGAACGCACTGACGACGAGTCAAGTCCAGTTTTAATACTGGCACTCAGGAACATGGTCTCTCTGTAAGCATGGTAACTTGGCTGTTGGATTCTCTCTATTGTCACACTCTGTGATGTTCCGTACTACACAAACAAGTACAGTAGCTATTTGATTTTTAATAGTAAGAAAGTTAACTATGCACAGTTGTTAAGTAAAGTGCTCATGGCTAATCGTTCTGTGTTCCTGTCAAGTTGAGTGAAAAGTGATCTATCATTCACGTGTTGAGTTTCTTTGCTGAAAATCTTTCTGGTATGGTTGCCATATTTGAATTGCTATTTGTTCTGGCTGTGTTGCCAATGAATTCTAAAGTCATATAAGCAGTTAATGGAATATTTTGCTGTAATTCTGTGGGAAACATCTGTGCGCAGATAATTGTTGTCATCAGCTGATTGTTGTAGTGTCTTGTGACATGTTAAGTGAAGATTTCAGTGAACGTGCAGGTGAACGAGAGATGTACTGTGAGTACCTATAACTGCAGTGTCGAGCTGAAGCTTTTTCAGGTGGTGAATCAGCGAGTTCTAAAATTACTAGGTCGAGGTTGTGTTGTTACCAGCTGTTGTGTTAGTTGTGAAGCCCCGTTGTTTTGGGTGTGTAGTAGTTGTGAATGCAGCTGTTTCGTGCGACGTGTGGTCGAAATTTAAGGAAGCAGAAAGCAGTTCTAAGAAGAGCTGATCAAGGTGATCGTGTTTTGGTCGTGTGAAGTTTTGATCTTCTGTCGGTGGAAAGAAATTTTGAAATTTATTTCAGGTCTGGTTTGGACTTAAGGAATCGAACGAATAACGTGCCAGCACTGCATGTATGGTTGGTGTCGGTGTATGTGTTGTTGTGTGAGTGAGCTTAGGGCATTTCAGGATGCCAATGGAGCAGTTCGGAGGTGGTGCGGAGATCGTGGAAGTGATACCAACCTAGTGGAAGTAGCCAGTCTCTGTTTGTTTATTATTCTGGTGCTTTCAGTGAGGGTTGGTGATGTCGACATTGCTCCTCTGACTCTTGATGTCGTTCGGGCTGGTGATGGTCGCGCATCGTACATTTTAGTGTTTGAGCAGTGGCGTATACTGGTCTGAAGATCTGGGCTACCACTGAGCTTAATATTACACAAAACATGCTTTTGAACTGCCCTGCGAAAAGAGTTCATATTTGAAAACCCTTTCACGACTAAATAACAAACACGGCTAGCAATACAATTTAGACAGTTTAGAACTGCCAGATAACCTATTCCACCTAGCATGTAGATGATGTGAAATGACGTGTATACATTGGCACACAATTGCAGTTCAGGTGTAGGCCTTGTCATATGTATAATATGAACTTCCTCACTGTATAGACGACGGCTGAAAGGAACTTCTAACAAACTCTCTATTATACAGTCATTGGCATTTAAAGCCCCCGCATGTGTTTGTTCCATAATTTTCTTACAAAATCACAACTGGCACAGTTAAAACAAAACACTATATAAAGATACTTCAGCATACCCACATTTAAATAAATCACACATCGAAAATACTACAACTTCTAAAACATATTCACATATATGCGCGCGATAATGTATATTTATTGTAGGCTATTTGTTCCTTTAAACGCTTTTAACTTCAAAGAAACCGCTGGTACTCAATTAAATTAGCCCCTGGCTGCGCTAGCCAGCGGCGTGTGGGCCAGGTATGCGGTGCGACTAATATTTCCCTCCGTGTTACTCAGACCATCGCCGCTCCAAGCTGTGTTTATTCTTGTTAGGCGCTGTCCAGTATGGTAAGAAACCGCTGGCCGTAGCGGCAACTCACTCGCTATAAGCCCTGGGCCTGCACGGAACAAGGGTGGGTGCGGAGAGATGGGGGTAGCGTAGTAAGGCTGCCGCATTCTCGGTCGGTTTCTGCTGCATTGCCGCGTTGACTACACACTAACCATTATTTCTTTCGATAAAGAAGAATGTGCATGAAAGCCACGATTGTTTGAATGCTTTGTTGAACCTGTAATAAAGTGTTATTTATTTTTAATGTAATTTTCTTGGGCTACCGCCGGTAGCCCCGGTAGCCCTAAGAATACGCCCCTGTGTTTGAGGGTATATTTTGTTTTTATTTCAGGTGTTAGTTAGTTAGTTATTGTTGTTTTAAGGGGCGGAACTACGAGGTCATCTGCCCCTCTTAACACAGATTAAAGAATACAAATTTTGAATTGAATTTAAAATTTTGAGGTGGACATCTAAATTTAAAAAAGACCAAAAATTAATAAAACAAAAACAAACAATTAAATAAAAAATAAAAATTATAAAAATAAACAAAAATTACGGAAAAAACAAAACATTATCATTCAAAAACGAACAAGTCGTTGAGTCAATGTTCACTGGAAAATTTAGATTGCTGGCCCTAACCCACTCTCACTTATAAAGCGGATAACGCGATCAGCAGCCACCGCGTCATCGGCTAATATAAGTTTGAGTGTCGTCTGCAAACCAAGGTTTCTTCGTAAGTCAGCAAGATCCACACACTGGGTGAAAATGTGGGCCACGGTGAATACGGCTCCACAGGTACAAAGTGGGGGGTCTTCCCTTCACATTAGGTACGAGTGGGTGGATCTTGTATGACCTATCCTTAGCCTACACAAAATGACGGACTCTCTCCGGGCCCGGAAGGAGCTCCGCCACACGCGAGTAGTTCCCTTGATCGCTCTCAGTTTACTGGGCAGTGGGTCAGCTAGCCACTGACTCTCCCAAAAAGCCAGAACTTGTAGGCGTAACTGAGAGCGAATATCTCTAGCGGGTACCTCCATTGGTCGAGGTGGTAGTGATACCGCCTCTTTTGCAGCTTGATCTGCTAACTCATTTCCCGCAATTCCCATGTGGCTTGGAAGCCACAGAAAGGTGATTCGAGTGTCAGCGTGGCACAGCCCAGCTAGTAGGTCGTGGATTCGCTGCACTAGGGGGTGTTGCGGGAAACATGTAGTAATTGACTGCAACGAACTCAAAGAGTCGGTACACACGAGAAAGTGGATTCGTGCATCCTGTAGTGCAAACTGCAGAGCTTCATAGATGGCAACGAGCTCCGCAGTAAACACACTACAGGCCTCAGGCAAAGAGATCTTGGTATTTGCACCATCAATAACGTAAGCACAACCCACCTTCTCGTCCACCTTCGAACCATCCGTGTATAGAATGCCAGCGTCCGGAAATTGGTGAACTATGCTGTGGAACTGCCTCCGGTAAACGGACGCATCCGTGTTCACCTTAGGACCTTGGTGAAGATCTAACCGAATTTCCGGACGCGGGACTTGCCACGGAGGCACCTCGCTAGATGTCCGGATCATACAGGGACCTACAGCCACTCCTATTTCAGTGCACGAGCTATCACGTCTAATACCAGCCGGCCGAGTGGCACGAGGCCGGTTGGCGTACCCCTGGTGGTTTTGGGTACCGAAGAGAGCTTGATAGGTCGGGTGTTGCGGCATTTGACGCACATTGGCAGCATATGCTAAAAGCATATGTTGGCGTCTATAATTTAATGGTGGAACACCCGATTCGGCGAGTAGGCTGGGTATCCGGCTGGTCCGGAAGGCACCGGTAGCCAGCCTAACGCCACTATGGTGGATACTGTCCAGCATTTTCAAGGTTGCCGGCCTTGCTGAACCGTATGCCGCAGAACCATAGTCTAGCCGGGACAGGACGAGGGCTTGGTAGAACCGTAGCAGCACCGCACGGTCAGCCCCCCACGTAGTGCCACTAAGAAACCTGAGCATGTTCAGTTTCCTGAGACATGTCATTTACAATTGCCGTATATGGTGCTGCCACGTTAACTTGCTGTCAAAATGGAGCCCCAGGAAGCGATAAGTGTCAACCAACGGCAACGCAGCATCCCTGAGATGTAGTTCAGGGTGTAAATGTAGCCTCCGTAGCCGACAAAAATGGACGACGGAGGTTTTCGCTGCTGAAAAACGAAAACCCCGGTCGTGAGCCCACCTGTCGACCCGGTTGATAGCTAACTGCAATTGCCGTTCCACGACTGCCATACTTCCAGAGCTGTAATGCAGAGCTAAATCGTCTACATACAGCGATGGAACTACCGCGGACCCGGCGGCGGCAACAATGCCATTAATGGCAATCGCGAACAAGGTGACACTCAGCACTGAACCCTGAGGAACTCCATTTTCTTGGGTATAGTATTGCGATAATGTCCTACCGACCCTTACACGGAAGAGTCGGACGGACATGAAATTCGCAAGGAAAGTCGGTAAGTTACCACGGAGTCCCCACTTGTGAAGGGTGGAAAGGATCCCGTAGCGCCATGTGGTGTCGTAGGCTTTCTAGAGGTCAAAGAAAACCGTGACTAGGTGCTGCTTTCGGGAAAAAAAAACTCCTGTATGGCGCTCTCAAGTCGCACCAGATGGTCAGTGGTGGACCTATGAGAGCGAAATCCACATTGGTACTCAGACAGGAGACCTTTATCCTCCAAGAACCACACCAGTCGACGGTTCACCATCTTTTCGAGCAGCTTACATAGACCATTTGTCAAACAAATGGGCCTATAGCTGCTTACAAACTTGGGATCCTTTCCAGCCTTAGGAATCGGTATCACGATCCCCTCTCGCCATTGAGATGGAAACTCCCCTTCAATCCATATACGATTGAAGAGGATCAACAGTTTTTTTTATACTGGATTCGCACAGATGTTTTAACATTTGATTATGTATGTTATCCGGTCCAGGAGCCGTATCCCTGCACAGTGCAAGCGCACTGCGCAGTTCCCATTCAGAGAATGGTACATTATAGGACTCCGAAGCAGCAGTGGCAAAGGACAAGGGGTGAGTCTCTGCCTCCCGCTTCAGAGTCAGAAATGTAGGATCGTAACTCCCGGAGCAGGATACATCGGAGAAGTGCGAGCCAATGCTGTTGGCAATGGCGAGATGGTCCGTGATGATGTCTCCATTGATGGACACTCCGGGTATCGACAGTGATGTCGGGAGTCCGGAGATCCGACGAAGCTTAGTCCACACTTGAGATGAAAGAGTATGCGCCGTCATGGACGACACATACTTTTCCCAGGTCGTTTTCTTGCTCTCCCGTATCAGATATCGGGCTCTAGCACGCATCCTTCTGAAGGTGATAAGGTTGGCCATAGTGTTTTGCCTCCGATAGCATTTGAAAGCACGTCGACGATCTTTAATGGTTGCTGCAATCTCGGCTGTCCACCAAGGGACAAGCTTCCGGAGGAAGGTATTGTTTCCTCAGCAGCAGCCAAAATACCATTCGTTATGTGAATGGTATGATCGTCGACACTCTCAAAGGTATCTTCGGCAAACACCGCACGTGCCGTGAAAGTTGGCCAATCAGCCCGACGGAGAAGCCATCGACTTGGTAACTCGATGGCTCTCTGGTTCGGAAGAGTAACGATAATTGGAAAATGGTCACTATTACAAAGGTCATCGTGTACACCCCACTGTAGCGGGGGAACCAGCGCACGACCGCACAGGGTAATATCGATACTTGAATAAGTACCGTGTGCAATAGAGAAGTGCGTAGGCTCCCCTGTGTTCAACAGACACAGGTCCAGCCGCCTGATCAGGTGTGTTAAGTGCTTTTGTTGGTACTTGGTGCTCGGTGTGAGTACTTGTGTTGGTGATTTGTGGATTGGTGTTCTATGTACTGCGTTGTTGGTACTCGTTGATGTTTGTTTAGGGTTAGTGTTCGTGAGTGTGTTATTTTATTTCTTGTGTGTTGGTACTCTTCGGAGTATTAGAGATTTTTTCTTTGGGTTGTTATTGTTTTAAGGTTTGTTTTGTTGGTACCGTGCTGGTATTTGTGGCGTGGAGTTTGTGTAATTTTGGTCGGTACTCGGTGTAGTACTCGTTGGTGTGAGATGGGTTGTCGAGAGGTTAGGTCGAGATTCCAAGATGTAACATGCCCTGATGTTGAGATTGTTTTAGTCGAGTGGTGCCTATGACCATAATGTGTGAAGAGGTATAAGCAGGAAGCCTTTTCATGAAGGGAAGGTATATTCGGGCGGACGTTTTCTTGTCGCTGAAGCACATGGCAGGTGTCGAAGCCAGTTTTGGAAGTGAGCTGGAGGCTGAATTGTGAATGCAATGCAGGCGATGATTTCTTTCGGAATTGATTAGACAGGGAAATTATTTTGTCTGTTATACAGACGATGTCATGGGTACCTACGGACGAATGGTTACGTGAAGTGACCCATAGTAAAAGATAGGCAGAAGGTAAGAAGTTGGTTGCCATTAAGTGACGCCTGGTCGAGTAAGTAAGCCTTAGATATGGTTACGTTAAGTGACCCAGTGAAATGGTTGCATGAGGAACCCAGTGAATTGTTGGTTGCTGTTAAGTGACCCATGGTGAGTGTTGGTTGAGTAAGTAACCCTAAGAGGATGGTTGCTACTTAGTGACCCATGGTGAGTGTTGGTTGCTGATAAGTGACCCTTGGTAAGATTGACCTATGGTAAGAGAGGTCGGTTACTAGTTAGTGACCCATGATTAGAAAGGTTGCAGAAGTGACCTAAGGTAAGTTGATTGTGGTGCCCATCGTTGAGATGGTTGCGAATGTGTTGATTGGAGTTTGATTGGAAGTTGACTGTGCTTGACTCTAGTGAATTGGTTTGATTTGTCGTGAATTGATTGGTTTCGTTGAGTGAGATCCTGCGTGATGTTGTGATATTGAGGTTATGTCTGGAGTACTGCTACTTGGTGGTGATTGGTCGCAGATGGGAGATGGTCCCTGCGTTACCTGAAGTTTGAGCACGTGTGTGTGTAGTCCTGGGAAAGCTTGGTTCACGTGGAAATTAGGATGCTGTTTTGTTGCTGAGATTGTTCGAGCGGTTCTACGCCTGCTGTTCTACCTTGAATAAGTTTAAAGCCATGCTTGAGAGCTGTGTATATTTGTGCTTGATGTAAAATTGTACATCTAATGATGTAAATGTCTGTGCTGTTTGAGAGTACTCGGGAAGTACTGTGGTGCCTTGGTACCTTTCTATTAATTGAGAGCCGGTTGCCATGATTGTTGAGGGATGGCATGTTTTTAAGTGACGCTGCGTCCACTTAATTCATTCCTTAGAATGTTAAAACAGGATTATTTTGGCTGGGAACAAGTTAAAATTTTAACAGAACATCGACTTGTGATGTTCGTTTTTAGTTATTTCCCCTTAAATTGTAAAACTAAACAAAGGTTAATTTGAAACTTCGTCAGCCGGTTTGAGTTCTCACAGTTTTACCTGGTCAAAAACTACAACTAGTATAAAGGTAAAGGCATGTCACTTGCTGTAAAACAACGACATGGTGGTTAATATGCATGGAAGATCATCGATGAGATGACAATCATATGATTCTTATTGCCATCTGGTATCTGTTCCGGTTGGTCACGTGAATGATGCGATCTCTCACCACTCGTGGCAGTAGCCAGTGTACAGGTTACGGTCACCATGCACGACTCAACATCTGGTGGAGGTGTTAGCCATTCTGCTGGTCAGAGAGGAGGCATCTACTACGACAACGTGAAATGTAACGGTACGGAGAGGCTGTATTGGTTAGCTGGTGCCATCCTTCTAGCATGTATCGTCGGGGATCCACATCTGACCCCCTAGTGGTGGAATCGCAGAGGGAGGCTGAGCCGATTGGTTCGACTCACAATGCTTCGCCGCCACCCCCCCCCCCCCCCTTGTGCCCCCGCCGCCCTCCCATGCCGCCCGCCCCCTTCTTCTGTCGGCGCCCCTGGTCATTATTGGTGACAAATAATCATTTCTGGATCAAGAGGAGGGAATGAACATTTCGATAATATAAATTGATGACTAAATATATAAACAAATTGCCAGTCTACATTTGGGGGAATGTAGCCATTGTTGACTGTTTTGTGCATTGTTGATGTGAACTGTTTCTGAAATTTGGCGCTTTCTAAATTAAGTTAACACAAAACTGGATAGCCAATCAGTGGTCGACACATCTGTGGTGATTGTGTTGCCAAGCTAACTTTAGTTCAGAACTTGTTTCGGCCATAAGGGTGTTAAAGACAAATTAATTCACGAGGTTGGCAATTAAAGTTGTGCCGGCCGATCTTCAGTTGTCTACTGGTTCAAAAGTGATATCTGAGCATGCGCAAGATGGTTGCCGTATTGTAGGAAGCCAAGCTAAAGCTTGGAAGAAGAACTTTTTGATGTGATTCTGTAGAGGCAAGACGTAGTGGTGTGGTCTGTCTCAGAGCCACTGCCGAAATTATTATGTCTTCATGATGTGAATTTCTGTGAAAGAACGTGAGTGGCAGCCTCGGGCCATATTCTATTATTTAGGCCACGAATGAGTTAAAACTGTTAAAATATCAAATTATAAGAACTCGTTGCTGATCGGCATAGAATTGCAACATTCCGACGAACTATGATTGATTTCTTAGCTTGTTGAGGGCAAGTGGCGTTTGACCCCCGCGCTGCACAATGATGCTGCAAACTTGAGTTTTCTTTGGCTTGTTACGAGCATATCTTGCTCTAGAGATTTAATTTATTTGTGTGTGTAATTTCTTTCTTATTTATTTAAAGTGGGCCCATGATTGTTATTTATTTATTTAATTGAATGTTTGTTAGGGAACAAGCCTTTTAAGAATAGGGTGCAGCGCATGCGTAGTTTGAAGGCCCTGAAGATTTGAACATTCCCGATAAAATTGATATTTCTGATTTCGATCCTTGTGTGATAAAACATAATAACTTAAAGTTTTAAAATGTAACTGTCAGGATTTTGGTTATGGGAACCAGATAGTTTAACAATGACAAACGGCCCTTTGTCTTTCGCTTGTCATATATGGCATAACTTTGGTTTCTTAATGGCCGCAGAAGCACAGCATCCATGCTGCTTGCAAAACGATTTTTGGAAGCCATTTGAAAATATGTAATGAGTAATCACTTGGTTGTATTTTAAAGATGTTCTGGTAGTTTCGGATATTATTTGGAAAAAGATTTATTAAGAATTTATTATTTGGTTGAGAAGTGTAGTCACGAAACGTGAGCTGTTAATAATGCGGCGTTGCCATTAATAGTGGGATTAATGTTGGCCTCCACCTTTTCTTTAACGCAGGAGTGATTATCATGTGTTCCCTCCCTTAGCCATTCGGCATTGTATTTCACTATCCCTTTGGAAATATATTTTATTTTTACCTACTGTTGTTTGAATCCATGTTTTATTGAGCGCAATAGAATAGTACTCGGTTAGTTGACTTCAGACCACTTTGGCCTCGGGTTTCCAAACCCACCCTACCCTCAATTATTATTTGCGGCGGTAGCAGATGTGTGGGTAGCAGCCTCAACACTACCCGGCCACACAAGAAGGAGTGAGAGGTTAATGAGCATCAAACTGTGTCTTGATGGAGAATTGGTAAATATTGTGTGTGTTTATGCTCCGCAAGTGGGTTGCGATGAGGAAGAGAAAATATCCTTCTGGGAAGATATGGATCGTGAGCTTGGAGATATACTAGCGAATGAAAGATTGATAGTGGGTGGTGACTTAAATGGACATGTCAGAAGGAGTCGAGTTACAATCGAAAGAGTACATGGAGGCTGGGGAGTAGGAGTGAGGAATGATGAAGGACATAGAATTGTGGATTGTGCGATGGCATATGATTTGGCGATTGTTAATACATGGTTCGATAAAAACACAGGTCAATATATGACTAGCTTGCTACGGTGGGAGAGTGGATAGCGTGTCGGTCTACTAACCCTGAGATTGCAGGTTCGCTCCTGGCCGTGGTAAGTGATTTTTGAAAGGCGGCAAAAATACGACACGCAAGTCATACGAAGTTGGCATATCAACGAACCCATTTGAATTCAGTAGGCCGTGTTCATAATGGAAAAATTAATCTCGGGAGTTTCCGCCAACACAAAGTTCCGCATTTCTCTACTAGAAAGTGCTATAGTGTTCAAGGAGCTTGACTTCCATAGTGATTCAAAACAACGAAATTCGACATACAAGCTACCCTCTGGGTGTCAAATTACAAAGCTTGCACCCGGCCTCCGAGGCCATACGATATTATTATTATTATTATTATTATTATTATTATTATTATTATTATTATTATATATGACTTGCAAAAGTGGGACCAGAGAAAGCCAGATTGACTTCTTAATGTGTAAAAGGTCTCAATTAAGGGAAATCCAAAACTGTGAAGTTTTTAATGGTGAAGCAGTGGCAGCACAGCATAGGACGGTAGTCATGGACTGGAAAATGAGGATTAGGAAGAAAGGCAGACCTGTGCGAGTCTTAACAAAAATTAAGTGGTGGAGATTAAATGAAGAGGCGTTGAAGGACCAGTTTAAAGAGAAAGTACTCAATGGAGTGGTTCTTTGCAATGATGTGCAGGAGTGGTGGGCGCACAACAGTAGTTTGATAAGGAGGGTAGGAACTAAAGTGCTAGGGAGAACTTCTGGCATGAAACCACTAGCTGACAAAGAAACATGGTGGTGGAATGAGGAGGTACAGAAGATCGTGAAAGCCAAAAGTGATGCAAAGAAGTTATGGGGTAAGTCAGGTACACAAGAGGATAAAAAGAATTACACGAGACGTAATAAGGAAGCAAAGAAGGTAGTAGCACAGTCATAGGCACAAATGATGGATCGGCTGTACGAAGAGTTGGAAACTACAGTAGGTGAAAGAAAAATTTTCAAAATAGCGCAGGCGAGAGATAAATACAAGGACTACACACAAATAAAGCAGATCAAAGATGAAAATAGTCTAGTATTAACGGACCATTCCGACATCAAGTGCAGATGGAGACACTACTATGGAAATCTTCTCAATGAAGAGAACCCAAGGGTATATTTAGGAGGAGAACAACACCAGGGCCTGACAATAGATATTAGAAGAGAAGAAGTAACATTAGCACTTAGGAAAATGAAAAACGGAAAGGCCACAGGACCCGATGAAATTCCAGTTGAAGTGTGGAAGTATCTGGAGAAAGGTGGGATCGACATGTTGCTGGATTTAATGCAAAAAATGTACTTTCAGGAAATAATACCTGATGAATGGAGAGAATTAGTGCCTATATATAAAGAGAAGGGGGATATTCAGGACTCTGCTAACTACAGGGGCATTAAGTTAATGTCCCATACCATGAAAATCTGGGAAAGAGTGATAGACAAGAGGATCCGGGATGAGACTAGCATTGGCGAGGAACAATTTGGCTTCATGCCAGGAAAAGGGACCACAGACGCAGTGTCTGCCCTGAGACAAGTAATGGAAAAGTATCGTGAAAGAGAAAGGATTACAATTCGCATTCATGGACCTACAGAAAGCATATGACCGGGTGCCCCGGGGGAGAAGTCTGGATATGTTTACGAGCGAAGGGAGTCCCAGAGAAGTACGTGCAGTTGGTTCATGAAATGTACAAAGAAGCAAGAACACAGGTTAGAAGCAGCGTTGGACTTACAGATTGGATTCCGGTTCGAGTAGGTTTACACCAAGGTTTGGCTTTAAGTCCATATCTGTTTGACCTAATTCTGGACGAAATGTCTTGTGGATTAAGAGACCAAGCCCCCTGGTGCATGATGTTTGCGGGCGACATTGTGTAGTACCACCAAATATGTCATAGAGGAAAAACTGGAACAGTGGAGGGCAGCCTTGGAAGACAGAGGACTCAGGATTAGCAGGAAGAAGACGGAGTATATGAAGTTCAATACAGATCAAGACTGTGAGATCAGAATGCAAGGGGAAACGTTAAATACAGTGGATGAGTTCAAATACCTGGGTTCGGTGGTGACTGGAGGTGGAAATCTGGATGTGGAAGTGTCACACAGGATTCAGGTAGAATGGATGAACTGGAGGAAAATGTTAGGAGTGCTCTGTGACCGCAGGATCAAGCCTAAGGTTAAGGGGAAAATATATAAAACTGTTGTAAGACCTGCATTTCTGTATGGCTCTGAAACATAGCCTGCACGCAAAACGCACACAAACAGGCTTGACGTCACGGAAATGAAAATGCTCAGGTGGATGAGTGAAGTGACTAAGCGTGATAGAGTAGAAAATGTCAAAATAAGAGGAACATTGAAGGTTGTGGAAATATCTAAGACGATACAAGAAAAGTGACTTCAATGGTACGGGCATGTGAGAAGAAGGGAGGAATCCTACGTGGGGAGGAAGATGCTAGACATGCAAATACAGGGAGTGAGAATGCGAGGCAGACCTAAACGAAGATGGATGGATTGTGTACGGGAGGATCTCAGAGAAAAACAGTTGTCAGAAGAGGATGTGCATGACCGGGTTAAATGGAGGAGAGCTGTCAGAAACATCGACCCCACATAGGAGAGGGAATGATGTAAAGAGAAAGAAGAAGAAGAAGAAGGTTCTTTGGGAAATGTAAATAAGTGAACAGCAAAATGAAGTTTCATTTGTTGTCCAATAATGTCTTACGCCACTGGCTGTTTGGTATAATGGGATAAAGGTACAGATGGTGGCGTACATTGCTTTTGATTTGCTATAACAAGTAGAATAAATAATTCACGATGCGTAACACACTTTGGGAGCTTTAAATGAACCAGTGGATAACACGAAATGGGAAAGCGTAATGTTTTGCAAATACAGTAAGTACAGAATAGTCCAAGTTGAAAAAGTATTTAAACAGTTGGTTTAATTTATTTATTCGAGTTACGTAGCCGAGCGCGCTAACGTGCTAGTTCGTGCCTCGCTGGCATCGGGTGAGCGTGGGTTCGAATCCCACCCCGGCCGTCCTTGAAATGGTTTTCCGTGGTTTCCCCATTTTCAACACCAAGCAAATGCTGGGACGGTACCTTCTGACAGGCCACGGCCGCTTCCTTCCACATCCTTGTCCACATTCATCCATTCATCTCATCTCTCATTTCGACGCGCAGGTCGCCCAAGGGCGTCACCTAGAAAGACCTGCACTCAGCCTCTCAGGAGGCCACACGAAAAAAATCATCATTGTATTATTTCTTTGTATTTCGAGCATATGATCAAAAATGGCACCATCTTCCTTGTACCCGGGTACATATTGAGACTCCTCCGAAGGTTCTGGCTTTTATTTCTAGCTCTGACAAATAATTGTATTGTTTAAGGGTTGAGGAATATACTCACCCTCACGAGGCAAGAGGTGGATTCAATTCCCTCTCCAGCCAGCCAAAAAGTGGTTCCTTGTGCTTTCTCAATTCTACTCCAGGTACATGCCAGCATTGTTCCTAATCTAAGGCCTTCCTAAACCTAACAACCATTACAGGAGCACGCACTACTATTGACATTACAACGACACAGGTTAACAGAGAAATTGGTAAGTGCATGGGGCTGTTAACCACTACGTACAAATCCCTAAATGAAACAATATCAACAACTCAAATAAGGTCAAATGAAATAGTAAATCTCTAGCTTACTGAATGAGTTTTACTATGAATGATGCGCTATTTATGTAATATCGTAAACCCCCTAGGGGCTCACATCTAGTGGGACGTGGGTTGGCGACCATGGGACCACAGCTGAGTCCGGCATTGCTTCCACTTCATTGTGCCGGGCTCCTCTCGGTTATTTTTCCTGTCGGCCTCCCTTCCGACCCCGACGGTACTAGGGTATCCGTGGCCTAGGGAGTCTCTTACTTTCCAGCCTTATTTGGCCCTTCTCCAATCTTTCCTGATCCCTCATTCTTCTAGGGATCAGCCTTCTTTATCTTTTCATTATTGTTCCTTTTGCCTTTTAAGATTCCCGCCCTGTTCTTATGAATTGGCTCCCCGTGTCTCTAAATTACACTTTTTGAGTATTTTGAATCTCAACCACATTTAGTAAATATTTTCAATCTACTGTGCATTGCATTTTCAGAGTATTCTCGATCTAAACTCCATTTTGTAAGTATGTTCAATCTAAATTGAATTTTTAAGTATAGTATTTTGAATCGGGGGCTTCCACATATCGTGAGTATTTTGAATCTAAATTACATTTTGTATGTATTTTCAATTTCAATTGTATTTTGTAAGTATTTTGAATTTCAATTGCATTTTGTTTAGTATCTCGAATCTACATTGCATTTTGTATTTTGAACCTAAACTACATTTTGTGCGTATTTTTTACTCTAAATTCGTTTTGTAGTTCCCTTCTAAATTACCGGTACCTTTTGTAAGTGTACATTTTGTGAGTTATTTCACTCTGAGTTCCATTTTGTAAGTATTTTCAGTCCAGTTTAATTTTCGTAATGGTTTTCATTTCATTTTCGCTATCACCCAGGACGATAACCTAGATGTTAGGCCCCTTAAAACAACAATTATCATCATCGTCGTAATATCGTAACGAGGAGAACAATACATCTTATTTCATAGTCTGCAGAGGCTTGTTAGTTATTGTTGTTTTAAAGGACGGAACAGCGAGGTCATCGTCCCCTTTGCAGAAGCTACTCCATTTTTAATATCTTCCTTCCGTTTCCTGTTATCCACTGGTGAGGGTAAAGCTCACAAAGTGTGTCATGCAGCATGTAGTAATGACTGAAAAAGTCATGGCAATTCTAAAGCAAATACAACCTAGACAATGTTCAGAGGCGTTAAATGCTTTCAAATATCGGAAGAGGAGGGAAAGGGAAGCGTTGAGACTATGCTGGAAAATCAAATACAAATAGTATTTGTTTTAATTATTCCAAAGTATTGATGATTTTACCACATTGTAGATGCTATTAATTACTAGTAGTTAAAGTAATAATAGATATATTCATTTCACATTTGAGAGAACAGTCAGGGTAGGTCACATATTGAATCCCGGGAAAAGTTTGGTGCATTAGCTCGTTGTCACTAATAACTAATAGCCTACTTGAAACCATAACATTCATCTTCCTTTGAACTAGTTAATCTTTCAAACCAATGTTGATGTTTCGAATTGAAAAGCAGCATGGACTTTACTGAAGCCTCCGTGGCTTAGGCGGCAACACGCCGGCCTCTCACCGCTGGGTCCGTGGTTCAAATCCCGGTCACTCCATGTGAGATCTGTGCTGGACAAAACGGAGGCAGACAGGTTTTTCTCCGGGTACTCCGGTTTTCCCTGTCAAAATTTCATTCCAGCAACACTCTCCACTATCATTTCATTTCATATGTCATTCATTTAATCATTGCCTCAGAGGAGTGCGTCAGGCCTCGGCAGCCGGCACAGTTCATATCCTCGCCGCTAGATGGGGGCTTCATTCATTCCATTCCTGACCCGGTCGGAGACTGGAAGCAGGCTGTGGATTTCCATTTCCATGGACTTTACTGGAGAGCCAGCCCGAACCCTTCAGTTGAATGACAAGGTGGAGTGATGTCCTTGCTTTATAATTTAAAAGGGAAGATATTCCCTCACTCTTTAACCGGAGAGGGTGACAATGAATTTGTTCCTGTGTCCCATCATACCAAACAGCTAGCGACGTAAGAAATTATTAGACAACAAATGAAACTTCATTTTTCTATTTTTTTGATCACTCATTTACATTTCCCAAAGAACCAAACTCCGATAATAACGACTACGAATCTGATTTCAGGATATTCACTCTGTTTTGAAGCAGATTATGCCCGTGTACGAGGCTAGGCTAGGTAAGGGCACCAATAGGCCGTGGCTCACACTCAGCAGCAGTGTACTGGCCATCCGCACATCACGTCACCAAAAGAAGGCGTGGCGTAGCCCAATTTTCATATCCTTGATTTCTCCAAAAGTACTTGTCCGATTCATAATAACACCGTTGAATTTGTCTCAGTGAAATCAGTTACCCTTTATGCAAAAATTAGTATAGTTCCTTTTAATAAACCAAAGTTGGTACCAATATCTCAGCTATTCACAATAAAAGAAAAAAAATAGTATAAGTTGGTTTATGAGCCCCTTAGCACCATTCACAAAAGTGAAAACAGAATACCGATATCTTTATTGGTTTAGACGTTATTGCCGTGTAACATCTTAGGTGAATAACCCTGTATATGTTAGTTATTGTCGCGGTGTAAAAGTGTCTTGCATGAGCGTGGTATTCTTACCGCAAGCTATTTATTTTGGGAATGTCATTGGTTCTGGACTTGGAAAGAATACAGATTTTAACCTCCAAATATGTTGTAACGTGTTTTTCGAGGGTATTTTACGCCACTGACATAAGTCAGTAGGAAGCCATTCAATGTTTATTTACGCGGCAAACTGTTAAGCCAAGATATGTTTCATGTAACTTATTATTAGTATTAAGGTATTTTTGGAGCGTTTTTTATAAGATTATAAGTACACAGATAGGTTTTCGATGATATAGAAAACACTATCAAGCGAATTATTACGAACAACATTATCGCGGAAAATTATATGATTACGGAATTTTACGGATTTTGTCAGTTTGAGTTTATTGTGAGAGAGATGATTCATTGGGAATTCAGCTACAGGTATATTCTTGTCGAGTAGCGTGACGCAAGCCGTGGGACACTTCCAGCTGGCTGCATCAAGAAATGACAAAATGGCCTGGGCCGGTAATCGACATCGTCGCGCCGAGTATATTGAACCCGCTGAGCTAAGGTTCATGTGATATTTTTCATGACACCACATTTATGATGGGATGTACTACCTTTGAACACACCCAGAAAGCTACGAGAAGCTGAGAGCTTATACAATTCTCTTTCAAGTAGCGGAGAATCGCACTTTTGACTTTGGTGAAGTCTGCTAATTATTTATCTGAGGTCTTATTAATCAATTTTATCTTTCCACGAGACTCAGAATATTCCATTTCGTCATTCAGTATTATTGAAACATTTTGGAGAATGGTTTTTTTTTTCACTTTAAGGTTAGGTAATATCATTGCAGATACGCAAATAGGAATGTAAGCAGTCGCTCAACGACTTAGTTTTGACGACTTGCTTCCACGTCTGGAGAATCCGCCCTGTGTAGGCGTGTAATTATATCCGTCGCATTAGACGTGGCAAACAGTCCGCTCTTTAAGCGAGGAATCATTATCGAGTGCCATCGAGCACAAATTATACTACGAATCGCTGTTGTTGATGTGCAGTGATCAACACAAATTGTATAGTGAATTATTTGGCAAGTATTGTGAAATTTACGACATTACTATAGCACCACATTTTTTCACCCACGTGTTTGTGGAGGGCCGAGAGCCTGGTGCGAAAATATACAGGTAAATGTGAAATTATTACTTTGAACAAGTGTGATTATAAAAGAACATTATACACTGATTGCTACGGTGAATTTATCCGTAATAAAACGACGCCCATTTCACGGATGCCACGTGATAGAAAAAGTAGCGTCTGTACACGTGTAGAACCGCAGATCAGTGCATGGCCATTTATCATTCACATCTGTAAAGTGTAGAGGCTGTGTTACCAGTTATATTTAAAGCCTGTGATATCTACGACGAATACTGTAATTTTCAAGTGAAAATAATGAACTACTACAAGTCTTTACTACCGCCCACGTGGTAAACTTTTTCAACACAATGTTCGAGGCCGAGACCATGGGCTAATACCATTATGGTATGAGGGAGATGTCTCGGATGGGACCAGCTTGATTATGGAACTTCTAGAACATCGAACGAGAAGGAAGGAACCGAGGATGCCTTTCCTAGGCATGTCCAGTCCATTAACGAGGTCAACTACAGGGACAGACGGAACCCTGGTCTTTGGGAGAGCCAAGATGGAAGTTCTGATGAGGACGATGCCAATCCTGAAAGCCAGAGGTGCTTTCGTTCAACCCTTGTTGTTGGACAGAGAGCTAAGTGTGAGCTCCTTCATATCGTGAGTTTTGTACACTCTTCCTTGTTCTAGTTTCCGGTGGTATAGTTAGATTAGTGTAGTTTGTGAACCAACCGAACTAAGTGACAGCCATTTCATAGGTAGGGAATGTAATTAGTCTAATTAGATGTCATTTATCTACAGTGATTGTGAGTCACCCTTGGGTCTGACATTTTGGTCAACCCTGGTGCAGCTTGATGGACGTCGTGAACGCCAATTTCTGTCTATTGCTAAACGTGACTGTAGTCATTTTTAGGCTACTTTGTTCAACCCTATCTGGGGTGATTTTTCAAGTCTTTGCAGACTCTAGTTATGGCAATCTGATGCCATAGTCATATTTCTTTAACTGCATTTTTTGCAACCAGTCAATGTTACACCCCTGACTTCGTTCGAGTAGTCGTATCATTTGGGTAATCGACTGTAATTACCAGTTTTGTAACTGCATTATATTTCATTAGAGATGAGCTCAGAAGCCATCCAGGTCAAGTGTAGACCTTATAAGTAATAGGGATGTTTCGTTCTTGTCTAGCATCGAACTCAGTTCCCAGCGTATCATTAAGCAGATCCAGCAGAGGGTGGTATTTGCGCCACAATTATTATTTTGTTAGTGTCATGTGTGATGACACGTGTTTGTTTGATGTTTGATACAAGTCAGAAATGTAGTATTTTATCTTTGAGAGCAGAGAGCTCCAGCAATGAGTGACATTGCTACCTTTTAAACGTCTTTGACATGAAAGACAGAGTTATATGATTGTATTCAGACATTCTTCGAGGTTTATAACCTATGGTAAAGGTATTATTATGAGGCCAGTTGTACAGTTATTATCGTGCTTAAATTGCCGGCCTAGTTAGTGTGTTGTATCATACAGCGCAGGAATCTTGTAGCCTGCGGCGACACGGACAGGTTTGTGACTCAGCGCCCGTAAGAGAGCGCATGCTTCTAAGTGAGACAGGCTCATTTTAACATAGGACAGAATGCTTCTAGTATTCACTTTCCCTTTCATTGCAATTATAGCTTATGGAACCCAGTGTCCATTCTTGTATCTGATCATATGTTCTGTAGATTGTCATTTGTTAGTTAAACGCTGTTGCGTGTACCGTTGTTTTGATGAGTACAGTTATGTCAGGTTTCTATAGTACGTTGTAGGCTAGCCCCGCTAGGGAGGTTTTTTATGTATGATGGTATTTTGTGTACCATGTCCGGGACTGTTCCCGTGGACCAGATATTTAGGGAGGGTAACTGCTTGTGTCCAGGCCCGTCCCAGAGTTATTGAACGCGAGCTGTGCGCCGCTGGTAACTTGTGTTATTGTGTGTCCGAGTTGTTATTGCTCGTTGATTGTATTCCGACTTTTGAGTCGAGGCTTTTTGGCAGAGATGATCTCAGGGGAGACGCTCCGTGCCCAGGCTTGTCAGTATTATTCGCCATAAACCAACGATAACCTAAACCGACATCTTAATAATAAAACGCATAATTTTGGTAAACAAAAGCTAACTAACGAATTCTTTCTGCTTAACCTTGTTCATTTGCATTTGGAACCTGCTGACATAGCAGTGCTAATGAAGGTATTTCCTGGAGGAAATAACTTGAGGACAGCTAACACTTTTTGTTGCGACTGAAGCTTGCTCGAACTTCAGTTCGTAGCTGGTGGAGCGCAGGCCATACGATGTTAGACGTAGTCTTCACTACGCAGTCGTCACCGTAATTACACACATGAGATGACTATGGCTTACAAACAGTAGACCAAGGTGTAGGCAGGCATTTGAATAAAACTGTGGTCTCTTATTTATTTATGTAATTATGTAAAAGTGTACGAATTCTCTATAATACCCTTTTGTGTGCTGATTAGCACTTAATTCCTAAGAATGACTTAGATGTGTTTTTCTATGGCTGATCACTTAGCTTTGAATGTAATTGTTTGATATTACGGACGTCACCGCCGTAAATTTTGTTATTAATTGATAGGACTTAGCTAGATGAATTAACGTTAAATGTAAATGTGGAGATGGTATCATCCTAACTTAGATTTGTTTTGCTATCCTGTTAAATGTAAATTCTGATATTAGCTTGATCTTGTAACTTGACCTAGGGATTTGCGTCGTACCATTTTTCTAGTGTTGTTGTTGTTGCTTTATTATTGTGAGACAGATCTTTCGCGAGGGTTTACTGTAACTTCTCAGGTAGGGACCTGTTCTTTATTTTTGATTATTTATTAGCTTGCGGATTAGCCGATAGAAACCCTCCGAACTAGGCTAGGGGTTTGTAAAAATTTACAATAAATTTTCACGGTGTTTTACATAAGTCTGGATGTTTCTTTTCTCAGTCTAGCTTTTAAGGTGAACCTTTCCTTAGGCAGTCTATGATCTTCGTCACCATGTACCACGATCCCCGTGGACTACAGTTTCTCGTGCCGCTTTGGCCTATTTGGAAGTTCACCTGATCCTCACGGCAGTTAGGGCCGACGGATGAGATGTTAGGGAAGTCATTGCGGTTGTTGGCTATCCTGGCAGCTCCTCTGACGGGCACATACACTATATCTTATTTTAAATGGCGCCCAAATCATGTACCGACGTTAACGTGGTGACCGTTAGTTCCATGTTATTTAAGAGGATCTTAATGTTGATTAATGGTAAATTGACTGGACTGGGACGAACTTAGAAAGTCGTACTGCAGATTAATAAACCGCATGGCATTCATGTTTGATACAAGTCCATGGGGTGAGGCTTTTGTGTTAGATAAATGAAGGATAGGATTTTCTTTGATGATGCCTCATCCTGAGTAAATGTAATACTTTGCTTTGCTCGCCGTTGTCTTTGTAAATGTAGAAGCACTTAGTTTGCATACTCCAGCTGTACTCGTGATGTTTATTTAAATGAAACAAGCTTTATACCACCAAGTAACTAATCATAGCTGTAAGTTCCATTAGAGATTGATCCCTCTCTTTCTCAAATAATTTTCTTGTAATGGATGAGGAAACAATTCGTCGTGTGTTTGGGGAGATGATGGCAGGTGTCAATGCCAATCTCCAGCAGATTACTGCTGACTTGGGTGAGAATACCCAAGCTGTTAATAATGTGAGACTGGACTTAGAAGTTAACACCCAATCGATTAACAATGTAAGTAGTCATGTGGTCCAAGTTAGACAGGAAATTGGAGCCAACACAGAGTCAATCAATAATGTTAGGGCTGATCTAACGCAGGTCAGGGCCGACATGGATACTTATAGAATAGAGGCTAGGAATGATCTTACGGCAGGTTTAGCAGCTGTTAGAGTTGATGTTATACGACACCATCAGGAGGCTAACCAGCGTATCGATAGTTTAACAGATCAGATCAATAGAGCTAGGGAGGACGTGCAGACCCGATTAGAGGAACACACCGCTCAGATCCAGACAACAGTTAACAGAGTCCAGATTGATATGAGGGCCGACTTGGAGCACACTCGAGAAGAATTAAGAACTCGTTTAACTCACGTCGAGGGTTTAATGGACACTGTCAAGAAGGACATGGCCACCATGAATATAGATCTCATACTGATGAGAGGTGCAGCGAACGCAGTCAACAACAACGTCAAGACGATCGTCGATATGATCGAGGTCAAGGACGAGTTGAACACAAACAGAAAGAATATTACGGAATTAACTGAGACAGTAACAGGGCTACGTGAAACGATTGATGTTCATCGAGAGGAGAATAAGATCGATGTCATGATGTTGAGGGGTGACCTCAATGAACATAAGACCACTATGGAGGCAAAGGTAGCCGAGGTCAAAGATGACGTTGGTAGGATCCAGGACAACATATCTAAAGTCGAGGAAGAAATCGACTCCCTACAGAAACGATTCGAGGAAGTCGCGATAACCGAGAGGTTAGACCTCAGCTACAACTTGAGGACAGCTATTCGCGAAGTCGACACCAACCTCAAAGGCAAAGTTGAAAGGATAGAATTGCAGCTTAACGATCTGGGAAATAAGGTCGCAGCTAAGACCATCCCAGGGCTCGAAGTTATCGAGAGACGTCTCGACCGACTGGAGACTCATACAAGAGAGACACATTTACCCTCACAGATGGGAGACTCTCAGGCAACACCAGGATCGCAATCCGCAGGGATAATGCCTGCACATTTTCAACCGAGCGCACCCATGGAACCGAAACCATCTCAATTCACCGGTTCAGAGCAGAGTCAAGCGTTAAACTTTGACGCACATCCTTTCCAACCAGTACCCAACCGACAGTCAAGAGACGAGTACGCCAACGCATAACTATATGCCGAATTCGTTCAGACCCGCGCACACGCAGGGGAACGTGACTATCATCCGTTCGAGAGAAGAGCAACCAGCTCGATTCTCAGGCACTGGAAGTGGCATCACTCCAGTGGAATTTTTGGCAAATGTGGAAAGCTACTTGAGAGACATAATGGTAACTCCGGAGAGAGAGCTCCGAGTTATTGAGCGTTTGCTTGAGGGGCAAGCCAGCACTCGGTTTAGAGCCTTCCGTTACTCATTTTAGGCTACCAAGATTTTAGAGAAGCCTTGCTGAGGACTTACTGGTCAAGCGACATCCAGCAGAGTATCAGAGCTGAGATGTATACTCGCCGATACAGCTCAAACACTCCGACTCGCTATGCGAACTACTTCGCTTGCGAAACTCCGTTGTTTACAACCCCCACTGTCAGAGCAAGACCTGGTAAACACCATCGTTTGGCAATACCCTGCAGACGTGCAACGTGTATTGATCGCTGCTGGAGCATCTACTTTTCAGCAGTGCGATCAAATCTTGCGACGATTGGACGCTAACACCGAACAGTTTCCGACACACCGTCAGCAGAAGGCTGACAGGCGTGAAGAGCGACATGTCAACTTGACAAGGGTGGACAAAGTGTGCCAGACGTCACATCAGACACAGACTCAAGAGAGGTCTGGACAGCGCAATGACTATAATCATGGTCGGAGAGAATGGAACAACACTCCATATGCTAGAGACCAGAGAGATGACCGTCGTAGTCACTGGAACCGGCGCTTTGATCGAGGGACGAACGACGACCGTCGTCACGATAACGACCGCCGAGGGAATAATAGCCGGAACCCACAGCACGGAAGTATCCGTAGGGATTACCGCTATAGCAGAGGTTACAATAGAGATCGAGACCCCAGATACCAAACCGATCGAGACTGGAGAGGAAGAGCACGGGTGAGTCGTGAATATCTTCAGCAACTCCGAGAACTTCAAGAAATACAAGAAGGGGGAGATCAGAACTCGACTTCGAGGGAAACACGGAATGTTTCGGCGGAAGAAACGGATCGAAACCAGCCCGGTACTTCCCGCCAAGAAAGAAAAAAAACGCCGAAAAACCAGTAGATTCTTACCCGATTGAGCACAGAGTAACTGCCACCATCTTACCCTGGGAGCCAATTCAGGAAGATCTATTAGACGAACGACGAACCACAACTACGAATTGACGCGTCTACCGAAGATTGTAGCTACCCTGAATGGATGTAACGTAGTCATTCTCATCGATACTGGGGCGATGATAAGTGTCATTTCCGCCGATTGCCATGCCAGACTGAAAGCAAACTCTGAGGTGACAGAGCTGCCAGTTTCTGCAGTAAGAGTCAGAGGAGTCATCCCTGACCGTGTTGTAACGTGCAAAATCCAGATTCTATGCACTTTGGAAATTTCGAGCCACGTGTACTTGCACGAATTTCTTGTGATGAAAGGCTTGCATCATGATGCCATATTGGGTGCAGACTTCATTCGGAAGTATGATGGAATCATTGATATGGGACGTAATACGGTCGAGTTTAAGCCAAACGAACCCATTCAAATGAATTTAGTAGAGGAAGAACCGGAATTTGAATCCGAAGTCAACGTTGTTGAGAATTTAAATGGCAAGGAAATTGAGGAGACACTAGATGCCGACGAAGAGGCAGAACAATTATCAGCACCCATACGAGAGAAACTAGATGCAATATTAAGCGAATACGAGGATATATTCGACACCACACCTGGTGAGATATTGGACTACGAGTACGATCTTGTACTACTGGATGATTCCCCATTCCAGAAGAAGATTTATCCTATCGCAGAGAAACACCGCGAGGAAGCTTCTAAGAAGATCCATGAGATGGAAGCAGCAGGCACAATCAAGAAGTCA
Organism: Meconema thalassinum; assembly: GCA_946902985.2. NCBI lineage: Eukaryota > Metazoa > Arthropoda > Insecta > Orthoptera > Tettigoniidae > Meconema > Meconema thalassinum. The sequence continues at coordinate 218,598,282 of OX336391.1, forward strand.
CCGACTCTTTTCTTGAATCCTATAACACCTGTGGTTAAGGTGGATGGAAGCTTGAGACTTTGTCTCGATGCAAGGGCCTTAAATGAACGCTTAGCTCCTGAGCATGACAGACCGCCCAAGATTAGGGACATCCTCAGGAAGTTTAAGGGAAAGAGGATATTTTCGTCATTGGACTTGGTACAATCCTACTACCATATAAGATTATCTGAGCATATACACAGGGTTTCTGTTCGATCAGACCACATATGTCTTTCGAAAATTACCCTTTGGAGTGAAAAATGCCGGAGCTGCATTAATTAGAGCACTTGATGCGAAGCTGACTCCTGAAGTGAAACAGAAGGTGATATGTTACGTGGATGACATTATCATAGCTTCGGAAACGGAGGAAGAACATTTAACAACTTTCCGCCTTGTTTTTGAGAATCTTCGACAGGCCAATTTTAAAGTGAAATTCGACAAGTGTCGATTCTTCCAGAGAGAAGTCAAATTTGTGGGACACATAATTAATGGAGATGGATACAGGCCGAATCCGGCAAAGATCAGAATCGTTGCCGCATTTCCAACACCAACCCGTGTGAAACACGTGAGACAATTCCTAGGAATTCTCCAATTCTTTGCTGCTCATTGTGAGAAGTATTCTGAGACTGTCGCACCACTGCAAGGTTTGCTGAAGAAGAATTGCAGATGGGCTTGGAATGACGAGTGCGAGACAGCTTTCAGGAAAGCTAAACAGATGCTGGTTGATTCGATTCAGTTAGAATATCCAGACTACTCCCGGAATTTTATTCTAGAGACTGATGCATCTGCGTTTGGAATAGGTGCCATCCTATTGCAGGAGGATGATGAGAAGAAACGTCATTACATCGCTTTTTTAAGTCGACGTTTGAGAGCGCGTGAATCTCATTATTTCACCACTGAGATTGAAGCACTTGCGATTGTCTACGCGCTTGAGTACTGGCAGAGACTTTTGTTAGGCCAGAGGATTATTGTGAGGACCGATCACCATGCGCTGACCTTCATTTTACGAACAAGACTGGCAAGCAACAGGATCACACGTTGGACGCTGTTTCTCCAACAGTTTGACTTGGAAATTGTTTACCGACCAGGCAGAGAGAATGTGTTGGCCGACATTCTCAGCCGGAATCCTGAAGCCACTGTGAATGCCATTGATATCGAGGGAGAATGCGAGGAACACCTTCGCCGACTTCGTCATCTACCTGAAGGACAACGACGTGAGGAGGAACTCAGGCATATTATCCGTTTCCTGGAACGACGAATGGATCCACAGGATGCTCACTATGCGAGGATTGCTGCTGTTGCAGATGACTATTTGATATATCATCATGTTTTGTATAAGTTTGTGGACGAGGACCACACTCAACTGCGTGCAGTTATTCCTAGGAGATATCAAGAATCTGTTATTCTTATGGTTCATCTATCCATTGGACATGGTGGGACTGACAAGACCATTGCAACCATCAAGGAGTCTTTTATTTGGAAAAGGTTAGGAACCACCGTTAGACAGTGTTTACGTGCTTGCGACGCATGCCAGCGGAACAAGTACACGTCACACTTGTTGAAGGAACCACCTAGACCCATACTCCCAACTCAACCTAGAGAGTTATACGCAAAGGACCTTTATGGCCCAATACCAAAGGCCCGCCGTGGGAATCGCTTCATTGTTGTAACTATTGATGTGTTCACGAAATATACGATGCTTCATCCGATTCAGAAAGCCACCGCACACCAGATTATTCAGAGAATTAGACGACAAGTGATACCGGAGGCAGGAAAGCCACAATTCCTGTTGACTGATCATGGATCACAGTACACCTCCGCAGAATTCGCCAATGCTATGAACGAGTTGGAGATAGGCCATGTTAGGTAGATTTCATTAGAAAGCTAACTATTGCAATGGGTCCCATGTTTCGACTTCCGGAAAATTTCGACATATCTTCGCGTTTCACATCCCCCAGACCCCAAAACCACAGTCAGTTCAAAAGTTTATATATAATTTATGTATGTATATATGTATATATACTGTATATACTGTATATATATATATATATATATGTATATCAGTTTCTTGTGGACACGATAACTACCGTAATTTTGCACCAATCACTTTGAATTTTTTACCGAATATGTATACCTATAAAATCTCGGTCGAGTTCGTTACTGGGCTAAATCGGTCGAAGGGGGTGAAAATGGGGGACTTTTTTTCGAAAAAGTGAAATATTGCTATATCTCTCTTCATATGTGAAATATCGAATCCGTTCAACGTTCATACTATGTGTCGGATAAAGCCCAAAAATTTATGTTTGAAGAGTTTTTTTATAGCACGAACCATTGACCAAAGGGGTGGGAAAAAGTGGGTTTTTCGGGAAACATTAATCATATCTCTCTTAATAGGCACAATATCAAAACCGTACAAAATGGACAATATTCCCCTAATAATTACCTAAAACTTTTGTCTGAAAGAATTTTTGATATGGCCCACCATTACGCCAAGGGACGACAAAAATGATTTCGGAATTATAAGAAAATGCCAAGAGCTATCAGTGGTTGCCATGGCAACACTACTAAATTGACGAGGCATGAGCCATCAGACGTTGCCATGACAACGCACTTGCACGAGATCAGATTCAGTATTTCCATCTGACTAAGTGGTTGGTTGGTTGGTTCTTAAGTTTAGGGGCTGCGACAACGCGGTCATGTAGCCCCGTGTACTTTGGGTGTGTGTAGAACCTGTCTGATAACCGGTGTTAATTGTGATGACTGTATTAGTGTGTGTTATCTGTTTGTTAATTTAAGTACTGCAACTAACAATTTTTCAGATAGTTCCTACTTTTGCCGCCAAGCGCCACTGTCAACGACTACGAGGCCAAGTTCAGAACTGAGCTACTAGACGCCGCCGCAGTCGGCTCATGGCAACGAACATAGAAACCTAAGAGCGTTGTATACATTCTTAACCTATCCAATTTATCTTCACACACGTACAATTAGTAGAAGGATCTTTAACATGCCATAAATCTATGACATGGGACCGCCGGCTTAACTTCCCCTCCGAAGGAAGGCATACTGAGGGATTTTTAACGCTCTTAAAAAAACCGACGGCTTCGGCCGGATTTGAACCCGTTATCTTGGGCATAGAAGCTCAGCATGCTACCGACTACGCCACCGAAGCCGCCTGACAAAGTGGGAAGCGGCTTCGGTGACGTAACTGGTAGCATGCTGAACTTATATGCCCGATGTCGCGGTTTCAAAGCCGGCCGAAGTCGTCGGATTTTCTAAGAGCGCTAGAATCCCACAGTATGCTTTCCTTTGGAGGGGAAGTTCCAACGTTCGTTGCGAGTTGCTGGTTGGGGTGGCATCTAGTAGCCAAGTTCACAGCTAGGAGTCGTTGACGGTAGTACCTGGTAGCAACATTAGGAACTACTGCTTGAAATTGACCGTCTGCAGTCCTTACCTGAATTAAGACTAATACAGCCATTACAATTTACACCGTGTATCAGACAGATTCTACACTCACCCAAAGTACACGGGGTTAGATGACCGCGTTGTCGCAGCCCCTAAACTGAGGAACCATCCAGAGGTAGATTTCATTAGAAAGCTAACTATTGCAATGGGTACCATGTTTCGACTTCAGGAAAATTTCGACATATCTTCGCGTCTCACATCCCCCAGACCCCAAAACCACCGTCAGTTCAAAAGTTATATATAATTTATGTATGCATGTATATATATATCAGTTTATTTTGGACACGATAACTGCCGTAATTTTGCACCAATCACTTTGAATTTTTTTCCGAATATGTATACCTATAAAATCTCGGTCGAGTTCGTTACTGGGCTAAATCGGTCGAAGGGGGTGAAAATGGGGGGCTTTTTTCGAAAAAGTGAAATATTGATATAACTCTCTTAATATGTGATATATCGAATCCGTTCAACGTTCATACTATGTGTTGGATAAAGCCCAAAAATTTATGTTTGAAGAGTTTTTTTATAGCACCAACCATTGACCAAAGGGGTGGGAAAAAGTGGGTTTTTCGGGAAACATTAATCATATCTCTCTTAATAGGCACAATATCAAAACCGTACAAAATGGACAATATTCCCCTAATAATTACCTAAAATTTTTGTCTGAAAGAATTTTTGATATAACCCACCATTATGCCAAGGGATGAGAAAAATAATTTCGGAATTATAAGAAAATGCCAAGACCTATCAGTGGTTGCCATGGCAACACTACTAAATTGATGAGGGATGAGCCATCAGACGTTGCCAAGATAACGCACTTGCACGAGATCAGATTCAGATTTCCATCTAAGTGTGAAGCGGCTTCGGTGACGTAACTGGTAGCATGCTGAATGTCTATGCCCAAGGTCGCGAGTTCAAAGCCGGCCGAAGTCGTCGGATTTTCTAAGAGCGCTAAAAATCCCTCAGTATGCTTTCCTTTGGAGGGGAAGTTCCAACGTTCGTTGCGAGTTGCTGGTTGCGGTGGCATCTAGTAGCCATGTTCACAGCTAGGTGTCGTTGACGGTAGTACCTGGTAGCAACATTAGGAACTACTGCTTGAAATTGACCGTCTGCAGTCCTTACCTGAATTACAGACTAATACAGCCATCCCAATGTACACGGGGTTACATGACCACGTTGTCGCAGCCCCTAAACTGAGGAACCAACCAAAATCTCTGCGGGAGATATAATTTTGCGTGAAGAAGTAACAGACCGTTACATAGTTACACATCAGTGTCGAAACCTTGCATAAGGATAGTGTGACCACAAGTATAAAAATGGACCCCAAATGACAAGAAGGTTACCGTTCCCATAAGACAATAAAATTTTTAAAATAAGCATAAAATGACGAAAAACAAAGTTAATTAAGCTCCAATTATAAAATACCTTCTCGCAATAAATGAGGTCTGATCCTTCCACGAAAATCTGCATATTCTGCCTATTTTCGCCTATCCCCAAGTTTGTCCGGTGAAATCTACCTCCGCCTTCCGGCGTGCCGAGAGGACTTTTTTTTATCATCTATTCGCCACCCAGAGAGCAACCCAGCAGAATGCGTAATGTCTACTATCGCAAAATTCTGTCGATTGTATTGTCAGGAAGAACACTGGCGATGGACCGAAGTCATAGTTATCATGGCGAAATGTATTAACTCAACAGTCCATGAGAGCACTGGTCAAATACCCATGGTTTTGCATTTGAACCAGATGCCAACGAGAATATGGAATCGTGTGATTGTAAATCCACCTTGTTTACAACCATCACACGCCAGCAGACTTTTAGCTGCAAGGGACACCTTGGACAGGCAAGCTGCCAAACGCTTGAGAAGACGTAGACGCCAGAGATTCAGAGAACCACTAGTCGCGGGAGACCTTGTCCTTATAAGGAGACCCGGAATTTCAAGTCCTATAGACCGCATATATGGGAAATTTCTGTCTTTATATCATGGTCCCAGTCGTATCCGACAAACCCTGAACAATGGAAGTTATGTGATTGAAGACATTCGGACAGGAGAGCGCATTGGAACCTTCAACGCAGCTAATCTAAACAAAATATCACTTATGAATGAACTTTGAGTCAAATAAAATGCCGTCCCAACATTTTATTTGAAACGACGGATAGGCAGATGAACCCGCTGAGCTAAGGTTCATGTGTTATTTTTCATGACACCACATTTATGATGGGATGTACTACCTTTGAACACACCCAGAAAGCTACGAGAAGCTGAGAGCTTATACAATTCTCTTTGAAGTAGCGGAGAATCGCACTTTTGACATTGGTGAAGTCTGCTAATTATTTAACTGAGGTCTTATTAATCAATTTTTATCTGTCCACGAGACTCAGAATATTCCATTTCGTCATTCAGTATTATTGAAACATTTTGGAGAATGGTTTTTTTTTTCACTTTAAGATAAGGTAATATCATTGCAGATACGCAAATAGGAATGTAAGTAGTCGCTCAACGACTTAGTTTTGACGACTTGCTTCCACGAGGAACGCAGTTCCTTGCACTACGTCTGGAGAATCCACCCTGTGTAGGCGTGTAATTATATCCGTCGCATTAGACGTGGCAAACAGTCCGCTTTTCAGCGAGGAATCATTATCGAGTGCCGTCGAGCACAATTGAACCACGAATCACTGTTGTTGATGTGCAGTGATCAACACGAATTGCTCAGTGAATTATTTGGCAAGTATTGTGAAATTTACGACATTACTGTAGCACCACATTTTTTCACCCACGTGTTTGTGGAGGGCCGAGAGCCTGGTGCGAAAATATACAGGTAAATGTGAAATTATTACTTTGAACAAGTGTGATTATAAAAGAACATTATACACTGATTGCTACGGTGAATTTATCCGTAATAAAACGACGCCCATTTCACGGATGCCACGTGATAGAAAAAGTAGCGTCTGTACACGTGTAGAACCGCAGAATAGTGCATGGCCACTTATCATTTACATCTGCAAAGTGTAGAGGCTGTGTTACCAGTTATATTTAAAGCCTGTGATATCTACGACGAATACTGTAATTTTCGAGTGAAAATAATGAACTACTACAAGTCTTATTCTACCGCCCACGTGGTCAACTTTTTCAACACCATGTTCGAGGCCGAGACCATGGGCTAATACCACTATGGTATGAGGGAGATGTCTCGGATGGGACCAGCTTGATTATGGAACTTCTAGAACATCAAATGAGAAGGAAGTAACCGAGGATGCCTTTCCTAGGCATATCCAGTCCATTCACGAGGTCAACTACAGGGACAGACCAAATCCTGGTCTTTGGGAGAGCCAAGATGGAAGTTCTGATGAGGACGATGCCAATCCTGAAAGTCAGAGGTGTTTTGTTCAACCCTTGTCGTTAGACAGAGAGCGAAGTGTGGGCTCCTTCATATCGTGAGTTTTGTACACCCTTCCTTGTTCTAGTTTCTGGTGGTATAGTTAGATTAGTGTAGTTTGTGAACCAACCGAACTTAGTGACAGCCATTTCATAGGTAGGGAATGTAATTAGTCTAATTTAGATGTCATTTATCTACAGTGATTTTGAGTCACCCTTGGGTCTGACATTTTGGTCAAGCCTGGTGCAGCTTGATGGACGTCGTAGAACGCCAATTTCTGTCTATTGCTAAACGTGACTGTAGTCATTTTTAGGCTACTTTGTTTAACCCTATCTGGGGTGATTTTTCAAGTCTTTGCAGATGCCATAGTCATATTTCTTTAACTGCATTTTTTGCAACCAGTCAATGTTACACCCCTGACTTCGTTAGAGTAGTCGTATCATTTGGGTAATCGACTGTAATTACGAGTTTTGTAACTGCATTATATTTCATTAGAGATGAGCTCAGAAGCCATCCAGGTCAAGTGTAGACCTTATAAGTAATACGGATGTTTCGTTGTTGTCTAGCATCGAACTCAGTTCCCAGCGTATCATTAAGCAGATCCAGCAGAGGGTGATATTTGCGCCACAATTATTATTTTGTTGGTGTCATGTGTGATGACACGTGTCTGTTTGATGTTTGATACAAGTCAGAAATGTAGTACCGTATTTTATCTTTGAGAGCAGAAAGCTCCAGCAATGAGTGACATTGCTACCTTTTAAACGTCTTTGACATGAAAGACAGAGTTATATGATTGTATTCAGATTTATAGCGTGCTTTTTATGCACATATTCTTCGAGGTTTATAACCTATGGTAAAGGTATTATTATGAGGCCAGTTGTACAGTTATTATCTTGCTTAAATTGACGGCCTAGTTAGTGTGTTGTATCATACAGCGCAGGAATCTTGTAGCCTGCGGCGACACGAACAGGTTTGTGACTCAGCGCCCGTAAGAGAGCGCATGCTTCTAAGTGAGACAGACTCATGTTAACATAGGACAGAATGCTTCTAGTATTCACTTTCCCTTTCATTGCAATTATAGCTTATGGAACCCAGTGTCCATTCTTGTATCTGATCATATGTTCTGTAGATTGTCATTTGTTAGTTAAACGCTGTTGCGTGTACCGTTGTTTTGATGAGTACAGTTATGTCAGGTTTCTATAGTACGTTGTAGGCTAGCCCCGCTAGGGAGGTTTTTCATGTATGATGGTATTTTGTGTACCATGTCCGGGACTGTTCCCGTGGACCAGATATTTAGGGAGGGTAACTGCTTGTGTCCAGGCCCGTCCCAGAGTTATTGAATGCGAGCTGTGCGCCGCTGGTAACTTGTGTTATTGTGTGTCCGAGTTGTTATTGCTCGTTGATTGTATTCCGACTTTTGAGTCGAGGCATTTTGGCAGAGATGATCTCAGGGGAAACGCTCCGTGCCCAGGCTTGTCAGTATTATTCGCCATAAACCAACGATAACCTAAATCGATATCTTAATAATAAAACGCATAATTTTGGTAAACAAAAGCTAACTAACGAATTCTTTCTGCTTAACCTTGTTCATTTGCATTTGGAACCTGCTGACATAGCCGTGCTAATGAAGGTATTTCCTGGAGGAAATAACTTGAGGACAGCTGACACTTTTTGTTGCGACTGAAGCTTGCTCGAACCTTGAGTTCGTAGCTGGTGGAGCGCAGGCCATACGATGTTAGACGTAGTCTTCACTACGCAGTCGTCACCGTAATTACACACATGAGATGACTATGGCTTACAAACAGTAGACCAAGGTGTAGGCAGGCATTTGAATAAAACTGTGGTCTCTTATTTATTTATTTAATTATGTAAAAGTGTACGAATCCTCTATGTTACCCTTTTGTGTGCTGATTAGCACTTAGTTCCTAAGAATGACATAGATGTTGTTTTTCTATGGCTGATCACTTAGCTTTGAATGTAATTGTTTGATATTACGGACGTCACCGCCGTAAATTTTGTTATTAATTGATAGGACTTAGCTAGATGAATTAACGTTAAATGTAAATGTGGAGATGGTATCATCCTAACTTAGATTTGATTTGCTACCCTGTTAAATGTAAATTCTGATATTAGCTTGATCTTGTAACTTGACCTAGGGATTTGCGTCGTACCATTTTCCTAGTGTTGTTGTTGTTGCTTTATTATTGTGAGACAGATCTTTCGCGAGGGTTTACTGTAACTTCTCAGGTAGGGACCTGCTCTTTATTTTTGATTATTTATTAGCTTGCGGATTAGCCGATAGAAACCCTCCGAACTAGGCTAGGGGTTTGTAAAAATTTACAATAAATTTTCACGGTGTTTTACATAAGTCTGGATGTTTCTTTTCTCAGTCTAGCTTTTAAGGTGAACCTTTCCTTAGGCAGTCTATGACCTTCGTCACCATGTACCACGATCCCCGTGGACTACAGTTTCTCGTGCCGCTTTGGCCTATTTGGAAGTTCACCTGATCCTCATGGCAGTTAGGTCCGACGGATGAGATGTTAGGGAAGTCATTGCGGTTGTTGGCTATCCTGGCAGCTCCTCTGACGGGCACAATATTGACGCTGAGGTCGGGTGTATCGCTTGGTGGCTCAGCCAATCAGTGGAGACCGGGCGAGTAGAAGACGGGTCCGGAGAGGGGGTTCGGCGAGTGCATATATTGTTTGCGCGCCGAGGAGGAAGGAGGATTATCATTGTAAAACTTGACCGTTGTGGTTGATCGTGTGGTTGGTTCCGGTGGGATCGGACCATAACTTAACATTTCTACAACAATCTCCACAACTGACGAGGAAGATGGCGACGTCCAGAAAGGCTGTGGGAAGCTCTCTTGAGCATCAAGTACGAGGGAAATGCCACGGCAATTTCCAATGATAAGCGTGAATGGCTCAGAACTACATAATCTCTCGTTTCATTGTTTCATATTCAAAATTTCAGTAACTTCTTAGCTTGGGAATAATAGTAAAATCAGTAATTCATCCGACTCCGTTTTCACGTAATTCTCTATTGGTAATATTCAAATCGTAACACTCCAATTTAAATTTATTATTATTATTATTATTATTATTATTAAAATGCCACTACTTGTTTTTATATAATAAATTCATTTCTTATACTATGCAATCTTTGCTTTCAGTAGGTAGCATTAGATTTAGACCAAATTCCTTCTCCTGATACAATTGTTAGTTGGGTTAATGATCAAATCATACCACGATGTGAGTGTGAAGATTCTTAAAGGTGTTCTGCCAGAGCTAGGTGTTGTTAAATATAAATTTAGATTTCAACATAGCGTTGAGGTCTTGGCACCCATTAATACAACGTATCTTAGTCAGAGTAAACATTACATTTATCACCTCAAACGGGGGACTTGTTGTGTTTTTTCCACACTCTCCTCAGGAAAACAGTTACACTTGTCACCCAACAGTGGGGACGCTAGTAAAAACGTTACACTTGTACGTTCAACGTGGAGCAAAAGAAACATTACACTTGTCATCACAACGTAAAGAACCGTCACAATTGTCGCTGGCAACGTGAGGCCGAAAACCTAATAACATTTGTGGAAGGAGAAGGGTATATATTTATGTGCCTGTATTTTGGGGTTTTTTCATTTATCGGTGTGTATCAGCATGGGTAGTGTTGAGGAAGAGATGAAGTTGCGTAGTGGTCACCAGTTGGATAGTGAAGATACGAGCAGTATGGCTTAGTCTTGAAAATGAAAGCAGTACAGGGATGTCAGAGGTAAATCCCGATACTGAGGGGGGTAATCAATACAGTCAAGCAGGGTTAGTTTGCTTCTTCAGTTTATGCAACAAAATAAAATAAGTACAGACGCTTTAAATGCTAAACTTGAACAAAATAGTAGGGAAAATAAAGAGAGTACTGAAACTTTAAATGCTAAACTCGAACAAAATAATGCTAAACTTGAACAGAATAATGCTAAATTGGATCAAAACAGTAGGGAAATTAGTGATAAATTCGAACTGATTAGAGGTGAGATCAGAGGGGTGATGGAAGAGAAGGCTGAAGGGATTATTGCAGATGTAGACAGAAAATTAGGAAAAGTACAGGAGGAGTTATAAATTAGAATCAGTACACAGGCTGAACATTTAAAAGAACTAGTGCAACTTGAAACACAGCAGGTCAAAAAGCAATTGGGGGGAGAAATTGACAAAATTCAGGTAGCAACTAAAGAGGTTAAAGAACAGCTGGGGGAAGAATTGATAAAGTTCATGATAAAGTTAATGATTTAAGGGAGAGGAATAAGGAAAGCATTAATGAGATTAATGAGAAACAAGCTAAGTTAAGTGGTAAAGTTGAAGCATCGGAAGGGAGCATTAGGTTAACTGTAACTAATATTGAAAGAAAAGCTGAGGAGAAAATTGCTGAATTAGAACAGAAGTTGAAAGCTAGAATTAGGCAGGAAAATAGTCAGAGTAGGCCAGTTTATGTGAATAGCACACACAGGGAAATAGAACTAGGCAAATTCAGTAATCGGCAGGGTTGTCCAATGGAGTTCATGAATGCAATAGAAAATGAATTCAGGGAGAGGTTGGAAGATGGTAGTATTGAGTGGTGCCAGGTAGTTGAGATTTTAGAGCAAGCGTTTGTAGGGGAGACAAGAAACTGGTTTGCTGTCTACAGAGACAATTTCGAGAATATTTCAGATTTTAAAGTTAAATTTTGTGAGAAATTTTGGAATGAGGTAATTCAGTCTCAGCATCGTGAGGGAATTGTGTGTGGGAAATATAACCCGAGAGGAAATTACACTATGACCGAGTACTTCTTAGGACAGGTAAATATCTGGATGGTTTGAGGGAGGAAAGTGATGTAGTCAGGCTATTACTAAGACATTTTCCATATAGAATCAAAGCAGCTGCCTGTATCCAAAATGTTAAATCTATTTTACAAGTGGAAAATTTATTAAGTACATTCGATGCTCTAGGAAGAGGTGGTTACGAGGAGAATTTCGGTAGGAACCAGGGTAACCATAATAACAGGCCTAATGAAAATAGAAATCAGGAAGTTCAAGGGAACAGAGGCGAAGGGGCCAACGTCCAAAATAGGGGGAACCAGAATAATAATAATAATAATAATCAGCAAAATCAGTACAGAGGAAACGGGTATGGTACGAACTACCAAGGTAGAAATAATGATTTCAAGGGAAATCAAGGCCGAAATAATGATTTTAGGGGTAACCAAGGGAGGTATAATAACAATAATAATTATAACCAGAACAGGGGTTAAGGAGGGAATCAGCTTTAATTAAGGCTTTAAACATCGCATTGGGGGATGACACAGGAGAGTTTGTAACCATTTACATTAATGATATGGTAATTAGTTCACGCAGTTTTGAGGAGCATCTACGTCATTTAGATATAGTTTTTCAGAAGTTAGATCAGGCAGGGTTCACTTTGAAGCTGTCTAAGTCGTCATTCTGTCAGTCAGAAGTGACATTTTTAGGTCATAGAGTGTCGAGTAGAGGTGTGACACCAGAGGAAAGTAGGGTTAGCATGTGTGGACAGTAGCAACAGGGCATCGTTAAAGACACTGAGAAATATGCTAGTGGAGCACGTGATGACATTAAGTATGTGTCATAATGTAAGTGTGTTTAGCTGGCGAGCCAGCCTATCAAATTAGTAAGTGTGGTATTTGGTGCGGGGGAGATATGGTCTTCCAGGCAGGCGTATCAGAAGTCACAAAGGGGGGTAGTATATAAGTAATTGAGAGTTTTTAAGGTACAGGGAAATATGACGGGATTGTCGGATGCTCTTGAGCACTAAAATGTCTCGATACACCAAGGCCAGAATTTGGTAGCGCTGGTGAATTCCCATTTGTCTCCTAGAGATGGGTGAGCGCTTGTACAGGGTATTTTTGCTTAAGGCGTCCACGAGACAAACGATGGGCCACCAGAAGGCGAGACAGTCCTTCATGAAACTCATACATAACAGCACACGTGATTTCTGTTTACGGCCTCGCCATGTAAGAGCTGTAGGTGTGTAATTTAAGGTAATTAGTACAAAGGTATTATTTGAGTGAGGAGAACTGGTCTGGGTTGCGAACTAGTATTAAGTAGAATTTGGTCTACGGGAACTTAAGAAGACAGGGCGATTGCGGCACAGAAATATTTGGTGTTATATGTAATACGCACTTACTGTTTTTTTTTTTTTATAGAAATCAATAATAAGTTTATCTAATACACAGAGAGATTAAGTATTATGGTCACGATGCGCAGCCACAATAGTGTGATCGTGTGCTCAGTGAGATCAGTGAGATTAAGTTTCACCAGAAGGAAGCGACCTCCATTGATATTAGGAAAGTTCTGTGGTGATAAATATATATCAGAACACCTTTGATGCGTGTGATGTGACATCATATATACACAGTGCTCACACATTATTTATGTATATCTTTCCCAACACAGAGATATTTGAGAGGCGGAAATATCCGTGGAACATTAATCAAAATGAAAAACATTGGACTGATTGCATAGGGCAATTCAATATAACAACAGACTTTGACGCAAAGTGCGTAAATAAAATTATGAGTGTATATATATTGTGCCCTTTTAACAAGAAATATGCAAATCACAGTATGCCAGCAATGCTCAAATCGGGATTTTCAGGGTTTTGGTATGTTCTCCCACTCTGTGACTTACACATTTTGGATTAAATAGAGGATACACTTCCAAAATAAAAACAAAATCAACTCCTATTATAAAACATTTAATTTACCAAATATATGGCGCTACAAAACAAATAAAACAAATAAACTATTGACCAATCCTTCTAACTTGTTCAAAGTGACCAAGGAATACATAAAATCAAACAAATGTTATATCAAAATACATGGTTTCCTTCAAACCAACAAACATATAATTCCTTTCACTTCCATAAAGTCTCCCTTTTAAAATTCAGTATAATCACGAGATCCAATGGCTCGATACATTCCAATATGAACGGTGTCATTCTTTTACACACCTCAATATTTATTTTATGAGTTTCTTATAATCAAAACAATATATAATCGTATTTAAAGTACATGTTATTCCTTTACTTAAAATTTTGGGCATTCCACAATGTTCTCATGTTACCACCTCTCTCAAGTTTAACAAATTCACTACAGTGATTGGGAAAAACATTTGTGCACTCCCGAGTTATAGAAGACTACTTGAACAAAGTCAAAAATTATGATCACTCCCGAAATCTAATTGTCTTCATTGAACTCGTGAAATCCTACATCAATATATCATTACATTAGGGATTTATATTTATTATTATCTGTCTTAAAAGACCATTAACACATAAGAAAGCTACGATCTGAACTGGCAAGCGATAACTTTTATCTACAAGAACCTCGGTTCGAATCCCGGGTCATTAACAAATTCTAAACACTCCTGGTGTATATTTACTTCCTGAAGACGGTTCACAGACCTACCGCACTTTCAATAGTGAGGGGTCGGACCGTAACCACTCGAGTTGATATATTGTCCGGGAGGGGAGACTCAAGCCTTGCCCACACGGGACAGCTACATTCATGCTTTTAAAACAGCTATTTCTTCTTCACAGCTCTCTGAACAGACCTGACGTTTCTTTCATTTATTTTTAACAACATTATTTAGGTTCATAGACTACTTTCGTAACCTTGGCATTTATTAATTATGAAGTGTCAGCATTGATGGGTAAGAATAATTCAATACAACAACAATATTTAGGAGCTTTACACAAACGAACCTTGGTTCGATTCTCTCAACTGCCTCGGGAACCAATCCCATACTGGAGGACATTACAACAAATTTGCGGCTTAGGGCGACCTCGGTTTAACCTGCGCTCAATCAATACAATAATTCGCACCCTTATACAACGCCTCATGATCTACATCACTAGATGGAGGACTTATCATAGCTCAATTACCGCAATCAACTGTCCCTCACAATTAATTTACCAAGTGCATTTAGATTCAACGCATTCCTAGCGTGACAATTTACTTTAATGCGCTACATGGCACTATACATACTTTAAGGCCAAGCGTCTTCCAAAGAACTGATAAATTCAACATCAACAATTGATCTATATCTCAATTTTTATATTATTCCTCTCCCGTGACAATAATCGATACACTTTAAGAACATGTATTTACTCCATGTCTTTATTCCTTTACAAAAGCTCAAAAGCTATTACTTTCATATATTCAACTTGATCTTCATTTATGTAATTTTTATTATTATTACGCTTGCTTTTATAACATTTATCAAATACGCTGATATTTTATCTCATACATTTCCTCTAAAGGATTTATTCATTTCGCATAATTATTTTATACTTTCTCAATTTTTATTTGTTCAGACCGCGCTCCTATTCTGTTATTTGTTATTCAAAAACATCCCTATTTCTCAAACTCAGGTGGATTGTACACAAACACTTCTCAACACAAAACATAATGAAAATAGCTACTTACATGCTCAGACGGTCCAATACCGTGCTTTCCAACGATGTTTCATTTTTGCCCACTATTTGTGATTACACCATCGTGCTCAAATTCATTTTATACACTGACATATCTTGACACACATATACTTTATATACTTTCAACACTGGTAACATTTTAAAATACACTTCGGTATTCTTCTATTACACACAATAAATCACTGAAAAATTACTATCTAACACAATTTTTATATATTTACACTACACAGATTCTAATCACTAAGGCTTTTATTAGGCCTTTCACACGTGATTTCTTGACTCCCCATCTCCATGGGTGAAACTAGTAAATGTCGGCTTCCTATCTTGACCAGAATGCGAAAGTCTTGAACAATCTACCTCCTCCCTGGAATAGTATTCCTTCAATTCCGGTTTCCTGACGATCAGCTATTATTATTATTAGCTCGAACTGCATCTTTCTAGACCCTATTTGTTGGTCTAGCGAAAGTCTGTCTTGTCCACGGTCCCCCAGATAATCTATCGGTGACCTATTATTTCTAGCATCTAATACTCCTCGTAACTTAGTGCTTTTTCTAGTTCGTTTGTTTCCCTGAAACAATGTCTAGAGTTTACTTCTCCTTTCTGATTATTCTGTTCTCGAATTCCTATCTTTTCAGAATACTATGCGAACCATATTCTGTCCGACCCTGATCGGGTTCTTTAAAGTTGATAGAATGTTTATCTCGCTGTTATGGTACTTCAAAACGTTACGATACTTTCGGTCGTTTAATTTAACTGTATTTTGAAGACCTATCGCCTGTGCTCTAAGTTCGCAGCCTGCTTTGACTGTAATTACTGAACTTTTCACTATAAGATTGATACTGGCGGAACTAGATCCTGTATTTAGGATTTTCCTAATTCTCCACACGGCGATACTATAATAATACTTATCGGCCACTCCTTACGGGTGCACGTTGGTTGTCGATACAGCGACGCCCTCGGGCTGTCAGATACTGTCTATACGATGTGATACAGCGTTTCCCCTCAAGGAATGCTTGTAGACTGCATTTACGGTGATATAGATTCACGTCCCCTGGACGGAATAATACTTTGCGGTGATGATGCTCCAACGTCACGCCCCCCTGGGCTGACTGATACTGCATTCGATGTGATGTAGCCTGACGCCCCCCGGGCTGTCGGAAACTGCATGATGTGATGCAGCCTCTCTGCACGAGGTCTGTTCTAAACTGCATTCGATGTGATGCTTCAACGTCACGCCCCCTGGACGGACTAATACTGCATGATGGGCTTGGTTCTGCCAGGATTTTTATACTCTTTGGCTACAAAAAGATAAAATCCACGCCTTTTCCAGAACCAACTTCTGAAATAATGGTCGCACATTATTTAAAATTATATCTCTGGAAAGCTCGTTTTCTAAACGTAAACTGACTTCTTTGCACATGAAAATCGATCGTGCATTTCTGAGATATTAAATAAAATTTAGTCTTCAGCTGTGTGGGTGTTACAGTTGATTTTTAATTCCCCACTCCTCGGGTCTTGGGAAACCCCCAATGACATATGACCACGTTTGCACTTCTCTCCTGGGCAATTATTAAAACCTTTTTCTCCACACAAAAATCTCTATTCCGAAATGATTCACAATGCTGTATTTCTTTAGTTAATTTTATTCTTGCAAATGGGTTAAATTTAATTATTCTTCTTCTGGCACGGCTGCGCGGTTGCCGTTTTACTGCAAGGTAAGGGCGATTTCCGAAACACGCTCTTTGTCATTCGCCTGGAAAATTCCACTCGTTCTAATTATAGCTATGATAGGCTCCGAGCGGGGCGTCATGCGTGATCTCCTTTCCCGGCCACCTGGCTCCAGTCTCTTACACAACGTTATGCTTGCTCTCTTGTATAAAAATCTTTCTATGTTCCTCTGAAGACTGTATATAAATCTTTCCTTCCTTTCACAAAAATACATGGATTCGACCCCTTGAACCAATGGTACATGGGTTCAATATATGTAATTTAGGGTGATTTAATTTGTGTAATATGTATTTTGGATGCGGATTTTATTAACGTGTCTGGGATAATCGCATGATGTACCGTCGTCACGGTAAATCATCCGATGATCCGAGGCGAATATGTTACGTGTTTTTCGAGGGTATTTTACGCCACTGACATAAGTCAGTAGGAAGCCATTCAATGTTTATTTACGCGGCAAATTGTTAAGCCAAGATGTTTCATGTAACTGATTATTATTATTAAGGTATTTTTGGAGCGTTTTTTATAAGATTATAAGTATACAGATAGGTTTTCGTTGTTATAGAAAACACTATCAAGCGAATTATTACGAACAACATTATCGCGGAAAATTATATGATTACGGAATTTTACGGATTTTGTCAGTTTGAGTTTATTGTGAGAGAGATGATTCATTGGGAATTCAGCTACAAGTATATTCTTGTCGAGTAGCGTGACGCAAGCCGTGGGGCACTTCCAGCTGGCTGCATCAAGGAAAGGCGAAATGGCCTGGACCGGTAATCGACATCGCCGCGCCGAGTATATTGACCCTGAGGTCGGGTGTATCGCGTGGTGGCTCAGCCAATCAGTGGAGACCGGGCGAGTAGAAGACGGGTCCGGAGAGGGGGTTCGGCGAGTGCATATATTGTTTGCGCGCCGAGAAGGAAGGAGGATTATCATTGTAAAACTTGACCGTTGTGGTTGCTTGTGTGGTTGGTTCCGGTGTGATCGGACCATAACTTAACATTTCTACAACAATCTCCACAACTGACAAAGAAGATGGCGACGTCCAGAAGGCTGTGGGAAGCTCTCTTCAGCATCAAGTACGAGGGAAATGCCACGGCAATTTCCAATGGTAAGCGTGAATGACTCAGAACTACATAATCTCTCGCTTCATTGTTTCATATTCAAAATTTCAGTAACTTCTTAGCTTGGGAATAATAGTAAAATCAGTAATTCATCCGACTCCGTTTTCACGTAATTCTCTAGTGGTAATATTCAAATCGTAACGCTCCAATTTAAATTTATTATTATTATTATTAAAATGCCACTACTTGTTTTTATATAATAAATTCATTTCTTATACTATGCAATCTTTGCTTTCAGTAGGTAGCATTAGATATAGACCAAATTCCTTCTCCTGATACAATTGTTAGTTGGGTTAATGATCAAATCATACCACGATCTGAGTGTGAAGATTCTTAAAGGTGTTCTGCCAGAGCTAGGTGTTGTTAAATATAAATTTAGATTTCAACACAGCGTTGGGGTCTTGGCGCCCATTAATACAACGTATCTTAGTCAGAGTAAACATTACATTTATCACCTCAAACGAGGGACTTGTTGTGGTTTTTCCACACTCTCCCCAGGAAAACAGTTACACTTGTCACCCAACAGTGGGGACGCTAGTAAAAACGTTACAATGTGATAGTGTATCTTGTAAAATGTCTGTAATGAATTTGTTCTTGTCCGTTTCATGCATACCGAATAATTCTGAATGGATGAGCGAACATTGAAATCTATCTCTTGTTTAAATAAGGATGAACTGTCCTATGAAAATTTTATAAGGGGAAAAGTTCCTCATTTTCATCGAGAATTAGATGTCTACTTGCTGAAAAACATGAAAACTGTTCCTATAGACTAATTGTACCACCTGAAGACCATTCTCATTGGACGGATGGTAAGTCCTCAATTGTACATTCTGTCTCTGGCTTATTGAATCTTTGTGAATCATTGAATTATATTTGTAATCCATCTGTATCACAACTGGGCCGATAACCTAGATGTTAGGCCCCTTAAAACAACAATTATCATCATCATCACAACTGAACAGGATTAGATATCGTTCTATTCATTGACTACATCGACTAAATGATTTGATTAATGTCTGGTGGAAAAGTGACCTCATATTTTCTGCTGAGCTATCTCGTCTGCGTTGAAAGTTGGTCGAACGTTATAATCGGTTGTTTTCTGGTGTGACTAATGATAATCCTGATGAATCTGTTGCGTGTTCAGACAGTGTTAGCTCTGAAATTATTTATTCGTGTGAATTAGGTGTAGATGGTTGGTTCTTAAGTTTAGGGGCTGCGACAATGCGGTCATGTAGCCCCGTGTACTTTGGGTGTGTGTAGAATCTGTCTGATAACCGGTGTTAATTGTGATGACTGTATTAGTGTGTGTTATCTGCTTTTTAATGTAAGTACTGCAACTTAGAATTTTTCAAATAGTTCCTAATTTTGCCGCCAAGCGCCACCGTCAACGATTACTAGGCCAAGTTCAGAACTTAGCTACTAGACACCACCGCAGTCGGCTCTTGGCAACGAACATAGAAACCTAAGAGCGTTGTTTACATTCTTAACCTATCCAATTTAGCTTCACACTGGTGCAATTAGTGGAAGGTTCTTTAACATGCCATAAATCTATGACATGGGACCGCCGGCTTTACTTCCCCTCCGAAGGAAGGCATACTGAGGGATTTTAACGCTCTTAAAAAATCCGACGGCTTCGGCCGGGTTTGAACCCGCTATCTTAGGCATAGAAGCTCAGCATGCTACCGACTACGCCACCGAAGCCGCCTAGGTGTAGATGATAACTTGATTAATAATTTAGAATCTGTGTCGCTAATTAATAGATACATTATGATGAATAATTTGCAAGATAGACAGGTTTCCGATGAAAATAACAAGATAGGGGCGTCTAACAATTCACGGAGGGTTGTATCGAATCCAGTTAATTCAATTGCTGATGATCAGATTAATTTAAATGAATGATGTACCATGTCACCTGTATCAATTTCAAATAATCACGTAGGTAGTGCATCAAATAACATGAGATCTTATTATTCACATAATTCTAGGTCTATACAGACAGGTGATAATTTAATTCAAGAACTCGATATGGTTAAGAGCAATAGCCTAATATGAATATTAATTTGAATAATAGTGCCTCGTCCAATGTTGTTTTACCCACTAATTCTATGTCTGATGGCAATATCAAATTTTCAACCTTACCTTTTAAGAAGACCAAGATTCTGGTGATAAGTAAGCATCAACACGAACTAAATATTACCATAAATAAAGAACCAGTACAACAGGTCAATCGTTTTAAATACCTTGGTCAGATCTTCACAGAAGACCTACGATGTGAAGTTGAAATCAGGAGCCGTATAGCCATGGCCAAGCAGGCATTCCGTGAAAAGCATTCTCTAATTTGTCAACGCTCGATGTCCCTCAGCCTTAGAAAACAACTGGCTAAGACCTAGATATGGCCAGTTGCAATGTACTGCAGTGAGACCTGGTCAATGAATAGAGGTGACATTAAACGACTAGAAGCGTTTGAGATGTGGTGTTGGCGCCGAATGGAAAAGATCAGCTGGGTAGAGAAAATGACCAACATAATGGTGCTGGATCGAATAAAGGAAAAAAGGCAAATGATCCGCCAGATATATAGAAGGAGATCCACCTGGCTTTGCCACAGGTTACGACATGGTGGCCTGATGATCGACATACTAGAAGGCAAAATACCTGGAAAACGCCCTCGCGGGAGGCCAGGGAACACTTTCATGAGATCTTTCCTACATAGCTCTGGCCTACGAAATTATGAAATGGTCAAAAGGACAGCACAAGACCGAACAACGTGGTGAAGACTCATTGTAGGGGCAGACCAGTCGCTTGACTGAAAAACATGATGATGATGATGACCTAACCCATTAAATTTAATCCTTAAAGATTTTAATATTTGCAATGGTACTGACAATGAATGATCTGTTAATCAAGTTTTTAAGAAAATTCATTGAATTGAGGGATAGTGCAGTGGTCTTTGGTCTGTCCGAACTGCAAGTTTTTAGGATCGTTTTCCCTTGAACTGATGGCATGTTACGTGAAAAGTTGATAGCTTGCATGAGTGCACATAATTCTTTAGAATCATTCCAAAAGGACGTTTTAAATTTCTTCATTACTCCTCGTGCACTGTCAGATGTCAGATATGCATCGAGTTTATTTATACCGAGTATAGCGTATGGAAGAAACGCAAATGATTATTTTATCGACATTAAGTGCTATGCTAAGGTCTTTGCTGTCCAATTAACTGAAGAACAGATTGTGGCATCATTGGTAGAATGCATTAATCCGATATATCTTTCTTACTTGACCATGAATGCTAAACCAAGGAGTTATGTTGAATTTAATGAAATAATTCTAGCAGTTGAAAAGATCAAGACGGCTGATATGATTCTCTATATGGTAATTCTACTCATAATCCATTAGGTTTTGTTGATTACCGGAATCCTAGTGCTTTTCAGTGTCGTGGAGCAGTTCAGCCTGGTGATACTCGTCATGATCCTGTTAATTATGGAAATATTTTTCTAGGAAAATGTCTTTCAGGGTAGGAGTGAGTTTGTTCCTGCTTATATGTACAACATGATGCCTTTCAGGGACGTAATTTCCACAGTTCCAGTGGGGGTAGGCCCAACAAAGGTAAGAGGTGTGACTTGTGTGGGTCTTATAACCATTTAAAGCGTTGGTGTGATGCTAGGCTGAATCGAAAATCCTGAGGGTACGTTAACGAGGGCTCGTCGGATGGTCATACTTCGAATCTTGTTTCTGAGAAAAAGAAGTCCAAACATTTGCGTAATCGTGATTATGGTCGAGGTCTCGCAGCTAGTAATACGTTGTGTAATCGCATTTCTGGAATAGCAAATGGTATTTCTCCATTTATCAATATTGATGTAAATAACGAACCTGTTTCTGCCCTGATTGACTCGGGTAGTGTGAATTCCTTTTTAAGTTTGAAATGGTTTTACTGTATGTCCTCAGGATGTAAGTTTGGGCCATTGATTGTTGAAAATAATAGCATGATGTCGGCTAACTCTTCACTTCTTGAGGTTGCAGGTTATGTGAAAGTGAAAATTAGGATCTTAGATTTCACTTGGAGATTTGGATTATGGATTGTGAAGAGTCTATCATGTAACGTTATTCGTGTTGCAGATTTCTTGGCTCATGTTGGTTTATTGATAGATTTGAGATCTCAGTCATGTTGGTTCAAGTTCAGACCCAACCTGAAAATAAATTTTAACCATTCTGTATGTTCTTTCGAGGTTAATTCGGCACAAGAAAAGTCTAAACCTATAACGCTCAAGGACTTAGAACTTGACTATTTAAACGAACAGCAGGCTAATTGTAAACGCAAGTTGTGTTTTTCTGATGTTCTAACCGATAATTTGGGTCAAAGGCTGTTACTTTTTACAACAGATTGGAACTTTTATGAATTTCAAAGACTTCCCTTCGGTCTTTCGACTGGCGCTGCTGTGCTCAGTCAACTACTTGACAATATTTTCGATGGCATTAAGTTCAAATCTGTGTACCACTACTTAGATGATGTGGTTGTGTTCAGTAAAACCTTTGAAGAACATGTTGAGCATGTACGAGAAGTCTTATATAGACTTAAACAAGCCGGATTGACCGTGAAACTATCGAAAGTGTCATTTACAAAGCCTCAAATTTCGTTCTTAGGGCATATTGGGTCATCTTCAGGAGTTTCTGTTGATCAAACCAGGACTCAATCCATCCATGACTTTCAACCTCCTAAGAATGGCATGCTAAACTACTTTCATTCCTAATTTTGCCCATAGAGCCCCTCCACTTAATGTTATAAGAAAGAAAAATACAGAATTTAACTGGGGACCATCTCAAGAATCTGCATTTGAGGATTTAAAGATGGCATTGATTAATGCTACGATATTGGCGATACCTGACTTCAGTAAGCCTTTCATTGTGCACACCGATGCTTCGACTAGAGCGGTCGGTGCTGTTTTGTTGCAATAACAGGAGAATGGAAGATTTCAAATTGCTTATGCATCTCGGACTTTGTCTGATGCTGATACGAATTACTCCGTGTATGAGCTTGAGGGGCTAGCGGTCATGTTCGCTCTTGAGAAATTCAAGTTATATGTTGAGCATGTGGAATATCAGCTTGAAGCAGACAATCAATCGCTGAGCTGGGTCCTTGTAAGAGCCAGAAAAACAGGACGCATAGCGCACTGGGCAACCAGAATATTGTCATTCAAGTTTTCCGTCAAACATATTAGGGGTAGCGACAATGTGCTCGCTGACTGTTTAAGTCGCATATATGGAGATTCACCCGAAATCTGCGATAAGGAGGAAACATCTCGCAGTACTAATTTGGTGGATAGATCGTGCAATGCTATTTTGTCCAATTGCCCTTTGTTGTTCAGAGATGTATCCAGCTATCAAAGAGAAGATCCGGTCTTAAGTGAAGTTATTCGAAAAATTAAAAATGGAGAAATAGTTAAGCCATATTCTCTTAAGAGTAATATTTTGTGTTGTACAGCGCATCAGGATAGACTTTCCAAAATTTTACTTCCTTCTGTGTTGGTGCCTGAAATATTTAGGTATTTTTACGAATCACCTATAGGAGCACACCTTGGTGTATTCATGACGAAACAGAGAATTAGGGAGAATTTTATATGGAGAGGTATTGATAATGACGTTAGGAAAATGGTGAACAATTGTCAGACTTGCAAGTTGTATAAACCTCCTACAAATACCAAGGTAGGAATGTTATCATCTCAAATGGCCAAGAGATCTATGGGGAGAGTGTTCCTGGATTTTATTGGTCCGTTCCCCGCGTCGAGTTCAGGAAAAGGGGTTGCCTTAGTCTGTACGGACCTGTTTTCGAGATTTAACTGGGTATTTCCTACTAGATCTGCGACGACAGGAACGGTCATAAAGTGTTTGGAGCTTATTTTCGCATCATTTGGTCGATGTTAATTTTTGGTGACTGATAACGCCAAATGTATTTAATGTATTCAGGAATTTTTGTTTGAACTGTCCATATCGCATGTTACGTCATCGCCGTATTATCCCAAGGGATCTTATGCTGAGGGAGTGAATCACAACCTTCGGGCTGCATTGATTGCCTATCATAATAAAGATCACAGTTTATGGGATACTTGCATTCCATGGCTCACCTATTCCTTCAACACTGCTGTCCACGAGTCACATAGAACTTCTCCATTTGCATTGATGTTTGTTCGTGCCAAATTTGCCAATTTCTAACCTTTGGTTGTTTCCTGAACAGTATACGTCTGGAAGAAGGCCAAAGATAATAGGAAAATAGCTCATGACAAGCTGGAACAAAGGTACAATGGGGGACGCAAACCAACCTCTATTAAGGTTGGGGATAGTGTTTTTGACTAGAATTTTTCTTTGAAAGAAGGACCTAAATAGTCTGGAAAATTAAGAGAGAGATTTCGTGGTCCATTTAGGATTGTTAGTTTTTTGACTCCTGTAACTTGTCTTGTCAGCGATCCTGTTAAAAAGAGAATTTTTAGGGTGCACTTGTCGCACATTGAGAAGGGAGCCAACGATTCGGATTAAATTATGAAAGTTTTTGTGTTGTATATTGTAATTTTCACTGATTTTTATCGAGTAATCGAGTCTAAAACGTAATTCTGTTATTCTTATGGTATACATATTTTAATTGTACATTGTAAAGGTGTGGAATGTTTATAAAATGGGGTTATTTTAATAATATCTGATGCCATATTTTTAAATTTCGATTGTTATGCTTTTTTCTATTGTAATATGACATTGTATTAGATGTTAAACGAATCCATAAACATATTGCTTTCGGAGTTGAACTTGGTTGCAGCTCAAAAACACCGAGGCTTGTTCTGCGTTGGAGTTTCTGCCTTTGCAGATCAATATGGTATTAGAGGTCTAGCTAATAAATGGATCGAGTCTTACTTAACAAGGCGTAAACAAATAGTAAGCTTGAGACACAAGGATGATGGAACCAAATTACTTAATGAAACATTGTCCAATGAGGGAATTATTAAATTTGGAGTACCCCAGGAATCGGTTTTGGGCCCACTACTCTTTCTTCTATATATCAATGATATAACACAGAACGTTCGTTCTCATAAGGAAATTTTGTTTTCGGACTATACAACACTCGTAATAAAAGATGAAACTAAGCAGGTCTTACAGCAGTCTGCTGACTCCGTTACAGAAGAGTTAACCAAATGGTCACAAGATAATCGCCTCATAATAAACTATAAAAAAATATCTCTAAATTTCCACACTATACAGAATAGGAATCCTGCGAAGCCCAATATAACATTAAATGGTCATCAAATTGAAAACAAATCAGAAACAAAGTTTTTAGGACTATGGATACAACATGACTTGAAATGGAATAAACATATACAATATCTGAATACTAAACTGAACTCGATGTGCTTTGCGTTACGTATTTTGAAAACTTGCACAAGTATGCACACATTAAGAAATACTTATTTTGCTTATTTCCATTCATACTTAAGATACGGGGTCATATTTTGGGGTATGTCACCAGATGTACTAAGCACGTTTAGGATACAGAAGAGGGCGATTAGAATTATGGCAAATGCAAACACTAGAGAATCATGCATACCTCTGTTTAAAGATTTAAACATTCACCCACTGCCCTGCATTCATATCTTTGAAAGTATTATGTTTTTTTTTTAAAGAATTTAATGAATAAAGACGTTTTTCTTAAAAGAAATGATTTTCATAGGCATAACACAAGACAAAATCAAAACATTCATCTTTCACACACACACACACAAGCATATAACAAAAATGAACTTTTTACACAGGAGTTGAATTATACAATAAACTGCCCCAGTATATAAAATTTGCCCCAAAAATAAAAACCTTCGAAAGAATGTTGAAAGCTTATCTGCAGTGCCATTGTTTTTACTCTGTAGTTGAATATCATAGTGTATAGGAACGAAAAAATCTATAATTATATTTTACTTTTCTATTTTAATTGTAATACCTAGCTGTAAGTTGTTGTATTTATAGAATTAAGTTTTCATATTGTGATAATAGAGTAAGGTGCAAATAGTTGTCCAATAAGATTGTATCTCTTAAGATCTGTTATTATAATAAGTTATAAATAGTATTTTATTAGTAATATATACCTGTAAGTTCTTTTATTTTATAGATGTAATTACTGACGTGTCCTATATCAAAAATGTATTGTATACATGTAATTGATCAAATGGATAAATAAAAATCTAATCTAATCTAATCTATTCGTGAGAGTTCCTTGTGATATGTTCTTAATTTTATTGTCACCCCGTGAATGCCTTCCGGAGAGGTTGGCAAGGCAGTTAGTTTCGTACCTAAATGTTTCTTAAACTTCGTAATATTTTAATGTAAAGTTTACTCATTTTAGCTGCGTTTAGTTGATCTATTATAGACCTGTTTTATCTTATCTATTTATTTCTCCGTACTTGTAATGTTGCAACACTGCAATGAATTTCATTTGTGTTTTGTTTGACTGTCATGGCTGCTTATTATTATTATTATTATTATTATTATTATTATTATTATTAACAAAAGGTCGACTGTCAGCTGATCAAAATAAAAGGAGACGATTAGGAGCCTTAATGGATCTTGAGATTTATCAAGTGACAATACGTTATTCTGTGTGGACTTCATGAAAGTTATTGGATATTTTAATATTTCGTCAAATAGTATGAGCATGAGATATGTAATTTGAATGTATTATTCTAATAATTTGCACACGTCTGTAGTAAAACAATCTCAAATCTTTGATTCAAGTTTTTCGTGACTTATATTTTTGTCAGTTTAATGTACCCGTCCTCCTATATTTTTCAAGATACACTGATGAAACTTAGTATGCTGCTATAAACAGGTAATATAAATAACTTCCTGGAACACTTTTTTGTAAAGAAAAGTCGCTAAATTTTGTCAAAATTTTGTCTGTCAAATTTGAAGTGCTCTAAAAAATAAAGTAAATAAGATATCTAAATTTTGTTCCACAAATATCTTTAAACTATTCTGAAGATGTTATGTGCTAAATTTAGTAACATAGAAATAGATGGTTTTCTAGAAAAGGTACATTTTAAGGGTAGATGTTTACGAAAATTCATATATTTCTAGAATAAAAACGATTTAAGTATTCATACAAAAATTAATATACATATGCCCGAAACCCAGCTAACCAAGTATATTAAATTCTACATTATCTTTAAAACTCGGGGAGTTACATCAATTATTTTACTGAATTGCAATTTTGCATACGTACCCCCTTAATGGTTCTTGAGATTTATCAAATGATATTACGTTATTCTGTGTGGACTTTATGAAAGTTATTGGATATTTTAATATTTCGTCAAATAGTATAAGCATGAGATATGTAATTTGAATGCATTATACTAATAATTTGCACACGTCTGTAGTAAAACAATCTCAAATCTTTGATTCAAGTTTTTCGTGACTTATATTTTTGTCAGTTTAATGTACCCGTCCTCCTATATTTTTCAAGATACACTGATGAAACTTAGTATGCTGCTATAAACCGGTATTATAAATAACTTCCTGGAACACTTTTTTTGTAAAGAAAATATTTCGGATTTTATGGGGTAACAAGTCACTAAATTTTTTCAAAAATTTGTCTGTCAAATTTGAAGTGCTCTAAAAAATAAAGTAAATAAGATATCAAAATTTTGTTCCACACATATATTTAAACTATTCTGAAGATGTTATGTGCTAAATTTAGTAACATAGAATTAGATGGTTTTCTAGAAAAGGTACATTTTAAGGGTAGATGTTTCAGAAAATTCATATATTTCTAGAATAAAAACGATTTAAGTAATCATCACAAAAATTAATACACACATGCCCGAAACCCAGCTAACCAAGTATATTAAATTCTACAACATTATCTTTAAAACTCTGGGAGTTACATCAATTATTTTACTGAATTGCAATTTTGCATACGTACCCCCTTAATAGTTCTTGAGATTTATCAAATGACATTACGTTATTCTGTGTGGACTTTATGAAACTTATTGGATATTTTAATATTTCGTCAAATAGTATGAGCATGAGATACTTAAATATTCTGGATGACTGATATGACTTAAGTCTGACAAATGATTATGTAGGTACTTAATTATTTTAAAATTAGCGTCGACGTCTACAGTGTATATTTCTCTAAAGTAAGTACTTGTGTAAGTTCAGAGTTCCACACCTATTTATTATTTATTGCATGTTGTTTGTTATTTCATCCTGTTTTGGTTTTATTATAATTATAGCCTATATGAAACTTAAGAATAGACGTTATGTATTAATTCTGTATTCTTGTATTATTTTCGGGTTTGGGAATCGATGACATTTTCAAAATTAGTTGCCTGGGAATCGTCGAAAATGGCCCGGTAGCTTCCCACCCACACGTGATATATATGTTAGTTATTCTCGCGGTGCAACTAACATAACACCCAACCGGGACTCTTATTCTCCCATGTACGTTACTATTTTATTTCGACCAAGTATTGTATTTAATTTGTTTTATTACTGTACTTTTATGGAGTGTCCGGATCCTCAAAACCCCCCTGTCTACGTCGCTATTTCAAGCATAGTGTTCTCAACACTGCTGTCGATACAAATGCTATGTTCTCATACCAACTGACCTAATGGATGAGCTTTTGGAATCGTGAAGGCGTATATAAAAGATCAGGAAGGAATGAAGGAATATTGCAGTTTTACGTGACCGTGAATCTTGTGATTATCAACAATGGGACCTCCTTTTTACGAAGAATCCGAACAACGGGACATGACATTTCACTTCGAGAATCTCACATGTATTCACCGGGAATCGAACCCAGTCCACCTTGGTGAGAGGCCAACAGCTTGACCGCTGAGCCACGACGCCCCCTATAAAAGACAAATACGAGTACAGCGTTTTCCTTGTCTGCCAGGATGAACCCAAGAAGTGTCCTATTCAACTCGCAATCAGATCGTAAATCACTTTGATCCCTCCAGCTTCTCCTAGATCACTGGTTCGTAACCGGTGGTCCGCGAGTGCCGTGGGAGAAAAGGGTCCACCAGCACGTATAAAAAAGTGGCCAATAAATGGGGATGTCGAAAACGATGTCCGTTGCACAAGAATCGTCCGAATGTAACCGCGGTGATGACTTTCATATTTTGAATTGAAATATCTTTAAAATAAGTTTTATTAGAATATGATACAAAATAATTTTCATAATTTATGTTTAATTATGCAAATAAAATTTCACCAGCATTAAACAACCAGAAAGTCGGGCAACAAGCATTAATTATAATTATTCAGGTTATTATTGGTTTTGTTCGATGCAAACATCCCCTACTTGAAGTTGCATACAACTGTCGTGTTGTCTGTATTAATTACCTTTTTAGCGGTTGCGCAGTGCTATTCGCCGCTGTTCTCTGCCACTACTTCCAAGGACCACTACCGTCCATGCCCCACTCCGTCTGCCAATCGTTAAAATCTGAACTCTACCACGTGAACACTTCCTGCTTCTCTCTACCATTTTGTGCAGTCACGTGCACAGATCCAAAGAAATTTTAGTATGAACAAATTTATAGTACCTACACTTTTAATCAATTTTATTTCAAAAAACTTTACGAGCCTTACAGTAGTCGCATAATGATGTGTAACATCTGACATAGAAGAAACCTCACGTTAAATTGTTGATACACCGGTATTTTATAGACTAATATTGAAAAATGAAAATCCACAGCCTGCTTCCAGTCTCCGACCGGGTCAGGAATGGAATGAATGAAGCCCCAATCTAGCGGCGAGGATATGAACTGTGCCGGCTGCCGAGGCCTGACGCACTCCTCTGGGGCAATGATGAAATGAATGACAGATGAAATGAAATGATAGTGGAGAGTGTTGCTGGAATGAAATTTTGACAGGGAAAACCGGAGTACCCGGAGAAAAACCTGTCTGCCTCCGTTTTGTCCAGCACAGATCTCACATGGAGTGACCGGGATTTGAACCACGGACCCAGCGGTGAGAGGCCGGCGTGCTGCCGCCTAAGCCACGGAGGCTCTACAGACTAATATTATTGGCACAAATATTAATCTATTGTAAAAGTGAGTGTTTCACAGATATTGTAGTTTATAATACGGAACTCATTTTATTAGATGATTTGTAGCTTCCACCAGCACTAGCCTAAATAAAGAATACGATATGGATCAACTAGATTAATAGACGCGACACCGCTCATAACCTTATATTCCTTATACAATAGGCCAACTTGTGAGTAAATGCAATGTGCACAGCAGTATATCATGAAAGGCTTGCCCAGTTCCC
Source organism: Meconema thalassinum (assembly GCA_946902985.2). NCBI lineage: Eukaryota > Metazoa > Arthropoda > Insecta > Orthoptera > Tettigoniidae > Meconema > Meconema thalassinum. The sequence continues at coordinate 218,628,787 of OX336391.1, forward strand.
GCACCTCTTGATTCACAGACCAACACGTAATTTCATATGGAGTCTGTTAAAATGAGTCATATTGATATGATAAAATCGTTTAAAACGATAATCTGGTAGCAAAAATATCTATCCCGTCCGGGATTCGAACCGAAGATCTCTAGATTCACAGTCAAATACGCTAACACCACAGCTATTTCGACCACGAAAATATTGAGCACAAGATGGTGCCTTATTTCCAAGCACCAATAATACTGCATTGCGGAATTAAGTTTCATTTATATTTTGCTTGCTTCGATAATGTTCCTGCGTGAAATTGAGTTTAAAATGCCTTATGAATAGGCCCTCTTGTGAGTACAGAGAATGTGTTCAGCAATAGTTCATGTGGGTTAATATGTGAATAGCCATCGTGCAGGAACATAATACCGGTATTGCCGACTACTTACAATGTTTCACATTAAAGCATATCATCATTTAAATACTGATACGAAGACTTCGACCGTGTGCCATGTGCTTTGTGTTTCAATCATTTGACACCAGAATTTGCATGAGCGTTTACCGTCAGAATGACAGTGTTGAGTAAAGATACTCGGGGAGTGGTTGCCGATCACTTTTATCCAGAGATTGAAAAACAGACTCTTAATAAATCATAATTGTTTTCAGCAAATATGATATAATGCATATTTTTACACCAAAGAACGACAACTTGAAGATGATTTATTGTAGGAATATTTGTAATGGCGCCTCCAAACCTTGAAGTAATCCGTATGAGATATACATTCCAGCAGCCAGGAGGGATACGATCCAGCTGGCAGTGCGTCTTACACACTTCCATCCGATCCGTCCGATCCATTTCCGTCCCATTTTTCAAAATCACTCCCACAAAAATATCCAGCAACCGAGTGGAAAGATGTTACACATCAATAGATTTTATACAGCAGTCGGCAACTCATATGCTCAGTCTCTAGCTGTACGCCCTTCCAGAGCAGTGCAATTCATTTCGGTAGCTTTTGTTGTGTAAACTGATATTGCGGGATATTATTGTGCATGTTTGTTTGTACTTTTTCTGTCGAAAATGGCACCAAAGTGGAAATATGGCAGTGATTATCAAGTTTAGATTTACAGCAATAGAGATAAATAAGGAGATTAGACCCCAGTGCGTGATTTGTGCTGCTGTCCTCAGCACTGAAGCCTTAAAACATTCAAAACTACAACGGCATTTAAAGACAGTTCATTCTAACTTGAGTGACGGGCCACCTGAATACTTCTCTGGAAAATTAGACACCTTAAAGAGGATGACAATAGGGAAAACTGGTACAGCATATGAATCGTCTGAAAAAGCCCCCGCAGTTTCATTTGAGGTTTCATAGTTAATCGCCAAGGCAAAGAAACCGCATAAAATTGGTGAAACGTTATTGAAGCCATGTTTGATTAAAGCAGTCGAACAAGTTTTAGGGGTTGAAGCTTCTAAGAAAATTCAAGCAATTCCCCTATCGAACGATACTGTGCAGGCACGGATCGATACTGAGCCAGTATTAAGGTACCCTACCCTGATTGATTTACGAAAATGTAACTGCTGGTATGGATTTGAGTAGCGCGGCGATGTTAGTTGGGTTTGCCGTCGACAGATTGCACCTCACGCTGGTACGAAATACTGGTTCACGAGTTGCGAATTCTACACTGTCCGCTAGGGAGCAGGCTGCATTGTTTTCGTCGTGCAACAGAAAATGTAAGTTGTATTTCGTTTCAATGGAGTCATGGTTACCTTTCTTGAACTATAATTATTGTAAAAAGAATTGTGATTCTGAACTTGGAAAGGGTAAGATGTGACTTCTCCTTGAGGAAGATTTAAGGGGGAATTTGGGAGCTGAGCTTCCTGAATTTTGTCCCCTAATGGTGTCTGAACATCTGCGACATGTTACCTACTTCGTCAAATGTTATTATGTGAATTGGAAACTTAATATCTTTGAAAATATGAGTACAGCATCTACGCATGTTAGGCCTATACCATGGATCGACGTTATTATATCAACATGCATTAAGAAATCCGAGCTTGGAGTATATGTGAAGAATTTGGATGATGATTGTTCCTACATGTTAATTTTATTTGACTAGTTACGTTGGTAACTTTTGGATATGATCACTCGAAGATGACGGCGCATATAAAACAAGTCGTATGTATATTTGCCAACGTGAGTATTGTGGTACGGAATTGGCTGAGAAAGGTAATGCTGTTTATATTTGGTTATTTGTACGCTGTATGAAGGTCTACAAATGTGATGCATGAAAACGCAATGTCAACCTCGTGATTTCTCATTGGAGGCCATTGGCACTCATATTTTGGTGACGTAATTAATGTTTAATAACCTTGTCTCATTTAAAATGTAAATTTCCTATTTTAATTACGTCATAGTTTGCCCTTATGGCATGTCAATTAATTTTTTAATATTGTTCTATCATGGATTATCTAACAGCGCTAGTAGGCTTATCGTGGGTGTTTTGTTTTATGATGGCAGACGATATTATTTATTAAACTATAGATGGATTGCACGAGTCGGGGGTGGGGCGAGCCGATGCGAGCACCATCTATTGCCTCTCCCGAGAAACAACGCGTCCGCCATATTGTTGTAAAAGCCGGAGTAAATAGCCTACGTGTGGTGAGAAGCGTAGGAGCATCAACATTCAGTGATAAAAATGCCTTTTGTGGAGAAGTATTTGTCAAACCTGACTCTACCCCTCAAACATCCGACCAAAAGGTTGGATTTTTGTTCATTGCCTGTGATTATACACACATCAAAAAAAGTTTTGCATCACCTCGGTTCCCAGATCTCCGGCATATAGACGTTGACTGTGTATATTGTATCAAATATACAGTCCCTTTGACTGTTCATAGATGTCACTAAAACTGCTCAAAGATGTAAACAACCATGCATGAGCAGGGCCTATTAGACGGAGGGGGTACGACAGCCGATCAGTTCCAGTCATTCCACCAGGACGAAGGTACGCTGCTCATGTTGTCTGTAGTTCTACCATGCCTAGAAGGTCAATACCGCAGTTCGATCGCGTCCGCATTGTTACTTTGTGTCAAGAAGGGCTCTCAACAAGGGAAGTTTCCAGGCGTCTCAGAGTGAACCAAAGCGATGTTGTTCGGACATGGAGGAGGTACAGAGATACAGGAACTGTCGATGACAGGCCTCGCTCAGGCCGCCCAAGGGCTACTACTGTAGTGGATGACCGCTACTTACGGATTGCCGCTCGGAGGAACCCTGACAGCAATGCCACCATGTTGAATAATGCGTTTCGTTCAGCCACAGGACGTCGTGTTTCAACTCAAACTGTGCGCAATAGGCTGCATGATGCGCAACTTCACTCCCGACGTCCATGGTGAGGTCCAGCTTTGCAACCCCGACACCATGCAGCGCGGTACAGATGGGCCCAACAACATGCTGAATGGACCCCACAGAATTGGCATCACGTTCTCTTCACCGATGAGTGTCGCATATGCCTTCAACCAGACAATCGTCGGAGACGTGTTTGGAGGCACCCTGGTCAGGCTGAACGTCTTAGACACACTGTCCAGCGAGTGCAGCAAGGTGGTGGTTCCCTGATGTTTTGGGGTGGCATTATGTGGGGCCGACGTACGCCACTGGTGGTCATGGAAGGCTCCGAAACGGCTTTACGATACCTGAATGACATCCTCCGACCCATAATGCACCCATATCGGCAGAATATTGGAGAGGCATTTGTCTTCATGGACGACAATTCTCGACCTCATCGTGCACATCTTGTGAATGCGTTCCTTCAAGATAACGACATCGCTCGACTACAGTGGCCAGCATGTTCGCCAGACATGAACCCTATCGAACATGCCTGGGATATGTTGAAAAGGGCTGTTTATGGACGTCTTGACCCACCAACCACTCTGAGAGATTTACGCCGAATTGTCGTTGAGGAGTGGGACAATTTGGACCAACAGTGTCTTGATGAACTTGTGGATAGTATGCCACGACGAATACAGGCATGCATCAATGCAAGAGGACGTGCTACTGGGTATTAGAGGTAGTGGTGTGTACTGCAATCTGGACCACAAATGCTGAAAGTCTAGCTGTATGATGGTACAACATGCAATGTGTGGGTCTCATGAGCAATAAAACGAGCTGAAATGTTGTTTGGGTTGATCTCTATTCCCTTTGTATTTAAAGGTTCCGGAACTCTTGGAACCGAGGTGATGCAAAACTTTTTTTGATGTGTGTATATTGAGCTGACACTGTTCGAACGAGGTATGGTGGTCGGTGCCCGACGGATGTGAAGTGAGATTTCGGCAGTGGTACGGGAATTCGGCTTCACACAGTCAACCATGTCCAGGGTGTATGGTGAATGGTTGAATGTGGGTGTAACTGGCCGTCCAGCTACGCTCGATGACCGTGACTGGCGACATCTGAGACGAATTAATTGTCAATAGTGACCGAAGGGCAACAGTGCAACAAATCACGGCTCAATTCAACACAGGCCGTGCTAGACGCGTCTCTCAGTGGACTATCCGTAGGAACATAGTGTTACGGCAGTGAGTTTGTTTTGTCGCTCGCCGCATGAGTCACAGCTCCCCCGGGCTGTGTGCGCTCTGCCTCAGTGTATTAGTGCGCGTTACGCAACGGATTGCGAAGTGAAAGGGATGGTCCAGAATATTCGTGACCCAGCCAGTGAAGGAAATGTCGAGAGGCCGTGTGTCCTGGACGATTCTAGAATTCACTGAGTCACCAGCCTGCTATATAAGCGGCTTCAACAGTGAGGGGACCGAGTTTTCTGTGGGTGTGTGTTTTACGAGCTAGTGCGAGCGTCTTTCCTGAGCGACAGAAGTGTGGTGACGAAGTGCCGTGCGAGTTACGAAATCCAGTGACATTGTTTCCCCTAGCTTGTGGACAGCGAAATAGCGTGTAGCGGAATATCGTAAGTAACTGTAGTTGGTGTACATGAGGAAGAGGTGCAGGTAGCTTCTGTCAAGGCCACCGGGCTCATTAAGACGGTTTTACTTCTGTGGTTTGTTGAGAAGTGAAAGGGGCAAGAGCGCTCAAGGAAGAGACTTGAGGAGACTGGAGTAAGGTTCTAATTGCTTGTATTTGCTGTTGAGTGGTGTATCTTTCCTGCAAGCAATAAAGCTAACTTCTCTTTAAAGCAGTAATTGGTGTTGTGCTTTCTACCCTCCGTAATCCAGTTAACGGAATTGCCACTAGGGGGTGGCACGTAACAACTGGTGTCAGAAGCCGGATTACGAACTCAAGCACAACACCTGACGGTCCTGGTTTCAAAACCCGAGCAGGTCATTTTCTCTAATTTTCCTGTGAGTGCATGCCCGTTACAAGACAAACAACTAAAATGGAGGCGCAATTGGCAGCATTGCTAGAAAAGTTAAATGGCATGGAAACAAAAATGGAGGCCGGCCAGAAGAAGATGGAAGACGGTCAAAATAAGTTAGCGGAGGACCTGAAGAAGATGGAGGACGGCCAGAAGAAGATGGAGGACGGCCAGAAGGAGCTAGCCGAGTACCTAACTGCCAAACTAGAAGACGGCCATAAGAAGTTAGCCGAGGACCTAACTGCCAAACTAGAAGACGGCCGGAAGAAGATGAAAGACGGTCAAAATAAGCTAGCGGAGGACCTGAAGAGGATAGAGGACGGCCAGAAGAAGATGGAAGACGGTTAGAATAAGTTGACACAGGACCTGAAGAAATTAGAACTGGGTCTGCGTGAGGAAGTCACGGCAGTGGAAAAGAAGTTCGACGCCTTACAAGTGGAAGTTGCCGAGCTGCGCCAACGCCCGCTGATGGGGGTGGAGGAGAAATTCAACGCCTTACAAAAGGAAGTTGCCGAGCTGCGCCAACGCCCACTGACGGGGGTGAAAGAGAGATTCAACGCTTTACAAAAGGAAATTGCTAATTGAGCCAATGCCCGCCGACGGGGATGGAAGCGAGATTCAACGCTCTACAAGCGGAAGTTGCCGAGCTGCGCCAACGCCCGCCCACCGTTACACCGGAAATATCAGGAACGGGACATAGCAGAGTGACGCCCCCAACCTTCGACGGAAAGGTCCCGTGGAGCACCTACTTACGTCAGTTCGAGGCGGCCTGTTCCATAAATAACTGGAACAACACAGAAAAGGCTACAGCTCACATTGTAGCGCTGAGAGGTGACGCCCTTAACGTCCTTCAGGCCATCCCGACTGGATCCCAGGACTACGCTTCACTGGTCGCCCTTATGGAGTCCCGATATGGAGATAGCCATCTTCAGCAGGCCTACCAGATGCAGCTCCGGACCCGGGCACAGAAGAACGCGGAAACCCTGCAGGAGTTCGAGATGGACATCGCACGCCTCGTAAGGCTCGCCTATCCAACAGCGCCGGCCGACTTTCTGGAACAGATTGCGACGCAGACCTTCATCGACGGGCTACGGGACTCGGACACTCAACAGGCGCTGCGACTCGCGCGCAATAAGACCCTTGCAGATGCGCCGAGCCACGCACTTGAATTCGAGACGGCAAAACAGGCATCTAGAATGCACGCGCGTGTGCGTCAAGTGGACGTCGACGAACCAGCAAAAACCAACGAGACCAAGCCCCTGACCGACGAATTGATGGAGGCGCTAGGCCGGTTCTTCAAGAGTCGCAGTACCACCAACAAAAACGAAGCCGAAGGACTTCCGGAGAGGCGGCCAGGAAGAGGACTACCGACCTGCTGGACCTGCCGTAAGAGAGGCCACCTGAGCAAGGACTGCGGTGATCGCCGCCGCCAAGGGTTTCCGTCGGGACAGTCAGTCGTAGGGAAACCACGCGGCCCAGGGAAGCAAGTATCAGCCAGCCTTGGGGGGCAAAGGTTGGCTTGTGACAGTCGTCAAGCCCCGGCAGTCCAAGTGCGTGTGACGAAGTTATGGAGGGACAATAGCAGCCTGATGGTCGACGGAGTCGTCAACGGAGTGAGCTGGCCCATGCTAATCGACACGGGAGAATCGAGGACCATCGTCAGCCCCACCGTCATCCCGAAGTGGAGAGTGCAACCCACACAAAGGAACCTCCAGCTAATAACCGCGACCGGAGAGACCGCACCGGTACATGGCGAAGCATCACAGGAGTTCGTCATTGGTCGACGGGCGATAAAGCATCCAGTGCTTGTGGCTGACGTATCAAATGAAGTGATCATCGGACTGGACTTCCTGGACCAGAACAACATCATCTTGGATCTGAGTACCAACACTCTGCACTTCGGAAGTGAGGAACTTGCTTTGCAACCAGCACACGAGGCCGTCGCCGCACGACGAGTAAGGCTGAGAGAGGACGTCATCGTTCCCGCCAGGACGGAAGTCAGCGCTGCCGTAATTGTCGACGGAACAGCTGAGGGAGTGGCGGCTGTCATCAAGCCAAAATATGAGGACATCCAGACAAAAGGATTGCTAGTTGCCAAGACTCTCATCAACACGACGTCTCGGCCGTACGTCCGCCTGTCCAACCTGAACGACTACGGTTTTACGGTTCACCGGGACACCAACCTAGGAGTCTGCGAGCCCGTTAACTGGATTGCCCGCATCACAGACACGACGGACGGACACCTGCAGACGGACAACCGAAGAAGACGCGCCCTGCCAGAAGAACTACAGAAGCTGTACCAAGGATCTCAGGACCATTTAGACGAGGAACAATCACGCCAACTTCGGGACCTGCTACACGAATTCCAGGATGTCTTCTCCGTGGGGAGCAAAGACTTCGGCAGACAAGCTTGGTCCAGCACAGAATCGACGTTGGGGACAGCGCACCGATTAGGGCCCCATTCCGACGTGTCCCGCACGCCAAGCAAGCCGAAGTCGACCGGATGGTAGAAGAGATGAAGGATCAAGGGGTGATCGAGCCATCACATAGTCCTTGGAGTTCTCCGGTCGTGCTTGTGAAGAAGAAGGTCGGTTCCACCAGGTTCTGCGTGGACTACAGGCGGGTGAACGACGTCACGAAGAAGGACAGCTACCCTCTACCCCGGATCGACGACACGCTGGACACCATATCAGGATCAAGATGGTTCTCCACCTTGGATTTGAAGAGTGACTACTGGCAGGTGGAGGTCCACCCTAAGGACCGCGAGAAAACGGCGTTCTCTGTGGGCAGCGGGCTCTGGCAGTTCACCGTCATGCCATTCGGTCTGTGCAACGCCCCTGCGACCTTCGAAAGGCTAAAGGCTAATGGAGTCCATTCTGAGGGGACTACACTGGAAGACCTGCCTGGTCTACCTAGACGACGTCATCATTCTAGGAAGAAGCTTCGAGGAGCACTACAGCAACCTGAAGGAGATCTTGATGAAGCTACGGGCTGCCCAGCTGAAGTTGAGCCCCAAGAAGTGTCAGCTCTTCCAGAAGCAGGTCCAGTACCTTCGACATATCGTCTCCGAGGAAGGGGTGCGCACCGACCCAGAGAAGACCGCAGCTGTGAGGGAGTGGCCAGTACCGAAGGACAAGTCCCAACTACGAAGCTTCCTGGGACTCTGCACTTATTACCGTCGCTTCGTGAGAGGATTCGCCGACATCGCCAAACCTTTACATCGACTAACTGAGAAGGACCAACTCTTCACGTGGACAGCAGAATGCCACAGTGCCTTCGAACAACTCAAGCAGGCTCTGTGCTCCGCGCCTATTCTGGCCTACCCCAGACCTGGAAAAAGGTGCATCGTCGATACCGATTCTAGCGACTTTGGCATAGGGGGGATCCTGTCGCAAGTAGTGGACGGCGAGGAGAGAGTAGTGGCCTACTTCAGCAAGGCCTTGTCAAAGCCAGAAAGGAACTACTGCGTCACCAGGAAGGAGCTGCTCGCCATCGTGAAGTCCATTGAACACTTCCGCAAGTACCTGTACGGGCAAGAATTTCTCATCAGGACCGACCATGCATCCCTGCGGTGGCTCCTGAAATTCAAGCAGCCCGAGGGTCAACTCGCGCGGTGGTTAGAGAGGCTTCAACAGTACAACTTTGAGATTCAGCACAGGAAAGGCCAACTGCATTCTAACGCCGACGCCCTGTCACGAAGACCGTGCCCCGAAGACTGCACCTTCTGTGCCCGAAGGGAGGAGAACACCGGGATACAGTGCCGAAGGACTACCGTGGAATTTCAAGGGAGCCGCGAATCTTTCACGTGGGCACAAGCAGAAGATGATGACCTGGGACTGATAGCCGAATGGAAGAGGGCCTGTGTCCCCAGACCCGGGTGGAACAATGTGAGTGACTGCAGCCCAAAGTTTAAGTCCTACTGGGCGCAGTGGGACTCGCTGGTTGTGAGGGATGGCCTCATATGCCGTACCAGGGAGAGCACCGACGGGAAGATATCTCGGGAACAAGTCGTCGTTCCAAAGGCTATGACGGAGGAAGTCCTGAAGGAAGTCCATGGAGGATCATCTGGTAGACACCTAGGGATAAAGAAGACCCTGGAGAAGCTGAGAGAGCGGTTCTACTGGATCCGATGCCGAACTGACGCGGAGAACCACTGCGCGAGGTGGCACGATTGCGCAGCCAGCAAGGGCCCAGGACGAATACGACGGGGTCCACTGAAAACCTACAACGTGGGCGGCCCCATGGAGAGAGTGGCCATCGATGTTGCTGGGCCATTCCCGTTAAGCGAGGCAGGGAACCGCTACATATTGGTCGTCAGCGACTACTTCACCAAATGGCCGGAGGCGTATGCGCTCCCTAACCAAGAAGCCGCGACGATTGCAGAGACCCTGGTGAAGGAATTCGTCAGCCGGTACGGAGTACCCCTGGAGCTGCACTCCGACCAAGGGAGGAACTTCGAGTCGCAGGTGTTCCAGAACCTATGCCAGCTGTTGGGAATCCGGAAGACAAGGACGACGCCGCTACACCCTCAGTCCGACGGGATGGTAGAGCGATTCAATCGCACCATCGAGAACCATCTCCGAATAGTCGTCAGTGAGCACCAGAGGGATTGGGACAGACATCTTCCTCTATTTCTCCTGGCCTACCGCGCCGCCGTGCATGAAGCCACCGGGTGCACACCAGCCCGGGCCATGTTTGGGAGGGAACTCCGTCTACCAGTCGATCTTGCCTTCGGCCGACCTGGGAATGGTCCGGTCCCTGTAAGCCAGTATTGTCAAGAACTGGTCGACCAACTGGAGGACGTGCACGCGTTCGCGAGAAGGAAACTGCGGATCGAGGCCGACCGAATGAAGACCCAATACGACCCGCAGACGGATGCCGGCAGATTCCACGAGGACGACCTGGTCTGGCTCTTCAACCCATTACGGAAGAAAGGCCTGTCACCCAAACTGCAGAAGTCCTGGGAGGGCCCGTACCGAGTCGTGAAACGGATCAACGATGTCGTCTACAGGATCCAGCGGAGCCCGAGGGCGAAGATGAAGATCGTGCATCGAGATCGCCTGGCAGCCTACGGAGGGACACAGACGGACCAATGATTGATCGGGACGATCAGCCTTTTAGGAAGGGGGTGGTGTTACGGCTGTGAGTTTGTTTTGTCGCTCGCCGCATGAGTCACAGCTCCCCCGGGCTGTGTGTGCTCTGCCTCAGTGTATTAAGTGCGCGTTACGCAACGGATTGCGAAGTGAAAGGGATGGTCCAGAATATTCGTGACCCAGCCAGTGAAGGAAATGTCGAGAGGCCGTGTGTCCTGGACGATTCTAGAATTCACTGAGTCACCAGCCTGCTATATAAGCGGCTTCAACAGTGAGGGGACCGAGTTTTCTGTGGGTGTGTGTTTTACGAGCTAGTGCGAGCGTCTTTCCTGAGCGACAGAAGTGTGGAGACGAAGTGCCGTGCGAGTTACGAAATCCATTGACATAGTTTCCCCTAGCTTGTGGACAGCGAAATAGCGTGTAGCGGAATATCGTAAGTAACTGTAGTTGGTGTACATGAGGAAGAGGTGCAGGTAGCTTCTGTCAAGGCCACCGGGCTCATTAAGACGGTTTTACTTCTGTGGTTTGTTGAGAAGTGAAAGGGGCAAGAGCGCTCAAGGAAGAGACTTGAGGAGACTGGAGTAAGGTTCTAATTGCTTGTATTTGCTGTTGAGTGGTGTATCTTTCCTGCAAGCAATAAAGCTAACTTCTCTTTAAAGCAGTAATTGGTGTTGTGCTTTCTACCCTCCGTAATCCAGTTAACGGAATTGCCACTAGGGGGTGGCACGTAACAACTGGTGTCAGAAGCCGGATTACGAACTCAAGCACAACACCTGACGGTCCTGGTTTCAAAACCCGAGCAGGTCATTTTCTCTAATTTTCCTGTGAGTGCATGCCCGTTACAAGACAAACAACTAAAATGGAGGCGCAATTGGCAGCATTGCTAGAAAAGTTAAATGGCATGGAAACAAAAATGGAGGCCGGCCAGAAGAAGATGGAAGACGGTCAAAATAAGTTAGCGGAGGACCTGAAGAAGATGGAGGACGGCCAGAAGAAGATGGAGGACGGCCAAAAGGAGCTAGCCGAGTACCTAACTGCCAAACTAGAAGACGGCCATAAGAAGTTAGCCGAGGACCTAACTGCCAAACTAGAAGACGGCCGGAAGAAGATGAAAGACGGTCAAAATAAGCTAGCGGAGGACCTGAAGAGGATAGAGGACAGCCAGAAGAAGATGGAAGACGGTTAGAATAAGTTGACACAGGACCTGAAGAAATTAGAACTGGGTCTGCGTGAGGAAGTCACGGCAGTGGAAAAGAAGTTCGACGCCTTACAAGTGGAAGTTGCCGAGCTGCGCCAACGCCCGCTGATGGGGGTGGAGGAGAAATTCAACGCCTTACAAAAGGAAGTTGCCGAGCTGCGCCAACGCCCACTGACGGGGGTGAAAGAGAAATTCAACGCTTTACAAAAGGAAATTGCTAATTGAGCCAATGCCCGCCGACGGGGATGGAAGCGAGATTCAACGCTCTACAAGCGGAAGTTGCCGAGCTGCGCCAACGCCCGCCCACCGTTACACCGGAAATATCAGGAACGGGACATAGCAGAGTGACGCCCCCAACCTTCGACGGAAAGGTCCCGTGGAGCACCTACTTACGTCAGTTCGAGGCGGCCTGTTCCATAAATATCTGGAACAACACAGAAAAGGCTACAGCTCACATTGTAGCGCTGAGAGGTGACGCCCTTAACGTCCTTCAGGCCATCCCGACTGGATCCCAGGACTACGCTTCACTGATCGCCCATATGGAGTCCCGATATGGAGATAGCCATCTTCAGCAGGCCTACCAGATGCAGCTCCGGACCCGGGCACAGAAGAACGCGGAAACCCTGCAGCAGTTCGAGATGGACATCGCACGCCTCGTAAGGCTCGCCTATCCAACAGCGCCGGCCGACTTTCTGGAACAGATTGCGACGCAGACCTTCATCGACGGGCTACGGGACTCGGACACTCAACAGGCGCTGCGACTCGCGCGCAATAAGACCCTTGCAGATGCGCCGAGCCACGCACTTCAATTCGAGACGGCAAAACAGGCATCTAGAATGCACGCGCGTGTGCGTCAAGTGGATGTCGACGAACCAGCAAAAACCAACGAGACCAAGCCCCTGACCGACGAATTGATGGAGGCGCTAGGCCGGTTCTTCAAGAGTCGCAGTACCACCAACAAAAACGAAGCCGAAGGACTTCCGGAGAGGCGGCCAGGAAGAGGACTACCGACCTGCTGGACCTGCCGTAAGAGAGGCCACTTGAGCAAGGACTGCGGTGGTCGCCGCCGCCAAGGGTTTCCGTCGGGACAGTCAGTCGTAGGGAAACCACGCGGCCCAGGGAAGCAAGTATCAGCCAGCCTTGGGGGGCAAAGGTTGGCTTGTGACAGTCGTCAAGCCCCGGCAGTCCAAGTGCGTGTGACGAAGTTACGGAGGGACAATAGCAGCCTGATGGTCGACGGAGTCGTCAACGGATTGAGCTGGCCCATGCTAATCGACACGGGAGAATCGAGGACCATCGTCAGCCCCACCGTCATCCCGAAGTGGAGAGTGCAACCCACACAAAGGAACCTCCAGCTAATAACCGCGACCGGAGAGACCGCACCGGTACATGGCGAAGCATCACAGGAGTTCGTCATTGGTCGACGGGCGATAAAGCATCCAGTGCTTGTGGCTGACGTATCAAATGAAGTGATCATCGGACTGGACTTCCTGGACCAGAACAACATCATCTTGGATCTGAGTACCAACACTCTGCACTTCGGAAGTGAGGAACTTGCTTTGCAACCAGCACACGAGGCCGTCGCCGCACGACGAGTAAGGCTGAGAGAGGACGTCATCGTTCCCGCCAGGACGGAAGTCAGCGCTGCCGTAACTGTCGACGGAACAGCTGAGGGAGTGGCGGCTGTCATCAAGCCAAAATATGAGGACATCCAGACAAAAGGATTGCTAGTTGCCAAGACTCTCATCAACACGACGTCTCGGCCGTACGTCCGCCTGTCCAACCTGAACGACTACGGTTTTACGGTTCACCGGGACACCAACCTAGGAGTCTGCGAGCCCGTTAACTGGATTGCCCGCATCACAGACACGACGGACGGACACCTGCAGACGGACAACCGAAGAAGACGCGCCCTGCCAGAAGAACTACAGAAGCTGTACCAAGGATCCCAGGACCATTTAGACGAGGAACAATCACGCCAACTTCGGGACCTGCTACACGAATTCCAGGATGTCTTCTCCGTGGGGAGCAAAGACTTCGGCAGACAAGCTTGGTCCAGCACAGAATCGACGTTGGGGACAGCGCACCGATTAGGGCCCCATTCCGACGTGTCCCGCACGCCAAGCAAGCCGAAGTCGACCGGATGGTAGAAGAGATGAAGGATCAAGGGGTGATCGAGCCATCACATAGTCCTTGGAGTTCTCCGGTCGTGCTTGTGAAGAAGAAGGTCGGTTCCACCAGGTTCTGCGTGGACTACAGGCGGGTGAACGACGTCACGAAGAAGGACAGCTACCCTCTACCCCGGATCGACGACACGCTGGACACCATATCAGGATCAAGATGGTTCTCCACCTTGGATTTGAAGAGTGACTACTGGCAGGTGGAGGTCCACCCTAAGGACCGCGAGAAAACGGCGTTCTCTGTGGGCAGCGGGCTCTGGCAGTTCACCGTCATGCCATTCGGTCTGTGCAACGCCCCTGCGACCTTCGAAAGGCTAAAGGCTAATGGAGTCCATTCTGAGGGGACTACACTGGAAGACCTGCCTGGTCTACCTAGACGACGTCATCGTTCTAGGAAGAAGCTTCGAGGAGCACTACAGCAACCTGAAGGAGATCTTGATGAAGCTACGGGCTGCCCAGCTGAAGTTGAGCCCCAAGAAGTGTCAGCTCTTCCAGAAGCAGGTCCAGTACCTTCGGCATATCGTCTCCGAGGAAGGGGTGCGCACCGACCCAGAGAAGACCGCAGCTGTGAGGGAGTGGCCAGTACCGAAGGACAAGTCCCAACTACGAAGCTTCCTGGGACTCTGCACTTATTACCGTCGCTTCGTGAGAGGATTCGCCGACATCGCCAAACCTTTACATCGACTGACTGAGAAGGACCAACTCTTCACGTGGACAGCAGAATGCCACAGTGCCTTCGAACAACTCAAGCAGGCTCTGTGCACCGCGCCTATTCTGGCCTACCCCAGACCTGGAAAAAGGTGCATCGTCGATACCGATTCTAGCGACTTTGGCATAGGGGGGATCCTGTCGCAAGTAGTGGACGGCGAGGAGAGAGTAGTGGCCTACTTCAGCAAGGCCTTGTCAAAGCCAGAAAGGAACTACTGCGTCACCAGGAAGGAGCTGCTCGCCATCGTGAAGTCCATTGAACACTTCCGCAAGTACCTGTACGGGCAAGAATTTCTCATCAGGACCGACCATGCATCCCTGCGGTGGCTCCTGAAATTCAAGCAGCCCGAGGGTCAACTCGCGCGGTGGTTAGAGAGGCTTCAACAGTACAACTTTGAGATTCAGCACAGGAAAGGCCAACTGCATTCTAACGCCGACGCCCTGTCACGAAGACCGTGCCCCGAAGACTGCACCTTCTGTGCCCGAAGGGAGGAGAACACCGGGATACAGTGCCGAAGGACTACCGTGGAATTTCAAGGGAGCCGCGAATCTTTCACGTGGGCACAAGCAGAAGATGATGACCTGGGACTGATAGCCGAATGGAAGAGGGCCTGTGTCCCCAGACCTGGGTGGAACAATGTGAGTGACTGCAGCCCAAAGTTTAAGTCCTACTGGGCGCAGTGGGACTCGCTGGTTGTGAGGGATGGCCTCATATGCCGTACCAGGGAGAGCACCGACGGGAAGATATCTCGGGAACAAGTCGTCGTTCCAAAGGCTATGACGGAGGAAGTCCTGAAGGAAGTCCATGGAGGATCATCTGGTGGACACCTAGGGATAAAGAAGACCCTGGAGAAGCTGAGAGAGCGGTTCTACTGGATCGGATGCCGAACTGACGCGGAGAACCACTGCGCGAGGTGGCACGATTGCGCAGCCAGCAAGGGCCCAGGACGAATACGACGGGGTCCACTGAAAACCTACAACGTGGGCGGCCCCATGGAGAGAGTGGCCATCGATGTTGCTGGGCCATTCCCGTTAAGCGAGGCAGGGAACCGCTACATATTGGTCGTCAGCGACTACTTCACCAAATGGCCGGAGGCGTATGCGCTCCCTAACCAAGAAGCCGCGACGATTGCAGAGACCCTGGTGAAGGAATTCGTCAGCCGGTACGGAGTACCCCTGGAGCTGCACTCCGACCAAGGGAGGAACTTCGAGTCGCAGGTGTTCCAGAACCTATGCCAGCTGTTGGGAATCCGGAAGACAAGGACGACGCCGCTACACCCTCAGTCCGACGGGATGGTAGAGCGATTCAATCGCACCATCGAGAACCATCTCCGAATAGTCGTCAGTGAGCATCAGAGGGATTGGGACAGACATCTTCCTCTATTTCTCCTGGCCTACCGCGCCGCCGTGCATGAAGCCACCGGGTGCACACCAGCCCGGGCCATGTTTGGGAGGGAACTCCGTCTACCAGTCGATCTTGCCTTCGGCCGACCTGGGAATGGTCCGGTCCCTGTAAGCCAGTATTGTCAAGAACTGGTCGACCAACTGGAGGACGTGCACGCGTTCGCGAGAAGGAAACTGCGGATCGAGGCCGACCGAATGAAGACCCAATACGACCCGCAGACGGATGCCGGCAGATTCCACGAGGACGACCTGGTCTGGCTCTTCAACCCATTACGGAAGAAAGGCCTGTCACCCAAACTGCAGAAGTCCTGGGAGGGCCCGTACCGAGTCGTGAAACGGATCAACGATGTCGTCTACAGGATCCAGCGGAGCCCGAGGGCGAAGATGAAGATCGTGCATCGAGATCGCCTGGCAGCCTACGGAGGGACACAGACGGACCAATGATTGATCGGGACGATCAGCCTTTTAGGAAGGGGGTGGTGTTACGGCTGTGAGTTTGTTTTGTCGCTCGCCGCATGAGTCACAGCTCCCCCGGGCTGTGTGTGCTCTGCCTCAGTGTATTAAGTGCGCGTTACGCAACGGATTGCGAAGTGAAAGGGATGGTCCAGAATATTCGTGACCCAGCCAGTGAAGGAAATGTCGAGAGGCCGTGTGTCCTGGACGATTCTAGAATTCACTGAGTCACCAGCCTGCTATATAAGCGGCTTCAACAGTGAGGGGACCGAGTTTTCTGTGGGTGTGTGTTTTACGAGCTAGTGCGAGCGTCTTTCCTGAGCGACAGAAGTGTGGTGACGAAGTGCCGTGCGAGTTACGAAATCCAGTGACATTGTTTCCCCTAGCTTGTGGACAGCGAAATAGCGTGTAGCGGAATATCGTAAGTAACTGTAGTTGGTGTACATGAGGAAGAGGTGCAGGTAGCTTCTGTCAAGGCCACCGGGCTCATTAAGACGGTTTTACTTCTGTGGTTTGTTGAGAAGTGAAAGGGGCAAGAGCGCTCAAGGAAGAGACTTGAGGAGACTGGAGTAAGGTTCTAATTGCTTGTATTTGCTGTTGAGTGGTGTATCTTTCCTGCAAGCAATAAAGCTAACTTCTCTTTAAAGCAGTAATTGGTGTTGTGCTTTCTACCCTCCGTAATCCAGTTAACGGAATTGCCACTAGGGGGTGGCACGTAACAACTGGTGTCAGAAGCCGGATTACGAACTCAAGCACAACACCTGACGGTCCTGGTTTCAAAACCCGAGCAGGTCATTTTCTCTAATTTTCCTGTGAGTGCATGCCCGTTACAAGACAAACAACTAAAATTGAGGCGCAATTGGCAGCATTGCTAGAAAAGTTAAATGGCATGGAAACAAAAATGGAGGCCGGCCAGAAGAAGATGGAAGACGGTCAAAATAAGTTAGCGGAGGACCTGAAGAAGATGGAGGACGGCCAGAAGAAGATGGAGGACGGCCAAAAGGAGCTAGCCGAGTACCTAACTGCCAAACTAGAAGACGGCCATAAGAAGTTAGCCGAGGACCTAACTGCCAAACTAGAAGACGGCCGGAAGAAGATGAAAGACGGTCAAAATAAGCTAGCGGAGGACCTGAAGAGGATAGAGGACGGCCAGAAGAAGATGGAAGACGGTTAGAATAAGTTGACACAGGACCTGAAGAAATTAGAACTGGGTCTGCGTGAGGAAGTCACGGCAGTGGAAAAGAAGTTCGACGCCTTACAAGTGGAAGTTGCCGAGCTGCGCCAACGCCCGCTGATGGGGGTGGAGGAGAAATTCAACGCCTTACAAAAGGAAGTTGCCGAGCTGCGCCAACGCCCACTGACGGGGGTGAAAGAGAAATTCAACGCTTTACAAAAGGAAATTGCTAATTGAGCCAATGCCCGCCGACGGGGATGGAAGCGAGATTCAACGCTCTACAAGCGGAAGTTGCCGAGCTGCGCCAACGCCCGCCCACCGTTACACCGGAAATATCAGGAACGGGACATAGCAGAGTGACGCCCCCAACCTTCGACGGAAAGGTCCCGTGGAGCACCTACTTACGTCAGTTCGAGGCGGCCTGTTCCATAAATATCTGGAA
Source organism: Meconema thalassinum (assembly GCA_946902985.2). Classification (NCBI taxonomy): domain Eukaryota; kingdom Metazoa; phylum Arthropoda; class Insecta; order Orthoptera; family Tettigoniidae; genus Meconema; species Meconema thalassinum. The sequence continues at coordinate 218,646,770 of OX336391.1, forward strand.
CAACACAGAAAAGGCTACAGCTCACATTGTAGCGCTGAGAGGTGACGCCCTTAACGTCCTTCAGGCCATCCCGACTGGATCCCAGGACTACGCTTCACTGATCGCCCATATGGAGTCCCGATATGGAGATAGCCATCTTCAGCAGGCCTACCAGATGCAGCTCCGGACCCGGGCACAGAAGAACGCGGAAACCCTGCAGCAGTTCGAGATGGACATCGCACGCCTCGTAAGGCTCGCCTATCCAACAGCGCCGGCCGACTTTCTGGAACAGATTGCGACGCAGACCTTCATCGACGGGCTACGGGACTCGGACACTCAACAGGCGCTGCGACTCGCGCGCAATAAGACCCTTGCAGATGCGCCGAGCCACGCACTTGAATTCGAGACGGCAAAACAGGCATCTAGAATGCACGCGCGTGTGCGTCAAGTGGACGTCGACGAACCAGCAAAAACCAACGAGACCAAGCCCCTGACCGACGAATTGATGGAGGCGCTAGGCCGGTTCTTCAAGAGTCGCAGTACCACCAACAAAAACGAAGCCGAAGGACTTCCGGAGAGGCGGCCAGGAAGAGGACTACCGACCTGCTGGACCTGCCGTAAGAGAGGCCACCTGAGCAAGGACTGCGGTGATCGCCGCCGCCAAGGGTTTCCGTCGGGACAGTCAGTCGTAGGGAAACCACGCGGCCCAGGGAAGCAAGTATCAGCCAGCCTTGGGGGGCAAAGGTTGGCTTGTGACAGTCGTCAAGCCCCGGCAGTCCAAGTGCGTGTGACGAAGTTACGGAGGGACAATAGCAGCCTGATGGTCGACGGAGTCGTCAACGGAGTGAGCTGGCCCATGCTAATCGACAGGGGAGAATCGAGGACCATCGTCAGCCCCACCGTCATCCCGAAGTGGAGAGTGCAACCCACACAAAGGAACCTCCAGCTAATAACCGCGACCGGAGAGACCGCACCGGTACATGGCGAAGCATCACAGGAGTTCGTCATTGGTCGACGGGCGATAAAGCATCCAGTGCTTGTGGCTGACGTATCAAATGAAGTGATCATCGGACTGGACTTCCTGGACCAGAACAACATCATCTTGGATCTGAGTACCAACACTCTGCACTTCGGAAGTGAGGAACTTGCTTTGCAACCAGCACACGAGGCCGTCGCCGCACGACGAGTAAGGCTGAGAGAGGACGTCATCGTTCCCGCCAGGACGGAAGTCAGCGCTGCCGTAATTGTCGACGGAACAGCTGAGGGAGTGGCGGCTGTCATCAAGCCAAAATATGAGGACATCCAGACAAAAGGATTGCTAGTTGCCAAGACTCTCATCAACACGACGTCTCGGCCGTACGTCCGCCTGCCCAACCTGAACGACTACGGTATTACGGTTCACCGGGACACCAACCTAGGAGTCTGCGAGCCCGTTAACTGGATTGCCCGCATCACAGACACGACGGACGGACACCTGCAGACGGACAACCGAAGAAGACGCGCCCTGCCAGAAGAACTACAGAAGCTGTACCAAGGATCCCAGGACCATTTAGACGAGGAACAATCACGCCAACTTCGGGACCTGCTACACGAATTCCAGGATGTCTTCTCCGTGGGGAGCAAAGACTTCGGCAGACAAGCTTGGTCCAGCACAGAATCGACGTTGGGGACAGCGCACCGATTAGGGCCCCATTCCGACGTGTCCCGCACGCCAAGCAAGCCGAAGTCGACCGGATGGTAGAAGAGATGAAGGATCAAGGGGTGATCGAGCCATCACATAGTCCTTGGAGTTCTCCGGTCGTGCTTGTGAAGAAGAAGGTCGGTTCCACCAGGTTCTGCGTGGACTACAGGCGGGTGAACGACGTCACGAAGAAGGACAGCTACCCTCTACCCCGGATCGACGACACGCTGGACACCATATCAGGATCAAGATGGTTCTCCACCTTGGATTTGAAGAGTGACTACTGGCAGGTGGAGGTCCACCCTAAGGACCGCGAGAAAACGGCGTTCTCTGTGGGCAGCGGGCTCTGGCAGTTCACCGTCATGCCATTCGGTCTGTGCAACGCCCCTGCGACCTTCGAAAGGCTAAAGGCTAATGGAGTCCATTCTGAGGGGACAACACTGGAAGACCTGCCTGGTCTACCTAGACGACGTCATCGTTCTAGGAAGAAGCTTCGAGGAGCACTACAGCAACCTGAAGGAGATATTGATGAAGCTACGGGCTGCCCAGCTGAAGTTGAGCCCCAAGAAGTGTCAGCTCTTCCAGAAGCAGGTCCAGTACCTTCGGCATATCGTCTCCGAGGAAGGGGTGCGCACCGACCCAGAGAAGACCGCAGCTGTGAGGGAGTGGCCAGTACCGAAGGACAAGTCCCAACTACGAAGCTTCCTGGGACTCTGCACTTATTACCGTCGCTTCGTGAGAGGATTCGCCGACATCGCCAAACCTTTACATCGACTGACTGAGAAGGACCAACTCTTCACGTGGACAGCAGAATGCCACAGTGCCTTCGAACAACTCAAGCAGGCTCTGTGCACCGCGCCTATTCTGGCCTACCCCAGACCTGGAAAAAGGTGCATCGTCGATACCGATTCTAGCGACTTTGGCATAGGGGGGATCCTGTCGCAAGTAGTGGACGGCGAGGAGAGAGTAGTGGCCTACTTCAGCAAGGCCTTGTCAAAGCCAGAAAGGAACTACTGCGTCACCAGGAAGGAGCTGCTCGCCATCGTGAAGTCCATTGAACACTTCCGCAAGTACCTGTACGGGCAAGAATTTCTCATCAGGACCGACCATGCATCCCTGCGGTGGCTCCTGAAATTCAAGCAGCCCGAGGGTCAACTCGCGCGGTGGTTAGAGAGGCTTCAACAGTACAACTTTGAGATTCAGCACAGGAAAGGCCAACTGCATTCTAACGCCGACGCCCTGTCACGAAGACCGTGCCCCGAAGACTGCACCTTCTGTGCCCGAAGGGAGGAGAACACCGGGATACAGTGCCGAAGGACTACCGTGGAATTTCAAGGGAGCCGCGAATCTTTCACGTGGGCACAAGCAGAAGATGATGACCTGGGACTGATAGCCGAATGGAAGAGGGCCTGTGTCCCCAGACCTGGGTGGAACAATGTGAGTGACTGCAGCCCAAAGTTTAAGTCCTACTGGGCGCAGTGGGACTCGCTGGTTGTGAGGGATGGCCTCATATGCCGTACCAGGGAGAGCACCGACGGGAAGATATCTCGGGAACAAGTCGTCGTTCCAAAGGCTATGACGGAGGAAGTCCTGAAGGAAGTCCATGGAGGATCATCTGGTGGACACCTAGGGATAAAGAAGACCCTGGAGAAGCTGAGAGAGCGGTTCTACTGGATCGGATGCCGAACTGACGCGGAGAACCACTGCGCGAGGTGGCACGATTGCGCAGCCAGCAAGGGCCCAGGACGAATACGACGGGGTCCACTGAAAACCTACAACGTGGGCGGCCCCATGGAGAGAGTGGCCATCGATGTTGCTGGGCCATTCCCGTTAAGCGAGGCAGGGAACCGCTACATATTGGTCGTCAGCGACTACTTCACCAAATGGCCGGAGGCGTATGCGCTCCCTAACCAAGAAGCCGCGACGATTGCAGAGACCCTGGTGAAGGAATTCGTCAGCCGGTACGGAGTACCCCTGGAGCTGCACTCCGACCAAGGGAGGAACTTCGAGTCGCAGGTGTTCCAGAACCTATGCCAGCTGTTGGGAATCCGGAAGACAAGGACGACGCCGCTACACCCTCAGTCCGACGGGATGGTAGAGCGATTCAATCGCACCATCGAGAACCATCTCCGAATAGTCGTCAGTGAGCATCAGAGGGATTGGGACAGACATCTTCCTCTATTTCTCCTGGCCTACCGCGCCGCCGTGCATGAAGCCACCGGGTGCACACCAGCCCGGGCCATGTTTGGGAGGGAACTCCGTCTACCAGTCGATCTTGCCTTCGGCCGACCTGGGAATGGTCCGGTCCCTGTAAGCCAGTATTGTCAAGAACTGGTCGACCAACTGGAGGACGTGCACGCGTTCGCGAGAAGGAAACTGCGGATCGAGGCCGACCGAATGAAGACCCAATACGACCCGCAGACGGATGCCGGCAGATTCCACGAGGACGACCTGGTCTGGCTCTTCAACCCATTACGGAAGAAAGGCCTGTCACCCAAACTGCAGAAGTCCTGGGAGGGCCCGTACCGAGTCGTGAAACGGATCAACGATGTCGTCTACAGGATCCAGCGGAGCCCGAGGGCGAAGATGAAGATCGTGCATCGAGATCGCCTGGCAGCCTACGGAGGGACACAGACGGACCAATGATTGATCGGGACGATCAGCCTTTTAGGAAGGGGGTGGTGTTACGGCTGTGAGTTTGTTTTGTCGCTCGCCGCATGAGTCACAGCTCCCCCGGGCTGTGTGTGCTCTGCCTCAGTGTATTAAGTGCGCGTTACGCAACGGATTGCGAAGTGAAAGGGATGGTCCAGAATATTCGTGACCCAGCCAGTGAAGGAAATGTCGAGAGGCCGTGTGTCCTGGACGATTCTAGAATTCACTGAGTCACCAGCCTGCTATATAAGCGGCTTCAACAGTGAGGGGACCGAGTTTTCTGTGGGTGTGTGTTTTACGAGCTAGTGCGAGCGTCTTTCCTGAGCGACAGAAGTGTGGTGACGAAGTGCCGTGCGAGTTACGAAATCCATTGACATTGTTTCCCCTAGCTTGTGGACAGCGAAATAGCGTGTAGCGGAATATCGTAAGTAACTGTAGTTGGTGTACATGAGGAAGAGGTGCAGGTAGCTTCTGTCAAGGCCACCGGGCTCATTAAGACGGTTTTACTTCTGTGGTTTGTTGAGAAGTGAAAGGGGCAAGAGCGCTCAAGGAAGAGACTTGAGGAGACTGGAGTAAGGTTCTAATTGCTTGTATTTGCTGTTGAGTGGTGTATCTTTCCTGCAAGCAATAAAGCTAACTTCTCTTTAAAGCAGTAATTGGTGTTGTGCTTTCTACCCTCCGTAATCCAGTTAACGGAATTGCCACTAGGGGGTGGCACGTAACAACTGGTGTCAGAAGCCGGATTACGAACTCAAGCACAACACCTGACGGTCCTGGTTTCAAAACCCGAGCAGGTCATTTTCTCTAATTTTCCTGTGAGTGCATGCCCGTTACAAGACAAACAACTAAAATGGAGGCGCAATTGGCAGCATTGCTAGAAAAGTTAAATGGCATGGAAACAAAAATGGAGGCCGGCCAGAAGAAGATGGAAGACGGTCAAAATAAGTTAGCGGAGGACCTGAAGAAGATGGAGGACGGCCAGAAGAAGATGGAGGACGGCCAAAAGGAGCTAGCCGAGTACCTAACTGCCAAACTAGAAGACGGCCATAAGAAGTTAGCCGAGGACCTAACTGCCTTGCTTTATTCAAAGCCTCTATAGAATGCATCATCCCACATATAACATCACTCTTCCGTAAATAATTAATAATTTCATTCCATGGACATCCAATGTCACGAAGTAAGACAAACATATTTTTAAACTTCCAAAGTATATACATCGTCTAAACTAACGAATAAATTCAATCAATCAACATCAAATATGCGGAGATAATTCAATCACATCTACATCGAGTAATGGCTACTAGACTTCTCTTTTATTTCAACAACAACAGATCAACGCCAATGGGTGGGTTGCACGAGCCGTGTGGGTTGTCTACTTTTACTCCTGCGAAGCTAACGCCATCTATGCCCGTACTCAGAAACAGCTTGTCCAACATCTTGTTGTCAAGGCAAATTGGTAAACAATAGTGAGGTACTTGCATTTTGGATGATAAAACGTAGAAAGTAGCCCTTTTCATCGTTGAATTCGAGATGGTATGCTGTGCAATTGTTGCTTGTCACACGAGGACCAACCAGGATAGAGTTGATCAGAAGGAGGGTGGACGCTTCTTCAGTGATAAAGAATCAATGCGAACTCACTAACAAACAAAGCGAGAGACGCCGAGCACTGTGGCTTTCTCGCATAAATCGGTAAGACCTGAGAGATCGTGGTCATCAGCACCATGAAATTGGGTGTAAGTTAAATTTGTCTGATAAAATGTGTCACTGTGGTAACTGCAGTAATGTGCAGTTAGATTCCCTCCTGAGCATTCCTGGAAATGGTTTTCCCACTTCTACTCCAGGAAAATGCTGGGTTGATTCCTTCTATACAGCTGGTATATCCTTTCGGTGGGAATCGATATTTATATTTCAATGATATTTGTTAACGTTTGAGGTAGTCTTCGATCAGTACCTACTTACCAATGGTAGGAGAATGTAAGTACTCGATAAGTTCAAGATCCACATTGTTATTTTGTGTCTTGTGTTTTCATATTTTATATGTACATTGTGATGAATAATATTGTGTCTATACCAGATCACCTTTGTATCATTTCTGGGTTCTGGGGTTCTGTGATGGTTTCAAACAAATGATCTGGGTTAAGGTAGCAATAAGGTCCGGTAGCATCCATCATTGTGTAGCAGATACAATGCCCAATGACATTGACGATCAGCTGGTTTGTGTAATTAAAAACAGCCATAATTCAGTATGCGTTGTGATAAAAGCACCGACGATGTTCAATGCTGCGTTACTAGTTTTTGTTCGGTATTTAGGAGACAACAATGCAATCAAGGAAGCACTGTTATTGTACCAAGAGTTGGAAACAACATCGAAAGGAGAAGATATCATGAAAATAATTTGTGATTACTTTCAGAGGTATGCCATAGAGTGGAAGAGGCTGGCTTGATTTTGTACCAACGGGGCCCCTGCCAACACTACCTAGAGAGAAGGCCGTGCAATATGATTTATGACGTCATAGCCTAGCGGCCATCAGCAAATGCGCTACCCAGCGCTGCTATGAATGAGCTGTGAGGAAACGAGACTGAGTGTTTACTTATAAAATTACGTTCTACAGACGCAAATAAATAAATAACGAAACCATAAATGAAACATGGTCAGAAGTTGATGCGATCGGTACATTACACTAATAAATCGACGTTTTCGATCAGACTCAATAAGTACTGTTGTACCCTGGGTACATCTACATCTATAAACACAGATACCCCTGCCCCATACTCAACACACTTCAGCCCATATCTCTACCCTAAGCCATCTAAGGAGGCAAACATTCTCCTACTGAGTACTCCTAGAGATAAATAAAGACATCTTTGCTATTTCTCTACCTAAATTACCAACCTCATAGAGCACCATGTACATCTCACCAGTGACAGCCCCGTACATCAGGCACCCTACTAAGACAGTAAAAAAGAAAGACACATCATAGACAATCAGATACAAGAAATGCTAGACGCAAATAGTATAGCCCCAATTATATCCAATTACAGTGCGCCCGTCCTATTAACTAACAGGAAAGATGGGACACATAGGTTTTGCACTGACTACCGCAGGCTCAATTGAGAGCAACAACTACCCCCTTCCGCGCACAGACACAAACCTGGAGACGCTCAGTGGCACCAAGTGGTTTTCCACCGTAGACTGTTTCAGTGGGTTCTATTCCATCCCCATTTACGAACCTGACAGACACAAGCTAGCATTCGTAACAGAAAACGGGCTCTATCAGTACCGAGTCTTACCAATGGGTTTGAAGAATGCTAGCCAGACGTTTCAAAAATTAGTAGACAAGGTATTTGCGGGACTGACGTTTATAGACGATATCACTGTGTTTTCACAAACATTTGACGAATATATTACACATTTAGAGGAGACTTTCCATAGAATCCGACAAGCAAAACTGAAGCTTAAACCCTCTAAATGCCAATTTGCAAAACAACAGATCATCATTTTGGGTCATATCGTGAGTAAAGAAGCCATCACACCCGATCCGGCCAAAACGGTAGCAATAACAAATATTCAGATGCCAACAAACCCACAACAATTAAGAAGTTTCGTGGGCTTAGCAATTAGACGATTCATACGTAGCTTCGCACACATCGCTAAGCCATTGACAGACCTCACACAGGAGAAAACACCATTTATCATCACACAGGAACATACAAATGCATTTGAAACCCTGAAACATCTACTAACCACACCGCCACTGTTACACCACTTTAGTGACGACAGACCCACGCTTATACACGTAGACGCCAGCCAACATGGTATAGGCGCAGCATTGCTACAGGACAACAACAATAAACATAGGCACCCAGTAGCATATGCTAGCAGAAAATTGACACCAGCCGAAAGCAGATACTCAACCACAGAAAGAGAAATAGTTGCATTTACATGGGCTGTAAACTATTTTCGCACATACATACAGTATACTGTATGGTATACATTTCACAGTGATAACGGACCACGCGAGTTTGTTATACTAGGATGAATTTAGAAAACCAAACTCGCGACTTATCAGACTTATTTTTAAACTTTACGACTATAATTTTGACGTGAAACACAAGAAGGGCTCAACACATTTGGACGCTGACGGACTCTCACGGTTATCAGTGTTTGAGCCACTAGACGGAAACACAGATCATGATTGGGAAACTATGCCCACATACGCAATAACACAAGTGAACATGAAACAGGATCAACTGGACAATCCTTATCTAAAACAAATAAGAATAGCACTAGAGAACCGCGACAACGCAGACAATAAAACCGCACGTCTATCGACACGATTTTTTTTAGATGACACAGGGGTGCTAAAACTTAAGCCCACGGCTGCACACGACAACGCGCCTATAGCCGTGCTGGCTGCACTCAAGATGCAAATCATGACCGAACACCATAATACACTGCTCGGAGGCGCACACTTAGGAATACATAAGACCTATCACAGAATTCGAACACGCTATTGTTGGGAAAATATGAAACAAGAGATAGCCATATTTATAAAAACATGTCACACTTGCCAAAGGTATGAAAATAGATCAGGGAGGCAGCACGGACTTCGCAACCCTGTGCCTGTGGGGGAACTATTCCACAAAGTGGGCATTGATATTAAAGGACCTATCACAGTATCCGAAAACGGTAACAGATACATACTTGTGGCCACGAAATACCTTACACGATATATGATTACGAAGGCCGTGCCACAAGCGAACACAAAACACGTCGCGGAGTTCCTATTCGAAATTATCACTCGTTACGGAACATTCCAAACATTGTTATCGGACAGGGGGACAGTATTCACTACCAAACTAATCCAACAATTACTCACACTTCTCAGGATACGGTCGTACACAACTATGAGTTTCGCCCCACAGACTAATGGCTTAACAGAATCCATGAATAAAATTATTGGTAAAGCATTAGCTAAATTTACCAATAACAGTGGAAATGACTGGGACCATTATTTGCAGGCGATTACTTTCAGTTACAATACACCAATTTCAAAAAGCACAAAATACAGTCCACATTTTTTGCTACATGGTTACAATCCAAGGAATCCGGTCGACAACATATACATTCCCCAGGACACCCTCCCCGATAACACTAAACGACTACAATACCTACAAACGGCAAGAATTAATGCCGGAAAAAACATTTCCGCAGCACAGTAAAAACAGAAAAATATTTACGACAGGATACACAAGCACCAAGAGTATAAAGCAGGGCAACTAGTAATGATTTGGACACCCACGCTTACAAAGAACGTGTCTGAATTCCTTTTACCTGGATGGAGCGGCCCATTCAAAGATCACAGAAAAATACCACACCTAAATTACAGTGTAAATATCCGACATAATCATAAAATCATCAAGGACACGATTCACTTTCGCATAATGAAACCCTATCATACACGACCAGTACCTCCAAAAACGAATCCCCAAAGACCAAAAACTAAGGAGGCAGACCACACTCTAGAACATAAACAGCACAATACCACAGGTTAGCATACACCGAACATGCAGAACGCCCAATAGCCACGGTATCACAAGTCGTCAAGCGAACACGATAACAAGACAATAGATACGAAGAGCGAGACCAAATAAATGCACACACCCAAGAACACGGGGATATACAATCTAAAGCGGCGAACACATCACAAGCGAAAACCACTTAAGAGTCACACAGAAGGTATCGCCAAAGCGAGGAGATAATTCAAGCTTAAGAATAGCGAGAAACACTTTCCCGGAGTATACATGGGAAACCACAGACATACAAACAATAAGTTACGCCAAGGCCAGCGCAAAAATGTTGAGAGGCATTTTCCTGAAGTAGAGCTGGCCGACCACGGAACTACACACTACGCTACAAGCGCCAACACAGAGCATACAATTAGGGTAACGACGTTAAACCCAATAAGAACACTTGAGAGAAACGTGACAATTCCAGTATTTACAGAGTTATGGACCGTCAAGCAAATACAGTAGCATTGCAATAAACACGGAAAACAATGGAGAACTCATTCACACACCAAAACACACGGGGAACACTAAGCCACTATAAGGGAGAAACATTAAAGAAACCACCCCCAACTAACCAGTAAATAAAGGAAGCGAACGAGCAAACTGAACAGCTGCACCGCAGTAGGTATCGAAACGTTAAGCAAAGTAACAAATTTACAAGCGCGACCAATCCTTAGAGCCCATGAAATAAAAATTGGTACTTTAGATCTCACTTCCAGAAAGCGGCCAAGGAAAACCTTTTAATTTCTATTTAACAGTAGCCCCACGACGAGCAGAGGCAATGGCAGAGCTAGACCTGACCACATTTCCCACGCAGAGGCAAAGACACAATGCAAAGCCCATATTCTACCACAATAGAACCTCTATTCCCAACATAATCATTGTTAGCAAGGCGCAGGATCTATTTTCAATGAAAGCTAAAAACACTACCCCTAGTACAATAACTTGAGTGCTAATTTACCCCAGGGATTCTTATTTTTATTACTAATATGCTATGATTATTAACGGTATCAAACGAAGTACCGAATTTGTAGTATTTGCTAGTATTCGCAGAAGAGATGAATAGCAACTATCTCTATGCACACAATAATTAAAACTTTAAGAAGAAAGAATGGAAGTATTAATTAAGCACCGTTATTTTTGCGAAAGATGAATAGCCGCTACGTAGGCACGTATAGTGGGCACATATAATAATTGCCACGGAGAATTCGAGTATAGGATATAATATTAGTGTTTAAAAGTCAACAAACATCAAGCAGGAATCACAGAGACAAGTGGTAAATAACTTTGACCCAACTAAGGCAAAATACAGCAGAATGACAATTTTCAGTCCTTATCATTACTATCATTATTATTATTACTATAACTTAGTATTATATGCCATCCCATAAAGTCATCTAGACCACCGCTAAAAGTCTACCAATTAACATAACGTCGGCGCATTACGGCGCAAGGCAGCAACCATTCTTCTGCGCCAGCAAAACAAACGACAGCCATTTTCTTTTCCACACACTGTGACGTACGACACGGCACGTCACAAGCCCCTCCCATAACATCTCAATAGCAACCGTATCTACAAGTAGCGTCGCCTCAGGAATAACACTGAGCGACATTATGAAATAAGCTCAGAAAAAACGCACAGACAAGTGTTAAATAAAAGCACTGTGAAAAAAATAAGCCTAATCCGCAAACATGGCCAATTATCCTACTAAGAAAATAGAGGGATGTTGTTGTTGTTGAGTCTTCAGTCTTTTGACTGGTTTGATGCAGCTCTCCATGCCTCCCTGTCCTGAGCTAATCGTTTCATCTCTACATAGCTCCGACACCCTACATCCGAGGCAATCTGTTTAACATATTCTAACCTTGGTCTACCCCTACAGTTTTTGTCCTCGACCCTTCCTTCCATAAATAAGCTTGCTATTCCTGGGTGTCTTAGTATTTGTCCTACCAACCTATCTCTTCTCTTCATTAGCAGCCGCCAGAAACATCTCTCCTCTCCCACTCGTCTTAATACCTCTTTGTTTGTAACCCTATCTACCCATCTGATCATCATTCTCCTGTAACACCACATTTCAAATGCTTCAATTCTCCTCTTTTCTGCTGCACCAATAGTCCAAGTTTCACTTCCATAGAGCGCCACGCTCCAGACAAAGGCTTTCAAAAATGACTTCCTAATACCTAAATCTATATTCGATGTCAGCAGATTCCTTTTTTTGTAGAAATGCTTTCTTTGCCTGAGCCAACCTACTTTTTATATCCTCTTTGCTTCGTCCATCACTGGTTATTCTGCTTCCTAAGTAACAGAAGTCTCCTACTTCCTTCAACTTTTCACCTGCCAATTTGATCTTCATAGAGGTTTCTGATTTATTTCGGCTGCATTCCAGTATTTTTGTTTTACATTTATTTATTTATTTTCATCATGAATTCATTCCGTAAGACGGAGTCCATACCATTCAAAAACTCATTCAAATCCTCAGGCTTGTCGGCCAAGAAGACGATGTCATCAGCAAATCTCAGAGTTGAAATTATTTCTCCTTGAATCTTCACTCCCACTTTAAATTTTTCTCTAATTTCTTTCAATGCTTGTTCAATGTAAAGATTGAAAAGTATGGGTGATAAGTTGCAGCCTTGCCTTACACCTTTCTGAATACCAGCTTCTCTCTCATGTCCTTCAACTCGAATGACTGCTGTCTGGTTTCTGAACAGATTGTATATCACCCTCCTATCCCTGTACTTTATTCCAATCGATTTCAAAAATGTCAAACAATTTAGTCCAATTAGGGATACCTTATAACAATTAACAGCACCTGCATGCAAACAACATAACACACTAAAAACTAACAGAACCTTAACTCCTAAACTAGAACCCCATTTCCCAAAATAACTAACTACTAATCCCAAGTTCATTAACAAGTACCTATTGACGTCAGAAAAGTTGGATGGCGCAGCCACGCGGCAGAAAGTTGAAGCTGTAAAATTGTGACTGGTGAGATTTATTTAGATGGTGAAGCATTGTCGTCGTGATGGAAACAGAAAGAAATTTGTTAAATTCGAGGAGGTACTGCTCTGTATACGGTTGCAAAACGTATAAAACGGCTACGAAATATCTTCACTACTTTCCTGTACAAAAAGTTCAGAGAGAAAGATGGGCTTCGGCGCTGTCAATTGGAAAACGTGTTACATGTTACATGACAGTGTGCAGCCTGCATTTTTGTGAAGACTACTTCTTTCCACCGGTACTGTTGATTATTGATAGTTATTGTCTCTAATTTGTATTCACATGGATTTAGCTACATCAAAAATACTGATAAACTTATAGCCTATTACTTCTGTGCCGTACAAAGAATGTAATCCGCTCTTCGTAAACTTATTTTAGGGGTTCTTCCCATTGACAATAGCCGAATGGTTAGAAAACTTAGGAAAAATGCTGTTCCTAGCCTTAATTTGCCAGAGAATTTATATTCTTGCCTTTGAACAGCAAGTATGTAGGTCATTGAAGTATGATTTGGCTTAAATTGTGTTTTTCGCTATGATCTCCCTACTGTTGAATTTAGTTAATTAAAATGTAAAATCTTAGTTTCAAGTATCGGTTTGGTGACCCATCATCCCAGGCAGGCCGGTAACACCTATACTACTCAGGCAGATAGGTCACTTAGTCGTAATTTTAAAGTTATAGTGATGTTAAGTATAGGCTACATATGCGGTAATGTAGCGGGTGACCGGATCGGCCTAGGCTATTCTAACTTTAATTTGTTCTCATTTCAGGGTTTTACAGTTTTGAGTGCGAATAGTTGGTTTGAAAGTTGTACAACAGTAAGGAGAGTATGTTTTGTATAGGTTTTAATTGGTATTATGGTTTATGTCGAGCTGAGGAGTGAATTTGGTTTTGCTTTTAGTGTAGTTTTTGATCTGTTCCGTTTGCTTATGACAAGTTCAAATGGAGACTCCAGCTTTGTTAAATATCTGTATTTTAAATATTTAATTAAATATATTGATAAAGAGGATGTCTCCATTTTAACTTGCCTGTGGCAAGAGATTAATAAATGAACATTCTTGCCTTTGAACAGCAAGTATGTAGGTCAATATTTGCAATATTGAAGTATGATTTGAGCATCCCAAGTAACGCTTCTTTGAACCCAAAACATTCATGCAAATTCGGGGTTGCTTGATTCAATTTATTATCAGGGAGTCATCCTTTGTGTTATGTGAGATATATATTGTGAAATTAATAAAAAAAACATCGATACCGCGAGGCTCCCAAGTACAGGCTTCATATATGTAACAGCAGACAGTAAATTAACTATCTACATGTGGGTAATGTTTTTAACTGGTAGTAATTAGGCACTGCATTTAAATTGATTATAAAAATATTTCTATCAATGAAAGGAAATATGTAGTATTTTGCCATCATAAATTAGAAGCCATAACAAACGCAAACCCAATTACTTGACGTCACTATATCGCCGCCATATTGCAAACAGCTTGCCGTAAGCTCCTCCCCCGTTTCGGACGTCACCATCTCCTAAATAGTAGAACTTCATTCCTTAACCCAACTGAAACAATGAGCAAAATAACATAAAGCTCAATAATATAACACCATTCTAACCAATTCCTCCCAAACTGCCTAACTAACTATTAACAAAACTAACATAACCAGACACAAACTAACAAACCTGATAATCCCAGCCAACCTCTCTACTAACAATCAAATTGGAATGCGACAGTATTAGTGCAGCATCCAGTAAGTCGAGCGTGAAGGAGCACATGCGATTTTATTCCCTAACATCCCACACCACCTCATAATTTTAACCCAGGAATACATTCGAATTACCTCTAAACCCTAGAGGCTAATTCAACTTCACGTCCCACCGCCCCACATGATGCCTATCCTCACACCCGAGTGACGCACTATACCTAAAATATTAAGATCAGAGGGCATTAACATATAAGACCGCAGAGAGATCGCAGGCGACGGTTCCAAATCAACGGAACTAGCCAGCCGACAAGCTCAGAATTGTCAAACCAAAACACACGTTACGGTCAAACTAACCTTCTCCAGAATTTTAACCAAGCTGATGGACATAGGAAAAGTGGACATAACGCATTCAGACCAACACAACTAGAATTAATTAACACACACACGTTGCACGAAACGTAGCAACACGACTGGAAGGTGAAAACCAGGCCACGTTTATTGCCCGTAATAGGCCTAGGCCATGCAACACTGGAGACTTACCCCAAGACGGTGAGGATGCCCTTAACGGGATAAAGCTACAACGACGGGAAACGGTAACCCACCTAGTATATAAGTTAGCTAGTTTTAAGTAAATACATGTCACCAAAAAGCAAGGTGTAACCAATTCCGCCAAGAGCATTGATTAGTAAATAAGGGAATTCCACCAAAGAGCGTTGAAATTAATGAAATATTGAATTCCGCCAAAGAGCGTTGATATAATGAAATGAATGGAATAATGAAAGAAATGATATAAAATTCTGCCTACGAGCGTTGTTATAATGAAATGAATTAAGTAATGAAATACGAAGAATATAATGAAGTTACAAAGAAAGAAAGAAAGAAAGAAAGGAAGAAAGAAAGAAAGAAAGATGTAAATATAAGTAAGAAAGGGAGAAATATGTGAGAATAAATAATTAAGTAAGTGAGAGCTTGAGGGTGCAGTGGCTTAGTTGATCACCTTTCACCCAAACAGCCGTGGCTCAGATCTCGGTGACAGTAGAGTGAAATTCTCACCTGAAATTTTCATTAGGACGGCCGAGGTTCGAATCCCGGTGACACCGGGGTGGAAATTTCATCTGAAAAATCACGTGGCGGCAGGAAGGGCATCCGACCTTAAATCTCCGGCCAAAACCATAGTAAGTAAGTACGTCAGAAAGAACGGAATTAAGAGAGAATAAGAAATCAAAGAAGTAAGTGCATGAATAAATGTAAGAATAGCAAGTACATGAGTCAAGGTATAGGAATTTAAAGAAGTAAAAGATGAATAAGAAGCGAAGAATAGGAAGTAAAGAAATTAAAAGAATCAGTAAGTCAATAACGAGGTAAGCCAGAAAGTAAGAAAGTAAGTAATTCGGCACATTAGGCAATAAGAAGCTAAAATAATAAATTAGTAGTATAAGACAGTAAAAAGTAAATAAATAAGTAAGCTAGCAAATAAGACGACAAGTTTAACCTCTACTCCATACGGACAGACGAATACGAATGATCGCAACATTGACAGGCAAACAAAAAGCGCTGCGCGACTGACATACCAAATGTACCATGGACAAAAAAAAATGTAATGCTTGTACTTTCCATTTTCAGGTAGCAGCTACACCAGTGATCACACAGCTAATAATTGTATTTTCCTCTTCAGACAGTAGCTGCACCATTATTTGTACTGCCACTTTCACTTCCATACAGCAACAGTTTTCTTTTCTCCCTTCTCTTTTTTTCTTTCTCTCTCCTTGAAGCACGAAAGAGCCGCAAAGCGGAGCGGTACATAAAAATTGTACACAACACTACCTTTGTTTTCTTTTTACACTACACTACCTTGGTATTTTCCTCTTTCATTTACACTAGCACGACAACGACAAATTCGTACAGTAATGACTGACATCTGTGGGATATCAGGCGTTACCGACGGATACCTAGTATAACGCCATGCATGGGGCGTAACGTACGGCGGTGAAGGGCGTCATAAACCTGTAAATGACGACTTTCACTGCTAAGGTGAGCATACCCGCCCACAGGGGGTAGCTTACAGGCTAGACATTAGATTAGACATAGACACGACCGTCTAATTAAGTTTAGTTACTAAATTGAATTTCTAAGTTTAGACCCTACGTTTACTTTGTAAGTAGAAATAAGTTATAAGCGCGCATAAGTTCCACATTTACACGTCGACAGCAATATGACATACTGTACACCGGTACACTTGTTTTTTTCCTCTTCTTGTTATTATACTATATTACAGTCGAACCTGCCCTAACGGACAACCTTATTCAGCGGACACCTGCCTATACGGACATTTTTCCTTGGAACCGATTTTATTTTACATAAAACAAGTGTTAAATCAGCCTCATTTCAGCGGACACCTTGTAGGCCGGACAGCGGACATCGCCATCTGTCCCGTCCACTTGACTTAAGCGGACACTTCACACGCTGCAGCACATTTTTTTTACACCGGACCATGTCATCCTTTCTTTTAAAACCATTCTTCAGACATTCGGAAATCCCTCTTGAATGTCTTACTACACCTAATTCGAGTCGAAGGAGAGAGAGAGTGAAATGCAGGCTACATCGCAACGCTGTAGTAGCCGTAAAGTTAATTCTGCTGTACATACCTCTTTCCAACCCTTTCGTTTTGGTGTTCTACCTGCTGGTGTACATTCCGAGAATTCTAATTGTCTAAGATTGCTGGCAGTGACTGTTTACTCACGAGTTACAAGGGGATTTTCTTCCCTGCTTGCATCATTCTATTCATAACTCAGATTGCCACCGGTAAGGTCGAGCTCAGGTAGTCAACTTGAGAAGGAAAAGACTTGCAGTACATGCGCTAATTAGTGAGACAGAAATTCAGTCGTCAAGTAAACATGAGTAACAAGGGACGAACGTGTTTAGACCTCGAAACAAGAAGAAATATTATTGTAGAAAGTGACAAGGGACTTTCAGTGAGAAAGCTTGCCGAAAAATTCAAATGCGGGAACACTCAAATAAACAATATTGTGAACCTAAATTTTCACTTTAATTTAATTCATTGCACTACGTTAATTTCTAGCTATACTTGGCAGCTTTCACTAGTCGTACAAATTGAGCATTTTGAATAAAACTTGTAACCGTTTTACAGAGCCCGAATCAGGAACGAAAAGTGACGACAGTGAGGCAGAAGATATACAAGAAGTTCTGTCAGTGAAGCAGGGACTAAATATGCTTAAACAGATAAAGAATTTGTGTATCACGCTGGACCGCGAGTACGGCGATTACACAATGGAACCAGTTAACAGACTTTATTCTCTTTTCGAGAATATCGCAAGAAAACATATGCTACATTTACACAGACAAATCTTAATGATTACTTCACGAAGCTGTAATGTATGTAAATTATTTAACATTACTCGTAATAACTCCCAAGGAAATAAATACTTAAACAGAAATGACTTAGAAAAATAAAAATAAAGATATGTATGTTTATGTTTAAGGTGGATGTACTTTGCCGTTAAATTGTTCGATTATTTTTACAAACTTGTTTCAGTGGACACCTCTCGTAATGGAAATCTTCCCTCGGAACCGACGGTGTTCGTAGAAGGGAGGTTCGACTGTACCTGTTTTTATTTTTATCCTACTGTATTCCTTGTTTGTATATTTTTTCCTTCTATTATTAATTTTCTGTACTACCCACATTTACACGTCGACAGCAATATGACATACACCGGTACACTTGTTTTTTTTTCTCTTCTTGTTATTATACTATATTACCTGTTTTTATTTTTATCCTACTGTATTCCTTGTATGTATATTTTTTCCTTCCATTATTATTAATTTTCTGTACTACCTCTAAATACACGATGTCAAATGCTCGCACACCCCTTCAATAAAAACTATTGCAAAATTTTCGTACTACCCTTAAACCCTTAGAGCATTTCTTTTATTTTCTTTCTCACACTTATATTTTGTCATCTTATTATTGTATGACATTGTATTTCACTGCTTTATTATTTTTCTTGTAACACGGAACATTATTGTAAAATTTGTAACACTTTGTACACTCCGTACCACGCATTGTTAACACACTTTTACTCTACACATTTTACACCCAATGTCATATGTTATTGTATTTTTCTTTCTCTCTTTCTTTGTTCACGTACTTTCAAACCTTATCAAAATTGTAAACACATTGTAAACCTTTTCATCCATCTTCATCAGAAGATAATATTCAACGAAAATTGTATTGTACCACCCTTCTTCCCAACCTTACCCGAGCACACACCACTTTATACATCTAGACTTCACAACCTGCATCTTCCACTACACGGACGAGGAACAGGAGAAAGAAGAAAGAAGAGGACAGGAGAAGGACCCAGTAGAAGATGAAGGCACCACCCCTACAACTATTCCAATCTGTGAGGACACAGATTAATCCAGGAAGGGGTGTTGTTACACCCTGGCATACCCATAGGGTACATCTACATCTATAAAACAGATACCCCTATCTGCCCCATACTCAACACACTTCAGCCCCTATCTCTACCCTAAGCCATCTAAAGAGGCAACATCTACAAACAACACATTTGAAAACTCTTATAACAAACTGACAAGTTTCCGACCAACATGTACCAACTGTTTCATCATTATTAGCACATCGGCTAAAGAACAAGCTACACTTACTAACTAGAACGGGTATTTGCCAACTCACTGAATCAGCAAAGCCATCAAGTATAAATAAATCCTTAACACTAGGAGGGGGGGGGGTCCGTCTGTCTACATCGCTGCCCAGGTGCTTATCGAAGACGTCAGACACCGAACTGCTGATCAGGTTAGTGTGTGTGCTCACGGTAAAATCCTAAAGCTCCTTCCTTGCACCAATCTCACCCTAACACTCTGTAATCACTTCATCATTACTTATAAATTCCTGCTCACTAACACATTATTAGTGAAGCCTGTCTATCACTTTAACGCCACTCCATTAAACTTTTACATTTCTTTACAATTGGCTACCTGTATTATTTATTGAAGCGCCTGCCACAGTTCTTCGGTCGCAAGCAAACATTCAGATTCTGCAGAATCAGGATTAGCAGCCAGCCGCTTGTTGTCATTACACCGCAAGTCAGGTTTATCCTCATACGAGTGACTCAAGGTCACTGTGTAAATTTGCTGTCCGGCCGGCTCTGGTCTGCCTTCCTCATTACTCGCCAGGCCCCACCCTTATTTGGGAAACCCTCTTATTTTAGTAATCAACCCTCAGGGACATTTCTACCCCCCAACACGTACTGAAATTGCTAGATACACAGAGAGCTCAAACCTCTTACATTAGTTTACGCCTCCAAGTTAATTTTAAACACTCACCCCCTTTAGGTACACGTCGTTATGGCCAATTAAAATCATAACAGTACGGTATGCATTTTGACCCTTGCGAGTTTGAACTTGACCGAAAACACTGTTGTCTCAGCAATAAATGCGTTATATAAAATAATTTTATCAAAAACTTGAAAAATATTTACCCCATTTTAACGTGAAATGTCGACTAGACAACGGGAAGATAAGACACACGAATAACCAATTAACCTGTAACAGTTAAAACAGACTTTAATGTCTAAAGTCAATCATATCTGAACCACAGGTCCAGGTTTGATTCCCACCTCTGCGAGAAATGCAATTCACTCAGCCTCGTGAGTTAAAACTGAACTGGGAAGAAGTGGGTTCGATTTCTCCTTTCTCCTCCAGGTAAATGCTGGGATTGTTTCTAACAGAAGACCATGGTCACCTCCTTCCCAATTCTAGCATCACAATACACACACTTCTATAGACAACACACACATACAAATTCTACCTGTATCCAAGTACAAATAGCTGATGACAGTGATGTCCTAAACCACTCACAAAACAACAACAACAACAACAACAATTAGCCACAGAAAGTTTTCCTCCATGATAAGGAATCAGGCTAGTAATATAATGCCTATGACAGAAAAGGTTGGTTGGTTGGTTCCTTAGTTTAGGGACTGCGATAACGTGGTCATATAGCCCTGTGTACTTTGGGTGTGTGTAGAATCTGTCTGATAACTGGTGTTAATTGTGATGGCTGTATTAGTGTGTGTTATAGGAAATGCAGGTAATGACTGAAGACGATCAATTGCGAGTGGTTTCTACTTTTGCTACCAAATGCTACCGTCAACGACACCTAGCTGTGAACTTGGCTACTAGAGGCCACCACGACCGCCACCTGGCGACGAAAGTTGGAACTAATAGAACGTTAATCAAATCCAACCTACAAATTTAGCTTCACATTATTGTAGTTAGTGGAAGGTTATTTTTCATTATGACATGGACCTGCCAGCGTTACTTCCCCTCCAAAAGAAGGCCTACTGAAGGATTTTTAATGCTCTTAAAAATCCGACGACTTCGGCCGGGTTTTAACCCGCGATCATGGGCACAGAAAAGGTTACCTACTGAAATGGAACCTAGCAGCAGTCTTAAAGATACATGAGAACATTTACCAAAGAACAAACTTGTTTTTGTTGATTCATATATAACAGGTACAGTATCCTCAACACTTTGATGCTCATGTGCATCAGAACGAGCATACACTGAAAGGGCATTCCTTATAAGTTCCTCAATTTCTAGTGTTGCACCTAACTGTCTTGTTAAGATATGTTATTACAACGTTTCACTTCTGTATTTGAAACATACAAGGAGGCACTCAAACGTTCAGTTATCAATGCATCAACGCAAGTGTTCATTAAAATTAAATATATACACGATTCCTCTTTAATGTAATTCCCCTCAGGATGAAGACCCACACTGTTTAACTTCACCTTCAGTTCCTGAAACTGCTGGAATGTTTTGTAGGAATAAAATCATTGCTGCAGAGAGCTAATGGCGGGGACCAGATTTTGCAGAAACAAAATGCAAGTCAGTAGAGCAGTTCTACCAACATACCCAGAGTGAGAAAAATAATTCCTTTATTTATACTGAAGTTATGTAACCTGGTTCATAGTGCCTCGTGGCTCAAAGTGCCCCATTCTCCCCTAATATTAAATAATGCGTTGTAAAAACTGATTTGCGGTGAATAGCTTGTATCCATTTCGAATTCTTCCCTTCATCATTAGGAAAAGGTCCATGGGCATAATAATTGCCTTCACAATTTGGCACACTGCACTTAATAGGCATAGCTTTACACTGCACTGATAACCATGAAGTATAACCGGATAGGAATTCCAAGAAAATCAGTACTGGGACCGTAACCACGAAACACAAACACGCAGAAACCACACCATAACACGAATGTTATTTCCTGAGTTTCCATAGCCACACGGCCGTGACGTCACTCGCAGATCAAATGCGTATTGCACGGCTTTCTCTCTCGGTGGCGTTGTCCATGCTATACTAGGATCACGTTCAGGCTTAGCAACGATGGTGAAACAGAAGAACCCTTCAACAATGACGATGCACTGCGTAATTCATCACCAAGCATTAGCATCAGAAACGTTGCCGGACACGTGATTTCACGTAACCTGGTTCATAGTGCCCCGTGGCTCAAAGTGCCCCACTCTCCCCTAATATTAAATAATGCGTTGTAAAAACTAATTTGCTTAATCATCTTTGAATATTCTTATGGGAGAGGCGCTGAGGGAGGATTATAACTGATAAGGTGTATTTGGGGGAGGGGTTCCTTACTGCGCCAGAAAATGAATCCGAGCCTCCTCGATAGTTGCCAATCCACAGATGGAAAAAGGATCGCAGAAGCACTGAACTCCGGCAAAAGCAACCTCAGAGTAACGCTGACAAGTAGCTCATTTTCAACATGTTTTAAAGATGGAAAGTGGTGGTGAACAATGGAATCACCTAAAACGCACAAATCTAACTAAGCTCGAACATGAGATTCCTGAATCTCGGGATAAATGGGTGGAAAAGTGGGCGCCTATCTCCATTGTTCATCATCTCGCTAACTATTGTAAATATAAGATGGAATTTCTATTTAAAAAAAAAAAAAAAGTGTGCTCGCAAGTTTATTAACATCAAAACACATACCGTACAAATAATCATAAACTCTCCTAAACCTACTTAAATAAATAAATAATAAATAAACGTGAATAATAAAATATTATTATTAATAATAATAATAACTTAAATTCGGTCCGTCACCTCGCTGTTCCATTACCAGCTGACGCATGTGGTTTCCTACCACTTCTAGGAGTATCAAAGAAAAGAAATTAACTATAATATTCGAATTACGAATAATAATCTAATAAAAAATACTTAAGGAACTGCCTGTCCTTCCTATACATTTGAATTCACAGTTATATTTTTGACCTATACAAAAGACTCCTGATTCGTTGAAGTTCCTAACACTATCAGCTGATCATCTAAACTATGAAAGATAATAAACACTAGAACTAATATGAATGAACTTCTGTACAATTATTTACAACGCTGCATTCTTTGTATTTACACTTCTCTCGTTTCATTCAACTGATAGTTCATTACTCGGAGAATCCTTCCTCTTATATTTCTTCACAAAATACATTTTAAATCCGCTACCCTTTCACATCAAGTTTAATATTGTCATACCTTGGCTTCAATAGCCCAAGTGGTTAAGCTTAGCATTGTAGTAATGTCTTAATCAATAATATCAATAATCAAATTATTTCTTGTAAATTAAATCCACTTTCTAATACATCTTAAAATACATCGGTTACCAATTTAAATAAAATAAACAGCTGTTTTATAACAATTTTAACTTTACTTAAGCCTCACTCAAAAAGATAAGCTTCACTTTCTCAACTATGTGGCATAAATCTTCACATTATACTTGTTACGACGCTTGCGTAATTATACATCGCATTCTTGCGGAAATACCTTTAAATTCACGTAGCTTCTATCATTGCACATTGTAGAATAAATCTTCATCAATTATCATGAAACTTGTGCAGAATATTATCAAATACCAATATACGCTGTCAAATAACCTCCTGTTCGGCGGCGTAGTCGGTAGCATGCTGAGCTTCTATGCCCAAGATAGCGGGTTCAAACCCGGCCGAAGCCGTTGGATTTTTAAGAGCGTTAAAAATCTTTCAGTATACCTTCATTTCGGAGGGGAAGTAAAGCCGGCGGTCCCATGTCATAGATTTGTGGCATGTTAAAGAACCTTCCACTAATTACACCAGTGTGAAGCTAAATTGGATAGGTTAAGAATGTAAACAACGCTCTTAGGTTCCAACGTTCGTCGCCAGGAGCCGACTGCGGTGGCATCTAGTAACCAAGTTTAGAACTAGCTGATCGTTGGAGGCATTTGGTAGCAAAAGTTGACACTACTTGAAAATCGAATGTCTGCAGTCCTTACTTGAATTAAAAACAGATAACACACACTAATATAGCCATCACAATTAACAACGGTTATGAGACAGATTCTACACAAACACCCAAAGAACACGGGGCTACATGACCGCGTTGTCGCAGCCCCTAAACTGAGGAACCAACCAACCAATGAAGATTTTACATTTCATGGTCCTATCTTGAAAATACCTCGCACCTTTACTGCAGAAGCTGGCATTGCTGTTATGCTTTTCCCTCGAAGTAACATGTTGTAACAGTCTTTTGAAATTACTGACATGGATGCTCCAGTATCAATAAGTGTTTTATATGCTTATCCGTCAATAAGAAGTTGAATTATAGGAACGTCTGCCGGTTTACATCATTCCTGCTCCTCTCTTTCCCACAATAAATCCTCGTCATCCGCCTGATATACTTCGTTTGTGTCTAATGAATAGGGTAGCGATTTTACATCCTCTATGAGGGTTTCAAAATCGGAGTTTTTTTAATCCTCCTTCGATTCTTCAGCTCAAACATGACGACTAGTACTCGGTTGTACATCTTGATTCTGAGGTCTATTTTTCTCTCGATCGGTCTCCCTTCATAATCGCCGAACATGTCTCTGGTCAGATTCTTGTCTATTCCTTCGGTCATCATTCCAATTCTTATATCTCAAGAAACCTCCATTATCCCGACTTCTATCTTGGTCATAACTATTCCTCCCATTGTTATTATTGTAGAATCCTGGCCTGCGGTAATTATTCGGGTAATCATAATTTTGGTATGGGCTTCGATCTCTAGCACTCCTGTATTCTTCCTCATACCTCCTATTTCTTGCATAACTATTACGAATAGGACCTGGTTCTCGATCAGTCTGTTGTGTCTGATCTATTAGAACCTGTTGTCTTACCTCGTATTTCTAATGATGGGATTATACATGGCACTTGTATGGTCTAACCTTCTAAGAAGTTCGTCCATCATCAGCAAACGTTGAATGCCAGCTGATATTATATGCCACTGCACATCCGGTGGTAGCTGTCTCGCTATTGCCTTAATAAGCTGGGTAAAGATGGCAAATATCTCTTAGAGTATACTTCAGCTCTATTCAATTGATCTTCAATTGACCAGAATCTTTGCTTAAGTGCTTCGGCAAATACCTCGAAATTCGTGTAAGTGTATTTGAATGCCTTATGCCATAATAATGCTCCTCCTTCAAAATACCTTTCCACTACTCTCATCTCTCGATCTATACATAATTTTATCTGAGAAATTCACGCATATCTCTAAGAAATTCTATGGCCGTCAGATCTGTAGAATTTCTCTAGTTGTTATACTCGGATCCTATCATCTGCTGATATGGGCCACAGTCTACCTCATCCTTGAGATCGATTCTCGGTCTGTCTGCGTTCACTCTTTCTTCGAACGGGTTCGGTTCTACCCATGTCCCTAATACTCCTTAACTGTTCCTCTAATCTGTGTAATCTAGCCATATATGGATCCTCCGATTCCTTCTTCCTATCCTGGCTTTCCTTAAGAATTTCCATCGAATCCGTTTGTTACTCGCCTAGAGTACGCGTGTACTTGGATCTCGCTAGTCGCTCCTTTAAATTACTGCACTGATCAATTTAGGAATGCTGAGTCTGTTTAATTTTCTCTACCGTTGTTCTGATCTCATCTACCTCTTTCTTAATTCCTTTAGTTTCGACAGTAAAATATAAAATATCCAATTCCGCTTTCTCTCTGAATTAATTTAATTTATCCACGCTAGCGATTTGAACCCCGTCAATTTGTTTTCCTAAATCATTCCTGATAGTTAACAATATCATTGGTTAACTTAATTTCAAGATTTTTAACATCGTCCTTAAATTTAACATGCACATTGTTCATATTATCCTGATTACATTTTATCAGTTCACATTTCATATCAACAGCACTCTTAACAACATCGGTAACCTCGATGTAAATCTTGCCCTTCAGTGTTTGGGCTTGTTCAGCAACCTGCACCTGTAAAGTTTTCATAGTGTTTGATACTTGGTTTATTTGTTCTTCAACTGCCTGAATTTGTGTAGTGTTGTTAGTGATATCTTCGCGTAAATCTTTCAAATTCTCTTTAATAGCATCCTGAACAGTAACAGTTTCTACGATAGACTCTCAATGACTCGAGTATCCGCTTGGACACGGCAGGGTGAAGCTTTGTGCTACACAACCGAGTCTAGAGCCGTCCGTGTGAGACGTGCCCTCAAATCCGTCTATAAGACGAGGAAATATAAGTCCACCCATGTGGTGATGTGAAATCCGAAGTCATCGAGTATTATTTAGCACCATAGTGTGTGCAGTGAAAGTGATATTAACAGTATTGGTTATTTGGTGAGACCAACAGTGAAACTGGGAAAAATCTGTATTATTTTCCAACATTTTTGAGCCACGTGGAACACCACATTTCACCACGAGGGCCAGTGGCAACCCTGACAGCTCGTCTGACGGGTTCACTATCTTACTCTTCTCCAAAACTATTTCTACCTCTCTTTGAAATTTGAGTATGTTTTCAGCAGCTACTTCCTCCGATTGCGCCTGGGTTGCCCTAACCTCTCTGTGTAAACTCAAAATATCGTCTTAGATTATTCTGGAACAACTTTCTAGATTGTCAAAACTAGTCTGTAGTTTAGCATTGGTTTCCTTAATTTCGTCCTTTCATCTTTTAACCTATTAATGCTTTCCTAAAGCTTAGCATCCAATAATATAAAGCCTACTCAATCGTGGCGTTCTCTGCATCAACGCTGTCCTCCTAGCAGTACGCTTATTGACCACTGCAGCGCTGAGTACCCACCTAACATTTACATGTAATAGCATTGCAATCGCAAGCTAAAACCAGCAAAAATATACTTAGGCCTATACACTATATTTACAGTACATGGTTGGTTGGTTCCTTAGTTTAGGGGCTGCGACAACGCGGTCATGTAGCCCCGTGTACTTTGGGTGTGTGTAGAATATGTCTGATAACCGGTGTTAATTGTGATGACTGTATTAGTGTGTGTATCTGTTTTTTTAATTCAAGTAGGGACTGCAACTTTGAATTTTCAAATAGTTCCTACTTTTGCCGCCAAACGCCACCGTCAACGACTACTAGGCCTAGTTCAGAACTAGCTACTAGACGCCACCGCAGTCGGCTCTTGGCAACGAACGTAGCAACCTAAGAGCGTTGTTTATATTCTTAACCTATCCAATTTAGTTTCACACAGGTGTAATTAGTGGAAAGATCTTTAACATGCCATAAATCTATGACATGGGACCGCCGGCTTTACTTCCCCTCCGAAGGAAGGCATACTGAGGGATTTTTAACGCTCTTAAAAAATCCGACGGCTTCGGCCGGGTTTGAACCCGCTATCTTGGGCATAGAAGCTCAGCATGCTACCAACTACGCCACCGAAGCCGCCTTACAGTACATGAATACACATTGTTGAGTAGAATGAAGTAAAATATAATAGATGTTCATCTGTTACTACTAGGAGTTCGTTTCAACTGTGGATTTCCCTTATTAAATAGCACGCACAACTGTCTGATATGTAGGCTTAAAGGTAAGGTGTCAGTATAATAATGGTTGCACTGAATATTTTTACCAGTGTACCAAAGAGTTTCCGTGAAAAGGAAAGACTTCTCTTAATTTTTATGATTCTTTCTTTCTTTTCATAATTTGTTTTTCTTCTCAAGACGTAGTCTCGTGTCATTGGTGCAGTTAGTGACAGATGGGCGCAGAAACATTTGCAATTTTATCCTGCTCAGTTCCTCAGGATGATCACTTACTCCTCACTGTAGAATATTATTTTTAGCAACATGTGGCAACAGTATTGTATTCTAGTTAATGTCCATGCTATTCCTGGACTGCTCAGCGTAACCGATATAATTTCGTCCGTTACTTCTTCCAGCGAAACGAAACCTGGCTTACGATACCGGAGACGACCTCTCCCACTGTTTTTGAATTGTAAATTAGTGACATTACTGGAGATGGACTTTTGATACCGAGGCGCAGTTGACCTCGCTGTTCCGTACCTTAAAACAATAACTAACTCGAGATACTACTAATTTTATCAAGCACTCTTGACATGATATAGGTAGGCTATGGTCTTCAGCTCGTTATTTTTGTTGTTTCTTTAGGGGTGTTGCAACATCGTGGTCATGAAGCCACTTGTTCTTGGATGTGTGTAGAATGTGTCTGATAACTTGTGTCTCTGTAATGTCTGTAATAGTGTGTGTATTTGCAATTGAGGTAAACTTTGGGTAGTAAGCGGCCGTGGTCTTAAATTAGGTACCAGTACCATCCCGGCATTTGCCTGGCGTAGAAGTGGGAAACACTTCCAGAATAGCTGAGGTAGGAATCGAACCCGCCTCTTCTTAGGTTTGCCTAATGAGGCTGAGTGTACCCCGTTCCAGCCCTCAGAACCAGGAACCGAACTCAGGCCTCCGCAGTGACAGCCAAATATGCCAGCCACTACGCAACGAGGCGGACTCGACAGCACGTACCAATTACCCTCCAATATAGGCCATTGCAGCTCTCGTTATAGACATTTTGTCAATTAGCCCCGTGTCTGCTACCCTGTGTCAATGCGTCGTGTGCATTTGTAATTCCGGTGATGGGTGACCTTAAGTTAGGAACCATCCCGGCATTTGCCTGGAGTAGAAGTGCTCAGACCTGAATTAAATTTCTTGGCAGAGCCTGGATTCTAACATGGATCTCTGGGGGCGACAACCAAGAATGCTAGCCACTACACGACGAGGAGGTCAGGTATCAACATCATTAGAATTGGAGCAATAATACAAGATCACCCAATTTTCAGTCGCATGGTCAGCGTAGGCTACATACCTTGTGTTATTGCTTTAATCCATAATTTCCTAGTTGGCTCTGGACTAGGAAATCCATGAAAACTAGTTCCAGGAACATTATTTCTAGAGCCGACACGCAACAGTATACCATCGTAATACAATGACCTTATTTCAGTAATATACTGTAACTTGATTCGTGCGTACACAAATGTGTATAAATACCGCCAACTGAACTGATCATGTAGGGGGGTATGCAGCGCCTCTAGCGGTAAACATAGCATCTGCAGGGTGGACAGCTCCCAAAAGCCATTGGGCAGGCTTTTTATTATCGGAGGCTAAGCCTGAAGCTGGATAGCATAATTTTTATTCTCTTTCTGACCTTCTCTCGTTTCAAGCTGAACTCGTTTAATTGTATCATTCAGTCATCCCTAACGTTCTTACTGGTGGCTTCGGTGGCGTTGTCGCAGTCCCTAAACTGAGGAACCAACCAACGTTCTTACTCTCTTCCTGTACTAACTTCTTAGTTTCCTCTGAGTAAATTCAGTAATCAGCAACGCACGCTACCAGATGTGTTCTTATTTAGTTGGTTAACCGCATTGATGACAAATGGACGCTTTCAACTATTAGGTCGTGTGTTATACAGATAGGACAAACCATTTAGATGGAGAGTAGAGAATTAAAATACCGACTCATGTGGTGCTCAAAACCGTGACCTCCGGTTTTTTACGTCTTTGCTCTACCACTGGGTTAATGGTGGAACATTTCAATCCTCATTAACAAGAGGTGCAAAGCCAAACGCCAGGATATTCGGGCACTATCACAATGCCGTAGAATGCTGGAGGGTCAACATTTTAACTGCTTGTACTACTTGTTCAATACCTGACCTAATAGCTGAAAGCCTCCATTTGTCAGCTATTCGAATTATTAGGGAACAGAGTAAAGAACTTGGATTATAAGCATAGAATTCGCTTTTTATTTTATTATTTAAATTATATTTTCAGAGTGAAAAAAAAATATATCAGAAATGTCTGGGAGGAATATTTTATGATGCTGGGGATTGGTACCCCAGTGTGAAAAGTTGCTTGACCTAATTTCCCCAGCTGATTGTAGACATGGTCTACAAGGAAGGTTCCACAGGACTTGAAATAAGGCTTTTAGCTGGAGTGAGTATAGAAATAAACATCGAGGAAAACCACGCTCAGGCTAAGAGCAGACAACACTGAGATTCAACCCTAGGATTCTCATAACTAGCAGTTCCCCATAACAGTCGTGGAATGTGACTTCACGCTCTCAGCTAGGCCTACGTTTCTTTGTCAGACCGTGAGAAAATAACTCTTGACCAACACAAGAAGAATTATTGAAGTTCATTAAGATATTAAACTGGTGTGATAAGACTAGGCAACACAAGGTTTATTGAAAATGATCAGGCAAATGACTTAACGGAAAGGCGAAAACGTGTGTTCAGTGGAAAAATAATATTTAATAACGAAGACTCACCGAGTTGGATGGCGAACAGGTAGCTTTCACCTTTGCAGTACATCGTCGCTTCCTGCTAGTCATTCTTTCAAAATATATTGCCAAGTTTGTGGCCAATCTAAAAACTCTCCTAGCAACAGACAACAAAATGCCTCATCACCAAGACAACAAAACAATCCCCAACCTCGAGGACGAAAGCAAAAAGGCCATTGTGCCAGATGCTCTTTCTAATGAAGGCGGGAAATGCATTCACATAATGCTACACTAGTACAGCGGTTCTAGACGTTCTGTACGTCTAAAAGCCCCTGAATCCAAACCTAGGTTGGAGCCTATGCATGTAAGGGCAGTAGTGCACCTACAGTATATTTGGAAGTGCCGGCAGTAATCACATTATGATCTGCTACATCTCTCATACGATTATAATATATACTGTATATGTAGGGGAAGGTGGGCCACAGTGAGACAAGCTCATTAAATCTATTTTTTGAAAGAGGGATTTTTTTATATATTTGTTAGAGGTTGGCTCTCATGGTAGCAGACATTTTGATCCTGTTTACTCTTTGAAAGAAGCATGTTATGTAGGAGATAAACAACATCATCGTTTTTGAGGTAGGAAAAGTAAAATTGTCGTCCATTGTTTTTTTTATAGTTATGTGTATCATTGTACATTAATGAATATGATATGGTCGAAATACATACATATTACTAAATAATTATTGTAATTGTCAGCTTCTTCAGTATTGTAGGTTAAATGGTAAACATAATTGTTTTTAGATGTCGCATGTGGGCCACAGTGAGACGCAAGAGTGAGACAGTGAGAAAGATATACGGAGCTACCCCAAAGCTGAGGAGAGGGCAGAGTCGACTTCTAGGAGAGAAAAGGGGAGATCTTTCATTCCAACTGACACCCCAGAAGAAATAAAACTTGCTCTTAAGTCCACAAATTTAAAAAAATCAAAAGGACTGCAAGAAGAGTTCGTTCAGCCAAAGGAACTTGAAATCCAAGAAGGCAGCCCTAGCTACAGACATTACCATGGATGATGATGTTGATGATTCTTCTAATTCAGACAGCTCGTCAGATAATGAAGAAACGAGCTCCTAACATTTCATCAGTTTCCTCGCAAACCTAAGGAAGGTGACTTCGTTCTGGTTGAGTGTTCAGGGAAACACTAAAGATTTTACATCGGGGAAGTGAAACGAGATTTAGATAAATGGAAATTATGAAGGAAAATTCTTAAGAAAATGTGCAAAAATGATAGGCTGTTTTTTTTTTTTTTTTTTTTTTTTTTTTTTTTTTTTTTTTTTACTCAGAGGTTGCAGATATTGTTTCAGTCCCCGCGAAAGACAACAGATTACTGTTGCCGGTTCCCTGTGCATATGGCAAAACAAAAAGACAAATGTCATATCTCAAACTTTCTGTAAATGTTGGTAATCTGAATGTGCTTAGTGTTTTCTGGCATTAATTCTTTGTTTTAGTATTTATCTATGTATGTAACCAGTTAAAATAAATTATTTTCATTGTGTCTCAGAGTGGACCATCATCTGTCTCAGTGTGGCCCACGGGTGGGCTACAGTGAGACGGCTGCAACATGTACACAATTTATTATTTTTACAGAAAAGTGTGGATGCTTTAGAAGGTCAACCGGCTCTCCGCTCCGTTCTCCACCCCTCGCCCGGCGGTGTTGCCATGCTATTGCATCGTATCTTCAGTCGCGTGCTGCATGCGAGAACGTACAGGACAACAGCGTACCGACTACGCGTGACCTTCAGGCTTCCAATGGTTTGTCCCGCACTATAGTTATCTATTGTTGTATTAAGATTATATTGTACAAATTTTGAAGACATTAATTATTAAATAAAATAATAATTATAATAATAAACAAAAAGTCAGGATAACCCACTCTAACTTATAAAGCGGATGACGAGATCGGCAGCAACCACGTCATTGGCTAATATAACATCGAGTGGATTCTCTTATAACTTTTTGGTTGGTTCTTAAGTTTAGGGGCTGCGACAACGCGGTCATGTAGCCCCGTGTACTTTGGGTGTGTGTAGAATCTGTCTGATAACCGGTGTTGTGATGACTGTATTAGTGTGTGTTAACTGTTTTTTTAATTTAAGTACTGCAACTTAGAATTTTTCAAATAGTTCCTAGTTTTGCCGCCAAGCGCCACCGTCAACGACTACTAGGCCAAGTTCAGAACTTAGCTACTAGACGCCACCGCAGTCGGCTCTTGGTAACGAACGTAGAAACCAAAGAGCGTTGTTTACATTCTTAACCTATCCAATTTAGCTTCACACAGGTGCAATTAGTGGAAGGTTCTTTAACATGCCATAAATCTATGACATGGGACCGCCGGCTTTATCATAACTTTTTCTTTACGACATCTGATCTAACTTCCTATCATCTCAAACAACATAATATATCATCAATTCTTCTCTAACCAAAACCTAACACTCTTACTCATTTCACTAACCAATCCACCTTCTAAAACATAACATCATAATTCAGAATTCCTATGGCCAAAGACTCCTGCCATCTATTGTTTGTTCACCACAAAGAATCTAGTAGCACAATGCACTAGACTCCATGTTGTGCCCCAGCAATAGGCGCCCATTTTCAACCCAATTAAACAGTGACAATCCCTCCCATGTGATTCTTACGCGTGAAACAAGTAAGGATCACATAAAAATATCTAAATACATGAATAAATTAGAGAATACACATTCAAAACATAAATTAATAAACTATTAGAAAAAACAATATCTTAAATATCTTCTAGGAGTTCAATATGTCTTCGAATATCTGCTTCCTTTCCTTCTTCCCCTTCATTTATTTCCTCTCCTTCTTCACCTTCCTCCTTGTTCCTCCTTTTCTTCTGTTTCACCTTCTTCTCATTTCCCTTATTTTTCTTCTTCGCCTTCCCTTCCCTCTCCTACCGTTCCTCATTTTCCTCCTCTTCTTCCTAATCTGCCTTATCTTGCTCAGCAGTTCCTTTCTTCTTATCTTTTCTTTCCTCTTTCCTTTATTTCTTTTATCTTCTTTTCCTTTTTCTTCTTCTGATCCTTCACTATCTCATTTCCTTCTGCCTGACACGTCGTTCTATTCCTACTCCTTCTCTTTGCCTTCTATCTCGTCCTTTTCTTCCTCCACCTTGTCCTCCTCGTCTTTCTCCTCCAACACTTCTTCACCTTATCTTCTTCCTGTATGTTGTCTTCCTCCCCCTCTATCTTGTCCTCCGCCGTTTCCTTCAGCTTGTCCTCTATCTCATCATCCTCCTTATCTTCAGTGTTATCCTTCTCCTCCATCTTGTTCTCCCTCTTGTCTATCCTTTTCTTCTTCCTCTTCATTACCACCTTCCTGACGCCCTCCACCCCTCTGATGATGTTCCTGCTTTTATGATCAATTGCAACAAACGATGATGAAGTCTTCCAAGAAAGAAAAAAGAAAGTCATCACTATGACAGTGTTAGAAGACAAGTGCAATACCCAAGAATGCACACTGATTATTTCTCAAGTTTCCGTAGAACAGTTCGTATGATACGATGGATCTTGAGGTTTCTGTACAATTGTCGACAGAAAAATATGAGAAGAACTGCCGAACTATCCACTGAAGAAACCACAGAAGCAGAAAAAGTCGTGATGAAGTTCATACAAAAGGTGTATTTTGTTGGTGAAAAGGATGAAAGATTCAACTCACTATGTGTTTTCATGGATGATGAGGGAGTGATGAGACTGAAAACAAAAATTATATCGCGCAAAGATGATTATGCTATTCGTTGTCCTGCTATCCTTCCGGCGAAGCATACAACAGTTCACGCTCTCATTTGGGAGAAGCACAAAGAATTATGTCATGCTGGAAACCAGATTCTGCTCAGCGGACTCAGACAGAAATATTGGATCCTTGGAGGAAGGAGAACGGTGCAATTAAAACATGTGTTGTCTGCATGGAAAACATCTTGAAGCAGAACAAACTCCTCTCCCCATAGACAGAGTGAGAGAAGCCTCAATTTTTGAAATAACAGGGGTCGACTTTGCCGGGCCTCTGATTTTGAAAGGCGGAGAGAAAGCCTGGGTCTGTCTGTTCATGTGTGCGGTTATCCGTGCAGTCCGCCTGGAGCTAGTAACATCTTTGGCTACTGCAACATTCCTCGAAACTTTTCGGCGCTTCGTGTCCAGACGTGGAAGGACAATGATTGTCAACAGTGACAATGGGACAAACTTTCAAGGCACCTGCAAAATGTTAGAGCCAATTCAGTGGGATAAAAATCCTGAATATAGTTCTGTACACTAAATAAAATGGAAATTCAATCCTCCCACTGCAGCATGGTGGGGAGGATGGTGGGAGAGGCTGATTGGTGTCCTCAAATAAATGCTCAGGAATGTTATGGGAAATTCATGTCCGTCGTACCAAGAAATGATAACTGTTCTGTGTGATATTGAAGCTGTCATGAATTCACGACCACTTACCTACCTGTCCAATGATGGAGAAGACCTGATGGCTATCACCCCTACAATGTTCCTACAGGAGATTGGAATGCCCGATATCGACATGATAGAGGACGTAACATGTGACAGAAGATTCAGGTACAGACAAAAAGTAAAGGAAACATTAAGGGTAAGATTGAGGATTGAATATCTTGGACAGCTAATACAGAAGAACCACCACAAACCCTGCGTATGTAGCCAGTGACAACACGAAGAGACTAGATTGGCCGCTGGCAAGAGTGACAGAGGACATCCCTGGCAAATGTGGTGTCGTGAGAGTTGTCCGCTTGGCGACTACAAAAGGAAATCTACTGAGGCCAGTACAGATGGCGTATCCACTTGAAGTGACATCTGGAGATGATCAAGCTTTAAGACTGCAAGTTGAGCGGCATGGAAATGAGAAGGACAAGAAAAATCCGAAGACAGTTAAACCATCTACTAATACTTCTGATCTCATCAAAACCAGTAGTGGGAGAGTGGTGGTTAAACCAAAGAGATATTTTGACTGACTTATTTATTTTTGTGTTCATATATTTTGAGGGGGAAAATATGTTATTTTATTGTTTTGTGGGAGAATGTTGAGTTGGCAGCAAGCACAAGAGTTGGTAGTGCAGAATCTTTCACATAGTCAGTGAAGTTCAGTGTCAAAAAACAATGTTGTGTATCGTGTGAATTGTGAACCTTTCCACAACAAATAATACAATATGTATTCTAGAGGAGTCTGTGTGATTTATAAGAAGTGAACCTAACATCTTGAAGCCATTACTATTTTCACAAAAAATGTATATTCTTCATCCGTAGCAATTATTCTAAATTCCAAATACTGTAATTCTGTACCTTATCACTGAAATAATTATTAAATACATTATAGGGAGTTGAATGAACTCATTTGCCCACGCACACGGTTTGGCAACCTCTTTTCCAGACCGCATGGCAAGGCGAGAACTGTCAATCCCATTCCGGCAGTGTACAGCTTACATTTCTTGATTAACATTTTGCATAAATGCAATCCATTGAAATGGTGCATGTATCTAAAACATGGAACAAGAATACTAGGAAGTGAAGCTTCGACCTTTTTGCGTTCCTCTATAGACGGCAGCACATATGTTCGACTAGGGCGATATCTATTGTGTGTAGTGGACACTTGTGTTTTGGAAGGAGTTGATTACACCACTGCTGCCAACAGATGTAGATTGACACTAATGGTTCAATGTTGTAAAAGCAGCAAACATGATGGGTTTATATAACAATGAGAATACATGTATGCTCATAAATTAAAAATGAAATGTTAAACTTGTATAGCTCTGCCTAGTGCATCTTCAACTAATTGCCAGTTACATACAATCCCGTGACATAGTTGGCTATCAT
This sequence comes from Meconema thalassinum, assembly GCA_946902985.2. Lineage (NCBI taxonomy): Eukaryota > Metazoa > Arthropoda > Insecta > Orthoptera > Tettigoniidae > Meconema > Meconema thalassinum. The sequence goes on from OX336391.1 coordinate 218,682,829, forward strand.
TTATGAATTGATGCTTTTTTGTCAAAGCCGTTGGGTTGGGGCTACATGACCGCGTTGGCGCAGCCCCTAAACTTAAGAACCAACCAAGCCGTTGGTTTATTATTATTTATCGATTTTGTTTTCTAAGTGCTATTGTTCTTGCGATATTATGTTACTTTTTCGTTTTTCGCTGAGAAATGGCAGAAAAACAACATAAGAAGCGAAGTAGTTTTTATTGCGCTGCTCTTTGGTGCAGTAAGAGGTGTACTTCGATGCCGAGTTTCCTTTTTTTTTTAACACAAAATGTGATAAATGTTCCGGCATAAGTCAACAAATTGCCAGCGTTTCGCCCCGGTGTACCATTGGGCTCTTCAACCGATCCGATCCTGGTAGGTAAGTAAGTCATGAACAACTATTTTCGCTGATAAATTCTTCCATTTCGGTATACGGGAGATTCAAAAAAAACTATTAGCTAAAGAATTATACTACCCATGTGGTTGCTTCTTCTCCTTCTGCTTTTACGGCCTCATTGGACCACTTCAATCATTTCTTGGTCCTCTTCTTCAGTAAGTTTTCTTTCCGAGTCGCCCAGTAGCTTTCCATTCGCTCTGATCTTCTGAAGTGTTCCTCATCTGTAAATACCTTTTTTTTTTACTGTATAACGTTTGTCTAGTTTTGCTTGAAATCATGGTTGACTTTCATGTTTGACCTTGTATGATCAATCTCCGAGTTACAACTGCGGTTGTTAACCGTAGAGGTTGTTGTGCGTTTGGTCAGAGCTATTTTAATTTGCTCAAGTCCGCCGGCAAAGACCCCCCTATCCGCCACCTGGTACGAGACCGTAGTAGGTTGTATCTACTATTATAATAATATAATAAAAAGAGAATTGCGCACGGATGTACATAGAAATACATAGGTAGAAATAATGTTCTTGATGTTCACTTGGAGCAAACTCGAGTTAGCGATTTCTTCCTTTATAATAATATAAGGAAAGTATACAAGTGTGTATGGCATAAGGCACAGGGATGATGACCAGGGTGTCCTACACCCCTGTAGCAAATTTGCCCAATAAATGGGTGGGGTACAATGCATATAATATATTGCTACGTGTCTATACAGGCAATAAGCGGCGCGTTATGCGGTGGGGTGAGGAAACTGTTTATGTAATCACAAAAGACGAGATTGTCAAGGCAGTGGAAGAAGAAGGAAAGAGACGGGTCGAGTCGGCTGTGGTGGTTTGTGATTGTAGAGAATCTGTGAAGACATGAATGTAGCGATTGCAGTAGGATGTGTGATGAATAAATATCAGATTTAGGAAGATATAAAATTAATTTATAATTTTACCCACGGAACGTAACAATTGGCGTCAGAAGCTGGTTCGAAATTGGCCGTGAGTGTGACTTTTATTTTTGAAACTTGCAACTGTTTTCGTTCTTGGGATTATGGCTACTGTGAGAGTAAAATTAAGAGAAATGAAGGTTATAGAACTGAAACAGGAGCTGGAAGACCGCGATCTAGACACTACTGGAAACAAGGCCGCTTTGCAGATGCGACTTCGCTCGGCCTTGGAGGCTGAAGGTAAGAATCCGGAGCCCCCCCCCCCCCCCTGTTCGAAAGAGCCATAAGCATGAAGGACCTTGCCGAGATGATGAAGAACCAAGCTGAAAGCTCCAGACTGCTAGAAGTAAAGATAAGTGAAATTTCTAGAAACCAAACTGAAACTTCACGGTTACTCGAAGGGAAGATGCACCAGTGGTTGGAAAACAAGTTAAAAGAAAGAATTTACGAAAATTCTAGGGCGTTCATAGAGGAACTTGAGAAAGTTGAAAAGGATGACTAGTTAAGAATTACCGCCATCATAGAAAAATTTGATTCGCTCCAGAAGATCATGGACACAGGTACTAACGAAATTATACCAACAACCGGAGCCAATGTTAGGAGCGTCCATATAAAGCCACCTACGTATGACGGGAAAGCCCTATGATCCACGTACCTGAAGCAGTTCGAGGCCGTAGCTACTGCCAAGAGATGGATAGAAGCAGATAAAGCCGTTAGCCTGGTAACTGCTCTCCGGGGAGACGCTCTGAACATTCCACAGACTATTCCAGACAACGAGCAAAAGGATTACACATCCCTGGTGGCAAGATTGGATATGAGGTATGGGGACAAACATCTACAGCAAGTCTATCATAGCCAACTGATTAACAGACAACAGAAAAGCGGAGAGACACTGCAGGAATTCAAGGCGGATATCGCGTGTCTTGTTCGGGTAGCATACCCTTCTGCCCCGAATGATTTCATCGAGCGGTTGTCTGTGGAAACCTCCTCATGGGCGTGAAAGACCCAGAACTGCAACGAGACCTCCGTCTTGCTCATCCTCAGACGCTACTGGACGCATTGGCACGTGCATTGGAGTTCGACGCTGCCACGCAGACGTCAAGGGCGAACGCACGGCTACGATGCATCGTCGAGGAAGAGACCCTGGACGAGAAGGTTGAAGGTTGAACGGATCGTCTCGAAACTTCTGCCGCACCGGAGAAGGGAGATACGTTGCTGGAACTGTGGTGAGTTAGGTCATGTAGAAACCACTGCCCGAATGAAACCAAGAACCAAGAAAACTAGATTGGGCCGGTGCTGAGGGGCGAGCATCGAGGAATGGCCCTACGGCCCCTAAAGGGCATGTGCAGGTTATCTCCCTAATGCGTCAGGCACAGAGTTTCTTCGTGGATGGAACCATCAATGGTATGGAACGTGACATGCTCCTTGATACTGGGGCTACTATCACGATTAAAGGAGCCCTCCAGCCGACGAGAGTTGTACTGAAGACAACGACGGGAGAGCCGGCGAACACTTACGGTGAAATCAACGTTAACATCGGACTGGGCAGCAAGAAGATCAACCACCGAGTGATAGAGGCCGATATCACAAAGATGTCATTCTTGGTATAGTCCTGATTATTAAATTAGGACTAGCCCTGGATTTAAAACACATAAGCCTCAGATTCGCTGATGAAGAAATCATCCTTCATGGACGAGGCGATGGAGCGGTGCGAATGGTCCTGAACACGTATGAAGTTCTTCCTCCCAGAAGCGACAACGTGACCATGGCTCGACTGGACAGCGATAACCAGGAGGCTACTGGGATCATCGACGCTGTAAGAGGAGAAGAGATTTGTCGAGGGTTTTCACTGGGAAGAGCTGTTGTCAACGCCACGGGACCGGTACCGGTTCAAATGATGAACCTGAATGAGTACCCAATCACCCTGAAGAAAGACACTCCGGTCGGTTGGTGTAGCCCGGTATCAACGATTGTGCATGGGAAAACTACGAATGACGTCCGGAGAGACATCGGAGGCGTCGGGAAGCTGACGGAAGCTCTACAACGTGAACGAGCAAGGCTAACCAAGGATCAAAGAACCAGGATCGGGGCACTTCTGACGTAATATCTGGATGTCTTCGCCATCGAAAAGAACCAGCTCGGCAGAACGTATGCGGTGAAGCATCGGATTAACATCGGAGATGCTCAGCCAATCCGACAGCGCCCTCGACGTTTGCCACTGCCCAAGAGGGAAGAAGCCGAGAAGATAATCTCCGACATGCGCCAACAGGGATTCATCGAACCTTCTACTAGCCCTTGGACTTCACCAGTTCTGCTCGTAAAGAAAAAGGACGGCTCAACTAGGTTATGTGTGGACTAGCGACAGCTCAACAGCAAGACCGTCAACGACAGCTATCCACTGCCCAGGATTGACGACACTTTGGATACCTTATCTGGGTCCCAAGTGTACTCCACTTTGGACCTGAAGAGTGGATACTGGCAGGTTGAAATGGAACCCCAGGATAAAGAGAAGGCGGCTTTCTCCATAGGGTCGGGGCTCTGGCACTTCACTGTGATGCCCATTGGATTATGTAATGCGCTAGCTACGTTCGAGAGGTTGATGGAGACGGTGCTACGAGGCCTTTCATGGAAGACTTGCCTGATATACCTGGACGACGTCATAGTTATTGGGAAGACCTTCGACGAACACCTGTCGAACCTGGATGAGGTTTTCAAGCGACTGCAGAGCGCCAACTTGAAGTTGAACCCGAAGAAATGCCAGCTCTTTCAGGAGGACGTCAAGTACCTGGGACACGTCGTATTTAGGAATGGTGTAGCCGTATATCCTGAGAAGGTCATGGCGGTGAGAGAATGGCCAATCCCCAAGGACGTACATGAACTATGGAGCTTCTTGGGGTTATGCTCCTACTACAGGCGTTTTGTACCCGGATTCGCCAGCATAGCCAAGCCGTTGACGACGCTCATCGAGGAAGGACGAGACTACTGTTGGGATGAACACTGCCAATCGTCCGTCGAACAACTGAAAACGTTCCTATTTAATGCACCTATCCTTAGTTACCCGTGCACCGTTGGCATGTTTATACTAGACACTGATGCTAGCAACAAAGGAATTGGTGGAGTTCTGTCACAGATACAGGAAGGCCGGGAGAAAGTAATCGCCTACTTCATCAAGGTACTCTCCAAGCCCGAGAGGAACTACTGCGTCACTCGACGGGAGTTACTGGCTGTGGTGAAGTATGTGGAACACTTCTATAAATACCTGTATGGACGAAGTTTTCTACTGAGAACGGATCATGGAGCCCTGAAATGGCTTATGCGGTTCAAGAACACCGAGGGACAGATTGCTCGATGGATTGAACGCCTACAGGAGTACAATTTTCACATTTAGCATCGAGCCGGGATCAGCCATAAGAACGCGGACGCACTCTCAAGAAGACCATGCCCTGCGGACTACAGCCACTGTTTCGGCAAGAATCGAAGGCTGGTCTGGTCAGACGACTGACAGTCGGGAAATAATAACCGGTATGCGACGCGGCTCAATCCTGTAAGCCAAGATGATCAAATCGACTGACAGTCGTTAGCGACTCATGGCAACCTGCGGATCTCCAGAAGGCTCAGAGTGAGGACGCAGATCTTGGCCACATCATCCAGTGGCTCAGGAGAGGACGCCGGCCTACGTGGGAAGAAGTCGCTCCGCGTAGCCCCAAGGCTGAATCTTATTGGGCCCAATGGGACTAGTTACGTCTGGAAGATGGAGTACTGAAGCGCATCGTCGAAGACTCGAATGGGACTTCAACCAGGACACAGATCGTCGTTCCTCAGAAGAAGACTTCGGATGTACTGCATCATCTGCACAACGGGAGTTCTGGAGGACATCTTGGCGTGAACAGGACCCTTACGAAAGTCAGAGAAAGATTCTACTGGGTAGGTTGCAAGGAAAGCGTCAAAAATTGGTGCAGGAAATGTGAGGTCTGTGCTGCTGGAAATGGTCCGATAGGAAGGAAGAAGGCATCCATGCGCCAATACAATGTTGGAAGCCCATTCGAACGGAATGCGATCGACGTGGCAGGACCATTCCCCAACGAACACTGCCAATCGTCCGTCGAACAACTGAAAACGTTCCTATTTAATGCACCTATCCTTAGTTACCCGTGCACCGTTGGCATATGTATACTAGACACTGATGCTAGCAACAAAGGAATTGGTGGAGTTCTGTCACAGATAGAGGAAGGGCGGGAGAAAGTAATCGCCTACAGCAAGGTACTCTCCAAGCCCGAGAGGAACTACTGCGCCACTCGACGGGAGTTACTGGCTGTGGTGAAGTATGTGGAACACTTCTATAAATACCTGTATGGACGAAGCTTTCTACTGAGAACGGATCATGGAGCCCTGAAATGGCTTATGCGGTTCAAGAACCCCGAGGGACAGATTGCTCGATGGATTGAACGCCTACAGGAGTACGATTTTCACATTGAGCATCGAGCCGGGATCGGCCATAAGATACAGGAAGGCCGGGAACAGGTACATTTTGGTGGCCATGGACTACTTTTCAAAATGGGTGGAAGCTTATGCAATCCCCAACCAGGAATCAGTCACCGTCGCCAAGATCCTAGTGAACGAGTTGTTCTCACGATTTGGCGCTCCTTTGGAATTACACTCGGACCAAGGGAGGTACTTTGAGTCGGCAGTGGGCCAGCAAATCTGTCAAATCATGGGAATTCGGAAGACCAGAACGACGCCACTACACCCACAGTCGGATGGAAAGGTCGAGCGGATGAATCGAACAATCGGGAAGCATCTCTCTAAGGTGGTGGCAGAGAACCAACGCGATTGGGAGGAACATCCCCCCCATGTTCTTGATGGCATACCGATCTTCGGTCCACGAGACAACGGGGCAGACACCGGCTTCCGTACTTTTTGGGAGGGAACTGCGATTACCCTGTGATTTGGCATTTGGCTGTAAGCCCGGCGAAGAACTGGTGGCAGGAGACGATTTCATCATCTGCCTGAAGGAGAAGATGAACCAGATCCACAACCTTGTGGCGTAGTTGGTAGCATGCTGAGCTTCTATGCCCAAGATCGTGGGATCAAACCCGGCCGAAGCCGTCGGATTGTTTAAGAGCGTTAAAAATCCCTCAGTATGCCTTCCTTTGGAGGGGAAGTAAAGCCGGCGGTTCCATGTCATAGATTTATGGCATGTTAAAGAACCTTCCACTGATTACACCAGTGTGAAGCTAAATTGTATAGGTTAGGAATGTAAACAACGCTCTTAGGTTTCTACGTTCGTTGCCAATAGCCGACTGCGGTGGCGTCTAGTAGCTAAGTTCTGAACTAGGCCTAGTAGTCGTTGACGGTGGCGTTTGGCGGCAAAATTAGGAACTATTAAAAAATTCAAAGTTGCAGTCCTTACTTGAATTAAAAAACAGATACCCACACTAATACATCCATCACAATTAACAGTGGTTATCAGACAGATTCTTCACACACCCAAAGTACACGGGGCTACATGACCGCGTTGTAGCAGCCCCTAAACTGAGGAACCAACCAACTTGTTCGAAGGAACCTCGGAAATGCTAGCGACCGGATGAAACACGCCTATGATGCACGGGCACGAGAAGGTGGCTTTAACGTGAAGGATCTGGTATGGCTGTTTGGTGTATTCCTTGGAATACACGTTCAGTTAGAGTTAGCTCTTTGCTTTTTTTCATTAGTTTCATGTATTTAATTTCCCCTCTTGCAGACACCAACAGTGATCCCTTTGTATTCCTTCTTTCCTACGAGCAGAATAGTATTGTGTTTTTGAGTTTGTTTCAGTTGCTTATTTTGTGAAAACTTCACTGACTCACCACACGGCAACACGCCGAAGTTCTTCGGATTCATTGGGTCACGAGGACTCACATACCTCTCCAACAGACTTCGCCGCTGTCGTCAGCTAACATCTCTTTTAAGACACTACTCCATGAAGAAAATTACATTTTGTAAAGAGTTTTTTTTTTTAAATCTTTTCCATTCTGCTATAAGCTCTTTCGTTTCCTTCCCCTTATTCCTCGCCTACCTAGCTCTATCGTGTGCTTCTTTGCTTGCTCTCACATCTAGTTCAGACTTCGAGTGTACAGTTCGGCGCCCTCTCTTAGAGGCCAGTCTCCTGTCTACATGAGACAATTTTCAAATAGACGCTATGTCTGTTTTTTTAAGCAACGGCTACAAGGAACCTTCCACTTCAATTATTGTGACAAGTTAAGTAATCCGCAAACTTTCAATTTTAAACCATTTTAGAGGGTTTTAATCAATATTTTGGATCCTTTTACTAAAAGTTATAGGCAGTACTGGAATTTCACAAAATTGTGAAACCTCTGTCCCTCGTGGGAATCGCTTTTCTTAGCTAACAAAGCTCTTTACCAGTCATGAAATCTAGTAATTTCCACACCAAATAAGGGAATATTTTCCCGCAACGAGGGATTCACGTCAATTAACCGCTGTCTAAACTTAACTTGTTTCCGCCGAGGGATTATTACCGCTCCATTTAACTGTCAAAACAGTTCTGGAATTTTCCATTTAAAATAAACTCCAAACCGCAAAGAACTATACTACGAGGTCATCTGCCCCTCTTAACACAGATTAAAGAATACAAATTTGGAATTGAATTTAACATTTTGAGGTGGACCTCTAAATTTAAAAAGACCAAAATTAATAAAACACAAACTTAAATAAAAATTATAAAAATAAACAAAAATTACGCAACAAAAAAATATCATTCAAAAACGAACAAGTCGTTGAGTCAATGTACACTGGAGAATTTAGATTGCAGGTCCTAACCCACTCTCACTTATAAAGCGGATAACGCGATCAGCAGCCACCGTGTCATCGGCTAATATAAGTTTGAGTCATCTGCAAACCAAGGTATCTTCGTAAGTCAGCAAGATCCACACACTCGGTGATAATGCGGGCCACGGTGAAAACGGTTCCACAGGTACAAAGTGGGGGGTCTTCCCTTGTCATCAGATACGAGTGGGTGGATCTTGTATGACCTATCCTTAGCCTACACAAAATGACGGACTCTCTCCGTGACCGGAAAGAGCTCCGCCACACGCGAGTAGTTCCCTTGATCGCTCTCAGTTTACTGGGCATTGGATCAGGTCCCAAAAAGCCAGAAATTGTAGGCGTAACTGGGTGCGAATATCTCTAGCGGGTACCTCTATTGGTCGAGGTGGTAGTGATACAGCCTCTTTTGCAGCTTGGTCCGCTAACTCATTTTCCGCAATTCCCAAGTGGCTTGGAAGCCACAGAAAGGTGATTCGAGTGTCAGCGTGGCACAGCCCGGCTAGTAGGTCGTGGATTCGCTGCACTACGGGGTGTTTCGGGAAACATGTAGCAATTGACTTCAACGAACTCAAAGAGTCGGTACACACGAGAAAGTGGATTCGTGCATCCTGTAGTGCAAACTGCAGAGCTTCACAGATGGCAACGAGCTCCGCAGTAAACACACTACAGGCCTCAGGCAGAGAGATATTGGTATTTGCACCATCAATAACGTAAACACAACCCACCTTCTCATCCGGGTAGAGAATGCTAGCGTCCGGAAATTGGTGAACTATGCTGTGGAACTGCCTCCGATAAACGGAGGCATCCGTGTTCACCTTAGGACCTCGGTGCAGATCTAACCGAATTTCCGGACGCGGGACTTGCCACGGAGGCACCTCGCTAGGTGTCCGGGTCATACAGGGACCTACAGCCACTCCTATTTCAGTACACGAACTATCAAGTCTAATACGAACCGGCCGAGTGGCACGAGGCCGGTTGGCGTACCCCTGGTGGTTTTGGGTACCGAAGAGAGCTTGATAGGTCGGGTGTTGCGGCATTTGACGCACCTTGGCAGCATATGTTAAAACCATATGTTGGCGTCTATAATTTAAAGGTGGAACACCCGATTCGGAGAGTAGGCTAGGTATCGGGATGGTCAGGAAGGCACTGGTAGGCAGCCTAACGCCACTATGGCGGATACTATCCAGCATTTTCAAGGTTGCCGGCTTTGCTGAACCGTATGCCGCAGAACCATAGCCTAGCCGGGACAGGACGAGGGCTTGGTAGAACCGTAGCAGCAGCGCACGGTCAGCCCCCACGTAGTGGCAGTAAGAAACTTGAGCATATTCAGTTTCCTGAGACACGTCATGTTCAATTGCCGTATATGGTGCTGCCACGTTAATTTGCTGTCAAAATGGACCCCAGGAAGCGATAAGTGTCAACCAACGGCAACACAGCATCCCTGAGATGTAGTTCAGGGTGTTAATGTAGCCTCCGGAGCCGACAAAAATGGACGACGGAGGTTTTCGCTGCTGAAAAACGAAAACCCCGGTCGTGAGCCCACCTGTCGATCCTGTTGATAGCTAGCTGCAATTGCCGTTCCACGACTATCATATTTCCAGAGCTGTAATGCAGAGCTCAATCGTTTACATGCAGTGATGGAACTACCGCGGACCCGGCGGCGGCAATAATGCCATTTATAGCAATCGCGAACAAGGTGACACTCAGCACAGAACCCTGAGGAACTCCATTTTCTTGAGTATAGTATTGCGATAATGTCCTACCGACTCTTACTCGGAAGAGTCGGACGGACATGAAATTCGCAATGAAAGTTGGTAGATTACCACGGAGTCCCCTCTTGTGAAGGGTGGAAAGGATCCCGTGGCGGCATGTGGTGTCGTAGGCTTTCTCGAGGTTAAAGAAAACCGTGACTAGGTGGTGCCTTCGGAAAAATGCCTCCTGTATGGCGCTCTCAAGTCGCACCAGATGGTCGGTGGTGGACCTATGAGAGCGAAATCCGCACTGGTACTCAGACAGGAGACCTTTCTCCTCCAAGAACCACACCAGACGACGGTTCACCATCTTCTCCAGCATCTTACATAGGCCATTTGTCAGACAAATGGGCCTATAGCTGCTTATAAACTTGGGATCCTTTCCAGCCTTGGGAATAGGTATCACGATCCCCTCTCGCCATTGAGATGGAAACTCCCCCTCAATCCATATACGATTGAAGAGGATCAACAGTTGTTTTATACTGGATTTGCACAGATGTTTTAACATTTGATTATGTATGTTATCCTCGCCGTCCACTACTTGCGACAGGATCCCCCCTATGCCAAAGTCGCTAGAATCGGTATCGACGATGCACCTTTTTCCAGGTCTGGGGTAGGCCAGAATAGGCGCGGTGCACAGAGCCTGCTTGAGTTGTTCGAAGGCACTGTGGCATTCTGCTGTCCACGTGAAGAGTTGGTCCTTCTCAGTCAGTCGATGTAAAGGTTTGGCGATGTCGGCGAATCCTCTCACGAAGCGACGGTAATAAGTGCAGAGTCCCAGGAAGCTTCGTAGTTGGGACTTGTCCTTCGGTACTGGCCACTCCCTCACAGCTGCGGTCTTCTCTGGGTCGGTGCGCACCCCTTCCTCGGAGACGATATGCCGAAGGTACTGGACCTGCTTCTGGAAGAGCTGACACTTCTTGGGGCTCAACTTCAGCTGGGCAGCCCGTAGCTTCATCAAGATCTCCTTCAGGTTGCTGTAGTGCTCCTCGAAGCTTCTTCCTAGAACGATGACGTCGTCTAGGTAGACCAGGCAGGTCTTCCAGTGTAGTCCCCTCAGAATGGACTCCATTAGCCTTTAGCCTTTCGAAGGTCGCAGGGGCGTTGCACAGACCGAATGGCATGACGGTGAACTGCCAGAGCCCGCTGCCCACAGAGAACGCCGTTTTCTCGCGGTCCTTAGGGTGGACCTCCACCTGCCAGTAGTCACTCTTCAAATCCAAGGTGGAGAACCATCTTGATCCTGATATGGTGTCCAGCGTGTCGTCGATCCGGGGTAGAGGGTAGCTGTCCTTCTTCGTGACGTCGTTCACCCGCCTGTAGTCCACGCAGAACCTGGTGGAACCGACCTTCTTCTTCACAAGCACGACCGGAGAACTCCAAGGACTATGTGATGGCTCGATCACCCCTTGATCCTTCATCTCTTCTACCATCCGGTCGACTTCGGCTTGCTTGGCGTGCGGGACACGTCGGAATGGGGCCCTAATCGGTGCGCTGTCCCCAACGTCGATTCTGTGCTGGACCAAGCTTGTCTGCCGAAGTCTTTGCTCCCCACGGAGAAGACATCCTGGAATTCGTGTAGCAGGTCCCGAAGTTGGCGTGATTGTTCCTCGTCTAAATGGTCCTGGGATCCTTGGTACAGCTTCTGTAGTTCTTCTGGCAGGGCGCGTCTTCTTCGGTTGTCCGTCTGCAGGTGTCCGTCCGTCGTGTCTGTGATGCGGGCAATCCAGTTAACGGGCTCGCAGACTCCTAGGTTGGTGTCCCGGTGAACCGTAATACCGTAGTCGTTCAGGTTGGACAGGCGGACGTACGGCCGAGACGTCGTGTTGATGAGAGTCTTGGCAACTAGCAATCCTTTTGTCTGGATGTCCTCATATTTTGGCTTGATGACAGCCGCCACTCCCTCAGCTGTTCCGTCGACAATTACGGCAGCGCTGACTTCCGTCCTGGCGGGAACGATGACGTCCTCTCTCAGCCTTACTCGTCGTGCGGCGACGGCCTCGTGTGCTGGTTGCAAAGCAAGTTCCTCACTTCCGAAGTGCAGAGTGTTGGTACTCAGATCCAAGATGATGTTGTTCTGGTCCAGGAAGTCCAGTCCGATGATCACTTCATTTGATACGTCAGCCACAAGCACTGGATGCTTTATCGCCCGTCGACCAATGACGAACTCCTGTGATGCTTCGCCATGTACCGGTGCGGTCTCTCCGGTCGCGGTTATTAGCTGGAGGTTCCTTTGTGTGGGTTGCACTCTCCACTTCGGGATGACGGTGGGGCTGACGATGGTCCTCGATTCTCCCGTGTCGATTAGCATGGGCCAGCTCACTCCGTTGACGACTCCGTCGACCATCAGGCTGCTATTGTCCCTCCGTAACTTCGTCACACGCACTTGGACTGCCGGGGCTTGACGAATGTCACAAGCCAACCTTTGCCCCCCAAGGCTGGCTGATACTTGCTTCCCTGGGCCGCGTGGTTTCCCTACGACTGACTGTCCCGACGGAAACCCTTGGCGGCGGCGATCACCGCAGTCCTTGCTCAGGTGGCCTCTCTTACGGCAGGTCCAGCAGGTCGGTAGTCCTCTTCCTGGCCGCCTCTCCGGAAGTCCTTCGGCTTCGTTTTTGTTGGTGGTACTGCGACTCTTGAAGAACCGGCCTAGCGCCTCCATCAATTCGTCGGTCAGGGGCTTGGTCTCGTTGGTTTTTGCTGGTTCGTCGACGTCCACTTGACGCACACGCGCGTGCATTCTAGATGCCTGTTTTGCCGTCTCGAATTCAAGTGCGTGGCTCGGCGCATCTGCAAGGGTCTTATTGCGCGCGAGTCGCAGCGCCTGTTGAGTGTCCGAGTCCCGTAGCCCGTCGATGAAGGTCTGCGTCGCAATCTGTTCCAGAAAGTCGGCCGGTGCTGTTGGATAGGCGAGCCTTACGAGGCGTGCGATGTCCATCTCGAACTGCTGCAGGGTTTCCGCGTTCTTCTGTGCCCGGGTCCGGAGCTGCATCTGGTAGGCCTGCTGAAGATGGCTATCTCCATATCGGGACTCCATATGGGCGATCAGTGAAGCGTAGTCCTGGGATCCAGTCGGGATGGCCTGAAGGACGTTAAGGGCGTCACCTCTCAGCGCTACAATGTGAGCTGTAGCCTTTTCTGTGTTGTTCCAGTTATTTATGGAACAGGCCGCCTCGAACTGACGTAAGTAGGTGCTCCACGGGACCTTTCCGTCGAAGGTTGGGGGCGTCACTCTGCTATGTCCCGTTCCTGATATTTCCGGTGTAACGGTGGGCGGGCGTTGGCGCAGCTCGGCAACTTCCGCTTGTAGAGCGTTGAATCTCGCTTCCATCCCCGACGGCGGGCATTGGCTCAATTAGCAATTTCCATTTGTAAAGCGTTGAATTTCTCTTTCACCCCCGTCAGTGGGCGTTGGCGCAGCTCGGCAACTCCCTTTTTAATGCGTTGAATTTCTCCTCCACCCCCATCAGCGGGCGTTGGCGCAGCTCGGCAACTTCCACTTGTAAGGCGTCGAACTTCTTTTCCACTGCCGTGACTTCCTCACGCAGACCCAGTTCTAATTTCTTCAGGTCCTGTGTCAACTTATTCTAACCGTCTTCCATCTTCTTCTGGCCGTCCTCTATCCTCTTCAGGTCCTCCGCTAGCTTATTTTGACCGTCTTTCATCTTCTTCCGGCCGTCTTCTAGTTTGGCAGTTAGGTCCTCGGCTAACTTCTTATGGCCGTCTTCTAGTTTGGCAGTTAGGTACTCGGCTAGCTCCTTCTGGCCGTCCTCCATCTTCTTCTGGCCGTCCTCCATCTTCTTCAGGTCCTCCGCTAACTTATTTTGACCGTCTTCCATCTTCTTCTGGCCGGCCTCCATTTTTGTTTCCATGCCATTTAACTTTTCTAGCAATGCTGCCAATTGCGCCTCCATTTTAGTTGTTTGTCTTGTAACGGGCATGCATTCACAGGAAAATTAGAGAAAATGACCTGCTCGGGTTTTGAAACCAGGACCGTCAGGTGTTGTGCTTGAGTTCGTAATCCGGCTTCTGACACCAGTTGTTACGTGCCACCCCCTAGTGGCAATTCCGTTAACTGGATTACGGAGGGTAGAAAGTACAACACCAATTACTGCTTTAAAGAGAAGTTAGCTTTATTGCTTGCAGGAAAGATACACCACTCAACAGCAAATACAAGCAATTAGAACCTTACTCCAGTCTCCTCAAGTCTCTTCCTTGAGCGCTCTTGCCCCTTTCACTTCTCAACAAACCACAGAAGTAAAACCGTCTTAATGAGCCCGGTGGCCTTGACAGAAGCTACCTGCACCTCTTCCTCATGTACACCAACTACAGTTACTTACGATATTCCGCTACACGCTATTTCGCTGTCCACAAGCTAGGGGAAACAATGTCACTGGATTTCGTAACTCGCACGGCACTTCGTCACCACACTTCTGTCGCTCAGGAAAGACGCTCGCACTAGCTCGTAAAACACACACCCACAGAAAACTCGGTCCCCTCACTGTTGAAGCCGCTTATATAGCAGGCTGGTGACTCAGTGAATTCTAGAATCGTCCAGGACACACGGCCTCTCGACATTTCCTTCACTGGCTGGATCACGAATATTCTGGACCATCCCTTTCACTTCGCAATCCGTTGCGTAACGCGCACTTAATACACTGAGGCAGAGCACACACAGCCCGGGTGAGCTGTGACTCATGCGGCGAGCGACAAAACAAACTCACAGCCGTAACACCACCCCCTTCCTAAAAGGCTGATCGTCCCGATCAATCATTGGTCCGTCTGTGTCCCTCCGTAGGCTGCCAGGCGATCTCGATGCACGATCTTCATCTTCGCCCTCGGGCTCCGCTGGATCCTGTAGACGACATCGTTGATCCGTTTCACGACTCGGTACGGGCCCTCCCAGGACTTCTGCAGTTTGGGTGACAGGCCTTTCTTCCGTAATGGGTTGAAGAGCCAGACCAGGTCGTCCTCGTGGAATCTGCCGGCATCCGTCTGCGGGTCGTATTGGGTCTTCATTCGGTCGGCCACGATCCGCAGTTTCCTTCTCGCGAACGCGTGCACGTCCTCCAGTTGGTCGACCAGTTCTTGACAATACTGGCTTACAGGGACCGGACCATTCCCAGGTCGGCCGAAGGCAAGATCGACTGGTAGACGGAGTTCCCTCCCAAACATGGCCCGGGCTGGTGTGCACCCGGTGGCTTCATGCACGGCGGCGCGGTAGGCCAGGAGAAATAGAGGAAGATGTCTGTCCCAATCCCTCTGGTGCTCACTGACGACTATTCGGAGATGGTTCTCGATGGTGCGATTGAATTGCTCTACCATCCCGTCGGACTGAGGGTGTAGCGGCGTCGTCCTTGTCTTCCGGATTCCCAACAGCTGGCATAGGTTCTGGAACACCTGCGACTCGAAGTTCCTCCCTTGGTCGGAGTGCAGCTCCAGGGGTACTCCGTACCGGCTGACGAATTCCTTCACCAGGGTCTCTGCAATCGTCGCGGCTTCTTGGTTAGGGAGCGCATACGCCTCCGGCCATTTGGTGAAGTAGTCGCTGACGACCAATATGTAGCGGTTCCCTGCCTCGCTTAACGGGAATGGCCCAGCAACATCGATGGCCACTCTCTCCATGGGGCCGCCCACGTTGTAGGTTTTCAGTGGACCCCGTCGTATTCGTCCTGAGCCCTTGCTGGCTGCGCAATCGTGCCACCTCGCGCAGTTGTTCTCCGCGTCAGTTCGGCATCCGATCCAGTAGAACCGCTCTCTCAGCTTCTCCAGGGTATTCTTTATCCCTAGGTGTCCACCAGATGATCCTCCATGGACTTCCTTCAGGACTTCCTCCGTCATAGCCTTTGGAACGACGACTTGTTCCCGAGATATCTTCCCGTCGGTGCTCTCCCTGGTACGGCATATGAGGCCATCCCTCACAACCAGCGAGTCCCACTGCGCCCAGTAGGACTTAAACTTTGGGCTGCAGTCACTCACATTGTTCCACCCGGGTCTGGGGGCACAGGCCCTCTTCCATTCGGCTATCAGTCCCAGGTCATCATCTTCTGCTTGTGCCCACGTGAAAGATTCGCGGCTCCCTTGAAATTCCACGGTAGTCCTTCGGCACTGTATCCCGGTGTTCTCCTCCCTTCGGGCACAGAAGGTGCAGTCTTCGGGGCACGGTCTTCGTGACAGGGCGTCGGCGTTAGAATGCAGTTGGCCTTTCCTGTGCTGAATCTCAAAGTTGTACTGTTGAAGCCTCTCTAACCACCGCGCGAGTTGACCCTCGGGCTGCTTGAATTTCAGGAGCCACCGCAGGGATGCATGGTCGGTCCTGATGAGAAATTCTTGCCCGTACAGGTACTTGCGGAAGTGTTCAATGGACTTCACGATGGCGAGCAGCTCCTTCCTGGTGACGCAGTAGTTCCTTTCTGGCTTTGACAAGGCCTTGCTGAAGTAGGCCACTACTCTCTCCTCGCCGTCCACTACTTGCGACAGGATCCCCCCTATGCCAAAGTCGCTAGAATCGGTATCGACGATGCACCTTTTTCCAGGTCTGGGGTAGGCCAGAATAGGCGCGGTGCACAGAGCCTGCTTGAGTTGTTCGAAGGCACTGTGGCATTCTGCTGTCCACGTGAAGAGTTGGTCCTTCTCAGTCAGTCGATGTAAAGGTTTGGCGATGTCGGCGAATCCTCTCACGAAGCGACGGTAATAAGTGCAGAGTCCCAGGAAGCTTCGTAGTTGGGACTTGTCCTTCGGTACTGGCCACTCCCTCACAGCTGTGGTCTTCTCTGGGTCGGTGCGCACCCCTTCCTCGGAGACGATATGCCGAAGGTACTGGACCTGCTTCTGGAAGAGCTGACACTTCTTGGGGCTCAACTTCAGCTGGGCAGCCCGTAGCTTCATCAAGATCTCCTTCAGGTTGCTGTAGTGCTCCTCGAAGCTTCTTCCTAGAACGATGACGTCGTCTAGGTAGACCAGGCAGGTCTTCCAGTGTAGTCCCCTCAGAATGGACTCCATTAGCCTTTAGCCTTTCGAAGGTCGCAGGGGCGTTGCACAGACCGAATGGCATGACGGTGAACTGCCAGAGCCCGCTGCCCACAGAGAACGCCGTTTTCTCGCGGTCCTTAGGGTGGACCTCCACCTGCCAGTAGTCACTCTTCAAATCCAAGGTGGAGAACCATCTTGATCCTGATATGGTGTCCAGCGTGTCGTCGATCCGGGGTAGAGGGTAGCTGTCCTTCTTCGTGACGTCGTTCACCCGCCTGTAGTCCACGCAGAACCTGGTGGAACCGACCTTCTTCTTCACAAGCACGACCGGAGAACTCCAAGGACTATGTGATGGCTCGATCACCCCTTGATCCTTCATCTCTTCTACCATCCGGTCGACTTCGGCTTGCTTGGCGTGCGGGACACGTCGGAATGGGGCCCTAATCGGTGCGCTGTCCCCAACGTCGATTCTGTGCTGGACCAAGCTTGTCTGCCGAAGTCTTTGCTCCCCACGGAGAAGACATCCTGGAATTCGTGTAGCAGGTCCCGAAGTTGGCGTGATTGTTCCTCGTCTAAATGGTCCTGGGATCCTTGGTACAGCTTCTGTAGTTCTTCTGGCAGGGCGCGTCTTCTTCGGTTGTCCGTCTGCAGGTGTCCGTCCGTCGTGTCTGTGATGCGGGCAATCCAGTTAACGGGCTCGCAGACTCCTAGGTTGGTGTCCCGGTGAACCGTAATACCGTAGTCGTTCAGGTTGGACAGGCGGACGTACGGCCGAGACGTCGTGTTGATGAGAGTCTTGGCAACTAGCAATCCTTTTGTCTGGATGTCCTCATATTTTGGCTTGATGACAGCCGCCACTCCCTCAGCTGTTCCGTCGACAATTACGGCAGCGCTGACTTCCGTCCTGGCGGGAACGATGACGTCCTCTCTCAGCCTTACTCGTCGTGCGGCGACGGCCTCGTGTGCTGGTTGCAAAGCAAGTTCCTCACTTCCGAAGTGCAGAGTGTTGGTACTCAGATCCAAGATGATGTTGTTCTGGTCCAGGAAGTCCAGTCCGATGATCACTTCATTTGATACGTCAGCCACAAGCACTGGATGCTTTATCGCCCGTCGACCAATGACGAACTCCTGTGATGCTTCGCCATGTACCGGTGCGGTCTCTCCGGTCGCGGTTATTAGCTGGAGGTTCCTTTGTGTGGGTTGCACTCTCCACTTCGGGATGACGGTGGGGCTGACGATGGTCCTCGATTCTCCCGTGTCGATTAGCATGGGCCAGCTCACTCCGTTGACGACTCCGTCGACCATCAGTCTGCTATTGTCCCTCCGTAACTTCGTCACACGCACTTGGACTGCCGGGGCTTGACGACTGTCACAAGCCAACCTTTGCCCCCCAAGGCTGGCTGATACTTGCTTCCCTGGGCCGCGTGGTTTCCCTACGACTGACTGTCCCGACGGAAACCCTTGGCGGCGGCGATCACCGCAGTCCTTGCTCAGGTGGCCTCTCTTACGGCAGGTCCAGCAGGTCGGTAGTCCTCTTCCTTGCCGCCTCTCCGGAAGTCCTTCGGCTTCGTTTTTGTTGGTGGTACTGCGACTCTTGAAGAACCGGCCTAGCGCCTCCATCAATTCGTCGGTCAGGGGCTTGGTCTCGTTGGTTTTTGCTGGTTCGTCGACGTCCACTTGACGCACACGCGCGTGCATTCTAGATGCCTGTTTTGCCGTCTCGAATTCAAGTGCGTGGCTTGGCGCATCTGCAAGGGTCTTATTGCGCGCGAGTCGCAGCGCCTGTTGAGTGTCCGAGTCCCGTAGCCCGTCGATGAAGGTCTGCGTCGCAATCTGTTCCAGAAAGTCGGCCGGCGCTGTTGGATAGGCGAGCCTTACGAGGCGTGCGATGTCCATCTCGAACTGCTGCAGGGTTTCCGCGTTCTTCTGTGCCCGGGTCCGGAGCTGCATCTGGTAGGCCTGCTGAAGATGGCTATCTCCATATCGGGACTCCATATGGGCGATCAGTGAAGCGTAGTCCTGGGATCCAGTCGGGATGGCCTGAAGGACGTTAAGGGCGTCACCTCTCAGCGCTACAATGTGAGCTGTAGCCTTTTCTGTGTTGTTCCAGTTATTTATGGAACAGGCCGCCTCGAACTGACGTAAGTAGGTGCTCCACGGGACCTTTCCGTCGAAGGTTGGGGGCGTCACTCTGCTATGTCCCGTTCCTGATATTTCCGGTGTAACGGTGGGCGGGCGTTGGCGCAGCTCGGCAACTTCCGCTTGTAGAGCGTTGAATCTCGCTTCCATCCCCGTCGGCGGGCATTGGCTCAATTAGCAATTTCCTTTTGTAAAGCGTTGAATTTCTCTTTCACCCCCGTCAGTGGGCGTTGGCGCAGCTCGGCAACTTCCTTTTGTAAGGCGTTGAATTTCTCCTCCACCCCCATCAGCGGGCGTTGGCGCAGCTCGGCAACTTCCACTTGTAAGGCGTCGAACTTCTTTTCCACTGCCGTGACTTCCTCACGCAGACCCAGTTCTAATTTCTTCAGGTCCTGTGTCAACTTATTCTAACCGTCTTCCATCTTCTTCTGGCCGTCCTCTATCCTCTTCAGGTCCTCCGCTAGCTTATTTTGACCGTCTTTCATCTTCTTCCGGCCGTCTTCTAGTTTGGCAGTTAGGTCCTCGGCTAACTTCTTATGGCCGTCTTCTAGTTTGGCAGTTAGGTACTCGGCTAGCTCCTTTTGGCCGTCCTCCATCTTCTTCTGGCCGTCCTCCATCTTCTTCAGGTCCTCCGCTAACTTATTTTGACCGTCTTCCATCTTCTTCTGGCCGGCCTCCATTTTTGTTTCCATGCCATTTAACTTTTCTAGCAATGCTGCCAATTGCGCCTCCATTTTAGTTGTTTGTCTTGTAACGGGCATGCACTCACAGGAAAATTAGAGAAAATGACCTGCTCGGGTTTTGAAACCAGGACCGTCAGGTGTTGTGCTTGAGTTCGTAATCCGGCTTCTGACACCAGTTGTTACGTGCCACCCCCTAGTGGCAATTCCGTTAACTGGATTACGGAGGGTAGAAAGCACAACACCAATTACTGCTTTAAAGAGAAGTTAGCTTTATTGCTTGCAGGAAAGATACACCACTCAACAGCAAATACAAGCAATTAGAACCTTACTCCAGTCTCCTCAAGTCTCTTCCTTGAGCGCTCTTGCCCCTTTCACTTCTCAACAAACCACAGAAGTAAAACCGTCTTAATGAGCCCGGTGGCCTTGACAGAAGCTACCTGCACCTCTTCCTCATGTACACCAACTACAGTTACTTTACGATATTCCGCTACACGCTATTTCGCTGTCCACAAGCTAGGGGAAACAATGTCACTGGATTTCGTAACTCGCACGGCACTTCGTCACCACACTTCTGTCGCTCAGGAAAGACGCTCGCACTAGCTCGTAAAACACACACCCACAGAAAACTCGGTCCCCTCACTGTTGAAGCCGCTTATATAGCAGGCTGGTGACTCAGTGAATTCTAGAATCGTCCAGGACACACGGCCTCTCGACATTTCCTTCACTGGCTGGGTCACGAATATTCTGGACCATCCCTTTCACTTCGCAATCCGTTGCGTAACGCGCACTTAATACACTGAGGCAGAGCACACACAGCCCGGGGGAGCTGTGACTCATGCGGCGAGCGACAAAACAAACTCACAGCCGTAACACCACCCCCTTCCTAAAAGGCTGATCGTCCCGATCAATCATTGGTCCGTCTGTGTCCCTCCGTAGGCTGCCAGGCGATCTCGATGCACGATCTTCATCTTCGCCCTCGGGCTCCGCTGGATCCTGTAGACGACATCGTTGATCCGTTTCACGACTCGGTACGGGCCCTCCCAAGACTTCTGCAGTTTGGGTGACAGGCCTTTCTTCCGTAATGGGTTGAAGAGCCAGACCAGGTCGTCCTCGTGGAATCTGCCGGCATCCGTCTGCGGGTTGTATTGGGTCTTCATTCGGTCGGCCTCGATCCGCAGTTTCCTTCTCGCGAACGCGTGCACGTCCTCCAGTTGGTCGACCAGTTCTTGACAATACTGGCTTACAGGGACCGGACCATTCCCAGGTCGGCCGAAGGCAAGATCGACTGGTAGACGGAGTTCCCTCCCAAACATGGCCCGGGCTGGTGTGCACCCGGTGGCTTCATGCACGGCGGCGCGGTAGGCCAGGAGAAATAGAGGAAGATGTCTGTCCCAATCCCTCTGGTGCTCACTGACGACTATTCGGAGATGGTTCTCGATGGTGCGATTGAATCGCTCTACCATCCCGTCAGACTGAGGGTGTAGCGGCGTCGTCCTTGTCTTCCGGATTCCCAACAGCTGGCATAGGTTCTGGAACACCTGCGACTCGAAGTTCCTCCCTTGGTCGGAGTGCAGCTCCAGGGGTACTCCGTACCGGCTGACGAATTCCTTCACCAGGGTCTCTGCAATCGTCGCGGCTTCTTGGTTAGGGAGCGCATACGCCTCCGGCCATTTGGTGAAGTAGTCGCTGACGACCAATATGTAGCGGTTCCCTGCCTCGCTTAACGGGAATGGCCCAGCAACATCGATGGCCACTCTCTCCATGGGGCCGCCCACGTTGTAGGTTTTCAGTGGACCCCGTCGTATTCGTCCTGGGCCCTTGCTGGCTGCGCAATCGTGCCACCTCGCGCAGTGGTTCTCCGCGTCAGTTCGGCATCCGATCCAGTAGAACCGCTCTCTCAGCTTCTCCAGGGTCTTCTTTATCCCTAGGTGTCCACCAGATGATCCTCCATGGACTTCCTTCAGGACTTCCTCCGTCATAGCCTTTGGAACGACGACTTGTTCCCGAGATATCTTCCCGTCGGTGCTCTCCCTGGTACGGCATATGAGGCCATCCCTCACAACCAGCGAGTCCCACTGCGCCCAGTAGGACTTAAACTTTGGGCTGCAGTCACTCACATTGTTCCACCCGGGTCTGGGGACACAGGCCCTCTTCCATTCGGCTATCAGTCCCAGGTCATCATCTTCTGCTTGTGCCCACGTGAAAGATTCGCGGCTCCCTTGAAATTCCACGGTAGTCCTTCGGCACTGTATCCCGGTGTTCTCCTCCCTTCGTGCACAGAAGGTGCAGTCTTCGGGGCACGGTCTTCGTGACAGGGCGTCGGCGTTAGAATGCAGTTGGCCTTTCCTGTGCTGAATCTCAAAGTTGTACTGTTGAAGCCTCTCTAACCACCGCGCGAGTTGACCCTCGGGCTGCTTGAATTTCAGGAGCCACCGCAGGGATGCATGGTCGGTCCTGATGAGAAATTCTTGCCCGTACAGGTACTTGCGGAAGTGTTCAATGGACTTCACGATGGCGAGCAGCTCCTTCCTGGTGACGCAGTAGTTCCTTTCTGGCTTTGACAAGGCCTTGCTGAAGTAGGCCACTACTCTCTCCTCGCCGTCCACTACTTGCGACAGGATCCCCCCTATGCCAAAGTCGCTAGAATCGGTATCGACGATGCACCATTTTCCTGGTCTGGGGTAGGCCAGAATAGGCGCGGTGCACAGAGCCTGCTTGAGTTGTTCGAAGGCACTGTGGCATTCTGCTGTCCACGTGAAGAGTTGGTCCTTCTCAGTCAGTCGATGTAAAGGTTTGGCGATGTCGGCGAATCCTCTCACGAAGCGACGGTAATAAGTGCAGAGTCCCAGGAAGCTTCGTAGTTGGGACTTGTCCTTCGGTACTGGCCACTCCCTCACAGCTGCGGTCTTCTCTGGGTCGGTGCGCACCCCTTCCTCGGAGACGATATGCCGAAAGTACTGGACCTGCTTCTGGAAGAGCTGACACTTCTCGGGGCTCAACTTCAGCTGGGCAGCCCGTAGCTTCATCAAGATCTCCTTCAGGTTGCTGTAGTGCTCCTCGAATCTTCTTCCTAGAACGATGACGTCGTCTAGGTAGAACAGGCAGGTCTTCCAGTGTAGCCCCTCAGAATGGACTCCATTAGCCTTTAGCCTTTCGAAGGTCGCAGGGGCGTTGCACAGACCGAGTGGCATGACGGTGAACTGCCAGAGCCCGCTGCCCACAGAGAACGCCGTTTTCTCGCGGTCCTTAGGGTGGACCTCCACCTGCCAGTAGTCACTCTTCAAATCCAAGGTGGAGAACCATCTTGATCCTGATATGGTGTCCAGCGTGTCGTCGATCCGGGGTAGAGGGTAGCTGTCCTTCTTCGTGACGTCGTTCACCCGCCTGTAGTCCACGCAGAACCTGGTGGAACCGACCTTCTTCTTCACAAGCACGACCGGAGAACTCCAAGGACTATGTGATGGCTCGATCACCCCTTGATCCTTCATCTCTTCTACCATCCGGTCGACTTCGGCTTGCTTGGCGTGCGGGACACGTCGGAATGGGGCCCTAATCGGTGCGCTGTCCCCAACGTCGATTCTGTGCTGGACCAAGCTTGTCTGCCGAAGTCTTTGCTCCCCACGGAGAAGACATCCTGGAATTCGTGTAGCAGGTCCCGAAGTTGGCGTGATTGTTCCTCGTCTAAATGGTCCTGGGATCCTTGGTACAGCTTCTGTAGTTCTTCTGGCAGGACGCGTCTTCTTCGGTTGTCCGTCTGCAGGTGTCCGTCCGTCGTGTCTGTGATGCGGGCAATCCAGTTAACGGGCTCGCAGACTCCTAGGTTGGTGTCCCGGTGAACCGTAAAACCGTAGTCGTTCAGGTTGGACAGGCGGACGTACGGCCGAGACGTCGTGTTGATGAGAGTCTTGGCAACTAGCAATCCTTTTGTCTGGATGTCCTCATATTTTGGCTTGATGACAGCCGCCACTCCCTCAGCTGTTCCGTCGACAATTACGGCAGCGCTGACTTCCGTCCTGGCGGGAACGATGACGTCCTCTCTCAGCCTTACTCGTCGTGCGGCGACGGCCTCGTGTGCTGGTTGCAAAGCAAGTTCCTCACTTCCGAAGTGCAGAGTGTTGGTACTCAGATCCAAGATGATGTTGTTCTGGTCCAGGAAGTCCAGTCCGATGATCACTTCATTTGATACGTCAGCCACAAGCACTGGATGCTTTATCGCCCGTCGACCAATGACGAACTCCTGTGATGCTTCGCCATGTACCGGTGCGGTCTCTCCGGTCGCGGTTATTAGCTGGAGGTTCCTTTGTGTGGGTTGCACTCTCCACTTCGGGATGACGGTGGGGCTGACGATGGTCCTCGATTCTCCCGTGTCGATTAGCATGGGCCAGCTCACTCCGTTGACGACTCCGTCGACCATCAGGCTGCTATTGTCCCTCCGTAACTTCGTCACACGCACTTGGACTGCCGGGGCTTGACGACTGTCACAAGCCAACCTTTGCCCCCCAAGGCTGGCTGATACTTGCTTCCCTGGGCCGCGAGGTTTCCCTACGACTGACTGTCCCGACGGAAACCCTTGGCGGCGGCGATCACCGCAGTCCTTGCTCAGGTGGCCTCTCTTACGGCAGGTCCAGCAGGTCGGTAGTCCTCTTCCTGGCCGCCTCTCCGGAAGTCCTTCGGCTTCGTTTTTGTTGGTGGTACTGCGACTCTTGAAGAACCGGCCTAGCGCCTCCATCAATTCGTCGGTCAGGGGCTTGGTCTCGTTGGTTTTTGCTGGTTCGTCGACGTCCACTTGACGCACACGCGCGTGCATTCTAGATGCCTGTTTAGCCGTCTCGAATTCAAGTGCGTGGCTCGGCGCATCTGCAAGGGTCTTATTGCGCGCGAGTCGCAGCGCCTGTTGAGTGTCCGAGTCCCGTAGCCCGTCGATGAAGGTCTGCGTCGCAATCTGTTCCAGAAAGTCGGCCGGCGCTGTTGGATAGGCGAGCCTTACGAGGCGTGCGATGTCCATCTCGAACTCCTGCAGGGTTTCCGCGTTCTTCTGTGCCCGGGTCCGGAGCTGCATCTGGTAGGCCTGCTGAAGATGGCTATCTCCATATCGGGACTCCATATGGGCGATCAGTGAAGCGTAGTCCTGGGATCCAGTCGGGATGGCCTGAAGGACGTTAAGGGCGTCACCTCTCAGCGCTACAATGTGAGCTGTAGCCTTTTCTGTGTTGTTCCAGTTATTTATGGAACAGGCCGCCTCGAACTGACGTAAGTAGGTGCTCCACGGGACCTTTCCGTCGAAGGTTGGGGGCGTCACTCTGCTATGTCCCGTTCCTGATATTTCCGGTGTAACGGTGGGCGGGCGTTGGCGCAGCTCGGCAACTTCCGCTTGTAGAGCGTTGAATCTCGCTTCCATCCCCGTCGGCGGGCATTGGCTCAATTAGCAATTTCCTTTTGTAAAGCGTTGAATTTCTCTTTCACCCCCGTCAGTGGGCGTTGGCGCAGCTCGGCAACTTCCTTTTGTAAGGCGTTGAATTTCTCCTCCACCCCCATCAGCGGGCGTTGGCGCAGCTCGGCAACTTCCACTTGTAAGGCGTCGAACTTCTTTTCCACTGCCGTGACTTCCTCACGCAGACCCAGTTCTAATTTCTTCAGGTCCTGTGTCAACTTATTCTAACCGTCTTCCATCTTCTTCTGGCCGTCCTCTATCCTCTTCAGGTCCTCCGCTAGCTTATTTTGACCGTCTTTCATCTTCTTCCGGCCGTCTTCTAGTTTGGCAGTTAGGTCCTCGGCTAACTTCTTATGGCCGTCTTCTAGTTTGGCAGTTAGGTACTCGGCTAGCTCCTTTTGGCCGTCCTCCATCTTCTTCTGGCCGTCCTCCATCTTCTTCAGGTCCTCCGCTAACTTATTTTGACCGTCTTCCATCTTCTTCTGGCCGGCCTCCATTTTTGTTTCCATGCCATTTAACTTTTCTAGCAATGCTGCCAATTGCGCCTCCATTTTAGTTGTTTGTCTTGTAACGGGCATGCACTCACAGGAAAATTAGAGAAAATGACCTGCTCGGGTTTTGAAACCAGGACCGTCAGGTGTTGTGCTTGAGTTCGTAATCCGGCTTCTGACACCAGTTGTTACGTGCCACCCCCTAGTGGCAATTCCGTTAACTGGATTACGGAGGGTAGAAAGCACAACACCAATTACTGCTTTAAAGAGAAGTTAGCTTTATTGCTTGCAGGAAAGATACACCACTCAACAGCAAATACAAGCAATTAGAACCTTACTCCAGTCTCCTCAAGTCTCTTCCTTGAGCGCTCTTGCCCCTTTCACTTCTCAACAAACCACAGAAGTAAAACCGTCTTAATGAGCCCGGTGGCCTTGACAGAAGCTACCTGCACCTCTTCCTCATGTACACCAACTACAGTTACTTTACGATATTCCGCTACACGCTATTTCGCTGTCCACAAGCTAGGGGAAACAATGTCACTGGATTTCGTAACTCGCACGGCACTTCGTCACCACACTTCTGTCGCTCAGGAAAGACGCTCGCACTAGCTCGTAAAACACACACCCACAGAAAACTCGGTCCCCTCACTGTTGAAGCCGCTTATATAGCAGGCTGGTGACTCAGTGAATTCTAGAATCGTCCAGGACACACGGCCTCTCGACATTTCCTTCACTGGCTGGGTCACGAATATTCTGGACCATCCCTTTCACTTCGCAATCCGTTGCGTAACGCGCACTTAATACACTGAGGCAGAGCACACACAGCCCGGGGGAGCTGTGACTCATGCGGCGAGCGACAAAACAAACTCACAGCCGTAACACCACCCCCTTCCTAAAAGGCTGATCGTCCCGATCAATCATTGGTCCGTCTGTGTCCCTCCGTAGGCTGCCAGGCGATCTCGATGCACGATCTTCATCTTCGCCCTCGGGCTCCGCTGGATCCTGTAGACGACATCGTTGATCCGTTTCACGACTCGGTACGGGCCCTCCCAGGACTTCTGCAGTTTGGGTGACAGGCCTTTCTTCCGTAATGGGTTGAAGAGCCAGACCAGGTCGTCCTCGTGGAATCTGCCGGCATCCGTCTGCGGGTCGTATTGGGTCTTCATTCGGTCGGCCTCGATCCGCAGTTTCCTTCTCGCGAACGCGTGCACGTCCTCCAGTTGGTCGACTAGTTCTTGACAATACTGGCTTACAGGGACCGGACCATTCCCAGGTCGGCCGAAGGCAAGATCGACTGGTAGACGGAGTTCCCTCCCAAACATGGCCCGGGCTGGTGTGCACCCGGTGGCTTCATGCACGGCGGCGCGGTAGGCCAGGAGAAATAGAGGAAGATGTCTGTCCCAATCCCTCTGGTGCTCACTGACGACTATTCGGAGATGGTTCTCAATGGTGCGATTGAATCGCTCTACCATCCCGTCGGACTGAGGGTGTAGCGGCGTCGTCCTTGTCTTCCGGATTCCCAACAGCTGGCATAGGTTCTGGAACACCTGCGACTCGAAGTTCCTCCCTTGGTCGGAGTGCAGCTCCAGGGGTACTCCGTACCGGCTGACGAATTCCTTCACCAGGGTCTCTGCAATCGTCGCGGCTTCTTGGTTAGGGAGCGCATACGCCTCCGGCCATTTGGTGAAGTAGTCGCTGACGACCAATATGTAGCGGTTCCCTGCCTCGCTTAACGGGAATGGCCCAGCAACATCGATGGCCACTCTCTCCATGGGGCCGCCCACGTTGTAGGTTTTCAGTGGACCCCGTCGTATTCGTCCTGGGCCCTTGCTGGCTGCGCAATCGTGCCACCTCGCGCAGTGGTTCTCCGCGTCAGTTCGGCATCCGATCCAGTAGAACCGCTCTCTCAGCTTCTCCAGGGTCTTCTTTATCCCTAGGTGTCCACCAGATGATCCTCCATGGACTTCCTTCAGGACTTCCTCCGTCATAGCCTTTGGAACGACGACTTGTTCCCGAGATATCTTCCCGTCGGTGCTCTCCCTGGTACGGCATATGAGGCCATCCCTCACAACCAGCGAGTCCCACTGCGCCCAGTAGGACTTAAACTTTGGGCTGCAGTCACTCACATTGTTCCACCCGGGTCTGGGGACACAGGCCCTCTTCCATTCGGCTATCAGTCCCAGGTCATCATCTTCTGCTTGTGCCCACGTGAAAGATTCGCGGCTCCCTTGAAATTCCACGGTAGTCCTTCGGCACTGTATCCCGGTGTTCTCCTCCCTTCGGGCACAGAAGGTGCAGTCTTCGGGGCACGGTCTTCGTGACAGGGCGTCGGCGTTAGAATGCAGTTGGCCTTTCCTGTGCTGAATCTCAAAGTTGTACTGTTGAAGCCTCTCTAACCACCGCGCGAGTTGACCCTCGGGCTGCTTGAATTTCAGGAGCCACCGCAGGGATGCATGGTCGGTCCTGATGAGAAATTCTTGCCCGTACAGGTACTTGCGGAAGTGTTCAATGGACTTCACGATGGCGAGCAGCTCCTTCCTGGTGACGCAGTAGTTCCTTTCTGGCTTTGACAAGGCCTTGCTGAAGTAGGCCACTACTCTCTCCTCGCCGTCCACTACTTGCGACAGGATCCCCCCTATGCCAAAGTCGCTAGAATCGGTATCGACGATGCACCTTTTTCCAGGTCTGGGGTAGGCCAGAATAGGCGCGGTGCACAGAGCCTGCTTGAGTTGTTCGAAGGCACTGTGGCATTCTGCTGTCCACGTGAAGAGTTGGTCCTTCTCAGTCAGTCGATGTAAAGGTTTGGCGATGTCGGCGAATCCTCTCACGAAGCGACGGTAATAAGTGCAGAGTCCCAGGAAGCTTCGTAGTTGGGACTTGTCCTTCGGTACTGGCCACTCCCTCACAGCTGCGGTCTTCTCTGGGTCGGTGCGCACCCCTTCCTCGGAGACGATATGCCGAAGGTACTGGACCTGCTTCTGGAAGAGCTGACACTTCTTGGGGCTCAACTTCAGCTGGGCAGCCCGTAGCTTCATCAAGATCTCCTTCAGGTTGCTGTAGTGCTCCTCGAAGCTTCTTCCTAGAACGATGACGTCGTCTAGGTAGACCAGGCAGGTCTTCCAGTGTAGTCCCCTCAGAATGGACTCCATTAGCCTTTAGCCTTTCGAAGGTCGCAGGGGCGTTGCACAGACCGAATGGCATGACGGTGAACTGCCAGAGCCCGCTGCCCACAGAGAACGCCGTTTTCTCGCGGTCCTTAGGGTGGACCTCCACCTGCCAGTAGTCACTCTTCAAATCCAAGGTGGAGAACCATCTTGATCCTGATATGGTGTCCAGCGTGTCGTCGATCCGGGGTAGAGGGTAGCTGTCCTTCTTCGTGACGTCGTTCACCCGCCTGTAGTCCACGCAGAACCTGGTGGAACCGACCTTCTTCTTCACAAGCACGACCGGAGAACTCCAAGGACTATGTGATGGCTCGATCACCCCTTGATCCTTCATCTCTTCTACCATCCGGTCGACTTCGGCTTGCTTGGCGTGCGGGACACGTCGGAATGGGGCCCTAATCGGTGCGCTGTCCCCAACGTCGATTCTGTGCTGGACCAAGCTTGTCTGCCGAAGTCTTTGCTCCCCACGGAGAAGACATCCTGGAATTCGTGTAGCAGGTCCCGAAGTTGGCGTGATTGTTCCTCGTCTAAATGGTCCTGGGATCCTTGGTACAGCTTCTGTAGTTCTTCTGGCAGGGCGCGTCTTCTTCGGTTGTCCGTCTGCAGGTGTCCGTCCGTCGTGTCTGTGATGCGGGCAATCCAGTTAAGGGGGCTCGCAGACTCCTAGGTTGGTGTCCCGGTGAACCGTAATACCGTAGTCGTTCAGGTTGGACAGGCGGACGTACGGCCGAGACGTCGTGTTGATGAGAGTCTTGGCAACTAGCAATCCTTTTGTCTGGATGTCCTCATATTTTGGCTTGATGACAGCCGCCACTCCCTCAGCTGTTCCGTCGACAATTACGGCAGCGCTGACTTCCGTCCTGGCGGGAACGATGACGTCCTCTCTCAGCCTTACTCGTCGTGCGGCGACGGCCTCGTGTGCTGGTTGCAAAGCAAGTTCCTCACTTCCGAAGTGCAGAGTGTTGGTACTCAGATCCAAGATGATGTTGTTCTGGTCCAGGAAGTCCAGTCCGATGATCACTTCATTTGATACGTCAGCCACAAGCACTGGATGCTTTATCGCCCGTCGACCAATGACGAACTCCTGTGATGCTTCGCCATGTACCGGTGCGGTCTCTCCGGTCGCGGTTATTAGCTGGAGGTTCCTTTGTGTGGGTTGCACTCTCCACTTCGGGATGACGGTGGGGCTGACGATGGTCCTCGATTCTCCCGTGTCAATTAGCATGGGCCAGCTCACTCCGTTGACGACTCCGTCGACCATCAGTCTGCTATTGTCCCTCCGTAACTTCGTCACACGCACTTGGACTGCCGGGGCTTGACGACTGTCACAAGCCAACCTTTGCCCCCCAAGGCTGGCTGATACTTGCTTCCCTGGGCCGCGTGGTTTCCCTACGACTGACTGTCCCGACGGAAACCCTTGGCGGCGGCGATCACCGCAGTCCTTGCTCAGGTGGCCTCTCTTACGGCAGGTCCAGCAGGTCGGTAGTCCTCTTCCTGGCCGCCTCTCCGGAAGTCCTTCGGCTTCGTTTTTGTTGGTGGTACTGCGACTCTTGAAGAACCGGCCTAGCGCCTCCATCAATTCGTCGGTCAGGGGCTTGGTCTCGTTGGTTTTTGCTGGTTCGTCGACGTCCACTTGACGCACACGCGCGTGCATTCTAGATGCCTGTTTTGCCGTCTCGAATTCAAGTGCGTGGCTCGGCGCATCTGCAAGGGTCTTATTGCGCGCGAGTCGCAGCGCCTGTTGAGTGTCCGAGTCCCGTAGCCCGTCGATGAAGGTCTGCGTCGCAATCTGTTCCAGAAAGTCGGCCGGCGCTGTTGGATAGGCGAGCCTTACGAGGCGTGCGATGTCCATCTCGAACTATGCAGGGTTTCCGCGTTCTTCTGTGCCCGGGTCCGGAGCTGCATCTGGTAGGCCTGCTGAAGATGGCTATCTCCATATCGGGACTCCGTATGGGCGATCAGTGAAGCGTAGTCCTGGGATCCAGTCGGGATGGCCTGAAGGACGTTAAGGGCGTCACCTCTCAGCGCTACAATGTGAGCTGTAGCCTTTTCTGTGTTGTTCCAGTTATTTATGGAACAGGCCGCCTCGAACTGACGTAAGTAGGTGCTCCACGGGACCTTTCCGTCGAAGGTTGGGGGCGTCACTCTGCTATGTCCCGTTCCTGATATTTCCGGTGTAACGGTGGGCGGGCGTTGGCGCAGCTCGGCAACTTCCGCTTGTAGAGCGTTGAATCTCGCTTCCATCCCCGTCGGCGGGCATTGGCTCAATTAGCAATTTCCTTTTGTAAAGCGTTGAATTTCTCTTTCACCCCCGTCAGTGGGCGTTGGCGCAGCTCGGCAACTTCCTTTTGTAAGGCGTTGAATTTCTCCTCCACCCCCATCAGCGGGCGTTGGCGCAGTTCGGCAACTTCCACTTGTAAGGCGTCGAACTTCTTTTCCACTGCCGTGACTTCCTCACGCAGACCCAGTTCTAATTTCTTCAGGTCCTGTGTCAACTTATTCTAACCGTCTTCCATCTTCTTCTGGCCGTCCTCTATCCTCTTCAGGTCCTCCGCTAGCTTATTTTGACCGTCTTTCATCTTCTTCCGGCCGTCTTCTAGTTTGGCAGTTAGGTCCTCGGCTAACTTCTTATGGCCGTCTTCTAGTTTGGCAGTTAGGTACTCGGCTAGCTCCTTCTGGCCGTCCTCCATCTTCTTCTGGCCGTCCTCCATCTTCTTCAGGTCCTCCGCTAACTTATTTTGACCGTCTTCCATCTTCTTCTGGCCGGCCTTCATTTTTGTTTCCATGCCATTTAACTTTTCTAGCAATGCTGCCAATTGCGCCTCCATTTTAGTTGTTTGTCTTGTAACGGGCATGCACTCACAGGAAAATTAGAGAAAATGACCTGCTCGGGTTTTGAAACCAGGACCGTCAGGTGTTGTGCTTGAGTTCGTAATCCGGCTTCTGACACCAGTTGTTACGTGCCACCCCCTAGTGGCAATTCCGTTAACTGGATTACGGAGGGTAGAAAGCACACCACCAATTACTGCTTTAAAGAGAAGTTAGCTTTATTGCTTGCAGGAAAGATACACCACTCAACAGCAAATACAAGCAATTAGAACCTTACTCCAGTCTCCTCAAGTCTCTTCCTTGAGCGCTCTTGCCCCTTTCACTTCTCAACAAACCACAAAAGTAAAACCGTCTTAATGAGCCCGGTGGCCTTGACAGAAGCTACCTGCACCTATTCCTCATGTACACCAACTACAGTTACTTACGATATTCCGCTAAACGCTATTTCGCTGTCCACAAGCTAGGGGAAACAATGTCACTGGATTTCGTAACTCGCACGGCACTTCGTCACCACACTTCTGTCGCTCAGGAAAGACGCTCGCACTAGCTCGTAAAACACACACCCACAGAAAACTCGGTCCCCTCACTGTTGAAGCCGCTTATATAGCAGGCTGGTGACTCAGTGAATTCTAGAATCGTCCGTGAAACACGGCCTCTCGACATTTCCTTCACTGGCTGGGTCACGAATATTCTGGACCATCCCTTTCACTTCGCAATCCGTTGCGTAACGCGCACTTAATACACTGAGGCAGAGCACACACAGCCCGGGGGAGCTGTGACTCATGCGGCGAGCGACAAAACAAACTCACTGCCGTAACACTATGTTCCTACGGATAGTCCACTGAGAGACGCGTCTAGCACGGCCTGTGTTGAATTGAGCCGTGATTTGTTGCACTGTTGCCCTTCGGTCACTATTGACAATTAATTCGTCTCAGATGTCGCCAGTCACGGTCATCGAGCGTAGCTGGACGGCCAGTTACACCCACATTCAACCATTCACCATACACCCTGGACATGGTTGACTGTGTGAAGCCGAATTCCCGTACCACTGCCGAAATCTCACTTCACATCCGTCGGGCACCGACCACCATACCTCGTTCGAACAGTGTCAGCTCAATATACACACATCAAAAAAAGTTTTGCATCACCTCGGTTCCAAGAGTTCCGGAACCTTTAAATACAAAGGGAATAGAGATCAACACAAACAACATTTCAGCTCGTTTTATTGCTCATGAGACCCACACATTGCATGTTGTACCATCATACAGCTAGACTTTCAGCATTTGTGGTCCAGATTGCAGTACACACCACTACCTCTAATACCCAGTAGCACGTCCTCTTGCATTGATGCATGCCTGTATTCGTCGTGGCATACTATCCACAAGTTCATCAAGACACTGTTGGTCCAAATTGTCCCACTCCTCAACGACAATTCGGCGTAAATCTCTCAGAGTGGTTGGTGGGTCAAGACGTCCATAAACAGCCCTTTTCAACATATCCCAGGCATGTTCGATAGGGTTCATGTCTGGCGAACATGCTGGCCACTGTAGTCGAGCGATGTCGTTATCTTGAAGGAACGCATTCACAAGATGTGCACGATGAGGTCGAGAATTGTCGTCCATGAAGACAAATGCCTCTCCAATATTCTGCCGATATGGTTGCACTATGGGTCGGAGGATGTCATTCAGGTATCGTAAAGCCGTTTCGGAGCCTTCCATGACCACCAGTGCCGTACGTCGGCCCCACATAATGCCACCCCAAAACATCAGGGAACCACCACCTTGCTGCACTCGCTGGACAGTGTGTCTAAGACGTTCAGCCTGACCAGGGTGCCTCCAAACACGTCTCCGACGATTGTCTGGTTGAAGGCATATGCGACACTCATCGGTGAAGAGAACGTGATGCCAATTCCGTGGGGTCCATTCAGCATGTTGTTGGGCCCATCTGTACCGCGCTGCATGGTGTCGGGGTTGCAAAGCTGGACCTCGCCATGGACGTCGGGAGTGAAGTTGCGCATCATGCAGCCTATTGCGCACAGTTTGAGTTGAAACACGACGTCCTGTGGCTGAACGAAACGCATTATTCAACATGGTGGCATTGCTGTCAGGGTTCCTCCGAGCGGCAATCCGTAAGTAGCGGTCATCCACTACAGTAGTAGCCCTTGGGCGGCCTGAGCGAGGCCTGTCATCGACAGTTCCTGTATCTCTGTACCTCCTCCATGTCCGAACAACATCGCTTTGGTTCACTCTGAGACGCCTGGAAACTTCCCTTGTTGAGAGCCCTTCTTGACACAAAGTAACAATGCGGACGCGATCGAACTGCGGTATTGACCTTCTAGGCATGGTAGAACTACAGACAACATGAGCAGCGTACCTTCGTCCTGGTGGAATGACTGGAACTGATCGGCTGTCGTACCCCCTCCGTCTAATAGGCCCTGCTCATGCATGGTTGTTTACATCTTTGAGCAGTTTTAGTGACATCTATGAACAGTCAAAGGGACTGTATCTTGGATACAATATACACAGTCAACGTCTATATGCCGGAGATCTGGGAACCGAGGTGATGCAAAACTTTTTTTGATGTGTGTAATTCTGTGCCTTATCACTGAAATAATTATTAAATACATTATAGGGAGTTGAATGAACTCATTTGCCCACGCACACGGTTTGGCAACCTCTTTTCCAGACCGCATGGCAAGGCGAGAACTGTCAATCCCATTCCGGCAGTGTACAGCTTACATTTCTTGATTAACATTTTGCATAAATGCAATCCATTGAAATGGTGCATGTATCTAAAACATGGAACAAGAATACTAGGAAGTGAAGCTTCGACCTTTTTGCGTTCCTCTATAGACGGCAGCACATATGTTCGACTAGGGCGATATCTATTGTGTGTAGTGGACACTTGTGTTTTGGAAGGAGTTGTTTACACCACTGCTGCCAACAGATGTAGATTGACACTAATGGTTCAATGTTGTAAAAGCAGCAAACATGATGGGTTTATATAACAATGAGAATACATGTATGCTCATAAATTAAAAATGAAATGTTAAACTTGTATAGCTCTGCCTAGTGCATCTTCAACTAATTGCCAGTTACATACAATCCCGTGACATAGTTGGCTATCATTTATGAATTGATGCTTTTTTTGTCAAAGCCGTTGGGTTGGGGCTACATGACCGCGTTGGCGCAGCCCCTAAACTTAAGAACCAACCAAGCCGTTGGTTTATTATTATTTATCGATTTTGTTTTCTAAGTGCTATTGTTCTTGCGATATTATGTTACTTTTTCGTTTTTCGCTGAGAAATGGCAGAAAAACAACATAAGAAGCGAAGTAGTTTTTATTGCGCTGCTCTTTGGTGCAGTAAGAGGTGTACTTCGATGCCGAGTTTCCTTTTTTTTTTTAACACAAAATGTGATAAATGTTCCGGCATAAGTCAACAAATTGCCAGCGTTTCGCCCCGGTGTACCATTGGGCTCTTCAACCGATCCGATCCTGGTAGGTAAGTAAGTCATGAACAACTATTTTCGCTGATAAATTCTTCCATTTCGGTATACGGGAGATTCAAAAAAAACTATTAGCTAAAGAATTATACTACCCATGTGGTTGCTTCTTCTCCTTCTGCTTTTACGGCCTCATTGGACCACTTCAATCATTTCTTGGTCCTCTTCTTCAGTAAGTTTTCTTTCCGAGTCGCCCAGTAGCTTTCCATTCGCTCTGATCTTCTGAAGTGTTCCTCATCTGTAAATACCTTTTTTTTACTGTATAACGTTTGTCTAGTTTTGCTTGAAATCATGGTTGACTTTCATGTTTGACCTTGTATGATCAATCTCCGAGTTACAACTGCGGTTGTTAACCGTAGAGGTTGTTGTGCGTTTGGTCAGAGCTATTTTAATTTGCTCAAGTCCGCCGGCAAAGACCCCCCTATCCGCCACCTGGTACGAGACCGTAGTAGGTTGTATCTACTATTATAATAATATAATAAAAAGAGAATTGCGCACGGATGTACATAGAAATACATAGGTAGAAATAATGTTCTTGATGTTCACTTGGAGCAAACTCGAGTTAGCGATTTCTTCCTTTATAATAATATAAGGAAAGTATACAAGTGTGTATGGCATAAGACACAGGGATGATGACCAGGGTGTCCTACACCCCTGTAGCAAATTTGCCCAATAAATGGGTGGGGTACAATGCATATAATATATTGCTACGTGTCTATACAGGCAATAAGCGGCGCGTTATGCGGTGGGGTGAGGAAACTGTTTATGTAATCACAAAAGACGAGATTGTCAAGGCAGTGGAAGAAGAAGGAAAGAGACGGGTCGAGTCGGCTGTGGTGGTTTGTGATTGTAGAGAATCTGTGAAGACATGAATGTAGCGATTGCAGTAGGATGTGTGATGAATAAATATCAGATTTAGGAAGATATAAAATTAATTTATAATTTTACCCACGGAACGTAACAATTGGCGTCAGAAGCTGGTTCGAAATTGGCCGTGAGTGTGACTTTTATTTTTGAAACTTGCAACTGTTTTCGTTCTTGGGATTATGGCTACTGTGAGAGTAAAATTAAGAGAAATGAAGGTTATAGAACTGAAACAGGAGCTGGAAGACCGCGATCTAGACACTACTGGAAACAAGGCCGCTTTGCAGATGCGACTTCGCTCGGCCTTGGAGGCTGAAGGTAAGAATCCGGAGCCCCCCCCCCCCTGTTCGAAAGAGCCATAAGCATGAAGGACCTTGCCGAGATGATGAAGAACCAAGCTGAAAGCTCCAGACTGCTAGAAGTAAAGATAAGTGAAATTTCTAGAAACCAAACTGAAACTTCACGGTTACTCGAAGGGAAGATGCACCAGTGGTTGGAAAACAAGTTAAAAGAAAGAATTTACGAAAATTCTAGGGCGTTCATAGAGGAACTTGAGAAAGTTGAAAAGGATGACTAGTTAAGAATTACCGCCATCATAGAAAAATTTGATTCGCTCCAGAAGATCATGGACACAGGTACTAACGAAATTATACCAACAACCGGAGCCAATGTTAGGAGCGTCCATATAAAGCCACCTACGTATGACGGGAAAGCCCTATGATCCACGTACCTGAAGCAGTTCGAGGCCGTAGCTACTGCCAAGAGATGGATAGAAGCAGATAAAGCCGTTAGCCTGGTAACTGCTCTCCGGGGAGACGCTCTGAACATTCCACAGACTATTCCAGACAACGAGCAAAAGGATTACACATCCCTGGTGGCAAGATTGGATATGAGGTATGGGGACAAACATCTACAGCAAGTCTATCATAGCCAACTGATTAACAGACAACAGAAAAGCGGAGAGACACTGCAGGAATTCAAGGCGGATATCGCGTGTCTTGTTCGGGTGGCATACCCTTCTGCCCCGAATGATTTCATCGAGCGGTTGTCTGTGGAAACCTCCTCATGGGCGTGAAAGACCCAGAACTGCAACGAGACCTCCGTCTTGCTCATCCTCAGACGCTACTGGACGCATTGGCACGTGCATTGGAGTTCGACGCTGCCACGCAGACGTCAAGGGCGAACGCACGGCTACGATGCATCGTCGAGGAAGAGGCCCTGGACGAGAAGGTTGAAGGTTGAACGGATCGTCTCGAAACTTCTGCCGCACCGGAGAAGGGAGATACGTTGCTGGAACTGTGGTGAGTTAGGTCATGTAGAAACCACTGCCCGAATGAAACCAAGAACCAAGAAAACTAGATTGGGCCGGTGCTGAGGGGCGAGCATCGAGGAATGGCCCTACGGCCCCTAAAGGGCATGTGCAGGTTATCTCCCTAATGCGTCAGGCACAGAGTTTCTTCGTGGATGGAACCATCAATGGTATGGAACGTGACATGCTCCTTGATACTGGGGCTACTATCACGATTAAAGGAGCCCTCCAGCCGACGAGAGTTGTACTGAAGACAACGACGGGAGAGCCGGCGAACACTTACGGTGAAATCAACGTTAACATCGGACTGGGCAGCAAGAAGATCAACCACCGAGTGATAGAGGCCGATATCACAAAGATGTCATTCTTGGTATGGTCCTGATTATTAAATTAGGACTAGCCCTGGATTTAAAACACATAAGCCTCAGATTCGCTGATGAAGAAATCATCCTTCATGGACGAGGCGATGGAGCGGTGCGAATGGTCCTGAACACGTATGAAGTTCTTCCTCCCAGAAGCGACAACGTGACCATGGCTCGACTGGACAGCGATAACCAGGAGGCTACTGGGATCATCGACGCTGTAAGAGGAGAAGAGATTTGTCGAGGGTTTTCACTGGGAAGAGCTGTTGTCAACGCCACGGGACCGGTACCGGTTCAAATGATGAACCTGAATGAGTACCCAATCACCCTGAAGAAAGACACTCCGGTCGGTTGGTGTAGCCCGGTATCAACGATTGTGCATGGGAAAACTACGAATGACGTCCGGAGAGACATCGGAGGCGTCGGGAAGCTGACGGAAGCTCTACAACGTGAACGAGCAAGGCTAACCAAGGATCAAAGAACCAGGATCGGGGCACTTCTGACGTAATATCTGGATGTCTTCGCCATCGAAAAGAACCAGCTCGGCAGAACGTATGCGGTGAAGCATCGGATTAACATCGGAGATGCTCAGCCAATCCGACAGCGCCCTCGACGTTTGCCACTGCCCAAGAGGGAAGAAGCCGAGAAGATAATCTCCGACATGCGCCAACAGGGATTCATCGAACCTTCTACTAGCCCTTGGACTTCACCAGTTGTGCTCGTAAAGAAAAAGGACGGCTCAACTAGGTTATGTGTGGACTAGCGACAGCTCAACAGCAAGACCGTCAACGACAGCTATCCACTGCCCAGGATTGACGACACTTTGGATACCTTATCTGGGTCCCAAGTGTACTCCACTTTGGACCTGAAGAGTGGATACTGGCAGGTTGAAATGGAACCCCAGGATAAAGAGAAGGCGGCTTTCTCCATTGGGTCGGGGCTCTGGCACTTCACTGTGATGCCCATTGGATTATGTAATGCGCTAGCTACGTTCGAGAGGTTGATGGAGACGGTGCTACGAGGCCTTTCATGGAAGACTTGCCTGATATACCTGGACGACGTCATAGTTATTGGGAAGACCTTCGACGAACACCTGTCGAACCTGGAGGAGGTTTTCAAGCGACTGCAGAGCGCCAACTTGAAGTTGAACCCGAAGAAATGCCAGCTCTTTCAGGAGGACGTCAAGTATCTGGGACACGTCGTATTTAGGAATGGTGTAGCCGTATATCCTGAGAAGGTCATGGCGGTGAGAGAATGGCCAATCCCCAAGGACGTACATGAACTATGGAGCTTCTTGGGGTTATGCTCCTACTACAGGCGTTTTGTACCCGGATTCGCCAGCATAGCCAAGCCGTTGACGACGCTCATCGAGGAAGGACGAGACTACTGTTGGGATGAACACTGCCAATCGTCCGTCGAACAACTGAAAACGTTCCTATTTAATGCACCTATCCTTAGTTACCCGTGCACCGTTGGCATGTTTATACTAGACACTGATGCTAGCAACAAAGGAATTGGTGGAGTTCTGTCACAGATACAGGAAGGCCGGGAGAAAGTAATCGCCTACTTCATCAAGGTACTCTCCAAGCCCGAGAGGAACTACTGCGTCACTCGACGGGAGTTACTGGCTGTGGTGAAGTATGTGGAACACTTCTATAAATACCTGTATGGACGAAGTTTTCTACTGAGAACGGATCATGGAGCCCTGAAATGGCTTATGCGGTTCAAGAACACCGAGGGACAGATTGCTCGATGGATTGAACGCCTACAGGAGTACAATTTTCACATTTAGCATCGAGCCGGGATCAGCCATAAGAACGCGGACGCACTCTCAAGAAGACCATGCCCTGCGGACTACAGCCACTGTTTCGGCAAGAATCGAAGGCTGGTCTGGTCAGACGACTGACAGTCGGGAAATAATAACCGGTATGCGACGCGGCTCAATCCTGTAAGCCAAGATGATCAAATCGACTGACAGTCGTTAGCGACTCATGGCAACCTGCGGACCTCCAGAAGGCTCAGAGTGAGGACGCAGATCTTGGCCACATCATCCAGTGGCTCAGGAGAGGACGCCGGCCTACGTGGGAAGAAGTCGCTCCGCGTAGCCCCAAGGCTGAATCTTATTGGGCCCAATGGGACTAGTTACGTCTGGAAGATGGAGTACTGAAGCGCATCGTCGAAGACTCGAATGGGACTTCAATCAGGACACAGATCGTCGTTCCTCAGAAGAAGACTTCGGATGTACTGCATCATCTGCACAACGGGAGTTCTGGAGGACATCTTGGCGTGAACAGGACCCTTACGAAAGTCAGAGAAAGATTCTACTGGGTAGGTTGCAAGGAAAGCGTCAAAAATTGGTGCAGGAAATGTGAGGTCTGTGCTGCTGGAAATGGTCCGATAGGAAGGAAGAAGGCATCCATGCGCCAATACAATGTTGGAAGCCCATTCGAACGGAATGCGATCGACGTGGCAGGACCATTCCCCAACGAACACTGCCAATCGTCCGTCGAACAACTGAAAACGTTCCTATTTAATGCACCTATCCTTAGTTACCCGTGCACCGTTGG
Organism: Meconema thalassinum; assembly: GCA_946902985.2. Lineage (NCBI taxonomy): Eukaryota > Metazoa > Arthropoda > Insecta > Orthoptera > Tettigoniidae > Meconema > Meconema thalassinum. Next base: position 218,723,033 of record OX336391.1, read on the forward strand.
CATATGTATACTAGACACTGATGCTAGCAACAAAGGAATTGGTGGAGTTCTGTCACAGATAGAGGAAGGGCGGGAGAAAGTAATCGCCTACAGCAAGGTACTCTCCAAGCCCGAGAGGAACTACTGCGCCACTCGACGGGAGTTACTGGCTGTGGTGAAGTATGTGGAACACTTCCATAAATACCTGTATGGATGAAGCTTTCTACTGAGAACGGATCATGGAGCCCTGAAATGGCTTATGCGGTTCAAGAACCCCGAGGGACAGATTGCTCGATGGATTGAACGCCTACAGGAGTACGATTTTCACATTGAGCATCGAGCCGGGATCAGCCATAAGATACAGGAAGGCCGGGAACAGGTACATTTTGGTGGCCATGGACTACTTTTCAAAATGGGTGGAAGCTTATGCAATCCCCAACCAGGAATCAGTCACCGTCGCCAAGATCCTAGTGAACGAGTTGTTCTTACGATTTGGCGCTCCTTTGGAATTACACTCGGACCAAGGGAGGTACTTTGAGTCGGCAGTGGACCAGCAAATCTGTCAAATCATGGGAATTCGGAAGACCAGAACGACGCCACTACACCCACAGTCGGATGGAAAGGTCGAGCGGATGAATCGAACAATCGGGAAGCATCTCTCTAAGGTGGTGGCAGAGAACCAACGCGATTGGGAGGAACATCCCCCCCATGTTCTTGATGGCATACCGATCTTCGGTCCACGAGACAACGGGGCAGACACCGGCTTCCGTACTTTTTGGGAGGGAACTGCGATTACCCTGTGATTTGGCATTTGGCTGTAAGCCCGGCGAAGAACTGGTGGCAGGAGACGATTTCATCATCTGCCTGAAGGAGAAGATGAACCAGATCCACAACCTTGTGGCGTAGTTGGTGGCATGCTGAGCTTCTATGCCCAAGATCGTGGGATCAAACCCGGCCGAAGCCGTCGGATTGTTTAAGAGCGTTAAAAATCCCTCAGTATGCCTTCCTTTGGAGGGGAAGTAAAGCCGGCGGTTCCATGTCATAGATTTATGGCAAGTTAAAGAACCTTCCACTGATTACACCAGTGTGAAGCTAAATTGTATAGGTTAGGAATGTAAACAACGCTCTTAGGTTTCTACGTTCGTTGCCAATAGCCGACTGCGGTGGCGTCTAGTAGCTAAGTTCTGAACTAGGCCTAGTAGTCGTTGACGGTGGCGTTTGGCGGCAAAATTAGGAACTATTAAAAAATTCAAAGTTGCAGTCCTTACTTGAATTAAAAAACAGATACCCACACTAATACATCCATCACAATTAACAGTGGTTATCAGACAGATTCTTCACACACCCAAAGTACACGGGGCTACATGACCGCGTTGTCGCAGCCCCTAAACTGAGGAACCAACCAACTTGTTCGAAGGAACCTCGGAAATGCTAGCGACCGGATGAAACACGCCTATGATGCACGGGCACGAGAAGGTGGCTTTAACGTGAAGGATCTGGTATGGCTGTTTGGTGTATTCCTTGGAATACACGTTCAGTTAGAGTTAGCTCTTTGCTTTTTTTCATTAGTTTCATGTATTTAATTTCCCCTCTTGCAGACACCAACAGTGATCCCTTTGTATTCCTTCTTTCCTACGAGCAGAATAGTATTGTGTTTTTGAGTTTGTTTCAGTTGCTTATTTTGTGAAAACTTCACTGGCTCACCACACGGCAACACGCCGAAGTTCTTCGGATTCATTGGGTCACGAGGACTCACATACCTCTCCAACAGACTTCGCCGCTGTCGTCAGCTAACATCTCTTTTAAGACACTACTCCATGAAGAAAATTACATTTTGTAAAGAGTTTTTTTTTAAATCTTTTCCATTCTGCTATAAGCTCTTTCGTTTCCTTCCCCTTATTCCTCGCCTACCTAGCTCTATCGTGTGCTTCTTTGCTTGCTCTCACATCTAGTTCAGACTTCGAGTGTACAGTTCGGCGCCCTCTCTTAGAGGCCAGTCTCCTGTCTACATGAGACAATTTTCAAATAGACGCTATGTCTGTTTTTTTAAGCAACGGCTACAAGGAACCTTCCACTTCAATTATTGTGACAAGTTAAGTAATCCGCAAACTTTCAATTTTAAACCATTTTAGAGGGTTTTAATCAACATTTTGGATGCTTTTACTAAAAGTTATAGGCAGTACTGGAATTTCACAAAATTGTGAAACCTCTGTCCCTCGTGGGAATCGCTTTTCTTAGCTAACAAAGCTCTTTACCAGTCATGAAATCTAGTAATTTCCACACCAAATAAGGGAATATTTTCCCGCAACGAGGGATTCACGTCAATTAACCGCTGTCTAAACTTAACTTGTTTCCGCCGAGGGATTATTACCGCTCCATTTAACTGTCAAAACAGTTCTGGAATTTTCCATTTAAAATAAACTCCAAACCGCAAAGAACTATACTACGAGGTCATCTGCCCCTCTTAACACAGATTAAAGAATACAAATTTGGAATTGAATTTAACATTTTGAGGTGGACCTCTAAATTTAAAAAGACCAAAATTAATAAAACACAAACTTAAATAAAAATTATAAAAATAAACAAAAATTACGCAACAAAAAAATATCATTCAAAAACGAACAAGTCGTTGAGTCAATGTACACTGGAGAATTTAGATTGCAGGTCCTAACCCACTCTCACTTATAAAGCGGATAACGCGATCAGCAGCCACCGTGTCATCGGCTAATATAAGTTTGAGTCATCTGCAAACCAAGGTATCTTCGTAAGTCAGCAAGATCCACACACTCGGTGATAATGCGGGCCACGGTGAAAACGGTTCCACAGGTACAAAGTGGGAGGTCTTCCCTTGTCATCAGATACGAGTGGGTGGATCTTGTATGACCTATCCTTAGCCTACACAAAATGACGGACTCTCTCCGTGACCGGAAAGAGCTCCGCCACACGCGAGTAGTTCCCTTGATCGCTCTCAGTTTACTGGGCATTGGATCAGGTCCCAAAAAGCCAGAAATTGTAGGCGTAACTGGGTGCGAATATCTCTAGCGGGTACCTCTATTGGTCGAGGTGGTAGTGATACAGCCTCTTTTGCAGCTTGGTCCGCTAACTCATTTTCCGCAATTCCCAAGTGGCTTGGAAGCCACAGAAAGGTGATTCGAGTGTCAGCGTGGCACAGCCCGGCTAGTAGGTCGTGGATTCGCTGCACTACGGGGTGTTTCGGGAAACATGTAGCAATTGACTTCAACGAACTCAAAGAGTCGGTACACACGAGAAAGTGGATTCGTGCATCCTGTAGTGCAAACTGCAGAGCTTCACAGATGGCAACGAGCTCCGCAGTAAACACACTACAGGCCTCAGGCAGAGAGATATTGGTATTTGCACCATCAATAACGTAAACACAACCCACCTTCTCATCCGGGTAGAGAATGCTAGCGTCCGGAAATTGGTGAACTATGCTGTGGAACTGCCTCCGATAAACGGAGGCATCCGTGTTCACCTTAGGACCTCGGTGCAGATCTAACCGAATTTCCGGACGCGGGACTTGCCACGGAGGCACCTCGCTAGGTGTCCGGGTCATACAGGGACCTACAGCCACTCCTATTTCAGTACACGAACTATCAAGTCTAATACGAACCGGCCGAGTGGCACGAGGCCGGTTGGCGTACCCCTGGTGGTTTTGGGTACCGAAGAGAGCTTGATAGGTCGGGTGTTGCGGCATTTGACGCACCTTGGCAGCATATGTTAAAACCATATGTTGGCGTCTATAATTTAAAGGTGGAACACCCGATTCGGAGAGTAGGCTAGGTATCGGGATGGTCAGGAAGGCACTGGTAGGCAGCCTAACGCCACTATGGCGGATACTATCCAGCATTTTCAAGGTTGCCGGCTTTGCTGAACCGTATGCCGCAGAACCATAGCCTAGCCGGGACAGGACGAGGGCTTGGTAGAACCGTAGCAGCAGCGCACGGTCAGCCCCCACGTAGTGGCAGTAAGAAACTTGAGCATATTCAGTTTCCTGAGACACGTCATGTTCAATTGCCGTATATGGTGCTGCCACGTTAATTTGCTGTCAAAATGGACCCCAGGAAGCGATAAGTGTCAACCAACGGCAACACAGCATCCCTGAGATGTAGTTCAGGGTGTTAATGTAGCCTCCGGAGCCGACAAAAATGGACGACGGAGGTTTTCGCTGCTGAAAAACGAAAACCCCGGTCGTGAGCCCACCTGTCGATCCTGTTGATAGCTAGCTGCAATTGCCGTTCCACGACTATCATATTTCCAGAGCTGTAATGCAGAGCTCAATCGTTTACATGCAGTGATGGAACTACCGCGGACCCGGCGGCGGCAATAATGCCATTTATAGCAATCGCGAACAAGGTGACACTCAGCACAGAACCCTGAGGAACTCCATTTTCTTGAGTATAGTATTGCGATAATGTCCTACCGACTCTTACTCGGAAGAGTCGGACGGACATGAAATTCGCAATGAAAGTTGGTAGATTACCACGGAGTCCCCTCTTGTGAAGGGTGGAAAGGATCCCGTGGCGGCATGTGGTGTCGTAGGCTTTCTCGAGGTCAAAGAAAACCGTGACTAGGTGGTGCCTTCGGAAAAATGCCTCCTGTATGGCGCTCTCAAGTCGCACCAGATGGTCGGTGGTGGACCTATGAGAGCGAAATCCGCACTGGTACTCAGACAGGAGACCTTTCTCCTCCAAGAACCACACCAGACGACGGTTCACCATCTTCTCCAGCATCTTACATAGGCCATTTGTCAGACAAATGGGCCTATAGCTGCTTACAAACTTGGGATCCTTTCCAGCCTTGGGAATAGGTATCACGATCCCCTCTCGCCATTGAGATGGAAACTCCCCCTCAATCCATATACGATTGAAGAGAATCAACAGTTGTTTTATACTGGATTTGCACAGATGTTTTAACATTTGATTATGTATGTTATCCGGTCCAGAAGCCGTATCTCTGCACAGTGCAAGCGCACTGCGCAGTTCCCATTTTGACAATGGTACATTGTCGGACTCCGAAGCAGCAGTGGCAAAGGACAAGCGGTGAGCCCCTGCCTTCCGCTTCAGAGTCAGAAATGTAGGATCGTACCTCCCAGAGCAGGATACATTGGAGAAGTGCGAGCCAATACTGTTGGCAATGGCGAGATGGTCCGTGATGATGTCTCCATTGATGGATGATCCGGGTATCAACAATGATGTCAGGAGTCCGGAGATCCGACGAAGCTTAGTCCACACTTGAGAGGAAGGAGTATGCGCCGTCATAGACGACACATACTTTTCCCACGTCGTTTTCTTACTCTCCCGAATCAGATATCGGGCTCTAGCACGCATCCTTCTGAAGGTGATAAGGTTGGCCATAGTGTTTTTCCTCCGATAGCATTTGAAAGCACCTCGACGATCTTTAATAGCTGCTGCAATCTCGGCTGTCCACCAAGGGACAAGCTTCCGGCGTGAGTTGCCGGATGAGGAAGGTATTGTTTCCTCAGCAGCAGTCAAAATACCATTCGTTATGTGAATGGTATGATCGTCGACACTCTCAAAGGTTTCTTCAGCAAACACCGCACGTGCCGTGAAAGTTGGCCAATCAGCCCGACGGAGAAGCCATCGACTTGGTAACTCGATGACTCTCTGGTTCGGAAGAGTAACGATAATTGGTTTCCTCAGCAGCAGTCAAAATACCATTCGTTATGTGAATGGTATGATCGTCGACACTCTCAAAGGTTTCTTCAGCAAACACCGCACGTGCCGTGAAAGTTGGCCAATCAGCCCGACGGAGAAGCCATCGACTTGGTAACTCGATGGCTCTCTGGTTCGGAAGAGTAACGATAATTGGAAAATGGTCACTATTACAAAGGTCGTCGTGTACACCCCACTGTAGCAGGGAAACAGCGCACGACTGCACAAGGTAATATCGACACTTGAATAAGTGCCGTGTGCGATGGAGAAGTGCGTAGGTTCCCCTGTGTTCAACAAACACAGGTCCAGCCACCTTATCAGTCTCTCAAAATCTCTCGCCCCAGATGGTGTTGTGGGCATTCACATCTCCTAGAAGGAGAAAAGGAGGGGGGAGCTGAGAGACTAGATCCACCAACTGGTTGTAATCCGGTTGAGAATCAGGCGGGATGTACACGTTACATACTGTTGCCATCACTGGCAACGAAGTACGAACTGCAACTGCTTCTAGCTGAGTTCGCAACGGCACCTCTTCACAAAAGAGGCTCGAGTGGACGAAAGTGCAGACGCCACCGGCGGCCACAGCTCCGTCCACCCGGTCTTTAGAGAAGAGTTTGAAGTGACGCATTGTTGTCTCATGTCCATGTCGAAACCTGGATTCCTGAAGACAGACTGAGAAATCAATTGGCGTACTTCAGAGAGATGTCGAAAATAGCTATTACAGTTCCATTGTAATAGTGCCATAGTGTGGACTCAAGTAGAGGATAGTCGTCTACTTATGCTTAACCGTTTGCCAACCATCCCTATCCTTAAGAGGAGGTGATAGGGTATGAGAGCACTCCTCAATCTCCACATCTCCTTCGGAGGACGAAGAAAATGGAGCGAATGTTCTCTTGGTTGGCGAACGGTTATCGCCGGACTTTCCGGGTCTCGCTCTTGGTGAGCGGTGACGAGGGACCTTCTCACGGTCTGAAGACTGGGAGTCCGTCCCCGGCACATCCCGACTATTTTTCTTCTTTAGCCGGCGTTGACGTCTGTTTGGGGAAATAGGTGGTCCTTTCCCCCTTGACGTCTCCTCCTTGCAAAACAATTCAGCACTTGCTGGCACCGTTCTACTGATGGCGTTGGAAGCTGGGAGGCCAGTATGTGACTGTGTCACCTTGTTTGCAGGAGGGCAGGAGAGACGGCGTATAACCTTGTCTCTCCTCTCCACCGGCTTTGCTTTCGTTTTAGACGGGCTGGTAGATGCTCCAGCCCTGGTCAGCGAAAGTTTCTTCTCAATGCGAGTCGGAGAAGGTTTCTTCACTGACCTTTTCGGCGCCTGTTTGGATGGATAAAAAGGCGCATTAGAATTGAGGGCCGAAGAAGGTCCCGGGAGGTTTATTCGCGGTTGATTTATTTGGTGCTACCGAACTGACATTTGGTGTTGCTCTGAGAGGTATCACTTGAGGTGCGATGACTGCAGGTTTTATCGCTGGAGTAGAGACAGATGCATATGAGGCTGAAAATTGAGGAGCATTCATTTCACGAAACTTCTTTCTAGCATCGTGATATGAAAGTCCTTCCAGTGTCTTTTCCAATGCAATAAACCTACTCAAGTCAAATTCAACTAAGTATATCTCCATAAACTGCAATAACTTTTCACTTGTTCCATGAACTTTTAGTGCTGCAATAGTGAAATCTTCCAATCTATCAACAAATTTTAGTGCAAAACAGTGTCCGTTCAACTATCTACCGCGCCGCGTATGATCGAGAGCAATAAAATTGGCCAGAACTTCGAATCCTTATCTCCTTTTCCTCAAATACCTTTTACTAACAAATTTAGGTTAATCTAAATATCTAGTTACCACTCTACGAGGCCTCGCCTAAATTTTGGCGCCCTCCCATCTTTTCTCCATGTGCCACTTATTCATTCTGTATAAATATTAGTAGTTATATAAACTACTAATTAATCTTTCTTTTCTTATCCTGCTGGCTCAGGAATTGTTAAACTTATGTACCTAATTTCTTTTGATCCAGGCTTCGTTAATACGACCTGACCTTTTTGAAATGTAACATTCGTTAACTTCTGTTTAAATAATATCGGTCACCTCCGCTTGTAACTTTCTTCCTTTCTCCTGCTACCATCAGGAATTTGATCTATTTGTCTACAGCCTTTTCGCTTGCCATAAGGGAATTCTACTCGATTTGGTGTTCTACCTAATTAATTTCACAAAATGTTATACTAAATTGTAATCTTTTATAATTAATCTAACAGGTTCAAAACCTCTTAATCATAATTTAAGCTTGTTAAATAACTCTTGTAAGGGTTTTTGTACAAATAGGGGTCTTAAACTTTTCAGTTGTTAAACCAAAATTTTTCTCTTTAGCTTAAAATAACTAAATTGCTACTCTTAACTCAAAATAAGATACTAAATCTAACTGTTAAATAAATCATTTGCTGTTTTGTTGCTATCTATATTAATAGAATAAGGGTTAGGCAGGACCTTCTCTTCCCTGATTCTTCTCCCAAAATTATTTCATCTTTCAAAATAAAAAAGGCAATCACTCAATCAATAAAAACTTTACCACTTGTTGCGTTTAAAACGAAACTTCAAATAACAACATTTGCAAAGTTTCTCTTAGCTGTCACAGCTAATTCTAGTAAATCATTAAAACAAGTTGGTGTATTCTTTGGAATACACGGTAAGATAGAGTAAACTTTTACTGCTCTTTGCTTGTTCATTCCTTCCTTTTTCTCAAACACCAACAGTGATCTAATTTCTCCTTGCTGTTTAGGGTTCTCATGTTACTTGTGAGTCTGTTCTAGATATATATCTTCCATGACCCACCTAGCGTCATCTAGCAGCGAATCTCTGAAGTTCCTCAATTCTTCCCTGTGCAAGAGGACTTCCTTATCAATCTGGCCACCAGATCTCGTCGCCATCGCCAGCTATCTTCTCCGTGATCAAGAGAACTTCGTCTACTTTTTCACCCGCCAGGCTGCGATAGTGTCGTCTACTATCAACTCTTTGAAGACCATTTCATCAAGAAAAAATCATATTTTTTTGTAATGTTGGTTATTCTTATATGTATTCCTTTTGTCTCCTACCCCCACTCTTTTCCCTTCCCTGTTCCCTCTGTGCTTCGCTGAGCGTGTCTCACTTGTACGTCGGCAGTCGACTTACGTCAGTTGAAGCTCAACTAGAGCTAGTCTCCTCAACTAAAGAGGCATTCTTTTAATTCCACGCCATGTTGGAACTTTAATCTCAACTGTCAAAGGGAACTTCACAATCGCCATGAAGCAAAGATAAGTACCGACTTCAGGTTTTAACCTCATTCTCATCGTCTTTTAATAACTACATGCTTTTAACGATCATTTTATAGGCGTGTGAGATTACTATATTTCCCATGTTGAGCTTTTGTCTGTCTAAGCCAATCTTAATAGAAAGCAGCATTTCTCATGAGAAATCTTCTCACAACGTGGGATACAATTGAATTACCCACTGTCTATAAAATACTTAGCTCGTTCCACCGCTGGAATAACTTTGGCCCTATTCTTCAGTTAGGATTGCTCTGGAACCTTCCAGAATCTGCATTCTATCTACCAGTCGTACCGTCATGTATTTTCCACTCACATGTGGGAATACTATTTCAAACTAAGGAATCATCCTTATGAATTACTGCTCAATAGCTAATTTTTCATCCTCCGTTGGGATTTTCTCTGGCGTATTTAATGATAATCTACAACCTTCTCAAGCAATAGACTCTCGCCTATCTAGTGCAACTAGTTATTTTCCATAATTGCAATAACTTTCTTTGCCATAAACTTTTGTGCTACTACAGTGAACTTTTCATCCATTTTAACAGACTATAGTGAAAACCAGTGTTTGTTCAACATTTCTTCCGTGTCGCGTTCGTCCGAATACCATAAATACGGCCATGAACACTTATCCTCAATTCTATTTGATCTTTCCCAAACCCCTTACTAACAAACCAAAATAATAAAATTGTTACTTTAGGTCTTTTTCAATGAGGTGTCACTCTCAACTAGTGCCCTCCCTTTGTTTTTGCTCCATATACAACGAATTAATGTCTGCATAACTACGTGTCTGGTACACGTTTCAAATTATCTTGTTTCTCCCTTCTAATTAGGGAATACAATTCTTTCAACTCATAAGTGAGTTATTTCTAGGTTTCACGAAAGGGAAACTTGCCCCACTTGTCTCGTGATTCCTACTTAAACATAGGAGGTCTAGAAACTTCCTTTCGACTTTCTCTTCAGGTTTCACAGTAAGTGACCTGCCTTATTTGTATAACTACTAAAAAAAGTAATTCAGCTTTAATATAAGAAGTTATAGAAACTTCTATTATATTCTTCCTGTTTTTTGTTATTGTTATTTCCGAAGTTGTTACTCTTTCTAAGATATTTACCTAGAATTTCTTAAAAGTACACAACTTGTACTTGATTTATTGCTTAACTTTAATCTCTTTAATTGTCTTTAAATTTTTTATTTTATCTTTGCCATTTCAAAATCTTGCGAAGATTTTAAAACATATAAAGGTTTGAAACCAAAAGAATTGTTAATTGCCTGGCGCAAGCTTTAAACGTTTTCTGAGGTCTGCGACCCCAAATTGTTAACAAAATTGAAATTATATATTTGTTAAATTCATTACACTCTTTTGCATTGTTAAATAAATTAAAGAGTTATTTTTCTCTTTCTCATTTTTCTAGTATAACAGTTAGGCAAGATCCTGTCTTCCTTGACTCTTCCCACTTAATGCAAATAAATCTCTTAATAGGGTTTTCACCACTTGTTGCATTTGAGCAAGAACTCTTAGTTGGTAACTTGGTAAAGTCTCTCTTAGCTTTAATAGCTAATTCTAACTGGCCAGTAAGGCAAGCATAGCTCGCTACGCTTCTTCGCAAGATCTTGAAATGGCAAAGATAAAATAAAAAATTTAAAGACAATTAAAGAGATTAAAGTTAAGCAATAAATCAAGTACAAGTTGTGTACTTATGGTTGGTTTTTCAAATTATAAGTGTTTCTCCTTGCCTAAACTTTTAGTCGGCTCCTTGCTGGGTAAAAGCTTAGCAATTTCCAAATGCAACTATTGGTTTAATTACCAAAATTACTCCCAAAGGTATAATTGTTTTATCCCTATCCTTCTTGGAAGCATTTGGTCGCTCTTAGGAATTCTACAATTTCGAAAACAAAAAATATCGAAACCTATCCAAATTATCGGCATCCTTCAAATTACTTGTTTAAAAACAAATTCCTTTGAACAGATATACAATAAATCTGTTACTCTTTGTCTTGCCAGACCATCACCCTTCCCCATAGTAGGCATATGTATGCTTGAGAGGGAGTACTCTAAAGCCACTCTCTTGCAAACCGCCCAAGTTCTAGCTGCGTTTCCCGTTAGCTTTGCCCAGGTCCCTACCCACTTTAAGTATCGGAGAGCGGATTTGCAGTGGCAACCGCCTGTGAGTACATTTAAAGTTAAACGTATAACTTTTGTGGGACCCTCCTTCTATTTCTCCATCCTTTTTCTCCAGTCCGAAACCCACTTCCTTTTTTTTATCATCTTCCCTTGGTGGTTAGGTTATTCCTAAGCCAATAATCTACCCACAAGTACAGCTCACTCCGCCAGCTTACTATTTGTAGAGACTTCTTCTCTAACTTGTGTTTTACTCTTCAAAATTTTAGTTTTGTTTAAGTTAGGTCTGAGGGTTTCCTCCGTTCTAAGCATTTAGTCGGCACCCTGCTGGGTAAAAGCTTAGCCTGCTTTAAGTTCAACAATTGGTATTCTTAAAAGATTCTCACTAATAACAGTAAAAAATATTGCTAAAGGCACTAGAGTTGCTTTATCTCCTCCCACTCTGCGGCATTCGGCTGTTCTGCCGGAGATCCAACCGTGATTAGTAATAAAAATATCACGGCAAATTCAAATCCTTCCAGCATTTCAGAATGCTTAGTAAAATCTAACCCTTTTGAAGGGAAACCACATAAATCCACTTCATTTCATATATCCTTGCTTGGTAGCGTACTTCCTATCCCCATAGTACCCAAATCTCAGCACGGGAGGGAAAGAATACATAGCGATATCTTGCAGGTAACCGTAGCTCCCGCCGCTCTCTCCGTTGACGGTGACCGAGCTCCCCCTTATTTTAGTTACTTCACGGGCTCTGCCCAGCATAACTTGTCGTTAGATCACTATTTTCGTGCTCTTTTTTTTAATTGGATTCTCTTCCTCTTTGCCAAAAATTGTTCCTACCCCTAAACCTACTTCACTTTTCCTCATAATCTTCCCTCAGGTAGTGTTGACACTCAGTAATAACCTAACATTGTTCAACCCACAACGGCAACGCGGTCTCTCACCCAAGCTGCAGCGATCCTGGGATGGACCGAACAAGGTGATAAAGAGGATCAACGACGTCACCTACCGGATACGAAGACTTCCACACGGGAAGCCTAAGGTGTTCCATTTCAACCGACTAGCACCTTTTGAAGGAGCTAATCCGACGGTTGACAACGGTACCGTAATGCCCTTGGACTGTTCCGGGACGGATCAGGCTTAAGGAGGGGGCAGTGCTACGGGTCTATACAGGCATTAAGCGGCGCGTTATGCGGTGGGGCGAGGAAACGAGATTGTCAAGGCAGTGGAAGAAGAAGGGAAGAGACGGGTCGAGTCGGCTGTGGTGGTTTGTGATTGTAGACACTCTGTGAAGACATGAATGTAGTGATTCTTTAATCATGCTCTTACGCCTAGCTATCTTGCACGTGTTGGGCGTCATCCGGACGGCAAATGTAGTTGTCAACAAGCTGAAGGTTCATTACATCATATTTTATTTCAGCGTTCTCAATATGATGCCGCGCGTGCTAAAATGTTTACGATATTACAGGTACAGGGCTTAAGGATGCCGTTAAATATTGCACATCTTTTGCATGCCCCGCTAACGCCAGTAGTGCACGCACTTAATCAGTTTTTAGATACCATTGGAGTTTCCGTTAAGAAAGTGTCGTGTCCCTCATCCGGCTTGGGCGAGACCAGTGTGGATCCATAGCACATTTGCCCATTCTTAATGTATTCTCCTTCCCTGTTGCGTGTTTCTCTTACACGAGTGGTTTCTCTCCGTTCATGGACTTTGGTTTACAAGTGATCTTCACGCAGCTATTGACTAGTGCTACTGTATGACTTCTGCCTCCACAGTATTTGGTATATCGTGTGACTTTTTACTTCTGCTCACTTTGTTATTGGGTAAGGAGAATCACGTGCCCATCAAACACTCAAGAAAGAAAGAATGTAGCGATTGCATTAGGATGTGTGGTGAATAAATATCAGATTTAGGAAGACATAAAATTAATTTTACCCACGGAACGTAACAATATGAATCTCCAGGAGAAAATTACAGGAAGCCAATTAATATCTTGTAGCTCCTGCACATGTCTTTATTTGAGCAATTTTTCTTTGCAGATGCAGGGAGAGTTCTAGTAGTTCTGTGGAAGGGATGATGTGTTCGGAAATCTGTATGGCATGATTACGCATCGAATATGCAGTGTTAATTTTGCCAAATGGTTCATCAGAAGGCACTTAAATAGGAATTCCCTGACTTCTGATGCAGTTCCTACTATTGTGGCTGGAAGTAAGTTAAAATGTGTCCTGTTAATAATGTGCTATGTATTGAAATTTAACATTTCAACACGCAGCTAATTTTTTTTTAAACCACTATGTGTTTCAGGGACCTCTGATGTTTCAGGCATGAGAATGAAAGACACCCAAGATGATGGAAGCTTCATACTGTTGGGGTCATCAAAGAACAAAAGTTGACCAAAGGAGAATGCAATTCTCTAGAGCAGGGTTACCCAAACTTTTTCTGACCATCGCCCAATTTTGAGATTTATAATCTTCTTTTGCCCACCTTATTTAAAAAAACGCACAAATCTTAAAATTACTAACACATACATTCAAATACCTACATATAAGTTGAGAAATGAGGATTTTTACGGACATTTTTTTCTTAATAGGTACATAATGTTTATTTAGGTAGACTATGTACATTAAAAATTTGCAAATAATAGGTCAAAAAAAGTAATAACAACCCATGAAATAATTTAAAGAAAAATTAAATTAAAACTGCGTGAACTCTGATGTCTATTTAATTAAACAACATAAATACCTATGTCTAATAAATGTGAGGGATGGATTTTATGAGTTTCAGTCAATTTGTTGATGTCAGGAGCTATTTTTGTTAAAAAATTCTAAGATCTCCTCACTTTTCAATTTCTAACCTGTCTCGACTTCGTGGCAAGATTATTTACCGCACTAATCCCTCTCTCAACCATGTAAAAAGAAGGAAAGGCTACAAACAACCTTTCTGTGATAAACTACTGTAGTTGTAAATTTAAAAAGGAAACATAAGTTTGACATAATTAAATTACTTGTTTGCAATTTTATTTTATTCCTTGCTTTATAGGCAAATACTTCTCGGTCATATTGTATAATAAAAAACTGAATTATTTGCCCACCAATTTTTTCAAATCACCCATGGAATTCACATTCTGTCAGTTTCGCCCACTGGCGTGCTAAAATCACCCACTATTGGGCGTTTTCGCCCAGTTTGGGAATCTCTGCCCCAGAGTCTACACAGTCTAAACTTCTGTGGACATTGTCTAATACAAAATACTAAATTTTGACCAAAGTCAAGGAGGTTAGATATCTAAGCTCGTTGACACTGTAGCGCCTTCTAGTAGAGAAAGGAGGAACGTTGTGTTTTAATCCCGAGATTAATTTCAAATTCTAATGCGTTCTCTAACATGCCAACAACTTATGACGTGAGTGGCGAGTGTGATTTTTGTTTTGCCCGGCATCCGTCAGATAATAAGTACAACACATTTATTGTATCTGGTACAAGACACTCTATGTAGGCTACTCCAAGAGCAATGAACAGACTTCATTTTCTCCTTTATTTGCGTACCTTCATGGTCCCGATATTTGCCTATTAGTAAAAATGGGAAACCACGAAAACCATTTTCAGGACGGCCGAGATGGGATTCGAACCCATGCTAGCGAGACACGAGGTAGAGCTCTCGGCAACCGCGACACGCGTATTGTGTACCATTAATTCAGCAACTGCAGTACGCTTTGCTGATTCTGATAATGATGGTGATTTTATTTTCACAGCCAATTCTTCACATAGGATACATGTGTCAACTTGCGGACTTCCGAAACGTAATTTAATATTTTCCATAAAATAGGAGATAAAACTGATATTTTACAAACCTCTGGGTTTGCACTGGTGAACATGGCATACATTTTATTCACGTCTAATCTGAAATTTACTGTAGATACAGAAGTCGCCTTTTACCATAATGTGTACACCTCTTAGGGAACGATTCAATATGGTGGTGTATTTTCTGGCATACTGTAACGATAACCTTGCTTAGGATTCGATAATCAAAACACACATCCCTGTAATACATTGCACAAAGATGTCAGTCTTTGTTACTTAAACATATAGGCCTGAAAAATAATAAATGTTGGCACTCAATATATCTTGTTAGCTATTATTTGATTACCATATAAACCTGAATGTAAATGTTACATGGTGTCAGAAGTAATTGTTTTTTTTTCTGAATTATAATAAATGTTACACATACATCTCCAAGAACTACGTTTGGTTTTGGATGAAGGCCCCTTTAGAGACTGTCTTTCCAACAATAACGTGCATAAACGACGGACCCATCCGTCTGTAATTCCGGGAAATGACATGAATGCTTTCTTACAAACATGCACTTAAATGGATCCATTCATGACAAAATAATGGAAGTTAGATATCCTACTTTTGGGATCATCCTTCCTAGGTATGTTGTTGTTTGAGTCTTCAGTCTTTTGACTGGTTTGATGCAGCTCTCCATGCCTCCATGTCCTGAGCTAATCGTTTCATCTCTACATAGCTACCACACCCTATATCTGAGGCAATATGTTTAACATACTCTAACCTTGGTCTACCCCTACCAGTGGCGAATTCTCCCATGCATCGCATATACCGGCGGTATACCACCAGTGACAAAAATATAAAATGTTTATCTCCACATTCTCTCGACTTGTATGTAGCAGTGCAGACAGGAAAATCGAGCTTGTCATCATTCATGTTCCGCCGATTGTTGTCATGGAAGCTGGCGCTCGAACCCCGCGTAACTCGTTAATTTTCTTCTGGGGTACACACTTTTAGCTGTGAGTGACTGTACTTTGGTACACCGCAAGTCTATCCCGGTCGTTGAAAGGGCTCGACACTGGCCCGCGGGGTGAGGGAAGGAAAGAGTAGCCCAGCAAAGTTCCGTATGGGGTATCGCGCTACAGACTAGCGGTGAGTGTAGTGCTGATTGGTTGATTTCAAACAGTACTTTCACCCTGCTCACAAGGGAAGACACACCACGCAGCGCCTCATACACTTCAGTTCAGTTATGTTGTGAGTTCGTCTTGGCGTGAAATACTTCCCTCTGAAATATTAACATGTTTAGATTAAGTGAAACACTGGAAGTGGATAGTAGCGTTGTTGAAACGATTTTATTCCATTGGATTTCCTCAGTAAGTTGAAATTAAAGCGATCTATGGGCTGTAGGCTACTAAAATTTCTTTGTGCAAGGAAATGAAGGCATTGGTTTCTGCCGAAATCAGGTAGAATTTTACACTTGGAATATTTGTTGCTTTGCAGTTGTTGATTCAATTAGGGACTTTGAAGCATCGTGGTCATGTAGCCCCGTGTACATGGTTCGGGGGCGGATTTAAGGCAAGATCATGGGGGTAGGCGAACACACGGGGGAGCCTAGAGAGTATGGAATACCCCTAGCTTAGAGAGGGGTGGGGGAGGGCCGGGGTAGGATAATTTTGCTAAAACTAGGCCCAAATTAGTGAGTAATAGGACAATTGGGTTTTGTTTTTTTATATTTTGGAGTAAAAATAAATTTTACCGATCACGGTGGGCGAGAGCAGTAACGCGCTAGCTCGTGTCTCGCTGCATCGGGAGAGTGTGGGTTTGAATCCCACTTCAGCCGTCCGGAAAATGGTTGTCGTGGTTTCCTATTTTCACCACCAGGCAAGTGCCGTGACGGTTCCTTTCAACAGGTCCACGACCGACCGACTGCCCTCCAAAATCCCTTCCCTGGTCCTTCCTTAATTAGACCCAAGTTAGCGGTCGCCTGTCACCATCCCCAGTTGTATCTGTTGACAAAGTGTATCCAGCTCCGAGACACCATCCTTGCGACGGTAGAGAAATGATCCCTCGCAGAGTCCGTTTTGTGAGTTGGGAAAAATTTGCGTGATATTAGCAATTTTAAGTCAAATATTTATTGTATTCCAAATTATTTTAGTTTTGGTAGTTCTACTATTTACTGTCATAGTCAACGCGTGGTTTAAATCCATTTTTTAGAGAACTGTCAAAAATGTGTAGTATTCTTCCAAATATACATACATTTTCATTTGAGACTGTTTTACCTTTCAACGTCCAGTCCAGTCTGCAAGCCCCTGTTTGCGAACAAGTCGCCTCTATGATCCCCTATTAGCAGTTAGCAATGCGGCTCCCTCTGCTTCTACATCTCTGACTTTGAAATCGTTCAACACTGAAACTAACCATCGCCTCATAGCTGTACCTCTGCTTCTGTTATCCTCTACAGCCGAACACTCAAAATAGTAGGTTATCGTAAAATGTGCATTTTGATATAGAGTGTTTAAGTGTGAAAGAATTTGTCTAAAGCCACTGTTTTCGTTTTTTTTTAATGTATAACAGCAAGATGAATCGTTCACTCCTAAATCCACCCCTGGCTTGGTGCGTGTGGAAACTGATGAGATATGTCGTTATGATGGCTGTACCGTTGCCAGGATTTTGGTAGGAGGCGGCTGTGGCCTTACGATATGTACGAGTGAAAGTGGGAAACCACGAAATACCATTTCTAGGATGTTTGGGGTTAGAATCGAACCACCTGTTCTGATTTCTGCCTCTTGTGGGTTGAGCGAATCCCAACCCTCAGACCAGAATTACATTTCTTGGTAGAGCAGAGAATCGAACACGGACCTCCACAGTAACAGCCCCAGAATACTAGCCACTACGCCACGAGGTGGACCTTTAGAAATCTAAGTGAATGGAACTTACTTTCAAGTAAAATATTCTTCCTGGCAGACCAAGGTTGGGGAACAATATGTCAAGGTAGTTTACACTATAATTATTTTATTGATTGAGGCTGAATGTTCGCTTTCCAGAATATATTTTCACTTTGAGATACTGGCTCTTCTTTAATTGCATTATTACATTGGCTATAAATGAATGCGCTTCTCATGTTTGGACATGTCTAATGATGAGACAATGTATAATTGAGATCCTTCGGAAATGGATCAATGTTTATATCTTTTCGTAAAATTTAAGACCTGGTCAAGAACGGGGAGAGAGAGAAGGTAGCGTAATGATGAAATGTACTCTGTACGTTGCCAAAATGAACTAGGAGGGCGAGGGGATTCGAAGGACATTAACCTAGAAGCAGTTTCAAGTAGGCCGTGTTCAGGCGTTAAACGAAGATTTTTTAAATGTATAAGGACATAGTCCTTGCAGAGGGAGGATGACGCACTGGCTTAATCCGGACGGTCGAAGTTCGAATTCCGGTGACAGCACGCTAAATATTTCACATGGAAGATCACGTGGCGTTAGGAAGGGAATCCAACCTTATATCCCCGGCCAAAACAATTGTCTAGTGACCTCAATTTATTGGGATAACCTATCCAAAATTATAGCGATAAAGTGTATTTCTTAGAAGTTATGTAAATGTTCTCCAATACATATAATAATAATAATAATAATAATAATAATAATAATAATTCAACTTTGACAAGAGGTCGAGGCTTGGAAATAAGGGGGGGATGTAAGGGGTAAATGGTGCGGTATACCAAGAACAGTGACCACCAGTCGCCACTGACCCCTACAGTTCTTGTCCTCGACCCTTCCTTCCATAACTAAGCTTGCTATTCCTGGGTGTCTTAATATGTGCCCTACCAACTTATCTTTTCTCTTAATTAGCAGTCGCCAGAAACATCTCTCCTCTCCCACTCGTCTTAGGTCTAAGTTTCCTTATGTCCCTCTTCTCAATTAATTGCTGTATGTAAATGTCCTGTTCATTTTTAGTCGCAAATTCATTGAAGCGATGAAGTGTCTATGTTTGCTCTACGGGTGTTAACTTAGAAAAGCACTTCATACCACAGTTGAAGTTTGGGCCATTAGTTCTCTTTTTGAAAAGCTTACCCCACCAATTAAAATGCTCCTCAACTTTTACCTTCGCTGTGCAGATGGCATTCCTTGTGTGTGTTTCAGGATTTCTTCTCCTTTTCTTCACTTGGTTCCCATTATTTCTGTCTGTTTCACTGCTACTTGACATGTCCACCTAGAAAACTAATGCAGCTCGTGTGCTTTAGATATTCCTGCTTCACAGCAGCTTAGAACTCTCATTGCATTAAGTGCAGGAACTACATGAGTCACTGACTTATGTTGTTTCTGCTCTCAGCCGGGAATCGTGTAGCCTGTATTGCATACAAGGAGCAACGTGACATATGTACTATTTGCACACAATGTGGAACCACCCTAACAGAATGCCACCATAACCTTAACTAAATTCGCAAAAAGATTGACTCATGCAGTTTTTGCAATCAGCAATTCAATTAGAACTGTCCCTTGGAACCCCGGAAAGGTATGAAAATCATATATTATCCAAGTGGGAGTTTAAAAGTCAGGCTCTCGTCTCCTTCACAATTAATCTTTTACAGTATTTAGAAAATCATATTTATGATGATTCAAAATTGATCTGGAAATGATGTAGTTCACTCCCCCGCTGTCTATAACCCACCCGCCTTCCTTATTTGAAACATTTGTCTCACAATTTGTTCGAGGTATGTTTTGTCAATACATACACTAGTGTGACAATTGTATTTGACTGATTACGGATATATATTACCTATCCTTAAGGAAACTACTGATATGTGTGATTCAGGTGTTCGAATGGTTCGAAATAGCCTAAGTTAGACTCCGCTCCATCTATGAGGCAAGTTATGAACTTAACGGAGTTCTGTCGCTATGATTTCAGGGGGTGTCAACCAGATAGGGATCATTTGGCACCATCGGTGTAGTAGCACGTGCCAGTCGTATGGAGCGCTGTATATCGTGTTGCCAACATATGCATGATACAACGTTGTAATTAAATTGCAAACATATCACTATATTTAGTCAATAAATATACTCATAATTCCTAATTGACATTTCCTTGCAATTATCTTGCTCACAGACGATAATTACGGCACTTATCATTAAATAAACATTATTTCTACTGGGTTGGCGGCACTGACCATGCCATGGCGGCTCTGTTTATGAGTTGTATGTAATAATATTGGCCGTATACAAATAAGCTAAATAAGCTAATGTTGTGTTCTATCTCATCTTTCTTATATCAAATTGTCTTCGTGGTAATGAGAAGTGAACAGTTCTTCTGCTACGGCGAGTAAGTACGCTTATTTTAAGAACTTAAGTTTTGTGTTTCTGTAGTGGCTGTGAAAAATATAGGCCTAGTTTTTAATTGATATTAGACGCAGGTGACATTCTAATTGACATATCAATTAACTTTCACTATTATTTATCCCATAGGTAGACCTACCAAATTCTGTGAACTGTGCCTATCACCGGAAGAAGGAAAAAAAACAATCGTAAATCGCTGTTCTCGAAATAGCAGAGGAATATATGGCAATTACTCTCCTAAGAAATGATCCAGTCTATGACCAGGTAAGAAGTCTGTGTTACCGTAATGTTTCGGCAGTGGGTAGTGGAACTAGGTACTGTGGGTTCTCGTAATGGATTTTTAATAGGCCTATAATGTAGACCTACGGTAGAGTACAAGATGAATAAGGTTGGGTTCCATAAACCATTGCAACAACTTGATTACAACTCGCAGAAATATTTAAATGAGCCTATTGCATGTGTGTACTGAAGATCTTGAGGAGTGTGAATAATCAATTAATTAATTTCACATTGCAATAGAATATAAATCTCATGATTCATGACAACGTGTCTAAGCTTTAATTTTTCCCCTTCCTTGAATTTCAATTTATTACAGTATTCAAAACAGATCAGTTCAGTTAGAATAGGTGGTAATGCCATGTAGGACTGTAATTACAGGCTATTAGAACTTAACACACACACCCCATGGTCTAATAGGTCTAATGGCCTATATCATATAGTCTTACCAATGTGTAACTATATAGATTAATGTGTTCTTGTCCTGTGGAACGAAGTCCAACGTGAATATACTTATGCTAAGTCATGGTGCTAAAGTAGTCGACTCGTGTAATGTTCTGCGACCCAAATACCATTCAAATGCACCTGTCCTCCTCTAATAAGCCAAGAACAAACAAATGTGTAGATGTGTTTCCTTGCATATTCATGCTATGGGCACTTTGTATTTATTTTTTTAGATACACAGGAAAATAAGCTGTACGTTTATGTTATGGTAGGAATGCAGTGTTTGGGCTCGGTGTTCAGTTGGTCGAATTGGTAGTAATGGCAATACTGATGTAGGACTGTAATTACAGGTTATTAAAACTTAACATACACCCCCATGGTCTAATAGTTTTAATGGCCTAGGATCATATTATAGTCTTACCAATGTGTAACTATTCACGTCAGAAAAGTTGGATGGCGCAGCCACGCGGTAGAATGTTGAAGCTGTAACATTGTGACTGGTGAGGTTTATTTTCATGGTGAAACATTGATGTCCTGATGGAAACAGAAAGGAATTTGTCAAATTCGAGGAGGTACTGCTCTGTATACGGTTGCAAATCGTATAAAATGGGTACGAAATCTCTTCACTACTTTCCTGTACAAAAAGTTCAGAGAGAAAGATGGGATACGGCGCTGTCAATTGGAAAACGTGTTACACGTTACATGACAGTGTGCAGTCTGAATTTTTGTGAAGACGACTTCTTTCCACAGCGTAAGCACCGATACTGTTGATTATTGATATGTTATTGTCTCTAATTGTACTCACAAGGATTTAGCTACATCAAAAATACTGATAAACTTGTAGCCTAATACTTCTGTGTCGTACATAGAATGTAATCCGTTCTTAGCAAACTTATTTTAGGGGTTCTTCCGATTGACAATAGTCGAATGGTTAGAAAACTTAAGAAAAATGCTGTCCCTAGCCTTAATTTGCCAGAGAATTTATATTCTTGCCTTTAAACAGCAAGTAGGCCTATGTAGCTCAATATTTGCAATATTGAAGTATTATTTGGCTTAAATTGTGTTTTTGTCTATGATCTCCTTACTGTTGAATTTAGTTAATTAATGTGTAAAATCTTAGTTTTAAGTACCGGTTTGGAAACCCATCATCCCAGGCAGGCCGGTAACATCTATACTACTCAGGCAGATAGGTCACTTAGCCGTAATTTAGAAGTTGTAGTGATTTTAAGTATGCATATGCGGTAATGTAGCAGGAGACCTGATCGGCCTAGGCTATTCTAACTTTAATTAGTTTCCATTTCAAGGTTTTTCAGTTTTGAGTGCGAATAGTTGGTTTGAAAGTTGTACAACAGTAAGGAGAGTATGTTTTGTATAGGTTTTAATTGGTATTATGGTTTATGTCGAGCTGGGGAGTGAATTTGATTTAGCTTAAAGTGTAGTTTTAGATCTGTTCCGCTTGCTTATGACAAGTTCAAATGGAGACTCCAGCTTTGTTAAATATCTGTATTTTAAATATTTAATTAAATATATTGATAAAGAGGATGCCTCCATTTTAACTTGTCTGTGGCAAGAGATTAATAAATTTATATTGTTGCCTTTGAACAGCAAGTATGTAGGTCAATATTAGCAATATTGAAGTATGATTTGAGCATCCCAAGTAACGCTTCTTTGAACCCAAAACATTCATGCAAATTCAGGGTTGCTGGATTCAATTTATTATCAGGGAGTCGTCCTTTGTGTTATGTGAGATATATACAGTGGCGGATCCAGGCCTTGCGGGGGCCTGGGCGATATGATAAGGTGGGGCCCACAACAATAGGTAATAATAAAAAAATCAAATCAAATGGAAAATAGTTTTGCAATAATAATAAAATAAAGAATAGTTACCATACTTGGAATACACTACAGTACATTATTTTAAGAAAATGAAAGAAACCTTTATGTCCCCTTGATGAAGATTATGTAAACTATGAAATATTAAAATATCACTTTGCGACTTCTTTTCCCGGCTGAAGTCTTATATTATTTCACTGAAATCTAAACTTGCTAAACGGTCACGGGAGGGCATAGCTGCACTGAAAAGAAGACTATGAATTATAACTTAGTTTGAAAAGATTGAAACGTATAATTTATTAATTAATTAAATTTTAAAAATCCTTGGCGCGGGGCCCCCAGACCGCGGAGCCCTGGGCGGTCGCCCTCCCCTAGATCCGCCCCTGGAGATATATATTGTGAAATTAATAAAAACATCGACACCGCTAGGCTCCCAAGTACAGGCTTCATAAATGTAACGACAGTCAGTAAATTAACTATCTACAGGTGGGTAATATTTTTAACTGGTAGTAATTAAGCACTGCATTTAAATTGATTATAAAAATATTTCTATCAATAAAAGAAAATATGTAGTATTTTGCCATCATAAATTAGAATCCATAACAAACGCACACCCTATCACTGTCTTGCTTACGTCTCGTCACTATCTCGCCGCCATATTGCAAACAGCTGACCGTAAGCTCCTCCCCCGTTTCGGACGTCATGTCCTGTGGAACTAAGTCCAACGTGAAAATCCAATAAAACCCTGGAACCATTGGCCCGATAACCCCACCCTTATCTGCCAATTTTTATTTTATACTCTTGGTAAGTTAATAAGTGTTAGGTTCTGTCGATGATATTCTGTAACCGCGAGATAGATACAAGACAAATATAATTGATTTATTGTATGCCAATGTAATGGTTGATATACCTATAGGTAGTATTTTATTCCCACACGTTATTTACAATATTTTTCAACACGTGGGATGCCAATGTCTAAGCTTACATGGAGGGATTTTTTCATCAATTGATTCTGTAGTAAGACCACCTTGTGGTGTGGTTGCTGCCACTCCTGAGGTCCTGGGCTAGTTTCCAAGCTTGATTAAGCAATTTAATTCTGGTCTGACTGTTGGAACGGTGCACACTCATCTTTGTGAGGCAGAACTGAGAAGAGGTAGGTTCGATTCTCACCTCGGCCATCCAAGAAGTGGTTTTCCAAGGTTTCCCCACTTCCTCTCCAGGCTAACGCTGGGATGGTTCCCAACTTAAGGCTACGGCTGCCTCCTTTCCAGTCCTCACCTGAATTACAGGAAGTATACACACTACTACAGATACCACAATAACACACATTATCATACAAATCATACACTCCCCCAGGGGCTCACATCTAGTGGGACGTGGGTTGGCGACCACGGGGCCCCAGCTGAGTCCCGCATTGCTTCCACTTACTTGTGCCGGCCTCTGTGTCTTCTTGCCTGTCGACCTCACTTGGTCAACTCTTGTTCTCTTCCGACCCCGACGGTATTAGGGTATCCGAGGCCTAGGGAGTCTATTCCTTTCCCGCCTTAATTGGCCCTTGTCTCATCTTTTCTGATGCCCTCCTCCTACGAGGGGTCAGCCTTCTTTTTCTTTTCTTGTTATCTCCTGCCTTCTGCTCAAGGCCCTCAAGGGGCAGGGTGTATGTAGCCCCACCACCTTTGGTGCACCCTGGATATTGCTACACCCTCAGGGGCTCACGGCTGGTGAGTTCGGGAGATGGCGACCCCGAGGGATTCCTGAGCTGGGTCGGTTTTTCCCCTTTTTTCCATTGCCTCTGGGGCCTTTCGTGGCTCTCCTTCCTTCCAAGTGTCTCGATCCTCATTCTTCGAGGGTTTGAGGGCATTTCTTTTCCTCCTGTCCTTTGTTTGCCTTATTCTCCTTTTGTTTTCCATTTCTTCTTCTAGTAGCCTATATAAGTTTGTAGTTAGTTTCATTTATAGTTTACATTTGATTTTCATCTTCACGATCACCCAAACCATTAGGGGCCGATAACCAAGATGTTAGGCCCGTTAAAACAACAAATATCAACAAATCATACACACTTCCAAATACATGGGGCTAAATGAATATGTTATCGAAAGCCCTAAATGAATTAATATCAAAAACACAATGATTCTTTTAAAATGTAGTTAACTTATAGTAGGTGCAAACATACACGTCAGCAAATTCAAGTTCCCCGTTTCAAGCATTAAGTTACACATTTATTAAGTTTACTGTTTCAACATACACACTGGTATGTGTTGTAGGAATTTGCGGTTCATCGGTGTCAGCCATTACATCAAGGAGGAACTAGGTCCATTATTATGTGCTGGACCCTACTGTTATACTTTGGCAAGAAAGAAGAAAGGAACATGCCTCAACACATACTTTTAGGAGGACCAGATTTGATTACTGTATTTTTGCTAAGTTTGATCTTGGCTCTTGCTGTTACCTTCTCTTCATTGACAACTTTTTAAATAAAACATGATGAATTCTAGCAGTATTGAGTGTTTTTCTTTTGTTTCATTGAAAGTCCTATTTCTCCCTTCCCCTTAACAGCACGTCATGGAATGTACTGTATTAGTGTGTGATGATAATTTTTAGTGTAGCCTACTTACTGCATTTCACCCTTCAAAATTTTTAACTGGATATATTTTAAAGGGCATATGAAATGAACTACTGTATAGATATTTTGTGATATCCAATTCTTTTTCTGTCCCCTAATGTATTTGGCACTAATTACACTAACAATTTTAGTGTGATGATCTGGTTACACCACCTGATCCTTAGCATTCTCTCTTAAAATTTTACTGTTATTGCTAACAGCATCAAGCATTTTAAAATATGAATTTTCTCCCTTCCCAGTACTTTTCCTTTGTAGTTTTTTCTAATAACTAATTGGTTATAGGCCTACTTGGGCCATTTTCTAGCTGAGTAATAATATGCTGCAGGCCTTGTAGTAGCCTAATTTTTGTCACCAATGCAATATGCTCCAATTGCAACTGAAAGAAATTTAAACATGTATATTAGTGATGAGGTTATGTCCTAAATGCTGTGATTGTTCATTTCAAAGTTCTGGAATTCACAATTTCCCACTTTGTTATTATTTTTATTAATTGTTTCTGTTATTGGTATTTTGAATGTGATTTATTTCTTGTAGATCATATTATTATCTCCACACTTAAAAACGTGCCATAAGCATTGGGAGATTGTGATTTTCGGAACATTGAAGTGGGCAGAGCATTTAGGACGAGAATATTTAGCGGAACGGCGGGAAGGGTCGGGTGGAGGGGAGGGGGCGGGAGGGTTAGTGTTTAAGAGATCTGCTCATAGGTGGCGCTACCGGTCGACGTGTTGCTAGTACATCAGTCAACCACCAGACAGCGCTGAAGTCTTAGGTACCAAGAATTAGCATGGCTGTTGGCCATCTGTAGTAGTAGGTAATCTGTGTATGATTTGGACCACAGTGATTTGGACTCGCATCCCTCCTAACGGATACTCTGGGAACTGTCTTACGAGCTTTTCTGGTAGTCTGCTAGATGGCTCGTGATGTTCGTTTATCCACTGCTCGTCTGCGGACTAAGTTAATCTTTGAAGTGATTGTCTTGGCAACTAAACAAGGGCTTTGTTGTTCCCAGCTGGCTTGTTGACTTGGTGTTCGCTGTCCAGGGCTCGAGTGTGGGTTAATGGGTCACTTGCATGTCACGTGTGGCGGGCCATTGACTCATTCCATCGCTCGAGGGTGGATATTTTACTGTTTTGTTATTAGTCCGTATTAAATTGTTTTGTTTTAACCTGTCATATTTCATTTATAGCCTTAAGTTCCCTTATGAATCCTGGAAATTTTTAAGAAGCACGTTCTCCTCTTAGTACTTTGTATGGACCGATCACCCCCGAATGTCTGTCTCGTGTAGTGCTTCTTTTCCAAGGTACATAAGAGTGACTATGTCGCGCCACCGTGGGGCGTTTGCAAGGTCACGTTGCTCGTTGGTAGCCATGACATAAGAGTAACTATGGCACCGAGCAACGTGGGGCATGAGGATATTCCCGACCGAGCTTTCGTGGTGATTTTTTTTTAAATATTTGTGTACAAAGGCGCAGGATGTCAACACTGTGGAAAGCAATATGGAATGGCTAGAAAAGTGGAAACATTTTGTACTTGCAATTAGATCACCGGATGTGATAATTTTATTAAAGTAGTTAAAGCGATGTGTTACCGCTATGAAAGTTTGATATGTAAAATCATGGAGTTTGTGTAGAATATAAATATGGAACATAGTAGTTGGATTGAGATTTAATGATACATATTAGACCATATGTTCCAGGCGCCCATTATAGTAAAATTAGATTTGTGTAACAAAACAAACTCCAAATTTATATGACAGGAAGGTTATACCTTAAAAACTGATTGATATTTGATTAATTAGTTGTGTTTATTCTGAAGTAAGGATAGAATTTGATACGGAAGTGAAGGGTAAAGAAAATTAATAATAATAATAATAATGATACTCAAGGATGCCATTGCATTGGGGATAAATGTAAATCAATTGAGTAATTAAAGGGTTAATCTTCGTTCGTTTATGTGTATGTGCGTGTGTGCTATTGATAGTACCTATGCTATCCTCCTGTATTTCTCTTGTGAATTTGATATTGTGTGTGTGCGAAGATGGCTTCGATTGACGAGATAAGAATGGTGATTGAACAGGCAGCAGCCCGTAACCAAAAACAGTTAGATGAGTTAAAAAGTGATATAACTAATCAAATCGAAACACAGTTAGCTGAGGCTAGCAAGAAACAGTCGAGCGAATTAGCGGAGATGAGCGAAAAACAATCAAGTAAGATAGAGACACAATTAGAGGAGGCTAATGAAAGAAACACTGCGAAGTTAACAGCACTCTCGGTAGAAATAAATGACTACACTAAACACCAATTGACACTATTAGCTCGCGATGTGGAAAATAATATCAGAAACAGTTGGCCGAAATAAAGAAAATTGAGGACACATTTAGCGGCAAACTAAAGAACTTAGATGATGTTGTGATGGCGAAATTAAATCAGATTGAGGAGGCATGTTCGGCAAACACGTCAGAGTTAAAGTTGGCACAGGGTAGATTGGAGGAGAAATTTGGCAAATTCGAAGATGGAGCGTTGATAGTTCAAGGACAGAATGAAACGATGGACGGTAGTATAAACGGCTTGGTGAAAGAATTAAGTAGGCGGAACTCAAGTCAGGAGAACGATGAAAAGAGCTAGAGGAGGAACAGCAGGAATTAAAGCAGACAATTGAGAGTAATAACAATTCGGTATTAGCGAGATTATCCAATATAGAATCAAATCAAGCTGGTAGTAGTGAAGACGTCGAAAAGCGACTAGATAAAATTAAGGATCACATTAGAAGAGATTGGAGTAAAATGACTGCTGAGTCCAAGGATGACAGATTGATGATCATAAAACGGCTAGGCGAAAACTGCGATAGAATTCAGGCAATAGAAGAAAACATGAAACTTAAATTTCAAGAACAGAACGACCGTCTTGTTAAAAACGAGCTTAGATCTTTGGAACGAGGGACCATACTGGAGTCTTTATTGGATAAAAATAAGGAGGATAGTCTGGATAAGGAAGTGTTGTCAAACAATTCGGAGAATGGCAGGAGTCCTGGCACTGTAAACACGCAGTTATTTCATGAGTATGAGGGTCGAACATCTACACCGCAGGAGGGTAAACTACCTACCCAAGTAGTACAGAATATCAGAGCGAACGAATTCCGCCCGAATAAGTTCATTCCTGACACTGCCCTGCTAACACAGAAGTGGTATCTGCATTCGGGTTGGAAAGGAGTAAATCAAGGTTATAGTTTCAATCATTGCCGTAGATTGTGTATTTGTTAAAATAAACCAATATAGCATCTCTCTAGTATTATGATTCGCGGGGAATTACTTTTTAAAGCTTAAAATGGGATAAGAGAATATTTTCCTGCAAAAAAATCAGATAAAACTTAAACAGTTAATGAAAACACTCATGTTTGCTAAGCAATTTTACTGTATCTGCACTTTGCTAGGCTTAAATATTGATTCTGCTCAGATACCATGAACCTGCTTAGTAATTTGTAGATACTTGCTTTATGGCTTAGTAAACTTTGAAAACTTCTGAATCACTTTTATTGTATCTTTTTATTTATTTATTATTTACATAGTTTACGCCCACATTGGAGCACTTAAATCAATCCATATACACTACAGTCTTTACAATATTAGAGTTGTAATGGCTTCTCAACTTCCTCTTCTCCCAGAGCTTCTTTAATCTCTCCGACCTGGCCGCCCTCTCTTCATTTGTAATGGTGTACTGTTTTCGTTTGACTGTTTTTAATTTCAATCTTGTATCCCTACTTCTCAGAATCCTCTTCTCTTTTCTCTCTGCAATTTGTTCCATTGTAATATTTAGCTCGTCTAAATCATTCTGGACCTCAACGAACCAGTTGTTCTTGGTTTTACTTTTCCAAAAGAAATTGAATAATTGTTTCAGTAGTCTGGTGTCTGGTAGTCTTACTATGTGGCTGAAAAAAGCAAGTCTCCTTTTTCGCATTGTATCCACAATTGATTCATTTTCCCGATAGACTATTTCATTAGGCAGCAGTCTCCATTGTCCATTTACTTGATGTTTTTTATTGATAATTGTCCTGATGATCCTTCTGTCTATTTTTTGGATTTTATCTGTTGTTGCTTTGGTATTCATCTTAAACAGGGTTTCACTTGCATAAGTTGCTTCAGGTTTAACTACTGAACCATAATATTTGAATTTGGCATTCATCGAGAGAGATTTCTTCTTATAAGTTGACCATGTGACTCGTTGTGCTTGTCTCAGTTTTGTTGTTCTGTACTCTATTGCGGCTTTCTCATTTAGGTTCCAAGTTATAGTTTCCCCAAGATACTTGAACTTTTTTACAACCTTAATTTGTTTATTATCATTTAGTTGAAGGACAGGAGTGTCCACCTCGAAGGTTGGCATAATCTCTGTCTTTTCAAATGAAATTTGTAATCCCACTTTTTCTGCAATGTTTTCCAGTTGTTCAATTTGGACTTTAGCCTCTTCCACACCATTTGCCAGTAGTGCAAGATCGTCTGCAAATGCCAGGCAGTTTAGTTTAATATTTCTACCAATCTTGATGTTTGGTTGGCATTTCTTTCTCCATTCTCTCATGACCTTCTCCAGTACACAATTAAACAAAATAGGTGAGAGACCATCCCCCTGCCGAAGGCCGGTTGTGATTGTAAATGGTTTTGACAATTCTCCTCTAAATTTAACTTTTGCTTTAGTGTTCTTGAGAGTCATTCCAATAAGGTTGATCAATTTCCTGTGAACACCAAATTCTTGAAGAGTATTTAGTAATGACTTCCGATGAATACTGTCATAAGCTTTTTTGAAGTCAACAAAAGTGATGACTAGGTTCTTACTTCGAGCTCTGTGATGCTTCATAATCCATTTAAGACTGATGATTTGATCTGGACAACTTCTTAATGTATCTATAATTTTGTTTGCTTAATCCAAGTTAAATGCTGTCAAAAATGAAAATTAACCAACTGTGGCTTATCTCACTTATTAATTTATGCATGAAATCATACCTAAAATAATCAGAATTAGTAAAATATGCAGGATTTCATAAAATATATAACTAAAATTACATTTCACAGTAAGAATTTATTGACATTTCAGGCTGATCTTAGACAATCAATACAATTAAAAGACAGACATATAAAAAAATCACATCCTTCCGTAAACATTTATCGCATTTTACCAGTTGTATGGTAAGTCATATTAATGGAAATGTCAGCTTAAATCTTTTAGTAGGCTGATCGCTGAAGTTTTGATCTTGGTAAGAAAAAATATTTAAAGGACACATTGATTTGTTAAAATTTGTAACTTGCTTCGTAACATTATGAACTTAAATGAATTCTATAGACTATTTCCTCAATATAAAAGAACAAAGGAGGTTGTAGGACATCGAAACAAATAAACTTGAAGTGTAGGCTATCTGACGCTTATCAATCATTGTCATCAATCGCATCCTCCCTGCCTTCATTAGCACTTAGAGGAAATGAATGCCAAAATTCTAATCTGTTAGCAGGAACAACAGATGATTTTCTCTTCAATAACTGAAGTAAAGATCCTTTCCTCTGAGTAGAAATGCCTCTGAGTTGTTCTTGCTTTCCAGGTACAGGAATCTTCCCAGTTTTAATAATTTTCAGTTGAAGAAAATCTAATGTCTTCCGAACCTCATGATACCCCTCTTTGTATAAAAGAAGTAAATTGCCACGTTTTGCTTGGATTGCAACAATGTTGTGAAGATATGGTCGTTCAGATGAACTGCTTTTTATCTTTTTCAGCGACATTAAACTTTTCCATTCATAAAAGTCCTCCAGCTGCATCGAGAGAACTGTGACCTTTTCAGAAGCCATTGAGGTGGCCTCTTGAAAGTCATTGAAATCGTAGACTTTGGACTGTTTGTTCGTTTTCAACGACTTTTCAACACTGTGGTGGAATGAATCTGCAGACATAAACGGATGCCCAGGCTCAAAATATCTTACCTCAATCACATCGGCACTGATGAGGCTTGAGTTTATGATATAAACAAAAAATGTGAATAATGCCCAGTTTTTATTTTGTGCTGTACAATTGTCCATCCACAACACAATTTTTTTGACATCGCGTGCTTCACTAGAAGAGAGGAATTTAAAAAATGAACTCACGACGTCTT
Organism: Meconema thalassinum; assembly: GCA_946902985.2. Lineage (NCBI taxonomy): Eukaryota > Metazoa > Arthropoda > Insecta > Orthoptera > Tettigoniidae > Meconema > Meconema thalassinum. Next base: position 218,754,534 of record OX336391.1, read on the forward strand.
CTTGTTTTCTGCCCCTTATACCTTCATGCCAGAGGACAGCGACTATTCGAGACTTGATTTTTGTACCCACAGGTGCGAACGTTTCATTATACACAAATAAACGTTGTGCAAAAACCACATTTTTAAACATTTTCAACCTTGGGAGCATTATAACCTTCTGCATATCAACGCTGTACACAATTTCATCGTTTGATGGTTCTCTGTGCGTATCTTCTTGGTATAGCTCTCTTGCCGTGGATGCCCTATTAATATGTGTTTTCCATGCCTGACAGTCTGGCAGTTATCACAAGGTTCTTCAAGAGAGTGGGGGTGCTGTTTAAAATGTTCACAGAATTCGTGGTTATGTGGAGAACAGCCCAGATTCATCAACATAAACGGGAGGACAGCATCAGGCTTAAGGCCTGGACAAAATAACTTCCTTGAGAGAAGATTAGACTGAAAGGATTGGGCTAAGGAAATGCGGCCTGGTTCTTTCAATACTAGACTGAACATTGAGAGTAAATACAATACTTTTATTTTTAGGGTGAAACTTGCAAACACATTAATAAAGCCTTAATTAAAAAATTAGTTATGCTGGCCCGCCTGGGGCAGTTTCAAATGTTCATTAATTTTAATTAGGTTGGCCCAGCCATGGGCTATTACTCAAAAGTTCATTCTGCTTGATGCACACACAAATTTAATATTCTTGCACTTGCTAGCAAACACTTAAAACGAAGATGATTAAGATAATAATAAAAAGGCACAAACTTATCTTTAGTGGCGATGACTAGAAGCATGCTGACGGAGACTGCCGTGGCCAACACTAGATTTTTTGGTAGTAGAATTTGAAATGTCCAGCATCAGGAAAATAACTTCGCCAGGGCGACCAGCGCTGTACATTGGCTAACATCGTTAGGTTTTGATGCTATTTCTTGAATGCCAAATAACATGGCATTTAGAACTGCGATTTGATGCAGCTTCTTGCGGTTTGGAGTAAAAACGTAGAATGCACTTTCTCAGTGCTGAAGCTCTCTGCTGTTGCGTTTCCTGGTAGTTTCACTCATAAATGCAGATTAGGCCTGAAGTTTAGAAGGCCCCGGAGAAGGGCGGAAGGCACGAATGCCTCTCGCTAGTTGAAGAAGACCGTAGAAGGTTTGAAGAAGGAATGCTGATGGAGAGCAAAACGCCGCCACTTAAATAATAACATCATGGAAACGTCTGGAAGCCAAGCTGGCGGGCGATGATTGGCCAGGGCAAGCTGTGACGTCAGTCATACAGGAAGGCAGCAAGCAAGTCGACACCCTTTTCAGTATGCGATCGTAAGCTGGAGGCGCATGACCTATTAACACGCTGAGGTAAGAGTCTTAGATATATATATAGAGAGAGATTAAACACTAGTAATAAACATTATAATGTTAACAGAAATGAATAAGTACATATGTTTTCGTTCGGTGGTCTCAAAAGCATTTAACTGACAAATGCGGCACAAAAGAAAAACGCACTATAAACATCACGAAAGTGATCATGCTCCGAGACCCCCGAAAGAAAACAATCAAAGAATCAGTTACAAAAACGTGAACAACAATAAAGAAGATGACACTAAGCCTCAACAGGCAAGATAGCAACCATAGAAATTGGTCTAGTATAGACACCCTTACTAGTGAGAACATCTACAACTCTCACATGATTATCCCGACCCAAATGGCAGTGAGTTACCCTACCAATATTCCATACGAGAGGGGGACTTGGATCTCGCAAAAGAACCATATCTCCCACTCGCACATCAGGCTGGGAAAGCCGCCACTTCTCTCTTCTGTTAAGTGAGCCGAGATACTCCAGCTTCCAACGGCGCCAAAAGGAGTTTCGCAAAGAGTCTAACTTCCTCCAGAAAATAGGCAACCCGAGATCACAGCGTCGACTCAGCAAAGGAGGCGTAGAAGCTAAAGAACAGCCTATTAAAAAATGACCAGGTGTTAAGGGAAGAAGATCCTTAGGATCATTAGACAAAGGCGTGAGCGGCCTAGAATTTACAATACCCTCAACCTGAATAATTAAAGAATTGAATTCCTCATAGGAAAGGATGGCTGAACCAAGGGTTTTCTTCAGCTGTCTCTTCGTGAGCTTTATGCAAGATTCCCAACGACCACCATGATGGGGGGCGTATGGGGGAGTGAAATGCCATTTGAATCCCTTAGCATGCGAAAAATTAGAAAACTGTTCCTTAGCAGAAGGGGAGGTAAGCGCAGTTTTCCAAAGATCAAAAGTACTAACAAAAATTTTTGCGTTATCTGAGAAAACCTCAGAAGGAACACCCCTTCTAGCGGCAAATCTAGAAAAGGCTGCTATAAAATAAGGAGTAGAAGCACTTGTAACCAACTCAAGGTGAATGGCTCCTGTCACCATGCACACAAATAAAGAAATATAAAGTTTACCTAACAACTTTCGCTTAGATAAAGGGGAATTAACTTGATAGACATAAGGACCGGCATAATCGATACCCGTTAGGGCGAAAGGCTTACTAGGTTCGGAACGAAAATATGGCAAGTTTCCCATAATTTGCGTGATTGGCGGGGGCTTAGATTTGAAACAAGGTATACATTTCCGAATAACAGAAGAAACTTCATGAACACCGTTAATGAGCCAATATTTCTCGCGAATTAAACAAAGCAAAGTGCGGGTGCCAGCGTGCAAATTCTGATAATGAAATTTCTTTACGATAAGAGTAGTAATAGGATGTCTAGAAGGGAGAATAATGGGATGTTTTTTCTCATCTGAGTAACTAGAATATTCTAGCCTACCCCCCACTCTTATTAATCCATCTTGGTCCAAAAAAGGGGTGAGAGGTAACAGCCTACTAGACTTTGGTAAAGCTTTTTTGCTTAAAAGCGTCTGATACTCAAGAAAGAATACTTCTTGTTGCATGAGAAACAAGATTCTACGAGTAGCAAATTCCAATTCCATTTTAGTGAGAAAGGGTTGCGGTTTCACAGGCTGATCAAGAACAAGAAATTTCCATCGAAATAAATATGCTACCACACGAATTAATTTATTAAATGAAGAGTAACGCTGAAACAGACTAGTAGCAATAGAAGTTAGAAAAAGGGAAGCGGTAACAATGCGAGCATCAGGAACATCTTCTGCGAGTGGATTAGATGAACGAGGCCAACAAGAGAAATCCTGACTGAGCCACGCCGGACCATTCCAGTATAATTTAAGAGAAATTAATTTCTTGGGCAAGCAGCCACGTGAAATTATATCAGCGGGGTTTTCTTTTCCCGGAACATGATTCCATTGGTCAAAATGAGACAACTCTTGTATTTTAGAAACGCGATTAGCCACAAAAGTGGTCCAATGCGAAGAAGGTTTTGAAAGCCAAGCTAACACGATGGAAGAATCACTCCAAAACCATGTGGTCGAAAATTTCAAATTTAAACTGATTTTTAATTTGCTGGCTAAGTCCACAGCCATTACAGCAGAACATAATTCCAATCTAGGCAAAGATATGGATTTGAGTGGGGCTACCTTTGATTTTGCGCAAATTAAATTGGAAAATCCGGGTAAAGTATTGGAAGAGCGGCCTACTAAATAGGCGCAGCAACCGTATGCCTTTTCAGAACTATCTGCAAATACGTGCAAATCGAAATACTGACATGAAAGGTCCGAAATTAAAGTGCGGGGAATAGAAATTTGAGAAAGATCTAACAAACTCTTGCGGTATTTCAACCACTCATCCAAAAGGGGGGAGGGTACCTCCTCATCCCAACCAATTTTCAATAACCAAAGTTTTTGCAAGAAAATTTTTGCAGTAATAACCACCGGAGCAATGTACTGCAAGGGATCAAAAACTTTTGCTATTTCTGATAATAATTGCCTTTTCGTTTGAGGGTGAAACTCAGATAAGTGTACCTGATAGCAAAAGGTATCTGAAGAAGGAGACCAAAAAACACCCAAGGTTTTAATAGCTGATTCCTCAGTAGGAAGCGCAACACATTTGTCAACAGGAGTTACTTGTGAAAAGTTAGATAAAAATTCGGTTGAGTTCGAGTTCCACTTATGAAGGGTAAACCCACCACCGGAAAGAAGAGAGTTTAAATCTTCACAAACAAGAAGTGCGTCAGAGATACTAGGAAAAGAATACAGAAAATCATCTACATAAAATGCAGTTTTCAAAACTTCAGAAGCTAGAGGATGAAAAAGATGACCATCTTGTTCGGCCAACATGTGAAGAGATCGTATTGCGAGAAAGGCAGACGGCTTAAGACCGTATGTCACTGTTCTTAAACGAAATATTTTTATAGGTTTTGCATTGTCGTCTCGCCACAAAATTCTTTGCAAATCACGTTGTTCTGAATTTACTAGAATTTGCCTATACATTTGCTTGATGTCAGCAAGGACAGCAATGGGGAATAGACGAAAGTTAAGTAAAACTGAAGTAAGATCTGTCTGAATAGCGGGTCCAGAATGCAGAGTGTCATTGAGAGAAACACCATTAGCATCTGGAGATGACCCATTAAAAACCACTCTTATCTGTTCTCGGGTGGAAGAATTTTTCCAAACCGGATGATGATTAAGATATACTATTTCTTTAGGAGGATTACTAATTTCTTCAGATTTTGCAACGACTTCCATGTGATTCGCTGATTCGTATTCTTCCATGAAGGAAGTATACTGAGTTTTTAAGAGAGCATCTTTTTTAAAGCGATTTTCAATTGCGAATAAAGCTTTGAGAGCTCTGGAATGTGATTCTGTAATAACAGGGGGGTTAAAAATGCGAGGAAGAGTAACCACGAATCTGCCTTCAGTAGTGCGAACAGTGGTTTCTACGTAGTGTGTTTCACAGATCTCATTATTGAGAGAATGAGGTGAGGTGACTTGAATATCCTCAATGTCCCAGAACTTAATTAATTCTTGATTTAAATCAGCACCAACAAAATAACAATGAGATTTTTGTTGAACGGGGTTGCGGTATATTTGCCCAGTGGCAATCCAACCAAAATCAGTTCTACGAAAGAAAACATCACGGGCAACTTTAACCTTTTCCGGATGTAAACATTGCCAAAAAATGCTGGCACTTAAAAGAATTTCTACAGATGAAGCTCTGTTGAAATTCGGATCTGCAAGTTGCAAATGATGCGGAATATTCCAACCCTGGACTTGAAAAGAAGTAATGGGGGTGTCATTACCTATGGAATTTATAATTAAAAAATCTAAATTTAAATGAATGCCAAGATTATTGGAATCTTTTACATCCACTTTAGCATAACTCAGAGATTGCGATTTGGAACCATTAATTCCTGTAACTTCTATAGAAGTAGGGCATATTTGTAGACCTAATTTGCGAACTAGCGATTCACTGATAAAATTGTTAGTTGCAGCATTATCTAACAATCCCCTTACAGAAACCCATTTTCCGTGAACATTCTTCACTAGAATTTGGACAGTGGACAATAAAACTTGAGTTTTACTGAACGAAACAGAGCTTTGAGTAAAAGACTGAGCGTTATTCGGCAAAGTCTCAGAATGAGATTTAGCGGATGAACTATTGGTTGCTGATGACCGCGATCTTTCATGCCTATGCAGGAGAGTATGATGCTTTGCTTTACAGTGAAAACATAACCGTTCAGAACGACAATTGCTTATCATATGTGTCGCTGATAGGCAATTAAAGCAGTGCTTGTGGGTGGTAATTAATTTGCGTCTTTCATCCACAGATAAAGATTTGAATTGAGCGCATTGGTACAAGTTATGTGGTTGTTGACACAAAACACAAGCTTGTGCTTGATTGGAAGACCGAATATTGGTAGAAAAGACATGTGACCTTAGTACTCTCTGAGTGGGGCTGATGTCCTTACTATTAGAGGGAGGTTTGAAGGTAGCGCTACTCTTTTGACTGGCTACAGCAGAGAGAATTTGGCATTTCGCCTTTAAGAATTTAATAATAGCTTCATAGGTACACAATGAATGTTGCGACAGAGCTGCTTCCCAATCTTTTAAAGTTTTAGTGTCTAATTTAACAGAAATAAGATGAATCAAAAATAGATCCCAATGGTCAACTGGTTGGTCCAAATTTGCAAGCGCACGAATATGAAGTTCCGCAGCATCGATCAGATTACGAAGCGAGGCAAGATTATCAGCTTGAACAATAGGTAAATTGAATAAACCCTGTATGTGACGTTGAGTTTTTAAACGAGTGTTCCCAAACCGATCTCTGAGAAGTGCCAAAGCTACTTCATAATTTTCATTTGTCAACGTAAGCTCTTGGATGAGTTTAAGTGCGTTGCCTTGCAAGGACAAACGCAAATAATGAAACTTCTGTATTGAAGGAAGAGAATCGTTTTCGTGAATCAATGAATTGAATAATTCAAAAAATGGTTCCCATGTAGCTTCATCTCCGGTAAATTTAGGTAATTCTATTTTCGGTAATATAACACGGGAAGGAAAAGAAGAAGATTCTGAAGGAATTTTCTCCTGCTTTTCCTGCAATGTTAAACTTCTTAAAAGCTGCTTCGCGTCTGCGAACCCCTTATAATATAGATTTTCAACCTCACAACGGTCACTTTGCTGATCGGGATCCTTGGTCTCAATATTACTTTGGATCTCATCATATTTTTCAAAGGCCTGTTCATAACCTTTCAGTCTTTGAGAAATTATGTCACTATTACGTTCTTTTTCCGGGAGCTCATCTAGAAAAGTGCGAAAACGCGTTAACTTGCCTTTGACAGAAGCTCTGGCATTAATGAGTTTCTCGTCAATCGGCATTATGAAAGTTTGTTGTGTACTCACGACTATACTGTGAGCTGGTACACCTTGCTTCGGAAGAAGTTGACAGTCTGCCAGAAAAGAGAGTGCGGCTTCCCCTGCGGTGAAATACGGGCCTGCTGTTTGTCTCCCTTCTCAGTGCCAACCATATACACTCGAGCTGAAACTTTCGAAGTAGATTAGAAAACACAATTTTTAAAATATTAACACACTCAATGTTCAGTATGGCATTTAAATTTTGAATTAGTTCCAACATTAAGAAATTTGAAGATTTGGTTAAACAGAATGTTTACAAGCATCCCGGGTTTCGGCACCAAAATGGTTATGTGGAGAACAGCCCAGATTCATCAACATAAACGGGAGGACAGCATCAGGCTTAAGGCCTGGACAAAATAACTTCCTTGAGAGAAGATTAGACTGAAAGGATTGGGCTAAGGAAATGCGGCCTGGTTCTTTCAATACTAGACTGAACATTGAGAGTAAATACAATACTTTTATTTTTAGGGTGAAACTTGCAAACACATTAATAAAGCCTTAATTAAAAAATTAGTTATGCTGGCCCGCCTGGGGCAGTTTCAAATGTTCATTAATTTTAATTAGGTTGGCCCAGCCATGGGCTATTACTCAAAAGTTCATTCTGCTTGATGCACACACAAATTTAATATTCTTGCACTTGCTAGCAAACACTTAAAACGAAGATGATTAAGATAATAATAAAAAAGGCACAAACTTATCTTTAGTGGCGATGACTAGAAGCATGCTGACGGAGACTGCCGTGGCCAACACTAGATTTTTTGGTAGTAGAATTTGAAATGTCCAGCATCAGGAAAATAACTTCGCCAGGGCGACCAGCGCTGTACATTGGCTAACATCGTTAGGTTTTGATGCTATTTCTTGAATGCCAAATAACATGGCATTTAGAACTGCGATTTGATGCAGCTTCTTGCGGTTTGGAGTAAAAACGTAGAATGCACTTTCTCAGTGCTGAAGCTCTCTGCTGTTGCGTTTCCTGGTAGTTTCACTCATAAATGCAGATTAGGCCTGAAGTTTAGAAGGCCCCGGAGAAGGGCGGAAGGCACGAATGCCTCTCGCTAGTTGAAGAAGACCGTAGAAGGTTTGAAGAAGGAATGCTGATGGAGAGCAAAACGCCGCCACTTAAATAATAACATCATGGAAACGTCTGGAAGCCAAGCTGGCGGGCGATGATTGGCCAGGGCAAGCTGTGACGTCAGTCATACAGGAAGGCAGCAAGCAAGTCGACACCCTTTTCAGTATGCGATCGTAAGCTGGAGGCGCATGACCTATTAACACGCTGAGGTAAGAGTCTTAGATATATATATAGAGAGAGATTAAACACTAGTAATAAACATTATAATGTTAACAGAAATGAATAAGTACATATGTTTTCGTTCGGTGGTCTCAAAATCATTTAACTGACAAATGCGGCACAAAAGAAAAACGCACTATAAACATCACGAAAGTGATCAATTCGCACTCCTCATGGCCCGTCATAACAAATGAAATATTCATTTTATCTACTTCTTGTCTGTATAAATCATACGAGCACGCAAATCTAGGATTCTGTTTTCGGAAATCATCATGCATTGAGGTAATAGTCAAGTCACTTAGCAAATACAATCGATTAGGTGCATGCTCTCGAGGAAAATGCGATATCGAAGGTTTGAATGATTTAATGTGTTCTTTAACAACTGTTCTGTCAATCTTATTGTGAGCAGTCTTACCACGTCTTCCATCGAATTTGGGGGAAAGGCCAGTTTGTTTGCATAATGACTGAATAATACTATCATTGTTTCTAGAATACCCAAGAGTACCAAGGAAAAATAATTTGCATACTTTCTTCGGATAGCCTTGCTCATCTTTCCTTCTTGATGTACATCCGGCTGTAAAGGTTTTTAGTGACTGCTCCAAGGACGAATGTTTTTTGTTCTTGCCGTGATAGGTTCCAGTACTCTTCATAAAGTTTAATTCTTTGAACTTCAGGTATAACTGTGCTACATTTCATTTTATAGTTACAAACTTCTTTGATACGATGTGAATTTCGTATTTGTCTTAAATGTTAGCCCTTTCCTTGGGAGAAAGCACAAATTGTCTTCTTTTCCTAGGTCCTCCTTTTTTGTGACATTAGCTCTTGTTTGAAATTCAGCATCTATTGGGCCTAGATCAACCTCATTAAATTCGTCGGTCAACATGGGTTCTCCTGGCGTTTCAAGGACTGGTTGTAAAGTATTGTCTTGGTTAACGATGTACTCACACTCAACAACTGGTACATGTTCTACGGAATGAGCATTTAAGAGACAATCCTGAAATTGGAAGTTTCCACTTTGACAATTTTGTGGGTAATCTAATTCCAAACAAATATTATCATCTAATGGATCATGAAGTAATGTTTCTTCCTGCCTTTGTTGTGACGAGCCTTGTTAACTACTACCAGCACCATAGAAACTTGATTCACAAACAATTGTGATTTTGACGGTATTCCATCAACTAATTTAAAGGGGCAGTCCGAAGTCCCCAAGGCTAGTTATGGTGAATATGAAACTAAGTTACGGTATGTTATGATCTACAGTATTTGCTTATGAAATTACCTTGGTCTCCTAAATGACAATGAGAATCCACAGCCTGCTTCCAGACTCCGACCGGGTCAGGAATGGAATGAATGAAGCCCCCATCTAGCGGCGAGAATATGAACTGTACCGGCTGCCGAAGCCTGTCGCACTCCCCTGGGGCAATGATTAAATGAACGACAGATGAAATGAAATGATAGTGGAGAGTGTTGCTGGAATGAAATTGTGACAGGGAAAACCGAAGTTCCCGGAGAAAAACCTGTCTGCCTCCGTTTTTTTTTCAGCACAAATCTCACATGGAGTGACCGGGATTTAAACCACGGACCCAGCGGTGAGAGGCCGGCGTGCTGCCGCCTAAGCCATGGAGGCTCTGGTCTCCTAAATCATGTGCATTATTTATTTCTTCACATAGCTTCTGTATGAGTTGACATGTACAGGTACTTTCCTGTTTAAGTTTTGCAATCACAGACAAACTTAGCATGTTTCGAATCACAAACACAACCAAGCACTGTCACAACCCAGCGCTTACTGTTTGCCGCCAATTACCAATTGGCGGCATTTTAAGCTATCTACAGATTACTAGATCAAAACAGTGCATAAATACTACGCCAAGTATTTGTATCTCCACATTGCTAAAGCATTTTATGGTATGTACACTTTACTAAATCAAAATGACGTATCTACTGTAAATACAATGAAATCGTTTAGTAAACTGCAGATACAATGAAATGGCCTAGTAATTCAAGTCCGAAACGCAGTTACGGTAGACTAAATAAGCGTTTATTTCCTAAACAAACACGTATATACGGTATTTTACACTAGTAAAAGACTCTTTAGGATGCAGAGCAATGAATGAAACCCGTATCTCAGTTTCGACAAAAATGTCAGTTACCACATCTGTGCTTAGCAGGGCAGGGCACGGGAACCACCATTAAATCTTTCCTCAAAGAGCTTGATGACTTCTTTTTGGACCAGAATCTAAGCCCAGAACGACAATTAAGGATGGTAGAAAGATATCTTGGAGGTGCGGCATTATTTTTGAGCTTCCGTTACACCTTTGAAACAATGGCTGGTTTCAAGGAGGCGTTTCTGAAGAAATTTTGGAGTGTAAGCCACCAGCAGAACTTGAGACTAGATTTATACGCTAGGAAATACCATAGCTCACCACAAACTAAATTCGCTGAATATTTCACTAGACACATGTTAAATCTGCGAGATCTGGACAACCCACCGAATGAGCAGGACATGATTACTACTATAAGTAAGCAACTTCCCGTTAACGCGCAGCAATTCTTTGGCGCCGCTAACGTGAGTTCAGCCGTACAAGCCGAAGAACACTTGCGTCACCTCGATGAGACAAATAATCAGTTTCACGGGAGGGAACGAAAACAGATGGAAAGTGTCAACACGGCCGAGGTCGTTAAGTCACAGGTGAATCACACCAAGACACAAGGGACTACCACTGGAAATAACCCAAGGCGAGATAACGAGGAAAATAATGAGAGGAGATTTCAACCACGTTATTACGACAACCAGAGGGAAAGATATAATAATGACGGGAGATATAATCAGCGCAGATATCAGCAGGATCGTTATTATGGACGGCAGGAGACACCATATCGAAGAGGGAATTATGATAGCCGATATAATCAGGGTTGGCAAGGAAGACGGTACGATGATCGGACCGGCGGAAGGAACCAACGGTATCACGAAAAATCCGAACCACAGGATGACTATCGAAAGTGGGATCAAAGATATGAGGAATCACAGCGGTATCTAGACGAGCTGCACGCTCAGGGGGAAGAAGGAAAATACCGTTGGCAACGCGTGATGGACAATCGCCGGAATCCAGATACTCATATGGAGGATGACGGAGCACAAAGCCTGCTAATGCAACAGGAACGTCAGGAGAAGGGCCGACCACAACAGAATGGGGGCCGTAATGATAAAAAAACTCAATAATTAAACAACAAGATAGCCTCAGGAATGAAGGGTGTTCGAGAGAAGATGGATGGATTGTGGCAAATATTACGGAGTGGATAGCTAGACCGGAAGATTGTTTGGAAGAAATTACAAAACCACAGAATGACACCATGACACAATTGCCTGTAATTTATGCACGGATCGGCGGTTTAAAAGTAAAATGTCTGGTTGATACAGGGGCTCAGATCAGTCGAGTATCTGAGGCTTTAGTAAGAGAAATAGGGCGGAATTATGATATACCTATAATTCCGGTCCCTCAAATGAAAGTACGTGGCGTTATTCCTGAGCGCACAGTAACATGTAAATCACAGGCATATTTGGAATTAGAAATACTGGAGCACACTTTTGCCCAGACCTTCGTGATTTTGCCGAAGCTAAATTTTAATGTCATTCTGGGATCAAATTTTATATGCGCATATCAAGCAGTCATTGACTTACACCAAAATACGGTCATCTTTAAGAACATAGAAGGAATAAGGAAAGTTGGGCTAAATATGGAAGGAGTGACAACAGGAAATGAGGCGAACACCTGGTTGCTTGAGGCAATTAGTGAAGAAACTGAGGAACAATTATTGGAGGGGGACACTGATGACGTCACCACTGCAGTCGTCGAACTAGAAGAAAAAGAAGAAGAAGAAGGAATCGAGATATGGGCATTGTTGGCTGAAGCAGATGACATCACGGACGACTTCGAAGAACAATTATAGGAGCGGCTGAAAGGAGTTCAATTAAGAGGTGCAGAGAAGGAGAGACTTGAAAACATACTTAGAAAACATCGGGAGGTTTTTGACACTGTACCCGGGAAGATTTTAAACTTTAAATACTCCATGCAAGTGGATGATTGGTCCCCATTTCGAAGCAGACTATATCCTATCCCAGAAAAACATCATGCACAAGTTAAACAGATTATTGAAGGAATGCTGCAGGCGGGAGCTATAAGGAAGACACCCACACCTTTTCTCAATGCAATTTTGGCTGTCGCCAAGCCCAATGGTTCTATTAGGCTCTGTTTAGACGCAAGAATGCTCAACCTTCGATTGTTGCCGGAATATGACCACGCGCCATTAATACGTGACGTATTAAAAGGATTTAGAGGAAAGAGCATTTATTCAAGCGTAGATTTGACCTCAAGTTTTCACCATCTTGAGTTGGATGCAAAATCTCAATTGTTGACAGGTATCTTGTTCGACAATCAGACGATCACTTTTTGTAGGATGCCTTTTGGGGTTAAAACAGCTGGTTGTGCCCTGATAAGAGCTCTAGACCGTAACCTTACTGATGAGGTTAAAGAGATGACTGTCAGGTACATTGATGACATTCTGTTGGCTTCTGACTCTATAGAAGAACATATGAACAACTTGGATAAGTTACTGGAAACCCTTCGTACTTCAAACTTCAAAATCAACCTTAAGAAGTCACATTTCTTCAGGGACGAAATACTGTATTTAGGCCATGTAAACGACAAAGAGGGCGTGAGACCGAACCCTGCCAAAATTGAAGCCATTAAGAATTTCCCCACACCAACCAGGGTGAAACATGTGCGTGGTGTATTCTTTGAATACACGGTACCTGAGATATAATTTTTATTGCTCTTTGCATGTTCATTTCTTCCTTCCTCTTTGTCAAACACCAACAGTGATCATCTCTTTTCTCCTTGTTGGGCATATCTCTTATGTCTTCATAAGTCTGTTCTAGATATATAACTTCTGTGACCCACCTAGCGTCACCTCGCAGCGAATCTCTGAAGCTCCTCAACTCTTCCTGGTGCTAGAGGACTTACTTATCCATTTGGCCACCAGTTCCTGTTACCATCGCCAGCTATTTTCTCCTTGAGCAAGAGGACTACGTCTACTTCTTTACTCACCATGCTGCGCTAGTATCATCTGTTATCAACTCTTAGAAGATCAGCTCAGCAAGAGATTAATTTTTTGTTTTAAAGTTGGCAATGTTTATATGTTCTCCTTTTGTCTCCTACCCCCCACTCTTTCCCCCTTTCTTGGTCCCTCCGTGCTCCGTTGAGCAGCTCTCACTTCTCAGTCTGCAGTTGACTCGGTCAGTCAAAGCTCCGCTCGAGCTAGCCTCCTCAATCCAAGAGGCTCACCCTCTTCTACGCCATGTTGGCTAAGTAGTCATCAACGGAAACTTCGACTTCAACATGAAATCAAGATAAGTACCATTTTAAAAGTTTTAACCTCATCTTCATGGTTTTAACTTCCACGTGCTTTTAATTATAATTTATAGACAGTGTGAAATTATTTACTTTGGGGCAAAAATCATTCTTCGTGGGATTTGCCATGTTGAGCTTTTGCTTGTATAAGCCAACCTTACTAAAAAAGAGCTTTTCTTAAGCTATTCAAATGAGAAATCCTCTCGCTACGTGGGATATTATCTAATACCCGCTGTCTATAATTATAAAGCTAGTTCCTCCGTTGGATTTTCTCAACCCCATTTTCTGCTAAGGTCGTTCTGGAACCTTCGAGATCTTGTACTCTATCTGCGAGTCTTGCCGTCAAGTATTGTTCACGCACTTGTGAAAATGCTAGTTAAAATGAGGAATCTTCCTTAAATTACTGCAATAGCGAACTTTCTTCCCCCGTTGGAACATTCTATGGCGCATTTAATTGTAAATCACAACTTTTTCAAGAAATGGACTCTCACCTATATAGTGCAATCAGTTATTTCCATAATTGCAATAACTTTCTTTCTCATAAACTTCAGTGTTTCTATAGTGAACTTTGCATCCATCTTTATAGACTACAGTGATAACCAGTGCTTGCTCCACGTTTCTACCGCGTCGCGCTCGTCCGTTTACATTAAATACGGCCATGAACATTGCTCCTATATCCCAATGATCTTTCCTCAACCTTCTACTAACAACCATTATTAATAAAATTGTAACTTTCTATAAGGCGTCACTCACGAAGTGCCCTTCCAACTTTGCTAGTTTAACATTAATTAAATTCTGCATAATTGCTTGTGTGATACAAGTTTTAAATCACATTGTTCCTTTCCTATAATCAGGGAAAACATTTCTTTAAACTCTTGAGCGAGTCATGTTCAGGTTTCACGAAATGGAAACTGTCCCATTTGGCGAGTGATTCCTGCTCAAATTTGGGAAGTCTAGAACTTTCCTTTTCACTTTCTTCAGGTTTCACAGTAAGTGACCTGCCCTCTTTGTATAATTCTCATATATTAATTCTGTATAAATATAAGAAGTTGTAGGAACTTCTATCTTATTTTTCATGTTTTTATTATTGTTATTTTCGAAGTTGTCACTTTCTCTAGAACATTCTCTCAAGAATTTCTTAAGGTACACTCTTTGTACTCCAATTCACGTTCAAACTTTAATTGCTTCATTGTTTATTTGTTTAAATCTTATTAAGATTTTAGAAACATGTAAGGTTTAAAACCTTAAGAATTGTTATTTGCCTGGAGCAATTTTTGAATGTTGTTGGAGGTCTGCGACCCCAAATTGTTAACAAGATTGCAAAATATTTAATTGTCAAAAATATTAATTTCTCCTGAATTGTTAAATAAATTAAATATTTGGTTTTGGATTCATCATTTCTCTGATACTACAGTTAGGCAGGATCCTGGCTTTCCTAGCTCTTCCTAGGTTTATGCCCTCGTTCATACTCAATAAAGCTTTTACTATCTGTCTGGCCAGACCATCACCCTTCCCTATAGTACTTTTATTCGTGCTTGGGAGGAAATACACTAAAGCCTTTCTCTGGCAAACTGCCCAAGTCTTAGCTGCGGTTCCCGTTAGCTTCGACCAAGCTCGTATCCACTTTAGGTATCCGAGCACGGATTTGCGGTGGCACCCGCTTCTAAATGTATTGAAAGTCAAATTCATAACTTTTGTGGGACTCTCCTCCTATTTTTCTATCCTTCTTTTCCAATCCCAAATCTACTTCCTTCTCTTAATCATCTTCCCTTGGTG
The DNA here is from genome assembly GCA_946902985.2 of Meconema thalassinum. NCBI lineage: Eukaryota > Metazoa > Arthropoda > Insecta > Orthoptera > Tettigoniidae > Meconema > Meconema thalassinum. Next base: position 218,769,783 of record OX336391.1, read on the forward strand.
GGTGGGTTATTCCTCAGCCAATAAACTACCCAGTGCGTGCTTTTCTTGGAGTTACGGGATTTTTTCAAAGAAAATTGCCCGGGGTACACAGAGACAGTAGCACCTAGGCAGGAACTCCTCAAAAAGAACAACAAATGGCGATGGAATGACAGATGTGAAAAGTCTTTCCAAGCGACGAAACTTCTGTTGCAGAATTGTATCAAGTTAGGCTATCCTGATTTTAGCCGCAGATTTGTAATCCAAGCTGACGCTTCATTTATAGGTATTGGAGCCATGTTATACCACGAAGATCCGAGTAACCTTCAGAACCGGTCATACCTGGCATTTGTAAGTCGAAAGTTACGTAAGCTCGAACGTAACTACACTGTCACAGAGCTGGAGCTCCTGGCCATACTTCATAGTCTCCAACAATGACGGAAAATACGAGTAGTATTCGGTTATCCCGTAACAATAAGAACGGACCACAAAGCTCTCACGTTCTTATTCAAAACTACAATGCTCAGTGAACGGATCACAGATCGTCAAATTATATCCAACAATTTGACATTGAGATTGAGCACTGCCCTGTCAAATTAAATGTCATACCGGATGCTTTAAGCAGGAACCCCGAAGCGGAAGTTGAAGAGGAAATGGTTGTGAATCATATTGAACTGACGGACAAGGACCACAGGTTTCTGGATGAACTGAGGGAATTATCTAGAGAGCAAGAGGCTGAACCTTGGATGCTACAGATGATACGTTTCTTTAAAGGAGAATTACAAGCAGGAACACCAGCACATCGGGATGCTCTACAGAAGGAAGGAAAATACATGTATCGAGATGGCATATTACTCAAATTTGTGGGCGAGGAACATTCAAAATTAAGGATTATGGTGCCAGCTTCTTTGCAGCGTGGATTAACCTGGCATGTACATGAAAGTCTAGGACATATCGGCTTAGATAAATCGGAAGCAACTAACGCCGAAGCATTTACGTGGCCACGCATGTGATCAACTATATGCGAAGTAATAAAGCTATGTGACACCTGTCAGCGCACGAAACCAAATAACTACTTGATGAAACAGTACCCCAAACCGTTGTTGCCACTAAAGCCAGGTGAACTACTTGCGATTGATACATATGGTCCAATTCCTAAGGGAAGGAGAAGTTGCAGACATCTACTAGATTGTTTGGATGTATTTTCAAAATTCGTGGTTTTGTGCCCAATACAGAAACCCACCACAAAACAAATTCTAAGCCGCATTAAGAATAAAGTTATTCCTACTGTGGGAAAACCTGAGTTCCAATTATCTGACCACGGGAGCTACTTCACCAGTAACGAATTCAAGAAGGGAATGGTAGATCTTGGAATAAAACATATTTTATCTTCGATAAGGCACCCATCCGCCAACCCAAGCGAACGTGTAATGAGGAATATTTCAATGTTTTTAGGGTATTTGTACCTAATGAGCATAACAAATGGGTCGATCATGTGAAGGACATAGAAATCTGCATAAATTCAACGAGACACGAATCTACGGGTCAGATACGGATGGTTATGCACCATAATAGAACACCGAAGAGATGGTGGGATAATATTGTCACTTGCCCACGTGATCTCATGCCAGCACAAGAGTTACGTATCCAAAACACTGTAACACACATGAGAGCTCAAGCGGACCGACGTCTGAGAAGAGTGAGAGGGAAGAGGTTCCACCGTGAATTGGTTGAAAATGAACTAGTCTTGATTAATAAGCCTCCGTTATCGGATCCATCAAACAAGGTGTTTCACAAGTTCTGCGTCCGTTATCTGGGGCCGTTCAAGATAATCCAAAATCTTGGAAATAATGCATATACAGTGGAGGAGTATAGCACGGGTACGCAAGCAGTTTATAACAGCAAATATGAAAATCTACAATAAACCTGAGCCATGGGAGCCGAGAAGAAACGACATCGTAGCAGCAAATTATGTGGAGATGTAAGATCGCACCAAATATACGGGGCGCGAGTGAGCCAACTCGGAGAAGAAAACGTATGGGTCGTTTGTATGTTGTAATGTGAGCAGTCTGAAATAGCTAAGTTGACACCTATTGTATGAGTGAACGGCAGCGAGATGAGGGGAGACTCGTTTGGCCTGAGGCGGTGAGCAATTGGAATGTGCTCATTAAGTGGCAAGTGGCCGAGCTCTATATAGCAGCAGGGGTGTCTGGAAATGAATGAATGTGAGGGGATATGCCACTGTCTGACTGATGTGCTTTTTGGTAGTGAAAATTGACTTCTACCTAAGTTCAATTTCCACCTTTTAAGGGGTGAATGAGCCCTTGAATGTATGCCTACATTCAAGTCCTCAAATAATTTTTATTTCTTCAGCTAAGATACAGCTCAGTTGAGAAAAAGTTTGGTCATATTTGAAATATCAGTCTGTCTAGGTGGACAATGCATTGCTACCGTTGTCGCCAGTGAAGCAACGCCAGGTTAAATATAGCCGATTCCAAGAAAAAGAGAAAGGCAGGTGCAAGCGATGTATCCGTTGACTTGTTCAAACGAGATGTATAAATGTTTCATAGTATTAAACGCTAGAGAAGGAAGATGATAGGCCAACTGAAGAATGAGTTTATGACCAGACATGAGAGTGGGAGAAAGGTCATCACCCTGGTGTCACCGTATTATTTGAAATATAGCCAATGAGGAGAGCAAGACGCCAAATTTGACCGCGCAGATTGTTTGCGCGCGAATTCTGATAAATATGTGCTCCCACGATGCGATTTTCTGTACGCGAATGTCAATTGTTTGTGCTGATTTTTACAAGCTGAATGAGATGTGTCCGAAGTGTGAGCGAGTATTACTATTTTTGTAGAGCGAGTTACCCCTTCCAAGTGAAATTAGATTGAATCATATAAATATAGTGGTCTGTGAATAGACGCGGTCACAATTTTAGATATCTTCGAGCGAGTAGGGTGTCACTCTGTCTGATGACGTGGCACGTTGATTGACTAAATTTTGCGGGTGCTTAGGCGGCACGAAAGACTTTAAAAATGTTATGTGTTGCGTGACGGGCAACATAGAATCGTGTTTGTGTATTAGGTGGAATATGTCCACATATTGTAGGGAAAGTCTACGACACTGCAATTAACTTATGGGTGAATCGAGTAGCTCAATTATGCAGTATAATTAGGAGCCTGAAAATAATAACAATAACATTATTTCCTTTAGCAAGATGATCGTCACCATGGCCTCAAGAGTGGATAGTGTCGTATCCCAAGATTTTATGTCTAGCATGATGGGCTAGGCTATGCAGAAGGAAGATAGCGGGTGCTATCTCGGCACCGGGCAGCATGGAAAGTGAGGAGTACTAATTAAATTTATTTAATTCTGACGGGGAGGGATCATGTATAATTAATTGGGAAATTGTGTTTTTTTTAAATAATTTTGCTTTGCTGTGATTACATGTAGATTCGTTTCACTGACATAATAAGTTACATAGCATCACGTGACTTTGTGTAAATATTAGATTATTTTTCTTGGGTTTTAACCCGTTGCTTTGTTTGATAGAGTGCTTGCCTTCATGTTGTTGCGCACATGAATGCGAGGCACTAGCGAGATTATTTACGGCTGAAACCTTAGATAAGGGTGATACATGGGACTGCATTTAAATTTTATGTTAGATAATGGGGGGGGGGGGGGAGGGATTCCCGTCTTTTTGGTTGTGTTTTACCCAGGCAAATGCTTAGATTGTTTTGCTTTGAACAACTTTATGTTGTTACAGAAGGCCGTCCGCCTTTCTGTAGTCATATTTTAGATTTTTGTGAGGTAATTTATATTCGGGATCTGGGGTACAAATGAGGTCAATTGGTCAGGTATGGAGATGTGTGTATGCTATATGATATTCTTCGAAGAGGTAGCAGGATTTGGACATGGCGATCCAGTTACCGTTGCTCCTCATGCTTCAGTAAACGTACCTGAGGGACGTGTTGCTGATCTGTGAATCTTGTCACCCATGGGCGGTTGGTCAAGAAAATTTGATGTTTTATGATGTATTTTACGCGATTTCAGAGGCTTGGAGTTTCTGCTGACACACTATGGCACATTTGAGCTTGACAGACCTATGCACTCAGATCTCTGAATATTGATAAGGAAGCAGCGTGTGCTCTATTCATTCCTTTAACTAATTGGTAGATTGCTTGCCTGGCAAATTATAGCTTGCTTTTGATGTTAATTGGGATAGATGCCCATGCCCGTATTTAAATACTTCAGTCCGTCTTAATCGAAGTGTTACTTGTAATTTTTTGTATTCAGCTCGCTGGGGCATTTAAATTTTTGTTGTTGTTGTTGCTTGGATTTTTTGCCAAGCATTGTAAAGTGTCAGTTTAAAGGTCGCAGACGGCGTGCCGATATCCTTGTTGTCACGTGGGTGCTCTCTTTTGTTTTGCATGACTTAAGACCGACTGTTTGGCAGGCAAATAAGTGTAAATAATCAATTCGTGTATGATTGATATTATGTAAGGGTAGACTATGTCAGTGCATTTATATTTTGTATTAGCCATTTAGTGTGTATTCCCATAATTATCATGATTTTCCAACTTGCAGAACGGGGTTCACGACTTAATCGTATGATCGATCGGAAGTGAATTCCCGTCAAGTACTCAAATCTTTCTTTGTCCGAGCGCGCGCACAACACAATAACATGTATCTTTTCTAATTTTTGTATTTTTGATATTTTTTTTTGTTTAAACTGATCACGCGTCACCCCAATATCTGCGGTCGCTTGGTCGGCCTTAGCCCTTCATGGGCTGGACAGTGCCAGGGGTTGACTTATTTTTTTGGATATCTGAGTGTTATATGGGATTCCTATGGAAGGAAGAGAAAAAGTGACAGTTTACTATTTGAATACATCTGAGGTTGCTTATGAGGTTCTGGTCCGAGGAAAATCTCCTGCTTATCATCGAGAAATTGATCTTGCTACTTTGAAGAAATTGAAATTATCACCTATTGTCGTTCCCAACTGGAGTGAGCACCCGTGGTCAAGCGGTAAGTCTTCAGTTGTATCTGATCTCAAAAATTTGATTGATTTAAGGGGTTTGATTTTTGGTGCAAGTGATAATTCTAGGTCTCAATTGAGTAGGCTTAAGGCGCGAATTTTGCATTGGTATTATCGAGTTGGTGATGTTGTGATAAGTCTGTTCGAGGCATGATCCTGAATTCTGTAAAAACTTAAAAGATCTACGTTCACGTTTGGTTCAGTGTTACCATAAAAAGAATCTCAAGTGAAATCTGTTGATTCTGACAATTTGGTTGGTTGTTCTAACAGTGTCAGTTTAGAAGTGAGTGATTCTGGTGAAACTATTCATCTAAATACTGAGAGTAATAATAATTTAGTTGAAAATTTTCAATCTTGTTCGTTAGTTGATGATACTGCAACCATGAATAATTTGAACAACTCGAGCAATTCAGATAATGTTGTAAGGTTAGGATCTTCAACCAGTGATCAAGAAGCTAGTGTAGTTCCTTCGAACTCTAACCGAACAGGTGGTGTTAGCATGATTCCTAACGAGATTAACATGCCTAGTACTTCGAACTATATACCAATGGGTATGTCAAATGACAGTAGGTCTGTGAATTTAACAAATGGTCCCTCGTCTAATTAAGTTTTTCCTTCCCTTGCCAATTTTCACCAAGGAATTAATTATGCGAATATTCCTCATCCTTTATCAACATCTTTAAACGGTTTTCCTATATGCAATGGCAGCGACTCTGAAACCTTGGTCTTGTTTTTGAAAAAGTTTTCTGAATAAATTGACAATGCAGTTGTTTTTAATCTTTCTAAAGTTCAGATTTATTAACTAATTTTGCCTTATACTAATGGTTTGTTAGGAGAACAGCTATTAAAAGCTATGAGATCTCGTACCTCCTTAAATAATTTCCATTTAGAGATTTCATCATCGTTATTTCCTTCCAACACCTTGAGTATGCTACAACACAAGTACTTTTATAGAGTAAAACGTTTCGATGAGAGACTAAATGACTATGTATCGGATTTTAAGGGTTATGCTAAAGTATTTGGTCTTGATATGAGTGAAGAAATTATAGTTTCTAAGATTCTCGATGGTATTAATCCTGAATATCGATCACACTTGTCCATGAGAGGAACGCCTACTGATTGCTCTGGTCTAAACAGAATCATCATGATCGCCGAAACGGTAAGGAACGGTGACTCACTTCGGATTGGCAGTATACCTGCTCCGAGGAATAGTAATAATTCTTCCAATTTCAGAAATGCTCCGGTGGAGAAACCAGAAAGAAGATGTTACAGTTGTGGTGTAGTAGGTCATCTTGCTAAATCATGTAATGTATGTATGTCTACCCCTTATTATTCCCGTTTTCCAACGGGGTCGGGGATGAGATGCGATGGAAGTCTTTGTGGCGATGGTTTCAGGGTGTCGAGCGATGACCTATTTTCAAATTCCCGTATATCCCGTACGAAAATCCACCAAATTCCCGTATATTTTAGAACTCTCTAAGACTCGAGTTCGCATACCGAATGGCTGAAAAATGAATCTTAAAACGCTAATCAAGATTTACTGGCGTAAGTAACTGAATTTTTGGAGATAATTCCGCAGCCCACGGGTGAAGGAAAGATTTAGGCCTAATCCGTAGCGTGAGCAAAGCGCGCGCGCGAGTTAATTCTCTCGCAGATGGGATGAGATGCTACGAACACAAATAAAATACCTTTTACCTGAGGAGAGCTGATATAAATGACTATTTTACTGAGGAGGACTGAGAGAGTAGAGAATAGGAGTGTCACATAATAAATGTTTACGGGAAGTGACTGAATCGTATGGTACCGTAACCGTATGGAACTTCCACGAGTTAAAATGGCACCATAACACTAACAATAACAAAATGGCACCGAAGCTTATGCATAGCGAACTTCCGGTCCGCGAATCTCCATTTGATTTTCATTGGCAGTGAATCGTTCATTCGTGATTATCTTCTTTATTATTTCGGATTGTGCTTTTGTTTTTATACGTTCAACTTATGAAATAAGAACTAGAGGGTTGGCCTTTCATGAATATTCCAAAGACAAGTGTCTCCTAAAATAATAATTGGTAACACTTCGCATCACAGACGACCACAACAAACAGTTTGCCTACAAAGTGTGCGATTTGCACATTTCAAACGGCAGTGGTTTAACATATCTTAGACTACAATAATTAAATTGGTGCAAATTAAATACGTTATATGTGAGAATATTATTATAATTTGCTATCAGATTGTTATATTAGTATATAGGTATTATGCATTAACGTGACCCATTTAAATGCTAAATTGTTACGGAAGCTACGAGTTATAGGCTATTCGCCGTACCGGTAGGCCTAATATTTACTAACAACGCATCGTTTCTTCTTTAATATTTATATAATCATTATAATTATAATAGCCTATCTATTAACACTTATTTAACCAATAATCATTTTATAATTCTATATATATTCCAGGTATTGCAAGAAAGCGATATTTGACAGCACATGCTTTCCACCTTAAAATCCAACCGTGCCTAGTTTTCAGTACTTATGGAAAATATTACCGTAAGTTAATAAACCAAACAACTGGCGACAATTTTTTTTAAATGCCCATTTACATCTTCACCCTAGCCTACGTACAGTACCATACGGTAATCACTGAAAGGGTAGGGGGGTTATGACCTCAATTTCACAAACGAACGAACCTCATTTTGCATGAATTATGGAACCCGAATCCTAATGGAGGTATGGATTGTCTGCATTTAGAAATATGTTAGTCAATAATTTAAAACAAGATGCCAGAAAACTAAATACAAAAAGCTGCGTGCCTACTGCGGTGTTAAGTTGCTCCGTGAAAAAAAAATACACTTCGCCAAGATTATACGACGTACATACAGTTAAATACAATCATCCAATTGGAGAAACACTTTCTTTGTCACGATCTTATAAGCAATATAAACATAAACTGCTGTAATTTACGGGGAAATGTGCAACATTTAGAGACTACGAGTGTTGTATGTGGCACAACGTTAGCTGACATTTCGCATCATTAATACATAAGGAATGAACACATGCAGAGCTTTCTCACTGCACACAGCTGAAGATCATACATATCATTCTTGGTGCATTTTACGTTCTCTTAACAACAATAATTTGCTTAGTTACATGCAAAGAAAATTGTAGTACACAGTTCCCATTGCTTCCATTACCTGACTATTAAACCAGAAGCTGGTAATGCATAACCATACGCCGGTGGCGCGTCCTATGGCAAATGAAAGGTCGAAAGAAAATGTAAGCTCTATAGAAGCCCGGAACAAGGCGATACAAAATTTTCTACAATACTGAAAATAGTCAAAATACCCTTTGTAATAATGAATAATAATGTTGGGGGTCATGTAGTAATAGTTGTTACCCACCCACTATCCCTCTTTAGATCACGACTTTTATAGTAAAATTGGAGGTGGAGGTGTTACACGCGTAAATTATGAGTATTGTTAACCCCGTGCATTCAGTACTGACAGCCTTCATGTCACTTTGCCCCGCCTTTCCTCTCCGCAACCCACGCCACACGGTAAGAATTCTGAGCATGCTTCTCACCTACATCCTGTATTTCGAAGGAAACAACACGAAGGATATGTCGGGAGCTTGGAACAGCTGAGCTGTTTTGCTAAGTTTTTAGTGTTGTTGTAAATCAACTGATTCGAATAATACACAGCGCTACACTTCAGACATTATTTCTGTACAATTATACGTAATATATTTTAAAAAACGATCCTGAGTCAACACAGAGGGCATTCAAACAGAGAAATACGATACTTTTAGATGAATAAATAAATTACACACCGAAGCTATACTACCTTTATCATCGGTATTCAATTCTATAAATACGACAAAGAGGGCAAACACTCTACAGCTAATGAATATAAAAACACTCACCATGCAATGATTATCCTTTAACATGAAACACGAGTCTGATTGGAGGTCGTTCACAGCTTACTACAGTAGTCGGCAGATAACACCATACACACTCACTGAATCGCGACTCTCTACGGTTAATATTAGCTTTCGTGGTAACACAAAAGTAAAGTTAAGGTGAATACATATTTAGCACTGAGCACTCAAACAAGCCGCTCGGTGGCGATATTACTGCCGTGGTTTTATATTGTCGAGTTGTAGGCTATTGAATGACAGACGGTATTTTGAACACTAAGACGGGAAACAATAGCCTGTGCTCTATTATCGATTGACGCAAGCGAACTGACACCAATAAATAAATTATCCTCAGTCACTTGGCAAGGGTTTCTTTGACACCCTCCATCCCTTCATTGTCCCTATCATCATCACCACCATTATTGTCTTCGTCAGAGCTTGATGAATTAATTGAATTGAAGGTTAATAATCATTCCATCCACCGCGATATCCATACCGCCTTCAGTATTTCTTTCTGTTCATGCTGTACGGGATGTGTCTAGTCCTCGGGTCGAACTTCGGAGAAGTAAAAATAACGAAACAATAACAATGAAAGGAAATCCCACACAGACAGTGGTTAACAAGCGACTGAAACAATGCCTGTCCATACGAGAAGAATTCTGTCACTTATGTGGTGAATTTTGTAGCCACATGTTGGTGACGGGTGTTTGATAGTAAAATGTCGAGAGCTGTGAGACATTGTGTGTAGTTTTTGAAATTTATGCATGTGCATTGAGTGTTTGCACAGACTTTAAAACCATTTGGTATGCGAAAGTAGACCATGGAAATGCTAAAAACAGTAAAATTCCACACGCGACACGCCGCGAATACTTTTTAATTTAGATTTATTTTATCCAAGTAGATAATAGAAAATAAAATAATGCAAAACGAAATTAAATAAGTCACTTTGACAAATACAAGATTGTTACTAGGAACTTCAGTTATACACAGCACAAAATTAAGTTCTTTTGACAGTACTAATTTCAGAATAGGAACTGTATTCTAGTCATACAAAAAATAAAATAAGTCACTTTGTTAATACTAGATTGTGGTTAGGAACTTTAGTCACACAAAATAAGATAAAACAAACAATATTCAAGGATTTATTAACTTAAAGCTTCACTAGGGAACTCATCTGCTCTTCAATTTTCTATGCTTCAGAACGGGCGTCGTTCAATATCTTCTTTTTTCCCCCCCAATTACTGGATATCTTGCGTGCCTCTTCTATCGACTGCCACCTTAGCCGTCGCTTCACACCTGCTTTGCTTCCTTGAACACGGCGTGGGAGTTTCGTGCAGTATGGACTCTTGCTCACGGTTATCTTTTCTACTCCACCAGCTGCCATCACAGCGTCCTGATCAGTAAGCATTCCAATCGGACTTGCTTCTTTGTGATTGACGATCATGCACTCCTTGTTCAGGGAGAAACCTCTGTCTAGAGCTGCATTGTTGTGATAAAAAATCAGTATCATTTTAACGAAGGTTGTGAGATCATTTTTGGCAGGAACTGAGGAAGGTGCTGAAGCCACTAATTCAGACCACAGCACGCCGAGCCGTGGCTCTTTTCCGTCGAACTGCTTAAAACGTAAAGTGACGAAGGGCAGTCTCAGAAGTCCGGAGTAGTTGCTCTTGATGCTGTCAGCCATTGCGCCAGAAATCAAATTCTTCTGATTACAAAGAATTTCCAGGGCAATGACGATCCTAACTTCTTTCAACTTAGGAGTCTCAGCGACCCCTACAAGGTATAGGCAGGAAATAGCACGGGTCATCTTGTGAGCAAGAGATGACCTCTCTTTGATTTTTTACAGCCATAGGAAATTGCGAAATTGCAGCACATCCGCGTCTCGAATTTTCTGAGATCTTGAGTTGTTAGCTTCTTTAAGGGCTGCTCTTGTCGAGAAACCCAGGTCTCCTCTGTGAATAACAATGTGGACTGATTCCTGTAGTATGTCATTGTCAGCAACGAGCGCGGCGCGCGTAGCCCCTCGCGGAGAGAGTACGGTCGGCGGTCGGCCGGGCAAAGCATGCATTCGACGTTGGCTGGGTTATCATCCCGCTTGGCGCTCTATCGGTGGCGCAAATTGCGAGTGGCAGCGCGGTCTTCAGGCGAAATAGAAGACTGAGCGGGAGGACTCTTCCGAGCGTTCGGGGGCTAAGAAGTCAGGCATTATGAGATTTTTCAAGATTTCCCGTATCAAGTGCGAATTTCCCGTATTTTTCCCGGGTCACTAAAATTCCCGTATCGCTCGACACCCTGGGTTTTTACGGCCGGATGCCCTTCCTGACGCCAACCTCATGAGAGGAGTTAATGAGAGATGAAATGAATGATGGAGAATGAAACAGGGCAAGGATGTGGAAGGAAGCGGCCGTGGCCTGTCAGAAGGTACCGTCCCAGCATTTGCCTGGTGTTGAAAATGGGAAACCACGGAAAACCATTTCAAGGACGGCCGACGGTGGGGCTCGAACCCACGCGTCTACCGAGTCAGCAGAGAGCTTGGCCCCATGACCTAATGCTGCGCGTTAGCCAGCGTAGCCACTACTGTCGGTTACTAAATCATGTAATAATAAATTTAATTCCAGGAAATGACCTCAGGCCAAGGAGACCTCCTCGGTATATCATTCTGTTCCTGATATTTCTTCTTAACTGTCTAAGGTGACTGTTAGAAATGTTTCGACTCAAATGGATTAAGCAGGAAATTATGGTTAATAATGATAGAGGTCTCAACGCGATTTATGAATCTTGTAATAGCATTTCTCAGGTGTCGACTAATAACTGTCCCTTTATTGAAATTTATTTAAATAATGAACCTGTTCCTGCACTCATTGATTCGGGTAGCATTAATTCTTTCATCGATTCTAGATGGTTCAGATTAATGTCTGCGGTATGTACGTTTAGTCACTTGGTGAGTGAACCAAGGAAGTTTTTAACCGCGAATTGTTCTTCACTTGATGTTTTGGGATGTGTGACCGCTAAAATAAAGGTCCATGATTTCACACGGAGATTCAAGTTGTGGCAGTGAATAATTTATCATGTGGAGTGATTTTGGGCTCGGATTTCATGACTCATGTTGGATTGCTTTTGGATTTAAGCTGGAAATCCTTTTGGTTCCTGATAGGAAATGGAAATGTAATTTATTTTCTTATAACCTTGGAGTCAATTCAACTAATGTGGAACAATCTGTAACTACTATCGATGGTTTAGAGTTCAATTATTTATCTGTGGATCAAGCCAACCAGATTAGGGGTCTGTGTTATGAATTTGCTGACGTTCTGACCGATAAACTTGGCGTTACCAACCTGATTGAATACGATATTGAACTATCTGATAATATTCCGGTTCGTGCACCTCCATACAGGCTCGCCCCACCGAAAATGAAAGTCTTGAAGGAATTAATTGATGAAATGCTTGAAAGGATTATTAGGAAATCCATCTCTCCTTATTCTTCCCCAATTTTCCTGGTTCCCAAGCCGGATGGTAAGTTTAGGCCTGTTATCGATTACAGGGCATTGGATAAAAAGGTCATTCTCCAATCCATCCCACTTCCTGACCTTCAATCTTGTTTTGGGTGGTTCCAAGGAGCCTCTCATTATACCATTTTGGACTTACTTAAAGCCTATTATCAGATTCCCTTATCTGAACGATCCAAAGCTGTTACTGCCTTCACCACAGATTGGAATCCATACGAGTTCGAAAGGCTACCATTTGGAATTTCCACAGGCGCTGCTGTGTTAAGTCGTCTCTTGGACAATGTTTTTGATGGCATTAAATTTAAATTTGTCTATCACTATCTTGATGACGCTGTCATATTTAGCAGAAATTTTCAAGAACACTTGTTTCACGTTAGGGAAGTCTTGAAAAGGTTGAGACAAGCCGGTCTGACCGTTAAACTACTTAAAGTATCCTTCGCTAAGCCTGAGATTTCGTTTCTTGGCCACATCATTTCGTTCTCTATTGACCATAGTAGGACACAAGCTATTCGAGAGTTCAACCCTCCTAAAAATGTAAAGGAAGTAGCTCGCTTTATCGGAATATTAAACTACTTCCGCAAATTCATTCCCTATTTTGCGCACCATGCTGCACCGATTAATTTGTTGAGGAAGAAAGGGACTCCCTTTTCTTGGAGCCCTTCTCAAGATCTCAAACTAGCCATAAGTAACGATTCGATTCTTGCTATTCCTGATTTCTCTAACAAGTTCATTGTTCAAACGGATGCTTTTAATAGAGCAGTAGGTGCTGTGTTGCTCCAAGAGCATGAAGATGGCAGATTACCCGTAGCTTATGCATCGAGGACCCTTATTCCAGCTGAGTCCAAGTATTCAATTTATGAACTAAAAGGTTTGGCTGTAATGTTCACCTTGGAAAATTATAAGATTTATTTGGAGCATGTTGCCTTTGATTTGGAAACTGATAATCAAGCATAAAGTTGGGTACTCGGAAAGCCTAGGAAAACCAGTAGGATAGCGAGATGGGCCACACGCATCTTGTCTTTCAAATTTAACGTTCGTCATATCAGAGGAAGCGATAACGTTATCGCAGATTGTTTAAGTCGAATGTATGATGGTAATTTGGAATCTGACGAAAATATTGAAGAAACTTAGTGAGAATATTGACCGTAAAGCCATGAATACTATTCTGTCTAACTCTCCCAAGCTGTTCAGAAATGTCTCGGAATATCAGAAGGAAGACCAGGTACTTAGTGAGATCATTAATAATAATGAAAAAGGTGAGGTCGTCAAACCATACTCTGTCAGGAATAATATCTTGTGTTGCACTTCGCGCAACTATAGGTTACCCAAGATCGTTTTACCAACTGTGTTAGTCCCTGAAATTTTTAAATATTTCCATGAAACGCCAATTGGAGGTCATCTGGGTGTACTTTATTTGGAAACAGGTGGATAAAGACATTAAAATATGGTAAGGAATTGTAATGCCTGTAACTTGGCTAAGCCATTAAATAATACTAAAACTGGATTGTTAGTTTCCGATCTCGCTAGAAGGCCAATGGAAAAGATATTTATTGACTGGGTGGGTCCTCTGCCGTTGTCTAAGCTAGGGAACCGATTTGCTTTAGTTTGCATCGACGCTTTCACTCGATTTAATTGGATATTTCCTTAAACAGATCTTCACATCTTTTGGCCCATGTCAGTTTCTGGTGACTGATAACGCTAAATGCTTGTCTCACAGTTTCAGAAATGTTCTGTCCGAACTTTTCATTGCGCATGTGACCTCGGCTGCGTATTATCCGAAGGAGTCATACGCAGAGAGAGTTAACAGGAACCTTAAATCTGCTTTGATCACCTTTCACCACAACGATCATAAACTATGGGATAGTTGTATACCTTTGCCTTTAATACGGCGGTGCATGAAGCTCATCGAGCAACGTCATTTGATTTAATGTACTCCTTTTTGCCTAACTCTCCCATATCGAACTTGCGGTCTCTGAAAGAATTTTTGTCTGATAATGCATCTTCTCTTAACGTTCGTGCTGTCTGGAGTAAAGTCAAAAACAACATGAAAGTTGTTCATGACAGATTAAGAGACAGATACAGCAGAGGACGCCGAGCCACATCACTTCAAGTTGGTGATGAAGTTTACGTTAAGAATTTTTCCTTAAAAGAATCTGGTTCTCACCAATGTAGTAAACTGCTCACAAAATTTTGTGGTCCATGTAAGTTAATTAGTTTCATCAATCCTGTTTCTGTTTTAGTAAGTGATCCTCAAAGGAAAATAATATTTCGTGTTCACTTATCCCAAGTTAAAAGAGGAGGTGAAGGTTCAGTAAAGAATTGTTAGAAAAACAAATTGTAATTAATTATGTTGTAAAGAAAAGAGGACACTTTTAAGGGGCTATTCTTATTTCAATTTTTGGTTATGTTGTATTTTCTGTCGGTTATTGTTTATTTTTGTTTAAACTTCTGTATGGTAAAGTTTGACTCGTGACTGAATATGTCAGCTGTGGTGTGTAGATGTATCCAGGAACAAGATCTGTTCGCAGTCAGATATGATTTCAGGAAATTTTGCTGGAATAAGTGAAACATGTGCAGTCGTGTGGATTGTCCTTGTCGTCCATGGGCGCCCGGATGTCATCGTCAGTCCTACGCTCCTTGAAACATGCCTGTCTCCCGAAGAAAGCAGAAATCTTCCCATCCTGTACCCTAGCGGGATGTTCAGAAGACATGATATTTAAACAAAATTCTAAGCATGGGAAAACTGGAACTGTTTTGCTTTATAGTGCTAACCATTTAAAGTGACTTTGTGTGCATGAAAGAACTATTCATTTAGCGTTCATGGTTAAAGAAAAATTCATCCTTCAGTATTTCTCTTCTGCATGCAGCCTAGTGATCATTTGGTGACCCCATGATCACATTTGTGGGCGGGGAGAGTTGTGACAATTGTATTTGACTGATTACGGATACATATTATCCACCCTTAAGGAAACTACTGATATGTGTGATTCCGATGTCCGAAATAGCCTAAGTTAGACTGCGGTCCATCTATGAGGCAATTTATGAACTTAACGGAGTTCTGTCTCTATTTGAACTCGCACCCCTCCTAGCGGATATTCTGGGAACTGTCTTACAAGCTTTTCTGGTAGTCCGCTTGATGGCTCGTGATGTTTGTTTATCCACTGCTCGTCTGCGGACTAAGTTAATCTTTGAAGTGATTGTCTTGGCAACTAAACAAGGGCTTTGTTGTAATTAATATTATTACCTAATTTGACATCGAAGAAGAAAGATGTAACGTATATCGTGGAGACCTATTTTGGGTTAGGCTAGTCTTTTAGACTACGACAGGAACTTCCCGAAACTGACATTGAACATCAAATGGAAGTACTAAACTGGAAATGTCAAGAAAAGTCACGTTATTAAGCATGCTATATTAAAATATTATTAAATGACTGATGCCTACATAAGGTACGTTATCATGTAATGGTTGACAAATTGGTTATTAGTTATGATCGGTATGGATGAAGTGTTGCATGAAAGGTTTGGTTAAGTGCTGGGTGTTGTCGTTGGTATGTTTGGTAATATATTGGATCCTTCTCCTTGCTATTTTATAGTTTATTGATGTGTTCAATTGAGTCGAGATCCACTTTATTACGCGTCTTGTGTTTGGTTGGTCGTATGCGTGAGTGTGTTTGGGCCTAACATTTTATACTTCTTGTTGCCTAGTTCGTTTTGGTCCAAACACATGGTTGATCTGTTGTTTCGGAAGGTCGTATGTTTCATGTGAGTTTTTCTTTCTATATGCTGATCTTAGTAAAAACGGTTTGTCTTCCAAAAAGTGTAATTGTGTTTGTTTCAGGGGTTCTTATATTTTACTAAGCCGATCCAGATTTTCATCTGTCGTATCACGGTGAACATTTCGTTTAGTTTCGAAGCAGTCTTCCTAACCTTAATTTAATGTTTCTGGTTTTTATTGTTTTCCCGTCCTTCGGTTCTTTAGCGTGCTCCCTAAGGGTATGTAGCCTATCAACATCTATGATGATGTATTATTTTATGTTTGGGGTTATCGATTGGCTTGGTTACCTATTACCCATTGTTCAACTTAAGGGATTATTGGACTGCATTTTGTCTAAATAGTTTTTGTTTTCGGGACTCCATATTAGAATCTGATGATGATAAGACGTGTTCACTAATTGCTACTCTGCGTTTGGGCATATTTAAGTATTTTCTTTGTGTTTGAGTGATGGTTTCTGATGACCATATGGTTGGGTGATGGTCAAGTTACATTAGACGTACTTTTCATTTATTTCGGCGATTCTGTAATGATCTTAGTCAGTTGTTCTGTTTGATGTTAGGACACGATACATCGTCGATTTTTTTTATATAGTTTGGTTTCCTAATTTCTAAACTAATTTGTTGGTTTCTAGATAATAAGGTTTCTGTTATTTGTACGTTTCAAAAGTTGTTTAAAATATATTATATACATTATTGGACTCTGGTGTTTTCCATTACTTAGATTTTATGTGTGGTATAGTCTCTCAAAGACAAACAAACCTCTGGGATCTTATCGGGTAGCACTATTTCCACAGTAGTAGTTGGGGGTGGCAACTAGTACAGTCATTACAATAACACAGGTTATCATACAAATACATGGCACTATATGACCACTATGTCGCAGCCCCTAAAATAAGCAACATGTCTTCAAGTGACCGACACAGGTCATACGCAGCGAGCTGAGCGAGATACTATTGGCTTCTGTCTGGCCGAAAATTACTGTTTGTACTACAAACAAGTGGGTCTGGGGTTTTAGCCCAGGTTAGGTTCGATTTCGTACGTGAAACCTTAATAAGATAGAATGTATGTCCACTAATAGTTTAAGCACAGTCTGGCCGAAAATTACTGCAAGTACTACAAGCCGTTAGCCCCAGGTTAGGTTTGTTTTTGTATGTTAAGCCTTAACATCGAGAGACAACGAAGCGAACGCTTGCCGTATGTGTTGGATTGTCAATATTTGTTTTGTCCCATAAATCACGTCTACAATGGTCGGCACATCTGACATCTGGAAAAGGGGACGGCGGGGCTGGTTATAGACAGCGTAAGAGAAAACATCCATTATGACATTTCCACAATTATTCAACGAAGTATTTCAGCTATGTACTAGATTCACCACTCCCGAAGAGTTACCAAAACATTTACCATCCATAAATTTAAAACGGAATTTGAAATATTATCAAGTCGCTTGCTTTGACTTGCTGCATGCAGAAACACAAGGAGGAACAGGAAGACGAGATGTGTGGAGGGATATCTCCAATCTCATGATTGGTATAGTATGCAGTTGCATAGAAGCCTACGATTAAGCCCTTTTCTGTGCACTGCATCTCACTGACTGTTTTGAGGAACAAGCCTACTAGTGAGACCACTATATTCATCTTGGGATTGTCTTATAAAATTTGTAAATTGTATGTATTCATATATCTTGTTTTACATGTACAATTAATTGCCATATACTGTATAATTTGTAAATTATATGTAATTGCCGAAAAAATTAATGTATTCATATACATTCATTTTATTTGTTTACTTCCTTCTAAACTTCCTCATTCATCCTATTTTATAAATAAGTTGACCTATTGAAACTTTGTACCTAGTCGTACCATAAATACTGTCCCAACTTTTGAGGGTGGCTGTACTTCCGCCCGAACGAGGGAGCAGCTACAAAACCGGTATCGTGAGTCATTGTTCGTTGAGCTGCAGAAGTGAACAGTTGTCAGTTCGAAGTTTTCAAGATGGAATGGGGGGAGTATGAGAATCGTGTGGCCGTGATAGCGTTACACAATGTAGGGCAATCGCCAGTGGAGATTTTCAAAACCCTCCAGAAGCTGAAAATTAGCAAGACATTTGTTTACCGCACTATAAATCGATTTGTTGAGGCGGGAACTAGAGATCGCCCGCGGCAAGGAAGACCATGCACAATACGAACACCTGAACTTATCAAAGTAGTGGCGGCTCGTGTGCGACGAAATCCGGTAAGAAGGCAGTCAGTGATGGCTCGTGAGTTACAGATATCAAAAATGTCTGTGTCTCGCACGTTAAGAGGCGGCCGTACTCAGATCCTTTTCCATCTTTCATTTCAAAACATTTCCACAGGTTTCATTATAGTCGCTCTCGCCTAGTAGTTACATGGCCCGTACATAGGTATCAGCACGAATTACCCCCACCCCCTTCAGTGAGGTCGCACGTGCGAGAAATTTATACTGCTTTGGAATCCGAACACTGGTGAATTATTGCAGTCTCGTGACATTGTGCCTCAAGAATATCGCGACTAGAAAGTTCGAAGTGATTCTAGGCCTATACTTTCAATTGAATGGCCGAAATATTTTGCTATAGATAAGCTAATGAAATGAAAATCCACAACCTGCTTCCAGTCTCCGACCGGGTCTGGATAAGCTAATGAATGCAAATCCACAGCCTGCTTCCAGTCTACGACCGGGTCAGGAATGGAATGAATGAAGCCCCCATCTAGCGGCGAGGATATGAACTGTGCCGGCTGCCGAGGCCTGACGCACTCCTCCGGGGCAATGATTGAATGAATGACAGATGAAATGATAGTGGCGAGTGAAATTTTGACAGGGAAAACCGGAGTACCCGGAGAAAAACCTGTCTGCCTCCGTTTTGTCCAGCACAGATCTCACATGGAGTGACCGGGATTTGAACCACGGACCCAGCGGTGAGAGGCCGGCGTGCTGCCGCCTAAGCCACGGAGGCTTCTCTAGATAAGCTAATACTGTAGTTAAACTATAGTCTTCCTCGTGATGTAGCGCCTAGTATTCTTGGCTGTCGCCCCGGAGGTTCGAGTTCGATTCCCGGCGCTGACAAGAAATTCGATTCATTCTTGTCTGAGGGCTGGAATGCACCGAAGGCAAAACTGAAAAGGTGTGGTTTCGATTCCCATCTCAGCCATTTTGGAAGTGGTTTTCCATGGTTTCTCAATTCTACTTGGCTGACTGTGTGGATCAGGGGTAACGTTCTCGCTTGCTGTGCCCAAGGTTGCAGGATCGAATCCTGGCACAGCCAGCTGGCATTTGAGGGTGCGCAAAGGCGAGGGAGCCGTGTCAATGAATTTACTGGCAGGTTAAAGATCCTCTTTGTGGCAAACTTCCGACACCCCGGCTTCTCCTAAAACTGCCGATGGTAAAAGGGACGTAAGACAATAAAATTATTAATATCACTTCTACTCCAGGCAAATTCAGCTTACTCCTTCACAATCCTCATCTGAATCACAAATAAACACACTAATACAGCCATCACAATAAGACGGGTAGTTAGTGTTGTTTTAAGGGGGCGG
Organism: Meconema thalassinum; assembly: GCA_946902985.2. Taxonomy (NCBI): domain Eukaryota; kingdom Metazoa; phylum Arthropoda; class Insecta; order Orthoptera; family Tettigoniidae; genus Meconema; species Meconema thalassinum. The sequence goes on from OX336391.1 coordinate 218,789,543, forward strand.
AACTACGAGGTCATCTGCGCCTTAATAAGTCTGGGTAATTAGACAAATTCCAAATACACACCGAGTACACGGGGCTAGATGACCATGATGCCGCAACAACTAATTTGAAATGCGCTAACGAGTTTCAACTATTAGGGGAACTAGTCTTCGCACGGAGAAAAGTGTTTTACAGGCAGTGATGCGCAGTGACCGACCGCAGTAGCTACACTTGCTAAGGTACAGCACAAGATCATGGGTTCCAAACTATCTCCGAACTCTGTAAAAAAGTGGGTTCGAACCCGTGTGCTTTTGTTTCAATGTTGAACTCCATTCCTATTATGTAGTCTATATTTTATATTACCTTGGTAAGTCTTTATTATTAAAATAATTATTATCATAGAGATCTTGCCCGGTGTGGACCCGTCTGTTCAGCCCTATATAATTATTAATGAAAATGAAAATCCGCAGCCTGCTTCCAGTCTCCGACCGGGTCAGGAATGGAATGAATGAAGCCCCCATCTAGCGGCGAGGATATGAACTGTGCAGGCTGCCGAGGCCTGACTCACTCCTCTGGGGCAATGATTAAATGAATGACAGATGAAATTATAGTGGAGTGTGTTGCTGGAATGAAATCATGACAGGGAAAACCAGACTTTCTGCAAATTTAGGAGGATTATAAATTAATATTACATAATTTGGGAGCGGGAGGGGGGTGCGGCCAGGAAACTCCAGCCCCAGGACCCATCACCACTCTCCAAAGTCTTGCCTCCGGAGTGATAGAAAAGAATGCTAGCCGCTACACCACAATATAGTCTTTAAAACAGTATGTTATGCTTAATGTGATAACGCAGAATGAAATTAAAACGATATCCTCTAAGCTCTACCATTTCCCTACAGACCTCCCTTTCATAAAACTGCCTATGTTGCAAAGTTCGAAACGGTAATACGTTTCACGCTGTCGTAGTTGTTGCTTATGCTCCATTAGATTGTGTATATTCAATCATTTACATTCATAAACAACTTCATGAAAAAAATCCACAGCCTGCTTCCCGTCTCCGACCGGGTCAGGAATGGAATGAATGAAGCCCCCATCTAGCGGCGAGGATATGAACTGTGCCGGCTGCCGAGGCCTGACGCACTCCTCTGGGACAATGATTAAATGAATGACAGATGAAATGAAATGATAGTGGAGACTGTTACTGGAATGAAATTGTGACAGGGAAAACTGCAGTACCCGGAGAAAAACCTGTCTGCCTCCGTTTTGTCCAGCACAGATCTCACATGCAGTGACCGGGATTTAAACCACGGACCAAGCGGTGAGAGGCCGGCGTGCTGCCGCCTAAGCCACGGAGGCTCTACTAACCTTAATTGTGATTAAGAATCGTCCAGACTAAACACATTCCTGAAAAAAAGTTGAAAAGTACATTTTCAACAACTTTTGTTTGAAAATTTCAAAATATAACTCATCGTGTTTACGATAACATCGAAAAGATACGTAAGGAATCCTACTCCTTAGTATACCTGTAACATAGTATTATGGAGAAAAACTGCTGATTTTCCTAGAATTAAATTTACATGTTGTAACCATGACAAGTTATTTTTTCTTTTATTCTTAACAAAGAAGATATTTAAACAAAATGTAGAAAACATTTTTTGAAATTACATTTCTCAACATAAAGCATTCCACTCCTTGAAAAAATTAAATGTATTAGTTAATTATCACAATTGCACCATACTTGTCAATTAATAGTGATGTGATGATCATGGGAAACAGATTTTAGTTTTATTTCCCTAGAGCAGCTGAATTTGTAGTTTCTACACAATTCTTGGTTGTTGGTGAGGATGAGGCAATGCGAATGGAAGAGCTGAAGCAACTCAGTCCTGATAATAATAATAATAAGCTATAGCTTGTCGTTGAAGTACATATTTTATATGTTGTACCAAGACCAACAATCGTGTTGACCGACTGAAAAGCTACAAAAGATAAGTATGGCCTATTCTTCTTCTTTTACGGCCTCATTGGACCACTTCAGTCAATCATTTCTTGGTCCTCTTCTTCAGTAAGTTTCCTTTCCGAGTCGCCCAGTAGCTCTTCATTCGCTCTGATCTTCTCAGGTGTTCCTCATCTGTAAATACCCTTTTTACTGTATTACGTTTGTCTCTCTCAGTATTTTTAATTTTGTTGTTTTGTTTAGCAAGTCATCCAAGGTTATTTCCAATTCTTTCATATCTTCTCTATTTTCCTTAATCCATCCTACTTGTTGTTTCATATTCCAAAGTTTCACTACAATTTTTCTAGATAACCTGGTGTCCTCATGACGTGACCAAAGAAAGAAAGCCGTTTCTTCCGAATAGTATCAGTGATGGGCTCCAGTTCTCTATTCTCATTTGGTACTATCCGCCACTGTCCATCTTTCTGATATTTTTTATTTATGCATGTTCTAGCTATTCTTCTTTCTACTTTTAAAATTTTGTCGATTCTGTTTTTCTGAGTAACTTTAAAAAGAGTTTCACTTCCATAGGTCACCTCTGGTTGAACCACCGACTTGTAATGTTTTAATTTTATTGCGATTGATAAGACATTTTCTTTTATAAGTAGACCATGTTAATTTTTGGGCTTTTATCATTTTATTAGTTCTTTCTTGCCATGCAGGTTTCTCATCCAAGTTTTAAGTTATAATTTCTCCTAAGTATTTAAATTGCTTCACTATTTTAACTTTCTTGTTATTTACTGTTATGTGATTGATTACAAGTGGATTTGCTACCATTATCTCTGTCTTTTCAAATGATATCTGAAGTCCAATTTTTGTGCTATATTTTGTAGGCTTATTATTTGACTTCTGGCTTCTTGAATATTATTAGCCAGTAACGCTAAGTCATCTGCGAATCCCAAGCAATTTAAGTCTATTTGATCTTTCTTGGTTCCAATACTTATGTTCCTAGGTTTTTCCCTGTACCATTCCCTCATTACATATTCCAAAGCACAATTGAAAAGTAGAGGCGATAAACCATCTCCTTGTCGTAATCCTGTTTTAATCGTAAACGGTTCAGATATTTCTCCTCTGAATTTTACTTTAGATTTGGTGTTTGTTAGAGTTAGTTTTATAATTTTTATTAATTTGGGATGAAGTCCGAAATTCCTTAATATTTTCAGCAATGAAGATCTATGTATACAATCATAAGCTTTTTTGAAGTCTACGAAGGTTATGACTTGCTGTTTTTGTCTACGTTTGTAGTAGTCCGTTACTAATTTTAAGGTGATTATCTGTTCAGGGCAGCTTCGCCATGACCGAAATCCACCTTGATATTCTCCTATTTGCAGTTCTAATTGATCTTTACAACGATTATATAGAATTCGTGACACGATTTTATATGTGATATCCAAAAGGGAAATTCCTCGATAGTTGTCAGGATTTGATTTTTCTCCTTTCTTTTGTAATGGATGTATTATAGCAGTAGTCCAATGGTCTGGCAGTTCTTCTTTGATCCAAATGTTCACTATGCATTGGTGTAATGAAATCTTTACTGGTTCTGCTGCATATTTCCACAATTCTGCAAATGTTTGATCTTCTCCACTCGCTTTGTAGTTTTTTAGCTCTCTCAGTGCATTGTAGACTTCTTGGATTGTGGGTGGATTTATGTTTTCTGATGGTGTTTTAATAGTGGTGTCTGTATTTATTTAAGCAGTTCTGGTGGATCTTCGCAATTTAGCAACTTGTTGAATGTTTCTGCTAAAATTTCTGTATTTCTTTTATTACTATGAGCTAACTTGCCATTTTTGTCTTTTAACATTAATGTTGGAGGTTCATATCTTTGTAGTTGTTTGCTAAAAATTTTGTAGTATCTCCTGAGTTTGTTTTCGCGCTATTTGTTTCGATCATCAGAAGTATATCCTTTTGGTATAGCCGTTTAACGCCTCGTATTATTTTTTGAGTTATCTTCCTTTGTTTTATGAGATCCAAGTGTGATTCATCTGATTTTTGACTCTGATACCGTAACCAGGCTTGATGTCTATCTTCCACTGTATTATCACACTCATCGTTCCACCATTGGTGTTTCTTCCTTGGATTTATTGGGGCTACTCGTTTCAATTCGGGAACTATTTCCTCTAGATCATCTGTTATTTTAATATGTTCGTTCTTTGTATCCCTTGTTATTTATTAGTTTATGAGGGTCGTATGTTCTCTTCTTAGGTGAGTTTTATTCTTTGTCAACGGGGTGAATTTAATTTTAATCTTTATCATGTAATGATCCGATCCAGTATCTGTTCCTCTCAGAACTTTCACATTGTAGATTTCCCTGTGATAGTTCTTATCCATACAAACATGATCTAGTTGCCATTCACTTTTTTTCAAATCTGGTTGTTTCCAAGTTTTGAGTTTATTTGGTCTTCTCTTGAAGTAAGTCAATTTGAAGATCATATCATGGTTCCTGAAAATTCCACCAGTCTTATGCCATTCCTGTTTGTTCTTCTCTGTGCTGGCCATTTTCCTATTATGTCTCTATATCTTTTTTCCTTTCCTAACTGGGCATTCAAGTCTCCACTTAAAATTTTGGTGTGACTTTTATTTATGTTTGTTGCTGTCTGATCTAAAAGCTCCCAAGATCCCTCCACATAATCTTTGTGTTCTTTCTTATTATTTTTATCATTAGTTGGGGCATGGGCATTTAGAATGGTATATGTTCTATTTGCAGCTTTTAGAGTTAGTGTCGAGAGCCTAGGGGATAAAGCTTTAAATTCTATGATGGATTCAATTATTTTGAGATCGACTACAAATCCTGTTCCGAATTGTGGACATTGCTTCATTACTCTTTTTCCTGGTATTCCCTTGTAAATTCTATACCCTTGTGATTCTATTGGTTCCTGATCGGTGTTTCTCATTTCTTGAAGCCCGGTTATTAGAATCCCTTTGCGATCCATTTCGTGTGTCAAAATTTTGAGTTTTCCTGGCTGTATGATGGAATTCATATTGTGTGTTGCTATATAGTTTATCTGTCCTATCTTCAGTCTAAATTTGGGTTTTCTATCTGTCGGGGGTATTTTTATATGCTCTGACTCATCTAGGGTATCTTTCAGGTGACTGCCCACCGTATCCGAATGCAGTCTAGGTGGATTATTCCTTAAAAGATTTCCTTCCATGTTTGACTTTCAAAGGTGGTCAACCTTGTATGGAGCAAGCTCAGAGTTACAACTGCGGTTGTTAACCGTAGAGGTTGTTGTGTGTTTGGTCCGCGAGAGCTATTTTATTTTGCTCAAGTCCGCCGGCAAGGATCCCCCTATCCGCCACCTGGGACGCGCCACGTCGGAGTATCACCTCTCCGCCTGCTAAGACACCGTAGTAGGCCTATATGAAAAGAAAAAAAAAACAGTAGTGGTGAAAGATTTCAGCCTATTCCTGCAACAACTTAGACCAAGAACTCTCCTACCATCAACTCTCATCGCAGCTTCATTATAAACACAAATCCTTTCGATTGCCTGTAGCAGCATTCCCTGGATACCAAAATCCTTCAGAATCCTCAGTTTCTTTTCCCTTGGTACTCTTTCTTACACCTTCTCTAGATCTACAAAACACAAAAGTCTATTCCTCTCATAGTATTTCTCTATCACTTGGTGAATACTAAAAAAAAAAAAATGATCCTGACATCCTCGTTGTAGTCTAACGCCACACTGGTTTTCATCCATCTTACTCTCGGCCAATGATTATGCCCGAGCATACTTCAACCTGACCGCGTTGCCTCCTAAAGTAAAGAACCTCAAGATCATAACAGTTGTGAGATGAAGTGTGCATTTGGGTCATACACATTTTATCCCCCAATAAATGGTCTGAATAATGAAGAATATAAAATTATTTATATACCTCAAGATCAATGAATGACATATCCGCAAGGGATATACAGTAGATACCCCATTAGAGTTCCTGGCTGTATCAAGGGACAACTAACAAGCGTCCTGAGTCACAGCGACTGGCTGCGTGGCTCAGCGGTAACGTTCTCGCCTCCTGTCCCCAAGGTAGCAGGATCGAACCCCGGCACAGTCAGTTGGCATGTGAGGGTGCACAAATGTGAAGGAGACGTGTCAGTAGATTTACTGGCAAGTTAAAGATCCCCTTCGGAGCAAAATTCCGGCACCCCGGCATCTCTAAAAGCCACAGTTAAAAGGGATCTAAAACCAATATTATAAATATGAGCCACAGCATCCGGCAGGCTCCCACTTAGCATTACGTGGCTTGGAGACCCCGCACCTTCTTGGCAGAGCCGGGACCTCGGAGGCAACAGCCAACATTGCCCGCCACAAGCTGGTTTATTAATAGCACAATATGTATTAAAAGGGCATATCAAGAAACAGTAAAAATTATGCTATACGCTTGTATACTCCACCCCCGCCCCACCAATTTCATAGACATGGATAATGAATGAGGATTGTAGTTTTACGTGACCGTTAATCTCGCGATTAGAGCTACGGAACCTTCATTTTAACGTGGAATCTGAACCACAGGACGTGATATTTCACTTCGAAAATCTCAGCCAGGAATCGAACCATGGTGGAAGCCAAGCAGCTTGACCACTGCACGATTACGTTCCCCAAATAAATGAAGTAACGTCGGAATCGTATGGTCCCCGACTAGATACGTAGACGTTATGAACTGATAATGCATAAGAATAAACCATTTATGTTTAAAAATAATGCTGGGATAGATCTTTGGTTTGAGGAATAAGTAGTTTGCTTAGGCTTTGTATGTCTGTGCTGTTTTAAATTAGTTCCACCCCTTAAAACAACAATAACTATGTTTTAAATGAACGTTATACCGCTAGAATTGCAACCCTTTCCTGTTCGGAGTGTTAATTATGCTTAAGGACATAATTTGAATGAGATTAGCTTAAATCATCAACTTACATTTGTTATGAAATAAACATAACGGAAAAATATCATGTCATCTACATCCAGGGTCCTAATGATGATATTAAACAAGTTCAGGTTGTAATTGTGTTATACATCATGTATCTAAAAACTATCCGCAAATTTTCTCCAAACATTATCCGCATGGCAAAAAATGTTGTGGATATCCACATCCGCGCACGGCTTTAATGACTATGACTGTAAAGGAGTGGAGTAAAAGTAAGCTTACACATGAAACAGAAAACCTCAATGATAAATACAACCATGGCTAGGCTGCAGGGGAAGACCCACAGACACATCAGTGATAGAAACCAACAGCCAGGTGAGTCTCTCTTTTTTGATATATTGATAATTTGTAATAATCGATGCTGATCATCATTAGTTTGTGCATTACATCCATCTTTCGATACTTTCTTTTCTACACCTCACCAAATCTATATTTTCTCGAGAACTCTGTGTATCTTTTCCCAAATAAGTTTATTTAGGAATGCAAGTCTCTTGTGAATATTTCAATCTGAGAATGTTTGAACCTAAGTTATTTGACTCGCGATCTACTTCTGGTCCCTTATGATCTCAATTAAGCATATATTTGCACACAGCATTTAACACTAGTTTTTAACTACAAAATATCCAAAAACACAAGACAATGAAAAGAAAAAGAATTTTACCATAGAGCATATGGCATGATGGGCGTTTGCAGTTGTGTCATAATGGTCGAAGTTTGACCTAATGCAGGGTTACATGGCTTTAGAGCATATAGAGTATATAATCAAAACAGCAGCAGAACCGTACTGCCCATCCCAGAGACGCGCAAAACCTTGGTTTAATGTGGAGTGTTACAAAGCACGGAAAGACGCACTGAGAGCGTTGCATGAAGTAAGGCAAAACCAGTCAAAAGAGGCTTTACTAAAATATGGAGAAAAAAGGAGAGTATATAAAGTCATACTGACAGATGCAAGAATTTCATTCCATAAGAAGGAAGAAGCAAAATGACACCCCTGCAAGGCTCTGAGTGAACGGCAACCACGATTTCCCAGAGACCTCTCAATGGAGGATTGGGAAAAGCATTTTACGAGAGTGTTGCAAGCAAATGACACAAGACCAGTTTACAATGGCGAATACCAGAGTAGTAGTGTAATTGTTCCCTTTACAAGTGGCGAGGTCGAATTAGCTGTGCAACAGTTGAAGAATCAAAAAGCATGTGGTCCTGATAGGATATTTAATGAACACATTGAAGGTAGTTTTGAATAAATGAAAGAAGACTGGTTGGCCCTTCTCAATCAGTGCTTAATACAAGCGAATATACCGGACAAGTGGAGGCACTCCACAATTAAAGTTTTATATAAGGGAAAGGGAGATGCAGGTAGTCCAGATGCATACCGAGGCATAGCTCTGTAATGCTCAGGATTTAAATTGTTAACAAAACTACTAACATTGAGACTGACAGATCTAACGGAACACCAAATTCCAGATGAACAATTCGGATTTAGGAGAGGCAGGTCAACTACACATGCAATTAAATGTCTTCAAGGTGACATTGAGGAAGCCTTACGACACGGAAGAGGCAAGTTGAATGTGGTATTTATCGACTATTCGAAAGCGTTTGATTCAGTAAACAGGAAGAAGATGTTGGAGAAGCTAGATTCACTGATAGGACACCAGCACTATATAACGAGACTGATAAGAAATATCCTAACCAGTAACCAAGTACGAATTGATGACAACAGAATGGAATCGCATTGCATTGAACAGACAATCGGTGTGCTACAGGGGGACCCACTAAGTCCTCTCCTGTTCAATATTGCAACCATGGATGTGACCCAGATTATAGAGGATCAAGATGTCTCCATATAAGGTAAAGGCACTTAAGATTGCGCACTTAGTGTATTTATGTCCATAGATAAACTACTTTTGTGACCAATTTAACACAAAATTTATTAACAAGACTTCAATTAATTGCGAACACAATGCGTATACAAAGAACACTTAAAATAATGTATATTAAATGTAAAAAAATGTTTTTTAATTAATTGCAAATGCACAGTCTTAAAGGCACTGTCCTTTAAGAATTCGCATGGCGTCCTGTAAGAATACGCATTAGCACAATTCGCATTTGAAGAGTCCTATGCCTTCATAGTTCGAACACCCTTCATGCCACCACTGTTTGCACCTACTACATTGCACCCAGTCTTCAATAATTGGTTCCTCATACTCTTCGTCACAGCAAGGACACACGATTTTCTCTTCTTCGGCAGTTGTGACAGCTGACGAAGTTGACGCTACTGAACTTACACCGAAGTGAAGAGTTTTCCTGCCCTGTTTTTTTGCTTGTTCATTCTTCGTTGCAAGAAGGCCATTCTTATAAGGAGAGGAAGATAGAACTTCAGACCTTTTGCAAGTTCTCTTGCGTTTGGTTGCTTGAGCTGCCTTTGGTAGGGGAGATATCTTAAGCAGGTGACACCTGTGGCTCGTAAACTTTTGCATTTTGAATTTGCTCCTCTACAGCAGGTTCATTTTCCTGCACAGATGGGCGGAATGTTACCTCCGAGGGAGCAAAGTCGTCATCCAAAAATACATTCCGGTTAAACGGATGAATTCCAGTTTTGATGAAAGCTTGAACGGCTGTCTCCATCTTTGCTGCTCTCTCGTAGGCTGATTTGAAGATCCTGGCCACGTTGGCCTGTGTAATTGCAGTGCCAGGATGATTCACCAACCACGTATCAGCTTCTTGAGAATAGGCTTTCTTCAGAGGCCCAAAAAAGCCAACATCCAAAGGCTGAAGCCTGTGGCTTGCATGGGGTGGTAGTGAAAGCAAGGTGATGCTGTGTTCCCTGCAGTAAAGAACAGCATCAATGCTGCAGTGGGAAATGTGGTTATCCAGTATAAGGAGAACTGGATCCTCTTTTGATGGCTTTACAAAGTTTTTGAAATGTTTGAGCCACTCTACAAAGAGCTCAGTGTTCATATAGCCAGAGTCGGATATCATTGGCAATGTCCCTTCAGGAGCATCCATGTACAGATCTGGCTTCATTCTCTTCCTCGCAAAGATCATCGCTGGAGGAACAAATATGCCTGTAGGCCCCATACAACACACTACGGTAACTGCCTGCCCTCTCTCTCCCGATGTGACCTTACAGACTATTTTCTTCCCTTTAGGAGATATAATTTTAGGAACAGTATTAGGCACGGTTGATATACCGGACTCGTCCATATTAAATTTCCTATGAGCTGGGAACATTTCATCAACACACACACTTGCCAAATTATCATAGAATCGGTCACATTGGACTCGATTGAATCCAATTGCTCTTCCTATGCTGCACTTCTCTGGTGTGCGTAATGACAGCTTTTGCCTCTTACAAAAGGCCAAAACCCAGTTCTTTCCTGCTAATCTAGTTTTCTTATTGAACCTATGTTCAATCTTATTCCTCTCAGCAAATTCGTACGCTAAACTCATCAGCTGTTTTCTGGTAATTCCATAAAACCTTTTGTCCAGTTCCCTCAAATGGTCGGCCAATTTTTGTTCCTGTTCTGGCGTGAACACAGGTTTGTGACGTCCCAAGGAAATTGGTACAGTCCCCTGTAAATTAACAAAGAAATATATTACATAACGTAGGCTACTCGAGGAATAAATATTAAACATTGGAGTTGAAAATATTTATGTACTGTAGTAGGCCTATAATATTTGTTAAATATTTTTAATTGAACTTAATTTTTAAATATAATTTACTTAATTTAGTTAATTATGAATTGCCATAAACAATTATTAACCAACTACCGTAATAATTTTTTTCCTTACCAATTTTAATCTATTTCTCAAAGTGGATTCCTTAGTACCCAATGAAGTAGCCACTTTTCTTTGACTTTCACCATTTTCAATTCTCTTTCTGGCTTCCTCTAAGATTTCTGTCGTAAATATAAGTTTCCTCTCTGATTTTCTTGAGTATGTTGAGCTCATACTGCCGTTAAATAGACGTCTGAAAGAAAGAATATCGTAGATATGAACGATTTCTACAGAACAAGAATGTGCCTGCAAGATGGCGCACAGTTCCTCCAAGACTGCACAGAGCGCGCGGTCTTGCAGGTTTCTGCGTAGTTCAACACTTTCGCTAACAGATGGCAGAAGCAGTTACGTATACGCACATCGAGCCGCTCACAGTCTTTGTTAGGAGTTCCCATTGCGAGAGGATTATTTGTTTCAACTAAATCATAATTTAAAGGATCTCTAAGGCTTATTTCCTGAAGAATACAAATTACATCAAATAGGATGATTAATTATTCTTACCTCTTAATACTTTATACAAGTAGAATCAGCAAAATCGTTCACACTTTCGAAGAGCACTTTGCAATACACGTTTCTCCACAGAATGGCTTGGGTCACCAGTGCTGCCAACTGTAAGAAAATGCCACTGCGCAATCTTAAAGTCTGCGCAATCTTACCTGCCTTTACCTTACATGTATGCGGATGACATGGTGCTAACATCCACATGACTTGAAAGGTTACAGGAGACTTTCAACAGACCAGTAAACTGGGCGGACGAAAATGAACTTAAATTGAACGAAAACAAGACAATGTTCATGGCCTTTAGAAAAGGAGGTAGACTGTCAGTCAATCATCATTTGGAATATAAAGGCAAAAGATTACAATTAGTGAACAATTTTAAGTACTTAGGAGTAACATTCCAAACACAGGGAGTTGTATTTACGAAGCACATACAAGACAAAGTTGACACAGCAATTGTAGCAATGAATGACATAAGACAACTCGGAAAATTGTCCCTTGATACAGGCATGGCGTTATTTAAGCTCAAAATAACTCCCATAGTTGCATATGCATTGGAAAATATATGGCAACACCTGACAAAGAATGACCTTAAGAAAATGGAAAGAGTGAAGGCAGTATACTTAAAAAAGTTACTCAATCTTTCAAAATACACATCCTCTCGACTTGTATATGTATTGGCCAAAGAGCAATTTTATATCGAAGAATTAAGAAATCAATGGATGCTGCCCGCCACTGGAGCATATGATGCTTTACTGAGTGAACTTCGTGACAAAAGGAGACATATTTGGAGTGACTTCTACTGTACAGATGCCATGACGACTTGTGAGTGGATGAACTCGAATTATGAACTCCGTCATATGATGACACGAATGGCAGTGCACGGTTATCACCATAAAGTTTGCACTGAAAAGAAGTATCACCAGCCAAACTTAAACTGCGTGTGTATTTTATGTAAGAGGCAATGTGAGAGATATCATGTATTAACATGCGGTGAACGTCAGATGTCTATTACAAAATTTTGCACCGAATGAACTTGAATGGTAGTCCTACTATTATGGCCATTGGCTGAAATAAAAATTATTATAGATCTTTGGTTTCTTATCATTTGGGCCATAATATATTTTGAAATATATAAAAATCAGAACTCCAGTCCTAACAATCTTCAGAAAGCTATACAACACAGAAGTGAGGAATGGATTTCGTGAGTGAATACACACTGCATAATAATTGAGGTGCATCTTTCTACAGCATATAAACACACAACTCCGGCAGCGTCTGGAACATTACCAGTACTCAGTAAAAGTGAGGGCGTCTACTGTCTTGAGTCCGTATCTCAGGAAGGATGGATGACTTGTTTGTAAGACCGGTCAAGTAACATGAAAGAATACTCGCCCAAAATTCATCATCTCTCTGTATGAGTTCCGTCGTTATTCTTTTTGGGTTCCATACTACAAACAGACAATAATAGTATGAAGCTGCCCTGGAGTCTGGTAGTAAAAATTGTGTTTGATGTCGAAGTTTCCTATTTCTCCTCTCCCCCACTTTAATTGTATAGCCTCTTCCGGGATAAAATTGTTCGTGTATGATGGGCATTCGATTTTTAAAAAAAGTTCTCTCTGCATGCTGGAAGGCGGAAGTAGATTCACCAGGCAAACTAGGGGATAGGCTATAATAGGCAGGTTTTTGTAGATGATCATACCTCATTTATTACAAGAAAGTATTTTACAATTGGAGCTGAAAAATATGCATGGAAAGACGAGAAAAAAAAGGTAATTAACATTTTATTGTCTTAAGAGGATGGTAACCTTGTCATTTGGGATCCAAGGTCAAGGTCAAACTGTCCTTAAGCAAGGTTTCGACACTGATGTGCAACCATCTAACAGTCTGTTACTTCATCATGCAAAATTTTATCTACCGTCAGAGATGTAGGTTAGTTCCCCAGTTAAGGGGCTGCGACAACGCGGTCATGTGAACCCCGTGTACTTTGGGTGTGTGTAGAAACTGTCTGATAAACTGTGTTAATTGTGATGGCTGTATTAGTCTGTAATTCAGGCAAGGACTGCCGACGGTCAATTTCTAGTAGTAGTTCGCAATCTTTGCTACCAAATAATACCGTCAACGACACCTTGATGCCACCGCAATCAGCAAGGTTGGAACTTACCCTCCCAAGGAAAGCATAATAAGGGATTTTTAGCACTTTGAACCTGCGACCTTGGGGATAGAAGTTCAGCATGCTACCAGTTATATAACCTAAGCCGTTTCCCACAGTCGGATGGAAAACTGAATGTGATCTCGTGCAATGGTGTTGTCATGGCAACCTCTGATAGCTCATCCCTTATCAATCTAGAAGCGTTGTCATGGTAACCTCCAATGGCTATTGGCATTTTCTTATCACTCCAAATCATTTTTCTCATCCCTTGGCGTAATAGTGGGTCATATCAAAAATTCTTTCAAACAAAAGTTTTAGGTAATTATTAGGGGAATCATGTTCATTTTGTATGGTTTTGATATTGTGCCTATTAAGAGAGATATGATTGATGTCTCCCGAAAAACCCACTTTTTCCCACCCTTTTGGTAAATGGTTGGTGCTATCAAAAAACTGTTTAAACATAAATTTTTGGCCCTTATCACACACAGAGTATGTATTCGGTATTTCATGTATTAAGAGAGTTATGGCGATATTTCACTATTTCGAAAAGAGCCCCACCCCCCATTTTTTCAACCCCTTTGACGGATTATGCCCGTTAACGAACTCGACCGAGATTTTAAAGGGGGTACATATTATGTAAAAAGAAAAAAAAAAATCTTAAGTGATTGGTGCAAAATTACAGCAGTTATCATGTCCACAAGAGAAGCCTCAGAGGCTTAGGCGGCAGCACGCCGGCCTCTCACCACTGGGTCCGTGATTCAAATCCCGGTGCTGGACAAAACGGAGGCAGACGGGTACTCGTTTTCCCTGTCAAATCTCATTCCAGCAACACTCTTCACTATCATTTCATTTCTCATTCATTTAATCATTGCCCCAGAGGAGTGCGTCAGGCCACGGCAGCCGGCACAGTTCATATCCTCACCTCTAGATGGGGTCTTCATTCATTCCATTCCTGATCCGGTTGGAGACTGGAAGCAGGCTGTGGATTTTCATTTCATCATGTCCACAAGAACCTGATATATTATATACACACATACATATATAAACTTTTGAACCGACTGGTTTTGGGGTCAGGGGGATGTGAAACTCAAAGATAATATGTCGAAATTTTCCGGAAGTCGAAACATGGTACCCATTGCAATAGTTAGCTTACTAATGAAATCTACCCAACACCATATTCACCAATAAGTCCAATAGGCACATTACTCAGTCGTACTGTTTCTTAAAAGTCTTTATACTAATAAAACATGTTGAACGGAAAAGGTTTAACGTGTACATTAAAATTCTGTTGCAGCTTCTAAGACAATAGCAATATTGTAGTGGAATGAGCTTGTCCCCTGCTCGGGAAAGGGAGGCGTGTGGTGATGAGAGAAAGCCTGAGCTGGCCTGACACAAACTGTCTCTGTCCCTGTCTTCACCCAGTTTCAAGGACATGACATCTACTACCAGCACTCAACATTGGCTAGCATAACAAGTCTGCTTATCTTTTTTAAAATCACGATTAAACATATACAGAGTTCTTAATTTTAGAATATGTTTCAGTAGCGCTCGAGAGAAAACTATAAGCTGTCTTGCAGTGGAGTTCCGTTTTCAACATCATCTGAAGACAGAAGAGTTTAGGAAGAACGCAGTTCCGAACTCTTATATGGAGAATTGTGATTTTAACTACACTTTTTATAACTTTCGCTGTATTCCTGTTCGATATGCTTTTGCACTGATAAAAATTGTATAAAATACTACAGTGCACTGTAGAAACAAAATAATGTTACCTTGTCCTGTATCCTTATAAATTGTTTTACAAACTTTTGATCCACGTTACAAGTGCTGGGCTGGCCGTTCTAACTCCGGCCGCCTCGGAAGGATTGACCTGGGATGTGCTTACAAACGACGCAAAGGACATCTCCTGACAAATGAACTGAAGCGCCCGAGGCTTCTAAAATCAAAGCGCTTACTTAAGCGTTACGCAGCTAATGGTCATCGTCAAATCCTGTTTACGGATGAAAAGATTTTCAGTGATGAGGAGACTTTCAATGCCCAAAACGACAGGGTATATACCCATTCTGAACCCATACCTCTCGAGAAGCTAGTGAAAAGGCTCCAAGGATCCAGAGGGGTCATAATCCATCATCAGTTATGGTGTGGTTGGGTGGGGTGTGAGCTTCGAGGGCACAACGGAGCTCCATTTCTGCGAAAAGGGTGTCAAAACGTCAACTTAAGTGTACCAGGAGATGGTGCTTGATGGACTGGTCAAGAATCTCAACAACACCCTCTTCCATGGGCGGAACTGGAGCTTCCAGGAGGACTCGGCCCCAGCGCACAAGGCACCAACAACCCAGATTGACCGTCTGTCCTTGAGGTCGGACAAGAGAAAATATAGCATTATTACGCAATCTGTACCACTTGCTGTCCGTTTGACAAGAATCCAGTTGTCCTCGTCATTGAATGCGGAGAAATATCACGATATAACGCAATCGCTGCCGCTCTCGGCTGTTTTACGAGATTCACGTTATCCTCGCAATATTATGCAATCGGCGCTGCACCCGGCCGTTCCAACGATTGCCTGCCTATCTGCCCTGACATAATGGTGGAGGCAAGCTCAAGGTTGGGCATGGTTAAAATTCACGTGTAGTAATGGACATGTTGTATGGTCGGCGCCGTGTTTCCCGCTGTCCCTATGCTGGGGGTGGGAGTTCATAAGTTCAGGGGGGATCATGAGGAAAAATTAGTATCGCGATGCTGCGGAGGCAATTATTTCTAAGTGGGTTGATGCACCTCTCGCTCCCCGTACGCTTTTAAGTATACGGTCATGGTAAAAGTGGCGAATAGGTTTCGGAATGTTTCGTGATGGGTGCCCAATTACCTTTGACAGGATTCCCGCAGTCCTCGTGGTCACAAGTTCACGGTAGGGGACGATTTTATCATTTTACGCAACTGACGTCGATCTCGGTCAGTTTGACGAGATTAGCGCAGGCAAGTCATGCGGTCAGCCGGTCGTCTTGAGGATGCGATTTTGGAGGAAGAACGTTCGAAGGAGGTACCGTATCGAATCATTCAGAGAGGATTGCACGAATAATACGACAAGGACACATTTTCTTTCGAATGTGAATCACGAATTATACAGGTTATCGAAATAACCAGTTAGGATTATATATCCGATGGAACCAAAGTTCGAAGGAAAAATCGACATAACTGAATTTCCAATTAACCATACCGGATGTCTCAAATTTATGCGACAGATTTTTAAAATACCGGTAGGTTATTATGTATTTCGAAGCCATATTTGTTTTGAAACTGTAAAATTTCACAAGATAGCGACATTAAATAATTTCGCGTAATTTCTGGGTTTCAATTTGGCTCCAAATTTAGAGGTCAATAACTGAAATGTGAGATTTCTGTTTAGTTTCGGAAGTTTTCGCTAATAATCGTCAGGTTTCCTAATAATACAGAAAAATATTTCACACAAAACTAAAGTCTTCTTGATGCCAAAAATATACGCTGAACTTTGTACACCATAAGCCTAGTTCGCTTCTCAGAAAATTTTCGAAGGGTTCTAGTATGTACTTCGGTTATTTTGCACGCATTGAGACCTCGTGGTCTTCAGATCTCCATCAGCTACGCTTCAGCCAATCAACGCACGTCTTCTTCTATCGTGGCCCGGCTTCTCCAGTCTCGTGACATGGACATTTCTGGAACGTCAGCTGTTTGGCTATTTAAGCGACCTGCTGGGCTTACCTCTTCATGCTTTTCTCAACAGTTGCCATGCTGTCCACCAGTCTTGCAAAACCGGACTTAAAACTTAAATTTTGTCTACATATCATCATTAATTTCCGTATCAAGAAGTTTTAAGAAAACTTCGTAATGTCTTTCGACATTTTCTTAGTGATCAAACCTCGATCACCAGTCACGTGTTTCAACGACATTAGTGCAACAATTTTTTACAGATGTGGACTCTTTTAGTGTTAAGGAAAACATTCCTATACAATCTACAAAGTGAATACATTATCACATAAAGTCTTCGTATGTAAGGCTCTACTTTTTGTGATAGCTATTCAAAGTGACAGAACTATGTCATCCTTACTGCTCACGCAAGTGCTCTACACGACAGTAATGTTCTTCAACAATTTAGGTTGACAACCTATTTCAGCATCCAGTTAAGTAATCTTTTGCTTATACATATCCTGTGTTTTGTGTAATTTACTGTTCTACTTGATGTTACTGTACTTCTTTCTGAGGAAAGATTTATACCAGCTTAATTTAGAAGTTTTCTCAATTATAATATAGGGTCAATCCAGGCCAAGTGGTCCAGCACTAGTTGCTTGACCATCTCAGAAAAATTTGATACTTGCTGGGTTTGTTCCTTATCATGTAGTGAGCTTAAAAATATTTTTTTTGAATTGCCGTTTTTAAATGGTGGCCATTTTGTTATAGGTCGATCGTGTTTTTTTTTTAGTTTGTAAGCATCTGCGGTTTTTTTAAAATCTCGGCAATGGGTTGCTCTAGGCCTATCAAATAAAAAGCATTGAATTCAGTACACTATGGCCTACACATTGAACCCATTATCACTAGGGATCATGCGTCTTTTTTACAGATTTTTAACTAATCAAAATTTTTGTTTAAAAATTAAAAAATCTGAATTTTCAATCAATAATTTGTCTAAGAAAATACAGTTTCTCATCCGTAAAATTGTTTGTGCTTCTGTGTTTATAAAGTTTCAGTGGTGAGAAGTTACCCCTTAAAAAAGTTACTGATTTTTGAAAAATTTTAATTTTTGACCTGCAATATTTTGGTTGGGGGACCAGATAAAAATCTGAAAATTTCACATTTTAAAGATTTTTATAGTAGTAAACTTCAGTATAAATTTCAAGTTTGAGATTTAATTAGAAGTCAGTAAAAAAAGAAAATATTAGTAAAATTACGTTCGCAATTACTCTACTTTTGAGGCACAAAATGTAGGGTGAATAAAATACACAAGTTGCATAGTAATGAATTTGTATTTAATTGTTAGAACTAATTAAATAAAGAATTTTAAGTAAAAAATTGGCTAGACCATTCCTATTTACAGTTGTGCAATGATGTGTATGTGTCGATGACCCGAGTTTGCTTCCATTTTTAATGTCTTGCTTGAAGGGAAATTATTTATCTTCTCTCTAACTCGATGTGTGAAGTGCCTTCACTTTGGACACATCCAGCAACATTGTCGTGCGCGAACCCCTAGATGTGGTCGCTGCGCAGGTCCCCATGACACGACTGGCTATCAGACTGTTGACTCAAAATGTGTCAATTGTGAAAATAATCATCTTGCTACATCATCGAGTTGTCCGGAACGGCTCAAACAGGGGCAATAAAGAAACAAATCCTTTCACAAAGTGATTAACAGTATGAGAACCCCCTTTCTAGCCTCAAAATTTGCCACAACAGTTCCCCCCCACTAACTCAATTCCCTCAGCCATCTCCCTTACAACCCCGTAAACGTAAATTCACGGAAGTGGATCGTTCATTCGCCCAAAACATATATCAACCATTGGGATATCATAGGCAGGCGTATAATGCCCTCATATGGTCTCCCATGGCCAGCCGGATAACGCCCAGTGCGATATCGCCTGGCCCTGTAGCACCATCAACTTCTTTCCCTTCAGGCAGTAGAACAATGTCTGCGAATGATGAGTATACCAAAATCTGTGAAGATTTCCATGCCCTCATTCAGCTATTGGGTCACAATGCCCAGTGGAGTTCCCAAGTTACAGGCCTTACGGGCCAAGGTATTACAGTTATTACCTCCTCCAGTGACTCCCATAACTAAGGGGTCCATATTAGCTCCGGACGAACTGAGCTGGCCTGCGCATCTCAGTGGAAAAAAATTCGTGAATCAGATTGTACTATCTCTTCACACTCCAAATTATCACACCCCGGTTCATAGTAGTCCTCGTTGAATTAATTCCCTTTATTATCCTGTATGTTACTACTCCAGTGGAATTGTGAAAGTATATGAAATAAAAAACATGAATTACTGCAGTTAATTCAGGAGTATGGTCCGGACGTATTCCTACAAGAAACATGGCTCCGTTCTTCGTATAAATTTCAGATTGCTAATTATATGGTTGAATGTCAGGATGGACCCGGATATCGAGGTATCATGAAGTTATTCAAAAATAATTTACGGTACACCCCCCTTTCTACATGCCTCGCTCATCATGACTTTCCTTGTGCAAGATAAGTCATTTACGGTCCTCCTGGTATACAAGGCTCTCGTAGACGATGGTATTTATATTTTCAGCTTATACAGAAATTTTCTGAACATCTTACATTGGGGGATTTTAATGAACATCACCCCTTGTGGAGCAGTGGTAGAGTTAACCCGAAAAGACGTCACATCATTGCGGCTATACAGGAAATTCACCTACATCTACTAAATGATGGGTCACCCACCGAATAGTCCACAAAGTGCGGTGGATTTAAGTATCACTACTCTAGATATAGCCCATAAGTTGTCATGGCAGACTGTCAATGACACTTATCAAAGTGTTCATTATCCAATTATAATGGAATATGATGTTTCGAGTACTCTCGCAGAACGTATTTCAAGTTGAGAAATTTTCGGCATTTTGATTATTTGTTTTCACGCTTTTTAGAAAAAGGAAGATTGTAGTTTTACGTGACCGTGAATCTTGTGATTATGAGCCACGGGACCTCCTTTTTACGTGGAATCCGAACCACAGGACATGGCATTTCACTTCGAAAACCGCTTTTTAGAGGATAGGCTGTCTCAGCCATTACAGATGTCTGGTAACAATTTTTTATTAGATACTATCCGCGATTATTTTAATATATATCACCCTTATATTACAAAAACATGTCCTCCGAATAATCGTCCTGCCTTACCCTCATGGTGGGATCAAGAATGTACACACTTACAGTCTGGGAAATAAGTATAGATACTCTAGTTTCGAGGTCAATAAAACCTTTACCCTCAGTCTTACAGAAGAAAAACATACACCAAAATTTTCCTTGTTTTATTTGTCGTTTAACGATATAGAGTAAATATTTGCATTGTATCTCGTTAAAATTTTATAGCAGATTGAACAAGAAAAGTACCGGTTTTTCTTACCAAGTTTACGGAGCGCTCACTTAGAAAGATCATTACGTTAAAAGTATTGATCTGATCGTAACGAAACTTTAATACGTCTTAAAGGAACTTATTGTTAACGTGTATATGCAGTTTTAATCTGATCTGACGTTTCTTAAAATAGTTGTTGTGAATTTTGTAAAACAACTTTTTCTCGGACCTGGGTGGTCATAGCAGTATGAAATATGGCTTGTTATGAGGCTCATAGCAATGCAAGGCTTAACGTAAAACTACATTTTATCTACTTGCGATTATCGATTTTATATGGATTGATATTTAATCGGACCATTGAGGGCGGCGATAGTACCGTAGTAGCCTGACAATGTTGCCAGTTGACTACCGTATTTCGAACTCGCAGCGCGCTCGTTCCTACGCACACCCAACTCTGACCTTTGTTCTTCGTTGAGACATTAGCAACAAGCAGCAACTATCACTGTCTGTATTATCTATTGTTTGCACATCGATCAAGATGCCAGCTAATCCACAGTTAACGGAGGCAGAATTTGCCATGATTATAAGTGCAATATATTTGTTTAGATGCGAGAGAGAAAGTAATAATGATAAGAGGGTTTAGCAAAAAGTATCCAAGTGTATTGGAAGGTCGATACCACGGTGAAGAGATGTGCCGCTGCAATTAAAGGTATCCATTCCTCTTCCTCCCAGAATCCAAAAGTATGAAAGTATGACGAAAGCAGAGCTAATTGTTCACGCCAAACCTCACTTCAGGGCACCTAAAAAGAAACTGGAACAGATAATCAAGAATGATCAATGGAGGTGATGCAAGATCTCTGTAAAGAAAGAAGCCTTGAGGTCTGTAACACCGGAGCTATGGAAAAAATGCATCGAACACACCAAAAAAATATAGGAACATTACTGTACATAAGGGACGCATATTTCAGGTTATAAAGAAGAAGTTAAATAGCCGTGAATGATAGTGTATTTTATTTTTTATTTATTTATTTTCTTAATAGTATTACCCTCCAGGGTTGGCTATTCCCTCGGACTCAGCGATGGATCCCACATTTACCGCCTCCATTTTGAAACTTCGGGAACGGGTATACAACTGGGGTGTGTGACCAGCACTTCGCCTAGGCGGCCTCACCTGCAAAGCGAACAGGGACCTTATGAGGGATGGGAAGATTGGGAGGGATAGGCAAGGAAGAGGGGGCAGTGGCCTTACGTTAGGGATCATCCCGGCATTTGCCTGGAGACGAAGTGGTAAACCATGAAAACCACTTCAAGGATGGCTGAGGTGGGAATAGAACCCCTCTCTACTCATTTGGAGCACCCGAGGCTGAGTAGACCCCGTTCCAATCCTCATACCAATTTTCAAATTTCGTGGCAGAGCCAGGAATCGAACCACAGACCTCCGGGGTGGCAGCTAAGCACGCTGACCACTACACCAAGGAGGCGAATATATATTATAATTTTTGTATTAGGATTCGTTAATTTCACGTATGGTTTTTAATTTATTTTAATTAATGTCATTTTTCAAGTCCTCGTACTGCAGCTCCTTCACCAAGATTTTACTCGTATGAAATAATATCTTCCTAAGTCACGTGAGCGACCCATTGTTTAACCCATAGACATTCACTTTATCTTTCAGTTTCTTTTATATACCAGTATTGCCACCACAGAATTTTAACTACCATTATATAGTTAAGTGAACACGGAACTGTCCTTCATCCGTTTTGCTGAATTATGATAAAATATTTGATGTACCGGTAGTGTAATGGTGTGATAATTGCTTTGTATAACTTTGATAAAAGTTCGGTTTTATAAAATATTTGATAAAATTTATTTCTTTGGTAGTGTAAAACCGGCCTAACACAAATTACAAAACAACAACAAAAATTCACAGACCTTACGGCTTGGAACGCGCGCGTATTATGTTTCACAGGGCAACGTCGCACGAGTTTCCTCGACCGAGCGCATTGTTCCCGTAGCTTGCTACGATACATTCTTCTCACATAACCACCTGATTAAATATCAATCTATATAAAAGCAATTATCAAAAGTAGATAAAATGTAGTTTTACGTTAAGTCTTGCATTGCTATGAGCCTCATAACAAGCCATATTTCATACTGCTATGACCACCCAGGTCCGAGAAAAAGTTGTTTTACAAAATTCACAACAACTATTTTAAGAAACGTCAGATCAGATTAAAACTTCATATACACGTTAACAATAAGACGTATTAAAGTTTCGTTACGATCAGATCAATACTTTTAACGTAATGATCTTTCTAAGTGAGCGCTCCATAAACTTGGTAAGAAAAACCGGTACTTTTTTTGTTCAATCTGCTATAAAATTTAACGAGGTACAATGCAAATATTTACTCTATATCTTTAAACGACAAATAAAATTTTGGTGTAGGTTGTTATGTAGGACTACGGGTAAAGGTTTTATTGACCTCTAAACTCGAGTATCTATACTTATTTACCCGACAGTTGTACGACGTCGCAAGGCGAATTTAAAAGCTATTCGGCACTATGGTACTTCTGCCTCCTATTTGAGATACAAGAGTCTCACCGCTCAACTCCAACGTGTATTTAATCATAAACTACGCAAAGCGTGGAAATTGTACATTACCCACTTAAGCAGTAATACGTCCCTAAACAGTATTTGGTCAGCGATTCAACATTTCACGAATACCCTTCCTCGTCACTCTCCCTCTCAACTTCGGCTCAAGGATACCATGACTTGTATCATAATAGGACACCCGACATTGTTATTCGTATGCCTACATCATGTTCCTCTGGTTCGCTGACCGTTTTTCCAGTTTAATGCAGCCTATTATGCGTAGCAAGTATTTACAAACATTCAGACACAAAAAATCAACAAGCCCAGGAATTGACGAAGTGACTTAAACCATGATCGCTCGATTTCCGATAAACGCTCAGGATATCATCCTTC
The DNA here is from genome assembly GCA_946902985.2 of Meconema thalassinum. Lineage (NCBI taxonomy): Eukaryota > Metazoa > Arthropoda > Insecta > Orthoptera > Tettigoniidae > Meconema > Meconema thalassinum. Next base: position 218,812,894 of record OX336391.1, read on the forward strand.
AACTATATAATTCAAGCTTATGCACCGGGACATTTCCGGAAGATTGGAATATTCTTCAAACTGTCCCTATTTTGAAACCCACGAAAGATGCCCGATTAGCGAGTAGTTAGAGGTATCCTGTTCCCGCAAAATTTTTCAAAATGTACTTCTCCGACGCCTGCAATGGTGTCTAGAATATTATACCGTTTCCTTAAACGCAATTTACATTCAGTAAAAATCTCTGTACATCTGACCCATTATATATTTTCTTCACCGATTTACTCCTAGCAAAAGGACAGAAAATGCATACCATACCGGTTTTCAGAGACCTCAAAAATGCGTATGATTCTGTAGATCCATTTATTCTTATTCAGATACTTCGAAATATGCAATTCACACTTCCATTCCGGTGCTTAATATATAACATGCTATGTCATCGTAAAATAATTTTAAAATCCCCAGTCGGTGTATTTGATTCCTGACACTTCTCACGGTGTCCCGCAGGGAGATGTTTCAAGTGGAATTTTACATTTAATTTATACACGTACCCTAGAAACAGTCATATTACCGCACCCTCGCATCCTTCAATATGCGGATGATATTTTAATATGTTGCACACGAGAAGATTTATTCGCATGTCGTAGGGATATATACACAAGCCTTATCTAATGCTCATGACTGGCTTCATCAAAATGATTTGAAACGTCTGCCGGAAAAACGCTGCGATGATATTTACTCCAGACGACTTCTCCTATATTCTATCGTCGAGGCCAAATTCCGGTGGTGACGAATGTAAAATACTTAGGAATTTATATCAATATCGACAGGAAAATGCAAGGAGAGAGACATACACAATACCTTAAGAGTCATCTAACCAGCAAAATCAATGTTCTTAAATCACTCACTCGGCATACTTGGGGAGCAGCCCCGGAACTATTATTACCGTATTTGCTCGCGTATATCTCGCCCCCCCCATTTTTTAGTTGAAATTTCAGGGGGAAAAAGTACTCTCATTCATTTTTGACGCAGTCATATAAATGACCGTAATAACCTTGAGGTATAAACACTTTCGATTTAGCGCGCCACAAGTCGTCATTGAAAAAGAAGTTATAAGCTCGTTAAGGATGATTCAAGGCAGAAAAGGAACTCCAGCATTTATATTGCATACGATCGATCATCTCCCATATCGATTCCTCACTACAGGTACGAGCGAGCTCAATCTTACCCGACCGCGGCTGAAGACACAATGTAGGCCTAATGCGTGCTAACAGTCACGCCGGCGCCGCATCGCGAGGTCTGTCCGAGTTTGTACGTTCGTAGCGGCAGTTTACGCATGTTTGCATCAGTTCGTGTGTTATGGTTATGCGACATTAAGAACCTATGAAAAAGAAGTCATGCGCTCGTTAAGGATGATTCAAGGCAGAATTTAGAGCGCCGACGCGTAGCGATCAATACCTTCCATATCGATTCCTCGCTACATGCCTGAGCAAGCTCGAACTTAGCCGAGCGCGGCTGAAGCGTGCCAACACCCACGCGGCGCCGCTTTACATGCTTGCACACGGCCGAGCTCTGAAGCAACGCAATACGTCAAGACGAAATCATTGAGATTCGAGAAGACTGAACTGCGTTCTCTGCGATGTAACAGTAGGCCTACTTGCGGAATCTTCGAAACATACGAGCATGTTGGCGCGAGTGGTATAGCACAGATTTCCTTATCTTCAAAGCCCAAACAATACAAGAGGAATACGGAAATTCCCCGCGTTTATCTCGCACAGACAAATTTTACTCGTATTTTCGGCTCGCGTATGTCTCGCACCCCATTTTTTTTAGTTGAAATTTCAGGAAAAAAGTGTGAGATATACGCGAGCAAATACGGTAATAGTATACCGTAATATCATTCGATCTGGATTACAATTCCTTTATTTTGATTTAATGTCAAGTACTAGGCTCCTACGTTTAGATAGAATACAGTTTAGTGCTTTGCGTCTCATAATAGGAGACTCCCACAGGAGCACTGTTAGTTGAAACAGAAGAAAGGTAGTTAGTTACATTATCGGCGTGAATACCTTGTGGGTATGTACCTGCTGCGTAAAATGATAGTATCACCTATCGTTCCTAAATTACAATTATTGGTGGACTATTATACTCTTCGATTATTGCCCACAGCTTCTGTTCCGGCCTTCCTAGCCGCATATTCCGTTCTTAAACAGTACCGCCATCATATTAAAAGTTAGTTGTTTGCCTTCATATAATACTAGCTGTTAACCATTTTTTGAAATTTCATTCGAATGAATTTTTATGTTGTTCCTGGGACTTAGAAACTTCCGACCAAAAATTAGAAAATCATTAATAACTCCTTAAGTATTCGTCCTATGATGAAATAGCAAGAGACAAAAAAGATGTAATGTGTTATTGTCTACAACATTAATCAATGTATAATTTTACGTGTCCCCCCCCCAGCAATTTCACCCCTCCCCATGGGCCCCTTAAATTGGATTTATGAAAGGGAAAAAAAACGTAACATCTATTTTTTATGCCATTTTCTTCCGGCGAGTTCCAAACTCCTCGCCTATGTCATTTAAGAGATACACGCTCCGTTAGGAATCCTTCAACCCCCACTTTTCACCCCATAATATACACCACATCGAAAAACCCTCAGGACAAGAGTCTTATTTTTTATGATGAGGTTATATGCAGAGTATCACATCCCCCAATGAAACCAATGGGGAGATATTGCTATTCAATGAAATGCAGGTCTACCCCCTTTAGAACCTGAATATCCAAAAATCCTTTCTTAGTGGGCGTTTGCAGCCCTTGAGGAAGCTGCATACCAAATTTGATTCCAATCCGTTCCGTGGTTTCTGAGATTTCGTGATGAATGAGTCAGTCAGTGAGCGAGCGAGTGGTATTTGAGCTTTATATAGTAGATACCATAGCTCATTTTCAACCGAATATCCTCCATCATTCCTTACCCCAAGTATATCAGTCTTTTCAACTAGGGCTCGAACTGTGATTCGAATAACATTGTTATTCTGGTATTCGAATAATAACGTAATCTTGCATATTTGAAAGGTATGCCCATTGTTTTTAGCCTAATTTTCACAGAAAAAGTAGACACTAGATCGATCCGGGCAAATTTGTGTGTCTGCAAGTCCTAAACGGCTGCAGCAATCAAAACCAAATTTGGTGTGAGTCAAGATCTATCTCAAGCCCATATTTGAAAATGATGTCAGTTCTACCAACTGCTAAAAACCGAAATTGAAATTTGAGCTCCATGTCAGATATCTTGGAAGGTAAGCATGGGAGCTATTCCAAAATTGGCACACACATAGATAGCCGAATACTATTTCAGTTTAATTTCCAGGAGGCCATACATGGCAGTGTTGCCAAAATGATGCCTGCTGATAAATGGAGGAAAGAATAACAGGAGATGCCCTGAGCTCATTGAGTAGAAGCCAAGCTCTGCGTCCAAAGTGGGCGTAATCTGCACTTGTAGTCGGTGTTCTGCGACTTGCATTTGGTTGTACGAATCGAGTAAGTGATCTGTTTATTAATTTTAAGGTTCGAATTCCTGAACATCAAAATGTGTACGACTGAGTGAAAGTGGCTGTGCTCGAAATTAGGTCTAAAAAACCGACGAATGCCTGAACACCAATAAGAACTTAAAAATCAATTTGGTGTAGGCCTAAATACAGTGATTAGTTCGGCATCAATATGCTAGTTCCCAAGATGTTCCTTCTTTGGCAAAACTCGCACCTTTAGACACCTGTAGGCTCTTCGATTTTTATCAGTGTTTCAGCTTATTATTACGTTTTGCCGTAAGCCTCCGTGGCTTAGGCGGCAGCACGCCGGCCTCTCACCGCTGGGTCTGTGGTTCAAATCCCGGTCACTCCATGTGAGATCTGTGCTGGACAAAGCGGAGGCAGACAGGTTTTTCTCCGGGTACTCCGGTTTTCCCTGTCAAAATTTCATTCCAGCAACACTCTCCACTATCATTTCATTTGTCATTCATTTAATCATTGCCCCAGAGGAGTGCGTCAGGCCTCGGCAGCCGGCACAGTTCATATCCTCGCCGCTAGATGGGGGCTTCATTCATTCCATTCCTGACCCGGTCGGAGACTGGAAGCAGGCTGTGGATTTCATTTCATCGTTACGTTTTGCCCAGTCATTCTTACAAAACTAGCCTGCATAGGTGAACTCATTAGTATTTAAATTAACTTTTAAAACAATAATGTAGCTTATTTGTGCCAATTACCGTGATGAACCGAGTGTATTCTGCATATCTAAAAAAAAATCTTGACTTGTCATAGCAGTTTTACATCAATAATTCCAAGGCTAGTTGGAGTGGTTTACGGCTCTAAGCATAGGAACAGCCATTTTCTTGCTACCCAAAGTGGGCGTGCCATTTGACTTCAGCAGCTTGCACTAGGCAGCGCAGCGAAGGCATCTCCTTCCATTCTTGTGTTGACGAGTCCAATTTTTTTCTTCTTTTTACTGGACACACATGAGCTTCGCCCAATGACAAGACGGGTATTGGGCAGTAAAAGACCAAAAAAAACAAGTACAAAACATCAAGGATAAATTGAGGATCTGTGAGAGTGAGGAAAACACGGGGTAACATCATCTGACAGTTTCCAATTACAAAAATACCAGGAAACGCAGGGGACACAAAGGTACAAATCTTCACACCGAAGTGATCCATCTTGGTGACTGACAATTACATGTACACATACAAGACCGGATCACAAAAAAGGTGAAATTTATAAAATAACTCTAATGTCACATAAAAACTTGGTGAGGATATCAACCAGCGGGACCGCCAGAGTATGCAACAAAGTCGTCAAATTGAGCAGTAATTGAAAACCCAGGGAGAAAAGAAGCGTACATTTTAAAGCGTTGTGCATCATACTGTGGACATGAAAATGTATGCGAGGAAGATCTCCTTGGTAGTGACCGCAGGCATCACAAACAGGAGCATTGATGTGATGGAGATTTGCAGGGGTGACAGCATGATTGAATCGCATTCTAATGATAGTAGTGATTTGACCTAGTATATGATCCTTGCATAAACCACGGCTGAACCAGTATCGAGGATTGAATATATGTATATGGTAATGAGTGTTTACGTACATAGTCCCTCCACTGCTGGCGCCATTCTTGGATGATTAGTTCATATAGATGTGGCAGAAGTTCAGGATATGGGAGAGCCATATTAATACCTGAACATGTTGGTTGAGCGGGTAGCTGTGCTGGACGGCCAGAATCCGTCCCATCACACTTACCATTCAATGCACTATACTCTCTGTAAAAATTACACAAACTCAAATCACCTAAACCACACACACCCACGACCGACTCGAACTAGTAAGCAGGACCTAGAGCTCGCCCTACTGTAGGCTGAGAACCGAATGCGAATTTACACTTGTTCATTCTAGACCCTCAAAGAAAGCTGATGGATTGGAATCCAGGCTAGCCATAGGAAACAACAGGGTATAAAAGGGGTTATACTGTAATTGAGTCACACAGACTTATTTTTGTCACTCCTACCTTTTTTTTTAAATCACCGATTGTGTTGTATCGTTGACATATGCACCGACACCGTAATTAGGTCTGTGGATCCAATGCACAATTTAGGTTTGGTGTGAGTAACTATCACTAACCATTGGATAGACCAACTAAAAGCGAAAAACTAAAGGAAGTAGGTTGGCTCAGGCAAGGAAAGCATTTCTACAAAAAAAAGGATCCTATTGACATCGAACAGATTTAGGTATTAGGAATTCATTTCTGAAAGCCTTTGGAGCATGGCACTCTATGGAAGTGAAACTCTACTATTGGTGCAGCAGAAAAGAGGAGAATTGAAGCATTTGAAATGTGGTGTTACAGGAGAATGATCAGATGGGTAGATAGGGTATTCAAACGAGAGGGAGAGGAGAGATATTTCTGGCGACTGCTAATGAAAGTAGGACACATACTAAGACACCCAAGAATAGCAAGCTTAGTGATGAAAGGAAGGGCTGAGGACAAGAACTGTAAGGGTAGACCAAGGTTAGAATATGTTAAACGGATTGCCTAGGATGTAGTAGCTATGTAGAGATGAAACGATTAGCACAGGACAGGGAGGCATGGAGAGCTGCATTAAACCAGTCAAAAGACTTGAATCTCTACTTAGTATAAAAATCGAATAATTATTTGTCAAAGAAAGCCAAGCAGTACAGATTTCAGTGAAAAAGGTATTTAAAAAAACTGGTATCTATGCGGCTTTTTAAGCTTACGCTGGGCAAACCGTAACTTCAGCGAAAGTTCTAGAAAAAGGTCCACGAGAGCATATCTCTATGTTCAACACATTGCCCACTATAGGCCTACATGTTCTTAGATTGAACAGAGTGGGATTAGTGTTGCATGCACCTCGCCATTCTTGAATTACGTCTGATAAGATTTTGTTGCACATGCTATCTCCATGATAATGGAATGAGAATTCCAGTCAGTGATTTTAACCCATCATGCCGAGACGTAAAACTGATATAGGCCTAGGTCTTAGTTCATTGAAATCTTAACAAAAAAAATGCTGGTCACGAAATTCATTCACAACTCTTTCCGGGCAGGTTGCTAGCACAAACAATACCAAATTAAAATATTTTGTCGCCAAAGATGCTCCATCTACCACCAAAATCACTAAATTGGCAATACTGAGCGCAACGAACAAAATGCTCAAGGCCCAATAAAATGGCATAGTTGTCTCCTGCACGGAAAGCGAAAGGAAAAGTTGCCACATCATGCATTCAGTAGAGGTTGAGAAGGCACTGCTTATTGGCTGATCGATCTTAAGTCGAAAGTATTGCTTCCACGTTTACGGGATATAGCCAAATGGAGAAAAATCCCTTATCAAGAATTTCCCGGATTATTCCAGAAATTCATAATACCCTGGTCCAATTTACGAAGCCATAAACCACCCTATAATGCATCTGAAAGGCATAGAACCTTCTACAAACCAAATTATCCTGGGGACCATAACAGCAAATATTCAATAGTTTGACACTTCCTTTGGCACAGTAATGCAGAATCTTTCTTACCTACCTTGAGCATCTGTTCCTAGTAGAATGCTTAGCCGAGCAAAGACCAGATAGTTACTTTCAGAATAAACCAAACCCACAGGACAATCTTCAAACGGCGGAAAAGATCCGAGGATATCGACAAACAAGGGGAGGATACGATGCATGGGTCACCGATTCGAACCATCTATAGTACACGTGTAGGGCATGACCAGGCGCAAGTACAGTGCACTCCCGATAATTCGCGGGTCTCCAAATATATTTTAAATATAAATTCACACGGCAACTAATCATGCCAAGTAAAGAAATCTCTCGGTCATTTAAAAGAATTTTCGTGCGACGAAATCATCGACATTCCAGAAGACTGAACTGCGTTTCTCTGTGATGGAACAGTAGACCTACTTGCGAAATGTTCGAAACATACGAGCAGGAGCCGTGAGTGGTACCATAGCATAGATTTCCTTTATCTTTGAAGCCCAAACAATACAAGAGGTATGCGCTTTCACTGGGAACCTACCCTCCCTTTCCCAACAGCCACACTCCAAGGTCGCTGACCGGTGAGTTGTGGATACGCAGACGGCGTATTGTAAACAGATTATTGCGTAATGACGTAAATTTTCGCGAGACCGAGAGCGTGTTTGTTGGATTCTCTTCATGAAGTCAGCCAGTCATGAGAGAAAAATACCGCTACAAAAGCAAGCTCTTGCCGACATCTGTAACGACGATATTTCGAACGGGCAAGTTAGACGCCGATAAAGACGATTACGATTTAAGACATGAAAGCAAAGAAGAAATAGCACGGAGTTTGACTGTTGGTGAGGAAAACAGATCCAGTTGATATCGAGTGCGGGAGTGATGCAACGGAAATCCCGAAAGTTTCCAACAGAATCTAGTCACACTTATCTCTTCTTTAGAAAAACGAAATGAATTATAACATATTCTTCGGAAATGTGCACTCGAAAATTAGAATAAACGATCTAAGAAACAAAACGGGACGACTTAAAAAAAATATATGTAATGTAGGCACAATCCACATAGGCCTGCCTCTAGCCTAGCATGTCTTATAATACACTACAATCAAGTGTTTTAACTTTTATTTTGCGTTTCAAGCATATTTCAATATTTTAATCAATAGTTTTGTTTTTACTAGGCTTAACAAAAATAACTGCGGGTAATTCGCGGAATTTCATGCATTAATTACCGCGAATTACCGAGAGTGCACTGTAGAATGGTGCGCTTCTCAGCCAATTACGAGAAATTAATTATTCGAAATTGCTGTACGGCGTTCATGTGCCGTGCAGCGGTAAGAGCCCTGCTTCGTAAGCGCGGGATCACTGGATCGAACCACACCGGCGACCCTTATTTTTTTGTAAACCTAGGCAATTCGTACAACTGCAGGTGTCTTTAATAATGTTCATTTTGCGTCAATTGCAATAACGTGTTATGTGAGCGGGAAAAGTGAGTATGAATAAATCTTACAGGAGATTCACGACAGGATACCTTTATTCACAGTATTTGCGGCGAGTACCGTTATCATTAAGTTTGTGTGCAGGTGACCTCGCCAGGTCCGAACACTTTCCAACCAATACCCATAGCACGAGAGACTACTTGCGGGGTACACGGTCTGATGGTTCACTGAAGTGCAATGAACGGAACAGACTGGGCCCTCAGTGTATAAACATATAATAGAATACACCTGACCCTGTATAATACCAATTTATTTGCAATGCCCCGACTACATTATGTAATGTCACAAACGTTCACCCCCATACGATGAGAATCCCTTTTCCCGCTCACAAAACACGTTATTACAGTCGACTGCAAAATGATTATTCACGACACCTACAGTTGTACGAATTGCCTATGTTTAAAAAAAAAATGGGGCTCACCGGTGGATTAGATCCAGTGATCCCACGCTTACGAAGCAGGGCTCTTACCGCTCCACCAAACGCTCCTTGGCTTCATGTTAACGTACAGCGCATATGAACGCCGTACAGCATTTAGGAATAATTTATAATTAATTTCTCGGAATCGGCTGAGAAGCGCATCTCAAGATGGTTCGAATCGGTGACCGATGTATCGTATCCTCCCCTTGCAAGTCAAAGTAGAGCAAGAACCAGTGGTTTTGGAATGAATCCACAGCTAGCAGTGGAGCTGCAGCCTATCCAAGTGCACAGTTCACTCTGCAGGTCATTGAACATACCACTACCAGGCAAGGTCTCCGCCGAGACTATTCTAAAGCACCTTACTACTAATATGCAGAGGACAAGTTGCATGGCAACAATGAGAGTAGACCAACTGCTATCTTTCTTCCAAGTCTGGGGAAGGGTGGAAGAGGGTTTGAATAAAAATACAATCACGGTGTATAAAACTTTAATATTAGCATGGTACAAGTGTTCACACAAAGAATATTACAAACTAATGTGTCATTGTGTCACCTTACAAACCTACCTGTTTTCCAAGATGACACCAACAATGCTTGCAATTAGGTAATCTTGAATGAAGATCAAAACTCCGTCAGGAAAGGAAAAGAGACAAGACATCATCATTAGTCATAGTATTTTTTGGGGTAGATGCTGGTTAAGATATCCTAACCAAATGTGTCCTAGTGTAAATTGTTCGGAAAACTTCACTGAAGCCACTTATAAACCACTCTTCTATTACTGGAGATTTGAAATCTCAATTCAGTAATTTACTTCAGATACATTATAGGTCTACAATATAACTGATCTAAAGAGTTAAAACCTGAACACTTCATAAAACTAGCTTATGTAAGAGAGAGGCCTACCTGCTTAAGTTGTCTAATTGAATAACCTCACTTTGCCCAGTAGTGTAACAAAATACCACTAGCATCTACCTTGGCGACGAGTCATTCAGAATTCTGAGCTGCTCTGCACTTTGAAGTAGAGAATATCTGGACCCTATCATACTGGAACTAGTCAGAAATAATAACCCATTTCGTTTGAAATAAATACAAGCATCTGAAGAAAGTTCTACTTATAAGAACTGAAATGGATTCTTCTACCTTACCTGGTTACCTGTGCTAAAGGATTGCCCTTTAACTACAATAATACTGATACATTTTTTAATATAAGGCTGATATGGAGAGCAGACCACAAAGTAAAACTCATTCAGTAAAAATTAATCTACAACTGTCACATTTAATACAAATTAAAAACAAACTTACAAATGAAACCTACAAGGTCACATGTCATTCACTCTTTCTTTGTAATGTTTGATCAGAAATATATGAAATATCCTTTGTACTTTATAAAGTAAAGAATGGAATAGTCACCAAATTCAAGAGGTCCTTGTAGACTACAATTCGCAATCACACAACGCAATCCACGTACCTACATTATTCTGTGCTGTGCACCTGGCAACATTGTCCGCACGTACAACTCAAAAACCTCAGAACCACTGACAAGAAATACCACTCGTGTCTTGATGTGACTGGGCTGTAAGGATGGCCTACACTGTGTCTCTCCTATGCCTGGCGAATGCTGAATGGGGTTGGCTAAATCTGCTTGCTAAATCCTGCCACCCTGTGCCTCATTTAGCCTGCCATGCCTTGTCTCACTATGCCTGCCCTGTCAGTTAGCCTAAGGTAGGACCTAAATGAAGGTTCAAGAAATGCACAAAATATGTTAGTTAACACCTCAACAAGAATAAACAGCCATATTAAAGAACTGACACCCCGCTAGATATAAATATTTACACATCTAAATTATAACATTTTTCTAAAACTGATATCCTTTACATTAACCTAAATATCATTCAATATTGCCTATGGTATCTGTGTGAATTATATATTAAACAAAAGCAAAGCATGTCAAAGATCTTACCTCAAGTCATGAAGCCAATGAGATCCAGAGATTTAGTATCTTCGTGCTCCACCTCCATAACCACCACCAACACCACCACCTGTGCTGTAGCCGCCGCCGCCACCACCGCCTCCACCACCACCTGGAAAACGAAATCACAACTAAGAATTCCATCAATACTAGAGCATCAATCCTTTTTGATACAAAATATGAAGTTCTCCAGGAATCCGTACCGTAAGTTGTGCGACAAAATTGATGCTTGAAGTTCCTTTATACTTCCCGAACGAAAATCAACCGAAATCTTAACAGACCAGGGCTAGATTTGTGACTATGCAGTTTAGAAACCACTGATCGGGGAAAAGTTGAACCAAAATCAGATTGCTATTTTGTCCACGGATTCATTTTTAAAGGAGGTTCAGAAAGGTGAAAAAAAATATCCTTAATAGAACTCTTATATTTCAATATTCCATCAAGCCCCCAAACCCCTCCCACCCGGTAGCCCACAGTACCGGAACTTCTCCTTTTAGAAATCAAGCGCTGACTGAAACTCTAGTTCACATACTGAATGGCTGATAAATGAATCTTAAAGCACGAATCAAGTTTTTCTAGGAAAGTGCAACTGCATCAGGGTTGATACGCTTTCAGGATTTCAAACTTCCCCGACCAAAATTTAAGAAATTCCCGGACCGCAGAGTAGTTATTTCCCCGACTTTTCCAAAGCAGAGTATAGAAAATTCATTACCCACGGGGAAGATCGTTACCTCGCTTTTCCTTAGGTTTTCCAAACCTAGCAAAAGTGCATTTAGCTTTAGGAAACTATCTTCTGTATGATAGATAAGATTTAAGTTAGAAAAAGTGATTTAGACTAATTATTTGTGTAAGGCTATTCTTAGACACGAGGAGAAATTTAGATTAAAATAGTGAAAAAATATCCGAGCGATTCATTATATAACCCGGACTTATATGTGGCTCTATATGTTAACGAGTTTCTTTAAAAGTAAAATCAAACTAAAATAACCCAAAAGACAGTTCCTTACTGTAATAAATAACTTTTCTTACGATAACAGGGACACATTTTTACAATAAATTATAATTTGCCAACATCAATTTTAAAAAATAACTGAAGAAAGCAATAATTCTTACTTTCTAGTTAATCACAATAATAGTATCTAGAAACTGTCAACTGATACATTTTATTCTAACAATAAATATTTAATATCACAACAGTTGTTTCAGTCAAGGGCCATATACACTATATTTCTGAAATTTCACTTTTTTTAATCCATTTTGTAGGAAATTTCTTCTATTAGAAAATGTAAGGTTCATAAATATACCATTAATCTTTCTTGTCAAAATAATTATTTACTGTAAGAGGGCGCAACTGTTCTGACTGACAGCTGTCATGTCTGGCGTATCAGCAGATCTATAAAATTCCTTTTGAGCCTAAATTGACTTTCTCTTTCTTTATCCCACTGGTTTCGCTCCTGGCCGTGGTAAGTGATTTTTGATAGGCGACAAAAATCACGGCACGCATGTCATTCGTGTTTGGCATGTTAATGAACCCATTTGAATTCAGTAGGCCGTGTTCCTAGTGAGAAAATTGATCTTGGGATTTTCCGCCTACACTAAGTTCCTCCTTTCTCTCCTAGAAAACGCTAGTGTCAAGGAGCTTAAATATCTAACTTCTAACTTCCTTGACTTCCGTAGTGTTCCAAGGAGCGACAAAATTCTACATGCAAGCTGCACTCTAGGTGTCAAATAAGATGAAGGAAGACCATACAGCTTCCAATGAAGGTCCTGTATATGTCCCGGGAGGTTCCTGATGTGATCCAAACAGAATGTGGGTGAAGGCATACTAAGTAAACTTTAAATGCAATTTACTCATTAATTTGTTTTCTGACATTTGAAGTCATTCAAAGTGCTTTAACTTTTGTCACAAATGGTATCTGCTTGATTTTTTACCGTATATCTTGCCCCCATTTTTTAATTTGAAATTTCAGGGGTAAAAAGTACTCTCATTCATTACTGACGCGTCATAAATGACCGTAATAACCTTAAGGTTAAAACACATTCGATTTAGCGTGCCACAACAGTCACTGTCCAGGAATTTACCCGAAGCGATACTAACAGGAAGAGCGAGCAACAACGAGTTGATCCAAAATTCGATACGAGCCGATTAGGGATCGAGCACGAGTGTTAGCATGCTGTACATTTTTAGTCTTCGGCAGTGGTTGGCTAAATTCGCCGCCTCGAGACACGTTCGAATTAGCGATTAGCGTGCCACAACAGTTGCACAAGTAGGCCTACTGTTACATCGCCGAGATACGCAGTTCAGCCTTCTCGAATTCGATGATTTGATCTTGAAGCATTGCGTCGCATCAGAGCTCGGCCGCGTGCAAACATACAGCACAGCGTGAGTGTTGGCACACTACATCGTTCGCCGCGGTTGACTAAATTTGAACTTGCTCGTGCATGTAGCGAGGAATCTAAATGGAAGATGATCGATCGTATTGACCGTTAAGCGTCTGCGCTCTAAATTCCTTTTCTGCCTTGAGATCATCCTTAACGAGCGTATGCTGTCTTTTTCCTAGGTTCTTAAGTGTCGCATAACCATAACGAATAGAAATAAATGGTGTCGATGGACATTGTTGTGAAGAGCTTCATGAAGACTGGCATTGCAAAAGCATTGGACGGAAGTCTAGACGAAGCTGTATTGCATGACCAGAAAGATTAGACTAACTCTGAGATTGGCAGCAGTGAAGGCATTGACAATGAATAGGGCGAGTACAATATGCCAGTTGCCTTGTTTCAATAATGCTTTTGCGTGGTTTTTTTCCCGGGAATATAGTCATTCCCCGCGTATATCTCGCACCGAAAATTTTCGGTCAAGAAAGTGTGAGATACACGCGAACAAATACGGTATTTCAAATCAAAGCTAATACATCTATGTTCCCTAGCACTGAGAAAATTATATTCATAAAAGTGTAATTTTAACAACTTTTTTAAACAATTTTGTTTAACAAAATTTCAAGGAACTTAAATGTAATATAATTTTAAAACCCTTACTTGTGACTAATTCAAACAAGTGGTAGGGAACATTCCCCATGTAAGTTAGATTGTTTTTATATAAAGTTAATGGAGTTAGGTAAAAAATATGAGAGAAATAGGAACAAATAATTTTTTATGAACAAATAACATAAAATTCGTGTAAAATGAACTTCAAAATCTGTTAGTTTAATCAGGATAAAACAGAAAAATTTAATATTGCTAGAGATTATTCATTTAAAAATTATTCCTAGTGTATATGGCCACCTTAATATGCCGTCTTGTGTACAAGAAAGATTACCAAGAAGTTGCTCCGATTTTGGCCGTTGGGGGAGATTTCCTTTGTCCCCGCGGAAGACCACAAAATATAAGCGATGTTACGCGATTGTCACCGAATCAGGTCTTGGCAGTCAATTACAGATAAATATTGAGACGTTACACCATCGGCACTGGTCTCAGCCGTTTGACACAATTTGTAGTTTTCACGATGGAATCCTGAGAAAAATCGTGATTTACATAATCTTTCTACTTTTAGTCGTTCAACGAGATTTCTATTGCCCTTGAGGTCGGGCATGGGAAAATATAGTATCGAGCAATCTTGCCGCTTGCTGTCCGTTTGACAACAATCCAGTTTTACTCTTCATCGAATGCGGAGAAATATCGCGATTTATCTCAATCGCTGCCGCTCTCGTTTGGACACACAACACGATATGCAATTGGCACCGCATCCGGCCTTTCAACGATTGCCTGCCTTTCTATCTGTCCTGGTAGAATGGCGCAGGCAAGCTCGAGGTTGGGCATATTTAAAATACCCCAGCATGTTGTAAGGTCGGCACCATGATTCCCGCTGTCCCTATGCTGTGGTTGGAAGTTCACCGTGGTTCACGAGAAGAAATGAGTATCGCGATGCTGCGTAGCCTGTTATTTCTAAGTGGGTTCATGCCCTTCTCACTCCCCGTACACGTTGAAATACACAGTAACACGAAAAGTGGCGAGTAGGGTTCGGTATGTTTATGATGAGTGCCCAACCACCTTGTACAGGATTCCCGCAGTCCTCGTGGACACAAGTTCGTGAGCGGGCAGGGGATTTATGACTTGCGCAACTGGAGTCAATCTATGCCCGTTTGATGAGAATCCCGCATGCAGGTCGTGCGGTAAGCCGGCCGTCTTGAGAATGTATTTTGAAGGATGAACATTCAAAGTAGGTATCAAATATTACGAATTATTCAGAGAGGATTGCACGAATAATACGACGAGGCACAGGTTTGCGATAACCGATTAGATTATATATCCAATGGAACCAGAGTTCCAAACTGGATGTCTCAAATTTACAAGACCGATAGGTTTTTAAAATATACAGTCTATGTATTTAGGAGCACTTTTGCGATTTTATCGAAACTAACATTTCGCAATATCGCAACAATAAATTATATCTCATTTCTGGACTTCAACTTGAGATATCCAAATTTAGGTAAATATCACAAATGAGAGGTTTCTGATGAGATTAACTTTCTCAAAAAAGTTAGGTTTCCGAATAATACAGAAAAACATTTCACACAAAATTGAACTCTTTCTTCATGCAGAAAATATACCCTGAACCCATGTATACAGTACAACTGAAGGTATCCTCAGTAAGCATTTCCTTGAGATCGCGCACGAGGAAGCCCATGTAATCGGCACTGCTAGCGTGAAACTCTTCATCTCGATCTGTGAGCCTAGCGGGACGGGTTTAAATGATTGAAACCGACCTAAGCGAATTTTCGTTACCTCCAAACTATCCAGGCATAGAAGTTGGCTACTTTTCGTTACTGTTCATCACCAGTTGATACCCCGGTATACCAACCAAAAAATAACTGGCCAAACCTTACTTTTTTTCCTTCTCTTTTTTTTTTTTACAAAATTTCCCGACTTTTCCCGGACCACAACAAAACTCCATGACTTTCCCCGGTTGCGTATCAACCCTGTGCATGCTTGGAGCTACTTCCCCAGGGGTAACTTAGATTTAAGCCAAGTCTATACTGTGAGCAATGCGCGCGAGAATGTTGAACTCTCAGATGGCATGAGGAGCTACGAACACAAAATAAAGTTTACCCGAGGAGAGCTAGAAAAATGACTTGCTGCAAAGGACAGAGTGGAGAATATATTGTCATGTTTACTGTTACCATACAAGTGGGTCACTTCCTGTAATCATTACTATTTAACAACGGGACTCAGTGAATAACAATGCACCCCAAAAGTTGTAAGTCTCTCGCAAATATAAAGCCTGCTCTAATAGTTGAAGCTAGAATGCTTACAACTTTTGTTCTGAAAGAAAAAATTCAAAATTAGATTTCCAAACAGATCCATGTTCACATCAAAGAAAAAGGTGCCAGTCCTGTCACAAGGTTGTATATAAAAAGTTCGGGGAAATGTTGGAACACTGTTATCCCCGACCAAAGGCACCAAGAAGTTATTAGATACAGTCAATATAGATTTGGCATCAATACTTCAACCATTGGGAAAGTTTCAATAAATAAACCAATACAGGACAATATGGAAAAACTATCAATTCTGGAATGTCGAAAATTAGATAAACCTACTCCAACAGCAAGATTCGTAAACCACTGGTGGAGCTCCTTTGTTAAGTGGATATAGTGCATTTGAGACATTTCCTTGGGAGCAACTAAAACGAGCTTTAAGAAAACTGGAATCTCGAATGCGCTCAATGTTAGGAAGGATGCTGCTAATGGAGATATTTGATCAGTGATAGCAACAATTTGCCACTAGTGCTGTATATTTATACTGATTTAATGCGAATGCTGTAATTTATGCCAAATATAAACGGCAATGAGGAGAATTTAGTTTACCAGTGCACTCCCGATAATTCACAGTAATTCATGCCTAACTTCAGCGAATCAATCCCAGTTATGTTTTAAGCCTTAAAATGTATTCCATGGAAACTCAAAAAATAATTATAACCCTTTGGTACGTAGCACTGTGAAAGACACTCGACATACAGGTTTGTGGATTATTCCAGTATTAATATCTAGGGGGGAAAAACCTGCTAACACTTTTTTATAAGATTCTTCCTAATTTTAGATTCTATATTTCTGAACAATATATGAGATTGAATATTCACCTCAATTTCCTATATGAGAGATAAACGTGGCTGCAGACACACTAGGTTGACTGGGGAACTTTCAAGATTTCAGTTTGATATCACTCCCGCACTAATCTCAGTTCTCCTAACCGACAGCAATTATGTACAATATTTTCTTCGCTTTTATCTCTGAAACAATCATCGATCGACATCTAACAACTCAATCGCAGCATGTCACTCTTCATCTTCACATTCATCCAGGTTTTGCCTTCATATCGTAGCGAGACCACCTTGTCCGTTCGAAATCTAGTCTTCGCAGAAGCCGGCGAACACTAGCTTTTGTGCAATAGTAGCATGTTTACTCCATGATCATCATCCAATAAACAAGCACTTGTGTGGCGAGTAGGCTTGCGCGAACAGGCAATAATTGCTATTTACAATATGCTGTCTGCGCATCTACCCTTCACAATTCTTAGGCCAGGGACCCTGGGGTGTGGGTGTTGGAAAGGGAGGGTAGGTTCTTGGTTGAAGTGCATTCTAATATGCACCCTCTCAGCATTGAAGATGAAAGAAATCCCTTCCAAGAACATACTTAAGATTGCAACATTCTGGTAGCAGTGCACATATAGGCCAATTTTCACATCGCTGAGAAACTCAGTTTTGACTTCTCAAATATTATGTCCCCATGAATCGTATCGTACTAAAACTCATTTGAACGACAAGATTATTTTATCCAACGGGATGATTAGCTGCTGTAAGAATTACTATAAAAATACTCTTGGAGATCTAAGAATTAATGGGAGAGTACTGTAATATTTTATTTATCATACAAACTTAAATAAAATAGGGGGAAAAAGAGGGGGGATTTGAAATTCATAATAGAATAAGCACCAAAATTTAGCCTGTACTTCTTGTTAAAAAGGTTTCTTTTTTTGCCTAAAAATTTACTCTGGCCCCAATCAGACAAATTATGTCTACCTAGTCAAAAAAAAAGTCAGCAAGTTAAATTTGTCAGATCACATTCCTACCTAGTTTTGTGATACAATTACAACTGCCTGCCAAAGCCTTCATAACACAAAATGTCCCAGTAGACATTTATGGTATAATGCTAACCACATGTGGTCGAAGTATGAAAAAAATTTAGCACAGAAGACTCTGAAACCGAGGGTTCTCCTCTTCTAAGTACCATCTTTCATGTAAAACATACGAGCATGAGGGCAATCTCCAGTCGACGTCAGTGTAACTAGAGAAAGAAAAAAGCCTCCAAGCAATTATACAAATTTTACTGACCTGAGTATGGGCTTGGCCTTCCGCCACCACCACCTCCGCCGCTGCCACCGAAGTTCCCCCGTACCGGGCCACCACCGTAGTTTTGCTGGTAGCCTCCTCCAAAGTTATCACTGCTCCAATTGCCACCACCACTGCTGTAACCTTGACCACCTCCTTGTCCCCAGCCTCCACCAGTTCCTCCCTGACTGTCCCAAGGGTCACCACCTAAAAAAAATATATACCTTCTAAGACTAACTGCAAACTTCCAATACACAAGAGCATTTTGGTGATTAAATGCTAGATTACCAATTTTTCGACATAAAGACTGATAATAACCCATTGTCTTAAGGATATTGATTTCCACATTCCACTTTAGAATTATATAGAACCTACTGTAAGTAGTCATGTTCCTTGTCCACAGTTCCCGAACAGAAATTTGGTCTTATAGCAGCTGAGTAGATTTCATATCAATGAGGGGTTGGCTGATACAAAGAAAAAAAAATTTTGCCCCAAGGAGTGTTGATCAGCATACCTCCCAACTTTCAAAAAGGGTGGATCACTTACTAGATTTTGCTAGTCAAGACCAAGCATTACATTGATCAAAGATTGGCATCATAAAATGTTGCATTAAATATTTAGGGGAAACAAGTCATCTTTTCATTACCCACTAAAGAATATTAATGTTGAAGTTTCCCCCGAAGATATTTGCCAAGTAAAACTGTACTTCCTTAGCAACAGGCAGAGACTTGGGAATTGCATGGTGTGCAATGGCCATTTTAATGAACTTTAGGAAGGAAAGTCTGCCAACAACCACAAGAAAGCAAATAGACAGGGTCGTTCACTCAAGGCCGGCGCACCACTGCAAGTGGAACGTCCAACTAAAGGCCCGACGAGCAGATGGCAATACTGTCCGAGACAGCAAATGCCTTAAGGAAAGAATTGCTGTAGGATTGATGCAATTAATGTTGCGTAGTAGCGCAGGAACTCGTGGTGCTAAGAAAAGTTGACTTATTTAGTTTCTAGCCTATTTTAAGTTATAAGGGGTAAATGCTTGTAATTTGTAGTCCCTACGTGTTAGTGATTATTCTGTAAGTCATATATGTGATTGTTTAATTGCTATTGTGCTTCAAAATTTTACAACTTTCATTGCTAAGTGTTAATCTCGCATGAATGTGGGCCGAAGCTAGTCTGCGGGGGTAAGCAGCTCGACCACTGCACCATCAATCCGTTAACAAGTGGGAATGGATCAACAATTATGAACCAACCTATCTACCGTATATACTCGCCTAATACACCCACTTAATTTTCGACTATTGGGGAAAAATAAATAATTGCAACAATAAAAAAAATCGAAATTTGGAATGGAGATTTAATCTGAAAATCTAGCACAAGCCTTACAACATTCCAGGTAACTAAAATCCACGCTTCTGCCTGCATCACCTGTGCATTCCCCCTCCCCGTCCTCCAGAATACAAGATCCGGGTGTCAGTGGTGTAGTGTATAATAAAGAAGCGTGCAGTACAGAAGCAGGACTGAAAAGGAGGAAGAGAACAAGTTTTACAGCATCATTCGAGTTGAAAGTGCTAGAATTTGCTGGATAAAACGGAGCGAGAGCGGCAAGCCGTAAATACGAGGTGCACGATTCGTTAATGGTGTAACCAGGACAAATTGGGAAAAAATGATTTCTTAAGTTCTTACGCAGTGTGATAAAGAAAAGTACAAAAATGTGGACAAGTTCTGAAGTGGGTTCGAGAAACGAGAACATTGCAACTCTATAAACCACCAAAGCTCTATCCTTAGCCTCCAGAGCAGACTTAACACCAAAACATTCTACACTACTGAAATAATCCAAAATACCTTTTGCTACGATTATTTGTGGGAATGAAGTATCAAGTGTCTAAAATTATAACTCCCCACCGAAATCTTACTGGCCAATACATCCAAAAGATGGAAACACCATTCTGCTCTAGTCTCTCTAAGACTGAAAAGGCTTTAGATTAATACTTCAGGGATATTTACATCTATCAGAAAAATGAACTTATGAACATTTGAGTTATATGAGATGGCACATCAAATTAATCCCAAATGAAATCTTGACTATCATATAAATTCAGAAGCTGCCATACCCGACAGCACTGCAGAACATTTTTAACCCCATTTGCCACGTCTGGCTGACCATTCATTCCACCCACAGGACTTGAGAACCATCCCCTCATGATTGTGCACAAATGAAATTGGGAAGTCTCAACAAAAGGCATGGTTAATTACCACCCCAGCCGCCACTACTGTAGCCACCACCAGTGTTCCAGTCACCTCCGCCTCTGCCACCCCAACCTCCAGATCCACCACCACCACCTCCTGCAGCACGAGCACCACCGCGACCACCAGATCTGCCTCCTGGACCAACTCCACCAGCCATCTCTGCTTTGCTCAAAGCTTTCTTCACATCAATGTGCTTCCCTCGGATCTGATGACTTCTTTGAAGACAAATCTTGTCAACAGGGTCATAGTCGTCGAACTCCACAAATCCAAAGCCCCTCTTCTTTCCAGTTTCTTTATCAGTGACTATGGCACAAGAAATTATTGTACCAAAAGACTTGAAATACTCCCTCAGATCATCTTCCTCCATGTCTTCCTTCAATCCACCAACGAAAAGCTTCTTAACAGTGGCTCCAGCCTCTGGACGACCAATTTCCTGGACAGAGAAAGAGAAATCAATGTTCAAACTGCGGCATCACAAACATATTAACATGGACTATCGGAGAGAGATTCCTGGAGTCGCCTAGTTGCAAAACCAGCTAAATGCACTTTTTTTAGGTTTGGAAAACAGCAAAAACCGTTTCAAAGCGGTTCATGATAGGCACAAATAAAATTCTTGTTTTGAAGAAAAGAGGAAAAAATAGTGGATAAGAAATATCTTAGAGCAATCTTACTTGAGTCGTATTTTACACGTGAAGTTTGAAGTTAGCTCCTACTGTTACTGAACGTCGTATTTAGCAGGTTTTGCAACCTTCTGAAAGTTTCAAAGCTAGTAATTTGGAAAACCTGACATGCGCGAGTTGTGAGACTGGAAATAGGTGTGCAAGTACTTCGGGTTAGTGGTTCTAATATTATAAGATATTGAACTATCATCAATTAATAATAGGCATGATATTTGAAGTCATTATTTTGCAGGGGTTGAAATGGGAAATGCACTAAAGTCAACAATATCGAAATCAAAACATTTGCAAGTTTCTGTTCAATACAAAAGTTACATCATTAACACAAACACTGTTACAGACTTCTTTTTAAATGACACCCTCACCGTCAGCCTATAGTTCGAAAACTTTGTCTCAGTCAGCTACTCTGCTTGGCTCTGCAGTAGAGCTTTCTTTTTGAGTGAATATGTCCATCAAGAAAATTAAGGTTTCATCTGGGTCCCATTGCCCTCCGTAGTGTAGAGCCAAAAGTGTCTCAACGTCGAGTAACTTTTTTGTTCACTCGATTACCTTTAGGGGTGACATCAGGGAGATCATTCTTAAAAGTTTTCCCTTTCTTCGTGAGTCCCTTAGGCTGGCAGACTTCGAAATTATAAGAAGGCTCTCCATGTACAAAGGCCACGTCTTAGATGGGCTCTTCGTAAAAATCAGTTTCTAGGCCTTCTGGAACTGGAAGTGCCAAGTTCCTGTGATTTTCAGATCGCTCTGTGCGTAAGTCTTCCAACCCAGTTCTATTACTGCCTACCTAACACTTCGGCGACTTAACGGCCTACAAAATCAGTAAACTAGACAATTGATGGAACAAAACAAATGACAGGTTCTGCAACCGTACGGTGAGAAGTAGGCAATCGATACACCCGACTGACCCGGTTTTGCAACCGTTTGCCACTTGGCTGGTTTTGCATCCGAACAAGCGACACTTCGCAGGTTCTGCAATCTAACGCTTTCTTCGAAGCTCTTTTTGAGAGCGTTATAGCTAGCTTTGCACCCTTAATCTTTCAACAATCGTTGGAGGGCGCAAAATCTTATCCAATGGCGCTAAAGATATTTTAAAAATAAATCCACACTGTTACTCAAGACAGGAGACCCTTCTCCAAGAACCACACCAGTCGACGGTTCACCATCTTTTCGAGCAGACAAATAAATGGGCCTATAGCTGCTTACAAACTTGGAATCCTTTCCAGCCTTAGGAATCTGTAACGACTCCATTGGAGAACTGGTTCTTATGGCAGCACGACGAGAACAGCAGAAAACAGTTTTGCCTTCAGTAAATGGCGATATCTTGCAAGAAATGAGATCTTACCAATTTAACGCGAGTACGAACATACATCTACAAGTGACAGTTGGCATAAATGAACAGTCCTGATATCCAATTTAGTACAAATTAAAGAGAAGAGACTCACCTGTCTAGGTACTGCTCTCTTGGGCTCCACTACCCTGCCATCCACTTTGTGAGGTCTTGCACTCTGAGCATCGTCAACCATGTGAGCTCGAGAATAAGTGATGAAACCAAAACCTCTCGACCTAAAGAGGAAATACCACATATATAGTCCGGGACAGCTTAAATAAGTTACTAGATCAAAACAGGGTAGGCAACATTAACAGCCGTCCCCTATGCCTATGTAAATGTTGGTTTATGGTTGCATTTCTTGAAGGTAAGTTTTTTCAGGAGCGAGCACATTGTCGCCAACCCTGCTTAAAATCCCGCCATCTCCAAAGACCATAATACCAGTAAAATTCCGTACAACACAGTTGCCGACATGTTTCTGGCAATAACTCCCAGAATGCATTTTTCACAGTCAGCCAACATTATAATTACGACTAACTAATGACTTATTATTTAAATAATTTCAGTTTTCTTTGGAAATTCAAGTCTAATGAAGTTGTACAAGGTAAGTACTAGTAATATACATCGATTAAAGCAGTTTTTACAGTTATTATAGACTTGATGTGTGTGTGTCAAATCCACTTGACTGAGATGTTTCGAAGCTTTTATTTAATGAATTTTTGGGTAAATTCTTATTTAGATTTCATAATGACGCCTAAAAAATACGAGAACAAGATTGGAGATGGATTGGAGTAACTCTACCAAGATCACTACAAGTTAAGTAGGCCTAGCCTAGACCTACAAAATGTAAAGTACAGAGTTATTTAATAGTTTTATTTATTTTTATATTCAGTCAGAGCACAAATAACATAATAAAAAACCTTAATGGTCTTTGGAAATTTTGAAATAAGTCTTCCGACTGCATTTTTCGTATAGGCCTAATTCAAAAATCTAAAATATAGCCTATGTAAGTTCTCTCTCGGGAATATATTCTTAGGTTCAATTCGCCTTCTAATATAGTAATGTATATTATTCTCGACTTCCAAATGCCGTCAGCCATAATATTATAATACATTGCACATGTAACTCTTAAGCTTGGAAGTAGGCCTAGTCTATGATTCACACTCGGTTGGTGGTAGTGAATGTATTGGTGATTATTTATGAAGCTTATAACTTATGTACTTGGCTACTGACCTATAGCCTACTTAGTAGTAGGCAGATAAAATATTTATATTAGGCCTATTTTTATTTGTTTCAGTCATGGTTGTGACAGTGTGATGCCCTTCAATGAACTTCAAGGGTTGTGCAACATGAATCAATCATTTTGCATATTAAGGCTTTCACGGCCCGGATTATTAAATAAATAATTCATGCTTTTGGGCTAATGCCGTGTGTATTTTTAATTTAAACCATAAGTTTCGGAGAAACCTTGCCTCCTTTTTCAATGGAAATAATGTGGCCAAAGAAAGTATATCAATGAGATTACAAAAATTTAGATAAATCACCAGAGAGCAGCTGCCAGAAATTACTGTATGAACCATGGTGGAACGGCGGACAGAGTAGTAAGCAACGAGAAGGTAAAGGGGGCGGTGTGAAAATATAGAAACTCCTCGAAGAATGAGGAGGGGAGGATGGTTAGATGGATATAAGGAAGCAAACAAAAGGGAAGGGAAGTGTATCTGAACGATACCTAACGTCATACAGTCAACGGCGAAAAAACAGATGGAAACTCCTCCAGTGACTAACAAAGGAGATCAAATCCAGGCTCTGAGCCCTAGAGGGAAAATGTACAATTTCAAATATGTGAAGAACAGAGAGACTGAGAGGAACTATCTCCCTAGATCCTTAATAACTGGTAGCCAAGTGTCAGCTGATATCCAGTGTCTCTGTTAAAATTATTGGGATTTTTACGAATTTCAACTGCCTCCCTTATAATTCTAGACCAGTTGTGCTTAACAAGGGCAAGCGCATGAGCATCCTTGAAACCTACATCGTGCCCTGAAGACAGGGCATGTTCAGCTATAGCTGATTTGTCAGGTTGGTTTAGACGGATGTTCCTTTGATGCTCTTTGATGCGAGTTGCAATGGACCGTTTTGTTTGTCCAATGTAGACTTTTCCGCAAGTACACGGGACTTCATACACCCCAGGTTGTAGTATTGGGGACAATTTATCTTTGTTTAATGCTAAACGTTGACCAATTTTCGTCATAGTGCCGAAAACTGTTTTTATCTTGTGCTTGCGGAGAATCTTAGCAACGTGGTCAGTGGTGTTGTGAATATAAGGGAGGTAAGCAGTTCCTCTCACATCGGAGCTCTGAGAAGGTTGTCTATCCCTCCTTCTGGGATGTAGGGACCTATATATAGTGGATTCATTATAGCCATTACCCTTAAACATGGTTTGTAAGGCATGTAACTCTTCCTGAAGAGTTGATGCCTCACAAATACGTTCCGCTCTTTTGGCTCGAGTTGTTATAATTCCTTGTTTTTGTGCTGGGTGGTGGTGGGAGTCCGCATGTAAATAACTGTTGTGAGAGTTGGCTTACGGTCGACGCTGTGCCCCATGGAGCCATCCGCTTTCCTCCTCACAAGAACATCCAAAAAAGGCAAGCATCCACCTGACTCTAGCTCCATTGTGAAGTGGATTGAAGGATGCAGCTGACTTAAGTGGTTCAGTTTCTCAGAACCCTCCTCCCACACCACGAACGTATCATCCACATACCTCCACCAAATCACAGGTTTGAAAGACTCCACAAAGATATAGCCTCCCCCTCAAAATATTCCATGAAAAAATTTGCCACGACAGGCGAGAGTGGACTTCCCATGGCCACACCATCAGTCTGCTCGTAATATTTACCATCCCACAAGAAATAACGAACACAAGCAGTGGTGGAATAATCGGGCAATGTCCTCAGGAAACAAATCCATGATGAGTGACATGACCGAGTCCACTGGCACTCTGGTAAACAAGGACACTACATCAAAACTCACCAAAATAGCATTTGGTTGAAGGGCGATGGTTGACAATTTTTCGACGGAATGGGTTGAATCCCTAATGTGTGCGCCCCAAGTGCTGCTGAAGCAACTTGCCGAGATATTGCGCAAGAGCAAAAGTTGGAGAACCTATTGTGCTAACAATTGGTCGAAGAGGGACGTCTTGCTTATGGGTTTTTGGAAGACCATACAATCTCGGAGGAACAGCATCTCTCGGAATAAGACGATCATCCCTCTTCTTTTGGAATAGATGACAGTTTAACAAGCTTAGCAGTGGCATTGGATACATGAGTTGTTGGATCACGAGTGCACAGTCTGTCGACAGGATCAGATAACAGAATCGAGATTTTACTTTTATATTCAACGGTATCCATCACCACTGTCACATTTCCCTTGTCAGCATGAAGAATAGAAATGGTGTCATTATTTCTTAGTTCCTTCAATGCCTTTCTTTCACCCCGAATTAAATTGGGTGCGGGTACTTTAGAGGATCTTAATATCCTCACACTTTCTTGTCTAACTTCTTCAGCTTCATCTGGAGGTAAATTATAGATGGCAGCCTCAACGGATGTGATCAACTCCTCTGTAGGAATTTTTAAGGTGCGAGAGCAAAGTTGAGACCTCTGCTTAGTCAAGTTGTTTGATAGTGGGGTATTAGAAGATTGACTACAACTTTACTAGCATCAAGAACCGTACGAGGAGCTGTTTGTCTCGAGGACAATCTAAGGAACTTGGCTCTTTGTCTATTTATAGCCCGACAAAAATTATTCTCGGCCTGAATAGCGGAAATACGTTCAAAGAACAGCCACAATTCCTGAGAGAATGCTACTAAGAAGCAGATTAAGTGTAATAACTCACGGGAAACTGCATCCAATTCAGTACGAGAGTTCTGGATCCTCTCGATAACGAGTGCCTTGCTAGCGCGCTGATAAATTCTCATAGCTTTATGAGTGTGTATAGTTTGCTTCAATTTTACACAGTTGGGAATGATGTTATGATCCCTGCATCTAAGAAAGAAGGACAACGATGAAAGTAGAGAGCTCCTTCGCCTCAACTTACTAAATTTAGATGATTGTCGAACAACTTCCTCCCCATGGAGGTTTCTAATTTGCATATTAATGCATTCACGGCCCGGATTATTATATAAATAATTCATGCTTATGGGCTAATGCCATGTGTATTTTCAATTTAAACCATACGTTTCGGAGAAACCTTGCCTCCTTTTTCAATGGAAATAAACAATCCACTAGAGTTCGCATACCAAATGGCAGAAAAATGAATCAAAGCACGAATCAAGATTTTCTGGCGTTAAGTGTAACTGCATTTTTGGAGATCCTTCGCAGCCCACGGGTGTTGGCGAGATTTAGGCCTAATCCGTAGCATGAGCAAAGCGTGCGCTAGTGAACACACTCGCAGATGGGATGGGATGCTACGAACACAAATAGAATACTGTTTACCTGAGGAGAGCTGCTATAAATGACTGTTTTACTGAGGACGGTTGAGAGAGAGAGAGAATAGGAATGTCACAACAAATTAACCCGTGAGGGGTTGCATCACGGTCTTTTAGACCAGGCGCATACATTTTTTACTCCTCCGAAATAATTTCATGGCGTCAAGCTTTCTCCCCTCCTATACCTTTCAATGGACTCATCAACTGCACGTGTTTGTGTTTGCTGTTCCCACCAAGGAGGATATATGGGTAGAGCTGCAACTTAATGCAAAATTTTGACCCCAACTATTGCTCGACGCAAATAGTTCCAACTGACAATATGAGATGGCGCGACGATGCACTCTCGAGCGCGATCCGTCCCCGACCTGGCCTACTCGCTCCTCTCCCCTCCCGGCCCGTGCCTACCCCTCCCTTTCCACTACTCTATCCCCCCCACCTCTACTTTATATTCCTTTCTTTCTTTCATATTTTATTAATTGGTCTGATAATAGGCGATTTCATCCCCCCTGTGATATCAGGTAGAGATAAAAAAAACATAGGCTCTATCAGAATAGTTGTGGCACGGTCGACTCTAGATAGGTCGGAAGGCTGAGACTTGGCAACATGTTCATCAGTCATAGGCCTACCCTTGTCAGGCGGGAACACGAAGGGAACGTTCAGTCTTTGGTTCAGTCTGGCAGGTGTTCTCGTTTATCTCACAGGGATATTTCCTTCTATATTTTGTTTCTCATGCTTTGTATGTTTATACGCTTTATAGTAGCGTTTATACTACCCTTCCAAGTGAGTTTTTAACTGTAATCCCTAATCGAGAATACACTGGCGAGTGTGCTTGTACGGTACATGTAATTATCACATGTTCTTCATGTTTTAAACTTTGATTTTCCAGGTATGTTTCGGCACCGTAACAATGCCAGATAAATGTTTTGTGCCCAGCTGTAACATTCAGTTATTGCCAATGTATTGCTAAACAATTATTCACAGGCTAGGAATGATGCTGTTTATGTCAGCAAACTTGGTTATGGGAAGAGAAAGTTGCAGACACTTTAGGAAGGAAACAGAAGTAATCTGATATATTTATGAAATACCAGAACAACAGAGTATTTCTATAGTGGTAGTAAATTATCTACATAAATGTGTGGCGGAATTGAGGGTTTATAGGCCTACAGTGTAAAGATGTTATGAGAGATAGCCTACATTTTTGCATCACATCACCCTCAATTGCATCTACTTACTCCATATTATTATTATAATACCGGCAATTTTTTTATCACCGTACTTAATAGTAAAATACGAATAGAAGCCAAAAAGAATTGTCTTTATTTTGCTTAACACATTTATGTTGGTAAATTATTTCCGTGTCATTCACGCCTAATATCAGCTGCTTGGCTCTTATAACAACACGGTCATATGTACGTTATTCATTTATTTCCGATTGTAACACTGGTCATACGTAAATAATAAAAATAAATAAACAGATGCTTTGCTAAACATGTGTTTAATAATAATTCCGTAGTTTTTGTCGCCTCCCTTGCTAGCAGACAGCTGTTCAGGCGCTCGCGACTAAGTATGACTGACAACAACCGTAGCTACAGTGTTGTCAGGTCGAACCTTCCGACCTTTCTAGAGTCGACCATGGTTGTGGATGTTTCCACAAAGCACATAGCATGACATAGGCCTACCCCACAGATATGTACAAATAGAAAGAGTAGGCTACTATACTACAATACTGAAAATGAATTGTAAGACAAAATTACAGCTGCACTTATCACACACCAGTAGTATTTAATTGTCCGTGCTGTACTTCCAATCAATCGAATTAAGAAATATCACGTCTGAATTACGGGAAGCGTTGGAACAACCAGCCACCAGCTCTTTCTTTGAATTATATCGATAGTATCTGATATCGTTTTTGAGCGCAGTGTATCGACTAAAATCGATGTGTGATTAAATATAATTCAATTTCTTCGTATAATATTGTTCGAAACCGATTGTATTCCTTTCTAAGCACTGCAATATGTATTTACTATTGATGTATGTTCAAATATTAATTAAATATACAACATTAACAAGAATACTCACCAATTTTCCGATTTTGCTGCCATCTATAGAAGTACAACACAACTACATCATCGTACGCGATGACAGCTAGTGTTTTTAACGTTGTCAGCAGGTACTACTACAAGGCAAGCTAGCGTTGGTACCAAAACCCCCTATAAAGTTTCACCCGGTCGGTTCCCACTTTCATTCCCAGTCAGTGAAGAGCTTTGTTTCCCACGATGTACATGGAAGTGTACGCTGGTAAACAACCTCGGGGACCGTTTTCAGTTGATCATTCTGGACACTGTATTTTCAAGGCTAGTTCAACCGATTGGTGTATCTGGAAGATGTTTCGTAAGGAACTTACATGTTAGCTGTATGGAATGCACTAATCCTGATGCTGCCCAGGATAATTCCGAGGATGAATAAATCGATAGATGAAGTGGGTTTCATCGATTTTTCTTCTTCAATAATACAGTACAATGTGTTTAGGTACAAAACCTGGTTCAGTATTTAGTTTCATGGATATATTTTTACATAATATGTTTTGCAACAAAAAATTGTATGTTATACACCCCGGCATACGGACCGTGCGCGACCCATCACGAAACTATTGAAACGACCCCTCCCGGGTTAAGGGAAGTGACAATTGTATGGTACCGTAACAGTATAGAGCTTCCATGAGTTAAAATGGCACCGAAGCTTATGCATAGCGAAATTCCGGTCCACGAACCTCCATTTGATTTTCATTGGCAGTGAATCGTTCGTGATTATCTTTATTAGCTCGGATTGTGGTTTTGTTCTTCGGCGTTCAACTTATGAAATAAGAACTAGAGGGTTGGCCTTTCAAGAATATTCCAAAGACAAATGTCTCCTAAAAGAGGCACAAAAGGAATTTTATGGAGGTCAGAAAATACCCCCAAATTGGTAGCCCGTGGTTTGAAAAATAGCATGGTATTGTTAGGGTTAACCCTTTAGCAGTTTGCTACCTCAGTATTTAATTAGTAAAACTTCGAAATCAGAGATGACCATAACAAACAGCTTGCCTACTATGTGCACGATTTGCACATTTCAAACGGCAGTGGTCTAACATATCTTAAGACTACATTTGTATTAAGTTTGTGCAAATTAAATATATGTTTTATGTGAGAATATTATAATTTGCTATTCGGTTGTTATATTAGTATATTACAGTATGCAATAACTAGGGAATGGAATATTTCGCGATCGCGAATTTCGCGATCGCGAATTTCGCGAATTATGAAAAAACGTACTTTTATATGTGTAATTACTATTAATATACAACCTGCAACCCTTTTCTTAACGATTTGAGCTCGCGAAAAATCGCGAATTTCGTATCATCTCGCGAATTTGCTATGTTTTCGCGAAAAATGCGCGATTTTTTGGTGCAATTAACGAAAAGAACACGCGAAATTCCCATTTTGAAGCAATTTACCGGTAATCGATCTTTTTCATTAGTATTGAGATCACGCTCAACAATCGATCTTTCGTAGAGTGATTTCGAGATATTGTGGTTAGTCTTGGATTGCAGTTCTATATTATCGAATGCATGTCGATATTATCGACATTTACAATCTCTTCCGTTGAAGTCGAACCTGGTTTTATTTGCCGCCAGCAACACGGAGAGAAGCGTGTGTATGAGTAGAGGTATTCCGTTGTGTGTGCGTATTTGAAAGGCTACAAAATGCCTAACCGTAAAATATCTGCAAGGGATAGAGCTTTCCAGTACGAAAAGCAAGGGTTTTATTG
The DNA here is from genome assembly GCA_946902985.2 of Meconema thalassinum. Lineage (NCBI taxonomy): Eukaryota > Metazoa > Arthropoda > Insecta > Orthoptera > Tettigoniidae > Meconema > Meconema thalassinum. The sequence goes on from OX336391.1 coordinate 218,843,692, forward strand.
TTCTGATAAGAGTACCGTGATGTGCAAGTTTTGTAACTGTCTTGTGTCCTGGGAAAGAAACGATACCATCCAAAAACATTTGGCGTCTGTAAAACACGTCACGGCGTTCAATTCTCGCAAAGAATGCGAAACATCTCGCGTTCAGACATCAATTGCCACGTGTTTTAATAATGTGCAAAACAAAAAGAAAACCAGTGAATATCTTGGGAAACGTGTAGCAGAGACATTTATAAAAGCAAACATACCAATTTCGAAGCTGGAAAATGAACATGTGAAATCATTCATGTATGAATTCATAGAAGGTAAGATTGTTTTTTTCTTCTTCTTTATTTTTACTGTAGTAAATTTACATAATTTCACTGTTGAACACATTCAGTACCAGTTAGTTACGGCATTTAGTGAGACCTTCATGGGCGCGGCTTTTGTCAGTTAAAGCGTTTAAGTGCTGACGTGAACAAACTGCAATTAGGCCTATGTTTGGTCTGTATATTTTATGCAGTCCTTGCAAGTTTAGGGGATTGAAGATATATGATAAAGAAACCACATTTTGTTCTTCCTGTTAGTCGCGTGCAGCATGTATAACCTTGAATGACCGGCGTTTGTTTTTAGAACGAAGGTTGAAACTTCCGATGCCGGGAAGCAAAAGTTAGGTTAGAGATCGAACATGGCGCGGCTCGGACTACGTCACGCAGTTTGGCCACGTCTGCGGAGTGACATGGACATCGCCGGGAATCGAAAGTTAGGTTAGAGACGAACTACGTGACAAATTGTTGGTTAGGATTATTGGCTAGTGACAAAACTATTGGTATGGTTGGTTAGGCCATGAAGTGTTAGGCCATCTGATCTATTAGCATATTATTATATTACAAAATCGTGGTACAATTTAAAGTTTGATGATACCAGATTTCATACAGTCAAAGTCTACTAGAGTGACATTTTAGGTTTATAGAACTACTAGTTCAATTTTCTAACTTGCTGTGTAAAGGGCTGCAAGAGCATTTAAATTGCTGGCCTATGGGTTTAAATCCCCGCTGAGTGGCTGGTAGTGAATGTGTTAATAAGAACACAAGATGTTCATAAAATTTTCGAACTTTTCTTTTCAACTTTTATAGCTTAGGTTACTGTACATATGCTACTTAGTTGGTGTAACGTTACTTGTCATCTAGTATGTACAATTCAACTTTTTTTTAAAATTCGGGAAGTAATTTTTAAAAATATTAATGTGTTGCAGGAGCTGGAGATATTCCTTGTACCAAAGTGATCAGGGAAAAGTATATTCCAGAAATGGTGAATGAAAGGGTGGAAGAAATTAAGAGCAAACTTTCAGGACAAATTGGTTGTGTATTGTGATGAAACCACAAACAAACTTGAAGAGTGTATTTTTGTTGTCTTATTTAAAGCAATCAAGTCTTCAGCTTCTGTGGAAGTAATTGTCGGTGACATACATACACTCGAAACAGCAGATTCAAAAACCTGCTCTAGAGCAATTTTGGACACTGAAAAAATATGACATTGAGCAGGATGACGATGTGGCCCTTGTGTCAGATTCAGCACGTTACATGGTAAAATGTTTCGACATACTGGGAAATATTCTAAGTGATGGTGTTTGGATTGTCCAGTGTTGGGCACACAAGCTAAATTTAGTGTTGAATGTGTTAGGTAAACACTTGCAAGATTTGCAGCTTGTTGTATCGAAAGTGAAGTCTGCATTTTTGAATACGCGGAAACGAAAGCATCTCTTCAGGAAGTTTCTGGACAGTAAATACCCAGGACGGTGTATACCACTATTTCCCATGCCCGTTCTTACAAGGTGGTCATCTTGGTACGAATCAGTGGTATATCTTGCTGAACACATACGAGATGTTGTGGCATTCATGAAAAGTGAGGAATTTTGTGGGCAAAATGCTGGGGTTGATTTTCTTCAGAATATTAAGGAAGATGAATTAATTTCTGCTGAAGTACAGTCTTCTTTTGTAAGGGATGTGGGTAGTGGCATTGTTAACCTCATTAATTTTCTAGAGGGTCAGTCCTATCCTACTGTCCCATTTTTGGAAGGTCGCCTAAGACAGATAGAACAAACAATAAAGGTTGCTGCATCTGGGTATCATAGTGCCAAAGTAATGGAATTACTGAAAGCTTCTCACAGTGCTACTTTGAAACATAAAATGAAAAGCGAGATGACCAATGCTGCATCACACAGTTTGACTAAACTAACAACTTTAAGAACTTTAAGGAGTGGTGATCCTGCTCGGGATTTCTACAAAGCTGCAAGAGTGTTTGATCCTGCCGAAATTGCATGTATGACTGTTGATGGTAATCTGACGAGAACCGTGAAACATCTGCAGTTCTGTTCGAAGCTAAGTGATGATGTCGTTCTAACAGGCTACAGCGAACTGCAAAGAGTCGTGAAAACCAAGCTTGCTTGTGATGAACGAGTGGACATTATTTCTGTGTTGCAGGGAATGGCGATAAACTATGCTGACTTTGCACAATCTGCGCTAAAAGTGATATGGATGCCGTGTGCAAATGTAGACTGGACGCTTTTTCTCATGCTATAATAATGTGTTGTCTGATAAGCGCCATCGCTTGTCTGCAGAAAACACCAGTCTTTTTTCTGAAATGTATTTTGAAAGCTAGATTGTGAAAATACCGAAAAGTTCAATTGAAAACCCCGATTTTCCCTTTTTAAAATCCCACTTTCTGCACTTCCAACTCACCGAAAAATTCCAATCTCTAGCAATAACGTAACCCGTTTAAATGCTAAATTGTGACAATCTACGAGTTATACCGGAAGACCTAATATTTACTAACAACGCGTCTCTTTAAGGTTTATTTACTCATAATAATAGCCAATCTATTAACATTTATTAAACCAATTCATTTTATGATTATATACATTAAATAACCCCTGGCACTACAGCCCGTGAGCACCTAGGCCTACCAAGCGACCGCTACCCAGCCATTTGGCCTGCCTATATTGGTGTGACGCGTGATCAGCGTATCGGGTCCCCTCTGCCGTTAATCTTCGTTTTCGTGATCGGGGCACTGCCTCACTATCAGACAGCTAATCAATCGTCCTCACGAGGCTGAGTGCACCCTGTTCCAGCCCACACGTCAGTTTCTAAAATCCCTGACTGAGCCGGGAATCAAACCCGGGGCTTCCGGGTGAGAGGTAGGCGTGCTACCCCTACACAAAGGGGCCGGCTATGTAAATATTCCAGGTAAGTTATTGCAAGAAAGCGATATTTGATAGCACGAGAGGTTCCACCTTAAAATCTAACCATGCCTATTGATATATCGAGATAAATAGAGTTTCGCTGACGATGTTGCCAGCTAACATTTTGCGTTCACACATGTGCTCAGTTAGTTTCATTGGCGGTCTTTGTGCGTTCTCGTATTTATCGTACCGGTATATTTTTCTTTTTGATATTATCCTAGTCTGTTATTTAACAGCTTAGTATTTGTTTGTCGTTTGACATGGTGTAATATAATTGCGTGTAGTTGTAGGTTAGCTTTACAGGGTGTCTACAGTGAGGATGAAGTAAAAATTAAGTTACTTTTTAGCTTCCTTTTAGTTACCTTTGAATTCAAGATACGTCTGCGGTCTGCAAGCAAAGGGGCTAATCACGCGGTGAAGAAAAACAACAATGAACTGTGTTTAGAGTGGTAAATACAATTAACTTAGAGAGTTATAAAAATTAATAAATAAATCCTAGATATTTATTATCAAACTAGTTCTTTCAGCTAATATGTAGTTTTGTGCAAAAGGCATTTTTATAATTGCCTAGAGGTTGCTCTGCTCTTTGACCGTTTGGCGAGATTTCCTTTGTCACCGCGGTATCACGAAGAAATTTATGGGACGTTACATGATTGTAACGGAATTGTCTTCGCAGTCAAGTACGGAGAAATTTGGAGATTTTACACGATCGGCGCTGGTCTCACCCGTTTGTCAAGATTCCCGTAGTTTCCGCGATAGAAGACTGATAAATATCGCGATTTAGATAATTGGTGTCACTTAGTCGTTCGACGAGATTTCCATTGTCCTTTAGGTCGGGCACGAGAAAATATAGCATTATTATGCAATCGGCGCCACTTGCTCGTTTGACAAAAATCCAGTTTTCCTAGTCATTGAATGCGGAGAAATATCGCGATATACCGTAATCGCTCTCGGCCGTTTTAAGAGATTCACGTTGTCCTCGCGATAGTATGCATACCGCGCCCCACCCAGCCGTTGAACGATTGTCAATACGTCCTGACAGAATGGTGGATGCAAGCTCAGGGTCGGGCAAGGTTATAATTCACGAGTAGTTACGGACAAGTATGGCCGGCGCCGTCATTCCCGCTGTAGTTGCTGTAGTTGGGAGCTCATCAGTTCAGGGTGGATCACGAGGAGAAATTAGTAACGCGACCCTAAGTAGGCTGTCATTTCTAAGTGGGTTGATGTACTTCTCGCTCCCCGTACGCTTTTAAGTATACGGTCATGGGAAAAGTGGCGAGTAGGTTTCGGAATGTTTCGTGATTGGTACCCAATCATCTTTGACGGGATTCCCACAGTCCTCGTGGTCACAAGTTCGCGATAGGGGACGGGTTATAAGATTTTACGCTACTGAAGTCTTATCTCGGTCCATTTTTGACCAGATTCCCGCAGGAAAGTCGTGCGGTCAGCCGGCCGTCTTGAGTATGAATGTACGAAGTAGGTATCAAATATTAAGAATTATTCTGAGAGGAATGCACGAATAATACGACTAGAGGACACTTTCTTTCGAATGCGAATCACGAATTATACAAGTTTTTGAAATAACCGTTTAGATTTTAATATATCTGATGGAACCAACGAAGGAAAAATAGACATAACGGAATTTCGAACTAACCATACTGGAGGTCTCAAATTTACGAGACAGATTCTTAAAATAAGTTACAGCCTACGGATTTCGAAGCTTTTTCAAAATCCTTTTTCGAAACTGTAACATTTCACAAGATTGCGAAATTAAATTATTTCACGTTATTTCTGGACTCCAAATAAATGCGAGGATAATGATTAATTTCAGAAGTTTCCGCAAAAAGTCAGGTTTCCTAATAACAACAGATCAATATTTCACACAAGACTAAAAAGTCATCTTGATGCCGAAAATATACGCTGGACGATGTATACCACTCAGGGTATCCTCAGAATGCATTTCCTCGAGGTCGGGCACGGGAAAATATAGCTTATGGAATCTGCGCCGCTTGCGTGAAACTCTCTCCATCGCAATCCCCGAGCCTAGAGGCGCGAGTTTAAATGATTCAATCCGCCTTCGGAAAATTTTCGTTACCCGTATGTAAAATTCGTTACTTTTTAGTTACCCATTAGTAAAATTCGTTACTTTCGTTACCGGACGACACCCTGCTTTAGGTTAGTGAGTGTTATTTCTGTCGTGCGTGTGTGATAGCGTCATGCCAGGATCTAGCTCAAGGAAGACAAGCACAAAGTGAGGAAACTGAAGAAATATTGCTAACAACTTGCCTGAGAAGAGCACAATTGTTATGGACAATGCCCGTGTCAAACACGACAAAGCTCCAGCAATGGCAGCAAGAAAGAATGTGCTCATTGAATGGCTGACGAGCCACAATATTCCTTTACGTGACGACATGACTCCGAAATGAGTGGTGTGTTCCCATTATACGTTTTATAATAAATTTTCTCGAACTCCTGAACATCTCTGACTCCGGACGCGAGGCGGTGATGGTGAGTAATTTAGTTTTTACAATTTTTTCTGCTTCATTATGAGAAATATTCAATTAACCGCAGTATATGTGTAATTTCTGCTACTGTACTGATTCACGAGTATGTGTGTAAACGTCTCCCATAAATCCAACCCCTCGTCCACGTCGTGGGAGACTGGCAACGGCACAAAGTAGGGGATCGCCTGTAGGGGCGACGTACAGTGGGGACTTTGTGTGCCCCGGGACCGTTACGGTAGCTGTGAAGGTCCTACAGGAACCCCGAAAAGTGACGGCTAACGGGGCTCTGGTGAAGCTACGATAGGCCCAGCAAGCCAGTAGTGGATGAAACCAAATGCTTTCAAAAATTGAACGAGCCTCGGAAATGATGGATTTAATAGAGGACGACACGGCTGTACACACGGACTAAGATTTGGAACTTTAAACCTAAGAACGCTGACGGGGAAGGTGGAGGAGATAGTGGATATGATGGAAAGAAGGAAGTTGGATTTATTGGGATTGGCAGAAACAAAGTGGAAAGGGGAAGGAAGGAGAGAACTGAGAAAAGGCTTTAGACTGTACTGGAGTGGAAACGAAGAGGGAAAGAGGAATGGAGTGGGAGTAGTAGTACGAGATGGTTTAAAAGAAGAAGTGAGGAGAATTAAGTGATAGGATGATGAAAGTGAAAGTAGCACTGGGGGGAGAGACCGTAAAAATAGTACAAGTGTATGCTCCACAAGTAGGCTGCGCCTCTGAAGAGGAATTGCAGAAGCAGCTGGTAGGAAGAAATATGATTGTTATCGGGGATCTGAATGCCCTTGTAGGAAGAGAAAGACAAGGTTATGAGATTGTTCTAGGACCAGAGGGATGGGGCAGAAGAAATGAGGAAGGAAAGAGACTGTTGAGGAAACACCATGGTGGAATGAGAAGACAAAAGATATAGTAAGGGAAAAGAAGAGCCTTTAAGAGGTGGTATCAAAATAGGACGGTAGAGACAAGGGAAGAGTACCAGGAAAGAAAGGAGGCGAAGAGAGTAGTGGCTGAGGAGAGAAGAAAGTGGATGGAAGAGTGGACAAAGATGGAGGATAGTGAAGGTACAAAAGAGGTCTTGTATGGGATGGTAAAAAATAACGAGGCGGAAGGATCCTATGGATGTTAGAATGGTGAACAAGAGGGGACAAGAGAAAATGGGGAAGAACTGAAGAAAATGTGGAAAGAATATTTTGAAGAACTTCTGAACCCAAATGGAAAAGATGGTGAGGAGGAAGAAATCGGGGAAGAGGAAGATGAACTGCAAACAGAAAAGGACTTAACATGGAAAGAAGTGGAAGATGCAGTGAACAAGATGAAAGGCACCGGGTGTGGATGAGTTGAGTGTGGAGATGGTGAGAGCAGCAGGAGAGGTGGGGATACAGTGGTTGTACCGAGTGATGAGGACAGCATGGAAGGAAAGGAAGACCCCAAGAGGACTGGAAAAAAGGAATAATTGTCCCGATCTTCAAGAAAGGTAGTAGGACAGATTGCAGAAACTATCGGGGAATAACACTGATTAGTCATTGTGCAAAGATCTTCGAGAAAGTTTTGGAAAAAAGAATTAGGACAAGGATAAAAGGAGGGATGAGGGAAGAACAACATGGCTTCAGAGCAGGAAGGTCCACAGTGGATTTGATTTTTGCTGTAAGGCAGTTACAAGAACACCACTAGGAGTATGGAACAGATCTGCTGATGACCTTCCTGGACATTGAGAAAGCATATGACTATGCAGAAACAAAGTATGGAAGTCCCTGGAGGATAGAGTAGAGAAATGGACTACAAAGAGGATAAAGGAGATGTACAAAGGAAGTGTGAGCTGTGTGAAAGTGGGAGGAGAGGGATCGGACTGGTTGGAACAGAGAAATGGCCTGAAACAAGGAAGTGCACTGTCACCGTTACTTTTCATTGTGGTGATGGATGACATAATGACCCGAGTGGCACAAGTAATTGGGGAAGGAAAGATGAAAGCAATGGTGTTTGCAGATGATTTGATGATTTGGGGAAACAAGGAGGAGGAGGTACAGGAACAGTTGGACGTGTGGGAAGGAATAATACAAGGATATGGGATGAAATTTAGCATAAATAAGAGTGAGATGGTGATCACAACAAGGAAGAAGGAAAGAACCAAAACGGGAATAACAATTGGTGGGGAACAGCTGAAGAAAGTGGAGAGTTTCAAGTATCTGGGAAGCCTGATACAAGATAATGGAAGAAACAAGAGAAATAAATGAGCGGGGGAGGCAGGCAGAAGCATTTCGGAGGAGTGTGAGAAGCATGTTATGGAGCAAGGATGTCCCTCAGAACAGCAAAAAGATCATATATCGGACGTACTATGTCCCTATCCTGACGTATGCCTCGGAGACCTGGGTTATGAAAGGAAGAGCAAAATACAGGCCAGTGAGATGAGGTTCTTGAGAAGCAGTATTGGAGCTACAAAGATGGACAGAATAAGAAATGAGAGGACCCGAGAATTAATGAAGGAGGAACCATTACAGGATGGTATAGAGAAATCTAGACTTAGATGGTATGGACATGTAAAAAGAATGGAGGAGAAGAGGATACCCAGGAGAGTACACGAGACGAAGTGGGAAGGAAAGAGACCGAGAGACAGGTGGCTGAAGAGGGTGGAAGAAAGCGTGAAGAAGAGAGAAGACTGGACAAGGGTGGAGGCTGATAGATGGTGGGAAGACAGAAGACAGAGGCTTGTGTTCCAAACAGACCCGGCCAGTGGCTGGAAACTGTGCTAGATGATGTGTGTAAACATGTCTCCACATTACGATTGTTTTGTTAACTTTACGGCTATGAATCATGTACGTCAGCTGATTCGTGTTAGTGGACTGGCAACACCGTATCGCCAGCCGGTGAACTGTCAAGTTGGAAGAAACGACGGCGGCACTATAGTTTGGTTGAGAAAACTTCTTTTGGTTAGTAGAAGTAATAATAATAATAATAATGTTAGTGGTTTTAAGTCCCTTTTAACTACTCTGGCTTTTAGAGATGCCGGGGTGCCGGAATTTTGCCCCGAAGGGGATCTTTAATGTGCCAGTAAATCTACTGACACGGCTCCCTCGCATTTGCGCACCCTCAAATGCCAGCTGACTGCGCCAGGATACGAACCTGCAACCTTGGGCTTAGCAAGCGAGAACGTTACCGCTGAGCCACGCAGCCAGCCGTTAGTAGAAGTATGCAACTCCTACATTGTATACAAGTCAATGCACCAGAGAAAACCACTGTCACATCGTGAATCCTTGCTGGTGTCACTAGTTGCAAATCGCCCGATCAAAATGGGGGATATGCCTGTAAGGAAGTGATGAGGACCTCAGAAAGGAGCAGAGGATGAAAGACTTGATGGAAAACCTCACTCTGTGGGGTAGGAGGAAAAGGGCCGTTAGATGTGTGCGTGCCAGTAGAAAGCATAGAAAGGAGACAGCCAAATCTGCACAGTGGCGTGTTTTGAAGATCACAAAAAGAATCACCTCTGATATTGAAAACCGAACTTCACTCTTCATAGTATGTGTTTTTGTGATACAAGCAGTGTAATTTTATTCAAGAAAAGACGTTTTGCAGACAATTTAGCTAGTTTAAAAACCATGGTTTTCCTGAACTGTTTTGTATTTAGTATCTTTTTTTTCTCTTTTCAAATTTATTTTGACAAAAATAAAATGTAAAAAAATTTACCATTTTGGGGGAATTTTCCTTGAAATAAATGATCACTCGGGCAAAATACAAAATATATTCAGCGACACTTCATTCATAACCCTATCTACCCATCTAATCTTCAGGATCTGTATCTTTTCTGCTGCTCGAACAGTCAAGTTTCACTTCCAAAGAGTGCTCCACTCAAGACCAAGGCCTTCAAAAATGACTTCCTAATCCCATGAATTTTAGGCTAAAAATGTGCGACGATTATGCGAGGAAATACAGTATGTTGACAGACAAATTATTAATATGAAAAATTCCCTAGATGCTGCTCAGCCCGATTATACCCTCTTAGTGCCAAGCCATTTCCTGAAATGCTTGCCAAGAATGCCAAGCTATTTTCAATGGACATGCAGATTATTCAAAATAAAATCATAAATGCTGCTTTTCCAACAATAATTATTTCTGCTTTGCATTATAATCAATACCTCATTCTTTCATACATTATGTTCATTCATTAGTTTATTTGCAATTGGGGGTGTGTCCCCCGGTGGCAAATTAGATATACATAATAAATAAATAATTGTACATAACAATTCACTAACAATTACACTGGAGTATTTACACAAATAGTCTGTCTTTTCTTTAAACACACCTATATGTTTGGGAAAAGGCTCTAAGACTGCGGCAGGTAGAGTTCCAATTATCAATGGCACGGTTTACGAAAGAATATTTACCATAATTTGTTCGCTGTGGTCGGCCCTTACCTTTGAAAGGGTGATCGCTCCTACCCATGTAAGTAGGCTTTTCCATACGTTTGCTAAGCTCACCCCATGCTGGTTGATTTGTATACGTGTTTTACATAGCGCATAGCCTAGATTTCATCCTCCTAGCCTCAAGTGATTCCCATCCAAGTTTCTTTAACATACGGCTCACACTGCTCCTGGGATTAAAGTCACTGCGCACAAATCTAGCGGCCTTTCTTTGTACCATTTCCAACTCATTTATGAGCCCTACTTGATATGGATCCCAAACCACCAAGGCGTACTCCAGAATAGGTCTTACAAGTGACAAGTATCCTAATTCTTTAGCAGAGGTACTACCTTTTAATACTCTCATTACAAAATGCAGGGATTTGCAACCTTTAGAAACTACACATCCTATATGACTACACCATTTCATATCATTTCTTACGTGAACGCCCAAATATTTGCAAGAATCTTCTACAAGTATTTCCGATCCAATGTTATATTGAAAATCTTGCCTTCGCACTTTCCCTATTTTAATTAGACTTACATTTTCTAGTTGACTCACCAGACCAGTCCACTTTGGGGAGGTTTAAATCTCCGGCAATTATTATGCTCTTTTTCATAGCATTACCCGTACAAGTTTTATCATACAGTGTGTCGAGAAGCGAAAAGTTATCTTTCGGTGCTCTATACGCCTCTATCACCTGAAGAGTGAATTTATTCCCTTTATCCGAAATTTGAACACATAACATTTCATGATCCGTATCAGCCCACTTTAAGAAACTAGCTATATTATTGCGCACACAAATAAATAGTTCACCACCTCGCTTCCCCCGATCCCTTCTGTACATTTCGTAGGTCCCTTGAATTATTTCATTACTATTTATATCCTCATACAACCAAGATTCAGTAGCAAGGACAATGTCCGGAGAATACGTCCCTACAAGATTCCAAAATTCAATTAATTTATTTCCTAAACTCTTGACAATTAACCTGCAGTAATCTTAAGAGTCTTACCTCCGCAGCAAATATCCCGAAGTAGCTCCTTCTGTAATACGGCGTTTAAACCTTTTTAATTGAGGTTATTCTGATAATTTTACATTTTTTTGTAAAAAATCAGTGAGCCTAAACGAAGGACACCTAAGAGTCATATTCGGAGAAACACTACGTAGAAAGTTCTTAGATACATCCATACCTGCCAACTTTTGAAAAGGGCTATCAGTAAAACTCACGCGCGACAAAAAATCTAACGATTTTCGACATACCCCGGCTTGACGAAAATAATAATACTTCTGGGCTACAAAATACAATAACTCATGCTTTAAACAGGATACTTCAATGAAATCATATCTACTTACATAATTTGTAGATGAACATAACAATCAAGAAGAAATCCATGTTAATCAGCAGCAGGCGTGGTGAATATTGGTTTGGAGCAGACATAACAGGACTTCCTTGATAGATTACGCTGATATACGATAGTTGAAAAAGGCTTTAAACAATAAAACTTGTTTAACGTAACACAGGCATGAAATAATATAATACACACTGCAAATCACATGCTAGTTCGACTTTTAAGTCATGGTTGTGGCCTTTTTAGCTTCCTGCAAACAGTCTTGAGAAAATGTTTTGTCATAACAGGGACCAGAACTCCTGGTCTTCAAAATAGAAATAGACTCCAGAGATTCATTGGACATGGATGACCTGAACTGTGTTCTATTTTTCTTCACAAGGCTAAAAAAAACGTTCACATTCTGCATTGCTATGGGGTATGGTGAGAATAGAGAGCAATACTCTAGAAATTCGGTTATACTTAAGAAGTCCATCGGCTCCACGAATTCTTGATATTTGTGTCCAACTGGAATCACTTGCAGCATCTTGATGTGCAGCCAAAGTGTCATCTACCTGAAGAGCTGTGAACTGCCTCTGAAGCTCATTCACCACCTCATCTGTAGTTTCATTCTCTTCCTTGCATAACATGATAGGAAACTTTTCCAAGAAAAAACGAATGGAAGATAACTGTGCATCTTCAATTTTGTCTAACCTAGCAACTTGAGCATTCTTTAACACGTCATCCTTGAGTGGAAACTTGTTGATGATGTAGTCACAGGCAGTATAAAAGTAGTGTCTCACTGATGAAAAGAAAAGGGATTTATCTGTATCCGGTCCGTTCTGAAGGCACTTAACAACTTCAGATGATGCATTTTTTGCCATTTTATTTACAATACATGTCGTTTTCGGGCGACCACAACTATATTTCTTTGCAACTTCTGATGTGGGAAACATCTTAAATAAAGCACCAGCATGATCAGCCGCACTTAAGGGCACATTGTGTTCCACCAAAAAGGAAGTAAACAGACACTCGGCCCTAATTACGTCATTGTCAACGTTTCCAGACTTAGCAAAAAAGGTGTTGATTTTCTTGCTATCTTCCTTCGATTTAACATAACTAATGTGTTTACCGCACTTCACATGATTACTTAAATCGTTTTTTCCACCATGTGCAATATTAATATCACACCCACATACCGTGCAAAAGGCAAATTTTTCTCCCTTTTTTGATTTTAGTATGCACGGAAAATCAACCGAGTATGATTCTTTAAATGTCTGGAAGTACTGTTTCTTATTGGATTTGTTCATTCTCGATATCTACTAAAACATCGAAAGGAACCTGGATCACTGAACGTCACATAAAATTATAACATAAAACACTTCAGACAGCCAACACTTCATTAAAACATGTCAAAACACACAAAGTCTTAAACCCCGATGCCAACCTCGTGAAGAAAGAATATGCACATGGTAGAAAGAAAAAAAAACACACGTGGAACGAATGTAATTAGTCCAAGGAATACAGGAAACTGCGAAGCACGAAGTTATAGCACAAAAACTCGACCGCTTCATTAAAATATGCCATAACCTTAAAAGACGAAAACATTCAAGGAACGCCAACTTCGTGAACAATGAACAACTAACGTGGTCAAAGAATATGGTTTAAATCGCAACGAGCGAACGGAGCGGAACAAAGAATATGCGAAGCAGAGCCTGTCGACACCTAAGATTCACATGGAAGAACGGTTATCCCGGCTTCAAATTCAATCACAAATGACGACACAACTATCACACGGTTATAAGTACGAATCATATCAAAGAACGAGTTATCGACTATCGTGGACTTGCCTTCGACCCACGCAAACAATCGATTGTACGGAAGTGGGCGGTATTATCGAATGTAAATTATCGTTTCAAATTTTTTCCGCGAAATCGTAAAATGACACCGTTCATCCGTAAAACCGTAAAATGCTGCAATTTCCGTAAATTTTACGGATAAACCGTAAAAGTTGGCAGGTATGTACATCTATAGGCAGAAAACTTCAACAATAAGAAAACAACTGCACCTCAATTTTGACGGGAACGCGCGTGTTTGGGGGAGAGCCAAGGGAGGGCGTGAATACAAACTCTAACCTATCGCGTAACGGACATCGAAGAAAAGAAGTAAACACCGCACAGCAAGCTTGAAACCTCACCTTTCCAACAGTATTAAATAATATCGGACATATGCCTACAGAAATCTACTAATATAAGATTAACAGCGCGCCGATTGAATCGGCTTTGGCACCTTTGGGCGAGCAGCGAGAGGGTTAAAGAACAATATAGTGTTCACTTTCAAAAATGAATAGCCTATGTTATTCCCAACTTACCTCTTAGTTTTGGGATCCTTCATTACGACAACATCTACAATTTCACCCCATTGTTCGAAGTGCTTCTTCAACGAATCGTCAGTAGTTCTGTAGTCAAGTCCACCAATAAACAGCTTACGAACATGTTCAGGTTCATTCTTTCCATCCTAAAATTAGAGGAAAACAGCTTTACCAACAATTTCCAAACATGGATTTTAAATTACTCATACATCAATTGAGCCATCTACTTTCTAAACTAGCTACATCACTTGACAGGCACAGAAGCCCATTGTGCACCCTAGTACAGACAATGACTCGCCCACGAGTGCTCTCAGGCGTACTGCATACATACTGTACAGTCCACATCAAGCATTGGAAGCTGTACACTGACTTAAGTTGCAGTAACAGGATGTCTACCAAAACAAATTAACAGATTTCCCTGACAATTCCCCGATTTTTCCCAGATAAATCAAAAAAGATCCTTGAGTAATAGTAGTGGCCATAATAAATATATAAAACATAGTTGGTACTTAAAGAGCATTTCAAAAAGTGCTCAAACAAGGGGTAATTTCAAATTGTTCAAGGTAAAACTAAAAATCCCTGAGTCATCAAAATACCCTGATAATTCCCCAAGTTTTCCAGAAATTAAAAATTCACTGAGTATTCCCTGTTTTCCAGAGTAATCGACACCCTGGGTAACCTAACAAATGCCATCGAAACTTATCAAAGCCACCATGATCAGTCTTTCCAGCATGGACAAAGTTTACATTTAGTGCCATCGTTTTCGGCTTGCTTACACTCCTGAGCAATATTACCCAGGGTGTAGACTGCAAGGATGAAGTAAAAATCAGGTGCATTTTAGCCACCTTTAAATTCAAGATGTCAACGTAGTAGCTCATGCGGTGAAAAATTAACAATGGACTGTATTTAAAGTGGTGAATAAAATTTCCTCACTTGCAGTGTAATAAAAATTTAACAGATATTTAATATTAAATAAATTGTTTCAGCTAATATGTGGTATCCAGTTCAAGAAGCTATGCTCCATATTGACATGAAATGATTATACAACTCGGACAGTCGGGAGGATATATTTAACGGGGAAATTTTTTCAGTCTGTGATTTACAATTTACCAACTATTTCGATAATGTCCCTTCCACTAAATTATTTTAAGACATATTTGGAACAGATCTGATTTTCTAAATATTTTGGTATACTATATTCTCTATTATAAAAGGTCAACTATAACATTCACATTGCTCGCAATTATATTTTTTATTTCATTTAAAAAAATTATTGAGGAGAACCATAATGTGGCCGACTAGTCTAAATTATTAATACTAATTTATTTTTAATGACATTAGGTGGAAATAAATACTCATTGGTTCTTAATGTGAAGAAGTTATGATTATTATATTATAGTTATGATTACCAAGAAGCGAGAGCCATTTGTAGTTTTCCACGGAAGAAATGTATGCAATTTTAAGCAATAGTCTTCGAATTCTGTGAAATACGGAAAAATATAGAGTTTACATGATCGACGCTGCTCTCAGCCGTTCGTCCTCAAGGTAGTACATGGGAGAAACATCGTGACTTATACAACCTGTGTCAATTTATTTTTAGATTGAAGAGATTTCCATGGTCCAAGTCAGGCACAGGAAAATCTACCTTGATTACGCAATCGGCGCTACTTGCTGGAAACTTGCCCATCGTAATCTGTGAGCCGACCGGCGCAACTTTAAAAGATTTCAACAGACCTCGGCAAAATTCATGGTGGCCACTCAAATCGGTCAATACTTTCCAGGAGTAATTCTAATTTTTCCAGAATTAAAAAATAGCACGAGTCCCAGGGAGGGGGCTTTATCAGTTGCCTACTTCAAGACCAAATTAAGCAGTTGTGTTTGGTTTACTTATACAGATGTTGACAAAAATTAGTGATGCGTTGATACGCAAGCCTGTCACAAATGATTTGTTTTAAAAAAAGCCTTTGTAGCTCAAATATCCGCTTTAAAAAAAAATAAGAGAAAAGAATGCCGCCTGCTATTTTAATGCGGTAAGACTTAATATGTTTTACAAAAATACTATCGCATGTTCTCCCTCACAGAAACTGGTAGCCTGAGGAAATTTCTTTCGTTAACGATAAGAGTGGTCACCCAAAACCGCAGCGGGAGTTTGATTGAAGATAAAACATGGCGTGTAAATTTCCGGTTAAAAATAAGCAATTGTATGTAAAATTATTTTTATTTTAAAAAATCCTCTCGGCCCGCCGGAAGGCGGAGGTAGAATTCACCGGGCAAACTAGGGTATAGGCTATAATAGGCAAAATATGCAGGTTTTCGTAGAAGGATCAGACCTCATTTATTGCGAGAAAGTATTTTACAATTTAATTCGAGTCAGTTAACTTTTCTTTCGTCTTACTATGCATATTTTTTACATTTTATTGTGTTAGGGGGACGGTAACCTTGTCATTTGGGGTCCATTTTTATACTTGTGGTCACACCGTCCTTATGCAAGGTTTGGAACTGATGTGTAACTTAGTCTGTTACTTCCTCACGTCAAATTTTATCTCCTGCAGAGATGTTGGTTGATTCCTCAGTTTGGGGCTGCGACAACGGGGTCATGTAACCCCGTGTACTTTGGGTGTGTGTAGAATCTGTCGGATAAACGGTGTTAATTGAGATTGCTGTATTAGTCTAATTCATGTAAGGACTGCAGACGGTCAATTTCAAGTAGTAGTTCCTAATGTTGGTACCAAATATACCGTAAACGACACCTAGCTGTGAACTTTGCTACTAGATGCCACCGCAACCCGTAACTTGCAACGAACGTTGGACTTCCCCTCGGAAGGAAAGCATACTGAGGGATTTTCAGCGCTCTTTGAAAATCCGACGACTTTGGCCGGCTTTGATCCCGCGTTCTTGGGCATAGAAGTTCAGCATGCTACCAGCTAGGCTGGATAAGTCACCGAAGCCGCTTCCCACATAGATGGAAAACTGAATGTGATCGTTGTCATGGCAACCTCTGATAGCTCATCCCTCATCAATTTAGAAGCATTGTCATGTGTACCTCTGATGGCTCTTGGCATTTTCTTCTAGTTCCGAAATCATTTTTCTCATCCCTTGGCGTAATGGTGGGTTGTATCAAAAATTCTTTCAGACAAACGTTTTAGGAAATTATCAGGGGAATATCGTCCATTTTGCACGGTTTTGATATTGTGCCTATTTAGAGATACGATTAATGTTTCCTGAAAAAACCACTTTTTTCACATATATACATAAATTATATATAAACTTTTGAACTGACTGGTTTTGGGGTCTGGGGGATGTGAAACGAGAAGATTGTCAAAATTTTCCGGAAGTCGAAACATGGTACCCATTGCAATAGTTAGCTTTCTAATGAAATCGACCTAAAAACTTCAGCACACAAGACTTTTACATATTAAATTAAATAAACAGTATCGAATGTTACATAATATTTAAGGGCCTTATTTTTTGGTGAAATAAAACTTAATTTCTGTGTTAAAACTGAGTACATTTCAGTGGGTATTTCGCGAAATAAATCGTCATAATGATCGATGTTTCTTCTGAAATCTTCCTTATAGTATGGGGTAAATCTAACAAATTTTGTGGTAAGGGGGTTTCAACTTCTTTGCAATGTGTAGGGTAACGCTGAATGTTACTTGCCGCTTAGAATATTCTCATTTCCTTTTTTCTTCCGCTTTTTATGAGTTTCTGAATCCCTGCAGTGTTTATCACACGTGTCTTTGTTCCCACGGAATAAGAACATTGGAGTACCGTATTTACACATTAGAATCTTTCTTGCAGCGTCAAATACATCCCCCACTGTTGTATTCCTCGGCCCTCGAGAAAACTGTTTTGACTTTAGTTTTCGGCATTTTTATACTTAAATGCTGGATGTTTGCCAATAAAGTTTTATCAGTCGTGAACTCTCACTGCTATATCTATGACCACAACACCATTTGATGCAATCGATAGCCTTAGAGATCGCGTCAAGGTGTTACTAAGAATTTGGGTTCGTGGCGACATTACGATCCGGCCCCGTCTGGGGAAATTTTAGTTACATCAGTGACGTTACCGTGATGTCACTACTGATGTATTCAGTCGCATTGCTTGCCGGGAGCTTGTCAGCTGATTGATACATTAGTTTCACGCGGTTCTCTCGTGACAGTCTGCCATTTCTTTTAACATGTTTGCGTATGTTTATAACGAGATTGTGATATTAGTAGTGTCGTCTACGCAATTGTGTTGGCAAATTGTAATGATAGTGTTGAATTCGTGAATGGCGTGTGTTACAATTCCATTTTGGTGCATTGGTGTGTGACGTATTTGGATATAACGGGCTGACGTATGTGGAAGGGACGTGGTGGATGGTTGTTGGTAAGTACTGAAAGAGTGTTAGTCACTTCATATTCTTTCGTGCTCTTATACAGTCCTCATATCAATTGGTAATGGCTGATGTTGCTGGCCCAGCGGTTTGTGCGGCAAACGCAAAGTCGTTTCTTCATCGAGTACCGGTAGCTCTGACAGTGGCGATGAGGTTATGGAGGTACCTCAAGGGGCTAAGAAGTGAATTGTACTGTTCGGTATTCTCTCGACCGTACAAGGGGCTGTTGATTTCGCTCGTGAAAAGGGTCTCTTGGGCAAAGAATATTTTTGTCCGAAGTGCGAAAGGCCGATGAAAGATTCCAAGGTGCCAGTCTCTCTCAGTTCAGACGGCATTATGTGGCGTTCCGAGTGTGTGTGTGTTGGCGCACAATTCGAAAGGGCTCGTTCTTTTCCAAGGCACGGATCTCTATTAAAGATGTTTTGCTCATTGCCGGCGTATGCCTATTCATGATATGCATGAGTTGAGTGTATCTTCGCGTACTGTTGACTGGTTTTAGTTTTGTAGGGAGGTATGTAGTGCATGGGTGCGTGAACGTGGTTGGCCTTTTGGGGGGGAGGGTGTTATTGAAATCGATTAGAGTTGTTTCGGTAAGCGGAAATTCAACAAGGGCAAGCGAACGAAAAATACATGGGTTTTGGGGGGGGGGGTTGTTCAGGGTAATCAGGGGAGGGATTGTTTTTTTTTTAAGTTGTTGCAAAACGGGATAAGGGGATGCTGTTGAAAGTCATTAAAAAGCATATTAAGGTTGGGACAACTATGTACAGTGATATGTGGGGTTCTTATGGGGGATTAAATAAAGAGGGGTTTATACATTTTGCTGTTACTGTGCAAACAGGGGCGTGTACCAATACAATAGAAGGGTTTTGGTCTGCAGTGAAATATAGCATTGGGAAGTGGAAAAGGGAAGAGTCATTTAGATGAGTATGTGTGGAGGAAAAATGTCGATCCCGGGGTGTGTCTGAAAGGTTTATGGCTGATTGTCGGAGAGTATATCCTCCAAGTGTGAGAGATTAGTGGATGTGGTCAATGTGTTATTTATGTTAATCATTTTCGGCAGGGAATATTTTGAATGCTAAGGGGTAGGGGGATTTTGGGGTGGGGGATTAGCTTGTGTAAATGGTCAAGTGGGAATGATGATTGGTATGTCCCTGCTGAATGAATTTTTTGTTGTGAATGAATGGTATATTAAATTTATAAAAAAATGTTATTTTTTCATAGGATTATTGTTTTCAGTTTGTGTGGGCCAAGTTTTGGTCTTGAAGTGTTAATTCTCGTTTTCGGCGTTTATTGTTCTATTTGAGAAGTAGCCATGCGTAGTAGCGTTTAATTGCAATTATGAAGTATATAAATTTTTATTTTTTTAAATGATAGGCTAGGTTAATTTAATCTAATTTTTAAAGTACACTAAATCATTGTACATTTGTTTTCATTGAGAAGTCTGCGTTGGAATATTGAATTTGTTTTATTGGCCAAGTTGTGCCCTTTTTAATTTATTGTTCGCAAGCTGCGGTTCTTTCTTGTTAACTTTTGAGTGTATGTTGTATGCCTGGAGTGAATGAGTATGTATGGGTAAGTATGTTATTGTGAAGATTAAATGTAAACTTTATTATTTATTGTTCACTTTAGACCATCCTCCCTTTTCATCACTTTCAACACCTTAGCTTATTGAAAATATATCAGTTATGATATGCATACCTTTCGACAGACTGTAGTGGCTACGCTGGCTAAAGCTCGGCATTAGGTCATGGGGCCAAGCTCTCTGCTGACTCGGTAGACGCGTGGGTTCGAGCCCCACCTTCGGCCGTCCTTGAAATGGTTTTCCATGGTTTCCCATTTTCAACACCAGGCAAATTCACCATCATTCATTTCATCTCATGAGGTTGGCGTCAGGAAGGGCATCCGGCCGTAAAAATCATCGCCACAAAGACTTCCATCGCATCTCAACCCCGACCACGTTGGAAAGCGGGAATAATAAGGGGTAGACATACATACATGATATGCATACCTTTCGGGGAGTTGTTTCACAATCTCTTCATACTCAGCCACTGCTGCACCGCAATAATTGTTATTTCACGGAAAGAATGCAATCTGACAGATAAGATTGCATTTGTGTCCGCTACTAGGTCCAAAATTAATGTTAGTATTACAAGCAAGGGGGTCTGGGGCGTGAGCCCCAGGTTAGGTCTTTATGTAAAACATTATAAATACATAAATAAACACTGTAATTGAGTTCACTTGGTGATTTCATACATCACATGTGAAAGCTGCGGTTCTTTCTTGTTAACTTTTGAGTGTGGGGGTGAGAACTTAGATTTCAACTATGTAAGTGGGTCTATGACAGCGGAGCAGTGAACATCTAATACTCAATCCTCTCCGGAGATCCTCCTGACTATTAAATCAGGTAATTTCAGTTTTTAAAGATATTTATACAAAGAATGGTCTAAAATGAACTGCTACCACTAAATGTTTCATTATCTGTTTTTGATATAATTTCTGAGCCATGGAAAAGAAAGTTTTTTTTGTGTGTGCGTTTGGAACAATTACCTGCCCAGCATTGGGAGTCATTCATTGCGAGGCGAGTGGAATTTTATGTCTGTCGTGTTATGTTCCTATATTTACTTTTGTTGCATTTCATTGAAAATTTGTCATAGTAAGTTAAGTGATCGGTAACATATTGGTCAAAATTGAAATTTACAAGAACACCTGCAAAAGACATACTATAACAGTCTCTTGTATTAGCGAAATAGGTTTCAAACAGTGGAATACATAAAAAGACTTTTATACAGAAATTATAATGCTATACACATACCTCTGATTCGAATTATGAAATTGTAAGAATTACGATGTGTATCGGAATCTACAATTGCGGAAAATTGAAAATATCAGTTGAAATCGCGAAATTTTTCTACGCATCGAAATATGCAATTGAGCTATTTAGGTGAATTGTAGATTTCGATGCACTTTTTTTTATTATGAAATTGTACGAAATACAATTGATCTATATAGTCCAATTGTAGATTTCGATGCGGTTAATTGAAAATATCAATTGAAATCGCGAAATTTTTATTGTAGATTTCGATGCGTAAAAAATCTCGCGAATTCGAAGGTTGTGTTTCCCCACCCAAAATCCCCTATTACCCAGGCTTTTCCCGTAAGCTTGCTACAGGAGTGACGTCGTTGATGACGTCATGGTAGACGCCATTTTGTTTTAGGGGAATTTTATCGCGGCGGCATCGCAATGGAATATTATCCCAGAATTTGGACTCGTCGCAACATGTTTGTTTACAGAGAAACAGTCACGTGAGGGCGCTACCCCTGCAGCAGTCACACTGCGCAGATGAGGGGGGAGGACCAATCTCAAACTTGAAATTTATGCTGAAGTTTACTACTGTAAAGATCTTTAAAATGTAAAATTCAGATTTTTATCTGGTCCCCCAACCAAAATATTGCAGGTCAAAAATAAATTTTTCAAAAATCAGTTTTTTAAAAGCCTGTTACTTTTTATGGGGTAACTTCTCACCACAAATAATTACTATGAAGGGTAGAAGCACAAAAAATGTTAGGGATGAGATACTATTTTCTTAGAAAATCTATTGATTGAAAATTCAGATTTCTGAATTTTAAAACAAAAATTTTTATTAATTAAAAATCTGTAAAAAGACATGAACCCTAGTGATAATGGGTTCAATGTGTAGGCCAAAGTGTACTGAATTCAATGCTTTTTATTTGATAGGCCTAGAGCAACCCATTGCCAAGATATTTAAAAAACTCAGATGCTTACAAACACCAAAAAACACGATCGGTCTATAACAAAATGGCCACCATTTAAAAACTGTAATACAAAAAAAGTTCAAAAAAATATTTTTTATGCTCACTACATGATGAGGAACAAACCCAGCAAATATCAAATTTTTCTGAGATGGTCAGGCAACTAGTGCTGAACCACTTGGCCTGGATTGACCCGAACATATTATGCATCTGAATAAGTGCAATGGTGTTGGTGCAATACATTGAGGTTATCAGCTGCAATAAGCATTGGTGCTTACAAATTTACCGTAATTTATTCGAAACTTATCGTTCAGCCATGAGGCCATAAATTATACCATTGCTACCTCAGGAGCTCGGGAGAGCCGAAGTTTTCTGAAGTGATCTGATCATTTTCCTACAGCGCTATGCGACAAAAGACGACACTTGGTCTACTGACAATTAGATATAGTTTCTAGGCTGTGTCTTATTTCACTTACTCCTCTTTCTAATCTTTTAGAAATTTGTAAATTACATGTGTCAGTGCTTTAGTTACTGTCCGTCCACCAGCTTAAGGACCGTGGCAGGAATGCAATGAGTCAGCTGGCCTCTGCGCGAACGACAATAGTGCCAACCTACTGACCAGTACGATTTCACAATTGAAACTAAACTAAAGTAGCAGTGAGTTACCATTGTTTTAGACGAGTGAAAAATCTTAATGGAAACCTGTGTTAAGCTGCCAAGCGGTCCACGATTGACTACAGTAGTTATTGGCAAACATAATTACGTTCTGTTCCTAACTACGCAAAGTGTACTTCCGCGTCACACAATACTTTGACGTGGACTGTACTGTCTGCTCAAGTCTGGAATTCCATTAAATCAGATCGGTGGTGACAAGTGTGAAGAGATAGGCTGAGAGAGTGAGAGTGTGTAGGCTCACCCGCAGGCTTCAAGGGCAATCATCTAAAACAAACATCTGGCCTGTACCTGCAGCGCACGTCCACTCAATCAACGCAGCTGGAATCTGGTGCACGGACAGTAGTAAATAGCAGTTTCCCTATCCATTATCATCATTAGGGGAATATTTTATGCCCATTATACTGTACTGCTAATCACCCTCGCTACAACCACCACAAAAAGTTTTTTTTTCTGGTAGTTTAAGTATCATGTGCCAGTTCTGTAGTAGTATTCATTATCATCCATAAAACAAATAAATCCACCGGGCAAAGCCGGGCACAACTGCTAGTAATGAAATAAAAGGGAACACCATTGGCCTGGATAAAGATTATTGATGCGGGACAAAAACCAGGGGTGTTCTGTTAGCTAACGCAACCCAAGCTACCCAACCACCATTGGTCTGGACGAAAATATTGGTCTGCCGGCTGCGATCTAGTACCGAATGCGAGGGGTTGGCATTACAGACTCGAGTGAGAAAGATGGCGGTCAGAGATTCGATAACTATGTAAGTCTAGTTGCTATTAGGGCGGGATGGTGGGTCAATGACAGCGGAGCAGTGAACATCTAATATTAAATCTTCTACAGTTATTCTCCGGACTACTAATTCATGTCGTTTTTAAAACTTCTTATACAAAGGATTGAGTCAAATGCACTGCTACCGAATTTTGTATCGGACATGTTGGCAACGGGTATGACGTAGTGTACGACTTCAATGTGCAATGGGGGGCTAATATAAACACCCCTGGTTTTTGTCACACAGTAGGGGTAGTCACATCAGGGTGTCGAGCGATTCCCTTTTTTTTTCAAATTCCTGCATTTCCCGTACGAAAATCCACCAAATTCCCGTATATTTTAGAACTCCTTAAGACTAGTTTGCATACCGAATGGCTGAAAAATGAATCTTAAAGCGCGAATTAAGATTTTCTGGCGTAAGCAACTGCAGTTTTGGAGATACTTCCGCAGCCCACGGGAGATGGCGAGATTTAGGCCTAATCTGTAGCGTGAGCAAAGCGCGCGAAATCTCTCGCAGATGGGATGAGATGCTACGAACACAAATGAAATACTGTTTACCTGAGGAGAGCTGATATAAATGACTTACTGAGGAGGGTTGACAGAGTAGAGAATAGGAGTGTCACATAATAAATGTTTACGGGAAGTGACTGAATCGTATGGTACCGTAACCGTACAGAGCTTCCACGAGTTAAAATGGCACCGTAACACTAACAATAACAAAACGGCACCGAAGCTTATGCATAGCGAACTTCCGGTCCGCAAATATCCATTTGATTTTCATTGGCAGTGAATCGTTTGTTCGTGATTGATTATCTTCTTTATTATTTCGGATTGTGGTTTTGTTTTTATGCGTTAAACTAATGAAATAAGAACCAGAGGGTTGGCCTTTCATGAATATTCCTAAGACAAGTGTCTCCTAAAAGAGTAATTAGTAACACTTCGCATCAGACTACCATAACTAACAGCTTGCCTACTAAGTGTGCGATTTGCACATTTGAAACGGCAGTTCTAACATATCTTAGACTACAATAATTAAGTTGGTGCAAATTAAGTGTTATATGTGAGAATGTTATTATAATTTGCTATCCGGTTGTTATATTAGTATATTATGCATTAATGTGACCCGTTTAAATGCTAAATTCTGATGGAAGCTACGAGTTATAAGCTATTTGCCGTACCGGTAGGCCCAATATTTACTAACGCATCGTTTCTTCTTTAATCATAATTATAATAGCCTGTCTATTAACACTTATTTAACCAATCATTTTATAATTCTATACATATTCCAGGTATTGCAAGAAAGCGATATTTGATAGCACATGCGGTTCCACCTTAAAATCCAACCATGCCTAGTTTTCAGTACCTATGGAAAATATTACCGTAAGTTAATAAACCAAACAGGCGACAATTTTTTAAATGCTCATTTACAACTTCACCCTAGTCAAGTACCATACGGTAATCACTGAAAGGGAAGGGGTGGGGGTTGGTTATGACCTCAATTTCACAAAGGAACGAACCTCATTTAGCATGAATTATGGAAACCGAATCCGAATGGAGGTATGGATTGTCTGCATTTAGAAATATGTTATGTCAATAATTTAAAACAAGCTGCCAGAAAACTAAATACAAAAAGCTGCGTGCCTAATAGTGTTAAGTTGCTCCGTGAAAAAAAAAAAAAGATTATACGACGTGCAGTTAAACACAATCATCCAATTGGAGAAACCCTTTCTTTGTCACGTTCTTATAAGCAATTCAAACATAAACTGCTGTAATTTACAACATTTAGAGACTACGAGTGTTGTATGTGGCACGTTAGCAGACATTTCGCATCATTAATACATAAGGAATGAACACATGCACAGCTTTCTCACTGCACACAGCTGAAGATCATACGTATCATTCGAAGGAAACAACGCGAAGGATATATCGAGAGCTTGGAACAGCTGAGCTGTGTTTCTAAGTTTTTGGTGTTGTAAATAAACTGATTCGAATAATACACAGAGCTACATTTCAGACATTATTTCTGTACAATTATACGTAATATATTAAAAAAACTATCCTGAGTCAACCCCAAGGACATTCAGAGAAATAAGATACTTTTAGATGAATAAATAAATTACACACCGAAGCTATGATACCTTTATTATCGGTATTCAATTCAATAAATACGACAAAGAGGGCAAACACTCTACAGCTAATGAATATAAAAACACTCACCATGCAATGATTATCCTTTAACATGAAACACGAGTCTGATTGGAGGTCGTTCACAGCTTACTACAGTAGTCGGCAGATAACACCATACACACTCACTGAATCGCGACTCTCTACGGTTAATATTAGCTTTCGTGGAAACACAGAAGTAAAGTTAAGGTGAAGACATATTTAGCACTGAGCACTAAGCACTAAAACAAGCAGCTCTGTGGCGATATTATTGCCGTGGTTTTATATTGTCGAGTTGTAGGCTATTGAATGAAAGTGTATTTTGAACACTATGACCGGAAACAATAGCCTGTGCTCTATTATCGATTGACGCAAGCGAACTGACACCGATAAATAAATTATCCTCAGTCACTTGGCAAGGGTGTGACACCCTCCATCCCTTCACTGTCCCTATCATCATCACCACCATCACTGTCTTCGTCAGAGCTTGATGAATTGCCAAGGTTAAAACTAATTCCATCCACTGCGATATCCAGACCGCCTTCAGTATTTTTTTCTGTACATGCTGTACGGGATGTGTCCAGTCCTCTGATCGAACTTCAGCGAAGTAAAAGTAAATAACAATGACAAAAGGAAATCTGACACGGACAATGGTTAACAAGCGACAAAAAATGCCTGCCCATACGAGAAGAATTCTGTCACCTATGTGGTGAATTTTGTTGCCACATGTGGGTGACTGGTGTTAGATAGTAAAATGTCGAGAGCTGTGAGACATTGCTTGTAGTTTTTGAAATTTATGCATGTGTGATGCATTTGCAGTGAGTGTTTGCACGGACTTTAAACCAATTTGGTATGTGCATCTCCCCTGCAAAAGAAGGTAATTCTGCACGCCGTGAGAATTTGCCTTCTCGTAACTTTACGAACTTTTACGAGGTATATTATTGAAAATATAGGTTTTATGATTTACATACCTTTTACGGAGTTCTTGGGAGTCGTTTCAAAAGAAGACCATGGAAAGGCTAAAAACAATAAAATACCACATGCGACACACCGCGAATACTTTTTAATTAAATATATTTTATCAAAGTAGATAATAGAAAATAAAATAATGCAAAACTAAATTAAATAAGACTTTGACAAATACAAGATTGTTACTAGGAACTTCAGTTACACACAGCACAAAATTAAGTTCTTATGACGGTAATAATTTCTGAATAGGAACTGTAGGCTAGTCATACACAAAATAAAATAAGACTTTGTTAATACTAGATTGTTAGGAACTTAGTCGGACAAAATAAGATAAAACAAACAATATTCAAGGATTTATTAATTTAAACCTTCACTAGGGAACTCCTCTTCTCTGCTTCAGAACGGGTGTCCAATATCTTTTTCTTTTATTCCAATTCCTGGAGATCTTTCATGGGTTTTCTTTCCACTGCCACTTAGCCGTCGCTTCGCACCTGTTTTGCTTCCTTGAACACGGCTTAGGAGTTTCGTACAGTATGGACTCTTGCTCACGGATATCTTTTCTACTCCACCAGCTGCCATCACAGCGTCCTGATTAGTAAGCATTCCAATCAGAAAGATGGTATATTGGCTTTCACGGCCGGTGTATTAAAACTCAGCAATTCTTCTAGGTTTGTGCCGTGTCTTGTGTGGGGTTTCGCCTAGGACACCAAGGTGGCCCATCGGCGGGCTCTTGGTGTCCCCGCCCGTACCCCCACAGGAGTAACGAACTACGCGCTACCTCCCTTTGTAAAGAGTGCAACTGCACTACTTTACTGCGAAAACTATAAGTTCAAGCAGCCTTAACTTCCCTATGAAGGCTTCCAAAAAGATGGTATATTGGCTTTCACGGCCGGTGTATCAGACTTGCTTCTTCGTGATTGACGATCATGCACTCCTTGTTCAGGGAGAAACCTGTCTAGAGCTGCATTGTTGTGATAAAAAAATCAGGATCATTTTAACGAAGGTTGTGAGATCGTTTCTGGCAGGAACTGAGGAAGGTGCTGCAGGCACTAATTCAGACCACAGCACGTCGATCCGTGGCTCTTTTCCGTCGAACTGCTTCAAACGCAAAGTGACTGAGGGCCAGTCTCAGAAGTGCGGAGTAGCTGCTCTTGATGCGGTCAGCCATTGCGCCAGAAATCCGATCATAACTTCTTCCAACTCTCTCAGCGACCCCTATAGGGTCTAGGAAGGAAATAGCACGGGTCATCTTGTGAGCAAGAGGTGAACTCTGATTTTTTCAGCCACAGGATACGAATGTACGAAATTGCAGCACATCCGCACCTGGAATTTTCTGAGATCTAGTTAGTTTCTCTAAGGGCTGCTGTTGTCGAGAAACCCAGGTCTCGTCTGTGAATAACGCGGACTGATTCCTGTATGTCATTGTCAGCAACGAGCGCGGCACGCGGAGAGGTTACGGCCGGCGTCGGCCAGGCAAAGCATGCATTCGACGTTGGCTGGGTTCTCATCCCGCTTAGCGCTCTATCGGTGGCGCAAATTGCGAGTGGCAGCGCGGTCTGCAGGCGAAACAGAAGACTGAGCGGGAGGACTACCGAGCGTTCGGGGGCTAAGAAGTCAGGCATTATGAAACTTTCCAAGATTTCCCGTATGAAGTGTGATTTTCCCGTATAAATCCCGTATTTTTCCCGGGTCACTAAAATTCCCGTATCGCTCGACACACTGCGCATCAATAATCTTTATCCAGGCCAATGGTTTTGCCTAGCAGTACAATCATTAAGTTGGCAGCAAACATAGCGGGATGCTTTTTGATAAGATAATTACTTGAAAGTTTAATGTTGACTATTTCCTAATTTTGGAAGTGTTTACGCAGTGTTAATGGCAAATGGCTTTAATAACATGGCAGAGTGATTACAAACCATTTTCAGAGTGCTACTAAGTAAAATAACGCACTTTCGAAACTGGCAACGGATACTATAAGAGCCAGAAAATTATTTCTTTACATAATAAAAAAATATTTCCAGTGCAGCAGTGACAATTCAATATGAAATGAACTTCTAATGACTCCCAGAAAGGTATGGGAATCATAAGTAATACATTTCCAATAATCTGTCTTGTAAAAGTTGTGAAAACAGATCTTGAACCATTAATGAATATACTTTAGCAAGTGGAGTTCTGTAAAAAGAATAACTGAAATACTTCAAAACTTGAGGGAACAAACTACTATAAATTTCTTCTATTACAATTCAAAATCCTGTTTCATGTCTATCCGAATTGGTCATTATCCAGATCAGAGAAAATCTAGATTACGACCGTGCCGTATAAACGGGGTATAAGCGAAAACGGCAACAGAGCTCAGCTATTCCAAGCTCCCGTCATATCTGCCACGTTCTTTCCCTCGAAATTGGGTAAAGCAACGAATCGATCCAGTTGAAACAAAACCACACCCAAGTGGAAAATTTATACAAAACAATAAGGCAAGAAAATCTTTTTATGGAAAAACCCATCCCAACCAGTCGCATGTAGATCCAAGTACTTATTTCGAGTGGCAAGAATACCCAAGTAAACTTAGGGGCATAACTAAACCCCAAGGTCATCGACCCGTTAGGCAAATCAAATATTCCAAATGCGAAAAAGAGTGAAAACCACTCAGTTGTGGCAAATCTATGCAGAGAAAAGTCCGGAACTGCAATTCCGAACAATCAAAATACACAGAAATTGAAACGTAGCAACGAATCCAGGCACCGTAATTCGAAACAAAATGTCCGCTACTTAATCACCCCAATAATTAAAGTGATTTGAATCTAAAGGATGTTAATAAGCAATAAATTAACAATGCCCTTTCAAGCAAATTCCCAATCAAAATCACGAAATATTTCCCCAAACACTCCTGAAAGGCTAGAATGGGAAAGGAAAGCCGGCTTGGAGGCAATTTCAACCAAACTAAAAACCGACAATAATAACCCACCACTCGAAATTTAAACAGTTTTATTTAAAATCGCATCGCCTACATGCAGGAGTAAATAAATTTTTAACAGTAAGCAGCTTACAGAGAAAAAGAACTATGCCATTACTGTAATGACGCGCTGGGCGGCGTCACCTGGCAAGTCACACTACATTAAATTAACGACTTTATTTAACGAAACTGCACTCCAAGAAACCCTCAGACACTTAGGAAAACCATACTTGGAGATATTCACAAATTAATTCAGCTTACCTCGTGTTCCATCTTCACCATTTTTCAGCAAACACCGACGAGCACTGTTCAAGACGAAGTAACTTCCAACAGACGCCAGCACAAAATGGACGCATTCAACGCGGAAAAGCAATTTTCAAGGGAGGGCAAGTCATTCCTTTCCGGAAGTACTACTACAGTCAAAACAGTTTTACAGATTTGATTTATGTTATCAATGGAATAAAAGCCAATGACTGTCAGCAACTGAGAATGCTATCAAAATTAGACGGCAATTTTCTCAAATAGCGAATTTAATATAAACTCCAATACCGGTACCACTAAGCTGTAATGCGATTTCCAATTTATTCTATGGAGATAAATTTAAGACCAAGATCAATACTTCAATCATATTAAAACCCGGTATTTATATTTTAACGAATATCTACCATTCATCTTTCTATTGACATTAAAACTAAAAAGCATAATAAGTGGGGACATAATAATAGCTTGTGCTTAGATTTATAAAGTTTCACATTGATTGAGCATATCTATTAGTGAGGTTCATCAGTAAACTGCAGCTTAAGAGATCTTCCCTGTAGATAGCACTACAGTTACTCTTGCCGGCTTCCAGGAACTAATGGAACAGATTCAAACCAAGCGTTAGTGCGATTTGGCTAGATTTCTACTCCACAGAAGCTATGTTGAACCAAGAATGGAAAGACCAGACTATCAGCTGTGTCACACATGGACAAGATTTGCAGTGCATGGTTTTCATTTTTGAGTCTGTAAGACGGAAGTTTAACATTCGAAGTGAGTACTGGACAACAGGACGAGACATGGACAACGGTTGTTAAGCGACGACGCACTAGAAGCATCACCACTATCACCGGTACGAGAGACAACAAGGAAGCCTCCATAAAATCGGGAGAAAGGATGGGATGGTTACATATCGGCCACTTACATGCAGATACAGACCGTAAAAACCTCATCTCGCATATTCAAAAGATTGGAGTTTCCGGAATAATAGTATGTGAACAACTGCCTTAAAGTGGGTAGAACAAGTCATTTAAAGTAGGAATACAATTCGAATTTTTAGACCTTGTGAACACGCCAAAATACTGGCCAAAGAGTGTTACAGTGAGACGCTATCTTTTTCGAAGAACCCGGGAGGATGGTGGACAACTTCGATCGGGGTATCAACATAGCAATACTCCAAACGCTAGAAGATGGCAGGGAGGAGAAACTCGCCTGTATCAAAACAGGTACTAACGATGCTATAAGATTACTAACATGGAATGTAGAAGGTCTGACAGGTTTAACTAAGTTATAACCTTTTGATATATTCGAAAACTTTGACATAGCAATACTAACAGAGACTTTTCTCACAAAGGACTGGAACAGACAGGGTTTCTATGCGGTGCACGGTTTTGCTATAACTCAACCAAAGGGAAGACCTATCGGAGTAGTGTCTTGTATATTCACATCAAAGTTCTCCCCTTTCAAAGTTGAAATGAAATCGCCTAACATTGTTGTTATAAGAACCAAATTGTGCACTATTTTAGGCATATATTTTCAACCGGAATACAAGGAATGCGATATTTTGGGTCTAACTAGTGAAGGATTAAGTAAAATTCAACGGGATGAACTAGTGATTATTGCAGGTGATTTGAACTGTCGAGTGGATATCATGTCTCACAAATCTGAACCGGTTCTCGACTTCTTACAAGCAGAGGGAATTACCTTAATAAACAAACAACATGAGAAAACGTATATCTGTCACAACGGAAACAGCACAATAGACCTGGTGCTGTCTAATCTTTATTCTGTTCAGTCTGTCAACCAGACGGTTCTCAGCAAATTAGAAAGGAAACATCTACCAGTGGCAACAACCATTCGGCTGAACCAGGAACACTTTATCCCTCCCAAGATTGCATATAGATCAAGAGTGTTAGATACGGAACTCATAATTTCAGATAATGAATGCCTCATATTGATCGAAAATCTACTACGAACCGGTAACATTAATATGGCTACACAGGAAATGGAGCAAATTATTCAAAATGCAATGAAGATAGACCCAACAGAAGAGCACAACCATGGTTTGATACTACATGTTATGAAACTCGCAAGAAGGTTTCATGTTGCCAGGTCTTCACCCACAGATGCTACTCTTCAGGATTATGCTACGAGTCGAAGAGAGTATAAGAATCTAATTAAGATTAAAAAGGCGGAGTACTATGAGAACATAGGCAAAGTACAAATTGAAAAAGCTAAAAATCAACCTTATAGTGCACTCAGACCAAGAATCCCGAAATTCCCCCGCGACATTCCAATGGAAACTTGGGTTGAACACTTCACTCAGGTTTTTCGACCCAAGGATACAAGACCCGTTAAGAGATCTGATAAGACATTGGAAATTGGTAACTCTCCTATGTTTACACAAGAAGAAGTACAAGATGTAATCAACAAGCTGAAATCAAAGAAAGCTTGCGGACCGGATAATATTTACAATGAACACATAAAAGGTGCGGCTCCTACTCTTCTGAAATCGTGGACATTTCTATTCAATGAATGCCTCCAACAGGGGTGTACTCGGGATCAATGGAGGACTTCTACTCGAAAGCTTTTGTACAAGGGGAAGGGGGGTCCTAGTGATCCGGACGCTTACAGAGGCATCACCTTGGAATGTACTCTTCTGAAAATATTCACCAAACTTATAACAACCAGTCTTAGAACTCTAGTAGAAACTTCACTTCCAGAGGAACAATTTGGCTTCCGGACAGGTCGTTCGACTATACACGCAAAGTGTTTCCAAAAGGATATTCATGAGGCTCTCAGATTTAAAAGAGGGAAGATGATTACGGTGTTTGTGGATTACACTAAAGCTTTCGACTCAATTAGCAGAGTAAAACTGATGGACAAATGATCAAAGTTGTTAGGTGAGGACAACCCTTTAGTACTCATAATTAACGACATTTTGGCTGAAAACAGACTACAAATTGACGACTCAGTCTCCACATCTACAGGTATTGAACAGACAATTGGTGTATTACAAGGGGATCCCTTGAGCCCTATATTGTTCAACATTGCTACCCATGATGCAATGCAAGCAATTATGACAAAACAATTCAAATCTATATCTATGCTGATGATATGGTTCTGGCATCAGTTTCTAGAGTTGCACTTCATGAAGCCTTCGACAAATTGCTAGCCTGGGCACGAATAAACGAATTGACTATCAATAAGAAAAAACCGTAATGATGACATTCAAACGAGGGGGAAGCGCACTGAGTCTGAGATTATTACATGCGAGGGAGAAGAACTGGTTGCAGTAAACAGATTTAAATACTTAGGCATAATATTTCAACCTCATGGAACTATCTTCACTTTACATGTAAAGGAGAGGTTATCGGCAGCAATTCTGGCAATTAATGATATTCAACACCTGCAAAAAGTATCCTTGAAAACCGCACTAGAACTATTCCAGATGAAAGTACAACCAATAATTACCTACGGCCTTCATCTGATTTGGGCACATCTTACAAAATCAAATTTGAAAGTCATCGAAAAGCTTAAGGCTACGTTTCTGAAAAGAGTGTTATGCGTCTCCAAATGAACTCCGTCTCGACTGGTATATGAATTGTGCAGAGAACCCATGTTCTTGGAAGACCTAAGCATATGCTTGTCACTGCCATCTACGCCTTCATATCAAGAACTATTGCGAGAGCATCATCAGAAGAAAGCAGAGATTTGGAGCGATTTTTACTCTACTGACGCTATGATAAACAGAGAGTGGTCAGTTGCGAATTACGAATTGCGCCATCTTGTTACCCGATATGCGGTACATGGTTTTCACCACAAGGTTTGCCGCACATTACAGTTTCACACACCTGATATAAACTGTGTTTATTCTCTCTGCGAGAAAACATGTGAGCGTTATCACCTTGCTACTTGCATGAAGAGGAATAAGTCCTTGAAGGAAATTTGTTGTGAATAGTTATGTAGTTATATTTCTTATTTTGTTTGCTTAGGCCATTGGCTGTAATAAATATATTATTAACATTCGCCTGCTGCAGAGTGTATTTGTAAATTTTGTAGGGAACGTTGTGAACGGTATCACGCACTGGAATGTGAACGGAAGTTGTCGCTCAAGGAACGGTGTAGCGACAATGATCTTTCATGTTATACTAGGTATATTAAACAGTGTGCTTTTTTTTTCGGGGAGGCCCCGAAAGGTCCCCCCCCATCCCCCGCGTAACACCCGACCTTACTACTGGTGCCTCCGACATGCAGTTAGTCTTCATAGTAGAAGAGAAAGCATAGGGGATTGTTGGAAAAGAAGGATTGCCCTTTGAGGCTTAGCGCCTGTCCCATCACGGTCGCGATCTACCAGGCATCATGGGTATATATTGACATTGGTATATATAAAGGTAAGATTGTAGGGCCAGGGAAAACCGCATAGACAGAAAGGAAAGATTGTCTACACGTAAAACCTGGTGGCTTGGTTATTGCCACATGCAAGGATAATGTGGGTATTGAAATGAGTAGGTTTTGTTAGTACGGGAGGTGTATCATGCAACAGTTGCAAAATCAGTTTCCTCGCCGAGATTAGTATATGTGGGAATCAGTTGGCTTGGCACTACTGGGACTAGCGCGTCCGCAATGGCGGACGAACTACACGTCCAGGGTTAGGTTCGGAGCACAGTCCGCCTGCCTAGAGCGTCCTAGTACCAAGTCTCCGTGATCCGGAGAGGGGAGCCACGCCTGCGAGCAGGGGCTTCTTCTCTCGTGTCCTGGACATAGCTGATGGTTGTGTTATCAATCACTCCGCCGCTGCATACAATCGTCCTGAAACTATAAGCTAATGATTATTAATAGTCCTTCCCTTGGCTATCCTTTTGGCAAGCCAGGGGAAGGGTTTTTAAAACTAGGTTTTTTTTTGCCTTAAACTAAACTTAACTTAAGCCGAAACAAAGAAACAAACTGAAACAGCTAGACAGACGTGCACATGGACATAGACAATTAATTACTTCACATAAATATATACACTTCATTTATGCAGCAAGGGGAGCGCGTGCGGCCGCCCTGGTTGGCCTGAGCCTTTACCAAGGACTTCCATGGGAATGGGGAGTTTGGGTTGTCCATGAGAGAATTCCATGGGATCTGTATTTGGGGGAGACATTTGTGTTGTATGTCCCTGGGGTTAGTGCCGCTTTGCGCTACTCATAGCATCTACCTTCCCTGACTTGACCTGAAGAGAATGTGTCGAGGGGTAGGGTATTTGCTATTTCGGCCCATATCGTGTCGGCCGAGGGCTCTTACGAGTGGGTTTGCCGAATAGCGCCTGGAGCGTTGTGACCTTAGTGAAAGTTGTCGCACAAAGGCTTTGATGCTTGGCGTATTTGTTATGCGTTCTAGCTTTTGTGCTAACCGCAAGCATTTGTTTTGGATCATCTGCAGTTTTTTGAGGTTCGACTTAGCTGTGTAACCCCATACGGGGCTAGCGTACATTAATATAGGCCTTATGAGGGCTTTATACATGTTTACGCCCAGCGTCTTGTCGAGGCGACTCTTTCTATTTAGGAATGGGTAAAGCTGCAGTAATAGCATGTTGGCTTTACGCTGTAGTGTTTTGACATGGTGCAGCATGGTTAGTTTAGCATCTAGGGTTACTCCTAGATACTTAACTGTGCTCGCCCATGGAATGTCGCTCGCAAATAGTGTGAGTGGCCGGATGGTGTCAGGACGGTGTGAGATACAGTTCTTCTTGGTGAAGAGTACCGCCTGACTTTTGTCAACGTTGACTTTTATCCGCCAGTCTCTGAAATAGGGTTCCAGGGCCCATAGCGCTTCCTGCAGCCGTTTTCTGATACTGGCTATGCGAAAGTGTTGGGCTGTCATTGCCGAGTCATCAGCATAGAGGTATAACGTAGTTAATGCTCCTGCTGGTGTTGGCATGTCATTGATGTACAGGCTGAACAGCACGGGAGCTATTATACTGCCCTGCGGGACGCCTGCTCTGATCTGTCGCTTGGTGGACAGCACGTTCAGAATATCAACCTGGAATATGCGGCCTTCTAGATATGATTTGATGAGTCGTATGTAAGACGGATGGAAATTACAGTCTATTAATTTGGCTAATAGGCCTGTGTGCCACACCTTGTCGAAGACTTTCTGTATATCTAAGAAGACAGCTCCGGTGTCGCGTTTTTAGTTGAACCCTACCGTGGCGTGTTCGACCAGCCTCATAAGCTGCTGCGTTGAGGAGTGGTGGTTCTGAAACCCGAACTGCTCGTTTCTGAGCAGTCCATTTTCCTTAACGTGCGCTACTATTCTCTTTAGCAGTATTTTCTCGAATACTTTGCTTAGTGAGCCTAGTCGGCTTATTGGGTGGTAGTTGTCGGGGTTGGACTTGTTTTTGCCCGGTTTGCCGAATACTAATATTTTTGCCTGCTTCCAGCACTCGGGATAGTACTGTAGCGTGAGCATTGCATTGAAGATGCAGGTTAGTATTTGCAGG
This sequence comes from Meconema thalassinum, assembly GCA_946902985.2. Taxonomy (NCBI): domain Eukaryota; kingdom Metazoa; phylum Arthropoda; class Insecta; order Orthoptera; family Tettigoniidae; genus Meconema; species Meconema thalassinum. The sequence continues at coordinate 218,879,936 of OX336391.1, forward strand.
GCCTTGTCAGACAACCTCTTCAGTACTATATTCTGTAGGTTGTCAGGGCCCGGGGCTTTCCGATTAGGAAGGTGCCGGATAATCCACTTAATTTCATGAATATTGGTTTTGCGGACTTCCGGCTTGGGTGCATTGGTTATGTAATCATTTACCTTTGCGTCCATCCTGAGCGTGAACTCCGGGTTAGAGGGTGTATCGTTTGGTGCAAATGCTTCCTCTAGGGAGTTTGCTAGGGCCTCCAGTTTGTCCCGTGTCGAATAGGCCGGTCCTGTCGGAGTTTCTAGGGTCGGCACCTGATGGGTTTCGTGGGTGAAGTGTCTGATGGTGTGTTTTCTGTGGGGTTGGTACCAAATTTTGATATAAGATTACCCCAAGAGCTGCACCGGTGTTCAAGTAGAGCGTTCTGGATTTCAACATTGAGTTGACTTTTCCTGACTCTGTCGTGGTCCCTGTGGTATTTGGTCCAGTCCCGCCTTATATAGTACTTTTCCCTTATTAGTACCCTGATGCGGGCTGGTATTTCCAGTTTCCGCTCGCGGGAGTTTACAAGGGGAACACTTGTATCCAAGGCGACTTGGATGGCTTAAGCCAGGTTTCCACAGCAGTGTCTAGCTCCTGATCAGTGGTTAATGGCATGTTATCTTTGCCTTCTAGTTGTTGGTCTAGTATGGCCTTGAACTGGTTACAGTTGGCAGCTTTATAGTTGCGTATAAGCCTGGATCCTGTTTCGATGACTTCAGGGGGGTCGCAAGTGTAATTATCGTTGGCTTGTGATTTGATGATTGGTCATTTATCACCCTGATTCTGTGACTGAGCGTTACCTGGTTCATCAGGCATATATCCAGAATGTCAGCGATGTCCGTCGAATTACGTTGCGGTACGAAAGTTGGCTTTTTGGGGGCAGCGACTATGTAGTCATTGGCTATCATGTGCGCGTAAAGCCTCCTCCCCGAGTGGTTAGGGCGGATACATCCCCAATGAGCACTTTTAGAATTGAAATCCCCTCCAAGGATGGTATGTGTACCAGTTTTGAATGGGGTTTCTATGTCCTGTGTGTTTATCCGGTTGGTGTGGTTGTACTTACTTACTTAGTCGGTCCTCTTCTACCGGTTGGTGTCGAGGTTTCACAGAGAGATCTCCATCCTTTCCTGTCTTGGGCCTTGATTCGAGCTGCTGTCCATTGAATGCCTCTTGTTCTTAGACTGGCTGCAATATTGTCCTCCCACTTGGTGCGTGGACGTCCTCTGGTTCTGGGACCCTCACTCCTAGCCTGCCATACCCGGTATGGTAGTCTTGTTTCAGGCATACGTGCGACATGGCCATACCACCTCAATTGGGCTTTCTCTATGATTGATCCCAGCGGTTTTACACCAAGCGTATTTCTTATAGTGTTATTTCTGATGCGGTCTCTTCTCGTCTTTCGTTTTATACGCCTCAAGTATCTCATCTCCATTGCTTGTATCCTACTTTGATGTTTAGTGCCTAAGGTCCATGATTCCGAGCTATATGTAAGTGTTGGTTCATATGTTGACTTGTACACAGCGAGCTTGGTCTTCTCGCTCACTTCTCTTTTGCTAATAAAGTTGAGGCTTAGTGAGTAATAAAGTCGTCCTGTTGAAGCAATGCGGCTATTTATTTCTGTGTCCATCTTTCCATCTTCAGATATCATGGCCCCTAAGTACTTAAATGTTGGAACTTGTTCCAATTCCTTGCCATCGATCTTCACGTTCAGCACTCTTCTCGGCCTTGACACAGCCATCACTTTGGACTTCTCTGTACTGATTACCATGCCTACCTTCTTCAGTTCTTCGTTCCAGATATCCAAATTATACTGAAGCACTCGAGGGGACTTGGCTAATATAACAACATCATCTGCAAATGCCATGACTGTTATGTAAATAGGATTTAACTTGTAGTTCCCAACTTTGAATTTCTTGCTGCGTTCCTTACATCTCTTCATGACCTCATCCAAAAGTATGATGAATAAATATGGTGACAAAATGTCTCCCTGTCGCACTCCTGCTGTTGATATGAATTCTGTGGACGTACAGTTCGATGTCCTTACTTGATTTCTGCAGCTTTTGTAGAAGCTCCTAATTGCTTGTATAAGGCAGGATTCCACGTTCCATTGCTTTAGGACTTTCCACAGGACTCTCCATGGTACCTTGTCAAATGCTTTCACTAAATCCAGAAAACACATATACGTATCTCTGTTGCGTTCTATGTTCTTCTCACACACTTGACGGATTGTGAATATTAAGTCCTGAGTGCTCCTTCCTGCCCTGAATCCACATTGTTCTTCTTCCAATTGTACCTCTACTTAGTTTCGTAGTCTTGTTTCAAGAATCCTTGAGTATATTTTCCCCGGTACACTTAGCAATGATATTCCTCTGTGGTTGTCGCATATTCGGTTATCTCCCTTTTTGTAGATAGGTATAATTGTTGCTAGCTGCCAGTCTCTAGGGATTTCTTTCGTCTTCCATGCTATGTTCATCACCTGCAGCAATAGATTTTCCCCTTTTTGTCCCATACATTTGATCATTTCTGGTGAGATTTGATCATGCCCAGCTGCTTTCCCAAGCTTTATCTTTCTGATTGCTGCCCTCAATTCTTCTAGTGCAATATATGTACTTTCACCTTCCTCTTCTACCGATGTATCCTCTTCTTCCAATCTTTCCCCCACATGCTGCTCCTTTTGTTCGAGCAGTTCCTCGAAGTGCTGCTTCCATCTCTCCATGATCTCTTCTTCTGTTGTTAGTAACTCGCCATTCTTATCTTTAATATATTTCAGGGGGCATTCCTTCTCCTTTCTCCAGTTCTTCAGGATTTTATAGAACAGTTTTTGATTTTCGTCATGGGATTTTTCCATAAACTCACCAAACTTTTCCCAACTTTGTGTCTTGGCCACCTTAACAATCTGCTTTACCACTATCCTTTGGTTTTTGTACCTCTGGTAGTCTTCTGTTGCTTTCGTATTGAGGTATCTTTTCCATAACTCTTTCTTTTCTTTAACAGCCTTTTTTACTTGGTCATTCCACCAAGATGTTTTCCTTTGTTTTGAATTTCCTGTTGTAACTCCACATATTTCAGTTGCACTTTCCCGGATGACTCTTTTAAACATATTCCATGTGGTTTCTAAATTTCCTTCCTCACTTTCTTGGTTCATGTCTCGTAGTTTTGTACTGACCTTATTTTGAAACTGTTCTTGTGTCTCCTTCGCTTCCCTCAGTTTATACGTCTTTATTCTTGGCTTTGGCTTTGCTCTTTGCTTTCTCTTCCTTGTTTGTACCCGTTCCTGTGTTCTCTCTGTCACGTATGTTAATACCAATAGTAGATGGTCACTTCCTATCTCGGGTCCTCGTACAACTCTTGCGTCTCGGACGAATCTCATTTGATGTTGCTTTACAATTATATAGTCAATCACTGACTTTTCTGCTCTGGCTGGTTCTAATCTTGTATATTTGTGGATGTCCTTATGGGGGAACTTTGTGTTTGTTATCATTAGGTTATTGGCCATACAATATTCCAGAAGCCTCTTCCCATTGTTGTTTGTCTTGCTTTCACCTTCTTTTCCAATTACGTTTTGCCATTTTGTAGGTTCATTACCCACTCTTGCATTTATATCTCCAAGTAAGATGACATCTTCCCCTTTAACTTCGTCCATTGTACTCTGAAGTTGTTCGTAGTACTCATCTTTCTTTTCTTCCATCTCATCATCATTTGGTGCATATGTGACAATAAGAGATATGACCCTTCGTTCTTCTTCTATGTCTATGGTCATTATACGTTCATTAACAAACTTCCAGTTTTTGACATTTTTCGTTCTTTCTTCTTTAACTAAGAGTCCTACTCCAGATTTGGCTCTTTCCTGTTTTGGTACGCCAGAGTAGAAGAAAAGAAAGCCATCCTCCCACTGCTCACAGCCCTGACCTTTCTTCTTTGTTTCGGTCACCGCTAGGTATTGCACTTTGGTCCTCTGTATTTCCTTCGTCAATTCAATTTCCTTCCCATTTACTCCTCTAACATTCCAAGTACCCAAATTCGTTATCCTTAATCCGCGCCAGTTTGTCGTCTTCTTGATCAGTCCGGTTATCTCTCTGTGTTTGCTTTTAGTATGAGTGGTTTCGGAATAGCAGGTAACTGGCCTACTGATTCCTAGCCTGATGGGAGGACTGTTCCCTTCTGGCAACCAGGCTTACCATCTGGTTGCTTCCTTGCTAAGGTGTTTCCGTCAATTACTTCCTGAGCCAGGGAATTTGTCAAGCCCCTCTCAGGCGCATCCCAGAATCCCTCCTCCTTTCTCAACACGGGCTTGGGACCGGCTATGGCGGAGTTTGGTGTGGTTGTACACTGAATAAATATTCAGGTAAGTACCTTGCACAGGCAAGCGGATGCCACAGGCCTCGAGTGATTGCAGCTCTGCTTTGTTTAGTTCCATGTGAGCTATTTCTTTACGGACCAGTACTGCCACTCCTCCTTTAGACATGTCGGTGTGTTCGCGGCGATCTAGCCTTACGGTATTAAAGCCTTTTACGGTGAATTTCTGCCCGGGCTGTAAGTGTGTTTCCGTTATGAGAGCCACGTGTACGTCATGGGTTTGGAGGAACAACGCGAGTTCTGTTTTCTTTTTACGGACTCCGTCGGCGTTCCAATTTAAAACTCGGATCCGTCCGTTTGTGTATAGTTGGGGGTATTAGTTGGGTTCCCCTCGTTCCCTTCAGGTAGGTCAGGTGTATTATCCATGACGGGATGTGAAGGTGGTGTTGATAAATGTGGTGAATATGCTCATCCACTGGTTCATAGGGGCCGTGAATAGCTGCATAATTTGCGCCATCACTGCCTGGCACAATGTTCCCACTGTCAACCCTGGAAAGAGCTGATTTAAGAAATCACTGATTTTGTCCCAGATGGTGCTGGGAGCCTGATCCTGGGGTGGGCTGGCCTGAGTGGCTGTGCTTGAGGGAGGGGAGGGGGCAAGTGGGAGGAGAGTAGCTGGGGGCCATGCGCCTTCGTTTGGCTGGCAAGGGATGGATCTGGATGCTTGTTGGGCTTCTTGCGTTTGCTCCACAACCTTGGTGGTCTTTGTTTCGGATTTTTTGGGGCGTTTGGAACGGACCTTCTTCTTCCTTTGTTCCTTGGGAGGAGGCACTGAGATCGGGTCTGGGCAGGTGGAAGAGTTGGGCTGAGGATTGATCTCAGTGTTTGGGTGTGTCGGGTCTATGTTAAGGGATGGCTGTGTCCCCCCTTCAAATCTATTTTCGGTCCTGCCTGATGGGCCTTTAGGCATTGACGATGCCTTGGTGCCTGAAGGGCCTCCACTTGCCTGGTGCATGCCACCTTGATGCGCACCAGTTTGCATCGTGCTTCGCCTGTTGGCTTCGTATGCCCTGCGGGTGGGGCAGTTCCTAAAATTAGCCGCATGTGTGCCCTTGCAGTTTCTGCACTTGAAACTTGCCTCATGGGGTCCAAATGGGCATTTGGCAGAGTGGTGTCGTCCCGCGCAGCGCCTACAGCAAGGCCTATCGTGGCACCCCTTGGAGGTGTGACCCAGCCTCTGACAATTGCTGCATTGCGGCGCTTGAACGGGAGTCCGGTATGGGGTGATGCTCACCTCCATGCGAGCCAGCATTTCTGCTTGTAATATGCTGTCCGCTTCCGGCCCTGCCGTAACTGTCACCAAGTACAGTGGGGAATGAATACGGGAGGACTTAGTGCGCATCGTTTCGATGGCTTCGACTGGGAAGCTCATCGCTTTAAATGCGGCTGCGAGGTCGGCACACGTTTTCTGGTTCGCCGGTGTGCGCAGTACATATCGCTTTACAGGCTTAGCTGAAACGATCTGTGAGTACGGCGCATTGACGGCTGACAGGAACTCTATGCACCCGTCATAAGCCTTCCAGCTATCGCGTAGAAGCCAGACAGACGTGCCGTGGTCTCGCTTGGGGGCTTTGAAGTGGTACTTGTTACGGTACTCATGTGGCAGTGCCGTTGCAAGTCCCAGATCGATGTTATGTATATCTGTGGTATACAGTGTAATTGGCGGCGGCTTTTTAGGCTTTGGCCTGTTCGGTCTGTCGGGGAACGTGGAAGTAGTCAAGTCGGACGAGTCCCGCGACACATTCCGCCTTTGCCCATCCTTAGCTTCAGCTTTTTGGGCTTGCCTCTTGACATCGGCTTTCGCTCTCCTTGACATAACCGGTGTGAAGTCCTCTTCCTGGTCCGCGAGCTCTGGAGTCAGTTTCCCGAGTTTAGGGGCCTCAGGATGCGCGGAGGACTTTTCATTGGTTTGACCCTGCACAGGTTTGGAAGTCCGCGCGGGTGCTGGCTTCTTAACCTTTGCTAGGGTGCCTTTGCCAGCCTTCCCACTCAACGATTTAGCTGACGGAGCTCCTTCCTGGCCGAGGCCTGTGGTTGGAGTCGCCGTGCTAGTCGGAGACTGGGACTGCTGGACTGCCGGATTGGAGGCCTTTGATTTGCCCTTCCCCTTGGTATTGCCAGCTTCCTTGCGACGTGGCTGGTCAGGCGGCACGTCCATTACTAGCTTGCCTCCCATAGGGTTGGGGTCAATCGCATGACTTTCCAAACCGGTGTCCACAGACATTAGTGCTGGGATTGCCTTCTCCTGGACCGCTGACAGGGCGGCTTTCGCTGCCGGTCGTACAGTCTCCAGGATAGGCGTCTCCTTGCCCTTTGCCTGTGTTGGCACCAATGCTGCGCCTGGTGTGATCGCTGGCGCGACGATGCTGGAGTCAGTGGACTCTCCCCTGGACTGGTTGCTGGGAAAGTCCAGGCAGCCGTCCGGGGCGTCTCCGCAACTCAACAGCTTCTCTGGGGTGCCGTGTGTATGCTGGGGCGCTGCGAGAACAAGCTGAATAGGTGCTACCGTTCGCGGGCTGCAGGGCACGGCACGCCGCGGCTCCTGGGTCACGCTTACAATGCGACCTATCTTTCGCAGCTGCTCACGTCTGGTGCCAAGCACGGGGATGATGTGTGCTTGGGTGTGATCGTATAGAGCTGCCTTGGGCTCCCGAGCGGGCTGCCGGATGTAGCGGAGCTAGTCACCGGGGTCACGCTCAGGGCTGCCAAGGCATTACTTGTATACCATGTGTGCATGTTAATTAGTTGCTCCTCGGTTTGGAGGGTGACAAATGAGGCGATGATGGGGACGCAGGGTGTGCTGGGGAATGCGCGGCGCGGTGTGTGCATGAACATTAGGGATAGAAGAAGTTGACAGCTTAAAATAATAGGGTTAGCACCAGAGCCAAGAGAGAATGCCAGACAAATTGCTCTTTTGGAACAGACAAATAGCTCTCTTGTGACTGGCCTGGTGCTAGCCTATATATGAGATGAGGGGAATAAGTAATAGCGAACTAGAGAGCGCGGGATGATCCGACGTGGACGGGTCCCTGACTCTCGGCGTGCCCTAACCTAACCCTAAGTCTGGCTAACCCAGACCTGATTGGGGAATGAAGTGATGAGGTGCGGTGATGAGATGAGATGTAGGCTGGCGGGCCTGGGCTGGCAGCAGTAGCTTCGGACTCCTGGCGTCCTTGGCAGGTGAGCTCGTGCCGGCTGGGCGATGACTGGTCAGGCGAGGCTCGCCGAAGCGCTCCCCGCAGTGAAGTCTCGAAGTTCTCAGTCGGCTCTCTCGTGCAGCAGCGTGTCCTCTCTCTTTCAAGTCCAAGACAGCCCGCAACAGTGTGCCTAAGAGTGCCGCCATATATCCTTTCAACAAAGTACCGCTTGCGTTCATATACCAATCATCCGATTGCGATGCAACTTTGGTGAATTGTTGTGACTACAAAGACTACAAACCAAATTTCATTCAATTCTATCAATAATTACTATTTTTCATAAATTCAGTCCTAGCCTCCCTTAACTGCCTCTAAACTATTGTAAAAGGATTTACTAATTAGAAACATTTGTGCGAACGTGCACAAATACTCACCATGTATGGTATATGAATGCATATGGGAATTTGTTGAAACGATTCGCGTGCCATTACTAATTTGTTGAATCTACTCGTGCGCTACGGTACCTATTGTAACATGGATTTATTAACGGGAAAAGAAAAAATTATTAGTGTCCAAAAGCACTTCAACAAAATAAGTTACAACGCCAACACTTTCTGTGAATGGCATTGAAACGCATGCTTGTATCTATATATAAAAATAAATGTTACGTGATAGTCTGTCTGTGTGTCTTTATGCGTTCATATACTATTCATCCGATTGCAATGAAACTTTGGTGAGTTATTGCATAGACTCCAGGGAAGGTTTCTGATTGAACGAATTTTACAATAGTAGCGCAAGAGTTACGGCGCACGAATCGTTTCATCAAAGTCCCATACATCGTATGCGTTCATATACCATTCATCCGATTGCGATGGAACTATGGTAAATTGTAGTGTACACTCCTGAGAAGGTTTCTCACTTCGAAAATACACATTACAATAGGTAGCGCACGAGTAAATTCAACAAAGACCGACTACAATATCTCAGACCGTATTATCAAAACAAAGATGGTAGCAATCGTAGGGGAACAGTTGTTGACACTGGTGAGCATGGCACCATCGAAATAGCGGCAAATTCGAAGGCAAACATTCGCATAATTGATTAAATTCCACCAAATATTACAGGATTTTTTGTAATAAGGTACAAATTCATTATGAAACCCTGATGTACTTCGCTACAAGCAACGCGAACAGACAGTAGCCAAAAATACAGACACAAATAAAGCAAAGATAAGACAAATATTTAAAAATGGAAATAGATATTGTTGTTGATGTTGTTGTTGTTGTTGCTTATATTAGGGGCTACGACATCGTGGTCTTATAGCCCCATGTATTTGTGTGAAAACCTGTGTTATTGTTAAGGCCGAACTAGTTGGTTTGAAAATTGGACATTGGGAAGGAGTTAAAGAGTCATCCTGGCATTGCCTGGATAGAAGTGGGGAAACCACAGTAAAACCACTTCCAGGATTTGAATAGGAAGCAGCCGTATTCTTACATTACGTACTGTACCCGTATCCACATTGTCTTACCTGTTGAAATCCGATGGAACAGTTGGAGCTTAGAATCTGGAAGTACCCGGCTAAAATAAACCCCAAAACATTATACCAACATGGTTCAACCTGGTATAAGGACACATCAATAAAATAGAATGCTTTAAGAAAGTCCCAGTGGTAAAAGAACAAAAGAAAAACTATTTCAAAGTGAACTCGAAAACTCTAAAATAAATCTCGGGCATATGGCTGACGTTAGAAATGTTGTCCCACTGGTTCTCCTAACACATCCTGTCCTTAATATAAATCACTAAATCATTGAAAATTTAAAATGTATGACTCAGTTTATTGACTGAAAACGAAGTATGTTGTAGACCAAAGTCTACAATTTGCATGACAAAAATATAAATGCTTCGTCTTACCTCTGACGAATATATCAAGTTATTGCATCGATATGCAATGTTCTTATTCATGGAAATGCTGGTATACGATTTTACAATATCGCATAAAAAATATACACAAATACCCTAGAAAAATATTAAACGCGTATTATATACAAACATTTACAGTATTATCTTTTCATCGAATCTCGCTATGATTATCATTATCCATTGTCATTATCCTTTTGACATTTTCTCGAACGATATTTTGTCTTATCTGACCATCAACCAAGTTCATCAAACGTAGCGACCCTCAAGTAAATTTCAATCGTAGCTTCATTTAATTACAACATTATCATAATATTTCCAATTATTGTTTCACACTGGATATTCGTTAAATTTAACAATCTAATTCAAGATTAAAAAAAAACAGCATTATGGCTTCAATGATCGTGCTCTATTCAAGATTTATTCTCATTAATATTGTGCCCATTTCAACAACGAAATATGCAAATCACAGTTAGCCAGCAATGCTCAATTGGGAGTATCGGGGTTCATGGTATGTTCTACCACTCTGTGACCTACACACTCTGGATTAAGCACAGGATACACTTCCAAAAATCAACAAAATCAAAATCCTACTATCAAAGCATTTAATTATTCTAAAATCTGGCGCTACAAAAATAAACATAAAAATACTGAAATTACACTTCACACTTGTTCCATAGACGAACAAGGAATTCAAAATAAAGATTCACAAATATTAATTAATGATTATCCAAGAACCAAACAAAAACATAATCTGAGTTTCACTCCCATATATCACAAATCCTAATTTCTTACAAACGAGCTCCAAATGGCTCGTTGAATCTTACATGCATCGTGTTAACAAATAAACACACCATTTAGTCTTTAAATGAGTCTATCTAGATTTGGTTACATTATTATAGTATGGCTACTTATTATTTATTTTTGGGCTACCACAATGTTCAGTTTGTTACCATCTCTCTTCTCAAGCTACCAACTCACTACCGTGCTTGGAAAAATCTGCGTATCCCCGAGTTATAGAAAACTACTGACAAAGTCAACTTAAGATAACTCCCAAATATCTCAAAATTCTCATTATAACTCGTGAATCAACTAAATCATTTAATAATAAAGTTAGGGATTTTATTATATTGTCTTCAAAGACAATTATATCTTAAGGAAGCAACGATCTGAACTCTGCAAGCGTTACTATGAACTTAAAAGGACCTCAGTTCAAATACTTGGTCGTTAAAACAATCTTAAACACATCCGTGTAACATGAATCAGACAGCTCGCTCCTGACCTTTCTCTATAAGAGAGTTTCTAAGAGTGTGTCTCAACACTTGGCTAATTTATGGCTTTGAAAGGAGGGGACCACAATCTCACCCTCTCGAGACGGACTACAAAGCGCCTGCTACCGGCCGCTCCAATACGTTTCTTTTGAAAGACAAGGCATGTTAATACAAATCAACAACAATACATTATTAAGTTCTACAGACCTATTATTTTTGCTTCGGTAAAGTATAATTACGAAGTGACATCATTAGTGGGTAAGAGGATCAATGAAACAACAAATATAAAAGGGGCTTCGACGTGAAGGAATCTGAGTTCGTTCCTTTTAAACTGCCTCGGGAACCACATCCCAATTTTGAGGACTTACACAAGACCAGTGGTGTTCGACCAACAGTCCATCATATTTGCGACTTAAGGAAGGTATTCGCACTCAACCAGCGCTCACAATTCAACATAATTTGCACCCTTTTCCTGGATTGCATACAACCACATCATATTAGCTACTTAGGGAAGGTATTTGCACTCAACCAGCGCTCACAATTCAACATAACTCATTACCGCGACTAATTGTCCCTCACAATTATCTTACCGAGCATTTCAAGGCGTTCCTAGCGTGACAAATTACATCAAATGCGCGACATGGCGCTCATTACATCAAATAGCCAAGTTGCCTTTCAAAAAAAAAAAAAGAATCAAAATTTGATCATCGTCTCAAAAAGAATATAATCAGCATTAGCCTCCATCAACAATAACTAGATTTAACATTAAGAACATTACTGATTCCTCAACATATTAACAATTCATATAAGGAGCTTCCGCAGCTACAACCTATTCAATATAAAATTCATCACATAATTTATTTATTTAATTATTATTAATATTATCGTGCTTGCATTACATAAATTATATTATTTGCCATTATACTGATATTCCACTGAATATTTTCCAAAAGAGATTAATTAATACTTCAAATTACTTATATTTCAATCAAATTAATCGTTCAGATCGCGCAACCTATATTTCACATGTTTTCAAACATCCCTACTTCAACTTCTGAGGATTTTACGCAAATCTTCCCAAAACACATAATACTGAAATTAGTACTCACATGATTCTTCCAGTCAGAGACCGGGTTTTCCAACGATGAAACATTTCACCCACTCACTGATTCTTAAGCCATACTTATGATCATAATTACATTTGGTACCACTTCTTTAAAATCACATAAAACATATACACTGATCATATTTAGTCTGGAGAATACCCTTCTGGGATTCATTTTCACTTTAAACACAAATTCACTAAAAAGATATAAATTACACTCAAAATTTTCACTAAAACCAAATTACATATAAATTTATCACTTCTGGAATTTGTTACATTTGCCTTAACAAACGTGATTTTCTTCTCCTTTCCCGTCTCCAAGGGTTGCACTTTGTTTGCGTCGGTTTCCTAACCCTATTGGGATGATTGAAAGTCTCGATCGATTTACCCTCACTGGAGCGGTTACTCCTCCTATTCCTTTGGTTTCGACTATCGGCTTACTGAACTTAACGCACGATATCGTAACTTGCTTGTTGCTAAATTGTTCGTTTAACATAAGTCTGTCACTGACGTTTTACTTCTAGGATCGCTCGAACTATTATAACAGCGACCTAGTGATTTATTTCTCTGGTAATCCACACGTGGATTTTACTTTCTGATGCTGCGGTTCTTTAACTATTGGAATAATTCCAATGTCTTACTGTTCGTTTGTCTAAACGTAGACAATGCCTGGAATCTCGATTCCTAAATTCTATCGCACCCCGCTCTAGTCCCCTCAGTTCAGGAACACTAGGCGTTACTATCACGTTTTACACTGATCTGGTTATTTAACGTAGATATAGAATTTTATAGTTCACTGTTCTCGGGTACTTCGAAATCCTATGATGCTGACACTTTAGCTGAAACTAGTTAGGTTCGAGTACTTATCGCCGGTAATTGCTTAAGTCCACAGTCTAAAACTTTGACTGTACTTGTAAAATTTATAAAGTCCGAAGCTTGATAATACGTTTCCTATAACAAGGATTCTGATGCTTCTTCTCACGGCGATACTGTTGACGATACTTAGACGGCGACTCCCATAAGGGGTGCTCGTCTGCGATACAGAGTAACACGACCTCTCCCGGTCTGATGAATACTGCATATGATACAGCCTCACGCCTCACTGGGATGACGAAAACTGCATACACTTCCTGGTGCATCCAAGGTTTATATTCAAATCTGCCATAAAAAGATCAGATTCGTTCCTTCTCCACCCCTAACTTCTAAAATAATCGTCGTATACTTTTGAAAAATATGTCTCCAAAAAGCTCCCACTCTAAATGTAAAAAGGGTTCCTTTAATTACGAAAATCGATCATACAATCCCATGATATTAAATAAATGGGCTCCTGAGATGCGTGGGTAGTAGAGTTTTATTTTTGCTCTCTCCCAGCTGCTGGCTCGGGGAATAACCACTACGTAATGCTGCATGGACACTTCTTTCCTGTGCAATTATTATTAACTTTTTCCACACACAAAAATCTCTTTCCCAGGATTATCAACAGTGACGGAGTCATTTCTTTAGTTACATGCTTGCAAATGACTTAATTTTAATTATTTCTCTTCTTGCGCCATTGCGACGTTGTCAATTTACTGTTGAGTAAGGGCTTTATCCCAAACTTCTTCTCTGTCTTTCAGAACGGAAAAGTACAAGTTCTATTTATAATCATGCGCCAGCCCTTTACTGCAGCATCAACAGTGATCTCATGCTCCGGTGACTCGCGGTATCTCGCTCTTGCGTCACCTTACAACAGTCCAACTTCTTATTAACCCTTCAAAAAACCTTTAAAATCCATTCTAAAGTCTGCATTATTTCTCCATTTTCTTGCATACAAGGGTATGGATACGATACTTGAACCAGTCCACATGGGTTCATTATATAATTCAGCGACTGCTTATCAGCTCACATAATTTAAAAAATTCCATTGCATAAATGGCAATCTCTCCATACTAGCGATTCCTTATACAAACTTCATACTATTTCCGGATATCCACTGATATCGAAATGTACTTAAATAACTTCATTAATACCTGTTTTGGTTCATTCAATACGAAAAATAGCTTTCAAAAGCTGTATGTAATTTTCCTCACCTAAATTAAAGTTATATAAATTTCAATTAACTATCAAGAAATGTCATGCTTCACAATTAACATGATTATCATAGTGTTAATCCACTCTTGGAAAAATTATCACAATAGTTCCATTATTTTTCAATTTAATTCATTTCATCTATGAATTCCAACAATGACATATTTATTCATGACAGAATATACTTTACTTAATATCGAGATTCAATTCTCAATTATAATTCATTTCAACTATGAATTTCAAAAATCACAAAACTATTTATAAGAGGTTTCATTTTAATAGATATCGAGATTTAATTCAGATCCGCAAAATAAATTCAAAATAGGTCTGCCTCTTAAGAAAATCAACTCTACACCATGGAAAAATGTCTAATATTAATAGGATGCGATATAAACCATTAGAATTATACGATATCAGAAAAGACTAAACCAAATCGAACTATCAAAATTGAAAACTGAACTTGCTCTAATCCAACAAAAATATCTCTGCTCAAATAACTTAACTCGAAAACTGGCTATAATTGCCTAATCCAAAAATGTTGCAAAGATCCACTTTTAAAATGTTACTAGATTTCAATGCAAGTATATAGCTTCACGTAGAATAATACAGTCATTCGAAATGCAATACTGTATAAAATGACGAAATAATTCTGTTTTGTAATCCACGAAGTAACAGAATAAATGTTGTAAAATGTTCATAATTTCGTAGTAAGTCTTCTTCTTCCTAATAAATATTCTTATACAAAGATATCGTAATCTTCTTCCTAAAAACGCTTCTTCTTGATAAATATTTCTTCTCGACTAATTATAATGCTCGTATTTTAATTTCAAAAATGTAATATCAATGTTGCAAAACTATAATAACAAAAGTGACTATCTACACAAAAATTGACTCCGTAGGTGCATTCGTTGTCGAATCACAACCTAAAATAGACCATCAGACAAAAATGACAGAAGCGTCAAGTTCATTTTCAACATACTAAAGAAATATGGTGAAAAGGGCAATCTACAGATATAACATGATTCATACTGTCTACTAATAAAGAAATCTCGCAGCTACCTTATGACGTCTTGAAGTAGGTGAATGCATGTAAGAACACACATTGTTCCTGGATCGAACCATCATCCTGGGTGTCGAGAGGTTGAAGCATGGTCTGGAACTTAACGATCGAACCCGTCTCCTCTCCTGTCCGAAACAGCTGTTCGCGTCGCAAAACCTGTCTCACGTACAAGCCTGGATGGGCTGAAGCGAAGAGTTTGTTGACACCTCCACTCTTGTTTGTAGAATCATTATGTAGTAGAAGTAATTATCTCAGTATCATTTCTAGAGAATCGTTCAGTCTCTTCTTATATAGATATCTGCTTATGTATTCCATGTTCAGGCATCGGTTACTATTAGATTCTCAATTCTGCTTATGTGTTGAATTCCATCTGTTTGCTTAGCAACTCATTACTACTTGTATATGTGTCTGGTTGACAATTCCAATTAACTCAGTACCGTATAACATGGCAGTATACTATGTTGAGAACTCGGTGAAAATGAATGTTCACTCGTTATAGTAATCACACTTACTAAAAGTTTATCAAAAGCTCAAAGTTCGTTCACGACACTTTTATTACTGTAACACGCCAACACCGTGTTACATGATCAACCCGTGTTTTCCGCGGTCGTGCCTGCCTGTATGCAGTGAAAACACCGCTCCCGCGCCGTACTCAAAAAGCGCACTATTTCAATAAATATTTGAGACACGTTGTCCACATAGTATCAAGATGTGAGTGAGTGTCCTAATCCAGAACTCGGAGCAGCTGTGCTGGATTCTTCCCATACTGCACTGCTTTCCGATCGATAAAAATCGAAGCTGCATGCCGTTGTTGCGATAAACACATATCAACTATTTTAAATGCAAATATATCTCCGTAAATGTCTTCAGATTACTCCTTATTATATTTCATTATGAACCCATGTTGTAGATCCTCTCTGCGATCTCTGTAAATATCAATATCTGTTGGTTTCATGTCGTGGATGTACAGCAGCCATCTTGCGTACAAGCTTGTCCTTCGAAAACATGCGAGTTGGGTCACCGTGGACGGACTAGAACGTCACCGAATCTGCAAAGCAGGGTTGCCTTAGCGATTCCCCTAAGCCCACGTCTTGCTTGCTGTCATTCTCAACTGGAAGTTGAAATCTCCACATTAAAGTGAAATAATCGCTTCTTATAAATACAAGTAATCTATTGATACAGAAATTACTGGTACAGAACCATCCCAGCATTTGCCTGCAGTAGAGGTTGGAATCCACAGAAAACCACTTCCAGGATGGCTAATGTGGGCATCGAACCCTCCTCTAATCATTTACCTCATGAAGCTGAGTGCACCCCGTTCCAGCCCTCACTCCAGAATTAAATTTCTTCGCAATGTGTATGTCAGTCCAATCTACGGCTCAAATGACACAAATCTTCCATTTTGGAGATCATAAGGAGTTTCATTGGTAACTGTCATGCGTTATAGACTGTTGCATGGATGTTGATTCATTTAAGGCCTTTGCGACATCATGGTTATGTTGTCCTTTGTACTTAGCTGTGTGTGGACTCTGTCTGATAACCTGTGTCATTGTGATGGCTGTAGTAGTGTGTATATTTGTAACTGAAGCTAGGATTTTGAAGAAGGTGGCCGTAGTTTTAAGTTAGGAACCATCTCGACATTTGTTAGTTATTGTTTTAAGGGGCAAATCACCGAGGTCATCTGACTCCCTCGGCATTTGCCTGGAGTAGAGGTTAGAAAACACGGAAAACCACTTTAAGGACAGCTGAGGTGGGACTCGAACCATCTCTTCTCAATATTTCCTCACGAGGCTAGGTGTGCCCCGTTCCAACCCACAGAAAAGAATTAAATTTCTTGGCGGTGCCAGGAATCGAACCTAGGACCTTTGGATCCACAGTCTCAATGCGATCCCTGAGACCACATAATGCGGAACATACTGTTACAACCTTATCATAATGGTGGAGTTTACATTTTAACATTAAGAATTATATTTGAGAACACGCAATACCACATCGTCTTAGAAACAGATGATCGATCATCTCATTTCTTTGATTTGACTGATAAGCCTCTTGAGAATAGTCCATACTAAAAAGCTCTATCGAATACTGGATTTGAGTTGCAAGGAAACTTAATTTCCACTGTACCAGTGTAACAATCAAGACACAAGGCTTCCCTTACCAACATTTGCATCATATCAAAAGTAGATATAGGTTATTGTAATTTGATAGATGACACACCAAATATTGTCCTGCTAGGTCCACCTGTCATTGCAGTATCCATTTACATTTCTCCTCATAGTCGCTCTTGATTCAACTAATGAGTGACACCGACCGTTTAATCAAAATCCCGTATGCGTTCATATACCATTCATCCGATTGCGAAGAGACTTTGGTGAGTTATTTTTGTATACGCCTCCAAAGGTTTCTGACTTCGTAAATCCATTTTACTATTGGTAGCGCACGAGTAGATTCAACAAATGAGTGTCGCCGCGCGTATCGTTTCAACAAACTTCCGTATGCATTCATACACCATTCATCCGATTGCGATTAAACTTTGGTGAGTTTGTGTTTACACTCCTCCAAAGGTTTCTGACAGTATATTGATTTTACAATAGGTAGCACACGAGTAGATTCAACAAATGTGTGATGGCGCACGAATCGTTTCAACAAAGTCCCATATTCGTTCGTATATCATACATCCAATTGCAATTGAATTTTGGTGAGTTGTTGTGCACTCTCCCACAAATGTTTCTGGAGTATTAAATCCATTTTACAATAGTTTAGAGGCAGTTAACTGAAAAATGAAAAAACCTATTGTGTATCCAAAAGCACTTCAACAAACAAAGTTACGAAGCCAGCACTTTATTTGATTGGCATTGAAATGTTAAGTGAGTAATATTTCCTTAATGATTTCTTTCAGTTTCCAGGTTATTTGTGGTGAAAAATGAACAGGCATAGATGTTTGTTAACGTCATATAGGCTCTACGATACCAACTACTTTGTGTCGATTTGTTTGTTTTATTAGATCGGCATTGTCAACATAACTTTGGTACACATTTGCCAACATATGAACAACCTTATGCAATGAGCAACCATGATAAATTGTCTCTCTTAACACTTCCCCTCAATTTAACATAGATAGTAAACCATTAAATGAGTTTAACATCCTATTCAACAAAAATCGTTTGATTAATTTTGCCTCAATACAATTCAGTACTTCATTAATACATTTGCATAATCAGAATCAGTCTCAAAAACTAATGATTACATTACAAAATAATCTTTCATAGCTTTAACAGCTTACAAGTAGCTTACATACTAACAATGCCCAAACCAGCTCGAAGAGTTTTGATATTGGCATAGTGGTGCCTTATATCATTATTAATCAACAGTTGAAAACGTTGGGAAACATAATAGCCACCCACATAACTTATTTTAAGTCATAATTGTCATTATTTCTCACATCAATTTATATGGAAGGAGAAGGTTGATTTATTATGTAACACTACTGGACACATAAAATGGCACTATCTTCTATACGTTGCCATTTCTAGCCGGTCACTATTGACGGTTGACGATGACCTGAAAATGTGGAAAATGTGGCTTAGGCGGCAGCACGCTGGCCTCTCACAGCTGGGTCCGTGGTTCAAATCCCGGTCACTCCATGTGAGATCTGTGCTGGACAAAACGGAGGCAGACAGGTTTTTCTCCGGGTACTCCGGTGGTTTCTGATAACCGATCTTCAAGGTTAGGTCACAATCTTATCCTTAAAAGAATTATCTATGGATATAATGACAGCTCAATTGAATTTTGTGAGTTAGACATTATCTCAGATCTCTCGCTGACAGCGGTCATCCTCAGTGTGGTGTTAGCCAGTGTTTTTCTACTGGGCAAATGTTGAGATGGTTAATTATGTCAAGTCCCGGAGCCGCTTTCTCAAACCTAGACGCTAAGGATTGCAGCTATACACACTATTAACAATAGGGGTTTCTAATTTCTTTGGCTCACATCTAGTGGGACTTGGGTTGGCGATCCGAGGCCTAGGGAGTCATCGATTTCCTGCTTTAATTGGCCCTTGTCCCATCTTTCGTGAGCCCTCATTCTTCCGGGGATCAGCCTTCTTCTTTTTTTTCTCTCATTATAGTTCCTTTTCTCTTGAAGATTCCTGCCCTGTTTTTCTGAATTGGCTCCCCGTGTCTTTAAATTACATTTTGTGAGTACTTTGAATCTCAACCACATTTTGCAAGTATTTTCAATCTACATTGCATGTTGTAAGTATTTTGAATCTAAATTCCATTTTGTAAGTATTTTCTATCTAAACTCGCATTTTGTAAGTATTTTCAATCTAAATTGCATTTTGTCAGTATAGTATTTTGAACCGCGGGCTTCCACATATTGTGAGTATTTTGAATCTACCATACATTTTGTAAGCATTTTCAATTTCAATTGCATTATGTAAGTAGTATTTTGAATTTCAATTGCACTTTGTGAGTATTTTCAATCTGAACCGGCCTTTTTCAATCTAGCTTGCAGTGTATTTTCAATTTCAATTGCATTTTGTAAGTATTTTGAACCTCAATTGTATTTTGTACGTATAATCAATTTCATTTGCATGTTGTAAGTATTTTGAACCTCAATTGCATTTTGTACGTATTTTGAACCTCAATTGTATTTTGTACGTATAATCAATTTCATTTGCATGTTGTAAGTATTTTGAACCTCGATTGCATTTTGTACGTATTTTCAATTTCATTTGCATTTTGTAAGTATTTTGAATTTCAATTGCATTTTGTAAGTATTTCGAAACTACATTGTATTTTGTAAGTATTTTGAACCTAAACTACATTTTGTGCGTATTTTTTATCTAAATTTCTTTTGTGAGTATTTTCCTTCTAAATTACCTGTTGCAAGTATTTCCACTGTGCATTTTGTGTGCCATTTCAATCTGAGTTCCATTTTGTAAGTATTTTCAGTCCAGTTTAATTTTCGTTATGGTTTCCATTTCATTGTCATTTTCGCTATCACCCAGACCATTAGGGGTCGATAACCTAGATGTTTGTTGAGTTAACCAGCGTTAATAAGGGGATAATCATCTGTGTCAGTTTCCATAGCATTATATTTAAAACTCTGGGAGTTAAAATACTTTTTTTTACTCGAGTGCAATTTTGCATACGTCCCCCTTAATTTGCATTTTGTGACTATTTTGAATCTAAATTACATTTTGTAAGTATTTTCTATCTAAATGGCATTTTGTAAATATTGTCAATTCAAATAACAGTACAGTAAGTATGCAGTTAGTTTTAGTTGTAAGTAGGTAGTTAGTTTGTCTAGTAGATATATGTCATTGTTCTATTAGACTGTGGTGTGTGAGTGTGTCTGGTAGCAGTTGCATTGTTTATTAGTTATAGTTCATTGTTTCAGTAGATGTGTGAGGGTGCATGTGAGTGTGCCTGGTGACAGACTGTTTTAGTGGTAGTATTTGTTGTTGGTGGAAATTTAGTATTTATTTTTTTGTTAGTAGAATATTGGTATTTAATTGTTAGTACGGTAGAAGGTTAGTATTTTTGTTAGTAGAATTGCTTTTTACTTATTCTGAAAGGGAGTAGCAGCCTTTCAGAATAAATCAATTCTTTACTGGTCTTATAGACGGTTAAGATATTGATAATATAAGCCAAATAATGGCTACACTGCGTCCTGCTGCATGGCTGAAAGCAACGGGAAACTACAGCCGTATGCTATTCCCGAGGATATGCACCTCTCTATGCATAATTACATGTGATGATGGCCTCCTCCCTTGTAAAATTTCAATCCGGAGGTAAACTAGTCCCCCGTTCGGATCTCCGGGTGGGGACTACTCGAGAGGGGGTTAACATCACAGAAGTGACAAAGAGGAAATCTGACATTCTACGGATCGGAGCGTGGAATGTTAGAAGTCTGCTAGTAAGTGGAAGGTTAGAAAACTTAGAAAGGGAAATGGATAGGTTGAGGTTGGATTTGGTTGGGATTAGTGAAATGCGCTGGCAGGAAGAACAGGACTTTTGGTCAGGAGACTATAGGGTCATTAGCACTAAATCAAACAATGGCCAAGCAGGGGTTGGCCTCATATTGAGTAGGAAACTTGGACAGCGGGTGGAATATTATGAGCAATATAGTGAACGGATTATTGTAGCAAAAATCAATACTAAACCTACCTGCACCACAGTGGTACAAGTCTATATGCCTACCAGTCAAGCTGATGATGAGGATGTTGAAAAGGTCTACGAAGAAATAGACGAAATTCTGAGGTATATCAAGGGTGATGAAAATGTTATAGTAATGGGAGATTGGAATGCTGTGGTAGGAAAAGGGAGAGAAGGGAAGATAGTAGGAGATTTCGGATTAGGTGAAAGGAATGATCGAGGAAGCAGGCTGGTAGAATTATGCACCGAGCATGAATTGGTCATAGCTAACACCTTATTCAATAACCACAATAGAAGAATATACACATGGATGAGACCAGGAGATACAGGGCGTTACCAAATCGACTTCATTATGGTCAAGCAGAGGTTTCGAAACCAGATTTTGGATTGTAAAACATATCCTGGTGCTGACATAAACTCTGACCACAATCTGGTTGTAATGAATTGCAGATTAAAGTTGAAGAAACTGAAGAAAAGTCAAAAGCCAAAAAGGTGGGCAATAGACAGACTGAAAGAGAAGGATGTAAACGAAAGATTCAAGAAGAGTATAAAGGAAGGACTAATGAAAAACCCTAAACAAACTTCAATTGCAGACGAATGGGCACTTTTGAAGAATGAAATAACAAAATCCGCAGAAGAAAACATTGGTAGGAAAGAAAGAATAGGGAGAAAACCGTGGATCACTCAGGATATACTAGAATTGATGGATGGAAGGCGGAAACACAAGAATGTAAGAGATGAAAAGAGGAAAGCAGAATACAGACGTCTGAGAAATGAGGTTAACAAGAAATGCAAGGAAGCGAAAGAAGAATGGTTGAAAGAGAAATGTGCAGGTATAGAAAATTGTCTGAAATTAGGAAAAGTAGACACAGCTTATCGAAGGATTAAGAATACTTTTGGGGAAAAGGAGACTAAGTGCTGTAATATTAAGGACACAAATGGAAAGCCTCTAACAGATAGGGAAGAAAAGGTTGAGAGATGGAAAGATTACATCGAGAGTTTGTATAAGGGAAAGGAGATTGAGAATCATGTAATGGAAAGGGAGGAGGAAATTGATGAGGATGCGAAAGGAGATTTAATATTGAGATCAGAATTTGATAGAGCTTTGGAAGACTTAAGCAGGAACAAAGCACCAGGCATAGATGATATACCGATTGAGTTGCTACGCTGCATAGGAGATGAAGGTCTGATCAGGTTATTTCACTTGGTGAGTAGGATTTATGAGCCAGGTGAGGTACCCCCTGATTTCAAGAAGAATGTAATCATCCCTATACCAAAGAAAGTGGGAGCTGACAGATGTGAAGATTACCGTACAATCAGTTTGATTACTCATGCTTCAAAGATCCTGTCTAGAATAATTTACAAGAGGATTGAAAGCCAGATAGAAACAGAGTTGGGTGAAGACCAGTTTGGTTTCAGGAGAAATGTAGGAACAAGGGAAGCTGTACTAAGTCTTAGGCTGATTTTGGAAGGTAGAATAAGGAAAGATAAGAGAACGTTCATGGCTTTTGTGGACTTAGAAAAGGCTTTTGATAATGTTGATTGGACTAAATTGTTTGACATTTTGAAATCGATTGGAATAAAGTACAGGGATATGAGGGTGATATACAATCTGTACAGAAACCAGACAGCAGTCATTCGAGTTGAAGGACATGAGAGAGAAGCTGGTATTCAGAAAGGTGTAAGGCAAGGCTGCAACTTATCACCCATACTTTTCAATCTTTACATTGAACAAGCAATGAAGGAAATTAGAGAAAAATTTACAGTGGGAGTGAAGATTCAAGGAGAAATAATTTCAACTCTGAGATTTGCTGATGACATCGTCATCTTGGCCGACAAGCCTGAGGATTTGAATGAGTTTTTGAATGGTATGGACTCCGTCTTACGGAAAGAATTCATGATGAAAATTAATAAATGTAAAACAAAAATACTGGAATGCAGCCGAAATAAATCAGAAACCTCTATGGAGATCAAATTGGCAGTTGAAAAGCTGAAGGAAGTAGGAGACTTCTGTTACTTAGGAAGCAGAATAACCAGTGATGGACGAAGCAAAGAGGATATAAAAAGTAGGTTGGCTCAGGCAAAGAAAGCATTTCTACAAAAAAGGAATCTGCTGACATCGAATATAGATTTAGGTATTAGGAAGTCATTTTTGAAAGCCTTTGTCTGGAGCGTGGCGCTCTATGGAAGTGAAACTTGGACTATTGGTGCAGCAGAAAAGAGGAGAATTGAAGCATTTGAAATGTGGTGTTACAGGAGAATGATGAAGATCAGATGGGTAGATAGGGTTACAAACAAAGAGGTATTAAGACGAGTGGGAGAGGAGAGATGTTTCTGGCGACTGTTAATGAAGAGAAGAGATAGGTTGGTAGGACACATACTAAGACACCCAGGAATAGCAAGCTTAGTTATGGAAGGAAGGGTCGAGGACAAAAACTGTAGGGGTAGACCAAGGTTAGAATATGTTAAACAGATTGCCTCGGATGTAGGGTGTCGGAGCTATGTAGAGATGAAACGATTAGCTCAGGACAGGGAGGCATGGAGAGCTGCATCAAACCAGTCAAAAGTCTGAAGACTCAAACAACAAC
The DNA here is from genome assembly GCA_946902985.2 of Meconema thalassinum. Taxonomy (NCBI): domain Eukaryota; kingdom Metazoa; phylum Arthropoda; class Insecta; order Orthoptera; family Tettigoniidae; genus Meconema; species Meconema thalassinum. Next base: position 218,903,616 of record OX336391.1, read on the forward strand.
ACTCCGGTTTTCCCTGTCAAAATTTCATTCCAGCAACACTCTCCACTATCATTTCATTTCATCTGTCATTCATTTAATCATTGCCCCAGAGGAGTGCGTCAGGCCTCGGCAGCCGGCACAGTCCATATCCTCGCCGCTAGATGGGGGCTTCATTCATTCCATTCCTGACCTGGTCCGAGACTGGAAGTAGGCTGTGGATTTTTTGCATTATCACATTCTAGCAAGGATATGTGTTACGTTTTACGAAAGGATCAGACCCCTGGCTCTTTTAACTCGAATTTTTAAATAGTCCCATTTTATGATCACCTAGAGGTGTAGTGGCTAGCATATTTAGCTGTCTCCCAAGATGAGTTAATATTTGAAAAATATATCACGGTCTAGGATCATTATTTGCAAGGTTTTCCGTAAAAATCAAACCTCTGGCTGTTTTAATACGACAATTATGAATTTTTAAATAATCTCATTTTCTATGTCTAGGAGTGTACATATTTAATTTGATTTAATGGAAGATTTTCAATAAGCATATTCAATAATTTTAACGTGAGGGCGATCAAGCATTTACGGAGATTTTTAAGTCAGCTAGCAGTAAGCAGAGGGTATGTTGCAACGCAAGTTAAACTTGGCTGAGCACACCGCGGGAGACTTTACGAGAAATTGAGGGAACAAGGACTGACGCTACCTTGGGTCGTTTTTCTGAGAAATTGGATCACCGGAGGTCAAGTCCACGCCGACAAGAGAAGCTTGCCTCATGACGACAAGAACATCCTTATTTGGTTATAAGTACAGCAATTTTCCGAATCTACACCACGCCATTTCTGGGCGAATCAGAACTTGGACGCTAATACAAGTTGGAGGAGTAGGAGGCAAGTACTTTGAAACACAAGAGGAGATTGGTCTGCAGTCACGGGTGAGGAGTACTGAGAGAGGGTTGAAGTGAAGTTTTATAAGACTGGACCGAGAGTCATTCTTCTCCTTTTTGAGACATTCACTTCTTATTCGAGATTCTAATTCATTCAGATTCTCAATTCTGATTATCATTCTGATTGTCAGTCTATTCTACGTTTGAGCATGTATAAGCTCATGTACAAGTACAGTTGTAATATGTTGGGAACACATCTCGTTCACTCATATTAATGATGACAGTTATGTATTTGGCTGTCGTCATAAATGGGATTTATGAAGCCAGGTCTTCATCTCACACAACTCAATAATTTCAACATCAATCATTTCAAGAAGATGACGGCAATTTCGAGCAGCAGACTAAAGATTTGCTCTAAGACGAGCAAAACCCATCATGAAAACAACAAGCGGTGAGCGCAAATGACAACATCAAATATCTCTGTGTTTTTTAATTAGTCTTTCTTTGGGGGGGGGGGAGCACAGTAACTTTAAATTCATTTAGCTTCTGGTAATAAGTTAACGTTATCTCATTTCTCCGCATCCGTTAGTTTTAGCCGCCACGTTAATCGTAAACTCTAATTCTTCCATTATCATGTTTGCTATATTTGTTTTTTTATTATTATTAAATTCAATTTATTAAATTCAGTTTCCGTGTTTCCTCCTTGTAGTTAGAATTAGCTATAAGCCGAACCTATCCTCTCATTATAAGTATCACGCTGATTGGAAGCTTACGTTTCCCCACGGGCTGAGTAACAAGAGTCTACATAGCCGAGGTAAAATGGTAAGTTTTTTAAAATGTTTATTTCGGTGTCCTAGTGGCATTGGACCCGATGGCACCCATCCGGTATGAAGCTTTACAGTGATTTATCTCCGGTACTCCAGGTAAACGCAATCACATGTGTACGCTCATGAAGAGCTCATAGGGAAACCATTACAGAGTCTAAAAATAGTTACCAGTCAGTGGTTTGGTGAGAATAACTGCTTTCTGCTCACCTGAAGGAATATGAAGAACATATCTTTCACAATATTATACTTGACATCAACGTGTTTTAGCCTTTTCCCTTCCCACTTATCTAGACAGAAAATGGTTGACTGATTGTCTTCAACGATGATAACTGGTCCACATAGTTCAACACCTATGTCCAAAATAAGATTTCTCAATCAAATTAGTTCCATTACAGCACATCCGAGAGAAACGTACTCGGCTTCAGTTGATGACTGGGCAACGGCAGTTTGCTTCCTAGTCACCCAAAGTTCATTAGCACCATAGACTTCGAACACGAAACCAGAAGTTGATTTCCTATTCTTAGTATTAACCACAAAGTCTGCATCAGCATAGCCAACGAGGTTAGCACTAGTTCCTGATTGACTTTAAAATAAGACTCCCATCTCGTTTGTTCCCTTCAGATAACGTAAGACACGTTTATGCACAATTCATTGCGCATTTGTAGCGTTAAAAGGTACCATTTGGCTGCACACGACAGAGGCAAGCGACCGAGACAGACGACAGAGTTGCGAGCCCGAGACAGGTCGCTTTTGATCTGCTCCCCATTCAGCCATATGAAGTACATTTGTGAGCGCGAGACGGAGACAGGCGACACAGATCAGCGACCGAGATGAACCGTTGGAGACCGCTCTCAGAGCAGTAGTGTCTCGCGACAAGCGGACGCAGCACGTGTTTTATGAAGTGATAAAATGTCGGAAATAAAATGTACTTAACCAAACTGCTTACGGTTTTAATGTAAAGTAACTCCTGAACTGTTCTTCTTCTAAAGATAAATGATTATTAAAAAACTAGCCCGGTTAAGTTAGCCCAAAAAATAGGGGTAAGGTTACAAAAATTCGCATAGAGCTGAAAAATTGTGCTAATGGTCTAAACACTATTATAAATGAAATGTGAAAAGTCCCCATCGGTCCGACAACGGCAACAAAAATATGCAAGGTCAAAGTTCGCAAATATGGTATTTTTATGTTTTTCAGCCAAACGGTAAGTTGTATCATATAAATAGATCAGACAAAACTTGTAGATGATGCAATTATCTATACAAATTGTCTCAACACATTTTCTCCTAAGAGTCACCGTTTTTTAGATATACCGATTCAGAAAGTTGAAAAAGTTGTATTCTTCATAATATGCACACGTTTCCACGCCACCTGTGAGGTATTGTACTTGGCGTTTTTTTAACGTGGTTTCCCCGGTTGAAGTATTCCACTAGCTATTGTGATCCTATCTAATTCAATAATATTCAATCATATATATTATTTCAGTAGTATAGATCCCTCCTCCGGCGCTTGCAAGAGACCGATCGTTACAAATGAACATTCTAATGTAAGAGAATAGACATTAGCAGTGACGAATTGCACTCTAATTTCATAAATATCTATACTTTCTTTAAAACGTGACTTTCAAAAAAATGTACGAAATTTGCGATTTGCAGATACTATTGCTGTAGGAAAATACGCTCCATAATAGCTGTCCACTTCACATTTTAACCGCTGTGACGCCTGTTTCATGTCTTTTTGAACATTTGAGGTCGTTCCTTTATCATTGTTCATGGATTTTAGAAACACTAAATCAAAGAAATGAATACTCAAATTGTATAATTTCATAAATTTCGAATAACCGGTGAGTGTTATGATGATCCAATTTTCAGTGATTGTCTTCTTAATTTAGGGAATGTAGAACTTGGAATTCTATCTGAAATGTAAATAGTGTTCTATAATCATTTAGTTGAAATAAAATCATAACAACCTTTCTCCTTAAGTCTCTCATAATAAATCTATTGGGGAAAGTGTGGCTTATGAACGTGCGAGATATCTCGCATGGGCCCGCTAATAATAAAAAATGGTACTATTGGAAATGATGAAAGCGGTGTGAATTTTAAGAAATTGGGGGAAATTATTCGGAATTATCTAATATGTCTACTTCTTCATGTCCTGGTTCTTCTTTTTCTTCTTGTTCCTCTTCTTCTTGTTCCTCCTATTCTTGCTCTTCTTCTTCTTCCTGCTGGGTGAAGGTGAATTGTCCTGACAGCGATGAATCAGATGTCTCCTCGCTGATATGGTATGAACACTCTTCTGATGGCAATCAACATTGGAGCATGACTGGCCTTGATTACTGGTACATGCTAATGAACAAAATAATCCAACTTTTTGCAGCCGCATTTAGCATTACATCCCTTTTTTAAATTGCTGATGTCCTGATAATTGAAAGAGCAATAGAACGGTTCAACTTGACAAATACAACTATTGTTGTTGCTGAAGACGTTGACTGACTGATATTACTTACTGCTCGAACTCCAACCGAAGAAATTATTTATTTTTTAAAACCTGGGAAAGCTCAACATCAGTTGGAACAAAAAACAAGTACAATTACCTTGTCTTCCTCCAACATTTGCTTCTGCTCATCAACATCTATTTCGGATATATTATCAATTTCAAGTGCGGCTTGGTATTCAACTAGACCCAAAAGAGTGGTGTTGGAATTAATCGACAATACATTGGAACCAATCCAGACTTTACTCCCATCTGCACCAGAAAACTCCTCAACAAAATTGTTTGCAATTGTAAAAAGTGATGTAATGCTAAATGCGGCTGCAAAAAAGTTGGATTATTTTGTTCATTAGCATGTGCCAGTTGTCAAGGCCTGTCATGCACCAATGTTGATTTGCCATCAGAAGAGTGCTCATACGATATCAGCGAGGAGACATGTGATTCATCGCTGTTATAACAAATTACCTGCACCCAGCAGGAAGAAGAAGAAGAGGAGGAACAAGAAGAAGAGGAACAAGAAGAAAAGAATAACAAGAACCGGAGGAAGCAGAAATATTAGATGATTCCGAATAATTTCCCCCAATTTCTTAAAATTCACACCGCTTTCATCATTTCCAATAGTACCATATTTTATTATTAAATATTATTGAATTAAACAGGATCACAATAGATAGTGGAATAGGCCTACCGGGGAAACCACGTTTAAAAACGCGCCAAGTACACTACCTCACAGCGGCGTGGAAACGTGTGCATATTATGAAGAATACAACTTTTCAACTTTTTGAATCGTTATATCTCAAAAACGGTGACTCTTAGGAGAAAAAGTGTTGAGACAATTTTTATAGATAAAGCCATGCTCTACAATTTTAGTCTGATCTATTTTATGATAAAACTTACCGTTTGGCTTAAAACGCAAAAAAAACATATTTGCGAACTTAGAATTTGAATATTTTTTTTGCCGATGTCGGATCGATGGGGACTTTTCACATTTCATTTATAATGGTGTTTAGACCATTAGTACAAATTTTCAGCTCTATGCTAATTTTTGTAACCTTGCATGTCTAACTTGAGGGCTAAACAGAAAGATCCTACTTCGCGTCCGGTTTTGAATATTGAACTCATAGGTTTTCTTGGTTTCTTTCACAACACATAACACAGCAACTCATCATCGTCTTCTTCCTCTTCGATCAACCTTATCATTAGAATATTTTTCGTAATCATTTTTCAAAGAATATGTGCACGCACATCCCAATAAACACCTACTGCATGTTTAGGCGTGTCGTCAGTCTCGGTCGTCATCAAATTACGTGAGTGGCGACACGTTGACTTGTCTCAGTCTCTCGTCGCTGTCGTCTGTCTCGGTCGCTTGTCTCTGTCGTGTGCAGCCAAATGGTACCTTTACTTTGAAACCTACTATAGAAATTCACTGCCATGCTTATATCAGGACGGGTTGGTTGTCACCATGAGATACATTAAACATAGAACTACTGTCGACCAAAGTATTATGTGTACTCGAGTTTGAAGGTTGCTTGTGAAGTAACCAATAGACCTACATAAAATCCAATATCATCATTTTAATCGTTTATTTTACGTTAGATCATGTAGGTTTGGAATTTTTAATTTATATTTTAATATTTTTTGTCGCAGTTGGAACACAAAAAGTGCACGTTTTTAAGCGTGTTTCAACCATGCGTCACATTTAAGAATTATTATCTCAAAAACCCGTCATCAGATCGAATCAAAATTTTAACACAATATACATTGGAATGTTGTATAACTGGTTTATTAATTTCAAAATTTTGCTTGTCCAAGAAAAAAAAGTTATCATTTTTGTAAGGTAACTTTTTCTCGGCTCTGCGTGGTTAGAAAATGTAGTTCTTGTTCGCGATGTAATCCTTATACATCAAAAAGTTATGCTGTATGACTGTGAAATACGTAAATTAACTCACTTATTTTGTATCGGTTTGTATTTGTAGGCGGAAATAACACATCGTTCACCAGCTACCCGCTCCGGGAAAAGCTGTACAGCGTTGCTGTGATGGAGCCCATCACTTCCGAGCGAGGCACGCCATGATGCGTGATGGGCTCCATTTCGGCAACGCTGTACAGCTTTTCCCGGAGCGGGTAGCTGGTGAACGATGTGTTATTTCCGCCTACAAATACAAACCGATATAAAATATGTGAGTTAATTTACGTATTTCTCAGTCATACAGCATAACGTTTTGATGTATAAGGATTACATCGCGACCACGAACTACATTTTCCTACCACCCCGAGCCGAGAAGAAGTTACCTTAGAAAAATGATAACTTTTTTTCTTGGACACGCAAAATTTTGAAATTAATAAACCAGTTATACAACATTCCAATGTATATTGTGTTAAAATTTGGATTTGATCTGATGACGGGTTTTTGAGATAATAATTCTTCAATGTCACGCATGGTTGAAACGCGCTTAAAAACGTGAATTTTTGTGCCCCAACTGTGACAAAAAAATATTAAAATATAAATTAAAAATTCCAAACCTACATGAGCTAACGTACAATAGAACGACGAAAATTATGATGTTATTGGATTTTATGTAGGTCTATTGGTTACTTCACAAACAACCTTCAAACTCGAGTGCACATAATACTTTGGTCGACAGTAGTTCTTTGTAAAGTCTGACAGAAAGGATACATTCACCAACAGGCTCCTTTGCTGGATCTACCTCCATGGGAGTTTTAGCTGGATTGCAGTCTTCTTTTCCAAATCGTTTCAGAAGATTTCGGATGTATTGGGGCTGGCTTAAAAACATTCCTCTCTCTCTCTCTCTGAGCGATCAATTTTAATTCCCAGAAATTTCTTGAGATCTCCAAGATTAGTCATCTTGAATTCTACCATGAGAGTCTTCTTACATTCCTGCAGAGCTACAGCTGAACTACCTGCTACAATAATATCATCAACATAAAGAAGTAGGATAATAGCAAGTGTGTCATGAAAATAAATACATTTATCATATTCTGATTGCCTGAAACCATGCTTCTGAATGAAATCATTGAATCTAGAGTTCCAATCCTATGGGGCCTGCTCAATCCGCAGAGCGTCCTGTTCAGCTTGCCAACCAGAGGTGGGGTTGACTCTTGCTCAAATCCATCTGGTTGAGTCATGTAGACTTCTTCCTTGATGCTGCCGTAAAGGAAAGCGTTCTTCACATCAAGTTGTTGAGTAAACAATCCATGGTGATTAATCACTGACAACAATACTCTCACAGTCACTAGGCGGGCCACTGGTGCATACGTCTCAAAATAGTCCAAGCCCCGTTTTTGCGAACAGCCTTTAATGACAAGGCGGGCGTTATACTCCTCAACATTTCCAGATGCATCATGTTTGATTCGAAACTCCCACCTGCTGTTGTTGCCTTCTTACCAGGAGGCAATGTTGTCAGTATCCAGGTTTTATTTTCCTGTAGTTCATTCATCTCTTCTTGAATTGCTTTCCACCATTCTGTAGCGTCGGGTCTGTGGTGGACACAAAAATAAGAAACTCTTTGCTCTTTGAAGTAGCACTACATTGTATTTGACAAAAGAAGTACGGCGATAGAGAGTCAGTTGTTTAGTTTTGGTGGTATCCAGTGTCATATTTCCTACTACGAAATGTATAAATAAATATACAAAACTAGCTGTACCGGGAATGCGTTGCAATGCCAATCAAAGAAAGTGTTGGCGTTGAAATTCTGTTTCTTGAAGTGCTTTTGGATGCACAACATGTTAACTGCCTCTAAGCTATCGTAAAATGGATTTTCTAATTTAGAACCATTCGTGGGAGCGTGCACAACAACTTTCAAAAGTTTCATCGCTGTCACTCATTTGTTGAATCAACTCGTACGCTACCTATTGTGAAATGGATTTACTAAGTCGAAACCCTTCCCTGGCGTGTACACAATAACTCTTCAATGATTCATCTCAATCGGATGAATGGTATATGCACGTATACGGGGTTTTGTTTAAACGATTCGTGAGCTGTCACTCATTTGTTGAATCTACTCGTGCGCTACCTATTGAGAAATGAATTACTAAGTCGAAGACCTTCCCTGGCGTGTACACAATAACTCATGAAGGTTTCTTCGCAATCGAAGAATGTTATATGAACGCAATAGGGGATTTTGTTGAAACGCTTCGCGCGTCGTCCCCCATTTGTTGCATCTACTCTTGCGCTACTTATTGTGAAATGGATTTACTAAGTCCGCTTCCCTGGCGGGTAAACAATAACTGATCAATGTTTCATCGCAATCGGATGAATAGTATATGAACGCATACCTGATTTTGTTTAAACGATTCGCGCTCCGTCACTCATTTGTTGAATCTACTCGTGCGCTACCTACTGTAAAATGTATTTACTAAATTAGAAACCGTCACGTAAATGTCCACAACATCTCACCCAAGTTTCATCGCTATCGGACTAATGGGATATGAAGACATAGGGGACTGTATTGAAACGCTCCGCATGTCGTCGTTCATTTGTCGAATCTACTCGTGTGCTACCTTCTGTGAAATGTATTTACTAAGCCAGAAACCTTCCTTGGAGTGTCAACCATATTTCACCCAAGTTTCACCGCTAACGGCAGAATGGTATATGACCTTATACGGGACTTTGTTGAAACGCTTCGCGCGTCGTCCCTCATTTGTTGAATCGACTTGTGCGCTGCATATTGTATAGGGGATTTACTAAGCCAGAAATTTTCCATGACGTGTACACAACATCTCACCCAAGTTTCATAGGTACGGACGAATGGTACATGTATGCATACGGGACTTGGTTGAAACGCTTCACGTGTCGTCGCTCATTTGTTGATTCTACTCTTGCGCTACATATTGTAATATGGATGTACTCAGCCAGAAACCTTCCCTGGAGTGTACACAACATCTCACCCAAGTTTCATCGCAATCGGATGAATGGTATGTGAACGTATACGGGACGTTGTCGAAACGCTTCGCGCGTAGTCACTCATTTGTTGAACATAAACGTGCGCTTCGTATTGTAAAATGGATTTACTTAGCCAGTAACCTTTCCAGGAGTGTACACAACAATTCACCAAACATTTATCACTATCAGACGAATGGTATATGACTTTATACGGGACTTTGTTGAAACGCTTCGCGTGTCATCGCTCATTTGTTGAATCTACTGGTGCGCTACCTATTGTAAAATGTATGTACTAAGCCAGAAACCTTCCCTGGAGTGTACACAGCATCTGACCCAAGTTTCATCGCTATCGGATGAATGGTATATGAAATTAAATGGGACTTTGTTGAAACGCTTCGCGCGCCGTTGCTCATTTGTTGATTCTACTCGTGCTCTACCTATTTTTAAAGGGATTTACTAAGCTAGAAACCTTCCCTGGAGTGCACACAAAATCTCAGCCTAGTTTCATCGCTATCGGACGAATGGTATATGAACGCAAACGTGACTTTGTTGAAATGCTTCGCGCGTCGTACTCATTTGTTGAATCTAATCGTGCGCTGCCTATTGTAAAGTGGATGTACTAAGCCAGAAAATTTTGAAATGCTTCGCGCGTCGTAGCTCATTTGTTGAATCTAATCGTGCGCTGCCTATTGTAAAGTGGATGTACTAAGCCAGAAAATTTCCCTGCAGTGTACACAACATTTTACGCAAGTTTCATAGCTATCGGACGAATGGTATATGAATGCATACGGGACTTTGTTGAAATGCTTCGCGCATCGTCGCTCATTTGTTGAATCTACGCGTGCGCTACCTATTGTAAAATGGATTTACTAAGTCAGAAACCTTCCTTGGAGTGTACTCAACATCTCACCCAAGTTTCATCGCAATCGGACGAATGGTATATGAACACATACGGGACTTTGTTGAAATGCTTCGCGCATCGTCGCTCATTTGTTGAATCTACGCGTGCGCTACCTATTGTAAAATGGATTTACTAAGTCAGAAACCTTCCTTGGAGTGTACTCAACATCTCATCCAAGTTTCATCGCTATCGGACGAATGGTATATGAACACATACGGGACTTGTTTGAAACGCTTCGCGCATCGTCACTCATTTGTTGAATCTACGCGTGCGCTACCTATTGTAAAATGGATTTTCTAAGTCAGAAACCTTCCTTAGAGTGTACTCAACATCTCACCCAAGTTTCATCGCAATCGGTTGAGTGGTATATGAATGCATAGGAGACATACACACACACCCACAGACAAACTATCACGTAAGATTGATTTTTATATATATAGATAGATAGATATAGTTGTTTAATGAAAATACAAAAATACAAAATATTACAATTGTTGACCCCGACGTGAGGTGTTGTGATCAAAATGCAGGAAAAGGATTCAATTGAAACAAGGTTAGAAGCTAATACAGTAAGTATTAAGATTCCACCATTTTGGAGTGAAATGCCAGAAATATGGTTTTACCAAGTCGAAGCTCAATTCACAATAAATAAGATCTCGACAGAAGAAACTAAATTCAATTATCTTGTTGCTCAACTAGAGTCGAAATATGTCGAAAATATTTGGTATATTGTTAAATTTAGCGATAAAAATAAATACTCATTGGTCAAGGAGCGTATGTTAGCTATATTCAAGGAGAGAGAAGTAAAACGCATAAAGCGGTTGGTAACAGGCCTAGAACTAGGCGATTCTAAACCAAGTCAATTATTACGCAAAATGCAAGCACTAGCGGGATCAGAGATTTCCGATAAAGTTCTGAGGACCTTATGGCTCGAAAAGTTACCAAATTTTATTAAAGGCATTTAATTGTCAGTGAGGAAGCTTTGGAAAAATTAGCAATTATGGCTGATAGGATGGTTGAAATGAATCCCAGTTCCGAACTGTATTCTTCGAGTAGTAGTAGTAGTTCCGGTAACGTCAAAGAGCAGCGATCGAAAGATGCAGCAACTATGGATGACGTTATGAACAAGATTTCAGTGTTGGAACAGCAGATTGCAGTGCTATCAACTGAGCACCGTTCTAGATCTCGGAACCGCAGTCCCAGATATCGTAGTTTAAGTCGTCATAACTCGAGAAGGGAAAGTTTTGTTACTTTCATTTTCGGTTTGGAAATAAATGTGACCCTACAAAGTGTATTAAGCCGTGCAGTTGGGGAAACAGGAAAACTCCCACAAGCAGTAGATAAAGCGGCAAGCTCTGCTGCTCTGGACAAAAGTAATTGCCGCAAATACCGACTATTTGTCAAGGACATAAACATGGATTTGCGCTATTTGATCGTTAGTGGGGCTGATGTATCAATATTTCCCACGCGGGCAAATGTTAAATAGACCATATTTATAAATTGTATGCTGCTAATGGTACAGAGATCGCCACTTATAGTATGAGAATATGTAACCTTGACCTGGGACTCCACCGTCAGTTAAAGTGGCCATTTATCGTTGCAAAAACTAATAAGGCTATAATAGGTGCTGATTTTTTGAATAACTTCATACTGCTAGTCGACATTAGTAGGAGGAAGTTAATAGATGGAGTGACTCAACTTTTTGTTCAAGGTGACGTCACAACAATCTCGAACGAAAACGATAATAGCACTATGAGCAAATACTCAAAATATTCACACATATTAACTCGGCATCCTGAAATTACAAAACCAAGTCTGACACCTAGCAACATAAAGCACGATGTGAAGCATTACATAACCACTACTGGTTCGCCAGTATTTAGTAGATCTCGTTCCTTAGATCCAAAACGTTTAATAACTGCCAAGCATGAGATTCAATTCATGTTGGACAATGGTATTATCAGACCTTCTAAATCGCAATGGGCCAGTCCACTCCACATGGTGAGCAAAAAGGATGAAATGTGCGTCCTTGTGGTGATTACAGGCGGCTAAACGAACGAACAATACGGTACCTGACCGATACCCAGTACCGATGATAGAAGATTTCCATTATATTTTAAAGAACAAAGTGGTTTTCTCAAAAATTGACTTATTTAAAGCCTATTTCCAAATTCCAATTGCAGAAGAAGATAAACCGTAGACAGCTATAATAACCCCATTCGGTCTCTATGAATTTAATGTGATGAGTTTTGGGCTGAGAAATGCACCATCTACTTTTCAGCGGTTTATTAATGAATTATGTTATGGACTAGATTTTGTATTTCCGTATCTGGACGATATCTTGATCGCATCGTCATCACATGAAGAACATGAGGAACACCTGAAACCACGTTTGAAAAGACTAGCAAAGTATGGACTACGTATTAACATGTCCAAATCTGATTTTGGAGTTAACCAATTAGGTTTCCTGGGATATTGGATTACGTCCGAAGGTTCCAAGCCTTTGCTAGAGAAAGTTCAAGCAATACTTGATTACAAACTACCCGAAAAGATCCACGAACTTCGGACCTTTTCAGGCATAGTTAACTTTTATCGACCATACTTGAAAGATGCGGCTCAGACTCGATCACTTCTTCATGATTATCTCAAAGGCGCAAGAAGAAGAGACAAACAACAAATTCAGTGGACACAGGATGCAAAGTCAATGTTTGAAAAATGTAAACAGGGCATAGCCAATGTCGCACTACTTACTTTTCCTGACCCTGAACGTCTACTAGCATTGTGTACTGATGCATCCGATATTTCTGTCGGTTCAGTACTTCAACAGTATGGCAATGGTAATTAGAAACCAATAGCATTTTTCTCTAAAAAGCTAAACGAAACACAAAAGGCCTACAGTGCATACGATCGTGAACTTCTTGGTATTTTTCTTTCAATCAAGAAATTCAAACACCTATTGGAATGCAGGAATTGCATGGTATTTACGGACCACAAGCCCCTAACCTATCCTTTCAAACAAAGGAATAAAAAGGCATCTCCAAGGCAATTTCGACAACTACTGTACATTTCCCAATTCACTACGGAAATTCATCGTATCAGCGGGAAGGATAATGTCGTTGCTGATGCAATGTCAAGAATTGAAGAAATTGCGAAAATTAACTATGAAACAGTCGCTGAAGATCAAGTTGGAGAAAAAGAATTACAACAACTCCTGAAGGAAAGCAAGTCCTTGCAGTTTAAAGAATATACTCTTCCTTCAGGCATGACCATTTGGTGTAATACTTCCACGACACAAATCAGGCCTTTCATCCCTAAATCGCACATGCATAAACTATTTCAAAAAATGCATAATTTAGCCCACTTGGGATTAAAATCTACAGTAAAGCTCGTCTTCTAAATATGTATGGTCAGATATTCGCCGTAATGTTCAGCAATGGACAAGATCATGTGTCAACTGCCAGAAAAATAAAGTTACTCGTCACACAAAAACACCATTGGGCAAGTATGAAGAACCAGATGAGAGATTTAGCGTGGTGCATATTGATATTATCGGACCTTGGCCTCCTTCAAACGGCATGCTTTGCTGCCTTACTTGCATCGACCGTTTTACCTCATGGATGGAAGTCGTGCCCTTGCCGAACATAACAGCAGAAACAATAGCCAAAGCTTTCTATGAGCATTGGATTACTAGATTTGTCATTCCATCTCGGATCATAAGTGATCAAGGCGCTTAATTCAAGTCCGAATTATTCAAGAGTCTTACCAGGATGTGTGGAGTAGAAATGCGACATACTACACCTTACCATCCACAGTGTAATGGCAAAATAGATCGTTTACACAGGATCTTAAAGTCAGCACTCCGAGCTCACAACTCAATACACACGACTGATATGTTACCAACTGTTCTGCTTGGTTTACGTGGAGCAATGCAGGAGGCTACCAATTCTTCAATAGCACAAATGGTGTATGGAAAAACTATTCGATTACCAGGTGAATTTTTTTAGGATCACCTTCCAAGGGGTGACCTATCATCGTTTGCATCACAACTACAAGAGAGAATGTTATTGGTTAAACCAACTCCTCCTAGTCACTCTAAAACACTACCTGTTTTCATTCATAAGGATGTCATGTTCTCGTGTTTTCGTGAGACTTGACAGAATTAAAAAGCCACTGGAACCCTGCTTATATTGTAGTAAGGAAATGTGAGAAATACTTCGCCATCAATATTAAAGGCAAGGTAATCAACATATAAATGGACAGACTCAAACCAGCTTATCTATTATCGACAGACACTGAACTGGATTTCAAAAAAAAAAAGACAGACATTCTGACAAAATACACCAAGGAAATCTAGTGCCACATAATTCTAACTTTAATATGCGGACAACCAAATCAGGAAGGAAAGTAACATTTCCCAAACGGTTTATGGATTGCGTGATTAATGACGAACTAAATCCACGGATTGTTTAACCAAAGACGGTGATTTCAATATTCAGTGTAATATGTGTCTTATGTTTCAGTGTTGTGTTTTGTTTATGTATACTACCATGTTATAGTTGCCATAGTCCTTACTTGTGGGGGAGTGATGTGGTGGACACAAAAATAAGAAACTCTTTGCTCTTTGAAGTAGCTATACATGGTGGTATCCAGTGTCATATTTCCTACTACGAAATGTATAAATAAATAGGCTATACAAAATATAGTTGTTTAATGTAAATATAAAAATACAAAATATTACAGGTCTGCCTTCAATGTCTTTGGCAGATTAAGGAACATAACCTACTACTGCACCCATAGCTATTAGGGTAATCTCATAATCATCCAGATACCTCGGTCTCTTCCGCACAAGAGTTTCACGCCTCCGTTCTTCTGTAGGTGGCTTCCTAATCTTCCCCTGAATCTTGGCAATCTTCATGAATAGGACCTTCAACGGTACTTTCTTCCTTTGAAATAGGCTTCTTATTAGTTTCATTGTGTGATAGATCAACATCTGTAAACCTCTTCTTTTCACCTGGAGAACTCTCATCAAAAATGACTTCTTTCCCTTCAATAAAAATTGGGTGTCAGGGCACCACAATTTATAACCATTATGACAGTGGCCAACCAAGTAAAGTTTCCTCGATCGACTGTCTAATTATCCTCCACTCAGTTGTTTGGGAGTATGAAGGTAACCTGGTGAACCAAATACCCTGATCTTGCTGACATCAGGTTTATGCCCATACCAGAGAGTTGCTGGAACACAGTATGATAAGGCATTAGTAGTGCTCCTGTTGATAAGGTACACTGCTGCGCTTACTGCTTCAGTCCAAAGATTCCTCTGTAGTCCTGAGCTCAACAGCATACATCTTGCTTTGTCCAGGATAGTTCTGTTGAGCCTTTCAGCTACACCGTTTTGCTCAGGTGTATTCCAACTGTATTCCTTTCTCTTGAAAGTAAGTCTTCAGCTCGTTTGAGGTGTACTTCCCACCTCGAATACACCTGAACTTAATTATTTTGTTCTTGAAATGAGTGGTTGCCCTCGCTTCAAAGATCTTGATGTAGTCCAATGCTTCACTCTTCTTTTTTAGAGGATATACAGCTGCAAAATGTGTGAAGTCATCCATGAGAGTTATAATGTACATTTTCCCATTACATTATATGACTCCGGTGTAATTGGGCCAAACGGGTCACTGTGGATTAGTTTCAGTGGCCTCTGTGTCCTTTTTTTTGTTTGGCTGTGAGGTAGCATACTCATTTTTCCTTGACAGCATATTTCACACACTTCCTTCACCTTAGTTTATTTCATGCCATGCACCAGGGTTTGCAGTTTATGAAGCCCTGCCTTACTTGTGTGAACAAATCTTCTATGCCACAAGTCCTCGCTTCCAAGTGTTAGGCATGCAATTTCCTGGTATGGAGTGTTAGCCTGTACAACTTACTGATTCGATGTGCAACTGCAATGACATAATTTCCTTTCATTATTAGTGCCTTACTATCTTCAAAAATGATTGTGTATTCACTCATTTCCTGTCTTCTCACAGACAGTTAATTTGTTTACAAATCTGGAAAGAACAACACGTCTGGAATGTTGACAGTATTCCATGTTCCGTCGACCAAATGCAAAACGTTTCATGTTTCCTTATCGTGTTGATGTGACTGAGTGCCATGCTTTTGCCACTTTAATTTTCACAGGATTAATCTTTACACTTGACTGAAAGAAATCAGATTGATTAATCATGTGCTCTAAAGCTCCAGAGTCAAGCCACCATACCACTTCTTCACTTCCAGCCTTATTCAGTCTTGAGTCTGATACATCAGATAAAGCTGAGAAACGGAATTCCTCTTCCTCCTCTTGAGTGACATTGGCAGCACCAGTTTACATCCCAGAAAACTTTGTAGGCTGCCAAGAAGTATTACGTGGGCTGGGACAGTCTCTCCGTAAATGACCACTGCCCCCACCGTTATGGCACCTGTAAGAGTGTGAACCAGGTTTAGTATTACTGTTAGTTCCAGAAAATACCTTGGACTGGTGCTGATTGTATGCTGTTGTTGCAGTAGTCTTTGGCTGATGGTACTGGTGTTTCTGTTTTCCTCCATTCTTTACTTGTTCTGGTCGAGTAAAGAAAGCAGTTGTTGACTTATTCCTCTGTGGTTCCTGTTTTCCTTGGAGTTTCCTTTTAGATTATTCATCCAAAAGTCTATTTTTGACAAAAGGAAGGGTTAAGTTCACACCGTTTGCTGACATGGTTTCAATAGAGGTTACAACCATACTATAGTCAGTTGGTATGGTCAATAACAAATGAAAAATCACATCTATCTCATCAGTATTTGCTCCAGCAGATTTAAGTTCTCGAATTTGTATGTCAACCTTCAGAAAGTGATTTTCCAAAGTCTCATTAGTAGAGTTATGTCACATTTCAAGCAACGCTTTCCTTTCCTGAAGTCGACTGGTTATGCCTTTCCTTTGAAAAGTGTTTTCCTGACATTGAAGGCTGTATCATGTCCTCTGCAATGTTGCAAATGATTATCAGCTATAGCATTTACAATACGGTAAGTCTAATGCAATACTTGTCTTTATGCCGGAGTCTCTCATTGGCTGTTTCCCTAGCCGTTCGAGCTGCTGTTGTCTCGCCCGCCGGTGCTTCAGTTTACTGAACTTCTTCTGTGATGTGGGACATCAGTTTCTTCTCGTCCAGTAGGACTTCAAGTCTGAATTTCCAATTGTCGTAATTCTTACCGTCGATTAGTGGAATGTGGTATATTTCATAATTGACTCTTTGTCTCTCCACGTCGTTCATTTTTCCTTTGTCTCAAAGTACGCTAATGGAGTCACTATTCTTCCTCCGATATTCCGTTAACCTCCCAGTATTTATTCCTAGTTCACTCACAAATGACGTCCGTACGTTCTGGGCCCATAACCTGTTACGTGAATAATATTTCCTTAGTGATTTCCTTTCAGTTTCCAGATTATTTGTGGTGAAACATTAAGAGACACAGAACTTGTTAACGTCCTATAAACTCTACGATACCAACTGCTTTATATCGATACTTTTGTTTTATTAGGTCGGCATTGTCAACATAACTTTGGTACAAAGTTTCCGACATATGAACAATCTTGTAAATGCAATGAGCAAACTTGTTAAATTGTCTTTCTTAACATGAAAGGCATGCTGGGTACATCTTGTAATATACAAAATAATAATAATAAATACCTGTACCATAATGTGAGAAGTGTTGTGAGATGTCATGAAGCGGGTCGCACATTCTGTGTAACGAGTTGTAGATCGAATTATAGTGTTTCAGGTATTTCAACATTTCAATTACCTTAAGATCAAACAACAATAAACATGCACGGGGATAAATTTGAAGTTTAAGCGCCAATAGCCGCGAGTGCTTAACATTTCGAACACAAATTTATGGTTACGGAAGATCTGTCCCCAACTGAAAATGGTAAACCTATTCGCATTCCCCGGAAAATACTCAAATTAACACCTGGTGCCATTCCCAAAACTTTCCTTTACCAACCGTCTTATCATGTAATTACAGTTCCCAAAGACAGACAAATCGACGAAAACGTTTACAACATTATTAAGATATGAGAATTTTGCTGAGTGGTGTGAACAGGAGTTTCTACTTTCGATATCTATTGAAGTAAGCTTGATAATGGTCGGAAGGTTCTTTTTGCAGTTAAAATGAAAGATGATTGTGTACGTTTTCTTAAAATAGATATGGTAGGTATAATGGCATACTGTCAGTAAGTTTAAGTTTTATTGAGTGTCTAGTTCTTTGGACGTAAACGGATTCTTTGGTAAGTTGTTGTGTACACTTCTGCAAAGGGTTCTGACTTAAAATCCAATTTACAATTGGTAGCGCACGAGTAGATTCAACAATGAGAAACGACGCGCGAATCGTTTCAAACAAGTCCCGTATGCGATCATTTACCATTCATCCGATTGCGATGAAACTTTGGTGAGCTGTTGTGTAAACTTCTGCGAAGGTTTCTGACTTAGTTAATCCAATGTAAAATATGTAGCGCGTGATTAGATTCAACATATGTGTGCCGGTGCGGATCTTTTCAACAAAGTCCGGTATGCGGTCATATACCATTCATCCGATTGCGATGAAACTTTGGTGAGTTTGTGTGTACACTCCTGCGAGGGTTTCTGAATTTGTTAATCCATTTTGCAATAGGTGGCGGACGAGTAGATTCAACAAATGAGAGACGGCCCACGAATCGTTTCAACAAAGTCTCGCTTGCGTTCATACACCATTCATCTGATTGCGATGAAACTTTGGTGGGAACTCGTGTAGTGTCCGTTGCACGCCGCCATTAAAGTCCGAAAAATATTCTATAGAAATGGCCAATGTTACTAACATACAGGAGTTGAATAATTTATCGCTAGAGGGTGTTACAGCATTTTTCCAGAGTGCCAACATTATTGTTTCCAGACCAATATTTTCATCCAGACCAATAGTTTTCGCCTAGACCAATAAAGGTTATGTAGCGCGGGCCTGCGGGCCGCTTTAGGCTAATATAAACACCCCTGCTTTTTGTCACGCACAGTGGGGGTAGTCACACATCAATAATCTTTATCCAGGCCAATGGTTTTGCCTAGTAGTACAATCAGATTTTCACCAATAATTTCGTCCAGAGAGTCGCTGGGGAAGTGATGTTGGCAGCAAACAAAGAGACGTGCTTTTTGATAAAGTTAAAAGTTGAAAGTTAATGTAGACAATTTCCTTATTTTGAAAGTGTGAACGTGGTGTTTGTTATTGGCAGTTGGCTTTAATAACGTGGTACAGTAAGTGTAAACCATTTTCAGAGCGCTACTAAGAAAAATAACGCACTTTTGTAAAGGGCAACGGACACTACACGAGAGCCCTTTGGTGAATAGTTGTGAACACTCCTCTGAGTGTTTCTGACGTAATAGATCCATATTACAGTAGGTAGCGCACGAGTAGATTCAACAAATTTGTGACGGCACGCGAATCGTTTCAACAAATTCTCATATGCATTCATACACCAAGCATGGTGAGTATTTGTGCACGCTCGCACGAATGTCTCTAATTAATAAATCCATTTACAATAGTTTAGAGGCAGTTAACGGAAAAAGAAAAAAATATTAGTATCCAAAAGCACTTCAACAAACAAAATTACAACGCCAACACTTTCTTTGAATGGCATTGCAACGCATGCTTGTATCTACATATTGTTCCATCCCCAGCTCTTATACAAGGGCTGCGCCTATACCTACATACAAGCTACTTAGACAGGAATAACGGCATAGCAACACGTCTGCAAGGGAAGCAGCAGGTCATAGCCCTTAAGTCCACCAGCTGGTAGGTTAGACAGGACACAGCGGACATTACACTTTCGAATACCGCTGAGTAGACTGACACCGCACAATTTCCATATAAATAGAAGATACGAGCACGCGCCGCTCTCTCTCTTACTTGGACGCTATTAATCTACGACATTCTTACGCTCTATCGGAGCTGTGCTACGACGGACCGGTACGG
Organism: Meconema thalassinum; assembly: GCA_946902985.2. Classification (NCBI taxonomy): domain Eukaryota; kingdom Metazoa; phylum Arthropoda; class Insecta; order Orthoptera; family Tettigoniidae; genus Meconema; species Meconema thalassinum. Next base: position 218,923,592 of record OX336391.1, read on the forward strand.
GCGCCGCCCCTTACCGGGTCCCAACGCCACCAACATCATGGCAGACCGGTATCCACGGTGGGGTGAGTGAACACGTGTCTACTAAACTCCTTTTCCCCCTAATTATTATTTCAATCCTCCCCTCTTTTCATCGCCACTAATAAGCAATAAACCCCCTTCCGTACAGTCCAATGAGTATCTCTTTATTTCGCTTAGATTAAGAAGCCCGTCCCTTTAGATTAGAACCTAGTTTAAGATCTTCACCGAACGCTACCCAGCAGGAGGCAGTGCACAGCAAGCGTGCGGCCTACTAAGTCACCTTAAGGTAAGCAGGGTGAGTATTCCTCCCTCCGGTTCCCCTTTACGCCAATTGCTCTCTAGACGTGTCCGCAGTACTTCATAAAACAACAAACACTTTAAACACATGTTCTACATAAAAATAGAAGAAATGCAAGAGGCTCGGGGGGGGGGGGGGGTAGTGTAGTTCTACACAAAAGTAGAACAAATGGTAGGAGGCGCGGGGCGAGTCCCTCTAAAACGGATCCACTCAGTCCTCCTGCCAAACACTTTAAACACAAGTTCTACACAAGAGTAGAACAAATGGTGGATGCGCGGGTAGTTGCAGCAAGGGCTTAAACAACAAGTCTAGCAACAACGACCCTGTACTACATACATTATCCAAGCGAGTGAGAAAATTTAAATCCCCCCCGAGTGGATTTTTTTTGAGTAGATTAATTTAGGGGATTTGTTTACACAATAATCATAATTCCCCCCCTGTGAGTATTTCGCGACAGACACCTCTTACGCCAAGCAATTTAAATATTTACAACCCCTATCTAATAAGTCACTAGGAATATTAACGGAAGCCTAGTAGGAAGAGGTATTGATAACTACCCTACCCTGTTCAGAAAATTGCTCCTCATTTCAGATTAAACCCCCCACAATGAAGCTCTATTAGGATTAAGATTGTGATATCCCATAGGATAAGTTGGAATGAGTAAATAACTATGTATTTTATTACAGCAGTGCAACTATACATTGTATATGATTGCAGGCTATGAAATTTTCTTATGAATCCATATTAGTATATCATAGAATTTGGAGACCTTGCAATCACATTTCTGCAAGGTGCCGCATTAATTAGTTTGTACACGCATTCAGTCAAGACATACTACAGTTTCTCTTTTGTTATGCAATCCGACCCCAGAGGAAATGCTTATTTGTCCATTGCAACGCAATCAACTATGCCACATGGCAGACACGTGCTGAGCACACCGTCCGCTGGGCAAGGATATTACACCCGACACTGTATTGCTAGCTCAGCGTACAGACGCACGCGAGTGGAAGCCAGACACCTTGAGTTCAATTCCTGGCACTACTCACTCACACGCCAGATGACTTTGCATAAAATTTGCCTTTATTCTTTTTGTTTTCCATGCATTTATTCACGTATTGCAAAGCGTGCGATAGTAGAAAAACGCACTAATGATTTTAAAGATGTAAGCGTAGAGTACACTCTTAATGTAGAATTCTTTTTTCAGCAGTACATTTCAAACAGGAGATTCAGTTAGCAAATAAGACACCATTCCCTCACGAAGTAACTTAGGTGAGAAAGTAATCCAGTAGGAATTTATTAAAAAGGCCGACAAATGAACGGCAATATAAATCTAGCATACACGCGTAATCACGGACTTGGGCACAGCAGGGCTACATCGCAACGTGCGACAATTGTTATCAAGAGTATCATCGTTAGTATATTATTAATAAGTATTAAGTATTTTTAAGTGAAGTTGAGGAAATCATACTAATATATAAAAATGAGATGGTGTGTGTCTGTCTTTCTGTCTGTCTGTCTGTGTGTTACTCAATAACGCAAGAACCACTGGTCCGATTTAAATGAAATTTTGCATGGATGTAGCTGAAATACCAGGTTTACATATAGGATACTTTTAATTTCGATGTTTTGCACTATTAAGAAATGGCGACCTTTTTAGTGACGTCACTACACCCTTTGGTTTAAAAATTTCATATTTCCATATCAAATAAAAAGAGATCGCTAAGAAATAGCAAAACTTTTGATGGCACATGTGAGCTTCAAAATTTAATTTCCTATATGAAACATCCTTATCACTTTTCGTGTATCTCCAACGGTTAGCGAGTAAAACCCACATATGTGACGTCACTACACCCTTTGGTTTCAAAATTTCATAATTCTATTTCAAATAAAAATAGAACGCTAAGAAATAGCAAGCTTTTGATGCATATACGAGCTTTAACATTTAATTTTCTATCCAAAAGGTCCTTAACACTTTTCGTGTATCTCCAACGGTTAGCGAGTAAAACCTAAATTTGTGCAATAAAACACGGTCAACACCGAGCGGTGCAGTATATCTCTACATATATAAAAAAGAAAATTTGTCGTTTTTTTCTGAATTTCTACGGAAATTTCAGTTATTTACACGTTTCAGACTGTTTTATGATAGATGCGCGCGAAAATAATGTTTTGGTCTGTCTGTCTGTTTGTTTGGTTGTCTGTGGACAACTTTGTTCCCTTATAACTCGAGAACGGCTGGGTGTATCAACGTAAAATTCGGTACAGATATCCATCATAGGCACGACACTAATCATTGATGTAAATCTTTTCCGTACCTCTCATAAAAAGGGGCCTACCCCCTTAAATTACATGCTCAAATAGGAGTAGGACGAGACAAAGCTCATTTTCAGCCCCTCAATGTGAGAGACAAAATTTGGGGGCCCTAAAGGGTCCCCGAAAACCAAATTTAAGGCTCTTAAACCAACCGTTTTTTGAGATAATCCCAGAAAACTACTTTCATTTAATAAACTAATGAACGAATGCAAGCCGGTAACCATGGCAACAGATTCTCAGAGGACCATCTATTGCTGTAAAACGGCAGTTCCATTAATTACATTAGTGTGAAAGTTTGCAAACGGCTAGAAGGTTATCACGGAACCAAATTAAGCTGTAAAATTAATCAATACGTATAATGCGCTTAAGGGGGTCAGGGGCACTCTAGATTTTTTCACGCGATTTACACCTGTGGGTGTGGTACGACAGGTCTATTATATTCCTATCCCTATATTATATTATTATTAGTATTATATTATGGCGTACAACGACGAGACAAAGCCCCTCTGTGCCAGAAACAAAACTCGGGGGCCCTAAAGGGTCCTCGAAAACTACATTATAAGGCTCTAAAACCAACAGTTTCTGATATATTCCCAGAAAACTAATTTAATATAATTTAACAAACAAATGAAGTAATGCAAATCTGTAACCATGACAACATTATCTCAAGGGGTGGCATCCAACTTTCCATCTATTTCTGTAAGAAGCAATGCCACTCCATTTATTGCATTTCTGTGAAAGTTTGCAAATGGCTATATGGCTATCACGGAACCAACGTAGACTGTATAATTCATCAATGCAATTAAGGGGGTCAAGGGGTTACCTAGATTTTTTTCATGCAATTTTCGCGTGCGACATATAGTACAGAAGGTCTATTATATCTCCAAATAGCAACATTATTATCAAAAATTCCTGAATTGAATCAGCATTTGTTGCGGCTTTTAGGAATTTGGGCCATTTGAGGCTAAAGAATCTGAAATTTCATACACCACAAGTCTTTATAATTTATGAAAGAGGACTTCCTGTGTATGGGGACCTAACACAACGTAGAGGGTCAGTTTTTATGTGACGTGTATTGCGTTTCGTCTACAAGGCTTTCAATTCTATTTCACGTCAGGAAGTACACGTTAGGTGAATTTAGTTTGAGAGCACATTTTAACTTTTTTTTGTCGACATACCGGTTCATCGGCATGATTTTGTTTGATACTGTGTGGTAGATTTACCCATATTTGGGAATCTGGGTGATATGTTGTAGACAATAGAATTGTCTGTCTGTCTTTCTGTGTATCTTTATGTACGCCTATAACTCGTGTTCGGATGCTTGGTGCATCGTAAAATTAGGTATGGTAAACATGAGTCAATACACCAAACATTTATAAAACACTTTACCGTACTTTTCATACAGTAGAAGGGTGGATATAGGGAAAAACTTCTCAAAATACATGCTAAAATAGGCGAAATATAAAAATTATCCTAGAAGGACGACCAAAGCATATGTTGCGCCTCAATGTGAGACACAACATTCGCGAGTCTATAAAGGGTCTCCGAAAACCACATTTTAAGGCCCTTTAATTAACAGTGTGTGTGATATTCCCAGAAAACTAACTTCGTTCTGATAAACTTATGGAGGAATGACAAACCGCTAACCATTGCAACAATAGCTCAATTGATAATATCTGGTGTTAACACCGAACATCGTTCGAAGAACGGGTACTTCTGCTAGTATATTATAAATATCTTGAGGCTGGCACAAGGGTTCGCACAGCCTCGAGGCAACGACGTTATTGATATCTTGCGCCAGGTCCAAGAGTGCACCTCGCCTTGAGATAAGGGAAGCATGGTAGAGATAGAGGAGATATTAACATACGTACGTTGATAACAAATGCCATTAATAAATAAGATTATTGTCCACACCGTGGTCCAAAGCCCACATTTTACGCAAGCCAAATGCTTAAAATAGGAACGTCACGCCCAGAGGGAAGAAATTAGTTATAGGTATATTGGTCAGCATAGTACTGACAACCGGCGACCGAGGACTATCATTTCAGATTCAGGGACCTAGCCAACCCACTGAACACTTAAGAAATAGTCCAGATATTAGAACGCTACTGAACACTGATAGGACCTAGCCACCCCTTTCACGTAGAAGACGTTCGCTCTAATACTTTCGGGGAATTAGTCCCACCGCGTTCTACACCTAGCGGCGGTCAATTCAACCTAATATTCAGTGGATTTAACGTCCGTTGGGATGCGTTCTGTATTGAAGTACGAACAACCTGCCAACAGACGATATCATTACGGTATTCTGATAGAATGTTAAGAGATATTTTTATTAAGATAAACCTAATACATAGTGGACTTAACGTCCGTTGGGATGCGTTCTGTATCGAAGTACAAACAGCCTACCAACAGACGATATCTTAACGGTATTCTGATAGAATGTTAGGAGATATTTTTACTAAAATAAACCTAGTACATAGTGGATTTAACGTCCATTGGGATGCGTTCTGTATCGAAGTACGGACAGTCTGCCAACAGACGATATCTCTTCGGTATTCTGTTTAACATGAGGAGATATTGAAACGTTTTGTGATATTATAGCATAGTAGGTACTTTGGAAACCTACACAGCTGGATACATTTTCCGATTTTATATATGCAGAATGACCAATATTGAAGATGAAACTGCCCATACGCTGAAACTAATATATGTAGAGTTATACATTAATAATTTTTCAATGTATTACGATTATTTGCGACGGAAGAGGATGCAATTTACACATGTATCATATACCAAGGGTGACAATGCGCGTGGGAGGTCACTCGGTACGGAGGTAACTTCTAGCGCAGGCTATGTAAGAGTAAACCACACCACTATACGTATGGGTAAGACGTTTTGGACGCTCGCAGTTTCCCCAAACCACAATCTGCATTCGTTGGTCACTCGGTCCCCATTCCGATACCACATTGCAAATTCGGATTACTGGCCTTACCTTAATGCCCCATACCATGTTACGTATTTAGCAGGTCCACTGGTAAAAGAAGTCCTTCTAGGCTCTCTTGGTTCCGATACCACCCTGCGTATTGCACACCATATGGTTAAAAAAATACATCATCGTACGCATCCGTATTTTCTACGACTCGAAGGCAACAGAATATATTAAATGAATGAAACTATGCAACAAAGGCATACTATTAGTAATTCCATATAGAGTAACCCCATTAATTTTATTACGGAGCAAAGATAGTAATTTCATTGAAGATATAGAGTAACCCCATTAATTTTATTACGGGGCAAAGGTAGTCATTTCATTGAAGATACAACCCCATTAATTTTATTTCGGAGCAAAGGTAGTCATTTCATTGAAGATACAACCCCATTAATTTTATTACGGAGCTAAGGTAGCCATTTCATTGAAGATACATTTTAGAAAATTATCTCGGCTGCGGATACACTCTAGAGAGAGCTTAAATGTTTAAGAAATACCTTTAATATATATATCCCCCCCCCCCCCCTTCGAGAGATTTTTCCTACGTCCCCTATCTAGACACGTGGTTCCCCACTACCCCATGTATATAGTATATTTAGCTAAGGGAAGGCAGTAATATTAGGTTTAGCATTAAGAATTAAATTAGATATTAAGTCAACCCCAACACCACCACCCCCTATCTAACTTGGCAAGTAAAACAAAAGGGTCTTTAATACCATGGCATTAACAGTGTTATTTTTTACAGCCAATTATCACATGTCAATAACAAATGTCTTTTTATTTTCAGATCATATTATCGTGTTCATTTATATTTCCTGAAGTTCTATACAGTGCACAGAATTCCCAAGTTAGCCCGTAGAGGCAATACTTAATTTCCAATTTCAATAACTTCCCGACGATACATTCGCCATTTTAACGATAATCCATTTAAGCTTAACGATCGATTATACACGTAGTGCGAGTATCCTTACATAATGCCTGCATATCTATAGATTAAGAAGCGAATACGTCGCTTAAGTCACGCTGAGAGAGTGCAAAAGTAATACTTAAGGATTAATTCTCAGCTATAGTGAAGGTCTACGACGAAGTATAAGGAAGTTGTTTTTTTTTACAAATATAAATGATTCAAGTTCTACGAAATATTAAAGAGTATCTACGCAGCTAAATGCTTAAGGAAACATGTTGCAGTTTTACAACGACGCATATAGGACGAGGTATAGTGAATGACCACAATTGCCAATATGTCAAACAGTACATATTGCACGTTAGTTTATAAGAATATTAGTACATATGTCATAATGCAGGCGTTAAGTAACGAGAATACCTCGCACGACGTAACGAACTTCAGTGAAAAATTAACGGTACCAGGGTAATCCAATCCCTCTGTACAAAACGTTAAGAGTGATTTCTGATTTCAGACTAGTTATACGCTGTACAATCCTGTAATCCCCCAGTAGGCTATTAATGCAGGATGCCACCCGGACGAACGTGACACAAGACAGAAGTTCCAACGCGCATGGCAGCAACAACAGTCAAAACCTACTAACCATAATAGCCTGTAAGCCGATTTAGGCAGGAGCCTTCAGCTATTTATTTCCAACACTTCAATGTTAATTTTTTCTCTTAATACCATTACTACATTTTTACGCACATAATCAAGCAATTTTGACGAAATTTCACCTTTTCTAGGATACTTTCTACAATTTTCATTTTCTTTTATCATCCCCACGTTGTAAGGAGGTTAATCACAGTAGCGCACCCTCGCAGCTACACTTGGCCTAGGGTTGCCCATACGATACACTATATTTCCCCTTCTCTCTTTCTTACACACACTACAGAGGTTCCGTACTATCTCACGAGGGCTAACTATTACTTAAGCTCCTTACAGGATCATTTTCCATCGTAGGAAATTTACGGATATGCATGCACCCTCCCGGCGGGGCTCGGCTTGACGACGTCGTACGCAAGTCACGCACTGGTCCGAGTGCGGTGCTCATACCTTAAAATTCCTATGCGATTCTATTCAAGATATATCTTTCAACTTCATTTCTTTCACTTCATATCTCCGCTGATATTTCGTTTTGTTTTTTTTCAATTTTAGCAAAACAATGTCAATATCTTAATGAAACTTTCAAGTCTGCCAAATAGGCAACACAGATTATGTCAACAATGCAATATGGGATGTAGACAGACACAGAGAACTATCTGCTATGAACTGACTGTATAACAAACCACCCCTCCCCCTTGCCACGCCTTCCACCCCTTAGTACGGCACAATTTCACTCACCCTCTCATCTACGAAGAAGAACAGAAGAAACGAAGGACGATACGACGAATCGAAAGCAAATTAAAATCGACGAAAGGAAAGAAGTTGTTGTTTGAGTCTTCAGTCTTTTGACTGGTTTGATGCAGCTCTCCATGCCTCCCTGTCCTGAGCTAATCGTTTCATCTCTACATAGCTCCGACACCCTACATCGGAGGCAATCTGTTTAACATATTCTAACCTTGGTCTACCCCTACAGTTTTTGTCCTCGACCCTTCCTTCCATAACTAAGCTTGCTATTCCTGGGTATCTTAGTATGTGTCCTACCAACCTATCTCTTCTCTTCATTAGCAGTCGCCAGAAACATCTCTCCTCTCCCACTCGTCTTAATACCTCTTTGTTTGTAACCCTATCTACCCATCTGATCTTCATCATTCTCCTGTAACACCACATTTCAAATGCTTCAATTCTCCTCTTTTCTGCTGCACCAATAGTCCAAGTTTCACTTCCATAGAGCGCCACGCTCCAGACAGAGGCTTTCAAAAATGACTTCCTAATACCTAAATCTATATTCGATGTCAGCAGATTCCTTTTTTGTAGAAAAGAAGAAGAAGAAAGAAGAAAAGAAAAGTTTCCACCCCCACGTCTAGTCCAATAATCGAGGACGATTATTAAAACAGGGAGAAGACTTGTTCCATCCCCAGCCCTTATACAAGGGCTCAACCTATACCTACATACAAGCTACTTAGACGGGAATAACAGCATAGCAACACGACTGCAAGGGAAGCAGCAGGTCATAGCCCTTAAGTCCACCAGCTGGTAGGTTAGACAGGACACAGCGGACATTACACTTTCGAATACCGCTGAGTAGACTGACACCGCACAATTTCCCTATAAATAGAAGATACGAGCACGCGCCGCTCTCTCTCTTACTTGGACGCTATTAATCTACGACATTCTTACGCTCTATCGGAGCTGTGCTACGACGGACCGGTACGGGCGCCGCCCCTTACCGGGTCCCAACGCCACCAACATCATGGCAGACCGGTATCAACGGTGGGGTGAGTGAACACGTGTCTACTAAACTCCTTTTCCCCCTAATTATTATTTCAATCCTCCCCTCTTTTCATCGCCACTAATAAGCAATAAACCCCCTTTCGTACAGTCCAATGAGTATCTCTTTATTTCGCTTAGATTAAGAAGCCCGTCCCTTTAGATTAGAACCTAGTTTAAGATCTTCACCGAACGCTACCCAGCAGGAGGCGGTGCACAGCAAGCGTGCGGCCTATTAAGTCACCTTAAGGTAAGCAGGGTGAGTATTCCTCCCTCCGGTTCCCCTTTACGCCAATTGCTCTCTAGACGTGTCCGCAGTACTTCATAAAACACCAAACACTTTAAACACATGTTCTACATAAAAATAGAAGAAATGCAAGAGGCTCGGGGGGGGGGGGTAGTGTAGTTCTACACAAAAGTAGAACAAATGGTAGGAGGCGCGGGGCGAGTACCTGGTGTATTCTTGGAATACACGGTAAGAGAGAATATAATTTTTAATGCTCTTTGCATGTTCATTTTTTCCTTTTTATCAAACACCAACAGCGATCTTCTAGTTTCTCTTTGGTGGTCATGTCTCTTATGTCATTGTGAGTCTGTTCTAGATATATATCTTCCATGACCCACCTAGCGTCATCTAGCAGCGAATCTCAGAAGCTCCTCAATTCGTCCCTGTACAAGAGGACTTACTTATCAATTTGGCCATCAGATCTCGTCGCCATCGTCAGCTATCATCTCTGTGATCAAGGGAACTTCGTCTAATTTTCACCCACCATGCTGTGCTAGTATCGCCTGCTATCAACTCTTTGAAGACCATTCATCAAGAAGAACATTTATTTTTGATAAGTTGTCTATTCTGTTATGTTCTCCTTTTGTCTCCTATCCCCACTTTTTTTCCTTCCTTGGTCCCTCCGCGCTTCGCTGGGCATGTCTCACTTGTTCGTCGGCAGTTGACTTGGTCAGTCAAGGCTCAACTAGAGCCAGTCTCCTCAAACCAAGAGGCACTCTCCACATTCTACGCCATGTTGGCACATTAAGTATCCGTCAAAGGGAACTTCACCTTCGGCATGCAACAAATATAAGTACAAACTTCTGGTTTTAACCTCATCTTCATCAGTTTTATTATCTACATGCTTTTATCGATCATTTATAGGCAGTGTGAGATTAACCATTTGTGGCAATAATCATCCTTCGCGGGATTCTCCATGTTGGGCTTTTGTCTAATTAAGCCAATCTTTGTGAAAAGCAGCATTTCTTATGCTTATTAAATGAGAGAGCTTCTCACAACGGGGGATATCATAGAATACCCACTGTCTATAAATATTAAGCTTGTTCCACCGCTGGAGTAACTTTGGTCCTATTCTTCCATTAGGTTCGTTCTGGAACCTTCCAGAATCTGCACTTTATCTACAAGTCACGCCATCATGTATCTTTCACTCACTTGTGGGAATGCCATTTCAAACTAAGAAATCTACCTTATAAATTAATGCTCAATAGCTAAATTTTCTTCCACCGTTGGGATTTTTTCTGGCGCATTTAATTGTAATACACAACTTTCTCAAGTAATAGACTTTCGCCTATCTAGTGCAACCAGTCATTTTCCACGATTGCAATAACTTTCTTTGCCATAAACTTTTGCGCTACTTCAGTGAACTTTTCATCCATTTCAACGAACTATAGTGATAAACAGTGTTCTTTCAGTATTTCTTCCGCGTCGCGCTCGTCCGATTATTATAAACACGGCCATGAACATTTACCTTTCATCCCAATTTCTCTTTCCTAAACCTCTTACTAACAACCCATAATAAATTGTTAAATTTAGGTCTGTTTCAACGAGGTGTCAATCTAAAGATGTGCCCTCCCATTTTTTCTTATGTGTAATGAATTAACTTCTGCATAACTACGTGTCTTGTACACGGTTCAAATTATCTCGTTTCTCCCTTCTAATTTAGGGGATACAATTCTTTCAACTTATAAGTGAGTTATTTCTAGGTTTCACGAAAGGGAAACTTGCCCCATTTGTCTTGTAATTCCTATCTAAACATAGGAGGTCTAAAACCTTCCTTTTGACTTTCTCTTCAGGTTTCACAGTAAGTGACCTGCCCTATTTGTGTAACTACTAAAAGTAATGCTGCTTCAATACAAGAAGTTATATGAACTTCTCTTTCATTCTACCTGCTTTCTTTTTTGTTATTTTTGAAGTTGTAACTTTCTTTAAGATAGGTACTTGGAAATTTTTGAAAGTACACACCTTGTACTCGATTTAATGTCTAAACTTTAATCACTTCATTTGTGTTTTTTTAATCTTACAAAGATTTTAGTACATATAAAGGTTTGAAACCTAAAGAATTGTTAATTGCCTGGAGAAAACTTTAAATGTTAGGAGGTCTGCAACCACAAATTGCTAACCAAAATTGAAACTATATACTTGTTAAATTCATTAAACTTCTTTTGCCTTGTTAAATAAATTAAATATTTGTTTTTGGATTTATCATTTCGCAAATACTACAGTTAGGCAAGATCCTGGCTTTCCTAACTCTTCCTAGGTTCATGCCCTCGTTAATACGCAATAAATCTGTTACTATTTGTCTTGTCAGACCATCACCCTTCCCCATAGTAGGCATATGCATGCTTGAGAGGGAATACGCTAAAGCCATTCTCTGGCAAACCGCCCAAGTCCTAGCTGCGGTTCCCGTTAGCTTCGACCAGGTCCTTACCCACTTTAGGTATCAGAGAGCGGATTTGCAGTGGCAACCGCCTTTGAGTGTATTTAAAGTTAAATTTATAACTTTTGTGGGACTCTCCTCCTATTTCTCCATCCTTTTTCTCCAGTCTGAAACCCACCTCCTTTTCTTTATCATCTTCCCTTGGTGGTTAGGTTATTCCTCAGCCAATAATCTACCCACAGTTTGGTACCATAAACCCGGGAGAGTCCATTTGCTATTTCTATTCTTTGTCAAGTGTCATTTGACAATACCTTACAAATTATTAATATCTGCTTTGAATCTTTCAGCTATAACTACATCATGCAAGGCCTGTGAAGGGGAAAGAGCTCCTGTCTCCCGTGGTGTGTCCCTTTCTTTCAACTTATTGCCTGCTGCCAGCCTGACAGCATTTCCGAGGTTCCACAGTTTCGTAAGTTGTATTTTAATCTATTTACTTTGTCATGGCTCCTACTGAAAAGGATGAAACTCTCATTGCTAGACGTTCTTCCTACAAAGGGCAACTTACCAGATTTAGAAATTTCATCAACAAAATAAATCCCGCCGAGTGTGATCTAGACATCTTGACACAACGCCTTAAGTTGTACGAACGGTCCTATGATTATTACGATCAAACTCAAACCGAGATTGAATCCGCTTGCCCAGAACTTCAATCGGATCGGGACGAGGTCGAACCCTTGTACTTTGAAGGGATTGCCAAGGCCCACCAACTGATCCGCAGTATCTCAGAACCGGACACTAGGGTCATCAATCCGGCCCAGTTCGCACCCGCTTCAGTTCACAAGGATAAACCGAAACTGTTACTTCCAAAGATAAGCCTACCTCACTTCTCAGGCCAGGAAGGTGAATGGTATTCCTTTTATGAACTCTACTGCTCCCTCATTCTTGAAAATGATGACATTCCCGACTTTCATAAATTCTACTTCTTGCGTATGTCCTTGGAAGGACAGGCCTTGGAATTGGTCGAGTCACTGCCTTTAAGCGCAGATAACTACCGCATCACCTTTAATCTCCTTAAGGAGAGATATGGCAATTTTCGTTTGAGTGTTGCTCGCCACATCCGCTGTCTGTTCAACCTGCCAGCCGTCAAACCTAATGACGTCACCTTTTAAGAGACCTGATAGACTCTATGCAATTAAATGTCAGAGCATTATATCAACTCAAGCAACCAGTCCAAACTTGGGACACTATTCTTATTCATCTAGCTACATCCAGATTCGATTTTTCGACATTAAAGGCTTGGGAGATCGAACTCACTCGCAACGAGGAACATTCGTTTGAACACCTCATCTCGTTTCTCAACAGCCGGTGCCAAGTCCTTACAGCACTCTCATTTCAGTGCGAAAATGTCGAAACGAGTCATAAGTGTCACATTTTTGAGAAAAAACTTGTCACTTCAAATGGTCATCAGCCCCCATCTGTCGAGAACAAGCAAACCCGTTCTGCTTCTTTCAACCATCCAAGAGAACATATCAGGCCGCTCAACAAATCTTTAAAATGCATGCTCTGCAAAAAGTTGCACACTTTGTACTTGTGCAAATCCTTTAAAGAATTGTCTGTCGAAGACCGAAGGAAGTTTGTCTTCAATAGTAAACATTGCTTCAACTGCTTGTCACCTAAGCATTCTTCTTCAAACTGTACGTCTTCCAACCTCTGTTTCCATTGCAAAAAACCGCACCATTCTTTATTGCACGTTCATGATAAATCGAGGTCACCAGTACCCGCTTCTTCAAACTCCATGCAGAGCAGCTCCGAACAAACTAATGCTTCTTCCTGCATTTCTAACGCCGAAACATCTCACAGTGCGCAAGTCCTTTTGTCCACTGTACAATTCGAAATCCAAGATAAATTTGGAAATTGGTTTCGAACCTGCGGTCTTCTCGATTCCGCTTCAACTCACAACTTTGTTTCGCGATCGTTAATTAAAAAAACTAGGTCTTTCGTCATCGCCTACTCCCATCAATGTATCCGGCATTGACAATTTGAAAACTCGAATCTTGCAGTCTTCAAAATTGAAAATCAGAGACGTTTGCCAAAGAAACAACAATCTTAACTTAAACTGTCTCATTCTTACCAGTATTGGCAAGGACACTCCTAGCAGCTCTATTAATACTTCTGGTTTAAATATTCCTTCGCACTTAAGGTTAGCTGATCCTCAGTTTAATGCTCAAGGTCCCATTGATGTACTTTCCAGTGCAAATGTTTTTTGGAATTGCCTCCGTAAACAGGTTCGCAAGTTATCCTCAAACGTGGTCGCCAGAGACACCGATTTTGGTTGGGTTATTACTGGTGAAATCCAATATCCCAGTCTTCAAACCAAACCGCAATGTCATTTCGTTACTGCTGATATAAATCCCCTTTCTGAAAAAGAGAACACCTATGTTTTCGATCTCGATACTTTTGAAAAAAAATTGCCGAAACGATGTCTCATTGTAAACAACTACGCCACCTTTGTAAGTTGTTTAAATGATTTTGCCTTCTTCCCGCACAAGATGGCAATTGAATCGGTCATTTGGAAAAGGGCACATGTCCACTTTTTTTCCAATCGCATGTTTTGTCATATTCCTGTAGTTTAAATGTAGACGCACTGATCCACGCGAAAAATACACTTCTAAGACTTGTACGTATGGAGCACGGGACCTGACAATTTTGTCATTCCATTCGAGAAGGTCACATATCCAACAGCATGTCCTTTTCCAATGGATCGCAGCGAGCGCACTGTGTTAGTTCCCGCCAGTAGAAACATCTGCCGCCTTCCAGCTGTTTCCAAGGTGTTGCTTGTATGTTGTAGTTGTAAACATGGCAAGTTGAAGTGATTGTAGTGGCAGTATAGATTCTGATAGTGCTACAGTATGCAAGAGAAGAAAGAAAGGAGTAGTTAACCGCACGAATTATCAGCCATTAAGACTTAAAACAGCTAAGATTAAAGGATTGTCCCATATTAACCGCATTGATAAATCTATTGACGCTAGGAAAACTGGATCAAGCTGCAGGTATGTCCATATTATTATTATTATTATTATTATTATTATTATTATTATAGGAATGACACACATTATAATTAGGTTATACAAAATATTTTCCTTTGCGTTTTAGATGTCCCAGAGGGTGTTTTAACGGATTGACGGAAGAAGATAAAATGACTATTTTGAGCTATGTTAATAACTTTGACACTAAGGATGCACCGGACACATATTTACAAAGTCTTATCGAGTTTAAGGAGATTTCAAGAGAACGGAAGAATCCAGAGGCCTCTGTTTCAAAACCTAAAATACACAGTTTCACATATTATATTTGCCTGAACAGTCGACGAGTATCAGTATGCAAACAAGCTTTCATCAGTTGACATGGTGTAAGTTCTAAGAAAACTCGACGTTTATGCTTGCTACTGGCTGCTGATGAGTCGCCAAAAGACAAACGAGGGACATCTACAGGGTCTCGACACAACGTAATTACTGGAGAAACTTGTATGAGTATTAGCCAGTTCATAAAATCATTTGATGTAAAAGAGCTGCATTATTCCAACAATACTACAAAAAAGTACCTGCCTGCTAATCTGAATGTGAGAGCAATGTATGGCATGTATGTTAATAAGTTTCCGAACATGAAAGGAACAGTGAAATATAAGTTCTTCCTAAAATACTTTAAGGAGAATTACGCATTACCTTTCGGTAGGCCTCAGATAGATGTCTGCCCTTTTTGCGAGGAATATAAACAGAAAATGCGCAGTGCACATTTAAATGATACTGCAAATCGCGTTGCCACAGCTGAATATATAGTACATAAACGACGAGCCAGCAAGTACTACAACAAAATCAAGGAAATAAAAGCTCAGTCTCTGAAGAATGATCCTGTAGCAGGAATCGTAATAGATTACATGCAAAACCTTCCCTTACCTCATATTCCCGAGCAGGAGGTTTTCTATTATAGGCAACTATGGGTATTCGTATTTTGCATTCACAATTTTAAAACAAACAAAGCCAGGATTTATTCATATCATGAAGGTGAGGCACTTAAAGGGCCAAACGAAGTATGGACATTTCTTAATGACTACGTCAATGAATGTGTCGCAGAAACTGTTACTGAGCTTCATATTTTCTCGGACGGATGTCCGGGACAAAATAAGAATAACTCAGTGGTACGTTTTCTACTAGCTTTGGCATCAAGTGGATGATTTAAATAAATATATCATTACTTTCCCCTTAGAGGACATTCCTTCAATGACTGGGATAGGAATTTTTGCAGTAGTAAAACGTAAGCTACGTAAGGAAGATAGGATTTACACCTCAGAACAGTACATTAGCATGATTGTGCAATCGTCAAGTACCAATAAGTTTTCTGTGAAACGTGTGGGCACTTCAGATATTATCAATTTCAAAAGATGGTGGCCTACACATTATAAAAGATCAGTGTTATCAACTGCTTCTTTTGGAAAAAACATACCAAGATAGGACAAATTATCTTTCCAGATTTCTGGGTACAATGAATTTAAATATGACGGTGTAGCACCCGGAGTTCTAAAAGTGTTTAAGTGGATCTCCAGCCTCCTAGAACTGTCAGAAACATTTGCTTTGTCCAAGCCGACTGGGCTTCGTCCCGTTTTACCGACACTACTCGACCATCAAGCCTATAATGGAAAAGTTTCCATTAATATTAAGAAGGTCAACGACACAAGAAAATTGGTACTGTACATCGGTGATGAACATATTAGTTTCTACCATGACATTGTAAACAACTGGTCAACTACTGAGCAAGAAGCACTGCAAGAGCAAGTATTCTGATCTCCTAAGAGAGAAGCAATTTGAAGTTCCAGCTTTTATTGTTCATGTACAGTGAGTGACAATCTATTCATTATAATGGCTATAAGGTTATTTCTCAAAGGGCTAATATAAAATGTAGTGAAAAATCTATTACCTTATAAGATGTAATGAACAATAATACTGGTTTTGTTTATCAAAACGATTTATGTGCATTGTTTGGAATATTTTTGTAATTCTCCGATTTCTAAGCGCTACAAGTTCATTAAAAAGAGACATTGTAGTGATAAAATGTAATTTAAAACAAATTTAAAGATACAGGGATGAAAAAAGTGTGTTTAATTTCTAAGAACATTCCATTCCCTTGGAAAAGGGCACATCTCCAGGAATCAAAATTTGAATTTTTGTCCGTTAAGGATGGAATCTGAAATCCATATTGTGGGAATAAAAGGCCCTTTACATGTTATATCCATTGCCAAAATGCAGCTTTGGTAGTTCCACTCATTCACCATTTATTAACTTTTTTGTCTCTCCTGTAAAATTTACTTTTGTGGACATGTGCCCTTTTCCAAATGACCGATTCAATTCAAGTTCGCCTCGCCTTGTGTTACTTCGTTTACCTTCTCATGTCATTTTTTAGCAGGTAATTGCTTAAACTCTCTATCGAAAACTATCTTCCCCTAGTGTAAAACCATGGCTATCAGTCACCATCATTTCGCTGTAAGCTATGTTTCACTTCTTTCGCTATTTAGTAGGATGGCCACGGCCGGCTCCTTCCCCCTTCCTCACAATTGGAAGCCGCTTTTGAAACCGCTTGAAAATCTGAATTCTCTAGCATCTAGAATAACTATTCTTACGCATAAACTCCTTCTCAATGTCCCAGCTTCTCTTCTTTTTCGGAAGAATTAAGCTTTTTTCTGTTGAAAATTGTCGGATTCCGTGATCCTCAAAATTATGCGAAATTGATTTCCTACTTTATTTCATGTCTCTAAATTGGTTTTTCACGTCCAAGCCACGAATGACTGCATGCCGTCTAACCTGAATATCCGCTTTAAGTCTCAGCTGATTTCACTTGTGTTGTTTGTTTATTTCGAACTGCTTGTTTTTCAATCTTGTTTGTATACAAGCTCGGATAACGCCAAGCTGTCGTTTATTTCCTGTATGCTTGCCAAAGGTCAGAGCAAGTTTCCCTTATCTCAACTCTGGCTGACTACCAACCATTGTCTTGCGAGTTGCTTCCGTAAGTTCAGAAGCTGCTCACCTCATTACCAAAATAAACTTGTTCCGGTCAAGGACTCTTTCAGCTATTTATATTCCTTATCTCGCTGTACTATGTGGGTCAAGGCCGTGTTTGCCTGTCTCTCCCACTTGCTTACGCTCGTATCCTACAACTGCTTCGATTCTTGTTTCATAACATCGTTGCGTATTTTTACGCGCTCATGTATTGCTCCTTGCTTACATATTTTGCAATCTTATTGTTCATTGTTGAACAAACTTATTTTTTCTCGTCGTCACATTCGATGTGTTTTTGTATTTATGCTTGCCACGTCACGTTTCTCGCTGACTTAAGTATTTTTCTGATTAACCCCTTTGATACTTATTATAACTTAAGGTCATTGTTTATGGCTAGTAGATTGTTGTTACCTATGGCGTTCTTGCCTCCTACTCGCATAGTTCCTTTGTTTATTTGGTATATTCTTATCCTTAATAGATGTACTTGTTTCTATACGCTTTGTTTAAACTTGTTAATTCTTCTTTCGCATCTTATCGCAATCTTTACTAGAGCTATACTTCTCGCAGCTTCTAGCTACTTTGTGATTGAAGGTGTTGTTAATTCTCGTTCTTTAACTCCGCTTTCCAATGACCCTGATGACCTACTTCCACTCACACCTAGTCACTTCCTTATAGGCCCTTCTCTTTCTGCCCCTTTCCAGTTCTTTCAGGGATTCTAATTTGCCTATTGTTTGGCGTAAACTTGAAGCCCTTCGCAATTCTTTCTGGAAGAGGTGGAACTTGGAATATTTAACTTCCTTGCAGCGGAGACATAAGTGGTTTCTTTCCAGTCCCGACATTAAAGTGGGGGACTTGGTCTTGGTTAGGGATGTCTCTCCTCCCCTGGTCTGGATTTCTGGTAGAGTGACCGAGTGTTATCCTGGAAGGGATGGGAGAGTCAGGGTGGCTAGAATCTTGACCACTAATGGTCAGATCATAAGACCACTGTCTTTAATTTCTCCATTACCTTTAAATGTTTAACTGTTTATGTTGTTCTCTGTTGGTGTTTGACCCCCCCAGTATGGTGTATTCTTGGAATACACGGTAAGAGAGAATATAATTTTTAATGCTCTTTGCATGTTCATTTTTTCCTTTTTATCCAACACCAACAGCGATCTTCTAGTTTCTTTTTGGTGGTCATGTCTCTTATGTAATTGTGAGTCTGTTCTAGATATATATCTTCCATGACCCACCTAGCGTCATCTAGCAGCGAATCTCAGAAGCTCCTCAATTCTTCCCTGTACAAGAGGACTTACTTATCAATTTGGCCATCAGATCTCGTCGCCATCGTCAGCTATCATCTCTGTGATCAAGGGAACTTCGTCTAGTTTTTCACCCACAATGCTGTGCTAGTATCGCCTGCTATCAACTCTTTGAAGACCATTCATCAAGAAGAACATTTATTTTTGATAGGTTGTCTATTCTGTTATGTTCTCCTTTTGTCTCCTACCCCCACTTTTTTCCTTCCTTGGTCCCTCCGCGCTTCGCTGAGCATGTCTCACTTGTTCGTCGGCAGTTGACTTGGTCAGTCAAGGCTCAACTAGAGCCAGTCTCCTCAAACCAAGAGGCACTCTCCACATTCTACGCCATGTTGGCACATTAAGTATCCGTCAAAGGGAACTTCACCTTCGACATGCAACAAAGATAAGTACAAACTTCTGGTTTTAACCTCATCTTCATCAGTTTTATTATCTACATGCTTTTATCGATCATTTATAGGCAGTGTGAGATTAATCATTTATGGCAATAATCATCATTCGCGGGATTCTCCATGTTGGGCTTTTGTCTAATTAAGCCAATCTTTGTGAAAGGCAGCATATCTTATGCTTATTAAATGAGAGAGCTTCTCACAATGGGGTATATCATAGAATACCCACTGTCTATAAATATTAAGCTTGTTCCACCGCTGGAGTAACTTTGGTCCTATTCTTCCATTAGGATTGTTCTGGAACCTTCCAGAATCTGCACTTTATCTACAAGTCACGCCATCATGTATCTTTCACTCACTTGTGGGAATGCCATTTCAAACTAAGGAATCTACCTTATAAATTAATGCTCAATAGCTAAATTTTCTTCCACCGTTGGGATTTTTTCTGGCGCATTTAATTGTAATACACAACTTTCTCAAGTAATAGACTTTCGCCTATCTAGTGCAACCAGTCATTTTCCACGATTGCAATAACTTTCTTTGCCATAAACTTTTGCGCTACTTCAGTGAACTTTTCATCCATTTCAACGAACTATAGTGATAAACAGTGTTCTTTCAGTATTTCTTCCGCGTCGCGCTCGTCCGATTATTATAAACACGGCCATGAACATTTACCTTTCATCCCAATTTCTCTTTCCTAAACCTCTTACTAACAACCCAAAATAAATTGTTAAATTTAGGTCTGTTTCAACGAGGTGTCAATCTAAAGATGTGCCCTCCCAATTTTTTCTTATGTGTAATGAATTAACTTCTGCATAACTACGTGTCTTGTACACGGTTCAAATTATCTTGTTTCTCCCTTCTAATTTAGGGGATACAATTCTTTCAACTTATAAGTGAGTTATTTCTAGGTTTCACGAAAGGGAAACTTGCCCCATTTGTCTCGTGATTCCTATCTAAACATAGGAGGTCTAAAACCTTCCTTTTGACTTTCTCTTCAGGTTTCACAGTAAGTGACCTGCCCTATTTGTGTAACTACTAAAAGTAACGCTGCTTCAATACAAGAAGTTATAGGAACTTCTCTTTCATTCTACCTGCTTTCTTTTTTGTTATTTTTGAAGTTGTTACTTTCTTTAAGATAGGTACTTGGAAATTTTTGAAAGTACACACCTTGTACTCGATTTAATGTCTAAACTTTAATCACTTCATTTGTTTTTTTTAAATCTTACAAAGATTTTAGTACATATAAAGGTTTGAAACCTAAAGAATTGTTAATTGCGTGGAGCAAACTTTAAATGTTAGGAGGTCTGCGACCCCAAATTGTTAAGCAAAATTGAAACTATATACTTGTTAAATTCATTAAACTTCTTTTGCCTTGTTAAATAAATTAAATATTTGTTTTTGGATTTATCATTTCGCAAATACTACAGTTATGCAAGATCCTGGCTTTCCTAACTCTTCCTAGGTTCATGCCCTCGTTAATACGCAATAAATCTGTTACTATTTGTCTTGTCAGACCATCACCCTTCCCCATAGTAGGCATATGCATGCTTGAGAGGGAATACGCTAAAGCCATTCTCTGGCAAACCACCCAAGTCCTAGCTGCGGTTCCCGTTAGCTTCGACCAGGTCCTTACCCACTTTAGGTATCAGAGAGCGGATTTGCAGTGGCAACCGCCTTTGAGTGTATTTAAAGTTAAACTTATAACTTTTGTGGGACTCTCCTCCTATTTCTCCATCCTTTTTCTCCAGTCCGAAATCCACCTCCTTTTCTTTATCATCTTCCCTTGGTGGTTAGGTTATTCCTCAGCCAATAATCTACCCAGTACCTCTAAAACGGATCCACTCAGCCCTCCTGCCAAACACTTTAAACACAAGTTCTACACAAAAGTAGAACAATATAAATATAAATATTACGTGATAGTCTGTCTGTTCATATACAGTGAGTCCGGTAATGTTCTCCGCAGCGCCTACATGCGTCTGCGAGAGCTAGCTACAGCGGTTACGTTGGTAGCACGGCTGCCGCTTGCATCATAACAAATAAACAGTAAACTTTGTACTCACCACAGCCATTCATAACAGATGCTGGTACCATTCACAGTACATCACTCTTTTTCCGTAATCAGTTCGTTTTAATTCATGAACCACTTTGACTTTATAAGGAAACAACTGAAGCTTGTCTCTTACAGCTTTATGTGCTGTCGACTTAGAGATTCCTGTTTGTTGAGCTAATTTTCGTGTTGATTTACTTGGACTACGCAGCATGTTATCGGAGATTTCATCAAGTTTTTCGTCTGTTGAAAGCGTAGGCCTATCTGTTTCCGGTACATCATGAAATGAGCCAGTCACACGAACTTTACTTACCAAATCCCGAACGGTATCACGGTCTGGACACTTTGAATTAGGAAACCGCGCCTGAAATCTTAATTTTACATTTTCTGTAAACCGATCGCCTCCGCGAAAAAGTATTCCACAAAAAAAACTCTCTCTTCAGTAGTAAACATTACCGCCTGCATACAATTGCACTCTTCCAAAAATCTATCTGAACGCTCGCTTACTGAAATACACACTGAAGACATGCAGGCTCGCACGTTTATCACAATACACACTGACAGCCCACACGGGGGAGTTCCGCTTCGAAGGACACAGTGCAGTGCAGCCAACTAAACTCATGACTCAACCACTCACAGCTGCACGTACCCACTGTGGAGAACATTCTCGGGCGCCCTGTACTATTCATACGATTGCGATAAAACTTTGGTGAATTATTGCATACACGCTAGAAAATCAATTTTACAAAAGTAGCGCACGAGTAGATTCAACAAATGAGTTGCGGCGCACGAATCGTTTCAACAAAGTCCCATACATCGCATGCGTTCATATACTATTCATCCGATTGCGATAGAACTTTGGTAAGTTGTTGTGACATTATAAATCCACATAACCATAGGTAGCGCACGAGTAGATTCAACAAATGAGTGACACCGATCGTTTCATCAAAATCCCGTATGCGTTCTTACACCATTCGTCCGATTGCGATGAAACATAGGTGAGTTATTTTTGTACACTGCTCCGAAGGTTTCTGACTACATAAATCCATTTTACAATAGGTAAGCGCTCAAGTAGTTTCAACAAATGAGTGACGCCGCGCGTATCGTTTCAACAAAATCCCGTATGCGTTCATATACCATTCATCAGATTGCAATGAATACAATTCATCCGATTGTGATGAAACTTTGGTATATTGTTGTGTACACTCCTGCGAAGGTTTTTGACTTCGTAAATCCATTTTACAATAGGTAGCGCACGAGTAGATTCAACAAAATGGGTGTCGCCGCGCGTATCGTTTCAACAAACTCATGTATGCGTTCATATACCATTCATCCGATTGCGATGAAACTTTGGTGAGTTTGTGTGTACACTTCTGTAAAGGTTTCTGACTTAATATTGCCCCCGAAAAATGAATTATTTGGGACTTAAATGAGAATATTTTCCGAGACCATGATACAGTTTAACATGGCAATATAAATCCTGCAACCTGACACAACCCAGTCGTGTTAGCAAGCGAGAGCAGGCAGGGAGATTCCGATCACGTGATATGTTGCGCAATAGAAGCTTCTAGAAGCTTGATTTCGACATAGCAACAGTGAATTAGTTACAGAATATTATAATTATCGTTATAATTTATGTCATTGGACATAAGCCCACAGCCAATGAGGAGAGGTCTTATTGAAGACGGGAATACCTTCAACTATATTATAAGGAGATTTTTTACATTTAGGCCACAAGAAGGATATTTTATTCATTGGTAATGAGAAGAAAATTAAAGGAAAATAATACAGATACTTTGAAAGTCGCCGAAAGGACGAATTGCGCAGTAATAAGCATTACTAAAGTGCGCGCTAAATTTCTGGTGGGAAACAGAAATGGCCGCCAAATTTTCGACTTGGAGAGGGAAATCCAAGCATCGAGTTTCTTTATCCTACAGACTCTGAAGAGAGTAGAGGTGTTTACCGGGGTAACCGAGGTCCCGAAGGCTTTGTCCGAGTACGGTATTGAGACTACTCGTGGAGACAGCGTGATTGCCGGGTGGATAGTGGAGATCCCCGTGCTTATAACTAGGCGAAGTTCGCAAGTTACTTAATATTGCCTTTGCTCATTAACAGTTAAGAATAGGCTTCAGCCAATGGAACAGTTATATAGTACAGTGTGAATACCATTATTTGTTGTAATTTAAGATCGAATATTTTAAAAGATATTGACTTGTTAAAAGTGTGTTAGAAACGTGACGGACGCAGAAGCTGTAAAGCATTTTAGTTGGAACGAGACAACAGTGAACACAGTCCATGTGAGTAACAGTGTTTTAACTTTCACATTGGAGCAGCATACAAACATTTTCATTATGACTACTAATGTTCATCTCGAATTGTTATTCGATATTTATCACATTGTTGCGATGATGAACTAAGAACTTTATGCGACAGTGGCATATTTAAGGCAGAATATAGATGCAACATGGAGCTTCGTTAACCAGAATACTTCTGAATGTAGATGTTATGTGCACTTACATCTTGTGCATTAACGTCATTTCACAAACTTTATATAATATCTACGAGCTATAGAAATATTTCATTAACCATCTATATGAATATTTCTACAATATTACTCAACAATGACACTAAACTATATCTACGAGGGAGAATGAAGATGCATCATAAGAAGATTTGTCAAGAGGCCAGGGAAGTCCCGGCAA
Organism: Meconema thalassinum; assembly: GCA_946902985.2. NCBI lineage: Eukaryota > Metazoa > Arthropoda > Insecta > Orthoptera > Tettigoniidae > Meconema > Meconema thalassinum. Next base: position 218,947,672 of record OX336391.1, read on the forward strand.
CCCAGGGAGGATGCGGTTCGATTCCAGTCGGAGGTTGGTTGTTACAAATCAATTCTTCAACTCATGTCTACAATTCAAGAACAATCACTTTTATTGTACACAACAAGGAGCATCACTATCCAGCCATTACATTCAGTTACTCAAAACCTGTTCCATCTTGCTCATCAACGCTCCAAGGGTGCCAACTTACAAAAAACAAATTTAATTACAGAAATACATTCACAAATTACAGAAACACATTCACAACATTCTCCCACCTTGAAACGGTAGGTTTCAACTAAAAGCACAAAGATAATACAAAACATAGGAATAAACAAATATTTACAAATTCAGTTTGGTTGGCCTTTTAACAACCCTGCCCCTTCTTGTCAGAGCAACAGCTTCACTCTCAACTACTTGAGTGGGGTTACTAGAGTCACAATCAGGCACCAAGTCAACAGCATTGGGACCACACAAAGAACCATCACTATTTTCATAAGGAGATCCAATCTCCATCAAGCACAAACGTTGGACTGGTCGCAACAACTCACTCTTAACTGTTTTTACCTTTGCCACTCTAGTTACTCCATCTTTACCAGGGAAGATCTCAAGCACTCGAGCCAATTCCCAATCAATTCTTTTCTTTTGGTCAGACACAACCCATACAACATCTCCCACCCTGACATTCTTAGAAGACTTAGCAGTGTTTAACATCAGAGACCCTAGGTATTCCTGACGAAAACGTTCTTTTAGGTTTATCCTAACCTCAGCTACATATTTCACCCTAGCAGAAAGACCCTTTTCATCCACTTCGTCAAGATCAGGCACCTTTGTCTCAAACTGCTCCTGCAAAAACATAGCAGGCGTTATTGGTCTCAACTCATTAACATCTTCAGACATGTAGGTAATGGGACGCGCATTCATAACAGCCTCAATCTCGGTAATCAAGGTCATTAGTTCACAAAGATTTAATAACGCACGACCAAGGGATATTTTCAACAGTCTTTTCATCACCCCAATAAGCCGCTCAAAAAATCCACCCCACCAAGCACCTGTGGGAACATTAAATAGCCACTGAATTTTCAATTCACGTCCAACTGTAGTCTGCTTAATGAGATTCCAAACTCCTACAAAGTTAGTACCATTATCACTATACATAGTTGTGATTCTGCCTCGTCTGGCAATCATTCTTCGAAGAGCATGTAAAAACGATTCTGTAGAGAGCGACTCTACCACTTCAAGATGGACTGCACGGTATACAGCACAGGTGAACAAGGCAATCCAAACCCTAGTACCATCTTTTATGAAAAGAGGTCCAGCCAAATCGACTCCGCATACTTGGAACACCTTTCCAAGATTTACACGGTTATTAGGTAACCCGACAGGTGGCGTTCTCACTGGTTGGGCTTTGTGCCTAAGACAACGAACACATTTACTAACAACACGTCGGGCTAATCGTCTACCTCTGACTATCCAGTATTCTTCTCTCAGGGCTCCTAACACAGTACTTGCTCCAGCATGGTGCATTTTCTCATGACATTCTACCACCATGGACTCCACTAGTTCACACTGAGGTAGTAAAATGGGTTCCTTGAACATGGGTGTGAACTCATCAGATAATATTTTAGTACGAACTCGAATCAAGCCATCATCATCAGTTTTAATGTTGAAATTATTTACATCTAGAGGGTGACTACTCTGAATCCACCGCACTAATTTTAATTCAGCATGTCGTACTTCTTTGCCAGTCAACTCCTCTCCGCAGTTTGAACTTTTCCCACTAGCTTTCTCAAGAAATCGGTAGATCCAGCCAACAACACGCACATTTTTCGAGAAAGAAGCAAAGTGTGTGAACATGTTTTCTCTTACATCGTTTGTGTTGTACAAACTAACAGCCGTTTTCTTCGATTCCTCTTCTGTAGGGGCTATTTTCACAGTTAACCACTTGTTCTCATTCTCTAGGAGCCACTGAGGACCCTCCCACCATTTTGATGCAACAAATTCGGACAACAAGCATCCTCGGCTGAGTATATCAGCAGAATTACAATCGCCAGGAACAAATCGCCACTGCTCGGGTGACGTCAACTGGTGGATTTCCTTTACCCGGTTTCCAACAAAGGTCTTCCATTCACCTTTCTTGATCTAGTAAAGAACAATCATAGAATCAGACCAGTACACAATGTTGGAAATATTAGTCGATTTACTAATAAAAGAACCAAGCCTTGCTGCAAGTGTTGCCGCTACAAGCTCTTTACGAGGGATTGACATGTCTTCCATTGGTGCAACTCTGGACTTAGCTAAAACAAATCGAACATTAAAGCCATCTTTGTTTTCATACCTCATAAAGGCACAAGTGCCCAGTCCAAGGAGACTGGCATCACTGAATACATGTAAACAAGCTGTGTCAGAGACACCTCTTAAACATCTAGGCCCCACAATGCTGTCAATCAAATCAACTTCAGTAAGCCACTGCGAGCACTTCATTTGAATTTCTTTTGGAAGGGGTGTGTCCCAGTGTAGTTTGAGCTTAAATGCCATTTGCAATGCAATTTTCAGATGGAGTAAAGGTGCCGATAACAAACCCAATGGATCAAACACCCTGCTTATAATCGACAGCAATTTCTTCTTAGTTAATTAATTGATTTTCTCTTTTGGATCGAAGCTAAAGTTGCATCCCAACAGATCATCTAAAGCATGCCATTTGACACCTAAGACATTTTGTGTCACATCATCTCCTGACAAAACCCACCCACGGAGTTGGAAACTGGCTTGAGACATGACATTTGTAGCTTCGGACACAAATTCCTTGGCATCACTCAGGGACTGAAATGAACAAAGGCAATCATCCATGTAAAAGGAATTTTTCAGTCTTTCAACTAAGTCGCCACTTAGAGTATTCAAATGATGAGTGATGGTGGCATTCAGCAAAAATGGGCTACACACAACTCCAAAAACTACACGACAGTGACGCAGCGTTACAATATGCCCATCACGCCACCACAAGAATTTTAACATTTCTCGATCCTCAGGGTTCAGTCCAATCATTAAGAAAGCCTGTTTTATGTCTCCCACAACACCGACCTCCTGTAACCTGAAACGTAATAGGATAGGTACGATACTAGCAATCAAGTTGGGTCCCGTTGCTAAACAATCATTTAGAGAGACGTTTCCAATACTTTTCGCCGATGCATCAAAGACTGGGCGGATTTTAGTTGTTTTCCCATAATTTATAACTGGTCTGTGAGGTAGAAAGTGCCCTATGTTTTCATCAGATGTTATTTCAATAATCCCATCTGTTTCCCATTGTTTAAAAACAGTATCATACGCATCATAGAGTCCATTGTTATCTAAACGGCTTACTGTTGATTTCAGACGACTTTCAGCTATTTCACGATTAGTAGGAAGAGGGGGGTGCTCATCAATCCAGGGCAATGTTACTACATACCGACAGTTTTCACCTTCGAAACGAATTGTGTCTTCAAAATTTCGCAAACATCTATCATCTATGTCCGACCTTTTTGTTTCTGTCTGTTTCTCAATTCCAATAACTTCTAAGTCCCATAAAGGATGGTGTAAATTGAGCAAAGAGGTCACAAAGTTTGTCATACTGCTTACCTCTTGCCTCTCGGCGGTACCCAGGAGACACCATCCAAGCTTCGTCTCAAATGCTAACAGCTTAGAGTCAATACATTTCACATCTGTAACAAGTTCGCCCATAACATCAGCTCCTAACAACACATCAATAGGTCGGTTAACTCCATCATCTGTCAATGTAATACCATGTGCAGCCACCTTCCCTAACAAATGCGGATCATTCACAGGTGGTATCAAACCACAAATCTTCTTCTCCCTAAGTGCCTTAAGAACAAAACTGTTATCACCCTGTAAGCTAGTTAGTTCAATTTCATGAATTGGATGTGATATTTCAGATGACACACTCCCACCAAACAGTATATGACAAATATTTTCACGACCACATTCGATCAACCCCAATTTTTCACAGATAGCTTCCGAAATATAACTGCGGTGTGAAGCAGTATCAAGTAATATTCGAACAGTGACACCACGCAATTGTGCTACTAATGTTTTTAAAATGACAGTTCCACTAGGCCCTGCAAATAACGATGCTGTTCTGCTGGGTTCACCAACACACATGATATCATAGTGCCTCCCTTTACATTTACCACAATCTATTCTTTTCCTACACTGCTGTCTCGAGTGACCTCCCTGCAAGCATGCAAAACAAGCTCGTTTTTCTTTTACAGTTTTACGACGGTCCTCAACCGACATTTCTTTAGAACACTTGTAAGAGGGATGGTTCTCATTACAAAACAAACAGGTTAGGGTTACTTTGTGTGGCCGTCCTGTTTGCTGATAACTTACCCGATTCTGCCTAACAGTAGGAGTGACAGAAACGAGAGCTGCAGCTGTTGGCTCTTTTCTGGGCGCAGTGAATTTATCAACCTCATTCACCTTAGCATGATTACGCAGTCTTTGTTCACTCTCGGCTTCTTTGCCCAGAAAACACAAAAGTTTATCAATTTTATTACCACTATCATCGTCCTCTTCTGCTGCTCTTCTTTCCCATATTTTCAAAACATCGATGGGGAGACATTCTTCAATGAGTGGAACTAAGATTGCTGCCCTATCAGAATTCATGCCTAATGTTTCTAGGGATCTCAACTTAGTACTTATATTATCATACAGGTCAGTCACAGATAAATCCGAGCGAACCAATTGCAACAAATCTTTATACATACAATTTATAACCAACTCATCTTTACCAAAACGATCCTTCAAATGTTCCAAGACTTTAACATAATTCTCACTTGTGTGTGGATAACTGTCAACTAACTTCTTAGCCTGTCCCTTCACTGACATTTTTAAGTAACTAAACTTATCAACATTCGTAATGTTAGAATCCTCATGAATCCTTTGAAATTGTGTCCAAAAATTTATCCAGTTACCTGGACCCAAGTCGAATACCTCAAGCGTGATTTTCGGCAGCCTTAACCTCTCTGACGACATGGATGACGACGCCGAAGCCACGTTGCTCTGTACGCTGAAATGATCTCTCTCATCAACACAACTGGCAACACTAGGTTTTAATCCTTCCACTTAATCCTCGGCTTCAAGAAGTGCTTGCAGAAGATCTTCTTGAACGGTAACACAGTGCATTGTTTCTTCGATACAGGCATCCTCGTTTCCGTCAACATTCAACAACTCGTTCAAGATGCTTTCGAGGATGCGGTTCGATTCCAGTCGGAGGTTGGTGATTACCGGAGAGGAATTTCCTTCCTTATCCGTGGTCACTGGTTCGATGGAACGAACATGGGTCCAACTCAGTATCTTGGATTGAGGAAACAACTAAGTATTTTCCCAATACTTAACTAGGTCTTCTAGATATCGTCTGATAAGGTAACAGTGTTATTTACTTTTGTATTTAGAGCTTAATAGTTACATTCAGAGCCAACGTTTCCACCATATTTTCTGTATTTCGACATATATTTATTCTTCATGTGTGTAACAAGATTTTATTCTACAAGATCATTTGAGATGATTGTCTTTCATCATATTCACATTTATATTCTACGGATCAGTTTCTGAACTGATATGTTTATTTGTTTAAGGAATCAGTATTCCATATTTAAGACCAGTCATTTTAACTTTCGACGTTTTGAATTTTATTTGAATTAAGGCTGCAGACATTTAAGTCTTTTTAAGTAATTTAATTTGGGCATCTTACTGTAAGGAAAGCTTCAAGAACAGAAGAAACTACGAATTATATTTTGTTATATTATCATAATTACTATGAACTTTGCGCCGATCTGACAAGAAATATTCGTCTTGATATGATAGAAGTCATATACTCATAGACATTCTTTGTATAGAATGGAGACACATTGTGGAATTGACAATCCTTACTTTATTTGAGAAAGCTAAGAGCTTTAGTCATTTAATTGTATTAGGAGATATATCTTTATAGAAGATAATTTTTATCTTACGACAGGGAATGCAAAGCTAGTTTACCCTAGTCAAGATTGAATTCTATTGGACATAATAAATTACATGTGTGGTTATTTATACACTATATGTGGTGTCATGTTATATTGTGGACATTACATTGCAAAGACGTGTAATTTAAAGCTAGATCAGAATGGGGGACGTAATAGTATTTCCATTAAATGTATGTGTAACAGCTTGTGGACAGTTAAGTAACATGTTATAAAGTAAACTTATGGAGGTCATACACGACTTGTCGTCTTTTATTAATGGAAGTTTCTTTTAAGAACAAAAGGAAGTGTTTTGTATACCAGCGGTTGGGTGTTACAACGCTGATGATTATGCTAGTAATTTAAATGCAAGTCCTACAGAAGAGATGTTGATAACAATGAATTTGTGTTAAGAAATTGTTCAACATAGTAGATGAAAGTTTTAATACCATATACTGGGTGTATATGAGGCTACGTGAGATGTTTGAGCTCATGTGAGGTTGTACCGCATTTGAGGGAAATTACAGAAGTATAGTTCCTTTGGTAAGAACATGACATTAATAGCAAAGGAGTCGTTGTGTTAGAAACTCAAATATATGTAAATTTACGACTTAGCAGTGATGGCATGAGAGTGAATAAGCGGAAAATAGTTTGGGAACGAAATTGTCTACTTATGTTTACTAATACCTTTATTAAACCTTTTATTAAACCTCAGAGTTGAGTATCTACGTGCATTTGACCTTTGTTGGTTGAACGTATTTTGACTGATATTGACTACAAACCCAAATACGACAGGGTTAGTGCAGTATATTAACATTGGTGAGTGATAAAGAAATTTTATGTGAAGGTCACATACTTAAATACTAGATAAAAAGGTATACTTTGAGAGAGAGCTAAGACTCCATTATATAACGTAGGGATATCGTTGTATATAGTTAAACATAACGAATACTGTGTGTAAATATTTTTCACAATTATTTAATTAGAGAAATTATTTTAATAATAATTAAGCGATCAGATGTTTTTTGAAATGATGTGTATTTTAGTATGAATGTTTTTGAAACGAATGTTTTTAAGTTGTTAAGTGTGATTGAACAACTCTATTGGTCCTGAACAATATGAGAGAGTGCTTGGATGATTGTATTAAAACTTGAGTGTGTTTGCTAGAGAATTGAAAGAGTCATGGCCAGTTTTATAAGGAATAAATGTAACTTTTGAGACAAGGATTTTGTATGCCAGCATCGTGCTCGCCACGAACGCGAACGGGGAAAAACTCGAGGCCACCATATGACAAAATAAATGTAGAGAGTTATTGAAGGCCACGGCCTTCTGAATGAAACCAGCTTGCCGGCTGATTGTATGTGTGTCAATATAAATGAATGGAACTAGAAACCAGATGTGCATAGCGAGGCGCGTGCCAACCTTAATAGCGTTATAAGAATGCTTGGCTCGCCAGAAGTTTTTTGTTAAACGTTTAATTGGTTCTAATAGGCTTAGACTTTCAAAATTTATTTATATATTAATGACATTATATTAACTTCACTAGTGTGTGTGTTGTGTTAGTGTTAGTGGAAAGCGTATGGATGTGTTAATTAATTTATTAATTAGGAATTGTTATTAATTGTTTAAATATTAGTTATAGTTTACATTTGTTAAATAAATTTACTTAATTCGTTTTCTTTATCGTATTTCGAGTGATTTATTTTAAATATAGCTGAAACAGTAGTATCGTGGATCCATTTCCAGGATGGAGCTAAGTCCCTTTATAGACCCCGAGAATAAAGGTAGGTGTTCAACTGAGCACCAATGTATTTTGTTGTATATTCACGATATCATTGATCAATACTGTGTAAATTCCCGAAGACCTTGTTGGAGCAATTTCTGATGGATTTTAGCCGGAGTCTCATTAGAAATAAGCGATCCCACTTTGCGATGGATTTCCGACAGGCCTCTTTCCGAATTTACGGGTATAGTATATAGATTTTTTCAATTGGTAGCACACGAGTATATTCAACAAATGTGTGATGGCGTGCGAATCGTTTCAACAAAGTCCCATATTCGTTCATATACCATTCAATCCGATTGCGATGGAATTTTGGTGAGATGTTATGAACGCCCCCACGAATGTGTCTGGAGTAGTAAATCCATTTTACAACAGTTTAGAGGCAGTTAACGGAGGAAGAAAAAAATATTGTGTATCCAAAAGCACTTCAACAAACAAAGTTACGAAGCCATGATTTTATTTGATTGGCATTGAAACGCATGCTGGATATATCTTGTATTATTATTAATAATAATAATAATAATAATAATAATAATAATAAATACCGGTACCATAATGTGAGAAGTGTTGTGATATGTCATGAAGCGGGTCGCACATTCTGTGTAACGAGTTGTAGATCGAATTATTGTGTTGCAGGAATTTCAACATTTCAATTACCTTAAGATCAAACAATAATAAATATGCACAGGGATAATTTTGAAGTTTAAGCGCCAATAGCCGTGAGTGCTTAACATTTCGAACACAAATTTATGGTTACGGAAGATCTGTCCCCAACTGAAAATGGTAAAACAATTCGCATTCCCAGGAAAATGCTCAAATTAACACCTGGTGCCATTCCCAAACCTTTCCTTTACCAACCGTTTTACCATATAATTACAGTTCCCAAAGAGAGAAAAAACGATGAAAACGTTTACACCATTATTAAGATATGAGAATTTTGCTGAGTGGTGTGAACAGGAGTTTCTACTTTCAATATCTATAGAGGTAAGCTTGGTCATGGCCAGAAGGTTCATTTTGCAGTTATAATGAAATATGATTGTGTTCATTTTCTTAAAATAGATATGGTAGGTATAATGGCATACTGTCAGTACTGTACCGTATGTTTAAGTTTTAGAGTGTCTAGTTCTTTGGACGTAAACGCTTTCTATAAGAAAATCTATGTTCATGTGGATAAATTTAAATGGATACTGCAGTGGCAGGTGGTCAAAGGCAATTTGTTGAGTCGCCTTAGAAATTCTACTTTTGCCAAGATTCAAATGTTTGTAGTTTTTTTTAACGGAAGCGTTGTGTCTTGACTGTGGCATTGGGATAGTGTAAATTTCCTTGCAACCAAAAATCAGTATTATCTAGAGCTTTTAATATGAACTGCCGAAATTCCCTATTCTCGAGAGACCTATCGGTCAAAGCAAAGAAATAAGATGATCAGATTACCCATCCGTTCCTCAAAGGAAGCGGTATGGGGGTTCGAAAAAATCTCTCTTAATGGAAAATAAATATAAACTCTACCATTATGATAAGGTTGTTACAATGAATTCCGCATTAAGTGGTCTTGGGGATAGTATTTAGACTGTGGGCCCAAAGGTCCTAGGTTCGATTCCTGGCTCTGCCAAGAAATTTAATTCTGGTCTGGAGATTGGAACGAGGCAAAACGTGAGGCAAAACAAAGAAGGGACGGTTCGATGTCCACCTCAGCTATTCTTGGAGGGGTTTTCATGCTTTCTCACTTCTACTTCAGGCAAATGCCGAGATGGTCCCTGGCTTAAAATCCACCTTTTTCCAAATCCTAGTTTCAGTTACAAATATACACAATACTAGAGCCATCACAATGACACAGGTTGTCAGATAGATTCCACACACACCTAAGTACAACAAGATCACGATGTCGCAATGCGCGTAAATTAATCAACAACCATGTAACAATCCGTTACGTACGACACATGTCAACGGTACTGTAACTCCTTATGGTCTCCAGACAAGGAAGATTGGTGTCATTTTGGCCGTAGATTGGACTGACATACATATTTCGAATGGATGTTCCCTTCATGGGATGTTGAACAGTTACAATGGTCCACCATTTGGAACTTAATTTCGATTCTCATATAGAGCCGTACCCTCTATAAACCATATCTCTAAACCTACTATGTTCTTATATTCAAAAATATTTATAGCTAGGGCAAAATTCTATCTTTTAATGTTTGTGGAACACATGTCTTTCCTGGACAGAGTTGGAGTTAGTTTTAACATCTTTTCAGAATGAAATAACTGCCGCTTCTTATAATTTAACCCCAACGATAGTCAATTAGCGTATCATTTGAACTTCACTAACAGCAGTGGCTACGCTGGCTCTGCTGACTCGGTAGACGCGTGGGTTCGAGCCCCACCGTCGGCCGTCCTTGACATGGTTGTCCGTGGTTTCCCCATTTCCAACACCAGGCAAATGATGGTATGGTACCTTCTGACAGTCCACGGCCGCTTCCTTCCACATCCTTGCCCAGTTTCATTCGCCTTCATCCATTCCATCTATCATCCCCACGCAAGGGCGCCCATATGATAATTTGTAGGGGTGGGGGGTAGACTTGGAGGTATGGAGTATTTACACACATCAAAAAAAGTTTTGCATCACCTCGGTTCCAAGAGTTCCGGAACCGTTAAATACAAAGGGAATAGAGATCAACACAAACAACATTTCAGCTCGTTTTATTGCTCATGAGACCCACACATTGCATGTTGTACCATCATACAGCTAGACTTTCAGCATTTGTGGTCCAGATTGCAGTACACACCACTACCTCTAATACCCAGTAGCACGTCCTCTTGCATTGATGCATGCCTGTATTCGCCGTGGCATACTATCCACAAGTTCATCAAGACACTGTTGGTCCAAATTGTCCCACTCCTCAACGACAATTCGGCGTAAATCTCTCAGAGTGGTTGGTGGGTCAAGACGTCCATAAACAGCCCTTTTCAACATATCCCAGGCATGTTCGATAGGGTTCATGTCTGGCGAACATGCTGGCCACTGTAGTCGAGCGATGTCGTTATCTTGAAGGAACGCATTCACAAGATGTGCACGATGAGGTCGAGAATTGTCGTCCATGAAGACAAATGCCTCTCCAATATTCTGCCGATATGGTTGCACTATGGGTCGGAGGATGTCATTCAGGTATCATAAAGCCGTTTCGGAGCCTTCCATGACCACCAGTGGCGTACGTCGGCCCCACATAATGCCACCCCAAAACATCAGGGAACCACCACCTTGCTGCACTCGCTGGACAGTGTGTCTAAGACGTTCAGCCTGACCAGGGTGCCTCCAAACACGTCTCCGACGATTGTCTGGTTGAAGGCATATGCGACACTCATCGGTGAAGAGAACGTGATGCCAATTCCGTGGGGTCCATTCAGCATGTTGTTGGGCCCATCTGTACCGCGCTGCATGGTGTCGGGGTTGCAAAGCTGGACCTCGCCATGGACGTCGGGAGTGAAGTTGCGCATCATGCAGCCTATTGCGCACAGTTTGAGTTGAAACACGACGTCCTGTGGCTGAACGAAACGCATTATTCAACATGGTGGCATTGCTGTCAGGGTTCCTCCGAGCGGCAATCCGTAAGTAGCGGTCATCCACTACAGTAGTAGCCCTTGGGCGGCCTGAGCGAGGCCTGTCATCGACAGTTCCTGTATCTCTGTACCTCCTCCATGTCCGAACAACATCGCTTTGGTTCACTCTGAGACGCCTGGAAACTTCCCTTGTTGAGAGCCCTTCTTGACACAAAGTAACAATGTGGACGCGATCGAACTGCGGTATTGACCTTCTAGGCATGGTAGAACTACAGACAACATGAGCAGCGTACCTTCGTCCTGGTGGAATGACTGGAACTGATCGGCTGTCGTACCCCCTCCGTCTAATAGGCCCTGCTCATGCATGGTTGTTTACATCTTTGAGCAGTTTTAGTGACATCTATGAACAGTCAAAGGGACTGTATCTTGGATACAATATACACAGTCAACGTCTATATTCCGGAGATCTGGGAACCGAGGTGATGCAAAACTTTTTTTGATGTGTGTATAATATTTTGGAAGACGAATGGCGACTTATGTAGCCATAAAAATTTCCAGTCCAGACCCTGTTAAACACTTTGTCCTGTTACTAAAATACTCGGCAACGGTACTCATACTCTATAAAAAAGCATAGCATGTTATTTTACCTACTTTATTGAAAAGAGTGAATGCAGGAGCGATGTCCTTATACTTTAATACAAAAAACAAGCAAAAAATGCACACCTCATAAGATTGTACACTGGTATTGGTATAAAAAGCAAACTGTAAGGTAAATTACGATGCATAGGTTAGTTTATGGGTTTGACACTAATATTTATCTGAAAAAGCAAACTGTAAATGTATTTTCTTCTTGCCGAACAAGTCAATGACTTTGTCCTCGAAATCAGGGTGTTTCGCTCTTTTCCTGTGGACACTAAGAAGGCACAAGCTTGACAGACGGTCCTCGCCAGTAGTACTTCTCAGCCACGTCTTCACTCTACGCAGGGTGCTGAAGGAACGCCCCACGGTACAAGTTGTGGGGGATATGGTTTGGTAGAATATAAGCAATCTCCTAACGCTGAGTAAAACATAGTTTCTGCAAGTATATCATGGAGCTTTGTTTCTTCCAAACACTCTTTATTTGTCCAGACGTCATACTATAATATGGCTTCTGCTTCCAAGTTGTCGATTTGATAAAACTTTTGCTAACTTTTTATGTCTTTCATAAAATTTTCTTTGTTCTCCTTTTCCATTAAATGTGGGTGAAGAATTCCACCTCTGAAAGGTATGTCTTTATCTTTTTCAAATCTTGTGGTAAGTGACGTGATTATAGAATCCATGTACGGATTGTAAATTCCCACTTTGAAATAGTCTTCGGGCGATGAGGACTGGATATTTACATTGCATCTGTGGGTCTGCCTTCCTGCCAATCTTGGGATTTTTATATCTTTGTCAAGTTCCTTAGAAACTTCTTTTACTGCCTCGAAAATGTTTGTGAATTCGTCATTGCTTTCTCTCTGCTTTTGAAAATTGGCTAGCAGGTCGGTGTTGATGTATCTGTAGACTGAGTGGAGGTCCATATCAGTATTCTGAAGATTGTTCACTATTGGTTCTAGATATGAAGAAGACCTTGATATAATGTGTAGACAAATAATAAATGTAGTTCATGTTGCACTATCTATTTGGCTGGCACGTGATCTAGAAGCTTGATTGCTTTCACAGTCATTTGCAAGATGATTGAGACTATCCTTTATTGCCAAGAAGTTTTCTTTGAATACCCTAATTGAGTTGTGTGACCACCTAGTCTCACAGAACACTGGAATGTTAAGTATTGTTTTCCTACGCAATACACTTTCACTAATGAACCGAATAACTTCGTTGATTGTTCCGACAGTGTTACGAGTTTCCTGGACTCTGTTAAGATCATTGACAACTAAGTTTAGTCTTTGCGATGCACAGTGAGAATAAACAGCTGAAGGATACTTTTCTCTAATCCTAGCCTGCACTCCAGTTTCATGACCTGCCATTGTTGAACAGCCATCAAAGCCCTAGCCAATCAACTTATTCATATGATGGCTCAAATTTTCAACAAATTTCAAAATAGATGAAGAAATTCCCCCAGTGTCCAATATAGTTAGCTCTGAAAACACTAAAAATTCTTCTTTTACTGTAAAATTCAATTTCTCGTCTACAAATCGTACTCCCACCGACAGTTGTTCTTTCCCACTAATGTCAGCCGATTCATCCGCCAATAATGGAAACGCTGGTGATCCGTTTACCTCATCAATAATCTCGTGTTATAACACAGAACCACATGTACTTATTAAATCGTTTTGAACTCTGTGTGATGTATATTTTGCTTTTCCACTATGGTTTTGTAAATGATCCTCCAACACACTGTCCCCCGCACTTACTCTAAACAAAAGTAAATCTTGAAAATTTCCTTCAATCGAATGCTTTCCTCTAACGGATATGTCATGAGTGCCACAAAATATTAAAGTAGGAATAAATTTCATTTTTTTCTGTTGGTATTTACAAGTTCTTTGATCCCACCGTCTAAACTGTTCGATCACGTTTTTCTTTCTCATTTTTCAGGAACCACAAAAACTTCTGGCCTTACTTGTAGATTCGAGATGCCAACTGCTCTTTTCATGTCCTGGAGCATTTTCATGAAAGTGTTTGTAATCTTGGTGAGCCTTAATCACAAATGCGCCAAATATTCCCAGTAGGGGAGCAGTGACAGTTCTGCGCCAATTTAGGACGACCTCACCCCACTACTAAGTCTCAGCCATGTAATATTTATGATAGCTCGTGAACCCATGGTTGGATTTTTACAAATGAGGTGTCGTAGGACTCGGGCTGACGTCCTCTTTCCTATGGACGACTCGTTATATATATAAAAATGAAAATTTTTGTTTTTAAAAGTAGGCGATAGTTTGAAAACCGAACATGATATGACGTTGTGCCATGGTTCAAACGAATGCTGTCTGTGACCTTTATTTTTTGTAATAAAACTTTTATATTTTTTCACATTTTTTTGAAAACTCTCAAATTTGAAAATCCTATATTTTGGAAACTAACAAGTTCACAAAAAGTTTGTTTGACATAAATGAAAGTTGCCTACCCCCAGAATGAATTTAAATTCTCTAGGATAAAAACTTGACAGCAGTAGTATGGTGGGGAGAGTTCTGCAGCACAGCCTACTTTCCTACGAACTTTGCCGATATCTCCTGAACGCATGATCGGATTTTAACGAACGAGGTGTTGTTGGCGTTGGGGTAACGTCCTCTTTGCTAAGAATGTATGTTGGTATTTAAAAAAATTGAAAATTTTTGTTTTTGACATTGGCGCTATTATGGAAACGGAGAATTTTGGAAAAAGGTTTGTTTGACGTTAATGAAAGGTGTCTATGCCCTCTAGGAGACTGCAAGTTTCAAGTGTGTAGGAGGAATAAAAATGATAGCCTACTTTCTCGCGAACATTGGCGATAATTGGCGAACGCCTGGTCGGATTTTAACAAATGAGGTGTCGTTGGACTCGAGCTGATGGACGCTTTGCATGGACCACGTATTATATTTTTTTAAATTTTTGTTTCTTAAGTAGCTGATAGTTTGAAAACCAAACATGATAGGACGTTGTGCCATGGTGCAAACAAATGGTCTCTATGAACTTTAATTTTTATAATATTTTTTTGAAAAAAGTCCAATTTTAAAATTCCTATATTTTGGAAACTAACAAGTTTACAAAAAAAATGTTTAACATAAATGAAAGGTCCCTACCCCCTCTGCTATGAAAATAAATGTCAAGTCTCTAGGACAAAAACTATGCATTTTGAAACTTTTAACTTGTTTTTTAAAATCCATTTGTGTGCTCAACAGACTTAGTGACGATATTGGATACATTATATATTAGAGGTAAGTGTGAGATTATTACTGTTTAGTTTATTTTAATGCTAATGAATGTTTAAATTATTATTGGTTTACCATTTTATTGATGGATTGTTTTTGTTATTTTTGTTTTAGGTAATCTGCATACCTGTTGTACCAAAAGACAGAAACCCCATTCCACTCGAACCTAGGAGAAGGCAAACGCAAGGCTTTTATAAAGAGCACGGTAAGATTTTTAAAATTATATATAAAAACCTGTTTTTGTTTGTTTATGAAACATGCTATTTGAAATGGATATACTTATTATGGTTTATTTTATTTCTTTTTAGAGTGTGTGTTGGAAAACGCTTGACCACAACAACCACTGTTGATAACCAGGGACGTGTGTGCTTGGGACCATTGCTGGAAAGTCTACGACTGAAAACTCGGGTGAGATTGTTTTGTTATAAAAATCATGTCGTTTGCCGTTAGCAATACATTAACTTGGGAACCCCTTGAATCATGCTTCAAGTCACGCGTTTGCTCTGGCCACTTGGTGAATGTTAGAGAGAGTTTAATCCCAAAATACTTTATGGAATCATGTTTTGAAATTTTTAAAGACCAAATTTGTACACGCAATGGTCGCATATGGCTTTAAAGGTCAATACACAACTCGTGTGCGATTTTATTTATAAAAACAAGGACGGTGAGCATAAAAAAACATTTTATATTGGCAGTAAAATGCAACAGCTTTTGATAGCCGATAACCTGAATGATTCGTATGAAAGCCATGTGGTCAATGCATTGCTATCAAAATTTGAAAAACTGCAACATGGACCCAGTGGTTTAGCGTTAGACAAAATCCATTATCTGCAAATGAACATTTGTCATTTCAACCCGTTGAATGCTGGGTCCAGCTATATTAAAACACTACCAGCAATATCATCGAAAAAGGCTGTGGTGAATATTGAAAATAAAGACAATAAATGTTTCCTGTGGTGTGTGGCTGTATATTTGCAGCCAGCAAAAGACCGTCATGGTTCTCGACCAGGAAAATATAAGGTCAAGTTTCACGAATTGAAACAAACTTTAAAATGAACTTGAGTATCGTTCCCTATGGACTTAACTGAAATCCATAGGTTTGAACAAGATAACCATGACTTTTCGTTCAAGGGGTATGGCCTTGATGGTAATGAGATCGTGGGTTTTCTTTATGTCACAAAAGAACCGAAATGACATCACATTCGTCTTTTATATCTGTCTGAGAGAGAAGTGAATCACTATTGCCTGATTAAAAGCCTGAGTAGATTGCTATGCAGTCAAGCGTCCAAACATAATGGTAAGAAGCACATTTGTGATCGTTGCTTGCAATATTTTACCACTCTTACGCTCCTGAAACTTCATAGGGTAGATTGCGTTTCTCAGGAAGCGGTGAGATTGATATTGCCACAAGGGAACAAAGCTGTGTTAAAGTTTAAGGACATTCACAAGCGTGACACTGTACCCTATGTGGTGTATGCACATTTCGAAGCCCTCACCACACCCATGGCGGGATGTGAACCAGATCCCGCCATCAGCTCAACCACACCCATTCAAAAACCTGAACCCTTTGCCATAGGATTTAATGTGGTGTGTGCCTATGACCCCTCCCAATCCGTTTACAAATCCCGTGAAGGCCCAGATTGTGCCAGATGGTTTTTGGATGAACTTGTAAAGTTGGCTCATGATGTACAGGAATTACTGGACCACACAGTACCCATGAGTCTATCTTCAGAACAGCAGCAGCAGTATGAGCATGCCACGACATGCCGTATTTGTGAAAAGCCTATTTTAGGCGGAGAGGAAAAACTTAGAGACCACTCGCACTTTACGGGAGAGTTTCGTGGAGCTGCGCAAAGTAAATGCAATTTGAACTTTCCAGCACCTCGTTTCATTAGTGTCTTTTTCCACAATCTGGCGCATTATGTAATTCAATTTTTGATTCGTGAATTGGGTCATGTCAACAAGGGCTCGTTTACCATAATTCCCCAAAACCATGAGCGTTTTAGAGCCCTGACATGGAGGTTGGGCGACTTAAGCATTCGATTTTTGGATTCCTTCAAGCTTATGGCATCCTCACTAGACAGTTTTGTGAATGGCTTGGGTGAGGAGGAATTAAAAAATACCAGAATGCATTTTAATCATCCTAAGCAAGTTCAATTATGCATTCGGAAAGGTACATTCCCGTATGATTTCTGTAACAATTGGGAGGTGTTAAAAAAAAGAAGCTCCCACCACAAGTGAAATGTTACCCGAAACTAACACGTAGTACCGTTTCCGATGAAGACTATGCACATGCATGTCAAGTTTGGCGAGTGTTTGGCGTTAACACGCTAGGTGAATATGCTATGCATTACCTAAAACTGGATGTATTGCTGCTCACCGATGTGTTTCAAAAATTCCGTGAGTTGTGTCAACACATTTATGGTCTTGACCCGGCTCTCTGTTATACAAGTCCTGGGCTCTCGTTCGATGCCGCTTTGAAATACACTCAAGTGGAATTGGATTTACTCACTGATGTAGACATGGTTCTATTCTTTGAAATGGGCATTCGTGGTGGCCTTTGTGTCACTTAACCAACGCCATATCGAAGCGAACAATCTCTACATGTCTGATTATTCACCAGACAAACCAGAATCGTACTTAATGTACTATGACGTGAATAATTTGTATGGCTACGCCATGAGTCAACCTTTGCCCTATGGGGAGTTTGCTTGGCTGACAGAGTAGCAAGTATCAGAATTTAATGTGAACATGGCTAGCCAAGAAACAGGCCGTGGATATGTCTTAGAAGTGGATATTGAATATCCCTCATCCTTGTATGATGAACATGCCGATTTCCCATTCTGCCTTGAGCAAATGGTTCCCCTTGACAGTAAAGTGAGAGTTCAAAAACTCATGGGCACTCTTTACATCAAAAATCGGTATGTGCTACATATCCAAAAGATGGTGCAATGCCTCGCCCAAGGCTTGGTGTTGAAGAAAATCCACAGGGGTATTTCTTTTGCTCAAAAACCATGGCTCGAGCCATACATGCGACTCAACACAGAGCACCGACAAATGGCAAAACAGCAGTTTGGATTTTTTTTAAATTAATGAACAACTGCATCTATGGCAAGTCCATGGAGAATGTTCGCAAACACCGTGACATTAAATTGGTGAATGTCTGGGAAGGACGTTAAGGTGCCCGGCGGTACATTGCCAAGCCAAATTTCAAATCGATCAAAATTATCGATGAGGATTTGACCACTATTGAAATGAGTAGGGCCAGCGTGACCATGGATAAGCCCATTTACTTGGGCCAAGTCATTTTAGACTTTTCCAAATCGGTCATGTATCGATTCCACTATGAGTTTGCCAAACGCTATTTTGAGGACGTCTCTCTTTTGTATATGGATACGGACTCTTTCATTTACCACATTCGCCACTGCAAACCCTATGACGTCATGAGACAGCACAGTGACTGGTTCGACACCTCTTGCTATAGTGCTAGCAACGTGTTTCAGCTGCCTATAAGAACAAGAAGGAAATGGGCGTTTTAAAAGATGAATGTGGTGATTCCGTCATGACGGAATTCGTAGGTTTGGCCTCAATAATGTTTGCTTATCGCACACTAGACTGTAAGGTAGCCAACAGAGCAAAAGGTGTAGGTAGGGCAGTTGTAAAATCGCTACGTGTAGATGACTACCTGGCGGTTTTACGCACTGGCAAAGCTATGTCCCATACACAGTACAGGATACAATCCAGCAACCATCATTTGTACCTTGTGGAACAGAGAAAAAGCACCCTCGCCTCCATGGATAACAAACGTGTGTGGGCTGATGACCTGCTTACCAGCCTACCCTGGGGTTATGATCGCAAGGAGGAGGAGGTGCGAATTTTCTGTTTGTTCGTTTAGGGACATGGCTTTTTTGTAACTTGTAGATTTAGTATTTTTGTAAATATTGGTTTTGACATTGTAAATAGTAGATTTTGTAAATAAAGACAACCCATTTGGACCTTTTGCTCATTAAAAAAATTCTATGCAACCTTATTTTTTTTAAATTCTTTGATTGGTAAATAGATTGAATTATTTTTAGATGTACAAAAAGTGTTATTTGTTTTTTGTGTAAATATTCAATGAGTAATAGTATTTTAGTAACTTTAATGACTAGTGTTTAATTTTTTGTAATGTAAATGGTAAACTAAAAAACGTTCTTTTGGAATGAGTGTGCATGTAGAAAATCTGCTTTTGGAAATACATAACGTGGTTGTGTTTGTTCCCAAAGACAGGTATCGTTGTGTGTGAATGTTTGAGTAGAGAGAGAAAACTGGTGTGTATGTATGACCAGAGCAAACACGGTGAGGTAGAGTGAGTGGGTGGGTGGGGGGAAATTGTTACTTATATATCAAATGGCCAATAATCATTTTGTTTACAATAGTTTTGTTTTCTTTAAAATGTAGCGGTCAATAGACATTATTTTTGTAAAAACAGTCTTACCAGCAGTATTCGTAGACCTCAACGCTTCTCAAAACACACATAAACACATTGCAGCATCATCATGGTCAAGCACTCGCATCAACATCATTGACAAATCTCAAATTTTAACATGCACCAAATGGAAAAATGTGTAAACAACAAAATGGAAAATCCATGTTTCGATATCACCAAAAACGCAAAACTTAGAACGGACATTTTTAAAAACTGGAAGTGGCCATGTGTGAAATATGAAAATTCAGAAAAACTTCAAACGGACATTGTTTAAAAAGTGTAATCAACAAAATGGAAAATCCATATCATCAAAAACACAAAACTTCAGACATTTTAAAAAACTGTAAATTGCAAATTGGCAAATGGCAATGTGTGATTGCATCATGTGTGAAATGTGAAAATGATAAATCAACCCATTAACATCATGATTTTTTAAAATAATAACAAAAAACATCGTGCTCTGGTAAACCTTTGTTTTTATTTCCTAACCATTGGGGATTGACAAAAGAAAATATAATACAAACACATCCCAATTCCTCACTCCTCAATTCCTTAATGTTCATGTCCACGCATCATCAACTTTCCATTCATAGCACTCATCACAATCAGGGCTGCCGTCCTCTGACCCACTGAGGCATCACATGATGTGAAACGTTGTTTAGCTTTTTTGAATAACAATTTATCTGCCACATGTCTTAAACCAGGATGAATATAGCGATAAGAAAGGTCATGTTCTTTGCATGCTTGATCCAAAAGATTAATGGGTACATCACCACGCTGCAAACGTTTTTCGAGACGAGTTCCAGGGCCACAAAAACAATACCCTGGGAGGTGGATTTCAAAAGGTAAGTATTGAATTACTTTGTCAATGATGCCTTTGCAAGTACAGGTCTGGCATATCCTCTTCCATGGATGGCGAAAAGGTTTGGTCTTCCTCCTCCTCTGTGGACGATGTTTGTGTTTGTTGTTTTTGTTGCTTTTATCGCAATGACACCCGTGGAATAATTCAACAAAGTCTTTACACGGACTTTTATGTCCATGATACAGTTTCACTAGCTGGCAAGTCGCGCACTAACGCATAGAGGGTATTTTTGCCATGACCACTTGCTTATGGTGATCGTAATCCGTACAGGGTTGCAATTTACTTTACACAGGGTCTTGAGTCCATGATTTTGGTACATGTTGCCAGATTTCTTTCACCGCGTTTGCGGCCACATAATACATGAACGACTTGGAGAGAGCCAATAGTTCTTCTTTGGTAAAACTTTCTAGTTTCTTTTTGCACACAAAGAAATTGCCAATGGCTTTGTCCGTAGCATTGCCTTTTTCCATGGTAACACGTTCTGTAGATGTTTTCACGTCGCTTGCAGAAATCTCACTGGCGTCATTCACAGGTAAATCTTAAGTTTTAATTTTGTTCAACAACTCCCAGCAGGCATTGGTGGTTAACCAATGAAAGAGATGCCACGCATGCGCTAGGGCTGTGTGGGTATTGTTGCCACAGGGACAAGTATCCATGAGTGTTTGCAATGAGGGGCAGCCCAAGTCCATGAGGTCGATACATTGACAGTAAGACGCCAAAAATTGTTGTAACCCTTCACGTTTTTCATTACCTCTCACAAATACCACATTGGCCGAGGACAAGTGTGCTTTCATGACCACGTCCAAATATTTGTAGGAAATGGTTCCTTGATTCCAGTCTAGTTCCCCGTGATTTTCAATCCACTCGGTTTGTTTACGGTCTTTTTCACACAACAAATCAAAAGCTTGGGGCGGTTTAAATACCAAATGCGTAGCTTGCGATATCCAAAACGTGGTGCAATCGATAATGGACACTCATTTAAATATGAATTTGTTGTCACCAATTTTAAACCCTTGGCAATCCACAATTATTAGTGTGCGCTGCATGTTGACAGTTGCCTGGACGAAGTTCAACTGACGACTGACTGACGATCGACCACTAAGGTGTGACCATGACATGGACTTACCTGCCATGCTAGTTTTTTTTAAAAATGAGGTTAGGGTAGGACAGGGCGGACATGAGAAATAATATTAAGAACCACAAAATATTTTTATTACATTATTTTATTATCATTATACGTCTTACAGGCTTTAGTCATTTTGGGATAGGGACGATACCAACTCATACAACAATACATTCTTCTGTGTTTATAACGCCCTTAACACCGATGATGTCCCAATGTCTCTAAACTAGGTGTTTTTGACGGTGAGCTCCTCGCCGAAGCACCATGGGCACCATACAGTCCACACGTATCTTAAGTTGTTTTTTCATCACTCAGAGGCACGAGTGAGGGATAGCTGGAATGACGGGTATATTTCTCACCTCCATTCTGCACAGGAAGGGGCAGGCGTGTGACCAGCGCTGATGTTCCTGCATGGATTCATCGCTCTCTTGCCATTGGTCTATGGTGATGGGTCAAAAGGCACAATTCACTTCATCTCTTGTTTTTAAATAATAGAAGCCAGTAGCCGCCAAGGCTTGAGGGTTTATGAAAGGCACCGGCCACGTTGCAAAAGTCTTGAAACGTTGTTCCTCAGAGTTTAAATTCATGTATGTGACGTCTCTTGATGTTTTAAAGCAAGACATGACTGAGCGGCTTGACGTGGGTTGACCTGTTATTTATACACTCGTCACTTGGTTGGACATTGGATAATATTTGACTTGTTCGTGATGAATAATCAATTAGTAGGCCGTTGTATAGGCTGGTATATTGTCATGCGCTTCAAAATCTAGTCGGTTGTCAATATTGGATGGCTTGACAGACTCTTCCAGGTAAGAACAGTCAAAGACAATCAGTGGCGTCCTTGCCTTAAACGCTTGGGGTAGCAGCTTGGGGCTGTTCTCTTTTTGATAATACGACCATCGAAATTTAGAAAACAAGTCGTACAGGGGACCAAACTTATTTTTTGAAAAGTCCAAATCCAGTCCTTCATAGGGGAACACAGCCCTGTTGAGGAAAAGACGTGCACTTCTCAATTGCAGATGATCAAATTGCGTGGCATCTTTGGTTTGTTGATACTTGCGATTCGTTTGAAAACCCACAATCATGTAGAGAGGTCCCTCTGTATAGCGGGCTATTTTTACAGACCAGTTGTGCGTGTTGGTGGTGGGCAATAGCGGATACTCATGGAGTGCCCAGCTTCTAAATTCCATGGGTAGAGGCATATCCCTCTTTACCATATTGAGTATGTCCAGTTTTTTGCTATCGTCAAGGGTTACATGGGGCACTTTCCATAGCAAGCGTTGTGGTTGAATTTTTGAATATATGGGGGCATTGTCGGCTGCCTTGAGTGCATTATTATCACTCCTGTCTCTCACCAAATAAAGCACTTGCCTTGCGTTAACCACAATGCGCTGGTGATCTTCGGCAAAGCCTAAAATCAGTTTAAGAGGTAAATATCCAGTAAAGGTCCCATCGGTGTGTACCATCCAGTCAATGGTCGAGTCAGGGCACCAACCCGTCATTGCAAGTGTTTTACCTTCTTCCTCACTATAAGAGGGGTATAGATTCATGACACTGGAAATGTCCACATTTCGAGTGCTATCCACCACGATTTCGCGTTAATCACGTAACACACTTCAGAAAACAGAAAGGCAAAAGCATGGTTGGCTAACTTGGATGTGGTAGGTGTAGAGCCATCGGCTTTGGTGAGCCGACCTTCAATCTGAATGACACTTTCATGTGGCAGGGTGTAAATATCTTGGTTGTTGATAACAAATTGAATTTCATCATTGTTATAGAGTTCAGGTGTTTGAGCTTGATAGGAATGGAGATCAATTCTTACCACTCCTGGTTGCTCCTCGATGTGGTTCGCTACCTCTAGGATAGAATGCATCATGAGGGTTGACGTGGTAACCCAAATGCTGTAAAATCTGCTTGTCCTGAGATGTTGACGTCTATTTACGTGGCTAACAACTAACACCATTCCTAGACGGTGTTGTTGCTTTATATACAAACTTCATAGTGGCTTTAGCACCAACTTGTAAGTCACTGGTGTGGTAGAATCTAGTTGAATGAGTTGTTGATCTCTATTGATCAGTCTTAAAGTTATATTACTAATACCATCGACAACCACAGAATGAAAAAGCACTACTGGAGGGTTTTCACGAACAAAATAGCCATTGGGCGAAGTCACAATAAAGTCATAAAGCGAATGCGATGGTTCTTGATTGGTGTACACTTGGCTAATAATATTACACGTCACCGACACACGATGATCCTCGATGAATTTCACTTCATGGTCTGATTAATGTTTTTGTTGGGCTCCAAATCACGTGGTCTAAATCCTAGTAATGGACCAATGGAATCGGGGCGTGATTTAAAGTCAATTTTGAATGTGGACAAAATACTGCAGCGATGAGTGTTGGTATTTCCTAGAAGTTCAAACTTGCTCGTTCCATCGAGAAATGACTTTAAACCATATTCAATGATCAACACCACATAACTGTGTTCATAAATATCATCGATAGTATATCCACCAGAGTTCAGGGTGAGCACACAATCATCATAGTAAAACTTGTTCACATTTTCACGTATGTTGTAAGTTATAGTCTATTGTACGTTTCAAGTGAAACAAGTCCTAAACCATAAGGTCTTTCACTCAATTCGAAAGGTGGGTATAAGTCTAGGCTGACTTCAGGTCCACGCCCATGCAGTGTAAACGTTTTACTTTCTGCCGACATACTGTGGACGTCTTTGCTAGCTGCGTCTTATATAAAAAAAATAAGCACAAACGTACCCACTGTTGGCGGTTAAACGTTTGCTCACGTTTCACATTATAATATATCTTGATCCTGTTTCCAAAATAGGTCACTAGTTCCATGGGCGGGGGCAAATTCCCAAAACTGTCAAAGTACCATACGGTGGATCCCTCTTTGACATAAGCTACATAATGCGTTCCTGGTCCTCGGTGATCATCCAAATTGACAACGGCACATTCCTGTTTCCAGGGTCGTGGAGGAAATTTGTTTCGCATAAACACACCTCGAAAATGAGAACGCTTTAGTTGTTTAGCATAGCTTTCCACTTGATCATGCGTCAGGGCATGTCTCGCTATGGCTAAAGTTAAACTTTTTTCAAAATATTTCGAAATGGTGAAATCCCAAATCCTTGTTGATAAAAGGCTGGCTTTAAATGGGCATTTATAGCCCCCAAAGCAATTGCATCCATCGTTTCATTGTGTCGGTGACTTTCTTTTAGTTGTTGCTTGCCCTGCTGCGCGGCTTTAATGGTTTTCGCCACTGCACTGGCACCACCAAAAAGTGAACCCAGAGCAGCCAAACCGGCAAATAATGCAGGTAAAAATCCCGCTCGTTTGGGGACGGGAATAACTCGCCCTTGGTTTGAACCCTGTAGCCGACGATTTGGAATAAGATGTCTCTGTGCTGCTCGAAGGTCTTTTCTTATGCTTAACACATTATTTTTTATTTTTTTTCTTTCGCAAGGGCTTGTCCACGAATGTCTTAAGCCCAGGCTTTGCCAAGGACAGGGTCTTATTTTTAGTCTCTTTAGTCTTTCTCACCACATACCTTTGTTTCACCATGATGATGATGACCAACAACCTTTCTCAAGTAAGTTTAAGTCACAACTAACGTCAGATTGTTATTTCATGGCTGTATATTCCAATTCTACATAAATGGGAAATCGTTTATGGTTTTCCCCGCTTGCTTTTCATCCCATGTCAACATGAGATGAAAGGATAATTTATCTCCTGCATTAACCATTTCATGGTTATGGACCAACATCCTATGACCATTTATCTGTATTTGCAAATGGGTTCCATCAGGCAACGCGTATTTCATGTGAATGGTTCCATCATAGTGTAATCGATAGTAGCTTAAACCCGAAGCAAGTACATACGTCGCGTGCTGGTCATGGACTAGCGGTAAATGGTTTCTGTCATTCACAGGTTTTTCATTTGTCAGATACACTAAAAATACAGATGGGATAAATTTATAAAGCCTTTTCATTTCATAGGTCACGTAACGTTTGGTGCAAACATCGTCTTCGTCTTGTGGGTCTTCCCACATGAATAATACGGTATAGCCATTTACCGTAAGCTGAGGCTCCTTGTCAAAAAACTCATACACTTTGTTATCCACATACTTTTTTGTAGTAACGTCTGTAGACACTTGGGGATGTTTTACATGGGTTAACCGCTTTCCCTTAAAGCCATAATCTTCCTGTTTTGTGCGTGGCACTACTGACCAATCCACAAAGTGTTTATTAGCAGGATCTGTTTCTTGTTTAGGATCATGTATGGGAACAGACCTAGCTTCGGTCATTAACGCACGTCCAAAGACATCCATCGTCAGCCTGTAGTACGAGTCTACTGTTTCTACGACAAGGCTCGGTGTCCTGTATATAGACAGCCTGCTAGCCTCTCTATGCCTTAGTTGAAATGAAGATTATTAAGCAGCAAGAGTCATTCCCCGTGGGGACATGGTTTCCCATCTCTGCCCCACATCACGTGAACAACGCCATGGTTCACTGTTTCCATCTTCCATTCACTGCATCATTGTAGGGCCTTGCGGCTGTGGAAAGACTAATCTTTTTCTAACACTCATTACAGCGCCCAAGGGTCTACGTTTTCAAAATATTTATATTTTTGCAAAATCTCTCTACCAATCCCTCTACGTGTTTCTGGATCAAGTCATGTCTGGAATACATAATGAGAATATGGATTATTTCACTTTTTCCATGCAAGAAAATGTTATTTCACTGGATGAGGTAAAGCCCGATTCACTCATGATTTTCGATTATGTATCCACTGAACGTCAAGGCATCATTCAAGCTATTTCAGCATGGGTCGACACAAACATATCGATTGCTTCTATCTTGGACAAACGTATTCTAAAATGTCCAAACAGTTGATTCGTGACAATGCCAATGTCATTGTTTTATTTCGCCAGGACGAGAGGACCAGTCGTCATATTTATAATGATATAATGAACACGTGAATCCGGATATGACCTTTCAAATGTTTACTGAATTGTGTGCCAAGAGCTGGAACACTCAACGTCATGCCTGTTTGGTCAATGGCAAACAAAGTGAACTCAACCATGGACGGTATCGCTTAGGGTTTGATCATTTTATTGCTATTTAAGGCACTGTCTCATTCCCTGTCAAGTCATTTGTCAAGACACCATGGCGTTAGCAGAGAGTCAATTGAAAAAGCATATTATTAGAGCAAAAATACTATTCGCCAGAAGTTTCGTCAATTGAAACGATCACGTGAAGATCATGCTTTGTTTATTCAACATCATTTAGCACCTCCGCTAAAAGCCATGTTGAAACACTCTTTCAGGCCATCTAGAACGCTACCCACCGTTTCACAAGCCACGCAGACGCTACACGAGGACCCTGTGGAAGAGGAAGAGGAACAGGAAGATTTGATTAGTGTTAGCGAAGTTGTGGATGAGGAGGAACAAGTGTTTACGCCTCAAAAAAGTCCTCACCCCTTGCAGAGTTTTTGAGGGGAAAAAAAAAGAAATCCTTGGTCATGGTCGAAACACCTTGCCCTTCCAGATCGTCTCCGTTTGCACAACTCTTGGCCACCCCTCAACATAAAGCTCAACTGAAAAACATTTTAATAAAATATTATGGATCAACACTAGAACCCTATTTCACCGATCTATTTATTGGAAACACAGATACCACGTATGGTGTTCGCTATGAGGATGATAGTTTTAAAATTGGAGATTCATCCATTAAATTTGCTCGTACTAAAGCTGTCATTAAGAACATCAATTATAAATTAACGCCAGGACTGTTAAAGCTGCCATTCTCTCGTACACCCTCTTCCCATGATTATACATCAGAGGATCTTGGCAAATATAAATCCATTTTATTGGATACCCATGCCCACAAAGATAGTATGATCACGCTCAACAAGTGAATGCCAATATATCTCAAAAATATAAGACCATCATTGCAAAAATGTTTCCCACCAGTCAAAGTGGTCGTCGTAAAGTGTCCGCTTCGGGAGTTACATTTAAACCATTAAAACCCCTTGTGGATGTTACCTACTGGCACAATCCCAATAAGCTCGTCCAGCGACTACAGCTGTTGCATGCTTCACGTCAAGCCGGTCATACCGGTCACGATTGGAAAATTCAAGAAATTGAACAAGAACTTCGAAATGCCAAAATTATTGTTTACGCCCTCAGCCATTAAAATGTGTATTGATCACGAGTTGCATCGCCCAGCTAGGCATCACTATCCATGACTCAAAGTGATTTCGCGAGGTGTGGATGAACTTTTGCAGGCTGACTTGGTGGGAATGATACCCTATGCTAGCGTTAACAACGGTGTACGCTATATGTTGACTGTCATTGATATGTATTTCAAAATGGATTTTGTTGAACCTGTGCGTCGCAAGTCTGGTCCACTAGTCACCAAGGCCTTTCAACATATTATTCAACAATCCAAACATCAACCTCAGTTGTTACAAACCGACCAGGGGAAATAATTTTTCAACAAGGATTTCTCCAGTTTTCTCAAATCTACGGATATTCACCATTACACCACGTACAGCAATCTAAAAGCCAGCGTGGTCGAATGGCTTAACCGAACATTGAAAACCCATATGTGGAATGCGTTTACCGCTCAGGGCACGTATCGCTGTTTGGACATGTTACCATAGCTAGTGTCACGTTACAATGACACCAAACATAGAACGATTGGGACCAAGCCACGGCTCGTGACCAAAAATATCCATCGACTGGATAAACTGTTCAACCCCATAAAAACAGCAGACCCTAAACGTCACCGACTGAAAATTGGGGATTTTGATCGTGTGAGCAAATGTATGTCTGCCTTCAATAAGGGCTACACCCCTCTGTGGGGGACTGAACTATTTCGAATTCATTAAGTCAACCTGGACAGCCCAGTCACCTATTTACTCGAGGACCCCAACCATCAACCCATAAAAGGCAGGTTTTATCTCTATGAACTTCAGAAAACAGCGTTTCCTAAACATTATCTTGTGGACAAAGTGTTGAAACAAAAAGGAAATAAACTATATGTAAAATGGTTAGGATTTAACTCTACCTTCAATTCTTGTATCAATAAATTACATGTTGTGTGAACCTGTGTACTTTGTATTTATTTATTTATTGAATTATGTTGTACAAGAACCCTGTGTACGGCGCTCCGCGCTTCGTGCATGTCCATACATGTTTTTCTTTCTCTCTCCTCACCTGTGTCTCACTCCTTGACTCCATGTTGACATACAACTCGTTCAGCAATTGGCTGTCATGGTTTCTCCACTACTCCCCAGCCCTCTGACCCCGCCGTGCAGTGGTCACGTGATTTCCTGTTGTATGCAGGTTTCCTTCCTCTCCCCTCTCACCAGCTTCTGCTTGGGACCTGGCTGACAGGATGTGAAATATTATCTCTTTTGTGTTTTCTAAGATTGAACATTTATTATGAGGAAGCCAAACAATATATACAGAACAATACAGATCAGTGCGCCGCAATAACGGCTCTGGTCGCTCGAGTAATTGATAACTGAGTCTCTGGTGGTTTGTATGTGTTACCAACTGTTGAGGATGAAATTTCTTTAAAGTATACATTTCTGAGGGTTCGAATACACAACATTTCCTCCCTCTTTTAAATTGAACTTATGTCCATGGTGAAAATCTTAATGGTGGGCGGCGTTTGCGTGTAGACATGCGCGGTATTACTGGAGTAGCTGGTGTTGGTGCTCGGTTTCCACGGATCACTTGTGGCATCCTCTCGGGTGGTACTGCGGTAGCTGGTGCTGGGAAGAACCGAACACGTCGTGGCCTAGGTGGAATTTCGGTAGGTTCTTCGCTGGTCGGTTCTTGGTTCTCTGTGTTTGGTCATATTCCTGGAAATGGCCTAATTTGGTCGATGTGGCGCTTTATTCGTTTCTCCCGGTAGTTGATATCATAGTGAAGATCTCCAATGCGGGCTGCGATGGTACCGGGGAGCCACTTGTCCAGGTTCGCGTTGCCAGAGAGGAAGTAGACTGACTGACCCGCTTCGAAGGTGTGGAATGTAGAGTCCATTTCTGCTTTCTGTTTCTCGCAGACTCTAGTGCGAACGTCTTCGGGTCTCGCCAGGTTGAGACGTGTCCGAAGTTCTCGACCCAGGAATAGTTGAGATGGAGATTGTCCGGTGGTAGAGTGCGGCGCTCTTCGAAATTGGCGAAGGAACTCGTTCAGGTTTCTCTGCAGAGTTCCTTTGGTTGTTTTCATCGCGTAGAGGGCATCCTTCACCGTTTGGACATACCGTTCTGCTTGGCCATTAGTTGATGGATGGTATGGTGCTGTAAGCTTGAGGTACTTCACACCACTGTTCTGCAGGAAGGCCTTGAATTCTTCCGAGACGAACTGCCTGCCATTGTCTGAAACGACGGTGACTGGGGTGCCGTGTGCTGTGAACAGGTCATCCATCAGGGAGATTGTTGCTGCAGCTGTCGTGGTGGTTGTTGTCATGACCTCGAGCCATTTGCTGTAGGCGTCTACAACAATCAGAAGCATGCTGTCAGCTACTGGGCCCGCGTAGTCGATGTGAATGCGTTCCCACGGTGCCTTCGGGTACTCCCAGTGATGCTCGCTGAACTTGGGTGGAGCGTGCGCATGGGTTGCGCATGTAGTGCAGGACTTTGCGAGCTTCTCGATGTCAGAGTCGATGCCTGGCCAAAACACAAAGGAACGTGCCATTCCCTTCATTTTGACGATCCCCAGATGAGCTGCATTGAGGTCGTTGTGGATAGCATCTCGCAGTGCAGGTGGAACCACTACTCTGTGCTCGAACATCAAGCAGTTGGCGGCGAGCGTGTATTTTACCTCGGGTGCCTTGAAGTCGTGGCGGGTGAGATATTGGCCTCCTTCCAGAAGTTTGACAATTCTTCCGAGATCAGGGTCCTTCCTCGTCTCTCGTGCAATGGCTTCGGATTTGACGGGTAACTGCTGCGTCTGGTGAACCGTAAAAAAATCAAAGTCGTCGTAATCCTCCGTTTCCTCCCTCTGTTGCAAGACTGAGATTTGGATCTTGTTGACGGTCGATGGTAACGGTGCTCTAGAGCAGTAGTCAGCGTTGGCGTTTTGCTTCGATGTTTTAAAAACCACAGTGTAGTTAAAGTGTGCGAGGTAGTCGGAATAATTGGCCATGCGACTAATGCACAGGACTGGTAGCGACTTCTCTGGATGTAGGATCTGCGTCAGGGGCTTGTGATCCGTGATTAGCGTGAAGTGTCGAGCGTACAGATGGTTGAAAAACTTTTGTACTGCCCAAACGATGGCGAGCGCTTCCTTGTCGATCTGGGGGTACCTTTGCTCCGTACATGACATTGTCCGACTAGCATATGCGATAGGCCGTTCTAGTCTGTTGCTGAGCCGGTGAGACAGCACTGCGCCGAGACCGGTTTTGCTGGCGTCCGTTGCCAGCAAAAGTGGTAGTGTTGGATCGTACTGCATAAGGACCTGCGGTGAGGTTAGAGTGTCCTTGATGACCTGGCAGGCCCTGTCGCCGCCTGATGTCCATATGAGAGGATCCTTCAACAGCATGTCTCTGAGTGGCCGATCTCTCGTTGACAGGTTATGTATGAAGGCACTGTAGTATGTCGCTTTACCCAAAAACAGCTGGAGTTCTTCTGGAGTCGTTGGTTTCGGCGCATCCCGTACGGCTTGGATGTGCGAATCAGACTTATGAATGCCTGAAGCATCGATCTTGTGGCCAAGAGCTTCCAGGACAGGTTCTGCAAAGCTGCATTTTGCTCGGTTGAGCTTGAGACCGTGTTGGCGAAAGCGCTCTAGTACCACGGTGAGGGCCTCCATCAGATTGCCAAAACTATCGGCAAAAACAATGGTGTCGTCGAAGAAACTCACAACGTTTGGGAGTTTCTGAAAAACCGTGTCCATTCGCCGTTGCCAGATAATAATAATAATAATAATAATAATAATAGCCAGATAGCGGGGATGTTGGCTGCTCCGTAGACAGCACGAGTTGGACGGATCAGGCCATGGGTTGGAGTGTTGAGCGTGAGGGCATGGCTAAACTCATCATCGACCTCGAGATGAGTGTATGCGTCTGTCACGTCCAGGTGACAGAAGAGGGTGACACCACGCAATTCGTTGAACAAGTATTCCACTTTCGGAATCGGGTGTTCATCAATGATGATCCGCGGGTTGAGAGTAGGTTTGTAGTTTCCCGTGATTCTCAACTTGCCGTTCTTCTTCACAACGACATGAGTTGTTGACGCCCACTCTGAGTAGTCTACCCTCTTGATGCGATTTTTGCGTCGATTTCTTTAGCATAGGCATCTCGCAGGGCTACAGGAATGTCACGTGCTCGGGAGAAGATTGGGGTGGCGCCATCCTTCAGGTTTCACTGGTGGGCCTGACAGCTTCCTGGGGGTATCACTGAAAACATCATGGTAGCGGTTGAGGGTGGCGTCAAGTTCCTTTTGTTGGTCCAGGGACAGAGACTGTTTGACGGAGAGTTGGTGGAACGGTTCTGGTTTTCCAAAAAGCTGCTCGAAATTGATCTCTCGCACAAACTCAGAGATCCACTCTCGACCAAGGAGTGTCTCAAATTCATCGTCGACGATGTAGAGGTCGAGGTTCCTGGAGATGGTGCCAATGGTGGCGGTGACTAGTGTCTTCCCGATGCAGTTAATACGGTGGCCAGAGTAGCTCGCAAAAATACAATCAACCTTCTGTAAAACACAATTTGGTTTGATCATACCTAACCTCAGTTTACTCATCATCGAACAGGGGGCGCCGGTGTCGACTTCCATCTTGACGGTGGTTCCCTATATGATGACATCTATCAACTGCTTTCCTGGAGACTGCATTGTTCCGATGACTTCAACTTTGTTGAAATGATGTATGACATCAACGCTGTCAGCTGGTTGTTCTCCTTCGGTCACGTGATTTGTATTCCACTGCTTTGGTTTGGACCTACAAACTTTAGCAATGTGACCTCTCTTGCCACATGTCCGGCATTCAGCGTTGAGGAACCGGCACTGACTGCGTGGATGTTCCCCACCACACCCAGCGCACAACGATTGGTTACTTGATGTTCCCTGATTTGCTGGATGCAATCCTTGTTGAGGCCTGTTGACAATTGGTCGATATCCCACGTTGCCATTATTTGCCACCCCTCCGCGACTGTGGCTTTTCGAAGCCTATCCGATTGGTTGAATGGGATTTTGAGGTTATATTCGAATTCTTAACCTCGTCAGCAGTATTCCGGGTGGCTTCGAATGCGCAGGCTATCTCGTACGCAGCAGTGAAGCTCTCCGGTTTCTTGGCAATAATTTCGTCACACACGTCCCTCGATTCCAAACCTTTAAGCAGTTGCTCAATTAGCATGCGGTCTAAAAATTCTCCGTACTCACAGTGTGTTGCTGCTTGTCTTAATCTGAGAGTGAAGCTGGCGATCGTCTCCCATGCTCTCTGCATGACGTTCCTGAATTTTATGCTCTCTGCATATTTGTTACGGCTGGCGTCGAAATGGTTCGACAATCTTGACTGGATTTCGCTGTATGAGAGAGTTTCCGGGTCGACGGGACTTACTAGAAACTTCAAAGCTTCGTTAAGTTCGGCGCCCATGTAGACACGTGCGTACTGCGCGTGTTCGTTTTCCGGGACCTTACTCAGACCGAGCGCCCATGTGAACCGTGTGAAATAGTCCCCTATGGTGGTCCCATCGGCGGCGTGGTATGCTGACATTGAGAATTGTGGTGGTCTAGGCCGTCCCGGTGACATCGGCTCATTCCCAATGCCGCCTCGCGTGGTGGATTCCCTGATAGCGCTAGCAATAATCCCAGAAAGCGTCTGAAGAAGTTCTGTGGATATTCCTTCTGTCATGATGAAGGGAGATGCTTCACTGATACACTAACCTGGGTGGAGTTGAAATTCGTTCGGTAGCACGTTTCGCACAAGTTTCACGGCGTGCAGTTGAACTTCGGCACCGTACACATTATTTATCAATCCTACTTCTGACACCACTTTTGTGTTTTCTAAGATTGAACATTTATTATGAGGAAGCCAAACAATATATACAGAACAATACAGATCAGTGCGCCGCAATAACGGCTCTGGTCGCTCGAGTAATCGATAACTGAGTCTCTGGTGGTTTGTATGTGTTACCAACTGTTGAGGATGAAATTTCTTTAAAACATACATTTCTGAGGGTTCGAATACACAACAATCTCCATTACAGAGTTGCCACATTGTACCACCTGTTATCGCTATCCAACAGTGTTGTCAGCTTGACTGACATTCCATTCTCTTAGCTGCCCAGCTTGAGCCAGCCAGACCCCAAGCGGATTTTTTCTTTCTTGGCTGGTCATTCTGACATACAAAGCATGTCCTTCAAGTTGTTAACAACTTCGCCTCATACCATTATTATTATTATCAATTTGTCATGTTACCCATTACCCGTTTACTAACATGTTTAAAGATCGCCATGAGGGATTTTGGAAATATTCGCCTTTATTTGTTCGTCATAGGAAAATATCGAAAAAGCGACCCGTCGTTCTGTCGTTTTGTCGCCCCGTCGAAATAGCCATTTTCTGTATTCAGCATGGCCAGTGATAGCCTCGTTGTAACACACGCCCAGCGCTACCATCTAACTGTCTACGAGCACGTTTCATAAAAAAAAAGTAAAGTAAGTCTCAAAATGCATAGTTTTGGTACTAGAGACTTGACATTTGCATAGTTTTGGTACTAGAGACTTGACATTTATTTTCGTAGTAGAGGGGGTAGGGACCTTTCATTTATGTCAAACAAACTTTTTGGAAAACTTGTTAGTTTCCAAAATATAGGAATTTCAATATTGGACTTAAAAAAACAAAAAATATTTTATTATAAAAATAAATTTCATAGAGACCATTCGTTTGCACCATGGCACAACGTTCTATCATGTTTGGTTTTCAAACTACACTGAAGAAAATGGAAATTGCAACACCCAGAAGGAGTGGTGCTACATTGCTGCAATTGAACATGCAGGACGAGTGTTCGGTTGTGATTCGATGATTACACTTACAGGTCCCTCTGACCGCAAGTATGGACAACAATCAATACAGGATGTGCCCACCACGAGCTGCAATACATTGATGAATTCCGCGAGGCATGGAGTCAATAAGGCCCTGGATCGCTTCCTGAGGAATTGTGGCCCATTCCTACTGCACTGCATGGGTCAGTTGTTCCAGAGTTGTGGGTGGCTGAGGACGGTTGGCCAGTTGTCGACCCATCATGTCTCACACATGCTCAATAGGACTGAGGTCTGGGGATCTGGCGGGCCATTCTAAGGTTGTGATGTCGTGGAGAGCTTCTCTGGAGATGCGAGCAGTGTGAACCCGGGCATTGTCCTGTTGAAACATCCCTTTAACAATTTTCGCCATCATAGGGACAACCACAGGATTGAGTACCCGATCAACGTACTGTCGAGCAGTCATAGTGCCCTGAACAATCACTAATTGTGATTTCACTTTAAGGCCAATAGCTCCCCAGACCATAATGCTCGGTGTTGGCCCTGTATGCCTCTCGACAATAAGGTCTGGGCGGTCCCTCTCCCCGGTACGTCGGCGCACACGATTCCGGCGATCACTGCTGGCAAGACATAAGCGCGATTCATCACTAATGACGACCCTATGCCGTTCGTCGACCCACATCGATCGTTCTCAACACTAGGCAAGCCTTACACGTCGCTGTTGTGGGGTCAATGGAACACCTTATGCAGGGACTCGGGATCGTAAGCCAGCTGCACGCAGGCGATTATCAACTGTTTGTTGCGTAACGTGGGGTGCCACAGTTGCTCGAATTTGCGCTGCTGTTGCATGGGGTTCCATCCGGGACATCCGAATGATGCGGCGATCCTCTCTCACAGTTGTATGTCGCGTTGGGCCTGTGCCAGGTCTACGAGTGTGGGTACCTTCATTTGACCACTGCTGCCATACACGTTACACCGTAGATGCCTGTCAGACAACACGTGCAGCGACAGTCCTTAGCGATAATCCAGCCTCACACAGCCCAATTATCCGAGCCCTCTCAAACGGCGACAGTTGTTGATAGCGTGCTCTTCTCTGTCGTCTATGCATGTTTGACGGAGAACACTCCACTGCACAGACTGCAAGTCAACTACGCTACACCAGAGTCCGTATACTGGAGTTGATTACTCAGCGACCAATCACGTGGGGAGACCTGTAGCAACAATCCAATGGGTCTGAAACTTTTATCGTTTACATACCTACATGGCATCGTTCCATATCTTGAAAATCAACACAAACGACCAATGCCTTCATGGTGTTGCAATTTCCATTTTCTTCTGTGTATTACCTACTTTTAAAAACAAAAATTTTCAAAAAATATATAATACGTGGACCAGAGCAAAAAGTCCGTCAGCTCGAGTCCAACGACACCTCATTTGTTAAAATCCGACCAGGCGTTCGCCAATTATCGCCAATGTTCGCGAGAAAGTAGGCTATATTTTTTTTCCTCCTACACACTTGAAACTTGCTGTCCTCCTAGAGGGCATATACACATTTCATTAACGTGAAACAAACCTTTTTCCCAAATTCTCCGTTTCCAAAATAGTGCCAATGTCAAAAACAAAATTTAAAAAAAACAATATACATTCTTAGCAAAGAGGACGTCACCCCAACGCCAACAACACCTCGTTCGTTAAAATCGGATCATGCGTAAGGGAGATATCGGCAAAGTTCGTAGGAATGTAGGCTGTGCTGCAGAACTCTCCCCACCACACTACTGTCAAGATTTTATCCTAGAGACTTGAAATTTATTTTGGGGGTAGAGGGGGTAGGCACCTTTCATTTAT
Organism: Meconema thalassinum; assembly: GCA_946902985.2. Taxonomy (NCBI): domain Eukaryota; kingdom Metazoa; phylum Arthropoda; class Insecta; order Orthoptera; family Tettigoniidae; genus Meconema; species Meconema thalassinum. The sequence continues at coordinate 218,984,175 of OX336391.1, forward strand.
GTCAAACCAGCCTTTTTGTTAACTTGTTAGTTTCCAAAATATAGGAATTTCAAAATTTGAGTGTGTTCAAAAAATGTGAAAAAATAAAAAAAAATTATTATAAAAATTAAAGGTCACAGACAGCATTCGTTTGAACCATGGCACGACGTCCTATCATGTTCGGTTTTCAAACTATCGCCTACTTTTAAAAACATTTTTTTAAAATATAACCAGTCGTCCATAGGAAAGGGGACGTCAGCCCGAGTCCTACGACACCTCATTTGTCAAAATCCGAAAATGGGTTCACGAGCTATCACAAATATTACATGGCTGAGGCTTTGTAGTGGGGTGAGGTCGGTCCTAAATTGGCGCAGAACTGTCACTGCTCCCCTACTATTACTCTTTTTAAAACTGGTTTAAAAAGAGTACAAAACTTACAAAGCCCTCCCTTCAAATTGGGCGAGTATACTAGCCATGAGTACTTTTCTAGTCAAGTTTTTTGAAAAGGCCTTTTTTATAGTTTTTTTCTCATTAATGTCCTTTTTGAAATCATGAGACGAATTTAGAGCACATGGGTTTGTTAGTAACTGATACTTGACTTCGTCTGACACTGAATGGTTTATGCTTTCGCCTAATACCCCAGTGCAATTAGAGTTTAACCCGAACATTTAGAATAACAAGTCCGGATATGAAAAAATAGTTGTAAGTACCTTTAAAGAAGATAATCCTAAAAGTCCCACGGCCTCCTTCATGGCATACCTGAAATATCCTGGAAAAACCTGGAGAAGCCTGGAATTTTCCTGAAACGCTTATAAATAACGAACCAGTGGTCAGAATCTGGTTGTTTTGGGCTTATTAATATTTATTTGTAGGCAGAATAATATGTTATGTTCCAGGGGGGAAAAAATGCTACACTGTAAAAAATGTTTTTTTTGCGCTTTTTTAGATAAAAAATCCGAATTTTGACAAAATATGACCAGCTTCCATGCCAAAATGCAGTCACATACACGCAGCTAATTATCAGCGATGATAAAATTATTTCTTCACTGTAAAAAAGCCTAAAACGTCCGAAAACACGGTGTTCGTTGCCTGGACTATGGCTACTATAATGGCCATAAATCGCAAACCCCGGAGCTACCGAATTTATCTTGTTTTTGTTTTTCTTTTCCTAGAGATGCTTAGCCATGTGTTAGACCTATGATTTTTTCTGTTTTCTTCACACGTAAGTACGGCACTCTATCCTAACTCATCCATCTCCCCCCCTCAACCCTGCCGCCTTTGTTCCCAACACTCAAGTCCAATCATGTATGCTTCTTACGACAATTTTATGTTAAATTTAAAAAAATGATTTGATTTCTTTTGTAGGATTCATGAGGCAAAAAATACACTGAGTTGTTTTAAATAGATAGCTAATGTAATCAAGTTAACGTTATTTAGAAATACAAAGCTTTGGTTCATTTTCATTGGCTCAAAGGTGTATGCCTTTTACCGTAGTGAGGTAGACGCTTAAAGAATTATATAATTTGGAAATAATAACGTATGTACATTTTTACATATTGTACGTCTCTTAAAAATTAGAGGAATGAACAAAACATATCTGTACTGGTAAGACTAGGGACGAACAAGTATAAGGAATACATAATATCGGAGACGTCGACGCGTCCGTGGCGGGGCCTCCTCAGGATCGTCGATGAGCTCTGCAATTCAAAACGTGAGGTCTCAGCCTTCTTAAGACTAAAATCTACAATAAGCCTATTGAAGTTGCAAATGTTTACCTTCAGGAAAGTCCTCTGTATCTTCTTCTTCTTCTTCTTCCTCATCGGAGTCTTTACACCGATTACAGCAGCCGTGTCCAGCACAATATGCTCACATATTTGTGCAGTCAATGCGGTTCTTCATGCAGCTGCAGTTTAATGTTTCGCATCCGGCCGCACAGTTGAGGCGGTGCCAGAGGCCTTGTGTTTGTAACAGCGACCAGGTTGCCGTTTTCAAGAAATAGAACACAGTTGTTGGTGAACTTACCTGATGGTAAACCCGAAATGAGTGTTGTTGGGCAGCCGAAGATGTTGGGGGGTAGGTTGGCCAATTCAAATTTCTTGTTCGGTGGAGTTTTGGCTACTAATCTGGTGTACTCATGGAATCTCTTTTGATCCAACGATGCCTTGCTGTTTCCAGGATATACGGACAGTAAGGACTTTTCGCCAGCTCTTGTGACCGCATCAGGAGATGCATCGCGGTCGTTAAAGACTTCCACTTCGCGCTGTAGTTTTTCATCCTTGAGTAACTTTCTGAATGGGTTTATCTTGCCTATTTTAAAGATGGCTGATGTATCACAACCCGTAGCTGCATGTATGAAAAGAATGTTGCTTTTCATGTTGCCCACCTCCTCCTGGCACTGCTGACTGCTGTAAGTCTTGATAGTCTTCCCCCATACCTGGAAATGGATATTCAAACTTGCAGGAGTGAGTGCGATGAGTAAAACTGCGAGGTCAGTATCTTGGCCAATCACGCATGCTTTCTCTCCATCTCTAGCTGCGTCAATAGCAGTTAAAACTATTGACCTATCAGCGTCTGTGACTGCCTGGACTGCACCAATTCCATCTTCTTTAAGGTATCTCGAGAGGAGGCGAATGAGACGCATTTTATTTCTTCCGAATGTGAGGAAGACGTCGTGAGCGGCTACGGCCTGAACATGCTCGTCCACGATGAAATCGACATCTGACCCTAATAACAATAGAAAGTTCCTTTAATTAGTACTTCTTTCATATATTTTCGAGGCAAAACTTTTTATAGGAATGTACAGTTACCTACCATTCGTTGCTCGTCTAGCATGAGCTTGGTCCGTTGTTGAAGATGTTTCGTATCCATCGAAGACAATGGTCGTCGGCTCGTTGAACCGTTTCTTTAGATAAGCCACGTACTTGTTGCATATCTGGCCGTAGGTTTCGGAGCGAAACCATGGAACTTGGCGCAAGAAGAACCCTCCATCCAAGATGTACTTGGTACGATTATTCTCTGCTCTATTGCCGTCTATGACGGGTAGCGCTGTCATTAGTGAAGACTTGTTGCCTTGTCTTAAGGAAAAGTCGTCGAATAGGGCAGCTGGTGGCTTGCGCAGCTCGTAGGTGAGATAGTCGGCGAGCTCTTCGTCGTTTCGCTTGATCACCAGCATGCGGTGGAATATAAATTTGCCCTGGATTCACATCTACAACTTTTTCCCGTACGACCAATCCACGTGCACCACCGGCGAGTGATACGACACAATAGTTTATCTTTAAGTGAAGATCGCTGAAGGGAACCCCTATCATGGCCTTCAATGCAGCTGCGCCAACAGTCCGCGCGTCGTCACAATTTTACATTTTTACTGGCGACTCGTCCGCTGGACAATGATAATAGCAGTGGTGTGCGCTTGTTGAAGGGATTGTGAAGCTTCAGCCAATCCAGCATTTTCTGGGCATCCACCTGATCTCTCTACTGGTGGGACTCGCGCAAATCAACGTGTTCGTCAGAGGATTGTTTCTAGTGTAGTAGATTATGTTATTGGATGTGTGGGAAGTAAAAGGAGGGGTGGGGGTAGGGGACAATTGTAAAAGGACGTAAAGAAGATGCAATATACCACAAAAGTAGCGTGCGTTTCAGCATATAAGACGACAATTAAAACAAACACGAGAAAGAGCGATAAATTGAGCATTTTTCGGACTTCGATTTACGCCCATTGTAGCCATATTCCAGTCAACAAACACCATGTTTTCGGACTTTTTAGGCTTTTATACAGTGAAGAATTAATTTTATCATCGCTGATAATTTTTTGCGTGTATGTGACTGCATTTTGGCATGGAAGCTGGTCATATTTTGTCAAAATTCAGATTTTTGACCTAAAAACGCGATTTTTTTTACAGTGTACCAATTTTTTCCACTGGAACATAAAATATTATTCTGCATACAAATAAATATTAATAAGCCAAAAACAACCAGATTCTGACCACTTAATCGTGATTTATAAGCGTTGCAGGAAAATTCCAGGTTTCTCCAGGATATTTCAGGTATCCCATCAAGGAGGCCTTACATACTACTATGTTTTCATATCCGGACTTGTTATTCTAAATTTCCGGGTTTGGCCTTTTTTTTTCGTCTAATTGCACTGGGCTATAAATCAAAGCTGTGATTAACTGCTAATGAATGTAGTTCCTCCGGCTTGTTGACAGTAGAATCTGGAGTAGATGGGTTGACGTCATCCCACTCAGTAGCGTCAGAAGTAGTGATATCAACTGACAATGCTAAAGACTGGCACGGTTTACATTCATCAGGCGAATTCTCTTTGACGAATTGTACTGAAGTTGGCGGATGTCTGAAATAGAACTCAGCAGGCTCGGTACTAATGTGGAAGAACATTGCCTCAATGACACTTCTGATGAATGGCTATGGTAGAGGTTCTGATCGACAGATAACGTGAAGTTGGAATCTTGTGTAGAGAATAAACTAGAAGTTGTTGTGGGACGCACTTTCCTGGAGCTTTTAAAGAGTCGCCGAGGTTCCATTTCTGTTTAGCAAAAACACCCTTTTGTCCAAAGAAATTCCTGATATCCATCTCTGAAATAAATGCAAGGAAATCAGTATCAACACTTAAATAACATGTCCAATACTTAACTTCAGAATGTTTAAGAGTAAATTGCTTCCGAGTCTACCAAATGTTGCGGAAGCACTTAAATAACATGTCCAATACTTAACTTCAGAATGTTTAGGAGTAAATTGCTTCCGAATCTACCAAAGGTAGCGGAAGCCTTCTAATCACTTGGGGGGATTTGTCCTCCAAATTCAACATTTCAACCCGCATTTTACGTTTTAAACCAGGTCCCACCAACTGGCTGATGTGTGACGTAAGAGCGCAGAAAGTGTTCAGCTGCTTCAGTCGAAGAGTGGGACAAAGGGTATACCATACCAAATCATTTGAATATACAGTAATCAATATTTTATTAACACAACTCAACATCGCATCCAAAAGACATTCCAAAGACACTACACTCAAAGATAACAACCAAAACTATGAAAATCAAAACACTGTCTATTTTCTAAATCAAAACACTGTCTATTTTCTACAGGAAGTAGATTGCTCGAAAGAGCTTTAGTTCACTTTCTCCACATTCTCCCTACTTGCAAAAGGTAGTTACTTGCAAAAGGTAGTTTTGCAACACACACTCATAAACTGAAATAAACATTCCAAAATCATAGTTGAACATTGAGCTTAGGAATGTGAACCACTATAAGTCTAGTTTCTTGAGTTGCCTAACAGTTCTACCACAACGAGTCTTGAATTCACTCTCCTTTTCAGTTCCTGAGTTACTGCAGGGAATATCTTCATTAAGGACCGGCTCACTTAGTCGGTGTTGTGAAGTGTTGATAGAATCACCTTGTTTAAGACAGTTTATCTCTAACGAATAAAGTCGCTGTACTGGACGAAGTAGAATGCCAGTTGCTGTCTTAATTTTAACCAGACGAGTCACACTGTCTCTTCCAGGTAACAGCTCCACCACTCTTCCTAAGGGCCAGTTGATCCGTTTCTTGTTGTCGTTCTCCACCAGTACTATGTCTCCTACTTGTATGGATCCCTCTTGCTTTTTGCTCCGTGATCGGAGAAATTCCAGGTATTCTTTTTTGAAGCGATTTCTCAGGCTCTCCCGAACAGCTTGTAGATAACGCCATCTGTCGTTTAAACTGCTGGTTTGAATTTGGTCTAAGTCGGTTACATCATTACCCTCTAGGCTCTGTAGGAACATCGAGGGTCTGAGTGGCTTGAGTTCATCTTTTTCAGAAAGATAAGTCAAAGGTCTGTTGTTCATCAGGTTCTCACAATCGCACAGAAGAGTACACATTTCCTCATAATTTAGGCAATGTTTACCCAAATTACGGCGAAGCAAATCCTTTAGAATCTTAATCAACCTTTCCCAGAATCCTCCCCATCAGGCTGCAGTGGAAGGGTTCAGCTTCCATTTAATCTTCAGAAGGCAGCACGTCCTCTCTATTTCAGTCCAATCCAATTGCTCCATGGTTCTGCGAAGTCCGGTGAAATTCGTCCCATTGTCCGAATACATGGTATTTACTCTTCCTCTTCTTGCCACAAATCGGCGTAGTGCTTGGATATATGCTACCGTACTAAGTAAAGTGATCAATTCCAGATGTACAGCCCGATAAACTGCACAAGTGAATATCACAATCCATCCCTTTTCTCCTCATCGTAGAAACACAGGGCCGGCCAAGTCTGTGCCCGTGATCTGGATAAACACTCGATGCCTTGATTCGATCCTGTGGCAACGGAGGAAAAGGTACCTCAAAACCCTTAGCAGAGTTACGACGACAGATCACGCATTTCCAAACAACTGCTGCCACCGTCGTTCTTCCTCTAATTATCCAAACCCTTTGGGGCAACAAAACAAGCAGTGTGTGCGTCCCAGCATGGTTATGGAATCGATGAAATTGTTCAATCATTCTTTCAACCATCACATGTTTTGATGGAAGTACAACTGGATAGGTATACTCAGGAGTGTCGTCAGAATCAACGACTCTTGACTTCATGCGTAGAATTCCTTCATCGTCTGTGAACACCTCCAGATTCTTCAATTGTTCTTTTCTCTCTTCTTCATAAAGAGTTTCATTCTGGATAAGGAAGTACAGTTTCTTCTCAGCATTGAGAAACTCTTCGCTATCAATTTTCGTAGATACGTGGTCTCTACGATTCCTTCGTTTCAATCTCAAAATCCAAGCAATGGTTCTAACGATTTTGATGTATCCAGAGAATCGTGAACTTAATTGCAGTAAAATCGTTTCCACAACAGTGTTCTTAGCAGCTACAACTGTTTTCCTCCTTTCCCTGTTGACTTCTTCCAACAATGGTTCAGGACGATTAAATACCCATTCTTCTTCTTTACATTTAATCCAAGACGGACCCTCCCACCATCTGGATCTCCAAAGTTGTGTTGGTGAACACCCTCTAGACAGGAGATCTGCTGGATTGAGGCTGCCCGGTATGTGTCTCCATGAACTAGCCTTACTGTACTCATGAATTTCCTTTACCCGATTCTCTACGAACACCTACCAAAGCCCTCTATTTGCAATCCAAGCCAAGACTACTGTTGAATCGGACCGAAACACTGTGTGTATGTCATTCCGGTGTAGGCATCGAAGGCTCAACCGAGACATTCTAACTCCAAGGAGCGCTCCCATCAGTTCAAGGCGGGGTAGTGTCAGTTCTTTGAGAGGCGCCACTCTAGATTTAGCCATCAGAAGACTCAGTTTGATCTTACCTTCTTCTTCCGTTCTCAGAAATATGCAACAACCAAACGCTCTTTTGCTAGCGTCCACAAATACATGCAAAGTGCTGTTGTCATTCAGGAAAATCCTTCTAGGTATCCGACAGTCATGTAGGTATTGCAACTGCTGAGTCCATCGACAGAATTCCTCACAAATGTCTCCTGGTAAAACCTCATCCCATCCTATACTTTTCTGCCATGTCTTCTGCATAATGAGCTTGTGAATCAGAGTTACTGGGGCCGAAAATCCAATCGGATCAAATATTTTTTGCACGCTGGATAGTACCACTCTTCGGGTTACTAAACCTGTAGTCGGGCTGAAGTTGCATCCAAGTTCATCTACGTCGCAATACCAACGAATTCCTAAGACATTCTCAGTTTTACCAACACCACAATCAAAGGAATTCACCCATCCCCTCAAATTGAAACCTGCGGATAACATCAATTCTTGTGCCTTTAAAATAAAGGGTCCAATTTCTTCCTTTGAAGCGACTCCAGTAAGACAGTTGTCCACATAAAATGCAGGTTTCATTTTTGTAGCTACTTCCTTCAAATGAGTTGGGGGCTCTTCCAGAAGGTTGTTCAGTACAGAAACCAATAGGAAGGGACTGGAACAAACACCAAAATCCACCCGGCAATGTCGAAAAGTGGTATCTTATCATTATCCCACCAGAGAAAACGGAGCATATCCCTGTCTTCAGGATCAATTATAATCTTCAGGAATGCCTTCTCTATATCAGCTATTAGACCTATAGGATAGGTTCGAAAATTGGTCAGAACTGATGGAACAAGGTCGATGAGGTTGGGTCCGGGCTCGAAGCAATCATTCAAGGAATGACCATTTCTGTCTTTGTTGGAAGCATCGAACACCGGCCTTATTTTTTTAGTGCCACCATCTTTCAGCACAGCTCTATGAGGCAAATAATGTGTAGGTCCATCCAAAACCTCGTTGTCAACACCTTCGATATTCCCTTTGTTTACCCATTCCTGTAACACCTCATCATAATCCTGAAATTTCTGCATCCCTCGTAACTTTCTTGAAGTCCTCAATAATCGTTTCTGAGAAATTTCACGATTCGTTTCCAGAGAAGTACAACCATCAATCCAGGGTAGTTTGACAATGTAGCACCCAGATTCCTCTTCTCTCTTCACAGTCCTATCGAAGAACATCTGAACTTGTTGTTCCCTTTCTTCCTTTTTTATCTGTTCGCCAGGATCTTTAATACCCAAAGTCTACATTTCCCATAAATCCGCCACTCTTGTTGATTGAGTTAAAGTGAGTAGAGTGTAAGACGAGGCAGTAGTTGAGGTGATCTCAGAAGAGCCCATTAGTGTCCACCCTAAACAAGTTCTCACAGCTACTAGACTCTTGTTTACATGTAGAAAGTCTGGCGTGATTATCTGAGCCCACACGTCAGCTCCTAACAATACCTGTATGTCAGTACTGTTGCCACCATTATCTTGGCCAACATCACTAAGTTCAACTCCCTTGTCCCTCAGTAAATTAAACAAGTCAGCATCAACTAGGCGAGCACCTCCACAGATACTATCAGAGCCTAACACTGCAACCTCACATCTGTTTTCCTCGTTCATACCCAGCAAAGTTATTTGATAGGACTCGAAACAAACAGGTGCTGTTTTCGTACCTCCAAATAATTCTTGACTTAGTGTTACCTTTCCAGTTTGTTCCAACTCTAATTTCTTAGCACAAGACTTCTTTATGTAGCTTCTCTGCAATCCACTATCACACAGAACTCTTACTCTGTGCGTGGATCCACCAACAACTACTCTAGAAACTAAAGTCTACAGATAGGTCACATGTCCTTTATTACTACCTGCCATCATGCTAACTGTTTTTGGAACCGAATTACCTTTTGGTTCATCTGAGGCTGTTTTCGCACACATCAAAGCGTTATGTTTCCCCTTGCAAAATGGGCACTTCACAAACATCTTACACTTAACACTGACATGCCCCGGTCGTAGACACCTAAAACAAGCTCCCTTTTTCTTTAACGTTACTTGGCGTTCTTCTTGAGAATAATCAATAGCTACAGCACAGTCTTGAGAAAGATGTGAGGTTCTGCCACAGAATATACAAGCCGTATCTTTGTTATTTCTGTTTCCCTTACTAACTGAAATATCCTCTATTGAAATTAAAGAAGCCGCTGAAGGTACTTCCCTAATCTTAGTCTTGGTCCTATCGTCTTGCTTAACTCGATCCGTCCTCTCGTTAACTTCAAAAGAACTATGTCTTAGCTTAAGCCGTTCTTCACCTTCTACCTCAGTCTTTAAGAAGGCTAACAATTCACTCAAGCAACATTCAGGTTACTTGGTAGACGTTTCTTTTGATACACGATACCTGTTCCAAGTTCTAAACATAACCTCTGGCAAGGCACTCTCTACTAGTGGAAATAACATTGCAGCGTATTTCTCCTTTGTTACTCCCAAGGAATCAAGTGCTCTCAACTGTCCCTCCAGACTGTCATACAGTTAGGCTATGGATCTTAAACTATCCTTCTTTAACACCAAGGATAAAAGTTCCCTAACATAGTACTCAATGAGTAACTCATCCTTCCCATACCTAGACTTCAACAATTCTATAGCCTTTTTGTAGTTTTCCGAAGGAGGAAAGTTTTCTACCAATTTCTGAGCACACGAACCAGGTTCCATACACTGAATCAAATAAACAAATTTGTCTTCATCTTTAAGGCTGCTATCTTCATGTATTTTAGTAAATTGCGCCCAAAACCCAATCCAGCACTTCACGTTTCCATCAATTTTTTTCAGTTCTAGTTTTGGTAGTCTTAGTAGTCTCTGATTAGAAGTACGTGAACAGTTACTCGTATTAGCTTCAGAAACGGCTTGATCTCCAACTTGTAAGGCCTGCACTTTTTCCCTAACCTTAAAATATTTCAAGTCGTACTCACTGCAATTGTTGATCTCTGTTTCAAGCACGATGTCTTCAAGGTCTTCCTTTTGCAGCAGCTCATTGTATACTTCATCATCCAGACGTTTTAACTTCTCGTAGCGTTCCACAAGTGAAGCATATCTGCTACGAATCTCCACGTGGTCACCATCAGCAAGCGCCAACAGTTCTTCAAGCTTATTTACCTCACGTGTAAATACGCCGCGTAATACTTGACGTTCGGTCATCGTTGTTCTGTTTTATTTGATGTTGAGATTGCCAGTAATCCCGTCACGGTCGCCAGTTATATACCATACCAAATCATTTTAATATACAGTAATCAATATTTTATTAACACAACTCAACATCGCATCCAAAAGACATTCCAAAGACACTACACTCAAAGATTACAACCAAAACTATGTAAATCAAAACACTCTCTATTTTCTCACTGTCTATTTTCTAAATCAAAACACTGTCTATTTTCTACAGGAAGTAGATTGCTCGAAAGAGCTTTAGTTCACTTTCTCCACAAAGGGACTGTCTCGCTTTGTAGTACGCACGTGCTGTGACGTATATAGTGGTGTTAGTAGTGGTACAGTACAGTATATAAGCATGGACGAACCGGGCAAATCACAGTGCGACAAACTATATATGCTTCCCATCTTTTTATCTTTATTAGAAGATAATGCAGGAATGCTACAGATAAATGTTTAGTTTGTAGAAAAGATCTAAAGTACGTAAAAAGATACAATTTACAATGCCACTACAGTTTGTGTCACGCTGCAGATTATGAAACTGAAAGGTAAATTAAATAACCCTGTCGAGCATTCGATCAGTGAGTCGGTAGTTCGATTGAACCCTATTGTCGGCAGCCCTGGGGATGGTTTTCGGTGGTTTCCCATTTTCACAACAGGTAAATGTACCTTAAGGCCACGGCTACTTCCTTTCCACTCCTAGCCCTTCCCTAACCCATCGTCGCAATAAGAGCTATCTGTGTCGGTGCGACGTAAAGAAACGTGTTAAAAGAAGCTCTTCTCTTTTCTGTCAAAGTTGTTAAGAAAGAGGTGTGGGGAAAAAACTGTGGCCGCTCCCACCCCGAACAAAGAGTCCACCGGCCGCCACTGTTACAGATTATCCTTCGTACTATTTTTGTTGTAAAACTGCTCTGTTTGTTACTATTAGCTTTCATTTACAGTAGATGATATTGTAAAACATAGCAAATCCTTTTTTTAAACTATCAGTTTCGAAGATGCACCGGAGAAAAACAAGTTTAGTTTGTATATCTAGATATAAAGTAGTTGTATAACTCTTATTTTACTTCACAAAAAAGTTGCGTTACAATATAATAACGTATATGGGGTGAAATATGTACTACACATACCGCATTGTACTACCCACAGGCCTAGGCCTTCCCCCTCTAGCCGGCACCTCTCAATTAGTTCGTTTCGTTGCCCACGTGGAGAGTGTGTGACGAGTTACCTGGCCTCACACCACACGTACAATCAGTTGGTTGACCCTGTTTTCAGTAGCGTAGCGTCAGGATAGACAAGGCAGACACTGTGTATCCAAATTTACGTAACAAATGACAGGTTATATTATGTAATGTTGTTTTTCTTCCAAGTTCTTAAGCCATAATAGTAATTTTCTTGATTTAAAAGATTCAGCGCTCGCATCCTGCGTACGAACAACGAGGCAGATAGACACTTTTAGGATGTCTCCCTTGCCTTCTTATTAATGCGTGCAAAATCGTGCGCGCGCCGTCATCCCCTCCATGCTTCTCCACACTGCTTGCCATGAACATAGTAGGCATGTCTTTTCTTTGGCGATGTGGTGAACGTTTCATGATCCTGTAATTACTGTGCCTTAGTTTCTAGTTATTTTAACCATGGAAAGTGATGAGCTATTAGTTGGCATGAACAGTGCAACTTTTGATTCTTTAAGATTTCTTCATAGTATCACTATCATCATTAACATTTGAACAAAGGTTGAAACCAAAATCTAAAATAAATCACCCTCAGTTGGATTTGTCCCAAAACGATGGCAAAGTTGTAAGAAAATTTAAAAGTAGTTGCGATTTGAAATATAGATGGTTATGTGGTTCTCAGCACACAAAGTAACAACAGCGGTGGCTACGCTCGCTAAAGTGCAGCGTTACGTCATGAGGCCAAGCTCTCTGATGACTCGGTAGATGCGTGGGTTTGATCCCCACCGTCGTCCGTCCTTGAAATGGTTTTCCGTGGTTTCCCCCATTTTCAAAACTAGGCAAATGCTGGGACGGTACCTTCTGACAGGTCACGGCCGCTTCCTTCCACATCCTTGCCCAGTTTCATCCATCTTCAACCATTCCATCTCTCATCCCGCCCACGGGCGTCGACTAGAAGTACCTGCACTCGGCATCTCAGGAGGCCACACGACAAAAAAAAACAAGCTGACTAAGTCACTTCATTGTTATTACTGATTGATGTTTGAAGGCGAAGAACCATGGACCCGTACGGGTATCAAAACAATTTAAAAAATTGAGGCAAAACTCTAAAACATTCAGGGACCAGGAAACACAATAATGCAGAGATGTTTCACATGCTAGCAAGAAATAGAATTGAGCATTGTTTAGTGGAAACGACGCGATTAGCAGCTGTGAAATATAATGAAAATGTAACTCGAAATAGGCGAATAGTGCGTCGCCTAATAGATGGTGTGCCATCTCGGGCGGCAAGAACTTGCCTTTAGATGCCACAGAGAAGACCCCGAATCTCTTAATAAGGGCAATTATTTAGAAACCCTCGATTTGCTGGCAATAGAAGAATCATTTATAAAAGAAGGCGGCTTGAAGGCAGCTCAGTTTTTGAAGGTACGTCTCCAGACATCCAAAATGATTTAATGCAATCTATCACTAATGCAGTAAGGGAAAGGATTGCAGAAGAGCTTTCATCGTGTGAATTAGTGGCCATTCAGGCAGATGAGACTACTGACGTGTCCTTCAAAGCTCTCAATTAAGTGTAATTGTGCGATATGTCTGTAACTCGAGAGTTGAGAAACATTTGTAGGTTTCTTCGATGTATCATTAGATATAAGTGCACAGGGATCGGCAATAAACACATAATTTTCGATATGGAAGAATATAAAATAGATAAGAAAATAGTCCGTCCCTTAAAATCTCAATAACTAACTAGACTTATGCAGGAGCTACTGTCAAGTCGGGTAGCAACAATGGTCTTCAAGCAATTATCAGACAGCATTGTCCCATGGCATTATTTGTACATTGTTACGCTCATCCAAATTAGGTATTTTACATGGGGCCAAGCAAATAGGTAGTATGTAAGATTTAAGTTAAAACTTTAAACATTTTCTTTAAAATGTGTTACAGCAGTTATTCTTTTTATTTGTGTCTACCAAATTATTTTCCTCACGCTGCGCTACTGCCTGTTTTAGACCTTTCTGAACATTCTTAATCAATCAATTATAAAGGTGTATGCTTACCTGCAAAATTGTAAATATTCTGAGCCGATGCGACGAAAGGGGAAAACTAAGAAACAGTAAATAAATAAATAAATATAGCCTAGATAATCCCATAAGGGCAAAGGCCTCCTGCGAACAGGGACGTGCTCTGGTTTAAACTCGTTAGGAGAGCAAGTCCTAAGGAGTTGTATACAAGTTTTTACTCCACTTGCTACACTTCACTATAGTTAACTTCACTAACACTACATTTCACTTCGCTTTACGTGCGTTGTTTGGCTTGTTACAGGTTGCAGAAGTGTATCTTTCATGTCATAGGTGTGCTGTCTACCAGGATCTTTCATTGTTGAAGCTCTCCTTCTCTTCCCTTCTTATAGTTCCATACGTCTCCATTCTTGTCTCTCCCTTGCTATCCTCGTCCAGTGTTTGCCTGTCTTCCTTACGATTGAGTCATCCCAGCGGGTCCTCTGTCTACCCACGTTCCTTCTTCCTGTCCTGGGATCCCATACCGTTAGTTTGTGCGTCCATCGATCGTCTTTCATTCTGGCCACGTGGCCTCCCCACTTCCATTTTAGCCTGTCAGCTGTTGTCACGGCATCTTTCATGGCAGTTCTTCTTCTTATCTCCTCGTTTCGTAATCTGTCCCTCAAGGAAACTTGAAGGATCTTCCGTTCCATTTTGCGTTGACATACCCGGATTGTTTGCCTTTGCTTCTCTGTTAACGCCCAGGTTTGACAGCCGTATAGCAGTACCGGCATTACACACTTTTCTAGCACTTCCGACTTTAGACTTATTTTCTGGGATTTGTCCATCAATATAAATTTTAAGGACCAGAACTTCTTCCATGCTTGTCCAACTCGTCTCTTGATTTCCTTCTCCTGGGAGCAGTCAAATGACAGGTTTTGTCCAAGGTAGACGTATTCCTGTGTGCATGCTAGTGGTTTGCCATTGATGAGGATTTGTACTTCCAGTGAGTTGGTCATCAGTTTTGTTTTTAGGGGGTTCATAGATAAACCTACTTCTTTACTGACAGTGTCCAGGTCCGCTAGCATTTGTTCCAAGTCTGTTGCCGATTTTGCTAGCAGTGCAATATCGTCTGCGAACCGTAAGTGTGTCAGCCTTTCCCCGTTTATTTCGATGCCGTATTTGTTGTCCCATTCCAACTTCCTAAATTGGTTCTCCAGTAGGCATGTGAACGACTTTGGTGAGAGGGGGTCGCCTTGTTTCACGCCTCTCTCTAAGTTGATGTTCGCACCCTCCCTCTCCGTTCTTACCCTCGCTTGGCAGCCTTCGTAGAGCTTTTCCAGTAGTCTGACATATCTCTTTTGTATGCCTTGGCTTCTAAATGCCTCTAGCACACAACTATGTTCCACAGAATCGAAGGCTTTGTTATAGTCTACGAATGCAATGTATAGTTCGAGTTTAAATTCCTGCGTTTTTTCCAAGAGCTGGTTCATTGCTTGCAGGTGGTCAATTGTGCTAAAGCCTGCCCTGAAACCGGCTTGTTCCACTGCTTGGTACATAATCGCAATTATGTTTGGGATATTTACACTTTTCACCGATTAATTTACACTTATTTAAAAGTTATCTACAGTGACTGAATACACTAGACTAAGTCCACACCAGATGTAGGAAACTATAGACCTACCGTATATTGAAAAAACTCGGTTTTGCCATGTTAACAGTAAAGATACACATTAACATGGCGAATAAGTTACAAAACACAGCGCCGTCTGCAAGCACCTGTCGACTGTCGCTTCGTCTAACTCTGACTACCGTGCTCCAAGTCTGTTGTGTTTTCGCGTGGGTTTGGGGAGGATTGGGGAAGAGTGATGACTCGTAAAGAACATTGCCTTTGGGCACTCTTTCTCGCTGTACACCGCGCCTCGAGACCGCAGTGGCAGCGACTCATGCTTCAAGAAGTATGTAAAGTATGCCTATGTAAAACATAACACTATATAAAATTATTTTAGTGTTGAACCAGTTCTACCTAATACCGAATTTTAATTATTTCCTTGAAAGAAAAACGCCTGACTTCCTGACTACACTATATTTTTTCCTTTCCCTGAGACTAGGGGGAGGGGGGAGGTGCAGGTCGCCCGCGGGCGTCGACTTGAAAGACCTGCACTCGGCCTCTAAGGAGGTCCCTCGAAAAAATATTTTTTAAAAAGGAAATAAATTTGAACTTCAGAAATGTTTAACATATCCTCAATGACAGAATGTCTGTTTAAGTACCGGTATCCGGTATGACAAGCACTTCATCAGACCTGTTTAATCAATTATTTCTACTACCGGCACACTTCAACAGATGCTCATTATCGCAGAGAAGAAAGAGGGGCTTAAAATGATCAGCTGCGTTAGGCATAGAAGTTTTTGGTACATCACCACTTAGCAGCTCAAACATTTTTCCTATTTGTTCGGTTGTTATCTGACGACAAAAAAGAAACATGGGACGAAACGCATTCTCACAGACAATGAAGATGCGGTACAATCTAAAGAACCTCAAGTGGTATCACCTAAGGCGTGGCTATATGATGGCCGATTACATACGACCGCTACCACAGTGAAGATTGAGAGACATTTGAAGAAGGGAGTGCGACAAGATGGCGACAAGTAACAAATCAACCAAGTGCGGTCAGTGTGAAAAATGTATAACTGATAATGAAGATTACATAAATTGTGATGGGGAATGTGGTAAATCATACCACAGAACCTGTGTTAACATAAAGAAGAAAGTTTTTAACCGACTTTTGTCCGACAAGGCCAAGCAATGGTATTGTGTCGTGTGCAGTGCAATGAGTAATAAGTCAACTACGGATGAGGTTTCTAAAATTGCCTCGCCAGACGAGAATGTAAGTAAATCAGATTTACACGATCTTGTTTGTGAAATCAACCTCCGACTGACAAACCTCGAAAACATTGAAAAGACTCAGAATGACATGCTTAAGTCCGTGACATACTTTTCTGATTGTTTTGATGGTATGAAAAGTGACATTTCAACTGCCGCACAAACTCTGAAGCAAGCCTTGTCAGAAATAACAAAGCTCAGCCAAAGAGTTTGTGAGTTAGAGAAGGATAAGAATATCGTCTGCAGTGAGGTCAAATTGTTAAAGCAAGAGAATCTCGAGCTTCAACAGTACGTTCGGCGAAACAACTTAGAGCTTCATGGCGTGCCGCACACTTCAAACGAAAACCCCGTTCAAATTGTCAAGACTATCGCTGATCAATTGGGTGTCACAGTTGTTGAGTCCGATATTGACGCCTGCCATCGGCTACCACACAGCAGAGAAGGTCTTCCACCTCCTTTACTAGTAAAATTCTGCAGCCGGCTAAAAAAAGACGCAATTCTAAAAGGCAAAAGATCCAAACCCAACCTGAACTCAAGTGATGCAGGAATCAATGGAAGGGCTAGGCCTATCTACATTAACGAGCATTTGACGCCAGCAAATAAAGTACTTCACAAACAGGCAAGAGACCTCCGTAATTTAGGTTTTAAATACGTCTGGACCCGGGACTGCAAAATATTCGTCCGTAGATCAGATGGTGACAAGGCTGTCAGGATCAGCTCAGCAGAAGACATTGAAAGGCTAGTAAGAGACTCTTCCAACAACAAGGCTCAGCCATCCCATTCACAGTAATAAGAATGAATCAAGACATGGACCTACTAGTTGATGTTGACTTACAGTCATCAATTGATGAGCGTAAATATGACTGTATCCACGACTACATAGCAGACACTAAAAATGAGGTTAGCCAAATCAAGTGTCTTTACGTGAATAGCAGAAGCCTAAAAAATAAACTAGAAGATATCGAGATACTAATACATATTGTGGAAAATCTAGATGTCATAGTGGTAACCGAGACTTGGGTAGAAAGTAATGAAGCTAAATACTTCAACCTAAACAACTATTCTGTTGCATTTGTACACAGAGACAATCAGGATGGTGGAGGTGTGGGAGTTTATGTCCACAAAAAATGGAATACAAAAGTTCTTAACCTAGTTGAGAGTAACCATAGCTTGATCCAGTTAGAGCTCATAAGAAATGATACTGTTCGTTTCAATAACCTGTATACTATTAATATAATTGCAGTATATAATCCAAACATAAATAACGCAACAAAATTCATGCAATCTTTAGAGCACATTCTCTCGAAAAACAATGCCAATCTTTCCTTATGCATTGGTGATACAAATATTAACTTATTAAACAAAAATAATGTAACCAAATCATACCTCAATCTACTATCAAGCTATGGTTTCACACAAGGCAATACTCGCTATCCAACAAGAATAAGTGAATCAACAAGTACACTCCTTGATCAGGTGGCCACTAATAACTGTAAATATGCCTATAGAATAAGCAATATAAATAGTGATATTAGTGATCATAATATTCTTGTAACTGAGATTTTCTGGTCAAACTACTATCCAGGCAAAAGCCCAATCTCGAACATGACATTTAAATACGCCCCCAACAAGCAAAGGTCTAGTTCAAAAAACGTGAATAAAAATTACCGGTACATGAACAAAAACAAATTCTCTAATGATCTCAATCAAATAGACTGCTTAGATGATCTAAACGAAACTTACATCGCCATGAAACACAAAATCTTGACACAGACACCCAACAAAGAAAACACTGACTTACCTTTGAGGGAAATACACCAGAACCACAAAAACCCATGGATAACAACAGAATTAATTCAACTAATAAAACAAAGGGACCTACTACATGCTAAACTTAAAACTAGCATTCACAGAAACAATAACCTCTTAAAGGAAGAGCACATAATATGTAGGAACAAAGTGACAGCTTTAAAACGGAAACTGAAATCCTCATACTATGAACACAAATTAACATTGAATGTCAATAGCATAAACGATACTTGGAAAGTAATCAATGAAATGATCTACAACCGCACAACTGAAAACAAAGATGGTCCCAGTGAGATAATAATTGACGGTAAATCTTTCACAGGAAAAGAAAATATTTGCAATGCTCTAAACACTCAATTTATAAACATAGCACACAAATTAGCCATAAACATCCCCCCAGGGAAGAACGTTAATGAAATTAATGTCAACATAGATTCCATATTTATGACCCCGACTAATGAGATGGAAATTCGCAATATTATATTAAGCCTTAAAATGAAAAGTAGCCAAGACAAAGATGGTATGTCAGTGAAATTGTTAAAAAACTCCATTGACATGCTAAGTAGCCCACTAACTACTTTAATAAATGTATCGTTAGAGACTGGTCTGGTGCCTGATGATCTAAAAATAGCACGAGTCATACTAGTCTATAAAGGAGGTGACAAAAGCAATCCGGACAATTACAGGCCCATTTCCATCCTCCCACCCATATCCAAGGTACTCGAAACAGTAGTAAAAAACAGAATTGTTAATTTCTTAAATAAAAAAGATTACTTCTACAAAGGGCAATATGGATTCCGAGAAAACTCAAGCACAGAAATAGCCACAATTGATATTATCTCTAACTTGCAGGATGTCTTAGACAATAAGATGACAGCGAGTGGCCTTTTCATAGACCTGAGAAAGGCGTTTGATACTGTTGACCATGAAATTCTCTTAGGGAAACTTGATAAAGCAGGTATCCGAGGAGTAGCTTGGACATGGTTTAAAAATTACCTATCTAATCGTAAGCAGTATATTGAAATAAATGGCTACAGAAGTGAGGAAGTTAATATTACCCACGGTGTGCCCCAAGGATCAATACTGGGTCCTTCCCTCTTCTTAGTATATATTAATGACATAGCAACACTCCGTTTTCGTGGTAATATAACGTTGTTTGCAGATGACTTAAGCATCTTTTACAATGCGTACACCACCAACACGCTGATTACACACATGCAGGAGGACATGAATACCATACTTGGCTGGACCCAGTCAAATAAATTAACAATAAATGAAGATAAAACAAATTATTTAATAATATCAAAGCGTAGAACAAAGTTAGACATCACTCAGAATATAATGCTGCATGGAAAAGCAGTTAAAAGGGTCTCATCTGTCAAATACCTAGGCTTAATAATAGATGAAAATCTCTCCTGGCAAAAGCACATTGATGCATTAGTAAAAAAAATATCACCTGCCGCTGGGATGATAAAAAAATTGAGCTACTATATCCCAAAATATCTACTCAGGAAAGTGTATTTTTCCTTAATCCATAGCCACTTACAATATTTGAATACAATTTGGATAAAATGCTCAAATTACCTAAGAAAGGAAATTGAGGTAATTCAGAATAGAGCCATAAGAAATATGTATAACTACCCTTTTTTAACACCAACCAAACACCTTTATATTACGAGTAAAATTCAACCAGTAGCCCTAAATGCAGAAATCAAATCAAATGTCCTGATGTACCAAATCCTACACAAAGGTATCCACACAAATTTAAACTTCACTAAACAATCTGATTTACACGCTTACAAAACTAGACATGCAGATGACATAACACTTTTCCATATCAATTCCAAACAATATGGCAGTAATAGCATTAAGTATAGTGCCTTTGTAAAATTCAATGGACTACCAGAAAATATAAAAATTGCACCTAGCCTACCAATCTTTAAAAGGAGGCTAAAACAGTTTATGTGGAATGATTATAAAATGTCAGTTTGAAGAAATTTCATAATCTGAGAAGACAAAAGAAGAACATATTGTGTACAAAAACTTATGAAAGCTACAAAATGTTGTATATATTTTCATACTGAAAACTTTGTAAACTAAACATTGTATTGTAATTTGTCGCCAACAAGATAAAACTGTACAATTCCTTTGTATATGAGTCCTTGACTCGTTAAGGGATTAATAAAAAAAAATCTGCATGTTACCGAGGTGTTGAACAATTACAGACTCAAGGCAATCTCAAAGCCTTCATAGTTGGCATTTCCATGACAGATTTTCACAAAGTTACATCACCGGAACTTGGCCAAAAGGGGCTCTGGTCAGACGATGTCGCCTTTTTCGTTCCCGAAGACGAGGGGCGAGATTCGAATATTAATCTTCTTGTATGGAACGTAGAAGGGTTGAGGAACATTCTAGAGTTACCAACGAGTGATCTTCTAGATAAGCAGGATTTCCTCATTCTCACTGACACTTTTGCAACACAGGCAATAGGCATCAATGAATTTTATTCGGAACACGTCTTCGCCACTCAAAGACCAAGAGGTCGACCCGTCAAGGGTATATCTTGTTATTTTAAACCCACCCTAGGGAGTTTTTCATCACGTTACAAAAACGAGGACAATATAATCCTCCAATCAGCTAGCCTAACAACAATAGGCATATAGATCGATCCATCAACACCCCCAGAAGATATTATAGCAACAATTATTATGATTACACTAGAAAATACAAATCCCGGAAGTAACATTATCATTGCAGGGGGTTTCAACTGCAGAGTAGATATTGACAATCATAAGAGTCATGTACTGCAGATTGGCGGAAGAAGGATACACTCTTGTTAACAAGCGACGTACAGAATATATTTCGGAAGCAACGACTTGAGTACGATAGACTTAATTATCTTCAAGGGTGCTGGGTTGGTTGGTTCCTTAGTTTAGGGGCTGCGACAACGCGGTCATGTAGCCCCGTGTACTTTGGGTGTTTGTAGAATTTGTCTGATAACCGGTGTTAATTGTGATGGTTGTATTACTGTCTGTTATCTGTGATTGAGGTAGAAGGACTGCAGGCGATTAATGTTTTCAAGTAGTTCCTACTTTTGCTACCAAATGCTACCGTCCACGACACCTAGCTGCGAACGAGGCTACTAAATGTAATCGAAGTTAGCACCTGGCGGTGAACGTTGGAACTAATATAGCGTTATCAAACTAACCAACAAATTTTAGCTTTCACAAGTGTAGTCAGTGGAAGGTTCTTTTTCATGCCATAAATCTATGACATGGGACCGCCGGCTTTACTTCCCCGGCTGGGATCGAGTTGTCAGAATATAAGGTGTTTATTGCATTTCCGAAGCTACACCTAAAAAGCGTTGCCCTGTTGTAGCGCACTTTACTGTGACTGGTCATACACAACTCAAGATAGAGGCAAAACGGGTCCTAAACATTTCTCGTAAACAGAATGAATGCCTACTGACTCAAAATATCGACAAGTTCATCCACTTTAACAATAGAATTGAAGCAAGTGATCTTGACTCTGCCACCCCTGCTCTTAAGGACATTATTAAAACATCAGTTACACCATTACGCGAACGAAAATCACAGAAATGGTTTAACCACACCTGCTATTTCGAGCGAAAACGAGTATTACAGGCCCTTCACTTAGCGCGAGTAAGAATTAGACACCAGGACCTAGGTATATACAGCACTTCCCCTGCTGGGATCGAGTTGTCAGAATATAAGGTGTTTATTGCAGTTCCGAAGCTCCACTTAAAAAGCGTTGCCCTGTTGTAACGCACTTTACTGTGACTGGTCGTACACCACTCAAGATAGAGACAAAACGGGTCCTAAACATTTCTCGTAAACTGAATGAATGCATACTGACTCAAAATATCGACAAGTTCATCCACTTTAACAATAGAATTTAAGCAAGTGATCTTGACTCTGCCACCCCTGCTCTTGAGGACATTATTAAAACATCAGTTACACCATTACGCGAACGAAAATCACAGAAATGGTTTAAACCACACCTGCTATTTCGAGAGAAAACGAGTATTACAGGCCATTCACTTAACGCGAGTAAGAAATAGACACCAGGACCTAGATATATACAGCACTTCCCCTGCTGGGATCGAGTTGTCAGAATATAAGGTGTTTATTGCAGTTCCGAAGCTCCACTTTAAAAAAGCGTTGCCCTGTTGTAGCGCACTTTACTGTGACTGGTCATACACCACTCAAGATAGAGACAAAACGGGTCCTAAACATTTCTCGTAAACTGAATGAATGCCTACTGACTCAAAATATCGACAAGTTCATCCACTTTAACAATAGAATTGAAGCAAGTGATCTTGACTCTGCCACCCCTGCTCTTGAGGACATTATTAAAACATCAGTTACACCATTACGCGAACGAAAATCACAGAAATGGTTTAAACCACACCTGCTATTTCGAGAGAAAACGAGTATTACAGGCCATTCACTTAGCGCGAGTAAGAAATAGACACCAGGACCTAGATATATACAGCACTTCCCCTGCTGGGATCGAGTTGTCAGAATATAAGGTGTTTATTGCAGTTCCGAAGCTCCACTTAAAAAAAGCGTTGCCCTGTTGTAGCGCACTTTACTGTGACTGGTCATACACCACTCAAGATAGAGACAAAACGGGTCCTAAACATTTCTCGTAAACTGAATGAATGCCAACTGACTCAAAATATCGACAAGTTCATCCACTTGAACAATAGAATTGAAGCAAGCGATCTTGACTCTGCCACCCCTGCCCTTGAGGACATTATTAAAACATCAGTTACACCATTAAGCGAACGAAAATCTCAGAAATGGTTTAAACCACACCTGCTATTTTGAGAGAAAACGAGTATTACAGGCCATTCACTAAGCGCGAGTAAGAAATAGACACAAGGACCTAGATATATACAGCACTTCTCCTGCTGGGGTCGAGTTGTCAGAATATAAGGTGTTTATTGCAGATCCAAAGCTCCACTTAAAAAGCTCCCTGTTGTAGCGCACTTTACTGTGACTGGTCGTACACCACTCAAGATAGAGACAAAACGGTTCCTAAACATTTCTCATAAACTGAATGAATGCCTACTGACTCAAAATATCGACAAGTTCATCCACTTGAACAATAGAATTGAAGCAAGCGATCTTGACTCTGCCACCCCTGCTCTTGAGGACATTATTAAAACATCAGTTACACCATTACGCGAACGAAAATCACAGAAATGATTTTAACCACACCTGCTATTTCGAGAGAAAACGAGTATTACAGGCCCTTAACTTAGCGCGAATAAGAAATAGACACGAGGACCTAGATATATACAGCACTCTAAAGAATACAAGGAATTACTCAAGAAGACACAATAGGATTTTATTGAACTTGAGGCGGCCAAAATCGTGGAGAAAGCAAAAGGGAATCCTTTGTGCCGTCTGGCCTTTCGCAAGATGTAGTTCGCAGTGGAAGTGTGTACCAATTAGCCTAGCGCTGGGCCCATTAAACCGGACTAAGGTTATGAAGGTATCAGAGGCGATGGATTGAACGTACATTCACTGCCATGTGAATGAAAGTTCTATTCGAATGCGCTATTCATTATGGGCCTACCTTAGCTTAGCCTAAAGAAATAAAGACTAAATAAAGTACACAGACTCAACACATAGGCAAAGGAGAGGTAATGTATTGACCAAAGAGATAACATCAAGGAATGACGAGGAAGCATTACATGCTATGAATGAGGTTAAGTGGACGACGACAAACATGTGATATTAGGTAAAATAACGGGCGATAGGACCGAAACGTAAATGTCATGATCGATAGGAGATAACGGTAAATGGAGGAACACATTTGGGAAAGTATACTCGTAAAGAGTAAAATTACATTGTGAACAATAAATATTAAAAGGGCTAGACAAAGAGTCGGGAAAAGTGAGTCTACCGCAACAGAAGCGAACGGTAGCTCAAATAGCCCTGAAGGAGACGAGGGAGTGTGAGGGGGACGGAGTATTAATAAAAGCGCGCGTAGATATGACGTAAATGACTAAACACAAAAAGGGGCAAGTAACCGATATTAAAAATAATTACGAGAAAGGTATCGCAACTCAAAATAAAAGATATCCATCAAAATAAGTTACGTCAGAAAGGGATTAAGCCATACTTAAGGACTTGCATATGAAAACGCACTCCTAAGATAAGAGGCAAACAAAAACATAACATGTATGACATAGGTCTTACTGTTGAACACATGCTACTCAGTAAACCGGATCAAATACCTACACAAAAGATACGACGAAATGGGGACAAAGATAACGGGAACGAAACAGATACTCCATGGACATACTAGAAAAGGCCAAACGCCCTAGTATTCCATACGATGAGCAAAGACAAAACTACGTAACCTACCTTGATGGTATCAGCATTAATCCGGCATCACGGAATTACATTAAATAAACTAGACTCGCATCTCTACGCGCACCTTTATAATAAACACAAACGAACGAAAAAAAACGGAATAGAAAAGCAAGGCATCTCGAAAACGAGAGTGGGTGCACACCAAAAGGTCCTACCAGGGAGACAAAAAACAGAAGACTGCCTAGAGAGTAAGAAACGGTTGTCACAGGAAACGAGAAAAGAAGATAAAAGGAAAGAGGTGTCACTAATCAAGATTCGGCATAGTAAGAAATCACTTAAACGAATCTTGATCAGCAATTATAGAAATGTCCACTGATCTGCTCGGTTACCCTGGCCAGTAATAACCCAGAAGAAAAGAGATCAATTCCGATAATTGACACGCCGAAGAAAAGAAAAAAGACAAGACTGCAAGAGGAAAAGAAAAACGGTTCAGATTCCCACGCACACCCCCAAATATTTTGTTGCGTCCACCAAAATAGACGAACAAAAATTTTAATTAAACATAAGGAAGGGAGAATGGTAGAAAAACGGGTACATTGGGTAGATTATTGGCTGAGGAATAACCTAACCACCAAGGGAAGATGATTAAGAAAAGGAGATAGGTTTCGGACTGGAGAAAAAGGATAGAAAAATAGGATGAGAGTCCCACAAAAGTTATGAATTTAACTTTAAATGCACTTAGAGGCGGTTGCCACTGCAAATCCGCTCTCTGATACCTAAAATGGGTAAGGACCTGGTCGGAGCTGACGGGAACCGCAGCTAAGACTTGGGCGGTTTGCCAGAGAAAGGCTTTAATGTATTTCCTCCCAAGCATGCATAAGACTACTATGGGGAAGGGTGATAGTCTGGCAAGACAAATAGTAACAGATTTATTCTGTATTAACGATGGCATAAACCTAGGAAGAGTTAGGAAAGCTAGGATCTTGCCTAACTGTAGTATTTGCGAAATGTTAAATCCAAAAACAAATATTTAATTTATTTAACAAAGCAAAGAAGTCTAATAAATTTGACAAGTATATAGTTTCAATTTTTAGTAACAATTTGGGGTCGCAGACCTCCTAACATTTAAAGTTTGCTCCAGGCAATTAACAATTCTTTAGGTTTCAAACCTTATATATATACATACTAAAATCTTTGTAAGATTAAAAAAGACAAATGAAGTGATTAAAGTTTAAACATTAAATTGAGTACAAGGAGTGTACTTTAAGAAATTTCCAGGTAACTATTTTAGAAAAAGTTACAACTTCGAAAATAACAAAAAAGAAAGCGGGTAAAATGAAGGAGAAGTTCCTATAACCTCTTATATTGATACAGGATTACTGTTGGTTATTATACAAATAAGGGCAGGTCACTTACTGTGAAACCTGATGAGAAAGTCAAAAGGAAGTTTCTCGACCTCCTATGTTTAAGTAGGAATCACGAGCCAAATGGGGCAGTTTCCCTTTCGTGAGACCTAGAAATAACTCACTCATGAGTTGAAAGAATTGTTTTCCCTGATTATAGGGTAGAAACAATGTAAGCTTGAACCGTGTATAAAACACGTAGTTATGCAGAAATTAATTAATGATAAACGAGCAAAATGGAAGGGCACTTCGTTAGAGTGACACCTCATAGAAAATGATCTAGAGTTACAATTTTATTAATATGGTTTGTTAGTAGAAGGTTTAGGAAAGATCAATTGGGATTTAGGATAAATGTTCATGGCCTTATTTAATGTAAACGGACGATCGCGACGCGGTAGAAAAGTTGAACAAGCACTAGTTATCACTATAGTCTTTTGAATAGATGAAAAATTCACTGTAGTAACACGAAAGTTTATGGCAAAGAAAGTTATTGCAATGATGAAAAAGAACTGGTAGCACTAGATAGGCGAAAGTCTATTGCTTGAGAAAGTTGTGTATTACAATTAAATGCGCCATAGAACATTCCATCGGTGGAAGAAAATTCGCTATTGCAGTAATTTATAAGGAAGATTCCTCATTTTAAATAGTATTCTAACAAGTGAGTGAAAAATACATGACGGCAAGACTTGTAGATAGAGTACAGAATCTGGAAGGTTCCAGAACAGTCCTAATAGAAGAATGGGGCCAAAGTTAATCCAGCGGAGGAACTAGCTTGGTGATTTATTAACAGTGGGTATTAGATAATATCCCATGTGGTGAGAAGATTTCTCATTTAAATAGCTTAAGAAAAGGTACTTTCTATTAAGGTTGGCTTAGACAGACAAAAGCTCAACATGGCAAATCCCGCGAAGAATGATTACCGCCCAAAATAAGTAATCTCACGCTGTCTATAAAATATCGTTAAAAGCATGTAGAAGTTAAAACCGATGAAAATGAAGTTAAAACTTGAAGTAGGTACTTATCTTTGTTGCATGGCGAAGGTGAAGTTCCCTTTGACAGATACTTAATGTGCCAACATGGCGTATAACGTGGAGAGTGCCTCTTGGTTTGAGGAGACTGGCTCTGGTTGAGCCTCGACTGACCGAGTCAACTGACGACTTACAAGTGAGATCCACTCAGCGAAGCGCGGAGGGTCCAAGGAAGGGAAAAGAGTGGGGGTAGGAAAAAAAAGGAATACATATCAGAATAGACAACTTATCAAAAATAAATGTTCTTCTTGATGAATGGTCTTCAAAGAGTTGATAGCAGGCGATACTAGCACAGCATGGTGAGTGAAAAAGTAGACGAAGTTCTCTTGCTCATGGAGATAATAGCTGGCGATGGCAACGAGATCTGGTGGCCAGATGGAAAAGGAAGTCCTTTTGCACCAGGAAGAATTGAGGAGCTTCAGAGATTCGCTGTTAGATGACGCTAGGTGGGTCATGGAAGATATATATCTAGAACAGACTCACAATGACATAAGAGACATGACCACCAAAGAGAAAATAGAAGATCACTGTTGATGTTTGACAAAGAGGAAGGAATGAACATGCAAAGAGCATTAAAATTTATATTCTCACGTACCGTGTATTCCAAGAATACACCATACTGGGAGGGAAAACACCAACAGAGAACAAATAAGCAGTTAAACATTTAAAGGTAATGGAGCGATTGAAGAGAAGTGGTCTTGTGATCTGACCGTTAGTGGTCAAGATTCTAGCCACCCTGACTCTCCCATCTCTTCCAGGATAACACTCGGTCACTCTACCAGAAGTCCAGACTAGGTGGGGTGAAACATCCCTAACCAAGACCAAGTCCCCCACTTTAATGTCGGGACTGGAAAGAAACCACTTCTGTCTCCGTTGCAAGGAAGTTTAATATTCCAAGTTCCACCTCTTCCAAAAAGGATTACGGAGGGCTTCAAGTTTACGCCAAACGATAGGCAAATTAGAATCCCTGTAAGAATTAGGAAGGGGAGGAGGGGCAGAGAGAGAAGTGCGTGTAAGGAAGTGACCAGGTGTGAGTGGAAGCAGGTCATCAGGGTCATTGGAAAGCGGAGTTAATGGACAAGAATTAACAACACCTTCAATCACAAAATAGCTAGAAGCTGTGAGAAGTATACCTCTAGTAAAGATTGCGATAAGATGCGAAAGAAGAATTAACAAGTTTAAACAAAGCGTATAGAAACAAACACATCTATTAAGGATAAGAATATACCAAATAAACAAAGGAACTATGAGAGTAGGAGGCAAGAACGCCATAGGTAACAATCTAGTAGCCATAAACAATGACCTCAAGTTATAATAAGTATCAAAAGGGTTGATCTGAAAAATACTTAAGTCAGCGTGAAACGTGACATAACAAGTATAAATACAAAAACACATCGAATGTAACGACGAGAAAGAACAAGTTTGTTCATCAATGAACAATAAGATTGCAAAATATGTAAGCAAGGAGCAATACATGAGCGCGTGAAAAATACGCAACGATGTTATGAAACAAGAATCGAAGCAGTTGTAGGATACGAGCGTGAGTAAGTGAGAGACACAGGCATGAACGACCTTGACCCACATAGTACAGCGAGATAAGGAATATAAATAGCTGAAAGAGTCCTTAACCGGAACAAGTTTATTTTGGTAATGAGG
Organism: Meconema thalassinum; assembly: GCA_946902985.2. Lineage (NCBI taxonomy): Eukaryota > Metazoa > Arthropoda > Insecta > Orthoptera > Tettigoniidae > Meconema > Meconema thalassinum. Next base: position 219,012,913 of record OX336391.1, read on the forward strand.
TGAACGGCTTCTGAACTTACGGAAGCGACTCGCAAGACAATGGTTGGCAGTCAGCCAGAGTTGAGATAAGGGAAACTTGCTCTGACCTTTGGCAAGCATACAGAAAATGAACAGCAGTTTGGCCTTACTCGAGCTTTTATACAAACAAAAAGGACAAACAAGCAGTTCGAAATAAACAAACAACACAAGCACAATCAGCTGTGGCTTAAAGCGAAGCAAGCGACACGACATGCAGTCATTCGTGGCTTGGACGTGAAAAAACAATTTAGAGACATGTGAGATAAAGTAGGAAATCAATTTCACATAATTTTGAGGATTACGGAATCCGACAATTTTCGACAGAAAAAAGCTTGATTCTTCCGAAATAGGAAGAGAAGCTGGGACATTGAGAAGGAGTTTATGCGTAAGAATAGTTATTCTAGATGCTAGAGAATTCAGATTTTCAAGCGGTTTCAAAAGCGGCTTCCAATTGTGAGGAAGGGGGAAGGAGCCGGCCGTGGCCATCCTTCTAAATAGCGAAAGACGTGAAACATAGCTTACAGCGAAGTGATGGAGACTGATAGCCATGGTTTTACACAAGGTGAAGATAGTTTTCGATAGAGAGTTTAAGCAATTACCTGCTATAAAAAATGACATGAGAAAGTGAACTAAGTAACACAAGGCGAGGCGAACTTGAATTGCCATTTTATGCGGGAAGAAGGCAAAACCATTTAAACAACTTACAAAGGTGGCATAGTTGTTCACGATGAGACATAGTTTCGGCAAGTGTTTTTCAAAAGTATCGAGATCGAAAACATAGGCGTTCTCTTTTTCAGAAAGGGGATTTATATCAGCAGTAACGAAATGACATTGCGATTTGGTTTGAAGACTGGGATGTTGGATTTCACCAGTAATAACCCAACCAAAATCGGTGTTTCTGGCGACCACGGTTGAAGATAACTTGCGAACCTGTTTACGAAGGCAATTCCAAAAAAAAAATAGGCACTGAAAAGTACATCAATTGGACCTTGAGCATTAAACTGAGAATCAGCTAACCTTAAGTGCGAAGGAATCTTTAAACCGGAAGTATTAATAGAGCTGCTAGGAGTGTCCTTGCCAATACTGGTAAGAATGAGACAGTTTATGTTAAGATTGGTGTTTCTTTGGCAAACGTCTCTGATTTTCAATTTTGAAGACTGCAAGACTTGAGTTTACAAATTGTCAATGCCGGATACATTGATGGGAGTAGGCGATGACGAAAGACCTAGTTTTTTAATTAACGATCGCGAAACAAAGTTGTGAGTTGAAGCGGAATCGAGAAGACCGCGGGTTCGAACCCAATTTCCAAATTTATCTTGGATTTCGAATTGTACAGTGGACAAAAGGACTTGCGCACTGTGAGATGTTTCGGCGTTAGAAATGCAGGAAGAAGCATTAGTTTGTTCGGAGCTGCTCTGCATGGAGTTTGAAGAAGCGGGTACTGACGACCTCGATTTATCATGAACGTGCAATAAAGAATGGTGCTGTTTTTTACAATGGAAACAGAGGTTGGAAGACGTGCAGTTTGAAGAAGAATGCTTAGGTGACAAGCAGTTGAAGCAATGTTTACTATTGAAGACAAACTTCCTTCGATCTTCGACAGACAATTCTTTAAAAGATTTGCAGGAGTACAAAGTGTGAAGCTTTTTACAGAGCGTGCATTTTTAAGATTTGTTGAGCGGCCTGATATGTTCTCTTGGAGGGTTGAAAGAAGCAGAACGAGTTTGCTTGTTCTCGACAGATGGGGGCTGATGACCCTTTGAAGAAGCAAGTTTTTTCTCAAAAATGTGACACTGATGACTCGTTTCGACATTTTCGCACTGAAATGAGAGTGCTGCAAGGACTTGGCACCGGCTGTTGAGAAACGAGATGAGGTGTTCGAACGAAAATTCCTCCTTACGAGTGAGTTCGATCTCCCAAGCCTTTAGTGTCGAAAAATCGAATCTGGATGTAGCTAGATGAATAAGAATAGTGTCCCACGTTTGGACTGGTTGCTTGAGTTGATATAACGCTCTCACGTGCAATTGAATAGAGTCTAACAGGTCTCTTAAAGATGTGACGTCATTAGGTTTGACGACTGGCAGGTTGAACAGACAGCGGATGTGGCGAGCTACACTCAAACGTAAATTACCATATCTCTCTTTAAGGAGATTAAAGGCGATGTGGTAGTTATCTGCGCTTAAAGGCAGTGACTGAACCAAGGCCAAGGCCTCGCCTTCCAAGGACGCACGCAGGAAATAGAACTTATGAATGTCGACAACATCTGAGTTTTCGTGAATAAGTGAGCAGTAAAGTTCGTAAAAGGAATACATTCACCTTCCTGGCCTGAGAAGTGAGGTAGGCTTATCTTAGGAAGTAACGGTTTCGGTTTGTTCTTGTGAACTGAAGCGGGTGTGAACTGGGCTGGATTGATGACCCTAGTGTCCGGTTCTGAGATACTGCGGATCAGTTGGTGGGCCTTGGCAATCCCTTCAAAGTACAAGGGTTCGACCTCGTCCCGATCCTATTGAAGTTCTGGGCAAGTGGATTCAATCTCTGTTTGAGTTTGATCGTAATAATCATAGGACCGTTCGTACAACTTAAGGCGTTGTGTCAGGATGTCTAAATCACACTCGGCGGGATTTAATTTGTTGATGAAACTTCTGAATCGGGTGAGTTGCCCATTATAGGAAGAACGTCTGGCAATGAGAGTTTCATCTTTTTCAGTAGGAGCCATGACAAAGAAAATAGATTAAAATGTAACTCACGAAACTGTGGAACCTTGGAGATGCTGTCAGGCTGGCAGCAGCCAATAAGTTGAAAGAAAGGGACACACCACGGGAGACAGGAGCGGCCTCTTTCCACTTCACAGGCTTTGCTTGATGTAGTTATAGCTGAAAGATTCAAAGCAGATATTAATAATTTGCAAGGTATTGTCAAATGACACTTGACAAAAAATAGAAAATAACAAATGGACTCTCCCGGGTTTCTGGTACCAAATTTTGGGTAGATTATTGGCTGAGGAATAACCTAACCACCAAGGGAAGATGATTAAGAAAAGGAGATAGGTTTCGGACTGGAGAAAAAGGATAGAAAAATAGGATGAGGGTCCCACAAAAGTTATGAATTTAACTTTAAATGCACTTAGAGGCGGTTGCCACTGCAAATCCGCTCTCTGATACCTAAAATGGGTAAGGACCTGGTCGGAGCTGACGGGAACCGCAGCTAAGACTTGGGCGGTTTGCCAGAGAAAGGCTTTAGTGTATTTCCTCCCAAGCACGCATAAGACTACTATGGGGAAGGGTGATAGTCTGGCAAGACAAATAGTAACAGATTTATTCTGTATTAACGATGGCATAAACCTAGGAAGAGTTAGGAAAGCCAGGATCTTGCCTAACTGTAGTATTTGCGAAATGATAAATCCAAAAACAAATATTTAATTTATTTAACAAGGCAAAGAAGTCTAATAAATTTGACAAGTATATAGTTTCAATTTTTAGTAACAATTTGGGGTCGCAGACCTCCTAACATTTAAAGTTTGCTCCAGGCAATTAACAATTCTTTAGGTTTCAAACCTTATATATATACTAAAATCTTTGTAAGATTAAAAAAGACAAATGAAGTGATTAAAGTTTAAACATTAAATTGAGTACAAGGAGTGTACTTTAAGAAATTTCCAGGTAACTATTTTAGAAAAAGTTACAACTTCGAAAATAACAAAAAAGAAAGCGGGTAGGAGAAGTTCCTATAACCTCTTATATTGATACAGGATTACTGTTGGTTATTATACAAATAAGGGCAGGTCACTTACTGTGAAACCTGATGAGAAAGTCAAAAGGAAGGTTCTCGACCTCCTATGTTTAAGTAGGAATCACGAACCAAATGGGGCAGTTTCCCTTTCGTGAGACCTAGAAATAACTCACTCATGAGTTGAAAGAATTGTTTTCCCTGATTATAGGGTAGAAACAATGTAAGCTTGAACCGTGTATAAAACACGTGGTTATGCAGAAATTAATTAATGATAAACAAGCCAAATGGAAGGGTACTTCGTTAGAGTGACACCTCATAGAAAATGATCTAGAGTTACAATTTTATTAATATGGTTTGTTAGTAGAAGGTTTAGGAAAGATCAATTGGGATTTAGGATAAATGTTCATGGCCTTATTTAATGTAAACGGACGATCGCGACGCGGTAGAAAAGTTGAACAAGCACTAGTTATCACTATAGTCTTTTGAATAGATGAAAAATTCACTGTAGTAACACGAAAGTTTATGGCAAAGAAAGTTATTGCAATGATGAAAATGAACTGGTAGCACTAGATAGGCGAAAGTCTATTGCTTGAGAAAGTTGTGTATTACAATTAAATGCGCCATAGAACATTCCATCGGTGGAAGAAAATTCGCTATTGCAGTAATTTATAAGGAAGATTCCTCATTTTAAATAGTATTCCCACAAGTGAGTGAAAAATACATGACGGCAAGACTTGTAGATAGAGTACAGAATCTGGAAGGTTCCAGAACAGTCCTAGTAGAAGAATGGAGCCAAAGTTAATCCAGCGGAGGAACTAGCTTGGTGATTTATAGACAGCGGGTATTAGATAATATCCCACGTGGTGAGAAGATTTCTCATTTAAATAGCTTAAGAAAAGGTACTTTCTATTAAGGCTGGCTTAGACAGACAAAAGCTCAAGATGGCAAATCCCGCGAAGAATGATTACCGCCCCAAATAAGTAATCTCACGCTGTCTATAAAATATCGTTAAAAGCATGTAGAAGTTAAAACCGATGAAAATTAAGTTAAAACTTGAAGTAGGTACTTATCTTTGTTGCATGGCGAAGGTGAAGTTCCCTTTGACAGATACTTAATGTGCCAACATGGCGTATAACGTAGAGAGTGCCTCTTGGTTTGAGGAGACTGGCTCTGGTTGAGCCTCGACTGACCGAGTCAACTGCCGACTTACAAGTGAGATCCACTCAGCGAAGCGCGGAGGGTCCAAGGAAGGGAAAAGAGTGGGGGTAGGAAACAAAAGGAATACATATCAGAATAGACAACTTATCAAAAATAAATGTTCTTCTTGATGAATGGTCTTCAAAGAGTTGATAGCAGGCGATACTAGCACAGCATGGTGAGTGAAAAAGTAGACGAAGTTCTCTTGCTCATGGAGATAATAGCTGGCGATGGCAACGAGATCTGGTGGCCAGATGGAAAAGGAAGTCCTTTTGCACCAGGAAGAATTGAGGAGCTTCAGAGATTCGCTGCTAGATGACGCTAGGTGGGTCATGGAAGATATATATCTAGAACAGACTCACAATGACATAAGAGACATGACCACCAAAGAGAAAATAGAAGATCACTGTTGGTGTTTGACAAAGAGGAAGGAATGAACATGCAAAGAGCATTAAAATTTATATTCTCACGTACCGTGTATTCCAAGAGTACACCATACATCACGAAAATGTGACGGGAAGAAGCCTAGAAGAGGGAGAAGACGGGGAGGACACAAAAGAGTGTACTTCAATGAAAATAAATATAAGAATCGAAGGACGAAAATTTCACAATTAGAATTTAAGTTAAACCAGATGAAACAAAATAGTTAAAATAAAATAAAAACCCTAGCTTCCTCGCCAAAATATCTTACAAAAGTTACAAAGTTAGAGATTTACAATATATAATAAATATAAGTACACAAAAGCTGTCTTCCATAATCTCCCAAGGTTGGATGTCAGAGAGCAGATATCGATAATTAACTAAAACAAGAAAAAGCGATTAATTTAGAGCGATATTAATTTATTCTAAACAATGGGATTTAAAGTTGAGTGGTGAAGACCACGATACTCCGACAAAGATTAATTAGGGACGAGGAAAAATGACTAGACGTCATCTATTTAAATATTATTCGAAGGAATAACCTGAAAAGAAGTAGATAATTATAATTGATAGCAATGCCATCTTGCGCCATCACACGTTAATTTGAAGAAATAAGCTGAAAAACATGTCACAAGAGAAATGCACAATCAAGAGAAGAAGAAGGTACTTGCTGCAGGCAGTCATTACTTACAACTTCCACGGTACGCCCCTGCATTGCTCACAGAGTGGAGCTTCACCAAGACCTAGTCAATTACCTGAAAATTAATGGCATACCTTCCTGCATTGAACCTATCTTACTGATGGAAGGTAAATCAGTTGTCACCGAAGCGTAGTCTACTGAAACAAATCTGCTTAGCCTCACGATAGGATTCGTCATCGCAAAGCTTCACTAGTTTTCCAAGGGATTAGTAGCATTGCAACGAGGGCAGATCGGTTTGGTTACTCCTTGTAAACCACACCCAAAACAAAACTTCCCTTTTTGCGGTACTAAACAATCACGGTAGATATGTGACACTTTTAAGCAGTTCCAGCATCGAACCGGGGACGTGGAAGCATTCACATCAAGTTTATGGGAACGAGGGATATTACGTTGGACATGATTCACAGCATTAACGCGAACATTAGTCCTTTGTGAATTAACAGAGGCGAAGGTATTGCAGTGTCATGTCGACCAAGGAGCTGGAGTATTATTATTGCCACGTTCCCCACATGCAGGCATATCGATCTTATTACTACACTCATTCATGTTGAAAGCTAATTCAGGGAACATACATTCAGAATTCTGTGGAGGTGGGATATATCGATTACACAGTCGGACAGTTGCTTCAAATTCACGCCCTTGAAAAAGAACGTCTTCAGTATCTAATACAGAAGATCGGCGAAATAACTGTTTATAGGAGGGAAGTGAATTACAATAAACAGTATTAATAGTTTCACTAGAAGACAGTGGAACTGGAAGACGAGATATTAGGATACGTATCGCTGTGACATAATCATCAATATTCTCCCCGAGAGCTTGGGGACGGGAGAAAATCTCATGCTTTATGGCATGCTCAAAGTCAGATGGCGTGAATCTCCTTTTCAAAGCATTCACGAAACTAACCCATGAACTGAAGGGATACTGGACTAGACGGTACCATTTTAAAGCGTTCCCACATAATAAAATGGGAAGACATTGTATAATGCTATCAGGGACCAGATAATAACATGCACATAATTCCTCGATGCGCGTGGTAAATTCAAAGATTGAAGAAGACCCTTCTTCACCCGAATATCTGATATTCCATTTGTTTATTATATTAGCGACATTTCCACCTTGAAAGTATGAGTTATGTGATGCCGGAATAGGCAATGTAGAAACTAGGGGGTCGAATTCCAACCAATCAAGTTTCGTCGAAGCATTGGTGTTGGCTAAATGCAACGTATCACTATTAGTAGGCGACTCGATTTCACACTTGATGTCGTTATTCATATTTGTCATTACACTCGCAGAAAAGGCACGAAAATATAATTGATACAGGCCTTACCTTTAACAACGAAGCCCAAAAAAGTTTGCTACGGCAAGAAATTATCACCAGGATGATAATTTATACAAACTTCTTACCAAAATCCACAACAGTTTGTTTTTATCCGTTTTTTCACAACAACCTCCAGCCATCTTTTTGTCTCGACCCATGAAAAACAACAAACAAACGATAAGTACCATATTGCCAACTTACACAAAACAGGTGGACGTATTTGTGCGCTAAGCGGTCCTCTTATGTCATTTTGGGGAATGAAACTAGGTGTAGTTACATGTAGAGCGATACATTCGAATAGTAACCACAAGCTCTGGCTATCATTTTGTGCCGTCTGGCCTTTCGCAAGATGTAGTTCGCAGTGGAAGTGTGTACCAATTAGCCTAGCGCTGGGCCCATTAAACCGGACTAAGGTTATGAAGGTATCAATGAGGCGATGGATTGAACGTACATTCACTGGCATGTGAACGAAAGTTCTATTCGAATGCGCTATTCATTATGGGCCTAGCTTAGCTTAGCCTAAAGAAATAAAGACTAAAAGGTACACAAACTCAACACATAGGCAAAGAAGAGGTAATGTATTGACCAAAGAGATAACATCAAGGAATGACGAGGAAGCATTACATTCTATGAATGAGGTTAAGTGGACGACAAACATGTGATATTAGGTAAAATAACGGGCGAAAGGACCGAAACGTAAATGTCATGATCGATAGGAGATAACGGTAAAGGGGGGAACACATTTGGGAAAGTATACTCGTAAAGAGTAAAATTACATTGTGAAAAATAAAGATTAAAAGGGCTAGACAAAGAGTCAGGAAAAGTGAGTCTACTGCCAAAGAAGCAAACGGTAGCTCAAATAGCCCTGAAGGAGATGAGGGAGTGCGAGGGGGACGGAGTATTAATAGAAGCGCGCGTAGATATGACGTAAATGAATAAACACAAAAAGTGGCAAGTAACCGATATTAAAAATAATTACGAGAAAGGTATCGCAACTCAAAATAAAAGATATCCATCAAAATAAGTTACGTCAGAAAGGGATTAAGCCATACTTAAGGACTTGCATATGAAACGGCACTCCTAAGATAAGAGGCAAACAAAAATATAAGAGGTATGGCATAGGTCTTACTGTTGAACACACGCTACTCAGTAAACCGGATCAAATACCTACACAAAAGATACGACGAAATGGGGACAAAGATAACGGGAACGAAACAGATACTCCATGGACATACTAGAAAAGGCCAAACGGCCTAGTATTCCATACGATGTGCAAAGACAAAACTACGTAACCTACCTTGATGGTATCAGCATTAATCCGGCATCACGGAATTACATTAAATAAACTAGATTCGCACCTCTACGCGCACCTTTATAATAAACACAAACGAACGGAAAAAAAAGGAATGGAAAAGCAAGGCATCTCGAAAACGAGAGCGGGTGCACACCAAAAGGTCCTACCAGGGAGACAAAAAACAGAAGACTGCCTAGAGAGTAAGAAACGGTTGTCACAGGAGACGAAAAAAGAAGATAAAAGGAAAGAGGTGTCACTAATCACGATTCGGCATAGTAAGAAATCACTATAACGAACCTTGATCAGCAATTATAGAAATGTCCACTGATCTACTCGGTTACCCTGGCCAGTAATAACCCAGAAGAAAAGAGAACAATTCCGATAATTGACAAGCCGAAGAAAAGAGAAAAAGGAGGCAAGTGGAAAAAAACGGTTCACCTTACTTAGCATTAACACCCAGGAAAACACAAATGGTTGGGAAAAGCGACATGAGTATTTGGGTGCACCACTTCACTGTCATATAGAATCGGGAAGGATCCTTAACAGTATTCCAAATGAAACCACCCGAACAGTATGGCACTACTCTCCCCTTGTTCACACTAGAGGTTCGTAGTGCTCTAATGACACTAAGGACGGGAAAGCGTCTGGACCAGATGGCACCTTCAATGATCACATCAGCAGCTACCGTTCTTTTTACCAGATTTTACAAATTTAATGAATCTTTGTTTGAGATCAGGAGACGTTCCTTTCACGTGGAAACTGTCAACATTGAAGATGCTCTATAAAGTGAAAGCAGACCATCAGGGCTGGCTTCACTTTACGTGCTGAAGGGCTGCAGCACATTGTTTTATTTGAAAAGAAATTACTTTCATAATATTATAAAGAGCGCATTAAAAAGACGTCAACCAAAGAATAGGAAATATCTCAACTCCCCTCACATCTAGTCGTGCGCTCCACTCCGCTTCCGTCACTGGCTGTGTAAATCGCATCTCAGCGAAATTTCCTGAGTTTATTGCCAGGAAACATGTAATCTGCCTTTTGCGCATGCGTGCCCAACATTTTCGTTGTGCTGTTGGGACAACAGCCAAGACATCACAGCGATTCTTCGTTCAAACACAGAGAGGCAGCGCTGGTCACGCGAAATGAAAACGTGGCAGGTGGAATCAGCTGTAGCATTTGTAGCAAACGGAGGAAACTATTACAGGAAGACATCAGCTGTTCCCGCAAGAATATTGTGATTAAAACAAATTACAAAATGCCTAGTTTGTACATTTACTGTAAAAAATAACAATATTATAGCGTTGCTGGTTCCTTTTTAATGCTTTTGGTAACACTGGGAAGTTCTGAGTTTTCGCGCTTACACCAAGTGTGTTCGTGAATACGAGTATTTTTTCATTGCAGGGGGTGTCGTGTGTTTAATTAATTTTGTAAGAGGAATGTATATAAGTTGAGTTTAGTGGCGTGTTTGTTCAGTATGTAAAATTCCGTGGAGAGTCTCTTGAGTGTTTCTATGTTTCTAAATTATTATTCTTTTGGGGGGCGGGGGGAGATGAATTACAGCCCACAAATAAATGCACCAGCCGCCAATGGAGACCAGTATGACCTCAATTTCTATAGAGGGATTGAATTGGAAAATAGTCTTCTCAAAGTGTTCACTAAGCTTGTGACAAAACGGCTCACCGATGAAATTAATAGTAAGATACCAGAAGGGGGTGGAGTACAAAGCAGGCCATTAGAAATCTCAAGGATTGCGGTATGTTGAAAACGCCCTTAGAACACCACGAGGCAAATTTTACGCAGTATTCATTGATTTTACGAAGGCTTTCGATAACTTGAACCGAGTCATCATTTCCACGAAACTAGATGCGTTGGTGAAGGACAACGAATCTCTCACAATCCTGAGCCATAATATATTAAGGAGTAACTATGTTCTTTGTTGACAATGTAACAGTCTCGAAAGATATATTGCAAACAAATGGCGTACTTCAGGGAGACCCCCTGAGTCTCCTCCTTTTTAACGTCGCAACCCACGATCTTGTTCGAGCTATTAAAGAAGACTCACCGGAAATAAAACTGTACATTATGCGGATGATCTGGTTTTGGACTCCCATGACATCAGCGAGCTACAATCGGCTGTCTCCTCTCTGGAGGCATCGGCGTATACCAACAAAATGCCGGTTAACGTCGGGAAGATGAAGTATATAATCTTCAGGAAAGGCGGATGAGGTTCAAGGACGACAGTATAATTTTGAAACCAACTCCCCTACCCTACCCTTCACCTAACTCAGCTTGGCTCTGCAAACTATTATGCAAACCGTCAGGATTCACATAAGACAGTGGGCGGCAGCGGCCTCTAAAGCTATTTCTTATATTTGAAACATATCTCGACTTACACTGAAATCCACCTTAGCGCTATTGGATGCCAAGGTTGTTCCGGTCCTCACATATGGGTTAGACATAGCCTGGAATACATTTAGTTTGGGCGATCTCAGATCACTTGAAAAAGTTATAGGATGCCCTAGGAGTACAAAGATACACGCGCTCCCAACTTGTTTACGAACTTGCCAGGGAACAATTCCTAATGGTTGACTTACGTCTCAAGGTTATGCTGCTCTCGACAACCAACTGGAAGAATACCCTGAATGAGAGGACATCGAAAGCCAAGGATATCTGGATTGAGTTCTACTCAAATGAAGCCATGACGTACAGAATCTGGACTGACTCGAGCCAAGATCTGCGATATTTCGTGACCTCTATGGCCTTCACGGCTACCATCACCAACTGTGTTGGATGAAATCCCATAATGATCCAAATCTCACGTGTGTATGTGAGCGGTGTGACCAACCTTGTAAGCGCTACCACATTATCAAGTGTAGGAATCGTGGTAAGTCGATCATCGATTTCTGAAAGACCTGGAGTGCACGGTACCTTACATTTATAGTTTGCACAAATTGTGTGTGATTATTCTCAGAAATAATAAAAACTACATCAAGGTGGATTGCACTCATAAGTATAAGGACATTTCCTTCAGTATAGCCCGGTCAAGTTAGCCCAAAATATAGGGGTGAGGTTACAAAAATTCGCATAGAGCTGAAAATTTGTACTAATGGTCTATGAAATGTGAAAAGTCCCCATCGGTCCGACAACGGCATAAAAAAAACAAGGTCAAGTTCGCGAATATGGGTTTTTTGCGTTTTTCAGCCAAACGGTAAGATTTATCATAACAATAGATCAGACTAAAATTGTAGATCATGCCATTATCTATAAGAATTGTCTTCTCACTTTTTATCCTAAGAGTCACCGTTTTTGAGATATAACGATTCAAAAAGTTGAAAACGTTGTATTCTTCATAATATGCACACGTTTCCACGCCACCTGTGAGGTAGTGTATTTTGCGTTTTTAACGTGATTTCTCCGGTAGGCCTATTCCACTATCTATTTTGATCCTATTTAATTCAATAATATTTAATCATATATATTATTTCAGTAGTATAGATCCCACCTCCGGCGCTTACAAGAGACAGGTCGTGACAAATGAACATTCTAATGAAAGAGAATAGACATTAGCAGTGACTAATTGCACTCTAATTTCATAAATATCTATACTTTCTTTAAAAAGTAACTTTCAAAAAAGAATGTAAGTGTGCGATTTGCCTATACTGTTGCTGTAGGAAAATACGCTCCATAATTGCTGTCCACTTCCCATTTTAACTGCTGTGACGCCTGTTTCATGTCTTTTTAACATCATTGTTCATGGATTTTATAAACAGTAAATCAAAGAAAATAATACTCAAATCGTATAATTTCATAAATATCGAATAACCGGCGAGTGTTATGAAAATCCAATTTTGAGTGATTGCCTTCCTAAGTTAGGGAACGTAGAACTTGGAATTCTAACTGAAATGTAAATAGTGTTCTATAATCATTTGGTTGAAATAAAATCATAACAACCTTTCTCCTTAAGTCTCTCATTATAATCCTATTGGGGAAAGTATGGTTTATGAAAATCTCGCACGGGTCCGCTAGTAATTAAAAATTGGTACTATTGGAAATGATGAAAGCGGTGTGAATTTTAAGAAATTGGGGGAAATTATTCGGAATCAGCTAATATTTCTGCTTCCTCGTGTTCTTGTTCTTCTTTTACTTCTTGTTCCTCTTCTTCTTCTTCTTGTTCTTCCTCTTCTTCCTGCTGGATGCAGGTAAATTGTCCTAACAGCGACGAATCAGATGTCTCCTCGCTGATATCGTATGAACACTCTTCTGATGGCAATCAACATTGGAGCATGACTGGCCTTGACAACTGGTACATGCCAATGAACAAAATAATCCAACTTTTTTGCAGCCGCATTTAGCATTACATCCCTTTTTTACAATTGCTGATGTCCTGATAATTGAAAGAGCAATAGAACAGTTCAACTTGACAAATACAACTATTGTTGTTGGTGAAGACGTTTACTTACTGATATTACTGCTCGAACTCCAACCGAAGAAATTATTTTATTTTTTAAAACCTGGGAAAGCTCAACATCAGTTGGAACAAAAAACAATTGCAATTACCTTGTCTTCCTCCAACCTCTGCTTCTGCTCATCAACATCTATTTCAGTGTGGCTTGGTAATCAACTAGACCCAGAAGTTAATATTGGAAGTTAATCGACAATACATTGGAACCAATCCAGACTTTACTCCCACCTGCACCGGAAAACTCCTCAACAAAGTGTTTTGCAATTGTTAAAAGGGATGTAATGCTAAATGCGGCTGCAAAAAAGTTGGATTATTTTGTTCATTAGCATGTGCCAGTTGTCAAGGCCAGTCATGCTCCAATGTTGATTGCCATCAGAAGAGTGTTCATACGATATCAGCGTGGAGACATCTGATTCATCGCTGTTAGGACAATTTACCTGCACCCAGCAGGAAGAAGAATGAGATCAAGAAGAGAAGGAACAAGAAGAAGAGGAACAAGAAGAAAAAGAAGGACAAGAACATGAGGATGCAGAAATATTAGATGATTCCGAATAATTTCCCCCAATTTCTTAAAATTCACACCGCTTTCATAATTTCCAATAGTAGGCCTACCATATTTTATTATTAAATATTATTTAACTAAACAGAATCACAATAGATAGTGGAATAGGCCTACCGGGGAAACCACGTTAAAAAATCGCGCCAAGTACACTACCTCACAGGTGGCGTGGAAACGTGTGCATGCCTATTATGTAGAATAGGCTACAACTCTTTCAATTTTTTTGAATCGTTATACGTCAAAAACTGTGACTCTTAGGGGAAAAAGTGTAGAGACAATTTTTATAGATAATGACATGATCTACAATTTTAGTCTGATCTATTTTTATGATAAAACTTACCGTTTGGCTGAAAAACGCAAAGAACCCATATTTGTGAACTTTGACCTTGAATATTTCTTTTTGCCGTTGTCGGATCGATGAGGACTTTTCACATTTCATTTATAATGGTGTTTCGACCATTAGTACAAATTTTCAGCTCTTTGCGAATTTTCGTAACCTTGCTTGTCTAACTTGACCGGGCTAGTAGTGTTTCAGCAATGATATGTTTCACTGGAGAGAGCCAAATAACATTTGCAGAGTTTTAATTCCTTGGCCGTGAAAACCATTATACTAATGTTGTGAGTTTGAATATGAAGCCATAAAAGCCAACTGTGATTCTTTTACACCCATTCCTTCGATTTGTCCTGAAGTGTACGATAGTTTGGCATGTATTCTCAGTCATTATTATTCACCAGTAAGTAAATCAGGTAAAGTCATGGTAGGTTTATTTATGTATGATGTAATAAATATGATACTATTGAAACTTTCTATTTATAATACTTCCCCTACGTTGGGCGACACTTGTAACTAAATATGATACTTTCCCTGTAGTGGTCTGAGTCAACCAACAACATGCCCTACAGTTGGACGTTCATTGTAACTATTATGAAAATCCTCCAAGCTTGCCACCTCAGGATAGTGGGGCTATAATGCTAGCTTAAATGACATCACACAAAGGCACAGTCCACCGACATCACTAAAACACACATTTATTAATAATAATTCTTCTATTACCTGGATCTCTCCCCCAGTATTCACAATAACTCTCATTCTTCTCCACTTACAAGTACTGGTCATTCTCTGGCAATCATAAACTATCAATACATGTTTGTCAGACATATATGCAGGTTTCTATTACCTGCATCTCTTGTACAATATCAGCAACAACTTGCATTCTTTACTACTCACAAATTCTTCTTTTCTGGTCATTCGCTGGCAATCATAAACTATCAATACCTGTTTGTCAACCGGGTGAGTTAGCCGTGGTCGTTACGGCATGACTGCGGACAGTCGCTCACATCCGGGGTTCGAAGGTTCGAGGAGGTTCGAATCCCTCCGCCGGCAACCTTGAAGATGGTCTTCTGTGGTTTCCCATCTTCCTTCCAGGCAAATGCCGGGGTTGGTCCCTAACTATAGGCCACAGCCGCTACCTTCCAACTTTCCTCCCCAACGGTGCTTGTAGCTCACCCATTGGGTGTCCGTCTCGAAGCAGCTACAAAACTGGCGAGCCGAACATGTCCTCGGACACTCCCGGCACTAAAAGCCATACGCTAAAAAAAACCTGTTTGTCAGACATATAAGCAGGTTTACATTACCTGCTTCTCTTGCAGACTATCCACCATAACCGTCACTCCTCTCTCCCAAAACTAACTGCCAGATCCTTTCTAAAAATCACACAATCCTCAACCCCTCAACCCCAATCTCCAGACCAGAGAGCACAACAATTCTCCACATCACACTTTCACCAAAAGCCAGCCTCCATTCTGCATGGCATCATAACTATCAATAACATCACCATAGAAACCTAGTCAATTCAAAGCAAACCTTGCCATAGCAAAGCAACCTGGTCCACCTATTGGCTGACCACCACCAAAGAATCTCAAGGCACAAGACACCAGACTCTCTGTGGTCCCCCACCACTAGGTGGCCATGGTAGGTAACCTAAAAAAATATTACAATAATACAAAACAAAGCGCACAAGGTGAAAACATGAGGGTGAGCTATTGTAACCACAATTTTGGTTACAATGTATTCTTTTTTGTAAAAAGATAGAATCCACGTGATAATATAATAATTAACAATGAAAATTACAAGTATAAACAAAAACAACAAACACGAACATAAATATAAAGACACAATTTTTTATCAACAACCACAACCATACAGACACGCGCTCAAACATCCTGGACTAAAATTACCTCTAGCTTTCGGTCTGTCATGCATACAATTCCAAATGTACAAAAACATTAAAATGATTATTTACAGAAAACTAAAAGCTATTTACAGTAAACGGAAAAGGTAAAAACATAAATGAAAAGTTAAGAAGAAAAGGTTCAGGAACTGGGTGAAAGAAAACATTTGAGGATCTAGAAAGCAACAAAATTTGACATTACGAGTACTTACATTCAATCAAAATCAATCAACCATTCATTCATCCACATATTGAATCAATCAATCAACCAATCAATCAGACACAAATAGAAATGAACACTATATACATTATAATATTTTACAGTCCACTTCAGGTGTTTCTCATAACAGTTGACAGAGTCGAAGTGAATATAAGTAGCATTTTACTCTTCATCATGCTGTATGTTGACTGCAACCGGTTCAGACATGAATTTTTGTGCACATTAATTCTCGATCTGACCCCATCGAACGTGTACTTACGTCTGGTGATTCTCTGAGGGACGTGAAAACTTAAGTTAGCTAGCAACTGATTAGAATCAATTCCACCATTTACCAGCTTCCAAAGGAATCGCACGTCACCCAGTGTGCGCCGACTGTTCAGTGGTGGAAAACCGTACACATCGCAATAACTCTCATACTTGGCTCTATGGTGCGGTCGTCCACCTCTGTAACAGAGCCATTTAACAAATCTCTTTTGCACACTTTCGATGAAGTTAATTTTATTACTGTGGAAAGGATTCCAGATGACACTACAGTTTTCTAATTTAGGCCGCATGAGTGACTTAAATAATTTGGAAAGCGTTATGTCCGAAAAATAATTTATACAGTTCCTTGTTAAAAATCCCAGGATCCGGAAACTTTCATGACATATTTTTGAAATATGTTCATCGAACGTTAAATTATTTCACGAGAAGACACTGTCTAAGGAGACACTGAACTGCGACCTACAACATTACATTATTGACTTCAGCTATGGTTGTTTAAAGAACAAGCGAACACATGAATACCGGTACCAACATTACACAATCGATAAATGACAGGTCGAGATATTCTAGTCTTTTTCTCACGTATTCTACCACCTAATTTACTGGTAGACATCCCAACATTAACTTAAAAACACAGTCACATGCTTAGTTTCACAGGCTTGCGAACAGTCCTTCCGAATCTAGTCTCCACCTGGTTGTTGGAAATCTTCCCTTCAATGTTGATTTCATCCTGAGGCTGTTCCGTGACTTCCTCTCGAAACATCTTGCCGATGATTGAAGATTCACCCTGCTCACTGAGTTACAGTTCCAATGGATAGATTCTCTGCTGCACAGGTCTCAGCAGCAAACCACTTGAGATCTTTATTCAGACCAGCCTAGTTTCACCATTTGTTCCTTTCAGTAGTTCGACAACTCTAGCCAAAGGACAGTCTAGACGTTTTGAGTTGTCATGTTCCACCAACACTATTTCACCAACAGAAATTTGTCTACATGGATGTTGGTTGGCTAACAACTTCAATTGCCCCAAATATTCCGAACGAAATCTACTTCGCAGGTCTTCTCACAGCTTTTGTCTGTAACGGAGTCCCTTATTTAGATAAGTGGATCAACCAAGTTAAAATCTGGAACTCCTATTGCTTCAACTTCCTGAAAAAACTTACTGGGAGTTGGTGACCTCGAATCTATGGATTGTTGGATACGTATGTGAGGGGTCTAACATTGATAACAGCCTCACAGTCACACAAAATCGTTTGCATTTCCTCATAGTTCATTGATGTTCGGCCAAGAACATAGCGTAGTAGATTCTTAAATATTCCAATAAGTCGCTCTCATCAATCACCCCATTATGATGCCATTGGAGGGTTAAACTTCCATTGAATTCTCCTGATATTAATGTACTGACTAATGGCATCCCAGTCCAGCTTCATACAGGAACTATCAGAACAAAAAATGTTTTGTACCATTGTCGCTGTATACTAAGGATGGTCGACCTCTTCTGCTGGTGAATCTCCGAAAACTCTGAATAATGCTGTCAGTAGAGAGTGAAGATACAAGCTCCAAATGCACTGCTCGATAGATTCCACAAGTGTACAAACACACCCACGCCTTCTCCCTGCTGCTACTCTCCTTTTTCAGATAAAATGGACCAGCACAATCTACGCCAGTATCTTCAAATACCTTAGCATTTTGTACTCGATTTTCAGGAAGAGGTGGTGGGTTTACTTCTACATGTTTTGCCGTTTGCTTCTTGCAATAAAGGTATTTATCCAGGACAGATCGAACAGTTCGTCTTCCACCAAGAATCTAAACTCTTAATGTAAGGATAGTATTATCATATGTGTGCCTGCATGACACAATTCTTTGTGCAAGTCCATAATTGAAGTCAGTAATGTAATATTGTATGTAAATAAATCGAAGTTTCATTGTCTTCAAAAAAGGGTCTTCTCTTGAAGTAATTGATAAGTATATTCCCACAAATTGTTGAAACTCTACCTAGCGATTCACTTATGATACTACAGGGTCTTTCACTCAAAGTGGGGCCAACAGCGCGGCGCGTGGAAGGTCGGACGAGCACATGGCAACTTGCTGATCTAGGGGTCGAGAGAGCGCGCGTACGAATTGCATGTAAATAACAAGCACACAATAAATCAAAGTAAAATCATTACTCAACGTGTCACAGATGATGTTGAAAATGTGCTCCGCCTGCATCTACACATTTCTGGCATCTAAGGAAATGTTCGTTCACACGCATTAGTTCATCTACCGAGATAACCTCAATTTCTCTCGTGATATTTAGTTTGAGTTCATCTAGACTGTGAGAGTTTGTTGCATACACCTTATTTTTCAAATTTCCCCATAAATAAAAATTGAAGCAACGGGCTTTAATACTTGGCAATAACACGTTATAGAATTTGGAAACACAATAACAATTAAACAATAACCACGGACACACGTTATAAATTTGAAATAAACTATAAAAGAAACAACGAAGTCAACTTTACTCGTCAAATCCTGCGTCACAACTGTCTCAGCTCCGTGTTGCCATGTGCTTGTCTGACCTTCGGCTCGACCTTCTAGCTGCATCGCTGTGCCGGCCCCACTTTGAGTGAAAGACCCTTTATAAATGAACTGGGCAGGAGGTTGCTTTTCAATGAAACTGACAAAACTTTACACTTGTCAATATTTAGTTTCAGTTTTCATGTACGGTATCGGTGATGGCGTCACAGTGAAAGTGTAGTGAAATAGCTGCTAGTGTAAATATTTGATAAAAGTGGTAAAAAATTATAACATAGGTATAAAATCTATAAAGTTACTTTCCGTAGGTCAAGTGACATATGGAATGTTGATAGTATTTAGAAATTCTTATTGATAATTTAATAAACTAAGTTGTGGGAACGTGTATCCAAAGATTCGGTGACTTCTTCAATCACTGTTTGAACCAAGTAGAGCAGTGGTGCTTTTACGAGATTTCACCCGTTTGGAAGATATACGTATTTCACAGTCTTCATTATTGGTAGGTAATTAGATTAATTCATTTAGGTAGTAATAATTAAAATAAATTTAGTGTAATTTGGTATAAACATCTAGGCTAACTTAGATCTCTAGTATGTCGTCAGTTAACAGTGTTAGTGTCTCGTCAGGTAGTGTAACCGTTACGGATTTATGTTCGTCGTGCAAAATAAAAGTAAAAAATGCAAATAAGATATTCACAAGATCTCAGGTAAAATTAAATGAGGAGAAAAGTGAAACAGATTGTCGTAATGTAGGCCTACCGGTACCGTCATGCGAATGTCATAACCTGAGAAACGAACTGTCCTCAAAAGATGAAATTATAAAGCTGCCAAAGGAAGTTATTGCTAAGTTAATGGAAGAGTTGAATAAATTAAAAGGAAACAGAGAGGAAAGCAAGGAAACTTGGTCGACAGTGGTTGCTGGTAGTATAAGATTGAATAAGCTTAGGCCAGTACATGTAACTGAGATTCCCATCTCAAATTCATTTGGAGTGCTCGTCGAAGAAAATGATGACTTTCTTCAAGAAGAAAAGAAGAAAGTGATAAAGAGAAAATCCAGGAAGATGCGGATATTTGCGGATAGTCACGGGCGAGATGTAGCAGCAAGCGTATTTGAGAGAAGCGGAGAAATGGAGGTCACTTCGACAGTAAAACCAGGAGCTTAAATTGCAGCGGTCACGAACGGGATGGTAGGAGAGTGTGCGACCCTTATTTCAAAGGACCATGCAGTAATCATCGCTGGAGCAAACGACGCCTATAGAAATGAGACTAAAAATGTAATCAAAGATTTAAAGGGTACATTGTCATCCATGCATAACACAAATGTCATTATTGCAAACATTCCGCAGAGATACGATTTAATTCCCAAATCATGTGTAAATGTAGAAATAGAGGCTACAAATGGAAAAATTCGTAAAATTTGTAAGAGTCTTCCAAATGTCCAAATTATAGATGTAAGTAAATTAGACAGGAAGTTCCACACTCGACATGGCCTACACTTAAATAGGTTAGGAAAAGAGTATCTTAGTGATAGAATCTGCAAAATTGTAAATTCAAATGGTAAGAAGAGTTCAACAGTAATATATTTAGAGTGGAAGCAGGGAAACTTGTAAAAGAAGCCAAACATGAGGTTTGGCATTCAGATCTCACGATGTCAAATTTGACTGAGTGCAACAATGGTATTTCGGATTTGTCTAGCAACAATAATAATAACAATTATGATAATAATAATGTAAATAAACCACCAACACAAGCTTGCAAAAGTAACAAATTTAAAATTTACCAACAGAATATTCAGTCTCTCTATAATAAAATTGATTACATAAATCTAATGTTTAAAAATGAACTTAAAGACATCTCAGCACTATGTATTTCAGAACATTGGCTGAAAGAGGAACAACTCGAATTAATTCAATTCCCAGGGTTTATACTTGCTAGTAAATACTCTAGATCTACTATTAGCCATGGTGGTACTTGTATCTTCTTAAGAAATAATTTAGATCATGAACAGTGTTAACAGCTTA
Source organism: Meconema thalassinum (assembly GCA_946902985.2). Classification (NCBI taxonomy): domain Eukaryota; kingdom Metazoa; phylum Arthropoda; class Insecta; order Orthoptera; family Tettigoniidae; genus Meconema; species Meconema thalassinum. The sequence continues at coordinate 219,033,859 of OX336391.1, forward strand.
TGATTATCTAATTATGGAACAGGATTTTGAATTCTCTGCCATAAAAATACAGCAGTTTAAGTTAATAATTGCATGCGTATACCGTTCTCCAGCGGGAAAGTTTCGTTTATTTGTAGATAAATAGAATTGTTACTCAATAACATGACCAAAGTAAATTTCGATATAATAATTTGTGGGGATGTAAATGTGGATTTCTTGAAATGTGATAGAAATTGTGAATTATTAACACAGTTACTAATTTCCTATGGACTGAAACCTACAGTAAATACCCCAACAAGAATAACAAAATTTAGTAAAACAACTCCTGATCAAAATTTTTATAAATACAGATAAATATCACCATTCAATATAAGTCTATTGTTCGGGTTTTAGTGACCACCATGGACAAATACTGAGTTTTGAAGTACCCGAAACAATCAATAATAGTGATAATGGAATACAATCAAAGTGCAGGTCATTCACTGAAACAAATGTTACATATTTCAACGACTTATTAAACAAGGAAACATGGTCAGAAATTTATAAACTAGGAAATGTAAATGATAAATTTAATGCATTTAACAGTACCCTAAAATACTTTTTTGAAACAGCATTCCCCTTTAAACAAAGAACTATTCAAAATAACAAAACAGCAAATTGGATAACAAGAGGGATTAGAAATTCATGCCAAAGAAAGAAATCTCTACACAAATTATATAAACAATACCACACAACACTTGAATTCAATTTATACTACAAAAAATAGACTAGCATATTAAATAAGGTAATAAGACTAGCAAAGAAAATGCATAATGATAATTTTATTTCCCAATCATCTAATAAAAACAGGGCTATGTGGTCCGTGATAAAGAAAGAAACTGGAAAATGTGCTAAAATACAAAGGAATATTACACTGACCAGAAATAATAAAGTGATTAATAATCCAGAGGAAATAGCAAACACTTTTAATGACTATTTTCTGGAAATTCCACAAAAATTATTAAATTAATCACAGGTAAATACACTAAATTCTAATAATAAAATAAATAAATGCAGTGATTCTTTATTTATAAATCATGTCACAAGTGAAGAGGTAAGAATAGTTATAAAAGAGCTAAAAATGAATTCTGTGCTGGTATTGATGGCATCCCTGATGCAATTTTAAAGAAATGTGCAGAAAATATAATAAATCCACCTACGCACTTAATAAACAGTTCAATTCTCTCAGGAACTTACCCGGATATTTTGAAGTTATCAAAAGTAATTCCAGTGCACAAAAACGGTTCAAAATATGAATTAGATAACTATCGTCCTATTACCTTACCAACTGGTATTGCAAAAATTGTGGAAAAATCATGTATAAGAGACTGATAAGTTTTATAGAGAAAATAAAATACTATCAAACTCACAACATGGATTCAGAACGGAAAGATCTACACAGACAGCAATTTATGAATGTAGTAATAGTATACTGAAATTAATTGACAATAAGGAACATGTATCTGGCCTATTCTTGAATTTATCGAAAGCATTTGATGTTGTTGACCATAAAATGCTCCTTACAAAACTAAATCAACATAGTATTAGAGGTCTAGCTAATAAATTGATAGAGTCTTAATTAACAAGGCGTAAGCAAATAGTAAGCTTGAGACACAAGGATGATCTTTTTTTTTTAGCGTATGGATTTTTTAGTGCCGGGAGCGTCCGAGGACATGTTCGGCTCGCCAGTTTCGTAGCTGCTTCGAGACGGACACCCAATGGGTGAGCTACAAGTACCGTTGGGAAGGGAAGGAGGGAAGTTGGAATGTAAGGACGAGGAGTTGGTAGGCAGCGGCTGTGGCCTATATTTAGGGACCAACCCCGGCATTTGCCTGGAAGGAAGATGGGAAACCACAGAAGACCATCTTCAAGGTTGCCGGCGGGGGGATTCGAACCTCCTCGCCTCCCGGATGTGAGCGACTGCCATCAGTCATGCCGTAACCACCACGGCTAACTCACCCGGTTACAAGGATGATGAAACCAAATTACTTAATGAAATATTGTCCAATGAGGGAATTATTAAATTTGGAGTACCCCAGGGATCGGTTTTGGCCCACTACTCTTTCTTCTATATATCAATGATATAACACAGAACGTTCATTCACATAAGGAAATTTTGTTTGCGGACGATACAACACTCGTAATAAAAGGTGAAACTAAACAGGCCTTACAGCAGTCTGCTGACTCCGTTACAGAAGAGTTAACCAAATGGTCATAAGATAATCAATCACCTCTTAATGAACTATAAAAACACTATGCCTAAATTTCCACACTATACAGAATAAGAATCCTGCGAAGCCCAATATAACATTAAATGGTCATCAAATAGAAAATAAATCAGAAACAAAGTTTTTAGGACTATGGATACAACATGACTTGAAATGGAATAAACATATACAATATCTGAATACTAAACTGAACTCGATGTGCTTTGCGTTACGTATTTTGAAAACCTGCACTAGCATGCACACATTAAGAAATACTTAGTTTGCTTATTTCCATTCATACTTAAGATATGGTGTCATATTTTGGGGTATGTCACCAGATGTACTAAGCACGTTTAGGATACAAAAGAGGGCGATTAGAATTATGGCAAATGTAAACACTAGAGAATCATGTAGACCTCTGTTTAAAGATTTAAACATTCTCCCACTGCCCTGCATATATATCTTTGAAAGTATTATGTTTTTTGAAAAGAATTTAATGAATAAAGCTGATTTTCTTAAAACAAACAATGATGTTCATAGGCATAACACAAGACAAAATCAAAACATTCATATTTCACACACACACATAAGCATATATCAAAAAGGAACTTTTCACACAGGAGTTAAATTATACAATAAACTACCCCAGTATATAAAACTAGCTCCAAAATAAAAACCTTTGATAGAATGTTGAATGCTTATCTGCAGTGCCATTGTTTTTACTCTGCAGTTGAATATCTTAGCGTATAGGAGCGATGAAATCTATAATTATATTTTACTTTTCTATTTTAATTGTAATACCTAGCTGTAAGTTGTTGTAATTATAGAATTAAGCTTTCATATTATGATAATAGAGTAAGGTGTAAATAGTTGTCCAATAAGATTGTATCTCTTAAGATCTGTTATTATAATAAGTTATAAATAGTTATAGTATTAGTAATATATACCTGTTAGTTCTTTCATTTTATAGATGTAAATTCTGACGTGCCCTATATCAAAAATGTATTGTATACATGCAATTGATCAAATGGATTTAATAGAAATCTAATCACCATTCACTGAGTAGGTGTAGGTCTTCATGCAACAACTCACAGTCATTTAGAGTTCCATTAGGCATATAAAGTTTAAGGTCTTCAACGTACATCAGTCACCTAGAATTATGAATTATACTTGGTACAAGGTGTCAGGGTTAAAGGTAGGAATAATATACAATTTAATAACTTGAGAAATAATGGAGATATATATTGGCGGTTTGTTTCTCCAACTAGGGTAACTCAAAATGTATTCTGTGTTTGCTTGCATGCGCGTAACTGCATTGTTCACGGGAAGCGCCCTAGTAACCATGTGGACTCCACAGCAGAAGGTGTTCTGTGTGCTTTCGCTCGCGGAACTCAAATCCGTTACACTAGTACAACGTAGATTTTGGCGTGAGTATGGACAGTTACCAACTGATGATGTCCCCACTTACGTAGCCATCAAGAAATGGGACAGGCGCCTTCAAGAATCTGGAAACTTGCTGTCGATGTCGGGCCGCCGCGCCAAGCACGCAGTTTCAGAGGCTACTGTTGATTTAATATGTGAGTCCTTCAAGAGGAGCCCTCGTAAGGCAATTCGACAAGCAAGTAGTCAGTTACAGTTACCTCGTTCGACAGTACACGATGTCGTCCACAAAAGGTTGCGCCTTCGTCAGAAAATCAAACCTCAGGACAGGCCGCTACGGAAGGCATTTGCGGAGACTATTCTGGCAAGAATTGATGGAAACGAGTCATTCCTTAATTCGGTCTGTTTCTCGGACGAGGCTACATTCCATATTTCCGGCACGGTAAACAAGCACAATTGCCGCATATGGGGAACTGAACCCCCCACGTAGTGATAGATTTGGAACGGGACTCTCCGAAAATGAATGCGTGGTGTGGTTTTGTTGAAGGACAGGTTTATTGGCCCATTCTTCTTCGCGGAGCCTACAGTTAACGGAACACGTTACTTAGACATGTTAGAGCAGTATGTTGTGCCACAACTTCCTCGTGACGTGATCTTTTAACAAGATGGTGCATCATGCCATTATGTGAGGGATTTCTTGAATCGTGAGTTCCCAGATCGCTGGATTGGGAGAGATAGTCCACTAATTGCTTGGCCTCCTAGAAGCCCCGACATTACGCCACTTAATTTTTTCCTGTGGGGGTTTGTCAAGAATCAAGTGTACCAGACACCAGTTCGTGATCTACCAGATCTGCGTCGTCGCTTTCGTGCAGCTATCGCAAATGTTACGCCTACAATGCTGCAGAACACTCGGAGAGAAGTGGAATACAGATTAGATGTCTGTCGCGCCACTAATGGTGCGCATATCGTGGTGTATTATGTATGTAAAAATATTTTGAGTTACCCTATTCGTAGAAACAAACCGCCAATAAATATCTCCACTACTTCTCAAGTTATTAGATTTTATATTATTATACCTTTAACCCGGACACCTTGTATAAAGAGGAGAGGGCCCAATACAGAACCCTGTAGGATACCGGAAGTAATGTTAACCGATTTAGACTTATTATTATCATTAATTATAACTAATTGGGTTCTATGTAGCTTTTAAAGAAACGTCAAATAATACCAGTTATGCCAAAGTTGGAGTAGGTTGTGCTGTCGAAAGCCTTAGAGAAATCAATATAGATAACATTAGCACTACCACGGTTATTCATAAAGGTGGATACATCATGAGTGAAGACAGCTAGGTTGGTAGCAGTGGATCGCCTAGCAAGGAAGCCGTGCTGAAGTTCAGTGATGAAGGGTGACACGTGAGTGTACACTTCGTCCCGAAGAATTGATTCGAGTACTCGTGAGAAAATATATATTAGCGGTACTTCTCTGTAATTCAGTATCTCCTGCCTTGAGCTTTTCTTCAACACCGGGGGCGATGTGGACCGATATCCAGTAATCCGTAAACACTCCTTCAATGATGGCTTTGTTGAATTGACTGTAGAGTGGACGAGATAGCTGAGGGCATAACTATTTAAATATTTATATGGGAATGGCATCAGGATCGGGAGACTTGCCAGAGGATAGATTTTTAAATTTATTTTTAATACTTTAGTAATTCTACTTTATATTGAATTCTTGTAACTCGGTTTAATAGTAATTGCATATATTTTTATGTAGGCTAAACCTATTTGTCTTATCCTTATTTTATATCTGTATTTCAGCTACTTATCTATTCACGTTGACCACTTCGTGGTGTAGCGGCTAGCTTTCTTAGCTGGGTTCGATTTCCTTCTCTACCAAGAAATTAAAATCTGGTGGTCTGGGGACTGGAACGGGGTATACTCAGCCTCTTAAGGCAGAACAATGAAGAGGCGGGTTCGATTCCCTCCTTAGCCATCCTGGAAGTGGTTTTCATGGCTTCTCACTTCTACTTCAGACAAATGCCGGGTTGGTTCTTAACTAAAGGCGCTCGACCGCCTTCTTCCCAATCCTCCCTGAAGTACAAAAGCTCACAGTCTTCACAATAACACAGGTTATCAGACAAAATTTCACACCCTCCTAGGTAGGGGCTAACTGACCACGATGCCCAAGCACTTCAAACGAAACGACTCTATTCGTGTTGTTCATATCAGAGTTCGTCCGTATTTCATACGTAAGTTGTGCTTTATTACGTGAAACCTGTCATTTATTGTGGAATTTAATCATGTTAAAGTCTGCCTTTGGTTTTGCTGCTGTCACGATTGCGCTATACCTGCCGGCGGCAGCAACTGCTCCCCCTTAGATTGCCGCCATCTTTATTTCGATGTTACGGCCGATATATTGTATTCGTCGGTCTTGTACAATCTATCACCATTTAATCCAGTTAGTTAGTTTTTGCTGTTTTAAGGGGATGAATAGCGAGGTTATCTGCGCCACCAATGAATGCAGGATTTTGTTATGGCTATAATATTTAATTGCGAGTGAGAATTACCGAGGAAATTGAACGCGCCCTGTTTGACGATATTTGTAATCTCTTTACAGTTAAATTTTGTCTTACCGATATTTTATTCATATTTAAAGATTTCTAAAACGTGCGGAGATTGGTTTAAGGTTTTAAATATCTGTATTTTGATTTTGTTATTTAATGATTTAATACAACTTTAGTTCGATTGTACGATAATAAAGGTGTTCAATTTCACTTTGAGGCTTCTTTGCGTTGCGGTGTCAGACGCGCGTCGGTGGATCTACGGATTGCTGCGTCAATGGTTCACCCATATTCTTTGGTTTACGACATCCCGCCAAACCCGCTGAGGTAGTTTGCATTGTTTATTATAAGGTGAGAATTTTGTATGTATATATCATATTTGTGTGCATTATTTGGCATTTTGTATCCAAGTTGAAGGCTGAGGCTGGAGGAATTGCTATTAAGGCTTAGCTTGTAATTTTGAAAGAAATATTCCAAAAAATAGCCGTGGAGTGACATGTTGTGTGAAGCGTTGCCCTGGAGTGGTCATGGAATCGATTATGAGATTTGAATTATTGACCTTGAAAAACGCTTACAATGTCGAAATGTTCTTTGATAAAAGGATTCATGGATTCATTTGTGATTAAATAGCCTGCTATTCATTTGTAACACCTGTAGGTTGTGTGGGTGGTGTAGATTAACTTCCATCAAATGCCGCACTCTGCTCGAGTTTTGTGGTGCAGGGCTAGTGTATATAAGTGGGAGAATAAAATGTGTAAATTTTACATGGGTATCACCGACGAACATGAATTATCACTTACCATGTAAGTGAAACTGTGAAAGTCAGGTTTCTGTCTCGTGCACTAGTAGATGAACCCAGGGCTGGGGGGAATAAACTTGTGAAATTAGCAATAAATACCTTTTCTAATGATTCAAAATTGATCTGGGAGTGAGGAACTCTTACATTGCCTGGTATTTACTATAGAAATGGCTAATGTTACTAAGATACAGGAGTTGAATATTTTATCGCTAAGGGGTGTTATTGCATTTTTTTTAGTAGTGCCAACATTATTGGTTGCAGACCAGTGGTTTTCGCCTAGACCAATAATGGTTAGGTAGCGCGGCCCTCGTTAACCAATATATACACCCCTGGTTTTTGTCACGCACAGTGGGAGCAGTCTCGTATCAATAATCTTTATCCAGGCCAATGGTTTTGCCTGGTAGTACAATGAGTAATTTTCACCAATAATTTCGTCCAGACAGTCGCCAAACCTTGCAACGGGGTTTTGGGGTGAAATGAAGTTGCAATCACACATGGCGACGTGTTTTTTGGTAAGTTTATTACTTGAAAGTTAATGTAGGCAACTTCCTTATTTTGAAAGTGTTTTCGTGGTTTTGTTAATATCAGTTGGCTTCAATAACGTGGCACAGTAAGTAGAAACCATTTTCAGAGCGCTACTAACAAAAATAACGCACATTGTAAATGGACACCGGAGAATGCACGAGGGTTGGGAATGATGTAGTACACTCCTCGGCTGTCTATAACCTACCCACTATCCCAAATTGTAACATGACTTATATAGTAAACATTCGGTAAAACTTCACAAGAGGGTTTCACAATGGTTTTGCTTAGAACAATATTTTCGTCCAGACCAATGGTGGATTGAGCTAATAGATAACACCCCTGGTTTTTGTCACGCACAGTGGGGGAAGTCACGCATCAATAATCTTCATCCAGGCCAATAGTTTTGCCTTTTATTTCATGTCGTGAAACCCTCTCGTAAAGAATTAATAAAAATTCCAGCTCTGGCATCCATTTTCGGTGTTGGAACAGTAGTGCCAACCCCCACGCATACAGTACTAATTTAGGCGGTTTTCTAAAAAAAAAAAGAACGCCAATATTAATTCATAGCGCACCAAGTTCAAGTATACTTTTAACACTATGCAAGATTACGCACTTTTTCAGAGTGAATATTTTTATTTTTTGTTTTATTTTTGCATTATAAATTTGTATTAGTAAAACTTTCATTAATTATGAATGTAACTGGAATGCAGATTATACACTTGCAGCAGACATTAATGTGACTTTTAAATACCTTGTGTATGGGGCCGATAACCTCGATGTTAGGCCCCTTAAATCAACATTCGTCATCATCGCATACCTTGTGTCCTTGTTTCATCTTCTGGGCGATATTACGTATTGAAATTACGAACCCTGGTCACTACTTAACCTCATATAGGCTAGGCTATGTGCTAAAGTTCGTAAATGTGTGTGTTTATTTATTGATATTTTAAAAACGACGGCCATGTTTCGACAGCGCTTGTATCTCGTTCAACTGTCAACAAGGTGCACTCTAGCGGCCCGCACTGAGGCGCACACATTGTTGCCAACATATGAGATACAAAATCACTGTTGCTAAAAAGAAGTGAGATACTAAATAGAAAAAAATATTCATCGGAACGCATTAGGCTGTAACCATTGTCAAAACTCGTTGATCTGGGCGCGTTAGGCTGTAACCATTGTCAAAAACCATTGGATTGGACAAAACGAAGATTAGAAGGTCGGGTGTAGGTGCGGCCTTTGCCATGCGCAGCTAGTGGGGCACGGTTGACACAAAACCATTGATTTGGGCGCGTTAGGCTGTAACCATTTTCAAACACCAATGGATTGGACAAAACTAAGGTTAGAAGGTCGGGAGAGGGTGCGGCCTCTGGCCGTGCGCTGCTAGCGGGGCCGGGTACCGTAAAGGCGAGGTTGGCAGTATTGTTTTGATGACAAACTAAGAAAACTACAATTTTGGAAAACAAATTCAAAATTTTACTATACATGCATACGATACGAGCATCGCATTCCGATGCAGGTCCGCATACTTTTCAGAACCCAGTCAAGAATTTGACTAATGTCCAATTTGACAAATCCGAAATGGACATCCTTAACAAAGGACCCAGGCACAACTGGGATACCAATATCAATAAGAACTCTTCTTACAACTATAATAGCAGAAACCGAATCAGCAGTCCGCCAATTACCCATAGATAAACAGAGTGCAGCCAGACATGAGGCTAATAAGCAAATTACCAGAATTATAATTAACAGCAAAAACAGTCGTCCCACTAGCAACCCCAACCATTCCAAATTAAAAAAAGATCACAGACAATAACATTATTGTCACCAAGGCCGATAAAGGCAATACTGTAGTTCTATTAGACAAGCAGGACTATGTCAATAAAACCGACGCTTTTCTAAATAATCCCAGTTTCAAAGTCGTAAAGAAGGATCCCACTGCCGCTATTCAAAGGAAGCTAAAAAGTATCTTTTAAAACAGTATATTTGCTTGATGAAAAACAAGCAAGCCAGCTTACCGCCATGAATCCTGGACTTCCTATTCTACGCGCCTTACCTAAAATTCATAAAGATAACATCCCCATCTGACCCATAGTCAACTTCAGAAACAGCCCACTATACAAAACCTCGCAATTTATCCAAAAATTCCTGAAAAATCATTACGTCTTAAAGGCCAATAAATCTTTCGTCAACACTTAAGATTTCTGCAACAAAAGTTCAATTTTGAAATTGGGCAATGAACACTCTCTTCATAGTGTTGACATAAAAGACATGTACACTAACATCCCTGTGCATTCTGTATCAAGCATCATTAAAATAAATTTGACAGACAATAGCAAACTGTCAAAGGTTGAGATTGACGAATTCATGATTATCGATTACGTATTAAACAATAATTTTTTCACTTTCAACAGCGTCATTTATAAGCAGAAAGTAGGGTTGGCAATGGGGTCACCAATTTCAGGCATTATAGCTAATATTTACTTGGATCACTTGGAACACACTGAAATAGTTAATAAGATTAAAGGATTAGAATTCTAGGGCAGAAATGTGGATGACTTTTTTATTGTCATCAACGACAATATCCAAGACATTGATCATATCTTTAACAAATTAAATAACTTAGACCCCAACATCAAATTCACTTTAGAATCGGCAATTAATAACTCTATCAATTTCTTGGACACCACTGTGACCAAATTGAACAATAAGCTGCAATACAAAATCTTCAGAAAACCGACTCAAACATACACCACTATCAGGCACGATTCTGCCCACCCAGGATCTCATAAAAGAGCTACCTTTTTTAGCTTTGTCAACAGGGCCCTTACCCTTCTCCGAACAAGAGCTCAATGAAGAAAAAATTATTCATCAGATAGCCCACATTAATGGTTTTAGTCGTAATTACGTCAATAATATCATCAGGAAGATCAAAAACAAACCAACCACCCACCATTTACCAGATAAAGTTGAAAACCATCACATGCAGTGTTCACATATTTTAATTTTACATACAGCATCACCAATGTTTTCAAAAAACACAACACATTAGATTAGCCTACAAAACCAGCCACACCAACAGAAATCTATTTTTTAATTCGCACACTATTAATCGTAAAAATAAATATAGTGCTTCAGGTATTTACAAATTAAGCTGTAATGACTGTGGTATTAATTACATCGGACAAACAGGGAGAAATTTTAATACAAGATTTCTTGAGCATGTTAACGCTACCAAATACAGAAAATTTTCGGCCATGGCCTCTCATATGAGTAACATGAACCATAAATTTACCAGCATTGACAATGATCTAGTAATTTTACACCTTGCAAATAAAGGTACATTAATGAACATTTTCGAGTCCATTGAGATCAACACCGCCCAAAGAATCTTCGACCCCCCCCAACCTCAACGAGATTCATTTTGATTCCAGTGTCTTGTTCGACACTTAGATTTCATCGTGTCGATAAGAAAAGATAATAATAAACCACCTTGAACCTCCATCCTCGCCTTTCCTTCCCGCCCCCCTCTCTCACTAGCGCTCCTTCACCTCCCCTCCTGCTCCTCTCTCGCTCAGTCGGCACCGGTCTCGCTAGTACGCATTCCAATCCTACCTTCAGGCCGCTTGACAACACGCGGACCTGCATCGAGCGTGTTTGGAATATCTTCTGCTACGACTAAGTTATCTGTCTTTTCGACTTACCGCATCAATTTTGCTTTACTGTATAGTATTTTCTTAGGTTTTCTTTCCCTTTGTGCTTAACACGTTCTCATTGCTCGATATTCATTTCAATATTTTTAACACGTAAATTTTCGTTAACTTTTTCCTTTTGTTTTATTTCTTAGTTACTCTCACAATGATTGCCACCCCGTGAGAGAACCCCATTTTTTGGATCGCCAACTCGGAAGCACCAATGCTATTTTCGAATGGGCCCCCTAAAGCCCCATATTCAAGAGACACATTTCTAGCTTGGCCTGTCCTTTTGGATCTTGGGTGAAGTATTTGATTTACTCAATAATCAGCTGTCGCACCTCCAACAGGAGATTACTAACATCTAGACCTGCAATGATACCAGCAGTTGTCACAGACCATTTTAAACTTAGTGGAGTGTTTTTTATATAATAAAAAAACCATCGGACCACATTTAATATTTTCAGGGCCATAAGGACCCAATGTTAACATGTTAAATCACATTTACCAACATGAACTTCCAGTGATCAAATTTTAAAGTGTTATTTTTAATGTGTTTTTATCTTATGTGTTTGAACTATGGAGAGTCTCAACCTTAAAAGACAGTATGGAATTAAATGTAGTATTTGCCTCTCCCTTGCACTCATATGTCCTGCAGTTAGCTTAGTCCTCTTCCACCCCGGCGATGTTGCCATTTCCCAATAATTGAAAGTGGCAAATCTAAGAAACTGTTTGCGTGGTCGTATAGAGAATTTTCCGCTCTTTATGATGATGTAAAAATAAAAGCCATAAATAATTAACACATGGCCCAATTTTCACAATTACGATATTTTAGCGCGAATCTATATTTTTGCAGATATAAAACTTACCACGCCATAGATAATGAACTAATGATCGCAACAGATCAAGAATTTATTTTTAGATTGCCTGATGTTGGTAGAAGATACTCTATTTCTCAGGGCAGTAATTATTTTCATAGTAAGAAAGTTATGATTTTTTTCTTCTTAAATGTTACTTGAAAAATCGGAGATAGTATCACAGGAAAGTTATGTAGCGACAAACTTTTTTGCTATTGAGTTTACGTTGGTGACTAAGCGAGAAGAAATGTTCATTAATATGTGAAAAAGTTTTTAAAACTAGAGCTCGATATCAGATAGCATTCATAAGTTATCGCACTTATTCCTCCCGCCCAGCGCTGACGCTGCGTAAGTTGGTTTACTCAGGCGCCAGTATCTCCCCGACTGCGTTTGATGGAGGGTAGGTGATGGTTTGAAGTTAAACTGTGAAATGAAGTGGTCCTTGTATTCTTTATAAATTGTCCGCCTCGTTGCCTACCGTAGTGGCTAGCATTCCTGGCTGTCACCGTGGAGGCCCAGGTTTGAATCCCGGCTCTGCTGGAATGCGGTGTACTCAACTTCATGAGACAAAACTGAGAAGAGGCGGGTTCGATTCCTACTTCAGTCATCCTCTAAGTGGTTTCCGTGGTTTGCCTTTGTTCATCCCAGGAATGAACAAGGGTTCGTTAGTGGTGCAGAGTTAACGTTTCTGTGCCAAAAGAACGGCAGATACCTACGGCAAAATGACAGGTGAAGTGTAAGAAAAGTGGTTAGCCGTGCAATTGTTGACCAATGTTCCCGAAGGATCTGTCCCAGTAATAGACAATGTAGGCTACCACAGTCGGATAAATCGAACTTTTACCCATAACGGAGAAAACACCGGATTATAGATTAGCTCGGTCAAAAGGGGTCCCTTTTCAAAATATGTTAAAACGGAAGCTTCGTTTTATTGTGACTCAAAACAGTCAGATATGATAAATACATCATTGATGAGATGGCTAAATCAGCAGAAAAAATATGTTCTTCGCTTGCCACAATACCACTGTGAACTTAATCCCATCGAAATGGTATGGGCGCAAGTGAAGAACTATATAAAATTGAACGACGTCTCATTCAAGAAACAAGAAATGAAGAATTTAATTTCGGCTGCATACCACCACTTGACCACACAACATTGGGTAAATTACGTGGACCACAATATATATATATACCACAGGTATATATAATATTTATGAAAAATGTCATATTATAATTTATTTTAACCTATGATATTCGAGAAAGTGTAATATTATAAATTATAACATATTATATATATTATCATATTCATGAATAATTGAAAGATATAAATTGTTATAATGTGTGCATTAAAATCGCACTCTGAGGTTCGGTGTATCTTATCTAAATATTGTAGCGTTCGCTGCAAGGTATGAGCTACAGTTATATACAACAAACAAATATTCTAGAAATTTCCCGAGTTTTGCGTAAAAGCACGTCTCTATACGAGTTATATTTCATCATGTGCCCGCCCTTGCAGAACTTTGTATATGCAGTAGATCTGGCATCAGCGCGCTCCATTTAATGCGCACTGTCTTTTAAGGTAGAGTCGCACTATAGTTCTATGTTCCCCAGTTTTTTGGATATGTCTGTTGCACAACATCATTCCTCATTTGTTTCCGCTGTCGCTTTCATTCATTTCATTTATTCATTTCACTTAGATTCATATTTTTAGGATATTTTTAATGATAATGACAAGTGTTTTTCTCGATGTATGGCTGATGAAGGGGTTAATATAAACCCCGAAACATGTATCATATGGGTATAATTTAACCCATTGTGTTTTAATTATAAAAGGTATTGATCAGGCGGAGTCTCTCTTCCTTTTAATATAAATTTAACTAACAATCCAGGGTGTCGAGCGATACGGGAAATACGGGAATTTTAGTGACCCGGGAAAAATACTGGAATTATACGGGAAATTCGCACTTGATACGGGAAATCTTGAAAAGTCTCATAATGCCTGACTTCTTAGGCCCCGAACGCTCGGTAGAGTCCTCCCGCTCAATCTTCTATTTCGCCGGCAGACCGCGATGCCACCCGCAATTTGCGTCATCGATAGAGCGCTAAGCGGGATGAGAACCCAGCCAACGTTGAAAGCATGCTTTGCCTGGCCGACCGCCGGCCGTACCCTCTCCGCGTGGGGCTACGCGCGCCGCGCTCGTTGCTGACAATGACATACAGGAATCAGTCCGCATTGTTATTCACAGAGGAGACCTGGGTTTTTCGACAAGATCAGCCCTTAATGAAGCTAACAGATCAAGATATCAGAAAATTCCAGACGCGGATGTGCTGCAATTTCGCACCAACTGCCGGAAATTGTACATTCGTATCCTATGGCTGAAAAAATCAAAGAGTGGTCAACTCTTGCTCACGAGAGACCCGTGCTATTTCCTGCCTAGACACTATAGGGGTCGCTGAGACTCCTAAGTTGGAAGAAGTTACGATCGTCATTGCCCTGGAAATTCTTTGTAATCAGAAGAATTTGCTTTCTGGCGCAATGGCTGACCGCATCAAGAGCAGCTACTCCGCACTTCTGAGACTGCTCTCCGTTACTGCGCGTTTGAAGCAGTTCGACGGAAAAGAGCCACGGTTCGACGTGCTGTGGTCTGAATTAGTGGCTTCAGCACCTTCCTCAGTTCCTGCCAAAAACGATCTCACAAGCTTCGTTAAAATTATACTGATTTTGTATCACAACAATGCAGCTCTAGACAGAGGTTTCTCCCTGAACAAGGAGTGCATGATCGTCAATCTCAAAGAAGCAAGTCTGATTGGCATGCATAGCCTACTGTTCATGACGCTGTGATGGCAGCTGGTGCAGTAGAAAAGATAACCGTGAGCAAGAGTCCATACTGCATGAAACTCTACGCCGTCTTCAAGGAAACAAAACAGGTGCGAAGCGACGACTAAGGTGGCAGTCGAAAGAAAAGCCACGGAAGGTCTCCAGGAAGGGGAAAAAAAAGTACTGTCACAAGTATTTAATTTTGTGCTTTGTATAACTGAAGTTCCTAGTAACAATCTTGTATTTGTCAAAGCGACTTATTTAAGTCCTTGCAAACACTCAATGCAAATGCGTTACACATACATACATTTCAAAAACTACAAACAATATCTCTCAGCTCTCGACATTTTACTATCAAACACCCGTTACCAACATGTGGCTACAAAATACACCACACGAGCGACAGAATTCTTCTCGTATGGGCAGGCATTGTTTCAGTCGCTTGTTAACCACTGTATGTGTCGGATTTCCTTTCATTGTCATTGTTTCGTTACTTTTACTTCGCCGAAGTTCGACCCGAGGACTGGACACATCCCGTACAGCATGAACAGAAAGAAATACTGAAGGTGGTCTGGATATCGCGGTGGATGAAATGATTATTAACCTTGGCAATTCATCAAGCTCTGACAAAGACAATGATGGTGGTGATGATGATAGGAACAGTGAAGGAATGGAGGGTGTCAAAGAACCCCTTGCCAAGTGACTGAGGATAATTTATTTATTGGTGTCAGTTCGCTTGCAACAATCGATAATAGACCACAGGCTATTGTTTCCCTTCATAGTGTTCAAAATACCGTCCGTCATTCAATAGCCTACAACTCGAAAATATAAAACCATGGCAATAATATCGCCACAGAGCGGCTTGTTTGAGTGCTCAGTGCTAAATATGTCTTTACCTTAACTTTACTTTTGTATTATCACGAAAGCTAATATTAAACGTAGAGAGTCGCGATTAAGTGAGTGTGCATGGTGTAATCTGTCAACTACTGCAGTAAGCTGTGAACGACCTCAACTCAGACTCTTGTTTCATGTTAAAGGATAATCATTGCATGGTGAGTGTTTTTATATTCATTAGCTGTAGAGTATTTGCCCTCTTTGTCGTATTTATTGAATTGAATACCGATGATAAAGGTATCATAGCTTCGGTGTGGAATTCATTTATTCATCTAAAAGTATCGTATTTCTCTGTTTGAATGTCCTCGGCGTTGACGCAGGACCGTTTTTTTAAATATATTACGTATAATTGTACAGAAATAATGTCTGAAGTATATAGCGCTGTGTATTATTCAAATCAGTTGATTTATAACAACTCTAAAAACTTAGCAACACAGCTCAGCTGTTCCAAGCTCCCGGCATATCCGTCGCGTTGTTTCCTCGAAATACAGGGTGTAGGTGAAAAGCATGCTCAGAATTCTTGCCGTGTGGCGGTTGGACGTAGGGTCTTGTTTTGTGGCGACCGTAGGTTGCGGAGAGGAAAAGCGGGGCAAAGTGATAGGAAGGCTGCCAGTACCGAATGCGCGGGGTTAGCAATACTGTATTTGTCGCATAATTTACGCGTGTAATAGCGGACACACCTCCAATTTTACTATAAATGTCGTGATCTAAAAAGGGATAGTGGGTGGGTAACATTTATTGCTACATGACCCCCAAAATTATTATTCATTATTACAAAGGGTATTTTGGCTATTTTCAGTACTGTATAAGATTGTATCGCCTTGTTCCGGGCTCCTATAGAGCTTACATTTTCTTTCGATCTTTCATTTGCCATAGGACGCGCCACCGGCGTATGGTTATGCATTACCAGCGTCTGGTTTAATAGTCAGGAAATGGAAGCAATGGGAAGTATGTATTACAATTTTCCTTGCATGTAACTAAGCAACTTATTGTTGTTAAGAGAACGTAAAATGCACCAAGAATGATATGATCTTCAGCTGTGTGCAGTGAGAAGGCTCTGCATGTGTGCATTCCTTATATATTAATGATGCGAAATGTCAGCTAACGTTGTGCCACATACTACACTCGTAGTCTCTAAATGTTGCACATTTTCCCGTAAATTGCAGCAGTTTATGTTTTAATTGCTTATAAGATCGTGACAAAGAAAGTGTTCCTCCAATTGGATGATTGTATTTAACTGTATGCACGTCGTATAATCTTGGCGAAGTGTATTATTTTACAGAGCAACTTAACACCGTAGTAGGCACGCAGCTTTTTGTATTTAGTTTTCTGGCATCTTGTTTTAAATTATTGACTAACATATTTCTAAATGCAGACAATCAATACCTCCATTAGGATTAGAGTTCCATAATTCATGCAAAATGAGGTCCTTCGTTTGTGAAATTGGGGTCATAACACCCCTACCCTTTCAGTGATTACCGTATGGTACTTTACGTAGACTAGGGTGAAGATGTTAATGAGCATTTAAAAAAATGCTGCCAGTTGCTTGGTTTATTAACTTGCGGTAATATCATCCATAGGTACTGAAACTGGGCACGGTTGGATTTTAAGGTAGAGCCGCATGTGCTATCAAATCGCTTTCTTGCAATACCTGGAATATGTATAGAATTATAAAATGATTATTGGTTAAATAAGTGTTCATAGATAGGCTATTATAATTATAATGATTAAATAAATATTAAAGAAGAAACGATGCGTTGTTAGTAAATATTAGGCCTACCGGTACGGCGAATAGCCTACTACTCATAGCTTACGTCACAATTTAGCATTTAAACGGGTCACGTTAATGCATAATATGCCAATATAACAACCGGATAGCAAATTATAGTAATATTCTCACATATAACATATTTAATTTGCACCAACTTAATTATTGTAGTCTAAGATATGTTAGACCAATGCCGTTTGAAATGTGCAAATCGCACACTTTAAGGCAAGCTGTTTGTTATGGTCGTCTCTGATGCGAAGTTCTACTAATTACTCTTTTTGGAGACACTTGTCTTTGGAATATTCATGAAAGGCCAACCCTCTAGTTATTATTTCATAAGTTGAACGCCTAAAAACAAAACCACAATCCGAAATAATAAAGAAGATAATCACGAACGAACGTTTCACTGCCAATGAAAATCAAATGGAGATTCGCAGAACGGAAGTTCGTTATGCATAAGCTTTGATGCCATTTTAACTCGTGGAAGCTCTATAAAGTTACGGTACCATACAATTCAATCACTTCCAGTAAATATTTATTACTAGCGGACCCGTGCGAGAAATCTCGCATGTTCATAAACCACACTGTCTCAAATAGGTTTATAATGAGACACTTAAGGAGAAAGGTTATGTTTTTTATTTCAACCAAATGATTATAGAACACTATTAACATTTCAGGATAAAGGAACGACCTCAGAATGTTAATATGACATGAAACATACGTCTCAGTGGCCCGTGGACAGCAAGTATGGAGCGTATTATCCTACATCAACGGTGATTGCAAATCGCACACTTCGTACAACTTTTTTAAAGTCCTTTTTTAAAGAAATTATAGATATTTATGAAATTATAGTGCAATAAGTCACTGCTAATGTCTATTCTCTTTCATTTGAATGCTCATTTGTCACGATCGGTCGCTTGTGAGCGCCGCAGGAGGGATGCATACTACTGAAATAATATATATGAAGATGTGACACTCCTATTCTCTACTCTCTCAACCCTCCTCAGTAGTGATGGGCTGCGAGTGGACTTGCGAAGAATCGAGTCTGGAACCGTAAAACTCGAGATACTAGAGTCCGGAATCGAGGCCGAGGACGTTGTCAGCGTTATCCGTGAGCCATATATGGAAACTACACGATATATAGTAATGTCGGTACGCCTTGGTCAAGTATTGTATTAGATTCCCATCAATGCACAGTGATACAATAGAATATTCAAAATTGGAAACCGGCAAGAAGTGGACTGATGACAGAAAGAAAGAACGCAATACAGTAAAGAGAAATTTCCTTCAACGTGATAATTTGCTAAGCAGTAGTATATATCGCTGTTGATAACGCCAGTAGTCTTATCGATATCTCTGGTTGAGTGGTTAACGGTGCTAACTTTCTCGCAGCGTGCTGGGGTTCGATTCCCGGCGAGGAGGTTTTTTATAACTTGATTTTTTAAATTACATTTCTTTCTTTATCATTAACTAGTAGTTATAATATGAAGCATAGTCTGCATTTTGCAAACGATTTCTCTTGTGAATCACTAGTAGAAAAGTCGTTTGCAAGTTTAGCGAGTGTTGGGAATTTGGCCGCATTCTGTCCTATATCGTAAGTACGGATCGTGACGTCACCGTGGAGACTAGAGTCCTTCGCACGGGTTACTCGTTCAGACTCGGAACTGCTAGACTCGATTCTCGCGAGTCCAAGCGTCACTCGCACACATCACTACTCCTCAGTAAAACAGTCATTTATATCAGCTCTCCTCAGGTAAACGGTATTTTATTTGTGTTCGTAGCATCCCGTCCCACCTGCGAGAGAGTTCACTTCTGCGCGCGGGCGCGCGCATTGCTCACTCTACGGGTTAGGCCTAAATATCGCCATCACCCGTGAGCTGCGGAAGTGTCTCCAAAAATGCAGTTACACTTACGCCAGAAAATCTTGATTCGCGCTTTAAGATTCATTTTTCAGCCATTCGGTATGCGAACTCTAGTCTTAGAGGGTTCTAAAATATACGGGAATTTGGTGGATTTTTGTACTGGAAATACGGGAATTATACGGGAATTTGAAAAAAGGCCATCCCTCGACACCCTGCAATCAATGCGGAACCATGACTGAACCAAATAGTATCTGAAAGTATTGCGCCACAGGATAAACTACTATGCAAATCGGCAAAATCAAACCGATTCAGCCACACAGAACTGGTCCTGAGAGGATCAAATCGTGGAAGCTTGGTGAAGTGAAGAATACATATAAGTTTTATCATAAAAATAGATCAGACTAAAGTTGTAGATCATGTCATTATCTATAATAATTGTCTCAACACTTTTTCCCCTAAGAGTCACCGTTTTTGAAATATAATGATTCAAAAAGTTGAACGAGTTGTATTCTTCATAATATGCACACGTTTCCACGCCACCTGTGAGGTAGTGTACTTGGCGCGTTTTTTTAACGTAGTTTCCCCGGTAGGCCTATTCCACTATCTATTGTGATTCTGTTTAGTTAAATAATATTTAATAATAAAATATGGTAGGCCTACTATTGGAAATTATGAAAGCGGTGTGAATTTTAAGAAATTGGGGGAAATTATTCGGAATCATCTAATATTTCTGCATCCTCATGTTCTTGTCCTTCTTTTTCTTCTTGTTCCTCTTCTTCTTGTTCCTTCTCTTCTTGATCTCATTCTTCTTCCTGCTGGGTGCAGGTAAATTGTCCTAACAGCGATGAATCAGATGTCTCCACGCTGATATCGTATGAACACTCTTCTGATGGCAATCAACATTGGAGCATGACTGGCCTTGACAACTGGCACATGCTAATGAACAAAATAATCCAACTTTTTTGCAGCCGCATTTAGCATTACATCCCTTTTAACAATTGCAAAACACTTTGTTGAGGAGTTTTCCGGTGCAGGTGGGAGTAAAGTCTGGATTGGTTCCAATGTATTGTCGATTAACTTCCAATATTAACTTCTGGGTCTAGTTGATTACCAAGCCACACTGAAATAGATGTTGATGAGCAGAAGCAGAGGTTGGAGGAAGACAAGGTAATTGCAATTGTTTTTTGTTCCAACTGATGTTGAGCTTTCCCAGGTTTTAAAAAATAAATAATTTCTTCGGTTGGAGTTCGAGCAGTAATATCAGTAAGTAAACGTCTTCACCAACAACAATAGTTGTATTTGTCAAGTTGAACTGTTCTATTGCTCTTTCAATTATCAGGACATCAGCAATTGTAAAAAAAGGGATGTAATGCTAAATGCGGCTGCAAAAAAGTTGGATTATTTTGTTCATTGGCATGTACCAGTTGTCAAGGCCAGTCATGCTCCAATGTTGATTGCCATCAGAAGAGTGTTCATACGATATCAGCGAGGAGACATCTGATTCGTCGCTGTTAGGACAATTTACCTGCATCCAGCAGGAAGAAGAGGAAGAAGAGGAACAAGAAGTAAAAGACGAACAAGAACGTGAGGAAGCAGAAATATTAGCTGATTCCAAATAATTTCCCCCAATTTCTTAAAATTCACACCGCTTTCATCATTTCCAATAGTACCATTTTTTATTACTAGCAGACCCTTGTGAGAAATCTTGCATGTTCATAAACCATACTTTTCCCAATAGGTTTATAATGAGAGACTTAGGGAGAAAGGTTATGATTTTATTTCAACCAAATGATTATAGGACACTATTGACATTTCAGTTTGAATTCCAAGTTCTACGTTCCCTAACTTAAGAAGGCAATCGCTGAAAATTGGATCATCATAACACTCGCCGGTTATTCGATATGTATAAAATTATACGATTTGAGTATTCCTTTCTTTGATTTACTGTTTCTAAAATCCATGAACAATGATAAAGGAAAGACCTCAGATGTCAAAAAAAGACATGAAACAGGCGTCACAGCAGTTAAAATTGGAAGTGGACAGCAATTAAGGAGCGCATTTTCCTACAGCAACAGTATATGCAAATCACACACTTCTTACACTTTTTTGAAAGTCACTTTTTAAGGAAAGTATAGATATTTATGAAATTAGTGTGCAATTCGCCGCTGCTTATGTCAATTCTCTTTCATTAGAATGTTCATTTGTCATGATCGGTCTCTTGTAAGCGCCGGAGGGGGGATCTATACTACTGAAATAATATATATGATTAAATATTATTGAATTAAATAGGATCACTATAGATAGTGGAATAGGCCTACCGGAGAAACCACGTTAAAAAACGCTAAGTACACTACCTCACAGGTGACGTGGAAACGTGTGCATATTATGAAGAATACAACTTTTTCAACTTTTTGAATCGTTATATCTCAAAAACGGTGACTCTTAGGATACAAAGTGAGAAGACAATTCTTATAGATAATGGCATGATCTACAATTTTAGTCTGATCGATTTGTATGATAAAACTTACAGTTTGGCTGAAAAACGCAAAAAACCCATATTTGCAAACTTTGACCTTGAATAATTTTTTATGCCGTTGTCGGACCGATGGGGACTTTTCACATTTCATTTATAATGGTGTTTAGACCATTAGTACAAATTTTCAGCTCTATGCGAATTTTTGTAACCTTACCCCTACTTTTTGGCCTAACTTGACCAGGCTATTGTAAATGTTGACAACCGGCTGAGGCCATATGGAGAGAAAGACCCGGTACATGCAGTGGTAAACCAAACCCTCGGAGTAACGAAGCAGGGAAATTGGTGGTACAAAGATGTTCAGCTAGCCATCAAAGCGAAGAAGCAGGTTTTCAAGACTTGGAGCCAAACAAGGCTATCTGAAGTTCTTCATCAGTACAAGATTCTAAAATCAACAGCTAAACCTGTTGTTGCCAGAGTTTTTAAATCAACAAAATTAAAAACAAACCCGTTTCCCGGCTCACCCCCATAAGAAAAGAAAAAACTCAATTTGCTGTCTTTACATATATTAATCGGCATACCTATGACATAGCAAACACTCTAAAGAAATTCAACTCCAAAATCGCGTTCAAGACTAACAACAATAACCGTAAAATAATCTATAATTCTAATAAAATAAACGAATCCCATAAATACAATTCCTCAGGCATATATAAACTCAAATGCCAGCAATGCAACTCAGATTACCTAGGACAGACCGGACGTAGTTTCACTATGAGATACCTTGAACATGTAAATGCGATCAAACATAGAAAATTTTCGGCCATGGGGAACCATATGAAAGACGCTAACCACACCTTCACAAACATTGAGAAAGATTTAGAAATTATCCATTACGTCAGGAAAGGGCCTATTATGAATATATTGGAGCAAATTGAAATAGATAACGCACAGCGCACCAATCCGATGCATAATCTAAACGAAATCAATTTCGATGCTAACATACTTTTTGAAAATATTTATAAATTTTTTCTGTCGCCACAACAATCATAGCAGTCAAAACTCAAACATAATTATTGAAGCTCAGATCCGTTCGTCAGCTTCCTTGTTTATCTTTCCTCTCCACGTAAAGGCACCCCCCTGCACCTCACACATAGCCTGCCAATTAGGCCACAAACCTAAGACATACTCCGCTTTACAACAAGTCAATCATTACCCCCACACTCATCTCCTCCGTCCCCCTCCCCTCCTTCCAGTTCCTGACCTGCTACAAGGTCGGGCCAGCTCAGTTCACACAGCAACGTGCCGTCGGACACAGCACACTCTGAACCTCCAAACAGCTTAAGTAAAGGTAAGCAATCCGGCGCCAGAGTTATCTTCTCACATGTTCATACGTGTAGGCGACTATAATGTTACTTCTTTTTCTACCCATTACAGCCTCCAGGTAGGAAGGCTGACAGTCAGTTATACCTTCAATTCGAGCTTAGTAAGTTATCACTATACATTTTCGTTTTATCCCTCGTTTTTCTGACGCATTCATTCTTTCTAAGACCCATTATTATCTCTTTATTAATTTGGACAGCAGACATACCCTTTGGCTGGTTCGCCCCTTCATAGGTTCCGATTGACGTTTCATCACAAGGTTGTAATGTCTCTACCCAATCCAGCATTAAAGAAAAAGGCCGGAAAGACAACGGGTCCAGCTTTGGTTCAAAATATACTCTCAAGCCAAAACATGAAGATTGGCTGAAAAATAGGATGCTGAATTATAATGGAGAGCCAATAAGCCCATTGGTCATCTTCTAATTATCTCCAAATATTTTAAACATTTTAAATAAATTTTTTAATAGCACTTTGAACAGGGCATCATACCAGATCAAAACATTAAGAAGGTCACTTAGACCACATGTGTCACTTTTAGCTGTACTTGTTTTTGTTTTTTATAATATGGTTAATATGATATTTTAGAATTAGCTTTTAGAGTGTTACTTTTAATGTTTTTCTCAAAATATGCATGATTTGTGTCTAATTAATATGATGGATGTGAATATGTACATAATCTTTGCGGCTGAAGAAGGGCCCATGGGGCCCGAAACATGTCCCCAGAGGCAATAAATTGTTAATTGCCAATAATAAATTGTATTGATTGGGCGGAGACCCCCTCAACCCATTAGAATCGTTATTGTACACGTGAATAGGGACCTTGTGAAATGGATAATCCTCCAATTAGTCTTGTGTTCTTGACAGCCGAATACATTGCCTGATCCAAATCTCTCCAAACCAATGTGGTTTTGTTAAAGGGGTTGGTACAACAGATGCAATCCATGCGGCACGCATGCTCACAGAAAAACACAGAGTAAAGAACCAGCCTGTACATCTGGCATTTCTAGACCTCGAAAGGACTTTCGACACCGTGCCACATGAGCTCATATGGAGATCTCTTCGGGTTCACAGGGTCCCAGAAGCTTATGTCGATGCATCCAGTCCCTCTACCATAACGTCACAAGTACGGTACACTGTCCAGCTGGAGTTTCACCTACATTCCCCCCATCAGTGTTGGAGTTCAGCAAGGTTCTGCACTTTCGCCCCTTTTGTTCATTTTGTGCATGGATGCAGTTACAGCCGATATGCTAACACCTCGCCCATGGACAATCTTATATGTTGATGATGCATACCTTCCTACCCTTCCGATTTATTCGGAAACTTTCCGAATTTTCACCTCGTCTTCCGATCTTCTTAATTACTATTATTTCTTCCGAATTTCGGGCCCCAGTGATATATTGTAAAAGAAAAAGGAACTGCAAATAATTTCCATTCTCAAGGAGATTCTCTCGTGAGTCATAATTGCTTTTGTGATTTGCGTAACCTTGTTTTTTGTGTAAGTTCCTAGCTTGGCAGTGAGCTCCATAGCTGGGATCTCGGAATGGTGAGTCAGCTGATCGGCCTGCCGCATACTGATTGGTCGTATTTTTACGGACAAACAGGTGTCAAGCCTATGCTGATTGGTCGAGGCTGGCCACGTGACTGTTCAGAAGGGGATTGAAACCTTGTATGCTACGCACGGCGATTGTGACTTACTCCGTTTGACGCCACGTGTTTATACTCGGCTAGCGTCACGTTGAGTGCATTTAATTGAGGTATTAATGTGTGTGTCGGTAGATAATTATTTCAACGAGTTGTGTCGATTGTTTCGTGTCGTGTGTTTTAAGTTTCTCTCGTCTCGTTATGGCGACAAACCTCAGAAACATTATCTCCAAGTGTTCAAAGAAAGCTATAAAACTGAATTTCCATTCATTTTACAATCTAGTAGAGGAAACCATTTTGCTCTTTGTTCCGTGTGCCGTTGCGATATAAATATTTCCCATGGTGGAAAAAACTGACATAGTAACTCGCAGCAACACTCCAAAACACAAGGACAGTGCTAGTTGTTTACATAAGAACAAAAAATTAGGAACTTTTTTGTTCACGGGAATGAAGACAATGCTACCATTCGAGCAGAATGTTTGTTCACAGCATTCATCGTCGAACATAACCTCTCGTTATCATGTTCCGATCACGTGGGAAAATTGTTTAGAAAAATGTTCCCGGATTCGGAAATTGTGAAGAAATAGGCCTGTGGCAGGACAAAAACATCCGGCATTGTTCATGAAATGGCATGTGACGCCGATTCAAAAATCTTTTAAAATATGGGCTTTTCGCGATCTCCACTGATGGTAGCAATGATAGAGATAGTAAGCTGTATACTGTCGTCGTGTCATTTTTCAACAAAGAATCAATCGAAGATGTTTGCTATCCATGGAAAATTTGGGAGGTGACTCGACTGGTGCTAGCATTGGAAATTTGCTTCTGCGTCTTCTGGAAAGGCATGCCATTCCAATGGCAAACTGTATAGCTTTTAGTGCAAACAATGCCCCTGTTATGATAGGGAGGAAAAATGGTGTTGCCAAAAAAGGTGGTGAAGATGAGCACCAAGCAATGGATGCATTACAATGCCAGTTTTGTGCTCTCCAAATGGAGGATTTGCCATCTTCTATTGTGGAAGGAAAAAGAGCAGATTGTTCTTGGTCTGCAATAGGGGATATACGAGGTGGAGATGGGTGTCTGAAATATGACAGACTAGCTGGAGTAATGCTGTCAATATTAACAATCCCACACTGCAACGTTGAATGTGATAAATTGTTTAGCCAGGTGAAGAAGACAAGGACACAATTCCGATCGCTGAATGACGAAAACCTCAACAAACTGTTAGTGGTTAAATCAAGCCTAAGTGGAAATTGCTACGAGCAGCAGTATGACGGGGCATTTTTGAAGAGAGCAAAGTCGGCTACAAGGTCTGCATTAAATCAGTAAGCAGTCTCAAGATTACCATCCACACGTATATACATCACCTAATCATAATTAGGTAAGTTGTCCATGGTAATTAACTTAAGTCTGACAAAACGTGAATATGTGGTAGCGAATGCGAAGTGTAATCCATCAGAATGATTGTATGCATTTTCTTTAAACACACAATTATGTTCTCTTACGTTTAAATATTGGCCATACCTACTACTCGATGATTGATGATTGTTTACATTCTCGTGAATTTTATGCTGAATTCATACTTTGCCAAAAAGGACACGCAGGTCTTTTGTGTACCCTCTTTCGCCCACGCAATGGTATACTGCGCATGATATCTATAATTTTTAAAAATCTTCCTATTTTTGACTTCTGAAGGTTGGCAGGTATGATGTATTTCTCGCCGATCAAACTCTTGAAAAGCTCGAGAATCGTGCTCTCTGCTGGAATGATCGCCTGGGCAAAAATGGTTTAAAACTCTACATATGAACCAAATATCTACACTATGGCACTCAGACCAGTGCATAGTGGGTCAAAATCGAAACCTAGGAGGACAAAATTATGTATTTTCATAGTTAAAAAATCAAAATTTATTACTACTACAGCTACTTGAAGATCAAGGTCTCAATCTGTATACATTTGTGCTGTAAATACTGTAGAATGTAAATAATTGTATATTGTATCTTCATGCCATACGAAATATATATACTACAGCAATCTCATATAATTGCCGCTCACTATTCTGGGATATAAACGCATCTTAGTGTAAATCTGTCACCACTGTTCGAGCAGTCTGAATTGGAGGGTGAATGTAAGTGGCTGTGGTTCTTTGTGGTTAGTGTGATGCTTTAAGATGGAACATGCAGCTGAAGGTATGATCTTTGTATCGTGTTTCAGTTATTAATGGCCGTAATTGTTACATAATTTTAGCTATATTTGCATTTTATAATATTAAACTTATTTTAAAATTTATATTTTCACTTACATTTTTAGTATGTCGCGTCACTTTCTACTTCATGTTAAGATGTAGATGAAGTCTTGTAGTTTACGCCTGTTATAAGACTTTTTGCATCCTTTTGGAACTTACTTAGTTTAAGTTTTATAAAATGCCGCGCAACCAGTTCTCACACGTTTACAACTGTTTGAAGCACTGGGTTCGATGATTATGTCAAAAGTGGAACTTTGTGACTTTGTTAAAAGTAAATTAGGGGTAGAAAATTGTTCTGAAGAGATAGCTGAATTCTCATTCTCATAGACAATTTCTTGCATTTGAAGACGTAGCTTAAAAAACATGGTGTCCACAGGCAGGAAAAGTCAGGAAAAAGTGTGAAGAAATAGTGTGAGTCGGGAAAAAATGGCAAAAGGTATTAGAAAGTCAGGAATTTTATATTAACCATACAGTATTTTGTGTTTTACAGCCATATTTTGATGTTAATAGTTCAACTAATCTCTGAAGTTTTTTATAAAGCAATAACTCGCTGGGCATTATGGTAAGTTTCCATTTTTACAGTACATCGTAGTAAAAACCTCTTTTACCTATTTTTTGTATCCTTTTTTGGCGTTGGCGTAGGGATGTGGCAACCCCATCACTATACTTAAGGTTATTAAGTTAAGTACTTTGATTTATGTAATTATAATTTATTTTATTTTGTATCTTAAATGAATAAAGAGGTGAGCGTTGGGCAGCTATGGGGATGGTGGAGGCTGCAAATAAAAAAAGATATATATATATATATATATATGGTGCATCAAAAAGTAACGAGCCGGAGGCTGGAATGCGCAAACCGGGGACTACATCGGCTAATTGTGGCGTGTGTAACGAGGTGTGGTTCCGACCAGAGCGTGGAAGGTCACAGCCCGTCGCTACCGACCAGAGCGTGGAATGTCACAGCCCGTTGCTAGAGGGCACGTGTGCACGTCACATGATGATACAAAGCGAGCAGCAGCATGCATCAATCGTCCAACGCTGCCAGTCGCAGTGCAAACAGCGAACACTGCATGTCCCTTGCAAGGGTCAAGGCGTGGCACAAGCGCTTCAGGGAAGGACGGGTGTCGTTAGCCGATGATGCCCGGTCTGGGGCACCCCCCTGCATTACCGATGACAACGTCCAGCTGGTTGATGCACTCATTACCCAGGACCGCCGAGTGACAGTGAACGCCATAGCCACCGTGGTCGCTCCACGAAAATGCACGACCTCATACGGCCAACTCAGTCGCGGCACTCTGCAGAAATTCAAATGGGTGATTCTCGGCCACCTTCCATACAGTCCAGACTTCTCTCCCTGTGATTACTCCATGTTTGGTCCCCTGAATAGGGCTCTGCGGGGCCAACGATTCACCTCGGACGCCGGCGTCCAACTGTACGTGCGGAACTGGTTCACATCGCAGCCCAGGGAATTTTATGAGACAGCCATTCACCGCCTCGTGCCACAGTGGGACAAGTGCCTCTACAGCCAGGGCCAATACTTCTAACATACAGGTACTGGTTTCTGTAATTATGCCTCCGGCTCGTTACTTTTTGAACGCATCTTATATATATTTTCTCAATAAACTTTTTTCCGATGTTACGAGGACTTCGAGTCAGGAATTTTGTTGGAAAATGGTCAGGAAAAGTCAGGAAAATTGACATTGAAATTTCTGTGGACACCATGAAGAAGATCTTAACTGATGTTTATTATGAAGTAGACAAATTATATACGTTGCTTTCACTCTAAAATCATGATTAAAACGTAAAGATAATTTTGACCCACAGTGCAATTTGATTTTGACCCACTGTGCAATGGCACCATTAATATTGAGGACCATCAACTCAATAAAACCACAAACTTTAAGTACCTTGGTTCTGTTATCTCGTTGGATGGCGAAACCATTCTCGATGCCCGAGCAAGAGTAGATGCTGCGTGGCTGAAATGGCGCCAAGTCACTGCAGTACTGTGTGATAAGATACCTATCCACCTGAAAGGAAATGTTTACAAGACCATGATAAGGTCAGTGGCACTCTACGGCACAGAATGTTGGCCAGCTTCAACCAAACACGAACATGCCCTTCATGATATGGAAATGAAAATGTTGCGTGGTTCATAGGTATTACAAGACTTGACCATGTCAGAAATGAACATGTAGGGAAGCAAATGGGAGTTGCAACAATTAAAGACGAAATGAGAGAAGCACGTCTTCGCTGGTGATGAGAACTCTGTGATAAAAACAGCCCTCTGATACGAACCAGGAGGGCATCGACCCCATGGGCACCAAAAGAAACGATGGACGATAGAATCAGTGAGGACCTACTTGTGTGCGGTCTCAAACTTGAAGATGCCCTTGATAGGAAGAAGTGGCGAACAACAACAAAGCATGCGGACCCTGCGCCAACGCGGGAAATGCACTAGGAAAAAAGTTGTGTTCATAAAAGAGGATGGTGGCTGGGTTATTGACAGTGAGAAGTAAAAATCTATTAATAAATCATCCCCAGATTTGTTCCCGACCATTACCACAAGTAGTTTGACTAAATTCAGTAGTTGAAGATTTTTTTCCCCCCAAGGGGTCGGTAATGTCAAGTTTTACCTGAATGAATGCGCGCTGGCAACGTGTTATTCTAGGTGTCATTCTCCTGCCAATAGGAGCCCACCGATGGTAATTTTATATACATAGCTCCCGCCAAATGCTTTAGATTCGTGCTTTCGAAATACAGGGTATAGCGATGATTATTATTAGCGATAAAGTGTTCAAATCCTGTCTCTTAGTCGCATTGCCTATTTGAATACTATAGAAAATGTTCAGGATCTTACGTATTCCGTCGCAACATAAATATCTCTGCTCTCAACCGAAAATTGTCTTGTATTGGTATCTTCTCATTCCATCTGCTAGCGAGTGTAACTTCCAAGCGCATGCACATTGTCAAAACACAGGCTTATTCTTAATCCTGCCATCGGTTCCGAGAAAGTTTTTCCAATTTCTTTATCATATTACAAATATGGTGTTTCCTGAATGAAATTTTTGTTGCTTCTATAACCATGGCAAAGTACAGTAAGTAGAAGCAACTTTCCGAGGGATAATTGCAGAGTTAACTACAAGAGTGCAGCATGCTTGTTATCACTGAATAATTATCACACTTTGCATTTTATTTGTTTCTGGTCGTTCTTTTGTTCTCAAAGAATAGAGTGGTTTTATGCTATTGTTTAATTGATTGATTTATTCCCCACAAGGGGCAGGCTGTCGAGATGTTCACCATTGATGAGGGGTTAAAGAGAGACCCTTAGCTGGTACTCTTAGTTATTCTCACCCATCTAGCTTAATTTGTTGATTTTTTAAATTGATTTTTTCTTCTTTTTCCAGGTGGAGCTGGATCTGCATGTGACACTTGGCCACGTAGATTTCGATCTTGTAACAGTTGTCTAAATTGAGCAGCGATATGTCTAAAAGTGAGTTCTTATTTATTTTAAACTGGGGAAGTTAACCTAATAGTCTTTTTTAAAATTTCCAATTCAATATATATACCTTTATCTGCTTTTTACAGGCAATCATATTGTGTATAATTCATCAACATTAGCCTACTGACATAATCAGTTGTTGAAGTAGTGACTTAACTATATAAACCATAGATTGTCGCATTATTTAACTGTTTTAGATTAGAGGCATTCATCCTGAGGTATTTGTAATATGAAGACACCTTGGTGGACATGTTTAGCTTGTAAAGAATTTGTAGCAGATTATCTAGATGTTAGGGACGTGAGATTTGAGAGCACAGGAGCAGGATCACACTAACCTGGAGAATGTCAAAAAGCCTGCATTTAATTTGTTTTGGGCAAAAATGAGGAATAAAAATGGGCATTAACACTAGAACGACGGCTGCGGCTATTTTGACCGCTTTCCTATTTCTAGGGGCAGATGACCTCGTAGTTCTGCCCCTGAAAACAACAATAACTAACTTTCCTATTTCTTGATAAGATTGTTCTTAAATGGGTTATCTTAGACCAGAGGTTCCCATTAGGAATCTTTCTCAGACCCCCTAAAGTGATAGTTATGTAAGCCAGTTTTGATGTCTGTACTATCATCCAGAGCAAACATGTCACATGTGGAGCCTTGCCAACAACGTCTCTTCAATATTGCTTGACATTGTCTGTAATTTGCCTTTGCACAGTATTTTTAAACAGCAGGACGGTCCTTGTAAGCTTTGCGGCAGTATCACCCAGCATTTTGTTGCACAAAATAATTGCTGAAGGTAGAATGAGCTCTTCATCAATGGCATGGTTTTTAGCACGTTTTGTGACAAGCTGAGGATACTTCGGAGGATACAAGCGTTGCATTTTCATTCACATTTGCACCAGAATTTTTGGTAATTACTTTCTGGCATGCTTTCAGTCTCAGCTAACTTTATTTTGAAAAATTCAGTGGATTTACCTTTGTGCTTTACGAGTGTTCAGTATCTAGATACTTCCGGATGTTTGCAGGAATCATACTCTCGTTGGCAAGGGTTTCAAAGCATATCACGCATTTAGGCTTAGGAAAATCTTCAGATCCTCAATACGTAAAGCCAATTTCCAAATATTGTGTTGTATTTCGTACTTTTCGCAGTAGGTTTACACTTTGAATAGCCAGGCTCAAGATAGGCAGCAGGCAGCCAATTCACTTCTATATTTATTAGCACAGATTCCTCTTCGTCACTATCTGTAGCAGTGGGCCTACTTCGTTATAAAGATCCACTCTTCAACCAACGATCCATATTCAATGGGCTTTTAACAATTAAAACAATCAAAAGTTTCAACTTTCAAAACTCATTTAAATATGTAGACTCATAAAATGCAAAATGGCTGTGGAGCAGAACACAGAGATAAAAAAAGCAGAACGCTCTCTAGTGGAAAACTTGAAAAGCTCAAATTACGCTGCGCCACATGAGTGCACCACTTATGATGTAGATGGCAACGCATACCGTATATACTCGAATACCACCCGCACATTTTTAAACAAATTCGGACGTGAAAAATTGGGGTGCGGGTCTTATTTGAGTCATCCAAATTTGAAAGATCTAAATTGCCCGCCGCGCGCGATATCGGGTGTGGCGAGTATCCGCTAGATGGTGCTAGCCTTCTTCCGGCTATAACTTTGTTTTACCGTAAGCACGCGGCGTCATACAGTCATGGGAATACTAATTACCATTTCTGGTCCGTATTGACGTATATAAAGATAAAAACTTCACTTATACGATTTTCAAGGGACCAAATGAAAAAAACGTATAAGCGTGAAAAAACGCGTAAATGAAAGTCGCTTAATAAAAACTGCAAAATGTATGTGACATTATGGGTTATACAGGGACTTGGTGTTATATGCGACGCGGACCCTCGCTCGCGGCGCCGGTCCCCCGTCAAGCACTGGCCGTAATGCGCTTCTTGGCGCCACAAGTTTCCCTCCTTTGCAGTGTGCTTGAGCAGTGTGGGGTTCAGTTTAGTCAATTGTTCACGTCTTTAGTGCTCAAGGTGATGTTCCAATGCGATTTTCATTACGTGAACGTGTGTAAATACCTTCTTAAAGTACAGGAAATCTTTCGCGAAAATGAGCTTAAAGACTATATTACAGTTGAAATACAGTCAATCGTTGGTGAGGAACTTCAGAACGTAAATGACAATTTCATAAAGAGGTGCCAGCGATGTGGAGCAGTGGATGGCGAACATTTTCAGCACCAGCTGTGAACTACAGTATAGGCTATAGGCCGCGCGAGCTACGCATTACGGTAAAGTGCCTGGCGGGAGGCAGCGAGCGGCGAGCGATGGCCCCCGTTAAGAAGTGAACAACAGCAATCGTAATGCACTTCCTTTTCCTTTCACCAATGTTCACTGCTATCAAGGTTAACCACAACTGAAGCACCGAACAAGGCAGAACAATGACTGAAGCAAGTGATGTTGTATTTCGCAACACACGCAACTCCGGCTGAACCTAGCTTCAAGGTCGTTCTCGCCACAACATAGCGCCGCGCGAGGGATGGTTTCCGAGAAACGTACAGTGCGTCTCATAAGTTTCTGGCTCCAATATTTTTAGAGAGTTTAGGTAGGGAAACCGTTGTAAACGTATAAACGACGCATTTTTCTCTCGGGGACGTAAGATATGATCGTATAAGCGTGAAAAACGAATAAATGTAAAACGTATATCGGAAATAAATTAACATGGAAAGTATAGGGATTTTCCCGGGACCAAGAAAAAAATTGTATAAGTGTAGAAAACGTATAAGTGTGAATCGTATAAAAGAAGTTTTACTGTACATACAGTCACACGCACGTTCTCCGAGTGTAAACATGAATGCTACGAAACGTTTGCGGTCATTTACTGTGAGTGAGAAATTGAAAGTTGTGAGGGAAGCTGAAGTTATTGGAAATCGTGCCCGGTAGGAAATATGATATTGACGAGTCATGTATTCGTGATTGAGCGAGATGACGTCTATGCTGCGTGAACCGCCCGTTCAAAGCAGCCTTGAAACAGCTGTGTACGGAGCGGATGGCGGCCGATAAGCACACACCGACTCCAACTGGTCGTATTCAGCGCCCGAAAGTTCAGCTGCTGTGTTCGTGGATTTTGACGGCATGGAATCGTATCTCTAGAGATCTCATACGGAAGAGCTTCAAGAAATGTAGTATTTCGAATGCTATGGATGGCAGTGATGACGACATTTAGTGGGAAAGTGATGGTGATAAAAGTTCCGAAGTTGGTACTTCTGATGACGATGAATGAAGTGTTTGTGTACTTTTATTTGTATTTTTAATCGTTTGATGTGTGTTATTTTAGGATGACTTCAAAACTGTTGGAAACTATTTTGGATAAATGCTATTCTGTTTTTTTTTAGTTAGGATAGTAAATAATTTTGAGTTTTTTTTTTTTTTTTTTTAATTTTGTTCTTCAAAATCAGGGTGCGGGTCTTATTCGGGGGCGGGTCGTATTCGAGTAAATACGGTAATTATATTAAGGGTCTCTTTGTACTTACTCCTTTTTCCATTTTCATTATTATTTCTTGACTCGTCGCGGACCACCTAATGGGAACCTCTGTCTTAAACCATTGAAATTTCGTGACTTTTCTCAAGTTTCTGAGTTGGTTATATATATAAAGTATTTTATTTGAAGGTTTTACTGCCACTGAAGAAATCAGTGATTTACCTTGAACGACGAGAGCGGTGAAGATGACAGCCATGAAGCTCTCCCTAAGAGGAATGTCATTATTGATGTTCCTCTGTTTCTTTTTCCTTGCATGTGCTAGCAACCGCATTGTCGCATCTTTCAAATTCAAACATTTATTGCCGCATGTTTCATCGGATGGTGCGGGACTTCAGATTGTTGGATAAGAATTCGTTGCAATGTCGATAGACGCAGGGTACTGACTGTTGACGAATGCCTTCAGTTTCTTACAGAACTGAGTGAGAATTGTAGTGATCCAGAATTCGTGGTTCCTGTTGGAAACGAGGAACTCTTAAACAGCTCTTCAGAGGAAGAGGAAGAAACACGTTCTGATAGCAACAGCTTGAGGCCAGCAACCAATTATAATCAGAGTAATACCTTCACACCAGCCAATCTTTATGCTCGTGATGGAACTGAGTGGAAAATACTGAATCAGGGTTGATACGCGACCTGGAATACCGGGAAAATTCAGGGATTTTTGTTGCGGTCAGGAAAAACCGGGAAAAGTCATGGAATTTTGTATAAAAAAAGAGAGTAAAAAAGAAGAAAAAAAAAGAATTAAGGGTTGACAGTAATCTTTGGTTGTTATACCAGGGTGTCGACCGGTAACGAAAAAGTAGCTAATTTTACAAACGGGTAACGAAAATTCGCTGAGGTCGGTTTAAATGATTTAAACCAGCACCCCTAGGATCACGGATTGTGATGAAGCGAGTTTCAAGCAAGCGGCGCCGATTGCGTAGGCTTCCCCGTGCACGACCTCAAGGAAATACATACTGAGGATACTGTAACCGAATTTATTCAGTTACAGTAGCTCACCCTCGGGTTTTGTGCCTTGTGCAGTTAGTTTGGGGTATTTTATTCATATCTTATTATATTGGGTTAACATGGGGTTGCAGAGGTGATTTTTATTATGCCTGTGTGTTTTTGTGGACGGATTCATCTTTGGATGGTCCGGACAACCTAGGATCATTGTTTATTAATTATCGGTTTTTTGGATATTTGTGTTTATTAATTATCGGTTTTTTGGATATTTGATATTATAAAATACGGGGTTTTGCGATTTATTACGTTTTGGGAATAAAGATATAAGACTGTATTAAGTAGAAGCATTATTTCATTTTGGTTTGGGGTTAATGGCTTTATTTTGACCTAGTAATGTTAAATGTTAGATTCGTGGCTGTACTATAAAGGTACAATGAATTGGTATTTTCGAGTGCTGGATATGTGACATACCCGGAAAAGACAGGCAGTAATTCGGCTTGTGTGGGAGTACCTAGGCTGTTTATGGCATGAACTCCCATGAACTTCGCGTGAATAACTACTGTGTGACGTCAGTGTGGATTTCGACTGTCTGATGTTCATGTGTTGACACGGATGTTCCGCCAGGAGCGGACCACGCACAAATTAGTTCCGGCAGAAACTTTGGGGTTATGTAGATCCTTACGCCAGTGCATATAATGGCGTGTCTGGCGTCCAGAGCTCGTCTTATTGCTTTATCGGCAGAACACTGATCTACTAACGCCCAGGGTCGTTTTACGTGACATGGTTTCCGTAACGAACAGTTCAGAAATCGTCTTCTTGCTTTTACAGCGAAAGTCCGTTGTCCACTTGCAATTTTAGTGTCGTTATTACTCGATCATGGTATCGTAATACGAACGAGCAGTAACTAATTTTTAGCTATCCACTGAGATCTTACGGGCTATTGGAGGCTACGTACATTTCATGGGTCCATCCATACCATGGGCTGTCGGTAATAACTTACCACGCCTAAAAGGATAATTCTGTCGTAAACATTTCATCAAAGTCATGCGAGAATGGAGACGTGAACGTGCAGTTCGAGAAGCGAGAAAGTAGAGTGAACCAGTCTAACGTGTGTAGATATTTTGTGTACGGACGGTACAGTGTATATACGTAGGTGGCTGTTATGCCTGGTTCTGATATGGCCGTACGTGTTTTCCTGCTCTCCGAGCCTAAATTCAGTGGCAAGGTACTGTATTTTTTCACGAGTGTATGAAGGGTATTTTGTGTTGTATATTATGTATATATGTGTATAGTACAGCCAATAGATTATCTCTTTAAAATTCATGTGTGTTTATATTCCTGTCTTGCATGAACCTGGTACATCAGCAAACGCATGCCAAATGCCCCACACCTGGGATAAGGAGTTTCATAGTCGGGGCAACAGTTATGTACCGTATTTTATTCTATTTTATTCAGGGAGACCCATATGGTCGACCTTGGAGCCCACTCAAAGTCGGGAGTAATGTTAAAATCACTTGTGGCCTGTATTTAAAGGCAGTAAATTCTGTAGGTTTGTGGTAATGAGGGTAGTTAAAGTTAAATAAACTCCAGCGAGGAGGTGAGAGTGTTTCAATACCTTCAGTGGTACTGTCTACATTGGTTCAATGTATATTTTTGGCATCAAGAAGAGAGTTTAATTTTGCGTGATGTTTTTCTCTATTATTCGAAAACCTGACTTTTTGCGAGACTTTTATTCGTGATAACATCCGAAACTCAACAGAAACCTCTCATTTCTGATATTTGGATATCTCAAATTGAAGTACAGAAATAATGCGAAATGATACAGTTTCGAAAGAAAATCTCAAAATATGCTCCGAAATACGTAGACATTGGTATATTTTAAAAATCTATCAGTCTCGTAAATTTGCGACATCCAGTTCGGTTAATTCAAAACTCCGTTATATGTCTATTTTTCCTTCGAACTTTGGTTCCATTGTATATATAATCTAACCGGTTATCTCGATAACTTGTATAATTTGAATTTGAAAGATAATGTGCCTCTTGTCGTATTACTCATGCTCTGAATAATTCGTAATATCCGACACCTACTTCGAACGTTTATCCTCCAAAATCACATCCTTACAACGGCAGGCTGACCGCACGACTTTGCGGGAATCTAGTCACACGGACCGAGATCGATGCCAGTTGCATAAGTCATAAAACCCGTGCCCGGTCGCGAACTTGTCTACGAGGACTGCGGGAATCCTCTCAAAGGTAAGGTGGTTGGGCACCCATCACGAAACATACCGAACCCTACTAGCCACTTTTCCCATTACCGTATACTTAAAAGGTGTACGGGGAGCGAGAAGGGCATCAACCCACTTAGGAAAAACAGACTACGTAGCATCGTGATACCCATTTCTTCTCGTGATCCACCGTGAACTTCCAACCACAGCATAGCGACAGTGGGAATCACGGCGCCAACCATGTTCATAACTGCTCGTGAATTTTAACCATGCCCAACCTCGAGCTTGCCTCCGCCATTCTACCAGGACAGATAGACAGGCAGACAATCGTTGAACGGCCGATTGCTTACTATCGCGTTCTCAGTATCCAACCGCGAGGACAACGTGAATCTCGTAAAACGACAGAGAGCGGCAGCGATTGAGATACATCACAATATTTCTCCGCTTTCGATGACGAGTAGAAATGGATTCTTGTCAAACGGACAGCAAGCGGCGCCGATTGCTTAATAATATTATATTTTTCCGTGCCCGACCTCAAAGACAATAGAAATCTCGCCGAACGACTAAAAGTGACTCCGATTATGTAAATCTCGATTTCTCTCAGTGTTCGATCGTGAAAACTACAAATCTCATCAAACGGCTGAGACCAGCGCCGAACGTGTAACGTGTCGATATTTCTCCGTACTTGACTGCGAAGACGTAATGTCGCATATATTTCGTGATCTTCCGCGGGGACAAAGGAAATCTCCCCAAACGGTCAAGACCAGAGCAACTTCTTGGTAATCATAACTTCTTGTACATAAGACGGCATATTAACTGAAACAACTCATTTGATATTAATTATCTAATGTTAGAATAAAATGTATCAGTTGACAGTTTCTAGATACTTTTATTGTGATTGACCAGAAAGGAAGAATTGGTGATCGATTCCTTTCTTCACAGTTTTTTTTTAATTGATGTTAGCAAATTAACATTTATTGTAAAAATGTGTTCCGGTTCTTATCGTAATAAACATTATTTATTACAGTAAAGAACTGTTTTTTAAAATTTATTTTTTGTTATTTGTTTTTATACTTTTAAAGAAATGCGTTAATTTATACAGAGAGCTACATATAAGTCCGGTTTATATAATGAAACATTGCTCGGATATTTTTTAACACTATTTTCATCTACTACAACATTTCTCCTCGCGTCTAAGAATAGCCTTGCACAAATAATTAGTCTAAAATCAGTTTTTCTAACTTAATCTTAATCTATCATACAGAAGAAAGTTTCCTAAAAGTAAATGCACTTTTGCTAGATTTGGAAAACCTAAGAAACAGCGAGGTAAATGTCGTCCCTGTGGTTAATGAATTTTCTATACTTTGCTCTGGAAAATCGGGAAAAGGTAGGGAAATAAACGACTGCGGTCAGGGAATTTCTTAAAATTTGGTCTGGAAAACCGGGAAAACTCGGGGAAATTTGAAATCCTGAAAGTGAATCAAGGCGGTACTGTGAAAAGTAGGTTTGGTGCACAAAACGTCCTGAAGGGCAAGAAAGGGCCTACTCCTTATGCTAGGAGGCATGTTGGAGGGAATGAGGCTGCATCGTAGCATCTGTTGTTTTCAGCATCCATGCTAAAGCATATTCAAAAGTGCACCATCGAAGAAGCTCATAAACAATGGGAATCGGATTCATGGGACGTTTCTGTGGTAGAACTTGAAGCTTTCATGCGTTAGTGTACGCAAGGGGAGCGCGTTCTTCTTCGCTAGATTTGAATGACATGTGGTGAAAGGAATAGGGCCCACCGGTAGAGTTAATTTACAGTAACTAGGCACTTTTTTGACAGCTAGGTACTTTAATAAGGTAAGATGCAATGTATAACCTGTGGTCCATAACAAGTATCATCATCGGCTTTAACTCGAATCAGAGTATAAATCCTCTTCCTTCAGTCCAGTTTGTGAATGTGTTTACGGTGACTAAAGAGTCCAATCCTGGCATGGAACAAGCGTCCACACAAGTCACATAGTATTGCTGGAGGAGGACGTGGTTGGGGTGCTCGAAGTTTCCTAGCTTCACGCTTGGCCTCTTCATGTGTGCGTCGATCCCTTTCAAACGTCTTTACAGTATCCGAGATGGTACGGCGCCAAGTTGAGCGGTCTTCAGCCAGCCTGTCCCAGGTTTGTGAATCAAGACCTGTCAATTTCAGGGTCTGTTTAAATTGGTCCTTGTAGTGCCTCTTAGGACCACCATGAGGTCTGGTGCCATAGCATATCTCACCATATAGCATTTGACGAGGTAATCTAATATCATCCATCCGATGGACATGACCAATCCATCTAATTTGGTGACCTATTATGGATGATTCTATGCTGTTAATTTGAGCCTTTTCCAGAACAGCAATATTGGTAATGTGGTCTTCCCATTTAATCCTCAGGATTGATCGAAGTTTTTGTAGGTGGAAACGCTCAAGCTTCCTAAGATCACGTCGGTAAAGGGTCCACGTTTCACAGCCATACGTCGTCGTCGGCCGATACTCGTATCCGAGTTTACGCTTCTCGCCTGCAGTTCCATAATCTTTAGTCCAGACGATGAAGATGGCTCTGATGGCTTATGAGGCCAATTCTCGCATAGAACATGCGACCACATATGTTGCATCCGATGGAGGGTGGAGGACGTGGTAGTATTTGACGTATCT
This sequence comes from Meconema thalassinum, assembly GCA_946902985.2. Taxonomy (NCBI): domain Eukaryota; kingdom Metazoa; phylum Arthropoda; class Insecta; order Orthoptera; family Tettigoniidae; genus Meconema; species Meconema thalassinum. The sequence continues at coordinate 219,073,865 of OX336391.1, forward strand.
TCTTCCTCTGGCGAATTTCCTCTTCCTGTCTACGACGTTCCTGCTCAAACTGTGCAACTGCAGCTGAGATGGTAGCACGCCAGCGAGGGAGATCCAGTGCAAGATTATGCCAAGTATTTGGGTTTATCTCTACTCTCCTCATGGTCTGCTTGAGTTGGTCTTTATATTGTTTTAAAGGAGCACCACATGGCCTCTTGCCAGTGTCGAGTTCACTATACAGGATTTGCCGAGGTAGTCTGCTGTCACTCATACGATGGATATGGCCTGCCCATAACAGCCATACAACAATGTAGAAATGACTACTGCTTTGTACACCATAAGCTTTGTACTCATGGACAGATCTTTTTTCATGAAGACCCGGTGCGCTAATCGTCCATATGCTGCATGGGCTGCGCCAATTCTCTTATCCACATCCTGCTCACCGGTACATTTCACAGAAATGGTACTGCTCAGCTACGAGAAGTGGTCTACCTGTTCTAATGGCAAATTTGAGATGGAGATATTGAACTGAGGAAGAGGTGTGCCTGGTGAAGGTTGTGCCAAGACTTTAGTCTTATTGACATTTATGGTAAGACCAAAGCGATCACATGCACTTTTGTAACAATTAACTGACTCTTGCAGCTCTTCTGGTGTGAGTGTTGGTGACGCAGCATCATCTGCATACATGTTAGTAACCTGAGTTTTCCTCAAGGAGCGGAGACGTGTTAGGTTGAAAAGCCCTCCATCAAAACGATACTTGACCTCCACACCTGGGATGTTTGTGGGTGGATCATTAAGCATTGCAGCCAAGTACAGCGCAAAAAGCGTTGGAGCCAGTACACATCCTTGTTTCAGTCCATGGGTAATGGGAAATTCATCGGACATCTTATTCTGATGGCAAACCTGACCTGTCATGCCATCATGGAGAGCCTTGATTAGATCTACAAAACGTTGAGGGCAACCAAACCGCTTCAGCACCGCTAACATGGCTGGTCTTGGAATCGAATCAAATGCCTTTTCAAAGTCATAAAAGACTAAGAAGAGTGGATTCTGTTCTACATTTTTCTTGTAGCCGTCTCACACAGAAAATCAAGTCAATTGTGCTTCTGGAAGCTCTAAATCCGCATTGTGACTCTGAGAGGATCCTCTCAGAGATAACCTTGAGGCGGTTAAGTAGAATTCCTGCAAGAATCTTCCCCACAATTGATAGCAGTGATATACCACCGTAGTTGCCACAAACACTGCAATCACCCTTTTTAAAGATAGTGACAATAGTGGCATTCTTTAGGTCTCCAGGTACATTTCTTGATTCCCATATTCTGAGGATAAGGATGAAATTTCTTGTTTTGAGGGAATGACCTCCGGCTTGAATTAGTTCCAGAGGGATGTTATCTGGGCCAGGCGCTTTTCTGGGTTTCAATTGGGTGAGAGCTGCACTAAATTCATGATAAGTAGGAGGTACTGCCAACCACAGTTGTTCAGGTTGTTGCGGCACATCACAGAGGAAGTCTTCAGCAGCTTCTGATGGACGATTTAGGAGATTGGAGAAGTGCTCCTTCCAGCGTTCCAAGATTTCTTGACTATCAGTAAAGGTAGTAGAATTATCAGGGCTTTTCAGTGTACCTGATGATGAGCGAGATGGTCCATATATTTCCTTGAGTACAGCATAGAAGTTCCTAAAGTCTCGAGCATCCGATAGTCTCTGCAGTTCCTGAGCCTTCTGTTGCCACCAAGTATTTTTAATCTGCCTTATCTGCGTCTGGCATTTACCCTGGAGTTCCAGTAGTTTATCTCTCTTTGTGTTGGAAGTTGGGTCTTGAAGATGGGCAAGATAGGCATTCCTTTTGGCATTGATGAGAGACAGAATTTCCTCATTGTTGTCATCAAACCAGTCTTGTCTTTTCCGCACTATAAAACCAATGGTTTCCTCAGCTGACTGTGTGATAATATTCTGTAATGTGGCCCATTCTTGCTGAATATCATTTGTTACTGGGTTTTCTGATAACTGGGTGACGATCCTGTTTCCAAAATGTTTGTACATGGATTCATCCTGAAGTTTGGATGTATTAAACTTCTTTCTTGGCAATTTTTTTTCCTAGGTGGTTTAGGTCTGATGGATATCCTGAGCTTACATATAAGAAGTTTATGATCTGTCCAACAATCGTCTATATTCCTTGCTGTTCTGGTAATAAGAGTGTCCTTATCACATTGCCGGGTAATGATATAATCAAGAATGTGCCAATGTTTGGAACGAGGATGCATCCACGTGGTTTTGAAGCGGTCAGGTAGCCGGAACTGCGTGTTGGTAATGAAAAGTTCGTGTTCTGTACAAAGACCAAGAAGCAACAGTCCATTGGGATTACATTTTCCAAGTCCCTGTGTGCCCATCACATTATTCCATAGCCTGTGATCTTTCCCAACTCTGGCATTGAAGTCACCGAGGAGCAAGAGTTTATCTGCAGATGGTACCTTGGAGATGATTTCCCTTAGCTGATTATAGAACTGAGCCTTTACTTCATTATCAGAATCTAAGGTAGGAGCATAGGCAGAGATGAGTGTCATAAAGGAACCTCCTGAGAGTGGTATGCGGAGAGTCATGAGCCTTTCGCTGATTGCAATGGGCGTAAGTTGGTGATAATTTACCAGTTTGGTCTTCACAGCGAAGCCCACACCATGAATAAGACATTCACCCTCCTCCTTTCCTTTCCAGAAGATGGTATATCCTGTTCCAAATTCAGTAATCTTGCCTTCAGAAGATGGCCTAGTTTCACTGAGAGCAGCAATGTCAACGTTGAGTCTTGATAACTCATGGGTTACGAGAGCTGACCTTCTCTCAGGTCTAACGTTATTGTCCAAATCAAGCAAGGTTCTGATGTTCCATGATCCAATAATCAATTTGTGATTCTTTACTGTTTTGGAGTTTCGACCGCATGAGGGGTGACCTGCTGAGTGCGGTTGCCCAGCCGGACCAAGATTGTGACTTCCGATGTTTAGCTCACCTTTTCTAGGGCCTTCCCCATGTGGGGTGGGCAGCGGTGATCCTAAATAGGCCTGCCCAAACACAGATGCAGGACCAAATTCCTGAGTAGTCACAGAGTCTCCGGAAGACGACCATCACACATCTGCTGCCAACGTGCAGGTCCGAACTAGGGGCTTCCAGTTACACCCATGCCCCCACCGTCCATATCCCATCGCCGTTGGACTTTGAAAAGTGACGTTCGGAAGAAGTGCCACTGGCGTGAATTTGTTTAGGGTGGATCTCAGATTGCCAGGATGAGACCCACACACTATGATCTCTGAGCCTCATCCTGCGGCTCACAAAGAATGAGACATGCAGGACCAAACACAGAGACTGCAACGAACTGCCGCATACTCAAGTACTACTGAGGTGCGCCTTTACAGCCAGTCCGTCTGGCGTGGTCTCTTCCGCCTCTATGACCGTTGGGAGCCATGAGAGTGATTGGCTCCTCCTCTGATCATTTTACTGTTGGGCCAGAACCTGCCCACCATAACTATGGACAATAGTTTGCCCTATTAAACCTGAGCAATAGGCTGCCCCTTCCGCCAACCACACTGTGCCAGAGTTCACCTCTTTCACTGCAGGTACCGTTGAGGACTTCACCGTAACCCTGGCAAGGGACCCTAACAAGGTAGTACCAGCCTGGCCAGCTGGAGCAGGGTTTTTAAAGAGGTGTTACTCCTCTATCACATGTTTTAATCACATGTAAGTCTTTTCAGGTTATTTTTTCGCTTGTCCCAGTAATTGGGAATATATTGGGAACATATTCTATCGGCCAGACTGAAAAGTTGCCTTATCAAACTGAAGAACCACGTACTTGTGGCATGGGTGTGTGGTTGGTATTGGACGCATTACCGTGTTCATCCGCCTGTGCAAATAATGTGATTATTATATTAAATTATAATAATTGATAATATTGCGCAAAGTCGTCTGAAAGTATTATTTCAATTTGAACGCGTGTTCACTTTTCAGATAAATATATAGTGGTTATCTTAAATGTTGAGTAAATATGTAGCCTTCGCAGGCAGAGGTGTCTGTCTTCAGGTCGGACATTTTTGTTTTGACTATAGAGTCGGAGGTAGATACGGAATTTCTTGTTCCAGATATTTATTTTATTTCTGTCTCTTTGAAAGTACTAGAAAAGGCAGCAGAACTCTTGATTTCCCCAAGGACAGTGGCCATGTGAATTATTTTCACATGGCATGATTTGTGCAAAAAATTAGGCCTAAAATATAAGTTGTGTAGGCCTAAAAGTTAACGTACATGGTGACATTTTCGTACGTTGTATTTGAATATCAAGCCAACAGTTCAAGTGATGATCTTAGGGCCGATTGTAGAAAGCATTTGATCTCAGTTCACCAGGTTCAGCTGATCTTAGCGCGTGCTGCCTGCTCAACATTTCATATTCTAATTATTCTTTCATTTTTCATTTTGCCCATTGTCCTCTCCACACAGTGGCTTCTGCTTGCTCTGTGTTGTTCGAGGCTTCTCCAAAGCTACCTGCAACATGTTAGAAAATAACAAGTGATGTGTGGAATGTAGCCTACTTAACAACTACTGACTTCTCGCCATGGTTAAGCATTCATTTAGCCTTAGGGCATAAAGTGCTCTTACAGTATAAATAAATAATAAGTAAAAGTCTAGGAAAAAATCATGCTAAATAATTTTTTCATTTAATACGGTTGGGCACGTTTTAAGTTTATTTGCCTATTGCTTGGGAATTAGTACCTTATTGCGATGTTTGATGCTGACATACTAAAACAGAGAGCATCAGAAGACTTCATTCCTCCCCCTTTCAGTTAAATGTAGTCCATTGTAACAAATCGTGGTTCTTATTTCTCAAGTCTTCACTGAGCGTGAACATGCCAATCGACTTCGCTTTATAGAAAGATTTTATATATAGAGAGAAGACAACGATAGGGAGCGTGATGGCGTAGTGGCTTAACTGCTAGTCTTTCACCCGGACGGCCGGGGATCGAATCCCGGTGACAGCTGGGCGAAATTTTCACCTGAAAATTCACGTGGCGTCAGGAAGGGCATCCGGTCTTAAATCTCCGGCCAAAACCAAAATGAGCCGGGTTGGCTCCGGCGACCCCAATTAATTGGGATAAGCCGTAGAGGATGATGATGATGAGAGAAGACAACGATTTCATATTCGAGGCAACATTTAAGAAGTAATACTACAAGCATTTATTCAAACAATTGGAATTGCGGCAAATACTTGCGTAATTACTACACGATATTTAATCTGCTATTACGAGATTAAGCAAACTACGAGAATATTAGTAGAGATGACGCTTCAAGGTGATTGAAAATTTTATATTTCTACGCATTTCATCACCATGTTGAACCAGCAATAGTTGAGAGGGGAGTTAGACATAGTTGAATCTACCGAGAGTGGAATGTCTAAGATGCTACATGGAGCATAGCTATCATAGTAGCGAGAATATACAAAATTACATATTATTAACATCGTGGGGAAGATGAACATCTAGTCTCCCCTGCATACATCAAATCTACGTCTACAAGAGTCATTTCATCGACTGCTATGATGAACTGCGGCGAAGAAGACAAGAAATTCCAGTAAGGGCCCGGCTAGGGCTATCCCAGCGCGAATCGAGAGAGAAAGGGTTTCCCATCTCATTAAGAAGATTGCCGAGCAGAATGGACGACTACACGATGAAGTTGGGGTTCGAATCTAGTTCCTGGCAGTTTGGCGACTTCCGAAGGAGATCGAGGAAGGTCCCACACGACATCTTGAAGGGGCGATTTCTCAGAAACGTTTCGTTTCTGATGAACGGTGAGGGAAATCCACTTCTAGTCTCAAGACCATCGAAGTATCCCATTTTGTAGAATTGTAGAAACTTTTGAGAATATCAGACAACTTTGTATATTAATGCTCTTTTTCTACATATTCGAATTATTTTAATATTTTTCGATTTTATATTTTCATCGCTATGCCATGTAGAAGTTTCATTTTCGATTTTTAGATTTGCAAGCGATTTTTCGACGATTTAGATTTGCTATTTGGAATTTAGAATTTTATGCAATTTCGAATTTATTTGATAGAGATTCTATCGTTTCACCCGAATTTTAATGTTTTTCATTTGAATTTTGTTCAGATGGAATTTTGTTACATTCAAATTGTATTTCGAATTTACTTGTAAATTGGATTGTATAGTTTTTTGATAAAAAAAAGGAAGTTTAATGGAAACTATGTTCCAAGAATATTAGATTGAAGTATATTTTAAAGAATGTGATATTTGATGATCTATTTTGAGGATCTGAACCAAGTTATAGTCTGATAACTTATTCGACAGATCTGGTTGTGAATATTTCTTGACATGATTCACAATTGTAAAAGTATGGAACTTTATAAGAATTGTATTAGAGAAAGAATTGGAATAAGATTGTAATATGAGGAAAGGTAAATACAAGTTACGACGTAATATTGAAACAGTAAAATGTCTAGGAAATACTTGAGTGAAGTATAACAGCTGATTTAAGGTCGCATTGAAAATGTTATGAAGAGAATTAAAGTGTTATTGAAAGAATAGTATTTATTATATTACCTTTATTATGGTATTTTTTATTAAATGTGTTTGAGGTGCAATAAGAATTTAGTAACAAAAAGTTATGTATTTTGGGAATACAATGTTGTATGAGGAAGGAACTACAAAGTATACCTAGTAAAGATATTTATTATATTCCCATGTTGACGGAGGAACATATTGCATTTATGGCAATGAGCACAGCAGGGTGTCGAGCGATACGGGAAATACGGGAATTTTAGTGACCCGGGAAAAATACGGGAAATTCGCACTTATACGGGAAATCTTGAAAAGTCTCATAATGCCTGATTTCTTAGCCCCCAAACGCTCGGTAGAGTCCTCCCGCTCAGACTTCTATTTCGCCTGCAGACCGCCCTGCCACCCGCAATTTGCGCCACCGATAGAGCGCTAAGCGGGATGAGACCCCAGCCAACCTCGAATGCATGCTTTGCCTGGCCGACCGCCCGCCGTACCCTCTCCGCGTGGGGCTACGCGCTCGGTGCTCCTTGCTGACAATGACATACAGGAATTAGTCCGCATTGTTATTCACAGAGGAGACCTGGGTTTCTCGACAAGAGCAGCCCTTAAAGAAGCTAACAGCTCAAGATCTCAGAAAATTCCAGACGCGAATGTGCTGCAATTTCGCACCAACTGCCGAAAATTGTACATTCGTATCCTATGGCTGAAAAAAATCAAAGAGAGGTCAACTCTTGCTCACAAGAGACACGTGCTATTTCCTGCCTAGACAGTATAGGGGTCGCTGAGATTCCTAAGTTGGAAGAAGTTAGGATCGTCATTGCCCTGGGAATTCTTTGTAATCAGAAGAATTTGCTTTCTGGCGCAATGGCTGACCGCATCAAGAGCAGCTACTCCGCACTTCTGAGACTGCCCTTCGTCACTGCGCGTTAGAAGCAGTTCGGCGGAAAAGAACCACGGCTCGACGTTTGGTCTGAATTAGTGGCTTCAGCACCTTCCTCAGTTCCTGCCAAAAACGATCTCGCAAGCTTGGTTAAAATGATACTGATTTTGTATCACAACAATGCAGCTCTAGACAGAGGCTACTCCTTGAACAAGAAGTGCATGATCGTCAATCACAAAGAAGCAAGTCTGATTGGCATGCAAACTGTTCAGGACGCTGTGATGGTAGCTGGTGGAGTAGAAAAGATAACCGTGAGCAAGAGTCCATACTGCACGAAACTCCTACGCCGTCTTCAAGGAAGCGAAACAGGTGCGAAGCGACGGCTAAGGTGGCAGTCAAAAGAAAAGCCACGAAAGATCTCCATGAATTTGAAGAAAAAAAAAGTACTGTCAAAAGAACTTAATTTTGTGCTGTGTATAACTGACGTTCCTAGTAACAATCTTGTATTTGTCAAAGTGACTTACGGTATTTGATTTCGTTTTGCATTAATTTATTTTCTATTTTCTACCAGGGTGTCTACCGGTAACGAAAGTAACGAATTTTACAAAAGAGTAACAAAAAAGTAACGAATTTTACAAACGGGTAACGAAAATTTTCTGAAGGTGGGTTGAATCATTTAAACTCGCGCCGCTAGGCTCAGAGATTGCGAGTTTCACGCAAGCGGCGCCGTGCCTATTGCATAGCACTAAGCTATATGTCTCCGTGCCCTACCTCAAGGAAATGCATACCGAGGATACCTTGAGCGGTATACATCGGTTCAACGTATATTTTCGGCATCAAGAAGTCTTAAGTTTCGTGTGAAATATTTTTCTATGTTACTGTATTAGGAAACCTGACTTTTCGCGAGACGTTTATTTGCGAATACTTCCGAAACTAAAAAGAAATCTCTTATTTCTGTTATTTGGAAACTATGTCAAATTGAAGTCCAGAAATAACGCGAAACAATTTAATGTCACAATCTTGCAAAATGTTACCGTTTCGAAAAAAATGCGAAAAATCTTCGATATACATATAACTTATTTAAAAAATATGTCAAGTAAATTTGCGACATTCAGTATGGTTAATTCGAAATTCCGTTATAAGTCGATTTTTCCTTCGGACTTTCGTTCCATCGGATATATAATCTAACCGATTATTTCGATAACTTGTTGATAATTCGTGGTTCTCAATCGAAATAAAACTTGCCCTCTTGTCGTATTATTCGTGCAATCCTCTCAGAACAATTCGTAATATTCAATACCGTACCTACTTCGAACGTTCATCCTCCAAAATCGCATCCTTAAGACGGCCGGCTGACCGCACGACTTGCCTGCGGGGATCTCGTCAAACGGACCGAGATCGACGTCAGTTGCATAAAATCATAAAACCCGTCCCCTATCGTGAACTTGTGACCACGAGGACTGCGGGAATCCTGTCAAAGGTGATTGGGCACCCATCACGAAACCTACTTGCCACTTTTCCCATGACCGTATACTTAAAAGCGTGCGGGGAGCGAGAAGTGCATCAACCCACTTAAAAATGGTAGTCTACCTAGCATCGAAATACTAAATCCTCCTCGTGATCCACCCTGAACTCATGAACTCCCAACTACAGCATAGGGACAAAGGGAATCACGGCGCCGACCGAACAACATGTTCATAACTACGGGTGAATTTTAACCATGCCCAACCTTGAGCTTGCCTCCACCATTCTATCAGGACAGATAGACAGGCCGGGTGCGGCGACGATTGCATAATATCTCGAGGACAACTTAAAACGGCCGAGAGCGGCAGCGATTGTGATACATCGCGATATTTCTCCGCATTCAATGACGAGGACAACTGTATTCTTGTCATACGGACAGCAAGTGGCGCTGATAGCGTAATAATGCTATATTTTCTTGTGCCCGAACTCAAGGACAATGGAAATCTCGTCGAATGACTAAAGGTGACGCTGATCTAAATCGCGATTTTTCTCCGTGTTCTATCGTGAAAACTGCGGGAAGCTCACCAAACAACTGAGACCAGCGCCGATCGTGTAACATCTCGATATTTCTCCGCATTTGACTGCGAAGACAGAATTCGGTGACGATCGCGTAACATCGCATACATTTCTTCGTACCTACCGCGGGGACGAAGGAAATCTCTCCAAATGGTCAAGAGCTGAGCAACCTCTTGGTACTGTAATAATAACATATTGTGGACAAGACGACATATTAGCTGAAACAACTCATTGGATATTAAATATCTAGTATATATTTATTCTTTTTTAAATTTTTATAACATCATGTGAATTTCATTTAAAGCGGCTTTGGTGGTGTAGTTGGCAGCATGCTGAACTGCTGTGCCCAATATAGCGGGTTCAAACCCGGCCGAAGTCGTCGGATTTTTTAAAAGCGTTAAAAATCCTTCAGTATGCCTTCCTTCGGAGGGGAAGTAAAGCCAGCGGTCCCATGTCATGGATTTATGGCATGTAAAGGATTCTTCCACAGACAAAACTTGTGTGAAGCTAAATTGTTAGGTTATATTTCGTCGGAACGCTCTATCAAAGTTCCAACGTTCACCACTAGGTATCATTGATATCTGGTAGCAACTTGTAATTGAACGGAACTTGTAGCTAACCCTAAGGGTGTCCGTTGGAAGCAGCTACAGACTCAGACGAGCTGAACATGTCCTCGGACACTCCCGGCACTAAAAGCCATACGATAAATAAAAAACTTCTTTAAAAACAGTTCATTGTTGTTTTTCTTCACCGCGGATTGAGCGCCTATGCTTGTAGACCGCAGACGTAACTTGAATTCAAAGGTAACTAAAATTAGCTAAAAGGTACCTAAAAAGTAACTAATTTTTTTTTCATCCTTACAGTAGACACCCTGTCTACTTTCATAAAAATAAATCTAAATTAAAAAGTATTCGCTGCGTGTCGCCTGTGGAATTTTACTGTTTTTAGCCTTTTCATGGTCTTCTTTCGCAGGGGAGATGCTCATACCAAATTGTTTTAAAGTCCGTGCCACAGATTACCTACTACTACAGATGGCCAACAGCCATGCTAATTCTTGGTACCTAAGACTTCAGCGCTGTCTGATGGTTGACTGATGTACTAGCAACACGTCGACCGGTAGCGCCACCTATGAGCAGATCTCGTAAACACTAACCCTCCCGCACCCTCCCCTCCACCCTGCCCCTTCCCCTCGTTCCGCTAAATATTCTCGTCCTAAATGCTCTGCCCACTTCAATGTTCCGAAAATCACAATCTCCCAATACTTATGGCACATTTTTAAGTGTGGAGATAATAATATGATCTAAAAGAAATAAATCACATTTAAAATACCAATAACAGAATAAATTAATAAAAATAATAACAAAGTGGGAAATTGTGAATTCCAGAACTTTGAAATGAACAATCACAGCATTTAGGACATAACCTCATCACTAATATACATGTTTAAATTTCTTTCAGTTGCAATTGGAGCATATTGCATTGGTGACAAAAATTAGGCTACTACAAGGCCTGCAGCATATTGTTACTCAGCTTGAAAATGGCCCAAGTAGGCCTATAACCAATTAGTTATTAGAAAAAACTACAAAGGAAAAGTACTGGGAAGGGAGAAAATTCATATTTTAAAATGCTTGATGCTGTTAGCAATAACAGTAAAATTTTAAGAGAGAATGCTAAGGATCAGGTGGTGTAACCAGATCCTCATCACACTAAAATTGTTAGTGTAATTAGTGCCAAATACATTAGGGGACAGAAAAAGAATTGGATATCACAAAATATCTATACAGTAGTTCATTTCATATGCCCTTTAAAATATATCCAGTTAAAAATTTTGAAGGGTGAAATGCAGTAAGTAGGCTACACTAAAAATTATCATCACACACTAATACAGTACATTCCATGACGAGCTGTTAAGGGGAAGGGAGAAATAGGACTTTCAATGAAACAAAAGAAAAACACTCAATACTGCTAGAATTCATCATGTTTTATTTAAAAAGTTGTCAATGAAGAGAAGGTAACAGCAAGAGCCAAGATCAAACTTAGCAAAAATACAGTAATCAAATCTGGTCCTCCTAAAAGTATGTGTTGAGGCATGTTCCTTTCTTCTTTCTTGCCAAAGTATAACAGTAGGGTCCAGCACATAATAATGGACCTAGTTCCTCCTTGATGTAATGGCTGACACCGATGAACCGCCAATTCCTACAACACATACCAGTGTGTATGTTGAAACAGTAAACTTAATAAATGTATAACTTAATGCTTGAAACTGGGAACTTGAATTTGCTGACATGTGTATGTTTGCACCTACTATAAGTTAACTACATTTTAAAAGAATCATTGTGTTTTTGATATTAATTCATTTAGGGCTTTCGATAACATATTCATTTAGCCCCATGTATTTGGAAGTGTGTATGATTTGTTGATATTTGTTGTTTTAACGGGCCTAACATCTGGTTATCGGCCCCTAATGGTTTGGGTGATCGTGAAGATGAAACTCAAATGTAAACTATAAATGAAACTAACTACAAACTTATATAGGCTACTAGAAGATGAAATGGAAAACAAAAGGAGAATTAAGGCAAACAAAGGACAGGAGGAAAAGAAATGCCCTCAAACCCTCGAAGAATGAGGATCGAGACACTTGGAAGGAAGGAGAGCCACGAAAGACCCCAGAGGCAATGGAAGAAAGGGGAAAAACCGACCCAGCTCAGGAATCCCTCGGGGTCGCCATCTCCCGAACTCACCAGCCGTGAGCCCCTGAGGGTGCACCAAAGGTGGTGGGGCTACATACACCCTGCCCCTTGAGGGCCTTGAGCAGAAGGCAGGAGATAACAAGAAAAGAAAAAGAAGGCTGACCCCTCGCAGGAGGAGGGCATCAGAAAAGATGAGACAAGGGCCAATTAAGGCGGGAAAGGAATAGACTCCCTAGGCCTCGGATACCCTAATACCGCGGGGGTCGGAAGAGAACAAGAGTTGACCAAGTGAGGTCGACAGGCAAGAAGACAGAGAGGAGCCCGGCACAAGTAAGTGGAAGCAATGCGGGACTCAGCTGGGGCCCCATTGTCGCCAACCCACGTCCCACTAGATGTGAGCCCCTGGGGGAGTGTATGATTTGTATGATAATCTGTGTTATTATGGTATCTGTAGTAGTGTGTATACTTCCTGTAATTCAGGTGAGGACTGGAAAGGAGGCAGCCGTAGCCTTAAGTTGGGAACCATCCCAGCGTTAGCCTGGAGAGGAAGTGGGGAAACCTTGAAAACCACTTCTTGGATGGCCGAGGTGAGAATCGAACCTACCTCTTCTCAGTTCTGCCTCACAAAGATAAGTGTGCACCGTTCCAACAGTCAGACCAGAATTAAATTGCTTAATCAAGCTTGGAAACTAGCCCAGGACCTCAGGAGTGGCAGCAACCACACCACATGGTGGTCTTATTACAGAATCAATTGATGAAAAAATCCCTCCATGTAAGCTTAGACATTGGCATCCTACGTGTTGAAAAATATTGCAAATAACGTGTGGGAATAAAATACTACCTATAGGTATATCAACCATTACATTGGCATACAATAAATCAATTATATTTGTCTTGTATCTATCTCGCGGTTACAGAATATCATCGACAGAACCTAACACTTATTAACTTACCAAGAGTATAAAATAAAAATTGGCAGATAAGGGTGGGGTTATCGGGCCAATGGTTCCATGGTTTTATTGGATTTTCACGTTGGACTTAGTTCCACAGGACATGACGTCCGAAACGGGGGAGGAGCTTACGGTCAGCTGTTTGCAATATGGCGGCGAGATAGTGACGAGACGTAAGCCAGACAGTGATAGGGTGTGCGTTTGTTATGGATTCTAATTTATGATGGCAAAATACTACATATTTTCTTTTATTGATAGAAATATTTTTATAATCAATTTAAATGCAGTGCTTAATTACTACCAGTTAAAAATATTACCCACCTGTAGATAGTTAATTTACTGTCTGCCGTTACATTTATGAAGCCTGTACTTGGGAGCCTAGCGGTGTCGATGTTTTAATTAATTTCACAATATATATATCCAGGGGCGGATCTAGGGAAGGCGACCGCCAAGGGCTCCGCGGTCTGGGGGCCCCGCGCCAAGGATTTTTAAAATTTAATTAATTAATAAATTATACGTTTCAATCTTTTCAAACTAAGTTATAATTCATAGTCTTCTTTTCAGTGCAGCTATGCCCTCCCGTGACCGTTTAGCAAGTTTAGATTTCAGTGAAATAATATAAGAATTCAGCCGGGAAAAGAAGTCGCAAAGTGATATTTTAATATTTCATAGTTTACATAATCTTCATCAAGGGGACATAAAGGTTTCTTTCATTTTCTTAAAATAATGTACTGTAGTGTATTCAAAGTATGGTAACTATTCTTTATTTTATTATTATTGCAAAACTATTTTCCATTTGATTTGATTTTTTTATTATTACCTATTGTTGTCGGCCCCACCTTATCATATCGCCCAGGGCCCCGCAAGGCCTGGATCCGCCACTGTATATATCTCACATAACACAAAGGACGACTCCCTGATAATAAATTGAATCCAGCAACCCTGAATTTGCATGAATGTTTTGGGTTCAAAGAAGCGTTACTTGGGATGCTCAAATCATACTTCAATATTGCTATTATTGACCTACATACTTGCTGTTCAAAGGCAAGAATATAAATTTATTAATCTCTTGCCACAGACAAGTTAAAATGGAGGCATCCTCTTTATCAATATATTTAATTAAATATTTAAAATACAGATATTTAACAAAGCTGGAGTCTCCATTTGAACTTGTCATAAGCAAGCGGAACAGATCTAAAACTACACTTTAAGCTAAATCAAATTCACTCCCCAGCTCGACATAAACCATAATACCAATTAAAACCTATACAAAACATACTCTCCTTACTGTTGTACAACTTTCAAACCAACTATTCGCACTCAAAACTGAAAAACCTTGAAATGGAAACTAATTAAAGTTAGAATAGCCTAGGCCGATCAGGTCTCCTGCTACATTACCGCATATGTATACTTAAAATCACTACTTCTAAATTACTGCTAAGTGACCTATCTGCCTGAGTAGTATAGGTGTTACCGGCCTGCCTGGGATGATGGGTTTCCAAACCGGTACTTAAAACTAAGATTTTACACATTAACTAAATTCAACAGTAAGGAGATCATAGACAAAAACACAATTTAAGCCAAATAATACTTCAATATTGCAAATATTGAGCTACATAGGCCTACTTGCTGTTTAAAGGCAAGAATATAAATTCTCTGGCAAATTAAGGCTAGGGACAGCATTTTTCTTAAGTTTTCTAACCATTCGACTATTGTCAATCGGAAGAACCCCTAAAATAAGTTTGCGAAGAACGGATTACATTCTATGTACGACACAGAAGTATTAGGCTACAAGTTTATCAGTATTTTTGATGTAGCTAAATCCTTGTGAGTACAATTAGAGACAATAACTATCAATAATCAACAGTATCGGTGCTTACGCTGTGGAAAGAAGTCGTCTTCACAAAAATTCAGACTGCACACTGTCATGTAACGTGTAACACGTTTTCCAATTGACAGCGCCGTATCCCATCTTTCTCTCTGAACTTTTTGTACAGGAAAGTAGTGAAGAGATTTCGTACCCATTTTATACGATTTGCAACCGTATACAGAGCAGTACCTCCTCGAATTTGACAAATTCCTTTCTGTTTCCATCACGACATCAATGTTTCACCATGAAAATAAACCTCACCAGTCACAATATTACAGCTTCAACATTCTACCGCGTGGCTGCGCCATCCAACTTTTCTGACGTCAATAGTTACACATTGGCAAGACTATAATATGATCCTAGGCCATTAAAACTATTAGACCATGGGGGTGTATGTTAAGTTCTTATAACCTGTAATTACAGTCCTACATCAGTATTGCCATTACTACCAATTCGACCAACTGAACACCCAGCCCAAACACTGCATTCCTACCATAACATAAACCGTACAGCTTATTTTCCTGTGTGTCTACAAAAATAAATACGAAGTGCCCATAGCATGAATATGCAAGGTAACACATCTACACATTTGTTTGTTCTTGGCTTATTAGAGGAGGACAGGTGCATTTGAATGGTATTTGGGTCGCAGAACATTACACGAGTCGACTACTTTAGCACCATGACTTAGCATAAGTATATTCACGTTGGACTTTGTTCCACAGGACAAGAACACATTAATGTATATACACATGTATATACAACGTACACATTGGTAAGACTATATGATGTAGGCCATTAGACCTATTAGACCATGGGGTGCGTGTGTTAAGTTTTAATAGCCTGTAATTACAGTCCTACATGGCATTACTACCTATTCTAACTGAACTGATCTGTTTTGAATACTGTAATAATTTGAAATTCAAGGAAGGGGAAAAATTAAAGCTTAGACACGTTGTCATGAATCATGAGATTTATATTCTATTGCAATGTGAAATTAATTAATTGATTATTCACACTCCTCAAGATCTTCAGTACACACATGCAATAGGCTCATTTAAATATTTCTGCGAGTTGTAATCAAGTTGTTGCAATGGTTTATGGGACCCAACCTTATTCATCTTGTACTCTACCGTAGGTCTACATTATAGGCCTATTAAAAAAATCCATTACGAGAACCCACAGTACCTAGTTCCACTACCCACTGCCAAAACATTACGGTAACACAGACTTCTTACCTGGTCATAGACTGGATCATTTCTTAGGAGAGTAATTGCCATATATTCCTCTGCTATTTCGAGAACAGCGATTTATGATTTGTTTTTTTCCTTCTTCCGGTGATAGGCACAGTTCACAGAATTTGGTAGGTCTACCTATGGGATAAATAATAGTGAAAGTTAATTGATATGTCAAGTAGAATGTCACCTGCGTCTAATATCAATTCAAAACTAGGCCTATATTTTTACAGCCACTACAGAAACACAAAACTTAAAATAAGCATACTTACTCGCCGTAGCAGAAGAAGAACTGTTCACTTCTCATTACCACGAAGACAATTTGATATAAGAAAGGTGAGATAGAACACAACATTAGCTTATTTATATACGGCCAATATTATTACATACAACTCATAAACAGAGCCGCCATGGCATGGTCAGTGCCGCCAACCTAGTAGAAATAATGTTTATTTAATGATAAGTGCCGTAATTATAGTCTGTGAGCAAGATAATTGCAAGGAAATGTCAATTAGGAATTATGTGTATATTTATTGACTAAATATAGTGATATGTTTGCAATTTAATTACAACGTTGTATCATGCATATGTTGGCAACACGATATACAGCGCTCCATACGACTGGCACGTGCTACTACACCGATGGTGCCAAATGATCCCTATCTGGATGACACCCCCTGGTCCGTGCAAACACTCAATGCAAATGCGTCACACATGCACACATTTCAAAAACTACAAACTATATCTCACAGCTCTCGACATTTTACTATCAAACATCCGTCACCAACATGTGCCTACAAAATACACCACGCAAGTGACAGAATTCTTCTCGTATGGGCATTGTTTCAGTCGCTTATTAACCACTGTCTGTGTCGGATTTCCTTTTATTGTCATTGTTTCGTTACTTTTACTTCGCCGAAGTTCGACCCGAGGACTGGACACTTCCCGTACAGCATGTACAGAAAGAAATACTGAAGGCGGTCTGGATATCGTGGTGGATGAAATGATTATTAACCTTGGCAATTCATTAAGCTCTGATGAAGACAATGATGGTGGTGATGATAGGGACAGTGAAGCGATGGAGGGTTTCAAAGAAACCCTTGCCAAGTGACTGAAGATAATTTATTTATTGGTGTCAGTTCGCTTGCGTCAATCGATAATAGAGCACAGGCCATTGTTTCCCGTCATAGTGTTCAAAATACCGTCCGTCATTCAACAGCCTACAATTCGACCATATAAAACCACGGCAATAACATCGCCACAGAGGGGCTTGTTTGACTGCTCAGTGCTAAATATGTCTTTACTTTAACTTTACTTTTGTATTATCACGAAAGCTAATATTAACCGTAGAGAGTCGCGATTCAGTGAGTGTGCATGGTGTTATCTGTCAACTACTGTAGTAAGCTGTGAACGACCTCCACTCAGACTCTTGTTCCATGTTAAAGGATAATCATTGCATGGTGAGTTTTTATATTCATTAGCTGCAGAGTGTTTGCCCTCTTTGTCATAATTATTGAATTGAATACCGATGATAAAGGTATCATAGCTTCGGTGTGTAATTTATTTATTCATCTAAAAGTATCGTATTTCTCCGTTTGAATGTCCTCGGCGTTGAATCAGGATCGTTTTTAAAATTATATTACGTACAATTGTACAGAAATACTGTTTGAAGTGTAGCGCTGTGTATTATTCGAATCAGTTGATTTAAAACAACCCTAAAAAAGCAACACAGCTCAGCTGTTCCAAGCTCCCGACATATCCTTCGCGTTGTTTCCTCGAAATACAGGGTGTAGGTGAGAAGCATGCTTAGAATTCTTGCTGTGTGGCGGTTGGACGTAGGGTCTTGTTATGTGGCGACCGTGGGTTGCGGAGAGGAAATGCGGGTCAAAGTGACAGGAAGGCTGTCAGTACCGAATTCGCGGGGTTAGCAATACTGTATTTGTCCCATAATTTACGCGTGTAATAGCTGACACACCTCCTATTTTACTATAAAGAGTCGTGATCTAAAAAGGGATAGTGGGTGGGTAACATACTACTACATGACCCCCAAAATTATTATTCATTATTACAAAGGGTATTTTGAAAAAGCCTTCTTGGCTTAGGTGGCAGCACGCCGGCCTCTCACCGCTGGGTCCGTGGTTCATATCCCGGTCACTCCATGTGAGATCTGTGCTGGACAAAACGGAGGCAGACAGGTTTTTCTCCGGGTACTCCGGTTTTCCCTGTCAAAATTTCATTCCAGCAACACTCTCCACTATCATTTCATTTGTCATTCATTTAATCATTGCCCCAGAGGAGTGCATCAGGCCTCGGCAGCCGGCACAGTCCATATCCTCGCTGCTAGATGGGGGCTTCATTCATTTCATTCCTGACCCGGTCGGAGACTGGAAGCAGGCTGTGGATTTTCATTTTTCACAAAGGGTATTTTGACTATTTTCAGTAGTGTAGAAAATTGTATCGCCTTGTTCCAGGCTCCTATAGAGCTTACATTTTCTTTCGATCCTTCATTTGCCCTAGGACGTGCCAGCGGCGTAAGGTTATGCATTACCAGCTTCTGGTTTAGTAGTCAGGTAATGGAAGCAATGGGAACTGTGTACTACAATTTTCCTTGCATGTAACGAAGCAACTTATTGTTGTTAAGAGAACGTAAAATGCACCAAGAATGATATGATCTTTAGCTGTGCAGTGAGAAAGCTCTGCATGTTTTCATTCCTTATGTATTAATGATGCGAAATGTCAGCTAACGTTGTGCCACATACAACACTCGTAGTCTCTAAATGTTGAACATTTCCCCGTAAATTACAGCAGTTAATGTTTGAATTGCTTATAAGATCGTGACAAAGAAAATGTTCCTCCAATTGGATGATTGTATTTAGGCCTAACTGTATGCACGTCGTATAATCTTGGCGAGGTGTATTTTTTTCACGGAGCAACTTTACACCGTTGTAGGCATGCGGCTTTTTGTATTTAGTTTTCTGGCATCTTGTTTTAAATTATTGACTAACATATTTCTAAATACAGACAATCCATACCTCCATTAGGATTCGGGTTCCATAATTCATGCAAAATGAGGTTCGTTCGTTTGTGAAATTGAGGTCATAACTCTCCCCCCTACCCTTTCAGTGATTACCGTATGGTACTTGACGTAGACTAGGGTGAAGATGTAAGTGAAAATGAAATTCCACAACCTGCTTCCAGTCTCCGACCGGGTCAGGAATGGAATGAATAAAGCCCCCATCTAGCGGCGAGGATATGAATTGTGCCGAGGCCTGACGCAATCCTCTGGGGCAATGATTAAATGAATGACAGATGATAATGGAGAGTGTTCCTGGAATGAAATTTTGATGGGGAAAACCGAAGTACCCGGAGAAAAAACCCGTCTGCCTCCGTTTTGTCCAGCACAGATCTCGCATGGAGTGACCGGGATTTGAACCACGGACCCAGTGGTGAGAGGGCGGCGTGCTGCCGCCTATGCCACGGAGGCTCTGGTGAAGATGTAAGTGAGCATTTCAAAAAAAAATTGTCGACAGATGTTTGGTTAATTAACTTACGGTAATATTTTCCATAGGTACTGAAGACTGGGCACAGTTGGATTGTAAGGTGGAACCGCATATGCTATCAAATATCGCTTTCTTGCAATGAAATTTGTATATTATAAAATGATTATTGGTTAAATTATTAAATTATTATAATTATAATGATTAAATACATATTAAAGAAGAAACGACGCGTTGTTAGTAAATATTAGGCCTACCGGTACGGCGAATAGCCTATAACTCGTAGCATCCGTCACAATTTAGCATTTAAACGGGTCACGTTAATGCATAATATACTAATATAACAACCTGATAGCAAATTATAATAATATTCTCACATATTACATATTTAATTTGCACCAACTTAATTATTGTAGTCTAAGATACGTTAGTCCCACTGCCGTTTGAAATGTGCAAATCGCACACTTTGTAGGCAAGCTGTTTGTTATGGTTGTCGCTGATGCGAAGTTTTACTAATTACTCTTTTAGGAGACACTTGTCTTTGGAATATTCATGAAAGGCCAACCCTCTAGTTCTTATTTCATAAAGTTGAACGCCTAAAAACAAAACCACAATCCGAAATAATAAAGAAGATAATCACGAACGATTCACTGCCAATGAAAATCAAGTGGATATTCGCGGACCGGAAGTTCGCTATGCATAAGCTTCGGTGCCATTTTAACTCGTGGAAGCTCTATACGGTTACGGTACCATACAATTCAGTCACTTCCCGTAAACATTCATTATGTGACACTCCTACAGGGTGTCTACCGGTAACGAAAGTAACGAAAAAGTAACGAATTTTACAAATGGGTAATGAAAGTAACGAAAAAGTAACGAATTTTACAAACGGGTAACGAAAATTTTCTGAAGGCGGGTTGAATCATTTAAACTCGCGCCGCTAGGCTCAGAGATTGCGAGTTTCACGCAAGCGGCGCCGTGCCTATTGCATAGTACTAAGCTATATGTCTCCGTGCCCGACCTCAAGGAAATACATACCGAGGATACCTTGAGCGGTATACATCGGTTCAACGTATATTTTAGGCATCAAGAAGTCTTAAGTTTCTTGTGAAATATTTTTCTGTGTTACTGTATTAGGAAACCTGACTTTTCGCGAGACGTTTATTCGCGAATACTTCCGAAACTAAAAAGAAATCTCTCATTTCTGTTATTTGGAAACTATGTCAAATTGAAGTTCAGAATTAACGCGAAACAATTTAATGTCGCAATCTTGCGAAATGTTACCGTTTCGAAAAAAATGCGAAAAATCGTCGATACATATAACTTATTTAAAAAATATGTCAAGTAAATTTGAGACATTCAGTATGGTTAATTCGAAATTCCGTTATAAGTCGATTTTTCCTTCGAACTTTCGTTCCATCGGATATATAATCTAACCGATTATTTCGATAATTTGTTGATAATTCAGGGATCTCAATCGAAATAAAACTTGCCCTCTTGTCGAATTATTCGTACAATCCACTCAGTACAATTCGTAATATTCGATACCGTACCTACTTCGAACGTTCATCCTCCAAAATCGCATCCTCAAGACGGCCGACTGACCGCACGACTTGCCTGCTGGAATCTCGTCAAACGAACCGAGATCGACGTCAGTTGCGTAAAATCATAAAACCCGTCCCCTATCGTGAATTTGTGACCACGAGGACTGCGTGAATCCTGTCAAAGGTGATTGGGCCCCCATCACGGGGCACCCATCACGAAACCTACTTGCCACTTTTCCCATGACCGTATACTTAAAAGCGTGCGGGGAGCGAGAAGTGCATCAACCCACTTAAAAATGGCAGCCTACGTAGCATCGAAATACTAAATCCTCCTCGTGGTCCACCCTGAACTCATGAGCTCCCAACTACAGCATAGGGACAAAAGGAATCATGGCGCCGACCGAACAACATGTTCATAACTACGCGTGAATTTTAACCATGCCCAACCTTGAGCTTGCCTCCGCCATTCTATCAGGACAGATAGACAGGCAGACAATCGTTGAACCGCCGCGTGCGGCGACGATTGCATAATATCTCGAGGACAACGGAAAACGGCCGAGAGCGGCAGCGATTGCGATACATCGCGATATTTCTCGTCATTCAATGACGAGGACAACTGTATTCTTCTCAAACGGACAGCAAGTGGTGCCGATTGCGTAATAATGCTATATTTTCTTGTGCCCGAACTCAAGGACAATGGAAATCTCGTCGAATGACTAAAAGTGACGCTGATGATCTAAATCGTTTTCTCCGTGTTCTATCGTGAAAACTACGGGAAGCTCACCAAACAACTGAGACCAGCGCCGATCGTGTAACATCTCGATATTTCTCCGCATTTGACTGCGAAGACAGAATTCGGTGCCGATCGCGTAACATCGCATACATTTCTTCGCGACCTACCGCGGGGACGAAGGAAATCTCGCCAAATGGTCAAGAGCTGAGCAACCTCTTGGTACCGTAATAATAACAACATATTGTGGACAAGACGACATATTAGCTGAAACAACTCATTGAATATTAAATATCTAGTATATATTTATTATTTTTAAAATTTTTATAACATCATGTGAATTTCATTTAAAGCGGCTTCGGTGGTGTAGTTGGTAGCATGCTGAAATGCTGTGCCCAATATAGCGGGTTCAAACCCGGTCGAAGTCGTCGGATTTTTTTAAAGCGTTAAAAATCCTTCAGTATGCCTTCCTTCGGAGGGGAAGTAAAGCCGGCGGTCCCATGTCATGGATTTATGGCATGTTAAGGATTCATCCACAGACAAAACTTGTGTGAAGCTAAATTGCTTGGTTATATTTCGTCGGAACGCTCTATCAAAGTTCCAACGTTCACCACTAGGTGTCATTGATATCTGGTAGCAACTTGAAATTGAACGGAACTTGTAGCTCACCCTAAGGGTGTCCGTTGGAAGCAGCTACAGACTCAGACGAGCTGAACATATCCTCGGACACTCCCGGCACTAAAAGCCATGCGATAAATAAAAATCTTCTTTAAAAACAGTTCATTGTTGTTTTTCTTCACCGCGTGATGAGCGCCTATGCTTGTAGAGCGCAGACGTAACTTGAATTCAAAGGTAACTAAAATTAACTAAAAGGTAACTAAAAGGTACCTAAAAAGTAACTAATTTTTACTTCATTCTTACAGTAGACACCCTGTCCTATTCTCTACTCTCTCAACCCTCCTCAGTAAAACAGTCATTTATATCAGCTCTCCTCAGGTAAACGGTATTTTATTTGTGTTGTAGCATCTCATCCCATCTGCGAGAGAGTTCACTCGTGCGCTTTACTCGCGCTACGGATTAGGCCTAAATCTCGCTATCACCCGTGAGCCGCGGAAGTGTCTCCAAAAATGCCAGAAAATCTTGATTCGCACCTTTTAAGATTCATTTTTCAGTAATTCGGTATGCGAACTCTAGTCTTAGAGGGTTCTAAGATATACGGGAATTTAGTGGATTTTAATACGGGAATTTGAAAAAAGGTCATCGCTCGACACCCTGGCACAGTTATGTAATTGTTTCATTTGTTGAAGAAATATCTGTAGCGACAGATCTACGTAATATTTATATTGATAGTAAGAAGTTTTAAGAGGCAGTATTATTGGATAGGAGTAGGCTCTGTTTTTAACTATCTTGGCTCACAGATTTCTGCCAATGGTGACTGCAGTCATGAGATCAAAATACGATTGCTACTTGGTAGACAGGCATTTTCAAATCTGGACAATGTCTTAAGGAGTAGAGACCTAACCTTAACAACAAAGATCCGTATAGTAAGGGCTATGGTTTTTCCAGTTGTGATGTACGGATGTGAGACCTGGACCATAAGAAAAGCTGAACGCCGTAGAATAGATTCCTTTGAATTATGGTGTTGGAGAAAAGTTCTTAGAGTTCCATGGACAGCGAAGAGAACCAATAAGTCAGTTTTACAGCAAATTAAACTAGTGTGTTCCTTGGAGGGCTTAATCCTGAAACAAAAACTGGGCTACTTTGGACACATCATGAGAAGACATAATAATAATAATAATAATAATATCGTATGGCATCGGGTGCCTGGTGCAAGCTTTGCTATTTGACACCCAGAGGGTAGCTTGCATGTCGAATTTCGTAGTTCCTTGGCTATGAAAGTCAAGGAGGTTAGATGTTAGATATCTAATGAGAAGACATGATTCATTAGAGAAGACCTTAATGCTGGGGAAGATAGAAGGCACAAGAAGAAGAGGGAGGCAAAGAATGAGATGGATGGCATCACAGAAGCACTAAATTCCAGCTTGGTAAATCTTCGGGAGGCAGTGCAGGACAGAAGAAATTGGCATAGTATAGTACATGGGGTCACGGAGAGTCGGAATCGGCTAAACGAATCGAGAGAGAGGCTATTTGAAGTTATTGAGATAGTCTCAACAGTTGAAATTCCTTGAAAAGAGCTGGACAGCGGATCCTAGTTTAAATTGTATCTGAAAGAAATTATAGGAGCAATGGATCTTTGTTAAAGCTGAGAGTAGGCTGAGTTCTATTTAAACGGTTCGAAGTAGACCTTAAATTAAAGGTAATTATTCGATGGAGAGGAGAGTTATACAGGTTTATTATGTGTGTGCACGCTGGTAAACACAGCAAGCTAAGCCGGCGGTGACTAGAGAGATTGCGGCCGCGCGCACCCGCTCGAGCCGGCGGTTGGAGGCTCCGCTTACTCATATTGTTAGTTCACACGTGTTTTGTCATTCATATGGGCGTGTATTTGCAAAGCTTAGACATTAATGTTGCATGTTTAGTGAGTATTGTGATTACTGTGATAGTTGGTCATGCCTAGACACCAATTCACATTGCACGAACATGTGTGTATCCATAATTCGTATATGAAAAGCAGAAAATCTTGTCCTGAAACGAGACTAAAATTTCGAATCAAGTTTCCAGGAAGACCTGCGCCTATTGCCATTACAATTAGGAGGCTCGCTAAACGATTCAAGGAAACAGGCTCCGTAAATAATAAGAGTTGACGGTCTTTCATCAGAAGATGTCAGAGAGGGAGGATAATTTCAGCATAGCGTATGAGCACTGTAAGTACACATTATTGAACGTTTGGTAAAAGTCCGCCAGCTGAACCGGGTGTGCGCAGCCGTGATCTGCGCTAGTCACAACCGGCTTAGTTTGCCGTATTTACTGGCGCGCACACACATAATAACCGTGTATTTAATAACTATTTTTATTTTTACGATAGACCAGTAAGAGGAGGTGAATAAACTATGTCTATACTTAGCTGTACGGATTATAGAATCCTGGATTGAAATATTTTTACCGATAAAGTCATAGTAATGTGAAAGATGTTCTAGATTCTGAAAGAATTAAGTTGAGAGAGAGAGGAAGGAAGAAAGTTAATGCATATAATTCAAGTTTGAAGTAGGCATTTTTGCCAGTTGTAAATATTTTATTTAAAGATTTTTAGTTGACGAACTTCATCGTAAATGTTTGTAAAATATATATAAAACATGTATAATATTGATAGGAATTATTTAATACTAGTTGAAACCCGTCAAAAATGACGGTCAATAGAAAAATATTTACTGAAGAATTTTCTTATGTAGGCCTACTGTATATTCTTTGTACGATGATTTTTTGGCTCTATTGAAACTATAAGGGCGTCAAAAGATTGCACTCTCAACATTGCAAAATACTGCTGGCCATGACTGAAAAATTGATGAGGCAAATTGAGACCTATACGTTCCAGAGTTTTCCCTTGAGCTTCATTGATTGTGACAGAGTATGCCAAATAAATTGGAAAATATTGCCTCTTAAAACAAAATGATAGTGTTTTATCGGATGCTGTTAAATCAAGTAGAAGGATTCGACCTCTCTGCCTAATTTTAACTGCACTTATTATTTCCAAATCCAAGCAATATGGTTGCATTTAGGAGCCCTTGGGAAACGTTCAGATTTCTAAGCAGCATAACGGTTCAAGCGTTTGGAATATGTGGAGGCAAGTCATTTAGTTCCAAGGAATTCAAGAACTCTGAGGAGTCTAATAAAACTGGCCGCAAACCGTCACATATAATTTTGGAATATAACGAAGAAATGCGATGATGTGCACCTCCATACATCTTAAAACAATGTGGACCGTATGGGTGTGGCACAGTAACATTGGCACCAAATGAAACGAAGGACATAGCATTGTACTGCCGATTAGTCTCTCTGAAATTCCTTGAGATATCATCTCCAGTGAAAAATAATTGTTGCAGCATGTCAAATGTTTTATATTTAGTCAGATTAATTTTACATTACAACAGCAAAGCTCAAAATAACCAAGTGAAGATTTCTCTCAAGAGAAATACAGTGCAGAACAATGTTTAAATTTGTTCGTCAAGGACCCTACACTGTAACGGTATAGTATCTGGAATTGTATCTGAAATGCCGTATTCATATTGGAGTTTAAAAGTGGCTTCGTATTTTTCTCCGATTTCCCACTTGTTTGCGGCTAATGTTCTATTTCGTAAAATGGGTTTATTTATAGCAGCATTTCTCCCCAAATTAACGTCATAGCTTATTAAATAACACTATAGTGGCCTGCATCAACGCAGCTGCCAAATATTAAATAGCAAATAATAACTTACTTCCATTGCCAAAATCAACTGCGTGGTTAGACTCATTGTTATGTACTCTAAAAAAATAATCAATAAACAACAATATTCACTTATACAACTAAGTTCAGAGACTTCCATTCTCAAGTTGGTTGCTGATGAGAATGCGATGAGACTGATCGCCAATAATAAAATCCTTGCAATTTTTGCAATTTGCTTGCAAACGCAACTCAGGATGACGAACTTCATTTTGAAATAAACAGAATGAAACTGCTCTAAATAATCAATTTCCATCACCTGTTGAAGGTACAATACTTTGCATTTCCATGACAGTAAATTATGCAAGGGAGCATAGAATCACTTCGCCACTACTGGAATGAGCATGGACTCACTTCGCCAGCCACCGTAATGGAGGGAGTTTTAGAATTATATGTTCAGTGTTTTTCAAAGATCGTATTAACACAGGGAAGCCCAGTCTTAAGGCTACATTCTGAGCTATCGCCCCAGATTCCAGGTTCGATCCCTGCTCTGCCAAGAAATTTAATTCTGGTCTGAGGGCTGGAACGGGGCGCACTCTTGAGGCAAACCTAAGAAGAGCTAAATTTGATTCCCATCTCAACAACCTTGGATGTGGTTTTCCGTGGTTTCCCACTTCCACTCCAGGCAAATACCGGGATAGTTCCTAACTTAAAGCCTCAGACGTCAACTCTCCATTCCCCATACTAATTACAAATGCACACATCAATACAGCCATCACATTAACACAGGTTATCAGAGAAAGGTTTACACTCACACACCAAAGTAGACGGGGCTGAGTGACCACGATGTCTGAGTCCATCAAATGAATTATGTTCGACAATTTTCTCTCAAGGCGAAGCGATTGTGCCGATATTTATTTAATAATTTAAAAGTATCTGGGAACGTAAATCATGGAGAATTCCTTACCTTACGGGAATAATAAACGTAGCCTAACATATGTTTAGACAATGTAATACCAATTGCAAGATAGAATAATTGGGAAATAGAATTACATGTCTGAGGTGGGAATCAAACTCCTTCGACGATGCATAATCAATTTCGTTGTCCACAATGTTAGCCGCTGAGCCACCCAGACAACGAAATTAGAGTGCAATATTAAGAGACGTAAACAACAAACGCACTTAACTGCCAGTTACAGTTCATCAATATTTCCCTTATTTCATGATTCTCAACTCCCTATTCCCCATACTAATTACAAATGCACACATCAATACAGCCATCACATTAACACAGGTTATCAGAGAAAGGTTTACACTCACACACCAAAGTAGACAGGGCTGAGTGACCACGATGTCTGAGTCCATCAAATGAATTATGTTCGACAATTTTCTCTCAAGGCGAAGCGATTGTGCCGATTTTCATTTTCAATTTAAAAGTATCTGGCAACGTAAATCATGGAGAATTTCTTACCTTACGGGAATAATAAACGTAACATATGTTTAGACAATGTAATACCAATTGCAAGATAGAATAATTGGGAAATAGAATTACATGTCTGAGGTGGGAATCAAACTCCTTCGACGATGCATAATCAATTTCGTTGTCCACAATGTTAGCCGCTGAGCCACCCAGACAACGAAATTAGAGTGCAATATTAAGTGACGTAAACAACAAACGCACTCAACTGCCAGTTACAGTTCATCAATATTTCCCTTATTTCATGATTCTATTCCAGTATATATCGGGATACAACATAAGCGATATTTCCCTTTTCAATTCTCATAAACAAAGATCACACTACGATACGGTGGATCTTTTATCCGCCATTTCTCTCATGAAGAAACGCAATTGTGGCAACGCGCAATTGCCACATATATTACCTTTTTCTTTAAACATATAAAAATATACCGTAACATATATTTTCCTTTTAAAGACACACTGCAAATCTGCATGCCAAGAGCTTTCGTTAGAATGCCATACGAAGCCAATCGGTTAAGTCGTTTTCAAAATCTCGTGTGTACAAAAAATACCTTAGTGTTTTAAATATAGATGGCAACAGAGAATTCGTTACTTTACAGGAATGATAAAAGTGAAATATGTTTCTACACTCTAATACCAATCGTAGGAAGGAAGAAAACAAAAAAAAAACATATCCGAGGTGGGAATCGAACCCTCTCGACAATGCAAAGGATGGCAACAGAGAATTCGTTACTTTACGGGAATGATAAAAGTGAAATATGTTTCTACACTCTAATACCAATCGTAGGAAGGAAGAAAACAAAAAAAAACATATCCGAGGTGGGAATCGAACCCTCTCGACCATGCAAAGGATGGCAACAGAGAATTCGTTACTTTACGGGAATGAAAAAGTGAAATATATCTCTACAATGTAATACCAATCGTAGGAAGGAAGAAAATGAAAATAAATAAACGTATCCGAGGTGGGAATCGAACCCTCTCGACCATGCAAAGGATGGCAACAGAGAATTCGTTACTTTACGGGAATGATAAAAGTGAAATATGTTTCTACAATGTAATACCAATCGTAGGAAGGAAGAAAACGAAAATAAAAAAAACATAACCGAGGTGGGAATCGAACCCTCTCGATGGGAACAGAGAATTCGTTACTTGACGGGAATGATAAAAGTGAAATATGTTTCTACAATGTAATACCAATCGTAGGAAGGAAGAAAACGAAAATAAAAAAAACATAACCGAGGTGGGAATCGAACCCTCTCGATGGGAACAGAGAATTCGTTACTTGACGGGAATGATAAAAGTGAAATATGTTTCTACAATGCAATACCAATCGTAGGAAGGAAGAAAACGAAAATAAAAAAACATATCCGAAGTGGGATCGAACCCTCTCGATCATGCATAATACAAATTTCTGGCCAGTAACCTTATCCCCTTGGCCAACCAGACAACTATGTGACACTGCAGTATTAAGCTATCTAACCAGTATACACACTCAACCTGCACTTTATGTCCTTCAATTCGTGGTTTATTTAATATAATTCTATTTCAATGCATATTGTAAAAACATAACTAACATTATTGGAGACCCTTTTTAATTCTCATAAACAAAGATCTCAGTTAGACGCGACCGGAATCGCCATTTTCCTTGTTGAGAAAGGCCATTGTGCGCATGCGCGAGAGTGTCAAATATTACATATTTCTTTAATCATTTAAAAATATACCGTAACATATATTTTCCTTTTAAAGAAACTCTGCAAATCTGCATGCCAAGAGCTTTCGTTAGAATGTCTTACGAAGCCAATCGGTTAAGTCGTTTTCACAATCTCGTGTGTACAAAAAACAGCTTAGTGTTTTAAATATATAGATGGCAACAGAGAATTCGTTACTTTACAGGAATGATAAAAGTGAAATATGTTTCTACACTCTAATACCAATCGTAGGAAGGAAGAAAACAAAAAAAAACATATCCGAGGTGGGAATCGAACCCTCTCGACAATGCAAAGGATGGCAACAGAGAATTCGTTACTTTACGGGAATGATAAAAGTGAAATATGTTTCTACACTCTAATACCAATCGTAGGAAGGAAGAAAACAAAAAAAAACATATCCGAGGTGGGAATCGAACCCTCTCGACCATGCAAAGGATGGCAACAGAGAATTCGTTACTTTACGGGAATGAAAAAGTGAAATATATCTCTACAATGTAATACCAATCGTAGGAAGGAAGAAAATGAAAATAAATAAACGTATCCGAGGTGGGAATCGAACCCTCTCGACCATGCAAAGGATGGCAACAGAGAATTCGTTACTTTACGGGAATGATAAAAGTGAAATATGTTTCTACAATGTAATACCAATCGTAGGAAGGAAGAAAACGAAAATAAAAAAAACATAACCGAGGTGGGAATCGAACCCTCTCGATGGGAACAGAGAATTCGTTACTTGACGGGAATGATAAAAGTGAAATATGTTTCTACAATGTAATACCAATCGTAGGAAGGAAGAAAACGAAAATAAAAAAAACATAACCGAGGTGGGAATCGAACCCTCTCGATGGGAACAGAGAATTCGTTACTTGACGGGAATGATAAAAGTGAAATATGTTTCTACAATGCAATACCAATCGTAGGAAGGAAGAAAACGAAAATAAAAAAACATATCCGAAGTGGGATCGAACCCTCTCGATCATGCATAATACAAATTTCTGGCCAGTAACCTTATCCCCTTGGCCAACCAGACAACTATGTGACACTGCAGTATTAAGCTATCTAACCAGTATACACACTCAACCTGCACTTTATGTCCTTCAATTCGTGGTTTATTTAATATAATTCTATTTCAATGCATATTGTAAAAACATAACTAACATTATTGGAGACCCTTTTTAATTCTCATAAACAAAGATCTCAGTTAGACGCGACCGGAATCGCCATTTTCCTTGTTGAGAAAGGCCATTGTGCGCATGCGCGAGAGTGTCAAATATTACATATTTCTTTAATCATTTAAAAATATACCGTAACATATATTTTCCTTTTAAAGAAACTCTGCAAATCTGCATGCCAAGAGCTTTCGTTAGAATGTCTTACGAAGCCAATCGGTTAAGTCGTTTTCACAATCTCGTGTGTACAAAAAACAGCTTAGTGTTTTAAATATATAGATGGCAACAGAGAATTCGTTACTTTACAGGAATGATAAAAGTGAAATATGTTTCTACACTCTAATACCAATCGTAGGAAGGAAGAAAACAAAAAAAAACATATCCGAGGTGGGAATCGAACCCTCTCGACAATGCAAAGGATGGCAACAGAGAATTCGTTACTTTACGGGAATGATAAAAGTGAAATATGTTTCTACACTCTAATACCAATCGTAGGAAGGAAGAAAACAAAAAAAAAACATATCCGAGGTGGGAATCGAACCCTCTCGACCATGCAAAGGATGGCAACAGAGAATTCGTTACTTTACGGGAATGAAAAAGTGAAATATATCCTTACAATGTAATACCAATCGTAGGAAGGAAGAAAATGAAAATAAATAAACGTATCCGAGGTGGGAATCGAACCCTCTCGACCATGCAAAGGATGGCAACAGAGAATTCGTTACTTTACGGGAATGATAAAAGTGAAATATGTTTCTACAATGTAATACCAATCGTAGGAAGGAAGAAAACGAAAATAAAAAAAACATAACCGAGGTGGGAATCGAACCCTCTCGATGGGAACAGAGAATTCGTTACTTGACGGGAATGATAAAAGTGAAATATGTTTCTACAATGTAATACCAATCGTAGGAAGGAAGAAAACGAAAATAAAAAAAACATAACCGAGGTGGGAATCGAACCCTCTCGATGGGAACAGAGAATTCGTTACTTGACGGGAATGATAAAAGTGAAATATGTTTCTACAATGCAATACCAATCGTAGGAAGGAAGAAAACGAAAATAAAAAAACATATCCGAAGTGGGATCGAACCCTCTCGATCATGCATAATACAAATTTCTGGCCAGTAACCTTATCCCCTTGGCCAACCAGACAGCTATGTGACACTGCAGTATTAAGCTATCTAACCAGTATACACACTCAACCTGCACTTTATGTCCTTCAATTCGTGGTTTATTTAATATAATTCTATTTCAATGCATATTGTAAAAACATAACTAACATTATTGGAGACCCTTTTTAATTCTCATAAACAAAGATCTCAGTTAGACGCGACCGGAATCGCCATTTTCCTTGTTGAGAAAGGCCATTGTGCACATGCGCGAGAGTGTCAAATATTACATATTTCTTTAATCATTTAAAAATATACCGTAACATATATTTTCCTTTTAAAGAAACTCTGCAAATCTGCATGCCAAGAGCTTTCGTTAGAATGTCTTACGAAGCCAATCGGTTAAGTCGTTTTCACAATCTCGTGTGTACAAAAAACAGCTTAGTGTTTTAAATATATAGATACCGTAACATATATTTTCCTTTTAAAGACACACTGCAAATCTGCATGCCAAGAGCTTTCGTTAGAATGCCATACGAAGCCAATCGGTTAAGTCGTTTTCAAAATCTCGTGTGTACAAAAAATACCTTAGTGTTTTAAATATAGATGGCAACAGAGAATTCGTTACTTTACAGGAATTATAAAAGTGAAATATGTTTCTACACTCTAATACCAATCGTAGGAAGGAAGAAAACAAAAAAAAACATATCCGAGGTGGGAATCGAACCCTCTCGACAATGCAAAGGATGGCAACAGAGAATTCGTTACTTTACGGGAATGATAAAAGTGAAATATGTTTCTACACTCTAATACCAATCGTAGGAAGGAAGAAAACAAAAAAAAAACATATCCGAGGTGGGAATCGAACCCTCTCGACCATGCAAAGGATGGCAACAGAGAATTCGTTACTTTACGGGAATGAAAAAGTGAAATATATCTCTACAATGTAATACCAATCGTAGGAAGGAAGAAAATGAAAATAAATAAACGTATCCGAGGTGGGAATCGAACCCTCTCGACCATGCAAAGGATGGCAACAGAGAATTCGTTACTTTACGGGAATGATAAAAGTGAAATATGTTTCTACAATGTAATACCAATCGTAGGAAGGAAGAAAACGAAAATAAAAAAAACATAACCGAGGTGGGAATCGAACCCTCTCGATGGGAACAGAGAATTCGTTACTTGACGGGAATGATAAAAGTGAAATATGTTTCTACAATGTAATACCAATCGTAGGAAGGAAGAAAACGAAAATTAAAAAAACATAACCGAGGTGGGAATCGAACCCTCTCGATGGGAACAGAGAATTCGTTACTTGACGGGAATGATAAAAGTGAAATATGTTTCTACAATGCAATACCAATCGTAGGAAGGAAGAAAACGAAAATAAAAAAACATATCCGAAGTGGGATCGAACCCTCTCGATCATGCATAATACAAATTTCTGGCCAGTAACCTTATCCCCTTGGCCAACCAGACAACTATGTGACACTGCAGTATTAAGCTATCTAACCAGTATACACACTCAACCTGCACTTTATGTCCTTCAATTCGTGGTTTATTTAATATAATTCTATTTCAATGCATATTGTAAAAACATAACTAACATTATTGGAGACCCTTTTT
Organism: Meconema thalassinum; assembly: GCA_946902985.2. NCBI lineage: Eukaryota > Metazoa > Arthropoda > Insecta > Orthoptera > Tettigoniidae > Meconema > Meconema thalassinum. Next base: position 219,107,243 of record OX336391.1, read on the forward strand.
AATTCTCATAAACAAAGATCTCAGTTAGACGCGACCGGAATCGCCATTTTCCTTGTTGAGAAAGGCCATTGTGCGCATGCGCGAGAGTGTCAAATATTACATATTTCTTTAATCATTTAAAAATATACCGTAACATATATTTTCCTTTTAAAGAAACTCTGCAAATCTGCATGCCAAGAGCTTTCGTTAGAATGTCTTACGAAGCCAATCGGTTAAGTCGTTTTCACAATCTCGTGTGTACAAAAAACAGTTTAGTGTTTTAAATATATAGATGGCAACAGAGAATTCGTTACTTTACAGGAATGATAAAAGTGAAATATGTTTCTACACTCTAATACCAATCGTAGGAAGGAAGAAAACAAAAAAAAACATATCCGAGGTGGGAATCGAACCCTCTCGACAATGCAAAGGATGGCAACAGAGAATTCGTTACTTTACGGGAATGATAAAAGTGAAATATGTTTCTACACTCTAATACCAATCGTAGGAAGGAAGAAAACAAAAAAAAAACATATCCGAGGTGGGAATCGAACCCTCTCGACAATGCAAAGGATGGCAACAGAGAATTCGTTACTTTACGGGAATGATAAAAGTGAAATATGTTTCTACACTCTAATACCAATCGTAGGAAGGAAGAAAACAAAAAAAAACATATCCGAGGTGGGAATCGAACCCTCTCGACCATGCAAAGGATGGCAACAGAGAATTCGTTACTTTACGGGAATGAAAAAGTGAAATATATCTCTACAATGTAATACCAATCGTAGGAAGGAAGAAAATGAAAATAAATAAACGTATCCGAGGTGGGAATCGAACCCTCTCGACCATGCAAAGGATGGCAACAGAGAATTCGTTACTTTACGGGAATGATAAAAGTGAAATATGTTTCTACAATGTAATACCAATCGTAGGAAGGAAGAAAACGAAAATAAAAAAAACATAACCGAGGTGGGAATCGAACCCTCTCGATGGGAACAGAGAATTCGTTACTTGACGGGAATGATAAAAGTGAAATATGTTTCTACAATGTAATACCAATCGTAGGAAGGAAGAAAACGAAAATTAAAAAAACATAACCGAGGTGGGAATCGAACCCTCTCGATGGGAACAGAGAATTCGTTACTTGACGGGAATGATAAAAGTGAAATATGTTTCTACAATGCAATACCAATCGTAGGAAGGAAGAAAACGAAAATAAAAAAACATATCCGAAGTGGGATCGAACCCTCTCGATCATGCATAATACAAATTTCTGGCCAGTAACCTTATCCCCTTGGCCAACCAGACAACTATGTGACACTGCAGTATTAAGCTATCTAACCAGTATACACACTCAACCTGCACTTTATGTCCTTCAATTCGTGGTTTATTTAATATAATTCTATTTCAATGCATATTGTAAAAACATAACTAACATTATTGGAGACCCTTTTTAATTCTCATAAACAAAGATCTCAGTTAGACGCGACCGGAATCGCCATTTTCCTTGTTGAGAAAGGCCATTGTGCGCATGCGCGAGAGTGTCAAATATTACATATTTCTTTAATCATTTAAAAATATACCGTAACATATATTTTCCTTTTAAAGAAACTCTGCAAATCTGCATGCCAAGAGCTTTCGTTAGAATGTCTTACGAAGCCAATCGGTTAAGTCGTTTTCACAATCTCGTGTGTACAAAAAACAGCTTAGTGTTTTAAATATATAGATGGCAACAGAGAATTCGTTACTTTACAGGAATGATAAAAGTGAAATATGTTTCTACACTCTAATACCAATCGTAGGAAGGAAGAAAACAAAAAAAAACATATCCGAGGTGGGAATCGAACCCTCTCGACAATGCAAAGGATGGCAACAGAGAATTCGTTACTTTACGGGAATGATAAAAGTGAAATATGTTTCTACACTCTAATACCAATCGTAGGAAGGAAGAAAACAAAAAAAAACATATCCGAGGTGGGAATCGAACCCTCTCGACCATGCAAAGGATGGCAACAGAGAATTCGTTACTTTACGGGAATGAAAAAGTGAAATATATCTCTACAATGTAATACCAATCGTAGGAAGGAAGAAAATGAAAATAAATAAACGTATCCGAGGTGGGAATCGAACCCTCTCGACCATGCAAAGGATGGCAACAGAGAATTCGTTACTTTACGGGAATGATAAAAGTGAAATATGTTTCTACAATGTAATACCAATCGTAGGAAGGAAGAAAACGAAAATAAAAAAAACATAACCGAGGTGGGAATCGAACCCTCTCGATGGGAACAGAGAATTCGTTACTTGACGGGAATGATAAAAGTGAAATATGTTTCTACAATGTAATACCAATCGTAGGAAGGAAGAAAACGAAAATAAAAAAAACATAACCGAGGTGGGAATCGAACCCTCTCGATGGGAACAGAGAATTCGTTACTTGACGGGAATGATAAAAGTGAAATATGTTTCTACAATGCAATACCAATCGTAGGAAGGAAGAAAACGAAAATAAAAAAACATATCCGAAGTGGGATCGAACCCTCTCGATCATGCATAATACAAATTTCTGGCCAGTAACCTTATCCCCTTGGCCAACCAGACAACTATGTGACACTGCAGTATTAAGCTATCTAACCAGTATACACACTCAACCTGCACTTTATGTCCTTCAATTCGTGGTTTATTTAATATAATTCTATTTCAATGCATATTGTAAAAACATAACTAACATTATTGGAGACCCTTTTTAATTCTCATAAACAAAGATCTCAGTTAGACGCGACCGGAATCGCCATTTTCCTTGTTGAGAAAGGCCATTGTGCGCATGCGCGAGAGTGTCAAATATTACATATTTCTTTAATCATTTAAAAATATACCGTAACATATATTTTCCTTTTAAAGAAACTCTGCAAATCTGCATGCCAAGAGCTTTCGTTAGAATGTCTTACGAAGCCAATCGGTTAAGTCGTTTTCACAATCTTGTGTGTACAAAAAACAGCTTAGTGTTTTAAATATATAGATTTAAAGAATATTTTTAATTGTAACTTAAGATGGTAGTTTTTATCGCTTCTGAGGGGATATTAGGAAAGTAGGAGACGGGAGTTATTTTGTATAGATTAATGAACAGTATTTGTAATGGCGGAGATCTACGTAAGGGGTAGATTCATTTGTTTTGCGGGGAATTGAAAAATTAACGACATTAATTTTATTTTTGTTTTTAACTCCCGTGATCCAGGGCACAGCGGTCGTGTGCAATAATTTATTAGAATTATTTTATTTGAGCTTGCATAAGCAAGATAGTGTTTAGCGGACCATATTATTAATCTGTGAAAGTTTTAATGTTATTAACTTATTATTTTCAAACTGAACGTAAGTTTTTAAGACTTGTTGAACGTTTTTAATTCTAACTGGAATTCATATTTCCAACGAAAGTGTCACGAATAAAGGACAGGCAGGTGACTTGCGTATTCCTGATCTTTTATAGAAATTTGGCATAGTTTTTTGTAGTTAATTGGTAGAGGGATGTGCTATAGAGTGGAGGTTTTTCCTAGGGACCTGATCCGTATCCTTACTCCCGAGATTTTTGATTCTCGTATTCCCGAGTAGTATTGAGAACCCTTATGTTTTAGTTACTATAGCACATTCAATTGTATTACCCTGTCCCTTATCCAGAGTAGTTTCGCCAAAAGATGCTACGATCCATTTTCCAGCGGCGGATATTGGTGGATCATTCCTGGAATTCGGGTACAGTACCCTGCAACCAAATCACCGAGAACTTCCACCACATTCCAAAGACGCAACTTGAGAATGCTTTTCGTCAAAGATATTGGTGAATGGCCAAAAGACTCTTACTGTTTACCGGTGCAGGCCAAGGAAATATATGTTTGTATCCTGAGTACCATGCACAAGTAGGTTGAAATAGCTGCCAATGACAAAAAACATTCGAATACTGTGATATCTTACAACTCAACAAAGTGTGGAGTGGATGTTCTTGACCAAATGAGCCGCTTGTAAATCTTCTACAATGTACTGGATTTCGCAGCTATCATTTTATTTCGCGCATGTAATTCTTCGGAAATTTCTCGAAGACTCTTCATTTTGGATCTTGTGAATGAACTAAGATTGTCACACTGTTTGACCAAAAGGCAACCAGCAATCCTCCCATGCGGTGCAGTCAAAACGGTAAAAAAACTGCGTCAGTGACCATACTGTCAAATTAAAACAAGTCTTTTGTACAACTTTTGACAAGCCCACCTGTGGGAAGTGCCAAGGATGCTGCAACATAAGGTTTATTGTAAGAAATGTTTCAGTGATCAGTCAAGCAGTAAGTGATGTGCTTGCAAAAAGTGTGTCATTGGTAATAACTGATGTGACAAATAATGCTCTTGCACTGAAACAAAAATATAGTGTCCTGTTGATACGTAATGTGTAGTAAAATGTTGTTTATGTTGGAAAATGCATGTAGTAAAGTGTTAAGTTGTATCTGAAATAAAATTGAAAATATAATTTCTAATAAATAATATCAACATGATCCTTGAATTCTGAAAATCTGTATTCTTCTTTTTCCTATTACGGTTAAGATGACCGTTGCCGTCCTAGTAGGTTCAAAATAGCCATCGTTCTAATGTTAATACACAGCTGAAATAAATTTTGTTTTACATGTGTCATACGCTACATCAAGTACATAATTATGATTAGAGTTAACTGTCAGTTATCTGGGCATGGCTTATCCAGTTTCTGGATTATCCGAGCGTATTCGTCTTTGGCCATGTGCGTCCTACTACGGAATGGAGTAGACCGTACAGCCAGCGACTCGAGCCAGTATCAGGTGACGAAATAACCTGATTCCCTACAGGGCTAACGGCTTCAGGCGGACGAGCGACTGGAGGCGTGAAATGGACCCACAATAGAGGAAAGACTACTGAAATCACATCTGTAGCGTTGGTACTCCATAGGAGTGGGTACAAAAGGAATCTGTTCTCCATGTTAGGAGCGGCCTAAAAATAATGATGGCAGTAGTTCTAAAATGCTTTTGGATGTGGCGAACTAGTAGCATTAATAGCCAAAAAGAGCTAGGGCATCCCCAGCATGTGACGTGCAGTTCTTTGGACACCAGGGGAGCTGTGAGGAGTGGGCAACCAGGATCACAGAACATCAAAATTGGTATCGTTAGTCTTGACCTTAACTGGCAAGATTGAGTAACTTACTGATTTTATGAAAGAGGAGATTATCATTGGACTGACAAGGGGACTGGGCCTACTTGCCATTACCGATTTAGTCAAAATTTATGGTATGTGCAGGGCTTGGGCAGAAATGAAAGTGACAAAAGAGCACCAGATGGCCAAGGGTTTCGAAAAAATTGCCTTTTTTGGCACGGGTCTGGTGGGGCATGAGCCATTTGTTAACATAGTTTCCAGGCAGCGGTTGGTGCAGCGGAAAGAGTACAGAATGCTAATCCGAGGGTCGTGAGGTCTAGTCCCTATGCGGAAATGTTCTCCTTGCTTCTATTTTTAATTTTTACGTTTCGCTCACACGTGTGGAGGCTAAATAAATCCACAATTATGCGACAAAATTTTTCAAAATGTAAAAGATTGCCATTCACATTGCAGTATTAAAGTGATTCCCCCCAATTGCACTCCACTAGTGCAAATCTGCGATGTCTATTTTTTTTATAGCCTAGCAAAGTATTTGATCCAAAATATTTCAAAACTGCTCTTACCTAATCGAGAGAGAGAGAGAGAGAGACAGCAATCTCATCCCGAGATGACTGCATCAAAATACATTCCATTGTCATTACCAGCTATCCTCGCCGATATTTGGCGAAATGATGCGTTACGTGTGATTTTCTGACAAATTTTGCGATGGGAGAGAACCTTCTACGAATGTAAGTATTTTTATAGCAACTTTAAAACAACCATGTAATAATGTAAAACTGTGCGTTTATAACGTGTGCAAGATGCCGAGAAAATTACTGCTTCGCCTGTTTTAAAGATGAATAGCACCCCAGCACGTGTAAACTATTAACTGTAAAATCATAAATGTATCAAATATCATATAAGATGTTCTCGTGTATGCCTTTATTACAATCCCTACTTGGAACAACAGGAAGCTATTATTTCAAATGGTGAGGAGTAAGAAAAACAGCTATGAACCAATAAAGGGTGTGGAGAAGGAAGATGGGGAACATCACATGGCATGGAATGAGAAGGAGATTCGAGATGAGATGGGACAGTATTTTGAAAAATTATATAATGATCAAAATTCAAGTACCAAACAAGAGGAGACTAAAAAAAAATATATCCCAGATATGGAGTACTCGCGGATGGAAGTGGAAAATGCCCTAAAGACCATGAATAAAGCTAGGACAACAGGCATTGATGATCTAAGCGCTGACATGATCAAGGCAGCTGGAGTACAAGGATTGCAGTGGTTGTTTCGAGTCCTAAACACTATTTGGAAAGAAGAAAAATACCAACAGACTGGGCTAAAGGTGTTATCGTCCTTCTATTTAAGAAAGGAGACAGACTGAAATCTAGCAACTACAGGGGATTTACTCTTCTATCTCATGGCCTGAAGATAATGGAACGCATCATAGTACACAGTTTAAGAATTATCTTTGAACCCCTGCTTGAAGAAGAGCAGTACGGTTTCAGACGGAACAGGGCAACAACAGATCTGATATTTTCTGTCGGTATGATTATGGAGAAGCACTGGGAAGAAGGAAAAGACATAATCTTCATTTTTCTAGATATTGAGAAGGCTTACGACAGTGTACGGAGAAATACAATCTGGGAATGCCTTCAAAATAGATCAATGCCCTGGGCTTTAATAAATAAAGTCAAGATGCTATATGAACACTGCCAGATTGTGTCCAAATAGGTGATGGCTATTCCGAGTGGTTAGAGACTAAGCAGGGTGTACAGCAAGGCAGCATTCTATCACCACTTTTATTCATTACTGTAATGGATGAAATAATGAGAGTTAAGAGACTCAATAAGACCTCTGAGTTTAAAGCGTTAGCGTTTGCAGATGATGTAATGTGAGGTGAAAGTGAGGCTGAAATACAACAGAAGCTGAATGATTGCAATGCTATATTCCAGCAATTTGGTCTGAATATAAGCAAGTCCAAAATTGTAGTGATGCCCGTTAGTCGACAAAACATCTGTTCTAACATCACTCTAAATGGTTCAATGTTAGAACAAGTACATCAGTTCTGTTACCTTGGCAGTGTAGCGTCATCAGATAACCAACCATCTGCAGAAATCGCTAGCCGAGTTCAACATGGAGCACAATTTTATGATCTCGTGAGAGGGCTTCTTTGGGACAAGCAATTTCCTTTATGATCAAAACTAATACTCTACAAGAGCTTCTTTGTACCTGTTAATACATATAGCTTAGAAACCTGTATCCAATCCAAGAGGAATACCAGCAAACTCGGTGGAGACAGTTTTTAAGAACTATGATTCAGAAGACAAGGAGGGACAAAATAAAAAATAAGATACACCATCTTGTTAAAGTAGAACAATATGTATTGAAGCCAGGCTGAAATGGTTCGGTCATTTCAAAAGAATGGACACACAAAGATCAGCTAGAATGTGGTTTGAGAAAGAACTGAAAGGCAAGAGACCAATAGGTCGGTCGAGGAAGTGATGGATCGACCAGTTTAGAAATGATCTTGTGGGGAGAGGTCTGGATGTACAGCAATTCATGGAGGAGGAAACATTTTTGGAAAGAACTAAATGGAGAGCGCTCATTCTCCGCACCCGGGAAACTGGAGCCGGTTCATGATAATGTTGGCTTGGAAATTTAATTGCTATCCCAAATTTTCCTTTGCTTTTTATTTATTGAATATCCGTACAGTTTGATCCCTATTGTACATGAGTATAATTATTAGGGTTATAGTTTTGATCAGTTAATTATTATTGGTCCTTAATACAAATTTGTGTTTATTCAAATTAACAGGTTCCGCCAATCAATACATTAAAGTTTTTACATAGACGCTAGGTGCGGTACATGTTTCGAACCTTTGTCGGGCCTTCATCAGCCGACATAATGGCCAGTATGCATAAAGTCGAGCATATGCTTTTGCTACCTCTTTTGTAAGCATATGCTGGAATGAGTATGCATAAAATAATCTAGCATTTGCTTTACTTACTAGTACCGTATTTACTCGAATACGACCCGCCCCTGAATAAGACCCGCATCCTGATTTTGAAGAACAACATTTAAAAAAAAAATTTTTACTCAAAACTATTTACAATCTTTACTTAATAAACAGAATAGCATTTCTACAAAATAGTTTCCAACAGTTCTGAAGTCGTCCTAAAATAACACACAGAAACAATTAAAAATACAAATAAAAGACACAAACACTTCATTCATCGTCATCAGAAGTACCAACTTCGGAACTTTTTTCACCATCACTTTCCCACAAAATGTCGTCATCACTGCCATCCATAGCATTGGAAATACTACATTTCTTGAAGCTCTTCCGTATGAGATCTCCCGAGATACGATTCCATGTCGTCAAAATCCACGAACAGAGCAGCTGACCTTACGGCCGCTGAATGCGACCAGTTGGGGTCAGTGTGTGCTTATCGGCCGCCATCCACTCCGTCTACAGCTGTTTCAAGGCTGCTTTGAACGGTCGGTTCACGCGGACATCCAGTGGCTATAGCATAGACGTCATCCCACCCGGGATGATTGCTAGGTCGATTTTCCCATCCTTGACGAATTTCTTCACAGCGTCTGTTGTATGGCCGCAGTAACTATCCAGAACAAGCAAGCTCTTTCGTCGTAATAATGCACCAGGGCGACGTTGCCAGACACACTTTAACCAGTCTTCCACCAGTGAACTGTCCATCCAACCAGAGTCCTGAGTTCTAACGATAACACCAGCTGGTATATTTTTTGGAAGAGTCTTTCGCTTGAGAACAACTTACGGCGGAAGTTTGGTTCCATCAGCGAGTATACACAACATTACCGTGCACCGTTGTTTCTCATTACCACCTGTTCTGATAGTCACACTTTTAGATCCCTTAACATTCACAGTACTGTCCAGTGGCATTTCAAAGTAGACTGGCGTCTGATCTGCATTACCAATTTGGGAAAGCAAATATGAATTTTCCTTCCGCAACTTAATTATGTGACGCTGAAAGGAAAGTAACTTTTCTTCATAGGCACCAGGAAGACGCTGCGAAATTGAGGTACGCCTTCGTATGCTCAACCCATTTCTTTTATAAAAATTTTGAATCCATCCTCGGCTTGCTTTAAACCCTACCGTAGAAAGTTCCTTTGCGATCTGTAATGCCTTTAATTGACACATTTCGGTCGACACCCCATTTCCCAATTCCCGCCTTTCTGTTACGTATTTATAAAGTTGTTTTTCAATTTCCGGAAACTGTACACTCTGTCCGCGGAAAGCTCTACGAGCACCACTTCTTGTTAGCAACACTTTTTTTTCTTTCTCCAATCTCGAATACATGACTCGTCAATATCATATTTCCTACCGGCGGCACGATTTCCAATCATTTCAGCTTCTCACTCACAGTAAACGACCACAAACGCTTCGTAGAACTCATGTTTACACTCGGGAAACGTGCGCGAGACTGTATGACGCCGCCTGCTTACGGTAAAACAAAGTGATAGCCGGAAGAAGGCTAGCACCATCTAGCGAATACTCGCAACACCCGATATCGCGCGTGGCGGGCAATTTGAATCTTTAAAATCAGGATGACTCAAATAAGACCCGCACCCCAATTTTTCACGTCCGATTTTGTTTAAAAATGTGCGGGTGGTATTCGAGTATAAACGGTATTTACTTGCTACCTAGCATTTGCTTAATTTTTCAGCAAATGCTGAATTATACATGAATAAAACCAAGCATGTGCTAGTACTATGCAAGCATTTGCTTAAGATTTACCAAGCTAGTCACAGTTAGTTTGAAGTTTGTACTGTGACGACTTAGTGTTAACTTCTGGTTGATTTAATGGCACAAATTGTGAATATCCGACGCTGGAAACTATAATCCCAGACGGCAAAGTGATGAACATTCATGTAAACATTTGTACAGATTTAACGAAGAAAATGTTGAATTAATTTCGAGCTCTTTCTTGGGAGAAAGTGATGAGACGCGTGGTGGTGCGTTAACATCGAAGGAACGAATGCAGATATTTCTTAGTTTTGTTGGTGATCCGGGTTTCCAAGTTGGGGTAGGAGAAGATACTGGAGTGCATCAAAGTACTGTTAGTAGAACCATTGATTTTGTCAGCGAGAACATTTTTCAAAAAGCACATCACTGGATAAAATTTCCGTCGCGGCCACAAGAAATCAACATAGCTAAAGACGAATGGCAGCAACGATTTAACTTTCCTTGCATGATCGGTGCTCTTGACTGTACACATGTACCAATTTTAAAGCCACGACTACACGGCGATGAATACATAAACCGCTAAAATTTCGCTTCTATCAATGTACAAGCAACTTGCAATTCAAGAGAAATTTTCACAAGTGTTGATGCTAGCTGGCCTGGTTCTGTTCACGACAGTCGCATATTTAAGAATTCACATGTGTATGAAGGATTGCGAGAGCATGCGGGAGCTGCAGTACTGTTGGGCGATTCAGGATACGGGCTTGTACCTTGGCTGCTAACTCCTTACCGAAACCCTCAAAATCCACAAGAAGAGAATTACAATCGCGTGCATGCTCAAAACAGAGTAATTATTGAAAGATGTTTTGGTCAGCTTAAGAGAAGTTTCCCTCTAATAGCAAACAAAGTCAGAATCTCTTTAGAGAAAATTTCACGCATTATCATCTGTTGCTTTGTGCTACATAACGTCTCTAAGCATTTAAGGGATGAGGACAATTTTGATAATGTACATATTGAAGAAAGAGATGATGATGGTGCTGGTGACAGGGCTGAACAAGAATATGGTCATGATGACATGATGAGAAGACGTGCACAGAGAAGAAATGAAATCGCTAATATTTTGTTTCAACACGTTGCTCTAAACGAACAATGAAAGTGGAGCACTGTGATCTGGGAAAAACAAAATTTAATAATTGTGTGGCTCATATTTTTTCATTTAACTTATAATCTTACATCGCTATGAATTTATTTGGGATTCGGTACATGTATAATTTCGCCTCAGTTAAATACAAACATTTATCTCCCTGTTCCACACATTTATTATTCAAACTGTATGTAGGTTTGTTCACTTATGTTTGAAGCTAATTTCCTATCTTCTATTTCCTGCTGTTGCATGCGAGCTAACTTCAACTGTTCCAATAACACTAGTCTTTGAAGTTCCGTATTCAACAGTTTTTCCGTCTCCTCAGTCTCTGAAGATAACTTTATTTTCTTGATTTGGCTTGGTGATGTCATACGCTGTAGTGGTAGTGTGTCATCATTATTGCTATCAGTTGCGTGTTCCTTACTTCCTCCTACAGCACATCCTTCTGAAATAATGAAATAGAATTACGGTACTGACCTTGGCCTACAGATTAATAAAATGAACTCATAATAATAATGCTATTGGTTTTACGTCCCGTTTCACTACTAAGGCGTGATGTTTTTTTTTTTAACTAGGGGCCGATAACCCAGAAGGTAGGACTCTTAAATTAGGCCTATCATCATCATCATCACCTTTTCCTCATTACAACACAGCATGCGGTGTTTCATCAGCGAGTATAGTAAAATTTAATAAACATACCTGGTTCACGAGTGAATGTTGGATTCTGTTGTCCTTCTATGAAATTGCTAAGTTCCTCCTCCCATTTCTTCAGCTGTATCTTCCTATTTCCTGTAGTGTTACGATCACTCTTCTTTTTGACTTCCGTCTTCATGTTATGGATCCTTTTTCTCACCTGATCTGCTGTAAATTGCCGCCCAAGAGTCTTCTCACAGCTCTCACGTAACTGTTCAACAGCTTGTAATTTGGCTGTTTTCATTGACGGAGTTTGCGATTTACTCAATAAGACTGGTAACTGTTTTAGCATGGTAACAAAGTGATAATTCACGTCAATTTCAACCTCTGTTTCTGACATTTCCGACATCGTAGAATGAATAGGCACTTGAGGAAATCAAAACTGTAAACTAGTAACACCTAATGCAAACTTGTATGGTCACGGCGGTCAACACATTAATGATGTTGAGATGAACATAACCTCTTACCGGCAACCAGCATGCTTTGCGCGACTAGCAAATGCTAGTTAGCATATTCTACAAAAGTCAGCACTTGCTGGAAAAACTTGTAGCACTTTCTAGTCAGCACAAGCAAAAGGTTATTCATATCAATTTAAGCAAATGCTTTTACTTGCTAGTATTTGCTGAAAGCATATGCTTTTACTTATTGCTTGTACTTGTAGTATATGCTACATTTTTATGCATACGACCAAATGTCTTGTCCACAGCATAACACTAAAAACACTGAGCATTGAAACAAAGATATGCATACACATTAAAATATTAACAAGCATTCATTAAAAGATATTCAAGTTTTAAAAAGTTTAAAAACCCTGCAAGTTCTATTGTTCCTTATTATGTCACTACATTGTCAAATGATGCTAATTCTTTCGATTAGCATCTTGTCAGTCCATTTGATATTCCTATTTTCTTCACACGTGAGCAGAGAAGTCATACAAGTTGCTAGGTTGAATTTTGCCAAGTATAGGGAGCGAAAAATGGATGAAACTTGTCCCAATTGTGCGGTTCGAAGCAAATGAAAGATTTTATTGATTCATCCAGACAGCAAAGTAATCCTCTGTTAAGCAAGAAAATAAAAAATTACTGAGACTTGCATTTAGTGGAGAGAAAAGAGAGAAAACACAGCAAATGTGATGGCCAACGAGTGTCCGCTACTGAAAGTGTGACAACTCTTACCTCCAGGAGAACCAGTGTGTCCTCTAATCCAGGAAAGACAGACATGTGGGCACTGCTGTGCTCTAGATCTTACTATAGCAGCAATTGAGTTGAGATTGTACTTGTCTTTGATAGTGGTCAATGCAGCCTGTGAGTCACTTCTCCAAGCACTTCTGTTATGTTCACACCACTTCACTGCAGACTTGATGGCCCATAACTCGGCTTGAAATGCTGAGCAGCTGGATGACAATTCGTATTGGGCTGAAAACACTTCGCTGTTGTTCTCGTAGACAACGAATGCACATCCCACTTTGTCAGAATCAGTGTCATTAGTGGCTTCGGTGGCGTAGTCGGTAGCATGCTGAACTGCTGTGCCCAAGATAGTGGGTTCAAACCCGGCCGAAGTCGTCGGATTTTTTAAGAGCGCTAAAAATCCTTCACTATGCCTTCCTTTGGAGGGGAAGTAAAGCCGGCGGTCCCATTTCATAGATTTATGGCATGTAAAAGATCCTTTGACAGACTAAACTTGTGTAAAGCAAAAATTGTTAGGTTCGATTTCATCAGAACGCTCTATCAAAGTTCCAACGTTCACCACTAGGTATCATTGATGTCTGGTGGCGAAAGTTGGAACTATTTGAAATTGAACGGAACTTGTAGCTCGCCCTTGAGGGTGTCCGCTGGAAGCCTCTACAGACTCAGGCGAGCCGAACATGTCCTCGGACACTCCTGGCACTAAAAGCCATACGATAAATAAATAAAATAATTGTCATTAGTGGTGCGGGAGCCGTCTGTATAAATATAATAGTCGTGGTTGACCGAGCAGCTAGTGCAAACATACGGCTTGAAGATACTATACCAGACCCAAAACAACTGTGAACATGGGCTTGCCCAGTAGCGTGCGTCCAGCTGAACACTGTTGCCACAATGAGACTGGCGGAGATGACACAGCTCTACGCTCGCAGTCGACGCACGACTATCTCCGTGAACACAAGGCGCTCCGAATGTACTGTATGTGCATGTGCGAGCTGGCCTAATCCTACGAATATCTATGCTCAAAACGGATTGCACACAATGTGATGTAAGGCTTATTTAAGATGCCACACAAACGTTATTCGTGCACTCCTGGTGTTGGGACCAGCATTCTTGGCTGTGACCCAGGAGGTACGAGTTCGATTCTCGGCTCTGCCAAGCAATTTAAATCTAGTCTGAGGGCTGGAACAGGGTACACTCAGCCTCGTGAGGCAAAACTGGGAAGATGTGGGTTAGCTTCCTACCTCAGCCATCCAGGAAGTGGTTTCTCTTTTATACTCCAGGCAAATGCCGGGATGGTTCCTAACATAAGGCCACGGATGCCTCGTTCCCAATCCTCACAAGCATACAAATATACACACTGTAATACAGACGCCACAGTAACCCAGATTTTCAGACAAGTACACGGGGCTAAAGAACCAAGATGTCCTAGCCCCTCAAATGAAACAACAACGTTATTATTTCACTTGGCGTAATCTACACCCCAAGTCATTCTGATTAACATTGCTTGTGGACTTTTTATAAGGTAATATACAGAAAACAATTTATTGGGATCAGTTTTTGTTTATTGGAGACCACCTTGTGGTGTACTGGCTAGCTGGACTTGCTGTCACCGCGGAAGCCCGAGTTCGATTCCCAAGAAATGTAATTCTGGTCTGAGGGCTGGAACAGGGTACACTCAGCCTCGTGATGCAAAACGGGGAAGATGTGGGTTGGATTCCTACCTCAGCCAACTTGGAAGTGGTTTTTCTGTGGATTCGCACTTCTACTCCAGGCAAATGCCGGGATGGTACCTAACTTGCCACGGCTGCTTCCTACCCAAATCCTACCTGAATTAAAAATACACACACTAGTACAGACATCAAAGTGACACAGGTTATGAGGCAAATTCCCCACACACCCAAACGGGGCTACATGACCACGATGTCACAAAGCCCCTAAAACAATCATCAACAACAACAACCCGTGAGGTCCGGATTCGATTCAAGACTCAATCTAGATATTTAGTTCTGGTCTCAGGGTTAGAACCGGGTACGCTATGCCTCGTGAGGTAAAACTGTGAAGAGGTGAGTTTTATTCGTCTCAATTACAAAAAATAAAAACCTAATTGCTGACACCACAATAACATAGGTTATCAGATTTTGTGTTTTCACGTACTTCTGTATTCGAAAACTTCTTTTAAAGGCCATATACCCTGAAAATTATATTTCTTGCTTGGCTGTGTAAAACTGTTCGGCCGCCATTTGGCTTGCTAAGTGACATTGTTCTGAGTTCAAAACTTTAGGTGACAGCACTTTTTAAAGCTCCACTACTGAATTGAAACAGCAATGCCGTCAACTTTTCATTATCTTCCCTAGCGAACCTAAATATTTCGACACCTAATCATTCTCTCTCTAATTATCCCTTCAGTTCAAGGGCAGATGTTATCTCCCGGATGGCTGGTCGTAGCGTCACGGGGTTTGGACAGTCAGATTCAAAATTTTTAGCTCTGTAACATAGGGTCATCGAAATAATTGAAGAATTAATTATTTTCGTGCGCGGAGAGAAATAACGATTTCGTACGGCGCAGCGAGCCCTGCCTGTTGAGTTAACTGGGCAACGCCGCGCTATGCTATTGGCTGGTGCGAGTGAGCGAGGTAATCTGGCTCCTCCCTCATGTTCACAGTTGTTTTGGGCCTGGTATAGGGTGACTGGACAAGAATTGGTGCAGGAGATGTTATTTTTTTCTTCGTTAACGTGAGTTCGGCCATTCCTGTGGCGGTCAAGGACAGGGGTTCTATTCCAGCGATGACAAGGGCTGCTCCCGTAGATATTGTCCGATAGGCGCGAGAAATTCGAAGGAAAATTCCTCTCTGAATTTGCAGAAGTTTTTCCTTTGTCCACTGCTTCCCAAGTGTAGAACGAAATGATGAAGCACAATACAGTATTAGCGGAACCAAGGTTGTGTAGTATATAAGGCGGAGTACTTCAGAGTTTATTCCCCTTGATGGCTTGCACGCGGTAGCAATGGCCTGGAGAAATTTATCTGATTTAAGCTTTAAGCCAAGCCACTCCGTACTGGCCATGGAGGCCCTGGGACTAGTGGAAGGTAGAGGCTTCCACTTTTTGTGACGTCAGCACTAGATTGGATGGAGTTGTCAGCTCTACGCCCGGCCGTCTTTGCTCCCAGGAATTAACCTGGTACTCCTTTCTGGTGTAGGCTGAGTGAACCCCAGGGCTATTGGCGTTTTCGAAAGTGGTAGTTTTGTTTCTTAAATCCACTACCTGGGTGGGAATCGAACCCACTCCCTTTCAGTTAGAAGCTCAGCGCCTCTACCGACTGCGCCACGCAGCCCCCCGATTTAAGCTTTAGTTTATTGAAAATAATTTTGCCTGAAGGTTAAATGTTTGTCCAGTAGGACTCCCAGATATAAAATTTGATCTTCTAGTGCGATTTCCTGTCCTTTCATCGTGAGTTGTGGCTTAATCGGATTTCTCCTTCTCGTAACAACCATAGCTTTAGTTTTCAGTGGGTTAAATTGCAGCTTGTTTTTGAAACCCCAGTCGAACAAAGTATGTAGTGCTGTGTTAGCTCGAGGGCTTAAATCAGCATCATTGTCAGCTTCAATCAAAAGCGCATCATCTGCGTAAGCAACAATCGTGCAGTCTTTGGGAAAAGGTACTTGGAGGACGTCATCATACAGGATATTCCAAAATCCTGGGCTGCAGGTAGATCCCTGGGGGCATGCTTTGTTAATGTATTTAGTTGAAATTGCTGTTCCAATTTGAAGTTTTACTTTCCTGTTGCTGAAGTACGCTTGAGTGATTTTGTACAGATTACGTGGACATTGCTTCTCCTTTAGTTACAAACTTTTCGGCCTCCAAGCGTTATCAAATGCATCTGTTATGTCCAAAGTGATTAAATACCTTCACTACTGGGATTTTCCACAAGGTAGGAAAATGGTTCAAGGATACGCACTTGTTGAACAGAGTGACAAATAAGGATGGAAGTCAGGTGTGGTAAATTACTATGATTAAGGGCCTTATTTTTTGATGAAATAAAACTGACACTATTTCGGTGGGTATTTCGTGAAATAAATTGTCATAATGATCAATGTTTCTTTTGACATCTTCCTTATAGTATGGGAACAAATTATGTGATAAGGGGTTTTAAAGTCAGAACAGATATTTGCGTAAGCAGAAAAGCCCCTCTCGCTGTTCACATTAGACGTTGGAAACTATAATGCTTTGTTGTGTCTGTTACAAATTGCTCTCTTATCACTTTTCAACCTCTAAGTGATGTGGAGAGTATCGCCGATTGTTATTTGCCTCTTAGAATTATGTTAATTTGCTTCTTTCATCTTCTTTTTATGCATTTCTGAATCCCTGCAGTGTTTATCACACGTGTCTTCGTTCCAACTGACTACGAACGTTGCAGAACTTACACATTAGAATCTTTCTTGCAGCGTCAAATACATTGAACCCCTCACTGTTGTATTCCTTGGCCCTCGAGAAAACTGTTGTTACTTTAGTTTTCAGCATTTTTATACTTAAATGCTGGAGGTTTGCCGATAAAGTTTTATCAGTCGCGAGCACTGCTGTATCTACGACCACAACTCCATTTGATATAATTGATAGCTTTTGTGTAGAGAATATGCTGCACTATCAACCAAATGAGAAGGAAACCACGACGGTCAATTCCTCTGAAGCATTTAAACGTTTGTTGGAGAGCTTTTTCGATAATACTTAGCATTTTTCATACCAAGTGGAGTATATTTTGTCATTATTTGCGCAATTCGCACAATAAATCAGATTGCGTGATATTTCGTCAGTTCATTTTGCTAAAAGATGGTACTTAGGTACCTAGAAGGTCATATATAGGCTAGAAAGAAGATATGAGAAAACTTTGCCCGTATCGCTCTTAACACATGGAAGACGGGCCCCGAGAAATCTCGTAGTACGCTCACCAGCGGTAGATGACGGGCCCCGAGAAATCTCGGTTTTATACACTTCATTGTTTTCGGTCTTCCTGCGACATCTTTTGACCATGTATTGAACTATTTCGGTCTAGCACATTGATAAGGACTTTTGTAGATGTATATGGGCAATCTTCCATCTATTCTTGGCCTTCTTTTTATTCTTTGATTTTGTTTGGAAACATCGAACTTATTTCTGTTGGTTCAATCAATGACATGATGGAGGACTTGTATAATCAAATGATCAGATTTATCGTTTATATTATCGTTCAAATGGCACGAGTTATAGTGAATTAGTGGAAACTGAATGAGAGAGTGATATTCAGGTCTCTAGGCGAGGTAATAACAACCAAAGTACATACCGTACTTTGATTGTTGACCAATCTAACCTCAAATATACTCCATCTGCTCTTTCTGTAAGCCGCCACTGCACATTGTGTCATGTTTCCAAATACATCACCCCCTTGAGCACTACTAGGGGTATGTGTATACTCATATCAACTAGAAAGATAATATCTAGGTTATTTCCACAATTATGTACTTTTTTTTATAATCTAGCGCACTGGAATATTCTCAGTAGCGAAATGTCTGGTCCACAGGGGATGTGACATGTCCAGGCATCCGGTCAGCAATGTGTTAAAAAAAATACGGCTCCTAACTAT
This sequence comes from Meconema thalassinum, assembly GCA_946902985.2. NCBI lineage: Eukaryota > Metazoa > Arthropoda > Insecta > Orthoptera > Tettigoniidae > Meconema > Meconema thalassinum. Next base: position 219,125,728 of record OX336391.1, read on the forward strand.
GGTATATTAAGCATTATTTCGGTGTAAGTAATGTACAAAATAAAAATATGAAAAAAAGTTTCCGCATAGGTATTCGACTCCATGATCCTTGGATTACAGTTCTGTGACCTCTTTACACTGCGCCACCCGCTGCCTGGAAACTACGCTAACTTAAAATGGTGCATGCCTCACCCTACTCAAGCCAAAGATGCTTTTTTTTTCTCTAAATATTTGGCCGTCTGTCACATTCATTTCACTGACTCTTTATACAATGGACGAAAAGAAGCACGGTATGGAGTTGGATAATTGTGAGGAAAGACATCCTAGAATATGTCACGGAGAAGGTGGAGAAAGTGATAGTATTATTATGAGAACCCAGTTTGGGACAGGAACAAAAGACTTTTCAAGTATATGTTCCACAAACTAGAAATACAGAAGAAATCGGAAGGTTTCCTTGAAGAAGTAGACGAGTGTATTTAAAGCCAGGAAGTTTTTTAAAATTTTTTTTTAGCATATGGCTTTTAGTGCCGGGAGTGTCCAAGGACATGTTCGGCTCGCCAATTTCTAGCTGCTTCTAGGCGGACACCCTTTGGGTGAGCTACAAGTACCGTCGCGTGTGGAGTGTTGTCTGGGGAGGAAAGTTTGAATGTAAGGACGAGGAAATGGAAGGTAGTGGCTGTGGCCTATAGTTAGGGACCAACCCCGGCATTTGCCTGGAAGGAAGATGGGAAACCACAGAAGACCATCTTCAAGGTTGCCGGTGGGGGGATTCGAACCTCCTCGCCTCCCGGATGTGAGCGACTGCCAGCAGCCATGCCGCAACGACTACGGCTAACTCACCCGGTAGCAAGGAAGTAATAATAGTCCAGTCAAATTAGACATAAAAAGAGGCCCGACCTTGCAAAAGGTCATGCAGTTCTAATTTTTTAATATGTTGTTTGGACCTCTGCCAATAGTAAAAAAAAACCAAATTTGCAACTTCGAAAGTCCTGTGCTAGCTGTGTAATAGCCAAATAAACAGCCAGATAATTGATAGTTTTTCAGTTTCTGCTCAATATCGTCTAAAATATGCATCTGAGAGAAAATATCGTGAATACCTGTTTAAAATACATTGTCTACAATTTGAGTCCTAAGCGAGCTCCATACGTTTAGTAGTTCCCGAGATACAGTTATTTGAAGATTGGATGTTTTTTCAAAAAAGCAAACATTGTTGGTTTTGTCCTAATTTGACAAATATTGTCAAATTTCTCACCCTACGAGAAATGTTATTGATAATGAACTTGAAGGTTTATTTGTTTACCTTTAATTTGAGCTTTGATGGGTACCTGTAGGCTGAGTGCTTCACCCAAAAGTGGTATGTAACAGAAAACCTTGAAAAATACAAATCGAATGAAATCAATTTAAGTCTGAGCGTATCAGACATCAGGAACAGGGCATGTACTGATGAAATCAGTGTTAATATTATGATAAATATACCTAGGAATGGTTTCATAATATTATGGGAATGATTTAGTGATCACGTACAGGGCCTGTACTGATTAAATCAGAGTTAATATTATGATAAATATAGCTAGCAACGGTTTCATAATGTTATGGGAATGATTTAGTGTTAATTATTTACAGAAATGATGTGTTAGATACCCGTACGTACTTATGAGGCCTTCTCGAACAACGTGTGGACTGTATAGAACAATTTGGAGCTGAAGGGAAACTTTTACTTTCTTGAGGTTTGGGTCTAATTGCACCGTACAGTAGGTAGTTACATCGTCGATACCAAAACTGGCCATAATGATATCCAGCAGATATCACACACACCTAAATACACGGGGCTTCATGTCCCAACACATCATAGAAGTATATTTTACCAATAACATTTGTTTTATCCACCATTCTTTGTTGATTTGGCTTATTTCTCTCTACAGTGGAAGGTCCGACCAGTGCAAATCGCAAGACCAAAGATAAGGATGGAGCTGAAGGTGAAGAGCCCGAGGAGGAGTACTCTGTCGAAAAGGTTCTAGAGAGGCGAATAAGAAACGGCAGAGTGGAGTACCTGCTGAAATGGAAAGGATATTCCAAGTATGTAATCCAGTGTGATTTGGTTGGTTTATTACTAGCAAGTAGATCTTGGCATTTCACACCTTTCTATGTATGGAAATTATCCCCTAGCTTAACTCAATAGGAGAACCAGTAATATAGAATAGTGAGTCAAGGCAAATCTCAAGGCTGACGGTTAAAGCAAGCAAGTAAAAAACACACCTTTTTAGTGGAGCCAAATAACTGTTTCCTTAACCTGAGATGGTGACTATATGAGATTTTCTCACGTATATTTTTACTTTCAGTTTACTTCTCAGTGATGAAGGGGGTGACCTCCCTTATCTAGCTAAGTTTATAAGCGTTGTTATTAAGGCAACTCGTGCAAACATGCAGAGCGCTCATATACCGCACCCGGCTAGCTGGAGACTGTTACGGATGATAATGTAAACATCCCCTCCCCTTGCCGGAGGGAAGATTTGTATGAGTCCATGCTCTTGGCACGAGAGATTCTCTCATCCTACAACCAATCACATTGGTGGTTTTTTGAGAACGACCAGGAAACTTTCTCCTGTTGTAGACGTTAGTAGTTGACTATGCTGATTGTTTTAAGAGGCCTAACAACTGGATTATCGACCCCTAATGATATGGGTGACTATGAAAAATGGGGATGAAATGTAAAGTTACAGCGAAACACTACTAACTTACAGACTAGAAGAAGAAAAGAACAAAAACAAATAAGGGAAATAAATTGTCAGGGAAAAGAAATTCCCTCAACCCTCGAGGAATGAAGACGAAGGGAAGAGGACAGGAGAGCCGTGGAAGGCAGATAGGAAAAGAGGAGAGAAATATGGATCCCTCAGGGCCGCCTACTCCGGAGCTCACCAGCTGTGAGTTCTTGAGGGTGTAGTACCATGCACGGTGCACCATAAGTGGTGGGGCTACACACACAATGTCTACTTTAGGGCCTTGTGAAGAAGGCAGGAGATACCATGAGGTGAAAGAAGAGTATCAGGAAAGATTTGACAAGGGCCAAGAAAGGCGGGAAAATTGAGGACTATGCCTCGGATACCCTAATATTGTCGGGGTCGGAGGAGAATATGAGTTGACCAGGGGAGGACTAAGCCTGTGGAAGCAATGCAGATGTGACCGGATAGTAAAAGTATGAATTCCTTTATCCCGACCATTTCAAGTTCAAGAGAACAATGAAAGTGATATAGTCCAGGACACCTTAAATAAGTTAACCAACATGGCCGCCACATTTGGTGTTGCCAACTTACATCATTTAACACCAAAAAGTCAGCACACACATCCATGTAACACGTATCGCAAATGATCCAAACTAAGTCAAGGCCCTTTTACGAAAATAAATTTTACATGAAGTTGTGAAGCAGTCCTTGCTCAAGTTAGGGACATCTTGGTCATCAGTCCTCAACAGTAACTCTTAAGCAGTATTATGGTAGTGAAGTTAACTTAAATTATCTCGTCTAGATTGATTATTAAAGCATCACATAAAATGCATAAGATCAGAAACATTAATACTTAGTCAATGTTTTTTGCCAGGGAGCTAAAGATGAGCATGCTCATTTCTTCTTATAGGCTATATTTTTATAATTAGTCCAAAAATGCAGACCATTCTGTTTTAAGATGAGTGTTCAGAGAAGGATTTAGGAGTAGGAGAGAAATATATAGTAGGGCACATATTAGCTTATTATTTCTTTATTTTTGATAAGTACCGTACTCATTTCTTGCATGTATAGGCCTACATATATGAAGGCAGAATTGAGACAAGCTGTTGAAAGCCTATTGGCAAATCCCTATTGAGATGCAAGAAGATGGTTGATCCAATGCTTAGGCCTAAAACCATTCAAACTAGTCTTGGTTTTTAGGGGCATAAGACTAATGGCAACTCTAAGATTAGAAAGCAGCAATTGTTGGTTAATTTTGGGGCTTTGTGACATCATGGTCATGTAGATCTGTGTACTTGGGCATGTGGAATTTGTCTGATAACCTGTGTTATTGTGATGGCTGTATTAGTGTGTGCATTTATTATTCAGAGGAGGATTGGGAACGAGGTGGCCATGGCCTTAAATTAGGAACCATCCCGGCATTTGCCTGGAGTAGAAGCGTGGAAACCACTTCCAAGATGGCTAAGATGGGAATCGAACCCTCCTTTTCTCAGTTTTGCCTCACGAGGCTGAGTGTGCCTTGTTCCATCCCTCAAAACAAAATTAAAATTTCTTGGCAGAGCTGGAAATTGAACCTGGACCAACTGCCAAAAAATGCTAGCCGCACAGCGCGAGACGGTTGGTAGAATAGTCTCCTGACCTCTCGTCAACCGGCACATTAAAAGCCACTTGCAGAAAATTCACTGAATTCGCTGAGAAATTGACGAGTTAAGTACAGGCGTTGAAAGGCAAGCTTCATCGACGGAGTAATATCTCGAAAATTATAATTATAAGATACCAACACAAAACAATTTTCTGTGGAGAGCTGAGATATTTAACTTGAGAGAGCGGAATATATGAGAGGGAATTGAACTGAAGGCAGCGTTGTCACGAATGCGTACGTCCTCTACACTTCCGCTCATTTCTACATGATCATAATAATAGCATTATCATGACGAATAGAATACATAGTGTTATCACTGACCGAGTTCAAGCGCGCCCCGCTGTTGGCCAGGGCTAGTGGTGCAGACCCCCAACGCTACAGTCAACCGCAGTCAGCTGTTCGAAAATGGGATACGCCCTGGCCTGCGTAAACCTCGTTACAAAGGCTGCGGTTACGCTGATTACATCTAATTTTCAGTGCATATTCTAAAATAAAATAGAATACTTAAATTAGCCTAAATACCTTGTGTAATGATGAATAATAATTATGGAAGTGATGTCCTAATAGATGTTTTCTTCTTCGCTGTTTGTAACCCACCCGCTATGCCCTTTTATAAAACGACATATACTGTAGTGAAATTTCAGATTAATTCTGTACCATGTATCACTCATTTTCTTTTAGCTTTCACTTTGATAATATATCATTTTCATACCTTATTTCATCTTTTGGCGGGAGGGGGATATTATCAATTGTAACTACTAACCTTGATCACTTCTGCACCGGATATATGTGCTAAATCACTTAAACATGTGTTTTTATTTATTGTATATTTAACAACTGCAGCCATGTTCGACAGCATATTTAGTATGTGAAACTGCTGCAGTGAGCGATCACATTGACGTCATTAGTTACCAACATATCCGATACAAAATAGACCTACATTAGACGACACATTTAATGTTGTAATTATGTGAGAAAGAGAAATAAACGAGCTGTTCTTGGTTAGACGACTGTCTGGACGAAAATTACTGTTTGCACTACAAGCAAGGAGGTCTGGGTGTAAGCCCCAGGTTAGGTTTGTTTTGTATGTAGAACAGTATTTACCACTGTAATGAACGCTGATCGCAAGGATTTCATGTTTCGAACTAATCGGCAAAACCAGTGCCTCACTGCCTAAATATTATTGGTCTAGGCACAAACCATTGGTTGGATGAAAATTATTGATGCGTGTCTACCCCCACTGTGCGTGACAAAATCCAGGGGTGTTTGTATGGCCTAATGAATTAACAATTATTGGTCTAGACAAAAACAACTTGCACAATCCATTGCGAACTGGTTCAAACTTGGCGTTATTTTGTTTCATGGTACCGCGCTTATACAAAGTAGTGCCGTAAGTGCGGGATTGGCAATACTGTACTTGTGCATAATTAACAGCGAAAATGGCAGACTCAGCTGGAATTTCTTCTATATAAGTCGTGATCCTATTTGGGACATCCTGAGATCTGAAAAATGCAGACTTTGTCACGAACCTGGAAGTAAAATGGATAGGGGGCACCTGCTATATTGCAACAAACTTGATGTGACTGCTAGAACTTCAGGAAAACTCAGACAACTCTATTGGAATGCAAGAAAGCTGATGGATTGGAATCTGGGCTAGCCATAAGAAACAACAACAACATTGCTTTAATATGAAAAAATAGGTAACGAGGGTCGCGTTAGCTAATATATAACACCCCGGTTTTTGTCTCGCACAGTGGGGGTAGTCACGCATCAATAATCTTTATCCAGGCCAATGGTTTTGCCTTTGATTTCATTATTCACGTGTCGTGAATTTTAAGAATGTCCAAGCTGTGTAGTATAGGCCTACGAGATCTATGAAATTTTTAGTTTTCTATTACCGTATAATGTATAGCCTACAAATATCGTTACCTGTGTGCTAATAATTCTAGCGCAGCCATCACAGCATGCAGTCACAATCGTGTCCGATGCAGGTGTATTAGCCACGTTCTACTTTCATTCAGAATTATTATTAATAATAATAATATCGTATGGCCTCGGGTGCCTGGTGCCAGCTTTGTAATTTGACACCCAGAGGGTAGCTTGCATGTCGAATTTCGTTGTTCCTTGAATCACTATGAAAGTCAAGGAGGTTAGATAATAGATATCTAAGCTCCTTTAACATTATAGCGCTTTCTAGTAGAGAATTGAGGAACTTTGTGTTGGCGGAAACTCCCGAGATTAATTTTGCCATTATGAACTCGGCCTACTGAATTCAAATGGGTTCTTTGACATGCCAACATCGTATGACATGCGTATCTTATTTTTGCCGCCTTTCAAAAATCGCTTACCATGGCCAGGGGCGAACCTGCAATCTTGGAGTTAGTAGACCGACACGCTATCCACTCACCCACCGTGGCAAGCTAGAATTAATAATACAAGTAGGCTATAGCTGCGACCAATATTTATAACGTATTGCAACCAGTGGCTTCGCCCAAACTGTCATCTAACCAACTAGCGAACAATGACTTTGTCTCACCCAACATTAGTACATGAGTAATTTTCCACCCAGACATTCAGTGGTGCAATAACTTATGTCGAGAACTAAAAGAGAGCTATGAGATATTGTTGGTATTCTCTGAAAATTTGCATATGTGACTCAGCGCAGTGCATATACCATGCACATGTGAGTAAATGGCTCTTCAGAATGATGATTGATTCACGTTGCACAACCCTTGAAGTTCGTTGAAGGGCATCACACTACTCTGTCGCAACCATGACTGAAACAAATAAAAATAGGCCTAATATAAACATTTTATCTGCCTACTACTAAGTAGGCTATAGGTCAGTAGCCAAGTACATAAGTTATAAGCTTCATAAATAATCACCAATACTTTCACTACCACCAACCCAGTGTGAATCATAGACTAGGCCTACTTCCAAGCTTACGAGTTACATGTGCAATGTATTATAATATTATGGCTGACGTCATTTGGAAGTCGAGAATAAGATACATTACTATATTAGACGGCGAATTGAACCTAAGAATATATTCCCGAGAGAGAACTTACATAGGCTATATTTTAGGTTATGTTTGAATTAGGCCTATATGGAAAATGCAGTCAGAAGACTATTTCAAAATTTCCAAAGACCATTAAGGTTTTTTATTATGTTATTTGTGCTCTGACAGAATATAAAAATAAATAAAACAACTATTAAATAACTCTGTACTTTTAATTTTGTAGGTCTAGGCTAGGCCTACTTACTCAAATCGTAGTGATCTTCGTAGAGTTTCTCCAATCCATCTCCAATCTTGTTCTCGTGTTTTTTAGGCGTCAATTTGAAATCTAAATAAGAATTTATCCAAAAATTAATTAAATAAAAGCTTCGAAAAATCTCAGACAAGTGAATTTGACACACACATATCAAGAGTCTATAATAACTGTAAGAACTGTTTTAATCGATTTATATTAGTAGTACTTGCCTTGTACAACTTGTTACAACTTCATTAGACTTGAAACTGTGAAATTATTTAAATAATAAGTCATTTGTTAAAGTCTTATTTATAATGTTGGCTGACTTTGTGAAAAATGCATTCTGGGAGTTATTGCCAGAAACATGTCGGCAACTGTGGTATGGAATTTTAGTGGTACTATGGTGTTTGGAGATGGCGAGATTTTAAGCAGGGTTGGCGACAATGTGCTTGCACCTGAAAACAACTTAACTTCAAGAAATGAAAGCATAAACCAACATTTACGTAGGCATAGGGGACGGCTGTTAATTTTGCCTATCCTGTTTTGATCTAGTAACTTATTTAAGCTGTCCCGGACTATACCATTAGGCCTAGGTTTATTTTGTGAGCGGTGCTTGCAGGAAGCACAGGATGTGTCGGAAGTACACTAACACAACAGTGTGTTTATACAAGACTAAGGACCGGTTTCACCGGCTCCGCTTAACGAACTAAGGGTGGTTTAAACTATCCTCAAGGATGTGGCCCGTTGCACCAGACCACAAGCAATGGCTTAAACTAGGCTTAGATTGAGCGGCCGTGCTCGGTGGTTTAAGACTTAAGGATGGTTTAATCCGTTCACTCATACGCCAAAATGGCGGCCGGCCCCATTGTGTCTGATCCATATCTCAGTAGATTGGAGGTGTTGTTATATAATGTAGTGAACGAAATTATAAAAAAAATATTATTAAATGGTTTATAATGACGGCACAATACACTGAAGAGATATTTTCTTCCGTGTGCTCATTTGCTAAGCATTAGTATCTATACCTGTTGATAAAGAAGTAATGTATATCGTCAACTCTGGTTGAGTGGATAACATTACAGACTCCCGCCCGGAGTGCCGGGGTTCGATTACCAGAGGGGAGGAATATTTTTGCTTGACTTTTATTGTTTTATAATTACTCAGTCGTTATAATATAAAGCATAAATAGTGTGGATTTTGCGATGCCAATTAAATATATACGTATAACATTCTTTCAACGCGTTGCCACAGGGATTTCCTTCACGTTCCTAATAAAATTGCGGTAGCTTGTACTACAGATATCATAGCTTTTGACAACGTAAAATGAATTACTCTTCTTTATATTGGCAGTAACGCAATGTACATTTTTGGTTGTTAAACTAAATATTAGCCCAGGGACGGATGTAGAATCCTTAGCCAATGACGAACTAGCCAATTGGGGATGCTCGCAATACAACATGCTGTGTCATTCGTATACATACTGTATATATATCATTAGAAAATACGCACTCGGCTATATGTGCTTAATGCTATAATATATGCGTATTTATAAACAAGCTATATAATGAAAACCAAGTAAGAAAACATAACCTTCGCAAGATGCGACCACCTCAATGTGGGGTGTAGTCAATAACATGTTCAGGAAGTAGGCTACCGTAATGATAAGGAAAATACACTGCATTATATTTCAGCAAAGGTTTTCCCAGCGTCTACTACAGCTGATGCTCACGTCTCGCAGTAGGCAATTCTTTCTACAACTAGTAATGTATTTTTGGTCGCCAACCCCAAAAGTAGAACAGCTGTAGTCGTGGAAAATTATTGCGACGGCTAGAAACAAATGATAACCGTGACCAACATAACAAACAAAATCAATCTCGGAGGATCAATACTGCCGAAATTATTTCATATTATATGTATGATGCGAATACAATAATAGCGTTCAAATACTCAAGATACTCAAGTTGTCATTCTTTCCTTATATTGCATATGATCTGTACGCAAGTAATTCAGCACGGCTGGGATTATGTTGGCATAACGGTAAGACTACGTATTCTTTGCTGCAAGGAGCATTACTCACGCAACGAAGATCTTTGACTCCCACCGTAAACTCAGTTCACCTAAGCCAAGTACGAGACGAGTTGATGCAACACCCAGTCTTAAGCCGCCGTATTTAAGATCGCTTAACCGTAAACCACCCTTAGCAAAGCAGGGTTTAAGCGGCCTCGTGGTGCAACCGGCCCTAATAGACCTACAGAGTTGAGATTTCTTTTCAAAACAAGTGTCCGCTAAGAGTGGTTGGTTGATTTTTTAAAATGCAGCCAGGGTGTCAGTGTCCGTATTAGGGAGTGTCCGCATAAGAGAGATTAATTACTAATATACTTAATAGGGGTTTGGTCACGGATATAAAAAATCGTCCGTTATGAAAGGGTGTCTGCCTCAGAGGAGTGTCCGTTAAGAGAAGTCTCACTGTATACCTGAAACAAATACCAAAAGTGGGATATCAAATTATTATATTTTTAAAAATATTGCGTGTGACCATGGAAATCCCGAAAAGCAGTCATAACATATTTAATAATAATAATAATATTATCACATATATTGCTTAGGAACGTTGGACATGACCTCTGTAAGTAATCCTAACATTTTCATTACGTAATGTTTCGTAGATTTAACATTAATTTTTTAACTTGTTGGTGTCTAAACCTCTGCTGAGCTTCAATTTAAATACCAGCCAGCCTGAGGGGTTGATACTGATAATAGAGCTCGAAGAAAATGCTTATGCTAAAATATAAGCTGGAAGAAAACCAAATACAAAATAACATAAATCGGCTGATCTTGACTATCCACATAAAAAACGCTCAACTTGCTTCCATAGCAATTGTGAAACTTATAAGCTAACATGAGCTACAATTCTGTGATATCAGGGTCCAGCTTACCTCATAGATTTCTTGACCTTTTATTACAGTGTGTGTGATAAATGGTTGCAGCCACAATATAAGTGAAATCACCTCCCCTAACGCTGACCAAACCCATGTATGATTCATACTCAATTCCATTGCATATAACATTTTTCTACTCTGGTACACCTGACCAGCCACCCTCATAGAATTAAATACTGTAAGATGTCACCCATGGGCACCAATATACACTTCTGCCCCTTAAATCAACAACTAGATGCACATTGAAGTCACACACCTGGAGTCCATAAACATCATAGTAAATATATCCTGGACCAGCAACCTGTGTCAATCATCAGCAGTGTACATGACCACGATGATCAAGATAAATAAAATTACATCTCAACCGCATAAGGCTGATAATCACAGTGTCACAGCTAAAGGGGTGTGCTTAAATTCACTGGTCATCTTGAAAATTTTCACACGAGTTAAATTTATCTATCAATCCTTGATCTAACATCCTCGGGTACTCCAAGATCGTACTCTTGTAAGAGAAAAAAGCATAGAAATCACTACAAATGAGCAAATGGGGTTACCTATACTAACTCGTGATATGTGTGCGTGCATATGAAAAGGAACCACATGTCTGGTATTGAGATAAAGGTTCTGAAAGAAATTAAGGCCTTAAATTAGCATGTAATGTTATAACATGATTTCATAACTTTTCAGTAGAGTTGTTTAAAAATTTGGATCCTTTGTGACACAAAAATAACTACTAAACTATTTTACTCTGGCATTTACATTTTCATGTTCACCGGTATTCTGATGTAGATTTTTTATCACATACAGTGAGTCTGGGAATGTTCTCCGCAGCCCCTACATGCGTCTGCGCGAGCTAGCTACAGAAGTTACGTTGGCAGCCGTATCATATTAGCCTTTCACGAAATGATTGCCGGCGGTCGAGATGGGAACTATTCTTTGTTTACTTGTGTAACACTTCAGCCTGCTTTGTTGACAGGTACAGTTGCGCGAGTAAGATATGACAGCTCAAGTAGCCTCTATCAATGTTTGACTGTCCGTGGTCACATGAGCTCCTATGACGCGCAATGCTGCTTGACTTGTGTGCAGAATGCATTGTCATCGCTGTGTTCCCTAATAACAAGCAAAAAGTATACTTTGTACTCACCACCGCCATTCATAACAGATGCTGGAAGTGCTGATGACACATACGCTCGCTAATTGCAATACACACTGACGAATTCGACAGGCTACAACCCACACGTGTGGGATTCACCCTGTCAAAGACACCGTGCTATCAACTAAACCGATGAGGCAACCACTCACAGCTGCCCGTAACCACTGCGGGGAGCATTCTCGGGCGCCCTGTATTTTATTTATCAATTCTTTTCTTTCAGATTTTGCCAAAGGACCTAACTATATTAAAAAAAAATATCCCACGAACCAATAATTGTACAAATTCCTGTGAGGATTCAAATTGAAGAGCGTAGTGCCCTCTTTGCCATGGCCCATTTATTTTTATTTTCAGATTTCTGTCAAAGGGCAAAAGTGCAATTTTTTATTATTAGGTAACTACAGTAATTTATTATTTGATTATGATCTGTGTATAAATAGATAGCTATTCTGACAGGGGTGAAGGAGATGCATCCCTGAAGGTGAAGGGGTATCTAATTGGTCGATTCAGAATGGCAACTTATTATTATTAAATAAGAATTTTATTTATGACAAACATTGGGCTAGCGGTTACAGTACCCAAGCTGGGGTATCTTTAATTGGTGAACCGGGCTGTAAGAATTCTATTGAACCCATTTTATTTGAACAGCACTGTACCTTTGAATCAACTACTAGTGCTTCGAACCGAGATATCCCGAATCAATAATCGTAGAGTCACGCCCGAGCTCAAATTAAAGGGTGTAATGTTACTTTTGCAAAGGACAGATCATTTTTTCAATATTTCCCAAATGGCTTAACTACAAATTTTTCTCGCTTACGTTGCGGAAAGTCGTCCCCTTCCTTCGTATTAAATAATCTTAGGGTTTAGCAGTAAGTATTGTCAGAGGGCTTTTAAATTCACGCAGTGGGTAGATGACTGTCTCAGCAATACATTGACATTAAAAACGAAAATTCGACATTTTACTCCTTTGAGTGGATTTTTACAAGTGAACTGTTGACTAAGAAGTGGTCCCTTTTCTTAAGTACGTGCACATATGCTGATTTATTATCAGAAAATCCAATAGTCTGTCACATCTGACCGTTCTATCCTGTAGTATTAACATTAAAAAAATTATTATTCTACTCTACTTCTGACTACCCTACTTCTCCTGAATTCTCCTGCCGTTAACACATGTTTAATGAATGGTTACTTTGTCCTGGGTCCGACAGAGGCAGTCTTACCATTCTGGATCTAGGCTCCCATCATGCCGCTAGGGTTCTGGGTTCTAGAGGGAACTCTATCAAACATCCAACCATCCTCGTTCTTACTGAAGTATTTCCAGACCCCATTAGTTTATGGCAACTAGATATGCCTGAATTATGCACCATTTAATTTCATGAGCACTTGAGCACTCTTTCCTTTGCCACTACCATCGCCATCTGCCTTGCTGTAACGCCTTCCCATTCAGTTTGAGTTGCGTGCTAAGCTACGGACGTACCATACTTCCCGACGATCTTCCCGACATTAGCGCTGCTAGGTTGAACCGATCGTGAGCCTGTCCAAGCGTGCAATTCCGCTTTTACTATTTTGTGGCAAACTAAACACAACCTTGTAACATTTCTGTTCGTTTGGACACCAGTGTAAGTATTGGTGCTGATGCGTTGATATTTTGTATTTCAGTAGTTACAGCATTTTCACTACGACTCCATAATTTTGGCATGCCTATGGAATATATAGACAGGTATGTTTATTTAATTTAAATACCAATCTTATGTTGTGCCGACATAATCCCTCGAGTATCAACCTACTAATGCTGCTAGGTAAGTGGTGGAGAATTTTAGTATTCCTGCATGTTCGCTGTTTGGAATGAAGTGGGGAGGCGTTAGAGCATAGCAGACGGCGGTGCCACTACAAACACTCACTAATGTTATATGGAGCAGATTTCAACGCTCACACGTATTGTACGGAAATTGCCATCGCTGATGTCTGTTATATCCACTGTCTCTCAAAAGATGTCAGTAATTTTACTCCTTGACATTACGTGTATAGCGTATAGAAGAGAATGTGATGTGACTTGTAGAGTTTGTTAGGTCCAGCCGCTAGGCAGCTCTAGCTTCGGCTAGCGCTGAGTGAGGACGGTATCAATACAAGCTGTTGAATGTTACTTTTCAGTAACTGAATGTTATCAGCTTACACTACGTTGTATTAGACAAGATGATCCAAATATAAAATTCTCCTCGCTGATTATATGAAAGGCTGACGCCCGTTGTGTTAATTATGAAACATTGGATTACGTCATAAGTTCATATAATAAGGAAATAAAACATTCTGGCGGGGATCAAAATGTAATTGAATGTGTAAAATCGTAAAGCTACAGACTATTCACTACTGCACAAATACAGTAAATATATATATATTTATTTACATATGTTATGCCCTCATTGGAGCACTTAACCAAAAAAAGTATATACTTGTCTCAAAAACAATATTAAAGATTCAGCTTCTTATTTTTCTTATTTTCCCAAAACATTTTCATTCTAGTCGACCTTGCTGCTCTCTCTGCATCGCTTATGGTGTACGTTTTGCGAGTAAAGGTTTTTAAGGGAAGTCGGATGTTCTTGTTTTTCAAGATATTCTTCTCATCTTTGTTAGCAATTTGGGACATTGTCAAGCCGAGTTCATCCAGATCATGTTGAATTTCCATAAACCAAGAGTTCTTTGTTTTACTTTTGAAAAAATAATTAAATAATACTTTTAATTGTCTGGTATCCGGCAGGCATGAGATATATAACTAGAATAAAATAATTATTCTTGTAAATTCGGGTCCGCCCAGTCAATACCTTTAATTATAATGTAATCAAAGATCACATCTATTTATACATTTCAGGACATGTTTCGGGATCCCATTTATCCTGATCCCTTCATCAGCTAATATAAGATTGGCTCAACAAAGTTAGATAGAGCACTCCTTTGTACACACATAGTTAAAACAGGGTGATAAAATGAAAATGGAATGTGTGGTGCGTGAAAACATATGGGCAAGATATGGCAGACACTAAAACCCAATACACTCGATAAAACAAGGTTAAAACACAAAGTTGATGGCATTAAAGATAAAAACACTGAAAGCTAAAATAGCAAGTCCCAATTCGTTAAAATGCATAAAATTCAGCATATTAAGATAAAATGTTTTTTCTTGAAGCGGTTATTCCTTGTCATGTAAAACTCTTAATTCTTGTGTGACCACACTGTGTGAGTAAGTCTTGAAGTTTACAAATCTTGAAGTATGCGCTATTGTTTAAGCTTCATGATATTAAGTCTTGATTGTCCTTTACTGTTATATCATTATTAAGATGCGTTTTTTGTTTGCAAGTGTGCAGAATGGAACAGTATAATGAGCCAGATCCGAGATATTGTTGGTAACTGCGAAATGAAGAAAAAACCGAATGAAATGAATATAAAAATAACAATAATTACGATCTTAATAAAGAAGAGGGCCTTTTAATGTAAACCCTTTAAAACTTACGTAATCTTATTAAAGGTGGTAGTCTAAGTGTTGCACAAGCCCCAGTGTGGAAGCGAATGATAGAAACTAGTTGTACTGACAGTCAACACAAATGGAACGCTGTGAGGGTCGAAAAATCAAGAATTAAGAACTGAACTTGGTATTTGAAGACTTTGTATATAAGATTTGATTTTTGATGCTCCAATGTGGGCATAAACAGTGTAAATAAATAAATAAATAAAAGCTTCCAAACATCTCAGATGAGTGAGTTCGAACACTCACATATTCTATAATCAGAGTCTAATAACTGTAAAAACTGTTCTAATCGATGTATTGTTACGTGCCACCCCCTAGTGGCACTTTTGCTAACTGGATTACGGTGGGCGAAAGCACAAACACAATTGTTCCTTTAACGAAATATAATTTATTACAGGCCAACAAACATACACCGTGCACACATATACACACACTGAGTCGAACCTCAGAAAACGCTACTATAGGGCATCCAACGTTTAGAATGAAGCATTGGTCTTATGGCGCGTTACGACAGGGTTGCCACTCCATGAGAGAAGGCAGTACACAGCGCTTCGCGTACACTTTCCGCACATTCAGCGATTGTGCAGTGACGAAGACTTGAAGCAAGGAAGGAAGCTTGTAGTTTAACGTGACCGTTAATCTTGAGATCATGAGCCACGGGACCTCCATTTAACGTGGAATCCGAACCACAGGACATGGCATTTCACTTCGAAAATCTCACATGCATTGACCGGGGATCGAACCCGGACCGCCTTGGTGAGAGGCATACAGCTAGACCGCTGAGCCACCACGCCCAACCACGAAGACTTGAAATAAGTACTGTATAATAATACTAATAGTAGGCTAACATAACACATACAACGAAATTAAATTAACTATAACGTATGCTGAATGTAACATAAAGAAAACAATCAAAATAAAATAAGTAAAGTACAAGCACAAGGAAATGTGTGAAGTTTCGACTGCAGTTAAAGTTGAAGTACGTTATTATTAAAGAAATACTCCTCATTGGCTTACCTTTCATGATGACAGCAGGCAGGCATCCCGTTCGTCATCACAGTCAGTTGATTCAGTATCTGATGAAGAGCTGTCACCCAGATTTATGAGTAGAGGTTCAATGTCATCCTGAATTTCATCGGCTTTCCACATTTCAGACTCTTATTTTTTTTACATGCTCGACACAGTCTTTCCACTTGTCGGTTGTCACATTATTAAACCCTTCCTGTATCAACTGCTCCATATTTTTTACTTTGAAGTGCAAATTGTTCATTTTAACATGATGTTTGACCTGACTCCAGACTAATTCAATTGGATTTAGTTCGCAATGATAAGGTGGAAGGCGTAGAACTAAATGCCCCATTTCTTTAGCCATTTCATCTATTTTGTACGTATCGTATTTATATTTCACACTTTTAATAATTTCCATTAAATGTTTCTTCAACATATGCTCTTCATACGGCTCCCCATGAGACGAAAGCCATTCCTGCATTTTTCCTTTTTTCCATGCCGAAGTCGGAATAGCCTCAACTTTACGACTGTGATATGATGCATTGTCAATAACAATCACAGATTTGGCCGGCAGGTTAGGTAGCACTTGGTGTTTGAAATAATTTTCGTACGTTTCACCATCCATTTCATCATGCGCGTCTGCGGTGTTCTTTTTGCACAAAAATACTAACTGTGCGTTGGTTACAAATCCATTTTCATTTCCTGTGTGGACTATTGCAAACCGCGGACCTCGTGCAGTAGGAGCCTTTAGGCCTGTCGAAAGTCCCGCCAGAAACGCTTGCTTTGGTGTTGTTCTTGACTTGTCTTGCCAGATCTTCTCAATTGTAGTCCCAGTATTGACCCATGATTCATCACTATACACAACATTCCGCCCTTCATCTCTGTACTTTTTTATTGCCACAAGATAATCATGACGCCATATCACTAAATCACTCCTCCCCACCATTATGGCTTTATTTCCTCTTCTCGCGTACTCAAATCCCATGTCATTAAGCAGCGAATGGAAAGTAGATTTTTAAAATCTGGAAGGTCGGAATCTGAGTTTACTGCAGCCAGGATTGAATGTAAAGTTGGTGATTGGTTTCGAAAGTAAAATTTGTGGATTTTGCGATGGATGCTGCTCCTCACAAAGTCATTTTATTTAACATTCCTGCTATTCTTGCGAAGTGTATTACTTAGTCTCTTTTTGCGTGGAGACAGTACTGGACCCTGTCCACTCTCACTACGTATTTTAAAAACTGTAGTCTTTGATATTCCTGTGGCCAGAGCAGTTTCATTGACTAAATTATTTATACTTTCGTTAGGTTTAAGATTCTTAAAATAACTGAACACATTAATTACGACCTGTTTTTCCCTTCTTCTGAGCACTTGACCACGCTTTCTTTTCACAAAACTATCCATTGTTGTACGTGAAATACGTAAAATACAACACGTTAAATATAACAGAACTGCTGCAAACACACACTCAAGATAGACTGCTGAACAACTGAAATACAAGCTCGAAGGGCACAGAAATAAAGCTGTGAGTAGCATGCTGCACCCCGCTGTCTTTCGAAACGTCATTCATATAATCTGTGGTCAATGAACAGCCCGGCCTGTGTAAACAATGAAACCTACACTCTGGGTAAGCAGGCAGAAAACTTGTTCCAACATTCCTCTTCTTCTTCTTCTTCTTCTACCTTATCCGATACGGACGTTGGCTACCACCATGGCTAACACCTTCTTATCCTGTGCAATCCTGAAGAGTTCCGTGGAAGACAGCCCAAACCACGTTTTTAAATTATCCATCCAAGTTATTCGTCTCCTTCCTGGTCCACGCCGTCCTTCAATTTTACCCTGAAGTATAACTTGGAGCAGACGGTATTTTGGATTCCTCATCATGTGTCCCAAGTATTCCAATTTCCTCTTCTTAATTGTGTTTAACAGCTCAGGTTGGCTGCTCACACGCTGAAGAACCTCGGCATTACTCACATGTTCTGTCCACGAAATTTTAAGAATCCGCCGGTATATCCACATTTCAAAAGCTCGAATCTTCTTTTCTGTAGCTACGGACAAGGTCCAAGCTTCAACACCATAAAGAAGGGTGGAGACAACATAACACTTCACAATTCTTTTCTTAAGCGTCATACTGAGATCTCGACAGCATAGTAGTTGTTTCATTGTCATAAAGATGGATCTAGCCTTCTCTATACGGCATCTTATTTCAACCGAAGGATCCCAATTCTCATTAATATTCTGTCCTAAATAAACCAAACTCTTGACTCGCTCAATCTGATGTCCATCGACTAAAAGGATTTGTGACAATGCTGGTTTTCGCGATATTATCATATATTTTGTTTTCTTAATGTTGAGGTCAAGGCCATATTGTTTACTCTTTTGATATACCATAGTAACAATCTCTTTAAGTCCTTCGAAACTATTTGCAATCAATACAGTATCATCTGCGTACCGTATATTATTAATATAATTACCATTGACCTTAATACCTTGTTGAATGCCATCAAGTGCCTCGGAGAAAATCTGTTCTGCATAGATATTATAAAGAAGTGGTGAAAGAATGCATCCTTGTCTCACACCACGCATTATTTCCACTGATCTCGATATATGTCCATCAATTCTGATACTAGCCTTTTGACCCCAGTATAAATTAATGATGATCCGAATGTCTTTCTCATCTATTCCTGAGTTCTTGAGTGCATTATACAACTTATCATGCTGACAACGGTCAAAGGCTTTTGCATAGTCCAGAAAACATGCATATACATCCTGATTCACCTCACGGCATCTCTGGAAAAGAACTTGAAGCGCAAATAATGCCTCACGAGTTCCTAGACCGTTGCGGAACCCAAACTGCGTGTCACTGATATTCATCTCGCATTTCCTGTATATGCGATTATGGATAACTTTGAGAAATATCCTCTACAACTTTCAAACTGACATGACATGGTTATCTTTAAAAATAAAAAAGTTGGCAGCATACAAACTTTCGCAATGCTGCTATGCGGTTATGAGAGAATATTCAGAAGTTTTACCTACATGAAAATTGTAATATTGCCAGTATAAAATATTTCAACAATCCATCATCAAGACGGCACATTTAGCTACACGTGTGTGAAAAATAATCACAAAGTCCATGCAACATGATATAAGATTGATTTTACTGAAAAGGGGACACAGTTTATAGTTTTTAAAAAATATATGGATATCTAATTTTTCTAGCATTTCTATCAAGTATACGTAGTTCTAATATAGGACAAAAAAGATCGGCAAAACATAGTTCTACCCGAATATGCTGTTGTTTCGACAAAGAAAAATTTTCGACTGATATGGCAACAGTGGATTGCTAGAAAATGACAGCATCATACATGTCTCACGTGTAACAGAAAGAGAGAAGAATATCCCTATCTAACCAGTGCTTCATTCTAAACGTTGGATGCCTTATAGTCACTATTAGTTTCCACATTTACAATCTACCACTGTCATCGCTATTTATGCTCTCCCTGTCCGTGAGGCGTTAGTGTTCCAGCTTACACTCACAGGTACTCTACAGCCTTGCCACTGCCACTTCACTTAGTTTCAGAGTCCTCTTGCTGCTCCTTGTGCGCTCTTGCTCGTCCCGTGTCGATCCCACGACCACGTATTCCACGAAGCACTGCGACACCTCCAAGCACTCACAGTCCTGACTCAAAGTTGCACCCTGGCAGAAAGGCTTCCACTCTGTTACCGTAGACGTCCAGTAGTAATCGCTGTACTGCTGCGCACTCACTCACTCGGCCACACTTCAACTGACGCTGACCAATACACTCCAATACACACTGCCTCCTCGCCTCGGCTCGCTGGTTTATATGGGATCAGTCCCTGGCCTGGAAAGTTCGAATGTCACAACCCATTGCCGCATTGAGTCTGTTCTGGTTGGTTCCACATCCTGAATTTTCGCGTATTCTCTGGCCGGCTCGCACTGACTCACAGACGCTTTGTTAATGTATGGCCGTGGGAGGAATCGAGAGGGTGTGGGCACTCTCTCCCTTCCCCTGCGGGGTTTGTCCAAGGCCACTAGACTGTCACACTGCCCCCCTCCCACGGGAGCCTCCTGCCGCCCCGCGGCAACACGCAACAGTATTTTAGTAGTACTTACCTTGTACAACTTCATTAGACTTGAAATTCCAAAGAAAACTGAAATTATTCAAAGTAATGGTCATTAGTGTCGTACATATAATGTTGGGAGATATTGTGTGCAATGCATTCTGGGAGTTATCACTAGAAAACTGTCGGCAACTGTGTGGTGAGAAATCTTAGTGGTATTGCTGTATTTGGAGTTGGCGAGATTTTAAGCAGGGTTGGCAACAATGTGCTGACACAAAAATTCAACTTCAAGAAATTCAACCATAAATCAACATTTACGTAGGCATAGGGGATACATGTTAATGTTGGCTACACGTTTATCATTTAGTAACTTATATTAGCTGGAGGGGACTATATTCTTCTTTTGTTTTGTTATTTTAACAACAGGTCTTTGTTAAAGTTCCCAAATTCCTAAAGCACATAAAAGTTCTGATCAAAAACAATAATAATGGAATAATCATCGACAGTTCACATATTTGCACCTGTAATCGGAAATACGTCCCACCCCGAGAGTGCTCAAAGAATAGATGGGCAAGCGATCGGCACAGTACCATTATTTGTTTAATTTGTAATCCCATGTATTTCACTTTGATCAAGATCACTGTATAATTAATTCTTATAATTTTTTAATCATGCAACATTACTTACGGGACTCGGTTGCGATGTTTTCATGGAAGTGGCTGATGCTAGACTTGGCATGGGATGTCCCTTGTGTAAGTTTCCGCCAATAGCAGTCAAATCTGTTTTCATATGGAAGAACTGGGTCTAGCAGTGTTTCGTACGACTGCTTTTTTAAGCTCGTCATTCTGAAGTGAACTCGGAAGCGCCAGGTGCATATGAGTTTCACTCCCCTGGACTGGTGTTGAGCGCGACCGCTGCCTAGTGTGATGTGTGCCAGCTGCTTGCATAGCACGAGTCATAGCCTGTAAACTTGGACAGACTTCTTTCTTCTGACAAGGTCCCGCCATGTTATTAAGACCGCGGCAGCATGTGCAACTGACCTGCGTGCTAATACAAATGTGCTATGCGATGATTATGCCATGAACTTTTATAAACCAATTTTTTTATTATTTGAAAAGTAGGGTGCCATGAATATGCGGTGAAATACGGTATATCATGGTGTCCACAGGCAGGAAAAGTCAGGATGTTTTTTTAGTCAGGAAAAGGTGTGAAATAATGGCGTGAGTCAGAAAAAAATGGCGAAAAGTATTAGAAAGTCAGGAATTTTATATTAACCATACAGTATTTTGTGTTTTACAGCCATACTTTGATGTTACTAGTTCAACTAATCTCTGTAGATAAAAAGCAGTAACTCACTGGACATTATGGTAATTTTCCATTTATACAGTGCATCATAGTAAAAACCTCTTTTACCTATTTTTTGTACGCTTTTTTGGCGTCGGCGTAGGGATGTGGCGACCCCATTACTATAGTTTAGCTTATTAAGTACTTCGATTTATGTATTATTGCATTATTTACTTTATTTTGTATTTTAAATGAATAAAGAGGCGAGCATTGGGGCAGCTATGGGGATGGTGGAGGTTCCAAATAAAAAATATATATATTTGCTCAAAAAACCTTTTTTCCGATGTTACGATGTCTTCGCGAGTCAGGAATTTTGTTGAAAAATGGTCAGTAAAAGTCAGGAAAATTGACATTGAAAATTCTGTGGACACCATGTATATGATTGTAAAAGGTAGAAAGGATAATAAATGAAAATTACGTAGGTCATAGTTTTATGTCATATTTGAGACGCCTAGAATCAAAACCCTCCAAATCCATATTTTATGAAAATTGAGATAAGCATTGTTTCATATAGCGTTTGCTGCGCTGAATTCGTTTAAACTATTATTTTGTTACAAAACCCGCTACATCCTACTGTAAAACGAAGTCAAAGTTGAGGCTTAGTTGCAATATCCGCCAAGTCCAACGACAGTTTCGCCATTTTTGGTCACAAAACCCGCCACATCTACATCTGCCAATAGGAGCACCCAGATCCGCCATCTTACCTTCCATGATGCTTTGCGAAGTGTGTACTCTTTACCTACGTGCATTAGTCAGAGAATGTACCCCTGCCTGACGTGATTAGAATGGTTTATGTTGTACTTTCTGATAATAATTTGTTTTGGATAATTTTGACAATGAACGAGAAGAACAATAACATTCTGGTCTGGGTGATGTTTTCCACAGAACTGACATTTGCGAACACAAACGTGTCACGAAACCTGATTTTGATATGACTCACGTAAAGCCAGAAGCCATAAACAGAGGGATTGTCCTTCAGGCACAAGAAGTGAAAGATGTTTCGAGACTGCTTTCGAAGCATTCTGGAGAAAGATGGAGGGAAAATGTAGAGCTGCAGTTTTATTGCAATCTGCCAAGTCGTGGCGAACACGAAGAGAATGATGATGATTGAGAAACTACTATTGAGGATGAGGTAGAAACAGAAATTGTGTAGCTATAACTTCCAGTAAAGAATGTGATTTAATAGTTGAATGACGATAGTTTTGTCTCTAAAGGCCTGGACCTTAGCAATTGAATATTAATTTAATTTGACGCTTTTCCTTATTATTGTTCAGTACTGTAGGCTACAGTATTGCCGGCCCCGCGGTGTTGGGGTAGCGCGCCTGCCTCTCACCCGGAGGCCCCGGGTTCGATTCCCGGCTCCGTCAGGGATTTTGGAAACTGACGTGAGGGCTGGAACGGAGTGCAGTCAGCCTCGTGAGGACAATTGAGTAACTGACAGTGAGGCAGCGCCCCGATCACGAAAACCGAGATTAACGGCCGAGGGGACCCGATGCGCTGGTCATGCGGCACCCCAATATCTGCAGGCCAAATGGCCTTCACGGGCTGTAGTGCCAGGGGTTATTTACTGTACAGTATTATTACCCTTTCAGGAATTGATTGCCGGCGGTGGGTGATGGGAACTACTCTTTATGTAATTGCGTCACACGTCAGCTTGCTTCGTTGACAGGTACAGTTGTGTGTGTAGGATATGACTCAGCTCCAGTTTTGGATTTAACTGTCCATGGTGACATGAGCTCCTGTGACGCTTATCTGACACAATGCAGCGTGACCTATGTGCAGATTGCACTCTGTCATCTCTGTGTCCTCCGCTTCGCCCCGCAGAGCTCATGCTACAATAAACATAAACGCTGGCACAGCCACACTCGGCGGCAATCAAATCTTGAATGGGTAATATGAGTTTTATTCTTTTTCTGTTTATTCTAATGAAACACAACCCCTTAAAACAACAACAACAAAACACAAACATTATACGATTTTTTAAATTTTATAACCTATATTTAGTTAACTTTCATTCAAATATTAATTTCTGAATAAAGCTTACGCAGTTTCTACAATCTCTTCGCAACTTCAAATGTATTAGGGCTCTTTGGTATCAAAACCTGCCAAATCCAAATCTTAGTAACAAACCCCGACAAATCCGAATTATTGCTTTATATTTTTCTACATACATTTTTAACTATATCGGGGATCAGCTTCGTATTTCGTCACTGTTTTTAAAAATAATTCATTCTTTTTTTAGTGAAAAAGGTATTTCGTTTTGGGTATTGGTTCGTTTGTGACAGTTTTTGCCAGTTAGTTTTAGTTAGTTATTGTTGTTTTAAGGGGCGGAACTACGAGGTCATCTGCCCCTAAGTTTTTGCCACTTTGCCGAAAAAGTGAAGGAATGGATTTGGCGGGTTTTGATTCTACTGTCGGGGAAATAAGTATAGATACTCGAGTTTAGAGGCCAATAAAACCTTTACCCTTAGTCTTACATAAGAACAACCTACACCAAAATTTTCCTTGTTTTATTTGTCGTTTAACGACATAGAGTAAATATTTGCATTGTATCTCGTTAAAATTTAAAAACAGATTGAACAAAAAAAGTACCGGTTTTTCTTACCAAGTTTACGGAGCGCTCAATTAGTAAGATCATTACGTTTAAAGTATTGATCTGATCGTAACGAAACTTTAATACGTCTTAAAGGAACTTATTGTTTACGCGTATATGAAGTTTTAATCTGGTGTGACGTTTCTTAAAATAGTTGTTGTGAATTTTGTAAAACAACTTTTTCTCGGGCCTGGGTGGTCATAGCAGTATGAAATATGGCTTGTTATGAGGCTCATAGCAATGCAAGGCTTAACATAAAACTACATTTTATCTACTTGTGATTATCGATTTTATATGGATTGATATTTAATCGGACCATTGAGGGCAGCGATAGTACCGCAGGAGCCTGGCAATGTTGTCAGTTGCTGCGCGCTCGTTCCTACGCACACCAAACTCTGACCTTTGTTCATCGTTGAGTCATTAGCAACAAGCAGCAACTATCACTGTCTGTATTGTTTGCACATTGATCAAGATGCCAGCTAATCCGCAGTTAACGGAGGAAGAATTTGCCATGATTATAAGTGCAATATGTGTTTTTTTTAGATGCGAGAGAGAAAGTAATAATGATAAGAGGGTTTAGCAAATAGTATCCAAGTGTATTGGAAGGTCGATAGCCACGGTGACGGGATGTGCCGCTGCAATGAATGATATTCCTCTTCCTCCCTGAATCCAAAAGTATGAAAGTATGACGAAAGCAGAGCTATTTGTTCACGCCAAACCTCACTTCAGGGCACCTAAAATGAAGCTGGAACAGATAATCAAGAATGTTCGTCCTGACGTCCAACTCGTCTGGTTGCCAGTTGCTCTTTGTGAGCTCAACCCCATAGAGCTGGTTTGGTCCCACGTGAAAAATAAAATAGCTAAAGTGAATATGAGTAACCAGGCGGAGAGAGGAAGATCAATGGAGGTGATGCGAGATCTCTGTAAAGATGTCTTTAGGTCTGTAACACCGGAGCTATGGAAAAAATGCATCGAACACACCAAAAAAATAGAGAAACATTACTGGGAAAAGAATTGGCTAACAGAAGACGTCCCCGTTGTTGAGCCACTTGTTATAAACTTAAATGACAGTTCATCTGATTCATCGGGCAGTGATTTTTCAGACAGTTAATAAGGGAGCAGTTTTATAATCTTATAATCTCAAAGTGTAAATTACTTCAAACAATTAATCTTATAATAATAGCTTTTTAGCTGACACACCATTTTTAAACCTGCCAATGGAGGTCCAAAGCCCTCATTAAAAAAGGTGTTGGGAAATGTTTAACTTCTTGCGAAAATGAAATATAAGACACGTTTCTCTAACTTGTAGGTAAAATTAGCAGAGGCTATTAGCGCTGTACATAAGGGACGCATATTTCAGGATATAAAGAAGAATTAAATAGTTAAGTTAAATAGACGTGAATGATAGTGTTTTTTCTTAATCGTATTACCCTCCAGGGTTGGCTATTCCCTCGGACTAAGCGATGGATCCCACATTTACCGCCTCCATTTTGAAACTTCGGGATCGGGTATACAACTGGGGTGTGTAACCAGCACTTCGCCCAGGTTGCCTCACCTGCAAAGCGAACAGGGATCTTATGAGGGATGGGAAGATTGGGAGGGATAGGCAAGGAAGAGGGAATGAGGCGGCCGTGGCCTTACGTTAGGTATCATCCCGGCATTTGCCTGGAGACGAAGTGGGAAACCACGAAAACCACTTCAAGGATGGCTGAGGTGGGAATCGAACCCCCCCTCTACTCATTTCGAGCACCCGAGGCTGAGTTGACCCCGTTCCAATCCTCATACCAATTTTGAAATTTCGTGGCAGAGCCGGGAATCGAACCACGGACCTCCTGGGTGGCAGCTAAGCACTCTGACCACTACACCACGGAGGCGAATATATATAATAATTTTTGTATTATAATTCGTCAATTTCACGTATGGTTTTTAATTTATTTTAATTAATGTCATTTTTCAAGTCCTCGTACTGCAGCTCCTTCACCAAGATTTTACTCGTATAAAAAAATATCTTCCTTGTCACGTGAGCGACCCATGGCTTAACCCAAAGACATTCGCTTTATCTTTCCGTTTCTTTTATATACTGTACCGGTATTGCCACCACAGAATTTCAACTACCATAATATAGTTAAGTGAACACGGAACTGTCCTTCTTCCATTTTGCTGAATTATGATAAAATATTTGATGTAGTGTAATGGTGTGATAATTGCTTTGTATAACTTTGATAAAAGTTCAGTTTTATAAAATATTTGATAACATTTATTTGACACATTTCTTTAGCAGTGTAATACCGGCCTAACACAAATTCCAATACAACAGAAATTCACAGACCTTACGGCTTGGAACGCGCGCGTATTGGGCAACGTCGCACGAGTTTCCTCGACCGAGCGCATCGTTCCCGTCGCTTGCTACGATACATTCTTCTCACATAACCACCCGATTAAATATCAATCGATATAAAAGCAATTATCAAAAGTAGATAAAATGTAGTTTTACGTTAAGCCTTGCATTGCTATGAGCCTCATAACAAGCCATATTTCATACTGCTATGACCACCCAGGCCCGAGAAAAAGATGTTTTACAAAATTCACAACAACTACTTAAAGAAACGTCCGATCAGATTAAAACTTCATATACGCATTAACAATAAGTTCCTTTAAGACGTATTAGAGTTTCATTACGATCCGATTAATACTTTTAACGTAATGATCCTTCTAAGTGACCGCTCCGTGAACTTGGTAAGAAAAACCGGTACTTTTTTTGTTCAATCTGCTATAAAATTTTAACGAGCTACAATGCAAATATTTACTCTATATCGTTAAACGACAAATAAAACAAGGAAACTTTTGGTGTAGGTTGTTCTTATGTAAGACTAAGGGTAAAGGTTTTATTGACCTCTAAACTCGAGTATCTATACTTATTTCCCCGACAGTAGGCACCTCATTTCATAGTTTTCTGGGCATATTTCATATTTTTAGTTTAAAACTACAGTACAACTACAGTACTAACATATATTACCCATTTAAGATTTGATTGCCGTTGAGCGTGGCTGTGCCAGTGTTTGTTGTTTATTGTAGCAGGAGCCCTGCAGGGTGAAACGGGGAACACAGCGATAACAGAGTGCAGTCTGCACATAAGTCAGAGGAGCTCACCCTCCCCACGGACAGTTAAACGTTGACTGAGCCTACTCGAGCTGAGTCATATCCTACTCTCGCAACTGTACCTGTCAACGAAGCAGGCTGGCGTGTGACACAAGTAAACGAAGAATAGTTCCCATCTCGACCTCCGGCAATCAATTCGTGAAAGGGTAATATAAATTTATATTGAAGGTTACAAATTTTACCAGAAGCTCCAGGGAAGAATGAGTAAATGTGTAGGATGGTTGGTTTGTTTAATGTGTTACTGTTATGTAAAACCTGGAAAAGACGTTGTGGATCTGGCTATTACATTCTTGGGCTGATGCCCTCATTCCTTATGAAATATGAAATACACTTTACCATGCTTCAAAACAGGACCTAATTTTAAAGTATTAATTGAAATTTTTATTAAAATAAAGGTTCAAAGGGATCTTGGTGCTTTGCAGTATCAATGCTCCTTTCTAGTGTTTCGAAGTTCTGAAGTGTTTGTGTTATGCAGTAAGATTTATGTCAATGCTCGTTTTTATTTCTTACTGTTCTCGTAAACGCAGTGACGACAACACCTGGGAACCAGAGGAGAATCTTGATTGTCCAGACCTGATCTCAGAGTTTGAAGACAACCGAAAAAAAAAGGAGGCAGCTAAGAAAGAGGAACGGAAAAGAAAACCATCAACTACTCCAGATGATAAGAAACCTGTCTCGAAAAAGAAGCACGTTGAGGTAAGTGCACTATCTTAGTAATGGTCATGTTTACTAACATGATTTCAAGTCTTTCTACATTTTTTTTTGTGATGTCAAAATTGTTTGTTAATCCACAATGACAATAACACTGCATAAACTGTGACCTGTTGCGCCAAAGCAGTGAGTCACAAGTATTCAGTGTCAAAGTGTGTAATGTGCATTAATGGCAGAAACAAAACTGCATTTCAAGCAACTACAAGTGACTCGAAGCATTTTTCGGCTCGAGCATCAACATCCCATTTTTCACAAAATGCTGTGTTTTATAGGACGAGAAATAACTGCAGCATGTGTGATCAATGTCTTGGATTTCAGGTCAACTGGGGCTGGATGATTAGTATTATGAAGGTAAATGGACTTTTATTTTCGACAAAGAACACCATTTTGGCTAAGGCTGTCATATGTTAATGCGGTTTTCATTGCTTTTTAACTGGAAAGCGGAAAGTAAAGAATTTATTGCTGTCCCAAATACCTATTGGAAATGCTGATCAAAAGACAATAGCAGGGTGTCGAGCGATACGGGAATTTTAGTGACCCGGGAAAAATACGGGAAATTCGCACTTGATACGGGAAATCTTCAAAAGTCTCATAATGCCTGACTTCTTAGCCCCCGAACGCTCGGTAGAGTCCTCCCGGTCAGTCTTCTATTTCGCCAGCAGACTGCGCTGCCACCCGCAATTTGCGTCACCGATAGAGCACTAAGCGGGATGAGAACCCAGCCAACGTCGAATGCATGCTTTGCCTGGCCGACCGCCGGCCGTACCCTCTCCGCGCGCCGCGCTGGTTGCTCACGATGACATGCAGGAGTTAGTCCGCATTGTTATTCAGAGGAGACCTGGGTTTCTCGACAAGAGCAGCCCTTAAAGAAGTTAACAGCTTAAGATCTCAGAAAATTCCAAACCCGTATGTGCTGCAATTTCGCACCAACTGCCGAAAATTGTACATTGGTATCCTATGGCTGAAAAAATCAGAGAGGT
Source organism: Meconema thalassinum (assembly GCA_946902985.2). Lineage (NCBI taxonomy): Eukaryota > Metazoa > Arthropoda > Insecta > Orthoptera > Tettigoniidae > Meconema > Meconema thalassinum. The sequence continues at coordinate 219,154,807 of OX336391.1, forward strand.
CAACTCTTGCTCACAAGAGACCCGTACTATTTCCTGCCTGGACCGTATAGGGGTCGCTGAAACTCTTTAAGTTGGAAGAAGTTAGGATCGTCATTGCCCTGGAAATTCTTTGTAATCAGAAGAAGTTGCTTTCTGGCGCAATGGCTGACCACTTCAAGAGCAGCTACTCCGCACTTCTGAGACTGCCCTCCGTCACTGCACGTTTGAAGCAGTTCGACGGAAAAGAGCCACGGATCGACGTGCTGTGGTCTGAAATAGTGGCTTCAGCAGTTCCTGCCAAAAAAAACGATCTCTCAAGCTTCGTTAAAATGATACTGATTTTGTATCACAACAATGCAGCTCTAGACAGAGGTTTCTCCCTGAACAAGGAGTGCATGATCGTCAATCACAAAGAAGCAAGTCTGATTGGCATGCGTATACTGTTCAGGACGCTGTGATGGCAGCTGGTGGAGTATAAAAGATACCTTGAGCAAGAGTCCATACTGCCCGAAACTCCTACGCCGTGTTCAAGGAAGCAAAACAGGTGCAAATCGACGGCTAAGGTGGCAGTCGAAAGAAAAGCCACGAAAGATCTCCAGGAATTGGAGAAAAAAAATAGTATTGTCAAAAGAACTTAATTTTGTGCTGTGTATAACTGAAGTTCCTAGTAACAATCTTGTATTTGTCAAAGTGACTTATTTAATTTCGTTTTGCATTATTTTATTTTCTATTATCTACTTTGATAAAATAAATCTGAATTAAAAAGTATTCGCGGCATGTCGCGTGTAGAATGTTACTGTTTTTAGCCTTTCCATGATCTTCTTTCGCAGGGGAGATGCACATAGCCTACCAAATTGTTTTCAAGTCCGTGCAAACACTCAATCCAAATGCGTCACACATGCATAAATTTCAAAAACTACAAACAATATCTCACAGCTCTCGACATTTTACTATCAAACACCCGTCACCAACATGTGGCTACAAAATACACAAAACACGTGACAGAATTCTTCTCGTATGGGCAGGCATTGTTTCAGTCGCTTATTAACCACTGCCTGTTTCCTTACTTTTACTTCGCCGAAGTTCGACCCGAGGATTGGATACATCCCGTACAGCATGTGCAGAAAGAAACACTGAAGGCGATCTGGATATCGCGGTGGATGAAATGATTATTAACATTGGCAATTCATCAAGCTCTGACGAAGACAATGATGGTGGTGATGATGATAGGGACAGTGAAGGGATGGAGGGTGTCAAAGAAATCCTTGCCAAGTGACTGAGGATAAGTTATTTATTGGCGTCAGTTCGCTTGCGTCAATCGATAATAGACCACAGGCTATTGTTTCCCATCATAGTGTTCAAAATACCGTCTGCCATTCAATAGCCTACAACTCGACAATATAAAACCACGGCAGTAATATCGCCACTGAGCGGCTTGTTTGAGTGCTCAGTGCTAAATATGTATTTACCTTAACTTTACTTTTGTATTATCACAAAAGCTAATATTAACCGTGGAGAGTCGCGATTCAGAGAGTGTGCATCTGTCAACTACTGTAGTCAGCTGTGAACGACCTCCGCTCAGACTCTTGTTTCATGTTAAAGGATAATTATTATTATTATTATTAATCTTGATTGGTCACATTGCATTATTGCATGGTGAGTGTTTTTATATTCATTAGCTGTAGAGTGTTTGCCCTATTTGTCGTATTTATTGAATTGGTACCGATACCGATGATAAAGGTATCATAACTTCGGTGTGTAATTTATTTATTCATCTAAAAGTATCGTATTTCTCTGTATGAATGTCCTCGGCGTTGACTCAGGATCGTCTTTTAAAATATATTAAATATACCGGCATATCCTTCGCGTTGTTTCCTTCGAAATACAGGGTGTAGGTGAGAAGCATGCTCAGAATTCTTGCCGTGTGGCGGTTGGACGTAGGGTCTTGTTATGTGGCGACCGTGGTTTGCGGAGAGGAAAAGCGGGGCATAGTGACAGGAAGGCTGTCAGTACTGAATTCATGGGGTTAGCAATACTGTATTTGTCCCATAATTTACGCGTGTAATAGCGGACACACTTTTACTATAAAAGTCGTGATCTAAAAAGGGATAGTGGGTGGGTTACATCTTATTACTACATGACCCGTCCGGCTCTGTGGCTAAATGGTTAGCGCGCTAGGCTTTGGCCCAAAGTGCCTCGGGTTCGATTCCCGGCCGAGCCATCAGGGATTTTAATCTCCTGGGGTTAATGACCGTGTCTCGGGGACTGGGTGTATATGCCGTCTTCATCACCATTTCATCCTCATTACGACGCGCAGGTCGCCGACGGGCATCAACTAGAAAGATCTGCACTAGGTCTCTCCGGAGGCCACACGATCATTATTATTACTACATAACCCCAGGATTATTAGTCATTATTACAAAGGGAATTTTGACTATTTTCAGTAGAGTAGAAAATCGTATCGTCTTGTTCCGTGCTCCTATAGAGCTTACATTTTCCTTCGATCTTTCATTTGCCATAGGACGCGCCACTGGCGTATGTTTATGCATACCATTTGCTGGTTTAGTAGTCAGGTATTGGAAGCAATGGGAACTGTGTTCTACAATTTTCGTTGCATGTAACTAAGCAAATTATTGTTATTAAGAGAACGTAAAATGCACCAAGAATATGATCTTCAGCTGTGTGCAGTGAGAAAGCTCTGCATGTGTTCATTCCTTATGTATTAATGACGCGAAATGTTAGCTAACGTTGTGCCACATACAACACTCGTAGTCTCTAAATGTTGCCCATTTTCCCATAAATTACAGCAGTTTATGTTTGAATTGCTTATAAGATCGTGACAGAGAAAGTGTTTCTCCAATTGGATGATAGTATTTAACTGTATGCACGTCGTGTAATCTTGGCGAGGTGTATTTTTTTCACGGAGCAACTTTACACCGTAGTAGGCACGCAGATTTTTGTATTTAGTTTTCTGGCATCTTGTTTTAAATTATTGACTAACATATTTCTAAATGCAGACAATCCATACCTCCATTAGGATTCGGGTTCCATAATTCATGCAAAATGAGGTTCGTTCGTTTGTGAAATTGAGGTCATAACCCCCCTACCCTTTCAGTGATTACCGTATGGTACTTTACGTAGACTAGGGTGAAGATGTAAATGAGCATTTAAAAAAAATGTCGCCAGTTGTTTGGTTTATTAACTTACGGTAATATTTTTCATAGATACTGAAAACTAGGCACGGTTGGATTTTAAGGTGGAACCGCATGTGCTATCAAATATCGCTTTCTTGAAATACCTGGAATATGTATAGAATTATAAACTGATTTTTGGTTAAATTAGTGTTGAAGATAGGCTATTATAATTATAATGATTAAATAAATATTAAAGAAGAAACGATGCGTTAGTAAATATTAGACCTACCGGTACGGCGAATAGCCTATAACTCGTAGCTTCCGTCACAATTTAGCATTTAAACGGGTCACGTTAATGCATAATATACTAATATAACAACCGGATAGCAAATTATAATAATATTCTCACATATAACATATTTAATTTGCACCAACTTAAATATTGTAGTCTAAGAAATGCCGTTTGAAATGTGCAAATCGCACACTTTGTAGGCAAGCTGTTTGTTATGGTCGTCTCTGATGCGAAGTTTTACTAATTACTCTTTTAGGAGACACTTGTCTTTGGAATATTCATGAAAGGCCAACCCTCCAGTTCTTATTTCATAAGTTGAACGCCTAAAAACAAAACCACTATCCGAAATAATAAAGAAGATAATCGCGAACGAACGATTCACTGCCAATGAAAATCAAATGGAGATTCGCGGACCGGAAGTTCCCTATGCATAAGCTTCGGTGTCATTTGAACTCGTGGAAGCTCTATACGGTTACGGTAACATACAATTCAGTCACTTCCCGTAGACATTTATTATGTGACACTTCTATTCTCTACTCTCGCAACCCTCCTCAGTAAAACATTCATTTATATCAGCTCTCCTCAGATAAACGGTATCTGCGAGAGAATACACTCGCGCGCGCGCGCTTTGCTCACGCTACGGATTAGACCTAAATCTCGCCATAACCCGTGGGCTGCGGAAGTATCTCCAAAAATGCAGTTACACTTACGCCAGAAAATCTTGATTCGCGCTTTAAGATTCATTTTTTCAGCCATTCGGTATGCGAACTCGAAGTCTTAGAGAGTTCTAAAATATACGGGAATTTGGTGGATTTTCGTACGGGAAATACGGGAATTTGAAAAAAGGTCATCGCTCGACACCCTGCAATAGGTTCCAATATGTCACAAACGAACGGTTGATAAGAAAGGGAAGTAAAAAAGTTATCGTACAAACTACTGAAAGCTAAAAACAATGTTGTAATGTAATGTTTGTTGTGATAGCTCATTGCAGAAAACTTGCAGCTTACATTCTTCTGAAATGAAAAACCATGTCAAAAATAAATTTTCCATGAGAGTTCTTTGTTTACATACAAGAAAAAGGTGGATGGACATGTCACTCGTAAAAAAGTTGTATACAAATGGTTTGGGGAAATACAGCTGGGTCTCTTCTTCGATGTCCGGCCCTTCTCACATTGGACAGTTTTTGTGGCCACCTGACAATACTCCAAAAATAAATTATTGGAAACTATGAAAACCAATATGGCAGTACAGTGAAACCCCCATTTAACATTCGCCCTGGGACCTCCAGATTTGAGCCTTAAATCGAGGTTAACTTTAAATGGGGGTTTTGTGAATAAAGCAATGTAATGCCCTTTTATGATGAATTAAACATTTTATCTTCTACTGTGGTACTGTACATTATATTTTTACCAAAAAATCAGACTGCCTCATAATGCAACTTCTAGACCATTAAATATTAAACTATAATCCATTAAAAATAAAATTGTACATTAACGCGAAGGGGGGAAAAAAAAAACATAACATAGGCTAAATCACTACGAGAAGTCAGTCTTCATATGTTGTTGCCTCAGCTCTGGGCGGTAAGGACCACACCAATCTGGAAGGATGTAAGGAGGATTTAATTAGACATTTAGGCCTATAATGCTTGTATTCTAATAGTTGAAAACACCATAAAAATACAGAATTTTATTTTCAAAACCTTACCAGTTAAGTTTTGAAGTAATCCTTTATTGTAGTCTGCTTGCTTTTGCATGTTCTTCGTAGGAAGAGAAGTTCTCTCTCCATTTGCCCCAGTCTCAGCAGATTTGTGTCATCCTCGTTGAATGATGACATGTACCGCTTCACTACTTCAAAGGAAGCAACAGCTTCACCAAAAGATGGTGTGGGAAGTGGTAGTTCCTCATCTTCTTCGCCAACATCTTCTGCTTCCTTCTCTGCAGCAGCATCGCATAAATCCTCCACAGACTGTGTTCCTGCTGTTGCTACATCCTCATCGCATTGAATGAAATCTTCAAACACTATCGGCTCATCGTGAACAAGTAGATTCCAGTCCTCGCCACATACCTCATCTTCATTCTCTTCTTCAAGCGTTTGTGTTTTTGGAGAAAATCCAGCTTTCCTGAAGCAGTTGGCTACAGTTTGAGGAGTAACTGCATTCCAGGCAGCACAGAGGAGGTGAATGGCCTGTAGAACATTAATCTTCAACTCGGCATCTCTATCGATTGCTGCAATCGCTTTGTGGACCAGAGACTTCCTGTACCGTATTTGCTCGCGTATATCTCGCACTTTTTTGACCGAAAATATGTGTGAAAATTTTCGGTGCGAGATATACGTGGGGAATGACCGTATTCCCGAAAAAACACAAAATTTGCATTATTGATACAAGGTAACTGGCATACGGTACTCGCCCTATTCATTGTCACTGCCGCCAATCTCAGAGATACTCTCGCGTGCATCATTCTGGTCATCATCCCATACTGCTTCATCCTGACTTCCGTCCAATGCATTTGCGATGCCCGTCTTCAAGAAGCTCTTCACAACAATGTCCGTCGTCACCATTTATTTCTATTCGTTATGGTTATGCGACATTAAGAACCTAGGAAAAAGACGTCATACGCTCCTTAAGGATTATTCAAGGCTGAAAAGGAATTTGGAGCTCAGACGCTTAGCGATCGTTACGATCGATCATCTTCCATTTCGATTCCTCGCTACATGCACGAGCGAGCTCGAATTTAGCCAACCGAGGCCGAAGACGAGGCGAACGATGTACAGCGTGCTAACACACGCTGCGCCGTATGCTTGCACGCGGCCGAGCTCTGATGCGATGCAATGCGCAAAGACGAAATCATTGAGATTCGAGAAGACTGAACGTTTCTCTGCGATGTAACAGTAGGCCTGCTTGCGCAACTGTTGTGGCGCGCTAATCGCTAATTCGAACGTGTCTCGAGGCGGCGAATTAAGCCAGGCGCGGCGAACGATGTACAGCGTGCTGGCACTCACGCTGTGCCGTATGCTTGCACGCGGCCGAGCTCTGATGCGACGCAATGCGTAACGACGAAATCTTTGAGATTTGAGAAGACTGAACTGCGTTTCTCTGCGATGTAACAGTAGGCCTACTTGCACAACTGTTGTGGCGCGCTAATCGCTAATTCGAACGTGTCTCAAGGCGGCGAATTAAGCCAACCGCGGCCGAAGACGCGGCGAACGATGTACAGCGTTGTACTGGCAGGAACACAACATTATTGTTTGCCAAAAATTTTGTATCTGGAGGATGACTGGGACATCGGTCAATAAAAAGAAGGATTTTTCTGTTGGTTGATTTTATTTTTACATCCAGCTGCTGGAGAAAGTCAGTGAAAATAGCACACTTCATCCAGGCATTGGTGTTGCTGGTATAGGTGCATGGCAATGTATTAATGCCCTTAAAGCAGCGTGGCTTGGCAAATTTTCCTATTACGAGGGGCTTCAATTTCTCGCTTCCATCTGCATTGACACAAAGCAGCACTGATAGCCTCTTCTTACTCTTCTTACCACCATGACAAGAATTGCCTTTCACATGGAAGGTTCGATCAGGCAACAGATTATAAAATAGAGCTGTCTCATCAGCATTGAAGATGTTCTTCATGTCATAGCCTTCCAAAAGTTTTGGAAGATTTTCTTCTTTCCATAACCCTACTGTTTCTTCGTCAACGCTTTTGCTTTCCCCACTAATTGTCTTGAAACTAATGCAATGCCTTAGTTTGAAGCGATGAAGCCAGCCATTTGAACAAACAGTCATCAATGCCTAGCCTCAAAGCAATTACACCAGCCTTCTCCCTTAGAATCGGCCCATCTATCGGAACATTTTTTGACCTCACCTGTTGAAACCATTCAATGAGGATTTTCTCCAATTCTTCATGCTTGCCGGCCTTTATATTCTTTCTTTTTTTTATTTGGCTTCGAGAAGCACACTCTGTTGCCATAATCTTCTCCTTTGACGACATAATAGTGCTCAAAAATGACGGCACCATTCCCAAACGTTTTGCCATTTCTACTCTTGTAACGTTAGGACTTGCCTCCACATGCCGAATGTCTTGTTTTTCACTGAAAGTGAGCTTAATCCTTTTTGTTGCCATTTCTACGAAATTCACCACTAGTCAAAACTATCACAGCACACAACGAATACACACAAAGATAATTTGGAAAAATATTTAAATTATAAGCTAAAAATGAAGCTGGATGCTCTTATAACTACACCAACCAAACAAAAAGAGTAAGTTGTAATTCTATGCGTTACAATTCCAGGAAATAGGTTCCTTTTTTGTATTAAATTAATGGGTATAAATAGGACATAAGGAATCGAGGAAAGATTTAAATAAGAAGCTAAAAAATGATATGGTTATACAAGTCTTATTACGCACAAATCTCCCAAACAATAGAATCGAGGAACTTGGAAGTGCATACAGCAGGCTAGCCACATCCGTCAAAAAATCACTTCGTCATTTCGTTCCGATAACTCCGAATTAGAAAAAATGTGGTGAATATTCTATTCGATTAAGTTTTTAAAAGCCATCGAAAGGGATCGTTATAATTTTCATGAAATAGTCAACTGGAGACGCAAAATGCGCCCGAGCCCGCTTGCGGTACGCCTGCAGTGATTGGTCAGCTTCTCAAGGTTGCTGCGTGACGGCTAATAACAGAGCGTCTTATCGCGGATGTTTGGCAGTAGGCCTACACCGTTCTGAAGGGCGCTGAGTATCAAGCAAGCTGGTCCACGCGTAGGCTGGTCGCATCTGTGGGACGATACACTGTCAAATGTACGTCCAGCTTGACGTTAAAAATTCGCTTTGTCATTTCGTTCCGATAACTCAGTATTGGAAAAATATGGTGGATTTATTGTTCGATTAAGTTTTTAAAAGCCAGCGAAAGGGATTTATATATTTTTCATTAACTATTCCTTCCTTGTTCCTTTAACTTGACTCACGATAATAAATGCGCCCGAGCCCGCCTGCAGTGATTGGTCAGCTTCTCAAGGTTGCTGCGTGACTTGCCAATAACAGAGCGTCTTATCGCAGATGTTTGGAAGTAGGCCTACACCGTTCTGACGGGCGCTGAGTATCAAGCAAGCTGGTCCACGCGCAGGCTAACCGCAACTACGGGACGATACACTGCCAAATGTACGTCTGGCTTGCCGTTAAAAGATCGCTTTGTCATTTCGTTCCGATAACTCAGAATTGGAAAAATATGGGGGATTTATTGTTCGATTAAGTTTTTAAAAGCCAGCGAAAGGGATTTATATATTTTTCATTCACTATTCCTTCCTTGTTCCTTTACCTCGACTCAGGATGATAAATGCGCCCGAGCCCGCTTGCGCTACGCCTGCAGTGATTGGTCAGCTTCTCAAGGTTGCTGCGTGACTTGCCAATAACAGAGCATCTTCTCGCGGATGTTTGGAAGTACAGCTGGAACACGCGTACACATTAATACATTTCCTCGGGCATTTAAGATTTCGAGCAGGAAACGCGTGGGTATCTACTGTCTCGCCGTTGTTCAGCAATAACTTGACATTTTTTAAAAGTGTGTTCCCATTCACAACAAATTGTCGTACGGCTTAAGTTAGTGATTTGTTTATCTTTCGTCATCGTAGAGGGAGTGACGTCATACTCTTCACGAAGGAAGGGAGAAAATACCATCGTTAAATCAACACAGATTTTATTCCAGGGGTCCAAGAATTCGAGCCTGAAATGGATGTTAAACGTAAAATCGACAAACGTTAAAATGAAGCCTGATATACATTGCGTCTTATGGGATAATAGCCGGGACCTACGGAAATGTACGTTAATTGCGGGCAAACATCATTTCGAGAAACGCTAAATCGGGAGTTCCAAATTGGTATTTCGACCCTTCGGCGATTTGATAAACCCTTCTATGACCCTTTGATAAAACTCATCCGTGCTGGAAGGCGAAATGCACGCGCAAACTTAACTCCAAAAGCTAAGATTCGCAAACCACCTGCATAACTCTTTTGTGGGGTGGACAGTTGGACACGATTTCTTCGAGGATGATGGAAAAGAGCTTCAAATAAACATAATGGAATTACATCTCCCGAAGGACACAGAAAATTTGTGTGTTATCACGCCTATTCGGAGAAATACATTTTCTGTGTTCTTTGGGAGACAGTAATTCCATTATTGGATAGCCCAGGTAAGGCTAAATTTTGGAAAAGTGAGCTAGTCTCTCATAGTACATTGGCACTGCTCGTGGCATCATTTGAGCCTTGCAGTGGCCTTCACAGTATGTAGGCCTACTAGCCAAGTGTCTTGGTGTGGTGTACCATACCAACTGAAGAGCCCAATGGTATACCGGGGCGAATCACTGGCAAACGAATGGAGCTAACAGGATTAATTTTTTTCAAATTTCTTTGAAATTTGATAATGTGTTCAAATAAACAGGAATCTTGAATATGTTTGATGGGAGTGTGGACTATTTATGAAGAGATGTGAATATTATTAGGAGCAGTAGGTCTTGCTGTACTGGCCTCGAAAACAGATTAAAGATGTGTGTTTGAATCTTCAGTCTTTTGACTAGTTGGATGCAGCCCTCCACTCCTTCTACATTGGAGGCAATTTGTTTAAGGGGAGACCAGGGACCTACACCTTCGACAACAACAATATAGTGAATTTTTAACATTTATTTTCTTTGCACTGATAAACTGTTTGGAGTTGTCGCTTAACACAGTCTACATACAATAAAATTTTAACACAGACCAACTATTAAATATTTAGAAAATTGCATCATCATGGATATATATGCACACAAAATGGCGGCTGTATATTATACATAAGAATGGGGTTTCCTTAGTAACTCCCGGAAATATTGTTACATTTTAATTTTTTTTTTTTTTTAATGTGGTCCTAGATGTCGTGGCAACAAAATGTACTAGAATCTTCTTCCTCCTCGCCTTTTCCTGTTATGCGGATTTGGCTTTCTTAATCCTGAGGCGCCACTCATCTCTTTGGAAAGCATCAGCAGATAGGCCCAATACTCTCATGTCCCTCTGGACATTCGTCATCCATGTTGTTTGAGGTCTGCCGCTCCCTGTCCTTTGCGTAGTCATGGAAAGGCACTTCTTCACTACATGATTCTCCGATCTTCGAATAACATGTCCATACCACCTTAGCCTGGTTTCTAAAAGTTTCTCTGTTATAGGCGCTACTTTGAAACTGCACCGCACATGTTCATTACGGATTTTATCTTTGAGAGTAACTCCACCTGCCCAACGTAACATACGCATTTCAGTGGTATGTAGCTTTTGCTCATGTGCCTTTGTAGTAGCCCATGTTTCACTACCATAGAATAGGATTGGTCTTACCTTCGTTCTTGCGGGTATTTTCGGATCACATAAAACTCCTGTTAGTTCGCGCCATTTTGTTCCACCCAGACGTGGCCCTATGGATAATATCTGTGGTTATCGTGCCATCTTCAGCAATGACAGGACCTAGATATTTGTATTTTGTTGCCCTTGGTAAGGTTTCACCATCTAGTTTAAGTTCAATATTTGTCATACTGGGTTTATTGTTGTGGAAGTCGCATACCATATATTCCGTTTTGGTTCTACTAATGCGCAGTCCATTAGACTCTAGAGCTCTCCTCCATTGGTCTAAACTCTCCTGTAGGTCATAAATACTGCCAGATATTATGCCACATCGTCAGCGTACAAAAGATTCCACGGTAAGTGTTTCTGAAATTGTTTTGTTAGATAGTTTATATTACCGTATTTGCTCGCGTATATCTCGCACTTTTTTGACCGAAAATATGTGTGACAATTTTCGGTGCGAGATATACGCGGGGAATGACCGTATTCCCGAAAAAACACAAAATTTGCGATGTAACAGTAGGCCTACTTGCGCAACTGTTGTGGCGCGCTAATCGCTAATTCGAACGTATTTCTAGGAGGTGAATTTAGCCAACAGCGGCCGAAGACGCGGCGAACTATGTACAGCGTGCTAACACTCACGCTGCGCCGTATGTTTGCACGCGGCCGAGCTCTGATGCGACGCAATGCGTAAAGACGAAATCATTGAGATTCGTGAAGACTGAGCTGCGTTTCTCTGCGATGTAACAGTAGGCCTACTTGAGCAACTGTTGTGGCGCGCAAATCGCTAATTCGAACGTGTCTCAAGGCGGCGAACGATGTACAGCGTGCTAACACTCACGCTGCGCCGTATGCTTGCACGCGGCCGAGCTCTGATGCGACGCAATGCGTAAAGACGAAATCATTGAGATTCGAGAAGACTGAACAGCATTTGTCGGCGATGTAACAGTAGGCCTACTTGAGCAACTGTTGTGGCACGCTAATCGCTAATTCGAACGTGTCTCAAGGCGGCGAATTTAGCCAGCCGCGGCGAACGATGTACAGCGTGCTAACACTCACGCTGCGCCGTATGCTTGCACGCGGCGCTTCGATCCCTAATCGGCTCATATCGAAGTTCGGATCAACTCGTTGTTGCTCGCTCTTCCTGTTAGTAACGCTTCGGGTAAGTTCCTGGATAATGACGACTGTAGTGGCGCGCTAAATCGAACGTGTTTCTACCTCAAGGTTATTATGGTCATTTATATGATGGTGTCAGTAATGAATGCGAGATGTATGCGAGTACTTTTTCCCCCCTGAAATTTCAAATAAAAAATGGGGACGAGATATACGCGAGCAAATTCGGTAATATTGAATAACAGTGGACTTAGAGCACTTCCATGATGAACCCCCGCTTTGATATCAAAGCTTTCGGACAAACCAGCTGGGCTTCTGACGCATGTCTTTACATTGTTATACATACCCATTATGATAATAATAATGTTATTCGTTTTACGTGCCTTTTTTAACTACCCTGGCTTTTAGAGACGCCGGGGTGCCGGAATTTTGCCCCGAAGGGGATCTTTAACGTGCCAGTAAATGTACTGACACGGCTCCCTAGCATTTGCGCACCCTCAAATCCCAGCTGACTGCGCCAGGTTTTGAACCTGCAACCTTGGGCTCAGCAAGCGAGAACGTTACCCCCTGAGCCAATCAGCCTGACATATCCATTATGAGTTTTATGTATAGTTCAGGAACGTTTTGAAACCTTAATGCTTGCCATCTTAACGGTCTTGGCACAGGGTCGAAGGCTTTCTCAAGATCTATAAAAACCATACATAAACTCTGCTTGTTTTCACAAGCTTTTTCAATTACCATCCTTATTGCATGGATTGTGTCAATGGTTCCTTTCCTAGCAGTGAAGCCAAACTGATCATCTGTTAACTTGATCAAATTTTGAAGGCGCTCACAAAGGACTCGTTCCCAGACCTTAAGTGTGTGTGATGCAAGTTTTATACCACGGAAGTACAAAATGTACTGGAATGTTTGAAATATTTCAAGAAGAAATATTATTTTGAGTTTTTTTTAATAATGGGTCTAAAAATCTATAAAATTTTCATAGTAAATAATCCATTATTAATAAACTATAATGGTTAGGGCAACCATTCTAGTACATTTTGTTGATAACTATCGTAGAAATGTGACTATAAAACTTCACTGAATTATCTTTGTAAGTTCATGAGTTATTAGGGAAACGGAATGAAAAATATGAACTTAAGGGAAATGAGCGACGAAAGTTTCACATGGTTGGGATGTTCTAAAATTCCCCTGCCGGATAAACTGGTCCTTCCTCACCGGATTTCGCAGTGTTTTCCTCCAGTCATAGTCTCTTATTTCTTTTATAACTAGTTTTCTTTGCTAATGCTAACGAAGAGAAGAGTTAGGTTGGTAGGACACCCTGGAATTGCAAAGTTCGTTATGGAAGGAAGGGTCCAGGATAAGAACTGGAGGGGTAAACCAGGTTAGAATATGTTTAACAGATTGCCTCGGATGTAGGGAGTGGCAGCTATGTACAGATGAAACGATTAGGTCAGGACAGGGAAGCTGCATTAAACCAGTCAACGACTGAAGTCTCAAACAAAAACAACAATTAGATCAAAATATTCCAGCTATATTTGTGCAAATTTTATAATGCCAGTGCTATAAACTTAATTCGATAGATAAAGTGAATATTCTAACAGGGTCAATTTTGAGAAATGGAGATTGCTCATTAAAATGGGCGTTGACAGGAAATTTAATTTTCACTGGGAGATGTCAGTCATATCGTACTTTTACTATAACTTTACTATAACTTCCGTTCTATTCGAGATATTAAACCAATTCCTTCACTGAATGAAAGAGAAATTGTTGTTCTATTCGGATATATTTTTGAAAAATGTCATTTTTTGGAGCTTAAAGGTGTTGATCCCCCCTTAACATATTCTAACCTACAGTTCTTTTCCTCAACCCTTCCTTCTATTACTAAGCAGGGTGTCTACGAACCGGGAATTCTCGGGAATTTTGAATTTCTGGAATAATCGGGTAAAAATCAGGGTATTTCTTTGTCAATCAGGGATTTTTCTCAGTTTGGCTATATCCCGTAAAAGTGGAAACAATACTTTCGAATTTGGCGGGAAGTTATCGCTCGCTACTGAAGACAGTGCTCAGCCAATGAGCAGTGCCAATGCCTTCTCAAGCTCAACTGAACGCATGATGTAGCAACCTATCCGTTCGCCTTCTGCGCGGGAGCCAACTACGCCATTTTATTGGGCCTTGAGCCTTTTGTTCGTTGTGATCAGTATTGCCAATTTAGCGATTTTGTCGGTAGATGTAGCAACTTTGGCGACAAAATATTTTAAAATAGGAATCTCTGTTTCGCGGGCTTATAGGCCGTGTTCTAAGGACATTTTGTCGTCCTGACGTTTCGCTGAAGACTGCGTTCAGCATGTTCACAGGTTACATTAAGCGAGGTAAAACAAGTAAACAGAAGATATATAGTAAACAACCCACACATAGAGGCTACCATAGCAACGGCGTACCACATAAAAGTAATGCATCAAGGACCGGGCTGCTCGTCTGTTGCATCTTTTCGTCTACTACGGTCAATGAGGGCAGGCTTGAGGGGATTAAGGACTGGAAGCCAAGCTCTCTTCACACGTTCTGCTTCCTCCTTAATATTGAAGCTGTTAGTATGCTTCAGGATTTCAATGGCCTCCCTTTGTAGCCTGGCATGATAAGACACCGTGGTGGACAGAACTTCGGTGTCTCCATATCTTGTATCGTGACCTGCGAGTAGAGAGTGTGCGGCTACAGTGGATTTATCTGTTTGTCCCAGCCGGCTGTGTCGTTCGTGCTCCTTGAGGCGATTGGCAATACTTCTTTTCGTTGTTCCAATATATACTTGGCCCGTGTGGTGATTTTTTAAAATTTCGCGGCATTTTTTCGTTTCCTGTTAGACCGAAAGTATCGCTAACATGCCAACCCATGAATTAACTTATAGATTATTTTTTCTCCTTTGATTTAAGCCATGTTAGAGCACTGTAAGCTATATCGTTCGCTTACAATGCACATTCCAGCGACACCACCTACTTCTCCAGCATTCCAGGAGTTCAAACGGCTGGAAATCCTGGAAACCGGCACGGGAAGACCGGGGACTTTTAATATGTTGTTAAGTACATCAAATAGGGACAACTGTAGCAATTTTCAGCTTCACTAAAAAATTTTCAAGGTTAAAACCAAAAATTCCTGGGCTTTTACTCGAATACGACCCGCCCCCGAATAAGACCCGCACCCTGATTTTGAAGAACAAAATTAAAAAAAAAAATACTCAAAATTATGTACAATCTTAACTATATAAACAGAATAGCATCTATCCAAAATAGTTTCCAACAGTTTTGAAATCGTCCTAAAATAACACACATCAAACGATTAAAAATACAAATAAAAGTACACAAACATTTCATTCATCGTCATCAGAAGTACCAACTTCGGAACTTTTATCACCATCCCACTAAATGTCGTCTTCACTGACATCCATAGCATTCTTAATACTACATTTCTTGAAGCTCTTCCGTATGAGATCTCCCGAGATACGATTCCATGCCGTCAAAATCCACGAACATAGCAGCTGAACTTCCGGGCGCTGAATACGACCAGTTGGAGTCAGTGTGTGCTTATCGGGCGCCATCTGCTCCGTATACAGCTGTTTCAAGGCTGCTTTGAACGGGCGTTTCACGCAGACATCCAGTGGTTGTAGCATAGACGTCATCCCGCTCAATCACGAATACATGACTCGTCAATATCATATTTCCTACCGGGCACGATTTCCAATAACTTTCAGCTTCTCACTCACATTAAACGACCGCAAACGATTCGTACAACTCATGTTTACACTCTGAAAACGTGCGCGAGACTGTATGACTCCGCCGCCTGCTTACGGTAAAACAAAGTGATAGCCGGAAGAAGGCTAGCACCATCTAGCGGATACTCGCAACACCCGATATCGCGCGTAGCGGGCGATTTAAATCTTTAAAATCAGGATGACTCAAATAAGACCCGCACCCCAATTTTCCACGTCCGATTTTGTTTAAAAATGTGCGGGTGGTATTCGAGTATATACGGTATCTTAATCACATGTAACTATAGAACACTTACTCCTGTTGAAAGAACTCTCGTAAGCTACTGAAATTAGCCAAAATACCTGTAGTCATGGTCAGGAAAAATTCTGGAGAAGATGTAATAATGGATGTTTACTAGGGTGGGCCGAAAAAACTAATTTTCTTATTTCGAAGTTGTAATAGCGCGGAAAAGTTGCGAATTATGTAGATTAAAAAAAAACCAATTTATCGAAAATCGGTTGACATCTTCCGGTCGCGTATAGGCCCTAAAGTTTGACAAAATATGAAGAAAAAAAAACTTCATTTATGCGATTATATTTTTAATTTTTGAATTAGATGTTTTTGTAATGTAATAGCTTGTAGCGTCTTCAAATAGAGCCTAAAAATTTGTGTTTTAATTTGGTTTAGATCAGCTGATATCTTCCAGTCGCGCATATGCCCCAAAATTTCCCAAAGTATTGAAAATTTCACATTTTCACGAGTTAAAATCCACTGCAATACTAAGCAACCGTTATGGTGTTATAGCGTTGTTACTGATTCAGACTCCTCTTATCATCATATATATTATTTCAGTAGTATAGATCCCTCCTGCGGCACTCACAAGCGACCGATCGTGAAAATGAGCACTTAAATGAAAGAGAATCGACATTAGCAGTGACGAATTGCACTCTAATTCCTTAAATATCAACAATTTCTTTAAAAAAATGACTTAAAAAAAATGTACGAAGTGTGCGATTTGCAGATACTGTTGCTGTATGAAAATTGGCTCCATAATTTCTGTC
The DNA here is from genome assembly GCA_946902985.2 of Meconema thalassinum. Taxonomy (NCBI): domain Eukaryota; kingdom Metazoa; phylum Arthropoda; class Insecta; order Orthoptera; family Tettigoniidae; genus Meconema; species Meconema thalassinum. The sequence goes on from OX336391.1 coordinate 219,171,480, forward strand.
CACTTCACATTTTGGTCGCTGTGACGCCTGTTTCATGTTATTTTAACATTATGAGGTCTTTCCTTTATCATTTTTTATGGATTTCAGAAAGAGTAAATCAAAGGAGTGATTACCGGTACTCAAATCGTATAATTTCATAAATATCGAATAACCGGTGAGTGTTACAGCACACTCATCACACAAATGATATTATCAGTGACAAATTGCATTCTAATTTCTTAAATATCAATTTTTGTAAGAAGTGTTTGATTTGCAACCTATTGGGGGAAGTGTGGTTTAGGAACATGCGAGGTTTCTCGCACGGGTCCGCTAGTGTTATACATAATGGTTAAGAGAATGAATATTTCTCGTACTTCCTAATCTCGCTCGCATGTAAATGTCGTTTGTCTTTTGTCAAATGTATATTCTTTGACTTTATGTTTTTTAGCCTATTTTCAATTTTGAAAAAATAGGCTTATAAGATCACCTTTTGTCTGTGTGTGTGTGCTAATAACTTCTAAATGGCTGGAGCGATTTCATTGAAACTCGGTAAGTTCATAGCACTATTCCGGACCATCCCGACCATGCCCTTCAAATGTTATGTCTCACCAATCCAACATGGTGGCTGTGCGAAATATTTCACCAGCATTCAATATCTCTGAAACTATTCCCGATATCAACCTGGATTTTTTTACGGTGATAAAGGGAATTAATAGAAGTTTACCTATGCGAGTTTTGAAAAACTGGTAACTACAAAACCAACATGGCGGCCATGCGAATTTGCGACTTTTAAATAGACTTTTCTCGCGATTTACCAACCAAACTCAATAAAACTTGGTACATTAAATGTTTATACACATTGTAATGCACCGACATCTAACTTTGTTCAATTGTTTACATAACCACAAGATGGCGGATGTGCGAAATATTTCACCGGCATTCTATATCTCTGAAACTATCAGCGGTATCACCCTGAAATGTTGTAAGGAGATAAAGGTCACTACTAGAAGTTCATCTATAAGGCCGGTATTACACTATCAAAGAAATATGTCAAAGATCTTTGATAAAATATCTTTCATAAAAGATATGACAGTGTAATGGGGAAATCTTTTATAAAAGGTGATTTTATAAAATTTTGTTTTATAAAATGTATGAGCATCATGGTATCTTAGATAAAAGATTTAAACCAAAATGGCAGATCATAACAGCTGGAATATTACCACAGCAAATATGCTCATATCAGAGTGTGAAATGCATGAAATGCTACATAATATGTTACATAATGTGTAACATAATGAATGGAATACAATATAAAACATAAATAACAGATAGGAACTGTAGGTAAAAATAGCCGAGGCTATATGCGCTGCACACAGACGCGCATTTCAGGATATAAAGAGGAACTAAATAGTTAAATAGGCTGAAATAAGCTTTGAATAGTAGTGCATTGTATGGTATAATATTTTTATTATACATTTTTAATTACGCTTATGGTATTACAAACGAGTGTAAATAAGCACTTTATCCTTACCGGTACGTAATGCATCTAACCAACCATGGCATGGCAGTGTCTAGTTAGCGGAATGAGAAGAGCGCTCGACTCTGATTCGAGGGGATCCGGGATCGAATCCCTCTTCAGGCGAGTTTTTTTTGCTTAGTATGTTTGAATTTTCTTTGCTCAAGCAGTGGTTTCTTCGAACGTCACCATCGTTCATTTAATCATAATTATTAGTATTTAAATATTAATGTAATTTTTCAAGTGCTCTTACCGCAGCTCGTTCACCAAGATTTTACTCGTAATACACTTTCACGTGGGCGATCCATTGTTTTAACCCATAGACACTCACTTTATCTTTCCGTTCCTTTTACATACCGGTATTGCCACCACAGAATTTCAACTACCGTAATACAGTAAAGTGAACAAGGAACTGTCATCCATTTTGCTGAACTATGATAAAAAAAATTGATGTAGTGTAATGGTGTGATTATTGCTTTGTATTACTTTTATAAAAGTTCAGTTTTATAAAATATTTGTTAATGATAGTGTAATACCGGCCTAAGACTAAAAAACCGGTTAACTACAAAACGAACATGGCGGCCAAGCGAATTTGAAAATTTTAAATAGAACTTTTCTCACAATTGAACGTTCCATACACAATGAAATCTGGTACAGGAAATGTTTATGCACATTGTAATGCACTGGTATCTAATTTAGTTCAATTGTTTACATAACCTCAAGATGGCGGCTGTGCGAATTTTAAAATTAACTTTTATTTCGTGTGTCTTAATCATGCGATCGAAGTGAAAGTTTGAATAATGAACCTACGCAATAATTTTCCTTTAATGGTACATGACTCAATGGCATATACATTTAACAATCCAACATGGCGACCATCCAAAATATCAAACTGAATTCTTTTATGTTCACAGGGGCTATGAACTTAAGTTCACCTACAGGACTTTAAATAACCCGGTGATCACAAATCCAAAATGGCGGCGACGCTTAGTATAAATATTCGCGTGGACGTTTCTCGCAATTTAACCGTCCAAATGCAGTGAAACTTGGTACATTAAATCCTTGTACGAATGTTAATCCACTGGCATCTAATTTATTTATTGTTTCCATAACCACAAGATGGCAGCTGTGCGAAATTTTAAAATCTCCTTGTTACTTCTTGTGTCCTAATCATGCGATTAAAGTTTGAATGCTACAAGTACACAATCTTCATGTAACAGTACATAACTCTAGGACCTACATATATAAAATCCAACATGGCGACCATCCAAAATATTTAGTCTGTTCTCAATATCTACGAACATATTACAGCAATCAAACTGAAATGTTGTATGTTGATAGTGGCAGTTAACATAAGTAGGATATATGAAAATAGGCTGTTCTTCACGGAACTACTTGTTCCATATCCTGTTCAATACAATCTAAGTCAACATGTGTTGCGTATTTTAATCCGTCCATCCCATGTTGAACTGATACAATACAAACCCATGCATAGCACAAGTAGTTTCAATAGGTTATGAGCCGAGACATAACGGTGTTCTGTGATCATTTTCTTCAGTGAACTTTAAAGTGAGAAGGCATAATTAGTGAACATGCTTCGAGTCCTTGTGCCTATGGGTTCCCGAAATTGAGTGGTCGGGAGGATTATTCGAACTGGTCTTTCGGGATGTCAAATTATCTCAAAAAGCATGGATTGTGGGCCAGTGTCCGAGGCACAGATGTGTCGGAGGGACATGATCGGCGTGTCGAGAGAGCGCTGGCGGATATATGTTTCATGGTGGCTGTTCACAATTATCCCCATGTTCGAGACTGTGCAAAAGCTAAGGATGCATGGCATGCCCTTGAAAAGGCTTTTGAAGATAAAGGAAAGTGGAGGTATATCACGCTGATGCGAAATCTGTGCTCGCTCAAGTTATCAGATTTTGATTCCATGGACAAGTATGTTGGTGCTGTTATGTCAGCTAAACAGAAGATAGCAGCTGTTGATGAGTCTGTCGCTGATAAGTTTGTTGCTTCTATGATACTTCGAGGTCTTCCTGATGAATACGATAACTTAGTTATGACCGTAACCTCAACATTGGAGGAACTACATTTGGACCGCATCAAGTCTATCTTGTTGGACGAAAGCTTTCGCCGAAGTCATGGTGGTACTGATGTCGGTAAGTTAGTTCCATTCTCATATCTTACGTAACTTTTTATATTCAATGGTTCTAGATTAACATATTAAATTTCAATTTTCTTAATTCTTCTTCAGGTGTTTGAGCTGATTGCCCCGCACTGTATCATGTCATAGGCGCATTGCACTCAAATCAGTTCCCATGTAAGTCCAAATTCATGGCAGTCCTTAAGACTAATTTGGTATTTATTCTAATTGGTTCAAAATTCAACCACCGAATGAATTCATTTCAGGTCCGGGAAGCAGAAAGTACAAGGTCTCATATCTACTTAATGGGCCAATTTCAAACTTCAAAGTCAACAAGATCGAATGAGCTTCCATAGTTTTATTGTGCCAGCGGTACATTTACAGACATCTTCCATCAGCACTTCAAACAATGTTCAAAATTCGGGGAATCAAAGAGCCCACTTCGTCATCATTTTATCCTTCATAAGCTCAAGATTTGCAATGCTCAAGGACACGAACAATATAACAACAAAATGCTCATAGATTTTTCGACATCTAAGTTTTTCATAACTGTGACTTGTAAACATCACATACCAAGCAGATAAATGCTTGTCTATACACCAATAACATATTAATTTGTTATAAGCAGTAGGAATGTTTTAGTTGTTTTTAATGTTTTTAATAGTGTTTTAATGTCCGAGTAAAGATGTGTTTTGAAATGGACGAGGTCAAGTTTGTCTGTTCAACGATGTTTCCTAACATAAGTGTGAAGGGCTGATGAAGGAATTATAAGGAATTCCGAAACATGTACCCATGAGACGTTGATATATTATTAAATTGTGTTGATTAGGCGGAAAACTTTGTAATTTGTTATATTTCTCATCTAAACCGTCAACACGAACCTGAAATGGATTCTTCTTCGTAAGTACGGATCGTGACGTCACCGAGTCCTTCGCAAGGGTTAGTCGCTCAGACTCGGAACCGCTAGACTCTATTCTCGCGAGTCCGAGCGTCACTCGTGCACATCTATAAGGGGTAGTGTCAACTTAAGTAATCGGAGTATACTACTCGTTCGTGGTTGTCGTGCGGCTGGAGGACTCTGCTTGTTGGTCGAATTTTTATTTCGCTACCGCTGATGCCGATTGTCAGAGGAGACTCATTGTTGCCTGTCTTGTCACACGGCTGTGATGTTCGGTAACACGAAACGCCCGGGAATTCTAGGTCTCATGAGTGAATATTCAGATTTACAAGGGTTGGGTTTATTCTAATCTTTTGTTACATTGTAGAGCTGGTAATAATCTATTTTCAATTAATCGATTAATTTGAAATTACTCGAAAACGATTAATCGAAGCTCCTTAAAACCGATTAACCTAATAATCGATTGATCGAATAATCGATTAACTTATTAGTAGACACGAGATAAGAAAATACGTTTTGAAAATGGTTTAATGAAAAGTCATCGCTTAAGTTGAGTTACGCTTATTTTCGGAATGATTTATAGACATCTATAAAAGTTAAATTTGGCGTTAAGAGACGTGTCCTTCCTTGTTTGTTAACAATAACCAAATAAGTCAGTGATAGTGGAAGGACAAACATCAAAAAAATCGGGAAGGGTTTCAGGAAAAGAAAACGAGGCGTTTTCAGCAATGCTTTTGAATCTTGTTCAATTTTTGTTGGAAAGGCTGTTTACAATTTAGGACAGGAACATTTTTGTTTTATTCTGGTTTAGCCTAATTTCCACAATGACCTGTAGGTTGTAACTCTTCAGGCGGTCAACTTGAATTTGCCCAAAGACTGGGCGGAGTTCAATGTATAAGCTATATGAATTGTAAGTAAATAACACTCCTAGGAACATTACATGTGTTAGTTATGATCGCTATTACAATCACTATCACTATTACGTCGCCACACACGAATGCTCCGAGTGGGTAAGAAATTTCATGAGCCTTCATCCAGGAAAGCCACCAACAGCAATGAGGTTGTCATGTTTTGGGGTGGAATCATGTTCGGTTGACGTACGCCTCTAATTCCTATCCATGGTAACATGACTGTTCTGGTGTATACAGACAACATCGTTACAGGATTTGCTACCACAATGGGTGAGGGCTTTACACTAGTGGACTATAATGCTCGTGCCCATCGAGCTAGGGTGGTCAATCAGTTCCTTCAGATGCATGTGATACAGAGAATGGAGTGGCCTACCTATTCTGCGGACATGAACTGTAATGAACATGCCTGGAAAGAGCCCAAGAGGGCAATTTCGCACCGTCCCAATCCTCCAACAAACAAAGAGCAACTGATTGAAGCTGCTTTCCGAGAGTGGGGGAATCTGCCCCAAACCACGTTGTATTCGTTGGTGCTCAGTATGCCTCGTCATCTGCAAGCATGGATTAGAGCTCGTGGTGGCCATACATGGTATTGATATGCCCCAACATGAAAAGGACGGTTGTGTGCTCAGTCCCACATTATCACTTTTGTTATTCGTCGTGTGTTTCTGTCTCTTTTGCAGAGCAGATTGTGTGTGGTTTTTCTTAGTATGTACCCTATATTGTGTATAATATGATAACATACACATAGCAAAATAAACAAGTTACTAAATCACAATATGCAAGACCTTTTTTAAGCATTGTATAAGTTTAGTTTGTTTAATAAGGGTTTGTGAATTATTTATGAGTATTATGATCGTGAATACAAATAAGAATAACACAATATAATAAATAAAATAAAATTAGAGCATGCACTTTAATTCTATTATGCATAAGTTTACATATCTCAGCGGAGCCTTGGTCGTACAGTTGTTACGCTTTAGCCTGCCTACTCCCGCCGGGCTCATTGTGATCATAACTAATACGTGTAATTTTTCAAGGAGTTCATTTACTTATTACTCATATTTTATATACATTGCACCCCGCACAGTCAATGTACAAATTCATGTTGACCGTCTGAAGAGTTACAACTGACAGTTTTTGTATAGGCAACACTGAAACGATGGCTTCAACAGTTCACAAACAAGATGCATTATTTAAAAATAAATGTGACACTATATTTCAATAGACTGTTTTGGTGCAACAATACTAGCAAGTACTCATTTTATGGGACGAGGCAGCTCTGCTTTGCAGTCACAATGTTTCCAGCGGGGAATATCAAGTATTTTGTCGCTAGTTTAGCGGGCCTTTGATATATTGTTTATTCATTTTCCACCTGTGAAGAAGGGTAAGTATGCAAGTCAGGCGGTGAATTCCCAAGATAGACGTCCAGCTCGTCTTTTGCAACGATTGCAATATTTACGCTACATCTACAAGATTTCCTATTTTTACCGCGCTTTTTATAACTGCCCTACCATGAGATCATTGAGTTTTTATCGAACTTGCCTAAGTGTTGACTTTAGATATACCTTCGTTCGTAAGACGTCTCATTTGCATCTTTGGAGTTGAAAATTAATGTTTTTCGGACGGTCAAAGACTTTTTACACGAGATTAATAAATACAATTAGATGACCAGTTTCGATCGTCAAGCGATCATCAGATTTTTACACTTCGGCTATTAATCTGTGTTGACAAGTACGCTTATGATATTTACAATACATACACTTTTTTTAGTTGCAGTAGTAATTAATCTAGCACAAATAGTAAAGATATGTTATTTTTTTGTTGAGATACTGATAGTTGTGATTGATCTTCAAATTTGCTTGCTTAGTGCCATTATGTGATTGTTATTAAATGGTCAGGTTATTGTGTCAGCATAATCGTCCTCACACTGTGCACATAAACGACCACACATCGCTCAAACTGCGAAGTGCACCTTTTAATAACTATCAGTATCTCAACAAAAAGCACATATCTTTAGTTTGGTAGTTTTATTGCTACTGCACATAAATAAATGTATATATTGTAATTATCATTCTATACTTCTCCATATACAGTAGATTTAATAGACTACGTGTAAATGATCTGATGATGATAACTTGACGATCGAAACTAGTTATCCAAGTGTATAGGATTAGCGAACAAAATTTTGATTTCTAAGGCAAGCCAGAAAAGGGGCTTCCAACACGGTAATACTTGGAATGAAGTTAAATGAAACCTAAAAGCAGGCGTTGAGCAGTGGCTAGCATTCTTAGCTGTCACCAGAGGTTTGGGTTCGATTCCTGGCTCAGCCAAGAAATTTAATTCTGGTGTGGGGGCTGGAACGTGTACACTCAGCCTCGTGAGGCCAAACTGATAAGAGGAGGGTTTGATTCTTTCCTCAGACATCCTGGAAATGATTTTCCGTGGTTTCTCATTTCTACTCCAGGCAAATGCCGGGATGGTACCTAATTCAAGGTCACGGTCGGTTCCTACCCATATTCTACCTGAATTACAAACACACACACTGGTACAGATATCGCAGTGACACAAGTTATCAGACAAGTCTTAAACACACCCCAGTACATGGGGCTTCATGACCACGATGTTGCAAAGCCCCTAAAAGAATCAAAAACATCATCCTTGATGGGACTGCCCAGGCTAACCATGTCGAGTGATTGCATTAAGAAACCAAGTTGTCATATTTGGTTGATTCTGTGAGAGCGTAGTTAAAAATGCGAAATACATTGATTAATCGGCAAAACAAATCAAAAACAGATTATTCGAATAACCGATTAATCGATTTTTCTGAAAACCGATTAATCGACTAATTGATTAATCGTTATTTACGATAATTAATTGATTATTCGGTTTTGAATAATCGAAATATGAAATTAATCGATTAAAAGTAACAGCCCTATTACATTGTGAACGGCACGAATACAATAATATATACAACCACGACTCTCGGTGGCGAACCCGCTCGGGTGCTGTATCGAAGCAAACTGCCGTCGGCGCTCCGTGGCGGTGTTCAGACACTGTGAAGTTAGCCGGTTCGGCAAGGGTCGGTTTAGCCCGGCCAACCCGAATGCTTTCGGCTCGTATGCTTCCGACTAGCTCGGTCCGCTTTGTGCCGGCAAGAAGTATCAGCGCGGATCACCGACAATACGTCTTTCGGTTCGCGCTGTGCCTACTTTTACATTTTGCTATCTGAAACAAATGTAACTTTCAAAATTAGTTAAAATAGATACAGATACACATTGTTTTTATCTAGATATAGAAACACTGCTTTTTTATGATCTAGATGTACATACCAAATATTTGGTTTTTAATCCTGCCGCCTTTCAGCGAATGGCTTTATAATTTCGTGCGGGTCCGTATGTATGTATTTGTTGTCGCTCCGAAGATACTGATCAGAAAGTAACGTTTAATAGCCTATATGGTCTTTTTTTTTGTACGGGAAATTTGAAACTTTGGGCGGGAAATGTACGTTTTTTTTTTTCCCGGCCGCTAGACACCCTGAACAACTTCTAGATATTTGTGTGAGAAATGGCTTAAAAATAAATAACACCTGGTTTCAAAAACAATTGTCTCACAAAATAACAAGGTATAGTTGGGATGGACAATCCAAATCCTTAATAGATTACATACTATCTGATGGATAAGCTGGCCAAACTATTTGTGATGTTAAGGTTGTGCCAAGTGAGAGCTTAGATATCGACCACAGACTGCTTCCTGCAATCCTCAAAAATGTAAAAATCCATACACCACGGAAAACCAAAGATTAAAACCTGGCAACTGAAAAAAAGTAGAAAACAAAACTGCTGTATACAAAAAAGGTGGCCTCCAAAATACTGATTGGAACAGATTCAAAGAATGTCTTGTTGGAGAAATATGTGGCAAAACTAGTTGTAAAGTAAAAGAAAGAAATGATGGAATGATGAAGTAAAGAGTGCAGTTCAGAAGAAAAATGAAGAGAGAAAGGCTCGAGTCAAGAAATTCAGAAAGGAGATGGCAAAGAGAATTAAAAATGAGTGAATTACAACAGACATACAGAGATCGTAGACTGCGAGTGAATCGGATAGTAGCAGAAGAAAAGCAAAAGTCTTGGATTGATTTTACAAATAATTTGGAAGAAGATAGTAAAGCAAATTCCAAATTGCTATACAGTGTTGTTAAAAATACCAGGAGTAGTTATGAGCAAATAACAGCTTTACAGAAACCATCACTAGAGAAGACACAGAAATAAGAGATATTATGAAATTATATTTTGAGAATTTATACAATGGTATAGAGAAGGACTCCAGTCCTAATGCACAGATTCAGTCAAGTAATAATATATCTGAAGAAACGCAACCAACTTGAAGTAGAATCAGCTCTTAAAAGTATGCGCAATGAACGAGCTACTGGCTTTGATGAACTAAGTGCAGACATGATTAATGCTGCTGGCCCACAAGGAATTCAATGGCTATACAGGGTGATAAGGGCAATATGGAAGGATAAAATAAAACCAGATGACTGGAAGAAGGGAGTTATAGTTCCCCGGTTTAAGAAAGGAAGTCGAAAAAAGTGCAACAACTATAGAGGGATTACTTGACTGTCTCATGGTTTAAAAATATTAGAGGAGATTCTTGAGAAAAGATAAAGGAAAATTATTGAACCCCAACTGCAAGAAGAACTATGGATTTAGGAAAGGTAGATCAACTATAGACCTCATATTCGCACTGAAAATGATATTGGAAAAGCACTGGGAGAAAGAAAAAGACATTTGTGTTTCTAGACATCGAAAAAGCATTCGATAGTGTCCCTAGAACAACTATATGGGAGTGTCTTAAAAAGAAGAATGTGACTATGGAACTCATTCAGAGAGTAAACATGCTTTACGATGACTGCTACAGCTGTGTTCAAGTAGGAAATGGATATTCAGATTGGTTCCAGACATCTAGTGGAGTGCATCAAGGCAGTGCCCTTTCACCATTACTATTCATCACCATCATGGATGAAATCATAAAGGAAGTGTAGCAGAACACCAATATGGATCTTCAAGCATTTGCTTTTGTAGATGATATAGTTATCTGGGGAAATAGTGAGCTGGAAGTCCAGGAAAGGCTGAACGTCTGGAATGATCATTTGAAAAAATATGGACTGAAAGTAAGTGCTACAAAAACTGCTGCAATGTCTGTTAACAGACAGAGAAGTAAAGATAATATAATGCTGGAGTGTGTACAATTGGAAACGGTAAACCAGTATCAGTACCTTGGATGCTTAACATCAAGTGACAACAGAATACAGCTTGACAGAAATCAAGTCAATTCTATCAGCAAGTCGATATCTACTCTGGATTAAGCAAGTGCCACTAAGATCAAAACAAACTCTTGTTTCAAATATACTTTGTCCCTATATTGACTTATGGGTTGGAAACATGCACAACTACCAAAAAAGATGACAGGAGACTTCAGGCTTCAGAAATGAAGTTTCTAAGAAGCATGCTTCAAAAAACTAGGTAAGACAAAGTAAGAAATGAGAACATAAGAGAACAAGCTGGAATAAATCAGTCCCTGAAGGAGATCATAACGAGGGCACGCTTGCGATGGTTTGGTCACGTCAAACTTACGGCAGAAGGAAGAATTGCAAAACAATGGTTACATACAGAGATTACTGGAAAGAGACCTGTTGGAAGACCTAGGAGGAGATGGCTGGACCAAGTGAAGGAAGATATCACATCCAAGGGAATCAACTGGGATGAAGTCTTGAAGGAGCAGTGGTACATGAATCGACTAAGATGGAGAGCGCTCGTAAACCACACCCAGGAAACTGGAGTGGAAACTTGATGATGACCAATGTCGTACAACTCAATTCTGGAACTACGGAGATAACTTTAGCCGAGGTATAAGCCCAGTTGTACAACTGGCCCTTAGCCCAGGGCTAACTTTGCCTTCTGTTAAATTCATAACCATCTGCCAAATGGAAGTACAAAAAAAATTTTTTTTAATTCATGTATTATGTCGTGTAAGATAAGCCATTGCCACAACCCAGTGTCCTTGAAGTTAAACAGGAAGCCCTCCGAAAGACAGTCACCATATGAACTGAGAAGCTGGTTAAAAATCCGGTGTGCTAGAGATCACACGACACAACAGTGTCACCAAGGACTGAAAAAGGCATGAGATGCAGCTGTGTTTCCTTACAGAACGGTAGCAAGGTGGTTTGCAGCCTTCTGACAAAAACGCGAATGTGTTGGACATGCCTCGATCTGGTCACCCACCAGTAAGTGACGAAAATGTACATGTGGTGTCCGTGTTAGGAGATGGATCGTAATCGTAGCGTAATGATTCATGAATTACGGCAAGATACAGGACTGGCGCAATCAACTGTGCTGACGTACTGCCTGAAAATTCGGAAAATTGCATCAAAATGGGTTCCGCATGAGTTAACAGACGTGCACGAATGGCTGCGATATGACTATTCTCATACGCACTTGCAGCGCTATGAGCACGAAGGAGAGGATTTCTTACAGTTCATCTTTAACTATTATGAGACCTGGTCCTTATCTAATGAATCAGAGTTGAAACTCCAATCAAACGAGTGGCATCACAAGTCACCATGAAACAAACAGTTCGACAGACCCCCACCAATGCTGATTTTTGTCTATGATTGGGATTGTGCGATCTTTTTTAAAGCAATGTAGAGATTTGAAGCCATTCTTTTCAGTGTTGCCTATACAAATTGTCTTTTGTAGCTTTTCAGTCAGTCAACACGACTGAAACGCTGCAAAAGAGAAAGCCTAAACACCATAGGGTACATCAGAAACAAATTGCCTCTCCATCCCGGCTTTTAAATAATTTTCCATTTCAGATGTAAGTTTGTATATTACTGTCTGTGATTATAGCAAACATCATCATCATCTTGCACAGTTTCCAGCCACTGGCCTGGTCTGTTTGGAACACAAGCCTCTCCAATGTCTTCTGTCTTCCCACCATCTCTCAGCCTCCACCCTTGTCCAGTCTTCTCCTCTCTTCTTCACGCTTTCTTCCACCCCCTTCAGCCACTTGTCTCTCGGTCTCTTTCCTTCCCACTTCGTCTCGTGTACTCTACTGGGTATCCTCTTCTCCTCCATTCGTTTTACATGTCCATACCATCTAAGTCTAGATTTCTCTATACCATCCTGTAATGGCAGGGCTACCAGCGACTCACTTTTCTCACTATTATTCACTATTTTCAAAGCAGCCTTACTTTTCTCACTATTTGATGAAATTACTCACTATTCTCACTTTTTTAACAAAACTGGTCACATTCTGCGTTAAAAAAGTGACAGTCAGTCTGAAAGACTTGACTTTGTATCATTTTAAGTGCTACAAATGCAGAAAAATGCTAGAAAGGCTGGAGGCTTCTCGCTTCGTTCGAAGCCAAAGACTCTTGACATGTTAGAAAATTATCTGCATTATCTTGCTTATCTTGTTTCAAATTCGCGGGGACTTGCCCCTTCCATCCAGTCTAAAAACGCTTATAGTGGGCGATGTATTGAAGATAGAGATATGCTCTCGCGGACTTTTTTGTAGAACTTTTCATGCTGACCAATTCTTACGCTCATAGTATATTGATATTTTTAACGGTTTGCCCAGCGTAAGCTTAAGAAGCGCACGGACGCCAAGTTTGTTTTCGACTTTTCCACTGAAATTGTTACTGCTTGGCTTCCTTTGATCATACATAAATTATTTTCTATAGAATCTTTCCTCGAGATATCCTTTACAGAATGGTGAAAACCGCATCAAAATCCATCCAGTGGTTCTCGAGATTACCCGTGACATCCAAAAATCAGGGATTTTTGTCTTATACTAACGAAGTGGAGATTGTCGGGGTACACATACATCAAGCTATACTATGACGTCACACACCTCAGTGCATCTGGGTGCATTTCGTCCGTCACCATAACGTAACGCCCGATCCCAGCGCAACGACGAAGTCGACAAGATCATTTAAAATGATAAAATGGTCTTGTGCACAATCAGATTGCTAGAAACGACACATAATATACCCTTGAATGGGTAGTTCGTTTTTCTGCCACTGGTGCCTGAGTGCGCTGCCGGCAGCGAGCCAGGCGGCCAGAAAGCATAAAAAGCTTCCATGGTGCAATACTACAGCCGGAGCCGTGCAGCGATCAACTGAAATTGTAACAAAAGTGTTGTGACGGAAAGGAGCGTCGCGTCACCGTATATTCTTGTATTTCACAATTTATCAAAGGTAAGTCAATAGTTGGCCTTACACTGACGAATTTTCCGTCGGTTTTAGAATGACATACCGACCCCGTCTCTCACTTAAAAAGGGAAAGGATGCTGAAAAATTCCTGCAATCAAAATGTTATCAGGCTACTGCTAGTGCTCTAAAAGATGATACTTACCCCACTTAGATTGCGTTTGTAGTGAAAATCCACAGCTGCTTCCAGTCTCCGACCGGGTCAGGAATGGAATGAATGGAGCCCCCATCTAGCGGCGAGGATATGAACTGTGCCGGCTGCCGAGGCCTGACGCACTCCTCTGGGGCAATGATTAAATGAATGACAGATACAATGAAATGATAGTGGAGAGTGTTGCTGGAATGAAATTTTGACAGGGAAAACCGGAGTGCCCGGAGAAAAACCTGTCTGCCTCCGTTTCGTCCAGCACAGATCTCACTTGGAGTGACCGGGATTTGAACCACGGACCCAGCGGTGAGAGGCCGGCGTGCTGCCGCCTAAGCCACGGAGGCTTATTTTTTTTTAACATTTTCAAAAGTATTTTAATTACAGCAACCTATGATACATGTTCTGTATGAAGAAGTATCAAATTTATTCATATTGCTCTTGAGTAGGCTCTGCCAGGCAGAAGCATTGAAGAGTACCAGTGAATTTTTGAAAGAATCTTTCATCATGGATGGCAAAAATTTTATGGAATTGAAAAATGTTGACTGGGAAGAGTACTGAACGTCTCCTGATCGATTAGAGCTGTAGTGACCTGCAAGTATTGAAGTTTCATCAAGAGGCGGCAAAGCACTTGCTTAACAAGTCCATCCTTAATACTGGAAAGGATGCCAAGCACTTGAAATGCTTGCAGCATCAGGCCATCAAAGAAAGTAAGTGTCTGATGAGCATTGTCTTTGTTTACAAAATGTTGCAGCTGACTTTAAAAGATGTGTACGAAGAGAAGCTTCGCAGTGAATGGAAGCTGTTGCAGCCATAAAATCTCCCACGTTTTAAGGAAAGTCCAAGGATTGACCATTATTGGCATCAAATTTTTGACATTTTCGACTTTACTGGGCAGGCAAAATATACGCTTGTGAGCAAAGTCGTGAAAGCCATCCTACCAGCAGCTCATAGAAGCTCAGATGTGGAATGTGGAATTCGGAATCAAGAAATCAACTTCCGGCAGATAGAGCCGCAATGGAAGAGCGCACCCTGAATGCTCGATTGAACATTCGTGACGGTATGAAGGAGTTCGGTGGGCGGGCTGAAGCAGTTCCCATCACAAAGGCTCTTCTGAAAGAGGCTGCTGGCGCTCACAGCAAATATGAAAACTATTTAGAGGCTAAGCGCAGAGGAAGAGCAAAGGAGAAAGGAAGAGGCGGAGGATATTCGGCGCAAGCAAGAAGAGCAGGAAAAAACTCAAGTTAAAGAAAGGAGATAGGAAAATTACAGGAAGAGTTCAGGAAGGCTAAAGAAGTGGAAGAAGAGGAGAGGCAAGCTTCTGATGACCTAATTGATGAGGCCAACCAAAAGCTAAAAGCTGCTTTGGTAAAGGGTGATCTGAAAAGTGCAAAAATTTCCAAGGTATGCGAGAAGGTGCCCGCAGCATGCGATCCCGGGCCGAAGATCTCCGCAAAAAGCAGTCGGAGCCACTAAGGAAGAAAGTCGGGAAACAACGGCGCGATGAAAACAGCGACTATCCAGATGACCCCGACACTTGAATTTATTTTTAAGACTGATGACAACTTGTGAATTTTATCTTAAGACTGATTATATCTACTTTTCTTTCTATGTGGCAGTACGACAGTATTATTTGTTTTACAGTGTTTATTTTTTCTTCCTGGGCCGGCCCCGTGGCGTTGGGGTAGCGCGCCTGCCTCTCACCCGGCTCCGTCAGGGATTTTAGAAACTGACGTGAGGGCTGGAACGGTGTGCACTCAGCCTCGTGAGGACAATTGAGTAGCTGTCTGACAGAGAGACAGCGCTCCAATCACGAAAACCAAGATTAATGGCTGAGCGGATCCGATGCTCTGATCGTGTGTCCCCAATATCTGCAGGCCAAATGGCTGGGCAGCGGTCGCTTGGTAGGCCTAGGCCCTTCACAGGCTGTAGTGCCAGGGGTTATTATTTATTATATGTTTTTTTTTTTTTTTTCTAGTAAGGTTTGCATTATGGCATAAACATTGTTTTATCTTAAGACTAATGATATCTATTTTTATTCTTTTGTGCCAGTATGGCAGTATTATTTGTTTTAGTTTTTTTTTTCTAGTAGAGAGTCCATTATAAAACATTCACATTGTTTTGTATTCCAGATTTATATTTTTGTTTTAAGATTTAAATTTCTTGAGTGTTGCATTGATTTTACAATCCATTATTTCAAAGTGTCCTCTCTAACTACATGAAAAATCATGAACAGTACTCCGAGATATTAACTTAGGTGCAATTTGGTTGACATTTTTGGGGGGCTAATTTGTTTTTCAGATACACATTCCTAAAAACTTTGTCTATTTCAAAACAGTTTTGTCACATTTTTGGGGGGCTATGGTTGGTTTTGGGGAGGCTTAGCCACCCCCCCCCCCCTGCCTAATTGCACCTACAGATATCAACAAAAGATCAAAATGAACCAGATATACGGCCATAAATGCGAATAATGCTATGAACTTACTATTTACTCACTTTTTCATGCATAAACTCACCTTTTTTTTTTTTCACTTTTTTGAAAGAAAACGCTCACTATTTCACTATTTTTGGACGAGTGAGTGGATGGGAGCCCTGTGTAATGGTTCCTCCTTCATTAATTCTCTGGTCCTCTCATTTCTTATTCTGTCCTTCTTTGTAGTTCCAATACTGCTTCTCAAGAACCTCATCTCACTGGTCTGTATTTTGCTCTTCTCCCTTCCTTTCATAACCCAGGTCTCCGAGGCATACGTCAGGATAGGGACATAGTACGTCCGATATATGATCTTTTTGCTGTTCTGAGGGACATCCTTGCTCCATAACATGCTTCTCACACTCCTCCGAAATGCTTCTGCCTGCCTCCCCCGCTCATTTATTTCTCTATCGTTTCTTCCATTATCTTGTATCAGGCTTCCCAGATACTTGAAACTCTCCACTTTCTTCAGCTGTTCCCCACCAATTGTTATTCCCGTTGTGGTTCTTTCCTTCTTCCTTGTTGTGATCACCATCTCACTCTTATTTATGCTAAATTTCATCCCATATCCTTGTATTATTCCTTCCCACACGTCCAACTGTTCCTGTACCTCCTCCTCCTTGTTTCCCCAAATCATCAAATCATCTGCAAACACCATTGCTTTCATCTTTCCTTCCCCAATTACTTGTGCCACTTGGGTCATTATGTCATCCATCACCACAATGAAAAGTAACGGTGACAGTGCACTTCCTTGTTTCAGGCCGTTTCTCTGTTCAAACCAGTCTGATCTCTCTCCTCCCACTTTCATACAGCTCACGCTTCCCTTGTACATCTCCTTTATCCTCTTTATAGTCAATTTCTCTACTCCTCTATCCTCCAGGGACTTCCATACTTGGTTTCTGCATACACTGTCATATGCTTTCTCAATGTCCAGGAAGGCCATCAGTAGATCTGTTCCATACTCATAGTGCTGTTCTTGTAACTGCCTTACAGCAAAAATCAAATCCACTGTGGACCTTCCTGCTCTGAAGCCATGTTGTTCTTCCCTCATCCCTCCTTCTATCCTTGTCCTAATTCTCTTTTCCAAAACTTTCTCGAAGATCTTTGCACAATGACTCATCAGTGTTATTCCCCGATAGTTTCTGCAATCTGTTCTACTACCTTTCTTGAAGATCGGGACAATTATTCCTTTTTTCCAGTCCTCTGGGGTCTTCCTTTCCTTCCATGCTGTCCTCATCACTCGGTACAACCACTGTATCCCCACCTCTCCTGCTGCTCTCACCATCGCCACACTCAACTCATCCACACCCGGTGCCTTCCCTCCTTACATCTTCCTCACTGCATCTTCCACTTCTTTCCATGTTAAATCCTTTGCTGTTTGCAGTTCATCTTCCTCTTCCCCGATTTCTTCCTCCTCACCATCTTTTCCATTTGGGTTCAGAAGTTCTTCAAAATATTCTTTCCACATTTTCTTCAGTTCTTCCCTATTTTCTATCTCTTGTCCCCCTTTGTTCATCATTCTAACATAATCCGTAGGATCCTTCTGCCTCTTATTTTTTACCATCCCATACAGGACCTTTTTTGTACCTTCACTATCCTCCTTCATCATCTTTGTCCACCCTTCCATCCACTTTCTTCTCTCCTCAGCCACTAGTCTCTTCGCCTCCTTTCTTTCCTTGTACTCTTACCTTGTCTCTACCGTCCTATTTTGGTACAACCTCCTAAAGGCTCTATTCTTTTCCCTTACTTTATCTTTTGTCTTCTCATTCCACCATGGTGTTTCCTTCCACCTCTTCTTACTACTTGTCCTCCCACATACTGCTTCTGCTGTACCTACTAGTGTCTTCTTAAATCTAGCCCATTCCTCTTCCACCCCTCTTTCTTCATCTGTTGGAATGCCTTCCTACTCGACCCTTCTATCCCCTTCTTTCAGTTTCCATATCCTTATACTTCTTTCCTGGTTCTCAGTCCCTTTCTTCTCCTTACTCCATCTCGGGTTCATTACCAGCAATCGATGGTCGCTATAGCAAACATAATTGACTAAAACTATTTTTTATTGATGTGTTCCATGAATCAGTCGGTTGCTATATACTTTTGATGAATTCTTTTGTTGCATTAATGCTTCAATGTGCCACTGAATGATTGCTTTATTTCTGCAGGAGGATAACAAACCCAGAGGCTTTGATCGTGGTTTGGATCCTGAGAAGATCATTGGTGCCACAGATTCCAGTGGAGAATTGATGTTCCTCATGAAGTGGTAAGATAAAATAATTCCATATTAGCTGTGGGGTTTAGTGCCAAAGAACAGGGATGATCAGTGATTTCTTTGACACCTTCACAGCCCTTCAGGGCTTCCAGCGACTCACTTTTCTCACTATTATACACTACTTTCAAAGCAGCCTCACTTTTCTCACTATTTGATGAAATTACTGAAAGGAGGGAAGGTACCGGATGTGAATGAGTTGAGTGTGGAGATTGTGAGAGCAGCAGGAGAGGTGGGGATACAATGGTTGTACCGAGTGATGGAGACAGCATGGAAGGAAAGGATGACCCCAGAGGACTGGAAAAAGGGAATAATTGCCCCGATCTTCAAGAAAGGTAGCAGAACAGAATGCAGAAACTATCAGGGAATAACACTGATGAGTCATTGTGCAACGATGTTTGAGAAAGTTTTGGAAAGGAGAATTAGGACAAGGATAGAAGGAGGGATGAGTGAAGAACAACATGGCTTCAGAGCAGGAAGGTCCACAGTGGATTTGATTTTTGCTGTAAGGCAGTTACAAGAACAACACTGAGTATGGAACAGATCTACTGATGGCCTTCTTGGACATTGAGAAAGCATATGACTGTGTATGCAAAAACAAAGTATGGAAGTCCCTGGAGGATCGAGGAGTAGAAAAATGGACTATAAAGAGGATGAAGGAGATGTACAAGGGAAGCGTGAGCTGTGTGAAAGTGGGAGGAGAGAGATCGGACTGGTTGGAACAGAGAAACGGCCTGAAACAAGGAAGTGCACTGTCACCGTTACTTTTCATTGTGGTGATGGGTGACATAATGTCCCGAGTGGCACAAGTAATTGGGGAAGGAAAGATGAAAGCAATGGTGTTTGCAGATGATTTGGGGAAACAGGGAGGAGGAGGTACAGGAACAGTTGGACGTGTGGGAAGGAGTAATACAAGGGAATGGGATGAAATTTAGCATAAATTAGAGTGAAATGGTGATCACAACAAGGGAGAAGAAAGAACCTCAACAGGAATAACAATTGGTGGGGAACAGCTGAAGAAAGTGGAGAGTTTCAAGTATCTGGGAAGCCTGATACAAGATAATGGAAGAAACGATAGAGAAATAAATGAGCGGGGCAGACAGGCAGAAGCATTCCGGAGGAGTGTGAGAAGCATGTTATGGAGCAAGGATGTCCCTCAGAACAGCAAAAAGATCATAATCGGTCGTACTATGTCTCTATCCTGTATGCCTCGGAGACCTGGGTTATGAAAGGAAGGGAGAAGAGCAAAATACAGGCCAGTGAGATGAGGTTCTTGAGAAGCAGTATTGGAGCTACAAAGATGGACAGAATAAGAAATGAGAGGACCAGAGAATTAATGAAGGAGGAACCATTACAGGATGGTATAGAGAAATCTAGACTTAGATGGTATGGTCATGTAAAACGAATGGAGGAGAAGAGGATACCCAGGAGGATACACGAGACGAAGTGGGAAGGAAACAGACCGAGAGGGAGACCAAGAGACAGGTGGCTGAAGGGGGTGGAAGAAAGCGTGAAGAAGACTGGACAAGGGTGGAGGCTGAGAGATGGTGGGAAGACAGAAGACGTTGGAGTGGCTTGTGTTCCAAACAGACCCGGCCAGTGGCTGGAAACTGTGCAAGATGATGATTGATAAAATTACTCACTATTCTCACTTTTTTTTGGTCAAAACTGGCCACATTCTGCGTTAAACATGGTCTCATGCACAATCAGATGGCTGGAAACTACCCAAAATATACCCATCAATGGGTAGTTCATTTTTCTGCGACCGGTGCCTGATCGCGCTGCCGGCAGCGAGCCAGGCAGCCAGAAAGCACGAAAAGCTTCCATAGTGCAATTCCACAGCAGGAGCCTTGCAGCGATCGCCGAAAATTTTAACAAAGCCTTTTTAACCAAAGTTCACATTTATATTTTTGTTTTACGATTTAAATAACTTGAGTGTTGCATTGATTTTCCTATCCATTATTTCCAAGTGTCCTCTATCTGCATAAAAAATCACAAACAGTACTCAGAGATATTAATATATGCGCAATTTGGTTGACATTTTTGGGGGGCTAATTTGTTTTTCAGATACACATTCTTAAAAATTTTGTGTATTTCAATACATTTTTGTCACATTTCCCCCCCTAATTGAGTCTACAGATGTCAACAAACTTAAAAATTATGAACTAGATGTACGGCCGTACATGTGAGTAATGCTATGAATTTACTCACCTTTTTTCCACTTTTTTTTTTTCTTCAAGAAAAAACACTTGCTATTTCGTTAGTTTTGGACAAGTGAGTGGATGGAAGCCCTGCAGCCCTTCTTAATATTATTGATGGTTTGGGATTTATTACCATGTAGAATTGATTGAAGCATCCTAATTTTTGATTCCACAAAACTCTTGCGAACATCATTCAACTCTTTTAAGAAGTATTCTTGTTCACCTGCACTGTACTACCCTCATCCTCCTTTTCTATCCTAAAACTAGGACAATAGTAAGTTATCCGAAGATTTCTCCATTAATCTTCCCGTTATTAACTGTGACGTACCCAGCATCAAACTAATTATCCCCCCCCCCCCTGTGGGTGGGGGGTTTAGAATACACCCACGGTATCCCCTGCCTGTCGTAAGAGGCAACTAAAAGGGGGGACCTTGGCGATACTTTAAGGACTCCGTGTTGGTTTGTGAATTGGTCACCCAGTGGGTGGGAGGAAGCGAATACATCCACGGTAATCCCTGCCAGTTGTAAAAGGCGACTAAAAGGGTTTTGAGGGTTTGACATACATCTGTGCAGTATAACTCTCATTAGGTTATATCGCACTTCTTTCCGTTAATGCTTTCAGGGTCTGGCAACCAAAATTTCCATATGTGCAAGCTGTTAGGGGATGGGCCACTTACACTTGCGACTACGCAGGTCCCCGCTCAGCCGATGTCAGAGCTGTAAAATCCAGTATATGTCAAGGGGTACATGCCAATACGACATTGTAAAACATCGGACCCCCGGGCAATGCCTTCCAAGCTAGGCGGGCCTTGCCCTCGCTGGGTAGCGCCTACTGTGACGGCCCGTGATCGGATGTCGGTGGCATTCGGGGAGGATGATCTGGCCATGGGTTCTAAAAGAAAAATCCCCAAACAGGGTGGTCCAACACCCAAGTCTTTAACATTTGATCCCTAAGGAGATCAACCCCCTGGGAACTATCTGTGCGTGATAATCTGGACTGGTGAGCAAGTTGAACAACTTTTGCAATGTGACCATTTTTGGCGAGATCCCCGTCAAAGTGGAAAAGCACAAGTCCCTGAATCTGGTCCGAGGAGTTATTTTCCACCGGGACCTGATTCTGAACACTGATGAGGAGCTCGAGGAGGATATGCGGCACCGTCACATGACTAATGTCCAGCGCATTACGCGCAAGGTCAACGGTCAGATCGTGGATACTGGTGCTTTCATCATTTCCTTGGAGCTTTCGGTGCTCCTGGCGAAAGTCAAGGTTACAATTTACCGTTGCGACGTACGGACTTACATCCCTCCACCAATGAGGTGTTGTAACTGCCAGAAGTTCAGGCACATGTTATCCCGATGCTCGAGCCCTGAAATCTGCGGAACATGCGGTAAGGTACCACACGAAGCGGAAGAGTGCACAACACCATGTATCAGTGCACTAATTGCCCTGGATTTCATTCTCCTCGGGACAGAAACTGTCCTGTCTTCCAGAGTGAGAGGAAAATCCAGGAGATCAAAACCCTGGATGGTCTTACCTACCAGGAAACCCGCAAGAAGTACCATACCGCGATTGCTCCTGAGCCTACGATTGATTATACGGTTATAATACCAAATTTGGTTCCGTCTACCTCATCTTTTGTACCAGCTTTGAAACCTGCAACTGAGTCTACTGTTAAAAAACCAGCACCTATGAATAAGACCAAAGCCACAAAGAAGGCTGTGCGAGTGAAGGCTACTTCGCCCACACAGCAGGGGAGGAAGTTAAAGACTTACTACCCGCTCAAACGGTCGGCGGAAGCCGTGCCGAAGCCAGCTGAGGCGGCATCGACGACCAGGGTCAGGAGTTCGTCTCCTGACCTGTCCAAATATCTTTTTAAAGAGGCGGGTAAGAAGGGAGCCCGCACTACGCGTTCCCTTACTCCTCCAAAAAAGGGGAAGCCCTGCAAGCTGCGGATGTATCTGCACCTGGGGACATTCCGGCCCCCAAGTCGGCGCGATCCCCTCGGAGTTCCCCCCGCCGCCAACATGCGTCCCGGAAGTCGTCCGCTGGGTCTGCCCACTCCGCGGCCTCGAACGAGGACATGGAGCTTGTGGTTGACTAGGTGGGTGATTATCCGATAAAGGTTAAGTTGTAGCTTGCTGCTTCTTTTCCTTAGTTACCAAGTTCACACTATGGAACTGTAAAGGTCACCACACACAGAAAGCTAGGCTACGCTACGCTGTGCTATGCAAAGCAATGCCAAGCTATGGTGTGCTGTGACACGAACAAAAAGCTAAGCTAAACTAAGCTAGGCAGCATATTTCTTATTACATGCTTTCCTACTGTAGTATCTTTATAGGAAGAGATCCTACATGATTAAATTAGATTAATAATATAATTTTAACACTGCTTTCTAAATTAATTTTTGTGTGAAACTGTATATGTAACTTAAAAAATAGGAACGTAGCCAGGATTCTGTTTAGGTGGAGGTCCAGGTGTTGCTATTTTATTAATAAAAATTGTGGCCCATTATAGCTATATAGATACGTGTTGTTTTTTTTTTTTTTTCCTCTAAAACTATTCAAATTTGCATATACGTATATAAAATAGCAATAGAGTGGATATTTCTATATTACCGTATTGAATAGCCTAGGTCTTCGTTTAAAAATTATATTATTAGATTCTTTGCGTTATCAACTATATTCAATACTATAAGGGTTATTTGACAAAATGAATTTAGAACGGTAATAATACCGGCACTACTAACAAGAAAATAAGAATAATGCGATAATATCACAATTGTCAAACGATAAGTTTGCCTCTTGGTTTAATTTCGGAGAGAATCCGGACCTGCCCCCCTCCTCTGACTACGTCTCTACTACAAATTAAAACTTAACATTTAATTAATTAATTAATTGCCTCCGTCTTCTTCGTTAATTATAATTATATTTTGTTGTTGGAGGCTGGATGGACCAGTATGGGTATTATGTGAAGATTATTATTTCTTAAAGCAAACTATTACTCTTCTGCAGTGGATACACTATTAAATACTTAAATGGAGAAAGGGGAAGAAAACATATTGAAACTAATAACATTCTCCACGAAGTCTTGAAATCTAACACGGAATTCGGTTCTTAATTCTGATATAACTTCTGCGTACTTTTGAGAATTTTGATTATCACAGTTTTGTAGGGCTGGGAAATGAACAAAGTTGTTCTTTTGGCCTGTCACCCATTGTATAAATAAAACTAAGTACGGTACTTCCTGAATCCCCACACTACACTCACACGACACGGCTACGCACACAACTCAAAGGTCTGCGACAGCCCACCAGATCAACTGTTCCAAAATGGGAAGCCCATGCGCCAGGCCAGCTACAGCTAAGAAAATCGCCTGCCTAGCGATCTGTCTAGCTTAGCTTAGGTTAGCTTAGCTTCGCATAGTATAGCTTAGCATAGCGGCCTGTGTGTGTCACTCTACTTAAATGCATTGAGAGCGATATTTTTCATAACACCGCGTAGCTTAGCTTAGCCTAGCTTTCTGTGTGTGGTGGCCTTTACAGTGGAATTGCAACAGTTATGAAAGGCATTTGACAGCTCCGTCAGCTCATAGCCCAATACACAGCGAGTATAGTCTGTTTACAGGAAACGAATCTCAGGCCTGACCATCAGACGGTCCTGAGGGGTTTCCGACTATACTCGAAAGAGCGAACCGACGCCCTCCGGGGTCGTCTGCACTGCAGTTCGCGTGTCATTGCCTGTTATGACGACTGTTTGTAACTTGTACCTTCCACCGAACCAGCTCCTTGATATTAATGCTGTCTTTGATCTTGTAGATCAGCTTCCCGCCCCTTTCCTACTCGTGGGTGATTACAATGCACATCACCCACAATGGGGATCACCATCTTCATGCCCCAGAGGCAGGGACGTGCAGGGCTTAATTCAAGGACTGGATTTATCATTGTTAAATACAGGGGAAGCCACTCATTTTAGTTTAATGCACGGCACGTACTCCCACATTGACTTGTGTGTGTAGCCGTGCATTAGTTCCCCATTTTGGTTGGTACGTACACGATGTCCTCTGTGACAGTGACCATTTACCGATCGTTCTCACTCTTCATAGCCAGAAGCCCGTATCGTTCCCCAGTCGATGGATACTTAAACCGTCAAATTGGCCATCATTTACAGAACGCGCTGTATTTGACGATCTGGGATGCCGGAGCATCGATGTCAAGGTGCAGCACATCACTGATGTGCTTCTTGCTGCTGCCGAGGAATCTATTCCATTCTTTTCTGGGACTCCTCGTTGCAAACTCGTCCCATGGTGGACAGAGGATATTGCAGCGGCAATAAGAGACTGTCGTCGAGCTCATAAGCACTACCTTCGGCGTCCAACCGTGGCCAATTTGGTGGCGTTTAAGAAATTTCGTGCCAAGGCTCGGATTCTTATCCGCCAGAGTAACAAACAATCATGGGAACGGTATGTGTCGTCTATTACGGCACATACCCCCTCCTCTCAAGTGTGGACTAAACTACGACGCATTTCGGGAATTCAGACATCTTCTACTGTACCGGGAATTTGCATTGATAATGAATTGGTTACAGATCCTTACAGTGTTGCAAACCATCTCGCATCGTATTTTGCGGATATATCTGGTTCCGATAACTATGATTCAGATTTTGTGGCTCTTGAGGCGCGAGGCAGAACGTTCCCAGCTCAGTTTTGCTTCCCATGATTCGGAGGAGCAAAACGCGCCCTTTACGGAGTGGGAACTCCGCGGTGGGCTGGCGCTCTGCAGGGACACGTCTCCCGGGCCGGATAATGTTCACAACCAGATGCTTAAACACCTTAACAATGAGAGCATTCCTTATTTGCTCAGGGTGTTTAATTGTATCTGGTTAGAAGGTGTGTTTCCAGCGCAATGGCAGGAAGGTATAATTATCCCGATCATCATCATCATCTTGCACAGTTTCCAGCCACTGGCCGGGTCGGTTTGGAACACAAGCTTCTCCAACGTCTTCTGTCTTCCCACCATCTCTCAGCCTCCACCCTTGTCCAGTCTTCTCCTCTCTTCTTCACGCTTTCTTTCACCCCCTTCCGCCACCTGTCTCTCGGTCTCTTTCTTTCCCACTTCGTCTCGTGTACTCTCCTGGGTATCCTCTTCTCCTCCATTCGTTTTACATGTCCATACCATCTAAGTCTAGATTTCTCTATACCATCCTGTAATGGTTCCTCCTTCATTAATTCTCTGGTCCTCTCATTTCTTATTCTGTCCATCTTTGTAGCTCCAATACTGCTTCTCAAGAACCTCATCTCACTGGCCTGTATTTTGCTCTTCTCCCTTCCTTTCATAACCCAGGTCTCCGAGGCATACGTCAGGATAGGGACATAGTACGTCCGATATATGATCTTTTTGCTGTTCTGAGTGACATCCTTGCTCCATAACATGCTTCTCACACTCCTCCGAAATGCTTCTGCCTGCCTTCCCCGCTCATTTATTTCTCTATCGTTTCTTCCATTATCTTGTATCAGGCTTCCCAGATACTTGAAACTCTCCACTTTCTTCAGCTGTTCCCCACCAATTGTTATTCCCGTTGTGGCTCTTTCCTTCTTCCTTGTTGTGATCACCATCTCACTCTTATTTATGCTAAATTTCATCCCATATCCTTGTATTATTCCTTCCCACACGTCCAACTGTTCCTGTACCTCCTCCTCCTTGTTTCCCCAAATCATCAAATCATCTGCAAACACCATTGCTTTCATCTTTCCTTCCCCAATTACTTGGGCCACTCTGGTCATTATGTCATCCATCACCACAATGAAAAGTAACGGTGACAGTGCACTCTCTTGTTTCAGGCCGTTTCTCTGTTCAAACCAGTCTGATCTCTCTCCTCCCACTTTCACACAGCTCACGCTTCCCTTGTACATCTCCTTTATCCTCTTTATAGTCAATTTCTCTACTCCTCTATCCTCCAGGGACTTCCATACTTTGTTTCTGCATTCACTGCCATATGCTTTCTCAATATCCAGGAAGGCCATCAGTAGATCTGTTCCATACTCATAGTGCTGTTCTTGTAACTGCCTTACAGCAAAAATCAAATCCACTGTGGACCTTCCTGCTCTGAAGCCATGTTGTTCTTCCCTCATCCCTCCTTCTATCCTTGTCCTAATTCTCTTTTCCAAAACTTTCTCGAAGATCTTTGCACAATGACTCATCAGTGTTATTCCCCGATAGTTTCTGCAATCTGTTCTACTACCTTTCTTGAAGATCGGGACAATTATTCCTTTTTTCCAGTCCTCTGGGGTCTTCCTTTCCTTCCATGCTGTCCTCATCACTCGGTACAACCACTTTATCCCCACCTCTCCTGCTGCTCTCACCATCGCCACACTCAACTCATCCACACCCGGTGCCTTCCCTCCTTACATCTTCCTCACTGCATCTTCCACTTCTTTCCATGTTAAATCCTTTGCTGTTTGCAGTTCATCTTCCTCTTCCCCGATTTCTTCCTCCTCACCATCTTTTCCATTTGGGTTCAGAAGTTCTTCAAAATATTCTTTCCACATTTTCTTCAGTTCTTCCCAATTTTCTATCTCTTGTCCCGTTTTGTTCACCATTCTAACATAATCCGTAGGATCCTTCCGCCTCTTTGTTTTTTACCATCCCATACAGGACCTTTTTTGTACCTTCACTTAGTGATGTGGGCCGGGTAAATACTCAGTCGGAAGGTAAATATAAATTGGGTATTTACCCAGTGGTCGTTTAAATACCCATAATTAGGGTATTTTCAGTGTTTTGAGCTTTGTACAACACTTTTTGATGTGTTGATGAAGTGTTGGACAAACAAGGACTGAAACACAGGTATTTGATGCCCTAAATTGAAATCAGGAACAATATTGATCCTTCAAAACTAAAAAAAAAGGAAAAGGACATCCGGGTATTTTTGGGTATAAATCAATATGATTCGACCCAACTTGTAGGCCTACTTGTACTACTCGATTGATATTTTTCATTTTAAATTGGGCTTGCCACGGTGGTGAGTGGTCAACGTGTCGGTCTACTAACCCCAAGCTTGCAGGTTCGCTCCTGGCCGTGGCAAGTGATTTTTGAAAGGCGGCAAAAATTACGACACCATGTCATACGATGTTGGCATGTCAAAGAACCCATTTGAATTCAGTAGGCCGTGTTCATAATGGCAAAATTAATCTCGGGATTTACCGCCAACACAAAGTTCCTTATTTCTTCACTAGAAAGCGCTATAGTGTTCAAGGAGATTCGATATCTAACCTCCTTGACTTTCATAGTGCTTCAAGGAACAACGAAATTCGACTAGCAAGCTACCCTTTGGGTGACAATTAACAAGGCTTGCAACCAGCATCCGAGGCTATACAATATTATTATTTATTGTAAATTGGGATATAGGCCTAAGCCTAGAGAGATTCATTATGTATGAACAGCCTAATACATATTATGTTAAGCTTCATTAAACCTAAATAAAGTAAGGCCTCTATTTTTAGGACTTCTTTAGTGTAATTGTTAATTTTCTCTATTTACTAGTATTTTTTGGTTATTTGGTTATTTATTTTATATATGAATGATATTACAAACTGTTCTGAAAAACATATACAGTGTGTTGAAAACTGTATATTATACCTTTTGTAGAACTTGGCCAATGCTCTGAATAAATTTCCCCCAACCTTTATCTCAATGTTTGCAAAAAGGCCTAGTTCAATTCTAACCCTGAGTTTTTCAGGTTATAACTATTGAATTTTATCGCCTGATCTAATTCCCAATTCTAATTCTGTTTTTAAGTCCCAATTCTAATTAAATTTCATTTTATTAACTCTCTAATGTTGTTACATTTCTAAAAAAGTTAATGTAGATTAGTTTGCATACCGGTACGGTATCCTTTTTTAAGGTTCAACTTACCACGACAGGATTTTTAATGAAAATCTAAAATACCCGGGTATTTACCCAAATTGGGTATTTACCCGAGTATATAACCTGGGTATTTACCCCGATTTATAACTACCTGGGTATTTTACATCACTGCCTTCACTATCCTCCATCCTCTTTGTCCACTCTTCCTTCCACTTTCTTCTCTCCTCAGCCACTACTCTCTTCGCCTCCTTCTTTCTTTCCTGGTACTCTTCCCTTGTCTCTACCGTTCTATTTTGATACCACCTCCTAAAGGCCCTATTCTTTTCCCTTACTATATCTTTTGTCTTCTCTTTCCACCATGGTGTTTCCTTCCACCTCTTCTTACTACTTGTCCTCCCACATACTGCTTCTGCTGCACCTACTAGTGTCTTCTTAAATCTAGCCCATTCCTCTTCCACCCCTCTTTCTTCATCTGTTGGAATTCCTTCCTTTACCATTTTGAGGTTCTCGACCCTTCTATCACCTTCTTTCAGTTTCCATATCCTTATACGTCTTTCCTGGTTCTCAGTCCCTTTCTTCTCCTTACTCCATCTCAGGTTCATTACCAGCAATCGATGGTCGCTATCCAAGTTCTCCGATGGTATAACCTTGATGTCCGTGATGTTCTTATTTAGTTCTTTCTCATACAGTATATAGTCGACCACCGACTTCTTGGTCATGTCATCACTGTACCATGTGATTGTGTGCCTCTCTCTTTTGTTAAACCAGGAGTTCCCAACTAGCAGGCTGTTCCTCTGGCAGGAGTCCAACAGTCTCTTTCCTTCCTCATTTCTTCCGCCCCAACCCTCTGGTCCTAGAACACACTCATAACCTTGTCTTTCTCTTCCTACATGGGCATTGAGATCCTCCATAACAATCATATTTCTTCCTACTAGCTGCTTCTGTAATTCCTCTTCAAACTCCTCCTTCTCTTCAGAGGCGCAGCCTACTTGTGGTGCATACACTTGCACTATTTCTACGGTCTCTCCCCTCAGTGCTACTTTCACTTTCATCATTCTATCACTTATTCTCCTCACTTCTTCTTTTAAACCGTCTCGTACTACTACTCCCACTCCATTCCTCTTTCCCTCTTCGTTCCCACTCCAGTACAGTCTATAGCCTTTTCTCAGTTCTCTCCTTCCTTCCCCTTTCCACTTTGTTTCTGCCAATCCCAATAAATCCATCTTCCTTCTTTCCATCATATCCACTATCTCCTCCACCTTCCCCGTCAGCGTTCTTAGGTTTAAAGTTCCAAATCTTAGTCCGTGTGTACAGCCGTGTCGTCGTCTATAAAATCCATTATGTCCGAGGCTTGTTCCTTTTTTGAAAGCATTTGGTTTCATCCACTACTGGCTTGCTGGGCCTATCGTAGCTTCACCAGATAAGGATCCCAATTTGACAGGGAGTTACAGACCTATTTGTCTCACAAACGGTCAGTGCAAGCTCATTGAGAGGATGGTCAATTGGCGACTGGTGTGGGTCCTGGAGAAACGAGGACTCCTGTCTGAATACCAGTGTGGTTTCAGGGCGTCCCGGTGTACCAACGACCATCTGGTACACCTGGAGACCACCATACAGGGCGCTTTTCTCCGGAGACAGCACCTAGTCACTGTTTCCTTTGACCTCGAGAAGGCCTGTGACACCACTTGGCATTACGGCATCCTCTCTACTCTGCATCAATGGAAATTCCGAGGTAACTTGCCGGTCTTTATTGCGAATTTTCTGTCCTTTCGCCTATCCGTGTCCGAATAGGGGGGTGGGGGACATATTCGCATTATCATGTACTGGAAAACGGAGTCCCACAGGGATCGGTGCTTAGCATAACATTATTTGCGATTGCCATAAACGGTATAGTCGCTGCTGCTGGTCCAGCAGTGGTACCGTCGCTATATGTAGACAACTTCGCTTTACATTATAGTGCGCAAAATATGGCGGTCGCTGAACGACAGCTACAACGAGCTATTCGGGGAGTGGAACTCTGGACACTATAGCATGGCTTTCGGTTTTCAACCGCTAAGACCTCGATTGTCCATTTCTGCCGAAAGCGCACTCTCCATCCTGATCCTGAGCTTTATCTGGGCAATGTAGCTTTGCCCGTTGTTGCTACGTAACGGTTCCTTGGTCTCCTTTTCAATCATAAGTTTTAGTGGGACGTGGGTTGGCGACCACGGGGCCCCAGCTGAGTAAGGCATTGGTTCCACTTACTTGTGTCGGGCTCCTCTCAGTCTTCTTTCCTGACGACCTCACTTGGTCAACTATTGTTCTCGCCCAACCCCGACGGTATTAGGGTATCCGAGGCCTAGGGAGTCCCTTAATTTCCCGCCTTAATTGGCCCTTGTCTCATCTTTTCTGATTCCCTCCTTCTGCGAGGGGTCAGCCTTCATTTTCTCTTCATGTTATCTCCTGCCTTCTGCTCAAGGCCCTCAAGGAGACCGGGTGTATGTAGCCCCACCACTTTTGGTGCACCGTAGACAATGCTACACCTTCAGGGGCTCTCGGCTGGTGAGTTCGGGAGTTGGCGACCCCGAGGGATTCCTGAGCTGGGTCCGATTTCCCCCTTTTGTCCCTTCCCTGTGGGGCGGACCCTCTCCTCTTTCCCTTTCCTATCTGCCTTTCATGGCTCTCCTTCCTTCCAAGTCCCTCAATCCGCATTCTTCGAGGTTTGAGGGCATTTCTTTTCCTCCTGTCCTTTATTTGCCTTATTCTCCTTTAGTTTTCCTTTTCTTCTTCTAGTATGTAAGTTAGTAGTTAGTTTTAGTTTTTTAAGTTTGCATTTCATTTTCATCTTCACGATCACCCAAACCATCAGGGGCCGATAACCTAGATGTTAGGCCCCTTGAAACAACAATCATCATAATCATCATCGATCATAAGTTAATGTGGGAGCCACACGTGCGGTGTTTGAAAACTGCCTGTGCTAAGAAACTCAACATGTTGCGGTTTCTTAGCGGCACATCATGGGGGGCGGTCCGCACGGTGCTCCTACGTTTCTATAAGGCACTTATATTATCTAGATTAGATTATGGCAGTGTAGTATATGGTTCGGCCCGTACGTCAGTGCTCGTTAAACTGGACAGCGTCCACCATGGCGGTGTGAAGCTGGCAACGGGAGCCTTTCGGACGAGCCCAGTCGTCAGCTTGCTCGCCGAGGCTGGCGTTCCTCCTTTACACCTGAGGCGGCAACAAGTACTAATGACCTATGCTGCAACTATTCGACAGATGCCACTTCATCCAAGTTATCTATGTTTGTTTACCAATCCGAATCGCCGGCTGTATGATGCGCTCGCCCGAGCCACTCGGCCAGCGGGGATTCGCTTGGATGACTCATACCGGCAGTTCCGATTTCCTTCTGTTTCCTGTATCGTCCGAGTAACTAGCAAGGCACATCCGTGGATGGTCTCTCGCCCTGATGTCATCCTGGATCTGCACACCGGCCCCAAGTCGGACATGGACTCCTCCGCCCATCGGAGGCTGTTCCAGTCAGTGGTGAGCCCGTATCCAGGATCAGGGCTTCTATTCACGGACGGTTCGAGGGTAAACGAGAAAGTAGGCTGTGCATTTGTGGTTGAGGATCGTCGGTTTCTCTTTTCACTTCCCGAGGCCTGTGGCGTGTACACAGCGGAGATCTATGCCATCATAGAGGCTCTGGGGTACACGTTGTCGGACGATCACCAGCACTTTGTTGTGTGTACCGACTCTCTGAGTGCACTGCAAGTGATCGATGTGTGTTTCCCGAAGCACCCGCTGGTCCAGCGTATGCACGACCTGCTCGTCAGTGCGTGTAACGCTGGAACCGGGGTGACCTTCGTGTGGCTTCCTAGCCACATGGGTATTGTGGGAAACCAGCTTGCTGATCAGGCGGCGAGAGAGGCAGTCGCACTGCCCTCGCTACCATATAAGTGCCTGCTAGTGATGTGCGCTCTCAGTTGCGACATTCGATCCTGTCGCATTGGCAGGAAGCGTGGTGTGCCACGCCTTCACCTAACACGCTGAGAGGCATCGAGGAGACAACGAAGGTGTGGAAATCTTCCTACCAATCTCTCCGAAAGGAAGCTGTGGTACTCTGTCGACTCCGGATCGGCCATGGGCTTGCTACGCACTCCCACTTGCTAAAGAGAGAAGATCCCCCTATGTGTACTTGCGGTGCCCACCTAACCGTGGCACACATTCTCTTGAAGTGTGTGGATCTGGCCGATCTGCGAAGGACTGTTAAACTGCCTAATACCCTCTCTCTTCTTCTCCGTGATGACGGGCCGTCAGTAGACCTCGTCATCCGGTTCATAATTGTTGGGGCTCACTGTCTATTTTATATAAACCATTTTCGTTTCATCCATGGCAGTGAGCTGTTTTTATCTTCATCCTTTCATTTCACGCCATTTCATTTCATTAGGGGCCGATAACCTCGATGTTAGGCCCCTTAAATCAACCATTATCATCATCACAAACTAATTATCATTACAGGTACATTGCCTAGGGGCAGATGACCTCGTTCATCTATCCCTTAAAACAATAACTCCTCACTCGGTTGCGCTATCAAAAGGGAGGGAGTGCTGTTAGAGAAACAGTGTAACCTAACATTTGTAGGTTACAGAGACTCCTCGTTTCTTTTAGTTATTTTTATTTTATCTTGTTTCCAGCCATGGCCACTTATTTGTAGGCCACCACAGAGAATCTTATGAGATGTGCCTTGAGATTCTTTGCTGGTGGTAGGCAGTGGGTGGACCAGGTGGCTTTTGGACATATTGGAAAGGTTCCTTGACATGGTGAGGTAACCATGGTGATGAGGTTGAGTTTTTGGTGTATGATGCCAGGCAAGGATAATGGAGGCCTGCTCACATGTGGATAATAATAATTATTATTAATAAATTTGTATATTTAAAAGAAGTTGGTGTCCTGTGTCTTTGTGTGGATGCCATTAAGCGAGTATATTGCCCCACTACCTGAGGTGATAAGTATTATAAGAGTTTCTATGGTAGCCCAACAAGGGGTAAGTTTTATAATTAATTACAATGGTGCCCAACGTGAAAGCACGAAGAATTCAATGAATCGCACAAAGACAGGAATAGGGATGGGGGGAAATAAGTTAAGTTTTGAAGCTGAAATGATGGCCATAATCAAGAAGATCTTAGAGGTGCAGGATAGGATGATCAACCGGCAGAAAGCTGTGAAGAGAGTAGAGAAGCTTGACAAGGTCAAAGAGCAGGTGGCTAGCATATGCATCGTAGGAGAGAAAGTTGAGATGGTAGAACCTGTGAGTGTGGTTGTAGAGGAGAAGAAGGAGCAGGAGGAACAAAAAGGGAATTTGGAAGAACAGAGAGTGGAGGTCATATGTATTGTGGAAGAGAAAGTTGAAATAGTAGAATCTGTGAGTGTGTCTGAAGAGGAAGAATAGAAGATCTATGAAGAACTTGATGATAGGGGGCGTAAGAAAAAAAATCAAGAAGTGGAAAAGATAAGACGAGGTTGTAGAGGTATATATTGGAGACCATGGCAGGCGAAGAAGAGAGATCAGTTACGAGGATAGACACAGAGGTCGTCAATTGGAGGAGGGGAATAAAACTGAAAACAAGGAGAAAGATGAGATAGAAACTGAAAACAAGGAGAAAGATGAGATAGAATACAATGTGAAGAAGCGTTTGAGGTGAAGGATAGGCAGGAGAACAAGTTGGAGGAAGAAATGGACGAGATGGAAGGCAAAGAGAAGGAGTAAGAAGAGGAAGAGATGTCTGGCAGATCGAGATAAGAGAGTGGAGGATCAGAAGAAGAAAAAGGAGAAGATAAAAGGGATAGAGGCAAAGAGAAAAGAAAAGAATTGCTGAGCAAGATAAGGCAGATGAAGAAAAATAAGGGAAAGGAGAAGGAGGGAATGAAGGCGGAAGGCAAGTGGTTAACGCCCAAGCACAAAGCAGACCATGCGCGTGCTCATGCCCTGCTGCAGGCTCGCGTGGCTCAAGGCATGAAGCTGCCTGCCGCAAGTTTCCTCGACCCGGCACCAGAATACGGCCCAACAAGACCAAGCAGCAGCAAGCCACTGCCGACCAAGAAGAAGGTGGAGGTGGAGAATGTGGACCAGGTCCCCCTGCCGTCAGAGGCCAGCACAGAACACAAGAAGGGTGACGAAGTGGAAGGAAGTAACATGAAATCTGCGGCGCAGAAGAAACTGGAACAGAAGGAGGCAGCCAAGAAGACTGAAGGAGCAGGCGAGACACAGTCGGAAGACAGTGAAGCAGATGAGGAAGAAGAAAGGAAAAGACTTGATGATGATGATGAAGACTAAGATGATTACGATGACGGCACAGACAGGTCTGATGACTATTCTGCCGTTTCTTCTGACTATGATATTGTTGTTGGATTTTTCCGATGCAGCAGGAATGTCTGATTGACTCGATGAGATGGCTTCGGCTCCTATATCAGAAGAAAATATTCATGCTGGTGTTTCTGGAGAACCTAGAATAATCGTTTCTGCGATGATAGTGCGAATGGTTTTTCTGACTGATGTATACCGTATTTGCTCGCGTATATCTTGCACTTTTTTGACCGAAAATCTGTGTGAAAATTTTCGGTGCGAGATATACGCGGGGAATGACCGTATTCCCGAAAAAAAAAAAAAAAAAACAACCCACAAAATTTGCATTATTGAAACAAGGCAACTGTCATGGTACTCGCCCTATTCATTGTCACTGCTGCCAATCTCCGAGATACTCTCGCGTGCATCATTCTGGTCATCTTCATCATGACTTCCGTCCAAGGCCTTGTGCTCTAGGCCCTTAAGGAGGCAGGGTGTATGTAGCCCCACCACTTCTGGTGCACCCTAGATAATGCTACACCCTCAGGGGCTCACGGCTGGTGAGTTCGGGTGTTGGCGACCCCGAGGGATTCCTGAGCTGGGTCCGTTTTCCCCTTTTGTCCCTTACCTTTGGGGCGGACCCTCTCCTCTTTCACTTTCCTATATGCCTTTCATGGCTCTCCTTCCTTCCAAGTCCCTCAATCCGCCTTCTCCGAGGGTTGAGGGCATTTCTTTTCCTTCTGT
The DNA here is from genome assembly GCA_946902985.2 of Meconema thalassinum. Classification (NCBI taxonomy): domain Eukaryota; kingdom Metazoa; phylum Arthropoda; class Insecta; order Orthoptera; family Tettigoniidae; genus Meconema; species Meconema thalassinum. The sequence continues at coordinate 219,207,199 of OX336391.1, forward strand.
CCTTTTATTTGCCTTATTCTCCTTTTCCATTTCTTCTTCTAGTATGTAGGTTAGTAGTTAGTTTTCGTTTTAAGTTCGCTTTTCATTTTCATCTTCACGCTCACCCAAACCATCAGGGGCCGATAACCTAGATGTTAGGCCCCTTAAAACAACAATTATCATCATCATCATCATTTGATACCCGTCTTCAAGAAGCTCTTCACAACAATGTCCGTCGACACCATTTATTTCTATTCGTTATGGTTATGTGACATTAAGAACCTATGAAAAAGACGTCATACACTCGTTAAGGATGATTCAAGGCAGAAAAGGAATTTAGAGCGCAGGCGCTTAGCGATCGACACGATCGATCATCTTCCATATCGATTCCTCGCTACATGCACGAGCGAGCTCGAATTTAGCCAACCACGGCCGAAGATACGGCGAACGATGTACAGCGTGCTAACACTCACGCAGCGCCGTATGCTTGCACGCGGCCGAGCTCTGATGCGACTCAATGCGTAAAGACGAAATCATTGAGATTCGAGAAGACTGAACTGCGTTTCTCTGCGATGTAACAGTAGGCCCACTAGCGCAACTGTTGTGGCGCGCTAGTCGCTAATTCCCAAATTTGGCCAACCGCGGCCGAAGACACGGCGAACGATGTACAGCGTGCTAACACTCACGCTGCACCATATGCTTGCATGCGGCCGAGCTCTGATGCGACGCAATGCTTAAAGACGAAATCATTGAGATTCGAGAAGACTGAACTGCGTTTCTCTACGATGTAACGGTAGGCCTACTTGCCAACTGTTGTGGCGCGCTAATTCGAGCGTGTCTCAAGGAGGCGAATTTAGCCAACTGCGGCCAACGATGTACTGCGTGCTAACACGCTGCGCCGTATGCTTGCACGCGGCGCCTCGATCCTTAATCGGCTCGTATCGACGTGCAGATCAACTCGTTGCTCGCTCTTCCTGTTGGTATCGCTTCGGGTAAGTTCCTGGACAATGACGACTGTTGTGGCGCGCTAAATCGAACGTGTTTCTACCTCAAGGTTATTACGGTCATTTATATGACGGCGTCAGTAATGAAGAGAGATATATGCGAGTACTTTTTTCCTCCTGAAATTTCAAATAAAAAATGGGGTGCGAGATATACGCGAGCAAATACGGTAATTTGTTTGTGGTTTTTGTTAATGTGTGTTTCATGTATTTTATTTGTCTATTTTATGTATTTGTTTCTATGTTTGGTCCTCCTTCTAGTTTCTTTTAGTTATTTTTATTTTATCTCGTTGCCAGCCATGGCCACTTATTTGTAGGCCACCACAGAGAATCTTATGAGTTGTGCCTTGAGATTCTTTGCTGGTGGTAGCCAGTGGGTGGACCAGGTGGCTTTGGACATACAGGACCTTGACATGGTGAGGTAACCATGGTGATGAGGTTGTTTTTTTGGTGTATGATGCCAGGGCAAGGATAATGGAGGCCTGCTCACATGTGGATAATAATTATTATTAATAAATGTGTATATATAAAAGAAGTTGTGTCCTGTGTCTTTGTGTGGATGTCATTTAAGCAAGTACCGTATTTGCTCGCGTATATCTTGCACCCCATTTTTTTAGTTGAAATTTAGGGGGAAAAAAGTACTCGCATATATCTCGCATTCATTTTTGACGCAGTCATATAAATGACCGTAATAACCTTGAGGTATAAACACGTTCGATTTAGCACGCCACAACAGTCGTCATTGTCCAGGAACTTACCGAAGCCTAATTAACAGGACGAGCGAGCAACGACAAGTTGATCCGAACTTGTCCGATGCGAGCCGATTAGGAATCGAGACGCTGCGCTGCCACGTACACGCTTGAATTAGCGATTAGCGCGCCACAACAGTCATCAATACGCAATATTATTGTTCGTTCTGGCGGCAGAGGTTTCCTTTATTGTCCTCTTGTCAGTTGCCTTGTAGACATCAGTACCGGTACTCTGACTCCGCGTTCCACTGTTGTTTTTCAGTTAAGTGTGCTTGTTTTCTTGCGTACGTCGAAGTTATGGAGAAACGTGGAAGTTTTACGGCTGGGTTTAAACTCAAAGTGATAAACTACGCAGAAGAACATGGTAATAGAGCTGCTGGACGAGAATTCAGTGTGACTGAGTTTAATGTTCGCTACTGGCGTAAACAGAAAGCTGCGCTAGAAACCACCAACCGAACACGTAAAGCATTCAGAGGGCCAAAAACTGGTAAGTTTCCTAAGCTTGAAGACGAGTTGCTTAGTTACGTCACGGAGTTACAAACTGATGGCTATAGTATCTCGCACGAGATGCTATATTTTAAAGCACGCGAACTATCGAATAAACGCGGTATCAGCTGTTCGGATCTAAAAGTGAGCCGGGGTTGGATCCGTAGGTTCATGAAAAGAAAGGGCTTGTCTGCGAAGGCGAACATCTCTCTGTCAGAGAATGCCGAGTGATTTCAATGACAAAATTATCGAGTTTCATCGTCATGTGATAGCAATGCGGATGAGGAACAATTACCTGCTATCTCAAATCGGCAACGCAGATCAGACTCCGATAAACTTCGACATGCCATCCAACACTACCATTAACAAGAAGGGAGAATCTAGCGTCCTTGTGTGTACAACTGGGTGTGAGAAACAACGCTGCTCAGTCATGCTAGCAGTAACCGCGGACGGAAGAAAACTGCCACCATATGTTATTTTTAAAAGAAAAACAATGCCTAAAGCGAAGTTTCCCAAAGGCATTCATGTTCGCGTGCAAGAGAAAGGATGGATGGATACAGATCTTATCCAGGACTGGGTCCGTACAGTGTGGGGAGCACGGCCAGGGGCAATGCTAGTGTGGGACAGTTTCCGCGGACACTTGGTGGAAGACACGAAGAAACGTCTTCAAGAAATGAAAACGGATCTTGTTGTAATTCTTGGTGGACTCGCACATTGTCTTCAGCCCTTAGATGTTTCCATCAATAAACCCTTCAAGGACAACATGCATAAATTGTACGCCGAATGGATGGCGGGAGGGGACCACGACCTGACGCCAGCAGGCAAAATAAAGAGGCCGTCAGTTGAACTCATGTGTGATTGGGTTATACGGGCGTGGGTTATTGTGTCGCCGGACATTGTTGTGAAGAGCTTCTTGAAGACAGGCATCGCAAATGCATTGGACGGAAGTCGGGATGAAGCCGTGTGGGATGATCAGAATGATGCACGCGAGAGTACCTCGGAGATCGGTAGCAGTGACGGCAGTGATAATGAATATGGTGAGTACCGTATACCAGTTGCCTTGTTTCAATAATGAAAATTTTGTGTTTTTTCGGGAATACGGAAATTCCCCGCGTATATCTCGCACCGACAAATTTCACTCGTATTTTCGACTCGTGTATATCTCGCACCCCATTTTTTAAGTTGAAATTACAGGAAAAATTGAAATTACAGGAAAAAAAGTGCGAGATATACGCGAGCAAAAACGGTATATTGCCATACTACCTGAGGTGATAAGTATTATAAGAGTTTCTATGGTAGCCCAACAAAGGGTAAGATTCAGAATTGTTTCAACAGGGTGCCTGTTGGTAGGGAAACGTTTAAAAAGTTGTTGGTAACTGAAATTCACTCTGGATTTTCCAAGATTTTAATCAAGGTACACTACAGTATGGTTGCAATTGCCAATGGTGCGAGTCTTGTGCATTTTTAAAACATGTGACGTTGGCTTGCTGTTTAGTGAGAATCTCACTGTCCCTAGTTTGTGAGAATGTTAAAACGTTCTTCCGGGAACAGGAAGAGGAGTTAGTTATTGTTGTTTTAAGGGGCGGAACTATGAGGAAGAAGAGTGTCAAAACTTCATTTCCGTCACTGAGGCAGTGAGATGCCTGCTAAGCGGCATGTTACTGGCACCGACATTTCCACAAATTTGGAAAGGTTATGTTCCTGCTGAACAGCCTTAGGCCGGCACTCATCATTTGCACAAATTTGGGACAGTGAGATTCCTGCTCAGCGACATGTGAGTGGCATGGAACATTGCCACAAACTAGACAGTGACATTCACGCTAAGCGGTGTTTGACTGGCATCAAATATTTCCGCTGACTCAAGACGGTGGGATCCTTGACTCTTACTGTGACTGGCTAAAGCCTACCAATCAGCCCTATCAATTGGGGGTCTTCAGCTGTTTCTTAATAAATGACAGTCCACATTTCAATTGCAGAAAGATTTGCAGACCACAAAATGTTTTGTACAATATCTAACATAGTTTTTTCAAATTGGTATGACCTTTCTTTCAGGAAAGGGACAGATGAAGCAGACTTGGTACCTGCACGCCAAGCGAATCTCCGTTGTCCGCAGATTGTAATCCAGTTTTATGAAGAGAGGCTGACTTGGCACACATCGAGCCATGATGAAGACGACGCAGGCGGTCGGGAGGGGGCTGAATAAGTGAAGTGGCGTGTGTTCTATTCCTTCCAACAATATAAGAAAACCATTGCCTCTGGACCCGTTTTAACATTTCCCCTTTTCTCTCCACTTTATTGTGTAGAGAACCCTTAAGTTTCTAGTTTGTAAGACTAGTGAAGTCAGTCTAAATTGTGTACTGTTTGAGGAACTATGATTTGGAAGAACAGTGCCTGTCTGTTATGAGGACAAAAAATTAAGGGAATTTTACCCCATGGATAATAAGTGTTTGTGAAGTTGAAGATTCCAGTTCAGCATTTTAGATGGTTTTAGATCTGTTCACACCTCCAGCATCCACAAAATGTATCTGTCATGAGCAGTGTTTTTGCTATTCTATGGATCACTGTTAATAGCTTCTTTGGTCTTCCAATGTCAGGTTAGACATCCTTGGTACAGAAGTTGCATGTGTCTTACTTTTGTTGTAGTTCCAGTTGCTTGGTTGACTTCCCTGAAATGCTGTTGTGTTTGCAAGTGGTTTTTGTACTGTTAAGTCCTTGCTTCTGTGAAGGAGAGATCTTTTTATAATATAAGCAGGTAATAGTGGACGTTATTGATAGGATGATTTGTCTGAGTACTTGTACATTATTGAACACTGCTGTAATTGGGATTTTATTCAGACATAGAGGCATAAGTAGAAAAAATGTGATCATGGAATGATTCAACTTGAATGGTATCCTTCCTTAGTGAGGTGAAATAAATAGCTGGAAATCATTCCAGTCTTCTGATGTTTGGGGATGTCAATTTCTTGTGACCAAATGGCTGATGTTTTTTTGAATTTACTTGAAATTACCTCATCCCTATCTCCTGCAGTTGGAAGCTGCAGATTGCATTGTGATGGTCTCTTATTTTTTTGACATATTTAATGTGCAAATGACTAACAGTAGAAAATATCTTAAATATAAAACTATATTTCATATATTAGCTGTATCTGTAATTGAAGGCTGTCTGAATAAATACTTGTACAAAATATTAGGAAAAATAATCATGTTTGAAAGACGATCTTACCTCACTGGAACATCCTGAGTGATTTTTGCTTGTAGGTTATTGAAGAATGGCCCCGTGATAAATTTCCTGAACCTTGTAAAACAACTATATTTTTTCGTGTATAATTCTCACTTTAGGACTGCAAATAAGTGTGAAAATTTTTGATGTGTGTTATATCATGAGTTTTGTGTGCGGGAGACCGTATTCCCAGAAGGAAAAAACATAAAATTTGCATTGTTGAAACAAGAAAACTGGCATTGTCATTGCTGCCAATTTCTGAGCTACTCTCACATGCATCGTTCTAGTCGTCTGCGATGCTCGTCTCTAAGAAGCTCCTCACAGCGTCCGTCGCCACCATAACGCAATCGTGAAAGAATTCAACTGATGGCCTTTTTTATTTTGCCTTCTGCAGTCGGCTTATCATGACTAACAATACCAGATCTCGACGTGTTCTAACATAACAATTACTTATTTAGCGTGTGGAGCACCAACAGAACAGCTGACGACCACACCTTGTAATATGTAATTGTGCAATCTGCCTTGTCAATACTACTAAATGATGTTTAATGAAATATTTTAAACGTACATGTTCTTCAAGAAGCTTCTCACAGTGTCCGTCGCCACCATAACCCATGCCAGTATAACCCAATCGTGCAAGGATTCAACTGATGGCCTTCTGTAGTCAGCTTATCATAACTAACCATACCAGATCTCGACGTGTTCTAACATAACAATTACTTATTTAGCATGTGGAGCACCAACAGAGCACATCAACGACCACATCTAGTGATATGTAACTGTGCAACCCGCCTTGTCAATACTATTGAATGATGTTTAATAAAATGTTTTAAACGTACATGTTCTACTGCATAGCCACATTTGAAAACATCTTAGGTGTTGGAGTGGTTTCTAGCAAGTCTTTCTGTTTATGCAGTAGCGATTATTGTATTCAGTTCTATTGAATTCTCCACCGGCAGCTCTATTAGCATAGTCTTCTATGTATTTCATCACTTTGAGTTTAAACCTGACCATATAACTTCTGAGATTTCACATTACGTAGAAATCGACCTCTAAAAGTAAACAATCTCACTGACTGAGAAACAATGGAACGTGAAGACCGAATACTGGTTCTTGATAATGCAGCAGATGGGAAACACATACCATGAAAGAAAGGAAAGCACCACCACCAAAACGGACAGAAACAACGCGGCAAGACGTGTGACGTCCAGAGGGTGGGGATTTTATCAAATTAAGAAATGGGTTGCGGGTTATATGCGATCAAATACGGTATGTTGGTTTGGTTCAGCAAGTTCCAGAAATTTGATTTAGAGTACAAGAGCATGACACGAGAGGCCCCTTGTGACTAGGCAAATACAACCCATGAGGTTCTATCATAATTTTTAATATATTTTACTTTTCTGTATTGGTAATGATGTGGATTTATTTGTGAGGCAAGTTCTTCGGTATTTCCTCTGATATAGTGATCCGATGACAAACTACTCTAGTGTAAATACTGCCGGCAGCTAATGGGAATTAGAAGCTGACATCCTTAAGTATTAGTCAGGAATGCCTCATAGTTATTAGCCACTATGTTCTTTTCTTAGAGACTATTTGCCAGAAAGTGATAGAACAAAAATGAAATGCATCCCCTCTCAGGCTGTATTCATTTTTAAGTGATAGCAAAGAGAATATTGATTGTCATATTCATATTATTTTTGTATTTTATAGCTGTGTTGCATTTTTATTTATGCTCTTCATTATTATTGATGTCTTTTGAGTTATGACTAAAGTCTTGTTAAACAACAAATTTCTCCCCTCTTCCTTCCGCTGTACACAGGAAATAACTTACATTTTTGTTGTATTCCCTGTGTAGATATTTTTATCCAAGCTGTTGGAAACTGGAGGTTTAGTTCATCTATATAAAGAAAATGCTATTATAGCTCAATAGGCCTGAGACATGTTTGCTTAAGAATTAGCTCAGTCCTTTACCAAGAGAATGCATCTTCTATCCTTTCCCTATGAATGTTGTGTTTTAAGTTAGATGTATTACATTGTGACTTGAACACATGCCTGTCATTTTATGTGCATCTGAATTTCTCCCAACCTTTTTTTTTTTTTTTTTTTCATGAACAGGGAAGCAAATTCTGTTATAGTCCTCTTATTTCTTACAAAATATGTATGTTCGTTTCAGGATGGCATTTTATGTAAATTTTAATTCACTGATCATAAAGTTTAACAGAATCAATGTAATGGAGGTGTATAGTAAGGTATTTCAATTTGTTTTCTAAATTTGTTTCTTTAATTAACTAGTTACATTTTGAGATGTACTATTTGTAAACCAGTAAATAAATCTAGTTTATATGTACCATTATTGTTATTCTCTCAAATGGCTAGGGTGCTTTAAACTATGTGGTAGGAAAACAGAGTATGATAGACATACATCATCAATGGACAGGTTAGAAACACATTGACAGACAGTTGTGGTGGGAGATCCATGAGGCTTCACTAGGATGGGCCTAATTTTTGTATTTTAAGATTTTCGCTAGTCTAAATCCCTTGGAATGTTTTCTTATAATCACCAAAGGAAGTCTACCTGCATGTCATTATGTTTGTCCATTTCTCTGTTTCTATCCTCCTTCCTGCCCATTGATCGTTCATTATCCCTCATAGTTCCCTCAATGCTGAGGATCATGATCTCCGAGGAGACGATGATGCAGTCTTTTCCATCCTTCTCATTCCAGTCACATTGCTTGAGAGTGATATCCTATGGTGTTGGTTCAGTACATGGTAGCCCATCTATGATCTGTCTTTCTAGTGACATTTTCTGAAACGGGGAGTCTTTCTAGGCTCCTTCTTCAAACACCAGATCACAATGGCATCAATTTTCTTTACCTTCCAACAAGTGTGTCCATGTCTTAAGCACTGTAAAGAAAGATAGAAAATACTGATGTTCAAACTAGTCTTAACCTTAATGTAAGAGAGAGAACAATTCTTCTATAAATGTGACAACTGTCATCACACTCTTGGCCATTCCAATTCTCCGTTTGATTTCAGTCAGTTACATATATTCATGACTTGATCCAAGATATAACATTACAGAGTTTTCGATGTCCTAAAATGTGGTTATTTTCGATTTTTGGCCCTGTCTTTTTTTATATTTTTATTACTAGATTGTCATATACACTCACTGGCAAAAATAATGCAACAGTTTATTTTTAAAATTAAAACTTTATGTATTAGCTGCATACTGTCTCAATTATGTCACTTTATACAAATTCAGACCTTTCTCTGTTCAGAGATTTTGTTTACCATCCATTTCCTTTAAATTATCTATATAAAGTTTGATTTATGACACCCCAGTTCGCTATCTACCTCAGGCAGACTGTACATCTCTATTTCCATTAGTTAATTTCCTGCAGTAAACTTTTAAGTGCTTGTGTGATAAGTCTCATCCCTACAAACCAAATTTGCTTCGTTTGATAAAATGTATTCTTCAAATGATTTCTCGTCAGTTTTTAAGTTCATTTCGCAAAGAAAACCTGGTTCTTACACGAGAAGAAGCTGCAAGAGCTGTAGCCTTGATTGAAGATGGAAGAAGCCTGCAATATGTTGCAAGACAGTTAAATGTCAATGTTTCGACCATCCAAAGGACATACCAACGGTATAGGGAACTTGGAACACACTCAGGGAGGCGTGGGTCAGGCCGCAGAAGAGCGACATCAGAACGAGATGACCAGTATCTGCGACTCCAAGTTCTGAGCGACTGACACACTTCAACTGTAGAAGCAAGAAATCTGCTTCAGCAGGCGACAGGTGTGAATGTCAGTGAGAGAATTAAGAAGTGTAGAAATCTTCTCCAGAAGACCTGCTACAAGCCCCAGATTGAAACCTCAACATTGCAGGGTAAGACTTCACTTCGCTCACCTCCATCATCAAAGGCAAGCAGTTCTCTTCATGGACGAGAAGAGATTCGGTCTCAGATCGCCTGACAGAAGAGAGAGAGTGTGGAGGAGAGTTGGAGAAAGGTTTTCTCCTGTAACTTTTTCCTCCATGATTGCATTCGACGGGGATTCTGTCATGGCCTGGGCCGGGGTCAGTATGGATGCCAGGACTGAACTTTACCGAATTGAGCATGGGGCTCTCGCAGTTGACCGGTACATCATGGAAGTCCTTGTAAAACCCTATTTTACCAATTGCTCCATTTGTCGGGGATGAATTTCGCTGATGCACGATAACGTACGAGCACACACTGCCCGATGTGTCCAGCAGTACCTGCATGTGGTTGGAATCCACTCACTGGACTGGCCAGCTTGGAGCCCTGACCTCGATCCAATTTAATGTGTTTGGGATATGTTGGCCAGAAATGTTCGGCAACGTGCTCCTGAGACACCCCAGCAACTTCGGGTGATGCTGCATGAGGAGTGGGAACGCATCCCACAGCAAAGCATTTCACAAGTATGGCAGAGAGGTTAGGCGAGGTGATTCGTGCTAGGAATGGAAATACCCGTTTTTAAGTGTTCAGCTCTTGTGTCGGTACCCAAAGGAATGGATAATTGCTGTAATGATAACTAGATTAAGATTTTTAAACGACTATGTAATTTACTCAAAATTTAAGACTAATTTTTTTTTCTTATTCTAGAAAATTAAACAGATTTTTTATTTGAAGCATTTTTTTGTATGTGAAGTGGTTTTCAAATGTTTAAAGAACAAATAATTATGCATAATTTTTACATAAGATTAATTTCAGTGCAATAAATTATGAGAATAATAAAAAATTACAAGTGTTGCATTTTTTTGCCAGTGAGTGTATATCACGAATGGGAGCTTCAAAATGAGATAAAGTTTCCTACTCAACGTTTATCTTGGGCTGAGAAAAAGTTATTTTAGAAACATACAGCTTATTGGGTAATTGAAAAGACTGATACTTAGTTTTACACTACCAGTACTTGTGCCTTTAACTAGAGCCCTGCGCGGAAAAACAAAACGTTTTATCCGAATTTGCTGATATTACAATAATATTTTTTTATTTTTTTTAGATAAAGCATAAAGTACTAAAGCAACACATTGACATTTGAGGAGAAATTCATCCCCCTAGGCTACGTGTGAAACACAAGTGAGTTTTGTCCCTCTGAGTAACGACAAGGGCAACAGTGGGTGGCTAATGCCCGAGTGCACCAACCTCGGTATTCATCAGTGTTTACGAAACCGTGGTAAAACTTTTACCGTGGTATTGTCGTAAAATCAGTGCACCATTACTATCGCTCGGTTTCGTTACCGCGGTTTCTTGACGCTTGCTTTTCTCGCTATTATTCCCCTAGGAAGAAATTCGTTCATTTCGATAGTCACTTGTTTTCAGTTTATCCAGACGGCAGTGATCGTTTCGACAGTCACTTGTCTCCCATACTGTTTACATTTTGTCTCAACGCGAGTAATCAGCTGTGCAAACCAATGGAAAATAAAATGATGAAACGTCCTAGATCTCCCAATTTCAGCCCTCATGAAAATTTCGGGAACTCGAGTAGTATATGTTGCCCGCTGCCATTGAAATCCGAAAAATTTTCTATAGAAATGGCCAATGTTACTAATATATTATCGCTAGAGGGTGTTACTGAATTTTTTCAGAGTGCCAACATTATTGTTTCCAGACCAATATTTTCATCCAGACCAAAGGTTTTCGCCTAGACGCGCTCTCAGTCGATATTCGTGAAATATGGTGCTATCGTGAGTCGAACCTGGCCATCTTGCTACTATATCTCTTATCATGAGGTTCGAATCGCTCACAGTTTGCATGTTTAGAGAGAAATGGCCTTTCCTGTTTTTAAATACCTCCCCATTTTTACCTCGGGAAGACTGTATTCTCACATGAGTGCAGTCCAGCGCACCCAATACACCTGGGAACCCAGCTATTCTGTGGAAGTCTTCCATAACCTCTCTTTGTTCACATTGGGTAAGTGGTAGTTTAATAAACTGTGGCGGTAACGAGGCAACTACATTAGAAACCTTGTGTATTATGCGGCATGCTGTTGTTCTGTGAACATCACACACGTCACCGATCACTCCCTGAAATGTCCCAGTTGCATAGAACCGCAGTGCTATACGAAGACGATTTCTAGGCGATTTCGGATAGTTTCTCCCAGTAGAGAATTTCAATTGTTCACCAATTATGTCCAAAATATAACTTACTACTGTCTCCTTCCGTAATCGAAATATTCTCTGGAATGAAGCATCGCTCAGTTCTTCGAATAAATCTCGCCTCTCTTCTATAAACCTCCCTCCATTCCTTTCAAATCAATTAAGACACTGGAGATATAACCTGTACCGAAGCTCCATTTTGGAATCTTTACCACAGAATACAAATGAAGAAAACTTTACCACGGTTTTCTTAGATAACCGCTCCCTCACGGGCGGTAAACATTTTACCGCGGCAAAACTCGAAACCGAGCTTGGTGCAACAGAAATACGACTTTACCCTGGTAAACTAGGAAGTTTACCGCGGTATTCTCTTTACCGAGGTTGGTGCACTCGGGCATTAGTCTGATATACCCACCCAGACAAGTGCAGGTATAAAGGAATTATTTTTGGCATAGGTCAACACTAATTGAGGGTATTTCATTGACTGGCTTCTCTATTATTCTCATACAATCCAAGCGAAAGCAAATAGGGAAATAACAAGGAATGTGAAAGGCCTAGATCTTGGCAAAAACTAAAATTATCTTAAAACAATCCAGTTCAACATTGTATTCTAAAAACCATATGCAAATTGAGTCTAAACATTAATTGCTATCCATGTGGCCATTCAAACTATTTCAGCATGGTGAAATATTTTTCAGATATCCGCACCGGCAACACATAAAAAATGTAATTACCCTCAGACTATTAATTTCCATGTTAGTGTTTTTAAGCGGGCGGTTCCTGGTAAAGATTCCAAAATCCCGGACAATTTTTCATACAACCACCAAAAAAAATTATTGATCTTGTGAATAATTTTTATTTTGTTTCCAGCTTAGGCCAACTGTGGACCGCATGGAACCTAAGGCTTTCTGGTCAATTGTTTCTTTTTTTCTTCCCAGAACCTCTTCATTCTTTCACTTCTAATCTTTCTCTGCTCCTCTGTTATTACCAAATTTGGCCTGTGTTGTGGTAGTTTTTCTTTCAACGTCTTGATATTGTCAACTCGGCTTCGAAACGTTTTCCTATCGTGAATGACAAGTTCAGTTAGTCCAACTTCAATGGCGTCTCTTGACCTCTTCTACCCGTTTTGTAGTAGCTTTCAACCCTGTGATGTATTTAAAAAATTTCTTTGTCAGCCGGTTTACGTCCATTCTCATCAAATGCCTGTAAAATTTTAGCCTCCTTTTACGCGTTGTGACCACAATGGTTTCGGTCTGCATATACAGAGCTTCATTTTCCCTTTTTTTCCATGTTCCGTTGTCTTTCCATGGTCCAAGAATTTTCCCCAGGATCCTCCTATCCTTTATCTCAAGTTCCTTCAGCTCCCCTTTTTTGTTCATGGTTAGACACTCTGAGGCATACAGACCCTCTGGCTTTACCACTGTACTGTAATGTCTGAGTTCTGCATTGTATGATACCGCTCATTTGTTATACCTGTTCTGAGTTAATCTATAGGCCAGGTCCAATTTTCTCGCTCTTGCCTTGTTTGCCTCTTTATCCAGTCCATTGGGTTGTATCCATTCCCCAAGATATTTGAACGTATCAGTTCTTTTGACAGTTCCTTGTTCCACCAGCTTAGGTCTCTCTTCCCGGTGTCTGTATTCCATGTACTCGGTCTTTTCATATGATACCTTAAGACCTGTTTTCTCAGCTATTTCATGCATTGTGTCCAGCATCTTTCGTGCATCATCTTTGTTATGAGCAAGTTTTGTCCTCTCCTCCCAAGATGTATACCCTGAATTCCTTCTGCCTCCAAAGCCTTATCCCAATTTCTCATGATTTTCTCCAGAACGATATTAAATAGTATTGGTGAAAGACCATTCCCTGGTCTGACTCCTGATTTTATTTTGAAAGGTTCAAAGACCTCTCCATAAAATTTAACTTTGGAGATGGTATCATTTAGTGTTTGTTCTATTATTTGTCTTGCTTTCCTGTCAATCCCAAAATCTTCCAATGCAGTAAATACAGCTGGTCAGTCAAGTCGTATGCATTTTTGAATTATCAATAAATGATAAAAATGGTCCGGTTAGCTCAAACAATGCCAGCTTTTCGCCCCAGTGTGCCGTGTGTCTTGCATGGCCTTCTCAGTATGTGCTAGCCACGCGTATTGGTAGGTGTGTCTGTACCAACTGACGAGCCCAACTGCACACTGGGGCGAAACGCTGGCATTGTTTGAGCTAACCGGACCATTTTTATCATTTATTGATAATTCATCCGCTCAAATGGAAACTACATCATATTCCCTTTGGGAATATTCAAAACCTTATATGCATTTTTGAAGTCAACAAAAATGACCACGGTGTTCTGACCTCTCAATGCTCTTGTTCTGAGAATGGTTTTGAGGTTGAATATTTGCTCTACACATGACCTCCCTTTCCTAAAGCCTGCTTTGTATTCACCAATTAAGTGTACTACTTGGTCTTCAACTCGGTTCAGCAGTGCTTTGGGGAGTATTTTGTATGTGACTGGGAGTAGAGAGATACCTCTGTAGTTGTTGATGTCCATCCGATTACCTTTTTTGTGAAGTGGGTGTATGAGATCACATTTCCAGTCTTCTGGTATCCTTGCAGTTTTCCTGATTTCTTCTATCATATGATGGATTGTTTTTGCTGTGATCTCTCCTCCGACCTTCCACATTTCAAAAGATTAAAGGGCCAGGAATTCCGCCTGATCGATATACAACTTTTCACAGTCAAGGGGCTATATTATACCCATTTGGTACATGTTTCGAAGCCTTCCATAATGGCCCCTTCATCAGCCATACACATAAACATATTTGTCAGTACAATCTTGGAATAACATTAAAAAGGTTAAAACTAACATGAGAAAACTTGATGAAAATGAGACAAAAATCATGAGGACAGTTATGGTACAAATACATTGAGTAAAACTTGTCCTAAGAAAACCTTACGAATATTACAAACAAATGGAAAAACACATTAAAAATAGTATGTTAAAGTGCAATTTATATGATTCTTGTAATAATTTTAGAGTTTAGATAAAATAGAATAGGATTCAGTGTCCGAAAATCTAGGGAATTCGACCCATAGAAAGTGTTAAAAGTATGTTAAAAAACTCAGTCATATTAAGACTTTGTTGACTTCATACGAAGGATCGTTGGTAGAAAGAACAATACATCGCCATGCATAAAAGTCAAATCGGCCAAGCTTGATGAAAGCCTCTTGAAATGGTGACGAAAGGAAAGTTGAGCATCTTGTGTTTAGGAAATCCAAAATTTTCTTCTAGTAGACATATGGGCCTTAGGAGAAACCTAATGGGGAGATAAATCTAGCATTAAGAAAATAAAAGCAATCAAATAAACGGCAAATGAAATTGGGACAAACGATCAACATTGAAATTAACTCCGCACAGAGAATTTTCAATCCCCCCCCAACTTAAATGAAATATGTTTTGACCCTAATGTTTTATTTGACACCTTGTCAGATTTTATCATAACAGCAAACAAAGGTTATAATAAACCGCCCTAAGCTCTCTTTACGCGTCTGTCTTCCCTCATCTCCCTTCTTCCCTCCCTTATTTCGCCAACCTCCGCCACTCCACGGCAGCGCTCCCTCACCTCCCCTCCCCTGCCCAACACACTGCTTTGTTTTGCGTGCTCAGCTGTTCACTTTCACTCGTTTAAGCTGGCCAGATTCTCTACGTTTTCCTGCGTCGGATGTCACGTTCCCTCTGCTATGACGTAAGTTTGTTATTTTTTCTGTTGAACAGCTCTTTTCCTTTCTATGCTTTTCGTTTGTCCCAATTTCATTTGCCGTTTATTTAATTGCTTTTATTTTCTTAATGCTAGATTTATCTCCCCATTAGGTTTCTCCTAAGGCCCATATGTCTACTAGAAGAAAATTTTGGATTTCCTAAACACAAGATGCTCAACTTTCCTTTAGTCTCCATTTCAAGAGGCTTTCATCAAGCTTGGCCGATTTGACTTTTATGCATGGCGATGTATTGTTCTTTCTACCAACGATCCTTCGTATGAAGTCAACAAAGTCTTAATATGACTATGAGTTTTTTAACATACTTTTAACTCTTTCTATGGGTCGAATTCCCTAGATTTTCGGACACGGAATCCTGCTATCATATTTTATCAAAACTCTTAGGATTATTACACGAGTCATATAAATTGCACTTTAAGTTTGGATTTTAACATACTATTTTTAATGTGTTTTTCCATTTGTTTGTAATATTCGTAAGGTTTTCTTAGGACAAGTTTTACTCAATGTATTTGTACCATAAGGCCCCTTGTCCACGACAAGAACTTCCGCCGTTCGCCATTCCGGCGCATTGGCCGAACGATAGTGATACATCATTTCATATGAGAGCTTGTCCACGAGCCATCACGGGCTATCTGCCGTCACATCCACGGGTGTAGAGACGGCAGCTGGACGGTGTGCCGTCAGCACACTGAGATATGTAGTGATGTAGCAGCTTGTCCACGAGCCGGCAAATTCACCGTTATTAGCCAGTGAGTGGTAAGAGAACATACAGCGAGCGTGCATCTCTTCAGCGCTCAAATGAGTGCAGAACTCGGCATTGGCATGGAAATCCTGATTACGCTGGTCCAGGAACGTCTTGTCCTTTGGGATAAAACAATAGACAAATACAAAGACAGGCGGTTGACATTGGAAGCCTGGAAAGAAGTATATATACAGCTGAAAGAAGACTTTGAAACACTTCAGTAAGTTATATGAAAGTTCATTAACGAGATAGAGTATTTCCATTTTTGACCATTGCCTTTTTATACTTTTGTTATGTTTTATTGAGGAGTATTTTTCTATGTACGAAGTGTGAAACATAAATAAAAGAAGCTTTCCTAATTCATATTGAAATATTAATATTTTCAAGCTATCACACACTCATGCATTAAATACTCAATTAAACAAGAAATAGTCCTACATAATACCTAGGTATATAGGCCTACAAGTCATAAGGCTAAGCTGAGTGTCACAGCAAGCATTTCAGGAGGAATGCAATTCCGCAAATTGGTATCTTCACGTTTCAAAGACTTGTGTAGAGTCGCCAATAATTTCTCAGATGTTTCTTTTAATAATAATAATAACCCATGGCACTACAGCCCATGAAGGGCCTAGACCTACCAAGCGATGCTGCGCAGCCATTTGGCCTGCAGATATTGGGGTGACGCGTGGTCAGCGCATTGGGTCCCCTCGGCCGTTGATCTTGGTTTTCGTGATCGGGGCGCTGCCTCGCTGTCAGACAGCTACTAAATTGTCCTCACAAGGCTGACTGTACCCCGTTCCAGCCCTTACGTCAGTTTCTAAAATCCCTGACGGAGCCGGGAATCGAACCTGGGGCCTCCAGGTGAGACAGGCGCGTTATCGCATCACCACGGGGCCGGCTCAAATGTTTCTTTTGACATTTGGAAATAACTAAAATGCTTTGCTTTGTCTTCTCTCATATTTTAATCAACGTAATAAATGCACCAAATTTCCATCGATCTTGCATTAATGGATGAACCCAGTGCCTTCTGCGTCGTCGCTTTTTTTGAAGATAATATAATGCAATAAGGTTACGTATCATCTCCGTATCCATAGTGCACAGTCTCAAGACTCAAAACGACTGATTGCGTGCCGTCTCCGTGGACAAGGCAACCCGGTTGTCTGCCGGAAGGCGAAAGTGCCGTTCCGGCGGAAATTCGTCTCTTGGACAAGAGGCCTAACTGTCCTCATGATTTTTATGTCTCATTTTCATCAAGTTTTCTCATGTTAGTTTTAACCTTTTTATTGTTATTCCAAGATTGTACTAACAAATATGTTTGTGTATGGCTGATGAAGGGGCCATTACGGAAGGCTTCGAAACATGTACCAAATGGGTATAATATAGCCCCTTGACTGTGGGTCCCCTCGGCCGTTGATCTTGGTTTTCGTGATCGGGGCGCTGCCTCACTGTCAGACAGCTACTAAATTGTCCTCACAAGGCTGTTTGCAGATGATTTGGGGAAACAAGGAGGAGGAGGTACAGGAACAGTTGGACGTGTGGGAAGGAATAATACAAGGATATGGGATGAAATTTAGCATAAATAAGAGTGAGATGGTGATCACAACAAGGAAGAAGGAAAGAACCACAACGGGAATAACAATTGGTGGGGAACAGCTGAAGAAAGTGGAGAGTTTCAAGTATCTGGGAAGCCTGATACAAGATAATGGAAGAAACGATAGAGAAATAAATGAGCGGGGGAGGCAGGCAGAAGCATTTCGGAGGAGTGTGAGAAGCATGTTATGGAGCAAGGATGTCCCGCAGAACAGCAAAAAGATCATATATCGGACGTACTATGTCCCTATCCTGACGTATGCCTCTGAGACTTGGGTTATGAAAGGAAGGGAGAAGAGCAAAAATACAGGCCAGTGAGATGAGGTTCTTGAGAAGCAGTATTGGAGCTACAAAGATGGACAGAATAAGAAATAGGACCAGAGAATTAATGAAGGAGGAACCATTACAGGATGGTATAGAGAAATCTAGACTTAGATGGTATGGACATGTAAAACGAATGGAGGAGAAGAGGATACCCAGGAGAGTACATGAGACGAAGTGGGAAGGAAAGAGACCGAGGGGAAGACCGAGAGACAGGTGGCTGAAGGGGGTGGAAGAAAGCGTGAAGAAGAGAGGAGAAGACTGGACAAGGGTGGAGGCTGAGAGATGGTGGGAAGACAGAAGACGTTGGAGAGGCTTGTGTTCCAAACAGACCCGGCCAGTGGCTGGAAACTGTGCAAGATGATGATGACTGTGAAAAGTTGTGTATTGGTCAGGCAGAATTCCTGTCCCTTTAATATTTTGACTTTTAATCAATACGGAACGATGATTGATTCTACGAATACTTCAACATTTCAGCGATGATTCCATCTTCACCTTGAGAATAATATTGGCTAACACAGAATTAAACAAGGAAAATAATGGTGTAACTGTTTTCAATTGGTCTATTGGTTTGATTGTAATTGAGGCCTAAACTTGGGTATCCATAATAAAAAATGCGACTAGTAAGTGGTCCAGACAGTTGGGATATGAGTGGGCACACCAGAGTCGTAGCCTTGCTTGTGCTCGGGTGGCTAGGAGTACCCAACTCACCAGTTTGTTTCCAGAGATGAAACTCAGGGGCTCCGTGTATGTAAGACTAGCAACCTGCTTCACTTGTATTTTCTATTCCTGCTAAAAATGTCACGAGTAAGCCTCGGACCTATGGGATCAGGGTCTCATTGGAAACAAACAGATAATGGAACTGGTATTTGATGGGTTGCTATTAATATCGAGGGGGGAGTTAAGGGAGGAAGTAGAGTCAGCAAATAGTATAAGATTGGATATTCTAGGGATCTGTGAAGGTCAGATATAGGGAGATAAAGAAGAGAAGTAGATTACTCAGTACACTTGTCGGGTGTAAAACGAGGCAGGGCAAAGTGGAGAGTAGTGCTGTATGCCAAGAGAACCTTAGAGCGTAACATAGTTTCTGTGAGTTACGTAAATGTTCGATTAATGTGGATAGATATGGAAATGTCAGGATTGCTCCAGTGTACTCTCTATGTGAAGGGGCGGATCAGGGCAAAGTAGACATATTTTATGAGACACCCAGTGATATAGTGAGAGTTATCAGTAAGGGTAGTATAGTACTGATGGGGGATTTCTGTTCTAGGATAGAAAATAGAACAGAAGGGTATGAGAAGGTAATGTGTAAGTGGGCTAAAGATAGGGAAGTGAACACCAATGGGGAAATGTTTATTGGACTTATGTGCTAGCATGGGGTTATTTGTTACGAACTTCATTCTCAAAGCATAGGGATATACAACTACACATGGGAGGGTAGAGGAACCAGATCAATAATAGTCTTTATCATTACCTGACTTTGAATTTCGTAAAATGGTAAGAAATTGTAGGGTATTCAGGGGATTTTTTGATGAAACAGATCACAAACTGGTCTGCTGTGAATTGAGCATAGAAGGAAGTCTCTCTGATGGAGCATAAAATATGATTCATTGGAGAAGGCCAGCTGTTGCCACTCAGTGGATGTCCAGTTGCTGTATTGGCATGCAAATTCCAGCCTTTGTTGCCGATGAACAGCAGTCGGCATGGGTGCATGAACCAGGCGCCTGCTGCGGAGGCCCATACACAGCAACGGTCGTTGAGAAGAAACGGTTGGTAGCCCCATGGTTCATCTGGGTGGTCAGTTGCTCTACAGTTGCACTTCTATTCGCCCATACACATCTCACCAGCCGCTGTTCACCCCTCACATATGGCCCATGGTGCACCACAGTTGCCTCGGTGCTGGTTTTGAATAGTGCCAATTTGCCGGGCACGGTCCACTTTAACCATGGTGGCTTGCGAACATTTACAAACGTAGCCATTTCGGAAATGCTTCCACCTTTGGCTCAAAAGCCAATGATCATGCCCTTTGGGACATCAGATAAATCACTCCGTGTCCGCATTGCGACAGCCACTGCACCGCTTTCAATTAGATACGCTTTACAAACCCCCCTACTGCTAGTGCTGTCACCTGCCGCCTGTGTGGGGTTATTGCATGTTCACGTCGAATATAGGCGGAGGTCACTTAAATGTCTGGACAGTGTATAAACAAAATTTAAACAAGTAGTTCCGTGAAGAACTATACAGCCTATTTTCATATATCCTACTTATGTTAACTGCCTCTATCAACATACACAATTTCTGTTTGATTGCTGTAATAGATTTATAGATATTAAGAACCGACTAAATATTTCGGATGGTCGCCATGTTGGATTTTATATATGTAGGTCCTAGACTTATGTACTGTTACATGCAGATTATTGTGAACGTGTAATATTCAAACTTCAATCGCATAATTAGGACACAAGAAAAAACAAGGAGATTTTAAAATTTTTCACAGCTGCCATCTTGAGGTTATGGAAACAATTGAAATAAATTAGATGCCAGTGGATTAACATTCGTATAAGGATTTACTGTACCAAGTTTCACTGCACTCGGATGGTTAAATTGCAAGAAACGTCCATGTAAATATTTATAATTCGTGTCACCGCCATGTTGGATTTGTGATCACCAGGTTATTGAAAGTCCTATAGGTGAACTTAAGTTCATAGCCCCTATGAACATTAAAACATGCAGTTTGATTGCCAAATTAGATTCGTAGATATTCAGTATCGTCTAAATATTTCGGATGGTCGCCATGTTGGATTGTTAAATGTATAGGCCATAGAGTCATGTACCATTAAAGGAAAATTATTGCCTAGGTTCATTATTCAAACTTGCACTTCGATCGCATGACTACATCACAAGAAATAAAAACTTAATTTTTAAAATTCGCACTGCCGCCATCTTGAGGTTATGTAAACAATTGAACTAAATTAGATACCAGTGGATTACAATGTGTATAAATATTTCCTGTACCAGGTTTCAGTGCGCTTGGAACATTAAATCGCGAAAAGGTCTATTTAAAATTTTCAAATTCGCTTGGCCGCCATGTTCGTTTTGTAGTAAACCGGTTTTTGAAAGTCTTATAGATGGACTTCCAGTAGTGCCCTTTATCTCCGTACAAAATTTTAGGGAGATACCGCTAATAGTTTCAGAGATATAGAATGCCGGTGAAATAGTTCGCACATCCGCCATCTTGTGATTATGTAAACAATTGAACGAAGTTAGATGTCGGTGCATTACAATGTATATAAACATATACTGTACCAAGTTTCATTGCGTTTGGTTGGTCAAATCACGAGAAACGTCTATTTAAAAGTCGCAAATTCGCTTGACCTCCATGTTGGTTTTGTAGTTACCAGGTTTTCAAAAGTCACATAAGTGAACTTATAGTAGTTCCCTCTATCACCATATAAAATGTCAGGGTAATATCGGTAATAGTTTCGGAGATATTGAATGCTGGTGAAATATTTCGCACAGCCGCCATGTTGGATTGGTGAGTCGTAACAAAATTTGAAGGGCACGGTCGAGGTCGCCGGGAATAGTGCTATGAACTTTCCGAGTTTCATTGAAATCGCTCCTGCCGTTTAGATTTTATTAGGGGGACACACACACACGAATCACGCACACACACACGGACAAAAGGTGATCTCATAAGCCTATTTTTTCAAAATTGAAAATAGGCTAAAAATGATGATTGTTGTTTTAAGGGGCAGAAAGATTCAAAAAATGTTATTCAGTATGCTTTAAAAAATTAGTTTTAGCTGTGCAAGTTCTCTCCAAACCAAGCTCATGGAGATCATTATAATCATGACAGACTGGTGTTAATTGCAAGTAATTTAGGTTAATATCCATCAATGAAAGTGTTTTGAAGTTCTTGTTGTAGAACTTCAGACTATAAATTAAGAATACATGGTTGTTTCTTTATTTTTACCTGTAGGGAACCTGTTATAGGAGAAGCATTCTAAGTTTTTATTTTCAACAAACCAGATGTGCTGAAGAATATTTTTGGAACTCTATTACAGTATTATGACTGATTTTCAATTGTGCTTACAGTATGTATGTCTTCCCTTATAATTCTCGTTTCAATGGGATGGGGAATGAGATATGTAACGGGTGAAAATTGTCACACTGGAATCGCTACTCCCCTGGACACTATCCCTAGTTGAAGATTGACAATGAGCTGAATCTGAGTGTCATTGTTTAGGAGTTGCTATCTTATTTATGTACAGCTCTTACCGGCCAAGATTGCCGCGATATTTTAAAAGCTTCTAGAACAATTTGAATTTCGGCGTTGGTTATTGGCGGCTAACTCTCTCTGGTTGGTAATGGTGCGCATTTGCTGGCAGTATCCCTGAGTCCAGCTATTGCGTCGCATGTGAACGAAACTCTCTCTGCTTGCAATCCTGTAACAAGAAGGTTGCTCTGTGAGCGCCGGGCTACGGCCTAGCGCATGGTCACTTGGTGGGTGCCTGGAGAATTACAGGTAATGTGTTTAAAAGTGGATCCTGATTGTGAATACGTAATTGCTCGATCAAATTTATTATTCTTATTAATCTCTAGTTTTGTGGCCTTAGTGTGGTATTAAAAGGCAGCGCCAAGGACTTGTAGTTATTACCTTGTGGCTCAACGCTAGTTTCTCTAGTTTTCACCTTGTTTGTTGAATGGCTTCCAGACGTTCTACGATTTATTAATTTTTTTTCTGTTGCGAGCTTATGGCCACGTTGCTGAGCTCGTCTGCTTGTTTAGAGTGTGATAATTGGGGTCAACATGTGGTGAGCCACTAACTATGCATAGGGTGTGGCACCATCCTACTGTAAGTTTAGGGCATTATTTCTTATTTCAGCTCCTTCCCAGAGAATTAAAGAAAATATATCTTTCATGCGTTCTTTTGGTGGGAAATAGATTTTTATTCGTAATAATGGTGGGCGGTCCCTTGTCTATTGTTCACCATTGTAGTCTGCTATTGTCGCTGCCCCTCATGGCCTGTCTGTTGCCAGTCCTCGCTGAGAGTGGATGTGCGCACCACAGGACGCCTGATTACAGTTAGTATTTGAATTTGCAAAATCTCTTCTTCAACCGGAGAAGGTAATGAAATTAAGTTAAAGTTATTATTGTGGTCAGTGTTTTCATGGCAAGATTATATTATTTTCTTCAGTTTTCACCTCGTGAGATGATTGTTTTGATGGCCTCATGGAAGCCGTGTCGCTTCAGTGCTGTGCAACTTCGACTGGTACCAACTTTAGCTGTGTTACCTACTGGTAATCTACATATTCTCAAGTTATCTATGAGGTCTCTTTGCTCGAGGCAAACAGATTTCATTTCTGTGGATTTTGCCTAACGTTGGGATTGATTTTTGCGGGCACGTGGACGCTTGTGTAAATCCTGCGAGGCGTTCCTCTAATTTGGGATGTGATGTTCCCTATAGCTTATTTTCGAATTTAGCACCCGGATGTGTTTGAATTAATTTATGTGGTTTTCTGTGTTTTTTATTTTATTAATTACCATCCTCCCTGGGGTTTTCTTAAGACAGGCAGTGTTGTGTTCGTGTGATTGATGCTTTCTACTTTTGGTGTTGGCCCTCAGCCGTGTAATCTAGATTTTGGAATCCTTCCTTGTTACCTTATATTCTTTCATGATTCATGTATGGTAGGTCTCATAAGACCTGATAGAACCCACCAGCTGCCCACTCCCTGGATCTTCTTCTTTCCTCCTCTCCAAGGTAGCAGCGAATGGGGAGGGGAACTAGAGAGGCACTCATCAGTTTTCATGGACTGAGCTCCTTCCGACCCGAAGGCTGGTAGAAGATGCAATAAATTTCTATGTGGCAGGAAGTGGTATAATGTCCTTCATGATGGCCACCTCATGAGAGGAGTTAATGAGATGAAACGAAGAGTGAAACTGGGCATGGAGTTGGAGGGAATAAAATAAAATTTTTGATACATCCCAGTAACTGTGTAGTTCATTGGCCTGAAGCCTTCTGCTTAGATGGGTAAAGGAAGCTAGTTCCATTTTGAGACAACCAGTTGAGATGATGCAAGGACCTAAGTTGCTGTCTCGATCCATTCCTAAAAAATGTTTCTACGTAAGCTATTGACAATTTTCTGGGTTTTTCATGTCCTGGCAGTCTGCAGTCAAGATGAGGTTTGGGAAAATTACATTCTTCAATACTGACAAGAACAGAGTTGTTCAGGTAGTTAGTTCATGTAGGCACCAGCCAATGAGCTGTTGCTGGGATGTGTCATGTTTTCTGTGATGCACAATTGCATTAGAAATCAAAGTTTTCCCAAGGCATATATTTTGACAAAAATACAGACATGCAAAATAAATTTTATTTGGATCTTTAAGAATTAAGATATGAGTATGACATTTTTACAACAGAGAAACATCATACATGGAGCTAACATTCAAAATAGACTGTCACTCGAATAGAATCTTGGGGAATGATTAAAAAAAACCAGATTTTTCTCAAATGAACATCTTATTGCTAAGGGCCTTATTTTTTGGTGAAATAAAACTGTTGATTTCGATGCTATTTCGCGAAATCAATTGTCATAATGATCGATGTGCCATCTGGAATCTTCCTTATAGAATGGGCTAAATCTAACAAATTATGTGATAAGGGGGCTCTTCAACTTCTTTGCAATGTGTCGAGTATCGCCAAAAGTTATTTGCCGCTTAGAATTATGTTCATTTCCTTCTTTCTTCCGCTTTTTATGCGTTTCTGAATCCCTGCAGTTTATCTCACGTGTCTTTTCGTTCCCACGGAATAAGAACATTGGAGTATTTACACATTAGAATCTTTCTTGCAGCGTCAAATATATAGAGCCCCTCACTGTTGTATTCCTCGGCCCTCGAGAAAACTGTTGTGGCTTTAGTTTTCGGCATTTTTATACTTAAATGCTGGATGTTTGCCAATAAAGTTTTATCAGTCACTAACTCGCACTGCTGTATCTACGACCACAACACCATTTGATGCAATCGATAGCAGATATCGAATTTTATCGATAGCCTTAGAGATCGTGGAACTGAATTCACATACTTCCGGCGCAGCACTATCAATCAAATGAGAAGGAAACCATGACGGTCAATTCCTCAGAAGCATTTAAACTTGTTTTGGAGAGCTTTTTCGATAATATTTAGCATTTTCGTACCAAGTAAGTATATTTCGTGATTATTTGTGCAATTTGCGCAATAAATCAGATTTCGTGATATTTCGAGAGTTCATTTTGCTAAAATACGCTTATTAAGTACCTAGAAGGCCATATATATGCAAGAAAGAAGATATGAAAAAAGTGCGCGCGTATCGCTATTACCAAAAAATACGGCCCCTACTTATTGCTTACTTTATGCATTTAAGTACACACATATAGGTTATAAAATTTTAACAAGGCACCCTAATCAAATCAAACTACAATATAAATTCAGTATTAATATACAAAATCCTGGACATAGTGTTATTGACTGAACAGAGAGGACATTTGTTTGCTTGAACAGTGGACATAGACCTCTTTGACTGCATAATATTTTAATAGTCTAAAACATTTGGAAGCATTGTAATAAGCAGAACATTCAACTGCAATGTCATTTACTTAGATAATATTCATAAAGTCCATTCTTATGAAACTTGACGGCAGAAATCTACTTTTATATAATATGGAATCCCACATCATCTTCCAGACAGTCACATAATACTTCCTCAGGAGGAACACTTGCTGAAGGTGTATCCATTAAAAATCTCTTGTTCCATTCCAAATCTTTTTGCCTATACCAATTTTATTCAAAGAGTTCCAAATCCAATGAACTCAAGTGATGTAAAAGTGTACTGGGTACCTCTAGTACCTCGACCAGCCCGGTCCATACATAAAATACTGGTGAGTGATCTTGCTTAGGGTCAGCAATGCATAATCAAATTATACAAACTTATTTGTCTCATAGTATGCCTCTTGGGAGGAGGTTGTACTTGTAAGTCAAAACATAATGTGACTATCTGGCGGTTGATTTTCTCGAAGACTTTCATAAAATGCTTTAGCACGTAATCTGTGTGTTTTTTTTTTTAAATCATGTAATGAAAGATAATGAATCTGCTTTACAATTGGCATCATGGAAGGGACACACTGCAGTAGCGGAAACATTAGTCCAGGCAGGGGCAGACATCAACCAGCTAGACAAAGATAGTCAAACTGCTCTACACTTGGCGTCAAGGTAGGAACACACTGCAGTATTGGATACATTAGTCCAGGTAGGGGCAGACATCAACCAGCTAGACAAAGATGGTCAAACTGCTCTACACATTGTGTCATGGGAGGGACACACTGCAGTAGTGGAAACATTAGTCCAGACAGGAGCAGTCATCAACCAGCTAGTTAAATATAATCAAACTGCTCTACACATAGCAACATGGGAGGGATGCACTGTAGTAGTGGAAACATTAGTCCAGATAGGAGCAGTCATCAACCAGCTAGTTAACCCTCTTAGTGCCAGCCTCCTTATCTTCATGTGTGCCAAGATTGGAAGGAAATCCACAGCCTGCTTCCAGTCTCCGACCGGGTCAGGAATGGAATGAATGAAGCCCCCATCTAGCGGCGAGGATATGAACTGTGCCGGCTGCCGAGGCCTAACGCACTCCTCTGGGGCAATGATTAAATGATTGACAAATGAAATGATAGTGGAGAGTGTTGCTGGAGTGAAATTTTGACAGGGAAAAACGGAGAAAAACCTGTCTGCCTCCGTTTTGTCCAGCACAGATCTCACATGGAGTGACCGGGATTTGAACCACGGACCCAGCGGTGAGAGGCCGGCGTGCTGCTGCCTAAGCCACGGAGGCTAAGATTGCCAGAGAGAAAATTCGTATTATGCAGCACTGAAGAAAATAACATATACTGCCCTCACTTTTCAAGATATTTCAATGTAGTTTACACCTCCTTGTAGCTAAGTGATGCCTTTCTTTACTCATTGTAATAATATCATAAAAATAATTCACAGTGCCAAGTAAAAAAATAAATTTTCTCATGTAATTTTGAAAAAAATAAACAAATCAAATTTGGATCTCTATACTACCTAGTATTTTGATTGTACTCAGCTAAATTTTTATATTTCTGTGCACATTGACTTATTGTTTACCACTTTACAAAATATCACTATCTTGAGATAGATAGTTCTTCCAAAAAACAAATTTTCCTGATCACCACTCACACCTGTTATATGTACGTTTAGGGCCAGGCGTCTGGAGAAATACAAGAGAGGGTTGAAATTGGACGTCGTGATCAGATTAATTTCACGGAAATCAGGAACCTGGTCATCATCGTTATTATCTCCGGCAACTCTGGCATTATTCCCGTCACTATCATTACTGTCTGAATCAGAAATTTCATGAACCACTGTCGCACGAGTAGGTTTGTTTACATCATCACTGTCGTCATTATTTGAATTATTACCGGCATCATTATCACTCTCAGCATAATCTGAATCATCACCTGATTCGACATAATCAGAATCATCACTCAGTGAATTAACATTACCAAATCATCATCATTTTCAAACACAACACGAGAACTAATCGCCATTATTACAAACATATGGACTACAGGTAGGCGCCAAACCACTGAAATTGAAAAATTCGTAACTTAAACACAACACGCTACACAGAGATTCTAGTGGTAAATTTAGAAACTACGTAGTTTCTTCCACAGTGCGGTACCGACTGGAGCTGTCATCTGTCATATTATTTGCTAACTATTACAACTTATTTGGACAGTTGCAACACGGAGTGCGATCTCGCTCTTGGCACTTTTAGCTAGCATATAGAGGAGCGCGATCGCTCCCCGGCATTCTAAGAGTTAAATATGAGTATAATCAAACTGCTCGACACATGGTGTTTACTGTATCTTGTAGCCCAGGAGGATTATTGTTTCATGCCGGGGTATGTTGAAATTTGTTAGAATTCTTGGCGTGAGCTTAACTGAAAGCCCTTTTTGAAAGTTGGCAGGTATGAATTTGGTTTTGATTAAGAATGATAATTTTGCACAATAGCTATTAACATCTGAAGCTGGTGTTCTAAAACCAAGGTTAAATTCTGATACAAAAATACAATGAAACATCGCAAAGTTGACTTCCAGCTCAGGAAGCGTATCTTTGTTATAGATTCTGTAGAGTTTACTTATATTGAGTAATCTAAATATATCTTTGAAATTTGCCTTGAGTAATGGCTTTCGTGACCATCGAGATTCTTCAAAAATTGATGCACTCTCCTTCTGTACAGACTTGCTAGACCTTCTATCACCACCTCGCTTCTCAATCAAGTATTTACCACATTTAACTTTATGTGCTAAATTTCTAAGCCTTGTTGGTTTTATCAAAAGCACAGACATAAAGAATTTCTTACAAACTTTCACTGGGTTTCCTACTCTTGTTGGTAAACAAATGTCCGACTGCATGCATTTGGTTGTTTATTTACTGTCTGTTGAGGTCGTCTTCTGTTATCCCATCCTATGGTAATTTTTGATGCAATAAAATCATCTTGAGAAATTTTATATGGGATTGATCCCTTACAAAGGAGCAATATTAAGGTCTGAACATTTTACACTGAAAGCATCCGTTTTCATGTCTACATGGAACAAAACGGTTGTCCAATACCTTTCCCATACCTCTTTCTTTTTTCTGCTTCTCTTGCTGTTAAACCTGAGCTTCTCTTTTTAGTTTTTCTGTTGCAATCTCCAACCAGAACTGTTTCACAAGAATCCATAATGTACGAATAGTGAATAACCAATATGAAAGGAACATTAATCAGAAGTTGGATTGAACACCAAAAGCAATAACCATCATCAACTACCTCCTTGTTCACGCAATGCATAGTGGGAGTCAATTTGTATGATGCTATCGTTCTGATTGGCTGAAGTTAACAAAGTCTTTGTTTGAATGAATACAGCAGTGGACAAAGTTGGTTTTTGTTTGAATAGTCTACTTTCAGAGACCAATATAGCTAAGACAAAGGTTTACAGAGTGCTGGGACCTCAGGATGAATCTCACAAATGAAAACCAGTATTAAACTCATTTTTTAAAATTTCTGGACAAAGTCTCTTTTGAATGTGAGCTGACTGTTACAGTTAGGAATTAAGAAGAGAAACTGAAAAGGAGAAACTGACCCACAAGAGATGGCAAATTATAAGCTACAAGAGACTGGTTTTCACAAATTCCAGACTAGGTTAGTATAGTCAAGCAGGTGGGTTCAAATCCTACCACTGACTATCCCTTTAAAATGGATTTATTCTGACTTTTAAGTAAATGCTCAGATAATGCATTTCTCAAGGTTATAGGAATGTGGTCACTACATCTCCAATTCCTGGAAAATTCTAATTTGCTGCTTGTTTTCTTCGGACCCGATGAAATCTCCATTTAATCAATAATTTCTCCCCCACAATTGAAGATTAAATCCACATTTGAGCAATACATATATTACATTTCCAACCCTATTTTATATTTATATCCTGGCAAATGTTCGAAAATTGAGAATCATGGGAAGCTTTTATGTTTCCTGTTTAACATAAATAAAAGAATGTGTATTCATGACTGATATTAAGCTATCAATTTACACTTTTCAGTTGGTCAACACACTATTTGCTCAATATGATTGGGCAGTGGGTACAATATATAGTATATAACACAAGTTCTGAAAAAAATTATTCACATAAATATTGATAATAAATTTAAGAAAGGACAATAGTAATAACATAGCATATGGAAGAGGAAGTGTGAGCTCTTCTCTTTACACCCATAAGCCAACTGAAGAGAGTGCTGGTCTTCCCACCAGTAGGAGCACCATTGATTGAGACGGCAGCAGACGATACTTGTCATTAGTGTGCGTTACATTTGTGTCAAGTTATCGGAATTTTTATTGCTCTCCGTTGTTACTGTTTGGCAGTTTATATTGAAGTGTTCATGAGTGAGCAGTGCGAGTTGGGTTATGTCTCATCTACATTGCTACATACCTATTCTGCCTTGAGACAGCGTTTCAGTGCGCGCAATTTGCCCACGTATTTCGGGCCCGGCTGTAAATCTGAATATCGAGCGTCTTCAGGTAGGCAAAGAATGTTTTGTGTATCATATTTCAAAAGTGACGCAGTATTAATCGTGCCCACCTTTCCTCCACCAACTGCTGCTTTGCTAAAACTTCTTAAAGATTACGGTTTTACACAAAGCGGCACATATCTAACCGCAAACGCCCGGGTTCCATTCCCAGTTCTGCCAAGAAATTTAATTCTGATCTGAAGGCTGGAACAGGGTACACTCAGTCTCGTGAGGCAAAACTAAGGAGACGCAGGTTCGATTCCCAACTTAGCCATCCTGAATGTGGTTTTCCGTGATTTCCCCACTTCTAATCCAAGCAAATTCTGGGATGGTTCCTAAATAAGACCACAGCCCACCTCCTTCCCGATCATCTGAATTACAACTACACACACTAATACAGCCACCACAATAACGCAGGTTGTATATACATGTATGTTGACCCCTTATTATTCCCA
Organism: Meconema thalassinum; assembly: GCA_946902985.2. Taxonomy (NCBI): domain Eukaryota; kingdom Metazoa; phylum Arthropoda; class Insecta; order Orthoptera; family Tettigoniidae; genus Meconema; species Meconema thalassinum. The sequence continues at coordinate 219,237,731 of OX336391.1, forward strand.
GGGTCGGGGATGAGATGCGATGCATTTCTATGCGGCCGATGGTTTTTACGGCCGGATGGCCTAGCGCTGCGCTTTAGAGAACACAGCTACCGCTGTCGGTCACAATAACACAGGTTATCAGACAAATTCCATACTCACCCAAGTATACAGTGCTACATGACCACGATATCGCAAAGCCCCTACATGAATCAACAACATATATAACCTATGGTATGCATCAGAAAGTGTTTATAACGTGTTGTTTCGAGTGGAAAAAGTTGCACAGGAAAAAATATTGTGTGCTAATAGTTAATGGGGAATATATTTTTTGAGTGTTTAGATAGTTAAGAATCTATTAAAGTGAAGTCGTGAGATCATGTGTTGTTTATGTAACCAAAACTAACTACTTGAAATGCCGATTCTACTTCTGCAAAAGGGAGATCGGAGAGAGAAAAAGACGGCAAAATCTAGAAAATACTCCAAAGTGTCCATTTGCTGAAATCATCTTTCAACGTAAGTTGTATGATTCGGTTTCTTACGTAGCCAGAACCAGTAGTACTCTACATTGCCTCTGTTGATCGCTAGACTTCGTGACGTGAGGTTGCGTCACAGGCGTTATCAGTGCCTTCTGTGTAGTTGTCCATGATTACTTGTGAAAAACCTACATTTCCTCTTCCATACGCTATGGTAATAATAATAAGTTCACATAAATAAGGACAATAATAATACATGTACTTTTTCTCAGGAATTGTGTTAGATATATTTTGAGCAAATAGTGTGTTGACCGACTGAAAAGTATAAATTGATAGTTGGTACAGGCAATACTGAAAACTGGCTTCAAAACTTCACTATATAGTTCATTGAACATTATAGTTATAAAGCCTGTTCAACAAGTCATATTATAATGTGCATGCATGAGTGGTCAAGTAGGTATGTCTACCGCTGTAAGAGGGGATATGCCTAACTTGGGAACGGAAGAGGATGCGGAACGAAGAGCATGCCTTTCGTAGTCATTGGCTGCCAGCTTGTAAGTATAGTCCGACACCTCTGGACAAGTCGAAAGATGAAAGGCTCAACCAATTTTGTCATACCTGCATACTTTTCTTGAACAGGCTGTATTCCTAGTCAAAAACAATATTCTTGAAAATGCACATACTGGTATATACATTCCATATTGCTGCTTTGCAAAGGATTATAAATCTTATTCATACTAGGACATTTTTTACTCGTAGATGAAAATATTCTGTTACTATTATCTAGGAAACGAACAAACAACCACGACGCTCGTGGAATTGGTATGTAGGGAATGAACCGTTTTATAAAACTTATTTTTCACAAACTATGTATCAAATGAACACTCTCACTACATTGTTAATATCTCCATTACTATTAGTTACACATGAAAAATGTATATGACATAAAATATGAGACACACAAAGTCTACATTTTCTTTACAAAGTTCTGTAATCTAATATTAACAAATTTATATTTAGACCTTTCCCTGAACTTTTTATCCATTAAATTAAATATTTTGCAGCCTAGATATCAGTCCTCTTTCCTGTTCTTAAATATCGACATTCATGAAATAACATTTAATAGTTTGTGTAACTGAACACAGACAAAAAAACAATCAGGATTTAACGTATTTCATGTGACAAATATTTTGCTAATTTGTCCATATTTGTAATCAATGCATTTAACGACAATCAAGCTATACAGTGATCATAACATGCTTGAAGAAAAGGGTGTCATTCGATGATGGCGAGGATTTTGACCTTGAACACTATTTTCTTTGTACCGGTAGTTCCATATCAAGACAGTCTGCAGGAAAGATCACCAATCTTAAGTGACGTAATAATATTACTACCAGAACAGTTGTTAAGGCACTTTATGCAGGCACCAGTCAATGAGCTGTTGCAGGGATGTGTCATATATGTTTTTGTGATGTAGTTGGTTGGTTCCTCAGTTTAGGGGCTGCGACAACGCGGTCATGTAGCTCCGTGTACTTTGGGTGTGTGTACAATCTGTCTGATAACCGGTGTTAATTGTGATGGCTGTATTAGTGTGCGTTATCTGTGATTCATGTAAGGTAAGGACTGCAGATGATCAATTTCAAGTAGTGCCTACTTTTGCTACCATCAACGACACCTAGCTGTGAACTTGGCTACTAGATGCCACTGCAACCAGCGCCTTCTCGCGAACGTTGGATCTTTAAGAGCGTTAATCAAATCTAACCTTCAAATTTTGCTTCACACAGTTGTAGTTTGTGGAAGGTTCTTTTACATGCCATAAATCTAATACATGGGCATGCCGGCTTTATTTCCCCTCCAAAGGAAGGTATACTGAGGGATTTTTAACACACTTAAAAAATTCAACGGCTTCGGCCGGGTTTGAACTTGCGATCTTGGGCATAGAAGCTCAGCATGCTACAAACTATGCTACCGAAAACGCAGCGATAATGTAGCAGGGTCATCTCGCTTATTAATCAAATTATTTTGATTTATTTCAGTTTGTGGTTTAAACACATTTCAAATATTAAAAGAAAAATGAATGCATTTACCTTAGGATAGCTAATAAACTGGCATGAAAACATATCGTTACGAGACTGCTACATTAATATTTTCTCTGATGGAAAATTAATATAGCACATTATTCTAATAATTCCGCCGTCTGTAATGATAGATTACAGAAAAGACAGCATTCGGATACGGTGAGTTGTCATGCGGAAGATAATGACGAATCTGAGCGTCTGAAAACTCATCAATTAGCAAACAAAGAAATACTACGGAAAATCAAACCTAAACAAGTCTCATTCTTTTCTACACATAATGTTAACTCTCTCGTTCAAACTGGAAAATTGAAGATCATCACGGATATCATGAGGGGTCATAAAATTCTAATTATGACCCTTCAGGAAATTAGAAATAGTGATCAAGACCATCTGGAATCACAAGGATACAAACTATATTAAGCAATTCCAGGAAAACGGGTCATGAAAAATTGTCCACAATTTGGTAACGGATTCTTAATAGATCTCAGAATCATTGACTCGATAACAGAATTTAAATCTCAATCCTCCAGACTTACGACCCTAACTTTGAAATCGGCAAATAAAACATATAGGCCTACAATTATTAATGCACATGCTCCTACTAATCAAAAAAACACCATTAAGGACAGAGAAGAAGTACAAAAATTCTGGGATCTTTTGGATCAAACTTTTATAAACATCCCTTCATCAAACATCAAAATTCTCCTTGGTGATTTCAATGCGCAACTTGGACAAGAAAGAAGATATAGAGATATCATTGGAAAATGGACAGCACATAAACGAACCAATAAAAATGGTCAAAGATTAGTTGAAATTTGTAGAAACCACAAATTAATCTCTAAATCAACATGTTTTAAAAGACAGCCCCATAAATTGAAAACTTGGAAACATCCTGACCTCAGAAGGGGTGAATGGCAGTTGGATCATGTCTGCATGGATAAATTTCACCATCGTGAAATTCACAATGTCAAGGTTCTAAGGGGAGTTGACTCAGGATTAGACCACTATGTGGTAAAGATAAAAATAAAATTAACTCCAATGGCCAAGAAAAAACCTAATGATAACAATAGAGGAAATTTGATCCATCTACCTTAATAAAAAAAATATAGAGTACTGTGAAAGAACAGGAGAAGAATCTCTCAACACTAAAACATTGGACGAATTAATCACTAAATTAAAATCAATAGCAGAGGAGTTAGCACCAATAAATCCAAGGAAAAAACATGAATGGTGGAATGTAGATTGTGATCAAGCAATAGAGAACAGACACCAAGCATGGATAAAACATCAAGCTCTAAAGTCAGAAGAATCAAATTTAGAACTAACAAGACAAAGAAAATAACCCATAAAATCATCAGACAATCGAAACGTAATCATCTTAAAAATACACTGGAAAAGATAGAAGACGATTTCAAGAAAAAGCAATCTCGAGATTATTACAAAACATTTGGTAAATATCTAAAAAAAAATTGGAGCTCCAACATTAATGTTGAAAAATCCAACAGGTAAGTTAGCACATTCTAACCAAGAAAATACAGAGATCCTTGCAGAAGCATTCGAGAAACTGTTAAATTGTGATGATCCACTGGAAACCCTGCAAGTAAACACTGAAACACCTAATTTAATAAATCCTCCAAACATTAATGAAGTAGAACTCGCAATTAAAGAACAAAAAAATTACAAAACTTGTGGCGAAGACTTAGTCTTTGCTGAAATCTAGAAAAATGCTGGTAAACCTGCGATTATAAATCTTCATCAACATCTAGTTAAAATGAGGATTACTGAAGAAATTCCTGCACACTGGACCATAGGAATAATCTATCCATTATTTAAGAAAGGAGACAAAACGAACCCAGATAACTACAGAGGAATTACCCTTCTGGACTGCACATATAAAATTTTCTCTCGCATAATTTACAACAGGATTAAAAACATTCTGGAACCACAACTTGGAGAATATCAAGGAGGATTTCGCCCTTACAGAAGTTGTCCAGACCAAATCCTTAGCCTGAAATTAATAATGGAATATTACAAAAACAGAAATAAGCAACTCTTTATCTCTTTTATAGATTTCAAGAAAGCCTATGATAGTATTCATAGACTCACACTGCTAAAAATCCTCAGATCATATGGTCTCCATCCTAAATTGATAAAAATCATTCAATTAACATTAACAAACACAAATTTGAAGTTAAATTTAGGGGAGAAATATCAACAGCTTTCACAGTAAAAACCAGTCTCAGACAAGGCGATGCATTATCCCCTCTGCTTTTCAATGTGGCTCTTGATTATATCATGAAGGTTTGGCACAAGGAAAACCCTCCTAAGATCATAATTGGAACAAAACCATCAATAAAAATAAACTGCTTAGGATTTGCAGATGACTTTGCTCTTTTAGCACTAGACTAGGAAGAGGTTTGTACTCAGATTACTAGTCTCCAAGAAATTGCTCAAGGGATAGGATTACAGATATCCTTTGAAAAAACTGAGTTCATGCCTATGAAACCCTTAGATATAAATGAAGTCTATATAAATGATCATAAAATTACCCTAGTTCCTCAATTTAAGTATCTTGGAGAAATTATAACACATAACGAAAAAGTAACTTGGATAAATAGAACAAATGAAAAAGGCACAATCTCTAACCTGGTCAACATATAATAAAAAATGCCTATCAATAGCTACTAAGATCCAACATTATAAAACTGTAACTCTTCCAGAAGCCACTTATGCTTGTGAAACAATGTTCCAAATTAAAAATGAGCAAAGAACTGATCAGCTCCTCAAAACGGAAAGAAGAATCATTAGAACGTGCATAAATAAAAAGTATCAGGTTGAGGAAGTCAGGAGGATTCTCCCAAATGAAAAGGTCTATCGTGAGATTGATCCAATCACCAGCACAATGAAGAAGAAAAGAATTTCATATTTTTTTCACATCTTACGGCTTCCAGAAAACAGAATTGTACGCCAACTGGTGATGAGAAATCTAGGAAAGAAAACTGGAGGAAAATGGATCAAAGAAATCCAACAAGATCTCAAAGCAGTTGGACTCGAGATAACAGATGCCGAGGAGAAAATTAAATTAACACCATTCTTAAAACTCACAAATTTTCTGCAGAAATGACACACAGAAAGCCTATGGAGTTTTCAGATGAGTTGAGAAAATCCTGATCTGAACGAATGAAAAAGTACTGGAAAGAGCGCAAGAACCAAGCAGTACTACCTTCAAAGAAGAAGTGATTGTGGAATGACTCAAGTGGTCCAATGTGACAAATCAAGATTAATAATAATAATATGTCATCTGTATACTCCTTTTGTGGGCAGATAGTGCATATATGAGCTGAGGACTGACATGTTTACAGAGTAATCATTGTTGTAATAGAGAATGCTACGCTGTGAACATAAGACACTGAGATCATCAAGCAACTTCAACTCAGCGATGACATCACTCAAATACTGATCAGCTAGTGTTGCAAGGGCGATCTTAGAAAGGCATTCCTTCGAAACAAAGTTTATTAACCGCATACTCTAGTCTCAGCATCTTCCTGTTGTATTCTGGGCCTTGAAGCATCATTTACTTGTATTTGATCCTGCAGAAGTTGTCGAATGTTAATGTTATTTGTTATCTCACCTTTGAGGGCTTGGATTTCTGCCTGTGAGAATACATTTCTACTTCTAATGGATATCGGTTGTGTGCAGACGTGCTATTCTGTTAAAGCAGTTTTGGAATACATCATTGATAAATAGCTCTCCATTACTGTCTCATGGTTGGTGATTCTCAGGTACGTACAGTAGATGTTAGCATTTAGCTCTTTAGTCCACTTCATGCATTGGCGTGGTAGTCCGGCAGCAGTGAGTGAAGCTGTGGGCTCCACCAAACTATGGTTGGTGAGAACAGCGTGAGGAGCTGCATTTGTGGTTGCCAGGAGTGGTTCAACTCCGTGCCTTCTCTAGTGGTAGGAAAAAGGTTTGCTGTTGCCCATTGGTAAAGGTATCAAATTTCTCATAGCAGACCCAGTACCAGAATCTGCTGTGCCACCTTGCAAGGATGGATCTCATGTATCTAAAATCCTTACTAACTTAACTATGTTCAAGTTACCTGGGCTTGTAGGCTGTGGTCCAGGCAGGATGTTATCTCTGGACGTTTCACCGGAAACTGCGTCCGGCATTATCAACGGTCCACTCCTTTTGTTAGTCAGCAGTGGAATTCTCCATGTTTGTTCTCCAGTATGACAGTTACTAGAACGAAGTTGAACTCCCCCACTTTAGAGGGTTACTATACTGTAGAGTGCTGTTCCCCAGACTGCTAAAATTCACTGTCATCTGTATATATTATCATCATATATAAAATGCTAAGGTGTATGTTCCACATAACTCAAGCTCTTAAACCAGAGGGTAGTTAGAAGGTGTGGTATGTGCCAAAATCTTCCAAATCATCTCAATAGTATAGGAAAAATCTTGCATTTTTCGAAAAGCCAATGGAAATATAATATTTACATTTATTTGTGCATAAAGTGCATTTAAACAAATAAACCAAGACAATAGCCCCTGTCAGAACTGTGTCGCCTCGAGCCCATATAACAGTAAAGGTGGGTGGGAGGTCTATACACATGGGGCGCTCACAAGTAATCGTTCGTAACAAATGAGCATTCTAAAGAAAGAGAATTACCCGCAGCAGTGACAAATTGCACAAATATTTCATAAATATCGACAATCTGTTTAAAAAGTGTGTTTAAACAAATAAACAAGACAATAGCCCCTGTGAGAACTGTGGTTTAATCACATGCTAGATTTCTCGCACAGGCCCTCTAGTTTTTATTATTATTATATGATGAAGCTGTCAAGTGGCAGTGAAACTGGTTATAAAGCATACTAAATGGGTGTGGCGAACCCATCGTACAAATAGCCTAAAGATGATAGTGTGTGATCCGAGGCCTCGGATGTAGGTCATTGATTCACGCCCCGACCCAGATCACTGGAACTGGAAAATGAAGAAGAAGAAGTATTAGGCAACACTGAAAAATGGCTTCTAATATTTCAAGTGTCCCAGAAGTTTATCGCCACAAGGGTTAATGAAATAAACCATGCTGAAAATGGATCCATATTGACTTACATTAATATCAATTCTTTAATGGTCAGCTCAGTCAATGTGGACCGTTGAAGAATTTATATTAATTTACAGAAGTGTTTGTAACATTTTTATTAATCCACTGAAATTGTCATCAAGAAAATAAATATGAGTGCCTTGTGATGTCCAGGAAAGGCCCTCTCAGGAAACTCGAGGAGAGGAAAATCCTGCGGAGAATACTGGGACCCGTACGATAAGAGGGAAGCACCTACAGGATTCGGCACAATGATGACCACTACGCACATCTGGAAGACATTGCTACGATTATAAGGTAAAGAAGCCTGATGGGCACTTACCCTGCATGAGCCCTGCCGGCATTTGCCTGGCTGGAAGTGGAGAAACGACGGAAAACCACTTTCAGAATCGTTGAGGTAAGAATGGAACCCGCCTCTACTCAGTTTTGCCTCACGAGGCTGAGTGTACCCTCTTCCAGCCCTCAGATCAGAATTAAATTTCTTGGCAGAGCCGGGAATCGAACACGGGCCTCCATGGTGACAGCCGAGAAGGCTAGCCACTATGCAACGAGGCGGACTATAATAAAACAAGTAGTCAACTGTGAGAAGGCTGAAATGTCAACATATGTGAGGACTGGGATCATATTAGGCTTTTTCTGCATTTTTAAGCCCTTTTATAGTCATATTTCCTTCTCATTTCTGTTCCTGATCAATTGTGAGCTTATTTTCAGGCAACTGTGAACCAGCCTTAAATTTCCCCAAGCTGAGATATTACAAAATTAAAAATTTAAATTTGTATTCATCACATTACTAATATGTTTTTTAGTTCCAACAATAACTTGGGACACATGAACTGATGGATCTTTAGTACCTGCCACATCAGCTAATAGCTTAAGTCTTCCGCTCACATCTTCATCTGTCCTGAAATATGAGTAAGTGTTGTTTGGATTCCCACCAACATCCCCCATGAGATATGGAGAGCCCATGAACTGGTCATAACTGACAGACCCCACACTATACTGGCTACTCATATCATCTGGATAGTACAGTCTTTTGCCGTAATTAGTTCTATTGATGTCACAGCCTGGTAAGAGGAAATCAGCTGGGTACATGTCTGGTAAATTAGTATCACTGAAACCTTTGCTTAAGCTTCTGTCATATTTTGCTTTCTCCAGTATTGATAAGCTATCCTGAAACAGGGTTTCAGTCCTAGAATTCTGTACGTCTTGAGTGAGATTCAAAACCGTTCCTGTATTATCACTACATTCAACATCATTCAGTAACATTCTCAAAGAAGGCTGACTAATCTTAGGAGGTTCAATAGGCTTGAATGTTGCAGGCTTTTCCACTATTCTAAAATATTCAAGTTTTGGTTTGATGACAGATGGTGTTCCCTGAGGCAATGTTTTCCCACTAGAAGAAGCCCTTGTAATGGTCCGAACACAATTCTTACCCTCAAATGAAGGTCTCCCTTTCTTTTCTGCCTCAGGATTCTCAGTAACAATAACTTTTGAAATATTGCTTTCACTAATAGGAACAGATTGCGTAAAATGTGTAGGCCTGTTGATAACAGGCACAGCTCTATAATATTCCCTTGGCCGAGTTTCAGAAGACTTAGTAATACTCTCTGTTGATTTTGAGTCTATGTTTTTAGTGGTCTCTCCTCCAGAAGGTGGCTGCATTACATTATCCATTCTGTCTTTTGCTGGGGCCACTTTGACACATGATGCTTCCTGTGGTGAATTATGGGGTGGGGAAGGGTTGTTGCGTAGTGAAGGTAAATGTTTGGGATGCACAGTAGCATCGAGTTTAACGTTACAGGATTGCATGGAGTTCGAACTGCTCGCTGGTTCAACTTCTTTGGAAGCTGGTTCAGATGGCAGTGCTTGCTGCAGCTGGTCTTCTGGGGCAGGTGCTTCCAGGTGAGTGTTCTTCATATGGCGCTCCAAGTTATCTTTCCTTCGGAACTTCATTGCACACACTGAACAGTTGTGGGGCCGATCATCTGCAAGAGAGAGAGAAAATAGCAGATCTTTTATGACAAGACTTAATAATAATACATCGGAAACATAAGATGTTAAGAGCCTACTGGGTAAAAATGCTATGCGTTGAGGAAATTCCGCCTAGTCAATACCTTATTTTTTGAATGAATTATTATTTAAATTATTTATAACACAATCATTTTTGGTACATGTTTCGGGTAATTCCATTTTTTGTCTCCATCAGCCATTATGGGGCTACATGACCAAGTTGTTGCAGCCCCTAAACTAAGGAACCAACCATCAGCCATTAATACTTCGTAGATACACAGTTTATATAATATTACTAAGACATATATAAAAGTGACAAAATGACTATGTCTTTGTAATATTACAAAAAATGACTATGTATCTATTAAAGATTGATGGTTGGTTGGTTCCTTAGTTAGAATAGAATGGAATGCACCTAAACCATTTAACAAAAATGATTGTATTATAAGTTTAAAAATACGGTAATTCATAAAAATAAAAAAATCATCTTGGAACCAAAATAGATTCTCAAATTTCTAGAAATTGTAAGAGCCTGCAAATAAATATATTTGCAACTCATCAAAATCATTCTTTTCAGCTTAATACCAGTAATTTGTACCATTGTAATGTTGTTAATTTAGAAGTTTAGAACATTTATAAATCCGCCTGAATTACTTGGGTGTGAAATCTGTCTGATAACGAGTGTTATTGTGGTGAATGTACTAGTGAGAGTAGTGACGGTTGGGAAGAAGGTGACAGTCATTCTAAGTTAGATATCATCCAAGCATTTTCCTGAAGTTCTAGAAAGAAAACATGGTACACCAGATTCAGCATGACTGAGAGGATTAGATGTTCTCATAAGGTCAAATGCTCCCCATTCCAGCACTCGTACTAGAGCTGGAAATTGAAGACAAACAGCAGTAAGTTTGAGCTGATGAAGAGGCTGGCAGGAGCATCATTATTATTATTAACTACCGGTAACAAATATTATTATCATATCAGAAATACCATTTACACAGTTCAATTATGCATAATAAATAACATAACAAAAATAAATTGAAAAGCATTTCACACCATTCTCGACCAGAACCTAGCAACTAGAAAAACTAGGGTGGGAATCTCTGAAAGAAAGGATGAAATCCAGACTATACGCTATGCTTAACACTTACACAAATCAGCCAACATGGGGAGAACTGAGCAAACGTCTGGGAAATCCCACCTACCTGAGCAGGGCAGATCATCCACATAAAGTTAAGGTCTGACCACAGCGTACAAATTATGGGAAACATTCTTTCATTAACCGTGGTATCGATAATTGGAACTCATTACCTGCCTTAGTCTTAGAGCCTTTCCCCAAACATGTTGATGTGTTTAAGAGAAGATTGGAATTTTGTGTAAATACTACGATGTAATTACTCTAGTTCCTAAATTGCGAATTGTGTATATTGTGTTTGATGTTATTGTTGGTAATTTTCTGTATTTGTACAATTTGCCACCGGGGAATTACCCCCATTTGCAAATATTATATATAATAATAAAACATCAAGTGCATTTTGTGTTGCATAAAGAAGATAGTCTTCGGCACAGGAAGATCGGCACAATGGACACTGGAGCATATGCTGCATAGTTTGTTCTTCACCAGTCACATGTGATGCTGCTGGCATCGATATAGCCCCATCTTGCTAGGTTGACTTTGGATCTGCCCACTTCTGTCCTCAATCTGTTGTTCAAGGGTTGAAGCAAAACCCAGATCCGGAATATTACACAAGGGAAATCAGGGGACTCAAAAGGAAATTAAGGAAAGCTTATAACAAACGACAAGATAGTTACGAGCATATGCTAAAGTTTAAATTATTATCGAAATGTAATATACCGTAAATATAATAATCAAAGCTCAGGGTAGCGGGGCGATATATTCGCTAAAATGAATCTCACAAAGAACAGTACACCGACCTCACAAAAAGACACTATTTATTAATAATTCTTCTTTTCAGATTGATCTCTGGCAATCAAAACTAACAATACCTCTTTGTCACTTCCATTTACCTGCATCTCTCACACAGTATGCACAATATCTTCATAACATTATCACTCATAAAGCTTAATATTCTTTTGCTCCTTTCTTTTCTTCTTTCCTGGTAGTTCTCTGGCAATCAAAAACTATCAATACCTGTTTGTCAACATGTACGCAATCTTCCTTTACCTGAATCTCTTGTTCAATATCCACAATCATCTTCATAGTCTTGGGAAGACTAGTTGCCATTTTTGGTCCGTATTGACAAATATGAATTATTTAATCAGTATGCAGCTTTCCGCCAAATCAATACAAATTGTGTTTGCGTTGTCAATACGCTAAGTAGGGTACATGTTTCGAACCTTACAAAAATCGGTCCTTCATCAGCCACAACATATCACATGAATGGCAACACATCAAAAACACTGAACAATATCAAAAATAAAATGCATGCACACTAAGACATTCATAAACACATATTAAAACGTTCCATTAAAAACTGTACAACATGTTAAAAAACACACATTAAAAGCACTGAAAGTCCATTTGACTCGTTCAAACGTCAACATTTGAGTATGTGCCGTTATGGTTGGAGATCTTTGTCCTGTTCCATTAGATGCTTCTTGATTTATTGTCTAAATGTGCAATAACGTCTTTCATTTAGCGAAGGGAATTCTGCTGTCAAGTATAGGGAACAAAAATGGACCAGTAGTCCCATTTGAGTAGTTCCAAAATGAAAACCTTTAGGTTGATTCCAGACAGCACCAAAAAGTCCTCTGTTAAACGGAAAAAAATAATTTAAAAAAATAATATATATATATATATAAAATTTATTTGGTTTAATAGTGAATGGACTTAAGCGATAATACTCCTATTTGATTAAACAGAAACGACTGCTAAAAATCCTTACCTCCTAGTGCATGCAGTGGACATGCACGCTTGAATCAGCTGTAGCAACTGAGGCGAGGTCATGTGAGGCTTGTAGGGGTAGAAATTACCATTGGTGGAGGCGTGAGCGGAGGGGCGGGGAGGTACTTGGAAAGGGAGGGGGCAAAGGAGGTTGGGTGGTACTACGATCCTAGACCTGTTTATTTATGGGGGTTTTTTACGTTTGTTGTTGGTGACTTAGATTGTCAATGTTTCATATAAAATGTTGCTATCGAAATTGATTTCATTCAGAAACAACCCGTTACACAATCTGAATGAAATCAATTTCGATAGCAACATTTTATATGAAACATTGACAATCTACGTCACCAACAACAAACATAAAAAACCCCCATAAATAAACAGGTCTAGGATCGTAGTACCACCCAACCTCCTTTGCCCCCTCCCTTTCCAAGTACCTCCCCGCCCCTCCGCTCACGCTTCCACCAATGGTAATTTCTACCCCTACATGCCTCACATGAGCCTCCGTGGCTTAGGCGGCAGCACGCCGGCCTCTCACCGCTGGGTCCGTGGTTCAAATCCCGGTCACTGCATGTGAGATCTGTGCTGGACAAAACGGAGGTAGACAGGTTTTTCTCCGGGTACTCCGGTTTTCCCTGTCAACATTTCATTCCAGCAACACTCTCCACTATCATTTCATTTCATCTGTCATGCATTTAATCATTGCCCCAGAGGAGTGCGTCAGGCCTCGGCAGCCGGCACAGTTCATATCCTCGCCGCTCGATGGGGGCTTCATTCATTCCATTCCTGACCCGGTCGGAGACTGGAAGCAGGCTGTGGATTTTCTTTTCATGCCTCACATGACCTCACCTCAGTTGCTACAGCTGATTCAAGCGTGCATGTCCACTGCATGCACTAGGAGGTAAGGATTTTTTAGCAATCGTTTCTGTTTAATCAAATAGGAGTATTATCGCTTAAATCCATTCACTATTAAACCAAATAAATTTAATACTTTTTTTTTTCCCCCCCGTTTAACAGAGGACTATTTGGTGCTGTCTGGAATCAGGCGCGGATCTAGAGTTTGGCATTGGGGAGGGGGGGGGGGGGGGGGTCACAGGATCTGGAGTTTGGCTGGGGGGGGTCACAGAATCGAAATTGTTAAGAAAAATGGTATCACTAACAACGCAATCACAAAATAACCAAACATACAAACCAATTTTTTGCAAGCTATGTGGATAGAAATTTGATGCGTTTAGCGCACCAAAAATATTCTTACAAATTGCAACGGCGTGTTTTGCGACTTTTACATCGAGCTTCGAGAAAAGTATCAAGGTACGTTACAGTTTCGGCAAGTCAAGTTGGTACCGACAAAGGGAGAAAAGCGTAGCTTAAATTGCCAACCAAGCTTGCAGTTTGGACGTTGGCAAAATTTTTTGGTGCTAAAAAAGCCCCTAATTCATATCCGTGCATTGCTGCACATTCATCGTGACATCACTATAGACATCGATTCGGTAATCACAAGGTTTGCTAAACAAAATAGACGAGTTGATTTTGTTATATAAATAATCGTTTTTATATAACAGTTATGAAGTTGTATATATGTACATTTGTAACAGAACATACTATTTGCAATCAAGATATTTTCAGTATTGAATAAAATGAAAAAAAAAAAAAACTGTTTTTCAGTTAAAATTCGTTAAGTTTTATTTGTCTGGTTATTGTGTTTTCGTTTTTTGAGTTTGCAAAATGGTCTCCGTTTGGGGGGGGGGGTCATGACCCCCGTGACACCCCCTTGAATCCGTGCCTGTCTGGAATCAACCTAAAGTTTTCATTTTGGAACTACTCAAATGGGACTACTGGTCCATTTTTGTTCCCTATACATTACAGCAGAATTCCCTTCGCTAAATGAAAGACGTTATTGCACATTTAGACAAGAAATCAAGAAGCATCTAATGGAGCAGGACAAAGATCTCCAACCAAAACGGCACATACTCAATGTTGACGTTTGAACGAGTCAAATGGACTTGCAGTGCTTTTAATATGTGTTTTTTAATATGTTGTACAGTTTTTAATGGAACGTTTTAATATGTGTTTATGAATGTCTTAGTGTGCATGCATTTTATTTTTGATATTGTTCAGTGTTTTTGATGTGTTGCCATTCATGTGATATGTTGTGGCTGATGAAGGACCGATTTTTGTAAGGTTCGAAACATGTACCGTACTTAGCGTATTAACAACGCAAACACAATTTGTATCGATTTGGCGGAAAGCTGCAAACTGATTAAATAATTCTTCATAGTCTACCCCTCACACAATTCTTAGTATCCTTCTGCTCCTTTCTTTTCTTCTTGCGTTATATTAAACTTCTGCTTCTGTCCTTCTTACTAGATGTTCTCTATAATAATTCTTCTCCAAAAACCAGTTGCCATACCAGATAACCACACAAATCACATAGCATAAACTATCTATCAATCCCCTATATTCCGCATGGCATCAACTATCAATATCCATCCCCATGGTTACCTTGCCCTTAGATCAAAGCTGCTTTCACGTTGGGCGCCATTGAAATAAAAATGAAAATCGCCTCATGTTGGGCGACCAATGTAATATATATGATACTGGTATTTATAGTCGTGATGGTTACTGGTACTTCCTTCATCTAGCCACATATTGGTGCATCATTGTAATAAATATAATAAATCCAAGCTAGCCACCTCAGGGTAGCGGGGCGATATTCTCACTAAATGAAAAAAAGGAAGCTTGTAGTTTAACGTGACCATTAATCGTGCGATCATGAGCCACGGGACCTCCCTTTTACGTGGAATCCAAACCACAGGACATGGCATTTCACTTCGAAAATCTCACATGCATTGACCGGGAATCGATCTCACTAAATGAATCACAAAAGACAGTATACCGACTTCACAAAAATACACTATTTATTATTAATGTATGTATGTATGTCTGTCTACCCCTTATTATTCCCGTTTTCCAACGGGGTCGGGGATGAGATGCGATGGAAGTCTTTGTGGCGAAGGTTTTTACGGCCGGATGCCCTTCCTGACACCAACCTCATGAGAGGAGTTAATGAGAGATGAAATGAGAATGATGGTGAATGAAACTGGGCAAGGATGTGGAAGGAAGCGGCCGTGGCCTGTCAGAAGGTACCGTCCCAGCATTTGCCTGGTGTTGAAAATGGGAAACCACGGAAAACCATTTCGCCGACGGTGGGGCTCGAACCCACGCGTCTACCGAGTCAGCAGAGAACTTGGCCCCATGACCTAATGCTGTGCTTTAGCCAGCGTAGCCACTACTGTCGGTTCACTATTTATTATTAATAATTCTTCTTTTCAGGTTGATCTCGGGCAATCAAAAGTAACAATACCGGTTTGTCAACATATAAGCAGGTTTTCCATTACCAACATCTCCTGTACCGTGTCCACTACAACTGTTATTCCTTACTACTCACTAATTCTTCTACTCCTTTTCTCCTTGCATTTTATTAAACTTCTTACTAGATGTTCTCTATAATAATTCTTCTCCAAAAACCAATTGCCATACCAGATAACCTTACCATTCTCATCTCATAAACTATCCATCAATCCCCTCCATTCTGCATGGCAGAAAATACTAATCTCCTTAATAACACATCTCCATGGTTACCTTGCCCTTAGCTAAGCCACCTACTGGTAGACAACCATAAAAGAATCCAATAGGCACTAAACACTAGGGCTCCATGTGGTGCTCCACCAACAGGTGGCCATGGTCGGTAACTTAAAAACAAATATAAATACCACCAACAAAAAGAAACTAAAAGCAAGCTCTGTAACCTACTAAAGTTTCGGTTACAGAAATGATCCAAATACATAAATTAAAAGAAATACATGAAACATACACAGACTAAAACAAAAATACAAAGTGAAACAAATTATACATCATCTTCTTTAGAAAAGATAACAGGATCATCTTTGCCAATAGTGGCATCGCCATCCTCCATTTCAATGGCGATATCATCTTCAGAAAGACCATTGGCACTATCATCGCCAGAAACAATTATTCTAAGTTCACCAGAATCACCAGCATAAATATTTTCTTCTGATAGAGTAGCCGAAACTATCTCATCGAGTCTATCAGACACTCCTGCTCCATCGGAAAATCCGACAACAATATCACAGTCAGAAGGAACGGCAGAATCGCCATCAGGCCTGTCTGTGCCGTTATCATAATCATCTTCGTCTTCATCATCATCATCAAGAGAATCCAAAATCATGAAGTTATCAAGATTGTGAACTTCATGGTGTCCACAGAATTTTCAATGTCAATTTTCCTGACTTTTACTGACCATTTTTCAACAAAATTCCTGACTCGCGAAGTCACCGTAACATCGGAAAAAAGGTTTATTGAGCAAATATATATTTTTTTTATTTGCAACCTCCACCATCCCCATAGCTGCCCCAATGCTCGCCCCTTTATTCATTTAAAACACAAAATAAAGTAAATTATAATGCAATAATACATAAATCGAAGTACTTAATGAGCTAAACTATAGTGATGGGGTTGCCACATCCCTACGCCGACGAAAAAAAAAAAAAGCGAAAAATAATAGGTAAAAGAGGTTTTTACTATGATACACTGTTAAAATGGAAACTTACCATAATGTCCAGTGAGTTATTGCTTTTTATCTTCAGAGATTAGTTGAACTAGTAACATCAAAGTATGACTGTAAAACACAAAATACTGTATGGTTAATATAAAATTCCTGACTTTCTAATACTTTTCGCCATTTTTTTTACACTTTTTCCTAGCAGCTTCGGTGGCGTAGTCGGTAGCATGCTGAACTGCTGTGCCCAAGATAGCGGGTTCAAACCCGGCCGAAGTCGTCGGATTTTTTAAGAGCGTTAAAAATCCTTCAGTATGCCTTCCTTCGGAGGGGAAGTAAAGCCGGCGGTCCCATGTCATAGATTTATGGCATGTAAAAGATCCTTTCACTGACTAAAGCAAAATTTGTTAGGTTAGATTTCGTCAGAACGCTCTATCAAAGTTCCAACGTTCACCACTAGGTATCATTGATATCTGGTGGCGAAAGTTGGAACTACTTGAAATTGAACGGAACTTGTAGCTCGCCCTTTAGGGTGTCCGCTGGAAGCAGCTACAGACTCAGGCGAGCCGAACATGTCCTCGGACACTCCCGGCACTAAAAGCCATACGATAAATAAATAAATACACTTTTTCCTGACTTTTCCTGACTAAAAACAAAATTCCTGACTTTTCCTGCCTTGGACACCATGAACTGTATCTTCATCCTCAGCGGGACTATCCTTCTCCTCATTCTTCAACCTTTCTGCACAGGGTTTCTGTCTTTTCTTCTGTTTCTCCTTTCTCCTTTCCCTTGTTATTCTTCACCTTCCTTTCCTGCTTCTCTTTCCTTCTCATCTTCATCTGCCTCTTGCTCTTATTGTTTCTTCTTATCTTTTCTTTCCTCGTTCCCTTTGTCTCTTTTATCTTTTCCTTCTTCTGATCCTTCACTCTCTTATCTCGATCTGCCTGATATCTCATCTTCTTCCTACTCCTTCTCTTTGCCTTCCATCTGGTCCATTTCTTCCTCCACCTTGTTCTCCTGCCTATCCTTCTCATCCTTCTCCTCCCATGGTTACCTTGCCCTTAGATCAAAGCCGCTTTCACATTGGGCGCCATTGAAATATAAATGATAATCACCTCACGTTGGGTGACCAATCTATCTATATATATAAAGCTCAATGTTTGTCTGTCTCTGTCTGTCTGTTATGTATACAAATTCACATTGTTTCACCGATCTGAACCAAAATTTGTATACTTACCCTTCGGAACCCTGCGGGTAACCCTGTCCACTTGAAATTGCGGACAGACCACTCCATTCCCTGCATTTAGGCCCCTTGGCTAAAATCTACACCGTTTCACCGATCTGAACCAAAATGTGTATACTTACCCTTTGTAACTCTGTGAATATCACTGTCCACCTAAAATTTCGGACAGACCACCCCATTTCCTGCATTTAGGCCCTTTGGCAAAAATCTATATCGTTTCACCGATCCGGACCAAAATTTGTATACTTACCCTTTCGAACCCTGCGGGTAACTCTGTCCACTTGGAATTGCGGACAGATCACCCCATTCCCTGCATTTAGGCCCTTTGGCACAAATCTACACCGTTTCACCGTTCAGAACCAAAATTTGTATACTTACCCTTTGGTACCCTGCGAGTAACATTGTCTGCTTGAAATTGCGGACAGACCACTCCATTCCCAGAAAGAGGACAGGGTCCGTCCCAAAGGCAATGGAAAAAAGGGGTAAAACCGGACCCGCTCAGGAAACCCTCAGGGTTGCCATCTCCCGAACTCACCAGCCATGAGCCCTTGAGGATGTAGCACTATCCAGGGTGCACCAGAAGTGGTGGGGCTACACACACCCTGCCTCCTTGAGGGTCTTGAGCAGAAGACATGAGATATTAAGAAAAGAAAAAGAAGGCTGACACCTCGAAGAATGAGGCTATCAGGAATGATTAGACAAGGGCCAATTAAGGCGGGAAAGTGAAAGAGTCGCTAGGCCTCGGATACCCTCATACCATCGGGGTCGGAAGAGAACAAGAGTTTGACCAAGGGAGGCTGACAGGAAAGAGAACTGAAAGGAGCCCGGCACCAGTAAGTAGAAGCAATGCCGGACTCAGTTGGGGTCGCAAACCCACGTCCCACAAGTTGAGAGACCCTGGTGGGTGGAGGGGGGGAGGAGGGGGCCAGGTGTGAGAATAGCTTGCTGATTCATCGCGAGTTGACATGAGAGAAATGTCCAGACCCCGCCGTGTTACCTGGTATTGCTGACTATGCTGATGTTCATACAGGGTCTTTGCTCAAACCACTGTAGTGTTACGAAAGAATGAGTGATTTACCGGTCAATGTGAATAGGACCGGGAACCCCCCTGAACGTCTGTCATCATATATCATCATCATCTGCGATTCGTGCAGCTTGGACCCGGGCAGTACTCGATAAGCTCTTTCACTACACGCATCGAGTATAGGCCTAAGCCAGAAAATAACGTTCAGACTTTGGAAGACATCGAAGGTAGAAATCTAAATTGCCTATATCAGATTTAAAATTACACCATGTTCGTTTAGTAGTCATTTTTCAATACCTTATTATTATCATAAGGGCAAATGACCTAGATGTTACGCCCATTATACCACTAATCACCACACACAATAAGTCTTCATCACCTGTGAATTTAGAAATATTTCTTTCTATCACGGTAGTTTGTAAGTTTGTCGTGTCAATTCAACAGTAGTTTTCATTATCATCCTCATCAAAAGGGCAAATGGCCTAAATGTTACGTCCATTATACTTCTAAGTAACACCACAGTCTTCATGGCCTGTGATTTTAAAATGTGTATTTCCATTAGTTTGTAAGTTTGATATACCCGTTCAGTATTAGTCGTCTTCATTATCATCCTCATCAAAAGGGCAAATGACCTAGATGTTACGTCCATTATACTACTAAACAACACCAGAGTCTACCTAGCCTGTGATTTTAAAAATATGTATTTGCATTAATTTGTAAGGTCGATATACCCATTCAGTAGTAGTCGTCTTCATTATCATCCTCATCAAAAGGGCAAATGACCTAGATGTTACGTCCATTATACAGTACTACTAAGCAACACCACAGTCTTCATTGTCTGTGATTTATAAAATGTGTATTTCCATTAGTTTGTAAGTTTAATATACCCGTTCAGTAGTAGTAGTCTTCATTGTCATCCTCATCAAAAGGGAAAATGACCTAGATGTTACGCCCATTATACTACTAGGCAACACCACAGTCTTACTCGCCGGTAATTTAAAAATATGTATTTCTATTAGAGTGTAAGTTTATTATACCCGTTCAATAGCAGTCGTCGTCGTTATCATCTTCATCAATGACGTTGAGTGTTAAGGAGACTGAAATATTATCATCATTCCACCGGGCGAAGCCGGGTAGTACTGCTAGTGTAATATATATGATACTGGTATTTATAGTCGTGATCGTTATTGGTACTTCCTTCATCTAGCCACATATTGGTGCGTCATTGTAATAAATATAATAAATCCAAGCTAGCCACCTCAGGGTAGCGGGGCGATATTCTCGCTAAATGAATCACATAAGATAGTATACCGACTTCACAAAAATACACTATTTATTAATAATAATTATTCTTTTCAGGTTGATCTCTGGCAATCAAAACTAACAATACCTGTTCGTCAACATATAAGCAGGTTTTCTATTACCTGCATCTCTTGTACCGTGTCCACTACAACTTTTATTCTTTACTACTCATAAATTCTTCTACTCCTTTTCTTTTCTTCTTGCATTTTATTAAACTTCTTACTAGATGTTCTCTATAATAATTCTTCTCCAAAAACCAATTACCATACCAGATAACCTCACCATTCTCATCTCATAAACTATCCATCAATCCCCTCCATTCCGCATGGCGGAAAATACTAATCTCCTTAATAACACATCCCCATGGTTACCTTGCCCTTAGATCAAAGCCACCTACTGGTAGACCACCATAAAAGAATCCAATAGGCACTAAACACTAGGACTCCATGTGGTGCTCCACCAATAGGTGTCCATGGTCGGTAAACTCAAAACAAATATAAATACCACCAACAGAAAGAAACTAAAAGCAAGCTCTGTAACCTACTAAAGTGTCGGTCACAGAAAGAGCTAGTCCTCAAAAAGAAGGCTGCTCACGAAAATTAAATGCAAAACTTAATTGAGGGAGGGGGTGATGGGTGTTTTTTTTTTATAGTTACGTGAGAAGGCGGAAGGGAAATTCCAATGATTTGTCTATGATAATGTCCGTAGATGGTGAGTTAATTACTGAGAAACAGGCAATTGCTAATGCATTAAATATATGGTATGGTAGTGTGTTTAATGAATTTAATAGCTGTGTGTTGGACCTTAACTATGATTCTGATAGCCCACATTTTCGAATAAACCAATCATTGATTCTAGCAAGAATTAGAAAGCTACGTAGAAATATATCGAAAGGCCCAGACAATATTTGTGGAGATGTGCTAAAACTGGGAGATACTTGGTGGTGCTGTTTAATGTATCAGTTAATAACACACAAATACCCGAAGCATGGAAAAGGGCTACAATAGTTCCAATATTCAAGGGAGGGAACAGATTGGTAATGGGAAACTATAGGCCAGTTAGCCTCACATCCATCATATGTAAACTGATGGAGCACCTTATATCTGATTACTTAAGGGAACAGTGGGGAAAGTTATCATAGCTTAATGGGAGGCAGCACGGACTTAGACAAGGGTGCTCAAGTGAGAGCCAAATGTTATCACTCTTTCAGGATATTAATGACTCGCCTGACAGGGGGGTGCAAGTTGACACTGCAATTATAGATTATGGGATTTGATGTTGTCCCTCACGACATATTACTCCGTAAATTGGTGGCACCGAAGATTGATAAAAGAGTAATTTTATGGATTCACAAGTTCTTGACTGGTCGCTCGCAATAGGTTAAAATAGGTACTGTATTCTCGGAGGACATTTTGATAATGTCAGGTGTTCCTCAGGGTAGTGTGATTGGGCCCCTGTTATTTCTGGCACTTATTAACGACCTAACAAATGGGATTCAAAGTGACTGCCGATTGTTTGCAGATAACTGTGTAATATACCGAAAAATTCAAACAACACAAGACAAGGCTCAGTTACAAACTGACCTCAACCTGGTTCATAAATGGGCGGTTGACAAAAAAAATGAAGATAAATACGAGTAAATATAGTCTCATGAGAATAGGGAGAGGGTGAAAGCATGATTTTTAATATAATATCGGCTCGGAAATACTTGTAGAAGAAGACTCGTGCGAATACTTGGGCATCCATGTAAGGAATGATATGAAATGGAGTACTCATGTGGGTTGTGTCGTCTCCAAAGCATACAAATCACTTCATTTTGTAATGCGGGTATTAAAAGGCAGTAGCTCTACTGCAAAAGAATTAGGATATTTGACCCTGGTGAGGCCAATCTTGGAATACGGCTCAGCGGTTTGGGACCCATATCAGGCACGGCTCATCAATGAGCTGGAGATAGTACAAAGGAAGGCTGCCAGGTTTGTGCTCAATGATTTTAATCCTAGAAGTAGTGTAACTCGAATGAAAGAAAAACTAGGGTGAGAATATCTGGAAGAGAGAAGGACGAAATACAGACTATACGCTATGTTTAACACTTACACTAATCGGCCATCATGGGGAGAAATCTGGGAAATCTCACCTACCTGAGCAGGGCAGATCATCCAAATAAATTGTAGGTCCGACCACAACATAAAAATTATGGGAAATATTCTCTCATTAACCGTGGTATTGATAATTGGAATTCATTACCTGCCCCAGTCTTAGAGCCTTTCCCCAAACATATTGATGTGTTTAAGAGAAGATTGAAATTTTGTGTAAATACTACGATGTAATTACTATAGTTCCTAAATTGCGAATTGTGTATATTGTGTTTGATGTTATTGTTGGTGATTTTCTGTATTTGTACAATTTGCCACCGGGGAATTACCCCCATTTGCAAATATTTTATATATATATATTCCACACAGACAAGTCTTCATGACAGCCAGGTGGCAAATGTTCTGCAACTGTCATTTGTCCTGGGATGACGGGGACCTTGATTTTCCAAACCCGTACTCTCGCTGTAGTGGGTGATCTAGTTAGTTCCTCAGACGTTCGTAGGAAGCTTTTTCTTGACTTAAGTCTCTGAACTTCGAATACAAGGTGGAGCAATTCCTGCAAGACATTAGAGTTTGTCAACTGGAGTAGACTTTAAACAGCCAGTCACTAGCCTGCAAGTCTCATTGAGGGCCACATCCACCTGTCGGGCATGGGATGAAGAATACCAAACAGGACAAGCATATTCTCCGACGGAATAACAAAGTGCCATTGCAGATGTATGGAGGGTTTGTGGTTGACTACCCCACTGTGAACCAGCCAGTTTGCAGAGTAGGTTATTCCTTGACCAACACTTTAAATTGGCCGTTCATGCAGTACTTCTTAAATGTGAGAGTTCTGCCAAGGGTTACACCCAGATATTTTGGAGTGGCACAGTTCTGTAATTGGATACCAGACCACATTGCATTTCATTTCATATTTATTCATCAGTGCCTTACTATATTTACAGTACACTGAAGGGAGTCTCTGACAAGAGCAAAGCCCCACTTCACATTCGGGATGCGTCAGAGCCCCCACCCACTGGATTATATTTACATATGTACACAAGATGGCAATTAGTGAGAATCGAGCAATGATTACATTATTTACAGTATACATTAGAGGGATGGTAAATTTATATACAATAAGGGAGGACAACAAGAGAAGAGATCAAATAAATATTACAAATGGAGATACACAGGAAATAGTAGCACAACAAAGAATCGGAGCATAATTTATGAGGAACCACCTACTTGTTGAACAAATAATGCCGCAGCTTCCTCTTGAACTGAACGCCATCATTGTTGCTGGCCTTCAGGGAACACGGTAGGCTGTTCCATGCACAGACCGATGTATTAACAAAACCTAGTTTGTACGACTCAGTCCTGGGTAGTGTTGCGTACAGCGTAACTCCACGGCCCTTCTGAACTGATCGGTAGCCAAGGGAAATTTTGTATAAAATAGCAGATGAGTTTGTATTATTAAAAAGTTTTCGCAGGTATAACAAATCAATTCGGGTAAATAGGTTCTTAATAGATGGAAGGCTACATTTTTGGCGTTGATTTTAGAGTCTACGTCAGAATTTTTCGAAAGAATGAATTTATTGGCACGATTTTGTATATGTTCTAGCTTAAGGATATTTCCCTTAGTACCGGGGCTCCATGAAGGGCACGCGTGAACATTACTTCAAGTTCACGATGAGGTGCCTCAGGTGGAAAGCATACACCTGAGTTTTTGAAGGGTTAGGCTTTAGCTGGTTTTCACTCCAATAGCTTGTCAAGCATTCAAGGGCAGTACACAGATTTGTTTCAACTGTTTCAAATCTGTGCTCTGTGGTGCCAGGGCGAGGTCATCAGCATACAGGAAGCTCCTGGTGTTTGGAGATACTGGCCGATCGTTTGTGTAAATATTAAAAAGTAACGGATCCAACACACTTCCTTGAGGTAGGCCATTTTTGTGTATCCTCCAACGACTTCGCTGTCCCTGGAAGTCAACGAAAAACCTTCGGTTCTGGAGAAGCGCAGCGATGAGTCTATTTAAACCATTATCGTTCATCAGGTTGTAGACCTTCTCTAGTAGGATTTGATGGTTGACAGTATCATATGCTGCTGATAGATCCACAAAGACTACACCTGAAATCTTATGAGTTTCATATCCATCCTCTATAAATTGTGTTAGGTTCGGTAATTGTCCGGTACAGCTCTTTCCAGGACGAAACCCACACTGTTGTGGTATTAATAGTGTGTCAATGGCCGGTAAAATATGATTTAAAATCAATCTTTCGAAAAATTAATAGAGGTGACACAGAAGCGCTATAGGTCTGAAATATTTTGAATCAGTGCCCTCCTTTCCGGGTTTCAGTAAGGCAATTACTCTAGACCTACGCCATATCTTCGGTATCTGGTATTTGATCATACAATTATTGAAAAGCTGCAGAACCCATTCTTCGGTTTCCAAACTTCTTAATTTGTTTGATCCGGATATCATCTAGGCCCGCTGCGTTGCCAGTTTTACTTTCTTTAATGACCTTGTCCAATTCCAGCCTACCGAAGGGGATAGTGAAGTCGTCTCTCTCTTCCTGTTGTTTTTTGCGTGTTCTGCGCAATTTTCCTTTCTTGATAGCTTTTCCATTCAGCAGTAGCTGATGTGCAATCTGGTTTGCAGTGATGTTAGAATGGCCAGTCAGTTATTGTTAGTTATTGTTGTTTTAGGGGGCGGAACTACGAGGTCATCTGCCCCTCTTAACACAGATTAAAGAATACAAATTTTGAATTGAATTTAAAATTTTGAAGTGGACTTCTAAATTTAAAAAGACCAAAATTTAATAAAACAAAAACTTAAATAAAAATAAAACTTATAAAAATAAACAAAATTTACGGAAAAACAAAAAACATTATCATTCAAAAACGAACAAGCCGTTGAGTCAATGTTCACTGGAAAATTTAGATTGCTGGCCCTAACCCACTCTCACTTATAAAACGGATAACGCGATCAGCAGCCACCGCGTCATCGGCTAATATAAGTTTGAGTGTCATCTGCAAACCAAGGTTTCTTCGTAAGTCTGCAAGATCCACACACTCTGTGAAAATGTGGGCCACGGTGAAAATGGCTCCACAGGTACAAAGTGGGGGGGTCTTCCCTTCTCATTAGGTACGAGTGAGTGGATCTTGTATGACCTATCCTTAGCCTACACAAAATGACGGACTCTCTCCGGGCCCGGAAGGAGCTCCGCCAAACGCGAATAGTTCCCTTGATCGCTCTCAGTTTACTGGGCAGAGGGTCAGCTAGCCACTGACTCTCCCAAAAAGCCTGAACTTGTAGGCGTAACTGAGAGCGAATATCTCTAGCGGGTACCTCCATTGGTCGAGGTGGTAGTGATACCGCCTCTTTTGCAGCTTAATCAGCTAACTCATTTCCCGAATGGCCAGTCATTTTCGTTGGGTCGTTGTTGAAGCGCTTCAATAATATCCATGCGTTGTGGCTGTCTAGTCAAATCTAGTCCTACTGTATTGATGCACTGTTCTAACGACAATGATAAATCACAATAATAACATATAATCTTTGCACTCCCACTTCTATGACACTTCAAAAATAGTCAACATAAGTGTACTTAAAGCCCATCTGATCTCTTTTCTCTCATTCAGTGGCCGAACTGCAACAGTTCTATATCCACACGGCTTCACAGTTTTTCCTCATGAATGACAACAACTAAGTTACTTAGTGTAGATATTTTGAGGTGAAGATTTCTAGCTAGTCTACTCTTGAATTTTAACAATACACTCGCATTTTCACCTAACAGTGTAATTGGAACTCTACTGGGGGTGTGGCCAAGATTTAATTAACTTTTGTCTTGGGATCAACAAATATGATGAGAGAGATCTTATACAAGTTGACATCGTATGATTTGGAGTGCCTTGGATTTCTTTTTTCCTTTCAAAAGTCTGACTTCCAGGAACAGGGGGAGAAGACACTACCCCTGCATTTACTGAAGAAGCTTAATCATAATAATAATAATAATCCCTTACTGGCGTTATTGGATTTGGACCCTATGATGGATGTTTATAGCAATGGCTTTCATGGCCAAGGAATTAAAAATCAGCAATTTCTCTAGGTTTATGCCATGTCTTGTGCAGGGTTTCGCCTAGGAACACCAAGATATGCTCCTCAGCAGGCTCTTGGTGTCCGTGCCAGGACCCCCACAGGAGTAGTGAACTGTGCACTACCTCCCTTCTTATGAAGCACACTTGCGCTTCTTTACTGCGAGAGCTAAAAGCTCAAGAAGCTTTTCACCTCCCTATAAAGGCTTCCAAACAGATGGTGTATTGCCTTTCACGGCCAAGGAATTAAAACTCAGCAATTTTTCCTAGGCGAAACTCCGCACAAGACACGCCATAAACCTAGAAAAATTGATGAGTTTTATGTTCATCCAGTCACTATCTAATTGAATCTAGTAACAAATAATTGCTGGCAAATTGATTGCTTCATAAGTTGTGCAGGTTAGCTAGTGTCAGCAGATGTGACACCAATGAAACTAACAGTGCGTATCTACACATTGTATCCATTTGCTTCCTGTCACAATGAGTATTTAAGTGTTTCTATAATGCTCGTATGTGTTTAACATTGGTGAATTGTGTGAATATTTGATGTTACCAATGCAGGATAAGAGTGGCTCATCTCACACTCTTATTGGATAATAACGACAATAGCATTGGTGAATTTAACAAGAAATAAGTACTGGACGATTAAACGTAGGGTAGGTGGACTCCTCAGCCATAGTGAAGGCAATGTGCCTAGGGTATGAAAACCCCGAAATCAACCTGCTAATGACGTTTGATCCCCATGTTAGGGGCGGCCAAAATCATATTCTGTCCGTAGGTATAAAAGGTACACCATCACCACGATGAGAAAAATGAAGTGCGAAGGCCGCTACCCGGGGAGCACCTTTAGAGCCCATCACTGGGGGTGACAGCATTCGAGTCGATGGTGATCAGGAGCTGAACAGGCGGACCCTGATTGGGGACAACCCCGAATATGTGGCAGCTGATTATGATAGTAGCAACCTGACAGCATTCAAGTGTGCTCATAGTGTTTCTTCTGAGACTCAGGAGACCACAAAACCAGGCAGACCGAGAGAGCACATGAAATGAATATGTATATCATGCGTTCATATTATCGGATAACGAATATGGACTGACACTGCTGCATATAGACAGAAGTTGCATGCTGCATTCTGCCTGAAACTCCCTGATATCAATTACAGAACAGAGAATAGCAGATCAGTGTCATGCTATAGTTCTGAAGAAACTTATCCCAGAACATCAACTTAAGCTGCTGATGGTCGATGTAGCTGCCGACAATACTCTGATCTCTGTAGAGGAATCCAAAGATCAGGCAAGTACAAGTCTGGTCAATGAACAAAGGCACAGCAATCTTCCTTCAGAAGAGAAGGATATTAGTATATCACCAGAATGCACTCAGAGAACCAGTGCGACAACAACTTGAAGATGAATTTGGGAAGGCTCTCATGGACTTTGAAGAGACTGATTCATTATCATGAAGCAACATTGCTTAAGAAGCTTGCTGTTGCTGCTGTAACAATGAATGACATTCTCTCTCACCATCATCATCAGGATATTCTTCCAGCGAGCCGGGTAGGAACATTGTGAACGATATGCCTCCATTTAGTCCTGTCCTGGTATAGCTTTTTCCTCTCCACTGCATCCCATGTTACTGCTCTCCTCATGAGATCTCCCTTAACCTGGTCTGTCCATCTCTTCCTAGGACGTCCAATCGGTCTTCTTCGTGACAACTCCGTCTCCAAATACTGGCTTGGAGTTCAAGTCGGATTCATCCGTTTCACATGACCTAACCACTTTAATCTCGCCACACACATCCTTTACAAGAGGATGGAAAGCCAGATAGAAACGGAGTTGGGTGAAGACCAGTTTGGTTTCATGAGAAATGTAGGAACAAGGGAAGCTGATTTTGGAAGGTAGATTAAGGAAAGATAAGAGAACGTTCATGGCATTTGTAGACTTAGAAAAGGCTTTTGAGAACATTGATAGGACTAAATTGTTTGACATTTTGAAAACGATTGGAATCAAGTACAGGGATAGGAGGGTGATCTACAATCTATACAGAAACCAGACAGCAGTCATTCGAGCTGAAGGACATGAGAGAGAATCTGGTATTCAGAAAGGTGTAAGGCAAGGCTGCAACTTATCGCCCATACTTTTCAATCTTTACATTGAACAAGCAATGAAGGAAATTGGAGAAACATTTAAAGTGGGAGTGGAGGAGAAATGATTTCAACTCTGAGATTTGGTGATGACATCGTCATTGAATGAGGTTTTGAATGGTATGGACTCTGTCTTGAGGAAAGAATTCATGATGAAAATTGAAAATGAAAATCCACAGCCTGCTTCCAGTCTCCGACCGGGTCAGGAATGGAATGAATGAAGCCCCCATCTAGCGGCGAGGACATGAACTGTGCCGGCTGCCGAGGCCTGACGCACTCCTCTGGGGCAACATGATGAAAATTAATAAATGTAAAACAAAAATATTGGAATGCAGCCGAAATAAATCAGAAACCTCAATGGGCATCAAATTGGCAGGTGAAAAGCTAAAGGAAGTAGGATACTTCCGTTACTTAGGAAGCAAAATAACCAGTGATGGACAAAGCAAAGAGGATATAAAAAGTACGTTGGCTCAGGCAAGGAAAGCATTTCTACAAAAAAGGAATCTGTTAACATCGAATATAGATTTTGGTATTGTACCCATGTGAGTAATCTCGTTGGATAATATGCATCTGCATCCAACTAGCATCAGCTCTCAGGCGTGTACGGTAACCCCAATTTTGCAGTGCATATTTTGGATTTGAGGCTAAAAGGTATCAACTCTACAATGATAAAGCACAACTCTATTCTAAAACTTTAATTCATTAAAATAAATCATGGCTTCAAACACAAAACAATACCCAAAAAAGCATAAAATCAAACAAACAAAATTTTTACTTCCACAATCCACAAATAAACAAATATGAAATCACAACAAAGTCATACCTAGCCATAATGCTTTACCCTTCTGTGAACTTCACAAGGATATACTAGTGCGCTGATGCACCTACGACTTCAAAACAACTTTACATTAACATAACAGTCATACAATGTGACTTCTTTAATATTACAACAAGGATTATTCCTTAAACCTCTTTATGTTAAACAATTATGTGTGCCGTGCGTGTTTTAATATTTTTCTTCTCACCAATGAAATGCTTTGCATGCATTTACCTATTTGGACGTTGCACCAAAATCACCGTGCAACTCCATAATTATGTAAGCTACCCCCGACACATCCTTCAATTATATGGTTTCACCGCATGCTGTCTGTGATTCCTAGATAAAACGTTACGTTATAGCTTATGTCGGATTGTACGATAGACTACCTCGCGCTCATGGCGATTGGCATCTAGTAACCAACTACATGACTTGGTTCCAGTGACAGTACAAATATATCATGTAACTATTCGTCAGATAGCTAAATTAATGAACCATCAGGATTGACTATAATTATCCACGTGTTCACAAACCACATGGCTATAATACTCAACATAACAATCTCGCATTATATGTCATTTTAACAAGGTCTAGAATCTCTTCCCTTTATAACTTGCCTGAGCGGTTCGAGTGGTTGGCACCGACCCTCGGCTAAAGAAATCGCTACACAATAGAAAGTGGGATGGGTCGTTCCACCAATTATCTCGACCTTTCTAAAAGTTTGAAAGCTTCCCTCTCTAAGCAGTGGAGATTTACAAGACAAATACTGTGTCCTAACCGGCACACATGTTCCCAAAGGATCTTAATTGACTATTATGCCAACAGGTATTGAATGAGCTTTTGTAATTATTCCTACGTCGAGGATAACGATTAATTAATGGCCTCACATGGGTCCATTCAACATGAAGGTTCGGGGTTCGTAATGCATGAGCCTGGCGGTTGACCGATGTCTCAAGTATGATATAGGCGCACAAAACCACTGTCGCCATGAGTTTTCGCTGCCCACGAGCGTAAATAACTCATCATAAGTTCTCGGGAAATCATAGAGCTGCGAGGTGTCCTTGTTATCCTCGACTCTATCATAGGATTCCAACCCGGAACACATTTCAATCCTTCTTCAGAGCTAGGGTCCATTCACTAAAACTCTGGCAAATAATGTCTCCAACAATGTCCACGACATAGGAGAATTCATACGTAGAATAGACTATCTGGCCCCTAATGCTCCATGCTACGACACACCGACCTATAATATTAAGAGAAATCTAACATTTACTCTATAAGCTTCTCAATTAAGCTGCAAATTCAATTCAATAAAAGCTCTTTCATTACTGGTATCATTACTGAATATATGCAATATTCTGATATAAAGCTTCTTTCCATAATTACTGAAATGTAATCTCACTGTAACATCCTCCTGCTTAGATTGATAAGTCTTGCACTTAGCATTAATAATTCTCGCTTACAACATTTATTTGTTTCCTGATGTGTTCATTCATACACTTAATAACCATTATTATTATTATCATCATTTCTCACTGACATAAATGACCAAAATCATTATTTATTATTATTATTATAAATCTCATTGACATAAATGACCAAAATCATTATTTATTATTATTCTCACATAAATTACCAAAATTTCCGACATAGCTAAACGTTTTAAACTCGAACAATCGCGTTCGTTACATTTACATAACTGATTGCCATTCTTAATTCATAGTGGGAAAAATTACTCCACTTAATGATGCAAATCATCATTTCAACTCTATAAAAATCAACTCATTACTGATTAAACATGGAGGATCAGCCTCCTAACTGATTTTTACTGGCATCTATAAGGAATTCACAATACCTTTACGGAATCACAGACATGCATCGGTCCATACTTCTACATAATTATAACCATAATTTGTGGGGTACTTACATCTCTATAGGCATCTAAGGTGGCTCCAACCAATCATATTCTTCCATGTCGCCCGCCATAATGGGTTTAACGCGACATATTTCTCTTGTTTACACACATTTGATTACACATTCCTATCACCAACACGACACGTTGCATACCTTTCAGGAAGTTATCACTCCCTAAACATGTGAAACACTTCATCAAACACTACTTTAAATGATATTTTTACATATACATTACACTGAACACTCGTCACTTTATACACACTTCAATGCTGAGATTCCCTAGCAGAGATCGAAATTGCAGGTGTCGACGGCATTTTACGTTATCAACTCCTGATTGAAAGTCTGGTTATCTGCTCTCGGAACTCTCCAACAGTTTTTGTGACGATCATTACTCCTACAGTAAGCGTTACCATCTGGTACTCTCATGGCAATACCAAACACTTAGTAGAGTTTCTTTCGCGCATTCTATCGTAGTTACACAATATACGATTAGTTAATACAATACACACTGCGCTTAATAAAGTTCAACACTTTCACAAATAATTATATACAATATTTCTCCCGTTAGTCTATACGGTGCTTCATAACTGAACACGTCATAGTTCGTGCGGCTAATTATGCCTGTATCACGACTATTATTCATACAAACATATTTACTGTTTCTTTTACACATACCCGTCTTTGTTCGGCGTCTCGATGAATAGATCCGTCATGCGTTATGCCTTGACGAACTTGCTTCAACCTGGCTGTAGCTGACTGAAGTTTCACTCGAAGACTGCACGTAACTTATTTGAAGACTTCTGTCTGCGGCTTACACGCTGTCTCGTACTGCTGCATATTTGCTTCATACGGATTGCAACTTATTTCCATTGTGCTACAATTGACAATTGAGTAAAACTGTAACTGGCTGTAACTGCGCTTGGCGGCATGTAGACTGAGCTTGACTGCGTCTCGACTGAGCTTCAAGTGAGTTTCAACTGAGAACAACTGAGTAACACCGAGAACAGAGTAGGACTGAGTAACCGAGTAGTACTGAGAACAGAGGTTCCACTGAGGTTCAAGTGAGAGCTCCTCCTGGGGTCTACTCCCTTATATCGGATTTCCACAGAAAGTAGAGCAACATCTTCCCGCGTAATCTTCGCTCCTCTCACAGCATGATTCAGGTCTTCAAACCATGATCATTGTGTTCCTCTCTCTTCACAGGTCCCAAAACTATATGTGTGCAAAGGAATCGCTCGTTCAATTAATTTATATTAATTCCTTTCTCCATGGCGTGGGACGCTACCTAACCGGGAACTCCCCGTCAACATCTTCACATCCCTCCGCGAACAATGGTCGCTTCACAGTCCTTACGCACATCACTAAATATGCACCAATTTCGCATGTAAAAGATTCTAAAATTATCTTCTTGCCAAGATATTCACCTGTGTGCAACTCTCATCTCGATTCGTTACTCCAATCACGAGTAATCAATGATTTTTCTGGGCATTTCACCGCCTCTCCTCTACATCTATTCTCCGTCGGGGAATAACTGTGTCATTAATCAGGCCTCTCCCCTGCTCCAGACGACATAATGGGGTGACAGAGATGGACGTGGCTCCACTGGGACCAACCCACAATTCTGGGCCGATTAGTAAATGTCAGCTCTGCCCTCCTCTGTGCTTCAAACCTCCAATAGCTTACACCAAATCGTCTTATAATGGTATAATCCGCTCATTATTTCCTACATTATTTTAATAAATAATGCCATTTCATCAAAAATCACACCAGTGATTAAATATACGTCTCTTTCGAGGGGTTTTTACCAAGAAACTCCCTGTACAGATCTCTGGTTCGCTTCCTGGCGGAACCTTTTTTACTGAGATCACAGTCTCTGAGAACCATGTTCGATTCCAGTCAGCATAACCCCATCGGGTTCATGTTCCCCTTGCAAAACTTATAAAAGTCCAATGCAAGTGGCTTATATAAGTAACCAGCTGACTGTCGACCACCGTCTGTGTTTACGTCTGGGGTCCTTCACCTTGTCTGGCTGCGAGTGGGTTAGTAGTATTCCCCCTTCCACACTCGGCCTTGTTTCTGAGCTGTCTATTCTCCCTGCGAAGGGTCGCGTTTACAGCCTCAACCTCTCTAGCTACTCTGACCATTTCTTCATAGAATTCTCGCAAACACTGGCATTCTTTCTGCTCTCCGCTTACACTGGGTAAACTGTCTGCTTCTCGTCCCGTCTCGCCGTTCCAACATTCAGGTCTGCCTGCTTGGCTGCCCCCGCTCTCCACGTTGAGTTGGGTGTGCGTTACTAATTCTTCTTCTGGTTCATCGAATTCTTCTGGCGAGTAATAAATTTTTAAGTTGGCTATGTTCATAACGACCTCGTTTCCATTCTCTAAATGCCTTAACCTGTATGCATTGTTCTGGAGGTCTCTTATCACCTCGAACGGGCCGTGGTAAGAAAAATTAAACTTCTTATACTTCCGTGCCTCTGGATCTGAACTGGCGGGTTTCTTAATTAAAACTTTCTGTCCCACGAGAAGCGGTTTATGATACCTCTTCGCACGATTCCTTCTCTGACGTCTCTCCGCCTGTGCTTTGAGATATTCAGAGGTTCGTTGGATCCTCAATTCTCTACCGAGCTGTGCGTCTACAGGTAATGGAATAACAC
Source organism: Meconema thalassinum (assembly GCA_946902985.2). NCBI lineage: Eukaryota > Metazoa > Arthropoda > Insecta > Orthoptera > Tettigoniidae > Meconema > Meconema thalassinum. Next base: position 219,272,121 of record OX336391.1, read on the forward strand.
CATTCCACGGTCTCTCTGGTCTCTGATCCAGATGTAGAGTAACGGGAACCTGACCTGTCGCCTCATGTACAGTATTATTTATACAGTATTCAATTACTTCTAGAAAGTCAATCCAACGCCAATTCGCTTCAGAACAGTAGATCTTCATGTATTTCTGGATCTCTCTCATTACTCTTTCAACGGGACTTGCCTCAGGATGGCGAATGGTAGATAAAATCTGCCTAATTCCTAGAGTTTCCAGTTCTCGACGAAATTCTGCACTAGTAAAGCAACTTCCGTGGTCCGAGAGAATGTTATCCGGCTTCCCAAGAATCGGAATAACTCTCTCTTTCAGGCGCTTCAAGACCTGTTTTGAACTTGTCTTTTGAATGGGGCACAACACCACCATTTTCGAAAATACATCCATGGCTACAAAAATGTGTCTATTGCCTCTACGTGCTCTAGGCAATGGTCCAAAGTTGTCGATACTCAATAGCTGCCTTGGCTTCTCTGGTAATAACGGGATAGGTCGTTGCCTCATTAAAAAGGGATTCGGCTTTACCCTTTGGCAAAGATCACATGTTCTAATAGCATTTCTCACCGTTTCTCTCAATTTTGGCCAAGTAAATGCTTCCTTCAACAGAGCACAGATTTTATCAATCCCCGGATGACCAAATGCTCTGTGGGCTAGCCATACTAACCTCCTCTGCAAAGATGCAGGAATTACAATCCTTTGACGTGTGTGATCCACATCGTCCCACTTGTGTAACATCTGATTATACCATACATAATCTGTTGCCAATGCCTCCGCCTCTCTGTATATCGCAGTTCCCCTTGCTAAACGTCCCTCGAAGTAATCGATTATCATCTTCAACCATGGGTCTTCGCGTTGTAGGTTGGTAATGTTCCTTAAGTCATCCAACGTCTTCTGATCTCGATTCTCAATCTGGACCGCTAGTACTTCTTCTTCTCTAGGGTAACGACTTAATATGTCCGGTATTACATTCTCTTTCCCTGGACAGTATTCTATTTCCACATCAAATTGCTGGATATACAGGGACCATCTTGTCAATCTCTGACTAGACAAATCTGTCTTTAACAAAAATGTTAAAGCTTTATGGTCTGTTCTCAGAACTATTCGGAAGCCGTACACGAGTTTGTGCCACGATTGCAACGCGTACAAAATTGCGAGCAATTCTATCTCTGTGATCGTGTAATTTTTCTCATGGGCTCTCAGTCTTCTGCTGATAAAGGCGATAAAAACTTTCTTCTCAGGCTGGTCAACATTTTCCTGGAATAGCATCGCTCCAATCCCAATAAGTGATGCATCCGTCTGTATGATAAACTTCTGGGTATAATCTGGGTATCCCAGTTTCACATATTCCAAAAGCATTTGTTTTGACCTCACGAATGCTTCCTGACATTGCTCCGTCCAATTCCATCTGCCGCCTTTCTTCAATAGGTCCTGCAGTGGTGCTACTGTCGCAGTATAGTTTGGGCAGTGGTTCGAAAAGAATCCAATTACTCCCAAATACTGTCGGACGTGCTTAACTGTCGTGGGTCGAGGGAAATTCCGAATTACCTCCAATTTATCTGGATTGGGCTTCACTCCATTTGCATCAATAACATGCCCTAGGAATTTAACTTCCCTCTGACAGAAGTGCGATTTCTTGATATTGACCTTAAAGTTCGCTTCTCGAAGGTCATCTAGCAACTTCTTCAGGTCTCTCATGTGCTCCTCCAGAGATTCTGATGTGAGTAGAATGTCGTCTACATATCTGATGGTACTCTCTTTAACCTCATCTGATAGATTGCGATCTAACGCTCTTATCAGGGCTGAACCAGCTGTTTTCAACCCAAAAGGTAGCCTTAAAAATGTGAATGTATGTTGATCAAACATAAATCCTGTCAACAGACTAGTTTTCTTCTCTAATTCAAGATGGTGGAAACTGGATGTGATATCCAAGTTTGAGAATATAGTTTTCCCTTTAAACTTCCTGAGGATCTCTTTAATAGGTGGCACTTGGTCAAATTCCGGAATAACTCTCAAATTTAAGCGTCTCAGGTCCAAGCAGACTCTGACAGATCCGTCTGTCTTTGGTACAATTACCAATGGACTTACATAAGGCGTAGGTGTTTTCTCAATAACACCGGCCTCCAACATCTCCTGAATTGCCTCTTTCACTTTAGCATAATGCTTTTCAGCTATAGGGTAGGGTTTCTGCCTAAATGGTGTCCAATCACTGACTTGAAAAGCATAAGTGAAGTTCTTTATCCGACCAGGTCTCGAATCAAAGACTTCCTTCTGTTCCAGCAATAACTGCTTTAAATGTTCCTTCTCTTTTAGCCCAATTTTCGCTTCTTCTAGCTTCTCCGAAATGTAGTCTTCCAATTTGGGTTCCAGATCTTTTTCCAAGTCTGTGGCTAGTGTTTTGAGCTCCGCTTCTAACTGCTCCATAGCTAACACTTCTTCATCAGCCACATCTCTGTATGTATGCCATACTTGTTCACTGGATCCTGGTTCAATTTCATTGAGTGCGACCTCTAAGCCTTCAGCTTCTTCCTTCACATGGAACATAACCCTGTCCTGTGCTAGGTCAATTATCACTCTGTATTCCCTTATAAACTCTGCCCCAATAAGTAGGTTATAAGGTAGTTTGTTTACTAACAGAAAACTCTGTGAGAAAATAGAGCCTCCTATCTGTAAATCTAGGAATACCTGGTATTTACATATCATTGTTCTGTCTGGAATTACCCCTTTAATTTTGACACTGGAGATCGGTATCTTCAAAATGTTCTCTCTCCGGGCTATTTCATTATATAGAGCTTGTGTCATCAGGCTCACTGTTGATCCTGTGTCTAGCAGACTTCTGACTTTTAATCCTGCCACTCTCACAATTATAATAGGCAATTCTCTCTTGACCATGACCTGTGGTCCTCCTGTATCCTCAATCAATTCTTCTGGTTTGGCTATCCAATTGATGATGTTAATAGACTTCCATCCATCAGTCTCGAGCTCTTCTAATTTTGGCGTTTTTTTTTTCTTCAGCGCCCGCCCCTTTGGAGTTCCTTCTCTCCTGTTCGCTGCGCTGTAGTTCCAAACTCTTAGCTCCATCTCCATATCTGTCTGGCGATGTCCTGTTCTGCATGACTTCTTGCCAGCGGACTTGTGATTTCTGGGGCTCATCTCCCCTTTCTTCGAGGTATCGCAAAGAAGCATGATATCGCTCTTCTGCCTCGTCATCGAAGTTATTTCTTCTCTCTTGGGGTCTCCAATTTCTATTATTGCCTTCCTGGCCATTATTACCTCCATTGTTATGGTACGGTTTGCCCCTGTTATTGTGTTTATTCCACGAACTTCGACCTCTTCCTGCTTTATTAGCATTTCCTTTGTACCTTGACTGCCATTTTCTGGGTTCCTGTTCCCATTTCCGTCCATAGGAATCTAAAGTTTCTGTGCTCGTGGCCTTGTTGTTCCTTGGAGCTTGCTGTTGGTCAGTCTGTGTGTTGGTCACGTGGACTTGTTCCACGGTTCGACTCTGACGCATAGTATTTGCTGTGGTGAGGTCCAGTTGCCTTAGAACTGTCTCCATTTCCATAGCAGTTTTCGCATTAGCCGAGATTAGTAGCCTTTGGATCTCGTATGGAAGCTGTTTGGCGATAGCAATGCATAGCTACAGTTCACTAGGTTTTTGATCCAGCTCTTTAAAACGACACATCTGCGATATGAAGAATTCTGCGTACTTCGTCGGGTTGTTCGTGCTGTACTTTTTGGCATACAAATCCAGCCGTAAATTCTGCTGAGTCGCGGCGTCCCAATACCTCTTCAAGAATGCCTCGCGGAATTCCTCAACAGTATCAAAAGTGTAACGGAAGCTGCGAAACCATAATGCGCACTCCCCCTCTGTTAACTTCTCTATAGCACGTAGCCTACGCTCCTGCGGTATTCGTGCATCATTGAGATATTCGGTCACTTCCTTTAACCAATATTTTGGTGTCATACTACAGTGACTACCTGAAAACTTCCTAGGTTTTTCCTCGCTTGCCCTAATGACGTTTATCACCTGGGTGTGCATCGCGTTTTCATGTGGCGTCGATGCCGCAATTGGTACACCTGGCGTCATGTAAGGACTTTCTCCTGCGCCTGCAGCATTCCTGCTTATAGGTTGGGTTTCTAGGTCTGCCCACCTTGTTTTTCTTATATCCTCTATGCTGCCTTCACTTGACTTAGGATATTTCAGAAGTGTCTCCTCCTGTGCTACTATCCTCGTCTCCATTTGGTTATGGCGCATTTCTGCTCTTTCTAGGCGAGTGATGACTTCTTTTTCTATCCTCGTAAGCCTATCTCGGTTTTCCTCGGCTACTTGAAAAATTTTCACCTTGTCTTCTTTCAGACTTTGTTTGATATGGGATATTTCATCCTCTACGTCCTCTTTAATTTGAGCAAGGGTCTTGTCGCTTGCCTCTGTTTTCTGGCCTTCTCTTATTTCGAGTTCTTCTCTCAGACCTTTAATTTCATCTTGAATGTGTCCATTGACTTTAGACAATTCATTCCGGACCTTGGTGATCTCGCCTCTGTTTTCCTCTTGTCTTTTATTGACTATGACAATATCACTTTGCACTTGGTCCAGTTCTTTATGAACTTTACCCATCTGACCTTTCACGTTGCCTACCAGCTCCTTATTTTCCTGAGCGATAGCCTTAATTTCGCCTATTTCCTGGCATTGACCTAATATATTCTGGTCCTGTTTCTTGAGGTCACCGTTAATTGCTCTAGCGTAGCTTTTCAATTTCTGATCCCATTTGGAGTCGTTCTCCTCTAATCTCTGGTCTACTGTTTTCGTAAACTCTGCGAACTGTTTCGCTTGGCGTTCGAGATTCGCCTCATTTTGGATCTGAATATCCTTGATATCGTTAGACAACGCCTCTAATTTACTGTTGGTTTGCTCCTGAGCATGCCTACACGCTTGCAAATTACCCTCAAGTTTGGCTTCTATGGCCTCGAAACGTTTGTCAGTATTTACCTGCATTTCCGATACAATGCTTACAACAGTATCTGTTACTTCGGTCTTAATGACTTCTTGCATTTGACCTAACTTATTATCTAGTGCAACCTGATTTGCATCTAACCGATTACTCAATTCAGCTTTATATTCAACTTTATTTGCCTCTAAACGGTTGTTTATTTCAACCTGAGTTGCATTAATTGCCTCCTGATTGGCATCTAACCTGTTATTTAACTCTCTCTGGTTCTCATCTAACCGAGTGTTTATGCTATCCTGGAACGCTTTGGTTTCCAGTTTATTATGCTCGTGAACAGCGTCAAAATGCTGTTTCAGTCCTGCAATAACTTGCAAGATCTCCTCCGTACCTGGCATTTTACAATAACACACTTAAATATGCAGGCAGGCTTCCTGGAAAAATATGTGGATACGTTTCGAAGAGAAACATCAAACACTGCACACATATTGTGAAGTCGTACAAAACCTGATAATATTATGGTAGATTGTGGATTGGGTATGTAACGCTCGTACCCTTAGGCCATTCTCTTCTCAATAGAGAGATTCTGCGTTACCTCAAAAAGCCTACTGAATTCAAAAATCACTCAAACACAGTTTGAGGCAAAACAATTACTATGGTTTTCCCCATGAAATACCATAAAAATCTATGGGTTTTCCCTAAATCCCATAAGTTCCACGTATTCTGGGCGCCATGATAAATTAATATCAGAGGGTCGTGGTATTAGTAGGACATCGGCCGTATTTTAATTTACTATAAAAACTGTTCAGGGAGTGGTTTTTACTGCCGAAAGCCCCACTTGGGCCACGCCATGATAAATTAATAGAGCTTTTACTACCATAGACTCCACAGATGGGCGTCATGATAAATTATATCTATCTATCGTTGCCCGGTTCGTGCAATGCCAACATCGCTCATATTGCACTGACGCAGGCGGTTCCATAAAGAGTTAATACCGTCCCACGCTGCTTGGGCCATGATAAATGAGTAGAGAATAAGCACAATCTATCAAAATTTATATATACGTATCGGAACTTAGCTATGGATTAGGAGCGGTCACACCCTACTTCGTTAATTCTTACTTTAATAGAGTTGTGTGCATTAAATCTGACCGACTTTAGTCGTACCTTTAGCTCAAATCACAGTATAGGACATCAAATCCCATGTACCCATGTGAGTAATCTCGTTGGATAATATGCATCTGCATCCAACTAGCATCAGCTCTCAGGCGTGTACGGTAACCCCAATTTTGCAGTGCATATTTTGGATTTGAGGCTAAAAGGTATCAACTCTACAATGATAAAGCACAACTCTATTCTAAAACTTTAATTCATTAAAATAAATCATGGCTTCAAACACAAAACAATACCCAAAAAAGCATAAAATCAAACAAACAAAATTTTTACTTCCACAATCCACAAATAAACAAATATGAAATCACAACAAAGTCATACCTAGCCATAATGCTTTACCCTTCTGTGAACTTCACAAGGATATACTAGTGCGCTGATGCACCTACGACTTCAAAACAACTTTACATTAACATAACAGTCATACAATGTGACTTCTTTAATATTACAACAAGGATTATTCCTTAAACCTCTTTATGTTAAACAATTATGTGTGCCGTGCGTGTTTTAATATTTTTCTTCTCACCAATGAAATGCTTTGCATGCATTTACCTATTTGGACGTTGCACCAAAATCACCGTGCAACTCCATAATTATGTAAGCTACCCCCGACACATCCTTCAATTATATGGTTTCACCGCATGCTGTCTGTGATTCCTAGATAAAACGTTACGTTATAGCTTATGTCGGATTGTACGATAGACTACCTCGCGCTCATGGCGATTGGCATCTAGTAACCAACTACATGACTTGGTTCCAGTGACAGTACAAATATATCATGTAACTATTCGTCAGATAGCTAAATTAATGAACCATCAGGATTGACTATAATTATCCATGTGTTCACAAACCACATGGCTATAATACTCAACATAACAATCTCGCATTATATGTCATTTTAACAAGGTCTAGAATCTCTTCCCTTTATAACTTGCCTGAGCGGTTCGAGTGGTTGGCACCGACCCTCGGCTAAAGAAATCGCTACACAATAGAAAGTGGGATGGGTCGTTCCACCAATTATCTCGACCTTTCTAAAAGTTTGAAAGCTTCCCTCTCTAAGCAGTGGAGATTTACAAGATAAATACTGTGTCCTAACCGGCACACATGTTCCCAAAGGATCTTAATTGACTATTATGCCAACAGGTATTGAATGAGCTTTTGTAATTATTCCTACGTCGAGGATAACGATTAATTAATGGCCTCACATGGGTCCATTCAACATGAAGGTTCGGGGTTCGTAATGCATGAGCCTGGCGGTTGACCGATGTCTCAAGTATGATATAGGCGCACAAAACCACTGTCGCCATGAGTTTTCGCTGCCCACGAGCGTAAATAACTCATCATAAGTTCTCGGGAAATCATAGAGCTGCGAGGTGTCCTTGTTATCCTCGACTCTATCATAGGATTCCAACCCGGAACACATTTCAATCCTTCTTCAGAGCTAGGGTCCATTCACTAAAACTCTGGCAAATAATGTCTCCAACAATGTCCACGACATAGGAGAATTCATACGTAGAATAGACTATCTGGCCCCTAATGCTCCATGCTACGACACACCGACCTATAATATTAAGAGAAATCTAACATTTACTCTATAAGCTTCTCAATTAAGCTGCAAATTCAATTCAATAAAAGCTCTTTCATTACTGGTATCATTACTGAATATATGCAATATTCTGATATAAAGCTTCTTTCCATAATTACTGAAATGTAATCTCACTGTAACATCCTCCTGCTTAGATTGATAAGTCTTGCACTTAGCATTAATAATTCTCGCTTACAACATTTATTTGTTTCCTGATGTGTTCATTCATACACTTAATAACCATTATTATTATTATCATCATTTCTCACTGACATAAATGACCAAAATCATTATTTATTATTATTATTATAAATCTCATTGACATAAATGACCAAAATCATTATTTATTATTATTCTCACATAAATTACCAAAATTTCCGACATAGCTAAACGTTTTAAACTCGAACAATCGCGTTCGTTACATTTACATAACTGATTGCCATTCTTAATTCATAGTGGGAAAAATTACTCCACTTAATGATGCAAATCATCATTTCAACTCTATAAAAATCAACTCATTACTGATTAAACATGGAGGATCAGCCTCCTAACTGATTTTTACTGGCATCTATAAGGAATTCACAATACCTTTACGGAATCACAGACATGCATCGGTCCATACTTCTACATAATTATAACCATAATTTGTGGGGTACTTACATCTCTATAGGCATCTAAGGTGGCTCCAACCAATCATATTCTTCCATGTCGCCCGCCATAATGGGTTTAACGCGACATATTTCTCTTGTTTACACACATTTGATTACACATTCCTATCACCAACACGACACGTTGCATACCTTTCAGGAAGTTATCACTCCCTAAACATGTGAAACACTTCATCAAACACTACTTTAAATGATATTTTTACATATACATTACACTGAACACTCGTCACTTTATACACACTTCAATGCTGAGATTCCCTAGCAGAGATCGAAATTGCAGGTGTCGACGGCATTTTACGTTATCAACTCCTGATTGAAAGTCTGGTTATCTGCTCTCGGAACTCTCCAACAGTTTTTGTGACGATCATTACTCCTACAGTAAGCGTTACCATCTGGTACTCTCATGGCAATACCAAACACTTAGTAGAGTTTCTTTCGCGCATTCTATCGTAGTTACACAATATACGATTAGTTAATACAATACACACTGCGCTTAATAAAGTTCAACACTTTCACAAATAATTATATACAATATTTCTCCCGTTAGTCTATACGGTGCTTCATAACTGAACACGTCATAGTTCGTGCGGCTAATTATGCCTGTATCACGACTATTATTCATACAAACATATTTACTGTTTCTTTTACACATACCCGTCTTTGTTCGGCGTCTCGATGAATAGATCCGTCATGCGTTATGCCTTGACGAACTTGCTTCAACCTGGCTGTAGCTGACTGAAGTTTCACTCGAAGACTGCACGTAACTTATTTGAAGACTTCTGTCTGCGGCTTACACGCTGTCTCGTACTGCTGCATATTTGCTTCATACGGATTGCAACTTATTTCCATTGTGCTACAATTGACAATTGAGTAAAACTGTAACTGGCTGTAACTGCGCTTGGCGGCATGTAGACTGAGCTTGACTGCGTCTCGACTGAGCTTCAAGTGAGTTTCAACTGAGAACAACTGAGTAACACCGAGAACAGAGTAGGACTGAGTAACCGAGTAGTACTGAGAACAGAGGTTCCACTGAGGTTCAAGTGAGAGCTCCTCCTGGGGTCTACTCCCTTATATCGGATTTCCACAGAAAGTAGAGCAACATCTTCCCGCGTAATCTTCGCTCCTCTCACAGCATGATTCAGGTCTTCAAACCATGATCATTGTGTTCCTCTCTCTTCACAGGTCCCAAAACTATATGTGTGCAAAGGAATCGCTCGTTCAATTAATTTATATTAATTCCTTTCTCCATGGCGTGGGACGCTACCTAACCGGGAACTCCCCGTCAACATCTTCACATCCCTCCGCGAACAATGGTCGCTTCACAGTCCTTACGCACATCACTAAATATGCACCAATTTCGCATGTAAAAGATTCTAAAATTATCTTCTTGCCAAGATATTCACCTGTGTGCAACTCTCATCTCGATTCGTTACTCCAATCACGAGTAATCAATGATTTTTCTGGGCATTTCACCGCCCCTCCTCTACATCTATTCTCCGTCGGGGAATAACTGTGTCATTAATCAGGCCTCTCCCCTGCTCCAGACGACATAATGGGGTGACAGAGATGGACGTGGCTCCACTGGGACCAACCCACAATTCTGGTCCGATTAGTAAATGTCAGCTCTGCCCTCCTCTGTGCTTCAAACCTCCAATAGCTTACACCAAATCGTCTTATAATGGTATAATCCGCTCATTATTTCCTACATTATTTTAATAAATAATGCCATTTCATCAAAAATCACACCAGTGATTAAATATACGTCTCTTTCGAGGGGTTTTTACCAAGAAACTCCCTGTACAGATCTCTGGTTCGCTTCCTGGCGGAACCTTTTTTACTGAGATCACAGTCTCTGAGAACCATGTTCGATTCCAGTCAGCATAACCCCATCGGGTTCAGTATTAAATAGTAATTTTTGAAAGCCTTCGTATGGAGCGTGGCACTCTATGGAAGTGAAACTTGGACTATTGGTGCAGCAGAAAAGAGGAGAATTGAAGCATTTGAAATGTGGTGTTACAGGAGAATGATGAAGATCAGATGGGTAGATAGCTGCATCAACCAGTAAAAAGACTGAAGACTCAAACAACACATCCTTTCCCCCATGGTTAAGTTTACCTGCATGTCGCTCCTTACATATTCATTCCTGACCCTGCACCTTCTGTATTTTTGTAGAGCTGTCACTCTCAGCATCTGGCCTATAATTCATATTGTTTTAACCATGTTCAGACTGCAATTTACGCTGGAGTGATAGCTGTAATATGAGTGACAGGAGGTAGAATATGAAAAAAATGAAAATCCACAGCCTGCTTCCAGTCTCCGACCGGGTCAGGAATGGAATGAGAGGTAGAATATGGCGACCTAAATATACCTTAGATCGACAGAAGAGGATGACAGATTGGGAGATACATTTACGAAAGTCTGTTGATGAACGCAGAATAAATATCAAAAGAATTCACAAGTATGTTGGAGGCAACAGAAGTAAGAAGATTGTTCAATGTGTTCAAATGTTGAGCCATAATAAGAGTAAACTTGCAAGGTATAATCCACCAAACATAGCCCCCATGAGATCTAGACACATTAAAACAACAACTTGAGGCAAATGCACAGAGATTACGTTGATATAAAGAGTCAAATGAAGAAAAGCAACAAAACAAACTTTTTGTTACCAATGAGAAATGGTCCGATAGAAATCTTGACAATCCTGGAACAAAAATGGGCAGTTCACTGCAAAAAGAAGAGTTAGAGAACATCTGGTCTTTCCTTATGGTTGAATGCTGGAGATTATAACAGCAGCTCTAAATGGATTGCTAAGGGTGAGGCAAGAATGTCAAAAATTGACACGATGAGCTACTTCTCTGTATCAACTGAACATGTAACCCGTGGGGTCAGGGAGACTCAAAATTGGAAAGCAGTAGGACCACATAACATCCACAACTTTTGAACCAAGCGTTTCACTTGCACTCACGAGCATCTTGCCCGATGCTACACGCATGTCAGCTGAAATCCACATCTTATCCCCTTTTACATAATGCGGAAAACATATCTTCTGCTAAAAGGTGAGAGAACTCGAGACCCTTCCAAATATCACCCTGTCACTTGTCTGTGCATCCTGCACTGCACATAAGACATATGGACACATAGATATTCATAACATCCTGGCTGAGGAGCAGGAGAGGTGCATGGAGAAGTTCCAAGGTTTCAAAGAGCAACCTGTAATTGATGCAGTTACTATGACACAAGCAGCAAAGATGATGTGAAACCTCTACATGACCTTTATTGAATACAAGAAAGCTTTTGTTTCAGTGCCACATGTCTGGTTAATCTAAACCCTGAAGATTGTAACCTTCTCAGTTTACAAAGGAATCGAACCCTTACTTTCGGGAGGTGCAATTATATTAATCATGTGTATATTTTTATTTGATGCTTTTTTATGTCGTAGAATTATTTATTAGAGTGTATATGATGACGCGATTGATTTCCAATTAATTTGTTTAGATTTTAAGTATTGTAAATTAGCAGGATCCGAGTCTAGGGAAATGGAAATATTTTAACATTGGGAGGATGTAAAAGTTTTGAAGCTGGATCTGTGTTCTTGACGAGGAAATGAAGTTGTTATTGAGGCCGGGTTAACCCCAAGCGCCGAGTGGAGGATGAGTCACAGGGGTGAGAATTAACATCACTGTACCAGCGAGGGCTGTCTGCTGTTTCCATATTTGGTTATACTTTAAGTCGGGTATTGTGATTGGTTGGATCCCGAAGGTGAACACAGGTAGAACGATGTTTTGGTGGGGGAGATTGACGGTTTGTTCGTTGGAGTAGTAGAGGTTGACTTGATTTTCAGATCCCGTGAGGATCGGTACTTGATTTTAGGATCCCGTGGGGATCGGACTTAATGTTTAGACCACATGTGGAGCGGAACTCAATTTTTGGATCCCGTGCGGATCGGTACTCAATCTTCGGTACTCCACGAGGGAGTAGGACTTGTCCATTTGGTAGTGTGTGTTTTTGTTGGTCGAGGAGGAAGTATTACGGAATAACACAAGTTGTGTTCAAGATACAATTACTGAAGTTGTTGGCTATAAGTTCTTTAGGGAATGATGAGCCTAGTTTTAAGTGTACTGCCTAGGTTACTTATCTCGAACTGCAGAAAGAATTGTGATCTAAAATCTGTACATCAGTATTCCGGGACTATAGCGGCAAATTGTTCTTCAACGAATGCTAGTCAAATATGCTAGGCGTTATCAAATTTAGCAGCGAACTAATTGCTACGGTCCAACACACGGATTCAAAGCATTTATATAGTATCAGATCCACGACGCAATTTGAATCGTAGATCCTGGTCATGAAAGTAATATATACAATATTCATAATAGCAAAACTAGCACGTGAAAGAAGTAGAAATTGTGCGGCGAGTAATTAGGACCGATTCTTTGGGAGCAAATTAACCCCAGAATTAGTAGAGATAAGTCGACACTGCTGAAGCCAAGATCTGTAAGTACCAGTCAACATTATTCCCGAGGGTCATCTGTATTATGTCATATGTGTATCTGTGTAAATACGATGGGGAGTGTAATTAATCTGTACTATGAGGATCCTGCGAGTGTTTGTTCTATGTCTGGTATGATAATACACGATCGCTTTCACCAGAATTTCAAGTGCTTTTATTTATCAGGTTACCAGTGTAGTTAGGCGTGCATGTTTATTGTTGTTGATTATATCGTACAGGTGTTTAACCCCCACGCACCCCGTATATATATAAGTATTGAGAGGCGGGTAAGTTACAATTGGTCGCCCAAGTGGGGTTGAAACGTTACAATTGACGCCCAACTGTGGAGATCAAAGTACGATATAGAAACAACAATAACATTCACATGTACACATACGCTAATAAGCTTAGTATAATTTTCATGCAGGTTAAATGTTATGGGAGGATGGAGTTGAGAAGTAGAGTTATTAGTAAAATTAACGTTAAGATGTGGGAAAGAACTTGAACATGGATATGGTTAGGAGCGGTGTAGGTGAAGGCTTGATAGAGGAACCGTCGGAGAACTCTAACAATTCCGAGAAAGATCAGATCACTATGCAGGGGGGGGGTAGTAAAAGTAAAGGTAATGGAGGGGATGTGTTGTTGTTTGAGCCCTCAGTCTTTTGACTGGTTTGATGCAACTCTCCATGCCTCCCTGTCCTGAGCTAATCGTTTCATCTCTACATAGCTACCACACCCTACATCCGAGGCAATCTGTTTAACATATTCTAACCTTGGTCTACCCCTACAGTTCTTGTCCTCAACCCTTCCTTCCATAACTAAGCTTGCTATTCCTGGGTGTCTTAGTATGTGTCCTGCCAACCTATCTCTTCTCTTCATTAGCAGTCGCCAGAAACATCTCTCCTCTCCCACTAGTATCAATACCTCTTCGTTTGTAACTCTATCTATCCATCTGATCTTCATCATTCTCCTGTAACACCACATTTCAAACGCTTCAATTCTCCCCTTTTCTGCTGCACCAATAGTCCAAGTTTCACTTCCATAGAGTGCCACGCTCCAGACAAAGGCCTTCAAAAATGACTTCCTAATACCTAAATCTATATTCGATGTCAACAGATTCCTTTTCCGTAGAAATGCTTTCCTTGCCTGAGCTAACCTACTTTTTATATCCTCTTTGCTTCGTCCATCACTGGTTATTTTGCTTCCTAAGTAACAGAATTCTCCTCCTCCCTTTAGCTTTTCACCTGCCAATTTGATGTCCATAGAGGTTTCTGATTTATTTCGGCTACATTCCAATATTTTTGTTTTACATTTATTAATTTTCATCATGAATTGTTTCCTCAAGACGGAGTCCATACCATTCAAAAACTCATTCAAATCCTCAGGCGTGTCGGCCAAGATGACTATGTCATCGGCAAATCTCAGGGTTGAAATTATTTCTCCTTGAATCTTCACTCCCACTTTACATTTTTCTCCAATTTCCTTCATTGCGTGTTCAATGTAAAGATTGAAAAGTATGGGTGATAAGTTGCAGCCTTGCCTTACACCTTTCTGAATACCAGCTTCTCTCTCATGTCCTTCAGCTCGAATGACTGCTGTCTGGTTTCTGTATAGATTGTAGATCACCCTCCTATCCCTGTACTTTATTCCAATCATTTTCAAAATGTCAAACAATTTAGTCCAATCAACGTTATCAAAAGCCTTTTCTAAGTCTACAAATGCCATGAACGTTCTCTTATCCTTCCTTATTCTACCTTCCAAAATCAGCCTAAGACTCAGTACAGGTTCCCTTGTTCCTACATTTCTCCTGAAACCAAACTGGTCTTCACCCAACTCCGTTTCTATCTGACTTTCTATCCCCTTGTAAATTATTCTAGACAGGATCTTTGAAGCATGAGTAATCAAGGGGATGTGAATGATATGATATTCCAAATGCTTGTGGCTATGAAGGAGTCTATGAAACAGCAAGGAGAATCTTTAAGTAAGAAAATGGGCAAAGTCAGAGAATATATTAAACAGCAGGAAGAGTTTATGGGTCAGAAAATAGGAGGTGTGAAGGAGTCTTTGAGTAAAGAAATAAGAGATGTGAAAGAGTCGATAGGTAAGCAGGTGGAATCCGTGAAATTATATGTAGATGAGACAGTGAAGAAACAGGCAGATGCCACTAATGCTAAAATAGAGTCTGTAAGTAAGGAGGTAAGAGAGTTGAATGAGTCTTTGAGTACAGAGAAGCTAGGCAGCAAGGAGAGTCTATGGTAGAGGTGGAGAAGCAGCAGTTAGAGGTGATGTTAGATAATAGTAAAGTAGAGGAGGGGAAGAAACAGCAGTTAGAGGTGATGTTAGGCGAAAGTAGCTTGGATGAGAGTGAACAGGAGTTGGAGGGGACGTTAGGTGAGAGTAGCGGAGAGGAGGAGAAGCAGCAGTTGAAAGTGACGTTAGATGAGAGTAGTTTAGATGAGAATAGGCAGGAATTGGAGGGGGCGTCAGGTGAGAGTAGAAGAGATGGGGAGAAGCAGCAGTTGGAAGTGACGTTAGGTGAGAGTAACTTAGATAAGATGAGGCAGCAGGTGAGGGTGACGTTAGGAGAAGGTAGAGGAGATGAGGAGAGGCAGCAGGGGAAAGTGATGTTAGGTGAAAGTAGCTTAGATAAGATGAGGCAGCAGGTGAAAATGACGGTTGGTGAGAGTAGCTTAGATAAGATGAGCAGCAGGTGAGGGTGACGTTAGGAGAAGGTAGAGGAGATGAGGAGAGGCAGCAGGTGAAAGCGACGTTAGGTGAATATCAGCAGGGAATCCTAGTAGACAGAATGAACAGAAGGTGGAAATCAGGAATTATAGAAGCAGAAAGAAACAGAGTAAACAGATGATATTGCCTATGAAGTTAGATTTGATTTATGAAGTAGTAGGCCTACTTGGTGATGACAAACTGAACAAGCATAAGGTTAGCATGGATTTTGATAACGGAGTTTTATGTCTGGAGAGGGACACTAAGGGTCAGGGAATTAAGATGAGGTATGAATTAGTTGAGGAGATGGATGGTGCGTGTATTACTAATGGTTTGGAGGGGATGTCAGCAGAGGTGTCTGACGAGGAGGTACAGCTGGAGGCTGGAGGTCGTATGTTGGTTGAGGAACATCGAGGTGATCCACTTTGGGAAGCCTTGGACAGAAGTAAGTTGTGTGATGGGAGTAAGGAAGAGTTATTGGAAGTGTTATTGAGTAACAAGGAAGTGTTGAGTGAGAAACCTAGGTTAACGCACGTATACACCCGTCAATTCGAGCTGGTTGATAGTTCGCCTTTTTCAGGACCCAGATATGCCATTCTTTTCAGGTAGGAGGCTGCCGCGGAGAATGAAAGTAGCCACATGTTAGATCTAGGGGTCATAGAGCCACAGAAAGGTACTGGTGAGTATATCAAAGGACGTGAAGGTAAATATGTAAATCCTCAGGTAAGTATAGGTAAGTATGATGGCTCAGGGATGTATGATTTTGAGGTGGTTTTATTGTTGGTGATGATGATCACAGGGCGGGAGAGAGACAAGAGCAAGGCTCAGATCTCTAGTTTGATTTTTATAGTGGTGATCAGATCTTGCTCAGAATGCCGTGCTCTTTTTCCGTTGTTGGCCAGGAACTGTAAGAGTTCGTTTCAATTGTTCAGGGGACCCTTTGTAGTAAATAAGCAGATTGGCGAGTGTGCGTACAGCTTAGCAGATCACCAAGGAACCAATGTAGGGTCATACAATGTACATAATCTTAGGAAATATGTTAGTTTGTAATGGTAGGAAGGATCCTCTGAGGCAGATTTAGCCGACATTGTGGTGTATTACACAGATACACTTCAAGAAATGACGAAGAGGCTACCATTGACCAAGTGACAAAAGCAGAGCAATTGAGTGTAAATGCATTTTAGCATGCATTTTGGCGAGTGCAACATGGCTCTGTGCCAACATGATCATATGACATGGCAAAGTTGAAGGACACGTGAGGAATTTCCGTGTGAACTAGCTTTTAGGACACTTGAGTAAGGTCGGTGTGAGTTAGGTATGAGAATAACAAAGACTTTTGAAAGAAAGAAATATTTACATGACTTCACGAAAATGAATTGTATTGAGGGTGATAATTTGATATTTGAAGGGTGATTTGTGTATGTTGCCTATAGTGTATTTTAGGGTCAATTACGTATTTCAGTAAAGCCTCCGTGGCTTAGGCGGCAGCACGCCGGCCTCTCACCGCTGGGTCCGTGGTTCAAATCCCGGTCACTCCAAGTGAGATCTGAGCTGGACAAAACGGAGGCAGACAGGTTTTTCTCCGGGTACTCCGGTTTTCCCTGTCAAATTTCATTCCAGCAACACTCTCCACTATCATTTCATTTCATCTGTCATTCATTTAATCATTGCCCCAGAGGAGTGCGTCAGGCCTCGGCAGCCAGCACAGTTCATCTCCTCGCTGCAAGATAGGGGCTTCATTCATTCCATTCCTGACCCGGTCGAAGACTGGAAGCAGGCTGTGGATTTTCATTTTCTTTATGTATTTCAGTGTTTTTTGATGGAGTCCCCATTCACATATTCATAGGAACTCCATGGAAGGGAATCTGTAACATTCCCAGTTTACAAAGGGGGAGGTGCAATTTTATTAATCATGTGTATATTTTTATTTGATGCTTTTTTATGTCTTAGAATTATTTATTAGAGTGTATATGATGACGTGATTGATTTCCAATTAATTTGTTTAGATTTTAAGTATTGTAAATTAGCAGGATCCGAGTCTAGGGAAATGGAAATATTTTAACATTGGAAGGATGTAAAAGTTTTGAAGCTGGATTTGTGTTCTTGACGAGGAAATGAAGTTGTTCTTGAGGCCGGGTTAACCCCAAGCGCCGAGTGGAGGATGAGTCACAGGGGTGAGAATTGACATCACTGTACCAGCGAGGGCTGTCTGCTGTTTCCATATTTGGTTATAATTTGAGTCGGGTATTGTGATTGGTTGGATCCCATGGGTGAACACAGGTAGAACGATGTGTTGGTGGGGGAGATTGACGGTTATTTAGAGTTCGTTGGAGCAGTAAAGGTTGACTTGATTTTCAGATCCCGTGAGGATCGGTACTTGATTTTAGGATCCCGTGGGGATCGGACTCAATGTTTAGACCGCGTGTGGAGCGGAACTCAATTTTTGGATTCCGTGCGGATCGGTACTCAATCTTCGGTACTCCACGAGGGAGTAGAACTTGTCCATTTGGTAGTGTGTGTTTTTGTTGGTCGAGGAGGAAGTATTACGGAATAACACAAGTTGTGTTTAGGATACAATTACTGAAGTTGTTGGCTATAAGTTCTTTAGGGAATGATGAGCCTAGTTTTAAGTATACTGCCTAGGTTACTTATCTCAAACTGCAGAAAGTATTGTGATCTAAAATCTGTACATCAGTATTCCGGGACTATAGCGGCAAATTATTCTTCAACGAATGCTAGTCAAATATGCTAGGCATTATCAAATTTAGCAGCGAACTAATTGCTACGGTCAAACACACGGATTCAAAGCATTTATAAAGTATCAGATCCACGACGCAATTTAAATCGTTGGATGCTGGTCATGAAAGTAATATATACAATATTCATAATAGCAAAACTAGCGCGTGAAAGAAGTAGAAATTGTGCGGCGAGTAATTAGGACTGATTCTTTGGGAGCAAATTAACCCCAGAATTAGTAGAGATAAGTCGACGCTGCTAAAGCCAACATCTATAAGTACCAATCAACATTATTCCCGAGGGTCATCTGTATTATGTCATATGTGTATCTGTGTAAATACGATAGGGAGTGTAATTAATCTGTACGATGAGGATCCTGCGAGTGTTTGTTCTATGTCTGGTATGATAATACACGATCGCTTTTACCAGAATTTCAAGGGCTTTTATTTATCAGGTTACCAGTCTAGTTAGATGTGCATGTTTATTGCTGTTGATGATATCGTACAGGTGTTTAATCCCCACGCACCCCGTATATATATACATAAGTATTGAGAGGCGGGTAAGTTACAAGGTATATAATGTAGAATTGAGAGTATTTGTTACCATTTTGGTCCTTATTGACAATTTCAATTATATTATGTAATTTAATACACAACTTTTTGCCAAAATCAATCCACAGTATTCGACCTTTGGTCATCAGAGCTCGTGCATTGAAGCGAGTTTAGTTAGTAGAGCACGTGCTCGGCTGATAATCTAGAATCTCACCGGCTAGTTGAAATTTTATGTTCAGTCCATCATTTCGATCACAATAAAATAAAATAAAGTTACCATACCCAACAAACAATACGAATGTGCAGTAATTCGATTGACCTACATAACAAAACCCTCGAAATGAACTTTGTATTTCACAAGTTAGACAGCTGGAGTAATCAGGCATTCGTATTAG
Organism: Meconema thalassinum; assembly: GCA_946902985.2. Lineage (NCBI taxonomy): Eukaryota > Metazoa > Arthropoda > Insecta > Orthoptera > Tettigoniidae > Meconema > Meconema thalassinum. The sequence continues at coordinate 219,291,394 of OX336391.1, forward strand.
CAGAGAACGCTGTGTCGTCGTGCCTCTCGTTTAGATCAATGTATCATGAGCGCTTCGCTACAGAATTGTGATATTGCAGGCAACTTCCACACCAAAAGATAGTAGCTCCAAGCGCAACCAAAAAATCGATTAATCAATTAGTAAACACGAGAAAAAAGAATAAGTGTTGAAAATGGTTTAAATGTGAAGTCATCGCTTAAGTTGAGTTACGCTTTTTTTCGGAATGATGTATAGGCTAATAGAAATCTATAAAAGTTAAATTTTGCGTAAAGATACGTGTCCTTCCTTGTTTATGCTAACAATATCCAAATAGCAGTCAGTGACCGTGGAAGAACAAACATCAATCAAATTGGGAAGGGTTTCAGGAGAAGAAAACGAAGAGATTTCAGCAAAGCTTTTGAATCTTGTTCAATTTTTGTTGAGAAGGCACATTTTTGTTTTATTCGGTTTTAGTCTAATTTCCACAAAGACCTGTCAGTTGTAACTCTTCAGTCGGTCAACTTGAATTTGCCCAATGACTGGGCGGAGTCCAATGTATAAAATATATGAATTATAAGTAAGTAGCACTCCTGGAAACATTACATGTGTTACTTATGATCACTATTACAATGCTTGCCATGGTGGGTGAGTGGTTAACGTGTCGGTCTACTAACCCCAAGCTTGCAGGTTCGCTCCTGGCCGTGGCAAGTGATTTTTGAAAGGCGGCAAAAATTACGACACGTATGTCATACGATGTTGGCATGTCAAAGAACTCATTTGAATTCAGTAGGCCGTGTTCATAGTGGCAAAATTAATCTCGGGAGTTTCCGCCAACAGTTCCTCACTTCTCTACTACAAAGCTCTACAGTGTTCAAGGAGCTTAGATATCTGACCTTCTTGACTTTTATTGTGCTTCAAGGAACAACGAAATTCGACATGCAAGCTACCCTTTGGGTGTCAAATAACAAAGCTTGCACCCGGCACCCGAGGCCATACAATATTATTATTATTATTATCACTATTACAATCACTATTACGTCATAACACTCGAATGCTCCGAGTGGGTAAGAGATTTCACGAGCCCTTCATCCAGGAAAGCCACCAACAGCAAGGAGGTTCAGTCATGTTTTGGGGTGGAATCATGTTCGGTCGACATACGCCTCTAATTCCTATCCACGGTAACATGACTGGTCTGGTGCATAGAGACAACATCCTTGAACCTGTCGTTGCAGGATTTGCTGCCACAATGGGTGAGGACTTTACACTAGTGGATGATTTACTGGCACGTTAAAGATCCCCTTCGGGAAAAAATTCCGGCACCCCGGCGTCTCTTAAAGCCACAGTTGTTAAAAGGGACGTAAAATCAGTAACATTATTAATACACTAGTAGACGATAATGTTTGTGCCCATCGAGCTAGGGTGGTCAATCAGTTCCTTTAGATGCATGTCATACAGAGAATGGAGTGGCCTGGCCATTCTGCGGACAAGAGCTGTATTGAACATGCATGGAGAGAGCCCAAGAGGGCAATGTTGCACCGTCCCAATCCTCCAACAAACAAAGAGCAACTGATTGAAGCTGCTGTCCAAGAGTGGGATAATCTGTCCCAAACCACGTTGGATTCGTTTGTGCTCAGTATGCCCCGTCGACCGCAAGCATGGATTAGAGTTCGTGGTGGCCATACACGGTATTGATATGTCCCAATATGAAAAGGACGTTTGCGTGCTCAGTCCCACATTATCACTTTTGTTATTTGTTGTGTGTTTGCAAAGCAGATAGTGTCTTGTTTTTCTTTGTATGTACCCTATATTGTGTATAATATGATAACATACACATAGCAAAATAAACAAGTTACTAAATCGCAATGTGCAAAACCCTTTTTGAGCACGGTATAAGTTTAGTTTGTTTAATTAGGGTTTGTGAATAACGAAAGTGTATACAAATTAGAATTACACAATATAATAAATAAAATAAAATTAGAGCATGCATTTGAATTCTATTATGTATAAAGTTACATATCTCAGCGGAGCCTTGGTCGTACAGTTGTTACCCTTTTGCCTGCCTACTCCCGCCGGGGTCATTGTGATCATAACTAATTCATGTATTTTTTTCAGGGAGTTTATTTACTTATTACTCATACAAGTACTTCAAGTACTTGGGAAGCATAATTCAAGAAAAGGGAGGCAATAGGATGGAAATAAATGAAAGGGGAAGGTGCGCAGATGGATTTCTCAAGAGTGTTAGGGGGATGATATGGAATAAAGATGTACCAAAAAATGTAAAGGAATCATCTACAAGACCTACTTTGTGCCAATTTTGACGTATGGTTCAGAAACATGGGTGATGAAGTAAAGGGACAAGAGTAAAATACGAGCAGTGGAGATGAAGTTCCAGAGGAGTAGGGTAGGAGTGACAAGAATGGACAGAGTAACAAGATGTATAACACAATTTACACTCGCCAAATCAATACTTTACTTTACTAAAAATACTATAGGTACATGTTTCGGAAACTTGATATGTTTCCTTCTTCAGCCCATATGTTGGTGTGAAACATCATATATCGAAATCCTAACCAAAAATAAAAATAAAGTTCGTACTTTTTCTCTTGTTCTTCATTTGTTGAGCCTGTGTCATTAGACATATTAATGTCAACCTTGGAATAAGCACTTATTATTTGAAGTGATGAATGAGTTACGTGAAACGTTAAATATTTATTCCTTGTAAGGATGATTGGGTGTGGTGTCAAGAAATTTTGATCAAGTCAGGATATATGTAGGAATTAATCTATTACGGCATGGGTTGAGGATGCAGTTTTCTTTTTTGTTATTTAAATGATCTGCTAATGTATCAAATAATACGTTAGTCTCAAAGTTAATCTTGTTCAGATTATTGCATTCATTAGATCTCTGATAAGTGTTGATATGAATATTTTCCAAAACATTCATATAGCTGCCTTTCGATGCGTAATGCAAAATTTTGACATCATTATTTATGTCCGTGAACTTATGTCCCGTTTCTTCCTTATGTACCGCCATGGCTGAGAACTTCCTGTGCTTTATGGCCGAAACATGCTCAGCATAACGAGTGCGTATGCTCCTACCTGTTTGTCCCGCATATTTGATTTGCAAAAATTACATCTGAGCTCATAAATTCCCGATTTTAAATGTTTATCAATACTGTTAACTTTATTTGTGTTAAAAAATTTGTTGAAGATTGAATTATTTGTTTTAAAGGCGATGCTCATATTGTGTTTCTTGAGGATATTGGTTACTGTGTACACACTTCGATCCACGTAGGTGAAGGTAGCAAAAGTCTTCTTAGATGTGTCCTCTCTAAGTAATTTAGTTAAGGGTCTATTTTTTAACTTGTAAATTAATCTGCTGACATAATTGTGGTTATAACCATTGAGTTTAGCTATTTGATATATAATATCAATTTCTTGCTTTCGTTCATGATCAGAAGAAGGGATACGTAACGCTCTATTAATAAGGCTTATGAATGTTGCATTCTTATGGCCGCCTGGATGGTTAGAATCCTGCCGTATAACTGTACTCGTTTGCGTTGGTTTTCTGTATACTTTATAATGCATACGATTGTCTTTTCTAATCACAGTTACATTCAGGAAATTAATTTTGTTGTCTACTTCTGATTCTAAAGTGAATTTAATATTTCTGTCTATTTTGTTCAAATTATCTAATATTTGTTCAATCGCTTGAACTTGGTTATTGGTAATGAAGAAAATATCATCTACATATCTTCCCCAGAAAATGATGCCATTCATTTGGTTAATAATCTTCTCATGTTCAATGTGGTCAAGGTAAATGTTGGCTAAAACACCTGACAATGGAGAACCCATTGCAAGGCCTTCAGATTGTTTAAACATTTTCTTGTTGAACAAAAAAATGTTGTTGTCTGTGACAAAGGTTAAAATTGAAATGAATTCCTCGATTTCCACTTTAGACAAATCGCTATTGTTAATTAATCTATCCTGAATGATCTTGATCGTTTTCTTGACCGGGATGTTAGTATACATGTCTTTAATGTCGAACGAATGCATGGTGTTGTTCTCGTTTAATTTCAAGTCTATGGTTCTTTCGCAGAAATGCATGGTGTTGACGAAAGAACAGTCGGCCTTGAGTTTGTAGTGCTTATTAAGAAATTGTTGGTCAAATTTCGCTAGTTTGTACGTTGGGCTATTCCTGAAATTCACAATAGGCCTAATAGGGGTGTTAGGTTTATGAATTTTCGGAAGAGATTTCAAAGAGGGAATGCCGGGGTTCATGCTTACTAGCATATCTGCTTGTTTCTCATCTAAGACAAAAATGGTGTCGACAGCCTTCATTTAGCGTTATAGCTCGTGTGTCGACCCTGAGTCGTCACAATGTTTGGCCGCTCGTTTCTAGGTTACCTGGCATGCCAGGGTTTTTGTACTTCGTTTGGTCAGTGCTGGCCCCTTCCGGAAACTGGAAGGAACCAAACGGGAGTGTTTTACTTTCTCTTTGCTCGGCAAAACTGCTCCGTTTCCTTGACGTGGAAAGCATTCGCAGTGAAGCAACATGGCGGTGCGGCGCCTCGTTTGTAGGTTACCTGGCATGCCAGGGATTTTGTACTTCGTTTGGTAAGTGTGGTTCCGGAAACCGAAAGAAACCGAACAGGAGTGCTTTAGTTTCTCTTTGCTCGGCAAGACTGCCCCGTTTCCTTGACATTGAAAGCAGTCGCGGTAAAACAACATGTCGTTATAGCTCGTGTGTCGACCCTGAGTCGACACATTGTTTGGCCGCTCGTTTCTAGGTTACCTGGCATGCCAGGTCTTTTGTACTTCGTTCGGTAAGTGCTGGTCCCATAAATCGAAAGTAACGAAACACGAGTGTTTTGGTTTCTCTCTGCTCGGGAAAACTGCTCCGTTTCCTTGACATGAAAAGCAGTCGCGGTGAAGCAACATGGCGGCACACAGTCTGACCGAAGCTGAGATCCAGGCGTCTATTTCGGCTGATTTTGATGATAGTGACCATAAGAGCGATGCAATTTTTGAATCTGGCGATGAAAATGATATATCCGTGAGTGGTTCAAGTGACGATATTGATATCGGCGTCGCAAGATATCATGGAGGAGGCAATAACATTATGTGAAGCAATCAGGGTCAATCCAGGCATTTGCTTTGAACGCTTCCACACACTCAATACATACCGTTAAGAAAGTTAAAAACATTATTTTGTGTCATGTAAATGCCATACTTTCATTAATTTTGTACTTCCTTCCTGTATATATTGTTACAACCAGTACTTAATACCAGGTTTTAAAATATGAAGAATGCCGACAGAAATAAATACGAGTTGGTAGAAACCGGGACTTACAATAATTCGAGTGGAAAGGGTTAACCATTGTTTCCCATACCTTTTCTCTGGGGACACTATCATATGCCTTTTCTAGATCTATGAAAGTCATGACCAAATCCTCTCCATATTCCCAGTTCTTTTCCATCACCTGCCTCAAGCTAAAGATTGGGTCCACTGTGGATCTTCCACTCCTGAAGCCATACTGTTCCTCTTGCAACTCTCCTTCCACCTTTCTTCTCATTCTGCTTTCTAATATCCTTTCCAGTATTTTTACTATCTGTGATATGAGGGTGATCCCTCTATAGTTATCACACACTTTCTTGTCCCCTTTCTTAAACACTGGTATTATTAGCCCTTTCTCCCAGTCTTCTGGTACACATTTCCGTTTCCACACACACTTTAGCAGTCGATACAACCATTGCATACCAACAGGTCCAGCAGCCTTTATCATTTCTACACTGATTTCATCCACCCCTGTTGCTTTTCCCACCTTCATTTTCTGTACTGCTCATTCCACCTCCAGCATTGTTATATCATCTTTTATAGAGTCGTCAGGCTGTGTCACTTCCATCTCACCTGAACAATTGTTCACATTCAATAGCTTATCGAAATACTCCTTCCATCGTCCCTTATCTCTTCTGGGTGTGTTAACAACTCTCCATCTTCCTTTTTCACTAGCTTTGGAGTAACTCATTCTTTCCTCTTACTTCTTAGAAGTCCATACAGCATCCTTTTACTGCCACTTACATCTGTTTCCATTCTTCGTGAAAATTCTTCCCAACTTTTCTTCTCCTACCACTTTCTTACAATTAATCGATATCTGAAATTAATCGATTAAAAGTAACAGCCCTACTTTAATCAGTAGCATTTTAAGATTGTTGAAATACGATAATTCTCCATTCCTCAGCATCTGTTAAGGCCATTAGCTGTTAGAATTGAAGTTAAAGATGACTATCACATTAATTACACTGATGGATTTGCAGTCGAATAACACATTTATCAAAATCATCAATATCAGGGATGCGGCTGGGTACCATTGGGCCTTACATGGTGTTCCAAACATGGTACACTATTGGTATATTGGCTTTCACGGCCAGTGAATTAAAACTTTCGCCTAGGAACACCAAGCTGACTCATCAGCGGGCACTTGGTGTCCGTACCCGGACCCCCACAGGAGTAGCGAACAGCGTGCTACCTCCCTTTTCATTAAGCGCACCTGCGCCTCTTTACTGCGAGAGCTAAAAGCCAATATACCATCCTTATGGAAGCCTTCATAGGGAGGTGAAGGGTGCTAGAGCTTTTAGTTCTCGAAGTAAAGATGCACAGGTGCGCTTCATGAAAAGGGAGGTAGTGCGCAGTTCGCTACTCCTGTGGGGGTCCGGGCAAGGACACCAAGAACCCGCTGATGAGCCAGCTTGGTGTTCCTAGGCGAAACCCTACACAAGACATGGCATAAACTTAGAAAAATTGCTGAGTTTTAGGGTACTCTATTCCTTGCACTTATTTATTAATCCCCATGTACATTTCTTTTTTTTTTTTTTCAGGATTAGGGAATAACCCTCACAATTCGGTTACAATCGTGTTGACCGACTGAAAAACATCACATTTTGATTACTAAGGCAACGCTGAAATATGGCTTCTAACACCACAATACTTACTTCCTTCGTGAATAATCCTTCTAACAGCCTTCTCTGGCACTTTTGTTGCAGCTACCACTCTATCTTATAGTTTTTTCAAAGGAATTAAAGCCTCACCTGATGCTCCTTCACTTTTTTATAAACAAATGCACATTATTTATAACCTCACGAGTTTGTCTAAGGATTTGCCACGGAGTTTTGATTGAAAAGGTGTCATTTCGCTCAGCACACTAACACAATCTCCACTATTAGCAACACAACACAACACACACAATAAACTAGAAGTAACTATGATAAATATCAGTCTACTACTGTAGTTCATTTATTCATCAGCAGAGCAAACAGCACGAATGACACAGGTCGAACAGACCTATAAATTAAACTTCTACACCTAATTATATTCCTTAATCCAACATCGAGGTCGCAATCTTTCTTGTTGATATGAACTCTTTAAAAAAATTACGCTGTTATCCCTAAGGTAGCTTTTCGCACTACTGACAAAGGACAACTCACATATCAATTGCACATATTTGAGGCTCGCAGACTGTCTTCCGGACGACTGCGAAACTGGGGCAGACCGGCCAAAAATTATGGCATAAACTGTATGATGACACGATGGGGGACCAATTTACTTACTATGTCTCATGGAGGCACGTGTATAGAAACAAGATTTATTCAAATAAAAAGAAGTATCTTTCAGAGTGACAGCTTGAGCTCCCTATGGTTCTGTTTGATGCTCAAACCACTATCATGCAATATGTAACTTTCCAATTAAGCACCATGTTATAGTGAAATACAATATTTATCATTTGATATACATGGATAACATCAAACTACTGTATATGCATCCTCTGAGAAACACATAGACAATCTAATCGCTTTAACTGCTTAATTTTCGGCTGATATTGGAATGTCCTTTGGGTTAGACAAGTGTTGCACCCTCACCATTCGACAGGGAAAGTTTGAGGCCCGAGTATTTCAACTTGGTGATGGTTGTCTCATTAAGCCTATGGAAGGTAATGAGACCGACAAATATCTTGGTCTCCTGCAATCTAATCAAATTGATCATAAAGGCATTAAAGGTTGAACCATAGCCATCTACAATCAAGAAGATTTTAAAATCAAAGTTGAATAGCAATAACTCCTTCAAGGCCATCAACACCTATGTTATTCCTGCTCCGATGTACACCTTTGATATTATCAAATGGACGCAGACAGATTTGGAGAACGTCATAATTAGGACATGCACCATCTTAACAAAGCACAGATGTCTCCACCCAAAGCCAGCTGTTGAGCGTCTGACGATCCTACGTTAGAGAGGTGGGTGAGGGCTTACGGACATTATCCAGTTACATGCAAAGCAAGTGAAGCATCTCCAGAGATACTTTCTTAGCAGACATTACTCTCCCATGCATCAAGCTGCTGTCAAGGCAGATGACAAACGCACACAAGATTTTCTTCACATGAGGGATATACAGTTAGCCACCGATGAGGAACGTGCAGCCATCAAGCTTCAGCAGTGGACGCTGAAAGCACTGTAAAGCCGTCATCCATATGATCTCAACCAGAAGCATGTCAATATTGATGCGTCAAACAGCTGGTCGATTCATATGGCCATATTCACTGACCCCAAAGGATTCATGGTTGCAATCCAGTATCAGGTTATGGCTACCAAAAACTATCTTAAGTATATCATTAAAGAAAATATGCAGGATGATAAATGCCGACAATGCAACTAGAACCTGAAACAATCCAGCGTATCACAGGAGATTGCCAAGCGACTTTATCGCTCAACTGGGAGTAGAAGCAAGATGCAGAACGACCATAGGAAAATATCCTGCTAACAGAATGACCCACAAAAATGGAATAAGGTTTGTCAACTGTGTTGGATAATGTTCAGATAATGTCAACTTTCTATAAACATTAACCAAGCAAACAGTTTGCCTGGTAACTTGAATGGAGAGAAACAAATTGATCACGTGGCATCTCCAGGACAGCAATGTGGGAAATTATAATGTTAAGTACTCCCAGGGGTTCACAACTCGTAGGACGTGGTTTGGCGACCACGGGACCCCAGCTGAGTCTGGCATTGCTTCCTCTTTCTAATGCCGGGCTCCTTTCAGTTATCTTTCCTGGCTGCCTCCCTTGGCCAACACTTGTTCTCTTCCGACCCCGACGGTATTAGAGTATCCGAGGCCTAGGAAGTCTATCAATTACCTGCCTTAATTGGCCCTTGTCTACCTTTGGGTGTGGTGAACCCATGGTACAAATAGCCTAAATATGATAGTGTGTGAGACGAGGCCTCGGATGGAGGTCCTTGATTCATGCCCCGACCCAGATCACTGGAACGGGGAAATGAAGAAGAAGAGATAGAGAGATCATTACCTTTCCAAGATTAAAATAAATTTCCTTTCAGAAAGGCTCTGTAATAATTTTCACAGATATGATGTGACAAAACTAAAGATTGATCAAGAAGTATTTGAGCAATACCACCAGCAACTAACATTTCAATCCAATAATTGGACTGTCATTGCCTCCTAAAACCACGAAGCAGCCAATGTTTCAATCGGAAGTGAAAACATAGATGGTAGAACGATATCTGCGACAGTGCAGGTGCACATAGAAGAGATGTCTGGAAGAATTGGAAGTTGACAAAGAAACAAGATTTTAACAAGTTTTGTGACTGTCTGAGAGATGCAGCCAGAGTGTGCCGACTTGCAAGGTGATCACAAGAGAAAAAACGGAATAACAGATTGATCAGGATTTCCGGAAGAATAATGCCAAGGACTTCTATCAAACTTTCAAGTCTAATCTGAAGGGTCGAGCATGTGTTTCAGAGATATCGACAAAGAGAACTGTTGTATCCTGGCTCAGTAATTTAAGAAATTACTATTAATAGTGATTTAACTTCTTGATAAAATCAGTCATTACGGCTTCATCCTTTTGACTATGAAGGACTTTGTTAACTTTGTTACATAAACTGTGACAGATGAAAATAGGTTTGCTTTGGTTTTAACTTTAATTTCTGTTGTTTAACTTAAAACTTACTAGGATTTCAAATTTGTAGTGGAGTTCATGGTGTCAAATTCTTGGATCTTATTGGTTCGAGGGTCGGTGTTCTAGTAGTCGAAAAAACAGGTGTTGTTCTTAGATGTTGGAGAATGCTTGTGGATATACTTGACACTTAATTTGATATGGAAAGTTATATTAAATAATGTTAATAGTGTTGAATGTGGTGCAATTATATGTATTTTGTGAACTTACCCCTTTAGAGGAAGAAGCGTGCTTAGGTTGCTAGTTGCTACTACCTGCTTATTAACTGCCATGTGTGAGTTATGGAGAGCGGGGAAGGGAGACGGGAGGTAAAGCAGAGTGGAGTTTTGTTATCAGATGTATTCTTCACGGCATATCATTTAAATTAATTTTATTATTGTTATGTATGTAACCATGTTGTGGTGTAGAGGCTAGCATTGTTGGCTGTCACCCCAGAGGTCTGGGTTTGAATCCTGGCTCTGCCAAGATATTTTAATTCTGGTCTGAGGGCTCGAATGGGGTAGACTCAGCCTCGTGAGAAAAACTGAGAAGAGGGGTTTCGATTCCCATATCAGCCATCTTGGAAGTGGTTTTCCATGGTTTCCGGTTTTTACTCCAGGCAAATGCCAGGATGGTTCCTAACTTAAGGCCAGTGCTTTTTTTCAGGAGAAACGCGGGGGTATGCATACCCCTTAAACATTTGAAAATTGCTTAAGAAAAAAAATCGGTACATTTGTATCTAGTCCGGCAAATATAACTTCCGACTTGAAGGTTCATCGATCAGCTAAAATCAACGTGCTGTTCACAACAGCTGGAGGAGATTTCGAGTACCGTATATACCCGAATGTAAGAAGAGTTTTTTCCCACTTTTTGTGTTATAAAAATTTGGGGTCGTCTTATATTCAGGGTATTAAAAAAAATAAAAATAAAAAAAAATTGTTATTATTATTATTTGCAAAGTAGTATGTGGTGTCGGCATCTTGTAACTCGCAACAAATCAATGCGTTAATGAAGATTAAAATATGGTTTGTTATGTTAAATTACCATGCATATACGAATAGCATACATTTTGAGGTTAGGATTTACGCATACACGTCATTTTAAGCGGATAAATTATATGTTCGAAAGCATACGGAAATATGTTTTAGAACAATCTTTACGAGAACAACCAGTCAGTTTTACGAGCAGTAATCGAGTGATCAACGTATCTTAATTTAATAACAAAGAAATTATAGAGTATGTCTTGGAAAAGCGGGCAGAGGGATTTCCAATAACACGAGACGTTAAAATGAAAGCACGACCTTGAGGGCATATATTGTGCAAGTTATGAGTTAGCGAGTATTTTTTTTGAAAAAATCTGTAAGAGGCAGTTGATAACTAGGCCTCTTCTTATATTCGGGGTCGTCTTACATTCGGGTATATACGGTAATCCTCGATTTAAATCAATCTATCTAATCAGTTTCTTTTGGTCGGCAACTCGGCACTACGTTCTTCTAAGCACGCAGGCTAGTGTTTTGAGGTGGGGTAGGTTGTTATTTTGTACGTGTGGTTAGTTTTGAAGGATGAAGAAAAAAAACGAACTATTTAAGGAAGGAAAGGAAGATTGTAGTTTTACGTGACCGTGAATCTTATGATTATGAGCCACGGGACCTCCTTTTTACGTGGAATCCGAACCACAGGACATGGCATTTCACTTCGAAAATCTCACATGCATTGACCGGGAATCGAACCCGGACCGCCTTGGTGAGAGGCATACAGCTAGACCGCTGAGACACCACGCCCCCACGAACTATTTAACACCCAGCCAGGCTTCGAGGAAGCTGAAAGTTAAGAATTCGGACACAAACAATGACCGGACTTCGCAAATTGCAAGATTGTGATGTTTTATCGACTACAACTGACAGTACCCCTTAATTATTTGTTAGAAATAAAGCACTGCTTAAGGCCATGGTCGCTTCCTTCCTAAACCTCAACTGAATTACAAATACACACACTAATACAGCCATCATAATAACACAAGATATCAGACAAATTCCACCCACACCCAAGTACATAGGGCTACATGAACACAAGAGCCTCTTCTTCTTCATCGCCTTTCGAGACCACATAGGATCACTTTAACCAACCATTAGTTCGTCGACTTGTAGGAACTGTACGAGCCTTGCGGTCCTCCCGGTACTTCTTCATGCGTATTGATCGTTTGCCCTTTCTTGGGCGAAAAATATTCTTGTAACAATAGCTTCTAAAACAACAACAAAAATTTGTATAATTGACCAAAATGCTAGAAAGGGGGTTAAATTCATTCATAGATTCATTTAAATTTAATTCTGGAGATACATTCTGATATACAATTGATTTAAGCGATTTCATGCACATGCATTATTGAAAGTACAGTAGCCTATATAACTTACAGCATTGACACATATACGAATTAAAAGAGAAACTCATCAAGTTTTTTGAGTCTGCTTGCTACAAATTCTCGATGTGCCCTCTTCGCACCACACGGCAAATATCGATGTGGTACGGTAGTCCAACTCCGACCACACATGCTGGAGCATATCCTGGTCTATTTTAACTACAGCCGCATGGATCCGATTCTTAAGTTCAACAAGTGCAAAAATTATAGCATCGATTATTGTCATCTTGTGACAGGTGCAGATCGGTGTCTTATGTGCTGGCCTCCCCGGTCGCCTGGTCTGATCCCATGTGTTTTCAGTTTATGGGGGTTTATCAGGGATGAAGTTTATGTACCACCCATGCCAGTTAATCTGGTTGAACTGAGGGAACGAATCCATGCGGCTGTGCTAAAATTGACCAGGCTATGCTCCAGCGTTTGTGGTCGGAGTTGGACTACCATATCGATATTTGCTGTGAGGTGCGAGGAGGGCACATCGAGAATTTGTAGCAAGCAGACTCAAAAAAACTTAATGAGTTTCTCTTTTAATTGGTACATGTGTCAATGCTGTAAGCTAAATACTTTCAATGATGCATGTAATTGCTTAAATCATTTGTGCTAACCCTGTATATACCAATCACCAAGGTATATGGCATAATAATGTTACCCCCTCCCCCTCTTATAAAATACTCTAGCTACCCAAGAAAGAGGGAAGACAACCGGGACAATTGCCCGTTGTGATGGAAGTGAACCCATACCCAGAAATCCGTTTAATTTTGGGGCTGCCCTGAGCACTTTGTCCGACAGCTACAAGCACTCCATGATGGTATGTTTGGACACCTTACGGTACCAGAATGAAATTGTGGTGCCCCTCTGAACAATGCGGAACTGCAATATGCGGATGACAATGCTGCTCTAGCTCGCAAACCTGATGAGCCACAACTATCTGTCAAATGTTTCACTTGAGCATTTGAATAGTTTTGCCTACCATCAGCATTCCTAAAACAAAGGTAATTGCACAGCCAGCCCTTGGACTGCCTTTCCAGATTTCAATATATCAATCTCTGGTATGCCTCTAGAACAAGTAGATCACTTCCCCTATCTTGGAAGTATTCTCTCCAGTAACTGCTCATCACAGGACGTTCGGATCTTCCTGAATAAACATCTGAGAATACACATGAAATTGATGGTGTATCGAGCAGCTGTCATCTCCACCCTGCTCTATGGATGTGAAGCCTGGTCTATATCACAATGATATAAAGAAATTAGAATGCGTCCACCAACAGAAACTCAGACACATCATGAATATCAAATAGGATGACTACGTTCCAAACACAACAATTCTTGAGAGGGCAAAGATGAACAGCATAGAAGCCACCATTGTTAGTCAGATGGATCCTGTATAGTGAAATTAGTACACGCTAGAGACCTTCTGGTGCCCTTCTGAAGCGCTTTGAGGACCAGCTTAAGAATACCTTGAGGAGTACAGGCATTGAATGAAGTACTAGGTGTGCCGCTGAGGAGGATCGTCCTTGCAGGTGCTCAACTACGGCAGCTGTTATCACACATTTTGAGCGTGAACATCGTAGTCAAGCTGTAGATAAATGCCCGAGGCAAAAACTACATCAGGCTCAACCACATCCTCCACCTCGACGGTAGCATTTGGTAGCAAAAGTAGGAACTACTTGAAATTATCATCTGCAGTCCTTACTTGAATTATAAAAACAGATAACACACACTAATACAGCCATCACAATTAACACCGGTTATCAGACAGATCCTACACACACCCAAAGTACACAGGGCTACATGACCGCGTTGTCGCAGGCCCTAAACTAAGGAACCAACCATCTTGATATGAGAGGAGACTTACACCAAGAAAAGGGGTGCACATCTTTTGTTCACAAATAGAATCACACGCTCGTATTTGTATTTTCAACTGATGTTGAGAACACTATAAAATATTGAAAGATATACATTTTGGCAATTACCAATAAAATGGAATAAAGCAGGTGAGTACAGTACTGTATATCTAATGCTTATAGATCCTAAAGCACAGCACAAAAATTACAGCCCAGTGCATCCCTGAGTCATGAGAAAAAAAAAGATGATGATGATGATGATTGCTGTTTTAAGTTATCGGCCCCTAATGGTTTGGGTGATAGTGAAACATGAGAATTTAGGGTTAACTATAACTAGAACTAACTACACACTTACAGAAGACAATAAGGCAAATAAAGGACAGGAGAAAAAGAAATGCCCTCAACCCTCGAAGAATGAGGATCGAGGGACTTGGAAGCAAGGAGAGCCATGAAAGGCACACAGGAAAGTGAACGAGGAGAGAGTCCGCCCCAGAGGCAATGAAAAAAAGGGGGAAAAAACGGACCCAGCTCAGGAATCCCTCGGGGTCGCCAACTTCCGAACTCACCAGCCGTGAGCCCCTGAGGGTATAGCACTATCAAGGGTGCACCAGAAGTGGTGGGGCTACACACACCCTGCCTCCTTAACCCTCTCAGTGCCACGCGTATTTCTAAGGTACTAGCCAAGCGTGCCACCCACTCTTTGTCCGATTTGCAGCTCTCTAGAAAAAAAATTAATTACTCTCTCAATTTACATCCATTTTCAGTGTATTTTTTTTTTCTGTTATATAAAAGGAACGGCTCCTTGAATTAATGTCACTTTATATCAAAAAATATGTATAGTTAAAATTGAAATAAATCATGAATTTCAAATTTCAATGAATGAAAATCCACATTTTAAAGCAAATATGTAGTTCTAAAAATCATTGTAACTCACCAACTGTTGATATTTATTGTAGTACACCCTCTTGACTGTTGTTTTGGAAAGAATTAAGTTATTTGGAATGATAATGTGTCATAAATGTTCAAAATATAAAATTTACTAATCACGGCAATTGGCGGTGTTCCACTTATAAAATCACTTTCAGAATCGCTCTCACTCACTACGACCCCACAAGTAGAGTCTTCAACACTATTATGAAGTACCAGTTCACATTCTGACTCCACATAGTCATCATCATTCCCTAAACTATTGATATAATCCACAAAATCATCATCGTTTGTAAACATGTCATCTCGTAAGCCCGCCATTACATGTTGACATGTGGCAATATGCGGATACAACCTTCACATTTTTTTAAAAATTCGTCACACGAAAACAAATAATTTTATGCGGCTCCTAGTGGTAAATGTGGAGACTACGTACCGTACCTTCCTTGATAAGAATATACTGATTTGTGCTGCCATCTACCGTTAAAGGAAGAACTACGACAGTTTCCAAACACGTCTGCACGAGGGATGAAATATCATTCCTGGCACTTTAGGCGAGTTCAAGGAGGAATGAAAAATCATCCCTTGGCACTCAAAGAGTTAAGCGCCTTGAGTAGAAGGCAGGGGATATCATGAAAAGGAAAAGAAGGCTGACCCCTCGAAGAATGAGGGTATCAGGAAAGATGAGACAAGGGCCAATTAAAGCGGGAGAGTGAAAGACTCATTAGGCCTCGAATACCCTAATACCGTCGGGGTTGGAAAAGAACAAGAGTTGACCAAAGGAGGTTGATAAGAAAGGTGACAGAAAAAAATCAACTCTGTTCTTACTGGAATGGACAATCATGTGACGTTTCAGATCTTTCTTCATGGTGAATCCTCGATTACATTTTTCGCACACGTGATTACGTTCACGACTGTGGATAAACAGGTGCATGTTCAAACTCCGCTTCAATGCAAAACTCTTCCCACATTCTTCACACATGAACGATTTTTCACCTGAAATTTGAAATGAATTCACAGATATGAAATAAGCAATTTAAAAACAATAAACATAGCTATTAAAATAGGAACAATTCATGAATAATCACTAAACAATAAAAATAAATTTAAAAAAAAAAACACTCTACCGGGTAGACTAACAAAGTACAACTGAAGAGAAATGTATACACGATATGATAAAATCATTATTACATTACTCTGAGAATGAAACTATTACAGTCGTAAATACCCTCTTTGAAATATAACTACTCTTAGCATTGTTGGCTGCCATCCCTGAGGTCCCTTTCAACCACCCTGTTTTTGTTAGTCCCGGACAGTGTGATGAAAATAGTTGTAGCAGGCAGGAAGAGAGGTATTCAGTGGAGTATGTACGACAGACTTGAGGATATTGATTTTTCTGATGATGTTTGTCTACTTCCACGGAGATTTCGGGACATGAAAGCAAAGTTGGAGAAATTCCAACATGATGCAGAGAAAGTAGGGCTTAAGATCAAGACTAAGAAAATGAGAATTAATTTCAAAATTGGCAGTAAATGATCAAGAATTGAGTTAGACTGATACCTTTGTTTATCTTGTTCATTATTCAGAAAAATGGAGGGGCAGATGAGGATGTAAAATGTCGAATACGAAAAGCAAATTGAGTCTTTGAACAGTGGAGGGGTGTCATACTTGCTCCGGCCTGGCCTAAGCTGGAAAACGGAAATTGATAATGATGATGATTTCGTTGATTTGAACTTTTAAGATCTGACGATGCTCACTTGATGAGCGATACATGTCATCCTTTTAATCGCTCTCTACAATAACTTTTAATCACAAGTAATTTTTTTTTCAGGTTGACTGACTGAAAAGTTTCTCAGTGTGAAGGAAAAAGGAAGGAAGCTTGGAGGAAGAGGAGGAGGATGATTATGATGATCTGCCTGATAACCTGTGTTATTGTCATGACTGTAATGATGTATGTACTTGTAATCGGGTCTAAGATTGGGATGAAGGGAATTGTTAGAAACCATCCCTACATTTGTCTGGAATTTAATTGAGAAACTCTGGAAAAGCACTTCCAGTGTTGATTCTGGACCCACCTCATCTTGACGATTATCCTCAAAAAGCTGAGAGTGGACCATATAGGAGAGAAAAAGCTACTCATCAATCAAGCTGTGAGAGTACTGTACCTGTGTGTATCAGCAAGTGTTTGTTGTAGTTGGAGGCCTCAGAGAATGCTCTTGAACAGGTCTTGCACACGTGTGGCTTTTCTCCGGTGTGTGTGCGCCTGTGACACTGTAGACCATCAGAATTGGCGAATGACTTCCCACAGTCCTGGCAGATGAACAACCGCTCCCCTACGATCAGAAAACAAATTTCACATCTCACAAATTATTTCTAAAAGATTCTGTAAGAAAATATGTTCTCGACTTTCTGCGTTGTTCCTCCCATTAATCCCACCTTTCCTTGTGTAACATGGTGATGAATGGTGATAGTGACTATTGTTTTAAGGGGGTTCAACATTGAGATCATCTGCCTCTAAATTATATTCTACAGGTCTTGAAATTTAGAGAATGGTGATTATGATAATGATGTTCAACATCCTTTTGAACTGTGGTGACCTGTAAATCTATTGACATGGAGCTGTCACATTTAAGCACCCTCAAATGCCATCGGTCTGAGCTGAGATCAAATGAGCTATCTTGGGTTTTGAAGGCCAGTGTTTCACCAACTACTGTATATCATAAATAAATATTAATTTTCAAGAAATAGTTATCAAAATTAACATTATGGGGTTTGAAGCCATTTTTCAGTGTTGCCTTAGTAAACAAAAGTTTGGTGCTTTTCAGTCGGACACGAATGTACCCAAAAGAGTTGGGTTATACTCTAATCCTGAAAAAAATTACATGAGATTATGTATTTATTAATCTCATGTAATTTTTTTCAGGGTTGGGGTTTAACCCAACTCTTTTGGGTACATTCGTGTTGACCGACTGAAAAGCACCAAACTTTTGTTTACCAAAATTAATAGAAAATAATTACAATTGAATCAAAATGGAAGTTGCATTTCTTAAGCTAAAATAAGTACTGAACTGAGCCTCCCCATCTAAGAATCGAAAATGGATAAAAGTTATAGTGTGGCCAGTGATGGTGCAAGGGCTTAGAGCACCTGAAGGAGATTAAGGTTCAAATCCAGACTGCAGTCATATTTTCAAGTCTTATAACCGCTCCAAGGGAACCTATTCTCTAAAGCCATTTAGTTAGTTATTGAGATTTTAAGGGGTGGAACTATGAGGTCATCTGCCCCTAAAGCCATTTAAATGATTCCAAAATACACTTGCCAATTTAGAAATACTGACTTCATTCATTTCATGGTGTCCATAGAATTTTCAATGTCAATTTTCCTGACTCTTCCTGACCATTTTTCAACAAAATTCCTGACTCGCGAAGTCATCGTAACATCGGAAAAATTGTTTATTAGCAAATATATATCTCTTATTTGCAGCCTTCACCATACCGGGTGAGTTAGCCGTGGTGGTTACGGCATGACTGATGGCAGTCGCTCACATCCGGGAGGCGAGGAGGTTCGAATCCCCCCGCCGGCAACCTTGAAGATGGTCTTCTGTGGTTTCCCATCTTCCTTCCAGGCAAATGCCGGGGTTGGTCCCTTACTATAGGCCACAGCCGCTACCTTCCAACTCCTCGTCCTTACATTCCAACTTCCCTCCTTCCCTCCCCAACGGTACTTGTAGCTCACCCATTGGGTGTCCGTCTCGAAGCAGCTACAAAACTGGCGAGCCGAACATGTCCTCGGACACTCCCGGCACTAAAAGCCATACGCTAAAATAAAAATAAAAAAAATAAAATAAAAAAAAAACCATCCCCTTAGCTGCCCAACGCTCGCCTCTTTGTTAATTTAAAATGCAAAATAAAGTAAATTATAATGCAATAATACATAAATCAAAGTACTTAATAACCTAAACTACAGTTATGGGTGATGGGGTTAGTTAGTTATTGTTGTTTTAAGGGGCGGAACTACGAGGTCATCTGCCCCACAGGTGATGGGGTTGCCACATCCCTATGCCAATGCCAAAAAAGCATACACAAAATAGGTAAATGAGGTTTTAACTACACACATCAAAAAAAGTTTTGCATCACCTCGGTTCCCAGATCTCCGGCATATAGACGTTGACTGTGTATATTGTATCCAAGATACAGTCCCTTTGACTGTTCATAGATGTCACTAAAACTGCTCAAAGATGTAAACAACCATGCATGAGCAGGGCCTATTAGACGGAGGGGGTACGACAGCCGATCAGTTCCAGTCATTCCACCAGGACGAAGGTACGCTGCTCATGTTGTCTGTAGTTCTACCATGCCTAGAAGGTCAATACCGCAGTTCGATCGCGTCCGCATTGTTACTTTGTGTCAAGAAGGGCTCTCAACAAGGGAAGTTTCCAGGCGTCTCAGAGTGAACCAAAGCGATGTTGTTCGGACATGGAGGAGGTACAGAGATACAGGAACTGTCGATGACAGGCCTCGCTCAGGCCGCCCAAGGGCTACTACTGTAGTGGATGACCGCTACTGACGGATTGCCGCTCGGAGGAACCCTGACAGCAATGCCACCATGTTGAATAATGCGTTTCGTTCAGCCACAGGACGTCGTGTTTCAACTCAAACTGTGCGCAATAGGCTGCATGATGCGCAACTTCACTCCCGACGTCCATGGCGAGGTCCAGCTTTGCAACCCCGACACCATGCAGCGCGGTACAGATGGGCCCAACAACATGCTGAATGGACCCCACGGAATTGGCATCACGTTCTCTTCACCGATGAGTGTCGCATATGCCTTCAACCAGACAATCGTCGGAGACGTGTTTGGAGGCACCCTGGTCAGGCTGAACGTCTTAGACACACTGTCCAGCGAGTGCAGCAAGGTGGTGGTTCCCTGATGTTTTGGGGTGGCATTATGTGGGGCCGACGTACGCCACTGGTGGTCATGGAAGGCTCCGAAACGGCTTTACGATACCTGAATGACATCCTCCGACCCATAGTGCAACCATATCGGCAGAATATTGGAGAGGCATTTGTCTTCATGGACGACAATTCTCGACCTCATCGTGCACATCCTGTGAATGCGTTCCTTCAAGATAACGACATCGCTCGACTACAGTGGCCAGCATGTTCGCCAGACATGAACCCTATCGAACATGCCTGGGATATGTTGAAAAGGGCTGTTTATGGACGTCTTGACCCACCAACCACTCTGAGAGATTTACGCCGAATTGTCGTTGAGGAGTGGGACAATTTGGACCAACAGTGTCTTGATGAACTTGTGGATAGTATGCCACGACGAATACAGGCATGCATCAATGCAAGAGGACGTGCTACTGGGTATTAGAGGTAGTGGTGTGTACTGCAATCTGGACCACAAATGCTGAAAGTCTAGCTGTATGATGGTACAACATGCAATGTGTGGGTCTCATGAGCAATAAAATGAGCTGAAATGTTGTTTGTGTTGATCTCTATTCCCTTTGTATTTAAAGGTTCCGGAACTCTTGGAACCGAGGTGATGCAAAACTTTTTTTGATGTGTGTATGATGTACTGTAAAAATGGAAACTTATCATAATGCCCAGTGAGTTATTGCTTTATCTTCAGAGATTAGTTGAACTAGTAACATCAAAATATGGCTGTAAAACACAAAATACTATATGGGTAATATAAAATTCCTGACTTTCTAATACTTTTCGTCATTTTTTCCTGACTCACGCTATTTTTTCACACTTTTTCCTGACTTTTCCTGACCAAAAACAAAATTCCTGACTTTTCCTGCCTGTGGACACCATGCATTTTCTCTCATAAAGCAGAACAAGATCAGAAGTCACCCAAGGTTCCTTCTTAGACCTGCAGGATCAACACACTCGGTTAAGATATGGAGCACAGGGAATACAACTGCCAACCTGTAATGTCTTCTCCTTTATAAAGTACTAGCTATAACTAAAGCCCTGCGCAGATGCGGATATCCGCGGATATCTGCAAATATTTTCGCCACGCGGATATAGTTTCCATTGCTGTGCGGATAGCGGATACGCTGCGGATAATGTTTCGAGCAAATTTGCGGATAGTCTTTAGAATACAAACTTACGTTAATATTACATATTTGATATGCCAATCTACAGCTTCATGCTTAAAAGAGGAATACTCCTATAGCCTATTGCATACGAAATATTCAGGCAAGTATTGCACTTATACACGAGAAGATCATTTTACTATTATGCATTCAACTACTTTTTATTAAGTACCGTATGTTTGTAGTACTGCTCGAGTCTGAGCTGCGTGGCCCTGAGAAGAATGTGCATCGCAGACTATTATGAGTATTATGAGTGGTGGTGACGAGTGATGCGGATTCTCGGTCCTTGCGTAGTAACAGAAGCAAATACATTAGTCGGTGACTCAGTCACTCATTCCCAACGCCACACTGGTTTCAGAAAAGACTCATGTTAGCAGTATTGGAATAGACGAGAATGTCAGGTAACACGGCGGGCTGTCGACAGGCTTCTCGATTCACGCCTGTTCCTACCCTGCCTCTGCTCTTCATCCCGCAAGTTCACAGAGCTTGGAACCGAGCAGTAGATGGTCTTGACATTTCATCATCATCATCATCATCATCATCATCATCATCATCATCAATTCTCACTGCCATTATTACTATACGTACGAGATATAATGCTGTCAATAAGCTTGTTAGTTCATCGTGGTGACATCATTAACATTCCTCATGTCAGCTACTTCACCATCTAAGCTATCCTGGAAGATCGGGATCTAGGTTTATCTGTAGATTTATTTCCAACTTGTCACTGAAGCACGTTGGCTGTGATATTGCAACATCAACTATGACATCAACTATGCGAACATGGATGGGTCCAGAAGCGGAAGGAACATCATCCTGACTTGGAATTTCCGGCCAAATGTCAATTTCTTCCCCCAAGCGTAAAGAGAAGTTCACGTAGTGAATGTTACCGCGACTGTGAGTATGGACATCATTTCACCAACATGGATAAACTAACTATTAAAATAAAACAATAGCGCGTGAAACAAAGCTCAAGTCAACGATATGACAGATATTTGGTTACGTTTTCAATGGAAACGAAAAGGTGAACGATATAGTGATGTTTTACCTGTAAAAAAGTGTATTCATACTCAGACACAAATCGGGCACATCAAACTTACTGAGGCACAAGTGCGAAAGTAGCCAAAAAAGAATAGCCAATTTTTGGTCAAAAGAGGAGGTCAAGGAACCGGAAGTGTCATCCAACTTGAAGTCCCTTGGAATGCCAACTTGAAGTTCCTTGGAATGAAGCAAATTGTCAGGTCTCCTCAAATGTCTAAATGTCTTGGTTTAACACGTTATGCTTGATCTAATAAATTAAACATGATATTGAAATATCAGCGAATTTGGATAAATGTCATGCGGATGTGGGGTGGATGCGAATAAAAGCCATGCGGGTGCGGGGCGGACGCGGATAGCAGGTGTGCGGATGCGGGGCAGATAACGTTTTGTTTATCCGCGCAGAGCTCTAGCTATAACCAGCATGCGTTGCAATGCCAATCAAAGATAGATAGATACAAAGAAAGGAAGATGATAATAATGTTATTAGTTTTATGTCCCTTTTAACAACTGCCGCTTTTAGAGATGCCGGGGTGACGGGATATAGGCCCAAAGGGGTTCCTTAACGTGCCAGTAAATAGCACTTGCGCACCCTCAAATGCCGACTGGCTGCGCTAGGATTCGATCCTGCAACCTTGGTCACAGCAGGCGACAACATTACCGCTGAGCCACACAGCCAGCCCAAGAAAGAAAGAAAGAAAGAAGGAAAGAATAAAAAGAAGGGTTTGAATTGTAATTTCGTATACTGAAGTGCCTTTGGATAAACAATATCTTTTGTTTTTCTATTGAATTGACACTGTCATCATCATCATCATCTAGTACAGTTTCCAGCCCCAGGCTGGGTCTGTTTGGAACATAAGCCTCGCCACTTAGTTCTTTCTTCCCACTACCTCTCCGCTGTCACTCTGGTCCAGTCCTCGCCTCTCTTCTTGACACATTCCTCCACTCCTTTCAGCCATCTATCCCTTGGTCTTCCCCTTGGTCGTTTCTTCTGCATCTGCATCTCATGTATCCTCTTGGGAATCTTCTTCTCATCCATTCTCTTTAAGTGTCCATACCACCTCAGTCTTGATGTCTCAATCCTACCTTGCAAGGGCTCCTCTTTCACAATTTCCCTGACCTTTTCATTCCTCACCCTGTCTCTTCTTGTTACTCTGATCCTACTTCGCAGGAACTTCATTTCACCTGCCTGTATTCTGCTTATGTCTCTTTTCTTCATTGTCCACGTTTCTGAAGCATAGGTCAGTATCGGGATATAGTAGCTTCTGTATAACACTTCCTTGCTTTTTTGTGGGACATCTTTATTCCACACTAAGCTCCTAATGCTTCTCAGGAATACTTCTGCCTGTCTGCCACGCTCCGTAATCTCTTTGCCATTTCTCCCATTTTCCTCCACTATACTTCCCAAGTACTTAAGACTTTCCACCTTCTTCAGCTGTCCACCTCCAAGTGTTATCCCACTCATTGGTCTGTCCTTTTTCCTGGTCGTTAACAGGATCTCACATTTACTGATGTTGAACTTCCATCCGTACTCTCCCACTGTTTCTTCCCAAGCCTTCAGTTGCTCCTGAATTTCCTCCTCCTTGTTTCCCCAGACCATGAGATCATCAGCAAACACCATTGCTTTCATCTTATCTTCTCCTATCTTTCCTGCTACCCATGTCATTACCTCGTCCATAACCACAATAAAGAGAAGGGGTGACAGCGCACTACCCTGTTTCAGGCCACTCATTTGTCTGAACCAGTCTGTTCTTTCCCCTCCAACTTTCACACAACTCCCACTTCCACAATACATCTCCTTCACTCTGCCTACAGTCTCTTTTTCCACTCCCATGTTTTCCATTGCTTTCCAAACCTTCTTCCTACACACACTATCATAGGCCTTTTCGATGTCCAGGAAGGCCATCAACAGATCCTCTCCAAATTCGTAGTGGTGTTCCTGGAGCTGTCTCACTGAAAATATGAGATCCACTGTTGATCTCCCAGGTCTGAATCCATACTGCTCCTCTCTCAATTTTCTCTCCACTTTGGCTCGTATTCTACTTTCTAATATCTTTTCATATATCTTGGCACAGTGAGGTATGAGTGTGACTCCCCTGTAATTTCTGCACTCCTTTCTGCTTCCTTTCTTAAATATTGGGACAATTAATCCTTTCTTCCAATCTTCTGGGGTCTTTTTCTCCTTCCATATCACCCTCATCACACGGTACAGCCACTGTTTCCCAACCTCCCCTGCTGCCTTCACCAGTTCAACATTCACTTCATCCACACCTGGTGCCCTTCCTCCTTTCATCTTGTCTATAGCCATTTCCAGTTCTCTCCAAGTCAGGTCCTTTCCCATTCCTGTGTTGTCTTCTCCATCTTCCAATATGTTGTCTTCCTCTCTATGACCATTTGGATTCAGCAAATCCTCAAAGTACTCTTTCCACACTGTCTTGAGTGTCTCTTTGTTGTGTAGCTCATTTCCGTTTTTGTCCATCATTACCACATCCTCTCGCAGACCTCTTCTCTTACTTTTGACCATCCCATAAAGTACTTTCTTATTTCCTCTACTGTCTTCCTCCATCATCTCTGTCCACTTTACCATCCACTTCTTCCTCTCCTCTGCGACAATCTTGTTTGTTTCTTTCTTCTTTATCTTATAATCTTCCCTTGTCAGATCAGTTCTTTCCTGGAACCACACTCTGAAAGCCTTGTTCTTCCTTCCCACAGCTTCTTTTACTCTCTCATTCCACCATGGTGTCTCTTTACACCACTTTCTGTTGCTTGTTCTTCCACATACTGCCACTGCAGCTTCCACCATTGTGTTTTTGAATTGCTTCCATTCCTCTTCCCCTGTTTTAGGATTGTCTGTTGGCATCCTTTCCCTTATTATCTTCTGGAATTCTTCCTTGACTTCCTTTTCCTTGAGTTTCCATACTTTGATTCTCCTTTCCTGGTACTCTGTCCTCTTGCTATCCTTAACCCTAGAACTGCGGACCGTCTTCCAGGAAGACGGTGTGGTGTTTAATCAAGTGCGACCGTCTCTCTGAAAGACGGTCTCGGTATTCAAATATAGTACTACTGTTAGCCATCAGATGGCACTAATTTCAAGTCATGCTGGTTCCCGATGCTTTTATCTTTCGTTGTGTTACTCTTTGGCAAACAAATGACAATAAGCAGGCTATTATTTGGCTGCAGAAGTAGAAGTACTTTCATGTTGACATTGAAGTTGCATTGAGCAAAATGGCAGCCAACAAGCCTATGTAGATGATTCAGAAATTGAGCGCTTTTTTAGTAAATAACAGGAATTATTTAAAACTGGTTCCTGAAATAGTAACAAAAAACGGTGAACTTTTCATTTATGATGTGTCTGACAAACATTTAACTTGGCAATATGGTTTTCTACAGCAGAAAAGTCAATTTTATTTCTTATATTTGGTAAAATATTTTTTATAATTAATTCAAACTGATGAGTCTGAATGATTCGCCTCTATAAAAATAATATAGAACAGTCTTTCAGCTTTCTATTGATGTATGGTAAGTTATAGGCCTATTCATGAACACAGTTTGCTTACCGAAAAGGCAGAAGGTGAATTTCTCATATAGGCTATGTGCATAATGGAGAAATGTCATATTGTAAAAATGTCTTTTTTAGTAAATAACAGGAATTATTTAAAACTGGTTCTTGAAATAGTAACAAAAAACTGTGAACTTTTCATTTATGATGTGTCTGACAAACATTTAACTTGGCAATATGGTTTTCTACAGCAGAAAAGTCAATTTTATTTCTTATATTTGGTAAAATATTTTTTATAATTAATTCAAACTGATGAGTCTGAATGATTCACCTCTATAAAAATAATATAGAACAGTCTTTCTGCTTTCTATTGATGTATGGTAAGTTATAGGCCTATTCATGAACACAGTTTTTTTACAGAAAAGGCAGAAGGTGAATTTCTCATATATGTGCATAATGGAGAAATGTCATACTGTAAAAATAACTTTCTTTTCTAGTAAATAACAGGAATTATTTAAAACTGGTTCTTGAAATAGTACCAAAAAGACTGTGAACTTTTCATTTATGATGTGTCTGACAAAAAATTAACTTGGCAATATGGTTTTCCAGAGCAGAAAATCAATTTTTTATTTTTTAGCCTACTTTTCACATTTTGCAAAAATGGGGAAAAAGTAGACTTATGAGATCGGGCAAATGTGTGTCTGTCTGTCTGTCTGTCTGTCTGTCTGTCCTTCTGTCTGTCTGGCTGTGTGTGTGTCTCCCCCATATCAACTCCTAAACGGCTGCAGCAATCGAAACAAAATTTGGTAGGAGTAAAGATCTATACCTGAATATCTCACGGCCATATTTGAAAATGATGTCAGTGCTACCAACTGCTAAAAAATCGCAATTGAAATTTGAGCTCCATGTTGGATATCTTGGAAAGTATAAATGGGAGCTATTTCAAAATTGGCACACGTACAGATCATAATATTTCAGTTTAATTTCCAGGAGGCTAAACATGGCAGTGTTGCCAAAATGATTATAAGCCTCCTGATAGGTCCAATTTTTAAATGCATATAACTTCTATACTATCAATTGGAATTCAACCAAATTTCGTATGTTGTATGTGTATATAACCAGATATGACTGAGCGTATTCTTCAGACCTACCAGGGCTGCCAACTGTTAATAAATGCTCCTAATTTATTTTATCCAAATACGAATATATCAGAAAGTATGCAAGCCGACAGCTTTAAACTATGCACACGTATAGTCCCTGACATTCTATATTAATTTGGAGTAACTTATATGCGTCAGTGCTACCAACATGATTCTAAGCCTGCTGACAGGTCCAACTTTAAATACATGTAACTTCCATACTATCATTTGGATTTCAACCAAATTTCGTATGTGCTATGTGTACCATAACAGATATGACTATGCGTATTCTAAGGAGCAACCAGTGCTGCCAACTGTTAATATGTGCTGTCACTATTTTTGTTACCCTAATATCAATATATCAGAAAGTATGCAAGCCAATAGCTCTAAACTTTGCACACGTATAGTACCTGGCATTCTAGACGAATTTGGAGTAACTAATATACGTCAGTGCTGCCAACATGATTCTAAGCCTGCTGATAGGTCCAATTTTAAAATGCATGTAACTTTTATACTAACTAATGGATTTCATTCAAAATTGGCACAACAATAGATCATATTATTTCAGATTATTTCTGACCAATACATGCATGACATTGTTGCCAACATGATTTTACGCGCACTGTTAGATCCAATGTTTAACTGCATGTAACGTCCATGCTATTCATTGGACTTCAACCAAATTTTGTATTTTCTACCTTAAGAGACGGAACTAAGAATATATTCAGTCATCAGGGCTGCCAAATGTAGTGCTCTATTAGGATACATTATGCCAGGTATACAGTATTTCGAACTAATTGGAAATTTCGATATTAGCAACTTAATTTCGTCATTATTCTAGATAGGTTCATATTCTGTAGAATAATCATTGGCATGAAAAGTAGGCTGTATAGTTCTTCACGGAACTTCTTGTTTATTTTTATGAAATACTTTTTATGATTAATTCAAACTGATGAGTCTGAATGATTCACCACTATAATAATAATATAGAACAGTCTTTCACCTTTCTATTGATGTATGATAAGTTATAGGCCTATTCATGAACACGGTTTGCTTACAGAAAAGGCAGAAGGTGAATTTCTCATATAGCCTACCGGTATGTGCATAATGGAGAAATGTCATATTGTAAAAATAACTTTCTTTTTTAGTAAATAACAGGAATTATTTAAAACTGGTTCCTGAAATAGTAACAAAAAACTGTGAACTTTTCATTTATGATGTGTCTGACAAACATTTAACTTGGCAATATGGTTTACTAGAGCAGAAAACTCTTTTTTTATGAAATACTTTTTATGATTTATTCAAACTGATGAGTCTGAATGATTCACCTCTATAAAAATAATATAGAACAGTCTTTCAGCTTTCTATTGATGTATGATAA
The DNA here is from genome assembly GCA_946902985.2 of Meconema thalassinum. Lineage (NCBI taxonomy): Eukaryota > Metazoa > Arthropoda > Insecta > Orthoptera > Tettigoniidae > Meconema > Meconema thalassinum. The sequence continues at coordinate 219,319,725 of OX336391.1, forward strand.
GTTATAGGCCTATTCATGAACACAGTTTGCTTACAGAAAAGGCAGAAGGTGAATTTCTCATATAGGCTATGTGCATAATGGAAAAATGTCATATTTTGTAAAAATAATTTTCTTTTTTAGTAAAGAACATGAATTATTTAAAACTGGTTCTTGAAACAGTAACAAAAAACTGTGAACTTTTCATTTATGATGTGTCTGACAAACATTTAACTTGGCAATATGTTCTTTTAGAGCAGAAAAGTCAATTTTATTTTTTATTTTCTATAAAATACATTTTATGATTAATTCAAACTAATGAGTCTGAATGATTCACCTCTATAAAAATAATATAGAATAGTCTTTCAGATTTCTACTGATGTATGATAAGTAATAGGCCTATTCATGAACGCAGTTAGCTTACAGAAGAGGCAGAAGGTGAATTTCTCATATATGTGTATAATGGAGAAATGTCATACTGTACAAATAATTTTCTTTTTTAGAAAATAACAGGAATTATTTATAACTGGTTCTTGAAATAGTAACAAAAAACTGAACTTTTCATTTATAATGTGTCTGACAAACATTTAGCTTGGCAATATAGTTTTCTAGAGCAGAAAAGTCAATTTTTATATATATATATTTTTTATAAAACACTTTTTATGATTAATTCAAACTGATGAGTCTGAACGATTCACCTCTATAAGAATAATATAGAACAGTCTTTCAGCTTTCTATTGATGTATGATAAGTTATATTCATGAACACAGTTTGCTTACAGATACTAAATTCCCATAGTGTGTATTTTATGGGAATGTACTGCAGCATTTGACGGATAAACCTGCAGCAGTTCTAGGGTTAACAACTCCCAGGTTCATTACAAGTATTCTGTGGTCGCTATCTAAGGCCTCTGATGGTATTACCTTTATATCTCTGACACTTCTCTTCATTTCCCAGTCATACAGCATGTAATCTACCAAAGATTTCTTTGTTAAATCACTGCTGTACCACGTTATCTTGAGGCTTTCTTTCTTCCGGAACCAGGAGTTGCCTACCACTAAACCGTTTCTCTTGCAAAAATCCAGCAACTTTCTCCCTTCTTCATTCCTGCTACCCCATCCTTCTGCTCCCAATACATTTTCATATCCTTGCCTTTCACTTCCTACATGTGCATTCAAATCTCCCATGACAATGATGCTCTGCCCATTCAACTGCTGTTGTAGCTCCTCCTCAAAGTCTTCCTTCTCTTGAGCTGTACATCCAACTTGAGGGGCATATACCTGGGCTATCTCCAGGCTTCTTCCTTTTACAGTTACTCTGATCTTCATGATCCTGTCACTTATTCCCTTTACCTCTTCCTTCATTCCATCTCTCACAACTACTCCTACTCCGCTGCTCCTTCCTTCACTGTTCCCCCTCCAGTACAACCGGTACCCTTTCCTCAGTTCTCTGCGACCTTCTCCTTTCCATCTTGTTTCTGCCAAGCCCAGTACATCCAGTTTTCTTCTCTCCATCACATCTACAATCTCCTCTACTTTTCCTGTCAGTGTCTGTATGTTTAATGTCCCAACTCGTAGTCCATTAGCATATCCGGGTCGTCGTCGTTAGCATCCGTCCTTTCCGAGGCCTGTTCCTGGTTTGAAAGCAAATATGATATCCACTTCTGGCTTGCTAGGCCTATCGTAGCTTCACCAGAGCCCCGTCAGCCGTCACTTTTCAGGGTTCCCATAGAGCCTTCACAGCTACCGTAGCGGTCCCGGGGCACACAAAGTCCCCACTGTACTTCACCCCTACAGGCAATCCCCTACTTCATGCCGTTGCCCGTCTCCCACCACGTGGAGGAGGGGTTGGACTTGTGGGAGACATTGACACTGTAATAAATATAAAATCAAAGCTTGCCACCCCTGGGTAGCGGGGCGATGTACTCGCTAAAAGAATCACACAAAGACAGTACACCGACTTCACTAATATACACATTTATTAATAACTATTTCTAAACACATAACACGATGGCAGTTCAAATGCAAAGACCCTGAAGAAACGTTCAAATCACAAACATATAATGATAATACAGTAGAACGTCGTTTATCCGGACGTCAAACAACCGGAATGTCAATTATCCCGACGAGGAAAAAGAAAAAAAAAAGACGGAGCAGCCTGCGCTTACTGTTGTTATGCGGAAGTGTGCACGCTGCTTACAGTAGTGAGTCGGTTCTCGTTTTCAATTGTTGTCTCCAACCGTTTGTTTACTCTATGATGTTACATTATGTGAATGTGCATATTACATTGTGAAAATGGTGTCTACGATTGGCAAAAAGGAATAACATAATCGCAATGTTTTATCGATTGAGAAGAAGGTGGAGATCATTAATAAACCGGATAAAGGTGAGTGTGAGCAGTGTCTAATGAAAACCTACAGTGTTTGAAAATCCACAATTTATGATTTGAAGAACCGAAAATGTGAAAATCTGAATTATGAATCGAAGTTAGATAGTTTAGAAGAGTCTGAAAAGAGAAAAAACATGAGATCAGCTACGGATGAAACATTGGAAGAAGCGGCGTACTTATGGTTTATTCAGACAAAAAGTAAGGGAGACCCCATTTCTGGACCTTTATTATGTGAGAAAGCGTTGCAGCTAAATGAGTAGCTTGGTGGTTATCCCCGTAATGTACGGTGCATGTTCTTTCCTATGAAATAAACACATGTTTGATTATCCGGAAAAATCATTATCCGGAACACTATCGGTCCCAATCACTCCGGATAAACGACGTTCTACTGTAATTCTTCTCCACTTACAAATTCTTCTTTTCTGGTTGTTCTCTGGCAATCAAAACTATCAATACCTGTTTGTCAACATGTAAGCAAGCTTCCATTTCCTGCATCTCTTGTACAGTATCTGCAACTACCTTCATAAGGGAAAATACCCCTCACAATGCTTAGTACTCTTCTGCTTGTTTCATTTCTTTTTGCTGTTTATTAAACTTTTCTTTCTGTCCTTCTTACTAAATGTTCTCTGGCAAACAAAACTATCAATACTTGTTTGTCAACATGTAAGCAAGCTTCCATTACCTGCATCTCTTGTACAGTATCCACAACAACCTTCATAAGAGATAAAATCTTCATCTTCTTCCTATCAAGTGTTAGGCCAGGTGGCCTGTTACGGTCTCGTTCCATCCCTTTGTATGTCGACCTACGTCTCTTCTGCCTCTAGGTAGGTATTTGAGGACTCGTCTGGTGATTCAGCCGGTCTTCATACGTAGTACATGGTCCTTCCAAGCTGATCTGTAATTCTGCACTGTGTTGATAATTGGCTTTACTTTTAGTTCTTTAAGGATATCTTCAGATCTTTTCCTATCCCATAGTGTGTATCCAGCTGTTCTCCTCATGAACCGCATCCCTGCACTCGTTAGTCTCCGTTCATCCCCTTTGCGAAGGGTCCAAGCTTCGCTGCCATATAGAAGGTTTGGCTAGGATGTTGTATAGTTTGAGTCATGTGTGCCTCTGGACTAAAGATGGCCTGAAGATGTTATTTATTAGTCCTGTGACCTTAGTGAAGTTGATGATTTTGTGCTGCATATCGGTTTCTTGTATGTAACTGAGGTTATAGCCGAGATATTTGAATGTTGATATCTACTCAAGGGTTGAATTTTCTATTGCAATTTTTGTTCTCTCATGGTTTTTCCCGATGAAGGCCATAACTTAAGTTTTGGTAAGGGAAATCTCCATGTTGTAATTTCTTGCTGTTGTGTGAAGATTATATACTGATCTCTGTAAATCTTAAGATTCTGCAAAATGTACCAAGTCATCTGCAAACAGTAGAGAGTCTATCTCAGGTTGTCTATCTATCTTAATGTGACCATGTTTTTTTTTTGTCTCCATTCACTGATGATTTTATTTATGTATATGTTGAACAAAAGAGGTGAGAGACAACAGCCTTGTCTAACTCCCTGGTCAATGGGTTTCCATCCCGTCTGCTGTTGTCCAATTCTGACATCAATCACATTTTGACTGTAGATATTTTGAATTGCTATTATTATATGCGATGGGGTATTACTTTCTGCTAAAATGTTCTAAATTATCCCTCTTTCTATTTTATCGAAAGCTTTCACAAAATCAATAAAGGCTAAATGTGTTTCCAGATAAAATTCTTTCCCTTTCTCAATGAGTATTTTCAGTGTTAAATATCCATCGGCGCATGATCTGCCTTTCCGGAATCCATTTTGTTCTTCTCCCAGGAGTGGTTCAAAGAAGGTTTGTAGTCTTAGTCTTATAATGCTGGAATAGATTTTATAACCAGTGTTGAGTAAACTGATTCCTCTGTAATTATTGCAGTCTTTGACAACACCTTTTTTATGGATGGGTATGACAATTGCTCTCTGCCATCTATGGGGTGGGGGGCCGATAACCTCGATGATAGGCCCCTTAAAACAACAATTATCATCATCATCTATGGGGTGGAGTTTCTCCCTTCCAAATTCTGTTCAAAAAGTTTAGAAGTCGTTCCTTGAATCTTTTGTCATTGAATTTGAACAGTTCCATATTAATGTCATCCTCTCCAGGGGATCTGTTACTTTTACTGGTCTTCAGTACTGATTCTAGCTCGTTAAATCCGATGTCATCTGGTCTGTTAGTGTCTATGGGGTATATCTCCTCTGATGGATGGTCACTTTGCTTCTGGGTCCACAGCTCTTGAAAATAAGTTAACCAAGTTTCCTTGTTTATTACTGGAATATCCGAGTCACATCGAACTTCACTGTTTAATTTCTTAATAATTTTGAATGTGGAAGGTGTTGGTCTTGTTACATCTCTTTCCAGGTTGTTTATGAATCGGTCCCATTATTCTCTGTGTTTTTTCCTAGTTTCTTTTTTTGCTATTGCTCTTTTCCTTTTGTATTCAGTGAAGTCTTCTGCTTTCTTTGTTTAAATATCGCTTATAAGCATTTCTCTTGTCTTCAATAAACTTCTTGATATCTTCATCCCAGACTCTCAGTCCTTGTTTCCTATTCCAAAGTTTTTTCGTTCCTATGCTTTCATTTGCTGCTTCTTTCAAAATAGTGATTAGGTTTTCCCATTCTATTTCAATAGTTTCCCCTACTGAGTGTTCCTACTCGATTTCCTGTAATCGCCTCTGATATAGCCATTTGATGCTTTGGTCCTGTAAGAGTTCGACTCTATATTGGAATGCAGTTGACTTATGTATCTACTTTCTTTTATTGTTATTCAGCCATCGGGGTGGGAATCTTGCTGTACCAACCAAGAGGTGATCATCCGATTCAATTTCGTATGCTCTGAAGACTCTTGTATCCTTAGTTTCTCATTGGTGATAATGTAGTCTCCCATAAGTCCAACCCCTCGTCCACGTCGTGGGAGACGGGCAACGGCACAAAGTAGGGGATCGCCTGTAGGGGCGAAGTACAGTGGGGACTTCGTGTGCCCCGGGACCGTTACGGTAGCTGTTAAGGTCCTACAGGAACCCTGAAAAGTGACGGCTAACGGGGCTCTGGTGAAGCTACGATAGGCCCAGCAAGCCAGTAGTGGATGATACCAAATGCTTTCAAAAATGGAACGAGCCTCGGACAGGATGGATTTAATAGACGACGACACGGCTTTACACACGGACTAAGATTTGGAACTTTAAACCTAAGAACGCTGACGGGGAAGGTGGAGGAGATAGTGGATATGATGGAAAGAAGGAAGTTGGATTTATTGGGATTGGCAGAAACAAAGTGGAAAGGGGAAGGAAGGAGAGAACTGAGAAAAGGCTATAGACTGTACTGGAGTGGGAATGAAGAGGGAAAGAGGAATGGAGTGGGAGTAGTAGTACGAGATGGTTTAAAAGAAGAAGTGAGAAGAATAAGTGATAGAATGATGAAAGTGAAAGTAGCACTGAGGGGAGAGACCATAGAAATAGTGCAAGTGTATGCTCCACAAGTAGGCTGCACCTCAGAAGAGAAGGAGGAGTTTGAAGAGGAATTGCAGAAGCAGCTGGTCGGAAGAAATATGATTGTTATGGGGGATCTCAATGCCCATGTAGGAAGTGAAAGACAAGGTTATGAGAGTGTTCTAGGACCAGAGGGTTGGGGCGGAAGAAATGAGGAAGGAAAGAGACTGTTGGACTTCTGCCAGAGGAACAGCCTGCTAGTTGGGAACTCCTGGTTTAAGAAAAGAGAGAGCCACACAATCACATGGTACAGTGATGACTTGACCAGGAAGTCGGTGGTCGACTATATACTGTATGAGAAAGAACTAAATAAGAACATCACGGACATCAAGGTTGAACCATCGGAGAACCTGGATAGCGACCATCGATTGCTGGTAATGAACCTGAGAGGGAGTAAGGAGAAGAAAGGGACTGAGAACCAGGAAAGACGTATAAGGATATGGAAACTGAAAGAAGGGGATAGAAGGGTCGAGTACCTCAAAATGGTAAAGGAAGGGATTCCAACAGATGAAGAAAGAGGGGTGGAAGAGGAATGGGCTAGATTTAAGAAGACACTAGTAGGTGCAGCAGAAGAAGTATGTGGGAGGACAAGTAGTAAGAAGAGGTGGAAGGAAACACCATGGTGGAATGAGAAGACAAAAGATATAGTAAGGGAAAAGAATAGAGCCTTTAGGAGGTGGTACCAAAATAGGACGGTAGAGACAAGGGAAGAGTACCAGGAAAGAAAGAAGGAGGCGAAGAGAGTAGTGGCTGAGGAGAGAAGAAAGTGGATGGAAGAGTGGACAAAGATGATGGAGGAGGATAGTGAAGGTACAAAAAAGGTCCTGTATGGGATGGTAAAAACTAAGAGGCGGAAGGATCCTACGGATTATGTTAGAATGGTGAACAAAAGGGGACAAGAGATAGAAAATAGGGAAGAACTGAAGAAAATGTGGAAAGAATATTTTGAAGAACTTCTGAACCCAAATGGAAAAGATGGTGAGGAGGAAGAAATCGGGGAAGAGGAAGATGAACTGCAAACAGAAAAGGACTTAACATGGAAAGAAGTGGAAGATGCAGTGAACAAGATGAAAGGAGGGAAGGCACCGGGTGTGGATGAGTTGAGTGTGGAGATGGTGAGAGCAGCAGGAGAGGTGGGGATACAGTGGTTGTACCGAGTGATGAGGACAGCATGGAAGGAAAGGAAGACCCCTGAGGACTGGAAAAAAGGAATAATTGTCCCGATCTTCAAGAAAGGTAGTAGAACAGATTGCAGAAACTATCGGGGAATAACACTGATGAGTCATTGTGCAAAGATCTTCGAGAAAGTTTTGGAAAAGAGAATTAGGACAAGGATAGAAGGAGGGATGAGGGAAGAACAACATGGCTTCAGAGCAGGAAGGTCCACAGTGGATTTGATTTTTGCTGTAAGGCAGCTACAAGAACAGCACTATGAGTATGGAACAGATCTACTGATGGCCTTCCTGGATATTGAGAAAGCATATGACAGTGTATGCAGAAACAAAGTGTGGAAGTCCCTGGAGGATAGAGGAGTAGAGAAATGGACTATAAAGAGGATAAAGGAGATGTACAAGGGAAGCGTGAGCTGCGTGAAAGTGGGAGGAGAGAGATCAGACTGGTTGGAGCAGAGAAACGGCCTGAAACAAGGAAGTGCCTTGTCACCGTTACTTTTCATTGTGGTGATGGATGACATAATGACCCGAGTGGCACAAGTAATTGGGGAAGGAAAGATGAAAGCAATGGTGTTTGCAGATGATTTGATGATTTGGGGAAACAAGGAGGAGGAGGTACAGGAACAGTTGAACGTGTGGGAAGGAATAATACAAGGATATGGGATGAAATTTAGCATAAATAAGAGTGAGATGGTGATCACAACAAGGAAGAAGGAAAGAACCACAACGGGAATAACAATTGGAGGGGAACAGCTGAAGAAAGTGGAGAGTTTCAAGTATCTGGGAAGCCTGATATAAGAGAATGGAAGAAACGATAGAGAAATAAATGAGCGGGGGAGGCAGGCAGAAGCATTTCGGAGGAGTGTGAGAAGCATGTTATGGAGCAAGGATGTCCCTCAGAACAGCCAAAAGATCATATATCGGACGTACTATGTCCCTATCCTGACGTATGCCTCGGAGACATGGGTTATGAAAGGAAGGGAGAAGAGCAAAATACAGGCCAGTGAGATGAGGTTCTTGAGAAGCAGTATTAGAGCAACAAAGATGGACAGAATAAGAAATGAGAGGACCAGAGAATTAATGAAGGAGGAACCATTACAGGATGGTATAGAGAAGTCTAGACTTAGATGGTATGGACATGTAAAACGAATGGAGGAGAAGAGGATACCCAGGAGGATACACGAGACGAAGTGGGAAGGAAAGAGACCGAGAGGAAGACCGAGAGACAGGTGGCTGAAGGGGGTGGAAGAAAGCGTGAAGAAGAGAGGAGAAGACTGGACAAGGGTGGTGGCTGAGAGATGGTGGGAAGACAGAAGACGTTGGAGAGGCTTGTGTTCCAAACAGACCCGGCCAGTGGCTGGAAACTGTGCAAGATGATGATGATGATGATGATGATGATGATTGATACTATGATAAATACCCCTCACACAATTCTTAGTATTCTTCTGCTTCATTTCTTATTACTCCACTTTTTCAGGGTAACACAACCTGTAATATTTGTCTGTCTGCATGGACAAACCGATTCATAATACTTGATACTCTTCTTTCCTTATTCTTGTTACTTCAATAAGCCTCTATCATACATCATAATATTCTCATAACTGCCAACAAAAATTATCCCCACAAACAGAAAAGAAATAACCTCCACATCACCATCCCAAACATAACATTTTTCTTACTTCAAAATAAACCTAATATTCTCCACATCTCATTCTCAACAAGCAGACACTCTAGTTTTCTTTTTCAACCACAAGATAACCTCCATTCATCCTAGCATAATCTTCGTTCAAACATGACATCACCATAGTAACATTGTAAGTATTCAAAGCCACCTCTCACCCACTGCTGGACCAACACAAAGAATCTCTATGCCACAAAACACTAGACTCTCCCTGGTGCTCCATCAATAGGTGGCCATGGTTGGTAACCTCAGTTACCCACATCACACACCATGGTGCTAAAACATACATACAGTAACCCAAAGGTGAGCTATGTAACCAAAATCCGGTTACAACACGTCAACTTACAAACTCAAAGTCAACCCCTGGCACTATCCAGCCAAATGGCCAAGCGACCGCTGCCCAGCCATTTGGCCTGCAGATATTGGGGTGACGCGTGATTAGCGCGTCGGGTCCCCTCGGCCGTTAATCTTGGTATTTGTGATCGGGGCGCTGTCTCACTGTCAGACAGCTACTCAATTGTCCTCACGAGGCTGAGTGCACCCCGTTCCAACCCTCACGTCAGTTTTAAAATCCCTGACGGAGCCGGGTATCGAACCCGGGGCCTCCGGGTGAGAGGCAGGCGCGCTACCCCAACACCACGGGGCCGGCTCAACTAACAAACTACTGTAATAAAAAGAAATATTTTAAAAATCACAGTCAACGAAGACTTTATGTGGCGGTGATTAGTGGTGTAATGGGCGCAACATCTTAGTCATTTGCCCTTATGATGGTGATAATTCAGATTTCTACCTTTGATATCTTCCTAGTCTCAACCTTATTTGCTGGCTTAGGCCGATACTCGTTACATCTAGAGAATGAGCTGTTGGCGTACTGGTCGGGTCCCAGCTCCGTGAATCTGAGAAGAATGTGGATCGCATGGATGATGATATAGCCTATGATGACAGACGTGTGGGGTTCCCAGTCCTTGCGTAGTAACAGACCAAATATATTGGTTGGTGACTAACTCATTCGCAACACCACAGTGGTTTAGGCAATGGTCCTATATTAGCAGTATTGGAATAGACAGAATACCAGATAAATCGGCGGGCTGGTGACAGGCCCTTCACTTGTGGCCTGCCCCTTCCCTTGACCACGCAAGTTCACAGAGCTTGTACTCGAGCAGTTGTGGCACCAAATATCTATATTTAGAAATACACATGTTGGTTGAATTATGTAAATGTAACTGGTAAAATATTGAATGCCTCAAATATTGAGATACTCCCAAATCAATACAGCGAGGTCATCTGCCCCGGTTAGAGGCATAGATGGACAATTTGTAACGTGTTTTTCGAGGGGTTTTTATGCCACTGGCATAAGTCAGTAGGAAGCCATTCTATATTTATTTACGCGGCAAATTGTTCAGCCAAGAGAATTTTTTTATGTTAATTTATTATTATTATTAATTTATTATAATTATTATTAAGATATTTTCGGAGCATTTTATAAAAATTATAAGCATACAGATAGGTTTTCTATGTCTTAGAAAACGCTATCAAGCAAATTATTACGAACGACGATATCATAGAAAATTATCTGATTACGGAATTTTACGGAGTTTTGTCAGTTAGGGTATTTGAGAGAGATGACTCACTGGGAATTCAAATACAAGCTGATTCCTGTCGAGAAGTATGACGCAAGCTTGGGTCGCATCGTCAAGAAAAGGCGAATTGTTGGGACGGAAATCGACTTCTCCCTCTCGCGCGCCGTGTGTAATAAACCAGAGGAGGGGAACTAGCGGCGTGCTCAGCCAATCAGTGGAGACAACGTAAGCTGGAAGACGGTACCATGGTGGGGGAGCCAACGTGTGGATATATCGTTCGACGCGCCGTGAAACGAGGACTATCTGTATAGAACTTCCCGAGTATGGTTTACGCGGGAGTCGCTCCGATGTTCAGTGGAGTTAGCGACTATCTTTGTGAAACTTAACTAGTGTGGTTATACGAGTGTTTGGGTCCGAGGTACGGACCATAGAATTTTCTAATCTACCAGAATATCATCAAATAACGAAGAAGATGGCGACGTCCAGGAGACTGTGGGAAGCACACAGCATCATCCAGTACGAGGGAAATGCTTTAGCAATTTCCAGTGGTAAACGCAAATGACGCAGAAATACGCAATCTCTCATTTTTCTTTGTTTTACATTTCAAATTTCAGTAACTTCATAGCTTGGAAATAAGAGTAAAATCAATTTATCAGACTCCGTTTTCACGTAATTTTCTATCGGTAATATTAAAATCGCAACGCTCCAATTTAAATTTTAAACTTATTATTATTATTAATTTTGCTATACTTGTTTTATATAATAAATTCATTTCTTTTACAATGCAATCTTTGCTTTCAGTGGGTAGCATTAGATATAGACCAATTCCTTCTCCTGATACAATTGTTTGTTGGGTTAATGATCAAATCATACCACGATCTGAGTGAATAGAGTCTTGAAGGTGTTCTGCCAGAGCTAGACGTTGTTAAATACAAATTTAGATTTCAACATTGCATTGAGGTCTTGGCGCCCATTCAAACAACATAGCTTAGGCAAAGGTCAACAGTAACATTTATCTCCCAACAGTGTGGGCTAGCAAGACTGCTACATTTGTCGCTCAAAGTGAGGGCTAAAGAAAGCATTACATTTGTCGCTGACAACTTGGGGCTGAAAACCTAATAACATTTGTGGAAGGAGAAGGGTATATATTTCTGTGCCTGTATTTTGGGGGTTATTTGTCTGTATCAGTGTATATCATTATGGGGAATGAGAAAGAAAGACAGATGAGGTTACGTAGTGGTCATCAACGGGAGAGTGATGATACGAGCAGTATGTCGAGTGATGGTAGTACCGGGGTAGCGGAGGTAAATCCCGATACTGAAACAGGGAGTGTAGGCGGCCAACCAGAATTAAAAACTTTACTTCTCGAGTTCATGTATCAGAACAAAGTTAGTAGTGATGCCTTAAATGCAAAATTAGAACAGAATAATGCAAAATTAGAACAAAACAGTAGGGAAAATAAAGAAAGTACAGAAGCCTTAAATGCAAAATTAGAACAGAATAATGCAAAATTAGAACAAAACAGTAGGGAAAATAAAGAAAGTACAGAAGCTTTAAATGCAAAATTAGAACAGAATAATGAAAAATTAGAACAACACAGTAGGGAAAATAAAGAAAGTACAGAAGCTTTAAATGCAAAATTAGAACAAAACAGTAGGGAAAATAAAGAAAGTACAGAAGCTTTAAATAAAAAATTAGAACAGAATAATGCAAAATTAGATAAGAACAACAAGGAAATTAGTGTGAAAATGGAGCAGATTAGAGGAGAAATCAGAGGAGTAATGGAAGAGAAGGTTAAAGAGATCATTGCAGATGTAGACAAGAAATTAGGAAAAGTACAGGAGGAGTTAGAAATTAGAATCAGTACACAGGCTGAAAATTTAAAAGAACTAGTGCAACTGGAAACACAGCAGGTCAAAAAGCAATTGGGGGGAGAAATTGACAAAATTCAGGTAGCAACTAAAGAGGTTAAGGAACAGCTGGGGGGTAGAATTGAGAAAGTCCACTCGCAAATAGTAGCAGAAGTAAATGATTTAAGAGAGAGTAATAGAGAGAGCATTAGCAAGATTGAGGAGAAACAAGCAAAGCTATATGATAAAGTAGAAGAATCAGAAGGAAACATTAAATTAACAGTAAACAGTATTGAGAGGAAGGCTGAGGAGAAAATCGCAGAATTAGAGTTAAAATTAAAAGCTAGGATCAGGCAAGAAAATAGTCAGAATAGGCCAGTTTTTGTGAATAGCACACACAGGGAGGTAGAACTGGGTAAGTTCAGCAATCGACAGGGGTGCCCAATGGAGTTCATGAACACTATAGAAAATAAATTCGGGGAGAGGTTGGAAAATGGTAGTATTGAGTGGTGCCAGGTAGTTGAAATTTTAGAACAAGTGTTTGTGGGGGAAACGAGGAATTGGTTTGCTGTCTACAGAGACAAGTTTACTGATATCAATGATTTTAAAATGAAATTCTGTGAAAAGTTCTGGAATGAGGTTATTCAGTCGCAGCATCGTGAGGGAGTAGTGTGTGGTAAATATAACCCTAAAGGAAGCTCCACCATGACCGAATACTTTTTAGGGCAGGTATTAGTGTGTAAATATCTGGATGGCTTGAAGGAGGAAAGTGATGTGGTAAGGTTGCTACTTAGGCACTTTCCCTATAGGATCAAGGAGGCTGCTTGTATCCAGAATGTAAAGACTATATCACAAGTAGAAAATTTGTTAAGCACATTTGATGCACTAGGGAGAGGGGGTTATGAGGACAATTTCAATCGGAACCAGGGTAATAATAATAATAGACCTAATGAAGCCAGGCATCAAGAAGTTCAAGGGAACGGTGGCGAAGGAGCCAACGCTCAAAATAGAAATAATAATAATCAGCTAAATCAGAACAGAGGAAATGGCTATGGTAATCAGTAACAAGGAAGGAACAATGATTTCAGGGGAAATCAAGGGAGGAACAATGATTACAGGGGAAATCAAGGGAGAAACAATGATTTCAGGGGAAATCAAGGGAGAAATTATAATGACAATAACTACAACCAGAATAGGGGTCAAGGAAGAGGACAGCCTAGTGGTAGTAATATACAGCCAAACAATGACAACACAGCCCAGAACAACCAGACCAGTTTAGTAGTTAGTAGTACTACGGCCAGCTGTAGCGGTTCTTTAAACGTGAACCAGGCTGCGAAGTAAGGTCAGAATCTCAGTCTGTAGCATGCCCTGTCCATACAATTATACAGGAACCCTATGACCTAAATGTAAGAAATGAATTATTACATGAACTAAATGATGAAGGTATTATTCAGGAAGTGGTTAGTAAGAGCCCCATAGTTAAATTTAACGTGTCCGAGGCGTACACAGATGTTTTAATTGATAGTGGTTGTATGAAGAGTTGCATAAGTAGTGCATTTTATGATAAAATGAAAGGAACTGGAGTAAATTTTGAGGAGATGCCAATTAAAAGCACTTTTGTTATCACAGCTGTTGGGAAGAGGTCTAAAGTAATTTCTAAGCAAGTTTTAGTAGACATTAAAATTAATAATCATGTAGAAAAGCAGATTTGTCTTGTAATTCCAAATTTAGTATTCAGTGTTATCTTGGGTTCAGAGTGGCTAAGTAGAGTGTCTGGTAACTTATGTTATGATGTAGGGAGTTTGAAATTTAAATGGGGAGATTCTGAAGTAGAAGTAGCGTTCAATGACCATATTCAGAGGAGTAGTATTGTAGGTGTGATTTGTACTTTAAATGAGATATCGCCAGCCGTAGAGCGGGGTTCTCCATGTTTTGTGGGCAGTGTGATTACGAACGGAAGTCTAGAGGACTCGTTACGTGATGCTGCATTTCAGGGTAATATAGAGGTGGAACAATGTGTTCGGCTCTATGATGTGTTATTGTGTAATAGGAGAGTTTTTGAGGATCGCATTGGTATGGCCAATTGCTATACACATTCATTGAACGTTATTGATAGGTCAGTATTCACAGGACATAGATATCCTGTACCTTTCGCTTATCAGAGTGCAGTTGAGGCACAAATTAACCAGATGCTTGAAGATGGGATTATTGAGCACTCGAACAGTCCATATGTTAATTCTTTGATCACGGTACCCAAGACCGACGGCACTGTTCGTATTTGTTTAGACGCTCGTTTGGTTAACAGTAGAATTAGTTCAGATCAGCTGAAATCTATGTCAATAGAGGAATTAATGCAAACATTTGAGGGGAAGAAGTATTTCACTTGTGTAGATTTGAGTTCCAGTTTTTGGCAAGTGCCACTTATGTACGAAGATAGACCATTTACAGCTTTTAGTCATAAATATAACCTTTATCAATTTTGTAGAACACCTTATGGGTTAAAGAGTAGTTCAGCAGCTTTAATTAGGGCTTTAAACATCGCATTAGGGGATGACACAGGAGAGTTTGTAACCATTTACATAGATGATATGGTAATTAGTTCACGCAGTTTTGAGGAGCATCTACGTCATTTAAATATAGTTTTTCAGAAGTTAGATCAGGCAGGGTTCACTTTGAAGCTGTCTAAGTCGTCATTCTGTCAGTCAGAAGTGACATTTTTAGGTCATAGAGTGTCGAGTAGAGGTGTAACACCAGAAGAAAGTAGGGTTAATAAGATACTTAACGCAGAGGTGCCACAGAATGTTAAACAGTTAAGAACTTACCTGGGAATTTGCAACTTTTTCAGGAGGTTCGTTCTTAAATACTCAGGGTTGGTAGAACCATTCAGGGAATTGCTTAAAAGTGGGACTCGGTGGAGATGGGAGTCCAAGCATGATCAGGCTTTTAGAGCGCTGAAGGAAGGTTTTGAGAATGCTGTAGTGCTGAAATATCCGTTAAAAGATAAGGAATATGTGGTTATGACAGATGCTTCACATATAGGCATTGCTGGAGTATTATGTCAGAAAGATGATGAGGGTAATCTGTGCATTGTATCTTTAGCCTCGCGAGGACTGACAGCAGCAGAGAAAAGATACACGATTACTGAGTTAGAGCTTTTAGGTATTGTTTTCAGTTTAGGGAAATTTAGAATGTATTTAGTAGGGGGGAAATTTGAGATCCACACAGATCACCATGCATTACTGTATATGAGGACTTGTAAACTCAGTTCTAACAGAGTTAGTAGGTGGATTCTTGCTCTGCAGGAATACGAATTCACAGTAAAATATATTAAAGGTAAAGATAACATTCTAGCAGACATGCTATCGAGGGACACTAATTTATGTAGGGATTATCCTGTGGTTAAAGCAGAGGACGGGATTTTAATATGTGCATGTGTGGACAGTAGCAACAGGGCATCGTTACAGACACTGAGAAATATGCTAGTGGAGCAACGTGATGAAGTTAAGTTAAAGGAGCCACTGGCTAGGTTGGAAATAGGTGAAGAAGAGTATGTGAAAGTAGGATGGTTCACGTACAAGATGCAGGATGGGCTTCTTGCAAGGAAATGTAGGAATAATCGGTGGGCAATATGTGTTCCTGCCACTTTGCGGGAGGAGCTAATTTGGTTCATTCATAGGGAATTAGGACACTTTGGTGCTGCCAAGGTCTTCTATGAAATTGGTCGTGACTTCATTTGGAGTAAAATGGGAAGGGATGTTAGGAGGATTTTAGCTAAGTGTGACACCTGTCAAAGGAGTAAATATCCAGTTAAATATTTAGTGGGGGAGAGATCAGCAGTTCCCACCAGTAGTCCCGGCGAACTACTGTGTGTGGATTTATTTGGACCGATCGTTAAAGGACAGTACGGCTACGAGTACATTTTTATAGTTATTGACGCTTTTAGTAAGTATGTCAAGCTATATCCGCTAAGGAAAGCCACGGGACTAGCGTGTAGCCGTCTGATCATTAATAAGTATGTACCTGAGTTTGGCCTTCCTCTCAGGATACTATCTGACAGTGGACCACAGTTTACTGCAAAGAAATGGAGAACCAGTATGCAGGAAGCTGGTATAACACACGTTCATTCCTCTGTAAGGTACCCTCAGGGTAATTCTGCAGAGCGTCCATTAAGGGAAGTGGCTCGTCTTTTTCGGACTCTAGTGCATGACAAGCATGCGGCCTGGGTTGGACATCTTCCCAAGGTCGAGACTTGGCTGAATTCTGTCCAGCATGAGAGCACGAAATTGACGCCATACGAAGTTCACTTCGGAAAAAGACCACAAAATGAACTAGCGAGGGTGTTGGGATTAAAATGAGGGTAAGCAACCGGGGATGGATTACATTGTCCAGTTGGCGAAACAGAATTTATCTAAGTCAGCACAAAAGAGAATTCGCCAACAAAAAGAAACTAAATTTGACCTATTCGAGCCGGGAGACAGAGTCTTACTTAGAGTGCCGAAACAGTCAAATAAGGTAGAAAAAGTCATGTCCAAGTTCTTTTATCTCTACGAGGGCCCATTTATAGTTTCCAAACGTATTGGGAAAACAGCATATGTACTGGAGAATAGTGAGGAAAACAGATTATACGGAACGTATAATATACATAGTCTACGAAAATATGTGTCATAAAGTGAGTGTGTTTAGCTGGCGAGCCAGCCTATCAAATGAGTAAGTGTGGTGTCTGGTGCGTGGAAGATCTGGTCTTAAGGCAGGCGTATCAGAAGTCACACAGGGGGGTAGTATGTAAGTAAATGAGAGTTTTTAAGGTACAGGGAAATATGACGGGATTGTCGGATGCTGTTGAGCACTAAATTGTCTCGATGCACCAAGGCCATTTTGGCAGCGCTGATGGGTTCCCATTTATCTCCAAGAGATGGGGGAGCGCTTGTATAGGGCTTGTTAGCTTAAGGCGTCCACGAGATAAAAGATGGGCCATCAGAATGCGAGACAGTCCTTCATGAAACTCATACATATCAGCACACGTGATTTCTGTTTACGGCCTCGCCATGTAAGATTTGTAAGTGTGTAATTTAAGATAATATGTACAATGGTATTATTTGTGTGAGGAGAAATGGTCTGTGTTGAGAACTAGTATTAAGTAGAATATGGTTAACGGGAACTTAACAAGACAGGGCAATTACGGCACA
Source organism: Meconema thalassinum (assembly GCA_946902985.2). NCBI lineage: Eukaryota > Metazoa > Arthropoda > Insecta > Orthoptera > Tettigoniidae > Meconema > Meconema thalassinum. Next base: position 219,337,112 of record OX336391.1, read on the forward strand.
GAAATATTTGGTGTTATATGTAATGCGCATTTACTGTTTTTTTTTTCAGAAGTCAATATTAATTTAATCTACTTTAAAGAGAGATTAAGTATTATGGTCACGAGGCGCTGCCACAATAGTGTGATCGTGTGCTCAGTGATAAGTGGAATTAAATGTCACCATAAGGAGGGGACCTCCAGTGAAATTAGGAAGTTCTATGGTGATATAAATATATCAGAACACCTTCAATGCGTGTGATATGACATCATAAATACATAGTGCTCACACATTAATTATGTCTATTTCTCCAACATAGAGAAATATGAGAGGCGGAAATATCCGTGGAACACTATTCCATATGTAAAACATTGGACTGGTTGCAAAGTGCAATCCATAGTGACAACAAACTTTGACGCAAAGTGCGTGAAGAAAAATTATGAGTGTATATATCTGTAATTTAGGGTGATTTCATTTATGTAATATGTATTTTGGATGGGGTTTATTAACGTGTCTGGGATAATCGGATAATGGACCGTCGTCACGGTAAATCATCCGATGATCCGAGGCGAATATGTAACGTGTTTTTCAAGGGTTTTTTATGCCACTGGCGTAAGTCAGTAGGAAGCCATTCTATATTTATTTACGCGGCAAATTGTTCAGCCAAGATAAATTTTCATGTTAAATTATTAATTTATTATAATTATTATTAAGATATTTTCGGAGCATTTTATAAAAATTATAAGCATACAGATAGGTTTTCTATGTCTTAGAAAACGCTATCAAGCAAATTATTACGAACGACGATATCATAGAAAATTATCTGATTACGGAATTTTACGGAGTTTTGTCAGTTAGGGTATTTGAGAGAGATGACTCACTGGGAATTCAAATACAAGCTGATTCCTGTCGAGAAGTATGACGCAAGCTTGGGTCGCATCATCAAGAAAAGGCGAATTGTTGGGACGGAAATCGACTTCTCCCTCTCGCGCGCCGTGTGTAATGAACCAGAGGAGGGGAACTAGCGGCGTGCTCAGCCAATCAGTGGAGACAACGTAAGCTGGAAGACGGTACCATGGTGGGGGAGCCAACGTGTGGATATATCGTTCGACGCGCCGTGAAACGAGGACTATCTGTATAGAACTTCCCGAGTATGGTTTACGCGGGAGTCGCTCCGATGTTCAGTGGAGTTAGCGACTATCTTTGTGAAACTTAACTAGTGTGGTTATACGAGTGTTTGGGTCCGAGGTACGGACCATAGAATTTTCTAATCTACCAGAATATCATCAAATAACGAAGAAGATGGCGACGTCCAGGAGACTGTGGGAAGCACACAGCATCATCCAGTACGAGGGAAATGCTTTAGCAATTTCCAGTGGTAAGCGCAAATGACGCAAAAATACGCAATCTCTCATTTTTCTTTGTTTTACATTTCAAATTTCAGTAACTTCATAGCTTGGAAATAAGAGTAAAATCAATTTATCAGACTCCGTTTTCACGTAATTTTCTATCGGTAATATTAAAATCGCAACGCTCCAATTTAAATTTTAAACTTATTATTATTATTAATTTTGCTATACTTGTTTTATATAATAAATTCATTTCTTTTACAATGCAATCTTTGCTTTCAGTAGGTAGCATTAGATATAGACCAATTCCTTCTCCTGATACAATTGTTTGTTGGGTTAATGATCAAATCATACCACGATCTGAGTGAATAGAGTCTTGAAGGTGTTCTGCCAGAGCTAGACGTTGTTAAATACAAATTTAGATTTCAACATTGCATTGAGGTCTTGGCGCCCATTCAAACAACATAGCTTAGGCAAAGGTCAACAGTAACATTTATCTCCCAACAGTGTGGGCTAGCAAGACTGCTACATTTGTCGCTCAAAGTGAGGGCTAAAGAAAGCATTACAAATTATAAAGTAACAAATGAAGCAAATTATGTCACACACGAACTGAAATGTCGCTGTGAATGATTCAATTCAATTCTGTCAAGCATTCGCACATACAAAGAAAACACATGCACTGACGCAAAAATGTATGAAATACACTCATTTGTTGGACTCAACAAAATCAATTCAGAAAATTCAGAAACCTACGCGGGCGTGCACAAATGTTCACCGAAGATCATTTGTTGAAACGACTCGCACCCCATTTATTGTAAAATGGATTTTCTAAATCGGAAAACTTTGCGGGCGTGCACACAACAGCTCACCAAAGTTAATTTCTTGAAATGATTCACGCTCATAACTTATTTTTTGAAAGTACTTGTGTGCGATCTAATGCAAAATGGATTTACTTTTTCAGAAACATTTGTGGGAGTGTGCACAACAACTCACCAAAGTTTCATCACAACTGGCGGAATTGTTTATGAACGCTTACAGGACTCACCTGAAACAATTCGCTGGCCAACACTCATTTGTTGAAAGTACTCATATGCTACCTACTATCAAATGTTTTTTCCCATTCAGAAAACCTTTGCGGCAGTGTGCACAACAACTCACCTAAATTTCATCGCAAACGGATGAATGGCATATGAACGTATACAGGACTTCGTTTAAACGATTTGCGCGCCGTCACTCATTTGTTGAATCTACTCGTGTGCTACCTCTTGTGAAATGGATTTACTAAGCCAGAAACTTTCCTTGGAGTGTACACAATAACTCACCCAAGTTTCATCACAATTGGATGAATGGTATATGAACGCATACGGGACTTTGTTGAAATGATTCCCGTGCCGTCGCTCATTTTTTGAACTTACTTGTGCGCTACCTATTGTAAAATGGATTTACTCAGCCAGAAACCTTCCCTGGAGTGCACATAACAACTCACCCAAGTTTCATCGCAATCGGATGAATGGTATATGAATGCATAGGAGACTTATAGACAGACAAACTATCACATAACATTGATTTTTATATAATATAGCCTATATATATTGAGCCCGTATCCGCTCATGCTGGTGAGTATTTTTATATGCCGAAGTTGGTAACACGAGAGAAAGAATCTCTGAATGCATCCAGAGAGATGCAGTTGTACTTTTGACTTCGTTGGAAGACTGTCAATATTTATTTTACCATGATTAGAGAAGGTATTCTTTAATGTGCACCTTTGAATTTACCACATCAAGTATTTCTGTATAATTTGCCAAGGAGAAGTGGCCTAACTTCATCTATTTAGTACTTGAGACTAAGGAATGACACTGCGGAAATGCAGGAATTATGTCTAGAGACGTTCAACGACTCAACTAGTCTCAAAGCCAGTACAACCCGCTTCCGGGAGGAAAGCACTCGTTGATTGTCTAAGTTCAGCACCGCATGTGTGCGACACGCAGTTATAATAGTCCGGTCAAGTGGCCGATGAGACGTCAGTAAAGGAATAAATCCGTTGGAAACGTGAGCCAATTTATATGATAACGCACGAGATGTGTGCAGCGGAAAACTCCGTGAAAGTGTTGCTTTGTAAGCATTCGAAATCAGTGAAATATTACGGTGATTTAACCGAAAGCATGGCCGATGTGTGTGCCATTTAGAAGTGTGAGTAACTGTGATTTCGAAAGTGCAAGTGTCATATTTCACACCAGTGAGAATTGCATAAAATAATCCAAGTTGTGTGAAACCGTAATTATCTTGAACGACCGATGTCGCAGATTTCATCAGATAAAATTTTTCACCATGGGTGATAGTGGAAAAAGTGAGCCAACACGTGATTGTGTTGAGTAGAATCTGTGGAGCAGACATGGCCATTTGTTGAATCGAGTCTGCAAAATTACCAAGTGTAGATGCTGTGTTAGTTAGCGAATCACACTAGAAGCAGTGAATTTTTTGTGTAACTTATCAACGTTACCACGATGTACGAGATCCACCAGAAAAGAAGAGCTTTAGCACCGTTCACCATGTGGGTGATCATGACGTAGACACATCATGAGAGAGATACCTAGCACCACAACAGCATAATCAAATGGAGGCTGAAGAACGGATTACAATGTGCCTATCCGAGTGTTGGAAGTATGGCCCATGCTCGAAATGGAAGGAAATACCCCTCAATTATTCCTGCAGGAATGAGGTGAGCTACAATGTTCTTCGTAAGTCTAACTACTGTCTTTTGTAAGGTGATGGTCTTAGGTGGAGTAGTTTTAACGATCGTACTTCGATTCACAGTCATCTAGCTAGGTTTTGTTTTAGTAGGTTTTTCTTTTAGTTTACCGACTATGGTAATCTTTCATGTTTCAATGCACATCGCAGCGTACGTCTTCAATGCATTTCCTAATCGTGAGTTAGTCACCTGATTAAATATGTGTGTGTTTTTATCACACGGTGCAATTAATGTCATTTTTATGTTCACTTTGAACGAACCATTTGTATGTGTAATTTAAACGGGACTGTAATTAAGTAATTTAAATCAGCTGTTACTGAAGTCAGTATTTTGAAACCCTATTTTATGATATGTAAAGCACGCCACTGAGCAGGCGTATCCTCCAATGGGAGAGGTTATTTTATTACCTATTTTTGGGTATACATTTTTATTTGAGTGGAAAGTCTACCACTAGATTCGAGAGGAATCGATTAACAGTGTGAAGGAGTGTTATATCTTTCTGTTTGTACTCCAAGTCTTGTTCACACTAGTAACGTATCATTTAAAATTAACGCCACTGTTTTATATGGTGGGAATGTTTATTTCATGCATTGAAAGTGCCTATGAGTGCACATGTTTGATTTGTAACAGACTTGCTGGGAGCGTTATATCTTCCAAACACGTTAGTGCTAGTGGAATATCTCGTGTTTTGTATTTTTTTCCTTGGCCAAGCAGACACATCATTGTTAATAATTTTTTGTCTATTATAAATGTATCACGAACACTACAACGAACATTATCTTATGAACTGCAAGTGTAGGATCACAATCTGAACAGTTTTATGGATCCGATATGCTAAAGAAACGAACACTTGAAACTTTACCGTTAGCCTATGCAACTCGTAACCGTTTGGGAATGAACAAAATGTAAGTCACTTTGGGAGACAAGTGTTTCCAAGGTTACGCGCAGTAGTGCCAACCCATAATCCCAGGTGAGACTAGATTTCTGACAGATTTAATGCTAATGCTTTTCTAAATGATGTGATCTACAGAAGCCAGTGTTTATTAAGCTGTATAAAACTAGGTCAAGTTAACAGCGTTATTAAGAATGCAATGATATTGTGACAGGAGGTCACCTATAATGTTTACGATCTTCGCATATGTTGTGAGCAAAGCCCATTTGAACAACCATTATTGTTTAAGATTTTAGAATTGTCTTGTGAAACTGATTGACTTATTTGAGGCTATGTTATTTTTCTCACATGTTGTGAAGGTTTATGCCGTGTGTTTATGCACGATGAAGGGGTGGTTTCCCATAGTTTTTGAGGTTGCCGGCCTTGTTTCAAAGCTCATGCGCTTGACAGACCGAGGTTGAAGAAGTGATCCAGAACGAAGACAACTAATAATCACTCATTAAATAAAATTATGTAATGAATTTAAACGAAAGCAATAATTATCGTTAATCACTAAACGCCTGTTTAACTTTGATCATGGTTTATTAAATCGCTGACCATTGCACTGAGCTGTCGTTTTATTTTTTCGTTAGCTTAAGCTTTAGAGAGCTGACACATGCGACTGACAAGGGATTTGGTCTACCCCAGAATTTTCAACTCGTGGGTCGTGAACCATGTAACTTATTGTTCTACTGTTAACGAATAGTACTATGATTTCCTAGCTTACACATGATAGATGACCGATGGAAACAAACAGTAACCATCATGTGGTAGGAAGGTTTAATAAGAATACTCTTGTGTGTGATACTCATTTATTAATTGTTGTGTAAACCCATATTCCCATCTTTCTTCTGCTACTTGTACATATTTTGTTGTACAGTTGATTGTAAACTTGATTTGTGTTGTAAAGGATGACTGTAAATCATTTTAGATTTTTGTTTAGTTGTTTTACTACGGATGCTTCTCACCGTAGATTAGTTCAACTTAGGATGAGTTTATTTTATTTATTTATTTACACTGTTTACGCCCACATTGGAGCACCAAAAATCAAATCTGATATACAAAGTCTTCCAATATTTCAAATAATAAGTTTAGTTCTTAATCATACTAATATATAAAAATGAGATGGTGTGTGTCTGTCTTTCTGTCTGTCTGTCTGTCTGTCTGTTACCTAATAACGCAAGAACCACTGGTCCGATTTAAATGAAATTTTGCATGGATGTAGCTGAAATACCAGGTTTACATATAGGATACTTTTAATTTCGATATTTTGCACTATTAAGAAATGGCGACCATTTTAGTGACGTCACTACACCCTTTGGTTTCAAAATTTCATATTTCCATATCAAATAAAAAGAGAACGGTAGGAAATAGCAAACTTTTGATGGCACATACGAGCTTTGAAATTTAATTTCCTATCCGAAAGGTCCTTATCACTTTTCGTGTATCTCCAACGGTTAGCGAGTAAAACCTACTTTTGTGACGTCACTACACCCTTTGGTTTCAAAATTTCATATTTCCATTTCAAGTAAAAAGAGAACGCTATGAAATAGCAAACTTTTGATGGTATACACGAGCTTTAGCATTTAATTTTCTATCCAAAAGGTTCTTATCACTTTTCGTGTATCTCCGACGGTTAGCGGTATAACCTAAATTTGTGCAATAAAACACGGTCAACACCGAGCGGTGCAGTATATCTCTATATATATATATAGAAAATTTGTCTGTTTTTTTTCTGAATTTCTATGGAAATTTGAGTTATTTACACGTTTCAGACTGTTTTATGATAGATGCGCGCGAAAATAATGTTTTGGTCTGTCTGTTTGTTTGATTGTCTGTGGACAAATTTGTTCCCTTATAACTCGAGAACGGCTGGGTGTATCAACGTAAAATTTTGTACAGATATCCATCAGAGGCACGACACTAATCATTGATGTAACCCTTCTCCGTACCTCTCATAAAAGGGGACCTACCCCCTTAAAATGCATGCTGAAATAGGAGTAGAAGTACGAGACAAAAATCATTTTCAGCCCCTCGATGTGAGAGACAAAACTCGGGGGCCCTGAAGGGTCCCCGAAATCCACATTTTAAGGCCCTAAAACCAACCGTTTTTGAGATATTCCCAGAAAACTAATTTCATTTAATAAACTAATGAACGAATACAAGCCGGTAACCATGGCAACAGATTCTCAGAGGTCCATCTATTGCTGTAAGACGCAATGCAATTCCATTAATTACATTGGTGTGAAAGTTTGAAAACGGCTAGAAGGTTATCACGGAACCAAATTAAGCTGTAGAATTCATCAATACGTATAATGTGCTTAAGGGGTCAAGGGGTACAGTAGAATTTTTTCACGCGATTTACACCTCCGGGTGTGGTACGGCAGGTCTATTATATTCCTATCCCTATATTATATTATTATTATTATATTATGGCGTACAACGAGGAGACAAAGCCCCCTCGGTGCCAGAAACAAAACTTGGGGGCCCTAAAGGGTCCTCGAAAACTACATTCTAAGGCCCTAAAACCAAAAGTATCTGAAATATTCCCAGAAAACTAATTTAATTTAACAAACTAATGAAGGAATGGAAATCGCTAACCATGACAACATTATCTCAAAGGGTGGCATCCAACTTTCCATCTATTTCTGTAAGAAGTAATGTCACTCTATTTATTACATTTCTGTGAAAGTTTGCAAATGGCTATACGGTTATCATGGAACCAACGTAGACAGTATAATTCATCAATGCAATTAAGGGGGTCAAGGGGTAACCTAGATTTTTTCATGCAATTTTCACGTGCGACATATAGTACAGAAGGACTATTATATCTCCAAACATTTGCAAAGTGAAATGCCATGCCCTGTGGTTCAGATTCCACGTAAAATGGAGGTCCCGTGGCTTATGATCTCGCGATTAATGGTCACGTAAAACTACAATCAACCTTTATATCTCCAAACAGCAACATTATTTTCAAAAATTCCTGAATTGAATCAGCATTTTTTGCGGCTTTTAGGAATTTGGGCCTTTTGAGACTAAAGAACATGAATTTTCATGCACCACAAGCCTTTATAATTTATGAAAGAGGTCTTCCTGTGTATGTGGACCTAACACAACGTAGAGGGTCATTTTTTATGTGAGGTGTATTGCGTTTCGTCTACAAGTCTTTCAATTCTATTTCACGTCAAGAAGTACAAGTTAGGTGAATTTAGTTTGAGACCAAATTTTAACTAATCTTTCTTTTGTCGACATACGGGTTCATCGTAAGGATGATTTTGTTTGATACTGTATGGCAGATATACCCATATTTGGATATCTGGGTGATATGTTGTAGACAATAGAATTGTCTGTCTGTCTTTCTGTGTATCTTTATGTACGCCTATAAATCGTGTTCGTAGGTGTGGTGCATCGTAAAATTAGGTATGGTGAACATGAGTCAATACACCAATCATTTATAAAACTCCTCACCGTACTTTTCAAACAGTAGAAGGGTGGATATAGGGAAAAACTTCTCAAAATACATGCTAAAATAGGCGAAATATAAAAAATTATCCTAGAAGGACGATCAAAGCATATGTTGCGCTTCTCAATGTGAGACACAAAATTCGCGAGTCTATAAGGGGTCTCCGAAAACCACATTTTAAGGCCCTTAAATTAACAGTGTGTGTGGTATTCCCTGAAAACTAACTTCGTTCTGATAAACTTATGAAGGAATGAAAAACCACTAACCATTGCAACAGTAGCTCAATTGATAATGTCTGGTGTTAATATATAACACCGTTCGAAGGACGGGTACCTTTGCTATACTAATATATAAAAATGAGAAGGTGTGTGTCTGTCTTTCTGTCTGTCTGTGTGCTACTCAATAACGCAAGAACCACTGGTCCGATTTAAATGAAATTTTGCATGGATGTAGCTGATTTACCAGGTTTACATATAGGATACATTTCATTTCGAGAATTTGCACTATTAAAAATGGCGACCATTTTAGTGACGTCACTACACACTTTAATCAAAACTTCATATTTCCTTATCAAATAAAAAGAGAACGCTAAGAAATAGCAAGTTTTGACGGTACATACGAGCTTCACTTTTCGTTTATCTCCAACGGTTAGCGAGTAAAACCCACATTTATGACGTCACTACACCCTTTGGTTTCAAAATTTGATATTTCCATTTCAAATAAAAAGAGAACGCTAAGAAATAGCAACCTTTTGATGGCATACATGAGCTTTAACATTCAATTTTCTATCCAAAAGGTCCTTAACACTTTTCGTGTATCTCCAACGGTTAGCGAGTAAATCCTAAATTTGTGCAATAAAACACGGTCAACACCGAGCGGTGCAGTATATCTCTATATATATAAATAGAAAATTTGTCTGTTTTTTTTTTCTGAATTTCTACGGAAATTTGAGTTATTTACACGTTTCAGACTGTTTTATGATAGATGTGCGCGAAAATAATGTTTTGGTCTGTCTGTCTGTTTGTTTGATTGTGGACAACTTTGTTCCCTTATAAATCGAGAACGGCTGGGTGTATCAACGCAAAATTTGGTACAGATATCCATCAGAGGCACGACACTAATCATTGATGTATCTCTTCTCTGTACCTATCATAAAAGGGGGAATACCCCCTTAAAATACATGCTGAAATAGGAGTCTAAGGACGAGACAAAGCCCATTTTCAGCCCCTCAATGTGAGAGATAACATTCGGGGGCCCTAAAAACACATTTTAAGGTCCTACGTCCAACCGTTTTTAAGATATTCCCAGAAAACTAATTTAATTTAACTACTGAACGAATGCAAGCCGATAACCATGGCAACAGATTCTCAGAGGTCCATCTATTGCTGTAAGACGCAATGCAATTCCATTAATTACATTAGTGTGAAAGTTTGCAAACGGCTAGATGGTTATTATGGAACCAAATTAAGCTGTAAATTTCATCAATATGTAAAATGCGCTTAAGGGGGTCAAGGGGTAGTCTAGATATTTTTCACGCGATTTACACCTGCGGGTGTGGTATGGCAGGTCTATTATATTCCTATCCCTATATTATATTATTATTAGTAGTATTATATTATGGCGTACAACGACGAGACAATGCCCCTTGGTGCCAGAAATAAAACTCTAGGGTCCTCGAAAACTACATTATAAGGCTCTTAAACCAACAGTTTCTGAAACATTCCCAGAAAACTAATTAAATTTAATTTAACAAACTAATGAAGGAATGCAAATCCGTAACCATGACAACATTATCTCAAGGGGTGGCATCCAACTTTCCATCTATTTCAGTAAGAAGCAATTTATTACATTTATTACATTTCTGGGAAAGTTTGCAAATATAAGGTTATCACGAAACCAACGTAGACTGTATAATTCACCAATGCAATTAAGGGGGTCAAGGGGTAATCTAGGATTTTTTCATGCAATTTTCACGTGCGACATATAGTACAGAAGGTCTATTATATCTACAAACAACAACATTATTTTCAAAAATTCCTGAATTGAATCAGCATTTTTTGCGGCTTTTAGGAATTTGGGCCATTTGAGACTAAAGAACCTGAATTTTCATGCACCACAAGCTTTTATAATTTATGATAGAGGTCTTCCTGTGTATGGGGACCCAACACAACGTAGAGGGTCAGTTTTTATGTGACGTGTATTGAGTTTCATCTACAAGACTTTCAATTCTATTTCATGTCAGGAAGTACACGTTAGGTGAATTTAGTTTGAGAGCACATTTCAACTAATCTTTTTTCTTTTCTTTTTTTTGTCGACATACGGGTTCATCGTAAGGATGATTTTCTTTGATACTGTGTGGTAGATATACCCATATTTGGATTTCTGGGTGATATGTTGTAGACAATAGAATTGTCTGTCTGTCTTTCTGTGTATCTTTATGTACGCCTATAACTCATGTTCGGATGCTGGGTGCATCGTAAAATTAGGTATGGTAAACATGAGTCAATACACCAATCATTTATAAAACTCTTCACCGTACTTTTCATACAGTAGAAGGGTGGATATAAGGAAAAACTTCTCAAAATACATGCTAAAATAGGCGAAATATAAAAATTATCCTAGAAGGACGACCAAAGCATATGTTGCACTTCTCAATGTGAGACAAAAAATTTGCGAGTCTATAAAGGATCTCCAAAAACCACATTATAAGGCCCTTAAATGAACAGTGTGTGTGATATTCCCAGAAAATTAACGTCGTTCTGATAAACTTATGAAGGAATTACAAGCCGCTAACCATTGCAACAGTAGCTCAATTGATAAAGTCTGGTGCGTCTCTAAAAGCAACAGTACTTAAAAGGGATGTAACACCAATAACATTGTTATTATTATTATTATTATAATGTCTGGTGTTAACACCGAACACCGTTCGAAGAACGGGTACTTCTGCTAGTTCTTGATAATTTTTTCCTTTCCCAATACTTCTTCAGTCTGAAAGATCTTGCAGCTCGTTCTTCTTCTGATATAACATACTGCTTACGCTGTGAAATTTTGAATGTTAGTCGAGTGTATTTGTTATTCAGAAGCCGTTTCTCCTCTCTATGTTTAATATGATGCTTAGTAATTTTCAATTCGTCTAAATCCATTTGTATTTCTTTAAACCATGTGATTTTTGTTTTACTGTTCCAAAAGAAGTCAAAAAGTTGTTTCAGGAGTCTAGTATTTGGCAAGCGGGATATGTGTCCAAAAAACGCAATCCTTCGTTTTCGCATCGTGTCAATGATAGATTCATTTTCGTTGTAAAGTATTGAATTGGGCAAAAGTCTCCACTGGCCCTCAACCTGGTGTTTTTTATTGAGTATTGTCCGAAGAATCCGTCTATCAACCTTCTGTAGTTTGTCAGTTGTTGATCGGGTGTTTAGTTTAAATAAAGTTTCACTTGCATATGTTGCTTCTGGCTTAACGACGGAGAAATAATGTCGAAGTTTAGCATTAATCGAAAGAGACTGTTTCTTATATGTTGGCCAGGTAATCTGTTGTGCTCGTCGCAATTTTAGAGTTCTATTATCTATTGATGCTCTCTCATTGGCATTCCAAGTGATGATCTCACCAAGATATTTAAATTTTTTCACAATCCTTATTTTCTGGGCATTATGCAGTACAATATGTGATGTGTCAACTTGAAAAGATGGCATCATTTCTGTTTTCTCAAAGGAAATTTTCAACCCAACCTTTGCTGCTAATCGTTCCAATTCCTCTACCTGAAATTTAGCTTCTTCGATACTAGTTGCTAATAACGCTAGATCATCAGCAAAGGCGAGACAATTTAGTCGAGCATTTTTTCCAATCTTGACATTCGGTGGACAAACCTTATTCCATTGACGCATAACTTTTTCCAGTACACAATTAAACAGCAATGGAGATAATCCATCTCCCTGCCGAAGACCAGTATGGATTTCAAATGACTCAGAGGTTTCGCTTCTAAACCTAACTCTAGATTTAGTATTCTTAAGAGTGACCGCAATAAGGTTAACAAGTTTTCGATGTAAACCAAATTCAGTAAGGACATTTAATAGAGATTCGCGATGGATACTATCATAAGCTTTTTGAAAATCAACGAATGTGATCACTAAATCTTTGCTCCTAATCCTGTGATGTTTTATAATCCATTTGAGACTGATAATTTGATCTGGACAGCTTCGTCCTGGACGGAAACCACCCTGATATTCACCAAGTTCATTATCAAGTTGTTCGTGAATTCTGGAATATAAAATCTTTGAAAAAATCTTATACGTGACATCCAGCAACGATATCCCTCGATAATTGCCAGGATCTGACCTATCGCCTTTTTGTGTATGGGATGTATAATTGCAATATTCCACTCTTCAGGCAATTTTTCTGTATTCCAAATGTCAATAAGATGTTTATGTAGGTTATGAATAGTCTGTACATTAGCATTCTTCCAAAGTTCTGCTACTACTTTATTCTCTCCTGCCGCTTTAAAATTCTTAAGTGAATCAATCGCTGTACGCACTTCATCGTAAACCGGCGGTATGATCTTTTCCAGGGGTGTTTTATTTCTAGGATAGGGATCGAATTCAAAAGAATCTTCAGGTTCATCAATATTAAGTAATTTTATGAAGTAATCGGCCAAAATTATTGCATTGTCATAATCATTATGGGCCACCTGCCCGTTCGTATCTTTCATCAAAAGAGTAGGGGGAGTAAATTTTGATTGGTATTGTTTAAATGTCCTGTAATAGTCCCTTGTTTTATGGCGATTGAAAGCTTCATCAATAGATTTTAATGTTTCCTTCTGATATTCTCTTTTAACCCTCCTGATTTCTTTGGCCGCTAACCTTCTAGCATTGATTAATTCTTCCCTAGAACTTTCTGTTTTTTGTTGTTGGTCCTTCAACCAAGCTGAATGCCGGCGTAGAATTGCTAAATCACAATCCTCATTCCACCATGCATGTTTCTTTCGTTTTTTAATGGGAGCAACGTCTTCTGCTACGGCTTTTAATTTGTTAACAGTGGTCCCCAAGTTGTCACTCAAAAGCGTGATGGATTGCTCAAAATATACTGGATTATTGATAACTGAACTAGGATCATACAATCTTTTGCTATTGAATTTTTGTGGTTTATTTTTCCTTTTAGGAGTTAATTTGATTTTAATCTTGGAAATGTAATGATCCGAATCAACATCAACACCACGAAGGACTTTTACATTATAAATTTCTTTGTGAAATTTCCGATCCATGGCCACATGATCTATCTGAAACTCTCCTAACTTAATATTAGGACATTTCCAAGTCATTAATTTATGTGGTCTCCTCTTGAACCTTGTTGTCTCCATAATTAGACCATGGTTAATACAAAATTCAATTAACCGTTCACCATTCTTGTTTGTCAAGTTATGTGCTGGCCATCGCCCCACCACTAGGCGAAATTTCCTCTCACGTCCAATCTTTGCATTGAAATCTCCAAGTAAAATTTTAATATTAGCATCAGGTATATTCGTTACCAATTGGTCAAGTTCATCCCAAAATAGATCCGTCCCTTCAGTATCAGTTCTATTTTTGTCATTTGTTGGTGCATGAACATTTATCAATGTGTATATCTTGTTTTCCACTTTAACTGTTAACAATGCAACTCGTGGGGAATTTGAGGAAAAATCCGTGGTGGAATCTAGTATTCTATGGTGTACCAAGAAACCTACTCCAAATTGAGGGACATTTTTCATTACCCTTTCTCCTGGAGGCCCTTTATAGAGACGATACCCACCTGATTCAATTGGGTTCTGATCAGTATTACGTAATTCTTGAAGAGCAGTGATCACAATTTTGTGTTGATCCAAGATATCAGTTAGATGCTTTAACTTACCAACCTTCATCAAAGAATTAACATTTAATGTTGCCAAATATGAGAACTTTCCCGGCTTGTTGAATTTAAGTACGTTCTTAGTGTGATTAGTCTGCATGCTTGGTCATTGTATCTCGAGGCGCTCCGACTCGCCTTAATCCTCTACCCGACACCCCACCGTATCCGAATGGTGTCTTCGCTTGGTTAATGATGTAAGTGTCCAAACCGGTGGATTTCAATAGAAGACTCTCCATATTCATTTGATTATCAGATCAATGATCAAGAATCTGACCGTGGTCAGGGTTTACAATCCCAGATGTGATCTGGGAAGGTGATGAATGAAATATGATATGATGAAACATGAGATTGTGGAGTGTGTTTGGTCCGCGAGAGCTATTTTATTTCGCTCAAGTCCGCCGGTAAACCGGTGAGGACCCCCCTATCCGCCACCTGGGACGTGCCACGTCGGAGTATCACCTCTCCGCCTACTACGACAACGTAGTAGGTTCGTGGTTAGGATGAGTTTAGATTAATTAAAAATTAAATGTAAATACGGGATGGTCACAGCTTACTTTGCTGTTTTTCCTGTCATGTTTGACATTTTGCCATCATGTCGTTTCGCTTGGAAACGTCATGTCTTGCTAATTATAATTACAATTTAAAATCTTTTGAACCATTTCCCTAGCTTTGCTATTTTTTCTGATTGTATTTAGGACCAATCGAGGGGTGATTTTTACATAGAAAGTAATAGTTTATTTTTATTTCTTTACCTGTGTTTAGTTAACGGATTAGCCGACTGATACCCCCGATTGTAGGATAGGGGCTTATGATTTTAATAAATCATTTTGTTAAATTTACTTAAGCCTGGATTTTAATTTAATAGTTTTTAAGGGGGTTTCCTTGCGGGGTCTATGACTATGCTATGATGGGAACCTGATCCCTATGATGACGAGGAGTATTGTGCCGGAATAGCCAACAAGGAGTGTACTCCAATCCTCTTAGGCCACATGTGTTCAAGGATGTGGTTATCTGGAAAGCTACACACGATCGGTAGTGGACCAGATCACCACCTCTAACGGGCACATAACCTATACCCTTTCTCTTGGCGCCCAACGTTGTCGGCCAATGGAGACATGGAACCATCAGTACCATGTCATTTTTAAGAGGATTATAATCGTAAATTTTGTATTTGCTTTGCTGTTAATTAAATGTAAATGTTGAGTCATTTCTTTGTGTATGATATCCAGCAGTATTCACAAATGTTTTGTTGAGATGGTTAAGCTTTCCACCAAAGCCATTTCCTAGATTATGTTTAGTAAGGTGTAAGGTTTTCTCTCTCTAATTCTCAGAGTGTATTTGCATTATGGATGAGGAAAGGTTCAGTCTTATGATGGATGGGATGTTGCAGCAACTTAATGCTGGTATGGAAGCCAGTATTACTATCCTGAGAGCAGATTTTAATGAGAACAGTGCCACTTTAAGAGAGGATTTGAATCTTGTGAGGGTACACGTTAACGATGTAAATGCAACATTAGCCCGTACTAATACCACTGTCAGGGAAGGTTTAGATGATGTCCGTGAAGACATGGCCAATAATGTTGCCACCCTCAATGAAAGTTTAAGCAATGTCCGGGGGGACATGGCCAATAATGTTGCCACCCTCAATGAAAGTTTAAGCAATGTCCGGGGTGACATGACTACAAACGTAGCTAATATTAATACTGCAATAACTAATAATGTTGCCACCCTCAATGAAAGTTTAAGAAATGTTAAGGAAAATATTGCTGATAAGGTTCTTGCTTTAAATGTTAGTATAAACAATGTTCGAGGGGACTTAACCACCCATGTTGCTACTGTCAATGCTAATTTACACGAAATACGGGATGATTTGGAGACGAACCGTGCGGAGGCTAACGAGCGTTTCGCTACTCGATCAACCGATATCGCCACAAATCGATCTGAAATGCAGATGCGGCTTAATACGATTGATGAAAGTATTACTAGCGTGAGAGAACAACTTGAATGTAGAGTTTCAGCGGTAGAAAGCATCACCTTGGAATATCCTGACTTTTCAAGGAACTTCATAATGGAAACCGATGCTTCTAAGATTGGTATTAGTGCCAACTTATTGCAAGAAGATGAGGCTAAAATGCGTCATTATATTGCGTTTCTGAGCAGAAGGCTTAGACCGCATGAGACACATTATTACACTACTGAGCTGGAAGCTCTAGCCATTGTCTACGCTCTCGAGCAATGGCGGAAGTTACTCTTCGGACAACGTATTTTAGTACGCACCGATCATCATGCCCTGACCTTTATCCTTAAAACAAGACTGGCCAGTGACCGAATCATGCACTGGACGCTCTTCCTCCAGCAATTCGATCTCACCATCGTACACCGACCAGGGAAGGATAACTTCTTGGCTGATATCCTGAGTCGCAACCCTGAACCGGTGATACATGCCATGGACATCGAGGGAGATTGTCAAGACTACCTCCAACGTTTGAGATATCTACCTCAAGGTCAACGGCGTGACGAAGAACTCAGGAATATTATTAGTTTCCTTGAGAATAAGATGGATGCACAAGATGAAGATTACGTGGCTACCGCTGCAGTTGTGTCGAATTATTTGATGCTGCGAAGGACACTATACAAATATGTTGACCTGGATCACACTCAACTCCATGCTGTGATTCCAAGAAGACATCAAGAAGATGTGATTAATTTAGTCCACCGTTCTATTGGTCACGGAGGGACAGACAAGACGATCGCCACAATCTGCGAGTCTTTTACATGGAAAGGATTAGGTGTTTCTGTGCGCAAGTGTATTCGTGCCTGTGACGCATGCCAGCGTAACAAATACACTTGTTAAGGGAACCACCAAGGCCCATCTTACCAACCAAACCTCGAGAACTATACGCCCTGGATTTATATGGTCCAATTCCTAAAGCCCGGCGAGATAACCGGTTCATAGTTGTCACAATAGACGTCTTCAATAAGTACACCAATCTTCACCCAATCCAGAAAGCAAGTGCACACCAGGTAATACAGCGGATAAAGAAACAAGTGATTCCGGAGGCAGGCAAGCCGCAGTTTTTGCTAACTGATCATGGATCACAATTTACTTCTCTGGAATTCACCAATGCAATGGAGGAACTCCAAATTGGTCACGTATTATCTTCGATTCGTCACCCAGAGAGTAATCCCGCTGTGTGTGTTATGCCTACTCTGGCGAAATTCTGCCGATTATATTGTTCAGAGGAACATTGGCACTGGACGGAAGTTCTAGCGATCATAACTAAGTGTATAAACTCCACAGTACATGAGAGCACGGGTCAGATTCCGTGTGTGCTGCATAAGAATCAAGCACCAGTCAGAATATGGCATAGTGTGATTACCACACCTCCAAGTCTCCAGCCCTCTCATGCTAGTCGCATTGAAGCAGCGAGGGACACCATGAATCGTCAGGCAGCGAAGTGTCTGAGAAGACTATGGAACAAGAGGTTTCGACAACCACTCATCAAGGGAGATCTGGTCTTGATAAGACGTCCCTGTATTTCTAACCCCATGGAGAGGGTATACGCCAAGTTTATGTCCCTGTATTACGGACCTAATAGGGTGCTTGAAACACTAAATAATGGGAGCTATGTGATTGCTAACATCAATACAGGCGAGAGAATTGGGATTTTCAATGCCGCCAATTAAAAAAAATATCACCAGAATTAGAGGTATTGTTGAGAGCAAATAAAAATGCCTGTCTTGCATTTTTATTTGAACCGAGGAGGAGACATATGAGCCCGTATCCGCTCATGCTGGTGAGTATTTTTATATGCCGAAGTTGGTAACACGAGAGAAAGAATCTCTGAATGCATCCAGAGAGATGCAGTTGTACTTTTGACTTCGTTGGAAGACTGTCAATATTTATTTTACCATGATTAGAGAAGGTATTCTTTAATGTGCACCTTTGAATTTACCACATCAAGTATTTCTGTATAATTTGCCAAGGAGAAGTGGCCTAACTTTATCTATTTAGTACTTGAGACTAAGGAATGACACTGCGGTAATGCAGGAGTAATGTCTAGAGACGTTCAACGACTCAACTAGTCTCAAAGCCAGTACAACCCGCTTCCGGGAGGAAAGCACTCGTTGATTGTCTAAGTTCAGCACTGCATGTGTGCGACACGCAGTTATAATAGTCCGGTCAAGTGGCCGATGAGACGTCAGTAAAGGAATAAATCCGTTGGAAACGTGAGCCAATTTATATGATAACGCACGAGATGTGTGCAGTGGAAAACTCCGTGAAAGTGATGCTTTGTAAGCATTCGAAATCAGTGAAATATTACGGTGATTTAACCGAAAGCATGGCCGATGTGTGTGCCATTTAAAAGTGTGAGTAACTGTGATTTCGAAAGTGCAAGTGTCATATTTCACACCAGTGAGAATTGCATAAAATAATCCACGTTGTGTGAAACCGTAATTTTCTTGAACGACCGATGTCGCAGATTTCATCAGATAAAATTTTTCACCATGGGTGATAGTGGAAAAAGTGAGCCAACACGTGATTGTGTTGAGTAGAATCTGTGGAGCAGACATGGCTATTTGTTGAATCGAGTCTGCAAAATTACCAAGTGTAGATGCTGTGTTAGTTAGCGAATCACACTAGCAGCAGTGAATTTTTTGTGTAACTTATCAATGTTACCACGATGTACGAGACCCACCAGAAAAGAAGAGCTTTACCACCGTTCACCATGTGGGTGATCATGACGTAGACACATCATGAGAGAGATACTTAGCACCACAACAGCATAATCAAATGGAGGCTGAAGAACGGATTACAATGTGCCTATCCGAGTGTTGGAAGTATGGCCCACGCTCGAAATGGAAGGAAATACCCCTCAATTATTCCTGTAGGAATGAGGTGAGCTACAATGTTCTTCGTAAGTCTAACTAATGTATTTTGTAAGGTGATGGTCTTAGGTGGAGTAGTTTTAACGATCGTACTTCGATTCACAGTCATCTAGTTAGGTTTAGTTTTAGTAGGTTTTTCTTTTAGTTTACCGACTATGGTAATCTTTCATGTTTCAATGCACATCGCAGCGTACGTCTTCAATGCATTTCCTAATCGTGAGTTAGTCACCTGATTAAATATGTGTGTGTTTTTATCACACGGTGCAATTAATGTCATTTTTATGTTCACTTTGAACGAACCATTTGTATGTGTAAATTAAACGGGATTGTAATTAAGTAATTTAAATCAGCTGTTACTGAAGTCAGTATTTTGAAACCCTATTTTATGATATGTAAAGCACGCCACTGAGCAGGCGTATCCTCCAATGGGAGAGGTTATTTTATTACCTATTTTTGGGTATACATTTTTATTTGAGTGGAAAGTCTACCACTAGATTCGAGAGGAATCGATTAACAGTGTGAAGGAGTGTTATATCTTTCTGTTTGTACTCCAAGTCTTGTTCACACTAGTAACGTATCATTTAAAATTAACGCCACTGTTTTATATGGTGCGAATGTTTATTTCATGCATTGGAAGTGCCTATGAGTGCACATGTTTGATTTGTAACAGACTTGCTGGGAGCGTTATATCTTCCAAACATGTTAGTGCGAGTGGAATATCTCGTGTTTTGTATGTTTTGCCTTGGCCAAGCAGACACATCATTGTTAATCATTTTTTGTCTATTATAAATGTATCACGAACACTACAATGAATATTATCTTATGAGCTGCAAGTGTAGGATCACAATCTGAACAGTTTTATGGATCCGATATGCTAAAGAAACGAACATTAGAAACTTCACCGTTAGCCCATGCAACTCGTAACCGTTTGGGAATGAACAAAAGGTAAGTCCTTTGGGAGACAAGTGTTTCCAAGGTTACGTGCAGTAGTGCCAACCCATAATCCCAGGTGAGACTAGACTTCTGACAGATTTAATGCTTTTCTAAATGATGTGATCTACAGAAGCCAGTGTTTATTAAGCTGTATAAAACTAGGTCAAGTTAACAGCGTTATTAAGAATGCAATGATATTTTGACAGGAGGTCACCTATAATGTTTACGATCTTCGCATATGTTGTGAGCAAAACCCATTTGAACAACCATTATTGTTTAAGATTTTAGAATTGTCTTGTGAAACTGATTGACTTATTTGAGGCTATGTTATTTTTCTCACATGTTGTGAAGGTTTATGCTGTGTGTTTATGCACGATGAAGGGGTGGTTTCCCATAGTTTTTGAGGTGGCCGGCCTTGTTTCAAAGCTCATCCGCTTGACAGACCGAGGTTGAAGAAGTGATCCAGAACGAAGACAACTAATAATCACTCATTAAATAAAATTATGTAATGAATTTAAACGAAAGCAATAATTATCGTTAATCACTAAACACCTGTTTAACTTTGATCATGGTTTATTAACTCGCTGACCATTGCACTGAGCTGTCGTTTTATTTTTTCGTTAGCTTAAGCTTTAGAGAGCTGACA
This sequence comes from Meconema thalassinum, assembly GCA_946902985.2. Lineage (NCBI taxonomy): Eukaryota > Metazoa > Arthropoda > Insecta > Orthoptera > Tettigoniidae > Meconema > Meconema thalassinum. The sequence continues at coordinate 219,357,926 of OX336391.1, forward strand.
CATGCGACTGACAAGGGATTTGGTCTACCCCAGAATTTTCAACTCGTGGGTCGTGAACCATGTAACTTATTGTTCTACTGTTAACGAATAGTACTATGATTTCCTAGCTTACACATGATAGATGACCGATGGAAACAAACAGTAACCATCATGTGGTAGGAAGGTTTAATAAGAATACTCTTGTGTGTGATACTCATTTATTAATTGTTGTGTAAACCCATATTCCCATCTTTCTTCTGCTACTTGTACAATATTTTGTTGTACAGTTGATTGTAAACTTGATTTGTGTTGTAAAGGATGACTGTAAATCATTTTAGATTTTTGTTTAGTTGTTTTACTACGGATGCTTCTCACCGTAGATTAGTTCAACTTAGGATGAGTTTAGATTAATTAAAAATTAAATGTAAATACGGGATGGTCACAGGTTACTTTGTTGTTTTTCCTGTCATGTTTGACATTTTGCTATCATGTCGTTTCGCTTGGAAACGTCATGTCTTGTTAATTATAATTACAATTTAAAATCTTTTGAACCATTTCCCTAGCTTTGCTATTTTTTCTGATTGTATTTAGGACCAATAGAGGGGTGATTTTTACATAGAAAGTAATAGTTTATTTTTATTTCTTTACCTGTGTTTAGTTAACGGATTAGCCGACTGATACCCCCGATTGTAGGATAGGGGCTTATGATTTTAATAAATCATTTTGTGAATTTTACTTAAGCCTGGATTTTAATTTAATAGTTTTTAAGGGGGAGCATTTCCTTGCGGGGTCTACGACTATGCTATGATGGGAACCTGATCCCTATGATGACGAGGAGTCTAGTGCCGGAATAGCCCACAAGGAGTGTACTCCAATCCTCTTAGGCCACATGTGTTCAAGGATGTGGTTATCTGGAAAGCTACACACGATCGGTAGTGGACCAGATCACCACCTCTAACGGGCACAATATATATAGAGAGAGAGAAAGAGAGAGAGGAAAAAGGAAAAAATTATCAAGAATTAAGAACTAAACTTGGTATCTGAAGACTTTGTATATAGGGTTTGATTTTGGTGCTCCAATGTGGGCGTGAACAGTGTAAATAAATAAAATAGAGAGAGATAGATAGAAGCTGAGTGAATGAACCTTGCAAGAGCTGTCCTTAAACTAGTTTAATGACCTCAGGGCCCTGTCCAAGTCTGGTATTGCTTCCACTTGTGCTGGGCTCATACCATTTATTCTTCTAATTTTTTCACCTCACTTTGTCAACCCTTGTTTCCTTCTGTCCCTGATGGTATTAGGATATTGAAGACCTATGGCGTCTTTTATTTTCCTGATACGGGTACCCTCATTTTTTGAGGAAGTCTGTGGTTAATCTTTTTTGCTTCTTTAGTGCCATTGCTGCGTATCATAGGGACAGATGACCTGGAAATTTTATGTTTGTCTTTCTTCTTCTTCGCGAATGGGTCACTTAGGACCACGCGGAATCAACATTTTCTGAGCTTTCCTCCTTGCCCAATAGTTCTTTATTTTCACTGATTGCTGTAATTTCTATTCCTCCGATCAGGTACGTCGCTGTGGTTTCTTCTCATCTTCCTCAAATCCCCTTGTGTGAACAATTTTCCGGATCATATTTCTATCTTGTAAATTTGGTGAACCCAATTCATTAAGGTCTTTCTCTACTTGTTTATACCATTTTGGTCCTGTGCGTTTGATTTGCAGAAATTTGTGGATTCGATAAGTGAGTCTGGTAGGATTCATTCTTTCCAAATGGCTTAGAAACTGAATTCGTCGCAATCTCATTGTATCAGTTAATTTAGAAACTCTTTTATAAATTTCAGAGTTGGGTTTGGGGTAGTGTATGCCATTTACAATTCTGGGCCCTAAGATTTTCCTCAAGATTTTCCTTTCTTTAATCTCTAATTTTTCCTTTAAGGTCTTACGATGTAAACTGAGCGTTTCTGAAGCATATAGAGCTTCAGGTTTAATCACTGTACAGTAATGACAAATTTTGTTGTTCCAGGACAAGCTTTTTTTGTTATAAACATTCTTTGTGTGTTGAAAAGCAATTTCCATTTTCTGAATTCGTGATGCTACAGATTTATTTTCATTGCCATTTTCAGTGATCCATTCACCTAAGTATTTAAATTCTTTCACTCTTGCAATCTTATTAGGTAGAGCATTCATTTCAGGTTCCGTATTGACCGTATTACAATTTAACACTTGGATTTTCCGCCAAATCAATACTTTTACTTATGTAAAAAATTATAGGTACATGTTTCGGGGATCTTACTGTCCCCTTCTTCAGCCCTCCTTTGTTATTACAAACATCGTGTCACATTCAACATCCCATAATAAAACAACAGAATACACAACATAAATTACACAAACACAACATATTAAAATTACTAGCTTAAAACTACACTTAAAATTCAATAAACAATCAAGGATAAAACTTGTGATGCACTTCGTATTTTTCAGTCCATCAGTTTGGCGGAAAATCCAAGTGTTAAATTGTCTTGCAATCTTATTGATACCAATGACAATTTCAGGTGGACCATTCTTAACATTTGTCATAAATTTAGTTTTTTCATAGGAGATTTTTAGTCCTATTTTGGCTGCTTGCTTCTCCAGTATAACAAGCTGTTTCTGTGCATCAGCGACGTTTTTGGCAATTAGTGCTAAATCATCAGCAAACGCTAGACAATCTAAGTCAATACCCTTAATCTTTGAGCCCAGGTGGTGAGATGGTGCACCTGCTTTCCTCCATTCTCTGACAACTTTCTCAAGAGCACAATTGAAAAGTAAAGGGGACAGCCCATCCCCTTGACGGACACCTGTGTTTATTTCAAACTCATCACTACAACCACCCATAAATTTAACTTTAGCCTTCGTTTCAGTTAGTGTATCTTTAATAATATTTCTTGTTTTGTTATCAAGTCCAAATTCTGTTAAAACATTAACAAGTGACATGCGATCTATACTATCATAGGCCTTTTTGAAATCGACAAATGTGATGACATAATTTTTGTTTGTTGTGTTCCGAAAATATGATATAGTATTCTTCAGGTTCAGAATTTGCTCAGCACAGGATCTCCCCTTTCTGAATCCACCTTGGTATTCACCAATTCTTTGGTCAAGTTGTTTGTCCTTCATGTTTCTAGACTTCTTGGTAATTGTTCAGGAATGGTAAACCTAGATTCTACACTTGCACTTCGATAAGATATGTCATTTTCATGATTTTCATACCTTATTTTATATTCTGGGAGTCATTACTAACTGAAATTAATATGACCATTACGACTACTGCACTGGAAATATGTACTAAATTACATAAATATGTGTTTTTGTTTCTTGCCCATTAAACGACAATTGGCATGCTTGTTTGGCGCATCAGGTCTCTTCAACTGTTACTGTAGCGCACACATTTACGTCACATTACTGTTACTAACATATAGGATACAAAATACACCTTGTAATAATGTGGAAAAGCATTAATTGGCAAAACGTTTGGTGTGGATAAAGGTTATTGATGCGTGAGTACTCTCACAGGGGTGTATACAGGGTGTATCTTAATTATACCGACAAAAAAATCAGAGACGCTCTGCGTATTATGTAAAAGTTGATGCCGCAATCGGATTAGCGGAGAATTTTTTTTTCCTTCGAGAAAATGAGGTTATTTGTTACTTCCGGGCGTGCGATTCAAATTGACGGGCTCATCGTATTTGCTGAGCCGGAGAGCAAGCCAAGGCGAACGAGGAAACTTGCGCATTTCAGCCAGCATATCTCTGTCTCCTTCTATCACACTCCCTTCCCTCGCCTGAAGCACAGCAATGGCCAGCGACTTGCTCTGTGGCTCAGCAAATAGGCGAGTTCGTAGATTTGAATCGCGCGCCCGGAAGGAACAAAGTAACCTCATTTTCTCGAAGGGAAAAATTTTCTCCGCCAATCCGATTGTGGTATCGTCTTTTACATAACACGCAGAGCGTCCCTGAATTTTTTGTCGGTAGTTTATAATTAAGATACACCCTGTATGTTAGCTAATGGTAGGTCGCACTACCTAGCAATTATTGGTCGAAGCAAAAGCCATGGGTCTGGATAAAGATTACTGATGAATATTCATGGAAACGTCATGAACGTATACCAGAGTCGTGACGGAAATTTCCGTCATTGCAATTGAGGGAACATAAACAATGACGGAAATTTCCGTCATTAGTCTAAACAGGATAAAAGTTCCGCCTGATCAATACTTTATTAATAAAGATCACTGGGTGGTCATTAATGGGACATGTTTCGAGGCCTAAATATTATCATTGGCCCTTTCATCAGCCGATATGACAGAACGATACAAGAATATTTTTTGCATAGCACTTAAAATTCCCTTAGAATTGAATCTTGTATGGTGCACCATAAAGAAAGATTGAAACATTTACGCCTAATATGAGTTACGGTATGTCAAAAGTCTTATGAACTAGGTCTATAAACACTTTCAATGGACGCCTCACGGTGGTACTTTAGATGTTATTGAAGACACAAATGTATGTACGGAACCAGAATGAACCTTTTAAGTTCTAAAAACTTCCGTCATTGCGAGGCAGTGGGTGAATACCATTGTGTATTTACTAGATTATTTGTCAATAAGGACCAATACTGAATTAAATATGATTACCCTACAATACTAACATACGTAAAATTTACTTGTATGAATAATTTAACTGCTTAGAATTCCCTCTGTATCTGTCCCCACCCTACCAGCTTCCAGCAGTGCTTCTACTGGTCTATTGGTGGTGATGTCAATGCTTTTGTTATTAATGACAATCAGTTCTAGAGGCATAATCATGGGGCAAAGAATTGCCACGAAACTATCCTTGAATTTATCATCATATTGGTAGCCTTGGAGGCTGGATTTAGACAGCTCCTCAACCCGGTCCATGAGTCAATTAAAATTGGCTACATGGATAATTCTTGCCAGGCACGTCCACGTCGTGGGGGTGGGCAACGGTACTGTAATATACCATGGAACTACAGTAACGGCTAAGTTCTGGTGAGGACCCAGTCCTATGGGGTATAACGTAGGCCCCGTGCACAGGGTTACGTGCGAAGACCTCAACGGCATCTGCAGTGGAGAAGATGGACTTTGGTACAGTGAAGATGGCGGAAGAGGCAACCCAGTACTCAGGGGTTAAATATGAGTATAACCTGCTGCCTTGTAGGTTTGGTAGTGGAATACCAAAGGCTAAGGGAGATAACCCTGACAGAAAATCCTCCAATATGTTAGGCCTAGCAAGCCAATAAAGGAGTAAATAGTTATGCGCTTTCAATGTTAAAACGAGCCTCGGAAAGAAGAATACCCAAAATGGACAGCTCACACGCCTTACAGTTGACAGGAATGATGGCATCCAGCCTGATGTTATGCAATGTAAGGCTGTGGGAAAAAACAGAATAAAGAAAGTTAAACCCAAAATGAGAATAGGAACACTGAATGTAATGACATTAACTGGAAAATGTGAAGAACTTGTAGATCTGATGGAAAGAAGGCAACTGGATGTATTAGGTCTGAGCGAAACCAAATGGAAAAGGAAAGGAAAGAAAATTTTAAGAGGAGGATACACCCTTTACTGGTGTGGTAAAAGGAAAGGGTCACATAATGGAGTGGGCTTTATTCTAAGTAAGAAAGTAGATGCTGTTGCAGATATTAAATATATTAGCGACAGAATCATTAGATTGGAGGTATCATCAAACGAAAAAATCCCAACCCTAGTGCAGGTTTATGCCCCACAAACGGGGTGCAAGGATGAAGAGAAACAGAAGTTCTTGGAACAGCTTGAGAACCAATTGGATAAGGAGAACATTATGATAATAGGTTGTAACGTGTTTTTCGTGGGGGTTTTTATGCAACTGGCATAAGTCAGTAGGAAGCCATTCTATATTTATTTACGCGGCAAATTGTTCAGCCAAGAGAATTTTTCATGGTAATTTATTATTATTATTAATTTATTATAATTATTATTAAGATATTTTCGGAGCATTTTATAAAAATTATAAGCATACAGATAGGTTTTCTATGTCTTAGAAAACGCTATCAAGCAAATTATTACGAACGACGATATCATAGAAAATTATCTGATTACGGAATTTTACGGAGTTTTGTCAGTTAGGGTATTTGAGAGACGTGACTCACTGGGATTTCAAATACAAGCTGATTCCTGTCGAGAAGTATTACGCAAGGCTGGGTCGCAAGGTCTAGAAAAGGCGAATTGTTGAAACGGAACCCTGCCGCCGAGTGTAATGACCCAGAGGAGGGGAGTATAGCGCGTGGGGTGCAGCCAATCAGCGGAGACAACGTAAGCTAGGAGTCGGCTGAAGAGTGGGGGGGCCGACAGGTGGATATATCGTTCGACGCGCCGTGAAACGAGGACAATCTGTGAAATACTTGAGGAGTATGGGTGCGCGTGCGTGTCGCTCCGATGTTCAGTGGAGTTAGTGACAATCTGTATAGTTCTTGCCGAGTGTGGATATACGCGGGAGTCGCTCCGATGTTCCGTGGGACGTGGACAATCTGTGAAATACTGGACGAGTATGTTGTACGCGGGAATCGCTCCGATGTTCCGTGGATTGGAGGACTAACTTTTGTATAACTTAACCAGTGCGGTTGTACGAGTGTTTGGGTCCGAGGTACGGACCATAGAATTATCTAATCTACGAGTATATCATCAAACATCGACGAGATGACGACGTCCAGGAGACTGTGGGAAGCACACAGCATCATCAAGAACGAGTGAAATGCTTTGGCAATTTCCAGTGGTAAGCGCAAATGACGCAGAAATACGCAATCTCTCATTTCTCTTTGTTTTACATTTCATATTTCAGTAACTTCATAGCTTGGAAATAAGAGTAAAATCAATTTATCAGCCTCCGTTTTCACGTAATTTTCTATCGGTAATATTAAAATCACAACGCTCCAATTTAAATTTTAAACTTATTGTTATTATTAATTTTGCTATACCTGTTTTATATAATAAATTCATTTCTTTTACAATGCAATCTTTGCTTTCAGTAGGTAGCATTAGATATAGACCAATTCCTTCTCCTGATACAATTGTTTGTTGGGTTAATGATCAAATCATTCCACGATCTGAGTGAATAGAGTCTTGAATGTGTTCTGCCAGAGCTAGACGTTGTTAAATACAAATTTAGATTTCAACATTGCATTGAGGTCTTGGCGCCCATTAAAACAACATAGCTTAGGCAAAGGTAAACAGTTACATTTCTCACCCAACAGTTAGGGGCTAGCAAGACGTTTCATTTGTCGCCGACAACTTGGGGCTGAAAACCTAATAACATTTGTGGAAGGAGAAGGGTATATATTTCTGTGCCTGTATTTTGGGGGTTATTTGTCTTTATCAGTGTATATCATTATGGGGGATGAGAAAGAAAGACAGATGAGGTTACGTAGTGGTCATCAACTGGAGAGTGATGATACGAGCAGTATGTCGAGTGATGGTAGTACCGGGGTAGCGGAGGTAAATCCCGATACTGAAACAGGGAGTGTAGGCGGCCAACCAGAATTAAAAACTTTACTTCTCGAGTTCATGTATCAGAACAAAGTTAGTAGTGATGCCTTAAATGCAAAATTAGTTCAGAATAATGCAAAATTAGAACAGAATAATGCAAAGTTAGAACAAAACAGTAGGGAAAATAAAGAAAGTACAGAAGCTTTAAATGCAAAATTAGAACAGAATAATGCAAAATTAGAACAAAACAGTAGGGAAAATAAAGAAAGTACAGAAGCTTTAAATAAAAAATTAGAACAGAATAATGCAAAATTAGATAAGAACAACAAGGAAATTAGTGTGAAAATGGAGCAGATTAGAGGAGAAATCAGAGGAGTAATGGAAGAGAAGGTTAAAGAGATCATTGCAGATGTAGACAAGAAATTAGGAAAAGTACAGGAGGAGTTAGAAATTAGAATCAGTACACAGTCTGAAAATTTAAAAGAACTAGTGCAACTGGAAACACAGCAGGTCAAAAAGCAATTGGGGGGAGAAATTGACAAAATTCAGGTAGCAACTAAAGAGGTTAAGGAACAGCTGGGGGGTAGAATTGAGAAAGTCCACTCGCAAATATTTGCAGAAGTAAATGATTTAAGAGAGAGTAATAGAGAGAGCATTAGCAAGATTGAGGAGAAACAAGCAAAGCTATATGATAAAGTAGAAGAATCAGAAGGAAACATTAAATTAACAGTAAACAGTATTGAGAGGAAGGCTGAGGAGAAAATCGCAGAATTAGAGTTAAAATTAAAAGCTAGGATCAGGCAAGAAAATAGTCAGAATAGGCCAGTTTTTGTGAATAGCACACACAGGGAGGTAGAACTGGGTAAGTTCAGCAATCGACAGGGGTGCCCAATGGAGTTCATGGACACTATAGAAAATAAATTCGGGGAGAGGTTGGAAAATGGTAGTATTGAGTGGTGCCAGGTAGTTGAAATTTTAGAACAAGTGTTCGTGGGGGAAACGAGGAATTGGTTTGCTGTCTACAGAGACAAGTTTACTGATATGAATGATTTTAAAATGAAGTTCTGTGAAAAGTTCTGGAATGAGGTTATTCAGTCGCAGCATCGTGAGGGAGTAGTGTGTGGTAAATATAACCCTAAAGGAAGCTCCACCATGACCGAATACTTTTTAGGGCAGGTATTAGTGTGTAAATATCTGGATGGGTTGAAGGAGGAAAGTGATGTGGTAAGGTTGCTACTTAGGCACTTTCCCTATAGGATCAAGGAGGCTGCTTGTATCCAGAATGTAAAGACAATATCACAAGTAGAAAATTTGTTAAGCACATTTGATGCACTAGGGAGAGGGGGTTATGAGGACAATTTCAATAGGAACCAGGGTAATAATAATAATAGACCTAATGAAGCCAGGCATCAGGAAGTTCAAGGGAACGGTGGCGAAGGAGCCAACGCTCAAAATAGAAATAATAATAATCAGCTAAATCAGAACAGAGGAAATGGCTATGGTAATCAGTATCAAGGGAGGAACAATGATTTCAGGGGAAATCAAGGGAGGAACAATGATTACAGGGGAAATCAAGGGAGAAACAATGATTTCAGGGGAAATCAAGGAAGAAATTATAATGACAATAATTACAACCAGAATAGGGGTCAAGGAAGAGGACAGCCTAGTGGTAGTAATATACAGCCAAACAATGACAACACAACTCAGAACAACCAGACCAGTGCAATAGTAACTAGTACTACGGCCAGCTGTAGCGGTTCTTTAAACGCGAACCAGGCTGCGAAGTAAGGTCAGAATCTCAGTCTGTAGCATGCCCTGTCCATATAATTATACAGGAACCCTATGACCTAAATGTAAGAAATGAATTATTACATGAACTAAATGATGAAGGTATTATTCAGGAAGTGGTTAGTAAGAGCCCCATAGTTAAATTTAACGTGTCCGAGGCGTACACAGATGTTTTAATTGATAGTGGTTGTATGAAGAGTTGCATAAGTAGTGCATTTTATGATAAAATGAAAGGAACTGGAGTAAATTTTGAGGAGATGCCAATTAAAAGCACTTTTGTTATCACAGCTGTTGGGAAGAGGTCTAAAGTAATTTCTAAGCAAGTTTTAGTAGACATTAAAATTAATAATCATGTAGAGAAGCAGATTTGCCTTGTAATTCCAAATTTAGTATTCAGTGTTATCTTGGGTTCAGAGTGGCTAAGTAGAGTGTCTGGTAACTTATGTTATGATGTAGGGAGTTTGAAATTTAAATGGGGAGATTCTGAAGTAGAAGTAGCGTTCAATGACCAAATTCAGAGAAGTAGTATTGTAGGTGTGATTTGTACTTTAAATGAGATATCGCCAGCCGTAGAGCGGGGTTCTCCATGTTTTGTGGGCAGTGTGATTACGAACGGAAGTCTAGAGGACTCGTTACGTGAGGCTGCATTTCAGGGAAATATAGAGGATGAACAGTGTGTTCAGCTCTATGATGTGTTATGGTGTAATAGGAGAGTGTTTGAGGATCGCATTGGTATGGCCAATTGCTATACCCATTCATTGAACGTTATTGATAGGTCAGTATTCACAGGACATAGATATCCTGTACCTTTCGCTTATCAGAGTGCAGTTGAGGCACAAATTAACCAGATGCTTGAAGATGGGATTATTGAGCACCCTAACAGTCCATATGTTAATTCTTTGATCACGGTACCCAAGACCGACGGCACTGTTCGTATTTGTTTAGACGCTCGTTTGGTTAACAGTAGAATTAGTTCAGATCAGCTGAAATCCATGTCAATAGAGGAATTAATGCAAACATTTGAGGGGAAGAAGTATTTCACTTGTGTAGATTTGAGTTCCAGTTTTTGGCAAGTGCCACTTATGTACGAAGATAGACCATTTACAGCTTTTAGTCATAAATATAACCTTTATCAATTTTGTAGAACACCTTATGGGTTAAAGAGTAGTTCAGCAGCTTTAATTAGGGCTTTAAACATCGCATTAGGGGATGACACAGGAGAGTTTGTAACCATTTACATAGATGATATGGTAATTAGTTCACGCAGTTTTGAGGAGCATCTACGTCATTTAAATATAGTTTTTCAGAAGTTAGATCAGGCAGGGTTCACTTTGAAGCTGTCTAAGTCGTCATTCTGTCAGTCAGAAGTGACATTTTTAGGTCATAGAGTGTCGAGTAGAGGTGTAACACCAGAAGAAAGTAGGGTTAGCATGTGTGGACAGTAGCAACAGGGCATCGTTACAGACACTGAGAAATATGCTAGTGGAGCAACGTGATGACGTTCATTTAAAGGGAGCCACTTGCAAGGTTGGAAGCAGGTGACGCAGTAACATTTATGGTTACCAAACGTATTGGGAAAACAGCATATGTGCTGGAGAATAGTGAGGGAAACAGATTATACGGAACGTATAATATACATAGTCTACGAAAATATGTGTCATAAAGTGAGTGTGTTTAGCTGGCGAGCCAGCCTGTCAAATGAGTAAGTGTGGTATTTGGTGCGTGGGAGGAGTTGGTCTTCCAGGCAGGCGTATCAGAAGTCACACAGGGGGGTAGTATGTAAGTAAATGAGAGTTTTTAAGGTACAGGGAAATATGACGGGATTGTCGGATGCTCTTGAGCACTAAAATGTCTCGATACACCAAGGCCAGAATTTGGTAGCGCTGGTGAATTCCCATTTGCCTCCAAGAGATGGGTGAGCGCTTGAACAGGGTATTTTTGCTTAAGGCGTCCACGAGGCAAAAGATGGGCCATCAGAATGCGAGACAGTCCTTCATGAAACTCATACATATCAGCACACGTGATTTCTGTTTACGGCCTCGCCATGTAAGATTTGTAAGTGTGTAATTTAAGATAATTTGTACAATGGTATTATTTGTGTGAGGAGAAATGGTCTGTGTTGAGAACTAGTATTAAGTAGAATATGGTCTACGGGAACTTAACAAGACAGGGCGATTACGGCACAGAAATATTTGGTGTTATATGTAATGCACATTTACTGTTTTTTTTTCCCAGAAGTCAATATTAATTTAATCTACTTTAAAGAGAGATTAAGTATTATGGTCACGAGGCGCTGCCACAATAGTGTGATCGTGTGCTCAGTGATAAGTGAGATTAAATTTCACCATAAGGAAGGGACCTCCAGTGAAATTAGGAAGTTCAATGGTGATATAAATATATCAGAACACCTTCAATGCGTGTGATATGACATCATAAATACATAGTGCTCACACATTAATTATGTCTATTTCTCCAACATAGAGCAATTTGAGAGGCGGAAATATCCATGGAACACTATTCTATATGTAAAACATTGGACTGGTTGCAAAGTGCAATCCATAGTGACAACAAACTTTGACGCAAAGTGCGTGAAGAAAAATTATGAGTGTACATATCTGTAATTTAGGGTGATTTCATTTATGTAATATGTATTTTGGATGGGGTTTATTAACGTGTCTGGGATAATCGGATAATGGACCGTCGTCACGGTAAATCATCCGATGATCCGAGGCGAATATTTTTTTTCTTTTTTTTTTTTAAATATGTAACGTGTTTTTCGTGGGGGTTTTTATGCAACTGGCATAAGTCAGTAGGAAGCCATTCTATATTTATTTACGCGGCAAATTGTTCAGCCAAGAGAATTTTTCATGGTAATTTATTATTATTATTAATTTATTATAATTATTATTAAGATATTTTCGGAGCATTTTATAAAAATTATAAGCATACAGATAGGTTTTCTATGTCTTAGAAAATGCTATCAAGCAAATTATTACGAACGACGATATCATAGAAAATTATCTGATTACGGAATTTTACGGAGTTTTGTCAGTTAGGGTATTTGAGAGACGTGACTCACTGGGATTTCAAATACAAGCTGATTCCTGTCGAGAAGTATTACGCAAGGCTGGGTCGCAAGGTCTAGAAAAGGCGAATTGTTGAAACGGAACCCTGCCGCCGAGTGTAATGACCCAGAGGAGGGGAGTATAGCGCGTGGGGTGCAGCCAATCAGCGGAGACAACGTAAGCTAGGAGTCGGCTGAAGAGTGGGGGGGCCGACAGGTGGATATAACGTTCGACGCGCCGTGAAACGAGGACAATCTGTGAAATACTTGAGGAGTATGGGTGCGCGTGCGTGTCGCTCCGATGTTCAGTGGAGTTAGTGACAATTTGTATAGTTCTTGCCGAGTGTGGATATACGCGGGAGTCGCTCCGATGTTCCGTGGGACGTGGACAATCTGTGAAATACTGGACGAGTATGTTGTACGCGGGAATCGCTCCGATGTTCCGTGGATTGGAGGACTAACTTTTGTATAACTTAACCAGTGCGGTTGTACGAGTGTTTGGGTCCGAGGTACGGACCATAGAATTATCTAATCTACGAGTATATCATCAAACATCGACGAGATGACGACGTCCAGGAGACTGTGGGAAGCACACAGCATCATCAAGAACGAGGGAAATGCTTTGGCAATTTCCAGTGGTAAGCGCAAATGACGCAGAAATACGCAATCTCTCATTTCTCTTTGTTTTACATTTCATATTTCAGTAACTTCATAGCTTGGAAATAAGAGTAAAATCAATTTATCAGCCTCCGTTTTCACGTAATTTTCTATCGGTAATATTAAAATCACAACGCTCCAATTTAAATTTTAAACTTATTGTTATTATTAATTTTGCTATACCTGTTTTATATAATAAATTCATTTCTTTTACAATGCAATCTTTGCTTTCAGTAGGTAGCATTAGATATAGACCAATTCCTTCTCCTGATACAATTGTTTGTTGGGTTAATGATCAAATCATACCACGATCTGAGTGAATAGAGTCTTGAATGTGTTCTGCCAGAGCTAGACGTTGTTAAATACAAATTTAGATTTCAACATTGCATTGAGGTCTTGGCACCCATTAAAACAACATAGCTTAGGCAAAGGTAAACAGTTACATTTCTCACCCAACAGTTAGGGGCTAGCAAGACGTTTCAAGGTGACTTAAATGCTCAGGTGGGATGCAAAAGGGAGGGTGTAGAAAGAGTGATTGGCCCATTTGGTTATGGAAACAGAAATCTAGATATGTGCAGTCAAAATAGTCTTCAAATTCAAAATACCTGGTTTAAGAAGAGAGAAAGCCATAAAGTAACTAGATACAGCTGGGATGGAAGACATAGATCAATGATAGACCTTGTAATAACAGCGGGTGAAGCAGGAAAGCAAGTTGTGGATGTCAAAGTTGTTCCCAGTGAAAGTCTCGACAGTGACCATAGGCTTGTTCTAGTTAGTATAACTGGTGTTAAACTGATTAATTATAATTATAAGATGGAAAAGAAACAAAAGATCAAGGTCTGGGAGCTGGAGAAATCTGATAAACGTGAGGAATTTCAGAGAAGAATTTTAGGAAAAGTTCCAAAAACTGATACCAAAAGTGCAGAGGAAGAGTGGCAAAATTTTCGAAATGTCTTAGTTGAAGAAGCTAGAGAATTATGTGGCGAAACAAGTAGTAAAGTTCGGCATAAAGAGACTGCCTGGTGGAATAAGGAAGTCAAGACAATAATTCAATTAAGGAACAAAGTAAAAAGAAAATTAGAAGTGGAGAGACAAAAGAATGACAGAAATGAGGATAAAATCAGATCACTTGCTCAAGAATATCGAGAGCACAATTTAAGAGTTAAACGCATAATTAATGAAGAGAAGGATAAGATTTGGGATGAATTTGCGAAGAAACTGGAGGAAGATAAACAAGGTAATAAGAAATTACTATATAAAACTGTGAAAAACAATAAAAGACATCAGGAATCAGTTACAGCTTTGGAAGGAAATAATGGAGAAGTGACAAGAAGCATAAATGAAATCAGGAAATTAATGGGACAGTATTTTGATCAACTGTTAAATGATGCATCTAATAATGACAGTGGGGACACGAACATCAATTTAGGGGCCAATGATGAAAACCACCAAGAACCACCCCCAACCTGGTCTGAAGTGGAAGAAGCTTTAAAAGCCATGATCAAAGGGAAGTCCACTGGAGTTGATGAAGTAAGTTCAGACATGATAAAAGCAGCAGGAATTAATGGGATACATTGGTTGTACAGAGTATTACATGCTATATGGAAGGACAATAAGATCCCTGATGACTGGTCTAAAGGTGTAATAGTGCCATTGTTTAGAAAAGGAAACCAGAAAAAGTGTGAGAACTATCGTGGAATTACTTTGTTATCCCATGGTCTAAAGATCTTGGAAAAAATAATTGCGAAAAGACTACGCAGACACTTAGAAAAGGCTTTAGAAGAAGAACAACATGGCTTTAGACCAGGAAGGAGTACTATTGACTTGATCTTTGCTGCAAGAATGCTTATTGAGAAACATCTTGAAAAGGGGAAAGAATTAGTAATGGTATTTCTAGATATAGAAAAAGCTTATGATAGCATTGCAAGATCAAAAATTTGGGAATGTTTAGAAAGGCACAATGTCCCAAAAGGCTTGATAAACAAGATCAAAATGCTGTATGAGAACACAAAGGCATGTGTAAGAATAGGTAATGGGGAAAGCAGATGGTTCACAACAAAACAAGGAGTCCAACAAGGAAGTTCACTGTCTCCATTACTATTCATCACAGTGATGGACATAATCCTGAAGAGAATAAAAGAAGAACAGGGTAATGAAACAAATGCCCTTGTCTTTGCAGATGACGTCATGATTTGGGGAGAAAGTGCCAGAGAGGTACAAGAAAAACTGGATGCATGGGACAAGCTGTTCAAGGAGTATGGGTTTAAAATAAGCCAAAGTAAGACAGTAGTGATGACAACAGGACTGTCTAATGCAACCATTTACCTGAATAATCAGCCTCTACAAATTGTTGATCAATTTAAATATCTTGGTAGCACAGTGTGTAAGGATAACAACAACAACAGTGAAGTAACAAATAGAACTAGTAATGCAGCCTCCTTCTATGCACAAGTTAGAACACTACTGTGGGATAATAAAGTGCCCAGGAAGTGTAAACATATACTGTTTAAGACATACTACATCCCAATTCTAACTTACGGAGTAGAAACATGCACCCTGTCCAGAAGAGAAGAAAGTAGGATTCAGGCATCCGAAATGAAGTTTATAAGAACAATGCTTCAAAGGACAAGGAGAGACAAAGTAAGGAACGAAACAAACAGGACAGAGGCTGGCATAGATATCAGTGCTACAAAATATTTGCAGAAGCAACGATTACGATGGTATGGGCATCTTCAAAGAATGGGAGATGAGAGGACACCAAAAGCTTATTTCAACAAGATTATCCCAGGAAAAAGACCAGTAGGAAGACCAAAGAAGAAATGGTTGGACCAAATCAAGGATGATCTTGAAGACAAAGGGCTAGACTGGAGAAGGACCCATGAAGACCAACTATTCATGGACAGGAAAAGGTGGCGAGGGCTCGTTAACAGCACCCGGGCGACTGGAGCTGGAATTTGATGATGATGATGATTGGTATCTCCATGGCAATAGCAAAGAGGTGGGGAATTTGATGTAGATATGTCACATCACTTCAGAAGGATTAAAATAAAACATCTCATAAAAACCAGAAACAGTATAAGAGGCTGGAAAGTTTATATACTGCTATTTACGTCAAAGTAAACGACTTTTGTATTTAAGATGGAACTTGGCGTATTAAACTTCAAAGACCACAGAGGATTCAGTGTATATAAATAGTGTTACATATGAAATATAACTAATTTCAACCATTTAACTAATTGGTGCCTTAGCACAAAGTTCGTAATGTACGTAAATTTAACGGATTATTAGTATTAAGCATCAATTGAATAATGTTAGTATTCTAGGGTTAATGTCATATCAATACATATTCACTCTTTATTAATTTTAGGATATAAAGCCAGGTATTAATTTTATAGTTGTTTAAGTGGATCTCAGATGCACAGTATTACTGAATCAATAGTGAAGAATAAAATCACAATAACATTTCGACAAAAACTCTCATGGCACTCCTGGTCGATCTTAATCATTTTCTTTTTAAATTCACTAAATGCACAATTTGAAATTAGACTTGATCTCAGGGATTTACCTGTGTGGCATTTCATGTGCTGTGTCAGCTTCCCTTTCTGCCTGAAGCCTTTCCCACAGTTGTCGCAAACATATGGCTGCGATTCTGAAAATCAAAATTAAAAGCTATACAATTATTTAGTATACTTCATGTTCATACCCTATAATAGGGATCTTATCCTACTTGAGGGCCATATCTAAACTTGAGAAAGATTGGCATGCCTTATACATGTTTTGTAAATATTTACCCTGTACTGGAACATTAATACATTATATATGTGGGAATCGGAAGATGATGAACCGTTCGTGGGTTTCCCGCCAGTCTCGGCACTACCAGGTGGTGCCACGTAGAAGAACCGAGAGGAAGCTGTGAGAAAAAGAGGACGATCAGTGTGTCAGTTTTGTGTCGAGTGAAGTCACGCTAAGTTCTGTGCAATCTCATCTGTTGTAATCTTATGTGCAAATACAGTTTTTATACTTAAAATTATTTAAAGATGTGTTCGGTTTATTCGCGTGCCAAAATCCTTTCCCACATTTGGGGGCTCGTCCGAAATACGAAGTATTTTGAGTGCGGAACGGCAATCTTAGTTACAGCGATAAAACCAAGGCGTGAGGTGACGACATTTTTCTGGCAAGATCGACGACGACGTGGGTTCGTGGAATATAGAAGACGAGTAGCTGTTCAACTTCCAAAGACGTGGTGATTTGAGCAGGCTGCAAAAGACGATTTCGAGGATCCTGAACCCTAAGACGACGAAAAGAAAAGTGATTAGTGCGAGTGCCGAAAGACAAAGAAAAATGGCGGACAAAGTGGCGTGTTTACAAGATATTCAAAAAGTGAATAATAACATTAAGACGGCACCTACGGCCGTGATTAAGACGTTACATAACCTCATTTTCGAAAAACTGCCACGTGATCGAAAGAACAGGCAGCGCTTGAGAGAATTCTCAGGATTCGAGTTTGAATGTGACTCACCAGAACACCTGGAGAAACTGAAGTTCATTGACTGCGAATTCACCGAGGCTGATCTAATTGCCATTTGCACAGAGTTAAACATTCAATATACGGGAGAGAACGCCGTGCTTGTGCAACGCATCTGTGACAACTTAATGGACCTTTCGTTGCTGGGGATGCCCGTGTGATGAAGAAGAAGAAGAAGAGACTGGTAAAACGAAAGATGTGATGAGCAAGATGAAAGAGGCAAACGAATTACTGGCGGAAGAATTACGTGAGTTAAAGGAGAAAATGGCTGGTATGAAATCCATGAAACATTCAACCTCTAGCACGTCAGGATCATCATTGGATTCATCTAGCTCGTCCGAAGATCAGAAACTCTCCAAAGCAATAGGAGGTAGGCCTAACCATAAAAATATAACAAAGACCAAACACAAATCGAAGACTGTAGTAGAAAGCTCAAGTGAAGGGGAAGTCGACCAGGACGTGGTGGACTCGCGGCACACTGCAAACCGGGGAGTTGCACACAAGTTTGCGTTGACTTTACGAGATGTAGAGGGCTCTGTCAGAACCTATGACGGCAGCGAGAACTATCCGGTGCGACGTTGGATTGAGGACTTTGAGGAAACAGCAACGTTGATGGGCTGGGACGAGATGGAAAAATATGTTTTTGAAAAAAGTCGCTGTCAGGCCTGGCTAAGTTGTTCGTGCAGAGTGAATGTGGAATCACATCCTGGCACAAGTTGAAGAAAGCCCTGAAGAAAGAATTCCGAGATGATACCAGTGCAGCAGAGATTCATCGACTGCTAACCAACCGACGAAAAACAAAAGTTGAACCTCTTCAGGAATATTTCCTGGTGATGCGAGAAATAGCCAGCAGGTCGGCAATCGAAGATAAATCGTTAATACAATACGTCATCGATGGCATCGAAGACGACACTGGATCCAAGATGGTTCTATATGGAGCAAGGGACATTAAGGAATTCAAGGACAAGTTGAAGATCTATGAGAGTGCTTACGCACGAAACTCCCAGAAGTTGACAAAAAATGAGAAGACGACAAACAAACATACACCAAGAGAAGACAACAGGCAGAAGCAGATCTCGTCTGTAAAGAGATGTTACAATTGTGGTCAGAAGAACAGTCATGAGTCCAGCAGATGTCCACACAAGAGTCAGGGTCCAAAGTGCTTCAATTGCAGCAGCTTTGGACACATAGCTTCCAAGTGCCCAAATCCTGAGCAGAATGCAGAGAAGAAGACAGTGAACGTCGCTTTGGGAACCAAGTCGAATATGAAGATGAAGGAATTGTTGCTCCAGGGCCAGAAGATCAACGCATTGGTAGACACGGGCTGCCCAATCAATCTGATCCGCGAAGACATTTACGCAGAGATGGGGGATTTGGAGCTGAAGACGACCGCCATAGTACTTAAGGGTTTCGGTGAAAGTGAGGTGCCACCCCTAGGATATTTTCCATCCGAATTCCAGATTGACGATGACACTTACTTGACTGATTTCTATTTGGTGTCTGGAGATGTACTCAAGTTGCCAGCTATCGTGGGTAACGACTTGCTGGACCAAGCCGTAACTACCATCAGCAAAACCGGTGTCAAGATGTCCAAGGAGATATTAGAAGCGTACTTGTACCGAATCGACGTGATAGCAGGCGAGGAATTGGACATAGGAGAGGCCTCGGAAGAGGCTGTTTTGAGAATCAGAAAGATGGTCAATGAATATTCGCCACGCAAGGAGAAGAGTACCAGCGTTGAGATGAGCATCACGATGAAACAAGAAGAACCGATTCAATGTCACCCAAGACGCTTATCACCAGCTGAGAAAGAGATTGTAGAGAAGCAAGTGCAGCAGTGGCTCCAAGATGGCATCATCCGACCCAGTATGTCTGAGTACTCTAGTCCAGTGGTAGTTGTGTGGAAGAAAGATGGGTCTCCGAGGGTGTGCGTCGATTACCGTCCAGTGAATAGAAAAGCTGTCAAAGATCGATACCCACTACCACTCATTGATGACGTCCTGGACAAGCTGAGTGATGCCCGAGTATTCAGTACTCTGGATCTGCGAAATGGATTTTTCACGTCGCAGTCAAGGAAGAGAGCAGAAAGTATTTAGCCTTTGTGACACATTCAGGCCAATATGAGTTCTTGAAAGTTCCATTTGGTTTCTGCAACTCGCCTCCTGTGTTCCAACGCTTTATCAACTGTGTATTCAGAGAACAAATTTAAGCCGGCACAGTCCTAGTGTACATGGACGATGTAGTAATCCCAGCAAAAGATGAAAATGATGCCATAGAGAAGCTTGGGCAAGTGATGGAGGTAGCTGAAACTCATGATCTGGATATTAAGTTCTCGAAGTGCCAGTTCCTGAAAAAGAAAATTGAGTTCCTAGGACACGTTGTAGAAGATGGAACTGTCTCACCATCTCCTAGAAAAGCAGCCGCAGTTCAACATTACCCAGAACCCAAGTCGCTGGCCGAAGTCCACAGTTTTTTGGGCCTTTCCGGATATTTCCGGAAGTACATCCCAAACTACGCCAAGATTGCAAAGCCGCTCAGTGATCTGTTGAAGTCAACCGGTGGATTCAAGTTTGAGCAAGAACAGAGGATAGCATTCACGAGTCTGAAAAAAGCCTTATCCGAAGATCCAGTCCTCATCATCTATAACCCGGCTTACGAGACGGAAGTCCATACTGATGCAAGCAAGTATGGTTATGGAGCAGTGCTACTGCAACGTTTCCCAGACGATGGTCAACTGCATCCTGTTCAATACCTGAGCAAGAAGACGACGCCACAGGAGGAAAGGTACAGCAGCTACGAGCTCGAGGTGTTAGCTGTGGTGTCGGCCTTGAAAAAGCTCCGAGTGTACCTGCTTGGAATCAAGTTCAAGATCATAACCGACTGCTCTGCCTTCCAGAAGATGATGGACAAGAAGGACCTCACCCCGAGAGTTGCAAGGTGGACCATGATGTTAGAGGAGTTTGATTACTCGATAGAGCATAGACCGGGTGCGAGAATCCCTCACGCCGATGCCTTGAGTCGCCATCCCATGGTCCTCTACGGTCTCGTCGATGGACTCGTTGCCAGGCTGAAACGAGCTCAGCAAGCTGATGAAGGTCTGTGTGCGATCATGGAGCACCTGAAGTCGAAGCCATACAAGGATTACACCCTGCAGGATGGTATCCTCTTCAAGTTCTGTGATGGACAAAATCTACTTGTCGTCCCACGGCCAATGCAGAACGAGGTGGTGAGAGCCGCTCATGAGAAAGGACACTACGCTGCCCTGCGCACAGAAGAAGAGATCAAGAGAGAATTTTATATACCCAATCTGAAGAAGATAGTTGGCCGTGTCATCTCCAACTGCGTGAAGTGTCTGCTGGTCAACCTCAAGGCTGGGAAACAAGAAGGACTCTTGCATCCCTTGTTTAAAGAAAGCACACCGTTTCACACTTACCATGCTGACCATCTCGGACCCTTGGATTCAACGAAAAAAGGATACAAGCATATCCTTGCAGTAACGGACAGCTTCACAAAGTTTGTGTGGCTGTATCCCACTAAAACGACGACCACGAAAGAAACTACGGCGAAGCTGGACGTGCAAAAAGGAGTATTTGGTAATCCAGCGCAGATCGTCACCGACCGTGGAGCCGCCTATATTTCACACGAATTCGAAGAGTACTGCACTGCCAACAACAACACCCATTCGCTAATCACAACCGGACTCTCTCATGCCAATGGCCAGGTAGAAAGGATGAACTCCACGATCATCTCTGTGCTGGCTAAGTTGTCCGTCAAAAACCCAGGAAATTGGTACAAACACGTCGAAGCCACTCAGAGAGCCATGAATTCCACTTACAACCGCAGTATCAAGCAGACGCCGTTTGAACTTTTGACAGGAGTTAAAATGCACTGTGAAAATGACCTGAGAATAGTTGAGTTGATCAATGAAGAGATGCTAGACGAGTTTGTGACCAGGAGAGATGAACACCGTGAAGAAGCAAGGGCACAAATCCAGAAAGTGCAACAAGAAAACAGGGTGTCGTTCGATCGACGTCGACGGCCTGCACACCAGTACCAAGTTGGCGATATCGTCGCCCTCAAGAGGACCCAGTTTGGACCAGGCCTTAAATTGAAGAAAAAGTACCTTGGGCCTTACAGAATCTCCCGAGTCAAGCCAAATGACACTTACGACGTCTGTCGCGAAGGGAATCACTTAGGCCCCAATCGAACAACTACTTGTGCTGAGTTCCTCAAAGCATGGGCTGAAGACGACTCATCATCCAAGGCGGATGATCTGCAGGATGGCCGATTGTGGGAATCGGAAGATGATGAACCGTTCGTGGGTTTCCAGCCAGTCTCGGCACTACCCGGTGGCGCCGCGTAGAAGAACCGAGAGGAAGCTGTGAGAAAAAGAGGACGATCAGTGTGTCAGTTTTGTGTCGAGTGAAGTCACGCTAAGTTCTGTGCAATCTCATCTGTTGTAATCTTATGTGTAAATACAGTTTTTATACTTAAAATTACTTAAAGACGTGTTCGGTTTATTCACTTGCCAAAATCCTTTCCCACATATATACTGTATATTATCAAACAAGGTAATGAAATATCTGCATATTCAAGTTTTATCAAATAGTAACTTACAAAAATTCAATCAAATTTCACAAAATATGGTTCCTTTGAAATAGTTATTTTTGTTTTAAGGGGCGTAACTACGAGGTCATCTGCCCCCCCTTCGAAATGAAATGACAATTAATTTTCACTTGAAGTCTGGTTCACTTGAAGGTTGATTTATATGGGGAAATATAAAATGTATGCAAAATAGGTGTAAGTTTTGTTCAGTTGGTGAAAATATTTCTTAAACAGTTTAAATATACCGTAATCAGTCTGAATAATGATTTATTTTTCAGTATTTTTCTTACAAAAATGTAGTTATAATCTGCAAGACTTAACTTCACAAACTTGTTATTGGATGTTGGTTTTGCAACACCTTACCTTCACTTGCGGACCGCACAAAACGGTCTGGTTGAGCCATATGGGGTCTGCGGCTGAATACTCCTCCTCTAAATGAACTTTATGCAAGCTGCAATATTTATTTGTCTTTTTTGATGAATTATTGTGTTTAAGTTTGGCATGCACGAGTTTAAATACATGCGAGAGACTTGGAGCAGCTCAGGTGGATGCGTCTCTTCTCTGACCAATCATTTAACTACCTCCCATATTCTTCAGCAGTTTGTCTACATTGAGAGGACCAAAGGTGTCTGTTAAAATTACATATTATACATGCTTTATGGCCTCCTACACAAATCAAATTGCTGTTTTGATCTAGTTATCAAATTACCATCATAGGTTATACAGGGTGATTCTTTTGCTGGAGCGGGGCCAGCGGCAGGCTCCCGGGAGCGCGCGCCTTCCGCCAGCCAACCGAGCTCGCACCGCGGATTGCACGCAGGTGGAAACCGTAACAAAGTACATTAATTAATGGTAAATTCATCATAAAATCATGATTAAAGAACTTACCTATCCACAAGAGATGCTGAGTATGTTCTCCTTCAGCTGACAAGATAGGCGTTGTATCGTGTAAATAAATTAGTGTTTACACGTTGTGATTCCCTTCTGTTGTGAGGGATATTGTTCTCCACCTCCACTAGAGTACAGGTAATTGATCTGTACACTTTGTATTTTAAATTAACCCACATTTGAACATCAAACGGGCTTAGGTCCGTGCTTTGATTAATTAAAGTAAACGTGCAGGGGGGTGCAGGAGTAGCTACATAATGTATCGATGTAATTTCCAAAGTTACTGTCTGTCAGCTGAAGGAGAACATTTATAGTATCTCCTGTGAAAAGATAAGTTCTAACCTTTAACTGGTGACGTAAAGTCATCCAGATTCCTAAGAAATAAAAATAAAAAAAAACATCTGTGCTTCTTTAATTAAATCTTGCAGCTGTTGTTTATGTTACCTTCTTATCTGTGCGCTGACACTACACACCCTCGTTGATGACAGTTTAGTGACTTAATGACTTTATTGACCCTGGTTAGCTCGCCACTGCCTCATGCAACCCTGCGGCCCCAGCTCGGTTGGCTGGCGGAAGACGCACGCGCCCGGCAGTCGGCCGCCGGCCCCGCTCCAGCAAAAAAATCTCACTGTACATGACTCGACAGTAAATTGTTATGCCTATTCCAGACATCCCACAATACACATGCTGTGGGTTCTTACTTATTGAAGACTTTCCAAGAGGACCAAGTGTAATACATGCACTTAACAAATGCAAATAGAGCATTAAAATTGACAATTACAAACACAAAAATCAGTCCATTCAACAAACATGATTGGCAGTACTGCAGAAATTGTCATACTTATTGCCTGCATAACTTTAAATAAGTGTGAGAGACTTGAAGTGGCATAGGTGTATTTGTCCATATTGATAAGTTGTTTCCAATAGAAGGATATAGGAGACAACAGGGAGGACAAGAGGAAAAACAGGAGCCAAATGGGTGGTTGAACTTCGGAAGGACTGGACTGAGATGGGGATGAAGGTGGAAGGGACAGAGAAATGGAGAAATAAATATGCACTAACCGATATACTGGAACTGACTGACAGAGAAGGATACCATAAAAGGATTGAGAATCATCAATAGGGAAGACAAAAAAAGAGGACACTAAGGATTTCCGAGGAAGAACGGTAGAGAAGAAGACAGTGGATGAAGAGGTTCTGGGAAGAGAAAGAAAGCAGACCCAAACCATGGCAGAGCTGTCCGTGGTCCCATAGAGGCCATAACGAAAGAAGAAGAATAGAAGCATTCTGGTTCATAGAAAAGAGAATAGCTGCCCTTGGTGCAGTGATACCTATCGAGAAGGACAAAATCATACCTCAGTCAGAATTCGAATCTGAATCTCCTACGGTCTGGGCAGGCATGTTTAGCCACTTACACCACTGCGGGTCACGCGACACCACACAGATGTACCTGACCCAAACTCGAGAGTAATTTCAATGATTCTAACATTCCAAGTCAGATTTTGACTTAAGCACACAGGTGGCTATAGGATCCTCTGCACGATCATGGATATCTCGTCATTCCAGAAGTTAAAATGCCATTCCAGAAGATCCAGATTCGAATTCTGACTGCGGTATGATTTTGCCTTACTAAACAGGTATGATTGCAGCAAAGGCAGCTATTTCCTTATTCTATGAACCAGGAAGCTTCTATTGGAAACAATTTATCAATGTCATTTTAACCCTTCCCTTGTTGTATTTCCAGGCATGATATCCCCACAAATCACCCTATTATTCTAGAATATGAAGTACTGTGCACATGGGTATAAACTCTTGCACATAACATGGGAACTATATAAAACATTGAAATAAAATAAAATAAAAATTTTCATGTGAATTACCAAGAGACTTGCAATGACCCACAGTAAATCACACTCACCTGGGGTCCTTGGTTTGAAGTCTGCCTTCATATAATCTGGTCACAATTTTAAAACTATATGATCTGGCCACATAAACAATTATGAAACTAAGTTTAAAAATGTGTCAGTAATGGAATTTGCACAGTTTTCACAAACTGCACACATATTTACATTGTTTACCATTTTATTCCTTAAGATCCCTGGTTCAGAACCACTTCAGCATCTTTTTATTTCTCCCAGAATTAGTCACATTGACCCAAACTACAAAAATTGCCAAATCCTAATTTACTGTAAATATGCTAGAAGAGATAAAGGGAAGATGGAAGGAGTATTTCGATAAGCTTTTGAATGTGAGCAATTGTACTGGTGAGATGGAAGTGACACAACCTGACGACTCTATAACAGAAGATGATATAACAATGCTGGAGGTGGAATTAGCAGTACAGAAAATGAAGATGGGAAAAGCAACAGGGGTGGATGAAGTCAGTGTAGAAATGATAAAGGCTGCTGGACCTGTTGGTATGCAATGGCTGTATCGACTGCTAAAGTGTGTGTGGAAACGGAAATGTGTACCAGAAGACTGGAAGAAAGGGCTAATAATACCAGTGTTTAAGAAGGGGGACAAGAAGGTGTGTGATAACTATAGAGGGATCACCCTCATATCACAGATAGTAAAAATACTGGAAAGGATATTAGAAAGAAGAATGAGAAGAAAGGTGGAAGGAGAGTTGCAAGAGGAACAGTATGGCTTCAGGAGTGGAAGATCCACAGTGGACCCAATCTTTAGCTTGAGGCAGGGGATGGAAAAGAACTGGGAATATGGAGAGGATTTGATCATGACTTTCATAGATCTAGAAAAGGCATATGATAGTGTCCCCAGAGAGAAGGTATGGGAAGCCATGGTTAAGAAGAGACTGGGAAGAGAAATGTTGGAAATGGTGCAAGCAATGTACAACAACTGTGTTAGCAGGGTACTGACCCCAGTTGGAAAGACAGATTGGTTTACGAACAAGACTGGACTAAGACAGGGGAGTGTGCTGTCACCTCTCTTGTTCATAATGGTGATGGATGAAATAGTAAAGGAAACAAAGGAAGCATATGAGCATAAAGAAATGAAGTTACTGTTATTTGCAGATGATATTGTGGTCTGGGGAAGGAACACCGAAGAAGTGCAAAAACAACTAGATGCACTGAACGAAAATATTCAGAAGTATGGCCTGAAAATCAGTATAGAGAAAAGCAAGACCATGGTGATGACAAGAGGGGAAAGACAAGGAAAGGGCACTGTGAAAATTGGAAGTCAGAGTTTGGAAATTGTGGACACGTTCAAATACCTAGGAAGTGAATTGATGCAAACTGGTAGGTTGGACATGGAGATTGGCAGGAGGGTACAGCAGAGCAATGCATTCTATCAAAGTGTAAGAAAACTTGTTTGGGATAAGGAAGTACCAAGGAAAAGCAAGGAGGTAATGTATAAAGTGTACTATGTACCCATATTAACTTATGCAGCTGAGACTTGGACCCTGACAAGCAGGCAAGAGAGTAGAATCCAAGCCAGTGAAATGAAATTCCTAAGAAGTATGATAGGAAAGACAAGGAAAGACAGAGTGAGGAATGAAGATGTTAGGAAGGAAGTTGGGATGGGAAAACTAAATGAGAGAATTGAGAAGAATAAACTAAGGTGGTTTGGACATGTAAAGAGGATGGAGGAAAATAGAATACCAAGACAGATGCTGGAGGCGAAGTGCAAGGGTAAGAGACCAAGAGGAAGACCTAGAACAAGGTGGATGGATTCAGTGAAGAACGGCGTAAGAAAAAGAAATCTGGACTGGGACAAGATCGTGGAAGAAGAATGGTGGAAGGAAAGAGGAAAGTGGAGAAGTGCCATAAATACCCCGACCCGGCAGGAGCTGGATAAGGGGAAATGATGATGATGATGATGATGCTAATATATCTCGGTAGCTTGCTTCATGGAGTCCTTAGTTCCCAATGTCTATTCCCACCGCCAATAAAATAATCTGATGAAGTAAAAGGCAGGAAAGGTTGAATGTTTGGTTGTAGGCTACTGTCACCACAGGCATTTACAGTACGCTGGTTTACTGTATCCTCATAAATATCACCGTTACTATCATTTACATCTAAATCACACAGAAAATCACTTCCACGCCAGCTTTCTGAATCACTAACATCGCTTCTATTCAATTCTGTTTAGGACATCTACATCCTAGCAACAGCTGGGAGAAAGGTCAAGGAACAAATATTGTTACTGCTAAAAGCAACACTTCTTCTTTCCTAGTGTATATCCCGCGATGGTGCAGGGTCTGCTTGTTTGGTTGCCGTTTGCCACTTCTTCCTGTCAAGGGCATCTTCAGGTTTAAGTCCACACATCACCAAGTCTTCCTTGATTCTGTCCAGCCATCTTTTCTTTGGACGTCCACGGGGTCGATTTCCTCCTGGATCGTATTGGAGAGCTGTTCTTGCCACAGAGTTCTCATCACTTCTAGTGACATGCCCATACCACCGAAGCCGTGCTTCTCTCATTTTATCGGTAATGGCTGCAACTCCCATCTGTTTCCGGATATGTTCATTCCTGACACGATCAAGCCGAGTAACACCCATGGACCAACGTAATATTTTCATCTCCATGCCATGTAGGGCTTGTTCATGCTTGGTTGAAGCTGGCCAACATTCTGTGCCGTAAAGTGCCACTGGTCGTTTCATGGACTTGTAAACTTTCCCTTTCAAAGGGATAGGTACTTTCTTATCGCACAGCACTCCTGTGACTTTGCTCCACTTCATCCACGCAGTGTTAACTCATGCTCGAGCATCGAGAAGCGTTTCGCCATCTGAAGTGATAAGGGAAACCGAGATATTTTAAAGTGTGTAGTTTTAGTGAGATGATGCTCTTCAATGCTGATGGTACCATTGGTCTGTGTACCACATTGTAAGTATTCAGTTTACCTTATGTTGAGTTCAAGCCATTTTTGCTCAGACAGACATTCCTCCCACCACAGAGTTCGATTTTCTAGATTTTTGCGAGTTTGATCTGCGAGAAACACATCATCAGCATATAAGATCGTCCATGGATGAGGTGTCTGAATGTCAGCTGTCACTGTATCCATGAACAGAATGAACAGAAGCGGCGAGAGTGCTGATCCATGATGAACTCCAACAGTGATAGGGAAAGCAGGTGAAATTCCAGCTGGACAGCTTACCATACTTGTGACGTTGCAGTAGAGGGACTGAATACATCGGACGTAAACTTCTGGGATTTTGTGAGCTCGAACTGATCTCCAGATGAGCTCATGTGGCACCCTGTCGAAAGCCTTCTCGAGATCCAAGAATGCGAGATGTAAAGGTTGGTTCTTTTCTCTATGTTTTTCCACAAGTAGGCGTACAGCATGGATTGCGTCGGGCGTACCAACCCCTTTGACAAAGCCACATTGGTTAGGAGATATCTGGATCATGCAGCGTAGACGAATGTCAAAAGCAATACTATGCATTCTAAATGCTATCTTATGCCTGCCTGACACATTACCTATAGTTCACAATTAGTTTTTATTCCACACCAATACGAGAGGTGGCAGGAGAATGCCAGAACATATTCGGGCGCTTTGAGAAGGAAAGGGTTAATGAACTTGTTCTCACAATGACCGAGATGCAACAGGTTTTTTAACCCTTTATAGGTGAGTGGGCTGTATATTAACCACAATTTATATTGACAAATATGCTAATGGTTGAATCTTTCAGCCATATATCAACAATTTTTTTTTTTGGAAGTGTTATTTGAACAAGTTGACTGGTTTATGTATCTATTTAGTAGGTTTAGTAGGGATGGACGGAGTAAAACAGAAGTACGAAGTAGAATTGCTCAAGCAAAAGCTGCCTCCAATTAAAGGAAAAAGATCATAACTTCTAAGAACATCAGCCTTGAAATCAGGAAAAGGTTTCTGAAAGCATAGGCCTATATCTGGAGTGTGGCATGCTACGGCTGTGAAACCTGGACTCTGGGGACTGTGGAAGAGAAGAAGCTACATTCTTTTGAGATGAGGTGCTATAGGCGCATGCTCAAAATAAAATGGATTGTCGAGGTTACAAATGAAGAGGCCTTGAAAAGAGAGGGTAAGAAGAGAAGTTTGTGGAAATCAATTATTATTTATTTAATGTTTTCCAAAACATAGAAGGAACCCTAATTTGCCTAGCACATTAGGGTTATAGTTCGACAATCACAGAATATTTATTACTTGTATTACATTATAATAACTTATGGAAGATGTGATGAATGAATGTAAGAAAATGAGAACAACATGATTTTTCAAATATAGGATACAGAGGTTTTGTCAGTTCATTATTGCAGTAACTCATGTTACTTCTTTCAAAAGCAGGGCACTTGAAAAACAGGTGATGTACAGTTTGAGAGGATCCACAAAAGCATGTATAGTCATTTAGAATAATAATATGAAATCGCTCGAAGTATGACATGAATTTCCCACGTCCAGATAAAAACTGAGTAAGCACAAAGTTCGGAACTAGTATTTTACATTGAAGTCGATACTCAATCTCAGGAAAAAGTATTTCTCTCGTAACAGATCCTTTCGAAGATGAAGTCCAAATGTCATTCCACTGGTGAGTTATGTAGTCTTTTATCTTTCTTTTCAGGTATCATATAGGATTTCTGTCATACGAAACTTCGATTGTTGATTGTGCAGCCTCTTTAGCTAATTCATTCTCAATTGTCCCTGTGTGTCCACGAACCCAGGAGAGACAGACATGGAAACCATGCTTATGTCAGCAACTATTGGGTACAAGTCGTACTTGCCGTTTATTGAGTTGAGTGCTGCCTGTCAATCACTGTATAATTTTGCATTTTTGTTGTTGTCTCTACACCACTGCAGTGCTGTCTTTAAGGCCCACAGTTCGGTTTGAAAACTTGAACAGTGTGACAAGAGCTTGTACTGAGCTGAGAATATTACTATATCGTTCTTGTTAGAATAAATTTAACCTACAAAAACAATAATACACAATTGAACAAGAGTATCGGTGTTTTTTCAAATCTAGTGCTGCCATCTACGATGAGCACACAATACACACACAGTGTTTTGGTTTCAACCTCGCACGCAGTTCCGTTCACTTTGTGTCGGGTCAACAGTGCTATGTATTTTAGAGTAAATAAATACTAGTTTGTTTAAGCTGTTGTTTAATTGACTTTGCCCAGAGCCTGTTCCGCTGATAGGTTATGGGGCCCAGTATCGTAACTGGAACACGAACAATTCTGTGTTCGGCTGCAAGTGCGGTCAAGTTTTGTATCACGAGATAGCTGGACATAGCGCGAGGATCGAACTTCTCGACAAACAAAACTACGATACCTGGAAGCTCCAGATGGAAGCCATCCTGGTGAAGATCGACATGTGGGAGTATGTTAGCGGTGTAAAAGTCAAACCTGAACCGGCAGCTGACAACGCCATCGCTCCTGCCAAGTTGGAATGGGACAGAAACGACAGGAAAGCGAAATCCGACATCATCTTGGCCATCTCACCTTCCGAACTCAAACAGGTAAAAAATTGTGAAACTTAACGAGCCATGTGGACAAAATTGCGCGATATCTATCAGTCGCAAGGACCAGCGCGGAAGGCAACGCTCCTGAAACGGCTCACCTTGCATAAAATGGTGGACGGCGGGGACATGCGCGAGCACCTCAACGAGTTTTTCGACACTGTTGACAAACTCGGCGACATGGAGATAAACATCCACCCAGATCAACTAGCGATAATGTTGCTGTACAGCTTGCCATCTTCCTTCGAAAATTTCCGCT
Organism: Meconema thalassinum; assembly: GCA_946902985.2. Classification (NCBI taxonomy): domain Eukaryota; kingdom Metazoa; phylum Arthropoda; class Insecta; order Orthoptera; family Tettigoniidae; genus Meconema; species Meconema thalassinum. The sequence goes on from OX336391.1 coordinate 219,388,654, forward strand.
GCGCCATTGAGTCACGTGATGAGCTGCCAACCCCTGAAGCCCTGAGAGCCAAAATCACGGAGGAAAGTGAGGCCCGAAAAAATGGAACATCCAACAATGGATCCGCCATCATGTTCGCGAAAAATCAAACATTCTCACCCAAGAAGAATTTGCTGCATCACAAAGACAAGGACGGAAACCAAAGAAAAAACAAACCAAAGTGTCAAATATGCAAGAAAATCGGCCATAAACCATCGGATTGTTGGTACGGCAAGAAAAACAAAAAATCCAACGAGGATCAAGCAACGGAATCTGGAAACGTCTGCTACCACGTCGGTAATGGTCCTGTGTCGATAATGCAGAGTCGTGCCTGGTGCCTCGACAGTGGCGTCACAACACACCTGTGTCACAACCCGAAAAGTTTTCGTTAACTCGACATGAACAAAGGCGCTACAATCAATCTTGCAAATGACAGTTCAACTCCGATCACCGGAAAAGGGACAGTTTCATTTCGTGTCGGGTCAACAGTGCTATGTATTTTAGAGTAAATAAATACTAGTTTGTTTAAACTGTTGTTTAATTGACTTTGCCCAGAGCCTGTTCCGCTGAAGCTGCGCCGAGGATCGTCGATCGTATACGGGCTACATTTTCATGCTCGGAGGAAGCCCGATCTCCTGGGACGCCAGAAAGCAACATACTGTCACCCTATCCACTACAGAAGCTGAATATATGGCCTTAGCGGAGTGCACAAAGGAAGCCATATATCTACAGCGACTTCTACGAGAGCTGGGGCACGACGACCTGTCCAAACTCACGGTCTACTGTGACAACTGCAGTGCACTCAAACTTGCCGAGAATCCCGTGTTTCATGCCAAGACGAAACACATAGACATTAAGCATCATTTTGTACGTGATGCAATCCAGAGCAAATCGCTCATTGTGGACTACGTCCCAACGTCGGACCAGATTGCAGATTTCCTGACTAAAGGTCTTCCGAGACCCAAGCACAGCTGGTGCACGAAGGCTGCAGGACTCCAGATCCAGCCATAAGAAGAAACCATAACACCTCACTCGAGGGGAAGTGTTAGAATACATTTAACCTACATCATCATCATCATCATCTTGTACAGTTTCCAGCCCCAGGCTGGGTCTGTTTGGAACATAAGCCTCGCCACTTAGTTCTTTCTTCCCACCACCTCTCCGCTGTCACTCTGGTCCAGTCCTCGCCTCTCTTCTTGACACATTCCTCCACTCCTTTCAGCCATCTATCTCTTGGTCTTCCCCTTGGTCGTTTCTTCTGCATCTGATGTATCCTCTTGGGAATCTTCTTCTCATCCATTCTCTTTAAGTGTCCATACCACCTCAGTCTTGATGTCTCAATCCTACCTTGCAGGGGCTCCTCTTTCACCATTTCCCTGACCTTTTCATTCCTCACCCTGTCTCTTCTTGTTACTCCGATCCTACTTCGCAGGAACTTCATTTCACCTGCCTGTATTCTGCTTATGTCTCTTTTCTTCATTGTCCACGTTTCTGAAGCATAGGTCAGTATCGGGATATAGTAGCTTCTGTATAACACTTCCTTGCTTTTTTGTGGGACATCTTTATTCCACACTAAGCTCCTAATGTTTCTCAGAAATGCTTCTGCCTGTCTGCCACGTTCCGTAATCTCTTTGTCATTTCTCCCATTTTCCTCCACTATACTTCCCAAGTACTTGAGTCTTTCCACCTTCTTCAGCTGTCCACCTCCAAGTGTTGTCCCACTCATTGGTCTGTCCTTTAACCTACAAAAACAATAATAAACAATTGAACACGAGTATCGGTGTTTTTTCAAATCTAGTGCTGCCATCTACGATGCGCACACAATACACACACAGTGTTTTGCTTTCAACCTCACACGCAGTTCCGTTCACTTGGTGTCGGGTCAACAGTGCTATGTATTTTAGAGTAAATAAATACTAGTTTGTTTAAGCTGTTGTTCAATTGACTTTGCCCAGAGCCTGTTCCGCTGATAGTTCTCATATACATCGAAGGCACATCCAACCAGATCGTTTCATCGTTATCAGGTAAGTGTAGATTATGGAGTGGTGACAGCAGAAACAGATATTGTTAATAAGTCTTCGGAAAATGCTAGGGTGGCCTAGTTTAATAAAGCTGCACTTTACCTTTAGGACAATTGTTAAAAGTAGAGTACAACTTACAGGCCATCTATTGAGTCATGAAGGAATCCTGAAGACATAGAGGGGTATGTTAATGGAAAAAGACCTAGAGGAAGACCACGCCTGAGGTATATGGATCAAATTAGCTCTCTTAGTGCCATGCGCCGATCAGATTGGCTCTCGCTGCTCGTGCCAAAAGTGCCAAAGCTGATTGAATCGGCGCGCTGTTTATCTTATATTTGTAGATTTCTGTTGACATATGTCCGTGATTATTTCATACTGTTGGAAAGGTGAGGTCCCAAGCTTGCCTGTGCAGTGTTTACTTTTTTCCTTCGAAGTCCGTTACGCGATAGGTTTGAGTTTGTATTCAGTACTACTTAGACATGCAGTCCACAGCCGAATTGTGATGCAGTTGTTTTCTTCTTGTTGAGTTTTTCTGCCTTCAGATGTATCTAAGAACTTTATACAGCTGGAAACGTAGTGTTTCTTTGAATATGACACTTAGATGTCCTTAATTTAGGCTCAAAACTGAACAATTATCAGAATAACCTCAATCAAAAAGGTTTAGATGCAGTATTTACTTTTATGAACATAATGTATGAAAGAATGAGGTATTGGTTATAAAACAAAGCAAAAATAATGATTCCATTGTTCAAAATGTAGTATTTATGATTTTTTTCGATAGTCTGCATGACCATTGCAAATGGCTTGGGACTAAGACGGTTAAGGAAGATGTGGGATGCAAGACCTACGGGGAAATGAAGAGGGAAGTGAAAAGACGAGATGAGTGGAAATTTGCTGCAAACCAATCCTTGGATTGACCACCAAAGAAAAAGAAGAATATTTCTGAAAATGAAATATTATTTCTTTAACTTCTTGACCTAAGGTAATTAAGAATGTTTTTAATAAAACAATTAAAATTAAAAAACAGTAAAAACATAATTATAAAATAAATTAGAGCGGCTTCGGTGGCGTAGTTAATAGCATGCTGAGCTTCTATGCCCATGATCACGAGTTCAAAACTGGCCAAAGTTGTCGGATTTTTTAAGAGCATTAAAAATCCCTCAGTATGCCTTCCTTCGAAGGGTAAGTAAAGCCAGCGGTCCCATGTCATAGATTTATGGCATGAAAAAGAACCTTCCACTAACTACACTTGTGGAAGCTTAAAAAAAGAAAATAAAAATAAAATAAAATTGTAGGTTAGTTTGATAACGCTATATTAGTTCCAACGTTCACCGCGAGGTGCAGACTGCAATGGAATTTAGTAGCCACATCCGCAGCTAGGTGTCGTGGACAGTAGCATTTGGTAGCAAAAGTAGGAACTACTTGAAAAAATTAATCATCTGCAGTCCTTCTACCTGAATCACAGATAACATACACTAATACATCCATCACAATTAACACCGGTTATCAGACAAATTCTACACACCCAAAGTATACGGGGCTACATGACCGCGTTGTCGCAGCCCCTAAACTAAGGAACCAACCAACCAAAATATATGAGGATTCAATAGAAATAATCTTGTAAAAATTAAAAAAAAAGTAAAAAAAAATAAAAATATAAAAATAAAAATTATAAAATTAAATATGAACAATAAAATGTTGGAACTACAAAAATTAAAATAATAATAATAATAATTTAAATTAAATTAAATGCAGTGGTCTTTGCTGATGATGTCACGATCTGGGGAAATGAAAAGGAAGTGCAAGAAAGACTGATTATAAGGAACCACTACTTTGAAGAGTCGGTGAATCTAAGACCATAGCCATGAAAGTCAGCAGACATGGAGAGTATACAGATTTACAGCTGAATGGAAGATCTCTGGAGAATGTTCCACAATTCCAGTAGGCTATCTGGGCAGTGTGATCGACTGTAAAAATTCAACTTGAAGTGAAGTCCTAAACCGTATGCATAAAGCTGCTTAATTCTACAACCAAATAAGATATCTCCTGTGGGATAATCAAGTACCCCTTAAGGAAAAACTAACCGTCTTCAAAAAATACCACATTCCAATCTTGACCTATGAATTAGAGACGTGGGCCATGACAGAACGAGAAAATAATCAGGTTCAAGCTGCTGAAATGAAGTTTGTTCGAACCATGCTAAGACGGGAAAAAAAAAGGACAAGATAAGGAATGAAACAAATAGAATGGAAGCAGGTTTGAAATTTAGTGTGTTGGAAAATTTACGGCGAAGTAGGCTAAGTTGGTATGGTCATGTACAGTGGATGGACGGAACAAGAATTGCTAAAAAGCACACTGAAATGGTTGTGATTGGGAAAAGACCTGTTGGAAGACCAACTAGGAGATGGATCGATGTGGTTAAGAAGGACATCTCTGTAAGTGGTCTTCAGTGGGATAGAATCCAAGAGGAGGATAGAGGAAGGTGGTAGTGGCTATCACCAGCACCCGGGAGACTGGAGCTGTTACTTGATGATGATGATGAAAATTAAATTTAGATTAATACAAATAAAATATATTTAACAATGTTCTGCCTTATAAAGGGTTAAGATACAGTAAAACTTCACTTATACATTTTCCAGGGGAACAAAGGAAAGAAACATACAAGTGTGAAAAACGCATAAATGAAAGTCGGTAAATAAAAACTGCAAAATGTATGCGACAATATGGGTTATTATCAATTAACATGATAATAATTAATCTGCTCAAAAGGAAATAACATCATCTTCCCATTCGGGAATATTCATAACCTAATATGGGTTATGGTAAGAAGTGAACTATTGTTTAACTATAATCGGCAATATGTAACAATACAACTACAAGAGAAATGCACCCAGATAAAGAAAGAAACAACCACAACAACAACAAAACAAAGAAAATTGAGTCACTTTACGTAGTAGTCTGTTATCTCGGCTTGTTTTTTTTTTTTTGTGGGCCACGGCCACGGCATGAACAGTATTTTCAAACCGATATAATTCGGCCATTACGCTGCACAGCGCAGGCCAGCAAGTGTCGCTCAAGGCCATCGTAACATAAATAGTGCGTGCTGCATTCCACTTACCGAGCGATGTGACGGAAGTACAGTCTGTACCAAATGTTTGCATTCAAACATACTTTCTCAGAACACGCAACGTATAAATGATGCTTTATATTGCAAGGGACTTAAAATATGACCGTATAAGCGTGAAAAGCGAATGAATGTAAAATGTATATCGGAAATAAATTAACATTGAAAGTATAGGGATTTTGCCAGGACCAGGAAAAAAAAAAATATATAAGTGTAGAAAACATATAAGTGTGAAACGTATAAAAGAAGTTTTACTGTATATGATAATGTATTATTTGAAAGAACTAATTATGCAAGAAAATGAACGGTGACATTTTAATATGAAGGATGTTTTGTATAATCATTGGTGATGCAGGCATATTTTAATTTTAAGTGCTTGTGATGTTAATATTATACCTGTAGTTTTCATTTGGTCAACACAAACTGAAAGCTACAATATTAATTGTTAATAAGGGAACACTGAAAAAAGTCTTCAGAGCTACTGCTAGAGTCCAAGCTCTGTGGACCTGAGAGGAATGTGGATCGCAGACGATGAGGAGAGATGTGGGGGCTTCCCGGTCCGTGCATAGTAACAGAACCAAATACATTGGTCGGTCAATCACTCACTAACTTGCAACACCACACTGGTATAGGCAGTTAGCAAAAAAAAAAAAAAAAATATATATGGGGGCTGCGTGGCGCAGTCGGTAGAGGCGCTGAGCTTCTAACTGAAAGGTGGTGGGTTCGATCCCCACCCAGGTAGTGGATTTTAGAAACAAAACTACCACTTTCAGAAACGCAAATAGCCCTGGGGTTCACTCAGCCTACACCAGAAATGAGTATCAGGGTAATTCCTGGGAGCAAAGACGGCCGGGCGTGGAGCTGACACCACACTGGTATAGGCAGTTAGCAGCATTGTAATAAATAGGAATTCCAGATAACATGGTGGGCAGTTGACAGGCCTTTCTCTTCCTGCCTCCCCCCGCAAGTTCATAGAGCTTAGAACCGAGGAATGCCTTTGCTTGTGATGTGCCGAGGAAGAGTCTAAAAGACTCGAAACATGTATACATAGTTAATGTAATTAATAAATAAATATTGACTGGGTGGATAACTGAATCGATTCTTGTGAAAAACTTGATTCCAGAAGTTGTCACTCAAAAGTCTTCTCCGTCTAAGACTTGACATCACCAGCCTGAACAGGAAGTTGGAGTTTGAATCCTGATTACGGTCACATTTTCAATTCTTACTTAATAAATATAAATTTTTGGATATCGTTATAAGTGAAGTACAAGCGGATTAGGGAAGTCGGTGTAGCAGTGCGACTGGTTGGAGAGGATTGGAGAGCTCCGTGTGCATCCACCTGGGCCGCTTCAAGTCTTGCACTTGCAATGGTCAAGTGAATTCGGAGATGAAATACCACCAGAGCTGGTTTCCTCGTGGTCTGACCAACATTTATGTGCAAAATTTTAACGCGATCAAGATCAAGAACTCCTCTTGCAATCTGGGAATAATATAATCTCTAATTGTGAATATTCCATCTATGTGTTGGTTTGTGTTCATCTATGAATAATATAACAGATTTTATCTGAAGTACAATACTCACGTGAATGCAACCGAAGATGATAATCATAATGAGACTTGGTCACAAAGCCTTTCTTGCAGATAACACACTGAAAGGGCTTCTCCTCCACACAGAAGTTGTGGTACCTCACGCTGTACTTGGCACTAAAGTATTTACCACATACAGTGCACTGGTACCGAATTGGATTGGCTGCAAAACAGAAAATGGGTCATTATAATACAAGTCTCCAGTCTAGCGTCTAGTAACTCCCCACTCCACCGCTTGAGTTCATCAGCAGTCAGCTAGACGAGTTTAGTTTTATATTGAGAACATGTGCTTATCAGAGAAACTTATGCTAGCCATGCGTATAGAACATTCATTGATTAGATTAGAATATCCTCGGTTTGGAACCTTGGATTGCCAAAGATTGGGGCGAGAGTATTTATTGCAACCATCACATGATACATGTGATTATTAATTAACGTACAGTAATTTCTCATAGCCTAGTGCAAAAATCATGCTGAGTATGTTTTAAAAATGTCATCATCGTTTCTTCGCTCCAGCAAGCCGAGTGCGGTTATATATGAGCCGTCTCCAATTTGTCTTGTCCATCCATAACTGTTGTTCCTGTATTTGATGCCAGTTGTTATCCCTAGCTTCAAGGTCCTTATAAATTTGCTTCTCCCACACATCGCGAGTTCTTCCTCTTGGTCTCTTCCCAGGGACACACTGGTGAAAGTACACTCGAGGTATCCTGTAGGGAGCCATCCTCTTTATGTGACCATACCATCTCAATCTCTTGAGTTTGAGTGTCTCCAGCAGGCTCCTTTCCAATCCCAGTCGTTGTTGGATATCCTCATTCCTTATTTTATCCATTTTCATCTTTTGAAGGTAAGAACGGAGGAACTTCATTTCTATTGCCTGGAGACAACTGTTTATTGGTCCAGTAAGGGTTGCTGCTTCCAGTCCATACGTTAGTATAGGTATTAAGTATATCTTGAACAAACTAATCTTGGAAGCTTGTGGAAATATTTCATCACAAAGTAGCTGACACACAGCCTGATAGAAATTGGAAGCTTTCTGTATTCTAATTTGCATATTTGTATTCTGTTGGTAATCTCTTGATGTATGGTATTGTCCGAGGAAAGAATACTACCTATAGTAAAGCAATCAATACTTCCGACTTGACGTTTCAGTGCTAGGCTAGAGTTTCGTTCGCTAAATTTGTCATGATATATCGATTAGAATGGCTGCCTGTGATTGTCTAGTTAAAGTGATTTTCCTTCTGAACAATAGATAACTCTAGGGTAACACTGAAACGTCATGTTGAAAGTAATGATGGCTTTACTATAAATACTGGAATTTGTCTACAACATTTATGTCCTAATCTCCAAGTCTTATATGGACCGTTAAACGGTTTCTACTCATCACCAAACCAATAGTCTTGGTTTTGCTGATTTTAAGACCCATGGTCGAAAATTCATTCTGCCAAAGATCTAGTCTAGCTTGCACCTTCTCTTCTGACTCGCCCCACACCTGTCAAGTGAGTAATATTTCCTTTAGATTTTTAGGTTATTTGTGGTAAAAAAAAAAAAATGAACAGGCACAGATCTTTGCTAACGTCCTTTTGGCTCTACGATCCAACTGCACTGTATCGATTTTTGATTTATTAGGTCTGCATTGTCAACATAACTTTGGTACATAGTTGCCAACATATGAATAACTTATAAATGAAATGAGTAAATAATATGTTAAATTGTCTTTCTTAACACTTCCCCTCAATTTAACATAGATAGTAATCTATTAAATGAGTTTAACATAAGTTACTATTCAGCAAAAAAAAATTGGATTAATTTCAATTCAGTATTTGATTAATACATTTGCATAATCAGAATCAGTCTCCCAAACTAAATATCACAATACAAAAATAATCTTTCACAGCTTTAACAGCTTACAAGTTGCTTACATACTAACAATGCCCAAGCCAGCTCGAAGAGTCTGGAAATGGTTATCAGTCAGTGGTTTGGTGAGAATATCTGCTTTCTGCTCACCTGAAGGAATATGAAGAACCTTGATTACATTCTTCCCATACATATCGTTCACAATATTATACTTGACATCAACGTGTTTTAGCCTTTTCTCTTCCCAATTATCTAGACAGAAAATGGTTGACTGATGGTCTTCAAAGATGACAACTGGTCCACATAGTTCAACACCTATGTCCAAAACAAGATTTCTCAACCAAATGAGTTCCATTACAGCACATCCGAGAGAAAAGTACTTGGCTTCAGTTGATGACTGGGCAACGGCAGTTTGTTTCCTAGTCACCCAAAGTACATTAGCACCATAGACTTCGAACATGAAACCAGAAGTTGATTTCCTATTCTTAGTTTACCCCCCCCCCCCCCCTTCAGTCTGCATCAGCATAGCCAACTAGGTTAGCAGTAGTTCCTGATTGCCTTTGAAATAAGAGTCCCATCTCGCTTGTTCTCTTCAGATAACGCAGGACACGTTTAAGCCCGACCCATTGCGCATCAGTAGCGTTACTTTGAAACGTACTGTAGAAATTCACTGCCATGCTTATATCAGGACGGGTTGTCAACATGAGATACATTAAACATCCAACTAGTTCTTTGTAAGAATCAACAGGCTCCTTTGCTGGATCTACCTCCATGGGAGTTTTAGCTGGATTGCAGTCTTCCATTCCAAAATGTTTCAGAAGGTTTTGGATGTATTGGGGCTGGCTTAAGAACATTCCTCTATTGAGCAATCAATTTTGATTCCCAGAAATTCCCTGAGATCTCCAAGATCAGTCATCTCGAATTCTAAACATGCCCGTACGGTAATAATAGGTGATTCTATGGTGAGGAATGTTGGGCCTGAAATTGAAGAAGGAATCACATATTGATATCCGGGCATGCAAGTGGGACAACTGACAGCACATGTGAACAATAATAAAATAACACCCGAGATGTTAATTATCCACATTGGTACAAACGACATTCTAAACTCAACAACACCCAGTGATATAATGGCCGAGGCTGATACTCTTATTGCGTCAGTAAAAGTGAAGTTTCCGGAGACAAAGCTTTGTCTCAGTGGAGTGTTATATAGGAATGATGTCGACTACCGCTATGTGGATGCTGTAAATTCCACACTAGACTGGCTGTGTCGCAATGGAGACGTCCTTTTTGTCGATGCAAATGGATGGCTTAATGACTATGATTTTAGTACAGATGGGTTACACCTCAATAGGAAAGGGACCTCTAAGTTCGGTAAACTGCTGAATAGGATATCTAAGAAAATGCTTTCGGGAAACTAATTCAGAAAATGGGGGGCGTAAATGAGCGCACTGGAAAAGATACAGTAAATCAGTACCACGAAAAACAGGACTCGAGTCAGGGGAGCAAGGGATTACTAATTGCACACCCACAACATCAAAATTTGAAGGGGGAGGGGGGTCTAAGATTGCTCTTGGTAAACTGTCAAAGTGTAGTAAACAAGCAAATAAAACTCAGCACAGCAATGGAAGCATATGAAATTGATGTGGCGATAGGAGTGGAATCATGGCTGAGAGAAGGGGTAGGAAATAGAGAAGTATTCCCAGAAAGGTATGTAGTCTATCGTAGAGACCGAGGAAATAAGAAGGGAGGGGGGTGTTGTGTTTATACTGGTGAAGGAAACTTACTGCTCACATGAATGGTTTACCGACGAAAAGGATGAAATATTAGGGATAAAATTAGTTTGTGACAATATGAAGGAGGTGGGAATTATAGGAATATATAGGCCTGGGAGAGAGAAAAGAGACATGGAAATATTTGAGAAACTAATAGATTACACTCATAAAAACAATAATGACATGATAATAATTGGGGGGGATTTAAACTTGCCAGAAGTTGATTGGAATGGAGCTGCAACAGAAGCCCATGAACAGAAACTTGCAAATAAGTTAGTTTGGGAGGGAGGATTTACACAAGTACTGCAAGCACCAACTAGACTCAACAACTTGCTGGATGTATTCCTGATAAAACCAGGCAAACTAGTTGAAAAAACCCACGTAATTGAAGGAATAGGTGACCATAAGGCTGCAATAATGGACGTTGGTCTGGTACCAAAAAGGCTTAATAGGAGGGTCACACAGGACAAGAAATTATACAGAAAAACTAAATTCGATGAATTTGGAGCTTACCTGAAATCAAAATTTAATTCTTGGATAAGTGAAGGGAGTAATGTGGATACACTCTGGGCAAATTTTAAGGAAATCATTTGGGAGGGTGAGAAGATATTTGTACCTATTAAGAAGGGAAAAACAACCTCAGACCCTGTTTACTGTACAAAGGACATATGAAAATTAAAAAGGAAATGTAGAATGGTAAACAGACAAATCAAAGAGGGCAGGGGAAAGAGAAACCAGAAAGCAGCTAATAAAGGAGCTCAATAGGTTGAAAAAGGAAGCAAAGGAAAATTACATGAATGGCATACTTCATGAGGGTAAAGACCACATAGGGAAATGGAAAAAGCTGTATTCATATATTAAAAACCAAAAGGGAAACGGAATCCACATTCCCACAATGGAGGGAGAAGGGGGTGAGCATTTATTTGCAGATAATGAGAAAGCAAACCTATTTAGTAGGGAATTCATAGATTCAGTGGAAGATTGTCAGGAGTTGGAAACCGTAAATGAGACTGGAGAGGGTGAAACACATAAGGACACAAGAATCTTCACCTTTACAAATGAGGATATTTTTAGAGAAATCAAACTGCTTCAGCAAGGAAAAGCAGCAGGGTGTGATCAAATTACTGGGGAATTAATAAAGGCAATGGGGTGGTACATAGTGCCTTATTTAAAGTTTCTTTTCGACTATGTCATGAACAATAGTAGAATACCAAAGGAATGGAAGGAATCTATAATAATACCAATTTATAAAGGAAAGGGAGATAGAAGTAAACCTGAGAACTACAGACCAGTAAGTGTGACCAATGTAGTTTGTAAAATCTTGGAGAGTTTAATAGTAAAATATATTAGAGGGGTATGTGAAGATAAAAAATGGTTCCTGAGGAGCCAGTATGGATTTAGAAAGAAATTTTCTTGTGAGGCACAACTGGTGGGATTTCAGCAGGACATATCAGATCGGTTGGATCTAGGGGGACAGTTGGACTGCATAGCTATAGACCTTTCCAAAGCTTTTGACAGAGTGGAACATGGAGTATTATTAAAGAAAGTGGAGAGAATGGGATTGGACTCGAGGGTTGTACGTTGGATAGGAACATTTCTAAATTCAAGGGTTCAGAGAGTCAGAGTAGGGAATTACGTATCACAGGAAGAGAAAGTTAAGAAGGGAATTCCACAGGGTAGTAAAATTTGGTCCATTGCTTTACCTAATACATGCAAATGATTTAGGGAACATTATAGCATCAAAAATAAGATTGTATGCAGATGACATTATCGTCTATAGGGAAATAAATAATATAGAGGATTGTAAAATATTACAAAAGGACCTCGACAGTATCCAACATTGGGTTGAAGAGAACCACATGAAGGTTAACGGAGGTAAATCAACTGTCACAATATTCACAAACAAGAGATTAAAAACTGAATTTCAATATACATTGGATGGGGTAACCGTACCAAAAGATGACAAGTGCAAATACTTAGGTGTGAGATTTGATAGTAAATTTCACTGGAAGGGTCATGTTGGAGACATTGTTGGGAAAGCATACAGATCGTTGCATGTCATTATGCGACTACTTAAAGGATGCAACAAAGAAATAAGAGAGAAAAGTTACCTAAGTTTGGTTCGTCCAATATTGGAATATGCAAGCAGTGTATGGGATCCGCACCAGGAATACCTAATAAAAGAAATTGAGAGTGTTCAAAGGAAAGCAGCAAGATATGTGATAGGGGATTTTAGGAGAAGAAGCAGTGTATCAGATATGTTAGAGAAGCTTGGATGGGAAACATTAAGTAAGAGAAGGGAGAAAAACAGACTTGTAGGGTTATATAGAGCACTAGCAGTAGTACCCGGCTTTGCCCGGTGGAATGATGATAATGTCTTAAAGTCTCCTTAGAAATATAATGGACTTAAAATCTAGGTCATTTGCCCCCAAAGACAATGAGGGCGTAATATCTAGGTCATTTGCGCTTATGATGAGGATGATAAGGGAAACTACTACCGTTATTGAATTGACACTTCAACTTATAATGTACACAATGTATTGTAATAAAAATAAATATTTTAAAAATCACAGTCGAGAAAGACTTTATGCGGTGGTGATTAGTGGTATGATGCGCGTAACATCTAGGTCATTTGCACTTATGATGATGATAATAATAAGGTAATGAACAAATGACTACTAAACGAACATGGTGGTATTTTAAAACTGATATAGGTAATTCAGATGTCTAGCTTCGATGTCTTCCAAAGTCTCACCCTTATTTTCTGGCTTAGGCCTGTACTCGATGCGTCTAGTGGAAGAGTTTATGGCGTACTGCTCGGCAAAGAATATGGGTCCAAGCTGCACGAACCTGAGATGATCGCAGATGATGACGAAATATGATGACACACGTTCGGGGTTCCCCGTCCTATTTAGATTGGCCGGGAATCGCTCACTCTTTCGCAACGGCCCTGTGCTGGCATCAGCATAGACAGCAGATAACACGGCGAGCTCTGGAAAGTCCTCTCATATGTCACCTCGCGATGAATCAGCAAGCTATTCTCACAACTGCCCCCCCCCCCAGGGTCTCACAACTTGTGGGACGTGGGTTGGCGACCACGGGACCCCAGCTGAGTCTGGCATCGCTTCACTTCCTGGTGCCGGGCTCCTTTCAGTTCTCTTTCCTGTCGGCCTCCCTTGGTCAACTCTTGTTCTCTTCCGATCCCGACTGTATTAGGGTATCCGAGGGCTAGGGAGTCTTTCAATTTCCCGCCTTGATTGGCCGTTGTCTCATATTTCCTGATACCCTCATTCTTCGAGGGGTCTGCCTTCTTTTCCTTTTCATATCTCCTGTCTTCTGCTCAAGGTCCTCAAAGAGGCGCGTGTGTGTAGCCCCACCACTTCGGGTACACCCTCAAAGGCTCATGGCTGGTGAGTTAGGATGCTGGCAACCCCGAGGAATTCCTCAGCTAAAAGCAGGGAATGGAGTGGTATGTCAGAAATTTCAAGTGGACAGTGTTACTCATCGGGTTCCAAAGGGTAAGTATGTAAAATTTGGTTCAGATCGGTGAGACCGTGTAGATTTGTGCCAAAGGGCCTAAATGTAGGAAATAGATTGGTCTGTCTGAAATTTCATGACGACAGTGCTACTCGTCGGGTTCCAAAGGGTAAGTATAAAATATTTGGTTCAGATCAGTGAAACGGTGCAGATTTTTCCCAAAGGGCCTAAATGCAAGGAAAAGGGCGGTCTGTCCGAAATTTAAAGTGGACAGTGATACTCGTTAGGTTCCAAAGAGTAAGTATACAAATTTTGGTCCAGATTGGTGAAACTATGTAGATGTGTACCAAAGGGTCTAAATTCAGGGAATGGAGTGCTCTGTCCGAAAGTTCAAGCAGACAGTGTTACTCGTCGGGTTCCAAAGGGTAAATAACTTACATAAAGATTGGTTGAGATGGGCGAAACGATGTACATTTTTGCCAAAGAGCCTAAATGCAGTAAATGGAATGGTCTATCCGAAATGTCATGTAGACACGTTGCGTTGCGTTCCAAAGGGTAAGTATGTAAAATCTGGGTGAGATCCGTGAAACGGCCAAAAAGCAGGGAATAGTGTGGTCTGTCCGAAATTTAAAGTGAACAGTGTTACTTGTCAGGTTCCAAAGGGTAAGTATATGACATTTGGGTCAGATCGGTCAAACGGTGTAGATTTGTTCGCAACGTCCTAAATGCAGGGGATGGAGTGGCCTCTCCGCAATTTCAAGCAGACAGTGTTACTCGCAGGGTACCAAAGGGTAAGAATACGAATTTTGGTTCTGATCGGTGAAACGGTGTAGATTTGGTCCAAAGGGCCTAAATGCAGGGAATGGGGTGGTCTGTCCGAAATGTCAAGTGGACAGTGTTACTCGCCGGGTTCCAAAGGGTAAGTATACACATTTTGGTTCAGATCGGTGAAACGGTGTAGATTTGTACAAAAGGGCCTAAATGCAGGGAATGGCGTGGTCTGTCCGATATTTCAAGTGGACAGGGTTATCCGCAGGGTTTCAAAGGGTAAGTATACAAATTTTGGTTCAGATCAGTGAAAGGGTGTAGATTTGTGCCAAAGGGCCTAAATGCAGGGAATGGGGTGGTCTGTCCAAAAATTTAAGTGGACAGGGTTACCCGCAGGGTTCCAAAGGGTAAGTATACAAATTTTGGTTCAGATCGGTGAAACGGTGTAGATTTGTGCAAAAGGGCCTAAATGCAGGGAATGGGGTGGTCTGTCCGAAATTTAAATTTGACAGGGTTACCCGCAGGGTTCCAAAGGGTAAGTATACAAATTTTGGTTCAGATCGGTGAAACGGTGTAGATTTGTGCAAAAGGGCCTAAATGCAGGGAATGGGGTGGTCTGTCCGAAATTTAAAGTTGACAGGGTTACCCGCAGGGTTCCAAAGGGTAAGTATACAAATTTTGGTTCAGATCGGTGAAACGGTGTAGATTTGTATACATAACAGACAAACAGACAGACAATATTTATGCTTTATATATATAGATATACAGGAGAGGAAGCATGGGGGGAAATCCGTGAGAGGCTTCAATTGGAAAGTAATTATATTGGCAGGGCAGACCACAAATTCAAAATTGGACGGCACTTTAGCAGAAGCGATTGGGGTAAATTTTCATTCATTGGGAAGGGTGTGAAGGAATGGAACAGTTTACCAAGGGTGGTGTTTGATCCCTTTCCAAAATCAATCCAGTTATTCAAGAGCAGAGTAGACAAAACCAGGGAAAAGAAAGAAGTGGTATAACTTAGTGCTGTATTCCTAGAAACATTATACGTGCTATGTAATTCCTACAGCAGTTGTGAGAGGGGAGTTCAACCAATGTGTGAATAGTACATTAAGTTACTGTATTCTTTTAATATTGTGTAGTGTTTGTAAATTATGTACCTCATTTGCCACCGAGGTTGACACCTCATTGCAAATAAAGTGATTTTGATTTGAGTCTTCTTACATTTCTGCAGAGCTACAGATGAACTACCTGCTACAATAATATCATCAACATAATTATTATTATTAACAGAAAAGCGCACGAATGTGCATAACATAGATTTACACTAGTAAAACAAACATGTTACAAAAGAGTTAATTGATGTGAAGACATAATGATCCAGTAATCAATCAGGAAATTGTGCATTAAGGCATTCATTCATGACCAGTCATAAAGAAGTAGGATAATAGCAAGTGTGTCATGAAAATAAAGACATTTATCATATTCTGATTGCCTGAAACCATGCTTCTGAATGAAATCATTGAATCTAGAGTTCCACTCCTTTGGGGCCTGCTTCAATCCGTAGAGTGTTTTGTTCAGTTTGCAAACCAGAGGTGGAGTTGACTCTTGCTCAAATCCCTCTGGTTGAGTTATGTAGATTTCTTCCTTGATGCTGCCGTGAAGGAAAGCATTCTTCACATCAAGTTGTTGAGTAAGCAATCCATGATGATTAATTACTGACAACAATACTCTCACAGTCACTAGGTGGGCCACTGGTGCATACGTCTCAAAATAGTCCAAGCCCCGTTTTTGCGAACAGCCTTTAATGACAAGACGGGCTTTATACTTCTCAACATTTTCAGATGCATCATGTTTGATTCGAAACACCCACCTGTTGTCGATTGCCTTCTTACCAGGTGGCAACGTTGTCAGTGCCCAGGTTTTATTTTCCTTTAGCGCATTCATCTCTTCTTGAACTGCTTTCCGCCATTCTGTAGCGTCAGGTCTACCTTCAATGTCCTTGACAGCTTCAGGAACATGATCTACTACTGCACTCATAGCTAGTTCACTTAGGGTAACCTCATAATCATTCAGATACTGCGGTCTCTTCCTCACACGAGTTCCATGCCTCCGTTCTTCTGTAGGTGTGTCATTGGCTTCCAGATCTTACCCTGAATTTTGGCAGTCTTCAGGAATTGGATCTTCCATGGTACCTTCTTTCTTTGAAATAGGCTTCTTATTAGTTTCATAGTGTGATGGATCAATATCTATAAACCTTTCACCTGGAGAACTCTCATTAAAAATTACATCTTTCCCTTCAATAATTTCTTGGGTGTCAGGACATCACAATATATAACCATTATGACAGTACCCAACCAAGTCAAGTTTCCTCGATCGACTGTCAAATTTTCCTCCACTCAGTTGTTTGGGAGTATGAAGGTAAGCTGGTGAACCAAATACCCTGATCTTGCTGACATCAGGTTTATGCCCAAACCAGAGAGTTGCTGGAACACAGTCTGATAAGGCATTAATAGTGCTCCTGTTGATAAGATACACTGCTGTGGTTACTGCTTCAGTCCAAAGATTCTTCTGTAGTCCTGAGCTCAACAGCATACATCTTGCTTTGTCCAGGATAGTTCTGTTGAGCCTTTCAGCTACACCGTTTTGTTTGGGTGTGTAGCTTATGGTATATTCCAACTGTATTCCTTTCTCTTGAATATAAGTCTTCAGCTCGTTTGAGGTGTACTCCCCACCTCGATCACACCTGAAGCGACTTATTTTGCTCTTGAAATGAGCGGTTGCCCTCGCTTCATAGATCTTGATGTAGTCCAATGCTTCACTCTTCTTTTCTACAGGATATACAGCTGTAAAATGTGTGAAGTCATCCATTAGAGTTACATAATGTACCTTTTACCATTATATGACTCCGGTGTAATTGGGCCAAACAGGTCACTGTGGATTAGTTCCAGTGGCCTCGGTGCTCTTTTTCTTGTTTGGTTGTGTGGCAGCTTACACATTTTTCCTTGACAGCATATTTCACACACTTCCTCCACCTTAGTTTCTTTCATACCATCCACCAGGGTTTGCAGTTTCTGAAGCCTTGCCTTACTTGTGTGACGAAATCTTCCGTGCCACAAGTCCTCGCTTCCAAGTGTTAGGCATGCAATTTCCTTCCTGGTATGGAGTGTTAGCCTGTACAACTTGTTGATCCAATGTGCAACTGCAATGACATAATTTCCTTTCATTATTAGTGCCTTACCATCTTCAAAAATGATTGTGTATCCACTCATTTCCAGTCTTCTCACAGACAGTAAATTTATTTCCAAATCTGGAATGTACAACACGTCTGGAATGTTCACAGTATTCCATGTTCCGTCGACCAATGCAAAAAGTTTCTTGTTTCCCTTTTGTGTTGATGTGATGGAGTGCCCTGCTTTTGCCACTTTAATCTTCATAGGATTAATCTTTACACTTGTCTGAAAGAAATCAGATTGATTAATCATGTGCTTTGAAGCTCCAGAATCAAGCCACTTCATCACTTCCAGCCTGATTCATTCTTGAGTCTATTACATCAGATAAAGCTGAGAAACAAAGCTGAGAAACAGAATTCCTCTTCCTCCTCTTAAGTCAGATTGGCAGAACCAGTTTGCATCCCTGAAAACTTTGTAGGCTGCCAAGGAGTGTTACGTGGGCTGGGACAGTCTCTCCGTAAATTACCACTGCCCCCACAGTTGTGGCACTTGTAAGAATGTGAAGCAGGCTTAGTATTACTGTTAGCTCCAGAAAATACCTTGGACTGGTGCTGAGTGTATGTTGTTGTTGCAGTAGTCTTTGGCTGCTGGTACTGGCGTTTCTGTTTTCCTCCATTCTTTACTTGTCCTGGTCGAGTAAAGAAAGCAGTTGTTGACTCATTCCTCTGTGGTTTCTGTTTTCCTTGGAGATTCCTTTTAGATTCTTCATCCAAAAGTCTATTTTTGACAAAAGGAAGGATTATGTTCTCACCGTTTGCTGACATGGTTTCAATAGAGGTTACAACCATACTATAGTCAGTTGGCATGGTCAATAACAAATGACAAATCAAATCTATCTGATCAGTATTTGCTCCAGCAGATTTAAGTTCTCGAATTTGTCTTTCAAACTTCAGAAAGTGATTTTCCAAAGTCTCATTAGTAGGGTTATGTCGCATTGCAAGCAACGCTTTCCTTGCCTGAAGTTGACTGGCAATTCCTTTCCTTTGAAATGTATCTGCTAAAGTTTTCCAGACCTTGAAGGCTGTATCATGTCCTCTGCAATATTCCAAATTACTATCAGCTAAGCACTCACAATAAGTCTAATGCAATACCGTACTTATTTTTCTGCCGGAGTTTCTCATTAGCTGCATCCCTGGCCGTTCGAGCTGCTCTTGTCTCGCCCGCCGGTGCTTCAGCATACTGAACTTCTTCTGTGATGTGGGATATCAATTTCTCCTCGTCCAGTAGGACTTCAAGTCTGAATTTCCAGTTGTCATGGTTCTTACCATCGAAAAGTGGAATGTGGTATCTTTCATCATTGACTCTTTGTCTCTCCTCGTCGTTCATTTTTCCTTTGTCTCAAAGTAGGCCTACGCTAATGGAGTCACTATTCTTCCTCCGATAATCCGCTATCCTCCCAGTATTGATTCCTGGTTGTCTCACAAAAACTGTCCGTACGTTCTGGGCCCATAACCTGTTAGTGAGTAATATTTCCTTAAGGATTTTGGGTTATTTGTGGTAAAAAAAAAAAAATGAACAGGCACAGATCTTTGCTAACATCCTTTTGGCTCTACGATACCAATTGCACTGTATCGATTTTTGATTTATTAGGTCTGCATTGTCAACATAACTTTGGTACATAGTTGCCAACATATGAATAACTTATAAATGAAATGAGTAAATAATATGTTAAATTGTCTTTCTTAACAACACCAAGGCATCATCGGCGAAAACTAAGGCCTTAGTTTCTTAAAAAGGTAAACAAATTAAAATAATATTTTTTTAAAAGTAAAAGAAACCTACAAATAATGTAACTATGCCTTAAGCAAGTATGGCCTAAGTAATACCTGTTAGTATAATGATACTGTGGTACATTATGTACATTATGTGAATAATGTCCTAACTCTGTACAGCCTTAGGGGCA
The DNA here is from genome assembly GCA_946902985.2 of Meconema thalassinum. Classification (NCBI taxonomy): domain Eukaryota; kingdom Metazoa; phylum Arthropoda; class Insecta; order Orthoptera; family Tettigoniidae; genus Meconema; species Meconema thalassinum. The sequence goes on from OX336391.1 coordinate 219,408,411, forward strand.
GACAACCTCACTGTTGCACCCCTTAAAACAACAATAACTAACTTGGCACATCTTACGAAAACCACATTTGGGCTAATGAATAATTTGGCTGCTATATTCAATATGGTGTCCCCTGCTAAGCTGAGCAACCCAGTGGAAGGTTGGGTAATCAATCCCAGCGGGAAACTGGGTCAGTGAACAGACTAGTGTTGGGGGGGGGACTGAGAATTATTTTCTCAGTTCTTTCACCTTTCTGAATAACATTCAGGATTGTAATTCGAGGATTTATCCTCCCCTCAAGGTGTAACCTTAGATAGTCGACCATGAAAAGTCATTTGAAGAATAATTCCGCCGTCTGTAATGATAGATTACAGAAAAGACAGCATTCGGATACGGTGGGCTGTCATGCGGAAGATAATGACGAATCGGAGCGTCTGAAAACTCATCAAGTAGCAAACAAACAAATACTACGGAAAATCAAACCTAAACAAGTCTCATTCTTTTCTACACATAATGTTAACTCTCTGGTTCAAACTGGAAAATTGAAGATCATCACGGATATCATGAGAAGTCATAAAATTCTAATTATGGCCCTTCAGGAAATTAGAAATAGTGATCAAGACCATCTGGAATCACAAGGATACAGACTATATAAAGGAATTCCGGGAAAAAGAGTTATGAAAAATTGTCCACAATTTGGTAACGGATTCTTAATAGATCTCAGAATCATTGACTCGATAACAGAATTTAAATCTCAATCCTCCAGACTTACGACCCTAACTTTGAAATCGGCAAATAAAACATATACAATTATTAATGCACATGCTCCTACTAATCAAAAAAACAACACCATTAAGGACAGAGAAGAAGTACAAAAATTCTGGGATCTTTTGGATCAAACTTTAATAAACATCCCTTCATCAAACATCAAAATTCTCCTTGGTGATTTCAATGCGCAACTCGGACAAGAAAGAAGATATAGAGATATCATTGGAAAATGGACAGCACATAAACGAACCAATAAAAATGGTCAAAGATTAGTCGAAATTTGTAGAAACCACAAATTAATCTCTAAATCAACATGTTTTAAAAGACAGCCCCATAAATTGAAAACTTGGAAACATCCTGACCTCAGAAGGGGTGAATGGCAGTTGGATCATGTCTGCATGGATAAATTTCACCATCGCGAAATTCACAATGTCAAGGTTCTAAGGGGAGTTGACTCAGGATCAGACCACTATGTGGTAAAGATAAAAATAAAATTAACTCCAATGGCCAAGAAAAAACCTAATGATAACAATAGAGGAAATTTGATCCATCTACCTTAATAAAAAAAATATAGAGTACTGTGAAAGAACAGGAGAAGAATCTCTCAACACTAAAACATTGGACGAATTAATCACTAAATTAAAATCAATAGCAGAGGAGTTAGCACCAATAAATCCAAGGAAAAAACATGAATGGTGGAATGTAGATTGTGATCAAGCAATAGAGAAAAGACACCAAGCATGGATAAAACATCAAGCTCTAAAGTCAGAAGAATCAAATTTAGAACTAACTATACAAAGAAAATTAACCCATAAAATCATCAGACAAACGAAACGTAATCATCTTAAGAATACACTGGAAAAGATAGAAGACGATTTCAGGAAAAAGCAATCTCGAGATTATTACAAAACATTTGGTAAATATCTTAAAAAATTTGAAGCTCCAACATTAATGTTGAAAAATCAAACGGGGAAGTTAGCACATTCTAACCAAGAAAATACAGAGATCCTTGCAGAAGCATTCGAGAAACTGTTAAATTGTGATGATCCACTGGAAACCCTGCAAGTAAACACTGATACACCTATTTTAACTTCACCTGATTTAATAAATCCTCCAAACATTAATGAAGTAGAACTCGCAATTAAAGAACAAAAAAATTACAAAACTTGTGGCGAAGACTTAGTCTTTGCTGAAATCTGGAAAAATGCTGGTAAACCTGCGATTATAAATCTTCATCAACATCTAGTTAAAATGTGGATTACTGAAGAAATTCCTGCACACTGGACCACAGGAATAATCCATCCATTATTTAAGAAAGGAGACAAAACGAACCCAGATAACTACAGAGGAATTACCCTTCTGGACTGCACATATAAAATTTTCTCTCGCATAATTTACAACAGGATCAAAAACATTCTGGAACCACAACTTGGAGAATATCAAGGAGGATTTCGCCCTTACAGAAGTTGTCCAGACCAAATCCTTAGCCTGAAATTAATAATGGAATATTACAAAAACAGAAATAAGCAACTCTTTATCTCTTTTATAGATTTCAAAAAAGCCTATGATAGTATTCATAGACTGACACTGCTAAAAATCCTCAGATCATATGGTCTCCATCCTAAATTGATAAAAATCATTCAATTAACATTAACAAACACAAATTCGAAAGTTAAATTTAGGGGAGAAATATCAACAGCTTTCTCAGTAAAAACTGGTCTCAGACAAGGTGATGGATTATCCCCTCTGCTTTTCAATGTGGCTCTTGATTATATCATGAAGGTTTGGCAAAAGGAAAACCCTCCTAACATCAAAATTGGAACAAAACCATCAATAAAAATAAACTGCTTAGGATTTGCAGATGATTTGGCTCTTTTAGCACTAGACAAGGAAGAGGTTTGTACTCAGATCACTAGTCTCCAAGAAATTGCTCAAGGGATAGGATTACAGATATCCTTTGAAAAAACTGAGATCATGCCTATGAAACCCTTAGATATAAATGAAGTCTATATAAATGATCATAAAATTAACCTAGTTCCTCAATTTAAGTATCTTGGAGAAATTATAACACATAACTTAAACGAAAAAGTAACTTGGATAAATAGAACAAATAAAATGAAAAAGGCACAATCTCTAACCTGGTCAACATATAATAAAAAATGCCTATCAATAGCTACTAAGATCCAATATTATAAAACTGTAACTCTCCCAGAAGCCACTTATGCTTGTGAAACACTGTTCCAAATTAAAAATGAACAAAGAACTGATCAGCTCCTCAAAACGGAAAGAAGAATCATTAGAACGTGCATAAATAAAAAGTATCAGGTTGAGGGAGTCTGGAGGATTCTCCCAAATGAAACTGTCTATCGTGAGATTGATCCCATCACCAGCACAATGAAGAAGAAAAGAATTTCATATTTTTTTCACATCTTACGGCTTCCAGAAAAGAGAATTGTACGCCAACTGGTGATGAGAAATCTAGGAAAGAAAACTGGAGGAAAATGGATCCAAGAAATCCAACAAGATCTCAAAGCAGTTGGACTTAAGATAACAGATGCCGAGGAGAAAAATAAAATTAACACCATTCTTAAAACTCACAAATTTTCTGCAGAAATGACACATAGAAAGCCTATGGAGATTTCAGATGAGTTGAGAAAATCCCGATCTGAAAGAATGAAAAAGTACTGGAAAGAGCGCAAGAACCAAGCAGTACTACCTTCAAAGAAGAAGTGATTGTGGAACGACTCAAGTGGTCCAATGTGACCAATCAAGATAATAATAATAATTTGTTGCATATTTAATTCAGCATATTTTGGGCGTATACCTACAATACCAATATGTTGCCAAGTATCAAAATAATGGATAAGCACAAAATTAATTTACATTTAATACAGTAGTATTTTTCCAGTAATGGTACTTCTTGTCACCTCCTATGATCAAATGATGAGTGCTTGCAAGTTTATTGTAACAGAAGAGTTCTACATAATACTCGGATCATTCATCTACTTGATAAAATATATCTTTTCCCATTCTATAACTGGGGTAAGGGGCCCTTTGCTCTAAAATCTTTCTCAACGTTAAAGGCAGCTTATAATTTTATGTAATCATTAATCTCATGGTCATGAGCCACGGGACCTCCAGTTTTACGTGGAATCCAAACCACAGGACACGACATTTCAATTTGAAAACCTCACATGCACCTTGGTCTATATCAAATGACTATTCAATGTATTGCATGTGTTTGAATGTATATTTTTACCTATAAGTGTTTTTAATACGTGTTCTGGCTGATGAAGGACACATCAGTGTCCGAAACATGTACCAGTGATAACATCTGTAAATATAACAAGTATTGAAAAGACGGAACGGAGCATAGATTATTAAGTCTTGTGACAATGTCAAGAATAGTCCGATGCAACCTGCCCTCTATCCTCATTTAAGTGGTTCACTCTGAGAGCCAGTTGCTCCATATGAACAAGGATGTTTGAGAACCTTTCCTACATTTTGATTTATAGAACTTTCACTGGTTATTGCAGTTTGTAGTTTAGAAATTTACATTTTCTTCACAGCTTTAGATTTACTGTTAACTAGCAACCCACTGCGGCTTCGCCCAGTATCTTCAGCAGTTTAGCCTACGTAAGCTTAAGAGGTGTATTTTTTCGATTTCAATGAACTACGACCTATATCCGCTTTTCGTCTCGGCATGATGGGTTAAAATCACTGTCTGGACGATTAATTATATTATCATGGAGATGGCATGTGCAACGAATTTTTGTCAGACAGATATGCTGTCGCGGACTTTTTTGTAAAACTTTGCATGCTGAACAATTCATGCACTCCTAGTATATAGATATTTTTAACGGTTTACCAAGGGTAAGCTTAAAAGGCCCACGGACGGTAGGTTTCTTTTCGACTCGATTCACTGAAATCGTTGCTGCTCGGCTTCCTTAGGTCATAAATAAATAATTTTCTACCTTCCACGAGAAATCCTTTACAGAATGGTGAAAAACGCATCAAAATCCATCCAGTGGTTCTCGAGATTACTCGGAACTTCCAAGAATCGGGGACTTTGTTTTATACTAACTAGAGATCCTTAAGATTTTAAAATAAAATACACTATTCTCTGTAGGCTATACCAGGAGAAGGAGATGACACATGTAAAATAATAAATTATGCCTTTTGTAAACAAAAATAAATGGTTAATTTCCATATTTCTTTTAAAGCCACTCTCTAAATACCATAAAAATCAAATCCTTAAAGTCTACAAAATGAATCAAAAGGCTTAGAAGAAATTCAAAAACATGTAGCCTAACCTTGTATGACCGTAATATGATTTCCAACCACAATAGGTTTCTTCTTGCGTTTCTTTGTCTCTGTTTTATCACCCTCAGAATTTGTATTCACGTTGACTTCCCCTGATGATTTACCATTTGCAGCCTTCTCATTTTCAGCTTTAACAAGACCATCAAAGAGTTCAAACTTTAATTCATTTTCATCCTCAATTTGAAATTGTGGTTCATTCAAGTTAGATACAGATACTTCCAAATCTTCAACATCTTGATTTGCCTTTCCTGTAACCAAAGAAGAGGAATAGAAAAAGGTATGGCACTGCAAATGAACATGTTAACTACATTGGTGAAATATGACTCAATTATTACCTGTCTTTGCACAAGCAACACAACCATCTTCTTCTAGTACTAAACATAATCTGCATTTCTTGTGTCCACAAGCATCTTGGACAAGTCGGCAATTAGCAGTATTAATAGTGTTGCAGCACTGGGGGCAAACTTCCATACCAACTCCTGCAGGAAGAAAACAAGCACCAATCAAATGAAATGTGAGCTTTCTCTAGTAACAGTGAAAGAGAAGAGAACCTACGAAAATATTTTCTTAACTACTGAAATTAGCCAAAAATACCTTTTGTAATGATTCAAAATAGATGTTGAAAAGAAGTGTAGTTCACTCCTCCGCTGTCTATAACCCACCCACCATCACCTTTTATAACACGACTTATGTAACAAAATTCCAGCTGTGTCGGCCATTATCCACGTGAATTATGTATGAGTACAGTATTGCCAACCCCAAGCAAATGCCACCCATATGGTACTAATTGTATAGGCGGTCTGTGAGGGGTTCAAAAGAAACATAAGGAACAGTGGTTTTGACAATGGTTACAGCCTAACTCATCCAGATCAATGGTTTTTGACAATGGTTACACCCTAACTTGTTCAGATCAATGGTTTTGGACAATGGTTACAGCCTAACGTGTCGTGAACAGTACCCCGCTACACCACATCCTGACCATTCTAACCTTCGTTTTGTTCAATCTAATCGGTTTTGACAATGGTTTTAGCCTTTGGGCCCTGTTAGCCATATATGCACCCCTTGTTTTTGTTATGCATAATCTTTCTGTAGACCAATGGGCTTTGCCTAGTGGTGGTGTATTTTATATTTTACATGTTGGCAACACTACCGTGATGTCAATATGGCGTCATGTCTCATCGATGTGTCCGCCTAGATAACAGTTGGACAAACCACATGCGCATGAAGAACATGGCTGCCGTCGTTCAATGAGCAAGAAACAAAGACGCATATTTACATGATTTAGCACATATTTCCAGTACACTAGTCATAATGGACAGCTCAATTGGTATTGTCCCCTGGAAAGGTATGGAAATCATATATTATCAATGTGGAAGTGTAAAATTTAGGTTCTCGTCTCCTTCACTGTTAATATGAAGAGTCTTTGTAACAAGTCCCCAAGAACTTATAAGCTACTTTAACAACAATAACCACTAGAATGGCTACATTCACTAATGTATTCTTGCCATATCTTAACTGGATTTATTTATTTGCAAGGGATCAGAGAAAAGCAGCTGGTATTTGCTTACCAGATGGCCCTTCTGTGCCGTAATTTCTATGTATAAGTGTCCCGCAATGCAAGAATGATGAATGGGATGCTTAATCACCGTTTTCAAAGGTGTACTACAACGTGCTATATGGTGGATGTTTTGAATCAAATAGAAAACATTTCAGTAAGTTACACACTTCTGTCACATGAATCATTCTCCTGGCTCATCGGGGATGTTCTTATTTAAGTTTCAAATCTGATGGCAGTACAAGTGGGCTAACCAATCAGATTATATAATGCTGTTACACTAGGTACGCAAGCTGTATTCTACGGTAAGCTGAGGCACATCACGAACAAGCTATTTGTGAGATAATAGTTGGCATCTTTGAACAGCCCTGGCCCTAAAAACTCTTATCTTCAGGCTCAAATACGTAGAATTTCTACATTCCTTGTGGTCCGAAACTTCATAATGGGTATGTATCAGGACACTTAAGAAGTTGAAAATTTACAATTTCACTGCAATTATGTATTACTACACAATATGACTCGGTGAAATTTAGAGGGTCCAAATATCCCCGAAGAATTGAGAAAATCAACCATTAAAACTCTCCATTAAGGATAAGGTAAAACCAACGACCCCAACTCGTAAAGAGGAATTGCACTGGAAAGCAACACCTTCAAGTTACTGACAAGAATTCTAACCAACAGGATAGTATACAAAGTCGACCCCCAGATACCAGAGGAACAATTCGGCTTCAGACGAGGAAGAGGAACCTTGCACGCAATTCAAAATCTCTTAAATGACATAGAGGAAGCAAAACGACTCCAAAAGGGAAAGTTTTATGCAGTCTTTACACACCAGTGGTTCTGAACCCGTAGAAGTCTGCGGACCATTCAGCCTGAAATTGAATCATGTATGGAGCACCTCCTCCCCCCAATATACCTTATCAGTACCAACCCTTCCTAAATAACACTTATTTTAAAGATGTTCCAATTCAAAAACTGATAGTCATCGCCGCGAATACATTCGGACGATTCTCGTTCAACGCACATCATTTTCGAAATCCCCATTTAGTTAGTTAATTATTGTTGATTTAAGGGATGGAACTACTAGGTCATCTGCCTCAAATCCCCATTTATTGGCCACTTTTTTTATACGTGCTGGTGGACCCTTTTTTCCCACGGACCACTCCCGAGGCACTCTCGGACTACCGGTTAAAAATCAGTGTTATAGACTGTACAAAGGCTTTGACCTAATAGACAGAAGAAAAACTCAGCAATTCTTCTAGGTTTGCGCAGCGTCTTGTGTGGGGTTTCACCTAGGACACCAAGCTGGCTCATCAGCAGGCTCTTGGGGTCCCCGCCCGAACCCCCACGGGAGTAGCGAACTGTACGCTACCTCCCTTTATATTAAGCGCTCCTGGGCCTCTTTACTGCGAGAACTAAAAGCTCAAGCAGCCATAACCTCCAAATGAAGGCTTCCAAAAAGATGGTATATTGGCTTTCACGGCCAGTGAATTCAAATTCAGCAATTCTTCTAGGTTTGTGCCGTGTCTTGGGTGGGGATTTGCCTAGGACATCGAGCTGGCTCATCAGCGGGCTCTTGGTGGTGTCCCCGCCCGGAGTCCCACAGGAGTAACGAACTGCACGCTACCTCCCTTTATATAAAGCGCTCCTGCGCCTCTTTACTGCGAGAACTAAAAGCTCAAGCAGCCATAACCTCCCTATGAAGGATTCCAAAAAGATGGTATATTAGCTTTCATGGCCAGTGAATTAAAACTCAGCAATTCTTCTAGGTTTGTGTCGTGTCTTGTGTGATGAGCCAGCTTGGTGTCCTAGGCGAAACCCCCACACAAGACACGGCACAAACCTAGAAGAATTGGTGAATTTTAATTCACTGCCTGTGAAAGCCAATATACCAACAGACAGAAGAAAGCTTATATTGAAACTTCAAAATATCTTCGGCAATCAAAACCCTTCAACGATCCTAGTAAAAATAATCTGGCACACAACCAGATCACCATAGATGACTCAGTCTGCAAAACAAAGAAAATCACCTAAACTAATGGAGTGTTGCAAGGTGACCCCCTCAGTCCCATACTGTTCAATATTGCCACAGCCAATGTAACAACAGCAATCCGTGAAAAATCAAAGTACGCAATGATCTACATGTATGCGGACGACATGATCCTAGGATCATCAAATAAGGAAGAAAATACGCCTTCTCAGCGCTGGTAGAATGGGCAGGAAATAACAGTCTGAAAATAAACTGGACAAAAATTCAACAGATGATCTTTCAGAAAGTTGGGCATGCAACAGCAGATGACAACTTGCAACATGAAGAGGGCAAAGTGGAATTAGTAAATGCAGTTAAATACCTTGGGATCGCCTTACAGACTACCGAGACATTCAGATTACACATCCAAGACAGAGCAGTGGCTTGCATGAAAGCCATGTATGACATTAACAATCTACAGCAGCTATATTTAAAAACAGCTTTGCATCTATTTGACGCAAAGATCGTACTGCCCCCGTAATTGAATTATATAGAGACCACGGTGGCTATATTGGAAATTATAAAGAAAGTTATGGCTGTCATAGTTATGACGTGGGTAGTCATGACGTAAGCACGGATGACGCGAACGTTATGCCAGCAGGCTACTTGAGCTGAGATTCTCAGTGACGTCAGCATTTATTCGAGAAAGATCCGAGATCTACGACGCAGTCGCAGGAAACGTGGAATTCTGCTGAGGAAGAAAATTATGCTATTGGAGGGGAGGCTCAAACCAATGAACGATAGTCTGAAGGAAGACGGAGATTGCTGAAACTATGGTATTTTTATTACTTTTTGGAATGCAGAATTGTGGAAATCCATTTGCAGTAGAGGCATTGTTCTGGAATTTTGGTGAAATTTATTTTCAGTTTTTGAATTTTGAAAATCCGTCATATATTGACGAAGTTGGAACTTCTAGCGATGACGCAGTAACACAATGGAAGGGATGGATACGCCCCTCATGAAGTTCATAAAAGGCCTTGCGCAGAAGAGAGGAGTCTCATTCTCAGATCATCAATCGTCTGATATTCAATCGTCAGATCTCAAATCGTCATTTCGGTGAAACGTCGAGTGAGATTAGTAGTGAAAGAGTCGTCTGTATAACGCGTGGTGAATCCACTGCATTAAACGAGAGTCGAGCTGACAAGCAGTGCAGGTTTACTGTGAGTAAATCTAGGTGAAGTTGAAACGCACATTATAACGCTTCTACAAGATTAGCTGTGAACAGTTAGCGGTCGCCTATAAGCTAATTCTATTGTGCATTGCTACAGTAAGGAGTGTAGAAAAGTTGAACAATTTCGAGTAATTATTTTGGAAGATATTAGCAGTTTTAGACGACTGACAAAAGTGATTTTCTCGCCATAGGAGAAGCACTTTGTATCGCCAGAATCTACGCCACGGCTGACACGGCTAGTGAAATAGGGAGACTTCAGATTGCTTTTGTGACACAACGCTACAGTATTATGGAGCAGTTTAATATGGCAGTTTGTTCTTCTAATACTATAACCGAAGAGAAGATGGAAGGCTAAAGGACTTTAATGCAATTGGGACATATTTCAACGGAGTAAGATAGCAGCATGGAACTTCGCTAATTGCTATTCCACACAAGCGAACATGTGGTGAATAACCATCTACACTCATGTTTCGTGGTTCAACGCTGAATACTATCAAACAGCAATGGAAATGATTTCATACTCACTGAATATGAATATTTCTTCGGAAATTACTACAAAAACTTCATGGCGATTTCCTACTGGAACTTCAGGGATTTTTCAAGAGAGGTCAGGGTTGTCCCGACTCACAAAGAAGATTATTTCCGGAAGGATGTCGTTCGTCTTCACGAAGCAGTGCAATTTCCGGAGAAGGAAGCAGTTCGATTCTCCGATGGTGCTGTTTCCTGTTTCGAGGATGGAGCTCAGCTTTAACTTGGTGAAATGGATCCATCAGCAGTCTTCTTTGGGGAATTTTCCTCTGGAACGTCAATCGGCAGATAAGGTAGTCGTGAACGTTTATTGTATTTGAGTTTCTTAGCAATATTTGAGCAACCATTTTCCCATATTTTTGTCCTCATGTATTTTGCCTATATTCTTGTTTGAGATTCCTATTCTCAGTTCACATTGATGAGTTATGCCTTTTTTTGACGATTTATTAAGACATTGTTATGTCATGGGCATAGTTAAATGATTTTGGATCAGTTGAGACATATTTAGATTTTTCAGTAATTTGCTTATTTTTTTTCGTAGTCTCGATTTGACTGTAAGTTAATGATTTTTATGGCAGATTTAAATTCAGACAGCATGTCACTTTATTAAAGTAATTCTACCCCAGTTTAATTACTTTGACCAATTTTCTGTCATCATCAAGAAGGAAGAACATTTAAATGATTTTAGAGCGTTAAAATCCATTACGTTGTCGACGATCTTGGAAATACTAGTCGGTATTTGAATTGATTGCAACACAGACATTTATCGTCAGTTATGAACGATCATTGCATCATAGACCATTTTGTGAAAGATTAACTTTAATTATGAATTATTGAATGCGTTAAAGTCGTGAACTTTTGTTAGGAGTTTTTTTTTTCTCAATTAGAGATTTATATAATGATGTTTGCATTCCCCAGTCTAATTGGATTCTATTCGACTATTTTGCAGCTTAGTCGCACTTTGTTTGATGATAGTATTTATATACTACAATTCTTTGAAGATGTTAATCTTAAATTTTGATAGACCAGACAGGCGTATATAAGCATATTCACTATTAAATTTGTTTGTGATTGGCAAATTTTTACTTCATTTCGATTCATGAATGAAATCCACGAAGGTTAAATGACAACAGTTTTGAAACAATTAATGATTATAAGAATTTTTAAGTGGAACTATGAATGTATAATCGATAGTGCAGCGGACATGTTGAAAGTCGCTGATGTATAATGCCCTTAAATAAATGAAGGAGATTCCCACAGTAATTAATGATGATAAAGATTGTGTTAGTGGAGGTTTTTGTAAATTCTGTGGAAGATTTTGATGCCGTATATTTTAATATATGATGAATTTTGGGCCTAATTTTTAATGCAGTTTTGTGCATTATTTTGTAAGCGAATTATTTTCCGCTGGAGTGTATTGTCATAGTTCGTTGAAAATTAATCAAGTGAATTTGCTGTTATAATTAACAAGAGTTTTGAAAGAATTTGAGATAAGATTTTGAATGAAGATTACCGTCACAAATAATAATAATTATTACAACCTTTATTAAACCAGATTGTGACATTTACATGTATAACTAACCTTCATTGGTCGATTATATGGAAACGATTATGAAATTACCAACCGGATGAACATGTGGTTCAATGTATTTCTTAAATTAATAATTTAAATAATTTAAATGTTAATATTGTAAATAATAAATGTAAATATCTTTGACAATAATGTGGAACGAAAGTAATGTTAAAGGCGTGTTTAAAAATTTTGTAATTATCTTCGACAATATTATAATCAATTTCTAATTGTTATAAATAATTTATGTGATTTTGTTATAAACATTTAAGAGTGTGTTTCATACTCTAAACTATGCTTATTAAACATTTGGATGATAACTTAACAAGTTTAGGGATTGTCAGAATAATCCAGTGGTATGTGAGTAAAGCATTTGAAAGATTTGCGTCAATATATATGAGTTGTCTTGTAGACATTTAAGGCTTTGAAAGGAGCTGAATTCTTACGCAGTGTGGCGTGACGAGTGAGCCCCATTTGACAGGCATGCGTCAGGTTGAAGAGTAGATCGCAGCTGGTCAGACAACTGGTTATCAGCGGGCGAGGTCGATACTCTGGCCTTGCGCCTATTAATACAAGTGTGATGTTTATTAAAAGAAACCAAATGCTCTATATATGCCTCATCCTGATTTCCTTATCCAATCCAAATGTGTTTTGAATGTTACGTTATTTTGAGCTCATGGGAGCTAACATATTGTTTGATAACTTTGCAAGTCCTTTAGGAGGACATAGTCAGATTGACATGGGCTACTGATAGCCACATTTATTTTGTTGAGTTTGTTATAGTCATACCCTTTATTTGAAATAAAGCTTTTGTACAGTTCAAAGTTCTTGCCTTCGTTTTGGTTCATTTTTAAATGTCATGGTCAAGATTATTGTGGGAGCATACTTTAAAGATCCTGTTGGCAACCCAATCCCCGAGATAATTTTTAAGAGGTAAGTAAAAGTAAGTATGAACCCCCGTCTATTTTGGTGTGTTCCACAATAATTTTCTTCGTAACTTCTGTGCTCAAACCTCGGTAGTATCTGTCAGTGCCATTTTCATTGGTGTAGCTGAGCCGGTGCGATTGATTGTTGGCAATCCGATTGAGGGGGGCGGATATCTGACAGCCTACTATCCGGGTAAACGGGGACAGAAGGATTGGCGCAGTCAACGTATGGGGCATGTTCAACATAAGTGGATCACCAGGTTGAACGCCAGTAGGATTGGCAAACCTAAAACGTGTGGCTCGATTAGACTCAAATAAAGAGGTTGATTCTTTATTAGATGTCTAGGCCAATTGTAGAATTTAAGAGTGTGATTATATAGGAATTAAATGTTGTATTGTATTAGGAAAATTACACTCAGAAAAGATCAGATCTTATACAACTTGAGAAAGGTTAAATAGGCTGGAAACTTAGGAAAAATCGCCTATGATCTGGAATCTTATTTTATTTGACCGGCTTATGACATTTTAGTCATATTAAAGATAAAATTAAATTATTTGGATTGTAAATGTAAATTATTTGTGTTAGAATATTTTAAAATGAGCCAGGGAAATTTGAACATGTGCTTGAGTTTGTTTCAACATGAAGGGTCTTCGAAAGTTAATTATAAGGTAGTTATAAGTTAGATTTAAGACAGAAAATTGATCAAATTTATATATGGTGAAAAGTGTTGCTCAAATGTTGTTATTTTGCTCCTTTGATGTATGTCCCTACAGCAGTCTAATTTTTGAATAATATTGTAATGGCAGATGAAAGTTTGAAGATGATGTTAGAGGAAATGTATGCTAACATGAAGCAGATGAGTGAAGGTATGAAGGAGATGGAAGCTAGGAATACTAGTCGAATGGAGGAGAATGCTAGTAATTTGTCTGCTAATTTGAAAGCAAGAATGGAGGAAAATGCTAGTAATTTGTCTGCTAATTTGAAAGCAAGAATGGAGGAGAATGCTAGTAATTTGTCTGCTAATATGAAAGTTCTCCAGACCAGTTCTGCTAACTTAGAGGAGAATATGTCGCGTTTACAGATTAATACCCAAGGAATTGAGAATGCTGTAACTGACATGCGCTCAGACGTGTCCAATGTTAAAATAGATGTGTCTAATATGCATAAAAATGTTGCTGATGTTAAAATTGATGTTGCTAATGTACATAAAGATCTTACAATGTTGAATCTAGATGTAGCTAATGTCCGAGGTGATATTTCTTGTGCTAGGGCTGAGGTAGTTGTTGTTAAAAATGATGTTGCGACTGTCCAAGACAAGGTTGAGGAAGTCCAAAGAGAAATCCAAAATGTTAGAACTGATGTATCCAATGTTCAGGTTGATATTAATAACATTCATTCGGATGTAAATGAGGTGCAAAGTGACATAACTAAGATTCAAGTAGAAGTCAACACAGTTTTCGTAGATATTACTAAAGTCCAAACTGATGTAAATAAAGTCAGGGAAGAGATAGAAAATTCGAAAACCCTTTGTACGCGTAATATAAGTGCATTAACGACTAGATTAGTTGATGAGTCAGTTAGAACGACAGCGTCTTTAGCAGGTTTAAAGTATGATGTAGAGGTCATGAGAACCCAAGTATTAGACCATAATAAAGTATTGAAAGAAGATATCGAAATAGACATAGCAGAAATGTTAACGGCAAATGTAGCAATATGGTAAGACGAGTGGAATAGGTCAAGTGGGGAACATGTAACCCAAATTCAGGAACGTATTGAAAGAAAACTTGCCAGTACTCAAATTGATATTAACAATGAAGTAGTACAGATTAGGAAAGATTTAAGCGTCAGGATGGATTCGCTATCCGAAAGACAAGTTGAAGATAGAACACAACTAGGTCGGGATGTGCAAACATTAAAATCTGCATTAGAGGAACAGATTCATAAAGTTGTCTCTGATGTGAATGAAACGACGAGCAAACAGCAAAATTTGAAGCTAGGAGAGGCTAGTTTGATGGAGACCTACAAAGAAGAGTTAATCAAGAAAGTCTTAACGGAAATCACTGACAAGGATACAGAAGGCTTGGCTTGCGAAACCAATAGGAATTATGCCAGAAGATATAACCTAGATCCAGAAGAGAGAGACGTGACTCCTGAAGAACGTATATCCAGATTCAGGGAGGAAGATGACGAGAGGAATATGGAACCTGAGTGGAACTATCGAGATAGTGGGAAAAACTACCCGGATTCATATCCGAGGAACGTGACGGTCATCAGGAATTTTGAAGACAAACCACAAAAATTCAGCAACACGGATAGTTTGACACCTATAGAATATGTAAGGAACCTCAAAGATTATTTCATCGAAGCTCACATTCCCAGAGAGAGAGAGATGAAGATAGTGGAGAGATATTTTATTGGAGGACCCCTCGAATGGTTTGGCGCATTTAGATACACATTCAGTAACTTTGACGAGTTTGCAGAGGCATTAATCAAACGATTTTGGTCCATAGAAGCGCAGAATTCGTTAAGAGCGGAGGTGTATTCAAGAAAATACTCAGGTACTCTTCCAACACGGTACGCTGATTTCTTTACGAGTCAGTTATCCCGCTTGAGATTTTTTCAACCCCCATTGTCAACGGAGCAACTTATTGATGCGATTTCTCGTATGCTACCTGTGGAGGTGAGGAGACTAATAATTTCGTCAAACATCAGGGATTTAACCAGCATGGATGAATTACTGAGGAGGTTAGACTACACAAGTCCAATGCCTAACGTGGTACAGAAAGGTCAAAGGCATGACTTTAAAGAAATAAATACTGTATATATGGACCAAGTCCAACAAACTGACAAGCCAGATGAGGAGAAAACTGACAATGTAGGTCCTCACAGGAATAATCAGTTTCGAAATAACAGATCGCCAGGTTACCGACCGTATCAACAGAGAAGAGGCTGGAACTATAATCGAGGAAATTACAACAATGGAAGAGGCAGATATTACAACAATAATGGTTATAACAGAAATTATAATAGGAATAACCAGAACCAAAACAGAAATCAGAATCCTCAAGGTCAGGTTATGACACCCGATCAGTATCAGGAAAGAGAGAAGGAAAGCCAGCAATACCTAAAAGAATTACGGGAAAAAGAAGCCGACAACCAAAAGAAAAGGCAGGATGTTGTAATCGATCCTGGGCCTTCTACGAGCCAGCAGAATTTTGAGGTCGGTAACACAAAAAAAAAAAAACGCCGATTTCTCAACGTCAGTGAGAACTTGTAAATACATTGCCACACCACACCTGATTACAATTAATGAGATATATGAAGTTACTGATGAAGACTTGCTAGAAGAGAGGGGTATCGTTAAAGAGGAAAGACCATGTGCCTTACCTATTATTTCTGTACGGATAGATGGCCAACAGTACAAAGCCCTGATGGATACTGGTGCAATTATCTCCATCATTTCAGAGGAATGTTATCAAAGTCTGCTAAGAGGAGAGAACATGACAGTTCTACCTGTTTCTACCGTCAAAGTGAGAGGGATATTCCAAGATAAGGCAGTGAAGTGCAAGATTCAAGTGTTATTGAACTTTGAGATCAATGGAAGGAATTATGAACAGATCTTCATTGTAGTGAGCAAGATCAATTTTGATATGGTGCTTGGAATCGATTTTATATCGAAGGTCGGAGCTATTATTGACATGAAGAATAGAAGTATTAGCTTTAATGATGGGTACATGATCACAGAAGAGATAGAAAAACAGGACGTGAAAAACAGTCTGGAAATAGACCTTAGGGAAGAAATTTTGAATACCATAATTAATGAAGTGGAAAATTTAGCAGAAATACCCAGTAGAAAAACTGAAGGATTTGAAGAAATTCAGGGGGAATTTGAGGATCTGATAAAGGAATTCCAAGATATTTTTGATGAAAAGCCTGGATTGATTAAGGATTATAAATACAAGATAAGGCTAACAGATGAAACCCCTTACCAGAAGAGAATATACCCCATTCCTGAGAAATACTATCAAGAAGTACGAGGGTTAATCAGAAAAATGGAGGTAGACGGGATTATTAAAAAACAGGCGTCGTCTTATATAAACCCCATCACAGTAGTGAAGAAAAGTAATGGTCAGATACGTCTTTGTCTCGATGCCAGGACCATCAACTTGAAGATTCTTCCAGAAAATGACCGACCACCCAAGATTAGAGATCTGCTTCGAAAATTCAAAGGGAGAGCATGTTTCAGCGTTCTTGACTTGACGTCTTCATTTTATCAAGTTCAGCTAGAAGAAGATAGTATGCAGTACACTGGATTCCTATTTGACCAGACGTCATGGGTCTTTGTCCGAATGCCTTTTGGTATGGTTAACAGTGGACCAGCACTTATTCGAGCACTTGATAGTAAGCTCACTGACGAAGTGAAAGAAAATGTAATCTGCTACATTGACGATTTAATCGTATCTTCACCCAGCGCCGCAGAACATTTAGTGCACTTGAGAAAGTTGTTCGAGAATTTAAGGGAAGCCAATATCAAGGTCAATTTTGGAAAATGTCAATTCTTGAAGCAGGAGATAAATTACTTGGGGCATACTATTGATAAAGATGGATATCATCCAAATATGAAAAAAGTAGATGCGATCACGAGATTTCCAAAACCAACGAAGGTGAAACAAGTCAGAGAATTTGTAGGCGCATGCCAATTTATTAGCAGCCACTGTCCAAGATACTCTGAAATTATGGCTCCTCTGTATGACTTACTCAAGAAGAATAACAGATGGAAATGGAGCACCGCTGCAGACGAGGCTTTTGAGAAAGCAAAAGAGATGCTCAGAAATAATGTGAAACTGGAGTACCCAGACTTTGAGAAGGTGTTCTATATTGAGTCTGATGCATCAAGAGTAGGCATTAGTGCAGTCTTATACCAGAAAGACGAGGCAGGCAACAAGCACTACATTGCGTTCACTAGTCGGAAGTTGAAGAAACACGAGGAAAACTACTTCACGACAGAACTTGAAGCGTTAGCTTTTGTGACAGCATTGCAAGCCTGGAAGAAAATCCTGCTGGGACATAAGGTCATCATTATTACTGACCATAAAGCACTACAGTTTATGCTGCAAACTGACATGTCAAGTGATAGATTGACACGTTGGGCTTTGTTCACCCAACAGTTTAACGCCACTATCGTCCACCAGCCTGGGAAAGATAACTTACTGGCTGATGCTCTATCACGTAACCCTATTAAAAATGTGCAGATACACCATGTACAATTGGAGCACGAAGATCAAGAAACCGTTAGGAGGTTAGCCCGAATCGGTGTGTCACAGAAGAGACACGCTCCAATAAGGAAAATGTACAGGTTCCTCAAGGGTTACATGGACAATACGGATGTTGACTATGCAGTTACACGGAGAAATTCACGACACTTTGTCTTAAGTGGAGACATCGTATGCAAGTATGCTGACTCTGCGCATACAAAACTCCGGATAGTCGTGCCACCTAAACTTGTTGTCAATTTAGTGTGGGTAGCTCATCACGCAACTGGACATGCCGATTTAGATAAAACTCTTAATACTCTTAAAGAGAGATTTATCTGGACTAACATGCGTTCCAGCATTGCCAAGGTCATTCGATCATGTGACAAATGTCAAAGAGCAAAGTATGCTTCTGCTTTATTAAAAGGAAAACCGAAGGCTATGATTCCTTCTAAGCCAAACGAACTAATGGCGACGGATATATTTGGCCCCTGTCCGAAGGGATATCAGGGTAACCAGTACCTGTTGGTTACCGTGGATGTTTTCTCAAAATTTGTTACAATGAGTCCCATGCAGAAAGCTAACACGAGGAACGTAGTAAGCAGACTGGAAAATGCTGTATTTCCTAAAGCTGGTAAACCGGAATATCTACTGTCAGATCATGGAACGCAGTTTACATCCGTGGAATTTGCAGCGGATATGGAAAGGCTTGGCATTAAGCACTTATTTTCAAGCGTGCGTTACCCAGAATCGAATTCCTCAGAAAGATATATGGCTGAATTTTCGAAATTCTGTCGAATTTTCTGTCCAAATGATCATTCTGGTTGGGTGAGATTTGTACCCCTTATTGAGGAATGTCTGAACTCTACAGTGCAGGAGAGCACAGGAGAAGTGCCAATGCGACTTCATCTAGGAAGAAACCCAGAAAGGCCGTGGGATAATCTTTTCAACCACATTCCTAGAGATCCCGACCTAGGAAGGCAGCAGAGGATTGACAAGGCAAAGGAACAACTCCAGAAAGCAGCAGAGAAAGGATTGAAAAGAGTAGCTGGAAAACGTTTTGGTACACCCTTACAAGTTGGAAATCTTGTATTATTACGCAGACCTGTCAAGGCTGATATGAGCAAGAAAATCTACCCCAAATTTGGAAATGTATTCATGGGGCCGTTTAGGATTACGAACGCCTATGGAAACAACTGCTATGAACTCTACGATGATGAGAATAATGTCATTTACGGCAAGTTCAATGCTGGAAATTTGAAAAGATACTATCTTAGAGTAAGCCAGTAATAATTCAATTTCGTGTTCAAAAGAGTTGAGGTACTTGTAACACTGAGTTTAAAAACAATTTGCAACTGTTTTTAAAACGTGGTGAGGGGAGAATGCCCCCGTAATTGAATTATATAGAGACCACGGTGGCTATATTGGAAATTATAAAGAAAGTTATGGCTGTCATAGTTATGACGTGGGTAGTCATGACGTAAGCACGGATGACGCGAACGTTATGCCAGCAGGCTACTTGAGCTGAGATTCTCAGTGACGTCAGCATTTATTCGAGAAAGATCCGAGATCTACGACGCAGTCGCAGGAAACGTGGAATTCTGCTGAGGAAGAAAATTATGCTATTGGAGGGGAGGCTCAAACCAATGAACGATAGTCTGAAGGAAGACGGAGATTGCTGAAACTATGGTATTTTTATTACTTTTTGGAATGCAGAATTGTGGAAATCCATTTGCAGTAGAGGCATTGTTCTGGAATTTTGGTGAAATTTATTTTCAGTTTTTGAATTTTGAAAATCCGTCATGTATTGACGAAGTTGGAACTTCTGCGATGACGCAGTAACACAATGGAAGGGATGGATACGCCCCTCATGAAGTTCATAAAAGGCCTTGCGCAGAAGAGAGGAGTCTCATTCTCAGATCATCAATCGTCTGATATTCAATCGTCTGATATTCAATCGTCAGATCTCAAATAGTCATTTCGGTGAAACGTCGAGTGAGATTAGTAGTGAAAGAGTCGTCTGTATAACGCGTGGTGAATCCACTGCATTAAACGAGAGTCGAGCTGACAAGCAGTGCAGGTTTACTGTGAGTAAATCTAGGTGAAGTTGAAACGCACATTATAACGCTTCTACAAGATTAGCTGTGAACAGTTAGCGGTCGCCTATAAGCTAATTCTATTGTGCATTGCTACAGTAAGGAGTGTAGAAAAGTTGAACAATTTCGAGTAATTATTTTGGAAGATATTAGCAGTTTTAGACGACTGACAAAAGTGATTTTCTCGCCATAGGAGAAGCACTTTGTATCGCCAGAATCTACGCCACGGCTGACACGGCTAGTGAAATAGGGAGACTTCAGATTGCTTTTGTGACACAACGCTACAGTATTATGGAGCAGTTTAATATGGCAGTTTGTTCTTCTAATACTATAACCGAAGAGAAGATGGAAGGCTAAAGGACTTTAATGCAATTGGGACATATTTCAACGGAGTAAGATAGCAGCATGGAACTTCGCTAATTGCTATTCCACACAAGCGAACATGTGGTGAATAACCATCTACACTCATGTTTCGTGGTTCAACGCTGAATACTATCAAACAGCAATGGAAATGATTTCATACTCACTGAATATGAATATTTCTTCGGAAATTACTACAAAAACTTCATGGCGATTTCCTA
This sequence comes from Meconema thalassinum, assembly GCA_946902985.2. Lineage (NCBI taxonomy): Eukaryota > Metazoa > Arthropoda > Insecta > Orthoptera > Tettigoniidae > Meconema > Meconema thalassinum. Next base: position 219,429,190 of record OX336391.1, read on the forward strand.
CTGGAACTTCAGGGATTTTTCAAGAGAGGTCAGGGTTGTCCCGACTCACAAAGAAGATTATTGCCGGAAGGATGTCGTTCGTCTTCACGAAGCAGTGCAATTTCCGGAGAAGGAAGCAGTTCGATTCTCCGATGGTGCTGTTTCCTGTTTCGAGGATGGAGCTCAGCTTTAACTTGGTGAAATGGATCCATCAGCAGTCTTCTTTGGGGAATTTTCCTCTGGAACGTCAATCGGCAGATAAGGTAGTCGTGAACGTTTATTGTATTTGAGTTTCTTAGCAATATTTGAGCAACCATTTTCCCATATTTTTGTCCTCATGTATTTTGCCTATATTCTTGTTTGAGATTCCTATTCTCAGTTCACATTGATGAGTTATGCCTTTTTTTTGACGATTTATTAAGACATTGTTATGTCATGGGCATAGTTAAATGATTTTGGATCAGTTGAGACTGATATTTAGATTTTTCAGTAATTTGCTTATTTTTTTTCGTAGTCTCGATTTGACTGTAAGTTAATGATTTTTATGGCAGATTTAAATTCAGACAGCATGTCACTTTATTAAAGTAATTCTACCCCAGTTTAATTACTTTGACCAATTTTCTGTCATCATCAAGAAGGAAGAACATTTAAATGATTTTAGAGCGTTAAAATCCATTACGTTGTCGACGATCTTGGAAATACTAGTCGGTATTTGAATTGATTGCAACACAGACATTTATCGTCAGTTATGAACGATCACTGCATCATAGACCATTTTGTGAAAGATGAACTTTAATTATGAATTATTGAATGCGTTAAAGTCGTGAACTTTTGTTAGGAGTTTTTTTTCTCAATTAGAGATTTATATAATGATGTTTGCATTCCCCAGTCTAATTGGATTCTATTCGACTATTTTGCAGCTTAGTCGCACTTTGTTTGATGATAGTATTTATATACTACAATTCTTTGAAGATGTTAATCTTAAATTTTGATAGACCAGACAGGCGTATATAAGCATATTCACTATTAAATTTGTTCGTGATTGGCAAATTTTTACTTCATTTCGATTCATGAATGAAATCCACGAAGGTTAAATGACAACAGTTTTGAAACAATTAATGATTATAAGAATTTTTAAGTGGAACTATGAATGTATAATCGATAGTGCAGCGGACATGTTGAAAGTCGCTGATGTATAATGCCCTTAAATAAATGAAGGAGATTCCCACAGTAATTAATGATGATAAAGATTGTGTTAGTGGAGGTTTTTGTAAATTCTGTGGAAGATTTTGATGCCGTATATTTTAATATATGATGAATTTTGGGCCTAATTTTTAATGCAGTTTTGTGCATTATTTTGTAAGCGAATTATTTTCCGCTGGAGTGTATTGTCATAGTTCGTTGAAAATTAATCAAGTGAATTTGCTGTTATAATTAACAAGAGTTTTGAAAGAATTTGAGATAAGATTTTGAATGAAGATTACCGTCACAAATAATAATAATTATTACAACCTTTATTAAACCAGATTGTGACATTTACATGTATAACTAACCTTCAGTGGTCGATTATATGGAAACGATTATGAAATTACCAACCGGATGAACATGTGGTTCAATGTATTTCTTAAATTAATAATTTAAATAATTTAAATGTTAATATTGTAAATAATAAATGTAAATATCTTTGACAATAATGTGGAACGAAAGTAATGTTAAAGGCGTGTTTAAAAATTTTGTAATTATCTTCGACAATATTATAATCAATTTCTAATTGTTATAAATAATTTATGTGATTTTGTTATAAACATTTAAGAGTGTGTTTCATACTCTAAACTATGCTTATTAAACATTTGGATGATAACTTAACAAGTTTAGGGATTGTCAGAATAATCCAGTGGTATGTGAGTAAAGCATTTGAAAGATTTGCGTCAATATATATGAGTTGTCTTGTAGACATTTAAGGCTTTGAAAGGAGCTGAATTCTTACGCAGTGTGGCGTGACGAGTGAGCCCCATTTGACAGGCATGCGTCAGGTTGAAGAGTAGATCGCAGCTGGTCAGACAACTGGTTATCAGCGGGCGAGGTCGATACTCTGGCCTTGCGCCTATTAATACAAGTGTGATGTTTATTAAAAGAAACCAAATGCTCTATATATGTCTCATCCTGACTTCCTTATCCAATCCAAATGTGTTTTGAATGTTACGTTATTTTGAGCTCATGGGAGCTAACATATTGTTTGATAACTTTGCAAGTCCTTTAGGAGGACATAGTCAGATTGACATGGGCTACTGATAGCCACATTTATTTTGTTGAGTTTGTTATAGTCATACCCTTTATTTGAAATAAAGCTTTTGTACAGTTCAAAGTTCTTGCCTTCGTTTTGGTTCATTTTTAAATGTCATGGTCAAGATTATTGTGGGAGCATACTTTAAAGATCCTGTTGGCAACCCAATCCCCGAGATAATTTTTAAGAGGTAAGTAAAAGTAAGTATGAACCCCCGTCTATTTTGGTGTGTTCCACAATAATTTTCTTCGTAACTTCTGTGCTCAAACCTCGGTAGTATCTGTCAGTGCCATTTTCATTGGTGTAGCTGAGCCGGTGCGATTGATTGTTGGCAATCCGATTGAGGGGGGCGGATATCTGACAGCCTACTATCCGGGTAAACGGGGACAGTACCCATTCTCACTTACGGGATACAATGATATGGGTCTGACTAACAAAGTGAGATCTGGCCACCATCGAAAGAGTTAAAGCCCAATTCGTGAAAACCTTAATGAGGATCTCAAAATACACGCACTCCCGCCTAACATATGAATTAACGTGGGAGCCCTTCCTCGTCGAAGAAATAAAGACAAAATTACAGCTTTCATCCTCAAAAAATGCTGAAGTGCACCTAGCACAGAGAAAAGGGAGAAGAGAGAAGACATCCTGCTAGAATTTTACAGCACGGATGCCATGATCGACCGGAACTGGACCGACACCAATCAGAAACTAAGATATGTGGTGATAAAGCTAGCAGTACATGGGTACCACCATGAAATATGTAAAAACATGTCCTACCACACCCCGAACGAACTCTGCGTGTGCTCATTATGTGACCAGTTCTGTGACATACATCACATCACACAATGTAAAAGTAACCAAAAATCACTGTGCGATTATGGCAAGGACTAAACTAGTGTCAATCTATGTTATGCACATCTGTGCGCTTTTCTGTTAATAGTAATAATATCGCCAGCAGGATAGATATAACCCAATGAAATCCTGTTCAATAAAGTTAAAAATGGATGATAAACCCTTAATATTATTATTATTTAATAGCCAGTAATCACCAAGCAATATCCTATGATCGCACTATCCATACCACCATCCAGACACCACCACTGTATTCTTAACATAGCCAGCTTATTAACAGGAAAAATTTAACAACAGCACACACAAATTTAATTTTCAATGCCAACTTCACCTTCACCTGAAATCATACCATAAGTTACTATGGTAGATGGATATGTTTTATATTTTTGATTTCAGTTAAGAATACAGGGGCGAGTGTCAGGCTACTCGATTGAGTAGTGATGTCATTGCTCATATAGTCATTATGTTAATACAGTAAAGACTCGCACAATGTGCAAAGAAAACATATTAGCTCTCAACATCGAGACAGAATTTATTCAGTGACACTAGTCTTTTCCAGCAAAACATTGCGTGGTACCTCTCACAGCTTTTCCCGCACAATTTGCATATACACTGTAATTCTTGAGGTTCATGATGGTTGGCTCTGCTGCATACCCGGTGGTGAAATCCGTGAACAGCAAATCGCATCATTATGTGTCTAAGTTCATATCCTTGCTTTTTACATTTGCTATTTAACATCACGTCTGTAGAGTAGAACTCCAGCCATATTTCTTCCCTTTTTCTCTGAAGATCCATAAGCAAACACTGATATGCCTGTGTAGAGGGTAGATGCAGTTGAAGACGGAGATCTTCTTCGGCGGCGTAGTCGGTAGCATGCTGAACTGCTGTGCCCAAGATAGCGGGTTCAAACCCGGCCGAAGTCGACGGATTTTTTTTAAGAGCGTTAAAAATCCTTCAGTATGCCTTCCTTCGGAGGGGAAGTAAAGCCGGCGGTCCCATGTCATAGATTTATGGCATGTAAAAGATCCTTTCACAGACTAAACTTGTGTAAAGCAAAATTTGTTAGGTTAGATTTCGTCAGAACGCTCTATCAAAGTTCCAACGTTTGCCACTAGGTATCATTGATATCTGGTGGCGAAAGTTGGAACTACTTGAAATTGAACGGAACTTGTAGCTCACCCTTTACGGTGTCCGCTGGAAGCAGCTACAGACTCAGGCGAGCCGAACATGTCCTCGGACACTCCCGGCGTTAAAAGCCATACGATAAATAAATAATAAAAATAATCTATGAAAACTGTTTCTCTATCCAGCACATATACCAGGCGGGTACGGGTGTACTTTGATACACACAATGTCTTTTTTAAGAATTTGGCTTTTATTTTTTCTAAGTCGTTAGATTACTTTTGGTAAGGTTCTCCCAAATTAATGCCATGCCGTATGCTATGATGGGCGTAATTTTCAATTTAGATATTTTCATTGCTGTTCCTAGCGAGATCTGTGGCAATTTTTTATACTTGTCATAGCTAAGGTCACAGCTGTTATTCTTTCTTTCACGAGAAGTATCGTGAAGACATTTCCATATATCTGCAATGTGATCCCTAGGTATTTAAAGTGTGAGACAGTTGTTAGTGGTCCGTTTTTGTATGTGATCTTGTCATTGGTTGCTGACTTGCCTCCTTTCCTGAATGTCATGATAACGGGTTTCTTTTCATTGAGTTGAAGTTCATTTTTGGTGGCCCACTTTTCCAGCTGGTCAAAGGCTTCTTGTATCTCGGGTGATATAAGAGCCATGTCATCAGCATAGGCCAGTATTTTGACGTCTGCTTTGATGCATTTGATGATATCTGATGTGGCTATATTGAATTACAGATCTTAAACTTACTGACTAGTTACAAATCCAAATCCACATGGTTCATTGAAATTGACTAAGATTTGATAAACGCCAAAATTCAGACAGACACAATAACAAACAGATCACTCTTCAGAGAAGCTATTCAAAAGGCAAAATTTCAAGAAAGGAAGAAACAAACAACTGGCAGAAAGTGGACTCAAGAGGAGAAAGATCGTCACTCTAGAAGGATGAAAGAAATTTGGAAACAACGGAAATTGAATACAATGGACAATAGCCAACGTTGATTCATCGTACCCTCCAAATGGGTTATTCGAAAGAAGAAGAAGAACAATAGTGGACTGAGTGGATCACCCTGCAACATGCCACTTTTCTGTTCTAGAGGCCTTGATCGATCAACACTATCATCTATCTGTACTCAGTTATGACCAAGTATATTCCTAATAATTCTCGTGATGTAATTTTCCCCTATGAACCCTCCTAGTTTCCATATTATCATAGACCTGTTTAAGAGGTCAAATGCATTGGTGTAAATCACGAAAATCACATGAAGCTTTCCTCTCGGGTATTTCAGAACTTCCTCGATTTTGTCCTTAATATATTTCACAGCGTGTAAAGTCGATTTGACCTTGGTGAACCCGAATTGCTTCTCAGGGGTGAACTTCTCCATCATTTGGTACAGACTGTTATGTTGAGGTTAGCTATAAAAGTAATATTGTTATCTATGGAAGTTGGCAACCCTCTGCTCTTTTGTTTCAAAAAATAAAATCTACATTGCGGCGAAGTCGTTACGTAAAAAATAAGTGTATGTTGTGTCTGTTTTATTTATTCAATCGAACAATACAATCTAATAGAATCTAAAAGAAGTTACCTAAATTATAAAAGAAAAGATTACTTCAATAGGTTATGGACTTCAGACATGCTCATTAAGCTCAGAGGATCAAGAAAATCAAGAAATAAGAAATAGCAAGACCAGCGTCCCAGCAAATGATGACCGAAGAAGATAACATGGGTGAGCTAAAAGGTTTTACCATGCTAAAATAATTCAGAAAACTATATTTTATGGGAGCTAGATTTAACAACGCTGCTCCAATCCAGGTATCTCCTACCTTTCCTGAAAGGAGCTGCTACAAAACCAGATACGGATAAGGCAAAGAAGTTAAACAATGGGAGGCCAAGGATGCCAAAGTTAGGTATTACATTCTCAAGACAATAGATTACTCTTTGAAACCTCTAGTGCTAACTTGTGAAACATCAAAATCGATGTTCAATCTCCTAACAAAAATATACAAGAGAGACACTGAACAACAGAAGTATAAGCTAATGTCATCTTTCTGCGGATACAAGTATGATTACAACAAAACCCTCATACAAAATATATCTGAAGTAAGAAATCTAGTGGCAAGACTCAGGAGTCTAAAATAAGACATTAGTGAACAGATGGTAATCACCAAAATAATTACCACTCCGCCAGGTCCATACAGATATTTTAATACAGCGTGGGAGGCCACACCTGCTGCTGAGAGAACAATTGAAAATATCATTTCAAGACTTATCATACAAGAAGAATCAAATACAACTGCAGAACTCAAAGTAGCTTTCAAGACTGAAAAGAACTCCAACAATCAAAGTCAAGTGAAATGCTACAAGTGCAACAAAATTGGACATAAAGCTAACAACTGTCCTCCTAACAGGCAAGACCCAGGAAGGCCAAAACAGAAGCAATAGCAGCAAGCTTCAGGAAAAAGTGATCTGCAGTGTAAAAATTGTAATAAAGGTGGACACGAAACCTCTGACTGCTATGCAGGTAAAACTTTTGATCCATGAAAATATTGTGGGTTAGACAATCATTCAGATTGGAATTGCTACAGAGAGAAGTGTTGTTGTTGTTTGAGTCATCAGTCTTTCGACTGGTTTGATGCAGCTCTCCATGCCTCCCTGTCCTGAGCTAATCGTTTCATCTCTACATAGCTACCACACCCTACATCTGAGGCAATCCGTTTAACATATTCTAACATTGGTCTACCCCTACAGTTCTTGCCCTCGACCCTTCCTTCCATAACTAAGCTTGCTATTCTTGGGTGTCTTAGTATGTGTCCTACCAACCTATCCCTTCATTAGCAGTCGCCAGAAACATCTCTCCTCTCCCACTAGTCTTAATACCTCTTCGTTTGTAACCCTATCTACCCATCTGATCTTCATCATTCTTCTGTAATACCACATTTCAAATACTTCAATTCTCCTCTTTTCTGCTGCACCAATAGTCCAAGTTTCACTTCCATAGAGTGCCACGCTCCAGACAAAGGTCTTCAAAAATGACTTCCTTATACCTAAATCTATATTCGATGTCAACAGATTCCTTTTCTGTAGAAATGCTTTCCTTCCCTGGGCTAACCTACTTTTTATATCCTCTTTGCTTCGCCCATCACTGGTTATTTTGCTTCCTAAGTAACAGTAGTCTCCTACTTCCTTTAGTTTTTCACCTGCCAATTTGATGTCCATAGAGGTTTCTGATTTATTTCGGCTGCATTCCAATATTTTTATTTTACAGTTATTAATTTTCATTATGAATTCTTTCCGCAAGACGGAGTCCATACCATTCAAAAACTCATTCAAATCCTCAGGCGTGTCGGCCAAGATGACTATGTCATCGGCAAATCTCAGAGTTGAAATTATTTCTCCTTAAATCTTCACCCTCACATTAAACTTTTCTCCAATTTCCTTCATTGCTTGCTCAATGTAAAGATTGAAAAGTATGGGTGATAAATTGCAGCCTTGCCTTACACCTTTCTGAATACCAGCTTCTCTCACATGTCCTTCAGCTCGAATGACTGCTGCCTGGTTTCTGTATAGATTGTAGATCACCCTCCTATCCCTGTACTTTTTTCCAATCGTTTTCAAAATACCAAACAATTTAGTCCAATCAACCTTATCACAAGCCTTTTCTAAGTCTACAAATGCCATGAACGTTCTCTTATCTTTCCTTATTCTACCTTCCAAAATCAGCCTGAGACAGTACAGCTTCCCTAGTTCCTACAGTTCTCCTAAAACCAAACTGGTCTGCACCCAACTCCGTTTCTATCTGTCTTTCCATCCTCTTGTAAATTATTCTAGACAGGATCTTTGAAGCATGAGTAATTAAGCTGATTGTATGGTAATCTTCACATCTGTCAGCTCCCACTTTCTTCGGTATAGGGATGAAAACATTCTTCTTGAAATCAGAGGGTACCTCACCTGTCTCATAAATCCTACACACCAAGTGAAATAACCTGATCAGACCTTCATCTCCTATGCAGCGTAGCAACTCAATCGGTATATCATCTATGCCTGGTGCTTTGTTCCTGCTTAAGTCTTCCAATGCTCTGTCAAATTCTGATCTCAATATTAAATCCCCTTTTGCATCCTCATCAATTTCCTCCTCCCTTTCCATTACATGATTCTCAATCTCCTTTCCCTTATACAAACATTCTATGTAAGCTTTCCCTCTCAACCTTCTCTTCCCTATCTGTTAGAGGCTTTCCATTTGTGTCCTTAATATTACAGCATTTAGTCTTCTTTTCCCCAAAAGTATTCTTAATTCTTCGATAAGCTGTGTCTACTTTTCCTAATTTCAGACAATTTTCTATACCTGCACATTTCTCTTTCAACCATTCTTCTTTCGCTTCCTTGCACTTCTTATTAACCTCATTTCTCAGACGTCTGTATTCTGCTTTCCTCTTTTCATCTCTTACATTCTTGTGTTTCCACCTTTCGTCCATCAATTCTAGTATATCCTGAGTGATCCACGGTTTTCTACCTATTCTTTCTTTCCTACAAATGTTTTCTTCTGCGGATTTTGTTATTTCACTCTTCAAAAGTGTCCATTCATCTGCAATTGAAGTTTGTTTAGGGTTTTTCATTAGTCCTTCCGTTATACTCTCCTTGAATCTTTTGTTTACATCCTTCTCTTTCAGTCTGTCTATTGCCCACATTTTTGGCTTTCGACTTTTCTTCAGTTTCTTCAACTTTAATCTGCATTTCATAACAACCAGATTGTGGTCAGAGTTTATGTCAGCACCGGGATATGTTTTACAATCCAAAATCTGGTTTCAAAACCTCTGCTTGACCATAATGAAGTCTATTTGGTAACACCCTGTATCTCCTGGTCTCATCCATGTGTATGTTCTTCTATTGTGGTTATTGAATAAGGTGTTAGCTATGACCAACTCATGCTAGGTGCAGAATTCCATCAGCCTGCTTCCTCGATCATTCCTTTCGCCTAATCCGAAATCTCCTACTATTTTCCCTTCTCTTCCTTTTCCTACCATAGCATTCCAATCTCCCATTACTGTAACATTTTCATCACCCTTGATATACCTCAGAATTTCATCTATTTTTTCGTAGACCTTTTCAACATCTTCATCATCAGCTTGACTGGTAGGCATATAGACTTGTACCACTGTGGTGCACGTAGGTTTTGTATTGATTTTTGCTACAATAATCCGTTTACTATATTGCTCATAATATTCCACCCGTTGTTCAAGTTTCCTACTCAATATGAGACCAACCCCTGCTTGGCCATTGTTTGATTTAGTGCTATTGACCCTATAGTCTCCTGACCAAAAGTCCTGTTCTTTCTGCCAGTGCATTTCACTAATCCCAACCAAATCCAACCTCAACCTATCCATTTCTCTTCCTAAGTTTTCTAACCTTCCACTTCCCAGCAGACTTCTAACATTCCACGCTCCGATCCGTAGAATGTCAGATTTCCTCTTTGTCACTTCTGTGATGTTAACCCCCTCTCGAGTAGTCCCCACCCGGAGATCCGAACGGCCGACTACTGTCGACCAAAGTATTATGTGTACTCGAGTTTGAAGGTTGTTTGTGAAGTAACCAATAGACCTACATAAAATCCAATACCATCAACATTTTCGTCGTTCTATTTTACGTTAGTTCATGTAGGTTTGGATTTTTAAATTTATATTTTAATATTTGTTATCGCAGTTGGAACACAAAAAGTGCCCCTTTTTAAGAGTGTTTCAACCATGCGTCACATTTAAGAATTATTATCTCAAAAGCCCGACATCAGATCGAATCCAAATTTTAACACAATATACATTGGAATGTTGTATACCCTGGTTTATTAATTTCACAATTTTGTGTGTCCAAAAAACAAAGTTGTTATCATTGTTGTAAGGTAACTTTTTCTCGGCTCGGGGTGGTTGGAAAATGTAGTTCTTGGTTGCGTTGTAATCATTATACATCAAAAAGTTATGCTGTATGACTGTGAAATACGTAAATTAATTCACTTATTTTATATCGGTTTGTATTTGTACGAGGAAATAACACATGGTTCTCCAGCTAGCCGCGTAAGGAAAAGCTGTACAGCGTTGCTGAGATGGAGCCCATCACTTCCGAGCGAGACGTGCCATGATGCGTGTGGGCACCATTTCGGCAACGCTGGAAGCTGTTCTCGGAGCGGCTAGCTGGTGAAGCATGTGTTATTTCCCTGTAGAAATACAAACCGATATAAAATAAGTGAATTAATTTACGTATTTTACAGTCACACAGCATAACGTTTCGATGTATAAGGATTACAATGCAACCAAGAACTACATTTTCCAACCACCCCGAGCCGAGAAAAAGTTACCTTACAAAAATGATAACAAATTTGTTTCTTGGACACACACAATTTTGAAATTAATAAACCAGTTATACAACATTCCAATGTATATTGTGTTAAAATTTGGATTCGATCTGATGACGAGTTTTTGAGATAATAATTCTTAAATGTGACGCATGGTTGAAACACTCTTAAAAACGTGCACTTTTTGTGTTCCAACTGCGATAAAAAAATATTAAAATATATATTAAAAATTCCAAACCTACATGACCTAACGTAAAATAGAACGACGAAAATGATGATGTTATTGGATTTTATGTAGGTCTATTGGTTATTTCACAAACAACCTTCAAACTCGAGTGCACATAATACTTTGGTCGACAGTAGTTGACCTCCGGAGGAGGCCATCATCACATGTAATTATGCATAGAGAGGTGCATATCCTCGGGAAGAGCTTTACGGCTTTAGTTTCCCGTTGCTTTCAGCCGTGCAGCAGAACGCAGTGTAGCCATTAGTTGGCTTATATTATCAATATCTTAACTGTCTATAAGACAAGTAAAGAATTGATTTATTCTGAAAGGCTGTTACTCCCTTTCAGAATAAGTAATAGAGCAATTCTACTTACAAAAATACTAACCTTTCACTAACAATTGAATACCAATATTCTACTAACGAAAAAATACTTAAGTTCCACCAACAACAAAATACTACCACTAAAACAGTCTGTCACCAGGCACACTCACATGCACCCTCACACATCACAGTCTAATGAAACAATGAACTATATCTAATAAACAATGCAACTGCTACCAGACACTCGCCCACCTCAGTCTAATGGAACAATGAACTATATCTAACAAACTAACTACATACTAACAACTAAAACCAACCACACACCCACATTCTAGAAGAGGAAACAGTAACATGAAATAAGAGTAAGGGAAACAAAACACAGAGGGAAAGGAAATGACCTCAACCCTCAAAAGAACGACAATTAAGGGTCCTGGAAGAAAGGAGAGCCAGGAAAGGCAGAAAGTAAAGGTAAAGAGGTGAGGGACCACCCCAAAGGCAATGGAAAAAGGAAAGCTATTAGCAAGGTTATTGTTATGTGTAAAAATTAATCAAATCAATCGTATATACAACGAACTAGCAGTAATACTTCTTAAGAGCGTTAAAAGCGTTAAAAGTCCCTCAGTAAGCCTTCCATCGGAGGGGAAGTAAAGCCGGCGGTCTCACGTTCCGTACAGGATTAAATTTCTGGCTGAGTGGTCCGCAGTCTTCTACGGGTTCGGAACCACTCCTCTCTAGCCTATATATTTTTCTGAATTCCCGTTTTTTGCATTATTTAAGTGTTTCTGGTTGTTTATGACGAATGCGCGCAAACATTTTTAAAGAAATATATGTCTGACTGAACGCTTGTAACTTGAGAACGGCTAGATGGATCAACGATAAATTTAGTATGGGTATCCATTGCAGACCAGGCATAAGGAGAAAAGTTATGTTTTTTCTTCAACCAATAAAACACTATTTACATTTCAGTTAGAATTCCAAGTTCTACGTTCCCTAACGTAGAAGGCAATCACTGAAAATTGGATCATCATAACACTCACAGGTTATTCGATACTTATGAAATTATACGATTTGAGTATTCAATCCTTTGATTTACTGTTTCTGAAATCCATGCAAAATGAAAAGGTAAGACCTCAGAATGTTAAAATTACATGAAACAGGCGTCACAGTGGCCAAAATGTGAAGTGGACAGCAATTATGGACGTATCTTCATGCAGCAACTGTATCTGCAAAACGTACACTTCGTACAGATTTTTAACAGTCAATTTTTAAAGAAATTATAGATATTTATGAAATTAGAGTGCAATGCGTCACTGGTAATGTATATTCTCTTCCATTCGAATGCTCATTTGTCACGATGGGTCGCTTGTGAGCGCTGCAGGAGGGATCTATACTACTGAAATATAAGGTGCGTTCAAAAAGTAACGAGCCGGAGGCATAATTACAGAAACCAGTTCCTGTATGTTAGAAGTATTGGCCCTGGCTGTTGAGGCACTTGTCCCACTGTGAAACGAGGCGGTGAATGGCTGTCTCATAAAATTCCCTGGGCTGCGATGTGAACCAGTTCCGCACGTACAGCAGGACGTGGCGTCCGAGGTGAATCGTTGGCCCCACAGAGCCCTTTTCAGGGGACCAAACATGGCATAATCACAGGGAGAGAGGTCTGGACTGTACGGAGGGTGGCCGAGAACCTCCCATTTGAATTTCTGCAGGAGTACCGCGACTGTGTTGGCCGTATGAGGTCGTGCATTGTAGTGGAGCAACCACAGCGGCTATGGCGTTCACTGTCACTCGGCGGTCCTGGGTAATGAGTGCATCAACCAGCTGGACGTTGTCATCAGTAATGCAGGGGGGTGCCCCAGGCCGGGCATCATCGGCTAACGACACCCGTCCTTTCCTGAAGCGCTTGTGCCACGCCTTGACCCTTGCAAGGGACATGCAGTGTTCACCGTACACTTATGACATTCGGCGATGAATGTCCGTTCCCTCTACTCCTTCCGCTGACAGAAACCGAACAACACCTCTTTGCTCTTCGGTTGACGCCTCCATGTCACTGTTTGCAATGCAACTAGCAGCGTTAGACGATTGATGCATGCTGCTGCTCGCTTTGTATCGTCACCTGACGTGCACGCGTGCCCTCTAGCGACGGGCTGTGACCTTCCATGCTCTGGTCGGAACCACACCTCATTACACACGCCACGATTAGCCGATGTAGTCACCGGTTTGCGCATTCCAGCCTCCGGCTCGTTACTTTTTAAACACACCTTATAATATATATGATGCGATGTGATTATGTGATGAGTACAGTGCAAAAAACTTTTCAAAGAACGGAAACTTCTGCTAGTTTTAATGATAAGTTGTAGATAGAAGATGCGTGGAAAAAAGGGTTCAAAATAGAGAAAAGGAGCTATACGTGGATGAAAAACAATGCCATACAATAGAAGAAAAATCTGGAGAAGAGTTTGTTGTGGATAATGGATGCACGAGCCATATAACCAAACAAGATGTGCTGCGCACCAACAGCAGAACAACTGAGCCTCAAAATATAAAGGCTGCAAAGAAAGGTGGGACTATGGTCACTGAACTTGAAGGAGACATTGAAACCAAAGGTATCATATTTCAGAATGTCTCATATGTGCCTGAGCTGAGTAGAAATCTACTGTCAGTGAACTGTGTCACAAATGGAGGTGGAACAGTTTAAAGGCAACCAAGTTAAAATATTTGACAAGAATGAAAATGTCTTAATGACAGGCAGTAAAAATGAAATAGGTCTGTTTGTGATAGACATGAAAAACAACTTGGAAGCTCACGTGACAAAGAAAGAAGAAACAAATACCGCCATGATGTGGCATCGGAAGATGGGCCAAATCAGTACAAGATATCTGAAAAAAACGCCAGAACTCAGCCAAGGACTACCAAGCAGCCTGTCAAAATGTGAAGAAATCAAGTGTGATGTGTGCACAGAAGCTAAAAAAGTAAGAGTTCCTTTCAATACTGTGAGAGCTAGAGCTACATGCACATTGGAGATAATACATAGTAATGTATGTGGAAAGCTTGATCCACCAACATACAATGGCAAAATTTATTTTATGACAGTGCTAGATGACTACACTCATTTTTTGGAAGTGTACCTTCTAGAGACAAAGGATGAAGCTGAAGAATATCTGCAGGAATACATCACTACAGCTCAAACTAAATTCAACATGAAAGTGCAGAAACTGAGGATTGACAATGGTGGTGAGTACAACAGTGATTTCTTCAAACAATGGTGCAAGAAAAAAGGAACAGTGCTGGATAATACAGTTCCTCATACTCCGGAACTGAACGGGAAAGCGGAGCGCATGAACAGGACCCTGCTTAATAAACTCAGATCTATGCTATTTGATGCCCAACTAGAAAATGACATGTGGGGGCATGCCGTCCAATCAGCAGCATATCTCCTCAACAGGAGTCCATCCTCCACATGTGAGAAGACACCAGCAGAACCATGGTATGGCAAGAAACCAGTCCTGTCAAGAATGTTCATCTTTGGGCAAGAAGTGTACTCAAAAGTAGTGCGAAAGAACAAGAAACTCAACAGTAGTAGCAACAAAGGAATATTTGAGGAATACACAACCAATGGTTACAAGATATTCAATAAAACAACCAAGAAAATCTACTGGATACCTATCAGTAGAAAGGTGCTAAGTGCCATTTTTTGAAAAAATCGTTTTTTTGGCTCGAATGGTGCTATGTGCGATGTAGCATTACATATCAAAAGGGCTAACTCCTCAGTGGTTTCGAAGGACCTTCCAAGAGCATCACAAGATGGCACTAGTGGTAAGTCCTGCAGCTCTTTCAGAAGAAAGGTGCAATGTGCCAATCATTTGTTCTCATTTCCCTCCAATATTGGCATCGTTGACAGAATTGTTCAAGGAACTTAGAATACTCAATTATTAGCAGTTCGTACTGGTGGGAACCTGTGTACGGATAGCACAGTTTGCTTCCTGTTGGAAACGCGACTTTGCCGTTTATTAGTCTCGCAAAATCTCGTAAACTACTGCTCCGATTTCATGAAAATTTTACAATTTGTTCTCATTATGGTAGACAGTGTTTAGAAAGTGGTTTGAGCAAAAATCGAATTGGCAGTATTTTTAAATTAATTTACATTAAAAAGCCATGCCAATATTGAATCTAATAACTTGACTGACAGATGGTGACACAGTGCATCCACTTCAAAATCTTCTATGAGCAAAAATAACATCCCGTACCATACCCTTTGATCAATACGTGCAATAAAATAATACGTAACGTAACAGAATCTTACTGTATAATCTAATTACAGCATATTAAAGTATGTTATAATAATATTACATTTCACGTTAATGTGTTTCGACCAACATATCTAATGTGAGAATGTACTACTAACGGAAAGGATGTCAATATTGTCAAGTTCTCAAGGTAGGTTCGATAGATTTGAGTTACTATGAAAACAATTCCGTGTCGTTTTACAGTGTACATTACATTACTAAAATTTCATGTCGTTTTAGTGCCCATTACAATGCCAAGGAGAGGAAGAGCTGACAGAGGGCGTCGAGGCCAGTTAAATGCGCGGCGAGCTACTTCACGTGCAAACCGCACTGATGACCAAAGAGCGACGGATAATGAAAATAGTCGTATGGGCATGTCTGACTTACGTTCGAGAGCGACTGAAAATGAACGAACAGCGAATAGATTAAGAATGCAATGAGGTCGTGAATATCAAACACAACGCGAGCGAGCACGACACAATGGACATGACTGATTGCGCCGACGCGATTCTCCTATGAACCTGGAAGATCAGTTGACCGAATCAAAAGAGGTGCTCATTCGGCTTGTTTTTCCGAACGTAGCGCAGAACTTCAAAAACCATAATTGGCTGAGGGAACGAGCCATATTGGCAGCGAAAAATAAAGATCCCAACGAGACCATTCAAAATTTCATTCCGGGACAGTTGTTTTCCTTCAAATCGGTTGACACAGTTATCAACCAAGATGAGGTAGTCAGCCATCTCACAGAATTTTTGAATTCGCTGGAATTGCTTGGATTACCACCTCACAATTTGCAATTGAAAGTAGGCTCAGTCATCATCATGTTGCGTAACATCAATCAACTTCGACTATGCAATGGAACACGACTGGCTGTGGAAAAGCAAATGAACAACGTCATCGATGGAGAAGTTGTTATGATTCCACGTATCCCAATGATTCCTCCGAACGTGCTATTCGATTTTAAACGGTTGCAATTTCCCATGCTTCTGGCCTTCGCAATGACCATCAACAAATCACAAGGTGAGTCATTGGAAGTTTGTTGAATTAACTTGGAATTTCAGTGTTTCGTGCATGGACAACCGTATGTTACGTGTTTGCGTGTCGGAAAGCCGTCATCTTTGTTTAATTAGCACGTAGCACATTCGTAAAGACTAGTGGACTTTGCACCTTTCACAACTTTTAACATTTCACTCAAACAGAATTCCACAATTTTCATAGTATGAACCTATATCTGCCACTGGATAACAAGGAATACTATATCTGTTGTTGTTTGAGTCTTCAGTCTTTTGACTGGTTTGATGCAGCTCTCCATGGCTCCCTGTCCTGAGCTAATCGTTTCATCTCTACATAACTACCACACCCTACATCTGAGGCAATCTGTTTAACATATTCTAACCTTGGTCTACCCCTACAGTTCTTGTCCTCGACCCTTCCTTCCATAACTAAGCTTGCTATTCCTGGGTGTCTTAGTATGTGTCCTACCAACCTATCTCTTCTCTTCATTAGCAGTCGCCAGAAACATCTCTCCTCCCCCACTCGTCTTAATACCTCTATGTTTGTAACCCTATCTACCCATCTGATCTTCATCATCAGTTGTGAGAATTCAGTCCTTCCGAGTTCTACTCGGCATAGCTCATTTTCAGCCCCTCAATGAGAGAAACGAAACTAGGGGGCCCCAGAAAACCACATTTTAAGGCCCTAAAACCAACAGTTTTTGAGATATTCCCAGAAAATTAATTTCATTTAATACAATAATGAAAGAAAGCAAGCCGGTAACCATGGCAACAGAAACTCACAGGTCCATCTATTGCAGTAAGACGCAATACAATTTCATTTATTACATTACTGAGATAGTTTGCAAACGGCTATAAGGTTATAACGGAACCAAATTAAGCTGTAAAATTCATCAATACATATAATGCGCTTAAGGGAGTCAAGGGGTACCCTAGAATTTTTTAAAGCGATTTACACGTGCTGGTGTGGTACGGAAGGGCTATTATATCCCTATCCCTATATTGTTATATTATTATTATTATAATTATTGTTATTATTGTGCAGTTACTTTGTTAGGCACACTGTACTCTGTATTCTCTAAGTACGCATTTCGCCTCGAGTGATGACAGTTGGAGTTGAAGTTATGTCGATACTCACTAGGTGGCAGCTCCCTTCAGTGAGGAAAGATGTATTTGCACGAATGCTCACCAGAGTGTAGCATAGTTCCGAGTGTGGAGGCGTGCTGGGCCCATAACCCAGAGGTCCGTGGATCGTAACCACGCTCTGCTACCACTTTGAAACCTCCCCTTTACTAAATAAATAATACGTGTGTGGAGCCACTGAGCTTTTTGCAAACCATACCCGAGGAATTATCTTTGGAAATGTCATTGAGAACCAGTACTCAGAAATGATACACTTATATTAATTACGTCATCATCTATTCTGACAAACACATTTACAATAATTAAGACACATGCACTTAACATAATTAACATGCTCATAAATAACTTAAGGTGTGAAACTCAAACTTACATTCATTACTGAAGTACATTCTCCATCGTTGAAAATTCCAACATACCATCCCTTTAAAAAACTATTTTGTCGTTTCTGTAAGTTTGTTGCTGTACGGGTAAGTTTGTATTTTCTGTTTGTTTACTTGGGGAAATTTATGAAATATCTGGTACTAATTACGAGCATCTCGGGTCTGCTGTGCCCCTTGTTATTCTTTGTTTACATGTCGACTCGTGAATGTTCTTCACTGAGTTCTGACATCTCATTTTTGTTTTACGCAGTTTAAAGTTTTATTTTATTTAATTTAAATGTAACTTGCCCTCACTTTAAACTGTGTATGTAGTGTGTCTCCTTGACCTGTTTATTTCTTCATTTTTTATTTCCTCTTCTCGTTGGCCTGGTTACGAGACCTTAGATATTTTCAGTTTTGTCTGATGTGATGGGCAGAGATGATTATTGTCCAACTATGGTTGGAGATCAGATGTTTTTAATTTGAGAGATTTTGGGATCCATTAAGACTGGATAGACGTATTTCTGGAGTGGTCCGTATTTGATGTTAGTCGACGATAGATATTTGATTATGAAGCCTATATTGATGATGTCGAAGTCGCGGGACGTTGTTTGGGAATTCATAATAAGTCGACTTCTTGATATTTTTTAATATATGTATGGACCAAAACTCTTATGTATGCTACGAGATATTTGTCAATCTGTAAATGGACTGCTGATCTCCTTAAATAAGGATATATGATTGTACGTCGACGTTTTAAGAATATTAGTTGGAACCTTGAAGTTGTTCTTGGTTATTGTTTCAGCCAAATTGCATGAGGATGAACGTTATGAAGATTTTAACTATTGCATATTGGATTCATCGAGCAGTTGAGCATGAATTAGGGTTTCTGTTGTATTTAAAGGATGGTATGTTGGGATTTTCGACGATGGAGAATGTACTTCAGTAATACATGTAAGTTTGAGTTTCACACCTTAAGTTATTTATGTGCATGTTAATTATGTTAAGTGCATGTGTCTTAATTATTGTAAATTTGTTTGTCAGAATAGATGATGACGTAATTAATATAAGTGTATCATTTCTGAGTACTGGTTCCATTTCCATTTCCAAAGATAATTCCTCGGGTATGGTTTGCAAAAAGCAGGAGAAATAGTGGAAGATGCTTGTCCCAATCCCTCTGGTGCTCGCTGACAACTATTCGGAGATGGTTCTCGATGGTGCGATTGAATCACTCTACCATCCCGTCGGACTGAGGGTGTAGCGGCGTTGTCCTTGTCTCCCGGATTCCCAGCAGCTGGCATAGGTTCTGGAACACCTGCGACTCGAAGTTCCTCCCTTGGTCGGAGTGCAGCTCCAGGGGTACTCCGTACCGGCTGACGAATTCCTTCACCAGGGTCTCTGCGATCGTCGCGGCTTCTTGGTTAGGGAGCGCATACGCCTCCGGCCATTTGGTAAAGTAGTCGCTGACGACTAATATGTAGCGGTTCCCTGCCTCGCTTAACGGGAATGGCCCAGCAACATCGATGGCCACTCTCTCCATGGGGCCGCCCACGTCGTAGGTCTTCAGTGGACCCCGTCGTCTTCGTCCTGGGCCCTTGCTGGCTGTGCAATCGTGGCACCTCGCGCAGTGGTTCTCCACGTCTGTTCGGCATCCGATCCAGTAGAACCGCTCTCTCAGCTTCTCCAGGGTCTTCTTTATCCCTAGGTGTCCACCAGATGATCCTCCATGAACTTCCTTCAGGACTTCCTCCGTCATAGCCTTTGGAACGACGACTTGTTCCTGATATGTCTTCCCGTCGATGCTCTCCCAGGCGCGGCAGATGAGGCCATCCCTTACAAACAGCGAGTCCCACTGCGCCCAGTAGGACTTAAACTTTGGGCTGCAGTCACTCACAATGTTCCACCCGGGTCTGGGGACACAGGCCCCCTTCCATTCGGCTATCAGTCCCAGGTCATCATCTTCTGCTTGTGCCCGCGTGAAAGATTCGCGGCTCCAGCTCCCTTGAAGTTCCACGGTAGTCCTTCGGCACTGTATCCCGGTCTTCTCCTCCCTTCGGGCACAGAAGGTGCAGTCTTCGGGGCACGGTCTTAGTGACAGGGCGTCGGCGTTAGAATGCAGCTGGCCTTTCCTGTGCTGAATCTCAAAGTTGTACTGTTGAAGCCTCTCTAACCACCGCGCGAGTTGACCCTCGGGCTGCTTGAAGTTCAGGAGCCACCGCAGGGATGCATGGTCGGTCCTGATGAGAAATTCTTGCCCGTACAGGTACTTGTGGAAGTGTTCAATGGTCTTCACGATGGCGAGCAGCTCCTTCCTGGTGACGCAGTAGTTCCTTTCTGGCTTTGACAAGGCCTTGCTGAAGTAGGCCACTACTCTCTCCTCGCCGTCCACTACTTGCGACAGGATTCCCCCTATGCCAAAGTCACTGGCATCGGTATCGACGATGAACCTTGTTCCAGGTCTGGGGTAGGCCAGAATAGGTGCGGTGCACAGAGCCTGCTTGAGTTGTTCGAAGGCACTGTGGCATTCTGCTGTCCACGTGAAGAGTTGGTCCTTCTCAGTCAGTCGATGTAAAGGTTTGGCGATGTCGGCGAATCCTCTCACGAAGCGACGGTAATAAGTGCAGAGTCCCAGGAAGCTTCGTAGTTGGGACTTGTCCTTCGGAACTGGCCACTCCCTCACAGCTGCGGTCTTCTCTGGGTCGGTGCACACCCCTTCCTCGGAGACGATATGCCCAAGGTACTGGACCCGCTTCTGGAAGAGCTGACACTTCTTGGGGCTCAACTTCAGCTGGGTCGCCCGTAGCTTCAACAAGATCTCCTTCAGGTTGCTGTAGTGCTCCTCGAAGCTCCTCCCCAGAACGATGACGTCGTCTAGGTATACCAGGCAGGTCTTCCAGTGTAGTCCCCTCAGAATGGACTCCATTAGCCTTTCGAAGGTCGCAGGGGCGTTGCACAGACCGAATGGCATGACGGTGAACTGCCAGAGCCCGCTGCCCACAGAGAACGCCGTTTTATCACGGTCCTTAGGGTGGACCTCCACCTGCCAGTAGCCACTCTTCAAATCCAAGGTGGAGAACCATCTTGACCCTGATATGGTGTCCAGCGTGTCGTCGATCCGGGGTAGAGGGTAGCTGTCCTTCTTCGTGACGTCGTTCACCCGCCTGTAGTCCACGCAGAACCTGGTGGAACCGTCCTTCTTCTTCACAAGCACGACCGGAGAACTCCAAGGACTATGTGATGGCTCGATCACCCCTTGCTCCTTCATCTCTTCTACCATCCGGTCGACTTCGGCTTGCTTGGCGAGCGGGACACGTCGGAATGGGGCCCTAATCGGTGCGCTGTCCCCAACGTCGATTCTGTGCTGGACCAAGCTTGTCCTGCCGAAGTCTTTACTCCCCACGGAGAAGACATCCTGGAATTCGCGTAGCAGGTCCTGAAGTTGGCGTGATTGCTCTTCGTCTAAATGGTCCTGGGATCCTTGGTACAGCTTCTGTAGTTCTTCTGGCAGGGCGCGTCTTCTTCGGTTGTCCGTCTGCAGGTGTCCGTCCGTCGTTTCTGTGATGCGGGCAATCCAGGTAACGGGCTCGCAGACTCCTAGGTTGGTGTCCCGGTAAACCGTAATATCGTAGTCGTTCAGGTTGGACAGGCAGACGTACGGCCGAGGCGTCGTGTTGATGAGGGTCTTGGCAACTAGCAATCCTTTTGTCTGGATGTCCTCATATTTTGGCTCGATGACAGCCGCCACTCCCTCAGCAGTTCCGTCGACAATTACGGCGGCGCTGACCTCCGTCCTGACAGGAACAATGACATCCTCTCTCAGCCTTACTCGTCGTGCGGTGACTACCTCGTGTGCTGGTTGCAAAGCTAGTTCCTCACCTCCGAAGTGCAGAGTGTTGGTACTCAAGTCCAAGATGATGTTGGTCCAGGAAGTCTAGTCCGATGATCACTTCGTTTGATACGTCAGCCACAAGCACTGGATGCTTCACCACCCGTCGACCAATGACGAGCTCCAGTGATGCTTCGCCATGTACCGGTGCGGTCTCTCCGGTCGCGGTTATTAGCTGGAGGTTCCTTTGTGTGGGTTGCACTCTCCACTTCGGGATCACGGTGGGATTGACGATGGTCCTCGACGCTCCCGTGTCGATCAGCATGGGCCAGCTTACTCCGTTGACGACTCCGTCGACCATCAGGCTGCTATTGTCCCTCCGTAACTTCGTCACACGCACTTGGACTGCTGGGGCTTGACGACTGTCACAAGCCAAGGCTGGCTAATACTCATTTCCCTGGGCCGCGCGGTTTTCAGACGACTGATTTCCCGTCGGATACCCTCGGCGGCGGCGATCACCGCAGTCCTTGCTCAGGTGGCCTTTCTTACCGTAGGCCCAGCAGGTCGGTAGTCCTCTTCCAGGCCGCCTCTCCGGTTGTCTTCCGGCTGTCTCGTTGCTGGTGGTACCGCGACTATCGAAGAAACGGCTTAGCGCCTCCATTAATTCGTCGGCCAGGGGCTTGGTCTCGTTGGTTTTTACTGGTTCGTCGGCGTCCACTTGACGCACCCGCGCGTGCATTCTACATGCCTGTTTTGCCATCTCGAACTCAAGTGAGTGGCTCAGCGCATCTGCCAGGGTCTTATTGCGCGCGAGACGCAGCGCCTGTTGAGTGTCCGAGTCCCGTAGCCCGTCGGTGAAAGTCTGCGTTGCTATCTGCTCCAGAAAGTCGGCCGGCGCTGTTGGGTAGGCGAGCCTTACGAGGCGTGCGATGTCCATCTCGAACTCCTGAAGGGTTTCCGCGTTCTTCTGTACCCGGGTCCGGAGCTGCATCTGATAGGCCTGCTGAAGATGGCTATCTCCATATCGGGACTCCATATGGGCGATCAGGGAAGCGTAGTCCTGGGATCCAGTCGGGATGGCCTGAAGGACGTTAAGGGCGTCACCTCTCAGCGCTACAATGAGAGCTGTAGCCTTTACTGTGTTGTTCCAGTTATTTATGGAACAGGCCGCCTCGAACTGACGTAAGTAGGTGCTCCCCGGGACCTTCCCGTCGAAGGTTGGGGGCGTCACTCTGCTATGTCCCGCTCCTGATATTCCCGGTGTAACGGTGGGCGGGCGTTGGCGCAGCTCGGCAACTTTCTCTCGTAGAGCGTTGAATTTCTCCTCCACCCCCGTCAGTGGGCGTTGGCGCAGCTCGGCAACTTCCTTTTGTAAGGCGTTGAATTTCTCCTCCACCCCCATCAGCGGGCGTTGGCACAGCTCGGCAACTTCCACTTGTAAGGCGTTGAATTTCTCCTCCACCCCCATCAGCGGTCGTTGGCACAGCTCGGCAACTTCCACTTGCAAGGCGTTGAATTTCTCCTCCACCCCCGTCAGTGGGCGTTGGCGCAGCTCGGCAACTTCCTTTTGTAAGACGTTGAATTTCTCCTCCACCCCCATCAGCGGGCGTTGGCGCAGCTCGGCAACTTCCACTTGTAAGGCGTCGAACTTCTTTTCCACTGCCGTGACTTCCTCACCCAGACCCAGTTCTAATTTCTTCAGGTCCTGTGTCAACTTATTCTGACCGTCTTCCATCTTCTTCTGGCCGTCCTCTATCCTCTTCAGGTCCTCCGCTAGCTTATTTTGACCGTCTTCCATCTTCTTCTGGCCGTCTTCTAGTTTGGCAGTTAGGTCCTCCGCTAACTTATTTTGACCGTCTTCCATCTTCTTCTGGCCGTCTTCTAGCTTCTTCTGGCCGTCTTCTAATTTGGCAGTTAGCTCCTTGGTTAAATTCTTCTGGCCGTCCTCCATCTTGGTTTCCATGCCATTTAACTTTTCTAGCAATGCTGGCAATTTCTCCTCCATTTTAGTTGTTTGTCTTGTAAAGGGCATGCACTCACAGGAAAATTAGAGAAAATGACCTGCTCGGGTTTTGAAACCAGGACAGTCAGGTGTTGTGCTTGAGTTCATAATCCGGCTTCTGACACCAGTTGTTACGTGCCACCCCCTAGTGGCACCTTTGTTAACTGGATTACGGTGGGTATAAAGCACAAGACCAATTACTGCTTAAAGAAATAATTAATTTTATTGCAGCCAGAAAAATACACTACTCAACAGCAATTATTACCTTACTCCAGTTTCCTCACGTCGAGAATACTTTCCCTTTCACTTGTCAACAGACCACAGTTAATCCCTCGTAATGAGGTGGCCCCGTACGCTGGATGGAAATAGCTGCACTAGCTCTTGTCACTCACTGTTTTGCAACTCACCACAATGACCTCTCTTCGCACTAGTAAGCACACTCGCTCAAAACACAGGCAGTCCCCTGTAAGCTCCTCACTCTCTTCGCTGTCACGAGAATCGGCTTCACTAGTCGGTTTCGCAAGTCTCCACACTTCTGTCGCTCAGGATACGCGCTCGCACTCGCTCGTAAAACACAACAACAACAACAACTGCTTGACATGTCGCACTTATATAGCAGGCCGGTGACTCAATAAATGCTTCTAGATCCATCCAGGGTTCACGGCTTCTCGAGGTTTCCATCGCTGGTCCAGTCACGAATATTCTGGACTACCCCTTTGTCCTAGTAGCCCTGTTGCATAAGGCGCATGCAATACGGGAGGCAGGGCACAGCCCAGCCCTGGGGCAGTTGTGACTCATGCGGCGAGTGATGACACAAACTCACAGCCGTAACAATATGATCAAGTCTGGGCAGCTCACTCTAAACAGCAATCACATTGACATTAGATTTTTTCACAAGACTTAAACATGCGCTATGTCGTACAGAAGGTCTATTATATGTTCAAACAGCAACATTATTTTCAAAAATTCCTGAATTGAAATAGTATAATTTTTATTTTATTTTTTTTGCTTTTAAGAATTTGGACCATTGGAGGCTAAAAAACCTGAATTTTCATGCACCACAAGCCTTTAAAATTTATTAAAGGGGTCTTCCTCTGGATGCGGACTTGGCACAACAGTGAGGTACAGTTTTATGTGACCTGTATTGCGTTTCTTCTACGAGGTATTCAATTTTATTTTCACGTCAGGTAGTACACGTTAGGTAAGTTAAATTTAGTTTCAGAGCATATTTCAACTAATAATATTTATTTGTCGACAAACAGGTTCCAAGCCCCTAACCTTGCAACAGTAGCTCAATTGATTACGTCTGGTTATTAATACCGAAGACCGTTCGAAGAATGGGTACTTCGGCTAGTTTGATATAAAGTCAGCTTTCCTGTATGAAGATCTCAAAGAAGAAATATTCATGAGACCATCACAGGGGTTTAATCATCCAGGCATGGTGTGTGCACTCAACAAAACACTTTATGGACTGAGACAAGTGCCCCGTCAGTGGTACAGAAAACTCAGTGATTTCCTAAAGACTGAACATCTGGAACAAACAAAATCTGACAGATGTGTCTTCACTAAGAAGAAGAAGACCCTATGCATTGCCCTTCATGTGGACGACAGATTGATTATGGGCCAAACAGAAGAAGAAGAAGAAGAAGAAGAAGAAGTGAAACAAATCTGCTGAAAAGACTGAAGGAAACTTTTGAAACTGTTGTGTGCGACCGTCCAAAACAATATTTAGGCATGAACATAGAGATTCAGTAAGATGGAGTCTCACTGTCTCAGAAGAACTACTCTGAACAGATAATAGAACACTTCAAGCTAGGAAAATCCAAACCCAAGTCAACACCAATAGTGAAGAAAAAGACAACATCTGCTTTAAAAGAAGAGTTTGCTTATCGAGAGGCCATTGGCAGTTTACTGTATCTGTCTACCAACACTAGACCTGACATCAGTTTTGGTGTCAATCATGCAAGTAGGCATACCACTGATCCTTATCAAGAAAATGTCATAATTATGTAAAAAGAACAATAAGATACTTAAAAGGCACTGCCACAAAAGGCATTAAGTATGTTGCAAAAGGAGCAGAGCTACTGAAAATTGAAGCATTCTCCGACTCTGACCTGGGAGGAAATCAAGATAGAAAGAGCACAACAGGATTTGTAATAAAATATGCAAATGGACTTATCGCCTGGTGCTCCAAGAAACAGACTACAGTAGCACTATCATCGGCTCAAGCTGAGTATGTGGCTGCAGCAAAATGTGTAGCACAGCTGAAGCAAAAAACCACATTTGTTCATGAACTGTTCAACAGGAAGCCAACAGTGATTCTGTTCATGGACAATATGAGTGCCATTAATATGATCAAGTCTGGGCAGCTCATTCTAAACAGCAATCACATTGACATAAAATATAATTTTGTCAGTGATGAGTTGAGCAAAGGATGGTTCAAAATAAAGCATGTCTACACAGAAAATCAACAAGCAGATATCTTTACCAAGGCTCTCAGCAGGGTGAAACATCAACAATTCCGAGATCAGCTTGTCATGTAAAGCAAGAAACATCAAGACTGCTACTTTGTATATTACTTTATTGACTTTATTTGCCATTTTTTTGTGCCAAATATGTTTGTCTATCAAAATCTCCTTTTCTACAGGGGGGTAGGCCTATGTTGAAGTTAGCTAAAAAAGTCATTTTGTTATCTATGGAAGTTGACAACCCTCTGCTCTTTTGTTTAAAAAAATAAAATCTACACTTGGCGAAGTCGTTACGTAAACAATAAGCGTATGTTGTGTCTGTTTTATTTATTCAATCGAATAATACAATCTAATAGAATCTAAAAGAAGTTGTCTAAAATTATAAAAGAAAAGATTACTTCAACAGGTTATTCAGAAGACCATAGCCTAGGTCTAAAAAGTATGAGGCCCGTGCTTTTGATATGCTCATAGTAAATCCCATCTGGCCCACATGCTTTATTATTCCGAGTGTTCTTTATTACTTTATCTAATTGTGTTCGTGTAAAAGGTTCAAAATGCACTTCCGTAACTTTTGTTGATTGATGTAGTGTTTCACGTGCCTGAAGTAGCCTACTTTTTAAAAATGTTCTTCCCATACAGTCATTGATATACCTTTTGGGAAATGCGGTTGGTTTGAGTTTAGTGCCTTGTACCATTTCTCTGTCATTATATTTACACACACAGCCTATACGGCCATTCTGAACAATGCATTTGTAGGCAGTGTATTGGCTAAGCTTATGCTGGCATGCCATTATGCTCACACCACTGTAGTCTTAACTTGTTCCATATCTTTCATTAAACTTACTTTCTTTTTTATACTGGCAATTGCATACCCATAACCTCATCCTTAAGTTACCCAATTCCATTAAAAAACCCACTACAGCTTCGTTAGCTTACAAGCTGACTTACCATATAATTATTGTATGACAGAACTTGAGTACACTCCATGTCAGAGTGTGGACTAGCAGGAACAATTATAATTACGAGCTACATCAAATAGAACATACGAATTATGATCACCCTGTTGTTTGTTTGGGCAGCCATATTCGCACTTCGCGAAGAAACATGTTGCCACTACCGTAGACGCAAAGTACACGTTCATCATTTTTTACTTCTCCGTTTATTGAAAAGAAACGACAGCAACAAGGATTTATAGCACAAATTAAAATATTATTAGTTTCAATTTATTTTTGAGCAGCTAATAGATACATTTTTATTCGGAATTTAATGAGAGTACCTTCATTAATGAAGGAGGTGTTGGTGTAACTGTTGATTAACAAATGAGAGGACAACAGCGCAAAGAAGTGTGTTTATTATTTTTATTCGAGTTGGATTGTGAACTGAAAAATTATTATTTTGATTAACTTCTGAACTAATTTTACTGTTTTATATCCTTAATATTACTGCTTTACAATCAAAGGCGTACATGATGTTAAAGTCGACTTCAAGCTAAAGTTGTGTAAGGCGAAGAGTGAAACGAAATATGCTGAGGAACAAGGTTATTATTGCTCGTTTTATTGCTATTATATATTACCAGCTGGTGGTCAGAACTAAACTCATTTATAGTCATGGTATTTCAATTAAGGCATCTCTGTTCCTTAGAAGATTGATTAGCTCATGCGATATTTGTTGTGAACTAAAATGGTGGTGGGGCATGTTCTTAGTTCTCCAAGGGCGCGGTGGCGCAGCGGTCAAGCTGTTGGCCTCTCACTACGGTGGACCGGGTTTGATTTTCGAAGTGAAATGCCATGTCCTGTGGTTCGGATTTCTCGTAAAAAGCAGTCTTTTGACTGGTTTGATGCAGTGCTCCATGCCTCCCTGTCCTGAGCTAATCTTTTCATCTCTACATAGCTACCACACCCTACATCCTAGGCAATCTGTTTAACATATTCTAACCTTGGTCTACCCCTACAGTTCTTGTCCTCGACCCTTCCTTCCATAACTAAGCTTGCTGTTCCTGGGTGTTTTAATAAGTGTCCTAACAACCTATCTCTTCTCTTCATTAGCAGTCGCCAGAAACATCTCTCCTCTCCCACTCGTCTTAATACCTCTTCGTTTGTAACCCTATCTACCCATCTGATCTTCATCATTCTCCTGTAACACCACATTTCAAATGATTCAATTCTCCTCTTTTCTGCTGCACCAATAGTCCAAGTTTCACTTCCATAGAACGCCACGCTCCAGACAAAGGCTTTCAAAAATTACTTCCTAATACCTAAATCTATATTCGATGTCAACCGATTCCTTTTTTGTAGAAATGCTTTCCTTGCCTGAGCCAACCTACGTTTTATATCCTCTTTGCTTCGTCCATCACTGGTTATTCTGTTTCCTAAGTAACAGAAGTCTCCTACTTCCTTCTGCTTTTCACCTGCCAATTTGATATCCATAGAGGTTTCTGATTTATTTCGGCTGCATTCCAGTATTTTTGTTTTACATTTATTAATTTTCATCATGAATTTTTTCCGTAAGACGGAATCCATACCATTCAAAAATTCATTCAAATCCTCAGGCTTGTCGGCCAAGATGACGATGTCATCAGCAAATCTCAGAGTTGAAATTATTTCTCCTTGAATCTTCACTCCCACTTTAAATTTTTCTCCAATTTCCTTCATTGCTTGTTCAATGTAAAGATTGAAAAGTATGGGTGATAAGTTGCAGCCTTGCCTTACATCTTTCTGAATACCAGCTTCTCTCACATGTCCTTCAGCTCGAATGACTGCTGTCTGGTTTCTGTATAGATTATATATCACCCTCCTATCCCTGTACTTTATTCCAATACATTTCAAAATATCAAACAATTTAGTCCAATCAACCTTATCAAAAGCCTTTTCTAAGTCTACAAATGCCGTGAATGTTCTCTTATCTTTCCTTATTCTACCTTCCAAAATCAGCCTGAGACAGTACAGCTTCCCTAGTTCCTACATTTCTCCTGAAACCAAACTGGTCTTCACCCAACTCCGTTTCTATCTGGCTTTCTATCCTCTTGTAAATTATTCTAGACAGGATCTTTGAAGCATGATTAATCAAGCTGATTGTATGGTAATCTTCACATCTGTCAGTTCCCACTCTTTGGTATTGGGATGATTACATTCTTCTTGTAATCAGGGGGTACCTCACCTGTCTCATAAATCCTACACACCAAGTGAAATAACCTGATCAGACCTTCATCTCCTGTGCAGCGTAGCAACTCAATCGGTATATCATCTATGCCTGGTGCTTTGTTCCTGCGTAAGTCCTCTAATGCTCTGTCAAATTCTGATCTCAATATTAAATCTCCTTTTGCATCCTCATCAATTTCTTCCTCCATTTCCGTTACACGATTCTCAATTTCCTTTCCCTTATACAAGCACTCTAATTAAGCTTTCCATCTCTCAACCGTTTCTTCCCTATCTGTTAGAGGCTTTTCATTTGTGTATTATTATAATGTGTATCATCAATATTACAGGACAGATTCTTCTTAAAATACTAAAACACCGACTAATTCTTTAAGTTTCAAGAACTTTACTATTACTACTCAAGTATTTTTTTTTTATATTTAAAAATAAGGCTTTTACGCTTGCATCAGACATCATTGTGGCTCTTACAAACCTTGTTACCTTGTTTCATTTTCTGGGGGACATTATCAATTCAAATTAGCAACCCTGTTCACTACTGCACCTGAAGTAAGCCTATATGCTAAATTACCGTGCAAAAATACGTGTTTTATATACATTTATTTTGTTCTTTTAACAATGGCAGCAATGTTCCGACCGCATGATTTTCGTTGAACTGTAAAAAATTAGCACACATTGATGCCAACATGTGGAATATTAAATACACCACACTAATTAAAGATTATTGGTGCATGACATAAACCAGGGGCCATGGCTCACGTGCCTCGCAGGCTAAAACCATTGTCAAAACCCATTGGATAGGACAAAACGAAGGTTAGAATGGTCGGGTTGAGGTGCGGCCTTGGCTGCGGGAAGTTAGCGGGGCACCGTTCACGACATGTTACGCTGTAACTATTGTCAAAATCCATTGATCTGGACGAGTTAGGCTGAAACCATTGTCAAAAAAAACCATTGGGTTGGACATGTTAGGCTGTAACCATTGTCAAAACCACTGTTCCTTTCATTTGAACCCCTCACAGAATGCTACCTAGACCGCCTATACAATTACAGGTGTATTTTCCAGAGTTGGAATCTGACAGTTCGGAGGAGAACCGTGGAACTAAAGGCAGCGTTGCCACGTATGCTACTAGACACCACGTGCGTACTACCACCCTCCCGTTCTTTTCGTCATGCTCTTAATATCATTAGCACCGTTATTACATTTATTACATTTTTACTCGGATGGTTTTCAAAAATCTTAAACAAAGCAATGCTTAAAACTGTTTGGTGCACACTGTAAAATATAATAATAGCCCGTCCAATTGAGGTGAGGCCTAAAATATTGTAATGAATAGCAATATTACGAATAGCCTACTATCATAAAGCAAAAATGTTCAAAGCAAAACGACAGCACAGCAGCAGATAACTTAGCAGTAGATCCTGTAGCACAATGACTAAAGGGGCAAGGGAAAGCCTAGTAGTTCGCATATTTTCTAGGATTTCAGATGAACTTCTCGTGCTGTTTCCGTGTTATTTAGCAATTTATATCTCCTGTAGAGTAAGTTCCAAGGCACAACGAACACATAAATGCATTACAAAATATACGTTCATAGTACCGTATAGGCTATTAACTCACCCTTTAGAAGACAGAAGCTAATCACTGGGAAGAGGCTCCATCCCATCCATATCATCATCATTATCCCTGTCCTCTCCGTCACTGGATCCTGCACTGGTGGATGAGGAATCGCCGAGGGAAATTATGAGGTTGTCCACAGCTGTGTCAATAACACCTTCACGTTCTCGCGCTTCGCTTACCGTAATACTCTTTCCACATGCGACACCACCTTCGCCCAGTTTTCAGCTGTCAACACCCTCATCCTAATCGCAACCTATGCTGCCAAGACCTGTACCATGGAAAAAGTTGTCCAACCCCTCGAGTCGTTACTGGCAAACAAAAATAAAGCTAACCTTAATCTAATTCACACGAACCTAAGCTTAAACTTACACTAACGCTATATAAATAAATAACGGACACTAATGAATTATAAATACAAGTATTAAGTAGAAATAAGTATAAATCCTACACGAAAAAGTAATTAACTAATTCAAAACAATTATAACGCAGCAAGGTCAGTATGCACTCTGGAGGCAACCAAACAAGCGACTGGTCAAGCGACAAGCACATGGCCAAATAGCGTCATACAAATTGGCAGCGCTGTATGGTTTCCATGGCAACAAGCCTTGCGTGCGATCTAGTCGTCAATTTTTTTTGCCCAGTGGCGCTGAAATGTCAGATTCCAACTCTGGTTAATACAACTGTAGTACTGTATGGATGGGGTTTCATTGGGGTTGGCAATACTGTACTTGTGCATAATTCATGTGGATAATGGCCGACACAGCTGGAATGTTAATTACTATGTAAGTCGTGATATAAAAAGGGGCGGTGGGTGGGTTATTGAGTTACCGTAACTAATTAATTATGAACGAATATAATTATTCCGCCTGATCAATAACTAACTAATTTATAGATCGCAAAGTGTTCTGTTAGGACATGTTTCGGGGCCTATACACTGTTGACACCCTTCATCAGCCAATAATAATATTATTATTATTATCAGCCAATACATGATAAACATTAGTGATAATTAGCACGAGGCATCAAAAAACTTACATTGTAAATTCTAAAAGAAACACATGATATGGTAGGCTATTAACAGTGAGAATGAGACGATGGAAGCTAAGGTGCTGTGAGCAACCAACAATGTGACATATGTGAGCATGAGCAAAAGACACTTATTATAAGGAGATACACTTTAAAGAACACTTTAAAATGCATAATTGTGTGCAGAACACTATTACAGTACTGTAGAAACAAGTGTATTGTGACATTAGCTTGTGGTACTCGTGAAAATTAGATCCTTTATTTTAGATCATATAATATAGTTCATTGTTCTGAAAAATTGTGATATAGTTCTGAGGAAGACAAAACACACGCTTCTGTGTGATCACCAAGTTATTGATGCAAATAATAAGGCAGGAGGCCGATTGAGAAATCTGTTGTTGTAGCATGTGACTCGTGTGATCAGGTTCCGTCAGATGTATATAGATGTGAGGCATACTTACGATCCAATGCGTCACCAATGTTGAAAAAAGTTGGTGTGTTGTGCTTGTTTAAAACAACCATCTGAAATGTTGTAATCAATTTTGTAAAAAGTAGATTATCAAACATTATGGTTGTGGGGCAGACCTCTGTGTCCAACTGTGAGGAAATGCGAGGAAAAAGATAATGTTATGTAAGTGGAGTGAGTGGGTAGAAATCGCTTAAGGAGGAGTTAACTACCGTACATCCTTTCCAGATCTATTTTGAATCATTACATTGAGAATACCAGAAAAAAGGGAAAGAAAGATTAAGGTCTGGATACTAAAGGAAAAGGAGGTTGCAGAAGAGTTTAAGAGAGAATTGCAAGAACAGATACCAAGGACGGATATTACCCATGTGGAACAAGAATGGGAAAAGTTTAAGAGTGCATTTGTAAACAGTGCAGAGAAAACACGTCGTAGAACATCAGGAAAGGTACGGGAAAAGACGACAAAATGGTGGAATGATAGAGTGAAAGAAAAGGTAAGAGAGAAGAAGAAAGCTTGGAAGGAATGGAAAACAAAAAATACTGAAGAAAGTTGAGTAAAATTTATAGAAGCAAACAGAGATTGCAAGAAAGTAATTGCAGAGGAAAGAAAAAAAGGAGGAGGGATACCATTACAGTATTATAAACATACGAATAGACAACTGTTGCTACTTGTAATATTATTGTTACTAGAACTTCTCCTATGGGCCTACCAGCTAGGGTTTAATGCTATCGTATTAATTATTTACAAGTTTCAATCCATTCTACTACATTGTGTCTATTTTGTTAAACTACTACACAGAGGATTTGATCATGACTTTCATAGATCTAGAAAAGGCATATGATAGTGTCCCCAGAGAGAAGGTATGGGAAACCATGGTTAAGAAGAGACTGGGAAGAGAAATGTTAGAAATGGTGCAAGCAATGTACAACAACTGTGTTAACAGGGTACTGACCCCAGTTGGAAAGACAGATTGGTTTAGGAACAAGACTGGACTAAGACAGGGGAGTGTACTGTCACCTCTCTTGTTCATAATGGTGATGGATGAAATTGTAAAGGAAACAAAGGAAGTATATGGACATAAAGAAATGAAGTTAATGTTATTTGCAGATGATATTGTGGTCTGGGGAAGGAACACCGAAGAAGTACAAGTAGCTGATATGAGATTCCTGAGAAGTATGGTCCAGAAAAAGAGGAGGGACAGAGTGAGAAATGAAGACATACGGAAAGAACTGGGGGTACAGAAACCAAATGATAAACTGGAGCAAAACAGATTGAGACGGTTTGGACATGTCAAACGGATGAATGAAGTAAGGCTACCAAGACGAGCACTGGAACGACGGATGACAGGGAAGAGAGGACGAGGAAGACCGAGAATGCGTTGGATGGACTCGGTGGAGAATATTATTAGGAAACGGAACCTGGATTGGAACACTGTGTCGGAAGAGGAATGGTGGAACGACAGAACAGAGTGGAGAGGAACCATATTTGCCCCCACCCAGTGTCAACTGGAAAAGGGGAAATGAAGAGGATGATGACATTGAAAAGGCCTACGATAGTGTTCCCCGTAACTTAACCTTCAATTAGTCGCGTGAAAAATATAACGTAATTAGTCGCGCACGGAAGAAACTCCCAGGTTTGAGAAATGGGTAGAAATTGTGGTTAAAACAATTTTTATTTGTACAACTGACTATTTTAAACATGTTAAAATTCTATAATTATTATTTGGAAGTTAAAAAAATGTTTTATTTGTTTTGGTTAAGTAATTTTTTTAATAACTAAGTCGAAAACAAACTATAAAAAGTTTTAAACTACAAAACTTTAAACATGAAAAATAAAGTGTAATTCAACAATTATAAACCTATAGGTACTGGTACTAATATTTACCAAAAAAACCATGAAGTAGCCTAAAAAGAACAGAACAAAACACCTGAAATCAGTCTCTACACTTCCTCATCACTGCTGCCTTGGTTGCCATTTTCTGCACAGTTGGTACAGAGGGAAGTTGTATGCCGCTTACAAATGTATCTTGAGCACTTTGAGGAACAACAGTTTTTCTATTTTCCCTCCAAGTACAATATGCACAGCGCCCGGCTGCTCCAGCCGCATGTGGTCTTTTCGTATCTTCAATACCAGCGATTTTTCTTGCTTGTCGCTTCACTTGGCGAGGTAGATTTTCCTGTAGAGCTCTTTGTCTGATATGATCCATTGACAGTTCTTTTGCGAGTGTTTTTAAAATGTTTCTGCGGACAATACTTGCCTGAGTGTTGGCTAAATATATTATGTTAGCATTCACTGCACCAATGTTCATAAGAGCGAAAAACAGAGCCAAGGGCCATGTGTTTGTTTTAATGTTTTTCTTCCCACATTGTAGGCTACCTTCAACTTGTCCAGGGTGTCAACTCCCCCTTTTGTTTGGTTATAATAAGTCAGCATTTCTGGCTTCAGTGCGTCACCACTTTCAACGTCAATGTCATCAGAATCGTGCAATGATGACAGCAGCAAGACAACTTTATTTTTCTTTGCTTTGTAAGAAAGTAGAGTTTTGTCATTACCGTAAAAAAACAAACTACTGTTTACTGGTCGATTAGTATGCTCTTGTATTATTGGTGGTAAACCTTATATTTTTACGCAAGGTTCTGACAAGAGAGAGCTGATGGTCACTTGCCAATTCATCACAGAGCGGTATAGAGCAGAAGTAATTGTCCACGGTCACATTCCTACCCGACTGGTAAATAGGCCGTGTTAATCTAAGCACAACATCCTTTGCTCTATTGTTTACATTGAATGGTCCTTGTTGTTGTTTCCCACAGTAAACTTCCATTTTGCTGGCATAAAATGTCTTAGAATCAGTCAGGGCGTATACTTTTATGCCGTATTTTGCAGGTTTTGTTTTCATATACTGCCTAAACGGGCACTGGCCTCTAAAAGGTTCTAACATTTCGTCTATAGTGACGTTTTCTCCAAGGGTGTAGTTGTTGACGCAGTTTTTATTGAAGACTTCAAATATTTCTCGCAGCGGAGCAAGTTTGTCAAGCTGTCGCCTTTCTTGTCTTGTAGTAGCATCGTCGAATCTTAGACTACTCAATAGAAACCTCCATCTTTTCAAAGACAATGTAGATCGGGAAAATTCTACTCCAGTAAAGTCATTTGCATATAAGTCATCCAGATTTAGGTGTGACGACTTCAGGGTCCCCGCCATATACAGTAGCCCTAACATAGCTTTCATTTCAATAATGTCTGTATCCTTTGCATCTCTATCTCTTCCGTACTGTTGTCGGTTTACTGTAATTCGGTCATTTGTGTAGCGGACAATTGTATCTATCATGGGGTCTGTAAAAAACAAACTCCAACAATCCAGGGCTGTACGAGCTTCTCGAGCATCTCTTCGTGGGCCAGGTAGATGTACTCTCAGAATGTTGTGGGATCTACGTATAGCATTCCTCGAAATAGGTGGGCTACACGAATACCAGCAAGTTAGTTTGTCTTTACCCAAAATAAAGTTTGTGTTTCTATTCACATCAAAAAAAGGGATTGGCTGTTGAACTGGATGTACATCTGGCACTGGATCTGGCTGTTCTTCATCTTCAGATTGTTCTGTGCTCGTATTGTGGTCAGAAACTTCTAAATTGTCTTCAACCTCACTACCGTCAGAAAAGATGGCATCTTCGTCTGACATTGGCTCCAATAACAGAGCATTACCTAATTCTGCTTTCTTCTCTAGGATCCATTATGAAGTAAAACACACCCAAAGTTACATATAACTAAACGATATTATCTAAAAAAGTATACACGCACTTAGTCGCACACGGGACTTTCTACCGTTCACTTTGGCAGCACAAATAGTCACGCACGGAAGATCAGACCAGGTCATTTAGCAAATCGTTGTTGACAAGCACGCCTCATGCCGAACACTGACAACAATAGAAGTGAAATGTACGGAAGGGAAGGGGGGAGAGCTGTTGGGTCAGCCAACCCGCCACCACCTCAAACCGGTACAGTCTGCACAAAACAAATAGGACCCGGGAGAAAATCCTGTGACGCAACTAATTGAAGGTTAATAAGATTTGGAAATGTCTTGAAGACTTTAAAGTGCCCTACTACCTGATTGACAAAATAAGGATGTATTTTATTTATTTATTTATTTATTTATTTGGAACTCGTGTAGTATACGTTGCCCGGCGCCATTAAAATCCGAAAAAATTTCTATAGAAATGGCCAATGTTACTAATATACAGGAGTTGAATATTTTATCGTTAGAAAGTGTTACTGTATTTTTTCAGAGTGCCAACCTTATTGTTTCCAGACCAATGGTTTTCGTCTAGGCCAATAAAGGTTAGATAGCGCGGCCCTGCGGGCCACGTTAGGCTAATATAAACACCCCTAGTTTTTGTCACGCACAGTGGGGGTAGTCACGCATCAATAATCTTTATCCAGGCCAATGGTTTTGCCTAGTAGTACAATCAGTAAGTTGGCAGCATTACGTAATCAAACATGGCGACGTGCTTTTTGATAAGTTTATTACTTGAAAGTTATTGTTGACAATTTCCTTATTTTGGAAGTGTTTACGCGGTGTTTGTTAATGGCAAATGGCTTTAATAATGTGGCAGATTAATTGCAAACCATTTCCAGAGCGCTACTAAGTAAAATAACGCACTTTCGAAACGGGCAACGTATACTACACGAGAGCCATTTATTTATTTATTTATTTATTTACATAGGTCCCAATGAGCCAGAGCTCGTGTTAGGGACAATCAAGTAGCATAGTTAGAGTTTGGCACATATGTATAATTTTTGTAACATGATATTGTTTAGGTTAATGGTACATTTGATTGTTAGTGACTAACTTTACAGAAGTTATTTGGTATGATACATTGTATTGCTTAAGGCTATTGAATATGGGCTATTCTTTCCTTAATAGGAAATCTTTTGTTTTCCTCTTAAATGTTTTTATAGAAACTATCCTTTATGCCTAATGGTAGCGAGTTATATTCCTTTATTATAGAGGACATAATTACTTTAGTTTAGTGCCAAATTTAATGGATTGGGAATGGCTGGTGAATATTCGATTTACTCCTCTTGTTGCATAATGATGAATGTCATTTGCATGGGTAAAATAGATGAGTGTGTATATCAATTTATTTTCTAATTTGTATACAAATACTGTTGCTGACATAGCTACTTGTTTTTGCAGTGGCATAATTTTAGTTCTTTTGTATAATTCATTTGAGGGTGTGAGCCAAGGAAATCCAATGATAGATTTTATTGCATGTTTCTGGAGTATCTCAAGTTCTTTTATCAGCTCCTTCTTACAATACCCCCATATAAAATTCATGTAGGCCTACATTATATATGAATGTATCAGAGCAAAGTATGTATTTTTCAATTGTTGGCTAGTAAGACAGCTATATCTTAATCTGAAAATAATACCAATTATATGACTGATTTTATGTTTTACTTTTTTTACATGATTTTCCCAGGTTAGTGATACCTAAATATGTTGCTGATTTAACCCTTTCTATTTCTTTGTGGACTATGTTGACTATGTTTGTGGTTTCAATCTTGTATGATGGTTTATGGAAGAATAAATATTTTGTTTTAGTGATATTGATAACTAATTTGTGTGCTCTCATCCAATCCACCAGCTTATTGAGATCATAATTAATATTTAGTATAATTTCCAGGCCTTGGAGGCTGGATTTAGACAGCTCCTTAACCCGGTCCATGAGTCAATCCTAATTGGCTACATGGATAATTCTTGCCAGGCGCGTCCACGTCGCGGGGGTGGGCAACGGTACTGTAATAGACCATGGAACTACAGTACCGGCTAAGTTCTGGTGAGGACCCAGTCCTATGGGGTATAACATAGGCCCCGTGCACAGGGTTAGTGCGAAGACCTCAACGGAATCTACAGCGGAGAAGATGGACTTCAGAACGGTGGAGATTGCGGAAGAGGCAACCCAGTACTCAGGGAATAGTATGAGTACAGCATCAATCGGCAGCGTCTGTTTCCCATGTTAGGGGCGGCTGCAAGGGCGTCTGTTCTCCATGTTAGGGGCGGCCTGAATAATAGCTGGCAGTAGCTCCATAAAATGCCTTTGGGAGTGGCGACCCCATCGTAATAATAGCCTAAAATGGATATGGCACTTCCAATGATTCGGAAAAGGTTAGGGCGTACCCTGCAGGCGACGCGCAGTTCCTTTGGTACTGGGGGAACTGTGAGAAATGGGCGACCAGTAACCGAAATGAAAGTAGGAATCATGAATGTCATGACCCTGACAGGCAAGGTGGAGGAGGTGGTAGACTTCATGGAGAGGGAGAAGGTTGGAATGATGGGGCTGAGTGAAGTGAAATGGAAAGGTAAAGGAAGGAAGAAATTGAGGAAAGGATATACATTATACTGGAGTGGTGGCCAAGAGGCAAAAAATGGAGTGGGACTGATAACCTCGAAACAACTGGAGGAGTATGTTGAAGTGGTCGAGTGTGTGAGTGACAGAATAATGAAAATTAGAATGAAGATGAAGAATGACGTGATGGACTTCATACAAGTGTATGCACCACAGACTGGAAACAGAGAAGAAGATATTGAAGTATTCCTGGAGGATGTAGAAAGAGTAATCTCAGATGTAGAAGTGGTGATCATGGGAGACATGAATGCGCAAGTCGGAATTGAGAGACAAGGAAAGGAAGAAGTCGTTGGACCATATGGATATGGGAAAAAGAACCGGGAAGGAGAGGAACTTGTAAACTTTTGTGAAAGGAATGGACTGATAGTGGGTAATTCATGGTTTCGGAAGAAAAACAGCAGGAAAATTACGAGATATGGGTGGGGTGATAGAAGAACAAAATCAGTAATTGACTACTTCCTGGTGGAAAGGACAAATCATAGAAAGCTGATGGATGTGACAGCTTTACCAGGTGAAGCATTTGATGGGGACCATAGAGCTGTGGTGGTAAAATTTAGATGGGAAAAATTGGAAAACCTAAAGGAGATCAGAGAAAGTAAAATAAAAGTATGGAAATTGAAAGACAAAGCTGTACAGGAAGATTTTCAGGAGAGATTGAAGCAACAAATCCCAGTTACTGAAGTGGAAAATGTAGAAGAGGAATGGTCCCACTTTAAAAAAGCATTTGCTGGTGCAGCAGAGAGTGCTTGTGGTAGGACGTCAACAAGAGTGAAAGAGAAGGAGACACCGTGGTGGAATGAGGAAGTGAGGAAAGCAGTAAAAGAAAAGAAGTCTGCATGGAAAGAATGGAACCGAGATCAAACAGAAGAAAGCAAAAGGAAGTACCACGACAGCAAACGGAGGTGTAAGAAAGTGGTAGGAGAAGAAAAGAAGAAAAGTTGGGAAGAATTTGCACGAAGAATGGAAACAGATGTAAGTGGCAGTAAAAGGATGCTGTATGGGCTTCTAAGAAGTAAGAGGAAAGAAAGAGTTACTACAAAGCTGGTGAAAAAGGAAGATGGAGAGTTGTTAGCACACCCAGAAGAGATAAAGGGACGATGGAAGGAGTATTTCGATAAGCTATTGAATGTGAGCAATTGTACTGGTGAGATCGAAGTGACACAGCCTGACGACTCTATAACAGAAGATGATATAACAATGCTGGAGGTGGAATTAGCAGTACAGAAAATGAAGATGGGAAAAGCAACAGGGGTGGATGAAATCAGTGTAGAAATGATAAAGGCTGCTGGACCTGTTGGTATGCAATGGCTGTATCGACTGCTAAAGTGTGTGTGGAAACGGAAATGTGTACCAGAAGACTGGGAGAAAGGGCTAATAATACCAGTGTTTAAGAAAGGGGACAAGAAAGTGTGTGATAACTATAGAGGGATCACCCTCATATCACAGATAGTAAAAATACTGGAAAGGATATTAGAAAGAAGAATGAGAAGAAAGGTGGAAGGAGAGTTGCAAGAGGAACAGTATGGCTTCAGGAGTGGAAGATCCACAGTGGACCCAATCTTTAGCTTGAGGCAGGTGATGGAAAAGAACTGGGAATATGGAGAGGATTTGATCATGACTTTCATAAATCTAGAAAAGGCATATGATAGTGTCCCCAGAGAGAAGGTATGGGAAACCATGGTTAAGAAGAGACTGGGAAGAGAAATGTTGGAAATGGTGCAAGCAATGTACAGCAACTGTGTTAGCAGGGTACTGACCCCAGTTGGAAAGACAGATTGGTTTAGGAACAAGACTGGACTAAGACAGGGGAGTGTGCTGTCACCTCTTTTATTCATAATGGTAATGGATGAAATTGTAAAGGAAACAAAGGAAGCATATGGACATAAAGAAATGAAGTTACTATTATTTGCAGACGATATTGTGGTCTGGGGAAGGAACACCGAAGAAGTGCAAAAACAACTAGATGCACTGAACGAAAATATTCAGAAGTATGGCCTGAAAATCAGTATAGAGAAAAGCAAGACCATGGTGATGACAAGAGGGGAAAGACAAGGAAAGGGCACTGTGAAAATTGGAAGTCAGAGTTTGGAAATTGTGGACACGTTCAAATACCTAGGAAGTGAATTGATGCAAACTGGTAGGTTGGACATGGAGATTGGCAGGAGGGTACAGCAGAGCAATGCATTCTATCAAAGTGTAAGAAAACTTGTTTGGGATAAGGAAGTACCAAGGAAAAGCAAGGAGGTAATGTATAAAGTGTACTATGTACCCATATTAACTTATGCAGCTGGGACTTGGACCCTGACAAGCAGGCATGAGAGTATAATCCAAGCCAGTGAAATGAAATTCCTAAGAAGTATGATAGGTAAGACAAGGAAAGACAGAGTGAGGAATGAAGATGTTAGGAAGGAAGTTGGGATGGGAACACTAAATGAGAGAATTGAGAAGAATAAACTAAGGTGGTTTGGACATGTAAAGAGGATGGAGGAAAATAGAATACCAAGACAGGTGCTGGAGGCCAAGTGTAAGGGTAAGAGAGCAAGGGGAAGACCTAGAACAAGGTGGATCGATTCAGTGAAGAACAGCGTGAGAAAAAGGAATCTGGACTGGGACAAGATCGTGGAAGAAGAATTGTGGAAGGAAAGAGGAAAGTGGAGAAGTGCCATAAATACCCCGACCCGGCAGGAGCTGGATAAGGGGAAATGATGATGATGATGATAATTTCCTGTTCAGATGTTCCCTGTTAGAATATAAAAATATCATCTGCAAATAGTTTCAGCTTGCCTTTCAATTCTAATAATACTACTGTATATCATTAATATAGGGGAAGCCTCCATGGCTTAGGCGGCAGCACGCCAGCCTCTCACCGCTGGGTCCGTGGTTCAAATCCTGGTCACTCCATGTGAGATCTGTGCAGGACAAAACGGAGGCAGACAGGTTTTTCTCCGGGTACTCCGGTTTTCCCTGTCACGATTTCATTCCAGCAACACTCCACTATCATTTCATTTGTCATTCATTTAATCATTGCCCCAGACGAGTGATTCAGGCCTCGGCAGCCGGCACAGTTCATATTCTCGCCGCTAGATGGGGGCTTCATTCATTCCATTCCTGACCCGGTGGGAGACTGGAAGCAGGCTGTGGATTTTCATTTCATATCATTAATATAGGCCAAGAAAAGAATTGGTCCTAAGACAGAACCTTGAGGTACTCGTGTGTCGATTCTCATTTGAAATCCTTTTACATTATCAATTGCAACATATTGTTTTCTGTTTGTGAGGTAGTTCTTGAACCAGTCATGTGCCACTCCTCTGAAGAAGAATCTTATGGTCAACCAGATCGAAGGCTTTTTGAAGGTCAATTAGTACACCAGCAGCTAGTTTGTTTTCATCTAATGCCTTTTCTACATCAGTTACTACTTCAAATATAGCACTATCAGCTCCTCTATTTGGAATAAACCCATATAGGCAGTTTGCAAAGTAATAAGTTTTCATAAAGAAATTCATAAGCCTTCGTTTGACAACGCTTTTTAGAACCTTGCTGATGGCTGATATAATATTAATGGGTCTGTAATTTGATGGGTGGATTTTGTCTCCTTTTTTTGTAGATTGGGACCACCCTAAAGACTTTACAGGCATCAGGGAATGTACCAGTCATCAGTGAAAGATTTATTATTTTGAAGCAACAAAGCTTGGTATTAGATTTGTGAATAACTGATAACATTTTGACAGTGACTAACAGAATCATATTACTGTGTAGATAAAGGCATATTATCACAATCGTAGGTGCAACACTAACTTCAGTTCAATGACCGTGTTCCTTTTATACTTAAAAAGTTGGCTTGATATTAGAAGAGCTCCCTGTATTCTGTATTTCCTGATTTGGAGTCTGATGCAAACTGGAAGTGTCATAATTAGGATTGGTGTTTCAGTTGACTATGGTTTCCTCTTAAGCCCAGTGTACATGGAGAGATTTGAGCTCAATATGTAGGTGCTAAACCTAGTTGCACCACTAGATCATGATGCTAGACGGTTTTGGAATTTTCAACTTTCATTATACACAATTAGCAGTTTCGAGTTTAATATACGGTAGGTATTCTGTGCTTTGTCATATCTTTTATCGTATTATGTTCTTGTCTTAGTAGTGTACCTTTGTTATGATTGGTGTTGATAAGGAATTATCAGATTTTATAGCTACATATTTCAGCCCTATATTATAGAAGCGAGGAGTATACAGCTATCATAATTTCTTCCAGTGAAAATGATTGGTGCAACTTTAACATATGTGTGTGTTCTAGAAAGAGCTGCTTTTCTGAGAACTAGGTCAGTAATGTGAACTTTTGGGATGTAATTGGGTGCATTCTGTCGGGTCTATTTCATCATCTTGCACAGTTTCCAGCCACTGGCTGGGTCTGTTTGGAACACAAGCCTCTCCAACGTCTTCTGTCTTCCCACCATCTCTCAGCCACCACCCTTGTCCAGTCTTCTCCTCTCTTCTTCACGCTTTCTTCCACCCCCTTCAGCCACCTGTCTCTCGGTCTCTTTCCTTCCCACTTCGTCTCGTGTATCCTCCTGGGTATCCTCTTCTCCTCCATTCGTTTTACATGTCCATACCATCTAAGTCTAGACTTCTCTATACCATCCTGTAATGGTTCCTCCTTCATTAATTCTCTGGTCCTCTCATTTCTTATTCTGTCCATCTTTGTAGCTCCAATACTGCTTCTCAAGAACCTCATCTCACTGGCCTGTATTTTGCTCTTCTCCCTTCCTTTCATAACCCATGTCTCCGAGGCATACGTCAGGATAGGGACATAGTACGTCCGACATATGATCTTTTTGCTGTTCTGAGGGACATCCTTGCTCCATAACATGCTTCTCACACTCCTCCGAAATGCTTCTGCCTGCCTCCCCCGCTCATTTATTTCTCTATCGTTTCTTCCATTCTCTTGTATCAGGCTTCCCAGATACTTGAAACTCTCCACTTTCTTCAGCTGTTCCCCACCAATTGTTATTCCCGTTGTGGTTCTTTCCTTCTTCCTTGTTGTGATCACCATCTCGCTCTTATTTATGCTAAATTTCATCCCATATCCTTGTATTATTCCTTCCCACACGTTCAACTGTTCCTGTACCTCCTCCTCCTCCTTGTTTCCCCAAATCATCAAATCATCTGCAAACACCATTGCTTTCATCTTTCCTTCCCCAATTACTTGTGCCACTCGGGTCATTATGTCATCCATCACCACAATGAAAAGTAACGGTGACAAGGCACTTCCTTGTTTCAGGCCGTTTCTCTGCTCCAACAAGTCTGATCTCTCTCCTCCCACTTTCACACAGCTCACGCTTCCCTTGTACATCTCCTTTATCCTCTTTATAGTCCATCGGGTCTATTTAGTGATTTAAAATGTTTCTCCTTCATTAATACCAATGGTATTAAGTTAAATAATCCTCCAAAAGTCATTAAATATTTACTAGAAATTTTTTATAGGGTGACTGCACCTATGGTTGAAAGGTTACCAGTGGATGAACAGTATCAATTTAGGTCAAGTTGATACTGCTCATCCACTGGTAACCATACAACTATAGGTGCAGTCACCCTAGATCAAGTAAGAAATT
The DNA here is from genome assembly GCA_946902985.2 of Meconema thalassinum. Taxonomy (NCBI): domain Eukaryota; kingdom Metazoa; phylum Arthropoda; class Insecta; order Orthoptera; family Tettigoniidae; genus Meconema; species Meconema thalassinum. Next base: position 219,473,699 of record OX336391.1, read on the forward strand.
CTACCCATAGGCTACTTTTAGCCTCCTGCTACTGTGATTTTAGTAGCAACACCCAAGTTTTGGGAAATTTGGCTGTGGGCACGGTCTCATGAAACTAATTGCACTGTGTACACTGGGCTTCATTAGAAAATAAGCTGTGTTTGGAACATGGAAGTTGGAAGTATCATAATAGGGTTGGTGTTTCAGTTGACTATGGTTTCAACTTACCGTACCTCTTGAAAAGAAGCCGAGTTTGGAGCATGTAAACTGGAAGTATCATAATTTTAGGGTTGGTGTTTATTTACAGGTGCTTCAGTCGTTCAAAAACCTCCACAAAGCAAGAAAGAGTGTGTTCCAAGGTGATGAATTTGCTCTTCAAGGTATGGTCAATATTTATATAGGCTATGCGAAATAATATAAGTCAATGCATATGTAGACGGTCATTCTACCGTTTATGTGTACAGCAGATATGTTCAATGTTTAAAACATCTACCTTTTCATATTTGTAATATGTTATATTGCTTACTGAAAATAAACAACTTAATTTTTATACGGTCTTATAATAATGTACTTCATTGAAATACTTAACCCTTACAATGTAAAGTATGAAATATGTGTGACTAGCACTGTCTAATAAGAGCTTTAAAAAAAATATTGATAAGCCTTAGTAATTACTAGATTTAAATAGGACACTTTATGTAGGTTAGGTTAAGAATGATTATATTAATGCATGAAAACTAGCGTTGGCTACATTAACCTAGCAGTTATACTGCTTAAAACAACAATTAGTATAAACAGGTTAATGGTTCTGCTTGATCAATACTTTTATTAAATATGATCACTGCACTCGGTCTCTGAGGAGACAAAAAAAAACTGTGTGGTCATTAGTGGGAGATATTTCGAGGCCTAATTATTAGTTTTGGCCCTTTCATCAGCCGATATGAAAGAAAACGATTCAAGATAATTGTTTGCCGTAACACTAAAAATTCCCTTAAAATTAAATCTTGTATGGTGCACCATAAAGAGAGATTGAAAAGTTTTTAACGCCTAAAGTAATGTTAATGATGTCAAATTGAAAAATTTTTAACGCCTAAAGTAATATAAATGGTATGTATGGTGCACCATACAAGATTTAATTTTAAGGGAATTTTTAGTGTTAAGCCAAACAATTATCTTGTATAGTTTTCTTTCATATCGGCTGATGAAGGGACCAAAACTAATAATCAGGCCTCGAAACATAACCCACTAATGACCACACAGTCATCATATTTAATAAAAGTATTGATCAGGCAGAACCTTTAACCTGTGTATACTAATTAGTTTATCAATACGGGACCAGAATGAACCTTCTAAGTTCTAAAACAACAATCTACACACTTTTCCTCAGGCCACATTGAAAAGACAAGCCAGTGATTTTCTTTGCTTGTCATAGTCGCCCAGTTGCAGCACTTTTGGGTGGTCTCCTCCTAAGGATAGCTTTGAAACCATTTTTCAGTGTGCCTCATTAACAAGTTAATATTGTAACATTCAGTTGGTCAACACAAAATCATTCCAATTACTGGAATACAATATGTGAAAAATAATCTGAAATAAATTACATGTGATTAATATTTATATACAGTATATTGTTATGGACTATTGAAGAAGAAGAAAGGATGACATGTTTTGCTCTTCAAGCTAGCATCATCAGATCCAAGTATGCAAGACATGTCACTTTCATGAGACCGTGCCCATAGCCAAGCTAATTTAGTTAAAATATAAGGATGTTATTTCCCAAAACTTGGGTGTTGCTTCTAAACTCACAGCAGCAGGAGGCTAAAAGTAGCCTATGGGTAGAATTTCTTACTTGATCTAGGGTGACTGCACTATAGTTTTACGGTTACCAGTGGATGAGCAGTATCAATTTAGGTCAAGTTGATAAGGTTCAGTAGGAAGGCGGGCCTTGTGCCAAGATGCCGTAATATTGTTCAAACAGGCGATGTCTTACGGCATCTTGGCACAAGGCCCGTTTCATGATCAGGTTTGCCTTCCTACTGAACCTTATCAACTTGGCCTAAATTGATACTGTTCATCCACTGGTAACCGTTCAACCATAGGTGCAGTCATCCTATAAACAAGTTCTAGGATATTCTTACAGGATCTGATGATGCTCGCTTGATGAGCGAAACATGTCATCCCTTAATTTTCTTCTTCAATAGTCCATTACAATGTATAAGGTGCGTTCAAAAAGTAATGAACCGGAGGCTGTAATGCGCAAACCGGTGACGACATCGGCTAATCATGGCGTGTGTAACAAGGTGTGGTTTCGACTAGAGCGTGGAGGATCACAGCCCATCGCTAGAGGGCACGTGTGCACGTCATGTGACGATACAAAGTCAGCAGCAGCATGCATCAATCGTCCAACGCTGCCAGTCGCATTGCAAACAGTGACATAGAGGCGTCAAATGAAGAGTAAAGAGGTGTTGTTCGTTTTCTGACAGCGGAAGGAGTAGGGGGAACAGACATTCATCGCCGAATGTCACAAGTGTGCGGTGAACACTGTATGTCCCTTGCATGGATCAAGGCGTGGCACAAGCGCTTCAGGGAAGGACGGGTGTCGTTAGCCGATGATGCCTGGTCTGGGGCACCCCCCTGCATTACTGATGACAACGTCCAGCTGGTTGATGCACTCATTACCCAGGACCGCCGAGTGACAGTGAACGCCATAGACGCCGTGGTGTGAATGAGCGTTGGAAGTATGCACACCATCATGAAGGAACGACTGCACTTGCGGAAAGTGTGTGCCCAATGGGTGCCCCACAGTCTTCAACCACACCAGGAAGCATGTCGAATGGCCTACTGTCTTGATCTTGGTTGGACGATTGATGCATGCTGCTACTCGCTTTGTATCGTCAGGTGACGTGCACGCGTGCCCTCTAGTGACGGGCTGTGACCTTCCACGCTCTGGTCGGAACCACACCTCGTTACATGTGCCATGATTAGCCTATGTCATCACCGGTTTGCGCTTTACAGCCTCTGGCTCGTTACTTTTTGAATGCACCTCATATATAAATCTTAATCACATGTAATTTATTTCAGGTTATTTTTCACATATTTCAGCAATTGGAATGATTTTGTGTTGACCGACTGAACACTTCAATACTGTATTAATTGGTCTCCTCTATTCAATCTTACCTTCCATGATGAATTTCTGAAGGTTGCCTCCTGATCACACTTCTTATAGAATTAATCTTATCGGAATTAATGTTGGCCCTTGTGGACAAGAAATCCAAATAGATACCAATGGTATTAAAAGTAATAATCCTCCAATAGTAGATAAATATTATTTATTGAAGTACTAGTTTCAAACACATTATGTTCTTTGTCAGCATATTATACCAGTATTATTGAGAGAATAGGCTATGTTGTTAATAAATTGTGAGTATTCCGATGTTAATTGCTTTTAACGAGGGTATTATTAACTGTTAGCATAATCTAATTGTACTGTATGTCATGAGATGAAAACCTGTGAACATATAGAACTAATACAATTGACTATCATTAAATATTATTTAAATATTCTTGAAAATTATAGAAATATGATATGAAAGCAGACATGTTACAAAGTGACTTACGTATGGCAAAGAACAGGTTACGAAGTTGATGTTCCTGTTGCTTTGTTTGATAATGTGATCACCGTGGCATTTGAGTTTGGACTATTGCAATGCAGTAACATTGTAAATAATGGAGTATGTCTACATGTTGCCCTTGTTAAGTGTGCATACTGTTCAATTCCACTGTGTATTAATCACAGCTCGAACGGCTAAAACCGACTGGCAGTGCGCTTAACATACGAAGATATGTCTGTTCTACTACCCATCACGGGCATTTATCTGTAAAACCCCGCATTAGTGTACAATCAATGTTTGGAAGTTACGGCGTCCAAAGATTGCAGAAACACAATTCGCAGCAGAAACTACCGTGCAACAGGCAATTTGGACCATTATATTAGAGGAAAATACATTCCTAGCAATTGGTTAGACTTTTAGCATATATGTGGTAACATTACAAAAATATTGCAGAAATACAATTTGCAGCAGAAACTACCATGCAACAGACAATTCTGACCAGTATAGTATATTAACAAGAAACAGATGTGGTGCAGTATCATCTGGCAAAAGGTTGAACACTTGCTTGCAACAAGAAATCTTAACACATGCAGTACCGTGTTGACATAGTCATCTTTCCCACAATAGAAGATACTGTGTTGTCCTTCATTCGACGTTGAAGTTTATATGTGGAGTTTCCATTATTTACAATGTTCCCGCATTGGAATAGTCCAAACTCAAATGCCACGGTGATCACATAATCAAACGAAGCAACAGGAACATCGACTTCATAACCTGCTCTTTGCCACGCGTATGTTAACATAGGTCTGTATCTCGGTGCAGATAGTTGTAGATGACAGAGTGAAGACGGATGATGAAGTATCGATCATGTAATGTGGCCTGCATTGTATCTATTTGCAAATGTACAAAATCAACAAGATGACTGACATAGAGCTTGTATTGCCGAAAGAAATATACATCGAGAGGTTGACAGTATTTGGTTGTCTTCGGTGGCAATATCTTTAATGTAATGTCTTTATTTGGAAAATATTCTTCAATGACGCTGTAGTCTTTGTGTCCTGACCAAGAATCCCAAAGTAATAGACCTCTCTCACCAACATGTTCAGCGAGGACGAATTAAGGAAGCTCTTCATATGTGCTTTAGTTATTTTTCCACTTTTACTCGCTTCAACATGGATGAAGATTAACTGGAGGGTTTTCCATTTTTAAGTCCGTATTGACGCTTACAAATCGAATTAGTGAGTAAAAAAGTTTCCGCCCAATCAATACCTTTCACACTATAAATTTAATGTTTCTTTCTCATACTAGGGACATGTTTCGAACAATATTTGTTCTTCTTCAGCCTTATACATTTATCAACATTGTAACTTATCTAAGACATTTGCATAATTAAAACACATGCACAATAGACAATTCATTATAGAGCATACAACTAAAAACGTATGTTAAAAAACTTGGATAACACATTAAAACATTTGGAACTTCTTATTCCCATTTGTACTATATTCAGTTCTGAATGGCTTTGCTATGAAGGCTTAATTTAACGGTAATAAGCAGTAGGTCAGTAAGAAGCTCAGAGTCATCTCCCTCTGGCTTATGCTTGCAGATGATGTATTGATGGGCTACACATGGCCTTTGGTTAAGTTGCTTTAACTGCTGCGTCATACGGATTGTTGGTGTTAGCTTGGTAAGGCGATCCTGCCGTGGGGTGTTTATTGTGGAGTAAACTGTAAAGATACGAAATTTAAATAAACTGAAAAGTGCGTCTGAGAAGAAGAATAGATCGAGTTGAAGGGGCTAAACGGTAACTTACTGGGTGATGTCTTGAATGTAACTTTCGGGTTTAACTGAGTTGAAATCCTCCTGCCTGGTTGCTGTAATGAGCCAAAGATCTAATATTAGTATGTATGCGTGGGAGAGGGAACTGTTGCCGAATGTTGTTGCATTAAGCGGCTTACCTGTTCTGCCTGTGAGACGTGTAGCTTGGAGCCGTGTTACACTGAGTGAACTGCTATGCGCTGGGCTGAAGCGAGTGTTTACGTTAGTGTGTGGCGGGGAGGGGAGGGTAAAGAGAGGGGAACCGGTCTTGGCTGAGTGGAAACAGGTGTGTGGGGGCGACGCGTGACGTCATATGTTTTGAATTAGTAACTTCATGTGGGGTGCAGGGTTAGCGCTGATGCGGGAGGGTGATTGGTTTGGGTGTTATTCGGAAACGTTTGTTTATGCCGTTTAGAGTCGGGAAAAAATTTGTTGATGTTCTCATACAGAATGTTTAGTTCGAAGTTGATTTCATTGAGATTGTGTGTTGGGTTGGTGCGTTGCGCATTATCAATTTCTATTTGTTCAAGTACGTTCATTATTGCTCCCTTCTTGGCATAGTGGATGATATCCATATCATTCTGGATATTTGTAAATTTATGTTTGGCGTCCAGCATGTGCTGTCCCATGGCCGAAAATTTTCTGTGTTTTATGGCGTTAACATGTTCGTAATATCTTGTTGTGAAGCTGCGTCCGGTCTGTCCTAGGTAATCTGCTCTACATTGTTGGCATTTAAGTTTATAAATGCCCGACGAATGATACTTATTTGACTCGTTGATTTTCTTGGAGTTGAATATTAGTTTGTGGTTGTTATTATTGGTTCTAAAAGCGATTTTAGTGTTGAATTTCTTGAAAATACTTGTTACATCGTAGGTGTATTGGTTGATATAAGTGAAGACGGCAAAATGTGTTTTCTCTTTCCTTAAAGGGGTTAGCTGAGATTGAGGTTTGTTTTTGATTTTGTTGATGATTTTTACGATGTCTGGTCGAGTGTATCCATTAGCTTCAGCGATTTGAAAGATTGTGGCTATTTCTTGTTGGTAATCTTGTTCTGACATGGGAATGCTGATTGCTCTGTTGATGTAGCTAACGAACGCTGCCCTTTTGTGACCTTGGGGGTGATTGGAATTCTTTCTGATTACAGTGCTTGTTTGTGTTGGTTTTCTATAGATGCTGTATTGTATTTTTTCGTTCTTAGTGGTTATGTTGAGATCTAGGTAATTGATTAAGTTGTTGACTGTGGAGTCACCTGTAAATTTAATGTTGGCTCAATGCTATTCAGTTTGTTGAGTAATTGTTCGAAATTAATGGTGTTTGTATCCAGAATTACAAAGATGTCATCCACATATCTTGCACCGCCTTGTGCTTTTACGTTAAACAAAATAGCAGAGACATGAGGAATACAGTGGAAGCGAAAACAACAACTTAAACAGGATCGCTAAGAAGACCGAGAAGACCTCCAGCTGTGTTAGCCCAGGTACACAAAGGCTGCTTGTTGTTACTGGCTGCCCGTCAGGATGGTTACTAGACAATACACGACTTTCTAAGAACACTTGACAATTTAAAATCAAACAAAATACATGACTTCACAATAAACATCAAAATCAAGATGACACAAAGGTGCATGCTATCTCAAAACCATGACACAAAAAGTCAATTACATCAATAAATTTAAAATAAATACAAAGTTCCTACAAGGTCAAACAGGAAGTGTTGAAGGGTCCTTGTCTGTCGCCGAACAATAGGAGTTAAGCCGGGGAACAGTACAAAAGAGGAGTAGGGGTGGTTTGCAAACAGTGACCGACCAGGTATATGCTGATGGCCTCAGGCAAAGATATAGCTCGACAGAGATGTCAAGTATTCACGACACACTCGCGTACGAGAAAAAGGCCACGGGTGTCTCCTGTCTTGTCACAGGAATAAATGAAAAGGAAGCACACGAATTAAGATCAGAATAGGCTCACATGCTAGGTTGGCTATTAAGGAGCTCGGGCATCCAATTAGAATAAAAGGAAAACAAAAATACAACATTATAGTGAGGTGAAATTCACAAGATCATTTGACAAATTTTTTCAACTGCGTGACGTGGGCCGAAGTCACTGAATTATCGTGATCGTCCACTAACTCAACTGAGACCGGATTTAAAAACCGAGCAATAGTCTTGGGAGTTGACCAACGTAAGCACAGCTTACTGGAAATTTGTTTGGTAGCGTCACTCAAAGGATGTAAACGACACAAAACTTTGTCTCCAATTTGGAATTGAACATCATGACGGCCTAAGTTGTAGCGCTTCGCTACTCTGGCTTTGGCCTTCTTGAGGTGACCGGTAGCGATGGCCCATTTTTGAGCAACAGAGGTGGTGCGAGAAGGTTCGGAAAGATATTCAATATTCCATTTGAGCAGCAAGGGGTCGATGAGCGCTCGGCCAAGGAATAATTCAGCTGGAGTAGTTTGAACGGACGAATGGAAAGAGGTATTGAACCCGAGACTGAAATACTGTAGGTTCGTATCCCAGGAGGTTTGATCGGCATTGTGAAAAGCGGACATACAAGCCTTCAAGTTTTTGTGGAAACGCTCTACGTGATTTCCCTGCGGTCGATACGGTGACAAGAAAATATGTTGGATGCCCCAGTTAAATACCATAGTTTCAAAAGCTTTGGAACGGAATACAGAGGCGTTATCTGACACAAGGTACTTGGGAGGACCAAAAACTCCAAATATATATCTAGACAAGAAATGGATAGTAGTCTGAGAAGTGATATTCTTTACTGGGAATAACCAAACAAACTTCGAAAAACCATCAATGACAGTTAAAATGGCTTGATTGCCAGATTTTGATCTCACGACTGGACCAAAGTAATCAATGAAAAGGTGTTCGCCGGGACGAGTGACGATACCAGCTTGGTGGAAGCCTACACGAGTGTTCTGGGCAGGTTTAGAACGCTGGCAGGTTAAACATCTTCTGACATGAGCAAAAGCATCTACTTTAATTGAGGGCCAATAAAATTCACTGGATATCTTACGGAAAGTGCGCTGCATCCCTGCATGAGTTCCCAGTGCAGAATCATGATAATATGTCAAAAGCATACCACGTACTGCTAATGGAGCAAAAATTCTAAATTTAGAAGAGTTAGGAAGAACATAGCCAATAACATCATTTCGAACACAAAAGTTGCTTACTGCCGGATCTTTGTTTGCAATTTTTGCACGGAGGTCAGTGCAAAATGGATCCTCAGACTGAAATTTCCGGATATCCACAAAAGACCAAGGACAATGTTGCAATAGGAAAAGATTTTCTTGAAGTGGCGTACTGATAGAAACGCTCTCGATTGGAGTCCTAGGGGTCTCTTCAAACATGCGTGACAGGCAGTCGGCTACCGGGTTCTCGCTCCCTTTTACGTGGATGATATCAAACTTAAAAGATGACAACCTCAAAATCCACCTGTTGATACGTCCAAGCTTTTTCACGTGAGAAAGACTCCATTTCAAAGCCTCATTGTCTGTAAAAACAGTAAAGTGACGGTGTTCCAAAAAGGTCCTGAATTTTTCACATCCAAATACCACAGCAAGACTTTCCTTCTCGAAAATGAGTAACGTCGTTCATGTTGATTTAACATACGACTCGCGAAGGCCACTGGTGCAAATTTTCCATTCACACGCTGGCTCAAAACACTAGAAATGGCCAAATCACTGGCGTCACAATGTAAAAAGAAAGCTGATTCGAAATCAGGCGTGTGCAGTACTGGTGCTGACATAAGGGCTTCTTTCAAAACATTGAAAGCTTTGTCCTGTTCTGGCCCCCAAACAAATTTCACATTCTTCTTTTTGAGAGCATTTAGAGGTGCCGAAATGTCAGAGAAGTTTTTGATAAAACGAGAATAGAACGTGAACATACCCATTACTCATCTTAAGGTCCTAACTGTGGTGGGTACAGGTAACTGCTGAATGCAATCTGCGCGCTCGGGTATGACTCGGATACCATCGGCTGACAGAATGTGACCCAGAAATTTGATTTGAGTGCAGCCCAAAGAGGTCTTTTTTGGATTGATAGTGAGACCGGCCTTCCTGAGGCGGGAGAAAACTTCCCTAAGATGAACGACATGTTCCTCAAAAGATCTGCTGTATACAACTAAATCGTCAAGATAATTAAATACAAAATTGAACTTCAGGTCTCCCAAGATGTCGTCTAGCACGCGACTGAGGACTTGTGCACCAACAGCTATACCCATCGGGAGACGTTTAAAATTATATAACCCGAAAGGGGTGTTAAAAGCAGTGAAGTCGCGACTCTCAGCATCTAAAGGAATCTGATAATAGGCACTATTTAGATCAATCATCGAATACACATTGGCCCCGTGGAAATGTTGAAAAGCACTCTCAATAGTAGGCAGTGGGAAATTATCAAAGACTACCTTCTTGTTCAATTTTCGGTAGTCTACGACTAGCCGGTACTCGCCCTCTTCTTTCTTGGGAATTAAGAAAGCAGGAGACCCATAAGCTGATTTGGAAGGAACCACTACTCCCCGATCTTGCAAATCATTGATATACTTTTTCATGGCCAAGAGCTTGGGCGGATTACAAGGAAATGGAGGACTTCGAACAGGTACATTGTCGCTCAAGTCAATGTGGCATTCGTGATTTACGGCAGAACCTAAATCTTCTGTGAGGACATCAGAAAATTCTTCTACTAAATCGTTCAGAGTATCACGTTGCTCGGACATCAAAGTTAATGGAAAATGTACGGAAAATACAGGAGACACATCAGCGTAGTTAGAAGTACATTCTTCAAAGGGGAACATTTTATCTGAGCGAAATTTGAAACAAAATGAATCGTTAATAAAATCCAACTGCATACCAGTTTTATGCATAAAGTCAATTCCTAGAATACATTGAGTGGAGAGATTGTTAACCACATGAAAAACATGTTTCCAAGAAAATCCGTGAATTTTAATGCGACATAAAATAGTTTCGGCAACATCGATAATTGACGATCCCGCAGACAGGAACTGACCTTTATTCTGTATGGGGTGTTTTTGCGAAGATCGAATGCTATCTGCCACTGAACGGTGGATGAAACTTCTGGTGGCGCCTGTATCCAAAATAGCAGGTGCCGAGACATTATCGAAATTTACTGAGACTCCTGGTTGTAACACAACATCAAAATTAGATGCATTGTCAAGTTTGGATCGAGGACTGCTCCGGGAGTCGAACTCAGAACACCTCCCTATGAGTTTTCCTGGTTGGAATTACAATTCGGACAGGAACGAGTCGTGACCTCATTCATCCCACAGCCAAAACAGAATTTTCGGCGTTTTAAAGAACACATTTTAAAATGATGTCCAAGTTCATTACAGTTCCAACAAGTTATGCGACCAGAAGAAACATTGCGTGCGATTGTTGTTGGGTTGTGTGTAGTCTTTTCACGGGAAACAGCATAAGAATTACGAGCCACAGAAGGGCCTGGATTAGAATTCTTAGAAAGGGACTCGGCACGGCGAGCAGACGGCTTAAACCGTAAGGTGTCGTCTTTTGTTCGGTCGACAGCTGGGTTAGACAATGTTGTCTGGGGGGAGTAGGCTAACTCGGGGAAAATCGTATTATCGGCTCTTGGAGGTGGAGTATAGTTCGAACAGGCTCGTGCATTTGATTCATACTCACGGCCTTGCAATATGATGTCCTCGATGGAAAAAACAGATGTACGCCGAATGAAGTATTTATAAGTGGGATTTAAATTCCTGTATATAATTTCCAACAGATCCCTGGGATGAAAGGGTTGGGGGAGGTTCGCTGCTAACAGACGGACTGAGGTTACATAATCGTCGATCATCTCCCCAGGAGCCTGAGTGCGGGAGTATATTTCTTGTTTGAGAGCGAAATCGAAATCTTGTGGCGTGAAACGGTCCTTAATACACCCAACAAATTCGTCCCATGACTTATAAAAATTTGGAGAAGTGCGATGCCACATCAGCGCTTTTCCAGACAAAAGAATAGGTAAGCAACGTACAATACTGTCGGGATTAATATCGTGACAATAACACAATTCCTCCACACGTTGGATAAAACAAAAAACTGATGAGGTATTGTTTTCTCCGGAAAAAGTCAAACCCCACCTACTCACTACTGATGCAACATTTACGTTGTGGCGAGCACTATTAACAGTGCCAACAGGGGCGATGGAGCAATCTAAAAGTGGAGGGTCTATCATTAGCAGGTCCTGTGTCGTATCTTGCAATAGTGGCGTGGGCATTGTTAAAGATTCAAAGCCCATGAAATTTAACTCCTTTTTGACGGGTGGGAATTCTGACTTAGACATGACTTAGTAAAATAAAGGTTACAATACCGTAATGTGTCCTATTCCAGCGTTGCGAAGTACTCACTAACTTGTTGCACTTTTCACCTCGGAACTAGGTTCTTTGGATGTCTTGTTCACTCGAGAAATGCTTTCACACTCCACACTTTCTTCGGGGATGGGGGAACAATTCAGTACAGGGATCTTAAACTCAGAAAGACAACATTGTAATAATTGAAAAAAAAATAATATAAGTTTGGTAACCTAAAGGGAACGATTTCGCGTTCAACCACGCTCTGATTTACCATTTGCACCGCCTTGTGCTTTTACGTTAAACAAAATAGCAGAGACATGAGGAATACAGTGGAAGCGAAAACAACAACTTTAATAGGATTGCTAAGGAGCGGGGAAAGGATGTCTCTTTCGATGCGTGCTGGGCCCAAGATTCCGGATCGAAAGAAAGATACTTTCCAAAAAAGGAAACGAATGAATTGTTTAAAACAAATCAAAAGCGGAATTAAATTTATCTAATTGATCGAAGAACCCAGAAGCGTGTAGGTCGTGACTGCGTTACAGTACGAAGCCAAGACCGAGGAAATCGAACGAGAGATGAGGGAACTTAAAATTACAAATGAAAGAGGGCGAAACCAAAGTGAACTACTTACTAATGTATTTAAAGCAAACTAAAACAGGTGCGCATAAGAGTAAGGATTAAATCTAAACACAAAATGAAAGGTAGACTTGAATTAAAGTCACTTAATAACAAACAAAATTAAATTAAAGATGGTACCTAAGAAAGGGGTACACAAAAACAATATCAAGAGAAAAGTGCATAAATGGACTTAAACACAAACAAAGATGAAACAAGATTAATTAAAATGTACTTACAATCAATGTGCAACTAAAACCGTAAGCGCGACTCGGTAACCCAAATTTAAAATACAAAAAAAAACAAAAGATAGAGAGTATGAACGGGTAGAATAAGAGAACACCTCTACTTACGAGGATGACCTGGACTAGAATGCCCCGCGTCAAAAAACAGGACTCAGATGCTCATGATGTTGTGAAATCATGGGGTAGGGGGTGAAAGTGGTGGGGATAGGAGGAGTGCGTGTGTAGGAAACGGGGGTGGGGGGATGACACGGAGTTACGTAATATAACGAAGCCAGAGGAAGCAACACAAAATTAACACATAAAAATAAAGGAAAATGAGCATTACATTAAATTAATTGACATTACCGGGACAGGAAATGAAAGGAAAAATCAATCAGCTAAGAAATATGCTTTGTAGGAAAATATAGGCTTACATAGAGGTAGTAATGTCTAAATTATCGACATACGAAGAAACAAAGGAATTAAGGCATGGCGAATGGACAGTGACTAACACCAAGACCATCGCTCACACACTTTTCCTAAAACAGAGGGAAGGATCAACTTGGAGGTGAAATGAGACATGGCTCCGTTACTCCAATGATACCTTGACCCAAAAATACAAACTCTGATACGACAATCAAATGAAAGATGCCTCGAAAGAGTGCACATCAATTTGTGACGTAATACAGAGCGCAGGAAAGCCTCGCAGAAAAATAGCATATATTTCAGACCTGAGAGATTTGAGTAAAAATAAAACCGATTACATGAAAGGTAGGGATGACAAATAAATACAGAGGCTTCGCTAAATTAACGTAAACGAAGGCGAAGGGACTTGGGTTCATGGATCGAATTCACATCATCATAAGAAAGGGAAACAGTAAGTGAATCAAAGGAGACACAAAAATAAAATAAAAAATGGATATGTAGAAATTTAAAATGATCTCAAGTTAGATAAATTCAGTGACCGAATCTTACTTACATTTAGTTGCTTTCTGGGTGCACACACGTCCGTCTTACATGACGGCTCAAATTGGAAGGAAGCCGCCTTCTCTAAAAGGAACGCAGTAACGCGCTCGAGAAAAATAAGTCGTAGAACACCCCCTCTCCAGAACATAAAGGGGGCCAATGGGAGAAGCAAAGCTTAGCAACAAGTTATGCTTCAACCAATGGTAAAACTGTGTCAGTAGGGGTGAAAAGTTTCACCATCTGGCGAAACATTTACGCAGAATTACAAAGTTTGAACGCAGTAGGTAATACAGAGAAACGTATGTCACAATAATGCGACATGAAGGAAATGATGATAATAATAATAATAATAATAATAATAATAATATGACAAAAAAAATAATGAACCTGATAAAAACGGTTCAATCTTCCCCAAAAAAGAATGCCCTCTATTTTATTAATGATATCATTGGCTTCAAGATGGTCGATGTAAATGTTGGCAAGGATGCCTGAGGCTGAGGAGCCCATCGCCAAACCTTGGTTTTGTTGATATATTTTGTCGTTAAACTTGAAATAGTTGTTGTTAAGCGTGAAGCTAAGGATCTCCATGAATTCATCTATTTCTACTTTCGATAGTTTCTCGTTGTCTTGAAGGTTCTTTCTGATTATTTCAATTGTTGTTTGGACCGGTATGATAGTATACATGTCCTTAATGTCTATGGTGTGAATGGAATGTGCGGGCTTGATATTTAGATTCTTGGTTCTCTCGCAGAAATGGAGGGAGTTCTTGAAAAATTTGTTAGCTTTGAAAGCATAGTTGGTACGAAGGAATTTTTGTATAAATTGAGCAGTTCTGTAGATTGGACTGTTCCTGTAGTTGACAATTGGTCTTATTGGAATATTGTCCATGTGGATTTTGGGAAGTGATCTTAGGGTAGGAATGCTGGGGTTCATGTTAATCAAACTGCTACTTTGTTTTTCGTTCATTATGAAAGATGTGTCTTTGATTATTTGTTTGAGCTTTCTTTGGGTGGTTGCCGTTGGATCTTTGTTTAATTTAGTAAAGTTTTTGTTGTCGAAAAATTCTTCAGTTTTCTTAACATAGTCTTCTTTGTTAATAATGACGGTGGTGTTGCCTTTGTCTGCTTTTGTAATGATTAGATTGTTTTCTTTTATCTTATTGTTGAGCTGTGAAATTTCTAATCTACTTGTTGTGGTGTTATTGGTTTTATTACGTTCTAGGACTTTATTTATTCTTTTGTTTACTTCGTGACGTGCTCCGTTTTGTTCGTCAAAGGGTAACTTCTTGATCGCGACCTCCGCTTCTGCGATGAGTAATGTGCTGTTCTTTCTATTGTGCCTAGCTTCCCAGTTGAATTGGGGACCTTTCTCAAGAATTTGTAGCTCTGTTTTTGTGAAATTAGTTTGGGAAAGGTTTATTGTGGGTTCTTGAAATTTGTGGATTTGTGGTGTCGGAACCTGCTCGGTTGTGCTGTTATCTAAATTCGTGAGGTGGGTGAGCTTATTATCCAAAGATTCTCTTTTTTTGTTTATTACGTTCTCAATAATGTTGTGAGTGTAGGTGAGGAACTCGTTCCACTCTTTTGTTTCGGAATTATTGGCAGCTTCCAGGTGGGTGATGTATAATTTATTGTTAATGTGATTTTTCTTTATGTAAAGGAATTTAAGTTCTCTTTGGAGTAACTTTCTATTGATTATTTCTTGGGTCCTCTTCTCATATGCAGTTTTGATCTTTTTCTTTTGCATGAATTGAATATGTTTAGGAACAAGAGGTGGGTGAGCTTATTATCCAAAGATTCTCTTTTTTTTGTTTATTACGTTCTCAATAATGTTGTGAGTGTAGGTGAGGAACTCGTTTATAAATGCAGGATCGCCTTACCAAGCTAACACCAACAATCCGTATGACGCAGCAGTTAAAGCAACTTAACCAAAGGCCATGTGTAGCCCATCAATACATCATCTGCAAGCATAAGCCAGAGGGAGATGACTCTGAGCTTCTTACTGACCTACTGCTTATTACCGTTAAATTAAGCCTTCATAGCAAAGCCATTCAGAACTGAATATAGTACAAATGGGAATAAGAAGTTCCAAATGTTTTAATGTGTTATCCAAGTTTTTTAACATACTTTTTAGTTGTATGCTCTATAATGAATTGTCTATTGTGCATGTGTTTTAATTATGCAAATGTCTTAGATAAGTTACAATGTTGATAAATGTATAAGGCTCAAGAAGAACAAATATTGTTCGAAACATGTCCCTAGTATGAGAAAGAAACATTAAATTTATAGTGTGAAAGGTATTGATTGGGCGGAAACTTTTTTACTCACTAATTCAACATGGATGTTCCGTGGACACATTGCTGTCAGTTTCTTTGCAACCTGCGGACCAAACGTTCCATCCTTTTCCTGCAGACAAATGTAAAGCTTGTTCGCTAATTAGTCATTCATGGACACAGCCACATCAATTGTGTAACTATGCGTAGAACTATGCACAGACTGTACCAGACCAGCTGTTGATTTT
The DNA here is from genome assembly GCA_946902985.2 of Meconema thalassinum. NCBI lineage: Eukaryota > Metazoa > Arthropoda > Insecta > Orthoptera > Tettigoniidae > Meconema > Meconema thalassinum. The sequence continues at coordinate 219,489,752 of OX336391.1, forward strand.
CCCCCTCTGTTTGACAGTGTTGCAGAAGACGTTAGTTTATAAAAAGATTAACTCTGATCACTATTCCACACGCATTCCTTCATTATATTCCCGTCTTGAATAAACAAGTCATGTTCACGTCGGCCATAAATGTTTCTGCTGTTTGTATAATAACATGCTCTTCTTCAATCTCTTTGCGAGCCATGAACATAGTGATATGTCTAGACGAAATGAGTAGCCCGTTTGCAAAGGCCGCTGAGTGCATTATAAATGAAACCGAGTAAATGAGGAAAAACTGCTACAACCAAACTATTTAAGCTAATACCATATTTTTTACCTCTGAAAATCAACATAAAAACATTTATTATTCAGTTAAAATCTGTGTAATCTACGGTTGGATTTTCAGTCCCAAAACATAAATTAAAATATTGACTTGGCGGTTTTTGCACACGTTTTGTGCAGATAGCGACATTTGCACCCGTCACGACGAGTCTTTAATGAAATTTCGGTTGCAAAGCCCGCTATTTTGTTGTTTTACGAATGCCATTTGGATGAGATTTTTAATAAAGAACTACTTTAGTTCCAATGTGGTTTTTTAGGAAAAACATCTTCTTCTTTTTCTTTAGCGTTTGTCCCGCCTTGTGGCAGGGTCTACTAGGTGGGATCGTAGTCTCCATTTCCCTCGGTCATGGGCCATGTCTGGATGAAGAATGACAGCCTTTAGATCACTGTGCAGTGTATCAGCCCACCGTTGCCTTGGTCGCCCTCTGGGTCTCTTTCCAGCCACATCCAGTGTGTAAGCTGCTTTTGTCATTGTGTCGCCCTCGGCGTGCAGCACATGTCCAAACCATCTCAGACGGTTTTCCTGCATTTTTTTTCCCCGATTGGGGCAACACCAAACAGATTTCTGATGGCATCATTTGAAATATGATCCAGCCTAGCGAAACCTGCTGACCATCTAAGCATCTTCGTCTCCATGACACATAGGCGACGTTCTGCCAGCACTCCGTGCCGTAGAGATCGACAGCACGAATGACAGTCCGGTAGATCTTAGATTTCAGATGGTCATTCATCCTACGGTCACAGGTGACGCCAGTTGTCATTCGCCACTTTATCCAGGCTGCGTGTATCCTTGTGTTGACCTCCTCAGTAAGTCGCCCATCATCAGAGATAGTGGAACCAAGATACTTAAATTTCGCTACACGAGGTAAATCTTCTCCGTCAACAGTAATGGTGCCCACTTCTTGTGTATCGGATGACATGTATTCTGTCTTCTCCTTGTTGAGGCGCAGACCATATTGCGCAAGTCGATTGTACCACTCTTGTGTTTGACGTTGGAGATCAAGCTTCCTCTCAGCAGCCAACATGACGTCATCTGCATAGAGAAGTGTCCATGGTAGCGGCTGGTGCAGGTCTGACGTTACAGTGTCCATCACAAGAATGAACAGCAGTGGTGATAAGGCGGAGCCCTGATGGACACCTACGGTAATGCGGAAGTCATTAGCTGCTCCCGCGGCAGCTAGGACATAGCTCCTTGGTTCTACGTAAAGCAGCTGCACCCATTTAAGAAGGTGTTCTGGGATGCCATGTTGACGGAGCGCTAACCAGATTAGGTCATATGGCACCCGATCAAAAGCCTTCTCAAGGTCGAGGAAAGCAAGATGCAAAGGTTTATTTCTTTTGGAGTATTTCTCAACCAGTTGCCGTACGGCGAAGATTGCATCTGTTGTGCCGCAGATTTTCACAAAGCCTGCTTGGTTCCTTGTGATTTTGGCAATCGCACGAATTCTTTTGTCAAGGATACGCTTGAAAACTTTCATTGCGTGGCACAGAAGTCTGATCGGGCGGTAATTTGAACATTCGGCAGGGCTTTCCTTCTTTTTGAAGATTGGTACTGTGATACTCCATTGCCAATCTGTTGGTATTCGACCTTCTTTGGTAATCCGATTGAAGAATTGTGTTAACCATCCTGCAGCATCCCACTCCTTAGAGCACCATAACTCTGCTGGAAGATCATCGGGGCCGGTGGCTTTCCCAGGCTTCATCTCCTTCAGAGCATCCTCAACTTCGGCAATGTCAATCTCTTTAATTGGTCCTTCAACAGCACAGGTGGTTGGGATTGGTGGATGGGGAAATTCTTCAGTCGAAATTTTCTCGAAGTAGCTCCGCCAGCATTCCCTTGCTTTCTCCCAGTCTACTAGCAGCTCACCCACTTCATTGTTGATGCCATAGAAATGTTGGATGTTTTCTGTTTTTCGATGCCTCGATTTGACTATCCGATAAATGTCACGCTCGCCCTCACTCGTATCAAGTTTCTTGTAGAGGTCTGCATATCGCTCTGCTTTTGTTGAGGCAACAACTTTCTTCGCCTCACTATGAGCTATTTTATAGGCATTCCAGTGAGATGGATTTTTATCTGCAAGAAACTCATGGTACAACTGCTTCTTCTTATGTACCGCTTCCTTGACAGTGTCGTTCCAGAGCCACGTATCTTTCTCAATCCGCCGTCGTCCTGGTTTTGTTGTTCCGAGAATGGCATGTGCAGCTGCATGAGACGAGTCTTTTAATTTTGTCCAGCTCTCTTCAACTGTCGTAATGGGTGGTACAGTGATTTTTGCAATGACATTGGACTCTATTTCCTTAAAGCGCCACCATTTGATTCTTGAAGGACCCGTTCTGGCCGTGCATACAGCTCTTGGTGGCGTTATACGCAGCTTACAGTGATGACAGGTCGCTGCTGCATCGCAACGGTTTCGTATGGAACAACTTTCGTGTCTAAAACGTCTGTAAGGTTAAGACGTCTCACAAGGACGTAGTCAATCTGAGTAGCATTTGGACCACTGTAGTACGTGATTAGATGGGTATCACGCTTTTTAAACCAGGTGTTTGTGATGACCATGCCATGAGTTTCTGCGTAATCAAGGATTTGTTGGCCGTCATCATTCTTCAGTCCGTAGCCGTGTCCACCATGGGCTGCATGATCTTCTTTCTGCTGGCCGACATGTCCATTTAGATCGCCAGCAACAATGAGGTAATCTTCAGATGGCACTTCCCCAGTCTTCTCATCAAGCAGCGTCCAGAAAGCATCTTTAGTTTCTGTGTTTAGGCCTGTTTGTGGGGCATAAGCGCTGAAGAAATGAATTTTTCTTCTGTCTGCTACGTAAACAATTTTCATAAGGCGGTCATCATACCTTTGCACTTCACATACAGAGCCATCAAACTTTGCTGATATGACAATGCCGACACCATTAGTTCCGCGGGTTCCATTGTATATGAGTTTGTATCCACACCCAATTTCGTAAGACTTTTCTCCGCTCCACCTCGTTTCCTGCACTGCACAGATATCGATGCGCCTTTTTTCGAGTGCTTTAGCTAATTCGCTACTTCCTCCAGTCATGGTCCCGACGTTCAATGATGCGAGACAGAAAATGGGGGCTCGCTTGTTTAGCCGTCGCCGCCCTTGCGACGGTAACCCTTACATACTTCCCACGCTGACTGGGCCCTGCCCGCGCGCGTCGCTTACGGGGGCCGCCCTAACCTTGGTTCCGAAATCTTGAGACGACATTCCCATAAAGATTTGACATTGTGCTTTAACGGCTGGCTTGTCACAAAGCCTATCGCCAAGCATTTTTGCGCTACTGCCAGCGTATAATTCGTCCGCCCCTAACATGGGGTTGAGACGCCGTTTGTAGCTGCCCGGTCCGGATCAGACGCTACAACTGATATCCACCCCGAAAATGAGGATGATATTTTTTACTCAATTAATCCCGAGCACTGGGCTGCCCCGTCCGCCATCTACACTGTACCGAGGATTAACCTCTCCACTGCAACTGCCGTTGAGGTCTTCGCCGTAACCCTGGCAAGGGACCATTGGGACTGCCAGCCGGGTCAGCTGGACTAAGGTTTTTTTTTTGAGAGGTGTTACTCCTCTATCACTCGCCCTTTGTCCTGACTTGTGACAGGCAGAGCCTGGCTTCCCAAACATTGGGTCCAGGTTGGTGGGGTTTTATTAGGAAAAATATATTTTGAAAAAAAATAGAACATGTTGGGTGCGGTAAAAGGATTTTTTTAAAATTCGTCTTAAACACCGTGCAAAGACTTTTAGACAAAATAAAAATTGTTCAAATAATAGCATGCACAAAACAAGGGAAAATGGCCCTTAAGTTAGGTCAGGTCATCCTCGACACCGTCCATCAGCCCAAAATCTGATGGATCTTCTTCTACTTCCTCTTGAGGTCGGAGGATATTGTTGCGAATGGCGTCTTGCTCCTAGAAGACCTCATTGAAAACTTCTAGGTTGCCGTTCGTTGCCCAGTTTTCGCCGAAGTGCACTCTAGAGGCCGTCTATCGTATTCTAGTTTAGTTTCTTTGAGTGCAACACCTACATGAATTGGTGAGGGACCAGGATGTTTGTTAAAATTCTTTCCTCTTTTCATGATGCTCTTCCCCTCATCAACCTCAACATTGTAGAACGGCTCCCCTTGGACCGGACATGTTTTATTTTTTCTTTGCCAATTATGAACACGATTTTCTGCGCTTTTTGGAATTGGAAATGCCTACTACCGGGAATTTTTTTACCATGTCAGCCGTATGCTTTTCAATCTCTAACAGGACATTCATCTTGTCCCCGGCGAACTACAGTCGCAAATTTCTCAATACGCTTGATGTATCTGGAAGGATGTTAAAAGACAGTCACTTTACGAAGTTGCCGTTCAATATTTCCAAAAACTCTGTTAGTTGGGATAAATGAGTGGCCCAATATTGGAAGCCATATCTGTATTTCCTCTACACATCCATTTAGCATTGACCAGTGAGATAGCATGCTGATCACAGTCTCGTCTTTGTTCTGACCCTCACGGCCTAAGTATTTTGCACCTTAAACATTTATGTTAGCCAGTTTGTGATGAACTGCAGGCGCTATTTGGTTTGATCTTTTGGCACGTTAATGTTCTAACCAGACGTAATAATTTTTTTTTCAACTCCAATATCAACGGGTTCAACTACTTCAACTTGCACTATTTCTCCCACTACTTCTGCCATTTCAGTTCTTCCCTCCGTATTTAGAACATCCGCAGTAGCATTACAGTCCACAAAATGCAATAAATGCTTCACTTAAATACACAAGATCACTCATTTCTCAGGCTTGAAATGCCCACAAGCAAGAAACAACTTGTCGATCAACTGTGCTTTTAAACTGTGTATTTTGACAAGGCAGCATGTCATTGTTGCGTGCGCTTCCTCAGTAGTGCAGCCAACCCAAATCCGAAACAAAACTATCCTTCCAGATCGTAATAAAATTAATAATAATTATTTATCGTAAAAGAGTTTTGTGGGAGGAATATCGGCAGTTCTTGTACCAGTTAGCGTATTTTGCAGCCGTATGAGGCAAGGCAGATGCCATACTTATAGAACATAGCGGTCTTCGGACACGTGGAACATTAAACTGGCTTTGCAACCGTAGCCAACATGCATTTAGCGGTTTATGCAAACGAACACAATTTTTGTTGGCCATTTTCAATGGCTTTGAGGGGGTTATGCACCCTGAAACTTACTCCATCGTGTAGCCAGTTAAAAAACGAACGTGACGGTGTGCTTAAACTCGACAAAATGTGCACTTAGCGGCCTTTGCATCTGGGCTACTCAAATATTATATTCGTCTTTGAAGGCCCTGACAAAATGCAACAAAGCTTTAAAATTGTCCAGAGAAACTGCTCTCGCAGCGTCCCGAGTCCACGCTTGAATGTGCCAGTAGTGGACCACTGATCCATTATCTCTAGCTCTGTCAAATTGTGCTTTTACAGACTCTATTAAAGCCTTCAATTTTAATGTTTTTTTCCCTTGAACAGACCTGGGTCTTGCCTTTTACACGTTACATATTCTAAAATTACCCTGCAGTTTGATCTCGACCGAATGCCGCTATAACACTTCATTAGTTTCTGATAAGAATTTTAACCGCGATTATAATAATCCTCATAAATGTTGTCCAATGTTCAGTCATCAATACTCTGTATCACACTTGTTCGTACACGTTTTGGGGCTGAAGGAGCGAAATCACTGTCACGTGTAGTGCCTTCCGTTGCTGGATTGTCGGTATGGTTGAAACCCTCATATTCATGTGCTGTTTCTTCTACGCCGTCTGCTTGACAGTCACCATTTCTCTCCAATGTGTCGGTATGTAGTTCTGTTACAGATCCATTGTATTTCTGCATTATGATATATAACACGCATGCAAATGGCCCATCCTCCTCTCCACTTACATCTTCATTATCCTGTGTGTAGCGTCGGTCGGCGTACTTTTCTCGTAGCAACTTCACAACATTTATATGGTTGATTGGTTCCCGCCTGCCGTTTGTATGTGCACTATACTACGAAACATTGCAACTGACTAACTGGCATTGCGTGTACGGCTTCAATGCAGCGCTGACTGTCAGATGGCGCTGGCGACCGAACACTTACTTTTACAGGTGAATGTCATTGAAAGCTATTGACATAGGTACAACTATTTACTTTAAACCCACTTTCAGTCGGTTTTCGCCGTTCGAGCTGGGGTACTTCCCTCGTTAGTATAATTTTTACTAAATGCTGATGACAATAAAATAATGTGATGTTCTTTGAGAATATTGCTGTAGAAATCATCATCATCATTTTCTGTTTTCCAGCCTAAGCCGGGTCAGAGCAAATATGACACTCCTCCACTTAACTCTGTCCACCACCCTTCCTTAACCACTGAACTCCACACTATAAAAAAATATGTTCTGCTCTCTCACACTGTCTTTCACTAAGTCGATCCACCATACTCTAGGTCTTCCTCATCCTCATCCTCTCTTTCCAGTCATCTGTCTCTCCATTACTTGTTTCGGCATTCTTTTATCATTCAACCTTTTCACATATTCATACCATCTCAATCTGGTCTGCTCCAGCTTTGTTGTAGAAATATTATTATAAAATAAATATTAACCTGTCGCTTTGCATATGTCGTAAATATTTACCTTCTTTAAAAAAATATCAAATTGATTCAAGATGACTATGAATAGATACATTTTCTTCTAAATTGATTCAAGATGACTACGAATAGATACATTTTCTTCTGACTTTTATAGATGTATTTGTATGAAATACAAAACAAAAGCAATGAATTAGAAGTTTAAAATTATACGCCAAATCAATACCCAACAAATATATATTTTTATATATTGGATGTGTTTCGACCTTACGATGCGGTCATCTTCAGCTTAAAATAAATGAAAATCAATTAGGAATTAAAATTAAATAATATATATGTACTTAAATCTAAATAAGAAGTGAAATGTTAAAGATAAAAACTGTAATAAAGTGAAATATAGTACTAAAATGGATATCCTTACAATGCAGTATTAAATAAAATTCAATATTGGTATTTTACAATAAAATTTTCAAAAATGCAGTTAGAAAATAAGAAATATTAATGGTAAGTTTAAATAAATATCAAGCTTTGTAATAAAAAAAATTAAAAATATATGGTATGCAAATAAAAAATTTAAAAATAAAGTGCCAAAAATCAATAAATAATTTTGCTCAGCACTTGAATGAGTAAGCTAAATCTTCTTACAGAGTTTAAATTTGGATCAAATACGGAGTTTAAATTTGGATAGGTGCCAACCAGTTATTACGTCGACATGGAATAATCGTGTTGTAAACGATGGAGAATTCGGTATAAATCTTGTAAGAATTTGAGAGAATGCCCAATGTGGATAGGTGGCAATACTACATTCATCAAAACGTTTTGAAAACAACAAAAACGGGACCTTTGTAGTGGAATTATGGCATAGTTCTACTTAACTTGTCAAGTAGTGTGTGGTTATGTCTTCTTTTACATAACTGTGATATATATACTGTCTTCCAACGGAAGTGCACAGTGCATACAGGTGGACCCATTGTTATTTTAAATACAGTAATTAACTTTGTAAGTCAATACGGAAGCACTCAACTAACCAATATGGTTATATTTAAAACTAACTGTTACTTGGTAATGTTGCTCAAAATTATTGTCAAGTTGTGAGTTTTGGATGACCTTGAATATTGTGATCTAATGGCAAGAATGAGAACAGAATATTATAAGTTGTGAGATTGATAAAACAATGCCAATAGGACCTGTTGTGAAAGATATATTGTGTTTTATGTTCTAAGTCTATTAGAATGAATAATTTATTTCTGTACCCCGGAGGCATAGGACACTGTCACAAAAATGGAATTGTTCAGGAGAGCAGTTTAAAGTAATTTCTTTAATGTTTCGCCTAATTACTCGGCTATTTATTATTTGAAATATTTGAAATTTGGAAACAACATTAATTTAATGTGAAGTTCATCACTTTCGTTCAAAAAGTTTGTAAAAAGTTTCCAAGGGCCTTTTTTTTGTTTTTTATGGACATGGTGTTTTCTATGCCTCGGAATTCATTTTGGAACTTTCAGGACATAGTGTTTGCATTATGTATTAATAAAGGAGCTAAGTTTGACAAGAATATAATTTGCAATGTACATAAAATTTATTACTGATATTATGAATTACAGCACATGAAATAATACTCAACCGTTTTGGAAAATCCTTCTCACTATTTAAACTATGCAACATGACTTTTCAGTCACAAACATCATCATTATCATCACCTGGTTAGTTCGAATTAGTACCGGTACCTAACAAGTTTTTATAAAATGCATGACAACATGAAGGTATTTTAGTTTGGTGATAGATTTTGGTGCATTGCGAACAGGGTCTAAAACTGTTGGAGGTACATCCTTCTGCCTGGTGTATCTTCTTAGATCAACCTTCCTGAACTTGCTGTTCTCAAGAATGCAGTTCCAATGCTTTCTTGTCTAACTTGTAAGTGCACTGTTGGAGAAATGAGAACTGTTTATCAACATCCATGTTTCTTATCACAAAATGTGAGTTTGGAACTGAATACAGTGACTTCAATCCCTTGATGTCTTCAAGTTCCATATTGTGCACAACATATTTGCTGGAACACAGCTGTACTAATTGCTGCCAGTCCCATGGTGTTAAAATAGACATATTAGTAATTTTTTTCTTTTTCTTTCAATAAGTATCAGTGTCAGCATAAAGTAACTAATTTCTTGGTATTGGTATCATGTACAAGGTATTGTTTTATGTGTTGTGTTATGTTGTCTTGGTTACGGTGGAAAAATAAAGTATGGAACCTGTACCGGTATATGACTGCACGGTGTTTATATTAAAAACAAGGTTAGAGTTAACATTTGGCGACCGATAGACAGGACTGATTGCCGTGCAGTGAAAGTAAAATAAGAACTTAAGGTGCACAACAACTGTTTGATTTCGACTAGTATAATCTATCAACATGGCTGAAGTGACTGCTTTAAAAAGAGAAAGAGCACAGTTACGTCGTTTGTTCACAAGAGCCTTTAACACGTTCCAGAACAAGATTAAGGAGGAAAATGTGAAGCAGGAAGATATATTTACTAGTTTTAAACTACTCGAAGATAAAGCCGATCGACTGTTTCCACTTGACGAGAGAATCCGCGAAGCTTGGCATGGACGTGAATGCAACAGTGAAGATGAAGACAAGGAATATGAAGAAGTCGAAACATATCGAGATAAATGGACAGCAGTGAAGTGTAAGTACGAAAAATACGAATGTGAAATACGGTGTGACACTCATTCCATAAGAACTGGTGTTTCTCAAACGGGTAAAGTGATTAGTAAATTACTCAAGTTGTTGCTTGTGAAGTTCTCAGGAGATATTAAACATTGGTTCTAATTTTGGGCCCAGTTCAAGCGAATACATGAGTGTGTTGAGCTGGATGCTGCAGAAAAGATTCTTTATCTAAGAGAATCTATGACTCCTGGAACAAGGGCGTATGATCCTGTGAGTGGTTTTCCTCCTATTGCCGAGAATTATAGCAAGGTTGTGCAGTTGTTAGAAGCCCGCTATGGTCGAAAAGATCTATTGATAGAACTTTACGTGAAGGACATAATAAGTCCAGTGACCGAGAAACCTTCCCTTTCATTATTGTATGATCGAATTGAGGTTAATGTTAGGTCCCTAGAGTCAATGGGCCTGACTACCGACAATTATGCTGCATTATTATTTCCCCTGGTAGAGTCTTGTTTGACGGATGAATTAATTCGTGTGTGGCAGAGAAGAGGAGATTGTATACAAGAAAATAGGTCACAAGATAAGCTTAGAAACCTTTTGACATTTTTGAAATCTGAAGTAGAAAATGAAGAGTACTTACAACTTACTAGAAAGATAGGTAACGTTACTGCGGAAAAGAAACAAATTTCAAAACCCTTGAAACTGTGTGATGTTCCTACTGCTCAGGGTTTGGTATCAACTGGAGGAGTGGGAGGTACATGTGCTTTTTGTAGTGAAGAGAAACATCCTTCATCGGGATGCACGGAAGCAAAGAACATGACTCTCGAAGAAAGGAAGGCTAGGTTGTGAAAGAATGGCGCATGCTTCAAATGTATCAGGGTTGGTCATGTTGCAAGATGCTATACTCGCCTCTCCTGCAAGTTATGTAAGCGGCAGCATTATCCAGTTATGTGGGATTTTTCAGAAAGGAATCTTAAAACGGAGACCCAGGTCTCATCTCAGGCCAGGTCAGTGACGAACTTCTGCATAAATTCCACCTGTGTATATCTACAAACAGGTTTGGTTAAGATTGTTCACGGGTATAATATAGAGCTTGTACGCACTCTTCTAGACTCTGCCTCACATTAAAGAAGAACTGGCAGAGAGATTGGGTCTCAAGGAAGTCAGGAAGGTTACTTTAAGCCATGCTGTGTTTGGTGGCAGAACTGGATCTCCGGTGGAACATGGAGTATTTGAACTTGTTCTTCATAATCTCGATAACTCCTGTCAGCTGAGACTGACTGCTCTTAGTCAGCCTGTTATTTGCAGTCAGGTTCCTCGCCTTACAACAGAGCAAGTAGTGAAACTTGGACTGTCCCATTTAGATGTAGGAAAGGATAAGGATATTGAGATCCTTATTGGTGCTGATTTTCTAGGATCAATTCTCTCCAATGATCGTAAAACGGTGGGAGAGTTAACAGCGTTACGCACTACGTTGGGGTGGACAGTATTTGGTAGAGACCAACGCTCGGGGTGTGGCATGAGTAAAACTACACCTATTATGCTGAATAAAGAGAAGGTTAGCAACCTCTAGGAACTTGACGTATTGGGAATAGAAGATCCTATCACTGAAAAGAAGAGATGCGAACTTGAAGAGGAAGCTAGATTAAATTTCATTGAAACCGTAGAAATAAAAGAAGATGGTAGATACGAAGTTCGACTGCCATGGTTGAAGGATCATCTTCCCTTGGAAACTTCGTACGAGATGGCAGTGAAGCGCCTTGATATAACGAGGAGGAAGCTAGATAGTAACGGATACTTGGAAGAATATGATAAAGTCTTTCCAGACTGGCTAGCTGAAGGGATAATAGAAGAGATTAATGGTGAGCAGACTGAAATATGTGGCCATTATCTGCCTCATCGACCTGTGATCAAGGATTATGGAACAACACCTGTTCGACCAGTGTTCGATGCTTCCGCTAGAAGAGGTAACAACCCATCACGAAACGATTGTTTGGAAAAGGGTCCGAATCTGATCCAACTTATTCCATCTCTCCTACACAAGTTTCGAAAGAAGTCAATTGGAGTTATTGCTGATATTCGCAAGGCTTTCCTGCAAGTTTCGGTAGCACCAGAAGATCGAGATTTTTTGAGATTCCTGTGGGGAATAGAGAAAATGAAAACATATAGACACAAACGAGTTGTTTTTGGAGTGACATCAAGCCCCTTCCTACTGGCAGCTGTGATTGAACACCTTTTAGACCAAGCCTTGAAAAATGATCAGGAAGGGTGGAACAGTATGACTGTCAATATTACTGAGCAACTGAAAGACAGTTTTTATGTTGATAATTGTGTGACAAGTGTCTCAAATAAACAGGAGCTGGAATTGTTTATTAAAACTGCTCAAGATGTTTTTGCCCAACACAAGTTTGAGCTTAGAGGTTGGGAGAGTAGTGATCTAGTGCTTCAAGATGATGAAAAAATGTCACCCGTCCTAGGAATAATGTGGAATCCGCAAGGAAGACACGCTTAGCTTGAACAGTGAACCCCTGAAGAAGCTATCACCTATAAAAGCAACCAAGAGGTCAATACTATCTGCTGTCCATAGGATTTATGACCCAATTGGATTTTCTGCACCGGTTATGTTATCACCGAAGCTGTTACTGCAGAAAATAAACCAAGTTTCTTGGGACACGGAGGTACCGCAGGAAATCCAAATCAAGTTTGAAAAATGGCTTCGTGAAATAGGAGAATTAGGCCAGTTGACGATCCCAAGAAGACTCCCTGAGGTATATGAGGAACGTAGTCTCCATGCCTTTTGCGATGCGAGTCAAGATGCCTATGCTTCAGTGGTATTTTTACGCACGCAGACAGTGACAGGAGTTCATGTTGAGCTTCTCCAAGCAAAATCAAGAGTGGCCCCATCCCCTCGACCGACCATTCCTCGACTCGAACTTATGGGAGCTGCAATTAGTGCCCGATTGCTGACATCTATAAGAAAAGAGTTTGACACTGAAACAGTTTACTTGTGGACTGATTCGACGACAGTGTTGACATGGATACAGCGAGAAGTTCTCTGGTCTGTTTTTGTTGAGAACAGGGTTAGAGAAATCAGGCAACTAACTTCAAAAGAATCGTGGAGGCATGTACCTGGGGCACTCAATCCTGCTGATCTGCCTACCCGAGGCTGTACAACAAGAGATCTTATAGCATCGAGATGGTGGGAGGGACTGTCATGGATGTATCTTCCCAAAGAAGAATGGCCTTCAGATAATAGCAGCAGAAATGAAGATAAAATCATGCTTGAAAGAAGATAGACTGCCACGACTCTATTGGTCGCAGAAGAGCCTTCAAGTTCCAACTGGTATTACAAGTATTTCTCTCGATTTGACAAAATAGCGAGGCTGATCGGGTGGATAAGACAGTTTATGTTCAATTGTAAATATAATAGCAGGCAGAATGGAGAACTGACTTGTTCAGAATTAGAAGACAGTGAAAGAATAGTAATTAAACTTGTCCAGAATGAAAGTTTTCAAGGGCCTGAGGATCAGAAACTGGCTTCAATAGTGCCATTCTTAGACAATCATGGCATTTTGCGAGTAAACACCAGAATAACAGAGGGAGGACAACAATGAGTTTCGCCAGCCTGCTATATTGCCGGGAGATCACCCTGTTGTGCAGCGACTTATTCATGACACGCACATTCGGCAGTGTCATGTAGGCCCACAGACTCTGTTGGGTATTATTAGAGAGAAGTACTGGATCTTGAATGGAAGACGAGTCGTGAGATCATCTGTACAAAAATGTGTTGTTTGCAGAAGGTACAAGAATGAGCGACTGAAAGTTTCAACCCCACCTCTGCCTAATGACCGAAAAGGAGGCCATGGAACAAGAGAACATGATGTTGCAGAGATATCATACTCGGAGTGGGAGAGCAGTGAGGTGTCCGATGTGATTCCTGCAATGATATAAATGCCGTACTTTGAATGTTGCAATTTTATTGAGGGCTGAAAATTGCAAGGTGGGAGAATGTCAGCGTAAAGTAACTAATTTCTTGGTATTGGTATCATGTACAAGGTATTGTTTTATGTGTTGTGTTATGTTGTCTTGGTTACGGTGGAAAAATAAAGTATGGAACCTGTACCGGTATATGACTGCACGGTGTTTATATTAAAAACAAGGTTAGAGTTAACAATCAGATTCCATGTAAGTATGACCGACTCTTCAGCAAAATATTGTGATTTATGCACTTGATTTTAGGGTACCTCTGCAATATGACAAAACATTGGCTGTGAATCCATCTTTTATACTTCTTTATACAAATTCAATTAACATAACAAAGGCCCACCATACAAACTATAATCAACACAACACATCAAAGAGAATAAAAACCATTATTGTGAGCTTTCTGAAATATCCACTAGGTGTGCTGAACACTATCTCCTCATGGCGCCCGAAAACAAAAGACGATTGCAGAGGCAAATGAATACATGTGCACATAGTGTCGTATGCCTCTGACCAACATGGCACATAGTGCTATTTTAACAAGACAAATATCGGTTACAATAAGGCTCTGGACGTAGTGTTGTATACCATAGAACACGGAGAGTAGGATTATGGTAAAAAGTGAATTTGACAACAAAAAAAAAGGACATAGTGTCCTATGTCTCCGGGATACAGATTTTATTAAATTTGACTTACTTGCGAAGTATGATGTATTTACTTTGTGTTTATCAAACATAGTCGTCAACGATTATTTATATATGATATTTGTTTAGGGTATATGTTGCTAGGATACGATAGCTAGTCAAAGGTAAAAATATATAAAAATATCAATACATTTATATTTCTTGTTTGCTTCATATACCAATTATTGATACTGATTGCTGCATGCATCACCAAGTCGTAGGCTAATTGGTGGTAGAACGAGTTGTGGCACAGCTGTAAATAATACAACTCCTGTCATCTATTGTTGAGTAATATTTGGAGAGTAAGTTGAGAATACATTTGGGATTATAAAAATGTGATTGTCAGAAAAACAACGTAAGTCTACTTAGTTAGTGCCGGAAAAACGACATAAGTCTACTTCAGAGGTATTACACCCTGTGTCCCAATAAAGGTTAAAGCAAACTTCAAGAAAACATAGTAGATTCATGTTAAATGTGGTGTGCATGACTTATGCATCGACTCTGTGTTGCAATCACTCTCTCATCATAAACTTTTATGAACACTATAGTTACATCTTATCGAGAGAGATCCCTAGATTTACACCACTTGTCTTTATCGATTTTCTAGTATTAATTAGCCTAACTGAAAGAGAAAATATTATTTCACCCATAATTATATATTCCATAATAGCTATATCTATTATAATAGGTGACAGCCTTTTCATCATTGAGGGCACAAGAACAAGGGGGATAGCAGTGAGCAGGTGGATAGACCAAATTACAAAGGTTTACCTCTTTAGCAGGCTTTAAGAAAAGCTGTCAACCACCTGGGATGGCGCCGCTTAGTTCATGGGGTGACGATGCTTAGCAATGAGTGAAACGACTTATGATGAGATCATAATCATAAGTTTCTCTAACTTTCTCTATGTAATTAATTTACAGTTGAACTTTGTGATAACGACGTGGGTTTCATCAACAATTTGGCTATAACGTTATGTTTTCTGCGGTAAGGACATATTCCCCATATAGAATATGTTTCTCAGCCTTGCTTAATATGACAAACAATTATGCATGTATCTTGCATTTAACATCATTTTCAGCCTCAGTTTGCAATAAGATTTTCCAAGAACCAACGTACAAGAAAACTGTTGTTGAAATATGGTAACCTGACAAATTCCTTTCTCTTCCCTTCTGTTATTACTGCATATTGCTTTCTCCTGCGAACACAATCTGCAAGGTGCCAGGCTTGCTACAAGATCAAGGTCAATACTGTAGATTCCCCGTCTCATTGTAACCCTTACGCTTTCTACCTAACTCATTAACAGTACGTACCTGAAGTTAGTTTCCATGGCAGTTTTTAACTTAGTGTATGCATTTTAGTGTAGCATGGCCAGTGTGCTTTCACCACTGTTATTCATAATGGTGATGGATGATATACTGAAGGCAACAAAGGAAGCCTACACAGGTACAAGAATGAACATAATCTTATTTGCGGATGATGTTCTGATTTGGGGAGAGAATGAGAAAGTGGTCCAGGAACAGCTGGATGTTTTAAAGGAAAATATTGAGAAATGGGGAATGAAAATCAGTGTAGAAAAGAGTAAGACAATGGTGATGACAAGACATAAGGAAGAAGGGAAAGGAATTGTTAAAATTGGAGATGTAAATCTGGAAGTAGTTGAGCACTTCAAATATTTGGGAAGTGAAGTGATGGAAAATGCAAGACTGGATATGGAAATTAGCAAGAGAATACAAGGTGGGAGTGCCTTCTACTATCAAGTTCGGAATTTAATTTGGGATAAAGACATACCAATGAAGGCTAAAGAAGTGATGTACAAGACTTATTACTTACCAATATTGACATACGGAGCAGAAACTTGGCCTATGACCCGGAGGGATGAAAGTAGAATGCAGGCAGCCGAAATGAAATTTTTGAGGAGTATGTTACAGAAGACTAGAAGAGATAGAGTGAGAAATGAAGACATTCGAAAGGAAGTGAATGTACAGAAGCTGAACGAAAAGCTGGAACAGAACAGATTGAGATGGTATGGACATGTGAAGAGGATGAATGATGAAAGAATGCCAAAACAAGTGATGGAGAGGCAAATGACGGGAAAAAGAGGACGAGGAAGACCTAGAGGTCGGTGGTTGGACCTTGTTAAGTGCAGCGTGATAAACCGGAACATGGAGTGGCGTTCAGTGCTTGAGGAAGAGTGGTGGACAGACCGAGTAAAGTGGAGGGGACTCATGTTTGCTCCGACCCGGCCTAGGCTGGAGAACGGAAAATGATGATGATGATGATGGCCAGTGAAAGGAAGGTTTTAATGTTGGAAGAAAAAGTGGTTCTGGAAATTTAGAATGGAATGATAAAAGCTTATGTGTGTCATCAATTTGGCCCACTTAATTCCACAATTCAAACAATTTGGAAGAGCAAAGAAGAAGTAATATTGTTGCTGTATTTGAACAATCGATCAAAAATTAAGTGGTTACGAATACCTGATCGAAAATTAAGTGGTTACGAAAACCTGAATGGAGCAACATGAATGAAGCACTGTTCAAGTGGTTTAAGCAACAGAGAAGCTACAATGTACCCATTAGTGGGCCTCTTCGTATGATGGAAGAAGAAGAAAGATATCCCAAGAAATTAAAAGATGATGAATTTGTGTGCAGCAGTGGGTGGATTGAATGTCTTTTATAATCATTTTCCGTGTTGACATATACTTACTATAAGTTACTTATTTTGTCCACTGTACAACACAACTTCCTTTGTTTTGAGGTACTAAATCCTGGTACCTTAAAACAAAGTAAGTTGTATTGTACAGTGGACAAAATAAGTATAGTACGGTAATTATAGTTAACGCGCAGTTCGCTCCTCCAGTGGGGGTCCGGGTGGGGACACCAATAACCCGCTGATGACCCATCTAGGTGTCCTAGGCGAAACCCCACACAAGATACGCACAAACCTAGAAAAATTGCTGAGATTTAATTCACTGGCCGTGAAAGCCAATATACCATCTTTTTGGAAGCCTTCATAGGGAGGTTATGGCTGCTTGAGCCTTTAGTTCTCGCAGTTAAGAGGTGCAGGTGTGCTTCATAAAAAGGAAGGTAGTGCGCAGTTTGCTACTCCAGGGGAGGTCTGGGCGGCGACACCCAAAAGCCCACCGATGAGCCAGCTTGGTGTCCTAGGTGAAACCCCACACAAGATACGGCACAAACCTAGAAAAATTGCTGAGTTTAATAATAATATTGTATGGCCTTGGGTGCTGGGTCCAAGCTTTGTTATTTGATGTCCAGAGGGCAGCTTGCATGTCGAATTTTGTCGTTCCTTAGAATGCTATGAAAGTCAAAGAGGTTAGATATCTAAGCTCCTTGACAATAGAGTGCTTTCTAGTAGAATAAGGAGGAACTTTGTGTTGGCGAAAAATCTCAAGATTAATTTTGCCATTATGAACACTGCCTACTGAATTCAAATGGTTACTTTAAAATGCCAACAACGCATGACATGCGTGCTGGAATTTTTGTCGCCTTTCAAAAATTGCTTACCACGACCAGGAGCGAACCTGCAAGCTTTGGGTTGGTAGTCCGATACGATAACCACTTACCCACCATGGCAAGCCGCCAAAAGATAGTGACGAATGGGCTTAACTGGGTCTTGCCTCCAAAAAGAAGACTTGGTGCCCCTTGGACAGAGTAAAGAATGAGGGTTTTCTGGGCGCAAAAGAAAGCCAAATGTAACAAGACTTAACCTGGTCCTAGGTGGCCCTAGCGAATTATATATAATAATAATAAATTATAATCATCTTAAGTCCAAACTTCCGTCTGTCAAATTCCAATATCCTAGCTCCAATAAAATTGCACCAAATACTGTTGTGTGTTGCTTTTCTATTTGCCTAAATATGTTTCTTTGTTTCTAGATTGCTTTAATTTCTATTACAAGATGATATCAGTGGTTTATGTTCTGTGTTATTGTATTCATATTTACATTATAGCTAAAGCCCTGTGCGGATGCGGATATCCACAAATTATTTCGCCATGCGGATATAATTTGCATGGCTGTGCGGAAAGCGGATGAGCTGCAGATAATGTTAGGAGCAAATTTGCGGATAGTTTTAGAATACAATCTGATCTTGTTGAATATCATTACTACGCCCGGGATGTTTATGCTATATCATATTTTGCCGTTATGTCTTTTCCATGACAATTGTAAGATGATGATTTAAGCTAATCTCATTCAAATTATGTCACTAAGCATAGTGAACACTCTGAACTGAGAAGGGTAATTCTAGCTGTGAAACATTCATTTTAAACATAGCACATGACATACATGTTAAGAAAACCAGTTTCACAGTAATTTCGAAAGAGAATAATCCAGAAAATTTGATAATCAAAGGTGAAGCAGTTCAAAGAGTTCAGAAATACAGATATTTAGGAACCATAGTTAATTATACCAATGATTGCTCTCAAGAAATGAAGGCAAGGATAGGACAAGCCAGAAGTGCATTCAATCAAATGAGAAATTTATTGTGCAATAGATACCTTAGTATAAATTTAAAACTAAGGTTGCTAGAATGTTATGAGTTCTCGGTACTCTTCTACGGTATGGAAGCTTGGACACTCAAACACGATATGATTAACAAACTAGAGGCCTTTAAGATGTGGACATATTGAAGGATCTTATGAGTAAGCTGGATGGATAGAATCACAAATCTTGAGATATTGCATAGGATAGGTAAAGATAAGAAGATAATTACCGGTGTAAAATTAGGAAGTTTCAATACTTAAGTCATAAAATGAGAGGCGACAGGTATCGTCTTCTACAAGAAATTATTCAGCGGAAGGTTGAGGGCAGAAGGAGTCGATGAAGAAGAAGGATCTCTGGGTTGGACAACCTAACAAAATGGTTCAAGTGTAGTTCCAGTGAACTTTTCAGTGCTGCTAGATCCAAAAACCTTCTCCGAGGAGACAGCACATGAAGAAGACATGACATACATAGCCTAGGGGAACGACTTTCTCATCAAATGTCTAAATGTGTTGCTTTAATACTTAATGCTTTATCTAATTAAAAATATTATTGTAATGTCACTGGATTTGGATAATAAACGTGGTGATGCGGGTTGCATGCAAATAACAGTTGTGTGGATGCGGAAAACGTTTTGTCTATCCATGCAGGGCTCTAATTATAGCCTGTCAGTTTGTGAGATTCATTCAAGTTGTGTCCTTGTTTTCAGCTGCCCGAACTCGTATTAACAATGAGTTTAAGAAGAATAAGCATGTTAAGGAAGCATCTGTAGTTGAAGAGGTAAGTAACATTTCTTACATTTCAATTTCCTAGGTTATTTTGTATTGTAAGTTTATTATCAATGTTGTTTCCTTCATGGATCTGGGTCAAATTCAGATTTTTGAAACTTATCCATGTACAGTACATGAAGATTGTCTGGATATGGATTTGACTGGTTAAACTGTAACACCATTCTTCCTCTCTACATATACGACCACATCATGGTTTAGAGGCTAGCATTTTTGGTTTGGGTTTGGTTCCTAGTTCTCCCAAGAAATTTAATTCGGGTATGAGCCTCGTGAAACAAAACTGAGCAAAGGAAGGTTAGATTCCCACCTCAGCCATTGGAAGTGGTTTTCCGTGATTTCCAATATTTACTCCTGGCAAACGCCAGAATGGTTCCTAACTTAAGGTCGTGGCTGCCTCCGTCCTAATCCTTACCTCAATAACAAATCGTCGTCGTCGGCTGATACTCGTGTCTGAGTATCCATTTTTCTCCTACAATTTTCCTTCAATATTCATTCAGGCATGGTGATGTCCAGTCTTCGAATAATTATGCACTTAAAAATGCCAAAATATACACTAAAATGTGTCTAAATAAGCACTAAAATATGCATTAAAAATAAACATATACTGTATTTGATATCAATTAGTGGTTTATATTACAAGAAATTAATGTTACATATTAAATGTTGCCAAAATAAAGAAAATTACTTACAGTACTACTATAGATTGCTCCAGTTTGTCAATAAAATTTACAAGTTTTGATTACACTTAATCACTGCATGATGTAATAGGTTTTGAAACACAAACTTGCACCTATTTTCACTTAAAATGACTTTGTACTCAGAAAACACTTTCTCCACATCACATGCCACATTCCTGTTACTTGAAATATATGTCAAATATTCCAAAAGTGTCCTGCAGAAGCTGATGTCTACACTCAAGATTAAGAATGTTTTTGAATTATGCACTAACAGGAGGAAAACCCTAAATATGCACTGTTAAGTTAAAACTGTCCCAAATATGCAAAATGCATAATTATCTGTAACCTGTTGATGTCTTTGGTGGCTTATCAAGGCAATCTTGGCCAGAAACAATCGACCACATTGGTTGCACCTTATAGAGGGTGGAGGTCATGGTTGAGCTTGGCGTTGTTTACGCCTCTGTCATTTGTCTACAACCTGCCTTCAATGTTCACGCTCAAAATGTGCGACATCAGGTGCCGTAGTTGAACTCCAGCAAGGACGAACATTAGCAGTGGCACTCCAAGTACTTGGTTCTATTCCTATACTCCCAGGGGCGGATCCAGACACTGATCTTGGAGGGGGCGGTCATGAAATCTGTCCTCAAAATGGAGGGGGGGCGGGGTTATATACCATAATGCAAATTTAAAAGTTAACAATAAACATCGAATTATTTGCGCATACTTTTACCAAAATGTAATTTTTTTCGAAATGTGAAATTTTTCATTACTTTCCTACTTTCTGTGTGGTCACTAAACAATATTTTGTTTGCCTATACTTACCTATACTTACGTACACTCTATCAGTATCGGACTGGCCCTAAGAGCCCCCCCCCCCCCCTCTCACCCACCCTCATCCCAGTGACTTGCTCCAATTTTTACGCTGAAAAATATTTTTATGCCGAGTTTACTGACACGGGGATTGCGCGCATTGAAATACTGTGATCGTAATGTGCCCCCTTCGGAAATTACCCCCCCCCCCCTTTTCCCCATTTTTAGATACAATATAATAAGCTGATATTAGAGGCCTACTCGCACAAGGGCCGAGGTCATTAATTTTAAGACCCCGAGGCCCCTTGATGCCTCAGATGCCTTGAATGGTCCGAGGGGGGTCAAAAGTCCCCCGGACCTCCTCATAGGTAATGATTGACTTTGTCCCCTTTGCGAGTAGCCCTCCCTCTCTTAAGTTGTAAGCAAAGACGCAGAATATTTTAGCTAGCTAATAACTGGGGTCACAGGCCTATTTGCGCAAGGCTCTAAGGGCGGGCCTCGGCACTCATAGTCTCCTGGCCCGAGGCCTCGTTGGGAACTCCCATTCTTCCCAAATGGCCAGTCCGACACTGCTCTGTATATTATCATTTGCCATGCCAATAATATCGCTGGAGCGCTTTCGTAAAGATAGACTTTTAATTTTATCCAAAACGCTATCATACCGAGTTCATAGTTTATAGTTACTGTATTAATGTAATTAAAGGGTAGGAGAGTAAAATCAGAGTTATATAGTTTGATGACTGACAACCGTAAAAAAATAATTATATAGCTTATACAATAGCTTCAAGATTAAATAGAAACCCGGCTCGAGGCCCGAGGAATTTTAATCAATCGACGAGAAAAAGATCGTTAAAGACACGATTTAATCAGATTTACGGGAGTTTAACACTATATTTAACCTTTATTTTAGGGTTATAGGTTGAGCGAAATAAGAACAAGGCTACCCGAAATTATAACAGGTACATGTGTATTGCTAATTGTACGAAAATATTACAAATACAGCAATTTTGTTCATAAATACAATTTTAAGCTAAACAACAAACTCTAGTCGCCAGTTTGGTTTCTTCGCGTACCGATCAATCACGCGAGATGGGTCAACATAAACATCGTAGAGGATGTGCAACAAAGCAAGTCCGTTTAATCGTTCATCGGACATAGTTGACCGCAACCACGTCTTCAGCCTTCTCAAAGGAGAATATGACCTTTCCGATGAAGCGGCGCTGACGGGTAAAGTAGCCTAAATCTTGAGACATCGATGAATACTGGGGTACAACTCTTTATCGCAGGCAATTAAAGCTTCCATGGCTTTCTTTGGGATGGTTGATCCCGACTCAAGCTCCCGGGACCACTTTACCTTCCACATACGAAGTCAGCCTGTAGAAGCCTTGCCGCCGACGCGGCAGAATGTTGATTGAGAAGTTTGAAGTACTTTGCAGCGATTGTGTCCACATCCGGTGACGTCCATGATGATATTGGCATCATTGCTGATAGGCTGTGTAACTCTTGCGTTGCTTTAGGGAAGCGAGTGTTTAGGTCTTCTAGGACGTAGTCTAAAATGGGTATGAAAGTGGCCCGGCGATAGTAGTCTTCTACGGTTGACGCTGGATGATTTTCGCGGTGCTTTTGCCGTTGTGCGATGCGTGGGAGCAGACGTTCGGTTCCAAGTTGTTTTGCCAGAGCTTCTGATTCTTGGAAGAGCTCAGCAAATTGTGTTTCACACTCTTCGCGCCTCTTGCTCAACACAGCAGTAGTGTCGTCTAGCGCATCCTGGGCTTCCTTCAAGTCTATTTGCTCTTTTTTGAAACAAAATGCTGAGTGTTTTAGTGTCTCCAAGGATTTCTGACAAGCGTATGACGATAACTATAAAATCACTCTCACAAAGAGCAGCTATGAGCGTTGCCTTAGAAGCACTAAAGAGCGAAATTGTACAAAACCGTCGTGCCGTTCGATCCACCGCGTCTCACGAAGTCCACATAAAAGTTCACCTAGAGTCGCTTTAAATACATAGGAGTGTTTTGAGGACGAATCAATGGACATAATAGTGGCCTTCATAACTCCTATTGCATTTCGCACGGCGACGACTTTCGAGGACTTCGAAATAGACAAATTCAGAGCGTGTTTATAACAAGGGCACCTAACGGCATGCACTGCTTCGGTTTGCACCTCGGCGACAGCACCACAAGCTACTGACGCCATGATAGCGCACCCGTCAGTACCAACGCCAACACACCGACATGGGACAAGACAGTGATGCTTGAGAATCCTCAACACAGTTTTACCCACGTATCTGCCGGTTACGGTAGGCTCTGGGACTCCTTTGGTTTCTTGTTTCTTGCTGGTTCTCTCTTTGGTTTGCGTTTTCTTTTTCTCCCCTATAGTTCTTGCATCTGCATCTTCATCTCTTGTTTGTTGGTCGTATTCATCTTCATCCTCTGGTTCTGCTACATGTTTCTTCTTTTTCTTGATAGTAGGCTCTGCAACTTGTTTCTTGGCTTTATTTTTGGCTTTAAATTTTCTCTTCGAATCCTCCTTAGTTTCTTCTCCATCTTTATCTCTTGCTTGTGGATTTCTTCTTCGGTTTCTGCTTTCTTTGGTTCTTTTCCTTCCTGTAGCTCTCGCTCGGTTTCTGTTTCGGTCACGCTGTTTGCTTTTTCAATATTGTCATCATTTAGCATCTCTTCTCCAGTTTTCGGATTTGGCGATTCTTGCGCTAGCCCTTCAGTATTAATTTTATTTCTCTATCGACATTCTTCGGGCGATATTTTCCTGTTCGGATACTGGGATTTCGTCTTTTTTTCTTCCTTTTACTTTCCCTTTAATTACGTATTTTCCCTTTAAACGGTTGTGCACTGTTTCTCAGAGATTTATAAAGGTTGTGAAGTCTTCATACAATTTACCTCGATAGACATATCTCAGGCGCGGGTGGAGCGGGCCGAAGGGGATTATTCGTTTGTACTCGGCTCCGTTCAGACAGGCGGCGCGGCGGCTGCGCTGTGCTCTGTCAGCTCAGCTCGTCACAACAATAGCAACAGTGCTGGAAAATAAGCGAGCGGGGTAGCGAGAAGAGAGCGTCGCGACTAGGTAATTTAATATACTGTATATTGCACGATTATTAACTGAATACTAGTTAGGTTAAAATCGTTGTTTATAGTTCGTTTGGTGCGTCTCCTCCTTCGCTTCTCTCCTCTCCTTCGCTTTCCCCTTTTTCCTTTCTCTTTTTCCCTCTTTTCTTTTCTCTTAGGGGGGGGGGGCGATCGCCCCCCATCGCCCCCCCCCCCTGGATCCGCCCCTGTTTACTCCTCAGGGATTTTTCAAGCTGGTCCTTATAGCGCTTCAATAACAAATACACACACTATTACAGGGACCACAATATCACAGATTATCAAACAAATTCTACACACACCCTAGTACATGGGTATGAAGTGACCTTGATGTCCAAACCCCTAAAGAGAACAACAATTACTTTCTACACATACCTCTTCCCTGCACCATTTTATAGGTAGAGACACGATTTTCTTGCGAGCCCCAATATCGTGAATTGGGTAAATCTGATCACTATGTACAATAATTTGATATTTTAAGGCAATTGGGTAAGGAATTTCATGTTTTTGATACCATACAAAATGCAAAGTTTAGTTACAGAATTTCTTTCTCCCTTTATTGCAAAAAAAGACCACTTATTTAGGGAATGGCAAAATTTGCATTTACAATAACACTGATTTTTGGTGTTGTTTTGAGAATATCCTTGATTTTTTTAGGGGAAATATTGGAAATTTTCAGGGAAAATCACACATTTTAAGCAAGAAACAGCGACATTCAAATTTCATATTTGTGAACCTTAAATTTTATGAAAATTTCCGATATATTATTTTAAGGGGAAAACAGAAAATAAAAATTTATAATAAAATATATTGTTTTAGAAAGGTTTGAAGCCATTTTGCAATGTTTCTTTATTAATAACTAGCAGAAGTACCCGTTCTTCAAACTGTGTTCGGTTTTAACACCAGACGTTATCAATTGCGCTACTGTTGCAATGGTTAGCGGTTTGTCATTCCTTCATAAAATTATCAGAACGAAGTTCGTTTTCTGGGAATATCACACACACTGTTAATTTAAGGGCCTTAAAATGTGGTTTTCGGAGACCCTTTGTACAGGCTCCCCAATTTTGTGTCTCACATTGAGAAGCTCAACATATGCTTTGTAGTCCTTCTATGATAATTTTTATATTTCGCCTATTTTAGCATGTATTTTGAGAAGTTTTTCCCTATATCCACTGTATGAAAAGTATGGTGAAGAGTTTTATAAATGATTGGTGTATTGACTCTCATGGTTACCATACCTAATTTTACGATGCACCAAGCATCCAAACACGAGTTATAGGCATACATAAAGATACACAGAAAGACAGACAGACAATTCTATTGTCTACAACATATTACCCAGATATCAAAATATGGGTATACTGTATCTACCACACAGTATCAAACAAAATCATCCTTACGATGAACCAGTATGTAAAAAAAAAAAGAAGAAGAAGAAGAAGAAGATTAGTTAAAATGTGCTCTCAAACTAAATTCACCTAACGTGTACTTCCTGACGTGAAATAGAATTGAAAGCCATGTAGACGAAACGCAATACACGTCACATAAAAACTGACCCTCTATGTTGTGTTAGGTCCTCATACACAGGAAGAACCCTTTCATAAATATTATAAAGGCTTGTGGTGCGAGAAAATTCAGGTTCTTTAGCCTCAAATGGCCCAAATTCCTAAAAGCCGCAAAAAATGCTGATTCAATTCAGGAATTTTTGAAAATAATGTTGCTGTTTGGAGATATAATAGACCTTCTGTACTATATGTTGAACGTGAAAATTGCATGAAAAAAATCTAGGTTACCCCTTGACCCCCTTAATTGCATTGATGAATTATATAGTCTACGTTGGTTCCGTGATAACCTTACAGCCTTTTGCAAACTTTCACAGAAATGTAATAAATGGAGTGACATTGCTTCTTACAGAAATAGATGGAAAGTTGGATGCCACCCCTTGAGATAATGTTGTCATTGTTACCGATTTGCATTCCTTCATTAGTTTGTTAAATTAAATTAAATTAGTTTTCTGGGAATATTTCAGAAACTGTTGGATTTAGACAGGGACGGATTTACGTATCTGCCGCCCCTAGGCACATTCCGACAGCCCCCCTCCACACGTTGGTCATCCAGGGGTGGGGGTGGCACCCGAGAGTGATCCTTCACTCACGCACGCACACAAATGCAGCCGACCGGCTAATGAATCATCTAACTGATCGGCCGGTTGGCTGTATTTGTGTCCGAGTAAGGGTAAGCCCCGCTGGACGGCTGAGTAGGATAGGATACATCTTGCACGTCATTTTAATTTTAGACCATATTGATTGCATATAAAACAGATTGATTATTAAAAAAAACATAATCTAAATTGTGGGGTTGATGTTGATAAAAACTAAAAGTTACCGGTATTGATCTAAAATTGATTTAATTACATAAGAATTTAGAATATTCTTACAAACTGGCATATTTCCAATAGGCTAAATTTACTCAATAGAAAAGTTTCCTTTACACTTTGATAAAGTTTTAAAGTGATTGTTAAGTCTTTCTAAAAACGAGGGAAAACAGTATCAGCTACAATAAATGATACATCAAGTCTATTAAGGATTTGACAATTTTTAAAAACATAATTCAATGTTCATAATTAAGAACAAAATTAGATGTTAAAAACTAGTAAATCAATACACATATCTTATGCATCAATACAGTACATCTGCAACATCAGCGTTTTTTCTTTACATAGATTTTCTCCTGGATTTCATAATTGAGAACTCCTTTATTAGATCTTCAACTTTCATCTTGTCACTGTTCAAAAGTTCAGCCTTGTAACCGTACGTTCTCTCCTTTTTGGGGTTGTGGTTGATTATACTCACAATGAGGGAGAGCAAATAAAAAGGAACATCTCTTCCATTCATTCCTTTTCATTTAACACTAAGCATCAATCACTAACACTTCACTTCTCGGGATCTTATCACGCAATTCGACCAAGTCAACAGATACTAGCATGTCTTCCTACAATCTCCAAAGATAATCCGGACAGATACTCTAACACAAAATCCCTCAGTACAGACTCCCAACAAAAACAGCCAAAGATATATATAAAAACAAAATAGCATCAAAAAAGAACATATAAAAGAAACTTCATTGGCAAGGCCACCTGCCATGCCACACAGAGATGCAAACTGCCCTCCCAGCAAGCGCCATTTCCTTACCTTACAAACCCAAAAGAGCTGAACCTTGCAATCAGAATGGTTGCAATCGCCCCTCTTTGTGATCCTCACGTGAGAAGCACGTGAGTATCACATATATTAAAAATACATACATAAACGTAATATACATCAAGCATACTAAAAACACACAGAGTACAACAAATTATAGATCATCATCATCTTCGTCTCCTACAGTTTCTTCCATTCCACCTTCCTGGTTCTTCCTTTTCATCTGTTTCTCCTTCTTCACCATTCTTCTTTTTTCCTCTGCCTTCCATCTCGTCTTTTTCGTCATCCGCCATGTCATTCCGTACCTTGTACTCCTCATCTTCCATCTCCACCGTTCCTGTTTCCTTCCCTTCCTCATTTTCTTCTTCTTCTTCTTCTGATCCTTCACACTCTTATCTTCCTTTGCCTGACATCTCATCTTCTTCCTACTCATTTTCTTTGCTTTCCAACTCATCCTTTCATCCATTCTCCTGGTCCTCTTTGTCTTCATTCTCAACCACTTCTCTCTTCTTCTCTTCCACATTTTCCACCTCGTCTGTCTTGTCTTACTCAACAGTTCCTTTCTCTTCTTCCACTTTGTTTTCCCCTGTTTCTTCATCACCTTATCTTCTTCCAGTATGTTGTCTTCTCCATGACCTCTTGCACTTTTACCTTCTTCCTTATCCGTTTCTCCTTTCTCTTCTGCCTTTTCCTTTCTTTCACCTGCCTCCTTTCCGTCGGTTTCTTCCATATCACCTGCTTTCTCACGCCCCCCACATCGTTGATAATTTTCTTGTTTTCCTTCAAGTGAATCACTTATCTCATTCACTTCCTCCTCTTTTATCTTATCCTCCACTTCTTCCTCCTCTACAGCCACTTTCCAGGATTCCAACTCCATACTACTATTAAGTACAGACTTATGGTCCTGTATTTCTTTCCTGAGACTCTCTATCCTTGTGTTCGTGGCCCTGTTGCTCT
This sequence comes from Meconema thalassinum, assembly GCA_946902985.2. Taxonomy (NCBI): domain Eukaryota; kingdom Metazoa; phylum Arthropoda; class Insecta; order Orthoptera; family Tettigoniidae; genus Meconema; species Meconema thalassinum. Next base: position 219,518,034 of record OX336391.1, read on the forward strand.
CCTGAATTAACTTACGTACAAATTCCTTCACTTCTACTATCTGTTTGGTCACTGACACTACATTCTCATTTACAGAGCCTACCTGCTCCTTAATCTCCTTACTCATAGATTATCCTTGCTTCTTAATCTCTCCTTTTATTTCACTCAGTAGCATTTGTATCAAACTATCGTTCATAACCCCCATTCGTCCCCCACGTTGGGTGCCATTTTGTAATTTTTATAACTTCCCTTTATCGATCCCCACGTTGGGCGCCATAATTGTAACCGTACGTTCTCTCCTTTTCGGGGTTGTGGTTGATTATACTCACAATGAGGGAGAGCGATTAAAAATAAACATCTCTTCCATTTATTCCTTTTCATTTAACACTAAGCATCAATCACTAACACTTCACTTCTCGGGATCTTATCACGCAATCCGACCAAGTCAACAGATACTAGCATGTCTTCCTACAATCTCCAAAGATAATCCGGACAGATACTCTAACACAAAATCCCTCAGTACAGACTCCCAACAAAAACAGCCAAAGATATATATAAAAACAAAATAGCATAAAAAAAAGAACATATAAAAGAAACTTCATTGGCAAGGCCACCTGCCATGTCACACAGAGATGCAAACTGACCTCCCAGCAAGCGCCATTTCCTTACCTTACAAACCCAAAAGCGCTGAGCCTTGCAATCAGAATGGTTGCAGCCTCGATGTGTAGAATAGCCAACAAGTTTAATTTGTCTTCATTCATCCTTGATCTAAGACAAAACTATTCTTTTTAAGACAGAAAATGAACGTTCCGCTGAGCAGTTGGAAACAGCTGTGCACAAATACATACGAAGAGCTATATCAATGTTGGGGATGTTGATTGGAGTTGTTCTTCTCTAATATATTTCATTATGACGAGTGGGTTGTTTCTAATTCCGCTACTCTACAACAGACAAGAAAAATGTACACATTCATTTGAAAATGACTTTTCTAGATCATTGGCATACAATGACTGAAGTTTGTTTGCACGCTCTATTATTGTTTCAGTTGAGGAGGAGGACAGATCGTTAAAAACTGAAAACTTGTCTGCTATTTCGCTGTATGCGTTTTTCCACTTCTGCAACTCAGATTTTAGTTGGTCGAGAACTACATAAGATGTCTCAACTCTAAATTTGTCACGTCCTTCAAGAAGTACTTCAGTTTATTTGTTTTCGTCAGCCTGGAATTTTCTCTTTTTTTGAATTTTGTAGCAAGTCTCATAGTCCAAATCACATAGTTTTTTAGCCCTTTCTTCATATACGGCATACATGTCTCGGAGAGAACCAATAAAAAGGACTAAAGAATCATACAGTCTCACAACTCTTTCTATGGACGTTTCTATTTTCTAGAGAGTTTGACTAATTTGTTCAAACCTGTCCAATATATCACTCCAAAGTTCCATCATGAATACCGTTTCCAGCCTATTCAATGATCTCAAAAGACAATTAGCATCATCATCAAAACCGTTCTTCTCCAGCTCTGGTCGTACTGTCTCTATCCACCATCTCCGTGGCTTTCCTCTTGGGTTTTTCCCCCTTATGTCCAGTTCGAAGTATTTCTTAGCTGTTCATGTGTTATCCATTCTCATTACATAACCATACCACTGAAGTCTGTGTTTCTCTAGGAGGTTGGTAATAGGAACCCTGTTTCTCTGTGTACTTAATTTCTGATCTTGTCTCTCGTGATACTTTGATTCATAGTCCTGGTAATTCTTATTTCTGTTGCTTGAATTCTGTTCTAGTCCTTATTAAACAGTGTACATGTCTCCATTGGTACAAAGTAGATGTAATACAAAGTTGACTTTGCTGCCTGTCCCTGAGTAAGTTCTGAACTTGATTATGCAAATTTGATGCTTTTTGTGTCCTATTTAGGATTTCTTATCGGACGGTGTTATCCTTGGAAACAATACAAAGAGGTACTGAAAGTGTGAAACGGATTCTATTTTTGCTCCCCCAAATAGACTTTTGAACTGGTTCTCTGTCTTTTTATGGTAATTTCAATGTTGATCTTCAGCTTAAGTTCTTTAAATTTATTGTTCCAAGCAGTCGGTCTCTCCTGTACTTCCACTTCTGTTTCCCCTCATCATCTGCAGATACAGTTTACGCCTCGTTATTTTGCAGGTCAATCCCGGTTTTAAAGTCGTACAGAGGACAGTCTGCAAGCCTCAGATATGTGCAATTGATGTGAGTTTTCAGTTGCGCGGAAAGCAACTCTCATATCAATTTACATGCCTGAGGTTCGCCTCCTGTCCTCTGTGAAACTGTGAAACCGGGGCTTGCCGGCCAAAAACCGTGACGAGAACTGTACCAAAGCTCCTGTTTCATTTGCAGATTCCCTAATAGACTTTAAAATTCTGCCCATGAGTATGACAAACAAGATTGGTGACAGGCACTTTCTTGCTGGACTTAATGATTCAGATCGACCATTTCCTATTTGGACACTACTATAACAAATACGGTATAGCGTCTTCATACCTGCCAACCCTTCCGATTTATTCGGAAACTTTCCGATTTTTCACCTCGTCTTCCGATCTTCTTAATTACTATTATTTCTTCCGAATTTCGGTCCCCAGTGATATATTGTAAAATAAAAATAAAATAAAAAGGAACTGCAAATAATTTCTATTCACAAGGAGATTCTCTCGTAAGTCGTAATTGCTTTTGTGATTTGCGTAACCTTGTTTTTGTGTAAGTTTTTGTAACTACATCACTTGGCCGCGATCTCGGATTGGTGAGTCAGCTGATCTGCCTACCGCATACTGATTGGTGGTATTTCACGGACAAATAGACGTCAAACCTACGCTGATTAGTCGAGGCTGGCCACGTGACTGCAGAATGGGTGAAACCTTGTATGCTACGCGCGGCAATTGTGACTTCCTCCGTTTGACGCCACGTGTTTATACTCTGCTAGCGTCACGTTTAGTGCATTTAATTGAAGTATTAATGTGTGCGTCGGTAGATAATTATTTCAACGTGTTGTGTCGATGATGGTTCCGTGTCGTGTGTTTTAAGTTTTTCTCGTCACGTTATGGCGACAAAACCTCATAAACGTTACTCCAAGTGTTCAAAGAAAGCTATAAAACTGAATTTCCATTCATTTTACCATCTAGTAGAGGAAACCATTTTGCTCTTTGTTCCGTGTGTCATTGCGATATAAATATATCTCATGGTGGAAAAACTGACATTGTAACTCACAGCAACACTTCAAAACACAAGGACAGTGCTAGTTGTTTACAGAAGAACAAAAAATTAGGTACGTTTTTTGTTCACGGGAATGAAGACAATGCTGCCATTCGAGCAGAATGTTTGTTCACGGCGTTCGTCGTAGAACATAACCTCTCGTTATCATGTTCCGATCACGCGGGACAATTGTTTAGAAAAATGTTCCCGGATTCGGAAATTGCGAAGAAATATGCCTGTGGCAGGACAAAAACATCCGCCATTGTTCATGAAATGGCATGTGACGCCGATTCAAAAATTATTAATATTTTAAAATGTGGGCCTTTCGCGATCTCCACTGATGGTAGCAATGATAGAGATAGTAAGCTGTATCCTGTCGTCGTGTCATTTTTCAACAAAGAATCGAAGATGATTGAAAATCGTTTGCTATCTATGGAAAATTTGGAAGGTGACTCGACTGGTGCTAACATTGGTAATTTGCTTCTGCGTCTTCTGGAAAGACATGCCATTCCAATGGCAAACTGTATAGCTTTTAGTGCAGACAATGCCCCTGTTATGATAGGGAGGAAAAATGGTGTTGCTGCGAAATTAAAAGAGCAGTGTAAAAACATTATTGTTTTAGGATGCCCATGCCATTTAATTCATCTGGCTGCTGAGAAAGGTGCTGATTCCCTTCCTGTGAAAATTGATGAGATAATGATTGATATTTATTATTATTTAAACAAAAGCTGCAAGAGGAAAGATGAGCTGAAGTAATATCAAGCTCTTTACCAAACTGATGTTAGGGAAATACTGAAGCATGTGTGCACGCGTTGGTTGTCCTTGGGTAAATGCTTAGAAAGACTGATTTCACAGTGGAAGCCACTGCTGAGGTTTTTTGAGGATGAGGTGAACCAATCCACTGGCACAAAAACATCTCTCAAGTATTTCCAAATTCCCAAAGTAAAGGCACATGAAGATAAGCCTTCAGAAGTGGAATTTGGTGTTAGTGTGAACAACAGAGTACAAGATCAAGCACGTGTTATCATTGGCAAAAGGAAGTTGGAGAGCAGTTCTTCTCCGTCTGTACGGAAAAAAGTGATGGAACCAAGTCAATCTGTTGGTATTTCAAGACAGGAGAGACTATTTCTTTTTCTGTCATCTAAGTTAAATGAGGCATTTTGCTTGTTTCTGGCATTTACCATCCCTACATTTGAAAAATATAACGAAGTTCTTCAATCTCAAGCACCTCACATCCATGTCCTAAGATCCATACTGATTGATTTGCTGACGGAAATTCTCTGTAGGTTTGTTAAGCCAGTGGCCATCAAGAAATATTGCACAATTTTAGAAGTGGTCTATCACACAAGAGAGAATCAGAAAGCTGATGATGATTTGGTAATTGGTTCAACAACATCTAGTTGTGTAGAAAATCTGGCTTCTGAGGAGAAGAAGGTCTTTTATTTGCACGTCAGGAACTACTTCACTGCAGCCTCTGATTATATTATTCATAAATTTAATTTGGACAGTGAGTTTTCTGTTAATGCTCAAGTGGCACAGATAAGGTCTTTGTCTACTGCTTCCTTTAGTGCCGTGAAGTATTATATCTCTAAGTTTCCAATTATGTTGCCCAAAAAAAGACGGTGAAGATGAGCACCAAGCAATGGATGCATTACAATGCCAGTTTTGTGCTCTCCAAATGGAGGATTTGCCATCTTCTATTGTGGAAGGAAAAAGAGCAGATTGTTCTTGGTCTGCTATAGGGGATATACGAGGTGGAGATGGGTGTCTGAAATATGACAGACTAGCTAGAGTATTGCTGTCAATGTTAACAATCCCACACAGCTAAGTTGAATGTGAGAGATTGTTTAGTCAGGTGAAGAAGATAAGGACACAATTCCGATCATCTCTGAATGACGAAAACCTCAACAAACTGTTAGTGGTTAAATCAAGCCTAAGTGGAAATTGCTATGAGCAGCAGTATGACAGGGCATTTTTGAAGAGACCAAAGTCGGCTACGAGGTCTGCATTAAATCAGTAAGCAGTCTCAAGATTACCATCCACATGTATATACATCACCTAATCTTAATTAGGTAAGTTGTCCATGGTAGCCTAATTAACTTTAGTTTGACAAAACTTGAATATGTGGTAGCGAATGCGAAGTGTATTCCATCAGAATGATTGTATGCATTTTCTTTAAGCACACAATTGTGTTCTCTTACGTTTAAATATTTGCCATACATACTACTCGATGATTGATGATTGTTTACATTTTTGTGAATTTTATGCTGAATTCATACTTTGCCAATAAAGACATGCAGGTCTTTAGTGTACCCTCTTTTGCCCACGCCACTGTATACTGTGCATGATGAAATCTATAATTTTAAAAAATCTTCCTATTTTTGACCTCCGAAGGTTGGCAGGTATGCAAGTATAAAAATGGATCCCAAATGACAAGGTTACTGTCCCCATAAGACAATAAAATGTTAATTACCTTTTTTTTCTCGTCTTTCCATGCATATTTTTCAGCTCCAATTGTAAAATACTTTCTTGTAATAAATGAGGGGTATGATCATCTACAAAAACCTGCCTATTATAGCCTATCCCCTAGTTTGCCCGGTGAATCTACTTCCACCTTCCAGCGTGCAGAGAGAACTTTTTTTAAAAATCGAATGCCCATCATACATGAACAATTTTATCCCGGAAGAGGCTATACAATTAAAGTGGAGGAGAGGAGAAATAGGAAACTTCGACATCAAACACAATTTTTACTACCAGACTCAAGGGCAGCTTCATACTACAAGAAGACATTATTGTCTGTTTGTAGTATGGAACCCAAAAAGAATAACGACGGAACTCATACAGAGAGATGATGAATTTTGGGAGAGTATTCTTTCCCGTTACTTGACCGGTCTTACAAACAAGTCATCCATCCTTCCTGAGATAACGGACTCAAGACAGTAGACGCCCTTACTTTTACTGAGTACTGGTAATGTTCCAGGCGCTGCCGGAGTTGTGTGTTTATATGCTATAGAAAGATGCACGTCAATTATTATGCATTGTGTATTCACTCACGAAATCCATTCCTCACTTCTGTGTTGTATAGCTTTCTGAAGATTGTTAGGACTGGAGTTCAGATTTTTATATATTTCAAAATATATTATGGCCCAAATGTTAAGAAACCAAAGATCTATCCCGGCATTATTTTTAAACATAAATGGTTCATTCTTATGCATTATCAGTTCATAACGTCTACGTATCTAGTCGGGGACCATACGATTCCGACGTTACTTCATTTCTTTGGGGAACGTAATCGTGTAGTGGTCAAGCTGCTTGGCTTCCACCATGGTTCGATTCCTGGCTGAGATTTTCGAAGTGAAATATCACGTCCTGTGGTTCCGATTCCACGTTAAAATAAAGGTTCCGTAGCTCTAATCGCGAGATTAACGGTCACGTAAAACTACAATCCTCATTCATTATCCATGTCTATGAAATTGGTGGGGCGGGGCTGGAGTATACAAGCGTATAGCATAATTTTTACTGTTGATATGCCCTTTTAATACATACTGTGCTATTAATAAACCAGCTTGTGGCGGGCAATGTTGGCTGTTGCCTCCGAGGTCCCGGCTCTGCCAAGAAGGTGCGGGGTCTCCAAGCCACGTGATGCTAAGTGGGAGCCTGCCGGATGCTGTGGCTCATATTTATAATATTGGTTTTAGATCCCTTTTAACTGTGGCTTTTAGAGATGCCGGGGTGCCGGAATTTTGCTCCAAAGGGGATCTTTAACTTGCCAGTAAATCTACTGTCACGTCTCCTTCACATTTGCGCACCCTCACATGCCAACTGACTGTGCCGGGGTTCGATCCCGCTACCTTGGGAACAGGAGGCGAGAACGTTACCGCTGAGCCACGCAGCCAGTCGCTGTGACTCAGGACGCTTGTTAGTTGTCCCTTGATACAGCCAGGAACTCTAATGGGGTATCTACTGTATACCTGCCAACCCTTCCGATTTATTCGGAAACTTTCCGAATTTTCACCTCGTCTTCCGATCTTCTTAATTACTATTATTTCTTCCGAATTTCGGGCCCCAGTGATATATTGTAAAAGAAAAAGCAACTGCAAATAACTTCCATTCTCAAGGAGAATCTCTCGTAAGTCTTAATTGCTTTTGTGATTTGCGTAACCTTGTTTTTTTTTGTGTAAGTTCCTAGCTTGGCAGTGAGCTCCATAACTGCGATCTCGGAATGGTAAGTCAGCTGATCGGCCTACCGCATACTGATTGGTGGTGTTTTACGGACAATTTTTGTTTTGTTTTTTGTTAGCTCTTAATTGGGAGTGTCAAGCCTGACATACGGCTTTTTACTCATCTGTAAAAATTTGATGCCATTAAGTTGGCGGGTTCAAGGGGGCGATACGAATAGGAGGGGGAAAGCATTCCGGCCACTAAGAGAGGGGAACCATAACTTATTGGCCAGAGCTGAAACCCTCAGAAAATTTAATAATAATAATATGTGTGTGAGAAAGAAGAAGGGGTGTCGGGAGACAAAAAGAAGATCTTAGCACCAAACCAGCTTCAACAAAGGTAACAAATAGGGGGCCAAGAGGATTAAATTGTAATTTAGAATTTAGAAAGTATTAATATTTAGAATACGTAAGCCAAGGACCACGATACTTGTACTTGGTCCTAGGCTTGGACGTATGAATGATAGGTTCTAAAATATGACGTCCACGGAGTTCCGCCTGGATACACCGGCGCATTCTGAACTTGGTCATCTTACAGATTTTATTAATCTGGGTGGAAATAGTAGGTATTCGAAATTCATGTCTTATCTGAACATTGGTCTTTTGCAAACGGCTGAGCCTGAAAAAAGATCTTAAAGTTTTATTTTGAAACGTCTGAAGTTTCAAAATATTTGATTTAGCAATGTGAGACCAGGCTTCACATCCATACAGCATTACGGGGCGAATGAGCGCTAGATAAAGCTTTCGCTTTATTGTCGCGCTTAGATATTTATTGCTCGAGAGCGGATAAATAGCTTTGCACCGCACTGCCGCACGCTGTAAGGCCTGGTCTACATGTTGCTGAAAAGTCAGCTTATTATTTGAGTAGGGGAATTAATTTAGCAAAATTAAGCTCCCTGCAGAGCGCGAAGATGTCACCTAGGCCCGAGAGGCTAGACTGTGGCCCAATATCACCAGCGCCATCGCTACCGCCAGATTGCGTTGCATCAGAAGTGGAAGTGCTTGGGTTCGATCCACCCATGGCTGCAGCAAAGCTCAAGTCCTGGGTTACTGCCCGTGAATTGACTAGTCGCTTCAGCTTTTCCTTTCTAGTTTCAGCCCTGGTCTGGCGATCCTTTTCGAGTTCCTTATAAGCAGGACACTCGCTATAAGAGGCGGTGTGATCACCCTTGCAGTTAGCACAGATTGCCTTCTGATCCGGGGTAAGAGGGCAATCTTCAGCCTTGTGGCCTTCGCCACATTTGACGCAACGTAAGGGCATCTTGCAGTAGTTGCCAGTAGGCCCGTAACCAGGGGCGCACCCAGACTTTTGGTTTGGAGGGGGCTTTCCTCCATATTATGATTTCAGCTATGGAAAGAGAATGTGTCCATTATTAGTCTTGTATGTAAATATGTATATTTGAGATCATATGCATAAAAAGATATTCTATAAGATCAAACATACTGTAGAATGCTCTGTTAAAACCAATACAAAAGATGCTATTGGACTGGAGATTATTTAAACAAAATGTGCATTTGTTTTATACAAATTTTAGTTACAGTACCATTGAGCTAAGGTTATACAAGCAATAAAGAGGAACTGCATGATTTTTATCAAGAATTAACTTTTGATCACGATCAGAGTGATAACGACTGGATTGCTCTGCTCACTATTATCATAACTATATATCCAGCTACCAGGATCGTCAGATTGATGTGTAACTTTAATTATCTGCTATCATTTACTAAGTTTTGAGTTGTTTATTCCAAGAACTAGTAAAGGTTTTAGGAAATTAATAATATTTTGATTTTGAATATGTAAATTTAATAGGAACTAAAAATTACATTTAAAAAATAAGAGATGTACGGTAATTGTATACCATAGTGTTATGAAAAATGAAAATGAAATGAAAATCCACAGCCTGCTTCCAGTCTCCGACCGGGTCAGGAATGGAATGAATGAAGCCCCCATCTAGCGGCGAGGATATGAACTGTGCCGGCTGCCGAGGCCTGACGCACTCCTCTGGGGCAATGATTAAATGAATGACAAATGAAATGATAGTGGAGAGTGTTGCTGGAATGAAATTTTGACAGGGAAAACCGGAGTACCCGGAGAAAAACCTGTTGGCCTCCGTTTTGTCCAGCACAGATCTCACATGGAGTGATCGGGATTTGAACCACGGACCCAGCGGTGAGAGGCCGGCGTGCTGCCGCCTAAGCCACGGCGGCTTCACCATAGTGTTATGGATTGTAACAAATATTTTATGTACTGTACGTGGAAATATATAAGTTATTTTAATTTTCCTTAATAACTAACTTTATAATAAAAAATCTTAAACATTTCTAGAATTTCAAGTTGAACTTAATTACACAGGCTGAATGCAAGTTTAAACAAATACTTGAATACAAATCATGTATTAATGAATTAACATTAACGTTGTTTGAATAAAGTGGAAATTCAAATTTCACTGAACAAAATCCAGCCACCTAGCAGATTTTTTCAAAATGGAAGCTACCTCTGTACTGGTGACATCAATTCCGGTGAATATTCAGTGTTGCTAGTCCAGTCAGCCTGTCTGCACCCATGGTATTCCTAAGATATGTTTTCAGCCGACGTAGTGTAGAAAATGACCTCTCAGCAGTGCTTGTACTCACAGGGATGGTACACAAAATTCTCAACAATTTGTTGATATTAGGAAACAAGTTCTTGTCACATAGATTCAACACATCGATTGCGTTTTTAGGGATATTAGCGTGGGTCTTGAAGCTCTTGTGCCACAGTTCAAACTCAGCCATAAGCAGGCCTTCGTTGTTCCCTCCACTTTCAATTATGTCATTCTTATAAACATTACACAGCTGTAAGAAATCAAGTTGCATTTTTCTTGGAAGGTTTCTTTATGTGTATGTGATGCATTGGCTGATGGCAGTACGCACTCAAAACTCTTTAATAAGCCTTGATGCTTGATGAATCGAGATTCCAATGAAATAATGAGTCAATCCAAGGGATGAAAACAGATCTTTCTTAGTATAATTCTGGAGTTTCTGCTGGTATGTTGCTTCTGTTCAGTTGTCTTCCAACTGTTCGAGGCATCGAAATTATTGAACTGCAGTTATTAGCAATTTTGATAGCTTCTTCAAACAACGAGTGAAATTCTTGATCTGCATTTTTTCTTAGAGATTTTAAGCTTTCGATCACAGTTTCAGCATGTGTAATTGCAGACGATAAATCTAAATCAGTTCCCTGAAGCTTTTTTGCTTAGGTTTGCTGTGTAACCAAGCAGTTTTTCTGATGCCATGAGAGAAATTATAAATTCACCTTGACTTAAGGAGTTTAGTAGTATTAGAGCTCCTGAAGAAGATTCCCTATCATTCCAGTTTTTAATCTCCTCTAAAGCTACTTCAAGAGGTTGCAGCAGTTCTTTCATAACAAAAATAGCATCGTGCCTTTGTACCCATCTCGTTGGTCAAAGCTGCAGGAGTTTTTTCTTGTTGGTTTCAAGATTGACCTCAGATTCGTGCACTGTTCTAAAACTGCTTGTCTTTTAGGAGTGTTAAAAAAATCCCACAACTTCTCCACTATTCCAAAGCAGTTCCTGATTGATACAACCTCAGACGCGGTCGACAATGCCAGGCTAAGGCTATGAGAAGCGCAATGCACGAATATTGCTGTGGGGTGAGCTTCTTGGATGCATGCTTGAGCCCCTTTAAACTTTGCACTCATGGCAGACGCTCCATCATACCCCTGGCCACCTTTCATCAATGTTTTTGCCAATACGCTACCCGTAGTAGAGTTTTGAGGCGTGAACTTCAAAAATTGCTCACATATTTCATAGCCATTTGAAGTATTTGGCGTTACATGACGTAAACACAAAGAAAACTGTTCAACAGTTGAAAGATTAGATGTTTCATCTGTGAGAACAGTAAAAAACTTAGCTTCTTTTACTTTACTTGCTATTTTTTTAGTTATTATTTGGTTACAAGCATCGACGACTTGATTTTGAAAATTCCAACTTATGTAGGTCGCATTTTTGCCACATGACCGAAAGTGATCTTTCAAATTGTTGTCACCTGCTTCAATTCTAGCTGTGAGCAAAGCTCTTTTAAGTTCCCCTCATGTTCAAATGGTTTGCTGTCGATTTGAAACTGACCATAATCTCTATGGCCCCTACGGGCGATATTTTGCCTGCCACACAAAATAATAGTCTCTATTATGTGAATTATTCTTTTCACATTATTTTGGGCTTAGACATATTTTCCTTTATCAAGAGATTTGTCAATCGGTTTCATTCGGCAGTCCATAACTCTTTTATAGTTAGCTGCGCTTACACGTGAGTCTTTATGATACTGCGAGTTTGCATGTTTTTCATACTTTTCTAGTGCTTTTTTCCTGTTACAAAAATCTTCTTTAACAAGTTGTCCAGTATGTTGAGCCATACTCTTACCTACTTCATTTTTTGAAAAAAGCATACAATGGACACAGTATGCAGTCTTCAATACGAAAGCCAGATATATTTCTTTAGTCATGAAAACGAAAATTTTCGTTGTTGGTTCCCATGCGATCTAAAAGGAAAGTTAAAGTTGCTCTGAGGAACCCATTTGTCATTCAAAACTTGGAACTTTTCATTGTCCGTCAACACTTTGTTTTTAAATAAACCAATGTCCAAATCCATGTTATGTTTACTTACAACGGCCTTAGGCCTGCTCACATTTACCTCTGAGCCCTCCTCTGACGAACAACTTGGCTGTTTTTCTATGCTTGCAGTCCTTGTTAACAGTTCCTTACTCGTTGAAGGATTGGCACATTCACTAACACTAACCAGATCTTCTTATTTATTGATTTTTTTGCGGTTTAAAATAATTTTGCATGTTTGACTTTCTTTCGTCTCCCATTACTACTAGTCCAATTGGACACACTACAAACACCAATAGCCAATAGAAAATACAAACACAACAACAATTAACGAATCAACTTTTACAAACACCACCACTGACTTGACGCCTGACACAGAGCACAGCACAATTCCTTGGGGAGAGAAATTTTCACCGTTGTCCCACGCGCATCTTGCTCCAAGCATAGTTACGACAACGGCCGGAAATATCCGATCGTGTTGTGTTTACAATATATATTATTATCACTCAAGTGTTGCATAAATATAGGCCCAACATAATTCTATTTTAAACCAGTAGAAAATCGCAAAATGTTCCAACGTTCCAACACTAAACATTCTGGAGCCCGTTATGCAATCAATTTTCTTGAAAGATATCAATGTTTTTAAAAGTGTTCCCAGGTTTTGGGGGTAGGGGGGGGGGGGGCTTAAGCCCCCAAAGCCCCCCTCTGGGTGCGCCCCTGCCCGTAACGCTGGCACTTGTAACACTGAGCGGGGCCAGTCCTGCCCTTGTAAGCCTCAATGTTTACTTTGCATCCGCAGAGGTATCTCAGAGAATAGATGGTTTTGGAAAACTCTATATTCGGGAGTGTGACACTCATTACGCTCAGGGGCGTTTCAGTACCGGTAGTCGCATTCCGTTTGGTGTACTGGTACACGTCCCTGGGTTCGTAACTGAGCACCTCCAGCTCCTTGCGTACCCAGTCGGTTTCCACCGTGTGAGCAATATTTCTAACTACAGTACCACCTTTAATAATCGATCAGCAGGGAGCTGGTGAGTATAAAAGGCAGTATTACTGTCTTCAAAATAGTGCTTCACGCGCCGGTAATCCTCTGTGGTGTCCATGAAAAAGTTAAGGGTATCCCTGGTATTGACAACCCTGATATCGCCCTGACAAACAGATTTGAGATACCTATAGTGGCGCTGATACTGACTTTTGTCAGCTACCACTACAGGTGGTATCCGAGGGGCCTTGACAGGCGGGGGAGGATTTGCATTCGTTTCCATAGGGGCAGGAGCCGGTTCCGACTGCTGAGGTACTGTAACAGGGGCATCAGTCCTGGACTTCGAAGCAGAAGTGCCAGGAGCTTCAATTAATGGCCGTTCAGTAACTGGACTTCTAGACCGGGTAGTAGTAGGTGATGGAATGAAGTCCATTGGAGTAGTATTCCCAGCAGTGGGAAGGGCAGACAAAATCGTGTATGAGTTAGAAATAGGAGTAGGGACTGTGATTTTAGCGGCCTTAGAATGAATAGATCCTTTTCGCAGCCTCATTTTTGGCGGCTTCCTTTTCCCCTTCGTAACTCGGTTCCATTCTACATCATAGCCGCTATTGACTTTGGCTTCCGCAGCCTTGACAAACTCCAGGGCCTTAATGAGCTCCGGAGCAGTCGGCGATTTTGCCAATACTTGAATAGAACCGCAGCTACCACGAGAAGTGCAAGGTGAAGTCGACGTAGTGAGTCCAGAGGACGAAAGAGGTAGCGCAGGCCATGAGGTGCCAATACCAGGGATATTCTGATCAGCTGTGGTGTTTGGATCGTAAAACTGCGATGATGGTAAAGCCATGCAGGAAGTTGGAGGCAATTTGGGAACGTGATTAGGGGCCCCGCCACCGAGCGGGGGGCCCGAAGCCATGTGTAAAGAGGAAGTCAGAAAGGAATGTATCAGGGACAGGAGGGGGGTAAAAGGAGGCCCAAACTTTGGAAGATCGCTTCAGGCTATCGAAGCCTGCCGAAACGGGCAAGAAGCGAAATATCCAAGGTTTTAGGAAGGATGGTAAATAAGGTAGGGAGAAGTTAACTTTAATGAGCTGTGAGCTTAAACTCACTTAAAAAGTGAATTAACACTATAAAAAAAGCAATGAAAAACCCCAATTAAGAGCTCGCGATGAATTTACAATTTACGTCGAAAGCAAAATGGCGGCTCCTTATGAAGCCAACAATCGAAGTCGACAATCTGTATATTACGGACAAATAGTGTCAAGCCTACGCTGATTGGTGACTGCAGAAGGGGATTGAAACCTTGTGTGCTACGCACGGCGATTGTGATTTGTTCCGTTTGACGCCACGTGTTTATACTCTGCTAGCGTCACGTTTAGTGCATTAAATTGAGGTATTAATGTGTGCGTCGGTAGATAATTATTTCAACGAGTTGTGTCGATGATTGTTTCGCGTCATGTGTTTTAAGTTTCTCTCGTCACGTTATGGTGACAAAACCTCAGAAACGTTATCTCCAAGTGTTCAAAAAACCTATAAAACTGAATTTCAATTCATTTTACAATCTAGTAGAGGAAACCATTTTGCTCTTTGTTCCGCATGCCGTTGTGATATAAATATTTCTCATGGTAGAAAAAACTGAAATAGTAACTCACAGCAACACTCTAAAACACAAGGACAGTGCTAGCTGTTTACAGAAGAAAAAAATTAGGTACGTTTTTTGTTCACGGGAATGAAGACAATACTACCATTCGAGCAGAATGTTTGTACACGGCGTTCATCGTAGAACATAACCTCTCGTTATCATGTTCCGATCACGTGGGACAATTGTGTAGCAAATGTTCCCGGATTCGGAAATTGCGAAGAAATATGCCTGTGGCAGGACAAAAACATCCGGCATTGTTCATGAAATGGCACTTGACGCCGATTCAAATATTATTAATATTTTAAAATGTGGGCCTTTCGCGATCTCCACTGATGGTAGCAATGATAGAGATAGTAAGCCGTATCCTGTCGTCGTGTCATTTTTCAACAAAGAAGCGAAGATGATTGAAAATCGTTTTGCTATCCATGAAAAATTTGGAAGGTGACTCGACTGGTGCTAACATTGGAAATTTGCGTCTGCGTCTTCTGGAAAGACATGCCATTCCAATGTCAAACTGTATAGCTTTTATTGCAAACAATGCCCCTGTTATGATAGGGAGGAAAAATGGTGTTGCCAAAAAAAAGACGGTGAAGATGAGCACCAAGCAATGGATGCATTACAGTGACAGTTTTGTGCTCTCGAAATGGGGGATTTGCCAGCTTCTATTGTGGAAGGAAAAAGAGCAGATTGTTCTTGGTCTGCAATAGGGGATATACGAGGTGGAGATGGGTGTCTGAAATATGACAGAGTAGATGGAGTAATGCTGTCAATATTAACAATCCCACACAGCAACGTGGAATGTGAGAGATTGTTTAGCCAGGTGAAGAAGATAAGGACACAATTCCGATCATCTCTGAATGACGAAAACCTCAACAAACTGTTAGTGGTTAAATCAAGCCTAAGTGGAAATTGCTATGAGCAGCAGTATGACAGGGCATTTTTGAAGAGACCAAAGTCGGCTACGAGGTCTGCATTAAATCAGTAAGCAGTCTCAAGATTACCATCCACATGTATATACATCTCCTAATGATAATTAGGTAAGTTGTCCACGGTAATTAACTTAAGTCTAACGAAACGTGAATATGTGGTAGCGAATGCGAAGTGTAATCCATCAGAATGATTGTATGCATTTTATTTAAACACACAATTATGTTCTCTTACGTTTAAATATTGGTCATACGTACTACTCGATGATTGATGATTGTTTACATTTTTGTGAATTTTATGCTGAATTCATACTTTGCTAATAAAGACACGCAGTTCTTTTGTGTACCCTCTTTCGCCCACGCAATGGTATAATGCGCATGATGAAATCTATAATTTTTAAAAATCTTCCTATTTTTGACTTCCGAAGGTTGGCAAGTATGCGTCTTTATTCTGTCAATCAGGTAGTTGGGCACTTATAGAAAACAGACTGAGAAAGATAGTTGAACCCTTCTGAGAAGAAGAACACCATGGTTTCAGGAAAGGCCGAAGTACTGTGGATCTTATTTTTTTCTGTAAGGATTTTGGTAGAGAAAGACTGGGAATGTGGAAAGATGGTGTTTTTGGACATCGAAATGGCCTGTGATAGTGTCTTTCGCAACAAGATCTGGATGTGGAAATGTCGGGAACATCTAACTGGAAGATTTGACTGACAGTACTCTGTAGATCCATTGTAACTCAGGTGTTCCGGCATATTTGTTTATGTCTTAATGTATATTTGGGCTGAGGAAGTACAGACGACTGTACGAAACATGTACCCAGTTGTATAAATAGATTATTAACATTGTATTGAAAAGACGGACATTATTAATGTTTTATTAGCCTTCATCATACCTGAGCTTAGTTTATCAAACCATGGGGACTTTCCATTTTGCATGTTTTTTAGTGCAGTCTCCACTTCCAGCCGTGTTATTGGTCGTTGAACCTCACGGATTTCTTCAACTGCACTGGTGTTGTCAACATCACCATTCAGCAGCATGCTGAAATACTTTCTAAATGAGAAAGTCTGTTCTTTACAACTTCCAGTCGTCAGTTTCCAGTGGTATGATATTAGCATGTTCACACCTTTTATTCTTGATTACCTTATAAAGTAGTTTTTTATTACCTTGGCAGTCTTCTTGTAACTTGGCGGTAAACTCATCCCAGCATTTATCTTTCTCTTCTTGGATCATCCTTTCAACAGCCAGATTCTTGTTCCGATATTCATGAGACAGGTGTTCAATTACAATTTCATTGCATACATTTCCCATTTTTTGTTTTTCCCTGTATAGTTTCTTCTTTCTTTTATTGCCGTCTTGATCCCGTCATTCCACCACTGTGTTTCCTTCTCTCTCTATAATTATAGCACTTGTTTTACTACAGATTTGAACAGCTTGTATAACAAGAGTGTCTTTGAAGAGTTTCCATTCTTGCTCCACCCCAAGCTTTTTGTTTTTGAGTATCCGACCCATGATTGTTTACTGGTACTTATGTTTATTTTCTGGGTCTCTCAACAGCCAGGCATTAACCTTTGGCATTTTTCGTGTTTCTGACTGTTGGTACATGTACATTCTTCAGCTCTGCAATTCACAGTCGATGGTCACTGCTTAGACATTCACTTGGAATAACTTGAACATCTGTAACAAGAAGTGGAAATCATTGATAATTATTATGTTCGGTCAAACTCCAAGAACCCCTACAAAAAAGTATTTCCAAACAAGTGTCTGCCATAAACACAGAGGAAAGCACTTCAAGCATCTACTATAGCAGTAGCAATTAAAACAAATTTTCTTTATCATCATCATCATCATCATCATCATCATCAAAATGTATTTAAAATGCTTTTTGATTGTCGTCATTACTACCATGGATATAAGTGAGAGATGCTGCCTCATGCTCTGTAAGACAAGCCCATTCTACTGTGGAGAGTTTCCCGCACATACTGTAGTTAGTTTTAATGCTCCAATGTCCTATGTTTCAGCTGCTGAAATTTGCAGAAGCTGTGGAGGTTGAACTTAAGGCATCGGTAGTACAAGCTCGAGAAATAGAACCTGGTACTTATGGTACGTAATGACTAATGTGTTTAAAAATTTGAAGATGGATAACAATAATACCATGGAATTGTTAAATCACATGAATACATTTCTCTGTAACATATAAAAAATACAGTACTATCATCTCAGCGGAGTACTTGTATGTCATTAATGCATATTTGTTTACAATTCTAGTTCAGGGCTTAATGCTTAAGTGTATCACAGCAATAGTAGATAGATTAGTTGGTGGAGGGAGACTGTTTGTGGATGGGATCATCATTCCTCAGTCTTGCAACCTTGCAAATGTTAAATAGCTCTCTTTTTTTTTTTTGGTGCTTAATGCTTTAGTATTTATCAACAGTAGTTGCCGCACTTCTTAAGTTTTTGCCATGATTTTAGCGGTTTGCTTTTGAAGGGCTACAACCGTTTGTGGGTGGCATTGTGGGGGTGGCAGTGTTGATTAGAGCTATTTTGTCTTCTATATTTTGATCTGATGATGCTCGCTTGACAAGCGATGCATGTCATTCAATCCAATCCCGACCATTTGTTAGAGAAGTAGGTTAATGTATAAATAATTTACGTAACAAATCACTTAGATAAGGGTGATAAAATACCGGTAGTCATCTATTTGGGTGCTCTTGTGTTGACTGACTGAAGAGCAATTCTGTTGATTGTAAGGTTGCTAACCATTCAAACACTGCATGGGCAGTACCAATTCTCTTGTTCACATGTTGTTCACTGGTACATTGCTGAGGTATGAAAAGTGGTCCACTTGTTCTAGTGAAGAATCCAGTGGGATCCTGAGGCAGGTTGCAATAGTACTGTACCATTACCCTCAAGCATTAGTTGCAGTACTGTGATCTGCAGGATTTGTTTTGTAACACAACACAGCGCATGACCGGCGAGTTCGCGGCGCGACAGCCGACGGCGATTCTGTTAGGCTGAGCCGAGCCGAGGTTCTCCGAACTAGCAGAAGCGAACTGGACATTCAGAACTTGTGCTCCGCGCAGTTCCAACTTATTGATTGAATATTGAAAGATCACTTTATCTATAATAATGAGGAAGAGCAGTTTATTTATGATTTTCAGCATTTTACCCACGATGTATTGACATTGTACAGCCTTTTGAAGAGCTGATTTCGTTGGCAAGACTTCATGATATATGACAGCCATTTTGACTATGCGCCAACTTTTTGATTTATCGATCTACGCACCGCGAGAGTGGGGGATGATCACACTCGTGAATCGGTGGGCAGGTCGAGCAAAACAGATTCTTATATATCTCTGCCTAGAGCAGAACGACCTACTAGCGCGATTATTAAACACGAAGTTCGAGGCCCACTCGAAACGTGTGCGAGGCCATCGTTAGGAAGTTAGAGTTGTGTGTCGAAAGACTCTAATATAGGCAATTCAGTATTGAGTGATATTTTCACGCTGAATATGTGCCATCTAACGTGCAAGCTTAATCATGTCATACTCATATTAAGGCAAGCTCTATGCAACGAGCAACATTAACTTTTGCGAGTGTACTTATACCTGCAGTAGAATTTTACTTCAGAATAGTGCTAATTCAATGGACCAAGTATTGTTATACTTGAGCACTAGATTACTCATTCCTCTCATTTTACCGACATGATTATCAACGAGATGTCGGGTAGAGCCGGGCAAATTTGCTCTAGGTATTTTCGATCGGGATCGTAAGTTGCCGCATTGCCGGTATCGTCCCCCCACCAAGCGCACTCAAGGCCAGGTCTCTCCGCTGAAAGAGAATCTTAAGTATCGATAATACCGGCACTGAGTGGGAGTCTTGATAATACCGGAACTCCTTTTTTCTCGATGTTATCGACATTATTTTATTTAAAGGTAAAAGCAGACTCACTCAAGCCGCTGCACATGTAAAGTCAAAGCCTTCTGTAATAACTCCGGAATGTAAACCACTATTATGAAAATTATTAATGCATGGAAGTGATCATGTTCACGAAGTATATCGTCTATCATTTAGATTAATGAAGCTCTATCTTTGAGTTTTTTTGGTTTTCTTGTTTGACAAATAAATGAATGTCAGATTTGGTTCAAGTATCTGCATGAATTTTTTATATTTAATAGGATGGCGTTTTGCTTCAAATTAATATAAACATTTGAAGCCTACTTGACGGGATATTCATATACCGTATTCAACATCAAATATCTACCCGCCTTCTGTGGCTTGGTTCGTAATTCAAGGCCACTGCCACCTCCTTACCACTCCTACCCTCAGTTACAAATATACATGCACTACTATAGACACCATAATAACTCAGGTTATTAGACAAAGTTGACACACAAGAACACAAAAATGATCACGGTGTTGTAGCCCCTAAAGTAAAATAAAACTCAAATAATTGACGTAGTGGAGAAGAGCTGAAAGAAAGTCTCACGTATATGGCTCATGAATTATTAGCCCTACTGACCAGGAATTTGCTTCAAAGAATACTTTCAACCTTCTTCTCCACCTTGTAACTATAGTGCCAAAATTGGCTACGATGGTGAAAATACACTTGCAAAATATTTCGCTAAAAAGTTTCAACTAATTTCATCTACTAAAATCTCTGATTTTGTGCTTGAAAGCAATACCAGTTTGTGGCATGCGGTGTATTAATCATGTCAGTGCAAACACCTCACTGATTTGTCCATAAATGCCAAAGATATGACAGTTTCAGTGAGAATAGTGCGACGGGAGTGGCACTGAGAACAACTCATTACCGCGGGAATGTCACTTTGTCCAATACTCCACAGTCTCGTTCGATCACAAGGTAATATCGTTGCTCTCACTATCACCCATGATGCAACATGTGAGCACGTGCATGGGGACATGATTGTAATGGCGGTGGCTTAATCATATGGCAAAGCCATTATGACGAAAGATAAAATCAATCTTATTCTTGAAGGTGAACATTTTTTCGTATGCCCGACGACTAGACAATATTATTCAAACTGGTAGGAGCATTTGCGATAAAGAGAGTCAAGTATCCAATACAAAAGTTTTCACTCTGTATGTTTGTGACATTTTCCCTTTGAGTATAAGAGTCTCAGTGGCTGAATTGGTTGCGCGTTGGACTCGTGAATGAAAGGACTGGGGCTCGATACTTGGTAGGGTAAGTAGTTATAATTTTGTTTTCGTTATGTTTTATTCTTTATGTCGACCGCTTTACCAGTATCTTCCTACAAAAATGATACGACAGTATACAGTTGTATCACAGAGGCTTTAGTAATATAGCGAGTGCATGAATTTTCAGGTTCGATTACGAGTAAGT
Organism: Meconema thalassinum; assembly: GCA_946902985.2. Lineage (NCBI taxonomy): Eukaryota > Metazoa > Arthropoda > Insecta > Orthoptera > Tettigoniidae > Meconema > Meconema thalassinum. The sequence continues at coordinate 219,538,967 of OX336391.1, forward strand.
TACATAGTGCTTGAATGTGGCATTACACGAAACAAATCGTAATATGTACACGTCAAATAGAATTTTCTTTTGCTGAAATTTAATGACCAAATAATACCGACTGACGATCAAAATCTCCTTCGTTACGGTATGTTATTTGGATGATATGCTCAATATACCTTAAGTAGTCTGTTAATATGATATCGTTGAAGTTGAGTGGACTCTTCCAATTCGCAGACTCCAGTCAACGAAATGAACAAGTTCGATTGAATCCTTACACAAGAAGCCTCAGTGCCTTCAGGCAGCGCCATATTGCCCAAGCGAGAACTAGCGATAATGTCGAGAATTATCGTTATCGAGCCCATATTATTGGTAATACCAGTTCCGGAATCAGCATTTCCTTTCTTCATTCTCGTCCAACGAGACCGATCGGAACTCAAGAGCTTTTTGCCCGGCTCTAATGTCGGGAGGAAGAGTTTTCATGCACGTATACCTTAGAGCTATGGCTGGCTAAACATTTATACATGAATACTGCGGTGTAAGCGACGCACTATGCATTCTACGGAATGGACACTGACTTTTTTAAAGCGTTATCGTTAGTGCTAAATTTCTTCTACCATATCAGTCCATCATGACATGATGATATTAAAATGCAATTATCGCTTTGGGCGAATACTATTACTCCGTGACGAGATTCTTATTCGGAACGATATGGACAGTACGTGGAGTGCAGTAACAACCGGTGTTGTTCGTGTGGCTGTCTGGAACCCGTGCGTTGGTGACTGGCGATCCTGGGTTCGATTCCATCGACATTCCAGGATGACCCAGGGCATTTCTACGTATAAGGAAGACTTGATATGGGAGGCATATCATTGCTTTCGATTCCATCATCGTCTGGCGAGAAAGTACAGCAAATTAACACTCATCAGTAGTAGTAGTCTCCCACAAGTCCAACCCCTCCACCACGTGGACAACGGCATGAAGTAGGGGATTGCCTGTAGGGGTGAAGTACAGTGGGGACTTTGTGTGACCCGGGACCGCTGCGGTAGCTGTGAAGGCTCTATGGGAACCCTGAAAAGTGACGGCTGACGGGGCTCTGGTGAAGCTACGATAGGCCTAGCAAGCCAGTAGTGGATATCATATTTGCTTTCAAAACAGGAACAGGCCTCGGAAAGGACGGATGGAAACGACGACAACCCAGATATACTAATGGACTACGAGTTGGGACATTAAACATACAGACACTGACAGGAAAGGTGGAGGAGATTGTAGATGTGATGGAGAGAAGAAAACTGGATATACTGGGCTTGGCAGAAACAAGATGGAAAGGAGAAGGTCGCAGAGAACTGAGGAAAGGGTACCGGTTGTACTGGAGTGGGAACAGTGAAGAAAGGAGCAGCGGAGTAGGAGTAGTTGTGAGAGATGGAATGAAGGAAGAGGTAAAGAGAATAAGTGACAGGATCATGAAGATCAGAGTAACTGTAAAGGGAAGAAGCCTGGAGATAGCCCAGGTATATGCCCCTCAAGTTGGATGTACAGCTCAAGAGAAGGAAGACTTTGAGGAGGAGCTACAACAGCAGTTGAATGGTCAGAGCATCATTGTCATGGGAGATTTGAATGCACATGTAGGAAGTGAAAGGCAAGGATATGAAAATGTATTGGGAGCAGAAGGATGGGGTAGCAGGAATGAAGAAGGGAGAAAGTTGCTGGATTTTTGCAAGAGAAACGGTTTAGTGGTAGGCAACTCCTGGTTCCGGAAGAAAGAAAGCCACAAGGTAACGTGGTACAGCAGTGATTTAACAAAGAAATCTTTGGTAGATTACATGCTGTACGACTGGGAAATGGAGAGAAGTGTCAGAGATATAAAGGTAATACCATCAGAGGCCTTAGATAGCGACCACAGAATACTTGTAATGAACCTGGGAGTTGTTAAGGATAGCAAGAGGACAGAGTACCAGGAAAGGAGAATCAAAGTATGGAAACTCAAGGAAAAGGAAGTCAGGGCAGAATTCCAGAAGATAAGGGAAAAGATGCCAACAGACAATCCTAAAACAGGGGAAGAGGAATGGAAGCAATTCAAGAACACAATGGTGGAAGCTGCAGTGGCAGTATGTGGAAGAACAAGCAACAGAAAGCGATGTAAAGAGACACCATGGTGGAATGAGAGAGTAAAAGAAGCTGTGGAAAGGAAGAACAAGGCTTTCAGAGTGTGGTTCGAGGAAAGAACTGATCTGGCAAGGGAAGATTATAAGATAAAGAAGAAAGAAGCAAACAAGATTGTCGCAGAGGAGAGGAAGAAGTGGATGGTAAAGTGGACAGATGATGGAGGAAGACAGCAGAGGAAATAAGAAAGTACTTTATGGGATGGTCAAAAGTAAGAGAAGAGTTCTGCGAGAGGATGTGGTAATGGTGGACAAAAACAGAAATGAGGTACACAACAAAGAGACACTCAAGACAGTGTGGAAAGAGTACTTTCAGGATTTGCTGAATCCAAATGGTCATAGGGAGGAAGACAATGTATTGGAAGATGGAGAAGATAACACAGGAATGGAAGAGGACCTGAATTGGAGAGAACTGGAGATGGCTATAGACAAGATGAAAGGAGGAAGGGCACCGGGTGTGGACGAAGTGAGTGTTGAAATGGTGAAGGCAGCAGGGGAGGTTGGGAAACAGTGACTGTACCGTGTGATGAGGGTGATATGGAAGGAGAAAAAGACCCCAGAAGATTGGAAGAAAGGATTAATTGTCCCAGTATTTAAGAAAGGAAGCAGAAAGGAGTGCAGAAATTATGGGGGAGTCACACTCATACCTCACTGTGCCAAGATATATGAAAAGATATTAGAAAGTAGAATACGAGCCAAAGTGGAGAGAAAATTGAGAGAGGAGCAGTATGGATTCAGACCTGGGAGATCAACAGTGGATCTCATATTTTCAGTGAGACAGCTCCAGGAACACCACTACGAATTTGGAGAGGATCTGTTGATGGCCTTCCTGGACATCGAAAAGGCCTATGATAGTGTGTGTAGGGAGAAGGTTTGGAAAGCAATGGAAAACATGGGAGTGAAAAAAGAGACTGTAGGCAGAGCGAAGGAGATGTATTGTGGAAGTGTGAGTTGTGTGAAAGTTGGAGGGGAAAGAACAGACTGGTTCAGACAAATGAGTGGCCTGAAACAGGGTAGTAAGCTGTCACCCCTTCTCTTTATTGTGGTTATGGACGAGGTAATGACACGGATAGCAGGAAAGATAGGAGAAGATAAGATGAAAGCAATGGTGTTTGCAGATGATCTCATGGTCTGGGGAAACAAGGAGGAGGAAATTCAGGAGCAACTGAAGGCTTGGGAAGAAACAGTGGGAGAGTACGGATGGAAGTTCAACATCAGTAAATGTGAGATCCTGTTAACAACCAGGAAAAAGGACAGACCAATGAGTGGGATAACACTTGGAGGTGGACAGCTGAAGAAGGTGGAAAGTCTCAAGTACTTGGGAAGTATAGTGGAGGAAAATGGGAGAAATGACAAAGAGATTACGGAACGTGGCAGACAGGCAGAAGCATTTCTGAGAAACATTAGGAGCTTAGTGTGGAATAAAGATGTCCCACAAAAAAGCAAGGAAGTGTTATACAGAAGCTACTATAACCCGATACTGACCTATGCTTCAGAAACGTGGACAATGAAGAAAAGAGACATAAGCAGAATACAGGCAGGTGAAATGAAGTTCCTGCGAAGTAGGATCGGAGTAACAAGAAGAGACAGGTTGAGGAATGAAAAGGTCAGGGAAATGGTGAAAGAGGAGCCCTTGCAAGGTAGGATTGAGACATCAAGACTGAGGTGGTATGGACACTTAAAGAGAATGGATGAGAAGAAGATTCCCAAGAGGATACATGAGATGCAGATGCAGAAGAAACGACCAAGGGGAAGACCAAGAGATAGATGGCTGAAAGGAGTGGAGGAATGTGTCAAGAAGAGAGGCGAGGACTGGACCAGAGTGACAGCGGAGAGGTGGTGGGAAGAAAGGACTAAGTGGCGAGGCTTATGTTCCAAACAGACCCAGCCTGGGGCTGGAAACTGTACAAGATGATGATGATGAGTAGTAGTAATGCATGAATATTATAATGTTTTAGTAACTGTCATATTTTTATTTTTATTAGTATAGTCGATGGGTAGGACTTAGACTTGACGTCTTACTCATAGCTGGTCCTATTCTCGATTGGATTTTGATTCTTTTTAAAAGAATGCATCCATTTTGTAATGTGTTTTTACACAATTTATGGTAACTTATGGTAACTTATATGGGAACATTTTTGTTTTAGTGAAGAGAATCGACATAGGGGAAGATTTAATTGTATATCTTCACTGTTTATGATAGTGGTTTTGAATTCACATTTTGGTATATTTTTGCCACGTTTATTCGCATTCGCATTTATCGACGGATCTATTTTATAGAGATCGTTCTGATTTTTGATTGGAGAGTAGTTAAGGTTCTTTTGAACATTTTTCTACGTCGTGTTAGATAGTTACGACTTTATTGAGCTCATATTTGGCCTGATAGGATTCTGTTTAGTGTTTGCTAAGAGATGTATCCAGTTTTGGTGTACTGAGGAAACAGTAGGGTTTTCTAATCGACGATGTAGGTGCTTATCGTTACGATCACCCTCGTCGATGGTGTAGGAACCCTATATTATTTTCCATAGTCCACTCGAGCAGGAATATTTCTCTTTAAGCTTGAGAAATCTTGATCCTATTGAATTTATTGCTTTGACACACGAATGTCAAGTTAATTTTGAGCTGATAGAAATCCATTTCTTATGGTATTTTTCAGACTTATCGATGCGAATCATAGTTAAAGCCCTGTGCGGATGCGGATATCCGCAACATTTTTCGCCATGCGGATATAGTTTGCATGGATTTGCGGATAGCGGATAAGCTGCGGATAATATTTGGAGTAAATTTGCGGATAGTTTTTAGAATACAATCCGAACTTGTTGAATATCATGGGGAAAGTTGGGTAATTGTGCGCACCTATGTTTTTCAAGTTGGTAGTACAACTGGCTACTCAGTTCCCTGCTACCCTCATAAAGCTGTCATCATACCTATCAGGAAGGGACAGTCAGCATGATGCTAGTTGCTATGTGATAGCCGTGAGGCTTGGATGAAGAAACTTTACACGTTGCATGTTATTTTATGTAGCCAGCAAATAAGAAGGTAAGCCTACAGTTGTGATTCAATTATTTAAAATTAAATGTTGTTTTAAATGCCAGTTTTAACAGTGTTTATGGATGTATTTATTTTTCAATATAATAGATCAGTTTACCGGGATTCATTGAGTTACGTTTTAAAAGCAGAGTGGGATAATGGTACACAGAACATAATGATACTAGTAAATACTACGCAAAATTAATGGCAAAATATTTCGTGTTTGTTCTCTTGATGCCATGAAATTATACGCGGAAAACGGAGAAAAACTCCTACCCAGCAGAAAATATGCAGAAAACTCGACGTACAATTGGGGATGATGGGAGGAAAATGAGGGAAGTTGGGAGATGTTTCAACATTTCAGAGTCAACCGTAAAAAAGCAGTTGCTGCAAAATAGGCTTGTTCTACCTCGTGTAGGCCGTAAACCTGTTTTTAGCAACGAAATGGAGTCACAATTATCCGAATACGTTTTGACATTGGCAAAATTATTTTACGGCTTAACGCCTGCCAAGCTTGTCAGACGGTTTGCGTTGAAGTTTGCAGAGGAGAATAAGATTCCCCATAATTTCAATAAAGTTAAAGATCTAACAGGCAAAGATTGGTTGTATGGGTTCTTGAAGAGAAATCCTACATTAACGTTGAGACAACCTGAAAAAACACGCCTAAATTGGATTACCTCCTTTAATGCTGACGAAACGAAGATATTTTATTCTAATATCCAAAACTGATTAAGCTTATAATCGAGGGAACAGTAGACGGCAAGAATTGTAGAGGAAGACCCAGACTGGAGTACATGAGTCAAATACTGAAAGATATGGGTTGTGGCTCATACTGTGAACTGAAGAGGAAGACTGAGAGACGGGAAGAATGGCGAGCTGCTGCCAACCAGCCTCACGGCTGTTAACCACAGAGAGAGAGATCCAAAACTGCAGAATTTTAGTCTCATTGCATTGTTATGCAATTGTAAAAAGCATTGGAATATTCTAATGTTAATGCACAATGCAAGTTTAAGCCAATTTACATTGTATTATTATGGCTTTCCAATATTCATCCCATGCTCACAATTCCCCAACCCATGCACATGATTACCCTGCTGCGTGGGTAATGGTGCGCAAGTGCATATTTGTAAGATTTTGAATTATAGTCCACCAAATGTATTTTTGAATTAAATTTGTTTCTGCACATCGAATATAGGATTACTAAGGCTCCCTTATACATAACTGCAGCTGTATTATGAGACCATCACAAAACCGATTCTTGCTTAAGTGCGCACAATTCCCCCACTATCCCTTACTAGGGCCCGGATGTTAATGACTTTTTTTTTTTCCGTTATGTTTCTTCATGACAAATGTAAGATGATGATTTACGCTAATTCCATTTTAATTATGTCATTAAGGATAATCAACATCCCGAACTGAAAAGGGTTGCAATTCTGGAACATTCATTTTAAACATAGCACATGACATACATAGCCTAGGGCAGTGGTCGCCAAACTTTTAAGTGACTGAGCTACCTTACAACTCATAAACCTTACCGTGAGCTACCCAACAAAGTTGGAAAGTGATACATGTTTTTGTTTAAATCACACAGTTGTTTATTGCCTATAAAAATATACATATCTTGTTTATATTAAAAATCTAATTAAATGCAATTTCTAACATTGCAATTAATAGCATCATAATTTAAATAACAAAATATTTGCATTAGAGAAACACAGTTTAATGTGAGGGGAGGCACGCTTTTTTGTCATCAACAATTTGTTAATGTCAGGCTCATATGTTGTAGCAGCCATTCGAATGCAGTTTTCCAAATGTTCATCAGTCAGTCTGTTCCTGTACTTGTTGTTAATGAATTTCATACCGGAAAATGAAATCTCACATAGATATGTTGAGCTGAACATTCATTGCCTTCACTCGTAAACCAACTTGAACCAAAATTGGATATTTTTGCTTGAAGGGAGTGATTATAATGAAAGGACACTTTGAATATCAATCAGTTCCATCTCCACCGCAGCGTTGTCTTCTTCAAAATACTGCATGACACAAGTAGAGAATTCTTCAGCATGAATCTCTACAAAAGGGGATGTGACGAACTGTGCTACAATGGAAATGTTTCTGAAGTCTTGAAAGCGTTGAGTAATTGATTTTTCAAGTCTATATATTGTTAGTTATTGTTGTTTTAAGGGATGGAACTACGAGGTCTGAAAAAGCTGCAGTACCATGTTCTTTGTTGTTGTAAGGGAGTTGTGAAGGGCCTTGCTTGTCAAGGGTCTGCTTCAAACGGGCAAAGTGCTTGTGTTCACCCTGTGTAAGATTTTTTCCCCACAGCTCCATCTCTTTTGTGAATGAGACCACATCTCAAATGGTTTCACCAAATTATTTATCTTCGCCATGAAGCTGCAAGTTAAGGGTAATTAGCTTTTCGGTTATGTCTACAAGAAATGCAAAATCTCGCAGCCAAACAGGATCTTCTAGCTCAGGTAATGCTTCACTTCGTACTTTCGAAAATTCCACCAAAGCAGGAAGTAACTCTTTGAAACTTTGCAAATCCCTGCTTCTGCTAGCCAACGAACTTCTGCATGAAGCAATAGATCACCATACTGGTATTCTAACTCTTCAGTCAGAGTTCTCAACAAACGTCTTTGAAGTGCATGAGCTCTCACTTTATTTACTGGTAAGACAGAAATTTTGGAATCATGTTGTCTTTACGACACAAGGCAATGGATCCCTTGTCGCTACCTACCATCGCAGGAGCTCCATCGGTTGCCAAGCCCACCAACTTTTGTACAGGAATATTTGAGGCGTCTGATATCAAAACAACACGCATCACTTCAACAAAATATTTCAGGAGACACAAAAAAACTGAATAAATCCTTTGTTTACTGAGAAATAAATATGCCTCTTTTTTGAAAGTGATATAGACAAATATTTCTCAAAAGTTTCATAACTCATACTGTTTTAGTTTCCTTTATATAAGCGTTTTAATATTTGAAGTCTCTTTTTTTTTAAACTTGCTGATGTATCTTGTTTTGCAACTCAGTAATCGGACGTATCTTATTTTGAAAATAAAATAATCTCTCTCTTCACAAGTATAAAGTCGATTTAACATACCAATACAAATGTAAACACAGCGGCTCCAACAGAACACGAAATTATTGCAGCACACAGAGAGTGCCCTTTCAGCTGATGCGCTGATCGATGCGCAATAGATCCTGCCAAGATGTGTCTTGTTCTCATTCATCTAATTGTCTTATTTTGAAACCTTCAGCATTAAAATAGAAGCATGATGTGTCCTGTTTTGAATACCTTCTCTTCCCACATGTAAAGAGGGCATTTAGGACTTGATAATCAGCCGTAATCTCAAAATCGCAAAAATGGTGATACCAGACGACTCATTTTCAGAGGCGATAAGGTTTTTAAAAGCTGAATATGTGTCCTGTCCCGTAATATGTCCTTGAAGTGGTAAACCTTTTACCTGCTCTTCTTTTACTTGGACATCATCAAAACCATTCTTATAAAAATGGCCAACTGAGCTGTATCAACTACATCGGTTGATCCGTCAAGTTGCAGGGGAAAATAACTGCAGTGGTGTAGGATAGTTTTAAGTTGTGAAACTGCATCAGAGCTCATTGATTCAACTCCTCTCATAACTGTATTTGATGACAGTTGAATCGATTGAATAGCAGAGATTATCTCACCTTTGTTTTTAAAATTGTTAAACAATGTATCTGCAGCTTCTAAAAATGCCTCTTTGATTAATTCATCATATTCTTAAGGATTTTTATTTTGAGCAATACTTTTGGAAAAATGAAAATACGCCTTTGTTGCTGCTTTGTTTCTGTCTAATGTCTTGAAAAAAAGTAGATTGTTGAGCATTTAATTGAGATTTCAGTTGTATTACCTTCTCTTTCCTTAAGGAAGAATTCTGAGGGAAATCCTTTTAAATACTGGACTGAACAGTATTGTAATGACGTTCGACGTTTGCTTTCTTCCCAACTGCTATACTTGCATTACAAAGTAAGCCCACACATTTGTCCTTTACCTGGGTAAAAAATAATCAGTTACCCATTCAACATGAAAATGATAAGTTTTTTTGTTTTTTGCTGGCACTTGCTACAATTAGAACAGTCCGTAGTCAGCAGTATGCATAAAATACAAGAAAAATAAAATAACCTGCACTGACGATCACACACCAGACCAGGGGGACGACAGTTCATAGGGAGCGCGTGGGTCGGGGTAAGGCCCTGTACTGTTTGTTCTGCCAACCAATGAAGAATTAATTTTAGCACTAAGGTTCCGTAGTTGGCACTCATGAACGTTCACATCCAACCTAATGGCGGAAGCGGGAATAGTCTGTTTTGATTGATTTTCCTCGTGGTGTTGATGGTTGTTTTGATTTGTTCAGTATTTTCATTGTTTATTTGAATTGAATTGAGAGTCAATCATGCCACTGCAAGGGAGGAAAAATTGCCAAGCACCGGGATGTAAGAATTATAATGATAGTAAGAACAATACGGCAATTTTTATCTTCCTGGTGTTGACCATGTGAAAAACTAGTGGGCAATATGGACTACTCGCGAATAAAAATATATAGAGAATAAATGTGTGCATTTCATCTCTTGTTTGTTTCCTTACCCATTCTCCTTTGCATTGCAATAAAATTTGTTTTAGGGCTACGGGGAGGGGTGGGTGGCAGCCGGCATGCTAGGCAAAAAGTGAGGTTATGGCAATGTAGTGTGTGCATTTGGACGATTTTCTTTATATTCATCGAATATCCCAACTATTCTGTAGAGTATGAGAGCATTTTTAATTAGCCTAGAGGTGAATTAAGCTCTAGAACGGCATAACTGTGTCTTTCGTGACAAATCCATTGCCAACATTGATATATATCAAAATGTATTCTTTTCCTATCTGGACGTATATTTCAGCACCTAGCGAAAGGCGCAGTTATGTTTGAGTTATATTCATCAATAATCAATAACTCTTCGCAGAACATACTGTTCATTTACGTGTAATAAAGGCTACATTCATATGGCTTTTTACTTTTTATGTTGCCAGACTTGGCAGTACAATCCATAGCCTCAGGCGGTGTTCTCTCTCGGAAATTCTATAACCAAAAGTGACAAATCTCTTATACTTCCATGATCCTTGCACCAGACACTGACTAACAGACCCGCGGGACGCGTAGTGGGAATGAGGGGGATGAGTAGTGCAGATTAGCCAACTCAGGCGTTGCGTCTGAAATTTCCCCGCGAGCTACCAAAAATATCCCTGCGAGAAACCATGGCGACCACTGGCCTAGGGGAACCACTTTCTGCTCAAATGTCTAAAAGATAAAGTATACTGTAAAGCAACACATTGAAAATATTATTGTAGATTCGGATAACAAATGTGTGAATAACAGTCGTGCGGATGCGGGGCGGATGCGGATATCAGTCGTGCGGATGCGGGGTGGATGAGGATAATAGCCGTGCGGATGCAGATAACGTTTTGTTTATCCGCGCAGGCATTTACAATCTTTTCTTCAATGAGAATCTCAGATAATCGAATGTGGAGGCATGTCCTTTAACAGACGTGTGATTGTAATAAACTATTGTAAAAGCATTAGCAATAATTCCAACAATTATTTGGAGACATAAGAGATACATTTTTAGATACTCTCTAAGAAGTATAACGATCCTGTATAATTCTAGAAGTATATTATTGATAAATCATTCGTATCACCAGAGAGGGTGACTTATGATTATCTTATATATTTATAAAAATGATTGTTCGTTTGTTCGTCTTTTATACGTACTTAAACCATTCATCCGATTGCGATCAAATTTTGGTGAGTTGTTGTAAACACTTCCGGGATGGTCATAGGCATAGTTAATCCATTTCACAATAGATAGCGCGCGAGTAGTTTAAACAAATGCGTAATGGCGATGCATTCATATACAATTCGTCCGATTGCGATCAAATTTTGGTGAGTTGTTGTGCACAGTCCCGGAAAAGTTATAGGCGTAGTAAATCCAATTTCCAATAGATGGCACACGAGTGGCTTAAACAAAATGGCATGCGTTTGTTTCAAGGAAGTCCCACATTAGTTCATATACCATTCATCCCATTGCGATGAAACTTGGGTGAGAAGTTCTGTACCCTTCAGGTAAGGTTTCTGGCTTAGTGAATCCACTCAACAATAGATAGCGCACGAGTAGATTCAACAAATGAGCGACGATGGGCGAAGCGTTTCAACAAAGTCCTGTATGCGTTCACATACCATTCGTCCGATAGCGATGAAACTTGAGTGAGAGGTTGTGTATACTACAGGCAAGGTTTCTAGCTTAGTAAATCCATGTTATAATAGGTAGGGCGAGTAGATTCAACAAATGAGCGACGACGCGCGAAGCGTTTCAACAAAGTCCCGTATGCGATAATATAAAATTCGTCTGATAGCGATGAAACTTGGGTGAGATATTGTGTACACTACAGGGAAGGTTTCTGGCTTAGTAAATCCACTTTACAATAGATATCGCACAAGCAGATTCAACAAATGAGCGACGACGGGCGAAGCGTTCCAACAAAGTCCTGTATGCGTTCACATACTATTCGTCCGATAGCGATGAAACTTGTGTGAGAGGTTGTGTACACTAATGGCGAGGTTTCTGGCTTAGTAAATCCATGCTATAATGGGTAGCGCATGAGTAGATTCAACAAATGAGCAACGATTGCGAAGCGTTTCAACAAAGTCCCGTATGCGTTCATATACTATTCGTCTGATAGCGATGAAACTTGGGTAAGATATTGTGTACACTTCAGGGAAGGTTTCTGGCTTAGTAAATCCACTTTACAATAGGTATCGCACAAGTAGATTAAACAAATGAGCGACGACGCTCAAGTGTTTCAACATAGTCCCGTATGCGTTCATATACCATTCGTCCGATAGCGACTAAACTTGGGTGAGTTGTTGTGTACTGTACCCAACTAGAGTCTGTACAAGATATGAACTTCTGATCTCTAAGATGAAAAGAGGTCCAGCAATGAAATAGCAGTGAGGAAATAACGAAGTGAGTCAGGCCATGACGCAGAACGTTGACAGTTTTATCTGGAGATACGTGGTGCAAGCGATATGTGAATCACGGGAGCAGTCACGCTGGGATGAATCAGCCCGAGTAGATTAGCAGGGAAATCACCACTGAGTGCTTAGATCGGCACTTTTCTGACAACACTGGATTGCGAATCAACACCTCAAAGTTGTGAAATAAGCCGTTTTCATGGAAACAACGCAAAATTATAACAATAGGCCTATGGGGATCAGAATAATCCAGGAAATTATGAATTAAGCGAGGTTAAGAATGAATAATTTAGGCTCAGAAAAGAAGTACTTAGTCAGCAATTACGTCATTAGGCGGAACCAAGCGAAGGTATTGGGTAGAATATAAAAAAACTCAATCGCCCACGCAGCTGAGGAGCCTTGTAGATTTTATTTAAATTAATTAGACGATCGATTTTCAGAAAACGAAATGGTAATGAGACATTTGAATTATAGGGAACATAATGATATACTTTTCAAAAACGTGAGACTTCTAGTTCAGAAGTTAGTTCCAGGAAGAAGGCAAAAATAGTTTGTTTTTGCAAGTTCCCAATAAATAGCCCAGGTTTCAACCAAAGAGCATGCAGTATCGGTCAGCCCAGAGGGGCGTGACATTGGAGCATCAAGTACAGTCTACCACAGACCTCGTATGGAGGTGTTACATCGAATGCAGTATCCGTCAGCCAAGTGAGGCTATAGGCTGTGTCAGAAGCAGTTCACCAGAAGCGGGGGAGAGGCTCCACGCTGTCTCCTAAAATGCAGAAGCGTTGCATTATACTTGTCGCAGTTCAGTAAGCCCGGGGAGGCTCAGCGCAATTCCGCACAGTATATAAGTATACCGTACACAGTATTATCAAGCTGTCGGGACGGGAGTCCGTCCTCACACTAGTCAAGACTCATCGTACTCCTGTATGGATAAGTCACAGCAAGTAACGCAGTTCGTTACCAACCGCCGAACTAGATCGTGTTAAGATGACTTAACGATCATCAGTATCCGCGGTAATAACAAAAAGTTGTATGTGCGTGGTAAATTAAAACCGCTACGGTTGTTATAAGTGATCACTAAAACACTTGTGCTAGATCAAAACTATAACGTGCTACTCGAAAAACCGTGACGAAGTAAAAATTGCGCCGCGACAAATTCTAGAACAGTAATAAGCTGGAATACAACAATCCAGATCAGTAAAAAGAAATTATGCTGGAGGTCATCGTTTCGAAATATACAGACAGGTCTCCGTGAAAGTTAAGTGAAAGACTACAGTACTGAGGGACCGATATTGGAACGAAATCCAATAATACAAGTAAATGAACACGAGTTCGAGACCCCAGAACAACTATAGTGAACTCTAGTAAAGCTACAGTGTATCAAATAGGAACGTAGCAATAAAGACATTCTCGTAGGAGAAGTAAAGGAAATTTGTCGCAAATAAGGACAAAATACGGTCACGAAGCAAGCGGGCCATAGGTTCGATAGACCGCTACGTAAACGTAGGACAAGTAAAAACTGAAAGTCGCTAATAAAAGACAATAATAGAAGTCAAAATCGCATATCTAAAGGACAGGACAGAGACTAGATCCAGTGAACAATTAGGAGCCGTTCGAGTTTGCATCGCGTCCAATGCAGGGTCCAGGGATCTGATCAGGGCGTGAAACCGATAAAACGTGCCAAGAGTCACTGAGAGGTGGTGAAAATTTATGCAGTGTAAATAAGCTACAAGATATATGTGTTTTAGTGTTAATATAATGTTTTATAAATTAGTGATGTGTTTAAATTTAAGTGGAGGTCGATTGGGCCTAAGTGAGGTGTCGCTCACAATAGAAAGTGCCATGGAAGAGTACTAATTATGTCGTTAGGTGGGTGAAATCCTTCCCAAGAATGGATTAGAAGACGGATCACGATGGTGAGTCATGATTTTTCATTAAAATTGCAGATGTACGATGTACTGGCTCGATGAGATTGGTCGTAACTGGGGAGTTTAATGATCGAACTCATCGGGTAATTGAATGCACTTGTATAATTGAAATGTTGAAATAATAATAATAAATAATCGCGAGAATGACCTCGCAGAATAATTATATGTAAGGGATCAGTAATGTAAAGTAATTTAAAAAAACAAGAAATGAAATAAGAAATTATTTGGAGGAAGGAACCGAAAATAATAATTTAAATGGCTTAAAATTTCGCCGTTGTAAGAGCAGATAATGAAACAAATATGCATCTTATTAAAATTGGTAAATTTAAATAATGAAAGGGAAATATATAAAATAGTTTGATCTTATAATTAAATGGCAAATAAGACAAAAGTTGGAATGAAAAAAATAATTGATAGTTCGTAGTGAAAATAATAAAAATAAATGTTATCAAGTGGTTATGCACTAAAAATAAAGGGATAATGAGATTTGTAATGAGAAATTCAAGTAATAAACAGAACGAAATAAATTAAAATGTCTTGACGTATTGTTGTCAAATGATCAATTTTATAAATCTTTAAAAGTAATTGGTGAATAAAAACACCTAAAAAGTATTATCACCGGCTAGCGAGCTAGAAATATGAAAATTAAATGATAAGATGAAGGCCGAGGTTTTACCGTTATAAATGAAATATTAATTTGAGATATTAAATAAACCGCGAATAACCAAGCAAGAAATCGTCGTTGCCAAAAGGGCCGAATACTAAATAAATGAGGCTAAAAGCTAATGAATGTGCGTTAATCAGGATATAATTACTCAGGAGATGGAGAGTCTCATCGAAATGTTGTGGGTGAAAGATTCCGCTTTCTGGATTGTTGTCGTATGTAAATGTCGTATCGTATTGGGTAGGTGAAATTCCCATAAATTGTATTGCCATATGAAGCGTTAAAATTAATTACATTTATAAATGAAATATTAATTTGAGATATTAAATAAACCGCGAATAGCCAAGCAAGAAATCGTCGTTGCCAAAAGGGCCGAATACTAAATAAATGAGGCTAAAATCTAATGAATGTGCGTTAATCAGGATATAATTACTCAGGAGATGGAGCGTCTCATCGAAATGTTGTGGGTGAAAGATTCCCCTTTCTTTATTGTTGTCGTATGTAAACGTTGTATCGTATTGGGTAGGTGAAATTCCCATAAATTGTATTGCCATATTGAAGCGTTAAAATTAATTACATTTAAGTCCGATCAGGCTGTGTTGAAATATTGTTGTAGGCCAAAATCGTCGAATGAAATATACATGTAAAACCATAAGAGCATTGTTATAATTATTAAAGGCCATAAATCGTCGAAATAACGCGTTGTAAGTGAATAGACATGTGAGACCATGAGGCATTGTTATATCTAATTGTTGTATGCAATGAAAAATCCACAGCCTGCTTCCAGTCTCCGACCGGGTCAGGAATGGAATGAATGAAGCCCCCAACTAGCGGCGAGAATATGAACTGTGCCGGCTGCCGAGGCCTGACGCACTCCTCTGGGGCAATGATTAAATGAATGACAGATGAAATGAAATGATAGTGGAGAGTGTTGCTGGAATGAAATTTTGACAGGGAAAACCGGAGTACCCGGAGAAAAACCTGTCTGCCTCCGTTTTGTCCAGCACAGATCTCACATGGAGTGACCGGGATTTGAACCACGGACCCAGCGGTGAGAGGCCAGCGTGCTGCCGCCTAAGCCACGGAGGCTTCTTGTTGTATGCAATAAATCGTCGAATAAAATTTGCAAGTAAGACCGTTAGCGGCTTTGTTATAAAATAGTATTGATAGAAGGCGTCATACAAATTGTTATTATATTAGTCATCCTCACCGGAATAAGTTATAAATATCCTGTAAAAACGAAATATAAATAATGATAATAATAATAACTAAAAGCAGGAACAAATAGCTGTTTTAGAAGTGAAACGGAAGTCTTGGTAAATCATATGGTCAGAGAGATAAACAAAGTGTAAAGTATCACAGGGGCCAGGCAGCTGTGAGCGCCGACCTACCGTAATGTGGGAGTGAGACAGAAAGTTAATGGGTTCTGCGGTAAAGTGAAGGTCTGTCAAAAGAGTAATAATAATAAAAAAGGCCATTTTGTAAAAGTTTTTATTAAAAGATGCAAGCTGCATTTAACTGATAAAATCACAATGCTGGGATGGAGACATTTCTCCAGAATATAAGTTTGAAGCATTTACATGAATTTTGACGAGTTTTGTCAAACACTTTTATTGTAAATAAAAGAATTCCTTCCTCAAAAGAATGAAAGAACTGGTTGTGAAAAATACAGTTTAAAGATGAATTAAGTTCCCACAAAAATAAATAAAACAGTGCATGGTACGCTGCAAAAGAAAGATCATCTGATGCATGAGAATGAAGCTGGTAGAACAAGGGTTCGATTCACAGACATGGCATGTTTCTTGTACAGTATTATAAATGTGTAAAATCTAAGGCTTTGTGGAGAATTACTAGTAAGGTCCAAAGGACTAAATAAATGATAGATAAATGAATATTATGTAACGTTAAAGAAACCCAGAAGGTAAAGATTTGAAATGAATATAAATATCCAAAGCCTTGGAAAGTTGTATGGCTTGACACCTTAGTAAAATATACTACAAGTAATTATAATTAGATTTAAGCAAGACAAAGTGATTACAAAGTGGTTATAAAGTTCATAAGATAATGAAATGACATTATAGTGATCTTGATAAAATTTTGCAAAGTGATTTTTTTTAATGGCACTTGGAGACTATGCCAAGTGATACATTTTTAGTTTCAAATAACACTTGAAGAGACTATGCCAAGTGATTGATTTCTTTTAACTTATTTTGAGTGACACTTGAAGGAACTATGCCAAGTGATTGATTTTTTTTTACATGTTTTTGAGTGAACTATTTTTCTTTTATAAATTAAATTTTTGTAATATTTAAAAATGTTGTGTTTTTCCTTAATATCCTTGTGATCCTTGAGTGTTCCATATCAGATGTTTAATCAGCGGTGGAGGGAACGTACCATACCCCGAAGCCGCAAGAGCAAAAGCCGAGTGCTGATTAATCATCATCCGTGTATACGGGCACATAGGGGAAGCATATAATGCGTGCTGGATATGGATACTAGGTCACATGGAAAGTCGGTCAAATTAAAGATAAAGTAAATATTAACGCAGTAAAGGTAGGATGACTGCAACCCGCAACCCTACATATAAATTAATGAAATAGAACTAGACCCCTATAGTACAAAGCAATTTCTTGGCGTCCACCTTTAGGGGCGTGTTTTTCCAGGAAGAAAAACACAGAAAAACTCGAGTTTTCCGGGTTTTCTTTGGGAAAATTTCGAAAAATTTTCAGATCACAATTTTAAAAATGTCTTGCTTAAAGTTGTTGAAGTTTTTGAAGGAGGGACGTTTGGACGGGTTCGTGCGCCTGCACACCCGTTAAACACTTCACCTCAAATAGAAAGAGTACAAGCATGTCGGGTCGAGCCCAGATTCACCTCGTGTGCATGATCCATTCTGAGGGGGGGGGGGGGGGGTAGTAGCCCATCTTTTCTCAAAATAAATTGGAAAAAGAATGGCTACAACAGAATAGATAAAAAGTCTCTTGGAAGTTTTAAATAAACTTCAAGAAAATAGCGAAGTTTTAAATAATACATTCCAAGAAACTAAGGATGAAATAAAAAAAAGACTTTAATGAAGCAATAGACAATAAGCTTCAAGAAAATATGGACATTTTAAATAATAGGCTTCAAGAAAATAAGGATGAAATTAAAAAGGACTCAGAAGTTTCAAATAATAAACTTCAAGAAAAGATGGAAGTTTTAAATAATAAATTCCAAGAAAGGAGGGATGAAACTAAAAAGGACTTGGAAGTTTTAAATAATAAATTCCAAGAAAGTAGGACTGAATGTCAACATAATTTTGAAACAACGAACTATAGATTAGGTGAATTAAATAATAAAGTTGACGCCGCACAGGCAAATGTAAATGATAGTATTCTAAAAATACAGGGAAGTATTGATACTATTAAAGATGATGTAAGCCATATCTCAGGCGAACAGGCTCAGGTTAAATCACGCTTAGGTGAGATCGAGGTGAAAATTAACGATATTAAAACCGAAACAAGAGAACAAATAGACAGTAGATTCAAAGAAATAGAGAAATCATTCGGAGACACGTTAGATCTTAGACTAGAAGTAAATATGGTCGATTTCCAGGAATTTAAGAACGATGTAACAAAGCAACTAGCGAACAATGAAACACAATGCAAAAATTCCACACAGGAATTAAAGAGGGAAATAAATGATTTATCGAAACAAATCCAAGAAAGTAATGAACGAAGGAAGTTCGATATAGATAAAATTGGTCAAAGAATAGATATGCAAGCAAAGGAAGATAGAGAGTACATAGATCAAATAATAGATGACAGGATAAAGCATGGGAGACCACGTTAGGTAAACGCATAGAACCCATACAGTCATTAATAAAGACACAGGGAGAAATTGTTGAAAAACAGGGGGAAAACATTGATAGGCAACAATCCCAAATTGAAGAAATCATGAATGGTATAAATCCTTTGAAAATTAGCCTAGGGGAAACCAACAAGAAAGTAGAACAAAACCAGGGGGATCTGGCAAGAATAAAGAAAACCCAGGAGAAAACCCAAGGGGAAATAAAATCTATAAGACAGGATTTTAAAGAAATAGAGAAATGCGTAAAGCAAAACTTAGAAAATGCGAAAGAAGAATTAGAAACAAGAGCACAGGTTAAATTTAAAGAAAAAGAACAACAGATCCTCGAAACTAAAAAGAAATAAAGGAAGAGTTTGAAATATTCAAGGAAAACTGGAAGGGAAAGCAAGAAGAGATAGGGAGAAGAACTGAGGACAATGAGGATCGAATGAATAAGATAGAACAAGAATCATTTGCCAGGATAGAGAGACTCGAAGGAAGAGTAAATCAGAGCGAAACAAGAATGATTGCTATAGAAGGAATTAGTGGGGGAGATCATAAGTCAAATCGGGAAAGCACTGAGGACTTGAGAGATAAGTGGGGAGAAACGAAACCCCAAAACATATTCAAGAATTACCCAGAAGGGGAAAGCCAATTTAAAACACCGGGGCCACCTGTATTCACGTCTACCCCTTTTAATAACAACAATAAGAATGAAGTCCAGAACCAGGTGATAACCATTATTAGATCAGACTCTGATAAACCCAGAAAGTATTCAGGAAACGCGTCTTCTCTAACGCCTAAATACTGGTTAAAAGAGGTATTTGAGTACCTAAAGAACACACGAGTTGCATCTGAGCGTCAATTAAGATAATCGAAAAATTAATGGATTGCGATTGTTTAACATGGTTTAGAAGTTTTAGGTATACTTTCGACACCGTGGACGAATTTAAAGACGCATTCTTAAAGAGATATTGGGCAGCGGACGTCCAACAAAATTTAAGACTGGATCTCTACTCCAAAAAGTATAGTACGAATACGCCCACGCGCTATTCCGAATATTTCACTGCACAGCTGTGCAAATTTAGAGAATTAGACTGCGCACCGTCAGAAAATGACTTATGTCTGGCAATAACAAAGCAGTTACCGTTTGAAATACAAAGACTCCTAATCTCATCGAATGCAAAGACAGCGATTGAAGTAGAAAGCGTCTTGCGCCAATTAGACATGGCTACTGCACACATGTCGCCACAACAACATAGAACAGTAGAGCATGCGCACGTGATTGAAACCCAGACGGGAAATTCGGATAGGTCGAGAAACGATAAAGCAACGGGTACGGAGGAAATCAGAATGGGACAAAATAACCCAGGATATAACCCGAGAGAACAGAACACACCCTATAGAGGAAACTATAACGGAAATTATAGGGGCAATTATAAAGGAAATTATAGCCCAGGTAATAGCAAGAATATTATGGATCGAAACCCGGAAATCAGAGGGGAGCGCCGAATGAGAGGCCATATCAGGCAAGAAAATGGAACCCAAACTACAATAGAAACAATCAGCAAAGAGATAATGACATTGATTATCAGACTGAAATTGAAGAACGTAGAGTAATAACCCAGAGGTATTACGACGAAAGAGGAGATGAATACAATCAACCTCCTAAAGTGAAATGGAGCAATGCAATGGAAAAAAGAACCTCGCCAGATATTCATGATATGAGAGGAGTACAGAGTTTGGAACTCCAAGAACATAATGGGAGATCCCAGCATGAGGATCCTGAGGTAAAAAAAAAAAAAACGCCAAAATTTGAAGGGTTAGAAAGAGATGGAAATGGAGGATGGAATACTATCCAAGTGGTAAATTGGA
This sequence comes from Meconema thalassinum, assembly GCA_946902985.2. Classification (NCBI taxonomy): domain Eukaryota; kingdom Metazoa; phylum Arthropoda; class Insecta; order Orthoptera; family Tettigoniidae; genus Meconema; species Meconema thalassinum. The sequence goes on from OX336391.1 coordinate 219,559,493, forward strand.
TTGAGAGGCCCGAATAATTAATAGAGGAAATAAAAGAAGGTCCAGTCGCTATTAAAAGAGAGTTACCAATAATATTAATAAGAATCGAGGGTACTCTAGTTCGAAGCTTGTTAGTTACAGGATCAACGGTCTGCTTAGTAACTCAAGCACTAGTGAATGATTTGGAAAGAGAGGGAAAATACTAAAGATACCTATATCCGTAATTAAAATAAAAGGAATAATTCCAGAAAAGAGTTTAGTTTGCAAATATCAAGTGTTCTTAGAATTGCAAATAGGAAACTTATTGTTGTCTCAAAGCGTTTTGTTAGTTAACAAGCTACCGTACAACATAATTTTGGGCATTGATTTTATAAGAGAACATAAAGTAGTTATCGATTTGTCCCAGAATTGCATTAAATTCAAAAATGAAGAACAGGACTCTGAAATTGATATCTCATCGCAGAAGGCAGAACCTAGAGAGGGCGAACAAATTTGGAACATAGAAGAGAATTACAGGACTGTAACGGAAGAAGAAATACTATTTTTAGAAAGGGAATTAAGTACACTGGCTGCAGATATTGAAAAGGAAGAAGAAGTCAAATTCGAAGAATGTCTTAAAGAAAAATTAGAAGAAGCAAAGATGTTAGCAGAAGACAAAGAGATTTTGAAGAAAATAATTCTAGACAAGAGAAATGCATTCGACTCCAAGCCAGGGAAAATTAAAAATTTCAAGTATGCCTTCCAAGTAAATGACTGGACGCCATTTCACCAAAAACCTTATCCAGTAGCCGAAAAACACTTCAAACAAACCAAGGAAGTACTTTAAAAGATGATGGAAGATGGGGTAATAGAAAAAGTAGCTACGCCTTATGTAAGCCCACTGGTCGTGGTAAATAAACCAGATGGATCAGTAAGAGTATGCTTGGATGCCAGGAATTTAAACTCAAGGATAATTCCAGAAAATGATGCAGCTCCTCCAATTAAAGAAATTTTGAGAAAATTTAAAGGAAAAAAAATATTAACAAATATTGATTTAACAAGTTCGTACCACCATTTAGAGTTGGAAGACAAAACGAGCCTACTAACAGGATTTCAATTTGAACAACAAACTATGTGTTTTCGAAGGTTACCGTTCGGATTGAAAACGGCAGGGTCAGCGTTAATTAGAGCGTTAGACAGGAACCTCTCTGAAGATGTAAAGAAATGTACAATTAGATATGTCGATGAAATTTTATTAACATCAGAATCTATGGAAGAACATTTGGAAAATTTGAATAAATTATTAAAGGATCTGGAACAAGCAAATTTTAAAGTAAACTTCAAGAAATCAAATTTTTGTCAGAGGCAAGTGACGTTTTTGGGTCACGTGATCGACCAACATGGAGTCATGCCGAACCCATGTAAATTAGAATCAATCAAAAATTTACCAAGGTCAACCAGAGTCAAGAATGTAAGACAGTTCTTGGGACTGATAGGGTTCTTTAACAGCCATTGTCCTGCGTACACAAGTACGCAAGACTTGTTTAAGAAAGGGGGAAAGTGGAAATGGACTGAGGAATGTAAAGAAGCCTTTATAAAGGCAAAAGATATGTTACTGCATTCCGTGAAATTGGGATACCTGGATTTTAACGAAAAATTTATCATTCAGACAGATGCTTCTCAGATAGGCGTAGGAGCCATGTTGTATCAAGAGAATAAAGAACAAACACATCAAAGAAATTATTTAGCATTCGCCTCAAGAAGATTGAAGCCCCATGAGAAGAATTACACTATTAGTGAGATTGAACTTCTCGCAATATTGTACGCGCTACAATATTGGCGTAAGATAGTGTATGGATTTCCGATTATATGACGGACAGACCATAAGGCGCTGACGTTTCTGATGAAAACGGACTTATCGAGTCAGCAGTTAATGCAATGGGCGCTATATATACAACAATATGATGTCGAAATTGAATACTGTCCTGGAAAGGAGAATATTATTCCGGACGTTTTAAGTAGGAATCCAGGCAACAGTGAGGAGACATGTACAATTCAAATAGATATTAAAGATCAAGACACAATTGAGGAATTAAAAAGAATTGAGGAAAAACAGAAACAAGACCCATGGATAAGGATGTTGATAGGCTACTTCGAGGGAAGTCTTGACAGAGCTTCACCCGCCTTCATTGAGGCAGAAAGAATTTCTACTGATTACAGTTATTTTAATGGGATCCTACACAAATTTGCAGATGCAGACCACACTCGTTTAAGAATTATTGTGCCTGCAGACATGCAGAGAAAATTAGTTTGGCTATTGCATACATCATTCAGACATATGGGAGTTAACAAGACAGTCAACATGTTACAGGAAGTGTTCACATGGCCACGGTTGAGAGATACAGTAAGATACACGATAAAAACTTACGATACATGTCAGATAATAAAGCCAAATTCTTTCCTAATGAGGCAAAAACCAATTCCACTTTTGCTGGAAAGACCATGTCAGATTTTGTCAGTGGACAACTTCGGTCCACTGCCAAAGGCCAGAAGAGGCAACAGACATATCATGGTATCCATGGACGTTTTCACAAAGATGGTCGTGTTATGTCCGATACAGAAAACATCGACAAAGCAGATTGTCAAGAGGTTAAAGGAACGAATAATCCCTGTGCTAGGCAAGCCAGAAACCCTACTTTCAGACCATGGAAGTTGTTTTACGAGTATAGAGTTTCGCCGAGAATTAGAAAATTTGGAAATTCAGCAGATCTTATCAAGTATAAGACATCCAGAGGCAAACCCCGTCGAAAAGGTGATGAGGGAGGTGCAAAAGTATTGTAAAATTTATTGCTCAGAGGAGAACAGGAAATGGATTGATATTTTGCCAACCATTGAATTCTGCATCAATAATACAGTTCACGAAGCAACAGGGGAGGTACCCGTTAGGTTGCATTTGGATAAGAAGCCAGAAAGGCCCTGGGACCAGATTCTACCGACCTTTACTGATGCTCAAGTGGGAAGGGAATTAAGAATCCGGAGAACATATGAACATTTAAAGGCACAAGCTTATAAAAGGCACAAGGTTGCAGGTTCGAAACCTGGCGCAGTCAGCTGGCATTTGAGGGAGCACAAATGCGAGGGAGCCGTGTCAGTACATTTACTGGCACGTTAAAGATCCTCTTCGGGGCAAAATTCCGGCACCCCGGCGTCTCTAAAAGCCAGGGTAGTTAAAAGGGACGTAAAACCAATAACATTATTATTATTTATAAAAGGCAGAAAAGAAATCGAAATGAAAGGTATCATAGGCCGTTGGTTGAAGGAGAATTAGTACTGGTGAAGCGACCGGCGATATCAGATACTGAAAATCGCGTATACAAAAAGTTCAGGAAAAATTATCATGGGCCATTCCGAATAATTAAGGACCTTAAAAACAACGCATATAAGGTGCAACACACTGAGACTGATCACAAAATGATCATGAATGCGGCAAATTTAAAAGTTTACCATCCTCCAGAAGAATACGAGAAGGAAATCCAAGCATTGCTAACCGGAGTAGAAGATAACAGTGAGAATGAAAGAGAAAGGAGATGGAAGAAATTAAAATGCACATGTGATCTGAAGGAAACATACGAAGAAATGAAAGAATTAATCAGACACATTGAGAAAGAAAATGGGGAGTTGAGAGAAAGGGGTGAGAGGCTCAGAAACTTCATGGAAATGACTAAATTAAACTGAAACGGGTAAGGACAGGCCTAACCCGATGACAAATTGATAATATCTGTAGGAATAAACTTGGAAAGGAAAAAGAACCAGAAAGGAAAATACAGTTGAAACGGGCACGGATAGATTAGACCCAGGTGATAACGGAACTGAAAATCTAATGATGATGAATAATAATACTAAATTAAGGAAACGTTCAGGGAGAGTCCTTTCCCCATTCAAGAAATCAAAAGGAATAATTCAAGGAAGTTCATATAAGAAGATTTTTTTTTTGGAATTTGATAAATAAATTTCCTCAGCTCTTCAAAAATTTATTTACCTTTGAAGGAGGGATTCTGTACCCAACTAGAGTCGGTACAGGATATGAACTTCTGATCTCTAAGATGAAAAGAGGTCCAGCTATGAAATAGCAGTGAGGAAATAACGAAGTGAGTCAGGCCATGACGCAGAACGTTGACAGTTTTATCTGGAGATTCGTGGTGCAAGCGATATGTGAATCACGGGAGCAGTCACGCTGGGATGAATCAGCCCGAGTAGATTAGCAGGGAAATCACCACTGAGTGCTTAGATCGGCACTTTTCTGACAACACTGGATTGCGAATCAACATCGCAAAGTTGTGAAATAAGCCGTTTTCACGGAAACAACGCAAAATTATAACGATAGGCCTATGGGGATCAGAATAATCCAGGAAATTATGAATTAAGCGAGGTTAAGAATGAATAATTTAGGCCCAGGAAAGAAGTACTTAGTCAGCAATTACGTCATTAGGCGGAGCCAAGCAAAGGTAGTGGGTAGAAGATTAAAAAACTCAATCGCCCACACAGCTGAGGAGCCTTGTAGATTTTATTTAAATTAATTAGACGATCGATTTTCAGAAAACGAAATGGTAACGAGACATTTGAATTATAGGGAACATAATTATATACTTTTCAAAAACGTGCGACGTCTAGTTCAGAAGTTAGTTCCAGGAAGAAGGCAAAAGTAGTTTGTTTTTGCAAGTTCCCAATAAATAGCCCAGGTTTCAACCACAGAGCATGCAGTATTGGTCAGCCCAGAGGGGCGTGACGTTGGAGCATCAAGTACAGTCTACCACATACCTCGTATGGAGGTGTTACATCGAATGCAGTATCCGTCAGCCAAGTGAGGCTATAGGCTGTGTCAGAAGCAGTTCACCAGAAGCGGGGGAGAGGCTCCACGCTGTCTCCTAAAATGCAGAAGCGTTGCATTATACTTGTCGCAGTTCAGTAAGCCCGGGGAGGCTCAGCGCAATTCCGCACAGTATATAAGTTTACCGTACACAGTATTATCAAGCTGTCGGGACGGAAGCCCGTCCTCACACTAGTAAAGACTCATCGTACTCCTGTATGGAGAAGTCACAGCAAGTAACGCAGTTCGTTACCAACCGCCAAAGTAGATCGTGTTAAGATGACTTAAGAGCCGGCCGGAGTTGGAACGGTCGGCCGCCAGCCCAGCACTTGTTGTAACATGGGTCAAGAGTTTGTAAAAAGTTATATAAAGAAACGGGACAAGATAAACTTATTTTGTTTCTATAGCGCACTGTAGTATTTTATACACTTTTCGTCGGTGCAAAAGCATATCGAACAGGAATGCAAAGATAGTTATAAAAACTGTAGTTAAAATTACAATTCTCCATATAAAATAGAGTTCTGAACTGTGATTTTCCAAAACTCTTCCATGCCTTCAGATGATGTTGAAAACAGAAACAAACTCCACTGCAAGACGGCTTATAGTTTTCTCTAGAGTGCTACTGAAACATATTTTAAAATTAAGAACTCAGTATATGTTTAATCGTGATTTTTAAAAATGTAAGCATATTGAGTTGCTAATGCTAGCCGTGTCGAGGTGCTGGTAGTTCAGCCGGATTCCGCCAGATACCGCATCGTTGCAAAGTCATGTCCTTGAAACAAGGTGAAGACAGAGACGGCTTCTGAGAGAGGGTAATATCATGCCAGGAAGTGATGAAATCAGCTCATGTCCAGGTGCTGTCACTCACTTCGTTACAATCGGCAGTGGACACGGTGAAACTACTTTGTTACATGCTATTCTATTAGTTGTGGTCAGAGCCGTGGAGAGTGAGTACGAGCCCTAAGGCTAGGACTTACCCCCTTCATATTTGTTCGTCCCGTGACATCGTGTAAAATTATTAAATCAATTCATTTTTAAAGCCCCTAGAAAATTTTGTGATTTAAAAAAAAAAAATTTTTTGCAACGTACTAATTTTGTTCATTGTAAATTTGCAATGTCGTTTCTGTTGTATATGACCGAAAATGTTACTCTCTCCCATCACAAGAAAAAGTTCAACGCCTTTCACAATCTTATGTACTAAAATTCAAACTTTGCGAAAGTTCATAAATGTTGCTTAGTGACTACTAGGCTATAATTAGCGGAAACTTTATAATTTCTCTGGCCGCGGAGATATGAAGATAATGGTTATTTACATGTTCTCTTTTTAGTATTTTGTAGCATATTCAATTGATTCAGATACCGGGTGAGTTAGCCGTGGTTGTTACGGCGTGGCTGCAGGCAGTCACTCACATCCGGGAGGCGAGGAGGTTCAATTCCCCCCTCCGGCAACCATGAAGATTGTCTTCTGTGGTTTCCCATCTTCCTTCCAGTCAAGACGATCGAAACTAGTCATCCAAGAGTTTTTTTTTCTTTTTTTTCTCAGGATTAGGAACCACCCATTTCAGTTGGGTACAATCGTGTTGACCGAATGAAAAACATTGCATTTCGATTGTCATCTTGTGAAAATATTGTTTATATTTTATTGAGTATTTAGTATTGTAATAGGCCTCTAGAATTTCCTGCTTGCTCGAGGAATCCATTGCACTACAATATACATTTTAGGTAGATTTCATTAGAAAGCTAACTATTGCAATGGGTACCATGTTTCGACTTCCGGAAAATTTCGACATATCTTCGCATTTCACATCCCCCAGACCCCAAAACCACCGTCAGTTCAAAAGTTTATATATAATTTATGTATATATGTATCTATCTATCTATCTATCTATATATATATATATATATATATCACTTTCTTGTGGACACGATAACTGCCGTAATTTTGCCCCAATCAGTTTGAATTTTTTACATAATAAGTATCCCATTAAAATCTCGGTCGAGTTCGTTAATGGGCTAAATCGGTCGAAGGGGGTGAAAATGGGGGGATTTTTTCGAAAACGTGAAATTTCGCTATAACTCTCTTAATACGTGAAATATCGAATCCATTCCAAGTTCATAATATGTGTCGGATAAGTGCCAAAAATTTATGTCAAATAAGTTTTTTGATAGCACCAACCATTGACCAAAGGGGTGGAAAAAAGTGGGTTTTTCGGGAAACATTAATCATAACTCTCTTAATAGGCACAATATCAAAACCGTACAAAATGGAAAATATTCCCCTAATACTTACCTAAAACTTTTGTCTGAAAGAATTTTTGATATGACCCACCATTACGCCAAGGGATGAGAAAAATGAATTCGGAATTAAAGAAAATGCCAAGTGCTATCAGCGGTTACCATGACAATGCTTCTAAATTGATGAGGGATGAGCTATCAGAGGTTGCCAAGACAACGCCATTGACAAGATCACATTCATTTTTAGCCTAATTTTCACACTTTGCAAAAATGAGGAAAAAGTAGACTTATGAGATTGATCCGGGAAAATGTGTCTGTCTGTCCTTCTGTCTGTCTGTCTGTCTGTCTGGCTGGCTGGCTGGCTGGCTGGCTGGATGGCTGTGTGTGTGTGTCCCCCTCTATCAACTCCTAAACGGCTGCAGCAATCGAAACCAAATTTATTATGAGTAAAGATGTATACTGGAATATCTCAGGTCCATATTTGAAAAAGATGTCAGTGCTACCAACTGCTAAAAAACGCACTAGAAATTTGAGCTCCATGTTGGATATCTTGGAATGTATACATGGGAGCTATTCCAAAATTGGCACACATGTAGATAATACTATTTCAGTTTAATTTCCAGGAGGCTATATATGACAGTGTTGCCAAAATTATCTTAAGCCTTCTGATAGGTCTAATTTTAAAATACATATAACTTCTACACTATCAATTGGATTTCAACCAAATTTTGTATGTAATATGTGTACATAAACAGATATGACTGGGTGTATTCTTAAGAGCTACCAGGGCTGCCAACCGTTAATAATTGCTCTCTCTATTTTTTATCCAAATACCAATATTTCAGAAAGTATGCAAGCCGACAGCTTTAAACTATGCACAGGTATATTACCTGACATTTTACATTAATTTGGAGTAACTTATATACGTCAGTTCTACCAACATGATTCTAAGCCTGCTGATAGGACCAATTTTTAAATACATGTAATTTCTATACTGTCAGTTGGATTTCAACCAAATTTCGTGTGTGATATGTGTAACATAAGAGATATGACTATAAGTAATCTTAAAAGCAATCAGGGCTGCCAACTGTTAATAAATGGTGTCTATATTTTTTACCCTAATATAAATATATCAGAAAGTATGCAAGCCAACAGCTCTATACTTTGCAAACTTATAGCGCCTGACATTCTAGATTAATTTGGAGTAATTAATATAAGTCAGTGCTGCCAGCATGATTCTATGCCTGATGATAGCTCCAATTTTAAAATACATGTAACTTCTATACTGAACCCGAGGAGGTTATGCTGACTGGAATTGAACGTGGTTCTCAGAGACTGTGATCTCTGTATAAAGGTTCCACCAGGGAACGAACCAGAGATCTGTAGAGGCAGTTTCATGGTAAAAACCCCTCGAAAGAAGTGTATATTTAATCACTGGTGTGATTTTGGTGCAATGACATTATTTATTAAAAATAATGCAGGGAATAATGAGCAGATTACAGCATTATTAGACTACTTGGTGTAGGCTATACGAGGCTTGAAGCACGGAGAGGACAGAGTTGACATTTTACAAATTAGCCCAGAATTGTGGGTGGGGCCCAGTGGAGCCATGTCCATCTCTGTGACCCCATTCTGTCGTCTGGAGCAAGGGGGAGGCCTGAATAATGACCCAGTTATTCCCCGACGGAGAATAGATTTGAGTAGTGGGAGGAGAGATGCCCAGGAAAATCATTGATTACTCGTGATTGGAGCAACGAATTGAGATGAGAGTTGCTCACGGATGAATCTTTTGGCAGGAGGCTAATTTTAGAGCCTTTTACCTGCGAAATTGGGGCAGATTTAACGAAGTGCGGAAGGACTGTAAAGCTACCATTGTGCGCGGATAGATTTGAGAATGTTGCCGGGGAATACCCGTAAGATAGCGTCCCACGCTATGGAGAAACGAATTAATATTAATTAATTGGACGAGCGATTCCTTTGCACGCAGATAGTTTTGGAATCTGTGAAGAAAGAGGAACCCAATGATCATGGTTTGGAGACCAGATTCACGCTGTGAGAGGAGCCAAGATTTCGCGGGAAGATTTCGCTCTACTTTCAGTGAGAATCTGATATAAGGGAGTAGACCCTTGGAGGAGCGGTCAGTTACACTCAGTTACACGCAGTCAAGCTCAGTCTACGCGCAGTTCACGTGCAGTTTGCACCCAGTTACAGTCGAGCAAGTTGCAGTCTTATGCAGTCTTCACGCTCAGTTTACGTTAGAAGTTACCCAGTTGTAGCTCAGTTGCAGTAAGTTGCAGTCAGCATGCAACAAGTACGCAGCAGTACGAGACAGTATGTAAGCAGTATACAGCAGTCTTCAAGTAAGGTACGAGCAGTCTTCAAGTGAATCTTCAGTCAGGTACAGCCACTTTGAAGCAAGTTCGTCAAGGCAGAACGCATGGCGGTTCTACTCATAATAGACGCCGAACAAAGACTGGTACATGTAAATGAAGCATTTTATAAGCTTATATGAATAATAGTCGTGCTATAGGCATAATCAGCAGTACGAACTATGCCGTGTTCAGTTACGAAGCACCGTGTAGACTAATGGCAGAACTATTGTAAATAATTATTTGTGTAAAGTATTGGACAGTGTTGAGCGCAATGTGTATAGTATTGACTGATCGTATATGTGTAAATACGATGGTATGCGCTAAATGAAACTCTATGACGTGTTTGGTAATGTCATGAGAGTACCAGATGGTAAAACTCAGGACGGGATCTAGCATATTTATGCAACGCAGGACGCTTACTGTAGGAGTAAGAATAATAAAACTGTTGGTGAATTCCGAAAGCAGGTAAACCAGACTTTCAATCAGGAGTTGATCGGAGCACGAGAGATGCTGTCGACACCTGCAATTTCGATCCTTGCTAGGGAATTTCAGCATTGAAAAGTGTATAAAGTGACGTGTGTTAAGTGTACAGCATATGTAAAATATCCTTTAAAATAGTGATTAGATAAGTGTTTCATATGTGTGGGAGCAATAGCTTCCTGAGAGTTATGCAACGTGTCGTGTTGTTGATGAAAATTATGTGTTATAAAATGTGTGTTTGCAAGATGAATATGTCGCGTTAAACCTGCTAATGGCGGGCGACATGGAGAAATATGATTGGTTGGAGCCACCATAGACGCCTATAGAAATGTAAGTACCCCACAAGTTATGAGTATGTAGAAATATGGGCCATTGCATGTTGTGATTCAGTAAAGATGCCAGTAAAAATCAGTTTAGGAGGCAGATCCTCCCTGTTTGATCATTATTGTGTTGATTTTTATAAAGTTGAGATGTTAATTTGCATCATTAAGTGGAGTAATTATTCCCACTATGAATTAAAGAATGGCAATCAGTTATGTAAATGTGACGAACGCGATTGTTCGGATTTTAAGACGTTTAGCTGTGTCGGATATTTTTGGTAAAGTTATGTGAGAATAATAATAAAGTAATGATTTTGGTCATTTATGTCAGTGAGATTAATGGTAATAATAATAATGGATATTAAAAGTATGAATGAACACATCAGGAAACAAATAAATGTTATAAGCGAGAGATTTACGCTAATTACAAGACTTATCAATCTAAGCAGTAAGATGATACAGTAAGATTACATTACAGTAATTAAGGAAAGAAGTTTTATATCAGAATATTGCATATATTCAGTAATGATGCCAGTAATGAAAGAGCTTTTAGTGAATTGAATTTGCAGCTTATATGAGAAGCTTATAGAGTAAATTGTTAGATTTCTCTTAATAATATAGGTCGGAGGTCGTAGCATTTAGTAGGGGCCAGATGGTCTATTCTACGTATGAAATCTCCTATGTCATGGGCATAAGTGGAGATATAATTTTATGCCAGAGTTGTAGTGTGTACCCTAGCTCTGAGGAAGGATATGAAAGTGTTCCGGGTTGGGATCCTGTGATAGAGACGAGGAGAACGAGGACACCTCGAAACTCTATGATCTCCCGAGAACTTATTAATGAGTTATTTCCGCTCGTGGTAGCGAAACTCATGGCGACAGCTGCAGTGAGCGCCTATATTTTACTTGAGACATCGGTCACCCGTCAGACTAATGCATTACGAACCCCGAACCTTCATGTTGAATGGACCCGTGTGAGGCCAGTAATTATTATTATATCCTATGTGTAGGAGTAATTAAAAAGCTCATTCAATACCTGCTTGCATAATAGTCAAGTAAGATCCTTTGGGATATATGTGTCGGTCAGACAACAGTATTTGTCTTGTAAATCTTTACTGCTTAGAGAGGAAAGCATTCAGAACCTTTAAGGAGGGTCGAGGTAATTGGTGGAACACCCATCCCACTTTCTATTGTGTGCGGACTCCTCTAGCCGAGGGTCTGCAGTCTAAACTCGAACCGTCAAGGCGGGTTGAAAGCAACAGATTTTAGACCCTGGTAAATGACATATAATGAAAGATTGTTATGTTGAGAAATATAGCCATGTGGTTTAGGAACACATGGATAATTATAGATCATCCTGATGGTTCATTATTTTAGCTATCTGACGAATAGTTAGATGATGTATTTGTACTGTCACTGAAACCAAGTTTTGAAGTTAGTTACCAGATGCCAATCGCCACGAGAGCGAGGTAATATAATTATACCATCCGACGCAAGCTATAACGTAACGTTTTATGTAGGAATCACATACAGCATGCAATGGAACCATATAAATAGAGGAAGTGGAGGGGTAGCTTACATAATTATGGAGTTGCACGTTGATTGCGGTGCAACGTCCGAATAGGTAAATGCATGCAAGCATTTGTTTGGTGAGAAGAGAAAAATCAAAACACGCACGGCACACATAATTGTTAAAACCAAGAGGTTTAAGGAATAAGTAATTTGTGATATTAAAGAGGTCACATTGTATGACTGTTATGTTAATGTACAGTTTGTTTTGAAGTCGTAGGTGCATCAGCGCACTAGAATATCTTTATGTAGTTCACGTAAGGGTACAGCTTTATGGTTTAATATGATTTTATTATGATTTCATTTTTGTTTATTTGTGGATTGTGGAAGTAAATTTTTGTTTGCTTTGGTTTTTTTTTAATGGTTTTGGGATTGTTCTTGTGTTTGAAGCCATGATTTTCATTTACTGAATTAAAGTTTTAGAATAGAGTTATGCCTTGTTATTGTAGAGTTGTTACCTTATAGCCTCAAATCCAAAATATGCACTGCTCATTTGGGGGAACGGCACGCGCCTGAGACCTGATGCTAGCTGGAGGCAGCTGCATATTTACCATCGAGATTACTCACATGGGTACAATACCAACAAATGGATTTCATCCAAAATTGGCACAAAAAGATATCATAATATTTCAGATTATTTCTGACCAGCACTCGCATGACATTGTTGTCAACATGCTTTAACGTGTACTAATAGGTCCAATGTCTAACTCCATGTAACGTCCTTTGGACTTCAACCACATATTGTATTCTGTACCTTAAGAGATGGAATTAAGAATATATTCAGTCACCAGGGCTGCCAACTGTATTGCTCTATTAGGCTACATTATGCCTAGTATACAGTATTTCGAACTAATTAAGACATTTCGATATTACCAACTTAATTTCGTCATTATTTTAGATACGTTCATATACTGTAGATTAATCATTGGCATGAATATTAATTTTAAGAAAAGTAGGCTCTTTAGTTCGTCACGGAACTTCTTGTTCCATCTGACTATGAGAGAAGGGGCTAACTGGTAGCATGCTGAACTTCTATGCCCACGGTCGCTGGTTCAAAGCCGGCCAAAGTCGCCGGATTTTCTAAGAGCGCTAAAAATCCCTCAGCATGCTTTCGTTCGGAGGGGAAGTTACAACGTTCGTTACAAGTTGCTGGTTGCGGTGGCATCTAGCAGCCAAGTTCACAGCTAGGTGTCGTTCACGGTAGTATTTGGTACAAAATTAGGTACTACTACTTAAAATTGACCGTCTGCAGACCTTACCTGAATTACAGACTAATACAGTCATCACAATTAACACCATTTATCCGCCAGATTCTACACACACCTAATGTACACGGGGTTACATGACCACGTTGTCGCAGCCCCTAAACTGAGGAACCAACCAACATCTCTGCGGGAGATAAAATTTTGCGTGAAGAAGTAACAGACTGTTAGATAGTTACACATCAGTTCCAAACTTTGCATAAGGACAGTGTGATCACAAGTATAATAAAAATGAACCCCAAATGACAAGAAGGTTACCCTCCCCATAAGACAATAAAATGTTCAAAATATGCATAGAAAGACGAAAAAAAAGTTCATTAACCTCCAATTGTAAAATACTTTCTCGCAATAAATGAGGTCTGCTCCTCCTCCTAATCCCAAGTTTGCCTGGTGAAATCTACCTCCGCCTTCCGGCGTGCCGAGAGGATTTTTTAGCCTACTTTTCACATTTTGCAAAAATGAGGAAAAAGTAGACTTATGAGATCGGGCAAATGTGTGTCTGTCTGTCTGTCTGGCTGGCTGGCTGGCTGTGTGTGTGTCCCCCCCTATCAACTCATAAACGGCTGGAACAATCGAAACAAAATTTGGTAGGATTAAAGATCTATACCTGAATATCTCACGGCCATATTTGAAAATGATGTCAGTGCTACCAACTGCTAAAAAATCGCAATTGAAATTTGAGCTCCATGATGTATATCTTGGAAGGTATGAATGGGAGCTATTTCAAAATTGGCACACGTATAGATAATAATATTGCAGTTAAATTTCCAGGAGTCCATACATGGCAGTGTTGCCAAAATGATTATAAGCCTGCTGATAGGTCCAATTTTTAAATGCATATAACTTCTACACTATCAATTGGAATTCAACCAAATTTCGTATGTTGTATGTGTACATAACCATATATGACTGAGCGTATTCTTACGACCCACCAGGGCTGCCAACTGTTAATAAATGCTCCTAATTTATTTTATCCAAATACCAATATATCAGAAAGTATGCAAGCCGACAGCTTTAAACTATGCACACGTATAGTACCTGACATTCTATATTAATTTGGAGTAACTTATATACGTCAGTGCTACCAACATGATTCTAAGCCTGCTGACAGGTCCAACTTTAAATACATGCAACTTCCATACTATCATTTGGATTTGAACCAAATTTCGTATGTGCTATGTGTACCATAACAGATATGACTATGCGTATTCTTAAGAGCAACCAGGGCTGCCAACTGTTAACATGTACTTCCCTATTTTTGTTACCCTAATATCAATATATCAGAAAGTATGCAAGCCAATAACTCTAAACGTTGCACACGTATAGTACCTGGCATTCTAGATGAATTTGGAGTAACTAATATACGTCAGTGCTGCCAACATGATTCTAAGCCTGCTGATAGGTCCAATTTTAAAATGCATGTAACTTCTATACTTACTAATGGATTTCATTCAAAATTGGCACAACAATAGATCATATTATTTCAGATTATTTCTGACCAATACATGCATGACATTGTTGCCAACATGATTTTACGCGCGCTGTTAGATCCAATGTTTAACTGCATGTAACGTCCATGCTATTCATTGGACTTCAACCAAATTTTGTATTCTGTACCTTAAGAGATGGAACTAAGAATATATTCAGTCATCAGGGCTGCCAACTGTGGTGCCCTATTAGGCTACATTATGCCAGGTATACAGTATTTCGAACTAATTAGAAATTTCGATATTAGCAACTTAATTTCGTCATTATTCTAGATAGGTTCATATACTGTAGAATAATCATTGGCATGAAAAGTAGGCTCTTTAGTTCGTCACGGAACTTCTTGTTGTTTTTAAGAACCTTAGGCTAAAATCCCTACATAAGTTACAAAATGAACAGTATAGTAAAGATGTTCCCATTCGGATGATAGTTTTGACATATTTTATGGAAGGAATATACTATTATAACCTGTAGTAAATAGAATGATTTCTTGATCATCATATTATGGTGTATGGCCTTCAGGTCTTTTGCAGTTCCAGTGTTTATTATGAGCTTTTTCGTTTTTTATAACATGGCTGTAATATAGTATAGGCTATTTTCAAGATTATGCCTCATCCATTCCATCTCTCATCCCTACGCGCAGGTCGCCCACGGGCGTCGACTAGAAAGACCTGCACTCGGCCTCTCAGGAGGCCACACGACAAAAAAAAAAGATTATGCCAGTGTTGTACTGTAAATCGAGTTGTTGTTGTTGTTGTTGGTGGTGGTGATTCGTTTAGGAGATTTGGGACATGGTGGTCATGTAGCCGCGTGCACTTGGGAGTGTGTATAATGTGTCTAATAATCTGTGTTATTGTGATGGTTGTATTAGGGTGTGTATTTGTAATTGGGACGGGTATTGTATATGAGGCGGCCGTGGCCTTAAGTTAGATACCATCCCAGCATTTGCCTAAAGCATAAGTGAGGAAACAACTTCCAGGATGGCTGAAGTAAGAATGTAACCCATCTCTTCCCAGTTCTGCCTCACAAGTCTTAGTGTATCCCGTTCCAGCCCCAAGCTCCAAAACCTGGACCTCTGGGTTGACAGCTAAGTAGGCTAGCCACTACGCCACGAGGTGGTTTGTAAATATAATGTTGCTTTGTCAGTCTAAATATGATGTAGCGACTACTGGCCTTTTGAAGTTACAGTAATTATTATATGAGTAGCAAGCAATCACTAGTTAGTAATCATCACTAAAGTGGGCCTGAATTTCATTAAACTAATTTGTTTGAAAAAATAAAAATCCACAGCCTGCTTCCAGTCTCCGACCGGGTCAGGAATGGAATGAATGGAGCCCCCATCTAGCGGCGAGGATATGAACTGTGCCGGCTGCCGAGGCCTGACGCACTCCTCTGGGGCAATGATTAAATGAATGACAGATGAAATGAAATTATAGTGGAGAGTGTTGCTGGAATGAAATTTGTTTATTTATTTTTATTATTTGTTTGTTTATTTGTTTATGTATAGTTCTTCTAACAGGTTACAACCTAATTATGAGAAATAACAATATGAATTACACTTAATATTTTTAATATTTTTCCTACAGTAATATAAAATGATACTTATAATACATATGACAAAATTGAAGTACTAAAGGACTTGGATTCGGCTGGAATTCCTGACCTTGATGTAGAAGATCGTTCTAAATTTTGTGCTATGGTAGAATCTTGGACCCCACCACCTAGAGTCCCTAAATGTCGGAAGCCCCTTTCGCAGGAGAGAAAGGAGAAATTATCAGCAGGGCTCAAGAGATATTGGGAACGGAAAAGAGCATCGAAGAGCAAGTCATAAGCACTCCGTAGTGGGCTTAAATCAATAATAATATGACAAAATATTATTCTAGTAAGTATCGTACTTGAAATTATGTTACAAGTCGCTGAAAAGGAGTGTATGATATTACGTGATTTCTGTTCAATACAAATGAACAAAAGGTGCTGTCTGCTATATTGAAATGTGTGCATGTTTTTTTCTTTTTTAGATATTGAATGTGTTCAATGCAGGCGAATGTTTATGTTGCTCTGTATTGGTTCTTGGACAGTGGGATGTTATACGTTTTGTTCTTATTGACCGCGAAGGAACATATACTTCAAATTCAGATGACAAATAAGGTCTATCAAAGATGTTATCAAATTATTTAAATGTAATAACCTGCCTACTTTTCTCTAAAGTCTTTAAAGAAAAAGTTCCAGTAAGAAATTATGCTTAGCATATTTAGCCTAAAGGAAATTTGTAGTTTTACGTGACCGTCAATCTCGCAATCGTGAGCCACAGGACCTCATTTTAGCGTGGAATCTGAACCACAGGTCATGGCATTTCACATTGAAAATCTCACATGCATTGACTGGGAACCAAACCTGGTCCGCTGTGGTGAGAGGCCAACAGCTTGACCACTGCGCCACCACATTCCTGCTTAGCGTATTTAGGATATACATTTGTCCTTTCGTATTCCAAGTATATAGGGAATTTATTTTTTATCGATTCAACTCTATCGTTAGCATTCGCACATCTTGGGTTCCAAACTATTGAGCCAAATTCAAGTCTACTTCATACAAATGCATGATACAATCTTTACCAATGTACAGGTTCCTAAAATAAAATGTGCATCTTATTATACATCCCAGCATTTTGAATATATCTCAAAAAATTCGATCAATACGGTGAGAAAAGGATATTTTTAAAAAATCAAAGTATAGCCTACCATAAACCTAGGTGACTTGAGATGGGAACTGCAAAGGAAATGGTGGTGTTTTCTATCAAAATGTGTGTGTTTTCATGTAAATGCAATCGGGTGACATTTATTTATAAATCTAAATAATTTGTTTTGTAATTTATTTTTTCTTCATCTTTTGGAGCAGCATACAATCCCCTAACACATAAATGTATTTAAACAATTTGACGTCAATAGCAAATAATAATATATTGGCATCCTGGAGATGGTCAATTGAGATAAAAATAACAGAGGCACAAGATTCGATCCCAGGGGATCACCAGAGGGTGAATGGAGCTTTTCTGTATGATACAAAGTCTTGCCTCTTACATACTGTAAGTATGATCCGTAATAGGCCATTTTCTTAAGTTGTAGGCTACGTCATGGCACTGCAAACGGAGGAGCGGAAGCAACTCAGTGCTGATAATAAAATGCTGTAGCTGATTATTGAAGTTAATCCTTTGTGATGAAAAATGTAGTAATTTCTAAAAACGTATTTTTTTAATATCTTCTTTGTTAAGAATAAAAGATAAAACAAGTAGTTCCGTCACGAACTAAAGAGCCCACTTTTCTTAAAATTTAAAACCCATACCGATGATTAACCTATATAGATCTATCTACAATAATGTTGGTAATACTGACATTTCTAATTAGTTCGAAATATATCTAAAATAGTGTAGCCCAATAGAGCACTACAGTTGGCAACTCTTGTGACTCTGAATATATTGTTAGTTCCATCTCTTAAGGTACAGAATGCACATATAAAATTTGGTTGAAGTCCAATGGATAGTAAGGACGTTACATGCAGGTAGACATTGGATCTATCAGCGCGTGCAAACTCATGTTGGCAACATTGTCATGTATTGGCTCCTGGAAATTAATCTGAAATGTAATTATTTATATGTGTGCCAATTTTGGTATAGTCCGCAGGCATAACTTATGAAATATCCTACATAGAGCTCAAATTTCAATTGTGATTTTTCAGCAGTTGGTAGCACTGTCATCATTTTCAAATATGGCCGTGAGATATTTAGGTATAGATCTTCACTCATACCAAATTTAGTTTCGATTGCTGCAGCCGTTTAGGAATTGATTGGGGGTGGACACACACAGACAAGATGACAGACAGATACGTATATCTGCCCGGGTGACCTCATAGGACTACTTTTTCTTCATTTTTGCAAAATGTGAATAGTAGGCTAATAACTTCAGTCATGGTTACAACGACACGTACATATAATTCTAGCAAATCGACAGCAGTTTTTCACCATAATACTGTACTAGGGAGCAGGGTTCCTTACGTATCTCTTCGATGTTATTGTAAACACAATCGGTTATATTTTGAAATATTCAAACAAATATTGTTGAAAATTTACTTTTCAACTATTTTCAGGAATTAGTTTTGTCTGAACGATTATTAATCACAATTAATGTTAGTATGAAGATGTTTATGAAAGCAAATAATCATTTGTACACAATCTAATGGAGCACAAGCATAAGTAGCAAATGCGACGGCGTGAAACCTTATTGTATTACGTTTCGAACTTAGCAATATAGGAAATGGTAGAGCATGGAGAAAATCATTTTAATTTCTTTCTGCGTTATCACAGTATGCATAGCATTACTGTTTTGAGGACCACCTCGTGGTGTAGCGGCTAGCATTCTTGGCCGTCACCTCGGAGGCAGGGCCGTGAAGAGTGGTGATGCTGGAGTCTCCCGGCCCCCACCCCCTCTATTGCCAAATGTAATATTAATTTATAATCCTCCTAAATTTGCACAGACTGATATTACAAAAATCACGAAATCAATTATAAGGTAATAAAAAAAACAGCTAGCAATAATAATATTTAAATTTCATATTCCACTAAATCCAGGCTATAATTAGTCTACTAGAATAAGCAGAGTATGCATTAGTATCGATATAAAGAAATTAATGCTGGTATGTAAAATTTTCAACAATTTAACTGGAGGAATGCAAGCAGAATTGTTTGCAAATTCAATGTTTATATCTGGCAAGCATGTGCCACTGCATTATTTTCAATAAACAAAAATGTAAAGCCATCGAAAGTTAGGTAATAGTTTACATTAAATTCACTATACTTTTTAGTTTTTGTGCTTGAGAGATCTAAATTTGTTTCGATGAGGCAACACTAAAAGAGGCATAACTTATGTTCAGATTTGAAGTTCTGCCTATCCGTTTTTGATGTCAATAACTTTAGAACTGCAGTGCTAAAGCAATATGATCCGCTTTGCATTTACATTTCCGGTAATTTCGTCACATTTACAGTATTTGACTTCGATAAATATCATATTAAAAGAAGAAAAAGCTATCCATGTGTCCAGGAAACAAATGGGATCGAATTCCACCATCTGTCATACTAAGCTTATTTTCCAAGGTTCATCGCTTAAAATTCAACTGGATATTTAAAAAAAGAAGCATTTTGTGCTTAAAAGTTGTTTAGGATGATGTTTTGAGGGGAAGAACAGCAAGATTATCTCCCCCTTTTTAGTTGCATTTATATTATTATCCTACCGAATCCTTAGCCTAATTATCCTACATTCATCATTTAAATCTACTATCAACAATACCCTACGCACTATCGTTCTTTGAAATAATATTAATAATAATAGTAATAAAAGCCGTCGATGGTAGAGAGTTGAACAGGTTACCACACCGGGCAAGATCCCAATAATAATAATAATAATTAAATTTTATTTTTATTCTCCTTTGAATCGATTTTTCTTCATGCTCGGATTCATCCACAGACTCTGCGAGAGATCATTCCTCTACTGTCGCAAGGACCGAGTCTTGGAGCTGAACAACTGGGGATGGTGACAGACGACCGCTAACTTGGGTACCGGTAACAGTATTCCCGCACGCACGACCTTCAACCACCCTCACTGTAGGGGGTAATCCGTGCTGATACCTATGTACGCACAATGTAACTACTAGGCGACAGCGACTACAGCGAAACTACCGGCAACGTTTTGAAATAAAGGGACCTGACTCTCTAGTGGGGTAATCTGGGCTGACTCCGGCCGCCTCTTAACGATCATCAGTATCCGCGGTAATAACAAAAAGTTGTATCTTCTTCTTCCTGGCGTTGTTCCCAATTATTTTTTGGGGTCCGCTACTCTGCACCTCGCTCTCCATTTGTTGCGGTTTGCTGCATCTGTAGGACGAAGACCTACGATGCGCATATCGTCGTGTAGGGTATCCATCCAACGCCTTTTTGGTCGTCCTGGAGGTCTTTGTCCATCAGGCTCGAGAGCAAGTGACTTGGTTACAATGGACTCTGTATTTGCTCGGGCTACATGTCCGTACCAACGCAACCGAGTCACCCTCATTTTGGCTGGAATGGGGGCAATTCCAAGAGTATTGTGGACGTCTTCGTTCTTAATATGATCCAGCCGTGTAATTCCCAAAGACCATCTTAGCATCCGCATCTCCATTGAGTGCAAAGCTTGTTCATGTTTCTTTGTATTAGGCCAGCATTCAGCTCCATACAAAGCAACAGGGCGGACGACTGATTGATAGATCTTAGTTTTGAGGCGCAGAGGGATCTTGCGGTCACAGAGAACGCCTGTGACCTGGCGCCACTTCATCCATGCAGCATTCACTCTTGCACGGGCATCCGAGACTGTATCACCATCAGGTCTCACAACGGAGCCAAGGTATCGGAGATGTGAAGCATTTGGTAGTGGGGTAACAAAAAGTTGTATGTGCGTGGTAAATTAAAACCGCTACGGTTGTTATCAGTGATCACTAAAACACTTGTGCTAGATCAAAACTATAACATTGCTACTCGAAAACCGTGACAAAGTAAAAATTGTGCCGCGACAAATTCTAGAACAGTAATAAGCTAGAATACAACAATCCAGATCAGTAAAAAGACATTATGCTGGAGGTCATCGTTTCGAAATATACACGACAGGTCTCCGTGAAAGTTAAGTGAAAGACTACAGTATTGAGGGACCGATATTGGAACGAAATCCAATAATACAAGTAAATGAACATGGGTTCGAGACCCCAGAACAACTATAGTGAACTCTAGTAAAGTTACAGTGTATCAAATAGGAACGTAGCAATAAAGACATTCTCGTAGGAGAAGTAAAGGAAAACATGTCGCAAATAAGGACAAAATACGGTCACGAAGCAAGCGGGCCATAGGTTCGATAGACCGCTACGTAAACGTAGGACAAGTAAAAACTGAAAGTCGCTAATAAAAGACGATAATAGAAGTCAAAATCGACTATCTAAAGGACAGGACAGAGACTAGATCCAGTGAACAATTAGGAGCCGTTCGAGTTTGCATCACGTCCAATGCTGGGTCCGGGGATCTGATCAGGGTGTGAAACACCGATAAAACGTGCCAAGAGTCACTGAGAGGTGGTGAAAATTTATGCAGTGTAAATAAGCTACAAGATATATGTGCTTTAGTGTTAATATAATGTTTTATAAATTAGTGATGTGTTTAAATTTAAGTGGAGGTCGATTGGACCTAAGTGAGGTGTCGCTCACAATAGAAAGTGCCATGGAAGAGTACTAATTATGTCGTTAGGTGGGTGAAATCCTTCCCAAGGATGGATCAGAAGACGGATCAAGATGGTGAGTCATGATTTTTCATTAAAATTGCAGATGTACGATGTACTTGCTCGATGAGATTGGTCGTAACTGGGGAGTTTAACGATCGAACTCATCGGGTAATTGAATGCACTTGTATAATTGAAATGTTGAAATAATAATAATAATAAATAATCGCGAGAATGACCTCGCACTATAATTATATGAAAGGGATCAGTAATGTAAAGTAATAAAAAAACAAGAAATGAAATAATAAATGATTTGGAGGAAGGAACCGAAAA
Organism: Meconema thalassinum; assembly: GCA_946902985.2. Classification (NCBI taxonomy): domain Eukaryota; kingdom Metazoa; phylum Arthropoda; class Insecta; order Orthoptera; family Tettigoniidae; genus Meconema; species Meconema thalassinum. Next base: position 219,581,653 of record OX336391.1, read on the forward strand.
TAATAATTTAAATGGCTTAAAATTTCGCCATTGTAAAAGCAGATAATGAAACAAATGTGCATCATATTAAAATTGGTAAATTTAAATAATGAAAGGGAAATATATAAAATAGTTTGATCTTATAATTAAATGGCAAATAAGACAAAAGTTGTTGTTTGAGTCTTCAGTCATTTGACTGGTTTGATGCAGCACTCCATGCCTCCCTGTCCTGAGCTAATCGTTTCATCTCTACATAGCTCCGACACCCTACATCCGAGGCATTCTGTTTAACATATTCTAACCTTGGTCTTCCCCTACAGTTCTTGTCCTCGACCCTTCCTTCCATAACTAAGCTTGCTATTCCTGGGTGTCTTAGTAAGTGTCCTACCAACCTATCTCTTCTCTTCATTAGCAATCGCCAGAAACATCTCTCCTCTCCCACTCGTCTTAATACCTCTTTGTTTGTAACCCTATCTACCCATCTGATCTTCATCATTCTCCTGTAACACCACATTTCAAATGCTTCAATTCTCCTCTTTTCTGCTGCACCAATAGTCCAAGTTTCACTTCCATAGAGCGCCACGCTCCAGACAAAGGCTTTCAAAAATGACTTCCTAATACCTAAATCTATATTCGATGTCAGCAGATTCCTTTTTTGTAAAAATGCTTTCTTTGCCTGAGCCAACCTACTTTTTATATCCTCTTTGCTTCGTCCATCACTGGTTATTCTGTTTCCTAAGTAACAGAAGTCTCCTACTTCCTTCAGCTTTTCACCTGCCAATTTGATCTCCATAGAGGTTTCTGATTTATTTCGGCTGCATTCCAGTATTTTTGTTTTACATTTATTAATTTTCATCATGAATTCTTTCCGTAAGACGGAGTCCATACCATTCAAAAACTCATTCAAATCCTCAGGCTTGTCGGCCAAGATGACGATGTCATCAGCAAATCTCAGAGTTGAAATTATTTCTCCTTGAATCTTCACTCCCACTTTAAATTTTTCTCTAATATCCTTCATTGCTTGTTCAATGTAAAGATTGAAAAGTATGGGTGATAAGTTGCAGCCTTGCCTTACATCTTTCTGAATACCAGCTTCTCTCTCATGTCCTTCAACTCGAATGACTGCTGTCTGGTTTCTGTACAGATTGTATATCACCCTCCTATCCCTGTACTTTATTCCAATCGATTTCAAAATGTAAGTCTACAAAAGCCATGAACGTTCTCTTATCTTTCCTTATTCTACCTTCCAAAATCAGCCTAAGACTTAGTTCAGCTTCCCTTGTTCCTAAATTTCTCCTGAAACCAAACTGGTCTTCACCCAACTCCGTTTCTATCTGGCTTTCAATCCTCTTGTAAATTATTCTAGACAGGATCTTTGAAGCATGAGCAATCAAGCTGATTGTACGGTAATCTTCACATCTGTCAGCTCCCACTTTCTTTGGTATAGGGATGATTACATTCTTCTTGAAATCAGGGGGTACCTCACCTGCCTCATTAATCCTACACACCAAGTGAAATAACCTGATCAGACCTTCATCTCCTATGCAGCGTAGCAACTCAATCGGTATATCATCTATGCCTGGTGCTTTGTTCCTGCTTAAGTCTTCCAAAGCTCTATCAAATTCTGATCTCAATATTAAATCTCCTTTCGCATCCTCATCAATTTCCTCCCCCCTTTCCATTACATGATTCTCAATCTCCTTTCCCTTATACAAACTCTCTATGTAAGCTTTCATCTCTCAACCTTTTATTCCCTATCTGTTTGAGGCTTTCTTTTCCCCAAAAGTATTCTTAATCCTTCGATAAGGTGTGTCTACTTTTCCTAATTTCAGACAATTTTCTATACCTGCACATTTCTCTTTCAACCATTCTTCTTTCGCTTCCTTGCACTTCTTGTTAACCTCATTTCTCAGATGTCTGTATTCTGCTTTCCCCTTTTCATCTCTTACATTCTTGTGTTTCCGCCTTTCATCCATCAATTCTAGTATATCCTGAGTTATCCACGGTTTTCTACCTATTCTTTCTTTCCTACCAATGTTTTCTTCTGCGGATTTTGTTATTTCATTCTTCAAAAGTGCCCATTCGTCTGCAATTGAAGTTTGTTTAGGGTTTTTCATTAGTCCTTCCTTTATACTCTTCTTGAATCTTTCGTTTACATCCTTCTCTTTCAGTCTGTCTATTGCCCACCTTTTTGAATTTTGACTTTTCTTCAGTTTCTTCAACTTTAATCTGCATTTCATTACAACCAGATTGTGGTCAGAGTTTATGTCAGCACCAGGATATGTTTTACAATCCAAAATCTGGTTTCGAAACCTCTGCTTGACCATAATGAAGTCGATTTGGTAACGCCCTGTATCTCCTGGTCTCATCCATGTGTATATTCTTCTATTGTGGTTATTGAATAAGGTGTTAGCTATGACCAATTCATGCTCGGTGCAGAATTCTACCAGCCTGCTTCCTCGATCATTCCTTTCACCTAATCCGAAATCTCCTACTATCTTCCCTTCTCTCCCTTTTCCTACCACAGCATTCCAATCTCCCATTACTATAACATTTTCATCACCCTTGATATACCTCAGAATTTCGTCTATTTCTTCGTAGACCTTTTCAACATCCTCATCATCAGCTTGACTGGTAGGCATATAGACTTGTACCACTGTAGTGCAAGTAGGTTTAGTATTGATTTTTGCTACAATAATCCGTTCACTATATTGCTCATAATATTCCACCCGCTGTCCAAGTTTCCTACTCAATATGAGGCCAACCCCTGCTTGGCCATTGTTTGATTTAGTGCTAATGACCCTATAGTCACCTGACCAAAAGTCCTGTTCTTCCTGACAGCGCATTTCACTAATCCCAACCAAATCCATCCTCAACCTATCCATTTCCCTTTCTAAGTTTTCTAACCTTCCACTTCCTAGCAGACTTCTAACTTCCACGCTCCGATCCGTAGAATGTCAGATTTCCTCTTTGTCACTTCTGTGATGTTAACCCCCTCTCGAGTAGACAAAAGTTGGAATGAAAAAAATAATTGTAAGTTCGTACTGAAAATAATAAAAATAAATGTTATCAAGTGGTTATGCACTAAAAATAAAGTGATAATGAAATTTGTAATGAGAAACTCAAGTAATAAACAGAACGAAATAAATTAAAATGTTTTGACGTATTGTTGTCAAATGATCAATTTTATAAATCTTTAAAAGTAATTGGTGAATAAAAACACCTAAAGAAATGTATTATCACCAGCTAGCGAGCCAGAAATATCAAAATTAAATGATAAGAAGGCCGAGGTTTTACCGTTATAAATGAAATATTAATTTGAGATATTAAATAAACCGCGAATAACCAAGCAAGAAATCGTCGTTGCCAAAAGGGCCGAATACTAAATAAATGAGGCTAAAAGCTAATGAATGTGCGTTAATCAGGATATAATTACTCAGGAGATGGAGAGTCTCATCGAAATGTTGTGGGTGAAGGATTCCCCTTTCTGTATTGTTGTCGTATGTAAACGTCGTATCGTATTGGGTAGGTGAAATTCCCATAAATTGTATTGCCATATTGAAGCGTTAAAATTAATTACATTGTAAGTCCGATCAGGCTGTGTTGAAATATTATTTTAGGCCAAAATCGTCGAATGAAATATACATGTAAGACCATAAGAGCATTGTTATAATTATTAAAGGCCATAAATCGTCGAAATAACGCGTTGTAAGTGAATAGACATGTGAGACCATGAGGCATTGTTATATCTAATTGTTGTAGGCAATAAATCGTCGAATAAAATTTGCAAGTAAGACCGTTAGCGGCTTTGTTATAAAATAGTATTGATAGAAGGCGTTATACAAATTGTTATTATATTAGGCATCCTCTCCGGAATAAGTTATAAATATCCTGTAAAAACGAAATATAAATAATGATAATAATAATTAAAAGCAGGATCAAATAGCTGTTTTAGAAGTGAAACAAGAGTCTTGGTAAATCATATGGTCAGAGAGATAAACAAAGTGTAAAGCGTGGTGGCTGTCCAGACCGACCGGGTGAAACTTTATAGGGTGTTTTGGTACCAACGCTAGCTTGCCTTGTAGTAGTACCTGCTGACAACGTTAAAAACGCTAGCTGTCATCGCGTACGACGATGTAGTTGAGTTGCACTTCTATAGATGGCAGCAAAATCGGAAAATTGGTGAGTATTCTTGTTAATGTTGTATATTTAATTAATATTTGAATATATATCAATAGTAAATACATATTACAGTGCTTAGAAAGGAATGCAATCGGTTTCGAACAATATTATACGAAGAAATTGAATTATATTGAATCACACATCGATTTTAGTCGACACACTGCACTCGAAAACGATATCAGATACTATCGATATAATTCAAAGTAAGAGCTGGTTGTTCCAACGCTTCCCGTAATTCATACTTGATATTTCTTAATTCGATTGATAGGAAGTACCGCACTGACAATTAAATAATACTGGTGTGTGATAAGTGCAGCTGTAATTTTGTCTTACAATTCACTTTTAATATTGTAGTATAGTAGCCTACTCTTTCTATTTGTACATATCTGTGGGCTATGCCTATGTCATGGTATGTGCTTTGTGGAAACATGGGCTGATAACCTTGAAACATCCACAACTATTCTGATAGAGCCTATGTTTACTTCTCTACCTGATATCACAGGGGGAGAAATCGCCTATTATAAGACCAATTACTAAAATATGAAAGAAAGAAAGGAATATAAAGTAGTGGTGGGGGGATAGAGTACAGGAAAGGAAGGGGGAAGGCACGGGCCGGGAGGGGAGAGGAGCGAGTAGGCCAGGTCGGGGACGGATCGCGCTCGAGAGTGCATCGTCGCGCCATCTCATATTGTCAGTTGGAACTATTTGCTTCGAGCAATAGGTTGGTGTCAAAATTTTACATTAAGTTGCAGCTCTACCCATATATCCTCCTTGGGCCAGACGCAATAAATCAAGTAAAGTATCACAGGGGCCAGGCAGCTGTGAGCGCCGACCTACCGTAACGTGGGAGTGAGGCAGAAAGTTAATGGGTTCTGCGGTAAAGTGAAGGTCTGTCAAAAGACTAATAATAATAAAAAGGCCATTATGTAAAAGTTTTTATTAAAAGATGCAAGCTGCAATTAACTGATAAAATCACAATGCTGGGATGGAGACATTTCTCCAGAATATAAGTTTGAAGCATTTACATGAATTTTGACGAGTCTTGTCAAACACTTTTATTGTAAATAAAAGGATTCCTTCCTCAAAAGAATGAAAGAACGGGTTGTGAAAAATACAGTTTAAAGATGAATAAAGATCCCACAAAAATAAATAAAACAGTGCATGGTACGCTGCAAAAGAAAGATCATCTGATGCATGAGAATGAAGCTGGTAGAACAAGGGTTCGATTCACAGACATGGCATGTTTCTTGTACAGTATTATAAATGTGTAAAATCTAAGGCTTTGTGGAGAATTACTAGTAAGGTCCAAAGGACTAAATAAATGATAGATAAATGAATATTATGTAACGTTAAAGAAACCCAGAAGGGTAAAGATTTGAAATGAATATAAATATCCAAAGCCTTGGAAAGTTGTATGGCTTGACGCCTTAGTAAAATATACTACAAGTAATTATAATTAGATTTAAGCAGTGGTGATCATGGGAGATATGAATGCACAAGTCGGAAACGAGAGACAAGGAAAGGAAGAAGTCATTGGACCATATGGATATGGGAAAAAGAACCGGGAAGGAGAGGAACTTGTAAACTTTTGTGAAAGGAATGGACTGATAGTGGGTAATTCATGGTTTCGGAAGAAAAACAGCAGGAAAATTACGAGATATGGTTGGGGCGATAGAAGAACAAAATCAGTAATTGACTACTTTCTGGTGGAAAGGACTAATCGCAGAAAGCTGATGGATGTGACAGCTTTACCAGGAGAAGCATTTGATGGGGACCATAGAGCTGTGGTGGCAATATTTAGATGGGAAAAATTGGAAAACCTAAAGGAGATCAGAGAAAGTAAAATAAAAGTATGGAAATTGAAAGACAAAACCGTACAGGAAGATTTTCAGGAGAGATTGAAGCAACAAATCCCAGTTACTGAAGTGGAAAACATAGAAGAGGAATGGTCTCACTTTAAAAAGGCATTTGTTGGTGCAGCAGAGAGTGCTTGTGGTAGGACGTCAACAAGAGTGAAAGAGAAGGAGACACCATGGTGGAATGAGGAAGTGAGGAAAGCAGTGAAAGAAAAGAAGTCTGCATGGAAAGAATGGAACCGAGATCAAACAGAAGAAAGCAAAAGGAAGTATCACGATAGCAAACGGAGGTGTAAGAAAGTGGTAGGAGAAGAAAAGAAGAAAAGTTGGGAAGAATTTACACGAAGAATAGAAACAGATGTAAGTGGCAGTAAAAGGATGCTGTATGGGCTTCTAAGAAGTAAGAGGAAAGAAAGAGTTACTACAAAGCTAGTGAAAAAGGAAGATGGAGAGTTGTTAACACACCCAGAAGAGATAAAGGGACGATGGAAGGAGTATTTCGATAAGCTTTTGAATGTGAGCAATGGTACTGGTGAGATGGAAGTGACACAACCTGACGACTCTATAACAGAAGATGATATAACAATGCTGGAGGTGGAATTAGCAGTACAGAAAATGAAGATGGGAAAAGCAACAGGGGTGGATGAAGTCAGTGTAGAAATGATAAAGGCTGCTGGACCTGTTGGTATGCAATGGCTGTATCGACTGCTAAAGTGTGTGTGGAAATGGAAATGTGTACCAGAAGACTGGAAGAAAGGGCTAATAATACCAGTGTTTAAGAAGGGGGACAAGAAGGTGTGTGATAACTATAGAGGGATCACCCTCATATCACAGATAGTAAAAATACTGGAAAGGATATTAGAAAGAAGAATGAGAAGAAAGGTGGAAAGAGAGTTGCAAGAGGAACAGTATGGCTTCAGGAGTGGAAGATCCACAGTGGACCCAATCTTTAGCTTGAGGCAGGGGATGGAAAAGAACTGGGAATATGGAGAGGATTTGATCATGACTTTCATAGATCTAGAAAAGGCATATGATAGTGTCCCCAGAGAGAAGGTATGGGAAACCATGGTTAAGAAGAGACTGGGAAGAGAAATGTTGGAAATGGTGCAAGCAATGTACAACAACTGTGTTAGCAGGGTACTGACCCCAGTTGGAAAGACAGATTGGTTTACGAACAAGACTGGACTAAGACAGGGGAGTGTGCTGTCACCTCTCTTGTTCATAATGGTGATGGATGAAATAGTAAAGGAAACAAAGGAAGCATATGAACATAAAGAAATGAAGTTACTGTTATTTGCAGATGATATTGTGGTCTGGGGAAGAAACACCGAAGAAGTGCAAAAACAACTAGATGCACTGAACGAAAATATTCAGAAGTATGGCCTGAAAATCAGTATAGAGAAAAGCAAGACCATGGTGATGACAAGAGGGGAAAGACAAGGAAAGGGCACTGTGAAAATTGGAAGTCAGAGTTTGGAAATTGTGGACACGTTCAAATACCTAGGAAGTGAATTGATGCAAACTGGTAGGTTGGACATGGAGATTGGCAGGAGGGTACAGCAGAGCAATGCATTCTATCAAAGTGTAAGAAAACTTGTTTGGGATAAGGAAGTACCAAGGAAAAGCAAGGAGGTAATGTATAAAGTGTACTATGTACCCATATTAACTTATGCAGCTGAGACTTGGACCCTGACAAGCAGGCAAGAGAGTAGAATCCAAGCCAGTGAAATGAAATTCCTAAGAAGTTTGATAGGAAAGACAAGGAAAGACAGAGTGAGGAATGAAGATGTTAGGAAGGAAGTTGGGATGGGAAAACTAAATGAGAGAATTGAGAAGAATAAACTAAGGTGGTTTGGACATGTAAAGAGGATGGAGGAAAATAGAATACCAAGACAGATGCTGGAGGCGAAGTGCAAGGGTAAGAGACCAAGAGGAAGACCTAGAACAAGGTGGATGGATTCAGTGAAGAACGGCGTAAGAAAAAGAAATCTGGACTGGGACAAGATCGGGGAAGAAGAATGGTGGAAGGAAAGAGGAAAGTGGAGAAGTGCCATAAATATCCCGACCCGGCAGGAGCTGGATAAGGGGAAATGATGATGATGATGATTAAGCAAGACAAGGTGATTACAAAGTGGTTATAAAGTTCATAAGATAATGAAATGACATAGTGATCTTGATAAAATTTTGCAAAGTGATTTTTTTTATTGGCACTTGAAGAGACTATGCCAAGTGATTAATTTTTTGTTTCGAATAACACTTGAAGAGACTATGCCAAGTGATTGATTTCTTTTAACATATTTTGACTGACACTTGAAGGAACTATACCAAGTGATTGCTTTTTTTTACATGTTTTTTAGTGAAATATTTTTCTTTTATAAATTAAATTTTTGTAATATTTAAAAAATGTTGTGTTTTTCCTTAATATGCTTGTGAACCTTGAGTATTCCATATCAGATGTTTATTCAGCGGTGGGGGGAACGTACCATACCCCGAAGCCGCAAGAGCAAAAGCCGAGTGCTGATTAATCATCATCTGTGTATACGGGCACAGTACACTCCAGGGAAAGTTTAAGGCTTAGTAAATCTATTTTACAATAGGTAGCGCACAAGTAGATTCAACAAATGAGGGAAGACGCGCGAAGCGTTTAAAAAAAGTCCCGTATGCATTTATATGCCATTCGTCCGATAGCGATTAAACTTGGGTGAGATGTTGTGAACACTTCAGGGAAGGTTTCTGGCTTAGTAAATCCACTTTACAATAGGTATCGCACAAGTAGATTCAACAAATGAGCGATGGCACGCGAATCGTTTAAACAAAGTCCCTTATGCGTTCAGCTACCTTTCATGCGATTGCAATGAAATTTGGTGAAATGTTGTTTCCACTACCGTGAAGATTTCTGATTTAGAAAATCCGTTTTACAATCGGTAGAGCACGAGTAGATTCAACTAATGTGCGACAGCTCTTGAATCGTTTCAACCAAATCCCGTATGCGTTCATATACCATTTATCCAATTGTGATAAAACTTTAGTGAGTTGAGTACAATCCTGTGAAGGTGTATGAATTAGTAAATCCGTTTTTCAATGGGTGGAGCACAAGTAGATTCAACAAATTATTGACAGCGCGAATCGTTTATACAAAATCCCGTATGCGTTCATATGCCATTCATCTGATTGCTGTGAAACTTTGATGAGTTGTTCTGTACACGCCAGGGAAGGTTTTCGAATTAGTAAATCCATTTTACAATAGGTAGCGTACGAGTATATTCAACAAATGGGTGACGGTGCTCGAATCGTTTCAACAAAGTCCCGTATGCTTTCATATACCACTCATTTCATTGCGATGAAACTTTGTTGAGTTGTTGAGCACGCTCCCATGATTTTTTTGAGATAGTAAATCAATTTTGCAGTAGTTTAGAAGTGGTTTCGGAAAAGGAAAATAATATTGGGAATCTAAAAGCACTTCAACAAGCAATGTTACAACGCCAACGCTTTCTTTGATTGGCATTGCAACGCATGCCGGGTTCAGCTAGTAAGTGTATAAAAGGCAATTTTGAAATAATTAATACTCTGTGGAGTAGATTTATCATGTGGGTAAGACCATGTTCTGGCACCGTTGAATTATAATGATTAATTTGTGTTTGAAATAATTATGATGAAATCCATTGCTGAATGGAAGGTGAATGAATAAGTCAGGTATGACTTAAAACGATCATAGATTTACAGATATCGAACTAGATTGCGATAATGTATTATCAGGATACGTGCACTTCTACTGTAGACACGAGCACGTATAATTTAAGTAATGATCTTTATTATCCGATTTCTGGATTTAATTGCAATGCTAATAGCTACATAATCATCCCTTTGATGAATTCTGAGATTCATGTTGAATCAATTTGATTTTTGCTTGTTCTCACAAGACATTATTGGGTCCAAGGAACACCAAACATTTATGATATTGCTACCACGAAACCACAATTGAATTAAACAAATTACACTCATGGAGAAATGAAGTTACTGTTATTTGCAGATGATATTGTAGTCTGGGGAAGGAACACCGAAGAAGTGCAAAAACAACTAGATGCACTGAACGAAAATATTCAGAAGTACGGCCTGAAAATCAGTATAGAGAAAAGCAAGACCATGGTGATGACAAGAGGGGAAAGACAAGGAAAGGGCACTGTGAAAATTGGAAGTCAGAGTTTGGAAATTGTGGACACGTTCAAATACCTAGGAAGTGAATTGATGCAAAATGGTAGGTTGGACGTGGAGATTGGCAGGAGAGTACAGCAGAGCAATGCATTCTATCAAAGTGTAAGAAAACTTGTTTGGGATAAGGAAGTACCAAGGAAAAGCAAGGAGGTAATGTATAAAGTGTACTATGTTCTCATATTAACTTATGCAGCTGAGACTTGGACCCTGACAAGCAGGCAAGAGAGTAGAATCCAAGCCAGTGAAATGAAATTCCTAAGAAGTATGATAGGAAAGACAAGGAAAGACAGAGTGAGGAATGAAGATGTTAGGAAGGAAGTTGGGATGGGAAAACTAAATGAGAGAATTGAGAAGAATAAACTAAGGTGGTTGGGACATGTAAAGAGGATGGAGGAAAATAGAATACCAAGACAGATGCTGGAGGCGAAGTGCAAGAGTAAGAGAGCAAGAGGAAGACCTAGATCAAGGTGGATTGATTCAGTGAAGAACAGCGTAAGAAAAAGAAATCTGGACTGGGACAAGATCGTGGAAGAAGAATGGTGGAAGGAAAGAGGAAAGTGGAGAAGTGCCATAAATACCCCCAACCCGGCAGGAGCTGGATAAGGGGAAATGGTGATGATGATGATGACACTCATGAAGGGTGTACATTCTTCGTCTTTTGCCATAACCCTCTGAGAGGTGTTGAAACCAATTGTATATATGTGTATAAATTCTTTTTCAGGGTCATTATTAATATGTATATCAGGGGAAATTACCCACTGAAACAAGACAATTCTGATATTCGAGCTAATAGAATCTTGTTTGGATATATAATTTCTTTTTATGGGATTTCACAGCCCATTCTTGTGTGGTGGATTTAATCCTTATTTTGTGTGATTTATTCTTGACCATGTCAAACTTATTAATGTTCATCAGATTTTTATTCTGAGGGCATAGCACTTCGTTATGCCGTTTTTGTGAATAAATCATTTTCAATTCCTTTTAATTCGACAATTGTGGTGATTTATAGAAGTGAGTGGAGGTCACGTTAAGAAAGCCATTGCTGGGTATTTCTAGGTGTTTCTACGCCTGAGATTACACTTTTGTGTAGATCTCCGTGTTCTTTGAGCTGTTGCTTTTTAGCGTTTAGCCATGGATTTTTCTTAATGTTGTCTGGTTAGGTTTCCCTGTGCCCTATTATCCCTATCTCTTGTTGGTAGTATCTGGGGGTTTTCAGCCGGGATCCAGTGATCTTCGTGGGATTTCAACAAGCTGATGGTAGGTAATTTTGAGTACAGTACCTACTCTTTTTGCATTTTGATGGTGAGGCCAAAATGATTCTACGCATTTTTAAAACTGTTGCCTGTTGCAATTCCTCGGGAGTAGGAGCTGGTGCTGCAGCATCATCAGTCAGCGGGAGCAAAATCTTGCCAAATCAAAGAGTTATCTGTCAAAATTATATCAAACCTCATCACTTGAGTTGTTTGTAGATGTTTCATAGGGCATGGCTCCCAAGTAAAGAGCAAAGAGTTTGAGAGAAATAATTCATGATTAATGGACCAGAGGTGTGTTTTGGTAAAGAACCTGCTCAGACATGCCAATATGGAGGGCCTGCACAAGTAGTTAAAAGGGTTATTACAGCAATAACATTATTATTACGAGGGTCATTCCATAAGTCATGGCAACTATGTTATATCCTTCGAACACATGGCATCACGATAATTCCAGTGTAGACATTCGAAACCCCGCGGCAAACAGTACAGAATTACAGAAGGCCACTGTAAGTCCAGGTGGCTAGGTACCAGCGCCATACACGTTCCTTCTGAGCTTGGCTGTGCTACCAAGATGGATGTAAGCAGATTGGAACAGCGATCATACTTGAAAATTGCTTTTCTCAGTGGCAGAAATGCTACGCAGTGTCATGCAGCACTATGTGAAGCTGTTGGTGATTACCGAACAGTTGCACATTGGGTCGAGGCGCTCCGACATGGACATGAAGCAACTGCAGACTTGCTGCGAAGTGGGCGCCCCTTTTCTGCCCGAACTGACATGTCCGTATCTGTTATTGAACAGTGTTCTAATGACAATTTTAATGGGTTAAGGGGGTCTCCGCCCAATCAATACAAATTTATTATTGGCATCTATTAATTTATTGCCATTAAGGACATGTTTCGGGCCTCGTGGGCCCTTCTTCAGCCGCAAAAATTAATAACATATTCACATCCATCATAATAAACAAAACACGTACACTTTAAGAAAAACATTAAAATAGACACTAAATCCTCGAATTTGTTTCTAATGTTTTCCTTCTGCATGAACTTTATGTGCATAGGAATTAGATTGTGGTTCCTGCATTCTTTGACAAAGTAAATGTCTTTGATGGTTGTGGATAGTTTTATATTAAGCTCTTTAAATTTGAATCTTAACCTCTTGGCATGGCTCGCCTTATCTTCAAGATTAATTGGAGGTTAATCCATTGCGAAATGGATAATCCTCCAATTAATCAGTGTTCTAATTCCGATTACCTGACCGCTTCAAGACCACATCCTTGATTACGTCATTACCCGACAATGTGATAAGAAGGACATACTTATTACCAAAACAGCAAGGAATATTGACGATTGTTGGACGGATCACAAACTTTTCATCTGTAAACTCAGGATATCCATCAGCCCAAAACCACCAAGGCGTTTCCAAACCCCATCCAGAGGAAAGTTTAACTCCTCCAAACTTCAGGATGAATCTATTTCCACAAACTTGGAGAATATGATCAATGCCCAGCTATCAGATCATCCAGTTAAAACAAGTGACATTTGAGAAGAATGGACCAATCTGAGGGAGATAATCACTAAGTCAGCTGAAGAAACCATTGGTTTGGTAAAGCAGAAAAGTCAAGACTGGTTTGATGACAACAACGAAGAAATTTTACGTCTCATCAACATCAAAAGGGAAGCCTATCTATCTCATCTTCAAGACCCATCCTCAAATACGAAGAAAGCTCTGTATTTAGAACTCAGGAGTAAGTGTCAGACACAAATAAGAGAGATAAAGAATACTTGGTGGCAGCGGAAAGCTGAGGAACTCCAGAGGCTATCTGATACTCGTGATCTCAGAAACTTCTATGCAGGGATTAAAGAAATATTAGTGTAAAATGACCTATCATGGTTGTATCTAATAATTATTAAATAAATAAAAAAATAAAAATAGATATATGGCCCACTTCGTTCTTCATCAGGTACACTAAAAAGTGCTGACAACTCTGCCACTCTTACTGACAGCCATGATATCTTAGAGCGTTGGAAGGAACATTTCTCCATCCTTCTAAATCGTCCTTCAACAGCTGCTGAAGACTTCCTTCGGGATGTGCCGAAATATCCTGAACAACCATGGATGGCTGTACCTCCTTCTTACACGGAATTCAGTGTAGCTCTCAATCAAATGAAACCAAGAAAGGCACCTAGCCCAGATAACATCCCACTGGAATTAATTCAAGCTGGAGGTCAGTCCCTCAAAACGCGGATTGTCACTCTTATTCTCAAAATTTGGGAATTAGGAGAAGTACCTGGTGACCTAAAGAACGCCACTATCATCACAATCTTCAAGAAAGGTGATCTTAGTGTTTGTGGCAACTATCACGGTATATCGCTACTATCTACTGTGGGTAAAATTCTCGCCAGAATTTTACTTATCCGCCTTCAGGTTATCTCAGAAAAGATCCTCCCCGAGTCCCAGTGTGGATTTCGATCTTCCAGAAGCACAACTGACTTGATTTTCTGCTTAAGACAACTACAAGAAAAATGTAGTGAGCAACAGAATCCACTCTTCTTAGTCTTTTATGATCTGGAAAAGGCCTTTGACTCAGTTCCAAGATCTGCTATGTGGGCGGTGCTACAACGCTTTGGCTGTCCTCGACGCTTTGTTGATCTAATCGAAGCTCTCCATGATGGCATGACCGGTCAGGTTTGTCAGCAAAATAAGATCTCTGACGAATTTCCTATCACTCATGGACTGAAACAAGGCTGCGTACTTGCTCCAACACTGTTTGCATTGTATTTGGCTGCAATGCTCTATAAATCGCCCACAAACATCCCAGGTGTAGATGTCAGGTACCGATTTGATGGAGGGCTCTTCAACCTAGCTCGATTTCGCTCCAAGAAGCTAACTCAGGTTACAAAGATAACCAATATGTTGTATGCAGATGATGCGGCATCGCCTACACTCACGCCAGTGGAGTTGCAACAGACTGTTAATTGCTACAAGAATGCATGTGAACGTTTTGGTCTCACCATTAATGTTCAGAAGACCAAGGTTATGGCACAACCCTCACCAGGCACTTCCCTTCCGCACTTCAACATTTCTATCCCAGATACTCCATTGGAGCAGGTAGACCACTTCTCGTATCTGGGCAGTCTGCTATCTGTACACGGCAATTGTGGGCAGGATGTTGAGAAGAGAATCGGTGCTGCCCATGCGGCATTTGGGCGACTATCGCACCGGGTCTTCTTGAATAAAGATCTGACCGTGAAGACGAAGCTAATGGTGCACCAAGCTGTTGTCATCTCAACATTGTTGTATGGCTGTGAAACCTGGACCCTCTATCGACATGACTTCCGAAAGGTTGAGCGCTTCCATCAACAGAAACTTCGATCCATCCTTAAGATAAAGTGGGAAGACCACATCACCAATCTTGATGTTCTTGAGAAAGCGCTTGCTAATAGTATAGAATCATCCATCATTGGTCATCAACTTAGATGGATTGGACATGTCCATCGGATGGATGATACGAGACTACCACGCCAGGTTCTGTATGGTGAACTCACCTCCGGCACCAGACCTCATGGAGGCCCTAAGAGACGTTACAAGGACCAATTTAAGCAGAATATGAAGTTGACAGGACTCAATCCACAAACCTGGGACCAGCTTGTTAAAGACCGTTCAACTTGGCGCCAGACCATCCCGGCTGCTGTCAAAATGTTTGAAGAAGAACGTCGTAGAATTGTTAAGGCCAAGCGACAAGCACGAAAGCTCCGTGCAGCACAGCCAGGCCCTCCACCAACAGTTCTGTGTGATCTGTGTGGACGTTTGTTTCATGCACGCCTTGGGCTGTTCAGTCACCGCAAACATGCCCACAGACCTCAACCTTAGATTATTTTAGACTGTTTTGGAAGAAGATGTATACTCGGAAACGAGTTAAAGCCGACGACGAATGCTTGGAACGGTGCCCTGGATGGTAATTGATTGATTTGTGTTCCATTTGTACTAGTGCAAAACAAATTTACACCGAGTTCCATTGTGTGGTTTTATTTTTTACCTTAGCCGTTAACTCCTGTACACGAACCCTATTTTCTGCTGGCATTCAGATATCACATGGCCTTAACGGTTCAATGCACATCGTGGATTTTCCATGCTGTAGCATTATCGTAAGATAAACATACTGGAAGTTGCCATGACTTATGGTTATGGAATGACCCTTGTATTATTACTATTATTAATATTATATTATATTTTATTCTTCGTTTAACATGTATAAAAGTTCTAAATTGTAAAATAAGAATCCTTGGATCCTTCACAGTTTGTAAGCTGATGTCTGATATTTGTATGTGAGATGTGATGCATTTCTAATTTGGTTGGTTCTTAAGTTGAGGGGCTGCGACAACGCGGTCATGTAGCCCCGTGTACTTTGGGTGTGTGTAGAATCTGTCTGATAACCGGTGTTAATTGTGATGACTGTATTAGTGTGTGTTATCTGTTTTTTTTTTAATTTAAGTACTGCAACTTAGAATTTTTCAAATAGTTCCTACTTTTACCGCCAAGCACCATCGTCAACGATTACTAGGCCAAGTTCAGAACTTAGCTACTAGACGCCACTGCAGTCGGCTCTTGGCATCGAACGTAGAAACCAAAGAGCGTTGTTTACATTCTTAACCTATCCAATTTAGCTTCACACAGGTGCAATTAGTGGGAGGTTCTTTAACAACATTTATAAGTTATGGATTTTTTTTTTTTTAAACGGCCATTGCCCTTTCTGGTTTCAACCTCATGACTGGAGTTAATGAGAGATGAAATGAATAAATATGAAGGAAACTGGGCTAGGAGTTGGAAGGAAGCTGCTGTGGTCTATTAGAAGGTAACAACAACCTGGATGTTGTGACATCTGATATCTATATATATAAAGCACAACGTTTGTCTGTCTGTCTGTCTGTCTGTCTGTCTGTCTGTTATGTGTACAAATCTACACCGTTCCACCGATCTGAACAAAAATTTGTATACTTACCCTTTGGAACCCTGTGGGTAACCCAGTCAACTTTAAATTTCTGACAGACCACTCCATATCCTGCATTTAGGCCCTTTGGCACAAATCTACACCGTTTCACCGATCTAAACCAAAATTTGTATACTTACCCTTTGGAACACTGCGGGTAACACTGTCCACTTGAAATTTTCGACAGACCACTCCATTCCCTGCGTTTAGGCCCTTTGGCACAAATCTACATCGTTTTACCGATCTGAACCAAAATTTGTATAGTTACCCTTTGGAACCCTGCGGGTAACACTGTCCACTTTAAATTTCAGAGGGACCACTCCTTTCCCTGCATTTAGGCCCTTTGGCACAAATCTACACCGTTCCACCGATCTGAACCAAAATTTGTATACTTATCCTTTGGAATCCTGCGAGTAACACTGTCCACTTATAATTTTGGACAGACCACTCCATTCCCTGCATTTAGGCCCCTTGGCTCAAATCTACACCGTCTTACCTATCTGAACCAAAATGTGTAAAGTTATCCTTTGGAAGCCTGCGGGTAACACTGTCTACTTTAAATTTCAGACAGACCACTCCTTTCCCTGCATTTAGGCCCTTTGGCACAAATCCACACAATTTCACCAATCTGAACCAAAATTTATATACTTACCCTTTGGAACCCCTGCGGGTAACACTGTTCACTTGAAATTTTGGACAGACCACTCCATTCCCTGCGTTTAGGCCCTTTGGCACAAATCTACATCGTTTTACCGATCTGAACCAAAATTTGTATAGTTACCCTTTGGAACCCTGTGGGTAACACTGTCCACTTTAAATTTCAGAGGGACCACTCCTTTCCCTGCATTTAGGCCCTTTGGCACAAAACTACACAATTTCATGATCTGAAGCAAAATTTGTATACTTACCCTTTGGAACCCTGCGGGTAACACTGTCCACTTTAAATTTCGGACAGACCACTCCATTCCCTGTATATAGGCCCTTTGGCACAAATCTACACCGTTCCACCGATCTGAACCAAAATTTGTTTACTTACCCTTTGGAACCCTGCGAGTAACACTGTTCACATTATATTTCGGACAGGCCATTCCATTCCCCGCATTAAGGCCCTTTGGCACAAATCTACACCGTTTCACCGATCTGAACCAAAATTTGTATACTTACCATTTGAAATCCGATGAGTAACACCGTCTACATGAAATTTCGGACAGTCCACTCTATTCCCTGCATTTAGGCCCTTCAGCACAAATCTGAATCGTTTCACCGATCTGAACCAAACTGTATGTACTTATCCTTTGGAACTCTACGAGTAACACTGTCTACTTGAAATTTTGGACAGACCACTCCATTCCATGCATTTAGGCCCTTTGGCAAAAATCTACACCGTTTCACTGATCTGAACCAAATTTTACCTACCCTTTGGAACCCAGTGGGTAACACTGCCCACTTTAAATATCGGACAGACCACTCCAATCCTGCATTTTGGCCCTTAAGTTCAAATCTGCACCGTTTCACCTAATTGCACCAAATTTTACATACCCTTTGAAACCCTGCTGATATTTTGGAAGTGCAGACCAGAAGATTCGGTGGAACTTTAAAAAGGTAGATTGGGAAAATTTCAGAAACAAACTTGAAACTAAAATGCCGGAAATTGATCTTGATGCACCTCCTAACATCATCCTGAATAAATTACTACAGCCATAAAAGACATAGCCAAACTGTGAATACCCAGAGGTGCTCGAACAAAATATAAACCTTTCTGGTCAGATGAATTGAACAATCTTAAGTCCGCCAGAGACAAAGCAAGAAGAACAGCTGAACTTACTCAGGATCAAAATGATGTACGGAAATGGCGATAAGCAACAGCAAAATTAAAACAAGCAATAACAATTTGAAAAAGAGAATCTTGGAACACATTTCTAACAACAGTTGACTATAGGACAGACAGCAATAAAGCTCACAAACTTATCAATTCTCTAAACAACAAACACGTAGTCACTCCTTTGAATCCTATTATGATAAATGATAAGGAAATTACAGACTGTCATAAAATAGCAAACCACTTCTGTAAACATTTCACTTCAATTAGACTATCAAAACAGAAAAAGAAAGAAGACAAGACTCTCAAAAAAATAGTCAAAAAATTCATGATTAATAATGCAGACGATATCTTTAACAATGAATTTTCAATGGAAGAGTTAATGTTAGCAATAAAGAACACACAAGTCAGAAAACAACCAGGACCTGATTAGATATTCCCAGAATTCATAAAAAATCTAGGTCCATCTGCTCTAAACATACTGCTACTCATATTCAACAAATTTTGGACATCAAATTATAACCTACCTAAAGACTGGACTAAAGCAACCAACATTCCAATCCTAAAACCAGGCAAGCCAAAAAGCTAAGGCCCCTCGTACCGACCTATAGCACTTACCTCCATTCTGGTAAAAATTCTAGAAAGGATGATTACAAATAGACTCAATTGGTACTTGGAAACAAAATCTCTTCTATCAGAAGAACAAGCAGGGTTTAGACAAAACAGGTCCTCCTCCCACCAAATAATGAGATTTACACAAGCTGTTAAAGAAGCCTTTAACAAAAGGGAAAGTGTTCTTGCAGTTTTCATCGATTTTAAAGGAGCCTATGATACTGTATGACGAAACATGCTGCTAAAGAAGCTTATCAACTTCAAAGTAAATGGATGTATGTTAAACTGGTTTTCAAGATTCCTTTCACAAAGAATGATCAATGTTCGTCACAACAACAAAACTTCAGGTTGCAAGCAATCAAAACTAGGCCTCCCACAAGGAGCTGTATCAAGCACAACTTTATTCAATGTGTACATCAATGATCTTTCAAAAACAATAAAGGAAGTATGTAATGTGAATATCAGCATGTTTGCAGACGATGTTATCATTTGGACCACAGCTCCTAACAGCCCAAATCAGCAAATGCTTTTTGAACACAGAATGAACCAGGCACTTATAATACTAAAAAACTGGACTGAAAACAATAATATGGAAATCAATACTACCAAAACAGTATACCAGTTTTTCTCCCTGAGACACCACAATCCAACTTTCAGTCTCAAATTCAGTAATCAAGACCTTCCAAAAAGTGAAAGTACAAAGTACCTAGGTATCATCATGGACAAGAAGCTGAACTGGACCAAACACATACAACATGTGGAGGATAAGGTAAGCAAACGGATGAAATTACTGAAGAGACCAGCAGGAGCTACTTGGGGAAGCACTCAAGATACACTCAACAAAACCTACAATACTTACATCAAACCTATCATAAAATATGACAGTGGAGTACTCTCTACAGCACCCCAGTCAAACATTGATCGCCTCGAGAGGTGTCAGAATAATGCCCTACGAAACATAACAGGCACAATAAAAACCACACCTATAACTGGCTTGCAATTATATACCCACAACTTACCAATAGAAGAAGAGATCAAACAGCCAATGCATATCTCAGTATACAAAGACTACCTCAAATGACATGGATCAAAAAAACAGTTTCTAGCCCCAATCTTAAAACACAAAAAGATCTCGTTAGTCTCGCCAAAGAATATATCAATAAGAGCAATCTGCAAATAAAACTTGAACCACTCTGTATGCCAGTCAACCTCATTGAATATATACAAGTGTCTACAGATCTTACTTTGCTAGAAGAGGTCTGCAAGAAAGGCTTCACCACATGATCTAAAACAGCTGGCCCTCTGTACAATAGAAGAAAAATATCCATCTAATCAATGGCTAAAAATATTTTTCAGATGGCTCACAAGACAAAGAAAATAGAACTGGAGCAGGAATACATTCATCTCTCTTCTCACTCTACTTCCCAGTAGGCCAAAACAAACTTTGATGCTGAGATAAGAGCAATTTCACATGCACTCCATCAGTTATCAGGCAGAAACATTGATTATCAAAAATGTTTTATCAGTACAGATTCAAAAGCAGCCATCCCAACCGTCTCGTCAAATTATAAGCCTCAAAATAAAGAACCGAAAGTAATTTTTTGTATGATAAAAACCCTTCAAAGACTCCACAAACGGATCTCATTTCAGTGGATCCCTTCTCATGTTGAAATAGCAGGTGATGAAGAGGCAGACAGAATAGCAAAAAAGAGGTACCACAGTACAACAACCTGTCGGTCAGACTGATTTTATGTCAGCAAAAAGGATCTTGAAAAATACTATCAAAAACAGGTATGAAGAAATGGCAAAGAAAACAGCAGAAACCAAATTATGGAAGGACATTGATGCTAAATGGAACAATATAAATTAACACCAAGAGAGCTGTAGCCTTCTTCAGACTTAACACTGGCCATTACTGCCTTGCAGCTCATCTGAAACGAATCAACATCTTGAGATGTAAAGAATGCACACTTTGTCACGAACCTGGAAGTAAAATGGATAAGGGGCACCTGCTACATTGCAACAAACTTGATGTGACTGCTAGAACTTCAGGAAACCTCACACAACTCTATTGGAACGCAAGAAAGCTGATGGATTGGAATCTGGGCTAGCCATAGGAAACAACAACAACAACATTTTGGAGAACCTTCTCCATTCCCTACATTTAGAATAACAGACAAGAGGAACTTGAAAACTACCATTCATGTACGTAGTAGTGTAACTGTAAGAATATTTTAATAAGTCTATTGTTGGCTGGCAATACAGGCTACATTATGCCGCCCCTAGCCATGTTCTGGTGCAGAATTGCAAAAATGGTTACATCTTGCGCTGCTTATAAATTGCAGTCACGGGGAGAAATTAGTTCAAAATGATTTCTTAGGCCCCTTAAAACAGTTTCATAATGAATATATTATGCTCTGTATAAGTGCGATGGTGTTGGTGCAATATGCTATAAGCGTTGGTGATTTCAAATTTACTTCCATTTATTCCGATCATCGTCGAGCGCTATTTGGTGATAAATAACACTATTGCTACCTCACAAGCTCGGGACAGCCGAAGTTTTCCAAAGTGCTCTGATTATGTTTCTATGGTGCTATGCGACAAATGACGACACTGTTGCTCTCTACAGTTCTAACAGCCAATGAGATATATGTCCTAGGCAGTGTCGTTTATTTCACTTACTCCCCTTTCTAATCATATTTTTCAATTCGTTTTTAAATTACATGTTTAAGTTCTGTAGTTAGTAAATAGTCGTTTGCCTGTTCATTATCATTACGGGAAAAAGACCTGGATGTTACGCCCATTATACTGTATTATTTATCACTCGCACTAGGCCTACCACTACCACAAAAAGTTATATTAGGCTATATATATATTTTCTGTTTAAGTATCATGTGCCAGTTCTGTAGAAGTATTCATTATCATCCATAAAACAAATAAACCCACCGGGCGAAGCCGGGCACTACTGCTAGTATATATATAATATTGATACTTCTGCAAATGTTGTATTCAGTGTATTTTTCTCTTTTCTTTTCCAGAACTAAGAATTACCCCAGAGACTCGGAAGCTGGACAATGTTCCATATAGTGAATGTAAAAGATGATTTTACCAAGCAAATAATAGAAGACAAATATTCAGTACCTGTTTTATGTAGTCAACATTAGTATTTTAAGTAGCCTACAGTAGGAATCTGCGTGTTCTTTTCTTTTGTTGTAAATATTAACTAAATTTTCCAAAGAATAGAACTGAAAACATTTGTCTCAGGCTAGATATGTCCGTGAAATAACTGATGTATTTGGCGAGTACAATGTCCTTAATAGTGTTACCCTACACTAGCAAAGTTGAAGGTTTACCAACGAGCAAACTAATAGGAGTGACCATGAAGTATTTACATTCTACTCATTTACTCATTAATGAATGCAAAATGTTTAAATGTAAACCAACTGTTTGTTCTTCTGTAGTATTGTTGGCCAGCATGGTCCAAGTCCTTTAACTAGTTCTTGTGGTCACTGTTTGGGGACACACTAGTTAGGATGGGCAAATGGGTACACTGTCGAGTTTTGATAGTTTGACATTCCCAGAAATGAGAGCTGGAAAAGTTGAATCACAAAAATATTGTCATCCATTTTAATGTGTCAATGCTCGGGAATGGTATAGTTTGTTAATACTTGACTGTATTTTTTTAAATGTGTGAAGCAGAATGTATGGTTTATTCAAGGGGCGGAACTATGAGGTAATTAGTATTAGCAATACTGTAGTAGAATATGTGACATAAGTAGATTTTTCATTGAAACATATTGTTATAGAACTATAGGCTACATTATGTACATTTTGGTATAAATTGTTATATTTGCCATTTTTTATTCTATTAATAGTTTTTTTTAAATTCTGAGACTTTTTATAGTTTGAGGTAGTTTCAGACTTGAATTTTTGAGACTACTGTAATACAATTGTTGCATTGTTACTGCATTGCCTATATGCTGCCAATCATTACTCGGGACATGAAATGATAGCAGCCACACCAGGTCGCTTTCAGCTGCACTAGCATCTAGTTACCTTTGCATCAATGTTCTTTCCAAGCTGACACTCACATTCTCCATGTCAGTGAAAAGAGTGCTCACAGAGCTGTGTTTTTTAGCCTGGTTCCTTCAACACTTCTGCTTCCAATTATCTGACCATTGCCAAGAGTTTAAAAATATATTTACGATAAGACACATGTTTTCAGTTCTTTTTATTCAAGAAAAGATGTTGTTGTTTGAGTCTTCAGTCTTTCGACTGGTTTGATGCAGCTATCCATGCTTCCCTGTCCTACATAGCTACCACACCCTACATCCAAGGCAATCTGTTCAACATATTCTAACCTTGGTCTACCCCTACAGTTCTTATCCTCAACCCTTCCTTCTATAACTAAGTTTGTTATTCCTGGGTGTCTTAGTATGTGTCCTACCAACCTATCTCTTCTCTTCATTAGCAGACGCCAGAAAAATCTCTCCTCTCCCACTTGTCTTGATACCTCTTCATTCGTAACCCTATCTACCCATCTGATCTTCATTATTCTCATGTAATACCACATTTCAAATGCTTCTCCTCTTCTCTGCTGCTCCAACAGTCCAAGTTTCACTTCCATAGAGTGCCACGCTCCAGACAAAGCCCTTCAAAAATGACTTCCAAATGACTTCCTAAATCTATATTTGATGTCAACAGATTCCTTTTCTGTAGAAATGCTTTCCTTGCCTGTGCTAACCTACTTTTTAGATCCTCTTTGCTTCGTCCATCTCTGGTTATTTTGCTTCCTATGTAACAGAAGTCTCCTACTTCCTTTAGATTTTCACCTGCCAATTTGACATCCATAGAGGTTTCTGATTTCTTTCGGCTGCATTCCAATATTTTTGTTTTACATTTATTAATTTTCATCATGAATTCTATCCTCAAGACAAGAGTCCATACCATTTAAAAACTCATTCAGATCCTCTGGTATGTCGGCCAAGATGACGATGCCATCAGCAAATCTCCGAGTTGAAATTATTTCTCCTTGAATTTTTACTCCTACTTTGAATTTTTCTCCAATTTCCTTCATTGCTTGTTCAATGTATATGGGTGATAAGTTGCTGCCTTGCCTTACACCTTTCTGAATACCAGCTTCTCTCATGTCCTTCCGCTCGAATAACTGCTGTCTGGTTTCTGTATAGATTGTAGAAGATGGAAAAGATGAATATTTTGCTACTTATTTGTTGATTCATTTAATAAATGTGTGCATGAAAGTTGTGTTTAAAGAAAGACTTAAGTTGACTCGATGTGCGATCTGCTCCTAATTATTGTTGAATTGAAATTGGTTGACTTGCTCGGGACTTGTTTGAGACCAACTAGATAGCAACACCTAACAAATCAGTTTCAACTCCTCATTTAGTCAACAATGTATGTAATACTCTCTGAATAAAATGTTATTTTTTGTGTCATTTTGTTGTGAACTTTCTTGTACTGTATATATTCAGGAAAAGAAACAAAATGATGTACTGTATTGTATTACTCTTATTTTGTAGGGCAAGGCAAATGATAACCTATAAATTGCTTATAAATGCAAAATAATAATATGATTATGACTTAAAAGCAGTATAGATCCGTAACAAAGCGTGACAAAATAAAACAGTTAATATGGCTGGCAATTCCAGCTTACTGCATGGTATAGCTAGAAGGTTTCTCAACAAGCGGGCAGGCCTTCCACCATTACTCATGGAACATGGAGTATTTGCAAGTAGAGATAAAGCTAATGGCCTGGCGGATGCGTTCAAAAAAGCCTGCAAGCCAAATCAGGAATCTTGGGATGATTTCATTGAAGAAGTCTATCATGATCTTTGTGATGGTTTCCAGGGAGAGGTTCTGCCAGGATTTAGGTTCGTCACACCAACCGAACTACTTCAACTCATTAAAAAGATGAAAAATCAAAAACCTCTCATACCGGACGATATTTTGGCTAATCGTTTGAAGAATATCCTTAAAACTGTCCTAACTTGTCTAACAAAGTATTTTTAGATTAGGAAACTTGCCAAGGTTATGAAATCCAAGTTGAATGGAAGAAACATCTTCAAGTCCATCAATACATATGCCATTCCACTACTGACTTATACCGTTGGTACAGTAAAATGGACACAAACAGGCCCGGAAAATATTCTTATTAAGACACGCACCACCTTACCCAAGGACAGATGTCTACACCCGAAGTCAGCAGTTGAACATCTTACATTGTCATGCCAGAAAGGTGGACCTGTGCTAACACCTACATGCCAAGCAGGTGAAGCATCTTCAGGCCTACTTTCTGGGCAAGACGAACTCTCCCCTGCATCAAGTCGTTATTAAGTTCATGCCACGGTTTTTGGCCGGTGAGCTGCAATTGCACAGTCATACAGAGGGCAAGTGATGAACCTCAGTCATGTGCAATTGATACATGAGTTGCTTTCCACGCAACTGAAAACGCACATATCAATTGTACATGCGTGAGGCTCGCAGACTGTCCTCTGTACGATTGCAAAACTGGGACTGACCAGCCAAAAACCGTGGCGTGAACTGTACACACCATTGGACCTTCTCCATGCCAGAAATGTGCAGCTAGCTCCATCAGAAGAGCATATAACTAAAAAGTTTTGACAGTGGACTCGGAAAGTACTGCACGGCCATCATCCGTATGATCAGTCAGTAATATGTGACATACTGTACATGCATCGAACAGCTGGTTGACCCATTTGGATCTATTTCCTGAGTGGTTCATGATCGTGATACAAGATCAAGTAGTGGCAACAAATAACTACCTAACATACAACATTAAGGCAGACATGCCAGATGACAAATTAATGTAGAAGATACCATTACAAATCAGAGACCATCCAGCATATTACAGTGAGCTGTCCAACAATTTCATCTACTTATTACTTGAAGATGCATGACCAAGTAGCCAAGGTAATCCACCTGAACCTGACAAAAGAGCACTGCTTAACTAATAATGGTCTGCCTTACTAGCAATATATTCCTGATGCTGTTTTGGAGAATGATACATACAAGCTACTCTGAGACTGGTCAGTGATCACAGATAGACCTACACTATATCAGCAAACAAGCTGGACATTATTCTTATTGATAAAGTGCAGAAGAGGACCCTTCTAAACCCTAACTCGCATAATATCCAACACATTAATGCTAAGAAAGTAACCAAAAAGATGCCTCTGGCTGAAGAGATCCGTCAGATGTATCTTTAGCCATTGTCATATCTATGAAGTACACCATTACAATGTACTTTCGAAGGTGGAAAAGCGTTTTTTTCTTCGCCCATAAGTTTGTCCATGTTGATCATAATGTGAGTTGGTGTTGGGGAACTGTTTAAGCAGTTTGTCCCCACATAACCATCACCACCTCAGGGTCTTCTTGAACATCATTTTGCCATACTATTTTTTATGAGTTGATTGCTCATGCCTTATTCCTGGATAGCAATAGTCTATGGCACCATAGACTACAGGGCCGGCATTTCATACTTTTGAATTGCACATATCGAGAACATGATGACTTTATCTTTTCTTGGTATTGGAGGTCTTGACACATTGCCTAAATTGTCTTTCTTCTGCTTGCAAATAGGAACACCTGAGGATTTCGAATGGGCTCTGAGAAATAAAATTTTACTAATGTGTGTAGATTTCACCAAGATAGGCCTTGGAGTATATGCTCTTGATTTAGGCCAGACCTTAAAATAAACAGCCTTAGTATTAGTCTCTGAATGCAATCTGCTTTGAGGAGTCTTTTCAGATTGTACATTTCTTAGATGAATCACAAACATTTTTACTATTTCCCTGTTAGGGATAGATCCAATTTGAGGAGTTCAATTTCATTCGCTGCTTGTGGCAATTAATTCTTCTTGTAACCCAGTTGATTTTCTTCTTCCCTTCACACTACATGTTTTGTACTTACAATTAAAGCAAAATTCTTCAACTTATAAACTTCTGTCACATGAAATGCTTACTTTACCTGATTTTGAACAGTTTCCCGAGGATAACAATTAGTGACTCACGCTTACCATCACCATGATTGGCTGATTTGGAAGAAGCAAAAAAAAGAAACAATGTGGTTGGCGTTAGACTTTATGGATCTTGTCATGAGATTGGTATGGCTATAGGTCCCTGTGTGTTCCAAATACCTATTAAGTGCCTCCATGGCAAGTTTCTTATCTGGAAATGTGGTTAGATCTAAACTTTGACTGGTTGCGTGGCTCAGCGGTAACGTACTCGCCTGCTGTGCTGAAGGTTGCAGGATTGAATCCTGGCACAGTCACTTGGCATTTGAGGGTGCGCAAATACGAGGGAGCCAAGCCAGTAGAATTACTGGCTCGTTAAAGATCCCCTTAGGGAAAAATCCCAGCACCCGGGCGTCTCTAAAAGCCGCAGCTTTTAAAAGGGACGTAAAACCAATAACATTATTATCAGATCTAAAGTTTGGTCCTAAGGTGAACAGGGATGCCTCCATTTATCGAAAGTATTTCTAGAGTATTGTTCACCAATTTCCAGACACTAACGACAAAATGGGCCCTTTATACGATTGGCGGTGCAAGTACAAAGATCTCTTTGCTACAGGCCTGTAGCATTTTCACTGCAGAGCTTGTTGCCATATTTGAAGTTCTACAGCTTGAATTGCATGATGGGCATATCTTCTTTCTTGTGTGCTGTGACTCTATGAGTTTGTTACTGTCTCACTTCATGTCACTTGCAACATGTTTGTGCTGTATGTTCATGACCTAATTGGGTTGTGCAATGCTGACACTAGAATCTTGTGGATTCCTAGCCACGTGGAAATAGTGGGAAAGGAGTCAGCAGATGAAGTTGCAAGAAAGATAGTATCATTACCACCTTGACCAATGAAGGTACCTGCTCGGGATATTCACACTTTATGCTGCGAAATACCGACGTTCTTGGAATCTTAGTGCTAGCTGATACAAAGTCAAGTAAACTTAAAACAATCTAGGGAGCTAATGTAATAGTTTAGACTTTAACAACCAGCGTAATAATGGATGAACAAGATTTACAGGTTTGTTGGTTGTGGTCTAGTAGGGTTTCCGAATGTTGGACTGGATACATTGTTTCACGGGGTACTTTATCTCTGACTGTCAGCAGTAAACTGGAGCAGAATATCGTTGCTGGATGATCATATGTTGTTTATGCAATCCATCACTTGTCTTTAGTTCAGCTCATCACTGACTGCCAGTCCGCTATCTGGTTATGGATGTGTTTGCCTCATCTAGACCATACCTTGTTCCCAACTTCTTGATGCTTGTGTTTTTTGAGAATCTAGGTGGCTACTTAAGAGTTTTGGCAGACCTCCTTCAGACCTTCATGGAGGAACATCATTTTATTTTGATTAAGGAATTATAGATCATGCAAAATCCTCTCACTTGTACCTGGTGGAAGTGAAAACCCCCAGTTTGAGGGGGCCCACATTTTAATCAAGTGTGTAGAGCTACAAAGAATTCTTATTCTGAGAGAAACACTTTATCCCATATTAGCTGATGATGTTCTAACTCAAGGGATGGATGTTTTATTTACGGTTGTGATGGTATTTGTTTTAGATTTTTTGAAAGGTGATTTGAATTAATTAAGTAATTCCTAGGCTCTAGTTATTATTACCAACTACCATGGTGGTTCATATCATTGTTCAAAATTCGATGAAGAGCTTTCCATCTAAAAATATTAAATGGTTTGTGTTTCTTGATTCTAGAACATGATGGAGGAACCAGTTTTCATCAAGTGTGAGCCAGATTTAAAAGAATATTCCAATTTAGAGCCAGATATCGATAACCTGGTGATAAAAGTTGAGCCAAGTGATGTGGAAGCTGTCAAAGAAGAAGTAGTAGACATTTGGGATGTGGATAACGAGTGTGACACCAGTGGGGCTGTTATAAATGAAAATACAAGGGGCCAGTTACTCAAACCTGAAATTCTGGAGTTAGTTCATAAACAATATTTATGCAAGGCTTGTGGAAAAACATTTCGTAAAAGCAGTCATCTAAAGAATCATGAGCTAGGCCATACTGGAGACAGATCCTTTAGTTGTAATATTTGCACGAAGAAATTTGGTCACAATCATTCTCTGGTATGTCACAAGTTAACCCATGCTAGTGAACGTCCATATATATGTCCTATATGCCATAAGGCATTTGCCGATGAAAGTACTCTAAGAGAACATTTGTTCGTCCATACAGTTGGACAGTTATATACATGCGATATCTGTGGAAAGACATGTACGAGGAAAAATGATTTACGACTGCATAAGAGAATGCACAGCGGAGAAAGGCAATACCCATGCACTATGTGTAAAAAGGCATTTAGATATAGTGGTCATCTGAAGGAACATATGTTGGTACATACAGGAGAATCATTATACCAGTGTAGCATATGTGAAAAGGAATTTAGGAAGAAGGGAAACTTGAAGCAACACATTTCAATACATACAGGTGAAGGAGGATTTTCATGTAAAATCTGTGCCAAGACATTTGCTAAACGGAGAGATCTCAATACCCACAAGCTTGTCCATGTTAATGACCAATTTAAAGGAACATAGAAATTTGGTGCCGAACCATGTGGCATTATAACCATGTATTGTAATCTCAATTTGGCCCCATAATCCTAGACTGTAACGGAATGAGACTTGCTAATCGGTTTCTCCTCACTGAAGAGCTGTGCACATTCAATTTTCAGCAAGCTTGGATGCGCACCGAACATCCACTTGTCTTAGTCTGCTTGATCAGTTAACATGGAGTGGACTGAGCAAAACATTGCATTTTGTGGAAAGCTAAACATTCCTGGTATTTCAATCAAAATTTTAAAGGGTGATGCTCAGGATACACAATTAACATAACACACATTGAATTTGCAGATCATCATTTCATAAGATTTAAAATCTCCCACTGCACAATATCTGGAGGGTGTGACAATTTTTCATTTAGCTCTGTCTGGCTTAACCATAAACATCTGTGATCAGTGCGATTCCTCTCTGGGAATACTGGATCACCTGAGCATCGTAAATCACAATACGGTTTTGAAAAGAATGACAGCCTACCTACCTGCTCGGGTTTGCCTCTACAATTAGCATTGTCTACAAATGCTTTTTAATTGTGCTGACAAATACAATCTAGTCAACTCATGGTGAGAATGAGTCATCTATGCAGCCATCGACCCCAGACCATGAACATAACGTGTGTGTAACATTTATTTAATCGCAAAACACAGTGAGTACTTCTCACCTAACAATTGCTCGGTACACATAGCAGCATCAATTTATGGTACCACAGCATACAAGCCGGTCCATCTACAATTATGGCACCACGGCATAGAAGCCGGTCCATCTGCATACCATCAACATCACAGAACAACCTCCATGCAGAATCGAGTCAGAACAAATCACACACCAACACACTTCAAACTCCATCATACAAACCTATGGGTTCTGGGTTAGAAATCACTGACCTCCACCTTTCCAACTTTGTGGACAACTGGAACAAAATCAAAACCTAGCCTTCCTGATTTTACAGTGATTTCAAAACATTGTGCTGCTTCACGCATGCAGCCTAATGCTCCTAATGCAGTGGCACATGAATTGTCACTGGCATTGACTGTTGACACCCTCAAAAATCCTACTTCATAGTAGTGACAAGTGAAGTGTCAATTGTATGGAGGTAATAGTGTTTGTTCATATAGCCTATGTTTAAACCATTAATACATACATACATTTTCTTTTGAGGTTGTTTTGCCTTTCAGTGTTCAGTTTGGTCTGCAAGCCTCTGTTTACGAACAAGTCACCTCCACGATCCCCTATTAGCAGTTAGCACTGTGGCCTCCTCTGCTTCTACACCTCTCACTTTGAAATTGTTCAACACTGAATCTAACCATCGCCTCCTAGGTCTAACTCTGCTTCTCTTGCCCTCTACAGCCGAACTCATTAACGTGTTGGGTAATCGCTCCTCTCCTCTCTCTCCTTCACATGACCCCACCATCTGAGTCGGCTCATATGAATAGCTTCATCAAGCATGTTCATTTCTAACTTAGCCTTCGTCTCTTCATTATGAGTACCTTCCAGCCATTGCTTCTGCTGCTCCATATATGTTATTGTCCAGGTCTCCTCTTCGCTGAAATGGGTCGATGTCCAGATACGTCCCTCGTTTTAGATGCACCAGCATCTCCTCTCGGATCGTGTTAGTAGATCTAATGTTGACCTCTCCGTCAGTTGAGTATATCTTTCTGGTGTTGGTCGAAGCCTGCACCACATTAGTAGTTTCCCCATTCCTCCTGCAGACACAATCTAACGTAAGGCCATGGCCGCCTCAATTCACAAGTACACACACTACCGCACTCCATCTGGAAATTATGAAGCAACACAGGCTTGATTGACAAGAAAATATGTGTTGTGCTCCAAATGGTGATCAGCTTGGTGAAGAGCAGATCCTGCTCCAAATTCTAGAAGGATAATACTGGTACAGCCATCACAATGACATAGGTTATCAGACAGATTCCGCACACACCCCCAAGTACACAGGGTTAAATGATCACAATGTTGCACATCCTTAAATGCATCAACGACAGTCATGTGTAAATTTAATATCGTGGATTGGAATGATGCTCTGATGCTGGTTGCCAGGGTTGAGGAGAAACAATGCTAAAATTCAAACCACAGCCCTTTGATGGAAGTACCTCTCCAATTGTCTTGTTGAACATGGTTATTTGAATGAGTATGTGTTCAAGCACCTGGACTAACACAGACTCGTCTGAACAGCTTGTAAACTTCAAGGCCAAAACAGAGAGACAACACAAAGCAGGAGAATAGCTCACATGTTCACCAGATGCATAGTGTCACAAACAATTTCCAGTTGCCTGAGAGCTCAACCGAGCTGTGTACAGTGTTGCCATCTGTAGGAACTTTTCACTGTTTTCATCATTATGTAGTGCAGGCGTTCTCATCCTGGTGCTCTCTTCATACGAGCCAAAAAGTGCTCGTGAGCGCAAGCTCCCCTGAGATCCCTTCTTCAATTCAAATTCTGTTGCATGGACAAGAATAATACCGTAGTGTTTACATTACAAGTTTTGACAATCAAAAATTTTATTATTTTGTGTAATGGTATTATTTAATCTACTGTAAAAATAATTGGACATCATTGTTTTATGAGGAAAGATCCTGATTCGACTCCACTGTCCACACATAAGTGTATTTTACCTGCTTGAGTCATGCAAGCAGTTGCAGCCTGCCTGGTGAGTGGTGAATTCCTAGTTATTTCAGCACTTCTGAGAGAGATGGGGAAAGATAAGAGAGGCACACGATTGTTGAATTATTATTAAATTCGAGTTAATGATGCTCGGGTACTTGATATGGCATGAGAGTTGTGCTCACAGTCCCAAAATGGTTAAGAACGCCTGATGTAGTGAATAATTAATGTATTGTTGTTTGAAACGTACGCCCTTGCAAAACTATACCAACTCGATGGCATATCCGTCATAAAGTAGCCTCCGACGTGGAAAGAACAAATCAGGCCCATCAGAAAAACCACCATCATTACATGGGCATGTTCCAGCAGCCCAAAGGTTGAAGTCCAGAAGAAGCTTCCTCAAGACCACTTCAGTCTTGCAAACAACTCCAGCTACAGCAAGGAAATAATTGTGGATCTCTCGACTTGAAAATAACTCTGCCTGGCATCCCCCTTTGGAAACCCTCCCCCCTGGGCATGAACAGAATTGGTTCATGTGGATGGCACTCAATCGGCTTCGTTCCAGAGTTGGAAGATCCAGATGTAATCTCCAGAGCACTTTGCTGTGGATTTTATCAACTGTGATTGCGGAGAACCACAGACCATGGAACACCTACTGGATTGTCAGCTATGCCCTGCATCTTGCATCTTCTGCGTGCGACACCGAGTGCAATTGAGGTAGCGAGTTTCTGGTCAAGATTAGTGTAGTCTTGTAATTCTTTCACTTAATTTTGCTTTAATGATACCATACATTGTATTTGTTTCTGATTCGAATATATATATATATACTCAAAACACAGTAACTTTTACTCCTCTCATAATAGAATGATATCGAAATTTTTATTTCAAGAAAGATTGTTTAGTCAGATATTTTTCTTAGTTCTGAAAGTGTGCCAAGCCTGCAAATCCTTTCAAGAAAATGCAAGCATTTGTTACCAAGGCTGTAATGTGGAATTGCAGAAAGAGGGAATAACACTGCTATGTTATATTGATAACACTAATACTGAAAAGGATTTCTAAAGTAACTACTGACGCTGTGGAGAAGTGTCATTTTTTATTTTTTGTCACTGTGTGTACTACTCTGGAAAACATGAATAGCAGGGAATTCTCTGAGAGTTAAAAATTTTTGGAAAACTCACGGAATTAACAGGACATTTTTATGATAGAGTAATTTTAGTTTTACAATAATTGTAAATTGTGCATCTTATTTTTCCAAGGGAAGATATATTTGAGTGATAATTGTTCTTGTTGACTAAATCCATGATCCCTCATTTCTAGAACAACTGAGCACATATTTACACATGCCGACTTAGTTAACGCGAAATGGCAGCGTGTTCTGTATTACCTCATAAAGACGTCGAGTTGATATTACAACTTTTTATTCGGTCAACAAATGTGATCCCAGTTACTGAGACATGCAAAAAATGACCTGAAAAAATTACATGGGGTGTGGAGTTTGAAGCCATTTTTCAGTGTTGCCTTAGTAAACAAAAGTTTAGTGCTTTTCAGTCAGTCAATGGTCAGTTGGATACATTCGTGTTGACCTACTGAAAAGCACTAAACTTTTGTTTATATATGGCCTGTTAGTAGTCAGCCGGGAGGGTGGTTGGATCCCAAAAGGTGCGACTAACGGTTATGTGGGCTGAAGCCCACAAAAACCAAAGGGAGTGCTATGATGAGACGTACTAGGCAAGGTGAGGAATGAGGTAGTTTGCCATTGCTTTCCTCACTGAGTCGGTACAGCAGTACCAATTCTACGAGTAGAACCTTTCACAGCATCCACAGGCACTGGCTGTGCCCTGAAGGCCATTACTTAGCACCACCCATACCTCAGTAGCTTCCATATAATCCCAGCGATGACTGAGACATTGGTGAAAAGCCATGTTTTACTCTAGCCCAGGCTGTTCCAAATCCACAAGTTTTAGTATAAAAGAATTTATGTTCGACGATGTCGAAATGTAATTATTATATGTCAGAAAACTATCATAATGAGGGTTATTATAACACTATTAGCCTACTTTCGATTTTTGCAAAAAATGAAAGTAGACTTATGAGATCAACACAGGGCGAAAAAAAGTGTGTCTGTCTGAGTCTGTGTGTATGTGTGTGTGTGTGTCTGTGTGTGAGTGTGTGTACTCTGAATGTCTGTCCCCCCCTATCAATTCGAACACGGTGAATGCGAATTGAACGAAATTTGGTACAAAGGTAGCACTAGCAAAGGACACCTCAGTGTCATGTTTTATATCGCCGCCATCTTGACGGAAACGTAATGGCGGCCCCACAAATGTTCAAAGCTTAAATCAAATTACGACTAACCTAATCATCCGATCTCTACCAAATTTTGCAACAACATACCTTTATGAGGGGAGCATCCTTTGACCAAACCAATTGGTCATCAGCGTAATAGTTTGCAGATGGCGGCCATCTTTGTGTGAAAATCGATTCCCCCTATTAATTCGAACACGGTGCAACCGAATGGAACGAAATTTGGTACTGAGGTAGTACTAACAAAAGGCACCTCAGTGTCATGTTTTATATCGCCGCCATCTTGACGGAAACGTAATGGCGGCCACACAAATGTTCAAAGCTTAAATCAAATTACGATTAACCTAATCATCCGATCTCTACCAAATTTTGCAACAACATACCCTTATAGAGGAAGCATCCTTTGACCAAACGAATAGGTCATTAGCCTAATAGTTTGCGGATGGCGGCCATCTTTGTGTGAAAATCAAACACGGTGAAACCGAATGGAACGAAATTTGGTACAGAGGTAGCACTAGCAAAGGGTATCTCAGTGTCATGTTTTATATCGCCGCCATAGTGACAGAAACGTAATGGCGGCCACACAAATGTTCAAAGCTTAAGTTAAATTACGACTAACATAACCATCCGATCTCTACCAAACTTTGCAACAACATACCTTTATGGAGGGAGCATCGTTTGACCAATCTAATAGGTCATTAGCCTAATAGTTTGCGGATGGCGGCCATCTTTATGTCAAAATTGATTCCCCCTATTAATTCGAACACGGTAGAACCGAATGAACGAAATTTGGTACAGAGGTAGCACTAGCAAAGGGCACCTCATATTCATGTTTAATATCCCTATAGCACGTTGTATTTCAAAAAGCTACTACAACCAACATTCAATCATACTCCTTGAAAAGGACAAAGAGTTATAACAATACCCATGCATTTAGGAGAAAGTAGGCTATATGTTCTTTACTGAACATCTTGTTTCATTATGAAACAGTTCCTCCCACCAATCAGAGCTCAAGAAACAATTGTGTGACCAATTAGGTAAGGATAGCATCGCATCTGCGCTGACTTCCACGGCCTTCTATTTTAAATTTCACTGCGTGGCTAGTGTCAGTGGGGTATTTGGGGAGGCCCTGGTCAAATACAAGGTATTCTCTGCATCCCATGCGCTCTGTTCAGTACATAAAACTGGCAAAATCTCATCAGATATTTATGAATATTTATGTTCGAACATAAAATAGTTATAATTATCGTCGAACATAAACAGTCGTATGCAACTCGCCTATAATGGTAATTAAGACACTCGTTTGGAAATTATAAAACTCGCTTCGCTCGTTTTTTAAACATACTCATGTCTTAATTATTGCTATTATAGGCTCATTGCATAATGTACTATTATATCTTAAGAAGCAGCCTCCATGGCTTAGGCGGCAGCACGCCGGCCTCTCACCGCTGGGTCCGTGGTTCAAATCCCGGTCACTCCATGTGAGATCTGTGCTGGACAAAACGGAGGCAGACAGGTTTTTCTCCGGGTACTCCGGTTTTCCCTGTCAAAATTGCATTCCAGCAACACTCTCCACTATCATTTCATTTCATCTGTCATTCATTTAATCATTGCCCCAGAGGAGTGCGTCAGGCCTCGGCAGCCGGCACAGTCCATATCCTCGCCGCTAGATGAGGGCTTCATTCATTCCATTCCTGACCCGGTCGGAGACTGGAAGCAGGCTGTGGATTTTCATTTTCATATCTTAAGAAAAGATTATTACATAATCTGAAAACTTAAGTGTATCACAGCAATAGTAGCTACACAGTCATATAATTAGTTTGGGGGAGAAATACTTTTTGTTGATGGGATTCCGGTAGCCTTTTCTAAATTTTGCAACATTAAAATAAAGAGTTTTTTTCTTGGCTGCTTAATGCTTTGATATTTATCAGTAATAATTACCACACTTACTAAGTTTTCTGATGGGTATTCTTGTATTTTGTTTCTGGAGGTCAGGGACTGTATGTTTGGTAGTCTTTTGTAGAGCTATTTGTCTTCAAGATTTGGATCTAATGATACTCGCTTGACGAGTGGAACATGTCATCCCTTAGATCTCTTCTTCTTCTTCTTCTTCTTCTTCTTCTTCTTCTTCTTCAGTAGTAACATATATCCATGTAATCAGGGCTAGATTTGTGACAGTACGCACCGGTACATCGTACCGAAACCTCTGAAAAGTCGAATATATAACATAATTTTTTGAACTGTGGAACGGTAGTTGTAAGTCAAGATCAACTTGGTCTTTGACTGGACTATACTTCAAAGTACGTGGAATCTTGGTTGCTTCGGGGACGACACTCCGCTCTGGATACTAACAGCAAGGTGAGAGAGAGGAGGCACATACAATGAGAACTTTTCTAAACTTTGGACAATTTTATAAACTGTGAGGTAAAACATGTTTAAGTACAGGACGTTTTATAATAAATAATTATTTCAGAAAACTATAAAGACAAAATTATAAAACAAGAAATAAACGATTGTTGGTGAACATGTGTGTATTTTCAAACCGAATGTATTTAATTTGTTAAATTACATAAAAAAATTGAATTGATATAATGTACATCATTTGAATTGTAGCCTAGTTAGCTTACATTAAAATGTAATATAGGCCAACGGCTATGGTAAGAAAAATGTTGCTACAGCAGTCTCAATTTAATTTAAAATTACAATCAAAATTAGATTGCTATTTTGTCTGCTGATTAATTTTTAAAGGTGTTCAGAAAATCGTGAAAATAACGTTTTTAGAACTCTATATTTCAATATTCCGTAAAGCCTCACCCCTCCTCCCACAACCACCCGGTAACCCACATTACCGGAATCTCCTTTTTTACAAATCAAGCACTGCACGTAATTTATTTTAGGTTATTTTTCACATATTCCAGTAATTGGAATATTCTGTGTTGACCGACTGAAAGTTACAATATTAATTGATGTTATCAGTCAAGTTTATGGTTACTGCAGAAATAAATATGTTGTGGAATGCCAGTATTGAAGGGAATTGTCCCTTGTCAATGGTAAGACGTGTTATGAAAGTTTATGTCAATGTATTGCGATGGTAATTATAGTGATCGTCGAATGAGTTATAAGAAATATGATGTAATAGATATCTGCAGAGAAGGGATTGTTATAGTCTATGAATTTTATGTCTTCGAATGTTGTTTTGGAAAGAGATTTTGTCGTCAAACTAGATCAGTACTGTTCTTTATTTAGAAAGACAAGGTTACGAAGACTGATATGTTTACCATCTGAAATTGTTATGGTTATGTGACAGAGTTTTACAGTGATTAAAGTTGATGGACGTATTTGATGTCAGCTGAAATGAACTGAAGTGAAATGAACATAAAGAAGACCAAGTTTCTGATCATTAGCATGCAAAAGAATATTCAGGATCAGCTCTAACTGGAGAATGTAGAAATTGATCGTGTTCAGTATTATAAATACCGTACCTTGGAGTGTTTCTGAAACAAAATTGGACGGACAACCAAGATATCGAGATCAGGATTGAGCATGCAAAAACGACATTTGTTAAAATGAAGAACTTGGTGTCTAACTGCAACTTAAACCTGGATCATAGGATGTGTATTCTCGACACTGTTGTATGGTATGGAAGGGTGGACTTTAGCCCAGGCTCTGTGCAAAATACTGGAAGCCTTTGAAATATGGGTCTACCGGCGAATATTTCACATCTCGTGAACAGAAAAAGTGCAAAATACGGAGTTGTTGAACAGGCTAGGTAAAAGTACAGAAGTACTGCTATCCATTAAAAGATGGAAGCTTGAATATTTTGGACATGCAAAGTGAAACAACAAGTGCAGGATCCTACAACTTGTGATACAGGGAAAAATTGTAGGATATCGGGGGCCTGGCCGACGAATTTTATGGTTCTAGAACCTCAAAGACTGGTGCCAGACAACAACAGGTGAACCTTTCCTTGTGGCAGTATCCAAGTAACAAATAGCCATGATGATCGCCAACCTTCGTTAGAAGAGGAGGAAACTAAATAATAAAATAACGTGAGGTTATAAGGAAAGTTAGGAACACGATAACAGTTCGATTTCCAATCTTAGTTGAGGTGAGGTTAAGCCAGTTATTGACTTGAACAAGTTGTAATAGTGCAACACTATATTAAAGCGAAGGGAAACTAATTGGATACCCACTATAAAAATAATAATGTTGGCTTCGGTGGCGTAGTTGGTAGCATGCTGAGCTTCTATGCCCAAGATCGCGGGTTCAAATACACCCCAAGTCGTCGGATTTTGTCGGAGCGTTAAATATCCCTCAGTATGCCTTCCTTCGGAGGGGAAGAAAAGCCGGCATGTAAATGTCATAGATGTATGACATGATAAAGAACCTTCCACTAACTACACTCGTGGAAGCTAAAATTTGTAGGTTAGTTTATTAATGCTATATTACTGCCGACCAAAATATTATGTGCACTTGAGTTTGAAGGTTGTTTGTGAAGTAACCAATAGACCTATGTAAAATCCAATAACATCATCATTTTCCTCGTTCTATTTTACGTTAGTTCATGTAGGTTTGGAATTTTTAATTTATATTTTAATATTTTTTAACGCAGTTTGAACACAAAACGTGCCCGTTTTTCAGCGTGTTTCAACCATGCGTCACACTTATGAATTATTATCTCAAAAACCCGTCATCAGATCGAATTCAAATTTTAACACAATATACATTGGAATGTTGTATAACTGGTTTATTAATTTCCAAATTTTGTGTGGCCAAGAAACAAAGTTGTTATCATTCGAGTGAGGTGCGCCATGACGCGTGAAGGGCTCCAACTCTGTAACGCTGTACAACTTTCTCTGTATCGGCTAGCTGCTAAACGATGTCTTATTTTCCTGTACAAATACAAACCGATATAAAATAAGTGAATTAATTTACATATTTCACAGTCATACAGCATACCTTTTGATGTATGAGGATTACAACGCGACCAAGAACTACATTTTCCAAACAGCCCGAGTCGAGAAAAAGTTACCTTACAAAAATTATAACAACTTTGTTTCTTGGACACACGAAATTTTGAAATTAATAAACCAGGTATACAACATTCCAATGTATATTGTGTTAAACTTAGGATTCGATCTGATGACGTGTTTTTGAGATAATAATTCTTAATGTGACGCTTGGTTGAAACACGCTTAAAAACGGGCACTTTTTGTGTTCCAACTGCGATAAAAAATATTAAAATATAAATTTAAAAATTCCAAACCTACATGAACTAACGTAAAATAGAACGGCGAAAATGATGATATTATTGGATTTTATGTAGGCCTATTGGTTACTTCACAAACAACCTTCAAACTCGAGTGCACATAATAGTTTGGTCGACAGTAGTTCCAACATTCACCGCCAGGTGATGGCATCTAGTAGCCAAGTCCACAGCTAGATGTCATGGACGGTGGCATTTGGTAGCAAAAGTAGGAACTGCTTGAAAAATTGATCGTCTACAGTCCTTCTACCTGAATCACAAATAACACACACTAATACAGCCATCACAATTAACACCGGTTATCAGACAAATTCTACACACACCCAAAGTACACGGCGTACATGGCCGTGTTGTCGCAGCCCCTAAATTAAGGAACCAACCAAAAATAATAATAATAATTATATCATCATTACAAAATAAATATTTTGAAGTCATCTTCATACTGTACAATTCAGTACTGCACATGCAGTAGGGTATAATAATTATTATAATTATAATTGTCATTATTTTAATATATTAACATATTTTTGAAGACACATCCACACAGTGCAATGCCACAATTTTAGAATATACATGTTTAAAAATGTGAAGAAAGAATAAATTAAAACATGAACTGCCTACTATAAAAATATGGGGGTCGATAAAGCTATTTTCATGTGAATTTATATTTAACAGCTTTTGCATAAAACTCTTCCAACTGAGATGATAGCATGGCCTTTGCACTTGCAGAAGGTCACTGTGAGTGTGGAATATGCTATCTCCTGTTAATATCCAATATATAGGTGATATTTTACCTTAATGATGTCTGGAGCGACCGATTCGTGGGGTCGAAGTGAAAGTTTCCTTACCCTCTATTCAGTGTTGTTCTCGCTCTGGGTGATGCATGCTTCAGTTCGACCTGCTGGAATACAAGGCAGTGCTTTGGGGATGTAGGACTTGTAAGAGTACATGCTATACTTTCTCTGTGATATCTATTACGCTATGGAAACAGAGCACCTTGCAGATGAGAGGAAAACTGAGCGCTCAATAGAAAATAGACGAATTTAAGGTGAATTTTGGGCACTGAAGCAGTGCTTCCTGTCTTCTCCTTCTTTTCCCGGTTCCAATGATCTGGGTCGGGGTGTGAATGAAGGGCCTCCATACTTTTCTGTCGATGAGGTGGATGGATACAGTGAGGAGGAGTATTGAGAAAAGAGGAGTGGAAGAGGAAGATATACCGGAAGAAGGACGAGAATAGTGGAGAGACAGAGTAGACTTAAACTATGGTCAATTTAATTTGATGAAAATCCACTTGCCCTACGATCCCAACACGCCTTGAGATTGTAAGATCTCGATCTACTGTGCTAGCATAATTATTTAAAAATTAGAATCCATAGCACAAATAAGGGGGTGTATTCTGTTGTTGGCGGTGTTCGGTGGTTTTTAGCCGAGTCATTGCGTATTGTAAAATACCATTGTCGAATACATAGAATAAGATGTGGTGGACTGTATAATGTAATATATTTCACATTGTATTTACATGATTAAACATTGTTGGAGTAAAGTAGATATTACAGTACATGCGCTGACACCATGTCCGGTAGCCAATGCTACCTGCTTGCTAGTGAGGGTGCTGTGGAACGCAGGTAAGAACACGACCCTTTGGGTCAACAACCCTTTCAGCAGGGGGACCAACTGTCATTAGAGTATGTACAGTGCCAGAGTTGCCAACAACCATCTTGGCAACGTCGGGATGGGTACATCTTCTGTAATTGTTTTACGGGTTCATTCGGTGTACCCATAATGGCCCTATTGATTCCTGCTGTCTTCTAGCTCGTCACCACACATCTCGTTATATTACCCCGGATTAGGGAGAAAGACTGATGTTTTTTCAGAATTGTAGACTACTGAATGCTACGGGTTGCATAAAACTAGGTTGGAAGCAGCAAACTGACACAAAAGCCTACAGTACATAGTAAAATACAAGGCAGAAAGTCTTCATTTTCTGTGTTTATCCATCCTACATCCTCTTCGAGGGTGAATGCCCCCTGCTATACACTACTTTGAGCGACTTGAAAACTCTTGAGGAGAAGGTCGTTGGGGATAAAGTGGGTTGGATTGATAGCATAAATGCCCACCTTAGAAGATGGCTGTGGAGATTGTCCTTGATCTTTTTGAGTGTTTGTCCCTGTTTTTCCCTTTTATCTCTCCATTTGCCAGCACCTGCTTGTCATTGTGTTTGTCCTTTAAAGGGGGATGTAACTTATGCAG
The DNA here is from genome assembly GCA_946902985.2 of Meconema thalassinum. Lineage (NCBI taxonomy): Eukaryota > Metazoa > Arthropoda > Insecta > Orthoptera > Tettigoniidae > Meconema > Meconema thalassinum. Next base: position 219,623,599 of record OX336391.1, read on the forward strand.
AAAAGCATGAACATGATTAAATAATTCGTGTGACCTCACTTTTTAATATAGCTCATCAAAATATGAGAATTCAACAGCCATATAATGTACTGTTTATATATTATATTAAATAAAAATTGATATGTATATTCTCCACTGTCTTCCTGGCTTCTCCTTTTAGATCTTCTGCCCTGCATTGCTGCCTGTTGCACTTTCTGTATTTTTTACCCTAATTTTACTATCATTCATTGATGGATGTCATGCAAGATTTTTATTGAAACTACTACTATATAGCTGTAATCCAGCCGTCTACAAAACCTGAATCTTACCATTATTTCCTTCATTAAATCAGAGAACAGCATTGAACATAGCAAAGTTCAACACATGAAACCATAAAATGTGGTTTTAGGACTCTTGATCCACACTAAAATATTGACGAATGATTTCTGATAATGTTTACGGATAGATTTACAAGAGTGCAACAAAACAAATGAGTTTCTGATACTAGAGCCATCTCGGGAGAGAAGGAGGCATACTGTACAACATAGAGAATGCTCCAAAAGGTGAGATTACATCAACTCTGATTTGTCATATTACGGTGCGTAGCAGTACCTACGGATTGATAATAATTAATGATTTATTTTTATGCACTTCCAGTTGTGATATTATATTAAAATTTTCACAAATTGAAGAAAATATAATAAACTATAGAAACCTACAAAAATAAAAATGTATAACATTTCGACCTCAACCGAATACATCCCCGATGTTTCTATACTTCTTTTCCTATCTTTTGATTGTTTGAAATGCTATAAACACTGCACCATCTATGTAACAGTGTTTCAAGCTGGTAGGCTTGATTTTGCAGTCTCAAATATTACTATATTTGGCATGCTTCAATACTTGAGAAAATTATCAAGGTTTCAGGAATCTTTATTCTCGAGTGATGATCTTTAACCAAGGAACGGGAAGAAGAAACAGCATTCAATACAAGACAACTCGTCAAGAAATACATATTTATTATTACACTCATATTAATTGTTACAAAATATTTATACAGAGACTAGTTGTTACATTATACACTTGTCTGCCAGCTTCATTACAGTGGTTGCTTATCAGTCCATGTCATAAATTGAACATTGAGAGTGGAAGGAAGACAATCTGTCAGATTGAATGATATACTGTAATTATTGTGGATAAATATCAATTCTCTGTGTTGATATTGACTTGAACATTGGTTCCAATATATTCATTTTTATATAAATAAATTTCACTGTTATTTTGATGAGAAATAAAAATTATTGCACACTTATGATGATGGGACCAATGCCTAATTTTGTGTGTCTATCTTTGCTTCATAAAGAAAAGGCTGATCTGAATTACATGAAATATTGTATGTCAGCTCAGCCTACATGTTTTGAGTGGTGGCACCGAGAAAACCAGCCCCTTGCCTCTCCAACAATCAAGAAACCAGCATGATCACTGATTGCAGACTGAACCTGTACACAACTACGTACCTAATTTTGAAAGAATGTCTGTAAGGTCTGCTCTGTTCTTGTGAAAACAGTTGATTGAAATTAAATGTTGTGTGGATAATCTATACTGCAAGTAAACAGATGGTTTGCAGAATGTATGTTTGAGGAAGATCTGGTAAGACCTCGCAGTTAACTTGGATATTCTCTTGCGATCAGAGATTTTAGAATTTGTTACCTTTTTTATTGAACAAAAATTAAATGGTTGATGAATACTTAAAATATATGTGTATTGGGAAGAAAAATTTGGAAATGTTCTCATTCTAACCCTTTGCCTGTTGATTGTTCATAGATGATTTGTCCCTTACTTTTCCTTATCTCTTGCCCCAAGTATTTCAATAGATCATTCTAAAAATCGAAGCCATGACCAGGGCCGGATTTAAGAGTAAGCCTCCTATAGGCTAAGGTCCATTTGCCCCCTCAATAGTTCATGTTTGCTTAATACATTTGTTTTATACAACAAAAGAATAGAGCTCATTGGCGTTTTCATCTTTCTTAAACATAAAGTTCAAAACTACAAATTTAATGGCTTACATTATCAATGTTATAATGAAATTACTTATCTACTTGTTGTTTTTTTTACTTCTTTTAAGATTCGTTAAAAAAATGAAATAAATTTCGAACTTAATTAATTTGTTCTTGGAGATCAGTGATCACTATATTACACATATTTTTACATTTTAATGCTAATGACTATCTTTTGCGTAATTGAAGAACTGTGTTCAATTTGAATTAAGTTGTCCTACATGGTGAAATGAAATTACACGAAATGTAGTTAATTACTGGTTTATTTGTTGAAAAACATACAAACTTCTCTAAAACAACTCACCCCACGTAATCTTCATGTTCAAATTTACATAGCTTTCTTAAGAGATTTCTTAATGGCAAACTCGTTAATAATGTCCTCATATGAAAGTGTTTTTGTTGTATTTGCTTCAATACAAAGTAATGAAAGTGAGTTTAACCGTATTTCAGAAATACTACTTTGCAGAGAGTTCTTAACTCTTCTAAGACAGGAAGGTTCAAACCCGGCCGAAGCCGTCGGATTTTTTAAGAGCGTTAAAAATCCCTCAGTATGCCTTCCTTCGGAGGGGAAGTAAAGCCGGCGGTCCCATGTCATAGATTTATGGCATGTTAAAGATCCTTCCACTAATTGCACCTGTGTGAAGCTAAATTGGATAGGTTCAGAATGTAAACAACGCTCTTAGGTTTCTACGTTCGTTGCCAAGCGCTGACTGCGGTGGCGTCTAGTAGCTAAGTTCTGAATTAGACCTAGTAGTCGTTGACGGTGGCGCTTGGCGGCAAAAGTAGGAACTATTTGAAAAATTATAAGTTGCAGTACTTAAAATTAAAAAACAGATACACACACTAATACAGTCATCACAATTAACACCGGTTATCAGACAGATTCTACACACACCCAAAGTACACGGGGCTACATGACCGCGTTGTCGCAGCCCCTAAACTTAAGAACCAACCAACCAACCTAAGACAGGAAGAACTGTATAAGGACTAAAACATTTTTTTAAGTAATTTGTATTCTTAAATTCGTACGGAAAATATTATTAACGTCTGAAATACTTCATTTTAGCTTTTGAATGTATTGCCAAACTGCCGCTCTTGGCTGCAGCCTACTTAGCCTATTTAGAAATACGGCCCTGGCCATGACCCTGACTCTGACCCACGATGGTTACTATTACAGTGAAACCTCTCTTAACGGATACTCCTCTAAGACGGACACCTCTTCATAACGGACGATTTTCTAGGTCCGTGACCAAACCCCTATTAAGTATATTAGTAATTCATCTTTCTTATGCGGACACTAGCTATTACGGACACGGACACCCCGGATTTTAACGCATCTCTGTATGTCTATTAATCTTATATGAATACTCTGTTGTGTTAATGAACTTTCGAAACATCCTGTACTTCCTGGAAGCCAGTTAGTGCTGACCTTCCCATCCCCTATCTTCTGCACTGCTCCGAAAATAAACCTAGGCCTAACGGTATCGCTTTCATTGTTCTCTTGAACTTGAAATGGTCGGGATAAGGGAATTCATACTTTTACTATCTGGTCAGTTTTATGAAACTTCTTAAATCTGTTGTAGGACCTGTGCGTTACAGTAGCAAGTGAGTGCATTTGAAATGGCTCCTTGTAAAAGTTTAAATTTAAAAGAGAAAGTAGACATCGTAGATTATTACAAACATGATAAATGTGGTGTATGGAAACCATGTGTAGTGTTTAAGATTGGAAAGGCACAGGCAGCAGAAATTGTGAAAAAACAAGAGATAATTAAGGTATGGTGTCTTAATGGTAATGAGCTGCAAATTAGACAGTTTCTAAGTGGTAATGGTGCTGTTATTGATAAGTCAGTGATAGGGTGGTTCAGCAAAATAAGAAGTCAGAACGTCCCTGTGTCCAGACCAATGATACAAGCCAAATCACAGGATTTCGTGGTAGAATTAGGTATCGGAGATTCCCAATCCTTGAACGGTTGGCTCGTGAATTTCAGAAAACGCCACGATATAAAATTTAGAACAATTTGCGGAGAATCCTCCACTGTTGATATAGATAATGTTTCAAGCTGGGAAGAAGAATTACCTTCCATCACTGATGGCTATTCGACAGAAAACATTTTAAATGCAGACGAAACTGAACTGTTTTACCGTGTGTAACCCTATATTTTCATGTAAGTACACATACTGCACAAGTACATGTGCCAAATTGCAATTATTTGCTCTAACCCTCTTTAGCGGACAGTATTTACGATCTCGAGGGTGTCTGTTATAGAGAGGTTTCACTGTATTTGGTAGTATTAGTATGACTTTTAATCTTCGGACTGCCATTTGCATGGAATATCATACAAACATTATACTACGAACTGATTAGGAGGACAAGAGATCACCTGATGATTCAAAACCACATGCAGCTGCACAGAGATGGTTGGTATCATCAAGGATGGTAACTTGTGCTGTGACCTCCCGGATGAAACCTGTTACTGGAAGAAAAAGGATTTCTCAGTGTATGGGGTTACTATACATCCCAAAAAAAAAGCCGAGGTTGTCCTAGATTTAAGGATGAAAAACTGTCCGGGCTGTTCTAACGAGCGTTAATACATAAATACTAATAAATACTTGATTGAGGTATTTAGACTATCCGTCAAGAGCATGTTATACTTAAAAATTGCAGACTCTCCGAATTCATTCTGAGAAATCGCCTTAGAAAGCATGATATTCACTAAAATTCTATGTGCCAGACTAACCATGGAAACAACGGATAAATTACCAGAGCAACAATATGGTTTTAGGAGAGGTCAATTGACGCTTTAGGCAATAAATAACCTAATGGAAGATATCAAGGAAGCTCCTAGGCATCATAGAGGGAAGTTCCACGTTGTATTCATCGACTATCGGAAGACCTTCGACCTAATGGACCGTCAAATACTTGTCGATAAGCTGCGGTATATGGTTGGAGTAGACAACTATCTAGCGATTATCTTAGACAGCATTCTGCAGAAAAATGAACTCGTAATCAGAGATAACATCCAGACTCAGCTCTGATACCACAGGTCAATGGGGTCCTACAGGGAGACCCAGTTAGCCCTTTGCTGTTCAATTTTGCAACAGTGGACATTATTGAGAGCTTCGATAGCCTGATAGAATGGATCACATTATACGCGTATGCCGACGATGTGGCACTAGGCTCCAAAAATCTAGAAGTACTGCAGGAATGCTTTATTCCGCAAGATGTTCAATACTATAGCCCCTGACGAGTCTCAGCAGGAGGTCGCTCAAATAATGTATAGCAAGGGGCATTATTCGGCAAGATGTTCAATACTATAGCTCCTGACAAGCTTATTTCTAAGTCCAAGTCTCAGCAGGAGGTCACTCAAAATAATGTGTAGCAGGGGGCATTAATCGGCAAGATGTTCAATCATAGAAATGGATCTAAGGAATAGCTCCCTTTGAAGTGGTCATATTGTTATTTAAGATTTGAAAATGTGAGCACAGTTGGGATTCGATTCCAAATCTACTGCTGTCTGGGCAAGTGATTTTAGCCACATTGCGGGTACACCTTGACAATGGCATGTTTTCAAGTCTTAAATGGGGAGGTGCTGTTACTCCATCTTCTGGAATGATGTTGACATCTTGTGATGTCCCAGATGACATACAGATTTAAAAGCATGGTCACATTGGTGCAAGTAACTAAATGTACTTATTCAGACAGGTTTGAGTTCGAATTCCTACTGCGATCACACTATCAAGTCTTCAGTTTTGAAGTGGATAATATAGGATGGAGAGAAAATGGGACAAACTCAGGAAAGTAAGAAAAAGGAAAGTTAAATAAAATATAATAAGAGGGAAAGTAAAGGAGGGTCACACAGAACTGGAGAACATAATCACAATAGGTTACACCAATGTACTGTATAAAGAAACATATAACAAGGTGGACAAAGATTGCAATGACTGTTTGTCCACATTGTTGTATTTTCTTCCGTAATACATTACACCAGATACTGTAGAATTAATTTGTGCTCCGAAGCATTATTAGAAAAATATGTATTAGTAAGTTTGCACATTAAACACTTCTTTTAGTGAGATAGTTCTTAAAAATAACATTTAGCCACACTTATTGTTTTTAAATTGAACACCAATTCATTCTGAAGTACAACTGTACTGCTCGGCAAAGAACCAAGTCCAATATGTCTTATTCAGGGAAAACAGGATTTAAGTATATCCATTGTATGTTTGAACAATCATAGGACAGGCCGTCATTGTCTTTGTCCTTTATCCGTATTTTGCTTTGTCCTTCCCTGTCCAAAGATTGTACGTCCACCTGTTTATATTTTCCTTCATGCAGTCGAGTCCTGATTATCCAGACTTCTGTGATAACCGGACCACTTCTATTTTACACTTAAGTCTTTATGTGCTGTATTTAAATGTAAGATAACGTGAGTGCAGTTAAGGAAAACAACCAAACAATCCATACTGTACTGTGAATTTAAAAAAATGTTTATTACTTTATTAGGACCCTTGAATAATACAGGATCAAAAATCATACAGTGCTTTCACCCTCCAAATCATCCAGATTCTTTGTAACCACACTGTCCTTGGTCCAAATAGTCTAGATAATCAGAACTATGGTACTGTAGTTCAATAATATTTTAAACTATTCCTATAACATATGGTTTACAAAAAACTATTTTTCTGATGGTAAATGAATTTGAGAATGAGATAGATACCCTGGTATATATACACAGATAAAGCTGTCTTAGACATTTCTGGTGCATATGATAATTGATTGCAAAAACAACTAGATGCACTGAACGAAAATATTCAGAAGTACGGCCTGAAAATCAGTATAGAGAAAAGCAAGACCATGGTGATGACAAGAGGGGAAAGACAAGGAAAGGGCACTGTGAAAATTGGAAGTCAGAGTTTGGAAATTGTGGATACTTTCAAATACCTAGAAAGTGAATTGATGCAAACTGGTAGGTTGGACATGGAGATTGGCAGGAGGGTACAGCAGAGCAATGCATTCTATCAAAGTGTAAGAAAACTTGTTTGGGATAAGGAAGTACCAAGGAAAAGCAAGGAGGTAATGTATAAAGTGTACTATGTTCCCATATTAATTTACGCAGCTGGGACTTGGACCCTGACAAGCAGGCAAGAGAGTAGAATCCAAGCCAGTGAAATGAAATTCCTAAGAAGTATGACAGGAAGGACAAGGAAAGACAGAGTGAGGAATGAAGATGTTAGGAAGGAAGTTGGGATGGGAAAACTAAATGAGAGAATTGAGAAGAATAAACTAAGGTGGTTTGGACATGTAAAGAGGATGGAGGAAAATAGAACACCAAGACAGATGCTGGAGGCGAAGTGCAAGAGTAAGAGAGCAAGAGGAAGACCTAGAACAAGGTGGATTGATTCAGTGAAGAACAGCGTAAGAAAAAGAAATCTGGACTGGGACAAGATCGTGGAAGAAGAATGGTGGAAGGACAGAGGAAAGTGGAGAAGTGCCATAAATACCCCGACCCGGCAGGAGCTGGATAAGGGGAAATGATGATGATGATAATTGATATCAAGTTCTTCTAATACAGAGCATTCAAAAATTCATGTTTATGGCCAATATCTACACAAAAAGGTTGCTGGCGAAATGTCATCCTACAAAATATTCCTAGCACAGTGTTTGGCATAGAGTATCTTAATGGTTCCTTTAGTTTCAGGCTGCCAGTTTGACAAAGCTTAATGTACAGTAAATGAGTTTAAACAGAAATGAACAAAATACAGGGTGTGTCTTAATTATTCCGACAAAAAAATCAGGGACACTCGGCGTGCTATGTAAAAGACGATGCCGCAATCGGATTGGCGGAGGAAATTTTTCCCTTAAAAAAAAAAAAAAGGTTACTTTGTTACTTCCAGGCGCGTGATTCAAACTGACGGGCTCGCCGTATTTGCTGAGCCAGAGTGCAAGCCGAGGCGAACGAGGAAACTTGCGCATTCCCGCCAGCATATCTCTGTCTCCTTCTATCACACTCCCTTCCCTTGCTTGAAGCACAACAGTGGCCAGTGGCTTGCTCCCTGGCTCAGCAAATGCGTCGAGTTCGTAGATTTGAATCGCGCGCCCGGAAGTAACAAAGTAACCTCATTTTCTCGAAAGGAAAAATTTTCTCCGCCAATCCGATTGCGGCATCGTCTTTTACATAGCACGCTGAGCGACCCTGATTTTTTTTGTCGGTATAATTAAGATACACCCTGTATATACCGTTGTTTATAAAATCGATACTCAAATTCAATACAAACAAATAAGCGGTGGTTGAAATACTTGAAATCTGAAACATCTTAAGATTTGGGGTGTCTACCAAGGAGCAAAATGCAAAAAGTAAGTAGCGTACTAAAGATAGTGTGGGGGCTACTTCATGGCTACAGATAACTTGATGAGAATGTGGCAGTATTCATGATCATTGTTTTACAGATCCCATGCTCCCAATAATTCAGAAATGGTTCATTCCATGAGCTCCGATCATCACCCGTCAACTTCAATTACAGTGGTGGTCAAATTATTATGGCAAAGATGAATAGAACCAAATTCTTTATTTCAAATTAAGATGCAATGCAATAAATTACAAGATTTTATTTGAGTCCGAGTCTCCATTGCAGGACATTTCTTGGTTCTATTTTGCCATATATTCACCTAATGTGCTACAAGGGATCTAATACGAACCCACATGATACAAATATACGTATTGTTTTACGCATTTTACATTGAATCGCTTTTATATTGCTCTATTTCTATTCAATAATAGACATTAAAAGGCCGATCTTTAAGAAAGCAAAATGATTTGGTGTCGGAACTAAATTAAATCGGTCGTTCTTTCTCTTTTGTTATGAGTAGTGTGTGGCATCCGAATATCTTAAATAGAAGGCATTATTTCACAGCAAATCATCGACTGAAAATCATTAATTTAATTAATTTCCAGCCGCGTTACCTCAATTGGCAGCAAAGACTGATCTGGTTAGGTTGCCACAAAAACACATTCTCTTCTATAAATTTGTTGGGAAATGGTACGGTAGTAATACAGTAACCGTGGGCATATCTTGCACTTTTTTTTTTAAATATTAAAGTCATTGTTGTCTTGTCGACTGTATTAACATCTGGTGCTGAAAATCTGGGGAAGAATTGAACTAGTATGGTATTACTGCTTCACGGAGTAGGTTAAGACAGTGATTATCTTACGATCCTACATTAGCAGTTTCATAGTGCAGAGAATTATACGATATCTCAAAGAGAGAAACGGAAACTGAACACATCACGACCCTTGCCAGCACATCATAGAGAGACACTATCAAACTAGGCCTACTTCATTTGAACAAGATAAGTCAAATTCAATTAAATTCGTGACCCCTGACACAGGACGCGGACAGAGGCGACGTACTAAGAGTACTTTTGCAACTGAAGAGCTTCCACCAAGTTTGACAGCATCGTGAGAGTGGCACAAGACTTGAGTGGGTGACATAGCCTTGTTGCAAGAAGAAACACTTCCAATGCACATTTGGAAGTGGGCACTAGTGGAAGAATTGCATCAAGGTCGAGACGAGAGAATAGGAACGGTTGTGCTCTGTACCTCACAAGGCAAGTCGTTTAATATGGCCTGTCCAGCTGGTAAACCTGGGTGGGGAGGATGTTAGGAAATGGTAATAAAAGAGTAACCGTGGTCATATCTTGTACTAATTTGTATTCTTTTGTTTTTATCATTGTATTAACGTCTTTGCTAACTATACACAATAACAATGTTGAAGATCCTGTAAACCAGTTAACAATAAAGAATTTGGTTCTCTTTAGCTTTACCATAATAATTTGGCCACTTGTGTATATCTTACAATTCAAATAATTGTAATGAAAACCTTGTCCTGCAAGTATGGTGACACATAGCCATTTATATTCTAGGTGAGAATGATCAGCACAGCATAACACTTGCCAGGAAGTTTCCAGAAGTTAGGAATTTGAGTGCAAAGAGCATATAGCGAGTGAGTTTTACTAATTCAACATACGATCAAACTACGTATTATTTTATTCCCGAGAGAGTGCTACGAATATTTTCTTCAATTTTGTTTGCATAACAGCGTGAAGTTCGATGGGGATAGTGCTACAGCACATTAACAATGACCGCTACTGCCTCATTGCCAATAAACGTACCAAATTTCTGGTATTTGTTGCATGCAAGTAAGGTCTTTTAGTGATTTTTATTAAAATTCAGAAATGATTAATTTTCAGTGTATGTTATGAAGACATGTAACTTATTTTAGTGAGCTCTAAATTTTTCATAGTAGGTTGCAAATATAATAGGGGCGGCAAATTTTGGATGTGCACTGGGTGCCAAAAATGCACCCTCCACCACTGCCTGATGTGTGAAGGGGGAACGACATTCTGGTCAGTTTTATATTTCTACAGTATAGGTACTGTAATGCCCCCTAACAAATAATTTGCTATATACTTCTCTATATTGCTTTGTAGGGTACTATTAAGTTTAGATCTAGTTATGCAGAAATAATCTTCCTCCGTAGAATTTATGCTCTGTACTGCTTCTTTGGCCCCTCATATGATTTGAGTTCTCCTTGGTCCTTGAATTGCCAGATCTTGCCCGGTATCATAACAAGTATGAGATATTACCTGCCATTGACAAGGTGTAGGCTAACTTCCTACGTTGTTCTATAATGTTCTTAAAAACATCCATTAGAATTTGGCAGGGATCTTAAACCTTTAAATGCAGCCTTATGGTGAGATAGTGGAAATACTTTGCAAGATACTCTCCACCACACTTGTACTAGTAATATTTTGCTAGAAAACATTTTGTAGTCAACTTACATCTCCATGTATGCTTTTTTTGTGGCTGTGGGCTTAGCCATTGTCATTCTGCCCCTCAATTATAAAGCAGGGGCATCAAACCCCCTGTAATATTACTGAAGGGGCCCGACTCTCTGATAAGTTTCTAATTTCCAAATGCCATCAATTTGTAAGCAGTTAAAAACCGGAAATGCAGCTGGTTCCGATAACATTTATAATGGGTTCATAACAAGTATGGGACTCTTAACGGTAAGTTGGATTACTTCTCTCTTCACTTACATACTTGTAAAGAATGAACTGCTGAAAGTGGTAGCCATTCTCAAACCTGGCAAATCAGAACATAACCCTGGAAGTATTCGCTCAATGCTGCATATTTAAACTTCTTGAACGAGTCCTCCTTACTAGGATAACGCCATACATTGAGGCTGTTAACCCACCCGAACAAGCTGGTTTCATCCGTGAACAGTTTTCTTGCTGTGACACATGTGGGACTCATCGATTTAAGTTTTTGTTGTGGCAGATGGCAATATTCTTGATAGAGCAGTAAAGAGGGGGATGCCTGGATCTTCTTAGCTTCTCTAATCAGTGCTAGTTTTCTCCTTAGGTGTGGTGGGGGAATGTGGGTCAACACATGTAGCCAGTGCCACAATACTAGTGATACAACGCATTGAATCGTTTAGTTTTGAGTCCACTCTTTGCAAGTGCGCAGTTTCCAACCATACTTGGCAGTCGAGTGAACAAGACTGATGCTAGTTAGAAGTAGACAGTTAGCAGACCCCCAGGAAGTACCATTATGTTGTTCCTTGCAGCAACTTTATGGGAGAGCTTGGTGAAAAGCTCTTTGTGGCCTAGTGAGCAATCCAGAGTCACTCCAAGATATTGTTCAGCCCAAGGGTCGGGACGACCCTAGGACCTGAAACGCCAACACACCCCTTCATCTTTCACCTATAAACTACCCCTTACAGGCTGCAAGCCTCATACACTTCCTTAACACAGGCAAGCGCAGCGATCTAGCTGTCAGCTAAGCTTACATCAATATAATCAAATACACATCGCCGGAATCTGGAACAGCAACAATGACGAAACGCCAAGTCAGCAGCGCGGGAGACCTTAAAAGGTAGAGCACAGGAAAGAGCAATGTCTATTCGCGGCCGTCGGCTCTGCATCTCCGGTTCCAGCTCCTGCACCACCAGGTGAGAATAAGAGTGTGTTCAGATCTCCTTATAACTTACACATTTGTACTTTGTCACCCAAACCCACACTTGTACCTGTACACATTGTACGAACACATTGTTTTTACACCTGTCCACTATTAAAAGGGACGGCAGATCACTATAACTGACCAAATAAACACTTGGTCAGTAAACACACATCTTATATTTATTTCATTTTACTTTACATCCTCACACCCAGCCTGCCCTCAGTCCTAATTGCCCCTGACCGTGAATGCCAGGAATTGCACCGTCATGAACTCCATTGTATTCGAGTAGCAGTCAGACAGCAGCGGCCAAGTTGCCGACTCCGCATATGAGCTCGCTATCGCTCGCTCACACTTAATTGGTAAGCTAAGTTAATAGCTCTTTATTAAGCATTCATCCCTCAACGAGTAGACGCACCCCGTAGGATCGCACCCCGTTATATTTCATCCTCAAACAGACACTTACACTAGTAGTTTCTCCAAAGACGGGAAACTGCACCTTTCGGAAACCACCCCTAAAATTATACACCTACGCATCCCTGTTCATCCCTCCCCCAACATCGGGATAGAACAATATGTAGGAAAAGGACTGTACCAGAGCTTCTGTCCGTTGAGTAACACACTTGGTTTATAGTTTTGAAAGATGGAAACAGGATACTTCAGTTTTGGTTGTGCTCGGAATCATTTAGCTTTCTCTTGTAACTTTTAGAGTCACCTAGTAACACCCCAAACTGTATTTCGCTGAGCATGTTGGATATTAAGTCCACGATTCCACGGCTAGGAACAACTTGCATTTTTTTCAAAAATCAGCCCCTGTCTCTAAACAGTGTCGTAGGCTGCTGTGAGGTTGATAAAGATGGCGGTTGATACCAGGTGGTTTCGAAAACATGCTTCAATGTGTGTTGTAAGGGCTAGAACTTGGTCAGTGCAGTTCATTTCCAATTTTGCAGTTTAAACTTAATCAAAATGGGTTAAAGATAGCTGTTATTTTAAAACTTAGTTTGAACTGCCAACTGTATGAATCAGTTATTAGTTTGTGAATCATAATAATGATTGTCATTTGCCATTTGGGGATGGCACTTGTTGGCAACCAAATCCATTTTATTTTTATTTTTCGAGCTAATCATTGTTCCTAAGGAATCTTGTACATAAACTGGCAGTTGGTTTAGAACAATTTCAGACAATGCCATTTCCACCCAGTAACATCATGAGTTCTTAAGACCAGCTCCCATCTTCTTCCGTTTGCATTTCATACGGGTGAATGTACAATAAAGCTGAACCCATCCCTGTGAGTGTTGGTGTACAATTCAAGCCCTGCATGACATTGTGCCATACTCATGAATGTTGTCTCTTTCTGTATCTCTACTCTCTAGTAGAATTCTGAATGTGATTATCTTGCTTTTAAGAATCATAGATTTTTCCTCCCATGAAACTCGTGAAGTTTTTGTTGTGATTGGGTCCAATATCAGATCATCAATTTCACTCAAAAATCATACAAAAGTACAATGTTTGTAATCTAATCAGCAGAATTGCTCTTCAATCGGTCAACATAAGAGTGCCCAAATAGATTGGGCAGAAAGTGACGATTATTCTATCTAAGAGAAAAGGTACATACATTTTTTATACACTAACAAAGTTCTCCACTTTCCACCCAATCTATTTGGGCACTCTTGAGTTGACCGATTGAAGATCAATTCGGTTGATTGATTATTCAGGCAACACTGAAACATGGCTTCTAACATTTCAATACAATGCTTGTTAGGAAAACTGGGGGTAGAGTTTTTAAATTCATTAATGGTGATTCTCAAAGATGTGAATTTGATATTACAGTCACCTAACATGTGACAAATGACCACCAACCAACAATATGCTGTTTGTTTTGTAGGTGAATTGAGTGCAGCTATACACACTACCTCATGAATTCTACATTTCAAGCAGTTTGTGTTGCATGATAATGGATCGACTTTTGCTGTAACCCTGCTCTTCTGAAACCCCTTCATAAACATGGTCTCCAGATGGTATTACACGTGTGACGAATTCTTGCCGGCGCGGCGGCGGTAGATATATGAACTGCGAGTTGCGAACAGTACGACGCTATCTGGTTTCCTAGTACAGTATGTCAATGAATCATTGTGGTATGGTTTTTGCGTTTAGTCAGTCGGTGATTTCATTTTTCAAGTAGGACTGGTACTTTAAATAGATTAATTTCACATCGAACATTCGAAGCAGAAAAATCGATTAACTATACAAATAACGATTAATCGATTGTGCATTTAATTGATAGGTCGTTTAATCTATTAATCGGTTGGTCGAATAATCAATTAATTGTTTTGTTGATTAATAGATGTACTTTGCTCCTTTCACTATGCTCTCACAGAGACAAAACAGAAATTGAATTAGATAAAATATATTGTATCATATATAAGGTGCGTTCAAAAAGTAACTAGCTGGAGGCATTATTACAGAAACCAGTACATGTATGTTAGAAGTATTGGCCCTGGCTGTTGAGGCACTTGTCCCACTGTGACACGAGGCAGTGAATGGCTGTCTCATAAAATTCCCTGGGCTGCGATGTTAACCAGTTCGGCACGTACAGCTGTACGTCCGAGGTGAATCGTTGGCCCTGCTGAGCCCTTTTCAGGGGACCAAACATGGCGTAATCACAGGGAGAGAGGTCTGGACTGTATGGAGGGTGGCCGAGAACCTCCCATTTGAATTTCTGCAGGAGTGCCGCGCCTGTGTTGGCCGTATGAGGTCGTGCATTGTCGTGGAGCAGAATGACCCCACGACTGAGATTGCCTGGTCGTTTTGTTTTGATCGCTTGGCGAAGGATGGTCAAGGTTTGCGAGTAACGCTGGGCATTCACTGTTGTCCCGTGCGGCATGAAGTGTATCAGAAGGGATCTTGGTCAAAGAAGACCGTCAGCATTACCTTTCCTGCAATCGTGTGGATGGCCTTGCCTTTTTTGGGTGGTGGTGACCCTGGATGCTTCCACTGGTGGCTATGTCGTTTGGATTCTGGTTCGAAGTGATGACACCATGACTCATCTCCAGCCACCACTCGTGCCCTTCCCTCGCATAGCGCTGCAGATGAACAAGACAATGGGCCATTCGACATGCTTCCTGGTGTGGTTGAAGACTGTGGGGCACCCATTGGGCACACACTTTGCGCAAGTGCAGTCGTTCCTTCATGAGGGTGTGCACACTTCCGACGCTCAATCCGACCACGGCGGCTATGGCGTTCACTGTCACTCGGCGGTCCTGGGTAATGAGTGCATAAACCTGCTGGACGTTGTCATTGGTAATGCAGGGGGGTGCCCCAGACCGGGCATCATCGGCTAACGACACCCGTCCTTCCCTGAAGTGCTTGTTCCACGCCTTGACCCTTGCAAGGGACATGCAGTGTTCGCTGTACACTTGTAACATTCGGCGATGAATGTCCGTTCCCCCTACTCCTTCCGCTGCCAGAAACCGAACAACACCTCTTTGCTCTTCGTTTGACACCTCCATGTCAGTTTGCAATGCGACTGGCAGCGTTGGACGATTGATGCATGCTGCTGCTCGCTTTGTATCGTCACGTGACGTACACGCGTGCCCTCTAGCGACGGGCTGTGACCTTTCACGCTCTGGTCGGAATCGCACCTCGTTACACACGCCACCATTAGCCGATGTCGTCACCGGTTTGCGCATTCCAGCCTCCGGCTCGTTACTTTTTGAACGCACCTTATATTTTCAAATAATGTACCTTCTTTGTAAAATTATGCTAAAACAAAGTAAAGCGAAAATGTTCCTGTTCTAAACTGTTAATAGGGGCAGATGACCTCGCTGTTCCGCCCCTTAAAACCCCAATAACTAACTAAATTGTAAACATTGAAGAAGAATTCCAAATCTTTGTTGAATAGGCCATAAGGTTCCTGGAATTTCAGGGATGGCGTAAGCAACATTTAAAAAAGTAATTTTATTAAATGTAGGGGAAATACATTTATTGAATAGTAAAGATTACTTGGATGGACAAATGTAAACAGTTGACAGCGCACGCGCTTCAGAATGGGCGAAGTCTCATCAGACGGGTAATATCATGCTCCATGCCTTCGCAACTGAACACATGTTAACACAACACATCTTCAAGTTGGGTATGAGTGAAATCTGTCTGATAACTTATGTCATTATGATGGGTGGTCTCGTGTGTGCACTTGTATTTTAGGGCTAAGGTTAGGTGGGAGGTGGCCGTTGCCTTAATTTAGGAACCATTCCGGCATTCACCCGAAGTAGAAGTGGGAAACCACGGACCTACACTTCTAAAATGTAGCTAAAGTAGGAATCGAATCTACCTTTCCTCAGTTCTGCCTCACGAGACTGAGTGAACTGCGTTCCAGCCCTCAATTATATCTTGGTAGAGCTGGGAGTCACCTTAGGGGTGACAGCCAAGAATGCTAGTCACTATGCCATGAGTCGGCCGGCAGCTTGTATTTACATCACATGTCAGATGACTTAATAAATATTCTTTCACATCTTTGAGTAGCACAGTTAGAGACTTAGATGACCCAGGCCACTCGGCTAACGCGCTCGGTTGACGTCGCGGCACCTCCCACTCCTACGACGCTAATACCGATGGCGGGCGCAGTGGCAGCAGGCGCGGGTCAATCAGGGTCATGGCGACAATCAATCCTCAGCACCACCAACAAGACGGCGAGCGTCAGTGCAGACAGCGACATCTGTACTGCTGCCAGCACCACAACGTCCTTGGAGGCGGGGTCGGTCAGGGTTCGTATGGCCTGCACGAGGAGCGCCACGTGCAGAGCACATGCTGCACTCCACAGCACGGCGAGCGGGCCAGCTATCACTGCAGACGGGCCCAGGAACCGCAGCGCCGGTGAACAGGATGACGGCCGGTAACCACCGAACCCACGACTCGTGTGGATACTGGCACCTGCAAAAAGTCAATCTAAAATTACTAGAGTCGCTTGCCTTTCATTCATTCATTCATTCATTTACTTTATTTGCAAATGGGGGCAATTCTCCGGTGGCAAATTGTACAATTATGGAAAATTACCAACAATAATATGATACGCACTTTTCTCCATGAGAAAAAGACAAAGGGGGCCTGGTTCAGTGAAGTAGAGAAAGCTCTGTTGGAGACTGGGATGACATGTGAAGATATCCAGGAGCGTGGTACACTTAGGGAAAAACTTCATGAACATCGAAGTTTTCAACCTAAGCCGAAACTAAAAACCGAGAAGGCGTGGACAACGGAGTAGAAGGTCAACATCGATTGCGAATGAAAGAGTACTGGGCCAACATTAAAATGCAGAAGAAACAGTTGACATGACGTGGTCCTTAGTTGGCCGTAACGAAGCAAGAAGAAGAAGAAGAAGAAGATACGCACTTAATGTACACAAGTCGCGATTTGGGAACTACAGTAATTACATCGGAGTAATCACTGTCATTTGTAGCTCTTCAATCGGTCAACATGAATTTGCTCAATGACTGGGCGGGGTACAAAGTAGTGACGAGTGGGGCGGAAAGGCAACACTGATGTGCAACGATAACTCTACTGAGATAAGTAAACATTACAAATAGAATTTTCTAGTGCATGCTATTTTTGTTAATTTTATTTCATTTATTTATTACATTGTGTCAATCTAAATTGTATACACACGTGCATATCCACGTAATTCATAAAACCTTTTAGACAAAACAAACCAACCGTACAACGAGATTCAAATTGCGATTCGTATTATAAACACCAAAGACGAGCTACAATAGCGATTGTGGTGTTACAGGAGAATGAAGATCAAATGGGAAGATAGGGTAACAAATGAAGAGGTATTAAGACGAGTGGGAGAGGAGAGATGTTTCTGGCGACTGATAATGAAGAAAAGAGATAGGTTGGTAGGACACACATTAATACGCCCAGGAATAGCAAGCTTAGTTATGGAAGGAAAGGTCGAGGACAAGAACTGTAGGGGCAGAACAAGGTTAGAATATATTAAACAGATTGCCTCGGATGTAGGGTGTGGTAGCTATGTAGTGATGAAACGATTTGCTCAGGACAGGGAGGCATGGAGAGCTGCATCAAACCAGTCAAAAGACCGAAGACTCAAAAAAATAACAAAAAAATAGTAGTGTAAATATATTAGTGCAAAATGTAAACTTCAACACAGTGATCAGGATCTGATGATAGCCACTTGAAGGTCGAAACGCTTATTCCTAAATTTGCCCCATTTTAATTGTGAAAATTAACTAATACATGTAATATTTCCAGGAGGTTATTCACATATTTATATTTTGTACCCCCCCCCCCCCTTGCCCAATCATTGGAAAAATTCATGTTGACCGACTGAAGAGCTACAAATGACAGTTTGTATTGGCAACACTGAAAGAATGGCTTCAAATCTCTACGTTTCGTAGTATTCACACAAAATTTCATTTTTTAAACACATCAATATGTTTGGAGAAAGGCTCGAAGGCTGTGGCAGGTAATGAGTTCCAATTATCAATTCCACGATCAATGAAAGAATATTTACTTAAGTTTGGTGCTTTTCAGTCGGTCAACACGAATGTACCCAAAAGAGTTGGGTTATAGACTACTCTAATCCCAAAAGAAATTACATGAGATTAATAAATACATGCAATTTTTTTCAGGATTAGGGTATAACGCAACTCTTTTGGATACATTCGTGTTGACCGACTGAAAAGCACCAAACTTTAGTTTACTAAGGCAACACTGAAAAATGGCTTCAAACCTCACAATGAAAGGATATTTCCCATAATTTGTACGCTGCGGTCGGACCTTGACTTTATGTGGATGATCTGCCTTGTTCAGGTAGGTCGGATATCCCAGATTTCTCCCCATGCTGGCCGATTTGTGTAAGTGTTAAACATATCGCATAATCTGGATTTCGTCCTTCTATCTTCCAGAGATTCTCATCCTAGTTTTTCTATCATTCTAGCAACACTACTTCCAGGATTAAAATCGTTGAGCACAAACCTAGCAACCTTCCTTTGTACCATCTCTGGCTCATTGATGAGCCCTACATTATGTGGGTCCCAAACCGCTGAGCCGTATTCAAAGATTGGCCTCACTAGGGTCAAATATCCTAATTCTTTTGGGGGGAAACTACAGCTTTTTAATACCCTCATTAAAAAATGAAGTGATTTATACGCTTTGGAGACGACATGGATGCCCAAGTATTTTCACGAGTCTTCTTCTACAAGAATTTCCGAGCCGATATTACATTGAAAATCATGCCTTCGCACTCTCCCTACTCTCATAAGACTACATTTACTCGTATTTATCTTCATTTTGTTGTCAACCGCCCATTTATGGACGATGTTGTGGTCAGTTTGTAACTGAGCGTTTTCTTGTGAGCTATGGATTTTTCGGACCTTCATCAAAGTAGAACAGCTTCTTGTCTGCCAACAAACTCCGCCTAATATTGTGTCAGGCAACTCGTTTGCATGAGTGTTGAATGGGTTGCCTATCTCGTTCACACAATAGTTGAGTGGGTTGCCTATCTCGTTCGCACGAGTGTTAAGTGGGTGAAATATTTTGTTAGTTTGTGAACACCTTACATACAGTAACTATGGGATTTGTGACATTTAATAGCTTGTATGAATCTAGCTCGCGCACTACTTTCAATAAGAGTTCCCTTTCCGCGATATATTGTTTCTTCTAAAAGTAAATTAATAACAACAAAAGCCACAGTCTACTGACATAGAAGCGGAAGATTCATGCACATCATTCCTGTTACCATGGCAACAAAATACCAGGTAACCCATCTCAAGGTTTATGATTCCTTCCCCAGAGTCACCAAGCGGCTTCGGTGGCGTAGTTGGTAGCATGCTGAGCTTCTATGCCCAAGATAGTGGGTTCAAACCCGGCCGAAGTCGTCGGACTTTTTAAGAGCGTTAAAAATTCCTCAGTATGTCTTCCTTCGGAGGGGAAGTAAAGCCGGCGGTCCCATGTCATAGATTTATGGCATGTTAAAGAACCTAATTACACCTGTGTGAAGCTAAATTAATTATAGGTTAAACAACGCTCTAATTAGGTTCCTACGTCCGTCGCCAGGACGTCTAGTGGCGTCCAGTAGTCGAGTTCTGAACTAGTAGTCGTTGACGGTGGCGTTTGGCGGCAAAAGTAGGAACTACTTGAAATTCAATGTCTGCAGTCCTTACTTGAATTAAAAACAATATCACACACTAATACAGTCATCAAAATTAACACCGGTTATCAGACAGATTCTGCACACACCCAAAGTACACGTGGCTACATGACCGCGTTGTCGCAGCCCCTAAACTAAGGAACCAACCAACCAACCAAACAGAGTCACCTACTCTGCACTGTTATTTTGTTATTTTTGCTTTAAGGAGCGGAAAAACGAGATCATCTTCCCCTAACTAGGCTACTCCATACTGGATTTAAAAATTAAATATAGTGTATGCTGTGCGTTGAATGATTGCTACCAACAAACCATCAAGGCAATCAACTGATTAGTTTTGAGGGCAATCCCGAACAGATGAAAAAGGTTTGGCTATCATTAAGAGATAGTTGTTGTAAGGTCATCTGCTCCCTCACAGCCCTTACCATAGAGCAGAGTTTCCCAACCTTTTGAAGTTCACGGCACCCTTGGAAATAACATTAAACACTAGGGGCACCCTTCCTTAATTTAAAAAAAGTTTCATATGTAAATGTATTGAAATATTATACCAGGTGGCCCATTTTGTGCGGTGCAATTTACTTATAAGTGTCCCGCATGTACGGGTAATGAACGGGAGGTCTAATAATTGAATTGCTAAGGGGTAACCGAACATGCAAGCCGGTTACGTCAGATTGCCAAGAGATAACAACCAGACGGCCGCTCGCTGCATGTTCCTCATTACTCCCGTCTAATGCGCCCCATAGCGGTATGAGGCCTCGCTGGCGAGTGTAGACGGTAGACGTCTATCTGGAAACACCAGTGCTTACCGTATACGAGCTTCAACGGCATTACGACCAGCTTCTCCATAGATTAGTGTAATGTCCGTGTACTCATCGATGCTGAATACACCGGCCATCGTCAATACGTTGCCAGCAACTGTTTGTTGTTCTACCACATATGAGTCTATTACGCTCTCAAATGCGAGGCTCCAAAAGGCAATGGGGTGCATTAGGCGGGTAGCGCTGAGGAACATGCAGCTAGCGGTCGTCCGGTTGTTATTCCTTCGTATTCTGACGTAATCGGCCTGCGTTCAGTGTAACCCCTGTAGATATCAGTTAACAGACATCCCATACGGCATTAAAGTATGTGGGACACCTAAAACTGGATTGCACGGGGCAAACGGGTCACCTGGTATAATAAGTAAGGTACATCATAACAAAATACAGTAAACTTTACTACAGTCACTGAGTAAAAATACATCAATAGTTTTTCAATAAATGATTAATGTGAAACTTGTGATTGATGCTTAAAGTACTGATACATGATATCGGGCCTTACAGTTTACAGTGAAACACGCAAATCATCCTCAAGGTTATTCAGTCTATTTCTTGCTTTGGATTTTATTGCCACCATAGCAGTGAAGGCTTGCTCGCTTAACACTGCCAATCAACGCGAAGAAAACAACTTAAAGCAGCGTAAGAACGCGTACACTTTTATAAATTTATCTGTCGAAGCCTCGGGACTGTTCGTGAGGAAGCGAATAGTCTCGGGAATGTTCGTCAGGGTTTGGCTGTCATGCATCTGCCGGATACTAGCAGAAATGAATCGACCACTGTTACCATCTGCCGTGCATGAGAGTAATTAATTTGACTTATTTTATTTCAAGACCTTACAAGACTGAAGGCTTAAGTATAAGGTATTATAGGGTATTATTTTTTTGGTTTATCTCAATATCTCGCGGCACCCCTTAGGGAATCACGTGGCACACTTTGGTGCCGGGGCACACCGGTTGGGAATCACTGCCCTAGAGTGTGGATGGCTTACCTGCTGCGAGCACCGTGACGGCTCCTGCTGGAATGCCGAGTCCTAGGTTCATCTCCCCGCGCTCCTCAATGAAGCCCACTGTCCCCATCACCAGCACGCAGATACCACACACCACCTAAAAACAAACAGCAAGATTCAATTTGGCGTTACAACAGGCTACCACTTGAAATAGGATCGGTTGGTTTATAACATAATTAACAATATAGTGTAGACCAGGGGTTCTCAACTGGTGGGGGTCGCACGATACGGCGAAAAAGTTTTTTAAAAATAAGTTATTGCTGTAGTTTTTTATTAAAAAAGAATACACTCACATTTTACTTAATTTTCACGTGCTTTTTATTCTATTAATTATAAACTTGAGCTTGTTTAGAATTAACCAAATTTTGAATGTCTGGAATGATTTTTGTTGTTGTTTGAGTCTTCAGTCTTTTGACTGGTTTGATGCAGCTTCCATGCCTCCCTGTCCTGAGCTAATCGTTGCATCTCTATATAGCTACCACACCCTACATCCGAGGCAATCTGTTTAACATATTCTAACCTTGGTCTACCCCTACATTTCTTGTCCTCGACCCTTCCTTCCATAACTAAGCTTGCTATTCCTGGGTATCCTAACAACCTATCTCTTCTCTTCATTAGCAGTCGCCAGATATATATCTGCTCTCCCACTCATCTTAATACCTCTTCGTTTGTAACCCTATCTACCCACCTGATCTTCATCATTCTCCTGTAACACCACATTTCAAACGCTTCAATTCTCCTCTTTTCTGCTTCACAAATAGGCCAAGTTTCGCTTTCATAGAGTGCCACTCTCCAGACAAAGGCTTTCAAAAATGACTTCCTAATACCTAAATCTATATTCGTTGCCAAGAGATTCCTTTTTTTTTTTTTTTGTAGAAATGCTTTCCTTGCGGAGCCAACCTACTTTTTATATTTCTTTTCTTTCATTTTTAACACACAAAACAATGTCATTTTGCAGTGTCAAACGATTACTTGATTTGGTTTTTAAATTCACCATTGTGGAGAATCCTTGTTCACAGTTGTAAGATGAAGAAAATGGCATCGAAGTTTTTAACGCTGTTGTGGACAGTTCTGGTTATTCCTTTTTAATACTTATCCAACAATTTTTGTCGGCGCAGGGATTGCTAAAAGTTAGTTTCAATGACTGATCACTTGAAATCTCTAAAGTAAAAACTTGAGGGGTCCCCAAAATACTCAGCCTAAAATGGGGGTCGCAGTGTCTAAAAGGTTGAAAACCCCTGGTGTAGACAACATAATTCAATAGATCACAGATTAACATACTTAAACTACATTTACAATAACTCATGAACCATAGAAGTGAACAATAACATCCGTAAATAAGTTAGACGCGTTACACAAGTGTCCACAAACGTATGTAATCTGAATTGTATATACATTTATAAAATAAATACATAAATAAGCCCATATTAATCCCTTTAGGGCAAGGGCCTCCTACCGATTCGTAGGGCAAGCTCAGTTTAACTTGTACGGTGAGCCGGTCCGTGCGAGTGAAAATTTACATTTTTACCTTAGGCATGTAAACTAACAAGATAGATATTAATCATTTATCAGTGATCTGGGCTGACTAAGTCTTTTAATATGTCTCTCCACTTGTTTCTGTCTCTAGCCGTTCGTGTCCATCTTGCGAATAGTGTTCTCGTGACGCCCTGGACGTCCTCTGCTCCTCTTTCCAATTCGGGGATCCCACACAGTGGTGACATACACCCATCTGTCATGTTTTAGTCTGGATGCATGACGTCCCCAGTTCCATTTTAGTGTCCTTGATTGTCTCGTCACATCCTGAGATTTTGTCTCCTTTTTAACTTCTGCATTTGTCACTCTATCACTCCATTTGATGTCGAGAATCCGTGTCTCCATCTTACGTTGGCATCTTTGTAGGGCGGCTTCGGTGGCATAGTTGGTAGCATGCTGAGCTTCTATGCCCAAGATAACGGGTTCAACCCCGACCGAAGACGTCGTTTTTTTTAAGAGCGTTAAAAATCCCTCAGTATGCCTTCCTTCGGAGGGGAAGTAAAGCCGGCGGTCCCATGTCATAGATTTATGGCATGTTAAAGAACCTTCCACTAATTACACCTGTGTGAAACTAAATTGTATAGGTTAAGAATGTAAACAACGCTCTTAGATTGCTACGTTCGTTGCCAAGAGCCGACTGCGGTGGCGTCTAGTAGCTAAGTTCTGAACTAGGCCTAGTAGTCGTTGACGGTGGCGTTTGGCGGCAAAAGTAGGAACTATTTGAAAAATTCAAAGTTGCAGTCCTTACTTGAATTAAAAAAACAGATACACACACTAATACAGTCATCACAATTAACACCTGTTATCAGACAGATTCTACACACACCCAAAGTGCACGGGGCTACATGACAGCGTTGTCGCAGCCCCTAATCTAAGGAACCAACCAATCAACCATCCAACCAACCAACCATCTTTGTAGTATTTCCAGGGCGTGTAAAGAAACAAGAGAAGGAACTCCGGTAGTTGACCGTTTCCGCCGCTAGGTGGTACTAGCGTAACTTGGCCTCTGCTTGCCTGTCTGGCTCGCCTCTACTTCGTATAAAACAAAGTCCCCGATTCTTGGATATCACGGGTAATCTCGAGAACCACGGGATGGATTTTGATGCGGCTTTCACCATTCTGTAAAGGTAATCTCGAGGAAGATTTCTGTAGAAAATAATTTATTTATGATCAAAGGGAGCCAAGCACTAACGATTTCAGATTTCAGTGAAAAGGTCGAAAATAGGACCTGGCGTCCGTGCACTTTTTAAGCTTACGCTGGGCAAACCGTTAAAAATATCAATATACCTGTACTATGAGTGTAAGAATTGTTCAGCATGAAAAATTCTCCAAAAAAGTCCGCGAGAGCATATCTCTATCTTCGATACTTGCCCAATATAAGTGTTTTTAGTTTGGACGGAACGGGGATTTATGTCTCATGCACATCGCCATTCTTAAATTACGTCTGACAGGAATTCCTTGCAC
This sequence comes from Meconema thalassinum, assembly GCA_946902985.2. Taxonomy (NCBI): domain Eukaryota; kingdom Metazoa; phylum Arthropoda; class Insecta; order Orthoptera; family Tettigoniidae; genus Meconema; species Meconema thalassinum. The sequence continues at coordinate 219,648,630 of OX336391.1, forward strand.
ATTCATATCTGTTCCCGGGTGAAGCCGGGGTGGGTTGCTAGTTGTTTATTAAAAGAAGTATTGCACTAAATAATTGTTGCTGGCATCACAACACCTCTCTGGTAGCTCAAATATTTAAATCACACTAAAATAACAACACTGACTTTTCTAAACTCTAATTTATTAACCTAAATAACACACAGAATATAAAATACACTACATTACTACACCTAATTAGAACAATGCGACCGTGCGCTGCGGTTCACATGACAACAGTCAGGCAACCGTTATTCCTCGCCCGGTAATGCCACGCTTGGCCGCCAGGACAAACACTCTTCACATGAAGGACCTGGCAAGTGCTGCCCCAGTGTCATAAGGGAGAACGTCCAGTACTGAGATGGCACTCAACATGCCGCCCACCTAATTTGGCACAAATTATACAACAGAAGGCTGGAAAAAAAATACAAACACATGAACACAAATATTCCCTGTTGAAGTTCAATGTCCACAGTGGGTAGCTCCAGAACCTAGATGTGAAATAATGTTATTCACTTGGGAAAGGACATATCTTCGTCACTGGCTGCTTGTACATTCCCTTAGCTGATCGCACAGATACAACTCGCACGTGGCCATCCGGTCCAGGATGCACCTCCTCGATGATGCCCGTCCGCCATGTGAACGGTGGAAGGTTGTCCTCCTTGATGATCACCAGTGTTCCAATCTCAATGTTGGGTTGGGTGGTGTGCCACTTGGCTCTCTGCTGCAACTGAGAGAGGTAGTCACACGACCACCGCTTCCAAATCTGCTGCCGACAGCGCTGAACCAGTTGCCATCTAGACAGGTGGGAAGATGAGCTAGCAAGACAGTCTGGTTCATGGAACGAGCTAAAGGGTTCTCCAATGAGAAAATGTCCTGGAGTCAGGAAGGTAAACTCATCCGGATAGGTAGGGGAGTCAGTGGCCGTGAATTTAAGCATTCCTCAACCTGGGTGAGAAGGGTGTAGAGCTCTTCGAAGGTGAGGAGAGTATCACCAGCGATCCTTTTGAGATGGTTCTTAACGGATTTTATTCCTGCCTCCCAGAGACCCCCCGAAGTGGGGTGCATGAGGTAGAATGAAGTGCCAATTTATGCCCTCATTTGAAGTGAATTCTTGTATGGCAGCCCGATAATGAGGTGATTTTGTTAGATGGAGCAGCTCCTTTAGTTTGTTCCTAGCTCCGACAAAGCAAGTACCATTGTCACTATATATATTGTTGCATCGGCCGCGTCTTGCGATGAACCTCCGCAGGGCTGCAATGAACGCATCACTGGACAAATCACTGACTAGTTCGATGTGAACTGCCTTTGTCGCCATACACACGAACAAGGCAATGTAACACATGGTGCGCGTCCTACTTCTGGGGGCACCATACTTGATGTATAGGGGGCCTCCATAGTCAACTCCACAATTCGAAAATGGTTTGCTATGTGTAACTCGTGAAGCAGGCAACTGTCCCATGAGTTGCTTCGCTGTTGCTGCTTTCAGCTTGAAGCAGATGAGACACTTGTGTATGGTTTGCCTCACAACAGATCTCCCATTGTTGAACCAGAACCTCTGACGTAGCGAGGCTAGCACCTGCTGGCTTCCCACATGCAACATTCTGCGGTGTTCATGCTTGATGAGGAGTTTGGAGACGTGATGGTTCGGGGGAATTATTAGAGGATGTTTCTGATCATAAGATGTAGAAGCATTTTCCAATCTGCCGCCCACCCTAATCAACTTTTCCTGATCAAGGAGTGGGCACAAGTTTACAAACGTACTCGCTGGAGAAATGGTTCTCTCCTTCGGGAGTTTCGGAATGTCTTGTGAGTATGTAGCATGCTGGGCGATGCGAACAATAGTTTTCAAGGAATCGCGCAACTCGGCAGTCGTTAGTGGTCCATGCTGTCTCTCTTTCTTCTCGCGTTGAAGGTTGTGAATAAACCTGAGCATGTAGGCTGTCACTTGTTGGAGTCTTGACCAGCTGGAGAATCGTAGAATGTGTTCTTCTGCGTCGGGGTTGATTGACAGCAGACATACATTTGCCTTTCGCTGCTCAGGGATTTCAGTTGAGCTGTCGGCAGTTGCCTTCTTCTCTGGCCAAGCAGAAAGGGGGCTTGTGCAGCCAGTGGGGCCCCGCCCACCATAGCCGCGTCAGTCCGAGATGCTGTGGTTCAAGTCCTCTTGAGAGGACGTCTGCTGGATTTTCTTGAGATGCAACATGCTTCCAGTCTTCCGATCTACAGAGATCTTGTATCTCTGAAACTCTGTTGGCCACGTACGTTTTCCATGATGTGGGACATCCTGCTATCCAAGCAAGTACGACCGTCGAGTCTGTCCAATAATGACATGCCTGGATGTTCATATTAAGGGCTGTTGATGCCTTGTTCATCAGACGTGTAAGTAGCAGAGCTCCGCATAGTTCCAGACGAGGCAATGAGACTTGCTTGAGGGGGGCAACTCTGGACTTGAAGGTTAAGAGCGAGACGGTGATGTTGTCATTGGTGTTGGTGCAACGCAAGTATACACACGCACCGTAAGCTTTCTCCGATGCATCTGAGAAGCCATGCAGCTGCACACTGACTATTTTGCCATCGCAGGTCACTCTCCGTGGTATGTCGATTTTGCTCAGACAGGAGAGATACTGGTGGGTCTGCACCCAGACTTTCTCAAATTCCGCAGGAAGTGGCTCATCCCAGTCAACCCGTAGTTGCCACAGCATCTGGATGAATAGCTTGCATCGCACAATGACTGGACCTAGTAAGCCTAGCGGATCGAAGATGGATGCAACCTTAGCCAGGACAGTACGTTTTGTCCATCCTTGAGAATTGTTTTTGATTGTAGTTTCTATCCTGAACATGTCGTCAACAGGGTGCCAGAGTATGCCAAGTGTTTTGGCTACATATTCTTCACAATGCAATTTGCATGGGAGCTGATTCTCACGAAGGTCCTCAGGAATAGATGCTAATATATCTGGATGATTGGCACGCCACTTGCGAATGGGAAATCCTCCACTTTTCAGTAGGGTCGTTAGTTCTCTGTGCAGTTTAATAGCATCTTGGATGCTCTCCGTTCCGGTAAGCAGATCGTCTACGTAGAAATCATTTCTGACTATCTCCGAAGCCACCGGATATGTCCGCTGTCCTTCTCTTGCCAACTCTGTTAGACATCTTGTGGCCAGGAATGGGGCTGCTGCTGTACCATATGTGACAGTGGTAAGCCGATATGCTTGCAAATGCTGGTCAGGTGAGCTTCGCCACAGAATCCTCTGCAAATCTCTGTCTTCAGGATGCACAAGAAGCTGGCGGTACATTTTCTCAATATTCGCGGTGAAGACATACTTGTGTTTGCGAAAACGTAAGACAATTGAAAATAAATCTTGCTGCACTGTAGGCCCAATCATCATCATATCATTGAGAGACAATGACGATGTGGTTTTAGCAGATGCATCGAAGACGACTCTCAGCTTGGTGGTTGTGCTGTCTTCCTTCACGACTGCATGATGGGGCAGGTAATATGAATAATGATTCTGATTGGATGGCTCAACGATGTTCATATGACCTAATTGAAGATAATCGTCCATAAACTTGACGTAGTCTTTCTTTAGCGAAGGCTGTCTTTGAAGCTTCCTCTCCATGTAGCCGAAACGCATCCTGGCATTATGCAGCGAATCTCCTAGTTCCATTTGTGGTGAACGAAGGGGCAATCTTACGACGAAGCGTCCTGTTTCGTCTCTGGTGGTGAATCTTGCAAAATGATCTTCACATAGTTTCTCTTCCTTTGACTAGGGATGTGTTCTTATCTCTTCCTGTTCCCAGAACCGCTCCACCTGAGAGTTTAATGGGTCAGTTCTGACAAACAACTTATTGTTCCTACTACTTCGCTGTTCTACTGAGTGGGTAGGGATGCAGCCCACCAGAACCCATCCTAGCGTTGAGTTCTGAAGGATGGGATGGCCTTCCTGCGTTTGCTGACCGGGCCGTAAGATGTCGAAGAAGACAGCTGCTCCTAGAAGAATATCAACCTGACGAGGCTGGTTGAACTGGGGATCGGCCAAGGTGACGTCCTTAGGTAACTGCCAATCATCACAGTTGATACGTGAGGTAGGAAGCTGACCTGTGATCTGAGGCAGCACGGAGCACACAATAGGCCTTCTGTAATCACTCACCCTGGAAGATATGTTTAATTGGCAGATGTGTGAGGATTCAACTGCCTTGGTGTTACTAATACCACTGATGGGCATGGCATAACGACTCAATTTCAGACCCAAACGATCAGCAAGTTCCCTAGACATGAAATTCAGCTGAGAACCACTGTCCAATAGCTCTCTGCAATCATGAATTCAACCTGAATTATCCTTTATGTGAACTCTTGCAGTTGAGAGAAGAACTTCGTGCTGTAGATAAAACCCTTTTAATGAGCAGTATGACTGTTGTGAGGAATGGCTTAATGTGTTACTGTCCTGATGGTTATGCAGTAATGTGTGGTGTTTCTTGTTGCAAGTTCTACAGTAACCAGCATTACAATTTGATACCATGTGATCACGCCGCAAGCAATTGTAACACAGTTTGTGATCTTGAATTAACTTGATGCGATCATTCACTGCCATTTCCTTGAATTTTTGACATCTTGACAAAGTGTGTTGTTCATTACACGATTCACATCAAGGAGAAGTTGACATGCATGAGCGACGCGGACTCTTTGAGGCTGGGCTGACTTTATTCGCATCATGTTTATCTGCTGGTGACTTGTGTCTATCTCTAATCTCTAATGTTTGACAATTGCTCTCCAAGAATGAAACAAGATCCTTCAAGCTGGGACATGTATCGCCTGACGTCTTGTTCTCCCATTGCTTCCGCAAGCCTAGACTGATGCGTTCCAGAACCAAGTGTGATAGGAGGACATCATGCAATGGGGTCTCAATATGCAGGGCTTCAATGGCATTCAGGTTGCTGCTTAACTGTTTGATGAGTTGTCGCAAGTCTCTGGGTGATTCCGATTTTACTGTAGGTAGCGACAGCAATTCTTTGACATGGAGATCTAAAATGAGCCTAGGGTTGTGATATCGGTTGCAAATTAAATTCCATGCCACCTTGAAATTGTCCTGAGTAACTGGAAGGTTTTCAATGAGTTTGTGTGGCTCGTCTGATACACACGATAATAAATAATAATAGCGTTGAATGTCGGTCAGACTCATTGTGGATAATTAAGGATTGAAATGTGTCATGAAAATGCATTAAGTCCATAAGAGAGCCTGTAAATTTGGGGAGTACGATTGTAGGCAACTTAAGATTATGGCTGATGGTAGAACATGAACTGATGATAAGGGTTGATGACTGAGCTGCATCATCTGCCAGTAGTGTTTCAATTTTGGATTGAATTTCCAAACACAGTTTCTCGAATGTTTCCCTGTCTACGTCGTGTGCAACATCCTCATCATTAACTTCCAACTGATCTTGTACGCCGTTGTATTCCCCTATGCTAGTTTCAAGAAGCCTTTGTCTTACCCTAATGTCATTAAGATTTCCTCTGTTATGGAAATCCGTGATAAAATTGCCTACTCGAGTCGCACGAGATTTGATGACGGCCCTTTTCTTAACTAATGCACGCTTTAGACTTTCTTCCATGGTGACATAGACAGGAAAGGAATAATAAAGTGAACCAGACTGTACTTACTACTCACGTGAATACGCCGGCACTGCACTCTGGTGGCCAGGTCCTGAGTTGAGGTTATCCGCTTCCGTGATGTCCGAAGTTGGCTGCACTGTCGCAGTTCCGTTGCGGCTGACACTGATACCCGGCAACACCGCAAGCAACATGGCGATTCGCGCCAATCTCATGTACAAATGCCTGGACTACAAGGCATGAAATGTAAATTAATATAATCACGATCTTGTTTGTCGTTGCAAATTATATCAATTAACGTGGCCATTTATAACTGTACGAGGGAAATCACTCGAATATAATGTGGAAGTAGACTGTTCACAAGTACACACGCGTCACGTTGGTTTAGAAATCCGGCGTGGTGGACCAAAAATGTTGTTGCTGGCATCACAACACCTCTCTGGTAGCTCAAATATTTAAATCACACTAAAATAACAACACTGACTTTACTAAACTCTAATTTATTAACCTAAATAACACACAGAATATAAAATACACTACATTACTACACCTAATTAGAACAATGCGACCGTGCGCTGCGGTTCACATGACAACAGTTCCACAAGCGTCTGCAGACAACACCTACTTTTCTGCTGCTCGACTCGATCGGCCCGTATCGGACAAGTTCGGATCAACTCGTTGATGCTCGCTCTTCTTGTTCTTGTTCGCGGTAAATCGGGTCGATCGGCACGTTTCGGACAAGTTCGGATCAACTCGTTGATGCTCGCTCTTCTTGATCTTGTTCGCGGTAAATCGCTGATATCTCGTCCCCATCGCTATACATTTTATAAATGAGGAAAGCCATGCTACAGTGTAATTTGTAAGACCAGCAAGTTACTGTATATGCGCGTATCGTGTTGTTTTTTGGTGTTAATTCTAGATTTAGGATCACAGTTCTGTGACGGTGTTGTTGTCAGTTCTACGACTGTGCTGCCGTAATATTTGTTTATACGGTGTATATTTTGCAAATTTGCGAGTGGAGTGTGTGTTATATAGATTGCACTGTAGTTCCTTCTGGAATAAACCATATGGGCTTGATATGGCAAACATTTTCTCCTTTTATCTTGTAGGAAAGAGCCCAGGCGCGGATTCAAGGGGGAGGGGGCAAACTCAAAAAACGAAAAGATAATAAAACTTAACGAATTTTAACTGAAAAACAGTTCTTTTTTTCATTTTATTCAATACTGAAATATCTTTATTCGAATTATTATGTTCTGTTACAACTGTAGGCCTACATATTTACAACTTCAAACCTCTTACATAAAACGATTATTTATACAACAAAATCAACTCGTCTACTTTGTTTAGCAAACCTTGTGATTACCGAATCGAAGTTTATAGTGATGTCACGATGAATGTGCAGCAATGCACAGATAGGAATTTTGGGCTATTTTCGCATCAAAAATTTTTGCCGACGTCCAAATTGCAAGCTTGGTTGGCAATTTGAGCTGTGACTTTCTCCCTTTGTCGGTACCTACTCGATTTGCCGAAACTGTAACGTACCTTGATACTTTTCTCGAAGCTCGATGTAAAAGTCGCAAAACACGCCGTTGCAATTCGTACGAATATTTTTGTTTCGCTAAACGCATCAAATTTCTATCCATGAAGCTTGCAAAAAAAATGGTCTGGTTTTGTACGTTTGGTTATTTTGTGATTGCGTTTTTAGTGATACCATTTTTCTTAACAATTTCGAATTCTCTGACCCCCCCCCCCCCCAAAGCCAAACTCTAGATCGATTCTCTGACCCCCCCCCCCCCCCAAACCAAACTCTAGATCCGCGCCTGAAAGAGCCTTGAATGGTAGCTTAAATTTCCCATCCAGAACTTATAAAAACACAGACAACCATACATCCTATTTTTTATTATATATTCGAGAATAAGTTTTGTCAAGCATAGTCTGGTATATTTCAACGGCCATCTACAATGAACACAGGCATGCAGTCACGAAATGGATCAATTAACTGACCAAATCTCATCAAAATATGAAAAGCATGATGTACTTTTATAGCAACTAGATATTCCATAGGCCACCTAACTATACAATAAATTCCAAATTAAATAGCAGAAATGAATAAAATAGTGTCATTTTTGCTAGTAGAAAATCTGCTATGTGGTAATGATGGGCTATACTATATTATTTTTCTTGAAAAATACCAGGGGCCTGTCATATGTATGGACAGAAACCTTTACTACTTTTAGCTTTTAGTTTTACGTGACCGTTAATTATGCAATCATGAGCCACGGCACCTCCGTTTTACGTGGAATCCGAACTACAGGACATGGCATTTCATTTCGAAAATCTCACATGCATTGATCGGGAATCGAAACCGCTCCACCTTGGTGAGAGGCCAACAGCTTGACTGCTGCGCCACCACGCCCCCCTAGATAGTTTTTTTATTGTTGCTTATTTTAGGGGCTGTGACATCGTGGTCATATAGCTCCATGTATCTGAATGTGTGGAATTTGTGTGATAACCTGTGATATTGTGATGGCTGTACTAGTATGTATATTTGTAAATGAAGGATAGGATTGGGAAGAAGGTGGCTGTGGCCTTAAGTTAGGAACCATCTCAGCATTTACCTAAAGTAGCAGTAAGGAAACCATGGAAAACCACTTCCAGGATGGCTGAGATGGGAATTGAATCCTCCTCTTTTCAGTTTTGCCTCACAAGGTTGCGTGTACCCCATTCCAGCCCTCATTTGGCAGAGCTGGGAATCAAACCCAGATTTCAGGGGTGACAGTCAAGGACGACTACTACACCATGAAGTGGTCAGCAGGGCAGATAGACCTAAGCAGATTTTCTACTGGCAATGACAGTTATGATACTGCACCCAAGCATAGGAAGAGAAGGAACATCTCGCTCCTGTCCGAACTCAGATTTTGATCATGATTATCTGTTATAAATCAAAAATAAACTTAAAAAGGCTAGATAAAAGTAAGGTGGAAAGAGAGGGAGCGGCTTGTTCCTGAGTCCCATCATATGTCATGCGTGGTGGCTCAGCGGTCTAGCTGTATGCCTCTCACCAAGGCGGTCCGGGTTCGATTCCCGGTCAATGCATGTGAGATTTTCGAAGTGAAATGCCATGTCCTGTGGTTCGGATTCCACGTAAAAAGGAGGTCCCGTGGCTCATGATCTCGAGATTAACGGTCACGTTAAACTACAAGCTTGCTTGCAATAATACAGAAGGGGCAGCCAAGCTTGAGTTGGCCTCTTTAATCACACAAGATGCTGCAAGAACTGAACCAGCATGCTACATTGGTGCCTATTATTTCCAGAGGTGTAGACTTCTTTCAAATATTGGATGGGGGCAGGATTATACAATGTAGATATATATACATATATAGGCTATCTTATAAAAGCCTACGGTATTAATGATGTTAGAACACTTATAGATGCATTTAATGACAATACTAGTACGGTAATGGAAGTAATCATTTTCATTTATAATTTTAATGAACAATCACGGTAGGTCGGGTGTGTTGTTGGCAAAATTGTAAAGTCACAACTCGTGTCTACACATTACTAACACTTGAAGTATAACTTTTCAGATTCCTTTAATGACCGGGTTATTCTTCCAAAGAAATGAATACCGTATTCAGAAACTTATGTAGGAATCAATTCATTATTAATACAGAGTATGGGAAAGAGGCAGACAGTAGGCTATCTTTCCCCACATAAAGTCTACGCTTTGGCACATTTCAATAAATTGATACGGCAGGCCTATGGTACGATGGGAATCACGAGAACAATGCATTTAAAAGCAGTAGGCCTAGTGATGAAGATTTGATTTACGACTTTTGGCCATTACTGCTTTCATTACAGTATTAAAAGCTTATTTTTAGTGCACAAGAATATCCACACAAATCCTTCATTATAATTAATATAAAAAACGAACTCCTAAAAAAACGCCATTCTACACAAGATTACGTTTATATCAAGAAGCGAGAACCACGTGTGTTCACAGCTGTTTACAGCCAACAGCTTGTCACGCTGAATCGACGAATCAATACGAACTCATCCGAGTCACGCCGAACAACTGCAGCAGAAAAATAGGCGTTGTCTGCAGACGCTTGTCAACAGTTCCAGGCAACAGTTATTCCTCGCCCGGTAATGCCACGCTTGGCCGCCAGGACAAACACTCATCACCTGAAGGACCTGGCAAGTGCTGCCCCAGTGTCATAAGGGAGAACGTCCAGTACTGAGATGGCACTCAACAACTATGATTGTAAAAATTGTTCAGCATGAAAAATTCTCCAAAAAAGTCCGCGAGAGCATATCTCTATCTTCGATACTTGCCCAATATAAGTGCTTTAAGTTTGGACGGAACGGGGATTTATGTCTCATGCACATCGCCATTCTTAAATTACGTCTGACAGGAATTCCTTGCACATTCATAACTGTTCCAGGGTGAAGCCGGGGTGGGTTGCTAGTTGTTTATTAAAAGAAGTATTGCACTAAATACTAAGCAAGTTGTGAATAACAGAAACAAATCTTCAAGGGAATACGAACATATTAAAATACTATCCAGAACACACTAAAATACATTTCCAAGATGAATAGAGCTTACCTCTAAACAGAAGAGATCTTAATTATTTTTTTCGCTGATTTTGAAGACGATCTGGATCTCAGTCCCCTGGACATTTCTTTCGCCCGGAAAATGAACCGGCATTTAATGTAATGAGACACTATCCAAGGGAAATATAGTAACAGATGATCCTCTGAGCGCCGGCCCTGTGGTGTTGGAGTAGAGCGCCTGCCTCTCACCCGGAGGCCCCGGGTTCGATTCCCGGCTCCGTCAGGGATTTTAGAAACTAACGTGAGGGCTGTAACGGGGTGCACTCAGCCTCGTGAGGACAATTGAGTAGCTGTCTGACAGTGAGACAGCGCCCCGGTCAAGAAAACCAAGATTAACGGCCGAGGGGACCCGATGCGCTGACCACGCATCACCAAAATATGTGCAGGCCAAATGGCTGGGCAGCGGTCGCTTGGTAGGCCTAGGCTCTTCAAGGGCTGTAGTGCCAGGGGTTATTATTTTGATCCTCTGAGCAGCACACATTTCGGAACACATGAAGTTCACAGATCATATCCACACAATCTGAAAATATATCGCCCCACAACGCGCCTTCTTGCTCCAACTTTGCCTCCACTACTGCATCTACACGTTTCATCACGTGAAATGTCCGGCTCCATGGCTGAATGGTTAGCGCGCTAGGCTTTGGTCCGCCGTGTCCCGGGTTCGATTCCTGGCCGGGCCTTTAGGGATTTTAATCTCTTGGGGTTAATTCCCGTGGCTCGGGGACTGGCTGTATGTGCCGTCTTCATCATTACCTCATCCTCATTACGACGCGTGGGTCGCCCACGGGCGTCAATTAGAAAGACCAGCACTCGGCCTCTCAGGAGGCCACACGATCATTTTTTTTCATCACGTGAAATAAAGATAAAGACGGGTGTTTGAGAAATTTAGATTCACTTCCGCCAAAGTCTCTCAGCATGGTGAGGATACATACATCACTAACAGCATTAAATGTTTCGGAATCACTTTCCAATGACCAAATGCAGGAAGTACATATCTCAATCTTCGTTGCCGCTGTGTGAATCAGGTAACCACTCAATTAATAAACAACGTTATCGCCTGCTCTCTCAGAACTCTCATCATTAACTGACAGGATTATAGGGTTCAATTTCTGGCAGTGTAATAGTTTCTTTAATTTGCTGACAATTGTTATCCTTCACCTCTCTGCTCGTATGTATTTCATTTCTCGCCATTGACCGTATTCATTAAGAGAAGAAAGCTAATTGTCTATAACGTCCTCATAATTAGCTTGTGAAGAAAGGACCTCTTTTACTGGTAGGCCTATGCATAATGATAACAGAAGTTTAAAACAAGCATAGAAATTAAACGTAAGTACAATTTGCGCGCGGTAATGTATCACTGCTTGACTGCCGTCCCGTCATGTGCGTTAGACCATATGCTCGGCGCGGCGCCTAGTGTTGAAGTTTAGAACTACTTCATCTTAATCACGGCCGACTGAATGCGCTCATACTCTTAATCATTGACTCTTACGGAAGTTCCACCACTTATTACTTTACACGCCCTGGTATTTCTGTCTCCCTTTGTGTGCATGCCCATGTTTGGCATCCATAGATTAGCACTGGTATGACACAGCTTTCTAGTATTTCTATTTTTGTCTTCAGGTGGAGAGATTCATTTTGGAAAATGAACTTCAAACTCCAAAACTTACCCTATGCCATGTTTACCCTTCTGTATGCATAAGTGTAATTCATAAACATCGTACATTAATTAAGCCTAAGTGAGCAGGATCTGATGACGATTGAATCATCTCATCCAATTAAGTATCCCATCTTTTTGTATATAAAAGCGAGTTATTTTGTGATAAATATCTTATGTAATATTTACCTCATGTTAGGGTGTTTAATTACTTGTTTTCCCGCCTAATGTAGTTGGGTACAATTTGTGTTGACCGACTGGAAAGCTTTCTTTAATACAACAAGGCAACACTGCAAAATGGCTTCTATCACTTCAATTTACACAACGTAATTCACAGTGCTTTAGTTGGAAAGAATTCCGTCTCAATCGAACAGCTTCCATGTAAAATGGTGCTGGTAGTGATTGATTCAGAACATTGAGTATTTCTGCCCATAATGGAGATTACCGTAATGAATTAAATTGGTCCAGAAGTTGGAAGGAAGTAGCCGTGGCATAGAATTACAAATGGGAACCACGGTAGATCACTTCAATGATGGTCGACGGTGAGGGTTTAAACTCACTCGTGTCACGCGCGCATGTAGCTACCACACTCGGGGTATATGTAGAATATCTTGTCTACGCACTGCACTTTAAATCTACCGTGCAAGATGGAAGCCACCGAGTCCCTAGCACAAATTTCCGATTTAGATGAAAATAAAAGAACCTCGTGATATAACAGCCTTGAAGGACCTAGACCTACCAAGCGACCAATGTCCAGCCATTTGGCCTGCAGATTGTGGGGTGATGCATGGTCAGCGCGTTGGGTTCCTTCTTTTCGTGACCGAGCGCTGCCTCACTGTCAGACACCTACTCAATTGTCCTCACGAGGCTGAATGCACCCCGTTCTAGCCCACACGTCAGTGTCTAAAATCCCTGAGAGGCAGGCGCAGTGCCCCAACACTATGGGGCCGGCTCCGATTTAAATAGGTAGCCTATTCGTAGCACAGCCGCGGTCGCTCGCTTCGCAAGCCGACCGCGACTATGTCATTTCAGACTAGACAGATGTTCAGCTAACTCTCTCGCTAAATATAAACCCTAGCACTACAGCCCATGAGGGCCTAGGCCTACCAAGCGACCGCTGTCCAGCCATTTGGCCTGCAGATATTGGGGTGACGCGTGGTCCCCTCGGCCGTTAATCTTGGTTTTCGTGACCGGAGCGCTGCCTCACAGTTAATCGATTTCCTCACGGGGCTGAGTAGATCCCGTTCCAGCCCCCACGTCAGTTTCTAAAATCCAGGACGGAGCCGGGAATCGAACCCGGGGCCTCCGGGTGAGAGGCAGGTGCGCTACCTCAACACCAAGGGAACTCTCTCGATAAGCTCGGCCTATATTAGAGAGTTGCTTCGTGTAGTTGCCTAATGTATGGACGTCTGTTTATAGAAACAGAAGGGTTTCTGATGGCAATAGAAGATAAGGTGATCCCCACTAAAAATTACATTAAGTACATCTTGAATGACAGCACAGTTGTAAATGACAAATGCAGGATGTGCAACAGTAACATGGTGACTATCGATCATATTAAAAGTGAATGCCAAGCCCTTGCACCAAGGGAGTATATATGGCGTCATGACAACGTCGCCAAAATCATCCATCAAATATTCTTTACTTATGGCGTGCTGGTGATCAAATGCCGTACTACTAGTATGACCCTTAGGTAGTACATCAGAACAACAGTGCAAAGCTCTAGTGGAGTAGGACTGTAGCCACTGACCATTCTGGAGAAAGTAACAGACCTTCGTCTTGAAACAGGAAAAAACAACCTTTGATTTTGTTATTTCCATGCTCCGTAATCTAGAAAAGAAGCAAAGAGAGAAGATCAAGAAATATTCACCACAAGTTGAGGAGCTCGAAAGATTGTGGAAGCATGAAAAGGTCCTTATAGCCACGGTGATAATTGGAGCCAAAGGGGAGATTCCAAGGAAGATCCAAAACTCTCTCACTAAGAGGCTATACCTACAAGTACAGAAGACGATGGTTTTGGGAACATGCTCTACTGTGAGGAAAGTGTTAGCCGTGAATGAGCTGGTGTAGTGAATGGACCATTAGTACTTAAGCAAAAACTGATAGTGCACATTGCTATTTGTAGCCGGTCATTGGCAGCTTGTTGGTGAAACCCCCTGAGAAAGAAAGAAAGAAAGAAAGAAAGAAAGAAAGAATAAATAAATACATAAAACGCTAAGGAGTTGGTCATAAACCAGTGGGAGTTAGAAGGTTCGGTTTGTACCAAAATCATCCAAATAATCTCAATAGTCCAGGAAAAATCTTGCATTTCTTGATAAGTCAACGGAAATGTATTTATTTGTTTATAAAGTGCGTTTAAACAAATCAACAAGACGATTGCCCCTGCCAGAACTGTGTCGCGACGACCCCGCATAACAGTAAAATCAGGCGGGCGAAATATACACATGGGGCGAACCCAAGTAACCGATCGTAACAAATGCGCATTCGTATTAAAATGAATTATCCGCAGCAGTGACAAATTGCACTCTGATTTCAAAAATATCGACAATTTGTACAAAAAGTACATTTTGTTACGATCTAATCACGCCATTATCCATCATAAACAGTGTTTCTGTCTTTGGACGCTAATTATCTTTCTTGGATTTTCTTTCCTTCCTGACTGAAGTCAGATGACCTTTAATATATTTATTAATTAGCTACTTTGATCTAAATAGATTATTACTTATCCTTCGCTTCTTATGTTACAGATTCCTCGTTTATTTCATTTTATTTAAATTGTAATTTGTATAATTAACTTGTTACTATTTGTGTCATTGGTTTATGTAATGTTATGAATTTAAGATTATATTTTATTGAAAGGATTTTGGTGCTCTTACTCGATCGTAGCTCTAGTTGGGAGCCTCTCTTAATAATTACCTCTGTAAATATGGTTAGCAGACGTCCTGTTCGCATCCCTGCTAATATTACCACGGATAAGATGAGATGCTTGGAATGATTAATTGAAATTTTAATTAGTGATTCCAATTATCAAGTCTTATTCCTTGTGAGGTCACAAGTGTTTTTGCTGAGCGTGGTTGTGATATTTTCCTCTTTTAATTGTTTTGAGAGGTTTTCGCTGGAGTTGTGGTGGGGTGGAGCACCAGAGTCGTTTTAGGCTTGTGTATTCCAGGGAAAATTTCTAATCTTGTGGGAATTTGTTTGTTTCATGAAAATTGCAAATTTATGGAAGAGCGAGAGTTATCAGCTATCTATAATCTTACCAAAGATGAAGTTAAATACGAAGTAACCATTAGAGGTGAATCTTCTGTCGGCCATAGGGAGCAAGATATATTAATTTTGAAAAACCTGAAGGATGCTTCTGTCCAATTACCTACCTTGGAGGATCTTGGTCTCGATAAGACGTTTGGTGAGTTCTCAATTGTACCCACTGTTTTAACTTAAATTAATTTTTCTGATTATTTAATTGGGTGTGATCATCGTTCTGCTTCTCAAGTGTTTAGATTTAAAACTCGGGCTGTGCATTGGTTTTTATCGTCTGGGAGATCTGATTAATATTTTGAACCAGAAACATATTGAATATATTTATACTTTAAAAGATCTACGTTCTAAGCTTGTGGAGTGTTATTTAAAGATTTTCCGTCTTCTTCTTCTTCTACGCGATCAGGCCCAGTGGACTGCGCGCTGCTACAAGTTTCCTTCTCCATCGTCTCCTATCCATAGCTGCCATCCGCCAACTGTCTACGCGTATCGCTGCCTGTTGCAGATCTTCATGGAGTCCATCACTCCACCGCTTCCTTAGTCTCCCTGGTGGTCTTCTTCCTGTGGGGATGAAATCCAGTAGCTTCCGTGGCCATCGGTGGTCTTCCATCCGGGCTACATG
Source organism: Meconema thalassinum (assembly GCA_946902985.2). Lineage (NCBI taxonomy): Eukaryota > Metazoa > Arthropoda > Insecta > Orthoptera > Tettigoniidae > Meconema > Meconema thalassinum. The sequence goes on from OX336391.1 coordinate 219,664,401, forward strand.
TCCAGCCCACTGCAGTCTTCTGGTTTTGATGGTTCCAGCTATGTTGGCATCATGGTACAGGTCTTCCACTTCATGATTGTGTCTAATCCTCCATTCACCCGTGTGTACATCCCTCACCGGTCCGAAGATTCCGAAGAACTTTTCTCTCAAAAACGAGTAGTTTATGAAAGTCCTGTTTTCGGATACTCCATGTCTCACTTCCATATAGTACAACGGGTTGGATCAGAGTTTTATACAGACGAATTTTGAACTGTCTGGAGAGACTTCTTGACCGAAGAAGCTGTGTTAAGCTGTAGAGAGTTCGGTTTCCTGCTTAGATCCTGGCGTTGATTTCTGCCTCACATGATGAGTTCTCCGTGAAAAGCGATCCTAAGTACTTAAATTCATGGACCCTCTTGTAGGACTGGTCCCCTACCCGGAGTGACTGTAGTTGCCCAAAAACGTGGCCTTGCCCGCGAGTCATATTGAGGTACTCCGTCTTGGTTTCATTCACGATTAGCCCAAATTTGTTGGCAGCTGCCTTGAGTGCTCTGGTCATTTGTCTCAACTCTTCCTGAGAGCTGGAGAGTAAACTGATATCATCTGCGTAGGCAAGGTATGCTAGGTTCTTCCCTTCGACTTGGATTCCTTCAAAATTCTCTCGATAGGTCTCACGTATGATCTTCTCCAAGGCAAAATTGAACAGTGTAGGAGATAAACCGTCTCCTTGCCTGAGACCCGTCAAAATTTCAAAATCCTCCGTCACTCGATTTCCCATTTTTATCTTATCGCGTGTATCGCTCAGGCAGATCGCTACCAAGTTGATGAGTTTCTCAGTCATTCCAAACTCTCTTAGGCAACTGAGTAGGCTCTTTCGGTGTATGCAATCATAGGCCTTCTTGAAATCTACGAATAAGACGTGGAGTTCTTTGCCATATTCGCCCAGTTTTTCAGTAAGCTGTCGGAGAACGAAGATATTATCTACTGTGGAACGCCCCAGCCGAAAGCCTCCCTGGTAATCACCAAGCACTGATTCTGCCACTGGTTGAATTCTATATATGAGGCAGTTGGACAAGATCTTGTAGCAGACGTTAAGCAGGGCGATTCCTCGATAGTTATCACATTTCAATTTGTCACCCTTCTTATAGATTGGACAAATCAGAGCTGTTTTCCATTCTGACGGTAGTTCTTCTTTGATCCAGATTGCTTGCATCAGCCTGTGCAGTTTTTCTGTTAGTTTATCTCCTCCTTTTTAGATCATCTCGGTCTGTATTCCATCTTCACCCGGACTTTTATCCTTCTTGAGCCGTTTGATCTGGATTTTGATCTCATCCAAAGTAGGTGGCGGATAATCCAAGTCGACTGTGGTTGGAGACTGGAATTCAAATACTATTTCAGGGTCTTCGCAAACGAGAAGCTGGTCGAAGTACTCCTTCCATCTCTTGGCGATATCATAATCGTTGGTCAGAATTTTGTCACTAGAATCTTTGACAAATTTCTGTCTCGACTGATAACCTTTGCTAAAATACTTCACCTTATGAAACATTTCCCTAGTATTGTTTCCTATGAAGTCTGCTTCTGCCGCAACGATGATGTCCTTGACATATTTCCTCTTTGCCCTTCTCAAAGTTGCTTGCATAGCCCTTCGAACCTCCTCAAATCGTGCTTTACCCTGCGCCAGATCAGTCTCCTGCAGCCACTTATTCCTGGCTTCCTTTCTCTGTTCCAGAGCAACTGCACATTCCTTTCCAAACCAGATCTTCCTGCCTACTGTGTCTCCCTTGATCGTCTCCTTTGCTGTAGCAGTCAGTGAGCTTTGAATCTTTTCCCAAATTTGTTCAGGGTCTTCGCTCACGTCCAGTTCACTGAGTGCTTCAAAGCGGTTGTTCAGTTGCAGCTGATATTCTGTCTTTATGGCTTCATCCTTTAGTTTTTCAACACGGTATCTCTCAACCTTCTTTAGCTTGGCCCTGATCCCTCCTTTACACTGAACTTGTAAGTGGACTCTGACCAGAAAGTGGTCACTTCCACACTCTGCACCCCATGCCGTCTTAACATCGGACACCCATCTCTTGGTTTGTAGATCAATAGCGACATGGTCTATCTGATTTATTATTCTCCCATCTGGTGACATCCAGATTCCCTTATGGATGTTCCTACGCTGGAAGTTTGTGCTGGAAATGAATAAGCCTGATGACGCAGCAAAGCTAATGAACCTTACACCATTATCATTGCTTACCTCATGTAGGCTGTGTCTTCCTACTGTACCTTGGAATACTTGTTCTTTCCCAATTTTAGCATTCATGTCTCCGATAAGGATCCTCAAGTGTCCATTTGGGATAGAATCCACTACTGCTTCTAGCTGTGCATATAACTCCTCTTTCACTTCCCTTTCACTTTCTTCCGTGGGAGCATGACAGTTCACAAAAGTAGCCCTGTGATGCTTTACGTTCACTGTTAACACAGAGATTCTGGGGTTGATAGACACAAACTCTGATACATTAGTGGCCAAGACCTTGCTCACACAAAAACCAGTACCCAACCTATGCCCTTGTTCACAGGCTCCATATGGGATAGTCGAGTTCTCAATATCGATGCTGCCCGCATCCTCCCACCGGATTTATTGCAGTGCAACTAGATCTAGTTTGTATTTCTGGATTTCTTTGACCACACTGGTTGCAGCTCCTACATTGTTTAGACTCCTTACATTCCATGTTCAAAATCGAATACCATTTATTCGCCGTTGTTGTCGTCTAGTATTAACAATCATATTCCGAGGCTTACTTTTAGCGTTGAAAGCATTGTTACTATTTTTTTACGAAGAAAGGGTGCTGGCCTCTCGTCCAACCTGTGGTATTACCCTCACAGCTTACAGGGTTGCTGGCTTTTCTGTCAGGGTGGGCTCCCTTAGCCATCCTTTTATCTCACTAGAAGTTCGTGCATTGAATCTTCTAGAAATGAAAATCAAAAATCTTGAGGTAATTGGAGAAATTCATAGGCGAGGAGCACTACCTGACCACTATAATACGGAATATTCTTAGCTGGAATTGTGTGGAGATTAATGACAACATCTCCAAGTCTAAGCCGATACAACAAACTAATGGTGTACTACAGGGGGACCCTCTAAGTCCCCTGTTGTTCAACATCGCCACTGCGGACATAGTAGAAGTAACATTGACGGACACAGTCAGGTTATATATATATATATATACATGCAGACGACATGGTTCTATCATCATCAAGTGTGGAATATCTCCAAAGAGCTTTCAACAAGTTGGTGGATTGGGCTGAAGTCAATGAATTACGTTTAAACGAGGACAAGACAGTTATGATGACATTCAGGAAAGGAGGGAAGCGGGAAAAGATAAGCTATAAAGACAGACTTCTTCCATCGGTGACTCATTTTAAGTATCTCGGGATAACTTTGCAGACTCTGGGAAACGTTTTTACAATCCATATGAGAGACAAGCTGACCGCTGCAGTGAAAGCGATGAGTGACATAAAACAAATTCATAAATTGTCCCTAAAGACTGCAATCCAATTGTTTCATGTAAAAATAGCACCAATAGCATCGTATGGATTGGAAAATATATGGATACACCTCAAGAGAAAACACCTGGCAGATCTGGAAAGAGTAAAATCCATCTATCTCAAGAGAGCTTTGTGCCTTTCAAAGTACACGCCATCCCGTTTGGTTTACCTGCTAGCTAGAGAGCCATATTTTGTTGAAGACCTGAGACCGAAGCTACTGCTGCCCGTTACACCTGGATATGAGACTCTACTGACAGAATTGAAAAGGAAGAGAGAAGACATATTGGACGACTTTTACGGCACTGACGCGATGCTTTCAACTGAATGGACAAATGCATTGTACGATTTGCGTCATATAGTCACGAGATTTTCGGTGCATGGTTTTCACTTTAAAGTATGCACCAAGAAGAGATTTCATCAGCCGGACCAGCAGTGCATCTGTTTGCTATGTGGAGAACAGTGTGATAGGTATCACGTGATGTTGTGCAAACAAAGACGGGTCACACTTACAATGTTTTGTAGTGAAGACTAGGGCAATCTTTTTTTTTGTCTTATAATGTTAATGTGGACCGATCTTATGAACGAATGCTTACGTCAGGGAAGGATACCAGACTCATGGAGACGATCCAGAATAAAAATGCTGTATAAAGGGAAAGGTGACTCCAGTGATCCTAATGCATATAGAGGCATTGCATTGGAAGATACTCTCTTCAAACTTATGATGAAAATACTCACAACAAGACTGACACAACTGATAGACGATAAAATTCCGGAAGAGCAGTTTGGCTTCCGCAAGCAGAGATCGTCACTGCAAGCTTGCTCGACATAATACAGGACACTTTAAGGCTTCCAAAACAGAAAGTATATGCAGTCTTCATAGACTTCTCTAAGGCCTTCGACCGCATTAATAGAAGCATACTAGTAAAGAAACTCACCGAAATGATTGGTCTGGAGCACCACTACATCACCAGATTGATTAAGGATATTCTACATAACAACCAGGTAGAAATAGATAACGGAATAACTATATCTAATCCAATCGATCAAACAATGGGAGTACTTCAGGGTGACCCTCTAAGCCCTCTTCTATTTAATGTCGCGACTGCAGATGTGGTATGTCTCTTACGTTCCCAGAAAGTCAAAATCATCGTATATGCCGATGATATGGTTCTGACCTCGTCGTCAAGAGAAGAGCTACAAGACAGCTTGAATCAACTTGCAATATGGGCCCAAATCAACGACCTTGAAATAAACCTTCAGAAAACGGTAGCAATGATATTCAGAAAGGGCGGAAGAACTGCCAAAGATGACATTCTTTACCTCAGAGATGAACCTTTGCTTCAAACCAGTCATTACAAATATCTAGGAATTACTTTGCAAATACAAGGGAAATTATTTACACGTCACATCAAAGATAAAATGATCTGTGCTGTCAGATCAATGAACGACATTAGTCATCTCAGGGATATGTCCCTGCAATCGGCACTGAGACTCTTTAAAGCAAAAGTTACACCAATTGCAACGTATGGATTGGATATAATATGGGTTAATTTAAGCAAAAATAACCTGAAAGACTTAGAGAAAGTGAAAGCCTTATTCTTAAAAAGACTGCTTTGTTTGTCAAAATTCACCCCATCGAGACTGGTGTATGAACTAGCGGGGGAACCTTTCTTTATAGAAGAACTCCGACTGGTTCACCAACTACCATCCACAAGACAATACAACGATTTGCTACAAGAACTACTTGCAAAAAAGAAGGAGATCCCAATTGATTTCTACTCCACTACGGCCATGACGTCAACAGAATGGAAGGGCACTGCCTATGATTTGAGACACACAGTGACCCGATTCGCGGTGCACGGTTTTCACCACAGGATTTGTGAGACTGAGGTGTTCCATGTGCCCAGACCTAAGTGCATTTGTAAATTGTGTCAAAAGTCATGCGATACTTACCACGCTCTCGTGTGTAGTAAAAGGTTGTCATCGCTTACAGAATTTTGTAAATAATTAATGTAATGCACATTGTGCGCACTTATCCTTAATAAATAAATTAATGTTAACAAGAGTTTACATTTTATTAATTTGGCCATTGGCTGGAATAAAGTTCTTATTACTAGTCATTAAAATAAATCTACCGAAAATAACTATCAAAAGGGATCATATAGACAGAAAAGGCAGAATATAAAAGGTATGGATCACCGAACACTATATAGAAGTTCGTGCATTGAATCTTCTAGAAATGAAAATCAAAAATCTTGAGGTAATGTAATATCTTATAGCTAGCACTGCAGGATTCACTCGTTTATGTGTACATAACCTTCAATATTCAAACGTTGATTGCGTTCTGGTAAGATATATCACCATATAAAAGTGTACGGGTATATTTAGTTATTCATTGCAGTCACTATATAGGCGGCTTTGGGATTTCTAAGACGTGCCCTCGTTGAAGCAAAGAACTACAAAATATCCAATCAAGGCTATATAAACAACATGGCAACTATATAGGATATCGAAACACAGTCCACAAATTGATGAAACCATTCCAAGAAGAAAGTACCTATCTAGAATACAATATGCATTCGCACTGGGAAATCCTTAATAATTCATGAATTCACTCGATGATCCCTAAACAAATAGCATAAATATTATTATAAAACAAATATGATGCACCGCATCGCAAACTAGATCTTATCATGGCCACCACAATTTTTCCTAGTGATAATAATTCTAAATCTGGTGAATCTATAGTGTGTGAGGTTAATGCTGTAACTGAGGTGTGTAATTCGAGTGAAAGTATTGATTCTGAAAGGGTTGTCGATAATTTAAATATATTTAACATGCCGGACGAAAACAGTCAGCTGGCTTCGACAACTAGAGTGGATGACAAAACACTTGATTTCTGCTCTGTGTGCGGTAAGAGGGTAGAGGAAAACGAAACAGCTGTGACCTGTGACGGGCCATGTCAGAGATGGCATCATCTATCGTGTGCGGAATTGCAGCAAGGACAATTTAACGCACTAAAGTCAACCAGTAAGAAAAAATCAAAACTTTTATGGTTATGTTTTAATTGTGAACAGGACTTCACTCTCTATAAATCGGGAAGAAGCATGCAAAAAGAACTAGAAGAGATGCGTGCAGAAATGTGCAAGAAAATGGATGAAATGGCAAAAAATATATCTAAACTTACAAGCCAATGTCTTTCAAGGGACAATCGATCATCGGATTCTACCAAACAGGAAGATAATCAACGAAACAAAAACGCTTCCTCCACAAAACAGGTATGCGAAATGGCAACACAAGCAACTACCGAAGACATGGTTGGTGCATGTGATCAGAATATGAAATGTACAAATCTAAACAAGGAAAACTATGAGGAGCTGAAAACTAAAATGGACCAAGTCTCAGAAACTATGATGCAGAAAATGTCACTGCTGCTTGAAACGCAACTGCAACAAACAGAAATCCTGACAGCTGTCAATCAGAGACCTCCGTTAATAAAAGGGAAAGCTCCAAACCCACCGACTGCACAGCAAAGTCTTCAAAATCCCAACAACAGCCACGGAAACTCTGACAATCTCCAGACTCAAGATGAGAGGGATCCAGGTAGTAAAAATGAACGTCACTCCACACTAAGGAAGGATAATGAAGAATATACTATGGCAGAAGTGGAGAGAACTCCCTCACCAAGACACCTAGGAATTCAGGGGACTAAACCTTTTGATATAACTTGTAACCTAAGACCAGCGGAACGTAAAGCATGGCTTTTCATAGGCAGAGTTCATCCAACAACTGAAGCAAAGACACTTATTTCACACCTCAAAAACATAGGCATACAGGGGGAAATAGAATGTGAGCAAATAGAAACAAGAGGAAAAAGTAAAGCATTCAAAATAGACATCCCATTTGAGGACAAGGAAAGAGAAATGACGCCAGAAATCTGGCCAGAACGCATACTGGTTAAACGTTTTTCCTTTCGTCGCCCCTTTTTCGAGGGAGCACGTCTCGCATAATAAAGTGCGAAAAAATGAGTGCCCAGAACAAGAAATTAGAACTTCTAGTAATAATATAGCAGAAAGGCAACATAAATTAAGGATTATTCTATGGAACATTGAAGGTATAAAGAACGCGTTACAACTAGCTCCAAATAATATTTTTGATGATTATGACATAGTACTGTTAACAGAGACTTTTCTTACAGAAGACTGGGGAGCAAAAGATTTTTACTGCATCCATAATACCGCCATCAAAAGTAACATTGGAAGGCCTAAAGGAGGTATCTCTTGTCTGCTGAAACCCAGCCTATCTCCTTTTACAGTGAAGCACCGGACTAACAACATACTAATCGTGAAGACACCAATTTTATACATAATTTGTGCGTACTTTCAACCAGATTTTCGAGAAGAAGATTTAATAGACGAACTAACTGTAGCGTTAAGTCATATAGCGAGGAATGATGCGCTAATAGTAGCTGGTGACTTCAACTGTCGCATTGATGTACCTTCTCGTAAGACGTCCACACTTTTGCATTACATGGAACAAGAAGGCCTAACACTGACTAACAATAAAGAAACAAAAACATACACATGTCAAAATGGGTCAAGTACAATAAATTGACCTCGTATTCATTAATAAGGGTTTCACCGTTCTCCAACAGCGTGCAATTGACAATGTCACCGTAATAAAACACCTACCCATTGCCACAGTTCTCTACTAGGGAATACAGATAACTCCTTCGCTAAGAAGCAAAAGCAAAGTATCGAGGAAATTGGATCTAACCAAATTGCAAACAATTAGGGTCTCAGACATACATGATAACATAATTGCAGGAAACATTGATGAAGCACTATGGAATTTAGAGAATTCCATGCGGAATTCTGTGCTTTCAGTTAAAGAAAGACCAAGGAAAGCCAAGCCATGGTTTAATGAAGAATGCTTTCAAATAAGGAAACGAACAATCAATGCTCTTCACGCTGTGAGAAAGCAGGAAACGGAAACAACACTGAAGACATATGCAGATCTACGGAAACACTATAAGATCATCATCAAAAAGGCTAAGAAAGTATTTTTAGAAAAGAAGGAGAAAATACTAATTGAAGAAATTGAACAGGATCCCTTCAGAGCACTGAAACTTATACAACCGAAATTTCCTAAGGACATACCAATTGAAACATGGGAACAACACCTTGGTCACGTTTTGCAAGAAAAAGACACCAGACCAGATACTGACCCTCACACAAGTGCTTTCGATCCCATCACAGTAGAGGAACTTTCACTTGCAATAAAAAGCAGTAAAGATAGAAAGGCATGTGGGCCAGACTCGATTTATAATGAACATCTTTAAGAAGCCGCACCGATGCTCATAGGAACGTGGACCGATCTTATGAACGAATGCTTACGTCAGGGAAGGATACCAGACTCATGGAGACGATCCAGAATAAAAATGCTGTATAAAGGGAAAGGTGACTCCAGTGATCCTAATGCATATAGAGGCATTGCATTGGAAGATACTCTCTTCAAACTTATGATGGAAATACTCACAACAAGACTGACACAACTGATAGACGATAAAATTCCGGAAGAGCAGTTTGGCTTCCACAAGCAGAGATCGTCACTGCAAGCTTGCTCGACATAATACAGGACACTTTAAGGCTTCCAAAACAGAAAGTATATGCAGTCTTCATAGACTTCTCTAAGGCCTTCGACCGCATTAATAGAAGCATACTAGTAAAGAAACTCACCGAAATGATTGGTCTGGAGCACCACTACATCACCAGATTGATTAAGGATATTCTACATAACAACCAGGTAGAAATAGATAACGGAATAACTATATCTAATCCAATCGATCAAACAATGGGAGTACTTCAGGTGACCCTCTAAGCCCTCTTCTATTTAATGTCGCGACTGCAGATGTGGTATGTCTCTTACGTTCCCAGAAAGTCAAAATCATCGTATATGCCGATGATATGGTTCTGACCTCGTCGTCAAGAGAAGAGCTACAAGACAGCTTGAATCAACTTGCAATATGGGCCCAAATCAACGACCTTGAAATAAACCTTCAGAAAACGGTAGCAATGATATTCAGAAAGGGCGGAAGAACTGCCAAAGATGACATTCTTTACCTCAGAGATGAACCTTTGCTTCAAACCAGTCATTACAAATATCTAGGAATTACTTTGCAAATACAAGGGAAATTATTTACACGTCACATCAAAGATAAAATGATCTGTGCTGTCAGATCAATGAACGACATTAGTCATCTCAGGGATATGTCCCTGCAATCGGCACTGAGACTCTTTAAAGCAAAAGTTACACCAATTGCAACGTATGGATTGGATATAATATGGGTTAATTTAAGCAAAAATAACCTGAAAGACTTAGAGAAAGTGAAAGCCTTATTCTTAAAAAGACTGCTTTGTTTGTCAAAATTCACCCCATCGAGACTGGTGTATGAACTAGCGGGGGAACCTTTCTTTATAGAAGAACTCCGACTGGTTCACCAACTACCATCCACAAGACAATACAACGATTTGCTACAAGTACTACTTGCAAAAAAGAAGGAGATCCCAATTGATTTCTACTCCACTACGGCCATGACGTCAACAGAATGGAAGGGCACTGCCTATGATTTGAGACACACAGTGACCCGATTCGCGGTGCACGGTTTTCACCACAGGATTTGTGAGACTGAGGTGTTCCATGTGCCCAGACCAAAGTTCATTTGTAAATTGTGTCAAAAGTCATGCGATACTTACCACGCTCTCGTGTGTAGTAAAAGGTTGTCATCGCTTACAGAATTTTGTAAATAATTAATGTAATGCACATTGTGCGCACTTATCCTTAATAAATAAATAATTTAAATGATAATTTGGAATCTTCATCGGTCGTTCATTTAACTGAAAATATGAATAATTTGGAAAGTACTTCTTCAATGAGTGATAGGAGACAAGTTGTGTCATAGTGTGCTACTCGAAAGGATTTATCGAACCTAGATGTTGTGAATGAGGTTAATACTAGTAAACAGAGAGCTAATTTATCCAAATCGTTGCCTGATATGCCCTTGTATTGTGCTACGAACAACTTGTTAAGTAATAATTCTACAGTTACTAGGTCTATACCTGGTAATGAACGAACGTTAGAGTATTCTAAAGTTAACGAAGTTAACCAAATGACACCCACCCTAATTCCTGGTGCCTCGATGCGTGATAAATTGCCCATGATAAACCATTCTAGTGAAGGTGTTAGGTTTTCTAGCCTCCCTCATCCTCTTAGTACATGTCTGAAGGATTTACAAATATGTAGTGGTAATGATATTAATCAATTAGTAATGTTTTGAAAGTTTTCATTAATTTAGTTGATAATGCTATTGTATTTGGGTTGTCTGATGCCAAAATATTTCAAATTATTTTTCCTTACAGGGTTGGCTTGTTGAGAGAAAAGATTGTGGATGCAATGAGTTCTCGAACCTCATTAGCTGATTTTCATGAGGATATTTTAGATTCCTTCATTCCCCTCGTGCCCTAAGTGTACTTCAGCACAATTTATTTTTCAGAGTACAGAGGTTAGGTGAACCTCTTAATGATTATTTTCTAGATATAAAAACATATTACAGGGTTTTAAAAATCAGGTTGTCTGAAAAACTGTTAGTATCATCGATCATTGCTGGTGTTACTCCTGAATGCAGTTCTTATTTGGGTTTGGAGTCTCAACCTACTACCTTGCTGGAATTGAATGAAATTTTTGGTCTGCTGAAAATGTCAGAAATGCTGACTCATTACGAGTAAACAACGTTCCCCCACCCCTTAACTTGGCTAATATAATGCCCACTAGTTATTTACCTAATAACTATGTTCCTACGCCCATGTATTTTCCTAATGTAATTCCTCCTAGTATTTAACTAGTCCCAAGGTTTCTGCACCCATGATTTTTTTAAATGTTATTCCTACTGGTGGTATTACCTAATGCCAATATGCCTACACACATGTATATACCAGAGATAACTGAGTTATCCAACTAGTAATAATTTACAGTGGCGAATGGTATCTCCTCCAAACGATGTTAGACCTAACAATGGCAAAAGATGCGGTCGTTGTGGTTTCTACGACGACATTGCACGATGGTGTGATAGGAAATATAATCGTAGTAAATGATGTCATCTAAATGATATCTCGTCGGATTGTCATATATCGAAGGGTTATTCTAACAAACATAACGATAAATATTTAGGTAATCGTGATTATGATAGGGATGTCAGTAGAAATAATAAAATCTGTAATCGTATCTTGTGTGCGTCTAAGAGCGACTGTCCTTTTATACAGATCTATGTTAACAACGAACCTATTTCGGCATTAATTGATTCGGGCAGTACTAATTCGTTTTTGGATATGAAATGGTTCGAAAGTATGGCATCTGTATGCAAGTTCGGTGAGTTAGTAAAGAAATCCAACAATGTAATCTCTGCCCTTTCTAGATCTCTTGATGTGTTAGGATATGTAAAGGTCAAAATCAATATTTCTGATTTCCCTTGGAAATTTAATTTATGGATAGTAGACAATTTGTCCTGTAACGTTATCCTGATTTTATTTCTCATGCTGGTTTATTGATTGATTTGAGGACAAGATTATGCTGGTTTCAATTTAAACCTAATTTAAAGATAAAATTTAATCAGATGCATGGTAATTATGTTGTCAACTCCGTTCAAAAATATTCTAAACCTATGAAAGTTGATGATCTTGAGTTTAATAATTAAATGAGGATCAGACAAAGCAAATTAAACTATTATGTTCTGAGTTCTCCGAAGTTTTGACTGACAAACTGGGTGTAACTCACCTTATGGAATACGAGATAGAACTTTCAGACACCATTCCTGTACGTGCTCCTCCATACAGATTATCTCCACCTAAGATGAAAGTCTTAAAAGAAATTGTTGACGATATGTTAAAGGAAGGAATTATTAGGAAATCGACATCGGCGTATGCGTCACTGATTTTCCTCGTGCCTAAGCCCAATGGACAATACAGACCTGTAATTGATTATCGAGCTCTAAACAAAAAGGTGATATTACAATCTATTTCTCTTCCGGACCTGCAATTATGCTTTGCATGGTTCCAAGGAGCAAATTTCTTTACGATTTTAGATCATAATTCTGCATACTTTCAGGTACCGTTAACTGAAAGATCTAAAGCTATTACAGCGTTCACGACGGACTGGAACTATTCGAGTTCCAACGACTTCCTTTCGGGTTATCTACGGGAGCTGCAGTGCTCAGTAGATTATTGGATAACGTTTTTGATGGGATTAAATTTAAGTCAGTTTATCACTACCTGGATGACGTCGTTATCTTTAGAAAAACCTTTGAAGAACATTTGCAACATGTGAGAGAGGTCTTGTCAAGACTAAAGGTGCTGGACTTACTGTCAAACTTTCTAAGGTTTCATTTGCTAAGCCTCAGATTTCTTTCCTGGGGCACATCATTTCATCATCTGGGATATCAGTAGATCAGAGTAGGACTCAGACTATCAGAGAGTTCAAACCTCGTAAAAGTGTTAAAGAAATAGCAAGGTTTATTGGCATGATCAACTACTTTCGTAAGTTCATACCACATTCGCTCATCGAGCTGCTCCTATTAATATGCTGCGGAAAAGATATAGAATTTAAGTAGGGATCTGCTCAAGAAGCAGCCTTTGAAGATTTAAAGTTGGCTATAAGTAACGCTCCAATTTTGTCAATTCCGCTTTTTCTAAAACATTTATTATACAAACTGACGCCTCGAACAATGCCGTAGGTGCTGTATTGTTGCCGGAGTATGAACAGGGAAGATTACCAGTTGCCTATGCTCATGGACTCTGTCAGATGTCGAGAAATGGTATTCAGTGTGTGAATTGGAAGGGTAAGCGGTAATGTTCGCTTTAGAAAAGTTCAGGATATATGTGGAACATGTCCAGTTCGAATTAGAAACGGATAACCCGGCGCTGAGTTGGGTCCTAGGAAAACCTAGGAAAACAAGGCAGTTAGGGCGCTGGGCAACCAGGATATTATCCTTCAAGTTTACCGTACGTCATATTCGCGGTAGTGACAATGTTATAGCAGATTGCCTAAGTAGGATGTACTCTGATGATTTGGAGGCTGATGAGAAGGTAGACGAGTCTTGTAACGAGAACCTTGATCTGATTTTTTCAAATGTAATATTATCAAATTGTCCTATGCTTTTTAGGGATGTGTCTGAGTATCAGAGAGAAGATCCAATTTTAAGTGAAATTATTAGAAACATCGAGAAAGCAGATTTTGTCTAACCTTATATGTTGTTCTGCGAGGCATGATAGGTTACCTAAAATTGTATTACCTTCTATTTTGATATCTGAGATATTCAGATATTTCCACGAATCACTAATAGGTGGTCATCTAGGTGTCTTTAAAACTAGGCAAAAAAATTAGGCAACTTTGCATCTAGAAAGGTATGGACAAAGATATTAAAAGGTTATTAAACAACTGTAATGCTTGTAGTATAGCTAAGCCATCCATCAATACCAAAACTAGGTTATAATTATCTTCTGAGGTTGCAACTTAACTTATGGAAAGGATTTTTGTCTACTTCATCGGTTCCATGCCTCTGTCTAAGTCGGGAAACAGTTTTGCATGAGTGTGTACTGATGGCTTTAGCAGGTTTAATTAGATTTTTCCGACCAAGACAGTAACTACCCAAACTGTAATTAAATGCTTAAATCAAATATTTACTTCCTTTGGTCCTTGCCAATTTCTTATTTCTGACAATGCCAAATGCTTTACGTCACATGTCTTTCGTAATTATCTATTTGAATTTTCTATTGCACATGTAACAAGTAATGCATACTATCCGAAAGGATCATATGGCGAGAGAGTTAATCGTAATCTACGTGCTGCTCTTATAGCATTCCATCACAATGAACATAATTTATGGGATACTTGTATTCCATGGTTGACTTACGCCTTTAATACTGCTATGCACGAATCACATAAAACTACACCTTTCTCATTAATGTATTCCTTTGTACCTAACTCTCCTATTTCGAACTTATGGTCAATTGAACAATTGTTACCAGATCAATATTCTGCACATGGTTGACTTGCTAAAAGGTATAACCAAGGAAGAAATCCCACTCCAGTTAAAATTGGGGATTTTGTCTTTGTAAGAAATGTTTCTCCGAAGGAACCTGGTCCCAAAGAATCAGGAAAACTCATGGCTAAGTTTCGAGGACTTTGTACTGTCGTGAGTTTCCTGACTCCGGTAACATTGCTGGTAAGCGATCCTAAAAAGAAGAAACTATTTAGGGTTCATGTTTCGCACGTGAAGAAAGGGGGTGACCCTGCTGAAACTACTAGTAAGTATATATAATAGTTGTTTAATGATTTGTATAGTTGATTTTTCAAAATTGTTCTGGATCTGTGTGTGGAGTGTAAATGTTGCCTGAATATGAGTGGTAATGTAGCTGTGTGTTTAGAATTGAAGCGTGGGGTCATTTCAGGTTTGTTTTTTATGTTAAAGGTAAGGTTAGGTATTGTATTTTTATTTATGGGGTATTTTTTAGTATCTCGTGTGATAAGTCAAGTATGTAAGTTAGTATTTCGTTGAGATATTTTCCAATTTGAGTTCAATTAGTCGTTGTATGGGCAACTACTGGTTGAATAAAAGTTGGTTTTGTTGTAATCCTTCCGATTCCAATATATATTCTGGTATGGGACAGTGATATGCGATGTAAGATGGAAATATTGTAATTTAAGGTAGGTTTTACGGTGGTTTGCTAAAAGATCCCTAATGTTCTCTTGGAATACGTGCTAATGGTTCGTTTATTTTCCTATTTGATCCGGGATGGCGACTATTGTAGAAAGTATTGTATGTAATTGGTGTATGAAGTGATTCTGGTACGCCCAACACGATTCTCAAGGAATGCGTTCTTTTGGTTCATTGTATTTTTTCTCCTTGAATCTGGGTAAATAAGGATGTTTATGAATGGTAATGTTATTAGTGTATCTGGGTCCGTTGACGACTGTTTATTTTAAATACTTGTGGGTAATTTTGGGGAAATTATTATTGCGGCTGGTTAACTATTTTAGGGAATTTTATGTGTGGTCGTGTGGTGAATGAATTGTAGAGTATATGTGATCCAGACGAGAGCCTGTTCATCATTTGTAGTGGTCTGGGGGAAATTTGATGTGATTTCTGTGAATTTTGTGAGGTATTTTGCTAAGGTTCGTTTTCTTGAAGTAAATTCTTATTATTTCTTATTTTCTTTGATTTGGGGTTGTTTCCTTGTAACATTTTACCTTAATTTGATTTAATTTGATTAACGTTAACTTGGGGTTCGTATTGAAGTTTCATTTTATGGTGCAATTATGATCTAATACCAACGTCAATTTTTGTTTTCTCCTATTGTTTTTGTTCATATGGTAAGATCTGGAAAGCTGATAACTAGTTTGATCTTCACATTATATTCTTTGTTGCGTAACTTCCATAACTAGAAAGGAAGTGACCTTTCTGATAAAAAAAATGTGAAAATTTG
Source organism: Meconema thalassinum (assembly GCA_946902985.2). Classification (NCBI taxonomy): domain Eukaryota; kingdom Metazoa; phylum Arthropoda; class Insecta; order Orthoptera; family Tettigoniidae; genus Meconema; species Meconema thalassinum. The sequence goes on from OX336391.1 coordinate 219,680,447, forward strand.
ATAAATTCAAAATGTAAAAGCGAGAAATCTTTAATTTGGGTTGATTTTTTCTTTCAATGTTAAGTTATGTACTTTTGGTCATTTTGTGTTTGTTTGAACTTCATTGGTTAGGGATATTATGTGTCAAGTTAGTGATGTCATCATTAGTAACTAAGAAGAACGAAAAGGACATTTCTGTCGCAGTACAATCTGATTTCAGATTAAATGTGACGGAGACTCTGACATCGTAGCTGATTGTGGTGACTGTTGCTGATATCCACGACCCGGATATCGTGATGGAACTCATATTCTTCTATGAAACCGTTCCTGTTTTCGTCGTCCTTAAGAAGACTAATTATATGTATATTATTATACTGTGTTTAAAAGAAAAGGAAAAACGAAAATTATGAACTGTTCCAAGTAAGACGTTGGATTTTTAGCATGCTTGGTGACTGGTTTAACTCATAAAAAACTGTATACTATGATCGACAAGTTGAAAGTAACTTCGTGCATGTTATTGAATGAACTTATGCCATTCTGCTCTATTCTTCCCCTACTCCTTGAACATTTGAGCGGCAGATGACCTCGTAGTTCCGCCCCTTAAAACAACAATAACTAAATAACTTGAACATTTGGTGATCAATTAGTTAACCTATTGTCCACATTAAAGGGGGGGGGGGAGACTTGTTACGTTACAATCACGCCTTTATCCATCAAAAACAGTGTTTCTGTCCTTGGACGCTATCTAGCGAATGCTATTGTAAGCTTACGTGGCTTGAACAATAATAATAAAAAAAGAAAAAAACAGAAGTTGACTTGTAGTGCCGCCTAGTGGCTGCATTCCGCATTACTGGAGATTAGTAGTTCAACACGCACATAGGTAGCGTGCACTGTCCAACTCTATCGAGTAGGCGCTTGGTTGCTGTGACGACGGTTGTTGGTTGTTTCCTAAGTTTAGGGCCTGCGACAACGCGGTCATGTAGCCCCGTGTACTTTGGGTGTGTGTAGAATCTGTCTGATAACCGGTGTTAATTTTGATGACTGTATTCGTGTGTGTTATCTGTTTTTTAATTCAAGTAAGGACTGGAGACTTTTGAATTTTTCCAATAGTTCCTACTTTTGCTGCAAAACGTCACCGTCAACGACTACTAGTTCAGAACTTAGCTATCAGACGCCACCGCAGTCGGCTCTTGGCAACGAACGAAGGTACCTAAGAGCGTTGTTTACATTCTTAACCTATACAATTTAGCTTCACACAGGTGTAATTAGTGGAAGGATCTTTAACATGCCATAAATCTATGACACGGGACCACCGGCTTTACTTCCCCTCCGAAGGAAGGCATTGTTGGCGACAATGTAAGATGAATTTTCTCGGCATGAAGATGTGAAAACTTAAGAGCTGCGGTAAATTTGGGGTAAGCCCCGTCTAAAATTTTCCCCAACATTTGGATACTTATTAAATGTCAGGCACATAACATCTTCGTCGCCGTAAACTTGTAATTCTTTTAAAAATCTTATTATTTGTAAAAGATGGACTAGCTACTGTATGTACCTCGTTCTACGCCAACTAATTTCTTTATGTTCCTTATATTTCGAGTGTGGATATGTGAGTGTTTTTTGTTTGGTTGATATTTCTGTGTTTATGGTTAATTTATCCTACTGCGTGGCAGTTGAGATGTGTGTCATCCCATTCTGGTTGGTATAAATATACGTGAGGTTAATGTCGTCTTTTGAAATACAGAGAACATAAGTAATTTGGTAACTTCTAAGCATGTGTTTTTATTTGTGTAATATGTGTTATTTGTCGATCCAAGACAAACTGTTCTTGTGATACGACCTTCAACTTGTAAACCACCAAAGGTGTTTTTCTAAAATACATAACCTTTTATTTTTTAATCCTTTCCCCACCTTTGGTATGTAGTATAATCTCTTAAAGATTCTGTTTTTCGTATCGTGATGCGATACTTATTTTATTTAAAGTCATGTTATCGTAGTCATGATAACCTGACTACTGTGTATTGTTAACAGTTTGTTATTGTTAAACATAGTCAGTTGATTTTCTTCTGTGCATTTGAGCTAGACATCTTGAGATTTCGGAAGACTAACACGTATTCTTATTGTGCTCGTGAGATATTGGTAGCCTATCTTAAACCTATCTGTTGGATTTTGGTTCACGTTGTAACCTTCCAAGTTACAAAGGAACTGAACCCGGGTTCCGGGGAGTTACGGATTTTATTAATCGTGTGTATATTTCTATTTTAGGTCTTTTTATATTTTATAATTATTTATTAGAGTGTATATTATGACGTGCTTAATTTATAAGTAATTTGTTTAGCGTATAAGTATTATAATTTGAGCAGGATCCAAATCAAGGGAAGTTGAAATATTTAACATTGGAGTAATCTGAAAGTTTTGTAACAGAAAAGTGCACACAGGCGATGAAATACGAGTTGGTGTTCAGACACGGGGTAAAACCCGAGCGCCAGTAAGCGTGAATCAGAGGTGAAACTTGGCATCCATGTACGAGCGGTGACGTTGGGCTGTGTTCCATATATGGTCATGTTGAGAATCAAGCGTTGGGATTGGGTGGATCCGTGGATCAACTCAGGTAACCTGTGATTGTAGAGGGGGGGGGGGGGGGTGATGACGGTACTTGGTATTTTGTGGAAGGCATTGGGAGACACTCTTATTCAGACCGCGGGGCGGTGTACACTCTTATTCATACCGCGGGGCGGTGTAGACTCTTATTTTGGACTCCGTGTGGAGTAGGCTTGTTTTTCGGACCGCGTGTGGAGCGGGTCTCTATTTAGAACTCCGGGCGGGAGTGGACTTGTCTTTTGGTCTTGTGTGTGGAGGATAAGACATTACAGTATTACACTAATTGTGTTTTTGGATACAATAACGAAGTTGCTGGTTTATTACACTAATTGTGTTTTTGGATACAATAACGGAGTTGCTGGCTATAAGTTCTTAATTGAATGATGAGCGTAGTCTTAAGTATATCGCCAAGGTTGCTTATTTCGAACAGCATGAAGTATTGTAGTCTAATATCTGTACATCTATATTGCAACTATAGCGGCAATTTATTCGTCCAAGGATGCGAGTCAAATATGCTCCGCATTAGTAAATTCACGAACGGATTCCAAACATTGGTCTGATACTAGATCCACGACGCAAAGTAAATCGTTGGACGCTGGGTACAAAAGTAACAAACGTAATAAGTAACCATAAAAGTAGGAATGGCGTGTGAATCAAATCAATGTGCTGCGAGTATAGGCCTAATTATTTTGGGAGCAAATAACCCCAGAATTAGTAGAGCTAGGTCACCACTGCTGGAGCCAACATCTGTAAGTACCGATCAACTTTATTCCTGAGGGTCATCTATATCATGTCATATGTGTATCTGTGGAAATACGACAGGGAGTGTTATTATTCTGTACGAGGAGGATCCTGCGAAATGTGTGTCTTATGTCTGGTATGACAATATATTATCAATTTTACCAGAAGCTGAAGGGTTTTATTTATTAGGTCACTTAGGTATAGTTAGGTGTGAATGTCTATTGCTGTTGTTATAATCGTACAGGTGTTTAACCCCCACGCACCCCTGTGTAGTAGCAGGGGTCATTACAATTGGTCGCCCAACTGTGGAGCTCGAAGTACGATATAGCAACAACAATAACATTCACGTGTGCGCATACGCCAATAAACTTAGAGAAATTTTCATGCAGATTAGATGTCATCAGAGGAGAGTTTGGAATTAAGAAATAGAGCTATTAGTAAAGTTAACGTTAAGATGGCAGGAAAGAACTTGGGTATGGACGTGGACAAGAGCGGGGAGGGTGAAGGCTTAATATATACACTATCCGGTGAACCCTTTAGGAATCTATTAATTCCGAGCAAAGCCAGGTCGCTATACAGGAGGGTACTAAAAGTAATGATAATGGAAGGGATGTGAACGATAGGATGCTCCAAATGCTTGCGGCTATGAATGAGACTATTAAGAAGGAAATAGGAGGTATAAAAGAGTCAGTAAATCAGAAAATGGAAAGTGTAAGTAAGTCTAATGAGTCTTTAAGCAGGGAAATAGAGTCGAAATTAGAATCGTTAAGTAAATCTATGAGTGAGTCTATGAAACAGCAGGAAGAGTCTATGATAGAGTCTATGGGTCAGAAGATAGGTGAGGTTAAAGAGACTATGGGTCAGCAGAAACAAGAATTAGGCAAACAAATAGAGTCTGTAGGAAAACAGGTGGAATCGGTGAAATTATATGTAGATGAGGCAGTGAAGAAACAGGCAGAGGCAACTAATACTAAGATAGAAGAATTAAGTAAGGAAGTACAGGAGCATAAATCAGTCATGAGCAGTAGATTAGAGAACTTAGAGAAGGATCTTAGTAGTAAAATAGAGAGAGAAGATGTTCTTAGGAAGGAAATAGGCAGAAAACAGGATAGCGTGGAGAGTAGGTTAGCAGGGATGGAAGGCCATCAGGAAAAGCAAAAGCGGGAACTGGGGGAAGTCAGGAAATAAATTGTTGTTAACGGGGAACTTATAGAAAAGCGAGTAAGCGGAGCGTGTGCAGAGGTTTGCAATACCGTAAGGGATGAGTCTAAGGAATATCTACATAGAGTAGGAGCCGTAGAAAGTAAGTTGGGGGAGATCGAGAGACTTAAGGGAGAACAGGTGACATTGGCGGAAAATAATGAAAACCTTAAGGAAGAGTTAATAAAAGTGTGAATAGAGGTGAGAGACCGACCGATGAGTCACAGAGGAGCAATGTCACTTGGTTGTTCCAATAGGGATCCGGGTCTGCCACAATTTAATTCGCGGCAATTCAATCCAATGGAATATTTACAGTCCGTAGAAAAGAAGTTTAAAAAAGATTTTGATGATGAATTAATAGATTGGGAAACGGTAATGGAAATCCTGTCACACTCGTTCAAGGGAGATGTAAAATCTTGGTTCGAGATACATAGGCCAAATATGAGGAATTTAGAAGATTTTAAAGGGAAATTTAAGGCCAAATTTAGGGGAGAAGCAATTCAAGCCAGGGAAAGGGAAAACCTCATGTTTGGAAAATTTAGGGAGCGCTACGGGGTATCCCTCACAGAGTATTTTCTAGCTCATGTATTGGTATGGAAAAACTTAGATGGGGTCACCTCAGACATAGATATTGTTAGGTTGATGCTGAAACATTTTCCCATTAGAATACAGCAGGCTAGCTGCATGCAGAAAGTGAAAAGTATTGAGGAATTTGAAGAGCTACTAACTAGTTTCGACAATCTAGGCCTTCAGCAAATGAACAGGACGGAAGTGAAGACTGAGAATAGACAAAGTGAGCATCAACCTAATCAGAATAGGAATAGGTTCAATAAGGCTGGCAGAGGTGACAATTTAAATAGAAGGAGGGAGGAGAACAATAACTGGAGGGCAGAAAATAATAGACAAGGGGATAATTATCAGAGGAGAGATAATTTCCAAGGCGGGAAATTGTTCAGAGGGGCCAACAGGAGGGGACAGTTCAGGGAGTGAATGAATCTAGGAGGGGACAGGAACTATATCAGGTAGCGAGCACGAGTAATTGAAACTAGCAGCGGGTTGTGTAAGTAGGTCAGGTAGACAGCCCCAAGGTAGATATGTTAGGCAGTGTGTGATTCAGGAGGAGAAGATGAGTTTCACGCCTATGACGAAGGAGGATTTATTATCTGACCAAGAGGAGTTAAAAGTAGAAGGTAAGAGCGAGGGTTTTTCATCGGTCATTGAAGTAGATATTTTAGGGAGAGGAATGAGGGCTCTGGTAGACTCTGGAAGTGAAAGGTCATGCATAAGCAAGGTGGCTTATGAAGAAATTATTAGAGATGGTCATGAGTTGGAAGAGATACCTATTAAGACCTTACATATTATCACTGCTGCAGGAAGTAAAAGCCAGAAGGTCAGTAAGCAGGTACTGTTGCCTATGAAGTTAGAAGGTAAAGTCAGTCATCAGTGTTGTTTGGTCATACCAAATTTAATTTATGAAGTGGTGCTTGGTAATGACTGGTTAAATAAGCATAAGGTTGTTATGGATTTCGATAGCGGAGTTTTATGTCGGGAGAAAGGCATTAGTGGTCAGGGAATTAAGATGAGGTGTGAGTTAGTTGAGGAGATGGATGGTGCGGGTATCACTAAGGGGTTGGAGGGGATGTCAGTAGGAGTATCTGATGAGCAGATACAGCTGGAGGCTGTGTGCCATATTTCGGTAGAGGAACATGGAGGTGATCCACTTTGGGGAGCGGTGGACAAAAGTAAGTTGTGTGATGAGAGTAAAGAAGATTTATTGGAAGTGTTGCAGGGAAACAAAGAGGTATTTAGTGATACGCCTGGATTAACGCACGTGTACACACATCAATTCGAACTAGTGGATAGTTCACCTTTTTCAGGACCCAGATATGTCATTCCTTTCAGATATGCTGCCGCTGTGGAGGACGAGATTAACCGTATGTTAGATCAGGGTATTATAGAGCCTTCCACTAGTATGTATTCTAACCCCCTTGTTGTTGTTGGTAAGGGTGATGGGTCAGTTAGATTATGTATTGACGCTCGTCAATTAAATTTGAGATTGGGAGGAGACACCTAGGGGCCTGAGTGCATTGAAGACCTAGTTCAGAAATGTACTGGTAGGAACTGGTTTTCAACCATGGATCAGACCGCTAGCTTTTGGCAGGTCCCTTTAAGAATGGAAGATAGGAAGTTAGCGGCTTTCAGCTATAAGGGTGGTCTTTTTCAGCATTGTGTGGTGCCATTTGGATGCAAAACTAGTAGTTCAGCGTTGATCAGGGCTTTAAATTTAGTATTAGGGAGGGACACACACGATTTTGTTACAATGCACATTGACGATCTTATTATTGCATCTCACACTAAAGAGGATCACATAAGACACGTGGACATAGTTTTGAGAGAGTTAAGGTAGGTTTTTTTTACAGTGAAACTTAGTAAGTCTTCGTTTGCAACACAACAGATTACTTTTCTAGGGCACACAATCACTACTCAAGGGATTTTTCCTGAACAATCGCGCTTAGAGAAAATAAACAACACCGCTACACCACGTAACGCCAAGCAACTTAGAAGCATATTGGGGGTTTTCAACTATTTTAGGAGATTTGTCGTTAGGTATTCCAATCTGGTTGAACCTTTTAGGGAACTGTTGAAGCAGGGTGCAAGATGGGTGTGGAACCATGAGCACGAGGCAGCTTTCGCTGAGTTGAAGAGAGGTTTCGTGGATTCAGTTATACTGAAATACCCTAGATTAGATTGTCCTTACGTCCTTATGACTGATGCCAGTATGTTAGGGATTTCAGGGGTGCTGTGCCAGTATGATGAAGGAAATCTAGGAATAGTCTCATTAGCTAGTAGGGGTTTGAGTACGGCTGAGAAGCGTTATACTATCACGGAGATAGAGTTGTTAGCTATTGTGTACTCGCTTGGTAAGTTTCGAAGCTATGTCTTGGGGAGCAAGCTGAAGGTGCTCACGGACCATAATGCTTTGGTATTTATGGGATCGTGTAAGTTGACCTCAAACAGGATGTCGAGATGGATCTTGGCGATCAGTGAGTACGATCTAGAGGTTACACACATCAAGGGTAAGGAAAATATCGTGGCTGACTTCCTAAGCAGGACATAGGTGATGATGATCACCGGGTGGTGAACATTCAACAGGGTGTTGTTTTAATTGTCACAAAGACGGCAGATTGTGTGGAGGAGATTGGTGAGCTCCGGAATATGTTGGCAGAGAAAGAAAAAGACGAGAGCATGGCTCAGATCTTGGGGGAGTTGAGAGTGAAGTTTGATTTTTTTAATGTTGGTGACCAGGTCTTGCTCAGAGTGCCATGTCCGTCTTCCGTTGTTGACAAGGAAATTTCCAAGTTTTTTGAATTGTATAAGGGACCCTTCGTAGTTACTAAGCGTATTGGCGAGTGTGCGTATAGCTTAACAGACCACCAAGGTACCATTGTAGGGTCATACTATGTCTACAACCTTAAGAAGTATATTAGCATGTAATGGTAGGGCAGATCCTCTGAGTTAGATTTAGCCGACATTGCGGTGTATTACACAGGTACACTGCAAGTAATGACGAAGAGGCCACCATTAGCCAAGTGAAACAAAGCAGAGCAAATTAAGTAAATGCATTGTAGCATGTATTTCAGCGTGTGCAACATGGTTCTGTGCCATATCGGTCATGTTTGACATGGCAAAGTTAAGGACACGTGAGGAAATTCCGTGTGAGTTAGTTTTTAGGACACTTGAGAGATCGGTGTGAGTTAGTTTTAGGACAATACAAAGACTTTTGGAAGAAAGATTGTGTAGATTCAGACGTCAAGAAAATGACTGTATTGAGGGTTATTTTTTATATTTGAAGGGTCATTTGTGTATGTTGTTCATTGTATATTTTTAGGGTAATTTGTGTATTTTTGTGTTTTGTGATGGAGTCCCCATTCATATCTTCAAGGGAACTCCATGGAGGGGAATTTGTAACCTTCCAAGTTACAAAGGAACTGAACCCGCGTTCCGGGGAGTTACGGATTTTATTAATCGTGTGTATATTTTTATTTTAGGTCTTTTTATGTTTTATAATTATTTATTCGAGTGTAGCCTATATTATGAGGTGCTTAATTTATAAGTAATTTGTTTAGCGTTAAGTATTATAATTTGAGCAGGATCCAAATCAAGGGATGTTGAAATATTTAACAATGGAGTAATCTGAAAGTTTTGTAACAGAAAAGTGAACACAGGCGATGAAATAGGAGTTGGTGTTCAGACACGGGGTAAAACCCGAGCGCCAGTAAGCGTGAGTCAGAGGTGAGACTTGGCATCCATGTACGAGCGGTGACGATGGGCTGTGTTCCATATATGGTCATGTTGAGAATCAAGCGTTGGGATTGGGTGGATCCGTGGATCAACTCAGGTAACCTGTGATTGTAGAGGGGGGGGGGGTTGATGACGGTACTTGGTATTTTGTGGCATTGGGAGACACTCTTATTCAGACCGCGGGGCGGTGTACACTCTTATTCATACCGCGGGGCGGTGTAGACTCTTATTTTGGACTCCGTGTGGAGTAGGCTTGTTTTTCGGACCGCGTGTGGAGCGGGTCTCTATTTAGAACTCCGGGCGGGAGTGGGCTTGTCTTTTGGTCTTGTGTGTGGAGGATAAGACATTACAGTATTACACTAATTGTGTTTTTGGATACAATAACGAAGTTGCTGGCTATAAGTTCTTAATTAAATGATGAGCGTAGTATTAAGTATATCGCCAAGGTTGCTTATTTCGGACAGCATGAAGTATTGTAGTCTAATATCTGTACATCTATATTGCAACTATAGCGGCAATTTATTCGTCCAAGGATGCGAGTCAAATATGCTCCGCATTAGTAAATTCACGAACGGATTCCAAACATTGGTCTGATACTAGATCCACGACGCAAAGTAAATCGTTGGATGCTGGGTACAAAAGTAACAAACGTAATAAGTAATCATAAAAGTAGGAATGGCGTGTGAATCAAATCAATTGTGCTGCGAGTATAGGCCTAATTCTTTTGGGAGCAAATAACCCCAGAATTAGTAGAGCTAGGTCACCACTGCTGGAGCCAACATCTGTAAGTACCGATCAACTTTATTCCTGAGGGTCATCTATATCATGTCATATGTGTATCTGTGGAAATACGACAGGGAGTGTTATTATTCTGTACGAGGAGGATCCTGCGAAATGTGTGTCTTATGTCTGGTATGACAATATATTATCAATTTACCAGAAGCTGAAGGGTTTTATTTATTAGGTCACTTAGGTATAGTTAGGTGTGAATGTCTATTGCTGTTGTTATAATCGTACAGGTGTTTAACCCCCACGCACCCCTGTGTAGTAGCCGGGGTCATTGCAATTGGTCGCCCAAGTGGGGCTGGCACGTTACAACGTTTTACCTTTAAATATTATTTGGGGATTGTTGATTTTCTGAAATAAGGTAATCGTACCTTTATTAATTTTTCCCTTTGATTATTTAGATGATTTTCTTCCTTCAAAATTTGTGTTTCTGCGTATCTATCGTTCTTGGATTTTAATTCCTGACTGAAGTCAGATGACCTTTAATATATTTATTAATTAGCTACTTTGATCTAAATAGATTATTACTTATCATTCGCTTCTTATGTTACAGATTCCTCGTTTATTTCATTTTATTTAAATTGTAATTTGTATAATTAACTTGTTACTATTTGTGTCATTGGTTTATGTAATGTTATGAATTTAAGATTATATTTTATTGGAAGGATTTTGGTGTTCTTACTCGATCGTAGCTCTAGTTGGGAGCCTCTCTTAAAAATTACCTCTGTAAATATGGTTAGCAGACGTCCTGTTCACATCCCTCCTAATATTCTCACGGATGAGAGGAGTTGCTTGGAATGATTAATTGAAATGTTAATTAGTCATTCCAATTATCAAGTCTTATTCCTTGTGAGGTCACACATTTAAACACATAAACAAGACGATAGCCCCTGCCTCGCGTTGAGCCCGCATACCAATAAAGCCGGGCGGGTGGTTTATACACACGCAAGAGTACTCGCGTGGGTCCGCTAGTAATAATAATAATAATAATAATAATTCAATGAGGTAAGCCCGTTTGATTTTGCTATTCTCCTACCACATTCGTGAAGAAATGAATTACAAGTAACAAAATTACCTGTAACGATTACTTTTCCAATATCAGATATTTGTATTCAATAGGGAACGGAATTTTAGGCGTATGGTATGAAAAACATATTTTTGTATAGGTATAATAATTCGACTGGCTGCGTGACTCAGCGGTATCGATCTCGTCTGATGTCCCAAAGTTGCAGGATTGAATCCTGGCACAGCCAGTTGGCATTTGAGGGTGCGCAAATGCGAGGGAGCTGTGTCAGTAGATTTACTGGCACGTTAAAGATCCCCTTCGGGGCAAAATTCCGACACCTCGGTGTCTCTAAAAGCCGCAGTAGTAACAAGGGACGTTAGTTAGTTATTGTTGTTTTAGGGGCGGAACTACGAGGTCATCTGCCCCTATATAAGAGACGTAAAACCAATAACATTATTATTATTGTTATTATCTCTAATTAGTACAAAACAAAGTCCCCGATTCTTGGATGTATTTCGATGCGGTTTTCACCATTCTGTAGAGGATATCTCGAGGAAGTTTCCTGTAGAAAATAATTTATTTATAATCAAAGGAAGCCTAGCAGTAACGATTTCAGTGAAAAAGTAGAAAAAAACCTGGCTCCATGCGCTTTTTAAGCTCACGCTGGGCAAACCGTTAAAAATATCAATATATTATGAGGGTAAGAATTGTTGAGCATGAAATGTTCTACAAAAAGTCCGGGAGAGCATATCTCTATCTTCAATACATCGCCCACTATAAGTGATTTTACGTTTTCATTTCTTCCAACAATCTCCATTCAATTACTGAGGCGACAGTTTACGAGCTAGCGCGTAATGCATTCATAACTGTACCCAGGCGAAGCCGGGGCCGTTTGCTGGTTATTATTATATAATTCGCTAGGGCCATCTAGGTCCACGTTGAGTCTTGTTACATTTGGCTTTCTTTTGCGCCCTGAATTCCCTCATCCTTGGAAAATGAGCCTGCTTTTGTTCCTCTGTCCAAGAGGCACCATGCCTTCATTTTAGAAGTCAACCCTGGCAATGCGTCGTCGGGATTGATTTTCAGTATTTGTAGGTCTTATTAGGTGTTTCTAAACCAGGGTGTCATGGTTTTGAGGTTGGAATCAAAAAGGTGAAAGATCTCCTTTGCCAACCAGCTGCTGTCCATTAGTGAGAGGTGGCCAAAATATCGTGCCCCTCTTTTACGGATTGTGCCTGTAAGCTTCTCTATTTTACTATAGACTTCCTTACAGGATCTGATTTGGTGGATGCCAGTCTTGAAATTGGATCTCACGATTCCTCTAATGATTCTGCGTTCTTTTTTCTCCAGTTCTACGAGGAACCCTTTATCGGCATTTAGGCAATGGGTTTTGGCAGCATACATAACTACTGGCTTCAGAACCGTTTCATAGTGACGTATCTTACAAGGGGAACACGCCACCCGATTTCCCGGAAACTTCGCTGAGTGAAAGAGGGGTCGAAATAAGCGAACACATGTTTCGGCTTATCCATAGACTACTAGCCTATTGCTGCGTTACTTGAGCCAGCGTGCAGTGAATACTGTAGTATCGTGGCTGGAGTTGGAATGAGTAGTACTTCCAATCGCGCGCAACGTCATTGGAAAGTTTTCTATCACATGAACCAGCTGACACCATTTAGCGAGTACAGATGCAACCATAAGCTTCTGACATTTGTTACTAAAGATCGATTGTTGGTTGAGATGGATAGTTCTTCCACTGAGCCACTCAAATGGGAGCATAAATTGCATTTGATGTAATTTTTGTAGGAATTATACTAGAGCCGTCCTAACTTCCGACTTGAAGTTTCAGTGATGCGTCACAACTACACTCTAACCAGCCAATCACAGGCAGCCATTCAAATGGATATATCGATATAAATCGAGTTTCGCTGACGACGTTGCCAGCTAACTTCTTGCGTTCACATGTTGTTGTCAGCCTTTTGCACTGTGCTCTGTTAGTTTAATTGGCGGTCTTTGTGTTTTCTCGTATATTTTTCTTTTGACAATATTCTAGTCTGTTGTTATTTAATAGCTTAGTATTTGTTTGTCGTTTGACATAGTGTAGTATAATTACGTGTAGTTGTAGGTTAGCTTTAGGTTAGTGAGTGTTTGTGTCATTTCTGTCGTGCGTGTGCGCAATAGTGTCATGCCGGGGTCTAGCACGCAAATGCCAAGCGCCAAGAGAGGAAAGGCCTTAGGACAAGGGACTCCACTAAGGAGTCAAACCCGGGAAATGATTAGTAATGTGCGAGAGTACTTTGAGAGGGAGAAAGACAACGGGGAAACTCTATTACCTGTTGCTCAGGCAGTACAGAGAACAGCTGATGCGACTAAGGTTCATAGAAGCACAGTAATAGGAATTGGGAAAGAGAAATTCCATGCGGAGGAACAGGCAGCCGGACCATCTAAACTAGAAACGCCAGGCAAGAAGAGAAATAGGCCTAAAACAGTGACTGATTTGGATGCTTTCCAACAAGACGCTATTCGCCGTCATATTTATGCTTATTACCGCAGAAAAGAGCATCCGACAGTTGAGAAATTACTCCGTTCTCTTGACAATAGCGATCTTTTTCGCGGAGGGAAATCTTCTCTGAAAAAAGTAGTGAAGGATCTGGGATTCCGATATAAAAAGGTTAACGGGCGGAGAATACTAATGGAAAGAAGTGATATTGTAATGTGGCGGTGCAGATTTTTGAGGGAGATTATGCAAGAAAACTTTGATTCTATAGTGTGGCTGGATGAAACGTGGGTCAACGCCTCTCATTCCCGGGGAAAAGTCTGGACAGATGATTCCATGGAAGGTACATTGGCAGTGCCTGTTGCGAAAGGGGGGAGAATAATTGTAATTCATGCTGGTACGTCACAAGGTTTCCTGCCAAATTCTCTTCATGTGTTCCGATCCAAGAAAACTGGTGATTATCATGAGGAGATGAACAGTACCACATTCCAGAAATGGTTTGAAGAATTGCTGAACAACTTGCCTGAGAAGAGCACAATTGTTATGGACAATGCCCCATATCATAGTGTCATTCACGACAAAGCTCCAACAATGGCAGCAAGAAAGAATGTGCTCATTGAGTGGCTGACGAGCCATAACATTCCTTTACGTGACGACATGAAGAAAGGGGAGCTCATGAATCTCGTGAAACTGAACAAGCCACAGTTTCCAGTGTATGAAGTGGACGAAATTGCTAGGCGACACGGACATAAAGTTATCTGACTTCCCCCTTATCACTGCCATTTCAATGCCATCGAACTTATTTGGGCCCAGGTGAAAAATTACGTCGCAGTTAATAACAAACTCTTCACGATTTCAGAAGTAGAAAGACTTCTTTCACAGGCTGTGGACAATGTTAGGGCGGACGACTGGGAGAGAGTCGTGAGACACACGAAAGGAGTCATTAATGAAGCTTGGGAGAAGGAAGATATCATTGTTGAAGACGTGGAAAGATTTGTAATTTCTTTGGGGTCAAGTGATAGTGATAGTGATGGTGATAGTTCAACAGACGGCAATAGTGACTCCGAAATGAGTGGTGTATTCCCTTTATAGGCTCCGAACGCGAGGCGGCAATGGTGAGTAATTTATTTGTAACAATTTTGCTCTGCTTCATTATTAACCGCAGTATATGTGTAATTTCTGCTACTATGTACTTATTCACGAGTATGATGTTGTGTGTAAACATGTCTGTTCACATTACGAGTGTTTTGTTAAATTTGCGGCTATAATCATGTACGTCAGCTGATTCGCGTTAGTGAACTGGCAACATCGTATCGCCAGCCGGTGAACTGTCAAGTCGGAAGTAACGATGGCGGCACTATAGTTCCTGAAACTCAAGGTTTCCTTGTGACAGAAACAGATCAAACTGACAATTGTTTTAGTCTTTCTCCTTTTGGTCGCAATGTTAAGCGTTGAAAAGCAAACTTGGAATAGTGAAGTCTGTGTTTGACCATCATCTGCGCACGCATTATCCTCTCAAGTTCTTCGAGATCTGTGCAGACCATTTCATCACTCCAAATGATTCTGCGCTCTTTTATCTCCAGTTCTTCAGCATTTAGCGGCTGCATACAGAACTACTGACTTCAGAACCGTTTCATAGTGACGTACCTTAGTGTTTTGGGAAAGGTACTTCGTGCGTTATGTTTGGTATGCTATTGCAAATTTGCGTATTCGTTCCCGAAGTGCTTCCTTGTCCAGTCCATTTTTCGTGATGACCTTACCTAGGTAGGTATACTTGAAGTTTTCCACTCGGTGAATATCCCCGTAATTTGTGTGGAGGTTTGGAAGAGAATTTTTGATGTTAGTCATTACTTCTGTTCGTTGTATTATTATTATTATTATTATTATTATTATTATTTAAATTATAGAAAGTATGATGCTTTTCAGTCGGTCAACACGATTGTACCCATATTTTCAGACATGCATTTTAAAGCCTAAGTGTAATGGATCGGATGATGATCGCTTGACGCTCGAAACTGGCCATGTAAATTTATTTCAGGATTAGGGAATAATCCATCTCATTTGGGTACAACAATCGTGTTGACCGACTGAAAAGCATCAACATTTCGTTTACTAAGACAACACTGAAAATGGCTTCAAAAACCATAATGTTTAAATTATAGTTAAGTTTAGTAGATATAAACATTTTGACCCCTTGTGACCCGTCAGATGGATCCACGCGTGGACAGCGGTGAGCTGATTTCCGGCGGAAGCCTTGATTGAGTGTTGCGGTTGTGTTTGTTCGAGGCGATTGTTCCGCCTATGTTTGATAACGCGTTTATTTTTAGTTCCTGGTGCGGTTATCCTATTCTGGTAAGAGATACAGCCTACTCTTTTGGTTATTCTGCTTCAGGCTGCTAGAATACGTAATCCTATTCTTGTGGGTGGACTTCAACAATGAGGTAAGCGCATTTGCTCTTGCCATTCTCCTGCCCAATAGACAACGTGAAGAAGTGAAGCACAAATACAATATACTCTCGATTATCCGTGCGTGGACTTACCGGTTTGCGGATTAACCGTGCGAATACAGTATACAGTACAACAATTCTTTTTAAATTAATACTGTACTGTGAATTGATTACGTTTGAATTTATTTTTCTTACATATTTTTGCAGTGTACTCCCGGTGCGGGTATGTTATTTTTAGTACGGTACTCTGGGAGGTCGACGACTTCTTGGTTTGTCCAGTCTTGTTTTGTAATAGCGAAGTGTAAGTTCCGTAAGAAGGTGGGATTAGGCTTATTTCAAGGTTGCTGGAAGGCAAGTGCTGTCTGCATTCCATTGAGGGATCCGCTTAAATGGTCAACAGCTGTTGAGCAGATAAACGACCAAACGCAGAGAACCATTAAAGACTTTTCAGAGCACAATAATGTGGGTAAGTTATCTTTATAAATGTGCTATAGCCTACTTTACATGGTACCGTTTAAAAAAATAAAAAATAGAAGGCATTCGTCTTGCAAAATGCTTTTGGATTATCCGTGTTTTCCGATTATCCGTGACATTCAACACGGTCATTAGCCCGGATAAACGAGAGTATACTACGGGATATAGGTACTATCCAAGTAGATGGGGAAGACTTGCCACGTGTAACAAAATTTACATATCTAGGCTCTATGATCACTAATGATGGAAGTCTTGTAGAAGAGGTCAATACGAGAATCAGCGCAGCTTGGTTGACGTGGCGAACACAACTGGAGTCACCTGCGATCGAAGGATGAAGGACAACCTAAAGTCAAAGATCTATCGTACTACTGTACCATCTGTCCTGTCGCATTGTACGGATGCGAGTGATGGCCGACAACAACAGTGACAGAACGTCGCTTGGGCGTTATGGGGACCAAGATGTTGCGATGGACAGCGGGTGTCACCAAATTGGATCATGTTTCCAAATCAGTGACAAGATGCGGGAGTGTCGTCTGCGTTGGTTTGGTCATGTTCTACGAGCGGAAGCGAACTCAATTGCAAAGACTGGCTACAATGTACAAGTCGTCGGCAAGAGACCTACTAGGGAAGACCGAAGCAACGGTGGGATGATATGCTACATGGAGATCTGAAGAGCCAACACCTTCATCCAGACATGGTCCGAGACAGAAACAAGTGGCGACAACGTATCCATATAACGGACCCTGCAGCTAGGCGGGACAAACGCTAAGGAAGAAGAAGAAGATACTACGGGATAACCTGTGACTATTACTTTTTCATTTGTTATCATTTAGGATCGAAATTTAATGTTTTCAGCTGGTCAACACGAATGTACCCAAATGGTTTCCTAATCCTGAAAAAAAAAAAAAAAAAAAAAAAAAAAGAGATTATTAAAATAGACTCGGATGACCTGTTTTCATCGTCAAGCGATCATCACCAAATCCTTTACACTTAGGCTATAATAATTTAAATAACAGTCTAATAATAATAATAATAATACAAAAAGAAATCTTACCTTACGCTTAAGATTCCGTTCCCTATTAATGTATTGATACGTGCTTCCCCTAGTAGCAAGTTCGTTAATTGGATCAAAGTAGGTAAAGCACGACACAAATGGTCCTTTAAAGAAATATTAGCTTTATTGCAGGTCAGAAATATTCACCATACAATAGGCACATACAAATCATTAGCTGTCTTACTCAAGTTTGCTCCCTTGTGAGGAACACTCACCCTTTAACTTGCTCATGCAGTTAATCCCTCACTAATGAGACCGGTGTCCTCGCTACAAATAACAACAACTCTTCCTCAAGTTCACAAGCCACAGTCTGGCACTCACTGTTCTTGAATACCACACACTGTTTCGCAATCCACACGTCACCGCATTACCTCTTTCGCACAGGAAAAACACACTCACTGACACTGGCCAGAGTCGCTCTTTATATATCGGGGCTGACGACTCACAGATGTTTCTTGAGTGGACCAGAGTTCACAGCTACTCTCAGAACTTCTCGAGATTTCCAACACTAGTTGGGCCACGAACATTCTGGACCATGCCTTTTGTTCTCGCTGCGCAAGTGGCTGGCCGACACAGAGCCTGGCGGTAGCCTCGAGCGGCTGTGAGTTACGCGCGAGGGAATGAAGCAAACCCGTACCCTTAACAGTATTTTATTAATCTCATGTAAACTTTTTCAAGATTAGGGAACCACCCATTACAATTGGATACATTCGTATTGACTGACTGAAAAATATTGAATTTTGATTACTAAGGCAATACTGAACAAGTAGTTCCGTAAATAAGTAAATAGCCTATTTTCATACATCTTACTTATGTCCATTGCCTCTATCAACAGACAAAATTTCAGTTTGATTACTGAAATATATTCGTAGATATCAAGAAACGTCTAAATATTTCGGATGGTCGCCATGTTGGATTTGTATATATCTTGGCCATAGGGTTATGTACTATTAGATAAAGATTATATTGCGTAGGTTTATTATTCAAACTTCAATCGCATGATAAGGACACAAGAAATTAAAATTTAATTTTAAAATTTCGCACCGCTGCCACAGTGGGCTAGAATTTTGAAAACATGGCCAAAATATAAACAGTTGTCCAATTTGTACGAAAGTTAGTATGTAAAGATTATCGAAGTTGCTGAATAATAATATATCAAAAATTCAAAATGGCGGATCCAAGATGGCGGGAAAATATTGATATGTCATTTTATTCATATAAAAGTATTTTTTTGGGGAATTATCGAGGATGCTGATGAAGACTGAGTTCAAAAATTTAAAAACCAAAATGGTGGATCCAAGATGGCTGACCAAAATTGATAAAAGTCTTTTTATTTATATAAAAGTCAATATTTAGGGGTTGTTGTAGTTAATGGTTAAAAATATAAGCTCAAAAAATGAAAGGCTAGAAAAAAGAACCAAATAGAGGATAGAAGGTAGTGTAAAATATTACAAAAAATAATTTTAATTCAATGACAATTATTCATTTAGTAAATTGTTTGTAACTATAATTAGAAGTTGACGTTTTCTTCTTCTTTTTCATATTTCATCATCTTCTTTATCTTCTTCTGCTTCTTCAACTGAATCGTCGTCATCATCATCATCATCATCTTCAATGACTGTTTCCTCATCATCTGCATCGGGATCTTCATAATCTTCCGCCACAGCAACTAAGAGGGCAACGGCTTCTTATCAACTTATTGGTTGACCGATGGGTAAAATGGCCGAAGAAATAATTTCTGGTCCGTGGATCAACAATCTATGGACTGTTGTTGGCATGTTGTACCAGGGGTATTCTTTGACGTAGTGTCTGGCAGTAGCAATGGCGTAAGCTCGATACTTTTCAACGTCGATTTGACGTCACCTCGAAATTGTCTGCAAAATAATGTGAAAACATAATTAAGTACAAGTTTTTCGGGCTTATAGGCCGTGGTCCAGACAGGACCAAGGAAAGGAGTGGAACCCTTGATAATGCCGGACGCAGTTTCCGGAGAAACGTCGGGAGATATCCTGTCTGGACCACGGCCTACAAGCCCGAAAAACTTGTACTTAATTATGAACGCCGGCCGTGAAAGACTAAGCTGTTATATCAATGTGAAAACAGTGTATTAGATCTTCGGAAACTCCAGTTATCAACGCTGATGTTGGAGTGATTTCAAAGAAACGTCGAGAGGCGTTTCCGTCCTTTTTCCACTTATTATATTCTTTACAATGCTTCTAGGCATCGATTATAATTTAAATTGTACAAATGTAGCTGATAATTAATTATTTTTATTGCCATTTTTCAACATGTCTCAATAATGACATTTTTCAAGTATCGCTTAAAACGTGCCTCAAAGCCGGAGTTGGTACTAGTTGGTGGATTTGAAGGTTAATTTACAAAGGTAATAATGTATAGGCTACTTGTGGACACAGTGCAAATGAAAGCGGAATGTCGTGGAATTCGTAACTTATCTCTATTTTCAAGCAAGTTTTACAATTTTCTCGTGCATTTTCCGGAATTGAGTTAATCAAAAGCAAAATAATAATAATAATAATTTAATGACTTAATAATGATATAAATGGTTTTTATATATTACATACCTTCTGGAACACCCACAATATTGAAAATATTCGCTTCACTTAAACAGAACACAAACATTTGTCTTCAACGACAAGACTATTGTGTAGCTTGGCCGTCTGCACGCACCGCTAACAATGAATTGCCGCGATTGACCTGAAATATAACGGACGAAATGGACACCTACTCGTCCGCACAACCGGTATTCAGTAGTCCCAACATTACTGTAGCCAACCTGATAGTCCAATCCCATCTAGAAACTTATTTTTTCCTTTTTGGCCACGTTTTCAAGATTCTGGCCCACTGTGCGCCGTCGTCTTGAGGTTTTGTAAACAATTGAACTAAGTTAGATGCCAGTACATTACAATGAGCATAAACATTTGCTCTACCATGTGCCACTGCGCTCGGATGGTTAAATTGCGAGAAACGTGTATGTAAATGTTTCAACTTCGCCTGGTCGCCATGTTCGTTTTGAACTAACAGGTTTTTAAAAGTCCATAGGTAAACTTCTAATACTGCCCATTATCACCGTACAAAATTTCAGGGTGATATCAGTAGTAGTTTCGGAGATATAGAAAGCTGGTGAAATATTTCGCACAGCCACCATGTTGGATTGGTGCGACGTAATAAAATTTGAAGGGCACTGGCGGGTTCAAAATAGTACTATGTCCTTACCGAGTTTTATTGAAATCGCTCCAGGCGTTTAGATTTTATTAGGGGAGGGGAGACATACACACACACGGACAAAAGGTGATCTCATAAGCCTATTTTTTTGTCACAAATGAAAATAGGCTAAAAATGGCTTCCAACACGATAATATCATTTAGGACACGGAATTTATGGCGCAAAAATGAAATATTATTTTGCTTTTATGGAGAAATGTCAGCTAAAATGTTTAAAATATTTGTGTAATGTTGAGTTTTAACTTCACATAAATAACTTCATTAGGAAATTTCCAATCCGCTTTTTGCTTTTGTAACCGTTAATCCATTTCAGGGCCTTGGACATCGCGATCATTTATCATTTAGTAACAAATTTAAGTTCATGAGATCAACTTTTGTCCGTGTGTTTGTGCCTGTTCTGGTCTACCTATATGGACGAGCCTGGAAGTTCTGATTGGCTCAGTTAGTGGCGGTTGGAGGGGGATACATTTGGGAAGCTTGCAGTTTCACATGACATTAATCTTGTGATCATGAGCCACCGGACCTGCTTTTTACGTGGAATCCGAAACAAAGGACATGGCCTTTCACTTCGAAAACCTCATAATCATTGACCGGGAATCGAACCCCATCCACCATGGTGAGAGGCCAAGACCAAGACTACTGCGCCACTACGCCCCCGAGTTTATAACAGTACGAATACGATGTGAAAGTGCTAAGCTTATGTTGGCTTCACATAATGTATCTTTCGCAAATGAGAATTAAGATGTTCGCCCTAATAGCTGTACGGCTCCGTGGCTAATAGGTTAGCGTGCTAGGCTTTGACCCGAAGGATCCAGGGTTCGATTCCCGGCCGGGCCATGGGGAATTTAATCTCCTGTGGTTAATTCCTCTGGCTCGGGGACTGGATGTTTGTGACGTCTTCGTGTACAAAGAAACCAAACATTGGAAACAAATGGAATCAACAGAAACAAGTTAAAAATAGAAAAGGTCAATGGCCAGAGTCAAGGCGTATAAAGCCGGAGGTTATGGGTTCGAGTCCCACATGAATCTGGCATTTTAGGTCTTTACCTTCCATCTAAATGAATTCTAATTTCTGTGCAATATAGACCAAAAAGCTGAAAGCTTCAATTTGTCACAATTACAATCTCAAATATGCAAGTCCGGGTTCGATCCAGAGTCTGCCAAGAAATTTACGTCTGGTCTCAGAGCAGGAACGGGTACACTCGGCCTAGTGAGGTAAAACATAAAAGAGATGGGTTCGATTGCCGGTACCAATTAAGCCATCCTGAAAATACAGAGGTGTGCAAATTATTAGACTGAACGACAGTTTTCCAACATTTCATTTTTACTTTTTTTTATGAATTGCAAGGTGGTGAAATGATTTCAAACGATTAATTAATAGTCTTAGGCTAATTACATTTTCTATTAAGAAACTGAAGTCGCCTCCGTGTTGTAGTGGTCAGCGTGCTTAGCTGCCACCCCGGAGGTCCAAGGTTCGATTCCCGGCTCTGCCACGAAATTTGAAAAGTGGTATGAGGACTGGAACGGGCTCTACTCAGCCTCGGGCGGTCTAAATGAGTAGAGGGGGGTCAATTCCCACCTCAGCCATCCTCGAAGTGGTTTTCCGTGCTTTCCCACTTCGTCTTCGGGCAAATGCCGGGATGGTCCCTACCGTCAGGCCACGGCCGCCTCCTTCCCTTTTCCTTGCCTCTCTCTCCCTTTATTCCCATCCCGTCCCATCCCTTATGAGGCCCCCTGTTCGCTTTGCAGGTGAGGCCACCTGGGTGAGGTGCTAATCCCGCCTCCCCAGTTGTACCCCCCTCCCACTGATGTCCAGCTCCAGGACAATGCCCGTAGAGGCGGTAAAGGTGGAATCCCTCGCTAAGTCCGTGGGAAAAGCCTACCTAATGCGTAAGCTGACTACGAAAAAAAAAGTGAATTAAGAAACTCACTAAAATGTTTCTTTTATAAAATCCACTAAGGCATTATCCTTGCTAATGCAGAATGTTACACGTTTCATTTTGATTACTTTATTTTGTTTTTTTTTGTGTGAAATTAGAGTAAAGGAAGCGGCTTCGGTGGCGTAGTTGGTAGCATGCTGAGCTTCTATGCCCAAGATCGCGGGTTCAAACCCGGCCAAAGCCGTCGGATTTTTTAAGAGCGTTAAAAATCCCTCAGTATGCCATCCTTCGGAGGGGAAGTAAAGCCGGCGGTTCCAAGTCACAGATTTATGGCTTGTTAAAGAACCTTCCACTAATTACACCTGTGTGAAGCTAAATTAATTATAGATCAAACAACGCTCTAATTAGGTTCCTACGTTCGTCGCCAGGAGCCGACTGCGGTGGCATCTGGTAACCGATTCTGAACTAGTAGTCTTTGACGGTGGCGTTTGGCGGCAAAAGTAGGAACTATTTGAAAACTGCAATGTCTGCAGTCATTACTTGAATTGAAAACAGATAACACACACTAATACAGTCATCACAATTAACACCGGTTATCAGACAGATTCTACACACACCCAAAGTACACGGGGCTACATGACCGCGTTGTCGCAGCCCCTAAACTGAGGAACCAACCAACCAAGAGTAAAGGATTTTGAAGTATTTTGTTACTGATGGTCCAATCTTGAACTATTCAAAGATTCGTGGGCAATGGATTGAAATCACTTGATCTTATGGTACATTCCAAAGGAAATGAAAAAAGAAAAAAAAAGGATCCAGCTCTGGTATTCCTCAGAATCTCCAATTTTGAAAATTTCCAGACGCAATATTTTAAGGGAAAAGTTGGAAGTCCACAGGGGAGAAAACCTGGTGGGTAGATTATAGGCTAGGGAATAACCCACCCACCAAGGGAAGATGATTAAGAGAAGGAAGTAGATTTGGGATTGGAAAAGAAGGATAGAAGAATAGGAGGAGAGTCCCACAAAAGTTATTAATTTGACTTTTAATCCATTTAGAAGCGGTTGCCACCGCAAATATGTGCTCGGATACCTAAAGTGGCTACGAGCTTGGTCGAAGCTGACGGGAACCGCAGCTAAGGCTTGGGCAGTTTGCCAGAGAGAGGCTTTAGTGTGTTTCCTTCCAAGCACGAATAAAAGTACTATAGGGAAGGGTGATGGTCTGGCCAGACAAATAGTAAAAGCTTTATTAAGCGTTAACGAGGGCATAAACCTAGGAAGAGCTAGGAAAGCCAGGATCCTGCCTAACTGTAGTATCAGAGAAATGATGAATCCAAAAAACAAATATTTAATTTATTTAACAATGCAGGATTAATTAATCTTTTTAACAAATAAATATTCTCTATGTAGTTAACAATTTGGGGTCGCAGACCTCCCAACATTAAACGGTTGCTCCAGGCAATTGACAATTTACAAGGTTTCAAACCTTAAGGAAGGAAGGAAGCTTGTAGTTTAACGTGACCGTTAATCTGTAGATCATAAGCCACGGGACCTCCTTTTTACGTGGAATCCGAACCACAGGACATGGCATTTCACTTCGAAAATCTCACATGCATTGACCGGGAATCGAACCCGGACCGCCTTGGTGAGAGGCATACAGCTAGACCGCTGAGCCACCACGCCCCGTTTCAAACCTTACGTGTTTCTAAAATCTTTATAAGATTTAAACAAATGAGCAATGAAATAATTAAAGCTTGAACGTGAATTGAAGTACAAAAAGTGCACCTTAAGAAATTCTGGAGAGAATGTTCTAGAGAAAGTGACAACTTTGAAAATAACAATAATAACGTGAAAAATAAAATAGAAGTTCCTACAACTTCTTATATTTATACAGAGTTAATATATGAGAATTATACAAAGAGGGCAGGTCACTTACTGTGAAACCTGAAGAAAGTGAAAAGGAAGTTTCTAGACTTCTTATGTTTAATTAGGAATCACGAGCAAAATGGGACATTTTCCATTTCGTGAAACCTGAACATGACTCGCTCAAGAGTTTAAAGAATTGTTTTCCCTAATTATGGGAAAGGAACAACGTGAATTTAAAACTTGTATCACACAAGCAATTATGCAGAATTTACTTAATGTTAAACTAGCAAAGTTGGAAGGGCACCTCGTGAGTGACACCTTATAGAGAAGTTTCAATTTTATAAATAATGGTTGTTAGTAGAAGGTTAAGGAAAGATCATTGGGATATAGGATCAATGTTCATGGCCGTATTTAATATAACCGGACGACCGCGACGCGGTAGAAACGTGGAGAAAGCACTGTTTATCACTGTAGTCAATGAAGATGGATTCAAAGTTCACTATAGAAACACTAAAGTTCATGAAAAAGAAAATTATTGCAATTATGGAAAGAACTGATTGCACTATATAGATGAGAGTCTATTTCTTGAAAAAGTTGTAATTTACCATTAAATGCGCCATAGAATTTTCCAGAGGTTCCAGCGGTGGAAGAAAGTTAGCTATTGCAAAAATTTATAAGGAAGATTCCTCATTTTAACTAGCATTTTCACAGTGCGTGAACAATACTTGACGACAAGACTCGCAGATAGAGAACAAGGTCTAGAAGGTTCCAGAACGACCTTAGCAGAAAATGGGGTTGAGAAAATCCAACGGAGGAAATAGTTTTATAATTATAGGCAGCGGGTATTAGATAATATCCCACGTAGCGAGAGGATTTCTCGTTTGAATCGCTTAAGAAAAGCTCTTTTATAGTAAGGTTGGCTTATACAAGTAAAAGCTCAACATGGCAAAACCCACGAAGAATGATTATTGCCCCAAAAGTAAATAATTTCACACTGCCTATAATTAAAAGCACTTGGAAGTTAAAACCATGAAGATGAGGTTAAAACTTTTTAAAAATGGTACTTGTCTTTGTTGCATGTCGAAGTGAAGTTCCTTATGAATACTATCTAGCCAACATGGCGTAGAAGAGTGTGTGCCTCTTGGTTTGAGGCTAGCTCGAGAGGAGCTTTGACTGAACGAGTCAACTGCAGACGGAGAAGTGAGAGCAGCTCAACGGAGCACGGAGAGACCACGGAAGGGGAAAGAGTGGGGGTAGGAAACAAAAGGTATACATATCAGCATAACCAACTTAAATACAACAAAATAATCTTCTTTTGCTGAGCTGGTCTTCAAGGAGTTGACAACAGTATCTGGTAGCCAAATGGATATGGAATTCCTCTTGCGCGAGGAAGAGTTGAAGAGCTTCAGAGATTTGTTGTTATATGACGCTAGGTGGGTCACAGAATATATATCTGGAACAGACTCATACAAAATATAAGAGACCTGAACCCCTAAGAGAGAACAGAAGATCACTGTTGGTGTCTGACAAAAAGGAAGGAAAGAACGTGCAAAAGCATTCAAAATTATAATCTCAGGTACCGTGCATTCCAAGAATGCACCATACTGGGAGGGGCAGACACCAACAGGGAACAAATAAGCAATTAAACATTTA
The DNA here is from genome assembly GCA_946902985.2 of Meconema thalassinum. Lineage (NCBI taxonomy): Eukaryota > Metazoa > Arthropoda > Insecta > Orthoptera > Tettigoniidae > Meconema > Meconema thalassinum. The sequence goes on from OX336391.1 coordinate 219,706,168, forward strand.
AGAGTAATACAGTAATTGAAGAGCAGTGGTCTTGTGATCTGACCATTATTGGTCAAGACTCTGAATACCCTGACTCTCCTATCTCTTCCAGGGTAACACTTAGTCACTTTTCCAAAAGGCCCGACTAGGGGGGGGGGGGGGTGGAACATCCCTAACCAAGACCAAGTCTCCCACTTGAATGTCGGGACTGGAAAGAAACCACTTCTGTCTCCCCTGCAAGGAAGTTAAATATTCCAAGTTCCACCTCTTCCAAAAGGAATTACGGAGGGCTTCAAGTTTCCGCCAAGCGATAGGTAGATTAGAATCCCTGAAAGAAATGGAAAGGGGAGGAGGGGCAGAGAGAGAAGGGCGTGTAAGACAGTGACCAGGTGTGAGTGGAAGGAGGTTATCAGGGTCATTGGAAAGCGGAGTTGAAAGGCGAGAATTATCAACACTTTCAATCACAAAATAACTAGAAGCTGAGGGAAATAAAGCACTAGTAAAGATTGCGATACGATGAGAAAGAAGAATTGGCAAGTTTAAACAAAGCGTATAGAAACAAGTACATCTATTCAGGACAAGAATATACCAAATAAACAAAGGAACTGTGCGAGTAGAAAGCAAGAACGCCATAGGTAACAAACTAGTAGCCATAAACAATAACCTCAAGTTATAATGAGTATCAAAGGGGTTACTCAGAAAAATACTTAAGTCAGCGAAAAACGTGACATGACAAGCATGAATACAAAAACACATCAAATGTGACGACGAGAAAAAACCAGTTTGTTCATCAATGAACATTAAGATCGCAAAATGTGCAAGCAAATTGCAATACATACGCGCGTGAGAAATACGCAACGAAGTTTTGAAACAGGGATCAAAGCAGTTATGGAATACGAGCATGAGTAAGTGAGGGACGTAAACAAGTACGGCCTTGACACACATGGTACAACGAGATAAGACATATAAATAGCTGACAGAGTCCTTAAGCGGAACAAGTTTATCTTGGGAAGTAGGTAAACGGCTTCTGTACTTATAGTAGCAACTCGACAGACAATGCTTTGCAATCAGCCAAAGTTGAGATAAGAGAAACTTGTTTTGACCTTTGGCAATCATACAGGAAATAAACAACAACTTGGCGTTATTCAGGCTTGTAAACAAACAGGTTTGAAAAACAAGCAGTTCGGAGTACACACACACTAGCTGAATCAGCTGTAACTTAAAGCGGAACGAGTCACACGACATGCAGTCAATCGTAACTTGGACGTGAAAAAGCAATTTAAAGCTATATGAAATAAAGTAGGAAATCAATTTCGCATAATTGAGAGGATCACGAAATCGGACAATTTTCAACAAAAAGAAGCTTAATTCTTCCGAGCAAAGAAGACAAGCTGGGACATTGAGACGAAGGTTATGCATAAGAATAGTTATTCTAGATGCTATAGAATTCAGAGTTTCAAGCGGTTTCATAAGCGACTTCCAATTGCGAGGAAGGGGGGAGGAGCCGGCCGTGGCCATCCTTCTACATAACGAAAGAAGTGAAACATAGCGTACAGCAAAGTGATGGTGACTGATAGCCATGGTTTTACACAAGGGGAAGATAGTTTTCGAGGAATAGTTTAAGCAATTAACTGCTATAAAAAATGACATAAGAAGATAGACGAAATAACACAAAGCAAGGCGAACTTGAATGGCCATCTTGTGCGGGAAGAAGGAAAAGCCATTTAAACAACTTACAGGGTTAGCGCAGTTGTTCACGATAAGACATCGTTTCGACAAGTGGTTTTCAAAAATATTGAGATTTGAAACATGAGCGTTCTCTTTTTCAGAAATGGGATTTATGTCAGCTGTGACGAAATGACATTGCGTTTTGGTTTGAACACTGGGATGTTGAATTTCACCAGTAATAACCCAACCAAAATCGGTGTCTCTAGCGACCACGGTTGAAGATAACTTGCGTGTTTGTTTGCGAATGCAATTCCAAAAAACATTGGCACTGAAAAGCACATCAATGGGACCTTGAGCATTAAACTGAGGATCGGCTAACCTTAAGTGCGAAGGAATCTTTAATCCGGAGGTATCGATAGAGTGACTTGGAGTGTCCTTGCCAATACTGGTAAGAATGAGACAGTTTAAATTAAGATTGGTGTTTCTTTGGCAAACGTCTCTGATTTTCAATTTTGAAGACTGCAAAACTTGAGTTTTCAAATTGTCAATGCCGGTCACATTGATAGAAGTAGGCGATGACGAAAGACCTAGTTTTTTAATCAACGATTGCGAAACAAAGTTGTGCGTTGAAGCGGAATCGAGAAGACCACGGGTTCTGAACCAATTTCCAAATCTATCTTGGATTTCAAATTGTACAGTGGTCAACAGGGTTTGCGCACTGTGAAAAGTGTCGGCGTTGGAAATGCAGGAAGAAGCATTAGTTTGTTCGGAGCGGCTCTGCAAGGAGCTTAAAGAGGCAGGTGCTGATGACCTCGATTTATCGTGAACGTGCAATAAAGAATGATGCGGTTTTTTGCAATGAAAACAGAGATTTGATGACGTACAGTTCGAAGAAGAATGCTTAGGTGATAAGCAGTTGAAACAATGTTTGCTATTCAAGACAAACTTTCTTCGATCTTCGACAGACAATTCTTTAAAGGATTTGCACAAATACAATGTGTGAAGCTTTTTACAGAGCGTGCATTTTAACGATTTGTTAAGCGGCCTGATATCTTCTCTTGAATTATTGAAAGAAGAACGGGTTTGTTTGTTTTCGACAAATGGGGGCTGATGTCCCTTTGAAGAAGCAAGTTTTTTTTCAAAAATTTGACACTGAGGATTCGTTTCGACCTTTTCGCACTGAAATGCGAGTGCTGTAAGGAATTGACATCGACTGTTGAGAAACGAGATAAGGTGTTCGAACGAATGTTCCTTGTTGCAGGCGAGTTCGATCTCCCAGGCCTTCAGTGTCGAAAAATCGAATCTTGATGTAGCTAGGTGAATAAGTATGGTGTCCCATGTTTGGACAGGCTGTTTTAGTTGGTATAACGCTCTGACATTTAACTGCATAGAATCTAAGAGGTCTCTTAAAGAGGTGACGTCATTAGGTTTTACGGCAGGTAAGTTGAAGAGACAGCGGATGTGTCGAGCGACACTCAAACGTAAATTGCCATATCTCTCTTTAAGGAGATTAAAGGCGATGTGGTAGTTGTCTGCGCTTAAAGGCAGTGACTCCACCAAGGTCAAGGCCTCGGATTCCAAAGAAGTGCGGAGGTAGTAAAATTTATGTACGTCTGGGATCTCGATATTTTCATGAATTAGGGAGCAGTAAAGTTCGTAAAAAGAATACCATTCACCTTCCTTGCCTGAGAAGTGCGGTAGGCTTATCTTGGGAAGTAACGGTTTCGGTTTGTTCTTGTGAACTGAAGCGGGTGCTAACTGGGCCGGATTGATGACCCTAGTGTCCGGTTCTGAGATATTGCGGATCAATTGGTGGGCCTTTGCAATTCCTTCAAAGTACAAGGGTTCGACCTCGTCCCGATCCGATTGAAGGTCTGGACAAGCGGATTCGATCTCGGTTTGAATTTGGTCATAATAATCATAAGACCGTTCGTACAACTTAAGACGATGTGTTAAGATATCTAAATCACACTCGGCGGGATCTAATTTGTTGATAAAATTTCGGAATCTAGTGAGTTGTCCTTTATAAGAAGAACGTCTAGCAATGAGAGTTTCATCTTTTTCAGCAGGAGCCATGACGAAAAGAATAAATTGAAATACAACTCACAAAACTGTAGAACCTTGAAGATGCTGTCAAGTTGGCAACAGCGAAAGAGTAGAAAGAACAGGACACCCCAAAGGAGACAGGAGCGGCCTCTTTCCCGTTCACAGGCTTTGCATGACGTAGATATAGCTGAAAGATCCAAAGGAGATATTAAAAATTTGCAAAGTATTGTCAAATGACACTTGACAAACAATAGAAATAAAAAATGGACTCTCCCGGGTTTCTGGTACCAAATTTTGGGTAGATTATAGGCTAGGGAATAACCCACCCACCAAGGGAAGATGATTAAGAGAAGGAAGTAGATTTGGGATTGGAAAAGAAGGATAGAAGAATAGGAGGAGAGTCCCACAAAAGTTATTAATTTGACTTTTAATCCATTTAGAAGCGGTTGCCACCGCAAATATGTGCTCGGATACCTAAAGTGGCTACGAGCTTGGTCGAAGCTGACGGGAACCGCAGCTAAGGCTTGGGCAGTTTGCCAGAGAGAGGCTTTAGTGTGTTTCCTTCCAAGCACGAATCAAAGTACTATAGGGAAGGGTGATGGTCTGGCCAGACAAATAGTAAAAGCTTTATTAAGCGTTAACGAGGGCATAAACCTAGGAAGAGCTAGGAAAGCCAGGATCCTGCCTAACTGTAGTATCAGAGAAATGATGAATCCAAAAAACAAATATTTAATTTATTTAACAATGCAGGATTAATTAATCTTTTTAACAAATAAATATTCTCTATGTAGTTAACAATTTGGGGTCGCAGACCTCCCAACATTAAACGGTTGCTCCAGGCAATTGACAATTTACAAGGTTTCAAACCTTACGTGTTTCTAAAATCTTTATAAGATTTAAACAAATGAGCAATGAAATAATTAAAGCTTGAACGTGAATTGAAGTACAAAAAGTGTACCTTAAGAAATTCTGGAGAGAATGTTCTAGAGAAAGTGACAACTTTGAAAATAACAATAATAACGTGAAAAATAAAATAGAAGTTCCTACAACTTCTTATATTTATACAGAGTTAATATATGAGAATTATACAAAGAGGGCAGGTCACTTACTGTGAAACCTGAAGAAAGTGAAAAGGAAGTTTCTAGACTTCTTATGTTTAATTAGGAATCACGAGCAAAATGGGACATTTTCCATTTCGTGAAACCTGAACATGACTCGCTCAAGAGTTTAAAGAATTGTTTTCCCTAATTATGGGAAAGGAACAACGTGAATTTAAAACTTGTATCACACAAGCAATTATGCAGAATTTACTTAATGTTAAACTAGCAAAGTTGGAAGGGCACCTCGTGAGTGACACCTTATAGAGAAGTTTCAATTTTATAAATAATGGTTGTTAGTAGAAGGTTAAGGAAAGATCATTGGGATATAGGATCAATGTTCATGGCCGTATTTAATATAACCGGACGATCGCGACGCGGTAGAAACGTGGAGAAAGCACTGTTTATCACTGTAGTCAATGAAGATGGATTCAAAGTTCACTATAGAAACACTAAAGTTCATGAAAAAGAAAATTATTGCAATTATGGAAAGAACTGATTGCACTATATAGATGAGAGTCTATTTCTTGAAAAAGTTGTAATTTACCATTAAATGCGCCATAGAATTTTCCAGAGGTTCCAGCGGTGGAAGAAAGTTAGCTATTGCAAAAATTTATAAGGAAGATTCCTCATTTTAACTAGCATTTTCACAGTGCGTGAACAATACTTGACGACAAGACTCGCAGATAGAGAACAAGGTCTAGAAGGTTCCAGAACGACCTTAGCAGAAAATGGGGTTGAGAAAATCCAACGGAGGAAATAGTTTTATAATTATAGGCAGCGGGTATTAGATAATATCCCACGTAGCGAGAGGATTTCTCGTTTGAATCGCTTAAGAAAAGCTCTTTTATAGTAAGGTTGGCTTATACAAGTAAAAGCTCAACATGGCAAAACCCACGAAGAATGATTATTGCCCCAAAAGTAAATAATTTCACACTGCCTATAATTAAAAGCACTTGGAAGTTAAAACCATGAAGATGAGGTTAAAACTTTTTAAAAATGGTACTTGTCTTTGTTGCATGTCGAAGTGAAGTTCCTTATGAATACTATCTAGCCAACATGGCGTAGAAGAGTGTGTGCCTCTTGGTTTGAGGCTAGCTCGAGAGGAGCTTTGACTGAACGAGTCAACTGCAGACGGAGAAGTGAGAGCAGCTCAACGGAGCACGGAGAGACCACGGAAGGGGAAAGAGTGGGGGTAGGAAACAAAAGGTATACATATCAGCATAACCAACTTAAATACAACAAAATAATCTTCTTTTGCTGAGCTGGTCTTCAAGGAGTTGACAACAGTATCTGGTAGCCAAATGGATATGGAATTCCTCTTGCGCGAGGAAGAGTTGAAGAGCTTCAGAGATTTGTTGTTATATGACGCTAGGTGGGTCACAGAATATATATCTGGAACAGACTCATACAAAATATAAGAGACCTGAACCCCTAAGAGAGAACAGAAGATCACTGTTGGTGTCTGACAAAAAGGAAGGAAAGAACGTGCAAAAGCATTCAAAATTATAATCTCAGGTACCGTGCATTCCAAGAATGCACCACCTGGCTAAGTAGGGTGATACAAATGAAATAAAATGATCTTGAATAGAAATGTGTGACTGATTTATTCTTTATTTAAGTCTAATAAAGCAGATGACCTCGTAGTTCCGCCTGTTTAAACAACACCAGCAACAACAATAAGTCTAATAATTTGCACACCTCTGTAGTTTCCCGTGGTTTCCCACGGCGGGATAGTTCTTAAAATAAGGCTACGGCCACCTCCTTTTCAATCCTCTCCTAAGTTATAAATACACACCCTACTGCAGATACCAAAATAGCACATGTTCTCAAACAAATTCTTTAAAAATCACACACGAGGCTAAATGACCATGATGTCCAAGCCCCTCAAATGAAACAAAGCAACAACAACATCAGAAACATTTTGTGTATTTATAGCAACATTATTTGTAAATATTATGGTGTATGAGGCCATTTTTCAGGGTTGCCTCAATAAACGTAGTTTGATGTTTTTCAGTCGGTCAACACGGTTGTACCCAATTATGGGTTATTCCCTAATCCTGAAAAAAAAATACATAAGATTAATAAATACCCTTTCGATCGTCAAGCGATCATCATCAGATCCATTTCAGCAGGGGTGCCCAACCTTTTTTTAAATGAAGGGCCACATGGTAAATAGTCGGGGGACCTTGCGGGCCAATAACACTCCGGGAAGTTTGGGGGGTATGGACTTTTTTTAAAATAAAATATGGGTGCAATGTGGTGAGTTTTGTGGCTGTCTGACCTTAGTTTTCTTAGTATTGTTCCCGTTTTCTATATTTATTTATAGTTGATAAAAAATAAAACACTAAAATATGTTTATATTTTTAATAAATCCCTTTAAAATAGAAGCACGATGATATCCAATACACTCATACAGCATGAATGACAAAGAGTGAATAAATATTTACGTTCATTAAACACAATTATTAATCAAATTATGAAATAACGTTCATAATAATTTAGTTTAGTACGACGATTGGAAAAGATTTGTACCGGTACTTAAAGTTTCTCTCCACATAGAATCGAACTTAGTTGTACCAATCATTAATAAGGATTTAAGTGTTCATCAGTGAGTCAATGACCTTGGGTAGGGGTGAACCCGCACAGCTTTGTCCTGTTGGCGTTAGTTGTTTCCAAGTTTTGGCGACACGGCGCGGACGTGGAGGGGCGGGCCGGACAAAATAGTCTCGCAGGCCGCATCTGGCCCACGGGCCGTAGTTTGGACAGTCCTGCATTACACTAAGGCTATAAAATCTTTATCTGAAAGTATGGGTGATAGTACATACAATAAGTACACTTAATTAGTTGCAGTAGTAGTTAAGATAATGCAACTCGTCAATATTTGTTAGTTGTAGTCTATGTGATGTTTTATTACAGACCGGGCGTTTGTTTTAGACGAGTGAAAAATCTTAATGGAAGCCTGGAGGCAAGTTACTACAGTACCTGTGTTGTTATCAGCTGCCCCAAGCAGTCCGATGATTGACAAAGCTGTTTCACACTACTGCTGAAGTACAGTCATTGGCAAATATAATGACGTTCTGTTCGTAACTACGTAACGTGTACTTCCGCGTCACATAATACTTCGACGTGGACTGTACTGACTGCTCAAGTCTGGAATTCCATTATATCAGATCGGTGGTGACAAGTGTGAAGCGATAGGGTGAGAGAGTGAGTGTGTGTAGGCTCACCCGCAGGCTTCAAGGTCAAGGGCAATCGTCTAAAACAAACGTCCGGCCTGTAAGATACTGGGATTGGTGGTTGACTTCCAAAATTTGCTTGTTTAGAGTGACTATGTGATTGTTGTTAAATGGTCAATTGAGATTGTATTGTACACGCTACTTATCTGGTTGAGTCTTGCACGGTCCTGGTGAGAGCAGTTAACTTGGTCACTGTCTGCTCTCGACTGAAGGGAGATTCCTGAGTGCGAGTGTATATATTGTAAATACTTTCACCCATACTCTCAGATATTGATTTTATAAACTATGTGCAATGCATCTGATGATGATTACTTGACGATCAAAACTGGTCATCCAAGAGTATTTACTAATCACATGTAAATTTCTTTCAGGATTAGAGAGTAACCCACAATTGGGTACAACCGTGTTGACCGACTGAAAAACATCAAACTACGTTATTTGTTAATATATAACAACATTTCTTTTTACTTAGATTTAGGCTCCTTTTTGTGCCGTGTTTTGAAATAACTAGACGTGCCTGCGTTGTCAATAGATTAATGTTATCTACTAATGAGGCTATAACATTCAGGAGCCTCTGTTTGTCTCTTGGTCGGCGGATTCGGTGGCGTAGTTGGTAGCATGCTGCGCTTCTATACCCAAGATCGTGGGTTCAAACCCGGCCGAAGTCGTCGGATTTTTAAGAGCGTTAAAAATCCCTCAGTATGCTTTCCGACGGAGGGGAAGTAAAGCCGGCGGTCCCATGTCATAAATTTATGGCATGATAAAGAACCTTCCACTAATTACACTTGTATGAAGATAAATTATAGGTTAGATTTGACTAACGCTCTTAGGTTACAACGTTCGTAGCCAGGAGCCGACTGCGGTGGAATCTAGTAACCAAGTTCAGAACTAGTTGGTCGTTGACGGTGACGTTTGGTATCAAAAGTTGGAACTACTTGAAAATCGAATGTCTGCAATCCTTACTTGAATTGAAAACAGATAACACACACTAATACAGCCATCACAATTAACAGGGGCGGATCTAGGGGAGGGCAAGGAGGGCGACCGCCCAGGGCCCCGCGGTCCAGGGGGTTCCGCGCCATGGATTGTTTTAAATTTAATTGTTTAATTAATTATACTTTACAAACTTTTCAAACTAATTTATAATTCATATCTTTTTTCAGTGCACCTATGACCCTCCGTGACCGTTTAGCAAGTTTAGATATCAGTGAAATGATAGAAGACTTCAGCCCGGAAAAAAGTCGCAAAGTAATATTTTAATATTTCATAGTTTATATAATCTTCTTCAAGGGGACTTAAAGGTTTCTTTCGTACTATTAAAAAAAATACTGTAGTGTATTCAAAATATTATAACTATTCTTTATTTTATTATTATTACCAAACTATTTTCCATTTCATTTGATATTTTCTTAATTTTCTATTGTTGTGGGCCCCACCTTATCATATCGCCCAGGGCCCCGCAAGGCCTGGATCCGCCCCTGACAATTAACACCGGTTGTCAGACAATTCTGCACACACCAAAAGTACACGGGGCTACATGACCGCGTTGTCGTAGCCCCTAAACTAAGGAACCATGTCTCTAGGTGGCTGACTGGAGCTACTGTAGGTCATTCTTGAGTACAAAGTAGGTCTGTTGCCGAGTCTGGTCGCCTTGGACGTTCTGGGAGGCCATGCTACGTGGCAAACAGCCTGATCCATATTATGGTCTGGGTGAGTCCCATTCATAACGATTTCAAATGGACAGGCGAGCGAATCCAGTCGGACACAATACAAGCCGTAATGTTAGCTCTACTACCGATCACATGCAGATCTACTAGCGAAGTGAAATGGGAGGAATATGCCCAAGATTGCGGGTTCAAACCCGGCCAAAGTCGTCGGTTTTTTAAGAGCGTTAAAACCCTCAGTATGCCTTCCTTCGAAAGGGAAGTAAAGCCGGCGGGCCCATCTCATAGATTTATGGCATGTAAAAGAACCTTCCACTAACTACAATTGTGCGAAGCTAAATTTGTAGGTTAGATTTGATTAACGCTCTATTAAAGTTCCAACGTTCGCCATCCGGGGCTGCTTGCGGTCGCGTATAGTAGCCAAGTTCACAGCTAGGTGTCGTTGACGGCAGCATTTGTTAGGAAAAGTAGGAACTACTTGAAATTGATCGTCTGCAGTCCTTACCTGAATTACAGATAACAAACACTATACAGCCATCACATTTAACACCGGTTATCAGACAGATTCTACACACACCCAAAGTACACGGGGCTACATCACCGCGTTGTCGCAGCCCCTAAACTGAGGAACCAACCAAGCGAAATGGGAGGAAGTTTGACAATATCTGGTGAGCTCTAAGTCCGTCACCATAGTGACAGCCAATACCTTTTCGTGGTTTTCCATGATTTCCCACTTCTACTTCAGGCAAATGCCTAGAAAACTCCTAACATAAGGCCACAGCCGCCTCCTTCCAAGCCTTACCTCTTGACAAATACAGACACTACTACTGCTATCACAATGCCATAGCTCACCAAACATATTCCACACACACCCAAGTATACGGGGCTACAGGACAACTATGTCGCGATTTCCCTAAACGAAATAACAGCAACAACATCATCTAAACGGAGACTTATTCTTAAATACGGTGTCTGATATGGACACTAAGTCATTCTGTAACCTTTACCTAACATTAACTGAACCTTGGGACCTCTTCAGTGGATTTGTACACTATAATGTGCATTCGATCTCATTATGCTTCAGGGCATATGTCACATTTAGTTGAAAAAAAAAAAAAAAAAAAAAAAAAAAAAAAAAATATTGTAGGTTATATCCTCTCTATCGGCACTCTTTTATAGTACCATTATGAATGTATCTGTATAGGAAGAATTTGAATATAGTTTTCAAGATGTACATTATAGTGTACATTTTCCCTCTAATCTACAAATGTTAAGTAATTCTCTCAGTACTCTATAAAATGGGTTATTATTTCACAAAATTACATCACTGTTTGGCTTATCATGCATGCTATGATTGTGATCTTATTATAGTCATAGTTTTTCAAAGGTCCACAGAGAAAACACTTTATCTTGAAGCTAATGTTCATCTAACCATAGACTTACAAACCCAACAGGTTTCATTTCTCATGGAACTCAGCAAAGCAGTTCCTCTTTTGGTTGATACACAAATGTACCTTGCACTTCTTGCAATAGATGTGTGATCTGAACTAGCCACATTTTTCATTTTTGCAGCGAGTTGGCTCAGGGCGTCCATCATGAATAGCTATATGGTCAACGGTGTCCAATTGTACAGTTTCCAAAGGTCGCTGCTCTGTCTTCTTTCTGGGTGGAGGACTAGGAAGTTCTTGGGAGCTCTCCATTGAAGGTCTACCTCGTTTTCTCCGTGCAGTAGTTTTGCCCACTTTTATCATCTCTTCACAAAGTTGAAGGCGGAAGGAGAACAGGTCCAGCTGATCTTTCTTAGGTACCTTGAGAATCTCACCAATTCTTTTGTATTCAAGCCATGAATTTGTTACGGCTATATCTATCCCATGAAATATAAGCCTAAGGGTCCATTTCCTTGAGCGAACAGTTATTCTGTATAAAGCTATAAAGCGATCAAACAAGTCCACCCCACCCATTGCTGAATTGTAAAGTCTAGTAACTTGTGGTCTTTCAATATTCACATAAGTCTTGCTCTTTCCATCCCATCTTCTTACAGTGTCCTTATCCCCAATACCAACATAGTTTGAGGCAAATGTTACTGTCCTATTGTCCAGCCATTTAGTTATAACATCACCATCTTCCCTAACCACCTCCTCATTATATCCTCTATTCTTTGACTTTATCAATGTTTTATCATCAGTAACAGGGGGGTTTGAAAACCTGTTTATTCTTGCAGTACATGCTGTGAAGATCATCTTACTTTTCAAAATCTGAAGTAGTGGATACGATGAGAAATAGTTGTCAAAAAACAAACAATGACCCTCACCTAGGCGTTCACTTAGTTTTAGGACAACGGCTGCTCCCAACCCAAATTCCTTCAACTGAGCTTCATTCAGCTCAGTTGACTTCCCTTGATATAGAAGGAAATCGTATGCCATTCCACTTTTGCCACATAATACAAAGTTTTTAACACCCCAAGGGCAGGGCTTGCCTTTTACATACTGTTTTACTGATAACTTTCCAGTAAATGGGATCATTTGCTCATCGACAGAAACATATTGTTCAACATCCAACTCCCTACATCTGCTCAGTATTGAATTATACAAAGGACGAACTTTGAAAAACACATCCTTCATATCCCCGGGCTTCTCTAAGTTATTAACAAAATGCAGATTGTTTCTGATCTGAAAGAAACGCTTCCTCGACATTTTTGAATCCGTAAATAACCCTATATTTACAGACGGATTCCAATATAGTTCAACGCGGGGCAACTTCAGTGATCCCATGGCAATGTGTAACGCAATGGCAGTTTCAATTTCAGTAACAGAACATTCCTTGAAATTTGTATTGTTGTTCTGCAGTGCATACATGTTAGTAAAATCACATGCCTTGACCAATACACTGGTTGGCACATAGCCTTGAAAGAAATGCAATGGTGGTGGAAGGCTACAGTAATCATTTGAAGGGCTTTTAGCCCTTTCTGGAGGCTCCCTGCTCGTGAACACTTCCTTTTTCCAATGAATGTCTTTCTTTGAAGTTGTTATGTTGGTGATGTTAGACCCACCTGGTGCTAAAATGTTTGTAGTTTCCTCTTCCACATCAAGTAGGCCTAATTCTTGGGCTTCCTCTTCAACAGTTCTTTCAATCTCATCACCAACATTCACTCCTAAATGATTGTTACACTGTACATCAATATTAGGTTCGTCCTCGGTGTCAGATTTTCAAGATCTGATATATCTCCATTTTCAATCAAGTGTAAAATATCTGCAGCACGTAAGAAACTCATCTTGAATATCTGATATATGAAAATAACACTGGATTACACATCCAGTACACCTATCAATAGCAGAAGCTTGCAAACATAACCTCTCGGGCAAACTTTTTTTTCAGTGTAATTCAAGTCAAATGTACAGTATAGTGTACATAACATTACAACACACTTTTTCTCACATAAAACTCCACATTATCTGGTATCTGCTGTGCATAAGTGTCAATCGTAGTCTTTAATGATACTAAACAAAAGCCTTCCACTGATAAATTCAAATTATAAAACAGTTAAACTGACTTTCAAACATAACACTTATTAACCGCATGGTAGAACAGTGTCACGGAATGCTTATTTCTTGTTGACTGCAATGTTTTGCAGTTCATCCCAAAGAGTGCAGCACTGAACAGAATCACACTCAAATGTACATTATGCTGTACCAAGACCGACTACAATATCTCAGACCGTAACATCAAAACCAAGATGGCGGAAATCGTAGGGGAACAGCTGTAGCAACTGGCGGGCATGGCGCCATCGAAATAGCGGCAAATTCGAAGACAAACATTCGCATATTTGATTAAATTCCGCCAGAAATTACAGGTTTTTATGTAATAAGGCACAAATTCAATATGAAACCCTGACGTATTTCGCTACAAGCAACGAGAACAGACAGTAGCTAAAAATACAGACATAAATAAAGCAGAGGTAAGACATTATGTTAAGAAAATGCAAATATTTCTAAATGGAACTACAAGAATAGTCAACCAACAACAAAGTCAACCCCTGACACTATACAGCCCATGAAGGGCCTAGGCAAATATAAATGGTTGTTGCTTATATTAGGGGCTACGACATCGTGGTCTTGTAGCCCCATGTATTTGTGTGTGGAATTTGTGTGATAACCTGTGTTATTGTTATGGCTGAACTAGTGTGTTTGTAAATTGGGTATTGTAGTGGGAAGGAAGCGGCCATGGCCTTAAGTTAGGAACCATCCTGGCATTCGCCTGGATTAGAAGTGGGGAAACCATGGAAAACCACTTCCAGGATGACTGAGGTGGGAATTGAACCCTCCTCTACTAAGTTGCTTCATGAGGCTGAGTGCACCCCATCCCAGCCCTCACATGAGAATTAAATTTCTTGGCAGAGCCGGAGAATCAAACCCGGACCTCCGGGACGACAGCCAAGAATGCTAGGCACTACACAACGAGGTGGTCTAAAACAGAATGGTACCACTGAACGAAAGTAGAACGAGCGATAATATTCTCTATAGTACATTAATTAGCCAAAATACCTTATCAAACAACGAGAAATAAATCAGGGAATGATGTTTTAAAAGATGCTTCCTCCTCCGCTGTATGTGACCCACCCAGCCATCCCAAATAGCATTGTGACTCACAATTTGGCTTCAGGAGAGAAAGATGCACAATCCAGGCAATTCGAAGTCTTCAAACTGAGATTGCGTCTACCCTGTCAGTACCGAAGGGAAAGTTACAATCCATATTCATTGACTTCTCTAAAGCTTTTGACTCGATTAGCAGGAAGAAAATATTGGAAAAACTAGACAGACTATTGAGAGGTAACAGCTACACTAAACATCTTGTCAAAAGTATTTTAGGCTCTAACAATATAGTCATTAACGATGGCATTACAACATCAAGCCCAGTTGAGCAGACTACAGGCATGCTGCTATAAGGAGACCCATTAAGCCCTCGTGTTATTTATCACTGCTATGGCAGATAATATCACAGATATATTATCAGAGCGGGTAATCTCATTTATATACGCAGATGACATGGTGCTCGCTTCAAGTTCACAGGTCGAATTGCAATCTGCTCTCGATCCCTTTGAATTATGGGTGTTACGCAATGACCTTAGGTTAAACAGAAACAAGACTAAATCTATGACCTTTAGGAAAGGGGGAAAGCCAGCAATTTTCCACATTGCAGGAAAACCGCTTGAGGGTGTACCACATTACAAGTAGTCCTACTTAGGTCCTACATTAGTCAACTGGCAATGTTTTCACACTGCAAATCAAGGATAGACCCAGCGTCACTACCAAAGCCTTCAACGACATAAAACATTTGACTAAGCTATCTATAAAAACAGCCTTAAAACTTTTGCGGTTAAATGTTACCCGTATTGTGACTTATGGACTGGAGAGCATTTGGACACATTTAAATATGAAGTATTTGGAACAATATGGAGAAACTGAAGGCGACTTACATAAAGAAGGCCTTGGGTTTATCAAAGTATACACCTTCAAGACCGGAGTAAGAGGTGACTCGCGAGGTTTATAATGTAGAAGAACTCAGACTTCAAATGCTGCTACCTTCTACTCCAGGATATGTAAAACTCATGGACACACTAGAGCCAAAGAACATTGGTAGGATTTTTGCGCCACGGACACTATGATTTTTGACGATTGGAAGAGGGGGGGGGGGGGGGGGGGTGCGAGCTGAGACCATTGAACTGTCGGTACTATTGGAACAAATCCTCCCATGGTAACCCTCGCTGAAAACTGCTTCCTGGTGCACTGCCAGGCGTAACTAGTCGCACCAAAAACTGTCATACCATTTAACTCTAGGTTGCATGTCAGCTGATATGTCGTGATTCTTTTCATATATTTGAACGTACGTACCTCTGTGCAACGTTATATGTATGGTATTTTCCAATAATACGGTAGGTTTACGGTCTACTTTATTTCGAAGTAGCCTATTCTGCGTTTATGGATTTGTCTTACATCAAATTTTGACATAGGCCTAAATAGCACGTATGACAAATACACGTAGGCCCTATTGTAGGTTATAAGTTATTAAGTTAGTCACAGAATTATAACCTACGTCTAGCTTATATTACAGATTTCCATGGAAACGCCCAGATGTAGGCCTATTAAAGAAATGGGTTATAGCTGTGAAAACTTTTATAAACATGCTACTTGTTTCATTCAAATAGAAACAAACCACTGCTTAAAGATGATGCGGTACCTGCAATTTGCAATTTCCCACAGCATCGGCTTCAACCACCCAAGAAAAGACCGAGAGTTATTGAACGACAAGTAGCCTAATATTTACTGTTACTTTCTTCATCAGCATAGGCATAAAATTTCACATTTTCCAGTATACTTTTATGATGTCAGTCTTGGAGACGATAAAAATAATTTGGCTTAAGGGATCTTCCCTGCAGGACCTGTTCGTTTGCTGTATGACTTATGTGAGATCGAAGTTTCGACCTGCTTTGAAGAAAAAGAAGCTTGTAGTTTTTACGTGACCGTTAATCTTGTGATCATGAGCCAAGGGACCTCCATTTTACGTGGAATCCGAACCACAGGACATGGCATTTCACTTCCAAAATCTCACTTGCAATGACCGTGAATCAAACCTGGTCCACCTTGGTGAGAGGTGAATTGCGCCACCATGCCCCATTGCTTTGAAGAATATTGAACATGTGGTTGTTTTGTATAAATAAAGCAGGCTATGTATTTTTTGTTCACCAAGCATCTATTTAATTGTTTAGTTATAGGCTTATGCATATTCACACACATATGAATGTTGAATACCAATTAACATACTTTTTCTTCTTTATTGTTAGTCATTACCAGCCTAACCTTATTTTTATTTTATTTTAATGTATGTACGACTTGTATTTTTGCCAGTAGGCCTATAACTTAGTTATTGTGTATGCTGCCTTTGATCTAAGGATAAAATGATGAACAATCAGGCTGCAATATAATATTTAATGTTGGCATATATTCCTAGCCATTTTAAGTATCAAATTACTATGATATTTTGAAATATGTATTTCGGCGTAAGTTCAGTTTAGTTTACCATTCGCCTAAATGTTCAAAAGTACCTCTTTTACTTGTATCTCGTCGTACATATGTACATCATCCTTTTGTTCGTATACGTCAAACTCTCCTCCTTATAAAATGTGTCGCACCAAAAAGTTCCATCATCCGTGTGACGAATGTTTGTGTGAGCGCTGTGGAGAACAATATGGAAGATACCATGCTATATTCTGCTCATTAAGACATGAATCTTTGATATTACTAGGGAATAACAATTAGTTTACTGTATGATTTTAGATTTTATTCATTATAGGCATGGGCATTGGCTGCAATAAATCCCTTATTATTATAGGCTATAGGTGAATTTCCAGCTGTGGATGCCATTATTCACATAAACCATCGTCAGAACAGTACTGCCAACCTCACCATTACAGTACTAGCCGCACCAACACTCGACCATTCTAACCTACGTTTTGTCCAATCCAATGGTTACAGCCTAACACGTCCAGATCAATGGTTTTGTATCAATCTGCCCCGATAGCTGCGCGCAATCAAAGCCGCAGCCTTCGATTTGTCCAATCCAATGGTTTTTTTACAAAGGTTACAGCTTAACGCATCCAGAACAATGGTTTTTGACAATGGTTACAGCCTAACGCGTTCCGATGACTGCCTTTTTTTTAACAACAGTGATCTGCTAATAGATGTAGTCTCCTCCGCTGTCTATAACCCACCCACCATCCCAATTTATAACACGACTTAGGCCTATATAGTGAAATTTCAGTTGTGTCGGCCAGTGGGCGTGGCTTATTTGACAAATAAGATATTGCCAACCCGAAGTATAGGTAAACACGGCCGTAGGTTGTTTGTTTTGAGCGTAGAGAGCTGTGAGATCGCACTCGCTTCTATCTGTATCGGGACATCCTGAACTAACTCCAACAGATGGCGCATAAGTACTCTCACTAGTACTTTATTTCAAATAGCATTTGCCAATAACACACAATTGATGTTACAAACTCTTTAAAATGAAAATTTACTGTATTATGAACTTGTCATTCTTCAAATTCGATGTGTATAGAATTCCAACGGACATACATTCTATCTTATTAATGTTTTTAATACAAAAACAAACCTAACCAGCGACTAACGCCCCAGTCCCCCTTGCTTGTGGTAGCCTACTAACAGTAATTTTCGGCCAGGCAGTAGGCCTACCTAACCTAGTAACAGACAAATGTATATACAAAAACAAACCTAATCTGGGGATAACTCCCCAGGCCCCCTAGCTTGTGATACTAACAGGAGCATAATTCTATTTACATACCTGTTGCATTTAAAATCACTGCTTCCATCAGATTACAGTACCCACTTGAATTTTTTCCACAAGCACACAAAGATTATTGATTCATGATTCTTATAGAATATATTTACACTTAAAGAACTTGACACTTTAGAAGACACTGACACTGCTGGTATGTCATTAAAACTACCATCATCTACCTTAACAAACAGGAGTTGTGTAGGACGGTTGATTTGGGAAAATTGTCGAAATGGTATCAGGGGTTAGTATGGCAATTTTCATAACCACAAATTTAGGTTCGAAATGTTTAAGTTAACACATACAACTGTTTTAACTTCGAAAATTATCCCGGTGAATATTTCTCATCCACTTCTCTTTCAAAGATTTCTCTTTAGGAAATTTAAAAGTTGAAGTATCTTCAGCAGTATTAAATTTACAGGCAGGTACACAGTAATGACAATAAACAGCCAATGCTTCTCACATTACGTATCTTCGGCATTTATAATTATTCACAGTGCACTTCACTACTTCAGGTACACTATTACAATATATAACAGCTCGAAATCACTTGAAATATGCGACATTTGAACGAAATTCTCGCAGCAGACCCACTTAAATGTTGATTGACCAAATGTAAACAATCCCCTACGATTACCGCCATTTTCTACGATATCGATAGTGGCATTATGGTCTGATTTATTGTAGTCGGTCTTGGCTGTACTAAAGCATTAAAATAGACAATTGAAGGTATCTTAAAAGGAATAAACACATAGCAAAGGGATGTACAGTATACTGTGCATTTTCACTCAATTGTTGTAAAACAAAATTTTTAATTGCCACTGAGATCGCTATGGATAGGGACCTGAACGCAGTGATTAGTTGGACTTACCTGGATTACGCGCAGGCGCAGTACGAGGGCGAAAGGATATCCCATGACGATGGAGAAGGCAGGCACCTGCAACAGTAAGATAATGTATCGTGTAATATATGATAGGCACAAATATTGTCACATAAGTGTAATCCAATCCTAATGTTATGAATTCAACGTCACTTTTAACAATTGGAACTTGAGAGATGTTATGGTATCGGAATTTTGTCCTTGGAGTGGATCTTTATCGAGCTAATAGGCCTATACAGTGGCGGCCGGTAATAAGGTTCCAGTGTTGCACAACGACCGGAATTCTTTAAGAAAAACAATTAATACCGTGGTATATTGGCTTTCACGGCCGGTGAATTAAAACTCAGCAATTCTTCTAGGCACAAACCTAGAAGAATTGCTGAGTTTTAATTAATATCGTAATATTATTTTTAGTAATAAAAACTGTACGTTTTCTTTTATATGTATAGGAATTCATAATTTTGTTCTTAAATATATTAATTCAGGAAATCTTATTAGTAAGTTACTGTGAACTGTCTGAGAAAGCGAAGCATGCTGTCTAAGAGCGCTTGTCCGTTTGGTCGTTGCCAGCCCCGAGCACCGACCAGATCTCAATAGTGAAGGGTAAGGCAGAGATGCTAGACCGAGTAAGTCCTATCCCAACAGTTAACTCGGCTGGTCGTTTCCCGCTGATTGCAACAAGGGAGCCGAGGCGTAGACGGAGACATCCGAGATACTCCGTCAACTGCCGATACTATGTCTTGCAATGTAAATTGCGCGTACTTGTGACACTCGCGGTTCTTTCTTGCGCTCGTGTACAACTTACGTTGTTTTATTCTCGTGAAGTTTTTCATCTAGACTAACTTATAATTCATTTAATCCGATGATAATGTTGTTCCATGAACTGAGGAATTCGTGATGATTGAGGTACATTCGTTTTACCGGGCATTTAGATACAGTTCTCTCTGATATCAAGCAGTCTTTTACCCTACCACCTCCCTCCCCCCTTAATGGAAATATTGCAACGCCCAGAACAAGTATCCGCCACCCACCACTGGCTAATAAGGCTACTGACACAAGGCTGTCGCATTTGACCGCCCTTCAAAGCCATCTGACTGAAAACCGAACCCCAACGCTTAATTGATTGCGCCATTTAAACCAACCACACATATGCAGACTACTCTTCAATAAACATCAGCCAGATGCCCTTCCTGATGCAAGCCTCATGGGAAATGAATGAATATGAATAAAACTGGGCAAGGAGTGTCCTATTAGAAGGTAATATCCCAGCATTTGTCTGGAGATGAAAGTTTCCAAGAGGGTTTTACGTACTGAAAAGTGACATATTGTACGTACTACAGTCATTACTAGGGCTCGGATGATTAAGACCTAAAAATAACCGAATATGCAAGCAAATATGACCTTCAAAATGACGAAATATGACCTGAAAATTACTTATTTAAATATGGCCGTTTTTTTAAATTATAAATCCAAGCAACAATCCCATCGAGATTAAATTGTTAACTAAATTCTTTATTCCTATTTACATATTAATTTTCTGAATATACGTGTTTAAGTGGTTATTTACCGTCTATTTCTGTAAACACTAGTTCCCGTTCGGTAAGTGGAGGACGATTGCACACCTACAACTGCCGTCAAACTACCGAAATATGACGTTCTTACCAAAACATGCTCAAAATATGACCTAATGGTAAAACATGATCGAAATATGCATGTATATGACAAATAAAAACCACTGCATTGTGACGATAATCACTTGATTTTCATCAGAAACCAATCGGCCATGAAAATATATGCAAATAAATGATTATGATTTTTCCTAAACATCCGAGCCTTAGTCATTAAGTTCGTGTACTGGCACCTGACTGCGTGGTTTGGCTATGCGCACGTCGCCGCCGATCTTTGTTGCTTTATAATAAAGTATTTAATGCTGCCAATGGCCGTAGAATAAACTCACACACATAATGGGGATACAGTGGTTAAGTCTGAGAAGTTGAATCCGGAGAATTTGTTCTCCCATTCCAGACCGAGGCAGTATAGTGCTGCTCTATTCACTACACATTAATATTCTCTGCATTTTGTTCAATAGTTCAATACCTAATCTATACAAACTTGAGCCAGAGATACTGGTCTCTTTTCGCACTCCATAGCGTGGTATGTACCACACTGATTATTGCACAGTACACATATACACTCGTGGCAGGCCTGATGGAAATACTTCCTGGTGCAGATGCGATGGTAAAACTCATGAATCGCAAATATCGTTACTAGGTGTCTTAGCACGTATTCTGCTCGCATTCATTCCTTTTTTTTTTGAACATAGCATCTGTGATGTAGAAGGTTTCTGTAGTGGAATCTCTCTTCCTTCGATGTTCTCGTGGCAGTTCTTCCCATGCCGGTGTGGATGGTAAGTCCAATTGGAGGTATTCTACTATAAACGTTTCTCTTGCTAGTACCGGTACATACACGTATCGTGTGAAGGAGAATGTTGAAACTCTCAGCACCTCTTTCAGA
Organism: Meconema thalassinum; assembly: GCA_946902985.2. Taxonomy (NCBI): domain Eukaryota; kingdom Metazoa; phylum Arthropoda; class Insecta; order Orthoptera; family Tettigoniidae; genus Meconema; species Meconema thalassinum. Next base: position 219,727,601 of record OX336391.1, read on the forward strand.
TACCTTGGTTTCAGGCTTTCGAGTTCGTGATAGGTATTCCCAAATGGCATCTAGCCCATGTATGTGATTGAGGGTACTATTTAACCATAAAAAGTTCCATAGCTGACTGACATTCTTTGAAGATGCCTGATGTCGCTTATGCTTCTGATTGTGAATGCGACTGCAAGTCTCTCCTTTAGATGGAACGTAAGAGTTGACCCTGTTACTTGCATAGTGATTCCTAGGTATTTGAATTGTCGTTGCTTTATGTAACCATGTAGGTACTGTAAACAAATGGGACTGGCTTCCCTACCGCCACTGCCATCGCTACAGCGATCTGCACTGGCGTCAACTCATTTCAATGGGAGTGTTCTAGGCAAACTTCGTGTTGCCGCCACAAGAGTGCAGCAGGTACCGAAGGGGTCCAGGCGCATACGAATTGGGTTACTGGCTGCATAGAACTCCAATTATTATTATTATTATTTCCGATTATTCCCCTTCAGGAGAGCGTGAGAACTTGAGCCAATCACAGCTTCACTTCCTTTACCTCTCTTCTTTTCTTCCCAAAACCTCTTCATTAGTTCACTGTGCTTTTTCTTCCTTTCCTCTGTCCATTTTTTTCCCTGATGTGTCTTTCCTTGAAACTTGTACAATTTTCGTGTTTCTGATTTTACTTCTAAATTGTTCTCTGTCCTTAATGTCGTTTTCAGAGATTTTAAGTAATTCCTTGTCTTCATGTACTTCTTTTATCCAGCTGGTCTTTAATTTACTTGCATTCACAATATTGAAAATCTTCTTAGTGAGTCTGTTCTCATCCATCCTATATATTGTTTTAGATCCGTTATTTGGGGGTGGTTGGATCTAAAACGGAAGAGTTATTGTGTTAATTTATGAGGAAGTGCCTAAAAGGGGGTAGCTTCCCGTAGTCGGGCAAGCTGACCAGTGTAGAGTGTTGTTTAGTGTTAGGGTGCTCCTATAAAAGATGTAGGTGTATTTTAGGGGATGGAACTTAGCGTACAGGTCGACGCGCTGGTCTTCCGGCTGGCTGGCTGGCTGACTGGTTATATAACCGGTGTGCACGCGTCAGCGTTGTGGCACGCGCCGCTCTTAGCAGTCGGGCCTATGCGGGAATACGATGATACTTGCGTTAGCAAGTATCTGGCTACTGTAAGTCACGTCTAATTGTGACAGAGGATTCAGGATGGACTTTAGGTCGTGAAGAGGCGTGTAAAATAGTAATACAGGTGTAGCGTACTGACCAAGTGTTTATTGGTCAGTAATATGGAATTGTGAGTCCCTTCTAGGGGATGTAGTAAATGTTACAATGTGTACAAACTGGTGTATACAAATTATGGGTAAGGGTTACAAAGTTACAGGACATATTGAAAGTTTGCATATAAAAAATATAGTTCTGATAGCTATTTGGTACATTGTTGTGCAGGGAGGAAAAAAACCCAGGGCTGAACGGATGATTGCGTCGTCCGCCCTATCTTAGGGAAAAAGTGCTCCCTGCAAAGAGAGAAGAAATAGACAAAAATGGGTGTTCCAGGGTATAATTTAAGGGAAATATTCAAAGTGCATTTATTGATTTGGGATAAAACGGAACACCCTGACAAATGGGGAAGTTAAAAGAAAGAAAAATGAAAGAAAAACGAATCATGGACATTGTGTACATTGGTGGTCATGCTAATGATAACAGATATGACCTGATAATAATAATAATAATCATTACATGTGTAATATTCCTGACGATTTATAAGTAAACATAGTAAACATAGTAATAATGATGAACATAGAAAAAATAATGGTTGCCATGTTGGTACCTTATATGTATAGGTATGTTGGTCACCCATGTGGAACCTTTTAATTGTGTGATATGGCGAGAAAATACAAAATAATTTACAATTTACAATTATCAACTATCATTATTACCTTATAGAGCTCTTTTACGTGGCCAGTTATTGTATACCTCTTATTCTTTGTGCGCACCTTACCATCGTGCCTTGACTACCGGTCTCTATTCGGCCGTTCCTGGTGCGGTTTAGTGGCTAATCCACTATTCCCTCCTTGTACTTATTGTATAACCTCGTGGTTTTCCGTCGTGGGTCGGAATTCCACCTTAGGGTCGAAGGTTCGGCACTTACAACCTCCGTGTCGCCCTTCGATCCTGAATGACGCTTCATTTGCGTATGCTGAATGTGTTTGCGTTCAGCGATGTTCATCATCCCACGTATGCTGTCCACCGCTGACCGCTGACGTTGTCACCTTTAAGGGTGCAACTAAAATCGATGAGTAGTGTGTTTGTGTGTGACATAGATGAAGGTATGTGTATTTTGGTGTGGGTAATATATTTATAACAGACATATTCATGCTCCAAGTTATCTGTAAATCAAAAAATGTATCAATGTAAAAATGTTCATCCCTTCGTTGCTCCGTGGTCTTCCTGTGTGGGTGAAAGTGGATTAGTGATTAATAAGACGTTACAATACATTGCAATACATGACATGTATATATATATAACATTTCATTAGTAGCGCTTAATTTGTAAAACTAAGTGTGGCGCCACTGAAGTCTAACTTAATCTAGGTGGGCCTAGGTAGGCCTATGTTGGTCTATTTTAGCCTAGTGTTGTCGGGCTTACCCTGGTAACGGATTTTTAGCCACCAGGTGCCGAGCGGCTTAATCTTAATACTATTTACCTTACGTATGGTAAAAAAATGGCTGCTATGACTAAGCCGAATAGGTGGCCTTACTCTATTGCCGAAATGTGCTGTGCCATTACCTGGCAACAGCGGTTAATGAATTTGCTTAATCCTAAGTTGCGTACCAAAGTGCAACTGTCTTATTTGCAAAATTTGGACCAGAGCGATCGCCTGAGGCAATTTACTTCCTCAGGGCACCACCCGTACGAGTCCTAGAAACACCGGTTGTCTCTAGGGTCGCCGGATTCCGCTCCCTTAATTCTAGATGTCGACGTTTATCAACTAGTATTAACCTAGTCGCAGGCGGCTTACGGTGCCCCTGAGCAAACCGTTTCGCCCGCTGTACTTATCAGCTCTTTACCTTTGCCTTTGCGTATGTAGTCGTAGTTGGGTCTGCCCACTGTAACCCCTTTGAGTTGCTCGCTGTGCTACTCTTTTAATGCCCTAGGCTGCCCGCTGCGTCGCCATTTATGTGGGCATTGGACATCGTCCAATGGCATAATGTTATCTTCGCCTTCATTGGCAATCGTAGTATCCTCCGGGAATGGTGGCGTCCGGGGTCCTCTTCGCCCGTATTGGCAGTAATAATATCCTCCGGGAATGGTGGCGTCCGGGGTCCTCTTCGCCTGTATTGGCAATCGTAGTCTGCTTTTCGCAGTATAAGAATCTCTTCGCCTTTATCGGCCGCAGTAGTATGCTTTTCGCAATAATATTTCTCTTCGCCTTTATCGGCCGCAGTAGTATGCTTTTCGCAATAATATTTCTCTTCGCCTTTATCGGCCGCAGTAGTATGCTTTTCGCAGTATATTTCACTCCAGCGCACAGGAGTCTTGCTTCCCGCTATAGAAGCCCTACTTACTTAAATTTAACTAGAAGTCTAGTCATATTTTGGGTCGTCTCTAGGGTCATCCCCTGAGTCCGGCGCGGAGTGAGCTATTTCTCCCACCATCCTCAGAAAGACTTCCCTGCAGGTCTTGGCTTCGACGACCGTGGCACAGAGTGGGTGTAGCATCCCTTCCTCCCAGGGGCAGTTTACGCGCACCTAGGATTCCAGAGCTTGCCCGGCCAGGCCGCGAGTGCCTCAACCTTACGTGGTTCGTCTGTTTAGTCTGGTCGTGAAGTGAACTAGGGTAGGCTCAACATCGCCTTACCCGCTCTCAAAGTGTGGTGCCTTTGGCCTTCGGCTTATGCCGTTATCACCAATCAGAGTGTTTCAGATTCCTTTACATTAAAAAAAAATATGGGCGTAACCTTTGTAAATAAGTTAATTTGTGTAAAATGTAAACTATTTCAAGTGTTGTGGGGTTGTAGAGCTTCTAAGTGCATAGACTACTTTAGGTCTACTGCTGCTACGTCAGCTTTCCAGCGATAATGCTCCGTTACCCTTCATGGAGGTGTTAGTAGGGTCTATGATGTCAGGTACCCTGTTATTAGGATCTGGGGGTAGTTATTTGTAGAGTGGGCTGAAAGCATGGCAGGAAGAGGTTGTGCATCTTTGGGCTCAAATAAATGGTGGCCTTGAGCCGTTAATGCTAATAGGATTGCTCTTACAATGAGTGGACTGGGGAGGGTAATTCCCGGGATTGCAAAAATATAAAAATTCCATGCAGGCTTGATAGTAATACCGCTGGTAAGTGGATGGGATACTCATGCATGTATCTGGATATGAGGTATCTACACTCATGTAAGGATAGGTGTATGGTGAGGCGTAATAATAATATATTCCTGTCATGCGGGAGTATTTAATTAACAAAAAATGGTTAATATATATAACTGTGGCCTCATGTCTCATTTGGAGATGCGCATTATGCTTATTTGATGTTTGCCGACCCACCCCTAATACTCGGGTGGTAGCATCGTGATCCAGGGCGTAGTAAGCCCTCTCTTTAAACGCATGAAGTCTATCAACCCCTATGTATACTTTGTAATGTAGTGTAGCTGTTTTCATCGTGTTCATGTGTCTGCGTTGGTCATGTTGGACGTGGGAAGGTTATTGGAGGGGAGTGAGGTATTCAAAATGGTAGCCGTTGGGTGGTATGTCGGTAATCCCGCTGGGATTATCCACCTATGCTTTAGTCATTCTCCCTTTGTCCATGTCTGCTCGCTATCCGCCTATTGGGATAGTAAAGCGTCGCGACGCTGTGACGTCACGACTTAATCTGGTCTGCCATTTGTAGTGTGAATGTGGCCCGTGGTCGTAGTGCGACTGGCCATGCCCTAATCGCCTGGAATGATTTTTGAAAACTGAAATCCATAAAGGAAGTTATTAGGGGGGAAGGTCTTGATTCCTCAGAGCCCCTGTCTGTGTTCGCTCCTGATTAGTGAGCGTGTGTGTGTGTGACTATGTTCCGCTACACCATGCGGACGGTTGGTCTGTTATAGGCTAAGTCCTAATATGTATCGCGTGTATGGTCAGGAGGTGCCCGTGGCCTGTCAACGTCTTTGAGAACGTGCTCCTATGGGCCCAAGATAAGTTCCGATCTGTCACGTCTGTCCATTTGCTAAATGTTTTTGCAGTGTTAAAAAAAATGTGTGGTATGATTGTTTTGCGTTTGTGATTTCACGGCCACTGCCGATACAACAATAGTGTCTGTCACCAGCATTATTGCAGTGTGACGAGATCTGCAAGTCAGTATTTTCGTCATGTTGTGTTTACATTTGTCTGCGTACGTGATTTTTCGCCAGTATGTGAGTGTTGCCATTGTTCTAGATTCCGGGCGGACCAATTTAGCAATTTTCCCTATTTAGCTGATACTGCTGTGTGGCCACTATTCCATAAGACCTTTGTCTTACGAAATTTCTATACCTGTGTCTGGGAAATCTATTTTCCATGTCAGGTGTAATTGAAATTTTATGCCTGGCTTTTGGCCGAAGGAAATGTGGTATTATCTAGTTCTGTAGTTGTATGGGCCAATTTCGGTGTGCTTGGAAGCCTGGATAGTTGTTTCCCTGGTGTCCAATTTTTGCTGGGATTTGAACCCGTGATCTCCCGTCATTCTCTGTGTTCTATGTCTGCGTTGTGTTTCAGGGATTGAGGTGTCCTCAGTGTGGTTTTTGCTTGTGTTTCTCGTACCAAAAATACCGTTGGCTAGTTAGTTTCTGGTACGAGTGTGTTGTGTGATCATGGGTTCGGACCCGGGGTGCTGTAAAGACTTGGTATGCCGCTATCTGTGTCGTATATATTATGGCACATGCCCCGTGTATTTGCAATGCGCAAATGAAAGTATGCATACCTGTGAAGAGTTTGTGTGTTTTTGAATTCTCCTCGTAGTGTAATTTGGGGAGTTGTGTGGTTCTGAACTCGGCTTAAATGATGCCGTATGTTCTGCTCTGAGAGCTGCTAGCATATTGCTGTCTGTAAGCGTGCAGGTTACCCATGAGACTTGTGTTATCGCTGAGTGTGGCAGTATTGAATTACAATGTCGTGCACGCTCGCTTGTTACTTGTTTTGATAATACTCTGTGTCCGGCACATGTGTGTCTAATCGGTTTGCTCTCTGTGACTGTGACTAGTGCTTTCCGCACTGTGAAAGAACCTTTCAATAACTACATTCGTGTAAAAAGTGCATGCAGGTCCCTATCCATTGTACAAAATGTCGTTATACACGAGTGTCTCCGGGCCGCTACTCGCGTGTTTGGTGACTATGTGCCGGAGGCGATTTTGTTGTTTTTCATTTATGAGCCTCTGCTAGTGGAACTGTCCCAATCTATTTTAGCTTCCTACTTTTCTATCCTGTAACTGGATAGCTACCCAACCTTATGTTCCTGGTATTCAGAAGGTTGCGGGTTTTGAGACCGTCTTTTACCCAGAGTAATTGTTTCTGGCGCCATTCTAGTTGTGTCTCCGGGACAGTTCTGGTGAGTGTTAGGATCGTATCCCGGTGCGGTCAGTGAGGTCCGAAGGCTATTTCTTGGCCTTCTTACCACGTCTGCCAGCGGGATCATTTCCTTTTCTTTTAGTAGTGTGCCTGCCTGTACGTGTAGGTGTGGGAGCTTGGCGTGTATGATATGCCTTCATACGGCGGGCGTGAATAGTGTCTTTAATGAGTTTTTTCCCATGGCGCACGCTGACTATATAATTTAGGTCAGATACCTTCCTGCAGACTTTGAAGGGACCTGACCAGCGTGGCAGGAGGAACTCGGACACGTTTTTCTTGGGCAGAATTGGAAACCATAACCAATTGCCCGGGTGTGTATTCCACGGTTTTCCTATGCCGATCGTATCCCTCTTTCTGTTTCTTCTGCGCCGTGGCTATGTTCTTTCTAGCGTTCATTCGCGCTATCTGTAAATGCTCTAGCCGGGCAGCATTGTCCGTGTAGGTGTCCTGTGGGATGCATATATTATCTATGGGACTTCTGGGTGTGTACCCGTGCAGTAGGAAGTGTGGAGAGTGTTTCGTAGCCGTGGATATAGAGGTATTATAACTAAAAGTAATGGCTTGCAGGTATTCATCCCAGTCTGTTCCTGCGTCCTCTGTAAATTTAGCCAGCGCTATTCCGAGTATTTTGTTCATACTCTCCGTGAGTCCGTTGGTTTGCGGGGAAAAACTCGTGGTAGTGTATGCCTTAATCCTGAGTATCTCCAGAAACTGTTGGAGCACTCTCGAGGTGAAAATAGTACCTCTGTCAGATAATAAGGTTTGGAATAGGCCGTATCGTGTAACTATATCAAATAGGAATTCGGCTATGCTGTTCGTGTCTGCTTTGGGAACAGCCTTTGTAATCATGTATCGTGTGAGATACTCGGTGGCCACCAGGATATATTTATTACCTTTCTGACGTGTCGTAATGGGGCCTTTCACATCCATCCCGACTCTGTGAAATAACTCTCCCACGGGAATTGGGTTGAGTAGTCCATGAGGCTTGCCAGGTCTTGTTTTGAATCGCTGGCAAGTGTGACATGTCTTTACAAAGGTATCTATGTCGGCCTTCATGTTTACCCAATAATGTCACGGATTCTAAGGTATGTTTTATGCGTACCTAAGTGTGCCCCTGCCAGTGGGCTATTGTGGTGTCCGATCATGACATTTTCTTTCAATGATTCCGGAACCGCTATAGGTGCGTTATCGTGCATGGCTGTGGGCTTAAATTTCAGTACCCCGTCTTTGTCTAGGAAAAATCTCCTAGACAGCCGAGTGTATACATGGATGTTGGCTTGCAGCACCTTGCCTAGAGCGGTCACCTCTACGGCACTGGCATAGGTGCCGTCCCTACCCATGTATTTTCTGTAATCCGCCCCGGTCTGGAATGGGTTTTCCCGCTCGTCCGACACAAAGTCTCGGTACTCTTTCCAGTTGGCCAGGATATGTTTGACCGTTTTCTGTCTGTAGTCCCCATGATAATCCTCGGTATTCCGGATTAGGAAGCTCATGGCCCTAAACAGACAGTTGCCGTCTCCTTGCACGGGGTGTGTTTGGAAACGGTCCGGGGGCGGATCGTCAGCCTTAGCTTTAGCTGGCTGCTTCTTCCCCTTACTCTTGCGAGTTTGCTTGGGGGAAGGGCCTTTCTGTTGTTGTGTTGGGGGAGGAACATCAGCTGCTTCATCCGCTAGCCGACCCTCCCCGTCTAGGCGTTTTTTTGAAACGTAGGTGTACGCCTGCCTGTAATGTATGTGCGCCCCCCCCCTCGGGGTGGCTGCGCCAGCTCCCCGCCTGCGGTGTGTGGCTAGGCGTAGGGAGTATTGCCCCCCTGTCTGTCCTGTGGGGTGTCTCATCCCTGAACTCCCTCGGGTATTCGTCGGGGAGGGGGTAGTGTTCCGGGCCCTTCGTGTGTTTATCTATATTGTCCCGTCCCCTCGTGGGTTTTCTTCCCTGTCTGTTATTGCCCGGGGGTCTGTTTTCCTGTTTCCGACAGGGCGGGGTGTATGTCGGATGCTGGGGGAGCGGGTTTTCCCGCCGGTTCCCCTTTTCCCTGTACTGGGCAGCTGCATACTCCTGTCTGGTCGGGGGTGGGTTTCCTCGCCTGTCCCTATTTCCCCTGTACTGTGGGGGTGTATAGCTTTGCCTGCGCGGGGGCGGGTTCTCCCGATATTCCCCATTTCCCCTGTACTGCGGGACTGCATAGCCCTGCCTGCGTGGGGGCGAGTTTTCCCGGTACTCCCTGTCTGCCCTGTATTGTGGGGCAGCGTAGGACTGTCTATTTGGTGGCGGGCTGTTTCATCGGGGGATGTCGTGGTCGTACTCCTCAGGGTAGTACTCCTGTGTGTACGGGGATGGTGAACGCCGTGAGGGGTATGTCGGCTCTGTGTCCGTGTATGATACTGGTGAATACCGAGGAGGGTAGTGTGGCCTATCCTGTGTGGGAGGTGTTGTTGGCCGCTGTGGAGGGTAGTAATTTTCCTCCCTCCCGTAGCGTCTCCTCTCTGTGTACCCCCTGTCCCTCTCAGGATAATAGCGTTCTTGTGTGCCTTCGTGCTCATCCCTTAGCGGTCTCCCGCCTGCTTGGATGGCAGCTATGGTCAGTTTCTCCATTCTGTCCACTAATTCGTCCATTTTGTCGTTAGTGTCGTCTTTTTGTGTTTGGAAGTGCAGATCCACGGCTTTTTCCGTAGCCTTTTCCGTGATCTTTCTCCCCTCCTCTATGGTCTTTATGTTATTTAACATATGTTGGACCGTGGGGTTGTTCATTATACATAGCTTTTGCACTATGGCTGGTCTGAGGCCCTGCATTAACAGCTTGACTTTCTGTTTGTTCGTCATGGCTGCATTGTACTTGTCGCACATTATCAACTTTACGTTGATGTATGCCTGGGCGCTTTCTTTGGGTCCCTGTGACCTCTGTCTAATCTGGTCATAGAGATCGTCATCGTCTGGTATGAGCTGGAACTCATTCTTCAAGAGTAAAGCGGTTTCCTCCCATGTGGCAGCTTCTAGTGTGTCCTCATGGAGCTCATACCATATCATGGCCGCCTTTGTGAGATATGCAGGAAGGAGCCGTTTCCTAACTTCCTCGCTCCAACCATTGATCCGGGCCGTTCTATTGAAGGCCTTGAGGTATTCCTCGGGATCCTGGCCTTCCCCCGCGAACTTTGTGGGGTGGATCATGGGGTACTCCGTGTGTCTGTTCATTTCGTTTTCGGCAGTGTCTCGTTGGCTGTGTAGTGATTCTGGTCTGTCTATGCTGTTCGCACCACTATCGTGTGCCGAGGTGTTTGGGCTATTTAGAGGGGAATTAGCCTCGCTTCCCGTGTACGACACCTGTGTTATGTTACCAGGTGGCTCGTCACCTGATATGTCTGTGCTGATGGATGGTGTGTTTTCGTACTGTGTGGATTTGACTATGTGTACGGTCCTGTCTAAATCCTGTTTTACTGTTTCCAGAATAGTGTGGATGTCAAGAACTGCTTCTGTGGTATGATTATTGGACTTGATAGTGTCTGTCTCTAGTAGCTCTGTAATGCGCTCGAGCAGATTACTGGCTTTCTGCTCTGTGATTTGCAGTTGCTGCAACAATAGGGGATGGAGTGTTGGCAGGCAATCTACTTCACTAGCGCTGGATACTGGTGACTCTTGTGTGTGTTCACTGGCCTGGGATCGTGTAAAATGTATAACTTGTGCTGCGGCGGTAGGGTGTTGAGCACGGATCTGTGATGTTTTGAATTCAAGGTCCCTGAGAAGTTGTACTGCAGTCTGGTCAGTTATTAAGTCACTGTTCTTAATTTTTAGTTTCGGCAGGAGTGGAGTCGTACTAGCCGACAAATGGTGCGCAAAGTCTCTTAGTGTAGTTTTAAATGTGGACATTTAATTTCCACCGACTTTGCACTATGGGGTGGATGGGGGTTGGTGTAATAATACCAGCTCCTATATAATATAATAAAAAAAATGTGTGACGTAATATGAGGTCAAAAAATTTTTTTTTCCGGTTTCGCTTGGCTATATGCGGTATGGGCCGTTTTGTCCACGAGAACTCGTTGTATGAGTCCTATTTTACTGTGCGTGGTACCCGGCCTCCACCATCTGTTTTAGATCCCTTATTTGGGGGTGGTTGGATCTAAAACGGAAGAGTTATTGTGTTAATTTATGAGGAAGTGCCTAAAAGGGGGTAGCTTCCCGTAGTCGGGCAAGCTGACCAGTGTAGAGTGTTGTTTAGTGTTAGGGTGCTCCTATAAAAGATGTAGGTGTATTTTAGGGGATGGAACTTAGCGTACAGGTCGAAGCGCTGGTCTTCCAGCTGGCTGGCTGACTGGTTATATAACCGGTGTGCACGCGTCAGCGTTTTGGCACGCGCCGCTCTTAGCAGTCGGGCCTATGCGGGAATACGATGATACTTGCGTTAGCAAGTATCTGGCTACTGTAAGTCACGTCTAATTGTGACAGAGGATTCAGGATGGACTTTAGGTCGTGAAGAGGCGTGTAAAATAGTAATACAGGTGTAGCGTACTGACCAAGTGTTTATTGGTCAGTAATATGGAATTGTGAGTCCCTTCTAGGGGATGTAGTAAATGTTACAATGTGTACAAACTGGTGTATACAAATTATGGGTAAGGATTAAAAAGTTACAGGATTCTGAACACTTGCTGACTCACCTGATGATAACAGCGATAGCCTCCGGCCGCCGAACTGTAAGACTGGTAATTGAGAGAGAGACTGCCCTAGTTAAGGCCTCCCTTTATAGTCTCCGGCGTTGTGCTGTCAGCATTGTGCTGAATAGATGTCCTAGTTAATTGTGTGTCGCTGTTTGTGGTAGTGATGCAATAATTGGGTAAGCTTTCCAGGCTGACTAGCTGTCCTTGCGTGTTAATAGATGTTGGTCTGGGCTTACAGGATTTGCCAGTTAGGGGTAGTTTGAATAGATGATGGGGGGATGGCCTCCAGGGGGTGCAGACCCCTGGGGGCTGTACAATATGTGTCCATAGAACTGCAGACGTCTCTTCCTAAATTTATCTATAATGGTGTCTGTATTTTCATAAAGTTCCTTTGTTGGTCACCTGACCCAAATTCCATTCCGGAAAACAGCGCCATGGATTTTCCTAAGAATTTTTCGTTCCTGTTTCTCAATATCATGAATTCTTGTCATTCCTCTAATGAAGATGGTTTCTGCCGCGTACAAGGCTTCAGGCAAGACAACTGTGTTATAATGGCGCAGTTTTGCATTGCGAGATACTGCTCTTTTGTTATAATGATTCAATGTCAGCTTGTACGCCTTCTGCAATTTTACTATTCTATCTGCATTAGAAATTGTGTTCAATCTTGTGGGTTGGATGGCTTCTCCTAAATATTAGAAGTGAGTGACCTGCGAGATTTTTCCATATTGCGTTCGCAAGGTGATGTTTCCTGTTGAATTTGTGTCCATATACTGTGTTTTTTCATAGGAAATATCAAGTCCCGTTTTAATGGAGATTTCATGTAGTTTCTCTAGCGCTAATATGGCTTCATCCTTGTTGTTTTTTAAGATGGCCAGATCATCTGCAAAGGCCAAGCATTTCACAGTGACTCTTTTTCCTTTCTCCTTTCCAATTTGGATACCTTTCACATGCTTTTCCCATTCTGTGATGGTTTTGTCCAGTACGATGTTGAACAAGAGTGGTGATAAACCATCCCCTTGTCGAACTCCAGTATGAATTGCAAAAGAGTTAGAGATTTCTCCCATGAATTTCACTTTTGAGGTAGTTCCCAATAATGTTTCCTGGATAATGGCCCTGGTCTTCCTGTCAACTCCTAATTCTTCTAGTCTGTTAAACTAGGTTTGTCTGTCAACCGAATCGTAAGCCTTTTTGAAATCCACAAATGTGACTGTAGTGTTCCTGAATCGCCGGATGTGCAGTATGGTCTTGAGGTTCCAGAGCTGCTCAATACAGGACCTTCCCTTCCTGAAACCTGCCTGATATTCTCCAATATGGTGGTCCACCTGTGGCTCGAGTCGATTCAGCAAAGCTTTAGAGAGAATTATATAAGCGACTGGAAGAAGCGAAATTCCTCTATAATTATTCGGAACAGTTTTGCTTCCCTTCTTATGGAGTGGGTGTATCAAAGCACTCTTCCATTCTTTTGGGATTTTCTCTCTTTTCCAGACATCTGATATTATTCTGTGAATTTTTGTGTTATGTGTTCATGATCCAATTTCCAAACTTCTGCAATAAGTCCATCTTCACCAGGGGCTCTATTGTTTTTTAATGACTTGATTATGTCCACTATTTCTTCATGTGATGGTGGAAGTGAATCAAGGTTGGGCACTGGTTTTGCAAATTGAAGTTGTTCAGAAGGTGCTTCGCAATTAAGGTGTGTACTGAAATATTAACTAGAATTTCACAATTATTGCTCGTATTAGTTTCCAGAGATCCATCAGGTCGTTGGAAGCATAAACTAGGAGGTTGAAAAACAGCTATATTTTCTCTAAAGGTCTTGTAAAAATTTCTGGTGTTGTTCTTAGTGAAGTACTGTTCTATTTCATTTAGCCTATTATTATCATAATTGCGCTTTTCTCGGCGAATAATTTTAGAAGTGTTTTTCCGAACCTGCACAAATTCTTGCCATTTTTCTGTTGTTTTATGACTATTGAAATTATTCCATGCTTTAAACCTATATTCAATAGCATGATCTCATGTGATGTTCCACCACCTATGTTTTCTCTTTCTCGGAGGTTGACCGAATGTTATTGCTTATATAACTCCAATATGAAGCTCCTATTGTATTCCTTGACGTTGCTTAGCATTAGCCATTAGCCATATTGCGTACTAGCAGTCGTGCCCGGCTTAGCCCGGTGCATTTATTTGTTTTATGGATGATAATGAATACTACTACAGAACTGGAGCGCTCAAGGATAAGGTTCGGAAAGCACCAACGCTTATTGCATCTGATAACCTCAGTATACTGCACCAATACCATCGCCCTTATTGTCATGATAACTGTTTTAAGGGGTCTAAGAAATCTTTTTGCAATAATTACTCCCCGTGACTGCAATTTATAAGCAGCTCGAAATTCTGCACCAGAACACTGGTAGTGGCGACGTGATGCAGCCCACATTGCCAGACAACAATAGACTTAGGTTTTATTGAAGCTGTTCGGGGGCGCTTGTTCTTCCGACTTACTGAACAAAAATCAATCTTTAAGGTTACCTGAGAGGTGTAGCCTAATGCTACATAGCCCAAACTATTCCTCTTGAATCTGTCTATCATAGACAAAAATAATTTTTCGAATCCGACTGGTAGTTCCAGAGATTAGCGCGTTTAAACACTCAAAGAAACAAACTCTTCAGCTTTATTATATTAGTATTCAGGTATAGATTGGACCAGTCCTATTCATGCTGCACTCTGGTGACAACTTTTGATAGTTACACGCCCATTTGGTAGCGATGATCGCGGGCCATTTCTTGAACAAATCAATAACGATAAAACTCTTTGGGATAAAGTTTCATGGCTTCCAATGTTCCAAATAACGACATTGCAACTTCTTCCATCTTGCGTACATTCACAATAAAGACCAGGGTCTTGCGGGATTGTGGTCATTTAATCCCGTGTACTTGAATGTGTATTAAACACGTAGAACTTGATCATATCTGGAATATTTATCAAGACAATCTTATATCAACCTACAGTCGGATTGTGCATCTAAACATGCTTAAGGAATCTCCACACATTCAAGACATTTATGGTTGGTTCTTAAGTTTAGGGGCTGCAACAACGCGGTCATGTAGCCCCGTGTACTTTGGGTGTGTGTAGAATCTGTCTGATAACCGGTGTTAATTTTGATGACTGCATTAGTGTGTGTTATCGTTTTTTAATTTAAGTACTGCAACTTAGAATTTTTCAAATAGTTCCTACTTTTGCCGCCAAGCGCCACCGTCAACGACTACTAGGCCAAGTTCAGAACTTAGCTACTAGACGCCACCGCAGTCGGCTCTTGGCAACGAACGTAGAAACCTAAGAGCGTTGTTTACATTCCTAACCTATCCAATTTAGCTTCACACAGGTGCAATTAGTGGAAGGTTCTTTAACATGCCATAAATCTATGACATGGGACCGCCGGCTTTACTTCCCCTCCGAAGAAAGGCTTACTGAGGAATTTTTGACGCTCTTAAATAATCCGACGGCTTCGGCCGGGTTTGAACCCGCTATCTTGGGCATAGAAGCTCAGCATGCTACCGACTACGCCACCGAAGCCGCTCAAGACATTTATATATACAGTATATTATATCTTGGATTGTTGATGTGTAACATCTTTCCACTCAGTTGCTGGATATTTTTGTGGGAGTGATTTTGAAAAATGGGACGGAAGTGGATCGGAACGATCGAGGTGGCACCAGCTGGCACACTTCCGTTCGATCTAACGGAAGTGTAAGCCGCACTGCCAACTCGATCGATCGATCCAGCGGGCAGTGGTAAGAGAAACAATGAACGCGCGGTGTCGTAAATTGATACCATGACGTACTCTCGGCCATGTGGAATGTATATGACATACTCACTGCCAGCTGGATCGCATCCCATCTGGCTGCTTTAGACTGCCTGGCCATTCAACACTCAGAGGCGTACAAGATAGGTTGCAGCACCCACCCACTGTAATCACCGCGGCTGCTTCACTGCCAGCTTCATCGCGTCCTTCCTGGATGCTTTAAACTGCCTGCCCATTCAACACTTGGAGGCGAACAAGATATATATTGTTTCGTGCCACCCCCTAGTGGCACTTTTGTTAACTGGATTACGGTGGGTAGAAAGTACAACACCAATTACTGCTTTAAAGAGAAGTTAGCTTTATTGCTTGCAGGAAGATACGCTACTCATCAGCAAATACAAGCAATTGGAACCTTACTCCAGTTTCCCCAAGTCTCTTGCTTATGGAGAGACCTTGCCCTCTTTCATTCGTCAACAATTAATCTTCTCGCTAATGAGTCTGGTGGCCTTGACAGAACTACATGCAACTCTCCCCTATGTACACAAATTACAGTTACCTACGAAAACACAGGCAGTCCCCCGTATGCTTCTCACTTCCTCGCTGTCAAGAGAAACGGCTTCACTAGGGGTTTCGCAAGTCACCACACTTCTGTCGCTCATGATAAACACTCGCACTAGCTCGTAAAACACACACTGCACTACTTGACAGGTCGCTCTTATATAGCAGGCCGGTGACTCAATAAATGCTTCTAGACCCATCCAGGGCTCACGGCTTCTCGAGGCTTCCATCGCTGGCTGGGTCACGAATATTCTGGACCATCCCTTTATCCTAGTAGACCTGTTGCATAAGGCGCACGCAATACGCTGAGGCAGAGCAGCCCAGCCCTGGGGCAGTTGTGACTCATGCGGCGAGCGAAGAAACAAACTCACAGCCGTAACACCACCCCCTTCCAAAAAGGCTGATCGTCCCGATCAATCAATGGTCCGTCTGTGTCCCTCCGTAGGCTGCCAGGCGATCTCGATGCACGATCTTCATCTTCGCCCTCGGGCTCCGCTGGATCCTGTAGACGACATCGTTGATCCGTTTCACGACTCGGTACGGGCCCTCCCAGGACTTCTGCAGTTTGGGTGACAGGCCTTTCTTCCGTAATGGGTTGAAGAGCCAGACCAGGTCGTCCTCGTGGAATCCGCCGGCATCCGTCAGCTGGTCGTATCGGGTCTTCATTCGGTCGGTCTCGATCCGCAGTTTCCTCCTCGCGAACGCGTGCACTTCCTCCAGTTGGTCGACCAGTTCTTGACAATACTGGCTTACCGGGACCGGATCATTCCCAGGTCGGCCGAAGGCAAGATCGACAGGTAGACGGAGCTCCCTCCCAAACATGGCCCGGGCTGGTGTGCACCCAGTGGCTTCATGTACGGCGGCGCGGTAGGCCAGGAGAAATAGTGGAAGATGTTTGTCTCAATCCCTCTGATGCTCGCTGACGACTATTCGGAGATGGTTCTCGATGGTGCGATTGAATCGCTCTACCATCCCGTCGGACTGAGGGTGTAGCGGCGTTGTCCTTGTCTTCCGGATTCCCAGCAGCTGGCATAGGTTCTGGAACACCTGCGACTCGAAGTTCCTCCCTTGGTCGGAGTGCAGCTCCAGGGGTACTCCGTACCGGCTGACGAATTCCTTCACCAGGGTCTCTGCAATCGTCGCGGCTTCCTGGTTAGGGAGCGCATACGCCTCCGGCCATTTGGTAAAGTAGTCGCTGATGACCAATATGTAGCGGTTCCCTGCCTCGCTCAAAGGGAATGGCCCAGCAACATCGATGGCCACTCTCTCCATGGGGCCGCCCACGTTGTAGGTCTTCAGTGGGCCCCGTCGTCTTCGTCCTGGGCCCTTGCTGGCTGCGCAATCGTGGCACCTCGCGCAGTGGTTCTCCACGTCGGTTCGGCATCCGATCCAGTAGAACCGCTCTCTCAGCTTCTCCAGGGTCTTCTTTATCCCTAGGTGTCCACCAGATGATCCTCCATGGACTTCCTTCAGGACTTCCTCCGTCATAGCCTTTGGAACGACGACTTGTTCCCGAGATGTCTTCCCGTCGGTGCTCTCCCAGGCGGGGCAGATGAGGCCATCCCTTACAATCAGCGAGTCCCACTGCGCCCAGTAGGACTTAAACTTTGGGCTGCAGTCACTCACAATGTTCCACCCGGGTCTGGGGACACAGGCCCTCTTCCATTCGGCTATCAGTCCCAGGTCATCATCTTCTGCTTGTGCCCGCGTGAAAGATTCGCGGCTCCAGTTCCCTTGAAGTTCCACAGTAGTCCGTCGGCACTGTAACCCGGTGTTCTCCTCCCTCCTAGTACAGAAGGTGCAGTCTTCGGGGCACGGTCTTCGTGACAGGGCGTCGGCATTAGTATGCAGTTGGCCTTTCCTGTGCTGGATCTCGAAGTTGTACTGTTGAAGCCTCTCTAACCACCGCGCGAGTTGACCCTCGGTCTGTTTGAAGTTCAGGAGCCACCGCAGGGATTCATGGTCGGTCCTGATGAGAAATTCTTGCCCGTACAGGTACTTGTGGAAGTGTTCGATGGTCTTCACGATGGCGAGCATTTCCTTCCTGGTGACGCAGTAGTTCCTCTCTGGCTTTGACAAGGCTTTGCTGAAGTAGGCCACTACTCTCTCCTCGCCGTCCACTATTTGCGACAGGATTCCCCCTATACCAAAGTCGCTGGCATCGGTATCGACGATGAACCTTGTTCCAGGTCTGGGGTAGGCCAGAATAGGCGCGGTGCACAGAGCTTCCTTGAGTTGTTCGAAGGCACTGTGGCATTTTGCTGTCCATGTGAAGAGTTGGTCCTTCTCAGTCAGTCGATGCAGTGGTTTAGCGATGTCGGCGAATCCTCTCACGAAGCGACGGTAATAAGTGCAGAGTTCCAGGAAGCTTCGTAGTTGGGACTTGTCCTTCGGAACTGGCCACTCCCTCACAGCTGCGGTCTTTTCTGGATCGGTGCGCACCCCTTCCTCGGAGACAATATACCCAAGGTACTGGACCTGCTTCTGGAAGAGCTGACACTTCTTGGGGCTCAACTTCAGCTGGGCAGCCCGTATCTTCATCAAGATCTCCTTCAGGTTGCTGTAGTGCTCCTCGAAGGTTTTTCCCAGAACGATGACGTCGTCTAGGTAAACCAGGCAGGTCTTCCAGTGTAGTCCCCTCAGAATGGACTCCATTAGCCTTTCGAAGGTCGCAGGGGCGTTGCACAGACCGGATGGCATGACGGTGAACTGCCAGAGCCCGCTGCCCACAGAGAACGCCGTTTTCTCGCGGTCCTTAGGGTGGACCTCCACCTGCCAGTAGCCACTCTTCAAATCCAAGGTGGAGAACCATCTTGATCCTGATATGGTGTCCAGCGAGTCGTCGATCCGGGGTAGAGGGTAGCTGTCCTTCTTCGTGACGTCGTTCACCCGCCTGTAGTCCACGCAGAACCTGGTGGAACCGTCCTTCTTCTTCACTAGCACGACCGGAGAACTCCAAGGACTATGTGATGGCTCGATCACTCCTTGCTCCTTCATCTCTTCTACCATCCGGTCGACTTCGGCTTGCTTGGCGAGCGGGACACGTCGGAATGGGGCCCGAATCGGTGTGCTGTCCCCAACGTCAATTCTGTGCTGGACCAAGCTTGTCCTACCGAAGTCTTTGCTCCCCACGGAGAAGACATCCTGGAATTCGCGTAGCAGGTCCTGAAGTTGGCGTGATTGCTCCTCGTCTAAATGGTCCTGGGATCCTTGGTACAGCTTCTGTAGTTCTTCTGGCAGGGCGCGTCTTCTTCGGTTGTCCGTCTGCAGGTGTCCATCCGTCGTGTCTGCGATGCGGGCAATCCTGGTAACGGGCTCGCAGACTCCTAGGTTGGTGTCCGGGTGAACCGTAATATCGTAGTCGTTCAGGTTGGACAGGCGGATGTACGGCCGAGGCGTCGTGTTGATGAGGGTCTTGGCAACTAGCAATCCTTTTGTCTGGATGTCCTCATATTTAGGCCCGATGACAGCCGCCACTCCCTCAGCAGTTCCGTCGACAATTACGGCGGCGCTGACCTCCGTCCTGACAGGAACGATGACGTCCTCTCACAGCCTTACTCGTCGTGCGGTAACGGCCTCGTGTGCTGGTTGCAAAGCAAGTTCCTCACCTCCGAAGTGCAGAGTGTTGGTACTCAAGTCCAAGATGATGTTGTTCTGGTCCAGGAAGTCCAGTCCGATGATCACTTCGTTTGATACGTCAGCCACAAGCGCTGGATGCTTCACCACCCGTCGACCAATGATGAGCTCCAGTGATGCTTCGCCATGTACCGGTGCGGTCTCTCCGGTCACGGTTATTAGCTGGAGGTTCCTTTGTGTGGGTTGCACTCTCCACTTCGGGATCACGGTGGGATTGACGATGGTCCTCGACGCTCCCGTGTCGATCAGCATGGGCCAGCTCACTCCATTGACGACTCCGTCGACCATCAGGCTGCTATTGTCGCTCCGTAACTTCGTCACACGCACTTGGACTGCCGGGTCTTGACGACTGTCACAAGCCAACCTTTGCCCCCCAAGGCTGGCTAATACTCGTTTCCCTGGGCCGCGCGGTTTTCAGACGACAGATTTCCCGTCGGTTACCCTCGGCGGCGGCGATCACCGCAGTCCTTGCTCAGGTGGCCTTTCTTACCGCAGGCCCAGCAGGTCGGTAGTCCTCTTCCGGGCCGCCTCTCCGGTTGTCTTCCGGCTGTGTCGTTGCTGGTGGTGCCGCGACTATCGAAGAAACGGCTTAGCGCCTCCACCAATTCGTTGGCCAGGGGCTTGGTCTCGTTGGTTTTTGCTGGTTCGTCGACGTCCACTTGACGCACCCGCGCGTGCATTCTGGATGCCTGTTTTGCCGTCTCAAACTCAAGTGCGTGACTCAGCGCATCTGCCAGGGTCTTATTGCGCGCGAGTCGCAGCGTCTGTTGAGTGTCCGAGTCCCGTAGCCCGTCGGTGAAGGTCTGCGTCGCAATCTGTTCCAGAAAGTCGGCCGGCGCTGTTGGATAGGCGAGCCTTACGAGGCGTGCGATGTCCATCTCGAACTCCTGCAGGGTTTCCGCGTTCCTCTGTACCCGGGTCCAGAGATGCATCTGGTAGGCCTGCTGAAGATGGCTATCTCCATATCGGGACTCCATATGGGCGATCAGTGAAGCGTAGTCCTGGGATCCAGTCGGGATGGCCTGAAGGACGTTAAGGGCGTCACCTCTCAGCGCTACAATGAGAGCTGTAGCCTTTTCTGTGTTGTTCCAGTTATTTATGGAACTGGCCGCCTTGAATTGACGTAAGTAGGGGTTCCACGGGACCTTTCCGTCGAAGGTTGGGGGCGTCACTCTGCTATGTCCCGTTCCTGATATTCCCGGTGTAACGGTGGGCGGGCGTTGGCGCAGCTCGGCAACTTCCTCTTGTAGAGCGTTGAATTTCTCTTCCACCCCCGTCAGTGGGCGTTGGCGCAGCTCGGCAACTTCCTTTTGTAAGGCGTTGAATTTCTCCTCCACCCCCATCAGCGGGCGTTGGCGCAGCTCGGCAACTTCCACTTGTAAGGCGTCGAACTTCTTTTCCACTGCCGTGACTTCCTCACGCAGACCCAGTTCTAATTTCTTCAGGTCCTCTGTCAACTTATTCTGACCGTCTTCCATCTTCTTCTGGCCGTCCTCTATCCTCCTCAGGTCCTCCGCTAGCTTATTTTCACCGTCTTCTAGTTTGGCAGTTAGGTCCTCGGCTAACTTCTTCTGGCCGTCTTCTAGTTTGACAGTTAGGTCCTCGGCTAACTTCTTCTGACCGTCTTCTAGTTTGGCAGTTAGGTCCTCGGCTAACTTCTTCTGGCCGTCCTCCATCTTCTTCTGGCCGTCCTCCATCTTCTTCTGGCCGTCTTCCATCTTGGTTTCCATGCCACTTAACTTTTCTAGAATGCTGCGAATTGCTCTTCCATTTTAGATGTTTGTCTTGTAAGGGGAATGCACTCACAGGAAAATTAAAAAAATGACCTGCTCGGGTTTTGAAACCAGGACCGTCAGGTGTTGTGCTTGTGCTTGAGTTCGTAATCCGGCTTCTGACACCAGTTGTTACGTGCCACCCCCTAGTGGCACTTTTGTTAACTGGATTACGGTGGGTAGAAAGTACAGCACCAATTACTGCTTTGCAGGAAGATACACTACTCATCAGCAAATACAAGCAATTGGAACCTTCCTCCAGTTTCCTCAAGTCTCTTGCTTATGGAGAGACCTTGCCCTCTTTCATTCGTCAACAGTTAATCTTCTCGCTAATGAGTCTGGTGGCCTTGACAGAGCTGCATGCAACTCTCCCCTATGTACACAAATTACAGTTACTTACGAAAACACAGGCAGTCCCCTGTATGCTTCTCACTTCCTCGCTGTCAAGAGAAACGGCTTCACTAGGGGTTTCGCAAGTCACCACACTTCTGTCGCTCACGATAAACACTCGCACTAGCTCGTAAGACACACACTGCACTACTTGACAGGTCGCTCTTATATAGCAGGCCGGTGACTCAATAAATGCTTCTAGGCCCATCCAGGGCTCACGGCTTCTCGAGGCTTCCATCGCTGGCCGGGTCACGAATATTCTGGACCATCCCTTTGTCCTAGTAGACCTGTTGCATAAGGCGCACGCAATACGCTGAGGCAGAGCAGCCCAGCCCTGGGGTAGTTGTGACTCATGCGGCGAGCGAAGAAACAAACTCACAGCCGTAACAATATTAATCACTGCCGGCTGGATCGCACCCCTCCTGGTTGCTTTAAACTGCCTGCCCATTCGACGATTACAGCATTGGTTAATGCGTACAACCTCGTTTTCAAATAAAGTCGTTAGGAGCAGCACCAAGTTACTGTGACGAGGTTGTACGCATAAACCAATACTGTAATCGTTGAATGGGCAGGCAGTCTAAAGCAGCCAGGAGGGATGCGATTCAGCTGGCAGTAGACATACTGAACGCTAAACGCTCATGCAAACTCTGGTGTCAAGTGATTGAAACAAAGCACATGGTACATGTTCGAAGTCTTCGTATCAGTATTTAAATGGTAAAATCCCTTAATATCAAACATTGTAAGTAGTCGGCATTGCCGGTATTATGTTTCTGTACAATGGCTATTCAAATATTAACCCACATAACGGTAATGCAGTCATCAATATAATTTAATCGTTGTGGTTATACGAGAATTGAGCAAGCCTTCATGAACTATTGCTGAATACATTCTCTTTACTCACAAGAGGGCCTATTCATAAGGCTTTTTAAACTCAATTTCACCCAGGAACATTATCGAAACAAGCAAAATATAAATGAAACTTAATTCCGTAATGCAGTATTATTGGAACGTGGAAATAAGTCACTATCTTGTGCGCGTTATTTGCATAGTCGAAATAGCTGTGGGGTTAGTGCCTATGACTGTGAATCTAGAGATCTCGGGTTCGAATACCGGACGGGGTAAGTATTATTGCTACCAGATTATCATTTTAAACGATATTTATTATATCAATATGACTCATTTTAACAGAATCCATATGAAATTACGTGTTGGTCTGTGAATCAAGAGGACCTGTTTATAAGGAATTTAAGGTTATGAGCGGTGTCGCGTTTATTAATCTAGTTGATCCGTATCGTATTCTTTATTTAGGCTAGTGCTGGTGGAAGCTACAAATCATCTAATAAAATGAGTTCCGTATGTTAAACTACAATATCTGTAAAACACAATAGATTAATATTTGTGCCAATAATAGTATAAAATACCGGTGTATCAACAATTTCACGTAAGGTTTCTTCTATGTCAGATGTTACACCTCATATGCGACTACTGTAAGGCTCGTAATTTTTTATTTTCTATGGATCTCGATACCACCAATTACTTATACCTACATTAATTAAACATTTTCGAAATATATTCATAAACATTTGAAACATTACTTATCCGTAATTTCCATCGGTAGTGATGATCGTGGGCCATTTCGTGAACAAAACAATAACGGGGTCCAGGATGAGCTACAAGTACCGTCGCGTGTGGAATGTTGTCTGGGGAGGAAAGTGTGAATGTAATGACGAGCAATGGGAAGGTAGCGGCTGTCTATAATATTATTAGACTACTACAAAGCTAAAATTAACTTCACTATTTGTAATAGATCTGATATTATTGGTTTTTTACTTTTTTAAATGTATTCCTAGGTTATTAGTACCATTTTAACATCATTAACAGCTGTAAGTAAATTTTTATGACAACAGAATTTAATGTTTAAGTTTTGATATTGTTTTCATCAGCAATTTCCTTTTCAATAGACAGTATCACAAATTATAGACAATACTAGTCCTTATTTATATTTAAGTTTGACTGTTAAGATTACTTTACATTATTTGTTTTAGAACATTTCGATCGAATTGTATTATTACATGTTCGCATTTGGTTTAATGGGTTCAGCAGATCTACACAAAGCTAAAAAAAGGCCACAATGTACTGGTACTTATTAATTAATTATTGGGGACTTCGATGGCGTAGTTGGAAGCATGCTGAGCTGCTATGTCCAAGATCACGAGTTCAAACCCGGCCAAAGTTGTCGGATTTATAAGAGCCTTAAAATCCTTCAGTATGCCTTCCTTCGGAGGTGAAGTAAAGCCGGCGGGCCCTTGTCATAGATTTATGGCATGTAAAAGAACCTACCACTAAAATTGGTAGTGTGTAGCCAAACGTGTAGGTTATATATGGCTGGTTCTGATTCAGACTGCTGCTCGTCGCACTTCGCTGGTATATATCCAGTCGGCTTCTGGCCTGGAAAGTTCTCGATGTCGCCACTTCTTGCAATATCGAGTATGTTCTCGTTGGTTGGTTTCTAGAACTGTCCAGTCCCTCCCACATGTGTTCTGGATCTTCCCGTTGCACCCAGTGACCTCGAGAAACAGAACAGTCTGGTAGCCCGCGCGGGTGATATCGAACTCCGCTAACGAGTTCTCTCCATGGGCGTCAGTTAGGAAAATCCTAACAGGGGAAGTTGCCTAAGGCGTGTTTCACTGCCCCCCACTCCAAAGTGGACGTGGTAGTAAATATTGTCGGAATGTGTCAACCTGCGCTGATCTTCACTATCTACTCTTGTTATCTCAAGCATGTATTTCATTAGAAATTTTATGCGTTATTCCAGATTTGCCTTTAAAGCTCAAGTACAATCATTTTCTTTGTATTTCTGAGTTACTACACACATCAATAAGCACATTTTAATTTGTATGTTGTAGCTTCGTAAAACTGTTATCATATGAAAGTTATAACCTGCAGTATGAGCATTACAACGATATCGTGGGAACCAAATGCGTATATGTATTCTGCTACAAAACAAGGTGCAAAACTGCAGACAAAAGCTTTACTTCCACTGACAGTTCGTCGAGTTAACGTCAAAACTTTGACGGTATGAAAATAATTCATCTTCTTATTATTTTCATTCAATCAAGACGAGGTACTGGTATGATAACAAAATTGAAGGTAGAAGTTTTATGACACATCGTTTAAGTCTTAAATGAATTAAAAATAGCATTCATACCTTTACCACAGGGTGATTTCTTAAAGTCTGCAAATGTGTAATAGGGGGATCAACGTTAAAACTTGGACGGTATGAAAATAACTCATTCGACTAATATTTCATATAACAACCGCTATTTTTTGGGGCGGTGGGTGAAATTTGTCACCGCTCTGGTAGCCCCACTAAACTACATTTTGTGGCAATATAATGAAACCTTGTTATTGTCACATTGCATTACATTACATTACATTTGCATATTCGTTGTTGGTGCACATTGTTTCTTGAAGATACTTACAGTAGTTAAGTTTATTCTCGAATTATCCATATATTTTGGCCCATCAATGTCCAAGTATTTCATACAACCTATATACTTGGCAAATTGAATTATGATACGAAATAAAACACCCGTTTGGACAGCTAGTTCTACAGAGCTAACCTAGAAGTAGGATCCTCTCGTTTTATTCGAGGTTAGTTGGTTTTACCATTTATAAAACATATTTACGGCGTTCAAAAATCTGGAAATAACATATTGTAACCACAAATATATCTCAACAGGACTCTTTACAAGGTTAGATGACTGCAACATTTTTAGGTATTGTTCCATATCAGTATACCTGGATGGAAACAACATCCCATAACACTCAGCAGCGACATCCGTTTCAATATTATTATTGAGCCGTATTTAAGAAATATAATCTCTATATATATAAAAAGGAAAGTTTGTCTGTTTTTTTCTGAATTTCCACGGAAATTTGAGTTATTAACGCTTTTCAGACTGGTTTATAACAGTTGCGCGCAAAAACAAAATTTTTGTCTGTCTGTCTGTTTGTCTGTGTACAACTTCGCACGCGCATCACTCGAGAACGGCTGAGTGGATCAACGTAAGATTTCCATCAGAGGCACGAAAGTAATCATTGATGTAACTCTTCTCCATACCTGTCATAAAAGAGGGCCTACCCCCTTAAAATGAATGCTGAAATGGGCGTAGAAAGACGAGACAAAACTCATTTTCAGCGTCTCAATTAAGGTCCTAAAACCAACAGTTTTTGAGATATTCCCAGAAAACTAATTTCATTTATTAAGCTATTGAAAGAATGCAAGGCGGTAACCATGACAACGCAATCTCAGAAGTCCATCTATTTCTGTAAGACGCAATGCCATTCCATTTATTACAATACTGTGAACGTTCGCAAACGGCTACAAGGTTATCACGGAACCAACTTAAGCTGTAAAATTCATCAATACGTATATAATGCGCTTGAGTGGGTCAAGGAGTACTCTTGAATTTCTTCACGCGATTTACACGTGCGGGTGTGGTACTGAAGGTCCATCATATCCTTATACCAATAGACTGTACTTATCGGATCTACCAGAAACAAACTCAAGGAAGTTTTGTTATGCTGATGACATAGCATTGGCCACTAGACACCAAAATATGGAAGATTTGGAAAATGTACTTGAAGATGATTTGGCTAAACTTGGAAGATATTTCCACAAATGGAGGCTCCAACCCAGTGCTACAAAAACTGAGGTATCTTGTTTCCACCTGAGCAACATATTGGCTAATACCCAACTCAATGTAAAATTTGAGGGGAAGATTTTGAAATATAACAAGTTCCCAAAGTACTTAGGAGTAATACTGGACCGAACACTCTTGTTAACTCTAACCTTGTTTTTAATATAAACACCGTGCAGTCATATACCGGTACAGGTTCCATACTTTATTTTTCCGCCGTAACCAAGACAACATAACACAACATAAAACAATACCCTGTACATAATACCAATACCAAAATATTAATTACTTTACCCCGACATTCTCCCACCTTGCAATTTTCAGCCCCCAATAAATTGCAACATGCAAAGTACGGCGTTTATCTCATTGCAGGAATCGCATCGGACACCTCACTGCTCTCCCACTCCGAGTATGATATCTCTGCAACATCATGTTCTCTTGTTCCATGGCCTCTTTTTCGGTCTCAATCACTCGTTCCTCCTCTTCAGACACTGACATAGAGCACTCTAATGGGATCAAACGTTGAACAGGACGCATGACAACTCCCCTTTGCATTCGAAGTCTCACAACACGTACTCGTCCATCCTTTCCAGGCAACAGTTCTTCAATAATTCCCATCGGCCATTCAAGCTTATTACGATTGTCCATCTCAATGAACACTACGTCTCCCTTGCTAATGCTGTCATGCTGATTCCGCTTAAGCAACAGTTGCCCGAGGTACTCCTTTCGAAATCTCTGACGAAGGGCGTTTCTTAGTTGCAGACGATAGGCCGCTCTCTTTCTCAGCTGATTTCCATCTATCGAATCTAGATCAGGTACTCCTATCTCATAAGCCTCCTGTAGGAACATCGCTGGTGTAATAGGTCTCAAGTCATGAGGATTTTCCGTCTCTGCCGTTAGGGGACGACTATTGATGACTGCTTCACACTCACACAACACAGTCATTAATTCTTCACATGTTAGGGAAGATTTCCCCAGAACCTTCCGAAGGAGACTTTTCATCAGTCCGATCAGTCTCTCCCAAAACCCACCCCACCACGATGCTGTGGGAGGGTTGAATTTCCATGCAATTCTTTGGATGCCACAATAAGACTCGATATTATTCCAGTTGAGCTTAGACATCATGTTATATGCTCCTCTAAAATTTGTCCCATTATCACTATAAATCGTCGTAGGCCTTCCTCTGCGCGATATAAATCTTCGTAGACAACGAGACAAGCAGTTCCAAATGCACTGCTCGATAGACAGCACATGGGAACAAGCAAACCCACACCTTCTGGTTACCTTTCACAATCAGCGGACCAGCTATGTCAATAACTTCGAAAACCTTGGCCTCTCGCACACGATCATTAGGCAGAGGTGGGGTAGAAACTTTCAGTCGCTCTTTCTTGTACCTTCGGCAAACAACACATTTTTGTACAGATGATCTCACGACTCGTCTTCCATTCAAGATCCAGTACTTCTCTCTAATAATACCCAACAGAGTCTGTGGGCCTACATGACACTGCCGAATGTGCGTGTCATGAATAAGTCGCTGCACTACAGGGTGATCTCCCGGCAATATAGCAGGCTGGCGAAACTCATTGTTGTCCTCCCTCTCTGTTATTCTGGTGTTTACTCGCAAAATGCCATGATTGTCTAAGTATGGCACTATTAAAGCCAGTCTCTGATCCTCGGGCCATTGAAAACTTTCATTCTGGACAAGTTTAATTACTATTCTTTCACTGTATTCTAATTCTGAACAAGTCAGTTCTCCATTCTGCCTTCTATTATATTTACAATTGAACATAAACCGTCTTATCCACCCGATAAGCCTCACTATTTTGTCAAATCGAGAGAAATACTTGTAATACCAGTTGGAACTTGAAGGCTCTTCTGCGACCAATAAAGTCGTGGCAGTCCTCCTTCTTTCAAGCATGATTTCATCTTCATTTCTGTTGCTATTATCTGAAGGCCATTCTTCTTTGGGAAGATACATCCATGACAGTCCCTCCCACCATCTCGATGCTATAAGATCTCTTGTTGTACAGCCTCGGGTAGGCAGATCAGCAGGATTGATTGCCCCAGGTACATGCCTCCACGATTCTTTTGAAGTTAGTTGCCTGATTTCTCTAACCCTGTTCTCAACAAAAACAGACCAGAGAACTTCTCGCTGTATCCATGTCAACACTGTCGTCGAATCATTCCACAAATAAACTGTTTCAGTGTCAAACTCTTTTCTTATAGATGCCAGCAATCGGGCATTAATTGCAGCTCCCATAAGTTCGAGTCGAGGAATGGTCGGTCGAGGTGATGGAGCCACTCTTGATTTTGCTTGGAGAAGCTGAACATGAACTGCTGTCACTGTCTGCGTGCGTAAAAATACCACTGAAGCATAGGCATCTTGACTCGCATCGCAAAATGCATGGAGACTACGTTCCTCATATACCTCAGGAAGTCTTCTTGGGATCGTCAACTGGCCTATTTCTCCTATTTCACGAAGCCATTTTTCAAACTTGATTTGGATTTCCTGCGGTACCTCCGTGTCCCAAGAAACTTGGTTTATTTTCTGCAGTAACAGCTTCGGTGATAACATAACCGGTGCAGAAAATCCAATTGGGTCATAAATCCTATGGACAGCAGATAGTATCGACCTCTTGGTTGCTTTTATAGGTGATAGCTTCGTCAGGGGTTCACTGTTCAAGCTAAGCGTGTCTTCCTTGCGATTCCACATTATTCCTAGGACGGGTGACATTTTTTCATCATCTTGAAGCACTGGATCACTACTCTCCCAACCTCTAAGCTCAAACTTGTGTTGGGCAAAAACATCTTGAGCAGTTTTAATAAACAATTCCAGCTCCTGTTTATTTGAGACACTTGTCATACAATTATCAACATAAAAACTGTCTTTCAGTTGCTCAATAATATTGTCAGTCATACTGTTCCACCTTTCCTGATCATTTTTCAAGGCTTGGTCTAAAAGGTGTTCAATAACAGCTGCCAGTAGGAAGGGGCTTGATGTCACTCCAAAAACAACTCGTTTATGTCTATATGTTTTCATTTTCTCTTTTCCCCACAGGAATCTCAAAAAATCTCGATCTTCTGGTGCTACCGAAACTTGCAGGAAAGCCTTGCGAATATCAGCAATAACTCCAATTGACTTTTTTCGAAACTTGTGTAGGAGAGATGGCATAAGTTGGATCAGATTTGGACCCTTTTCCAAACAATCGTTGAGTGATGGGTTGTTACCTCTTCTAGCGGAAGCATCGAACACTGGTCGAACAGGTGTTGTTCCATAATCCTTGATCACAGGTCGATGAGGCAGATAATGGCCACATATTTCAGTCTGATCACCATTAATCTCTTCTATAATCCCTTCAGCTAGTCAGTCTGGAAAGACTTTATCATATTCTTCCAAGTATCCGTTACTATCTAGCTTCCTCCTCGTTATATCAAGGCGCTTCACTGCCATCTCGTACGAAGTTTCCAAGGGAAGATGATCCTTCAACCATGGCAGTCGAACTTCGTATCTACCATCTTCTTTTATTTCTACGGTTTCAATGAAATTTAATCTAGCTTCCTCTTCAAGTTCACATCTCTTCTTTTCAGTGATAGGATCTTCTATTCCCAATACGTCAAGTTCCCAGAGGTTGCTAACCTTCTCTATATTCAGCATAATAGGTGTAGTTTTACTCATACCACACCCCGAGCGTTGGCCTCTACCAAATACTGTCCACCCCAGTGTAGTGCGCAACGCTGTTAACGCTCCCACCGTTTTACGATCATTGGAGAGAATTGATCCTAGAAAATCAGCACCAATAAGGATCTCAATATCCTTATCCTTTCCTACATCTAGATGAGACAGTCCAAGTTTCACGACTTGCTCTGTTGTAAGGCGAGGGACCTGACTGCAAATAACAGGCTGACTAAGAGCAGTCAGTCTCAGCTGACAGGAGTTATCGAGATTATGAAGAACAAGTTCAAATACGCCATGTTCCACCGGAGATCCAGTTCTGCCACCAAACACCGCATGGCTTAGAGTAACCTTCCTAACTTCCTTGAGACCCAATCTCTCTGCCAGTTCTTCTTTAATGTAAGAATGCTGTGAGGCAGAGTCTAGAAGAACGCGTACAAGCTCTATATTATACCCGTGAACAATCTTAACCAAAACTGTTTGTAGATATACACAGGTGGAATTTATGCAGAAGTTCGTCACTGACCTGGCCTGAGATGAGGCCTGGGTCTCCGTTTCCAGATTCCTTTCTGAAAAATCACACATAACTGGATAATGCTGCCGCTTACATAACTTGCAGGAGAGACGAGTATGACATCTTCTTGCAACATGACCAACCCTGAGACATTTGAAGCATGCACCATTCTTTGACAACCTGGCTTTCCTTTCTTCGAGAGTCATGTTCTTTGCTTCCGTGCATACCGATGAAGGATGTTTCCCTTCACTACAAAAAGCACATGTACCTCCCACTCCTCCAGTTGATACCAAACCCTGAGCAGTAGGAACATCACACCGTTTGAAGGGTTTCGAAATTTGTTTCTTTTCCACAGTAACATTACCGATCTTTCTAGTAAGTTGTAAGTACTCTTCATTTTCTACTTCAGATTTCAAAAATGTCAAAAGATTTTTAAGCTTATCTTGTGACCCATTTTCTTGTATACAATCTCCTCTTCTCTGCCACACACGAATTAATTCATCCGTCAAGCAAGACTCTACCAGGGGAAATAATAATGCAGCATAATTGTCGGTAGTCAGGCCCATTGACTCTAGGGACCTAACATTAACCTCAATTCGATCATACAATACTGAAAGGGAAGGCTTCTCTGTCACTAGGTTTATTATATCCCTCACGTAAAGTTCTATCAATAGATCTTTTCGACCATAGTGGGCTTCTAACAACTGTACAGCCTTGCTATAATTCTCGGCAATAGGAGGAAAACCACTCACAAGATCATACGCCCTTGTTCCAGGAGTCATAGATTCTCTTAGATAAAGAATCTTTTCTGCATCATCCAGCTCAACACACTCATGTATTCGCTTGAACTGGGCCCAAAATGATAACCAATGTTTAATATCTCCTGAGAACTTCACAAGCGACAACTTGGGTAATTTACTAATCACTTTACCCGTTTGAGAAACACCAGTTCTTATGGAATAAGTGTCACACGGTATTTCACATTCGTATTTTTCGTACTTACACTTTACTGTTGTCCATTTATCTCGATGTGTTTCGACTTCTTCATATTCCTTGTCTTCATCTTCGCTGTTGCAATCAAGTCCATGCCAAGCTTCGCGGATTCTCTCGTCAAGTGAAAACAGTCGATCGGCTTTATCTTCGAGTAGTTTAAAACTAGTAAATATATCTTCCTGCTTCACATTTTCCTCCTTAATCTTGTTCTGGAACGTGTTAAAGGCTCTTGTGAACAGACGACGTAACTGTGCTCTTTCTCTTTGTAAAGCAGTCACTTCAGCCATGATGATAGATTTTGCTAGTCGAAATCAAACAGTTGTTGTGTACCTTAAGTTCTTATTTTACTTTCACTGCACGGCAATCAGTCTTGTCTATCGGTCGCCAAATGTTAACTCTAACCTTGTTTTAATATAAACACCGTGCAGTCATATACAGGTACAGGTTCCATACTTTATTTTTCCGCCGTAACCAAGACAACATAACACAACATAAAACAATACCCTGTACATAATACCAATACCAAAATATTAATTACTTTACCCCGACAACTCTCTTACAAGCAACACCCCCAGAGCACAGCAGCTAAAATTAGAAGCCGCAACAATATATTGCTAAAGCTATGTGGAACATCTTGGGGAGCTTCTGCCACTACTACAAGATGCTCTGCCTTAGGTCTAGCCTTCTCTGTGGCTGAATACTGCGCCCCAGTTTGGCTCAATAGCCCACATGTCAAACTCGTTGACACCCAGTTGAACAACACCATGAGACTAATCACTGGTTGTATAAGAACTACACCAGCATATTGGCTTCCAGCCCTCAGCAATATTCTTCCACTCCACCTTCGGAGAGAAGTTGCCTTGCTACGGGAGTACTACAAGATCATGGATCACCCTACACTACCTATTCATGAAGACATCCCCTCTCTTTAAATGAACAGGCTCAAATCCAGGAAGCCACCCATTTGTCATGCCCAGAGGCTTGTAAGAAACCATTTTGATTCCAGCATGCAGTGGATTAGTGAATGGACACTAAAAGCTTGTCCTGAGTCGAGCTCCTTCCTGGACCCTACAAGAACATCCACTCCAGGTTCCGATCTGCCTAGGAGGGCCTGGGCAACTCTCAATAGGATTCGGACAAACCACGGAGTATGCAATGGAACTTTGTTCAAATGGGGAAAAATTTTGTCTCCTCAGTGTGATTGTGGTGCTCCTAATCAAACCATCAAACACATTACAACTGACTGTCCTCTGAGGGCATATGGAGGGGACTGGATCGACTTCCTGTTGGCGACACCTGACGTGGTCCAATGGATAGACTCATTAGACCTGAGACTGTAATAATAGTGTAAACAGTAAAAATAATGTACAGTAGACTCTAACGTGATTTTCTTTGTAACTTACTCTGAAATCTTGTATTGCCAAACGATAAATAAATAAATAAATACCAATAGACTATTATTTAATTATTATTACGATTATTATTATATTATGGCGCACATGGACAAGACAAAGCTCATTTTCAGCCCCTCGGTGGCTCGGAGGCTACTACGTCTTAAGGCTCTAAAATCACGTTTCTCACATATTCTTAGAAATCTAATTTCATTTAATAATCTAATAAATAGATGACGAGTACAGAAGAAGACCAAATCTGGAGCTATATAGTTAACACCTATTGATTTATCGATCAATAAGTCTTCATGATTTTTATTATTATTATTACTTACATCCAGGCAGTGCCTGTTGAAGTGGACAACGGAAGGCAGGTAGTGTGTCGCAACGCTTGCAATAGAGGTGGCGTGATAGTTATTTCTGGGAACGACCGGCTAAGCCAAGTTCAAGGACAAATTCTGAATGAACGCGCATACAATTTGGCGTCATTATGGGCGTGCCAGAGGTGAATTTCCAACCGATACACGATTGAATCAGCGAATCAGAAGAGAGGACGCCTGGACCACGCTGCGAGGTGCGTGCCTTAAAAAGGACGCTGAAAACACGTGTATGAAGAACCGCCGATACGATAGGATTAAATAAAAAGAAGAAGTTTGATACTAGTCCCAAGTCTTTGAGTTGAAAACTACAGATTATTTTCTCAGATTGCCCCCACTCCATTCCATTCTGTCAGTTTCTAATAAATTGATCGGTGATGAGTAGTTTGAGACACAACTTTATCGAGCTCTGAGGAGCATAGATCACGTCAGTCTGAACGAATATTTTATTGTGCTCTTGGGAGCAGAGTTCATGCCAAGCGGAGGAGATATCTCTAGTTGAGATAAGCGCTACTCGGCATAAGTAATTCGAGACACTGTTAAATGCCAGCTACGTGGCTGACTAAGACTGTTATATTTTTCTGTAATATTTTTTGTGTTATATTTTGTGATGTATATGTGCGTGTGAATTAAGCAAATGCTTAGATAGGGCCAGTTCGACGTGGAAAAATCGCCCAGGACTCTTGACTGAAAGTCAGTAGCTCATAGCGATTTTAGCAGGGTAGAGTTTTAATTTTGAACATTTCTTTTTAAGAAGCCACGCCAAGATGTCTACAGCAAGGTCGATTGGTGGAATGATGTGCTACGCCTCTACCAGAATGTCGACGATGACGGAGTAGATTTCCCGTGGGGGAATGCACTGGGATGGAGGTTGATTTTCTGCAAGCTGGACGGTGATGTACAAACCATTGATTTATTCAATATGTAGCTAGATTAGACGCGGGAACGTGTAAATAATTTTATTCGTGTTTTTTTTGGTGTATTTTAGATTTCGTGCGCCGACACTCTTTTCTTTTACATGTACGTTGGCACGTGGCCAAAATTTTTGTGTGATTGTATATTTTTCTTATGAGTCATTATTAGTATACACGGCGCGTGCATTTGGATTTTATTCATGCGAATGCTGAGTTCGTCATGGTCGATAAATGGTGCTGTATTTAAATTCATTTTAAGTAGGAGAAGGGGGTAAAAGTTGTTAGATGTTTTACGGACAGGTTTTTATTCATACTAGGGTTGCCGAGCGCAACACGTGAAGATGTCACTGTAGAACACCTTAGTTCTATATTTTTGAGTTTTTTTTAGATATCCCTTTTCAGGTTCTTCAGTCACGGACTAGACTGGGAACGCAAGTCGGTGGAAATATTTATGTCTTTTATTTCAGGTTTCTGTCAAACCCATACGTGTGATTCTGGTGTGTGTATTGTGTCAAGGTGTGTGTATTTGATTCTTCGTGATGAGGGGTAGAATGTGTCTACTGCCCTCAAATTTTTGATGGTATTTTATGGAAAGGCAGAGCGCTCTTGGAGGCTACTGTACCTTGTTTTGTGCTGATTCTTGGATTTCCTTGGGAAATGCTAAGATATTTTTATTTGACACACACACGTATATTATGTGCTATTGGGAGCACGCTTCTTCGAGAATCGAGCCATTGCTAAGGCAGGTCGAGGTATGTTTACACGTGGGTTGACAGATGTGCAGATTCCACCTTGCGCCCGTCTATGTCTGGTGATTCATCGTTTAGGCAGTCCAGCTTACCGACTGACCCCTGTAAGCTATCTGTAGCAAACCTGTTCTTTTAATGGTCATTGGATCATAATATTAATTGGGGAGTTCGCCATGGCCGTTACGAATTACCGCATATCGTATGAAATGAAATATTTGTTTTATGATGTAAATGTTGGCTTTGAGCCTAGTGATTTCTGTGACTCATTTCATTTGCTTATATGTTAGATTTTTGTCTGTTGTGACACCGTCGGGTGTATTTTGTATTTCTTGTAAAAATGGCAAGCGGCCATGTGTGT
Source organism: Meconema thalassinum (assembly GCA_946902985.2). Classification (NCBI taxonomy): domain Eukaryota; kingdom Metazoa; phylum Arthropoda; class Insecta; order Orthoptera; family Tettigoniidae; genus Meconema; species Meconema thalassinum. The sequence continues at coordinate 219,762,635 of OX336391.1, forward strand.
TTTTTTTCTCTTGTTTGGTCACGTGTTGATTTACTTGTGTTGATTTGAAAAGTCCTAATTTTAGGCGTTAGTGTGGATTGCTACGGCAACTCTTTGATTCCAATTTCATGCGGAAATTATTTTGTCTTATTCAGTGTAAGAAGTGTCGGATTTAGTTTAATTAGTGTTTAGTTGGTTCCTCGTGTCTGTCTAGCTCTAAGACAATGCAGATTCGTCCCCTGAAGGTTTACTGGATGGTAACGGATCTCGCATTGAATTGTACACATCGTACCGCATGCAGAGAAGCCGCACACGCACATGTCATTGCAGTAATTTGGGACAGTTGATCCAGAAGTTTACGATCTCTCCTGAGATCAGGCCTAGTTTGGCATTTTTATTAATTCATGAGGTTGTCATTTGGGAGTCCTTGTGTTTTTTTTTGCTGTAAATAGTGTAAATTTGTTGATCTGTTTATTACATTCATATGTTTTAATCCTGGTATTCACTTTTTCCTGCATGTTATTTTGTTATATGTTAACCTGTATGTTACAAGAAGCGCTTAACAACAACTTTACGGAATGGACTGTTACACCCCCCGAAATTGAGTCTCATATGCTTCTTTGCAAGGGTTCAATAGATATACTGAGAAAATCACAGATGAGGCCAGGAAGAGACGTCTGGCTTTCTACGGACATGTCTCATGGATGAACCCAACAAGACTAACCAACCGGCTTCTCAACTACTGGGGGAATAGAAAGAGCGTGACACCGTTGCTAACAGTAGTTAACAAGGATATTCAAGAACTGAAGATAATGAAAAGTGATATTAGAAGCCGATCACATCTCAGAAAGAAACAGAAGAGTATTCAGGACAGACCACCCTGTAAGAAAACCGGCATCATCTGGACCAAAGAGAGAAAGGAGAAAACTAGCCAGAAAATGCGCGAATATAGAGCAAACATCAAGTCCCTCGCCAAGCTGAAAAGTTGATCGTCGTGGTCCTTAGCTGGCCCATCCGAAAGAAGAACAAGAACAAGAAGAAACTAATGAAGTAATGCAAGCCGGTAACCATGACAACAGTATCACAAGAGGTAACATCCAACTTTCGATCTATTTCAGTAAGAAGCAATGCCACTAAATTTATTAAATTTCTGTAAAAGTTTGCAAATGGCTGTAAGGTTATCGTGGAATCAAACATAGACTGTAAAATTCAACAATGCAATTAAGGGGGTCAAGGGGTACCCTAAAATGTTTACACGTGACATACACGTGCGATATGCGATATGTTGTACAGGAGGTCTATTATATCTCCAAACAGCAACATTATTTTCAAAAATTCCTGGATGAAATAGTGTTTTTTGCAGCTTTTGGGAAGTTGGGCCATTGGAGGCTAAAAATCCCGAATTTTCATGCACCGCAAGCCTTTATAATTTATTAAAGGGGACTTCCTGGGGATGGGGACTTTCCACAACGGTGAGGGTCAGTTTTAATTTGACATATATTGCGTTTTTTCTACGAGGTTTTCAATATTATTTTCACGTCAGGAAGTACTCGTTAGGTGAATTTAGTACGAGAGCGCATTTTAACTAATCATATTTTTGTCGATAAACGGGTTCATCGCAAAGATGATTTTGTTTGATACTGTGTGGTTGATTTATCTTTATGTTTATGTACGCCTATAATTCATGTTTGGGTGCTTGGAGCATCGTAAAATTAGGTATTGTAACCATGAGTCAATATACCAATCATTTAGAAAACTCTTCAACGTACTTCTCATAGAAGGGTGGGTATAAGGGACAACTCTTCAAAATACATGCTAAAATAGGCGAAAAATAAAAATTAGCCTATACTAGAAGGACGACCAAAGCGTATGTTGCGCCTCTTAGTTTGTGACACAAAACTAGGGAATCTATAAAGGCCCTTAAATTAACTGTGTCCGCGATATACCCAGAAAACTAACTTCGTTCTGATAAACTTATGAAGGAATGACAAGCCCCTAACCATTCCAACAGTAGCTCAATTGATAACATCTGGTTATTAATACCGAAGACCGTTCGAAGAGTGGGTACCTCTGCTAGTATAATATGTTATACTGTCCCGTAACAGAAAGTTTGAGTGCAACTAGAACGTTTTTCAAGGTTAAAGGACTTAATCAGTCAAAAAGTGTTACGCATTTCACCAATTCTCAATACGTGGAAACAACGTCTTTTTGCAATCAACAGGAGATCCGATTCATTATATTGAACCATAATGAAGAGGTATAATATTGACAATCTATTAAGGTAGATTTATATTAACTTCAGTCTTGTTTCGTTTATGTATTTTTCTTGTTTTTTTTTGTGGCCTATCATTTTATTTAAATTTTAATGTGTTCTTTGTAAGGATATCCATTTTCACTTTGGTATTTGTTTAACATAGTTTTTAAGATTCTTTTATTATTTCAATCTACGCTTACAAGGGTATCATTGAATACCGAAACATGTACGTATTAATTTAAATGAAATGAAAATCCACAGCCTGCTTCCAGTCTCCGACCGGGTCAGGAATGGAATGAATGAAGCCCCCATCTAGCGGCGAGGATATGAACTGTGCTGGCTGCCGAGGCCTGACACACTCCTCTGGGGCAATGATTAAATGAATGACAGATGAAATGAAATGAGAGTGGAGAGTGTTGCTGGAATGAAATGTTGACAGGGAAAACCGGAGTACCCGGAGAAAAACCTGTCTGCCTCCGTTTTGTCCAGCACAGATCTCACATGGAGTAACCGGGATTTGAACCACGGACCCAGCGGTGAGAGGCCGGCGTGCTGCCGCCTAAGCCACGGAGGCTTTTATTAATTTAAATATTAAACGTTTTTTAATTGTTTGACAAGGCGGCTATTATAATTTGAGATTAATATCATGAAAACCAAAATGTTTATATCTATATCATTTTAAAGCTGATAAAACAGGCTACAAATCGTTAATACTGAGAGCTATCCGTGATTTTTTGACGGAGGTCCGTGTTTGATTCCCGGCTCTGCCAAGAAATTTAATTCTGGTCTATGGGTTGGAAAGGTGTACACTCAGCCTTATGAGGAAACACTGAGAAGAGATGGGTTCAATTCCCACCTCAGCCATCCAGGAAGTGGTTTTCTGTGGTTTCCGCCACTTCTACTCCAGGCAAATGCTGGAAGGTTCCTAACTTAAGGCCACGGCCACCTCCTTCCCAATCCTCCAGTCTAGTCTGCAAGCCTCTGTTTGCGAACAAGTTGCCTCCATGATCCCTTATTAGCTGTTAGCACCGCGGCATCCTCTGATTCTACACCTCTAGACCTACATGAAATTGTTTAACACTGAATATAACCATCGCCTCCTAGGGTTGCCTCTGATTCTCCTACCCTCTACAGCCGAAATTATTAACCTCTTAGGTAATCTCTCCTCTCCCATTCTATTCACATGACCCCACCATCTGAGTCGGCTCATAAGAACAGTTTCATCTGGCGTTCTAACTTAGCCTGTATCTCTTCATTTACCGGTACATACAAAAATACTTGAATGTTCCGTCCATAAAAATAGTTTCTCTTTTACACAAGTATTTCAAATTACATGCAGTAGAAAACATAATAATGTTATTCTCTCGTCTTTTACCAGAAGCATATTTTCTTCTAGCCAGCCTCGTGGTGTTGGGGTAGCGCGCCTGCCTCTCACCCGGAGGCCCTGGGTTCAATTCCCGGCTCCGTCAGGGATTTTAGAAACAGACGTGAGGGCTGGAACGGCGTGCACTCAGCCTCGTGAGGACATTTGAGTAGCTTTCTGACAGTGAGGCAGCGCCCCGATCACGAAAACCAAGATTAACGGTCGATGGGACCCGATGCGCTGACCACGCGTCACCCCAATATCTGCTGGCCAAATGGCTGGACAGCGGTCGCTTGGTAGGCCCAGGCCCCTCACGGGCTGTAGTGCCAGGGTTTATTCTTCTAAGTTCAATCGAATGTCTATAATCACTAGAGCATCATGAACTTATTGCTTATTTTGAGGTAGAGGTGGTAAGTTTCTCCGTTTCTCGACCGCAATATTTTATAAAAATCCTCTCTATGTCATTTGATAGTAAATTATCAGACAAGTGTTTAGGGGCAGCAAGTATGTCCTTTCTCATCAACTTCGATGGCCGTTCATATATCTCGTCACGTACCTTTCTCTTAGCACTGTTTGAAATACATTCTTGATTAATCGTCGTACATGGTTCGTGATTGGGAGACCCACATAACAGAAAGTTCCACCATTTGTAAATAAATGGGCAGACCATTCCTTGTTCGAACACCTCCATTTTTGGCCCCGTTTTGACAACTCACACTTACAATTTATAGTTTCCTATAATTCTCAATTCTCCACCTCTTTGACTGTACATGGATAACATGTTAGCTGCACTGATTATATCTACGGAAACTCCAGGGGCTCCAGGTGTATGTAGCTGTCGGTCAACCAATGGCCTCAGGATTTCAGGAGAGGTTGCCTACCCCCACTCCCTTCCCAAATCCAATAGTGTTAGCTGACAGTGTTGTTTGGGTTTAACCTAATTAGTGGAGTTCGACCATCGCGCCAATGGTCTACCTGACTCATAGGGCTATTGTTAATGTGGTGGCCTTGGGAGGGACCAAGAGGGGTGCGTGCCTGAGAACTGTCTCTCCCGTAGGTAGATTCGCCGCCCTGCCTGTCCGACCCGCGGTGACACGTTACAGTATCAATGGGGTAGGCGCCCCAGGACTTGAAGTAGGGTAGTATACCGGCATTTTCCTGGAAGGAATGTGGATAAACACGGGGAAAAACTACACTCAGGGTAGTCGCTATAAGCGCCGGGATTCAAACCTACGATCTTGGAACTTATTGCAGCTGTTCTCGTGGTCGTGGTGCACGATTTAAAGAACACGGCTACAACGCGGTATAAAATAAGAGAGCTCTAGGTTTAAATAAGCTAAACTTAGAACTAATTGAAGGGCTCATTCCAAGAACCAGACGAGTCCAAAATTTAAATTGTACAGAAACTTAAGATGTTCAGATGTTCAGGAAAGAACATGTAGCCTACTTTGTCTTTATCACTTTCTATTTTCTTCCTATTCGAAGTACAAAATGGCACACAACAGTATGACATACTGTATTTGAGCAGCGGCGTTCAAACCATCTTATTATACCGGGTCATCATTTTATTTCCCGCATGTACGCACCGCTAGGCCAGTGAAGGTGGCCTTGGCGGATGCGGCCGCTAGGCCGGTCAAGGTGGCCTTGGCATTCTCCCCGCAATGAACACGTGCGCTGCGATCGGCAATGTTGCAATAAGCTGTCAGTATCTCCGGCGTATTCAAGCTTGTGAAGTGCTAGTTGATTTGACCTAACATACAGTGCAGTCTCAATGGTTACTTCATGCAAGATAATGCAACGGCGCACACAGCTAATCACTCCTTGGCAGTAATACGGGAAGTTTTCAATGACCGCATAGTTAATTATCCCGCCAGATCACCCGATTTAAATCCATGTAATTATTACCTCTGGGGAATGCTGAAAGGAAAGGTATAAGCAAACAATCCTCACACAAGTGAGGAGTTAAAAGAAAATATTCGCCAAGTTATAACGAACGTCACCCAGGAAGAAATTCGCCGTGTGTCTAGAAACTTGTTTAGGAGGTGCCAGGCATGCTTGCGAGCTGACGGACAACACTTTGAACATTTCTTGTAAAACCAGGTAAGTTTGTAGATAATTATTTTCACTAGAAATTGCTATTAAATGACTGTATGTTGACGCGAAGTAGTGGGGAGAAGTCGCGCACTTTTCACCGGCCAGCGAGCGGGTGTCAGCGCGAGAGCTTGCCGCGCCGTGATCGGTATCGGATGCGAGACTTAAATTGATGACCCTGTATAATACGCTAAGGTGTATGTTTCACAAAACTCAAACTGCTAAACCAGGAGTTGGAAAGTGTTGTTTGTACCAAAATCTTCCAAATCGTCTCAATAGTACAGGAAAATCTTGCATTTCTTGATAAGTCAGCGGAAATAGATTTATTTGTTTATAAAGTGCTTTTAAACAAATAAACATGACGATAGCCCCTGGCAGAACTGTGTCGCGTACAGCCCGAATAGTACTAGAGCCGGGCGGGTATCTGTAAACATGGGGCGCACACAATCCAGATAGCCCCTGGCAGAACTGTGTCGCGTACAGCCCGCATAGCACTAGTGCCGGGCGGTTAGTCTGTATACATGGGGCGCACACAAGCCATTATGCGAGAGTATTCGCACGGGTCTGCTAGTAGTTTATAATTTACCCCAGCATTTTACAATCAGCAAACACTCCAAACAACGTAGGAATTCAGTATATTAACACCGACTACTTACAATAATTGAAACTGAAACAAAACTTCGTTGGTCTAAACGTATCACTGGGAGAAACACATTTAATAAACCTACTGCACAGCAAATTTTCAATCGCGCCTATCCTTGGGGGAGAGTGTACTCTATCGGCAACAAGAGGAAATTTTTCAATCACATCGTATAGATGGGTTCACTAACTGGGAATGTCAAGGCCAATCTAGAGCGCAGCACGCATCTAGTAGGCTGTGGTTAGCTCACGCATAGTTCAACTGGCTGCTAGTAGATGTTACTCGTGCAGATCTGGTGGGATCTTTGTTTTAATTAAATATATATTTTCCATTGCAAAATGCACAATATAACGCTCCATTTTATAACGTCTCAGTACTTACAAACAACAAATATAAAAACAAATCCAGCAAAAAGAAATACAAAAATACAGAGCCAAATATGTCCTCCCAAGTCAAACGTTATCAATTGATTTACATACAAGGTTTTAGCAAATAATGACTTTGACTAAACAATTTCCTCACTGGAATATATATTCATTGTAACCCATTTCATACAAAGTTCATATTATTTCTATCAGTAGGCTATATTGCATGCAACATAGGCTACTCAAATTAGGGAAATGTAGGCCAGAGAGAGTGATCAGCTGCCATCTTGTCTTGTCACTTCTGTACTATAATATTACAATGTGAACTTTTAATTTCGAACAGGCCACGATCTTTAGAACAGTTTAAACGATTTTTGGTTCGATAATCGGGACTGGTGTGTCCCACGTTATAGATTATAAAGTTTACACAATTCACACAGCCGCCATTCTGAAATGGTACGGCTGATGACCTTGTAGTTTGGGTGCAAGACGCGTCCCAAATGAAGTTATGCTTTTACCAAATTAAGTAAAGATAGGATGATTATTTGGTCGTAATTTAATATAAAGTTTTGACCATTTGAGTGGCCACCATTGTGTTTTGGTAAAGATGGCGGCAATATAAAACATGACACTGATGTGCCCTTTGCTAGTGCTACCTCTGTACGAAATTTCATTCAATTCGGTTTCATCGTGTTTGAATTGATAGGGGTGGGGGGCAGAATACAGAATACACACACACTCACACACATACAGACAGACACGCAGACAGACACACACTTTTTGGCCCTGTGTAGATCTCATGAGTCAACTTTAATTTTTTGCAAAAATCGAAAGTAGGCTAATAACAATATAGCTTCATTTGTGCTGAATGGAATTTTAAAAAAAGGTTTTAGACCTACTAGTGCCTCACTAACAGCTTTACATTGCACATAAAGGAAATATATTTTTAATGAGGATAGTTGAGAAAATCTTAAACAAAACCTTAGGCTAGGTTTTTGCCGAAATCTTAGTTGAATACAAGCATGACAAATATTTTAATCTTCAAATACGATTATTTATTATGTAAATCCTAACCAAGTAAGTACAAATCATTATTTAATGCCAAACATTCCAGGTAATTGATTATTAATTATCCATTGGAAAAGCATTGGACTTGTCATATTTTTGTAGAATCCCCAATATTTCACACTCGTATATAATCCGACCTGTCTGATTTTTGGAGACAGCAATAATATCTATACGTGGAGCTGGTCTTTAAGAGGAAGAGGATGTATTTATCTCAAAAAGTCAATTTTTGAACTTGTCTGGTTTTTGGAATGAACCCTTCAATTCAACATGGTGGCATGATTTTATAATTGAGATACTTGCTGCACGTAAGCTCTGTTTGCATAGTAAGATTATACCCAAAGATTGGCACAAAGAAATCTCTTAAAAAATAAAATACAAGGAGACAGGAATCTTCGTACTAATATAAGCTCAAAGAACAAAAAAGTAGTTCTTTGAAGAACTAAAGCCTATTTTCATAATATCCTACTTATGTTAATTGCTTCTATCAACATCCAAATTTCAGTTTGATTGCTGTAATAGATTCGTAGATATTGAGAACCGACTAAATATTGCGGATGGTCGCCATGTTGGATTTATATATAATATGTAGGTCTTAGACTTATGTACTGTTACATCAAGATTATTGTGTACGTGTAGTATTCAAATTTCAAACCCATGATTAGGACACAAGAAGTAACAAGATGTTCAGTAAAGAACATATAGCCTAATGTCTTCTAATTGCATGGGTATTGTTATAACTCTTTGTCCTTTTCAAGGAGTATAATTGAAAGTTGGTTGTAGTAGCTTGTTGAAATACAACGTACTATACGGATATTAAACATGAATATGAGGTGCCCTTTGCTAGTACTACCTCTGTAAAAAATTCATTCAATTCGGTTTCACAGTGTTTGAATTGATATGGGGAATCGATTTGCACACATACATTATTGGGCAGATGACCTAGTAGTTTGGTCAAATGATTCTTCACACATAAATATATAATGTTACAAAATTTGGTAGAAATAAGATAAAAAGGTTGGTCGTAATTTGATTAAAGCTTTTAACATTTGGATGGCCGCCATTCCGTTTCCGTCAAGATGGCGATATAAAACATGACACTGGGGTGCCCTTTGCTAGTGTTACCTCTGTATCAAATTTCATTCACTTCGGTTTCACGGTGTTTGAAAAGATAGGGGGAATCGAATTGCACACATACATGGCCGCCATCCGCAACTTATTGGGCTGATGACCTTGTAGCTTGGTCGAAAGATTCTTTACACAAAAAGGTAAAATGTTGCAAAATTTGGTAGAGATCAGATTATTTGGTTGGTCGTAATTTGATTTACGCTTTTGACATTTGGGTGGCCACCATTGCGTTTCCGTCAAGAATGGGGGCGATAAAAAACATGACACTGAGGTGCTCTTTGCTAGTGCTATCTCTGTACCAAATATCGTTCAAATCGGTTTCACCGTGTTCGAATTGATAGGGAGGGGGGCAGACATTCAGAGTACACACACTCACACACACACACACACACACACACACACACACACACACACACACACACAGAGACAGACTCACACACATACAGACACACATTTTTTTCGCCCTGTGTAGATCTCATAAGTCTACTTCATTTTTTGCAAAAATAGAAAGTAGCCTAAAAATGGTGCTATGGCTTTACCGAGTTTCACTGAAATCGCTCCAGCAGTTTAGAAGTTATTAGAGAGACACACACACACATCCACACGCACACCCGCACACACACACACACATATACACACACACACACATACACGCACACGGACAAAAGTTCATCTAATAAGCCTATTTTTTCATAAAATGAAAAATAGGCTAATAACATACGACCAAGACATCTGGACTAGTTGTGCTAGTCAAATGTCAGATAGGATACCAGTAGTGTCACATGTCAGCTAGGATACCAGTAGTGTCACATGTCAGCTAGGATACCAGTAGTGTCACATGTCAGCTAGGATACCAGTAGTGTCACGTGTCAGCTAGGATACCAGTAGTGTCACATGTCAGCTAGGATACCAGTAGTGTCAAATGTCAGATAGTAACCAGCAGAGTCACATGTCAGCTAGGATACCAGTAGTGTCACATGTCAGCTAGGATACCAGTAGTGTCACATGTCAGCTAGGATACCAATAGTGTCAAATGTCAGATAGTAACCAGTAGAGTCAAATGACAGCTAGGATACCAGTAGTGTCACATGTCAGCTAGGATACCAGTAGTGTCACATGTCAGCTAGGATACCAGTAGTGTCACATATTAGGCAGGATACCAGTAGTGTCACATGTCAGCTAGGATACCAGTAGTGTCACACGTCAGCTAGGATACCAGTAGTGTCACATGTCAGCTAGGATACCAGTAGTGTCACATGTCAGCTAGGATACCAGTAGTGTCAATGTCAGCTAGGATACCAGTCGTGTTACATGTGAGCTAGGATACTAGTAGTGTCACATGTCAGCTAGGATACCAGTAGTGTCACATGTCAGCTAGGATACCAGTAGTGTCACATGTCAGCTAGGATACCAGTAGTGTCACATGTCAGCTAGGATACCAGTAGTGTCACGTGTCAGCTAGGATACCAGTAGTGTCACATGTCAGCTAGGATACCAGTAGTGTCAAATGTCAGATAGTAACCAGCAGAGTCACATGTCAGCTAGGATACCAGTAGTGTCACATGTCAGCTAGGATACCAGTAGTGTCACATGTCAGCTAGGATACCAATAGTGTCAAATGTCAGATAGTAACCAGTAGAGTCAAATGACAGCTAGGATACCAGTAGTGTCACATGTCAGCTAGGATACCAGTAGTGTCACATGTCAGCTAGGATACCAGTAGTGTCACATATTAGGCAGGATACCAGTAGTGTCACATGTCAGCTAGGATACCAGTAGTGTCACATGTCAGCTAGGATACCAGTAGTGTCACATGTCGGCTAGGATACCAGTAGTGTCACATGTCAGCTAGGATACCAGTAGTGTCAATGTCAGCTAGGATACCAGTCGTGTTACATGTGAGCTAGGATACTAGTAGTGTCACATGTCAGCTAGGATACCAGTAGTGTCACATGTCAGCTAGGATACCAGTAGTGTCACATGTCAGCTAGGATACCAGTAGTGTCACATGTCAGCTAGGATACCAGTAGTGTCACATGTCAGCTAGGATACCAGTAGTGTCACATGTCAGCTAGGATACCAGTAGTGTCACATGTCAGCTAGGATACCAGTAGTGTCACATGCCAGCTAGGATACCAGTAGTGTCAATGTCAGCTAGGATACCAGTCGTGTTACATGTGAGCTAGGATACTAGTAGTGTCACATGTCAGCTAGGATACCAGTAGTGTCACATGTCAGCTAGGATACCAGTAGTGTCACATGTCAGCTAGGATACCAGTAGTGTCACATGTCAGCTAGGATACCAGTAGTGTCACATGTCAGCTAGGATACCAGTAGTGTCACATGTCAGCTAGGATACCAGTAGTGTCACATGTCAGCTAGGATAATAGTAGTGTCACATGTCAGCTAGGATACTCGTAGTGTCACATGTGAGCTAGGATACCAGTAGTGTCACATGTGAGCTAGGATACTAGTAGTGTCACATGTCAGCTAGGATACCAGTAGTGTCACATGCCAGCTAGGATACTAGTAGTGTCACATGTCAGCTAGGATACCAGTGGTGTCACATGTCAGCTAGGATACCAGTAGTGTCACATGTCAGCTAGAAAACCAGTAGTGTCACATGTGAGGTAGGATACCAGTAGTGTCACATGTAAGCTAGGATACCAGTAGTGTCACATGTCAGCTAGGATACCAGTAGTGTCACATGTCAGCTAGAAAACCAGTAGTGTCACATGTGAGGTAGGATACCAGTAGTGTCACATGTCAGCTAGTATACTAGTAGTACCACATGTCAGCTAGGATACTAGTAGTGCCACATGTCAGCTAGGATACCAGTAGTGTCACATGTGAGCTAGGATACCAGTAATGTCACATGTCAGCTAGGATACCAGTAGTGTCACATGTGAGCTAGGATACCAGTAGTGTCACATGTCAGCTAGGATACCAGTAGTGTCACATGTGAGCAATGATACCAGTAGTGTCACATGTCAGCTAGGATACCAGTAGTGTCACATGTCAGCTAGGATAACAGTAGTGTCACATGTCAGCTAGGATACCAGTAGTGCCACATGTCAGCTAGGATACCAGTAGTGTAACATGTCAGCTAGGATACCAGTAGTGTCACATGTCAGCTAGGATACTAATAGTGTCACATGTCAGCTAGGATACCAGTAGTGTCATATGTCAGCTAGGATACCAGTAGTGCCATATGTCAGCTAGGATACTAGTAGTGTCACATGCCAGCTAGGATACTAGTAGTGTCACATGTCAGCTAGGATACCAGTAGAGTCACATGTCAGCTAGGATACTAGTAGTGTCACATGTCAGCTAGGATACCAGTAGTGTCACATGTGAGGTAGGATACCAGTAGTGTCACATGTGAGGTAGGATACCAGTAGTGTCACATGTCAGCTAGGACACCAGTAGTGTCACATGTCAGCTAGGATACCAGTAGTGTCACATGTGAGGTAGGATACCAGTAGTGTCACATGTCAGCTAGGATACTAGTAGTACCACATGTCAGCTAGGATACTAGTAGTGTCACATGTCAGCTAGGATACCAGTAGTGTCACATGTCAGCTAGGATACCAGTAGTGTCACATGTCAGCTAGGATAACAGTAGTGTCACATGTCAGCTAGGATACCAGTAGTGCCACATGTCAGCTAGGATACCAGTAGTATCACATGTCAGCTAGGATACCAGTAGTGTCACATGTGAGCTAGGATACCAGTAGTGTCACATGTCAGCTAGGATACTAGTAGTGTCACATGTCAGCTAGGATACCAGTAGTCACATGCCAGCTAGGATACTAGTAGTGTCACATGTCAGCTAGGATACCAGTAGTGTCACATGTCAGCTAGGATACTAGTAGTGCCACATGTCAGCTAGGATACCAGTAGTGTCACATGTCAGCTAGGATACCAGTAGTGTCACATGTGAGCTAGGATACCAGTAGTGTCACATGACAGCTAGGATAATAGTAGTATCATATGTCAGCTAGGATACTAGTAGATTCACATGTCAGCTAGGATACCAGTAGTGTCACATGTCAGCTAGGATACCAGTAGTGTCACATGTCAGCTAGGATACCAGTCGTGTTACATGTGAGCTAGGATACCAGTAGTGTCACATGTCAGCTAGGATACTAGTAGTGTCACATGTCAGCTAGGATACCAGTAGTGTCACATGTCAGCTAGGATACCAGTAGTGTTACATGTGAGCTAGGATACCAGTAGTGTCACATGTCAGCTAGGATACTAGTAGTGTCACATGTTAGCTAGGATACCAGTAGTGTCACATGACAGCTTGGATACCAGTAGTGTCACATGTCAGCCAAGATACCAGTAGTGTCACATGTCAGCTAGGATACCAGTAGTGTCACATGTCAGCTAGGATACTAGTAGTGCCTCATGTCAGCTAGGATACTAGTAGTGTCACATGTCAGCTAGGATACTAGTAGTGTCACATGTCAGCTAAGATACCAGTATTGTCACATATCAGCTAGGATATTAGAAGTGTCACATGTCAGCTAGGATACTAGTAGTGTCACATGTCAGCTAGGATACCAGTAGTGTCACATATTATCTAGGATACTAGTAGTGTCACATGTCAGCTAGGAGACCAGTTGTGTCACATGTCAGCTAGGATACCAGTAGTTTCACATGTCAGCTAGGATACTCGTAGTGTCACATGTCAGCTAGGATACTAGTAGTGTCACATGTCAGCTAGGATACCAGTAGTGTCACATATTAGCAAGGATACTAGTAGTGTCACATGTCAGGTAGGAGACCAGTTGTGTCACATGTCAGCTAGGATACCAGTAGTTTCACATGTCAGCTAGGATACTAGTAGTGTCACATGTCAGCTAGGATACTAGTAGTGTCACATGTCAGCTAGGATACCAGTAGTGTCACATATTAGCTAGGATACTAGTTGTGTCACATGTCAGCTAAGATACCAGTAGTGTCACATATTAGCTAGGATACTAGTAGTGTCACATGTCATCTAGGATACTAGTAGTGTCACATGTCTGCTAGGATACCAGTAGTGTCACATATTAGCTAGGATACTAGTTGTGTCACATGTCAGCTAAGATACCAGTAGTGTCACATATTAGCTAGGGTACTAGTAGTGTCACATGTCAGCTAGGATACTAGTAGTGTCACATGTCAGCTAGGATACCAGTAGTGTCACATGTCAGCTAGGATACCAGTAGTGTCACATATTAGCTAGGATACTAGTAGTGTCACATGTCAGCTAGGAGACCAGTTGTGTCACATGTCAGCTAGGATACCAGTAGTTTCACATGTCAGCTAGGATACTCGTAGTGTCACATGTCAGCTAGGATACTAGTAGTGTCACATGTCAGCTAGGATACCAGTAGTGTCACATATTAGCTAGGATACTAGTAGTGTCACATGTCAGGTAGGAGACCAGTTGTGTCTCATGTCAGCTAGGATACCAGTAGTTTCACATGTCAGCTAGGATACTAGTAGTGTCACATGTCAGCTAGGATACTAGTAGTGTCACATGTCAGCTAGGATACCAGTAGTGTCACATATTAGCTAGGATACTAGTTGTGTCACATGTCAGCTAAGATACCAGTAGTGTCACATATTAGCTAGGATACTAGTAGTGTCACATGTCAGCTAGGATACTAGTAGTGTCACATGTCAGCTAGGATACCAGTTGTGTCACATATTAGCTAGGATACTAGTTGTGTCACATGTCAGCTAAGATACCAGTAGTGTCACATATTAGCTAGGATACTAGTAGTGTCACATGTCAGCTAGGATACTAGTAGTGTCACATGTCAGCTAGGATACCAGTAGTGTCACATATTAGCTAGGATACTAGTATTGTCACATCGCGGCTAGGGGTGGAGTTTAAAATGAATTACATCATATGCAGAGACTGCAATTTTCACGCTGGGAATGCAGTGTTTTTAACGTTAAATGCTTTGTTTACCGTCGAACAGTGTCATACGTTATCTTACAGTGACTAGAGCTAATAGCTTTGGTGTGTCAAGTGTCTGGTGCAAGACGTACACATTACCTTCAGTGATAAGAGTTAAGCATGTCAGCAGGAGGTGTACTGGTTTCGCTCGTAATGAGCGTTCTCTACATCGGTATCTGGTATGCACATAACATCGTTATCAACATATGAAAGAAGTTCGCAAACACTAGACAGAAACTAGTAATTCATAGGGAAGTTAGCAGTAATAATAATAATAATAATAATAATAATAATAATAATAATAATAATAACAATAACCAGCTGATGTTGACTCATGATATAGACGATGGCCCTTATATGACGAGGAACCTGGTGTGTTAGCCGTGGTCGTTGCGGCGTAGCTGCAGGCAGTCTATCACATCCGGGAGGCGAAGAGGTTCGAATCCCCACGCCGGCAACCTTGAAGATGGTCTTCTGTAGTTTCTCATCTTCCTTCCAGGCAAATGCCGGGGTTGGTCCCTAACTATAGGCCAAGCTGCTACCTTCCAAATGTTCGTCCTTACATTCACACGTTCCTCCCCAGACAACACTCCACACGCGACGGTACTTGTAGCAAAGCCCATGGGTGTCCGAATAGAAGCTGCTACAAACTGTGGCGAGCAGAACATGTCCTCGGACACTCCCGGCACTAAAAGCCATGTGCTAAAAAAGTAAAAATTAAAAAGAAAAAATACGAGCCGTACAGTAGTCGCACATGAGGTGTAACATCTGACATAGAAGAAACCTTACGTGAAATTGTTGATACACCGGTATTTTATACTATTATTGGCACAAATATTAATCTATTGTAAAAGGGAGTGTTTTACGGATATTGTAGTTTATAATACGGAACTCATTTTATTAGATGATTTGTAGCTTCCACCAGCACTAGCCTAAATAAAGAATGCGATATGGATCAACTAGATTAATAGACGCGACACCACTCATAACCTTACATTCCTTATAAACAGGTCCTCTTGATTCACAGACCAACACGTAATTTCATATGGATTCTGTTAAAATGAGTCATATTGATATGATAAATATCGTTTAAAATGATAATCTGGTAGCAAAAATATCTACCCCGTCCGGGATTTGAACCCGAGATCTCTAGATTCACAGCCATAGGCGCTAAACCCACGCCTATTTCGACTACGCAAATATTGTGCACAAGATAGTGACTTATTTACACGTTCCAATAATACTGCATTACGTAATTAAATTTCATTTATATTTTGCTTGTTTCGATAATGTTTCTGCGTGAAATTGAGTTTAAAATGCCTTATGAATAGGCCCTCTCGTGAGTAAAAGAATGTATTCAGCAATAGTTCATGAAGGCTTGCTCAATTCTCGTATAACCACAACGATTATATTATATTGATGACTGCATTACCGTTATGTGGGTTAATATTTGAATAGCCATTGTGCAGAAACATAATACCGGCAATGCCGACAACTTACAATGTTTGATATTAAGGCATTTTACCATTTAAATACTGATACGAAGACTTCGAACATGTACCATGCGCTTTGTTTCAATCACTTGACACCAGAGTTCGCATGAGCGTTTACGGTTCAGTATGTCATATACATTCCACATGGCCGAGAGTACGTCATGGTATCAATTTCCGACATCGCGCGCTCATTGTTTCTCTTACCACTGCCAGCTGGATCGATCGATCGAGTTGGCAGTGCGTCTTACACTTCCGTTCGATCCACCACTGCCAGCTAGCACACTTCCGTTCGAGCACTCTTCCGTTCGATCAAACGGAAGTGTGCCAGCTGGTGCCACGTCGATCGTTCCGATCCACTTCCGTCCCATTTTCCAAAATCACTCCCACAAAATATCCAGCAACCGAGTGGAAGGATGTTACACATCAAAAATGATGAGGAATATCAAATGCGGAGACTAATCAATTACAACTAGAGAATAATGATGGTGTGAAACTACAGATCAGAAATGCAGAAATTCAAATAGTCACGAAATTTAATTATTTAAGTTCAATAATAGAAGCTGGGGGGACAAGTTCATCTGAAATTGAGAAATGAATAAGTGAGGCTAGGAAAACAATTGGAGCATTACATTCTGTTTTATGGAGCAGATTATATTTTAAACGAAATGAAGAAACTTATTTACAGTTCATTGGTACAAAGTAGTTTGTTATCGGACCGAACATGCAACTGATTAATGCTTCGTGTCCAATGAATGAATAGCGGGAGCTCCCGCGAATCCGAACTGCGCATTCATCAGGTGTATAAGGCGCGATTCTGAAGCGTATGCTCAAAATAGCTGTTGCATTTGACTGCGATATCTGAACGTCGGCTGTAAGAATGCCACGCTGAAGGATTCGTGCTCATTACGAGCAGATGTCAGAGTTTGAAAGAGGTCGTGCGATCGGATTGAAAGAAGCTGGTTGGTCGAATCGAGCAGTCGCTGGATATTTGGGTCGAAGTGATGCGGCAATCAGACGATGCTGGCAAGTGTGGGTCAGCAACGGCAGGCATCAGCGTCAGGACTGCAGTGGTCAACCGAGGGCCACAACAGCACGGGTAGACAGAGCGATTGTCAGAACAGCTGTCACAGCACCGGAGTCGTCGTTATCAACGATCCAGCGTGTGACCCGCACACATATGTCCACCATGACGGCCGAGCAAAAGTAATTTGCGCTCGCGCCGCCCGTTACGCCGCTTACCACTCACGCCTGTTAACCGTCGGCTTGTCACGGTGGGTGAGTGGTCAACGTGTCAGTCTACCAACCCCAAGCTTGCAGGTTCGCTCCTGGCCATGGTAAATGATTTTTGAAAAGCGGCAAAAATTACGACACCATGTCATACGATGTTGGCATGTCAAAGAACCCATTTGAATTAAGTAGGCCGTGTTCATAATGGCAAAAATAATCTCGGGAATTTCTGCTAACACTAAGTTCCTCATTTCTCTACTAGAATGTGCTATAGTGTTCAAGGAGCTTAGATATGAGTCGTCCAGTTGCAAATCTCGTTTAATCCACTTGGTTGGTGGTTGATTCTTAAGTTTAGGGGCTGCGACAACGCGGTCATATAGCCCCGTGTACTTTGGGTGTGTGTAGAATCTGTCTGATAACCGGTGTTAATTGTGATGACTGTATTAGTGTGTGTTATCTGTTTTTTAAATTTAAGTACTGCAACTTAGAATTTTTCAAATAGTTCCTACTTTTGCCGCCAAGCGCCACCGTCAACGACTACTAGGCCAAGTTCAGAACTTAGCTACTAGACGCCACCGCAGTCGGCTCTTGGCAACGAACGAAGCAACCTAAGAGCGTTGTTTACCTTCTTAACCTATCCAATTTAGCTTCACACAGGCGCAATTAGTGGAAGGTTCTTTAAAATGCCATAAATCTATGACATGGGACCGCCGGCTTTACTTCCCCTCCGAAGGAAGGCATACTGAGGGATTTTTAACGCTCTTAAAAAATCCGACGGCTTCGGCCGGGTTTGAACCCGCTATCTTGGGCATAGAAGCTCAGCATGCTACCGACTACGCCATTAATCCACTTGTGAATAAGGATCATGTCGTAAAATTATTATTTTAATTATTTTATTTTTTATTTTGTTTTGTTTAATTTTATTTTGTTTTGTTTAATTTTGATTTTGTTTTGTTTGTTTTGTTTTATTTTATTTCGTTTTATTTTGTTTTAAATTGTTTTGTTAATTTTTTGATTTGCTTTTTGTTTTGCTTTTTCTTATTTTTTAATTTTATTTTTAAATTTCATTTTGTTTTGTTTTGATTTTGTTTTGTTTATTTCGTTTTGTTTTATTTTGATTTCCTAGAAAACAAACACAAAACCAAAAACAAAAAAACACGAAGCAAAAAGCAAATTCAAAAGCAAAAGCAGAAAACAAAATACAAGAAACACAAAGCATACACAAAATCAAAATCCAAAAACACAAAGCAAAAAGAAAAAAGTAGAAAACAACAAACACAAAAGATACGTGAGGCAAAGTCCAGAGAAATGTTTCTCATGAAAATGTTCTTTATTCACAAGTGGATTAAACGAGTTTTGCAGCTGGCCGACTCATATCTAACCTCCTTGACTTTCATAGTGCTTCAAGGAACAACGAAATTCGACATGCAAGTTACCCTTTGGGTGTCAAATAACAAAGCTTGCACCCGGCACTCAATGCCATACGATATTATTATTATTATTACCGTCAAGTCCGCGCCGCGCTCGAGCAACGTGGAACTGCGCTGACTGGGGACGTATAGACTTTAGTGACGAGTCCCGTTCCCAACGGTGCCTTGACGACAACCGCAGACGTGTTTGGAGACGTCCAGGCCAGCGTGGAGATCCTGCCTTGACTATCGTACGCCACACAGTCCCACAACAGGGGGTGATGGTCTGGGGTGCCATCTCCTTTGATAGCCGGACCCCTCTGGTAGTCATTCCTGGCACACTGACAGCACAGCGGTATGTTGATGACATTCTACGGCCGGATGTGTTACCGTTCCTTCATCGACATCCAGGCATTACTTTCCATCAGAATAATGCCCGGCGGCACGCGGCACGTGTTGCTATGGACTGTCTTCAAACTTGCCCTATCCTTCCTTGGCCAGCTCGGTCGCCTGATCTCACTCCCATAGAGCACATTTGGGACGTCATGGGAACGCGATTGCGAACATCTCGGAATGTCGCCAATTTAGCCCAACAGTTGGAGACCATTTGGCACTAAATTCCGCAGGACACCATCCAGGGACTTTATCAGTCCATGCCACGTCGAGTGACCCCTTGCATCGAGACCAGGGGTGCACCAACACCTTTTTGACATCCTCACTTTGTAACGCTCTAACTCGGCAATAAATCATTCGATTGTTCTGCACTTTTGATCGTTTGTTTTTCTATGTCTGTTCCTCACACCCACCGATTTTTATCGCCATGGGACAAATCCTGCCAGGTGCGTCGTTTTTGTTTGTTATACCGTGTATTAGTAACAGAGCTGGATTATTGGAGGAGGGCGGCAAGTAAATCAAGATTGGATAAAATTAGAAATACGAGAATCAGAGAAATTATGCAGGTGAAAAAGATGTAATAGATGTGGCTGAAGTAAGAAGGTTACAATGGTTTGGACATGTGAAAAGCATGCAAAATAGTAACATTTCAATTTTAATGTTACATTGGCAAGCTGAAGGCAAACGGAAACGGGGTCAACCAAGAGAACAATGGATCGATGGTGTAAGGAGAAGTATGGTAGTCCACGCATTATATGCAAAATACACAGCCAACCTCAAAAAAAAAAAAATGTAAAGCTGAAATTTGGCATAGATGTTCCCTAGTACCCTAGAAACAAATCCTGGAAAGTCCCCATCTCTGCGGTGTCCGCGTCATAGTTTTTGGAGGGTTCAAAAGGGCTTAAATGGGGCCTAAGTGTCAAAAACAGCATTTTTGCCTCCTACGTTCAAAATATTGATCCAAATTTAGTTCTCGCGAGCTTTAGCAATTAATAAAAATGAACCAGTAGGATAACGATGAAGGAAAAAACGACTAATTTAACATTTTTAGCACTATTTTTACACGAAAATTTGGTTAATTTGTCATTAGCAGGTCATTATTTTTAAACAACTGCTGATATTGACTAAAGACCCAGAATGAAAGTTATAAAGCATACTTTTAGCTTTACATTGGTATATTACCCATGTCTATGCGAGAAACGGTTACCGAGTGACGGTCCCAAAGCATAACCGCTGTTGATAAGGCACCCGATCGCGTTTCTAGGTGACCGCGCTCGGCCTGTCGGAGCAGGCCAACAATACTCGAAACAATTAATTCAGCTTCTAAACAGTCTTGGATTTTCAGTAAATGTGGCGTAAGTCTACAGGTACGAAGTTTCAGCGCTTCGTGAAGAACGTCCAATCCCGAATGCTGTAGCGTTCACGCCGTTTTTCTTTGACAACGCTGACTATGACAAAAGGACATTGGACGGGCGAAACACATTTCATTGCATGGGAGGCATCAAGTGCACAGGTCCAGCGCCTGACAGTGAAATATCTCCACTCCCACGTACACGAGAAGTTCCTAATGCTGGTGTGATTGCGACGATGGGAAAGTTCAACATTTCGTGGTATCGGAAACCCTCTTCTCCTGGTTCAAAGGACGTCAAGATTAAGGAGTTAACTATGGAAGCCCCAAACTCTGTGGCTATTGCGTCGATGATGGATTCCTTGTGGTTATCTGGACGGTGGTCAGGTATTAATTTACCCGCTTCGTGGAACGGCTTTATGAAGACCTCACTGTCTGCTCATGCTCAACCAGCTTCCCAGACAACGTCAGTTGATGCCCTGCCGTTCATTAACTTGGAACCGAGCTATCCATCATCTATATATTCCGCATTGAAGTTTGCCGCAAGAGAGTGCGCGGAACTGAAAGAAAGCACTTGTTTCGTAACCTTTGACCAACCCCTATACGCGAAAGTTGCAGAGATAGTCGCATCGGACACTTCAGAGGAACTCAAAAACGTGGTTGTTCGTCTAGGCGGATTTCACCTTCTGATGTCGTTTCTTGGGGCAATCGGCTACGTGATGAATGGAAGCGGTTTGGAGGAGCTCTGGGCGGAAATATACGCTAAATCGTCGGTGACTCACATGATGTCTGGACACGTATATTCTAGGTAGACTTGCAATTAGCTCGCTGTTAATGATTACGTTATGCCTTCAATTTCAAATGTTTCAATAACGCGAAACTGTGCATGTTCTAGGGCCCACAGAGCGCATTTCCTGACAAAATAGGCTGTCGGGACAATGTTACTCAAAATAAACGACGGGCTGAAGGATGACAAGGACGAAATACAGGCGCTTTTTACCGCATTCTAAGAAGGCACCGCCAACGACTTGCTATCATATCCTTGCCTTCAACGTGTCAGAGTCGCTTCATGACACATTTTCTTCAATGAGCCAGAAATCTCGCACAGGAAAGCTGTGGGTAGAGTACATCAAACAGCAAGCCTGGAATATATTGAAGGATTCCGCATCTTTACGCGAGGAAATGAAGGTATTCGTCTCTACTAGCCTCTGGTCGACTGAAGTTAGTGATCTATGTGATCGATCTTACGGATCAGTATCAGAAAATGGGTTTATTGTGCTGGAGAGTTATGACGAACGTTTCGAATGTTTATCGATAAGAGCAAGTCAGCCCATCTGGGGAGGTAAGGAATGCGGAGCCTTACGCCTGGAAGTCGGAGGGCTGTCCCATACCAAGGGTAGGAGTTGAACATCTGTTGGTTAAGACATGCTTCTCGACTGAATCGGGGCATTAAATGTTTTTACCGCGGTAATGACAATGTCTAGTACTCTTCATCTTTGTGGCACCCTAAAATTTATGTTGGAAGAATTGATATATTATAAAGTGTATCTGCCTGTATCTGTATCTACATCTTTTGACCGATCTGGATCAAATATCACACAACTTTTGGAACCTGAGGGACTTCTGAACAGGAATCCTTTTCCCCTGCCTTTCATTGCACTCCTTCTATGTGGCTCAATTCTTATTATTCGAGGGTTCATGGCATTTAATATACTCTTTATTCCTTTTTTTGTCCTCTTCATCTAGTACGTAAGTTGGTTATGTGAGTAGTAGTAGTTTCGAATCCCACCTCGGCCGTCTGAAAATGGTTTTCTTGGTTTCCCATTTTCACCAACAGACAAATACCGGGACGGTTCCTTTCAATAGGTCCATGGCCGATTTCATTCCAATATCCCTTCCCTGACCCGTCCTGAAAAGAAAAGTACATGGCCGTTGGCTGCATTAATAAAAAAAATATTAAAAAAGTAGTTGACTACCTCGTGGTATAGCTTTGTTGTCGTCCCGGAGGTCTACGGGTGCCAAGAAAAGTAATTCTGATCTGAGGGGAGGAACGTTGTACTGCCCCCGAAAATTGAATTATTCTGGGACAAAATGAGAGTATTTTCCGTCCCCATGATACAATTTAACCACCAAATATAAATTCTGGAAGTGTGACACAAGCTCGAGGCCGTGGGAGAGCCCGATGACGTGACATATTGCACAATAGACGCTTCTAGAAGGCTGAAATTGGCATAGCAACAGTGAGTTTGGAAATTAATATTATAAAAATTGTTATAAATTATGCTATTGGATCCCAGCCCAGAGCCAATGAGAAGACGTCTTATTGAAGACGGGATCAACTTCAACTACATAATTTGGTGAAATTATGCATTTAGGCCCTTAGAAGAAGATTTTCTTATTTGGTAATGAAGATAATATTAAAAGAAATTATGCCTGATACTTTAACAAGAAGTTCCGTGATGAAATAAAGAGCCTACTTTTCTTAAAATTTAAGATTCATGCCAATGATTAATCTATATGGATCTATCTAGAATAATGACGAAATTAAGTTGGTAATATCGAAATTTCTACTTAGTTCGAAATACTGTATACATGGCATAATGTAGCCTAATATTGAACTACAGTTGGCAGCCCAGGTGACTGAATATATTCTTAGTTCCATCTCTTAAGGTACAGAAGACAAAATTTGGTTGAAGTCCAATGGATAGCATGGACGTTACATGCAGTAAAACATTGGATCTAACAGCGTGCGTAAAATCATGTTGGCAACAATGACATACATGTATTGGTCAGAACTAATCTGAAATAATATGATCTATTGTTGTGTCAGTTTTGAATGAAATCCATTGGATAGTATAAAAGTTACATGCATTTTAAAATTGGATGTATCAGCAGGCTTAGAATCATGTTGGCAGCACTGACGTATATTAGTTACTCCAAATTAATCTAGAATGCCAGGTACTATACGTGTGCAAAGTTTAGAGCTATTGGCTTGCATACTTTCTTATATATTGATATTAGGGTAACAAAAATAGAGACAGTATTTATTAACAGTTAGCAGCCCTGGATGCTCTTAAGAATCGGCATAGACATATCTGTTATGGTACACATAGCACACACGAAATTTGGTTGAAATCCAAATGATAGTATAGAAGTTACATGTATTTAAAGTCGTACCTCTCAGCAGACTTAGAATCATGTTGGTAGCACTGACGTATATAAGTTACTCCAAATTAATATAGAATGTCAGGTACTATACGTGTGCATAGTTTAAAGCTGACGGCTTGCATACTTTCTGATATATGGTATTTGGATAAAATAAATTGAGAGCATTTATTAACAGTTGGCAGCCCTGGTGGATCTTAGGAATACGCTCAGAAATATCTGTTTATGTACACATAGCACATACGAAATTTGGTTGAAATCCAATTGATAGTGTAGAAGTTATATGCATTTAAAATTTTGTCCTATCAGCAGGCTTATAATCATTTTGGCAACACTGCGATGTATGGCCTCCTGGAAATTAAACTGCAATATTATTATCTATACGTGTGCCAATTTTGAAATAGCTCCCATTCATACCTTCCAAGATATCCAACATGGAGCTCAAATTTCAATTGCGATTTTTCAGCAGTTGGTAGCACTGACATCATTTTCAAATATGGCCGTGAGATATTCAGGTACAGATCTTTACTCCTACCAAATTTTGTTTCGATTGCTGCAGCCGTTTAGGAGTTGATAGGGACACACACACACACACACACACACACACACACACACACACAGACAGACAGAATGACAGACAGACAGACAGACAGACAGACACACATTTACCCGATCTCATAAGTCTACTTTTTCCTCATTTTTGCAAAATGTGAAAAGTAGGCTAAAAACCGCAGATCGGTTAATCTGCGCAGTAATAAGCATTAGTAATCTACGCGCTAAAATTATGGTGGGAGATTGATATGGCCGTTAAATTTCGACTTAGAGGGGGAGATCCAAGGATCGATGTTCTTATTCCAGCAGTCTTTGAAGAGTGAGGAAGTGTTTTTCTTGGGTTAACGGAGATCCCAAAGCTTTGTCCGAGTGCAACGACTGTCGACTCGTGGAGACGCTAGGTTAGCAAGGTAGAACGTTGGAGATTACCGCACTTCCATTTCAAGTGAAGTTGTGAGGAACATTGAAAACAGTATATCTCTTATATAATCGAGATTAGAGTTCAACTAAGTGAATACAGAGAAAGAACAGGTCGAATACTACATTCTGTTGAAAGTCGAGCGTTCTAAGATATAAGCCTGTTAGGACAGATTTTCAAAAGTGTTGGAAATAAAGCTGAATATCATTTTAGTTGCAACGTGAAGTTGGCGAACGCAGTTCAAGTGAACAGTAGCGGAGAACGTTTAACATTGGCGCAGCAAATAAACATTATCATAATGACTATCATTATTCTTCAAGTGGTTTCATTCAACATAATTAACATTGTTGATATGATGAACTCAATAGTTATGCGCCAGAGACATATTCGATAACAGAAGTTAAGATACAACGATGGAACTTCGTTAGACGACGCATTCTTGAATACAGACGTAGTGTACGGTCCATCTTGTACATTTTCGTCAGTCTACGAACACTAATGTAACATCAACTAGCAATAGAAATATTTCGTTCACCATCTATATGAATATTTCTATAAATTATTTTCCAATGATGAGGTTGATATATATTTGCGACGGAGAATGAAGAGTCGACACAAGAGATTTGTCAAGATGCTAGGGTAGCCCAGCAACAACAGAAGAATTTGCCAGAAGGATGTCGTTCGAGCCCAGGCGATGGTTGGTGAATTCCGGAGAGGGAACGTTTTCCTATCTCTGAGGTCGCAGATCCGAGGTTCGAATGCAGATCCATCTCAGTATTAAGAGCAGAAGAAACATCTAAAGTATTGTGTGAATACTTACATAGATCTTCATGATATCGTCCAAATAAGGTAGCTCTCTCATTTATAGTATAGAGCTTGCTTAGTGACATCCTGAGCCGACGTTCTTACTCCATATTTTCACACTTCATGTATTTCAGTGTTTTCTTGTATTTTACACTTCAGATGTGTGCTAAGCTATTTATGCTTCAAGATTATTTAGAAGATGATTGTCTTTCATCTATTTTTCAATTTTATTCTACGGATCAGTTGTTGAACTGACATTAAACATTTTTGTTTGAGGTATCAGATTTCCTTATAGAAGACGAGTCGTTTCGACTATCGTATTTTAATAATTTTATTTGAACCAAGTATTCAGACAGTGTGTCATAGTTTCAAATTTAATTCTTTTAAATTTAATTTGAGCACTTTAATGTAACAACATCAAACTTCAAGAACAGAAGAAACATCGAATGATATTGTCAGATCATTATTGCACATAAACTTTCGACGATCTAGGAAATACTAGTCGTTTGATAAGACAGCAGTCTTAATCCCTATAGACATTCTTTGTGTAGAGTGGAAAAACATTACGACGTTGACAAACCTTTTTATTATTTGTAAAACTGAGAGCTTTGTTCATTTAATATGTTAGAGGAAATATCTGTTGATAGAAGATTATTCAAATCTTTGGCTAGGAATTCAAAGCTAGTTTATCCCGGTCAAGATTGAATTCTATGTGACACTATAAATAACATGTGTGTTATTTCACACTATTTGTGTAATATCACGTCATTATGTAGACCTGATATTACAACGATATACAATTTAAAGCTTGATAAGTGAGGTGAGACAGGAGTATTATTTTGATTACATGTATTTGCGACAGACGAGTTAACAGTTAATTATCTTTTTGTGTAGTAAACTTTAGGAGGTCAATCACGACAGTCTAATATCGTTCATTACGATTGGAAGTTTCGTTTGAAGAACTTAAGGATGTATAATTGTAGATCAGTAGGCATGTGAAACGATACTGAGGGTCATGCCGTTATTTGAGAAAAGTTCCTACAGAAGAAATGTTAGTAACAATTAATCCGTTTTTGTTTATTGTTTAACATAGTGGATGATAATTGTTTATGCCATATATATTGTTATATGAGAATTTGTAGAGCTATGGAGCGCTCATGCGAAGGAAGTTCCGCATTTTAAGGGAAGTCAATGAAATTATTGTTCTTTGATAAGAAAGGCATGGATCATGATAAGAGTCGTTGTATACAAGTTGTCCAGTTCATGTGAAGTAACGTTTTAGCTGTGTTGACAGAAGGGTTTTAGCGGAATGCAATTGGAGAACGATTGTCTTCTCATGTCAGTGATACCATTATTAAATTTTATTAAACCCGAAGTTATGTAATTACGTACAGTTAACATTTGTCAGTCGACTGTATTCGTGGCCTACGTTATACTCAAGGCCTGGGAATAGAGCGGAGACTTGGTGCGCCAAACTGGTAGTTCCACTTTACGCCAGTAGGATCGCGGCTCGGCGCCCTAGTTGTCTGCTTTTGACCATGCGTTACATGCAACTCAAGTACATTTAATACATGTTGTTTAGCACTTCTTACCTGTTTTCCACCAGTTTCCCCCAAATGATGAATATAGCTCACTCTTGACTGTATTTCACTTCACTTTAAGAATTTTTCTGTCAAGTGGTTTACTTATTAAATTCAGAAACGTTGCACTACTGCCCGTGTGGTTCACACCAATATTCTTTAAAAGCGACCTTAAGAACTTTTGCAGAAGAACTACGGAGAGAGAATTGTCAATACACACTTCGCATTTTGTGTGCTCGGAAAACGGGTCAGTTAAAATATTTGTGAAATTTGACACTAAATATTTTCGAGACATGAAATTTACGGCTGTTGTGACAAAGTGAGAAATTGTTTCCAACAGATAAATAAAAGAAGATTTGGGATATCTTAATCCCCCTCTGTCTTGAAAATGTATTAAACTAAATGGCAGGCTTGAATTTGCTGGAGCTGATATTTTCTCTAAGCAACCTTTACAGTCTGTTCTCTCTTCTGCCACTATTACGAGAAATCCCGCTACCATTGCAATTGAGATGGAAGATAGAGACGCTGGCTTTTCTGAAAACAAAAATAGAGATTTTAATACTAAAATGTCAACCATAATGTTTTATTTCAATGAACTTAATATAGGCCATAAGCCCCATATTCTTACCTTGAACAGGGCTTTCAAGAATCTCCAAGACATGTGCCGGAAGCTGGGGTGTTTATTTAGCATTGGCTGGGTTTTGCACCTTCCGCGATAGTTCAGGCTTCAGAAACTTGGTCAAGGCGCCTGTTACGACTGCATCTTCCCTCAGCTCCACATTCCCACTTCTAGAAGATGCGATAATTCCTGTGCTAAATGTTGACTCGATGGAATGCAGGCATGATCTCATGTACATTATGTCATTGTTACCTCCCTTATTTCTCAGGTGACTGAAAAGCAGTTCTACATCGTCATTTGAGAGATTCCGCGTGAGCACATAATAGAAGCCGATACTGATTAGAAATCGTATGCAGGACACGGTTGATGAAGTTGTTAGCACCAAAGCTTGATAAGTTTCCTTTGTAAGTCTCATCTTTTTATCGGGATAACTTTGAATCTGTGACAGGTAGGGCAGAAATTCATTGGTCAGCCATGAAAGTTTCTCATCATTAACTTCACTGAAAATAAGCTTGTCCGTGTTTCTGGAATGAAGTCCGTGTGTGGTATTGCAGATATCATGTATATTAAACCATTTTCTAAAAATTTCCAAGAATTTTGTTGTTTCGTGTAGGCTGTCCTTATCTTCAACTTTCTCTGGGCACACGACTTCCATGCTCTTAAGCCCAGCGATTGTCTCTGGAGTAAACACCAATTTGGCTCTTGCCATATTAATTTTTTCTAAATTGCTTGAATATACAACCTTTCTGCTTAATTTTCTAGCTGGCTTTACTACTAGCTTTTTCTGTAAGTGGTAGAGATTCTTGAGATGATCACTAGTTATTCAATTGTCATCTACATAGAAGTTCCTACTCAGATATTGTGATCGTACATTCTTAATGATGTGATTCGGTTCGAAACTAAGAAAAAGTGGCCTCTGCTCGTCTTTCGGGTGACGAATTTCATGAGTGACACATCCGCCACACAGAGCCTCAAACATTGACACATTCACCTGACAGTTGTCCGTCACTAATCTGATGACCTTGAAGCTGCATTCCTCAACCGCAGTCAGTGCATCCAGTGTTATCCTAGATAACTGTTGTCCTGTGAGTCCACATGTAAAGTAGAACGAAACAGGTATCCTGTAGAAGGATGACAGGCCCTTGAACAGTATGCATAATAATTTATTAGCTAATTTATGTTCGATTCCAATTGCATCTTTCTCAATATCACTAATGCCGAGAAACATGTCTAAATTCTTGTCGTACAATAGTCTAGACTTTATGGCCATTTCATCAATGATTAATGAACCAACCTTCTCATTATCGTGAGTCAGTGACTTTTCTTCAGCTGTCGACCTAGCTTTTGCAAGTGACGTGACACCTGTCTCTCCGTTCGTATACCCAATGTACGTTTTCAGTGTTCGTGGATGAGGAAGTAGTAAAATATTTATATCTCTCAGTAAGCGGTAAGCCGACGGTGATTTATTAGAGAGCAATACACATATTTTTATTGTTGTTTCATTGTATTTAAACTTTCGTTTCGTGAAAGCTCGAATTTGTTCAAGTAAGAAATTAGCCATCAAGTCCCCACGATCCGCTTCACACTTGAGCTTCGATATTTGAACATCGAGTTTTTCCTGACCTTGCACTGAGTGTAATTTTTGTTTCAATGGAAATTATCTTCTGATTCAATGACTTAATTGTAGTTCTGTACACTGTATTTTTTCTAAGTGCCCTCCTTAATTTTAATTTTGTTAACTTGCAATGAGTTTGCTTGATTGTAGAACATTGCGTTCCTACACTAACACGTGGTTGATCATGGTTTTCTTCAATTCGTTCATCACAATAGTCTTCCGTAAAATTTAAAATACCTGAACATTTCCTTTTATTGTTGATATGTATGTCTCTATCGACACATGCTCTTTTGCGCGTATTTCTATTTATTTGTGCTTGTTTATGTTCGGGGTAGTCCTCAAAAAACCGTCGGAAATGCGTTCGGTAAAAGCGTTCCCTTTGTAGTACTTATACTAAAATCAGAATCCTTGAAATGCTTGCTACAAATTGTAGAAGACCGGTTTGGTGTCCACAAAGACCCTGGCTTTACTCCCTCACGTGATACAGCTAAAACCCATTGTTTCAGTATGTCATTGTTCAATGGAAATTTATGAAACGAAAGTCCATTGCCTTTAACTTGACGAGATTTACAATACGGCACGCTACAGTACACCATTTTTGACGAACACAATAATAACACTAATATTTACACATAAGTTACTGTATTAAAATCATTCAGTGATTTATATCTAAAGTATTTATCACACATACATGTCACATTTACGCTGGTACACTGGATTAAAACTTGCTTGTCACTACGCCTTGTTCATAAAGACCATTTAGCACCCATCTCAATATCAGTCCAACAGCAGTCTACTACTCTTAACGAAAGCACAACTATAATACGACACGCTTCGCCAGTCAATTTTTCTCACTCATAAGGACACCTTATTTATCGCCAAATACCGACACACTAATCACATTGTACGTAATGCAAACGGTACGATTAAGGGCGCCAGACAGCGAGCCTTGTGGCAAAATGCGGAACAAGTTCGAACCATCGCTCGCAATGTTGTCTGGCGCCTCATTTCCAGGCCTTGTATATAACGTAGGCCACGACTGTATTAGACCGACATTGTAATGAAACCTATATAAGACGATGTGTGAGCAGTATATGAAAACTACAGAGTGTTAGAAAATGTTTATGTGCAATAACAGTGTAAATAGTTAATTGAGAGTTATATAGTAACTGAGAATCCAGAATCTCGAAAGAAACGGGTTAGCAACGTTAAATATTGTCTACTATTATGAACAAATTACTTGTAAATATTTTTCGGAAATGATTTAATTATTTAAATAATTTTTAGTAGGATTTATTAAGAGATTGTTTTGGAATAGCGCGTGTTTTGTGAGCGGATGTTTTTGTTTGGATGATTTCCCACTGTTAAGAGTGAATGTTGAACCAAATTGGTCTAGAACAATTTCGGGGTATGAATGAAAGATTGCATGAAGATTTCAGAATGATTGTTAAAGAATGTAGAAGTTATGAGCATTTTAGTAAGATCTGAATGTTAATTTTATACGTGTATTTTAAACGCACACAAGGCAGTCTCAATACAAGCCAGACAGAATGATTCACCGTTAGGAGTGTAGAGCTTGGTGTGACATAATGTGAACATGTGGCGACTCACAGCCTCGTATAAAATGTAAATAGTTCTGAGCGCAACGCTGTGCTAGCGTTCATTGATGAAGCAAGCCAATGCACGTGCGTTTCCAGACGCGTGCCAATGAAGGTAACCTGTTGTCAGGAATGCCATGAATGTAAGAGCCTCTATTAAACGTTTTTCTTTTCGTAGTGTAGGCCTAGTCATGCCAAGGCTTTTATGCTGATATTTTTACACAGCAATATAGTAAGATGTGTTGTGGAAGAGAAGTGTGTATGATTGTATAGTTTTAAATTTTTGTTGTTAGATTAGTTTATTGCTATTTTGTTTATATTAGATTAGTTTATTCTTTTTAATAAATTTATTCAGTTCGTTATCTGTCGTCGTTGACGTGTGATTAATTTTAAATATAAGGATTAGAGTATTGTGGATGTATTGTAGGCGAAGCTGAGTTCCCAGTCCCCGATACACGTAAGTAAAGGTAAGTGTGCCCCGTGTAGTTTGTTGTTTATCCACAATATTCTTGTAACTGCTGTATGTAAATCCCTAAAGGCCATGTTGGAGCGATTTCTAATGAAGTAATTTGCCGGAGCTGTTAGAAATAGGCAATCCTGCTGGGGCAATGGATATTCCAACAGGCTACTTTCCGGATTTACGGGTACAGTACACTCAGCTTCGTGTGGCAAAACTGGGAAGGGGTGGGTTAGAATCCCACCTCAGTCATCCTGGAAGTGGTTTTCCTTGGATTCCCACTTCTACTCCAGACAAATGCCGGAATGGTTCCTAACTTAAGTCATGGCTGCTTTCTTCTCAATCCTCATCTGGTATTACAACTACACACTGATATAGCCATCACAATAACACATATTTTATGGTGTTTGGAGCCATGTTCAGTGTTGCCTTAGTAAACGAGAGTTTGATGCTCTTCAGTCGGTCAACACGATTGTACCCAAATGAGATGGATTATTCCGTAATCCTGAAAAAATTACATTGTATTAATAAATACACTTGGATGACCAGTTTGAAACATCAAGCGATCATCATCTGATCCATTACTTTAAGGCTTTAGAATTTATGTCTGAAAATATGGGTGAAAATATTTACAATATGTATACTTATTTAGTTGCAGTATTAGCTGAGGTAATTCAACTTGTCGGTATTTGTTAGATATAGTCTATGTGATGTTCTGTTAAAATACTGGGAGAGTTGATTGGCCTCCAAACTTGCTTGTTTTGAGTGAATTTTTTATTGTAGTAAAATGGTCAGTTCAGGTTGTATTGTGCACGCTACTTACCTGATTGAGTCTTGCGCTGTCCTGGTGAGAGCAGTTATCTTTGTCATTATCTATTCTCAACATTATTGGAATTAAATTTGTGACAGGGAAAACCGGAGTACCCGGAGAAAAACCTGTCTGCCTCCGCTTTGTCCAGCACAAATCTCACGTGGAGTGGCCGGGATTTGAACCACGGACTCAGCGGCGAGAAGCTAGCGTGCTTCCGCCTAAAGCACGGAGGCTTAATAATGAGTATTATTATTAATTATAATTTTTATTAATACAATTGACACTTATCTCTTCCAGACAATAATGAAAATAAATTAATCTTAGCACATGTTACAATAGACAACCAGATATTGTTCCAAATTTTGCACAGTAAATATTTGCCTGTTGTCAATTAATATAATTATATTTATACGACTTAGAACCGTAATATTTGTCGTTTTAGGCACTTAACATAGAAATATCTTCAAAATAGGCACAAATGCACGAAATATGCATTATAAAACCCATGTATTTGACTGAAACAGATTTTAGACTTAAGAGCATACAGTTCTGGTTTGAGGATAGAAATAGGCCTTTATGACGAAATCCTCACCCTTATTATGATATAGAGGAGGTATTAGTTTTTATTTCTAAGGGTACACCAAGTCATTATCACCGTGTCAATAGATGTTTTGCTCTGATAACTACAACCCCCACCTATAAGGTTTGACCTAGAGGGGGCAATTAACATTGGGTGGAACCGTAACAATTTATATTAATTTAATTGGAAGTCAGTACGGACCCCATCTTATAGGCTAATAATGGGTGCGTGGTGGCGCAGCGGTCAAGCTGTATGCCTCTCACCAAGGCGTACCGGGTTCGATTCCCGGTCAAAGCACGTGAGATTTTCGATGTGAAATGCCATGTCCTGTGGTTCGGATTCCACGTAAAACGGAGGTCCCGTGGCTTATGATCGCGAGATTAACGGTCACGTTAAACTACAAGCTTCCTTTTATAGGATAATGAGATTATCTTTTGTCGGTATGTGTGTGTCCCTAATAAATTCTTAACAGCTGAGCAATTTCTATGAAACTTGGCAAAGACTTACTCCCATCCGACTCCGATCGTGCCTTTTACGTTTCAATACATAGTTCTACAAGGTGGCTACGCTTAGTTTTGATATAGAGGTCGTATTTAAAATTGTGGAAGGCTGCAGACCTTCTGTTACTCAATTGGAAGTTTCACGGTCAGAATGCCTGCACAGCGCGACATAGGCCTGTGACTAGTTGTTTTTACCGTGTGGCCTCCTGAGAGGCCAAGTGCAGGTCTTTCAAGTCGACGCCCTTGGGTGACCTTCGCGTCGGGATGAGAGATTGAATGGATGAAGATGAATGAAACTGGACAAGGATGTGGAAGGAAGCGGCCGTGGCCTGTCAGAAGGTACCGTCCCAGCATGTGCCTGGTGTTGAAAGTGGGGAAACCATGGAAAACCATTTCAAGGACGGCCAACGATGGGGCTCGAACCCACGCGTATACCGAGTCAGCAGAGAGCTTGGCCCCATGACCTAACACTGCGCTTTGGCGAGCGTAGCCACTGCTGTCTCGGTATGACAGTAGTAGAAAGATATGTTAAAATAACATTTTAAATTTATTTATACTCTACAGGCGAAAGCTGTATGTTCAGTTCTCTCGGAGCTTTCACCTTAAGACTCGATCGACCGGCTGAATGCCTAAAACAGTGAAGTTGCCAATACTTCAAGAGACTGCACCCCTGCTTTTACAAATTTGCTTCTATCATAAGCAACTGAACCTGCTGCGAGGTATGCAACAACACACACTGACAGTCGACTTGTTTGGAAGACCTAAGCGTATGAATTAAAACGTTAGGTAGATTTCATTAGAATGCTAACTATTGCAATGGGTACCATGTTTCGACTTCCGGAAAATTTCGACATATCTTCGCGTTTCACATCCCCCAGACCCCAAAACACCGTCAGTTCAAACGTTTATATATAATTTATGTATATATGTGTATATCAGTTTCTTGTGGACACGATAACTGCCGTAATTTTGCACCAATCACTTTGAATTTCTTACCGAATATGTATACCTATAAAATCTCGGTCGAGTTCGTTACTGGGCTAAATCGGTCGAAGGGGGTGAAAATGGGGGGCTTTTTTTTTCCGAAAAAGTGAAATATTGCTATAACTCTCTTAATATGTGAAATATCGAATCCGTTCAAAGTTCATACTATGTGTTGGATAAAGCCCAAAAATTTATGTTTGAAGAGTTTTTTTTATAGCACCAACCATTGACCAAAGGGGTGGGAAAAAGTGGGTTTTTCGGGAAACATTAATCATATCTCTCTTAATAGGCACAATATCAAAACCGTAAAAAATGGACTATATTCCCCTAATAATTACCTAAAACTTTTGTCTGAAAGAATTTTTGATATGACCCACCATTATGCCAAGGGATGAGAAAAATGATTTCGGAATTATAAGAAAATGCCAAGAGCTATCAGAGGTTGCCATGGCAACACTACTAAATTGATGAGGGATGAGCCATCAGACGTTGCCAAGATTACGCACTTGCACGAGATCAGATTCAGATTTCCATCTGACTAAGTGTGAAGCGGCTTCGGTGACGTAACTGGTAGCATGCTGAATGTCTATGCCCAAGGTCGCGAGTTCAAAGCCGGCCGAAGTCGTCGGATTTTCTAAGAGCGCTAAAAAAACCCTGAGTATGCTTTCCTTTGGAGGGGAAGTTCCAACGTTCGTTGCGAGTTGCTGGTTGCGGTGGCATCTAGTAGCCAAGTTCACAGCTAGGTGTCGTTGACGGTAGTACCTGGTAGCAACATTAGGAACTACTGCTTGAAATTGACCGTCTGCAGTCCTTACCTGAATTACAGACTAATACAGCCATCCCAAAGTACACGGGGTTACATGACCGCGTTGTCGCAGCCCCTAAACTGAGGAACCAACCAAAATCTCTGCGGGAGATATAATTTTGCGTGAAGAAGTAACTGACCGTTAGATAGTTACACATCAGTGTTGAAACCTTGCATAAGGACAGTGTGACCACAAGTATAACAAGTAGTTCCGTGAAGAACTATACAGCCTATTTTCATATATCCTACTTATGTTAACTGCCACTATCAACATACAAAATTTCAGATTGATTACTGTAATAGATTCGCAGATATTGAGAACCGACTAAATATTTCGGATGGTCGCCATGTTGGATTTTATATAGGCTATGTAGATTCGAGAGTTATATATTGTTACATGAAGATTATTGTGTACGTGTAGCATTCAAACTTCAATCGCATGATTAGGACACAAGAAGTAACAAGGAGAATTTAAATTTTCGCACAGCTGCCATCTTGTGGTTATGGAAACAATTAAAATAAATTAGATGACAATGGATTAACATTCGTATAAAGATTTACTGTACCAAGTTTCACTGCACTCGGATGGTTAAATTGCAAGAAACGTCCATGTGAATATTTATACTTCGCGTCGCCGCCATGTTGGATTTTTGATCACCAGGTTATTTTAAGTCATATAGGTGAACTTAAGATCATATCCCCTATGATCAAAAAAAATTCAGTTTGATTGCTATAATAGATTCGTTGATATTCAGAGCCATCTAAATATTTCGGATGGTCGCCATGTTGGATGGTTAAATGTATAGGCTATAGAGTCATGTACCATTAAAGGAAAATTATTGCGTAGATTCATTATTCAAACTTTCACTACGATCGCATGATTACGAGACCAGAAATAAAAACTTAATTTTAAAATTCGCCCAGCCGCCATCTTGAGGTTATGTAAACAATTTAACTAAATTAGATATCAGTGCATTACAATGTGTATAAACATTTCCTGTACCAGATTTTATTGCGTTTGGAACGTTAAATCGCGAGAAAGGTCTATTTAAAATTTTCAAATTTGCTTGGCCGCCATGTTCGTTTTGTAGTTAACCGGTTTTTGAAAGTCTTATAGATGAACTTCTAGCAGTACCTTTTATCTCCGTACAAAATTTCAGTGTGATACCGGCAATAGTTTCAGAGATATAGAATGCCGGTGAAATATTTCGCACATCCGCCATCTTGTGGTTATGAAAACAATTGGACAAAGTTAGATGTCGGTGCATTACAATGTGTATAAACATATACTGTACCATGTTTTATTGCGTTTGGTTGGTTAAATCGCGAGAAACGTCTATTTAAAAGTCGCAAATTCGCGTGGCTGCCATGTTGGTTTTGTAGTTACCAGCTTTTCAAAAGTCACATAGGTGAAATTCTACTAGATCACTTCATCACCGTAAAAAATTACAGGGTGATATCCGGAATAGTTTCGGAGATATTGAATGATGGTGAAATATTTCGCACACCCGCTATGTTGGATTGGTGAGACGTAATAAAATTTGAAGGGCACGGTCGAGGTCGTCCGGAATAGTGCTATGAACTTACCGAGTTTCATTGAAATCGCTCCAGCCGTTTAGAACTTATTAGGGGGGGACACACACACACACCTCACTCACACACACACACGCGCGGACAAAAGGTGATCTCATAAGCCTATTTTTTCAAAATTGAAAATAGGCTAAAAATGGACCCCAAATGACAA
Organism: Meconema thalassinum; assembly: GCA_946902985.2. Classification (NCBI taxonomy): domain Eukaryota; kingdom Metazoa; phylum Arthropoda; class Insecta; order Orthoptera; family Tettigoniidae; genus Meconema; species Meconema thalassinum. The sequence continues at coordinate 219,799,581 of OX336391.1, forward strand.
GAAGGTTACCGTCCCCATAAGACAATAAAATGTTTAAAATATGCATAAAATGACGAAAAACAAAGTTAATTAAGCTCCAATTATCGAATACTTTCTCGCAATAAATGCGGTCTGATCCTTCTACGAAAACCTGCATATTCTGCCTATTTTCGCCTATCCCCAAGTTTGTCCGGTGAAATCTACCTCCACCTTCCGGCGTGCCGAGAGGACTTTTTTCTTAGGTTGTTTGGGCTGTGGTCTGCCACGTGTGGTGTTCTTGGTGGATTGCTGGGCGGCTGCTTTCTTGCTGAAATCTTGAGCTTTTCTGTTGGACCAGTAATCTTTCATTTTCCTGCTGAACTCATCTTACGTTCCTCGGACTATTTCCTGGACGCGTTGTGGTGAGCTTCTGTAATGGATGTGATGAAAGGTCCGGTTTCATTGTCAAACGCTACCGACTTTATTTATTGTGTCTTGCTGAATATTATGGCCTGTTTGCCATCTCTTGATGAATGCAGTACATTTGCATTTGTCTGTTGGCACAGGCTAGAGTAAAATGTGGCTTTTCACCGCTGTCTCAGTCTCACTCATGGCTGTGATTATATGGAAGCTACTGAGGTGTGGGTGGTGTTTAGTAATGACATTCAGGGCACAGTCAGTGCCTGTGGATTTTGTGAAAGATTCTACTCATAGAGTTAGTACTGCTGTTTAGACTCAGTGAGGAAAGCAATGGCAAACTACCTCACACCTCTTCTCGCCTAGTACGCCTCAATATAGCGCTGTCTTGGGTTGTTGTGGGTATCTAGCCACATAACCTAACGGCGGTACTTTTTGAGGATCCTACCAGCCTTCGGGCTGACTACCTAACAGACAGCTGAATATTAAGCTCTGCAAGACCCTTTTCAACTTGTTTGATCCACAAAGATCCAGTGTCTTTACGCTTGTTGGCTACTTTGAAGATCTTATAGGACAGCCTGTTGTGGTCCATTCTATTTAGGTACCCGTAGAAAGCCATACTTCTCCTTCTGATGGCATCTGTGAAGTTTTCCAGGTGTTGTTTGAGTTCAAACTTTGGTTCGTATCACCGCCTCCCATCTGATAACGTGTTTTAATTATACTGTGATATTTTTTTGGGAAATATTAACAGTGACGATTAATTTGTGTCCTATTTGTTTAATTGTCAGTATAGAAACGCTCAGAATAATTACATTTGAATGACGCATGTCAACAAATTCAGTTTTGTAGAATCAAAGCTTTTTCACTGTAAAGGCTTAAAAACATTCTGAAAAAAAAAATGGTTTTCTTTGTTTTACAGAGAATGGAACCAAACCACCAGCTCTGAATGTATGAACATATTTTGTTTATACGTTGATAATTGAATAGCAAAGTAATTCATTTAAAATTATAAATGCTTTTTATATTTTAATTAAACACTAAATTTAACGATATAGAACTCGATATTGACGCTTTTTCATTTCCCTCCATTCACTAAACCACAAATATTATATTTCAATTAATCGTTTTGAAATACCACATTCTTCAAACACCTGCAAGCATAACATTTAATTACGAATGGAAATAGGATGTGAGATACTGTAGTTGTGTGTGAGGGAGAGAGATTTACCGACTGATTCGTTTCTGAAAGGACTTCCTGTGGGATGTGGTTTGGCAGCGATAGTGTCCATGCTATGACACATTTGTTCTTTTCCGACCCAGACACTATTACTTATCTCCCAAATTGAAAATAACGATTATAGATACAGCGAGACAGCAAATAATCTCCTAGTTTCACGCGCAAGAATGATTTCCTGTAGAACACGAAGAGGGAAGTGATGAACACTGGTCTTTTACCTGTTTTCACATTTTGCTCCAACACGATATTATTATCGCCGAACGTGCATCCCAGCACGTCTGTTTGCAACGGTACAGAGTCGTGGATTGTCGCGGTTAGGGAAGACAGGTAGGTATATAACAAATGTACAATCATAAAATTAATACAGTACTGATCTTTGGAACAAACATAGAACTGAACCACTCTCTCTGAAATTCACAACGAAACGCGAGAAAAAAAAACCACAGAATAAGCTAAGAGCATTGAGAAGTGAGTAGTGACAGCGCTAGTCCGCCTACTTGCAGTAGCCTATCCATTTTCTTGACCAAGATGTCTCAGTCTGATATGATGATGATAATTGTTGTTTTAAGGGGCCTAACATCTAGGTTATCGGCCCCTAATGGTCTGGGCGATAGTGAAAAAGTAAATGAAGTGGAAATCAAAACGAAAATTAAGTGAGAAGGAAAATCCATACAAAAAGGAACTCAGATTGAAACTACTCACAAAATGGAGAGCGGTAATACTTACAAAAGGGAATTTAGAACGAAAATACTCACAAAAGGAATATATTGAAAAATACGCACAAAATGTAGGTTAATTCAAAATACGTACAAAATGCAATGTACGGTCGAAATACTTACAAAATACAAGTGAAATTCAAAATACTTACAAAATGCAAATGAGATTGAAAATACGTACAAAATGCAATTGAGGTTCAAAATACTTACAAAATGCAATTGGAATTGAAAATACACAATGCAATTTAGATTGAAAAATGCGCATTTCAGATTCCAAATAATCACAAAGTGCAATTGATATTCAAAATACTTACAAAATGCAATTGAAATTGAAAATGCTTACAAAATGTATGGTAGATTCATACTACTCAATTGGATGGACAATACTTACAAAATGCAATTTAGATTGAAAATACTTACAAAATGTAATTTAGATTCAAAATACCCTCAAAATGCAATTGAGAATCAAAATACTTGCAAAATGCGCTCCCTACAAAATGCAATTTAGATTGAAAAGACTTGCAAAAAGCGGTTTAGGTTGAAAATGCAAAATGCAATTGAAATTCAAAATACTCACAGAAGTCCCATGCCCTATATTGAAAGACTTACTAAAAAGCAATTTAGATTGTCAATCCTTACAAAATGCAATTTCGATTGAAAATACTCACAAAATGTAATTTAGATTCAAAATACCCACAAAATGCAATTGAGAATCAAAATACTTGCAAAATGCGCAACGGAGATTGAAAACACCTACAAAATGGAGTGTAGGTGCAAAAAACATCGCTAAATGGAATTTAGATACAGGGGAGCCAATTAACAAAAACAGTGCGGGAATCTGAAAGAGAAGAGGAAATATAATAAAAAGAAAACGAGAGGTCTGACCCCTCGAAGGAGGAGAGATGAGACAAGGGCCAATTAAGGCGGGAAAGGAAGAGACTCCCTAGGCCTTGGATACCATAATACCGTCGGGGTGGGAAAAGAACAAGAGTTGACCAAGGGAGGTCGACAGGAAAGAAGACAGAGAGGAGCCCGGCACAAGTAAGTGGAAGCAATGCCGGACTCAGCTGGGGTCCCGTGGTCGCCAATCCACGTCCCACTAGATGTGAACCCCTGGGGGATGTCTCAAGTCTCTAAAATGAATTAACAACAACCTTGTTTAAACTCTCGCTAACGTCTGATGGATGCTTGTGACGTCACACATTAGTTCTGCTCAAACATAGTGGAAAATAACTTGCTAGCTGTTCCGTTTCGAGATCGTCTCCGTAACACTAAAATTACAAGACAGAACAGGGATTTCAGGATCAGGGAATCACCCACCACAATTGGGTACAATCGTGTTGACCGATTGAAAAACATCAAATTTCGAGACAGAACAGATATAAGAGAAATGGACCTGGGCTAGATATATGGCCAGATTGGATGCTGTAAAGCGAGCAAGACAGCGGTGGAGAGGACGTTCGTCAACAAGATGGTCCATGTCCTCAGGGGAGTTGTGGGGGCGAAACTGCTCAGGACACAGGACAGATGGCGGAGGGCTTTGCCACAGGAGGAGATCATTATGACGCCGCTTACAGGGTCCAGAAGCTCTTTATGGCAGAACTATACGCAGATTAGTTTGTACATAATTATTTATTACAGTGCAAATAAATAAATAAAATAAATAAATAAAATAAATAAATGAATAAATGAATAAATAAATGAATGAATGGATAAATAAATGATTACATGAATAAATGAATGAATGGATAAATAAATAAATAAATAAGTAAATGAACAAATGAATTAATGGATAAATAAATGAATTAATTAATTAATAAATGAATAAATAAATAAATGAAAAAGTGACTGAATGGATAAATAAATTAATAAATAAATCAATAAATGGATAAATGAATGACTCGATAAATAAATGAATAAATAGACGAATGAATGGATAAAAAATGAATAAATAAATGAATGAACGGATAAGAAAATAAATGAATAAATGAATGAATGGATAAATAAATGAAAAAATAAATGAATAGATGAATAAAGGAATGAATAAATGAATGAATGGATAAATAAATAAATAAATAAATAAATGAACAAATGAATAAATAAATGAATAAATAAATGAAAAAAATAAATGAATAGATGAATAAAGGAATGAATAAATGAATGAATGGGTAAATAAATGAATAAATGAATGAACGAATGGATAGATAAATAAATAAATAAATGAATAAATGAACAAATAAATGAATAGATGAATAAAGGAATGAATAAATGAATGGATAAATAAATACATAAATAAATGAATGAATAAATGAATGAATAAATGAATAAATAAATAAATAAATGAATGAATAAATAAATGAATAAATGAATAAATGAATGAATGGATAAATAAATAAATAAATGGAAAATAAATAAATGAGTAAATGAATAAATACATAAATGAATGAATGAATGAATAGATTAAAAATAAATGAATGAATGAATGGATAAATAAATAAATAAATGAATAAATGATAATTAAATAAATTAATTAATGGATAAATAAATGAATAAATGATTGAATGAATAGATAAATAAATAAATAAATAAATAAATAAATAAATGGATAAGTATATAAATAAATGAATAAATAAAAAAATAAATGAATAAAGGAATGGATAAATAAATAAATGAATAAATGAATGAATGGATAATAAATAAATAAATGAATAAATGAATGAATGTATAATAAATAAATGAAAAATGATTGAATGGATAAATAAATGAATAAATGAATGAACGAATACGTACATAAATAAATGAATGAACGAATGAATGAATGAATACATAAATGAATGAATGAATGGATAAATAAATAAATGAATAAATGAATGCATTAATTCATATATAAATGAATGAATGAATGAATGAATAAATAAAGTAAACGGAGCAGCTGTGGGAGATCGGATCTCACAAATGGAGAGAGCTAACGAGCTAACTAAAAACATCTACAACAAGAAGAGCATGTCTTGGAACGCAAAGATAAAGCACTATAACACTGTGGATAAACTAGAGTGATAGTAGACCAGCGACTGCCTCTAAATGAACTACAAGTTGAGGAAGCTGGAGATCATAGAAAGAAGAATACTTCGGAAAACAATGGGTCCAGTCCAGACTGAAATCGGCTGGTAAACTGAAGTCTACTAAAATGTGGCGGGGATCTCAGAAACCATGAAAAGGAGGAGGTTGTCATTTCTCGGACATTTGTAAAGAATGGACGAAAACAGAATAACTAAAAATATATTCGACTACCTATGGAACAAGAAGACAACTGCCGCATGGATTAACGAAGGTTGGTTGGTTCCTTAGTTTAGGGGCTGCGACAACGCGGTCATCTAGCCCCGTGTACTTTGGGTCTGTGTAGAATTTGTCTGATAACCGGTGTTAATTATGATAGCTGTTATCTGTGATTCAGGTAAGGACTGCAGATGATCAATTTCAAGTATTTCCTACTTTTACTAGGAAATGCTACCTTCCACGACACCTAGCTGAGAATTTGGCTACTAGAAGCCATCGTACCTAGCACCTGGCGGTGAACGTTGAAACTAATAAAGCGTTAATCGAAAGTAACCTACACATTTTAGCTTCACACAGGTGTAGTTAGTGGAGGGTTGTTTTACGTGCCATAAATCTATGACATGGGACCACCGGCTTTACTTCCCCTCCGAAGGAAGGGTAAAATAAGTTCGTCAAGATCAAGGAAGGTCCAACATTCCGGAAGTTCAGATGTTAGATAGGGATATATTTCGGACCATTATTCAAGATTTGGAAGTGCTCCAAGACGGAGGAACTGCGAAGGCTGGAAGAACCTGGACGGATGAACAGAAGCAGCAGCACGACGTCCACGTGAAAGAATACTGGAGGAAGAGGAAACTTAAGACGAAGAAGAAATGAAAATGTAGCGTGATCCTCAGTGGGCTATTCGCCAAAAATGAAATAATAATTGGGAGAGAAGAAATGTTATAGGGATTATTATCCTGATGGCAGCCCAACAATGGTCCAAGGAACTGCAATCACTGTTGTCGAAAGTGCAAATGCCATTACCGCCTATGCTTAATGGACGCGCCGTTTTACTTCGTTTCCTTGGGGATAGAGAGGTTAAATTGGATTTCGCGCTGCTGTGAGCACTGCTCTTGCTCTGAAACGACCAATTAAACATTTACACCCCTCGGCGTTAAATATGTCTGTTCTTTCTCATCGAGTCTGCCCACATTTAAATTCCATTTCCTTGCGCTATTGTGTCATTATAGACTATTTTGTTCCTCGCTTTGTACTCGTCAATACATGATTCGACTCTCATTCCCATTTCAATCTCAACACACCCCATCAATCGCGCAACATGTCTCGCAAGACCAGAGATAGGTTGTTCGAACACCGGTGCTGTGGAATTTTCACAAAATTGGAAATTAGCGGCTTCGGTTGCGTAGTTGGTAGCATGCTGAGCTTCTACGCCCAAGATCGCGGGTTCAAACCCGGCCGAAGTCGTCGGATTTTTTAAGAGCGTTAAAAGTCCCTCAGTATGCCTTCCTTCGGAGGGGAAGTAAAGCCGGCGGTCCCATGTTATAGAATTATGGCATGTTAAAGAACCTTCCACTAATTACACTTGTGTGAAGCTAAATTATAGGTTACAAATTTGACTAATGCTCTTAGGTTCAAACGTTCGTCGCCAGGAGCCGACTGTGGTGGCATCTGATTACGAAGTTCAGAACTAGTAGTCGTTGAGGGTGGCGTTTGGCGGCAAAAATAGGGACTACCCCACTTGAAAATTCAATGTTGCAGTCCTTACTTGAATTAAAAACAGATAACACACTCTAATACAGCCATCACAATTAACACCGGTTATCAGACAGATTCTACACACACCCAAAGTACACGGGGCTACATGACCGCGTTGTCGCAGCCCCTAAACAAAGGAACCAACCAACCAACTAAACTGGAAAGTGGGGAGTGAAAAAATATGGAAATCACCCGATCTTAATCCCCAAGGAAAAATATGCGACTGTTAGAAAGAGCAATTCATTGGCTCTTAAGGGATCTAATTATCAGTGAGTCGCTGATACGGCACAGTTACGTAATCTTGTGGACTGCCTTAGGTGGTTATCAATAAGTGCACCTCATGTGTAGCGGCTAGCGTCCTTGGCTATCGTCACGAGGTCCAGGTCCGTTTCATGGCTTTAACAAGAAATTTAATTCTGATCTGAGGGCTGGAACGGGGTACAATTAGCCTTGTGAGGCAAAACTGAGGTGGGTTCGATTCCCACATCAGCCATCCTGGAAGTGGTTTCCCATGGTTTCCCACTTCTACTCCATGCGAATGCCCGGATGGTTCCTAAATTAAGGTCACGGCCGCCTCCTTCCCAATCCTCATCTCATACAAGTTATCGGTTACAATTCCACACTCACCCAAGTTCACGAGGATATACAGTATTACCACGACGTCCTAGCCCCTGAAATACCACAACAATAACAACAATTGATTTGCAGTCATCTCGAGCGCATTCCACGAAGTTATGTCTAAGTCTACAGCTTCAAGTCAAGAGATGGACCCCTTCGTATTACGTAAATAGGTAGTACCCTAGTTTTAGTTGTTGTTTATTAGCCTACTTTCGATTTTTGCAAAAAATGAAAGTAGACTTATGAGATCACTAAAGGGCGAAAAAAAGTGTGTCTGTCTGTGTGTATGTGTGTGTGTGAGTCTGTGTGTGTGTGAGTGTGTGTACTCTGAATGTCTGTCCCCCCCCTATCAATTCGAACACGGTGAGTGCAAATTGAACGAAATTTTGTACAAAGGTAGCACTAGCAAAGGACACCTCAGTGTCATGTTTTATATCGCCGCCATCTTGACGGAAACGTAATGGCGGCCACACAAATGTTCAAAGCTTAAATCAAATTACGACTAACCTAATCATCCGATCTCTACCAAATTTTGCAACAACATACCTTTATGGGGGCAGCATCCTTTGACCAAACTAGTAGGTCATCAGACTAATAGTTTGCGGATGGCGGCCATCTTTGTGTGAAAATCGATTGCCCCTATTAATTCGAACACGGTGAAACCGAATGGAACGAAATTTGGTACAGAGGTAGTACTAGCAAAGGGCACCCCAGTGTCATGTTTTATATCGCCGCCATCTTGACGGAAACGTAATGGCGGCCACACAAATGTTCAAAGCTTAAATCAAATTACGACTAACTTAATCATCCGATCTCTACCAAATTATGCAACAACATACCTTTATGGAGGGAGCATCCTTTGACAAATCTAATAGGTCATTAGCCTATTAGTTTGCGGATGGCGGCCATCTTTGTGTCAAAATCGATTACCCCTATTAATTCGAACACGGTGAAACCGAATGAAATGAGATTTGGTGCAGAGGTAGCACTAGCAAAGGGCACCCCAGTGTCATGTTTTATATCGCCGCCATCTTGACGGAAACGTAATGGCGGCCACACAAATATTCAAAGCTTAAATCAAATTACGATTAACCTAATCATCCGATCTCTACCAACTTTTGCATCAACATACCATTATGGAGGGAGCATCCTTTGACCAAACTAATAGGTCATTAGCCTAATATTTTGCGGATGACGGCCATCTTTGTGTGAAAATCGATTCCCCCTATTAATTCGAACACGGTGAAACCGAATGGAACAAAATTTGGTACAGAGGTAGCACTAGAAAAGGCCACCTCAGTGTCATGTTTTATATCACCGCCATCTTGACGGAAACGTAATCGCGGCCACCCAAATGTTAAAGGCTAAAATGTTATTACGACCAACCTAATAATCTAGTCTCTACCAAATTTTGCAACAACAAATCTCTATGTTGGAAGCATATTCTGACCAAACTGCTAGATCATCAGCCCAATAGTTTGCAGATGGTGGCCAAGTATGTGTGCAAATCGATTCCCCCTATCAATTCAAACACGGCGAAACCGAATTGAACGAAATTTGGTACAGAGGTAGCACTAGCAAAAGGCACCTCAGTGTCATGTTTTATATCGCCGCCATCTTGACGGAAACGTAATGGCGGCCACACAAATGTTCAAAGCTTAAATCAAATTACGACTAACCTAATCATCCGATCTCTACCAAATTTAGCAACAACATACCTTTATGGAGGAAGCATCCTTTGACAAATCTAATAGGTCATTAGCCTAATAGTTTGCGGTTGGCGGCCATCTTTGTGTCAAAATCGATTACCCCTATTAATTCGAACACGGTGAAACCGAATGGAATGAAATTTGGTACAGAGGTAGCACTAGCAAAGGGCACCTCAGTGTCATGTTTTATATCACCGCCATCTTGACGGAAACGTAATGGCGGCCACACAAATGTTCAAGGCTTAAATCAAATTACGACTAACCTAATCATCGGATCTCTACCAAATTTTGCAACAACATACCTTTATGGAGGAAGCATCCTTTGACAAATCTAATAGGTCATTAGCCTAATAGTTTGCGGATGGCGGCCATCTTTGTGTCAAAATCGATTACCACTATTAATTCGAACACGGCGAAACCGAATGGAATGAAATTTGGTATAGACGTAGCACTAGCAAAGGGCACCTCAGTGTCATGTTTTATATCGCCGCCATCTTGACGGAAACGTAATGGCGGCCACACAAATATTCAAAGCTTAAATCAAATTACGATTAACCTAATCATCCGATCTCTACCAAATTTTGCATCAACATACCATTATGGAGGGAGCATCCTTTGACCAAACTAATAGGTCATTAGCCTAATATTTTGCGGATGGCGGCCATCTTTGTGTGAAAATCGATTCCCCCTATTAATTCGAACACGGTGAAACCGAATGGAACAAAATTTGGTACAGAGGTAGCACTAGAAAAGGCCACCTCAGTGTCATGTTTTATATCACCGCCATCTTGACGGAAACGTAATGGCGGCCACACAAATGTTCAAAGCTTAAATCAAATTACGACTAACCTAATCATCGGATCTCTACCAAATTTTGCAACAACATACCTTTATGGAGGAAGCATCCTTTGACAAATCTAATAGGTCATTAGCCTAATAGTTTGCGGATGGCGGCCATCTTTGTGTCAAAATCGATTACCGCTATTAATTCGAACACGGCGAAACCGAATGGAATGAAATTTGGTACAGACGTAGCACTAGCAAAGGGCACCTCAGTGTCATGTTTTATATCGCCGCCATCTTGACGGAAACGTAATGGCGGCCACACAAATATTCAAAGCTTAAATCAAATTACGATTAACCTAATCATCCGATCTCTACCAAATTTTGCATCAACATACCATTATGGAGGGAGCATCCTTTGACCAAACTAATAGGTCATTAGCCTAATATTTTGCGGATGGCGGCCATCTTTGTGTGAAAATCGATTCCCCCTATTAATTCGAACACGGTGAAACCGAATGGAACAAAATTTGGTACAGAGGTAGCACTAGAAAAGGCCACCTCAGTGTCATGTTTTATATCACCGCCATCTTGACGGAAACGTAATCGCGGCCACCCAAATGTTAAAGGCTAAAATGTAATTACGACCAACCTAATAATCTAGTCTCTACCAAATTTTGCAACAACAAATCTTTATGTGGGAAGCATATTCTGACCAAACTGCTAGATCATCAGCCCAATAGTTTGCAGATGGTGGCCAAGTATGTGTGCAAATCGATTCCCCCTATCAATTCAAACACGGTGAAACCGAATTGAACGAAATTTGGTACAGAGGTAGCACTAGCAAAAGGCACCTCAGTGTCATGTTTTATATCGCCGCCATCTTGACGGAAACGTAATGGCGGCCACACAAATGTTCAAAGCTTAAATCAAATTACGACTAACCTAATCATCCGATCTCTACCAAATTTAGCAACAACATACCTTTATGGAGGAAGCATCCTTTGACAAATCTAATAGGTCATTAGCCTAATAGTTTGCGGTTGGCGGCCATCTTTGTGTCAAAATCGATTACCCCTATTAATTCGAACACGGTGAAACCGAATGGAATGAAATTTGGTACAGAGGTAGCACTAGCAAAGGGCACCTCATTGTCATGTTTTATATCACCGCCATCTTGACGGAAACGTAATGGCGGCCACACAAATGTTCAAGGCTTAAATCAAATTACGACTAACCTAATCATCGGATCTCTACCAAATTTTGCAACAACATACCTTTATGGAGGAAGCATCCTTTGACAAATCTAATAGGTCATTAGCCTAATAGTTTGCGGATGGCGGCCATCTTTGTGTCAAAATCGATTACCACTATTAATTCGAACACGGCGAAACCGAATGGAATGAAATTTGGTACAGACGTAGCACTAGCAAAGGGCACCTCAGTGTCATGTTTTATATCGCCGCCATCTTGACGGAAACGTAATGGCGGCCACACAAATATTCAAAGCTTAAATCAAATTACGATTAACCTAATCATCCGATCTCTACCAAATTTTGCATCAACATACCATTATGGAGGGAGCATCCTTTGACCAAACTAATAGGTCATTAGCCTAATATATTGCGGATGGCGGCCATCTTTGTGTGAAAATCGATTCCCCCTATTAATTCGAACACGGTGAAACCGAATGGAACAAAATTTGGTACAGAGGTAGCACTAGAAAAGGCCACCTCAGTGTCATGTTTTATATCACCGCCATCTTGACGGAAACGTAATCGCGGCCACCCAAATGTTAAAGGCTAAAATGTAATTACGACCAACCTAATAATCTAGTCTCTACCAAATTTTGCAACAACAAATCTTTATGTGGGAAGCATATTCTGACCAAACTGCTAGATCATCAGCCCAATAGTTTGCAGATGGTGGCCAAGTATGTGTGCAAATCGATTCCCCCTATCAATTCAAACACGGTGAAACCGAATTGAACGAAATTTGGTACAGAGGTAGCACTAGCAAAAGGCACCTCAGTGTCATGTTTTATATCGCCGCCATCTTGACGGAAACGGAATGACGGCCACCCAAATATTAAAAGCTTAAATCAAATTTCGACCATCCTAATAATTTGATCTCTACCGGATTTTGCAACAACATGCCTTTTTGTGGAAAGCATCTTATGACTGACTACAAGGTCATCAGCCCAATAGTTTGCAAATAGCGGCCATATATGTGTGCAAATCCATTCCCCAGATCAATTCAAACACGGTGAAACCGAATTGAATGAATTTTTTTACAGAGGTAGCACTAGCAAAGGGCACCTCATATTCATGTTTAATATCCCTATAGCAAGTTGTATTTCAACAAGCTACTACAACCAACATTCAATTATACTCCTTGAAAAGGACAAAGAGTTATAACAATACCCATGCATTTAGGAGAAAGTAGGCTATATGTTCTTTACTGAACATCTTGTTTTTATTTATGTTGTTTATTATTTTATATAGCCCCGTGTATTTTGGGTGTGTGTCGAATTTGTGTGATAACCTGTGTTATTGTGATGGCTGTATTAGTGTGTGTATTCGTAAATTAGGGATAGGATTGGGAAGGAGGTAGCCTTAAGTTAGGAACAATCCCAGCATTTGCCTGGAGTAGAAGTGGGGGAAACTATGTAAAACCACTTCCAGGATGGCTGAGGTGGGAATCGAACCCTCCTCTTCTCAGTTTTGCCTCAATCCATGCCCTCCCACCAGAATTAAATTTCTTGGCAGAGCCAGGAATCGAAACCGAACCTCCGCGGTGACAGCCAGGAGTGCTAGCCGCTTCACCATGTGGTGGTCGTTCAAGAGTTTTATTGCAGGGATGTCTATAAACGGTCAAAACCTTGATTTTTATTTAGTAAAGCTGAAAATTGGTACAGTTGTCCTATTTGATGTTCTTAACAACATATTAAAAGTACCCGGTCTTCCCGTGTCGGCTTCCTGGATTTCCAGCCGTTTGAATTCCTGGAATGCTGGAGAAGTAGGTGGTGTCGCTGGAATGCGCATTGTAAGCGAATGATTTGGCTTACAGCGCTCTAACATGGCTTAAATTAAAGGAGAAAAAATAAGCGATAAGTTAATTTATGGGTTGGCATGTTAGCGATACTTCCGGTCTAACAGGAAACGAAAAAATGCCGCGAAATTTAAAAAAAGGCCACTTTTTTGTTTTGTCTTTTACGTTTGTTGGCAAACTATCACGAATATCGCAGACCAGTCTTCTGTAATAGTTGTTGGCGACAAAATAAGCTTTCATTTGATGTATTCATAATTGATGTGCAAGTAATATAATAGTTGCCGAGCTGCAGAGATTTAAACAATGGTGCGCGACCTGAATCAGCCCGTGTTTGCGTTGTTTCTCACCGGCCAACTGACGCGTTCGCCCGCAGCATTAATGCGTCGAATTGGCGGAGCTTCTTGTTTTCCTTTGTTTCTAATTTTTAAACAGTTGGTCGTTGGCTGATGTGTGTTATGCCGTATAAGTGTTATTTATTGTGTTGTCATAAAAATTAGTTTTGAAGGCTGCATTTTGTGTATGAAGCCACTCGACGATCCGATGGGGGTAGTTTGTGTTTTAAAAGGTTTTAGAAGGAAAACTAACACCGCAAGAAGTATGCGAAGATCAAGTTGTAACTCGGGTCATGGAGTACATGGAAGACAAGATGAAGACTCTGTCAGAAGCTAGCCGGACTGCGAAGCTGTGGGCGGAGTACTACAGGCAAGTGGAAATCGTTCGGCTGTTTATTCGGGCAGAAAGAAAATCAAATTGGAACCTCCATTTGTACTGCGTATCGAAGATGTTGCCATACCTATACGCTGCACTACGCTAAGTCAGCCTACTTGTACCTGCATCAAATGCTTAAGTTAGATCAGAAGATGCCCGTGGACGAGTACATCAACTTCACGAAGAACGGGTACTTTTCCATCCGACGCTCGCATTATTTTTGGGCTGGAATATGGTCAGAGATGGCCATAGAACAGGCTCCTATGCGGCCTATGATATCACGTGGAGGTTTAAAAGAGGACGAGGAGTGGACGATAGCGCGCTGGCTCACTTTGTCTCGGCGTTTCCACTGTGCATCCCGATCTGTGAAGCTGTAGAAAATGTGTCTGGTATAAAGACAAAATCCTCGGAACAGCACGTTGAGTTGAGAGACTCGCGGCGGAAGCTGGAGAACCACCACACAGAAGTGTTTCGCTCGTGGGTAGAAGATCGCTCTCCGTGGGATTTAAATAAGAGAGTCTTCAATCGCTTTCCACTGGCGTAGTTGCAGACAACAGCATCAACTGCGACAAGGCTCGAGAAGTTGGTGAAGAAGAAATGCAACAAATGGTGGGGAAAAGTTTTGAGGGTCTCAAGCTCGCAAGAAAAAGCCGCGTAGTACTTTTGTCAGTTGTTGGGTGCCAACTAAAAATTCGTGATGACCTCGTCCCGGTCAACCCGCACTAACTTTTCATGCGAATCATATGTGTGATGAAATCGGAAGCGGATATCGTGGAGCTCTTGAAGTACGAGCTTGCACCGACGCCTCCAACTCTCTTCGATTCATCCTTATTGAGAAAAACAGCCAAGTCAGCACTTCAACACCTCTTCAAACCTTCAGAAGCCCCCAAAGATTTCGAAGAACAACGAAAAGTAGTCGTTGATGGAGGTCTGCTTTTGCATACCGTTGTATGGCCAAGACCTGCAACTTTTGGTGACATAATCCAGTCCTACAAGTTGTACATAAGCAAGCACTATTCTTCAAACGTTACCATTGTGTTTGACAACTACGATGAGACTCCAAGCACGAAGAAGCAGGAGCAGGCACGCCGTGCGGGGAAGCGGACGTCCATAGACATCGTCTTCGATTCCAACACATTGGCTTCCACTTCTCAGGCAGACTTTCTAAGTAACACCAAAGACAAGGGACGGTTCATCTCTACGTTGACAAAGGAGCTTAGAAATGCTGGAGTTGCTGTTCGTCAGGTGACAGGGGACGCAGATACACTAATTGTCGACGTAGCGTTGTCTCTAGATGCCGAAGATCATGCTGTTACTGTTATAGCGTCAGACATTGATGTCATATGCATGTTGTTGGCAAAAGCAAGAGAGAACAACATCCATTTTTACAGTCCTGGAAACTCAAAATCTCTTGGAAAGATTTTCCCTATCACAAACATTCAGGAAGATATCGGCGAGATGAAAAGTTGTGTGCTATTTGCACATGCCGTGAGTAGATGTGACACAACTTCGGCTATTTTTAGCAAATGGAAGAAGCGTCAATGGGGCATTCTCAAAAACAACGAAGATCTTCGGAAAACTGTCGAAGTTTTCAATCAGCCTGGTGCATCCAAGAAAGATATAAAGATAGCTAGAGAAAAATTTGTTCTGGAGTTGTTCAACGGAAAGGGCTTCAATTCTCTAAACGAGCTTCGTGTGCATCTGTATGGAAGGACTATCGCAAGACTGACAGTTACAGCTTCGTTCGATTTGGCCACATTGCCGCCAACGTCCGACGCATGCCGGCAGCATTCACTGCGTACATATTTGCAGGTATATATTATTTTCAGTATGTTGTTACACCATTTTACTTTGCTGTGATAAAATTAACATTCTCATTTGTTTACAAATTGGTTTCTAACAAAAAATATTTGAATTATTTGATAAATAATACATTATAAACTGTATTAGTTTTAAGCAGAAATATCTACTCCGATATTCGTACTACTTTTTACTTAAGATATTTGCTCTCCTAAAAATGGCATTAAAATAATAATTTATGATTGCCAAGTCACAAATGGTTACATATTTTACATATTAAAACATTAATTTTGTTTACTTAGCTCAATAAAGCACGTAAAAAAACGCACCGAGAACACCTTATAGAATGAAGAGATGTCGATTGGGGGAGGGGGTGGACTCAAAATTCGAAATTGAATTATTTTCACTATTAGGAGCAGATGTACAAAAAGGGGTTCTTTTCATAAAAAAAATCAAAAAGAAATGAAAAAAATCATTTTTGGTGGGGGGGGGGGGGAGGGGAGGGGATTTTTTTTTTTATCATAGAGAAAGGAAGCTCCTGTCAAATGGAAATGCAAAATCAGAGCGCGTCCCGGTCACAGTGTGTGTGTAGCGCAGACGGAGAAGAGAATGACGTAACAATCTTTTGTTTACACCGCTATAGCTCGGCAACTATTATTCAGACATCGATTATAAATACAATACATCAACTGAAAGCTTAGTTTGTCGCCAACAACTTTTATAGAAGACTTGTTTGATATTCGTGATAGTTTGCCAACAAACGTCAAAAAAAGAAAAACGTGGCCCTTTGTAAACAAAAATTCGCGGCACTTTTTCGTTTCCTGTTAGACCGGAAGTATCGCTAACGTGCCAACCCATGAATTAACTTATAGCTTTTTTTCTCCTTTAATTTAAGCAATGTTAGAGCACTGTAAGCCAAATCGTTCGCTTACAATGCGCATTCCAGCGATACCACCTACTTCTCCAGCATTCCAGGAGTTCAAACGGCTGGAAATCTAGGAAGCCGACACGGGAAGACCGGGGACTTTGAATATGTTGTTACGAACATCAAATAGGACAACTGTACCATTTTTTAGCTTTACTAAAATTTTTTCAAGGTTAAAACCTAAAATTCCTGGGCTATAAGTGCAATTTGCTCCAGTAGTTTTGATACCAAACAGACAAAATATAAACTGAGGACGTACAGTGCGTTCGCTTTTCCCCTGCGGCCGGGCGATTCCCATGCAAACATTAGACGCAGTGGTTCCCAACTGATGTGCCCCGGCACCGAAGGGTGCCGCGTGATTGGCTAAGAGGTGCCGCGAGATATTGAGATAAACCAAAAAAGAAATACCTTTACTTAAGGCTCAAGTCTTGTAATAGCCAAGTCATATTAGGGATCAACCTCAGAAAGAGAGATAACAAGCTGTAAATTCGTACACACCTTCATTTTGGTGTTCTAAACGTTGTTTCAAAAGTCTCATAAAATCTCGTGTCTGCGCCGTATGTTATTCGAGGTCAAAGGTCAAAAAATAAGATTTTCGCGATTATCTTGGTTTCTATAGCACCAATGATGTTAACACTTATTATAAAAATTGTAGAGCATACAATTTGCGACAAGTTTGTTTGAATGTTTTTTTCATACGCCCAACCGTTTTTGAGATAGAGGGCAGAGAGCCCGCAGCGCTCAGCCATACTCACTGCAATGCAAGGTCAACAGTGAATCTCAATGTATAATACCTTGTATAAAGTTATTGAATCATTGAAATATCATTCACAATAAATAATTTGTATTATTTATTAGTCAATAGCCGGCCCCGTGGTGTTGGGGTAGCTCGCCTGCCTCTCACCCGGAGGCCCCGGGTTCGATTCCCGGTTCCATCAGGGATTTTAGAAACTGACGTGATGGCTGGAACGGGGTGCACTCAGCCTCGTGAGGACAATTGCGTAGCTGTCTGAGAGTGAGGCAGCACCCCGACCACGAAAACCAAAATTAGTTAGTTAGTTATTGTTGTTTTAAGGGGCGGAACTACGAGGTCATCTGCCACGAAAACCAAGATTAACGGCCAAGGGGACACGATGTACTGATCACGTGTTACCCCAATATATGCAGGCCAAATGGCTGGGCAGCGGTCGCTTGATAGGCCCGAATTGAAATGAAGTGAAAATATATACATCTTTAATTATTTGAAGAACTAAAGTATTAATTTTCTTCTTCTTCTTCTTCTTCTCCTTCATCGTCGTCATCTTCCGGGCATGTGAAAATGTCACTTTCATTGTTATCATCTTCGTTGTCCTGAATCGTTGTTTCCAGCCCTTCCAGAATTTCCGGGTCAAATGCACTCTCTTCCTCAGTCTCTTTGTGATGAAACAGCATTGAGGCAAGCTTGTCCATTACACTGGCCACAAGCTAAAGTGCATTTCAACCCCGATTTTCTGCACCCACAGTGCCAGTGTACACCACATCCATTCTTACAATTACAAAATAGTGTATTAAGTAATTCCTCAGGAGCTGGTGGTAATATTGTTGTTTTTGGCTCCAGGAGTTCATTTTGCAGCACCCAAACCCATTCCTGGGGTTCTAAATCATGCCCTAACTATTTTTGAACCTGTTTATAAACACGATTTATATTCTGATGGGCTGCTGCACTTGTCGTTGGAAGATCGGATAACTGGACAGGTTTATGAAGCTTTGTAGACTTTATGAACTGAGTATATCTAAGATGATCGATATTGCCCTCAGATTTAGGAGCATTATATATCGCTAGTAAGATGCGTAAACCATTTTCGTATAATTGCTGTACAGGGCAGTTTTCTTGTAGAAAACCTTTAGCCAATCGGTCGAAATGGGCAAGTTTTTGGAGAGATTTCATGAAAGTTTTTCTTCCCTTTTTTAAACAGTGCTGCTGACCACTTCCTCTACCAAACGACTGCTCCCGAACAGCCCGACCCCGCTCCTTATATACTTTGCCTGGACAGGCGCGTATAAAGGGGCGAAGCCGAGGTGCACGGGCGCAGCCGCCTGGCTAGGAGCGGTCGGGCTGAGGGCCCTTTGCTTTATTAATAATTAAGGTGCAGCCTTACAACAATTACAAAATATACATGAAATAACAGTGAATGAACAATATTAAACCCAACAAAGAAGAAACAAGAAAATTTCACACTCACAAACAATCAGTTCCCTTCCCCAAAAGGGGAATTAAGTCCAATCACTTCACTAACAAAACCGCAGAACTGTTCATCTGTCTTCATGGTCCCAAGGAAGCTGGACCCACCGCTCGACCTCCTGGTGTGAGTTCCTGTGAATCGCCAGGACTAGTTGATAATCCAGGAGAGAACGCAAAGACCCCGTCCTTGGGAGAACTGGACAAACAGAATCCGCTACTTGAGAAGAAGGTTCCCTGGAGACTGCGACCCGCCGGGAGGGCCGATCTCGCAGGACCACTTGGCTGCCGCTGCCCCTCTTCCGCCCCCGCGTGGTCCGCGTCCTCGGCCGGCTCCACGCTGGAACCCTCCGCGGGTGACTGCGGGCTGGCGAACTGGCCGTTGAAAGGTGAAATTCGGGGGAAGCTCCAGAATTTCGTCTCCCCCGGCCCCGTCGAGCTGGATGGCGTAGACCCACCCTTTGGTGAGTGCTGCGTAGAGGAGATTCGCTCGATTGAAAGCATACTTCCTCTGTCCCCGATCTAGGAGACGCCAGTTGGACAATAGGTATAGTGTCGTCTGGGCGTCGTGGTGGTCCCTGCCAGTGGGGACAAAGAGAAGCTGCTGTTTGAGGGCTGCCGCCAGGTTCCACACCCTCTGTTCCGTGGGAACTGGAAGCCCCTTGGGATAGTCTGCCGGTGCCAATGTCCTCCATGGATAGGCATGAGGTCGTTGCTGTTGGTCGTCTGGTTCCTCTTCTTCGTAGTCGTCTGGTTGTTCGTCTGGTGGCTCTGCTTGCTGCTGAACCTCTAAAAAAATCCAACCGCGTGTTGATTTGTTGGATTGCTGCCAATATTTGATCAGTGGATGTCGCCATCTGGGTTTCGGTGGATACCGAGATTGTATCCGTTGAAGTAGGCGTTGATGGGCCTTCTGGTGCGGTTGGTTTCTTCGCGGGTGATGGTGTCCTAGAATGATGAGTTGTTGTTTTCTTGGCAGGAGTACTTGGTTTGTTTTCCTTAAAGTGCTGAGCTACACTTGCCGGAGCTAGTCGCGGAGTCGTGCCTGGCTTAGATGTTGAACGCTTGGGCGTTGACGCTGCTGCTGTTCGTGAGCAGTCGTTTGGTAGAGGAAGTGGTCAGCAGTTGTGTCACAGCCACTGAAGGCATGTAAAAATAATATATGTTTTTTAGAAAGGGGATATTTGTCACAACTTTTTGACGAATAGATTTGTGCTTTCACATTGCCTTTCCCAACCTTTTTAAAGAAAATTTCTTCTTGAAGTAGTTGAGTGCGTCCAATTAAAATAACGAGCAAATCTATGTCTTCTCCAATGATACGGACTTAATTCATATTGAAGGGATTCTTCGAGATTACTTTCAAACTGTTTGGTTACAGTTATCCTTTGGAAGAGTAACAATGGATGTACCGAGATTTTACAATCGTTAATTTGGACTGATTTGTTAACAACTGAAATCAGTAAAACCTTATCGGCGCGTTTGAAGTTTATCTCATTAAAGTTCAAGCCAGTTATTTTCACCATAGATTGTAATCCGATTTCATGGGCTTTGTAACAATTAATTTGGTCATTTCCAATGATTCCAGAAGCTAAGGATACCAATTGATTTGTTTTGGAAAGGGATCATGAAGTTTAAGCCATTCAACTAGTTTACTTACATCATTGTTATCTCTTTTACTCTTGAATCTCTTGCATCAACGTGTTGTTCAACAGAACCCCGTTCCAACCATCACGTCAGTTAATAAAATTCCTGATGGAGCCGGGAATCGAACCCGGGGCCTCCGGGTGAGAGGCAGGCGCGCTACCACAACACCATGGGGCCGGCTATTGACTAATAAATAATACAAATTATTTATTGTGAATGATATTTCAATGATTTAAAAACTGTATACATGGTATTATTCACTGAGATTCACGGTTGACCTTGCATTGCAGTGAGTATGGCTGAGTGCTGCGGGCTCTCTGCCGTGTATCTAAAAAACGGTTGGGCGTATGAAAAAACCATTAGAACAAACTTGTCGCAAATTGTATGCTCTACAATTTTTATAATAAGTGTTAACATAATGCGAGCTATAGAAACCGAGATAAACGCGAGAATTATTTTTGTGACCTTTGACCTTGAATAACTTACGGCGCAGACACGAGATTTTATGAAACCTTTGAGACAACGTTTAGAACACCGAAATGAAGGTGTATACGAGTTTACAGCTTGTTTTCTCTCATTCCGAGGTTGCCCCCCCCCCCTTTTTTTTTTGCTTAAGTGACTGGGCTATGAGGTCTTGAAATAAAATTAGTCAAATTAATTACTCTCATGCATGGCAGACGGTGACAGTGGTCGATTCAGTTGTGCAAGTATCCGGCAGATGACATGACAGCCAAACCCTGGCGAACATTCCTGAGACTACTCGCTTCCTCACGAACAGTCCCGAGGTTTCGACGCGTTCTTACGCCACTTTAACTTGTTTTCTTCGCGTTGATTAGCAGCGTTTAGCTATGGAAAAGTTCATTGTTAAACGTAAACGCCAGGACAGTGAAAGTGAACAGTCGGCTCCTACTCCCGAACCGTCGAATTCAACACATAAAGAAGACAAACGAAAGAAAAGAACATACCAGGACAGTTACGTAGCGTATGTATTTACGTGGAATAAGAACGAGGAAATCCCTATCCCTGTGTGTTTAGTTTGTGGCGAAACACTTAGCAATGAGGCCATGGTACCTAGCAAACTGAAGCGGCATCTCACAATTAAGCATCCTAGTGTGTCAGAGAAAAGTGTGATGTATTTTTCACGTGTACTAGAGATAAGTTTTTCGTAGATCTCCGGCCAGTTGTCTAGTTGGAGAAGAGTGAACTTATCGACACTCACTTAATTTGAATATTGCTTGAGGATCTACTATTTAGGTCCGCTCAAGTTCTACCGCGCTGTATATTGTTATACTTACAAAAGAATAGAAGACGTTGAGAAGATGTTAATTTATTGGTTACCAACACGTAATTACAATACTTTTACATGAAGCCTGACTTGCTTGCCGTGAGGCAGAGCGTACACAGTATCTATATAGCTGTCTTGAAGAGTGACCACATGGTCTGCTGTATTGTTATGAAGAGAGTGATTATCAGCTCTGCTTCAGTTTATAAACTATAACTTTCTCTGGAGAGGGAAAAGCTGTCACATGTAGAGATTCACCAATGGCGTGTATCTCTAGTGGTAAGAGGGGGTTTTAGCCAATCAAACCATAAGCGTTGGGGTTTGGTTGGGCTGATGAAATAGTAGAGACAGTCTGGAAAGTTTAAGAATGTTAGCAGTGGCCAACTCCCAGTTCTGTGTTTCCGAGAAATATCTAATGGAAATATGTTCACTTAAAGTGCTTTTTAAATAGCAAGCTTTTACATGCTTTGCCTGTGGGCTTGGAGTGGACTCTTATAATATTCTGACTTCCTGAAGAGAATATACTTCGTCTCTCCTGGACAGTAAGAATAATAGTAATAATAGTAATAATGAAATGAATGAAAATCCACAGCCTGCTTCCAGTCTCCGACCGGGTCAGGAATGGAATGAATGACGCCCCTATCTAGCGGCGAGGATATGAACTGTGCCGGCTGTCGAGGCCTGACGCACTCCTCTGGGGCAATGATTAAATGAATGACAGATGAAATGAAATGATAGTGGAGAGTGTTGCTGGAATGAAATTTTGACAGGGAAAACCGGAGTACCCGGAGAAAAACCTGTCTGCCTCCGTTTTGTCCAGCACAGATCTCACATGGAGTGACCGGGATTTGAACCACGGACCCAGCGGTGAGTGGCCGGGGTGCTGCCGCCTAAGCCACGGAGGCTTATAATAGTAATAATAATAATTATTATTTAGAATAATTATTATCATTTAAAAACCAAAATTAGTAAGGGATGTCTCTTGGTCATGGCTAGTAAGGGGTTTACTGCGCAATGGACATGACTCTTCCCCCCTAAGATTCGAGTCGCTGACCTCAGCGATAGTTACCTTCTTTTTACACTTGAGCTTCACAAGATGATACAAGCTACTTAATTTTTGTCTAAATACAAACAATATCACAAATGTTATGAGTAAGACAAACGTTACATTCATAGATACAAACGGTTTCTTTGTAATATAGTTCGTTGGTATTGGCTTCAAATCTAGTTTGAGCTTTGTTACATCAAGGTGAGAATGGAGAAGGTTTATTTCTTTATTTATTAAAGGTTCATCATGAATAATTAGGATTGGGAAACTATGGACATAGTTGGTAGGCTTTTGGTGCAACGTTATTCCTAGGCTAGAGATAGGACAAGATTCATTTGAATATATTACTTGTGGACCTGAGATTTGTAGAGAACTTTGAGCTTCTATACATGTTTGCATAATTATCTCAGTTGTTTTGCTAAAGAACAGAATATGTTCTTTATTTATAGGTTGAAATATTTTTATCTCATTGCTTATTTAAGCATATTCACATCCACTGGTATCTTCTGTTAGGTTGCAACTTGTTATCCTAATATTATAATACATACACACATATGATTGAGTGTTTTTGATACATGGTATACTGGACCATTTAGAAGTGGGTCCTTGCAAATAGTATCTTTCAGTTGGGACGAGTATAATGTCCTTAATAGTAGGTACAGGGGTAATCTCATACAGTTGATATTGACTGCCATCTGTGATTGGCATAGAAAGGATTACAATCATTTCTTCGTCTAATATTATCACTTGAGTTTTTGATAATTTGAGGTTTTTAAATTGGTGATATTGATCTGCATGGATCATGCTTTTAACAGGATATATTGACAATAAGTGCTTTACTAAATTAGTTAAGTCTCTTCTTGAAAATAATCTGACGTTAATCATTTCAGTAAATGAAAGAGAAATTGTCTCTTGAAGCACACGTAATATTTGGTTAAATTTATTAACACACATTAACACGTATTGAGATTCTTCCAGCAGGTTGATCTTGAAGTCTTCTGCCTGTAAAATACCCTGAATTACCTTCATATTGTATTACTAACATGGTCAATATTTTGAGCAGTTAAATTTGAAAAGATATTAGTTTATTAATGTTTTATTCCTACTTAGAATTAGTTGGTGTTAATTTATTTAAATTCTTTATTATTTCAATTAATTTATTTATATTAGAATTAATTGGTATTAATTTATTTATTAAATATGGGAAGGTATTATTACTTTTTATTACTAGACTGGAGACAGTATCATCAATATTTTTGTATGCCTCTTTCAGAGAAGTTAAATTAAAATGAAACATTAATTTACGGTAACTACTAATAATTCTAGAATAGGAAGAACTCTCCTTTTAGGTTTGATATCTCTAAAGTTCCGGACACGATTTTTTTCGTTTTTCATTTTACAATGAACTTGGTTGGCCTCAATTTTGAGTATTGTACCTTCGTTGTACAAATTCTTAGATTTCTTATTCCTGGTCAGGGGATCTAAAACATATTATACTGTTTCTCCTATTTTATAGGGGTGTGTAAATGTTGAATCCCTTGGATCGGATTGCTTTTCATTCAAGATCTTAATTTGATTCGCTTGTCTTTCTACACACTCGTTAATTTTCGGTGACGCAGAAAAGATCGATCTAAGGCCTTGTAATAAGGACCGTATAGGGCGTTGAACGGTGGCTGTTCAGTAGTTGAATGAATCGATGAATTATAATTCATGATTGCATTAATAATGAGTTGTGGTAGTGGGGTGAATCTATCATGGTCTCTTGAGATTCTTAATTTCTCGAGGAGAGTGGAATTCAATCTCTCTACTGGGGAGTTCGAAGAAGAATTCAAAGGTGTGGTTGCATGATATTCGATGTTTACAGATTTGCAATATTCTGTAATTAGACTATTCTCGAATTCACCGCCTTGGTCGTGGGTAATTCTCATGGGATAACCATGGTGTGAAAAGTACACTTGTAATTGGTTTAAGGCCGCTATGGCTGTGCCATTAGCTAACACATAAGCTTGTCCGTATTTTGAAAATACGTCTAGTATCGTCAAGATGCGGGTTTGTTCAAAATGGAAAGTATCTATATGAACTTGTGCAAATGGGTGGTCAGCTATAATGGGACCTTGATTTGGTACTACATTTGGATGTCTTTCATATTTGTTCCTCTGACACAAATTACATTGGTTTATCACATTTCTAATTTGTTCTTTTAAATGTGGCCATCAGTACTTGGTTCGAAAGTGTTCAAATGTTTCAATGATTCCATTATGGTTTATTGAGTGATATTGTAAAATCAGTTGTTTCTGTGTTTCTGAATTTTCAATATCTTCCAGAAATTTTGATGCTCTAATAATTATTAACTCTGAGGTAAATAATTTTTGGCATACTCTGATGAATGGAATTTCTGGTGTCACATCATCGAAATAAGTGGCGTATCTGTTTGAAGTATGTATGACTTTAAGAAGGTGTTTTCTTAAATCTTCAGTGAGATTTTCTCGTGTAACTATCATAACATGGCGAGTAAATTTCTTGAATAATTTTATTTCCAAAACTTTTGGAAACTTTCCATACTTAACTATTATCTGGTTTCTTTTCTGATTTAGGTTTCTTTCTGACATTTTCAAAGTGAAAATCGGGTCTTCTTGGTTGGAATGAATTGTTTCATTATCTACTTCCTGCTGATAGGTTTTATCTCCAGGGATGGCTACATTAGAAATCGTTTCTTCGTTCGTGTTAATTTGAAACCGTGGAAGGGCGTCAACTACATAGTTAGTTTTATCTTTAAAAATTTTATTGTCAGAATCAAACTGTCCTACGTGTTTATGGAGATATTCTTGAATATCGTCTCCTGTAAGGATTCAATTCCGGTGGTTGTGTATAAATACTTTCCAGTGGTTCAGCTAGAATGAAAATGAAAATCCACTGCCTGCTTCCAGTCTCCGACCGGGTCAGGAATGGAATGAATGAAGCCCCCATCTAGCGGCGAGGATATGAACTGTGCCGGCTGCCGAGGCCTGGCGCACTCCTATGGGGCAATGATTAAATGAATGACAGATGAAATGAAATGATAGTGGAGAGTGTTGCTGGAATGAAATTTTGACAGGGAAAACCGGAGTACCCGGAGAAAAACCTGTCTGCCTCCGTTTTGTCCAGCACAGATCTCACATGGATTGACCGGGATTTGAACCACGGACCCAGCGGTGAGAGGCCGGCGTGCTGCCGCCTAAGCCACGGAGGCTTTTGGTTCAGCTAGAATCTGTTTTTCAATTCCCTGTTCTACCTCTGTGGGATGTATGGTATGGTGGTTTCTGTCTACGTAATGCATTTCACCGTATTTGGGAATCGCGGAGTTAATTTTATTAACTGCGGCTTGAGGATTCACATGTTCATCTGTCAAGTGAAAGTGAAATGGTATGACTTTATTATTTATTGTGACTAGGTTAGATTTATAATCTATTTTTACTCCTAGCTTCACAAAATCAGCTGTTCCAATTAACGCGTCAAAGTAATTATGCCATTTCATGACTCGAAACTTTATTGGTACGTTAATTTCGTATTCTGAAAAGATGGGAAACTTCATGTTGTCCTCGTCTATTGTTTCTGAATGGACAGACTGAATACAGAATGGTTCTTGGAACAAATATTCTGTAAAGTGTTCACATGCCACGCTTGGATTCATAATGGAATTACAAGCTCCACTGTCTATCAAGATTTTTAATCCAAATAGTGTGATACATGGCAGTTTTGAGGCATTTCTTATATCATTCAGGTTTTCGGCTAAGATTGTTAGGTAAGGCGAATAATCCTGTTCCTGTGCATAATTAAGCTCAGAAGGAACTTCAAGTGATTGTTGACTATATCGTGCATAATGCTCGACAGGTGTTTCAAACGTTAAATAGTCAGTGTTGTATTCACGTTCCTGTTCTGTTTCATATTCATGCATGGGTTCGAATCCTTGTGTCTGCTGAGGGTATTCTGATTGTACCTCAGGAGGATAACTATCTGTTCTATCAATGTCTTCTTCATGTGCATTTACGTTTGCTCGAGTGGTGGACACTCCTGACATTGGTTTTGGGTAACTCTGGTTATTGGGAGTAAATCTTCTTCCAATATTATTTGGTGTAGGATAGGGTCGATTTGTGGGTTTGAAAGGTTGGTTTTGCGGTCTGGTACTGGTGGGGTTTGAACTCCGGACAGATCTAAAGTTCGGATGTGGACTCGGGTATCTGAATTGTGGGTTTGGTGGGTTTGAAAATTGTCGTATCTGCGGAAAATAATTATTATGTGGTTTTGGATATGTGAACGGATTATGAGAAACCTGGTTCAGTGGTTGGTTCATTTGACTGTTCTTAGGTGGATACATTTTCTCACTGGAAGTGTGGTTGGGAGGATATTTTGATGGTTTTTAAAATATGAATGAATTATTACGTTAATTTCTTATCCTCTTCTCCTATTTCTGGAATCAGTTTCCTCTTCCTCATCTGATATTTCTGCGGCCATTATCATTCTCCACTTGAGTATCAATAATCTTGCCGCGGCTCCAACTTCTCTTTCGTGGAGTCGGAGAGCGCTTACCGTCCCGCCTACACGAGTCTCCTGTAAATGTTCTGTGTAGATTGGTAAGTTGTATAGTTTTTTAAGATAGTAATACATCTCCCTTGGGTTTCCTGCGCTCTCTTCCAATTGTTGTTTATAAAACATTCTATTAAATCCATATTTCTTTTGTAATAGGGGTTCGTAAGTGGGTATCAGATACTGCTAGACAATGAGTATTAAATGTGGCTTCGAAAAGGTTAGTTAAAATAGATTGTATACTGAGTAGCTTAGTGGACAAGCTGTTTGGAAACCTATTTCAAATAAGAATACTAAGGTTCCTGGATACCTCTTATTTCAAATAAGAATGTTTTTAGGTTTTAACTCTAATCTTAATGATGAGTTTGTCTCGGCTAGTATAGATTATTAAAATAATTAAAATTTTAATAAATTTAATACATTTAAATGGATTACTTTAAAAAGGTTAGTAACTTATTTATGAATGTAAATATTAATTAAAATTATATATATATATGTGAAAGAGCCCCGTTTAGGTTTACACAATGTGAACTAGCTGAAAATTAACTTAGATGAAAAAATTGTTCTTAAGAAATATTTACAATTTTATTAAAATAACTTATTATTATTATTATTATTATTTGAATGCTCGTGAAAGAGCTCCTTTTAAGTTTTCACGATAGAGAAATTAACTTATTATTATTATTATATGAGTGCTCGTGAAAGAGCTCCGTATAAGTTTTCACGATAAATAAATTAACTTATTATTATTATTATTAATTCTAGAGATTAATTATATGTAGATATCTCGTTTAGATTCTCTACAAGGTTCTAATGACAATAATATTTATACAATGAGAATGGTATTTCCTTCTGAAATAAGTTTGATGATTTATGTGATGAAGATTTTTGTTTAAAAAAATAGGTTTAGTTTTCTGTTTTAATTCAGAAAGGGGATAAAGAAGTGTAATGTCTGATAGTCAGAGCGCACTTTGATTATTCTTTCTGAAATGCAAAATATTTATTATTATATATTTATTATTTGTTTTAAGTTCATTAATTTTAATTCAAACGAAATGACAAGAATAAACTTTGCTAGTCAAAATCTACCGTAATTTTGTTTTCGTTTGAAAGGCAAGTATTTATTATTTAGATTTTCTTTTTACTATTATTAATTCAAATAAAATGGGAAAACGACAGATCTTTCGATTAAGTTAAATCTCACTTTATTTGAAAGGCAGAATAAATTTATTATTAAGTTATAATCTACGTATTAATTCAAATAACACGGGAAAGGCAACAGATCTTTCGATTAAGCGAAGACTCGCGTTATTTGAAAGGCAAAAATGAATTTATTATTAAGTTTTTGCTCAACACAACTTAAAGACCATGTATTCACTGCAATATTCAGGCATCACAAGTAAGGTATTATTTTGTACTCACAGGCTAAGGAGAATCGGCAGTTCGGACCTCATCTTCTTCGTCTGTGCTCCTCCTCTGGTGTCGTGTGGTGAAGAGCGTCACGTGGAACGTTGGTTTCTTCTGACGTTATCAGTACGCACGTACAGCAATGGTTGAAGTCGGTTGTTGGTTCCCTGATGTCGTGTGGTTGAAGGCGTTTCTTGGGATGTCACTCTCTTGGAACGGTATCAGCTCGCACGTACATCAATGTAGTAGTTGGTAGTTTGAAGAGGCCCCTTTTCAGAGCTATCAGCTTACCTCCTTTCTTCAAGTCTTCGGTTCGTCGTTGAGAAGTCAGAAAGCTCCTTCTTTGGAGTGGTTGGCTCTCTCGAACGGCGATGGCGGTTGGTGTCGAATAACGCGTTTTTCAGCGTGGTCGGCTACTTCCCTCCTTCAGCGTGCGTAGTCGGTTGGTTAGCGAATAGCGCTTCTCTGAGCCGTGTCTGCTAACTACTGGCTACCCCAGCTCGCTGATTCTTTTGAGTATATACTACTGAGTGTTGCGGTGTGATACAGCTTCTTGGTCAAGCAACGAAAGGCGTTCTCTGAACGGTATCTGAATGCTTGATTCAATCTGCATATAGGTCTGATAGCTCATGTATCAATCCCGGACGGGCCCCCAGATAAGTTTTTCGTAGATCTCCGGCCAGTTGTCTAGTTGGAGAAGAGTGAACTTATCGACACTCACTTAATTTGAATATTGCTCGTGGATCTACTATTTAGGTCCGCTCAAGTTCTACCGCGCTGTATATTGTTACACTTACAAAAGAATAGAAGACGTTGAGAAGATGTTAATTTATTGGTTACCAACACGTAAGTAATTACAATACTTTTACATGAAGCCTGACTTGCTTGCCGTGAGGCAGAGCGTACACAGTATCTATATAGCTGTCTTGAAGAGTGACCACATGGTCTGCTGTATTGTTATGAAGAGAGTGATTATCAGCTCTGCTTCAGTTCATAAACTATAACTTTCTCTGGAGAGGGAAAAGCTGTCACATGTAGAGATTCACCAATGGCGTGTATCTCTAGTGGTAAGAGGTTTTTTTTTAGCCAATCAAACCATAAGCGTTGGGGTTTGGTTAGGCTGACCTTAAAGTCGTTGTGGAAAGCTCCAATACTAAGAATTATTAGGAGGAAGGAACAGAAATATGTGTCCCTTGTGAAATAGTAGACACAGTCTGGAAAGTTTAAGAATGTTAGCAGTGGCCAACTCCCAGTTCTGTGTTTCCGAGAAATATCTAATGGAAATATGTTCACTTAAAGTGCTTTTGAAATAGCAAGCTTTTACATGCTTTGCCTGAGGGCTTGGAGTGGACTCTTATAATATTCTGACTTCCTGATGAGAATATACTTCGTCTCTCCTAGACAGTAAGAATAATAGTAATAATAGTAATAATAATAATTATTATTTATAATAATTATTATCATTTAAAAACCAAAATTAGTAAGGGATGTCTCTTGGTCATGGCTAGTAAGGGGTTCACTGGGCAATGGACATGACTCTAGAACGGGAGAAGAAAACCGCTGTACGAATGGTAAAGAGAATGACCATAAGTGATACTGCTCATGAAGTCTCATTTAAAGTAGCAGAACTGATAGCAAAAAAAAAAGAAACCTCATACTCTTGGAGAGGAAATCATAGGTCCTGCATGGAAAGTTATAGTTTCAACAATACTTGGTGAAGGAGCAGCTAATCAAATTTCGAAATTTCCTCTTTCCAACAACACAATCAGTCGCGGGATATCTGAAATGTCATGCAATATCAACGAACAAGTCGTGGGGAAACGAAAACTGATAGACCATTTGCTTTGCAAGTAGATGAGAGTATCGATAGTGGTGACAAACCGCAACTCCTTGGTTTTTTCATATATATTGATGATAATGATATTAATGAGCACTTTCTGTTCTGTAGACCGCTGGAGACTACAACCTCAGGCCATGATATTTTCGTTTCTATTAATTCCTTTCTCAATGACCAAGATCTTTCATGGAAAGACTATTGTGGTATATGTATAGATGGTGCACAATCTATGTCTGGGAAATTTCAAGGTTTTTACTGACAGAGCTCTTGACGAAAATCCATCCATTGTTATAACTCACTGTTTTCTGCATAGAGAGGCATTAGTCGTGAAAGCGTGTAATGCATATTTTGCTGCATTTAAGGAAGTTGTGAAAATCACTACATCAAGTCTCGACCTTTAATGTGCAGGATTTTTAAACAGTTATGTCTCGCAACGGATGCACCTCATACCTCTTTGTTACTTCATACAGAAGTATGGTGGTTGTCGCGGGGTCGTGTATAGAAGCAGCTTCTTGAAAATCAAGTCACATTTCATGAGATGTTATTAACGGATTCTTGGAGTTTGGAACTGTCGTATCTGGCAGATATTTTTCATAAACTAAATGAACTGAATGTTTCAATGCAGGGTCGACAGGAAACAATAATTTCCTCAACCAATAAAATGATTAATAGAAAACTTAAATCTTGGAAGTCTGCAGTTCAGAAAGGAGATCTGTCAAACTTTCTTCATCTGGCAGTAGATAACGATCTGGGTAAGCTGAAAGACCGCATTTGTGATCACTTATCAAGATTGCAAGATGCAATAGATACATACTTTCCATCTATTTCAGCTATGAATCTCGACTGGGTTGTCTCACCATTTGATTTCGTAGATAGTGCGGAGAAAATAGATTTCACTGGTGGCAAACGAGATGAATTTATTGATGTTTGTGCTGATTCCATACTCAAAGGTAAGTTCACCGAGAGTGAGGCGTCGGTGGCTACTTTTGGGCTTCAGCAGAGAGAGTAGTATCCTAACCTAATGAAGAAAGCAATTAACACACTTTCGCCCTTTTCAATATTCTATCTATGCGAGTATCTGCTATGGTGACAATAAAATCCGAAGCAAGAAATAGATTGAATAACCTTGAGGATGATTTGCGTGTCTCATTGTCAACTGCAAGGCCCAATATCACGTATCTGTGCTCTACGCATCAATCACAAGTTTCACATTACTGTTTTATCGAACAAAACAAAGCTTGCCACGGTGGGTGAGTGGTTATAGTGTCGGACTACCAACCCCAAGATTGCAGGTTCGCCCCTGGCCATGGTAAGTGATTTTTGAAGGCGACAAAATTCACGATACTGATGTCATGCGTTGTTGGCATGTTAAAGAACCTATTTGAATTCAGTAGGCCGTGTTCAATGGCAAAATTAATCTCGGTAATTTCCGCCAACACAAAGTTCCTCCATTCTCTACTTGAAAGCGCTGTAGTGTCAAGGAGTTTAGATATCTAACCTCCTTGCACTACCTGACCACTATAATACGGAATATTCTTAGCTGGAGTTGTGTGGAGATTAATGACAACATCTCCAAGTCTAAGCCGATACAACAAACTAATGGTGTACTACAGGGGGACCCTCTAAGTCCCCTGTTGTTCAACATCGCCACTGCGGACATAGTAGAAGCAACATTGACGGACAAAGTCAGGTTATATATATATGCAGACGACATGGTTCTATCATCTTCAAGTATGGAATATCTCCAAAGAGCTTTCAACAAGTTGGTGGATTGGGCTGAAGTCAATGAATTACGCTTAAACGAGGACAAGACAGTTATGATGACATTCAGGAAAGGAGGGAAGCGGGGAAAGATAAGCTATAAAGCAGACTTCTTCCATCGGTGACTCATTTTAAGTATCTCGGGATAACTTTGCAGACTCTGGGAAACGTTTTTACAATCCATATGAGAGACAAGCTGACCGCTGCAGTGAAAGCGATGAGTGACATAAAACAAATTCATAAATTGTCCCTAAAGACTGCAATCCAATTGTTTCATGTAAAAATAGCACCAATTGCATCGTATGGATTGGAAAATATATGGATACACCTCAAGAGAAAACACCTGGCAGATCTGGAAAGAGTAAAATCCATCTATCTCAAGAGAGCTTTGTGCCTTTCAAAGTACACGCCATCCCGTTTGGTTTACCTGCTAGCTAGAGAGCCATAT
The DNA here is from genome assembly GCA_946902985.2 of Meconema thalassinum. Classification (NCBI taxonomy): domain Eukaryota; kingdom Metazoa; phylum Arthropoda; class Insecta; order Orthoptera; family Tettigoniidae; genus Meconema; species Meconema thalassinum. The sequence continues at coordinate 219,832,526 of OX336391.1, forward strand.
TTTGTTGAAGTCCTGAGAGTGAACCTACTGCTGCCCGTTACACCTGGATATGAGACCCTACTGACAGAATTGAAAAGGAAGAGAGAAGACATATGGGACGACTTTTACGGCACTGACGCGATGCTTTCAACTGAATGGACAAATGCATTGTACGATTTGCGTCATATAGTCACGAGATTTTCGGTGCATGATTTTCACTTTAAAGTATGCACCAAGAAGAGATTTCATCAGCCGAACCAGCAGTGCATCTGTTTGCTATTTGGAGAGCAGTGTGATAGGTATCACGTGATGTTGTGCAAACAAAGACGGGTCACACTTACAATGTTTTGTAGTGAAGACTAAGGCAATCTTTTTTTTGTTTGTTTGTCTTTTAATGTTAATTTATTAATTTGGCCATTGGCTGCAATAAAGTTCTTATTATTATATCTAACCTCCTTGACTTTCATAGCGTTCAAAGGATTGACGAAATTCGACATGCAAGCTACCCTCTGGGTGTCAATTAACAAAGCTTGCACCAGGCACCCGAGGCCATACGATATTATTATTATTATTATCGAACAAAACTATTGATGTATTTATACTCACTGACTGTAGTAAAGTTGACTGTATTATGTTATGGTGTACGTTACTTATTATATAATAATTCAATAAATTTACATATCAAACTTAATTTTTTTTTTTTTAATTCAATGAAGGGTGCCCCTAGTGTTTAATGTTATTTCCAAGGGTGCCGTGAACTTCAAAAGGTTGGGAAACTCTGCATTAGCGAATCAGAAGGGGGTTTTCTGTGCTCCAGAATGTATTGTTCTGTGAAGCGACGTGACCATTTAAATGAAACAGCGCTTTATCAGGGAACATTATAAACTGTGGATCACCAATGCCGTAAACAATGTTGTGTAAAAATTACAGAAAATGATACGTTTTTTATTGTCAAGTGGTCGTAATTCTTGAACTACAGTTACTCTGTAAGGTTTCAGTTTTAACATTTTAGTAGCCGTGTGGACGAAGGCCTTCGAAACACTTACTTGCTGTGCAACATGTTTTAGAGACTTATTTGGAGAGCGAGTGAATGATGCATTAATTTCAACGAGTGTTTCCTCCGTCAGGACCCTTCTCTTTGGTTTAGGACATATAGCGTTTAGGGTCCCCCTTGACCGTAATGTATTTACAAGACGCTTGACAGTCTCTCTATTTGGAACTGGAACGGTAGAGAATTTTTCCTTAAATTGTCTACACACCGCTCTGCTTGACTCCGTTTTTACATACGTGTCATACATGAACACTTTGTTCAAGCGGGAATTTCTTGTAATTTGCCATATAAAAGGATTTTGCAATACACCTATGACACGTCTTATGCATTGCTCAGGCAAGCATAAATTAACTATTTTATGGAAACCACCATTGTTGCGTCACTGCTGCTCGCTCCGCCGGGGGAAGTGAACGAATCACCAGGCCGCAGGGGGTAGCGAACGCACTGTATTTCGTCAATATACACCTCATCCGGGATACTACGAAGTGTTAGCCGAAAATCCTAATATTCGGACAGAAGGCTTTGTTTATTTATAGAGATATCCTACATGGCATTTGCTCGCAACAGTGAGGTAGCCTTGTGAAAGTGACTTCTCTCACACTCCTGGACTCGTCTTTCGCACGTTGTTTGGTAATTGCTCAATTATTATCATACAGCCTAATTGTACATTATTATTTTACCAGAACTCATTAGCGTGTAATTGAATGTGTGAAATCAGGAATTTGTGCCATGATGAACAATTGATTTTATTATTATTAAAGAGTATATTCAATATGGCTGTGGCATGTAATACTCAGTCCGATAACCTTGTTGAAAATTCGAAACTTAACAAAAATACAGTGGGTTGACTCAGCTGAAGGCAAAGGAGTATGGACTTCATGCACTCAAGATGGCGACTATGTGTACATTTAAGAAAGGTTGGACATGCAAGGTTGAGAAGAGCCTCATGCAAGAAAAAAGCCGTAGATGTGAATCTGAGGGGACCTAATTGACATTTAATACATACGTAAAACACTCGTTGGAGCAATGGCTTCTAAATGTTTTCGACTCGCAAACCCCTATCACAAAGATGTAGCCTAAGTTGAGCGAACCTCCTTCACAAATACGTAAGTTGAGTGGACCTCTTTCACAAAGACGTAAGTTGAGCTGATCTGTCTCACAAAGACGTAAGTTGAGCGGACCTCTTTCACAAATACGTAAGTTGAGTGGACCTCTTTCACAAAGACGTAAGTTGAGTGAACCACTTTCACAAAGACGTAGCCTAAGTTGAGTGGACCTCTTTCACAAAGACGTAAGTTGAGCGGACCTCATTCACAAAGACGTAAGTTGAGTGAACCTCTTTCACAAAGACGTAAGTTGAGTGGACCTCTTTCACAAAGACGTAAGTTGAGTGGACCTCTTTCACAAAGACGTAAGTTGAGTGGACCACATTCACAAAGACGTAAGTTGAGTGGACCACATTCACAAAGACGTAAGTTGAGTGAACCACTTTCACAAACACGTAAGTTGAGTGGACCTCTTTCACAAAGATGTAAGTTGAGTGGACCTCATCACAAAGACGTAAGTTGAGTATACCTCTTTCACAAAGACGTAAGTTGAGTGAACCACTTTCACAAAGACGTAGCCTAAGTTGAGTGGACCTCTTTCACAAAGACGTAAGTTGAGTGGACCTCATCACAAAGACGTAAGTTGAGTATACCTCTTTCACAAAGACGTAAGTTGAGTGAACCACTTTCACAAAGACGTAGCCTAAGTTGGGTGGACCTCATTCACAAAGACGTAAGTTGAGTGAACCTCTTTCACAAAGACGTAAGTTGAGTGGACCTCATTCACAAAGACGTAAGTTGAGTGGACCACATTCACAAAGACGTAAGTTGAGTGGACCTCATTCACAAAGACGTAAGTTGAGTGGACCTCATCACAAAGACGTAAGTTGAGTATACCTCATTCACAAAGACGTAAGTTGAGTGAACCACTTTCACAAACACGTAAGTTGAGTGGACCTCTTTCACAAAGATGTAAGTTGAGTGGACCTCTTTCACAAAGACGTAAGTTGAGTGGACCTCTTTCACAAAGACGTAAGTTGAGTGGACCTCATTCACAAAGACGTAAGTTGAGTGGACCACTTTCACAAAGACGTAAGTTGAGTAGACCTCATTCACAAAGACGTAAGTTGAGTGGACCTCTTTCACAAAGACGTAAGTTGAGTGGACCTCTTTCACAAAGACGTAAGTTGAGTGAACCTCTTTCACAAAGACGTAAGTTGAGCGGACCCCTTTCACAAAGACTTAAGTTGCGCGAACCCCTTTTACAAAGACTGAAGTTGCGCGAACCCCTTTTACAAAGACATAGGTTGAGCGAACCCCTTACACAAAGACTTAAGTTGAGGGAACCCCTTTCACAAAGCCTTTCACAAATACTTAAGTTGCGCGAACCCCTTTCACAAAGCCTATCACAAGCACTTAAGTTGAGCTAACCCCTTTTAGAAAGCCTTTCACATAGACTTTAGTTGCGCGAGCCCCTTTCACAAACACTTAAGTTACGCGAACCCCTTTTACAAAGACTTATGTTGGGCGAACCACTTACGCAAAACATTTTACAAAGACTTAAGTAGCGCGAACTCCTTTCACAAAGACTTAAGTTGCGCGAACCCCTTTTACAAAGATTTAAGTTGAGCGAACCCCTTACACAAAGCATTTTACAAAGACTTAAGTTGCGCGAACCCCTTTCACAAAGACTTAAGTTGCGCGAACCCCTTTCACAATGCCTTTCACACAGACTTAAGTTGAGCGAACCCCTTTCACAAAGCCTTTCACAAAGAAAGCTCTTGGTGTCCTCGCCACGACCCCCACAGGAGCCAGCTTGGTGTCCTAGGTGAAACCCCACACAAGACACGGCACAAACCTAGAAGAATTCCTGAGTTTTCCTTTCACAAAGCCTTAAGTTGCGCGGACCTCTTTCACAAAGACAAGTTGAGCGAAATCCTTCCACAAAGCCTTTCACACAGACTTTAGTTGAGCGAACCTCTTTCACAAAGCCTTAAGTTGCGCGGACCCCTTTCACAAAGCCTTTCACAAAGACTGAGGTTGCGCGAACTCCTTTCACAAAGATTTAAGTTTCGCGAACCCCTTTTACAAATACTTCAGTTGCGCGAACCCCTTACACAAAGACTTGAGTTGCGCGAACCCCTTACACAAAGACTTAAGTTGCGCGAATCCCTGTCACAAAGCCTTTTACAAAGATTTATGTTGAGCGAACTCCTTTCACAAAGCCTTTCACAAAGCCTTTCACAAAGACTTGAGTTGCGCGAACCCCTTTCACAAAGACTAAAGTCGAGCGAACCCCTTACACTAAGACGTAAGTTGATCGAACCCCTTTTACAAAGAATTAAGTTGAGCGAACCATTTCACAAAGACTTAAGTTGCGCGAACACCTTTCACAAAGACGTAAGTTGAGTGGACCTCTTTCACAAAGACGTAAGTTGACGTAATTTGAGTGGACCCATTTCACAAAGACGTAAGTTGATTGGACCTCTTTCACAAAGACGTAATTTGAGTGGACCCATTTCACAAAGACGTAAGTTGATTGGACCTCTTTCACAAAGACATAAGTTGAGTGGACCTCTTTCACAAAGACATAAGTTGAGTGGACCTCTTTCACAAAGACGTAAGTTGAGCGGACCCTTTCACAAAGACGTAAGTTGAGCGGACCTCTTTCACAAAGATGTAAGTTGAGCGAACCTCTTTCACAAAGACGTAAGTTAAGCGGACCGCTTTCACAATGACGTAAGTTGAGCGAACACGTTTCACAATGCCTTTCATAAAGACTTAAGTTGAGCAAACCCCTTTCACAAAGCCTTTCACAAAGACTTTAGTTGCGCGACCCCCTTTCACAAAGACTAAAGTTGAGCAAACCCCTTTTACAAAGCCTTTCACAAAGACTTAAATTGCACGAACCCCTTTTACAAAAACTTAAGTTGTGCGAACCACTTTTCAAATACTTAAGTTGCGCGAACCCCTTTCACAAAGACTTAAGTTGAGCGAACCCCTTTCCCAAACCATTTTACAAAGACTTAAGTTGAGCGAGCCCCTTTCACAAAGATCTACGTTGCTCGGACCCGTTTCACAAAGCCTTTCACAAAGACTTAAGTTGAGCGAACCCCTTTCACAAAGACTTAAGTTGCGCGAACCCCTTTCCCAAACCATTTTACAAAGACTTAAGTTGAGCGAGCCCCTTTCACAAAGATCTACGTTGCTCGGACCCGTTTCACAAAGCCTTTCACAAAGACTTAAGTTGAGCGAACCCCTTTCCCAAACCATTTTACAAAGACTTAAGTTGAGCGAGCCCCTTTCACAAAGATCTACGTTGCTCGGACCCCTTTCACAAAGCCTTTCACAAAGACTTAAGTTGAGCGAACCCCTTTCACAAAGACTTAAGTTGCGCGTACCCCTTTTACAAGGACTTAAGTTGCGCGAACCCCTTTTACAAAGACATAGGTTGAGCGAACCCCTTACACAAAGACTTAAGTTGAGCGAACCCCTTTCACAAAGCCTTTCACAAATACTTAAGTTGAGCTAACCCCATTTTAGAAAGCCTTTCACAAAGACTTTAGTTGCGCGAGCCCCTTTCACAAACTCTTAAGTTGCGAGAACCCCTTTTACAAAGTCTTAAGTTGGGCGAACCACTTACTCAAAGCATTTTACAAAGACTTAAGTAGCGCGAACTCCTTTCACAAAGACTTAAGTTGCGCGAACCCCTTTTACAAAGACTTAAGTTGAGCGAACCCCTTACACAAAGCATTTTACAAAGACTTAAGTTGCGCGAACCCCTTTCACAAAGACTTAAGTTGCGCGAACCCCTTTCGCAAAGACTTAAGTTGAGCGAACCCCTTTCACAAAGCCTTTCAGAAAGAGATGGTATAGTGGCTTTCACGGCCGGTGAATTAAAACTCAGCTATTCTTCTAGGTTTGTGCCGTGTCTTGTGTGGGGTTTCGCCTATGACACCAAACTGGCTCATCGGCGGACTCTTGGTGTCCTCGCCAGAACCCCCACAGGAGCCAGCTTGGTGTCCTAGGTGATACCCCACACAAGACACGGCACAAACCTAGAAGAATTGCTGAGTTTTCCTTTCACAAAGCCTTAAGTTGCGCGGACCTCTTTCACAAAGCCTTTCACAAAGACTTAAGTTGAGCGAAATCCTTTCACAAAGCCTTTCACACAGACTTTAGTTGAGCGAACCTCTTTCACAAAGCCTTAAGTTGCGTGGACCCCTTTCACAAAGCCTTTCACAAAGACTGAGGTTGCGCGAACCCCTTTCACAAATCCTTTTACGAAGATTTAAGTTTCGCGAACCTCTTTTAAAAATACTTCAGTTGCGCGAACCCCTTACACAAAGACTTAAGTTGCGCGAAAGTTGCGCGAACCCCTTACACAAATACTTAAGTTGCGCGAATCCCTGTCACATAGCCTTTTACAAAGATTTAAGTTGAGCGAACTCCTTTCACAAAGCCTTTCACAAAGACTTGAGTTGCGCGAACCCCTTTCACAAAGACTAAAGTCGAGCGAACCCCTTACACTAAGACATAAGTTGATCGAACCCCTTTTAAAAAGACTTAAGTTGAGCGAACTCTTTCACAAAGCTTTTCACAAAGACTTAAGTTGCGCGAACCCCTTTCACAAAGACGTAAGTTGAGTGGACCTCTTTCACAAAGACGTAAGTTGACGTAATTTGAGTGGACCCATTTCACAAAGACGTAAGTTGATTGGACCTCTTTCACAAAGACATAAGTTGAGTGGACCTCTTTCACAAAGACATAAGTTGAGTGGACCTCTTTCACAAAGACGTAAGTTGAGCGGACTTCTTTCACAAAGACGTAAGTTGAGCGGACCTCTTTCACAAAGATGTAAGTTGAGCGAACCTCTTTCACAAAGACGTAAGTTAAGCGGACCGCTTTCACAATGACGTAAGTTGAGCGAACACGTTTCACAATGCCTTTCACAAAGACTTAAGTTGAGCGAACCCCTTTCACAAAGCCTTTCACAAAGACTTTAGTTGCGCGACCCCCTTTCACAAAGACTAAAGTTGAGCAAACCCCTTTTACAAAGCCTTTCACAAAGACTTAAATTGCACGAACCCCTTTTACAAAAACTTAAGTTGTGCGAACCACTTTTACAAATACTTAAGTTGCGCGAACCCCTATCACAAAGACTTAAGTTGAGCGAACCCCTTTCCCAAACCATTTTACAAAGACTTAAGTTGAGCGAGCCCCTTTCACAAAGATCTACGTTGCTCGGACCCCTTTCACAAAGCCTTTCACAAAGACTTAAGTTGAGCGAACCCCTTTCACAAAGACTTAAGTTGCGCGAACCCCTTTTACAAAGACTTAAGTTGCGCGAACCCCTTTTACAAAGACTTAAGTTGCGCGAACCCCTTTTACAAAGACATAGGTTGAGCGAACCCCGTACACCAAGACTTAAGTTGAGCGAACCCCTTTCACAAAGCCTTTCACAAATACTTAAGTTGCGTGAACCCCTTTCACAAAGACTGAAGTTGAGCGTATCCCTTACACAAAGACGTAAGTTGATCAAACCCCTTACACAAGTACTTAAGTTGAGCGAACCCCTTTCACAAGGACTTAAGTTGAGTGAATCCCTTTCACAAAGACGTAAGTTGCGCGAACCCCTTACACATAGACTTATGTTGCGTGAACCCCTTTCACAAAGATCAGAGTAGCGCGAACTCCCCGGTGTTTTAGTTTCTAAATGGCGTTTGAGTAGAAAAGGTTTCAGACTATAGGCAACTCTTTGGTCGGACAGTCGTTGCCACCAACACATGATTGTCCAAACTTAAAAGTAATTATCATCATGCATTCTGTGCCGGTCGGATCATTCGAGAGCGCGTACGCTTCTCTGTCAGTAATGTGCGAAGGAGTTTAGCAGGTGAAAAAACACAGAAGCACGTTCGAGCAGGGCGGATCACTTTGGAACAGGAAGGCTTCCATGTCAACAAGGTGAGAAGGAGTTTAGCAAGTGAGATCACACTGAAGCAGCGCACGTTCGCGCGAGTTGCATCATTCAGGAACGGAATAGCTTCCCTGTCAACAAAGCGAGAAGGAATTCAGCAAGCTAATCTAACAAAGGAAGTGGATCACACATACGGTGTCCGGACATAACGTACCACTTGATGTCAGACAGGCATTCCAGTTACAGGTTCATTACCACATAAACATCAGAGGCGATCACACTATTCGGCTTTAAACATTTTGGTATTTTAACATGTGCCTTCATGAAGTACGAATTGTACATTGAAAGTTCAAAGAGAAAGAAGAAATATGTCAAGTGTGATGAACGGCTTGACAGAATAATGAAGCGGTATGAAGAGAATGGAAACTTGAAATCTTGCTTGAAAGCTCTCTCATATTCGCAGAACTTGGAATGAAACTTCACATGACGAACTTGCCATTTACTTAGAATGAAACATCCCATGACGAACTTGCTATTCGCTAGGATATAAAACCCACAAAAAACAATTCAAAAATCAAAAATAAATTAAAAAACAAAGTAAAGAAAACGAAAAATGACGAGAGCTTAACCACATCTGATTTTAAACATGCCAAAATGTTTATAAACATTTTGCCAGTCCAAAGCCTGGATGACGTGTGATGGGAATCCAAAAACTCATCATATTTTATGTTATGATATTGTCCACGTATTTATCACCAGGGTTAATTGAGCAAAAACGAGCAAGTGGCCGGGCGCTTAGAGTTTCATGCACCCTAAATACTTCAAGTGGTACGTTATGTCCTCTCCTAAATATTTTAAAGTCATTAGCTGTCTCTTCGCAGGTAATCAGCCGGCCAAGTGGTACGTTATGTCCGGTGGTACGTTATGTACGTGGTACGTTATGTCCTATATCCCATACATACACCCTCTGCAATAGAAGAATAGCATGATGATAGGTGTTTCATTTAGGAAAAAGATACGAGCCTTACAGTAGTCACATATGATGTGTAACATCTGAAATGTAATCCTACTAGGAAATTGAGATGAAATGTATGAGAAGTCATCTGACATTGTTATCCTACTCGTATACTACACAGCTAGGACATTCTTAAAATGTTAATTTACGATCCGTTTTCATACTGCTACTATGATGAATGTATAGATTGAATTGGAGATATGCACTTGTTTGAACAAACATCACATATTATATTGTAAATTAGGAGGGGAAATGAAACCATAGTCTCTAGCCTATCTATAGACTACTAGAAATAATGTTTAATACAATCAAATTTCCCAACTCCTGCTTGGTGCACACTATTGTAATCAAAATTAGACAAATCGTAATTTCATGTAGATTCTGTTAAAATGACGCATAATGTTATGATATATATCGTTTAAATCAATAATCCGGTAGCAAAAAATAATTGCTGGGACTGGGGTTCGAACCTGAGACCTCATGATTCGCAGACAAACATGCTATCCACGCAGCCATTACAACCACAGAAATTTAAGAGTACAGGGCAGTTACTCATTTTCACGTGCCGGTAATAATGTAAGTATTGTTTATGCTCCATTAATATTATGCTTTTTTTCGATAATGTTCTTGCGTGAAATTGAGTTTTAAATTAGTTATGAATTCGCATACTTGACAGTAAAGGGAATTCCTATAGTGGTCCGTGAAAGGCTAGCCCAGTTCCCGTATAAAAACATCGATATATATTACATTGATCAATGCATTACCGCAATGTGGGTTAATATCTGAATACCCATTGTGCAGAAACATATTACCGGCTTTCCGACTAGCATATTAAAGCATACCATCATTTAAATACTGATACGAAGACTTTTGACATGTGGTTTGTGTTTCAATCAGTTGACACCAGAGTTCGCATGAGCGTTTACCGTTCAGTGTGAAAGTGTTGAGCAAAGTTACTCTTTTATCCAGAGATTGAAAAACAGACTCTTAATAAATCATAATTGTTTTCAGCAAATATGATATAATGAATATTTTTACACCAAAGAACGACAACTTGAAGATGATTTATTGTAGAAATATCTGTAAAGGAGCCTCCAAACCTTGAAGTAATACGTATGTGATATACATTCCACATGGTGCCAATGCCAGCTGGATGCGATCCAGCTGGCAGTGCGTCTTATACACTTCCGTCCGATCCACTTCCGTCCCATTTTTCAAAATCACTCCCACAAAATTATCCAGCAACCGAGTGGAAAGATGTTACACATCAAAAATTGATGTTGGGTGCGAAAATAGCGTCAGGGGGCAGCACAACGGTGAGAACAGAAATATTAGACTATTAGAGGAAGCAACGAGTTTTTATAAATCGCTGTATACGAGCTCTCACCCGATCACAACGATGAGATACAAACAAAACACCAGGGAGCAAGTCCCTCCTATATTGCCAAGCGAAGTAAGGAGCGCAATATGGTATCTCAAGACCGGAAAACCCCCAGGAGAAGACGGTGTTCTGAACGAATTCATAAAGGAGGGGCCGGAACTTCTAGTACAACCAATCACGTCACGTTTCAATAAGATCTTGGAAACAGAAAACATTCCAGAGCAATGGAAAACAAGCACAATCATAATTATTACTAAATAAGAAAGGACATAAGGATGATCTGAATAACTACAGACCAATCAGTCTTTTGGCTAATCTATACAAGCTTTTCTCGATGATATTAACAAGACGGTTGACGAAAAAACTAGATGAGAATCAACCATGCGAGCAAGCAGATTTCCGCTCAGGCTTTAGCACCGCATACCATATCCACACCCTCATCTAAATTACCGAGAAGACAGGAATACAACCTACCGCTGTACGTAGATTTCGTCGACTACAGCAAAGCATTCGACTCAGTGGAACATCTGGGTGTACTCCAGGCACTAAACAACCAAAGTATGGATTCTAAATATATCAACATCCTGGAAAACATTTATAGTTAGAGTGTAACCAAAGTCAAAACCGAGAAAGAGGGACAACCGTTCCGTCTAGGCAGAAGAGTTAGACAAGGAGACCCCATCTCCCCCAAACATTTCAACTGTATACTCAAAGATACGTTCAGAAAACTTAAGTGGGATAACAAGTACGGCATTAAGATAAGCGGGAGGATACTGACACACTTACGTTTTGCAGAGGACATCTTGCTGGCAGCCAGATCACACAGAGACCTATAACTAATGCTGATAGAGTTAAACACAGCCAGCAAATCAGTAGGTCTCACAATGAACTACAGTAAAACAAAGCTAATGTCCAACAGGCCCCCAATCTTAATAGATGGAATCACACTGCAATACACTGATGAATACATTTACCTAGACGAATAACTCAAGCTAGGAAGGCCTTCTGGGGATTGACGTTCATTTTGCTCGATAAAGCATTCAACAGGAAACTCAGATTAGAGCAACGCCACCTAAATAATAATGCCTCTGCGCTCGGAAGCACGCGCGCCAAGGGTAGTCATTCCTCCCTGCCCTTCCAAACGATGTTTCCACTCGCAAAGAAAACGCTCATATTGTTGCACTGTACAACTGTAAATGAACACTGCATAGCATGCAAGTCTTTGAGTAGCCAGTATTCCAAAATTACCCGTACCTAGTAGAATTTACCTTCTTCCTTACCTTCCATAAAATACTCCTTCTATACTGAGGGAGGAAAAATAAATAAACAGTTTCATCATAATAACAAAAGAGGCCCGTAATTATTACGATAATGATGTTTATTATGATTTTCAGAACGTTATGAACTTATTAACCTCACTTTTAATGAAGGGAGAAAGGCAGAAATGGAAAAGAATAATTGAACAGCTGAGTCGAAAAACGATAACATTCCATTTCCAAGAGGAAAAAAGAACGATCATCTGTCGAAACTAGACGTCGTATTGAAAAATTCACTATTAGGCAATTGTAGTACTAGTAGCAAGAAGTTATGTCTCAAAATGTCATAATAGGAGTGTCATCAGTTAGCGACTAATTAATGATTAAATATGCTGGAATATTATCCCATTTCTTTGAATATTGTCCTTATTCCACTCACTCGTTCAATTTTTAGTATTATTTTACTGGCGTTGGATTACAGAATATCAATTTAATTAAGTTTTGAATTTTGCAGGTATTTACATAAAAAGCATCAACAATTTGGCTACAGACAGAAATACAATACAATACAGTTTTATCTTGAAACATATTTTGCAGAGCCTACATTGTACAGCAGGAAGATAGCCTAATTAACTCTCGCCAACAATTCAACTTATGAGCCTACTCTTCTTGTAGCTTAAAGAGAATAGAGAGAGCATAGGATATCTTCAGTGTCTTAACTATTATTTTAACAGATTGTACATTAAAATTACATTTTGCTACTAGAACATTTCTTAAAGGATGTAAGTGAAAGTTAAAAAATTAGTTTAAATGGGTTAAAGATTTTCAAAATAGATTCAATTCACATTTTGAGAGGGTTGTTTTTGAAATTAGAATAGGACTAAGTTAAATGTATTAATCTTGGGAATCAATAATAAGCTTATTGACTTTCTGATATGTTTAGAAGTTAAGAAATATGCTTCACCCATCTGGTATATTAGGACTGCCAAAGCTAAATCTTCAATTAATGATATAGGCTACATTAAGGTAAAATTATGAACAGGGCTAGGATTTATATGTACTAAAAAGTGTCAAAATATGTACATATGTATGTATATATATTTTAAAAATATCTACAATGTAAAAAATGTCAAAATGTAAATATATTTTATGAAATATGGACAAAAGACAAATTTATCCCCATAATACTAATTTTGTTACTTATGTAACCCACATAAATGCATTAAAAATACTGGATTTATAAATCAAATTATCCAATTTTCTTTTATTTCACTTACTTTTCACTTGCTTTCATTCATTGATTATTCCTGTTATTCCTGCCTACCATAACAGTATGCCATGAAATGTTCTAAATTTTCAAAGTTGAAGCTTATTTTCATAAGAATTGCTATCGTTACATCTACGTACTTCAGAAATCTTTCTTTTCATTACATAACTGTAAACTTGTCCTGTGCTGGCATATTTCCAGTCACTGAAAACTACAATTCTATATATTTTTACTCATAAGAGTAAAATATGTATAAATATTGGATTGAAATTTACTAAATATGTAAAATTATTTATTGTGCATGTATGTACTGAAGTCAGAAATATGGAGAAACATGTCAAATAAATTTGTTTAATTTGAAAGAGGACAACATAATCGATGGAGATAAGTTAATAGGATATGAATATCTGTGTAATAGAGAAATAAGTATTTACATATATATCCTAGCCCTGAATATGAGAAAGCTGAAGCAGAAAATAAGTAAAGGAACAGTAGGCAGATATGTTGATTTGGACATAAGTGATTTAGTGTCAGTTGCTTTGGGAAAATATGTTTGTCTTCCTGGGCACAGTGTCCTTGAGATTTCCTTGATTTTTGTTTCGACAATAATTATTAAGGCAAACATTCACAGAAATCCAAACTATCTTCCTACAAAGTCCTGTGCACTATGCTCAGAACATTCTCTCCCCCACAATAATTCATTGTTTAGGACAGAATCTAAAGCTAGCTTTGTAGCTACTTCTCTTTGGTTTGGCACATGAAGAAATTCCTGTTCAAACTGATCACACAATTTTTGAACAATCAAATAAGTATTGACAACAATACTGATAACATGATATTGAGGAAAGAGCAGCTTTCCTCGACTTACATTCTCTATCAAGGTATACATTGTATGATCTTGTAAAATGTCATTGAGCACTAGGTGATCCTTACAAATTTCACATTTTGAGTGCTTTAGAATTGAATAGCAACAATACCCTGCAATATAGGTCAGCACAGGCAAATCATCACTGGCATTTTCAACTTCTGACTGACCAACCTCAAGCTTTTCAAATTGAATGGGAACTTTAGGGAGTGATTCTGGGATATCTGATAGAAAATCCCTTATTGAGTGAATACTGATGGTACCAAAGACTTCTGATTTTAAATTAGTGCTCCCTATTACCCGTGTACCCGTGTACCCGCACAACCGTGTTTTTAAGATCCGTGTGCTAAGAATCCGGGTTCTACTATTTACCCGTGTACCCGTGTATTCGTGTAATTACGACCGGGTACACGGGTCACACCGAATATTGTTAAAGAGTGCCGTGTCTGGTAACCTTGCTTGAACAACTGTTCACGGCAATATCGTGCCATTTGTACATGCATTTAGAAATCGTGTTTGCGTGTGCAATGTGTCCGCGCGCGTTTATTCGAATCGAAGCAGTGAGAAATTAATTAATTATTTGATTGATTATAAAGGTTAGTTCCGAGGATGAGAGAGGAGTAGATACAAAACTATATGTAACGGAATATAATTTATTATTTGCACTGTCATTTGACCAGAATGTAACGAAACAACAAAATTAAAATATCAGGCGTAGGAAACGAATACAAAACAACAACAAGAAAAACAATTTCCAGAATTATGACTCATTGACCAATTTACTTTAAGAAAGCTTTGTTTTGGAACAAGAATACTAAGAGGTTTACATTTTCTGGCAGAAGACAATTCCGTTTGGCTGTGACAATGTTTCCAGCAGAGGAAGAGAACCTTTCGGAGCTTGTGGATGTTGCTGGAATACACAAGTATTTTTTCGCTAGAGCAGCAACCGCAGGATATTTGTGTTCCCTTGCTTTCCACCACTCGAACGGGTTCATGTCAAAACGAATATGTGCCTCCGAAAGAAAATCTTCAAATTGAGATTCAGGGCTGTTCTTTCTCCCACATGGCATTTGATACAAGAACTCCAGGGCACTACTGGTGGAGGGTTGATCGGGATTAACCAAGACTTCAGCTGGTGCATCGCTCTGAAGCTTATGAAGCACTCTGTCGCGAATACATCGTCGAGCCTCTGCTGTCTCATCTACCAAATCCTTATACCTCGGGTCGAGGAAAGATGCAATCTGTCTGGCTGTGACAGTACTATCATTTATCCATAGGAGGCCGAACCGATCGTTAAATTCACAGACCAAGGTAGACTGCACGTCCTCTAGGAAGCTGTCGTCCGACAACTCCTGGGTGCTGAGGTGATTTTTAATTAGCGTCTGTATTAGTGGCCGGACCATCGATATGGGAGAATTGTCACCGCAAAAGAGAGTGTTTACCACTTCCACAGGTTTAAGGAGCTTTTTTAAAACCTCCATGTGATGCCACTCCTGTTCAGTTACTTGGAGCTTCTGTGCTGTGGCCATTGGCGTGCATGTCCGGTCACCTAGGACGTTGCTGACGGGGTTCCTATTTTTCAAAAGGAGCTCGATCATGGCAAAAGTTGAATTCCAGCGGGTGTTGCAGCTCTGAATCAGGGGTTGTTCGGGCATTGAAAGTTGTGCTTGCATTTTTGTCAGCGCACTAGAGGCAACGTTAGAGTGCCGAAAATGGCCAACTATCTTTCTTGCTTTCAGACACACATTAGCAGCCTTTCCATGAGCAAGAGCCTTGTTTGCAGCAAGCTGTACAGAATGTGCAGCACAAGTCACTTTATCCTTCTCCAGCACATCAAGAGCGCGCACAGCGTTGACGACATTGTACGTGTTGTCAGTGACGATGGCGGTGATCTTGTCCTTCACATTCCATTCTTCTGCAACCAATTGCAATTCCGATGCCAGATTTTCTGAGGTGTGGCGCCAGGCCCGACGAGAGGGGGGGACAGGCAGGGCTGGTGCCCCGGGGCCCGACCCGTTGCTCTTTGTTGGCTCTTTATGCTCTTGTAATTGATTTCGTGATGAACATTTAGTGCAAAAATTTGCAAAATCAGTTTCTGCAAATTTGCGAGGATTTTACAGAATTTGGTTTTAGAGGGGGGCCCGGGAGATTCCAGCCCCAGGGCCCGTCGTCGCTCTCCACGGCCCTGTGTGGCGGTCTTCCATTTCATGCGTGGTAAGCGTCATCGCCTTTGGAACCCACTGAGAGTCGATGGTTTGAGCCGTTACAGTCAGGAAATACGTTAGTGAGCGAGATGTCCAACAGTCAGATGTAAGGGCAACGCTTGATGCCGCTGATAGTTCACACCGCACATTCTCTGTGACACCATCGGCTAGTAGAGCCAGTCTCCGCTTAAGGGCATCCTCTGAAATACACAAGTAATTGGGCTCTACAACTGCCATGAACTGCCTAAACCCATCACTGGCACAAAATGACAAAGGCAGTTGGTTCACAGCAACCATCCTTGCAAGAGCCTGATGTATTTCCTCTGAGCGTATGGTATCGCACGGACGGTGTGCGTTACCTTCCACGCGTCACCTGCGTCGTCTCTTGGCTCGGGATGACCGTACCTGTTCCTGCTCCTCATCATCAACATGGTCACCATCTTCAGTGTCTTCCTTTGTTGCCTCCGCTTCATGCCTGTAATAATACCATATCATTTTTAATGTCGGTGCGAAATGAAAGCCTTCACAACGAGGAAGGTCCTGTGCATTATAAGCGCAAATCGTGGAAAGTTGCATTGGAGATAAACAAGATCACCGCCTTTCCATTTCGCCGGTACGCGCCACCACCGTGAATATTGCACTTGACAACGATTGAAATGCACGCTTGTCCGGCCATTTCTGTTCGGAGAGCAGGATGACTCGACTGATTCGCTAATATCTGTGAAATTGTCTATGTACACAGCACACGCCTCCAGGCACAACCCCACGCCGCGCCGCCGCGCCACCGCACGCTCGTCCTGAAGCTCCCGTAGGCCGCCACCGTTGCGTTCCCGATAAGCCCATCTGTCTAATCGTTGGGATCTTTTATAATTTACGGTATGCAATTTCCCTCATTTTAACAATCCACCATCTAAATAGTATACGTCTTCAAAGAGTTGCATGACTTATGCGAAGAACTATCGCTATTTATTGATGTGTAACATCTTTCCACTCGGTATCTGGATATTTTTGTGGCACTCGGTAGCTGGACATTTTTGTGGAAGTTATTTTGGAAAAGGGACGGAAGTGGATGGGACTGAAACAATGAGCGCGCGTGGTGGCGGAATTCGGTACAACGACGTACTGTAGGCCATGTGGCTATGGAGAATGTATATCGCATACAGTTTAGTTCAAGGTTTAGAGACCCCATTTAAGATATTCCTACAATAAATCATTTTCATGCTGAAAACAATTACGATTTATTAAATCTTCATACTTTTGCTGTATTCTTTAATGTAAGCACTCGATGTGCTGTCGGCCATGTGGCTATGTGGAATCTATATCGCATCAACGAACACTCCAAACAACATAGAAATTCAGTATATTAACACAGACCACTAACAATAATTGAAACTTCGTTGGTCTAAACGTATCACTGGGAGAAATACATTTAATATACCTTCTGCACACCTAATTTTTAATGACGCCGATACTTAGCAGTGCACTCGATCAGCAAAAAGAGGCCATTTTCAATAACATCGCTGGCATTGTTTTACTAACTGGCCGGTATAGTGCGCAGCTCGCATCAAGTAGGCAGTGGATTGCTTCCGCCACGGCCAACTGGATGCGAGCGCATCCAGTCGGCCGTGCTCGCGCATACCATAATTCAACTAGTTGAAGGTAGATGTCACTACTGCAGATCCATTGGAGAACTTTGCTTTAATTTAATATATATTTTCCATTGTAAACTTCACAATATAACGCTCAATTGTATAACGCCTCAGTACTCAAATAACAATAAATATAAAAAATCAAGCAAAAAATACAACTCTGGTAGGATTAGAACCCCAGCCGGCAGGTTGGGAGACCAACGCTGTAACCACAGACCTAAATATGTCCTCCCAAAATGAATGTTATCAATCGATTAAGATACAACGTCTTAGCAAATAACAATTATGATCTATTAAGGTCAGGAATTTGCACTGAATTATACAAGTAGTTATTTCAATGACCAACAGAGTTCACTGTTAACAAGGGATTTGCGCTCTCGGGACACACATAGTAGGATAACATGTCACATGTTACACATCATATGCGACTACTGTAAGGCTCGTATATTCCTTTTTAACGTGTGCGCTAAATACCGGTGCGCGACGGAGTGAGCGGCGGCATGCTGCCGCGGTAACGCGCGGTAAGTGGATAAGCGAGTGTGACGGTGGCATGAACCGAAAATAATACAGATCGTAGCGAATCAGTCAAGTAGTCTGCATTAGACTGAAATGTCTGGGAAAGCGGTAAATTTCAACATATGTCCAGTTCCATTTGGGGAAGGCAGCGCCGCGGCGCCGGCGCGACACCACATCGCCTTCGGCGCTGATGACATGGCCTACTGACCGAAGGCGGTGGGAGTGTCGCGGAAGTGCTTGCGTCTAGCCGTGAAAGTGTGTTGTTCACAGAAGTTGGTCGTATGTAAACAAAACCAACGTAAACAGTACTAGACTATTTATTGTCAAATCAGAAAGACATTTCTGTAGGAGGTCGTGGTAACCACGGTCCGCTTACGCATACGTATGGCGTTACACAATTTGCATACATAATTACTTACCCACGTTTGCTTGGCGACGTTTGTTGATTTTCCATCTTCCGGTGTATCGTTGTCAAGTGGCGTCCGATGGCTCCCGTAGACCCACCAGCACAGGAATACTCATTGTTTTCGGCAGGAGAACATAGAGAGCAATAGGCCTTATCTCCTTTCCGTTCCGCGTACTTCCATACCCAACTGCTTGTTTTCCCAAATTTCTCCTCTACCACGCAGCGCGTGCTAGCTGTGGTTTGACTGCTATGATCGTACTGAAATGAACGCGTGTTCTTCGATCAGGTTAGAATTCTGCCCACCAGGGGCGCCCTAACGAATAAGGGATGCGCGGTGCCCGAAAATTTGAATAATTCGGTGCCGTGTTCATAGTATTTCGAAAACATCCTTTCACAAAATACGCAGTGTTGTCGTTTCACTTATTCTTCGTAATAGCAAAAACTTTATATTTTTATGTTGCTGTGTTCGTCTTCCCGATTCTACATTTGTTTTCAATTAAATGGGCCATTAGTGCAACAAAATGTCAAAAACATTCTTCCAAAATCGAGAAAACCACATGGGCACACGATAAGATATATATACCCGTGAAACCCGTGTACGTGGACCTACATACACGGGTACACGGGTGGTACTACTCGTGTACCCGTGTACACGTGTACTTACTGCTACACGGATTCTTAGAGCGTGCCTACCCGTGTACACGTGTCACGGGTTACACGTCAATCCGTGTCTCATCGGTAGCCCTATTTTAAATTTAGCCTAACTACTGATTGTAAACGAAGTTTCTTTTCCACTTCATAAACTTGCCTGATACTGATGTTGTACTGGCCACCACATAGCTGCCTATACTTTCCAAATCTATCTTCCAACATATCTGTTTGAAATTTACCAGGCAAAAAGTATGAAAATTGTAGTTCTTTTAAACAATATGCACTTAAATTGATGAGAGCCTGTGTTGTTTGACGTAATGCAGAATGAGTTTCTCTTGTCAGTGAACCCCATGGATATTTTATGCTGAGTTTTTCCCATCGACCTAAAAATTCCAGCATCTCCTTTAGATATGTATACCTTACATCAATTTCTGAACATTGCTTTATAGGACACATGAGTTCATCATTCAACCTACCACCTTTGAAAGGTGTTTTAACATTGACAATTTTCCACCACTTTACAAACAGTGTAATGTAATTTGCTGTTTCTGAACAAAGAAGTAAGGAATGTTTAGGACCAAGCATTTGAAGGCTACTAGCAGTGACATCACTAAAAATTTGCAGAGCAAGTTTTACATTTTGCTTCTCAAAATTATTTGGACGCAATGCTTTTAATGTCAAGCCATAGCAATATTTAGCTAGTTTTTCATGTTCAATATCATGCAGTTTCATTAAGAGATTAAAACAGGCATAATGGACACAACTATCACCATCCTGAAATGTGGGATAAATCATACAAGAATTATCCTTTTGCTTTAACCAGTTGTGCCAAATACTCTTCATGATGTGGACTGGGTCAATGACAAAAAACAAAGGTCTCTCATTATCTTTGGGATGTTCATACACATGAGAAACTGCTGGAGGATTTGAAAACAATGACATAGCCTTCCTATTAACAGCATTATTATCTGAAATGACAGATAATACTTTGAATCCTATTTCTTCAAGAGTTATAATCACTTTCTTGACCCATTGATGCAAATTCTCACCTGTTAATTTTTTGACTGCTAATATATGAGCAACATCCTTGTAACTACTTAGTATACTGGTTATCATGAACACCTGAGCTGAATTTGCTGCCACACACGTATCATTAGCCATTCCTACAACACTTCCACCTTTATAATCAAAATACTCTTTTAAGCGTACCTCATCTATTAGCAGGTTGACTAAATGCTCGTGGGGTTTTAAATATTTATATTTTCCTCTTACATAGGACAAAAAATTATCCTTACTCTGCTCATTTTGGGGACCCAAGTCAAAACTGGAGCATATTCTTTGGATTGTAGAAGGATGAGGGCTTATAAAAAGCCCCTGTTCTCTATTAAATTTATAAGAACATGCAGAAATACTATAAGACAAACATGAAAATATCAGGAATGATGGAGTGTATATAATTTTCTTAGCCAATATCAATGTCAGTTGTTCAATAATAAAGTAAATGTTTTTACTTTTACCATATTCAGATAGCTGAAGTGACTGCAGAAGATCCAGGACAAAACTCAAAACTTTCTCGATAGCACCTGGAGCATTAATAGATTTAGGCCTATGAAGATTCTCTAATGAATCTAATACCTCTGCTAATTCATCTAAGTTTGAAATACTTTTGGGAAACCTTTCATCATTTAAAGTCTTCATGCTCTCACTGAACACAAATACTGACACATCAAGGGATTCAGAAACTACTACAGAATATTTTATCACAGGAGCAGGTTCTTGCTGAATGTTCAAAAACAACACTGAATTAGGATTTACAATAATGTTCCAAAAATTAGACAATACAAGGAGTGACAATTTTTCTTTCAACTCGCATAGTGAATTCACAGATCGAGCTTTCAGATGTCTTTCTCTTTCCTTCAAACTCTCTTCAACAGCTTCTTGAATATTCTTTTGTTCAAGTTTCTGTCGCTTTGCTTCAGGGCTCTCCCTGTAACTAGCAGGTTTACTTAGGTAATTAGGGCAACGTGGGAAGATAGATGGCACGACCCCTGGAAGTAAAGATGGTCTAGTAAGTCTGCGAGGATCTCCTTTGTTCCTTCTGGCATCCACAGATGTTCTTATAATTTCATGGGGATGAAAATGTTGTTCACATACCTGTGAAGAAAGAATGAAATACCATTCTTAAAACCTAGGTACTCCTTCAGGATCAATTTGATGGCGTTTGTGCTTGGATGATCATAAATGGACATCAATTTCCTGTCCATTAAAAGAAAAATCACCACCAAAGCTAGGCAAGATTGATTACTGAAAGAAATTCTGTATGATAATTTGAAATTGGTTCATGTTTTCATACCAACCCTCCAATTTATGCCCAGATGTAAGGCCTACTCCAACAGAGAACATTCTATATTAATTGAGAATTCTTTTGAAATACTGTACAGCTGGGAATGTACAGTGTTTCAAAATAGGCTACATCCTGTTGAGGAGGGTGAATTTTGTTCTTGAGAATTGCTATAAAATCAATTAGTGTTTATGAAATCAAAGTTGCAGTTGGGTTTGAATATGATTTATTACATTTAATTTTAGAAGTGCACTTTGGAGTTCTGAATTGTGTAGTTTCACATCCTTCATTAAAATTTTTATTGAGGACATGAAGTTTAATTTATTATGGTGTTTTTAAAATTATTAGCCCAATGCTTCCTTTGTAATAATGCTGCTAATTTGACAAAGTAATTTAAACTTCCCTGCTTTCTTAAGAATTTAATTATGAACATGTCCAAAAATATAACCAAAAAACAAAAAAGAACTCAATAACAGACCTAAAGAAACCCTATGTTATGCTGAAAATACTATTAGTTTTGTAAGTATTTAAAATATCACAATATGGGTTACTTGGATCATAATGAACACATAACTAAGTAACTTTCAAATGTCGAATGTTTAATAAGTACTGCAGATTTGCAACAAAACATAAGACTGGTAAACATTTCTTACTGTATATATCTGCTTTTGTAAACCTGTATTGGGTGCAAAAAAGAAATTTAAAGCACAATAACTTTGCACAGTAGGCTAAGATTCCACGTGATAGTCTGGGAGAGCCACTAGAAAGACTTGTTTGCAAAAGCTCTAAAAATCACCTGACTTCTTTGGTCATGTGCAACAATATAGTGCTGCCTTGGGTTTTTGTGGGTATCTACCCACATAACCTAACGGCAGTGCCATTTGAGGATCCAACCAGCCTTCGGGATGACTACCTAACAGACAAAGAAGTGTTCTTTCTATTAAAGCTCAAAGGAATAATTAAGCTAACGAACAATTGACCTTATATATTAAGGCAGACATAATTTTAAGCTATGCCCTATTTCACAAAATAAAATATTTGTGATAAATTGCTACACCTGAAAAACGCTTTATAATATTTCTTTATAGGACCTAAACAAGAAGGTCTAGAGAAAATCTTGTATCTAGATGGACAAACACATTAGGCCAACTTACTGGAACCTGAACTCGAGGAATACTCTAATTTTAATATACCGGTAGGCCTATGCTAGCCTAAATTCTATACCATAAAAGAATTTATGAACTTATAACTAATGCACCAAATAAACCTGTTGTTAAAAATGGGAGTAACTTAGTCACAAACTGGGTAATGAATACCTTACATCCAAATAAATGCAGTACGCAGGGCTACTGTAGGCCTATATTGGATCAATTCAAAATAAGGTATTTATCATAGGCATATGTACTGTAGCCTACAATAACATGCACAATGACAGACGTGCACTGGTACAATGATTTTACTCTAATGTAAGAAAAACCCATATAAATAAACATCCTGGTCTTAAACATACCCCAGGATTATAACAGAGCCTATATTCTCTTAATAATATAGTGTAGGTTATGTTAGAACTACTATAGTAATATAGTAATATTTTAAATAATTGTAGGCTTACGAATTCAGGGAATGTTCTGAAAATTAAATTATCAAACAGCATAAAGTGCACATAAAACGTCGTAGTGGATTACAAGCCTAATTTGTATCACATCCTACGGTACTTTCAGAAAATAAACCAGCATTTAAGTTATATCATACGTCTGCTGCTCACTAGAATGAAAATAATACAAAACAAACTAATTCCAAACGGGCAAATCAATTACGGTATGTTATAGTACCGGATTTAACTGCATTGGAAATATTTTCATAGAACAGATGTACGTAGCCTACAGTAGGCCTAGGTGTATTTGAGGTTATGTACACCATGTGGTTCAGACCTTCTATCTTTAATCTATATTTAATATGGGTAGTATAAGTACTGTATAACTTACCTTTGTTGTTTTGCTGACTGTTAAATTTTCCCTTGGGATGGCTCGTATCCACTTGTTTGTCAAGTCTGCTTCTTTCGGAAAAGAAAACACTTGGACTTTAGGTCCCGTTGGATAATTCCCTCTGCACCCTGTCACACAACATCTATACGGCATTTTGGTGATTAATATTACAAATATCCACAAATACACACACTTCATTACACATGTATCTACACTGATTAACACACTTCGAACGCTGAAGAGCAAAACTAAAGCAAAAATAATCTAGGTGGCGTTGATTAGAGGCCCTCCATGCATCATTCCAGTTTTTACTTACGCCTGCCAGACTTGGTACTTAACGGCCAAGCAAAAGAGAGCATTAGACGTGTGCCAGAGGAGAATGGAGAGGAAAATCCTAGGTATATCACTGAGTGATAGAGTTTCTAACAAGAGACTTCAAGAAATCACGACCTCGGGGAACGTCGTGCAGTAGGCCGCCGGAATTAAGTGGAAATGGACAGGGCACGTCACGAGACTTAACCAAAGCAGATGGGCGCAGAGAGCAACCATGTGGGACCCATACACAGGCAAAAGAAGCCGAGGCAGACCGAGAAGAAGATGGGCGGACGACTTCCGACAGCTACTAGGATCACACCGGTCCAGGAGAGCAAGACAAAGAACGGATTGGAAGGAGTTAGGAAGACGGTGCTTCAAGGAAACATTATGACTGTCATAGTGGCAAAACTAAGCATCCCACGTGACTAGCTCACCACGTGAGATATAATCAACGAGCTCCCCCCCTTCCGAGGGAGGACTTTGCCCTTCTAGGGACACTACAGGCTTTATTCATTCATTCTTTGCTTTACACACGGTTGACGTACATCACTAAACGTTCAATGACCCATTGACGTTGACGCAACTCAACTCCCTGGTTCCCTTTGCGCATTTCAACCAATTATTCATTTGAGATGTGAACGTTTCTGATACGCCACTGACATCGAGGTCAAGAGGAAGCAGGCCACTGAAATTGAATTATTAGAAGCCATTTTTCAGTGTTGTATAGTAATCCGTAATAGAATGATTTTCAGTTGGTCAACTTGATTGTGCCACCAGTTTACCTACCTGTCATACTAGACCGCGCTCTAACGTACAGACAGCAATGTCTGAACACGAAACAGAAGGTCAGTGCTCGCTATGGCATACTCAAGAAGCTGATCGGCAGCACCTGGGGAATCAGCCCGCACATCCTGAGGATTTCCGGACTTGCACTGTGTGTGTCAGCCGCTGAGTACCTATGCCGCTCCTGTGTGGAACGCTTCAGCACATGCTAAGCAGGTTGATACTGCTGTCAACGACACAGCAAGGATAATCTCGGGATGATAATAATAATAATAATAATAATAATAATAATAATAATAATAATAATAATAATAATAATAATAATAATATCATATGGCCTCGAGTGCCGGGTGCAAGCTTTGTAATTTGACGCCCAGAGGGTAGCTTGCATGTCGAATTTCGTTGTTCCTTGAATCACTATGAAAGCTAAGGAGGTTAGATATCTAAGCTCCTTGAACACTATAGCGCTTTCTAGTAGAGAAATGAGGAACTTTGTGTTGGCGGAAACTCCCGAGATTAATTTTGCCATTATGAACACGGCCTACTGAATTCAAATGGGTTCTTTGACATGCCAACATCGTATGACATGCGTGTCGTATATTTGCCGCCTTTCAAAAAAAAACACTTACCACGGTCAGGAGCGAACCTGCAATCTTGGGGTTAGTAGACCGACACGCTATCCACTCACTCACCGGGATGCCTGAAACCAACACCAGTGCACAAGCTATACCCTATTGTTGGAATCCGGAGGGCCATTGCTGCTGGTGCCGACATCGGCATCCACTATATGGTCACCAGGCAGCAAAGTCTCGCCTCAGATCTCGCAAGAGTTTCCTTGCTATAGAGCATCCAGCGTTTAGAAAAGACTGTGGGTCTTATGGGCTTTTACTTTTAACGGACCCCCCCCCCCCCCCCTCTACATTGGTTTTGTTACCTCACCTTTTATCATGAATGAACTCTGAACATATATATTTTTCGTCATAATAGCTTCCTACAATTATCTGCCAATTGATTACCTTTGTTATTGCATACAAGTATCGTTTATATTACGTCTTAGTGATTTAAACATTTTTGAGGTTTGCACGCTGGAAAGAAGAGCCTCGTCCAGTGCTGCATGCTCGCCCGGAGTGGAGCACGTGCTTAGATCCGCTGGCAACATAAGTTCTGAAGCACTATCCGTCATTTTTGTTATTGTTGTGCGTCTATTTTATTTTCTGTTCGATCGAATCAGGGCTGCCGACAGTTGGGTTCGAACCCACTATCTCCCGAATGCAAGCTCACAGCTGCGCGCCTCTAACCGCATGGCTAACTCACTACAATATTACATATATCAATCTAAACAAAACAACAAGAATAGAATTGAAAGAAACTAAATTATAGCCTAACTAATAACAAAATAGTGATGATCAACAGTATTGCTGACGTAAAAATTGTTAACACCGTCAGCATACAGTACATACGAGAAGGAAGGAAGGGTTGTGCTCTCGACATCTGTCAATCAGTAATGCGTCATATCACAACGAAATGAATGTCGTTATTGGTTCTCTTCGCGTACGGTATCCTTAATACTGGTCCAATCCGTTAACACCTGCAAAACTGCTCCTTCCTGTGCGTTTTCTCCTTCAGGTAGCTGCTGGGATTGTGTTGTCTCGTTAACTTATGAAAGCACAGTACTCGAAGCGGGTGAACATAACGTATGACGTCAGCGCTACCTCTGCCGAGAGTTAGCAACACTGTTGCCATAAGGCTCCACAGTCTTTTCTAAACGCTGGATGCTCTATAGGACTCTGCCGCTGGAGGGAACACCAGAGACATGTCGTCTTAACAGATGGAGGAGCTCAATGCCCACAGACATGTCACCAAAGGAAGAACTGGCTCCTGGCGCCGACCTTCCTTATCCTGTGTGGAGGTCTCTCAACCACTTAAGAGTCGGTGTACCAACCTGCAAAAATGGGGGATCATTCCAGCTGACGAAGACACCTCTTGTGAATGTAGAGCTAAACAAGACCCAAGCCACCTATTTTACGGCCACATCCTGGGCAACCAATGCACAATGGAAGATGTTTTTAGAGGAAGTAACAAGGCCATCACTGCTGCATTTTTTTGGGGAATGCTGACCGGACACGGAAATGAATGAATGAATGATCTTATATAATACATGTATATAAAAATGGATGTTCGTTTGTTCGTCTTTTATGCGTTCATAAACCATTCATCCGATTGCGATCAAATTTTGGTGAGTTGTTGTGCACACTTCCGAAATCATTATAGGCATAGGTAATCCAACTTACAATAGATAGCGCGCGAGTAGTTTAACAAATAAGTGTTGGCGATGCGTTCATATAGTCTACAAATCATCCGATTGCGACCAAATTTTGGTGGGTTGTTTAGCACACTTCCGGGATGGTTATAGGCATAGTTAATCCAATTTACAATAGATAGCGCGCGTCTAGCTTAAACAAATGAGTGTTGGCTATGCATTCATACACAATTCATCCGATTGCGATCAAATTTTGGTGAGTTGTTGTGCACACTTCTGGGAAAGTTATAGGCATAGTAAATCCAATTTACAATAGATGGTGCGCGAGTAGCTTCAAAAAATGGCGTGCGATTCGTTTCAACAAAGACCACCTGCGTTCATATACCATTCATTCCATTGCGATTAAGCTTGGGTGAGATGTTGTGTACACTCCAGGGAAGATTTCTGGCTTAGTAAATCCATTTTCCAATAGGTAGCGCACGAGCAGATTCAACAAATGAGTGACAATGCGTGAAACGTTTCAACAAAGTCCCGTATGCGTTCATATACCATTCGTCCGATAGCGATGAAACTTGGGTGAGATGTTGTGTACACTTCAAGGGAGGTCTCTGACTTGGTAAATCCATTTTACAATAGGAGGCGAACGAGTAGATTCAACAAATTAGCGACGACGTGCGAATCGTTTCAACAAAGTACCGTATGCGTTCATATACCATTCTTCCAATAGCGATGAAACTTGGTGAGATGTTGTGTATACATCAGGGAAGGTTTCTGGCTTAGATCATCCTCTTTTCAATAGGTAGCGCACGAGTAGATCAACATATGACCGACAACGCACGAAGCGTTTCAACAAAGTCCCATATGCGTTCATATACCATTCGGGCGAAAGCGATGAAACTTGGGTGAGTCTTTGTGAACTCTCCAGGGAAGGTTTCTGGCTTAGTGCATGCATTTTACAATAGGTAGCCCACAATTTTATTCAACAAATGAGCGACGCCACGTGAATCATTTCAACTAAGTACCGTATGCGTTCATATACCATTCATCCGATTGCGATGAAACTTTGGTGAATTGTTATGCGCACTCCAGGAAAGTTTTCTGGCTGAGTAAATCCATTTTTCAATTGGTAGCGCACGAGTAGATTCAACAAATGAGCGAGGGTGCGTGAATCGTTTCAACAAAGTCCCGTATGCGTTCATATACTATTAATTCGATTGCGATGAAACTTTGGTGAATTGTTGTGTACACTCCATTTCACGATCGGTAGCGCACGAGTAGATCCAACAAATGAACTATGGCAAGCGAATCGTTTCAAAGGAGTCCCATATGCATTCATATAGGCTACCGTTCATCCGATTGCGATGATACTTTGGTGAATCGTTGAGTACACTCCAAGAAAAGTTTCAGGCTTATTAAATCTATTTTACAATAGGTAGCGTACGAGTAGATTCCAAAAATGAGTGACGGCACGCGTATCGTTTAAATAAAATCCCGTATGCGTTCATATGACATTCATCTGATTGCGATGAAAACTTTAATGAGTTGTTGTGTACACGCCTGGGAAGGCAGTAGGGGAGCAGTAGGGGTTCTAACGAGTGACACGAGCCGCTCGGCTACGCCGACCTTTTATGTATATTTCGCGAAACCATGGGCATGCGACATATCGTTGGACTCGGGCTGACGCCCTCTTTTCAATGGACCACTCGTTATATTTTAAAAAACATTTTTTGGAAAATTTTGTTTTTGAAAATAGGCAAAAAACCAAACATGATAGAACGTTGTGCCGTGCTTGAAACGAATGGTCTTTATGTCCTTTATATTTTATAATAAAACTTCTTTATTTTTGATGTGTTTTTTAGTTCAATTTTGAAATTTTGATATTTTGGAAACTAAAGAGTTTATAAAAATTTTGTTTGGCATAAATGAATGGCCCTGACCCCCTCTACCCCCAAAATAAATTTCAAGTCTCTAGGACTAAAACTGTGCAGGAGTGTGGTGTGGACAGTTCTACTTCCTCCCTCCCCCCCCCCCCTACTTTCATATAAACTTTGCCGATATCTCCCGAACGCGTGGTCGGATTTTAACGAACGAGGTATTGTTGGCGTTGGGATGACGTCCTCTTGGCTAAGAATGTGTGTTGGTATTTAAAAAATAAATTGAAAATGTTTTTTTTTTTGGATTGGCGCTATTTTGGAAACGGTGATTTGGAAAAAAGTTCGTTTGACGTTAATGAAAGGTGGGTATGCCCTCTAGGTGGACAGCAAGTTTCAAGGGTGTAGGAGTAAAAACAAAATGATAGCCTACTTTCTCGCGAACATTGGTTGGAATTTAACAAATGAGGTGTCGTTGGACTCGAGCTGACGTCCTCTTTCCTATAGACAACTCGTTATATTTTTCAATTTTTTTTTGTAAAATTTTGTTTTCAAAAGTAGGTGATAGATTGAAAACCAAACGTGATAGAATGTTATGCCATAGTTGAAACGAATGGTCTTTATAATAAAAGTTTTGAGATTTTTTGAAACAGTTAAATTTTGAATTTTTACTATTTTGGAAACTAACACGTTGACAAATAAGTTTGTTTGACATAAATGAAAGGTCCCTACCCCCTCTACCATAAAAATAAATGTCAAGTCTCTAGGACAAAAAACTATGCATTTTTTTTAAATAAAAGAGTGTTTGTAGACAGGGAGCCGGTAGCGCTTGACGTATGTTACAACGAGGCTATGATTGGCCATGGTGGATACGGTGGGTGAGTGGTTATAGTGTCGGACTACCAACCCCAAGATGCAGGTTCGCCCCTGGCCATGGTAAGTGATTTTTGAAGGCGACAAAAATCACGATACTCATGTCATACGTTGTTGGCATGTTAAAGAACCCATTTGAATTCAGTAGGCCGTGTTCAATGGCAAAATTAATCTCGGGATTTTCCGCCAACACAAAGTTCCTCCATTCTCTACTTGAAAGCGCTGTAGTGTCAAGGAGTTTAGATATCTAACCTCCTTGACTTTCATAGCGTTCAAAGGAACGACGAAATTCGACATGCAAGCTACCCTCTGGGTGTCAATTAACAAAGCTTGCACCAGGCACCCGAGGCCATACGATATTATATTATTATTATTACTACGAAAAAGTATGTGGATAACAAAGTGTATGAGTTTTATGATAAAGTGCCTCGGCTTACAGTGAATGGCTATAGCGGTAATCACCATCGGATTATTCACGCGGAAGACCCTCAAGACGAAGACGATGTCTGTACCAAGCGTTACGTGACCTATGAAATGAAAAGGCTTTATAAATGTATCCCATCTGTATTTTTAGTGTATCTGACAAATGAAAAACCTGTGAATGAGAGAAACCATTTACCGCTAGTTCATGACCAGCACTTGACCTATGCGCTTGCTTCGGGTTTAAGCCACTATCGATTACACTATGATGGAACCATTCACATCAAATATGCCATACCTGATGAGAACCATTTACAAATAAAGAAAAGATAAATGGTCATAGGATGTTGGTCCATAACCATGATATGGTCAATGCAGGTGACGAATTATCCTTCCATCTCACGTTGACATGGGATGAAAAACAAGCGGGAAAACCATAAACAATTTCCCACTTTATGTGGAATTGCAATACACAGCCATGAAATAACTACCTGGCGTTAGTTGTGACTCAAACTTTCTTGTGAAAGTTTGTTGGTGATTATCATCATGGTGAAACAAAGGTATGTGGTGAGAAAGACTAAAAACAGGACTTTGTCCTTGGCAAAGCCAGGGCTTAAGACATTCGTGGACAAGCCCTCGCGAAAGAAAAAATTAAAAAAATAATGTATTGACGATAAGGAAAGCCCTTCAAGCAGCACAGAGACGTGTTATTCCAAAACGTCAGCGACAGGGTTCAAAACAAGGGCGAGTGATTCCCGTCCCCAAACGAGCGGGATTTTTACCTGCTTTATTTGCCGGTCTGGCTGCTCTGGGTTCACTTTTAGGCGGTGCCAGTGTGGTGGCGAAAACCATTAAAGCCGCGCAGCAGGGCAAGCAACAACTCAAAGAAAGTCAGCGACACAATGAAACGATGGAAGCGATTGCTATGGGGGCTAGAAATGCAAATTTAAAGCCAGCCTTTTATCAACAAGGATTTGGGATTTCACCATTTCGAAATATTTAAAAAAAATTAACCTCAGCCATAGCAAGACATGCCCTGACGCATCAACAAGTGGAAAGCTATTCTAAACAACTAAAGCTTTCTCATTTTCGAGGTGTGTTTATGCGAAACCAATTACCCCCATGACCCTGGAAACAGGAATGTGCTGTTGTCAATTTGGATGATTTATTTATTTATTTATTTAAACCAAATCTACTGGTTAATTGTCACTTTAACTCAGAGAGTCATATCGTGACATACAGACAATAAACACATAGATAACATAAATTTACAGTATGGCATTAGATAATTAAAGCAAATGTTCATTCGGCATTTCATAGCTTCCTAGTTATTTCAAAACTTAATAATGCTTTGCAGTAGTTATCTTCATTCACAATATCACTGGGCAACTTTTTTGGTGGAGACTGCACAAAGTTCTTTCTTAATCATAAATGTGGAAACAGTGTTCTTCATTTTTTTGGCAGTTCTCCTTGGGAGACACATCACAGAAAGAATTACTTTTATTTCCCTATCGAGCCCTTACTGACTGTAAGAGTCTGATAAGTTTCGTAGTAAGGAAAAAAATCATCAAACTCACAGGAAAAATCTGACAGCAATATGTGGCTGTACTGTAGTAATCGTATACCTAGTTAATACAGATAGGCTCTCCTAGGCTTTAACAAGATTTATAGCTTAGGAAGCCATCTCATGTACTTGAATGCTTAATTTACATGCATCTTTGTTCTGAATCTCATCCGACGCTTTCTTATTCCACATTGCCCTGATGGTATTAAAATATTTTGCTAATTGACCTGCTTTCCCCCATTCCATCTTTAGTAATTTAGTTAAAGTGTGATACTCATTTTCATTTTCTATTCTGTTTAGATCTGCTTTGTCTACAAACTTTGCTCTTATCATTTTAATTTCCTTGCATTCCCTGATCAGGTGCGCTGCACCCATAACCTTCCCACAAAACAGGCAAATGTCCTCTTTTCCTACTTCTCTCAACGCTTTGTTCTTATACACCCCCATTAACCACCAAATTATCCCTCTCATTTCTCTTTTCATTCGACATTGAGGCTTTATGCTCATAAAGTTCCTTATTTCGCAGAACTCCGTTAAGGTTCTCCTACTGGTGCACTCTTCTCTTAGCACCTGCAACTCTACGTCATTAACCCTTCTACACACTTTTTTACACACCCTACCTTCCTCTCTTTGTACGTCCCTATCCCATAGATAACCCATTCCTAATCTTTCCAGTACACTTCTTACCCCGTCCACCCAGTAGCCCTCTTGCTGATGCTTGATTTGGTGCAGGTAGGCTACCTTAAGCATTTCCCCCCTCCACCTGCTTTTAAACGAATCCAAGACTTTATGACCTTTTTTATGATATGTTGTCTAATGCTTACATCCTCACACAACATTCTCGCTCCACAATTCGCCGTGCAACTAGGTAGCCCCAAAATTATCTTGGCAAACCTACTTAAAATACTGTCAAGGGTTTTCGTTCCTTCCTCTAAACCCCATACTCCCACTCCATAAAGTGCTCTTGAAACGATGAGTGCGTTAAACACATTCTTATACACTTTGTAGTCAAGATTCGGTAACTTACGCTCAAACACTTTAACATTCGCCAATGCCGCTAGCCCTTTCGATTTTGCCCTTTTAATTTGTTCGGTCCATTTACCATACTCGCCATTATCGTCCCTAGATACTCAAGTTTTTTCACCGTCTCTAACTGTGACCCATACATGACCCACTTTTCTTTCTTAGCCAGTTTAACTCCCTTTTTGCAGACCATAACTTTGGTCTTACTCGGGTTAATTTTTAAGTTCCAGTCCTCACAGTATTTCACGATCTCGTCAATACTATATTGCATATTATAGGGTGTTAGAGCAAGCAGAAGGATGGCATCAGCAAAAGCTAGGCCCGGGATATCATAATTGTCCAAGCAGGGGTTGAACCGTTGCTCAAAGCCCTTTGAATCGAAAATATCGTTGATAAATAGCAAAAAAAAAAAAAAAAAGCTCCGGGGATAATTTGCATCCCTGTTTTAATCCTATATTAGACGTTATCTCTCCTACAATTACATCATCTATAGTTTTAACTGCACACTTCACTTCGGAATACACATTCTCAATTGCTCTTATCCTTTTATGTAACGCCCCGATTTTTCCCCAATTTAGCCATGACAGCTCCCCTGCTCACTGAATCAATCGCCTTCTCCAAATCAATAGCTGTGATATACAGCTTACCCCTTTTCCTTCTTATGTACTTGTCCATCACCGTTTTCACCACCATAATATTGTCACTGGTCCTCATCCCTTTTCTGAACACTGTCTGGAGTCTCGAGAACACCGAACAGCCCTCTGCCCATGCTATTAAACGCTTGGATAAGACCCCGGTGTACATTTTGCTCAAATTATCAAGCAAAGTTATGCCTCTATAGTTGCCTGGGTCTAGTTTGTCCCCACGCTTCTTATATATTGGACAAATTATCCCCTCCTGCCACGCCCTCGGAAATCTACCTCCTTCAAAGATTTTGTTAAAGATTTTTACCAAGCTGTCCATCATGAACCTATTGTTACTCAACTCTTGCCAAAATTCATTTGTTATCCCCGAAATAGCACCTGACTTCCCTCCTTTACTTTTTGCTATTACTTCCTTAATTTACTCTATCGATATGACTTGGTCCAGCATAGGCAGAGCGGCCTCCAGCCCCCTCGGGACGCCAAACTCATCTCTCTTCTTCCAATTATCTTTAGCATTTAACAGATTCTCATAATATGCAATCCATACTTCATCACTAATAGAGCTCCCCCCCCCCCCCCCCCCCCCCCACCACCACTTCTGCGCCCCCTACAGTAAGAATTTATCCTGCGCCACACTTTGCTACAGTCGTTAGCTTTAGAATCCTTATTTAGTGCTGTTGCTTCATTACCCTGCCATTCATCTTTCATTTTGCTGAGCAGTTAACTATATTCTTTCCTTAGACGACAAAATTCTACTCTCATCGTATCATCCCATCCTCTCTTGTATAAATTCAGTGCCCTAACAACTTCGGTTTTCCTCCTTCTACAAGATTCATCGTACCATCCTTTAATTCTCCCTACTTTTCCCCTAGCCTTCTCGCGCATTTTCCGCCCGGCCATCATAATTGCATTCTCAATCATACGTATTACCCCTTCAATTTCATCATTACTGATCATTAAACTTATCCCTATCTTTACCAGCTCAAAATTTTCTCCCTGGAAGTAGTTATGGAACTCTCTGCAGTTTTCCTCCCTCCATCTGAATCTATTTACTTTTCTCTCTATAGCTTTAACTTGTGGGTTCCCTTTTGATTTTGATTTTGTCCCCGCTCCCTGCATGTTGACGACAGTTGGGAGGTGGTGTGATTCCCCCCGTTCTTCAACAGTGAAGCTCTTAATTAGGGCTAGTGCTCCTCTGGTACACATTGCTAAATCTATTACACTTCCTCCACTCTCTGTTATATACGTCAGGTTACCTCCTTCATCCCCCACACAGACACCATTTAATATATATAGCCCTTCTGCACCACATAGTTCCAAAATCTTTTCTCCGTTCTTGTTACATTCCTTGTCTTTGCTGTGCCTATCCCCACATACAGCCTCGGCAACCCCCTTGCTGTAAAGGGGCTTTCTGTCTGCAACCCTCGCATTGAAGTCCCCTAAAAGCACAATCTCTGCCTCTTCATATATATTTTGAATTCTGTTTATTTCAATAGCTAACTCATCGAAAAGGCTTTCTCTTGCATACGGGGAATTCTCCGGAGGGTTGTAGACAAAGCCGAAACATACCGTTCCTTTCCCCCCTCCCCCTAATATCTGCTTTTACCCACACTACTTCTTCCAGTTCTGAACTAATAAATTCTGATAATTCCCTCACCTCTACTTTAATTAAAACAACAATTCCCCCCGGGAACCTACCGGTACGAGCTTTCCTAATCTTAGGTTTTGTATATATATTAAAGCCATCTATTTTAACCTCGCAACCTACAGGGAGCCAACTCTCAACAAATCCTACAATCGGCATATCTTCTATTAGGGTCAAAACTACATCGTTCCCTCTCTTATTTAAAAACCCTCTATATTTACGCTAGCAATATTCCAGTTTAGTTATTTTTTACCCCTACCCTCTTCGCTAGCGGTGGCTTTACTTCTAGTAACTCTAGCTTTCTCTAGCTCTAGTATACTGCCACATGGAGAAGAAATGACCTCCTTCTCCACATTAAACTGCTCTGTCAAGGTTTTCATGCCCCAAAGTTCTTTCAGACTAGTAACTCGTTGTTTGCCAGTCTCACCTTTCTGCAAACCACGCACTTGTCCGGTGTTCCTGGCGCTGACGCTAGTCGTTCCTGCTCGCGCCACTTCCGTGTTGGACCTGGAGGTCGATGCTCTGTGCTGAATCATCACCGCACTTCCCTCTGAACCGACAGCTGCTTCCACCTGGTTGCTAGGTCTAACTGTCTCCTGTTGCTGTTGCTTCTCCAAATCCTGGAGTTGTGCCACTGTCCAAACCCGATCCCAGTTGTTGCCACTAACCGCCAGTCTATTGCCCTATACATAAGCCTTGAGACCCGAGTTTCTGGCCTTCATTAAATGAAACTGCAAGATCCGTTGCTCGCTTGCCTCTTCTTTACTCATTTCTCTTCTTACCCATATCCTCTCCCCTTTCAGGTTCTTTGTGTTCGCCAGAATTCTGTGAGCCATCAGCGAAGAAACTAATGACACTTTCACGGGCCTTGTGCCCTTTCCCCGCCCTATCCTGGTCACATTGTCAATCTCTGAAACTCCAATGTTTATCCGCATGCCTTCACTAATCACTCGGAGCACCTTGGATGTTAGATCCTCGGTGCTTCCCTTGGCATCTTCCTTTATTCCGTAAATGAAGACGTTTTTCCTTCTCTCATCCAGCTTGGTCTTCCTTAATTCATTTACCTCCACCTCTAATATCTTCACCTTTTCTCTTAGGTCTTTTATCTCTCTACTATTCTCGGTCAGCCTTTCTGTCACTATTCCCATCTCTTCTCTTATGCATGTCTTCATCTCCTTGAATTCCTTACATTGCTCACGAAGAATGTCCCAGATCTGGTCATTTTTTGACACATCCTTTACAATTTCCCTTATTTTTTCCATTTCTTGCCATCCCAGCTGACCAGGCCCTGGGTTTGACTCCACTCCTCCAATTAATAGTAGCGTCGCCACAACCAGCGCTACCATCCCCATCGCCAAAACCCCCATCTGTTCAGTGACGTTGCCCACTATCACCTTCCCGACACCGAAATCGCACTTAACTCTAGCCTGCCAGCGGCCGATGACCGCCCGGCACTGCTGAATAGCGATTCCCATTCTTCCTTACACTTCACTGCACGTCTATTCACCTTGCTTGGTTGAAACTGATGGACCAGGAACGCATTATGTAGCTTATGTCAAAGAGGAATCCACCGTATGGTACTTTGACAGTTTTGGGAATTTCCCCCGCCCATGGAACTAGTGACCTATTTAGGAGACAGGATCAAGATGTATTATAATGTGAAACGTGAGCAAATGTTTAACAGCCAACAGTTTGGACGTTTGTGTTTAATTTTTTATATAAGAAACAGCATAAGCAAAAACGTCAACAGTATGTCGGCAGAAAGTAAAACGTTTACACTGTATGGACGTGGACCTGAAGTCAGCCTAGACTTTTACCCGCCTATCGAATTGAGTGAAAAACCCTATGGTTTGGGACTTGTCTCTCGTGAAACGTACAATCGAATATACAACATACGTGAAAATGTGAACAACAAGTTTCACTATGATGATTCTGTGCTCACCCTGAACTATGGTGGATACACGATCGATGACATTTATGAACACATTTATGTGGTGTTGATCAATCAATATGGTTTAAAGTCATTTCTCGATGGAACGCACAAGTTTGAACTTGTAGGAAATACCAACACTCATCGCTGCAGTATTTTCTCCACATTCAACATTGACTTTAAAACACGCCCCGATTCCATTGGTCCATTACTAGGATTTAAACCACGCATGTTAGAGCCCAACAAAAAACATGAATCAGACCATGAAGTGAAATTCATTGAGGACCATCATGTGTCGGTGACGTGTAATAT
Source organism: Meconema thalassinum (assembly GCA_946902985.2). Classification (NCBI taxonomy): domain Eukaryota; kingdom Metazoa; phylum Arthropoda; class Insecta; order Orthoptera; family Tettigoniidae; genus Meconema; species Meconema thalassinum. The sequence goes on from OX336391.1 coordinate 219,869,695, forward strand.
TATTAGCCAAGTGTACACCAATCAAGAGCCATCGCATTCGCTTTATGACTTTATATTGACATCGCCCAATGGCTATATTATTCGTGAAAACCCTCCAGTGGTGCTATTTCATTCTGTGACTGTCAATGGTATTAGTAATATAACATTAAGACTGATCAATAGAGATCAACAACTCATTGATCTAGATTCTACCACACCAGTGACTTACAAGTAGGTGCTAAAGCCACTATGAAGTTTGTATATAAAGCAACAACACCGTCTAGGAATGGTGTTAGTTGTTTGCCACGTGAATACACGTTAACATCTCAAGACAAGCAGATTTTTCAGCATTTGGGTTACCACGTCAACCCCCATGATGAATTCTATCCTAGAGATAGCGAACCACATCGAGGAGCAACCAGGGGTGGTAAGAATTGATCTCCATTCCCATCAAGCTCAAACACCTGGACTCAATAACAAGGATGAAATTCAATTTGTTATCAACAACCAAGATATTTATACCCTACCGCATGAAAGTGTCAATCAGATTGAAGGTCGGCTCACCAAAGCCAATGGCTCTACACCCACCACATCCAAGTTGGCCAACCATGGTTTGGCCTTTCGGTTTTCTGAAGTACGTTATATTGTCATTAACGATATCGTGGTGGATAGCACTCGAAATGTGGGAATTTCCAGTGTCATGAAACTATACCCCTCTTATAGTGAGGAAGAAGGTAAAACACTTTGCATGGCGGGTTGGTGCCCTGACTCGACCAATGACTGGATGGTACACACCGATGGCGCCTTTACTAGATATTTACCTCTTAAACTTATTTAAGCTTTGCCGAAAATCACCAGCGCATTGTGGTCAACCCAAGGCAAGTGCTTTATCTGCTGAGAGACAGGAGTGATAATAATGCACTCAAGGGAGCTGACAATGCCCCCATAGATTCAAAAATTCAACTACAACGCTTGCTATGGAAAGTGCCCCATGTGACTCTTGACGATAGCAAAAAACTGGACATACTCAAGATGGTAAAGAGAGATATGCCTCTACCCATGGAATTTAGAAAGTGGGCACTCCATGAGTACCCGCTATTGCCCACCACCAACACACACAGTTGGTCTGTAAAAACAGCTCGCTATACAGAGAAACCTCTCTACTTGATCGTGGGTTTTCAAACAAATCGCAAGTATCAACAAACCAAAGATGCCACGCAATTTGATCACCTGCAATTGAGAAATGCACGTCTTTTCCTCAACTGAGCTGTGTTTCCCTATGAAGGATTGGATTTGGATTTTTCAAAAAATAAGTTTGGCCCCCTGTAGGACTTGTTTTCTAAATTTCGATGGTCGTATTATCAAAAAGAGAACGGCCCCATGCTGCTACCCCAAGCGTTTAAGGCAAGGGCGCCACTGATTATCTTTGACTGTTCTTTCCTGGAAGAGTCTGTCAAGCCATCCAATATTGACATTCGACTAGATTTTGAAACGCATGACAATGTACCAGCCAATAAGACAGCCTACTGTGTGATTATTCATCACAAACAAGTCTACTATTATCCACTGTCCAAACAAGTGACGAGTGTATAAATAACAGGTCAACCCACGTCAAGCCGCTCAGTCATGTCTTGCTTTAAAGCATCAAGAGAAGTCACATCCATGAATTTAAACTCTGAGGAACAACGTTTCAAGACTTTTGCAACATGGCCAGTGCCTTTCATAAACCCTCAAGCCTTAGCAGCCGCTGGATTCTACTATTTATAAACAAGAGATGAAGTGAAATGTGCCTTTTGTCCCATCATCATAGACCAATGGCAAGAGAGCGATGAACCCCTGCAGGAACATCAGCGCTGGTCACCTGTCTGCCCCTACCTGTGCAGAATGGAGGTGGGAAATATACCCTGTCATTCAAGCTATCCCTCACTCGTGCCTCTGAGTGATGAAAAAAAAACAAGTTACGATACGTGTGGACTGTATGGTGTCAACGGTGCTTCGGCGAGCAGCTCACCATCAAAAACGCCTAGTTTAGAGACATTGGGACATCATCGGTGTTATGGACGTTACAAACACAAGAGACTATATTGTTGTATCAGTTGGTATCGTCCTTATCCCAAAATGACAAAAGCCTGAAAGACGTGTTATGATAATAAAATGATGTAATTCTTAAATTCTTATTTTTTTCATGCCCCCCTGTCCTACCCTAATCGCATTTTTTTCAAACTAGCATGGCAGGTAAGTCCATGTCATGACCACACCTTACTGGCCAATGGTTAGTCAGTCGTCAGTTGAACTTGGTCCAGGCAAGCGGCAACATGTTGCGCACACTCATTGTGGATTGCCAAGGGTTTAAAATTGGTGACAACAAATTTATATTTAAACAAGTGGCCATTATCGATTGTACCACGTTTTTGGATATCGCAAGCTACGCATTTGCTAATTAAACCGCCCCGTGCTTTTGATTTGTTGTGTGAAAAAGATCGTAAACTAACCCAGTGGATTGAAAATCATAAGCAACTAGACTGGAATCAAGGAACCATTTCCTATAAATATTTGGACGTGTTCATGAATGCACACTTGTCCTCGGCCAATGTGGTATTTGTGAAAGGTAATGAAAAACGTGAGTGGTTGCAACCATTTTTGGCGTCTTACTGTCAATGTATTGACCTCATGGATCTGGGCTGCCCCTTCCTGCAAACGCTGATGGATACTTGTTCCTGTGGCAACATTACCCATACAGCCATAGCGCTTGCGTGGCATCTCTTTCATTGGTTAACCACCCATGCCTGCTGGGAGTTGTTGAACGAAATTATAACTCAAGATTTGCCTGTGAATGACGCCAGTGAGATTTCTACAAGCGACGTGTAAACATCTACAACACGTGATACCATGGAGAAAGGCAATGCTACGGACAAAGCCATCGGAAAGTTCTTTGTATGCAAAAATAAACTAGGCAGTTTTACCAAAGAAGAGCTCTTGGCGCTGCCCAAGTCGTTCATATATTATGTGGCCGCCAACGTGGTGAAAGAAATCTGGCAACATGTACCAAAATCATGGACTCAAGACCTTGTGTTGAGTGAATTGCAACCCTGAACGGATTACGATCACCATATGCAAGTGGCCATGGCAAAAATACCCTCTATGCGTCAGTGCGCGACTTGTCAGCTAGTGAAACTGTATCACGGTCATAAAAGTCCGTGTAAAGACTTTGTTGAATCATTCCACGGGTGTCATGGCGAGAAAAAGCAACAACAAACACAAACATCGTCCACAGAGGAGGAGGAAGACCAAACCTTTTCACCATCCATGGAAAAGTATATGCCAGACCTGTACTGGCAGTGGCGTCATTGACAAAGTGATTCAATACTTACCTTTCGAAATCTATCTTCCAGGTTATCGTTTTTGTGGCCCTGGAGCTCATCTTGAAAAACCTTTGCAGCGTGGTGATGTACCCATTAATCTTTTGGATCATGCATGCAAAGAACATGACCTATCTTATCACCATAGTCATCCTGGTTTAAGACATGTGGCAGATAAATTGTTATTGAAAAAAGCTAAACAATGTTTCACATCCTGTGATGCCTCAGTGGGTGAAAGGATGGCAGCCCTGATTGTGATGAGTGCTATGAAAGGAAATTCGATGATGCGTGGACATGAACATTAAGGAATTGAGGATTAAGGAATTGGGATGTGTTTGTATTCTATTTTCTTTTGTCAATTCCCTATGGTTATGAAATAAAAAACAAAGGTTTACCAGAACACAATGTTTCATTTTAATTTAAAAGAAATCATGATGTTGATGGGCTGATTTTTTCATTTTCACATTTTCACACATTGTCATTTGCCAAATTGCAATTTACAGTTTTTAAAAATGTCTGTTTCAAGTTTTGCGTTTTTGATGATATGGATTTTCCATTTTGTTGATGACACTTTTTAAAAATGTCCGTTTTATGTCTTTGAATTTTTATATTTCACACATGGCCATTTCCAGTTTTTAAAAAATGTTTGTTTTAAGTTTTGCGTTTTTGGTGATATCGAAGCATGGATTTTCCATTTTGCTATTTTGGCATTTTTTTCCAATTGGTGTATGTTGAAAGTTGAGATTTGTCAATGATGTTGATGCAAGTGCTTAACCATGATGATGTTGCAACGTGTTTATGGGTGTTTGGAGGAATGTCGAGGTCTTCGACAACTGCAGGTAAGACTGTTTTACAAAAATAATGTCTATTGACCACCACATTTTAAAGGAAAAAAACTATCGACAAAACAAAATGAGTATTTAAGTGAAAATTTCCCCCTCCCCACCCACCCTACCTCACCGTGTTTGCTCTGGTCATACATACACACCAGCTTTCTCTCTACTCATACATTCACACCTGTGTTTGGGAACAAACACAACCACTTTATGTATCCCCAAAAGCACATTCTCGACATGCACACTCATCCCGAAAGAACTTTTTTTAGTTTACCATTTACGAATTACATTACAAAAATAACTAAAGTTACTAAAAATATATTACTTATTTTATATTTACAAAAAACTACTACTTTGTACAGCTTTAAAATAATCCAACTATATACCATTTTCCAATTCCCAACTCGGTTAAATTTAAAATAAAAAATTAAAATAACGTTGCATAGAACTTTTAAAAGAGCAAAAGGTCCAAGTGGGTTGTCACTATTTACAAAATCTACTATTTAGAAAAAAATATTTACAAAATACTATATCTACGAGTTACAAAAAAAAGCCATGTCCCTAAACGAACAAACAGAAAAATCACACCTCCTCCTCCTTGCTGTCATAACCCCAGGGCAGGCTGGTGAGAAAGTCATCAGCCCACACACGTTTGTTATTCATGGAGGCGAGGGTGCGTTTTCTCTGTTCCACAAGATACAAATGATGGTTGCTGGATTGTATCCTGCACTGTGTATGGGACATAGCTTTGCCAGTGCGTAAAACCGCTAAGTAATCGTCTACACGTAGCGATTTTACCACTGCCCTACCTACACCTTTTGCTCTTTTGGCTTCCTTACAGTCTAGTGTGCGATAAGCATACATTTTCGAGGCCAAACCTACGAATTCCGTCATAAGGGAATCACCGCATTCATCTTTTAAAACGCCCATTTCCTTCTTGTTTTCTATGGGCAGCTGAAACACGTTGTCAGCGCTATACGAAGAGGTGTCGAACCAGTCACTATGCTGCATCATGACGTCATAGGGGTGGCAGTGGCGAATGTGGTAAATAAATGAGTCCGTATCCATGTACAAAAGAGAGACATCCTCAAAATGGCGTTGGGCAAACTCATAGTGGAATCGATACATGACCGATTTAGAAAAGTATAAAATGACCTGGCCCAAGTAAATGGGCTTATCCATGGTCACGCTGGTCATACTCAATTCAATGGTGGCCAAATCCTCATCGATAATGTTGATCGATTTAAAATTTGGTTTGGCAATGTACCGCCGGGCACCGTAACGTCCTTCCCAGACATTCACCAATTTAATGTCGCGGTATTTGCGGACATTCTCCATGGACTTGCCATAGATGCAGTTGTTCATTAATTTGAAAAAAAAAAATAATTGAAACTGCTGTGTTGCCATTTGTCGGTGCTCTGTGTTGAGTCACATGTATGGCTTGAGCCATGGTTTTTGGGCAAAGAAAATACCCCTATGGATTTTCTTCAACACCAAGCCTTGGGCTAGACATTGCACCAACATTTGGATATGTAGCACATACCGATTTTTGTTGTAAAGTGTGCCCATAAGTTTTTCAATTTTCACTTTACTGTCAGGAGGAACCATTTGCTCAAGGCAGAATGGGAAATCGGCATGTTGATCATACAAGGATGAGGGATATTCAATATCTACTTCTAAGACATATCCACGGCCTGTTTCTTGGCTAGCCCTGATCACATCAAATTCTAACACTTGTTTGTCTGTCAGCCAAGCAAACTTGCCATAGGGCAAAGGCTGACTCATGGCGTAACCATACAAATTATTCACGTCATAGTACATTAAGTACGATTCTGGTTTGTCTGGTGAATAATCAGGCATGTAGACATTGTTCGCTTCGGCATGGCGCTGGTTAAGCGACACAAAACCACCGCGAATGCCCTTTTCAAAAAATAGAACCATGTCTACATCAGTGAGTAAATCCAATTCCACTTGAGTGCATTTTAAAGCGGCATCAAACGAGAGCCCAGGACTCGTAAAATAGTGAGCCGGGTCAAGACCATAAATGTGCTGACACAACTCACGAAATTTTTCAAACACATCGGTGAGCAGCAATACATCCAGTTTTAGGTAATGCATAGCATATTCACTTAGCGTCTTAATGCCAAACACTCGCCAAACTTAACATGCATATGCATAGTCATCATCGGAAACGGTACTACGTGTTAGTTTTGAGTAAAATTTCTCTTGTGGTGGGAGTTTTGTTTGCTTTAACACGTCCCAGCTGTTGCAGAAATCATACGGGAATATACCTTTCCGAATGCACAATGGAAATTGCTTAGGATCATTAAAATGCATTCTGGTATTTTTTAATTCCTCTTCATCGAAGCCATTCACAAGGCTGTCTAGCGAGGATGCCATAAACTTAAAGGAATCCAAAAATCGAATGCTAAAGTTGCTCAACCGCCATGTCAGGGCTGTAAAACGCTCATGGTTTTGGGGGATAATGGTAAACGAGCCCTTGTTGACATGACCCAATTCACGAATCAAAAACTGAATGTCATAATTTGCCAGATTGTGGAAAAAGACACTGATGAAACGAGGAGCTGAAAAGTTCAAATTGCATTTACTATGTGCAGCTCCAAGAAACTCTCCCGTAAAGTGTGAGTGATCACGAACGGTGTCTTCAGCACTGATCAGTGGCTTTTCGCAAATATGGCATGTCGTGACATGTTCATACCGCTGCTGCTGTTGTGGCGTTAGGCTCATGGGTACTGGGTGGTCTAGTAATCCCTGTACATGGTCGGCCAACTTATCAAGTTCATCCAAAACCATCTGGCACAATCTGGCCCCTCACGGTATTTGTAAACGGATTGTGTGGGGTCATAGGCACACACCACATTAAATTCTATGGCAAAAGGTTCATGTTTTTGAATGGGTGTGGTTGAGCTAATGGTGGGAACTGGATCACATCCCACCATGGTTGTAGTGAGGGCTTCGAAATCTGCATACACCACATAGGGGACATTGCCACGCTTGTGAATGTCCTTAAACTTTAACACAGCCTTGTCCCCTTGTGGTAATATCAATCTCACCGCTTCCTGAGAAACGCAATCTACCCTATGACGTTCTAAAAGCGTAGGGGTTTTAAAATATTGCAGACAACGGTCACAAATATATTTTTACATTTATATTTAGACATTTGACAGCTTAGCACTCTACTCAGGCTTTTAATCAGGCAATAGTGATTCACCTCTCCCTCAGACAGATATAAAAGATGAATGTGGTGTCGATTCGATTCTTTTGTGGCATAAAGAGGACCCACAATCTCATTACCATAAGGCCATAGACCATGAACGAAAAGTCCTGGTTATCTTGTTCAAACCTATGGATCTCGGTTAAGTCCATAGGGAACGATACTCGAGTTAAATTTAAAGTTTGTTTCAATTCATCAAACTTGGCCCTGTACATTCCTGGCCAACAGCCATCATGTTGTACTGGCTGAAAATATCCAGCCACACACCACAGGAAGCAATCATTGTCATGATTCTTTATATTCACCACAGCCTTTTTCGATGCCATTGCTGGTGGTGTTTTAATATAGCTAGACCCAGCATTCAACGGGTTGAAATGGCAAATGTTGATTTGTAGGTAATGACTTTTGTTTAACGCTAAATCACTGGGTCCTTGTTGCAGTTTATCAAATTTTGATAGTAAGGCATTTATCACGTTGGATTGATACCAATCGTTCAGATTATCGGCTATCAAAAGCTCTTGCATTTTACTGCCAATATAAAATGTTTTTTTATGCTCACCATCCTTGTTTTTATATATGAAATCGCACACGAGTTGTGTATTAACCTTTAAAGCCGTATGCAACCTTTGCGCTGTACAAATTTGTCCTTTAAAATTTCAAAACATGATTCCATAAAGTCTTTTGGGATCAAACTCTCTCTAACATTCACTATGCGGCCAGAGCACACACGTGACTTGAAACAGGACTCGAGAGGCTCCTAAGTTAATGTATCAATAGCAGTGGAAAAATACATGATTTTTATAAAAAGATCAATCTCACCAGAGTTTTCAGCCGTCGACTGCCTAATAAGCAATAGCCCCAAACACACACGTTGCGGGTTTTCAGCAGTGGCTGTAGTGGACAAGCCTTTTCCAACACACACTAAAAAGAAATAAAATAAATCACCATGAGTATATCTATTTCAAATAGCACCTTTCATAAACAAACAAAAAAAACAGTTTTTTATATATAACAAAAAGGTCTTACCTTGCTTTGTAAAAAGCCCTGCGTTTGGCTTTTTGTAGGTTCAAGTGGAATGGGGTTTCTGTCTCCCAACACCAGGTATGCCAATTATCTAATACAAAAAAATAACAATACATCAATCAAATGGTAAACCAATAATCATTTAATCATTGATTAGCATAAAATAAACTTAACAGTGTTATTCCAACACTTACCTCAAATATATAATATATCCAATATAGTAACCAACTGGGGTTGAGCACACGAATGTAATTAATTTTATACAAATAAGACACAGCCTATGTTAACACAGTAACTTGTAAAACAGTAATGACTGACTGTGTGTCATAACATGATCAACACTCTAATACCCCCCTGCCCTCCCCTCCTCGCCCAGCCCCTCGCCCTGTGTCCCTCTTACCACAGCTGTTAACATCACTCTTGCCCTGCAATTGGCTATGGCAATGGTAGGGGGAGGAGTTATACTCACATACTGCATTATTTCCCTGACGTCGTTGCGATATTGTTCGACCTCCAAGTGACCTCTACGGCACTGTAATTTTCCATTGGCCTGTTGTCAGCACTGGCCACATTCCTGAAACGCGATAACATGTCACATCCTGTCACCCAGCCAGCCAAGCTTCTGGCAGGCCTCTCGAGCAGATATTCTGTTCTTTCCATTCTGACTGCTAGTCTCATTCGTCTCATAGCATTATGAATTTTATTTGGTTACTGGTCAAGTGTTTACTAACCTATTTTAAAGATCATCATAAGAGATTTTCGAAAATATTCGCCTTCATCCATTCGTCATAGGAAAATATCGAAAAGCGACCCCTCGTTTTGCCATACATCGCCCCGTCGAAATAGCCATTTCCCGTATCCACCATGGCCAATCATAGCCTCGTTGTAACATACGTCAAGCACTACCGGCTCTCTGTCTACAAACACTCTTTTATTAAAAAAAATTAAAATGCATAGTTTTTTGTCCTAGAGACTTGACATTTATTTTCATGATAGAGGGGGTAGGAACATTTCATTTATGTCAAATAAACTCATTTGTCAACGTGTTAGTTTCCAAATTAGTAAAAATTCAAAATTTAAGTGTTTTCAAAAAATCTCAAAATATAAAAACTTTTATTATAAAAAATAAAGGTCATAGAGACCATTCGTTTCAACTATGGCAAATATTCTATCATGTTTGGTTTTCAAACTATCACCTACTTTCGAAAACAACATTTTTCGATTTTTTTTTAAATATAACTAGTGATCTATAGGAAAGAGGACGTCAGCTCGAGTCCAACGACACCTCATTTGTTAAATTCCGACCATTCGTTCGCCAATGATCACCAATGTTCGCGAGAAAGTAGGCTATCATTTTGTTTTTACTCCTACACCCTTGAAACTTGCTGTCCGCCTAGAGGGCATACCCACCTTTCATTAACGTCAAACAAACTTTTTTATAATTCACCGTTTCCAAAATAGCGCCAATCCAAAAAAACAAACATTTTCATTTTTTTTAAATACCAACACACATTCTTAGCCAAGAGGACGTCATCCCAACGCCATCAATACCTCGTTCGTTAAAATCCGACCACGCGTTCGGGAGATATCGGCAAAGTTTATATGAAAGTAGGGGGGGGGGGGAAATAGAACTGTCCACACCACACTACTGCACAGTTTTAGTCCTAGAGACTTGAAATTTATTTTGGGGGTAGAGGGGATCAGGGCCATACAGTTATGTCAATTTTTTTTGTAAACTCTTTAGTTTCCAAAATATAAAAATTTCAAAATTGAACTTTTTTCAAAAAAAAACATCAAAAATAAAAGAAGTTTTATTATAAAATTATAAAGGACATAAAGACCATTCGTTTCAAGCACGGCACAACGTTCTATCATGTTTGGTTTTTAAACTATTGCCTATTTTCAAAAACAAAATTTTTCAAAAACTTTTGAAAATTATAACGAGTGGTCCATTGAAAAGAGGGCGTCAGCCCCAGTCCAACGATATGTCGCATGCCCATGGTTTCGCGAAATATACATAAAAGGTCGGCATAGCCGAGCGGGTCGTGTCACTCTTTAGAACCCCTACTGCTCCCCTACTGAAGGCTTTCGACTTAGTAAACACATTTTACAATAGCTAGTGTACGAGTAGATGCAACAAATGAGTGACGACGCACGAAGCGTTTCAACAAAATCCCGTATGCGTTCATATACCATTCATCGATTGCGATGGAATTTGTTGAGTTGTTGTGTACACTTACGTGAAGGTTTCTAACTTAGTAAAACCATTTCACAGTAGGTAGCGCAAGGATACATTTTAAAAATGAGTGACAGCGCACGAATAGTTTAAACAAAATTCCGCATGCATTCATATCCCATTCATCCGATTGCAATGAAACTTTGGCGAATTGTTGTGAACGCTCCCGTGAATGTTTCTTAATTAGTTAATTCATTTTACGATAGTTTAGAGGCAGTTAACGGAATTTGAAAAAAGATTGTTTCCAAAAGCTCTTCAAGAAACAATATTACAACGCCAAAACTTTCTTTGATTGGCATTGCAACGCATGCCGGGTACAGCTAGTCTGAAATAAATATTACATTAATGAATTTATTACTTAATTAGCACACAAAAAGGAGGAGGGGTTTATTAATTGGATAACATGTTTAGATCGTTATGCGATCATCATCTGTTATTTTTTTCACCTATGCCAGAGCTTTCCAAACATTTTCTCATTGCGACACCCTATTAGCACACATTAATTCTACATGACTCGCGTTGAATTATTATAATTATAAACATAGACTAGTTTCAACAATGGAGATTTATTTTATAGAAATTTAAATTTTTCGTAGTATATATACCATGATTTTCCAAGTACACACATCAAAAAAAGTTTTGCATCACCTCGGTTCCAAGAGTTCCGGAACCGTTAAATACAAAGGGAATAGAGATCAACACAAACAACATTTCAGCTCGTTTTATTGCTCATGAGACCCACACATTGCATGTTGTACCATCATACAGCTAGACTTTCAGCATTTGTGGTCCAGATTGCAGTACACACCACTACCTCTAATACCCAGTAGCACGTCCTCTTGCATTGATGCATGCCTGTATTCGCCGTGGCATACTATCCACAAGTTCATCAAGACACTGTTGGTCCAAATTGTCCCACTCCTCAACGACAATTCGGCGTAAATCTCTCAGAGTGGTTGGTGGGTCAAGACGTCCATAAACAGCCCTTTTCAACATATCCCAGGCATGTTCGATAGGGTTCATGTCTGGCGAACATGCTGGCCACTGTAGTCGAGCGATGTCGTTATCTTGAAGGAACGCATTCACAAGATGTGCACGATGAGGTCGAGAATTGTCGTCCATGAAGACAAATGCCTCTCCAATATTCTGCCGATATGGTTGCACTATGGGTCGGAGGATGTCATTCAGGTATCGTAAAGCCGTTTCGGAGCCTTCCATGACCACCAGTGGCGTACGTCGGCCCCACATAATGCCACCCCAAAACATCAGGGAACCACCACCTTGCTGCACTCGCTGGACAGTGTGTCTAAGACGTTCAGCCTGACCAGGGTGCCTCCAAACACGTCTCCGACGATTGTCTGGTTGAAGGCATATGCGACACTCATCGGTGAAGAGAACGTGATGCCAATTCCGTGGGGTCCATTCAGCATGTTGTTGGGCCCATCTGTACCGCGCTGCATGGTGTCGGGGTTGCAAAGCTGGACCTCGCCATGGACGTCGGGAGTGAAGTTGCGCATCATGCAGCCTATTGCGCACAGTTTGAGTTGAAACACGACGTCCTGTGGCTGAACGAAACGCATTATTCAACATGGTGGCATTGCTGTCAGGGTTCCTCCGAGCGGCAATCCGTAAGTAGCGGTCATCCACTACAGTAGTAGCCCTTGGGCGGCCTGAGCGAGGCCTGTCATCGACAGTTCCTGTATCTCTGTACCTCCTCCATGTCCGAACAACATCGCTTTGGTTCACTCTGAGACGCCTGGAAACTTCCCTTGTTGAGAGCCCTTCTTGACACAAAGTAACAATGCGGACGCGATCGAACTGCGGTATTGACCTTCTAGGCATGGTAGAACTACAGACAACATGAGCAGCGTACCTTCGTCCTGGTGGAATGACTGGAACTGATCGGCTGTCGTACCCCCTCCGTCTAATAGGCCCTGCTCATGCATGGTTGTTTACATCTTTGAGCAGTTTTAGTGACATCTATGAACAGTCAAAGGGACTGTATCTTGGATACAATATACACAGTCAACGTCTATATGCCGGAGATCTGGGAACCGAGGTGATGCAAAACTTTTTTTGATGTGTGTATAATAACCTATATTAAACACCTTTCTCATAGATACAAAACTTGCCCCTTGATGTTCCAATTCAATGACTGCTATGGGCTTGGCGATCATTACAAATCTTGGTTGGTTGGTTGGTTCCTTAGTTTAGGGGCTGCGACAACGCGGTCAATTAGCCCCGTGTACTTTGGGTGTGTGTATAATTTGTCTGATAACCGGTGTAAATTTGATGGCAGTATTGGTGTGTGTTATCTGTGATTCAGGTAGAAGCACTGCAGACGATTAATATTTTCAAGTAGTTCCTACTTTTGCCACCAAAGGCTACCATCCACGACACCTAGCTGCAGACGCGACTACTAAATGCCATCGCAGTCAGCACCCGGTTGTAAACGTTGGAACTAATAGAGCGTTATCAAACTAAGCTACATATTTTTGCTTCCACAAGTGTAATTAGTGGAAGGCTCTTTTTCATGCCATAAATCTATGACATGGGACCCCCGGCTTTACTCCTCCCCCCCCCCGCCCGAATGAAGTCAAACTGAGGAATTTTTAACGCACTTAAAAATCTGACAATCTGACGACTTCGGCAGGGTTTGAACCCACGATCTTGGGCATAGAAGCTCAGCATACTACCAACTATGTTTTATTTCGGGTCGAATGCAGGACTAATTCACACGTCTTTTTCTGACAAATTTGTCCATTCCTGGTGTTTCTCGTAAATTATATCACTTTGAACCAATACAATAATTACACATGTCACAAAACTAAGATACAAACTGAAGGAAAGCAGTTGATAATTTCGCTGTGTGTAGGCCGTGTGAAGAGTTTAGATAGCGCGAACAGAGACATGTAGCGCCATCTTTGTGCTTATCAACATCTCGATCCCGAATACGCCAAATGGAGGGAAACAAAACTCAGCAATTTTTCTTTTTTATATTCACTGGCCGTGAAAGAAAATATACCATCTTTTTGGAAGCCTTCATAGGGAGGCTATGGCTGCTTGAGCTTTAAGTTCTCGCAGTAAAGAGGCGGAGATGCACTTCATAATAAGTGAGGTAGCGCGCAGTTCGCTACACCTGTGGGGGTCCGGCTGGAGACACCAAGAGCCCGCTGATGAGCCAGCTTGGTGTCCTAGACGAAACTTCACACAAGACACGACACAAACCTAGCAAAATTGCTCAGTTTTAATTCACTGGCCGTGAAAGCCAATATACCGTAATTTTGATGGTAGAACGCGACGACACCCCGACATCCTGTTTGGACAGCACTGATCTAGGATTACAAGGGTACCGTGCCTACTCATCACCTATTTCGTCCAAATTTATGGTATATGCAGGGTTTGGGACTGAGGGTACGGTCGGAACGCAAAAAAGGTCGGATTACTAGAAGGTACAGAAAAATACGGATTTTCATTAAAATAAAAATCTCTGAACCAAAAATTGACTACTGTACGTATGCACATTGTTGTCTACAGTAAAAACATTGCATTAAAGTACACCACACAAAAGCTGTTAATATTTCATTTTGAAAAAGAGAAATACTGTACAGTAGGAAATAATACTTACGAAGAAAGTCAGCTATAGATTTTTGTTTGTAAGATCAAATTCTAGACTTAGCTGCAGTGTCCCTCAATTTCTTGATACAGAAAAACCAAAGAACAGTTAGCACTAAAAACTTCACGTACTGTACAAAACACGGACAAAAACAGAAATGATACGAGAGATGACGGCGGCGCATTATAACGGACAGGCGATACCAACAAATACCTGTAAACAACAACAATGCAGTAAATAACAATGGCTTGACGGCTAGTGAGTCTCCGGCACGAGTCGGCGCAAGTTCGGCTCGAGCACGTTCGGTTCAACCGGAGCGACGGACTAGTCGTGGACGGACGAGAGGGGTTCTACTGTATCTTTAACATTAATCAAAATTTGTAACAGATCTGGTTTCTTTAAGTCTTTAAGTGTATTTTTAATATTTTAGATACCGGTAGTATTTTTAGAAATCAGATAAAAAATTGAATTTACTGTAAGACTTGCAACTTCATTTTTGTATTAACTACTGCCCCGGCGGCGAGATTGCAATTTCTAGTTCACTTTTAGCATTGGAGAGCGATACGGCTTTCTGATTGGCTATTCTGACGAAACACGTCAGTAGCAAAGGATGTGATTAGTCAGCGTAGTTAAAGGGTGGAGCCTAACAGAGGTGTCATTCCAGGTTTGAAAAACATAATTATGTAGAACTCCCGCTGTTTTAACTTCGTAATTTCTTGGTACCCGTATACATTGTAATGCGCCTTGAAATAGTTGCATGATCATTGTTCCTAGGCCATAAGTGCTTCCACATCTTCTTAAATCATGAAGAATCATTTCCAGAATGTTTTTCATCGATTAACACCCCCTTGTAGCCTACCATTTCGGTCATTCTACAAATAGGGGACACTTTATGGTCGTATGGCTGTATAGAGTTTGTCATTCTAACAACACAGTTCTATGGCAAATGTATCATTGTATACATGCATATCTTACAAATAGACTATAATTTAACAAAATTTTGAGAATTGAACAATACAATAAAAGATTATGCAATTTGTCATTAACATGGATGTCCCTAGGCATCACTTTCTAAGTATTTGCTATTGAATTTATTGAAGTATGAGGTTTCTTTTCGTTATGAAAGCAAACATTTGACTAGCATATAAACCTTAACTTCCACGCTATATCTACGCTGACTGATCACATCATTTGCTGCAGTCGTGGTCCGTCAGAATAGCCAATCAGAAAGCCGTATCGCTCTCCAATGCTAAAAGTGAACTAGAAATTGCAATCTCGCGCCCCGGCGTCTCTAAAAGCCGGAGTAGTAGAATGGGACGTAAAACCGATATCAATATTATTATCATTACAACAACGATCCGCATCTTTCTTCATCAATCAAGTGTGTAGTGAACACCTTGTGCTTACGAGTCAGAGCACTGGCGATGTGTGAACCATAGCGTGTGCAAGCTATCGCCACGACCGACACGAACCTAGCAGTGCGGCGTGATAGTATATCAACAGACAATTGACAACACATTGCGCGAGTCACTATTAAAATCAAGGAGAGGACCTAACGGCTCGGAAGTGAAGGCACAGGCTTATGCTCATCATATGCTCAAAACATTGCGTTAGGCTCATAAGAATAGCATTGGATGGTGTGACATACGTTCTAAAAAAGAGGAGATATTTCGCGTGTGGGTCGAAATGTCGACGTGTGGGGCATATTATTGCACAAACAGAACTCCCACCTGCCAAAGTAATGTCATTTCACAAGTAAATCCACTTTATTTGCCATTTATTGTGTTAAGTTTTCATCCTTAGGGTAGCCACCTTATGGTACTGTTCTAGTATCATTCGTTAAATGTTCAAATAATAGCGTATGTTTCCACCAATATAAGTATTTTGATTGCTAACAATTAAGTACGGATATTTTCCTTTGTTTCTTACTAGAAATAGTTTCTGCTTGTCAATTAATGAACGGTATTACTGTAATCTAATTACCCCAATCTATTTTTAACGTGGCTTGAGCTCTAGCTTTATTGCTCGTGGGTGTTAGAAGATTGATATGCCATTATTTGTATATTTTAGCGTGTTAATCTCAAACCTCAGCCACCTTGTTTATTTTGTTACCGGAACTGAACTGGCCTATTTTTTAAAAAACATCGTGCAATAAAAACAATAACGCCACCACCCAATTAGTTCTCTTGCCTTAATATTTTACATTTATTTAATGTAGGCCTATTTAATTTATTTAATACACATTCCTGAATATAATCGCAGGCCTACTGGTATCTCAGTACCGTAATTATTTGTCTATTATTGGGCAAAAGTTAAGGGTGTCTTCCTGATTGCGGTCATTCCAGATTGCGTTCACCTCATTAGTAGTCCAGATTGCGGTCACTTTCATTTTAGGGAAGAGCTATAAGCATTGCAGCGTCCAGATTGCGATCATTGAGGGCAAGGTAGAGGGAAAGCTTCCTTCAAAAATACCATCTCATAATTTGAGTAGTTTTGACAGTGAACTTATTGATTTTGACTTATCAAAAGTCACAGTTTCAAATCTGGAATGTTAATAAACCTAAAACTTCAAATGTTTGTTTTTGTGTGTAGGAGGAGGCGGGGACAAAAATTGATTACAAAGGGGGTTTAGAATCAAACGCAGAACAAATTACTTTTACGAGACGAATTTCTCGAGCTAATGAAAATAGTTTTTTTCACGATATACAGCACCTATTATAAAAATAGATATCTCGCGCCTCAAATACCCTGTACGTATAAAATTTCCCGTTTCAACAATTTTGTTGAAAGTGAACGTCGTTGATTCCGATCCTGAAACGTTTCTATTCTTAAGACTGAAAATGTTATAATCATTGCTTTACGAGGTGCTGTCAGATTGGGAGGGGTCTTGATTTCTTTAAGCGAAGTTTTATGGGGTGTGCTCAGCTGAACACTGAACTGTATTCTTTGGTTAGGTAGGGAAATATCAGTTTCCCCTTGTTATCCACAAAACTTACGGAAGGTATGAGTCAGTCGGGAAGAACCAAGAACCAAGGACCGGTCTCCCAAGAAAAGTGATCGCAATCTGGACGCTGGAATGTTTATAGCTCTTCCCTAAAATGGAAGTGACCGCAATCTGGACTGCTAATGAGGAGAACGCAATCTGGAATGACCGCAATCAGGACGCTGGAATGTTTATAGCTCTTCCCTAAAATGGAAGTGACCGCAATCTGGACTGCTAACGAGGTGAACGCAATCTGGAATGACAGCAATCAGGACGCTGGAATGTTTATAGCTCTTCCCTAAAATGAAAGTGACCGCAATCTGGACTGCTAATGCGGTGAACGCAATCTGGAATGACCGCAATCAGGACGCTGGAATGTTTATAGCTCTTCCCTAAAATGGAAGTGACCGCAATCTGGACTGCTAACGAGGTGAACGCAATCTGGAATGACAGCAATCAGGACGCTGGAATGTTTATAGCTCTTCCCTAAAATGAAAGTGACCGCAATCTGGACTGCTAATGCGGTGAACGCAATCTGGAATGACCGCAATCAGGACGCTGGAATGTTTATAGCTCTTCCCTAAAATGGAAGTGACCGCAATCTGGACTGCTAATGAGGTGAACGCAATCTGGAATGACCGCAATCAGGACGCTGGAATGTTTATAGCTCTTCCCTAAAATGAAAGTGACCGCAATCTGGACTGCTAATGAGGTGAACGCAATCTGGAATGACCGCAATCAGGACGCTGGAATGTTTATACCTCTTCCCTAAAATGAAAGTGACCGCAATCTGGACTGCTAATGAGGAGAACGCAATCTGGAATGACCGCAATCAGGACGCTGGAATGTTTATAGCTCTTCCCTAAAATGGAAGTGACCGCAATCTGGACTGCTAATGAGGTGAACGCAATCTGGAATGACCGCAATCAGGACGCTGGAATGTTTATAGCTCTTCCCTAAAATGGAAGTGACCGCAATCTGGACTGCTAACGAGGTGAACGCAATCTGGAATGACAGCAATCAGGACGCTGGAATGTTTATAGCTCTTCCCTAAAATGAAAGTGACCGCAATCTGGACTGCTAATGCGGTGAACGCAATCTGGAATGACCGCAATCAGGACGCTGGAATGTTTATAGCTCTTCCCTAAAATGGAAGTGACCGCAATCTGGACTGCTAATGAGGTGAACGCAATCTGGAATGACCGCAATCAGGACGCTGGAATGTTTATAGCTCTTCCCTAAAATGAAAGTGACCGCAATCTGGACTGCTAATGAGGTGAACGCAATCTGGAATGACCGCAATCAGGACGCTGGAATGTTTATAGCTCTTCCCTAAAATGAAAGTGACCGCAATCTGGACTGCTAATGAGGAGAACGCAATCTGGAATGACCGCAATCAGGACGCTGGAATGTTTATAGCTCTTCCCTAAAATGGAAGTGACCGCAATCTGGACTGCTAATGAGGTGAACGCAATCTGGAATGACCGCAATCAGGACGCTGGAATGTTTATAGCTCTTCCCTAAGATGAAAGTGACCGCAATCTGGACTGCTAATGAGGTGAACGCAATCTGGAATGACCGCAATCAGGACGCTGGAATGTTTATAGCTCTTCCCTAAAATGAAAGTGACCGCAATCTGGACTGCTAATGAGGTGAACGCAATCTGGAATGACCGCAATCAGGACGCTGGAATGTTTATAGCTCTTCCCTAAAATGGAAGTGACCGCAATCTGGACTGCTAATGAGGAGAACGCAATCTGGAATTACCGCAATCAGGACGCTGGATTGTTTATAGCTCTTCCCTAAAATGAAAGTGACCACAATTTGGACTGCTAATGAGGTGAACGCAATCTGGAATGACCGCAATCAGGACGCTGGAATGTTTATAGCTCTTCCCTAAAATGAAAGTGACCGCAATCTGGACTGCTAATGAGGTGAACACAATCTGGAATGACCGCAATCAGGACGCTGGAATGTTTATAGCTCTTCCCTAAAATGAAAGTGACCGCAATCTGGACTGCTAATGATGTGAACGCAATCTGGAATGACCGCAATCAGGACGCTGGAATGTTTATAGCTCTTCCCTAAAATGAAAGTGACCGCAATCTGGACTGCTAATGAGGAGAACGCAATCTGGAATGACCGCAATCAGGACGCTGGAATGTTTATAGCTCTTCCCTAAAATGGAAGTGACCGCAATCTGGACTGCTAATGAGGTGAACGCAATCTGGAATGACCGCAATCAGGACGCTGGAATGTTTATAGGTCTTCCCTAAAATGAAAGTGACCGCAATCTGGACTGCTAATGAGGTGAACGCAATCTGGAATGACCGCAATCAGGACGCTGGAATGTTTATAGCTCTTCCCTAAAATGAAAGTGACCGCAATCTGGACTGCTAATGCGGTGAACGCAATCTGGAATGACCGCAATCAGGACGCTGGAATGTTTATAGCTCTTCCCTAAAATGGAAGTGACCGCAATCTGGACTGCTAATGAGGAGAACGCAATCTGGAATGACCGCAATCAGGACGCTGGAATGTTTATAGCTCTTCCCTAAAATGAAAGTGACCGCAATCTGGACTGCTAATGAGGAGAACGCAATCTGGAATGACCGCAATCAGGACGCTGGAATGTTTATAGCTCTTCCCTAAAATGGAAGTGACCGCAATCTGGACTGCTAATGAGGTGAACGCAATCTGGAATGACCGCAATCAGGACGCTGGAATGTTTATAGCTCTTCCCTAAGATGAAAGTGACCGCAATCTGGACTGCTAATGAGGTGAACGCAATCTGGAATGACCGCAATCAGGACGCTGGAATGTTTATAGCTCTTCCCTAAAATGAAAGTGACCGCAATCTGGACTGCTAATGAGGTGAACGCAATCTGGAATGACCGCAATCAGGACGCTGGAATGTTTATAGCTCTTCCCTAAAATGGAAGTGACCGCAATCTGGACTGCTAATGAGGAGAACGCAATCTGGAATTACCGCAATCAGGACGCTGGATTGTTTATAGCTCTTCCCTAAAATGAAAGTGACCACAATTTGGACTGCTAATGAGGTGAACGCAATCTGGAATGACCGCAATCAGGACGCTGGAATGTTTATAGCTCTTCCCTAAAATGAAAGTGACCGCAATCTGGACTGCTAATGAGGTGAACACAATCTGGAATGACCGCAATCAGGACGCTGGAATGTTTATAGCTCTTCCCTAAAATGAAAGTGACCGCAATCTGGACTGCTAATGATGTGAACGCAATCTGGAATGACCGCAATCAGGACGCTGGAATGTTTATAGCTCTTCCCAAAAATGAAAGTGACCGCAATCTGGACTGCTAATGAGGAGAACGCAATCTGGAATGACCGCAATCAGGACGCTGGAATGTTTATAGCTCTTCCCTAAAATGGAAGTGACCGCAATCTGGACTGCTAATGAGGTGAACGCAATCTGGAATGACCGCAATCAGGACGCTGGAATGTTTATAGGTCTTCCCTAAAATGAAAGTGACCGCAATCTGGACTGCTAATGAGGTGAACGCAATCTGGAATGACCGCAATCAGGACGCTGGAATGTTTATAGCTCTTCCCTAAAATGAAAGTGACCGCAATCTGGACTGCTAATGCGGTGAACGCAATCTGGAATGACCGCAATCAGGACGCTGGAATGTTTATAGCTCTTCCCTAAAATGGAAGTGACCGCAATCTGGACTGCTAATGAGGAGAACGCAATCTGGAATGACCGCAATCAGGACGCTGGAATGTTTATAGCTCTTCCCTAAAATGAAAGTGACCGCAATCTGGACTGCTAATGAGGTGAACGCAATCTGGAATGACCGCAATCAGGACGCTGGAATGTTTATAGCTCTTCCCTTAAATGAAAGTGACCGCAATCTGAACTGCTAATGAGGTGAACGCAATCTGGAATGACCGCAATCAGGACGCTGGAATGTTTATAGCTCTTCCCTAAAATGAAAGTGACCGCAATCTGGACTGCTAATGAGGTGAACGCAATCTGGAATGACCGCAATCAGGACGCTGGAATGTTTATAGCTCTTCCCTAAAATGGAAGTGACCGCAATCAGGACTGCTAATGAGGAGAACGCAATCTGGAATGACCGCAATCAGGACGCTGGAATTTTTATAGCTCTTCCCTAAAATGGAAGTGACCGCAATCAGGACTGCTAATGAGGAGAACGCAATCTGGAATGACCGCAATCAGGACGCTGGAATGTTTATAGCTCTTCCCTAAAATGAAAGTGACCGCAATCTGGACTGCTAATGAGGTGAACGCAATCTGGAATGACCGCAATCAGGACGCTGGAATGTTTATAGCTCTTCCCTAAAATGAAAGTGACCGCTATCTGGACTGCTAATGAGGTGAACCCAATCTGGAATGACCGCAATCAGGACGCTGAAATGTTTATAGCTCTTCCCTAAAATGGAAGTGACCGCAATCTGGACTGCTAATGAGGTGAACGCAATCTGGAATGACCGTAATCAGGACGCTGGAATGTTTATAGCTCTTCCCTAAAATGAAAGTGACCGCAATCTGGACTGCTAATGAGGTGAACGCAATCTGGAATGACCGCAATCAGGACGCTGGAATGTTTATAGCTCTTCCCTAAAATGGAAGTGACCGCAATCTGGACTGCTAATGAGGTGAACGCAATCTGGAATGACCGCAATCAGGACGCTGGAATGTTTATAGCTCTTCCCTAAAATGGAAGTGACCGCAATCTGGACTGCTAATGAGGAGAACGCAATCTGGAATGACCGCAATCAGGACGCTGGAATGTTTATAGCTCTTCCCTAAAATGAAAGTGACCGCAATCTGGACTGCTAATGAGGTGAACGCAATCTGGAATGACCGCAATCAGGACGCAGGAATGTTTATAGCTCTTCCCTAAAATGAAAGTGACCGCAATCTGGACTGCTAATGAGGTGAACGCAATCTGGAATGACCGCAATCAGGACGCTGGAATGTTTATAACTCTTCCCTAAAATGAAAGTGACCGCAATCTGGACTGCTAATGAGGTGAACGCAATCTGGAATGACCGCAATCAGGACGCTGGAATGTTTATAGCTCTTCCCTAAAATGGAAGTGACCGCAATCTGGACTGCTAATGAGGAGAACGCAATCTGGAATGACCGCAATCAGGACGCTGGAATGTTTATAGCTCTTCCCTAAAATGGAAGTGACCGCAATCTGGACTGCTAATGAGGTGAACACAATCTGGAATGACCGCAATCAGGACGCTGGAATGTTTATAGCTCTTCCCTAAGATGAAAGTGACCGCAATCTGGACTGCTAATGAGGTGAACGCAATCTGGAATGACCGCAATCAGGACACAACCTAAGTTAAGGATAGCGTGAGTGTCTGGTTGCCTGAAATCCCACAATAATTACAGGTTAAAAAACTGCATACCGGTATAATACATTCATTTCCCAAGTGCTATACTATATTTTAGATTGGTGTATTGCTCTAGTTTATGCTGTAAAATTAAACAGTTTACATGATTTTCGAGCTCGACGAAAAGTATTGTGACAGCCGTACACTTCACGCTAGCCAGCAAAGATCAACAAATATTTCTTGATTTCCATTGTCATATACCTACATCTTCGCACTATACCTGCTCACGAATCTTTTACTGGTTGGTTGGTTCTTAAGTTTAGCGGCTGCGACAACGCGATCATGTAGCCCCGTGTACTTTGGGTGTGTGTAGAATCTGTCTGATAACCGGTGTTAATTTTGATGACTGTAATAGTGTGGGTTATCTGTTATTTTTTTAAATTTAAGTACTGCAACTTAGAATTTTTCAAATAGTTCCTACTTTTGACGCCAAGCGCCACCGTCAACGACTCCTCGGCCAAGTTCAGAACTTAGCTACTAGACGCCACCGCAGTCGGTTCTTGGCAACGAACGTAGAAACCTAAGAGCGTTGTTTACATTCTTAACCTATCCAATTCCGCTTCACACAGGTGCAATTAGTGGAAGGTTCTTTAACATGCCATAACTCTATGACATGGGACCGCCGGCTTTACTTCCCCTCCGAAGGAAGGCATACCGACGGCTTCGGCCGGGTACCGTAGACTCAATTTGCCGCTTGAGCCAGGCTAGTATGGGGGCGTGGTCCGTACTTCAACCCTCCGCATGCTATAACGCTGACAAGGCGTCTCCTTATTACTCCTTTATTAAAATCCCGCATATGCGGCTTAAAAGCATTAAAATGTGGTTAGTTCCGAATCACGCACAGTTCGCTACCGCGGGTATTACTGCTGAGGTCATTAAGTTCAATTATGTTATTGCCACACTAAACGACGCAGAACTATTGTTTGATTGAATTGATATTATCTTACTATGTTGTTGCTCATTTTCATTGTGCTATCTACGAGTATAGGTTCCCTGCCTCCTTCGGAGGGGAAATAAAGCCGGCGGGCCCATTTCATAGCTTTATGGCATGTACGAGAACATTCCACTAACTATAACTGTGTGAAACGCTCTATAAGTTCCAACGTTCGTCGCCAGGTGCCGGTTGTGGTGACATCTAGAAGCCAAGTTCACAGCTAGGTGTCGTTGACGGTAGCATTTGGTAGCAAAATTAGGAACTACTTGAAATTGATCGTCTGCAGTCCTTGCCTGAATTACAGATAACACACACTAATATAGCCATCATAATTAACACCGGTTATCAGACAGATTCTACACAACCCAAAGTGTACCGCGTTGTCGCCGCCCCGAAACTAAGGAACCAATCAACCCAACCGCAACAAGGGAGGAGACTGGCGTGCGAAGACATCCGAGATGCACCGTGTACTGCCGATACAGTTGTCTCACAATGTAATTAAGGGCAGATGCCCATACAGTTCCGCCCCTTAAAACAACAATAACTAACTCACAATGTAATTTGCTCATGAGTGCGACATTTGTGGTTCTTCCTCGACTTTGTGTATAATTTACGCTGCTTTGTTCTCTTGAAGTTATTCAAATATATTCTATTTAATCCCGAGGTGAATGTGATGTCTGGACTTCAGCATTCGTGACGAATGAGCTACACCAGTTTTATCGCGCAAGTGTCTATCGTCTTCTCTGATATCAAGCAGTCTTGTACCCTCCCACTAAGTGCAACATCCGGAACAATTATCCGCCAGCTGTTACTGCTTTCAGGAAATATCACTTTATGAAGGCAATGCAATGAAGGCACTGCACTAACACAACCTACTTCTATCTCATCCATTTTGTAATGAATGCTGCCCTCGGAAATAATCCAGCTTGCGTTTTTGCGATCAACATTCCGGCGTTTCGGTCGCTGAAATTCGGCGACCAAAATTACGCTTGTATAACATGCACATAATCGGCCGATCGCGACGCCGAAATTCGACCGCGTCTTTTCGGTCCGTGTAACATGGGCCTTGCAAGGAAACCGGACCACTGGAAGTGATTTCAAAACTTAAAAGTTGTCACATGCATTAACCAGAAATCGAACTCAGTCAGCCATGATAAGAGGCAAGCAACTGCACCGCTGCGCCATTACGCCCACACATACACAAAGAAAGAAAGAAAGAAAGAAAGAAAGAAAGAAAGAAAGAAAGATAGTTATTTCTGTTGGCCTCAAGTTAGGAATCATCCAGCGATTTGCAAAACAAAACAAAAAAACAACACGGAAAACGTCTTCTAAGATAATTGAGGTGGTAATCGAACATTTTGCCTCTCTAGGCTGAGTGTTCCCCGTTGCTAGCCTCAGACCAGAATTTAACCCTTTTGATCCCAAGCTAATATGTTAATAACACCAAGCCAAGTTTAGGGAAAATACATTTTTTTTATAAACAATATCTCCTAGTACGATTGTAACGTGTTTTTCGAGGGTATTTTACGCCACTGACATAAGTCAGTTGGAAGCCATTCTATATTTATTTACGCGGCAAATTGTTCAGCCAAGAGAAGTTTTCATGTAACTTATTATTATTATTATTAAGGTATTTTTGGAGCGTTTTTTTATAAAATTATAAGTATACAGATAGGTTTTCAATGTTATAGAAACACTATCAAGCGAATTATTACGAACAACATTATCGCGGAAAATTATATGATTACGGAATTTTTCGGATTTTGTCAGTTAGAGTTTGTTGAGAGAGATGAGTCACTGGGAATTCGGCTACAGACTTATTCTTGTCGAGAAGCATGACGCAAGCGGGGTTGCTGCTTCAAGAAAAGGCGAAATGGCCTGGACCGGTAATCGACATCATCGCCGCGCCGAGTGTAATGACCCTGAGGTGGGGAGTATCGCGTGGTGGCTCAGCCAATCAGAGGAGAGCGGACGAGAAGAAGACGGCACTGGAGAGGGGAGGTGACGAGTGCATATATGGTTTGCGCGCCGAGGAGGCAGGGCGATTATCTTTATAAAACTTGACCGTTGTGGTTGCACGTGTGGTTGGCTCCGAGGTGTTCGGACCATAAATATAACATTTCTACAAATATTTCTACAACTAACGAAGAAGATGACGACGTCCAGAAGGCTGTGGGAAGCTCTCTTCAACATCCAGTACGAGGGAAATGCTACGGCAATTTCCAATGGTAAGCGCGAATGACTCAGAACTACATAATCTCTCGTTTCTTTGATTCATATTCAGTATTTCAGTAACTTCATAGCTTGGGAATAATAGTAAAATCAGTAATTCATCCGACTCCGTTTTCACGTAATTCTCTAGCGGTAATATTCAAATCGCAACGTTCCAATTTAAATTTAAAATATATTATTATTATTATTATTATTATTATTAATTTTGCCATACTTGTTTTATATAATAAATTCATTTCTTTTAACCATGCAATCTTTGCTTTCAGTAGGTAGCATTAGATATAGACCAAATTCCTTCTCCTGATACAATTGTTAGTTGGGTTAATGATCAAATCATACCACGATCTGAGTGTAAAGATTCTTGAAGGTGTTCTACCAGAGCTAGGTGTTGTTAAATATAAATTTAGATTTCAACATAGCGTTGAGGTCTTGGCGCCCATTAATACAACATATCCTAGTCAGAGTAAACATTACATTTGTACACCCCAACAGTGAGGGCCAGTAAAACCGTTTCATGATGATTCCTTTTTTCCGCAGCACGTAAATATATTTTTGACGTATTAGATTCTAAATAATTAATATTATGATCCATTTGTTTAATCAAAAACACTTTAAATTTTATAAAATTTAAATTGGAAATATTTATATAATTTTGACAGCCTAAGCAACCTAAAAAGTATCCTTTTTTAAAACCTTATTTATTTCCTTTTCATTCTATGACCTATCTTAATAAGCATAGAGCAAGAACATAAATAAACACGGCTTCAAAGTGTAACAATAGCGGGATGTCAGCTCATTGCAGCATGTTTAAAGAATACTTATTATGAATCCAATATTATTCACGGAACATCGATATATCCAGAGAGAGAATGATTCCGTCGTTGTCTTGGTTACAACACTGATGGCACTGCGCGGCTGGAAAAAATAATACAAATTGTATAAAAACGTGCTCGATAGATCAGCTCCTGGTATTTCATGGCAGAAATTCCCTTGGCTGATATATCGGTCCCTGTCACTATAAGGGTTAATATCTTGGCAGAGTAGAGAATCTAACCTAGGACCTTTGGAATCGCAGTCGTAATACGTTCCCTGAAACCACAGAAGGCGACAAAGAACAATCAGGCGTTACGAAAATGTTACACTCAACAGTCTTCTACCTAATTACAGGCCACTTTTGACGTAACTGGAAGATAAGTCAAGTTTTCATTGTTTAGGAGGCTAATATATCCTCACTGTATACTTAGGGTGTAATTAAAAATACTACACGGGTGGTTTTGCGACCGGAGAGTAGAATATTATCTAAATCATACTGCGCACATTTCCTTGAAATGCCCAGGCATTTGTCTCAGACAACAGGGCGGTGTTTTTCCTGGTGATAAGCTAATTGGTTTACCTCTCAGTAGGCCAGCATACCAGACCAGTATATAAACTGCTCTAGGGATGTTAGTAGGTTGTGCACCTGCTAAAATATAAGGTGAGTATGTCCAATACTTTTCAAACAGCTTTCTCGATGGGTCAGTTCACTTCAATATTCCAGAAGGGCGGCTTCGATTCCCCACAGGCTTGGTTTCTCTACCAGATGGCAGAGCAAAACGGAACATCGAAATTGGGTAGTAGAGTGACTCTAAGTCAAATGATCTACAGTATTGTATCTGAGACCGCACGATTAATATTATTATTATTATTATTATTATTATTAACCGGTCATGGTGGCTGATGGCACTGGCATCGAGAGAGCGAGGGTTCAAATCCCACCTCAGCCGTCCTGAAAATGGTTTTTGTGGTTTTCCATTTTCACCACCTGGAAAATGTCAGGACGGATCATTTCAACAGGTCCACAGGTGACTTCCTAAGAATATCGCTACCCGGTTGTTGTTGTTGTTGTTGTTGTTGTTGTTGTTGTTGTTGTTGTTTTTGTTGTTGTTGTTGGAGTCTTCAGTCTTTTGACTGGTTTGGTACAGCCCTCCAGGCCTCCCTGTCCTGAGCTAAACGTTCTTCTCTACACAGCTACCATACACTATATCCGAGGCAATCTGTTTAACCTATTCTAACCTTGGACTACCCCCACAGTTCTTGTCCTCTACCCTTCCTTCCATAGGCTAACTAAGCTTGCTATTCCTGGGCGTCTTAGTATGTGCCCTACCAACCCATTTCTTCTCTTCATTAGCAGTCGTCTGAAACATCTCTCCTCTCCCACTCGTCTTAATACCTCTTCATTTTAACCCTATCTACCGGTACCCATCTGATCTTCATCATTCTCATGTAACACCACATTTCAAACGCTTCAATTCTCCTCTTCTCTGCTGCACCAACAGTCCAAGTTTCACTTCCATAGAGTGCCACGCTCCAGACAAAGGCTTTCAAGAATGAACCATTCTTATTTAGACCCAAGTTATCGGTCGCATGGGCCATCGGCCTGTCACCATCCCCAGTCTGATAAAGTGTGTTTAGCTCCATGACACCGCCTTTGCTATGATTCCTCGCAGAGTCCGTAGGTGAATCCGAGCAGGGAGGATAAGCGATTAAAACATATAGGTTATTATTATTATTATTCCAATGCGGTAAGTTGTCAATTGCGATATATTGTATTCTGCAAGAAGGAAGTTAATTTAACAACGAAACTCTCCCTTCATCTCTCAGTATCTAGACCGACCTTGCTGTATGGAAGTGAGATCTGAGCGGATTCTCGAGACAGTCTCAAATCAAAATGAATTATGAATTATTGTCACTACTATTTATTTATTAGCCTATTTTTGAGCCTATTTTCATTTATAAAAAAATAGGTTTTATGAGTTCATCTTTTGTTCGTGTGTGTGTCGCCCCTGATAACTAATAAACGGCTGGAGCGATTTCAATGAAACTCGGTAAGTTCATAGTACTATTTTGGCCAACCCGTCCATGTCCCTCAAATATTATTATGTCTCACCAATCCAACATGGCGGCTGTGCGAAATATTTCACCGGCATTCTATATCTCCGAAACTATTACTCATATCACCCTGAAATTTTGTTCACCTATGTGACTTTCAAATAACTGTTAAATTCAAAACGAATATGACGGCCAAGTGAAGTTGAAGCATTTAAATAGACTTTTATCGCAATTTAACCATCCGAACGCAGTGAAACTTGGTACAGCATATGAATATACCAATTGCAATGCACTGACATCTAATTTAGTTCAAATGTTTACATAACCTCAAGATGGCGGATGTGTGAAATTCTAAAATTAAGTTTAATTTTCTTGTGTTCTAATCATGAGATGGAAATCAACGTTTGAATAATGAATGTACACAATAATCTTCGTCTAATAGTACATAACTCTATGACCTACATGTATTAAAATCCAACATGACGAACATCCGAAATATTTAGACGGTTATCAATATCTATTAATCTATGACAACAATCAAACTGAAATTTTGTATGTGTATAGAGGCTATACACACTATATACCTCTTATAGAAAAGACTTGATACTCAAACTTCTCCTGCCATCGACCCCCAGTTATGAAAGACAGAAACAAGACTTAAAGACGAAACAGAACGACATTTTGGAGTGACTTTTACAGCACGGATGCGATGATAGACAACGACTGGATGCTAAGCCTACGCGAACTATGCCACGTCGTGACCAGATACGTTTCTCACAGATTCCACTACAAAGTATGCATGAACAAGAAATACCAGGCCCAGAGTGTGTATGCTCGTGGTGCGGAAAGAAGTGTGATAGATACCTCGCAATGTGGTGTGAACCACACAACCACACAGTTGAGTGTCGACCAATCGTATCTTACATTTAATGCATATTTTGCGCTGTATGATATACTACTTATTTAATAAATCTACCTTTATCATAAGTTCACCTATGGGACGTTCAATAACCTGGTGAACACAAATCCAACATGGTGGTGACGCGAAATCGAAATATTCAAATGGACGTTTCTCACGATTTAACCATCCGAGCGCAGTGAAACGTGGTAGGGTATATACTCTTATAAATTTTAATCCACTGGCATCTAATTCATTTAAAATATTTTCATAACCACAAGATGGCGGCTGAGCGAAATTTTAAAATCTCGTTTTTATTTCTTGTGTCCTAATCATGCGATTGAACTTTGAATAAAACACCTACACAATAATCTTCATGTAATAGTACATAACTCTAAGGCCTATATATACAAATCCAACATGGCGACCATCCGAAATATTTAGACGGTTCTCAATATGTTCGAATCTATTACAGCAATCAAACTGAATTTGTTATGTTATTATTGTTATCCTACTTATATTAATTGGCTCTAACAACATACAAAATGTCAGTTTGATTGCTGTAATAGATTCGTAGTTATTGGGAACCGTCTAAATATTTCGGATGGTTGCTATGTTGCATTTTTAGGCCATAGATTTATGTAATATTACATGAAGATTATTGCGTAGGTTCATTATTCAAACGTTGACTTCGATCGCATGATTAGGACACAAGAAATAACGCAATTTTAAAAATTCGCACAGCCACCATTTTGAGGTATGTGAACAATTGAACTAAATTAGATAGATGTCAGTTCTCTAAAATGTGTATAAACATTTGCTGTACCAAGTTTCACTGCGTCCGGATGGCACGAGAATTGTCTATTTAAATGTTTCAGTTTTGCTTGTGTGCCCCCTAATAAAATCTAAACGGCTGGAGCGATTTCAATGAAACTCGGTAAGGTCATAATACTGTTACGGCTGTGAGTTTGTGTCATCGCTCGCCGCATGAGTCACAACTGCCCCAGGGCTGGGCTGTGCCCTGCCTCGTGTATTGCGTGCGCCTTATGCAACAGGGCTACTAGGACAAAGGGATGG
Source organism: Meconema thalassinum (assembly GCA_946902985.2). Lineage (NCBI taxonomy): Eukaryota > Metazoa > Arthropoda > Insecta > Orthoptera > Tettigoniidae > Meconema > Meconema thalassinum. The sequence continues at coordinate 219,900,384 of OX336391.1, forward strand.
TCCAGAATATTCGTGACTCAGCTAGTGGAGGAAGCCTCGAGAAGCCGTGAACCCTGGATGGGTCTAGAAGCATTTATTGAGTCACCGGCCTGCTATATAAGAGCGACCTGTCAAGCAGTGGTTGTTGTTGTGTTTTACGAGCGAGTGCGAGCGTTTATCCTGAGCGACAGAAGTGTGGTGAGTTACGAAACCCAGTGACATTGTTTCCCAGCTCGTGAAAAGCGAAGCAGCGTGTAGCAGGTTTTCGTAAGTAACTGTAGTTTGTGTACATAGGGGAGAGTTGCATGTAGTTCTGTCAAGGCCACCAGACTCATTAGCGAGAAGATTAACTGTTGACAAGTGAAAGAGGTCAAGAGCTCTCCATAAGGAAGAGACTTGAGGAAACTGGAGTAAGGTAATAATTGCTTGTATTTGCTGATGAGTGGTGTATGTTCTGGCCGCAATAAAGTTAATTATTTCATTTAAAGGAACAATCTGTGTTGTGCTTCAATCCACCATAATCCAGTTAACAAAAGTGCCACTAGGGGGATAGCACGTAACAACTGGTGTCAGAAGTGGGATTACGAACTCAATGACAAGCACAACACCTGGCGGTCCTGGTTTCAAAACCCGAGCAGGTCATTTTCTCTAATTTTCCTGTGAGTGCATGCCCTTTACAAGACAAACAACTAAAATGGAGGCGCAATTGGCAGCATTGCTAGAAAAGTTAAATGGCATGGAAACCAAAATGGAGGCCGGCCAGAAGAAGATGGAAGACGGCCAGAAGAAGATGGAGCACGGCCAGAAGAATTTAACCAAGGACCTAACTGCCAAATTAGAAGACGGCCAGAAGAAGCTAGAAGACGGCCAGAAGAAGATGGAAGGCGGTCAAAATAAGTTAACGGAGGACCTGAAGAAGATGGAAGAGAGCCAGAAAAGTTTAGGCGAGGACCTAACTTCCAAATTAGAAGACGGTCAGAATAAGCTAGCAGAGGACCTGAAGGACGGCCAGAATAAGTTAGCAGAGGACCTAACCGCCAAATTTCTGGATGGCCAGAAAAATCTGGAAGAGTGTCTGCTGACGAAATTAGAGGAGAGCCAAAGGAAATTAGAACAGGGCCTACGTGAGGAAGTCGCAGCAGTGGAAAAGAAGTTCGACGCCTTACAAGTGGAAGTTGCCGAGCTGCGCCAACGCCCGCTGATGGGGGTGGAGGAGAAATTCAACGCCTTGCAAGTGGAAGTTGCCGAGCTGTGCCAACGACCGCTGATGGGGGTGGAGGAGAAATTCAACGCCTTACAAAAGGAAGTTGCCGAGCTGCGCCAACGCCCACTGACGGGGGTGGAAGAGAAATTCAACGCTCTACTAGAGGAAGTTGCGCCAACGCCCGCCCACCGTTTCACCGGGAATATCAGGAACGGGACATAGCAGAGTGACGCCCCCAACCTTCGACGGAAAGGTCCCGTGGAGCACCTACTTACGTCAGTTCGAGGCGGCCTGTTCCATAAATAACTGGAACAACACAGAAAAGGCTACAACTCTCATTGTAGCGCTGAGAGGTGACGCCCTTAACGTCCTTCAGGCCATCCCGACTGGATCCCAGGACTACGCTTCACTGATCGCCCATATGGAGTCCCGATATGGAGATAGCCATCTTCAGCAGGCCTACCAGATGCAGCTCCGGAACCGGGTACAGAGGAACGCGGAAACCCTGCAGGAGTTCGAGATGGACATCGCACGCCTCGTAAGGCTCGCCTATCCAACAGTGCCGGCCGACTTTCTGGAATAGATTGCGACGCAGGCCTTCGCCGACGGGCTACGGGACTCGGACACTCAACAGGCGCTGTGACTCGCGCGCAATAAGACCCTGGCAGATGCGCTGAGCCACGCACTTGAGTTCGAGACGGCAAAACAGGCATCTAGAATGCGCGCGCGGGTGCGTCAGGTGCACGTCGACGAACCAGCCAAAGCCGACAAGACCAAGCCCCTGGCCGATGAACTGATGGAGGCGCTAGGCCGGTTCTTCAAGAGTCGCAGTACCACCAACAAAAACGTAGCCGAAGGACATCCGGAGAGGCGCCCCGGAAGAGGAGTACCGACCTGCTGGACCTGCCGTAAGAGAGGCCACCTGAGCAAGGTGATCGCCGCCGCCAAGAGTTTCCGTCGGGACAGTCAGTCGTAGGGAGACCGCGCGGCCCAGGAAAGCAAGTATCAGCCAGCCTTGGGGGGCAAAGGTAGGCTTGTGACAGTCGTCAAGCCCCGGCAGTCCAAGTTCGTGTGACGCAGTTACGGAGGGATAATAGCAGCCTGATGGTCGACGGAGTCGTCAACGGAGAGAGCTGGCCCATGCTTATCCACGAGGGAGCATCGAGGACCATCGTCAGTCCCACCGTGATCCCGAAGTGGAGAGTGCAACCCACACAAAGGAACCTCCAGCTAATAACCGCGACCGGAGAGACCGCACCGGTACATGGCGAAGCATCACTGGAGTTCGTCATTGGTCGACGGGCGATAAAGCATCCAGTGCTTGTGGCTGACGTATCAAATGAAGTGATCATCGGACTGGACTTCCTGGACCAGAACAACATCATCTTGGATCTGAGTACCAACACTCTGCACTTCGGAAGTGAGGAACTTGCTTTGCAACCAGCACACGAGGCCGTCGCCGCACGACGAGTAAGGCTGAGAGAGGACGTCATCGTTCCCGCCACGACGGAAGTCAGTGCTGCCGTAATTGTCGACGGAACAGCTGAGGGAGTGGCGGCTGTCATCGAGCCAAAATATGAGGACATCCAGACAAAAGGATTGCTGGTTGCCAAGACTCTCATCAACACGACGTCTCAGCCGTACGTCCGCCTGTCCAACCTGAATGACTACGATATTACGGTTCACCGGGACACCAACCTAGGAGTCTGCGAGCCCGTTACCTGGATTGCCCGCATCACAGATACGACGGACGGACACCTGCAGACGGACAACCGAAGAAGTCGCGCCCTGCCAGAAGAACTACAGAAGCTGTACCAAGGATCCCAGGATCATTTAGACGAGGAACAATCACGCCAACTTCAGGACCTGCTACGCTAATTCCAGGACGACTTCTCCGTGGGGATCAAAGACTTCGGCAGGACAAGCTTGGTCCAGCACAGAATCGACGTTGGGGACAGCGCACCCATTTGGGCCCCATTCCGACGTGTCCCACTCGCCAAGCAAGCCGAAGTCGACCGGATGGTAGAAGAGATGAAGGAGCAAGGGGTGATCGAGCCATCACATAGTCCTTGGAGTTCTCCGGTCGTGCTTGTGAAGAAGGACGGTTCCACCAGGTTCTGCGTGGACTACAGGCGGGTGAACGACGTCACGAAGAAGCACAGCTACCCTCTACCCCGGATCGACGACACGCTGAACACCATATCAGGATCAAGATGGTTCTCCACCTTGGATTTGAAGAGTGGCTACTGGCAGGTGGAGGTCCACCCTAAGGACCGCGAGAAAACGGCGTTCTCTGTGGGCAGCGGGCTCTGGCAGTTCACCGTCATGCCGTTCGGTCTGTGCAACGCCTCTGCGACCTTCGAAAGGCTAATGGAGTCCATTCTGAGGGGACTACACTGGAAGACCTGCCTGGTCTACCTAGACGACGTCATCGTTCTGAGAAAAAGCTTCGAGGAGCACTACAGCAACCTGAAGGAGATCTTGATGAAGCTACGGGCTGCCCAGCTGAAGTTGAGCCCCAAGAAGTGTCAGCTCTTCCAGAAGCAGGTCCAGTACCTTGGGCATATTGTCTCCGAGGAAGGGGTGCGCACCGACCCAGAAAAGACCGCAGCTGTGAGGGAGTGGCCAGTTCTGAAGGACAAGTCCCAACTACGAAGCTTCCTGGGACTCTGCACTTATTACCGTCGCTTCGTGAGAGGATTCGCCGACATCGCCAAACCTATACATCGACTGACTGAGAAGGACCAACTCTTCACGTGGACAGCAGAATGCCATAGTGCCTTCGAACAACTCAAGCAGGCTCTGTGCACCGCGCCTATTCTGGCCTACCCCAGACCTGGAACAAGGTTCATCGTCGATACCGATGCCAGCGACTTTGGCATAGGGGGATCCTGTCGCAAGTAGTGGACGGCGAGGAGAGAGTAGTGGCCTACTTCAGCAGGGCCTTGTCAAAGCCAGAAAGGAACTACTGCGTCACCAGGAAGGAGCTGCTCGCCATCGTGAAGACCATTGAACACTTGCACAAGTACCTGTACGGGCAAGAATTTCTCATCAGGACAGACCATGCATCCCTGCGGTGGCTCCTGAACTTCAAGCAGCCCAAGGGTCAACTCGCGCGGTGGTTAGAGAGGCTTCAACAGTACAACTTCGATATTCAGCACAGGAAAGGCCAACTGCATTCTAACGCTGACGCCCTGTCATGAAGACCGTGCCCCGAAGACTGCACCTTCTGTACTAGGAGGGAGGAGAACACCGGGATACAGTGCCGAAGGACTACCGTGGAACTTCAAGGGAGCTGGAGCCGCGAATCTTTCACGCGGGCACAAGCAGAAGATGATGACCTGGGACTGATAGCCGAATGGAAGAGGGCCTGTGTCCCCAGACCCGGGTGGAACATTGTGAGTGACTGCAGCCCAAAGTTTAAGACCTACTGGGCGCAGTGGGACTCGCTGATTGTAAGGTATGGCCTCATCTGCCGTACCTGGGAGAGCACCGACGGGAAGACATCTCGGGAACAAGTCGTCGTTCCAAAGGCTATGACGGAGGAAGTCCAGAAGGAAGTCCATGGAGGAACATCTGGTGGACACCTAGGGATAAAGAAGACCCTGGAGAAGCTGAGAGAGCGGTTCTACTGGATCGGATGCCGAACTGACGTGGAGAACCACTGCGCGAGGTGCCACGATTGCACAGCCAGCAAGGGCCCAGGACCAAGACGACGGGGTCCACTGAAGACCTACAACGTGGGCGGCCCCATGGAGAGAGTGGCTATCGATGTTGCTGGGCCATTCCCGCTTAGCGAGGCAGGGAACCGCTACATATTGGTCGTCAGCGACTACTTCACCAAATGTCCGGTGGCGTATGCGCTCCCTAACCAAGAAGCCGCGACGATCGCAGAGACCCTGGTGAAGGAATTCGTCAGCCGGTACGGAGTACCCCTGCAGCTGCACTCCGACCAAGGGAGGAACTTCGAGTCGCAGGTGTTCCAGAACCTATGCCAGCTGCTGGGAATCCGGAAGACAAGGACGACGCCGCTACACCGTCAGTCCGACGGGATGGTAGAGCGATTCAATCGCACCATCGAGAACCATCTCCGAATAGTCGTCAGCGAGCACCAGAGGGATTGGGACAAACATCTTCCACTATTTCTCCTGGCCTACCGTGCCGCCGTGCAAGAAGCCACCGGGTGCACACCAGCCCGGGCCATGTTTGGGAGGGAGCTCCGTCTACCTGTCGATCTTGCCTTCGGTCGACCTGGGAATGATCCGATCCCGGTAAGCCAGTATTGTCAAGAACAGGTCGACCAACTGGAGGACGTGCACGCGTTCGCGAGGAGGAAACTGCGGATCGAGGCCGACCGAATGAAGACCCGATACGACCAGCAGACGGATGCCGACGGATTCCACGAGGACGACCTGGTCTGGCTCTCCAACCCATTACGGAAGAAAGGCCTGTCACCCAAACTGCAGAAGTTCTGGGAGGGCCGTACCGAGTCGTGAAACGGATCAACGATGTCGTCTACAGGATCCAGTGGAGCCCGAGGGCGAAGATCACGATCGTGCATCGAGATCGCCTGGCAGCCTACGGAGGGACACAGACGGACCAATGATTGATCGGGACGATCAGCCTTTTTAGGAAAGGGGTGGTGTTATGGCTGTGAGTTTGTGTCATCGCTCGCGACATGAGTCACAACTGCCCCAGGGCTGGGCTGGGCCCTGCCTCGTGTATTGCGTGCGCCTTATGCAACAGGGCTACTAGGACAAAGGGATGGTCCAGAATATTCGTGACTCAGGTTGTGGAGGAAGCCTCGAGAAGCCGTGAACCCTGGATGGGTCTAGAAGCATTTATTGAGTCACCGGCCTGCTATATAAGAGCGACCTGTCAAGCAGTGGTTGTTGTTGTGTTTTACGAGCGAGTGCGAGCGTTTATCCTGAGCGACAGAAGTGTGGTGAGTTACGAAACCCAGTGACAGTGTTTCCCAGATCGTGAACAGCGAAGCAGCGTGTAGCAGGTTTTAGTAAGTAACTGTAGTTTGTGTACATAGGGGAGAGTTGCATGTAGTTCTGTCAAGGCCACCAGACTCATTAGCGAGAAGATTAACTGTTGACAAGTGAAAGAGGTCAAGAGCTCTCCATAAGGAAGAGACTTGAGGAAACTGGAGTAAGGTAATAATTGCTTGTATTTGCTGATGAGTGGTGTATGTTCTGGCCGCAATAAAGTTAATTATTTCATTTAAAGGAACAATCTGTGTTGTGCTTCAACTCACCGTAATCCAGTTAACAAAAGTGCCACTAGGGGGGTGGCACGTAACAATACTGTAGTATTTTGTTCGACCGCTACAGTGTCCTTCAAATTTTATAACGCTTCACCAATCCAACATGGCGGCTGTTCGAAATATTTCACCGGCATTCTATATCTCCGAAACTATTACTCATATCACCCTGAAATTTTATTCACCCATGTGACTCTCAAAAACCTGTTAACTACAAAACGAATATGGCGGCCAAGCGAAGTTGAAACATTTAAATATACTTTTCTCGCGATTTAACCATCCGAATGCAGTGAAACTTGGGTACAGCAAATGAATATACCAATTGCAATGCACTGACATCTAATTTAGTTCAATTGTTTATATAACCTCAAGAAGGCGGCTGTGCGAAATTTTAAAACTAATTTTTTATTTCTTTTGTCCTAATCATGCGATCGAATCAACGTTTGAATAATGAACCTACGCAATAATTGTCATCTAATAGTACATACTTCCATGGCCTACATATATAAAAATCCAACATGGCGACCATCCGAAATATTTAGACGGTTCTCTACATCTACTAATCTATGAAAGCAATAAAACTGAAATTTTGTATATTGATATGGGCAATTAATATAAGTAGGATATATGAAAATAGGCTATTTAGTTATTCACGCAACTCTTTGTATTATTGTTATTATTGTTACTTCCGTTTTTTCCATTCAAGGAGCGCGTTGGTATTTGTCAGACCTTTGGCTTCCTATTCTTCCGTAATCTCTTCATGAGCTGCCTGTGTTTCTTGACAATTTATTACCAGTTCCTTCAAACATTTATGTTTATTTACTAATGTTCTCAAGCAGGGCCATCCAGTCATTGCGCTCGGGGAGCACTGGACAGTCAGACTAGAGCTCCTTCCCCTACCACCACTACACTGTGGCAGCGAGGAGACATAAGACAGACGGGCGATGTTCGGACCGTTGCTTACTAGATACGTACGTACAGTCGTGCGGCCAACGGCTTTTGTGACATATTGATAGGGTTGTTTTGCCATAAATAATATACCACATAATTATACAAATCGAATGATACCCCGATGAATGGAATGTGCAGGAAACGAACGCAAGTGTTAAGTAAAGAATATTGTGATATTTTGAAAACTGAAATTGTTAGAGAGGAAAATTCAACAACATTTTACCAATATGAACAGATAGTACAAACCTAGAGTGATATTTGCTCCTTTATAAGCTGTACAGAAAAATGAAATTTCCCATTCTGCTTAAAAGGCTGCTGCTTCACCACTCCTCCTTCTTTTGTAGTTAGTTGTAGTTGTTAGTTAGTGAGTTAATTGTAGTTGTAGAGTAGTTAAAAGGGACGTAAAACCAATAACATTATTATTACTTTTTTTTTGGTATTATGTTCAGTCATGACCACTGCGAAACTGATTTACTTAAACGGTGCCAAAAAGCTCATTGGACTAGATTAGCAACTGATGGATCGGCTGCGCGCGCTCAGCCAGCCGAGCTCCTCCCACCACTAGCTTCCACCAAAGCGTCGGAGCACTGTCTTAGAGCGCGGCCGGAGCGCTGTGTGGATTGCCCTGTTCTAAAGGCTTCGCGATTTTTTAGCCTACTTTTCACATTTTGCAAAAATGAGGAAAGAGTAGTCTTATGAGATCGGAAAAATGTCTGTCTGTCTGTCTGTCTGTCTGTCCTTCTGTCTGTCGGTCTGTCTGGCTGTGTGTGTGTGTCCCCCTATCAACTCCTAAACGGCTGGAGCAATCGAAATAAAATTTGGTAGGAGTAAAGACCTATACCTGAATATCTCACGGCGATATTTGAAAATGATGTCAGTGCTACCAACTGCTGAAAAATCGCAATTGAAATTTGAGCTCCATGTTGGATATCTTGGAAGGTATGAATGGGAGCTGTTTCAAAATTGGCACACGTATAGATAATAATATTGCAGTTTAATTTCCAGGAGGCCATACATGGCAGTGTTGCCAAAATGATTCTAAGCCTGCTGATAAGTCCAAATTTTAAATGCATAAAACTTCTACACTATCAACTGGATTTCAACCAAATTTCGTATGTGCTATGTGTACATAACGAGATATGACTGAGCATATTATTAAGAGCCACCAGGGCTGCCAACTGTTAATAAATGCACTCAATATTTTAAAATCCAAATACCCATATATCAGAAAGTATGCAAGCCGACAGCCTTAAACTATGCACACGTATAGTACCCGATATTCTATATTAATTTGGAGTAACTTATATACGTCAGTGCTACCAACATGATTCTAAGCCTGCTGAGAGGTCCGACTTTAAATACATGTAACTTCTATACTATCATTTGGATTTCAACCAAATTTCGTGTGGGCTATGTGTACCATAACAGATATGACTATGCGTATTCTTAAGAGCAACCAGGGCTGCCAACTGTTAATAAATACTGTCTCTATTTTTGTTACCCTAATATCAATGTATCAGAAAGTATGCAAGCCAATAGCTCTAAACTTTGCACACGTAAAGTATCTGGCATTCTAGATTAATTTAAAATAACTAATATAGGCCTACGCCAGTGCTCCCAACATGATTCTAAGCCTGCTGATAGGTCCAAATTTAAAATGCATGTAACTTCTATACTAACTAATTGATTTCTTTCAAAATTGACACAACAATAGATCATATTATTTCAGATTATTTCTGACCAATACATGCATGTCATTGTTGCCAACATGATTTTACGCGCGCTGTTTGATCCAATATTTAACTGCATGTAACGTCCATGCTATCCATTGGACTTCAACCAAATTTTGTATTCTGTACCTTAAGAGATGAAGCTAAGAATATATCCAGTCACCAGGGCTGCCAACTGTAGTTCTCTATTAGGCTACATTATGCCAGGTATAGACTACAGTATTTCGAACTACGGTAATTAGAAATTTCGATATTACCAACTTAATTTCGTCATTATTCTAGATAGATCCATATAGATTAATCATTGGCATGAATCTTAAATTTTAAGAAAAGTAGGCTCTTTAGTTCGTCACGGAACTTCTTGTTAAGAGCGGCTTCGGTGGCATAGTTGGTAGCAAGATGCGCATCTATGCCCAAGATAGCGGGTACAAACCCGGCCGAAGTCGTCGGATTTTTTAAGAACGTTAAAAATCCCTCAGTATGTCTTCCTTCGGAGGGGAAGTAAAGCCGGCGGTCCCATGTCATAGATTTATGGCATGTTAAAGATGATGATGATGATGATAATTGTTGTTTTAAGGGGCCTAACGTCTAGGTTATCGGCCCCGACATGTTAAAGAACCTTCCACTAATTACACCTGTGTGAAGCTAAATTAATATAGGTTAAACATTTGACTAACGTTCTTAGGTTCCTACGTTCGTCGTCAGGAGCCGACTGCGGTGGCATCTAGTAACTAATTTCTGAACTAGTTGGTCGTTGACGGTGGCGTTTGGCGGCAAAAGTAGGAACTACTTGAAAATTGATCGTCTGCAGTCCTTACTTGAATTAAAACAGATACACACACTAATACAGTCATCATAATTAACGTACGTACAGTCGTGCGGCTAACGGCTTTTGTGACATATTGATAAGACAGATTCTACACACACCCAAAGTACACGGGCCTACATGACCGCGTTGTCGCAGCCCCTAAACTGAGGAACCAACCAACCGATATTTTATGAAGTCTTCATTGGCGTTTGAAGTGCGTATGTAAATAGCATGGCATTATGGTAGGTTGTTATTTCATCTGAAAGGCTTGGAAATCGTGGTCATTTTAGCCTCTTGCACTTGAGATTGTGCAGAATTCGTCTGATAACCTGTGTTATTGTTTTGTCTATAGTAGTTTGTGTATTTGTAATTCAGGTGAGGATTGGACAGGAGGCGGCCGTGGCCTTAAGTTAGGAAACATCCCGGCATTTGCCTGGAGTAGAAGTTGGAAGTCACAGAAAACCACTTCTGTGATGGCTCAAGTAGGATTTGAACACACCTCTTCCGAGGGTTTCTTCACGAGGCTATGTGAAGATTGTTCCAACACTCAGACATAAATTAAATTAAATTCCTCCGTGTAACCGAGAATACAGCTGGTAGTAAGCTATGTTCGGTCAATCGATTATCGATTAAACGAATAATTTGAAATTAATCGTAAGTGATTAATCATTAATCATTAATGCGCATCTATGTCCAAGATCGCGGGTTCAAACCCGGCCGAAGTCGTCGAATATTTTAAAAGCGTTAAAAATCCTTCAGTATGCCTTCCTTTGGATGGGAAGTAAAGCCGGCGGTCCCATACCATAGATTTATGGCATGTAAAATATCCTTCCACAGACTAAACTTGCGTGAAGCTAAATTTCTAGGTTAGATTTCGTCAGAACGCTCTATCAAAGTTCCAACGTTCACCACTAGGTATCACTGATATCTGGTGGCGAAAGTTGGAACTACTTAAAATTGAACGGAACTTGTAGCTCACCCTAAGGGTGTCCGTTGGAAGCAGCTACATACTCAGGCGAGCCGAAGATGTCCTCGGACATACCCGGCACTAAAAGCCATACGATAAATAAATAAGTTAACAATTGGTAAATAAGAGTCAGTGACAGTCGAAGGACAAACATCGATCAAATTTGAAAGGGTTTCGAAAAAAGAAAACGAAGAGTTTTCAGCAATGATTTTGAATTCTTCTTCAATGATTACAATGTATGACATGAGAATTTTGTTCTACTTAGTTTTAGCCTAGTTTTACAAAGAAGGTACTTTTTTTGAAAATATATGACAGCCTACAATATATTCCAATTAATTAAATGAAAATTAATAAATGTAAAACAAAAATATTGGAATGCAGCCGAAATAAATCAGAAAACCCTATGGATATCAAATTGGCAGGTGAAAAGCTGAAGGAAGTAGGAGATTTGTGTTACTTAGGAAGCAAAATAACCAGTGATGGACGAAGTAAAGAGGATACAAAAAGTAGGTAGGCTCAAACAAGGAAAGCATTTCTACAAAAAAAAAAAGGAGTCTGTTGACATCGAATATAGATTTAGGTATTAGGAAGCCATTTTTGAAAGCCTTTGTCTGGAGCGTGGCGCTCTATGGAAGTGAAACTTGACTATTGGTGTAGCAGGAAAGAGGAGAATCGAAGCGTTTGAAATGAGGTGTTACAGGAGAATGATCAAGATCAGATGGGTAGACAGGGTTACAAATGAAGAGGTATTAAGACGAGTGGGAGAGGAGAGATATTTCTGAAGACTGCTAATGAAGAGAAGAGATAGGTTGGTAGGACACATACTAAGACACCCAGGAATAGCAAGCTTAGTTATGGAAGGAAGGGTCGAGGACAAGAACTGTAGGGGTAGACCAAGGTTAAAATATGTTAAACAGATTGCCTTGGATGTAGGGTGTGGTGTCTATGTAGAGATGAAACGATTAGCTCAGGACATGCAGGCATGGAGAGCTGCACCAAATCATTCAAAAGACTAAAGATTCAAACAACAACATAAAATGTCTGTTTTGCTTCTATGAGAGCGGAGTGAAAGGAGCGAAATACATCGATTAATTGACAAAACAATTAATCGATTTTCTGCTTCAGTTGATCGATTTATCGATAGCTGAAATTAATCGATTAAAAGTATCAGCACTAGGCGAGAATTCAATCCATACCTCAGGGGTGACAGCTATGGATTCTAGCCGCTACACCATGATGTGTTATATTAATAAGTGCATGAATCGATGTACCCTGTTTTTTTAAATGAATTTTCTGAAAGATCTTTGCAATACTGATAACTTTGTTTAGGGGCTGTGACAACACGGTCATGTAGCCCCGTGTACTTTGGGTGTGTGTAGAATTTGTCTGATAACCAGTGTTAATTGTGATATTTGTATTAGTGTGCGTTATCTTTAATTCAAGTAAGGACTGCAGGCGATACATTTCAAGTAGTTCCTACTTTTGCTATCAAATGCTACTAGATGCCACGCAACTGGCACCTGGCGACGAATGTTGGAACTTAATAGAGCGCTAAGCAAATCTAACCTACAAAAGTAGCTTCACACAATTGTAGTTAGTGGAAGGTTCTTTTATATGCCATAAATCTATGACATGGGCCCGCCGGTTTTACTTCCCCTCAGAAGGAAGGCATAATGAGGGTCGTTGAAATATTATAGCAGTTGATAATGTAGCAGTAAAAAGCAATACAGGAAATGGCCTAATGGCCTAATCTAATATTGCTTCCCACACTCGTAGATAGCTTACTCCAGTTATGATGGCAACATCTCTGCGAACAATGTTTCATTGCCCCTAACTATCGAAATAGGAACTACTATATCTTGGATGCCTGGGACAAAGCTCATCACAGTACAGTTGGACTTGGGAACCAGCGAGTGCACGCGTATTTCAATCTTAAACTTTGTGAGAGGTTGGTGAGTGAGGACTTTTCCTTTCATGGCACAGTTTATTTCATTTATTTTTTCCTGTAGTGTATTTACATGCTTTCTATAATACAGTGATAAAAACGGAATGCCTATATGCTAGTGAATGCCTCCACATGACAGGGAAGGCTGGTTTGAGGGGCGCTGAGAAATTCGAAAGTCAGATCCTTCGCAAGGTAGTGGGTCCAATGTGGACGGTCAATATAGGTTGCGTGGAAGGGTAGAACTCTACCAGGACAATTAAAGGTTGATGGAATCGATGGCAAAACGGAGACTCAAACTCTATGGGCATTTATTTTGAATGGATGAGCGGAGACTTACGAAGAGGATTTTTAGAATACTCGACGTTAAACCTAAGGTGTATGGCAAATGGTTCAGGGAGGTGCGGAAAGATCTTCGTCAGCTTGGACTAAAGTCGGAAGACCTTTCAAACCGCGCCAAGTTTAGGTCAGTTATCAACTAATTCCAAGGATTCCACGACGAACCAAAAATGAACAGGGGTTGGACAGAAGAACGAAGATTGCGACGATTTTGGGTGGCGAAGAAGGCTTCCAATATGGTGTAAGTGTTGCCTAACGTGGTCTTTAAAGGCCGTAAACGAATATATGCCTAGGTATGTACAGTGAAACCTCTCTTAACGGACACTCCTCTAAAGCGGACACCCCTTCATAACGGACGATTTTCTGGGTCCGTGACAAACCCCTATTAAGTACCTATATTAGTAAATAATCTAGCTTATGCGGACACTCGCTATTACGGACAGGGACACCCCGACGGCATTAAAAAAAATCAACCAACCTCTCTTAGCGGATACTTGTTTTGAAAAGAAATCGTATCTCTGTACGTCTATTATCTTGTATGAGCACTCTGTTGTGTTAATGTACTTTCGAAACATCCTGTACTTCCTGGAAGCCAGTTAGTGCTGACCTTCCCATCCCCTATCTTCTGCACTGCTCCAAAAATAAACCTAGGCCTAACGGTATCGCTTTCATTGTTCTCTTGAACTTGAAATGGTCGGGATAAGGGAATTCATACTTTCACTATCTGGTCAGTTTTAACGTGAAACTTCTTAAATCTGTTGTAGGACCTGTGCGTTACAGTAGCAAGTGAGTGCATTTGAAAGGGCTCCTCGTAAAAGTTTAACTTTTGAAAGAGAAAGTTGACATCGTAGATTATTACAAACGTGAGAAATGTGGTGTACGGAAACCATGTGAAGTGTTTAAGATTGGAAAGACACATGCAGCAAAAATTGTGAAAAAACAAGAAGATATAATTAAGGTATGGCGTCTTAATGGTAATGAACTGCAAATTAGACGGTTTCAAAATGGTGTCGCAAAAGCCAACCAGGTTTATTTTGGTTTTGGCCGGGGTTTAAAGGCTGGATGTCCTTCCTGACGCCACGTGATTTTTCCCAGATTAAAATTCCACCCCGCTGTCACCGGGATTCGAACTCCAGCCGTCCGGTTAAAGACAAGCAGCTAAGCCACTGCGCCATCACGCTCCCCATAATATTATCGGTAATATGTTATATATACGGTATTTAAATATCAAAAGTGGTCTTTTTTCTGTTTTATGTTTGGTTAGCGTTGTTTCTGTTTATAATTAAGTTAAAATCCACTGAAGAAGGAGAAAATGTGCCCCGAAACATGTACGGAATGTAATCATTAATCCGTCATTATAAGTTTTTTTTTTTCGTGTGACGTCCTGAGGGCCGAGTGCAGGTCTTTCTAGTCGACGCCCGTGGGCGACCTGCGCGTCGGTATGAGAGATGGAATGGATGAAGATGAATGAAACTGGGCAAGGATGTGGAAGGAAGTTGCCGTGGCCTGTCAGAAGGTACCGTCCCAGCATTTGCCTGGTGTTGAAAATGGGAAACCACGGAAAACCATTTTTAGGACGGCCGACGCGACGGTGGGACTCGAAGCCGCGCGTCTACCGAGTCAGCAGAGAGCTTGGCCCCATGACCTAACGCTGCGCTTTAGCCGGCGTAGCCACTACTGTCGGTATTATAAGTATTGAAAAGATGGAACAACACAGGTTTTTTATTGGTTGTACTGTATTCAATACGGATCCATTTCAGTAGAATGATTAATGTCATTTCTACATTGATGTTAAGGAGTCTACTAAAATGGAGAGGAAATAATAGTTGTTAATTCATTTAAGGGACTTGGGACATCTTGGTCATTAGCCCCGCGTAGTTGGCCTACTTTGTTTACTTGTGTTCCTGTTATAAATGTTATAAATTTGTGTTATAAAAGTTGAAATAGCCATTATTTGTCCACCGTATCATTCTTCTATTGGTTATGCTTGTACTGTGATGCAAGACCGCTACGCTCCTTACCATTTATTACTGTGTTTAAGTGTGTTCCATCATGTGTCTACCATATCACATTACAATTATGTGCACTTTACTTCTATCTTCCAACTAATGATATAATAATAATAATAATAATAATAATAGACTAATAATATCGTATGGCCTCGAGTGCCGGGTGCAAGCTCTGTTATTTGACACCCAAAGAGTATCTTGCATGCCGAATTTCGTTGTTCCTTGAAGCACTATGAAAGTCAAGGAGGTTAGATAATATATCTAAGCTCCTTGAAGTCTAGGGCGC
Source organism: Meconema thalassinum (assembly GCA_946902985.2). Taxonomy (NCBI): domain Eukaryota; kingdom Metazoa; phylum Arthropoda; class Insecta; order Orthoptera; family Tettigoniidae; genus Meconema; species Meconema thalassinum. The sequence goes on from OX336391.1 coordinate 219,915,868, forward strand.
ATTTTAGTAGAGTAATGAGGAACTTTATGTTGGCGGAAACCCCCGAGATTAATATTGCCATTATGAACACGGCCTACTTGTTATTATTTATTATTTATCGTATGGATATACAGTATTACAACAATGTATACAAAATAAAATATACAGTATGAGGAATATACAAGAGCTCTGGTCTTAAAGAGTGATGTCGAGTGAGTCTATCCATTCCAATGCTGTTGGAGAGGCATTGATGACATTCTTCCAGTCACCTCTGAAACGTCTTTTGGGTTATTCCTCTAAAATGTGGTCTATGGTCTACTCTGAAGCTTCACAGTCACACAATGGGGAGTCTGAAAGTTCCCCAATCGTGCATGAATTACTTAGTTCTTCCGTGTCCACACCGGATTCTGTTTAGTTGACACAGGTTCTTCTAGACAGTTGCAACCCTGAAATATGTGTGGGGTCTTCGAGGCCGTGATGATGAATACTGGCGTTGCTTTTCCATGATTCCTTCCACACATCTTCCATCCTGAGTGGTTGCATCTCACGAGCTGTCCAGAATGGGTTCCTTGATTTGAGACGCATGTTGGGTGGACTGAGCACTATTTTCTGGACAGGCAGCCTTTGGGAAAACGTTAAGCTATTAATATTTTCCCATTCACGGGTCACTGCTTCTTGTCGTCTCAGATGTGGTGGAGCAATAGTGCTGAGAGTAGGCAGCCAAGGTAGAGAGGTGTTGTACTCAAGGAGCCCGTGATGATTCTCATAGTGTCGTTCAATTGAACATCCACCTCACTGACATGTTGTATACTCTGGTTGGATGGTTCCTTAGTTTAGGGGCTGTGACAACGCAATCATATAGCCCCGTGTACTTTGGGTATGTGTAGAATTTGTCTGATAACCGGTGTTAATTGTGATGGCTGTATTAGTGTGTGTTATCAGTAATTCAGGTAGAAGGACTGCAGACGATTAATTTTTTCAAGTAGTTCCTACTTTTGCTACCAAATGCTACCGTCCACGAAACCTAGCTGCGGACGTGACTACTAAATGCCATCGCAGTCAGCACCTGGTGGCGAACGTTAGAACTTTTTTTAGCGTATGGCTTTTAGTGCCGGGAGTGTCCGAGGACATGTTTGGTTCGCCAGGTTTGTAGTTGCTTCGAGACGTACACCCAATGGGTGAGCTACAAGTACCGTTGGGGAGGAAAGTGGGAATGTAAGGACGAGGAGTTGTATGGTAGCGGCTGTGGCCTATAGTTAGGGACCAACCCGGCATTTGCCGGGAAGGAAGATGGGAAACCACAGAAGACCATCTTCAAGGTTGCCGGCGGGGGGATTCGAACCTCCTCGCCTCCCGGATGTGAGCGACTGCCACGACCACGGTTAACTCACCCGGTACGTTAGAACTAATATAGCGTTATCAAACTAACCTACAAATTTTAGCTTGTACAAGTGTAGTTAGTGGAAGGTAGTTTTTCATGCCATAAATCTATGACATGGGACCGCCGGCTTTTCTTCCCCTCCAAAGAGAGACATACTGAGGGATTTTTAACGCTCTTAAAAAATCCGACGACTTCGGCCGGGCTTGAACCCGCGATCTTGGGCATAGAAGCCCAGCATGATACCAACTACGCCATCGAAGCCACTGCTGTACACTCCGGTACCATACTGGTGCACAATATTCTGCCACTGAGTATACAAGAGACAGGTCCGCAGTAACCACCCAACTCATGGTGCAGTGGCCAGCATTCTTGTCTGTCACCCCTGATGTTCGTGTTCGATTCCCGGCTCTGCCAAGAAATTTAATTCTGGTCTGTGTACTAGAAGACTCAGCAAAACCCCCACTTCTACTTCAGGCAAATACCGGGATGGTTCCTAACTTTTAAGGCTATCGCCATTTTCTTCCCAAACCTTGACTGAATGACAATAATAAACATACGACGGCAGACAACAATAACACATGTTATCAAACAAGTTTTTAATACACTGTATATATACATATAAACCCAAGTACACAGGGCTAAATATCCACGCTGTCAAAACGCTTCAAATGACACAACAACAACAACAACAACAAAACGTACTTGTACTGAGCTGACTCACCAAAGTTAAGAATCCTTCTCTGAATCGTGGGGAGTGTGCACGATCCCTAGGACTAGAAATCGCTTCGGTGGCGTAGTTGGTAGCATGCTTAGCTTCTATGCTCAAGGTCGCGGGTTCAAACCCGCTCGACGTCGTCAGATATTTTAAGAGCGTTAAACATCCCTCAGTATGTCTTGCTTCGAAGGGGAAGTAAAACCGGCGGCCCCATGTAATAGATTTATAGCATAAAAAAGAACCTTCCAGTGAAGGTGAAGCCAAAATTTGTAGGTTAGATTATTTGATAACACTATATTAGTTCCAATGTCCGTCACCAGGTGCGGGCTGCAACGGCATCTAGTAGCCAAGTCCGCAGCTAGGTGTCGTGTACGGTAGCATTTAGCAGTAAAAGTAGGAACTACTTGAAAAATTGATCGTCTGGAATCCTTACCTGAATTACAGTTAACACACACTAACACAGCCATCACAATTAACACCGGTTGTAAGACAGATTCTACACACACCCAAAGTACACGGGCCTGCATGACCGCATTGTCACAGTCCCTAATCTGAGGAACCAACCAACCAGAATTTGAAGGCCCCTCCATTTTGTTCGTACCAATTTACATTTATATCTCTAAACCCCTCCAAAAAGAAAAGTTTGTGATCAGATCATTAGATCCATTACACTTTGGTTGTTAAATCTATGTCTGAAAGTATGAGTATTTACAATATGTACACTTACTTAGTCGCAGAAGTAGTTAAACTAACATTACTAGTCAATGTTTGTTAGTTAAATGTGATATCTATACTAATATATAAAAATAAGATGGTGTGCGTCTATGTGTCTGTGTATTACTTAATCACGCAATAACCACTGGTCCGATTTACATGAAATTTTACACGGAAGTAGCTGATTTACCTGGTTAACATATAAGCTACTTTTGATTTCGATACTTTGCACTATTTTACCGACGTCACTACACCCTTTGGTTTCAAACGTTCATATTGCCATTTTAAATAAAAAGAGAACGCTTAGAAATAGCAACATTTTGATGGCATATACGAGGCTTAAAATTTAATTTTCTATCCGAAGGGTCCTGATCGCTTTTCATGTATCTCCAACGGTTACCGTGTAAAACCTAAATTTGTGTTATAAAACACGGTCAACGCCGAGCGGTGTTGCTGGACAAAATGTTCCATCCTTACTCTCCTCGCGCAGCACCTCGCCTATCCCCTGTTTTAACTATCACCTTCACATTTTAATTTATTTATGACCCGTAGCGAAGCACGGGTACTTCAGCTAGTATGTGATATTTTGTTAAGATACTGAAAGTGGTGATTGACCTTCAAATCCGATGATGATCGCTTGGCGATCGAAACTGGTCTTCCAAGTGTATTTATTTATCTCACGTAAACATTTGTTTCTGGATTAGGGAACCAGCCTTTATAATTGGGTACAATCGTGTTGCAAAAAAATATTCGTGTATCAATGAGATACGGGTAGTATCTGTGCGCGCCCGTTTAGGGGCAAGGTGCGTGGTTGACCGTCACACTTTCATTGTGTATCACACACATTTTGTCTTGACTCCAGTCCAAAGCATATCCATGATTTAATATAAAAATCATTTCAATAATTGGAGAATCCCTTGCCAGGTACAGGATTGGCTCTATGTCGCCTAGGAAGCCACGAGATACCTAGATTATTCTAGAAGCCGCCGCAACAGCGCCTATCCATCTAAGACCTGAAAACGTGACATCGTCTACGTGTGACTCCAATAGTGTAAGTGGACCGGACAGCAGGAGATTTGGGTTCGAATATTGGCTGCGGTTAAACTCACCAGATAGACGGAGTTGGAAACGATGTCGCAGCCCCTTAAATGAATCAAAAATAATTTCAGTTTAATAACCCTACTAATATTATATTGGCTAAGTCACACCTGCACGTTGTGTTGTCCGGATCGCTCGTCCCTGATGACAGAGGAAGGCGTTTTGCCTGGTTCAGGATAGAGAGCTTACTAGGTGCAGAGATTCGTCACGCTGAGTTACACATCAGTCAAGTATTGTACGTGGTGCGGTGCCGATGAAGAACGGCGAGGTAAGTCACGACTTAAACCGCACGCTCAGCGCTCCTAGTGGCAATAATAAGAACTTAATCAGTTGATCAGGCGCCAAAAGATAATTCCGGAGTCTTTTACACTACAGCACTTAATCAGTTATTTATTTATTTATTTATTTATTTACAAATTATTATTAATATTAATTAAATCGTTACAAATACAGTGTAGGGGAAGATGGGGGAATTCCACCATCTTGGGTAATTCCGCCACCCCTTAAATTCGAATAACTGCGCGACTTACATGCGCACGAATAAGCGTGACCTCTAGTGGATGACTAGCAAAACACAATCAGGTGTGTCAATTGCCGTTGTGGAAGTGTGCGGTTGCTCGGGAATAAGAAATCTCCAATCATCTTTTTGATCTAATATTATACCATCAAGTGAATCAAGTTAAGGGTAGTTTAATTAAATGATTGCCTAATTTTGGTTATATTTTATGAAAGTATGATTATTACTGATCATTTTATGCTATTCTTTTATGTCGTTCAATTTGTTGGTTATGTAGCATTTTGCGCCTAAACACTCAATGCGCTCATGCGGTAATGCCACCACAGGTGGCGGTAATCCCCCATTCAACTTTCCAACAGTAGAAATTGCTTGCTTTTATTGGCAGATGCGGCGAAATAGTGGTAGAAAAACAGAAAAGGCGAAATGGACTGCGGACGATCTAAAGAAAGCTGTTGAAGCTGTGAATGATGGTAGCTCTGTTAAAAGTGTTTCCAAGTTGTCCAATATTCCAAGAACAACACTACTGTCGACCAAAGTATTATGTGCACTCGAGTTTGAAGGTTGTTTGTGAAGTAACCAATAGACCTACATAAAATCCAATAACATCATCATTTTCGTGGTTCTATTCTACGTTAGATCATGTAGGTTTGGAATTTTTAATTTATATTTTAATATTTTTTATCGCAGTTGGAACACAAAATGTGCCCGTTTTTAAGCGTGTTTCAACCATGCGTCACTTTTAAGAATTATTATCTCAAAACCCCGTCATCAGATAGAATGCAAATTTTAACACAATATACATTGGAATATTGTATAACTGGTTTATTAATTTCAAAATTTTGTGTGTCCAAGAAACAAAGTTGTTATCATATTTGTAAGGTAACTTTTTCTCGGCTCGGGGTGGTTGGAAAATATAGCTCTTGGTCGCGTTGTAATCTTTATACATCAAGAAGTTATGCTGTATGACTGTGAAATACGTAAATTAATTCACTTATTTCATATCGGTTTGTATTTGTTCGTGGAAATAAGGCATGATACACCAGCCGGCCGCTCCGGGGTAAGCTGTACAGCGTTGCTGAGATGGAGCCCATCACTGCCGAGCGAGGCGAGGTCGTATTTCCCCGTTCAAATATAAACCGATATAAAATAAGTGAATTAATTTACGTATTTTAAAGTCATACAGCATAACGTTTTGATGTATAAGGATTACAACGCGACCAAGAACTACATATTCCAACCACCCCAAGCCGAGAAAACGTTACCTTACACAAATGATAACAACATTGTTTCTTGGACACGCAAAATTTTGAAATTAATAACCCAGTTATACAACATTCCAATGTATATTGAGTTCAAATTTGGATTCGATCTGATGACGGGTTTTTGAGATAATAATTCCTAAATGTGACGCACGGTTGAAACACGCTTAAAAACGGGCACTTTTTGTGTTCCAACTGCGCTAAAAAATATTAAAATATAAACTAAAAATTACAAACCTACATGAACTCACGTAAAATAGAACGACGAAAATGATGATGTTATTGGATTTTATGTATGTCTATTGGTTACGTCACAAACAACCTTCAAACTCGAGTACACATAATACTTTGGTCGACAGTAGGCTACGTGATAGGTTCAAAGACAGTAAGTTAGGCAAACCTACATTAGGGCGTAAACTACTGTTTTCTGAAGAGCAAGAGAATGATATTCGTTGCCATCTTTAGTTTTTATAAAAAAATGAACTATGGTACAGATGCACTGAATGCTCAGAGTGGGCCCATTCTGAATGTAGTGGCCACGATTCTCCAAAAAACTAGGTTTGTGACTTCTGTCTGTTTATTTAATAAATATCGTAAATGGCACTGTAGGCTATGTATAGTAATCGTTTTGTAGGCTTTTCATGATCCAAAGTTGTTTGCATAGGCCTATATCCATTAAGTATAAATATGGCGGTATTGCCCACTTAGTGAGGGCAATACCGCCACTTGCACTGGTCAAGGAAAATTAAAATATCACCTAGAAGTTACTTGATAAGAGTAATGATACTTAGTAGTATTGAAGCCAATGTAATAAGGGGCTGTATTTTCTATTTCTTTCTTTTCTACAAGAAACTGTATCAGCACAGGGCAACATCTTCCTTAAGGTGGCGCCATTCCCCCATCTTCCCCTACACATTTTACAAAATTCAGAAAGACTACACATTTTATGAATTTCCTTACAATTCCTACTCATTGTTTAACCTGTAAATTTATAATTATTACATTATATTGTTACAATATGATAAAGACAGGTCGAAATAGGATATCAAATTCATCCAGAGCAGGAAGAGCAATCACATATCCCACTATAAGGTGCAACCTTGTGTGTGGCATGCATATCATTGATTACTATTTCTTAAAATTGTATAATGGCTTAGTCGAATAACACGTTATATGTAAATGCTTTATGTACTAAAAATAATGAATAAGAAGGAAAATTGAATTTGCGTTTGTATAAACTTGTAGGGTTAACTAATTATATTTATAATTTTAATTTTGTTTTCTCTGAGAAAATTATTACAGTTAACTTACACACTAATATCCAGGCCACGAATGTAGTCTACAGATCTCACCGTCATCACCAGGAACTCAGTTGGATAGCCAGGAAGAGCTCTCAGAGGACACTCCTGAACTATTTGGCCAACAGTCGCTCTTTCGGCGCCGCAATCACAACCGGGAGAAGGTACTCTATTTCACACGGCCAGTGTTGGTTCTTATTCGATTAAGCACCACCAGGTCCTTCGAGGCAAGTCAAATCCAGGTGGATTGGACGATACTCACGGCGTCTGAAGTTGTTCAGTCATAGCATAACTTAATCAGTTGATTTGGCGCCAACATATCATTTCCGAATTCTTTTACTTTACGGTACAGCAAATTGTTTTAATTTCCGCGTTCTCCGGTTATTACTTTAAGAAGGTGAATTTTCTAGATGAAAATATCAAACAAGAATGTGTACTAATTCTACGTTGACTTCAACGAGAGAATAACTTACTACGTGAAGCAATTCAAGTCAGAGGAAGGAAAATCATGAGGTTATGATTCGACGCTTCATCAGTTGATAAATCGGCACTTAAATAAAGAACGAGTGCATTTTGATAATTGCACAGTTTTTCAATTTCTGTCTTGTTTAGTTCTCGATCCCAGCAAAAGCTCAAAGGATTGAGTAGATTAACTCGTAATGTGTAGGCCTACTTATAATTCCTGTAAATGTTCTCGTTCAAACCCACCGTTGAGACTTGCCGAGAAAGAGCTCAACTTCCTTTGAGCGATCGCTCAATACCATCCAACTCTAAGTATTTGTATAATTTTGGGCATCATAGTCATCAGCTCCGTGTAGTGTGATAATAATGTTATGTGTTATATGATCCTTGTAACTGCTGCGGCTTTAGGAACGCCATGGAGCCAGATTTTGCCCAGAATGGGCAATTTATCGTGCCAGTAAATCTACCGACACGAGGTTGTCACTTTGAAACACCCTTAAATGCCAGTGGACTGAGCCGGGATCGAATCACAAACTTGTGTTTTAAAGGCCAACTGCACCATATAATCTGATATGTAGTTGTTATTGAGGCGCGATCTCAAGTTCAATTTGACTGAAACAATCAGCTGAGGAAGGATTAGGCTCTGTCTCTTCTCAGCTGTCCTCATGAGGCTGAATCAATCCTGTTTCAACCCTCAATCCGGGATCTGAATCCTCCATAGCAGAGATGGGAATCGAACCAAGACTCTCTGACTCGTACTATATTAACCTAAGTGGTATTCATAGAATGAAACAACATTCACGCAGACTAAAACAGACGTGGCCGAATCCTCTAAAATGATAAGATAATTATGTGTGAGTCGCCAGGTGTTATTGAAATACAATGAGTCACAAACCACAAATTAGTGTGGTTTACCTGACTAATGTGCTCCTGTGCGACCATGTACAAACGAAATCATAAAATCAATAACAACGTTTGGCTTATTGTGTGTTCCTTTCCCAAAAACAGCCTTATTGATCGTTTAGAATGTGAGACTTACGGACAATCTTCGTCAGTGTAATTTAGCAGTTTCCTCATTAGTTTCTTGTAGTAGTAGTAGTTGTTGTTGTTGTTTCATTTAGGGTCGTGGGCATCGTCGTCATTTTAGCCCCGTATACTTGGGTATGTGCAGAATGTGTCTGATAAGCTGATTTATTGTGGTGTCTGTATTAGAGTGTGTACTTGTACTATTATATGAATTGCAGCCAATGGCCATAGCTGGGTGCTTTTGATTGAAGGCCCGAGGGTTCCCAACAAGTCCTATTTCAAGTACGGTAGTTCTAACTTTGGCTACCAGATGCTACTGTATCAAACAACTAGTGGCGAACGTTGGAACTTGATAGAGCGTTTCTAACTAGCCAATTATAAATTACAAATTTTGCTACACACTAAAAATTGCAGTGGCAGGTTCTTTTACATGCCATAAATCTATGACATGGGCCCGCCGGCTTTATTTCCCCTCCGAAGGAAGGCATACTGAAGGATTTTATCGCTCTTAAAAATCCGATGTCATCGGCCGTGATCTTGGGCATAGCAGTTCAGCATGCTACCGACTACGCAACTGAAGCCGCTCTACTTGTAATTATAGCGAGGGTTGGGTTGGAAGCGGCCGTGACCTTAAGTTAGAAACCATGTCGACATTTGCCTGGAATAGAAGTGGCCAACCACAGAAAACCACTTGTAGGAAGGTTGAGGTGGGAATCGAACTCACCTCTTCTCATGTTTGCCTCACGAGGCTGATTTTAACCCCGTTTCAGCCCACAAACCAGAAATATATTTCTTGGTAGAGCCAGGAATCGAACCCGGCCATCCGCTACACCACGGGGTGATTCCTAGAACAGCTCTGTGTGGGGCGTGGTCTTACTGACAGAGACAGGTGCTTTCCTTGGCTGTCACATAGTCAACATGATGGATCCATTCACTTGAAGGCTGTCGCTCCCTTTAACATGAGATCAGGCAACTCCCCTCACTTGTCACGAGACTCGGTCCTATGCAGGGTCGGAGATCATAATCCGGGATCACCCAGAAGTAAAACAGCTACTGTAACACCAGCGTTAGCCGTGCGCGTTAATACATTTAGCTCGACTGCATGCGGTAGCTGGAGGTCCGGAGTGTTCACTCCCTTGAGGCATATGCCACGACGGTGCACTTACCCCCAATTACCGCTAGACACACCACAGTATACGGGACTGATGACCATGATGTTCCAAGCCCCCTAAGACAACTCCACCAGACAAGGATGACAGGCTATTAGCTGTCACTACTACACTTCACACTAGCTAGCGTAAGCAAACCACGATCATGGCCACGTAATCCGAATCTGTATACGTGACTTTGGATGATGCATGTTAAATGCCTGCCAGGGTTGTGATCTCATACCTCACGTGGCAGATGGTGATCTAGTTAGTTGAGGGATTGAGCATGTCTCTGTTGTTCTTGCTTCAATGGGAGGCATGATAATACGCACATAACTTCCGACCATGGTAATTACCAGGGATCGGGAGTTAAGACCTGAAACAAGTACAAAATAAGCAAGCAAACATGCCCTAAAAACTAGCTGAATATGACTCGTTGTTGTTGATGATGATGATGATAATTGTTGTTTTAAGGGGCCTAACATCTAGGTTATCGGCCTGTAATGGTTTGGGTGACAGTGAAAGATGAGATGAGAATGAAAACTATATCTAATTTATTTATTTATCGTATGGCTTTTAGTGCCAGGAGTGTCCGAGGACATGTTCGGCTCGCCAGAGGCTGTAGCTACTGCTGCAAGTGGACACCCATGGGGTGACCTACAAGTCCCAACTTTCGCTACCAGATGTCACTGACACCCAGTGATGAACGTTGGAACTTTGATTGAGCGTTTCAACGAAATCTAACTTAGAAATTTAGCTTCACACAAGTTTAGTTAGTGGAAGGATCTTTTACATGCCATAAATCTATGACACGGGACCGCCGGCTTTACTTCCCCTCAGAAAGAAGGCATACTGAAGGATTTGAACGCTCTTAAAAATCCGACGACTTCGGCCGGGTTTGAGCCCACGATCTTGGGCACAGCAGTTCAGCATGCTACCAACTACGCCCCCGAAGCCTCACTATAACTAATACTAACTACAGACTTACAAACTAGAAGAAGAAATGGTAAACAAATAAAGGATAAGGCAAATAAAGGACAGGAAGAAAAGAAATGCCCTCAACCCTCGAAGAATGAGCATTGAGGGACTTGGAAGGAAGGAGAGCCATGAAAGGCAGATATGAAAGGGAAAGAGGAGAGGGCCCGCCCCAAAGTCAGTGGAAAAAGGGGAAACAACCAGAGCCAGCTCTGGAATCCTCCGGAATCGCCAACTCGCGAACTCACCAGTCGTGAGCCCCTGTGGGTGTAGCAATATCCAGGGTGCGCCAGAAGTGGTGGGGCTACATACACCCTGCCTCCTTGAGGGCCTTGTGCAGAAGGCAGGAGATAACATGAAAAGAAAAAGAAGGCTAACCCCTCGCAGAAGGAGGGTATCAGAAAAGATGAAACAGGGGCCAATTAAGACAGGAAAGAAAGAGACTTCCTAGGCCTCGGATACCCCAATAGACTTCCATCGGGGTCGGAATAGAACAAGAGTTGACCAAGAAAGGTCGTCAGGAAAGAAGACGGAGAGGAGCCCAGCACAAGTAAGTGGAAATAATGCTGGACTCTGCTGGGGTCCCATGGTCGCCAACCCACGTTCCACTAGATGTGAGCCCCTGGGGGTTGTTGTTTGAGTCTTTTGACTGGTTTGATGCAGCCATTCTGCCTCCCTGTCCTGAGCTAATCGATTCATCTCTACATAGCTACCACACCCTACATCCGAGGCATTCTGTTTAATATATTTTAACCTTGGTTTACCCCTACAGTTCTTATTAGAGCTAGTAATAAAAATGTTCGGCTAATCAATTAATCGAATAATTTGAAATTATTATAAAACGATTAATTGATTAATCGACTAACCGAATAATCGATTAATCGGTTTACCGAAGGATCTATTACAGAGGTGTGCAAATTATTAGACTCGATGCTAATTTTCCAGCATTTTCTTTTTTCTTTTTATGACTTAATGTGGTAAAAATGTGTACATTTTTTTTCTTCAAATGATTAACCAATAGTCTTAATTTCATTTCCTCTTAGGAAACTGACAGTAAAATGATTGATTTAGAATTTCCACTGATTGAGGAGCCTTGCTAATGCACAATGCCACGCGTTTTGTTTGATTTTCAACGCGTTATTCTAGTTTTCTTGCGAGTTTAGTGCAGAAGGATTCGAAGAGCGGCTTCGGTGGCATGCTGAGCTTCTATGTCCAAGATAGCGGGTTCAAACCCGGCCGAAGTCGTCGGATTTTTTAAGAAAGTTAAAATCCCCCAGTTTGCCTTCCTTCGGAGGGGAAGTAAAGCCGGCGGTCCCATGTCATAGATTTACGGCATGTTAAAGAACCTTGCACTAATTACACCTGTGTGAAGCTAAATTATATATAGGTTAAACATTTGACTAACGTTCTTAGGTTACTACATACGTCGTCAAGAGCCAACTGCGGTGACATCTGGTAACTAAGTTCGGAATTAGTTGGTCGTTGACGGTGGCGTTTGGCGGCAAAAGTAGGAACTACTTGAAAAAAGTAAATGTCTGCAGTCCTTACTTCAATTAAAACAGATACACACACTAATACAGTCATCACAATAAACACCGGTTATCAGACAGATTCTACACACACTCAAAGTACACAGGGCTACATCACCGCGTTGTCGCAGCTCCTAATCTGAGGAACCAACCAACCAGGATTCGAAGTCATTTAATTCTGATGGTCCGCTCTAACTATTCAAAGATTCAAAGATTCGTGGGCCATGAATTGAAATCACCTGATTTAAAGGGCACATTCTGATGTCATTTAATGAAGAGAAAACCTACCCAACTCAGGTATTCCTCAGAATCTCCAATTACGAAAATTTGTCCAAGAAATTCCTTATGGAAAAAGTTGAAAGATTTTAGGGGAGAAAATGCATCATGGCGTGCCTCGCTCGGAAGTGATGGGCTCCATCACAGCAACGCTGTACAGCTTTCACGGAGCGGGTAGCTGGTGAACGATGTATTATTTCCGCCTACAAATACAAACCGATATAAAATAAGTGAGTTAATTTACGTATTTCACAGTCATACAGCATAACTTTTTGATGTATAAGGATTACATCGCAACCAAGAACTACATTTTCCAACCACCCCGAGCCGAGAAAAAGTTACCTTACAAAAATGATAACAACTTTTTTTTCTTGGACACGCAAAATTTTGAAATTATTAAACCAGTTATACAACATTCCAATGTATATTGTTTTAAAATTTGAATTCGATCTGATTTCGGGTTTTTGAGATAATAATTCTTAAATGTGACGCATGGTTGAAACACGCTTAAAAACGTGCACTTTTTGTGTTCCAACTGCGACAAAAAATATTAAAATATAAATTAAAAATTCCAAACCTACATGAGCTAACGTAAAATAGAACGACGAAAATGATATTATTGGATTTTATGTAGGTCTATTGGTTACTTCACAAACAACCTTCAAACTCGAGTACACATAATACTTTGGTCGACAGTAGTGCTTGCGCGCCCCGGTGCCGGCAACGGTGCATTTCCTCTCCCACCCCTCTTTCCTCCCCGTGTAGTGGCGGTAGCACAGTTGGATGATGAGCAATGGATCGCTGACCTCGCTTTCATGAAATACATCACGGGGTATTTAAATGATTTAAATATCTCGTTGCAAGGAAAAAATAAATTAATCAGTACTATGTGTGACCGTATTGGAAGTTTCAAATTGCAGCTTGTGCTTTTTAATAGTCAGCTTCAGGAAGGAAGTTGGAACAATTTTCCCTCTCTAAAATCCTTGAATTTAAGTACTTATGAACACATCAGTGAGCACACAAAGCGTCACAGTCATTGCATAAAGAATTACAAGATTAGAAGATAAAACAAGTAAAACCGGCACTCAAAGATTTTATGACGCCTTTTTCGGTGTGCCCAGAGGTTGCCCCATCAAGCCTTCAAGTTGAGCTGATAAAACTACAGTGCGATTGAATTTTGACAGACCGCTATTACCATTACAATGGTGATTTGATTCCATTTCATAAAGGCGTTGAGGAACAGGAATTCCCGAGGAGTCATGCCCTTGCCCTAAAATATATTGCTATGTTCGGAACAACGTTCGTTCAGGAACAAATGTTTTAAATTATGAATATAACCACAGGGCATGGCATTTCACTTCGAAAATCTCACGTGCTTTGACTGGGAATCGAACCCACCTCTTCTCAGTTCTGCCACCTGAGTCTGAGTGTACACCGTTCCAGCCCTCAGACCAGGATTACATTTTTTGGCAGAATCGGGAATCGAACTCGAGCCTCAGGAGTGCTAGACCCTTCACCACGAGGTGTCTTAACACACCCAAGTACACGGGGTCACAAGCCTCTCAATAAAGCAACAACCACAATATCAAGTGAATGAATCCAACGATCGTAGGAGTAGTAAGGCTTTAGGTCAAGGTCAGGGTTATGTCACACTTTTGAAGCTGCGTGTGCGTATTTTACGTAGCCTATGCGGTAGATAACTTCGACACGGTCAAGTCAGACAACTGACAAGGGACCTCTGGTATAGCGTCGGATTGTAATTGGCAGAGGATACTCTTGGAAGGCGATATTGGTACAGAAAGTTGGCTTTAATTAACATTAAGCTTCCATTTATAGGCCGCGGAACAGGGAATCAGCGCTTGCGAGTTGAAGACGGACTTTCCTGGTCAGTTGGACAAGACAGCATGCGAACGGCACCCCACCCCCCGGTGTGACAGCCAACCTTATAAGTTCATCTACTGTAAGTTTGCACTTTTTTGACAGTTCTCGCGGGAACGAATACTCCTACAGAACATATCAATCCGCCTCTACCACGTGCATTCCAGCCAATGAGCTATCACCCACGTGGCAGCCAGCAATGGCCGCTGTATTCCGACAAGGTGTCAACAGCTGTTATGAGTTGCTTAAACCTACATTCATCTCGCAATATCAATTCATTGCCCTTTTTAAAGGAAACTTGTATTTCTTTGTGACATTTATCAAATAATCGTTCTAACAGCACACCACTGACGGCTCGCTGACAGAATAATGTTACATCATTGGACGCGCTATGACCAAGACCTTGGCTATGACAGAGCAGCTGATAACTTACATGTGAGAGTGGAATTATTTTAGGCCCATCATTTCACAGCTCGAGGAAAATGCTTACTATGGACGTTACGATCATTACTTGACCTGTTGGATTGATATTAAAATAAAACGTACGAAACATTTCACCATGTAAGTTAACTTTTAGGCTAAAAAACAACTCATATTTTAGGCCTACTTTTTTGCACAAATCATGCCATATGAAAATTATTCACCAGGCCAATGTCCTAAGGGAAATAAATAGTTCCGCTGACTTTTCTTTTACCTTAAAAAAGAAGGAAATAAAATAAATATCTTGAACAAGAAATTCCGTATCTGCTTCCTACTCGATAGTCAAAACAAAGATGTCCGACCTGGAGACCTCTCAACATTTAAGATAACCACTATATATTTATTTGAAATATGAACACGCGTTCAAATGGAAATAATACTTTCAGACGACTTTGCGCAATATTATCAATTATAATTATTATTATGGGGGCTTCATTCATTCCATTCCCTGACCCGGTCGGTCGACTGGAAGCAGGCTGTGGATTTTTCATTATTTAATATAATTAACACGTTATTTTCTCAGGCGGATGAACACAGTGAAGCGTCCATTACCAACCGCACGCCCATCCCACGAGCACGTGGTAGTTCAGTTTGATAATGCAACTTTTCAGTCTGGCCGACAGAATATGTTGCCAATATATTCACAATTACTGGGACCAGCGAAAAAATATCCTGAAAAAACTGACATGTGAATAAAACATGTATATATTTGTTATGGACTACAGGTTATAAATTGAGTCTTTCCGTATGAAGGTTGGCAACCCTATGTGTCAAAAAAAGTGCAAACTTACAGTAGATGAACTATAACTACTGTCTCCGACATGCTGTTAGACTGCATAGTAGAAGAAACAGAATGGGGGTGAGGACAGAATTGCCCTTTGAGGCTTAGTGCCTGTCTGATTACTTCGTAATTTACAAGGCATCATGGGTGTTTGTAGAACAGAGGTAGATGGTAAGGTAGGCTAAAGGGTCAAGGAAAAACCCCAAAGGCAGAAATGAAAGGTTGCCTAGAGGTAAAACCTGGCATCTTTGTGATAGCACATGCATGGTTGTTATTGTTAGTGGGAGAAGGTTTCATGCTTCAGACCCTTGCCCGCTTCCCGCCTGTTTGTCTCCGGGAATCCGTGTACAGTAACTCGAGACTGCTGGGTCTAGCGCAGGCTTTTCTGACTACCGAGCAGGGACGCTAATACTAGTAAGAGTCCGACGACCTGCGCCTTAACTAGAGCCCTGCGCGGATAAGCAAAACGTTACCCGCATTTGCACCGCAACCGCACGACTTTTATCCATATACGCACTTTTGTTTTCCGAATCCACTGACACTACAATTAATTTATTAGATAAAGTATTAAAGCATCACATTTAGATATTTGAGGAAAAATTCATTTCCCTAGGCTGTGTAAATTGCACTGCCGGCTGGATCGCAACACTCCTGGTTGCTTTAAACTGCCTGCCCATTCGACGATTACAGCATTGGTTTGAGCGTACAACCTCGTTTCCAAATAAAGGCGCTAGGAAGCAGCACCAAGGCACTGTGGCAGACATAAGTTTTGTATTGATGTTAATGGAGCAGTTGTGTTTGGAATGTATTCTGAATGACTTTATAATGCTGTACTGCTGCTTGCCCTTTTGTAAATCAGAACAGGGCAAGTTAGAATACCGGGGAATCTCATTTCATGAGATACCATCGGACAATTCACTGCGTGGGATGTGGTTACGTGCAATTTCCAGATAAGGTGACGCAGGGGAAGCAAATAAACAAATAAATAAATACATACCGGTACATGAATGAATGATTGAGTAAATACGTGAGACAATAAATATGTAAGTAGGTAAATATGTAAGTAAGTAAATATATAATTTAAGAAATATGTAAGTAAATAAATAAGTGAATAAATAAGCAATAAATAAGTAAACAAATAAATAAGAAAATAAATAAGTAAAAAAATAAATAAGATAATAAATAATTAAATAAGTAAACAAATAAATAATAAAATAAATAAATGTGTAAGAAAATAAATATATAAATAAATAAATAAGTGTACAAATAAGCAAATAAATAAGTAAATAAATAATTAAACAAATAAATAAGAAAATAAATAATTAAATAAATAAGTAAAAAATAAGATAATAAATAATTAAATAAATAAGTAAGTAAATAATTAATTAAATAAATAAATGTGTAAGTAAATAAAAATGTAAATAAATAAGTGAATAAATAAATAAATAAGTAAATCAATAGATAAGAAAATAAATAATTAAATAGATAAATACGTAAGTAAATAAAAAATAAGTTTTTTTCATTTAGTCGATTTACCCTCTAGGTTGGTGGTTTCCACGGACTCAGCGAGGGAACTCACCACTACCGCCTCTATGGGCAGTGTCCTGGAGCTTGGAACATCCGGTCGGTATAGATACAACTGGGGAGATGTGATCAGCAAGTCGCCCAGGCGGCCTCACCTGCAAAGCGAACAGGGGCCTCATGAGGGAAGGGAATGGAAGGTTAGGATGGATAGGCAAGGAAGAGGGAAGGAGGCGGCCGTGGCCTTGCAGTAGGGACCATCCCGGCATTTGCCCGAAGACGAAGCGGGAAACCACGGAAAACCACTTCGAGGATGGCTGAGGTGGGAATTGAACCCCCTCTACTCATTTGGACCACCCGAGGATGAGTAGACCCCGTTCCAGTCCTCATACCACTTTTCAAATTTCGTGGCAGAGCCGGGAATCGAACCCAGGACCTCTGGGGCGGCAGCTAACCATGCTGACCGCTACGCTACGGAGGCGACTAAAAATAAGTAAATAAATAATTAAATAAATACATGTAAGTAAATGAGTAAATAAATATATACGTGAATAAATAAATAAGTAAATAAATAAGTAAACAACTAAATAAGCAAATAAATAAGAAAATACATAATTAAATAAATAAACATGTAAGTAAATAAACAAATAAGTAATTAAATACGTAAATAAATAAAAAATCAATAAATAAGCAAATAAATAAGTAAAAAAATAAGAAAATAAATAAATTTGTAAGTAAATAAATAAGTAAGAAAATAAACAATCTGTCCAAAAAATCTGTAAAAATGCATAATACAGCCATCACAATCAGACAAATTCACCTCACACCCAAGTACATGGGGCTACATGACCACGATGTCGCAAAGCCCCTAAATAATCATCATCCCATTTTTCGGGGGCCGGAGGCATTTCTTTTATTGTCCTTATTTACCGAACAACGTGGAGAAGACTCATTGTAGGAGCAGACCAGTCGCTTGACTGAAAATCATGATGATGATGATTCTTTTCTTTTCATCTCGCCAAGTATGTAAGTTAGATTTAAGTCAGTTAGAAGTAGTTATATTTTTTATTATCGTCTGCATAATTACGGTAAAATGAGCCAAGACATTTCGCCCCTTAAAAACAAATGCCTCCACCACATGTATTTCTGCTTTCCTTTATACTGAACATTTGCCCGTAAGTATGTGTCTGAATAGACTACTTTTAGACGTTAGAATGACAAAGGAACCAAGTTAGTGTAATGTTTTCACGTCCGTCAATCTCGATATTAAGCCTCCAAACATAACAATACTTCGTTTCAGGTATCTTCCCCTTTAAAAAGCCGCGGCAATCTCAGTGCCTTGGTGCTGCACCTAGCGGTGAATTAATGAATATATCTTGTACGCCTGTGAGTGTCGAATGGGCAGGCAGTTTAAGCAACCAGGAGTGTTGCGATCCAGCCGGCAGTGGTAAATCGCAAGACAATGCTCACTGAGTTTTGTTTCTCTGAGTAAAGGCAAGTGAAACAGCGGGTGGATAATTATCAGTGGCGGCTGGTGATTTTTCACTTGGTGGTGCCAGCAAATTAAAAATTTGCAATAAAATCATTCAAAGTTGCAAGTACGGATAGTGCATATTTTATGCAATAAGTTATATGTTTAACATTATTTAACTGTGCTATTGTAGAAGACGTTTTAATTGAAGTGTCAGCTGAAGCGAATTTAGAAATTGCGTAACTACTACAAATATTTTAATCTCGGGATTTTTTGCCAACACAAAAGTTCCTCCTTTCTCTACTAGAAAGCGCTATAGTGTCAAGGAGCTTAGATATCTAACCTCCTTGACTTTCATAGCCCTCCAAGGAACAACGAAAATTCGATATGCAAGCTGCCCTCTGGGTCTCAAACAACAAAGCTTGCACCTGGCTCCGAGGCCATACGATATTATATCATACACATATTTTGATCCATATGCATTTTAAATAAAAACCCTTTTTAAAAATATAACTGAACAAACCTCTCAGAAAAATCATTTAAAGAAAACAACATTTATACTAGGCCTACTCACCAAATATATTTGTTCCAAAACCTCGATCGACACCTTCATTTGAATTAATAAGAGCGGTGCTGAAAGTCCATTCTTCGTTCTTTCTTGTTGGCAAATACGTCTATCACCTTTGAATTGAAGTTCTCAATCTTGTTCACAAATGATTTCTCACACGACAACATTCCTAAGGCACTTAATCTCTCTTCCTTCATTGTGTTCCGAAGAAAGGTCTTTATCCGTTTGAGCATTGAGAAACACCGCTCCGCTTCCGATGTTGAGAGAGGCATTGTGATCAGCAACTTCAAGATTTTGATTGTCTCTTCAAAAGTATCACATAGCTCATCTTCCAGAATCAACGAAAGGAATGGAACGGCACCAGAGACCGCTCTCAATTCAGGCCTAGCATAGAATACTTGCAGCTCACCCTTCAACTTTCTTTTATCAAGAAATGTATATACGCTCGTCATTTCGTCAAGATACTGGTCTGGGAAGCTTTTGATATAATTGTCAAAATATTGAACTGCAAATAGGTTGGTAGCTGTGAGGTGTCCAGTGAACTGAAAGCGAATTTTTATCTCTGAAAGGATAGCATCACATACTTCCAGAGCGTCCCTTTTTCTACAGTCCTCACCAATTCTGGGTCTTTTAGAAGGTAAGGATTCGCCTCTTTTGATAAAAGTCTCGTTCATTATTTCATCAATATTGTCCCTGATTGCCTGTATGATACCTTCAAAATGCTGAATGTCTTGTTTCACTTTAATTGGGTCAGTAATTCTCTTTTGCAGCTGATTAAAAATTATGTCAACATGAGGCATTATCTTATTGAAAAATGTTAGCCAGAAAATGAAATTCTTGTCATTAAGCCTTTGCTTGTAGGCTCCAGCTTTTTCAATGGTGGAAGGTAACTTAATGGACTCATTGCTTTCGATGGAGTCCATAACTTTGACGAGGTCTTCTCTATTTTCATAAATATCTTTCACAGCACGCGAATGGTAATTCCATCGTGTGAGTGATACTCGAGGCAAACTTTTCTCTATGATCTCGCGCAACACTTTCGATCTTTGGGGCGAATGCGAAAAAAAAAGAACAAATTCCTGTGAGATGAGCGAAAAAGATGCGAGTCTGTCGATTAACGGAGGCTGCTGTAGACATTATGAGATTAAGTTGGTGCGCATAGCAATGAATAAAATTTGCATTAGGGTACTTATCCTTGATTAACTTTTGCACACCATTTAATCCACCACTCATAACGGATGCTCCGTCATAACTTTGGGCAATCAATTTCCGGGGTTGATCACCCACTAAGGGGTCGATTTCACTTAAAATGCTGTCTGCAATGGCATGAGCATTTTGGCCTTCGGGATTAATAAAGTTCCAAAATCTTTCTACTGGTCTTCCTTCAACAATGTAGCGCAAAACAATAACCAATTGAAAATTGCAAGACACATCAGTTGTTTCATCAGCGATTATTGCTATATTGTCAGCCTTTTTTATTTCTTTGGACACTTCGTCGTGATACACCTGGAGCATGCATTCGAGCAGTTCGTTGTGAATAGTCTTGGAGATGCCTTTAAACACAGACGACTGGCTGAGATGAACTTTCAAGTCCTTATCCAATTCAGCACTAAACAGAATCAATTCGCGAAATACGCCTTTGTTTTCGGATGTTTCTGTTTCATCATGTCCCCTAAGGGCTAATTCCAAGGCACCACAAAAGCGGATACAGTTTATAATTAAATTTAACACATACCTATTCTTATCTACTTGTTTGTTGTGAGTGATAATAGTTTGTCTGTACTGACTATCCAACCTGCTCTGAATGTTTGTTTTGCCCAGAAATGAGAGGCTTAAAACATTATCCATATGTCGCTTTGATGATTCATGGACTTTAATTTTAGACCATATGTGCCCTATATCCCTAATACCAGTCTTACTCCAACTCCCATCACCGCCGAACAACACACAAGGAAAACAGAAGAATGCATTGTCTTCTTCGGAACCACAAATCCATTTGTTTTTGCTATAAATCTCCGGATTGAATTTGCGGCATCGATTTTTTGACTGTTGCTGGAGATTTAAATTTGGAAGTGGCCTACCCAGATTTTTAATGTCTATTTTTTCAGTGAGGGTCCTATTGCTAAATGGAGATTGTAACAACTCGCTTATTTTATTCATTGTTACACTTCCGAAAGGTGACACAGAGCTCATTGTGAATCCTACGGATTCGTACGTCGCGCTCGAACTGTGTGATCTTCAATCATGAAACAAATCAAATTTTAATAAGGAACCTAGCTTGCATAATATAACGATTCAAAAAGCACACTTAGATTAAAACGTTTTTATATGGTCAATGCCGCATGATACACAATGCTATGCAAGATTAAGTAACATGCCTATATAAGAATAAATAAGCATGACTATTGCAAACACACACGCGTGCACAGCCTCTTTGTCGCAATTTCAGTTGCAGTCTCTAAATAAATAGATGAGATGAAATTAACACGATGTCCTACCTCTAAGACAACCTTACTTATCGCACATACATATAGATTGCATCTAATATAAATGAACACAAAAGCTATTTAACGACGGACACTATTCATACACATTTGCAGTCAAACTTGAGAATTTGTGTTTACGCTTGGGACGTGAGACTGTGCCGCCAAATTAAACTAACGAAACACAGTAAAACTCGTTGAAATATTCCGAATTTTTACATTACAAAGAGAGAACAAATATTCCCCGTCATCAATATGCGCCTAAAAAGTTGCTAAATGTCAAACAATAAAGAACTAATACTATTTTGTAGTTTGAATTTATTTAATAGTCAGACACAGTGATATATCGTCAAGCTGGTACCACTGGAGCTGTGCTGCCATATGCTGCACTCTAGTGGTGGAAAGATAAAGCTGTTCAGCAGTTCTAACGTGTATGTAATTTGTGCTTGTAGCCTACCTGTGACGTGCTGCTATCTCGTGGATAGAATTGAAGCTCCGCGTCACGGGGCCGTTGGCTCTACCTCAGGGTAATATGCGTCTCAACACAACACACTCACACTCAAGCCAAACTAGTCCTTATTGCAGTTCAGTGTCTGATGCGGTCTGATGTTCTTAGGTAGTGCCGGTTGGGTCTGGCTCAGTAATTCAATAAAGCGCCACCAGAACGCATGTCAGTTTGCTCGCTCGTTCAAATAAATGCAGAATATGCATACAATTTCCTCAAAATGTAAATGTAATATAAACTGTTCTTGAGAGGGAAAAGTCACATATTCTCTTTTCATTACATTGGTGGTGCCATGGCACACGGGCACCACCTCAGGAGCCGCCCCTGATAATTATAGCACTTACTTAGTCGTTAGATATACCCACGCAGGCAAGCGCAGTATAAAGGATTTTTGGAAATAAGTCAACGCTAAATTGAGAGTATTTCCATGACTGACTTCTCTACTATTCTCATGCAATCCAAACGAAAGTAAATAAAGAAATAACAAGAAACGTTAAAGACGCAGATCTTAGTAAAAACTAAAATAAAAATAAAAAATGTCTAGTCCGACATTGTATTCAAAAAACTATCCGAAAATTTACTCTAAACATTATCCACAGCTTATCCGTTGTCTGCACAGTCATGCAAACTATATCCGCAAGGAGAAAAATGTTGCGGATATCCGCGGATATCCACATTCGCGCAGGGCTTTAGCCATAACCCGGTCTCCTTCGGGTCCCCCGTGCCTAGTCTCTCTGATTGGGGGTGGGGGAAGCTAGCCTGCCGAAGCAAGGGCCTTAGAGGTGGAACGTGGCAACGAGCTTATCCTCCCAGTTCAGCTTCACCCATGGACTCTACGAGGGATCATTCCTCTACCATCGCGAGGACGGTGTCTTGGAGGTGAAGCGTGACTACCGAGAAGGCCAACTCGATCTGCTGTGACGTCACTGCGAGGAGTTACATTTCACTATCTCCCAAACTTTAAGATTGCCTAACCGTTTGGTACAAAACTTAGTTACCACCGTAGTTCACCTTTAGTGACAAATCGAATTTATCATATGACCTAGAAATACTACGTGTTTAGCAAATGCCTATGGAAGAAAATTCGATACGCGCCACTATAGAAATATCTCGAAGTGTTCCTGATATGCGTTGGAGGGAATACAATAATATACCTATACAACAGGTTTTCGCGAGATTCAGCCAAATATATGGTATCTCAAATATAATTCACGGCTTGACAATTACACTAGTGGGAGTAGAGATGGAATATCGGCTGTTCGGTAATCTCTACAGACACAGTACTTAGTATAAAACAAAGTTCCCGATTCTTGGATGTCACGGGTAATCTCGAGAACCACTGAATGGATTTTGATGCGGTTTTTACCATTCTGTAAAGGATATCTCGAAGAAGATTTCTGTAGAAAATAATTTATTTATGATCAAATGAAACCAAGCAGTAACGATTTTAGTGAAAAAGTCGAAAGAAAAACTGGCGTCCGTACGCTTTTTAAGCTTACGCTGGATAAACCGTTAAAAATATCTAATCCTATGAGTGTAAGAATTGTTCAGCATGGAAAGTTCTACAAAGAAGTCCGCGAGAGCATATCCCTATCTTCAATACATCGCCCACTATAAGTGTTTTTACGTTCTCATTTCTTTCAACAATCTCCATTCAATTACTGAGGCGACAGTTTACGAGCTAGCTAGGGACGAGCCTATCACCCCAGTTACAGTCTAGCTAGCGGGGGAGCCTATTACCCCAGATACAGGCAGCAACAAACTGACGAGTCGTGTGAGTTAAGCCTTCAGAGAAGAGTGGTTGTGTTTAGCGTTTCCCTGGAAGTGCAACTCCGCTTTTCTTCATTTCGCTTGTGAACTTTTCGCTCCGCAAAATACACAGTCAAGTTAAGATTGGATGGAAGGGGCATTTGTGTTCCATACACCTCGCCATTCTTAAATTACGTCTGACAAGAATTCGTTGCACATGCATCTCCATGATAATATAATTAACAGTCCAGTCAGTGATTTTAACCCATCACATGGAGACGTCAAACGGATATTGGTCGTAGTTTATTGAAATCGAAAAATAGTGCTTATCACGTAATGCATTCATAACTGCTGCCGGGCGAAGCCAGGGCAGGTTGATAGTTGAAGATAAACTTAAATACAATAGGCTGATATATATTTTTTCGTAATATACTGTATAAGAATCTGATCTTACTTATGCTTTTTCCAAATGGATCATGAACATACTGTACATCTAAATCTTTTAAATCTTTAAATGTTTGATTCCTTCCAAAGAAAAAATCCCTTTCTTCATACATTACACGGCACGAATCGGCCTTCGTATCACCTGATTCGTGTATAAATTCCGCCTCCCTATCTCAATAACCAAACACAACGTCCTCCAATCTCCTCTCTTCATCCGACATTTGAAAATCCACAGCCTGCTTCCAGTCTCCGACCGGGTCAGGAATGGAATGAATGAAGCCCCCATCTAGCGGCGAGGATATGGACTGTGCCGGCTGCCGAGGCCTGACGCACTCCTCTGGGGCAATGATTAAATGAATGACAGATGAAATGAAATGATAGTGGAGAGTGTTGCTGGAATGAAATTTTGACAGGGAAAACCGGAGTACCCGGAGAAAAACCTGTCTGCCTCCGTTTTGTCCAGCACAGATCTCACATGGAGTGGCCGGGAGTTGAACCACGGACCCAGCGGTGAGAGGCCGGCGTGCTGCCGCCTAAGCCACGGAGGCTTCTCATCCGACATTTAATGGCTCAAAATGTATGTATAGGAGGTCGAATATCAATTCCGCTCGATTTTCCTTAATTCCACTCGGTCCTCCAAGGGACCCAAAAATAAGTTCCTCAACTCCGCTCAGGCTTTGGCAAGGGGTCGGCAAAGGGGTTATCCCCAATGACGTAAACAAATGTCATCTCATAACCCTCCTGCTCGATTACACCTTCTGCAGCTCATTTCTTGTCCATATTTTTATTTAACAATAGTGATTAATATCTAGTTCTTTATGTATTATGTTTATATCTGATTTATCGAATGAGCGGACTTGACTTCAGAGCGCTTGGCCGATGGAGTGGTGGTGTTCGCAAGACATTGTTTTGCCATTGGTCAACCGCTCTGATGTCAAGTCCGCTCATTCGTTAAATCAGGTATAAAGTGTTAGGCACATATAACTTATACTAGCAGAAGTACCCATTCTTCGAACGGTCTTCGGTATTAATAACCAGACGTTATCTATTGAGCTACTGTTGCAATGGTTAGGGGCTTGGAACCTGTTTGTTGACAAAGAAAAATGGTTAGTTAAAATGTGCTCTCAAACTAAATTTACCTAACGTGTTCTTCCTGACGTGAAAATAAAATTGAAAACCTCGTAGACGAATCGCAATACACGCCACATACAAACTGACCCTAACCGTTGTGTCAAGTGCCCAACCACTGGGAGACCCCTATTATAAATTATAAAGGCTTGTGGTGCATGAAAATTTAGGTTTTTAGCCTCCAATGGCCCAAATTCCTAAAATCAGCAAAAAATAGTCTACTATTTCAAATCAGGATCTTTTGAAAATAATGTTGCTGTTTGGAGATATAATAGACCTTCTGTACGACATATCGCACGTGTAAGTCGTGTGAAAAAAATCTAGGTTACTCCTTGAACCCCTTAAGCGCGTTGATGAATTTTACAGTTTTAGTTGGTTCCGTGATAACCTTATAGCCATTTGCAAACTTTCAAAGGAATGTAATAAATGAAGTGGCATTACTTCTTCCAGAAATAGATGGAAAGTTGGATGTCACCTCTTGAGATACTGTTGTCATGGTTACTGGCTTGCATTCCTTCATTAGTTTAATAAATGAAATTAGTTTTCTGGGAATATCTAAGAAACTGTTGGTTTTAGAGCCTTGAAATATAGATTTCGGGGACCCTTTACTGCTCTTTAGGGACCCCGAGTTTTGTTTCTGATACCAAGGGGTTAAAATGAGCTTTGTCTCGTCGTTGTACGCCATAATAATGATAATAATTAAAAGAATAATAATAATAATAATATAACAATATCGGGATAGGAATATAATAGACCTTCTGTACCATACCCGCACGTGTAAATCGCGTTAAAAATTCTAGAGTACCCCTTGACCCCTTAAGTGCATTATATGTATTGATGAATATTTCAGCTTAATTTGGATCCGTTATAACCTTATAGCCGTTTGCAAACATTCACAGTAATGTAATAAATGGAATTGCATTGCGTCTTACAGAAATAGATGAGATTCTGTTACCATTGTTACCGGCAAGCATTCTTTCATTAATTTATTAAGTGAAATTAGTTTTCTGGGAATATCTCAAAAACTGTTTGTTTTAGGGCCTTAAAATGTAGTTCGAGTTTCGTTTCTCACATTGAGGGGCTGAAAATGAGCTTTGTCTCACCCTTCTACGCTTATTTCAGTACGTATTTTAAGGGGGTAGGCCCCCTGTTATGAGAGGTAAAGAGAAGAGTTACATCAATCATTAGTGTCGTGCCTCTGATGGATCAAATTTTACGTTAATCCACACAGCCGTTCTCGAGTTATAAGGACACAAAAAAAATGTCCTCAGACAAACAGACAGACAAACAAAAATTTTATTTTTGCGTGCATCCGTCACAAAACAGTCTGAAACGGGCAAATATCGCAAATTTCCGTGGAAATTCAGAAAAAAACTTTCATTTCTATATAATAGCGAAGGGATATAATAGACCTTCCGTACCATACCCGCACGTGTCAATCGCGTGAAAAAATTCTAGAGTACCCCTTGACCCCTTAAGCGCATTGTATGTATTGATGAATATTTCAGCTTAATTTGGATCCGTTATAACCTTATAGCCGTTTGCAAACCTTCACAGTAATGTAATAAATGGAATTGCATTGCGTCTTACAGAAATAGATGGACCTCTGAGATTCAGTTGCCATGGTTACCGGCATGCATTCTTTCATTAATTTATTAGGTGAAATGAGTTTCCTGGGAATATCTCAAAAACTGTTGGTTTTAGGGCCTTAAAATGTGGTTTCTCACATTGAGGGGCTGAAAATGAGCTTTGTCTCACCCTCCTACGCCTATTTCAGCATGTATTTTAAGGGGGTTGGGCCCCTTTTATGAGAGGTACGGAGAAGAGTTACATCAATGATTAGTGTCGTGCCTCAGATGGACATCTGTATCAAATTTTACGTTGATCCACCCAGCCGTTCTCAAGTTATAAGGACTCATAATTGTCCACAGACAGACAAACAAACAAACAAACAAACAGACAGACAGACAGACAGACAGACAAAACATTTATTTTGCGTGCATCTGTCATAAAACAGTCTGAAACGCGCAAATAACGCAAATTTCCGTGGAAATTCAGAAAAAACAGACAAACTTTCATTTTTATATATATAGAGATGGCAGAAAATACAAGTGATTTAAAATTAATCATAATATTCTTTTAAATAAGTCTGCCAAGTTTTCTATTTCTTTTCTACAAATTGTATGCATTGTTTTTAACATGTACATAATTAATGTTTGTATTTTTTTTAACATAGTCAGACATTATAAATTAAATGTAGATAATAATAGGTCTATAATTTGTTCCTAAAAATACTTTCGATATCAGCTGCGGTTGCTGTTTTCCAGCCTAGAACGGAAAAATCAGCTGCATTCAAGAATTCACTCATGCGCTGCATAAGGTGTTTGACACTGCCCTTGGTATGCTAGCAGGAAGGTTATGACATTTGTTTACGTCGTTGGGGATACCCCCTTTGCCGACCCCTTGTCAAAGCCTGAGCGGAGTTAAGGAACTTATTTTTGGGTCACTTGGAGGACCGAGTGGAATTGAGGTAACCCTGGCTACCTGACTGGAATTCCCGAGTGGAATTGATGCCCGCCCGTATAGGATGTCCATAATGTAGCTTTGGAGTTATTACTGTAGGTTGAGTTGTACGTGTTTCGGAACAATAGCGCATCCCTTTGTTAAGGTTACAAAGAAACAAGGAATAAGTCAACAATGCCAGACAGTCTTCATAGATAAAATGTATTAGATAGGAAGTCATGTCAAAACATCGATATGGCTCCCTATTTAATACGTAAATTCATGTTTCACATGGCTTCCCTTCTAAATACAGTACATACATATTTTCGACATGGCTTCCTATCTAATAGATAATGGAGAAATATCACCTACAACATGTCTTTTTATCCGTGTTTGCAAATGGTATGTTTATATTTTAAAAGGACCACCTTGTGGTCTAGTGGCTAGCGTTCTTGGCTGTCGCCCCAGAGGTCCGGGTTTGTTTTCTGGCATTGCACATACGTTTTAATTCTGTTGTGAGGGCTGGAGCGGGGTACACTCAGCCTCGTGAGGTAAAACTAAGAAGAAGAGGTTTCTATTCCCCCCTCAGCCATCCTGGAAGTGGATTTCCGTGGTTTCCTTCCACTTCTACTCCAGCAAATGCTGGAATGGTCCCTAACTAAAGGCAACGGTCACCTCATTGGGAATCTCATCCCCAATTTACAAATACACACACTAGAAACATACAGCCACCACAATAACACACACACACACACAAATACACGGGGCTAAATGACTACAGTGTTGCAGTCCCTAAAGTAAGCAACAACAACAATTTTAGGTAAAACTCAAGGAAAATAGCCTACTAGTAACTACATGTTGTTAGGGCTGAGATTAGAGCTGGAAATAAGTGATGTTCGGATATTCGATTAATGATCGACTAATCGAATTATTTGAAATTAATCGAATGCGTTTAAACGACTCACCGAATAATAGATTAATCGGCTAACCGATGAATCGATTAATTAGTAGACACGAGATAAGAAAATAAGTTTAAATGAGTGGTCATCGCTTGAGTTGAGTTACGTTTATTTTCGTAAAGATGTTTAGAAATTTATAAAAGTTACTTTTTTTCCTAAATATACAAAGTGTCCTTCCTTGTTTTTGTTAACAATAACCAAATAAGAGTCAGTGTCAGTGAAAGAACAAACATCAATTAAAATTGGGAAGGGTTTCGAAACAAGAAAATTAAGAGTTTTCGGCAAAGATTTGAATTTTTGTTCAATATTTACAATTTAGGTCGCCTCCGTAGCGTAGCGGTCAGCATGGTTAGCTGCCACCCCGTAGGTCCTGCGTTCGATTCCCGGCTCTGCCACGAAATTTGTAAAGTGGTATGAGGACTGGAACGGGGTCTAGTCGGGCTCCGAGTGGCCCAAATGAGTAGAGGGGGTTCGATTCCCACCTCAGCTATCCGTGGTTTCCCACTTCGTCTTCGGGCAAATGCCGGGATGGTACCTAATGTAAGGCCACGGCCGCCTCCTTCCCGCTTTCTTGCCCATCCATCCCAATCTTCCCCTTCCTTCCCATCCCTCAAAAACGCCCCTGTTCGCTTTGCAGGCGAGACCGCCTGAGCAAGATGCTGATCACATCTCCTCAGTTGTATCCACTCCGACCTGATGTTCCCAGCTCTAGGACACTGCCGTAGAGGTGGTAGTGGTGAGTTCCCTAGCTGAGTCCGTGCGTTCCACCAACCTGGAGGGTAAACACGAAAAAAAAAAAAAAAAAAAGGACAGGAACATTTTTGTTTTACTTTGTTTTAGCCTAGTTGTCACAAAAAAGGTACCGGTACATTATTAAAAAACATATGATACAATATATTTAATTAATTAAATGTCTGTTTTGCTTGTATGAGAGCCTAGGAAAAGGAGCGAAGTACATCGATAAATCGACAAAACAATTAATCAATTATTCTCCAATCGATTAAATGACCAATCGATTATTCGATTAATTTCACTGTCAACTAATCGTTCTTCTAGCTATTAATAAATATTCCTGCTTTGGTTAATCGATTTTTCGATAACTGAAATTAAATCGATTAAACGTAGCAGCTCTAGTGTAGAAGGCCCCGCATTCAGTAAGTCTCGTAATATTTGAAAACAATTACATTTTTTACTTTTCCCTTTCTCTCTCTCTTTCGACCACAATCTTTTCCCTGGACAGAATTTCTCCTGCGTTTAGTGGGCCAACGATGAAAAAGAAAATGTCTTTCAAGCATCCAATTCAACCACAATAATTTGTATTTGAGTCAATGTGATTTGATGGATCTTATTTGTACTAAGGTATTTGTTGTATGCAACATGGTGAGTTGGTTGGTTGGTTCCTCAGTTTAGGGGCTGCGACCACGCGGTCATGTAGCCCCGTGTACTTTGGGTGTGTGTATAATCTGTCTGATAACTGGTGTTAATTGTGATGGCTGTGTTAGTTTGTGTTATCTGTTATTAATTCAAGTAATGACTGCAGACATTCGATTTTCAAGTAGTACCAACTTTTGCTACCAAACGCCACCGTCAACGACCAACTAGTTCTGAACTTCGTTACTAGATGCCACCGCAGTCGGCTCCTGGCGACGAACCTAAGAGCGTTAGTCAAATATAACCTATAATTTAGCTTCACACAAGTGTAATTAGTGGAAGGTTCTTTATCATGCCATAAATCTATGGCATGGGACCGCCGGTTTTACTTCCCTTCCCAAGGAAGGCACAATGAGGGAGTTTTAACGCTCTTAAAAAATCCGACGACTTCGACCAGGTTTGAACCCGCAACCTTGAGCTTAGAAGTTCATTGACCATTCTAGAGCCCGGATGACCGGTTTCCCGAAAGCGAACTTACCGCTCAGTCCACACGCAAGCCTTGAGTTACGCCTGCTGCGTAAAGCCCCACTCATCCCGTGAAATTCCTGAATTCCTGGGAGGAAATTCCTGTTCCGCATCAACTGTGTTGAAACCGCCAAGCCGTTACCTTGACAACCATCAATAGAACACCTCTCGTAAGAAACAGCCGAGCGCGACGAGAAGGAAGGGAAGCGGGTAATTCCCGCGCTTTATTCATAGGCCATGTTTCGTTAGCTCTCACGTCACTACGAAAGGGCATGGGCCCATGGGACTATTATTCTGTGAGTAGGATGGGTTTATGGAGAAACCTGATGAGCCTGACATCAGCTTGGTGAATGGCGAACTGTTGTTTGTCGTCATGCGCAAGGAGTTGGGCCTAAGACAGTATTATTAATGTCACTTAGAGCAGCAGTAGTGAGGAAGCTTAAGATGGAAGAGCTCGTTTATCGACACTTCGTCTGCCACAACCATCATAAGAGCAATCCGGTGAGTTTGATTTGAGATTTTACAGACGTATAGCAATTTTGTTTTTGTCGCCTAAATAATCTATTAACAACATTGTTTTTCAGTCTGTCATCACTAGGGCTCGGATTTTAAGGTGCTAAAAATCGGCAAAATATTTACTTTTTATGCATTAAAAATACCTGAAATATGTGACAAAAGAGTAAAAATATTTAATTATAATTTAGTTTATTAATGTGAATGCAAACAATACGCAGTACTCACGAATGTAATTTATGCTATGTTTCACTGACTGCTGAAGCATTACAATACACAACGAGATACATCTTCAGGTTGTCCATCACAAATTACCTATGATTATCGCGAAACACTTCTTCTGAAGGTGCGAAACTGTGACAATACGTTTCTTGCCCTTGAGGTGTTGTGTAACTTGAGATCGCTGTTCAGTCTTGATTGCTTTCCCACATGGTTGGCGGAACAGAAGTAAAATTATCTATAAATTCGGCAGCATATTGCTGCAGACGATAACTCGGAGTTGCTTTTAATTTAGGGCATTGAACTACATGTGAGTGACACTTGTTCCAGGTAGCGGGAGGGGGGGGGTTGGTCTAGCACGTGGTGCAATATGGCTATGGACAAGGAAATTCCCGGCTTCCACAGTGAGTGGCACGGGGCGACAAGTTAAGAATAACACAGTTTCAAGCTGACATACGCTCTGCATGAAGATTAGATAGCTCACAGGTTGAAGTAACACATAAGAAAAATGCAATAAACTGAAAGATCTAGCATACTGATTTTAAAATGTAAATATTATGTATTTTTATATTCTCAACAAAGTCAAAGTCAACCCCTGGCACTATCCAGCCCATGACGGGCTATATTCTAATATACATTCTAATAAGTGAAAAACAGGAATTTATGTAGGCTATTTATAGAAAAAATGCTTAAAATATGTATTCACATAAAAAAATATTTATTTACCTAAAAATCCGAGCCCTAGTCATCACAATAAGATTGGGCGGGAAGTAACAAACAATTTATAACCCTGACCTAAAATAAATATTACATAAATTATTTATACACTTACAGAGGTGTGCAAATTATTAGACTCGATGGCAGTTTTCCAACATTTACTCTGTACATTTTGCGACTTAATAATACAGTAGAAACGTTTTGCAAGGCGTTGGAATTATTTCATATATTTAATCAATAGTCTTAATAACATTTATTAAAATGAATCAGACAGTAAACTATTTTTTACTGTTTCCACTAAAAGAGGAGCCTTGTTAATGCAGAATGCCACACGTTTTGTTTTGATTGCTTCATTCTAGTTTTTGTGTGAATTTAAACCAGAGTTGGTTGGTTCTTAAGTTTAGGGGCTGCGGCAACGCGGTCATGTAGCCCCGTGTACTTTGTGTGTGTGTAGAATCTGTCTGATAATCGGTGTTAATTGTGATGACTGTATTAGTGCGTGTATCTGTTTTAATTCAAGTAAGGACTGCAGACGATCAATTTTCAAGCAGTTCCTACGTTTTCCGCCAAACGCCACCGTCAACGACTACTAGTTCCGAACTTAGCTACCAGACGTCACCACAGTCGGCTCTTGGCAACGAACGTAGGAATCTAAGAGCGTTGTTTACATTCTTAACCTATACAATTTAGCTTCACACAGGTGTAATTAGTGGAAGGTTCTTTAACATGCCATAAATCTATGACATAGGACCGCCGGCTTTACTTCCCCTCCGAAGGAAGACATACTGAGGAATTTTTAACGCTCTTAAAAAATCCGACGACTTCGTCCGGATTTGAACCCGCGATCTTGGGCATAGAAGCTCAGCATGCTACCGACTACGCCACCGAAGCCGCCTGAAACCAGAGAGATCGGAAGTACCGTATTTTTTATTACTGGTTGCCCACTCTTGAACTATTCAAAGATTCGTGGACAATGTATTGAAATCACCTGATTTAGAGGATATTCCAAAGTCAATGAAAAAGGGAAATAACGGAACCAGCTCAGGTGTCGCTCAGAATCTCCAATTTCGAAAATTTCCAGATGCAATTCCTTATGGGAAACATTGCAATTCCACAGAGGAGAAAACATTGCCAATTAGGGCAATGAAAATAAAATAAAATTATTTTGATAAAAACAATTGTGACTGATTTAAATACTTTATTTGAGTCTAATAATTAGCACACCTCTGTAATTAACACATTTTTTGCAAAAAAAAAAAGGGTGGGGGGGATTTAAGTGGATGACATGTTTCTATCGTCAAGCGATCACCATCAGATCCTGTTCACATAGTCTTAGATTAGGTTTAGATATGTGTAACGGACGCTTAACATAACTATATTTTCAGTTATATTGTATATAGTAGTGCGTACATGTTGTAGTAACCTGACCTTATTATAAAGGATTATCAGTTAAATTGGAGCTTTTTAAACGGGCATTAACAAATAGTGTTGAAGCATTCATATCAGGAGCTCGCCACAGTAGAAGTTAACGAATCAATGTGTTGACAAACGGACATTAACAAAATAGTGTTGAAGCATTCATGTCAGGAGCTCGCCACAGTAGAAGTTATCGAATGGAAGCGTTGACAAACTTAACCACATAAACAGTTGTTGTTTGAGTCTTCAGTCTTTTCACTGGTTTGATGCAGCCATCCATGCTTTCCTGTTCTGAGCTAATCGTTTCATCTCTATATAGCTAACACACCCTACATTCGAGGCAATCTGTTTAACATATCCTAGCCATGGTCTACCCCTACAGTTCTTATCCTCGACCCTTCCTTCTTTGCTATTCCTGGGTGTCATAGTATGTGTCCTTTTAATCTATCTTCATTAGCAGTTGCCATAAATATATCTCCTCTTCCAATCTTCTTAATACCTCTTCATTTTGTAACCCCATCTACCATCTGATCTCCATCATTCTCCTGTAACACCATATTTCAAACGCTTCAATTCTCCTCTTTTCTGCTGCTCAAACAGCCCAAGTTTCACTTCCATAGAGTGCCACGCTCCAGACAGAGGCTTTCAAAAATGACTTCCTGATACCTAAATCTATATTCGATGTCAAAAGATTCCTTTTCTGTAGAAATCCTTTCCTTGCATGTACTAAGTTACTTTTTATATCCTTTAAGCTTTGTCCATCACTGGTTATTTTGCTTCCTAAGTAACGGAAGTCTCCTACTTCCTTTAGCGTTTCACCTGCCTATTCGGCGTCCATACGGGTTTCTGATTTCTAATAACAAATAACGCCACATTTAGACCAGGGACTGGCAACACGTTGATAGCGATCTACCGGGAGATTGCCAGGATATATTTAGTAGATCGCGAACGATATTTACTAAGACAGTAATAAAGAGTCTTATATATGAATTGTATTTCAATCGACTACGCCAAATCCTGATAACAGGAAATAATATCTCGTAAATCGACCTTCTATTCACCGAATATCAAAGGCATTATTCCTGCCAAAGTTAATACATAGCACCTGGTAATAGGAGTTACTTTGCTTTAATCAAGAAGCCTTAGTAGAAATCTGAAGCTGACTGTATATCGTACGGTAGTGAGACATGATTGTGGTGATGAATGGTTCGGAGACCTGGACCATGACACAAGGTGATGAGGATTTGTTAAGGAGATGGGAAAGGAAGATACTCAGGAAAGTATTCGACCAGTAAAAGCGGGTGAATACTGGCGAATCAGAAATAATATGGAGACGAGAGAGTTGTATGGTAAACCAGATATAGTAGTGGAAATAAAGAGTAGTAGACTGCGTTGGTTGGGACATGTAGAAAGAATGACAGAGAACAGGGTAGTAAGGAAGGTCTTCAATGGGAAGCCAGGAGGACGGCGTGTGAGGGGTAGACTTAGGACAAGATGGATCTGGGAAAGATGGGAGTCAAAAGATGGAGAATCAGAGCAGGCAACAGGGAAGAATGGATGGAGATTGCCCGGGAGGCAAAGGCCCTACAAGGGCTGTAGCGCCAAGGAGTAAAGTAAAGTAGAAAGTTCACACTGTGTAAGTGGAAATGTGGTAGTATTTTAATTATTCATAAATAGTGCCAAGGGCCGATCTATCGGGCCCTTTTTTTTATAAAGATTTTATTTTTATTTCCATCCACGCAATGTTATCACTGTCTTAACCAAGATCATCCTCTCTCTCTCTGGATATATCAATGTGTTTAAGTTCCGTGATTAACTGGGTTCATAATAAGTGTTCTTTGGCCATTTCCAGGCACCTGACTTCCCACACGTGTGAACTTTGAAGCCGTGCTTATTTGTAGAAATTGATCGTACACGATCGTATACTTTCCTGAGTATCTTCCTTTCCCATCTCCTTAACAAATCCTCATCACCTTGTGTCATGGTCCAGGTCTCCGAAACATACATCACCACATGTCTCACTACAGTATTCTAAACTCGGGACATTTAGGCTATACGAAATTCAAAAGTATTAACAATAATATATATGTGTATTTAGAGTATGAAGGGTGTCAAAATGATATTTCCTATTTATAATTTATAAAACAATTTTCTTATGGTGTTTGAAGCCATTTTCAGTGTTGCCTTAGTAAACGAAGTATTTTAATGAAACAAAGTATTCATTTAGCATCTAATTAGTTCAACATTTTGTATTTACCTGCTATGGAAATATATCAAAATTCTATCCTAAAAAGTGTTGGTAGGAGAGAATTTTATCAAAAATTGTATTTTTACTAAACTTGGCATCCTAAGGGTTAAGTCTAATGTTTGTGTATTATCTCTATAATTAATTGTATAACCGGTATCTTAAATATTTCTTAAGTTATCTAACATGCAAAAAAAAAAAAAAAAAGAAACGAGCCTTACAGTAGTCGCATATGATGTGTAACATCTGACATATCCTACTATGAAATTGAGATGAAATGTATGTGAAGTAAGCTGACATGTTATCCTACTCGTATACTACACAGCTTGGACATTCTTAAAATGTTAATTTACGCTCCGTTTTCATACTGGTACTATGATGAATGTAAAACAATGTTTCATATAAAAGCATATCTTCATTTAAATACTGATACGAAGACATGTCATTTGTGTTTCAATGAGTTGACACCAGAGTTCGCATGAGCGTTTACCGTTCAGTATGAAAGTGTCGAGGAAAGTTACCGCCGAGTGGATGCCCATCACTTTTATCCAGAGATTGAAAGACAGACTCTTAATAAATCATAATTGTTTTCAGCAAATATGATATAATGAATATTTTTACACCAATGAACGACAAATTGATGATGTTTTATTGTAGAAATATCTGTAATGGCGCCTTCAAATCTTGAAGTAATGGGTATGATAATTATATACATTCCACATGGTACCACTACCAGCTGGATCGGATCGCATCCCTCCTGGCTGCTTTAGCTGGCAGTGCGTCTTTCACACTTCCGTCCGATCCACTTCCGTCCCATTTTACAAAATCACTCCCACAAAATATCCAGCAACCGAGTGGAAAGATGTTACACATAAAAAAAACAAAAAAAAACCTTTGTAATTATGACTATAAACAAATACAGTATAGTGAAGGTAGAACGGTATTTCAAAATGTGAGAATCTTTCGGCAGGTTGCCAAGTTTCCGTGTTGCCTGACCCTGCTATACAGTTGACCAACTGAATAATAATCTCTTGTACAAACGATCGACACACGTTATACAAGTTTATAAAAAACTTTTGTAATTTAATACAGTTGTTACGCGGCCGCTAATTATGCAATTCCGTTTATTACGCTCCTTTTTGTGAGGACCCTGGACGGTTTGACTATAGGCTAATACTCCATACTTTTACCCTATTATAACGCTTCTAAATCCTGCTTACAGCGCTGTTTTCATTTCAGGAAGAGGGGGAATTCCGTATAAATTGTAAAAAAAAAAATGCACTGTATTTGAGTTGTTTTAATAATAGTACACTAATCACAATAATAATGATAATATATACAGTGAAATAATAGTACATTATGCAACGAGCCTATAATGGCTATAATTAAGACACGAGTATGTTTATAACACGAGCGTAAGCGAGTTTTATAATTTCTATACGAGTGTCTTAATTACCATTATAGGCGAGTTGCATACGACTGTTTATGTTCGACGATAGTTATAACTTTATTATATGTTTTAACATAAATATTCATAAATATCTTAACCTCGATGTTAGGCCCCTTAAAACAGCAATTATCATCATCATCATCATCATCATCATCATCATCATCATAAATATCTGTTCAGTCACTAGAATTTTGTGATCGGGTGCTGCGCTGGGTAGGATATCTCTGTTCTCCAAGCTCTCTGGCCTACCGACGCATGCGCTCTGTGTGCTTCAATGCCATATGTGCAGATTGTGCACCCGTATTCAGTAAAACTGTCACCGAAGTCGTTTCAAAACAACGCGCTGTGTAGAAATTGGTTTTGGGGATATTAAGGTACAGTGCTATTTCTTGTCTCATATTCACCAGTTTATTTACGCGAACATATGGACGGTGCACTTTCGGTAATTTATATAGACATGTTGGATTTTGAGCGCATGCGCGAAGGTATCCTTATCTAATTGGTCAAACAACTGTTTCATGAGCTGTGATTGGTGGGAGAAACTGTTTCATAATGAGAAATAGTGTTATAATGACCATCATTATGATACAGTATTCAGACATATAATAGTCAGGGTCGAACATAAAACACTGAACATTACTGAAACATTGTTTCCAAATTGTTTTCCCTTCTTACAAATCATTTCCCGTCGATAGAGCTGTCCCGCTTATTAACTTGCGCGTTTAAACCACAGTCCCTTGAAGAGCTTAATGATGGGGTTGTACTGAAATTGTAAATATTACCGACAGCGGTACCTACCCTCACTAACGTACAGCGCTAGGCCATGGGGCTAATCTATCGGCAGACTCGGTAGACGTGGCTTCGAGACCCACCGTCGGCCGTCCTTGAAATGGTTTTCCATGGTTTCCCCATTTTCAACTCCAGGCAAATGCTGGGACGGTACCTTCTGAGAGGCGACGGCCGCTGCCTTCCACATCCTTGTCAGTTTAATTCATCTTCATTCATTTCATCTCTAGCGGCTTCGGTGGCGTAGTTGGTAGCATGCTGAACTGCTGTGCCCAAGATTGCGGGTTCAAACCCGGCCGAAGTCGTATCATTTTTTAAGAGCGTTAAAATCCTTCAGTATGCCTTCCTTCGGAGGGGAAGTAAAGTCGGCGGTCCCATGTCATAGATTTATGGCATGTAAAAGATCCTTCCACAGACTAAACTTGTGTGAAGCTAAATTTCTAGGTTAGATTTCGTTGGAATGCTCTATCAAAGTTCCAACGTTCACCACTAGGTATCATTGACATCTGGTAGCGAAAGTTGGAACTACTTGAAATTGAACGGAACTTGTAGCTCACCCTAGGGGAGTCCCCTTGAAGCAGCTACAGCCTCTGGCGAGTCGATAATGTCCTCGGACACTCCCGGCACTAAACGCCATAAGATAAATACAATTTAAAAAATCTCTCATTAACTCCTTTCACGAGGTTGGCGTCAGGAAGGGCATCCGGCCATAAAATCCACCACCAACAATATAGACTTTCATCGCATCTTATCCCCAACCCCGTTGAAAACGGGAATAATAAGGGATAAACATACATACATTATAATTACCGTATTAGTTTTATTAATATTAGGCTGATTTCATATTTAGGTATTCATCTCAAACTGTAATTGTAAATATTGTGGAACATAAGCGTACATAAATGGAAAGCCAACAGCAACAAAGAAATGTCTGGTTTCGTGTCAAAGTGGGTGGGACGCTAGAGTCACGGGTTCGATTCCCGTCTGGGTCGTATGATTTAACTTCGGGGACTGGGTATTTGTCACGTCTTGTAACAACGACGCAAAGGCCTAAGGATGCCAAATTGTAAGACCTGTACCAGATCTTTACAGCGGCCACACACCGTAATTATCATCAACAAAATTTATATTAGGTCCTTCATTCTGAGAGGTGATTGCGAGTTGACTGTGTATTTCCTACCGGAAGAGGAAGTCCAGTGAGTGTTGAGAGTTAAGACTCGATGCGCCTCTGGCTCATGGGTCAGCCCAATCGTCCGCATAACGTCACCGTTCCATTTCCTCAACTTCCCTAAATACATGAAATGACTAAGAACAGTTCAATAAAAACGTAATATTTCATAAATTCCTTCCGTAATGGGTCCAGCAGTTTCGTACTCTGTGACGTAGATGGCCGTTCTGAGGCTCTATAAAGACTTTTATACAACAGAAACCTTGATAAATAGATCCTGGGCCGACACGAATTAGGAGCTCCGACACCTGGAGACCTCAATGGCTGTACATGGATACCACCACAAGGTATGCAAGACGAAGTGTTTTCACGGTTACGTCTCAAAACTCACGAGTCTCAAAACTCACGAGCTAAAAATAGTATCAAATAGTATCAATACTCTCGACAATGAACTAGTAGCTGAATGAACATGATAATAATAGTCTCAAAACTCACGACTCCGGAGAGCACACTACCCTTCAACCCATGTTTGTCCAGCCAGTTTTAGAATGGGATTTGGTTTGTATTGTACAGATGCCACAGTGACGCAGGTTATCAGACAAATTCTATGCCCAACCAAGTACATGATCACGATGTCGCAGAGCCCCTAAAAGAATCCACAACAACATCTTGATGAGAGAGGTGCTAATTACAAGAGGGCAAGCAGTTCTGTCTGGCACTAACAATGTACCTTTTCCCAATGAACTGGCTTGACCATGGCTACCTATAACCTTATAGGTGGCTATGGCTTGGTTCGTGAGTTTTGAGACTGGTCCAGGTACAGAAACCGGTTAGAACCTACTTTTACTAAACCTGATCTTGAAATTCGTGAATTCTGAGACTCGTGAGTTTTGAGACAACACGGTTTTTACGACCCCGGGAATAACTGTGTTAAAGAATTGTGCTATCAGCCCTGTGACCGTTACCACGTGACCACCT
Organism: Meconema thalassinum; assembly: GCA_946902985.2. NCBI lineage: Eukaryota > Metazoa > Arthropoda > Insecta > Orthoptera > Tettigoniidae > Meconema > Meconema thalassinum. The sequence continues at coordinate 219,956,102 of OX336391.1, forward strand.
GTAATAAACGAGTGAAATCCCTGGTAGACTTTTGCGCACAATATAGAATGTATACAAATACGGGGTACAAAGCGTATGAAATGTACTGTATAACTGAGCGATTACATCAGGTGAACGAGAGTGTGTGATCGCTATCACTCACTTACGTGCACAGAAAGAACAAGGTCAATCAACGAGTACCGTATTGTTAAGACACGTAACTGTTTCTTTAATTGATTATTTAAGTGGAACATAAATTCTACAACATTAAGTTACTTGGAACATGTTCACATATACTGTACCTTTATGGCAATATGGCTGCAATACATTCTTATAAAGACTAAGTATACTCACCTGCCATTTTGGTTCTTTGCCACATGGTATTCTATGGGATAATATGACCAGCGCGAACATACAAAGGGATACATATTGCCAGATGAATATTTCAAGGCGATAGCCTCAGTCCTCTCTGGTTTTGCTTAGCTCTTAATTCAGTCAGTCGCATTATCAGGATTAGGATATACCATCAGAAGAATACCTAAGACGATGATCGAATCCACTTCCTTTCAGTTAGAAGCTCACCTCTACCCACTGGGTCCTAGTGGATCAAACAAATTGAGAAGAATCTTGCTGAACATAAATATTCAGCAAGACATAATAAATGACAGGAGTCTCTACCGTCTGACACTTAACATTCAGCAAGACACAATAAATAAAGTCGCCACCGTTTGGCACTTAATATTCAGCAAGACACAATAAATAAAGTCGCCACCGTTTGACACTTAATATTCAGCAAGACACAATAAATAAAGTCGCCACCGTTTGACACTTAATATTCAGCAAGACACAATAAATAAAGTCGCCACCGTTTGACACTTAATATTCAGCAAGACACAATAAATAAAGTCGCCACCGTTTGACACTTAATATTCAGCAAGACACAATAAATAAAGTCGCCACCGTTTGGCACTTAATATTCAGCAAGACACAATAAATAAAGTCGCCACCGTTTGACACTTAATATTCAGCAAGACACAATAAATAAAGTCGCCACCGTTTGGCACTTAATATTCAGCAAGACACAATAAATAAAGTCGCCACCGTTTGACACTTAATATTCAGCAAGACACAATAAATAAAGTCGCCACCGTTTGACACTCAATATTCAGCAAGACACAATAAATAAAGTCGCCACCGTTTGACACTTAACATTCAGCAAGACACAATAAATAAAGTCGCCACCGTTTGACACTTAATATTCAGCAAGACACAATAAATAAAGTCGCCACCGTTTGACACTTAATATTCAGCAAGACACAATAAATAAAGTCGCCACCGTTTGGCACTTAATATTCAGCAAGACACAATAAATAAAGTCGCCACCGTTTGACACTTAATATTCAGCAAGACACAATAAATAAAGTCGCCACCGTTTGACACTTAACATTCAGCAAGACACAATAAATAAAGTCGCCACCGTTTGGCACTTAATATTCAGCAAGACACAATAAATAAAGTCGCCACCGTTTGACACTTAATATTCAGCAAGACACAATAAATAAAGTCGCCACCGTTTGACACTTAATATTCAGCAAGACACAATAAATAAAGTCGCCACCGTTTGACACTTAATATTCAGCAAGACACAATAAATAAAGTCGCCACCGTTTGACACTTAATATTCAGCAAGACACAATAAATAAAGTCGCCACCGTTTGACACTTAATATTCAGCAAGACACAATAAATAAAGTCGCCACCGTTTGACACTTAATATTCAGCAAGACACAATAAATAAAGTCGCCACCGTTTGACACTCAATATTCAGCAAGACACAATAAATAAAGTCGCCACCGTTTGACACTTAATATTCAGCAAGACACAATAAATAAAGTCGCCACCGTTTGACACTTAATATTCAGCAAGACACAATAAATAAAGTCGCCACCGTTTGACACTTAATATTCAGCAAGACACAATAAATAAAGTCGCCACCGTTTGACACTTAATATTCAGCAAGACACAATAAATAAAGTCGCCACCGTTTGGCACTTAATATTCAGCAAGACACAATAAATAAAGTCGCCACCGTTTGACACTTAATATTCAGCAAGACACAATAAATAAAGTCGCCACCGTTTGACACTTAATATTCAGCAAGACACAATAAATAAAGTCGCCACCGTTTGACACTTAATATTCAGCAAGACACAATAAATAAAGTCGCCACCGTTTGACACTTAATATTCAGCAAGACACAATAAATAAAGTCGCCACCATTTGACACTTAATATTCAGCAAGACACAATAAATAAAGTCGCCACCGTTTGACACTCAATATTCAGCAAGACACAATAAATAAAGTCGCCACCGTTTGACACTTAATATTCAGCAAGACACAATAAATAAAGTCGCCACCGTTTGACACTCAATATTCAGCAAGACACAATAAATAAAGTTGCCACCGTTTGACACTTAATATTCAGCAAGACACAATAAATAAAGTCGCTACCGTTTGACACTTAATATTCAGCAATACACAATCAATAAAGTCGCTATCGTTTGACAATGAAACCAGATCTTTCCACACATCCATTACAAAAGTTCACAACAACGCGTCCAGGAAATGATCCCAAGAACGTAAGAAAAAGGAAGCTTGTAGCTTAACGTGACTGTTAATCTCGCGATCATGAGCACGGGACCTCCTTTTAACGTGGACTCCGAACCACAGGTCATGACATTTCACTTTGAAAATCTCACCTGCATTGATCGGGAATCGAACCCGGTAAGAACGAAAGATAAGAGTTCAGCAATAAAATGAAAGCATACTGTACTGGGTTAACAGAAAGGCTCAAGATTCCAGCACGAAAGCAGTCGCCAAACCATCCACCAAGAACACCAGAAGTGGCAGACGACAACAGCTAAAACACAAACATCGTGGTCCATAGGTGGCCCAAATTTACACATAATAATAATAATAATAATAATAATAATAATAATAATAATAATAATAATAATAATTTTGTTGCCAAGATAGTACATCAAGAATTTGCTATTCACCTTCAACTGCTTAGCCAAGAGAAAGTACCGGTACTATAAATATGCTCCTGAAAATGTACTGGAAAATGACAGCTTTACGTTGTACTGGGATCGTACTGTATTGACAGACCAATCAGCTGTGCACAACAGACCTGATTTGGTTCTTGTTGATAAATACATGAAGCACACAATCTTCATAGATGTGGCGATCCCAAACAGTGGCAACATGCTTACAAAGCATGTTGAAAAGCTGTCAAAATACACAGAACTTTCAGAACTGATAAGGAAGCAATGGCATATGACACAAGTCAGGACAGTTCCTATTATCATCTCCAGCACTGGCGTGATTCCCAACAACTTAAAGGAATCGCTCACGGCGTGGAAATTAGATCCAGGCCTTTTCAAACTGATGCAGAAAACACTCATACTTTCTACGTGTCGCGTAGTAAGGCTGTTCTTGGGCAATCAGGCCTGAAGCAGTGAGGGAAATATGAAGCTACTAGGCTACTCAATGCAGTCACCAAGAATTTGCTCCTTGTGATATGTACGGTATCTGGGATTGTAAATGTTTTCTTTCCAGCAAATGCTGAGAATATGTAAGCGCATGCGCAAAATAAATAAATAAATAAATAAATAAATAAATAAATAAATAAATAATATTAATAATAATAGTAATAATAATAATAATATTAATAATAATAATAATACTCCTTAAATATATTTATAGAATCGTATGCTGCCAGGTGCAGTGGCGTCTTGAGTCCTACTGTAGGAGCAAGCGACCTACAGTGAATAATTAATGCATCACTCATTAACTCCTCCGCTGTTGAGGTTCACGTCAGGAAGAGTATACAGACGTAAAAGCCACCTGCCAGTTAAAAATAATACACCTCTTCTTCGAATAAGTCGTAACAGGAATACTAAGGGCCAGGCATACCTTGTTTCTTGACCGTCGGGAATTTACAGTAACCCAATTGCCTGTATGATAAGCGCACTAAGGCCTGTTGTTTGATTATCTTCTCTCTGTGGGGTGATTATGCCTTCTCTGTGTGATACAAGGTGTGGCCACGGCCAACGAGAAATACTGGCCCTGGTGCGCTTTCGTGACGTCAGCAATGTAGTGCTGTTGCACCACTTCCGGTAGGGTTATGTATGACTAGAACATAAACCGTATTGTCTACAAGATGCTGAAATCACAGAATTAGAACATCGTACTTAACCCATATCATGTCATAAAACATGCTGTAGGAAGCATTGACCCAATATAACAATGGCTTCTGACAAAACATATATGGTAATTACAACTCAAGTCTTACACTGATCAATCTTATGAAGTCCAATACTGAGCCACAATTTACTTATTTATTCATTACTCTAAGTAGAACCAGTACATCACGTATCTTTAATCGTTGTAGTTGATCACAAGGTAATACTTTTCAGGAGTATGTTATCTTTCCCTGGCGGTTGCTTGTTAATTATGTGGAATTACTTGACGGGTAGTCTACAAAGCGTTCAGGAAGGTTATGAAAAGCTATGAATAGTGCCTGAAAATGTATGCATACCGGTATATAACTCTTATAGTTGAACGATATACATAAATGTATCAAACGTTTTTGTAATAGAAAGATATTCGCGAACATAATATTCTATGGTCTTCGTTTTACTGCCGGTGTGGTAGTCATCTTGTCTGCATCATTGAACCTGTATAAATGCTGGTATTAATTTACCACTTGTCTTCGTAGATTGATATGATTGATTGATTCCTCAGATCTCTTCTATAAACGTATTACTTTCTGTTCCGCCCCTTCAAACACTGCAAGATTCTTTGATCTAATTGTACTCATGTGCACATAATTTAACTCACAACGAAGGTCACAGGCTCTACAGCTCAACGTACTGTACTCGTTGCAACTATTAAAGACACAACAAACCCTCGAATCCTTGTTCGCGTGAATTTTGTTGAGTAACTTCAACATGTAAATCGGCTATCTATAGCTGGCGTAGTTTTGTAAACCTATACAGTATAATTTACCGTGATTGAAAACACACGGAACATCTAAACTGGGTCCATTTCAAGAAGATTGATATAAAATATCGCATTTCTGCTGCTCATGAATTGCTCTCGACTTAAACGTACAAGCACCATCAAGCACTACATTGCCTACGTCACAAAAGGATTAGCCCTAGGTTTACGCGCCATGTCCTGTCTTCCTCGTTGGCCGTGGGTGTGGCAGTGTACGGTAATGAGTGAAAGGAATGTGAAGCATCTTGCAAAACAGCCTGCTACTCAGTTATAGGCATAGAAATGACTCAGGGAATAGGCTGGTCATCTTGGAGCAGCCATATCTGTTGAATAAGCTATTGACCCTTTATGGGATAGTGGCCTCTATATTAACCACTTGTCATAAGGACAGTTTATGCTTTCAAAGATGCTGAAGAGCCCAATGGTACACTGGGGCGAAACGCTGGCAACTGTTATGGGTTAACAGGACCATTTTATAACATTTCATTGTGAATTTGTTGATACAATTCAAAAAATAAAATAAAAACATTAACAGTTAAAGTGTAAAAATAAAAAATAAATTAAGAAATAACTAAAAAATCATAAAAATAAAATACAATAATAAAAGAAATACAAAAATGAAAATAATTAACATAACTATAAAATTATGAAAATTAAATCAATTTGAAATTAATTAATTAATTAAACAAACAGGAAAATATCAAAGTTAAATCTATAAGAACTTGAATTAAAAATTAAAAATATGTATATAAACATTAAAATTAGGGAAACAGAGAAAGCCGGCCACGTGGTGTTGGGGTAGCGCGCCTGCCTCTCACTCGGAGGCCCCGGGTTCGATCCCCGGTTCCGTCAGGGATTTTAAAACTGACGTGAGGGTTGGAACGGGGTGCACTCAGCCTCGTGAGGACAATTGAGTAGCTGTCTGACAGTGAGACAGCGCCCCGATCACGAAAACCAAGATTAACGGCGGAGGGGACCCGACGCGCTAATCACGCGTCACCTCAATATCTGCAGGCCAAATGGCTGGGCAGCGGTCTCTTGGTCGGCCTTAGCCCGTCATGGGCTGTATAGTGCCAGGGATTGACTTTTTTTTTTGGTTGAAACAGAGGAAAAAAACATTAATAATAATAGTAATAAAAAATAAATGAAAATGTAAAAACACATACAAATAAAATAAAAGTATTACCCTATAAAGGGTTAATTGAAAATATATCGTGGCTACGGTGAAGCAAGGGGCTTCAAGAGATTCGGGTTCGAAAGCTGACTGCGATGAGATCTTCAAGTCTTATTCGACAGATTTGGTCGCTCCAAGGGGACATATTCCCTAAAGTAAGGCTTAGTCGGAGAGTAACATATATACAACCACATAATAGAATTCAAGTGTATGCTCTAATTTTATTTATTATATTGTGTTGTTCCTATCTGTATATACGTGCATAATATTTATACGTAATTCACGAACCTATTAAACAAACTAACCTTATATAACGATATTCAAACTGTGAATCGAAATATAAACATAAATTGTTGGTTGGTTCCTCAGTTTAGGGGCTGTGACAACGCGGTCAAGTAGCCCCGTGTACTTTGGGTGTGTGTAGCATCTGTCTGATAACCGGTATTAATTGTGATGGCCGTATTAGTGTGTGTTATCTGTAATTCAGGTAAGGACTGCAGACGATCAATTTCAAGTAGTTCCTACGTTTGCTACCAAATGCTACCGTCCACGACTCCTAGCTGTGAACTTGGCTACTAGACACCACCGCAATCGGCACCCCGTGACGAGCGTTGGAACTAATAGAGCATTAATTAAATCTAACCTATAATTTAGCTTCAAACAAGTATAATTAATGGAAGGTTCCTTTGCATGCCATAAATCAATGACATGGGCCCACCGGCCTTACTTCCCCTCTGAAGGAAGGCATACTGAGGGATTCTTAACGCTTTTAAAACGTCCGACGACTTCGGCCAATTTTGAACCCGCGATCTTGCTACCAACTACGCCACCGAAGCCGCTACATAGTTAGTGTATTTAGATAACATTGTATATACATAGGTTGCTTTTTTAGTTTTGGCAACTAAGTTATGTTATAAATTGATAAATTACACACCTACATGGTTCCGTGGCCTGCTTGCCATCTCTTGATGAATACAGTACATTTGCATTTGTCAGTTGGCACAGGCTAGAGTAAAAGGTGGCTTTTCACCGATGTCTCAGTCTCACTCATGGCTGTGATTATATGGAAGCTACTGAGGTATGGGTGGTGCTTAGTAATGGCATTCGGGGCACAGTCAGTGCCTGTGAATGCTGTGAAAGGTTCTACTCATAGGGTTAGGACTACTGTTCTGACTCAGTGAGGAAAGCAATGGCAAACTACCTCACTCCTCTTCTTGCCTAGAACGCCTCAAAATAGTGCTGCCTTGGGTTTTTGTGGGTATCTACTCACATAACGTAACGGCGGTACTTTTTGAGGATCCAACCAGCCTTCGGGCTGACTACCTAACAGAACACATGGTTCCGAGTTTCACAGGCCCTCGATGTAGTCTCCAGCACTGCGTACAACGTGTTCCCAGCGACGCGGAAGCCGTTGGATTCCGTTGGCACTGCCCATGCCCAATCTACCGAAGGTGCAAAGAGAGCGCTCGGCAGCCTGCACAACATCTCCAATTGTAGGGTAGCGGTTCCCGCGCAGTGGCTCCTTCATCTTCGGAATGAGATCAAAGTCGCAGGGACTTAAGTCGGGAGAGCACCTCCCAGTTCCAGCGATTCAATAAAGCAGACACAACTCCTGCTGTGTGTGCCCTAGCATTGTCATTCAGAACGATGGGCGGAGTATCCATGAGGTGTCGCCGTTTCCTTCTCAGAGCTGCTAGGAGATGCTCTTGCAGAAACAAACAATAGTACGCCGCATTAACGGTTTGCCCTGGGGGAATATTATGTTTTATGATCACACCATCCCAATCATAAGCAATAATGAACATTACCTTCACATTGGTGGGGGTTTGTCGAACTGTTTGTTTTCGTGGTGATCCGTGTTGCCGCCACTCATTCGATTGGCGTTTTAACTGTGGCTCATAAGATTTGGCCCACGTGTCGTCAATAGTTATGATATGCCGTAAGAAGTCCTCTCCTTCTCGCTCATAACGCTGCAAGTGCGTACGAGAAGAGTCATATCGCAGCCATTTCTGCATGTCGGTTAAGTCACGCGGAACCCATTTTGACGCAATTTTCTTCATTTTCAGGCAGTCCTTCAGGATGTGGAGGACAGTCGAATTCGCCAGTCCTGTATCTTGTGTTAATTCAAGATGCGTTACGTTCCGATCCATCCCCACTAACGCGGACACCATCTGTACATTTTCATCACTTACTGGTGGGCGACTAGATCGAGGCATGTCCTCCACACGTTCGCGCCCATCTCGAAAGGTTGCTACCCATCTTACTACCATTCTGTAAGGTAACACAGCTGCACCGCACGCCTCATGCAGTCCTTAGTGGCACTCTCAAGCCGTGCGATCCCCAGCACACTGAATTTTTATCCACGTTCTCTGCTCCTGCTTCGAAAACATTACGACCGTCTTGCGCGAGCGCTTGCCCACAACTACTCATCTAACAGGCTCCACTGCATACGATTGGCGGAGGCGACCGACGAGGTCATGTGCTCTAAGGGAGGGGATACAGGTTAGCAACTTTTGGTAACAATGGCAGAGTCCAACACCGTTGCAACATAAAGCAGCAGCATCGTTGCCAAAACTAAAAAAGCAACCCTTGTACATTTAAACCTCATCTCAGTGATCGGGATCTGATGATGACCCTTGAAGGAGGAGACAAGTAATCCTAAAAATTGCTGCATTATAACAGTGATCATACGTAATACATGTAATTATAATAAACTATTTATTACCTTAAGTCAATATATTGTACATTAAAGCCGTACCGGTTTAGGTCACATTATGACCTTCCTCAGCATAGTATAGGATAAGTAAATGTGCAATAACATGCACTTAATACAATTTCGCCATAACAGAGGATATTAAAAATATTTTTGTGCCAAAAACTCACAAAGTAAAATTTCAAAAACCAGAAATGATACAAATTGTTTTAAGAAAAATATAGCTTGCCACGGTGGGTGAGTGGATATCGTGTCGGTCTACTAACCCCAAGATGGCAGGTTCGCTCCTGGCCGTGGTAAGTGATTTTTGAAAGGCGGCAAAAATACGATACGCATGTCATACGATGTTGGCATGTCAAATAACCCATTTGAATTCAGTAGGCCGAGTTCATAATGGCAAAATTAATCTCGGGAGTTTCCGCCAACACAAAGTTCCTCATTTCTCATCTAGAAAGCGCTATAGTGTTCAAGGAGCTTAGATATCTAACATCTAACCTCCTTGACTTTCATAGTCAAGGAACAACGAAATTCGAAATGCAAGCTACCCTCTGGGTGTCAATAACAAAGCTTGCACTCGGCAGCCGAGGCCATACGATATTATTATAAGAAAAATATGAAAAAATCTTGATAAAACAGCATTGAATTGAAGAGATGTGGATGTGAAAATAGATATGCTGAGTAAGTTAGGTTATAAATGATGGTTGATATGTATTTGCCAGGTAGATAAATATTGTAGAGAGATAATGTTATTGGTTTTACGTCCCTTTTAACAACCCTGGCTTTTAGAGACGCCGGGGTGCCGGAATTTTGGGATCTTTAACGTGCCAGTAAATGTACTGACCTGGCTCCCTCGCATTTGCGCACCCTCAAATGCCAGCTGACTGCGCCAGGTTTCGAACCTGCAACCTTGGGCTCAGCAAGCGAGAACGTTACCCCTGAGCCACGCAGCCTGACTTGTAGAGAGAACGGTGTGACGAAGTTGTTACGTATTGGTAAGAAATGGTTATCAAACTGTTATTCGTAACTCTATTCAATTCATAACAACTTCCTCAAAACTATATCCAACGTTCTCTCTAGAATATTTATCTATCTGGCAAATACATTGAATAAAGATTTAGGTATTAGAAAGCCATTTTCGAAAGTCTTTGTCTGGAGCGTGGCACTCTATGGGAGTGAAACTTGGACTGTTGGCGCAGCAGAAAAGAGGAAAATGGAAGCGTTTGAAATGTGGTGCTACAGGAGAATGATGAAGATCAGATGAGTAGATAAAGTATCAAATGACTATTAAGACGAGTGGGAGAGGGGAAATACTTTCTGGCGGCCGTTAATGAAGAGAAGAGATTTCTTGGTAGTGCACCTACTAAGTCTCCAAGGAATAGCAAACTTAGTTATGGAAGGAAGGGTCGAGGACAAGAACAGTACGGGTAGACCAAGGTTAGAGCATGTTAAACAGATTGCCTCGCATGTAGGGCGAGGCAGCTATGTAGAGATGAAACGATTAGCTCAGGACGGAGGAGGCATGGGGAGCAGCATCAGACCAGTCAAAAGACTGAAGACTCAAACACACACATAAACTATAACTAACAAATATTGACTAGTTGCATTATTTTAACACTACTGCAACTAAATAAGAGTACATATTGTAAATACTTTCACCCATACTTTTAGACATAGATTTAATAGCCTAAGTGTAATGGATCTAATGATGATCGCTTGACGATCGAAACAGGTCATCCTAGTGTATTTATTAATCTCATATAATTATTTTCAGGATTAGGGAATAACCCATAACAATCGTGTTGATCGACTGAAAAACATTAAATTTCGATTACTAAGGCAACACTGAACATGGCTTCAAACACCATAAAATGGTACCGTATTTGCATGTTTCAAGCATAAATATGCTAAGGAAATTTATTTAAATGGACCAGAGCGAGCGTGTCTAATTTTAATGCAAAACTTAAAACTGTATTTGCTCAAAAACTAAGAATTGTGTTTTCTTTTACAAGTGAATTTCTAATACACCTATCAACCTCCACAAGGTCTCAAATTAACGATTATTAACTTTTCTTTCTTTCGTGTAGCCTCCTGAGAGGCCGAGTGCAGGTCTTTCAAGTCGACGCCCGTGGGCGACCTGTGCGTCGGGATGAGAGATGGAATGGATGAAGATGACTGAAACTGGGCAGGGATGTAGAAGGAAGCGGCCGTGGCCTGTCAGAAGGTACCGTCCCAGCATTTGCCTGGTGTTGAAAATGGGAAACCACGGAAAACCATTTCAAGGACGGCCGACGGTGGGGCTCGAACCCACGCGTCTACCGAGTCAGCAGAGAGCTTGGCACCATGACCTAATGCTGCGCTTTAGCCAGCATAGCCATGGCTGTCGGTATTATTAAATTAGAAATGTCCAATACTAAAGCTGAGAATAATTATGTCCATATTCAAAAACTGAATATGAAGAAAGAGAAAAAAATATTTTTGAAATTTTGCATTTTTCAAACAATGTGTTATATTTCTTGGTATAATAGTGATAAACTAATATATTTAGTAAGGGGCATCAAAACGACCGATGCTAATAGTTATGTGAAGGAAAAATTAAAACAAATTCTTTGTGGTACGTGATCTCAAAAAATAAATTTTTAAACTTCCGTTAAATTGTAAATTAACCATTATGATGCCAAGCTAAGTTTAGTGAAATTACTATTATTTTTTGTATAAACATTATTTCCTACAGAAATATTTTTAAAGATTAAATGTTGAATTTATCCGTAGCAGGTAAATCCATTTCTTAACGTAAGATATGCTATATAATTAAAACTGTATTTCATTTGCTTCATTAACAAGAAGTTCCGTGACGAACTAAAAAGCCTATTTTTCTTAAAATTTAAGATTCATGCAAATGCTTAATCTATATGGACATATCTACAATAATGACGAAATTAAGTTGGTAATATCAACATTTCTAATTTGTTCGAAATATACCTGGTATAATGTAGCCTAATAGAGCACAACCATTGGCAGCCCTGGTAACTGAATATATTCTTAGTTCCATCTCTTAAGGTAGAGAATACAAAATTTGGTTGAAGTCCAATGGATAGCATCGACGTTACATGCAGTTCGACATTGGATCTATCAGCGCGCGTTAAATCATGTTGGCAACAATGCCATGCATGTGCTGGTCAGAAATAATCTGAAATATTATGATATCTTGTTGTGCCAATTTTGGATGAAATCCATTTGTTAATATAGAAGTTACATGTATTTTAATATTGGACCTATCAGCAGACTTAGAATCATGTTGGCAGCACTGACGTATATTAGATACTCCGAATTAACCTAGATTCTAGAATGTCAGGTACTATACGTGTGCATAGTTTATAGCTGTCGGCTTGCATACTTTCTGATGTATTGGTATTTGGTTGAAAAAATAAAGAGAGCATTTATTCACAGTTGACAGCACGTTTGGCTCTTAAGAATACGCTCAGGCATATCTGTTATGGTACACATAGCACATACGAAATTTGGTTGAAATCCAATTGATAGTATAGAAGTTATATGCATTTAAAAATTGGACCTATCAGCAGGCTTAGAATCATTTTGGCAACACTGCCATGTATGGCCTCCTGGAAATTAAACTGAAATATTATTATCTATATGTGTGCCAATTTTGGAATAGCTCCCATGCATACCTTCCAAGGTATACAACATCGAGCTCAAATTTCATTTGCTGTTTTCCAGCAGTTGGTTGCACTGACATCATTATCAAATATAGGCTTGAGATATTCAGATATAGATCTTTACTCATACCAAATTTGGTTTCGATTGCTGCAGGCGTTTAGGAGTTGATAGCGGGACACACACACACACACACAGCCAGCCAGCCAGACAGACAGACTGACGGACAGACAGATAGACACACATTTGCCCGGATCAATCTCATAAGTAAGTTATACTTTTCCCTAATTTTTGCAAAATGTGAACAGTAGGCTAAAAATATGTTGATGAAAATGACACTGAGATGACGAATGATAAAAAATATATCTATTTTTTAAAACAGTTTAAAGCACTATGATGACCTTAGAACTGCGTTGCTTCGTGTTTCTAAGTTCAGCATAGCTATACGCTATGGTGTTTTAATCTGTTTTACAAAATAATATATCTTTTACCATCCGTCATCTCAGTGTCATTTTCATCACCATATTTGTATATATTTTAATGTGTGTGAGGTTCACCAAAATGGTCACTATACTGGACTGAGATTTTGCTGAATCGGCTGATGAAGGACCGTTTCATGGTCCGAAACATGTACCTGAAGAGGAGATAGGGCCTCAAACAAAGTAAGTTGTTTTGCTAAGTGGAAATAATATTTAGTGTATATAGAAATAATTAATCAAAATTTATCAAAACGGGGCAAGTAGATCGACCCATGGCATTTTTGGAAGAAACGCCCTTGGTCGATACGAGTTAACCATTCTCATTGCATAACTGCCTTTATTTACATTATAGCTAACCACAAAAAGAAAAATCAAAAAGTTTGGTTTATTATTTTGAAAATTTTCCTTAAAACGTACATGACAAAAATGGTCCATGCTAATGACCCGAATGTACTTGAAATAGACAGAGACATAGGAGAACCAACAAATAAACTTATGTAAAAATCTGGGAGGGCTGCAAAGAAGAATACATATTGGGAAACAACGTTGGAATGTTTGACAGAGTTTCATTATTTGTCATTGTTCAGAACCACTTGTGGCTGAGAACACTAACACACACGCACACTGATACACACTGAAACTTTGATGTCAGGCGTCTTCAAGAACCGTGTGAGGGCAAGGAATAAACTTCCGTTCGGGTTCTGAAATAGGCTATGTATGTTGGTGGGAAAGGGTTTGCAGAGTGGCTATTGCTTGTTAATATTTACTGCAGGTGACCGTGTTTCCTACTTGCCCACCAAATTCGAGAATATATCCGAGTTGCGTACTGTACCCGTATTACCTACCAACACCTGTTGAATCCCACGATGACAGCACTGGATTGTAGAACCTGAAAATCCCCAGCTAAAACCCCAGGTCCTACCAACAAGTAGAAGGGATAATAGGGCACCAGATTTCCTAACAAGGTGGCATGAAGAAAGACCATGGCCAAAATAATGAAAGTAGCTCAAAAACAATAGATTCCACCAAAATGGAATGCCTCAGATGCATGGAATACTCCAGGAACACCCAGCGATGGCCTTCGTAACGCGACTTTCCATCACCTCTATAAAGCATCATGCAGAAAGGTTTAAAATTACGAAAATAAAATTTATTCAAAATCCGAACAGGACAAAAATAATCAGATATATCAAAAGCTGAAAGAATGAAATATCCCGAGTAGAAATCTAGTGATCCACTCCACAAGTAAGCACGTGTTCAAAAGGAACACAAAAGTGCTCACGGCTAGACATAGACACAATTATATCACATAAAATATTACCCTTATGATAGCTTGGCACAGTGGGTGAGTGGTTAAAGTGTCGGTCTATTAACCCCAAGCTTGCAGGTTCGCTCCTGGCCGTGGTAAGTGATTATTCACAGACGGCAAAAATACGACACGCATGTCATACGTTGTTGGGTCTTTTGCCGCTTCTCGGCTGCGTCCATCAGGCTTTCCCTAGTGGCGTCTACTCTCTCCTGATTCGTGGGTTCAGTGTCCTTGGGCATAAAGTTTACAATGTCGTTCCAAGCTCTTTCTGGATTTACGTTCAAGTGCACACACATGGGGATATCGGCCAAGCTTTCATGAAAAGTGGAGTTCATGCATTCCTCCATCAGGGGCACAAACTTCACCCGGCTTGCATGATCCTCTGGGCAGTAAATTCAATTTACTAATTTCAGCCATAATTTGTTTCGATACGTGTGAATCCGGATACCTGACTTGGTTGAATGGTGGATTCAAAATCAGGAGATTCCTGATATAGCATGGGCCTGGAAGCGAAAAGGGGCAACCCCCTACCAGGATAGGGCACTTGGGCTGAAAACCTATGCTAACACGAATAAATCCTATCAAAGAAACTGAAACAAGAAATAGCCAGACTGATTCAAAAGGCGCGACATTTGCTATGAAAAAGGACACTCGAATTGGGTTCCAGAACATTCAGACCATGTTGTAACATTTATTAATAGAGCCTTACGATGTGGTGACAACTGTAATGGTTCAATTTAAACAAACAAGATAAGAATAAATAAATACTCTGTGGTGTGACCTTACCTGTGATAGTATAATAGGATATAATAAGTGTTGAGCGCCAGATCCCTATTTAAGACAGTGAATCGAAATTTATTAAATATATCCTCGGCAGTCAGCAGTAGAGTCGAGACCACCTACCCGGGCCGTAGTGTAACAGAGTTGACTAACCATTCAGTATTTATTTTAAGGAGTATGATTGATTTGCCTATAGTATGTGCTAACTACAAGAAAAGTTATAGTCATGAAGTTAAATAAATAATCAAAAGCAAAATATTAATAGTGACACAAAGAATTTAAATTACCAAATGCGGTTTAATTATTTAAAAGAAAATGAACATATACAATGAATTGAATATTAATTGAAGTTAATTGATAATAGAGACGATAGTTTTATTTAATTGCTTGCTCACCCAGTCGAAGATTCGTCATATTTAAGGTTATGACAGATCACCTTTATGTAAAATGTTGTAATATATCGTAAGATACAGCATACCACGATCCATTTTGTTGCATTCTATAGATTTATTGTAGTAGTGATCTCTAAGCCATTGTATGTTGATTCCTATATTGACCAAGTATGGTCCTGTGTTGGATATTTGCTTAGTCCATTCTTAAACCAGGAAGTCGCTGTCCATGAAAGAATGTCTTCTTGTTCCTTAATGACTTGTCGTTTCTTAATGAAGACTGTCGGAGAATGAATGCCCACTCTGTTGAGGGTTCCGGCTTATATGTTTCCTTGTCACGTGATTCGGAAAATTCCCTCTCCACTGGTTTCATTCTCTTACGAGGGCTAATTGCATCATTAATTGCAATATTTAGCATCGTACTTTGGCTGCAGTAGTGACGTATCTTGTTGCACCAGACATCGTAATATTATGTTCTACAAGCTGTACCCGGCATGCGTTGCAATGCCAATCAAAGAAAGTGTTGGCGTTGAAATTCTGTTTTTTGAAGTGCTTTTGGATACACAACATGTTTTTCAATTTCCGTTAACTGCCCCTATGCTATCGTAAAATGGATTTTCTAATTTAGAATCAATCGTGGGAGCGTGCACAACAACTTTCAAAAGTTTCATTGCAATCGGATGAATGGTATATGAACGTATACGGGATTTTGTTTGAACGATTCGTGCGCTGTCACTCATTTGTTGATTCTACTCGTACGCTACCTATTGAGAAATGAATTTGCTAAGTCGAAACCCTACCCTGGCGTGTACACAATAACTCATCAAGGTTTCATCACAATCGAAGAAGGTTATATGAACCCAATATGGGATTTTGTTGAAACGCTTCGCGCGTCGGCACCCATTTGTTGCATCTACTCTTGCGCTACTTATTGTGAAATGGATTTACTAAGTCGAAACCCTTCCCTGGCGTGTACACAATAACTGATCAATGTTTCATCGCAATCGGATGAATAGTATATGAACGCATACCGGATTTTGTTTAAACGATTCACGCTCCGTCACTCATGTGTTGAATCTACTCGTGCGCTACCTGCTGTAAAATGTATTTACCAAGTTAGAAACCGTCACGTAAGTGTCCACAACATCTCACCCAAGTTTCATCGCTATCGGACTAATGGGATATGAAGACATAGGGGAGTGTATTGAAACGCTCCGCGTGTCGTCGTTCATTTGTCGAATCTACTCGTGTGCTACCTACTGTGAAATATATTTACTAAGCCAGAAACCTTCCTTGGAGTGTCCACCATATTTCACCCAAGTTTCACCGCTAACTGCAGAATGGTATATGACCTTATACGGGACTTTGTTGAAACGCTTCGCGCGTCGTCCCCCATTTGTTGAATCTATTTGTGCGCTGCCTGTTGTATAGTGGATTTACTAAGCCAGAAACCTTCCATGAAGTGTACACAACATCTCACCCAAGTTTCATTGCTATCGGACGAATGGTATATGAATGCAGACGGGACATGGTTGAAACGTTTCGCGTGTCGTCGCTCATTTGTTGATTCTACTTGGGCTACTTATTGTAATATGGATGTACTCAGCCAGAAACCTTCCCTGGAGTGTACACAACATCTCACCCAAGTTTCATCGCAATCGGATGAATGGTATGTGAACGTATACGGGACGTTGTAACGTAATCTTGATTACGGTACAAATTATTATTATTATTATTTTTAATATCATTGTGTAATTATTATTATTATTATTATTATTATTGAAATATCAAAGTTATATCGTTTTATTCACCCATTAATATCAAGGGAGGGGCCATACCATATTCACGTCATTACCATAGTCATATATAATATTGTCAAGTGCTTAGATTAAGAAACAGGGTTTTTATAGAGGTCTAGGGCTGTTTTATTAGTTAAATTGTAAAGACAGGACGGGCATGGTTGGAAGAAGTTACGGACGGTGAAGCAACATATTGCAAGAAAATGTATTTCTGGAACGAAGCCACGCTGACTGGAGACAAGGGCTTGGAGAAAGATTTCGGCGGAATATATATATGCGCAACGAGAGGAATAGCGGGTTCTGAGTGGAATATTTGAAGTACGCGGGCCTGTATTCCCGCTCGGAGAAGTTTTAGCGTCGCTTGAGGACTGAGAAATGCTTTGCTATAATTGGTCTGATGGGTCGCGGGCAAATTTATGCCGCGAAACATCGGGACCATTCAGAGTGTATAAAAGCCCAGCGCGACTTCAGCACTGGCTATTCTATAGATTCTATTCTGTCATTCACATATTCGATCACGCACTCACTCACTGACTTTGTGAGTCGTAGACTCTGTCAGTCCCTCAGTAAGATGGGACTTAGTGAATTCAATTAGCCTGGTTTGTTCAAATTTGCTTACCATGGTGATCAAACTCAGAAACAAGCAGCAGCAGCAACAACAACAACAACAAGAAAACAACATATGTTTTCAAAGGTCAATAAACGTGTGTTGGCGTAAGATCTCAAATTAGACTGCAAGCAGACCAACGAGATGGACTTTGAACCACAAGGCACCAGGTATGTGGACAGAGTTATTATCAACACAGAAGATCAGCGCTAGCGAGAAGACAGTCAATATTGCCCCGCAATTAGGGAATATTAATGCACATATTGTACACAGCTCGAAACCTCAGATCAAATGTTATTAATAATTTTGTTGTAAATAAACCAGTATTAGTTAAAATGTCTTGTTCATTGGGAGTTGAATATATAGGATAGTTGGAATGCAAAGAGTATC
This sequence comes from Meconema thalassinum, assembly GCA_946902985.2. NCBI lineage: Eukaryota > Metazoa > Arthropoda > Insecta > Orthoptera > Tettigoniidae > Meconema > Meconema thalassinum. Next base: position 219,974,454 of record OX336391.1, read on the forward strand.
TCATAGAGCAAGTTTATTGCCCTACGCTCCGATGATAGATCTTGGCTCAAGGAAGGGAGCGGCCGTGGCTAAATAAAATTTTAATGTGTTATCTTTACGATAACTGGCGCCCAGTAAATCTAAATTAATAAAGTGTATGTCGTCTGTCTAGACAGGCCAATGCTAAATAAGAACGATGAGGTGGTTTTAAGGATTCTTGAGTGTAATATCTGTAGAAACGTTATAAATGATCGCCCAACTTGTAGAGCGATATCCAACGACGAAGGTAGCCGTTACAAATGGCGCCCAACGTGGGGATACGAAATATCGTACTGTAGTGAATGGATATTATGTATAAATCCAGTTTATTTCAAGTATGTTAAAGTTTAAAGTTGTTTTCATGTACGATATAAACGAGTACTCTTTGCATTCATTCCGAGTTTTTCAATAAAGAGGCATATATCAAGTTAGGGAACTACGGTTATAAATTAGTAGTGTTCTTTTGATGAGTTGTTTTTTTTGGGTAATGAGTAACAGGGATAATTTGGGGAACATAAATTTGAGAAACCGTAGTATTATAAGATCAGTTAAAATGTCGAAATTAGATGTGCAGGGTACCAATGATGAGATGTCAAAAGTAAGCGAAAATCAGGAAACTGAGGAAAATAAACAAGACGGGGCTACAAACATCCAGATTAATGAGGGGGAGAATCCTTCCTGGCTTCGAAACCTGACGATGCTGATAACAGAACAGAACAGAAACATAGATCTTAAGTTAGCTGAACAGAGTAAGAAGCAAGAGGAACAAAGTAAGAAATTTGACGTGCGTAGTGATCAATTAGAAAAAGCAATAGATCTTAAGTTCACTGAGCAGAGTAAGAAGCTAGATGAACAAGGTAAGAGGTTTGATGAAGCCACAGATAACTTCAATAGACAAATTAAAGAAGTAGGCCGAGAATTTCACAATAAGTTAGAAAACAGGATTAGTGAGGTGGAGGAATCATGGTCACTTAAGGTTGACGCCAGAATGCAACAAGTGTCGGAGCGAGTTGACAAAATTGACGAGGAAGTGAAAATTAAATGTAGTAAGGTTAGGGTTGACTTAGAAGGCGAAGTCAACAGCATGAAGGTCCAGTGTGATAATAATATTGCTAAAATAGGTCATTTAGAAAATAAAGTAGAGAGCGATAATCAAGAAATTAGGGAAGAGGTTAACAGTAAATTTAACAGTTTCAGTGAAGAAGTAGCGAGTAAAACAGATAAAATGGAGGAGAAATTGCAGAGATGTCAGAAGCAAATAGCAACAAATAGCGGTAATGTACAAATAGGAAATTTAAGTAGATTTCTAACTAAAGAGGCAGATTTGCCAGTATTCACAGGCAAGGCATATAACCCAATGGAATTCTTAAAAACAGTAGAAAAGAAGTTCGCTAAAGATTTAGAAGAGGGGATCGTTCAATGGGAACAAGTACTTGAGATGCTAGATAAATCTTTTGTTAGGGATTCAAGGTCATGGTTCAGTGTGTATAAATACCAGATGACTAGTTTTAGAAAATTTAAAGAGAAGTTCATAGCCAAGTACTGGAATGAAAATGTGCAAGAAAGAGAAAGATGTAATATTATTTTTGGAAAGTACCAAAGGAGAGGTGGTGTTTCGTACACAGAGTATTTCTTAGCGCATGTACTTATATGCCAGAATTTAGAAGGTTTAGAGACTGAATCACAGGTAATTAAAACATTATTAAGGCATTTTCCAGATATAATTAAAGAAGCATTCTTCATGCAGAATATTACTACTATTGACGGATTCGAGAAGCTATTGGAAAACTTTGACTCTCTTGAAAATAGTAGGACCGAACGCAAGCCAATAAGTAGAGGAGATCATTTCGTGCAAGGTGAGAGAGAGAGGGGAAGAGAACAAGGCAGGAATGCGAATTACGAAAGACGACTTGACAATGGGGGACGCACAGCAAATACGAGGAACGAGAATTTGAACGGAGTAGGGGAAGGTACTAGGCCAGACAGACGTACAGGTCAACAACAATCTACACCACGGGCAGGTAGGCCTAATTTAAACGAATAACGGGTTGCAGTGAGGTCAACAGACAGCCCGAAGTGATTGCAGTTCAATGTCCTAGGAGTATTGAGTATTTAGGAGATTTTAATATAGATGTTAGAGAAGAACTGCTTTATGACCTAAATGGTGGAAATTTAGATAATGTTGAGAATGACATTATGTCACCAGTAATTAAACTTAATGTGTGGGGTAAAGAAGTTGATGTTTTATTGGACAGTGGAAGCGAAAACTCTTGTATAAATTTAAGATTTTTGGAAGATGTAATGAGAGAAGGTATTCATGTTGATTTAATTCCAGTTAAGTCCACTTTCATTGTCACAGCTGTAGGTAGTAGGTCTCAGAAAATATCTAAGCAAGTCTCAGTTCCAATTAACATTAGTGAGTTAGTTAAATTTCAGCCCTGTTTGGCAGAATGGTTATCATTACATCAAGTTAAATTAGATTTTCATTTTGGCAGGATATGTTTATTTTGGCAGGATAAAGAAGTTCAGATTACGTATAAGGTGTCTAAGGCCGACAAACAGACGAAAGTGTGTATGTTTGAGGAAGAAAGCAACGTGGTTGTAAGTGATGAGTTTCCTGAAGTAAATGAGGTAGATCGCGGAGATGCTAGTGAGAACAAAATTTTTAAGGTGTGTCAGGTTGCAATGGAGTCTGAACTTGAGAGTAGGATCCATGATGCATTGTCACAGTGTAAGCTGGATGATGAGCAAGGTCATCAGTTACATGAGGTATTAATAAAATATAAGGAAATTTTTAGCACAAAATCCGGAGCAACACACTTATATGAGCATAGTTTTGTCGTTAAAGACACAAATAGTTTCGTAGGGCCTAGGTATCCTGTCGCAACTAAATATATGAAAGCCGTCGAAGAACACATATAATTAATGTTGGAAAACGACATAATTGAGCCTTCAGCTAGCCATTGTTTAAATCCATTAGTTGTAGTAGCCATGAAAGACAATTCAGTGAGACTGTGCATTGACGCCAGAATGTTAAATACTAGGGTCGAAAGCGACCAGCTGAGAACTGAAGCAGTGGAGGATTTAGTTCAACGTTTTCAGGGGCGGAAGTGGTTCTCAACAGTAGATTTTAGTAGTAGTTGCTCAACGTTAGTGAGGAAATTAGGTAGGACACTAGGTAGTTATTTCAGGTATGTATTGTTGACTCATGTGATGTTATCGAGACTAGTCAGTGTTTTGTTGAGAGGTAGGAAGTACATGGAAGTCTGTAGCAACGATTGTTACGTAAGCCGTTGCCATCTTGTGCATTGGAAGGGAAAATGTCAAACCTGTTTTTATTGTTTACTGGACCTTATGTCGTTTCGAAGAGGATAGGAAAGAATGCCTACTTATTGAAAGATCAGGAAAATTGTGTCATAGGTACATATAACATTTACAATCTGAGGAAATATCATAGAAAAGAGCAAGTGCTGTAAGAAGGGCAGACTGCCGTGTGTTTATAATTAGAGTCGTGTCGTGGCTCTAAGGAATTTGTGGAAGTGAGATAAATCACTTGTGTTGCGTGAAACAAGAAGCAATATATATTGTGTTCTGTTATTGTAAGGGACTACAAGAACAAATGTAGCATGTAAATCCTGTATGACTGCACAGGACAATCAGAATGTTTATGTAACATTGCAAGAAGAGTGCAGATCAATCAAGGAAAATGAAAAGGGTATAATCATTATGTATGTAATTTGAAGGGTCATATATGTATATTCAGTGTATTTCCTGTTAAGTTTTAAAGGGAAGATTTGTGATTTCATCATTCATTACATTCTTTATGAAACCATGGGGACGTTTTGTAACGTAATCTTGATTACGGTACAAATTATTATTATTATTATTTTTAATATCATTGTGTAATTATTATTATTATTATTATTATTATTGAAATATCAAAGTTATATCGTTTTATTCACCCATTAATATCAAGGGAGGGGCCATACCATATTCACGTCATTACCATAGTCATATATAATATTGTCAAGTGCTTAGATTAAGAAACAGGGTTTTTATAGAGGTCTAGGGCTGTTTTATTAGTTAAATTGTAAAGACAGGACGGGCATGGTTGGAAGAAGTTACGGACGGTGAAGCAACATATTGCAAGAAAATGTATTTCTGGAACGAAGCCACGCTGACTGGAGACAAGGGCTTGGAGAAAGATTTCGGCGGAATATATATATATGCGCAACGAGAGGAATAGCGGGTTCTGAGTGGAATATTTGAAGTACGCGGGCCTGTATTCCCGCTCGGAGAAGTTTTAGCGTCGCTTGAGGACTGAGAAATGCTTTGCTATAATTGGTCTGATGGGTCGCGGGCAAATTTATGCCGCGAAACATCGGGACCATTCAGAGTGTATAAAAGCCCAGCGCGACTTCAGCACTGGCTATTCTATAGATTCTATTCTGTCATTCACATATTCGATCACGCACTCACTCACTGACTTTGTGAGTCGTAGACTCTGTCAGTCCCTCAGTAAGATGGGACTTAGTGAATTCAATTAGCCTGGTTTGTTCAAATTTGCTTACCATGGTGATCAAACTCAGAAACAAGCAGCAGCAGCAACAACAACAACAACAACAACAAGAAAACAACATATGTTTTCAAAGGTCAATAAACGTGTGTTGGCGTAAGATCTCAAATTAGACTGCAAGCAGACCAACGAGATGGACTTTGAACCACAAGGCACCAGGTATGTGGACCGAGTTATTATCAACACAGAAGATCAGCGCTAGCGAGAAGACAGTCAATATTGCCCCGCAATTAGGGAATATTAATGCACATATTGTACACAGCTCGAAACCTCAGATCAAATGTTATTAATAATTTTGTTGTAAATAAACCAGTATTAGTTAAAATGTCTTGTTCATTGGGAGTTGAATATATAGGATAGTTGGAATGCAAAGAGTATCTCATAGAGCAAGTTTATTGCCCTACGCTCCGATGATAGATCTTGGCTCAAGGAAGGGAGCGGCCGTGGCTAAATAAAATTTTAATGTGTTATCTTTACGATAACTGGCGCCCAGTAAATCTAAATTAATAAAGTGTATGTCGTCTGTCTAGACAGGCCAATGCTAAATAAGAACGATGAGGTGGTTTTAAGGATTCTTGAGTGTAATATCTGTAGAAACGTTATAAATGATCGCCCAACTTGTAGAGCGATATCCAACGACGAAGGTAGCCGTTACAACGTTGTCGAAACGCTTCGCGCGTAGTCACTCATTTGTTGAATCTAAACGTGCGCTTCGTATTGTAAAATGGATTAACTAAGCCAGAAACATTTCCTGTAGTGTACACAACAATTCACCAAACATTTATCACTGTCAGACGAATAGTATATGACCTTATACGGGACTTTGTTGAAACGCTTCGCGTGTCATCGCTCATTTGTTGAATCTACTGCTGCGCTACCTATTGTAAAATGGATGTACTAAGCCAGAAACCTTCCCTGGAGTGTACACAACAGCTCACCCAAGTTTCATCGCTATCGGATGAATGGTATATGACCTTATATGGGACTTTGATGAAAAACTTCGCGCGTCGTCGCTCATTTGTTGATTCTGCTCCTGCTCTTCCTATTTTTAAAGGGATTTACTAAGCCAGAAACCTTCCCTGGAGTGCACACATCTCAGCCTAGTTTCATCGCTATCGGACGAATGGTATATGAACGCATACGTGACTTTGTTGAAATGCTTCACGCGTCGTAGCTCATTTGTTGAATCTACTCGTGCGCTGCCTACTGTAAAGTGGATTTAATAAGCCAGAAAATTTCCCTGAAGTGTACACAACATTTTACGCAAGTTTCATAGCTATCGGACGAATGGTATATGAATGCATACGGGACTTTTTTGAAACTGACTTTGTTGAAATGTTTCGCGCGTCGTAGCTCATTTGTTGCATCTACTCGTGCGCTGCCTATTGTAAAGTGGATTTACTAAGCTAGAAAATTTCCCTGAAGTGTACACAACATTTTACGCAAGTTTCATAGCTATCGGACGAATGGTATATGAATGCATACGGGACATTTTTGAAACACTTTGCGTGTCGTCGCTCATTTGTTGAATCTACTCGTGCGCTATCTACTGTGAAATGTACTCACTAATTTGGAAACCTTCACGTAAGTGTATACAACATCTCACCCAAGTTTCATTGCTATCGGACGAATGGTATATGAACACATACGGGACTTGTTTGAAACGCTTCGCGCATCGTCACTCATTTGTTGAATCTACGCGTGCGCTACCTATTGTAAAATGGATTTACTAAGTCAGAAACCTTCCTTAGAGTGTACTCAACATCTCACCCAAGTTTCATCGCAATCGGTTGAGTGGTATATGAATGCATAGAAGACATACACACACACCCACAGACAAACTATCACGTAAGATTGATTTTTATATATATAGATTCCTTCTCGAAAGTCCTCGAAGGTCCGCACGTGATTCTTAGTCATTGTGGGTTTTCAAGATCCCGAGACAATGATGGCTTGCTATGGTGACATAATTACTGCGTCGTTCTGTATGTGACACATAGGATTGGTCTTTATTGCCACACTCGTTGCAATATATATACTACTTCGTCTCTTTACAAGTGAATAGTAATAAAAATCTAATCGAATATAATAATAAACACCGCTTACAATCATCTGACATAAAAATCATCTCATCGATGTATCAATTAATAATAATAATAACATGATAATAAATGAATAACTCTTTAAATATAACCGCTATGGGATCGAATCGTTACAATGTTGCAGACTAGATAAAATCCACAACACGCAACAGAACCAGATGGCGAACCCTTGTTTCGGCCCTATGCTCCTCAACAGGAAATTTCTCCACGCATTTCCTTATGGGAAAAGTTGTAAGACTTTAGGGGAGAAAATAACACCAAGAAGGATAATAGAAATAAAATAAAAAGATTTTGAATGAAATATTGTGACTGATTTATAGTACATTATGCAACGAGCCTATAATGGCAATACTTAAGACACGAATATGTTTATAAAACGAGCGAAGCCAGTGTCTTTATTATCATTATAGGCGAGTTGAATACGACTGCTAATGTTCGACGATAATTATAACTTTATTATGTGTTCTAACATAAATATTCATAAATATCTGTCGAGATTCTGTCGGTTGACTTCCTCTTCTTGGGAGTTTTGTTGGCTCAGCATTTGATCTCTACCCAGTAACGGATCCCAAAGCTTTGAAACATTGTTTATCGAGAAGTTGCACCAACAGATAGCGCAGAGGTACTATGTATGATCATTTTTTTATTTTGGTAAAAAAAAAAGGCTGTTACAAACGCTTTAAAATTAGAATGTATCGTATTATCAACTAGTTATTCTTCAAATTCGATGCGTATGGAATATCAACGGAAGGCAAATCAATTTAGTCCCAAATAGAACAGAAACTGTATCTGACGGAAAAGTTTTGCATAAGAAATCCATTTACTGAACAGGGAGCTGGATTATAATTTCCGTGGAACTAATGTCATATGCCTGCTTCCTCCATGACGTTATGGTGTGTTTATGTCAACTCATTCAATAAAATTGTCGGCGAAATATTACGAATGTGTAGAAATTGGAGTTGCGGATATTAAGGTACAGGGCTATTTCTTTTGCAATATTGCCCAGATTGTTTATGCATTGTAACTACAATGGTTGATCCAATTTAGGCTTCATTGTCAACTTTCAAATCATGTAATTCATGTCCGGCATGCTGGATTTTCAGTACATGTCAGACGCTATTATCATATCATCATATATACTGTACATATATATATATATATATATATATATATTATTTCTGTAGTACCGTATAGATCCCTCCTGCGGCGCTCACAAGCGACCGATCGTGAAAAATGAGCATTCAAATGATAGAGAATATACATTACCAGTGGCACATTGCACTCTAATTTCATAAATACCTATACTTTCTTTGAAAATTGAATTAAAAAAACTGTATGAAGTGTGCGATTTGCAGATACTGTTGCTGCAGGAAGATACGCTCCATGATTGCTGTCCACTTCACATTTTGACCGCTGTGACGCATGTTTAATGTCATTTTAACATTCTGAGGTCATTCCGTTATCATTTTGCGTGGATTTCAGAAACAGTAATTTAAAGGAATGAGTACTCAAATCGTATAATTTCATAAATATCGATTAACCGGTGAGTGTTACGGCTAAGCACACAAATGATGTTAGTAGTGACGAATTTCATTCTAATTTCATAAATATCAATTTTTGTAGGAAGTGTGCGATTTGCAAATACTGTTACTGTAGGAAAATACGCGACATCATTGCTGCTCAGTTCGCATTTTGGCCGCAGGGACGCCTGAAACGTAAATAGTGTTCTAAAATCATTTGGTTCAAATAAAAACATAACCTTTCTCATTTAGACTCTCTTTATAAACCTATTGGGAAAGTGTGGTTTATGAACACAGTCCGCTACTCCTTATCTAATTGGTCAATGAATGAAAATATTGTGCTCTGATTGGTGGGAAAAACAGTTTTATAACGAAAAGTAGTACTTTAATGACACTCATTATGTTACAGTTTTCTGACGTAATATTTACATATCGACATCGTCGAACATAAAATCCATTAATTTATTGTAATAATTAGCACACCTCTGTACGTTCCTGGTGGCCTGCTCACGTGTCAGGTGTCCAGTGTTGTACAGCTGTACGTAGTTCTGTCCAGTCTCACTGCTTGCTCTCAGTGGCTACGGTAGAGTATTGGCAACACTGTGCCTCACGCTGAGAAAGCCTTGGCTCGCCGCAGCCATGGAATGTTAACATATCCTCCCAGCTAGGTTTAAAAGGCCAGCCGCTCGTTAACGAAGAAAGAGAACTATACTACTGCGCAACTGGGGCTGGCCGCCCCAAAACTGTAGAGTAAACTGTAGTTCATGATTGTAATGGCCCAGGAAGAGGAAGCACTCCAAGGAGAATTGGATAGTAGACCCATAACCAATTGCAAGGAAAATATTTAACAAGTTTTGATACGGAAGAAGGAAGTTCTCCAAAAGAGTTAGAAGGATAATTTGATAGTAAACTTATTCCCTCTGGCTAGGATATATGAGGTGCGTTCAAAAAGTAACGAGCCGGAGGCTGTAATGCACAAACTGGTGACGACATCGGCTAATCGTGGCGTGTGTAACGAGGTGTGGTTCCGATCAGTGCGTGGAAGGCCACAGCCCGTCGCTAGAGGGCACGCGTGCACGTCACGTGACGATACAAAGCGAGCAGCAGCATGCATCAATCGTCCAAAGCTGCCAGTCGCATTGTAAACAGTGACATGGAGGAGTCAAACGAAGAGCAAAGAGGTGTTGTTCGGTTTCTGACAGCGAAAGGAGTAGGGGGAACGGACATTCATCGCCGAATGTCACAAGTGTACGGCGAACACTGCATGTCCCTTGCTAGGGTCAAGGCGTGGCACGAGCGCTTCAGGGAAGGACGGGTGTCGTTAGCCGATAATACCCTGTCTGGGGCACCCCCCTGCATTACCGATGACAATGTCCGGCTGGTTGATGCACTCATTACCCAGGACCGCCGAGTGACAGTGAACGCCATAGCCGCCGTGGTCGGATTGAGCGTCGGAAGTGAGCACACCATCATGAAGGAACGACTGCACTTGCGGAAAGTCTGTGCCCAATGGGTGCCCCACAGTCTTCAACCACACCAGAAAGCATGTCGAATGGCCCACTGTCTTGGTCTTGATTGGAGGATTGATGCATGCTGCTGTTCGCTTTGTATGGTCACGTGACGTGCACGCGTGCCCTCTAGCGACGGGCTGTGGCCTTCCACGCTCTGGTCGGAACCACACTTCGTTACACACGCCACGATTAGCCGATGCCGTCACCAGTTTGCGCATTACAGCCTCCGGCTCGTTACTTTTTGAACGCACCTTATAGTTGACGAGCCATTACCAACTGCCCACGGCCTCATTAAGTATCTCACCGGACAAGTAATTATGTTGTCTATGTTCACATGAATCAGCTTCGACCTACACCATAATTATAAGTTATTGATAACGTACAGTCCAGATTTATGTGTGCTGATAGGTAAAGCCCTGCAAAATTTTTCGATAAGCGGTTATAGTTTGCATGGCTGTGCGGATAGCGGATAGCTGCTGCTAATGTTTGGAGTAAATTTGCGGATAGTTTTTTGCGATATAATCCGAATTCGTTGAATATCATTACTAGGATCCGGTTGTTTTTTACTAATATTTTTTAAAATGTTTTCCATGACAAACGTAAGATAATAATAATAATAATAATAATAATAATAATAATAATAATAATAATAATTGCGACACCTGAAATTGGGGGCCCAACTTACCTTTTATTCTGAGGTCCGGGTCACCTCCGCAGCAACAAAATCACCTCCAGATGATGTGTCCCAACAGAAGAGCTCAAAAGGAGTGGAAGGAAGATGGAGAAGGGGACAACACACAGGCTATTTAACAGACACCCCCCAATAACCAACGGAACTGCTGCCGGTGAAATAATGCCATAACAGAAGAATAAAATTTAACTAAAATTTAATGTTAAAATATAAAGGAGCACCTTCACCAGAAACAGAACATGCATCAACCAGCACAAATTTACAATGAAGGCCAGATACCGCCTAACATGCTTGCTTGCAAAGCCAAGAAGAGAAAAGATTTAAATAAAAATAAAAATGTTAAAACCCAAAGGTTAAAATAAACATTACATGCATAACACAATGAAAAAGGGCTTGATAATTTGCAAGGGAATGCAATAGCGATCCGGCATGCGTAGATCCCGGCCACGATGAAACAAAAAAAAAAAAATTAAATTAACCAAATTAAATTGTATCAGAAAACAATTCATTAATTTGCATGATGGAGAAAAACACAGGAACAATTACGAAAAACACAATGTTAAACCGACAAGGTTAAATAAAAAAGACATCTTAAGTTAACACAACACGTTTGAGTTTCGCGGTGGACGCCAAGAGACTGATCTCGAGACCATAATGCATCTCTTCATAACATGGCCACAAAAACACAAGGAAACCGCATGCCTGATCGAAATTACGGCAAACAATTAATAAAATTAAATTTAAACATTAGCAGAAGGAAATGAACGGCGGAAAACAATTATGTCTAAATACTATTACAATAGTGAAAGGCACCGGATCATGAATAAATTAAATTGAATACTATATCAATCCTAAGATTGGCAAAAGAAAATAGTAATAATTTAAACGCAGAATAAACTTATAAATGTGTCTCCAGAAGGTACAAGATAATAACAAAATAAATAAATATAAGGAAACGTTATTAAAACAGAAATAAAATTAGGCCTATAAAACAAATAAGGTACAGAATTAAAACAATACTATAAGATGACATCGGAGCTCCATAACAAAAATAAATATGAAGATATAATGAAACGTACCTTACATCCTTCTCAGTGGAGACACACTAATAATAAAATAATTAACACATCATTTTTAAATTCTGTACGGCACTACATGTGCTTCAAAACTGGCTAACCCGGCACATGCGTCGTTTAGATGACAGCACTCGTTCGCATCCAGTTGCGATTCTCCATCACGTTCAGCGTCCAGGCGAAAGGAAGAACTTAAATGCTTATATAGCACAGGCGTTTCTTAGTTGAATATGTATTCAAATTTTCTGTTGAATATATTTACATTTCGTAGAGGATGGGGGCCCAGGCCCCCGTCAGCGGTGACACCTTTCACGACCAGTCGGCTTGATGTTTACTTCACGACAGCTAATCGACTTCCACAAAAATGGTGGAGAATTTTCGCGTCAAGAAGCGAACTGCATTCATGTAAAATTTATTGTCCAATCACGGCTTGACACATCAACCAACAATGTCATAATTTAGCAAATAATTTGGCGGTATCATGCATACACCGGCATTTGTTTCATGACGAAGAATGCAATTGTCTTTCAATTATGTCATGCGTATAAAGAGTTTAATAAGACACAGCAAACACCATCTATCGGAGAGACAGGAACTACTAGGAGTCTTTCCAAAGTCCGACAGCAGCTACCATCTAGTGGTCACAGCCGGAACTGAGCGACGAAGCGGTCGTTTCGCAAATGTCAAGAGCTGCATCCATGGGTAAATACATGTTTGAAATGTTGGGACGGGCACTTGCACGTAACAGTCTCCCTCCCTTAAGTGTGAACACGGTTCACGAATATGCCTAGGCATAGACAGTACTCCTTAACTTGTCGATTCACCAGAGATGTTTCCCGACGATAATGTTCACCAGTTAACTCCAATTGATGGATGAAACCGCATCGTTTTGGTTAGGAAGAATGCAGGGTCAGATTATCAGTGATGGGATAATTGATCACCTCGCAAACCACTTAGTCAACAGCATCACTGTGTCCAAAAATCTTCAGAAACGCAGTACACCAGCACCAGCAGTGCTTTCAGAGTCCGAGACACGTTAGATACATTTTCAATAAGTCCAATTTAGTTCGCTTTAGACGAAATAGGAGGAAGCAGTGTGCCATATATCATTCGACGCGTGGGCAGCCATTTACAAAAAGTATAATTTAATCTAATTTCAAAAAAGGTTTACAGAATTACTAATTCTTACTACATTTTACAAAGAGAAACAAGGTTGAATTTAAATGAAGAAAATATTTCTGACCATGCCCTAGATCCGTGCTTACAAAATTTTCATTAACAAGTTTACCTTTTTACAGATTCGAAGTACATTTCAAGATTACATGAGTTAAACGACTATACATTTAGAAGGAACTACGGTAGAGGAATGACCACTACAATTCCCAAAGGGAACAGGAATACAAGGTTACCATGAGTTAGGTCTCCCACCGAGCCCAACTTACATGTTAGCAACTTCTATGAAACATCAAAATTTGGTACACTTTTACAATTTACCATTAAAATGGGAACTTCCCAACATTTACAATTTGTATCCCATCAGAGTTTGCTTACCCAGTTCAAAATTCCAGAAGGAACAGATGCCTGTAGGCTTCAATGATGGTTAGGGATACTCTACATTATACAAAATTCGTTTTACAAAATTTTACGGTAGCATTTCCTCATTAGAAACCTCTCCACCTCGTTTAATGTGCGACAGATGCACTCTTGAAATTTTCTTTAGTTGGCCTTAAGGTTTTGAAAAGGAAAATTAATTAATCAGACATGTATGCCTCTACATAGTTGGTTCGTGACCGCACGCATTACTTGGCATGGGGACACTGAGGAATTCAAACGCAGTTACAGTAACGACAAGAACGAAGAGGAAATGGCAGCGCAGAAAACCAAACACCAATACACCCACACAAGGAACGAAATTGAGGTTCGACACCCAATGAGAATACAGCCGACATCCGCCTGGGTGAGAAAAATCCAACATAAAAAGAACTAAGTTCAACCGTACACGAAGTACAAATGAGGTTTTCTCGTTCAGGTTAAAGACACGAACACGTACAACCAAAGGATGCCTAACATGGCCCGAAAATACGGTTAGATGAGAAACAAGCCGCTCTTGTCGAAAGACGAGGCTAACAGAGAACACTTACGCACCATTCCAAACGATAAAGCCGAAAAATTTAGGATTATTAATCAAAAGCAGAAAATTTTACTCAAACTACAGTGGCTGATGACCGAGATTGCCATAGCATGAACTAAAACAGAAGGCCTATGTAATTTACGGTTAGCATGAGGCAACAGGATACCCTGATTTCCAGCAACAAGAGATTACTGGCTTTAAAAGTAAAACAAGCTGACTTACAGAACCTGATGACCATAATGTCCAACAGAAATTTAACCCCAGTAAATTTTGAAGACCCTATATTAATTAATTAAGCAGGAAAGCACATTACATTATGGCTGTTCACGAACTGAGATCTCATATTCACAACAACATATTCATCGCACAACATACTCCAATAATAGCGATACATAATTTTTACCACCCACAAAAATAATTCCCATTAATACTCAAATATGCAAGTTATGTAGTCGTAGAGATATCATAACACAAACAAATACAATTAAAAACACAATACCCTTACAATTACATTACACTACACATACTTGCATTTCATCGAACAGACCAGTCCCATACCAAGCCAGTTCGGATCGTGCAAGTCCTATATACAACCTGCCCGGGGATCAAACCAAGAAAGAATCCCATATTTCTAACCTAGCTAACCCCAAACAGTAGATATCTCCACGTAAAACACTCCTACATATTCGCTTTAGTTCAAAATTACAAGGAAAGCAACTAATAAAAATACGATCCTAACCTTACTTTTGCAAACAAAACAAACCCTAAATTATCCCACCCTACAAATCTAAATCAAAATCTAACGTTAACACATGCATACAGACATGATTTGCACAACATATACGCTTATCCCAGAACGATTGCAGTATAATGTAAGTTTAAGAACAAAAAATTACAAATCGCACACTTCGATAAAAACACCTCAAAACAAACACTTACCTTGAAAGAGTTAGGGAAGAATTCCTAGCCAAAAAATAGTGACATGCATGTTAAATGTGCCTTTGGCACCACACTAGGGTCATAGGGAGGTTCCATAGGTTAGCCCTTTTAATCGGACTACACTTTGCCATAACACCAGTAGGCGTGACAGTTCCATAATAAATAATTTACGAGGACAGCATATCACCACAGAATTTCATGCAAAAGAAGCATACAGGAACACAATAGTCTTCTTAAACACCAACACTGCCTCGACACCTGAAATTTCGACAAAAACATCATGCACAACGTAGCCCAGGACTGCAGAAGTCATCGCTTGCTTGGCTCGAGAACATGAAGCTAAATTACAAAAATTGGCACAAAACATCTGGCTAACAGCTTCTGACGGGCTCCAGGATGCCTTCACTCGAGCATGTAGGCTATCAGAACATTAAGAAATCCCATTTCCCATGCCAAGAACACATGTCAGTCACTCACCAAGCTTCATTTTCAGTGGGGATGTTGCACACCAACAGGGTAAAAAGCAGCAGCAAACGCCTCGCTTCAAAACAGGTCACTTACATACAGCATATGGATATCCAGAGGCAAACATGAAATAAAACAAATGTCAAGGATTAGCAAAACATAACATCAAGTGCCCTGGCCCGACAAAATCCCACCAAAAACTGCCCCATCAGTACTAGAGGGGTCCATAAAACAGCCTGCGGGTACTGGGGAGGGGATAGTTACGGAAGTGAACTCGAACGCGGTCTGCTACCACTGCGACACCTGAAATTGGGGGCCCAACTTACCTTTTATTCAGAGGTCCGGGTCACCTCCGCAGCAACAAAATCACCTCCAGATGATGTGTCCCAACAGAAGAGCTCAAAAGGAGTGGAAGGAAGATGGAGAAGGGGACAACACACAGGCTATTTAACAGACACCCCCCAATAACCAACGGAACTGCTGCCGGTGAAATAATGCCATAACAGAAGAATAAAATTTAACTAAAATTTAATGTTAAAATATAAAGGAGCACCTTCACCAGAAACAGAACATGCATCAACCAGCACAAATTTACAATGAAGGCCAGATACCGCCTAACATGCTTGCTTGCAAAGCCAAGAAGAGAAAAGACTTAAATTAAAATAAAAATGTTAAAACCCAAAGGTTAAAATAAAAATTACATGCATAACACAATGAAAAAGGGCTTGATAATTTGCAAGGGAATGCAATAGCGATCCGGCATGCGTAGATACCGGCCACGATGAAACAAAAAAAATAAATTAAATTAACCAAATTAAATTGTATCAGAAAACAATTCATTAATTTGCATGATGGAGAAAAACACAGGAACAATTACGAAAAACACAATGTTAAACCGACAAGGTTAAATAAAAAAGACATCTTAAGTTAACACAACACGTTTGAGTTTCGCGGTGGACGCCAAGAGACTGATCTCGAGACCATAATGCATCTCTTCATAACATGGCCACAAAAACACAAGGAAACCGCATGCCTGATCGAAATTACGGCAAACAATTAATAAAATTAAATTTAAACATTAGCAGAAGGAAATGAACGGCGGAAAACAATTATGTCTAAATACTATTACAATAGTGAAAGGCACCGGATCATGAATAAATTAAATTGAATACTATATCAATCCTAAGATTGGCAAAAGAAAATAAGTAATAATTTAAACGCAAAATAAACTTATAAATGTGTCTCCAGAAGGTACAAGATAATAACAAAATAAATAAATATAAGGAAACGTTATTAAAACAGAAATAAAATTAGGCCTATAAAACAAATAAGGTACAGAATTAAAACAATACTATAAGATGACATCGGAGCTCCATAACAAAAATAAATATGAAGATATAATGAAACGTACCTTACATCCTTCTCAGTGGAGACACACTAATAATACAATAATTAACACATCATTTTTAAATTCTGTACGGCACTACATGTGCTTCAAAACTGGCTAACCCGGCACATGCGTCGTTTAGATGACAGCACTCGTTCGCATCCAGTTGCGATTCTCCATCACGTTCAGCGTCCAGGCGAAAGGAAGAACTTAAATGCTTATATAGCACAGGCGTTTCTTAGTTGAATATGTATTCAAATTTTCTGTTGAATATATTTACATTTCGTAGAGGATGGGGGCCCAGGCTCCCGTCAGCGGTGACACCTTTCACGACCAGTCGGCTTGATGTTTACTTCACGACAGCTAATCGACTTCCACAAAAATGGCGGAGAATTTTCGCGTCAAGAAGCGAACTGCATTCATGTAAAATTTATTGTCCAATCACGGCTTGACACATCAACCAACAATGTCATAATTTAGCAAATAATTTGGCGGTATCATGCATACACCGGCATTTGTTTCATGACGAAGAATGCAATTGTCTTTCAATTATGTCATGCGTATAAAGAGTTTAATAAGACACAGCAAACACCATCTATCGGAGAGACAGGAACTACTAGGAGTCTTTCCAAAGTCCGACAGCAGCTACCATCTCGTGGTCACAGGCGGAACTGAGCGACGAAGCGGTCGTTTCACAAATGTCAAGAGCTGCATCCATGGGTAAATACATGTTTGAAATGTTGGGACGGGCACTTGCACGTAACAATAATAATAATAATAATAATATCGTATGGCGTCAGATGCCGGGTGCAAGCTTTGTTATTTGACACCCAGAGGGCAGCTTGCATGTCGAATTTCGTTGTTCCTTGAAGCACTATGAAAGTCAAGGAGGTTAGATATCTAAGCTCCTTGAACACTATAGCGGTTTCTAGTAGAGAAATGAGGAACTTTGCGTTGGCGGAAATTCCCGAGATTAATTTGCCATTATGAACACGGCGTACTGAATTCAAATGGGTTCTTTAACATGCCAACACCGTATGACATGCGTGTCGTTAATTTTTTGCCGCCTTTCAAAAATTACTTACCACGACCAGGAACGAACCTGCAAGTTTGGGGTTAGTAGACCGACATGATGACCACTCATCCCCCGTGGCAAGCTACAAACGTGAGATGATTTAAGATAATGTCATTCAAATTATGTCTGAAAAGGGTTTCAATTCTGGCTGTTTAACATTCATTTTAAACATACTACATGGCATTCACAGCCAAGGGGAACGACTTTCTTCTCAAATGTCTAAATGTGTTGCTTTAATACTTAATAATTTATCTAATGTATTAAAATTATTATTGTTATGTCAGTGGATTCAGATAACAAACGTGCGGATGCTGGGCGGATGGGAATAACAGTCGTGCGGATAACGTTTTGTTCATCCGCGCAGGGCTCTACGTGAGGTTGGGCTTCATAGTCTAAGAGGCTTCGAAATACTGGCAATCGTCAAAAGTTTCAAAATTTCATTTTACGTTATACGAGGGTTACAAAGCTTGCAAAGACGTGTACATTTTATTTCAAGCAACCAATACATACATTAGGTTATTATTTGACACAGTCTCAACATCGGTTTAGGTACTTGTCGCTTCGTAGGGTCAGTTTGAATATTCCCTCATGGTAAATATCCTGTCCTTGCGTGTTCAGTCAAAGTGTTTCACCTCCTCGTCTAGCTTGCCACGGTGGGTAGTGTCCGACTACCACCCCCAAGCTCCTGGCCATTATAAGTAATTTTTGAAAGGCGACAAAAATCACGACACGCATGTCATAAGTTGTTGGCTTGTGAAAGAACCCATTTGAATTCAGTAGGCCGTGTTCATAATGGCAAAATTAATCTCGGGATTTTCCGCCAACACAAAAGTTCCTCCTTTCTCTACTAGAAAGCGCTATAGTGTCAAGGAGCTTAGATATTTCATCTCCTTGACTTTCATAGCGCTCCAAGGAACAACAAAATTCGACATGCGAGCTGCCCTCTGGGTGTGAAATAACAAAGCTTGCACCCGGCACCCGAGGTTATACGATATTATTATTACTATACCTCCTTTTCTGAAGCAAATCGTGGGTCTCCTAGCTGCTCTTTCAAATAAGGTAACAGGAGAAAGTCGCTTGGAGTGAGGTTCTAGCTGTCGGGAGGGTGGTCAGTGATGTCCCTGCGAAATCGCTACAACAGCGTGGTGGACATCTGGGCTGTATGAGATCACGTGTTGTCATGAAGAAAGATAACGCCCTCGGTGAGAAGTCCTGACCGCGGCAGTGGCGGCTGGCAGATACTTGTTTTGGGTGTTGCACTATTTTCATAAAAGAGGGGGCGGGGGAGTAGGTTGTAGGGCTCCTTACACTTTAAGAGCTGATACTGTTATCGAAGGCAATAACCTTAAATCCAGACATGGATTAACTTCACTAAATCCTCCAAATAAGATTCCACTATAATTTTCAATGATTGGCACACACTGGCTCAATTCATGACACAATGAAGCTTAAAAAAGCATTATATTCATAAACAACACTAATAATTTGCCATATCCACTGATATGCAATATACCTAAGTGAGTACACCCTCCATCGGCGATCACTAAACCATGAAATGTTTTATAATATCATTATACATCTGCACTAAAATTCGTGCTGTCCAAAATTAACTAAAACTGTTGCATTTATTTCGAATTAAATAGAAATGGAGTGTAGATAAACACCATTAAAAATCGAAGAGCTTTGCCTGACAATATTTCGTTACATCATGATTTAATAGTAATACTATGTAGACTTTCACTAAGTCTTTCCTGGAAATAGTGTTTAAAATACTGAATGTTCCTCATGAAATTAATTCATGTCTTCAACTGTATTATTAGTGACAATTATTTAATTATTTCTTCCTCAAAATTATTTAATTCACGCAATACACGTGGCTTCAAATAGAAATGCAAATTGATCCTCGCAAAGTATGAGATTCCACTACACTCAAAAGAACCAGAAAATACTGAACCATGACGTCTACACCATGGGTTCAGCTAACGGCTATGGTTACACAGTGGCCCATTAGGTGTCATTGACAATACATCCCACTCCTAAGAATGAAAATGTACTCCCCCCCCAAAAAAAGAGAAAGATCAAAGCCTTTCGAAATGATGAACATCACTATCAAAATTATATCAGAATGATATATCTATAAGAATTAATTATTCCATCAAGAAATCTTCCAACATCAACGTGGATGAATATACTGTGTATGAGAGTATAAACGACTCTCTCCAAATCTAACACAGTCCTAACATTGTTCATGATACACACGTGATTATTAAATTCCTACCAGAAAATTTACTAATATCATCCCCTAGATTTGGACTTCTCAACAATGAAAATATGCATATAAATTTAAATGAAATCTCAAAAATACTAATAATATACTACCAAATATTACTACACAAAAGGATGCGTCCATTATTTGAACCAAAATCCGGTTGCGCAGAGGGTCAGTTTCGAAAAAGACATCGAACCTAGGCCTATGTTCAACCATGCTAATACCATGGCAATTGTGGGTACTTCCAAATACCCAGCCAAGTCACTACTTAAAAAACTGACGTTCCTCTACTTTCTGAAGAGTCATGCAGCGACGTAAAAAGGATATATGAGTCCAGGAAACCACCTCCAGACTCTGCCAAGGCATGACCTGCTCCTTCCTGGATACCATCGATCGAACCAAGGAACCTCCCTCGAACCACCGGCTCCTAGCTCGACACCTCTTCTCGTTCTCCAGACCCGAATAACCGCACACGATATTCTCGGTTGAAATTCATCAGTTTATTAAGCCTCACAGGTATTCGCGAGTAACCGTGGATTACATCCGACTTCACTGAAATAGCGACAATACTTCGGTACACGCTCGAGAAGTTATGCATTTCGATAGATGCGTTTTCACAGTTCATGTAGAAAGTAGTTACATATCGAAGTTTCGTCTTTGGCCTCGTCTTCAGTGTTCAAGTCATCGCCTAGCCGAGCATGACTAGCGACCTAGTTTTAACACATTTCATTCTCCCCGACGTCTCAGAAATAGACATGACGTACAGGAAATTTAAGAGTTTGTAGTATAAGAATGTACTATTAAACAGCCTGAGTTCATACAAAGAATCACAGCTGTAATATATTGCATTGAATAGCACACAGAAATAGTCTGCAATGGCGTCTTTGAAACATGTGCTTGTACGCATGAATATCACTCCGCGATGCAAGTATGTGAATATTTTATAAGCTCACTCGAGGCCGTAAGATTTGAGATGCATTAAAACTTTTCACGTTCCATCTGGATATAACAAAGTATTTCATTGCACGTGAAACTTTCCTAAGTCCGTAGGACTTTTACAATATTTCTAGACTTCAGTCGGCACTTAAATAACTCGTTACGGAGCACTGTTTTACGATTTAACTCGCGACCGGACTCACAATAGGAAGTCTAGTGGGCCTCTCGACCTCACTAAAAGAAGTGTCTCCCTGGACAAATACATCTTACAGGTCAATTACTTCATCCCCACCTCCGTGCTGTCCTGTTTGATAATTATCGAACGTGATGGTGATATATGCGTATCAATACCTAAAAAGGCTTCTACTTGGCAGAAACACTCATTTGTTATTCTCCTGCTGGTACAACATTAGTTTTAGTATGCATAATACGGTGTAAATAGCTCGTAATTCCATCAAAACAATAAATCAATATCTGACGTCTACAGATCGATTATAATGACGTCATAATTGAGGCAAGTCATTGGTCTCTAGATCAGGCTATCCATCGTGCGCGCTCGGTGACTGTCGTAAGACATCGGCTAACCATGTTCTAAGCCTACAGCTGCGCGGAGGTAACACGATCGCTCGTCGCCTCGCTGACAACAGAGCCGCAGTTCGACATTCGTACACATTGCAATACCCATGCTATAAAATAACGGTACAGTACCCTCAATATTTACCAGATACACGAGTTGCGTATCCCGAGATATGCGAGTAGTCTCGAATATATAGGCTATCCTTTAAACAGGCAGAGGACTGGTAACCAAATTTAGTGCGATTCGAGAGGTGTGGTTGAAAATATGTTACTTTTAATTTAACATTTTAAAATTTAAGGCAGTAATTTATGTGCCACGGCTTTATTGTATCTGCTTATTTCGTCCTGTCAAACTTGGTTCATTTTATTTTGCAGAAATTCCTCCTTGTCCAGTGCGTTCACATACTTGTTCAATTGCCTTACGTTTCGAAGAGTCGTTTACCTTCTGCCTTTGCATAGAGTGGGTACTGTCAGGTTCATGGTTGGGAGAAGTGTTCTCTTCACGAGTCGTACCTGTTTGTACATCAATATTCAGAAATACTTTGCACGTCCTCTTACAGCATGTCCACCGTGGAATTGCACAACTATGAGTTCTATGGAATCGAAACTTGTACCCGTCTATTATACATGACTGTTTACCTTTCTCACTAAACATTCTTGTTCATGGCCCACACCACTGCAAGTGGTGACCCACCACGGCCGTGTACGCAATTGATATGTTTATGAATAACCATGTCTGCGCAACTCGGATGTATACTACTGCGCCTGCAGTGAATTTATCCGCAACTAGTGTACGAGATAATCAAGCTGGAAGGCATATGTGAATTGCCTTTGAAAAAGCGGGAACCTGGGGTTCTCAGTGAGCTCCTTATGCCCCTTAATTTAATGAAATTTTTGTTTTTGAAATTAATTTTTAAGTAACTTTTGTTTTTAATGTGATTTTTACACCATACCGATTGGTAGGTCAGCAGTGGGTGCAAAGTTTGTTTGATTTATTTGTTTTATATATAACATATATAATTTAATAATTATATATATAATAAATCTATCTCCCTATGCGCTGTTCGCCATGGCTTTACCCCTCAGCTCCTGGACATACGAGTCAAGGTAGACCGTCCATTTACTGAGGGATAAGGTGTTGATTAATTGTTGCTGTTGCAGCAGCAGCAGAAGCAGCTTGAGTAATTTAATAGTTTAGGGTAATAGAAAGAGGTTGCAGGCGAACAGGGTGTGGTTAAGTTCAGCGAATTCGCCTTGATCGGCATCACAATGAGGTTGGGTGAGAACCCCAATTCTGGTAAGATGGCTCGTATAACATCCATGGCCTGCGAGTTATAGAGGTGAGGTGACGTCTGCTCATAGGTATGTCTTGAAACCATGGTCTATTTGATATGGAAGATTGATTTGCGGCATATCAACGCCCTCTGAGACACCGTCCAATCTGATGTTCAGGCTTAACGAGATATTAGCGGCTTCGGTGGCGTAGTTGGTAGCATGCTGAGCTTCTATGCCCAAGATCGCGGGTTCAAACCCGGCCGAAGACATCGGATTTTTTAAGAACGTTAAAAATCCCTCAGTATGCCTTCCTTCGGAGGGGAAGTAAAGCCGGCGGTCCCATGTCATAGATTTATGGCATGTTAAAGAACCTTCCACTAATTACACCTGTGTAAAGCTTAAGTATATATAGGTTAAACATTTGACTAACTTTCTTAGGTTCCTACGTTCGTCGTCAGGAGCCGACTGCGGTGGCTTCTGGTAACTAAGTTCTGAACTAGTTGATCGTTGACGGTGGCGTTTGACGGCAAAAGTAGGAACTACTTGAAAAAATTCAATGTCTGCAGTCCTTACTTGAATTAAAACAGATACACACACTAATACAGTCATCACAATTAACAAGGGTTATCACACAGATTTTACACACACCCAAAGTATACGGGGCTACATGACCGCGTTGTCGCAGCCCCTAAACGGTGGAACCAACCAACCCTTAACGAGATATTGTTGTTCATTGATTTACGACCTTACGACATCATGGCCATTTAGCCCTGCGTACTCGAGTGTGTTTAGAATCCGTCTGATAACATGTATCACCAGTTTGTCTATTTGCAATGGGGGGGGGCTTTGCCTGGATAGAAGACGACCGTGACTTAGAGGCATTTGCCTGAAGTAGAAGTGAAGAAACCACTCGTAGATTGGCCTCACGAGCCTTCAGACCTAGAATTAAACTTGTTGGCAGAGCCGAGAGTCGGCCTGGACCTCAGGGTGACAGCCACTGCACCAGGAGGTGGTCCGTGAAAGTCTTACACCTGGCATTGCAACCTTGAATATTTTTGGAACAGTGCAACATCATCATCATCTGAACCACATTTGTCTCTCACTTTCTGAACGTTCTAAGTCAGCATTCTGTTTAAATTGGAGTTCATGCATCACAGAATCCGGATGAGCCTTCCGCGGTCTTCCTCTTCCTTTCTTCCCCAGAACTTTTCCTTCCAGTATGGTGGTCAGGAACTCATTATAACGTAGGGCGTAGTCAACAAATTTTGCTTTCCTCTTTTCTATAGAAATGATCAATTTCCTTGTTTCGTCTACTTCCTTGAGGACACATTCAATTAGTCTTTTTCTCCGTGCAGCTTACTTTCAGCATCCTTCTCCACATCCACATTTCCGCTGCTTCCAGTCGTTGTATGTCCTGTTTCCTTAGAACCCAAGTTTCGCATGCGTATAACAAAACACCCCAGACAAATAGTTTTTAACAACAATTATACATCTGCCTTAGTCAATACATAAACGAAAGGAAATATAATTAGATTTGCTCCTGGTACATGTTTCAGGGATTAATAGCTTTTATCCCCTTCATCAGCCAAGATTAATATCTGGCTTATGGACCTGTTAAGCATAAGGCTTCTTCATTGGTTGTGTACATATGGTGAAGTATTGTGGTCCCATTTTTCAAATTCAAGCGTTGACCTGCGTTTTGGAGCGGATATGTGAATGAACTGCCCACTGGTTCTCTACGTTTATTTTCGCTTGTGTTTGATGACTGAATATCATCACCGTTTCATATTTTTTAGTTTTGCTCAATATTTTTCGTTGACCTACTTATATGGTGCACCATATTAAGTCAAATATCCATTTTTTTGAGTGCTACGCTATTTTATAACTTTATTCAGATATTAATCTTGGCTGATGAAGGGGATAAAAGCTATTAATCCCTGAAACATGTACCAGGAGCAAATCTAATTATATTTCCTTTCATTTATGTATTGACTAAGGCGGATGTATAATTGTTGTTAAAAACTATTTGATGATGATGATAATTGTTGTTTTAAGGGGCCTAACATCTAGGTTATCGGCCCTAAAAACTATTTAGTACGTCAATACGGAACAGTCATAGAAACTAATTTCAATAATAGAATCTCCAGACAAATGTTATGATAAACGATTTTCTAGTTTTAAAGTTAATGTGCCTGCCTGTCAGAAGCTCTCTTATTGTTGAAGGCCTGTTTAGCATTTGAAATGTGGTGTTACAGGAGAATGATGAAGATCATGCAACATAGCCTATTGAAAAATAGGAAATATTTTCATGAGAGGATACAAGCGTGAGAAACACCAATTGCGTTATTTTAACAGGAACCAAGGTTTCATGTCATCGAGGGGAAAAATTATGGGGAACCAGATTTGTTTCACTTTCCTAACTTAAATATAGTACTTTATGTGATAGGCCATACTTCTGGCTTAAATATTGGAAGCCGATATAATACAGCTAACGAAAGTAGAAGACTTTCGCTACTTCAGAAGCAAAATAAACAGTGACGGACGAAGCAAAGAGGATATAAAATGTAGGTTGGCTCAGGCAAGGAAAGCATTTCTACAGAAAATATATCTGTTGATATAAAATATAGATTTAGGTATTACAAAGTCACTTTTGAAAGCCTTTGCCTGGAGCGTGACACACTCTATGGAAGTGAAACTTGGACTGTTGGCGCATCAGAAAATAGGAGAATAGAATCGTTTGAAATGTGGTGTTTCAGGAGAACGATGAAGATCAGATGGGTAGATAGAGTAACAAATGAAGAGGTATTAAGACGGGTGGGAGAGATGTTTCTGGCGACTGCTGATGAAGAGAAGAGATAGGTTGCTAGGACACATAGGCCTACTAAGACACCCAGGAATAGCAAAGTTAGTTATGGTTAGATCAGACAGGGAGGCATGGCGAGCTGTATTAAACCAGTCAAAAGACTGAAGACTCAAATAATAATAATAATAATAATAATAATAATAATAATAATAATAATAATAATAATAGAACCCAACACATCCGAGAAGGCTGCTTTCGAATCGCGCATCAGAAAAATGGAAATGGCATATCATCTAACAAAGGGTATTTACAACAAGAAATCAATATCCCTAAATGCCAAGCTAAGACACTATCAAACTGTCATCCGCCCAGAGGCTCTATATGCTGCAGAATGCCTTGCAATGCATAGGAAAGGACTTATGGAGAAACTAGAAGCTAAAGAAAGAAAGATTCTCAGGAAAATCTTGGGCCCTGTAAAAGAAAACGATGAATACAGGAGACGGCACAACCACGAGCTCTACACATGTGTAGAAAAAATAACTGATGTGATGAGAAAAAGAAGAATTTCATTTTATGGCCACATTTCACGAATGAGCTCTGTAAGGTTGACAAACAGGATCTTTACTTACTTTCTAGAGAAGATAACAAAGGGGGCATGGTTCACTGAAGTTGACAGAGATTTAAAAGAAATTGGGATTACAAGTGATGATGTACTGGAACGTGTAAAATTTAAGGTGAAACTTACAACTCACCGGAGTTTCCTAGAGAAACCTAAGCTCAAAACAGGCAAGAAGTGGACAGAAGAAAGGAAGCAACAACATGGAGAATTCATGCGGCAGTACTGGGCGAATGTTAAAGCTCAAAGCAGAAACCAGTTGAAATAACGTGGTCCTTAGTTGGCCGTAACGCAAGAAGAAGAAGAAGAAGAAGAAGAAGAAGAAGAATAATCACCGACAGCGGTAGCTACGCTCGCTAACGCGCAGCGCTAGGTCATGGGGCCAAGCACTCTGTGGACTCGGTAGACGTGGGTTCGTGCCCCACCGTTGGCCATCCTCGAAATGATTTTCAGTGTTTTTCCCCCATTTTCATCTCCGGGCAAATGCTGGGACGGTACCTTCTGAGGGGCCACGGCCGCTTCCTTCCACGTCCTCGCCCAGTTTCATTTATCTTCATTAATTTAATCTCTCATTAACTCCTCTCATGAGGTTGGTGCCAGGAAGGGCATTCGGCCGTAAAAACCATCTGCCGCATAGAATTTTATCGCATCTCATCCCCGACCCCGTTGGAAACGGGACTAATAAGAGTGTTAATAATGTTATTGGGCGGCTTCGGTGGCGTAGTTGGTAGCATGCTGAGCTTCTATGCCCAAGGTCACGGGTTCAAACCCGGCCGAAGTCGTCGGATTTTTTAAGAGCGTTAAAAATCCCTCAGTATGCCTTCCTTCGGAGGGGAAATAAAGCCGGTGGTCCCATGTCATCGATTTATGGCATGATAAAGAACCTTCCAATAATTACACCTGTGTGAAGCTAAATTATAGGTTAGCTTTGACTAACGCTCCTAGCTTCAAACGTTCGTCGCCAGGAGCCGACTGTGGTGGCATCTAGTAACAAAGTTCAGAACTAGTTGGTCGTTGACGGTGACGTTTGGTAGCAAAAGTTGGAACTGCTTGAAAATCGAATGTTTGCAGTCCTTACTTGAATTAAAAACAGATAACACACACTAATACAGTCATCACAATCAACACCGGTTATCAGACATATTCTACACACACTCAAAGTACACCAACCAATAATGTTATTGGTTTTACGTCCCTTTTAACTACTATGGCTTTTAGGGACGCGGAGGTGCCGGAATGTTGCCCCGAAGTGGATATTTAACGTGCTAGTAAATCTACTGACACGACTCCCTCGCATTTGCGCACCCTCAAATGTGCGCCAGGATAAGAACCTGCAACCTTGGGCCCAGCAAGCGAGAACGTTACCGCTGAGCCACGCAGCCAGTCGAATAATAAGGGGTAGACATACATAAAATAATAATAGTAATCCAAATGTGTTTTTTCAGATATTTGGTCGTGTTTTGTACATGTAGTAAAATCCAACATGATTTTAACCAGAGAGGTAAGATAACTGGCGTGACCAGGACTCAAACCTGGGACCTTCGTAATTTTGGATAGTGCTCATTACAACTGAGCTACCGCGAACTTGCACTTCCTCTCTGATTGGCAAATGCAATCTACTGGGGTGGCTATTTCTGCTGTCTCAATAGCACTGTGTGGGTTATTCATCATCATCATCATCATCATCATCGTCGATTCTCCACTCCAGCAGACCGGATAATAATAATAAGACATCCACAATAAGAGATCTATATCCTTAAACGCCAAAATGAGACATTACTGCACTGTTATTCGACCAGAGGCTCTGTATGCGGCAGAGACTCTAATAATGAACAAGAAAGGTCTAATGGAAAAATTAGAGGCGAAAGAAAGGAAGATTTTGAGGAAAATCCTGGGTCCCATCAAAGAAAACAGTGAGTACAGAAGGCGTCACAACCACGAATTATATAAGCACGTGGAGAAAATCAGTGACACGATTCGAAAAAGAAGGATTGCCTTTTATAGCCACGTGACACGTACAAGCCCAGACAGGATATCAAAACGGGCATTGACGTACTTTCAAGATAAGAAAACCAAAGGGGCATGGTTCACGGAAGTTGAGAAATATCTACTTGAAATGGAAATTTCCCCTAAAGATATACAGGAGCGTGTTCCACTTCAGGAAAAACTACGCACGCACAAAGGTTTCCAGGAAAAGCCGAAGCTGAAGACAGGGAAGGCGTGGTTCTAAGAGAGAAAAGAACAACACCGGAGACAAATGCGGAAACACTGGGCGGTAGTTAGAGCTCGGAAGAAGATACAGTTGAACTGACGTGGTCCATAGTTGGCCGAATCGTAGAAAGAAGAATTTGACTAATAGTAATAATTAAAAACACATATGTTATATATTCCTAAACCTATCCTAAATATACTTAAACTAAGTAAATGGATATCCTTACATTGAGTTTTAATAAATAATTAAGAAAAAAACATTATTAAGTTAAGCCTTTGAAAAAATCTACTGTATGAAAATTTGTATTATTGCATAATAAACCTTTGTAAATATCTATGAAAATAAGGATAAGTTCGATTAATGTGCTGATGAAGAAACCAACGCGTTTCGAAACATGTTCAAATAGTCTGTAAAATATAGACATTTAAGTGTTTCTTAGTATTGATTTGGCGAATATATAACATAAGTGTTTTTTAATTATTTAATCAATACGGATTTACACAATTTGCTATTATGGCAAATATTTTTGCTTAATAAATATAATAATAATAATAATAATACACTGTTTGCCAATAGGGCGCCTTAAGGAATCTATTTTAATGCACTGGAAAGTCCAACTTTCGTATATAAGAAACCAGTGCCCTTCTAGTTATTTCTGAGTTCGCCATTGTCTTTAACCTTGCACATAAGGTTGACACGCGCTGATAACTTGAACAAACTTCAAGGTTCTGCAAGAGCCCACTTATTGATACAAGTGTGTTCTGGTGTACTTAAGCACCGTACAACTGCAAACCCATGAGCAGTTTAGTTTTCACTCGGTCACAGTGCTCATTGCCAGCGAACAAGGTAACCACAATCACATATGTGTGTATGAAGCGAGGTTGGGGAGTCTATAGTATACTGTAGTAACAGAGAGCCTGTGTAACGTTTCGAAATGTCACCAGACCAGTTAGTACGAGGCTGATCCGCTATGTCAGTTTTATAAAGCTAAACTGCGCTATCATGGCTCAAGATGAGTTGACTGAAAACCCTTACCTAAATTAACGATTCAGCTCCAACTAATAAGAGATTATAATAATGTACTAATTTTTCAACCAGTTTGGATTATTGGCAGAGATCCAAAATTTCCGATTTCATACGTAATTTGCTAAATTCTCAAAATTTCAAATTTGCGTTCTATTAACATAATAAATGAAAGATAAATTTTTGTTGATTGAGATAAAATTAAAATTAACTTAAGAAGGAAGGAAGGAAGATTGTAGTTTTACGTGACCGTGAATCTTGTGTTTATGAGCGACGGGACCTCCTTTTTACGTGGAATCCGAACCACAGGACATAGCATTTCACTTTGAAAATCTCACATGTAATTACCGGGAATCGAACCCGATCCACCTTGGTGAGAGGCCAACAGCTTGACCGCTGCGCCACCACTGCCCCAATTAACTTAAGATTATTGGTAATAGATTGAACTCATATTTCTGTATTAATTTGGCGAATAACTATAATACTGTACTGTAAAATATTTGATTCATCTGAATTCAGGTGAATGAATTACGCCGATATAAAATCAATTTCCTGTTATATTCATCACACAATGACTTCCATTTGTAAAGAAAAACATAATTCTTAAATTGAATGAACAAGGAAATAAGAACTTATACTGCAATCTATTCTGAACGATATTTTTAGCCTATTTTCATCATATGAAACAAATAGGCTTATAGGTAGATCCCTGCGCGGATAAACAAAACGTTAACCGCACCCGCCCCGCACACATACGACTGTTATCCGCACTACTGTTACCCGAATCCACCCTGCATACAGACGATTTTTATCCGCATCCGCACGTTTTTTAAAATCCAAATCTACTGGCATTAGTACTCGTATTTTTAATTTATGAGATAAAGCATTAAGTATTAAAGCAACACATTTAGACATTTGAGGAGAAAGTCGTTCCCCTAGGTTATGTACTTCATGTGCTATGTACAAACTGAATGTTATAGGTAGCCAGAATTTCAACCCTTTATAGTTCGGAGTGTTAATTATGCTTAATGACGTAAATTGAATGAGATTAGCTTAAATCTTCTTTCATTATTTTGTTATGGAAAACACTTAACGGAAAAACATACTGTATGTCATAAACATCCGGGTCCTAGTAATGGTATTCAACAAGTTCAGATTGTATTCTAAAAACTATCCGCAAATTTACTCCAAACATTATCCACAACTTATCCACTATCCGCAAAGTCATGCAAACTATATTCGCATGATGAAAAATGTTGTGGATATCCGCATCCGCGCAGGGCTTTACTTATAGACTCACCTTTTGTCCGTCTGTGTGCGTGTGCGTGTCAGTGTATATGTGTGTGTTCCCCTAGTAAAATCTAAATGGCTGGACCTATTTCAATGAAACTCTGTGTAAGGGAATAGTACTATACGGTCTGACCCCGATCATGCCCTTCAAATTTAAATACCTTTCACCAATCCAACATGGCGACCGCGCGAAATATTTTACCGGCATCTAATATTTCCAAAATATTACTGATCTCACTCTGACTTTTTATGGTGATAGAGAATACTACGCTACGTTCACCTATGTGACGCCCAAAATATGTTAAGTTCAAAACCAACATGGCGGCCAAGTGAAGTTTAAATATTTAAATGGCATTTTGTCGAGATTTAATCAATCGAGCAGAGTGAAACATGGTACTATACATGTTTATAGAAGATTTAATCTACTGGCATCTGATTCAATTTAATTTTACTCATAAAAGTATGATGGAGGCTATGCGTAATTTTAAAATTAAGTTTTTACTATTTGTGTCCTAATCAAGCGATCGAAATGAACGTTTGAGTAATGAACCTACGCAATAATCTTCATCTAGTGGTACATAACCATATGCTCCACATATAGAACAATCCAACATGGTGAATATCCGAAATGTTTAGACGGTTCTCAATATCTACGAATCTGAAATTTTCTATGTTGATAAAGACTATTAACATAAGTTTAGGGGCAGATGACCTCTTAGTTCCGCCCCTTAAAACAACAATAACTAACTAACTAACTAACAAAAGTTTACATACGGGCCTTTCAATAACCTGATGAACACAAATCCAACATGGTGGTGACGCGAAAGTCAAATAGTTATATGGATTTTTCTAGCGACTTAATTGTCTTATCGCAGTTAAACTAAGCACAAAGATTCTTCATACAAGGCTTAATATATTGGCGTCTAATTTAGTTCAATTTGTGTGAGAACTTAAAAATGGCGACTGTACTAAAATTTTAAATCACGTTTGCATTCCACGTATTTTAAACAAGCGATAGAAATGCCGGTTGGTATAATGAGCCAAGATTATAATATTCATCCGCTAGCATATAATTCTATAGGATATAATATAAAACAATCCAACATGGCGTCCACACCTTACATATCACCGGTTCTCAATACCTCAGAAACTATTTAAGCAATCAAACTGGAATTTTGTATGGTGTTAGAAGACTGTTAATTAAGGACACATATATGACTTTTCAAATCCTGAGAAACACGAAAATATCATGGAGGCCAAGTGATTTTCAAAAATTTAATTTAAAATTTCTGGCGATCTTATCACCCGAGTGAAATGAAATTCAGCACAGCGAATCCT
This sequence comes from Meconema thalassinum, assembly GCA_946902985.2. Taxonomy (NCBI): domain Eukaryota; kingdom Metazoa; phylum Arthropoda; class Insecta; order Orthoptera; family Tettigoniidae; genus Meconema; species Meconema thalassinum. The sequence goes on from OX336391.1 coordinate 220,006,280, forward strand.
TATTCAGAGATTAGTGGAGAAATATTTAATAATGTTCAATCATTTTCAAAAATTGAAAATGGCGTTTGTTCAATATTTTAAAATTTTCTTTTCTTTTATTTCTCGTAACTTATTCAAGCGATTGAAAAATGATTCATGTGATGAGCCATGATAATAATCATTATATAAGGGTGTAGCTTTCATTTCGTAAATCATAGAAGCCGTGCATTTGTTATTCCTAAAAATGAATACCAATGGTTCGTCATTGAATGATGGCACCTCGCGGGAGGAGTCATAATCAAGAATATTGAACCTATATATTCTAGCACATAACTCCTCATTATACAGAGGTGTGCAAATTGATAATCCACACTTCCAGTCGACCGACCGGGTCAGGGAATGGAATAAATGAATCCCTCATCTAGCGGCGAGGATAGGAACTGTGTTGGCTGCCGAAGCCTGTCGCACTCCCCTGGGGCAATGATTAAATGAATGACAGATGAAATGAAATGATAGTGGAGAATGTTGCTGGAATTAAATTGTGACAGGGAAAACAGGAGTTCCCGGAGAAAAATCTGTCTGCCTCCACTTTGTCCCGCACAAATCTCACATGGAGTGACCGGGATTTTAACCACGGACCCAGCGGTGAGAGGTCGGCGTGCTACCGCCTAAGCCACGGAGACTCTCATAGGCCGTGTACCAAAATTCTTTTAATACGCAGGAGAGATTTAATGAAAAAGATGGTTGGTTGGTTCCTTAGTTTAGGGGCTGCGACAACGCGGTCATGTAGCCCCGTGTACTTTGGGTGTGTGGAGAATTTGTCTGATAACCAGTGTTAATTTTGATGGCTGTATTACTTTGTGTTATCTGTGATTCTGGTAAGGACTGCAGACGAACAAGTTTTCAAGTAGATCCTACTTTTGCTACCAAATGCTACCGCCCGCGACACCTACCTGCGGACTTGTCTACTAGATGCCATCGCAGCCAGCACCTGGCGACGAACGTTGAAACTAATATAGCATTATCAAACTGACCTACAAATTTTACCTTCCACAAGAGTAGTTAGTGAAAGGTTCTTTTTATGCCATAAATATATGACATGGGACCGCCGCGCCGGCTTTACTTCCCCTCCGAAGGAAGGCATACTGAGGGATTTTAACGCTCTTAATAAATCCGACGACTTCTGCCAGATTTGAACCCTCAAACTTGGGCATAGATGCTCAGCATGCTACCTACTATGCCACCGGAGTCACCTAAAGGAAAATACCAGTGGGATATATGAAACAGGCTATTTAGTTCTTCACGGAACTACTTGTTTCAAACGTACAAGCCTAAAACATATTATACTTTGTTGAAAAGAAAGATAAAGACATCATCATAAAAGCAATTTAATATTGGTGCTGCATTGTTGCAAATGAACCCGCAGGACAAGTGTTTGGTTGTAATGCGATGATAACACCATCAGATCCCTCTGACCTCAAATGTGGACAAAAATCAAGAGAGGATGTGTCCAACATGAACTGTAATACAGTGCTGTATTCTTCAAGGCATGGAGTCATGGCATTGGAACACTTCCTGAGGAAGTACGGTGGGTGGCTCGAGCAAGTTGGCCATCACGTCCCATACATGCTCAACAGGGTTGAGTCTGGTGACCTAGTGGGCCATTGTGGGGTTGCGATGTCGTGGACAACTTCCCTAGAGATGTGTGCAGTGTGAACGTGGGCATTTTCTTGGCGAAATATCTCATTTCCAATGCTCGCCATCTTAGGGACAACCACTGGATTGAGTATTTTAGAGTTTCCCTCAACAATCACTAATTGTAATTTCACATTGAACCTGTTGAGTGCTTCGCCCGTCTATAAGCGTGGCACAACAACCTTTCTTTTAAATATTTCCCATTTCCTTTCGAGTACCGAGTCGATCTCTGGCATGTTCTGCCATCTATTGGCCATTATGATGTACTACTTGAGTTTGAATTTTTGCTTCCCGAAGTAACTAACAGAGCATTTTGTAGATGTCTGTCCTCTCCAGCTGGAGTTCATTTGAGATGTAAACAAGTGAATTCTTCACACCGCGTTGTGATTTCGGAACAAAGAATATCAATTGTTGTACTAGTGAGGAGCAACACGTATTACTTACCTGATGATTTTAGGAAATACCATTATTTTGGACCCTTTTGCTGGTATGGAGGTGATGCAATCGTGGGCATAAGCATTTTAATTTTGTTTCCTCTCAAAATAAAAATTAACATAAACGTAGGATTTTGAATGTACATTTAGATTTATAAAGACCCAAAACTTATGGACATTTTAAGCCTATCGCCTCCTCCCTCCGTCCATCCCCCCTCCTGATAAGTAAATAACTCATGACTTCTACAACATTTTTAAAATGCGAATTAAGGAACTCAGCACTTACAAGGTTAAGCCAATAACTCCCTGGACCAAGGGTTTTCAACCTTTTAGCAACTGCGTACCACTAGAAATCTTTTACAGTCTATATTCTTTTAGAAACATATTTACTGCCCGAAAAGCACCCAATGGCTTGTTTTATTGTGATTAAATTACCGAGAAAACTTCATATTTAATTATTAATGCACTGGTATTTCATTTTCTTTTCAAAGTTTTATTAAGACAACAATAAATATATGTAGATTTTTATCAATTATTTCTTGCTAATGCTTTTTTAAATATATAGAGATATATGTATATTAATAATATTTTTATAATAAAGGAAAAAATAAAACGATTATTGCAAATTACAGTTTTATTTATTGCTCGTAGGTCTAAAAACATATACTTTTGGTAGTACAAACTAAGCAAAAAAAAAAACCGGCAGTCGGACAGCAGAGTAAAGTTTGCGTGGTCTCACACACACACAGGCCCTTACTTATCCTATCGCTCGTAAACTCTCGTATCACCCACGCGTCCCACCCGAAACGCTGCCGCGTACCACTGGTTGAAAACCCCTGCCCTAGACCATAATGTCCGGTGTTGTCCATGTGTGCCTCTAGACATTAGGTCTGGGCGGTTTCGTTCCCTGGTAAATCGTCGCACATGATTGCGACGATCTCTGCGGTGAACACATGAGCGCGATTAATCACGAAAGACGACCCTATACCATCCGTCAACCCACACCAGCTGTCTACGTCGATGTTGCGGGATCAATGGATCACCCTATGCAGAAACACGGGCTTGTGAGCCCCTTGCAAGCACACGATCTCCAAGTGTTCGTTGTATAACGCCACTGTTGCTGTTGCACGAGGGTCTATACGGGCGATGTGGCGATCCATCCTCACAGTTGTACGTTGAGTTGTAGTTCAGTATAATTGTGTTTTTACTAGGAAAGTTTTGGGGTAGTTCTGATTTCTTTCATTTTATATGTACTTTGGGATGCTGAATCCGAATATGAGGTTTGCGGACAAAATTTCGTGACGCAACATTGAAAAAATCGCAAAAAAAAAAAAGCAAAAAAATCTGCTTTTTTTTCGTTTTTTTTTGCCTAAAACTCGAAAACTATTAAATTTTAGTAAATGGTTTGTTTACAGAAATTAAAGTAATTAAAATTCTCTACAAATATCACTACTTTGTTTTTTTTCAGACTAACGGTTCGGTCTCAAATGCGAGTTGAAAATTGGCAATTTTCAGCGGTCTCTGCAAAACCCAATTTTTACATTCCAAAACTTTATTTTTTATTAGAATGCTGTTATTTGATAAATTTATCCTAGTTTACTGCACGTGTAATCAAAATTAAAAAAAAAGGATCGAAATTATTAAAATTCAGTATCAAAAAAGGTAGGACTCTAACAGAATAAAACTTAAGATATCGTTACTTATGATCATATAATTATTAATAATATTACAAATTATAACATGCAAAAATTATATGAGCCGTTGTCTTGTAGAAGGTCCTGGCTGAGGTTCTTCGGTGGCGATGGGTCCCGGTACATATTCAGCTTGTTCTGGAAATTGAAAGAGGTGGTGTCATTTCTCAAGGAGAGATGAGGATTGCAAATTAGATTGTGAGAATAAACATACCTTCCGCATCGTGCTGAGGTTCTTCGATGGCATCGGGTCCTGGCTCAGGGTCTGATCGCTCCATCGTCAGCGTTAGGGGTCGTTCTCCTGGAAAATAAAAGAGGTGGTGAGACACTGACTTGTGATTATTTATCAAGGAGAGATGAATGAATACAAAATAACTTTGGAGATTCGACATACCTCTGTCTCTTTCTTCAGTCTCTTCTATGTCTATGTCAGAGCTGTCTTCCGGGGGCTCAACGTTGTCGCACAGACTTTCGCATGATGTGCAGATTGGGGAACAATGAAGGCCCACCTTCCTGCATCCACAATTGCGTTGGCAGCCCTTTTTACATTTACATGAAATGTACCGTAGTATTGAGTTTGGTGCAGGGTCGAAAGTGGTTGGCACTGGCACGAGACTTCTACTAGTTCTTTTCCACCCCCACTCACTTGGGTCTTTTTGTTGCTCGTCAGGTGTGGCTTGACCGGATAACCACTGCTGCACCTGATAGTAAACTCTCAGTGAATGTTCTCGTGCAGCAGCTTCGGTAGGGGGTAATGAGGCAATGTTGGTCTTATTTTTTATGATGAGGTTACGTATGGTCTGTATCTCAAATCGTTCAGACTGGTCTCTTTTTTTTTCTTTCATACAGAGCCATGAGAAACATGTTTCCTGCTGTGACAATCTCATCTTGATGTGCGTTAGGGTCTTTGAAAGCTTCAATGACTGGTTGTAAGTCTTTGTTATTCTGCAGGACTAAGAAATTTCAGTTTCCCCTGATTAAACAATGCAGAAGTAGTATCACAACCACTCATCGCATGCAGGAATAATATATGGTCTAATAGGATTTTCTCAGCAGCCAGACGAGGGTTGTAGAGGCTTTGAGAAATCTTTCCTTTTTCTGGTTTCAGAAAAAATACATTATTTATATCACGGCTACACATGCCAATCAAAATGACCAGAAGGTCGATATCTTCCCCACCCACTGTCACATGTTCGTTTGACGGGGCCATCTCAAGAGCTGTTGTGATAATTAGGATATCAGCATCCTCCACAGCTTGCTTTGAATCAATTTTTGCATCATGAAGTTTCTCCATTAACATATATATTAACCAGCTCTTGTTTTTTGAGTTTGCAAGAAAACTATCCTGCGAGACAGTGGGCACCATCATTTCTGTAAATGATATTGCAGCAGATTGTTTTCTTTGTGCTCTTCTCAATCGTTCTATGCGCTTGGTGCTATCACAAGCCTCGTCAGGATAGCCGTCATAAATGACAATGGCACTTGATTTGTAGTTTGATTTGACATATGATACATAACTGCTGCAAATTTCTGCATATGTCTGACCGTGGCGCCATTTGACGCGGTGTAACAAACAAACAAAAAAGTATGACATATTTTGTATCATTCAAGTCAGTCTGTTCAGTCGGTGTAAAAGCGTTGTACAAGCTGGATGTTGTTCCTTTACTCATCCCATGCTCGTCAAAAATAGCAAGACGATAGGGGCTAAGTTCGTAACGTAAAAATTCTCGCAGCTCAACTTTCTTCAAATAAGCGGTAATTATTTTTACATCATTGTAGTTTTTACGACATTTTTCATGAACCTCAACTGTAGATTTTTTACTTAGCTGAACATGATGATCATCCTTCCTCTTCTTGCTCGAATCAATAAATGTCTTCAAACTTTTTTCCCGCACCGTCGTCACCTTTTCAACATCATTATCCAGTACTTTATTACAAATAAAACACACGTCAGAAGCCATTTTTATCACCACACGTATACATAACTTGTAGAAATCGTATTATTGTTTATAAACAATGGAAAGAAACTGGAAACGGGGCCGCGCAAGTAGGTACACATTCGCAGGCGCCGCCACTCCAAGCCACCCACGCTCACAAACTGACTCGTCTCGGGAGAAGTACCGTGTCTGTTAACGTGTGTGTGTGTGTGTGTGTGCGAGGTGCCATCCAGTAACCAGTTTATAGTGCGCTAGTGTGTGCTGGTGCTACTGGCTACATACATACTACAGAAAGTTAGCACATTGCTGCCGATTGGAATGTGAATAGCCTTTAAAACAAAGTTTTTTTTTTTTTGCAATATAGCTATAGTAGCTGTTCAACAATAAAAAGAATAATCCGAACGTGAATTCTCCGTGTGACTCAGCCTTTATTGAAATCAACTTAAAAGCTAGGTGAAATTAACTGAAAGCCTATCAATAAAAAACTAAAAAGTGGGTTTTGCAGAGACCGCTGAAAATTGCCAATTTTCAACTGGCATTTGAGACCGAACGGTTGGTCTGAAAAAAAAAACAACAACTAAGTAGTGATATTTGTAGAGAATTTTAAGTACTTTAATTTCTGTAAACAAACCTTTTACTAAAAATTTATAGTTTTCGAGTTTTAGGCAAAAAACGGAAAAAGCAGATTTTTTTCTTTTTTTGGTTTTTTTTTTCAATGTTGCGTCACGAAATTTTGTCCGCAAACCTCAGATTCGGATTCAGCACCCCAAAATACATATAGAATGACAGAAATCAGAACTACCCCAAAACTTTCCCACTAGCGGCCCTTTAGAGTACAAATTGACTGAACTATTGGGCCTGTTCCACGTTTAGGACTGTGTTGACCTTTGTACCGTAGAAGCCTGTCGACCAACACGTGCAACTACTCTCACATAGACCAATATATCCGAGCAACAATACTCGTAATTGTCGCAGTTTGAGATATATTGTTGATAACATTCCTCTCTCTATCGTCGAGGTTCGTTTAATGGGGAACAGTTCACTACACAGCCTGCAAGTGAAATAGGCTACATATTGCCCTCAACAAACTCTAAGTTGTGATTTCCTATTTAAACCAATAACTCCCTAGACCATTATGTCTGGTGTTAGCCCTGTGTGGCTCTCGACATTAGGTACTACCCAGCCAGCGAATTGTTGCTGGTGGCGGGAATCGGAACTAATGTGCTCCACCCAGTCACACGCCTGCGATACACGTGCAGTTGTTGCCAGCAAAACCTCATCGTATGTTGACTGTGTGCATGGTTCGTGCTTGGCCGTGCGCCGTGCGGTGTGTTCTCATTGTATGACTGTACATGCTTTTCCCTTCTTGTCCCGCACCCGCCAGCAGCAGCCATAACGTGGCGAGCTGACGTAATGTATTCACAACATTCCCGCTCCACGCCCAGAGGTAACAATTCCCTGGCAGGGTAGTATATTGATCACTGGTGCTATTTTCTTTGTACCGTAGATGTCCGTTGGCCAACACGGGCAGCTACAGTCCGCACACACAGACCAATAAATCCAAGCGACGATAATAATAATAATAATAATAATAATAATAATAATAATAATAATATCGTATGGCCTCGGTTGCCGGTTGCAAGCGTTGTTATCTGACGCCCAGAGGGCAGCTTGCATGTCGATTTTTGTTGTTCCTTGGAGCGCTATGAAAGTCAAGCAGGTTAGATATCTAAGCTGCTTGACACTATAGCGCTTTCTAGTAGAGAAAGGAGGAACATTTTTTGTGTTGGCGGAAAGTCCCGAGATTGATTTTGCCACTATGAACATGCCAACAACGTATGACATGCGTGCGTGATTTTTGTCGCCTTTCAAAAATCACTTACCATGGACAGGAGCGAACCTACAAGCCTGGGGTTGGTAGACCGACACGATAACCACTCACCCACCGTGGCAAGCAGCGACAATGATTGATAGGTTCGTCAGTTTAGGGGCTGCGACAACGCGGTCATATAGTCCCGTGTACTTTGGGTGTGTGTAGAATCTGTCTGATAACCGGTGTTAATTGTGATGACTGTATTAGTGTGTGTATCTGTAATTCAGGTAAGGACTGCAGAGATCAATTTCAAGTAGTTCCTAATTTGCTACAAAATATATCGTCAACGACACCTAGCTGTGAACTTGACAACTAGATGCCACCGCAACAGACACCTGGTGGCGAACATTGAAACTTAATAGCGCATTAATCAAATCTAACCTATAAATTTAGCTTTACACAATTTTAGTTAGTGGAAGGTTCTTTTACATGCCATAAATCTATGACATGCGACCGCCGGCTTTACTTCCCCTCCAAAGGAAGGCATACTGAGGGATTTATATCGTTCTTAAACAACCTGACGACTTCGGCCGGGTTTGAACCCGCGGACTTGGGCATATAAGCTCAGAATGCTACCAACTACGCCACTGAAGTCGCCCCGAGTGACAATAAACGCAGGTGGAGCCTCCGCGACGAACACCTTTGTAAACCAGTGCCTGAAGATGTTAACCTTTAAATACCCACAGGGCGCGTTCCATATCTTGACAGTCAACACAAACAACCTATTATTTCATAGTGTTACAATTTCCATCTTCAAGAGTGAAGTAATACTGTACATTATGCTTAACTTAATTACTATAAATTTTTTCAATAAACTTAATGCTACTCTTCGGCTTATTCAACGTCATCCCCCCTGGCGGCTTCGGTGGCGTAGTTGGTAGCATGCTGAGCTTCTATGCCCAAGATCGCGGGTTCAAACCCGGCCGAAGTCGTCGGATTTTTTAAGAGCGTTAAAACTCCCTCAGTATGCCTTCCTTCGGAGGGGAAGTAAAGCCGGCGGTCCCATATCATAGATTTATGGCATGTTAAAGAAACTTCCACTAATTACACCTGTGTGAAGATAAATTGTATACGTTAAGAATGTAAACAACGCTCGTAGATTCCTACGTTCATTGCCAAGAGCCGACTGCGGTGACGTCTGGTAGCTAAGTTCTGAACTAGTAGTCGTTGTTGGTGGCGTTTGGCGGCAAAAGTAGGAACTACTTGAAAATTGATCGTCTGCATTCCTTACTTGAATTAAAACAGATACACACACTAATATAGTCATCACAATTAACACCGGTTATTAGACAGATTCTACACACACCCAAAGTACACGGGGCTACATGACCGCGTTGTCGCAGCCCCTTAACTTAAGAACCAACCAAAATAAAATACATTATAATCGTCTCAAATTCATCCGAGGGGCAGATGACCTCGTAGTTCCGCCCCTTAAAACAACATTAACTAACTAAATTCAGCAGCTCAGTAAATCTATCTATGTCCCTCAGTATGCCTTCCTTCGGAGGGGAACTAAGCCGGCGGTCCCATGCCATAGATTTAAGGCATGATAAAGAACCTTCCACTAATTACACTTGTGTGAAGCTAAAGTATTGGCATGACGAATAGAAATAAATAGTGTTATCACTCACCGAGTTCAAGCGCGCCCCGCTCGGCTAGCGCTAGCGGCGCTGATCCCCAACGCTACACAGTCAGCTGTTCAATCGTGGGATACGCGCTGGGCTACGTCAACCTCTTTACGAAGGCTGCGGTTACGCTGATTACAACAAATTGTGTGTTTAGACTTATGAATAATACTGTCAAAAAGTTAGTATTAATATTCTCTGTCCCCATGTAGAACTATCGTTTAAAACCCTCCGTTTGTCGCGCATTGGTCTGACAGCTCCATGGTTCGTTATATTAGTTTTAATATCAAGCCAACATTTCAAGTTATGATCTTATCGTCTCGTGACATCTTACACCAAACCTTAGTAAGCATTTTTCTGGAGTTGTGAAATAGCGTGCCTAAAAATAACTTTAACACGTGTAACATTTTGTCAGAGTGAGATTGATAGTACCAGCGCTCCCAATGATGTTACATTCTGTAAGTGAGTGGCAGTTGTGCTGTTATACCGATTATTTGGCTTAGTATGTTGCCTTAGTTAATATCATTAAGGAGATTGCGCCTTACGAAAACCTAAGGATGCAGATGAAGCGTGTCACCTTCTGCTGAAAGATAACGAATAGCTAGTTCATGATTCAGTAATTTCAAAGGAATGTGTGACTGATACTGAAGACCAAGTTGAAACAAGATCCGAAGATCAGGAGGACGGTAACGGAAGCGAAGAATTGGATAACCGTTTATTTTATTGGCAGGTTGGCCATTATTATATGTCCGACTCATTCTTGGCCACTTGGCTATCACCACGGAAGTCCGGGTTCGATTCCCAGCTCTGCCAATAAATTTAATACTGGTCTGAGGGCTGGAACGGTGTTCACTCAGCCTCGTGAGGCAAAAATGTTGAGAGGCGCGTTCGATTCCTACCTCAGTTATCCTGGAAGTGGATTTCCGTGGTTTCCCACTTCTCCTCCAGGCAAATGCCGGGATGGTACCTAACTGAAGGACACGGCCGCTTCCTACCCAAATCCGACCTCAATTCCAAATACACACACTACTACAGACATCATAATGACACAGGTTATCAGACTAATTCTCAACAAACCCTAACACACGGGGCTACGTGACCACGATGTCATTAAGTCCCTAAAGAATCAACAACTATTATTATTTAAGACCTATTATTATTAAGACGGATTTTTTTTTCGTTTTAGGTAAGGATGGCACGAAATAGAACAAGTAACCATGGAAGGCTGCCTTCATTCCGTATCCTACTGGGCGGCTTTCGTGATTTTACATCAGTGGATAGATATTTCGGTAAATTTTGAAAAATGTGAGATACTGATCCTGGTTTTAATTTCCACTTCACGCGAGGAATTTCCACGTTCTCATAGTTCACTACGAAACAGTCCGCCTTTATAATAATTAAATCTTCCGAAAAACGCTCGTCACAGATTCTATTTTTGATCGACAATTGCTTATCTTTCCACGGAATAACTCTCGCCTATTTCGCAAACAGATTTGTTTCTTTTGGCGGTGTGAAAACATGTCTACCATCAGGTTTTCTTCGTAACCCGATTTACTTCCAGGAACAAAACATTACGACATTTTCCCCAAACAACAAAAAACTTAGTTGTTTGCACACACAAAGCACTGCACAAACATTCGTAAATTATTACATAGAAACAAATTCCCTCGAATAATATGACTTCTCGCGCACAGGATATTACAGTACTAACCTCGTGGGTTACTGTCATACGTGCTTATGGTTCGTCGCGACTTCCGCGCCACACACTGGCTGGACCATGAACTACAATGCTGAAGTAGCGGAGTGATGACACTGTTTATTTCTATTCGTCATGGTATTGGTTATATTTGACTAAAGCTCTTAGGTTTCAACGTTCGTCCCCAGGAGCCGACTGTGGTGGCATCTAGTAACAAAGTTCAGAACTAGTTGGTCATTAATGGCGGCGTTTGGTAACAAAAGTTGGAACTACTTGAAAATCGAATGTCTGCAGTCCTTACTTGAATTAAAACAGATACACACACTAATACAGTCATCACAATTAACACCGGTTATCAGATAGATTCTAGACACACCCTAAGTACACGGGGCTACATGACCGCGTTGTCGCAGCCCCTAAACTGAGGAACCAACCAACAATCTATCTATGTCTACCCCGTATTAATCCTGGTGAAATTCCACGTGGCTGATGTTTTATACGGCCAGATGCCCTTCCTGACACCAACCTCACGAGAAGAGTTAATGAGTGATGAGAGGAATGAAGATAAATGAAAGTTCAATTTCAAGTAGTTCCAACTTTGGCTACCAGATGCCAGTGTCAGCACCCAGCGGCGAACGTTGGAACTTGATAGAGTGTTTCTCAGCAAATAACCTACACATTTAGCAACAGGTTATTTTTCATGCCACATGTCCGTCGGTTTTACTTCCCCTCCAAAGGAAGGCATACTGACGGTTCTTAACACTCTTAACCCTTTAACCGCCAAAGTTCAGTCGAAAAACGCCAACGTCCGATTGTTCGGACATTCCGAAAATACATAAGTTCCTGGTTAATCGTATTTTTAGTTCATAAAACATGGTTTAGCCTAGTATTGGATAAAATAAGGCTACATTAAAACTTGGTGCCACTGGTGGCATTGTAGTAGGTGATATAATTGCAGTAGTTGGCGGAAGTTATTGCAGGCGCCAACATTAGAGCTTACGTAGTAGACTAAACAATTATTGCAACTCGAACTTTAAAATTGTGGTGTTAGAAACAATTCATTTATACAAATAATGCAGTTTCCGATTTATAAAATTATTTCTTTCTTTGCGATTTTTGATAATGATTTCTTTTTTTTCATACAAAGTAAATATTCATTTATCACTTCATTTAAAAAATAATTTATAAAATAAAGCTACATTAACATAAATGATTACAATGCCTAGAAGAAGATGGATGGACTGCGTGCATGATGATCTCCGGGAGAAGCAGTTAACAGAAAACACTATTTGGGACCGAGGAAAATGGAAACGACTTGTCAGGAACGTCGACCCCGCATGAACGGGAAAATACGAAGAAGAAGAAGAAGAATAAGAATGCCTCAAATATTGCCTTCAAAACAAATGACCATCCAATAACATAAATAATATAGACGTTATTGCGGGTTATTTGCCGCAAGGTAAAATTCAGATTAGGCCTTGGCGGTATAGGGTATGTCAGCGGAGAAAGACGCTGGCGGTCAAAGGGTTAAAAATCCAAAGACTTCAGCCAGGTTTGAACCCGCGACCTTGGGCATAGCAGTTCAGCATGCTACCGACTACGCCACCGAAGCCACTAATCACTTCAGTAAATAATACCCTAAAATAAAAATAAAAGACACAATTACCTATTAGCTTAAATTGGAAAAATTGAAAAATAATGTAACATAAAATGTTTGTGTACTTCCGAGCATCGCCTTATTGTGATGAGAAATTTCACCAACATCCGTCCCTGCTAGGTGTGTTGTTGTTGAATCATTTAGGGACTTTGTGACATCGTGGTACTTGTGTATATGTGTGGGGGAGTTTATCTCATAACCTGGATTATTGTGATGACTGTATTAGTGTATGTACAGTGCGCCCGGGAATGTTCTCCGCAGTGCCTACAGGCTGCTGCTAGAGATTACGTCACCAATTACGTTGGCAGCACAACTGTCGCTTGTATCTTAACAAACAAACTGTAAACTTAATACTCACCACAGCCATTCACTACTGATGCTGGAAGTGCTGATGACATACATGCTCGCTTATTGCAATACACACTGACGAATTCGACAGTCCACAGCCCACACATGTGGCCTTCACCCTATCAAGGACACAGTGCTGCCAACAAAACAGGTGACGCAACCTCTTGCAGCAGCTTGTAGCCACTGCGGAGAACACTCCTGGGCGCACGGTGTATTTGTAATTCAGATCATGATGGGGATGGAGGCGGCCGTGGCCATGAAGGGGAGGGGGTTGGAACTTGGAGTAGAAGTGGGAGACCACGGAAAACCATTTCCAAGATAGTTGAGATGGGAATCGAAAAAGCCAAGAATGCTAGCCACTACACTACAAGGTGGTCTCCCTAGTAATTACTTATCTTGACGAAAGTGTGTAAACACAACTCATTTCTTACTTTAGAGGGATGGCTTCGGTAGCGTAGTTGGTAGCTTGCTGAGCTTCTATGCCCAAGATCGCGAGTTCGAACCCGGCCAAAGTCGTCGGATTTTTTAAGCGCGTTAAAAATCCCTCACTATGCCTTCCGTCGGAGGGGAAGTAAAGCCGGCGGGCCCATGTCATAGGTTGGTTGGTTCCTCAGTTTAGGGGCTGCGACAACACGGTCATGTAGCCCCGTGTACTTGGGTGTGTGTAGAATCTGTCTGAGAACCGGTGTTAATTGTAATGGCTGTATTAGTGTGTGTTATCTGTTTTTAATTCAAGTAAGGAATGCATACATTCAATTTTCAAGTAGTTCCTACTTTTGCTACCAAATGCCACCGCCAACGACAACTAGTTCTGAACTTGGTTACTTGATGCCACCGCAGTCGGTTTCTGGCGACGAGCGTTGGAACCTAAGAGCGTTAGTTAAACCTATAATCTTGCTTCACACAAGTGTAATTAGTGGAAGGTTCTTTTACATGGCATAAAACTATGACATGGGACCGCCGGCTTTAATTCCCCTCCGAAGGAAGGCATACTGAGGGATTTTTAACGCTCTTAAAATCCGACGACTTCGGCCGGGTATGAAACCGTGATCTTGGGCATAGAAGCTCAGAATGCTACCAACTACGCCACCGAAGCCCCCATGTCATAGATTTATGGCATGTAAAAGAACCTTCCATTATCTGCAGTTGTGTGAAGCTAAAATTTGTTTGCTCGATTAAGTTCCAACGTTCGTCACCAGGTGCTGGTTACGGTGGCATCTAGTAACCAAGTTTGCAGCTAGACGTCGTTGACGGTAGCATTTGATAGCAAAAGTAGGAACTAATTGAAATTGATCGTCTGCAGTCCTTACTGTATTACAGATAACACAAACTAATGCAGTCATCACACTTAACACCGGTTATCACACAGATTTTTCACACACCTAAAGTACACGGGGCGACATGACCGCGTTGTCACAGCCCCTAAACTGCGGAACCAACCAACCAACCTCACATTAGAGGGGGTATGCGAAGTTTTTGGGATCGGCCTGCTCCCTTGGGCCCTGGGGAGTTTGTTCTCTAAAGATACCAGCTCGTCGATAATTCCTTACTTTTAGGAGACCCGCAATGTTGCGCGCTAGGGTGTCGACAAGAAGCACGATATTCTTGAAAGGACAGTCGTTTGTCAGATAAACTATTGTTAGTTTTTGTAATACAGGCTACTTATCACACGCAATTAACAAGGTCATGGTAGGCAGGGAGTGCCTTACGTTGAAACTGACCTTAGTCTATTATCAGCACCAACGGGAGGTGGAACCAGCAGTGAACTTGAGGAGCTGATATGAAACAAGTAGTTCCGTGAAGAACTATACAGCCTATTTTCATATATCCTCCTCATGTTAATTGCCTCTATCAACATACAAAATTTCAGTTTAATTGCTGTAACAGATTCGTAGAAATTGAGAACCGTCTAAATATTTCAGATGGTCGCCAGGTTGGATTTTTATTTTTGTACTATTACATTAAGATTATTGTGTACGTTCGGTATTCAAACTTCAATCGCATGATTAGAACACAAGAAGTAAAAACGATATTTTAAAATTACGCACAGCAGCTGTCTTGTGATTATGCAAACAATTGAAATAAATTAGATGCCAGTGGATCAACATTTGTATAAGCATTCAACGTGCAACGTTTCACGGCATTCGGATAGTTAATTCGCGAGAAACGTCCATTTAAATATTTATACTTCGCGTCGCTGCCATGTTGGATTTGTGCTCCCCAGGTTACTGAAAGTCCTATAGGTGAACATATGTTCATAGTCTCTATGAACATAACAAAAATCAGTTTGATTGCTGTAAAAGATTCATAGATATTGAGAACCGTCTAAATATTTCGGAAGCTCGCCATTTAGGATTGTTATATATAGGCCATAGAGTTAGGTACTGTGACCGTTTGACGAACGTCCTACGACCACACAAGTGCGCATCCGAACAACAGTCGAGCACAAAGACTCAAAAACATCTCGGGGTTAATAGTGAGCATTCTACAAAGATGTAGAATAAAGAAAAAGAAAAGCTCTGCTGTTCCCCAGATGCACACTACAGCAAGGATAGAAGGCATGTTTCAAGAATCATGAATGGCCACAGTATCAGTTAAGATAAAATTTGTATCAATTTAATTGATCCATTCAACCATCCTAATCTTTACAAGGGCATCCTCAGGGAGAAAACTAAAACACCACCTGGAAAAAATAACATCCTGCGCTCCCCCTGGGATCCTATACTATTTAATCGCAGGTGTTGAATAACGTTCCAAAAAAAAAATATATGCAACGAAAACGTCAACTTTTAAACATTTCATTGTGTTAGAATACCCATGAAATTAATAGTCCATCATGTTATTCTATTATATTATAAACGATATTTACAGTATTCAAGTTGTGTAGATCACTGATCGTCCTATCAAACTTGAATAAAATTTTATTTCTGAAGTTCTACACATTTCCATATTTCCAAAATCATGGATAATCCTATGGGATATTCTCTTCCATGAAACGAGAAGAAATTCCAAAACATACTAGAATTGTTAATTATACAACTTGATGCAAGTCAGACCAAGTCGAACAAAGATGGACCCATTAGAAACGTAATACCATTTATATTTCATTATTCCCACACAAGGAATATTCATATTAGAGATATAAATTATGGATCTGTGATTTATCCTCAATAATAAAATAAATTATGGGATTAATTATTAAGGGATATTAATTGCAACTCAACCTTATTATTCCAACCAATTTCGAACACTTATGGATGATTCGTAGCTATTTCAAGATTTTCATCGTAACATGAGGCCGCATTTTAAATGCCCCATTTCTTTATGCGCTTTATCAATTTAGTTTATTCCTTGATATCACAATATGGCAAAATTATTAGGCATTTTAATCTATCTGCAGGTTTATATAATTCAACAAGAAAATATGTAATTATGGTTAGAGCAAATTAAAGTAGAATCTATAATTCCATTGGTGACAAGACCTTGATAGCGGCATGGGGCTGCCACAGCGGCACCGCCCTTCTTTTGAGTAATATGAGGCAACATCCTCCAAATTCCAACATTTCATTATATTCAACAACTATAATTCTTTTATATATTATTTTCACATATTAATTTCCATCCAGTCATATTTACTGTATTTAACGGATTATCATAATTATCAATGGGACAAATGCCTACGCGTATTCCCAATTCAACTCATCACTCTATCAGATCTATCATATGAATGTTATAAGTAACTGTCTCTAATTAACCTGTTCAATTATCCGCTTGTCACCATAACAAAAATCCTCCTAATTGATACACCTTGCTCTAATAACAAAACTACGTTACGATTGCTTTATCAATCCAATGTGCATTAATTCATGTTAATTTCTCACCTAAATAATCCAAACTCATTCATTTATTATTATTATTAATATGAAATTCTCATGGATAGTTACCATGTTCTATTTTTCATAAGATCCATTAAATTGTTATGAATATGCCTCCTTAATTCCCCATGTAAATTCTCACACATGATCATTCCGCATTATCATTTTAAAGAAAATCCTTACCCACCAGAAAAATCGAATCATTTTACGATAAATGACAATCAGAACTCATCCAAGACGAATTACATCAAAAATGATCAAGAACTACATTTAAATAAACAATTACCAAAATACTATCTCAAAACGATCGCTACAATAACAATGTGCCATAAAAATATGCACGGAACTGTACAACAAAAATCAGGATGAAACTCCTGTCTAATTAGAACAGCCGGATGCCTTCCGAAAATATACTCATTCTACGATATGCCTACCGTGGATATGCTATCTCAAAAGGAATAAAATAAAATTCGAAGAGTGGACAACATCAAAAAGATCCATGCTTTTGTCCCAATATAATGCAGAAAATAAAGATCTATGGCGTGTAAAACGATTCCTACATGGTTGAATGGTATAGTCTAAGGTCTGATATTCACCGGTACTAGATATTAAGAATAGAATAAGGGGCTCACGTCCATTTCAGATGTTCTTGAAGAAGGTCCAAGTTCCTGCGGAAGGCCCTCAGTCTGGGCATAAAATTCCACGCGATCCTCCGCGCACGGAAATGTGTACGGCTAGACTTCATGGCTCCACGGCTCCGAATCCCAAGTATCCAAACGTCAGCTCCCATCGTACTCCCCGTTCATATTTAACGCACCATAATAATGGCTCGACTCATGGTAGATTTCAAAAGTTCATATCGGCGTATTGCTACCATGACGTCCTGATCGGATTGTCTTAACACCATAGCTTCTGCTATGAAAAAGCACGTGTCTAATACTGTCACTGGTTTCACGACAATCACCCGGTGTGTTTTACCGTCCCGAAATATTCCGAATAGTCACAGTAATGTTCCCGGTTACTTGATTGTAATCCTTCTGTAGTTATCACAGTACGCTTACACCTGTTTAGCCTTAATTCCAAGTCAATTACTAGCCAGAAATCTACCCTGGTATGAGGTATTATATTGACATAACTCAAGTAAGGAGTTATTTTCAGCCCATGTGCCTTAATATGCTGTGAGCTCTGGCCATACCCCACACAACCTTGCATTTACAAGAGCTAATCCCATCTAGTAAAACAATCCTGAGCACATTTGAACAATGCCTCGTTTGTAGGCTAATTTTGGCTTCCAGGTCAGGTACTAGTAACTTGAGATTGATTAAGCCGCCCGCTTATGCACGGATTCACTGCACAAAAACGACTGTCTCAGTCCTAACAGCTGCCTGCTCGAACCTGCAGACAGTCAGGTGATAACATACATACGCGCATCGTCGTCCGCGCATCTCATCCAGCTTGCAACCAACGGCAGAGTAACTCAACTCAGTCAGGCGCTCGCTTCAAATTCAAAATACAGCCGCGACAAAAACAACATCTCCATAACCAGCAACTGACGCTCTTTCACACGGTTACAGTACCATTAAAGGACAATTATTGCCTAGGTTCATTATTCAAACTTTCACTTCGATCGCATGATTACGACACAAGAAATAAAAACTTAATTTTAAAATTTCGCACAGCCGCCATCTTGAGGTTATGCAAACGACTGAATTAAATTAGATGGCAGTGCATTACAATATGCAAAATCATTTACTGTACCACATTTCACTGCGCTCATAGAATTAAATCACGAGAAAAGTCTATTAAAATATTTCAAATTCGCTTGGTCGCCATGTTCGTTTTGTACTTTACAGGTTTATGAAATATACATAGGTAAACTTGTATCAGTACCCTTTATCACCGTACAAAATTGCAGGGTGATAACTGTAATAGTTTCGGAGATATAGAATGTCAGTGAAATATTTCGCACAGCCGCCATTTTGAAGTTATGTAAACAATTGAACTAAATTATACTCCAGTGCATTGCAATGTGTATAAACATTTTCTGTACCAAGTTTCATTACATTTGGATAGTTAAATCGCGAGAAAAGTCGATTTAAAAGTCTCAACTTCGCTTGACCGCCATGTTGGTTCTGTAGTCACCAGGTTTTTGAAAGTCACATAGGTGAACTTTCAGTAGTGCCCTTTATCACCGTACACAATTTCAGGGCGATATCGGTAATAGTTTCGGAGATATTGAATGCTAGTGAAATATTTCGCACAGCCGCCATGTTGGATTGGTGAGACGTAACAAAATTTGAAGGGCACGATCGAGGTCGCCGGGATGATTGCTATGAACTTACCGAGTTTCATTGAAATCGCTCAAGCAGTTTAGATTTTATTAGGGGGGGGACACACACACACCTCACACACACACACACACACACACACACACACACACACACACACGGACAAAAGGTGATCTCATAAGCCTATTTTTTCAAAATTGAAAATAGGCTAAAAACGTATTCTGAGCTATTTCATAGAATGAGACACTACTTATTACACGTGATGCAACGAGCACTTTTGAAATCGTCTCGAGGATTTCAAAAGTAAAATCAAAATAATCTAGGTACCGGATTGCCGGATATTGCGCAGAAGCAGGGGCGGCTCCTGATTAACATTTTAGGGTGGACCAGATGATACTATTGTTGTTTCATATCAAATATTATTTTATATTTGGCATTCATTGTTGCCTATAGTGCCATTATCATCATTCCACACAAGACAACATTTGAAACAAGTTCTAATAAATAGTTGATGCATTAAAAACTGTACTCACATGGTTCTTTATTTATAAATATATTCTCTCCTGTGGTTGGAAAAAAAGGAAGATTGTAGTTTTACGTGATCGTTATTCTCGAGATCATAAGCCACGGGACGTCCTGTGCTTGGATGAAGCAAATTTATCTATCAGCTTGGTTGATGAGCTCATAATTATTTAATTTCTAACTTTGTGTTCAGAGCTGTAGAAGAAAAAGGATTTGTTAATAAAAATTCTACTTTCATTTTCCTATGTCGCATACAATCGACATATTAAATAACTACGTACCGTGCCACAAAAGTTAAAAACACATTTAAACAGTAAAAATTAACTTCAGACAAATGAAAATGCATAAATATAGTTTTGTCTAATGTCAGAAAGACATGTGAATTCAGAATGAAAGTTGCAGTTGAGGATTTGTTTTGATTTTAGGCTGTACCTTTCTAACTTCAGGTTCTCTTAATATATTAGGGAGCCATTATTTGATCTTGTTATTGGTAAACCCCCTAAGAATGAATTCCTGCTCATTTCTCCCGAGTTGTCAGATTTTGTGTTTCTTGAAATAACCTCACAACACGACATTTCTTCATCTTCAATGAATTTAAGAAGGGACATTTCTGGGAACTGGAAAATACCAGAGGTTTTCATTGTGCAGGGAAAAGATAGTTTTAGCAAATTTTTGTGTCAATGATAAATTCTGCTGGGTATTCCTTTGTATTCCTTTGTTGCCCTTCTTTTGACATAATATTTTACTTAACAAACGGTTTTAAACCTGTTGACATATTGATAATGAGCTTTGTTAATTACTGTTTATTCTAAGCACTAGATACTTTAATTAAACCGTAATCATACCACCCTTAAACATTTCATATTATGCATGTATCAGTAGACTCTGATGTGTGAGGGTGCATGTGAGTGTGTCTGTTGACAGACTGTTTTAGTGGTAGTATTTGTTGTCGGTGGAACTTAAGTTTTTTGTTAGTAGAGTTTTGGTATTTAATTGTTAGTACGGTAGAAGGTTAGTATTTTTGTTAGTAGAATTGCTCTTTACTTATTCTGAAAGGGAGTAGCAGCCTTTCAGAATAAATCAATTCTTTACTAGTCTTATAGACGGTTAAGATATTGATAATATAAGCCAATAATGGCTACACTGCGTCCTGCTGCACGGCTGAAAGCAACGGGAAACTACAGCCGTATGCTATTCCCGAGGATATGCACCTCTCTATGCATAATTACATGTGATGATGGCCTCCTCCCTTGTAAAATTTCAATCCGGAGGTAAACTAGTCCCCCGTTCGGATCTCCGGGTGGGGACTACTCGAGAGGGGGTTAACATCACAGAAGTGACAAAGAGGAAATCTGACATTCTACGGATCGGAGCGTGGAATGTTAGAAGTCTGCTAGGAAGTGGAAGGTTATAAAACTTAGAAAGGGAAATGGATAGGTTGAGGTTGGATTTGGTTGGGATTAGTGAAATGCGCTGGCAGGAAGAACAGGACTTTTGGTCAGGAGACTATAGGGTCATTAGCACTAAATCAAACAATGGCCAAGCAGGGGTTGGCCTCATATTGAGTAGGAAACTTGGACAGCGGGTGGAATATTATGAGCAATATAGTGAACGGATTATTGTAGCAAAAATCAATACAAAACCTACCTGCACTACAGTGGTACAAGTCTATATGCCTACCAGTCAAGCTTATGATGAGGATGTTGAAAAGGTCTACGAAGAAATAGACGAAATTCTGAGGTATATCAAGGGTGATGAAAATGTTATAGTAATGGGAGATTGGAATGCTGTGGTAGGAAAAGGGAGAGAAGGGAAGATAGTAGGAGATTTCGGATTAGGTGAAAGGAATGATCGAGGAAGCAGGCTGGTAGAATTCTGCACCGAGCATGAATTGGTCATAGCTAACACCTTATTCAATAACCACAATAGAAGAATATACACATGGATGAGACCAGGAGATACAGGGCGTTACCAAATCGACTTCATTATGGTCAAGCAGAGGTTTCGAAACCAGATTTTGGATTGTAAAACATATCCTGGTGCTGACATAAACTCTGATCACAATCTGGTTGTAATGAAATGCAGATTAAAGTTGAAGAAACTGAAGAAAAGTCAAAAGCCAAAAAGGTGGGCAATAGACAGACTGAAAGAGAAGGATGTAAACGAAAGATTCAAGAAGAGTATAAAGGAAGGACTAATGAAAAACCCTAAACAAACTTCAATTGCAGACGAATGGGCACTTTTGAAGAATGAAATAACAAAATCCGCAGAAGCAAACATTGGTAGGAAAGAAAGAATAGGTAGAAAACCGTGGATCACTCAGGATATACTAGAACTGATGGATGCAAGGCGGAAACACAAGAATCTAAGAGATGAAAAGGGGAAAGCAGAATACAGACGTCTGAGAAATGAGGTTAACAAGAAGTGCAAGGAAGCGAAAGAAGAATGGTTGAAAGAGAAATGTGCAGGTATAGAAAATTGTCTGAAATTAGGAAAAGTAGACACAGCTTATCGAAGGATTAAGAATACTTTTGGGGAAAAGAAGACTAAGTGCTGTAATATTAAGGACACAAATGGAAAGCCTCTAACAGATAGGGAAGAAAAGGTTGAGAGATGGAAAGCTTACATAGAGAGTTTGTATAAGGGAAAGGAGATTGAGAATCATGTAATGGAAAGGGAGGAGGAAATTGATGAGGATGCGAAAGGAGATTTAATATTGAGATCAGAATTTGATAGAGCTTTGGAAGACTTAAGCAGGAACAAAGCACCAGGCATAGATGATATACCGATTGAGTTGCTACGCTGCATAGGACATGAAGGTCTGATCAGGTTATTTCACTTGGTGTGTAGGATTTATGAGACAGGTGAGGTACCCCCTGATTTCAAGAAGAATGTAATCATCCCTATACCAAAGAAAGTGGGAGCTGACAGATGTGAAGATTACCGTACAATCAGCTTGATTACTCATGCTTCAAAGATCCTGTCTAGAATAATTTACAAGAGGATTGAAAGCCAGATAGAAACGGAGTTGGGTGAAGACCAGTTTGGTTTCAGGAGAAATGTAGGAACAAGGGAAGCTGTACTAAGTCTTAGGCTGATTTTGGAAGGTAGAATAAGGAAAGATAAGAGAACGTTCATGGCTTTTGTAGACTTAGAAAAGCCTTTTGATAACGTGGATTGGACTAAATTGTTTGACATTTTGAAATCAATTGGAATAAAGTACAGGGATAGGAGGGTGATATACAATCTGTACAGAAACCAGACAGCAGTCATTCGAGTTGAAGGACATGAGAGAGAAGCTGGTATTCAGAAAGGTGTAAGGCAAGGCTGCAACTTATCACCCATACTTTTCAATCTTTACATTGAACAAGCAATGAAGGAAATTAGAGAAAAATTTAAAGTGGGGGTGAAGATTCAAGGAGAAATAATTTCAACTCTGAGATTTGCTGATGACATCGTCATCTTGGCCGACAAGCCTGAGGATTTGAATGAGTTTTTGAATGGTATGGACTCCGTCTTACGGAAAGAATTCATGATGAAAATAAATAAATGTAAAACAAAAATACTGGAATGCAGCCGAAATAAATCAGAAACCTCTATGGAGATCAAATTGGCAGGTGAAAAGCTGAAGGAAGTAGGAGACTTCTGTTACTTAGGAAGCAGAATAACCAGTGATGG
This sequence comes from Meconema thalassinum, assembly GCA_946902985.2. Taxonomy (NCBI): domain Eukaryota; kingdom Metazoa; phylum Arthropoda; class Insecta; order Orthoptera; family Tettigoniidae; genus Meconema; species Meconema thalassinum. The sequence continues at coordinate 220,029,578 of OX336391.1, forward strand.
ACGAAGCAAAGAGGATATTAAAAGTAGGTTGGCTCAGGCAAAGAAAGCATTTCTACAAAAAAGGAATCTGCTGACATCGAATATAGATTTAGGTATTAGGAAGTCATTTTTGAAAGCCTTTGTCTGGAGCGTGGCACTCTATGGAAGTGAAACTTGGACTATTGGTGCAGCAGAAAAGAGGAGAAATGAAGCATTTGAAATGTGGTGTTACAGGAGAATGATGAAGATCAGATGGGTAGATAGGGTTACAAAGAGGTATTAAGGCGAGTGGGAGAGGAGAGATGTTTCTGGCGACTGCTAATGAAGAGAAGAGATAGGTTGGTAGGACACATACTAAGACAGCCAGGAATAGCAAGCTTAGTTATGGAAGGAAGGGTCGAGGACAAAAACTGTAGGGGTAGACCAAGGTTAGAATATGTTAAACAGATTGCCTCCGATGTAGGGTGTCGGAGCTATGTAGAGATGAAACGATTAGCTCAGGACAGGGAGACATGGAGAGCTGCATCAAACCAGTCAAAAGACTGAAGACTCAAACAACAACAATGTCAGAAAGCTGCGAACAATGGCTGAATACCTGTTCAAGGGCGTGGGGGTGGGGTGGACCCTTCTCCCGTATTTAACCGAGACTGAAGCAGGAAGTGAAATGAAGAGATCTTCTGTTTCGCTTCAAAGCAACGCCATGGGCCCAATCAGCTGGCCATTGAAGAGAGAGAAAATTCTCTTCATAGCACTGAAGAATTCGCGTGCAAGGCAGTGCTATGTCCACTGTTTCCTCACCTGGCCCATCAAGCCATATACTTTACATGGGACTTTCTGAGGACCGGCCTTCGCTATGACGATAAACCGTACGAGACTGTCAGGATCTTAATCTAGGGATGAGTTATATATAATGAACTCCCTTTGGAGATTCTAGAAGGGTAAAACACTTATTTTAAGTGGAGTATCTGCAACATAAAGTAATAAAAAAAATTAAACAAATTCTTTGCAATGCTGCCTAACGGCCTTGGGTGGGCAGGGCCCGTTCGGCCCTTAATGAAGCACCGTCCCTGCGCAGAAGTATTAATTATTGCAACCATCACTGTCTTCATACAACTGATTATTAAGTACAATAATTCTCTAATAGTTTGGCACAAGAACATGCTGAGAATGTTTGGTTGGTTGGTTGGTTCCTCAGTTTAGTGGCTGTGACAACGCGGTCATATAGCCCCGTGTACTTTGGGTGTGTGTAGAATCTGTCTGATAACCGGTGTTAATTGCGATGATTGTATTAGTGTGTGTATCTGTTTTAATTCAAGTAAGGACTGCAGACATTCAATTTTTCCAACTAGTTCCTACTTTTGCCGCCAAACGCCACCGTCAACGACCAAATAGTTCAGAACTTAGTTACCACATGCCATCAAAGTCGGCTCTTGACGACGAACGTAGGAACCTAAGAACGTCAGTCAACCTGTATATAATTTAGCTTCACACAAAATATGTTAAACAGATTGCCTCGGATGTAGGGTGTGGTACCTATGTAGAGACGAAACGATTAGCTCAGGACAGGGAGGCATGGAGTGCTGCATCAAACCAGTCAAAAGACTGAAGACTCAAACAACAACAGATGTAAATAGTGGAAAGTTCTTTAACATGCCATACATCTATGACATGGGACCGCCGACTTTACTTCCCCTCCGGGGGCATGGTGGCTCAGCGGTCTAGCTGAATGCCTCTCACCAAGGCGGTCCGGGTTCGATTCCCGGCCAATGCATATGAGATTTTCGAAGTGAAATGCCATGTCCTGTGGTTCGGATTCCACGTAAAAAGGAGGTCCCGTGGCTCATGATCTCAAGATTAACGGTCACGTTAAACTACAAGCTTCCTTCCTTTTTCCTTACTTCCCCTCCGAAGGAAGGCATACTGAGGGACTTTTAACGTTCTTAAAAATCCGACGACTTCAGCCGGGTTTGAACCCGCGATCTTGGGCATAGAAGCTCAGCATGCTACCAACTACGCCACCGAAGCCGCTATTGAGGAAGTTTAAAAACAGGTAAAAATATAATTATATACTGTATAGGCTATAAAAAGAATCCGAAAACAAACAAATTAAACCACCACATAAACTTATAAACTTTAAAATTCTTCTTCTTCCTTCAGCTTTTTCCCAATTAATTGGGGTCGCCGGAGCCAACCAGGCTCATTTTGGTTTTGGCCGGGGATTTAAGGCCGGATGCCCTTCCTGACGCCACGCGATTTTTCAGGTGAAAATTCCACCCCGCCGTCACCGGGATTCGAACCCCGAACTTATAAACTTTAAAATATTAGGTTAAATAAAATTTCAAATAAATTAACTGTTATTAAAATGCTTCAACACGGAAGAACAGAAAGAATGATGACCTCAATAAACACACTGAAAAAGTTACTGTCACAATGCGGAAGCGAAGGTTGAAATTCTACGGACATTTGGTGAGAATGGACGAGAACCGACTGACTAAGAGGATATTCAAGTATATTACAGAGCTGAAGGCTACAACTAAGTGGGTAGAAGAGGTTAAAAGAGACGCCAAGGAAAGTGGACTCACAGTGGATGTGATCCACAACAGAATAGAGTTCAGAAACCGAATTGACAACATCAAGATGTTCGAGGAGAAAACACCTAAAATTAGAGCCAAACTGGTAATATCCGAGGAGGAGCGAAAGATCAGAAGTGAACGATTGAAGAGGTTTTGGGAAGAGAAGAGGAGATTAACCAGAAAGCCTTAGGTTCCATGCGGTCCACAGGCGGCCAAATTCGGAAGAAAAAAAATTGCTTCGGACATTTTGGAACTACTTAAAACCCGTTGTCGTTGTGAACAAAAGAATGACGACAAGAGAAAAGGAAAGTGTGCTCTGTTATCGAAATACAGCTCTATAATAGGATTATATAAAGATAATCTCACATGTTATTGATCCAAATCAAAACAGTGACTACTCTGCATAGGTGATGATGCTCTGATGAGGTGAATTCATTTGGTGTGTAGGATTTATGAGACAGGTGAGGTAAAAACAGGAGCTGACAGATGTGAAGTTTACCGCACAATCAGCTTGATTACTAACGCTTCAAAGATCCTGCCTGGAATAATTTACAAAAGGATGGAAAGACAGATAGAAACGGAGTTGGGTGAAGACCAGTTTGGTTTCAGGAGAAATGTAGGAACAAGGGAAGCTGTACTAAGTCTTAGGCTGATTTTGGAAGGTAGAATAAGGAAAGATAGTAATTGTTATTGTTGTTTAAAGGAGTCGAACTACGAGGTCATCTGCCCCAAGGAAAGATAAGAGAACGTTCATGGCTTTTGTAGACTTAGAAAAGGCTTTTGATAACGTTGATTGGACTAAATTGTTTGACATTTTGAAAACGATTGGAATAAATTACAGGGATAGGAGGGTGATCTACAGTCCATACAGAAACCAGACAGCAGTCATTCGAGCTGTAGGACATGACAGAGACGCTGGTATTTAGAAAGGTGTAAGGCAAGGCTGCAATTTATCACCCATACTTTTCAATCTTTACATTGAACAAGCAATGAAGGAACTTGTAGAAACATTTTAAGTGGGAGTTAAGATTCAAGGAGAAATAATTTCAACTCTGAGATTTGCCGATGACATAGTCATCTTGGACGACACCCCTGAGGATTTGAATGATTTTTTGAATGGTATGGATTCCGTCTTGAGGAAAGAATTCATGATGAAGATTAATAAACGTAAAACAAAAAGCAAGTAGTTCCGTGAATAACTAAAGCCTATTTTCATATAACCTCAGGGGCAGATGACCTCGTAGTTCCGCCCCTTAAAACAACAATAACTAACATATATCCTACTTATGTTAATTGCCACAATCAACATACAAAATTTCAGTTTGATTGCTGTAATACATTCGTAGATATTGAGAACCGACTAAATATTGCGGATGGTCGCCATGTCTGATATTTATATATGTAGGTCTTAGATTTATGTACTGTTACATGAAGATTATTGTGTACGAGTAGTATTCAAACTTATATCACGTCAAGATTAGGACACAAGAAGTAAAAACGAGATTTTAGAATTTCGCACAACTGCCATCTTGTTGTTATAGAAACAATTGAAATAAATTAGATGCCAGTGGATTAACATTTGTATAAGGTTTACTGTACCAAATTTCACTGCACTCGGATGGTTAAATTGCGAGAAACGTCCATGTGATTATGCATACTTCGCGTCGCCGCCATGTTGGATTTGTGATCACCAGGTTATTGAAAGGCCTATATGTGAACTTATGTTCATAGCCTCTATGAACATAAAAAAAATCAGTTTGAATGCTGTAATAGATTCGTAGATATTGAGAACCGTCTAAATATTTCGGACGGTCGCCATGTTGGATGCATAGGTCATAGAGTCATTTACCATTAAAGGAAAATTAATGCGTAGGTTCATTATTCAAACTTTCACTTCGATCGCTTGATTACGACACAAGAAATAAAAACTTAATTTTAAAATTTGCACAGCTACCATCTTGAGGTTATGTAAACAATTGAACTAAATTAGATACCAGTGCATTAAAATGTGTATAAACAATTGCTGTACCAATTTCAATGCGTTTGGATCATTAAATCGCGAGAAAAGTCAATTCAAAACTTACAAATGTGCTTGGCCGCCATGTTCGTTTTGTAGTTAACTGGTTTTTGAAAGTCTCATAGATGAACTTCCAGTAATGCCCTTTATCCCCGTACAAAATGTCATGGTGATACTGGTAATCGTTTCAGAGATATAGACTGCCGGTGAAATATTTCGCACAGCCGCCATCTTGAGGTTATGAAAACAATTGAACGAAATTAGGTGTCGGTGCATTACAATGTGTATAAACATATACTGTACCAAGTTTTATTGCGTTTGGTTGGTTAAATCGCGAGAAACGTCGCAACTTCGCTTGGCCGCCATGTTGGTTTTGTAGATACCAGGTTTTTAAAAGTCACATAAGTGAACTTCTAGGTGAACATCTAGTAGTTCTCTTTATCACCGCACAAAATTCCAGGGTGATATCAGTAATAGTTTCGGAGATATTGAATGCTGGTGAAATATTTCGCATAGCCGCCATCTTGGATTGGTGATGCTTAACAAAATTTGAAGGGCACGGTCGGAGTCGCCCGGAATAGTGCTATTTCAGTGAAATCTCTCCAGCCGTTTAGATTTCATTACAGGGACACACACACACACGAATCAAACACATACGCACACACAGACGGACAAAAGCCTATTTTCATAAATGAAAATAGGCTAACAAAAATATTGGAATGCAGCCGAAAGAAATCAGAAACCCATATGGACGTCAAATTGGCAGGTGAAAAGATAAAGGAAGTAGGAAACTACTGTTACTTAGGAACTAAAATATCCAGTGATGGACGAAGCAAAGAGGATATAAAAAGCAGGTTGGCTCAGGCAATGAAAGCATTTCTACAGAAAAGGAATCTGTTGACATGGAATATACAGGGTGTTTCGAAAAAAGTGTCCGATATTGTAAAGGGGGTTGGGATTGGTCAAAACGAGGAGAAATGTTCCTCTAAACATATGTCCGGAAACAAATACCTGTTGAGATATGAGCCAATTTTACCCGCGTGGAGGAGAAGTTGTGTTCAGTGGTCTAGGAGTCCTTCCGTTGAAGGTCTTTGCATGAGTCGGATGTTCAGTCATGGTATGCGGTTTTGCTGACAGTGCAGTGCGGTACCCGCACCAGACTGGTGGTCCCGTGCTGTGTGGGCGACGTAAACAATGCGATGGAGTATTCCTCGAGGGAATTGGCAGTCATGGCCTTTTGTTATGGATTAGCAAACGGTAGTAGCGTGGCCTCTCCGTTCGCCGGACCTTAATCCATTGGATTTATGGCTATGGCGACATTTAAAGACATTTGTATATGCCACACCCATCGGCAATGTGCAGATATTACAAGAGCATGTGCACACATCGGCGACCAGCCAGGCGTGATTGGACGAGTTCGGGGTTCCTTATGAAGAAGAGCCAAAGCATGCGTACGAAATCGTGGTAATCATGTGGAGAATCTCTTGTAACGTGCAGATGGTATCCACGGACAGACTGGCTGAAATCATCACAGTTCCTGGTTGGTGGAGTTGATGGATGTTTGACTAACGCGTGTTCTGTTAAAAGTATGTGACAGTCGAGTGTTCATTAGAAGTACCTGGTAGGGAGACGTCCATTGGCTGAAGTGTAAATACACAACAAAAGTAATATGGCTCATATATCAACAGATATAGGGCCGCTAATTGGGGGCTTCATTCATTCCATTCCTGACCCGGTCGACGACTGGAAGCAGGCTGTGGATTTTCATTTTCATTTCTTCTCGTTTTGACCTATCCCAACCCCTGTTGCAATATCGGACACATTTTTCAAAACACCATGTAGATTTAGGTAATACGAAGTCAATTTTGATAGCCTTTCTTCTGGAGCGCGGGGCTCTATGGAAGTGAAACTTGCACTATTGGTGCAGCAGAAAACAGAATAATTGAAGCGTTTGAAATGTGGTGTTACAGGAGAATGATGAAGATCAGATGGGTAGATAGGGTTACAAATGAAGAGGTATTAAGACGAGTGGGAGAGGAGAGATGTTTCTGGTGAGTGCTAATTAAGAGAAGAGATAGGTTTGTGGGACACATACTAAGACACCCAGTAATAGCAAGCTTAGTTATGGAAGGAAGGGTTGAGGACAAGAACTGTAGGGGTAGACCAAGGTTAGAATATGTTAAGCAGATTGCCTTGGATCTAGGGTGTGGTAGCTATGTGGAGACGAAACTATTAGCTCAGCACAGGAAGGCATGGTGGGTAGGTTTTAGCTGAGGATTAACTGTACCTAAGGGAAGATGATCAAGAAAAAAAGGAAGCGGGTTTCGGTATGAAGAAAAAGTATGGATAGATAGGACGGGAGTCCAATGTAAAACATAAACTATACTCGACGGCCGAACTATGGGTGACAAGGGGAGAAGATGGTGGGGGGAAAGGGACAAAGGAGCACACATCAGAATATACAACTTAAGAAAGATAAAATTCTTATAGAGAACATAGAATTCTTCTTAGAGTGGTGTCTTGAAGGAGTTGTTAGCAGGCGACAATGACGAAGCCTGGTGGATGGGTATGGTGAAGAAGTCCTCTTGAGTATGTAGATGTTGAGGAACTTCAATGGTTAGCTGCTAGATGCCGCTAGGTTGTACATGGAAGATATATATCGAGAACAGACTTAGAAGATACCTAAGCAAATGCACGGAGAAAAGAAAACATAAGGAATCACTGTTGGTGTTTCAGAAAAAGGAAAGAATGAATAGAAACAAAGAGCAGCGAAAACTAACTCTGTCTTACCGTGTATTCCAAAGAATACACCAATACTGGGAGGGTAAACACCAACAGAGAGCAGAAACACAATATTAAATGTTGAGAGGAAGGGGGAGGGGCGACTAACGACAGGGGTCTTGTAATGTGCCCATCTATAGTCAAGATCCTAACCACCCTGACTCTTCCATCCCTTCCCGGGTAACACTCGATCACTCTTCCGGAGACCCAAACTAAGGGGGGAGAAGTATCCCTAACAAGAACCAGGTCCCCCACTTTGATGTCAGGATTAGAAAGAAGCCACTTCTGTCTCCGTTGCAAAGAAGTTATGTATTCCAATATCCACCTCTTCCAAAAAGAATTACGAAGAGCTTCAAGTTTACGCCAAAAAAATAGGTAAATTAGAATCTCTATAAGAGTTAGGAAGGGGAGGAGGGGCAGAAAGAGAAGTGCCTATAAGGAAGTGACCAGGTGTAAGTGGAAGCAAGTCGTCAGAGTCATTAGAGATTGGGGTTAAAGGGCGAGAATTAACAACACCTTCAATCAGAATAGACAGCGAGTAAAATTCTTCGTAAGTCAGAATGCGACTACCTAAAACCTTTTTTAGATGACGTTTAGTTAGCTTGACACAAGATTCCCACCTACCGCCGTGATGAGGGGCGTAGGGAGGTATAAACCACCATTTGAAGCCTTTAGAGTAAGAAAAGTTGGAAATTTGTTCCATAGCAGGAGAAGATGTAAGAGCTTTCTTCCACAAGGAAGCTGCGCCTTGAAAATTGGAGGCGTTATCGGAGAACATTTCAGATGGAACGCCACGCCTAGCAGTGAAGCGAGAAACGGCTGACAAAAAGTAAGAAGTCGAGGCATTTGTTACCAGTTCCAGATGGATCGCACCAGTAACCATGCAAACGAAAAGAGAAACATAGAGTTTTCCAAGCAATTTGCGTTTAGCTTCAGGAGAATTACGTTGATATTGAAACGGACCCATATAATCCACACTAGTCAAAGCAAAAGGACGAATGGGGGAAGAGCGGAAAGAAGGTAGATCGCCCATCTATTTGTTACTGACTTTAGGTTTCACTTTGAAGCAAGGGATGCATTTGTGAATTACAGAAGAAACTTCATGAACTCCATTTATTACCCAGTACTTTTCCCTTAATAAGCAAAGCAGTGTACGAGTGCCAACAAGCAGGTTTCAATAATGAAAGTCACTGATGATTAAGAAGGTTACGTGATGCTTAGAAGGCAAAATGACACGATACTTTTTGTCTTCAGAAAGTGACGGGTGCGAGAGCCTACCGCCTACCCTGAGTAACCCATTGTCATCAAGGAAAGGGGCTAAGGCACGAAGGCGACTAGACTTCGAAAGATCTTTCTTAGCGGATAGCAAAGATAATTCAGTAGAAAAGGCCTCTTGCTGTGTTAGCTGCAAAACTTTAATAGCAGCGAGATTTAATTCATGATTACTTAGGTGCGGTTTAGGAAGAAGAGGTTGGTCAACCACAAGATATTTCCATCTGAGAAGATAGGCAAAAATTCGAATCAGTTTGTGAAAGGAAGCGTAGCGAGACAACAAGGGATATGAAACGTTGGAAATAAGACACGAAGCAGTAGATTTAGATACTTTAGCGTCAGGCAAGTTGGAGTTTGTAACCGGAGGTTTTGAAGGCCAGCAAGAAGAGTCTTCGATTAACCACGAGGGCCCATACCAGTACAACTGAGATGCTACCAATTGAGAGAGTAAACACCCACGAGAGTTGATGTCAGCGGGGTTATCAGCACTAGGCACATGTCTCCATTGATATCCAGAAGAAAGGGTTTGAATTTTAGATACTCTATTTGCAACAAAGGTTTGCCAGTGGGTGGGGTTTTTGGCGATCCAAGAAATAATGATCATGGAATCGCTCCACAGATAGGATTGCGAAAATTCGACTTTTAAGAATTTATGCAGCTTTTTTGGCAAGTTCTGCGGCCATGAGTGCAGCACACAATTCAAGCCTAGGCAAAGTAATTGTTTTAAGAGGAGCAACTTTAGATTTTGCACAAATAAGGTTTGAAATTGAAGATTCATTTAGCGAATTGCGATAAACCAAATATGCACAGCAACCGTAAGCTTTTTCGGAGCTGTCGGCAAAAACATGAAGAAAGAAAGATGTATTAGGAGGAGCGTTAATTAAATTTCTAGGAATTTCAATAAGCGAAAGATCAAGTAGACTACATCGAAAGGAGAGCCATCTATTAAGAAAAGAAGGGGGAACAGCTTCGCCCATTCACATTTGAGAGACCATAGCTCTTGTATGAAAAGCTTGGCGATAACAATAACCGGAGCAAGAAATTGGAGAGGATCGAAAATTTTTGCAATTTCGGATAAAATTTGCCTTTTTGTGTTAGGGAGTTCTTCGGAAAGCGAGACTTTATAGATGAGAGTATGAGTGCGAGTGCACCAGTGTACTCCGAGCGTTTTTATGGATTCGGAATCTCCGCAAATTTTGACGGAAGATGGGTATACATCTTCGATGGGAAATTGGGCAAGAAACTCAGGGGAGTTGGAATTCCACTTATGAAGTGGGAATATTCCATTCTTTAACAATGCTTTCAGTTCCAGTGATACGAAAGAAGCTTCCTCAAGAGTCGGAAAGGACCGGAGGTAATCGTCAACATAAAAGGATGTAGTTTGGGCTTCAGAAGCTTTAGCATCAAATAAATGACCATCTTGAGCGGCTAACATATGTAGGGATCGGATAGCAAGGAAAGCGGATGGTTTTAAGCCATAAGTGACTGTCTTTAAGCGAAATATCTTAATGGGTTTACTAGTTTCGTCACGCCACAAGATTCTTTGTAGATCTTGCTGCTCAGATTGAATCAGCACTTGACGGTACATCTGTTTGATATCCGCAATGACTGCTATGGGCAAAAGGCGGAAATTTAGGGGGAATAGTGGATAAATCGGACTGAATAGCGGGACCGGAATGAAGAGTATCGTTGAGACTGTTGCCATTGGTATCAGGTGATGACCCATAAAACACGACTCGGATTTTATCCTTTACAAGAGGGTTCTTCCACACAGGGTAATGATTTAAGAATACAGTTTCTTTTGGAGGGTGTAATTCGTCATCAGATTTGCTGACAACTTCCATATGATCCAAGCTTTCGAATTCGTCCATAAACTCTGTGTACTGTTGTTTGACGAGAGTTTCTTTCTTAAATTTGCTCTCGATAGCAAAGAGAGCTTTTCGAGCCTTGGGTTGAGAATCAGTAAGTTTGGAGGGATTGAGTAATCTGGGCATCTGGACAATGAATCGACCTTCGAGTGAACGAGTAATGGTGGACATGAAGAGTTGCTCACAGAATTCGTTTTCTGAAGAGCTCAAGTTAGGAGAATCAATGTTTTCAGGTTTCCAGAACTGTTCTAAATCGGTATTAGCGAAATAACATTGCGATACGGGTTGGGGAGAATAATGAGGAACTTGACCATTAACAATCCAGCCAAAATTAGTATCTCTGGCGAACACGTTTGAAGATAGCTTGCGAATTTGCTTGCGATGGCAATTCCAAAAAAACTTGGCACTGAAAAGTATGTCAATGGGACCTTGGATGTTAAACAGAGGATCGGCTAACCTTAAATGAGATGGAATATTCAGACTTGAAATATCAACAGAGTGTCTTCGCCAATACTATTGAGAATTAGGCAATTGAGATTGAGAAAATTATTTCTATGACAAGTATCTCTTATGGTTAGTTTTGAGAACTGTAAAGCTTGTGATTTTAAGCTGTTGATACCTGATACATTAATAGAAGTGGGGTTTACTGGTAGGCCTAGTTTTTTGATTAATGAATTAGAAACAAAATCATGGGTTGACGCTGAAGAGAAGACCCCGTGCGCGGACCCAATTGCCGAATTTATCCTGAACTTCAATTTGAACAGTAGACAATACTTGAGCACTACGCAAAGACTTAGCGTTTTGAATAAAAGATGAAGCATTAGGACTGCTAGCATTGTCACTTTTTTGAGAAGTGGATGCTGCTGATGACCTCGATTGATTATGACGATGCAATAAAGTGTGATGCGGTTTTTCACAGTGGAAACAAAGTCTAGAAGACTTGCAATTAGAAGCAGAATGCTTAGGTGAGAGGCAGTTGAAACAATGTTTATTCTGGGAAACTAATTTTCTTCTGTCATCAACTGGCAGTTCTTTAAAAGATTTACATAAATATAAAGCGTGGGAATCTTTGCAAAGTGTGCACTTAAACGGTCCATTTAAACATTTACGGGATTCGCTTTCAGTGGTTAAAGCAAGAGAACTGGCAATACGGCGTTCACTAGAACTAGTTTGGTAACCAGTGGCGTATGATTTGGGTTTAGAAGAGCTAGACCCAGGTTTTTGGGTACTAGACGCTACGTGTTCGCTTTTAGATTTAAGAGACAATGATTCAAATTTAGAACTAGGAGAAGAGGGTTCACTTTGGTTAGCCAAAAGAGTTGGCATCTAGCATTTATGAAGGTGACTAAATGCTCGAAAGAGTACTCGTCATTGTTAGAGTTCCATTTCCCAAGCTTTAAGGGTAGCAGTATCAACTTAGAAACCACTAAATGTATTAGGAATGTGTCCGAATGGTCAGTGGGTTGATATAATTGCGTTAATGATTTTACATGAAGGTGTGTCGTATCGATGAGGGTACGCATGCTAGTGACGTCATTATGCTGTGACGAAGGCAAGTTAAATAGAGCTTTCATATGGCGTTGAATACGTAAACGTAAATTACCGTATCTTTCCTTCAATAAATTAAAGGCAATGGGGTAGTTTTCAGCACTTAACGGAAGTGCTTCGACTGACTGCAGGGCTTGTCCACGGAGAATAGATCGCAAATAATGGAACTTGTAGATGGCATGAATGTCTTCATTGTCATGAACAAGGGAGCAAAAGAGTTCGTAAAAAGAATCCCAAGTAGATTCGTCTCCAGAGAAGTGAGGCAAATTAATCTTGGGTAGAATTGGTTTGGGTTTGTGAGTGCCCTCACGAGACGAAGTTTGTTGTTCGTGAAGGGAACCAAGAACAGAACCGTCCTTTTCTGTTCTTCTTCGAGTTGGTGAATTATTTTGAAGGCAGAGCATATACCTTCGTAGTATTGGTTTTCTACCTCTACTCGATCATCTGTTTGATTGAGCATACAAGTCTCGATTTCAGTTTGAATAGTACAATAATTTTCAAAAGAACGTTCATAATCCTTTACGCGATGTTTTAATAAATCTAATTGAGCTTCTGAAGAATCCAGCTCTCTTATGTATTTTCTAAATTGGGTAATTTGCCCTTTATAAGACGCTCGTTTGGAAATAAGTTTTTCATCCCTGCCGTCCTTATCTTTATCTGTAGGAGCCATGGCGAAATGGGTAAATTAAAGTATAACTTACGGAACTGTGGAGTTTTGGAAATGATGTTAGACTGGCAGCAGCAAATAAGTTGAAAGAGAGAGACACACCAAAGGAGACAGGAGCAACCTCTTTCCCCCTCACCAGCCATGTACTGTAAAGTTATAGCTAAAAAATTCAAAATAGATATTGGTGTTTTGCAGGATATTGACAAATGGATTCTCCCGGGTTTCTGGAACCAGTTTTGGGTAGGTGTTAGCTGAGGATTAACTCTACCTAAGGGAAGATGATCAAGAAAAAAAGGAAGTGGGTTTCGGTATGAAGAAAAAGTATGGATAGATAGGACGGGAGTCCAATGTAAAACATAAACTAAAACTTGAAGTAAGTGTTCAACCACAGTTTCCAGAGTACAATGACTGTGAGACACCTAAAGTAGGTAGGGACCTGAACACAGCTAACGGTTAATGCAGCCGGAGCTTGGGCTATTTGCGAGCAAGCGGTATACCTACTTTCCCTCCCAAGCCAATATTTTAATACTATGGGGATGGGTAGTGGTCTGGCAAGACAAAGGGTGATAAGAGATACAGATTTACCATTTCTCCTTTCAAAGGAGTTAGATTTAAACGAATGTTTTGAAAGGCGTAAATAATTTGAATTCGCCGTGATATTTTTTTGTTTTGGGAACTGTTGGACTTCCAGCAAACGATCGAGCGCTCCCAGAGAGGGAAGCAATGAAGAGGTTTTAATGCTTTTATAAATAATTTTACTGGTTTCTTTGAAAATTTTGGTAAGAATACCAATTGTTGCACTTAAGAAAAGCTAAGCTTTTACCCAGCAGAGTGCCGACTAAAAGTTTAGACCAGAGGAAAAACTTGAATTTTGGGAACATACGCTAAGTCGGAGAGAAAATCTCAACAAGCTTGCGGAGCTAGCTATACTTGCCTTAAGGGCTCGTTAAAATTAGCTACGACAGCTAAGAGAAGCTTTGAAAATGTTGTTACTTGAAGTTTTTGTTCAAGTGCAACAAGTAGCAAAACTTTTATTATTTGGGTATTTAATTTTCTTAAAGAGAGCTTAAGCCTATAGGAAGAATCAGGGAAGATAAGGTCCTGCCTAATCGTTATTCCACTGAGAGATATAAAAGGAAAAACTGAACCTTTTTATTTGACAAAGTGTAAAGTTATAAGAATTTAACAAATATAAAATGTACAATCTAATCTTAATCTTTTGAAGTCTCAGACCTCTAGAGGAGTAAAGTTTACACTTAGCAATTAACAGCTTGAAGATTTATAACATTTTATAAGCACTAAAATCTGCATGAGATTTTAAAAGTTGTGCTTAAGATTAACAAATTTAACGTTTATAATAACGATTATTAGATAATTAAAACTTTCATAATTAGATCAGGTACAATGTAGGTACTTTGAGAATCCCTTTATGGAAATCAAAAATGCTATGAAAAATAATAAATTCAAAATTATAACAAAGAAAAAAAGGGAAAAAATTAAGAAGTTTCTATAACTTCTTATAATTAAACAGAGATTAAGGGAATGATATACTCAAATAGGGCAGGTCACTATTTGTGAAGCCTGAAGAGAAAAATTAGTTGGCTCACTTATGAGTAGAAAGAGTAGAATTCCCTAGTTTTTGAAAGATAAGAACAATTAAGGTGTTGACTAGCCACCATTTTATACAGAATTAATTCGTGATATATGTAACAAAGTTGGAAGGGCACTTGCTGACAAGCGAGACCTCGTATAAATTGACATAAATTTATATTTTAATTAGATCGTTAGTAAGGTATTTGGGAGGGAGGAAATGGAAACTTTTAGGAAAAGTCTTGGCCAATTGTATTGCTCTCACACGAACGCGACGCGGTTGGTACTTGAAAAGGCACTGTTTTTCACTATAGTCTATTGATGTAATTGAAAAGTTCACTATTGCAGCACAGAAAGTTTATAAAGAGAAATGTTATTGCAGTTATGTAGATCACTAGTTAAATTTTAGCTTGAACATGTTTATTGCTTTGTAGAGTTTATAGATTGCGGTTGACTGCTGAAGAAAAGTTCCCACGGAGGCAAGTAAATTAGATTTAGAACAACAGTAAATGTGATGCGAATTCCTCAGTGAGGAAAATTATTCCCATGTTAGAGTGGAAAATATTAGGTTGCTTTACTTGTAGAAATGTCGCTTGACACAGTTATAATGACTGTTGAATAGGGCAGTAAGTTTCCACGGAGGAAAAATGCTAAGTTTATAGACAGTGGATATTTTAAGTGATATCCCTCGTTGTGAGAAAGTATCTCTGTTAATTTGTACAAGAAGTACTGTTTCATTTTAGAAAGTTAGCTTAGGTAGCCATAGCTTGATCAAAAAGATCTCTTGAAGGCAGTTATTGCTTAACATTTAGCAATTCCACACACTGTCTATAAAATTAAATTAAGGGAGGCTGGGACTGAGTTTTTGGTGAAAAAAAGTAAAAATTATAGATTTTTCAATTTGTGCATATTATTGTGCGCCGGACTCCTGCGGATCATTTGGCGGTGGTATTTTTCGTTTTCGGCCATTTTTAAAGTACCAGCGTGACATTTAAATGTCCGGTTGAGTGTTGGGGAAACGCCCCCATCCAGTAGCTTCAACGCAACAATGCCCATCTTCAAATTTCCCCCAGAGCTACTATCTAGTGAGTTGACGAGTTAACAATACTACGGTAACTATAGAAATGACAATTACGTAACGTGTTTCTTCTGTGTTCAGTTTTATTTATATAACTGACGTATTACTAGTTTAGCCTTCAACCATGTTTTATTTACTAAAATGTTCTTTTTTTCATATAGGCTATACATTTTCAGGTATTTAAAATGTTCCAGCTGAACCAATTTGGTTTCAAATTCCATGAGAATGTCATGGGTTGTTAACACCTATATTGTCTTGATAGTAACAGAAGGATTATTTTATAATGTTGATATTCAAAAGATAGTAGCCTTCAAAGGGGTATTTTTAGCATAATTTGAGAAAAACATAAACACATAAAACATATATTTTCCTCACATTCATGTACTACATATGCAGACTTTCTCTCTGTTAAAATTCTTGTACACCAGTTTCCAATGTGATATTTGAAGTAACTGTTCAGCTGGAGCATTTTTTATGCTTATAATTTTTTTTATTTTATATTGTAAGTGTTAATTTCTCATAAAGATCTGTTGCTATTTTCCTGATAATTGGTATATGGCATTATTTCACCATCAGGAGACCACAAACCAAATTTCATTCAATTCTATCAATAATTACTAATATTCATAAATTCAGTCCCAGCCTCCTTTAAAAAGCATTTAACTATATAAGAAACCATGATGATATGTTTAAAACATAGAAGTCTGTACTTAGCTTTGTTTCATGAAGCAGGCGATATTTCTTGGTGACGGTTGGTTTAAAATTCAGACATGGCTTCTGATTTATAAAAGTCTCAAGAGAGCAGGAGACTGGCCCGGGTAGCATAATTTTTTTATCAGCCTGAGCCTAGCCACAGTATGTATTTCCGAGCCTCTTATTGGCTGTTATATCAAGCCATTCTCCTGGTTCCGAATCGAGACGGTAGATAGTAGCAGGTGTCACACCCGATCAAGCATGGAGGAAGGTTATCGAGTGAGATGTGGATAATATTCAATGTTGAATTGCATTATTAGCGTGAAACAGGCATGAAACTTGCTTTAGATCAAGTTTAAAACAACCCACGCAGCAAATGAATGCTTTCCAATCAACATTCTAAAGTCTAAGTGAAATCATTCGACATTTAACCACATGTATTAACACCTATGTTAATATACTACATGTGCGAGCACAGATGTGCACAAGTGGTATCGTGCGAGCTTGGTGACTTTGAGTCCCGCGTTCAAGACTGCCCTAGGGCAGAAAATTTTACTACTTTTGAATTATTTTATAATATCCTCCCTACCTTTTACAGCATGTTTTATGCCTTGTTTTATTGAAATTATCTGTATGGGTGATTGAAATAATAAACATTGTTAGGCGGATTCCCACCTCAGCCATCTTGGAAGTGATTTTCCATAGTATTCCACTTCTACTCCAGACAAATGCCGAAATTGTTCATAACGAAGACAAAGCTGCAACTTATCACCCATACTTTTCAATCTTTACATTCAAAAAACAATGAAGGAAATTGGTGGAACAATTAAAGTGAGTGCAGATTCAAGGAGACATAACTTCAACTCTGAGATTTGCTGATAACATCGTCACCTTGGCCGACACGCCTGAGGATTTGGATAAGTTTTTGAATGGTATGGACTCCGTCTTGAGGAAAGAGTTCATGATGAAAATTAATAAAATATAAAACAAAAAATATTGGAACGCAGCCGAAATAAATCAGAAACCTCTATGGACATCAAATTGGCAGGTGAAGAGCTAAAGGAAGTAGCAGACTTCTGTTACTTAGGAAGCAAAATAACCAGTGATGGACGAAGCAAAGAGGACATAAATAGTAGGTTGGCTCAGGCAAGGAAAGCATTTCTACAAAAAAGGAATTTCTTGACATCGAATATAGATTTAGGTATTAGGGAGTCATTTTTGAAAGCCTTTGTCTGGAGCGTGGCGCTCTATGGAAGTGAAACTTGGACTATTGGTGCAGAAGAAAAGAGGAGAATTGAAGCGTTTGAAATACGGTGTTACAGGAGAATGATGAAGATCAAATTGGTAGATAGGGTTACAAACAAAGAGGTATTAAGACGAGTGGAAGGAGAGATGTTTCTGGCGACTGCTAATGAAGATAAGAGATAGGTTGGTAGGACACATACTAAGACACCAAGGAATAGCAAGTTTAGTTATGGAAGGAAGGGCCGAGAACTGTAGACCAAGTTTAGAATATGTTATACAGATTGCCTCGGATGTAGGGTGTGGTTGCTATGTAGAGATGAAAAGATTAACTCAGGACAGGGAGACATGGAAGGCTGCATCAAACCTGTCAAAAGACTGAAGACTCAAACACACAATCTCGCGATCATTAGACACGGTACCTCCAATTTAGTTAGAAACCAAAACTCAGAACGTGATAATTCCCTTCGTAAATCTCACGTGAATTGACCGGGAATCGAATCCTGTCCACCTTGGGGAGAGGCAAGCGGAAGTTGACGCTGATGTTGCTCTTATTCATTTGAGCAAATTGGACATGGTAGTCATTGAGCCCACCTACTTGTAAATAAATAAATAAATAAATAAATAAATATATACCGGGTAAATAAATAAATAAATAAATAAATAAATAAATAAATAAATAAATACATTTCTCTACCGACAGTAGTGGCTACGCTGGCTAAAGCGCAGTGTTAGGTCATGGGGCCAAGCTCCCTGCTGACTCGGTAGACGCGTGGGTTCGAGCCCCACCGTCGGCCGTCCTTGAAATGGTTTTCCGTGGTTTCCCCATTTTCAACACCAGGCAAATGCTGGGACGGTACCTTCTGACAGGCCACGGCCGCTTCCTTCCACATCCTTCTCCAATTTCATTCACCTTAATCAATTCCATCTCTCATCCCGAAGCGCAGGTCGCCCTCGGGCGTCGAATAGAGAGACCTGCACTAGGTCTCTGAGGAGACCACACGAAAAAAAGAATACATTTCTCTGATAACCTGTGTTATTGTGGGGTCTGTAGTATGGTGAGTATTTGATATTCGGGTGAGGATTCGAAAGGAGGCGGTCGTGGCATTGTTATGAACAATTTCGGCATTTGTCTGGAGTAGAAGTGGAAAACTATGGAAAATCACTTCCAAGATCGCTGAGGTGGGAATCGGACCCACCTCTACTCAATTTTTGGCTCATGAGGCCGAGTGTACCCCGTTGCAGCCCTCACATCACAATTTAAATTTCTCGACAGAGCTGGGAATCGAACCCGGACCTCTGGGGAGACAGCCAAGAACGCTAGCCGTGTTGAACAGTAAGCAGAGGAATATAAATTCAAGTGAGAATAGGGAAAAATTCCGCCTAACAATGTTTATTATTTCAATCACCCATACAGATAATTTCCATAAAACATGGCATAAAACATGCTGTAAAAGGTAGGGAGGTTATTACAAAATAATTCAAAAGAAGTAAAACTTTCTGCCCTAGGGCAGTTTTGAACCCGGGACACAAAGTCACCAAGCTCGTACGATACCACTTGTGCACACACGTCCCTGTAAAGTGAAAGAGTATTACTACACTGTATAAAACGCAATTCGAAGCTGCAAATATTTCACAACCCAAAAGTTTTGGAAATATATTTTAAACTTTTTTCGTTTTCCGTGTGGAAATGCAATTATTTTATTTTTATACAGTGCTCTACTGACCATGCAATAGGCTTGGTTTTGCTTTTGACAGAGATCAGCTGCTTAGAGTAAAGCCGTGTAAATACAGGATTGATTGGTGGGCTGAAGATTGATGAATGAGAGTGGCGTCACAGAGGACACTGCGTATGGCACTTCGTGGTGAACAAATTCCAGGTAACCGCTCCAACCAGGGCAAAGCGATGCTCCGGACCAAAATCCTGACGACCACTGGAGATCCAGGGAAGCAGCTTGGGCGACACTGCTTTCATTAAGCTGCTTAGTGGAGACATCCTTTGCAATTATCTTGGAATATCCATTGGAATCCTGATCAAAATAATGAGTCACAGGAAGAAATACTTTGGGAGTTGACCTGTGATCTTCACTTTCCAGGCTGGAAGACCGAGGAACAGTAGAGTCCGCTTGTAGAGCGGATTTTGGAGTGACGCATAAGACATCTCCCATTGCATAGAATGCTCCGTGCCCATTAAGAGTGTTTACATTATGGTCAGCGTTCTCAAAGATCACTTGGAGGAATGCCTCAGGATCAATAATTGATGGCGCACTCTTTGATAACGAATCTTCAAATTTCATTGCTTCCTTGTAAGATGCATAGGCGCCTAAGCTGTGAAGAGTGTCAATGAGGGATCTGGAGCCGTAACGCCTATGAAGAGCGACGCTTAAACCGACATGAATCGGAGACAAAAATGAGCGAGGACGCACAGCTGACACGATCGAGAGGCCGATCGACTTAACTATCTGCGTACGAGCCGGATCAGATTTTTTTCTTGTCAGTGTCACAAATAAGATCTTCAATGGATGCTTGAAGGCTTGCTGGAATTAAATCTTGGCTCCAGTAGCCATTTCTTCGACTGAGGAAATGGTGTCATCATACCCGCGAGATTTAATGTCTTTTCGAATCAGCTTTGCAGCAAGTGATATAATCCTAAGTTTCCCTTTTTCCGGGTCACCACTTTTTGCAGTGTACCAACTGGCATTCAGAATTCTATTAGCAAAGCCCGTAAAACACACAATACAGCTCCGTAAATGTTATGGCGTCACCATACTTTTCTTTAATTTAGATTTTAAATGTTTTACAGTGTACATCTCCCCGGATTCATGTTTTTCCATTACTTCCATGAGTGATGCTAGAGTAACCTGGCAATCAGCAGATTCTTTATCTAGCTCTTGGCACAAAAAATCAAATGCTGTTTTTTGTGGACGTCTTCTTTTATGCCTTTGTTGTGCGCGTTGCCTGGGACAGAAGAGCCGGGCCGTTTGAAATTCGCGTAGCACTTCCGGTGATATCTTCCTTCAGCAGCTACCAAATCCGTCAAGGCACTCAAATTTAATTCAACTCTTCGTCCAAGTCGTCATTCTTCTTCTTAGCTTCTCAACGGAGGGCGTCAATAAACTCAATGTACTTTACTTTGCTGAACGGATTGCGATCAGGATGAGCATAGTCTATTTTTTTTTCACAAAAAAGACACTGAGTTTTAAAATCGAACACAAAGTCTCCAGATTGAAAGTATTCGCGGTGATGACTATCAGATTTTGAATTGAAATATCTTTAAAATAAGTGTTATTGAGGAAAGGTTACAACTGATTAGGTGTATTAAGAGGGGTGGTGGGTGGGAAGGCGGAGGGGGTGGCCCGTACATGATTCAATTTCAGGCTGAGTGGTCCGCAGACTTCTACGGATTCAGAACCACTGATTTACACCCATTGTAGCCATATTCCAGGCAACGAACGCCGTGTTTTCGGACTTTTTAGGCTTTTCTTTACAGTGAATAATTAATTTTATCATCGCTGATAAGTTATCGCGTGTATGTGACTGCATTTTAGCATCGAAGCAGGTCATATTTTTTGTCAACATTCGGATTTTTTACCCCCCAAAAAAGCCCAAAAAATTCAAAATTTTTGGATATTTTTTACAGTGTACCAATTTTTTCCTGGGTACCTGAAAATATTATTCCGCATACAAATAATTAATATTAATAAGCCAAAAACATCCAGATTATGACCACTCATTCGCGATTTATAAGCGTTCCAGGAAAATTCCAAGTTTCTCCAGGGTTTTCCGGGATATTTCAGGTATTCCATCAAGGAGGCCGAGGGACGTTTAGGATTATGTTATTTGAAGGTACTTACAACTATTTTTTCATATCCGGACTTGATATTCTAAATTTCCGGGTTTGACCTTTTTTCGTCTAATTGCACTGGGCTAATTATGAACACAGCCTACTGAATTCAAATGGGTTCTTTGACATGCCAACATCGTATGACATGCATGTCGTAAATTTTTGCCGCCTTTCAAAAAAAAAAAAACAACAAAAAACACCACGGCCAGGAGCGAACCTGCAAGCTTGGGGTTAGTAGACCGTCACGTTATCCACCATAATATGATTTCACTTCACAAAAGCCTTATTTTAAGTATCGTCCAAATCAATAAGTGGAATAAGTAGTTCCGTGAAGAACTAATAGGGGCTTTGTGACTTCTTGGTCATGTAGCCCCGTGTGTGTAGTTGTAATTCAGATGAGGATTGCGAAGGTGGCAGCCGTGTCCTTAGGTTAGGAACCATCCCGGCATTCGCTTGGAGTAGAAGTGGGGAAACTACGGAAACCACTTCCAGGATGGCTGATGTGGAAATTGAACCCACCTCTTCTCAGTTTTGCCTCACGAGGCTGAGTGTATCCCGTTCCATCCCTCAGACCAGAATTACATTTTTTTTGGCAGAGCCGGGAATCGATCTCGGGCCTTCGGGGTAACAGCCAAGAGTGCTAGCCTCTACTCAAAGAGGCGAACGTGTATGTTCTATTTATTTATTTGTTTATTTGTTTATTTATTTATTTGCTTATTTGTTTATTTATTTATTTATTTGTTTTTTATTTATTTGATTATTTGTTTATTTATTTATTTGTTTTTATTTATTTGCTGATTTGTTTATTTATTTATTTGTTTTTATTTATTTGCTTATTTGTTTATTTATTTATTTATTTGTTTTTTATTTATTTGCTTATTTGTTTATTTATTTATTTGTTTTTATTTATTTGCTGATTTGTTTATTGATTTATTTGTTTTTATTTATTTGCTGATTTGTTTATTTATTTATTTGTTTTTATTTATTTGCTGATTTGTTTATTGATTTATTTGTTTTTATTTATTTGCTTATTTGTTTATTTATTTATTTATTTGTTTTTTATTTATTTGCTGATTTGTTTATTTATTTATTTGTTTTTATTTATTTGCTGATTTGTTTATTTATTTATTTGTTTTTATTTATTTGCTGATTTGTTTATTTATTTATTTGTTTTTATTTATTTGCTGATTTGTTTATTTATTTATTTGTTTTTTATTTATTTGCTTATTTGTTTATTGATTTATTTGTTTTTATTTATTTGCTGATTTGTTTATTTATTTATTTATTTGCTTATTTGTTTATTTATTTGTTATTTATTTATTTATTTACATATTTGTTTATTTGTTTATTTATTTGCTTATTTGTTTATTTGTTTGTTAATTTA
The DNA here is from genome assembly GCA_946902985.2 of Meconema thalassinum. Taxonomy (NCBI): domain Eukaryota; kingdom Metazoa; phylum Arthropoda; class Insecta; order Orthoptera; family Tettigoniidae; genus Meconema; species Meconema thalassinum. Next base: position 220,052,114 of record OX336391.1, read on the forward strand.
TTTGCTTATTTTTTATTTGTTTATTTATTTGTTTATTTATTTGCTGATTTGTTTATTTATTTGTTTATTTGTTTGTTTATTTATCTATTTATTTATTTGTTTATTTATCTATTTATTTGTTTATTTATTTGCTTATTTGTTTATTTATTTGTTTATTTATTTGCTTATTTGTTTATTTATATGTTTATTTGTTTATTTGTTTATTTATTTGCTTATTTGTTTATTTGTTAATTTATTTGCTTATTTTTTATTTGTTTATTTATTTGCTGATTTGTTTATTTATTTGTTTATTTGTTTGTTTATTTATCTATTTATTTATTTGTTTATTTATCTATTTATTTGTTTATTTATTTGCTTATTTGTTTATTTATTTGTTTATTTATTTGCTTATTTGTTTATTTGTTTATTTGTTTATTTATTTGCTTATTTGTTTATTTGTTTATTTATTTGCTTATATGTTTATTTGTTTTTTTATTTGCGTATTTGTTTATTTATTTATGTATTTATTGTTTATTTATTTATGAATTTACACAAACCGCCCACTGGCCTGCTCGGAGCAACTAACCTGGGAATAAGGGGTGTTTTTGACCGGTGAGAGAGAGGTAGCTGTATTGTAATGGGGCAGGTGAGACAAGCTAACAGTGCTGACACCACTCAGGACGTGGTGCTGTGATTAGCCTTCCAGTCAGTCACCCCTGACTTCCAGGTTCGATTCCTGCCTCTGCCAAGGTCTCTGTCTGAAGGTTGTTGGAACGCGATACACTTCGTTAGCCTCATGAGATAAAGCTCTGAAGAAGTGGGGTTGGATTCCCAACTCGGCCATCGTTAAGTAGGTGTTGCATGGTTCCCCACTTCTATTCCAGACAAGTGCAAGAATGGGTCCTAACTTAAGGCCTTCCTTATCTTTACCTCAATTACAAATACGCACTCTACTGGGACAATAAGACAGGCTATGAGACAAATTCTACCCATGCCCTATATACAGGGAGCGGCAAAAAGATCTGACGGTTTTTAAATCACAACAACACAAACATTTTAAATGATACAAACTCTTTTATTACTTATAACAGCAAGGTGTACATGTCAATTAATGGAAAACATGAAAGAACAATAGATTTTAACTTTTAAGATTTGAAGATAACGTCTTTTAAATGATGCCCATCTTTTGCCATGCATTCTTCCAGTCTTGCACTGAAGCTTTGCATAGTCATTAGGCTTCAACTGCTGGACAATAACCATTTTATACGGATGAAAATGCAAAACGAAACGCAATATTCGTCTCACTGTTCGATCAGACATTTGCAAAGCAGCAGCTTGTTTACGAGCCGGCCGCCGTGGACTGGTTTCCACAGCTTGTCTCACTCGCTCAACATTCAACATTTTCTGGTGTCCTGGCTGACTTTCGACGGCCTGTCGACGTACGTTTTAAGGCTGAACCTGTAGCTCTAAAATTACTCACCCATAACAAAATTGTGTTACGAGATGGAACGCGTCCTCTTCGACTCGCTCAGCCGTACAACGACATAAACCGTCAGATCTTTTTGCCGCATGGCAAAAGATGGGCATCATTTGAAAGACGTCATCTTCAAAAAGTTAAAATCTATTGTTCTTTCATGTTTTCCATTAATTGACATGCAAACCTTGCTGTTATAAGTAATAAAAGAGTTTGTATCATTTAAAATGTTTGTGTTGTTGTGATTTAAAAACCGTCAGATCTTTTTGCCGCTCCCTGTAGTACTACGATATGCAAGGTCTTTTAGCCTAACATCCAAGCTGTACTCATAAAGACATATTTCAAATTCTGTTTACAAAATAGGTAAAATAGGCAACGCTTGACGCATTGTGTGTTTGTTTGTTCCAGCCGAGAGATGGTCTTCAGCCTGGTTGTGCTCACGCTCGCCCTATCAGCTGTGTCAGGTGTGTAGCCACTTCATCTCATTGATCTCTATGCTACTACTGGATTTGACTTGCGTCTCGCGACAGACTGATTGGTCGCTCTGACCAGGATCGAGGCATACCTTTAACCTCACTTTTGTAACACAGGCGATTGTTATTCCAGTCACGTTTCAACGACGTTTACAAAATTATATTTATTTAAATTTGTTCAAAATTTTGAAATCTCATTACAGATATAAAAGTTTGCATACTTACGAGTGGTTGAATGCCTAAACGTTAACGTAGTTTTGGTAAGATAACGAACGGAAAGATTCTGTTGTATTGTCACTAACAGCCCACGATAGCGAGGAAAGAAGAATGAGCGCTGGTCGACTGCTTTAATCTATAATTTTATTAAGAATAATACTGTTCATTTCATTTCATCAGTGTGCTTAGCTTTTGTTGATGAAAAACTTGCGTCTCGCAACCGACTTGGCTGGACAACTCTTGATCTTGTACTGTACGAGAAGCTGGAATGGATAGGTTAAGAAAGTAACGTCGAGTTTTGATGACGTCACACCATTCAACCAATCAGCTTATCCAGCCAAGTCTGGCGCGAGACGCAAGTCTCCCACTGCGCACTGGTGAAGTGAGGTTACATTTGCCTGGCATTGCTAGTCAAGCACCATGGCGCGCTCGTCGAAAGGATGCGTACACGCTGGGCCGCCGAGGGGCAAGGGGGCATATTCATAGGGGCCCATAAGCAATGAGGGCCCGTTAGTCAGTTTAGTGTAGCTACTTTTGTATTACGTAAAGTGCTGTCTATAACTTACAAGCCAACGGCCTAGCCATGTTGAAACACCGGATTCCATGAGAACTCCGCAGTTAAGCAGCATCGGGCGTGGTCGGTTCTAGGTACTGCGCACTGTTGGCTAACATAAGGAGGAGCGGAAAGGCCCTGGCCACCCTACCGCACGTAAACTCCGGCTGGGGATAGCCTCTTCGGAGGCTCGGACCTGCCTTCGGGCAGAATACCAATTAAATTTAATAACTTACAACCTGTCCGAGGCTTTGCAGAGTAATGATGTCGATTTGTCTATAGCTTTGGAGAAGATATCTCATGTTACCATCTTTTAACTGTCAAGAGAAAAGGGGACAGATAACACTTAAGAGGCATATATGACAGTGCGAAAGTATTGACAAAAAACATTCATTTGGTAAAAGAAGTTCCTCGAATTTGAAAATTACAAAAAAGGAAGAAAAACGTTTAAATGTACCATACCTTATTATACCCGAGAAGAGTATTAAATTCGACCATATGACTGTGAATTAGGAGTTATAACAGTTTAGGAATAATCTACTGTACTACAACTTTGTGTTGAATCTGCTATCAAACTAACGCGGAGTTTTAAAATGCTCCTTGTTTTTCATTAAGTACAAGTCGGGCCGCGGATAGCGCGCAAGCGAGATAACCAGGGCCATTAAAGGCATTAAGTCACTAAACGTTCATCTTCGAGGGTGTGTAGTGTTAGCGCACAGATAAGAAGGTAACATAAACAACTGCTTCTTGCAAGATTTATTTAAAGAAGCACAGATGTTTTTTAATTTCTTAGGGGGCTGGATGACCTCATTTCACCAGTTAAAGGTTAGAACTTACCTATTCACAGAAGATGCTGAAAATGTTCTACTTCAGCTGACAGACTATAACTTTGGAAGTTACATCGTTACAATATATAGCTACTCTTGTTACCCCCCCGTGCGTGTCTACTGTAATTAATCGAAGCATGTTTGATGTTTAATTGTGTGGTAATTTAAAATACAAAGTGTGCAGATCAATCACCCGTACTCTAGTGGAGCTGGAGAACAATGTACGGCAGCAGATATCCCTCACAACAGAAGGGAATTACAACGTGTAAACGCTAATTTATTTACACGGTACAACGCCTGTCTGTCAGCTAAAGGAGAACATTTTCAGCATCTTCTGTGAAAAGGTAAGTTCTTTAATCATGATTTGCTGGTGAATTTACCATTAATTAATGTACTTTGTTACGGTTTCCACCTGCGCACAATCGTCGGACCGAGCTCGGTTGGCTGGCGGAAGGCGCGCGCGCCCGGCAGCCGGTCGCTGGCCCCGCTCCAGCAAAAGACTCTCTCTGTATATTTCTTAAAATAAATGCTAAAATATTTTCTATTAAATAAGATGTATGTCTGCATTTAAATTATGACTGTGCGTCAATGGCATTATCGGGGAAGATGACCTCGTTGTTCCGTCCTTTAAACAACAATAACTAACTAATGGCATAATCTTTCCCGAATAGCTAGTAGTGGATAGTATTAATTGAAAGTATTTCAAGAGGGGCCCGAGAAAAGAATTGCATAGGGCTCCTTAAATCCTCTTGGTGTCGGTACACGAGTTTATTTAAGCTTATTAACACGCTAATTCTGGAAGGAAATTACCAACATGACTTTTATAGATTAAAAAGAGGGCACTGGGTATATGCTAAGTCATTCTACTACATTATTTATTTTATTGAATCCGCCTGGTCAATATTATATTATATGATGCAATAAATAATACTTTCTGAGCAATGTCCGGCAATCCGGAACCAGGAGTATGATGTTGATTATTATTACTAGCAGAAGTACCCGTTCTTCGAACGGTGTTCGGTGTTAACACCAGACATTATCAATTGAGCTACTGTTGCAATGGTTAGCGGTTTGTCATTCCTTCAAGTTTATCAGAACGAAGTTAGTTTTCTGGGAATATCACACACACGGTTAATTTAAGGCCCTTAAAATGTAGTTTTCGGAGACCCTTTATAGATTCCCGAATTTTGTGTCTCACATTGAGAAGCGAAACATATGCTTCGGTCGTTCTTCTAGGATAATTTTTATATTTCGCCTATTTTAACATGTATTGAGAAGTTTTTCTCTATATCCACTCTTCTACTGTATGAAAAGTGCGGTGAGGAGTTTTATAAATGATTGATGTATTGACTCTCATGGTTACCATACCTAATTTTACGATGCACCAAGCATCCGAACACGAGGTATAGGCGTACATAAAGATACACAGAAAGACAGTCAGACAATTCTATTGTCTACAACATATTATCCAGATATCCAAATATGCGTATATCTACCACACAGTATCAAACAAAATCATCCTTACCATGAACCCGTTTGTCGACAAAAAAAATTAGTTAAAATGTGCTCTCAGACTAAATTCACCTAACGTGTACTTCCTCACGTGAAATAGAATTGAAAGCCTTGTAGACGAAACGCAATACACGTCACATAAAAACTGACCCTCTACGTTGTGCTAGGTGCCCATACACAGGAAGACCCCTTTCATAAATTATAAAGGCTTGTGGTGCATGAAAATTCAGGTTCTTTAGCCTCAAATTGCCCAAATTCCTAAAAGCCGCAAAAAAAAAAAAAAAAAAAAAATGCTGGTTCAATTCAAGAATTTTTGAAAATAATATTGCTGTTTGGAGATATAATATACCTTCTGTACTATATGTCGAACGTGAAAATTGCATGAAAAAAAATCTAGGTTACCCCTTGACCCCCTTAATTGCATTGATGAATTGTACAGTCTACGTTAGCTCCGTGATAACCTTCTAGCCATTTGCAAACTTTCACAGAAATGTAATAAATGGAGTGACATTGCTTCTTACAGAAATAGAAGGAAAGTTGTAAGCCACCCCTTGATATAATGTTCTCATGGTTACCGATTTGCATTCCTCCATTAGTTTGTTAAATTAAATTAAATTAGTTTTCTGGGAATATTTCAGAAACTGTTGGATTTAGAGCCTTATAATGTAGTTTTCGAGGACCCTTTAGGGCCCCCGAGTTTTGTTTCTGGCACCGAGGGGGATTTGTCTCGTCATTGTACGCCATAATATAATACTAATAATAATATAATATAGGGAGAAATTAAAAGACCTATTTTTTAAAATTATTAATGCAGCCAATGGCCATGTACTTTTCTTTTCAGGACGAGTCAGGGAAGGGATATTATCAGAGAAATAAGCATTCAATCACGCATGAGCAAAATGGAAATGGCCTACCATTAAACTAAGGACATCTATAAGAAAAGGTCAATATCCTTCAACGCAAAACTAAAACATTACTGCAGTGTCATCCGTCCGGAGGTCTTGCATGCTTCTGAATGCCTCACGATGAACAAAAAAGGCTTGGTCGAGAAACTGGAGGCCAAAGAAAGAAACATTTTGAGAAAGATATTGGGTTCCATCAAAGGCAATGGGGAATACAGAAGACGGCATAACCATGAACTATATACTCATGTGGAGAAGATAAGTAACGTCATCCGGAAGAGAAGGATACCATTTTTTGGGCATGTGAAACGAATGATTCCAGCGAGACTGACCAACCGCAACATAACTTACTTTTAGGAGAGGAAAACAAAGTGGGCCTGGTTCATAGAACTGGATAAAGATCTGAAAGAAGTGGGGATTACACCAATTGACATTCAGGAGCGTGCCCCACTCAAAAGGAAACTTCAAGCTTGCAAAGGTTTCGAAGAAAAAACGAAGCTGAAAACGGGAAAGATTTGGACCCAGGAACGGAAGGAAGTCCACCGAGAACGAATGCGGGCGTACTGGGCAAACATCAAAGCCAGTAGGAGACAGTGGGAATGACGCGGTCCATAGATGGCCTATACGAAATGAATGAATGAATAATATGGGGATAGGAATATAATAAACCTGCCGTACCACACCCGCAGGTGTAAGTCGCGTGAAAAAATTCTAGAGTAACCCTTGATCCCCTTAAGCGCGTTAAACGTATTGATGAATTTTACGGCTTAATTTTGTTCCGTGATAACCTTCAAGCCGTTTGCAAACATTCTCACTAATGTAGCCTAATTAATGGAATTGCATTGCGTCTTACAGCAATAGATGGACCTCTGAGAATCCGTTGCCATGGTTACTGGCTTGCATTTGTTCATTAGTTTATTAAATGAAATTAGTTTTCTGGGAATATCTCAAAAACAGTTGGTTTTAGGGCCTTAAAATGTGGTTTTCGGGTACCCGAGTTTTGTCTCTCACATTGAGGGGCTGAAAATGAGCTTTGTCTCGTCCTTCTACGCCTATTTCAGCATGTATTTTAAGGGGGCAGGCCCCCTTTTATGAGGGGTACGGAGAAGAGTTATATCAATGATAAGTGTCGTGCCTCTGATGGATATCTGTACCAAACTTTACGTTGATACACCCAGCCGTTCTCGAGTTATAAGGGAACAAAGTTGTCCACAGACGAACAAACAAACAAACAGACAGACAGACAGACGAAAAAATCGCGCGCATCCGTCAAAAACAGTCTGAAACGCGTAAACAACTCAATTTTCCGTATAAATTCAGAGAAAAACAGACAAACTTTCATTTTTGTATATAGAGAGATATACTGCACCGGTTGGTGTTGACCGTGTTTTATTGCACAAATTTAGGTTTCACTCGCTAACCGTTGGAGATATACGAAAAGTGATAAGGACCTTTCAGATAGAAAATTAAATGTTAAAGCTCATGTATGCCATCAAAAGTTTTCTATTTCTTGGCGTTCTCTTTTTATTTGAAATGGAATTATGAAATTTTGAAACCAAAGGGTGTAGTGACGTCAAAAATGTCGGTTTTACTCGCTAACCGTTGGATATACACGAACAGTGATAAGGACCTTTTGGATAGGAAATTAAATTTCAAAGCTCATATGTGCCATCAAAAGTTTGCTATTTCCTACCGTTCTCTTTTTATTTGACATGGAAATGTGAAATTTTGAAACCAAAGGGCGTAGTGACGTCACTAAAATGGTCGCCATTTTTAATGTGCACAATTTCGAAATCAAAAGTATCCTATATGTAAACCTGGTAAATCAGCTACATCCATGCAAAATTTCATTTAAATCGGACCAGTGGTTCTTGCGTTATTGAGTAACACACATACAGACAGACAGACAGACAGAAAGACAGACACACACCATCTCATTTTTATATATTAGTATGATTATTATTATTATTTAACATACATGTTTCGGTATCCAGTGACACCTTCTTCAGTGTTTAACAATACTAAAATGGAGATATCCTTACAACAATTTTGATTAAAATAAAAAGTTCCAAATACTTAAATAAGCATTTTTCAATAGCCTATGTCTCTAAACTGTGCCATTAGAGTTGCGATGGATGGTGGTGAAATTATAAACAAGTGATAGACTGAATTGAAATTTCTACCTTCGACATTTCCCAAAGTCAAAACCTTATTTGCTGTCTTATTCTCGTTGTAGTTGTTCGAACAGCTTCAAACAATATTTATTTTAGGCGGCTTCGGTGGCATAGTCGGTAGCATGCTGAGCTTCTTTGCCCAAGGTCGTGGGTTCAAACCCGGCCGAAGTCGTCGGATTTTTTATGAGCGTTAACAATCCCTCAGTATGCCTTCCTTCGGAGGGGAAGTAAAGCAGGCGGGCCCATGTCATAGATTTATGGCATGTAAAAGAACCTCCCACTAACTACACTTGTGTGAAGCAAAATTTGTAGGTTAGGTTTGATTAATGCTCTTAGGTTCCAACGTTCATCGCCAGGAGCCGACTGTAGTGGCATCTAGAAACCAAGTTCAGAGCTAGTTCTCGTTGACGGTGGCGTTTGGTAGCAAACGTAGGAACTACTTGAAAACTGAATGTCTGCAGTCCTTACTGAATTAAATACAGATAACACACACTAATACAGCCATCACACTTAACACCGGTTATCAGAGAGATTCTTCACACACCCAAGGTACACGGGGCTACATGACCGCGTTGTCGCAGCCCCTAAACTGAGGAACCAACCAACCAACCAATGGATGCCTCATACATACTGTAGGTCTTGTATAATAAAGGGTTCTCTGGCGAGCTCGTATACTGTACTAGCATCGAATTTGCGTGTTTCGAACCCCCTGGGTGGCTTTCAAGAATCGTGACTTGACTGCTTCCAAAGTCATTAGATCTTTTAGACTCATATTTTCCCATATGATATCTATTCCGTAGATTGCAATTGGAACAATTTTCGCTTGGAACAAGGCCATAGCAGTTTGCAATGATAATCTGGATATTTCGTTGATGTCAAAAATGCTTCTGTGGCAGATGCTACTCGGGATGGGGTTGTATAACAAGCCAGTGAATTACTGACACGGGCCAAGCAAATGCCAACTGACTGCGTCATGCAAGGCAGCCATTGCACAGCTCACGGTCTAATAGCTGCAATCTCCATTTGCCATGTTGATACGTTAACAATTCGCGCACCAAACAGTGTTTTCTTGTCTTATTTCAGGAGAGTAAAGCCTAGATGATAAATCAGGAGAGTATAGTTTGCACCTACCAGAACATCCTAATCCTCAACCCTAAACCCTTTCTTGTCGGGTGATAATGGCCACGGTGATGGTAAGATAAGTTGTCATAACAGACCCTGTATTAACATGTCGTGTTTTCTTCATTTCAGGACAAGACTGGGGATACGGCGAAGACGATGGTAAGTTATGTTCATACTTTAGGTTAGTCGAATCCCGGGCAAAACACGAGGTGCTCTACATCTACCTAGTCACGCTATTCGTTGTCCCAAATACACACATCAAAAAAAGTTTTGCATCACCTCGGTTCCCAGATCTCCGGCATATAGACGTTGACTGTGTATATTGTATCCAAGATACAGTCCCTTTGACTGTTCATAGATGTCACTAAAACTGCTCAAAGATGTAAACAACCATGCATGAGCAGGGCCTATTAGACGGAGGGGGTACGACAGCCGATCAGTTCCAGTCATTCCACCAGGACGAAGGTACGCTGCTCATGTTGTCTGTAGTTCTACCATGCCTAGAAGGTCAATACCGCAGTTCGATCGCGTCCGCATTGTTACTTTGTGTCAAGAAGGGCTCTCAACAAGGAAAGTTTCCAGGCGTCTCAGAGTGAACCAAAGCGATGTTGTTCGGACATGGAGGAGGTACAGAGATACAGGAACTGTCGATGACAGGCCTCGCTCAGGCCGCCCAAGGGCTACTACTGTAGTGGATGACCGCTACTTACGGATTGCCGCTCGGAGGAACCCTGACAGCAATGCCACCATGTTGAATAATGCGTTTCGTTCAGCCACAGGACGTCGTGTTTCAACTCAAACTGTGCGCAATAGGCTGCATGATGCGCAACTTCACTCCCGACGTCCATGGCGATGTCCAGCTTTGCAACCCCGACACCATGCAGCGCGGTACAGATGGGCCCAACAACATGCTGAATGGACCCCACGGAATTGGCATCACATTCTCTTCACCGATGAGTGTCGCATATGCCTTCAACCAGACAATCGTCGGAGACGTGTTTGGAGGCACCCTGGTCAGGCTGAACGTCTTAGACACACTGTCCAGCGAGTGCAGCAAGGTGGTGGTTCCCTGATGTTTTGGGGTGGCATTATGTGGGGCCGACGTACGCCACTGGTGGTCATGGAAGGCTCCGAAACGGCTTTACGATACCTGAATGACATCCTCCGACCCATAGTGCAACCATATCGTCAGAATATTGGAGAGGCATTTGTCTTCATGGACGACAATTCTCGACCTCATCGTGCACATCTTGTGAATGCGTTCCTTCAAGATAACGACATCGCTCGACTACAGTGGCCAGCATGTTCGCCAGACATGAACCCTATCGAACATGCCTGGGATATGTTGAAAAGGGCTGTTTATGGACGTCTTGACCCACCAACCACTCTGAGAGATTTACGCCGAATTGTCGTTGAGGAGTGGGACAATTTGGACCAACAGTGTCTTGATGAACTTGTGGATAGTATGCCACGACGAATACAGGCATGCATCAATGCAAGAGGACGTGCTACTGGGTATTAGAGGTAGTGGTGTGTACTGCAATCTGGACCACAAATGCTGAAAGTCTAGCTGTATGATGGTACAACATGCAATGTGTGGGTCTCATGAGCAATAAAACGAGCTGAAATGGTGTTTGTGTTGATCTCTATTCCCTTTGTATTTAACGGTTCCGGAACTCTTGGAACCGAGGTGATGCAAAACTTTTTTTGATGTGTGTATAAGAAAACGTTCACAGTCATAGTTAGAGCCCTATGCGGATAAACGAAATGTTAACCGCATCCGTCTCGCATCCGCATAACTGTTATCCGCATCCGCCCCGCATCCCCACGACCTTTTTCACATTCGCAAGTTTGTTATCCGAATCTACTGGCATTACCATATTATTTTTTAATATTTTAATATTAATTTTAATATTTTAATATTTTTATAATATTTTTATAAAACATACTGTGTACTGTGCCCGCTTCTCCAATGGGACAGGCGATCACCCGGCTAGCACCCCGGCCCCATTAGAAGAAACAGCCAAGGGAGTGGGTACAAAAAAAATTAGGGCATGAATCTTGGTTCATACAGACAAGACTATGAAAAGCTCCAGTGAGCTAGAGACAAAGGGTCTCGGGTCGTTTACGGGTTGGGATGGTAAATAGACTGAACCAGGATTCACAAGCAAAACCCTAACTTGAATTGACAAACAGAAAAGAAAGTAAAAGCCCTCGTAAAATCACATCCGCTCCTTTATTGGCCAAAGGATAAATAAATATGCAACCTGCCTATCACGCACGAGTATAATGTTATGGTGGGACAAAGTCCGGAAAAGAAATAAAGTTCATAGTCCCTAAACAAAGGAAAGAAAATTACGCTTATTCAAACTCGTGGGTGTCCTCTCTTAAAGTTCCGACAGGGAGATCGTCTTTCAAAAAGCTAAATTAACCATAATTTATCGGTGCACACGCATGTAAACATCACTACCCAATCAACATAAAGTTCACCTGCGGCAAAAAAAACTCTAAGAAAATATCGAATGTCTATATAAATTACAACTGTCTACCCTTATACAGTAATGGACGGATCTCCTCTATCGAACTGCAAATGAATAATTAAAGAGCATCATGTTACATCAAATAGCACTCAAACATCGACTCAGCTTCACATAAGATGACATTTCAACAATTAATTATAACCTATCATAAATTATTAACACACCCAGATTGTGCTTACATATTTACACTACTAATTCTTATTATTATTATTAATTTATCTTCCTCTTTCCAACAACCTTGATCCACACGGTCATATTTGTCCTTGTAATTAAATTATAGCATTGTCAAATGTTTATGAAAGGTTAAGAACCTCGCAATAAGGCGCCCTAGCGTATTTCATACTCACATAACCAACATTTAATCGTAACCCTTCCGCCGAACACTCTGTGTGAAGATCCAAACAACCTGACTGTCGAGCGCACCATCAATTACACCCCTGCGCTATTCAATACAACTCATCAATGAACGTGGCACGTTCGTCAAGAGGACCTTGTCCTTACAACTACAATTCCACGGACATCCGTCGCCCCGTGAATAATCTCGTCACATTTTGACGGAAAAATACCATATCTAATTACCACATAATTATCACATAAACTTTACACAACATCATTACAAAATAAATCAGGCATTATCAGCATGTCTCAAGAACCCACACTAACAGAGCGTATCAACTTTATCGGGACCACGAGGTCGTATGATAATATGGCATCCTATCCAAGGAACCTTATCCGGCAATCTTCAACCATATTCATTGCTATAAAAATCTGTTCATTCCGTGACAAACCTTTCAGAATAGAATTCGAATAATGACCTCTGAAATCGACGTGCTAGGATCTCCCAGCAAAATGGGCATCTCTTATTATGGTTACCCAATTTCAAATTATTATTATTATTATTATGACTCAGAGAATAAATACATGTCTTACTCCTACCATTGATGCTGTAAATTTATATAGGTCAAATGACCCGAGAAGAAAGACAAAAAAAAACATCTGCACGACCCTATGAAAAAAAAAATGATGCTCTTATTCAATCTGGAATAAATTATTATAAAGGGCGTTAAGTTACACGATCTCAGGTTATCTCATTGCATGGCTATTCGAGGTAGAAGTTCTCTTCTTTCTGATGAACAAGGATGGAAAGGAAACGTCTTACTTTATATCTGGCGTCCTCGGAAATCCATGGCGTCGGCGTCGTCATCGTCTGCGGCGTCAGGGCGGCGGCGTCCCTCCAGCGTCCCCGCGATGTGGTCTCCCAGCGTACTGGTAGAGGTATCCGCCTCTGGCAACTCCCGATCTCCTGGCGACGCCCATGTCTGCCCACAGGTTGTCCCCCGTCACCTTCATCAGCGCCGTGGATCGACGTCCCAACCATGGTCCACTCGTCCACCTCGTTGAGACCGTTCATCCCATTATGGCCCCTTAGCAGTTCAGTGCAGCATAATTCGCGTGTTAATATGCATGTTGATGCCCAGAATATGTGAGTCCATGGCTATTAAGTTCATGCTGCCATGCGGCAATATTACACCTCACTATATCAGAGCACATTCATGCTCGCACACTAAAGCGTCTAGTTCCTGGTTCACTTGAGTTATATGTTTTCACTTCCTTTAGCCCGGTGACACACTTCCTTCCACGAGGAGCTATTTCGAGCTGGCCTTGACCGACATATCAAGTTGCCTGCGGCCCGTAGTCTTCCAACCCAAGCTTAAAGTAGATGTGGCCTCCCTTACTGCGTTTTCACTACGTGTCTTAAAACGCCGTACTGCTATGCTATTTCCGAATGGATGTCAGTTAAAATATAGGGCCTCGCGATAATGTTTCGCCTCGACTATCCTTATATAGTTCTTCCCCTGATACTCGTAAATTTAAACACCTCCTGGTATCAATCTTTAATGAACATAAATTGTCGGCATAAACGGACTTCCTTTATCAGTTCTAACTGTTTCCTCACATACTAGCAAGTCCGATATCGCCTTGAAATTCACACTGTTCGACAAACAAACTGACATACTTCACTGTAAAAAATCTCACTGGCAATATATGCACGCTAGTTTCAGGCTTCATGGCCTGCTGGTTACTCACAAAAACCATTCAAGTTCCCGATGTAAAATCACTGTCTACATGACATGGGCTAATCTTCCGTGCTCCGCTGTGTGACATTCTCGTCCACGCACTACTGACTCACATACTGCTGATTCACATACTAAACATTCCGGAACTCCGTCCTTCTTCGAGAAAAAGAAAGTGGGAGGGGTTGGAACCTTCTGGAGCATTCCCCTGCTCTCGCCGCGTCATGCCATGACGTCATACTGACTCTCCGAGTTCCTTCATCTTCTGTCATCCGGGGCTGGTAATTGACCCTGACTGGATCGGTCACATCTCTCCCGCGGCCTTCAAAATATAAGCGGTGGGAACATAGCTTATGTTTTTCCTCAAGTGATGCATGTGAACGATCTTTTTCAGTCATCTCCTCAATGCTGACTAACGGGCTTGCCGGTGATACTTCCGCAGATTCGCAGCATTGAAATTCCCAACAAGTGCATTCGTGACGTTGTCAACCACCCTATAGCAATTGTTGTCCATCACTCTGGCAACCCTATGGGGTCCCGAAAATGGGCGCGCAAATTTCCCATACACTCTGAGTGGTAAGTTTGATGACGTGGGTTTTCGAATCAGCACTAGGTCATTGACTCGAAGTGGCTCGCGAAAACGGCGGCCAGCCTTCCTTCTCTCCCGTTTCTGCGCCTGTAGCTGCATCCTCTCCCGAGCCAGTTCGTTTCTCCTTTGCACCGACGGCTCAATCTCTGGGGGTGCCTGTATAACAGCATGCCAAGGTCTACTCGGTTTTCGTCCATGGTGCAGAAGGCAAGGAATTTGTCTGGTACTCTCATGTGTTGTAGAATTCAAGCAACGTTCAATTATGGGTACCACTTCCATCCATCGATGATGCTGTTCATGACAGTAAATCCGGCAGTACTTTCCAATCTCCGCATTTACTCTTTCAACAGGATTTCCTTCTGGGTATCTTATGGAGCTCAAGATATGCCTTATGCCGAGTCGTGCCATAGCTTCTTGAAATTCAGCGCTCGTAAACTGCGTTCCGTGATCGCTCAGAAGGAACTCTGGCTTCCCTGCAGTTGGAATCACGCCGGTCTCAATCCTGCGAATCACGTATCGGGATGTTGCCTTCTGGATAGGGTGCAACATGACTAATTTGGTAAACACATCCATCGTCACCAAGATGTATTGGTTGCCCCTGGTGGACCTCGGAAGGGGGCCATACAGGTCCGTAGCCATTAATTCATTCGGACGAGTCGGTATAATAGCCCTAGGCTTCTCCTTAGATACGTCCGATGGGAATTTGCATCTCTGACAGATGTCGCATGTCCTGATTACCGCTCGTACGGTTTTTCCCATATACTCCCAGGTAAATGTTTCTCTTATGGCATGTAAGGTTTTATCACATCCTCCGTGCCCAATAGATCGGTGAGCCAACCAAACCACTGCTGAAATCAACTTCGGCGGTATTACAATACGTAGCCTTGTGTGGTCTTTATCGACAAACTTGTGAATCACGTCACCAACAATGTGATAAAAGTGAGCAATCTTCGCCGTTCCAGCATAATCAGGATCATCTGCACCCATGCGATTCTTCAAATACCGGTATATCCGTCTTAACGGAGTATATCGCCGTTGCGCCTGGCTCAGGCGTTTCAAACGTTCCACCGTTTCCTGATCGTCCGGTATTAGCTCTACCTGGTGCAAAACAGCCTCCTCACGTGGGTTTCTGCTCAAAACATCCGCTAGAAAGTTTTGCTTTCCGGGCCTATGAATAACTTCTGCATCGAATTGCTGCAGGAACAGGGTCCAGCGTGTGACTCTTTCGCTGGAAATGTCAGACTTTAACATAAACTGTAACGCGCGATGGTCCGTCACAATCACGACCTTATGCCCTAGAAGAATCTTCTTCCACATCTTTAGAGCATAAATTATAGCCAGCGCCTCCAGTTCCGTGGCAAAGTAATTAAGCTCAGGCTGTCGCAATTTCCTACTGGTAAATGCCAGATAATGTTGTTTCTTCTCGTCATCCAACTGGTACAACACAGCGCTCACTCCTACCTTTGAAGCATCGGTGTCAATATAAAATGTTTTGGAGAAGTCTGGGTACTCCAGTTTAACGTTGTTAAGGAGCATGTGTTTGGCTTCCGTGAAGGCCTCTTCACACGCCTGATCCCACTTCCAACGATTGTTTTTCCTGAGCATGCTCTGTAGAGGGGCAACTACATCCGTGTAACGGGGACAATGACTAGAAAAGAATAAAGTCATTCCCAGGAACTGCCTCACTTGTTTCACCCTTTCTGGTCTGGGAAACTCAGCTATCGCTTCAATTTTCTCCGGGTTCGGCCGATATCCATATTCGTCAATGAGATGTCCCAAAAATCGAATTTCTCGATGAAAGAAATTGCATTTCTCCAGGTTTGCCTTGAATCCGGCCGTAAGCAAGTTCTCAAACAACAATCTCAAGTGTTTCAGGTGCTCCTCTACTGACGTGGATGCCAAGATCAAATCGTCCACATAACATAGTACGTGTTTCTTGACCTCTTCACTCAAGTTGCTGTCCAGCGCTCGAATCAGCACAGGGCCACTGTTTTTCAAACCGAAGGGAAGGCGGTTAAAGACGTGGGTCTTCTGCTCATGCAGGAAGCCAGTGTATTGCTTGCTGTTCTCTGTTAATTCGACATGATAATAGGAATTTGTGAGATCTACGGTCGAGAAATATTTCTTTCCTTTAAAGCGCCTCAGCAGCTCTCTAATTTGCGGTGGGCGGTCATATTCTGGCAAAATGCGTGCATTTATTCCACGTGCATCTAGACAAATCCTTAGGCGACCGTTTGGTTTCCTTACAACCGCTAAAGGGTTTAGGAAAGAAGTCGGAGCCTTCTTTATTATGCCATCCTTCTCCATGGCGTTTATCATGGCCTTCACCTCCTCCTTCCATTTCTCTGGGACTGGATATATGTGCTTCCTGTATGGTGAGTCATCACTCAACTTGATATCGTACTGAAAGTTCTTGATAACTCCAGGTTTGTCGCTAAATACATTCTGAAACTCCTGTATTAGGTCATCAAACTGTTTCTGGACGGTTGGATCCAAAATTTCCTTTACACCAACGGGCATGTGGGTGATCGTCTCTTCCTCACGTTCCACGATATTCTCAAGTGTGTTCTCCAAAAGGGCGTGCTCGAGCTGGCATTGATATAACCTTTCGATCCTCTGCTCGGCGATTCTTTTCCGACATACATAACACCCTCTTGCATATTTATAATCCAGCCGTACTCCGAAATGAAGTCAACACCCAGAATTATTTGAAAATTGATGTTGGAGATGGCCACGAACACGTGCTCATAAAACCTCCCCGCGATCTTGATCGTCAACAGGGCCTGCAGCTTGCATCTCACTGAGCGATCGGGAATTACACCTCTAACCTTTACATTCGCTACTGGTAGAGTATGTACGGGTCCTGCCTCCATTATCTCGTCCAAACATGACTGAGACACCACACTAATCATCGCTCCGGTGTCAACCAGGGTTTTTATTTGTTTACCGAGCACCTCTACTGTTATGATCGGCAAAGAATACACTTTCCCGCGGCGGATAACGTCTTCCTCATGAATCAAGTCTTCGTCGGTAGCCTGAAATATCTCTTGAATTTCTATCAGTTCGGGAGGACCAAGGTTTGAGGAATTTCTTAATTTGAAGTTTTTTTTTGTTGATCTGACCGACTTGTGTCAGGTGGTCGGTCAGCTTCCCCCGGTGGTGCGGATGGATTACTCCGTAATTGTTGTAAATATTCCTGGCTCTCTCGATGTCTTTCCGTATAGCTCGGCCGCGACCCCTGCGAACGAGAATCCCTATAGGCATTCTGTCTTTGATAATATTGATTTGACTGCCTTCGTTGATATTCACCATATCGTCCCTTCGTATTGTTGAATCGGGATCTCCTACGTTCTTCATACGGTTTATTCCTCCATCTGGGTCGCTCGTCTGTTCCACCGTAGCTCCTATCTCGGCTCCGATAGTACCCCGTGTCCCTTGGCCTGTACGTCTCCCGCGGCGTTCGCTCTTCCGTCTGCGCAATTTTGTCAATCACGACCGTGTTCACATCTCTATTTTCCTGTCGTCCGGACCTCGCCTGTAACTGTGCGCTAGTGTGGTCCAGTTTTCGAAGAATCTCTTCACATCCCTCTAAAGTCTCGGCTCCTGACGCTATTACACTCTTCTGGACCTCTACAGGTAACTGTCGAATAATGGCTTGGACCAATTCGTCCTCCGGCACTGGTGGAGTCAAATACTGCAGCCTGGCGAGTTGCGACGCGAAGTACCCCGCGTACCTAGTCGGATTGGATGTCGCATACCGTTTAGCGTATAGTTCCGCCCGTATGTTCAATTGTTCTTCAGGGCTCCAAAAACGTTTGATTAATAATCGTTCGAACTCATCCGTGCTCGTGAACGTGTATCGAAATGCGCGAAACCAAGTTAATGCCGTCGATTCCAGGGACCTCTCAATAACTCTTAGTTCCCTCTCACGTGGTATCTTATTCTCCGCCATGTATTCACGGACCTCCCTCATAAATTCGATAGGTGTGACGTTATTAGTCCCATTGTTCCCCGAGAATTTCCTCGGCTGGTGGTCTATACTTCTAATGATAGTTAGGTGTCCCGCGGGATTTGTACTCCGTATTCTCGGCGTTGCATCTACCTCACCCGCCTTTCTAGAAAATGGGGCGTTTTCACTTTCCGTCCCGTTAAGATGTGGCGTGGTTTCAATTTCGGACCATCTAACCCTTTCTGACTCCGATTTGTCTTTTATCTGCGTCATTTCCGCCTCTAAGTTGCCTAATCGAGTGAGTTGCCTTCCCTGTTGAATAATGATCTTCTCCTCCAACTCAACAATGGAAGTGTGGATAGATTCTCTCACATGTTCGATTAATGTCGTTTGTGAATGAGTGATTTTCCTGTCATACGTGTCCTGGAATGATTCAACCTGTATCTGCATGTTTTTCACGTCCTTCGCAACCTCTTCTTTCCAACCTGACACGTCCTGTTTCAACTTATCCAGGATTTCCTCGCTAGACTGACCAATTTGCTCAATTTTTGCCGTCAAATCTTGTCCCATGCATTTAATATTACTGTTCAACTTCTCCTCAAGTCCTTCAATATTCCCCCGAAGCGAACTCTGAGTATCCCTGATTTGCCGTGCCATAGAATCTTTGAGCTCCGCGGTGAGCACTTGGAATGTAGTTTCTACCTTTTTATCGAGTAGATTAATCTTATTGTCTATAGCCTTTCCTGATAGCCTAAGATTACGTTCTACAGCATCAATGTTTTTCTGCAAATGAGATTCTAAACTCTTAAGATTAGATCCCATGACTTCTAATAAGTCGGTTCTGAGACCATCAACTTTATCACTAACATCCTTTTTTATTCCTGCTACCTGAATACCGACACCCTCTTGTGTCCTCTGTACCTCTGCTACCTGAATGCCGACACTCTCTTGTGTCCTCTGTACCTCTGCTACCTGAATGCCGATACTCTCTTGTGTCCTCTGTACCTCTGCTACCTGAATGCCGACACTCTCTTGTGCCGTCCATAAGCGATCCATATCGCTCTTCATGTTTGTTTTAATTGACCCAACACTATCCTTAACATTATTAATTTCAGTGGTTAGACCAGTTAATCCAACTTGGATTTGTTTTAATATATCAGCAATATTTTCTGTGGTTACTACTTGTGACATCTTACAATACAACTTAAATATAGGGGCCTACATGGGAATGTAGGTCGTCGAGTATAGCCATAACCTGAGATCGTGTACCAACCCTGTCAAATGGTTCACTAAAGGCTCAGTGTGATACGAGGTTAATTTTACACAAGAATTACACATGGCAAGTATCGCGCTCCCATCAAAGGCACGAATCTGACCACACAGTATACTCCCATCACCACAACAAATGATTGAGTACAAAAAAAACATGCCCATGACGGAAACGAAACACACCATCGTCGTCGAGCCCAACACGTTGGCGGCGCCACTTCCCCCCCCTGTGCCCGCTTCTCCAATGGGACAGGCGATCACCCGGCTAGCACCCCCGGCCCCATTAGAAGAAACAGCCAAGGGAGTGGGTACAAAAAAAATTAGGGCATGAATCTTGGTTCATACAGACAAGACTATGAAAAGCTCCAGTGAGCTAGAGACAAAGGGTCTCGGGTCGTTTACGGGTTGGGATGGTAAATAGACTGAACCAGGATTCACAAGCAAAACCCTAACTTGAATTGACAAACAGAAAAGAAAGTAAAAGCCCTCGTAAAATCACATCCGCTCCTTTATTGGCCAAAGGATAAATAAATATGCAACCTGCCTATCACGCACGAGTATAATGTTATGGTGGGACAAAGTCCGGAAAAGAAATAAAGTTCATAGTCCCTAAACAAAGGAAAGAAAATTACGCTTATTCAAACTCGTGGGTGTCCTCTCTTAAAGTTCCGACAGGGAGATCGTCTTTCAAAAAGCTAAATTAACCATAATTTATCGGTGCACACGCATGTAAACATCACTACCCAATCAACATAAAGTTCACCTGCGGCAAAAAAAACTCTAAGAAAATATCGAATGTCTATATAAATTACAACTGTCTACCCTTATACAGTAATGGACGGATCTCCTCTATCGAACTGCAAATGAATAATTAAAGAGCATCATGTTACATCAAATAGCACTCAAACATCGACTCAGCTTCACATAAGATGACATTTCAACAATTAATTATAACCTATCATAAATTATTAACACACCCAGATTGTGCTTACATATTTACACTACTAATTCTTATTATTATTATTAATTTATCTTCCTCTTTCCAACAACCTTGATCCACACGGTCATATTTGTCCTTGTAATTAAATTATAGCATTGTCAAATGTTTATGAAAGGTTAAGAACCTCGCAATAAGGCGCCCTAGCGTATTTCATACTCACATAACCAACATTTAATCGTAACCCTTCCGCCGAACACTCTGTGTGAAGATCCAAACAACCTGACTGTCGAGCGCACCATCAATTACACCCCTGCGCTATTCAATACAACTCATCAATGAACGTGGCACGTTCGTCAAGAGGACCTTGTCCTTACAACTACAATTCCACGGACATCCGTCGCCCCGTGAATAATCTCGTCACATTTTGACGGAAAAATACCATATCTAATTACCACATAATTATCACATAAACTTTACACAACATCATTACAAAATAAATCAGGCATTATCAGCATGTCTCAAGAACCCACACTAACAGAGCGTATCAACTTTATCGGGACCACGAGGTCGTATGATAATATGGCATCCTATCCAAGGAACCTTATCCGGCAATCTTCAACCATATTCATTGCTATAAAAATCTGTTCATTCCGTGACAAACCTTTCAGAATAGAATTCGAATAATGACCTCTGAAATCGACGTGCTAGGATCTCCCAGCAAAATGGGCATCTCTTATTATGGTTACCCAATTTCAAATTATTATTATTATTATTATGACTCAGAGAATAAATACATGTCTTACTCCTACCATTGATGCTGTAAATTTATATAGGTCAAATGACCCGAGAAGAAAGACAAAAAAAAACATCTGCACGACCCTATGAAAAAAAAAATGATGCTCTTATTCAATCTGGAATAAATTATTATAAAGGGCGTTAAGTTACACGATCTCAGGTTATCTCATTGCATGGCTATTCGAGGTAGAAGTTCTCTTCTTTCTGATGAACAAGGATGGAAAGGAAACGTCTTACTTTATATCTGGCGTCCTCGGAAATCCATGGCGTCGGCGTCGTCATCGTCTGCGGCGTCAGGGCGGCGGCGTCCCTCCAGCGTCCCCGCGATGTGGTCTCCCAGCGTACTGGTAGAGGTATCCGCCTCTGGCAACTCCCGATCTCCTGGCGACGCCCATGTCTGCCCACAGGTTGTCCCCCGTCACCTTCATCAGCGCCGTGGATCGACGTCCCAACCATGGTCCACTCGTCCACCTCGTTGAGACCGTTCATCCCATTATGGCCCCTTAGCAGTTCAGTGCAGCATAATTCGCGTGTTAATATGCATGTTGATGCCCAGAATATGTGAGTCCATGGCTATTAAGTTCATGCTGCCATGCGGCAATATTACACCTCACTATATCAGAGCACATTCATGCTCGCACACTAAAGCGTCTAGTTCCTGGTTCACTTGAGTTATATGTTTTCACTTCCTTTAGCCCGGTGACACACTTCCTTCCACGAGGAGCTATTTCGAGCTGGCCTTGACCGACATATCAAGTTGCCTGCGGCCCGTAGTCTTCCAACCCAAGCTTAAAGTAGATGTGGCCTCCCTTACTGCGTTTTCACTACGTGTCTTAAAACGCCGTACTGCTATGCTATTTCCGAATGGATGTCAGTTAAAATATAGGGCCTCGCGATAATGTTTCGCCTCGACTATCCTTATATAGTTCTTCCCCTGATACTCGTAAATTTAAACACCTCCTGGTATCAATCTTTAATGAACATAAATTGTCGGCATAAACGGACTTCCTTTATCAGTTCTAACTGTTTCCTCACATACTAGCAAGTCCGATATCGCCTTGAAATTCACACTGTTCGACAAACAAACTGACATACTTCACTGTAAAAAAATCTCACTGGCAATATATGCACGCTAGTTTCAGGCTTCATGGCCTGCTAATTACTCACAAAAACCATTCAAGTTCCCGATGTAAAATCACTGTCTACATGACATGGGCTAATCTTCCGTGCTCCGCTGTGTGACATTCTCGTCCACGCACTACTGACTCACATACTGCTGATTCACATACTAAACATTCCGGAACTCCGTCCTTCTTCGAGAAAAAGAAAGTGGGAGGGGTTGGAACCTTCTGGAGCATTCCCCTGCTCTCGCCGCGTCATGCCATGACGTCATACTGACTCTCCGAGTTCCTTCATCTTCTGTCATCCGGGGCTGGTAATTGACCCTGACTGGATCGGTCACAGTACTACTAAAGCAACATATTTAGACATTTGAGGAAAAAGTCGTTCCCTAAGGCTTTATATACCACGTGTTTTTGTTTTAAATGAATGCTATACAGCCAGAATTGCAACCCTTTCCTGTTCGGAGTGTTAATTTGAATGAGCTTAAATCATTATCTTGCATTATTGTCATAAAAAAAATGAAACAAAAAAAAACATAACGGAAAAATATTATATGTCATAACTAGGGCCCGGATGTTGATGACATGTCATCTTTTTACTGAGCTGTCTAAAACAATGCTGAAGTACATAGAAACCCCGTCTTCAAATATGTCATTTTTATTTTTTTAAAGTTTGATAGATTTTTTGGTCTTATTTTAGAGACATTGGCCTTTTGAGGTCATTTTTTTTTTCAATTTAGTCATGTCACAGCTTTATATGAGGGAGCTACGTGTCTCAGAGTTAAGAAGAAGTTAGTAGTTGATACAAGATAATTTAAAATATTGAAATATTGATTCCATTTCCTTAATCAACCGGGTGGAAGCTAGTCCTAGCAACAATCGTGGCGAAATTGCTGCGGGGATTGCATCAAATCTGAAACAAGTGCTGGGCAAAAACACCGGCAAAATCTCAGGCATTCCTTCTGGTGAAAACTACTGCATGGATGGGATTGAGGAGGATTTAGCAGCAAACGACCTTCCTCACTTCAACTACGCTCCGATCACATCAGTTGATGTTGAATGCAGCTTTTCGGGATATAATTACTTGTTGGCTGATAACCGCAGATCATTTATATTTGACAACATCAGAATGTCAGTCGTAGTTCAGTGCAACTCAGACTAAAGTGAACATAAACCTTTTGTTAAGTGCTAGAAATCTATTTTGATTCTCCATTTTATAGTGCATTTTTCGAATTTTTGAAATATTGGTGAGTTTATTATTATAAGATCATTTTCTCCATTTTATAGTGCATTTTTCGAATTTTTGAAATATTGGTGAGTTTATTATTATAAGATCATTTTCTCCATTTTATAGTGCATTTTTCGAATTTTTAGGTCATTTATTACAGTCATTTTTGAAAGTTTTAAGTGCATTTCTTAAACTTATTTACGGCATCATAACTCATAAACATCCGGGTCCTAGTAATGATATTAAACAAGTTTGCATTGTATTCTAAAAACTATCCGCAAATTTTCTCCAAACATTATCCGCAGCTTATCAGCTATCCGCACAGCCATACAAACTATATCCGTATGGCGAAAAATCTTGCGGATATCCGTATCCGCGCAGGGCTTTAGTTATAGTCTCTCAGGCTAGGAACTAAATGTTGAAACACACGACTTGGGAATTAAGATTTTAAGATAAAAAAAAAAGAAAATAAATAATATACTTTACATCAATTTAGTGAAGCCTCCGTGGCTTAGGCGGCATCACGCCGGCCTCTCACCGCTGGGTCCGTGGCTCAAATCCCGGTCACTCCATGTGAGATCTGTGCTGGACAAAACGGAGGCAGACAGGTTTTTCTCCGGGTACTCCGGTTTTCCCTGTCAAAATTTCATTCCAGCAACACTCTCCACTATCATTTCATTTCATCTGTCATTCATTTAATCATTGCCCCAGAGGAGTGCGTCAGGCCTCGGCAGCCGGCACAGTTCATATCCTCGCCGCTAGATAGGGGCTTCATGCATTCCATTCCTGACCCAGTCGGAGACTGGAAGCAGGCTGTGGATTTTCATTTTCATCAATTTAGTGAACTACATACGACAAAGGATGTGGTCTAACTGTTGGTGTCCATGACTTGTCCGTCAAAACGGAAGTAGATAAACTGTATTTCGATTTTGATTTGACCATGTTTGGCTCAACACTAGTGCTCGTTGTGATAGATTTAGTGAACTTGGTGTCGATATATTGTTTGAACGAAACCATACGGGTATCGTCTGTCTTTGTCTTCTGTTGACGAGGTTTGCGTTTCTTTGAAGTAATTTCTTTTGTACTTGTTGATCGTTCAATGATTACAACGTCTTCATCTTATTGCCGACTCGTTCCAGGTTTGACGCAGAATCTTACTTCTTTCTTCTATTTAGCCTTTTTTATTTATGGAAAGATAGGCTTATGAGATCACCTTTTGTCCATGTGTGTGTGTATGTGTGCGTGTGCGTCCGTGTGTATGTCCCCCATAATAACTTCTATTTCAATGAAACTCGGTAAGGTCATACTACTATTTTGGCCGACCCCGACCGTGCTCTTCAAATTTTATTACGCCTCACCAATCAATCATGGCGGCTGTACGAAATATTTCACCGGCATTCTATTATCTCCGAAACTATTACTGATATCATCCTGAAATTTTGTACGGTGATAAAGGGCACTACTAGAAATTCACCTATGCGACTTTCATAACCTGGTAAGTACAAAACGAACATGGCGGCCAAGCGAAGTTGTAACATTTAAATTGACATTTCTCGCGATTTAACCATCCGAACGCAGTGAAACATGGTACAGCAAATGACTATACAAATTGCAATGCACTTACATCTAATTTATTTCAATTGTTTACATAACCTCAAGATGGCCACTGTGCAAAATTTTAAAATTAAGTGTTTATTTCTTGTGTTCTAATCATGCGATTGAAATCAACGTTTGAATAATGAACGTACACAATAATCCTCATCTAATAGTACATAACTCTATGGCCTACATAAATCCAACATGGCGACCATCTGAAATATTTAGATTGTACTCAATATCTATTAATCTATGACAGCAATCAAACTGAAATTTTGTATGTTAATAGAGGCAATAAACATAAGTTCACATATGGGACGTTCAATAACCTGTCGAGGACAAATTCAGCATAGCAGTGACGCGATTCTCGCGATTTAAATATCCGAGCGCAGTGAAACTTGGTACGGTAAATCCTTATACAAATTTTAATCCACTGGCATCTAAATCATTAAAATTATTTTCATAACCACAAGATGGCGGCTGAGCGAAATTTTAAAATCTCGTTTTTATATCTTGTATCCTAATCATGCGATTGAAGTTTGAATAAAACACATACACAATAATCTTTATGTAATAGTACATAACTCTAAGGCCTATACAGGGTGCTTCAAAAAATGTATACACACTTTGAACTTCCATAGAAAATTTATTTACCGTTCTAGAAAGTTAAATTTCAGGAAATTAGAAAGCTGAAAGTCCAATGTAAATGAAACATAAATTACAAATGTTAATACTGTTCAAATTGGCGACCTGCAGCATCAATACAATTCTGAGTACGAGTCACCACTGATTCTGTACATCGTATCAAAAGGTCCAATGAGATTTCTCTACACACGGCTTGAATCTCATTCCAAAGAATGTCTAGTTTACGTGGTTTACGTTTGTACACCTCATCTTTTACTGTGCCCCATAAGAAGAAATCCAGTGGTGTAAGGTCTGGAGAGCGTGCTGGAAACTCGATTGGCCCCCTGCGTCCTATCCACTGGCCCGGCAAATTTTGATCCAGGTAAGCTCGTACGTCCCTGTGATAGTGCGGCGGGGCACCATCTTGTTGAAAATAAAAATTATCATTACCGTATAATGCACGAATGGCAGGAAATATGGAATCAGCAAGCATTGTTAGGTAAGTTATACCAGTTACAGTGCCTTCAAATCGAAACGGTCCAATGAGTCCCCTTGAAGACAAACCGCACCACACATTTACACCAGGCAAATTTACAGCTTTTTCAATTGTAATGTGAGGATTTTCTTCACCCCAGTAAACACAATTGTGCCTATTGACAGTTCCATTAAGTTAGAATTGGGCTTCATCCGACCAAATGATGCTACCCATAAATCCCGGTTCACGTATCACCATCTCCTGAACCCATTCACATAATTGCAACCTTCGATCTGGATCGTCGTCACTTAGCTGTTGCACCAGCCTTGGAATGTAAACACGATACTTGCCTCTCTTCAGAATGCGTAGCACGCTGCTAGCACTTACATCACTTTCACGTGCCCCTTGCCTTGAAGATTTGTTAGGAGAGCGTTGAAACAGTTCCAAGACTGCCGTTGATGACTCATCACTTGTAGCTGTTCGAGGTCGACCTGAATGACCTTTATGCACATCACACACTGTTCCATGAACTTCGAATTTGTCTCGTATGCGTGTAATTGTTAATCTTGAAGGTGGTTCTGTATCATACTCCCTTCTCCACTGTCTTTGAACTTCATTTACATTCTCAAACTTCCAGTACAACTTAATAACCTGCTTACGTTCTCCAAAACTCAAACGTACGTCCGCCATGTTGATATTACAAATTCCAACTGACAATATAACATAGAGGGACGATTATGCTGCCACCTGGCGAAGAAATATAACATTAGCCTTGTAGAGCAGGAAAACTACGATAGTTTAAACTGTGTATACATTTTTTGAAGCACCCTGTATATACAAATCCAACATGGTGACCATCCGAAATATTTAGACGATTCTCAATATCTACGAATCTACTACAGCAATCAAACAGAAAATTTGTATGTTGATAGAGGCAATTAATGGAAGTAGGATATATGAAAATAGGCTATTTAGTTCTTCACGGAACTACTTGTTAATTTTGTTATACCACTTTTGAATAATTTGTGTATTATCCAAACGCCTCTTACGTGTTGGCGGCATGGTGGTACGCACCAAACTGACAAGTCATGTTGAATACAGGATAGATAACTTCCTAAGGATGTCACCAATGAAACAAAAATAACTTTATCAAATCAAAGAACATTTTTTTCAAAAGCATTACAGTCGCATTTATTTACAATTACAGCGACGACTGATTTTCTTTGTTCAAAACTCTCTGTTTTTTCGGAGCCCAAGAAAGAGGACATTTCATAGATTTTTGTGAATCCGCATTTTCTTGCCTTGTCCGGGAAAAGGAGGACGAATGGCAACCCTATTCCATGGTCCAGCCACGCTGGCATTGGCGGTGTGAACAGTATTTATATTTTTAATGAGTTTCCAAATAAACATAGAAGAACCCTATTTTGCCTCACATATCAGGGTTATAGTTTGATAATTACAACACATTTACAACAGTACTTGCATTACATTATATTTAGTGTATGGAGTTTAGTGCCGGGAGTGTCCGAGGACATATTCGGCTCGTCCGAAGCTGAAGCTGCTTCCACGCGGACATGGGGTGAGCTACAAGTACTGTTCAATTTCAAATAGTTCCAACTTTGGCTACCAGATGTCACTGACACCTAGCGGTGAATGTTGGAACTTGATAGAGAGTTTCAAACGAAATATAACCTACAAATTTGGCTACACGCTACCAATTGTAGCGGTAGTTCTTTTTTCATGCCATAAATCTATGACATGGCCCCACTGAAGGAAAGCATACTGAATGATTTTAACGCTCTTAAAAATCCGACGACTTCGGCCGGGTTTGAACCCACGATCTTGGGCATAGCAGTTTAGCATGCTACCGGCTATGCCACCGAAGCCGCTATTACATTATAATAACTTGGAAAATAATATGACGGATGAATGTAAGAAAATAAGAATAGCAATATGATTTTTTAAATATATGCAGAGGTTTAGTCAGTTCATTATTGCAGTAACTCTGGTGACATTTTATAATAAGTCTTTCAAAAGCAGGGCAGTCGAAAATCAGGTGATTTACAGTTTGAGCATGTATAGTCATTTGAAATAGTGATGTGAAATCGCTCAAAGTATGACGTGAATTCCATGCCCAGATACAGCCTAATATTAGTAGCAGTGTCTCTGAAGCAATTGATCAACAATGCAAATCCTTTGTTATTTCGATCACACAGATATAAATTTGAATAGTTCTTAGTAAATACACGGGGTTTTACAAGCATTTTTCTACCAAGCTCGTGTACCGATATCGAAGTTTGGTCTACCAGTTGTGGTACGGGAGTCATGTTTCGAAGAAACAATTTGTATCCATTAATGTAACATTTGTCTTACTCCTAACTTTTATGATCTTGTTTATATTTAGACGAAAAGTAAGTAATCTGTATTACTTTGTGAAACTTAAATGTAAGAAGAGGGTATTTATCACTGAGGTCAGTGACTCGAATCTTAGGGGGGAAGAGTCATATCCATTGCCCAGTAAACCCCTAATAATAATTATTATTATCATTCCTGTTGTTCACAAGAAACACAGTATATTTCTCTCAAGGAAGTCAGAATGTTACACCAGCTCTCTCCAAGCTCACGGGCAGACCATGTATAAACTAAAAGCATACATTTGGTATAAGTGGCAATATTTCCATTAGAGATTTCTTAGAAGACTTAAACTGGGAGTTGGTCACAGCGAACATTCCTAACTTTCCAGACTGTCTCCGCAATTTCACAAGGGACACATATTTCTCTTCCTTTCTCATAATAATTCTTAGTATTAAAGTTTACACAACAATTGTAAGGTCAGGCTAACCAAGCCCCAACGCTTATGGTCTGATTGGCTACCACCCCCTCCTACCACTAGAGATACACGCCATTGGTGAATCTCTACATGTGACAGCTTCTCTCCCTCCAGAGGAAGTTATAGTTTATATACTGATGCAGAGCTCAGAATCGCCCTCTTCACAACAAGTAACAACTTCACATACAGCAGACCATGTGGTCACTCTTCATTACCAGGCTAAGTAGTCTCTGCTAGAGAGCTGTCTCTGTATAAGACAGCCTCTTCATAATTTAAGGCTTCATGTAAAGTGTATTATAAAAATACTTAAGGTGTTGGTAACCAATAAACAAACACCATTCTCAACGTCTTCTATTCTTTGTGAGTATAACAATATACAGCGCGGTAGAACTTGAGCGAACCTAAATAGTAGATCCTCAAGCAATATTCAAATTAAGTGAGTGTCGATAAGTTCACTCTTCTCGAACTAGACAACTGGCCGGAGATCTACGAAAAACTTATCTGGGGGCCCTTGCCGGAATTGATACATGATCTATCAGATCTATATGCAGATTGAATCAAGCATTCAGATACCGTTCAGAGAAACGCCTTTCGTTGCTTGACCAAGAAGCTGTATCACACCGCAAACACTCTGTAGTAATATACTCAAAAGAATCAGCGAGCTGGGGTAGTCAGTAGTTAGCCGACACCGCTCAGAAAAGCGCCTTTCGCTAACCAACCGACTACGCACGCTGAAGGAGGGAAGTAGCCGACAACGCTGAAAAACGCATTATTCGACATCAACCGCCTTCGCCGTTCGAGAGGGCCAACCACTCCAAAGAAGGGGATTTTTGACTTCTCGACGACGAGCCGAAGACTTGAAGGAAGGAGGTAAGCTGACAGCTCTGAAAAGGGTCCTTTTCAAACTACCAACTTCTACATTGATGAACGTGCGAGCTGATACCGTTCCAAGAGACTGACATCCCAAACAACGCCTTTCACTACACGACATCAGGGAACCAACAACCAACTTCTACCGTTGCTGCAGGTGCGTGCTGATAACGTCAGAAGAAACCAACGTTCCTAGAGACGCCCTTCACCACACGACACCAGAGGAGGAGCACAGTACGAGGAGGATGAGGTCCGAACTGCCGATTCTCCTTAGCCTGTAAGTACAAAATAATACCTTATTTGTGATGCCTGAATATTGCAGTGAACGCATGGTCTTTATGTTGTGTTGAGCAAAAATTTAATAATAAATTCATTTTGCCTTTCAAATAACGTGAGTCTTCGCTTAATCGAAAGATCTGTTGCATTTCCCGTGTTATTTGAATTAATACGTAGATAATAAGTAATAATAAATACATAGTGCCCTTCGAATAACGTGAGACTTAGCTTAATCGAAAGATCTGTTGCCTTTCCCATGTTATTTGAATTAATACGTAGATTATAAGCTTATAATAACTTCATTCTGCCCTACAAATAAAGTGAGATTTAACTTAATCGAAAGATCTGTCCTTTTTCCCATTTTAATTGAATTAATAATAATAATAAAATATATAATAATAGACTTCGTTTTTAGAAAGAATAATCAAAGTGCGCTCTGACTAGCAGACCCTACACTTCTTTATCCACTTTCTGAATTAAAGCAGAAAACTAAACCTTTTTTTTTTAAACAAAAATCTTCATCACATTAAACCATCGAACTTATTTCAGAAGGAAATACCATTCTCATTTTATAAATACCATTGTCATTAGAACTTTGTAGAGAATCTAAACGGGATATCTACATATAATTAATCTTTAGAATTAGTAATAATAATAATAATAATAATAATAATAATAATAAGTTAATTTCATTATCGTGAAAACTTAAACGGAGCTCTTTCACGAGCATTCAAATAATAGTAATAATAATAATAATAATAATAATAATAATAATAAGTTATTTTAATAAAATTGTAATTATTTCTTAAGAACAATCATTTCATCAAAATAAATTTTCAACTAGTTCACATTGTGTAAAACTTAAACGGGGCTCTTTCACACACACACATATATAATTTTAATTAATATTTACTTCCATAAATAAGTAACTAACCTTTTTAAAGTAATCCATTTAAATTTATTAAAATTTTAATTATTTTAATAATCTATATTTGCTGAGACAAACTCATCATTAAGATTAGAGTTAAACCTAAAAACATTCTTATTTGAAATAAGAGGTATCCAGGAACCTTACTATTCTTATTTGAAACAGGTTTCCAAACAGTTTGTCCACTAAGCTACTCAGCATACAATTCATTTTACTAACAACTTTGAAGCCACATTAAAAAATAAATTGCCTAGCAGTATGTGATATTATTAATATTTAAAAATTAATAACAATAGTAATAAGTAACTTTGAAAAAAAATATATTTTAAAACAGTTTTCATTTTAACTAACTTTCAATTACAATAATTTAAAATGGCTGAAGCAAATTATTAACAAAATTCGAGTACGCTCAAATTCAATTATTACCTGAATTTAATGGTAGTCCATCCTGCAGTCTAGATTATTTTATTGCAAGATGCCATAGTTTTCTAAACACCCATAGAAGAGCAGCCGCGACCGCCAACTCAAATGTAATTAATGAATTTTTATTCAATGTCATAAAATCTAAATTGAAAGGTGAAGCCAGTAGTATACTCGACCTAGATGCGAACAGTAACTACGAGAGGTTCAAAGAAAAACTAATTAGACGGTTTGGAGATGCGAAAGACGAGAGACTGTTAGTACAAGAAATTTCTAACTGTTTCCAAAAACGAAATGAGAGCTATGCTGATTATCACGACAGACTAGATGCCCTCGTTCTGCAATGTAAAAGCCTATGTAAACAAAACTACCGAGATCAGATCTTGGAATTGAAACTCAGGTAATTGGACGAGCTTTGCTTAAACACCTTTAAAGCAGGTATTCTAGAACCGTACCGTGCATATTTGCGCTACGCACAAATTGCAGACTTAAGTAGTGCGCTGCGACATTGTAGGATTTACGACAATGACCGCGCCCAGGAGAGTTATATGGATCAGTTGAGAGGAACATCAAAATATCCTCCCAACATTTCCAGTCAGAAAATGTATCCACCTAAGAACAGTCAAACAATACAAGCACTAAACCTCGTTTCTCATAATCCATTTACATATCCAAAACCACATAATAATTATTTTCCGCAGATGCGACAGTTTGTAAACCGACCAAACCCGCAATTCAGATATCCGAGTCCACATCCGAACTTTAGACCTGTCCAGAGTTCAAACCCCACCAGTGCCAGACCACAAAACCAACCTTTCAAGCCCACAAATCGACCCTATCCTGCACCAAATAATATTGGAAGAAGATTTACTCCCAATAACCAGAGTTACCCAAAACCAATGTCAGGAGTGTCCACCACTCGAGCAAATGTAAACACGCACGAGGAAGACATAAAAGAAATGAATAGTTATTCTCCTGAGGCACAATTAGAATATCCTCAGCAGACACAGGAATTCGAACCCATGCATGAATATGACACAGAGCAGGAATGTGAACACAACACTGACTATTTAACGTTTGAAACACCTGTCGAGCATTATGCACGATATAGTCAACAATCACTTGAAGTTCCTTCTGAGCTTAGTTATGCACAGGAACAGGATTATTCGCCTTACCCAACAATCTTAGCCGAAAACCTGAATGATATAAGAAATGCCTCAAAACTGCCATTTATCACACTATTTGGATTAAAAAAACGTCCTCTCGGCACGCCGGAAGGCGGAGGTAGATTTCACCGGACAAACTTGGGGATAGGCGAAAATAGGCAGAATATGCAGGTTTTCGTAGAAGGATCAGACCTCATTTATTGCGAGAAGGTATTTCATAATTGGAGCTTAATTAACTTTGTTTTTCGTCATTTTATGCTTATTTTAAACATTTTATTGTCTTATGGGAACGGTAACCTTCTTGTCATTTGTGGTCCATTTTCATACTTGTGGTCACACTGTCCTTATGCAAGGTTTCGACACTGATGTGTAACTATGTAACGGTCTGTTACTTCTTCACGCAAAATTATATCTCCCGCAGAGATTTTGGTTGGTTCCTCAGTTTAGGGGCTGCGACAACGTGGTCATGTAACCCCGTGTACTTAGGGATGGCTGTATTAGTCTGTAATTCAGGTAAGGACTGCAGACGGTCAATTTCAAGCAGTAGTTCCTAATGTTGCTACCAGGTACTACCGTCAACGACACCTACCTGTGAACTTGGCTACTAGATGCCACCGCAGCCAGCAACTCGCAACGAACGTTGGTACTTCCCCTCCAAAGGAAAGCATACTGAGGGATTTTTAGCGCTCTTAGAAAATCCGACGACTTCGGCCGGCTTTGAACTCGCGACCTTGGGCATAGACATTCAGCATGCTTGCTACCAGTTACGTCACCGAAGCCGCTTCACACTTAGTCAGATGGAATTCTGAATATGATCTCGTGCAAGTGCGTTATCTTGGCAACGTCTGATGGCTCATCCCTCATCAACTTAGTAGTATTGCCATGGCAACCACTGATAGCTCTTGGCATTTTCTTATAATTCCGAAATCATTTTTCTCATCCCTTGGCATAATGGTGGGTCATATCAAAAATTCTTTCAGACAAAATTTTAGGTAATTATTAGGGGAATATTATCCATTTTGTACGGTTTTGATATAGTGCCTATTAAGAGAGATATGATTAATGTTTCCCGAAAAACCAATTTTTTCCCGCCCCTTTGGTCAATGGTTGGTGCTATAAAAAGAACTCTTCTAACATAAATGTTTGGGCTTTATCCGACACATAGTATGAACGTTGAACGGATTCGATATTTCACATATTAAGAGAGTTATAGCAATATTTCACTTTTTCGAAAAAAAAGCCCCCCATTTTCACCCCCTTCGACCGATTTAGCCCAGTAACGAACTCGACCGAGATTTTATAGGTATACATATTCGGTAAAATATTCAAAGTGATTGGTGCAAAATTACGGCAGTTATCGTGTCCACAAGAAACTGATATGCATATATATATATACACATATACATACATAAATTATATATAAACTTTTGAACTGACGGTGGTTTTGGGGTCTGGGGGATGTGAAACGCGAAGATATGTCGAAATTTTCCGGAAGTCGAAACATGGTACCCATTGCAATAGTTAGCTTTCTAATGAAATCTACCTCTGGTTGGTTCCTCAGTTTAGGGGCTGCGACAACGCGGTCATCTAACCCCGTGTACTTTGGGTGATTGTAGAATCTGTCTGATAAACGGTGTGAATTGTAATGGCTGTAGTAGTCTTTATTCAGGTAAGGACTGCAGACGGTCAATTTCAAGCAGTAGTTCCTAATGTTGCTACCAGGTACTACCGTCAACGACACCTAGCTGTGAACTTGGCTACTAGATGCCACCCCAACCAGCAACTCGCAACGAACGTTGGAACTTCCCCTCCAAAGAAAAGCATACTGAGAGATTTTAGCTCTCTTAGAAAATCCGACGACTTCGGCCGGCTTTGAAACCGCGACCTTGGGCATAGACATTCTGCATGTTACCAGTTACGTCACCGAAGCCGCTTCCCACTTAGTCAGATGTCAAAGTCAACCCCTGGCACCATCCAGCCCATGACGGGCTAAGGCCGACCAAGCGACCGCTGCCCAGCCATTTGGCCTGCAGATATTGGGGTGACGCGTGATCAGCGCGTCGGGTCCCCTCGGCCGTTAATATTGGTATTCGTGATCGGGGTGCTGTCTCACTGTCAGACAGCTACTCAATTGTCCTCACGAGGCTGAGTGCACCCCGTTCCAACCCTCACGTCAGTTTTAAAATCCCTGACGGAGCCGGGGATCGAACCCGGGGCCTCCGGGTGAGAGGCAGGCGCGCTACCCCAACACCACGGGGCCGGCTTAGTCAGATGGAAATACTGAATCTGATCTCGTGCAAGTGCGTTGTCATGGCAACGGCTCATCCCTCATCAATTTAGTAGTGTTGCCATGGCAACCTCTGATAGCTCTTGGCATTTTCTTATAATTCCGAAATCATTTTTCGCATCCCTTGGCGTAATGGTGGGTCATATCAAAAATTCTTTCAGACAAAAGTTTTAGGTAATTATTAGGGGAATATTGTCCATTTTGTACGGTTTTGATATTGTGCCTATTAAGAGAGATATGATTAATGTTTCCCGAAAAACCCACTTTTTTCCACCCCTTTGGTCAATGGTTGGTGCTATCAAAAAACTTATTTGACATAAATTGTTGGCACTTATCCGACACATATTATGAACTTTGAATGGATTTGATATTTCACGTATTAAGAGAGTTATAGCGAAATTTCAATTTTTCGAAAAAAGCCCCCCAATTTCACCCCCTTCGACTGATTTTGCCCATTAACGAACTCGACCGAGATTTTATAGGGATACATATTATGTAAAAAAATCAAAGTGATCGGTGAAAAATTACGGCAGTTATCGTGTCCACAAGAAACTGATATACATATATATATATATACATATATATATATATACATAAATTATATATAAACTTTTGAACTGACGGTGGTTTTGGGGTGTAGGGGATGTGAAACGCGAAGATATGTCGAAATTTTCCGGAAGTCGAAACATGGGACCCATTGCAATAGTTAGCTTTCTAATGAAATCTACCTAAATCTTGATAGACAGTGGAGCTTGTAATTCCATTATGAATCCAAGCGTGGCATATGAACACTTTACAGAATATTTGTTCCAAGAACCATTCTGTATTCAGTCTGTCTATTCGGAAACGATAGACGAGGACAACATAAAGTTTCCCATCTTTTCAGAATACGAAATTAACGTACCAATAAAGTTTCGAGTCATGAAGTGGCATAATTACTTTGACGCGTTAATTGGAACAGCTGATTTTGTGAAGCTAGGAGTAAAAATAGATTATAAATATAACCTAGTCACAATAAATAATAAAGTCATACCATTTCACTTTCACTTGACAGATAGCTTGCCACGGTGGGTGAGTGGTTATAGTGTCGGACTACCAACCCCAAGATTGCAGGTTTGCCCCTGGCCATGGTAAGTGATTTTTGAAGGCGACAAAAATCACGATACTCATGTCGTACGTTGTTGGCATGTTAAAGAACCCATTTGAATTCAGTAGGCCGTGTTCAATGGCAAAATTAATCTGGGGATTTTCCGCCAACACAAAGTTCCTCCATTCTCTACTTGAAAGCGCTGTAGTGTCAAGGAGTTTAGATATCTAACCTCCTTGACTTTCTTAGCGTTCAAAGGAACGACGAAATTCGACATGCAAGCTACCCTCTGGGTGTCAATTAACAAAGCTTGCACCAGGCACCCGAGGCCATACGATAAAAAAAAAACTTGACAGATGAACATGTAAATCCTCAACCCGCAGTTAATGAAATTAACTCCGCCATTCCCACTAGTAGTGAGAAAGAAGAGGTGTATTTAATGAATTTTAAATACGGTGAAATGCATTACGTAGACAGAAACCACCATACCATACATCCCACAGAAGTAGAACAGGGAATTGAAAAACAGATTCTAGCCGAACCACTAGAAAGTATTGATACACAACCACCGGAATTGAATCCCGTTACAGGAGACGATATTCAAGAATATCTCCACAAACACGCAGGACAGTTTGATTCTGACAATAAAAGTGTTAAAGATAAAACTAACTATGTAGTTGACGCCCTTTCACGGATTCAAATTAACACGAATGAAGAAACAATTTCTAATGTAGCCATCCCTGGAGATAAATCATATCAGCAGGAAGTAGATAATGAAACAATTCATTCCAACCAAGAAGACCCGATTTTCACTTTGAAGATGTCAGAAAGAAACCTAAATCAGAATAGAAATCAGATAATAGTTAAGTATGGAAAGTTTCCAAAAATTTTGGAAATAAAATTATTCAAGAAATGTACTCGCCATGTTATGATAGTAACACGAGAAAATCTTACTGAAGATTTAAGAAAACACTTTCTTAAAGTCATACATACTTCAAACAGATACGCCACTTATTTCGATGATGTGATACTAGAAATTCCATTCATCAGAGTATGCCAAAAATTATTTACCTCAGAGTTAAATAATTATTAGAGCATCAAAATTTCTGGAAGATATTGAAAATTCAGAAACACAGAAACAACTGATTTTACAATATCATTCAATAAACCATAATGGAATCATTGGAACATTTGAACACCTTCGAACCAAGTATTATTGGCCACATTTAAAAGAACAAATCAGAAATATGATAAACCAATGTAATTTGTGTCAGAGGAACAAATATGAAAGACATCCAAAGGTAGTACCAGATCAAGGTCCCATTATAGCTGACCACCCATTTGCGCAAGTTCATATAGATACTTTCCATTTTGAACAAACCCGGATCTTGACAATACTAGACGTATTTTCAAAATACGGACAAGCTTATGTGTTAGATAATGGCACAGCCATAGCGGCCTTAAACCAATTACAAGTGTACTTTTCACACCATGGTTATCCCAAGAGAATTTTCCACGACCAAGGCGGTGAATTCGAGAAAAGTCTAATTACAGAATATTGTAAATCTGTAAACATCGAATATCATGCAACCACACCTTTGAATTTTTCTTCAAACTCCCCAGTAGAGTGATTAAATTCTACTCTCTTGAGAAATTAAGAATCTCAAGAGACCATGATAGATTCACCCCACTACCACAACTCATTATAAATGCAATCATGAATTATAATTCATCGATTCATTCAACTACTGAACAGCCACCGTTCAACGCCCTATACGGTCGTTATTACAAGGCTTTAGATCACATCTTTTCTGCGTTACCGAAAATTAACGAGTATGTAGAAAGACAAGCGAATCAAATTAAGATCTTGAATGAAAAGCAATCCGTACCAAGGGATTCCACATTTACACACCCCTATAAAATAGGAGAAACAGTATATGTTTTAGATCCCCTGACCAGGAATAAGAAATCTAAGAATTTGTACAACGAAGGTACAATACTCAAAATTGAGGCCAACCAAGTTCATTGTAAAATGAAAAACGGTAAAATTCATGTCCGGAATTTTAGAAATATTAAACCTAAAAGGAAAACTCTTCCTATTACGAATTACTTTCCGGATATGGCATCATCCTCACAGAGCCAGTAGAAACCCCAGGATTTTAAGCTGATCCCCTCGGACCAGTAGTAATTGTTAACAATTATCATAAATTTATGTTTCATTTCAACCTTACCGCTTTAAAAGAAGCATACAAAAATATTGATGATACTGTCTCCAGTCTAGTAATACAAATTAATAATACCCTCCCATATTTAGTAAATAAATTAATACCAATTAATTCTAATAGAAATAAATTAATTGAAATAAATAAAGAATTTAAATAAATTAATACCAACTAATTCTAAATAGGAATAAAACATTAATAAACTAATATCTTTTTAAATTTAACTGCTCACAACATTGACCATGTTAGTAATACAATATGAAGGTAATTCAAGGTATTCTACAGGCAGAGGACTTCAAGATCAACCTGCTGGAAGAATACCAATACGTGTTAATGTGTTTTAATAAATTTAACCAAATATTACGTGTGCTTCAAGAGACAATTTCTCTTTCATTTAATGAAATGACTAACGTCTGATTATTTTCAAGAAGAGACTTAACTAATTTAGTAAAGTATTTATTGTCAATACATCCTGTTAAAAGCATGATCCATGCAGATCAATATCACTAATTTGAAAATCTCAAATTATCAAAAACTCAAGTAATAATATTAGACGAAGAAATGATTGTAATCCTTTCTATGCCAATCACAGTTGGCAGTCAATATCAACTGTATGAGATTACCCCTGAACCTACTACTAAGGACATTATACTTGTCCCAACTGAAAGATACTATTTGCAAGGACCCACTTCTAAATGGTCCAGTATACCCTGTATCAAAAACACTCAATCATATGTGTGTATGTATTATAATATTTGGATAACAAGTTGCAACCTAACAGAATATACCAGTGGATGTGAATATGCTTCAATAAGCAATCAGATAAAAATATTTCAACCTATAAATAAAGAACATATTGTGTTCTTTAGTAAAACAACTGAGATAATTATGCAAACATGTATAGAAGCTCAAAGTTCTCTACAAATCTCAGGTCCACAAGTAATATATTCAAATGAATCTTGTCCTATCTCTAGCCTAGGAATAACGTTGTACCAAAAGCCTACCAACTAGGTCCATAGTTTCCCAATCCTAATTATTCATAATGAACCTTTAATAAATAAAGAAATAAACGTTGTCCATTCCCATCTGGATGTAACAAAGCTCAAACTAGATTTGAAGCCAATACCAATGAACTATGTTTCAAAGAAACAATTTGTATCCATTAATGTAACATTTGTCTTACTCATAACTTTTATGATCTTGTTTATATTTAGACAAAAATTAAGTAACCTGTATTACTTTGTAAAACTTAAATGTAAGAAGAAGGTATTATTACTGAGGTCAGTGACTCGAATCTTAGGGGGGAAGAGTCATGTCCATTGCCCAGTAAACCCCTTACTAGCCATGACCAAGAAACATCCCTTACAAATTTTGGTTTTTAAATGATAATAATTATTATTTGCCATACTAAAACATTACAACACGGTAGTAAAAACAGAATGCCTGTATGCCAGCGAATGCCTCTCGATGAATTACAAGTTGGAGAAGCTAGAGATCCTAGAAAGAAGAATACTACGGAAAATCATGGGCCCAGTCCAGACTGAAACCGGCTGGAAACTTCGGAGCAACAATGAAGTCTATAAAAATGTGGAGAGAATCTCAGAGACCATGAAGAAGAGGAGGTTATCGTTTCTCGGACATTTGTACAGAATGGACAAAACTAGACTAACCAAACAGTTATTCGACTACCTGTGGAACAAGAAGACAACAACGACATGGATTAAGGAAGTTCGAAAAGATCTCGAAAATTCCAACATCCAGGAAGTTCAGATGTCAAACAGGGAAACATTTCGGTACATAATTCAAAATTTGGAAGGGTTTCACGTCACAAGAACCACAAAGAAGGGAAGAGCCTGGACGGATGAGCAGAAGAAACAGCATAGCGCCCATATGAAGGATAATATATATATATATATATATTATTATCATTCCTGTTGTTCACAAGAAACACAGTATATTTCTCTCAAGGAAGTCAGAATGTTACACCAGCTCTCTCCAAGCCCAAGGGCAGACCATGTATGAACTAAAAGCATACCTTTGTGATAAGTGGCAATATTTCCATTAGAGATTCCTTAGAAGACTTAAACTGGGAGTTGGTCACAGCGAACATTCCTAACTTTCCAGACTGTCTCCGCAATTTCACAAGGGACACATATTTCTGTTCCTTTCTCATAATAATTCTTAGTATTGAAATTTCCACAACAATTGTAAGGTCGGGCATGCTGAGCTTCTATGCCCAAGGTCGCGGGTTCAAACTCGGCCGAAGTCGTTGGATTTTTTAAGAGCGATAAAAATCCCTCAGTACGCTTTCCTTCGGAGGGGAAGTAAAGCCGGCAGTCCCCTGTCATAGATTTATGGCATGAAAAAACCTTCCACTAACTACACTTGTGTGAAGCCCAAATTTGTAGGTTAGAATTGATAACGTTCTATTAGTTCCAACGTTCGCTGCCAGGTGATGACTGCGATACCATGTGGTAGCCAAGTCCGCAAGCTGGAAGCAAAAGTAGGAATTACTTGAAATTATTGTCTGCAGTCCTTACTTGAATTAACAACAGATAACACACACTGATAGTCATCACAATTAACACCGGTTATCAGACAGATTCTACACACACACAAAGTACACGGGGCTACATGACCGCGTTGTCGCAGCCCCTAAAACTAAGGAACCAACCAACCAACCAACCATGTTCCATGCAAGAAAAGAAAAGTTGGCATGCCGGTTAAAGTTAACTATTAACTGTTTAACTATCATAATGATTATTGACACTTTGTTAACGAGCCATTCCCGGAAAGCTAAAGTCTCTTCTAATCCATTAATTGCTACTCGTCAGTTTGGTTATCTGTGGAAGGCATTTATCAAGGAAATAATGACCCTAATCACAATTGTCTCTACTCAACAGCTTGTTATCGGACGAACTGGCAGTTGATGCCTATGTAGTTGTCAATGTTTCAATTAGGAGTTTGGGTTAGCTTTGGTTATCAGCTTCCTGTGATAACTTGTGTTATTGTGGAGATAATTAGTATATCTGCAATTATTTGGGACTGGGATTAGTTAGAGACCCTGGGACTTGAAATAAGGTACCATTTGCGTGGAGCGTGAATGAGAGAAAATCGGGAAGCACATACTCAGGATGACCGATATCAACGCCGAGATTTCAACCTACGATCTCTGAATGGAGTGCAGCCGAAATAAATCATAAACACTGGCCGGGGTGACCGAGAGCGCGTTCGTGGTTTTTCCTTTTTCACCACCAGGCAAATGCCGAGACGGTTCCTTTAAATAGGTCCACGGCCGATTTTCTTCCAAAATCCCTGCCCTAACCCGCATTGAAAAAGAAAACAATAATAAATCGCTACATAGTATAAAACAAAGTCCCCGAATCTTGGATCTAACGGATAATTTCGAGAACCACTGGATGTATAAGGTGCGTTCAAAAAGTAACGAGCCGGACGCTGTAATGCACAAACCGGTGACGACATCGGCTAATCGTGGCGTGTGTAACGCGGTGTGGTTCCGACCAGAGCGTGGAAGGTCACTGCCCATCGCTAGAGGGCACGCGTGCACGTCACGTGACGATACAAAGCGAGCAGCAGCATGCATCAATCGTCCAACGCTGCCAGCGCATTGCAAACAGTGACATGGAGGCGTCAAACGAAGAGCAAAGAGGTGTTGTTCGGTTTGTGACAGCGAAAGGAGTAGGGGGAACAGATATTCATCGCCGAATGTCACAAGTGTACGGCGAACACTGCATGCCCCTTGCAAGGGTCAAGGCGTGGCACAAGCGCTTCAGGGAAGGACGGGTGTCGTTAGCCGATAATACCCCGCCTGGAGCACCCCCTGCATTACCGAAGGCAACGTCCAGCTGGTTGATGCACTCATTACCCAGGACCGCCGAGTGACAGTGAACGCCATAGCCGCCGTGGTCGGATTGAGCGTCGGAAGTGTGCACACCATCATAAAGGAACGACTGCACTTGCGCAAGGTGTGCACAATGGGTGCCCCACAGTCTTCAACCACATCAGGAAGCATGTCGAATGGCCTACTGTCTTGGTCTTCGTTGGACGATTGGTGCATGCTGCTGCTTGCTTGCTTGCTTGCTTGCTTTGTATCGTCACGTGATGTGCACGCGTGCCCTCTAGCGACGGGCTGTGACCTTCCACGCTCTGGTCGGAACCACACCTCGTTACACACGCCACGATTAGCCGATGTCGTCACCGGTTTGCGCATTCCAGCCTCTGGCTCGTTACTTTTTGAACGCACCTGATATTTTATTGCGGTTTTTATCATTCTGCAAAGGATTTCTCGAGAAAGGTTTCTGTAGAATAACATTCATTTACGATCAAAGGAAGCCGAGCAGTAACGATTTCAGTGAATCGAGTCAAATAAAAACCTGCCTCCCGTGTGCTTTTTAAGCTTACACTGGGAAAACCGTGAAAAATATCTATACACCTATGAGTGTAAGAATGTTCAGCATGAAATGTTCTATATCTAATACATCACCCACTAGAAGTATTTTTACGTTTTCATTACTTCCAACAATCTCCATTCAGTGGAATATTAAATTACTAGCTTCTGAGCTAATGTACGAGTCTGCGAGTGGGCCTATCATCCCAGCTTCGGCCAGCATCAAACTGTCGAGTCGTGTCGAGTTAAAACTTCAGAGAAGAGTTCTGTATATGTGTTTGGAGTTTCTCTGTTCACCTCGGCTTTTCTGAATTGCATCTGGTACCTGCCGTCCGTGTGCCTTTTAAGCTTACGCTGGGTAAACCGTTAGAGATACCGGGCGAAGCCGGGGTGAGTTGCTAGTAATTAATAAATTAATGACCGGGTGAGTTAACCGTGGTCGTTACGGCATGGTTGCTGGCAGTCTCTCACATCCGGGAGGCGCGGAGTTTCGATTCCCCCCGCCGGCAACCTTGAAGATGGTCTTCTGTGGTTTCCCATCTTCCTTCCAAGCAAATGCCGGGGTCGGCCCCTAACTATAGGCCACAGCCGCTACCTTCAAATTCCTCGTCCTTACATTCAAACTTTCCTCCCCAGACAACACTCCACACGCGACGGTACGTGTAGCTCACCCATTGGGTCTTCGCCTCGAAACAGCTTCAAAACTGGCGAGCCGAACATGTCCTCGGACACTCCCGGCATTAAAAGCCATACGCTAAAAAAGGAAAATAAATTAATGCATTAATAAAACTAATACA
Source organism: Meconema thalassinum (assembly GCA_946902985.2). Taxonomy (NCBI): domain Eukaryota; kingdom Metazoa; phylum Arthropoda; class Insecta; order Orthoptera; family Tettigoniidae; genus Meconema; species Meconema thalassinum. Next base: position 220,095,838 of record OX336391.1, read on the forward strand.
TCAGAAACACCCATGGACGTCAAATTGGCAGGTGAGAAGATTAAGGAAATAGGATACTTCTGTTACTCAGGAAACAAAATAATCGGTGATGTATAGGATATAAAAAGTAGGTTGGCACAGAAAAGGAAAGCATTTCTGCAGAAAAGGAATCTGTTGACTTCGAATATAGAGTTACGTATTTATCTGGTGCGTGGCACTCTATGGAAGTGAAAATTGGACTGTTCGGTGTGGTAGGAAAGAGGAGAATAGAAGCATTTGAAATGTGATGTTACAGGAGAATTATGATCAGATGGTAGACGTGTGGGAGAGGAGAGATATTTCTGGCGACTGCTACTGAAGAGAACATAGGCCTATAGGTTGCTATTATGGTACATCCTGACACCCAGAAATAACAAACTTAGTAATGGAGGGACAAGAACAGCCGGGGCAGCCCAAGGTTACAATATGTTTAACTGATTGTCTTGGATGTAGAGATGAAAGGATTATCTCAGGACAAGGAGGCATGGAGAGCTGCATCAAAGCAGTCAAAATACTGAATACTCAAACACAACACACATATCTGAAGGTGCAGCTCTTCATTGCATATCCAGAAGACTACCAGATACAATATTCAAAAGAATATAAACAACAATGGCTATTGAATGATCAGAACAATTGTCTTAGTAAGCATGCAGTAAAATAGAACATTCTAGGTATGGCCGGATGAAGTGGCGGCAGTATCCATTGCGGGGCCCTGTGCGGTACGATATTTGCGAGGCCCTTACTTCCGGGGGGAGTCTGGGGGCCAATATCATCTAGGAATAAAAATAAGTGAGATAAATTGAGTGAATTGCAATATTGCAATTTTAAAATACAGTACAGGATTACTATTTCAATAGGGGCAGATGACCTCGTAGTTCTGCCCCTTAAAACAACAATAGCTATCTTACTATTTCAAAAACTTACGGTAACAAAGAATGCTAAACATGAACTCTTCTGCTTCTTTTCTGGCTGAAGTCTTTTATTAAATCTGTATAGTCCAAACTAGATGCCAATTCATTTTCTATGGACAGGATTGCGAGTGCTGAGAGTCTCTCTTGGATCAAGATGTTTCTGAGAGAGGTTTTAATTCATTTTAATTTTGATAACCTTCTCTCGGCAGCCGCAACTGTGACGGGAGTAGCAGCAACTATTCTAAGTGCAATACTTGTATTTGGATAAACTGTTATCCACGATGTAGGCCTACTTCAAAGCCGTTACAATTCCACTTTATTCATTTCTTTTTCTTGTACCTCGATCATTAGATGTGAGAATATTTTTAAAATTTCTTTAACAGATCCATTCCTTTTATATCATGTTGGTCTCCTACGGAAAGAGCAACTTCAAGATCTTTGCAACCTAAGTACCATCTCGCGACTCTCTGGCCTTCATCATACCGCGTCTCCCTGCTGGGCCCTGTGCAGCCGCACACTTCGCACACCCCTGGCGCCGCCACTGGTTGGCGGCCATTCGAGGGAGCAAGGCATTTTCTGATTTCAAAGTATAAAACAAGGGGTACCAACCCCCTCCCCCTCCTCCCTGTAATATTACTGCAGGGTCTGGCTCTTAAGTTAATTTAAGGAAAATGTTCTCGTTACTAAATATAATCAGGTATTTTGAAACATTAACTTGTCAAGTGAAACTAAAATTGTTATTATAATAAAATTTATATAAACATAAGTCAATATTGTATATTGCACTTTAATATCGTAACAGTTTGAGTCACATTGTAACCTTCCTCAGCGTAATTTTGGATATGAAAATGTGCAAGATCATATGCTTAATATAAATTTGTTATCAAACATTCTAAAAATATTCTTCGTCCAAAAGCTCACGCATTAAGATAATAATAATAATAATAATAATAATAATAATAATAATAATAATAATAATAATAATAATAATAATAATAATAATAACAACACAGATCTGTTACAAAATATGTTAAATAAGAAAAACATGAACAATATAAGTAAGTCTTGATAAAAACAGCGTGGAACAGAAGAGATGTGGACGTGAAACTATCGTCATCATCATCATCATCATTTTCCATCTCCAGTTTCCCGGGTGTGGCAAACAAGCGCTCTCCATCTTGCCCGATCTTGGTACACCATTTGTTCTTGGACATCGTCCCAGTTAAAACCATTCTTCTCCACTTCTGATCGAACTGTCTCTATCCATCGTCTCCTTGGTCTTCCTCTTGGTCTCTTCCCTCTAACATCCAGGTTGAAGTACTTCTTAGCTGTTCTAGAGCTATCCTTCCTTATTAAATGGCCATACCACTGAAGTTTGCGTTTCCCCAGAAAGTTGGTAACAGGGACCCTGATGCCAGCTGTTGCTCTGTGTACCTCATTTCTGATCTTGTTTCTCCTGGTACTTTGGTTCATAGTCCTAATAAATCTCATTTCTGTGGTTTGAATTCTCCTGTAATCCTTACTTAGCAATGTATATGTTTCCATACCATAACTAAGGATTGGAACATAATAATAATAATAATAATAATAATAATAAAAATAATAATAATAATAATAATAATAATAATATCGTATGGCCTCGGGTGCCGGGTGCAAGCTTTGTTAATTGACACCCAGAGGGCAACTTGCATGTCGAATTTCGTCGTACCATTGAACGCTATGAGGTTAGATATCTAAGCTCCTTGACACTACAGCGCTTTCTAGTAGAGAATGGAGGAACTTTGTGTTGGCGGAAAATCCCGAGAATAATTTTGCCATTGAACACTGCCTACTGAATTCAAATGGGTTCTTTAACATGCCAACAACGTATGGCATCCATGTCGTGATTTTTGTCGCCTTTCAAAAATCACTTACCATGGCCAGGGGCGAACCTGCAAGCTTGGGGTTGGTAATCCGACACGTTAACCACGCACCCACCGTGGCAAGGAGGATTGGAACAAAGTAGGTGTGATACAACGTGAAGCTATATCAGTGGGACGTCTTTAGCGACGTAATGGAGAAATAATGGAATTAAAACGTTGTAAAAAATGTTAGGCAGTTATGTTAAGAATGGGCAAGAAATGTATTGGTTATTTAGTTCAACAAATTTCAAATTTACCAATTTATATTAAATGTATTAAATTTATATTAAGCATTTGTTGTTGCACCTTTTCATGTTTTGAATGGGCAAGCAATGTACTGGTTATTTAGTTCAAATAAATAACCAATACATTTCTTGCCCATTCATTACCTCGTAACATTTTGCCCAACGTTTTCATTCCATAAGAAATGAAGATGGAAGATGTCGAATCAAAATGTCTGACCTATGTGATATTAGATCTCGCGATCACCGGCGTTGTTCATTTCTTACCACTGTGCCAATGGGGGGCACTTTAATTCTCACTTGGGAATGATGCATCTATAACGCTGGCCTATCTACATCGTTTGCAGTGACGAAATAGAATAGAAAGAGTCAGATGATTTCACTGGACTGTACTTCATAATTTAATATCAACAAAATTGATAATTTTCGATTATTTGCACATTGATAAGCGCAAAGACAACGTATGAAAAATGTTATTGAAATCAAACACGAAACAAATGTAGATAGGAGGTTTTGAAACTTCAAGATCGTATATTTGCTTTGATTGATTATGGCCCATTGTGTCCGAGTCTTCACCCCGATCACCGTCTTTAATGTAATTTTGGCTCAGCTCATACCCCTCCAGAAGGTTGATTGGTGGGCTCCTAAGTGTAGGGGCTGCAACAACGCGGTCATGTAGCCCCGTGTACTTTGGGTGTGTGTAGAATCTGTCTGATAACCGGTGTTAATTGTGATGACTGTATTAGTGTGTGTTATCTGTTTTTATTTCAAGTAAGGATTGCAGAATTTTGAATTTTTCAAATAGTTCCTATTTTTGCCACCAAAGACCACCAACGACTACTAGTCTAGAACTTAGCAACCAGACGCCACCGCAGTCGGTCTTGGCAACGAATGTAGGAACCTAAGAGCGTTGTTTCCATTCTTAACCTATACAATTTAGGTTCACACAGGTGTAATTAGTGGAAGGTTCTTTAATATGCCATAAATCTAAGACATGGGACCGCCGGATTTACTTTCCTTCCGAAGAAAGACATACTGAGGGATTTTTAACGCTCTTAAAAATACGACGACTTCGGCACAGTTTGAACCCGCGATCTTGGGGATAGAAGGTCAGCTCATCCCCCTCCAGAAGCAACCCCTAGTAACGCCCAGTGGCGAAGCTACATTCATACAACTGGGTATTCTAAAGTTCATACTGAACCCTTTATCCACAGGCTGTATAAAGGATTCTAATAAATTATTCATCATCTTTTGATACATTTCTACAGACAGCAGATATGAGAGCCAGACGGTGTTGGGAAATATTGAGAAATCAGTGGCCGAGAGGACACAATGGTTTAAGCTCCTGTGGTATTTTAGGAAGTAGCATAATATTCATGACACATAGGACAGGTGCAACTTTTAGCGCGGAGGTGGCTTGGGTACGCACAATATGGCCTGTTGCTATGAGTGTTGGCGCCAAGAAGAAAATCGAATGCTACGATGTAATTGGTCTCTTCATGTTAACCACTCCCTGTGGCAGAAATACAAGTAAAAGCGCGCAAAGATCTACAAGAGTATGAACCAATAATATCAAGACGCCCTGTTTTAGCGGCAACTCGGATTGGTAACGCACCCTGGTAAATTAACGCGGGAGTTATCTACGGATTAATTCCACGATCGATTCGAGCCGGCTACAGAATAATCGTAACCTCCACACTGCTACGAACTCAATGATACCGATTGCTTGCTGGTCTGATAATTATTATGGAATATTTTTCCACAAATCACCTTCCACACCTACCCTAGCCAGTTTCATTTTATAATGGTCCAGGAAGCTTAGAGAGATGACTTTTATTTGTGCGTCTGAGGAGTAACATTGACTTTTATTTGAGCTTTTGATGAAGTAAGGCCGTTACTCAGGTGTCCGAGGACACGAGGCATACTCTGCAATATTTTTTCGTGTATTTGAACATGGAACATTTTCGTCAAGTTATAAGTGTAGCTTCAGTGATTTATTTGTAGTCCCAGTACTACCAGATAGGACCAGTTCATCGAAATAAATCACCAATAGACTGTCAAGGAATTTAGTACTTAATCGGTGAATTTAATAGGAAATATATCGTGGGTGTATCTGACAAAAAATTATTTAATTCAGCACGAGATGACGTCTAGGAACGAGGCCGGATCTTGGAACCAGCAGGACATTTGCCAGAAGATGTCGATGATGAGCTAAACATCTTAAAGGGGTGATGGCTGCATATGTTTTCCCGACGCTGTTTTAAAGGATTGAGTACAAATGAATTTATTTATTTATTAAATCAGCTATGGTATTATGGGACATATTTTTGTAGATATTTGTTTGATTGTTTGGTAATGTAGATTCTTAGTTCTTGTTTACTGACACATTAAGTATGGGACAAGTAGAGCGCTGTGTAATTTGTAAATATTGTGATTTTTGTTTGGTTCAACTATACGGGGCGACGCGCAGCTCGTACTCGCATTCGCCTGCGTAAATCGCGATCAAGCATTTTAAATTTGGAGGTATGCCTTATAACAAAAATGGAACTGAATTAATTTGAGATTAAAAATAGAATTTGGAGGGTAAAGATTATTTATGAGCAGAATTTTATGACGGATCAGGATTATTTTGATAGTTGCTTTTTCAGCAGATCTGAACGGGATGGCACTTTGCACCCGAGTTTTTGTTGTGTATTTTTTTTAATGTGTCTATGGACGCAATTTTGGTTGAACTGTTTTGAGCCGACCCAGTGGTATGTTTATGAGTGAGTCAGTCCAAGCTTTATGGTGCGTACTGTGATTTTATGATGTGTTAGGGAGAACATATCATTGTGATTATTCTGACTTGCTCCACATCAGCCCAGTTCATAACCTCGCGAGGCTGAACCCGTGGTATATTTGTGGTTTCTTGCCATCCAGGCGGATGAGTGAGATATGTTGGCGTTTCCAGTTGGAAAAAGCACCTAGCTTGAAGGACTGAGAGAGATAGTTGAGGCAGCGATGACTCATACAAGAGGGCCGCGCTCAAATCAGATAACGCGACTAGTCATTAGTAACAGGCCTGAGTCCTGTACTTCAATTTAAGACGTTGTTTAAAATTCACAAAACCTGATCGGTTATAATGAGTATTTGATTGATTAAATGGGCGTTGTCCATTAGTTGTAAGGTAGCTTCCGAAACTTCTGTTTGTCTGGCGTTTTATAAAAATATAAATATAGTTTTCAGCCGTTAGGCTTATATTTTGTTGCTATTGTTTCATTTCTTGTGTGTTTATTTTACGCGTTTAATGACCCCGTGTGCCATTAGGAGATGCGAGGCTATGTTCGCAATTTGTGATGCGAGCGTTTTGGCCTATTTCTGGCATGCTCTTTTTATTTCGTGTGCTCTGGCACCAGCTAGAATCTCAAGGAGATTTTTCATCTTTTTGTATTATTAGATCTTGCATGTGTCAGTAGTAATTATAGTGTGTTAATTAAGGGTGGATCCCATAGCCGTAGTGTGATTTAAAAGATGCGACTCCGTGAGCAACATGACTGTTTCAGTTGTAAACGGACTCGCATCAGTACTCATTTTCTTATTAACGAGCAGTACACCACGCATTATATAACTTCTTGACCAGGAAAAATGGACTTGTATCCATATGTTGGGACGAGCGAGTTCTTACCGCTCAAAGTTTATGGTATGATTAATCATTTTGTGTGAAGCTGTATTCTCATTGTTTTGTTGGTGGAGCGAGTCTTACCGCTCAGTAATATATTTATTTCTTAAGGGGGTGAAAGTCAGGGAGGATTTCTTTTATTTATTATTATTATTATTATTATTATTATTATGCACATAATTTTCAGTCATTATATATCTTTTATTCTACTTGTTATTCATTTTATTTCTAGTATAGTCTCTGTCATGGACCTTTCTATTCATTAGAGCATGTTGTTTTTAAGCGAACTTTGCTGTTTAACGCAGTCAGGAGAGAACACGACCCCGTAGATGAATCTTGAGAAAACCATGCTTTATTGAAGGGTGCATTGACAAGCTGGCGCCCAACGTGGGGACTTTCGCTGTTTTAGGCTTTTCTAGCAAATCATAGACAACCTGGCGTTACCCTACATGGGGCGTTTCGCTGTTTTTGACTGTTTGAAATCACCGGTAGTGGTATTTTGTTAACGTAAATACGGCGAAGAGAAATCCCGGCAAGAAAATGGAATATACAGTAGAATCACGAGTTTGCAAGTTAAATAAGATTCACGTTTTGTTTATTGATGTAATTAGTAAAGTAATGTACGTGAAATTGGGCACCCATTGATTAAATGTAAAATTAGATTTGTTTAGAAAGTCAAACTCATGAATATGTTAGGAGGCTGGTAGCCTTAAATGACAATTAATACTTCTAGATAGTAATTTTATGACTGAATATGTGCGGGGTTAAACAATTATTAAGTAAAATTAGAACCATTCAGTGATGATTGATTTGCGGGAATAAAGGGAATAAGTTTAAATGAACTGAAAGTGGTCAAATGAAGTAAATGTATGTCAAGAATTATATATGTGTGTGTTAGGGAGACATTTGCATGCCATCCTCCTGTTTTCTCAGTGATATATTTTTGTGTGTGATAATGGCAACAGTAGCGGAGATCCAGGCGATCATTGAAAGTGCCACGGCACGAACCCAGAAACTATTAAAGGAACAGAGTGCGAAGTTAGACATTAAGTTATCCGAACAGTCAGACGAGTTTAAAACACAACTAGCTGAACAGAATGCACAATTATCTGAACAGAATGAATCATTCCAGACTCAAATGAATGACACTATTAATACACAAGTAAACGAACAGAATGAATCATTCCAGACTCAAATGATTGACACTATAAAAACACAATTATCTGAACAGAAGGCACAATTATCTGAACAGAATGAGTCATTAGAAATTAAATTAATTGAACAGGGTAACTCATTACAAGCGCAAGTAAATGAAAATATAAACAAACAATTAGAAGCGCAAGAAAGTAGAAATACGAGTCAGTTAGCCACATTATCTGCAGAGATGAAAGAGTACACTACACAGCAGATGGTTCAATCCGCGTTTGATATAAGTAAGAATAACGACAAACAGCTAGGTCAGATACAAAAATTAGAGGACACCTTCAACCGTAAATTAAATGATTTGGACGAAACTGTATTGGCAAAACTAGCTCAGATAGAATTAGCATGCACGGTATATAACAGTGAGGTTAAAACGGCACAGGATGGTCTTGAAAAGCGGTTTGATAAAATGGAGGAGGTTTCTACGTTTATCCAGGGACAATTGTTAGCAGTAAATGAAAGTATTAAGGGCCTGATAAAGGACATGGATAAATTAGAAATACAATCAGCATAGCGATGGCGAAACATAGATTCGGACCAGGATAATTTGAAGAGTACGATAGATGAGAATTATCTACGTCTAGAAGACAGGCTTGAGAAGATAGAATCGAATCAGGAGGACACGAAATAGCAGACAGCAGATGGAAGAAAAACTGGGAGCGATTAAAGATAGCATCAGAAAGGATTGGCGTAAGATGAGCAGCGACTCTAAAGAAGAACGGTTAACGATCATAAAGACCGTAGGTTATAATCATACGCGCATTAAAGCACTTGAGGAAGAAATCAAGAGTAAAATGAAGGAACAGTTGGACAGAATCATAAAAGCAGAGTTGCGTTCACTAGGACAGAACACGTTGTTTCAGACAGAGCACGCTAAAGATAATGAAGTTGACTCAGCAAGCCAGGGGGCAATTAGCGCGGCGAGTAGCCACGGACTGACAGGCAGCCCATTAACGACTAATACAGAGGGATTTCACAACAACGTTGGATGAACCTCTATTCCTCAACATGGCTATCAGCACCCTCAAGTCGTACAAGTAATTCGATCAAATGAATTTGAACCAAATAAATTCACAGAAAATTCTGGTGTCACACCGAAGGTGTATCTTAAGGAGATGGATGACTATTTTAATGACAATAATATACCGCCCGCGCGTCGTTTAAGACTGATAGAACGATTTCTTTCGGGAAATGTACTTACGTGGTTCTTGAGCTTCAAGTATACTTTCGGAGGGATGGATGAGATCAAGGATGCGTTTCTGAGAAAGTATTGGTCGGCTTATCTACAACAAAGCCTTATAATGGAACTTTATTCGAGAAAATATCAGTCAACTCAGCAGACGAAATACTCAGATTTCTTTTCGTTACAATTGTTGAAATTTCGGGATCTGGATCATCCTTTAGAAGAATCGGATCTGGTTATGACTATTGCACGGCAGTTGCCAGTCAATGTTCAGCAGGTGTTAGTGGCAGCAAACGTGGACACAGCGGTTCGAGCCGAACAAATCTTACGTCAGATTGACGAGACAACATCTCACTTGCAGCAGAGAGGGGGACGACAGCTGGAACTTGTAAACACAACGGAGGTGGTTAAACCCACTCAAGTACTCACCAGGTCGCAGGCCACAAATACAAGTGTGTCAACAACACCGAGACGAGGTCAGGAGGGCGAAGAAAATAGGTCATATCAGCGACATGATAATAATAATGATAGGCAGACCCAGGGCAACAATAGGTATCAACAGCGAGGATACCAACAATGGAGAAATAATAAGAGAAATGAGGGACCCTACAGGCGGTACGAAAATAACAATAATGAGAATCGACAGTGGCGTGAAAGGAGATACCAGAACCAAGGGGACTATCAAAATTATAGGAATGAATGGAACGACAGGCACGCCGAATCGCAGCGTTACCTGGAAGAATTACACGCTAATGGAGGGGACGAACAAAAACATTGGGAACATGCAATTAATAGGAGGTCAAATCCAGACACTCACATTGAGGGGGCCGAGAGTTTATTGAAGCAGGAAGAACGTCAGGGAAATACGCGACAGAAGGATGATGGTAGTCGTGGGGGTTGTAAAAAATCCCAATAATTGCAAAAGGACTCACCCTGAGAGAGCAACAGCCGGATTGTGAAGAAGGATGTGTCGTGGCACACATACAAGAGTGGATAGCTTTGCCGGAAGATTGCCTGGCGGAGAATGTAAAACCACGGAGCGATGATATCAAACAACTACCTATTATTTATGCCAAGATTGGTGGAATTAACGTGAGATGCTTAGTTGACACGGCGTCACAAATCAGTCTTGTATCGGAGGCTTTGGATCGAGAGTTGGGACGGAGTCAGAACATTCCTGTGATTTCAGTACCGCAACTCAAGGTGAGGGGCGTTATTCCCGGACGCACCGTCACTTGCAAACTTCAGGCATTTATTGAATTGGATATATTAGACCATATATTTGGACAGACTTTTATCATAATGGCTAAAATGATTTTTAAAATTATTCTGGGTGCAAATTTCATTTGTGACTACCAGGCAGTCATAGAATTGCACAATAATACAGTCAGTTTTAAGGAGTTTGATAAACTGAAGGATGTGGGCTTACACATGGGTGAAATCACTACAGGGAAAGACGTGAGTTCATGGGCATTGGAGGCAATAGCAGAGGAGACAGAAGAGGACGTACGAAAGGCGGAAGATGACCTTATAGATGTGGCTGTTGTGGAATTAAATGAAGAGAGTGACTCTCAGGAGATATGGGCTTTACTAGCAGAAGGAGAAGACAGCGATACTCAGTTTGAAGAACTATTACAGGAGCGGCTCAGTGACATCCAACTAGGGGTTGAACATAGGAAGAAACTTGAGGAGATCTTAAGAAGACACAAGGCAGTGTTTGACACAGTTCCAGGGAGGATAATAAACTTTCAGTATTCTATGCAGGTTGAGGATTGGCCCCCATTTCGAAGTAAATTGTACCCTATACCAGAAAAACTTCGGGAGCAGGTCAAAAGGATTATTGATGATATGTTGCAAGCTTGAGTGATTAAGAAGACTCCTACACCTTATTTAAATGCGATTTTGGCAGTCACAAAACCAAATGGATCCATTAGACTTTGTCTAGACGCCAGAAATCTAAACCTGCGCCTTATTTGTCCCGAGTATGACAGAGCGCCAATCATCAGAGGCGTCTTAAAAGGATTTAAGAACAAGAGTATCTATTCGTCCGTAGATCTGACGAGTTCGTTTCACCATATCGAACTGGATGAGAAGTCACAGCTTCTTACTGGCTTCTTGTTCGATAATCAGACATATTGCTTCGTCCGTATGCCCTTCGGCGTTAAAACAGCTGGATACGCATTAATTCGAGCCTTGGATCGGAACCTGACTGAAGAAGCGAAGGAAATGTCGGTACGATATATTGACGATATACTCTTGGCTTCAGATAACATCGAGACACATATGGAAAATTTGGATAAGCTTTTGGACAATCTTAGAACTGCAAATTTTAAAGTCAACTTGAAGAAATCCCATTTCTTCAAGAAGGAGATTTTATACTTAGGGCACATCATTGACCAGGAGGGAGTGAGGCCAAACCCTGCGAAGATAGAGGCAATAAAGAATTTCCCTACACCAACGAGAGTGAAACATATCAGAGCTTTCCTTGGCGTGACGGGCTTCTTTAAGGAAAATTGCCCGGGATATACTTAAACCGTAGCACCTATGCAGGAGATGCTAAAGAAGAACAACAAATGGCTTTGGAACGCTGAGTGTGAGAAATCATTTCAAGAGACTAAATTCTTACTGGAAAATTGTATCAAATTAGGTTACCCAGACTTTCAACGGAAATTTATTATCCAAGCGGATGCTTCCATGGTTGGTATTGACGTCAGAAAAATTGGATGGCGCAGCCACGCGGTAGAATGTTGAAGCTGTAACATTGTGACTGGTCAGGTTTATTTAGATGGTGAAGCATTGACGTCGTGATGGAAACAGAAAGAAATTCGTCAAATTCGAGGAGGTACTGCTCTGTATACGGCTGCAAATCGTATAAAACGGGTACGAAATATCTTAACTACTTTCCTGTACAAAAAGTTCAGAGAGAAAGATGGGATTCGGCGCTGTCAATTGGAAAACGTGTTACATGTTACATGACAGTGTGCAGTGTGCATTTTTTGTGGAGACGACTTCTTTCCACCGGTACTGTTGATTATTGATAGTTATTGTCTCTAATTTGTATTCACATGGATTTAGCTACATCAAAAATACTGATAAACTTGTAGCCTATTACTTCTGTGCCGTACATAGAATGTAATCCGCTCTTCGTGTACTTATTTTAGGGGTTCTTCCGATTGACAATAGCCGAATGGTTAGAAAACTTAAGAAAAATGCTGTTCCTAGCCTTAATTTGCCAGATAATTTATATTCTTGCCTTTGAACAGCAAGTATGTAGGTCATTGAAGTATGATTTGGCTTAAATTGTGTTTTTGGCTTTGATCTCCCTACTGTTGAATTTAGTTAATTAAAATGTCAAATCTTTTTTTAAGTACCGGTTTGGTGACCCTTCATTCCAGGCAGGCCGGTAACACCTATACTACTCAGGCAGATAGGTCACTTAGCCGTAATTTTGAAGTTATAGTGATGTTAAGTATACATATGCGGTAATGTAGCAGGAGACCGGATCGGCCTAGGCTATTCTAAGTTTAATTAGTTCCCATTTCCGGGTTTTTTAGTTTTGAGTGCGAATAGTTGGTTTGAAAGTTGTACAACAGTAAGGAGAATATGTTTTGTATAGGTTTTAATTGGTATTATGATTTATGTCGAGCTGAGGAGTGAATTTGGTTTGGCTTAAAGTGTAGTTTTTGATCTGTTCCGTTTGCTTATGACAAGTTCAAATGGAGACTCCAGCTTTGTTAAATATCTGTATTTTAAACATTTAATTAAATATATTGATAAAGAGGATGCCTCCATTTTAACTTGCCTGTGGCAAGTGATTAATAAATTAATATTCTTGCCTTTGAACAGCAAGTATGTAGGTCAATATTTGCAATATTGAAGTATGATTTCAGCATCCCAAGTAACGCTTCTTTGAACCCAAAACATTTATGCAAATTCAGGGTTGCTTGATTCAATTTATTATCAGGGAGTCGTCCTTTGTGTTATGTGAGATATATATATTGTGAAATTAATAAAAACATCGATACCGCTAGGCTCCCAAGTACAGGCTTCATATAGGCCTATATAACTGCAGACAGTAAATTAACTATCTACATAAGGGTAATATTTTTAACTGGTAGTAATTAGGCACTGCATTTACATTGATTATAAAAATATTTCTATCAATGAAAGAAAATATGTAGTATTTTGCCATCATAAATTAGAAGCATTGTGGTGTTTGAAGCCATATTTTCAGTGTTGCCTTAGTAAACAAGAGTTTAGTGCTTTTCAGTCGGTCAACACGAATGTACCCAAAAGAGATGGGTTATGCCCTAATCCTGAAATAAATTACATGAGATTAATAAAACACTAGGATGACCAGTTTCGATCGTCAAGCGATCATCATCAGATCCATTACACATAGGCTACAAAATCTATGTTTGAAATACAGGTGAAAATATTTACAATATGTACAATTATTTAGTTGCAGTATTGGTACTGCAACTGTCAGTGTATGCTAAATGCAGTATATATGTTAGGTGAAATGCTAAATGGTGATTGCTATCCGGAGATTGTACTTTAGAGAGATTATATGGTTGTAAACTATGGTTAAACTATAAAATTTTTGGCTAACTACTTATCTGATTGTCTTCCGTATTACAGCTACTCGCAGTTTTCGTGCTCACTGGAACTCGCTGTGCGGTCGACTGCGGTGGTTATCTTAACGACTGGTTTTTCCCCTGCCTCTTCCCCCCTGTCCCTACGTACTGTGGGGAGTGATAGCGATGTGTTTATGTGAGGTGTTGCCAACCTAGATAAGATGTATGTTATTGAATGAGGTGGGTCTACAATTATTAAAGACCGTGGATTAGCCCTCGCCACGCGTGGAGCATAACTCATTCGAACTAAGTGTTGACGGTCTTATGAGGACGTCCCGACACCTTTATTACTGCCGCGAATATGGGCCTTGGTTTATTGCAGAAGGAAAGTACATCGTACACCTGATCCAGATAACATTTACCTATTAAAAAACCCCTAATTTCCCCCCTTTTTTATCTAGCTTGGCTGTGTCGCTAAATTGTGTTTTGTTTCCGACAGGGTGTGTTTTTTAGTAGCGTGAAGAGTGGTGAGCTCTCCATGAACGTGTGTTCATTTAGATTGTTGGGATTGTTTCGTTTGGCTAGGTGTATCTCGATTGCTTCCTTTATGTCAAGAGCTCTGCCTTTCGATTCGTGATGGATTATTTTAAGGTCCGACTCTATGTTGGTAAAGCTGTGCCCTGCGTCACACATATGTTCGCACACGGCTGAATGTGTTCCGTATCTTATCGCATTCCTATGTTCATTATAACGTGTGTCTACTCGCCTTCCACTCTGCCCGATGTAATTAGCTTGACAATCGGTGTCTTGGCACGTTATAGAATATACCCCTGACCTTGAATACGGGTCACGTAGGGACAGGGGGGAGGAGGCAGGGGAAAAACCAGTCGTTAAGATAACCACCGCAGTCGACCGCACAGCGAGTTCCAGTGAGCACGAAAACTGCGAGTAGCTGTAATACGGAAGACAATCAGATAAGTAGTTAGCCAAAAATTTTATAGTTTAACCATAGTTTACAACCATATAATCTCTCTAAAGTACAATCTCCGGATAGCAATCACCATTTAGCATTTCACCTAACGTATATACTGCATTTAGCATACACTGACAGTTGCAGTACCAATACTGCAACTAAATAATTGTACATATTGTAAATATTTTCACCTGTATTTCAAACATAGATTTTGTAGCCTAAGTGTAATGGATCTGATGATGATCGCTTGACGATCGAAACTGGTCATCCTAGTGTTTTATTAATCTCATGTAATTTATTTCAGGATTAGGGCATAACCCATCTCTTTTGGGTACATTCGTGTTGACCGACTGAAAAGCACTAAACCCTTCTTTACTAAGGCAACACTGAAAATATGGCTTCAAACACCACAATGTTCACGGCTAGTCAGGCAAATCGTGAAGCCAAGAAATTCAAATCACTCAGGCTTAAACTCATGAATTTAGACAAGTCAATTTGGTTCAACAAATAATGTATAGAACTAAACCTCACCCCTAAATACGTACCAATTAAAACCGTACCGAACACACCAGCCACGATCATTTCAAACAAACAAGCCAAAGCGCTTTGGATAAAAAACGAATTAAGATTTGCATACATAAGAAAGCAAAAAATTAACCAACAATTATACGACATTCAATTGCAACTAAGTAATTTCTGGCACGCGGCCCAATGGGACAGCTTCACCGAGCACCTACATGACAACATCAAAATCAGAGCAACGAGGAAGCATGAAACGCTAGAAAATAAATTAAGAAAACTAGGAGAAACACAGAACCATCAATCTAACGAACAACACACGAATAACAATGAATTCAATTTCCACAGCAGAGTAAACAACAGAACGAACGTAACCTTTTCTCAAGGTGAAATGAATATGTTAGACAAAGGTTTGAAATACAACTGCACAGACGCACACACGAACCACAATATAAAACAGTTAATCACAGATATTGAGATAGCCAGTCACAAGCTCCCAGCAGAAGGCAGGGAATTAACCAAAAATCTCGCCACCAACGAAGCCAAAAAAATCCTCAAACGAGAGGGCGATAGCAATAACATTCAAAACAACAAACAACTCAAAGAAATAAAGTCGTTGAAACAAAAAATAAAAGAACATGACTTAATCATCACAAAAGCAGATAAGGGAAACACTACAGTAATTTTGAACAAAACAGAATACATTGAAAAAACAGTCGAATTCCTAAACAACAACGAAATCAAGGAATTAACAAAAGACCCCACCAACAAATTCCAAAAACAAATAAAAAGTGCGCTAAAAGAAACAGAATACATACTGCCCAAAGCCGAAAAATCAAAACTAATAAACATGAACCCGAAAATACCGTCATTGAGGGGACAACCAAAAATACACAAAAAGGAATGCCCAATGAGACCAATAGTCAATTGTAGGAATGCCCCTAATTACAAAATCAGCAAAGAGTTACTAAAAATCTTAAAATGCCGTCTTTCCAACGACAAAAACAACTCTGTAAAGAACACAACAGAACTAGTAACAGCATTGAACACCCTACAAATGAAACCTAGCTTCAGGCTAGTATCCTTCGACGTAACTAACATGTACACCAATATTCCGATTATTGAAGCAATCAACACTATCGAAAACAACTTAAAATCCAACAATTCGGTAAAAGAAATTGAAGAGATTGTGAGATTACTGAGGGTCGTTCTCACCCAAAACGTGTTTCAATTCGACAATAAAATATACACACAGAGAGAAGGCCTAGCAATGGGATCGCCACTAAGTGGGTTAATCGCTGACATCTTCATCAATGCACTAGAAAATGCGTTCTTAGAAAAGACTTCAACAAAGGGAATAGTAATATGGAAAAGATACGTAGATGATGTAATTTGCATCTACGATACTGAACTAACAAGCGAAGAAACAATTCTCCAATCCATTAATAGCCTTCACCACTCTATCAAATTCACTAAGGAATCCGAAATAGACCGGAAAATAAATTATCTCGATATAACTATTGAACGTAAAGACAACGACCTTTCATATTCCATATTCCGGAAAGCAACACAAACCTCGCATGCAATCGACAATCAGTCTAATCACCCCAGTACGCACAAACTAGCGGGTTTCAATTCAATGGTGCACAGAGCTTTAAACATACCCATGTCAAAAGACAACTATAATAAGGAAATAAGAACTATTATGCAAATAGCAAAGGAAAACAACTTCTCGCCAAGCAAAATAAATCAAATTATTGCCAAACATAAAAATAAAGATAAAACGATTCCCATACCAGACAGTAATGAGAAAAAATTTGCGCGTTTCAACTATGTGCATGCGAATACATATAAAATCACTAACCTATTCAAAAAACAAGGCATAAAGATAGCTTTCACGACGAAAAACACAACCGCTAGGCACCTCCTAAATAGTAATCTAAATAAACGTGACCCGTATTCAAGGTCAGGGGTATATTCTATAACGTGCCAAGACACCGATTGTCAAGCTAATTACATCGGGCAGAGTTGAAGGCGAGTAGACACACGTTATAATGAACATAGGAATGCGATAAGATACGGAACACATTCAGCCGTGTGCGAACATATGTGTGACGCAGGGCACAGCTTTACCAACATAGAGTCGGACCTTAAAATAATCCATCACGAATCGAAAGGCAGAGCTCTTGACATAAAGGAGGCAATCGAGATACACCTAGCCAAACGAAACAATCCCAACAATCTAAATGAACACACGTTCATGGAGAGCTCACCACTCTTCACGCTACTAAAAAACACACCCTGTCGGAAACAAAACACAATTTAGCGACACAGCCAAGCTAGATAAAAAAGGGGGGAAATTAGGGGTTTTTAATAGGTAAATGTTATCAGGATCAGGTGTGCGATGTACTTTCCTTCTGCAATAAACCAAGGCCCATATTCGCGGCAGTTTTAAAGGTGCCGGGACGACCTCATAAGACCGTCAACGCTTAGTTCGAATGGGTTATGCTCCACGCGTGGCGAGGGCTAATCCACGGTCTTTAATAATTGTAGACCCACCTCATTTAATAACATACATCTTATCTAGGTTGGCAACACCTCACATAAACACATCGCTATCACTCCCCACAGCACGTAGGGACAGGGGGGAGGAGGCAGGGGAAAAACCAGTCGTTAAGATAACCACCGCAGTCGACCGCACAGCGAGTTCCAGTGAGCACGAAAACTGCGAGTAACTGTAATACGGAAGACAATCAGATAAGTAGTTAGCCAAAAATTTTATAGTTAAACCATAGTTTACAACCATATAATCTCTCTAAAGTACAATCTCCGGATAGCAATCACCATTTAGCATTTCACCTAACATATATACTGCATTTAGCATATACTGACAGTTGCAGTACCAATACTGCAACTAAATAATTGTACATATTGTAAATATTTTCACCTGTATTTCAAACATAGATTTTGTAGCCTAAGTGTAATGGGTCTGATGATGATCGCTTGACGATCGAAACTGGTCATCCTAGTGTTTTATTAATCTCATGTAATTTATTTCAGGATTAGGGCATAACCCATCTCTTTTGGGTACATTCGTGTTGACCGACTGAAAATCACTAAACTCTTGTAAATTAGAAGCCATAACAAACGCACACCCAATTACTTCACGTCACTATCTCGCCGCCATATTGCAAACAGCTGACCGTAAGCTCCTCCCCCGTTTCGGACGTCAATAGGAGCGATGTTATACCAAGAAGATCCAGCTAACCTTCAACATCGTGATTATTTAGCATTTGTGAGCCGCAGATTGCGTAAACACGAGCGCAACTATACGGTCACGGAACTCGAATTGTTGGCAATACTTCATGCTTTGCAACAATGGAAACGAATTGTATATGGTTACCCCATTGTTATTAGAACAGACCACAAAGCACTAACGTTCTTGTTCAATACATCTATGGCTAGCGAGCGTGTGACACGTTGGTCCATTTATATACAACAATTTAACATCGAAATTGAACACTGCCCAGGAAAAATTAATGTAATTCCGGATGTATTAAGCAGGAACCCCGAGCCTGATACCGAAGAAACAGCGATAGTACAGCATATTGAATTAACAGCAAAGGATCATGCATTCTTGGAGGAATTACGGGAGATACGACGAGAGCAAGAAGCAGAACCATGGATGTACCAAATGATCCAGTATTTTAAGAAGGAATTACCAGCAGGAACCCCAGCCTACAGAGAAGCAAAAGCCAGAGAAGGAAGATATGTATACCTCAACAATTTACTGCATAAATGGATAGATGAAGAACACACCAAATTACGTATCATGGTACCTGCATCATTACAAAGAGGACTTACTTGGCACATACATGAAAGTTTAGGTCACGTGGGAATTGACAAGGCACAGGCGACCATAGGAGAAACGTTTACATGGCCGCGAATGAGGACTACCATCTGTGACGTAATAAAGACTTGCGACCCCTGTCAGTTGGCGAAGCCGAATAATTACTTAATGAGGCAGTATCCTAGACCATTGCTACCTCAGAAACCCTGCGAGCTCGTGGCCCTGGATTGTTTCGGTCCGAACCCGAAAGGTAGGCGAGGTTGCCGTCACTTTCTAGTGTGTATTGATGTGTTTTCTCAGTTTGTTGTATTGTGCCCCATTCAGAAAACTACTTCGAAACAAGTACTCAGTCGTATTCGAAATAGAGTTATTCCAATCCTTGGAAAACCAGAGTTTATATTGTCGGACCATGAAAGCTATTTTACGAGCGCCGAATTCAAGAAAAGTATGGAGGACTTGGATGTAAAACACATGTTAAGTAGCGTTCGCCACCCTCAAGCAAATCCTAGCGAACGCGCAATAAAATGCGTTACTAAATACTTAAGGATCTTTATTCCCAATGAACATCACAAGTGGGTAGACAGGATCAAAGACGTAGAGACCTGTATGAACACAACTAGACATGAGTCGACAGGCCAGATTCCCATGGTCTTGACATGAACGAATATCCAGTAAGATCGTGGAGTAACATCATCAATTGCCACAAGATCCCATGGTTGGTCATGAATTCAGAATTGAGAGAACGAGAGTCCATATGAGAAACCAGGCGGATCGCAGATTACGTCGTGTCAGAAATAAGAGGTATCACAGAGAACTATTAGTCAACGAGCTTGTATTAGTACGGAAACCAGCGACATCTGATCCAGAAAAGAAGGTATTCAACAAGTTCAGTCCAACATTTATTGGACCCTTCTGTATTGTACGTAATCTTGGTAACAACGCATACAGAGTAAAAGAATTGATTACAGGTACAATGTCTGTCTACAATGCGGCGAATTTAAAAGTGCATTTTACTAGCGAACCTTGGGAACGCAGAAATAATGCTGCAAATTGAATATATGGAAGTACTTTTGCACATCCAGCTATACGGGGGTCAGTGAGTACGTCAGTTGAACGAGGAAGTTGGGAGCAGCCTGTTGTGGTCGAACACTAATGAGCTCTGACGATCATGACACAGCGAGCGATCGAGCGAGAGAGATAAGGATACTGGACAGGAGAGAGACTAGCCTTAGGCGATCAGACAAGCAGGCAGGCTTGGAATGTCTGAATGAATGAGGGAGCAGGAAATAAACACGAGTGCGTGTCGACACTCCAACGATAGTGGCGGATAGACTAAACTTATGAGAGGGAGATTTCTCTAGGATTGGCAGAAATGGATTACTGATGTTATGTGTTTTAAAAAAAATCGACTATATGCTATGTTCGTTTTTTTTTCATGCAGGAGGATTGTGAACCCTTTATCCACAGGCTGTATAAAGGATTCTAATAAATTATTCATCATCTTTTGATACATTTCTACAGACAGCAAATGTGAGAGCCAGACGGTGTTGGGAAATATTGAGAAATCAGTGGCCGAGAGGACACAATGGTTTAAGCTCCTGTGGTATTTTAGGAAGTAGCATAATATTCATGACACATAGGACAGGTGCAACTTTTAGCGCGGAGATGGCTTAGGTACACACAATATGGCCTGTTGCTATGAGTGTTGGCGCCAAGAAGAAAATCGAATGCTACGATGTAATTGGTCAATCTTCATGTTAACCACTCCCTGTGGCAGAAATACAAGTAAAAGCGCGCAAAGATCTACAAGAGTCTGAACCAATCATATCAAGACGCCCTGTTTTAGCGGCAACTCGGCTTGGTAACGCACCCTGGTAAATTAACGCGGGAGTTATCTACGGATTAATTCCACGATCGATTCGAGCCGGCTATAGCATAATCGTAACCTCCACACTGCTACGAACTCAATGATACCGATCGCATGCTAGTCTGATAATTATTATGGAATATTATTCCACAAATCCCCTTCCACACCTACCCTAGCCAGTTTCATTTATAATGGTCCAGGATGCTTAGAGAGATGACTTTTATTTGTGCGTCTGAGGACGTAACATTGACTTTTATTTGAGCTTTTGAGGAAGTAAGGCCGTTACTCAGGTGTCCGAGGACACGAGGCATACTCTGCAATATTTTTTCATGTATTTGAGCATGGAATATTTTCGTCAAGTTATAAGTGTAACTTCAGTGATTTATTTGTAGTCCCAGTACTACCAGATAGGACCAGTTTATCGAAATAATTCACCAATAGACTGTCAAGGAATTTAGTACTTGATCTGTGAATTTAATAGGAAATATATCGTGTGTGTATCTGACAAAAATTTATTTAATTCAGCACGAGATGACGTCTAGGAACGAGGCCGGATTTTGGAACCAGCAGGACATTTGCCAGATGATGTCGATGATGAGCTAAACATCTTAAAGGGGTGATGGCTGCATATGTTTTCCTGACGCTGTTTTAAAGGATTGAGTACAAATGAATTTATTTATTTATTAAATCAGCTATGGTATTATGGGACATATTTTTGTAGATATTTGTTTTATTGTTTCGTAATGTAGATTCTTAGTTCTTGTTTACTGACACATTAAGTATGGGACAAGTAGAGCGCTGTGTAATTTGTAAATATTGTGATTTTTGTTTGGTTCAACTATACGGGGCGACGCGCAGCTCGTGCTCGCATTCCCCTGCGTAAATCGCGGTCAAGCATTTTAAATTCGGAGGTATGCCTTATAACAAAAATGGAACTGAATTAATTTGAGATTAAAAATAGAATTTGGAGGGTAAAGATTATTTATGAGCAGAATTTTATGACGGATCTGGATTATTTTGATAGTTGCTTTTTCAGCAGATCTGAACGGGATGGCACTTTGCACCCGAGTTTTTGTTGTGTATTTTTTTAATGTGTCTATGGACGCAATTTTGGTTGAACTGTTTTGAGCCGACCCAGTGGTATGTTTATGAGTGAGTCAGTCCAAGCTTTATGGTGCGTACTGTGATTTTATGATGTGTTAGCGAGAATATATCATTGTGATTATTCTGACTTGCTCCACATCAGCCCAGTTCATAACCTCGCGAGGCTGAACCCGTCGTATATTTGTGTTTTCTTGCCATCCAGGCGGATGAGTGAGATATGTTGGCGTTTCCAGTTGGAAAAAGCACCTAGCTTGAAGGACTGAGAGAGATAGTTGAGGCAGCGATGACTCATACAAGAGGGGCGCGCTCAAATCAGATAACGCGACTTGTCATTTGTAACAGGCCTGAGTCCTGTACTTCAATTTAAGACGTTGTTTAAAATTCACAAAACCTGATCGGTTATAATGAGTATTTGATTGATTAAATGGGTGTTGTCCATAGTTGTGAGGTAACTTCCGAAACTTCTGTTTGTCTGGCGTTTTATAAAAATATAAATATAGTTTTCAGCCGTTAGGCTTATATTTTGTTGCTATTGTTTCATTTCTTGTGTGTTTATTTTACGCGTTTATGACCCCGTGTGGCATTAGGAGATGCGAGGCTATGTTCGCAATTTGTGATGCGAGCGTTTTGGCCTATTTCTGGCATGCTCTTTTTTTTCGTGTGCTCTGCAACCAGCTAGAATCTCAGGGAAATTTTTCATCCTTTTGTATTATTAGATCTTGCATGTGTCAGTAATAATTATAGTGTGTTAATTAAGGGTGGATCCCATAGCCGTAGTGTGATTTAAAAGATGCGACTCCGTGAGCAACATGACTGTTTCAGTTGTAAACGGACTCGCATCAGTACTCATTTTCTTATTAACGAGCAGTACACCACGCATTATATAACTTCTTGACCAGGAAAAATGGACTTGTATCCATATGTTGGGACGAGCGAGTTCTTACCGCTCAAAGTTTATGGTATGATTAATCATTTTGTGTGAAGCTGTATTCACATTGTTTTGTTGGTTGAGAGAGTCTTACCGCTCAGTAATATATTTATTTCTTAAGGGGGTGAAAGTCAGAGAGGATTTCTTTTATTTATTATTATTATTATTATTATTATGCACATAATTTTCAGTCATTAAATATCTTTCATTCTACTTGTTATTCATTTTATTTCTAGTATAGCCTCTGTCATGGACCTTTCTATTCATTAGAGCATGTTGTTTTTAAGCGAACTTTGCTGTTTAACGCAGTCAGGACTGAACACGACCCCGTAGATGAATCTTGAGAAAACCATGCTTTATTGAAGTGTGCAATACCTTATAGTATTTTGTAGATAATCTCTAGTCGTCGTGTTTTGCGCTCAGCAAAGATATCAATGGTGCTTTCATTGAAGAAGTCATCCCTGGAAAGATCACAAGTTTGCGATGAAAAAATTGTTTTGTAATTTTTATAGTGATTCTTATGGTATTTTTTGTCCAGAATACAGAAAAAATAGTGAAAAAATTCCATCACGCTTTGTTTACCCACATATCACACATTGTTTTTTTTACTTTTTCGGTTTTCTTGATGGCTGACTGCTGTTGGATGTTAAAAAGAGAAAATCTTCAACTCCACAGCAGCAAAAGTACAAAAAGGAGTTTTGAAGGAAAAAGAAAACGTTACAACAAAAACTTGTAATAAGGTTGTAATAAAGCCTTATCAACGTTTCTTACTCTATGTTTAAGATTAACCTACGTTTAATGTGGTTTAATAACATTGTATAGAAATAATACTGATATAAAAATGGCCTTTTTAGGATTGTTTCTAAAAGTTTTACCTCATTTTGTAGACAAACCTTACGTGATAGAAGAAAAGCCAATATCATTTCTGAAATAGGCACCAAAAATTACATAAAGATCAGTTATCAAAACTAAAACAATTTTCAAAACTATTTTATTTGCAGACCAGTGAGTTCATCAAACTCTTCTCCATAGCCAGAGTACTCAAATTGCTCAGTCCAGAATCTGACATGGAGTTCCATAAAATGTCTTAACTCTCTTCAATGCACTCATACTTCGTACACTCGAAGCAGTAGAAACAGGAAAGGTAAGAATCAGCTTTATGAGTCGCACTGTTTATTGATATATCTTTTCTAGGCCGTTGTTCAAAAAGTATTTCATTAACAAACCTTCAGGCAAGTGCCCGCCTCAAGAATGCATTGCTTGGAGTCTAGACTCTCTGCTTACGCATTCAGATATCGACCTTCCGATTGGCGCATGTGCAATTACCTTCTCTACCCACACAGACTTGAGCCTGTTTCAAAGGAGACTCACTGGCTGCTCAGTCCCGCGCTGAAAAGCTGACGTCAATTCCACCGTGATTATAGAGAATAATACCGAAAACTAGAGTATTAATTTGCCTTCTTCTGTGGTGTTCAATCCGAAGATTGGTTTGTAGCAGCTTTCCATAAACTCCGGTCTGTGGCTAGTCTCTTCAAGTCCAAGTAATTATCACAACCATTGTCGTGAATGATTTGTTTTATATATCCTAGCCAGGGTCTATCTCTATAGTTCTTTCCTTCCACATTGCCCTCCAGTATTGTGTGCAGAAGACATTCATGCCTCAAGATATGTCCAATCCAATTGTCTCTTCGGTGAGTAAGCATATTCCATAAACTTGGCTTCTCTCCCATCCTTTTCAGCGTTTCTTCATTACTGATTTTGTCCACCCATGGAAATTTTAGTATTTTCCTGTAGCACCATATTTCAAAGGCTACTATTCGTTTCTTATCAGCCAAGCTAAGAGTCCAGGTTTCACTACCATACAACAGTACGCTCCAGACATATTTTGCTGGTAAGGTAAGTGAACTCCTGTACATTTGTCAACTGTTCTCCATTTAAAGTACAACGGGGAGGTTCATACTGCCTGCTACAGAGAAGAACTTAGTTCTTCATTTTGTTGATCTTCATGTTATATTTGTTGAAGGTGGATTCCATTTCTACTAATGTATAATTTAGATCATCTTCGTTTTCTGTCAGGACTGCGATATTATCCGCAAAGCGAAGCATGGTAATTCTTTCTCCTTGAATCTTGAGACCCCAGTCATTGGCAAATTATCATTTACTTCATCTATTGCTTTTTGGATGTATGCATTAAAAAGAATTGGTGAGAGCGTTAATTTGCCTATGCCAATGAAAAATAGGAATACTTAAATGTATATATTGCTTGAGAATGAAGTGGGTGTTCTAAGGTTCAAAGATTCCGCTCCAGCTGCTCTGTGTGTGATCATGCGCAATGCATTTTTGGAAGACGGCGCTCACCATGACGTCCATGTTAAAGCACTTGTTCAAATATGTGATGTACTATAAAAATATCAATCCGCACTCACTGTTTGTGTGATAGCCCATTGTGACCTGACGAGTGGATGGTTCAAGGTTAAGGGACCCCCCCCCCCCAAAGGAACGCATGTCGTCAATCCTCTGTGCTAACTCTTCTGTTGGCTCTGAACAGTTGGTCACTGCTACGTACACGAGATGTCTGTCATCCTGGGATGGAGTCACATTTCGTAGTCCACTGCTAGATTTTCAATGAGTCTGGTTCTTCGCTATCCTCATTTACTGGCAGCTTGCCACGGTGGGTGAGTGGATAGCGTGTCGGTCTACTAACCCCAAGATTGCAGGTTCGCCCCTGACCGTGGTAAGTGATTTTTGAAAGGCGGCAAAAATACGATACGCATGTCATACGATGTTGGCATGTCAAAGAACCCATTTGAATTCAGTAGGCCGAGTTCATAATGGCAAAATTAATCTCGGGAGTTTCCGCCAGCACAAAGTTCCTCATTTCTCTACTAGAAAGCGCTATTGTGTTCAAGGAGATTAGATATCTAACATCTAACCTCCTTGACTTTCATAGTCAAGGAACTACGAACTTCGACATGCAAGCTACCCTCTGGGTGTCAAATAGCAAAGCTTGCACCCGGCACCCGAGGCCATACGATATTATTATTATTATTATTTACTGGCACGTAAAAGATCCCCTTCCGGGCAAAATTCCGGCACCCCGGCGTCTCTAAAAGCCAGTGTAGTAAAAAGGGACGTAAAACCAATAACATTATTATTATCTTCGCTATCCACTGTTTCCACATGGATATAACTGTAGTGATGTTATGTCCCGTACGAACACGCCAAACTTGTATCCCTCTTCAAACCCTATTGTTTGTTTAATGTCAACAAGGCATCGTGTCCTCTTTTTATACGATGAGCACGGCAGATGAGAGGCACTGTTGGGTCCAGAAAGTGCACAATCATTGTGCTACCCTATCAAATATGTCATACCGTGCTTAACATTTCCTGTACGTGCAGTAATCAACCTTCCCTCATGGTGTTGCAATGTTAACAAAGAGAAGTGTATCTCTCTTGCACCGGACAGTTGTTCGGGTCACTTTCTATGGAGGAACCAGGGCTTATGGAACGGTTAATTGAGTTGGGATAACATTTAACCGTGTGAAGAGAGTTTTATATTACAGTTAATCATAACTATTTAAAAATTCTTCACCGAGATGTGAAGTTCATAACTTTGTTACTGGTAGGGGAGTAGTGTAAGGACCAAAACTTTTTATTTTTAAGTATTGGCAAGAGCTATTTAAGTAGCCTACTTTGTTTTTGCTATAGAAACGTAGCTAAAAAGAGATGATTGTAAATAAAATAAAACAAAACAAAAGAGTTGATATAAAAAGACAGAGGTAC
This sequence comes from Meconema thalassinum, assembly GCA_946902985.2. Classification (NCBI taxonomy): domain Eukaryota; kingdom Metazoa; phylum Arthropoda; class Insecta; order Orthoptera; family Tettigoniidae; genus Meconema; species Meconema thalassinum. The sequence continues at coordinate 220,122,558 of OX336391.1, forward strand.
GAGTATACAGTGTCTTTTTATATCATCAACTTTTTGTTTGTCGTTTTAAATCATCTTTTTAACAACGTTTCTGTAGCAACAACAAGGTACTTAAATAGCTCTGGCCAATACTTAAAAATAAAAATCTATTTGTGGCCCTTACAGACCTTTCGTGGAATACCACGGACAAGCGTTGGCAGTGTAGCAATTCTTGTAAACGACGGCCTAAGTTATGCTAGATTTCCCTTAATACCAATGATTTCTAACTTCTACTTCTAGTACAGTATATGGTTGTTGTGTTCAGGACCCATCACATGGCCACTACGCTTCAGTGGCTGTGCCGGCAGCAAACAGAGTCCCATCAACCTAGAACCCCAGACTGCCTACAGAACCTTCAACAGCTTCGACTGGGAAGGCGAGTCCAACACACCCATCAACATGACCCTCTACAACAACGGCGAGACAGGTGAGCTGGTTTAGTAATATTCAATTAATATCAATTAATTCCTTCATTAGTTAATTAATTCATTAATGTATTTATTTGAAAATAAATTCTACAAGTAGATTCTGGAAAGATTATTCTTTTACTGCCAGTCCCTTTCTCAATCATCTCGCATGCTGTGTCATATCGCTACTCCGTTCCTTCTCATCTTTGCTCTTACACTATGTTCTTCATTTCAGTGGTTCTCAATGGCACATGGCTGCCCGGCAGGAGGCCGTCCGTTCTGCTCAACAACGGACTGACATACGTGCTGGACAGTATACATTGGCACTGGGGAAGGTCAGGGTTCGATGGCAGCGAGCACACATTGAATAGCCAGAGGTAAGCGATTAACGATCGTCAGTCTCTTTATGTTGTAGTCCATCTCGTAGTGTAGTGACTAGTAATTGGCTGTCACCGCGACCCTGACAAGAAATTTAATTTTGGAACGGGGCTCACTCCACATTATGAGACAGAACCGAAAAGAGGTGGGTTTGTTTCCTACCGTTCCTGAGTTATTCTAGAAGTGGCGTTCCTTGATTCCTCACTAGTACACCAGGCTAATGCCGGAATGACTCCACAGCCGCCTCCAACCCAAACTATAGCCCCGATTACACACACCACTACAACCATTAGAACAAATTTATCAGGCAGATTCAACACATACAAAAATACTCGGGGCAACATGATCACAATGTCCCAAAGCCACTAAATGAATCAACAACAAAAACAACTACTTTATGTTGTTGTCGTGTGAGTTTATTACAACATTCATACATGTGTAGTATCTTAAACAGAAGTATGTTTTTGTTACCTACAGTATGTGGGACTTGCAGACCCCGTGGTGTTGGGGTAGCGCACCTGCCTCTCACCCAGAGGTCCCGGGTTCAATTCCCGGCTCGGTCAGGGAATTTAGAAACTGACGTGAGGGCTGGAACGGGGTGCACTTAGCCTCGTGAAGACAATTGAGTAGCTGTCTGACAGTGAGGCAGCGCCCCGATCACGAAAACCAAGATTAACGGCCGAGGGGACCCGATGCGCTGATCACGCGTGTCCCGAATATTTGCAGGCCAAATGGCTGGGCAGCGGTCGCTTGGTATGCCTAGGCCCTCCACGGGCTGTAGTGCCAGGGGTTATTATTTATTATTATTATATGTGGGACTTGGGACACCGGAATTGTAATTGTAATTGTAAATACAGAGTCAATTTCCTTAACAGCGCTCCGTGAATTTCACAGGCCACTAAACGGCGCGGCGCGGCGCGGCGGTCGAGCCCTCAGTATCTCAGCTCAAATTGAAGACCTACACTAGTGTTTTACCCGTTCGTCCTGGGGATGCGATGACCCATCTGCTATTACATCGCATTCCTGGATTTCCAGGACAGAGCGGAGTTAAATGAACACCTAGTCAAATAAGGAATGTGTCGGAAACTCAGTTGAAATATCTCAAAAGCAGAGGGTAACACGAGATAAAGTATCTCCAGGGTCGTTACGGGTTTAAAGTTAATAAAAAAAAATACAAATATCAATGGGCGCCATCAACTGAATCCCTAGCAAACCACATCCTTCCCGCTTAAGCCTTAATTAAGACAAGGAAAGAAATAGGAAAATCACATCATCATCAGATCACAACTAAGATAAAAACAAATTTATTCAACTTTGATAGTCAGACAGACATATTAAACACTCATCCTACCTAAGACCATGGTCGAATGCCAACGTTAAATTGTCATTGTCCAGAAAATCGAACCATCTCCATTCTATTCGAAGTGTATTTAATCCACATAAAATAGGAAAAATTTCTAAAGTTCTCTTGGGTTCTCAGGATCACCGTAGCACTATGTCTTTGCGTCACTGACATTCGTGATAACTGAGACCAAACTTCTCTTTAAATTAACATCATGAATGTGGATGTAAAAATATAATTAATCTGTCTAAACACACATATTATAAACACATATTTTAAATATCACATAATTTATGGCTTGCATGGCATTATTCAAATGCTGAATATGTTAGTAAAATGCTCCTAAACATCGAATAACTAATTTACACTATTTACACTGTCATTAATCATTGCTGGTTTTGTGAATCACAGAAAATCCACTATTCATTGGTTGTAATCATCATCATCATCAAAATTAAATATTTCTCACATTAGTTCTCATCTCAAATTGCAATTCTTCAAATCATATTCAAATAAATTTATTTAAATTCATTTAAATTTATTAATCATCAGCTTCTTTAGTTAATTATCACCTTCTAATTCAGTTATTCATCATCTATTCAATTATCTATTAATTTATTTGAAACAGCTTATTTATTCAACCTTTAATTCATCCATTTATTTAATTCATTGATCTATTCCAAAATTTAATTTATCAACTTATTTAAATTTTATTCTTCTGGTTATTTCGATTTTTAGCCTACTTTTCACATTTTGCAAAAATGAGGAAAAAGTAGACTTATGAGATCGGGCAAATGTATGTCTGTCTGTCTGTCCTTCTGTCTGTCTGTCTGGCTGTGTGTGTGTGTCCCCCTATCAACTCCTAAACGGCTGCAGGAATCGAAACAAAATTTGGTAGGAGTAAAGATCTATACCTGAATATCTCACGGCCATATTTGAAAATGATGTCAGTGCTACCAACTGCTAAAAAATCGCAATTGAAATTTGAGCTCCATGTTGGATATCTTGGAAAGTATGAATGGGAGCTATTTCAAAATTGGCACACGTACAGATCATAATATTTCAGTTTAATTTCCAGGAGGCTAAACATGGCAGTGTTGCCAAAATGATTATAAGCCTCCTGATAGGTCCAATTTTTAAATGCATACAACTTCTATACTATCAATTGGAATTCAACCAAATTTCGTATGTTGTATGTGTACATAACCAGATATGACTGAGCGTATTCTTCAGACCTACCAGGGCTGCCAACTGTTAATAAATGCTCCTAATTTATTTTATCCAAATACCAATATATCATAAAGTATGCAAGCCGACAGCTTTAAACTATGCACACGTATAGTCCCTGACATTCTATATTAATTTGGAGTAACTTATATACGTCAGTGCTACCAACATGATTCTAAGCCTGCTGACAGGACCAACTTTAAATACATGTAATTTCCATACTATCATTTGGATTTCAACCAAATTTCGTATGTGCTATGTGTACCATAACAGATATGACTATGCGTATTCTAAGGAGCAACCAGTGCTGCCAACTGTTAATATGTGCTGTCCCTATTTTTGTTACCCTAATATCAATATATCAGAAAGTATGCAAGCCAATAGCTCTAAACTTTGCACACGTATAGTACCTGTTATTCTAGACGAATTTGGAGTAACTAATATACGTCAGTGCTGCCAACATGATTCTAAGCCTGCTGATAGGTCCAATTTTAAAATGCATGTAACTTCTATACTAACTAATGGATTTCATTCAAAATTGGCACAACAATAGATCATATTATTTCAGATTATTTCTGACCAATACATGCATGACATTGTTGCCAACATGATTTTACGCGCGCTGTTAGATCCAATGTTTAACTGCATGTAACGTCCATGCTATTCATTGGACTTCAACCAAATTTTGTATTTTGTACCTTAAGAGACGGAACTAAGAATATATTCAGTCATCAGGGCTGCCAACTGTAGTGCTCTATTAGGATACATTATGCCAGTTATACAGTATTTCGAACTAATTGGAAATTTCGATATTAGCAACTTAATTTCGTCATTATTCTAGATAGGTTCATATTCTGTAGAATAATCATTGGCATGAAAAGTAGGCTGTATAGTTCTTCACGGAACTTCTTGTTATTATTTCATCTAGTCATTCTGATTTTTAGCCTACTTTTCACATTTTGCAAAAATGAGGAAAAAGTAGACTTATGAGATCGGGCAAATGTGTGTCTGTCTATCTGTCTGTCTGTCTGTCCTTCTGTCTGTCTGTCTAGTTATGTTAGTTATTGTTGTTTTAAGGGGCGGAACTACGAGGTCATCTGCCCCTCTGTCTGTCTGGCTGTGTGTGTGTCCCCCCCCCTATCAACTCCTAAACGGCTTCAGCAATCGAAACAAAATTTGGTAGGAGTAAAGATCTATACCTGAATATCTCACGGCCATATTTGAAAATGATGTCAGTGCTACCAACTGCTAAAAAATCGCAATTGAAATTTGAGCTCCATGTTGGATATCTTGGAAAGTATGAATGGGAGCGATTTCAAAATTGGCACACGTACAGATCATAATATTTCAGTTTAATTTCCAGGCGGCTAAACAAGGCAGTGTTGCCAAAATGATTATAAGCCTCCTGATAAGTCCAATTTTTAAATGCATATAACTTCTATACTATCAATTGGAATTCAACCAAATTTCGTACGTTGTATGTGTATATTACCAGATATGACAGCGTATTCTTAAGACCTACCAGGGCTGCCAACTGTTAATAAATGCTCCTATTTTTTAAATCCAAATACCAATATATCATAAAGTATGCAAGCCGACAGCATTAAACTATGCACACGTATAGTACCTGACATTCTATATTAATTTGGAGTAACTTATATACGTCAGTGCTACCAACATGATTCTAAGCCTGCTGACAGGTACAACTTTAAATACATGTAACTTCCATACTATCATTTGGATTTCAACCAAATTTCGTATGTGCTATGTGTACCATAACAGATATGACTATGCGTATTCTAAGGAGCAACCAGTGCTGCCAACTGTTAATATGTGCTGTCCCTATTTTTGTTACCCTAATATCAATATATCAGATAGTATGCAAGCCAATAGCTCTAAACTTTGCACACGTATAGTACCTGGCATTCTAGACGAATTTGGAGTAACTAATATACGTCAGTGCTGCCAACATGATTCTAAGCCTGCTGATAGGTCCAATTTTAAAATGCATGTAACTTCTATACTAACTAATGGATTTCATTCAAAATTGGCACAACAATAGATCATATTATTTCAGATTATTTCTGACCAATACATGCATGACATTGTTGCCAACATGATTTTACGCGCGCTGTTAGATCCAATGTTTAACTGCACGTAACGTCCATGCTATTCATTGGACATCAACCAAATTTTTGTATTTTGTACCTTAAGAGACGGAACTAAGAATATATTCAGTCATCAGGGCTGCCAACTGTAGTGCTCTATTAGGATACATTATGCCAGGTATACAGTATTTCGAACTAATTGGAAATTTCGATATTAGCAAATTAATTGCGTCATTATTCTAGATAGGTTCATATTCTGTAGAATAATCATTGGCATGAAAAGTAGGCTGTATAGTTCTTCACGGAACTTCTTGTTATTTCATTAGGTCAGATCATTAATATGCGTAAATTTCAGGTTATTATTTCATTACTTATTATTATCAGAAAATCTTGTATTATCAACTTTATTTATTTGTTTAATTTCCTAACAAATTGTTTAATATGGGTTTATAGAACGTTGTCTTACAGTTTTATCACTTCCAAGTTATATCTCGTATTAAATTATCATGCCAAAAAATATTATTGCCTTCACAAATTCACGTTGGATCTCACTATCCACAACTACATTATATATTTTCACTTTATCAAATATCACATTTGAATACCACAATTATTCCACAAACTTCATAAATATTCTGCGCACAGCATGAATCTCAAAAATAATGCTAGACTGGGTTCGACAACCTCATGTCTGCTTCAAAATACATTAGCAATATTGCGACTTCCACTTGGCAACTTCCACAAAATGCCTATCACAAACTTCACTTAATCACGTTGCATGATCTACAAAAATACATAACTGGCTTCAAATTATCAACGCACACAATCTCCAATAACTGTAATTAATCTGATCACATCTAGACAACTTCTCAAACAATTAGGAAAAACTATTACCGTAGTAATCGTAATCAAATTCAAGATCTGCTTTCAAATAGCATAAATTCTCTCAAAATTCTCATAATTCACTTCACAGAAAAACACCAATGTGCTATAATCTCTACATCGAAATATGCAATACTGATCTGCCTTAAAATAAATCTGACCATTAATGATTCATCTTATAAGATTCAATTACTTTAAATCCTTCTCAAAGGTATCAAATTCAATCATAAAAATTATCAAAAGCATCAACTGTATCAGCTGTAAAATCGAAAGTACTCTCAAATGAGTATAGCAGCAAAATATTGGATTGGCAAACAAGAATTACAAAATGTAACCCTGCTGACATGTATTTTTAATTTATTTAACAAAATTCGACTGATATGTGACTAGTAGTTCCTTGTTTGATCATCTTACAATCTCAAGTACACTCGGATGATAAAAATGAGTTCCTCAATGGCAAGTAAGATGAGTAACCACCACACGATCGTATAAATACGAAAGGCCTTGCCCCGTTGACTAACATGATAATGCCCTGAACGATGGGTAAAGATGTGTACCACCACGCAATCGTATAAATACGAAAGGCCCCATCTCGTCGTCTCATGAGTGAATGTATCAGATTGGAATCAACAAGTCTCTAGTTGTCATATAAAAGCGATATTCATTCACTTGAGTGAATAACATCTTAATATCTCCAAACAATCCAATGGAAAAAATCCCTACTGATGAATAATATACACTCGCTAGTATGCAATGAACTGACGAAGTGATTTAAATAATCCAATTGCAGATCACGAGTTCGAAATACTCGTCACAAAAAATAATTATCCAAGAAAAACTATCCTTACTGGAAAATGTCTAAAAGTCCAAACATCTGCTTAATAAAGCCAACCAATGGTGAGAATTTCGTATAATGGTGCCTGCCATATCATATGGTAACGCCATATTCTAGCAAAATTCGGATCAAATAATGTTTAAGCCATGTCTAAATAATTGTATAACTCCTACTAGAAAAATATATACATGTATGTCCAGTGCTCATAAAAATATCATATTAGAAAGTCATAACTCTTACAGTACCTTCTCATATCAGCTGTTATTATATTTCCAAGATCGTCGATTATTCTTGTGTGTAATAAATGTCTCGAAAGATCGACGTGAATATCGTATCACCCACGCAAAAACGATCGCCTTCATATCCCAAGTGAATCAGCTGTTAGACCTCCTCTTCTTCTGGAATCGAATCCATCGCTCCGTGGTGCCATCGCGTCTCTGTCTTCGTTTACTCCGACATGATGAACTGCATGTTATCCATAGCGGATACTGTCCAAAATCTTACGTAAAAGTTCATAAAAGCAGCGTACCCCATATTCTTCTTCTATGTTACGCCACTGTCCCATATAATGTTCGGTTTGCTTGTTAAAAGTTCAATCTCCACAGCGGTTAAGTCTCACTTGTAGAAAATAAATTTTATTTATGAGAGTGTATAAGTTTTGAAACACCCTGTAGCTGTGTTCGTACTCGGTATTTTATTATAATTCATGAAAAAAGAATTCTATTAATGCACATGCCAATGTTCATAAGTGCATATAATTGTAACAGTTCGTTGGCTTAAAAGCGTTAATGTTGTTTGGACCCCATGGTCGCTCTACATATTCCATTATGAAATGCATAGGTGTAATGCCATTTGAATGTCTAAGTTCATAATTGCAGTATATCGTAACTATCTGCCTGCACAATTCTATTACTGAATACAAGTCCCAACTCAATGTTGTAACTGAATGTTGTAATGAAGTTCAGCTTCTTTAATGTTGCCTGCGTATAAAAGTCGGAACTAGCCCGCTCGGATCTACTGCATCGTTCCAGAATGATCTATGCATAAAGCCGGCCTCGCCATGCCGGTTTGCTATACTGTTCTGCGTTATAAAATGCAGCTCGAAATAAAGTTCTCAAACTCGTATTACAATGCTGTTCTGAACCCCGGCCTTTCTCCTCCGTACACGGCCCGTACAGCCTGCCGCGTAACCGGTCTTCTCGCCGTCTGCCCTGCGTTGTTCGCCTTGGCTCAATGACCTACTTCCTGCTCTCTGTTCGGTTAAGTAATACTGTCGCCTTCGCTTTACGTAACCAGTGCTGTTCACCGCTCGACTTCACCGTACGCTCTGCGCATGTACCTGGCGCAGGGACGTGATGCTCTCCCACTTTCTGCTGTCGTGCGTCACGAATATAATCTCGACCACCTTCATCTCGGCTATTAAGTTATACAATAACTTAAGGGATTATCTGTCTTTCTTCAAGTTATTATCATATATAACGCTTGTTATCTCTTCTCTTCTGAGATTATTAAATATACTGTGTCACATAAAGATCTTAATAAAACTGCAATATTCCTCCCATAATTCCATCTGTTTGACTGGCAGTGCCTTCTTGATCCTTGGCCTCCTACTTCATTTTCTAGCATTCCTCTCGACTCGATTTGAGCGCTATCTTTACAATTTTTCCCATAAATCTCAACTACGGCTCAATGTCAGCTGGCGTAGCCAATAGCCTCAACTAGGTATCGGGTACATCTCTCCCGTACATCTCCATTTTTTTTATCAGGATTGAGAAAAAAAAAATACACTCTTAGGCATTCTATACACAACATATGTACACGATAGCTCTACAATCCTCTTATTCAGCATAATGATACTTTCTAATGCTAGCTGCGTTAAAAGTCCCCACAACTTCATTAGTATCCATTCTGACAATCTTGTAGCTGTTATTTCGGTATGTTTCGTCGATTCGGAATGGACCCGCGTACAGTCGCGAAAATTTATGGTAGATCTTCAGTTGAAGATTCGATGTGACTGGCTTCCTAATCAGCACCTCGTCATTTTCTTGAAACGGCTCGTGGAACCTCCTTCCTGCGTGTCTCCTGGCTCTCTTCTCCGCCTGTCTCCTGAGTCTCTCTTCTGCCATCTCGACTCTTCTTTCTTGTGTAGGTTGAGGATCTACTGGTGCCTTCACGATTCGGTCCCATGGTCTGTCAGGTTTCAATCCATGATGAAGCATGGACGGAATCTGTCCTGTGCTTTCATGTATGGTAGAATTCAAGCATTGACTAATGATGGGTATCACTTCCATCCACCGGTGGTGTTGTCTTGACACATATAAGCGACACATTTTACTAATTCCCGGCATAATTCTTTCGGCTGGATTTCCATCTGGATACCGCACAGAATTAAATACATGCCTTATTCCTAAACGTTCCATCGCAGTAGAAAATTCCATACTGGTGAACTGTGATCCAAGGTCACTCAACAAAATCTCAGGTTTCCCCATACTTGGAATAACTGTTTTCTCTAATCTGTTGATCACGTACTTGGATGTAGCTTTCTGGATAGGGCATAGAGATACGTATTTGGAAAATACGTCTACTGCCACCAAAACAATCTGGTTTCCTTTCGTCGAACAAGGAATCGGACCGAAAATGTCCGTAGCGAAGAGTTCTCCCGGCTTACTGGGTAATATTGATCTAGGAACTTCCTTCATTAGCTTAGATGAATATTTGCTTCGCTGACAACTGTCACAGGTCTTGATGACGTCGCGGATCGTTTGTCCCATTTGTCTCCAAACGAAAGTTTCTTGGGCAAGAGCCAAAGTCTTGTCTACACCTACATGAGCTGCGGTTCGGTGTATCATCCAAATAACTGGTTTGACAAGCTTGGGTGGGATCACTACTCTAAGTTTAGTATGATCCTGATCAATATATTGGCATATAACATCTCCCATAATGTGATATTTTCTAGCTTCTATCTCAGTTCTTCGAAAATCTGGATCAGCGTTGTCCATCCTGCGTGTCAAAAAACGGTAAATTCTTCGCAAAGGTGCATATCTCTTCTGAGTTTGCGCTAACATTTTCAACTCTTCTAGAGTTCCCTGATCCTCTTGAATTAGATTTATATGGTTGACAATCACCTCCTCACAAGGGTTTCTGCTCAACACATCCGCTAACAGATTTAATTTCCCAGGTCTATGTACAACAGTTGGGTTAAATTGTTGTAAGAACAGAGCCCATCTAGTGATGCGGTCACTTGCTAAGTCTGTCTTCATAATAAATTGGAGGGCTTTATGATCTGTGATCACCGTTATGTCATGTCCAAATAACACCTTCTTCCACGTCTTAAGAGCATGAACCACTGCTAATGCCTCTAACTCGGTTGCATAGTAATTCTTTTCACAATTCCTGAGCTTGCGACTGGTGAAAGCTAAATATCTGTGTTTGTTGGTATCGTCCAACTGATATAGGATCCCACTGATACCTATTTTGGATGCGTCTGTCTCCACAAAAAATCTTCTAGCAAAATCTGGGTATTCAAGTTTGACATTCTGGATCAACATGTTCTTAGCTGCTAAAAACGCTTGATTGCATCTATCGTCCCATTTCCATCGATTTCCCTTTCTTAGTAAATCCTGCAGAGGTGCCATCGTTTCAGTATATTCAGGACAATGTGTTGAAAAGAACTGACACATTCCTAAAAACTGCCGTACTTCTTTAAGCTTTCTTGGGGTTGGAAATTCTGAAATAGCCATGATCTTCTTTGGATTGGGCCTATAACCATCTCCATCGATTCTATGTCCAAGAAATTCAATTTATTCATGAAAGAACTGACATTTGTTGAAATTCACCTTGAAGTTTGTCCTCCTGAGATCTTCAAAAAGCATTCGAAGGTGCCTGATATGCTCTTCCGCTGTCTCAGACGCTATAATCAGATCATCAATATAGCTCACCACATGCTCCTTAACTGCATCTGATAAATTCTCATCTAGTGCTCGGATCATCACCGGACCACTATTCTTTACTCCAAAAGGTAACCTATTGAACACATATGTTTTATGATCAAATAAGAACCCTGTATACTGTTTGCAGTCTTCTGCTAGCTCTATATGATAATAAGAACTAGTCAGATCAATAGTAGAAAAGAAACTCTTTCCTCTAAATCTGCGCAAGAATTCACGAATAACAGGTGGCCTGTCGTGTTCAGGAAGAACTCTTTCATTAAGGGCTCTAGCATCTAGGCAAATCCTCAGCTTACCATTTGGTTTCTTGACAACAGCTAAAGGATTCAAATAAGCAGTCGGCATCTTCTTGATAATTCCATCTTTCTCCATATCGCTTATCATTGTACTGACTTCTTCCTTCCATTTATCCGGAATGGGCTATACATTCTTATGGTATGGTTTGTCATCCATCAACTTGATGCTATAGGTAAACTTTTCTATGAGACCTGGTTTATCATTGAATATGTCCTCATATTCTGAAATTGCTTGATCAAACTGCTCTTTAATTTCTGGATTTATCTTACTCTTCGTGTTACTTTTATCCTCTATAGATCTTTCAATGCTGCATACAATCTCATCCAATATATTCTCTCTAAAGAATGTCATCTCGGATTCTTGATTTTCTATGACCCCTTCTTGAAAGTACATGCGCCTACTCTGCATATCTATGATCAGGCCGCTCTCACTTAGAAAATCCACTCCTAGGATCATATCGAAATGTAGTTGACCCACAACTAGGAACATCTGTTCAAAATATCTGGTTCCAATCCCAACATCTAAAAGTACCTGACTTTTACATTTCATACTTTGTCTGGGATCACCCCTTGAATTTTGCTAACAACAGTTGGCAGCATCGTAATTTCTCCTGACAATTTCAATTCATCCAGGCAGCCTATGGATATCAAGGTCACCATAGCCCCCGTGTCCACTAGTGTCTTTATTTCCTTTCCCATGACTTCCACACTGATAACTGGCAATTCATGTCTATTCCCTCGATGTACTACGTCTTCCTCTTCAATTAAATCCTCGTCCTTGACCTGATACGTTTCAACAATGATGATAGATTCCCAATGATTAGTATTCTGCTCTGAAATTAATTTGTCGTTTTTTTTCCTTCACCACTCGTGCTTGCTCGATTAACATCTCTAGTTATCTCTTCGGGTGGTGCACTAGGCTGTCTACTTTCTTGCCTTGATCTTCCATATTCTCGATTGTCTTGTCTTTCATTTGGATCATTTCTTCTGCTATCCTGCCTATCGTTCTGATTAGACTGCTGACCTTGGTTCCAGTTGTATCGACCTCGATATCTATTATTGTACCTATTCCTATTTTGGTATCTGGAATTCTGATCATAGTTCCTGTATCTACTGTTTCTTGCGTCCTGATCGTATGACCTCTCGTATGGTCCTCGATATCGATCATTTCCGCGAACGTTGTGAATATTACTTCTATTCCCTTCGTTCCTCCTGTTTCCCCAGGAATCTCTTCTGTCAGTCTGTGCTGCATTATCGACAACTACCGCATTAAGCTCTTGCGTGTTTCGATTCTCGTTCCGTGCAGTTCTGGGTGTGATTTGAGCGCTTGTGTAATCTAATCGTCGTAAGATATCGTCATAGTGCTCAAGTGTGTTCGCTCCAGATGCTATGAGTGATCGTTGTACCTCAATTGGCAACTGTCTTGCTATAGCTTGCAAAAGCTCTTCTTCTGGCAATGGAGGAATCAAAAACTGCAACTTAGCCAATTGCGAAGTAAAGTAATTAGCATAATGCGTTGGATGTGACGTAGAGTAACGCTTCGAATACATTTCTGCTCTTACGTTCAGCTGATCCTCTGCACTCCAAAATCTCCTTAAGAATGCTATGGCAAATTGTTCCATATTCGCAAAATTGCTCCTGAATGCGCGAAACCAAGTTAACGCTGGCCCATCTAAGGCGCGTTCGACTATCCTTAGTTCCCTTTCCTTGGCTACTCTATGTTCCGCCATGTAATCGCGAATATCTCTCAGAAATTCGACTGGTGTGACTCCTGTGTTCCCTGAAAACTTCCTTGGTTTGTCGTCCAAATTTCTGATGATGGTCACTGGACCTGAGTATCGTTCACTCGTACCAAACGTACTCCTATTCGAATTCGGATTATCTTGAGGGGTTGAACTACCCCTTTCGAATGTTACATTCTGTTGCGTTTGACGGTCTTCTCCCACGCTAACCTCTTGATTGTTCATACTGCGGTCTATCGGTGTCTGATTCATCAATACCTCCCCTGTTGTAACATCTTGACTTGTGAAACTATTTATTATAGATTCTATTTTAGTCATCATATCTTCTGTTCGTTTTTCTACCGTCTTGACCTGAGTCTTCAAATCATCTAACGACGTAACATTCTGCGTTCTGTTACTCTCTTCTAAATCGTTCTTTAATTTGTCTATCTTGTCTTCGCATGTAGTCTTTACTGACGCGACTTGTTCCTTTAACTGATCAACATCTGTCCTAAACTGAGTTGAATCTATCTTCATCGCTTCCTTATTCTCAGTAAATCTCGCTTCCAAGTTCGCCATACCTGCGATTAATTTCTCATCCAACCCTGCACGTTTCTCTTTTGCTTCGGCATCGACCTCACTATACCGTTCTTCCACTATTGCACCGACTCTATTTTTAAATAAAGCTAAGTTTTCATTAACTTTCTGCTCTATATCATCATCAATTTTCCTAATGTCTATCTGCAATTGGTTTTCTAAGGATTTTAAGTTAGAATTAACCTCTCCTAAGACTTCCTCTTTAACGGTCCCAATTACTGACTTTAAACCTTTGATTTCATTACCGAGATACATTTCTAGACCTTTGATTTTAGTTTCGAAAGATACTTCAGTAGACCACTCTTGTATTTTGCCTACATCTGCCACTAAACCATCAATGTCGAATCTCAACTTCGATACATCTGATTTAATGTCTTTCTGAATAGACATAACATCTGTTCTTAAATTAAGAATGTTTTCTTCTTCTCTAATTTCTAAATCAATAATATTCTTTCTTAACATTTGCACATTTTCCTCTCCTTTCATTTCTACTGCTTTTATATCTAATTGTAAAGCCTTAAATATTTCATCATTCTTTAATGTTAATCTATTCTCCAAACTAGTTAAATTGTTTTTCAACTCTGTGTTATTTTCTTCACTACGAGCTTGTAATCTAGTTTCTAATAATTTAAAACTATCCTTTAAGTTAGCTTCGTTAGCTTTCAAATTGCTTTCAGTACTGGTCTGTAATCTAGTTTCTAATGATTTTAAATTTTCTTCATTGCTAGCCTGTAATGATTTTAATTCATCTCTACTATTTGACTGTAATCTTTCTTCCAATAATCTCAAATTATTTTCGTTACTAGTCTGCAATGACATCAACTCATCTTTACAATTTGACTGTAATCTAGTCTCTAATGACTTTAAATTACCTTTCAGATTTTCTTCATTTCTTGCCTGTAATGATCTTAAGTTTTCTTCATTACTAGTCTGTAATAATTGCACATTTTCTTTACATCTAGCTTCTAACCTAGCATCTGAATCATTTATCTGCTCTTTAACTTCTGTTACCATTTTAGAAATAGTTACTGCAATGCTAGACATGCCATTCTGTAACTCTCCTTAGCTAAATCTTCCGGTAACATAATTATATTTTTCAATGAACGTTTTATTCAGAGACGTTAGACAACAGCACACCACAATGTATCAATTCCTGCATTCACTTGGGTATAAGAAAATGACTTATAACTAAACATGATATAACACTAATATGATTAACATGATCACTGGAATGGGCATACAAGTATATTGTCTGACTAAGTTTAATAAATTTTATAACACCATTAAATGAAATTGAGATCAATCTCTCCGTAATCCAAATCTGATGTGATTCCATAGAATAAACAAAATCGAAGCCCCACAGATGGGTAAAGCCAATTCTCCCTCTCTCTCTGTACCCGTTCGTCCTGGGGATGCGATGACCCATCTGCTATTACATCGCATTCCTGGATTTCCAGGACAGAGCGGAGTTAAATGAACACCTAGTCAAATAAGGAATGTGTCGGAAATTCAGTTGAAATATCTCAAAAGCAGAGGGTAACACGAGATAAAGTATCTCCAGGGTCGTTACGGGTTTAAATTTAATTTAAAAAAATACAAATATCAATGGGCGCCATCAACTGAATCCCTAGCAAACCACATCCTTCCCGCTTAAGCCTTAATTAAGACAAGGAAAGAAATAGGAAAATCACATCATCATCAGATCACAACTAAGATAAAAACAAATTTATTCAACTTTGATAGTCAGACAGACATATTAAACACTCATCCTACCAAAGAGCATGGTCGAATGCCAACGTTAAATTGTCATTGTCCAGAAAATCGAACCATCTCCATTCTACTCGAAGTGTATTTAATCCACATAAAATAGGAAAAATTTCTAAAGTTCTCTTGGGTTCTCAGGATCACCGTAGCACTATGTCTTTGCGTCACTGACATTCGTGATAGCTGAGACCTAACTTCTCTTTAAATTAACATCATGAATGTGGATGTAAAAATATAATTAATCTGTCTAAACACACATATTATAAACACATATTTTAAATATCACATAATTTATGGCTTGCATGGCATTATTCAAATGCTGAATATGTTAGTAAAATGCTCCTAAACATCGAATAACTAATTTACACTATTTACACTGTCATTAATCATTGCTGGTTTTGTGAATCACAGAAAATCCACTATTCATTGGTTGTAATCATCATCATCATCAAAATTAAATATTTCTCACATTAGTTCTCATCTCAAATTGCAATTCATCAAATCATATTCAAATAAATTTATTTAAATTCATTTAAATTTATTAATCATCAGCTTCTTTAGTTAATTATCACCTTCTAATTCAGTTATTCATCATCTGTTCAATTATCTATTAATTTATTTGAAACAGCTTATTTATTCAAACTTTAATTCATCCATTTATTTAATTCATTGATCTATTCCAAAATTTAATTTATCAACCTATTTAAATTTTATTATTCTGGTTATTTAGATTTTTATTATTTCATCTAGTCATTCTGATTTTTATTTCATTAGGTCAGATCATTAATATGCTTAAATTTCAGGTTATTATTTCATTAATTATTATTATCAGAAAATCTTGTATTATCAACTTTATTTATTTGTTTAATTTCCTAACAAATTGTTTAATATGGGTTTATAGAACGTTGTCTTACAGTTTTATCACTTCCAAGTTATATCTCGTATTAAATTATCATGCCAAAAAATATTATTGCCTTCACAAATTCACGTTGGATCTCACTATCCACAACTACATTATATATTTTCACTTTATCAAATATCACATTTGAATACCACAATTATTCCACAAACTTCATAAATATTCAGCGCACAGCATGAATCTCAAAAATAATGCTAGACTGGGTTCGACAACCTCATGTCTGCTTCAAAATACATTAGCAATATTGCGACTTCCACTTGGCAACTTCCACAAATTGCCTATCACAAAATTCACTTAATCACGTTGCATGATCTACAAAAATACATAACTGGCTTCAAATTATCAACGCACACAAACTCCAATAACTGTAATTAATCTGATCACATCTAGACAACTTCTCAAACAATTAGGAAAAACTATTACCGTAGTAATCGTAATCAAATTCAAGATCTGCTTTCAAATAGCATAAATTCTCTCAAAATTCTCATAATTCACTTCACAGAAAAACACCAATGTGCTATAATCTCTACATCGAAATATGCAATACTGATCTGCCTTAAAATAAATCTGACCATTAATGATTCATCTTATAAGATTCAATTACTTTAAATCCTTCTCAAAGGTATCAAATTCAATCATAAAAATTATCAAAAGCATCAACTGTATCAGCTGTTAAATCGAAAGTACTCTCAAATGAGAATAGCAACAAAATATTGGATTGGCAAACAAGAATTACAAAATGTAACCCTGCTGACATGTATTTTTAATTTATTTAACAAAATTCGACTGATATGTGACTAGTAGTTCCTTGTTTGATCCTCTTACAATCTCAAGTACACTCGGATGATAAAAATGAGTTCCTCAATGGCAAGTAAGATGAGTAACCACCACACGATCGTATAAATACGAAAGGCCTTGCCCCGTTGACTAACATGATAATGCCCTGAACGATGGGTAAAGATGTGTACCACCACGCAATCGTATAAATACGAAAGGCCCCATCTCGTCGTCTCATGAGTGAATGCACCAGATTGGAATCAACAAGTCTCTAGTTGTCATATAAAAGCGATATTCATTCACTTGAGTGAATAACATCTTAATATCTCCAAACAATCCAATGGAAAAAATCCCTACTGATGAATAATATACACTCGCTAGTATGCAATGAACTGACGAAGTGATTTAAATAATCCAATTGCAGATCACGAGTTCGAAATACTCGTCACAAAAAAATAACTATCCAAGAAAAACTATACTTACTGGAAAATGTCTAAAAGTCCAAACATCTGCTTAATAAAGCCAACCAATGGTGAGAATTTCGTATAATGGTGCCTGCCATATCATATGGTAACGCCATATTCTAGCAAAATTCGGATCAAATAATGTTTAAGCCATGTCTAAATAATTGTATAACTCCTACTAGAAAAATATATACAAGTATGCCCAGTGCTCATGAAAATATCATATTAGAAAGTCATAACTCTTACAGTACCTTCTCATATCAGCTGTTATTATATTTCCAAGATCGTCGATTATTCTTGTGTGTAATAAATTTCTCGAAAGATCGACGTGAATATCGTATCACCCACGCAAAAACGATCGCCTTCATATCCCAAGTGAATCAGCTGTTAGACCTCCTCTTCTTCAGGAATCGAATCCATCGCTCCGTGGTGCCATCGCGTCTCTGTCTTCGTTTATTCCGACATGATGAACTGCATGTTATCCATAGCGGATACTGTCCAAAATCTTACGTAAAAGTTCATAAAAGCAGCGTACCCCATATTCTTCTTCTATGTTACGCCACTGTCCCATATAATGTTCGGTTTGCTTGTTAAAAGTTCAATCTCCACAGCGGTTAAGTCTCACTTGTAGAAAATACATTTTATTTATGAGACTGTATAAGTTTTTGAAACACCCTGTAGCTGTGTTCGTACTCGGTATTTTATTATAATTCATGAAAAAAGAATTCTATTAATGCACATGCCAATGTTCATAAGTGCATATAATTGTAACAGTTCGTTTGCCTAAAAGCGTTAATGTTGTTTGGACCCCATGGTCGCTCTACATATTCCATTATGAAATGCATAGTCGTAATGCCATTTGAATGTCTAAGTTCATAATTGCAGTATATCGTAACTATCTGCCTGCAGGGGCGGTTCGAGTGGGGGGGGGGGGGGGGGGGTTGGGGGGGTGTCTCACCCCCCGTCAGGTATTTTCTCAGTCGGCAAATACGACATCAGTCGGCAGTCGGCAAATCCTGAAGAATCCGTAACATTTCCCAAAACAGCATTTAAAAAGCAAAACGGGACATGGCCATATACGATTTGGTCCGATTTAAAAATAAATAAAAAATATCATACTGACAGTCGGCATTTTACCGACAGTTGGCACAAACGCAAACTGCAATAATTCCATACAGCCAGGCAATAGCCCAGTGCGGCAAGGGAAAGAGTCGGCAAAATAACCATTTTAAAAGTTTCACTTCCAGTCCTCGGTGCACCGGCTGCCACTTGCCATTTCGTTTCTTTGTATGGAAACTGAAGAAAGAATGACAGATGAGCAATATGGGACCAAAGACAAGGGATGAACTCATCGGCACGTTCCTGGGTGGGTGTAACGTCCCGCGTTCATTATGCAGAACGACTCAGCTACACAGCGAAGGGAGCCCAGCACCTGTGCCATGTGGCTAGACAAAAGTTGTTGGTGCGCGCATTGATAACTTCAGGTCAAGCCTCATTGAGATGTTGTCGGAGGAATGTTATGACCTGCTACCGCTTGTCTCGGCGCGTCCTCAGATATCCGCACTATTGTGACAAAATT
Source organism: Meconema thalassinum (assembly GCA_946902985.2). Taxonomy (NCBI): domain Eukaryota; kingdom Metazoa; phylum Arthropoda; class Insecta; order Orthoptera; family Tettigoniidae; genus Meconema; species Meconema thalassinum. The sequence continues at coordinate 220,141,819 of OX336391.1, forward strand.
GACAGATTTATGGTTCCAAGGTTCCTCAAGGGGTGGGGTGCTCACTAAGGTCAGTGCAGTGGTCACCGAGAATGAGAGAAAGCAGTCATTCCTGAACCAGCAACTTTTACGGTGATAACTAGGTGCAAATACAGTAACAGTGGGACGTGAGTTTTCGCCATGTAACATTTTCACGGAGCACCGCGTACCCATCAAACGTAAGGAATAATAATGCAATAGATGCATGCGTATTTTCAGCCATGTTTATGTTTAATGGTGTTAACGAGAAAAAAGTGAAGAATGATCGCACGCTGGAGTACGTCAGTGGCACAAACTGAAAAGTGGCGGAAAGAAGAAAAAGGGAAAATTACAAGAACACTTCACTTTAGAAGATCATAAAGCAGCGATGGCAGATTTGTGCCACTTTGTTAATGGAAAAGGCCACGAAGACGTCCGTTCTCCTTGATAAACTTTTACGGACGATCAGAATTGAGGAAGAACAAGAAAAGGAGCTCCACAAAAAAAGTTATCCATATACTTATTAACACAGCAAGAACCCTTTGTCGGCAAGGTTTGACTTTCCGAGGTCACGAGGATGGAATCACTCAAGATAATGGAAACTTCACGCAAATTGTGAAGTTACTTTCTCGGCATAGTCCGGTCATGAATAGGTGGTTGGAAGAAGTGAATACGCGGAAGCATAATGTTACGTATATGAGCAAGGACTCTCAAAATGAATTCATCCATCGACTTGGAGAGAACTCGTGAAATAATTGCAGAAGAGATCAAGAACGCTGGTATGTTCTCCGTTATAGCAGATACTACTCCCGATATGTCACATAAAGACCGCCTCTCGTTGAATATCCGATACGTCGTCGAAAAAGATGAAGAGCTCGTTCCTGTGGAGTGTCTTTTAAAAATAGACGCTGTTTTAACAAACAAAAAAAGACTGGAGAGGAGTTGGCTGAAAATATATTTTTAATTCAGAAGAACTTAATCCCACTCGATAAACTAGCGTTTCAATCGTACGACTTTGCTAGTAACATATCTGGCATATACAACGGCACTCACAAAAGCTATCAGGGAAGTGAAAAATAGATATTCCGTACGTTCCATGCCAAGTTCACAGGTTAAACATTTTCGTAGAGCCAGCTTGTAATGCTAGCGCGCTTATCCGAGAGTTTTTTGACACTCTTGAAGCATTGTACTTTTTTCCGGTAGCACGAAACGACATTTAAGCTTGCAGAAAGAGCTGGATAAAATTGAAAATTCACTTCAACTTAAGAATTTATCAAAAACGAGGTGGACTGCACGCGCCGAATCGGTGAGAGCTGTTTCTTCGTCTTATGAAGAGATAGTCACATCATTGGAAACAATGAAAACCTCATTCGATTCTGAATTTGACAGTAAAACCCGAACTTTTGCGTCAGGCTTGCACAAAAAGCTTCTAGACACTGATTTTATCTGCGGCATATACTTTATCGAAAACATCATGTTTAAAGTTAAGTACGTAACCGAGCTTTTAGAAGCGGCGGAGCTGAATGTTGTAGACGCGATGCAGCTGATTCAGAGCGCTTTGAAGTCTTTTGAAGATATCAACGACGATGGCAAGATGAACGCTTTGATAATGAGTGCATCGTCATTTGCGAAAATTAAGCAAGTAAATGCGGAGGAAGACTTCTTTAAGAACCGCAGGACCCAGCGACTTGCAAAGAAGTATGACGTGCACGCTGAAACGACAGCAGAAATTTCTTTCCGTACATTCTACAGAAATGAGTTCCGAATACTTGTGAATGTAATTGCACTCATTCCAGGTTCCGTATTGACCATGTTAACATGAAGTATAACATAAATTTCTCGCCAAATCAATACTTTTTACTTACTTTTGCTTTTCATCTAAGATCTCAAAGCGGGAATGCCGGGGTTCATGCTTTGACTTCTGTGAAATTGCCAGAATTAAGAAACTCGATTGTTTTATTGACGTAATCGTCTTCGCTCATTAATACTGTTGTGTTGCCTTTATCTGCTTTGGTTATAATAATGTTGTTGTCATTGATTTTGGTGATGAGACTTTTGAACTTGTTGTTTAAATCGCAACATCTATTGATCTTTTTCTTGCTTGAATTAATTATCTTCTTAATTTTCTTATTAGTTTCAAACCTAACGGCATTTTGTTCTTCAATGGGCAGTTTCCTAATGGCTGTTTCAGCTTCGGCTACTAGGACGGTTACACCGTTTTTATTTAGCTTTTGCTCCCAGTTGTGTTTGGGACCCTTTTGGAGAATCTCTAGATCGCTCTGGTGGAAATTGACATTTATAACTGGGCTTTGGAAAATATGGCAATTGTTCACATCAGGTGCGTTTTGGTTACTGGGCATTTTCTGCTAGTTAGGTTTGAAACTAATAAGAAAATTAAGAAGATAATTAATTCAAGCAAGAAAAAGATCAATAGATGTTGCGATTTAAACAAAAAGTTCAAAAGTCTCATCACCAAAATCAATGACAACAACATTATTATAACCAAAGCAGATAAAGGCAACGCAACAGTATTAATGAGCGAAGACGATTACGTCAATAAAACAATCGAGTTTCTTAATTCTGGCAATTTCACAGATGTCAAAGCATGAACCCCGGCATTCCCGCTTTGAGATCTTAGATGAAAAGCAAAAGTAAGTAAAAAGTATTGATTTGGCGAGAAATTTATGTTATACTTCATATTATACTTGTGAATGTATTTACTACAAGCGTGCAAGACAATCTCGCAAAACTAATTTCTTTGCTAGAGCCATTCAACATAATTTTCAAGATACCCGCTGACAGAAAGAGCTGCACCATCGAGCGCGTCCGATCTATAAAGCAATCACACCCGAAAATCACCCTTCAAGATGAAGAACTTGTGCTGGCTGAGCTTGAAATTCTGCTTGAAGCCAGTAAACAGTGCTCGTCTCCTAAATAGATCGCAAAAGTTGCTGTTAAATTAAAGAGGATTATTCCGTGTGGTTATCAAGTAGTTCGACTGATTTTAACATCCCCAGTGTCTTCTGCTTCTTCCGAACGGTCCTTCAGCAAGTTGAAGCTCATTTTCAATCATTTGCGGACATCGATGGGTGACAACCGCTTAGACTCCCTCATGATGTTGTTTTCAACGAAAGATAAGGTCGACGACATTGAAATTACGGAGATAGTGGAGAAGTGGCCCTTGTTAAAACATCGTAGAGTAGGGATTTAGAAGGAATAACTAGTTTTTTTTTATTCTTGTAATATTTGAACACTTATTTTGTTCATTTATCAAATTTTCCTGCGATTCAAAATTCTGGAACTAATAAAATACATTTTAAATGAAAGCCGTTAATTAAGTATATTTGCCTTGTGTATTGTTTGCCGCCACTGCCGCCCCCCGACAGCAGTGGCTACGCTGGCTAGAGCCCAGCGTTAGGTCATGGGGCCAAGCTCTCTGCTGACTTGGTAGACGCGTGGGTTCGAGCCCCATCGTCGGCCGTCCTTGAAATGGTTTTCCGTGGTTTTCCCCATTTTCAACACCAGACAAATGCTGGGACGGTACCTTGTGATAGGCCACGGCCGCTTCCTTCCACATCCTTGCCAGTTGTATTCATCCCGACGCGCAGGTCGCCCACGGGCGTCGAATAGAAAGACCAGCACTCGGCCTCCGAGGAAGCCACACACGGCAAAAAAAAAAAAAAAACTGCCCCAGCCCCCTCCCCCTCACCCCCCCCCCCCCGCTCTCCCTCCCGTTGCTCAGTTATCAAGCGAATAGTCGGCAATCTTATACAGCCAGTCGGCATTTTTTAAATGCTCACCCCCCCTATATGTACAAGGTCGAACCGCCCCTGTCTGCCTGCACAATTCTATTACTGAATACAAGTCCCAACTCAATGTTGTAACTGAATGTTGTAATGAAGTTCAGCTTCTTTAATGTTGCCTGCGTATAAAAGTCGGAACTAGCCCGCTCGGATCTACTGCATCGTTCCAGAATGATCTATGCATAAAGCCGGCCTCGCCATGCCGCTTTGCTATACTGTTCTGCGTTATAAAATGCAGCTCGAAATAAAGTTCTCAAACTCGTATTACAATGCTGTTCTGAACCCCGGCCTTTCTCCTCCGTACACGGCCCGTACAGCCTGCCGCGTAACCGGTCTTCTCGCCGTCTGCCCTGCGTTGTTCGCCTTGGCTCAATGACCTACTTCCTGCTCTCTGCTCGGTTAAGTAATACTGTCGCCTTCGCTTTACGTAACCAGTGCTGTTCACCGCTCGACTTCACCGTACGCTCTGCGCATGTGTACCACTTCAGCTCGCTGGCTGAACTCGACTGACTTGTCTGGACTGCGTTAAGGAGCTCGTACCTGGCGCAGTCACGTGATGCTCTCCCACTTTCTGCTGTCGTGCGTCACGAATATAATCTCGACCACCTTCATCTCGGCTATTAAGTTATACAATAACTTAAGGGATTATCTGTCTTTTTTCAAGTTATTATCATATATAATGCTTGTTATCTCTTCTCTTCTGAGATTATTAAATATACTGTGTCCCATAAAGATCTTAATAAAACTGCAATATTCCTCCCATAATTCCATCTGTTTGACTGGCAGTGCCTTCTTGATCCTTGGCCTCCTACTTCATTTTCTAGCATTCCTCTCGACTCGATTTGAGCGCTATCTTTACAATTTTTCCCATAAATCTCAACTACGGCTCAATGTCAGCTGGCGTAGCCGATAGCCTCAACTAGGTATCGGGTACATCGTCCAAAAGTAAAGCATAAGTTAGGAATAAGCAGGTCAACAGGAAATAGACCGCAAATCGCATGACATATGCACCTACCAACCTTACGTGTTCGCTCTGTGGAGTATACCATGCTTTGACTAGCGGTGTAACCGCAAGGTGAGCACAGCCAGTGCCTTCGCCCCATATTCCCTCAGTCGTGTTTGCCCTGTTATAGTGTGCGGAGTGTAGCCTCGTGGTGAACGTGACAACATAATGGCACAACGACGCCATTTGGACCCCGTTTTGCAGGGTAGAATACTCGGCCGCCTGGAAGCAGGCCAGACACTGACAGACGTCGCCGTATCCTTGAATGTGCCACAAAGTGTCATTTTCAGGCTTTGGAGACGATTTCGAGACACAGGAGATGTTAGTCGTAGGCCAGTACCAGGTCGACCAAGAGTACCAACCCCACAGCAGGACCGATATCTGGCCTTAACCGCCCGGCGAAATCGGAGTGCACCTGCAAGACAATTGTCGGCGGAGCTTGCAGCCGTCTCAGGGGTTGCCGTTTCCCGGCAAACTGTGTACCGGAGGCTCAGAACAGCAGGGCTGTTTGTCTGACGTCCAGCGGTGTGCGTCCTGCTCACTCCAGCACAGAGACGGGCCAGTTTACTGTGGAGCCATCAACGTCGAAACAACCATGATTGAATTGAGGCATGTGCTCTTCACAATTGAATCCCGCTTCAGTTTGCAGAACGATTCCCGTCGCACGTTAATCTGGAGAGAACCGGGTATCCGATACAAACACAGGAACATCGTAGAAAGGGACCAGTATGGTAGTGGTGGCGTCGTGGTGTGGGGCGGCATCATGTTGAATGGCCGTACGGACCTCCACATCTTCATGGGTGGTCCGAGGAACACTGTGAACGCTCGGAGATACAGGGATGAGGTACTGAGACCACATGTTCGATTCTTCAGAGGTGTGGTTGATCGAGACTTCCTCTTACTGGACGATAATGCCCGGCCAAACCGCACTGCTCTGGTGGATGAATTTCTGGCTGGGCAAAACATTCATCGCATGGACTGGCCAGCGAGGTCTGCGGATCTGAATCCTATAGAACATGCCTGGGATGCATCCCGTCAGCCTCCACCAAGGACCCTCCAAGAAATTCGCATTGCCCTTTCGGAGGAATGGGATCGACTGCCACGAGCTCTTGGACCGTCTGATAGAGAGCATGCCACGTCGTCGCTGCGAAGCATGTGTGACCGTTAGGGGTAACCATACAGCCTATTAACAGCATATTTTGTTGTGGAAGACATTGCCAAGTTTTGTTAGTTGTTGTCAAAGGTGTACCTTAGCTGTTAGAACATTCCTGACACTGTTTTCTAGAAAAGTTATGTGACATATGGTGTGTGATTCAGCTTCCGTTTGTTCAGCAATCCGTCTGACATTCCTATCAGGCGGTATGGCCTCATTTAGTGATTATGCTTAACTTTTCGGCACTAGTGTGTTTTAAACAGTATTTACTGGGAGGCTAGAGCTCAGTTATAAACAAATAATCGCTACTGTATATGAAATGAAGTTGATTGGTTTTATTTTAATTCTTTGCACGGAATCAACTCGGTGTGTCTGGCGGCAGCAGTGTTACCTGATGGCAGAATTCGCTGCAATTTGACAGATCCCAACATAAACGAATGCATGAATGAAGCGACGCTGACTGCTGTAAGACTAATGCGAAATGAATGTTTGGCATCGTCTGGAACTGCTAGGGGATGGAGGAGACTTAAACAGTCTGAAGATTAATTTTAATAATTTCAAGATAAGTGGAGTGACGCTTTATAATATCAATCTTAACAGTAGACGCTGGCATAACCGTCATACTTTTACCCTTCAATAATCTATTATAGCAATCCTCAGACAAGATAGAAATCATTGTATCCGTGTTATTCAGCGTTTTACAGGTCTCCTCCTCTACCTGAATGTTTATAATGGGCGATTCAATAGGTCTTCTCTTCTTCTCCTTTTCTTCCTCAAATAACAGGTCTTCATCAGTCGCCTGGTAGGTTTCATTAATGACGTTTCCTGGGATGCTGATTCAAGTCAAATGTACCACGGAATGTAAATTGACAGTTGTGATGAAAATGTGTTATTGTACACACATCAAAAAAAGTTTTGCATCACCTCGGTTCCAAGAGTTCCGGAACCGTTAAATACAAAGGGAATAGAGATCAACACAAACAACATTTCAGCTCGTTTTATTGCTCATGAGACCCACACATTGCATGTTGTACCATCATACAGCTAGACTTTCAGCATTTGTGGTCCAGATTGCAGTACACACCACTACCTCTAATACCCAGTAGCACGTCCTCTTGCATTGATGCATGCCTGTATTCGCCGTGGCATACTATCCACAAGTTCATCAAGACACTGTTGGTCCAAATTGTCCCACTCCTCAACGACAATTCGGCGTAAATCTCTCAGAGTGGTTGGTGGGTCAAGACGTCCATAAACAGCCCTTTTCAACATATCCCAGGCATGTTCGATAGGGTTCATGTCTGGCGAACATGCTGGCCACTGTAGTCGAGCGATGTCGTTATCTTGAAGGAACGCATTCACAAGATGTGCACGATGAGGTCGAGAATTGTCGTCCATGAAGACAAATGCCTCTCCAATATTCTGCCGATATGGTTGCACTATGGGTCGGAGGATGTCATTCAGGTATCGTAAAGCCGTTTCGGAGCCTTCCATGACCACCAGTGGCGTACGTCGGCCCCACATAATGCCACCCCAAAATATCAGGGAACCACCACCTTGCTGCACTCGCTGGACAGTGTGTCTAAGACGTTCAGCCTGACCAGGGTGCCTCCAAACACGTCTCCGACGATTGTCTGGTTGAAGGCATATGCGACACTCATCGGTGAAGAGAACGTGATGCCAATTCCGTGGGGTCCATTCAGCATGTTGTTGGGCCCATCTGTACCGCGCTGCATGGTGTCGGGGTTGCAAAGCTGGACCTCGCCATGGACGTCGGGAGTGAAGTTGCGCATCATGCAGCCTATTGCGCACAGTTTGAGTTGAAACACGACGTCCTGTGGCTGAACGAAACGCATTATTCAACATGGTGGCATTGCTGTCAGGGTTCCTCCGAGCGGCAATCCGTAAGTAGCGGTCATCCACTACAGTAGTAGCCCTTGGGCGGCCTGAGCGAGGCCTGTCATCGACAGTTCTTGTATCTCTGTACCTCCTCCATGTCCGAAGAACATCGCTTTGGTTCACTCTGAGACGCCTGGAAACTTCCCTTGTTGAGAGCCCTTCTTGACACAAAGTAACAATGCGGACGCGATCGAACTGCGGTATTGACCTTCTAGGCATGGTAGAACTACAGACAACATGAGCAGCGTACCTTCGTCCTGGTGGAATGACTGGAACTGATCGGCTGTCGTACCCCCTCCGTCTAATAGGCCCTGCTCATGCATGGTTGTTTACATCTTTGAGCAGTTTTAGTGACATCTATGAACAGTCAAAGGGACTGTATCTTGGATACAATATACACAGTCAACGTCTATATGCCGGAGATCTGGGAACCGAGGTGATGCAAAACTTTTTTTGATGTGTGTATTTAATTATTCTTATGTTCTTCACAATTTTTCATAATGCCATTCATTCAGTCTTTTGGAAGCCATGTTATGAATATTCATATTTTGATTCTGTATAATCTATTAAAATAAAACAATAAAACTACTTAAAAAAACAAAATCAAAAACCAAACGGTGTATATTGTTAAAGGTACGGTTCCCCCTTTCTTCTCAGTTTGTGAACACTAGAGATGAATATCTTAACTCTGCCCCGTGAGCGGATTTTATCTATAGATGGGGAAACCGTACATTTGACAATATAGTCCCTTTCTCTCCAATCCAGAGACGGGCACACTCTGGAGACAGATGGGCTATTGAGGATCGACCATCGTTTGGCGGCCTATGAAATCCTCGGTCTGTCTGCTAAAATTGACCCTTAAAATACTAAGTACAGGTTTTTACACACTTTTCAATAGTTTCACGTTGGATTAAAAGTAAATGAATGTGCTAGGTGATTGGAACATCTTGGTAATCAGCTACGAGCACTTGAAAATGAGTTTAATTTGTCTGAATCAAAGCCAACTCCGTACAGGCCATGGAGACCCTGGGAGTAGTGGAAGGTAGAGGCTTCCACTTTTCGAGACATTGGCACAAGATGGGATGGAGTTGCCAGCTCCACGCCCGACCATCTTTGTTCCCAGGAATTACCCTGGTACTCATTTCTGGTTTGTAGGCTGAGTGAACCCCAAGGCTATTTGCGTTTCCGAAAGTGGTAGTTTTGTTCCTAAACTCCACTACCTGGGTGAGGATCAAAGCCATTCCCTTTCAGTTAGAAGCTCAGCACCTCTACCGATTGTGCACGCAGCCCCCAATTTGTCTGAATACTTACTGTGTATTTCTGGAGTGGCTGATATAGTGTGGGTTTTAACTGTAATATTTAGGCTTCAGTCTGAGGGTAGGTGTCTCGGAACTAAAATCAATACCATCTTGGCATTTTCCTCGGATTTGAACCTTAACTCCGGAAAAAAGTACAAGGGTGGATCGAAAAGTCCTTGTCCTTTTTTCAGCAAAATAAAAATACTTACAGGTAATTACAAATATACGTACTGTTCTACGTAAAAATACAAAGCCAACTCCATACAGGCCATGGAGGCCCTGGGAGTAGTTCCACTTTTCGTGACATCGGCACTAGATGGGATGGAGTTGTCAGCTCCACTCCCGGCCGTCTTGGCTCCCAGGAATTACCCTGGTACTCATTTCTGGTGAAGGCTGAGTGAACCCCAAGGCTACTTGCGTTTCCGAAAGTGGTAGTTTTGTTTCAAAACTCCACTACCTGGGTGAGGATCTTTCAGTTAGAAGCTCAGCGCCTCTACCGACCGCGCCACGCAGCCCCCACTGTTCTACGTAGCTTACACTATGTTTACACATAGTCTCCACATTTGTTCAGATATTTGTCCCATCGCAGCGCTAAATTTGAGATGCCCCTGTGGTAGAATTCAGCGGGCTGACTGTGTAACCATCGTTGGACTGCTGTCTTGGCGTTATCGTTGCACGTGAGTAGTTGTCCTGCCGGGAACTTCTTCAGAGGACCATGAAAATGCGAGACACATGTGGCAACCAGAACCGCCAACAAGCTCCTGCCATTTCACTGGGAGAGTCTGGACCACCCACCAAACAGTCCGGACCGCGCCCCTCGTGATTTCCACGTTTTTGGACTGCTGAAGAAGTTTCAGGCCGAACAGCGATTCACGTGCAACGATGACGCCAAGACAGCAGTCCGACGATGGTTCCACAGTCAGCTGGCTGAATTCTACCATAGGGGCATCTCAAATTTATTGCTGCGATGCGACAAATGCCTGAAAAATATGGAGACTATGTGTAAAAATAGTGTAAGGTACGTAAAGGAGTGTCAGCATGGTTAGCTGCCGCCCCGGAGGTCCTGGGTTCGATTCCAGGCTCTGCCATGAAATTTGAAAAGTGGTCTGATGACTGGAACAGGGTCTACTCAGCCTCGGGTGGGCCAAATGAGTAGACAGGGCTCGATTCCCACCTCAGCCATCCTCGAAGTGGTTTTCCGTGGTTTCCCACTTCGTCTTCGGGCAAATGCCAGGATGATGCCTCCTGTAAGGCGACGGCCGCCTCCTTCCCTCTTCCTTGCCTATCCATCCCAATCTTCCCTTTCCATCCCTCATGAGGCCCCTGTTCGCTTTGCAGGTGAGGCCGCCTGGGCGAAGTGCTGATCATACACCCCAGTTGTATCCCATACGACCAAGTGTCCCCAGCTCTAGGACACGGCCTGGAAAGGCGGTAATGGTGAGTTCCCTCGCTGAGTCAGTGGGAGCCACCAACCTGAAGGGTAAAAAAAAAAAAAAAAAAAAAACACGTAAAAAAGTACGTTATATTTGTAATTAATTACCTGTACAGTATGTATCTTCTTTTTGCCTAAAACGAAAATAGGGTCAAATACTTTTTCGATCCGCCCTCCGACATAAGAATCAGGTTCTTCACTTTTGAAATAAGCTATTTAACGACGTGCAATTTTCCGTAGGTACGATATGGAGATGCACATCGTGACGAGGCGGAACGGCCGCAGGAAGGGGTTATCTTGGTTTTCCAGCCCGGCCGCCATACTGGTGTACAGTCAGCTCTTCCAGGTGAGTGATTGTCATACCTTCCTAATAGCGACCCAATCCATTACTGTATCCGTCTTACCGCCGAATTATATTGTAATTATTACTGTTATCCTCCCTATATTATTCTGCTAAGGTCCTATTCCGGTTTTGTACCGAAAATAAGGTCCTGTTAAGACCAACCTACACATATGGGGTACCTACAGGTTCCGCATCACCCCATTTATGCCCGAAACGCACTCACTTCCTCTTTAAATGCCTCACAATTAAATAAATACCTTAAAAAGTGTTACAATGGGTGCACCGTAATCTGGGGAGCCTGCCGCTAGAGTGCAGGGCAGCGCGGCGTCGGCAGCCATCTGGCGGGAGCGCGGCGTACTGCTAGGCGAGCCTGCTGCTAGAGCGCAGGGCAGCCATCTGGCGGGAGCGCGGCGTACTGCTGGCTGAGGAGTCTCTCAGCAGATGGCTCCGGTGTGGTCTCGCCAAGACTTTCTCTAGGGTTCAATCCTTTGCAAATGTAAAAATTGCTGTGGAAGAAACTCCCGAGCAAACAATAACCGATGAATTCGTTGTAACATCGAATATTGTCTACAAAGAGTTGCTGTGACAAGTACAAAACACTGTTCTACATAATTCGTTGAGTTCTTCTCATGTACGTATGCCGTTTAACAACAATACATACATTTCTTCAATATTTAAAACTTCGTTCTCCCACATCCTTTCCTACTACCCCTTAAATCTACATTCACGTTGCGAAAGCTCGCAAGGGCTCACTAGTTATTAATAATTATAATAATAGGATCTACACGATATCTCATAATGCAAAATTGCGACACTTCAGGACAGTTGATTTCACAGAAACTTAATGCGGCTCGGATCATATACAATAGTGGTCACTCTAAAACTATACAAATTGAAAAGTATGAATGGAACATTCTTTGGAAAATTTATATTTCCACTAGAGAAAATTGAATATTTAATAAGAGTTGAACAGTGGATCTCTGCCCATTAACTGACAGGTTCACGATGTTGTACGTGAGGTGCTTGAAATCGTACTGAATTCATGACGATGGCCCAAAATAGGGTCGTAACATATCCACAATTAAATATTAAACCTTAACACAAGTTTTAAACAGTGTAACGATTCGAAGGATTTATTTCTTACGTTTAGAATTTTTTATTTGCAGGCAATCTTTTTATACTTTGTATTATTATTATTATTATTATTGATGTGTAACATATTTCCACTCGGTTGCTGGATATTTTTTGTGGGAGTGATTTTGGAAAAGGGACGGAAGTGGGACGGAAATGAGACAGAAATGTGTAAGAGGAAACATCGCATACGGTTTACTTCAAGGTTTGGTGGCCCCATTAAAGATATTCCTACAATAAATCATCTTCAAGTTGTCGTTCTTTGTTGTGAAAATATTATGCTGCGACAGGTCCAGACTTAATCCCTGCTCGGATCCTCCATTACTGTGCAGATGCCCTGGCACCCTCATTGGGCGCTCTCTTCAACCAGTCCATTAACACCGGGACTCTACCACAAGAGTGGAAACATGCTAACGTGGCCCCTGTGTTCAAAGATGGTGACAAGGAAGACATGGACAACTACCGCCCTATTTCTCTAACGTCTGGTATCTGTAAATTTATGGAGCGCCTGGTTGCTAGGGACATACTGGAATTTCTGAGCGAACGAGGCCTGTTAAATCCAAACCAACATGGTTTCGTTCCGGGGAAATCTTGTACAACTCTTTTGACAAAGTGATTGATGACTGGCAGAACTCCTTGGGTCAGACTAAAGTCTCCCAAGTAGACTGTGTGGCCCTGGACTTAAGCAAAGCTTTTGATCAGGTGCCTCATCAAAGACTCTTGTTAAAGCTTATAGTGCGCGACAAACCATTGGAAGCCTGAAGGTCAAGGGGCCCTCCGCTCCGCTCTCCTCCCCGCGCCTGGCGGTGTTGCCATGCTATTGCACGGTACCTTCCGTCGAGTGCTGGATGCGAGAACGTACATGACAACACCACACCGACTACGCGTGACCTTCAGGCTTCCAATGGTTTGTCCAGCACTATAGCAAATATGGCATCGGAGGCAAACTGATTACATGGTTGACGTCAATCCTGGTAGGTCGAACGCAGAGTGTCGTGTTTGGCGGGGCCAAGTCGCCGAACATAGTGGTAACTTCGGGAGTATCTCAGGGGTCGGTGATTAGGCCTTTGTTGTACATGGCTTTTACCCTCGACCTTCCAAGCTATGTGACGTCTACGATGGCGCAGTATGCAGACGATTCAATTATTTACAGAGCCATAAAGAATTATGATGACGTCAAAGCACTACAGGAAGATCTGGACAGTGTGGCACTGTGGTGTGATGTAAATAAGATGGCCTTGAATGTAAACAAGTGTAAATATATTCGGCTAAGTAGAGCCAGACAGCCTTTTGCACATAGCCTTTCACTGAGCGGCAAAATTCTTCCCATGTGCAATTCACTGCGAATGCTTGGAATACACATTTCCAGCAATTTGAAGTGGAATGTACACGTTGAGGAATCTAGGAGTAAGGCATTCAGAATTCTAGGATTTGCAAGACGCAATCTTCTGGGATTTAGAAGCCGTGCACTCCGAGCGGTGTATCTCTCCACTATACGGCCCATTCTTCTGTATGGACCTCCTGCCTGGCATCCCACTACCGAGGAAAACGTGAGGAAGTTAAGTGCAGTCCAACGTCGAGCAGAGCGACTCATTTACAAACAGGGTAACAAAGTTTTGACAAAACCACTAACATCAATCAATGACATATGTAGCCAAATAGATCTCACCTTTCTCCGAAAATCTCTAGCTGGCGCCATTAAACTGTCCCCATTTCACCGCCTTCAGCTGTCATATCGCTCAGTCCGTAGAGCACAGGGTGTCACCCTCGTTCCTCCATTCGCTAGGACAACAGATTATCAATTTGGGTTCTACAATCGTTCTGCTCGACTTTGGAATGACCTGCCTCATGCAATAAAAGACCGTCTTCCACGACAATTTTGCCGCAAAGTGAAGGCTCTAAAGGGACTAAAACCCCATGTAAATTGAATTTATATATAATGTACCTTTGTGAGTGAGTGGGAGTGTGTGCGTGTAGGTATGTATGCATGTGTGCGTGCGTGAGCGTGTATATGTGTATGTGCGTGCCTGTATCTTCCCTTTTATTTATTAATTGTATGATATAGACGTCGAGTTCAGCAGATTATGTGTAGTCTATATAACAATGTAAAGTTGTAAATGTAATATATCAGATGTGTATAGCCTAGATTTAATGAACGTTGATGGAGACACTGCTGTGTATGTGGGGCTTGCCCTTTCTCTATCTGCCGTCCATAAATTGTAGACTCAATTTTTGGAAAATAAATAATAATATTAATAATAATAATAATAACTCCGGCACATAACCTACAAGAGGTGCCCCTGTTAAGCCGAGCAACTCAGTAGAAGGTTGGGTAACCAATCCCAGCGGGAAACTGGGTCGGCGAGCCGATCAGTGCTGGGGGCTCCAAGGCTCACAACCTTGGTAGTACCCTGGTCGGTGTGAAACATCACTGACCCCAAACTACAGTTTTTCAACTGTTCAAAGCATGAAGGAAAGTTCAGCAAAAGCTACTACCCCAGGTGGTAACCAATCCACCTTCGCCTTTAGCGACGCATGCAGGCCTTCGGAATCTGAGGAGCCTGCGCCGACATGCATGGAGGTATCGCAGACTCCAGGAAAGATCCAACACAAACGCCGGAATTTCTTTGCTACCTTTAACACGAATTCCCTTCGGAAGATTGGTAAATTGAAACAACTAACTGATTCCTTATCCCAACATCAAATCCTGATTGCAGCAATTCAAGAAAAGAGATTCACAGTTGAACAAGCCTTTGAGTCAGAAGGCTACATAATTTTTAAAGGTAAAACTGATAAACGTGTAATAAAAACAGTCCCCAACCTTGGCACAGGATTCATCGTCAGTAGGAAGATTTTGGATTCAATCATTGGCTTCAACTCGCCTAGCAGTCGAGTTTCAACTCTCTCCTTCCGGAGCACGAACAAAGTTTATACTGTTGTGAATGTCCATGCGCCAATCAATCAAGCGAATAAGAGAGACCCGGAAGGAACGGATAGATTCTGGGAAGACCTTGAAAATGTTGTCTGTAAGATTCCAGACAAACACACGATTATGCTTCTTGGAGATTTCAATGCACAGCTGGGTAAGGAAAGAAAGTTCAAAAACATTATCGGAAACTATCCAGCTCTCCAGAGAACAAATCGCAATGGTGAGAGGCTCGTAGAACTATGTAAGGCTTTCAATCTTGTTATAAAATCCACAGCGTTCAAACACCTTCCCAGAAAACAGAAGACTTGGTTGGACATCTCCGAATCCAAATCTCGGCGAATTTCAAATTGATCACGTCGCAATTGCACGTAAAGCTCATAGAGAAATACAGAATGTGAAGGTTCTAAGAAATGCCAATCTACATTCGGATCACTATCTATCAGAAATCAAAGTTAAACTGATTCCGAGAAACACCAGAAAGGCCGTCTTAAAAAAGATCAATCGATTTGATACTGAAAACTACGATTGTGCCCTGAATTTACTAAAAAACTAGAATCTTGGAATCCCGAAAACTGGGATGAACTACAACAGGCCTTGGTCACAACAGCACAGGAGACAGTTCCACTGACGAAGTCAAAGAAACATGCGTGGTGGAATAATGCATGTGATTCAGTGGTAAAGCAAAGACAACTTGCCTGGCAGAAATGGAACTCGAGAAAGAACCAAGATAATTGGGAAAACTTCGTGAACGAGAGACAACGCGCTGCAAAAATCATCCGCAATGTAAAACGTGCCTACAACAAGAGCCAACTAAATCAAATTGAGCTAGACTTTCAGAGGGACAACACAAGGGACTTCTACAGAACCTTCAAACGCAATCTAAGCAAATACAATCCTCCGAGTCTACAGTTCAAAGACTCAAATGGGAGACTAGCTTACAGTGAGAGAGAAAATTGCCAGATTCTAGCGAAATACTTTGAATCCCTCCTTAATTGTGAGACTCCAAACTCCACTTTCTCATTTGAAGACAACATACAAGTCCACCCAGATTCATCCCCTCCAACGAAAGAAGAAATCAAACAGATTATCCAGTCACTTAAAACAACAAGGCACCAGGTGAGGACTCGATAATCGCCGAATTGTGGAAGTATGCTGGTGAAAAGATGATTGATAAATTGACTGACATTATCAAGGGGATTTGGGAAACTGAGAAACTTCCACGTGACTGGACTTCTGCCTTGATTCATCCCCTGCATAAGAAAGGTGACAAAACGGACGTTAACAACTACCGCGGCATTTCCCTCCTACTGATAACTTCATCATCATCATCATCATCATCATCATTTATTGCATTGAACAGGCCATTGAGGCCTACAGCAGAATAACAAAAGGAAAAGATAAATATTACAAATATTACAAAAACCAAAAAAATTATTTCAAAGGGAAAATTATTACAAAACACAAAAAGGATCCAATAAAAGGAAAGTCAGTAAATCATGAGAGGAGGTATTTGCTGCAGATGGCACTCCATCTTTTCGGGTCTCCTACTGATAACTTACAAAATTATTTCAAAAGCTCTGCAGATTAGGGCAGAACAACAACTTGATCCTCAATTAGGGGAGTACCAAGGAGGGTTCAGGAAAGAGCGCTCATGTTCCGAACAAATTATGAATCTGAAATCCATCCTTTTCTATCTGAAGCAAAGGAACAAGAAATTTGTGGTAACCTTCGTCGACTTCAAGAAGGCCTATGATTCGATTGATAGAATAGCTCTTATTCAAATTCTAAAGGAATTTGGATTGGATAATAAAACCAGGTCAATCATTCAACAGACCTTGGCTAACACAACCTCCAGAGTCAAGTTCAGGGGAGAAATTTCAGACTCTTTCGAAATTAAGACAGGAGTTAGGCAGGGAGATGGGCTTTCACCCCTGCTCTTCAACTGTGCACTTGAAAAAGTCATCCGCGAGTGGCGCAAAGAAGTGAACGATGGGGTCCAAAATGGAGTACGACTGGGTTACAAGAACATGAACCTTTCTATTGATTGCCTAGCTTTTGCAGATGATCTTGCAATTTTCTCCGACTCTTTAGACATGGCCACAAAACAAATTAACCAGCTGCAGGTACAGGCAACAAAAGTTGGTCTTCAGATCTCTTTGGAGAAAACACTCTTCATAACTAACATCAAGCCAGCACCAAGGGAGCTAAAAGTAAACCAAGGGAAAATCAAACGGACAAATAAGTTTAAATATCTTGGCGAGTGGGTAGAACCCAACGTATGTGAGAAAGAAACCTTCACTTCGCGCATGAACAAAATGGAAATGGCGTACCAACTCACCAAGGATGTTTACAACAAAAAGTCAATATCCCTGAACGCAAAACTTAGGCATTATTGCACTGTCATACGACCAGAGGCTCTGTACGCAGCGGAATGCCTCACTGTGAACAAGAAAGGCCTGGTAGAAAAATTGGAGATCAAGGAAAGAAAGATCTTGAGGAAAATTCTTGGCCCGATTAAAGACAACGGTGAATATAGACGACGGCATAACTATGAGCTGTATATTCATGTCCAGAAGATCTCTGATGTAATGAGGTAAAGGAGGATTGCATTTTATGGCCACTTGCTTAGAATGAAACCCACACGATTGACGAACCGGATCTTTAATTATTTTAAAAATAAGAAGACCAAGCCAGCCTGGTTCGAAGAGGTGGAAAGTGACCTGCAAGAGATGGAAATTACCTGTGGGGATATTCAAGAACGCAATCCCCTCAGGAAGAAACTACACGACCACCAGGGTTTTCAAGAAAAACCGAAGTTGAAGACGGGAAAGATGTGGACGGAAGAAAGAAAAGAGCAACACCGGCAACGTATGAAGGAACACTGGGCAAAGATCAAAGCCCAGAGAAGCCAGTTGAAATAACGTGGTCCTTAGTTGGCCGATACGATTAAAGAATAATAATAATAATAATAATAATAATAATAATAATAATAATAATAATAATAATAATATATGCTGAGAACAATTATGATTTATTAATTAAATTTTCATGCTTTTGCTGTGGAATGTACATCGCATACGGTTTACTTCAAGGTTTGGAGGCCCCATTAAAGATGTTCCTACAAGAAATCATTGGTAGCACGACGTACCTCGAGCATGCGCACCGGTCAGGATTTGGCACTGGAGTTTTACAAGTAGTTATTTCAATGGCCAACAGAGTTCACTGTTAACAAGGGACTTGCGCTCCCGGCAAAACTAATAGGTCATCGGCTGTATAATATCTTGTGAACCAACAATGCTAGGGACTTGTATGAGGTGTCCTAGGACTCGGGGTGACACCCCCCTTTTTCCTGTAGCCCCCTTCATTTAACCAAAAGGGCCCAAAACTAATAGGTCATCGGCTTTTTATTATCTCACGAACCAATAATGCTAGGGACTAGTATGAGGTGTCCTAGGACTCGGGGTAACGCCCCCTGTTTTCCTATAGCCCCCTTAATTTAACCAAAGGACCCAAAACTAATAGGTCATCGGTTTTTTAATATCTCGCAAACCAATAATACTAGGAACTTTTATGAGGTCTCCTAGGACTCGTGGTGACACCCTCCGTTTTCCTATAGCCCCCTTAATTCAACAAAGGGACCCAAAACTAATAGGTCATTGGCGTTTTAATATATCGCGTACCAATAATGCTAGGGACTTGTATGAGGTGTTCTAGGAGTCGGGGTGAAGCCCCCCGTTTTCTATCCCCCTCTTAATTTAACCAAAGGACCCAAAACTAAAGGGGCATTCGGCTTTTAAATATTTCGCGAACCAATAATGCTGTATGAGTTGTTGTAGGACTCGGAGTGACGCCCCTTTTTTCATGATTTTGTGATTTGCAGAGATGGGCAAATCCAGAGCAGAATATATGCGAAATTAACGACAAATGGAACGTGAGAAAAAAAACTGGAGGAGTACAGCCGAAAAATATTGACTTCACATAATATTTCATCTCAATTTCATAGTAGGATAACTTGTCACATGTTACACATCATATGCGACTACATTATGGGATTTGAAGCCAATTCTCAGTGTTGCCTTAGTAAACAAAAGTTTGGTGCTTTTCAGTCGGTCAACACGAATGTACCCAAAAAGGGCGTGGTTATACCCTAATCCTGAAAAAAAATTTACATGAGATTAATAAATACTATAGGATGACCAGTTTCGATCGTTAAGCGATCATCATCAGATCCATTACACTTAGGCTATAAAATCTATGTTTGTAAATACGGGTGAAAATATTTACAATATGCACACTTATTTAGTTGCAGTATTGGTGATGCAACTAGTCAGTTTATGTTAGTTGTTATCTATATGACGTTTGGTGAAATGCTAAAATGGTGATAGAACTCCGGAAACTTGTCTGTTTGGAGAGACTATATGTTTGTAAATGGTCAATTTTGATAGCACAGGTTACTTATCTGGCTGGATATCTTCCGCACTGCTGCAGCGAGCAATTTCAACTTCACTCGTGCACTAGTAACAGGCGACTGAGTTGGAATGTTATCTCGCTGAAACTGGTTCCCCCTCCCCTCGCCCCCGTATTGCTATGTGCTGTCTGTATTAAGTGCATGCGTACCTGTAGCGTGTTGCCAAGCCTAGATATGATGTATGTTATTGGAATTAGGACGGTGTTCAACTATTAAAGGCTGTGGATTATTTCTCTCCACGCATAAACCAGTAGCCATGTACGCGCCGCCGGTCTCGTATTGACCGACTGAAAAGCACTAAAATTTTGTTTTATATGCGATTACTGTAAGGCTCGTAATTATTATTATTATTATTATTATTTGTATATGAAATTTACATAAGAATACAAAAGCAACTTCATGCGGGCCAAAGACACTGATGATCTCATGATGTCCAGAGCAAGTTACTGAGGAAACAAAACCTTACTTGCAGTACCAAGGAGGGCTGCCTTTAGCATTACCTGCATATGTTTTTTCTTCAAGCCAAGGGTCTCCTCTGCATTTTGCCAGTCCTTTGTAACCAAACCATTCACAAAGACAACAACAGAGATTATTACATTACATTACATTATGCGAACCGACCAAAACTAAGGACCACGCAAATATAATTTCATTTCCTTCACATAGTTCTTTCTTCCTCCACATTTCCTTCATTCTTTCAGAGTGTTGCACCTTTCTCTCTGCTGTCCATCTTCCTCCCCTGCGTTCTCTATTTTCTCCCACAAGAACCTTTATGTTCGTAAGTATTTCCCTGAATTTTGTTCTGTCTTGAAAGTCGTCAACTGTAATTACTAGTCTTCGCTTGCCACGGTGGGTGAGTGGATATCGTGTCGGTCTACTAACCCCAAGATTGCAGGTTCGCTCCTGGCCGTGGTAAGTGATTTCTGAAAGGCGGAAAAAATACGATACGCATGTCATACCATGTTGCCATGTCAAAGAACCCATTTGAATTCAGTAGGCCGAGTTCATAATGGCAAATTAATCTCTGGAGTTTCCGCCAACACAAAGTTTCTCATTTCTCTACTAGAAACCGCTATAGTGTTCAAGGAGTTTAGATAACTAACATCTAACCTCCTTGACATTCATAGTCAAGGAACAACGAAATTCGACATGCAAGCTACCCTCTGGGTGTCAAATAACAAAGCTTGCACCCGGCACCCGACGCCATACGATATTAAAAATTAAAAAAATTACTAGCCTTCGGAGTTATTCCTTCAACTGCTTGGTGTAACCCCCTTGGCTCTTCAGATTATATATTTTATCAAAAATTTTCTTACTTATTCTTGTTGGATCCATTCTAACCATATGCCCATAGAATCGCAAACGTCTTTTCCTAATTGTTGTTTCCAGGTCTTCCACCCTATCATATATATCCTTGTTTGACCATAGTCTGTAGGTTCCCTGTACCAATTTTGGGTCGTAAATCCTCCTCAATATCCTCATTTCAATCTTCAGAAGCTTTTCCAGGTTCATCAAATTTGCCTTCTCCACACCATATAAGATCACCGGTTTTACCACAGCATTGTAGTGTTGTAGTTTGGCTAATAAGGGGGAGGTTCTTTTTTTTTTTTTTTTGTATATATTTTTAGTGGTGAACATTATTATTATTATTATTATTATTATTATTGTGTTGCAGGCTGGGCTCGAGGACCGGACTCCTGGCATGAGTGCAGTCGCTGAGAATCTTCTCCAAGTGTCGAAGCCTAAGAGCAGACAGATTATCTACCCGTTCAGTATAGATGAGCTGATAGCGTGGCAACCTATGCCTATCTTCTCGTACGATGGGTCTCTCACTACACCCCCCTGTACCGAGTCCGTCAAGTGGTTTGTGGCGGGAACTCCCACCGGCATCAGTAGAGACAACGTAAGGGCTATTTCTCTTCCAACCCCAATGCTTGTTAATGTTAAATCATTTAAGATCTAGGGACATCAGCCCCATGTGTGTTGATTAGTTAAACAGCCTGTTTACTATAGTGACTTTAATAGTGGGTGTAACTGTACTTGTAAGTGTAAGGGAATCCGGGACTTCAATTAAGGTATCATGCCTGGAGGCTGGTTGGTTCTTTAGTTTAGGGGCTGCGACAACGCGGTCATGTAGCCCCGTGTACTTTGGGTGTGTGCAGAATTTGTGTGATAACTGGTGTTAATTGTGATGGTTGCATTAGTTAGTTAGTTAGTTAGTTAGTTAGTTATTGTTGCTTTAAGGGGCGGAACTACGATGTCATCTGCCCCTTGGTCTTATTAGTGTGTGTTATCTGTGATTCAGGTAGAAGGACTGCATATGATCAATTTTTCAAGTAGTTCCAACTTTTGCTACCAAATGCCACCATCCACGACACTTAGCTGCGGACTTGACTACTAGCTGCCATCGCTACCAGCCTGGTGACGAACGTTGGAACTAATATAGCGTTATCGAACTAACCTACAAATGTTAGCTTCCAGAAGTGTAGTTAGTGGAAGATTCTTTTGTATGACATGAGACCGCCGGCTTACTTCCCCTCCGAAGGAAGGCATACTGAGGGATTTTAACGCTCTTAAAAAATCCGAAGACTTTGGCTGGGTTTGAACCCATGATCTCGGGCATAAGAGCTCAGGATGCTACCAACTACGCCACTCAAGGCTGTGTAGAAAATCCCGAGGACAATCTTCACCCAGGATGGTCGCTACTCGTCATCAACGATTTCATCCAATTTATGATATATGCAGGGCTTGACCAGAAATTCAAGTGATAGAAGTGGGAGCTTCAGATGGCCAAGCGTTTAGAAGAAATAGCATATTTGGCGCAGGTCGGGTGAGGCATGAGCCACGTATGTTTCTTTTGTTTTTCTAGAGCAACTTTAAAACAACCACGTAATTCTAAAAATGCGGTGTCTATAGCGTGTACAAGATGCCGTGAAAATTACTGTTTCCCCTGTTTATACGACAAAAAAAAAACACTGATAGTCAGTCTGAAAGACTAGACTTTAAATCATTTTAAATGCTACAAATGCTGCGTGAACTTTGGCTGGATGACGTCATGCTCACCGGAGCGCACGGGGAAAGGAGGTAGCTGGCTGGATGACGTCACGCTCACCGGAGCGCGCGGGGAAAGGAGGCAGCTCAAGCAGTACTATGACGTCACACACCTCAGTGCATTCTCGGTACATTTCGTCCCGTCACCGTAACGTAACGCCAGACCCCAGCGAAGTCGACATAATCATTTAAAATGATAATATCACCCCAGCACGAGTAAATCATCAACTGTAATATCATAAATGTATCTAACTTGCAACTAACCCCGACTTAGCCCGGGAACAGCAATGAATGCATTACGTGGTAATCGCTTTCTTTTTCGATGCCAATGAACTACGACCTATATCCGTTGTACGTCTCGGCATGATGGGTTAACATCACTGACTGGACTATTAATTATATTAACATGGAGATGTATGTGCAACAAATTCTTGTCAGACCTAATTTAAGAATGGCGAGGTGCATGAAACACAAATTCCCCTTCCGTCCAATCTTAACATGACTGTGTATTTTGCGGAACGAAAAGTTCACAGGCGAATTGACTCTTCTCTGAATTTTTAACTCAACACGACTCGACAATTTTCTGCTGGCTGTATCTGGGGTAATAGGCTCGCCCGCTAGCTGGGCTGTAACTGGGGTGATAGGGTGACCCTAGCTAGCTCGTAAACTGTCGCCTCAGCAATTGAATGGAGATTGTTGGAAGAAATAAAAACGTATAAATACTTATAGAGGGCGATATATTTTTCGAGAACTTTTCATGTTGAAGAATTCTTACACATTTTTAACGGTTTGCCCAGCATAAGCTTAATAAGCACACAGATGCCAGGTTCTTTTTTCGACTTTCTCACTGATATCGTTACTGCTTGGCTTCCTTTGATCATAAATTATTTTCTACAGAAACCTTTCTCGAGATATCCTTTACAGAATGGTGAAAAGCCCATCAATATCCATCCTGTGGTCTCGAGATTATCCGTGACATCCAAGAATCGGTGACTTTGTTTTATACTAAGTAGAGATGTTACATATGACGCTCTCGTGTACGCCTTAATTGCAATCCCTTCCTGGAAATTTATTTGGCATCCCAAATTTTCCTTTGTGTGTACGTTTCATGACTTTTGTACAAATTATGGTGTTTGAAGCCATTTGTTAGCGTTGCCTTAGTAATCAAATTTCGATTTTGTGCAAATATTAATAGATGCAATACATTGAGCATTTTTTCGGTTTATTAGCACTGTAAGTACCGTACAAATTGAAAATAAATACATGACAAAAGTTTCTGCATAAGGACTCGACCCCATGAACCTCGGATTACCGTTCTGTACTCTTTCAGCTGTGCCAACCGCTGTCTGAAAATTACACTAACATACGTGGCTCATGCCTCGAGCGACCCGCGCCAGAAATGCTATTTTTTAATATGATGATGATAATTGTTGTTTTAAGGGTCCTAACATCTAGGTTATCGGCCCCTAATGGTTTGGGTGATAGTGAAAGATGAGATGAGAATGAAAACCATAACTAACTAACTACACACTTACTGTACATACTAGAAGAAGGAATGGTCAACAAATAAAGGATAAGGCAAATAAAGAACAGGAAGAAAAGAAATGCCCTCAACCCTCGAAGAATGAGGTTTGAGGTACTTGTAAGGAAGGAGAGCCATGAAAGGCAGATAGGAAAGGGAAAGAGGAGAGGGCCCGCCCCAAAGTCAGTGGAAATAGGGGAAAGAACGGAGCCAGCTCAGGAATCCCTCCGGATTGCCAACTCCCGACTCACCAGCCGTTAGCCCTTCAGGGTGTAGCACTATCCAGGGTGCACCAGAAGTGGTAGGGCTACAAACACCCTGCCTCCTTGAAGGCCTTGAGCAGAGCAGGAGATAACATGAAAAAAAAGTCCTCTCGGCACGCCGGAAGGCGGAGGTAGATTTCACCGGACAAACTTGGGGATAGGCGAAAATAGGCAGAATAAGCAGGTTTTCGTAGAAGGATCAGAACTCATTTATTGCGAGAAGGTATTTTATAATTGGAGCTTAATTAACTTTGTTTTTCGTCATTTTATGCTTATTTTAAACATTTTATTGTCTTATGGGAACGGTAACCTTCTTGTCATTTGGGGTCAATTTTTATACTTGTGGTCACACTGTCCTTATGCAAGGTTTCGACACTGATGTGTAACTATGTAACGGTCTGTTACTTCTTCACGCAAAATTATATCTCCCGCAGAGATTTTGGTTGGTTCCTCAGTTCAGGGGCTGCGACAACGCGGTCATGTAACCCCGTGTACTTAGGGATGGCTGTATTAGTCTGTAATTCAGGTAAGGACTGCAGACGGTCAATTTCAAGCAGTAGTTCCTAATGTTGCTACCAGGTACTACCGTCAACGACACCTAGCTGTGAACTTGGCTACTAGATGCCACCGCAACCAGCAACTCGCAACGAACGTTGGAACTTCCCCCCCCCCCAAAGGAAAGCATACTGAGGGATTTTTAGCGCTCTTAGAAAATCCGACGACTTCGGCCGGCTTTGAACTCGCGACCTTGGGCATAGACATTCAGCATACTACCAGTTACGTCACCGAAGCCGCTTCACACTTAGTCAGATGGAAATCTGAATCTGATCTCGTGCAAGTGCGTTATCTTGGCAACGTCTGATGGCTCATCCCTCATCAATTTAGTAGTGTTGCCATGGCAACCACTGATAGCTCTTGGCATTTTTTTATAATTCCGAAATCATTTTTCTCATCCCTTGGCAAAATGGTGGGTCATATCAAAAAATCTTTCAGACAAAAGTTTTAGGTAATTATTAGGGGAATATTGTCCATTTTGTACGGTTTTGATATTGTGCCTATTAAGAGAGATATGATTAATGTTTCCCGAAAAACACACTTTTTCCCACCCCTTTGGTCAATGGTTGGTGCTATAAAAAACTCTTCAAACATAAATGTTTGGGATTTATCCGACACATAGTATGAACGTTGAACGGATTCGATATTTCACATATTAAGAGAGTTATAGCAATATTTCACTTTTTCGAAAAAAGCTCCCCATTTTCACCCCCTTCGACCGATTTAGCCCAGTAACGAACTCGACCGAGTTTTTATAGGTATACATATTCGGTAAAAAATTCAAAGTGATTGGTGCAAAATTACGGCAGTTATCGTGTCCACAAGAAACTGATATACATATATTTACATATATATACTGTTACGTGCCACCCCCCTAGTGGCACTTTTGTTAACTGGATTACGGTGGGTAGGAAGCACAACACCAATTACTGCTTAAAGAAGTAATTAACTTTATTGCGGCCAGAAAATTACACTAATCAGCAAATACAAGCAATTAGGAACCTTACTCCAGTTTACAAAGTCTCTTGCTTGTGGAGAGCTCTTGCCCCTTTCACTTGTAACAAACCACAGAAGTTAATCCTGCCGCTAATGAGCCTAGTGGCCTTGACAGAACTACATGCAACTTCTTTCTAATGTGCGCCTACTACAGTACTTACGAGCACTTTCTGCACGCTGTTCACCAGCTGGGAGAAACAATGTCACTGGATTTCGACACCACAATATCTGACACTCAGTGAAAGCACACTTACTCAGAACACGGCAGTCCCCTGTATGTTCCTCACTTCGCCGCTACACTAGGGGTTTCGCAAGTCACCACACTTCTGTCGCTCAGAATAAACGCTCACACTAGCTCGTAAAACACAACAACAACTGCTGCTTCACGGGTCACTCTTATATAGCAGGCCGGTGACTCAATAAATGGTTCTAGATCCATCCAGGGTCCACGGCTTCTCGAGGTTTCCATCGCTGGTCCAGTCACGAATCTTCTGGACTATCCCTTTGTCTTAGTAGCCCTGTTGCACAAGGCACACGCAATACAGGAGGCATGCCACAGCCCAGCCCCTGGGGCAGTTGTGACTCAAGCGGCGAGCGATGACACAAACTCACAGCCGTAACACCACCCCCTTCCTAAAAAGGCTGATCGTCCCGATCAATCATTGGTCCATCTGTGTCCCTCCGTAGGCTGCCAGGCGATCTCAATGCACGATCTTCATCTTCGCCCTCGGGTTCCGCTGGATCCTGTAGACGACATCGTTGATCCGTTTCACGACTCGGTACGGGCCCTCCCAGGACTTCTGAAGTTTGGGTGACAGGCCTTTCTTCCGTAATGGGTTGAAGAGCCAGACCAGGTCGTCCTCGTGGAATCCGCCGGCATCCGTCTGCTGGTCGTATCGGGTCTTCATTCGGTCGGTCTCGATCCCCAGTTTCCTCCTCGCGAACGCGTGCACGTCCTCCAGTTGGTAGACCAGTTCTTGACAATACTGGCTTACCGGGATCGGATCATTCCCAGGTCGGCCGAAGGCAAGATCGACAGGTAGACGGAGCTCCCTCCCAAACATGGCCCGGGCTGGTGTGCACCCGGTGGCTTCATGCACGGCGGCGCGGTAGGCCAGGAGAAATAGTGGAAGATGTTTGTCCCAATCCCTCTGTTGCTCGCTGACGACTATTCGGAGATGGTTCTCGATGGTGCGATTGAATCGCTCTACCATCCCGTCGGACTGAGGGTCTAGCGGCGTCGTCCTTGTCTTCCGGATTCCCAGCAGCTGGCATAGGTTCTGGAACACCTGCGACTCGAAGTTCCTCCCTTGGTCGGAGTGCAGCTCCAGGGGTACTCCGTACCAGCTGACGAATTCTTTCACCAGGGTCTCTGCAATCGTCGCGGCTTCTTGGTTAGGGAGCGCATACGCCTCCGGCCATTTGGTAAAGTAGTCGCTGACGACTAATATGTAGCGGTTCCCTGCCTCGCTTAACGGGAATGGCCCAGCAACATCGATGGCCACTCTCTCCATGGGGCCGCCCACGTTGTAGGTCTTCAGTGGACCCCGTCGTCTTCGTCCTGGGCCCTTGCTGGCTGCGCAATCGTGGCACCTCGTGCAGTGGTTCTCCACGTCTGTTCGGCATCCGATCCAGTAGAACCGCTCTCTCAGCTTCTCCAGGGTCTTCTTTATCCCTAGGTGTCCACCAGATGATCCTCCATGAACTTCCTTCAGGACTTCCTCCGTCATAGCCTTTGGAACGACGACTTGTTCCCGAGATGTCTTCCCGTCGGTGCTCTCCCAGGTACGGCAGATGAGGCCATCCCTTACAATCAGCGAGTCCCACTGTGCCCAGTAGGACTTAAACTTTGGGCTGCAGTCACTCACAATGTTCCACCCGGGTCTGGGGACACAGGCCCTCTTCCATTCGGCTATCAGTCCCAGGTCATCATCCTCTGCTTGTGCCCGCGTGAAAGATTCGCGGCTCCAGTTCCCTTGAAGTTCCACAGTAGTCCGTCGGCACAGTATCCCGGTGTTCTCCTCCCTTCGGGCACAGAAGGTGCAGTCTTCGGGGCACGGTCTTCGTGACAGGGCGTCGGCGTTAGAATGCAGTTGGCCTTTCCTGTGCTGAATCTCAAAGTTGTACTGTTGAAGCCTCTCTAACCACCGCGCGAGTTAACCCTCGGGCTGCTTGAAGTTCAGGAGCCACCGCAGGGATGCATGGTCGGTCCTGATGAGAAATTCTTGCCCGTACAGGTACTTGTGGAAGTGTTCAATGGTCTTCACGATGGCGAGCAGCTCCTTCCTGGTGACGCAGTAGTTCCTTTTTGGCTTTGACAAGGCCTTCCTGAAGTAGGCCACTACTCTCTCCTCGCCGTCCACTACCTGCGACAGGATTCCCCCTATGCCAAAGTCGCTGGCATCGGTATCGACGATGAACCTGGTTCCAGGTCTGGGGTAGGCCAGAATAGGCGCGGTGCACAGAGCCTGCTTGAGTTGTTCGAAGGCACTGTGGCATTCTGCTGTCCACGTGAAGAGTTGGTCCTTCTCAGTCAGTCGATGTAAAGGTTTGGCGATGTCGGCGAATCCTCTCACGAAGCGACGGTAATAAGTGCAGAGTCCCAGGAAGCTTCGTAGTTGGGACTTGTCCTTCGGAACTGGCCACTCCCTCACAGCTGCGGTCTTCTCTGGGTCGGTGCGCACCCCTTCCTCGGAGACGATATGCCCAAGGTACTGGACCCGCTTCTGGAAGAGCTGACACTTCTTGGGGCTCAACTTCAGCTGGGCAGCCCGTAGCTTCAACAAGATCTCCTTCAGATTGCTGTAGTGCTCCTCGAAGCTCCTTCCCAGAACGATGACGTCGTCTAGGTATACCAGGCAGGTCTTCCAGTGTAGTCCCCTCAGAATGGACTCCACTAGCCTTTCGAAGGTCGCAGGGGCGTTGCAGAGACCGAATGGCATGACGGTGAACTGCCAGAGCCCGCTGCCCACAGAGAACGCCGTTTTCTCGCGGTCCTTAGGGTGGACCTCCACCTGCCAGTAGCCACTCTTCAAATCCAAGGTGGAGAACCATCTTGACCCTGATATGGTGTCCAGCGTGTCGTCGATCTGGGGTAGAGGGTAGCTGTCCTTCTTCGTGACGTCGTTCACCCGCCTGTAGTCCACGCAGAACCTGGTGGAACCGTCCTTCTTCTTCACAAGCACGACCGGAGAACTCCAAGGACTATGTGATGGCTCGATCACCCCTTGCTCCTTCATCTCTTCTACCATCCGGTCGACTTCGGCTTGCTTGGCGAGCGGGACACGTCGGAATGGGGCCCTAATCGGTGCGCTGTCCCCAACGTCGATTCTGTGTGGACCAAGCTTGTCCTGCCGAAGTCTTTGCTCCCCACGGAGAAGACATCCTGGAATTCGCGTAGCAGGTCCTGAAGTTGGCGTGATTGCTCTTCGTCTAAATGGTCCTGGGATCCTTGGTACAGCTTCTGTAGTTCTTCTGGCAGGGCGCGTCTTCTTCGGTTGTCCGTCTGCAATGTCCGTCCGTCGTTTCTGTGATGCGGGCAATCCAGGTAACGGGCTCGCAGACTCCTAGGTTGGTGTCCCGATGAACCGTAATATCGTAGTCGTTCAGGTTGGACAGGCGGACGTACGGCCGAGGCGTCGTGTTGATGAGGGTCTTGGCAACTAGCAATCCTTTTGTCTGGATGTCCTCATATTTTGGCTCGATGACAGCCGCCACTCCCTCAGCAGTTCCGTCGACAATTACGGCGGCGCTGACCTCCGTCCTGGCAGGAACGATGACGTCCTCTCTCAGCCTTACTCGTCGTGCGGTGACGGCCTTGTGTGTTGGTTGCAAAGCAAGTTCCTCACCTCCGAAGTGCAGAGTGTTGGTACTCAAGTCCAAGATGATGTTGTTCTGGTCCAGGAAGTCCAGTCCGATGATCACTTCGCTTGATACGTCAGCCACAAGCACTGGATGCTTCACCACCCGTCGACCAATGTCGAGCTCCAGTGATGCTTCGCCATGTACCGGTGCGGTCTCTCCGGTCGCGGTTATTAGCTGGAGGTTCCTTTGTGTGGGTTGCACTCTCCACTTCGGGATCACGGTGGGATTGACGATGGTCCTTGACGCTCCCGTGTCGATCAGCATGGGCCAGCTCACCCCGTTGACGACTCCGTCGACCATCAGGCTGCTATTGTCCCTCCGTAACTTCGTCACACGCACTTGGACTGCTGGGGCTTGACGACTGTCACAAGCCAACCTTTGCCCCCCAAGGCTGGCTAATACTCGTTTCCCTGGGCCGCGCGGTTTTCAGACGACTGATTTCCCGTCGGATACCCTCGGCGGCGGCGATCACCGCAGTCCTTGCTCAGGTGGCCTTTCTTACCGCAGGCCCAGCAGGTCGGTAGTCCTCTTCCGGGCCGCTTCTCCGGTTGTCTTCCGGCTGTGTCGTTGCTGGTGGTACCGCGACTATCGAAGAAACGGCTTAGCGCCTCCATTAATTCGTCGGCCAGGTGCTTGGTCACGTTGGTTTTTACTGGTTCGTCGACGTCCACTTGACGCACCCGCGCGTGCATTCTGGATGCCTGTTTTGCCGTCTCGAACTCAAGTGCGTGGCTCAGCGCATCTGCCAGGGTCTTATTGCGCGCAAGACGCAGCGCCTGTTGAGTGTCCGAGTCCCGTAGCCCGTCGGTGAAAGTCTGCGTCGATATCTGCTCCAGAAAGTCGGCCGGCGCTGTTGGGTAGGCGAGCCTTACGAGGCGTGCGATGTCCATCTCGAACTCTTGCAGGGTTTCCGCGTTCTTCTGTACCCGTGTCCGGAGCTGCATCTGATAGGCCTGCTGAAGATGGCTATCTCCATATCGGGACTCCATATGGGCGATCAGGGAAGCGTAGTCCTGGGATCCAGTCGGGATGGCCTGAAGGACGTTAAGGGCGTCACCTCTCAGCGCTACAATGAGAGCTGTAGCCTTTTCTGTGTTGTTCCAGTTATTTATGGAACAGGCCGCCTCGAACTGACGTAAGTAGGTGCTCCACGGGACCTTTCCGTCGAAGGTTGGGGGCGTCACTCTGCTATGTCCCGTTCCTAATATTCCCGGTGTAACGGTGGGCGGGCGTTGGCGCAGCTCGGCAACTTCCTCTCTTAGAGCGTTGAATTTCTCCTCCACCCCCGTCAGTGGGCGTTGGCGCAGCTCGGCAACTTCCTTTTGTAAGGCGTTGAATTTCTCCTCCACCCCCATCAGCGGGCGTTGGCACAGCTCGGCAACTTCCACTTGTAAGGCGTTGAATTTATCCTCCACCCCCATCAGCGGTCGTTGGCACAGCTCGGCAACTTCCTTTTGTAAGACGTTGAATTTCTCCTCCACCCCCATCAGCGGGCGTTGGCGCAGCTCGGCAACTTCCACTTGTAAGGCGTCGAACTTCTTTTCCACTGCCGTGACTTCCTCACGCAGACCCAGTCCTAATTTCTTCAGGTCCTGTGTCAACTTATTCTGACCGTCTTCCATCTTCTTCTGGCCGTCCTCTATCCTCTTCAGGTCCTCCGCTAGCTTATTTTGACCGTCTTCCATCTTCTTCTGGCCGTCTTCTAGCTTCTTCTGGCCGTCTTCTAATTTGGTAGTTAGCTCCTTGGCTAACTTCTTCTGGCCGTCTTCTAGTTTGGCAGTTAGGTCCTCGGCTAACTTCTTCTGGCCGTCCTCCATCTTCTTCTGACCGTCCCCCATCTTTGTTTCCATGCCATTTAACTTTTCAAGCAATGCTGCCAATTTCTCCTCCATTTTAGTTGTTTGTCTTGTAAAGGGCATGCACTCACAGGAAAATTAGAGAAAATGACCTGCTCGGGTTTTGAAACCAGGACCGTCAGGTGTTGTGCTTGAGTTCGTAATCCCACTTCTGACACCAGTTGTTACGTGCCACCCCCCTAGTGGCACTTTTGTTAACTGAATTACGGTGGGTAGGAAGCACAACACCAATTACTGCTTAAAGAAGTAATTAACTTTATTGCGGCCAGAAAATTACACTAATCAGCAAATACAAGCAATTAGGAACCTTACTCCAGTTTACAAAGTCTCTTGCTTGTGGAGAGCTCTTGCCCCTTTCACTTGTAACAAACCACAGAAGTTAATCCTGCCGCTAATGAGTCTAGTGGCCTTGATAGAACTACATGCAACTTCTTTCCAATGTGCGCCTACTACAGTACTTACGAGCACTTTCTGCGCGCTGTTCACCAGCTGGGAGAAACAATGTCACTGGATTTCGACACCACAATATCTGACACTCAGTGAAAGCACACTTACTCAGAACACGGCAGTCCCCTGTATGTTCCTCACTTCGCCGCTACACTAGGGGTTTCGCAAGTCACCACACTTCTGTCGCTCAGAATAAACGCTCACACTAGCTCGTAAAACACAACAACAACTGCTGCTTCACGGGTCACTCTTATATAGCAGGCCGGTGACTCAATAAATGGTTCTAGAACCATCCAGGGTCCACGGATCCTCGAGGTTTCCATCGCTGGTCCAGTCACGAATCTTCTGGACTATCCCTTTGTCTTAGTAGCCCTGTTGCACAAGGCACACGCAATACAGGAGGCATGCCACAGCCCAGCCCCTGGGGCAGTTGTGACTCAAGCGGCGAGCGATGACACAAACTCACAGCCGTAACAATACATATATATATATACATACATACATAAATTATCTAAAAACGTTTGAACTGACGGTGGTTTTGGGGTCTGGGGGATGTGAAACGCGAAGATATGTCGAAATTTTCCGGAAGTCGAAACATGGTACCCATTGCAATAGTTAGCTTTCTAATGAAATCTACCTCTGTTTGGTTCCTCAGTTTAGAGGCTGCGACAACGCGTTCATGTAGCCCCGTGTACTTTGGGTGTGTGTGTAGAATTGGTCTGTTAACCGGTGTTAATTGTGATGGCTGTATTAGTGTGTGTTATCTGTATTTCAGGTAAGGACTGCAGACGGTCAATTTCAAGTAGTTCCTACTTTTGCTACCAAATGCAACCGTCAACGACACCTAGCTATGGACTTGGCTACTAGATGCTACCGCAACCGGCACCTGGTGGCGAACGTTGGAAAATAATAGAGCGCTAATAAATCTAACCTACAAATTTAGCTTCACACAATTGTAGTTAGTGGAAGGTTCTTTTACATGCCATAAATGTATGACATACCGGGTGAGTTAGCCGTGGTGGTTGCGGCATGACTGATGGCAGTCGCTCACATCCGGGAGGCGAGGAGGTTCGAATCCCCCCGCCAGCAACCTTGATGATGGTCTTCTGTGGTTTCCCATCTTCCTTCCAGGCAAATGCCGGGGTTGGTCCCTAACTATAGGCCACAGCCGCTACCTTCCAACTCCTCGTCCTTACATTCCAACTTCTCTCCTTCCCTCCCCAACGGTACTTGTAGCTCACCCATTGGGTGTCCGTCTCGAAGCAGCTACAAAAACTGGCGAGCCGAACATGTCCTCGGACACTCCCGGCACTAAAAGCCATACGCTAAAAAAAATGTATGACATGGGCCCGCCGGCTTTACTTCCCCTCCAAAGGAAGGCATACTGAGGGATTTTTAAAGCTCTTAAAAAATCCGACGACTTCGGCCGGGTTGAACTGCTGTGTTTCTAACCACCTACTTTCGAACCTTTGCCAGTTCCCCATTGTGGTCGTTATACACGATTTAACACGCATGGTAACTCCACGTGGTTTACTCACCACTAGACAGTCCTTTAAAATGCGGAATATTAACGTATATATGTTGTTGATTTATAAAAGGACTTTGCGACATCGCGTGGACTTGCGTGTGTGCACGTCTGTGGAATTGTTCTGACAACCTGTGTTATTGTGATGGCTGTATTAGTGTGTGTAATAATAATAAGCTATCACTCGTTCTCGAGTAAGATTGTTCTAAAGGCGAGTTCTTAGATGACTATAAAGCCCAATCCTGG
Organism: Meconema thalassinum; assembly: GCA_946902985.2. Taxonomy (NCBI): domain Eukaryota; kingdom Metazoa; phylum Arthropoda; class Insecta; order Orthoptera; family Tettigoniidae; genus Meconema; species Meconema thalassinum. The sequence continues at coordinate 220,175,600 of OX336391.1, forward strand.
AAACACAAACTCCCCCACAGTAGTGACACACGTTGTTCGGAGCAGCCACTGGCTCTTGTGAGTTGATCCTCCTGTAAACCTCACGCTCTTTCCTCACATTGCACTTCTCAGTCTCACGTCTTCACCGATGTTGTTCGAAACATGTGGGTCTTGGTGGCCGATGTGACGCCATACCTGACGATTTGATGGCGTTGTCTCCCATTTATCCGGGTCGATTTGACATTTGTTTAAATTGTATTTTAGGACGTCTTTGAAGCGTTTCCGCTGCCCTCCTTGCTTTCTCTGTCCAATCTGCACTGGCAGTACATGATTTGTTTTGGAAGACATCGTTCAGGCATGCGAACAACATGTCCTGCCCATCGAAGCTGATAATAATAATATCGTATGGCCTCGGGTGCCTGGTGCAAGCTTTGTTAATTGACACCCAGAGGGTAGCTTGCATGTCGAATTTCGTCGTTCCTTTGAACGCTATGAAAGTCAAGGAGGTTAGATATCTAAACTCCTTGACACTACAGCGCTTTCAAGTAGAGAATGGAGGAACTTTGTGTTGACGGAAAATCCCGAGATTAATTTTGCCATTGAACACGGCCTACTGAATGCAAATGGGTTCTTTAACATGCCAACAACGTATGATATGAGTATCGTGATTTTTGTCGCCTTCAAAAATCACTTACCATGGCCAGGGGCGAACCTGCAATCTTGGGGTTGGTAGTCCGACATTATAACCACTCACCCACCGTGGCAAGCATCGAAGCTGATGCTTTAATATCATAGCCTCAATGCTGGTAGTATTCGCTTCCTCAAGGACGCTGATGTTGGTGCGTAGGTACTGCCACTTAACTCCGAGAATTCTCCTGATGCAACGCTGATTGTATCTTTCCAAACTCCTTAAGTGCCTTCTGTAGGTAGTCCAGGTTTCGCAACCATAGAGTAGAGATGGTATTACAACAGCTTGGTGTAGTTGTTATTCAGATGAGAATAGGGAAGTAGACGACCGTGGCCTTAATTTAGGAAACATCCCGGCATTCACATGGAGTAGAAGAGGGAAACCACCTCCAGGATGGCTGAGGTAGGAATTGAACCGGCCTCTTCTCAGTTTTGCCTCATGAGGCTGAGAGTACCCCGTTTCGGGCTAGGGAGTGCCGGGCCTCTGTGGTCACAGCCAAGAGTGCTAGCCACTACGCATCGAGGCGGACTATTAACGTATAGTACAGCTTGACCAGGGCCCGGATAATTACGTGCTCAACCTTTCAGAAATATGTATTTCTTTATGTGCTTAAAGGTGGAAAATATGTGATTAAGTTTCCAAAATATGTTCTTAAATTTGTATCAAATTTATGTCCTCCAGTTACTCGAGCATGTGAGATTTTCTAAGTGAAATGCCATGTCCTGTGGTTCGGATTCCACGTAAAATGGAGGTCCCGTGGCTCATGATCGCATGATTAACGGTCACGTAAAACTAAAAGCTTCCTTTCTTCCTTCCAGTTACTCGAAACATAGTTGAAACGTCTTGCTGCCTGAATAATCCACAATCCTGACTACAGTACAAATGTTCCCGCGTAATATGCCGGGGCTTGCCTCAGTTTCCGAATCCTATAATCCTTACTGCGGATGCGCGATACGAAATCATGTATTTGCTGTTTTTGAATTTCATTCTAAGGGGCAGAAGAAAAGGTCACTCCAAAATCTTACATAGCACTCTGTCAATACTCAGAAGTTTCGCAAACCACTGTAATTTCAAGTAAAATTTCCTGTCAAAGTAAGGACAATTGGAGGCTTAATGGGACTGTTGACTCAAGCCCCCCCCCCCCCCCCCCCCCCCCTGCTATACCTAATCACCTAGCTTGCCACGGTGGGTGAGTGGATAGCGTGTAGGTCTACTAACCCCAAGATTGCAGGTTCGCTCCTGGCCGTGGTAAGTGATTTCTGAAAGGCGGAAAAAATACGACACGCATGTCATACGATGTTGGCATGTCAATTAACCCATTTGAATTCAGTAGGCCATGTTCATAATGGCAAAATTAATCTCGGGAGTTTCCGCCAACACTAAGTTCCTCATTTCTCTACTAGAAAGCGCTATAGTGTTCAAGGAGCTTAGATATCTAACCTCCTTGACTTTCATAGTGATTCAAGGAACAACGAAATTCGACATGCAAGCTACCCTCTGGGTGTCAAATTACAAAGCTTGCACCCGGCATCCGAGGCCATACGATATTATTATTACCTAATAACCGGGGAATTCCTGTTTTGAAATACTACTACAATGCAGAGACAAGGGTGCATTCACGAAATAGAGTAGCAAATTACTGGAATTGCGAAGGGTCGAGAATGTGGGCAGCAGTGAGCTAAGGAGAACAACATATCACCAAACATAGCAAATATGTACTTATGAATAAAAACGCCAGAATATTGTTACGGCTGTGAGTTTGTTTCATCGCTCGCCGCATGAGTCACAGCTGCCCCCGGGCTGGGCTGTGCTCTGCCTCAGTGTACTGCGTGCGCCTTACGCAACAGGACTACTAGGACAAAGGGATGGTCCAGAATATTCGTTACTCGGGCAGGTGGTGGAAACCTCGAGAAGCCGTGAACCCTGGATGGGTCTAGAAGCATTTATTGAGTCACCGGCCTGCTATATAAGAGCGACCTGTCAAGCAGCGGGTGTGTGTTTTTCGAGCTAGTGCGAGCGTTTATCCTGAGCGACAGATGTGTGGTGACGTGACTTGCGAAACCCCTAGTGAAGCTGATTCTCTTGACGGCGAGGGAGTGAGAAGCATACAGGGGACTGCCTGTGTTTTGAGCGAGTGTGATTTCACTGAGCGACAGAGGTATTGTGGCGAAGTGCCGTGCGAGTTACGCAATCCAGTGACATTGTTTCCCAGCTTGTGGACAGCGAAGCAGCGTGTAGCAGGTTATCGTCGTAAGTAACAGTAGTTTGTGTAGGGTCTCATTAGTGGAGGATTAGCTGCATGACTAAGTGAAAGGGGCAAGAGCGCTCCATAAGGAAGAGACTTGTTGAAACTGGAGTAGGTTCTAATCGCTTGTATTTGCTGTTGAGTGGTGTATCTTTCTGGCCGCAATAAAGTTAATTATTTCTTTAAAGGAACAATCTGTGTTGTGCTTCAATCCACCGCAATCCAGTTAACAAAAGTGCCACTAGGGGGGTGGCACGTAACAACTGATGTCAGAAGCCGGATTACGAATTTAAGCAAGCACAATACCTGAAGGTCCTAGGTTCAAAATCGTGCAGGTCATTGTATCACAGTTCATAATTTTTCTGTGAGTGCATGCCCTTTACAAGACAAACATCTAAAATGGAAGCGCAATTGGCAGCATTGCTAGAAAAGTTGAGTGGCATGGAAACCAAGATGGAAGACGGCCAGAAGAATTTAACCAAGGACCTAACTGCCAAACTAGTAGACGGCCAGAAGAAGCTAGAAGACGGCCAGAAGAATTTAACTGATGACCTAACTGCGAAATTAGAGGACAGCCAGAGGAAGATGGAGCACAGCCAGAATAAGTTAGCAGAGGACCTAACCGCCAAATTTCTGGATGGCCAGAAAAATCAGGAAGAGTGTCTGCTGACGAAATTAGAGGAAAGCCAAAGGAATTTAGAACAGGGTCTGCGTGAGGAAGTCACGGCAGTGGAAAAGAAGTTCGACGCCTTACAAGTGGAGCCGAGCTGCGCCGACGCCCGCTGATGGGGGTCGAGGAGAAATTCAACGCCTTACAAGAGGAAGTTGCCGAACTGCGCCAACGCCCGCTGACAGGGATGGAAGAGAAATTCAGTGCCTTACAAAAGGAAATTGCTGAGCTGAACCAACGCCTGCCGACGGGGATGGAAGCGAGATTCAACGCTCTTCAAGAGGAAGTTGCCGAGCTGCGCCGACGCTCGCCCACAGGTACACCGGGAATATCAGGAACGGGACAGAGCAGAGTGACGCCCTCAACCTTCGACGGAAAGGTCCCGTGGAGCACCTATTTACGTCAGTTCGAGGCAGCCCTTTCCATAAACAAATGGAACAGCACGGAAAAGGCTACAGCTCTCATTGTAGCGCTGAGAGGGGACGCCCTCAACGTCTTTCAGGCCATCCCGACTGGATCCCAGGAATACGCTTCACTGATCGCCCATATGGAGTCCCGAAATGGAGATAGCCATCTTCAGCAGGCCTACCAGATGCAGCTCCGGACCCGGGTACAAAAGAGCGCGGAAACCCTGCAGGAGTTCGAGATGGACATCGCACGCCTCGTAAAAACCAACGAGACCAAGCCCCTGGCCGACGAATTGTTGGAGGCGCTAAGCCCTTTCTTCGATAGTAACGGCGCCACCAGCAACGACACCGCTCGAAGACAACCGGAGAGGCGGCCCGGAAGAGGATTGCCGACCTGCTGGACCTGCGGTAAGAAAGGCCACCTGAGCAAGGACTGCGGTGATCGCCGCCGCCGAGGGTATCCGACGGGAAATCAGTCGTCTGAAAACCGCGCGGCCCAGGGAAACGAGTATTAGCCAGCCTTGGGGGGCAAAGGTTGGCTTGTGACAGTCTTCAAGCCCCGGCAGTCCAAGTTCGTGTGACGAAGTTACGGAGGGACAATAGCAGCCTGATGTTCGACGGAGTCATCAACGGAGTGAACTGGCCCATGCTGATCGACACGGGAGAGTCGAGGACCATCGTTAATCCCACCGTGATCCCGAGGTGGAGAGTGCAACCCACACAAAGGAACCTCCAAATAATAACCGCGACAGGAGAGACTGCACCGGTACAAGGCGAAGCATCACTGGAGTTCGTCATTGGTCGACGGGCGGTGAAGCATCCAGTGCTTGTGGCTGACGTATCAAACGAAGTGATCATCGGACTGGACTTTCTGGACCAGAACGACATAATCTTGAACCTGAGTACCAACACTCTGCACTTCGGAGGTGAGGAACTTGCTTTGCAACCAGCACACGAGGCCATCACCGCACGACGAGTAAGGCTGAGAGAGGACGTCATCGTTCCCCCCAGGACGGAGGTCAGCGCTGCCGTAATTATCGACGGAACTGCTGAGGGAGTGGCGGCTGTCATCGAGGCAAAATATGAGAACATCCAGACAAAAGGATTGCTAGTTGCCAAGACTCTCATCAACACGACGTCTCGGCCGTACGTCCGCCTGTCCAACCTGAACGACTACGATATTACGGTTCACCGGGACACCAACCTAGGAGTCTGCGAGCCCGTTACCTGGATTGCCCTCATCACAGACATGACGGACGGACACCTGCAGACGGACAACCGAAGAAGACGGCCCTTGCCAGAAGAACTAGGGAAGCTGTACCAAGGATCCCAGGACCATTTAGACGAGGAACAATAACGCCAACTTCGGGACCTGCTACACGAATTCCAGGATGTCTTCTCCGTGGGGAGCAAAGACTTCGGCAGGACAAGCTTGGTCCAGCACAGAATCGACGTTGGGGACAGCGCACCGATTAGGGCCCCATTCCGACGTGTCCCGCTCGCCAAGTAAGATGAAGTCGACCGGATGGTAGAAGAGATGAAGGAGCAAGGAGTGATCGAGCCATCACATAGTCCTTGGAGTTCTCCGGTCGTGCTAGTGAAGAAGAAGGACGGTTCCACCAGGTTCTGCGTGGATTACAGGCGGGTGAATGACGTCACGAAGAAGGACAGCTACCCTCTACCACGGATCGACGACACCCTGGACACCATATCAGGGTCAAGATGGTTCTCCACCTTGGATCTGAAGAGTGGCTACTGGCAGGTGGAGGTCCACCCTAAGGACCGCGAGAAAACGGCGTTCACTGTGGGCAGCGGGCTCTGGCAGTTCACCGTCATGCCATTCGGTCTGTGCAACGCCCCTGCGACCTTTGAAAGGCTAATTGAGTCCATTCTGAGGGGACTACACTGGAAGACCTGTCTGGTCTACCTAGACGACGTCATCGTTCTGGGAAGAAGCTTCGAGGAGCACTACAGCAACCTGAAGGAGATCTTGATGAAGCTACGGGCTACCCAGCTGAAGTTGAGGCCCAAGAAGTGTCAGCTCTTTCAGAAGCAGGTCCAGTACCTTGGGCATATCGTCTCCGAGGAAGGGGTGCGCACCGACCCAGAGAAGACCGCAGCTGTGAGGGAGTGGCCAGTTCCGAAGTACAAGTCCCAACTACGAAGCTTCCTGAGACTCTGCACTTATTACCGTCGCTTCGTGAGAGGATTCGCCGACATCGCCAAACCACTGCATCGACTGACTGAGAATGACCAACTCTTCACGTGGACAGCAGAATGCCACAGTGCCTTCGAACAACTCAAGCAGGCTCTGTGCACCGCACCTATTCTGGCCTACCCCAGACCTGGAACCAGGTTCATCGTCGATACCGATGCCAGCGACTTTGGTATAGGGGGAATCCTGTCGCAAATAGTGGACGGCAAGGAGAGAGTAGTGGCCTACTTCAGCAAAGCTTTGTCAAAGTCAGAGAGGAACTACTGCGTCACCAGGAAGGAACTGCTCGCCATCGTGAAGACCATCGAACACTTCCACAAGTACCTGTACGGGCAAGGATTTCTTATCAGGACCGACCATGCATCCCTGCGGTGGCTCCTGAACTTCAAACAGCCCGAGGGTCAACTCGCGCGGTGGATAGAGGGGCTTCAACAGTACAAATTTGAGATCCAGCACAGGAATGGCCAACTGCATTCTAACGCCGATGCCCTGTCACGAAGACCGTGCCCCGAAGACTGCACCTTCTGTACCAGAAGAGAGGAGAACACCGGGATACAGTGCCGAAGGACTATCGTGGAACTTCATGGGAGCTGGAGTCGCGAATCTTTCACGCGGGCACAAGCAGAAGATGATGACCTGGGACTGATAGCCGAATGGAAGAGGGCCTGTGTTCCCAGACCCGGGTGAGCGACTGCAGTCCAAAGTTCAAGTCCTACTGGGCGCAGAGGGACTCGCTGATTGTAAGGGATGGCCTCATCTGCCGGATCCGGGAGAGCACCGACGGGAAGACCTCTCGGGAACAAGTCGTCGTACCAAAGGCTATGACGGAGGAAGTCCTGAAGGAAGTTCATGGAGAATCATCTGGTGGACACCTAGGGATAAAGAAGACCCTGGAGAAGCTGAGAGGGCGGTTCTACTGGATCGGATGCCGAACAGTCGTGGAGAACCACTGCGCGAGATGCCACGATTGCGCAGCCAGCAAGGGCCCAGGACGAAGACGACGGGGTCCACTGAAGACCTACAACGTGGGCGGCCCCATGGAGAGAGAGGCCATCGATGTTGCTGGACCATTCCCGTTGAGCGAGGCAGGGAACCGCTACATATTGGTCGTCAGCGACTACTTCACCAAATGGCTGGAGGCGCATGCGATCCCTAACCAAGAAGCCGCGACGATCGCAGAGACCCTGGTGAAGGAATTCGTCAGCCGGTGCGGAGTACCCCTGGAGCTGCGCTCCGACCAAGGGAGGAACTTCGAGTCGCAGGTGTTCCAGAGCCTATGCCAGCTGCTGTGAATTCGGAAGACAAGGACGACGCCGCTACACCCTCAGTCCGACGGGATGGTAGAGCGATTCAATCGCACCATCGAGAACCATCTCCGAATAGTCGTCAGCGAATACCAGAGGGATTGGGACAAACATCTTCCTCTATTTCTCCTGGCCTAGCGTGCCGCCGTGCATGAAGCCACCGGGTGTACACCAGCCGGGGCCATGTTTGGGAGGGAGCTCCGTCTACCTGTCGATCTTGCCTTCGCCGACCTGGGAATGATCCAGTCCCGGTAAGCCAGTATTGTCAAGAACTGTTCGACCAACTGGAGGACGTGCACGCGTTCGCTAGGAGGAAACTGCGGATCGAGATCGACCGAATGAAGACCCGATACGACCAACAGACGGATGCCGGCGGATTCCACGAGGGCGACCTGGTCTGGCTCTTCAACCCATTACGGAAGAAAGGCCTGTCACACAAACTGCAGAAGTCCTGGGAGGGCCCGTACCGAGTCGTGAAACGGATCAACGATGTCGTCTACAGGATCCAGCGGAGCCCGAGGGCGAAGATGAAGATCGTGCATCGAGATTGCCTGGCTGCCTACGGAGGGACACAGACGGACCAATGATTGATCGGGATGATCAGCCTTTTAGGAAGGGGGTGGTGTTACGGCTGTGTGTTTGTTTCATCGCTCGCCGCATGAGTCACAACTGCCCCCGGGCTGGGTTGTGCTCTGCCTCAGTTTATTGCGTGCGTCTTACGCAACAGGACTACTAGGTCAAAGGGATGGTCCAGAATATTCGTTACTCGGGCAGGTGGTGGAAACCTCGAGAAGCCGTGAACCCTGGATGGGTCTAGAAGCATTTATTGAGTCACCGGCCTGCTATATAAGAGCGACCTGTCAAGCAGCGGGTGTGTGTTTTTCGAGCTAGTGCGAGCGTTTATCCTGAGCGACAGATGTGTGGTGACGTGACTTGCGAAACCCCTAGTGAAGCTGATTCTCTTGACGGCGAGGGAGTGAGAAGCATACAGGGGACTGCCTGTGTTTTGAGCGAGTGTGATTTCACTGAGCGACAGAGGTATTGTGGCGAAGTGCCGTGCGAGTCACGAAATCCAGTGACATTGTTTCCCAGCTTGTGGACAGCGAAGCAGCGTGTAGCAGGTTATCGTAAGTAACTGTAGTTTGTGTAGGGTCTCATTAGTGGTGCATTAGCTGCATGACTAAGTGAAAGGGGCAAGAGCACTCCATAAGGAAGAGACTTGAGGAAACTGGAGTAAGGTTCTAATCGCTTGTATTTGATGTTGAGTGGTGTATCTTTCTGGCCGCAATAAAGTTAATTATTTCTTTAAAGGAACAATCTGTGTTGTGCTTCAACCCACCGTAATCCAGTTAACAAAAGTGCCACTAGGGGGGTGGCACGTAACAATATGTATTTATTTATAAAAACGGCAAGAATATATAAATGAATAGAAAATATTTAGTTAGATAAAAATATTAAACACACAACTATCTGGGTCTTTACCCAAGAATGGTCGAGCGCTAACAAAATATTTTCTCTAGCCGCCACTTGCGTTTCTTTTGTTCAGCTGTCATGTGCTGCCATCTAACTGACCGTTGATATGATTTGAATTAAATAATGCTGGCAACGCGCTAGCAGCACGATATCAAAGACGACATTCAGAAAATGAAATTATATAATAATGTAATTATTTAGTTTCCTCATGGGCATCCAATATATTGTTTTGCATATTACATCGCTAGTCGCCACCGTAGCGTAGCGGTCAGCATGATTAGCTGCCGACACGGAGGTCCTGGGTTCGATTCCCGGCTCTGCCACGAAATTTGAAAAGTTGTATGAGGACTGGAACGGGGCCTACTCAGCCTCGGGTTGCCCAAATGAGTAGAGGGGGTTCGATTCCCAATTCAGCCATCCTCGAAGTGATTTTCCGTGGTTTCCCCCTTCGTGCAAATGCCGAGATGGTGCCTACTGTAAGGCCACGGCCGCCTCCTTCCCACTTCCTTGCCTATCAATCCCAATCTTCCACCCCTCCCCCCTTCCCATTCCTCCTGAGGCCCCTGTTCGCTTTGCAGGTGAGGCCGCCTGGGCGAGGTGCTGATTACACCTCCTCAGTTGTATCCACTCCGACCAGATGTTCCAAGCTCGAGGACACTGCCAGAGAGGCGGTAGTGATGAGTTCCCTCGCTGAGTCCGTGGGAAACACTAACCTGGAGGTAAAGTCGATTAAAAAAAATTACATCGCTGAATATCATGTGGATAGATTCCATACGTTTAAAATAAAATTCATTATTTTCTATGGCACTCTTCGTTTATTTGTGTAATGAGACATTTTGGTTATGTATTGTAGCCAAATCTGATAAAAATTAAATGAAAATGTTTCATGAGGTGACCAACGAATACAAATAGAAACTTTTTAGCGCAAAAACCTGCGATAGATATCCGTGAGAGAGACGGAAACCCCTTGATCTTTAGCGTGAGCGCCGCGCTAATGACGTGACGTTAGTAGGTTCGGCCGATGTTGGGTTAAGCATGACACATGGGCTGATGAGCTCAATGCAAAAAACCCATAAGATGAAACAATAAATCAAACGTTTTGTCCTGTAAAGTTCTCATATGTACAAGTTACATGTTCCTTCTCTATTTCAGATGGAGCTGTTCCGACGAAGCCTAGAGAATATCGAAGGTGAACCGATGGGAGGTAACATCCGTCCTCTACAGCAAATTAATAGACGGAGGGTCGAAGTGGATGTGGCCGAACTGATATCTGATAACCGCGAATACCGATCGTACTAACGTTGCTGTATATTTTATTTATACTGTATATATTATTAAACTGTATATGTTTTACTTAGTACCATAATTATTTATTTATAAATAAATAAATAATAGTACCATAATAAACCGTACAACAGGTACAAATGCTTCTAATTGAGACACTCAGAATAGAGCCAACACGCCATGTGCCTTTTCCCACTGTAAGTTCTCCCTTTTTAGCCTACTTTACACAATTTGTAAAAATGAAAAAAACGTAGACTTATGAATTCGATCCGGGCAAATGTATAATTGTCTGTGTCTTTGTGTGTGTGTCCCCCCTATCAACTCCTAAACGGCTGCAGCTATTAATAACACATTTGGTATGAGTAAAAGATCTATACTTGAATATCTCCCGGCCATATTTGAAAATAACATCAGTGCTACCAACTGCTGAAAAAACACAATTGAATTTTGAGCTCTATGTTGGATTTCTCAGAAGTTCCAAAATTGGCACACACAGAGTTAATAACATTCCAGATTAATTTTCAGGAGCCCATACATGACAGAGTTACCAATATGATTCTAAGCCTGCTGATAGGTCTAGTATTTAAATGCATGTAACTTCTATACTATCAATTGGATTTCAACCAAATTTCGTATGAGCTTTGTGTACCATAACAGATATGACCATGCGTATTCTTGAGAGCCAGCAGAGCTACCAACTGTTAATAAATGAAGGGTCCAGGAGAAGAAGGAGGAATGTAAAATAACGTAAAATATTCAGGAAAAGAGTTTTAAAGTTTCATTACTTGGGGTATGTACTTATATGTACTTGAAACACCATTTCCTCACGACCCTCATTGTTCTTAGCCAGACACAATTGTGCCTTCAATACTTCGAAAAGAGGCCTACCAGATCACGCTGGTATCTCGATTTTACATTTTGAGTGACATTTCCCCTTCTTCCCGTGGACCCTTCAAATGCTCTCTCTCTCTTTCATCCTAATCCCAATATATCAGAAAGTATGCAAGCCAACAGCTCTAAACTCCGCACACGTGTAGTACCTGACATTCTAGTTTAATTGGGAGTGACTCTTTATTTATTTAGCGTATGGCAACTGAAGAGCAACTAATAGGCTATACCTAGTTTACAAATACTAAAAATCTACAAGTTAATGTCTAAGTCTTTAAGCCATTGAAGGGCTGAAGCGTCACTTCAAAGAAATCCTCTGGGCTTTCAGAATAAGCTCGTCTGCTGCTGCATGTTACAATGTGTTTGATGGTCTGATGTTCACCGCCACAGTCACATTGGGAAGATGCCACCAATCCCCATCGGTGGAGGTTCTCTGCACAAATCCCATGGCCTGTACGGAGCCTGTTGTCTTCCAAACACGTCGCGGTAGTTCCATGCCAACTGGCTATGTAGCTGGTCTAACGAGAGCCTGGTAGTCCTCATGTGCAGCACTAGTCCACATTCCTGATCATTTCCTGCTCATGTTGAAATTCATTGCTTGCAACGATTCTGCCAGTATGATGGGTGGCCGTCTGGATTTTAATCGGCTTTTTCTAAGTACAGGTACATCAGAGTGGATTGGAAGCTGAGGATTGATAATTATTTTTTATATTAATTTAGGAGGGCGTTCTGTCTCCGCAGATTTGGTGGCGCTATGTGACTTAGAGGCGGTAGCCAGTGAAGAGGAATAGACTTTATTCACCCTGTCATTGTTCTCATTGCCACATTTAGCTGAACATCGATTTTACACACACGAGGGCTGTTTAGCCATACTGGAGCACAGTATTCAGCAGAGTAGACGAGTCCTAAGGAAGAACATCGTAGCGTTGTAGCTGTTGCACCCCATGAGGTTCCGCACAACTTCTGTATGATGTTATTTCGCAATCTCAGCTTTGCTGCGGTGTTTTCTATATGACTTCTGTATGATAGAGTTCTATCCAGAGTCACGACCAAATATTTCGGAAAAACTTGATGATGAAGAGCCTGGCCATTATAGTTGACATTTAACTTTGCATCAGCCATTCTATTATTAAGATGAAAGCAGCTAACTTCAGTCTTCGTTGGGTTTGGTGTTAATCTCCACTTTTCAAAGTATTCATGCATTGTCGTTAAATCAGCAGAAAGTACCTCTTCTCCAGCTTCAAGACTTTTATGTTGAGTAACCAAAGCCAGATCATCTGCATAAATCAACTTCCTTGCTACTGTTACAGGGAGGTCAGAAGTAGATAAGTTAAACAGCGCTGGAGCCAAAACAGAACCTTGAGGAAGACCATTATTAAGTTTCTTCTGCCTGCTTAAATGATTACCGAGGACCACTCGAAAGTATCTCTCAGACATCATGGTTTGACAGGGTATAATATTTACTAATTTGTATAGGACTCCCTCTTTCCACACCGTATTATAGGCAGCTGTAAGATCAACAAAGGCTGCGGAAGTTAGGCGTTGTTGGAACCCAGCTTCTATGTGCGTAGTTAGACTAAGGACTTGATCTGTGGAGCTTCTATTGGGCCTAAATCCTGCTTGTTCAATGAGAGTGACTTCATGGATCTTTGGACCAATTCTGTTAAGGATAAGTCTTTCTAAATGCTTGTAACAGCAGCTCAGGAGTGCAATTGGACGGTAACTAGTAGCTCTGTTCGTTGGTTTACCTGGTTTCAGTATCGCTATGATTTTTGTTCCTTTGAAGGCTCTTGGTAGATTGCCCGATAGCATAATATATGTAAAGAAGTTTGTAAGCCATTTGCGAGTCTTAATTCCGCAGTTGATCAAAAATTCTGGGTGTATTCCATCAAATCCTAGGGCTTTGCCTGTCTTAATATCTTTGATGGCTGCATTAACCTCATCTAGGGTGAATTCTCTGGAGTACTCTGATCTCCTTGGTGTCTTCTTTTTAAGGATGTTAAGTTCTTTCTTGACCGTTCTAGTATGTGATTTAAACGAGGGTGCTCTAGAGAGGGGAGTTATTCTGTTTGGAATTTGATCGGGCGTTACTTCAGGACTTTAGCGGATAGGTGGTCGACTCCTTCCTAATTTTATTAAGATACTGCATGCCTCTCTGCTTGACCTCTTAAAATCTAATCCCTCCGATTTTCGTTCCCAGCTTTCTTTGCGAGCTTCATCAAGACGTTTAACTGTCACTGGTGGTTAAATAGGACTGATATAGCTATTCACAATCATTACTCCAGCCAGGAATGTATTTCTTCCGGAATCCTCTGGGCATGCATTGTTTTGCAGTCACAAGAACTGCTCCAACGAATCTGTCATAATTTTCACTTATTGGAGCAATCCATCTAATCACTTTATCCATAACTTGGGAGAATTTAGACCAGTCAGCTTTCCTGAAATTCCATCTAGGTCTTGGGATGGACCTAATTATAGGTATTTGAATTCCAACATCAAGAATTACTGGTCGATGTTGGATGTTTGGAAAGCCTTCAAGGACCGTCCTTACTGTATTGAGAGGGTGTCCCTGGGAATCTTGTGTTACAAAACATAGATCAGGATTGTACTCTTTCTTCCAAGCTGCAGATTTAAAAGTCCCCTTGTACTTTGAATCAAATATTAGGCTCAGGTTGTTGTTTTAGGCCCAATTTACAAGATTTTCAGAATTTTCGTCATTATTATTATATTTCCAAACAGTGTGATAACTGTTGAAATCGCCAATATGTATGCAAGGATGTGAGAAAATAGGAAGAACCTGAGCTGGCCAGTTATCTGATGGAGGTTTATAGACATTTGTTATAGTGATGTCCTCAACTTTAACTGTGATATTCTCAATATTTTGTTCACCGAGAATATGTCAGTGAACTGTCTTACGACACAATTAAGTTGTCCAAAGTGGTTGCTGATAATGTTCCAAAATTGAACGAGCAGAGATTGGCCTATGACTAAATAGTTTGAAGTGTTGTTTCAGAATGTGGTCAGCTCTTTTTTCTAGATGCACCAGGCGGAACTGGCAAAACCTTCCTGATTAATCTCCTGCTCAGTACATTTAGAAGTCTACAGAACATTGCCATCGCAGTCGCCTCCTCTGGTATTGCAGCAACCCTACTGGATGGTGGAAGAACAGCTCATTCTGCTTTCAAGCTCCCTCTTAACCTCAGTCACGCTGCATCTGCCCTTTGTAACATCTCTAAGCAAAGTGGCACAGCTCGCGAGCTGAGAGAGACAAAACTCATTGTTTGGGATGAATGCACGATGGCGCACAAAGGAGGAGTCGAAGCACTGGACAGAACACTTAGGGACATTAGGGGTAACAACCAACTTATGGGTGGAGTCACAGTACATCTTGCCGGTGACATTAGACAGACCCTCCCTATTATACCCCGTGGAACACGGGCTGACGAAGTAAATGCCTGTCTAAAATCGTCTTACATGTGGCCCAAAGTCGCATCAATTCCCTTGACTGTCAACATGCGCGTACACCCCCATGGTGATTTTATGGCTGAGGAGTTTCCCCGTCTCCTTCTAAGCATTGGTGATGGAAAGTTGGAGGAAAATGATGGAAAAATAACTATTCCAGCTCAACTGTGCGAAGTTGTTGACAGTTTAGAGAATTTGATCGAAAAGACCTATCCCCAACTGTTTGTAAATTCCAACCTTGATAATTCATGGATGGAAGAACGAGCTATTCTTACCCCAAAAATGACTGCTGATAGTATAAATATCGCCATCCTTAAGGAGTTATCAACAACAAAAATGGTATACGAATCAGTAGACTCAGTTGTAGGGGTTGAAGATGCAGTTCATTATCCTGTGGCGTTTTTAAACACTCTTAACCCGCCCGGAACACCGCCTCATGTCCTGATCCTCAAGGTTGATGCTCCTGTCATGTTATTGCGCAATCTAAACCCTCCTAAACTCTGCAATGGAACCAGGCTGCAGGTTAAAGCTCTGCATAAATTTGTGATTGAAGCCACCATATTTACAGGTATTGGCCAAGGCGAAACTGTCTTTATACCCGGCATTCCTCTAATCCCATCAGACTACCATTTTCAATTCAAACGTCTGCAGTTTCCTTTGAAAGTCTGCTACGCCATGACAATTAACAAGGCTCAGGGGCAGAGTTTAAAAGTAAATGGTATGGATCTGAGAAGTGACTGTTTCGCACATGGTCAACTGTACGTATTCTGAAAGGGAGTAGCAGCCTTTCAGAATAAATCTATTCTTTACTTGTCTAATAGATGGTTAAGGTATTACTAATATAAGCCAACTAATGGCTACACTGCGTTCTGTTGCACGGCTGAAAGCAACGGGAAACTACAGCCGTAATGCTTGCTATTCCCGAGGATATGCACCTCTCTATGCATAATTACATGTGATGATGGCTTCCTCCCTTATAAAATTCCAATCCGGAGGTAAACTAGTCCCCCGTTCGGATCATCACAGAAGTGACAAAGAGGAAATCTGACATTCTACGGATCTGAGCGTGGAATGTTAGAAGTCTGCTAGGAAGTGGATGGTTAGAAAACTTAGAAAGGGAAATGGATAGGTTGAGGTTGGATTTGGTTGTGATTAGTGAAATGCGCTGGCAGGAAGAACAGGACTTTTGGTCAGGAGACTATAGGGTCATTAGCACTAAATCAAACAATGGTCAAGCAGGGGTTGGTCTCATATTGAGTAGGAAACTTGGACAGCGGGTGGAATATTATGAGCAATATAGTGAACGGATTATTGTAGCAAAAATCAATACTAAACCTACGTGCACCACAGTGGTACAAGTCTACATGCCTACCAGTCAAGCTGATGATGAAGATGTTGAAAAGGTCTACGAAGAAATAGATGAAATTCTGAGGTATATAAAGAGTGATGAAAATGTTATAGTAATGAGAGATTGGAATGCTGTGGAAGGAAAAGGGAGAGAAGGGAAGATAGTAGGAAATTTCGGATTAGGTGAAAGGAATGATCGAGGAAGCAGGCTGATGGAATTCTGCACCGAGCATGAGTTGGCCATAGCTGACACCTTATTCAATAACCACAATAGAAGAATATACACATGGATGAGACCAGGAGAAACAGGGCGTTACCAAATCGACTTCATTATGGTCAAGCAGAGGTTTCGAAACAAGATTTTGGATTGTAAAATATCCTGGTGCTGACATAAACTCTGACCACAATCTGGTTGTTATGAAATGGAGATTAAAGCTGAAGAAACTGAAGAAAAGTCAAAAGCCAAAAAGGTGGGCAATAGACAGTCTGAAAGTGAAGGATGTACACGAAAGAATCAAGAAGAGTATAGAGGAAGGACTAATGAAAAACCCTAAACAAACTTCAATTGTAGACGAATGGGCACTTTTGAAGAATGAAATAACAAAATCCGCAGAAGAAAATATTGGTAGAAAAGAAAGAATAGGTAGAAAAACGTGGATCACTCAGGATATACAAGAATTGATGGATGAAAGGCGGAAACACAAGAATGTAAGAGATGAAAAGGGGAAAGCGGAATACAGACGTCTGAGAAATGAGGTTAACAAGAAGTGCAAGGAAGCGAAAGAAGAATGGTTGAAAGAGAAATGTGCAGGTATAGAAAATTGTCTGAAATTAGGAAAAGTAGACACAGCTTATCGAAGGATTAAGAATACTTTAGGGGAAAAGAAGACTAAGTGCTGTAATATTAAGGACACAAATGGTAAGCCTCTAACGAATAGGGAAGAAAAGGTTGAGAGATGGAAAGCTTACATAGAGGGAAAGGAGATTGGGAATCATGTAATGGAAAGGGAGGAGGACATTAATGAGGATGCACAAGGAGATTTAATATTGAGATCAGAATTTGACAGAGCATTTGACGACTTAAGCAGGAACAAAGCACCAGGCATAGTTGATATACTGATTGAGTTGCTACGCTGCATAGGAGATGAAGGTCTGATCAGGTTATTTTACTTGGTGTGTAGGATTTATGAGACAGGTGAGGTACCCTCTGATTTCAAGAAGAATATTATCATCCCTGTACCAAAGAAAGTGGGAGCTGACAGATTTGAAGATTACCGTACAATCAGCCTGATTACTCATGCTTAAAAGATCCTGTCTAGAATAATATAAGAGGATGGAAAGCCAGATAGAAACAGAGTTGGGTGAAAACCAGATTGGTTTCAGGAGAAATGTAGGAACAAGGGAAGCTGTACTTTTAGGCTGATTTTGGAAGGTAGAATAAGGAAGGATAAGAGAACGTTCATGGCATTTGTAGACTTAGAAAAGGCTTTTGATAACGTTGATTGGACTAAATTGTTTGACATTTTGATAAGGGATAGGAGGGTGATATACAATCTATACAGAAACCAGACAGCAGTCATTCGAGCTGATAGACATGAGAGAGAAGCTGGTATTCAGAAGGGTGTAAGGCAAGGCTGCAACTTATCACCCATACTTTTCAATCTTTGCATTGAACAAGCAATGAAGGAAATTGGAGAAAAAATTAAAGTGGGAGTGAAGATTCAAGGAGAAATAATTTCAACTCTGAGATTTGCCGATGACACAGTCATCTTGGCCGACACGCCTGAGGATTTGAATGAGTTTTGGAATGGTATGGACTTCGTCTTGAGAAAAGAATTTATGATAAAAATTAATAAATGTAAAAAAAATAATTAAAAAAACTGGAATGCAGCCGAAGTACATCAGATACCTCTATCTATGGACATCAAATTGGCAGGTGAAAAGCTGAAGGAAGTAGGAGACTTCTGTTACTTAGGAAGCAAAATAACCAGTGATGGACGAAGCAAAGAGGATATAAAAAGTAGGTTGGCTCAGGCAAGGAAAGCATTTCTACAAAAAAGGAATCTGTTGACATCGGATATAGATTTAGGTATTAGGAAGTCATTTTTGAAAGCCTTTGTCTGGAGCGTGGCGCTCTATGAAAGTGAAACTTGGACTATTGGTGCAGCAGCAAAGAGGAGAATTGAAGCAATTGAAATGTGGTGTTACAGGAGAATGATGAAGATCAGATGGGTAGATAGGGTTACAAACAAAGAAGTATTAAGACGAGTGGGAGAGGAAAGATGTTTCTGGCGACTGCTAATGAAGA
Source organism: Meconema thalassinum (assembly GCA_946902985.2). Classification (NCBI taxonomy): domain Eukaryota; kingdom Metazoa; phylum Arthropoda; class Insecta; order Orthoptera; family Tettigoniidae; genus Meconema; species Meconema thalassinum. The sequence continues at coordinate 220,193,870 of OX336391.1, forward strand.
GACGAGATAGGTTGGTAGGTCACATATTAAGACACCCAGGAATAGTATGCTTAGTTAAGGAAGGAAGGTTCGAGGACAAGAACTGTAGGAGTAGACCAAGGTTAGAATATGTTAAACAGATTGCCTCGGATGTGGGGTGTGGTAGCTATGTAGAGATGGAACGATTAGCTCAGGACAGGGTGGCATGGAAAGCTGCACCAAACCAGTCAAAAGACTGGAGACTCAAACAACAACATCAAGTAACAAACGAGAAAGGTGTTGAGATTTAGATCGGCTCAGTCCTTCAACGTTGAGTTGTAAAATACGAATGCTATGACCCCATGTCTGATTGGTTGGTCCTGAGAAGGACCTTTGTGATATACCGTAGTTGTGTGTTCATGTTTAAGCCAGGATATCTGGAGTGACTGATATACGTCGATGCTGCCAACAAGTTTAATCCTGCTGATAGGTCCAATTTTAAATCCATGTAACTTCTTTACTAACAAAGAGATTTCAAACAAATTTCGTATGTGGTTTGTGTACCGTAACAGATATTAATTAGCGTATTCTTAAGAGCCATAAGGGCTGCCAACTGTTAATAAGTGGTCTCTCTATTTTTTTAAATCCTAATTCCAATATATCAGAAATTATGCAATCCAACAGCTTCAAAATTTGCACACGTATAATAGCTGACATTCTATGTTAATTTGGAATAACTGATACAATGTCAGTGCTGCCAACATGTATCTATGCCTGCTGATAGCTCCAATTTTTAAATACTTGTAACTTCTATGCTAGCAAATAGATTTCATCCAAAATTGGGACAATAATATATCATAATATTTCATTTCAGATTAATACTGAGCAACATATACATGACATTGTGGCGCATAATATTATGTGCGCTGATAGATCCAATGATATATTAATTCATTTCTGATGAAAATCCACAGCCTGCTTCCAGTCTCCGACCGGGTCAGGAATGGAATGAATGAAGCCCCCATCTAGCGGCGAGGATATTAACGTGCCGGCTGCCGAGGCCTGACGCACTCCTCTGGGGCAATGATTAAATGCATAACAGATGAAATGAAATGATAGTGGAGAGTGTTGCTGGAATGAAATTGTGACAGGGAAAACCGGAGTACCCGGAGAAAAACCTGTCTGCCTCCGTTTTGTCCAGCACAGATCTCACATGGAGTGACCGGGATTTGAACCACGGACCCAGCGGTGAGAGGCCGGCATGCTGCCGCCTAAGCCACGGAGGCTTCAATTCATTTCTGATATATTGATTAATCATTGGCATGAATCTTAAATTTTAGGAAAAGTAGGCTATTTATTTAATATTTATTTATTTATTTATTTATTTATTTATTTATTTATTTATTTATCGTATGGCTTTTAGTGCCGGGAGTGTCCGAGGACATGTTGGGATCCCCTGAGTCTGTAGCTGCCTCCAGGGGACACTTTCAGGGTGAGCTACAAGTTCCGTTCAATTTCAAGTAGTTCCAACTTTCGCTACTAGATATCAATGTTACCTAGTGGTGAACGTTGGAACATTGATAGAGCGTTCCAACGAAATCTAACCTAACAATTTAGCTTCACGCATGTTTAGTCTGTGGAAGGATCATTTACATGCCATAAATCTATGACATGGGACCGCCGGCTTTACTTCCCCTCCGAAGGAAGGCATACTGAAGGATTTTTAACGATCTTAAAAATCCAACGATTTCGGCTGGGTTTGAACCCTCTATCTTGGGCACAGCAGTTCAGCATGCTACCAACTACGCCACCGAAACCACTATTTAGTTCGTCACGGAACTACATGCTTTTTACTGCTTTGGGAGGTCAATACGCCTCAGTCATCATCATATCCAAATCCCGTTCCAGCTATTGCCGTGCCTGGGTGTTTACGAGTCCTCTCAATCTAATTCTGTCTTCCCACCACTTTTCTTCCTCCACTTGATGCCAGTTAGCTCCCCTCAAAATCGCACTGTACCGAATTCTTGGTCACCCTCGAGGTCTTTTTTCGCTCAATTCTTATTTCTTCCATTACTTTTAACCACTCACCCTCTTAACATGTCAATTTTTTATTATTTTTTATTTTTTAGTCGTTTACCCTCCAGGTTGGTGGAACTCACGGACTCAGCGAGGGAACTCACCACTACCGCCTCTACGGGCAGTGTCCTAGAGCTGGGAACATCGAATCAGAAGGGATACAACTGGTGAGGTGGAATTGGCACCTCGCCCTGGCGGCCTCACCTGCAAAGCGAATAGGGGCCTCATGAGGGAAGGTAAGGGATGGTTAGGATGGATAGGCAAAGAAGAGGGAAGGAGGCGGCAGTGGCCTTGAAGAAGGTACCATCCCGGCATTTGCCCGAAGACGAAGTGGGACACCACTGAAAACCACTTCGAGGATGGCTGAGGGGGAATCGAGCCCCCTCTACTCATTTGGGCCACCCGAGGCTGAGTAGACCCCGTTCCAGTCCTCGGACCACTTTTCAAATTTCGTGGCAGAGCCGGGAATCGGACCCAGGACCTCCGGGGCGGCAGCTAACCATGCTGACCGCTACGCTACGGAGGCGACTTAACATGTCCATACCATCGTAATTTCCTTTTCTCAACTCCCTCTCTCATAATTTCCTGTTTTAGTACTTTTCTAATTTCAACATTCCTTACTCTCTCTAATCTTGTTTTCCCTTTAACTGCTCTGAGAAACTTAATTTCGCCTGCTTGCAATCTGCCTCATTCCCTTTCCATAAACATCCAAGTTTCTGCTCCATACGTGACAACGGGTGAGTAATAGGTTAGGTATTATACATAAGAAGTCTCGCTTTTTCTGGAACTTTCTTGTTCCAAACCAGATGTTTTATTGTTTGATAAATATCTCCTCCTTTTTGCAGCCTATTATTAATTTTATTTGTTATCTTGCCATCACTAGATATTTCACTGCCTAAGTCATTGAAACTGTCTACCACTTTGAATGGTTCTCCATCCAACTTAATATTCTTCTGTATCTCTTCCGAATATCTTGACTTTACTATTGTTTTTATTCATTCTTACTCCAGACTTTTTCATGATTCCCTTCCATGCATCTAGTTTTAACTGGACATCATCCTCAGTTCTGAAACCTGAAGTCAATATTAATTTGTACTTTTTATTGTACCGGTTTCCTCAGCGCAAATAATAACATGAATAGAAATGCAAGACTTACAGCACATTAAAAAAATATACCATAAAAGAAAGTTGTTCTCAAAGCTTCCTAAAATAATTATCGTCTAAAAGCTAAAAAACACATACACTAAAATAAATTTAAAAAAGTCCTCTCGGCACGCCGGAAGGCGGAGGTAGATTTCACCGGACAAACTTGGGGATAGGCGAAAATAGGCAGAATATGCAGGTTTTCGTAGAAGGATCAGACTTCATTTATTGCGAGAAAGTATTTTATAATTGGAGATTAATTAACTTTCTTTTTCGTCATTTTATGCATTTTTTAAACATTTTATTGTCTTATGATGACGGTAACCTTCTTGTCATTTGGAGTCCATTTTTATACTTGTGGTCACACTGTTCTTATGCCAGGTTTCGACACTGATGTGTAACTATGTAACGGTCTGTTACTTCTTCACGCAAAATTATATCTCCCGCAGAGATTTTGGTTGGTTCCTCAGTTTAGGGGCTGCGACAACGCGGTCATGTAACCCCGTGTACTTTGGGTGAGTGTAGAATCTGTCTGATAAACGGTGTGAACTGTGATGGCTGTATTAGTCTGTAATTCAGGTAAGGACTGCAGACGGTCAATTTCAAGCAGTAGTTCCTAATGTTGCTACCAGATACTACCGTCAACGACACCTAGCTGTGAACATGGCTACTAGATGCCACCACAACCAGCAACTCGCAACGAACGTTGGAACTTCCCCTCCAAAAGGAAAGCATACTGGGGGATTTTTAGCGCTCCTAGAATATCCGACGACTTTGGCCGGCTTTGAACCCGCGACCTTGGGCATAGTAGTTCAGCATGCTACCAGTTACGTCACCGAAGCCGCTTCACACTTAATCAGATGGAAATCTGAATCTGATCTCGTGCATGTGGTTGTCATGGCAACGTCTGATGGCTCATCCCTCATCAATTTAGTAGTGTTGCCATGGCAACCACTGATAGCTCTTGGCATTTTCTTATAATTCCGAAATCATTTTTCTCATCCCTTGGCGTAATGGTGGGTCATATCAAAAATTCTTTCAGGCAAAAGTTTTAGGTAATTATTAGGGGAATATTGTCCATTTTGTACGGTTTTGATATTGTGCCTATTAAGAGAGATATGGTTAATGTTTCCCGAAAAACCCACTTTTTCCCACCCCTTTGGCCAATGGTTGGTGCTATATAAAACCTCTTCAAACATAAATTTTTTGGCTTTATCCGACACATGGTATGAACATTGAACGGATTCGATATTTCACATATTAAGAGAGTATTAGCAATATTTCACTTTTCGAAAAAAGCCCCCCATTTTCACCCCCTTCGACCGATGTAGCCCAGTAACGAACTCGACCGAGATTTTATAGGTATACATATTCGGTAAAACATTCAAAGTGATTGGTGCAAAATTACGGCAGTTATCGTGTCCACAAGAAACTGATATACATATATACATATATACATTATCTATAAACTTTTGAACTGACGGTGGTTTTGGGGTCTGGGGGATGTGAAACGCGAAGATATGTCAAAATTTTCCGGATGGCGAAACATGGCACCCATTGCAATAGTTAGCTTTCTAATGAAATCTACCTTACAGATCTGTTACAAAAATAGGTTAAATACGAAAGAAGGAAATCGTGATATAAAGCCAGATTGAAGAAAGAACAGTGATCGAGAAAGAAGATTAAGATAGAAATGAGAAACAAATTCTAGAAAGTATTTAAGGTGAAGGGAAAAAATTAAAAAGATATAAACCTTAGAAAACTTACGTGGATGTTATATAGACAAAACATTTTCAGGTTAAGATTGAAGTTGTCAGAATGGGTATAATCCTGTAAAATTGTGAAGAAGCCTGTGTGAAGAGAGAATAAAAGTAATCGAATATTAAATTGTGAAAGTTGGAAAATACTTTGTTTTCCCTCTTTAGACTGTAAGTCTTGCATTTCTATTCATATTATTATTTGCACTGAGAAGGCCACAATTTGGCCGAAACCAGTACAATAAAAAGTACAAATTAATATTGACTTAAAGTGTTTAATCTTCAGAACTTATTGTACTTCGTAAATAAGGAACGGGGCTAACATGGTCACATTCATGTCATATTATCTCTCCATGTTACCATAATTATCATCTGCAGAAATCATCTTTTATCCTTTTGTCCCACCATGTCTTTTACTAACCTATTCATTCCTTCCATCACAACATTAAATAGTGTAGGAGATAGAACGCTACGTCCTCAGTAAAGAATGAAATATTTACAAGGTATATCCGTGTTGATGTTACAAACTTTCAGGGATGATTTTTTTGCGTATGGCTTTTAGTGCCGGGAGTGTCCGAGGACGTGTTCGGCTCGCCAGTTTTGTAGCTTCTTCGAGACGGACACCCGATGGGTGGGCTACATGTACCGTTGGGGAGGAAAGTTTGGATGTAAGGACGAGGAGTTGGAAGGTAGCGGCTGTGGCCTATAGTTAGGGACCAACCCCGGCATTTGCCTGGAAGGAAGATGGGAAACCACAGAAGACCATCTTCAAGGTTGCCAGCGGGGGGATTCGAACCTCCTCGCCTCTCGGATGTGAGCGACTGCCAACAGTCATGCCGTAACGACCAAGGCTAACTCACCCTGTTCAGGGATGATGAAGGTAAATGGATCAATGTAAGATAAGGAACTATAGCACGGAAACGATCGAGTCACAAGTTATAAGCAAAATGTTACTCATTTAATACTGTTTACCTCCACACGTTTCACAAGCTACATTTACAAAAACTGTTCAAAATGGCGTCCCACTGCGTCATCGGCCCACAAAGTCTGTCGTACCCGTTTGAATATTCCCGGTGTCGTTTGGACAGCGTCACAGGCAACGAGAATTCTTGCGAGGACATCCTCTACCGTCTCTACAGGTGTCACATTCACACGACTATTCACATGGCCCCACAAGAAGAAATCTAGTGGAGTGAGATCAGGTGAACGAACTGGCCACGAAGTGGTCTACTAATCCCAAGTTAGCGGGGTCAAACTTGACTGCAGTGGGTGGAGTTTACGGGTGCCAACCGCACGTCGTTGGTTTCCGGCACGTTAAAGAACGCCTGCGGGACGAAATTCCCCCAACCCGGCGTCTGTTAAGAACTAGAATTCAGGACGGACGTTAAACAACTACGGTTATTAATAACCGTTGACTCGATCGTTACCGAATGATGGGTCATTATCTCAAATGTGTTCATTTGCTTTTCCCCATCATCCCTGAAAAATTGTAACATCATCACGGATACACCCTGTATATGGAAAGAGGCATGATTAGATGATCTACAATGGAATACAAATACAATACATAGTCACTATAAATCGTGAAAGAAAAACAGTGTATACGACTTTCATGAAGGGTGGAAAAGCAGCAGGTAGCGATATAATAATGCTTTCAGGCAATCCACTACAGAGAGTTAACAAATTCAAATACCTAGGGGCTCCGCTGCAGACAACAGCATCATCATAATTTTAGTCTTCACATAGACGAAAGAACAGCGGTTGCAATCAAGGCAATGCCCTACATAATGAAGCTGGTTATGGAGTCACGCTTGATCGAGGCATTACTTTCGAACAGGAGGTCACACAGCGCGCTAACCAAGCGAAAGCGATCAAAGCCAAGCTCTGGCCTTTACTTAAGTCCCAGAGTACACTAAATGAATTTAGCAAGCTCCTTACATACAGCACAATTGTGCGACCAGTGATGAAATATGCCAGTAATGCCTGGGGTTACGCTGCTCTCTCTACTATCAACAAACTTCAGGTTGTCCAGAATCGGGAAATCGCATGATATCAGTAGCCCCCTGGTACATGAGCAACGCCCAACTACATACTGACTATTAGAGCCGGGCAAAAAAGCTCTTGAGTTCCGATCGGTCTCGTTGGACGAGAATGAAGAACGGAAATGCTGGTTCCGGAACTGGTATTACCGATAATGTGAGCTCGATAACGATAATTCTCGACATTATCGCTCCCTATCGCTTGGGTAATATGGCGCTGCCTGAAGGCACTGAGGTTTGTTGTGTAAGGATTCAATGGAAATTGTTCATTCCGTTGACTGGAGTCTGCGAATTGGAAGAATCCACTCAACTTCAACGATATCATATTAACAGACTACCCAGTCGGTATTATTTGGTCATTACATTTTAGCAAAAGAAAATTCTATTTGACGTGTAGGCCTACATATTAATATTTTTCGTGTAATGCCACATTGAAGCGATATGTAACTTTCTCGTAATCGAACCTGGAAATTCATGCACTCACTATATTACTAAAGCCCCTGTGATGAAACTGTGTACTGTCGTGTCATTTTTGTAGTAAGATACTGGTAAAGCGGTCGACATAAACAATAAAACGTAACGAGACAAAAAATTAAAATTTCTTCCCCTACCAACTATCGAACCCCAGTCCAAACAATCCTGAGCCCAACGCGTAACCAACTTTTTTTTTTTTTTTTTACCGACTTTTTTTTTATTAGCTTTTTACAGAATTACAGAATTTTCAGATATGATAAATATAAGACTAATACATCACAAGAAATCCAGATAGTGTCCATATTTATCGTACAATTGTCCACCTTCACTAAGCTTCCAACGCTCTTTTTGCAGGTGATACCTGAGATCCAGGAAAGAGAAATGTTGATCATTGTCCATCACGAAGTGTACATATTGGCCCATTATCCACACAATGGCAGTCTGTTTAATTTGGGGGAAGGCGGTCACCGACAAACGAACCAACTTCCTGTCATCAAGGTCATCCGAGGGCACATTTAATAGTTGACATACTTTTCCCTTACACCACAGCCACGTGGAGGCAACTCGCGTGCATGATGTGAAGCGGTGTATCGCCGTATCAGTTTGACCACATATAGTACACCATGGGTAAGCTTCAAGATGGATGGTATATCGCCGTAGCGCGGTTGGGATGAGATCGTTGAGGAAGATAAAAACTTGGGAGTGTACAGCAGAAGAAATGGACATAGCCCCAAAATTTTTCCAAACAGTGGGCCAATGGACATAGAGGGTGGTGGCCTCTATTCGCGGTTTGGAGTGTACCACTTGCCGCAACATGTTATAGATACTTTTCGTCGTTGGAACAATCCCTGATGGCATTTGGCGAACAGTTTCCAGAAGGTGCTGTTGATGGTCCCTAAATATCTTCGGCAAAGCTCTATCACAACCACGGGCTGTGTTTCGAATATCTTTGTATAGCGCTTTCGTAAAAGTGTCATGTTGGGAAAGAATGGTGATATCGTTCTTGCAGAGGAGTGCACGGCATTTCATGCCATGAGCTGTTAGCCCTAGCCCGCCTTGCCGGGATGGGAGATACAACTGTTCCCGTTGTACTCGGAACAAAAATCCTTGCCATATAAACCAACCTGTATATTTTGCCAATTGGCTCTCAAACATTTTGGGAAGTGGGAAAAGTTGTGCGACATACCATATTTTAGAGAGCGCAAACACGTTGAGGACCATGACCCGTTGCACTATATTGAGGTTTCTTTGACCAAATTGGATCAGGACTCCCCTAACTTTGGCAATGACCTTAGTCCAGTTAACTTGCACTGTGTCCAGAAGCGATTGCTTCCAGGTAATGCCAAGAATTTTCACCTCATTTACTATCCGGAACCAGGGCTGTGGGGTAATCACTGAGTTAGTATTGAGCGGAAGCAAAGCAGTTTTCTGGGGGTTCGATTGTGCTCCAGAGGCGATATGGTAGAGCTGAAGGACGCTATCGATGTGGGAGATGTCTTCTTCATTGCGGATCAATATTGATACGTCATCAGCATAGGCGCACATTCCAAAAACATGTGTGGACAGTTTGTAACCCTGTAGCTTCACCTGGGTAGTCCGAATGAACGGTTCAAGGCCAATGACAAAAAGTAGCATAGAAAGGGGACATCCTTGCCTAACTGATCGTTGTATTGGAATCAGAGGGGAAAGAAAACCGTTGACGAGCACTCGAGACGTAGCATTACAATTTATCATACGAATGTAGTCAATAAGGATTTCAGGAAAGTCGAAGTGTTGCAAGACCATGTACAAGTATTCATGACTGATGCGGTCGAAAGCTTTATCAAGATCTAAGGTGAGAAAACTCATTGGCTCAGTGGGGAGCATTTCGGCTTTTAGGTGTAGGTCCCGTAGTATCGCTAAGTTTGTTAACAGAGTTCTTCCAGGAATACTGCAACATTGTTCATCACCAATGATATCAGGTAGAACAGTCTTCAATCGGCATGCAAGTACTTTGGTAAGGACTTTATAGTCACTGCAGAGCAGAGTAACTGGTCGGAAGTCACCAACTGCCATGGGAGAGGATGTTTTTGGTATGAGGACTATGGTACCCTCGTGATGTGATTGACAAAGAGCACGACGTTGGAGAATGGTACGCAGGACATGACAAAATTCTTTGCCAATGAGAGGCCAGAAGTGTTTATACATTTCATATGGCAGTCCATCAATGCCAGGTGAGCGGTTGTTTGGGAGTCGTTTAACCACAGAGTGAATCTCTTCATCCGTAATATCCGCGCTGAGCAGAGTTTTGTTGTCCGGAGATAGTTTGGTACTGCAAGATGACAGCAATAGGGTCACCTGCTGTGGATCAATGGGAGCCTTAGCGTAGAACCGTTGATAAAATAATGATATTTCACTACGTATAGCGTCAGGGGAGGTGACGACACTTCCAGTACTGGTGCGCAGGCGGTGGATATATTTACGTTGCCGCTCACGTTGTCCTTTGGCGATATGGTATACACTTGCACTTTCGTCCGGGAGCACTGTACGATCTTTTAAAGCCACGTTGATATGAGCGAGCGTTCGTTGCTGTAGAGACAGGAGCTTGGTTTTAACTTCCCGGATCTGGTCATATACACGCTCCCCAGCATCAGATCTTTGCTGGAGCTGGCGAAGAACTCGATAGTAAAATTCAACTGTATCCCGTCTTTCCCGACCTCGTTGGTAAGATATGTTCTTAAAGACGCGGCGGATCCCTGGTTTAACTAAAATATCCCACCAGTCTGTGCAGTCGCGAAATTTGCATTTTTGTTGGACCCATCGAATCCAGTGTTGTCTGAAAATATCTTGGCATTCCTCCTCCAGTAACAGCGAGCAATTCAGCTTCCAATAACCTCTTCCTATGTGAAATATGGGATGGGGGTAAGAGATTGTACATACGACAGCATGATGGTTAGTGAAACTGGCAGGAATCACTTCATATCGTCTAGGCTGGATAAGTTCCTGTGAAAAGTAGATGCGGTCAAGTCGTGATGAGGAGTTGTGACTTATACAGGTGTAATGGGGCAGGGGCACCCTTAAACTATCCACAGCATCAATGAGGTGTAGGGAGGTAAGAAGGGTCCTGAGAGCCGGGTTGACACCTCTGTATGGACTAGTGGAATCCTCTGGGCGTTGAATACAATTGAAATCCCCTGCAAGAATAAGTTTTTCCTTAACGTCGTGCAGATGAGGCAGTATACTCTGTTGAAAGAACATTTTCCGTTCCACACGTTTATTAGACCCGGACGGGGCATATACATTTATCAGGGTGGTATTGTTTATGTGTCCAGATATTATGCGTCCTGATGGATGACATAGCACACCTGCGAGTGGGATATCATGTCTTATGAGGAATCCGGTCCCTCTATTCATATTACCGGTATTGATGTATTGTTTGTAGAAGGCAGATATGGGTAAACACGGTATAGCAACTTCTTGAATGAAAGCAATGTCAATGTCAGCATCTCGAAGGAATCTCTCCAACAGTTGAAATTTCAGAGGGCATTCTATTACATTGATATTCACAGTGGCCACAGTGAGAAATTGCGCCATTAAGAGAAGTATAAAAGCTGTGCTAGACATACTGGAAGGTGGACTCGAAAGAAGACACAGGTGAGAATTATCCTGGTGCACTATGTCAAATTAGGTTGAGATAGTTCCTTTTGACTGCCATTCATAGGCCGGCTGTCAGCGGTTGAGAGCGTTCGTGGGTCCCTAGATGACGTAGAAGGAAGATTTTGTTTCTTTTTCACAGCTGCGGAAACGTTTGTGGAGCCAGTTTTATTCTTCGGGGCTGGTACGGCAATCGAGGCATTTGTTTTAATCTTCTTAGAGACGTTCTCGGCTCCCCGATCAACATTCTTTATTGAGTCGGTAGGGACCAGCGAAGTCGGGGGCAGTGAAGACAATATTTCTGTGGCAGCCTGTAGTAACGGCAGAGTTGGTTCTAAGGCTGCGATACAGGTTGCCGAGAGCACAGGGGCACTCTGTGTCTCGCAGCACTGCTCAGGGCAAGGTACCAGTTCTGCGTCAGATGTATCCGAGGTCACTCCTGGTGTTGTCTCAGCTGACTGATCAATGAGCATGTTTTCATATGACGTTTGCTACGTCACAACTTCCGAGTATTGTACACGTCGTTGTTGTGTAGGAGTTATACCGAGGGGAATCATTTTCTTTGGGCAGTTAATACGCAGATGTGTGGTAGCATTGCAAATTAAACAGGTCTGTTTCTGTCCATTATACGTTATATAGCCAGAATGGCCACCAAAAGCCTCAGTGGAGGGGATATCTTGCTTGATTTCCATAGTTACGGCACGTATTCCATTATACACCGGGAACTGATAAGCAGAAGACCATTGTTCTTTCCTGACGTCACTCACAGTGCCATATTTCGACAGGACGGATTTGAAAATTTCAGGGGGTACTTCGAGTGGGACATTAAATATACGCACTGTGGTAAAATTGGAATCCGCTGTGGAGAGCTTAACATTGGTCATTTCGCCTGAATCATACTGAAATTTAATAGGATCTGCAAAAGTATTTAACAATTTCTGATAAATAGATATGGTGATTACCTTGATGTACATGGTTTTTTCGTGCGCATTTAACTGGATGGCTTCTACTTGGTCGACAGTCAACCGGAGGGTATCGCCAATCCAGCGGTGAATTTCTCCTGGTGAGGGGCGAGAACTCTGCCTGTCCCATTGGCAGCGTACGGTGTTTTTTCTCGGGTATCCGGACATGATTTTCAACGGGGTTTTCTGGGTTTCTGGTTTTGTTGTCCTATCTGGAACACTACTTAAAAAAGTATTGTCCGAATGACACACGGAAGGTCAGTACACACGTGGAACTAAGGAAGCACCGGTATTAGGAACCGTAAACTCTTCCAATGCGGTCACACAGCGCGCACACACGTACCGCACTCGGCCACGACCAGTGACCAACTGACTCAGCCCCTGAGCCTCTGATACATAGAGGGAAAATGCCACAAACATACACAGTGAAACTTTTGTGTTGGATACTTGACTATCTTTATCTCAAATGCTCCTACCAGCTTGAATAATATTCTCCAGTCGTCAGGCATACGAAAAAATAATGTTCACCTTCAAGAATAAGATTGATTTTATCTTTCTTCATAATAGCTTTGCCATGCTTAAGCCACCGCCATTTCAATCGTTGTCCCTAAGCACGTGCTCACACGTTGCATCATGGGTGATAGTGAGAGCAACGATATTAGCTTGTGATCGAACGAGACTGGAGTATCGGACAAAGTGGCATTCCCGCGGTAATGAGTTGGTTGGTTGGTTCTTTAGTTTAGGGGCTGCGACAACACGGTCATGTAGCCCCGTGTACTTTGGGTGTGTGTAGAATCTGTCTGATAACCGGTGTTAATTGTGATGGCTGTATTAGTGTGTGTATCTGTTTTTTAATTCAAGTAAGGACTGCAACTTTGAATTTTTCAAATAGTTCCTACTTTTGCCGCCAAACGCCACCGTCAACGACTACTAGGCCTAGTTCAGAACTTAGCTACTAGACGCCACCGCAGTCGGCTCTTGGCAACGAACGTAGAAACCTAAGAGCGTTGTTTACATTCATAACCTATACAATTTAGCTTCACTCAGGTGAAATTAGTGGGAGGTTCTTTAACATAACATACATCTATGATATGGGACCGCCGGCTTTACTTCCCCTCCGAAGGAAGGCATACTGAGGGATTTTTAACGCTCTTGAAAAATCCGACGGCTTCGGCCGGGTTTGAACCCGCTATCTTGGGCACAGCAGTTCAGCATGCTACCAACTACGCCACCGAAGCCGCTGGTAACGAGTTGTTCTCAGTGCAACTCCCGTCGCACTATTCTCACTGAAACTGTCATATCTTTGGCATTTATGGACAAATCAGTGAGGTGATTGCACTGACATGATTAATACACCGCATGCCACAAACTGGTATTGCTTTCAAGCACAAAATCAGAGTTTTTAGTAGATGAAATTAGTTGAAACATTTTAAGCGAAATATTTTGCAAGTGTATTTTCACCATCGTAGCTAATTTTGGCACTAATAACAACCAGTTACAAGGTGGAGAAGAAGGTTGAAAGTATTCTTTAAAGTAAATTCCTAGTCAGTAGGGCTAATAATAATGAGCCATACACGTGAGACTTACTTTCAGCTCTTCTCCGCTACGTCAATTATTTGAGTTTTATTTTACTTTAGGGGCTACAACATAGTGATCATTTCTGTGTTCTTGTGTGTCAACTTTGTCTAATAACCTGAGTTATTACGGTGTCTGTAGTAGTGTGTGTATTGTAACTGAGGGTAGGAGTGGTAAGGAGGTGGCAGTGGCCTTGAATTACGAACCATGCCACATAAGGCGGGTAGATATTTGATGTTGAATACGGGACATGAATATCCCGTCAAGTAGGCTTCATATGTTCATATTAATTTTAAATTAATGCCTGCACGTTTGATGCAAAACGCCATCCTATTAAATCTTAAAAATCCATGCAGATAGGGCCTACTTGAACCAAAACCGACATTCATTTATTTATCAAACAAGAAAACAAAAACACTTAAAGATAGAGCTTCATTAATCTTAATGATAGGCGATATACTGCGTGAACATGATCACTTCCAATATGCATTAATACTTTTCATAATAGTGGTTTACTTTCCTGAGTTATTACAGAAGGCTTTGACTTTAGACGTGCAGCGGCTTGAGTGACACGTGCAGCGGCTTGAGTGAGTCTGCGTTTAGCTTTAAATAAATAATGTCGATAACACCGAGAAAAAAAGGAGTTCCGGTATTATCGAGACTTAAGGTTCCCACTCAGTACCGGTATTATCGAGACTTAAGATTCTCATTCAGCGGAGAGACCTGGCCTTGAGTGCGCTTGGTGGGGGACGATACTGGCCATGCGGCAACTTACGATCCCGATCGGAAATAGAGCAGATTTGCCCGGCTCTACTGACTATAATCTCTTGAGCATCCGTCAGAGAATACACAAACAGGCAGTCAAACTCAACCGAACAGCCACACGAATTACAAGGCCACACACATATACAGAATGAGTGATTACCAACCCAGGGGGAGCCATCATAAGCGCCCCCGCATTATTATTGGATATTTTTTTCTAACAACTTGCTACTATAGCACTCCTTTACTTCCCTCTCGAAAGTTTACCCTTCGACTATCCTTATACCTCTGAATTTCTTTTCAAGAAATTCTCACTTCTACTATCCTTTTCTACATTCTGTATTTCCTGTATTCAAGTACACCGGGTCACATCCTGAAAAATTAGATTCAAGGTTATCACCCAAACCCCCTCATTCAATTGTAGTTGGTCGAACCCCATTTGACAAAGCTGTGAAGGCCTTCAGGCTGATAGGCTAAAATTAATACGCAACGACTTCGTTTGCGTGGGTAATGCCATGTCATGTCAAGCACGGTGATGGCGCTGTTCAGGAGTACAATAACTCCGATCTACACCTACGGTATATAGATCATCTGGGATAGGTTCAAATTTGGTGAACTAACCGAAAGCGAAAGGTGAAGGCAATGCACAGTACATGAAAAGAACACTGGGAGTACGGAAGACAGCGCAATCTCGACTTGTCTACGAGATGATGGGAGAAACATATTTCATTGAGGACATTGCCATATAGACATATCCAACACCAATTATCAGCAACAGGACCATATAAAGAGCACCCGAGGATCCGAAATAAGAAGAGAGAAGAGATATAGCTGGAATTCTATAGCTCGTCTGCTATGGTGGAGAAGTTCTAGACCGGAGAGCGCTAGGAACGAAGACATGCAATAGCCATACACGAGATTCCACAACCCGGACATAGATTGCGTGTGTGTGCTATGTGGTGAGAGTTGAGGTACATAACACATGTACTAACGTGCAAGAAAAGAACGAAGTCAGCAAGGACTAAGATTTAGTATTATGCTCAATCGAGCACACTTTCTTATTGCTCTTCTTTAAGATCAATAAATACATTAATACAGATACAAAGCACTAGAGCTAAATACTAGAGGAAGTCTAAGAATGGTCGGGATGGGTCACGCCTGAGGATAAGGTTTCTAAGAAATTCGCAAAGACAGTAGTCGCTGCGGCTAAAGTAGACGTAGTGTGAGGCTCCTATGAAGACCCAGAGTTACCAGAGGTATGAAACAAATCTACAAGGTCGCCCCTCAGTTTGTGATCGTCAATCACGAAATATATTAATAACAATAATAATAAGTTGTTAACCGAGACAAGGCATTAGCACCCATTGGCGGCAGTACTTAAGTAAATTACTCAATGAAGAATTACCACATTATGAATGTAGTAGCTCCACAACTTCCGGTCAGGGACCTATATGCGAGATTACCCTAGCCGAAGTTCATGTACTAGCATATAAGATGAAGAATGGTAAAGCAGTGGGATCTGACGAGATCCCAGTGTGCTAGGGAAGGGTATGGGTGCTGACTGAGATGTATAACGAAATTCTTGTGGCGCCCTCATGCCAGAACAGTTAGGTCAAAGTTTCCTCGTGACCATTTTCCGCCAAAGGGATGGCTGACAAAGGCATAAAACTCACTCCTTATACCCTGAAAATACGGGATTGCGGTTTAATATCTGGCATATCAAATAGCGATGCAATTCAGAGTCTTCTGATCTTGTTGGAGAGGCTATACCAGGTGGCCCACCTGCGCCGTGCAATCTACTTATAAATGTCCCGCATGTACTAGTGTTGAACGGGAGGTGTAATAACTGAATTGCTAAGGGGTAACTTTGCATACACGCAGGTTACGTCAGAATGCCAAGAGATAACAACCAGAAAGCCGCACACTGCATATTCCTTTGTGCTCCCGTCTAATGCGCCCCAAAGGGGTGAGCAGTCTCGCTGGCGAGCGCAGAATAGTGGCTTTGCACGTGGTACAGCAGTATTAAATTTGCTATCAACACATCGACAATGGCTGAGGTATTCACCAAGAACGAGAGCGTACACAAATAATTCTAATCTATGGAGAATCTGGTCACAATCCCACCAAATCTCGCACAGTAATGCACAGGAGATTCCAAATAGACGCTTGCCTTTTGTACATGAATTTCCCCGAACAGAGCTGTAATTAAGTGCTAATGGATTGAAGCACATACCAGCATGGCTAGACCCGTCTGCAACAATTCTGATGTTGTGCAGACTGTTCATCAGTATTGTGATCAAAGCCGTCACACGGTACGTTGAATTTCACCGCACTGAAATAATGAGTTGTTGAATTTCAGGGGCTTTACAACACAGTGGGCATGTAGCCCCGTGTACTTGAGTGTGTGAAAAATTTGTCTGATAACCTGTGTCACTATTGTTATTTTATTATTACAGTCTAGTGCATACATCATAGTGACAATAATAATAATAATAATAATAATAATAATAATAATAAAATAATAATAATTATAATGATAATTATCAATATTATTATAATGATTATAATGATGATAGGAATCCTGTCACAGTACTTGTGTAGTAAAACTACTGCTAAATAGTTGCACAACATGCAACATATTGTATACCACGTTGTAACGCTCCTTTGCAAACAACGATTTCTGTTATAAACAGGGTTTGTTTGTAAATACGCCAAAGATGCAGAAAATACAGTTTAATAGCACATTAATTGGTACATGTAGGCTACAGAAATTCCACTCTTCAATAGCATTGTGGACAAAAACTCACATATTATTGCATCAAAGCTTAGAAAATAAAATAAATTAAAATATCACACTTTGACAGCTATTCATAACGAATATGCTCAAAGACATGTCCCTGGTGGCGAATACAATGCTGAACACGTCTCGCAGTGTCTGCATGGGCACGTCGTAACATTTCAGATGTCACTGCAGCACAGGCCTCACCAATACGTTGTTTTAATTGATCAATATTTTATGGCGCCGTTTCGTAGACTTTTGATTTTATATAGCCCCACAGAAAGAAGTCCAGAGGGGTTAGATCAGGCGATCGTGCTGGCCACTTCCAGGGGCCTCCACGACCTATCCACCGTTCATGGTATCGTGCATTTAGATATTCCGTAACGGCTCGGAAGGTGTGAAGTGGAGCACCATCATGCTGGTACCAATGTTGTAATACAACCTGGAGTGGAATATCTTCTAGAAGGATTTCCAGAGTCAAGTCGGTTTGTAGAAATTCAAGATAATTCCTACCTGTATTGAAGTTCCTGGCACTCCTAGCTCCCTTGCAGCTTCTCTTTGCCTAAAGCAACAATAAATACGTGCACATTGTAACATAGTGGTTCGTATTATTATTATTATGGTTTCAAGAGACTAAATTATCTTGCACCAGCACTATTTAATGAACTACGACCTCGATTGTCCAACATGAACAGCAAACAACTAGCTATACGTCGCATACAAAATTATTACCTAAATAAACATTAATTTATAACAAAAACGTATTATTGTATGCACCCTTGTATTGAAATACAAACTGTACAATGCTGTGAAAAATAATTAATGTCTCACATATAATCTCTACTGATTTTGCCGTCAGATTCCTGAGACATATCACAAATGCGTTATCATAGTAATTAATAAATTAATTCTAATACAAAATTCAAATAATATTATTATTATTATTACTATTATCAGCAGTAGCTCAAGCATTACAGTGATCATATGAGTGAAGAACATCGTGGTCCATTGATGGCCGAAACGTCTCAAAAAAAAAAAAAAAAAAAAAAAAACAGAAGTAGCTCAGTAAGGTGAAGTGTAACTGACGGTGTGTACGATTCCGTTCGAAGTACTCTTGTACATTCCGTACAACTTCAGCATTACGGGTCTAGTCCTGCTGGTATGTGCCTGGAACATTCCATTCGTTCGTAATTGCAGCTCTGTTCGGCGAAATACTTGTCGAGACGGCAGACGTCTACATGGAAACACCATTGCATGCCGTCTACGAGCTTCAACGGTATTACGACCAGCTTCTCCATATATTAGTATAATGTCCGTATGCTGAAAACACCAGCCATTGTCAATATGTTGCCAGCAACTGTCGTGTCGTTCTACCACATTTATGAGTCTATTGCGCTCTCAAATGCGAGGGTCGAAAGGGCAATGGGGTGCATTAGACGGGTAGAGCTGAGGAACATGCAGCTAGCGGCTGTCCGGTGGTTATTCCTACGTATTCTGACGTAATCGGCAGGATGCACTGTGACCCCCGTGGAAATCAGTTATTAGGCATCCCATACAGCATTAGTGTATGCGGGACATCTAAAACTAGATTGCACGGGGGAAACGGGCCACCTGGTATATACGGTATTACGAACTCACATAGTGTTCATTTATCTAGAAAAATTCTTTGACCGTGCCTCTAGGGAGTTCGTTTGGGAATCACTACGTTACCAGAACGTATCTGAAGAGTACGCTAGACTGATTCAGGATATGTGAGCTATGCGTTCCTCTCCACCAAAGTTAAAACTGGTACAGGTATATCTGAAAAATTTCCTGTTGAAGTTGGTGTGCAACTCAATACATATATCAGTGACCGTCATTTCATCCATTCCACATGGATACGAAGCTTGGAAACATTGTAAAATTTAGTTTTGGTGGGAATGATTGAGCCGACATTGTCAACTGTTCAGTGCCGAGTCCAATACTTAGCTGTACAACTGATGCCATGGATTTTGTTTTACGCAGATTCGTTATTTTAGCAGGTGAAACACGTGAAGAGGGCACGTCACTATAGAGTAACGAACTCAGGATACTTCTGCCTAATCTGAAAGCCTTAATTAGAACCAATATCCTTGCAGTCCCCACAGGTCGCACTTGCCGCCGCTGCTGGTTCAGTCTCCACGACTAGAATCCTACTGAGGTAGCTTCTCATGCGCACTTACTCGTACAGCTTCGATCCGAGGTCCTCACTTGCGTCTTCCTGCACCATGCTATCACAGCACTTGGCTGTCACTGGTCACCTCGCTGGCAGAACTCGTTGACTATTGACTACACTGTTACTCACGGTTAGACCCATCCATTCATTCATTCATTCATTATTAATTAATTCATTCATTATTCATTCATTTGCAATAGGGGGTGTGTCCCCCGGTGGCAAATTAGGTATACAAACAAGAAGTTCCGTAACGAACTAAAGAGCCTACTTTTCTTAAAATTTAAGATCTATGCCAATGATTAATATATATGGATCTATCTAGAATAATGACGAAATTAAGTTGGTAATATCGAAATTTCTAATTAGTTCGAAATACTGTATACCTGGCATAATGTAGCCTAATAGAGAACTACAGTTGGCAGCCCTGGTGACTGAATATATACTTAGTTCCATCTCTTAAGGTACAGAATACAAAATTTGGTTGACGTCCAATGGATAGCATGGACGTTACATGCAGTTAAACATTGGATCTAACAGCGCGCGTAAAATCATGTTGGCAACAATGACATAAATGTATTGGTCAGAAATAATCAGAAATAATATGATCTATTGTTGTGTCAATTTTGAATAAAATCCATTAGTTAGTATAGAAGTTACATGCATTTTAAAATTGGATCTATCAGCAGGCTTAGAATCATGTTGGCAGCACTGACGTATATTAGTTACTCCAAATTAATCTAGAATGCCAGGTACTATACGTGTGGAAAGTTTAGAGCTATTGGCTTGCATATTTTCTGATATATTGCTATTAGGGTAACAAAAATAGAGACAGTATTTACTAACAGTTGGCAGCCCTGGTTACTCTTAAGAATCGGCATATACATATCTGTTATGGTACACATACACACGAAATTTGGTTGAAATCCAAATGATAGTATAGAAGTTACATGTATTTAAAGTTGGACCTCTCAGCAGGCTTAGAATCATGTTGGTACACTGACGTATATAAGTTTCTCCAAATTAATATAGAATGTCAGGTACTATACGTGTGCATAGTTTAAAGCTGTCGGCTGGCATACTTTCTGATATATTGGTATTCGGATAAAATAAATTGAGAGCATTTATTAACAGTTGGCGGCCCTGGTGGATCTTAATAATACGTTCAGTCATGTCTGTTTATGTACACATAGCACATACGAAATTTGGTTGAAATCCAATTGATAGTGTAGAAGTTATATGCATTTAAAATTTGGACCTATCAGAAGGCGTATATTCATTTTGGCAACACTGCGATGTATGGCCTCCTGGAAATTAAACTGCAATATTATTATCTATACGTGTGCCAATTTTGAAATAGCTCCTATTCATACCTTCCAAGATATCCAACATAGAGCTCAAATTTCAATAGCGATTTTTCAGCAGTTGGTAGCACTGACATCATTTTCAAATATGGGCGTGAGATATTCAGGTATAGATCTTTACTCCTACCAAATTTTGTTTCGATTGCTGCAGCCGTTTAGGAGTTGATAGGGGGGGGGGGCACATACACAGCCAGACAGACAGAAGGACAGACAGACAGACAGAAGGACAGACACACAGACAGACACACAGACAGACAGACAGACACACATTTGTCCATTCTCATAAGTCTACTTTTTCCTCATTTTTTCAAAATGTGAAAAGTAGGCTAAAAATCGCACACAATAATTCAATAACAATTAAACTGGAGTATTCACACAAATCGTCAGTCTTTTCTTAAACACGCCTATATGTTTGGGGAAAGGCTCAAACCTGGGATTAAAGTCAGTATGCACAAATCTAGCGGTCTTTCTTTGTACTGTAACCTTCCCAGTTTACAAAAGAATCGAACCCTTACTTTCGGGAGGTGCAATTTTATTAATCATGTGTATATTTTTATTTGATGCTTTTTATGTCTTAGAATTTTTTATTAGAGTGTATATGAAGACGCGATTGGTTTCCAATTAATTTGTTTAGATTTTAAGTATTGTAATTTAGCAGGATCTGAATCTAGGGATAGTTGTATATTTTAACATTGAAGTAATGTAAAGTTTGAGAAGCTGGAATTGTTTTCATGACAAGGAAATTGACCTGTTGTTGAGGCAGGGTTCCTCCCGATCGCCGAGTGAAGGGTGAGTCACCTAGCTGGTGAGACTTGACAACCATGTGCTGTCGATGTGTCCGGGGTATTTTGAGAAGGAGGGATGTTCCATATATGGTCATATTTTAATTATGTTGTTGTGATTGGTTGTATCAGAGGTTGAAGCCAGGTAAACCAGTGGTTGTGGAGGGGGACGATGACTGTTACTTAGATCTGTGGAGGCAAGTGAGAGACACTCAATTTTCAGACCGCGTGTGGAGCGGAACTCAATATTAGGATCCCGGGTGGAACGGTACTCAATCTTCGGTACTCCGCGAGGGAGTAGGACTTGTCTTTTGGTATTGTGTGTTTTTGTGGGTTGAGGAGGAAGTATTACGGAGTAACACTAGTGGTGTTTAAGATACAATAACTGAGTTGCTGGCTATAAGTTCTTTAGTGAATGATGAACCTAGTTTTAAGTATATTGCCAAGTTTACTTATCTCGAACAGCACAAAGTATTGTGATCTGATATCTGTACATCAGTATTCCGAAACTATAGCGGCAAATTATTTTTCAACGAATGCTAGTCAAATATGCTAGGCATTATTAAATTTAGCAGCGAACCAATTGCTACGGTCCAACACACGGATTCAAAGCATTTATATAGTATCAGATGCACGACGCAATTTGAATCGTTGGATGCTGGTCATGAAAGTAATATATACAATATTCATAATAGCAAAACTAGCGTGTGAAAGAAGTAGAAATTTGCGGCGAGTAATTAGGACTGATTCTTTTGGAGCAAATTAACCCCAGAATTAGTAGAGATAAGTCAACACTGCTGAAGCCAACATCTGTAAGTACCAGTCAACATTATTCCCGAGGGTCATCTGTAGCCTATTATGTCATATGTGTATCTGTGTAACTACGACAGGGAATGTAATTAATCTGTACGATGAGGATCCTGCGAGTGTTTGTTTTATGTCTGGTATGATAATACACGATTGCTTTTACCCGAATTTCAACGGTTTTATTTATCAGGTCACCAGTGTAGTTAGGTGTGAATGTATATTGCTGTTAACTATATCGTACAGGTGTTTAACCCCCTTACACCCCGATTTATTACAATTGACGCCCAACTGTGGAGCTCGAAGTACGATATAGCAACAACAATAACATCCACGTGTACGTATACGCAAATAAACTTAGCAAAATTTTTATGCAGATTAAATGTTATGGGAGGATGGAGGTGAGAAGTAGAGCTAGTTGTAAAGTTAACGTTAAGACGTGGGAAAGAACTTGAACATGGATATGGATAGGAGCGGTGTAGGTGAAGGCTTGATAGAGGAACCGTCGGAGAACTCTATCAATTCCGAGAAAGATCAGATCACTATGCAGGGGAGTAGAATAAAGGCAATGGAGGGGATGTGAACGATATGATATTCCAGATGCTTGCAGCTATGAATGAGTCAGTAGAGTCTATTAAGAAGCAAGGAGAGTCAGTAAACCAGAAAATAGAGTATATTACGAAGCAGAGAGAATCTTGTAGTAAGGAGATAGGAGGATGGGGATAGTCTTTGAAGTCTGTAAGCAAGGAAATAAGAGGTCTGAATGAGCATATAAAACAGCAAACGAAGTATTTATGTAAAGAGATGAGAGGATGCGGGGAATCTATAGGTCAGAATATAGAATCTGCAGGTAAGCAGGTTGAATCGGTGAAATTGCATATAGGTGAGACAGTCAAAAAACAGGGAGATGCAATGAATGCTAAGATAGAGTCTGTGAGTAAGGAGGCAAGAGAGTGGAATGAGTCCCTGAGTAAGGAGGTAGGCGAAGCTAGGCAGGAAGGAGAGTCTATGGTAGAAGTGGAGAGGCAGCAGTTAGAAGTGACGTTAGGTGAAAGTAGTTTAGATGAGAGTGAACAGCAGTTAGAGAGAACGTTATGTGATAGAAGCTTAGAGGAGGAGAAGCAGCAGGTGAAAGTGAAGTTAGATGAGAGTAGTTTAGATGAGAATAGGCAGGAGTTGGAGGGGACGTTAGGCGAGAGTAGAAGAAATGAGGAGAGGCAGCAGGTGAAAAAGACGTTAGGTGAGAGTAGCTTAGATAAGATGAGGCAGCAGTTGAAGGTGAAGTTAGGAGAAGGTAGAGGAGATGAGGAAAGGCAGCAGGTGAAAATGACGGTAGGTGAGAGTAGCTTAGATAAGATGAGCAGCAGGTGAGGGTGACGTTAGGAGAAGGTAGAGGAGATGAGGAGAGGCAGCAGGTGAAAGCGACGTTAGGTGAATATCAGCAGGGAGTTCCTAGTAGACAGAATGAACAGAAGGTGGAAATCAGGAATTATACGAGTAGATAGAAACAGAGTAAACAGATGATTTTGCCTAGGAAGTTAGATTTGATTTATGAAGTAGTAGGCCTACTTGGTGATGACAAACTGAACAAGCATAAGGGTAACATTGATTTTGAAAACGGAGTTTTATGTCTGGAGAGGGACATAAGTGGTCAGGAAATTAAGATGAGGCATGAATTAGTTGAGGAGATGGATGGTGTGTGTATTACTAAGGGTTTGGAGGGGATGTCAGCAGAGGTGTCTGACGAGGAGGTACAGCTGGAGGCTGGAGGTCGTAGTTTGGTGGAGGAACATCGAGGTGATCCACTTTGGAAAGCAGTGGACAAAAGTAAGTTGGGGGATGAGAGTAAGGAAGAGTTATTGGAAGTGTTATTGAGTAACAAGGAAGTGTTGAGTGAGAAACCTAGATTAACGCACGTGAACACCCGTCAATTCGAGCTGATTGATAGTTCGCCTATTTCAGGACCCAGATATGTAATTTTTTTCTGGTATGATGCCGCCGTAGAGGATGAAAGTAGCCATATGTTAGATTTAGGGGTCATCGAGCGAAAGAAAGGAACCGGTGAGTATATCAATGGACGTGGAGGTAAGTATGTAAATCCTCAGGTAAGTATAGGTAAGTATGATGGCCCAGGGAGGTATGATTTTGAGGTGGTTTTATTGTTGGTGATGATGATCACAGGGCGGGAGAGAGACGAGAGAAAGGCTCAGATCTCTAGTTTCATTTTTATAGTGGTGATCAGATCTTGCTCAGAGTGCCATGTCCTTCTTCCGTTGTTGGCCAGGAAATGTAAGAGTTCGTTTCGATTGTTCAGGGGACCCTTTGTAGTAACTAAGCGTATTGGCGAGTGTGCGTACAGCTTAACAGACCACCAAGGAACGAATGTAGGGTCATACAATGTACATAATCTTAGGAAATATGTTAGTTTGTAATGGTAGGAAGGATCCTCTGTGGCAGAATTAGGCGACATTGTGGTGTATTACACAGATACATTTCAAGAAATGACGAAGGGGCTACCATTAGCCAAGTGACAAAAGCAGAGCAATTAAGACTAAATGCATTTTAGCATGCATTTCGGCTAAGTGCAACATGGCTCAGTGCCAATGTGATCTAGTATGACATGGCAAAGTAGAAGGACACGTGAGGAATTTCCGTGTGAGCTAGCTTTTAGGACACTTGAGTAAGGTCGGTGTGAGTTAGGTATGAGAATATACAAAGACATTTAAAAGAATGAATATGTAGAACATGCCTTCAAGAAAATGAATTGTATTGAGGGTGATAATTTGATATTTGAAAGGTGATTTGTCTATGGTGTATATAGTGTATTTGTGTATTTTAGGGTCATTTATGTATTTCAGTGTTTTTTGAGGGAGTCCCCATTCTTATATTCATAGGAACTCCATGGAGGAGAATTTTTAACCTTCCCAGTTTACAAAGGAATCGAACCCTTACTTTCGAGAGGTGCAATTTTATTAATCATGTGCATATTTTTATTTGAAGCATTTTTATGTCTTAGAATTATTTATTAGAGTGTATATGATGACGCGATTGGTTTCCAATTAATTTTTTTAGATTTTAAGTATTGTAATTTAGCAGGATCTGAATCTAGAGATAGTTGTTTATTTTAACATTGACGTAATGTAAAGTTTGAGAAGCTGGAATAGTGTTCATGACAAGGAAATTGACCTGTTGTTGAGGCAGGGTTTCACCCGAGCGCCGAATGGAGGGTGAGTCACCTAGCTGGTGAGACTTGACAACCATGTGCTGTCGATGTGTCCGGGGTATTTTGAGAAGGAGGGATGTTCCATATATGGTCATATTTTAATTCTGTTGTTGTGATTGGTTGTGTCAGAGGTTGAAGCCAGGTAAACCAGTGGTTGTGGAGGGGGACGATGACTGTTACTTAGATCTGTGGAGGCAAGTGAGAGACACTCAATTTTCAGACCGCGTGTCGAGCGGAACTCAATTTTAGGATCCCGGGTGGAACGGTACTCAATCTTCGGTACTCCACGAGGGAGTAGGACTTGTCTTTTGGTATTGTGTGTTTTTGTGGGTTGAGGAGGAAGTATTACGGAGTAATACTAGTGGTGTTTAAGATACAATAACTGAGTTTTTGGCTATAAGTTCTTTAGTGAATGATGAGCCTAGTTTTAAGTATATCTCCAAGGTTACTTATCTCGAACAGCACAAAGTATTGTGATCTGATATCTGTACATCAGTATTCCGAAACTATAGCGGCAAATTATCTTTCAACGAATGGTAGTCAAATATGCTAGGCATTATTAAATTTAGCAGCGAACCAATTGCTACGGTCCAACACTCGGATTCAAAGCATTTATATAGTATCAGATCCACGACGCAATTTGAATCGTTGGATGCTGGTCATGAAAGTAATATATACAATATTCATAATAGCAAAACTAGCGTGTGGAAGAAGTAGAAATAGTGCGGCGAGTAATTAGGACTGATTCTTTTGGAGAAAATTAACCCCAGAATTAGTAGAGATAAGTCGACACTGCTGAAGCCAACATCTGTAAGTACCAGTCAACATTATTCCCGAGGGTCATCTGTATTAAATCATATGTGTATCTGTGTAACTACGATAGGGAATGTAATTAATCTGTACGATGAGGATCCTGCGAGTGTTTGTTTTATGTCTGGTATGATAATACACGATTGCTTTTACCAGATTTTTAAGGGTTTTATTTATCAGGTCACCAGTGTAGTTAGGTGTGAATGCATATTGCGGTTAACTGTATCGTACAGGTGTTTAACCCCCACGCACCCCGTATATATATAAGTATTGAGAGGAGGAAAAGTTACAGTACTATTTCCAAGTCATTGATGAGCCCTACTTGATATAGATCCCAAACAACTGAGGCGTATTCCAGAATAGGTCTTACAAGTGAAAAATATTCTAATTCTTTAGCAGAGGTACACTAATTCATTTTAATACCATCATTACAATGTGCAGAGCTTTGTAAGCTATAGAAGCTACACATCTTACATGACTACTCCATTTCATATCATTCCTTACGTGAACGTCCAAATATTTGCATGAATCTTCTTCTACTAGTATTTCAGAGCCAATGTTATATTGAAAATCTTGCCACCGCCCTTTCCCTATTTTTATGAGACTACATTTTCCTATATTTATTTTCATTTTATTTTCAATCGCCCACTTATAGACTACGTTGAAGTCATTTTGAAGTACTGCGTTGCCTTGTAAACCACGTATCTTTCGATATATCACACAATCATCCGCAAACAATCGACAGTCACTGCGAATCCCATATGGTAAGTCATTTATAAACGCCAAAAATAGCAAAGTTACGAATACGCTACCCTGAGGGATACCCGAAATTACGGTAATTTCATCCGAGAATAGACCTTCCACTTCCACTTTCTGGGAACGATCCGTCACAAATTCTTGGATCCAAAAAATTACTCTACAATCAATCTTCGTTGAAGCTAATTTATGTAGTAGCATGTCATGAGGTACGATATCAAACGCCTTCGCAAAATCTATAACTACGGCGTCGACTAAAACTCCATTGTCTAATGATTCGCTAATACGATCTTGAAAAAGTGATAGCATCTGACTTTCGCATGAGTAACCTTGCCGAAATCCATGTTGACGATCATTAAACCATGATAAATTTTCCCACTGTTCCCGCAGTAGTCACAAATGAGATGCTCCATCTGTTTACAAACGATGGACGTAAGGCTAAGGAAAAACGGAAGGAAGATTTCAGTTTTACATGACCGTTAATCATGCGATCATGAGCCACGGGACCTACTTTTAATAATGAATCCAAACCACAAGGCATGGCATTTCACTTTGAAAATTCATTGGCCAGGAATCGAACCCAGTCCACCTGGGTGAGATGCCAACAGCTAGACGGCTGCGCCATCATGCCCCTATGGACATAAGGCTAGCCGGCCTGTAGTTTCCCAATTCAAGTCTGCTCCCTCCCTTAAATATTGGTACTACCGTAGCTCTTTTCCAGCCATCTGGGATTTGCGCATTTTTTTATGGACACATTAAACATCACCTCCAAGTATTGTACCTCGGCCCTACTTCTTAGTTTAAGCGCTCCACTAACAATATTATCAGGACCACTCGATATACTGCAACGTAATTTCTTTGATTAGCTTTACAATAATTGCTAACTGGATAAAAGAGGTCAAATTGGCTGCATCTCAATTGGAGTTTCAATAGGGCCAATCACATTATTCTATTACGGAAATTGGAGACTGCTGGATTGGATAGGACAGTAGTACAATGGGTGAGATCTTTTTATGGAGTGGAAAGTCAAAGGGTAAGCATTCGAGGGTCAGTGTCAGAACAATTTAGGATGGGATGGGGGTACCCCAGGGAAGTACATTGGGACCTTTACTATTTCCCATTTACGTAAACAACATAGGGATTGAAATGTGATCCAAGATACAATTATTTGCCGATGATAGAGTTGTATACAGGATGGTAACGATCTGAATGACTGCGCCGTATTGCAAAGGTATTTGATGGTGATGTATGAAGATTAATTCAAAGAAATGTCAGGCAGTGATATTTGTCAATAAAAGGAATCAAATTGTTTATGAATATTCACAGGGGGAAAATAAAGTAATGTTCGGGGACTATTGTAGATATTTAGGAGTAACGGTGTGAGGGGAGAATTTCCATCAGGGTAAGTATATTTGAAAAATAGTGAAGAGAGCTCACATGTCTCTACACATGGTGATGCGAGTGTTTAAAGGGACTGGGAGAGAGATTTGCGATTAGTCTGTCCCCAGTTGGGCTATGCTGGAGGAGTGTCGGATCCATAGCGAGTGTAAAAGGAGTAGGAAGGAGCACAAAGGAATGTGATGAGGATGAGTAGAAAGGGTAAAATGATTCAAAATTAAGCTAATAGACGTTCAAGAGCAAGATTACGGGGTATGTTCTTAGCTTAGAAAAGTTAAATTGCATGGGGAGATATTAATGGGAGATTGGGAAAAGGCAGGTATAGTCATTATTTCAAATTAAAACTGCAAGTGGAATATTAACTGGGGCAAATATTCCTTCCTTGGGGGGGGGGGGTCACTTTGCCAGGAGACATTTTCAGTCCTTTGCCTGCTAAATTTAGAAGAATCAAGGAGCTGGTCAGAAAACACAAAATCCAGAGAAAGTGATGCATGTGTGAAGTCTTGACTATTTCTGTACTATCAGTATTTTGTTATTTTCTTCCAGCGATTAACCTTTATTCGCGAATTGTAGTTTGTGT
Organism: Meconema thalassinum; assembly: GCA_946902985.2. Taxonomy (NCBI): domain Eukaryota; kingdom Metazoa; phylum Arthropoda; class Insecta; order Orthoptera; family Tettigoniidae; genus Meconema; species Meconema thalassinum. Next base: position 220,222,936 of record OX336391.1, read on the forward strand.
ATATATTTCTTTAGGTTAAATTTTAAAGTTTTTGGTACATTTGTGGAGGTATTTACAGGTATATCAACTTTATTGTAGTTTGCTTACACGGACACTGTTCGCGTTTGCAAATATATGTTTGTATGTTACGCATAGCTGTGCTGAACGTTTCTGTAAACTGTACTCTGTAACGACGGTGCCCCTCTTCGTCCCGCAAGGTTCCAGCTGTTAAGATTAACAAACACTAGCGCAACCAAAGTCAGCGGCACTTTTCTCCCAACTACGCGGGGTGGTCAGAAACTAAGGTTACAAAACCTACAGTGAAATGAGTACATTTTATTTTATTACCAATCCAGTCAACTGATAGTACATACGTTAGGTTATGTTTCAGCATAGTCTCCATATCGGTTTAGGCACTTGTCGCTTCAGGAGATAAGTTTGAATATTCCCTCCTTGCGTGTTCCGCCCCGTTGTCGCGAAGTGTTTCACCTCCTCGTCTGAAGCGAATCGTCGACTTCCTAGGTGCTCCTTCAAGTGAGGAAACGGGTGAAGGTCGCTTGGAGTGAGGTCGGGGCTGTAGGGAGGGTTTTCTATAGCGGCCGCAATCTTTCGACACCATTCTGCGACATGCTGGTGAGACATTGCAGTCTCTCCGTAAACCTCTACCAACTGCCGGTGAATTGCAGCCGCGGTTACACGTTTCGCCCACAGAAATCGAATAACTGAGCCGATTTCTTCACGAGACCAGTTTTCCAAAAGAGTCGCAATTAGTGCTTACCTACAACTAGCGCTGTAGGTGGTGGGTGGCTGAAACTCTGCACAGTCCCATCAACCGCATGTATTAGAATTACGCAACACTACTAATTTCTCTAAGACAAACAAAACGCCAGGAATATCGGTTTTGTAACCTTAGTTTCTGATCACCCTTCGTATATTAAATGGGAGCTGATTGTATGAAATAAATATTTTGAAAGAACTTCTTTTAAGAATTTGCCTGCTAGCTGTTTAATTTGGTCTGTTTGCCATCTCTTGATGAATGCAGTACATTTGCATTTGTCTGTTGGCACAGGCTAGAGTAAAAGTGGCTTTTCACCGATGTCTCAGTCTGACTCATGGCTGTGATTATATGGAAGCTACTGAGGTATGGGTGGTGCTTAGTAATGGCATTCAGGGCACAGTCAGTGACTGTGGATGATGTGAAAGTTTCTACTCATAGGGTTAGTACTGCTATACTGACTTAGTGAGGAAAGCAATGGCAAACTACCTCGTGTTCTCGCGATCGTGTGTCCATTTAAACCAACAATCCGGTGAGTGAAATTACTGTACATCAGTCGTCAAAAGAAATCAGGCTGCCAAATATACTCTAAGACCCTTAATCATCTACATTATACATAGTGGAACTCAATTTTAGGTTATACAATGTCTGGAGGGAAAAATAAAAGCACGAAGCGTAATGCGAAGAATCGCCAACAGGTGCAGGAAGACTGTCAGCGCTCTCCCTTGGCAAAGATGAGAAATGCTGGCATTAACCACACAGAGGGCAGCACTGATGAACATGGCGACTTGTCAACATTAGTGCTAAAAATCGTAAATGACTTGGTTAGCCAGCCCTCCTTCTTGTCAAGGCTTGTTGATGAGATCACCTCAAAAGTAATAGAGGATCTCAAAGCATCCATTGATTTCAAGACTAAGGTGATAGATGATATGGAAAAGAAAATTAAGGCCAGTGAGGAGGAAGTGCAATCACTGAAAGAGGAACTGCGTGAAAGGACTGATACAATGGAGCAATACTAACCAAGTTACGGTTGGAATTGCTCCACAAAACAATCGACAAGGTGGGAGTTAAGGATTGTTGGTCCAATAATGGCGTCATCTTTGCAGTTAGCCGAGGTATTCGTCACAGGCTGACTAATTTCAATGACCTTAGATTGATCTAAGTTAGTGTGATCAGTGTTATATCCCTTACTAATGTAATTTTAACTTTAACCAATTGATTGTACCTACGGTATACCATAATACCGGCACCTATTGCTCGAAAGCAAGTAAGGCTGGGAAACTTAAATTTAAGAAATACCACATTCCTCTTAGGCAACAACATTTAGAAAATTGACTGCTAAATTCTATAACGTTTGTAAATCTGCCTTTACCAAATAGACACCAATACTGGGCTATACTGCTTGCTATTAGTTCCAAGCTTCCTTCCCTTATTGAACAGGTTGGCAAAATGATTTTTTATAAATATTAAGCTTCTCTCTTAGGTCGCCTACCAGTACCAAGCCTTTTCCAACAATTAATCAGCTTTAAACACTACTTGCGTCTTTACTTACTTGCTTACTTGCTTTCACCTTTCGCTCCCAGCCCAAACCCATCTTTCTTCTCCTATACACGTTGTTAATGTTAATGGTGAGTGTGAGCTATAGGCTACTGCATGACATAGATATTGTCATACAGATCAGGCAAAACAAAGTTAACCCAGTTCGCAGTTGATTTAATGGCTGCTAGCTCAGGACTGCAAGAGTCCTCTCTCTCTCCTCTGACAGACATTTAGTGAGATTAACCCCAATGGATGGTAATTATTATAAATAATAGTTCTTCAGCTGCCACCTGTAACCATCACTGTTATGTTTTCAGATTAACATTTCCTGTCTATCCTTGCATCATGCAATGTGAATACATTTTATGTTCTGTAAGTAGACCTATATTGGGTACAAGCTGGAGACAAGTAGGCCTGCTTTAAACCACATTCAACTTTAATTTAATTTTATCCGTATTTCCTTTTTTTGTTGTTTTTTAATTCAACCTATCACAAATGTTAAATTAAATGTATAGTCTATATAGCTATAACGTACACTATGTCTTGAGATATAAAACCTTAATGGCATTTTCAGGGTGTGTTGGTTGTTGAGTGACAAGTCACTTTAAACTATGCCTAGCTCAATTCTATGCAGATCTGATGACATGACTGTGTATTTCCAAAATGTTACCGAAGATTGCAGTGTGTTTCACTGTGTCATTATTTAACTTTTTCTTTAGCTTCTAAATTGTGTTGTAGTTTGTGCTATTGTAGATTATGAATGACGACATATAATGGTCACTGTACTAATTTCTCTTCTGAGTGACTAGGCAATGCCTTTCACTACTTTACAAGATCTTTTAACTTGTACCTATGGTTGTATCTGACCATAGTCTATCAGACATACTTTCCGCTATCAGCCTGAAAAACACAAACTGCCTAAAAATTGCTCATATCAATGCTCAATCATTAGTTGACTCCTCTCACTATTCTGAATTTTGTCACGTCTTTGGTGGTTCGTCTTTTGACATAACTGCAGTAAGTGAGTCCTTTTGCAAGCCCTCAATTCCAGATGCTGCTGTCTCTCTCACTGGCTATAAAGTCATTAGAAATGACAGATTAACCGTCGGTGGAGGTGGTGTTGCAGTTTACCTTAGGGATAGCATAAAGTATAGCGTGCTAAGTCAGTCTCCTGGTGAATATAATAAGAGGCCTGAATACATTATACTTGACATTTCTCTTACCGAAACTAAAATTCTCTTTGCTTGTGTGTACCGTCCACCGAAAGCTGGCTACCTAGATATTTTTCTGAATGACATGTACAGGTTCATTCTTGATTATAAATATGTTTTTATTGTTGGGGACGTCAATGCTCGGTTTGTTAGTGAAGCTTTTGAAACTGAACAGGTATGTGATGTGCTCTGTTCCTTTTACCATTCGAGACTACATTTCACACAGCTACTTGTGACAGCTCTCTCGATATTATCTCTTCAAACTGTAATGACCTCGTTGTTGACTACGGACAAGAACCAGCTGCTGGATTCTCAGCCCATGATCTCCTGCATGCAGTGTTTTCTTTATCTACCCCGAAACTTCGACCAAAATCAAAATTGTACGTGACTTCAACAAATTTAATTTAAATGATTTTAAAACGGACGCAGAATTACTCCCTTGGCAGAATTTCTACCAATCCACTGACATAGATGAGAAAGTGACTCTATTTAATGATTGTGTAAATAAACTCTATGATATGCATGCACCGCAAAAGAAAGTGGATATAAAACAGCTCTGCTCCGTGGATCAGTAAAGAAATCAAAACGCTTTTAAAGAAACGTGATAAAGCACGTAGAACATTTATTAAATCTAAACTTACCATTGACTACGAAGAGTATAGAATTCTGCGTAATAAGACAAAACAAATAATTAGGAACACAAAAGTGAAATATATATACAACCTCTTCGGTGACTGCAAAACCACCTCCTCCAGATGGCGTGCTGCAAAATCATTGGGAGTTGGTGCCAGTTCAGTCACTGATGTTGAGATGCCTGTCTCTGCATCACAATTAGACGAACATTACTCAAATGTTGCGTCAATTGGTGATGTATCAAGAGAAACAGAGACCGTCATGAAATACACATCCATCCCTCCCCCGGCCCATGAAAAATTTTTCTTTATGTACATTTACCCACACCAGATTGTGAAAGCCATCAAATCAATTCGTACAAAAGCAAGAGGCCCTGATAGCATCCCAATTTCTCTTATTTCTAACTGTCTTGAAGTATTTCTACCCCCAATTATCCATCTATTTAATTTCTCTCTACAAAGTGGAGTATACCCGTCTCTTTGGAAGTGTGCTAACATACGTCCAGTACCAAAAAATAAAAACCCCACTAGTTGTAGTGACTTTAGACTAATAAATATCCTTTGTGCCCTTAGTAAAGCGCTAGAGAAAATTGTTCATGAACAAGTATGTGAATACCTAACTAAATTTAATATATTCAATCCTTACCAATCTGGGTTTAAAAAAGGGGCATAGTACCACCACTGCATTGTTAAAGGTCAGTGATGATATACGCTCAGCTATGGACAAGCGTCAGCTTACAATCTTATGTCTTTTCGATTTCAGTAAGGCTTTTGACTGTGTGAATCACAATATACTTCTTGCAAAGCTGAAATCTTTTGGCTTCTCTCAGAGTGCTCTTTCCTGGTTCAAATCATACCTTTCCATGCGTACACAGAGAGTGGTCCTCGCGGATGGCTCCTCCTCAGACTGGAAATCGGTAGAAAGTGGAGTACCTCAGGGATCTGTCTTAGGTCCACTATGCTTCTTGATATACATAAACGATGTTTCGAATGAATTCCGAAATAGTTCTTTTCATATATACGCTGATGACTTCCAAGCCTATTTTCACCTCACGCCTAGCACTGCATGTGATCGTATAAATCTGTTTAATGAAGACATTGACAGGCTTTGTGAATGGGCCCTAAATCATAATCTTAACTTGAACATATCTTAAACACAACTTATATCCATTGGATATACAAAACTTTTAAATTCAGTAGATTTTAATTCACTACCACCCATCAAGATACTAGATAATAATATTAAATATAGCAACACTGTCAATAATCTTGGAGTGATATTTGATAGAACACTGTCGTGGGCAGAGCATACGTCTAATGTGGTAAGGAAGGTTGTATCAACTATGCATCTCCTGAAAAGAACTGTTTCTTACACCCCTCCTAACATACGTAAGCTCTTCGTCCAAACACTCATTTTTCCAATCATTGATTATGGCTCTGCTGTATACAATGATTTACCAGAGACACAGAACATCAAATTACAAAGAGTCCAGAATGCATGTGTTCGGTACATTCTGGATGTAAGGAGAGATTAACATATCACATCTTACTACGTGCAGCTGAAATGGCTGAAACTCCACGAGCGCAGGCAGCTATCAGTTGCCATTCTGACACATAAAATATTACATACCAAGACCCCGTTATATCTCTACAATGCCTTTACACCAATGCATTCTGTTCATAATCGAGAAAATAGATACACAAAATTAACACTCCAGATTCCTATACACCGAACCATCAAGTTCAATAAATCTTTTGTTTGCACCGCCTCACGCCTCTTCAACACCTTCGATTTATGTAAGTTCGTCAACATTGCAAGCACTGCAGCTTTCATCGCTTCTTGGAGCAGTATACCTCTCACATTTGATTACTGCTGCTTCTTCTTCTTCTGCTTTTACGGCCTCATTGGACCACTTCAGTCAAACATTTCTTGGTCCTCTTCTTCAGTAAGTTTCCTTTCCGAGTCGCCCAGTAGCTCTTCATTCGCTCTGATCTTCTCAGGCGTTCCTCATCTGTAAATACCCTTTTTACTGTATTACGTTTGTCTATTTTAGCCTGAAATCTTATTTTTATATCTCTCAGTTTTTTTAATTTTGTTGTTTTGTTTTGCAAGTCATCCAAGGTTATTTCCAATTCTTTCATATCTTCTCTAATTTCCTTAATCCATCCTACTTGTTGTTTCATATTCCAAAGTTTCACTACAATTTTTCTAGATAACCTGGTTTCTGGTGTCCTCATGAAAAGACCAAAGAAAGAAAGCCGTTTCTTCCGAATAGTAACAGTGATGGGCTCCAGTTCTCTGTATACCACTTCATTTGGTACTATCCGCCACTGTCCATCTTTCTGATATTTTTTATTTATGAATGTTCTAGCTATTCTTCTTTCTACTTTTAAAAATTTGTCGATTCTGTTTTTCTGAGTAACTTTAAAAAGAGTTTCACTTCCATAGGTCACCTCTGGTTGAACCACCGTCTTGTAATGCTTTAATTTTGTTGCGATTGATAGACATTTTCTTTTATATGTAGACCATGTTAATTTTTGGGCTTTTATCATTTTATTAGTTCTTTCTTGCCATGCAGGTTTCTCATCCAAGTTGTAAGTTATAATTTCTCCTAAGTATTTAAATTGCTTCACTATTTTAACTTTCTTGTTATTTACTGTTATGTGATTGATTACAAGTGGATTTGCTACCATTATCTCTGTCTTTTCAAATGATATCTGAAGTCCAATTTTTTGTGCTATATTTTGTAGGCTTATTATTTGATTTTTGGCTTCTTGAATATTATTAGCCAGTAACGCTAAGTCATCTGCGAATCCCAAGCAATTTAAGTCTATTTGATCTTTCTTGGTTCCAATTCTTATGTTCCTAGGATTTTCCGTGTACCATTCCCTCATTACATATTCCAAAGCACAATTGAAAAGTAGAGGCGATAAACCATATCCTTGCCTTAATCCTGTTTTAATCGTAAACGGTTCAGATATTTCTCCTCTGAATTTTACTTTAGATTTGGTGTTTGTTAGAGTTAGTTTTATAATTTTTATTAATTTGGGATGAAGTCCGAAATTCCTAAGTATTTTCAGCAATGAAGATCTATGTATACAATCATAAGCTTTTTTGAAGTCTACGAAGGTTATGACTTGCTGTTTTTGTCTACGTTTGTAGTAGTCCATTACTAATTTTAAGGTGATTATCTGTTCAGAGCAGCTTTGCCATGGCCGAAATCCACCTTGATATTCCCCTATTTCCAGTTCTAATTGATCTTTACAACGATTATATAGAATTCGTGACATAATTTTATATGTGATATCCAAAAGGGAAATTCCTCGATAGTTGTCAGGATTTGATTTTTCTCCTTTCTTGTGTAATGGATGTATTATAGCAGTAGTCCAATGGTCTGGCAGTTCTTCTTTGATCCAAATGTTCACTATGCATTGGTGTAATGAAATCTTTACTGGTTCTGCTGCATATTTCCACAATTCTGCAAATGTTTGATCTTCTCCACTCGCTTTGTAGTTTTTGAGCTCTCTCAGCGCTTTGTAGACTTCTTGGATTGTGGGTGGATTTATGTTTTCTGATGGTGTTTTAATAGTGGTGTCTGTATTTATTTGAAGCAGTTCTGGTGGATCTTCGCAATTTAGCAACTTGTTGAATGTTTCTGCTAAAATTTCTGTATTTCTTTTATTACTATGAGCTAACTCGCCATTTTTGTCTTTTAACATTAATGTTGGAGGTTCATATCTTTGTAGTTGTTTGCTAAAAATTTTGTAGTAATCTCTTGAGTTTGTTTTCGCGCTATTTGTTTCGATCATCAGAAGTATATCCTTTTGGTATAGCCGTTTAACCCATCGTATTATTTTTTGAGTTATCTTCCTTTGTTTTATGAGATCCAAGTGTGATTCATCTGTTTTTTGACTCTGATACCGTAACCAGGCTTGATGTCTATCTTCCACTGTATTATCACACTCATCGTTCTACCATTGGTGTTTCTTCCTTGGATTTATTGGGGCTACTTGTTCAGCTATTTGTTTCAATTCGGGAACTATTTCCTCTAGATCATCTGTTATTTTAATATATCTAGTTCGTTCTTTGTATCCCTTGTTATTTATTAGTTTATGAGGGTCGTATGTTCTGTTCTTTTCTAGGTGAGTTTTTTTCTTTATCTTGATTACTGCATTATGTTAAAATACTTTTTTTTTAAGTTCAATTATAACATCAGGACAATAGCTGACAACCTGTCTAATTTAATAGCTTTTCTTGTACAGTATATGATGTTTGCTTTTCGGGCTGATACTGTGTCTGTATGCTCTCTTTTGTAAATAATCTTTCCATTATCATTATTATTATTATTATTATTTTTGTATTATTACTCTCTTTTTGTTACTATTGTTAGACTATTATTATTTATATTGTGAATGTAAGTGAAATGTTTTATTTGTATAAGCCCTAACCTTATTTTATGTAGCCCGTGGCTCATGATCTCGAGATTAACGGTCACGTTAAACTACAAGCTTCCTTTATTTTATGTAGGGCGCTACTGTAAAGGAGCTCTTAAGCTCTAAGTGTAGCCGTGCAAATAAAACCAATCAATCAATCAATCCTCTACTTGCCTAGTACGCCTCAATATAGCGCTGCCTTGGGTTTTTGTGGGCATCTACCCACATAACCTAACGGCGGTGCTTTTTGAGGACCCAACCAGCCTTCGGGCTGACTACCTAACAGACAAGCTTGCCATGGTGGGTGAGTGGATATCGTGTCGGTCTACTAACCCCAAGATTGCAGGTTCGCTCCTGGCCGTGGTAAGTGATTTTTGAAAGGCGGAAAAAATACGATACGCATGTCACACGATGTTGGCATTTGAATTCAGTAGGCCGAGTTCATAATGGCAAAATTAATCTCTGGATTTTCCGCCAACACAAAGTTCCTCATTTCTCTACTAGAAAGCGCTATAGTGTTCAAGGAGCTTAGATATCTAACATATAACCTCCTTGACGTTCATAGTCAAGGAACAACACAATTCGACATGAAAGCTACCCTTTGGATGTCAAATAACAAAGCTTTCACCCGGCATCCGAAGCCATACGATATTATTATTTATTTATCGTATGGCTGTTAGTGCCGGGAGTGTCCGAGGACATGTTCGGCTCGCCTGAGTCTGTAGCTGCTTCCAGCGGATACCCTAAAGGGTGAGCTACAAGTTCCGTTCAATTTCAAGTAGTTCCAACTTTCGCCACCAGATATCAATGATACCTTGTGGTGAACGTAGGAACTTTGATAGAGCGTTCTGACGAAATCTAACCTAACAAATTTTGCTTTACACAAGTTTAGTCTGTAAAAGGATCTTTTACATGCCATAAATCTATGACATGGGACCGCCGGCTTTACTTCCCCTCCGTAGGAAGGCATACTGAAGGATTTTTAACGCTCTTAAAAAATCCGACGACTTCGGCCGGGTTTGAACCCGCTATCTTGGGCATAGCTGTTCAGCATGCTACCGACTACGCCACCAAAGCCGCTATTATTATTATTATTACCTAACAGACAGACAGCTGTTTAATGTTTATTGTTTGCTCTCGTTTCAGCAGCTAATTCTAAGCAGAACAATGTACAGGGTGCACAGCTAAGCTACCGTAATTCAAGTCACCAGACTACTACAGCACACACTCGGCTAATGCTTGATAAATGAGATGGTTATTCACCATATAGAATACGTGGAAGTCATCTTTCCAGTGTTCAGTTGTTGGATGCTGTGCAAAGAATATTCAGTCGGTCAACACATAGATGGGTTATAACTGCCCAAGGCGCCAGAAAACACACACTGCTTCCAAAAAAAACATAAAATAATTCAGAGCAACGAGTGTCTCTCTTTCTCCGGGTCGGAGACATAAATTTGAGCAGATTGCAAAATGTTAAATAGATGAGACTATGCAAGTACAAGTCACGCCGTGCAAATACTAAGTTGATTCCGTTACAACTACTTGGTAAAACACTGCTGCGCGTGACCGTTAGGTGATGACCACGCACTCCTCAACACTAAGATAATACTGGGACCTACCTTGTCAGCAGCAACTTGGAGAACAGAACGTCAACTCGGTAGACACTGAATTACAGAACAGTTTGTGATCAATTAATTTCCAATCATATGCAGAGTATAATATAAGAAACAAGTAGTTCCGTGAAGAACTAAACAGCCTATTTTCATATATCCTCCTTATGTTAATTGCCTCTATCAACATACACAATTTCAGTTCGATTACTGTAATAGATTTGTAGATATTGAGAACCTTCTAAATATTTCGGAAGGTCACCATGTTGGATTTTTATATAAGTAGACCATAGAGTTATGTACTATTAGATTATTGCGTAGGTTTATTATTCAAACTTGAATCGCATGATTAGGACACAAAAAATAAAAACGAGATTAAAAAATTTCGCACAGCCACCATCTTGAGGTTATGATAGCAATTGAAATAAGTTAGATGTCAGTGGATTAAAATTTGTATAACCATTTTCCGTACGAAGTTTCACTGCACTCGGATGGTTAAATCGCGAGAAACGTCCATTTTAAATGATTAAATTACGCGTCACCGCCAAGTTGGATTTGTACTTATCAGGCTATTTTAAGTCCCATAGGTGAACTAATGTCAATAGCCTTGATCAACATACAAAATTTCAGTTTGATTGCTGTCATAGATTAGTAGATATTGAGAATCGTCTAAATATTTTGGATCGTCGCCATGTTGCATCTTTATATGTGTAGGCCATAGACTAATGTACTTTTAGATGACGATTATTGCGTAGGTTCATTATTCAAATGCTGACTTCAATAGCATGATTAGGACACAATAAATAAAAACTTAATTTTAAAATTTCGCACAGCCGCCATCTTAAGGTTATGTAAACAAGTGGACTAAATTAGATGTCAGTGCATTAGACAGTGTATAAACATTGACTGTCCATGTTTCAATGCAATCGAATGCTTAAATCGCGAGAAAAAGCTATTTAAATGTTTCAACTTCGCTTGGCCACCATGTTCGTTTTGTAGTTAACAGGGTTTCAAAACTAGTCACATAAGTGAACTTCAATTAGTGCCCTTTATTACCGTATAAAATATTCCCGTTGCCGTTGCCGCTTGCTACCAAGGTCAACAACTTATTGTCATAGTTACATAGGTCAACAACAGAAGATTTAAACAACTTGTCCGAAGCATAGAGCTTAAAAAAAAGGAATAAAAAAAAGCCAACTTGGACAGCGTCCACATATACTGTACTTAATGGAATATCTACATATTTCAGGGTGGTTAATAGTAAACATATTAAGATGACCTTTGCAGGGCCTGAAATTACTAAACCAAAATACATTCACAAATAATTATAAACTGGACAACGAGGTCACCGACTAAAATACTATCTTGACATAGAATCTTCTTCTGTGACAATGATAGAGTTACTTACCAATAACGATGTTATATTCACTGATATGGTTGTTTAAAGACTGGTATACAGTAGTCGTGAACTCACCTGAAACACACAAAAAATTTTCCCTTTTTGGTACCTACGCAGGCACTGTGATGTTACAAATCTTGCATGCTCATACCTCTCTCTTTTGTTTATAGGGCAAAACTATTTTGCATTTTTATCTGCTTATACATTTCAATTTATTTTAATAATTATTATTAATGTTAATTTTTTGTTTCTCTAATTTTAATGTTTATATATTTATATTTAATTCTGAATTTATGTTGTTATAGATTTATTATGTTTTATTTATTTATTTATTTATTTAATTAATTAATTCTGAATTGATTTTTACAATTATTTTCATAATTTCTTATCGTCATATTCATTATTATAATTTGTATATTTCATTTATTATTCCCCCCCCCCCAGGGGCTCACATCTAGTGGGACGTGGGTTGGCGACCACGGGGCCCCAGCTGAGTCCGGCATTGCTTCCACTTACTTGTGGCGGGCTCCTCTCCGTCTTCTTACCTGTCGACCTCACTTGGTCAACACTTGTTCTCTTCCGACCCCGACGGTATTAGGGTATCCGAGGCCTAGGGAGTCTCTTCCTTTCCCCTTGTCTCATCTTTTCTGATACCCTCCTTCTGAGAGGGGTCAGCCTTTTTTAGGTAGATTTCATTAGAAAGCTAACTATTGCAATGGGTACCATGTTTCGACTTCCGGAAAATTTCGACATATCTTCGCGTTTCACATCCCCCAGACCCCAAAACCACCGTCAGTTCAAAAGTTTATATATAATTTATGTATATATGTATCTATCTATCTATCTATCTATCTATCTATCGATATATATTGAACCCGAGGAGGTTATGCTGACTGGAATCGAACGTGGTTCTCAGAGACTGTGATCTCAGTATAAAGGTTCCACCAGGGAACGAACCCGAAGTCTGTGGAGGGAGTTTCATTGTAAAAACCCCTCAAGAGAAGTGTATATTAAATCACTGGTGTGATTTCAGTTGCAGTGACATTATTTACTAAAATAATGAAGGGAAAAGGAGCAGAATACTGCATTATTAGACTACTTGGTGTAGGCTATACGAGGCTTGGAACACTGCAAGTGCAGAGTTGACATTTTTACAAATTGGCCCAGAATTGTGGGAGGTGTTCTGTGGAGCCACGTCCATCTCTCTGACCTCGTTATGTCGTCTGGGAGAGGGTGAGGGCCTGAATAATGACCCAGTTCTTCCCCGACGGAGAATAGCATTGAGTTTGGTGGGGAGAGATAGCCAGGAAAATCATTGATTACTCGTGATTGGAGTAACGGATTGACTTGAGAGTTGTCCACAGGTGAATCTTTTGCCAAAAGGCTAATTTTAGAGCCTTTAATCTGCGAAATTGACGCATATTAAGGAAGTGCGGAAGGACCGTAGAACTATCATTGTTCGCGGTGAGTTTTGAGAAGGTTGCCTGGGATTCCCAAGAAGATAGCGTCCCCAAGCCATGGAGAAAGGAATTAATATTAATTAATTGGACGAGCGATTCTTCTGCACGCCGGTAGTTCTGGGATCTGTGATGACAAAGGAACCCGATGAACATGGTTTCGAGACCAGAATCACGCTGTGAGAGGAGCCGAGATGACGCGGGAAAATTTCGCCCTACTTTTCGTGGGAATCCAATATAAGGGAGTCGACCCGTGACGGAGAGCTCAGTCTCGCCCAGTCTCGCTCAGTCTTGCTCAGTCGCAGTCAGTCTTACTCAGGTTTACGCAGTCATCATGCCGGGCGCACGCCCGTATTGCAGCCAGTCCTAACGCAGTTTACAAAGTTGGACATAGTTTGTCACCGAGAATTGAAAACAGTAATCGCTACACAGTTTTGTAAACAGTATGAACAATGTGTGTTCATTTAGGAAGCAACGTGTGAAATAAGTTGCAGAACTATTGTAAATAATAATCTATGTAAAGTTATGCACAGTGTTAGCGCAATGTGTAAAATATTGACTGATCGTATATGTGTAATTACGATGGAATGCACTAAAAGAAACGTTACGGAGCAGTTGGTAATGTCATAAGTATACCAAATAACTACGCTCAGGACGGTAGTTAGCATATTTATGCAACGCAGGGAGCTTACCGTAGGAGTATGGATAAGAACTGTTGGTTAATTCCGAGAGCAGGTAAACCAGACTTTCAATCAGGAGTTGATAGGAGCACGGGGGATGCCATCGATACCTGCAATTTTGATCTTTGCTAGGGAATTTCAACAATGAAAAGTGTATAAAGTGTCGTGTGTTATGTGTAAAGCATATGTAAAATATCTTTTAAAGTAGTGATTGAAGAAGTGTTATAAAGTATCATATGTGTGGGAGCGATAGCTTCCTTAGAGAAATGCAACGTGCCGTGTTGTTAACAGAAAATATGTGTCATAAAATGTGTGTATTCAAGATAAATATGTCACGTTAAACCTGCAAATGGCAGGCAAACTGGAAGAATATGATTGGTTGGAGCCACCATAAGGAGCCTGTAGAGATATGTGAGTACCCCACAAATTATGTTTAATTAATGAACATAGGACACTGCATGTTGGTGATTTCCGTAAAGATGCCAGTAAAAATCAGTTTAGGAGGTAGATCCTCCATGTTCAATCATTATTGTGTTGATTTTCATAGAGTTGAGATGTTAATTTGCATCATTAAGTGGAGTAATCATTCCCACTATGAATTAAGAATGGCAATCAGTTATGTAAATGCAACGAACACGATTGTTCGAATTTTAAGACGTTTAGTTATGTCGGATTTTTGGTAATTTATGTAAAAATAATAATAAGGAATGATTTTGGTCATTTATGTCAGTGAGATTAATGATAATAATAATAATGAATATTAAAAGTATGAATGAACACATCAGGAAACAAATAAATGTCGTAAGCGAGATAGTTACGCTAATTGCAAGACTTATCAATCTAAGCAGTAAGATGATACAGTAAGATTACATTACAGTAATTAAGGAAAGAAGTTTTATATTAGAATATTGCATATATTCAATAATGAGGCCAGGAATGAAAGAGCTTTTAGTGAATTGAATTTGCAGCTTATATGAGAAGCTTATAGAGTAAATTGATAGATTTCTCTTAATAATATAGGTCGGAGGTCGTAGCATTGAGTAAAGGGGCCAGGTGGTCTATTCTACGTATGAAATCTCCTATGTCATGGGCATAAGTGGAGATATAATTTATGCCAGAGTTTTAGTGTGGTACCCTAGCTCTGAGGAAGGATATGAAAGTGTTCCGGGTTGGAATCCTGTGGTAGAGACGAGGAAAACGAGGACACCTCGAAACTCTATGGATCCCCGAGAACTTATTGATGAGTTATTCAGCTCGTGGGAGCGAAACTCATGGCGACAGCTTGGACTGAGCGCCTATTTTATTTGAGACACCGGTCACCCGTCAGAAGAATGTATTACGAACCCCGAACCTTCATGTTGAATGGACCTGTGTGAGGCCAGTAATTATTATATCCTCAGTGTAGGAGTAATGTAAAAAAAGCTCATTCAATACCTGTTTGCATAATAGTCAATTAAGATCCTTTGGGATATGTGTGTCGTTCAGACAACAGTATTTGTATTGTACATCTTCTACTGCTTAGTGAAGGAAAGCATTCAAACCTTTAGGGAGGGTCGAGATAATTGGTGGAAACCCCATCCCACATTCTATTGTGTGCCGACTCCTCGAGCAGAGGGTCTGCGGACGGTCACCCGAACCGTCAAGGCAAGTTGAAAGGAACAGATTGAGACCCTGTAATGACATGTATTGAAATATTGTTATGTTGAGTAACGTAGCCATGTGGTTGAAGAACACATGGATAATTATAGATCATCCTGATGGTTCATTATTTTAGCTATCTGACGAATGGTTAGACGATGTATTTGCACTGTCACTGACGCCAAGTTAATGAAGTTGGTTACCAGATGCCACAGGCTACGCACGCAAGGTAGTCTTATTGTACCACCCGACACAGCTATAATTTAACGTCTTTAATATGAAATCACAACAGCATGCAGTGGGACTATATAAATAGTGGAGTAGGGGTAGCTTACATAAATATGGAGTTGCACGTAGTTTGCGGTGCAACACCAGAATAGGCTAATGCATGACGCATTTGGTGGGAAGAGAAGGATAAAAACACACACGGTACACATATTTGTCAAAACTAAAGAGGTTTAAGGAATAATTAATTTGTGAAATTAAAGAAGTCACAATGGATGACAGTAGTATGTCAATGTAAAAGTTGTTTGTGAAGTTGTATGTGCATCAGCGCACTAGAATATCTTTGTGATATTCACATAAGGGTAAAGGTTTGTGGTATGATATGATTTATTATGATTATATTTTTGTTCATATTGGTGGATTGTGGAAAGTAATTTTTGTTTGCTTTTGTTTTATGGTTATGGGGATTGTTTTATTTGTTAAAGCCATGATTTTAATTACTGAATTAAAGTTTTAGAATAGAGTTGTGCCTTATTATTGTAGAGTTGATACCTTGTAGCCTCAAATCCAAAATATGCACTGCTCAATTGGGGAGACGGTACACGCCTGAGACCTGAAGCTAGCTGGAGGCAGAAGCATATTTTCCATCGAGATTATACGCATGGGTACAATATATATATATCAGTTTCTTGTGGACACGATAACTGCCGTAATTTTGCACCAATCACTTTGAATTTTTTACATAATATGTATCCCTATAAAATCTCGGTCGAGTTCGTTAATGGGCAAAATCGGTCGAAGGGGGTGAAAATGGGGGGCGTTTTTCAAAAAAGTGAAATTTCGCTATAGCTCTCTTAATACGTGAAATATCGAATCCATTCAAAGTTCATAATATGTGTCGGATAAGTGCCAAAAATGTATGTCAAATAAGTTTTTTGATAGCACCAACCATTGACCAAAGGGGTGGAAAAAGGTGGGTTTTTCGGGAAACATTAATCATATCTCTGTTAATAGGCACAATATCAAAACCGTACAAAATGGACAATATTCCTCCAATAATTACCTAAAACTTTTGTCTAAAAGAATTTTCAATATGACCCACCATTACGCCACGGAGTGAGCAAAATGATTTAAATTATAAGAAAATTCCAAGTGCCAAGAGTGGTTGGCATGACAACTTTACTTTTAATTGATAAGGGATTAGCCATCAGCAGTTGCTATGACAACGCCACTGCACGAGATCACATTCTGTTTTCATATGTCTGTGGGAAGCGACTTCGGTATCGGAACTGGTAGCATGCTGAACTTCTATGCCCAAGGTCGCGGGTTCAAACCCGGCTGAAGTCGTCGGATTTACTAAGAGCGCCAAAAAAACCTGAGTATGCTTTCCTTCGGAGGGGAAGTTCCAACGTTCGTTGCGAGCTGATGGTTCCAGTGGCATCTAGTAGCCAAGTTCACAGCTAGGTGTCGTTGATGGTAGTATTTTAAATTATGTAGCCTATTTTAGGTAGATTTCATCAGAAAGCTAACTATTGCAATGGGTGCCATGTTTCGACTTCCGGAAAATTTCGACATATCTTCGCGTTTCACATCCCCCAGACCCCAAACCACCGTCAGTTCAAAAGTGTATATATATATGTGTGTGTATATATATGCACATATATCAGTTTCTTGTGGACACAATAACTGCCGCAATTTTGCACCAATCACTTAAATGTTTTACATAATATGTAACCCCTTAAAAAATCGGTCGAGTTCGTTAATGGGCAAAATCGGTTAAAGGGGGTGAAAATGGGGGGGGGGGGCCTTTTCTTTTTTTTTTCGAAAAAGTGAAATGTCGCTATAACTCTCTTAATACGTGAAATATCGAATCAATTCAAAGTTCTTAATATTTGTCGGATAAGTGCCAAAAAATTATGTCAAATAGGTTTTTTGATAGCACCAACCATTGACCAAAGGGGTGGAAAAAAGCGTTTTTTTCGGGAAACATTAATCATATCTCTGTTAATAGGCACAATATCAAACCCGTACAAAATGGAAAATATTCCCCCAATAATTACCTAAAACTCTGTCGGAAAGAATTTTTGATCTGACCTACCATTGCACCAAGGGATGAGAAAAATGATTTCGGAATTAAAGAACATGCCAAGTGCCATCAGAGGTTACCGTGACAACGCTTCTAAATTAATGAGGGATGAGCTATCAGAGATTGCCAAGACAACGCCATTGCACGAGATCACATTCATTTTTCCATCTGACTGTGGGAAGCGGCTAACTGGTAGCATGCTGAACTTATATGTCCAAGGTCGCTGGTTCAAAGCTGGCCAAAGTCGTCGGATTTTCTAAGAACGCTAAAAATCCCTCAGCATGCTTTCCTTTGGAGGAGAAGTTCCAACGTTCGTTGCAAGTTGCTGTTTGCGGTGGCATCTAGTAGCCAAGTTCACAGCTAGGTGTCGTTAACGTTAGTATATGGTACAAAATTAGGAACTACTACTTAAAATTGACCGTCTGCAGACCTTACCTGAATTACAGACTAATACAGTCATCACAATTAACACCGTTTATCAGATTCTACACACCCGGGGTTACATGACCACGTTGTCGCAGCCCCTAAACTGAGGAACCAACAAAAATCTCTGCGGGAGATAAAATTTTGCGAGAAGAAGTAACAGACTGTCAGATAGTTACACATCAGTTCCAAACCTTGCATAAGGACAGTGTGATCACAAGTATAAAAATGAACCCCGAATGACAAGAAGGTTACCATCCCCATAAGACAATAAAATGATAAAAATATGCATACAAAAACAAAAACAAAAAGTTGATTTTTAACCTCTAAATGTAAAATACTTTCTTGCAATCAGTGAGGTCTGATCCTCCTACGAAAACCTGCATATTTTGCCTATTATAGCCAATCCCCTAGTTTGCCCGGTGAAATCTACCTCCGCCTTCCGGCGTGCCGAGAGGATTTTTTTCTTTTCATGTTATCTCCTGCCTTCTGCTCAAGGCCCTCAAGGAGGCAGGGTGTATGTAGCCCCACCACTTCTGGTGCACCCTAGATATTGCTACACTCTCAGGGGCTCACGGCTGATGAGTTCGGGAGTTGGCGACCCCGAGGGATTCCTGAGCTGGGTCCGTTTTGCCCGCTTTTTCCTCTGACCTTGGGGCGGGCCCTCTCCTCTTTCCCTTTCCTATCTGCCTTCCATGGCTTTCCTTCCTTTCCAGTCCCTCAATCCTCATTCTTCGAGGGTTGAGGGCATTTCTTTTCTTTCTGTCCTATATTTGCCTTATCCTTTATTTGTTTACCATTTCTTCTTCTAGTATGTAAGTTTGTAGTTAGTATTAGTTATAGTTTTTCATTCTCATCTCATCTTTCACTACCACCCAAACCATTAGGAGCCGATAACCCAGTTGTTAGGCCCCTTAAAGCAACAATTATCATCATCATCATCATCATCATCATCATTTATTATTGTAATTTTATTTTTATATTTTTCATTTCTATATTTATGTTTTATTGTTACACATTAATTATTAACGTTTTATTTTAGTAAATTCTGTCTAGCACATTATGTCAAGTAGATACGTATATAATATTTGATTATCAGAAATACTAGCACTTCGGCATGAAAAGTCTCCGAAATTTGGCTGAAAGATTCAAACATCAGCATCTTTGAAAGACTAAACTGTCCTCATGACAGGTGTCTAATATAGAGACCACTAACCCATAAAGGGTTAATAGGAGTTATATAGATGGATCAGAGTCACATTTACCTTCCCGCTGGACCCTTGGTTTGAAAATTAAACGAGAGAAAGATCGTTTGATAAAATGGTAAGATATAAACTGGCAAAGAAACTAAGAACGAACAAATTATTATTACTTACAACTGGAAATTGTGGGTAGAGGGTGTACGTTTCATCACTCATCTAGGCACGCACTTTTATCTACGGACTTCTCAAGCTGTCCACTTTGTCGACACACGTGTTTAATATTGTGCTAAATTTTATTTCATTGTTGAGTTTTATTATCTTCTAGCAAATTTATAATTTATTTTCTGAGTTTAGTCTTTTTAAATAGTTTTGTGACTATTATTTTGTAATGTGCGAGAGTTCTAGGACCCCTATAACTCTAATTGTATTCAGTTAACCCTTCAGTGCCTCCGAGGCCCGGGGTGTGATTTAATCATTTATGGTAAAAGTGTTCGGAGCGCTAGAGCGAAATTCCCAATATTCCTCTCACAGTTAAGGAGAAAAGCAGTAATAGAACCAATCAACCATTATTGCTTATAGTTGAGTAACAATGTAGCTTTATTGTAATTTACCACACATTTACATGACGTCTCATGTTTTTAAATCATCCAGTTACTTATTCGCTTTGTGATACATGATATATGACTGAAAACTTGGCAAAAACCATAGTATGTTAATTTAGTGATGACTTCAAGTGAGGACGTCATAGTTTCATGCTGTGTCATGGTGTTTTAAAATCACACTTTCGTATACGTTTTCACATTTGATTGAATTATTTCCCCATTTTGATGTTAAATTTCCATTTTAGAACCCAAATGAACGTAGTGAAATAATCACATTCCATTCGTATTATTAATATTGACCGCACACCAGTATTTCCTATATAGCCCATACCCAGGCATCCTAGCCCCGGCTCATGTAAAACTGTACAAAAAACAAATAGTTCCGTGACCTATCTAGCATAATGACGAGATCAATTTGGTAATACTATCATTTCAAAGTACTGCAGTTTGAAATACACCTGAAATACTGTAGCCTAATAGCGTAACTTACTTCAGTTGGCAACCCTGGTGACCTATTCTTCGTTCCATCGTTTAAAGTAAAGAATGCACATACACAATTTGGTTGAAGTCTAATGGTTAGTGTGGACGTTACATGCTGTTTATATTGGATTTATCAGAGCGAGTAAAATCATGTTGGGGACAATGTCATGTATGTGATGCTCAGGACTAATCTGAAATATTACGATCTAATATAGTGCCAATTTTGGATAAAATCCATTTGTTAGTATAAAAGTTACATGTACCGGTAATAAAAATTTGGGACTATCAGAGAGTTTAGAATCATGTTGGCAGCACTGGGGTACATTAGTTACTACAAATTAATCTAGAATGTCAGGTACTATACGTGTGCAAAGTTTAGGGCTGTGGCATGCATACTTTCTGATATATTGTTATTAGGATTAAACAAACACAGAGAGCTTTTATTAACAGTTGGCAGCCCTGTCGGTTCTTACGAATACGCATAGTCATAATTGTTGTGGTACACAAAGCACATACGAAATGTTGTTAAAATCCATTTTATAGTATAGAAGTTATATGCATTTAGAACTGGACTTATCAGCAGGCTTAGAATCGCGTTGGGAGCACTGACGTATGTAAGTTACACCATACTACCGTAGAATGTCAGGTACTATACGTGTGCAAAGTTTAGAGCCGTTGGCTTGCATACTTTCTGATATATATATATAGCTTGCCACGGTGGGTGAGTGGATAGCGTGTCAGTCTACTAACCCCAAGATTACAGGTTCGCTCCTGGCCGTGGTAAGTGATTTTTGAAAGGTGGCAAAAATACGACACGCATGTCATACGATGTTGGAATGTCAAAGAACCCATTTGAATTCAGTAGGCCGTGTTCATAATGGCAAAATTAATCTTGGGAGTTTCCGCCAACACAAACTTCCTCGTTTCTCTAAGGGAAAGCGCTATAGTGTTCAAGGAGCTTAGATATCTAACCTCCTTGACTTTCATATTGATTCAAGGAACAACGAAATTCGACATGCAAGCTACCTTCTGGGTATCAAATTACAAAGCTTGCACCCGGCACTCGAGGCCATACGATATTGTTATATATGTAAGGGGTAGGGTTGCTTCTGATAACAGAACCCCTACCCAAATGTCAACCTCACCTGCACGTGGTGCACCCTGCTTTCGACTGACGAGGCTCTGGCGACCGAATGACCTCTACCAAGTGCCAACGGCCTCTTGGAGGGCGGAGGAGCGGGTAGAGGATTTGGGCACTCTGTTGTCCCTGGGATGAGAAATCGTCCCTAAAGGCGGATGAACCAAGATTGGTCAACGGCATCAGAATGTGGAAGGCACCGGGTAACCACCACATTAAAGATCTCTATGATATCCCCGGAATGAATGCATGATGATGTCTTCAAACGTAAAATATTCCGGAATAGCCCCCTATTCGGATCTTCGGAGGGGGATGCATGAGAAGACGAAGTTGAAAATAGGTACATGGAATGTGAGATTTTTGAAGGAATGTGGCATGTTGGAAAATGTGAAGAATGAAATGAAAAGACTAGAAATAGATGTGTTAGAACTGAGTGAGGTAAGGTGGCCAGCTAATGGAGATTTATGGAGCGGAGAATTCAGAGTTTTATACTCTGGATGCTCAGACGGAACAGGAGGCGTTACATTTATATTGTCAAAGAAAATAGGACAGAGAGTGACAGGTATATGGGGATGCTTCTCATCAAGTTAAAGACAGAACCTAGAGATACAGTTCTAATTCAATTGTACATGCTCACCTCTGCGTACACAGATGATGAAGTGGAGGAAGTGTATGAGCAACTGGAAGAAATGCTGCTGAAGCTCAAGGATGAGGAAAATCTCATTATCATGGGAGATATGAATGCAGTGGTTGGAGAAGGCAGAGAAGATACCACGGTAGGGAACTTTGGTTTGGGATCCAGAAACGAAAGAGGAGATAGACTCATTGAATTCTGTCGAAGTCACTCACTTGTAATCACAAATACGTTAATTAGTCAACCAAAGAGAAGAAGATACACATGGACAATGCCAGGAAATGGAAATAGATATCAACTAGATTATATACTAGTTAGAGAACGATATCGGAATCAAGTAAAACTAAGCAAAAACTACCCTGGAGCTGATGTCGACTATGATCATAACCTTGTGCTGATGACGAGCCAACTAAAACTCAAAAAGAAAAAGATAGAAAGACCCACACCAAAATGGAACTTGAGTAAAGCAATGAAAAACACCGAAGCAATTAAAAAGTTCAAGGAAGTAACTGATGACAAGATTGATCCTGAAGGACTGGGCGGACACAATATCCAAGAAAAGTGGGAAGAAATCAAGGGGAAAATAGTTGATGCAGCAGAAAAGTGTTTTGGAAAAGAAGAAAGAAGAATTTACAAGCCTTGGATTAAAGCACACATTTCGGAATTAATGACCGAGCGCCAAATGGCCAAACAGAGAGGTCACCATGACGACTACAAGAAGATAAGAAATAAAGTTAACCGAGAAACCAAAAAGGCTAGAGAACAATGGATTGGAGCGACATGCAGAGAGATAGATGAAAACATGACTAAAGGAAATACCGAGCAAGCTTTCTCGGAAGTTCGTAGACAATTCCAAAGGAAAACAAAGCCCTTGAGTACAATAAAATACAACAATGGAGATGTGATAATAGAAGAGGATAAGATAGCTACAAGATGGAAAGAATATGCAGAAGACTTATATGAAGGTCAACTAGATGACGATGTATTAGAGAAAGACACTGTTAATGAACAAGATGATCTGGGACCGTATACACTTAGGGAGGAATATGATAAAGCTTTTAAAGGGTTAAAACTAAGGAAAGCACCCGGAATAGACTCAATCCCAGGTGAAATCCTACAAACACTGAGTGATAAGGCAAAAACTTATCTGTATCAACTTGTAAATGACATGTATACTACAGGAGAAATATCAGAAGAGTTTGAGAAAACTGTACTGATACCTATTGTAAAAAGTAACCATGCACAGAAATGTCAAGATTACAGAACTATAAGCCTGACAACTCATGCCTCCAAAATACTCACAAGAATTGTTTACCACCGCATGGAGAAGAGAACTGAAGAATATCTCTCAGAAGATCAATTCGGGTTCAGAAGAAATAGAGGAACGAGGGAGGCAATCCTGAGTCTGAGAACAATCATTGAAAAGGCCATAAGAATCAATAGAAACATCCTCATTGCTTTCATTGACACAGAGAAAGCTCTTGATAATGTAAATTGGAACAATATGTTCAAAGCCCTTAAAAACTTGAACGTGGACTACAGAGATCGGAAAATCATTTACCAGTTGTACAAGAACCAGACAGCACTTATTGGAAAGGCACAAATGGCCGCGAAAATAGGAAAAGGAGTAAGACAAGGGTGCAGCCTTTCACCTCTGCTCTTCAATGTGTATGTAGAAGAAGCAATAAAAGAATTTTCAGCAACGTGCACAAATGGAATAAAAATAAACGGTGAATTGTACCAAAGAATACGTTTCGCAGATGGCATTGCCATCATAGCAGATGATGAGAAAAAAACTAGAAATTGCATTACATGAATTAAATGATCTTCTAAGGGTAAAATGAAGATTAACAAAACAAAAACCAAGATAATGAAATGTAGTCGAGATGGTAGTCAGAACAGTAATGTATGGTTGGAAGGAGAAAGATTGGCTCAAGTAAATCTTTTCAAGTACTTGGGAAGCATTATTACTTCTGATGGGAGATGTGAATAGGATATTCACCCTCGAATAGCCCAGGCTAAAGAAGCTTTCAACAAGAAGAGAAGTCTCCTGATATCCAAAGCCATATCCCTACAAGTCAGAAAGCACTTCATTGAAAGCTACATTTGGAGCATTGCGACCTTTGATTGCGAAACTTGGACACTATTGAAGGCCGACAAGAAACAATTATGTGCATTTGAAATGTGGTGCTGGCGACGAATGCTACGGATACCTTGGACCCTAAGGCTAACTAATGAAGAAGTTCTAAGAAGAGCAGAAGAAACCATCAATCTGACAGAAACAATCAAAAAAAGAAGAAATAATTGGATAGGCCACCTACTCCGGCATTCCCCATGGTGCATCACACTGCTTGGAGGGAAAATGGAAGGCAAGGCAGGAAGAGGACGACCAAGAGCAGAGATCTTTGATGACATCGGAGGAAGATGTCCGTACCACCTGATCAAACAGCGGGCTCAGGATAGAAGACCTTTGGACGAAGACATTCATGCTACCCACCAACCGCCAGGTTGAGGAGAGAAAGAAGAAGATATATAATAGGGTTAAAACATAGAGATAGTATTTATTAACAGTTGGCAGCCCTGGTGGCTCTTAAGAATAAACACAGTCATATCTGTTGTAGTACACACGAAATTTGGTTGGCCTAGAATCATGTTGGCAACACTGGCATGTATGGACTTCTGAAAATTAATCTGTAATGCTATTATCTATATGTGTGCCAATTTCGGAATAGTTCGCATGCATAACTTCTGAGGTATCAAACATAGAGCTCAAATCACAATTGCGATTTTTAAGCAGTTGGTAGCTCTGACCTCAATTTCAAATATGGCCTTGAGATATTCCGGTATCGATCTTTACTCTATCTGAATTTGGTTTCGATAGCAAGAGCCGTTTAGGAATTGATGGGGAGAGGGGACACACACACAGGCAGGCAGACAGACAGACAGACAGACAGACAGACATTTTCCCGGATCAATCTCATAAGAGGCGGCTTCTATGCCCAAGATCGCGGGTTCAAACCCGGCCGAAGTCGTCGGAATTTTTAAGAGCGTTGAAAATCCCTCCAATGCCTTCCTTCGGAGGGGAAGTAAAGCCGGCGGTTCCATGTCATAGATTTATGGCATGTTAAAGAACCTTCCACTAATTACACCTGTGTGAAGCTAAACTATACATTAGGTTAAATATTTGACAAACGCTCTTAGGTTCCGACGTTCGTTGCCAGGAGCCGACTGCGATGGTATCTGGTAACCAGTAGTAGTTGTTGACTGTTGCGATTGGCGGCAAAAGTAGGAACTACTTGAAATTATCGCCTGCAGTCCTTACTTGAATTGAAAACAGATAACACACACTAATACAGTCATCACAATTAGCACCGGTTATCAGACAGATTCAACACACACCCAAAGCACATGAGGCTACATGATCGCGTTGTCGCAACCCCTAAACCGAGGAACCAACCGACCAACGATCTCATAATTCTACTGTTTCTTCATTTTTAACCTATTTTCATTTTAAGAAAAATAGGCTTATGGGATCACCTTTTGTCCGTGTGTGTGGGCGTATGTGTGTGTCTGTGTGTGAGTCCCGCCTAATAACTTTTAAACGGCTGGGGCGATTTCAATGAAACTCGGTAAGGTCGTAGCACCATTTTGGTCGACCCCGATCGTGGCCTTCAAATTTTGTTACGTCTCACCAATCCAACATGGCGGCTGTGCGAAATATTTCCCCAGCATTCAATATCTCCGAAACTATTTTAGCTATAGCCCTGAAATTTTGTATGGTGATAAAGGGCACTACTGCAAGTTTACCTATGAGAATTTCAAAAACATGGTAACTACAAAACCAACATGGTGGGTAAGTAAAATTGACTGGACATTTGAACTGAATTCTACTGATGATGGCAGTGGGCTATATACAATAATATAACAATTGGGCTTTACCCTTCCTCATTACTAATCCTCATAATATTTTACCTCTTTTTGTCAAATCGCACAACCATTCCTGTGGCTGACGCATCACGACATCAATTATTAATTATATACAGTATATATATATTTATTATCATGTCAGTTCACAACTGAACAACAAATTCCACATTTATTTTCTCCTTACTTTATCGAGCTACATGCTTGTATCAACTAGAAGCCTCACTGCTCCATAAATAAATAATACCAATTCGGCCAGCACATAGCTGTTAGTGATTCACGTGTTTCTTCCCCTTGTTCATATAACATTCAGTCATCATACGACTTTACCATTTGATCCTAACGTAAACAATCTTAAAACCCTATATTACACAAAACTCCTTCCGGTACTCTGAATACCTTCAGCGTCCCACTATCTCATTGCATTATTCTAGGTGCTTTATGCAACCTCTTAACTTGTTCGATAATATTCGCTAGTAAACAAAATCCTCATCTGATATTAATGTGCAATAAACTGTAGAAAATCTGGATCATAAATATAATTCAAATGTTCAAAAATGTTCAAAATTTATCCAACAATGTTCAAAATATACAAGAGTATTATTATTATCATCAAAACTTATTCAGAAAAACATGATTATTATTATTATTCGTCGTTTGGGCCTACTGAGGACCACGGGTCTCGTATTTCCTCGTCGCTTTGTCTTTTCTCTTCTTCCAGTATTTTTTCATCATCTGACTATGAGCCAGCTTTCTTTCCTCCGTCCATGGTGGTCTACTGACACCGGTGTTCTTCCTAGCTGTCAGTGATACAGGAAAAACTCCCTGTCAGATGGCTTGCCGGAATCGTTGGCGGTCCTGTATGGAATTAAGTGGAATCCCTAGGTTGTCTAAATCCGTCCTGACCGTAGAGATCCACTTGGTCCTAGAGGCCTTCCCTCTTCCTGCCACTGTGAAGATCTTACTGGTGAGCCGGCAAGGGATCATGCGGGTCAAGTGTCCATAGAAGGCCAGGCGCCTCTTTCTTATACAAGTCACAATGTCTTCTTGATGGCTGTAAAGCTCATCATTGTGCCGAATTCTGTAGGTGCCTCCCTCTTCCCGTATATGTCCTAATATCGTCCGCAGGATCTTCCTCTCCTTGAGTTCAAGTTTCCTGAGTGGGCCTTTCCTGGCCATCACGAGGCATTCAGAGGCGTACAGAACAGATGGAAGTCTGGAATGAAATACTTGACATGTCTAAGTACGAATCCAAAAAGTAGGACAGTAAAAATCCATTTCCAAAATTTGTCAGCAACGAAAAACCTACGGCTGACCTCAATTACTTCAAAGAAAAGGAAACTACCGCAACTGACCTGTAACTTTGGTCCGTAGAATATGCGAATACGTAAAAATATCAAAAAGTTTGTGCCAAACTACAAAAATGGTGTTGATATTTCACTTAGAAGGAAAATTCCAAATGCCAAAAATTAAGAAGATAAACTTTCGCTTACATTTTGCTGGTCTTGAAGTGTTGAATCTTCCAGATGGTTCATCCGATGGTCCGATACTTCAGGGTTTCCACATAGCTCGTTCCGTCAAACGCACGCCTCTAACCGCGTATCCGCCTCCATGTCTGCCCACAATCCACTTAGCAGCAAATATTGAAACGTACGAACACTTGCCCATATCCGGCACGATCAACTTCGCATTTCACCTGCATTATAGCTTGTGCTATAGGAGATTTCGTGGTTTTACCCGCCTGCTTCATGTTTTCAGTCCAGCAGTAATTCTTGATGCAGCTTGTGATGTGATACGCTTATAGTCTTTTCAATGGTTCAAATCGAAGATCCTGATATAGAAGTTAAGCCTATAGGGTTGAGAATATGCTTCTCCCACTACACGCTAGGCATGTCTGGTCCCAAATCGTCGCTAGTTCCTGTGGTCGGGTAATAGGGATTGCCCTAACACAAATCTGTGAAACAGATTGGCCCCCCTATGCTGAATCCTACAGGGTTGAGAATATGCTTCTCCCAGAACACGCTAGGCATGTCTGGTCCCAAATCGTCGGCTAGTATTTCACCATGCAGACTGGTATCTGAAGAAATATATAAGTATATGAGTCTCGGCTGATCGTAAAATAATAGAGACAAAAGCTCAGCGCTCACTGTTCGTAGATGAATTGAAACAACAGCAACAAGTGCTGTAACGTAAAGTTCCACCTTACAGGCACACTGTCTGACAATCGCAGCGTACACAAAATTTATCATTTGCTCACTCAGCGTTACGGAGCACAACAGGAAGAAGAATGACTGACTGATTAACGACGAATGACACACGCTGCGTCCTACGGCGCTGTTAAATACTCATCGCTCAAAGATCTCGAACATTCTGACCCGCTGACGCGTCATCACATGAGACCGGCCTCGCTGTTCTAGCAGGCGCGCTCACCCGGAGCTACGTCATAGCTGTGAAAAGTCTGCAAACTTCTAATGTAAATATCTCCACTTCTCGTGATCGGATTTTCTTCAAAGTTGGTTCATAATCTTCCAAATATAAATACTAATAAAATATATTACATGCGGTGACTCCAAACCATCAAAACGATGTTCACAATAACAGAGCTTCGCCATTACCAACGTGCGTGCTACCCGCCTCCTGCAAGGGCACTCTACTTTTCCTCCTGCGAACGATGTCGCACGTGCTTCAAAATTGTGCGTTGTGACAACATGTGCATCAAATCCATATTCCCATGTTGAATAAGGGCACAGTACGGAACGTCTACTATATACCTATCCCTATATTGTTATACTATTATTATAATTATATAATGGGGCAGATGACCTCGTAGTTGTTGTTTGAGTCTTCAGTCTTTTGACTGGTTTGATGCAGCGCACCACGCCTCCCTGTCCTGAGCTAATGGTTGCATCTGTACATAGCTTGCACACCCTACATCCGAGGAACTCTGTTTAATATGTTCTAACCTTGGTCTACCCCTACAGTTCTTGTCCTCGACCCTTCCATAACTAAGCTTGCTATTCCTGGGTGTCTTAGTATGTGTCCTACCAACCTATCTCTTCTCTTCATTATCAGTCTCCAGAAACATCTCTCCTCTCCCACTAGTCTTAATACCTCTTCGTTTGTAACCTTATCAACCCATCTGGTCTTCATCATTCTCCTGTAACACCACATTTCAAACGCTTCAATTCTCCTCTTTTCTGCTGCACCAATAGTCCAAGTTTCACATCCATAGAGTGCCACGCTACAGACAAAGGCCTTCAAAAATGACTTCCTAATACCTAAATCTATATTCGATGTCAACAGATTCTTTTTTTGTGTAAATGCTTTCATTGCCTGAGCTAACCTACTTTTTATATCCTCTTTGTTTCGTCCATCACTGATTATTTTGCTTCCTAAGTAACAGAAGTCTCCTACTTCCTTCGGTTTTCACCTGTCAATTTGATGCCCATAGAGGTTTCTGATTTGTTTCGGCTGCATTCCAGTATTTTTGTTTCACATTTATTATTTTTCATCATGAATTACTTCCTCAAGACGGAGTCCATACCATTCAAAACTCATTCAAATCCTCAGGCGTGTCGGCCAAGATGATTATGTCATCGGCAAATCTCAGAGTAGAAATTATTTCTCCTTGAATCTTCACTCCCCCTTTAAATTTTTCTCCAATTTCCTTCATTGCTTGTTCAATGTAAAGATTGAAAAGTATGGGTGATAAGTTGCAGCCTTGCATTACACCTTTCTGAATACCAGCTTCTCTCTCTCTCATGTCTTTCAGCTCGGATGACTGCTGTCTGGTTTCTGTATGGATTGTAGATCACCCTCCTATCCCTGTACTTTATTCCAATCGTTTTCAAAATGTCAAACAATTTAGTCCATTCAACGTTATCAAAAGCCTTTTCTAAGTCTACAAATGCCATGAACGTTCTCTTATCTTTCCTTATACTACCTTCCAAAATCGGCCTAATACTTAGTACAGCTTCCCTTGTTCCTACATTTCTCCTGAAACCAAACTGGTCTTCACCCAACTCCGTTTCTATCTGGCTTTCCATCCTATAGTAAATTATTCTTGACAGGATCTTTGAAGCATGAGTAATGAAGCTGATTTTACGGCAATCTTCACATCTGTCAGCTCCCACTTTCTTCGGTATAGGGATAATAACATTCTTCTTGATATCAGAGGATACCTCACCTGTTTCATATATCCTACATACCAAGTGATATAACATGAACTAAGTAACTTCTGGCACGCATCCCAATGGGACAGCTTCGCCGAGCACCTACATGACACCATCAAAATCAGAGCAACGAGGAAGCATGAAACGCTAGAAAATACATTAAGAAAACTTGGAGAAACACAGAACAATCAGTCTAATGAAGAACATACGAATAACAATTTATTCAATTTCCACAGCAGAGTAAACAACAAAACGAACGTAACCTTTTCTCAAGATGAAATGAATATGTTAGACAAAGGTTTGAAATTCAACTGCACAGACGCACATACGAACCACAATACAAAACAGTTAATCACAGATATTGAGATAGCCAGTCACAAACTCCCAGCAGAAGACAGGGAACTAACCAAAAATCTTGCCACCAACGGAGCCAAAAAAATCCTCAAGCGAGAGGGCGAAAGCAATAACATTCAAAACAACAAACAACTCAAAGAAATAAGGTCATCGTAACAAAAAATAAAAGAACATGACCTAATCATCACAAAAGCAGATAAGAGAAACACTACAGTAATTTTGAACAAAACAAAATACATTGAAGAAACAGTCGAATTCCTAAACAACAACGAAATCAAGGAATTAATAAAAGACCCCACCAACAAATTCCAAAAACAAATAAAAATGCGCTAAAAGAAACAGAATACATACTGACCAAAGCCGAAAAATCAAAATTAATATACATGATTAGTGATTAATCGGAATATTGGTGTACATGTTAGTTACATCGAAGGATACTAGCCTAAAGCTAGGTTTCATTTGTAGGGTGTTCAATGCTGTTACTAGTTCTGTTGTGTTCTTTTCAGAGTTGTTTTTGTCGTTGGAAAGACGGCATTTTAAGATTTTTAGTAACTCTTTGCTGATTTTGTAATTAGGGGCATTCCTACAATTGACTATTGGTCTCATTGGGCACTCCTTTTTGTGTATTTTTGGTTCTCCCATCAATGACGGTATTTTCGGGTTCATGATCTTTTGGGTACATTTGTGTTGACTAATCTCTGGTTGTACCAAAACTCTACTAACGAAAAAATACTTAAGTTCCACCAACAACAAAATACTATCACTAAAACAGTCTGTCACTAGGCACACTCACATGCAACCTCACACATCACAGTGTAATGAAACAATGAACTATATCTAATAAACAATGCAACTGCCAGTATACACAATCACACACCACAGTCTAATGGGCCAATGAACTATATCTAATAAACAAACTAAGTACATACTTAAAACAAAAACCAACCACACACCCACATTCTAGAAGCGGAAATGGAAAACAGAAATGAGAGTAAGGGAAACCAAAGACAGGGGGAAAGGAAATGCCCTCAACCCTCAAAGAACGAGAATTAAGGGACCCGGAAGAAAGGAGAGCCAGGAAAGGTAAATCTATTGTTTTTAACTGACGAGTTTTGGGTGAACATGGGGAATACCATGACAAACGAATGGAGAGATACTAAAATTAAAAGTTCTCGTCAGCATTTTACAATGTCATCAGCAAACTTTCCAAACAACGTAGGAATTCAGTATATCAATACCGGCTACTTACAATATTTCAAACTGAAACAATACTTTGTTGGTCTAAATGTATTACTGGGAGAAACACATTTAATAAACCTACTGCACAGCTAATTTTTCACCGCGCCTACGCAGATTATCTAGAAGAAATTGTTCCCCAATTGAAACAAGTAGCTGAACAAGTAGCCCCAATAAATCCAAGGAAGAAACACCAATGGTGGAACGATGAGTGTGATAAAACAGTGGAAGATAGACATCAAGCCTGGTTACTGTATCAGAGTAAAAAAACAGACGAATCACTCTTGCAACTCATAAAACAAAGGAATATAACTTAAAAAATAATACGAAGTGTTAAACGGCAATACCAAAAGGATATACTTCTGATGATCGAAACAAATAGCGCGAAAACAAACTCAAGAGCTACAACATTTTTAGTAAACAACTACAAAGATATTAACCACCAACATTAATGTTAAAAGACAAAAATGGCGAGTTAGCTCATAGTAATAAAAAATACAGAAATTTTAGCAGAAACATTTAACAAGTTGCTAAATTGCGAAGATCCACCTGAACAGCTTCAAATAAATACCGACACCACTGTTAAAACACTATCAGAAAACATAAATCCACCCACAATCCAAGAAGTCTGCAAAGCTCTGAGAGAGCTCAAAAACTACAAAGCGAGTGGAGAAGATCAAACATTTGCAGAATTGTGGAAATATGCAGCAGAACCAGTAAAGATTGCAGTAGACCAATGCATAGTGAACATTTGGATCAAAGAAGAACTGCCAGACTATTGGACTACAGCTATAATACATCCATTACACAAGAAATGAAAAAAATCAAATCCTGACAACAATCGAGGAATTTCCCTTTTGGATATCACATATAAAATCATGCCACGAATTCTATATAATCGTTGTAAAGATCAATTAGAACTGGAAATAGAAGAATACCAAGGTGGATTTCGGCCATGGCGAAGCTGCCCTGAACAGATAATTGCCTTAAAATTAGTAATGGACTACCACAAACGTAGACAAAAACAGCAAGTCATAACCTTCGTAGACTTCAAAAAAGCTTATGATTGTATACATAGATCTTCATTGCTGAAAATACTAAGGAATTTCGGACTTCATCCTAAATTAATAAGAATTATAAAACTAACTCTAACAAAGACCAAATCTAAAGTAAAATTCAGAGGAGAAATATCTGAGCCGTTTACGATTAAAACAGGATTAAGACAAGGAGATGGTTTATCGCCTTTACTTTTCATTGGAATACGTATTGAGGGAATGGTACAGGGAAAATCCTAGGAACCAAGAAAGATCAAATAGACTTAAATTGCTTGGGATTCGCAGATGACTTAGCGTTACTGGCTAATAACATTCAAGAAGCCAGAAGCATACAGTAGTCATAACAGGCAATGACACGTGAACTGCAATAGCTTCCAGATCAATGGTTAGTGGAAACTCTTCACTATAGCAGCCAGAGCGAACGAAGGGGCAAACGCCACCGGAAGCCCGGTCTGCGTCTTGTCGCTCTTTTGAGTATAGTCTGAAACCTCTCAGCACAGTCTCGTGATCAGGCCAGAGGTTCGTTTCCTGTAGGCAGACTAGACTCGCTGTGTATTGTGCAATGAACTGACGGAGCTAAGTCAAATGCCTGTCATAACTGTTACAGTTCCACTGTAACAATGCCATAGTGTGAACTTTTAAACTAGGGAATAAGTTGGAGCAGCAAGCTACAACTTAACCTCTG
Source organism: Meconema thalassinum (assembly GCA_946902985.2). NCBI lineage: Eukaryota > Metazoa > Arthropoda > Insecta > Orthoptera > Tettigoniidae > Meconema > Meconema thalassinum. Next base: position 220,256,506 of record OX336391.1, read on the forward strand.
TCGGATCATCACCCACTACGTCGCCAATAATATCCATGTCCTCATTCGAGACCGTGGAGTGGGCCGACCCAGTGGAAGATTTCCGGGACACAGTTTGGTGGCGGGAGGAACTCCGTGGGGAGCGCGCTGACCTGAGGACCGAAACGTACCTCGTAGTTCCGCCCCTTAAAACAACTAACTATTATAATTATTATTATTATATTATGGCGTACAACGACGAGACAAAGCTCATTTTCAGCCTCTTGGTGTCAGAAACAAAACTCGGTGGCCCTAAAGGACCCTAAAGGGCCCCCAAAATCTACATCTTAAGGCTCTAAAACCCACAGTTTCTGGTCCCAGAAACTAATTTCATTTAATAAACTAATGAAGGAATGCAAGCCAGTAACCATGACAACAGTTTCTCAAGAGGTGACTTCCAACTTTCCATCTATTTCTGCAAGAAGTAATGCCATTCCATTTATTACATTTCTGTGAAAGTTTGCAAAGGGCTATAAGGTTATCACGTAACCAATTAAAACTGTCAAATTCATCAATGCCCTTAAGGGGGTCAAGGGGATCTCTAGATTTTTTTCACATAAATTACACGTGCGATATGTCGTACGGTTCAGAAGGTCTATTATATCTCCAAACAACAACATTATTTTCAAAAATTTCTGAATTGAAATAGTATTTTGTGCGGCTTATTGGTCTAACATACTTGAAAAGCTACGCTAAGGTTAGAACAGAAGTTGAAGGAGAACTCTTCAGAATAGAGAAAGGGGTCAAACAAGGGGATCCCACATCGCCCAAACTTTTCACCTGCGTCCTCGAAATTTTGTTCAGAAAACTAAACTGGGGAAACAGGAACTTCGGAATTAACATTAACGGAAGACGTCTATCTAACCTCCGCTTTGCAGATGACATTTTGCTATTTGCAAAGACAGCAAAGGAACTAAACACAATGCTAGGTGAACTCCATTACACGAGCGAAGAAGTGAGACTGCAAATGAACCCCAGAAAAAACAAAATAATTACAAATTCCGAAGAGTTACCAATCATAGTGAATGCCACACCTATGGAATATTGCAGCCAATGGATAAGTATGACACAAACAAGCGGCCGAGAAATCAAAAGGAGGATTGGATTGACGTGGGGAAAATTCTGGAGCCTAAGCTTCATCCTTATGGACAAATAATTGAACCCTAAATTAAGATTCGATGTACTTCAAAGCTGTGTCTTCCCAATGTTAATATATGGATGCTAAACGTGGTCATTTAGTAAATGTCAGACAAGACTGCTCCAGATCTGTCAACGGAAAATGGAAAGGAGAATCCTAGGTGTTAAGCTAAGCGACAGAATCAGTAACACAGATCTGAGAAAAAGAAGTGGGTTGGAGGACACAGCAACAAGAGCTCGGCAACTGAAATGGCGCTGGGGTGGACACATATCCAGAATGCACCAGGTTAGATGGGTCTACTCCACGTCTGTGTGGGATCCAAGAGCTGGCAAGAAAAGCAGAGGACGCCCCCGTCGCAGATGGTCGGACGAATTTAGGTTCGAGGCATGTGTTACGTGGACCAGAAATGCCAGGGATAGAAAGCTATGGAAGGAAATTCAGAACAGTGTAATAGTGTAACAATGTAAATACCGTAGTACGGATGAGTGTTAATTTATTTTGTATTAATGTGTGTCAATATGTATTTAGGAAAGACGTCTCTCAAGAACTGGCTCCTCTTGGGAGACTACTTGAGGCACCCCCTACCTCTCCGGTAGGAGGCCCTTGCCCATCAGGGATCTACGGGCTTATCTTATCTTATCTTATCTACTTCTATCTTTAGGAATTTGGGCCACTGGAGGCTAAAAAACCTGAATTTTCATGCACCACAAGCCTTTATAATTTATTAAAGGGGGTCTTCCTGTGGATGGGGAATTGACACAACGGTGAGGGTCAGCTCTTATGTGACGTGTATTGCATTTCTTCTACGAGGTTTTCAATTTTATTTTCACGTCAGGACGTATACATTAGGTAAAGTTAGACTGAGAGCACATTTTAACTTATCATTTTTCTTTGTCGACAAACGGGTTCCAAGCCCCTAACCATTGCAACAGCAGCTAAATTGATAACGTCTGGTTATTAATACCGAAGACCGTTCGAAAAACGGGTACTTCTGCTAGATATTTATGAATCTGGCATCCCATGATGGTTATTTACAGGGTTATATTATTATTTTTATTCTGTGGAATTTATGTTATGATGTGTTTTGTTGTTGTTGTTGTTGTTGTCGTTGGTAATAAATGATAGAGGTACAAATTTTAAATGGCGGCCTTGCCCCCCCCCCCCGCAGTATTATTAGGCGTCTCGTGCGAGGTAACTGGTTTCCGGGATTCATCCATCCTTGGGTCACTTCATGGGCCTGGGACGGCTGGAGCCTTTCCATGTGTGTTCCACGGTCTTCAACGGGCACAGTACATACACTCCAAGCATCATCAAAATTTTTATGTGATCATTTATAATATCATACCGTACAATTAGCCACAAATGATATAAGTATTTCCATTAATCGATGTCTTGTTGAAAGGCAGAGCTAAATATTAAACGTTTTGTGGCTCAGTGCTCGAGAACAATAACATGTTTTATCAAATTTAATGCTCAATAGAATAGATTCGTCTGAAGAAAAATAAGCTACGTGTCTTTCATATATAATTATGCCATGTACAACTGCAGGAGTAGACAACATGCGATTCTCCACGTCATTTATCATTCTCTCCTTGCCTATTTTAGCCACGTCTGACAGTATTCAATCAATCGAGAAGTTTTATCATTTCAAATGATCTTGTCGACTTCATCGTTATGCTTTGATCTACCGTTATGCGTTATGGTTACGGCGTGTATGACGGCATCATGTTGTTCAGTACATATGCACCGAGTCTGAGTTTACTCCTGGGGTCTGGCGTTATGCGATACGGAGACGGCGAGTGCGTGACGTCATGACTCATTAGTTTATGTGAGGCGGGGAAGAGATTGGTCGTAGTTGAGATCAATCTTCACATTGCATACATTCATACAGATTAGGTTATTGCCAGCCACAACAAAACCTCACATAAATAACAAAGTAATGCTTTTAAGTTGCAACAACAGATCACGCTGGGAGCATTAATGCCTATTACTCAGAATAGCAAGCAGAGCGCACCACAGGCGACAAACTTAAATATACACTTTCTCGGGGTGTTCAATCCGGTGAGTGAGTGCATTGAGACCGGACGCTACAAGAATCAGTTTCTAAAACCATATAAGTTGACATAACTTTATTACATTTAGTGCAGTGTATCATTCATTTGTGTATTCGCCACACGAGATATTACAATGCAATTAGGCCACTAGTTTAAATAGGAACGGTTGATTTAGAACATTAATAACAAAATAGTGTAGACAACATAACTACCGAGGTTATTCACAATCACAATTCAATAGATCACAGGCTACATACTTAAACCACATTAATAATAATAATAATAATAATAACGCAACAACCACAGAAGTGAACTATGTATATTGTCTGTAAATAAGTTTGACGCGTTAAACAAGTTTCTACAAACTTGTGTAATATAAACGTTGTATATTTGTGTTCAAGTGTAATTCATAAACATCGTGTAGTCTAGTAATTAAGCCTATGTGAACAGGATTTGAGGATGGACGCCTGACGTTCGTTACATGTCATCCAATTCAGTAGTATTTGTTCATAAAAGCGTGTTAGTTTGTAGAATATGTAAATACTTGTTTCCCGCCAAATTTAATAGGGCACAATTTTAGTTGACCGACTGGAAAGCTTTCTTTAATGGTGAAGGTATTGGGGAACAAGTTAGACTGAACCTTCCGATGCGCATGTGCGTCCAGTTGCATTACGTCATCCCCCTGCCTGGATTCTTTGTCAACCAGTGAGCACATACTTCATCACGCGCTGGTTAGAAGTTGCCAAGTAGTCATTATTCCCAACACCTTGGCACGGTACAGATGCTGTCAAGGCAAGCGAAGCACGACTGAGCAGCTCTGTTCTATGACAAGCACGGCAACAAGCTTGCTGTCAGGAGTGTGTGAAGTGGGCGGGCTCTCAGTTCATTACCACCAATTCCAATGCTATGTCACTGAGAATGCTCCTATTCGATACTTTAGGCTTGCATAATATAACCACGACGAGCAGCGAGCAGCCCCAAACAGTTGTTGCACCAAAGAGGGGAAATCGCATTTGCGCCTAGTGATCCCACTACTTCCCCTCCTAGACGAGACTCCGCCATGACAGGCCAGGTCTAACTTGCCACGCTATAATACAGATTATTATGGAATTTAATAGGCATACATCAGATAAACACACACGTACTGATACAAGCTGTTTTCTTCTTTTCAGGCCAAGACAAAGTTTCAGGCGATGGGAATGGTAAGTTACGTTCCTACTTTCGGTTAGCCAAATCGTGGACAGAAACACGAAGTGCTCTACTTCTACGTAGTCCCACCGTACGTTGTCCTAAGGAATGGGAATGTTCTGAAATTTCCATTGATATACTGAACTGCAATGTATTCCACACCAACTGGGAAAATTATGCGCGTTAAAGCGCAATGCTATGGGCAGGGCCGCCGAGAAGAGGGGGACAGATGCATAGGGGCCCCGTAAGCAATGAGGGCCCGTTAGTGGTGCACGTTATTTTTAGTTTATTCTAGCTAGTATTGTATTATGCAAAATGTTGTCTATAACTTTCAACCTGTCCGAGGCTTCGCAGAGTAAGGATGCCGATTTGTCTACAGCTCTGCAGAAGATATCTTATGTCACCGAACTTTGAACAGTCAAGACAAATGAGGCAGAAAAATGACAGGAAGAAAGTTTGATTTGAAAGTTGACAATGTAGCCTATATTAGATCAAACATTGTAGTTACAATGCCAAACACAAACACAAAATCAGCACGAATCTTTACGGTAACAGGAAAATACTATGAAATGTGCAGGAAATTAGAAATCTACGTCCAGAAATTTGCAACACCATCAGTCTAGCCATCAAGGACATGGAAAGAGTGCACCGTCCCTAATGTTTGCATAAACAAACTGGGCAATATTGCAAAAGAAATTACACTGTACCTTAATGTCCGCAACTCCAATTTCTGCACAGGGCATTCATTACATTCGTAATATTTCGCCGACAATTTTAGTGAATGCTGTTGTTGACATAAACTCACCAGAACGTCATGGAGGAAGCAGTCATATGTCATTAGTTCCACGGAAATTATAATCCAGCTCTCTGTTCAGTAAATGGGTCTTTTAGGCGAAACATTTCCGCCAGATGGCATAACTGTTCTATCATTCTATACGCATCGAATTTGAAGAATAACTAGTTGATAGTACGATACATTTTAATTTTAAAGGATTTGTAAGGGCCTATTTTGTGTTATTTGACCATTGTGGTGTTTGAAGCCATATTTTCAGTGTTGCCTTAGTAAACAAGAGTTTAGTGCTTTTAAGTCGGTCAACACGAATGTACCCAAAAGAGATGGGTTATGCCCTAATCCTGAAATAAATTACATGAGATTAATAAAACACTAGGATGACCAGTTTCGATCGTCAAGCGATCATCATCAGATCCATTACACTTAGGCTACAAAATCTATGTTTGAAATACAGGTGAAAATATTTACAATATGTACAATTATTTTGTTGCAGTATTGGTACTGCAACTGTCAGTGTATGCTAAATGCAGTATACATGTTAGGTGAAATGCTAAAAGGTGATAGCTATCCGGAGATTGTACTTTACAGAGATTATATGGTTGTAAACTATGGTTAAACTATAAAATTTTAGGCTAACTACTTATCTGATTGTCTTCCGTGTTACAGCTACTCGCAGTTTTCGTGCTCACTGGAACTCACTGTGCGGTCGACTGCGCTGGTTATCTTAACGAGTGGTTTTTCCCTGCCTTCTCCCCCCTGTCCCTACGTGCTGTGGGGAGTGATAGCGATGTGTTTATGTGAGGTGTTGCCAACCTAGATAAGATGTATGTTATTGAATGAGGTGGGTCTACAACTATTAAAGACCGTGGATTAGCCATCGCCACGCGTGGAGCATAACCCATTCGAACTAAGCGTTGACGGTCTTATGAGGACGTCCCGGCACGTTTAATACTGCCGCGAATATGGGCCTTGGTTTATTGCAGAAGAAAAGTACATCGTACACCTGATCCAGATAACATTTACCTATTAAAACCCCCCTAATTTTCCCCCTTTTTTATCTAGCTTGGCTGTGTCGCTAAATTGTATTTTGTTTCCGACAGGGTGTGTTTTTAGTAGCGTGAAGAGGGGTGAGCTCTCCATGAACGTGTGTTCATTTAGATTGTTGGGATTGTTTCATTTGGATAGATGTATCTCGATTGCTTCCTTTATGTCAAGAGTTCTGCCTTTCGATTCGTGATGGATTATTTTAAGGTCCGACTCTATGTTGGTAAAGCTGTGCCCTGCGTCACACATATGTTCGCACACGGCAGAATGTGTTCCGTATCTTATCGCATTCCTATGTTCATTATAACGTGTGTCTACTCGCCTTCCACTCTGCCCGATGTAATTAGCTTGACAATCGGTGTCTTGGCACGTTATAGAATATACCCCTGACCTTGAATACGGGTCACGTTTATTTAGATTACTATTTAGGAGGTGCCTAGCGGTTGTGTTTTTCGTCGTGAAAGCTATCTTTATGCCTTGTTTTTTTAATAGGTTAGTGATTTTATATGTATTCGCATTCACATAGTTGAAACGCGCAAATTCTTTCTCATTACTGTCCGGTTTGGGAATCGTTTTATCTTTATTTTTATGTTTGGCTATAATTTGATTTATTTTGCTTGGCGAGAAGTTGTTTTCCTTTGCTATTTGCATAATAGTTCTTATTTCCTTATTATAGTTGTCTTTTGACATGGGTATGTTTAAAGCCCTGTGCACCATTGAATTGAAACCCGCTAGTTTGTGCGTACTGGGGTGATTAGACTGATTGTCGATTGCATGCGAGGTTTGTGTTGCTTTCCGGAATATGGAATATGAAAGGTCGTTGTCTTTACGTTCAATAGTTATATCGAGATAATTTATTTTCCGGTCTATTTCGGATTCCTTAGTGAATTAGATAGAGTGGTGAAGGCTATTAATGGATTGGAGAATTGTTTCTTCGCTTGTTAGTTCAGTATCGTAGATGCAAATTACATCATCTACGTATCTTTTTCATATTACTATTCCCTTTGTTGAAGTCTTTTCTAAGAACGCATTTTCTAGTGCATTGATGAAGATGTCAGGGATTAACCCACTTAGTGGCGATCCCATTGCTAGGCCTTCTCTCTGTGTGTATATTTTAATGTCGAATTGAAACACATGGGTTATGCTCCACGCGTGGCGAGGGCTAATCCACGGTCTTTAATAGTTGTAGACCCACCTCATTCAATAACATACATCTTATCTAGGTTGGCAACACCTCACATAAACACATCGCTATCACTCCCCACAGCACGTAGGGACAGGGGGGAGAAGGCAGGGAAAAACCACTCGTTAAGATAACCACCGCAGTCGACCGCACAGTGAGTTCCAGTGAGCACGAAAACTGCGAGTAGCTGTAATGCGGAAGACAATCAGATAAGTAGTTAGCCTAAAATTTTATACACACATCAAAAAAAGTTTTGCATCACCTCGGTTCCAAGAGTTCCGGAACCTTTAAATACAAAGGGAATAGAGATCAACACAAACAACATTTCAGCTCGTTTTATTGCTCATGAGACCCACACATTGCATGTTGTACCATCATACAGCTAGACTTTCAGCATTTGTGGTCCAGATTGCAGTACACACCACTACCTCTAATACCCAGTAGCACGTCCTCTTGCATTGATGCATGCCTGTATTCGTCGTGGCATACTATCCACAAGTTCATCAAGACACTGTTGGTCCAAATTGTCCCACTCCTCAACGACAATTCGGCGTAAATCTCTCAGAGTGGTTGGTGGGTCAAGACGTCCATAAACAGCCCTTTTCAACATATCCCAGGCATGTTTGATAGGGTTCATGTCTGGCGAACATGCTGGCCACTGTAGTCGAGCGATGTCGTTATCTTGAAGGAACGCATTCACAAGATGTGCACGATGAGGTCGAGAATTGTCGTCCATGAAGACAAATGCCTCTCCAATATTCTGCCGATATGGTTGCACTATGGGTCGGAGGATGTCATTCAGGTATCGTAAAGCCGTTTCGGAGCCTTCCATGACCACCAGTGGCGTACGTCGGCCCCACATAATGCCACCCCAAAACATCAGGGAACCACCACCTTGCTGCACTCGCTGGACAGTGTGTCTAAGACGTTCAGCCTGACCAGGGTGCCTCCAAACACGTCTCCGACGATTGTCTGGTTGAAGGCATATGCGACACTCATCGGTGAAGAGAACGTGATGCCAATTCCGTGGGGTCCATTCAGCATGTTGTTGGGCCCATCTGTACCGCGCTGCATGGTGTCGGGGTTGCAAAGCTGGTCCTCGCCATGGACGTCGGGAGTGAAGTTGCGCATCATGCAGCCTATTGCGCACAGTTTGAGTTGAAACACGACGTCCTGTGGCTGAACGAAACGCATTATTCAACATGGTGGCATTGCTGTCAGGGTTCCTCCGAGCGGCAATCCGTAAGTAGCGGTCATCCACTACAGTAGTAGCCCTTGGGCGGCCTGAGCGAGGCCTGTCATCGACAGTTCCTGTATCTCTGTACCTCCTCCATGTCCGAACAACATCGCTTTGGTTCACTCTGAGACGCCTGGAAACTTCCCTTGTTGAGAGCCCTTCTTGACACAAAGTAACAATGCGGACGCGATCGAACTGCGGTATTGACCTTCTAGGCATGGTAGAACTACAGACAACATGAGCAGCGTACCTTCGTCCTGGTGGAATGACTGGAACTGATCGGCTGTCGTACCCCCTCCGTCTAATAGGCCCTGCTCATGCATGGTTGTTTACATCTTTGAGCAGTTTTAGTGACATCTATGAACAGTCAAAGGGACTGTATCTTGGATACAATATACACAGTCAACGTCTATATGCCGGAGATCTGGGAACCGAGGTGATGCAAAACTTTTTTTGATGTGTGTAGTTTAACCATAGTTTACAACCATATAATCTCTCTAAAGTACAATCTCCGGATAGCTATCACCATTTAGCATTTCACCTAACATATATACTGCATTTAGCATACACTGACAGTTGTAGTACCAATATTGCAACTAAATAATTGTACATATTGTAAATATTTTCACCTGTATTTCAAACATAGATTTTGTAGCCTAAGTGTAATGGATCTGATGATGATCGCTTGACGATCGAAACTGGTCATCCTAGTGTTTTATTAATCTCATATAATTTATTTCAGGATTAGGGCATAACCCATCTCTTTTGGGTACATTCGTGTTGACCGACTGAAAAAGCACTAAACTCTTGTTTACTAAGGCAACACTGAAAATATGTCTTCAAACACCACAATGTTCATGGCTAGTCAGGGAAATCGTGAAGCCAAGAAATTCAAATCACTCAGGCTTAAACTCATGAATTTAGACAAGTCAATTTGGTTCAACAAAAAATGTATAGAACTAAACCTCACCCCTAAATACGTGCCAATTAAAACCGTACCGAACACACCAGCCACGATCATTTCAACCAAACAAGCCAAAGCGCTTTGGATAAAAAACGAATTAAGATTTGCATACTTAAGAAAGCAAAAAATTAACCAACAATTATACGACATTCAATTGCAACTAAGTAATTTCTGGCACGCAGCCCAATGGGACAGCTTCACCGAGCACCTACATGACACCATCAAAATCAGAGCAACGAGGAAGCATGAAACGCTAGAAAATAAATTAAGAAAACTAGGAGAAACACAGAACCATCAGTCTAACGAACAACACACGAATAGCAATGAATACAATTTCCACAGCAGAGTAAACAACAGAACGAACGTAACCTTTTCTCAAGGTGAAATGAATATGTTAGACAAAGGTTTGAAATACAACTGCACAGACGCACACACGAACCACAATATAAAACAGTTAATCACAGATATGGAGATAGCCAGTCACAAGCTCCCAGCAGAAGACAGGGAATTAACCAAAAATCTCGCCACCAACGAAGCCAAAAAAATCCTCAAACGAGAGGGCGATAGCAATAACATTCAAAACAACAAACAACTCAAAGAAATAAAGTCGTTGAAACAAAAAATAAAAGAACATGACTTAATCATCACAAAAGCAGATAAGGGAAACACTACAGTAATTTTGAACAAAACAGAATACATTGAAAAAACAGTCGAATTCCTAAACAACAACGAAATCAAGGAATTAACAAAAGACCCCACCAACAAATTCCAAAAACAAATAAAAAGTGCGCTAAAAGAAACAGAATACATTCTGACCAAAGCCGAAAAATCAAAACTAATAAACATGAACCCGAAAATACCGTCATTGAGGGGACAACCAAAAATACACAAAAAGGAATGCCCAATGAGACCAATAGTCAATTGTAGGAATGCCCCTAATTACAAAATCAGCAAAGAGCTACTAAAAATCTTAAAATGCCGTCTTTCCAACAACAAAAACAACTCTGTAAAGAACACAACAGAACTAGTAACAGCATTGAACATCCTACAAATGAAACCTAGCTTCAGGCTAGTATCCTTCGAAGTAACTAACATGTACACCAATATTCCGATTATTGAAGCCATCAACACTATCGAAAACAACTTAAAATCCAACAATTCGGTAAAAGAAATTGAAGAGATTGTGAGATTACTGAGGGTCGTTCTCACCCAAAACGTGTTTCAATTCGACAATAAAATATACACACAGAGAGAAGGCCTAGCAATGGGATCGCCACTAAGTGGGTTAATCGCTGACATCTTCATCAATGCACTAGAAAATGCGTTCTTAGAAAAGACTTCAACAAAGGGAATAGTAATATGAAAAAGATACGTAGATGATGTAATTTGCATCTACGATACTGAACTAACAAGCGAAGAAACAATTCTCCAATCCATTAATAGCCTTCACCACTCTATCAAATTCACTAAGGAATCCGAAATAGACCGGAAAATAAATCATCTCGATATAACTATTGAACGTAAAGACAACGACCTTTCATATTCCATATTCCGGAAAGCAACACAAACCTCGCATGCAATCGACAATCAGTCTAATCACCCCAGTACGCACAAACTAGCGGGTTTCAATTCAATGGTGCACAGGGCTTTAAACATACCCATGTCAAAAGACAACTATAATAAGGAAATAAGAACTATTATGCAAATAGCAAAGGAAAACAACTTCTCGCCAAGCAAAATAAATCAAATTATAGCCAAACATAAAAATAAAGATAAAACGATTCCCAAACCGGACAGTAATGAGAAAAAATTTGCGCTTTTCAACTATGTAAATGCGAATACATATAAAATCACTAACCTATTCAAAAAACAAGGCATAAAGATAGCTTTCACGACGAAAAACACAACCGCTAGGCACCTCCTAAATAGTAATCTAAATAAACGTGACCCGTATTCAAGGTCAGGGGTATATTCTATAACGTGCCAAGACACCGATTGTCAAGCTAATTACAACGGGCAGAGTGGAAGGCGAGTAGACACACGTTATAATGAACATAGGAATGCGATAAGATACGGAACACATTCAGCCGTGTGCGAACATATGTGTGACGCAGGGCACAGCTTTACCAACATAGAGTCGGACCTTAAAATAATCCATCACGAATCGAAAGGCAGAGCTCTTGACATAAAGGAAGCAATCGAGATACATCTATCCAAACGAAACAATCCCAAAAATCTAAATGAACACACGCTCATGGAGAGCTCACCCCTCTTCACGCCACTAAAAAACACACCCTGTCGGAAACAAAACACAATTTAGCGACACAGCCAAGCTAGATAATAAAGGGGGGAAATTAGGGGGTTTTTAATAGGTAAATGTTATCTGGATCAGGTGTACGATGTACTTTTCTTCTGCAATAAACCAAAGCCCATATTCGCGGCAGTATTAAAGGTGCCGGGACGTCCTCATAAGACCGTCAACGCTTAGTTCGAATGGGTTATCTCCACGCGTGGCGATGGCTAATCCACGGTCTTTAATAGTTGTAGACCCACCTCATTCAATAACATACATCTTATCTAGGTTGGCAACACCTCACATAAACACATCGGTATCACTCCCCACAGCACGTAGGGACAGGGGGGAGAAGGCAGGGAAAAACCACTCGTTAAGATAACCACCGCAGTCGACCGCACAGTGAGTTCCAGTGAGCACGAAAACTGCGAGTAGCTGTAGCACGGAAGACAATCAGATAAGTAGTTAGCCTAAAATTTTATAGTTTAACCATAGTTTACAACCATATAATCTCTCTAAAGTACAATCTCCGGATAGCTATCACCATTTAGCATTTCACCTAACATATATACTGCATTTAGCATACACTGACAGTTGCAGTACCAATACTGCAACTAAATAATTGTACATATTGTAAATATTTTCACCTGTATTTCAAACATAGATTTTGTAGCCTAAGTGTAATGGATCTGATGATGATCGCTTGACGATCGAAACTGGTCATCCTAGTGTTTTATTAATCTCATGTAATTTATTTCAGGATTAGGGCATAACCCATCTCTTTTGGGTACATTCGTGTTGACCGACTGAAAAGCACTAAACTCTTGTTATTTGACCAATATAACAAAATGATCCAACATAGGCCTAGTACTTGAGCGCTATCTGTAGGTGCTACTTCTGGATAAACATTGTTTTAAAGCTTTAGGATTCGTTATTGGGTAGAGATCAAATGCCGAGTCCACACAATTCCCAAGAAGAAGTCAACCGACAGAATCTCGACAGATATTTATGAATATTTATGTTAGAACATATAATTAAGTTATCGTCGTATGCAACTCGCCTATAATGGTAATTTGAACACTCGTATGAAAATTATAAAACGAGCGAAGCGAGTTTTATAAACATACTCGTGTCTTAATTATTGCCATTGTAGGCTAGTTGCATAATGCACTATTAAAGTACGAATAATTTGAAATCTGCTCTTTGGCAGATGGAGAAACAAACGCTCTTTTCCAATTCCCCGTCAAATCTAATTTGGCACACTTGTGTTGACCGACTGAAAAGCTTCTAATACTTAAGCAACACTGGAAAATGACTTCTAATATTTCAACAGTAGTGAAGTCCAAATATGAATCAGCAAGTCATGGCAACCGCCGAATATTTTCGTGGGTAATTGCCTGCTGAAGGAGTCGTCGACCGACCATATCTCATTAGGAGACATATATTCCAAGAATAGAAACATCACGACCATACTGAAGACAAGTGAAGACAACTCTTAGGTCATGGAATCCAAATAGTGCAAGCCATTTACATGGAAGATGGAGAAGTATAATATCTGACCCATGTGGGAGTTGAACCCGCCACATCCGGCTTTGTTCGTTGCTGCTCTTGACCACAGAGCTAATGGGGGAGGGCTTTAATTCTCATTTGACACGGACACATTTATAACGCTGGACTATCTACTTGGTCGGGCATTTGGATTACTGTAGTTCACTTTCGTTGGCGCAGCCAAGACTTATGGAGCGGTTAATTGAGTTGGGATGGCCTTTCGTAGCGGAACACAGACCAGTGTTGTAGCAATTATTGCAACCATAATTGTAAATAATGTTAGCTTTCTCTTTTATTACTAACTAGTAACCCGCCCCGGCTTCACCCGGTATCGTTAACGGTTTAACCAGCGTAAGGTTAAAAGGCGTATTTATTTCGATTTCAGTGAACTACGACCTATATCCGTTTTTCGTCTCGGCATGATGGGTGAAAATCACTGACTGGACTATTATTAGTACATTATGCAACGATCCTATAATGTTAATAATTAAGACACGAGTATGTTTATAAGCGGCGTCGGTGGCGTAGTTGGTAGCATGCTGAGCTTCTAAGACCAAGATAGCGGTTTCAAACCCGGCCGAAGCCGTCGGAATTTTTAAGAGCGTTAAAAATCCCTCAGTATGCCTTTCTTCGGAGGGGAAGCAGATTTATGGCATGTTAAAGAACCTTCCACTAATTACACCTGTGTGAAGCTAAATTGTATAGGTTAAGAATTTAAACAACGCTCTTAGGTTCTTACGTTCGTTGCCAAGAGCCGACTGCGGTGGCGTCTAGTAGCTAAGTTCTGAACTAGGCCTAGTAGTCGTTGACGGCGGCGTTTGGCGGCAAAAGTGGGAACTATTTGAAAAATTCAAAGTTGCAGTCCTTACTTCAACTAAAAAACAGATACACACACTAATACAGCCATCACAATTAACACCGGTTATCATACAGATTCTACATGCACCCAAAGTACATGGGGCTACATGACCGCGTTGTCGCAGCCAACCAGCCAACCAGTATGTTTATTTCCATACGAGGTCTTAATTACCATTATAGGCGATTTGCATACGACTGTTTATGTTCGACGATAATTATAACTTTATTATATGTTTTAACATAAATATTCGTAAATATCTGTGGGATTCAGTTAATTCAGTTAGTGAACAGGGCGCGCTGGCTTTGCTAACTGAAGAGCGCATGCGAGGGTCAAGGCACTCCGAAAGCAGAGACCATTCACTTTGCTGCCAACACCTATTGTTCACAGCCTGCCGTCCAGCTCTAGTATTCACTAATATTGTCACCGAAGTCGTTTGAAAGCAATGCGCTGTGTAGAAATTGGATTTGGAGATATTAAGGTACAGTGCTATTTCTTGTCTCATATTCGCCAGTTTATTTACACGAACATATGGACCACTTTCCATGTCGGTAATTTATATAGACATGTTGGTTTTTGAGCGCATGCGCGAAGGTATCCTTACCTAATTGGTCACACAACTGTTTCTTGAGCTCTGATTGGTGGGAGAAACTGTTTCATAATGAATAATAGTGTTGTAATGAGCCTCATTATGATACAGTATTCTGACAAATAATGTTTACATTTCGACATCATGGAGATAGCATGTGCAACGAATTCTTGTCAGACGTAATTTAAGAATGGCGAGGTGCATGAAACACATATCCCCCTTCCATCCATCTACACTTGAATGTGTAATTTGCGGAACAAAAAGTTCACATGTGAAATGAAGAAAAGCCTAATAACACTTCCAGGGAAATTCCGAATACATCCACTCTTCCCTGAAGTCTTTGCTCGACACCAACAAATATGGGTACATATGCTCGACATGATTCGACAGTTTGCTGCTGGCTGTAACTGGGGTAATAGGCTCACTCGCTAGCTAGCGCGGAAGCTAGTAATTGAATGGAAATTGTTGGAAGAATTGAAAACGTAAAAACACTTGTTGTGCGCGATGTATTGAAGATAGAGATATGGTGTCGCGGACCTTTCAGTAGAACTTTTTATGATGAACAATTCTTACACTCACAGTATACAGTATAGATATGTTAACGGTTTACCCAGCGTAAGTTTAAAAGGCACACGGACATTAGGATTATTTTTCAAATTTTTCACTTTTTTTGGTCATAAATAAATTATTATCTACAGAAACCTTCCTTGAGAAATCATTTACAGAATGGTGAAAACTGCATCCAGTGGTTCTCGAGATTACCCAGAACATCCATGAATCGGGGTTTTGTTTTATACTAAGTAGAGATGATCTCTAACCGCCAGTATACTACTGTACTAATTCTAACACGACATATTGTTGTAATAATTATCACCAGGCTCTTGTGTTCAGGACCCACCATGTGACCTCTACTTTCCGACGGATGTTACGGCAGCCCACAGAGTTCCATCAACCTTGATCACACAATTGTCAACAAAACCTTCAACGTTGTCTACCGGGCTGACATGTTCATCACACTCTACAACAACGGCATGGCAGGTGAGCTGGGAATACCACAAGATAAACTTGGACAACGAATTCGTTTGGTAATAATATGTATTTATTTGTTTATTTCTTCTTCTTCTTCTTCTTCTTCTTCTTCTTCTCCTCCTTCTTCTTCTGTGTTCGATTTTGGCCTACTTTGGACCACAACAATTGACTTGCTGATTAGTCCTTTTTTCTGCTCCCAGAAACTCTTCATCCTTTCACTGTGGATTCTCTTCCTTTCTTCCGGCCAGATGTTCTTGGCTCTTCTCCTTTGCTTTTCCTGGAACCCCTTGTATGCATCAATCGTACCTCGAAACACCTCTCTAGTCCAAATCTCATTTGGAATGACCCCAACTTCCTCCATATCCTTTCTTATTTCATCTACCCATTTTGTAGTCGCTTTTATCTTAGCGATGTAATTAAAGATCTTCTTCGTTAGTCAACTATCGCTCATTCTCGTAAGGTGTCCATAGAACTTCAATCTTCTCTTCCGTATGGTATCTGTGATTTTTTCTGCTTGACCGTAAAGATCTTTGTTTCGCCTCTTCCGCCATGTGCCATTTATTTATTTCTAAACAATTTTACAAATAGGTCCTGCCAAGCTTCAATTTAAAACTCTCAGTGACATGCTCAATCATCTCGCATGCTGTATCATTCTCACAAGAATTTTCATACAAATCAAGTAAACCTTATCTGTTGAGTAGGATTTGCAGTCGGGATTCTAACCCAAATCTTCCGCTTATCAGGCTTGCGTGCTACGCCCCCTTTCACCACCGCGGACCACGCTCTAATGGCGATACATTCTCAAGACATAGATGGAGAGGTACTGTTGCGTCACGTGGTGATGTCCAAGACAAATCCAAGCAAAGGCCGCGTTGGTTCCTTCGAAAGCTTGCTTGGCATTGCCATGCACGATGATTCCATGCCATCAGTTTCAAATGATACGTTTTTCTAAACGAAAATATGTGCTGAACTTATTTGTAATAAATTGTAACTTATACATTTATGGTTTACATCCATTCATCTAATAGTGATCTATGTTTCATATGCACGCTCTTAACGTCTAACCAACTTGACTTATCACACAAGTCAACACGAGTTTTGAATCTGGGTTCTGATTGTCTGATTTTGATTTGCCATGCCTAACTAATGAAAGAAAAATAGTTTTACGTAATAAAGTTTGCTTTTGTAGTTACCACAACGAAAGTTCAAATTTGAAGGAAATTCTCAATTTTTATAAGTACAAACGAAAACAAACGTTAATTTACAGTCTATATTTATATCACATTTATTTAAAGAACATAGTTAACATTAATCTACAAATTAAAAACCAAAATAAAACACAAACAAGCTTTAAAAATGAATATTTTTGGTACATATTCTGTGTGGACACCAACTTTCTCGTATTAACACCCAAATGTAATCACTCATCATGTTCTCTTTATATTGTCCTTGTTAACGTTGCTTAAAATCGATCACGTCTTGGTGAAAACGTTCCCCTTGTTCCTCTGAATATGCCCCCAAGTTATCTTTAAGTTGGTCCAAGTGAGCATGTAACATGTGTACTTTAAGGACATTTAAAGTTCTCAAGCATAGTGGAAATAACCTCTTTGTAATTCTCAGCTCTCTTATTTCCAAGGAAGCACGAATCCACTTTCTCGTGTGTACAGACTATTTGAGTCAATTGCTACACGTTTCCCGCAACATCCCCTAGTGCAGAGAATCCACGACCTACTAGCCGGGCTGTGCCACGCTGACACTCGAATCACCTTTCTGTGGGTTCCAAGCCACGTGGGAATTGCGGGAAATGAGTTAGAAGATCAGTACCACCTCGACCGATGGAGTTACCCGCTAGAGATATTCGCTCTCAGTTACGCCTACAAGTTCTGGCATTTTGGGAGAGTCAGTGGCTAGCTGACCCACTGCCCAGTAAACTGAGAGCGACCAAGGGAACTACTCGCGTGTGGCGGAGCTCTTTCCGATCAAGGAGAGAGTCCGTCATTTTGTGTAGGCTAAGGATAGGTCATACAAGATCCACCCACTCGTACCTAATGAGAAGGGAAGACACCCCACTTTGTACCTGTGGAGCCGTTTTCACCGTGGCCCACATTTTAACCGAATGTGTGGATCTTGCTGACTTACGAAGAAGCCTTGGTTCGCAGATGACACACAAACTTATATTAGCCGATGACGCAGTGGCTGCTGATCGCGTTATCCGCTTTATAAGTGAGAGTGGGTTAGGGCCAGCAATCTAAATTTTCCAGTGAACATTGACTCAACGACTTGTTCGATGTTGACAGTCAGAATATGCAATAAATAATAGTTGTGGAGGCGTTTAGGACCGTGAGACCTGACTTATCGAGGTCGACTCGATGGCTACCGAAATGACTACATGTTTCGAGTAAAGGTTGTTATAAAATTTACTTAACCAAAACAAAACATAACAAAGGGGAAACGATGAGCGCATGAAATGGTAGAATGAGGGATGAAGGGTCTGTAAATAAAGGTATACATGTTAACAAAGGTAAAACATAAATATATTAAATCACACACAATAAAGAACTATCAAAAGAGAAGAGTAGAGAAGCCTAACACTTGCTAGATTCGAGATCGTATCGAAATGACTAGAAAAATATCAAACGGAAAAGCTAATTAAAATAAATAAGAAATAAAACATTCGTCCCACCAAAGGCTGATTACCGAAAGTAACCAGAAGCAGAGGCGGCTCCAGGCCAGCACAAGGGGTAGTGCCAAGTAAAAAATATGAAAATATTGGTATTTTCATAACATTATATCAGAGCAGGGTTCGATTTCCGATGTATATATAGGACCTACACTAATCTTGATAGTCAACATTTCACATCGGGACTTACCGAATATAATATATACGATAAGAAAATATATAAAAATATATAAAAGAAACTTTTTCAGCACTCAACCATTCACTAACGAATAGCCTACGACACAAACTCAATGTTTGACTCTTTTAACACATTTACTCACTAAAAATAACCATGAACCGTTAACAAGAACTGAAGATAGACTAGACTACAAATAGGAATTCGCGCGATTTCATCCAAGCCTGACAGTTGCAGATGGTTTATCAACCATAAATATTTAGCTATCGAGAGTAATCCGTGAAGCCTTAACACGTAGGCCTCAGATAGTCATGATCTTACTTTTTTCTCTTTTATTCATTATATTAGTTGTTCACTTTACCAAATAAGGAATTAATTAATACATGCATATTATTTTCACTATTTATTACGGCAAGTTTAAATTTCACTGTTGGACCCAGAGCCCCCTTTTAGAGAAATCGAGAATTAATGCTCTTTGTGTGAGAGCGATTGGTTGTCAGTTTTTGTCAACCAATAACCAATGAGTCAAATTACTTTCAGCCAATCAGGCCATTGGCCCACACCCTCATCCCTTTGTGACAGCTTGTGACAGGGGGTGTCAACCAGATAGGGATCATTTGGCACCATCGGTGTAGTAGCGCGTGCCAGTCGTATGGAGCGCTGTATATCGTCTTGCCAACATATGCATGATACACGTTGTAATTAAATTGCAAACATATCCCTATATTTAGTCAATAAATATACACATAATTCATAATTGACATTTCCTTGCAATTATCTTGCTCACAGACGATAATTACGGCACTTATCATTAAATAACCATTATTTCTACTGGGTTGGCGTCACTGACCATGCCATGGCGGCTCTGTTTATGTGTTGTATGTAATAATATTGGCCGTATATAAATAAGCTAAATAAGCTAATGTTGTGTTCTATCTCATCTTTCTTACATCAAATCTTCTTCGTGGTAATGAGAAGTGAACAGTTCTTCTTCTGCTACGACAAGTAAGTACGCTTATTTTAAGAATTTAAGTTAAAACGTGTTTCTGTATTGCGTGTGAAAAATATTGTTTTGAATTGATATTTGAAGCAGTGTACAGGTGACTTTCTACTTGACATATCAATTAACTTTCACTTTTATTTATCCCATAGGTAGGCCTACCAATGCTGTGAACAAATCCTAAATTGCTGTTCTCGAAATAGCAGAGGAATGTGGCAATTACTTTCCTGTCAAATGACCAGGTAAGAAGTCTATGTTTGAGTTGCATCAATCAATTCAAGTGCAATAACCCCTACTGCAGATGGCAATCTGCAACATAATGTAGATTTTACATGAGGCTAAGAACTCAGGAACTCACTGCTGTTGAGTATGGTATGAAAAATGGCAAAACAAGATAATTTGAGCTAGCCTGTACCATTTTACCCCAATAACTTAAGTTTAAACAGTGTTGCATGCCTTGATTTTCTTGATGTTATTGATTTCAAAACCTCACGTCCTCCTCTTTTGAACACAGTGACATGAAACAAGTAAACTGCTTGCATTTTTCCCCCAGGCAAAACAGTTTAACAAGGAGTGCACAAAATATATACAGTAGGCCTATATTTATTTTAAAACATTGCATGTTTATAATTGGATTTATAACAAAGTGGAGAAATATGACTAACTGGTGATTCACAATAGCTGTACGTATGCTCTGTGGAATGCTGAAATTTAGCACAAATTGGCAAAAGCCATGGACCTATGAATGTCAGTGTACCATTGAATATATTATCGACAAGCATTTTATGCTTACGTGGTTGCTACTTTCCATGTGTACCTGCATGCATCCTTTAGTGTGGCTTTTCAAATTGTTTCAAATTCTACAGTTCCTGTCAAAAGATGAATCCACTACCCAAATAGACCTACTGTTAAAGCCAGCTACTGGACACAGAGACACCCGTCCAGAAATGTAAACCTTACCGATAACATAGGTCATCCTGCAGGCAATATTAAAAGCGAAGTAACGATACTCTTGCTACAAAAATTGCTGTATCGTGTGGAAATATACCGGTATAACACTTAACATATTTTTTAACTGTTCATTTGCAAATTTTCTTTGCCTGTGTGACTCTCCCACTGTGCGTGACAAAAACCAGGGGAGCATATATGGCTAACGCGGTCCTACCTAGTAATTATATTAATAGTGAATGAGATGAGAACCTGCCTCTATGAAACTCACAACTTCTTTAATACGGATAATACATGATTTTCATACCTTATATTCATAATCTAGGGGACAATACCAATTGAAATTGCTGTCCATTATCACTAGTGCGCTGGAAATTTGTGTTTTTGTTTCTTGCTCATTGAACGATGGCAGCCATGTTCCTCAAGCGCATGAGGTCTCTTCAACTGTTACCTAGGTGCATACATTGACGTCACGTTCGTGTTGCCAACATGTAAGATAGGCCTACAAATTACACCTGTCATGAGGTCGGTCATTTGATTGACTAATTCCACTGTGTGTGACAAAAGCGAGTGGTACATATATGGCCCTACCTAGTAATTATCGGTCCAGGCAAAACCCATTGGTCTAGAAAAGATTAACAAAAAAATAATAAAAAAATAGAAAAGATTATGCGTTACAAAAACCGGGGTTTTGGCTAACGCAGTCCGTGCTATCAAGTAATTATTGATACCATATACGTGGGGTTGGCAATACTGTACTTGTGCATAATTCATGCGGATAATGGCTGACACAGATGGAATATATATAAGTTGTGATCTAAAAAGAGAAAGGTGGGTGGGTTATAGACTACGGAGGATATTAGCCAAAATAACTACCTTCTGTAATGATACAAATTGAATCTGGAAATTATGTACGGTAAGTTAGTATACTCCTCCGCTATCTATAACCCACCATACCCTTTATTAGATCACGACTTATATAGTAAAATTCCAGCTGTGTCGACCATTATAGCCTACGTGTGAATTATGGACAAATACAGTATTAGAATGCGTATATATTTACCATTTTATTGTGATAATAGTTAACCATATTGGCTGGTGATACATTTGATGAACCACTGCCTTGTCAATACTATGATGTAATATTTATTAAACGATGTAGGCCACATGTTTTGGCATTACATTGATACCGGTACTGTACCTTCTTCAGCGAGACCAGTATCTATGAACTTATGATATGTGCACTTACAAATGCACATATTGGTTGTAGTATTAAGATATAACTAGAAAACTTTTGTGTGCTTTATTTTTGAGATACTCGTATTCAATTTCACAACGTTCTAATCACAGTACAATGTCCATATGCAACAAACAAAATGTGCATTTGTAAGTAGTACATATAACATGATAAGTTACTAGATAACCTAATGGTCACAACCAAGTTATACATAGTAATACAACCAGCAACAGGTGATTCTCAAGATAGAATTAACGTTGGAACAATTTCATTTTTCAACTCCGATGCAGATGAAACCTGCTGGACACGAGAGCATTAATTCGATTGAAACTTTGTACAAGGAATCATTCCTAAAACTACACGAAATGATAAACATGTCAAGACTTTGTGCAGAATATAAATATTTCTTTTGAAGCTATTCGAACAACTACAATGAGAATAAGCCAGCAAATAGTTTAGCAATGGCAGATATTGAACTTAGAAATCCCAATCCTTCTCCCTCTATCATGTTAACGATTTCACCACAGTCCATCGCAACTCCAATGACGGTCTAGATGCAACAACTTTTAAGTATTTGCCTCGACCAAATATTACTAACTTAGATAGTGCAGCCTAAGCAACCCAAGTTCTTGTCACACACAGTGCGAATAGTCACACATCAATAAGTCTTTCTCTAGACCAATGGGTTTGGCCTGGAACAATAATTAATTAATAGGTAGCGTGATAGCCATATATGCAACCCTGAATTTTGTCACGCAAAGTGGGGATAGTAACGCATCCGTATTAACCAAGTTGTGGGGGTCAAATGAAGGTTCTCGTCTCAATCAGTTTTAATAAGCAGAATTTTCTCTTCGAATAACATTCCAAATAATAGGCATAATACAGATGAAGTTCGTTCGCTTCACTGAGAAACATGATGTTTTTAGGCCTAGATCAGGGGTTCTCAATCTTTTTCAACAATCGTACCCCTTTAAAAAATTTAACATCCTGCGTACCCCCTACTAACCTTTCTTAGGCAGTAATAATGGTTATTAAAAATGTAAAAGGTATTTAGTTAGTATGGTTTAACCTTTGTAATTTTATAAGGAAATATATTTTAATAAAACAAAATATAGTTGTTGTTTTTCAGTTCCTTTTCCCAAAGGGTGATTTTTGCAATCATTGCGTTAGTTTTCATTTCAACATAGAACATATCAGAAACACTATCTTGCATACACTTATTCTAAATGTTCAGTTTTTCAAAAATATCACTTAAATAGGCCAATTTTAAAAGCCAACCAAAGTCATTGAGTACTGATGATTAATTCGAATTGTGCTCGGTAAAGAAAATATGCAATTCTTTGTGGAAGTCAAATACACGCGCCGTAAATAACTCACACAATAGTCACGGCACGAAGCTCACTGCACATGTGGATCGAGTAGAAGGATGGCCTGCCGCGTACCCCCTGAAATGTTTCGCATACCCCTAAGGGGTACGCGTACCACAGGTTGAGAACCCCTGGCCTAGATGATGAATATTTGTTGCCTAGGTAACCGTATAGGAGGTCTAGATAACAAACTCTTATTGGCATGGTAACTAACAGTATGAAATTTATCTCTAATGAATTATAAGTATAAAGTATAAATAAGTAAGTTATAAATCCTACACTAAAAAGTAATTAACCAATTAAATCAAACAATTATAACTCATAAAAACAACAGACTATGAAACGCAGCAAGGTGAGTGTGCACTGGAGGCAACCAAACAAGCGACTGATCGGCGACAAGCACGTGGTCAAATAGCATCACTCAAATTGGCAGCGTTGTATAGTTTCCATGGCAACAAGCTATGCGAGCGATCTAGTCGTCAACTGTTTTTGCCCAGTGGTGCTGAACTGTCAGATTCCAACTCTGGAAAATACACCTATAGGTAGTGAGTTATTGTTGTTTCAAGGGGCGGAACTACAAGGTCATCTGCCCCTTATAGAGAATGTTATCACTCGTTCTACTTTCATTCAGTGCTACTATAATACCACCTTGTGGTGTGGTAGCTGCCACTCCTGAGGTCCTGGGCTAGTTTCCAAGTAATTTAATTCTGGTCTGAGGGTTGGAACGACTCACAATCAGCTTCGTGAGCCAGAAATGAGAAGGGGTAGGTTCGATTCTCACCTCGGCCATCCAAGAAGTGATTTTCCGTGGTTTCCCCACTTCCACTCCAGGCTAGTGCTGGGATTGATCCTAACTTAAGACTATGACTGCCTCCTTTCCAGTCGTCACCTGAATTACAAAAAGTAGGCTATACTGCTCGGGTCCAAGCTCTGTGAACTTGCGGGGTGAGGGGAAAGAGCAAGGAAGGGTCAGGCGAGAAGAGAAGGGTCTGTCAACAGCCCGCCGTGATATCTGGTATTCCTTTCTATTCCAATAATGCTTACATAGGGCCGTTGCTCAAACCACTGTGATGTTACGAATGAATGAGTGAGTCACCGACCAATGTATTTGGTTCTGTACTATGCACGGACTGAGGAACCTCATCACTCGTCAACACCACTTCTCATAGTCTGCGATGCACATTCCTCTCAGGTTCACGCAGCTTAGACCCGAGCAGTACACACTACTACAGATACTACAATAACACAGATTATCATACAAATCCTACACACTTCCAAGTACACGGGGCTAAATGAATGGTATCAAAAGCCCTAAATGAATTAATATCAACAACACTATCATTGTACAATAAGAGATTCTTTTAAAATGTAGTTATAGTAGATGCAACCATACACGAATCAGCAAATTGAAGTTCTCCATTTGAAGCATTACATATTTTATTAAGTTTACTGTTTCAACATACAAACTTGCATGTGTTGTAGGAATTTGCTGTTCATCAATGTTATCCATGGCATAAAGAAGGGAAGAGGTTCATTATCCTATGCTATAGCCTACTGTTATGCCTTGGCAAGAAAGAAGAAAGGAACATGCCTCAACACGTAATTTTAGGAGGACCAGATTTGATTACAGATTACTGTATTTTTCCTAAGTGTGATCTTGACTCTCGCTGTTATTTTTCTTCGTTGACAACTTTTTAAATAAAACATGATGATTTCTAGCAGTATTGAGTGTTTTTCTTGTTTTTCATCGAAAGTCCTATTTCTCCTTTCCCCTTCACAGCATGTCATAGAATTTACTGTATTAGCATGACGAATAGAAGGACCTAGTGTGAGGACTCCGCCATTTTAGCACGGTAGTTTCTGGTCCCGCCGCTACAAGCACTGTAAGCGATTATGTCCAACACGTGCTGTGTTTCCGTCGAGCCGGGTCGTAGAAAGTGCGCGAGAAGTTACTGTGTGAGATATTTGTGTGAATTAAATTGAATTTTCTTTGCTTTCAGTTCTTAAATTCAGTTCATTGTGTCTTGTGTACATCAGCGTTTTGTGTTTTGTGTACTTCAAACATATTTCTTATGTGGCTTGGTTCATTTAATAGTTCAACATGCCTTATTGTTTTGTACCTGGCTGTAAGTCAGGGTATGGTCGAGTAATTGACGATATACAATTTTTTTCACCACCGAAGGATACAAATCAATTTAAAAAATGGACCAGAGCTATTCCACGAAAGGATACGAAGTTAAGGCGTAGTAGTAGAATTTGTCGAATTCATTTCCCTGCTGATTTGATAGTAAAATCAGATAATTTTATAGTGAATGGTGAAGAAGTGGAAATCTCTCGTGTGTGGTGGAAGTTACGTCCTGGAGCAGTGCCTCATTTTCCCCCTAATTTACCGAAGTAGTAAGAATAAGTCCCGTAAAGCTCCCAACAGGAAAAAGAATCTCGACACCACCAGAAAAAGAAGAAAGAAGATTGAAGATGGGAGTGGAGCAACGAATAAGGCATTAAAAGGTCAGTCCAATGTTGATAAGAATTTGGGTCATTCTAGTGTACTTACTGATGCTGAAAAGACTATAATATTGCTCAAAAGGCGCCTAAAGAATGCTAACCGTAATTTAATTCGCGTTAGATCCCGCCTCAACTCAGCAAAATCGAGAATTAATTTGCTGGAGAAGCAGGTTCGAATTTCACAGGCATTTAATTACAAAGATAACGATTACAGTGGCGGATCCAGGCCTTGCGATGCCCTGGGCGATATGATAAGGTGGGGCCCACAACAATAGAAAAAAAATTATCGAATAAAATGGAAAATAGTTTGGTAATAATAATAATAATAATAATAATAATAAAATAAAGAATAGTTACAATATTTTGAATACACTACAGTACATTATTTTAATAATATGAAAGAAACCTTTAAGTCCCCTTGAATAAGATTATGTAAACAATGAAATATTAAAATATTACTTTGCGACTTTTTTCCCGGCTGAAGACTTGTATTATTTCACTGAAATCTTAACTTGCTAAACGGTCTCGAGAGGTCATAGCTGCACTGAAGAAAGTAAGATGAATTATAAATTAGTTTGAAAAGTATACTTAATTAATTAATTAATTAAATGTAGAAAAATCCATGGCGCGGGGCCCCTAGGACCGCGGAGCCCTGGGCGGTCGCCCTCCCCTGGATCCGCCCCTGATAACGAACACCTTAGCAAGAAATGCCAGGAAAAATCTCCCAATGGAATGAGGTACAGCAATGAATTCATTTGAGAGTGTTCATTGTTGAGAATAAAATCACCGAAAGGATCCCGTCATTGTCGGCGACATAATCTCTTGCCTGTGCCTTCAGAAAGTCACTTGAGAAAACTTTGTAAAGGACTTAAGTGCCCTTATGGAGTTAATACGCATCGTATAAATGCTATTTAAGACTATTTTAAGGAAGAAAAGAATGATAATTCACGTTACGGTGTTGTAATTTTCGAAGAAGAGAAGCTAAGAGAAGAAATCGAGTTAAATAGCTTTTCTGATAAAGTAGATGGATTAGTTGATTTAGGTGGACACACACCTGACCTCCAGAAGAACGTACTTGCAAATCACGCTCTAGTGTTCAAGTTCGTACCTTTCGTGCATAATTGGGTGCAGCCAGTTGTTGTTTATGCAAGCAAAAATGCTACTCCAGGGGTTTTTCTCGCAAAAATTCTAATATAGTCTAGGTGATTTTGCAGTTAGAAGAGGCTGGGGCGAGGGTGGCTGGCTTTACTTGTGATGGTAGTCAATCAAATACAAAGGCCAGGAATTCGTTAGGAGTCAGTGGCAAGACAAGCTCTCTACAATCTCACATCCTTAATCCTGCAGATGTTACGAGAAAGATCTGGGCTTTCTCCGACTGTATACTCCAGGAATCTGTGCGTTCCGTAACATGCAATGAAGACCGTAGTTCTTATTTCCGTGAATTATATTTTCCATTGTGCCCTGCCGTGCTATTTTAATTGTAACCGCTAATTACTTTTTAAAAGAGTATTAGTTACAAAGTAATTCGTTTCCCTTAGCACCATCCCTAAGACCAGCTGACCCCGGCAGTGTGAAACTTGCCCACTCTAGCGCTGCCTGGCGAGGCGCGCTTGAACTTCAGGAGTCTCCTCACTTTCTCCTTCTATTCGTCATGGTATTAGTGTGCGATGATTTGTTTGATGTACTTACTGTATTTCACCCTGCAAAAATTGGTGAACTGGATATATTTTAAAGGGAATATGCAATTAACTACTGTATAGAAATTTTGTAATATCCAATTACTTTTCTGAAATTTCGGTCTCCTAATGAATTTGGCACTAATTGCACTAACACTTTTAGTGTGATCTGGTTACATCACCTGTTTCCTTAGCATTCTCTCTTAACACTTTACTGTTATTCCTAACAGCATCAAGCATTTTAAGATATGAATATTCTCCCTTCCCAGTACTTTTCCTTTGCAGTTTATTCTAATAACTAATTGGTTATAGGCCTAAATGGGCCTACTGTGGTTAATTGGAAGGGACCATTTTTTTAAGGTGAGTAATAATATGCTGCAGGCCTTTTAGGAGCCTAATTCTTGTCACCAATGCATTATGCTCCAATTGCAACTGAAAGAAATGTAAACATGTAAATTATTGATGAGGTCATGTCCTAAAATAGGGGCAGGTGAGCTCGTAGTTCCGCCCCTTAAAACAACAATAACTAACATGTCCTAATTGCTGTGATTGTTCATTTCAGAGTTCTGGAATTGACAATTTCCCACTTTGGTATTATTAAAAAAAACTGTTATTTGTATTTTGAATGTGATTTATTTCTTGTAGATCATATGATTATCTCCACACTTAAAAACGTGCTATAAGTATTGGGAAGATTGTGATTTTCGGAACATTGAAGTGGGCAGAGCATTTAGGACGACAATATTTAGCGGAACGAGGGGAAGGGGTGGGGTAGGCTACCCGCACGGCCGTGCTACACGTCAACTAGTACCGCAGTCAATCACCAGTCAGCGCTGAAGTCTTAGGTGCCAAGAATTAGCAT
The DNA here is from genome assembly GCA_946902985.2 of Meconema thalassinum. Taxonomy (NCBI): domain Eukaryota; kingdom Metazoa; phylum Arthropoda; class Insecta; order Orthoptera; family Tettigoniidae; genus Meconema; species Meconema thalassinum. The sequence goes on from OX336391.1 coordinate 220,284,890, forward strand.
GGCTGTCGGCTATCTGTAGTAGTAGGTAATCTGTGGCTTGTGACAGGCATGTCGCTGGCCCAGTACCTCGTAATGGCCAATAGATAGCATTGCACTTCACTTTCAGTACCGCTTTGAGCCATACTCTATTCGTCACGGAGACCAGCATATTTCCTCATAGCGAGTGACGAGAGAGGCTACGGAAAAGATCGTAAATTTGACTGCGCATGCGTCAACCGTGCCGTATAGACCGCGGCTCAACACACAGATTACCTACTACGGGCTCAAGATATCACTGGGGCGAAGATGGACTCAATGATCATACTTGACGGACGGAATATTTTAACTACAAAGTAATTTGAAAATAATTAAATACCGGTATTAAACGTAGGCGTTCGAAATTCAGGACTATGAATAATTTATTTTCTCTTAGAGGACAGTGCCATGGCACGGTGGCACTACGCCTAGACCGCCCCTGACCAGAAGCAATATTGTAAATAGTTTGTGAAGCCGTTAAAAAACATGGACCCTCTTAAAGGAACACAAATATGTCTCACCAAATAAACCACCACAGAGAACAACGTCCATACGTCAAATCATTCCATTGCGTAAAACTTCATTCGACTTCATAACACGACTAACGATCATAAAAAGAAAAGACTAGTCGGACATACAACAGGCCCAACTATAAACGCGACTAGAAGATAAACAAACCCTCAACTAATTAACAACTGACTTCACGAACTTTTTGAATAAAACTTCTTTTCAGACGAAAGTAAAATGAGCATCCATCACAGTCCCGGGCAATGCAATAAATACGCATATCACCAGCCGAAAGAATAATCGATGTACCGTACCTCATTTAATAACTAGTGAGATCGCACGTTGTGTTCTGACTGGATAAAACAAAGCAAGAAAACTATTACAACGATCCCATATCCAGTTCAGAACCCCAATTAACAATAACATTTTCCCACCCGCAAATAATAACGAAAGCTTATGAAGAAATAACCAGAAGGATATCGATGTCCTACTCATTTACCCAACACAAATTAACACATAAACACTAACACTAAATAAGCATCATATTCGTCTCTCATCGTCATACTTCATCACATTTAAGAAAAATAAGCACATGCCCAAAGTCACGTCGCATCCCTCTAATAATTTAATTATTCAGCTAAACCGCGAAGACATCCGCAGGCTAAATAATACATAATACCAAATACAACCAGAAAAAACAAATCAACAATAGTCCCTTAAACGTTAACCCTATTTTAAAACAGCGTGATCGCTCATCATAGTATGTCAATATAACAGTGGAGAAAAATGAACAAACGAGACCATATAACCTAAAACAATAACAATCTCCAATCTAGATCTAAAACAGAAGGATCTTGGGGAATGCTAACACTAAAAAATTGGAGGATATGCATTTTGTAACCAAATATTTCTTCTTAAAATGCATGCCAATACGATACTTCAAAGGTAGCACTTATCTTTTCCTCGAGACGTTCTCAGAAGATCCCAAGCTGCCAGGTACGAAATACTTCATCACATTAAATAATTACTGGCTTTTATTCTTAAATTAAAGCCTTGAGAAATCCAACAGTAACACGATGACACGATCAAGAACTTAGAATATCATCGGACGAATTTCAGCCTCGTTACAATCAATACATTTTCTTCCGCTACTCTCATAATGGCTCCAATCCTCTCTTCCCGTAATAATAACAATGTTCATTCTTGGGACAAACAGCGTTTCTTACTTTCAGATCAGATACTCCTCGCGGGGTGCGTTTTTAATAGCGCAAACTAAGATGATAAGTTATATTTTTGACGACAGATGGCAGTCTTTACAATCTTTCGTCCCTTCGCGATCCGTCTATAAAATAGTAACGGATCAATAGTCTCAACACAAAATGTTTTGTTTGTTGACTTGTGTTATCGTTCTATATTCTTCTTCTACCCTTTTGGAGGGTACAGTAAATCAATTCTGACTAGTTTCCATTGTATTTCTTTCTCTTCGTTTCCAAATTTCCTTCATTCTACGGGAGTGGCGTGCCTTTCTTCTTGAGTCTACTTTATTCTAGTTGTTAGTTTCTTCCTCTACTAAAATCCTGCTTTTTTGAGTTACTTCCCTAAAAGGCAAAAATAGTTTTGAAGTAATTTTACAGCGTTGTCTTTTTGACAGTTAATTAATAAATTAATTAATTAAAATGCTCCTCCAATTAATACAAATTATATTCAAATTAGTACATGCTTCGCTCCAACAATGGGACCTTCTTCAGCAGATTAGAATTAAATCTTAATAAACTAATTTAAAAAACTGTTGAGAAATGAAATTAAGTATAATACTGTATATACAGGATGAAATTAAGGAACTGGAAAAACAATGAATAAGGACGATGAAAATATAAAATATAATGGATAAGTATTCTTGTAAAATGTAAAACAATAGAATCAATTTGAAGTAAAGTAAAATGGCTATCCTTAAAAATAATTTGGTTTAATCATCATCATCATCATCGAAGTCCCTCTCCAGTCACCCGGGTGTGGTTTACAAGCCTCCTCCACTCCTTTCTGTCGTTCCATGTTTCCTGTTCCATCACTTCTGCCACATCCAATCCAGCTTCTCTAATGTCCTTCATAATTTGGTCCAACCACCTTCTTCTCGGTCTTCCAACTGGTCTCTTTCCTTTGACTTTACTTTCTAATTCCCTTCTTGCTACTCTTTCCTTATAGTGCAGGAATATTAGACAGAATTTGGGCAAAGTGAGGAAAATTAGTTTATCAAGCTAAAAATTGGTGGGGAGGTTTCTTGAATAGCCTGGATCAAAATACTAAAAGTTCCAAAAAATCCCTCATGAGGAACATACCGCCATCTTGGAAAAATGGCCGACATCTTGAATTTCGTATCCAGCATCGCATTGAACGTCATAACTCGGTACCTAAGGGTGATAGGGGCATGCGGTTTGGTCAGGATAACTTACCAGAATGCAGGCTATCATTCTGACACTACTTAATCTAGATAACAATCGAAATAGTTATTATAAATCACTTAAACAAACTCTCATAGGGTAGCGTTAAAAGCCATCTTCATTTTCAGTGTCGATTTTTCTTCTTTAACAGTCATGGGATTGAAAAAAGTACCGAAATAAATGTTGTTAAGCACATCAAAACGCACAAAAAGATGTAATCAGCACTTTCGCAAACCAAAGATTACGGGTGTGAGAAGTTGTCAAACATGCGCATGCAACTCGAGGAGCGGGGCTTCACAAAGCCGGTGCAACTGGTGTTGTAAACATATTCTGTAGGCGCAACTATGCCCCCTTTTTAATGATAAGTAAAAATTTGACACTTTTATATAGGAGAATAGCATCTTATAACCTTATAAATAATAAAAGAAATAATAATTAATTTGTTAATACAGGCAACACTGAAAAATATTGGGTGTGTGCAACTACGATGCGCGACGATATTTGAACGTGACAACGTATTCTAGGACTGATTTGTTTAAACTGTCGCTCTTACGACATTTCAGCTTCGCATATTTTTTAATTATGCATTTTGCGGAACGGAAAGTTCACAGGCGAAATGAAGAAAAGCCGAGATGCACTCCAGGGAAACTTCAAACACAACCACTCTTCTCAGAAGTTTTAACTCAACACGACTCGACAGTTTGCTGCTGGCTGTATCTGGGGTAATTTGTTAGTCCGATAGCTAGGCTGTAACTGGCCAGCTCGTAAACTGTCATCTCAGTATTTGAATGGATATTGTTGGAAGAAATGAAAACGTAAAAACACTTATAGTGGGCGATGTATTGAAGATAGAGATATGCTCTCCGGGACGTTTTTGTAGAACTTTTCATGCTGAACAATTCTTACACCCATAATTTTTAACGGTTTTCCAGCGTAACCTTACAAGGCGCACAAGCGCCATGTGATTTTTTCGACTATTTCACTGAAATCGTTACTTTAATCATAAATAAATAATTTTCTACAGAAATCTTCCTCATGATCCTTTACAGAATGGTGAAAACCGCATCAAAATCCAGCCAGAGGTTCACCTGTGACATCCATACTCATTAGGACGCGTAGGTCGCTCACGGGCACCCACTAAAATGACCTGCACTCGGCCTCCCAGGAGGCCACACGACCAAAGAATGAAATAAACAAGACATATCACAGTGTGAGCATTTTGTTCAAGGTGCGACCACTCGCGTAGTTTTCGTTCAAGCGACCACTAGCGGCTTGACTTCCCGGCGGGACTGGTCTCACAATAGCCAGGGTGCACATACTGTATGTGGACCTTCGCATTTTAATTTAATTCTTTATTCTGGGAATTCGGATGGGGAGCGTGATGGTACAGTGGCTTAGCTGCTCGACTTTCACCCGGACGGCCGGGGTTCGAATCCCGGTGACAGCAGGGCGGAATTTTCACCTGAAAAATCACATGGCGTCAGGAAGGCCATCTGGCCTTAAATCCTCGGCCAGAACCAAAATGAGCCTACTTGGCTTAATTAATTGGGAAAAACCGAAGAAAATTAAGTATTCTGGGAATTCTGATCTGTATTTTTATCCCTAAACATTCCTGTTTCTACGGGGTCGGGAATGAGATGTAATTTCTATATGGTGGATGGTTTTTCCGACATTATGCTCTTCCCGACGCCTAGCTAATCAGAGATGTCAATTGTAGGAGATGAGAATGGTAACAAATGAAACTGGGCAAGTAGTAGGAAGGAACTAGCCGTGACGTGTAGGAAATTGCCGTTACGGTTCCATCTGGGATTGAAAATGATAAACCATGGAAAACCCTTTCAGGACGGTTCGAACCTAGTCTTCTTCCCAGTTCCAAGGGAAGCTGGCCCTAAACACTTGCAACTTAGTGCATTACATCAATCGGTAATATTGCAACCTGTAATTATAATATGGTTTAGGTTCGACCCTCACTATTATGTGTCAGAAAACTGTATCATAATTATGGTCATTATAACAATGTTTTACATTATGATACAGTTTCTCCAGCCAATCAGAGCTCGTTCATTGACCAATTAGGTAACGATACCTTCGCGCATGCGCTCAAAATCCAACATGTGGGACATAAACACAACATCGAACTATAATAAATTACCGACATGGAATACGCACCGTCCATATGTTCGCGTAAATAAACTGGCGAGTATGAGACAAGAAATAGCACTGTACCTTAATATCACCAACACTAATTTCTACACAGCGCATTGCCTTCAAACGACTCCGGTGACAATATTACTGAGGGACGGCAGATGTAAACTGGCCTGCATAATATGGCATTGCAAGCACACAGAGCACATGCGTCGGTCGTTCAGAGATCTTGAAAGACAGAGATATCATACACAGCGCTCGCTCTCCGATCACAAAATTCAAGTGTCTGACTCTCAACAGATATTTATGAATATTTATGTTAAAACATATAATAAAGTTATAATTATCGTCGAACATAAACAGTCGTATGCAACTCGCCTATAATGGTAATTAAGACACTCGTATGGAAATTATAAAACTCGCATACGCTCGTTTTATAAAAATACTCGTGTCTTAATTATAGCCATTATAGGCTCGTTGGATAATGTACTATTAAAGCATGTGTCCTTGGTCTTAAAATGTGTATAATTTGTGCCATCTCTATATAGCATAAAACAAAGTCCCCGATTCTTCGATGTAACGAGTAATCTCGAGAACCACTGGATGGATTTTGATGCAGTTTTGACCATTCTGTAAAGTATTTCTCGAGGAAGGTTTCTGTAGAAAAACATTCATTTATGAAGCCAAGCAGTAACAATTTCAGGGAATAGAGTCGAAGAAAAACCTGCCGTCCGTGCGCTTTTTAAGTTTACGCTGGGTAAACCGTTAAAAATATTTATATACAAGTACCGTACTATGACTGTAAGAATTGTTGAGCATGAAAAGTTCTATAAAAAATATACGACAGCTTATCTCTATCTTTAATACATCGCACACTAGAAGTGTTTTTACGTTTCCATTTCTTCCAAGAATCTTCATTCAGTGGAAATTTAAATTACTAGCTTCGGGGCGAGTTTTCGAGATAGCGAGCGTGCCTATCACCCCAATTTCGGCCAGCATCAAACTGTGAACTAGTGTCGAGTTAAGACTTCAGAGAAGTGTATATGTGTTTGGAGTTCCACTGTTCATCTCGGCTTTTCAGAATTGCGTCTGGGACCTGCCGTAACTAAGCCTACGCTGGGTAAAGCGTTAAAGATACAAGGCAAGCCGGAACGGGTTGCTAGTCTCTACATAGTACAAAACAAAGTCCCCGATTCTTGGATGTAACGGGTAATCTCGAGACACTGCATGGATCTTGATGCGGTTTTCACCATTCTGTAAAGGATATCTCGAGGAAGGTTTCTGTAAAAAATAATTTATTTATGGCCAAAGGAAATCAAGCACTAACTATTTCAATGAAAAGTTTGAATAAAAACTGGCGTCCGTGGGCTTTTTAAGCTTACGCTGGGCAAACCGTTAAAAATATCTATATACAATGAGTGTAAGAATTGTTCATCATGAAAAGTTCTACAAAGAAGCCCGGGAGGGCATATCTCTATCTTCAATGCATCGCCTACTGTAAGTGTTTTTACGTTTTCATTATTAGCCTGTTTTCAATTTTGAAAAAATAGGCTTATGAGATCACCTTTTGTCCGTGTGTGTGTGTCCCCAAATAACTTCTAAACGGCTGGAGCGATTTCAATGAAACTCGGGAAGTTCATAGCACTATTCCGGACGACCCCGACCTTCAAATTTTGTTACGTCTCACCAATCCATCATGGCGGCTGTGCGAAATATTTCACCACCATTCAATATCTCCGAAACTATTCCCGATATCACCCTGGAACTTTTTACGGTGATAAAGGGAACTACTAGATGTTCACCTATGTGACTTTTAAAAACTGGTAACTACAAAACCCACGCGAAGTTGCGACTTTTAAATAGACGTTTCTCGCGATTTAACCAACCAAACGCAATAAAACTTGGTACAGTATATGTTTATACACATTGTAATGCACCGACATCTAACTTGGTTCAATTGTTTACATAACCACAATATGGCGGTTGTGCGAAATATTTCACCGGCATTCTATATCTCTGAAACTATTAGCGGTATCACCCTGAAATTTTGTACGGAGATAAAGAGCACCACTGGAAGCTCATCTATAAGACTTTCAAAAACCGGTTAACTACAAAACGAACATGGCGGCCAAGCGAATTTGAAAAATTTAAATAGACCTTTCTCGCGATTTAATGTTCCAAACGCAATGAAATCTGGTATAGGAAATGTTTATACACATTATAATGCACTGGTATCTAATTTAGTTCAAATGTTTATATAACCTCATGATGGCGGCAGTGCGAATTTTAAAATTGAGTTTTTATTTCTTGTGTCGTAATCATGCGATCGAAGTGAAAGTTTGAATAATGAACCTACGCATAATTTTTCTTTAATGGTACATGACTCTATGGCCTATACATTTAACAATCCAACATGGCGACCATCCGAAATATTTAGACGGCTCTGAATATCTACGAATCTATTATAGCAATGAAACTGATTTTTTATGTTCATAGGGTCTATGAACTTAAGTTCACCTATAGGACTTTAAATAACCTGGTGATCACAAATCCAACATGGCGGCGACGCAAAGTATAAATATTCACATGGAAGTTTCTCGCAATTTAACCATCCGAGTGCAGCGAAACTTGGTACAGTAAATTCTTATACGAATGCTAATCCACTGGCATCTAATTTATTTCAATTGTTTCCATAACCACAAGATGGCAGCAGTGCAAAATTTTAAAATATTTTTGTTACTTCTTGTGTCCTAATCATGCGATTGAAGTCTGAATGCTACACGTACACAATAATCTTCATAACTGTAGGACCTACATATATAAAATCCAACATGGCGACCATCCGAAATATTTAGTCGGTTCTCAATATCTACAAATCTATTACAGCAATCAAACTGAAATTTTGTATGCTGATAGTGCCAGTTAACATAAGTAGGAGATATGAAAATAGGCTGTATAATTCTTCACGGAACTACTTGTTTTCTTCCAACAATCTCCACTCAGTTACTGAGGCGACAGTTTACGAGCTAGCTAGGGGCGAGTCTATCACCCCAGTTACAGCTTAGCTAACGGACGAGCTTATTGCCCCAGATACAGCCAGCAGCACACTGTCGAGTCATGTTGAGTTTAAAACTTTAGAGAAGAGTGGTTGTGTTTGGAGTTTCCCTGGAAGTGCAACTCGGCTTTTCTTCATTTCGCCTGTGAACTTTTCGTCCCGCAAAATTCACAGAAAAGTTTAGATTGGACGGAAGGGGGATTTGTGTTTCATACACCTCGCCATTCTTAAATTACTTCTGACAAGAATTCGTTCGTTGTTCATTGACATTGGAAAAAAAGCGCTTATCACGTAATTCATTCATAACTGTTCGCTGGTGAAGGCTGGTCGGGTTGCTACTTATTTAATAAGAAAGGAAACATAAATTATCAGCAACAAATTTAGTCTTCGGTCGGAAGAGGTTATACGGAGAGGAATCATATAGTAGAGAGACCACCGAGAATATGTTTTCGTTGCTGTTTCATTTGAGGGGCTTAGGCAACATGGTAATTCAGCCCCGTGTACTTGGATGAGTGTGAGATTTTGTCTGATAACCTGTGTTATTGTGATGACTGTACTAGTGTGTGTATTTTTAATTCAGGTGATTTGATTGGCAAGGAGGCAGCCGTAACCTTAAAGTTAGGAACCATCCCGGCATTTGCCGTGAGTAGAAGTAGAAAAGCAAGAGAATACCACTTCCAGGATGGCTGACGTGGGAATACAAAGACCTCTTCTCAGTATTGCCTCACTGCGATTGGCAGTTCATTGTCTATCACAACTGAGTTGTTTTCACAAGGGATGATGCCTTGGCGTCAGGAAGCCAAATGTTCGTAGAAAATAGTCCTAGTTACAAGATGATGTACAGTAAACGTCATCATATCTTACCTGGAGATCCTTTCAGTGAATGTGTTTCACCACGTACAAAACTCGGCCACCTGCAACAAGAGGAAACATATTTTAACCATATATTTATAATATTATATTATATATTGTGCCCTTTTAGCAAGAAATATGCAAATCACAGTATGCCAGCATTGCTCAATTCGGGATTTTCGGGGTTGCAGTATGTTCTCCCACTCTGTGACTTACTCATTTTGGATTAAATAGAGGATACACTTGCAAAAATAACAACAAAATCAACTCCGATTTTAACATATTTAATTAACCAAAATTATGGCGCTACAAACAATAAAACAAATAAACTACTGACCAAAATCCTTCTACTTGTTCAAAGTGAACAAGGAATAACATAAGAATTACACAAATATTATATTAAAATACATGGTTTCCTGTAAACCAACAATTCATAATTATTTTTACTTCCATAAAGTATCTATCTTAAAGTTCCATCTAACCACGAGCTCCTTTGGCTCGATACTTTCCAATAATCACGGTGTCATTCTTTTGTACACCTCAATAACTATTTTTATATTTTCTTATCATCAAGACAAATATATAATTACATTTAAAATACATGTTTATTCTCTACTTAAATGTTTGGGCATTTCACATGTTCTCCACATTACCATCTCTCTCAAGTTTTACAAATTCACCACAGTGATCGGGAAAATACCTGTGTACTCCAGAGTTATAAAGATTACTTGACAAAGTCAAAAACTATGATTACTCCCAGAATCTAGTTATCTTCATTAAACTCATAGAATCCTACGTCCATACAACATTACAATAGGGATTTTTATTTATTTATTTGTCTTATAAGACCATTATCACATAAGAAAACTACGATCTGAACTGGCAAGCGATAATTTCAATTACATGGACCTCGGTTCAAACCCCGGGTCATTAACAACTTTTAAACACTCACGGTGCATTTATTACTTCTTTCAGACGGCCTTCACCGACCCTCCTCCTACTAGGGTCTGACCGTACACTTGAGCGAGATTTATGGCTGAGGGTAACGTCCCGTCTGGCCTACGTGTGGTAGCGATCCTCAATGCTTTTAAAACAAATCTTTCTTTCTTTTCAGTTCTCTGGGGAGACCTGGCATTTTACTTCTCTTATTTACTTTCAACAACTTTATTAGGCTCATAAACCACTTTCATAACCTTGGCATTTATTAATTATGAAGGGTCCTCATTGATTGGGAAGAGTAATACACATTCTACGACGAATACTTAGGGGCTTCAATAACAAAATGAGTCTGAGTTCGACTCTCTTAACATGCCTCGGGAACCATTTCCACATTGGAGGACTTATACAAAAATGCGATTTAGGGTCGGCCGTGGCCTACATGACCTACGCTCATAATACCATACATTTGCTCCATTTTACGATATAATAACACACACATGGCCTCGTGATCTACGTCACTATTGGAGGACTTACAACATAGCTCAATTCACCGCAATCAACTACCCCTCATAAGTAATTTACCAAGTACATTTAAATTCTACGCATTCCTAGCGTGACATTTTATTTTAGTTGCGCTCCATTGCGCTATACATTATTTTAAGGCCTAGCGTCTTCCAAAGAACTGATAAATTCCATATTAACAATTGATACATATCTCAATTTTCATATTGATCTTTTCCTTTGACAATAATCGCTCTATTTTTAAGAACATGCATTAACAACATGTCTTATACTTTTATTAAGGCTCCAGCGCTCTTATTTTCATATCATTCAATTTGATCTTTATTTATATTTCCCTTATATTATTATTATTATTATTAGTACGCTTGCTTTTATAACATTCGTCAAATACACTGACATTTTATTCCATACATTTCCTTTACAGGATTTATTCTTTCACATAATCTATATATTTAAAACAGTAAGGTGATTTTTGTTATCACGAGATTGAGAGAACGACAGAACCGATTTACTTCGTAGAGCACTCTAACGAAAGCTCTTGGTCTGTAGTTTTGCAGAGTGTCTCTAAAATAAACAAATATATTACGGTATATTTTTAAATTAATATAGAAATAGCAGAATTCTATCCCCTCACGCATGCGCACAATCCGCCTGGGCTCATGACAAAATGGCGGTGAGAAGTCCATTAAAATGTAAGTTATTTAATAAGCTTCCATGTAATTGAAATCATACATTAGCCAAGTTATGACTATAAAATATAATAACAGTAGGCTATGAACGTATACGAATGTGCAACATTGATTTTTTTGATAACGAAATGGATTATTTCCTACAGACAGCGGCTTTTGAATGTAGTGAATGCTTTTGTCTGCTGCTGAATGAGAGTGCGCGAGTAGCTATGTGGTTAAGGCGACTGACTATGGATCCAAGGAGCACAGGTTCGATCCCATCAGTCGCCAGTTTTTTTTACCACTGAAATATTGTTTAATCAAGGAGTATTAGTAAGGTTTTATGTCTGTTAAAGATACATATTTCTACATTCCCTCTCAATATGTTTTATTTCCGTTTTACCATTGCATTACAGCATGTGATCAAGAGAGCTAACTGTTGTCCTCAATACGCCGTTCGAATATCTGCAATCAGTTCCAGTAACTGACAACAGATGGCAGTACCTCGCCCATATATTTCCTGTAACTGACAACAGATGGCAGCACCATTGCATTGCTATATTTAAAACACAAGACATGGCGCGTTTTCACGTGATGGAGAATTATAAAGGAGGGGAATATTTAAGAAGGGAAATGTTGAAGAACATTAACTGACAGTTGATTGTGTAGGCTATGTTGTTTATGTACCTCAATATTGCAATTCTTCCCAATGCTTCGGAGGTCAAGTTATTAGCGTCCTTGACTAAAAGTTATAATTATGCATCGTTGATATACTCTTAAATTATTAAAGAAAAAAGAAGTTTTCCAGGCACTCGCGCGTGTCCACAATTGCTTTCGCCACGAGAGACACTTGGCACACATAATTCGTTTGAAGGGCTCCGACATCGTGGTCACTCAGCCCCGTGTACTTTGGTGTGTATGTGTAAAATTTTCTCTGATAACCTGCGTTATTGTGATGGCTGCATTAATGTGTGTATTTGTAATTAAGGTGGGAAATGGCAAAGAGACGGCCAAGGCCTTAAGTAAGGAACCATCCCGGTATTTGCCTTGAGTGGAAGTGGGAAACCACAAAAAACCGCATCCAAGATTGTCGAGGTGGGAATCAAACCTTCCTCTTCTCAGTTATACCTCAAGAGACTGAATGTGCCCCGTTTTTGCCCTCAGACCCGAATTAAATTTCTTGGCAGAGCAGGAAATGTAACCCGGGTCTCCGAGGCGATAGCCAAGAATAGGTGGGCTTCCATGTGTTAATACGATTTTTGACATGCACGGGACATAGAATTCAAAAACTGCCTCCATTAGGGTGACTGCCGAAGTGAGTATTGAGTATAGGCCTATGGTCATTCCAGTAGTTGGCGAAGTGATTCTATGTTCCCCTGCAAAATGTACCGCCATAACCTATAACAGGTGATGGAAATTGCTTATTTAGAGCAGTTTTGTACTGTTTATAACAAAATGAAGAACGTCATTCTGAGCTGCGTTTTCAAGCTATTGCAAAAAATTTCGTTGGCAGGAACAATTATAAGGAATTTATTTTAAGCGATCAGTCTCATCGCATTCTCCTCACCAACCAACTTGAGTATGAAAGTCTCTGGACGGTCATCTTGAACTTCATTGTATAAGACAATTGTTTAATGATTATTTGTTTAGAGTACTGAGTCTAACTACGCAGTTGATTTCGGCAATGGAACTATTATTTGCCATTTAATATTTAGCGGCTCCGTTATTGCAGGACACTATAGTGTTATCGAATAATACGAAGCCACATTTAAAATCCAATATAAATAGGCCATTTCAGAAACAATTCCAGATATTATGCAGTACAGTGTAAGGTCTTTGACGATCAAATGTAAACATTGTTCTAAATTGTATTTCTCTTGCGTAAAATATACGCGTGGTTATTTTGGCCTTTACTGTTGTGATGGTAAAATTGATATGCTGGAATATACAGTATAATACATGTATTTGCCAATTTGCAACAATGTAATGATATTAATTTAAAAGTCATTGAACTTATGTCCAGTAGTTCAAACACATACATCAGCGTTAACAAATTGGATACTGAATATGAAAGCCAGCTACTTCATTTCCCTAATATAGAATTCTTCAATTCCTTGGAATTAAGTGATTCGCTTCCACATACTCCGAACGTTTGAGCCATAGTTATGCTCCTTAGAAATCTGAATGTTTCCCAAGGACTCATATATGGAAATATATAAATTGTAAGAAATATGTAAGAAACTGCTTGGATTCGGATATAATAGGTGTAGTAATATTAGGCAGAGAGCTCAAATCCTACGACTTGATTTAACACCTTCCGATAAAACACTTGCAGGTACAGTACATTTTCTTTTAATAGGCAACAATGTCTTATTCGCTCGGCCTACTTTATCACAATCAATCAAGCTCAAGGAGAAACTCTGGAACGTATTGGGCTCTTTACCTCATCACGTTTTCAGTCATGACCAGCATTATGTTGCAATGTTGAGAGTGCTATCCTTTGACGCCCTTTAAGTTGCAATAGTGCTAAAAAGTAATCGTACAAAGAATGTAACTTATATAAGAAGCTTCTTCAGTAAATATATATTTCCATTGTCCGTCATGTTTTGACGGGTTTCATCTAGTTATTTATAATTTCTCAAATTTTATTTGTTCAGATCGCGTTCCTATTCTGTTATTAGTTAGTTAGAAACATCCCTTTTACTCAAAACCCCGGTGGATTTGTACACAATCATTTCCCCGACACCAAAACATAATGAAAATCTTTACTCACATGTTTGAGGTCGTTCCCTGACCTTCCTTCTTGTACGATGCGTCATTTTGCCCACTCTTTTAAATTACTCCATCTTGTACAAATTCATTGCATGTACAGACATATCTTGACACATATTTAACACGTATACATTTAACACTGATAACATTTTAAATACACTGGTGTATCCGTTTAGAACACACAATAAAAACACTGAAAATATATTACTTTTAACACAAATCTTGATATATTTACACTTCACAAATCACTAGGCCGCTATTAAGCCTATCACACGTGACTTCTTAACCTCCCGTCTCCAAGGGTGAAATTTATTCAATGTCGGCTTCCTATCCTGCAGAATATGAAAGTATCGAATCATCTACTTCTTCCCTGGAATAATTCTCCTTCGAATCCCGTTCCTGACGATCTACTCTTCTTATTAACTCGAATGGCTCCTTTCTAGATCCTATGGATTGATCTTAGCGAAAGTCTGTTCTGTTCACGGTCCCCTCGATAATCTATCGGTGACCTATAGATTTTAGCAACTAATACTTCTCGTAACTTAGTGCCTTTTAATAGTTCATCTGCTACCTTGAAACAATGTCTATAGTTTCCTTCTCTTCTTCGCTTATTCGGTTCTCGAACTTCTAATCTTCTAGAATACTCTGCGAACCTTATTTTCTCTGTCCCTGCTCGGGTTCTTGAAATTTGATAAAATGTTTATCTCGCTGTTACGGTACTTCCGTATGTTATGATACTTTTGGTCGTTTACTTTAAGACCTATCGCCCTGGTTCTAAGTTCGCAGCCTACTTCGACTGTAATTTATGAACTTTTCACGGTGAACTTTATACTGTCGGACCTAAATCCTGTAACTAGGATTTTCCTAATTTTCAACACGGCGATACTGTAATATTACTTCTTTGCAACTCCTTACGGATGCACGTAAGTTATTGATACCGCGACGCCCTGGGCTGTCGGATATTGTCTATGCGATGTGATACAGCGTTCTCCCCTCAAGGAGTACTGGTAAACTGCCTTCGATGTGTTACAGCGTGACGCCCCCTCACGGACTGTCGGAATACTGCATGTACTGATACAGCGTGACGCCCCCTCTCGGGCTGTCGGAATGACTGCATGATTGTTCTGGCTTGGCCTGGACTTTTATACTATTTAGTCAAAAAAAGATAAAATCCTAGTCCTTTTCGTGACCAACTTTTCAAATAATTGTTGCACAATTATAAAAATTATATCTCCAGAAAGCTCGTCTTCCAAACGTCAAATGATCTCACTGTACATAAGAATCGATCGTGCATTTCTGAGATATTAATTAATTTTTAGTCTTCAGCTGCGTGGGTAGTGCTGTTGATTTTTTAAATTCCCCACTCCTCTGGTCTCGGTAATTCCCCGATGACGTATGCTGCATTTGCACTTTTCTCCTGTGCAATTATTAAAAGCTTTTTCTTTACACAAAAATCTCTAATCCGAAATGAATCACAGTA
The DNA here is from genome assembly GCA_946902985.2 of Meconema thalassinum. Lineage (NCBI taxonomy): Eukaryota > Metazoa > Arthropoda > Insecta > Orthoptera > Tettigoniidae > Meconema > Meconema thalassinum. The sequence goes on from OX336391.1 coordinate 220,300,283, forward strand.
TTGTATTTATTTACTTATTTTTATTCTTGCAAATGGGTTAAATTTAATTATTCTTCTTCTGGCACAGTTGCGCTGTTGCCGTTTTAATGCAACGTAAGAGCGATTTCCGAGTCATGCTTCTCTGTCATACAGTCGAAACTTTCAATTCAGTCTATTAATATCCATGACCGGCTCCTTATCAATGAGTCAGGAGGCATGATCTTATCTTCCGAACACCTGGGTCTAGCTGCTTGCGCAACGTTATGCTAGAATCCTTGCTTGAATTCTCTCTCCGTTCCCTTAGAGACTGTATGTTTCTTTCATTCCTTTCACAAATACTTGGATTCGACCCCTTTTGAGCCAATGGTACATGGGTTCAATATAATATTTGCAAATGAGGGTAATTCCCCGGTGGAAAATTGTGCAAATACAGAAAATTACCAACAATAACATCAAACACAATATTGTTCCCATTTCAACAATGAAATATGCAAATCACAGTTCGCCAGCAATGCTCAATCGGGAGTATCGGGGTTCATGGTATGTTCTCCCACTCTGTGACTTACACACTCTGGATTACGCATAGGATACACTTCCAAAAAATAAACAAAATCAAAATCCTACTATCAAAACATTTAATTATTCAAAATATGGCACTACAAAAATAAACATAAAAACAACTGACACTACACTTCACACTTGTTTCAAAAACGAACAATGAATTCAAAATAATAATTCACATATAATAATTAATGGTTATCCAAAAACCAAACAAAAACTTCATCTGAGTTTCACTCCCAAATAGCATAAATCATAACTCCTTAAAAATGAGCTCCAAATGGCTCGGTAAAGCTTACATGCATCGTGTTAACGATTAAACACACACTATTTAGTTTTTACATGAGTATCTCTAGCTTCAATTACAATATTATAGTATGGCTCCTTATTAATCATTTTGGGCTCCCACAATGTTCATTTTGTTACCATCTCTCTTCTCAAGCTACCAACTCACTACCGTGCTTGAGAAAAACTTGCGCATCCCCGAGTTATCGAAAACTTCTGACAAAGTCAACTTAAGATAACTCCCATATCTCAATATTTTCATCATAACTTGTGAATCAACTTAATCATTTAATAATGAAGTTAGGGATTTTATTATGTTGTCTGCGAAGACAATTATATCTTAAGGAAGCAACGATCTGAACTCTGCAAGCAATAATAAATGAACGTAAAGGGACCTCAATTCAAATACTGGGTCGTTAAAACAGTCTTAAACACATCCGTGTAACGTGAACCAGACAACTTGTCCCTGACCTTTCTCTATAAAAGAGTTTTAAGAGTGTTACAGCACTCGGCTAATTTATGGCTCTGGAAGGAGGGGGACCACGGTCTCACCCTCGAGACGGGCTACACAGCACTTGCTACCTGCTGCTTTAATACGTTTCTTTTGAAAGGCAAGGCTTTTAAATACAAATCAACAACAATACATTTTTAGGTTCTACAGACCTATTCTTTTAGCTTCGGTAAAGTATAATTATGAAGTGTCATCATTAGTGGGTAAGAGGATCAATGATACAACAAATATATAAGGGGCTTCGACGCGGAAGAATCTGAGTTCATTCCTTTAAAACTGCCTCGGGAACCATATCCCAACTTTGAGGGCATACAACATTAGCGGCTTAGGGACGATATTTGTAATCAACCGGCGCTCACAATTCACATAATTTGCACCCTTCTCCTGTATTGCATACAACCAAATCATATTCGCGACTTAAGGAAGGTCTTTGCACTCAACCAGCGCTTACCAATAAAACAACATAACTCATTACCGCGACTAACTGTCCCTCACAATTATATTACCGAGCATTTCAACGCGTTCCTAGCGTGACCAAATTTACGGCAAATGCGCGAAAAGGCGCTCCTTACATCAAATAGCCAAGTTGCCTTTCAAAGAAAGAAAATAAATACATCAAATCATATTTTGATCTACGTCTCAAAAATAATGTGATCAACCTTAGCCTCCTTCAACAATAACTAGATTTAACATTAAGAACATTTCTGGTTCCTCAACATACTAACAATTCATTCAAGGAGCTTTTCGCAGCTACAACCTATTCAATATAAAATTCATCACATAAATAATTTATTTAATTATTATTATTATTATGCTTGCTTCACAATAATTATATCTTTTGCCATTACACTGATATTACACTGAATAATTTCCATACGGGATTAATTAATCTTTCAAATTACTTATATTTCAATCAAATTAATCGTTCAGATCGCGCAACCAATATTTCACATGTTTTCACACATCCCTACTTCAACCTCTGAGGATTTTACGCAAATCCCCCCAAAACACATAATACTGAAATTAGTACTCACATGATTTTCCGGTCAGAGACCGAGTTTTCCAACGATGAACCATTTCACCCACTTACTGCTTCTTAAGCCATATTCATGATCATATTTACACTTGGTAACACTTTTTTAACAAAACATAAAACATATACACTGATCACATTTAATCTAATGAATACCATTTTGGGATTCATTTCCACTTAAAAACAGATACAAATTCACTAAAAAAATATATAACACTCAAAAATTTCACTAAACTCGAATTACATAAAATTTTATCACTTTGGCATTTGTTACTGTGCCATTAACACACGTGATTTCCTTACCCTTTCCCGTTTCCAAGGGTTTGCACTTCATTAACTTCGGCTTCCTAATCCTATGGGATGGTTGAAAGTCTCGATCGAACTACCCTCACTGGAACGGTCGATTCTCTTTTTCCGGGTTTTTGACTATCGGCTTAATGATTTTATCGTATCTGGCTTGTTGCTAAATTGTTCGTTTAACATAAGTTTGTCACTGATGTTTTGCTCCTAGGATCGCTCGAACTAGTATAACGGCGACCTATTGATTTATTTTTCAGATAATCCACACGTGGATTTTACTTCCTGTTGCTGCAGTTCTTTAACTATTTGAATAATTCCAATGCCTTACTGTTCATTTGCCTACACATAGACAATGCCTGGAATCTCGATTCCTAAATTCTATCGCACCCCGCTCTAGTCTCCTCAGTTCAGGAACACTAGGCGTTACTATCACGTTTTACCCTGAGCTGGTTATTTAACGCAGAGATAGAATTTTATAGTTCACTGTTCTTGGGTACTTCTAAATCCTATGATGTTGATACTTTTACTGAGCTATTTAGATTCGAGTACCTATGGCCAGTAATTACTTTAAGTCCGCAGCCTAAACTTTGACTGTACTTGTAAAAATTTATAATGTCCGAAGCTTGATACTATGGTTCCCATAACAAGGATTCTGATGCTTCTTCTCACGGCGATACTGTTGACGATACTTAAACGGCGACTCCCATACGGGGTGCTCGTCTGCGATACAGAGTAACACGACTTTTCTCGGCCTGATGAATACTGCATTTAACGTTGGTGAAACTGTACCGTGCCCTCCGGCACCTCTGGTAGACTGACTGTACTTCGATTCAGCGCAACCCGCCTCAGCGGTCGCTCAAGACTGAATGATTGTTGATCCAGCGCGGCCTCTCCTCGAGGTCCGCTATATACTGAATGAACTTCCTGGCGCGTCCAGGGTTTATATTGAAATCTGCCACAAAAAGATCAGATTTGTTTCTTCTCCAACACTAACTTCTAAAATAATCGTCGTATAATTTTGAAAAATATGTCTCCGAAAAGCTCTCGTTTTAAATGTAAAATGGGTTTCTTTAATCACGAAAATCGGTCATACAACCGCAAGATGTTAAATAAATGGGCTCCTGAGATGCGTGGGTATTGGAGTTTGTTGTACCTCTCTGTCAGCTTCGAGCCCGGGGAATAACTATCGACGTCATGCTGCATATGTATTTCTTTCCTGTGCAATTATTATTAACATTTTCCACTCACAAAAATCTCTTTCCCAGGATTATCAACAGTGACGGATTCATTTTATTAATTAAATGCTTGCAAATGGCTTAATTTTAATTATTTCTCTTCTTGCGTCATTGCGACGTTGGCAATTTATCGCTGAGTAAGATCTTTTTCCGAAACTTCTTCTCTGTCTTTCAAGGCGGAAAAGTACCAGCTCTATTAAAAATCATGCGCTAGCCTCTTATCGCCGCGTCAGCCGTGATCTCATGCTCCCGTGACTAGCGGTAACTCGCGCTTGCGTCACCTTGTAACAGCCCAACTCCTTATTAACCCTTTAAAATTCTTTAAAAATCCCTTCTAAAGACTGCATTATTTCTTCCCTTTCTTTACATATAAATGTATGGATTCGACACTTGAACCAATCCACATGGGTTCAAATCTCCCTTCCTTGGGTAAATAAATTTTCTAAATCTGAGGAAAATTATTTAAGTATCTTTCATAGAAAATTGCATCCTTTCAGTGTCGAAGCCATCATAACTTCTCGCAGTACCTTCTGGTCTCCTTTTTCATTTTACAAGCACTCCTTTCTCTGGCTTGTTATTGTCTCAATAGGGTTCCCTCTATTCATTCCCTTTAAGCGGACGTCTTCACTTAAGGTCATAAATCTCTTGTCTCGTTCGGGTATTCCTCAGCCTCCGCACACTCTGGCACGCGATCCAGACATGTGTCAGACGGGTTCCTTTTTTTCTTTATTTTCTGGGACTGGCTTTCTGCCTGTCTGTCCCCTTTCTTCTCCAGTTCTTGTCTTATCCCGTATATTTACAGATTATTTAGGCGCAACGTGTGCGTGCTGCCCTACCCCGTTGGTCCTTTTCTGTTTTCTTCCTTTTTCCTTCATCTCGTATCGAGATGGCATTATTCCAAAATATCTAAATTTTATCTATAATGGGTGCATATAGCTTAACCCAAGAGTTCCTGTTCTGGGATACTTTCTCTATCCCCTTTTCCAAATTTCTTTTTCCTGCTCTTCCAATTACTGAGCTCTTGACGGATCTCTCCTTTCTTTTTCTTCCTCCGCTTCCAACAATAAAATGTCTTTGGATTGCCTCTTATCTTATGATTCTGAGCTGTTTCTGGCCATTTTATACTACTGATCTGACCCTTGTCGTTTTGCGGTTCTTCTAAGGTCAATGGTTCTTTTACTGCTTCTATGTTTCTTTCAGTATCTGTACTTATTTCCTCTTTCCTTATAAGGGTTTCTTTCCTGGCATTTTAGTCCACCTCTATTTTAACTGGCATTGCCTTTTTACGTTCCTCCCTACATGCCTGATATTTTAATAATAGTTCCATAATCTGTGCCTTCAATCGTCTTCTTTCACTTCCATATCCTCATCCTCCATTTCCTGTATTTGAATTTCATCTTTCGGCTCGGAATTATTTTCAAACTCTTTTTCTTGAATCTCCAATTCCATTAAGTCTTCCTCAGACTTATTACTTTCTTCTGGAATTTCTTCGACTTCTTGTAGCCTTACATTTTGAAATTCAACAAAGCTTTCTGCTATTTCGGCTTCTTGATCTACTTCTTCCTTAAACGGTGTCTCCTCTTGTTTATCTTTGTTTGCTTGATATTTCCGAAATATTTCCATGATTTTATCTTTACATTCATTATATATAGAATCCCATCTAGCATTACTATTTCCCTGAATTGGCCTTTCATTTTCCTGATCTTCGCGCTCGTTCTTTGTATAAGAATGGTCCTCTTCAATTCGAGACTCGTTTTCATTTCGGCAATCTCTCTGACATGGAATTTCCGTTTCCTCCTGAATCTCTGAGACTTTTTCCTTCTGTGGGTCACTAATTTTCTCTATTTCCATAGGAGTCACAACAATTTCTATTTCTTTCTCGTCTTTGAATTGGTTAAGGCAATTTTCGGACTCCTCTGGCGCCGATATTTCCTTTTCCTCAATTTCTTCTGTGTTACTTTTGACTGGGATAACTACTTCTTTTAATTGGAGGTCCTGCGCTAGTATATATTCATCATACGTTTTCCTAGCCTTCTCTAGATTCTCTTGAAATTCCTGGAGTTTAACTTTCCTTATCTCGGTTAATTCCTGTACCGTTCTGATATCCTCTTTATCCACTATTTCTGGTTTGAGATCTGTCATTTTCCCGTGCTCCTTCATCATCTGAGCCACTAGGTATCATTGGTATCTGGAGGCGAAAGTTGGAACTACTTGAAATTGAACGGAACTTATAGCTCACCCAGGGGTATCCGCTGGAAGCAGCTACATACTCAGGTGAGCCTAACATGTCCTCGTACACTCCCGGCACTAAAAGCCATACGATAAATAAATAAAAATCTGAGCCATTTGTTCGGAGACGTACTTCCTCCTATCTACTTCTTTGTAGTTAAACGATGACTTGATCTTATCCCATTTTTCAATTATTTCTTTCAGTTTTCCCTGCACTTCCTGAATTTCTTTTATGAATTCGTTCTGCTCTGTCCACGAACTTAATTCTATCAATCTCTTTCGGTCCGGAATTTATGCGAATTTCTGCCTTGTTATCTTCATATCTACTGCAACTTGCATATATAATCGCTCTACTTCATGTTTAGATACCTTACCCAATTTTCCTCTTAACTCACAAAGGGTTTTATCTACACTATCTCTTTTTTTTTAAGATATTCTGTAATTGCTCATCAATTTCTTCGAATTCTTTAGGCCCTAGTCCTAAATGCAAATTCCCGAATTTCTCTATCGTTATATCATATCCCTGACGTACCTTTTCAATCATTCCTTCATACAACTCTATATCACTTAAAGAAGCTATTTTTATCTTCTCCTGATTCTGCCTATCGTTCATTTCGCTTTCGCTTTCCGATCCTATCTTAACCTGCGTTTCTAAATGAGACTTTAAATCATCCTCATTATTATCATCAAATTTACTTTGCACACATTCCCTTTGAATCGGTTTACATGTTTTAAACTCAATTTTGAGCTCCATAGCTCAACCATTTCCTTATGTTCCAAAGGCATATTACCATCTCTTCGTGTAACAATGTCTTTGGATTCATATTTACATTTGAGAACATTTTCCTTAGGCTTACATTTATCCTTGGCCTTAATATTATCCTCCGACATAATATAATTTAAGAGCATTTGCTGCTCCTCACTGAACTCCATATTACAATTCATTCAACGAATATAATGGGCTACTCTGTCCCATCATCGGTTCATGCCTGAGAGATGGTACTCTGAACTCTTGTGTCCCAATTTCCAAAATTCAACCTCAGTACGGGTGTTTACTAAAACGTACAAGTATGGTATAATAACTCATTACAATTTCAACTCTATTATGGAAGTGATTCTCTTAAAATTCAAAAATTTTGAAAACCCATATTTTTCAAAAAACGAAAATTTTGATTTTCAGGTAAAACTCGGGTTTTCCTTCGGAAAACTCAGCTCCTAAGTACTGGGCGCCATTTTCAATGATGTAGGGGGTTATCTAGGGCTGCTCGTTGTGAGTTTCCAGGGCCCCAATGCGGTCAGTTAAATTTATACTTTGTAGCTAATACTATCACTATTTTACCTTTACGTGATATGACCGTCTTTAGTGTTCCCAAAAGCATTAATCCAAGCACATTATTTCTATTCCCCCATGTGCCCATTTCAACAATGAACTATGCAAATCACAGTTCGCCAGCAATGCTCAATCGGGAGTATCGGGGTTCATGGTATGTTCTCCCACTCTGTGACTTACACACTCTGGATTAAGCATAGGATACACTTCCAAAAAATAAACAAAATCAAAATCCTACTATCAAAACATTTAATTATTCAAAATATGGCACTACAAAAATAAACATAAAAACAACTGACACTACACTTCACACTTGTTTCAAAAACGAACAATGAATTCAAAATAATAATTCACATATAATAATTAATGGTTATCCAAAAACCAAACAAAAACTTCATCTGAGTTTCACTCCCAAATAGCATAAATCATAACTCCTTAAAAATGAGCTCCAAATGGCTCGGTAAAGCTTACATGCATCGTGTTAACGATTAAACACACACTATTTAGTTTTTACATGAGTATCTCTAGCTTCAATTACAATATTATAGTATGGCTCCTTATTAATCATTTTGGGCTCCCACAATGTTCATTTTGTTACCATCTCTCTTCTCAAGCTACCAACTCACTACCGTGCTTGAGAAAAACTTGCGCATCCCCGAGTTATCGAAAACTTCTGACAAAGTCAACTTAAGATAACTCCCATATCTCAATATTTTCATCATAACTTGTGAATCAACTTAATCATTTAATAATGAAGTTAGGGATTTTATTATGTTGTCTGCGAAGACAATTATATCTTAAGGAAGCAACGATCTGAACTCTGCAAGCAATAATAAATGAACGTAAAGGGACCTCAATTCAAATACTGGGTCGTTAAAACAGTCTTAAACACATCCGTGTAACGTGAACCAGACAACTTGTCCCTGACCTTTCTCTATAAAAGAGTTTTAAGAGTGTTACAGCACTCGGTTAATTTATGGCTCTGGAAGGAGGGGGACCACGGTCTCACCCTCGAGACGGGCTACACAGCGCTTGCTACCTGCTGCTTTAATACGTTTCTTTTGAAAGGCAAGGCTTTTAAATACAAATCAACAACAATACATTTTTAGGTTCTACAGACCTATTCTTTTAGCTTCGGTAAAGTATAATTATGAAGTGTCATCATTAGTGGGTAACAGGATCAATGATACAACAAATATATAAGGGGCGTCGACGCGGAAGAATCTGAGTTCATTCCTTTAAAACTGCCTCGGGAACCATATCCAAACTTTGACGACTTACAACATTAGCGGCTTAGGGATGATATTTGTAATCAACCGGCGCTCACAATTCACATAATTTGCACCCTTCTCCTGTATTGCATACAACCAAATCATATTCGCGACTTAAGGAAGGTCTTTGCACTCAACCAGAGCTTACCAATAAAACAACATAACTCATTACCGCGTCTAACTGTCCCTCACAATTATATTACCGAGCATTTCAATGCGTTCCTAGCGTGACCAAATTTACGGCAAATGCGCGACATGGCGCTCCTTACATCAAATAGCCAAGTTGCCTATCAAAGAAAGAAAATAAATACATCAAATCATATTTTGATCTACGTCTCAAAATAATGTGATCAACCTTAGCCTCCTTCAACAATAACTAGATTTAACATTAAGAACATTTCTGGTTCCTCAACATATTAACAATTCATTCAAGGAGCTTTTCGCAGCTACAACCTATTCAATATAAAATTCATCACATAATTAATTAATTAAATTATTATTATTATTGAGCCTCCGTGGCTTAGGCGGCAGCACGCCGGCCTCTCACCGCTGGGTCCGTGGTTCAAATCCCGGTCACTCCATGTGAGATCTGTGGTGGACAAAACGGAGGCAGACAGGTTTTTCTCCGGGTACTCCAGTTTTCCCTGTCAAAATTTCATTCCAGCAACACTCTCCACTATCATTTCATTTCATCTGTCATTCATTTAATCATTGCCCCAGAGGAGTGCGTCAGGCCTCGGCAGCCGGCACAATTCATATCCCCGCCGCTAGATGGGGGCTTCATTCATTCCATTCCTGACCCGGTCGAAGACTGGAAACAGGCTGTGGATTTTCATTTTTCATTATTATTATTATTATTATTATGCTTGCTTCATAATAATTATATCTTTTGCCATTACACTGATATTCCACTGAATATTTTCCTCACGGGATTAATTAATCTTTCAAATTACTTATATTTCAATCAAATTAATCGTTCAGATCGAGCAACCAATATTTCACATGTTTTCACACATCCCTACTTCAAACTCTGAGGATTTTACGCAAATCCCCCCAAAACACATAATACTGAAATTAGTACTCACATGATTTTCCGGTCAGAGACCGAGTTTTCCAACGATGACCCAGTTCACCCACTTACTGCTTCTTAAGCCATATTCATGATCATATTTACACTTGGTAACACTTTTTTAACATAGCATAACATAAAACATATACACTGTACACATTTAATCTAAAGAATACCATTTTGGGATTCATTTTCACTTAAAACAGATTCAAATTCACTAAAAAAATATATTACACTAAAAAATTTCACTAAACTCGAATTACATAAATTTTTATCACTTTGGCATTTGTTACTTTGCCATTAACACACGTGATTTCCTTATCCTTTCCCGTTTCCAAGGGTTTGCACTTCATTAACTTCGGCTTCCTAATGCTATGGGATGGTTGAAAGTCTCGATCGAACTACCCTCACTGGAACGGTCGATTCTCTTATTCCGGGTTTTTGACTATCGGCTTAATGATTTTATCGTATCTGGCTTGTTGCTAAATTGTTCGTTTAACATAAGTTTGTCACTGATGTTTTGCTCCTAGGATCGCTCGAACTAGTATAACGGCGACCTATTGATTTATTTTTCAGATAATCCACACGTGGATTTTACTTCCTGTTGCTGCGGTTCTTTAACTATTTGAATAATTCCAATGCCTTACTGTTCATTTGCCTACATATAGACAATGCCTGGAATCTCAATTCCTAAATTCTATCGCAACCCTCTCTTGTCTTCTCAGTTCAGGAACACTAGGCGTTACTATCACGTTTTACCCTGAGCTGGTTATTTAACGCAGAGATAGAATTTTATAGTTCACTGTTCTTGGGTACTTCAGAATCCTATGATATTGTTACTTTTATTGAGCTATTTAGGTTCGAGTACCTATCGCCGGTAATAACTTTAAGTCCGCAGCCTAAACTTTGACTGTATTTATAAAAATTTATAATGTCCGATGCTTGATACTATGGTTCCTATAACAAGGATTCTGATGCTTCTTCTCACGGCGATACTGTTGACGATACTTAAACGGCGACTCCCATACGGGGTGCTCGTCTGCGATACAGAGTAACACGACTTTTCTCGGCCTGATGAATACTGCATTTAACGTTGGTGAAACTGTACCGTGCCCTCCGGCACCTCTGGTAGACTGACTGTACTTCGATTCAGCGCAACCCGCCTCAGCGGTCGCTCAAGACTGAATGATTGTTGATCAAGCGCGGCCTCTCCCCGAGGTCCGCTATAGACTGAATGAACTTCGTGGCGCGTCCAGGGTTTATATTGACATATGCCACAAAAAGATCAGATTTGTTTCTTCTCCAACACTAACTTCTAAAATAATCGTCGTATAATTTTGAAAAATATGTCTCCGAAAAGCTCTCGTTTTAAATGTAAAATGGGTTTCTTTAATCACGAAAATCGGTCATATAATCGCAAGGTGTTAAATAAAAGGGCTCTTGAGATGCGTGGGTATTGGAGTTTTGTTGTACCTCTCTGTCAGCTTGGAGCCCGGGGAATAACTATCGACGTCATGCTGCATATGTATTTCTTTCCTGTGCAATTATTATTAACATTTTCCACTCACAAAAATCTCTTTCCCGGGATTATCAACAGTGACGGATCCATCTTATTAATTTAATGCTTGCAAATGGCATAATTTTAATTATTTCTCTTCTTGCGTCATTGCGACGTTGGCAATTTATCGCTGAGTAAGATCTTTTTCCGAAACTTCTTCTCTGTCTTTCAAGGCAGAAAAGCACCAGCTCTATTAATAATCATTCGCTAGCCTCTTATCGCCGCGTCAGCAGTGATCTCATGCTCCCGTGACTGGCGGTAATTCGCGCTTGCGTCACCTTGTAACAGCCCAACTTCTTATTAACCCTTTAATATTCTTTAAAAATCCCTTCTAAAGACTGCATTAGTAGTGGAGTAGTGACAGTTCTGCTTCACTCCAGAACTCTCCTTGCCCCACTACTAAGCCTCAGCCATGTAATACTTGTCAATATCTGGTGAACGCATGGTCGGATGTTGACAAATGAGGTTCCGTTGGACTCTGACTGACGATCTCTTTCCTATGGACCATGTATTATATTTTTCAAAATTTTTTTGAAATTTTTCGTTTTCGAAATTAGGCGATAGTTTGAAAACCAAATATGATAGAACGTTGTTCCATGGCTCAAACGAATGGTCTTTATGACCTTTATTTTTTGTAATATTTTTTTTTAATTTTTATGTTTTTTTGAAACACTTGAATTTTGAAAATCCTGTATTTTGGAAACTAGGAAGTTTACAAGAAAGTTTGTTTGATGTAAATCAATGGTCCCTACCCCCTCTAACCCCAAAATAAATTTCAAGTCTCTAAGATGAAAACCTGACAGTAGTGTGGTAGTGAGAGAGCTGCGCCACTTAGGAAGTTGTGAGCCCCTGCGACCTTGGAATGGAAGGAGTCATGCTAGGAGGGCGTGCTTGGATTCGTTCTTTTCGTCTCGTTGCGCTCTTTACGGGAATGTAGGTGTCGAAAGGGTGAAAATCTGGAAACATGTTTTTTTGGGGGTAAAAACGTGATTTTAAACTTTTTGCTATATCTCGCGAACGAATCATGCTAGAGGCGTGTACGACGGGTCCAAGGACTCGGGGTGACATTCTCTTTGCTATGGACAACCCGTTATAATTTTTAAAAAATATTGGAAACTCGATTTTGAGTTAAACACGTGTTTTTTGTGATTTTAGCCGATATCTCACGAACCAATAACGCTAGAGACAAGTCCCAACTACGAAGCTTCCTGGGACTCTGCACTTATTACCGTCGCTTCGTGAGAGGATTCGCCGACATCGCCAAACCTTTACATCGACTGACTGAGAAGGACCAACTCTTCACGTGGACAGCAGAATGCCACAGTGCCTTCGAACAACTCAAGCAGGCTCTGTGCACCGCGCCTATTCTGGCCTACCCCAGACCTGGAACAAGGTTCATCGTCGATACCGATGCCAGCGACTTTGGCATAGGGGGAATCCTGTCGCAAGTAGTGGACGGCGAGGAGAGAGTAGTGGCCTACTTCAGCAAGGCCTTGTCAAAGCCAGAAAGGAACTACTGCGTCACCAGGAAGGAGGTGCTCGCCAACGTGAAGACCATTGAACACTTCCACAAGTACCTGTACGGGCAAAAATTTCTCATCAGGACCGACCATGCATCCCTGCGGTGGCTCCTGAACTTCAAGCAGCCCGAGGGTCAACTCGCGCGGTGGTTAGAGAGGCTTCAACAGTACAACTTTGAGATTCAGCACAGGAAAGGCCAACTGCATTCTTACGCCGACGCCCTGTCACGAAGACCGTGCCCCGAAGACTGCACCTTCTGTGCCCGAAGGGAGGAGAACACCGGGATACAGTGCCGAAGGACTACCGTGGAACTTCAAGGGAGCTGGAGCCGCGAATCTTTCACGCGAGCACAAGCAGAAGATGATGACCTGGGACTGATAGCCGAATGGAAGAGGGCCTGTGTTCCCAGACCGGGGTGGAATATTGTGAGTGACGGCAGCCCAAAGTTTAAGTCCTACTGGGCGCAGTGGGACTCGCTGGTTGTGAGGGATGGCCTCATATGCCGTACCTGGGAGAGCACCGACGGGAAGACATCTCGGGAACAAGTCGTCGTTCCAAAGGCTATGACGGAGGAAGTCCTGAAGGAAGTCCTTGGAGGATCATCTGGTGGACACCTAGGGATAAAGAAGACCCTGGAGAAGCTGAGAGAGCGGTTCTACTGGATTGGATGCCGAACTGACGTGGAGAACCACTGCGCGAGGTGCCACGATTGCGCAGCCAGCAAGGGCCCAGGACGAAGACGACGGGGTCCACTGAAGACCTACAACGTGGGCGGCCCCATGGAGAGAGTGGCCATCGATGTTGCTGGGCCATTCCCCTTAAGCGAGGCAGGGAACCGCTACATATTGGTCGTCAGCGACTACTTCACCAAATGGCCGGAGGCGTATGCGCTCCCTAACCAAGAAGCCGCGACGATCGCAGAGACCCTGGTGAAGGAATTCGTCAGTCGGTACGGAGTACCCCTGGAGCTGCACTCCGACCAAGGGAGGAACTTCGAGTCGCAGGTGTTCCAGAACCTATGCCAGCTGCTGGGAATCCGGAAGACAAGGACGACGCCGCTACACCCTCAGTCCGACGGGATGGTAGAGCGATTCAATCGCACCATCGAGAACCATCTCCGAATAGTCGTCAGCGAGCACCAGAGGGATTGGGACAGGCATCTTCCTCTATTTCTCCTGGCCTACCGCGCCGCCGTGCATGAAGCCACCGGGTGCACACCAGCCCGGGCCATGTTTGGGAGGGAACTCCGTCTACCAGCCGATCTTGCCTTCGGCCGACCTGGGAATGATCCGATCCCGGTAAGCCAGTATTGTCAAGAACTGGTCGACCAACTGGAGGACGTGCACGCGGTGGCGAGGAGGAAACTGCGGATCGAGACCGACCGAATGAAGACCCGATACGACCAGCAGACGGATGCCGGCGGATTCCACGAGGACGACCTGGTCTGGCTCTTCAACCCATTACGGAAGAAAGGTCTGTCACCCAAACTGCAGAAGTCCTGGGAGGGCCCGTACCGAGTCGTGAAACGGATCAACGATGTCGTCTACAGGATCCAGCGGAGCCCGAGGGCGAAGATGAAGATCGTGCACCGAGATCGCCTGGCAGCCTACGGGGGGACACAGACGGACCAATGATTGATCGGGACGATCAGCCTTTTTAGGAAGGGGGTGGTGTTACGGCTGTGAGTTTGTTTCATCGCTCGCCGCATGAGTCACAACTGCCACAGGGCTGGGCTGTGGCCTGCCTCCTGTATTGCGTACGCCTTATGCAACAGGGCTACTAGGACAAAGGGATAGTCCAGAATATTCGTGACTGGACCAGCGATGGAAACCTGGAGAAGCCGTGAAACCTGGGTGGATCTAGAAGCATTTATTGAGTCACCGGCCTGCTATATAAGTGCGACCTGTCAAGCAGTGTTCGTTGTTGTGTTTTACGAGCGAGTGCGAGCGCGTATCCTGAGCGACAGAAGTGTGGAGACTTGCGCAACCGACTAGTGAAGCCGATTCTCGTGACAGCGAAGGGAGTGAGGACCTTACAGGGGACTGCCTGTGTTTTGAGCGAGTGTGCTTATTTAGTGCGAAGAGAGGTCATTGTGGTGAGTTGCAAAACAGTGAATGACAGACCTAGTGCAGCTATTTCCATCCAGCGTACGGGGCCACCTCATTACGAGGGATTAACTGTGGTCTGTTGACAAGTGAAAGGGGAAGTATTCTCGATTTGAGGAAACTGGAGTAAGGTAATAATTGTTTGCATTTGCTGATGAGTGGCTGTATCTTTCTGGCCGCAATAAAGTTAATTATTTAAAGGAACAACCTGTGTTTGTGCACTTCAACCCACCGTAATCCAGTTAACAAAGGTGCCACTAGGGGGTGGCACGTATCAACTGGTGTCAGAAGCCGGATTACGAACTCAAGCACAACACCTGACGGTCCTGGTTTCAAAACCCGAGCAGGTCATTTTCTGTAATTTTCCTGTGAGTGCATGCCCTTT
Organism: Meconema thalassinum; assembly: GCA_946902985.2. Lineage (NCBI taxonomy): Eukaryota > Metazoa > Arthropoda > Insecta > Orthoptera > Tettigoniidae > Meconema > Meconema thalassinum. The sequence goes on from OX336391.1 coordinate 220,315,652, forward strand.
ACAAGGCAAACAACTAAAATGGAGGCGCAATTGGCAGCATTGCTAGAAAAGTTAAATGGCATAGAAGACGGCCAGAAGAATTTAACCAAGGAGCTAACTACCAAATTAGAAGACGGCCAGAAGAAGCTAGAAGACGGCCAGAAGAAGATGGAAGACGGTCAAAATAAGTTAGCGGAGGACCTGAAGAAGATGGAGGACGGCCAGAAGGAGACGGAGGACGGACAGAAGAAGTTAGCCGAGGACCTAACTGCCAAACTAGAAGACGACCAGAAGAAGATGGAAGACGGTCAAAATAAGCTAGCGGAGGACCTGAAGAGGATAGAGGACGGCCAGAAGAAGATGGAAGACGGTCAGAATAAGTTGACACAGGACCTGAAGAAATTAGAACTGGGTCTGCGTGAGGAAGTCACGGCAGTGGAAAAGAAGTGGAGAACACCGGGATACAGTGCCGAAGGACTACCGTGGAACTTCAAGGGAGCTGGAGCCGCGAATCTTTCACGCGGGCACAAGCAGAGGATGATGACCTGGGACTGATAGCCGAATGGAAGAGGGCCTGTGTTCCCAGACCCGGGTGGAACATTGTGAGTGACGGCAGCCCAAAGTTTAAGTCCTACTGGGCGCAGTGGGACTCGCTGGTTGTGAGGGATGGCCTCATATGCCGTATCTGGGAGAGCACCGACGGGAAGACATCTCGGGAACAAGTCGTCGTTCCAAAGGCTATGACGGAGGAAGTCCTGAAGGAAGTCCATGGAGGATAACCTGTTTGATTTTGTTTTGTTTATGACGTGCATAAACTATATGGAATGGATATATTTATGGTGGCTAATTTTATTTCTTTTTAGAGTGTTGGAAAACGCCTGACCTCTGTTGATAACCAGGAACGCGTGTGTTTGAGGCCATTGTCAAGCAGTCTACAGCTGAAAACTCAGGTGAGAGTGTTCTTTCAAAATAATGTATTTTGCTACTGCTACCGATAGCCTAACTTGGGAACCTCTAAACAGTTGTTTCAAATTGCGTGTGTGCTCTGGTCGTGTGGTTAATGTTAGAAAAAGTTTGATTCCCAAAGAATTTTTACAATCTTGTTTTGAAATTCTTAAAATTGAAATTTGTACAGCGCAAAGGTGGCATACGGCTTTAAAGGTGAATACAGAACTTGTGTGCGATTTCAAATATAAAAAGAAGGACGTAGAGCATAAAGAGACATTTTATATTTGCAGTAAAATGCAAGAGCTTTTGATAGCCGATAATCTGAATGAGTGGTGTCAAAGCCATGTGGTGAATGCATTGCTATCAAAATTTGATAAACTGCAACAAGGACGCAACGGTTTAGCGTTAGACAAAATTCACCATCTACAAATCAACATTTGTCATTTCAACCCGTTAAATGCTGGGTCTAGCTATATTAAAACACCACCAGCAATAGCATTGAAAAAGGCTGTGGTGAATATTGAGAACCATGACAATGATTGCTTCCTGTGGTGTGTGGCAGCGTATTTGCAGCCAGCACAAGACCGTAATGGTTCTCGACCAGGAAAGTACAAGGCCAAGTTTGAAGAATTGAAACAAAAATTAAATTTAACTCGAGTGTCGTTCCCTATGGACTTAACCGAGATCCATAGGTTTGAACAAGACAACCATGACTTTTCGTTCATGGTGTATGGTCATAATGGTGATGAGATTGTGGGTCCTCTTTATGCTACAAAAGAACCGAACCGACATCACATTCATCTTTTATATTTATCTGTAGGAGAGGTGAATCACTATTGGCTCATTAAAAGCTTGAGTAGATAGCTAAGCAGTCAAATGTCCAAACATGATGGTAAGAAGCACATTTGTGATCGATGCTTGCAATATTTTACCACTCTTACGCTTTTGGAACGTCATAGGGTAGATTGTGTTACTCAGGAAGCAGTGAGATTGATATTGCCACAAGGGGACAAGGCTGTGTTAAAGTTTAAGGACATTCATAAGCGTGACACTGTTCCCTATGTGGTATATGCAGATTTCGAAGCTCTCACTACACCCATGGCGGGATGTGAACCAGATCCCACCATCAGCTCAACCACACCCATTCAAAAACCTGAACCCTTTGCCATAGGATTTAATGTGGTGTGTGCCTATGACCCCACACAATCCGTTTACAAATACCGCGAGGGGCCAGAATGTGCCAGATGGTTCTTGGATGAAATTGTCAAGTTGGCCGACCATGTACAGGAATTACTGGACCACCCAGTACCCATAAGCCTATCTCCAGAACAGCAGCAGCGGTATGACCATGCCACGACATGCCATATTTGCGAAAAGCCACTGATCAGTGCTGAAGACACCGTTCGTGATCACTCGCACTTTACGGGGGAGTTTCGTGGAGCTGCGCATAGTAAATGCAATTTAAACTTTCCAGTTCCTCGTTTTATCAGTGTCTTTTTCCACAATCTGGCGAATTATGACATTCAGTTTTTGATTCGTGAATTGGGTCATGTCAACAAGGGCTCGTTTACCATTATCCCCCAAAACCATGAGCGTTTTACAGCCCTGACATGGTGGATGGGCGACTTTAGCATTCGATTTTTGGATTCCTTTAAGTTTATGGCATCCCCGCTAGACAGCCTTGTGAATGGCTTGAATGAGGAGGAATTAAAAAATACTAGAATGCATTTTAATGATCCTGAGCATTTTCAATTTTGCATTCGGAAAGGTATATTCCCGTATGATTTCTGCAACAGCTGGGACATGTTAAAGCAAAGAAAACTCCCACCACAAGATAAATTTTACTCGAAACTAACACGCAGTACCGTTTCCGATGAAGACTATGCACATGCATGTCAAGTTTGGCGAGTGTTTGGCATGAACACGCTAAGTGAATATGTTTTACATTACCTAAAACTGGATGTATTGCTGCCCACTGATGTGTTTGAAAAATTCCGTAACTTGTGTCAACACATTTACGGTCTTGACCCGGCTCACTATTATACGAGTCCTGGGCTCTCGTTTGATGCCGCTTTAAAATACACTCAAGTGGAATTGGATTTAGTCACTGACGTAGACATGGTTCTATTTTTTGAAAAGGGCATTCGTGGCGGCTTTGTGTCGCTTAACCAACTCCATGCCGAAGCGAACAATGTCTACATGCCTGATTATTCACCAGACAAACCAGAATCGTACTTAATGTACTATGATGTGAATAATTTGTACGGTTACGCCATGAGTCAGCCTTTGCCCTATGGGAAGTTTGCTTGGCTGACAGACAAACAAGTGTCAGAATTCGATGTGAACATGGCTAGCCAAGAAACAGGCCGTGGATATGTGCTTGAAGTGGATATTGAATATCCCTCATCCTTGTATGATGAACATGCCGATTTCCCATTCTGCCTTGAGCAAATGGTTCCCCCTGACAGTAAAGTGAAAATTGAAAAACTCATGGGCACACTGTACAACAAAAATCGGTATGTGTTACATATCCAAATGTTGGTGCAATGCCTCGCCCAAGGCTTGGTGTTGAAGAAAATCCACAGGGGTATTTATTTTGCTCAAAAAGCATGGCTCAAGCCATGCATGCAACTCAACACAGAGCACCGACAAATGGCAACACAGCAGTTTGAAATTATTTTTTTTAAATTAATGAACAACTGCATTTATGGCAAATCCATGGAGAATGTCCGCAAATACCGTGACATTAAATTGGTCAATGTCTGGGCGGGGCGGTGGGGTGCCCGGCGGTACATTGCCAAGCCAAATTTCAAATCGATCAACATTATCGATGAGGATTTGGCTACTATTGAAATGAGTAAGACCAGCGTGACCATGGATAAACCCATTTATTTGGGTCAAGTCATTTTAGACTTTTCTAAATCGATCATGTATCGATTCCACTATGAGTTTGCCAAACGCCATTTTGAGGACGTTTCTCTTTTGTATATGGATACGGACTCATTCATTTACCACATTCGCCACGGCAACCCCTATGACGTCATGAGACAGCATAGTGACTGGTTCGACACCTCTTGCTATAGCGCTGACAACGTGTTTCAGCTGCCCATAAAAAACAAGAAGGTAATGGGCGTTTTAAAAGATGAATGCGGCGATTCCATTATGACGGAATTCGTAGGTTTGGCCTCAAAAATGTATGCTTACCGCACACTAGACTGTAAGGAAGCCAAAAGAGCAAAAGGTGTAGGTAGGGCAGTGGTAAAATCGCTACGTGTAGATGATTACTTAGCGGTTTTACGCACTGGCAAAGCTATGTCTCATACATAATGCAGGATACAATCCAGCAACCATCATTTGTATCTTGTGGAACAGAGAAAACGCACCCTCGCCTCCATTGATAACAAACGTGTGTGGGCTAATGACCTGCTCACCAGCCTGCCCTGGGGTTATGATCGTAAGGACGAGGAGGTGTGATTTCACTGTTTAATCGTTTATGGGACATAGCTTTATGTAACTTGTAGATTTAGTATTTTGTAAATATTGGTTTCTGCCATTGTAAATAGTAGATTTTGTAAATAGTGGCAACCCACTTGGACCTTTTCCTCTTTAAAAAGTTCTATGCAACCTTATTTTTGTAAAGTTTTTGATTGGTAAATAGTGTGAATCTTTTAACGCTGTACAAAGTTGAGTTTTTTTGTAAATATGAAATAAGTAAGATTTTTAGTAACTTTATTAACTAGTATTTAATTATTTTCCGTAATGTAAATGATAAACTAAAAAAGTTCTTTTGGGATGAGTGTGCATATCGAGAATGTGCTTTTGGGAATAAATAAGGTGGTTGTGTTTGTTCCCAAAGACAGGTGTGAATGTATGAGTGGAGAGAGAAAGCTGGTGTGTATGGTTGACCAGAGCAAACACGGTGAGGTAGGGTAAGTGAGTGGGGAGGGGGTAAATGGTCACTTATATACTCATTTTGTTTTCAATAGTTTTTTTTTCATTGAAATGTGGCAGTCAAAAGACATTATTTTTGTAAAAACAGTCTTACCTGCAGTAATCGTAGACCTCGATGTTTCTCCAAACACCCATAAACACATTGCAGCATTGCCATGGTCAAGCACTTGCATCAACATCATTGCCAAATCTCAACTTTCGACATACACCAAATGGAAAAATGTGAAAACAGCAAAATGGAAAATCCATGTTTCCATATCACCAAAAACGCAAAACTTAAAACGAACATTTTTAAAAACTGGAAATGGCCATATGTGAAATTTGAAAATTCAAAAAACTTCAAACGGACATTGTTTAAAAAGTGTCATCAACAAACTGGAAAAATCCATATCATCAAAAACACAAAACTTGAAACGAACTTTTTTAAATCTGTAAATTGCAAAATGAAAAATGGCAGTGTGTGAATTCATCATGTGTGAAATGTGTAAAATGAAACATAAGCCATCAACATCATGATTTCAAAAAATTAAAAATAACAAAACATCGTGCTCTGGTAAACCTTTGTTTTTATTTCATAGTCATAGTGAATTGACAAAAGAAATATAGAATACCAACAAATCCCAATTCCTCACTCCTCAATGTTTATGTCCATGCATCATCAACTTTCCTTTCATAGCACTCATGACAATCAGGGCTGCCGTCCTTTCACCCACTGAGGCATCACTGGATGTGAAACGTTGTTTAGCTTTCTTCAATAACAATTTATCTGCCACATGTCTTAACCCTAGAACTGCTGCTGGTTTATCTGTCAAATGCTGCAGTAAATTCCCATGAAATACACAATAAAGGAATTTGGTATCTGTAAGCAAACTGTGTTCATGAATATAACTTATCATACATCAATAGAAAGCTGAAAGACTGTTCTATGTTATTCTTATAGAGGTGAATCATTCAGGCACATCAGTTTGAATTCATCATAAAGAGTATTTTATAAAAAAAGAAAAATGTAAAAAAAAATACTTTTCTGCTCCAGAAAACCATATTGCCAAGTTAAATGTTTGTCAGACACATCATAAATGAAAAGTTCACAGTTTTTGTTACTATTTCAAGAACAAGTTTTAAATTATTCCTGTTATTTACTAAAAAAGAAAATTATTTTTACATTATGACATTTCTCCATTATGCACATATATGAGAAATTCACCTTCTACATTTTCTGTAAGCAAACTGTGTTCATGAATAGGCCTATAACTTATCATGCATCAATAGAAAGCTGAAAGACTGTTCTATATTATTTTTATAGATGCGAATCATTCAGACTCATCAGTTTGAATTAATCATAAAAAGTATTTTATAAAAAATAAAAATAAAAGAATTTTCTGCTTTAGAAAACCATATTGCCAAGTTAAATATTTGTCAGACACATCATAAATGAAAAGTTCACAGTTTTTTGTTACTATTTCAGGAACCAGTTTTAAATAATTCCTGTTATTTACTAAAAAAAAAGCGCTCAATTTCTGAATAATCTACATAGGCTAGTTGGCCGCCATTTTGCTCAATGCAACTTCAATGTCAACATGAAAGTACTTCCACTTCTGCAGCCAAATAATAGCCTGATTATTGCCATTTGTTTGCCAAAGAGTAACACAACGAAAGATAAAAGCATCGGGAACCAGCATGACTTGAAATTAGTGGCATTTGATGGCTAACAGTAGTACTATATTTGAATAGCGAGACCGTCTTTCAGAGAGACGGTCGCACTTGATTAAACAACGCACCGTCTTCCTGGGAGACGGTCCGCAGTTCTAGGGTTAAACCAGGATGACTATAGTGATAAGAAAGGTCATGTTCCTTGCATGCTTGATCCAAAAGATTAATGGGTACATCACCACGCTGCAAACGTTTTTCAAGACGAGTTCCAGGGCCACAAAAACGATAACCTGGAAGATGGATTTCGAAAGGTAAGTATTGAATCACTTTGTCAATGACGCCATTGCCAGTACAGGTCTGGCATATCCTTTTCCATCGATGGTAAAAAGGTTTGGTCTTCCTCTTCCTCTTCTGTGGACGATGTTTGTGTTTGTTGTTGTTGTTGCTTTTTCTCGCCATGACACCCGTGGAATGATTCAACAAAGTCTTCACATGGACTTTTATGACCGTGATACAGTTTCACTAGCTGGCAAGTCGCACACTGACGCATAGACGGTATTTTTGCCATGGCCACTTGCTTATGGTGATCGTAATCCGTACAGGGTTGCAATTCACTCAACACAGGGTCTTGAGTCCATGATTTTGGTACATGTTGCCAGATTTCTTTGACCGCGTTGGCGGCCTCATAATAAATGAACGACTTGGGGAGCGCCAAGAGTTCCTCTTTGGTAAAACTGTCTAGTTTCTTTTTGCACTCAAAGAACTTGCCGATGGCTTTGTCCGTAACATTGCCTTTCTCCATGGTATCACGTGCTGTAGATGTTTACACGTCGCTTGTAGAAATCTCACTGGCGTCATTCGCAGGTAAATCTTGAGTTATAATGTTGTTCAATAACTCCCAGCAGGCATGGGTGGTTAACCAATGAAAGAGATGCCATGCATGCGACAGGGCTGTATGGGTAATGTTGCCACAGGAACAAGTATCCACGAGCGTTTGCAGGGAGGGGCAGCCCAACTCCATGAGGTCGATACATTGGCAGTACGACGCCAAAAATGGTTGCAACCATTGACGTTTTTCATAACCTTTCACAAATACCACATTGGCCGAGGACAAATGAGCTTTCATGACCACGTCCAAATATTTATAGGAAATGGTTCCCTGATTCCAGTGTAGTTGCCTATGATTTTCAATCCACTGGGTTTGTTTACGGTCTTTTTCACACAACAAATCAAAAGCATGGGGTGGTTTAAATAGCAAATGCGTAGCTTGCGATATCCAAAACGTGGTACAATCGATAATGGCCACTTGTTTAAATATAAATTTGTTGTCACCAATTTTAAACCCTTGGCAATCCACAATGAGTGTGCGAAACATGTTGACGCTTGCCTGGACCAAGTTCAACTGACGACTGACTGACGATCAATGACTAAGGTGTGATCCTGACATGGACTTACCTGCCATGCTAGTTCCAAAAAAAAAGAGGTTAGGGTAGGACAGAGGGAAATGCAAAAATAAGAATTTAAGAATTACATCATTTTATCATCATAACACGTCTTACAGGCTTTTGTCATTTTGGGATAAGGACGATACCAACTGATACAACAATATAGTCTCTTGTGTTTGTAACGTCCATAACACCGATGATGTCCCAATGTATCTAAACTAAGCGTTTTTGATGGTGAGCTGCTCACCGAAGCACCATGGACACCATACGGTCCACACGTATCGTAACTTGTTTTTTCATCACTCAGACACACAAGTGAGGGATAGCTTGAATGCCAGGGTATATTTCCCACTTCCATTCTGCACAGGTAGGGGCAAGTGGGTGACCTGCGCTGATGTTCCTGCATGGGTTCATCGCCCTCCTGCCATTGGTCTATGATGATGGGACAAAAGGCACATTTCACTTCATCTCTTGTTTTTAAATAGTAGAATCCAGCGGCCGCCAAGGCTTGAGGGTTTATGAAAGGCACTGGCCATGTTGCAAAAGTCTTGAAACGTTGTTCCTCAGAGTTTAAATTCATGGATGTGACGTCTCTTGATGCTTTAAAGCAAGACATGACTGAGCGGCTTGACGTGGGTTGATCTGTTATTTATACACTCGTCACTTCGTTGGACAGTGGATAATAGTTGACTTGTTTGTGATGAATAATCAAACAGTAGGCTGTCGTATTGGCTGGTACATTGTCATGCGTTTCAAAATCTAGTCGAATGTCGATATTGGATGGCTTGACAGACTCTTCCAGGTAAGAACAGTCAAAAATAATCAGTGGCGCCCTTGCCTTAAACGCTTGGGGTAGCAGCATGGGGCCGTTCTCTTTTTGATAATACGACCATCGAAATTTAGAAAACAAGTCGTACAGGGGGCCAAACTTATTTTTTGAAAAATCCAAATCCAGTCCTTCATAGGGAAACACAGCTCCGTTGAGGAAAAGACGTGCATTTCTCAATTGCAGGTGATCAAATTGCGTGGCATGTTTGGTTTGTTGATACTTGCGATTCGTTTGAAAACCCACGATCAGGTAGAGAGGTCTCTCTGTATAGCGAGCTGTTTTTACAGACCAACTGTGTGTGTTGGTGGTGGGCAATAGCGGATACTCATGGAGTGCCCAGCTTCTAAATTCCATGGGTAGAGGCATATCTCTCTTTACCATTTTGAGTATGTCCAGTTTTTTGCTATCTTCAAGGGTCACATGGGGGACTTTCCATAGCAAGCGTTGTAGTTGAATTTTTGAATCTATGGGGGCATTGTCGGCTCCCTTGAATGCATTATTCTCACTCCTGTCTCTCACTAGATAAAGCACTTGCCTTGCGTTGACCACAATGCGTTGGTGATCTTCGGCAAAGCCTAAAATCAGATTAAGAGGTAAATATCCAGTAAAGGTCCCATCGGTGTGTACCATCCAGTCATTGGTCGAGTCAGGACACCAACCTGCCATGCAAAGTGTTTTACCTTCTTCCTCACTGTGAGAGGGGTATAGTTTCATGACACTGGAAATGCCCACATTTCGAGTGCTATCCACCACGATATCGTTAATGACATACCGCACTTCAGAAAATAGAAAGGCCAAACCATGGTTGGCCAACTTGGATGTGGTGGGTGTAGAGCCATCGGCTTTGGTGAGCCGACCTTCAATATGAATGACACTTTCATGCGGTAGGGTGTAAATATCTTTGTTGTTGATGACAAATTGAATTTCATCATTGTTATTGAGTCCAGGTGTTTGAGCTTGATAGGAATGGAGATCAATTCTTACCACTCCTGGTTGCTCCTCGATGCGGTTTGCTATCTCTAGGATAGAATTCATCATGAGGGTTGACGTGGTAACCCAAATGCTGTAAAATATGCTTGCCTTGAGATGTTAACGTGTATTCACGTGGCAAACAACTAACATCATTCCTAGACGGTGTTGTTGCTTTATACACAAACTTCATAGTGGCTTTAGCACCAACTTGTAAGTCACTGGTGTGGTAGAATCTAGATCAAAGACTTGTTGCTCTCTATTGATCAGTCTTAATGTTATATTACTAATACCATCGACAGCCACAGAATGAAAAAGCACCACTGGAGGGTTTTCACGAATAATATAGCCATTGGGCGATGTTACGATAAAGTCATAAAGCGAATGCGACGGTTCTTGATTGGTGTACACTTGACTAATAATATTACACGTCACCGACACATGATGGTCCTCAGTGAATTTCACTTCATGGTCTGATTCATGTTTTTTGTTGGGCTCCAACACGCGTGGTTTAAATCCTAGTAATGGGCCAATGGAATCGGGGTGTGTTTTAAAGTCAATGTTAAAGGTAGAGAAAATACTGCAGCGATGAGTGTTGGTATTTCCTACAAGTTCAAACTTGTGCGTTCCGTCGAGAAATGACTTTAAACCATATTGATTGATCAACACCACATAAATGTGTTCATAAATGTCATCGATCGTGTATCCGCCAGAGTTCAAGGTGAGCACAGAATCATCATAGTAAAACTTGTTGTTCACATTTTCACGTATGTTGTATATTCGATTGTACGTTTCAAGAGAAACAAGTCCTAAACCATAGGGTTTTTCACTCAATTCGATAGGAGGGTAAAAGTCTAGGCTGAGTTCAGGTCCACGTCCATGCAGTGTAAACGTTTTACTTTCTGCCGACATACTTGTGGCGTTTTAGCTTATGCTGCGTCTTATATAAAAAATTAAACACAAACGTCCACACTGTTGGCTGTTAAACTTTTGCTCACGTTTCACATTATAATATATCTTGATCCTATTTCCAAAATAGGTCGCTAGTTCCATGGGCGGGGGCAAATTCCCAAAACTGTCAAAGTACCATACAGTGGATCCCTCTTTGACATAAGCTACTTAATGCGTTCCTGGTCCTCGGTGATCATCCAAATTGACAACAGCACATTCCTGTTTCCATGGTCGTGGGGGTAATTGGTTTCGCATAAACACTCCTCGAAAACGAGAAAGCTTTAGTTGTTTAGCATAGCTTTCCACTTGTTGATGCGTCAGGACATGTCTTGCTATGGCTGAGGTAATTTTTTTTAATACTTCGAAATGGTGAAATCCCAAATCCTTGTTGATAAAAGGCTTGCGTTAAATTGGCATTTCTAGCCCCCATGGCAATCGCTTCCATCGTTTCATTGTGTCGCTGACTTCCTTTGAGTTGTTGCTTGCCCTGCTGCGCGGCTTTAATGGTTTTCGCCACTGCACTGGCATCGCCCAAAAGTGAACCCAGAGCAGCCAAACCGGCAAATAATGCAGGTAAAAATCTCGCTCGTTTGGGGACGGGATTCACTCGCCCTTGGTTTGAAACCTGTCGCCGACGTTTTGGATTAACATGTATCTGTGCTGCTCGAAAGGCTTTCCTTATGGTCAATACATCATTTTTTCTTTTTTTTCTTTCGCAAGGTCTTGTCCACGAATGTCTTAAGTCCAGGCTTTGTCAAGGACAAAGTCCTTTTTTTAGTCTTTCTCACCGCATACCTTTGTTTCACCATGATGATAATGACCAACAACCTTTCACAAGAAAGTTTAAATCACAACTAACGTCAGATGGTTATTTCATGGCTGTATATTCCAATTCCACATAAAGTGGGAAATCGTTTATGGTTTTTCCCGCTTGCTTTTCATCCCATGTCAACATGAGATGAAAGGATAATTCGTCACCTGCATTGACCATTTCATGGTTATGGATCAACATCCTATGACCATTTATCTTTATTTGTAGATGGTTCTCATCAGGTATGGCATATTTGATGTGAATGGTTCCATCATAGTGTAATCGATAGTGGCTTAAACCCGAAGCAAGCACATAGGTCAAGTACTGATCATGGATTAGCGGTAAATGGTTTCTGTCATTCAGAGGTTTTTCATTTGTCAGATACACTAAAAATACAGATGGGATAAATTTATAAAGCCTTTTCATTTCATGGGTCATGTAACGCTTGGTACAAACATCGTCTTCGTCTTGTGGGTCTTCCACGTGAATAATCCGATGGTTATTAGCGCTATAGCCATTCACCGTAAGCTGGGGCACTTTGCCATAAAACTCATACACTTTGTTACCCACATACTTTTTCGTAGTAACGTCTGTAGACACTTGAGGATGTTTTACATCGGTTAACCGCTTTCCCTTAAAGTCATAATCTGCCGGTTTTGTGCGTGGCACTACTGACCTATCCACATGGTGTTTATTAGCAGGATCTGTTTCTTGTTTAGGATCATGTATGGGGACAGACCTAGCTTTGGCCATCAACGCACGTCCAAAGACATCCATCGTCAACCTGTAGTGCCAGTCTACTGTTTCTATGACAAGGCTCGGTGTCCTGTATATAGACAACCTGCTGGCCTGTCTAAGCCTTAGTTGAAATGAAGATTATTAAGCAGTAAGAGTCATTCCCCGTGGGGGACATGGTTTCCTATCTCTGTCCCACATCAAGTGAACAACGCCATGGTTCACTGTTTCCATCTTCCATTCGCTGCATCATTGTGGGGCCTTCCGGCTGTGGAAAGACTAATCTTTTGCTAACGCTCATCATAGCGCCCAATGGTCTGCGTTTTCAAAATATTTATATTTTTGAATAATCTATCTACCAACCCCTCTACGTGTTTCTGGATCAAGTCATGTCTGGATTACAAAAAGAGAATATGGGTTATTTTACATTTTCCATGCAAGAAAATGTGATTTCACCGGATGAGGTAAAGCTTTATTCACTCATGATTTTCGATGATCTATCCACTGAACGTCAAGGCATCATTCAAAGCTATTTCAGCATGGGTCGACACAAACATATCGATTGCTTCTATCTTGGACAAACGTATTCTAAAATGTCCAAACAGTTGATTCGTGACAATGTCAATGTCATTGTTTTATTTCGTCAGGACGAGAGGAACAGTCGTCACATTTATAATGAGCATGTGAATCCGGATATGACCTTTCAAATGTTTACAGAATTGTGTGGCAAGTGCTGGAACACTCAACGTCATGCCTGTTTAGTGATTGACAAACAAAGTGAACTCAACCAAGGACGGTATCGCTTAGGGTTTGATCATTTTATTGCTATTTAAGGCCCTGTCTCATTCCCCGTCAAGTCATTTGTCAAGACACCATGGCGTTAGCAGAGAGTCAATTGAAAAAGCATATTATTAGAGCAAAAAATACTATTCGCCAAAAGTTTCGTCAATTGAAACAATCACGTGCAAATCATGCTTTGTTTATTCAACAACATTTAGCACCTCCACTAAAAGCCATGTTGAAACCCTCTTTCAAGCCATCTGAAACGCTACCCACCGTTTCACAAGCCACGCAGACGCTGCTCGAGGACCCTGAGGAAGAGGAAGAGGAACAGGAACAGGAAGATTTGACTAGTGTTAGCGAGGTTGAGGATGAGAAGGAACAAGTGTTTACGCCTCAAAAAAAGGCCGCACCACTTGCAGAGTTTTGAGAAAAAAGAAATCCTTGGCCATGGTCGAAACACCTTGCCCTTCCAGAGCGTCTCCGTTTTCACAACTCTTGGCCACCCCTCAACATAAAGCTCAACTGAAAACTATTTTAATAAAATATTATGGATCAACATTGCAACCCTATTTCACTGATCTATTTATTGGAAACACTGATACCACGTATGGTGTTCGCTATGAGGATGATAGTTTTAAATTTGGCGATTCTTCCATTAAATTTGCTCGTACTAAAGCTGTCATTAAAAACATCAACTATAAATTAACCCCAGGACTGTTAAAGCTGCTCTTTTCTCAGACACCCTCTTCCCATGATTATACGTCAGAGGATCTTGGCAAATATAAATCCATTTTATTGGATACCCATGCCCATAAAAGACAGTATGATCCCGCTCAACAAGTGAATGCCAATATATCTCAAAAATATAAAACCATCATTGCAAAAATGTTTCCCACCAGTCAAAGTACTCGTCGTAAAGCATCCGCTTCGGGAGTGACATTTAAACCATTAAAACCCCTTGTGGATGTTACCTACTGGCACAATCCCAATAAGCTCGTCCAGCGGCTTCAGTTGTTGCATGCTTCACGTCAAGCTGGTCATACCGGTCACGATTGGGAAATTCAAGAAATTGAACATGAACTTCGAAATGCCAAAACTATTGTTTAAGCCATCACCCATTAAAATGGGTATTGCTCACGAGTTGCATCGCCCAGCTAGGCGTCACTATCCCCGACTCAAGGTGATTTCACGAGGTGTGGATGAACTTTGGCAGGCTGACCTTGTTGAAATGATACCCTATGCTGGCATTAACGACGGTGTACGCTATATGTTGACTGTCATTGATGTCTATTCCAAAATGGCCTTTGTTGAACCTGTGCGTCGCAAGTCAGGTCCACTAGTTACCAAGGCCTTTCAACATATTATTCAACACTCCAAACCTCAACCTCAGTTGCTACAAACCGACCAGGGGAAAGAATTTTTCAACAAGGATTTCTCCAGTTTTCTCAAATCTAAGGATATTCACCATTACACCACGTACAGCAATCTCAAAGCCAGTGTGGTCGAGTGGTTCAACCGAACATTGAAAACCCATATGTGGAAAGCGTTAACCACTCAGGGCAGTTATCGCTGGTTGGACATGTTACCTGAGCTAGTATGACGTTACAATGACACCAAACATAGAACGATTGGGACCAAGCCACGCCTCGTGACTAAAAATATTCAGCGATTGGATAAACTGTTTAACCCCATAAAAACAGCAGATCCTAAACGTCACCGACTGAAAATTGGGGATTTTGTTCGTGTGAGCAAATTTAAGTCTGCCTTCAATAAGGGCTACACACCACAATGGGGGACTGAACTATTTCGAATTCGTCGAGTCAACTTGGACAGTCCAGTCACCAATTTACTCGAGGACCTCAACCATCAACCCATAAAAGGTAGATTTTATCTCCATGAACTTCAGAAAACAGCATTTAATACGCATTATCTTGTGGAAAATGTGTTGAAACAAAAAGGAAATAAACTATATGTCAAATGGTTAGGGTTTAACTCTACGTTTAATTCTTGGATCAATAAATTACATGTTGTGTGAACCTGTGCAATTTTTAATTTATTTATTCACACATTTTGTACACCACCTATAGCTCTATGTGTACAGTCCTCAGCTCCACATATTTCTTTCTCTTTCCACCTGTGTTCTCTCATACATTACCCCTCCCCCTCTCCCCCCCTTCACCTCCCACCACTGCTGTTCGCAGCTCTTGCCTATCTATTGGTTGTGACATCATTCCCACAAGTTGCATCATACTTTTTACTGATTCAGCGATTCCCACGCTTTGACCATTCTCTTATCGTGCACGTGGACAGCTAACGTCCCAGGCGAACACCTGTGCCGGATCAAATTTCACATGAACTTGCATTTTGTCACGTACGAAGCAAAACAGGATGTGACTTGTTAACAGTTATCGCGCACGTGGACAGATAACACCCAAGCGAACACCTGTGGAAGATCAAATTTCACATGAACTTGCATTTTGTCACGTACGAAGCAAAACAGGATGTCACTGGTTTAGCATACATGTGGTTTCACAAATGTGTGTGCATGCCTTTCACACCCCCCCTGCCACCACGATGGTCAGATTATTTCACCTTCAAGCGTCTTTGTCATTTTCCATTGCACTTGTTGTCAAGTCAGATCAGCGCCTTCCAATAAGTTCAAATGACATTCACCTCCTGCTCCTCGGCAAGTTTGTTTTCTCTACTCGCTTCGACCAACATAGAACCAAGTTCTCATCACCGTTTACACGTTAAAGGTAAAATATCAGAAAACGAACCCTCGCTCTGTCATACACCGACCCGCCGAAATAGCGATTGTTCTATTAAGCATGGTCCTTGTGGTTAGCGACAGGTTCGTTGAAACACACACACACCCTGCAGTATCGTCTCTCTCAACCACCACGCTTCATGAACATTATAAACAGGTAAAGAAAAAAAATCAACATATATGGCGTTAGGCCCTTTGTGAATTATTTTTTGAAAAAAATATCTACCACAATCGAATGGGGGCGTTAGCCCGAGTCTTAGGACACCTCGTACACGTCTCTAGCGTTATTGGTTCGTGAGATATCGACAAAAATCACAAAAAACACGTGTTTACCCCAAAATGGAGTTTCCATTTTTTTTTTTAATTATAAAGAGTGGTCCATAGCAAAGAAGACGTCAGCCCGAGTCCTTGGACCCGTCGTACACGCCTCTAGCGTGATTGATTCGCGAAATATGGCAACAAGTCTATAATCACGTTTCCCCCCCCCAAAAAAAACATGTTTGCAGCATTTCACCTTTTCGACACCTACATTCCCGTAAAGAGCGCAACGAGACGAAAAAAACGAATCCAAGCACGCCCTCCTAGCATGACTCCTTCCATTCCAAGGTCGCAGGGGCTCACAACTTCCTAAGTGGCGCAGCTCTCTCACTACCACACTACTGTCAGGTTTTCATCTTAGAGACTTGAAATTTATTTTGGGGTTAGAGGGGGTAGGGAACATTGATTTACATCAAACAATCTTTTTTGTAAACTTCCTAGTTTCCAAAATATAGGATTTTCAAAATTCAAGTGTTTTCAAAAAAACATAAAAATTAAAAAAGTTTTATTACAAAAAATAAAGGTCATAAAGACCATTCGTTTGAGCCATGGCACAACGTTCTATCATGTTTGGTTTTCAAACTATCGCCTAATTTCGAAAACGAAAAATTTCAAACATTTTTTTGAAAAATATAATACATGGTCCATAGGAAAGAGAACGTCAGCCAGAGTCCAACGACACCTCATTTGTCAACATCCGACCATGCGTTCACCAGATATTGACAAATATTACATGGCTGAGGCTTAGTATTGGGGCAAAGAGGGTTCTGGAGTGAAGCAGAACTGTCACTACTCCACTAATTGCATTATTTAATTTTTTAGCCTACTTTCGATTTTTGCAAAAAAATGAAAGTAGACTTATGAGATCACTACAGGGCGAAAAAAAGTGTGTCTGTCTGTGTGTGTGTATGTGTGTGTGAGTCTGTGTGTGTGTGTGTGTGTGTGTGTGTGAGTGTGTTCATTTTTTAACCTACTTTCGATTTTTGCAAAAAATGAAAGTAGACTTATGAGATCACTACAGGGCGAAAAAAAGTGTGTCTGTCTGTGTGTGGGTATGTGTGTGTGTGAGTCTGTGTGTGTGTGTGAGTGTGTGTACTCAGAATGTCTGTCCCCCCTATCAATTCGAACACGGTGAGCGCAAATTGAACGAAATTTGGTACAAAGGTAGCACTAATAAAGGACACCTCAGTGTCATGTTTTATATCGCCGCAATCTTGACAGAAACGTAATGGCGGCTACACTAATGTTCAAAGCTTAAATCAAATTACGACTAACCTAATCATCCTATCTCTACCAAATTTTGCAACAACATACCTTTATGAAGGGAGCATCCTTTGACAAATCTAATAGGTCATTAGCCTAATAGTTTGCGGATGGCGGCCATCTTTGTGTCAAAATCAATTACCCCTATTAATTCGAACACGGTGAAACCGAATGGAATGAAATTTGGTACAGGGGCAGCACTAGCAAAGGGCACCTCAGTGTCATGTTTTATATCACCGCCATCTTGACGGAAACGTAATGGCGGCCACACAAATGTTCAAAGCTTAAATCAAATTACGACTAACCTAATCATCCGATCTCTACCAAGTTTTGCAACAACATACCTTTATGAAGGGAGCATCCTTTGACAAATCTAATAGGTCATTAGCCTAATAGTTTGCGGATGGCGGCCATCTTTGTGTCAAAATGGATTACCCCTATTAATTCGAACACGGTGAAACCGAATGAAATGAAATTTGGTACAGAGGTAGCACTAGCAAAGCGCACCCCAGTTTCATGTTTTATATCGCCCCTATCTTGACGGAAACGTAATGGCGGCCACACAAATGTTCAAAGCTTAAATCAAATTACGACTAACCTAATCATCCTATCTCTACCAAATTTAGCAACAACATACCTTTATGAAGGGAGCATCCTTTGACAAATCTAATAGGTCATTAGCCTAATAGTTTGCGGATGGCGGCCATCTTTGTGTCAAAATCGATTACCCCTATTAATTCGAACACGGTGAAACCGAATGAAATTAAATTTGGTACAGAGGTAGCACTAGCAATGGGCACCTCAGTGTCATGTTTTATATCACCGCCATCTTGACGGAAACGTAATGGCGGCCACACAAATGTTCAAAGCTTAAATCAAATTACGACTAACCTAATCATCCAATCTCTACCAAATTTTGCAACAACATACCTTTATGGAGGAAGCATCTTTTAACAAATCTAATAGGTCATTGGCCTAATAGTTTGCGGATGGCGGCCATCTTTGTGTCAAAATCGATTACCCCTATTAATTCGAACACGGTGAAACCGAATGGAATGAAATTTGGTACAGAGGTAGCACTAGCAAAGGCCACCTCAGTGTCATGTTTTATATCACCGTCATCTTGACGGAAACGTAATCGCGGCCACCCAAATTTTAAAGGCTAAAATGTAATTACGACCAACCTAATAATCTAGTCTCTACCAAATTTTGCAACAACAAATCTTTATGTGGGAAGCATATTCTGACCAAACTGCTAGATCATCAGCCCAATAGTTTGCATATGGTGGCCAAGTATGTGTGCAAATCGATTCCCCCTATCAATTCAAACACAGTGAAACCGAATTGAACGAAATTTGGTACAGAGGTAGCACTAGCGAAAGGCACCTCAGTGTCATGTTTTATATCGCCGCCATCTTGACGGAAACGGAATGACGGCCACCCAAATGTTAAAAGCTTAAATCAAATTTCGACCATCCTAATAATTTGATCTCTACCGGATTTTGCAACAACATGCCTTTTTGTGGAAAGCATCTTATGACTGACTACAAGGTCATCAGCCCAATAGTTTGCAAATAGCGGCCATGTATGTGTGCAAATCCATTCCCCAGATCAATTCAAACACGGTGAAACCGAATTGAATGAATTTTTTTACAGAGGTAGCACTAGCAAAGGGCACCTCATATTCATGTTTAATATCCCGATAGCACGTTGTATTTCAACAAGCTACTACAACCAACATTCAATTATACTCCTTGAAAAGGACAAAGAGTTATAACAATACCCATGCATTTAGGAGAAAGTAGGCTATATGTTCTTTACTGAACATCTTGTCTTTACATATAAAGGTATGGATTCGACACTTGAACCAATCCACATGGGTTCAATATACACAATTTGCAATTTAGGATAGTAATTACATCGTAGTATTTACACAAAATTTCAATCTTCTCTTAAACACGTCAATGTGTTTGGGGAAAGGCTCTAAGACTGAGGCAGGTAATGAGTTCCAATTATCAATACCTCGGTTAATGGAAGAATATTTCCCATAATTTGTGAGCTGTGGTCGGACCATGACTTTATCTGGATGTTCTGCCCTGCTCAGGTAGGTGGGATTTCCCAGACGTTTGCTTAGTCCTCAATAGATGATTATTACTAATAATACCAAAAGATAAAAAGGACCATGTCTGCCCAAAATCGTTATTGACCACGTTTAATGAAATATGCAAATAATCCCGTAAGTCAATAAGTTTTAATTCCTGAGTACAGTGTACCGGTTTTGGTAGTTCATACAAATAAAGTTGCAAGATTAACACAAAATTTTATAAAAAGGCTGAAATATAAATTATTTCCGAAACAATTAAATATACTCTATAGGCTGGCGGCGTGGCTCAGCGGTAACGTATTCGCTTGCTAGGCCCAAGGTTGCAGGTTCATATCCTGGCGCAGCCAGCTGGCATTTGAGGGTGCGCAAATGCGAGGGAGCCGTGTCAGTAGATTTACTGGCACGTTAAAGATCCCCTTCGGGACAAAATTCCGGCACCCCGGCGTCTCTAAAAGCCAGAGTAGTTAAAAGGGACGTAAAACTAATAACATCATTATTATACTCTAAAGGACAAAGAATCAGATCTGTTACCATTTTTAGATTAACAGTTTCGTTCTTCTTTCTGATTCACTATAAACCTACTTATCATTTCAAAATTTCTCTTTCTGTTGAGATCATTGACATTTCCACTTCGGCTGTCTCTTCAAGATATTTATATATCATCGTTAGCTAAATAATTACCATTTATTGACTTACGGGGTTATTTTCCTATTTCATTACCGGTAAAATTATGTGCATTCAAAATTTTGTGACAAGGCACCAATTAACCTTTTATTTATGCAACACTTTATTTATATAGGCCACATAATTATGATTCTTTGAATATCAATACGTTAAGTTCCATCTCAAATACAACAACAAATACAGAAATCATGTACTCGTACTTTTAAGTAGCAGTACCGGTACTTCGTCTCTCCAGACTACTGGGTCTGGTTTCTACAGGGTAGTTTTTATAATTCCCCTGAAGTGATTCCACATACCTGCAGGTACATCATATCCTCCATATCTTTGTTATTGCCATGGAGAAACCAATATTTTGTTAAACTCAAGCATAATTTCCAGGCAAGTCATGGGGCAATTCTTTGCCTCAGGATTATGGTGATTGCATGGACGCCCGAAGAGAAGGGGGGGGCATGGGGCCATGAGAGCCATGCCCCCCCCCCCCTCCTGGAATCCCGAGAATATTTTAGATTTTTCATTGTCGTAACAGTTTATTTCATAAATTGGAATTACTTATAGTTAACTGATTTAGATGTAGGGATAATTCCACAGTATTATTTAACTTAGCAATTTGAGATTATTTGAAATTATCTCCAGTTATTTAGAAAATCGGCGAACTGGATCAACATTGCCATTTTAATGAACTGCTTGAATTTTATTCCTGTTGAACTACTCTTTAGCTGTTTCTAAGAAATGAATATTACGACGATGATTCAAAAAAATGCGAACTTCTATGAAAAAGAAATCTGAACTAAAAAAAATAATTCCTCCCATTCATGCCTGGAGCAATTGGAAGAGTCCACAGGGAAGATGTAGCGAGAATAAGGAAACGGGTTAGGGAGAGAAATCAGAAGAGTTTGTTCAAATGGGAGAGACCCAAACCAAGATAATTTTTATTATCATCCGGTGTAAAATCCGACAAAAAATTTGACAAAAATATGCTAATTTAATAGTGATATTAATAAGAAAAAAAACTTGGGACTTCTTAATGCAGAGTAGTGTGAGGGAAGGGTTTGCCCATGGCCATTTACAAGCATTGGCAGTAGTTACAAATATAATCAAGCTTACAAATTTTAGGAAGAAAAATGCTTGTTGTGCTTGTTGTAAAACTAAATCTCTCACAAAAAAGTACTAATAAGAGATTTAGCTAGATTAAACACAATCTTGATTGTGGAAAACAATAATCAAGATGTATAGATTGAGAACGACCCAAGATAAGAAGTTAGCTGAGCGAACTATACCTGCGACACTCATCTAAAGAGATCTGTGAAAAATCATAAACCTGACCAAAAGAAAGTAGCTTAGCAGGTTTTGATAAGAGCACAACAAACGAAAGATATGATAGCCAAAGTTCACTAGGCGCATCTCAAGTTGCTGCCATAAGTGAAGATCAAGTGAAAGAATAGTGAAATTAGTAATTAGCTTCGACAATAATCGAGGATGGATCTTCAAACATTAAGTAATTGAAAGACATGTAAAATACAACAACAAAAATGCGGGGGCGGGGGCGGGGGACGCGGGGCGACCGTGGCTAAAAATTCAAAGCTATGCCACCAATACAATTTTAGAACAATATAATTTCTGGTTAAGATAGGCCTGCAGTTCAAAAAATGTAGCAGTTGCGAGTATACAATGAGTATTTATAATCGTAAAAGAGAGGAAGTCCTTTGACTTGTGCACAGTAGTGCCAGTTTAAATAGTTGGTCTCAGATCAAGATAAGACCCTAAAATTGCAATTATTGCGTAGACTAGATGAGCAAGAATATCACAAGATTACGTGTCCCATTAGACACATTGAATATTGACTAGAGTTAAGATAGAGAAATCTAGGTTGCTCCTAGCAACTTGGGAACAGCAGTAATCGCCGTGAAAATTTGAAATACCATTTATAAATGGAAAAATGTTACAAAGGAGCCTTGATGGCAAAATGATGATATGAACTTGGGCCTAGACAGCGCAAGCATGAAGAGCTTGTGCCTAGACAGTGCGAGGATGATACAGAGCTCGGTACGTGCAGGATGTTGTTAGACCCGTTCTCTTGCCGTTGTTCCAACAGGATAATGCTCGCCCACAATCTGCCCGTGCAACTCAACGTGCACTGCAAGACGCGCACCAACTTCCCTGTCCAGCCGGACTTGTCTCCAATCGAGCACGTGTGGGACATGATGGGCCGGCAAGTGACTCGTACGAATCGTCCACCCACAACTCTTACAGAACTGTGTGAACAGGTCGAGCAGGCGTGGAATAACGTTTCCCACCCAAGACAGTATTCACCATCTGTATCATTGACTGGATGCACGCCCGAGGAGGCTACACCTCGTGCTAATATGGGTGTTTCAGCATGGGTCGATACCTGGTATCTCTGAAGCGGCCCTATTGATCTGTATAATTAATCATTTCATGTACTCCATATGCACTGTTGCCACAATAAATCTTGAGTGAATTGGTAACCTCTAAAAGGGTGACCTAATTTTTCTTCCGGCAGTGTATTTGTATCTTGTACCCCACCCATTCATTGGGCACAATCGTGTTGACCGACTGAAAGGCTACGAAAAGTAAATTCACTTTCATTATAACAATTGAATGTTCACATTGATAGATTACCATGAAGGAAGTGTTTAAGTCCTGAATACTGGTGTAATTTTGTGTATTCCAGAGAATACTAGTTGAAATACGGAATGAACCTTTGTGAGGGATGACGACCTCGATGTTCCACTTCTTAAGGTAATAATTACTACCCCCAGAGCTCACAATACCGTGTTTGTCTCGACTCATTGTTGCACCCGTATGGTTACTATCATTGTTGGTTACGGCGCAGTACATGAATCATAACCATGGAATTTGCCAGCAGGCTCGGGCTTTTTAAAATGAAACTTGATGCGCATTGCAGGAAATACAGTGCCTTGAGAGTAAGTACTGGTTCTGACATTACTTGCTCAATGATACTAGCACTATTTTAGCTATAACTAGCAACCCGCTTCGGCTTCGCCCGGAAACTGAAGCATCATTCCTATATAATTTATGGAGGAATCATAATTCATAGCAGAATTCTCTTTATCGGACCACAAACCATGAACATTTCTTCCCTGTGTCATAAGAACTTTGGGGATGACTCCCTTTGTCTTTGTGACTTCTTTCTTTCTCTTGTAACAATAGAGAAATTATTTGTTGCTCAGTTTCATTGTTACGTGATAAGCGTATTTGTTTTTGATTTAAATGATCGACGCTTCCGTCTCGTGGTATCGACATGATGGGTTAAAATCACTGGCTGGACTATTAATTATATTATCATGGAGATGCATGTGCAACGAATTCTTGTTAGACGTAATTTAAGAACGGCGAGGTGAGTAGTGTGGTAAGGACAGAGCTGTCTCACTTAGGAAGTTGTGAGCCCCTGCGACCTTGGAATGGAAGGAGCCATGCTAGGAGGGCGTGCTTGGATTCGTTTTTTTCGTCTCGTTGTGCTCTTTACGGGAATGTAGGTGTCGAAAAGGTGAACTTAGGGTTTTGGGTCAAAACATGCGTTTTTCACATTTTTGCCGATTTTTGGAAAACGGGTCATGCTAGGAGGGCGTGCTTGGATTCGTTTATTTCGTCTCGTTGTGCTCTTTACGGGAATGTAGGTGTCGAAAAGGTGAAGTTAGGGTTTTGGGTCAAAACGTGCGTTTTTCACATTTTTGCCGATTTTTGGAAAACGGGCCATGCTAGGAGGGCGTGCTTGGATTCGTTATTTTCATTTCGTTATGCTCTTTACGGGAATGTCGGTGTCGAAAAGGTGAACTTAGGGTTTTGGGTCAAAACATGCGTTTTTCACATTTTTGCCGATTTTTGGAAAACGGGTCATGCTAGGAGGGCGTGCTTGGATTCGTTTATTTCGTCTCGTTGTGCTCTTTACGGGAATGTAGGTGTCGAAAAGGTGAACTTAGGGTTTTTGGGTCAAAACATGCGTTTTTCACATTTTTGCCGATTTTTGGAAAACGGGTTATGCTAGGAGGGCGTGCTTGGATTCGTTTTTTTCGTCTCGTTGTGCTCTTTACGGGAATGTAGGTGTCGAAAAGGTGAACTTAGGGTTTTGGGTCAAAACATGCGTTTTTCACATTTTTGCCGATTTTTGGAAAACGGGTCATGCTAGGAGGGCGTGCTTGGATTCGTTTATTTCGTCTCGTTGTGCTCTTTACGGGAATGTAGGTGTCGAAAAGGTGAAGTTAGGGTTTTGGGTCAAAACATGCGTTTTTCACATTTTTGCCGATTTTTGGAAAACGGGTTATGCTAGGAGGGCGTGCTTGGATTCGTTTATTTCGTCTCGTTGTGCTCTTTACGGGAATGTAGGTGTCGAAAAGGTGAACTTAGGGTTTTTGGGTCAAAACATGCGTTTTTCACATTTTTGCCGATTTTTGGAAAACGGGTTATGCTAGGAGGGCGTGCTTGGATTCGTTTTTTTCGTCTCGTTGTGCTCTTTACGGGAATGTAGGTGTCGAAAAGGTGAACTTAGGGTTTTGGGTCAAAACATGCGTTTTTCACATTTTTGCCGATTTTTGGAAAACGGGTCATGCTAGGAGGGCGTGCTTGGATTCGTTTATTTCGTCTCGTTGTGCTCTTTACGGGAATGTAGGTGTCGAAAAGGTGAAGTTAGGGTTTTGGGTCAAAACATGCGTTTTTCACATTTTTGCCGATTTTTGGAAAACGGGTTATGCTAGGAGGGCGTGCTTGGATTCGTTTTTTTCGTCTCGTTGTGCTCTTTACGGGAATGTAGGTGTCGGAAAGGTGAAGTTAGGGTTTTGAGTCAAAACATGCGTTTTTCACATTTTTGTCGATTTTTGGAAAACCGAAAACGTGAGAATGACGCGTGTGATAGTATTTATTTCGTCTCTTTATTCTCTTTACGTGGATATAGACATGAAAAAGGTAAAAAGCTGGAAACATGGTTTTCTTATGGAAAAGGTGTTTTTTTTGTTCATTTTCGCGTTATTTGGAAAACGAATGAGGCGATTTTTATGATGGGCATGTCGATGTATTTGTGTCGTTGTTCAGTTTACGGGAATGTAGGTATGGAAAACCTGAAATCATGGTTTCCGTCATTTTTTTTTTCGAGATCGTTGAGGAAAACGGGGAAAAAGTAAGAAACCAGATTTGAAGTCACGTTAGGTTATGCGCTTTGATATTAATAAAACACTTATGCATTATTATTATTATTATTTGTCTTGACTGGTCAGGGCTCACACGCAGAGAGAGAACTTGCTTAATGCAATGAGAATTGAAAGCATTGAGACTGACCCACGGCGATCCAGACAGACACAGGTCTTATCATCGTACGTGCCTCGCAGCAGAGAGAGATAACAGCCTGTTGTTCACATGCAGGTGGCTGTTATCTGACCCAGACGTGTTACCCGATATCTCGATGAAGGACAAACAGCTCTGTCGAAAAGCTGATCATTGCATTCTCACGCATACTCATGCAGAGATTGCAAAAGCTTGTGAGAATCGGTCTGACTTGTGCGCTCCATGACATCCTACTCATAGGAACAAAAAAAAAAGTAAAGTGTTAACTTTGCATCTTGTTGAGGAGACATATATGTTCTGAGGGTAAGAGAGACTCATCATTCTCGTGTTCATCTTTGAAGGTGACGGATGCAAGTGCCTTATGCTCTTTGTAAAATATTACGTGAACCGCGGCCATACTTGTACTAAGGTAGGTTCATTATTGTTAATTATGGCATGATTGGTTTTATTGTTATTTTGTGTATGCATGAAAAGTAAGTTAGTGACTGATGGTATTTTTGGGGGATTTCGTTTGTTGCAGATTTTTAAAAACAACATCATTAAGTCTGGGAAAGCAGACAGAGAGAGAGACAGTGACAGTGACAGTGACAGTGGCGGCAAAGAGCACATTTGCTGAAAGTATTATAATTCATTATATGGTGAGTACATGTTGTTCCATTACTTTTATTGTTGTTGTTGTTGTTAAATGCATGTCATTTATTTCACGGAAATTTATATACTTATGGCGTGTATTTATTATTGTTTTAGAATGAAGATATATATGGAGTGAATAGGTTTTAACTACCTTGACGCTTTCGATATTAAAAAAAAGAGGTGAGTCTTTGTAAATGACTTTGTTATTTTCGAGTGAGTGTCTTATTTATGTGTGCACACTTGAAACCTTTTGTTTTTAGCAAGTCTTATGAATGAATGAATGAATGAATGAATGAATGAATGCACATGTTTAATGTATATAACCATGACTAATAACGGATTGTATTGGTTTGTTTTTCAGATAAATCATTGGAAACAAAAAAAACAAGATAAACCTTGTCGTTGATATTAAAACTATAACAACTTTGTTGGTGATCATTTCCTGCTGGGGGCCCAAATTACTACAACCATTGTCTACCTGTGAACGAGATTGTGTGTGCCAGTCAGTAAAAATCGATAAGTGTGGTCGTTTGGAATTGGAGATTTTGGATTAACCTATTTTAAGGTAAGGGTTGCACGTTTATTAGTCCATTTTATAATCATGTCTATATCAGAGAGTGAAGTGTTAGTGTGGCAGCCTTTGGCCAAATGTTTCAAAACGCGAGTATGCTCAGGCCGAATTTACAATGCGAATCACTGTCTGTCGCCTAAAGATTTTGTGGAATTATGTTTTCCCATTTTTTTGAGTGAATGTGAACAAGGCTTAAGATTGCATCAGGCTTTAAAAATAAACTTCGAACTACTATGTGAATTTACATTGATAAAAAATAATGTTGAAGAGAAACACACCTTCAACCTTTGTACAAAAATGGAGAAAGTACTGATAGCCGATAATTTGGAAACGTGGTATCAGGAGAAAGCTATTCAAGCGCTTATCACTAAATTTGATAAGTTGCAAGAGGGTCCCAGTGGCTTGGCCCTCAATAGCATTGCCTATTTGCAAATCAATATTTGTAAATACAATCCATTGAATGCAGGAAGTAGCTATATTGCCACACCGAGCTTTATCGCTTCCAGAAAGGCAGTGATCAACATACGCAACAAAGACGATTACTGCTTTTTGTGGAGTATAGTGAGCTGCCTGCAATCCTGTCAGGGCAGTAATTGTGATAGACCAGGGAAGTACAAAGAATTGTTTAACCGCATGAAACAAACTCTCAATCTCGAGCGTGTTTCATTTCCCATGCCTCTAGATAAAATTCATTTATTTGAGAAAGATAATCCAAATTTCTCTTTCATGGTGTATGGCATCGAAGGATCCAATATTGTGGGCCCCTTGTATGCCACCAAACAGGTAAAGCAACATCACATTCACCTGCTTTTCCTGTCTGATGGGGATAAAAGCCATTACTGTTGGATAAAGAATTTAAGTAAATTGGTGAGCAGCCAAGTGTCTAATCATGATGGTAAGAAACATATTTGTGAGCGCTGCCTTCAGTATTTTCAAACTAATGAACTTTTGAAACGACATACGGAAGACTGTGAAGGGCAGACGGCAGTAAAGCTAGTCTTGCCCGAAGGGAATGACGCAGTCTTAAAATTTAAGGCCACTAATAAACAAGAGATGGTACCATTTACTGTTTACGCTGATTTTGAGGCCCTTACTGTTCCCATTCAGGGATGTGAACCAAGCCCCCATACAAGCTCAACCTATCCAGTGCAGAAACATGAGCCTTTTGCTGTAGCCTATTATGTTGTCTGTCACTATGATAATTCACAATGTGAGTATGTAAGTCATAAAGGTCAGGATTGTGCGCGGTGGTTTGTTGATCAAATGGCGGCTTTAGCAGGCAAAGTAGAAACTATTTTGAACAACCCTGTACCAATTCAGATGAATGACGTACAGCAAAGAGAATATGATCAAGCCACCACCTGCCACATATGTGAAAAGCCAATCTTAGGCGGAGAAAAAAAAGTAAGAGACCACTGCCACAGGACAGGGCATTTTAGAGGTGCTGCCCATAACGAATGCAATTTGAAGTACTCTACACCTCGCTTCCTCCCTGTCTTCTTACACAATTTCTCCCGGTATGACCTTCACTTCATTGTAAAACAATTTGCTCATGTAGATAAGAGCAAATTCAGCATTTTGGCTAAGAACCATGAGAGCTTTACCTCACTTTCATGGAGAAAAGGAAGCATGAGCATTCGCTTTCTCGACTCATTCAAGTTTATGTCTAGTTCGCTGGATAGTCTTGTGAAAGGCTTAAGCCAAGATGAGTTGAAACATACCCATTCCCACTTTACGGATACAAATCAATTTAAATTGTGTGTTCGTAAAGGCCATTTTCCATACGATTATGTGGAAAGTTACGAGGTGCTTGAAGAAACGACTTTGCCGCCAAGAGAAAAATTCTTTTCTCAATTGACTCAAAGCACCATCAGTGAAGAAGACTATGCCCATGCACAGCATGTTTGGCGAGTGTTTGGCATAGAAACCATGGGCCAGTATGCTATGCACTACTTAAAATTAGACGTGTTGTTGTTGACCGACGTTTTTGAAACGTTTCGTCAGCTATGTCACAGGATTTATGGCCTTGACCCCGCTCACTACTATACCAGTCCAGGGTTAAGTTGGGACGCCGCCCTCAAATTTACCCACATTGAGCTTGATTTACTGACGGATCCCGATATGGTACTCATGATGGAAAAAGGGATTCGTGGGGGATTCGTATCGCTCAGTCAGCGACATGCCAAGGCAAATAATCATTACATGCCTGATTATTGTCCCGAAGAACCAGAATCCTATCTAATGTATTTCGACGTAAACAATTTATACGGTCACGCTATGAGTCGACCACTGCCGTACAGAAACTTTGTCTGGCTGTCTGAGGATGAAATTAAAGATTTTAATGTGCATAGCGCTAGCAAGCAACAGGACGTAGGGTATGTTCTTGATGTCGACTTAGCTTATCCCCCCCATTTCAGACAGCGTCATGGTGATTTCCCCTTTTGCATAGAGAAAATGGTGCCGCCCGAGAGTAAGGGCAATCATAAGAAATTGATGGGTACCTTGTATGATAAAAATCACTATGTGTTGCATATTGACATGCTGGTAGAATGTTTAGCTCAGGGCTTAACCCTGAAAAAAATCCATAGAGGTATTTCTTTTTGTCAGAAACCGTGGTTGAAACCATACATGGATTTAAATACCAGTCACAGACAAAGTGCCACTCAGCCATTTCAAATCAATTTTTTTAAACTGATGAATAATTGTATCTATGGCAAGAGTTTGGAAAATGTACGGCAGTATAGGGACATTAAGTTGGTCAATACATGGCATGGCAGATGGGGGGCTCAAAAATATATTGCAAAACCAAATTTCAAATCTTTAAACATTATTGATCATGATCTACTGACTATTGAACTTGCCAAAACTAAAGTGGTCATGAATAAGCCTATCTATTTAGGCCAAGTCATATTAGATTTTTCAAAATTGCACATGTATAAATTCCATTATGGTTTTGCAATACAGCGATTTGGTACCATTTCCTTGTTATATACAGACACGGATAGTTTTATTTACCATATCCGTGACTGTGATCCGTATGTCGTTATGAAACAAAACCCAAAATGGTTTGACACGTTCTCGTTTAGTGAGAAGAACGTGTTCGATATCCCCCGTCTGAACAAAAAAGAAATTGGTTTAATGAAAGATGAGTGTTCAGACACCATGATGACTGAGTTTGTAGGTCTCGCTCCGAAAATGTATAGTTTTCGACAGGTGGATCGATGCGAATCTATGCGAGCCAAAGGGATTAGCCAGCATGTGGTTAAACGACTCTGTGTGGATGATTATTTACATGTCCTTCAGACCCACACAGCCATGGCACATAGTCAGTTTAGGATTCTCTCAAAAAATCATGATTTATTTTTAATGAAGCAGCGAAAACAAACACTCGCTTTGTTGGACGACAAGAGACAGTGGTGTTAGGATATGATGACAAGCGTCCCATTTGGTTACAACCAGTAGTGGTTGTAGCTATTGTTGTTGTACAACACGGCAAGTGTTTGGTTTGGTTGCTATCAAATGCGAGATGCCATCTTGAGCCTCAGAATAAAAATAAAAAATTGTAGTGTATCATATAATTTTTGTTTTTTAACCTGCGTGCATGGGTGTATGCATGGATGTGTGAATGCCTGTAAATAGTTGTACATAAACTGTATGTCTTGTGCTATTTGCCTGTCAACGCATAAAGAGAGCCATGCATCAACGTTTCCATGGTTCACTGTGCACAGGCTAGATTAAAAACATGTTGACTTCTTTAGGTTAGGTTAGGAAAAAAACAAACAAGTAGCCACCCTCACTATTGTTGTCGCTTAGTAGGCCTCATGTTTCGGCAAGGTGACCATTCACCCTCAGTAGGCATGCGGCTTAATAGGCCACACTAGGGTGTGGCTTAGTAGGTCTCATGCAAGAACAAAAGAATAATAATCTGCTGCTTTTACGGAGGACAAAACTCTCACTTTATGGCTAGAGTTATGAGTGGTGATATATTTGAAATATCTGAACAGAAATTGTTTCTTTAACCTGTTACATGTTTTTTTCCTAACCTAACCTAAAGAAGTCAACAGACAGATGGTTATTTATTTGTGTTTTGCTTATTTTTTATTTTATTTTTGCCATTGACTTAGGGGACAGACAGTGTATATAGTACATAGTATTTTTATTTATTCACTTAGTAAACGGCAACGACTACTTTTCAGATTCAATCATGAGCCATGATGAAGATCGTTTTATCGTCACAAAACACACCACGTTCAATGAATATGCCACGATGATGTCTCATAATCCTCAACGTGTGGCCTATCCTTCAGAATATAGAAACACGAAAGTACGCATTGATACCATGTTTTATGACATCATTATGGATGATGACATAGTTTATGATCCAGGGCATCACTTTTGTAAATCCTGTATGCTAAATTTTGACTTTGAAAATAATGTATCCACGCAAGTGATTCATAAAGCATGGTACGGTTTAACCATGAATCAAGTGATTGTTAAATTAGCTGACGAGGATCATTTTCCAGATTTCTGGTGTACAATATGTACAAAACCCCTGTTTAATGTTTATTTTCCAATAACTTTTCAAATGTTTTGTTTTCATTTTTATAAATTTCCTGCTGAGGAATCAATCACTTCGTATCGACAACAAGCATTTCGCCAACTTTGTCTTGGCTTACCTATCAATCAATATTCGCCTCATAGAATGAGATTTGTTAGAAACTAACCACATGATGTCATGATTATCGCTTTTTTTTGTTTACATTCGGCTTTCAGGTGCATACTTGACGTTTAGAATACATTTGGCTATTTTGTTTGTTTGTTTTAGTTTATCGTGTATTCACGTTGATAAACACATACACACTGGTTTAAATTTGTAGTTTTGAATTTTGTTTTGTTGGATGTAGACATGGTTATTAAATGCATAGCGTGTTAACTTTGCCTTTTTATAGGTTACCAAAAGCATTCCATGTTTGCTCTTAGTATTTGTTGATACTATTTATTTAACAGAATGTTGTGTGAATTTGCACAACAACAGAGCAAACGAATACAAGTCATTCGACTAGGGAATGATAGGCTAATTCCCATTCACAACAGAGACATGCATTTACCTCCAAGAGAGATTCACACTTAATTTTGATAAAACATTTCCTATTAAATAATTTCCAAATGTATGTTTTGACTGAAAAAATGATACAAACATTATTATTATATTTTTATCCAATACTATCTATCTACAACTTCAGGTCATAAACACTCAGGATTTTAAAAAAAAAAACAATATACTTTAATGTACAAAGTTATTGCTATTGTAATATAAGAACAAGAGTGTTAGAAAGTAACACTCTTTTCTTTGGTTATAGACAACCATGGACGCCTTGAACGCCATTGGTCAAGATTGTGGCTTTGCACGCAAGAAAATGAGTGAATTGCCTACGCAAACACCCTTTCGCATACATAAAATTCAAAAACTGAAAACCAAATTTGGTGAACGAGCTCTTTGCATTTGTCAAGACTTTGAGACATTTCTTCCCACACGATTTAATAACCTACCTGATAATGTTATGGAAGATGTCAATTCCAGTATTCACCCTGTCTATTTAATTTATGAGGGTGAAAAAAATAATCGATGCATGGTTCGTTTTGTAAAAATTGAAAACGAATAATCATTGTACGCTAGCCGTAACTTTTTTGTTTATTCATGCCCTACTCTTTAATGACTATAATAAAATAAAATTATTTTTTGGGTTCAACAGTTTGACGTTTATTAATTGTTGCTCAACGTTTACCATGATAAATAATAATAAAAATAAATTTTCAAAACTTATGCTTAATGGTAGATTTTTTTGTTTGTTTATAGGTTTAGTACAATTACCATGTATATATAATTTTTTATAATAATAATGATGAAACTATTAGTTAAAATAATGGACTTTTGTCCTTTTTTATTGTTTGTGATTTAAAATAGCATTTATAGCAATTTTTATGCAATTTTTATTATAATTTATAATGATCAAATTCTAGTAACATGTTATTTTATTCAATAATAAGCGTTTAACAAAAAAAACTGGTTCTAGAGTAGATAAAGATTTCATGCTGACATTCGTTCTGCTAGACTGCTATTTGAAGCTGATGAATAATGATGGACTTTTGTCCTTTCTTTTGATTGTTTGTGATTTTAAAAAAATAGGTTTAGTACAATTACCATGTATATATAATTTTTTATAATAATAATAATGAAACTATTAGTTAAAATAATGGACTTTTGTCCTTTTTTATTGTTTGTGATTGAAAAAATAGATTTACTACAATTAGTAATAATTTTTAACGATGCACTGCTGTCCCTTTTTTATTGTTTGTCATTTATAATTATAATAATGAAACTATGAGTGAATAATAATAATGGAAAAAAACACAACATGGACTCTTGTCTTTTTATTTATTTTTTTGTCATGATAACAGTGATACTATACATTTTTTAAAATAAATTCATTACGTTAAAGTCCATATCTAGATAAAAGTAATTTGCTCTTCATAGCACCAATCACTATAAATGCTGCCATTCGTTCTGCTAGACTGGCATCTGAAGCTGTTAATCTTTGCTTGGCAATGCTTAACAAGACTTTGTCGGCAATGCGTCTTAGTGTGGGATCACTGTTTTCATAGGCTTTATCGTGATTAAGGCATGCATGATCCAAAGCATTGATTCCCATATTCCCTCTCCTCAAACGATCTTGAAGACGAGTACCAGGGCCGCAAAAGCTGTAAGCAGGTAAGTGAGCTTCGAATGGTAAGTTTTTAATAATGTTATCAATAATTCCACGGCCAGTACACCTGGGACATAGAGGTTTCAATCGGTGAAAAACACTTTTTTTGTTGTTCTTCTTCTTCTTGTTCTTGTTCTTGTTCTTGCTGTTGTTGTTTGTCGGCAGCTCCTGACGAGCATGGTAGGTGGTGGTTGTTTTCCGCATGACAGCCATGGAATGATGAAACAATGTCTTTACACTGAGTTTTATGACCATGATATAATTTCATTAATTGGCATGTGGCACACTGTCGAATGGAAGGTAATTTTGCCATGGTTAATTGCTTGTGATGGGAAAAATGACTGCATGGTTGTAGTTCACTCAATACAGAGTCGTTAGTCCACTCGGCAGGCGCCTTTTCCCAAATTTCTTTGACAGCGTTGGCAGCAACATAAAAAAGAAATGATTTAGGTAGTGCTAATAATTCATGTTGTGTAAAGCTAATCAGTTTTTTCTTGCACACAAAGAACTTTCCAATAGCCTTGTCGATTGTAGTGGCGTCCATGTCTATAACGTTGATGTTATCACCTCACGTGTACACGTCTCACTGCTATCATTGGACGATACACTTTCAGTTTTCATTTTATTGAACAACTCCCAACATGCACTCGTGGTGAGCCAATGAAACAATTGCCATGCATGCGCTAAGGCTTTATTCTGAATATTGTCGCAAGGACAAGTGTCCATGAGCGTTTGCAGGGATGGACAACCCAGATCTAAAAGGTCAATACATTGACAGTGAGAGGGTAGAAATGGTTGAAGCCACTGGCGTTTTTCACTCCCTTTAACAAATAAGACATTGGCCGAGGACAAATGGGCTTTCATGACAATGTCAAGATACTTGTAAGAAATATCACCCTTGTTCCATGCTAACTGCAAATGATTTTCAATCCATTGGCTCTGTTTTTTATCTTTTTCACTAAGCAACTCGAAAGCATAGGGAGGTTTAAACACCAAATGAATAGGGTTAGACACCCAAAACGTACTACAATCGATAAAAGCAACTTCCTTAAATATAAATTTGTTGTCTGCAATTTTAAACCCCTGACAATCCACGATGAGTGTACGCATCATGCTTTTTTATTTTTACTTGTTACCTCATTGACGTCTAATCAACAACTAACCCATGCCATGGTTTAACATGGCTAAATCAAAGGACTTTAGGGGAAAAAAAGGAAAAATGAATTGAACAACAGCGAAATATTTGTTGAGGTTTTATTCATAACAAAAAAAAACTTACACTTTTATTACAAACAAGTGTGTTGGCTTAATTTGGAACAGCATTCAAATGAATAGTTTGCACATACGGTCCACAGGTATCTCCTAGTTTTGTAGGGTCTGGTACAATAACCGGATAATTCAAACTCCATGGAATATTGCCCACATCATAGCGATTGAGGTAAGGGCAGGATGGACTCCATCGCTGATGATCGCTAAAGGCTCGATCCCCTATTTCCCAGTTTCCAATTTCAATGTTGCAAAAAATACACTTGACCACATCCCCACGTTTTAAGTAATAAAATCCGCTCGCAGCCAATTCTCCACAATCCATAAAGGGAACTGTCCATGCTTCAAAAGTTTTCAAACGATTAAATTCACATTTTAAATTCCATGGTTTGTCTGTCACGTTGTTGTTGTTGTTGTTGTTGTTGCTGTTGCTTATTGAGGGACACATGATGTTTGTTGTTGTCGTATGTGCGCACAGTGCCAGAGCGCAACAGATACTGTGCATGCAGACGCTTATCATCAATCCTATGAATGATGATCTTTTTTTGTTTTCATTCGACCACAGATGGCTTACATGCTGGTGACATAATTGGACAAAGGATGATATTTCACTTGTCTAGCATGAATAATCAAACAGTAGGCACTGGTATGGTCTGGGACATTTTCTTGTGTTTCAAAATCTACCCTTAAATCAATGGTGGTGATTTTCATAGATTCTTCTAGATACGAACAGTCGAAAACAATCAGTGGTGCTTTTGCTTTAAACCCTTGTGGCGACAACATAGGACAATCCTGTTTTTCATAATAAGACGATTGAAATTTAGCGAACATGTCATAAAGGGGACCAAACTTATTTTTTGAAAAATTGAGTTCCAACCCCTCATAGGGAAAGCAAACATTATTTAAAAATAGTCGTATATTTCTCAAGTGAATGTGATCAAACAAGGTGACATCTTTGCTTTGTTGGTATTTTCTATTGGTTTGAAAACCAATAATAACATAGAGGGGTCTCTCGGTAGAGCGAGCCGATTTGACACTCCAACTATGAGTGTCAGTGGTAGGTAGCAAGGGGTATTCATGCAGACACCAACTTCGAAAGGCGATAGGCAAGGCTTTATCTTTTTGCACCAAATTTAACATGCTTAGCTTTTTACGATCCGATAGCGTCACATGGGGCACTTTCCATAGTAATCGAAGCAGTTGAATTTTTGAGTCTATCACTTGGTCAGAGGCTCCTTTCAGTGCATTATAATCACTGCGGTCTCTCACCAGATACAAACTTTGTCTTGCGTTTAAAATAATACGCTTGTGATCTTCGGCAAAGCCAAGGAGTAATTTTAAGGGTAGGAAGCCTGTAAAAGTGCCATCGGTATGAACTAGCCAGTTATTGCTACTGTTGGGACACCATCCTGCCATAGAAAGCGTTTTACTTTCCTCCTCGCTATAGGATGGATATAATTTCATAAGACTAGTCATGCCCACATTTCGAGTCATATCTATGACAATATCATTTATCACATAACGTACTTCAGAAAACAGAAAAGCCAAACCATGATTCGCCAACGCAGACGTTGTGGGCGTACTGCCATCTGCTTTCATTAATTTACCCTCAATTTGAAGGACACTTTCATGAGGTAGAGTAAAAATATCTTGATTGTTAATTATGAATTGAATCTCGTCATTGTTATTCAGACCTGTTGCTTGAGGTTGATAGGAATGCATATCAATGCGCACGACGCCATCTTCCACTTGTATGGGATTTAACACTTGCAACAGCTCTTTGTTCATGATTGGGGTGTAGCGTATAACCAAGGCGTTGTAAGCGTTGTCGGTTTACCCGTGTCAACCGTTTCATACACGGCGGGCAACTAACCGAGCTCGTAGACGTTGTTGTTGCTTTATAGATAAATTTCATAGCGTCTTTAAAACCAACTTGTAGGTCACAGGGGTGTTGGCGTCCAAAGCAATCAGTTGTTGGTTTCTATTCACTAAGCGTAAGGTAATATTACTAATATCACTGACACACACAGGATGATAGAGAACCACTGAAGGGTTTTCACGAATAATATAGCCGCAAGGAGAGGTGACAATAAAATCATACAGGGAATGGCTTTGTTCTTGATTCGTAAATACGTCTCTAATAATATTGCAAGTTACAGAAATGTGATGGTCCTCGATGAATTTCACTGGATAATCTGATTCATGGGGTTGCTGAGCTGCCAACACTCTTGGTTTAAATCCTAATAAAGGACCAATAGAATGAACTCGTGTTTCAAAGTCAATGTTAAACGTAGACAAAATACGACAGCGATGAGTTATTGTATTGGCTGTAAGTTCAAATTTGTGTGTCCCATCCGCAAATGGTTTGACACCAAATTGTTTTATCATCGACACGCTAATGGCCTCATGCACATCGTCTATAGTATAACCTCCAGGGGGTAGTGTCAACATATAATCATCATAATAAAATTTGTCATTAATATCCACTTGAATATTGTAAATTCTGTTGTAACTTTCCAAAGAAATTAATCCTAGCACATAGGATTGTTCGGGATGCAATTCAATGGGAGGGAAAAAATCCAGGGACACTTCAGGCCCGCGACTGTGCACGGTAAAGGTCTTGGCGTTGACATTCATAATGATGAAACTGATGGCTTAACGCGACCTCTTATATAAAAAATGTAAACTCAAACGGCCACACTCTTGACTGTCAAAGGTTTGTTGACGATTCACATTATAGAATATCTTTACCCGGTTTCCCAAATAACGTATCAACTCGATCGGGGGTGGTAAATTTCCATAACTGTCAAAGTACCATACTGTGGAACCTTGTTTCACATAGGCTACAAAATGGGTTCCTGGGCCTGCATCATCATCTAAATTCATCATGGCTCGTTCTTCTTTCCACGGTGCTTTAGGTAATTCATTTCGCATAAATACACCTCGAAAATGAGAAATCTTTAGTTGTTTGGCATAGCTTTCCACTTCTTCATGGGTCATGGCATGACGAGGCAGTTGGCTTAAGCGCTTATCGATGAAGATGGACATTTTTTTTTTCCTTAGACGGTAGGCCATTACCTTGTGGATAAAAGACTGGCTTTAAAGGGTTGCCATTTCTAGCTCCCATCGCAATGGCTTCTAACGTTTTATTGTGTCGCTCGCTTTCTTTGAGTTGTTGCTTGCCTTGCTCGACGGCTTTTATGGTTTTCGCTACAGCGCTGGCACCACCCAAAAGGGACCCCAAAGCTGCCAACCCTGCAAATAAAGCCGGCAAAAAACCCCCACGCTTAGCAACAGGAATGACTCGCCCACGTTTTTGCTTTCTTTCTTTTCTTTTTATCGATACATAATGCTGCGATTTCGGAGCTGTAGACAATCGCACCGCTTGTAAAGCTTTTTCGATAGCCACTCTTTTTAGATTTTTTTTAGTTTTTTTACGTTTTAACACTGGGTGTGAGGCAGATCGACTTGGTTCCCGACCTGGCTTTTTTCTCTTTTTGAGATTTGATTTTTTCATGTTCATAGCATATCTTTTTTTCACCATGCTGCTACTTGGTGAACCTTTCACAGCAAACATTCGATAACAACTAACGTAGAGAACCTTATTTCATAGCACTATATTCCAATTCTATATAAAGCGGGAAATCATTCACCGTTTTCCCAGCTTCCTTTTCCTCAAACGTAAGCATAAGATGAAAGGATAATTCATCTCCCACATTTACTCTTTGATGGTTGTGGGCCAACACTCTATCACCGTTTAGTTGTATTTTTAAATGTTTCTCATCAGGCATGGCATATTTAATATGAATGACACCATCATAATGCAGTCGATAACGACTTAAACCGGAAGCAAGCATATAGGTAAGATCATCATTCACCAGTGGTAGTGGTGGTGGGGAATGGTTTTCGTCATTGTCCAGTTTTTGATTTGACAGGTACACTAAAAATACAGATGGGACAAATTTATAAAGCCTTTTCATTTGATAGGTCACATAACGTTTCGTGCAGACATCATTTTCGTCTCGAGGCTCTTGCACATCAATAATACGATGATGATTGGCTGAATAGCCCTCAGCGGTTAGTCTCGGGGCCATGTGATAGACACTTTGCACTTTGCGATCGACATAGCTTTTTGTTGCCACCTCTCGTGACTGTTTTGACAAAGAGGCGGCCGTGGCCATGGTTACACGAGCTCTCCCAAACACGTCCATGGTGATAGACGTTAACTAACCTATCTTACTCACCGTTTGCCTATATATATAAACCTTATACACACATGAAAAAAACTCAGTCATCGACACAATGGAATTAATGAAACAACCCCATGCTTTGCCCGTCTCTGATTTGGTTTCAGAGCTATCACTGTCCGTGTGCGAACCTAAACGTCATGGCACCCTATTCCCATCTACCGTTCGATGTATTATGGTAGGGCCTTCGGGTTGTGGAAAGACCAATGTTTTGCTGAACATTATTACCGCACCTCATGGCCTACGATTTCAAAATATTTATATTTTTGCCAAATCCTTGTACCAGCCTCTGTACGTGTATCTGGAACAAATTATGTCTTCGTTAAATAAAGAAGCCATGGGCTATTTTACATTCACCTCACCTCAAGATGTCATTCAACCAGACCGCATTCAACCAGATTCCATTATAATTTTTGATGATATTGCCACTCAACGACAGGCCATTATTCAAGAGTATTTTAGTATGGGACGCCATAAACAAGTGGATTGTTTTTATCTAGCTCAGACCTATTCCAAAATCCCCAAACAGTTGATTCGTGACAATGCCAATCTCATCGTTCTCTTCCGCCAAGACTCTAGAAATCTCTATCATATTTTTCAAGATCATGTGAATCCAGATATGTCCTTTACAGCTTTCACGCAATTGTGTGCTTCGTGTTGGAACCATCATCCCCATGCCTGTTTGGTCATAAATAAACAGAGTGAACGATGTGAGGGACGTTATCGCTTGGGTTTTGATCATTTTATTTCTGTTTAAAAAGACCTAGGGTTGGACATTTCCTGTTAGTGTGTCTTTACCTTTACCATGGCGAACGCCATAGGGTACAAGAAACATGTTCAAATCATGCAGCGTATTATTGAGGCACGAAATACGATTCGACATAAATTTCGTGAATTGCAACGTTTAAAAAACGTCAATCCTTTACCCATGATAAAACATGCTCCATCATCGGTTGATCCCATGAGATTTAAACCTAATGCTTCTGCTGCTACTGCTGCTGCTGCTACCTCTCAAACCAAACCCATAACAAGTTCAAAATTTACTCAAACAGAATCCACACGACAGGTAAAATCCTCCTCTTCCTCCTCCTCTAATGTTAGTGAACAAGAACATCAAGAACATGAAAAGAAAGAAGAAGAAGAAGAGCATGAACAAAGTGAAAGTGACAGCGAAAGCGTATTTAGTCCTGAAAGAAAAAAGAAATCGTCACCCCTTCAACAGTTTCTAAAAACAAAACAAAAATCTTCCGTCATAGCGGCAACACCGTCTTCCTCCACATCGTCTCCGTTTTCACAAGTCTTGGCAACCCCTCAAAATAAAGCTCAACTCAAAAACATTTTAATCAAACATTATGGGGCAACCCTGGAACCGTATTTGACCCTTCTATTTATTGGAAAGACAGATACCACGTATGGTGTTCGCTATGAGAATGATAGTTTTAAAATTGGGGATTCATCCATTAAATTTGCTCGTACGAAAGCTGTCATTAAAAATATCAACTATAAATTAACACCAGGTCTG
Organism: Meconema thalassinum; assembly: GCA_946902985.2. Taxonomy (NCBI): domain Eukaryota; kingdom Metazoa; phylum Arthropoda; class Insecta; order Orthoptera; family Tettigoniidae; genus Meconema; species Meconema thalassinum. The sequence goes on from OX336391.1 coordinate 220,356,158, forward strand.
TTAAAGCTGCTATTTTCTCGCACCCCCTCGACACAAGATTTTACGTCCGAGGACCTTGCTAAATATAAATCCATTTTATTAGACACCAACGCTCACAAAAGAAACTATAAATCCTCTCAGCAGGTCAATGCCAATATATCCCAAAAATATAAAACCATCATTGCAAACATCTTTGGTAAGCAAAAACATCACTCTGCCTCTGGTGTAAGGTTTAAGAAATTAAAACCCTACCTAGATATAACCTTTTGGAATAATCCCAATCAGTTAGTAGAGCGCTTATACTTGCTTCATGCATCAAAACAAGCTGGTCACACTGGACATGAGGCGGAAATCGCCGACGTTGAACAACAACTCCGAAATGCTAAAATTATCTTATAAGCCATCCCCCATCAAAGTGGGCATTGCTCATGAATTGCATAAACCAGCCCGACGCATTTATGAACGTCGTCGTGTCATTTCCAAAGGAATCGATGACCTTTGGCAGGCAGACCTGGTTGAAATGATACCTTATTCTAACGTTAACGACGGTGTACGCTATATGTTGACTGTCATTGATGTCTATTCCAAAATGGCTTTTGTTCAACCAGTAAAAAATAAAACTGGTATCTTAGTCACAAAGGCCTTTCAACATATTATTGAACAATCAAAACGTCAACCTCACTTGTTACAAACCGACCAGGGGAAAGAATTTTTCAACAAGGATTTCTCCAGTTTTCTCAAATCTAAGGATATTCACCATTATGCCACCTATAGCAATCTCAAAGCCAGTGTGGTCGAGCGGTTCAATCGAACATTAAAAAGTTATATGTGGAAAGAGTTTACAATACATGGTTCCTATCGATGGATAGACTGGTTACCTCAACTTGTGTCTCGCTACAACACCATTCATTCCACCATCGGCATGAAACCTCGCCTCGTCACCAAGAACCTACCCAGACTCAATAGACTGTTTAACCCTATAAAAAGGGTAGATCCAAGGCGACATCGCCTTAAAATTGGAGATTTTGTTCGCATTAGTAAACATAGAAGTGTGTTTTCAAAATCGTATACTCCACAATGGTCGACAGAAATTTTTAAAATTCGCCAAGTCAAGCTAGGTCAACCAGTGACGTATCTCTTAGAAGATCAGAGCGGTCAACCCATTCAGGGACGATTCTATTATGAAGAAGTGCAAAAAACATTATATCCCAACGATTATCTCATTGAACGAGTAATTAAAGTCAAAGGTGCAAAATATTTTGTAAAGTGGTTAGGTTTTCCTTCCACGTATAATTCATGGGTCAATAAACATAATTTTTTGTAATAAAACCCTATTTAATTATTTTGAAAAAAAAAAATTAAAAAAAATGTATCATATGACCTTTCATTATTCCCACCCTTTTGTTTATTACATGTCCAATAACCGCTTTGTTCGAGCCCATGCCAATCTGTTATCATGATGTTATACACTCACTCATTGTTTCAAACTTTGCGTTGCATGATGAGTCCATAATGAACCTAGGCTATGACATACACATTATAAATCCGCACACTGTATAATGACACCAGCCTCTTATCTCTCTCTGCTGCGAGGCACGTACGATGATAAGACCTGTGTCTGTCTGGATCGCCGTGGGTCAGTCTCAATGCTTTCAATTCTCATTGCATTAAGCAAGTTCTCTCTCTGCGTGTGAGCCCTGACCAGTCAAGACAAATAATAATAATAATAATGCATAAGTGTTTTATTAATATCAAAGCGCATAACCTAACGTGACTTCAAATCTGGTTTCTTACTTTTTCCCCGTTTTCCTCAACGATCTCGAAAAAAAAATGACGGAAACCATGATTTCAGGTTTTCCATACCTACATTCCCGTAAACTGAACAACGACACAAATACATCGACATGCCCATCATAAAAATCGCCTCATTCGTTTTTCAAATAACGCGAAAATGAACAAAAAAAACACCTTTTCCATAAGAAAACCATGTTTCCAGCTTTTTACCTTTTTCATGTCTATATCCACGTAAAGAGAATAAAGAGACGAAATAAATACTATCACACGCGTCATTCTCACGTTTTCGGTTTTCCAAAAATCGACAAAAATGTGAAAAACGCATGTTTTGACTCAAAACCCTAACTTCACCTTTCCGACACCTACATTCCCGTAAAGAGCACAACGAGACGAAAAAAACGAATCCAAGCACGCCCTCCTAGCATAACCCGTTTTCCAAAAATCGGCAAAAATGTGAAAAACGCATGTTTTGACCCAAAACCCTAACTTCACCTTTTCGACACCTACATTCCCGTAAAGAGCACAACGAGACGAAATAAACGAATCCAAGCACGCCCTCCTAGCATGACCCGTTTTCCAAAAATCGGCAAAAATGTGAAAAACGCATGTTTTGACCCAAAACCCTAAGTTCACCTTTTCGACACCTACATTCCCGTAAAGAGCACAACGAGACGAAAAAAACGAATCCAAGCACGCCCTCCTAGCATAATCCGTTTTCCAAAAATCGGCAAAAATGTGAAAAACGCATGTTTTGACCCAAAACCCTAAGTTCACCTTTTCGACACCTACATTCCCGTAAAGAGCACAACGAGACGAAATAAACGAATCCAAGCACGCCCTCCTAGCATGACCCGTTTTCCAAAAATCGGCAAAAATGTGAAAAACGCATGTTTTGACCCAAAACCCTAAGTTCACCTTTTCGACACCGACATTCCCGTAAAGAGCATAACGAAATGAAAATAACGAATCCAAGCACGCCCTCCTAGCATGGCCCGTTTTCCAAAAATCGGCAAAAATGTGAAAAACGCACGTTTTGACCCAAAACCCTAACTTCACCTTTTCGACACCTACATTCCCGTAAAGAGCACAACGAGACGAAAAAAACGAATCCAAGCACGCCCTCCTAGCATAACCCGTTTTCCAAAAATCGGCAAAAATGTGAAAAACGCATGTTTTGACCCAAAACCCTAAGTTCACCTTTTCGACACCTACATTCCCGTAAAGAGCACAACGAGACGAAATAAACGAATCCAAGCACGCCCTCCTAGCATGACCCGTTCTCCAAAAATCGGCAAAAATGTGAAAAACGCATGTTTTGACCCAAAACCCTAAGTTCACCTTTTCGACACCGACATTCCCGTAAAGAGCATAATGAAATGAAAATAACGAATCCAAGCACGCCCTCCTAGCATGGCCCGTTTTCCAAAAATCGGCAAAAATGTGAAAAACGCACGTTTTGACCCAAAACCCTAACTTCACCTTTTCGACACCTACATTCCCGTAAAGAGCACAACGAGACGAAATAAACGAATCCAAGCACGCCCTCCTAGCATGACCCGTTTTCCAAAAATCGGCAAAAATGTGAAAAACGCATGTTTTGACCCAAAACCCTAAGTTCACCTTTTCGACACCTACATTCCCGTAAAGAGCACAACGAGACGAAAAAAACGAATCCAAGCACGCCCTCCTAGCATGACCCGTTTTCCAAAAATCGGCAAAAATGTGAAAAACGCATGTTTTGACCCAAAACCCTAAGTTCACCTTTTCGACACCTACATTCCCGTAAAGAGCACAACGAGACGAAAAAAACGAATCCAAGCACGCCCTCCTAGCATGGCTCCTTCCATTCCAAGGTCGCAGGGGCTCACAACTTCCTAAGTGAGACAGCTCTGTCCTTACCACACTACTGAGGTGCTTGAATCACAAATCCCCCTTCCGTCTAATCTAAACTTGGCTGTGTATTCTGCGGAACGAAAAGTTCACAGGCTAAGTAAAGAAATGCCGAGTTGCACTTCCAGGGAATCTCCAAAAACATCCCCTCTTCTCTGAAGTCTTGATACGACTCGACAGTGTCTGGGTTGATAGACCCGCTCGCCAGCCAGCTAGCTCGTAACTGTCTCGAAGCTAGTAATTGAATGGAAATTGTTGTAAGAAATAAAAACGTATAAACATTTATAGTGGGCGATGTATTGAAGATAGAGATATGCTGTCACGGACTGTCTTGTAGAACTTTTCATGTTGAACAATTCCTACCGACCTATTTACTGAAATCGTCACTGCTTGGCTTCCTTTGATGCTAAATAAATTATTTTCCACAGAAACCTTCCTCGAGAATGGTGAAAACCGCATCAAAATCCATCCAGTGGTTCTCGAGATTACCCAATAATCGGGGACTTAGTTTTATACTAAGTAGAGATAATTTGGAAAATATTTTAGAGAAGCCGATTTTACTCCAACCTGTGTCAACAGACAAATGCAAATGTACTGCATTCATCAAGACATGATAACTACTGCCAACTGTTGAATAGGAAGTACCAACTTCACATTTATTCTTGAGAAACGGTTGACTAAACTTTGTGCGAACATTATACGTAGCCCCGAAATACAATGCATAAATGATTCGTCCGTCCAGGTCAACAGTTACTCAGATACCAATGAAGAATCCGGCCGAAGTCGTCGGATTTTTCAAGAGCGTTAAAAATCCCTCAGTATGCCTTCCTTCGGAGGGGAAGTAAAACCGGCGGTCCCATGTCATAGATTTTTGGCATATTAAAGAACCTTCCACTAATTACACCTGTGCGAAGCTAAATTGTATAGGTTAAGAATGTAAACAACGCACTTCGGTCCCTACGTTCATTGCCAAGAGCCGACTGCGGTGGCGTCTGGTAGCTAAGTTCTGAACTAGTAGTCGTTGAAGATGGCGTTTGGCGGCAAAAGTAGGAACTATTTGAAAAATTCAAAAGTCTGCAGTTCTTGAAATGAAATGAAAATCCACAGCCTGCTTCCAGTCTCTGACCGGGTCAGGAATGGAATGAATGAAGCCCCCATCTAGCGGCGAGGATATGAACTGTGCCGGCTGCCGAGGCCTGACGCACTCCTCTGGGGCAATGATTAAATGAATGACAGATGAAATGAAATGATAGTGGAGAGTGTTGCTGGAATGAAATTTTGACAGGAAAAACCGGAGTAACCGGAGAAAAACCTGTCTGCCTCCGTTTTGTCCAGCACAGATCTCACATGGAGTGACCGGGATTTGAACCACGGACCCAGCGGTGAGAGGCCGGCGTGCTGCCGCCTAGGCCACGGAGGCTTCTCTGCAGTTCTTACATGATTTAAAAAACAGGTAACACACACTAATACAGTCATCACAATTAACACCGGTTATTAGACAGATTCTACACACACCCAAAGTACACTGGGCTACATGACCGCGTTGTCGCAGCCTCAACCAACCATACCAATGAAGAACCCACAATCGACTGAACATATTTTGATCAAAATTTGTACTAACACAGTACCTACCACCAATACACAATTCGTTTCGTTTTAGGCCATTTCAGCGTTACCAGCAATCAGTAACACTAGCGGACCCCTGTGAGAACTCTTGCATAATGCGTTGTGTGCGCTCCATGTGTACAGACTACCCGCCCGGCGCTAGTGCTATGTGGGCTGTACGCGACACAGTTCTGCCAGGGGCTATCGTCTAGTTTATTTGTTTAGAAGCACTTTATAAACAAATACATATATTTCTGTTGGCTTTTCAAGAAATGCAAGAATTTTCCTGTACTATTGAGACGATTTGGAAGATTTTGGTACAAACCACACCTTCTAACTCTCTCTGGTTTAGGAGCTTGAGTTTTGTGAAACATACACCTTAGTTATTGTTGTTTTAAGGGGCAGAACTACGAGGTCATCTGCCCCTACATACACCTTAGCGTATTACAGTATAACATAAGATGTGATACCTCCCTTATACTGTAGGGTTCACTTGTATTCGCACCTTGGGCAATACTCCCGTCAATAAAAAGGGAACAGCATAACGAACGTAGCCGGGTAATGAATAAAAATTGGTGATAATGAACACCATGGGAAAATATGCTAAGCTGGAAGGATGCACGTTGTACCATATTCGCAACAAACCAAGGCATAAGTTAGGCAGAATTTTACGAGTTCAAGACGCCCCAATAGACCTGCTGCGCTTAAAGAGGACTTATTAGTTTATGTGAGGTGGAGAAGAGATTGTTCGTTAATAGTTGAGATCGTCCTGAACCATTGCATACATCATCACAGGTTAGGCCATTTCCGGCTCAAGACACACACTAATTAAACCAAGCAAGTTTTTAAGAAGCAACTACAAGTGGCGCGGATAACACTTAGACGTAGTATTTACAGTAGACGAGCGGCTAGGTACAGAGCTGATCAACTGTTTTATGGGTTGGAGGCTGCCGGTTTCTTATTGTTTGTTGGTGGAAAGTACTGATATCGCTCCAGGAGTTGGCAGTTGGGTTTGAACTGCAGATGTCTTCCTGCTCACTGCTTATCGCACATTCCAAAAACATCAAGTTAGTCAGTACTTGCTTCACTCACTCAGCACATTCCTTCTCTCTCTGGCTGCGTGTAGCGTGCTGCGATAACAACGATTGGCATGCAGGTAGTCGATATATTTAGGTCTGGAATAGGCAGGCCGCGCATGCGTACTGCAAGACCCCACGCCGCACCCCGTCACAGAGTGTTGAACTGCCATCTCCTGACGCGATGATATTAAGTACAGTGTATTCCTTGGATTTTAAGCTGATTGCTTGCTTTAAATTCCTTGATTGTTCCAAATTACACGTTCTAGTATCTAGTACGATGGAACAAAATCGAAGATACTGATATTTATAACATTTTTCATTTTTAAATATCCCTCCGCGCGTGGCCAAAGTTTAAAACATAGCGTGGGGGCGTAATTTTTCTCTGTATAGTGAATGCATTGTCGCTTCAAAAGCTGATCTTGATTTTCAGTTTGTGTGTTTTCTGTGGGATGTAAGATAAGTTACTTGTCTCACGTGCACAATTGCAGGCTAATACAAGTCATTTCAACGAGTGTAAATGCATCAAACTTTAAATTAAAATATTGAAGTTTTAATTCTATTTTAATTCGGAAAAATCGGGCTGCACTCACAACAAACCTTACAGCAAAGGGTATTTATTGCATGAGGCACTTTTGTAACAGCAAATGAGCAGGGCCGACGAGAGGTCGGTGAAGGGGGTGCTACAGCACCGGGTTGGTACAGAATTCTAGGCCTACCCCATCCAGTTACATCCGGGAAACTGGAAATGTATGTGGCTGTTAAATTAACTAGATTTTTTTTTAATACCATACAAATCACAAACTTAAGTTGATGATGACAATGCTGCACAACAATCAATGAAGCGCGTGCGCGAGAATTCCCGCACCGAGGAAGGGTTTTCCCCGCTGTCCACGCACTGACCGCACTGTGCTGCGTAAATAATGCTTTCTCACCCACTGTCAGTCGATTGTCTAATCCAATAGTATTAGTGATTCGCCACGGTGTGTGATTTGTATACGTCAGTTTTAAAGGTGTCGATGTGTAATATTGTTCGATTACGGATTACAATTTAGAAAGCGTACAGTGTGTTTTAGTGAAACTTACTAACTTATGAGTTGCAATTACAAACACAAATCAGGTGCTCAAATAAGGAAGGAAAGAGAAGACAGGGAGTTGAAGGAAAGAGCATCGAAGGAAGGCCAGCTATCGCTTGGACAGTTTTTAAAATGTCCTCCTTCATCATAGTCAGTTATAGAAAAAGGTAACATTACTAATAGGCCCATAGATAGTAATAGTTATTAAGGAGATGTTTTACCTACAAATGAACAACAAAATGAAATCGAATGAAACAAGGAAGAACCCGTTCCCATCATTGAAACAGGGACTCCTAGTTCTATTCAGTCTGTGTCGCCTACGAATATTGAATCTATCAAAGGCCACAAACGACCTTTACCTTTCCCAGACAAATATGTTGATGAAGGTGACCCTGCTTTCGATAGCAGCCGAGACTTAAACCACCCCCATGTTCCTTTGCTTGAACAATTTCCTGTGGATTCGGTAGGCTATTCCGTTCCCGTGTCGGTCTTCCAAAACTTCCAAATGGTGAACTAATTACTCGCGATTGGCTTGTTTGGAGCAAGGTTATGAAAATGTTTTACTGTGTACCTTGCAGAATATTCAGTACGTTGCCCCAGCCTAAACGATCTTAGTTCTTTCTTTCTGAAGGATATTCTGCGGGGAAACGCTGGAAAATCTCTTCAATAAAGTTCCAGAACATGAGAGTAGTTCCAGTTATAAAAGCTGCTATGTTGAGTGGAAGTCAGAGGCGATCAAATCAAAAAATAATAAATCGCTAATGGACTTAATCTTTCACTCCATTCTACAAGAAAAGGACATGTGGCGTGATCTTTTACAGCGACTTCTTAGTGTCACTTTATTCCTAGCTGAAAGAGGACTTGCTTTTCGGGGTAGTATTGATAAAATCGGGAACTACTCAAATGGCATTTTTTTGAATGTTAGAACTGCAGGCAAATTATGATCTAGTTTTAAATGAACATTTAAATAGAGTCTGCTCTTTTCAAGAAAAGGGAGAAAGAATGCAAGTGAATTATCTGTCTCATGATACTCAAAATGAGTTTATCACTCCTTGCGCTGCACAAGTTACTAAGAAGAAAGAGAAATGGCAATATACTATGCCATAATAGTTGATGCAACACCAGATTCTACACATGTTGAACAGACTGCGTTTCTTTTGAGATACGTTTATTTGACTGAAACTGAAACTCAGCCTTACCAAGTCGAACAAAGGCTACTTTGCTTTACCAACTGTACCAAAAAGAGTGGAGAAGTCATTGCAGAGCTTATTTTAGATAATATGAAGGAGTTTGACATCCCATTAAAAGACTTTAGGGGTCAAGGCTACGACAATGGGAGTAACATGAAAGGAGCTCAGGCAAGAATTCTGTCTGCTAACAGTGAATCAGTTTACTCTGCTTGCACGTGTCATTCCTTGAATCTGTGTGGAGAACAAGCAGTGGAGAGCTGTGTGGCTGCAGTAACATTCTTTGGAGCTGTTCAAAACTTATTTAACATATTTAGCTCCAGCCCCCAAAGATGGGAAATTTTGAAAGGAAACATACCAAGCTCCCTTCACTCGATGTCGAAGACTTGCTGGTCTGCTAGAGTAGAGAGCGTTATACCAGTCGCAGCTCACCTCCCAGGGATAATAGAAGCACTCGAGGCATTGACTAAACTGAGCATAACTCCTGATTGTCGTCAAGACCTTGAGGGATTGAAAAAATATTTAAAAACCTTCAACTGCCTTCTTCTCGCCTCTATATATTATATAGCCTATATTTATTTTTCATTATATACCATCTATTCGTTTAGAAAAGAGGCGTGTAGCTACGGTAATCAAAAATAATTGAGGGATAAATGGTCTTAACTACCAAAGAAAATATTATTTATTTTCCTGGTAAAATAGTATTTCTTTAACCTACAAAGATATTTCAAGCAACATAAAAAATCATAAAAAACAAACACCTGTCACAAAACTACTAACTACAGTAGAGCCTCGTCAAGTCGGCCCTCTTTAACGCGCCCGTCTGTGTAACCCGAACTGGGTTTAGTTGTTTTTATATTTTGTTGTCGTAACATTTACTACTCAGTTAATTTCCCTTGAATCGGTAAACTGGCAGTGCGAATGGACCAGTTTTGTTTGACGGGACTGAACTGAACTCACTATCGTGACAGCGAAGACGATGAGTCATCCCCCATCCCCTCACCCCCGCGCCAATGGAGTAAACCTGTTGTATTCAATCACACCGCATCAGCATTAGACCAACTGATGAGTGAGAGCGGGCAGTGTTACCACTCTGCTAACTACCACGCACCCAAATAAGATGAAGTCTGTCGGTAATCAGTTGGCACGTATATTAGGTTTTAACAGTGAATTGCGCAAAAGGCAATTTAGTAGTTCATAAACTTAAATAAATAATGTATAGCCTATGTAGAATAATAACGACAAACATTTTTGAATTATTCTCAAAATTTATTTTCAAGCCATGAGGGGCCCTAATCCTCTAAGCCCCCTCCTCCGTGGGTGCGCCACTGATTAGCCACAAAAATGACTTTTTCAAAATAATTCATATCCTGTTATGAATATTTTTATTATTTAAAATTATAGCGATACCGGTTTCAGTTAAAAGAACATTGACAGTTGTTTACAAATAATAAGCGTTGGCGAAGGTCTCGTTTTTGTTATAGTTAAGTGGAATAATCTTCCGTGCAGTTGCTGTATAATGATGACAATTTAAATATTACTGATGTCATGTTTTTAAAATATGGAAACATACGAATGCTTTCTTTCTTTTTTCTTTCTTTCTTTCTTTCTTTCTTTCTTTCTTTCGGTTTTTAAAATCAATAGACATTGGAGTTTTTTAACACGGAGGTGAAACTATGGATGTAGTGGCAAGGAACTAAGGTTCACTGATAGAAGACTAGAAAACTATATGTTGTGAAGGGTGGGACCGTATAAAAGCTAAAAATATAGGATGGCCCCAACAACTTGAAGAAGAAGAAAAGAGACGAAAGAAAAGGAAGAGGCAAGCTGATGAAGACAGTCATGAAGACAGTAATGATGCAAAAACTAATTTCAGAAATGATGTGTTCAATGTAATTCTGGTCAGTATCAGAGGGGACATGGCAGTGTGTTTTAGATCAGTACAATCTCTCTGTAGCGGGTTTTCTGTTTTGTGGCAATGCAATGAAATGGCAGATGAATTAATTTCGGAAATATCAGCTATGCTTGTAAGGCGCTATTCTAATGACGTAAGAAACGACCTTTCTGATGAATTACAAAACCTGAAATTAATATGCCAAGCTAACTTTGGTAGCGAACCCTTACGCCCCTGGACCTTGTCAATAAAGTTAAAACTATATATTTTTTAGCCTTATTTCCTAATCTTAATGTAGATCAGAATTTGATAGAGCTTTGGAAGACTTAAGCAGGAACAAAGCACCAGGCATAGATGATATACCGATTGAGTTGCTACGCTGCATAAGAGAGGAAGGTCTGATCAGGTTATTTCACTTGGTGTGTAGGATTTATGAGACAGGTGAGGTACCCCCTGATTTCAAGAAGAATGTAATAATCCCTATACCAAAGAAAGTGGGAGCTGACAGATGTGAAGATTACCGTACAATCAGCTTGATTACTCATGCTTCAAAGATCCTGTCTAGAATAATTTACAAGAGGATTGAGAGCCAGATAGAAACGGAGTTGGGTGAAGACCAGTTTGGTTTCAGGAGAAATGTAGGAACAAGGGAAGCTGTACTAAGTCTTAGGCTGATTTTGGAAGGTAGAATAAGGAAAGATAAGAGAACGTTCATGGCTTTTGTAGACTTAGAAAAGGCTTTTGATAACGTTGATTGGACTAAATTGTTTGACATTTTGAAATCAATTGGAATAAAGTACAGGGAAAGGAGGGTGATATACAATCTATACAGAAACCAGACAGCAGTCATTCGAGTTGAAGGACATGAGAGAGAAGCTGGTATTCAGAAAGGTGTAAGGCAAGGCTGCAACTTATCACCCATACTTTTCAATCTTTACATTGAACAAGCAATGAAGGAAATTAGAGAAAAATTTAAAGTGGGAGTGAAGTTTCAAGGAGAAATAATTTCAACTCTGAGATTTGCTGATGACATCGTCATCTTGGCCAACAAGCCTGAGGATTTGAATGAGTTTTTGAATGGTATGGACTCCGCCTTACGGAAAGAATTCATGATGAAAATTAATAAATGTAAAACAAAAATACTGGAATGCAGCCGAAATAAATCAGAAACCTCTATGGAGATCAAATTGGCAGGTGAAAAGCTGAAGGAAGTAGGAGATTTCTGTTACTTAGGAAGCAGAATAACCAGTGATGGACGAAGCAAAGAGGATATAAAAAGTAGGTTGGCTCAGGCAAGAAAAGCATTTCTACAAAAAAGGAATCTGCTGACATCGAATATAGATTTAGGTATTAGGAAGTCATTCTTGAAAGCCTTTGTCTGGAGCGTGGCGCTCTATGGAAGTGAAACTTGGACTATTGGTGCAGCAGAAAAGAGGAGAATTGAAGCATTTGAAATGTGGTGCTACAGGAGAATGATGAAGATCAGATGGGTAGATAGGGTTACAAACAAAGAGGTATTAAGACGAGTGGGAGAGGAGAGATGTTTCTGGCGACTGCTAATGAAGAGAAGGGATAGGTTGGTAGGACACATACTAAGACACCCAGGAATAGCAAGCTTAGTTATGGAAGGAAGGGTCGAGGACAAGAACTGTAGGGGTAGACCAAGGTTAGAATATGTTAAACAGATTGCCTCGGATGTAGGGTGTGGTAGCTATGTAGAGATGAAACGATTAGCTCAGGACAGGGAGGCATGGAGAGCTGCATCAAACCAGTCAAAAGACTGAAGACTCAAACAACAACAATGTAGCATTGAGAATATTTGTTACCATCCCCGCAACAGCGGTTCTCAATCGCGTAAAAAACGTTTTCCGCTCGACAATGTGCCAAAATAGACTTTCATGCTTGTGTGTTTTGGCTGTTGAAACGTAACTTGTGAAGTCTACCAATTTGGACAATATCAGAGATGATTTTTCCCAGAAAAAGGCCAGAAAGGGGATCTTAGTCTAAGTTAATGTAACTGTTTGTATTGTAGGTTTGTTTTGTATATATACTATGAGACATTAAAGATGTAAATTTATGGTGAATTTAGTGTTTTAATATTTTATTTCTAACCTTTCAGTTCAGTTTATAAATTAGATAATGCAAACTTTAACAATCAATTTTAAAAACAAATGGATTGGATTTTTAAGTTTAAAAAAATTTAGTTATATGACTGCATAATTTTTAAAGTGAATGGGTGAGTGTTCATTTGGCAGTGAGAATTATTAAAACGAATTGGAGTGATTACATGACTTGACATTTAAATTTTACAAAAATACCGGTATGGTTTAAAATCGGTTATGCATTGTATGGAGAGTTGTAAATATATAATGTGAATGTATAATACACTAAATACATGGCTGTGATTAGTGAATTTGGGTTGCTCAAAAATGCATAAATGGCAGGGGCCCGAAATACCCCCAGCACCGGGCCCCGCGGCTGCTCTCTCCGGCTCTGCCAATGAGATATGGGCAGCGTTCAGTCAATCACGGAGTGGATCAGCTCTGTACCTAGCCGCTCGTGTATTTGTATTTAGTAACATAGTCCACATAACAACAAGTAGATGGCACCACCTTTGGCTGACTCGGAAGCTAACGGAGTTGGCAGCAATCTGTCCGAGTTGAACAGTGAACGAGAATGGATGCCGTATAGGTCTCAGGTTTCAAATACCAGCTAAGTTTACATAACGTTATCCCACTCTAGTGCAGTGTATGATTTGTGTATTCGCATAACCACATTGCAATTGGCCACAGTTCAAATAAGAACGGTTAATTTAGAATCATAAATAACAAACTAGTGTAGACGACATCATTCCCATGTTAGTCACAATAATTCAATGGAACACAGTTTATCATACTTAAGCTACATTAATAACAACGCGACAACTATAGAAGTGAGCAATAACATCTGTAAATGAGTTTGACACGTTACACAAGTGTCTACAAACTTATGTAATCTAAACATTGTATTGTACCCGATTGTCACCATGTGGACCATGTGTTCGTATCCCAACTAGCTCACGGTCTTTCGAGGTATGGGACGTTCCTGCCCACAATACGACCACATGCTCAGGATTTGAGTCTACCAGGTAACTACTCTACAGGAAATACACAACATTCCTATGAATAAAATATTTACTGGTCTAAAATCATGGCTGTACAACAAATACAAAACAAAGGACAAATTACAATTAATTCCCACAAATAAATAGGGTTATTCTGTGAGCTTTCTCCTTAAAAATAGCGCTACAATGCACTCAAACCTACTTCTAATATCCTGTCAATAATAGTTCAGATTACAAGGTTTTCATAGTGTTCGTCATGTGACACAATTTTATTTAATGGAAATATCTTAACACAAAAACCACATGTCACATAAACATGATATTACTAAGACATTATTCCGTCTCCTACGGCATTTACTTTAATTAGCATTACTTCAATGTTTCCTACATTTATTAGCAAATATTTGTTGTGTCGTGCGAATCATCTTCCTTCTTTCCATCCCTATGAACGCTCTAGGAAAATGAGTCATGCTTCTTAATCATAAAATAAACATAAACATGGATAGAATATTTATAGTTTCACCATATAACGATTATCTGGGTCTTGTCGGACTTATCATAGATACAACTGTGTCATGTTCTGGGAAAAACACATACCCGTTTTTCCTAACTTAGCATAAACTGGCAAAATGCACTTTAAAGAAGATGCCTACATTATTTTGGTTCAGCCTTCCCCCTCAGAGGATAACTTCGCCAAATATCATCTGATTTCTATGGTTCAACCACGTATGTGAGTTGCCATATACCATTTAATTCCATTTGCATCACTAAAATACTTATATTTTAATTGCATATTGAATACCGAGATCTCTCAGTGTCCTATTGTGACTGTAATTGACAAGGGATCGGTCGAGCAACCTCCCCTTCCCTCAGCAGGTCATAAAATTCGTTCCAGACGGCTCTCCAAGATGGCTGCCACGGAAATGGTCTACATTCCCTGTCTCTCTCTACCGTCAAGGCCAAACTTGTTTACAATTATATAACAGTAAAGATCCGCTAGGCATAGTCCTAAGTAATTGAGTCATTTAATTAATTAACACCTAACTTTACAGTGTATTTGGGCTCAAATGGCTCCTATTAAACATTCATGGCAGGGGTGAAATTCCAATGATAGCATTGCCGTTCTAAGGTGATTACTTGTGGCTTTTAAGACGCGCATCATAATGAAAACCCATGGTTATCATCAGCAGCTGTCATTAACATATATTTTTGGGAACCACGTTCCTCGTCGACGAATATGATTCTACCTCTCGGGCAGACCATAAGTATAAATGCACACCGCGCCTCGCTGGGCGTCCATAGTGGCTATAATTCAATGCAAGCGTTGGCAATAGACAGAATCTATCCAAATCGCTGCGTAACAAATACAGTATGCACAAAGGCGATACTTCTCGAAGATTAAGCCAATTTTCACCTCACGCGCAAGCTATACTAGTCTTTCCCGTGCTTATCTTACGTAAATCACTGGATTCTACGTTAATCTGCACGCTATATGCGGCTAAACAATATTTCACATATATGACTCCATTATCAAGGTACCTGCGTTCTTCCTGTTATACTATTTAAGCCAAAGCTTTACATAGCTCCTAACACAAATGTATAAATATACTGGCTTACTTTAATTTCAAATATTCATTCAAATTCACTGACACTGAGAAAAGCTCTGGTATTTCGCTATATTCCACACTACATTCTTTACTGTTTACCAAATGACAGTATCTTAAATTAGACATGACACTATTTGAACATTACTTAGGCCAACTTTGCCCTTATTTTATGGTTGCCGACCCCAGTTATTATTATTATTATTTTAACGTTTAGATCCATCACTATTTTTGACCTAACTGGTCCTAAGCAAATCACCTTCCAAGTCATACTTTATTCAAGACGAGTGGTGAAAACTCGTTCAGTAAGTGACTATTACATCTTTAATTTCAAAGTGATTAATCGTTACATGGTGAACTATGCCATTATAATGCTATTATTTGCATGTGTACTCACGTTTCCTTCTGGCTGGAAAGTACCAGTATCTCCGCCTGAGCTCTACCATGATGATTGACTTAATCCATCATGATATCCAATACACAACACTGAGATTCACACTTTTTACACATGATACACATATTATCACAAGTGGCCTTTACCACTGATAAACACTGAATATTAATCATTAAACACATTAACACTTTAAATTATTATTTCACAATTTATACACTTCATCTATCATTTCACATGTTGATCCTTAATCTGGATTTCACCTACGCTTGACCTCAGAGATGCGATGAACTTATGATAACCGCTGGTCTCCGTGAAATCTAGTAGCGTTTTTATAGATGTTCGATCCTAGTTCCCTGCACTCCCGTTCACCTCACTGTCCTGGTTAGGTGGCAATAACTTCCACTCTCCCATCACTGGAGTGCTCCTGATGCTGATGTCATATAATTGACAATACCTTCCGGTATACGAACTGTTCCAAACCTTATCAGTTCCTATTCGCTGTAGCGAATTTATATCTGTGTCAGATAATAAAGAAATATCTGCATTGAGTTACTTTGATGCACTTCATTATTACAGATGAAGCTTACAATTTGCTTCCATTTGTCTTCAACGGCGGTACGCTGATATTTTAATAATTGGCGTGCTTACTGCAGAGCGCTTGTAGACAAAGGACTAACTTCCAACTCGAGCGACCGTCTGACGTCTTCAACTCCCTTCAACTCTACATCACTGACTTCGACTGACTTCCAACTGAACTGCAACTGCTTTCCAACTGACCCTTGGCGTAGGCTGCTCTCCCTTATATTGGTTTCTTGCACAAAATAGTTCACGGGACACGTGAGAGCGACTC
Source organism: Meconema thalassinum (assembly GCA_946902985.2). Classification (NCBI taxonomy): domain Eukaryota; kingdom Metazoa; phylum Arthropoda; class Insecta; order Orthoptera; family Tettigoniidae; genus Meconema; species Meconema thalassinum. Next base: position 220,372,610 of record OX336391.1, read on the forward strand.
CCTTCTTGAAATACTCCGTCTTCAGCCGAAATAACATCTGCATCTTATTTATTTAGGCGTGGAGGTTTTAAAAACACTCGCGTGCCGGCGATCGCTTCGGCCAATTAATTACAATTAATTGCCTTAGTTCAGCGCGTGGGACGCCACGGTGGGGATTTCCCGCTGGTTGGTTAAAGTATTCGTGCTCTCGAGCGTGAGTTAGGTTGTAATGCGGTCATTTTGAGAAATAGGCGTAATTTTAGGTGAAAAACCACTCCTAAATTACTCCTCCGTGAATACATTCATCTGTGTGTATGTTCCATTGCATTACAATGCTCCATTTATCTGTAATTAATTAATTTCTTGTGGGCTTGGTTCCGCCAAAGCTTTGCTCGTTGTCGACTGGTGAATTCCCGGGTCATTAATTTTGAGCTGTCTGACCGCCCTAGACGGAAATAGTTCTACTGGCGCCGAGCCTACCCCGCCTACTTGCTAAAGTAATTTGTCAGACTTCAAACTAGCCTTCTTTCGACTTCGTATGCACTGAAAACGTACATTCCCTTGCATTTTGCTTATAATTTTTCCTTTAAATTGCTATGATTTGCACCTAAATAATCGTGAAATCACGCTAGACTATTATGTGTCAGTAGACCTCTCATTGCTCTGTGGGTTCCATATAATGGCTCCCCCTTAGAGACCACTGGTTCGACCTTAGGCATAACCATTTGCCTGGTCTTCTCTGATGATGCCTGAGTTCGATGCCAGACTGCCGTGACCAGTTGGGCACATCTTTCTCCTGCTAAGTTCGAAAAATTCATTTCATAAGTGAATTTTTCGGGCCTATCAGCTGGTATCAACTCCTTGCAGTGTTTACTTTAAGCGGTCATTGCTCTCGGCAATGGGCTTTCACGTTTTCCCACTCCACTCTTGTCTGCTGTCTCGTAGACTTTCGTTTTCCTGTCTCAATTGTTCATTCATCTCCCCTAACTCCACAGCGGCTCCCTTCAACTGGTCGTAAAACTCCTGCAGCCAACAGCTGCACTCTCCCCTCGTGTCCGCTGGGCTGGCGAGCTGTTTGCTTTTCTTCGACCCTTCTCGAGTCTGCAAGCTTTTCTCCAGAACCTTTCCGTGCATACGTAATGATTCCCCGTTCACTTGGATGTGTGTAGCTTGCTCTTCTCTCGCATCATAGTCTTCTGGTGGACTATATAACTTCAGATTAGCTGCATTTACCACAACTTCTCTACCTGTTGCCTCATCTTTAATCCGATATGCGTTATTCTGCAGATCCCTTATAATCAGGTAGGGTCCGAGATAAGCATGCTGGAATTTCTTATATTTCCTGCTCTCTGGATCTGAACTGGCGGGTTTTTTCAATAAGACGTATTCTCCCACGAGTAGCGGTCTATGATAGCGTTTCCTCCTGTTTCTCCGCTGTCGTTTATCTGCTTGTTTCTTGAGATACTCGAACGTCCTCTGGATTCTCAACTCACGTCCAAGTTGTGCATCGACGGGTGTCTGGATGACATTATTCCATGGCCTCTCGGGTCTTCTGTCGAGATGTAGGCTCACTGGCACCTCTCCTGTAGCTTCGTGCACGGTATTGTTGATACAATATTCAATAATCTCAAGTACGTCAATCCATTTCCAATTCTCAGTAGAGCAGTATATCTTCATGTATTTTTGCACCTCCCTCATAACTCTCTCAGCGGAGTTCGACTCCGGGTGTCTAACCGTGGACAAAATCTGTCTTATGCCCAGATTTTCCAACTTCCTGCGAAATTCTACGCTGGTAAAACAACTTCCATGATCCGATAAGATGTTTTCTGGCTGTCCTAATATAGGAATGATTCTTTCCTTCAGCCTCTTAAGTACTTGTTTTGTACTGGTTTTCTGAATTGGACACAGGACTACCATTTTGGAAAACACGTCTAGTGCAACTAGGATGTGTTTATTTCCTCTTCTAGCTCTAGGCAGGGGCCCAAAGTTGTCCAGCGCCAGGAGCTGACATGGCTTCTCTGGTAAGAGTGGTATAGGTTTCTGCCTCATTAAGTACGAGTTAGGCTTTACTCGTTGGCACATATCACATGTCCTGATAGTATTTCTGACTGTTTCTCTAAGTTTAGGCCAAATAAACGCCTCTTTAAGCAGGGCAACAGTCCTATCTACACCTGAGTGTCCAAAAGCTCGGTGTGCTAGCCAAACTAGCCTTCTCTGCAATGCTGGTGGTACAACAATCCTAGGTTTTGTGTGGTCAGAGTCGCTCCATTTATGTAGCATCTGGTTAAACCATAGATATTCCGTTGAAAGTGCTTCAGCTTCCATATACATCGGGGTTCCTCTATCCAGCTTTCCCTCGAAGTAATTTATCATCAACCGTATCCAGGGATCTTCACGTTGAAAAACGGTGATGTTCCTCAGATCATCTAAGGTCTTCTGATCTCTATCTTCTATCTCAATAGCTAGAGTTTCTTCTTCCTCTGCTGTAGGGTATCTGCTTAGCAAATCAGGTATGATATTGTCCTTCCCCGGGCAATATTCTATTTCCACTTGAAATTGTTGTATGTACAGGGACCACCTTGTCAGTCTTTGACTCGACAAGTCAGTTTTCAGCAGGAACGTTAGGGCTTTATGGTCTGTTCTCAAAATAATTCTAAAACCATAAATCAGCTTGTGCCAATACTGTAATGCATACAGTATCGCAAGTAATTCGATCTCCGTGACCGTATAATTCTTTTCATTAGGCCTCAACCTTCTACTGATGAATGCGATATAAGTTCTCTCCTCTGGCCTGTCCTTATTTTACTGATACAACATAGCTCCAATGCCTATGAAGGATGCGTCAGTCTGGATGATAAATTTCTGAGTGTAGTCAGGATATCCCAATTTCACATAATCTAACAGCATCTGTTTAGATTTCACGAAGGCTTCCTCGCATTGCTCCGTCCATCGCCATCTTCCTCCCTTTTTAAGTAAGTCTTGGAGTGGTGCTACAGTCTCGGTGTACTTCGGACAATGGTTCGAAAAGAATCCAATAACGCCTAGATATTGCCTGACGTTCTTTACCTTCGTTGGTCTCGGGAAACGTTTTATGACTTCCAGTTTTCCCGGATTAGGCCTGACTCCTTGTGCATCGATTACATGACCTAGAAATTTAACTTCTCTTTGAGAAAAGTTAGACTTCTTTATATTGACCTTGAAGTTAGCCTGACTTAGGTCATATAACAACTTGCGTAGATCTCTGACATGTTCTTCAACTGTTTCAGAGGTCAGTAGTATATCATCTACGTAGCATATGGTTGTAGCTTTTACTTCTTCGGATAGGTTCCTATCTAGCGCTCGTATCAACGCTGAACCTGCTGTTTTTAATCCAAATGGAAGACGGACGTATGAGTACGTGTGCTGGTCAAATAAAAATCCGGTTAACAGACTTGTTTTCTCTTCCAGAGCAAGATGGTGAAAACTTGCCGTTAGATCAAGATTTGAGAATACAGTCTTTCCTTTGAACCTTCTGAGTACCTCCTTAATGGGTGGAACTGTATCAAATTCCGGTATGACCTTGGAATTCAAATTTCGTAGGTCCAGGCATATCCTCACACTTCCATCCTGTTTCGGTACAACTACCAGTGGGCTGACATAAGGTGTGGCTGTCTTTACAATGTCGCCTGCTTCTAGCATTTCCTGTATCGCTTCTTTGACCTTTAAATAATGTTTCTCAGCTACAGGATACGGCTTCTGTTTGAATGGCGTCCAATCGCTGACTTGAAACGCATACTGGAAATTCTTGATCCGGCCAGGTCTCGAATCGAAGATTCCTTTATACTCGAATAGCAGTTCCCTTAGCATTTTCTTATATTCTGGACCAAATTTAGCTTCCTCAATCTTCTCTTCCAGGCATTCTTCAAATTTTGGTTCGAGATCCTTTTCAATGTCTGCGGCCAGTGTTGCCAACTCTTCCTCAATATCTTCTATTGTCGACACTGCCTCCCCAGTCATATCTCCGTATGTATGCCATACGTATTCTTCTTGTCTCGCTTCATTATGCCTTAATGAGAGTTCTAAGTCTTCCTTTCCCTCACTTGCGCGAAATATTACAATGTCTTGCGAGAGATCTATAATAACTTTATACTCTCTTATGAAATCCATCCCAACAATAAGGTTATATGGCAGCTTATTTACAAGTAGGAAGCTCTGTGAGAATGTAGAGTTCCCTATCTGCAAATCTAAAAATACTTGGTATCTGCATATCATAACTTTGTCTGGTATGACACCTTTTATTTTCACGCTTGAAATGGGTATTTTCAATACGTGGATTTTACTCTGGATTTCATTGTATAATGCCTGGGTTATCAAACTCACTGTTGACCCTGTATCAATGAGACTTCTTACTTTCGTTCCCGCAATGTTTACAATAATAATAGTTAGTTCCCTTCTTACATTGACCGTTCTTTCATCGAGGTCTTCGATAAGCTCCTCAGGTTTGGCAATCCAGTTAATAACATTTACTGTATTCCATCCTGAACCTATCTCTCTCTGGTCATTTAAAATTGGTGTTTTTTTTTTCAATTGCTCCATTCTTTGTGGAGTTCTTCTGCCTGTCTTCATGCTGTTGAAGTTCCAGACTTTTGGCACCATCATCATTTTGATATATGTCGGGTGACCTTCTATTTCGAATCGCTTCATCCCAGTGAACTCGCGATTGTCTTGGATCATCTCCGCGCTCTTCCATGTATCTTAAAGATGCATGATAGCGTTCTTCCGCCTCTTCATCGAACCCACGACTCTGCTCTTGGGATCTCCATCCTTGGTTATTCCCATTTCGGCCGTAATTTCTTCTGTTATCCAGCTGCTGGTCTCTGGTACCACGCTGATTCCAGTTTTTCCTTCCTCGGTTACCACGGTTCGAACCTCCTCGATACGCTGGCCTCCAATTTTGGTTTTCGCGTCCTTCGCGCTGCCAGTCGGATTTTTCTGTTTCGGTGCTTGTAGACTTGCATTTCGTCTGCACCTTCGTTGGCTCGATCGGCGTATTCGTCATATTAACTTGTTCCACATGTCGACTTTGTCTTGCGTGCTGCACTGTGGTTAAATCAAGTTGTCTCAGCACCTCCTCCATATCGATTGCAGTTTTGGCGTTTGCTGAGATTAGCAGGCGCTGCACTTCATACGGCAGCTGCTTAGCTATTGCTATGCATAAATCTGACTCTCTAAGCCCTTCATCGAGCTCGCGAAAACGGCATAATTGGTTCACAAAAAACTCTCCGTACTTGGTCGGGTTACTAGTACTGTAACGCCTGGAATACAAGTCCAGTCTGAGGTTTTGTTGTACGCTCGCGTTCCAATACCTGCTTAAAAATGCTTGGCGAAATTCCTCAACGGTGTCGAACGTGTACCTAAAACTTCTAAACCATAGAGCACACTCCCCTTCGGTTAGTTTTTCAATCGCTCTCAACCTGCGCTCTGGCGGTACTTTCGCATCATTCAAGTACTCGGAAACTTCTTTAAGCCAGTACTTGGGTGTCATATTAGAATTACTCCCAGAGTATTTCTTTGGTTTTTCATCACTAGCCCTTATAACTGTGACTATTTGGTTCTGTACAGCATTTTCCTGCGGTGTTGACATAGCCATTGGCATACCAGGTGTGGCATACGGGCTGTCACTTGGCATTGCTGCATTCTTTGGAGTGGGCTGTATTTCTATCTCTGCCCATTTATTCCTCCTATTCTCGTCTATACTTCCTTCGCTAGACCTAGGATTCCGCAACATGGATTCTTCCTGCGCTATCATTCTAGTTTCTAATTGGCTGTGCCTGTTTTCAGTCCTTTCCAAACGAGCTAATACCTCTCGTTCTATTTTCTCTAGGCGATCTCGGTTTCTTTCTGCCATAGAAAATACCTTTTCTTTATTATCCTTAAGGTTTTCCTTCAGGTGGATAATTTCCCCTGCTAGACTTTCTCTTACTTCGGCAAGAGTCTTATCACTGGCTTCAGTCTTTAAGCCTTCTCGAAGCTCTAACTCTTCGCGTAAGCCTGTAACTTCCCGTTGAATGTGACCTTGTATATGAGAGATTTCAGTCCTTATTTTCGTGATTTCTCCTTGGTCTTCGTCCTGTCTTTTATGGATAACTGCTAAGTCGTTCTGAGTTTGTTCCAACTCTTTCTGCACTTTTCCAACTTGTATCTTCATATTAGACATCATTTCCTTATTATCTCGATCAGACGTCTTTATTTCCTGCATTTCCTTGCATTGGTCAAGGATATTCTGGTCCTGCTTTCTTAAGGCGTCGTCTACAGCCTTGGCATAACCTGCCATTCGCGTATTCCATTTTAGTTCATTATCCTCGAACCTATGATCCACGGTCTGAGTAAACGTGTTAAATTGTTCTAACTGCCGTTTAGTGTTAGCTTCATTCTGACTTTGAATGTCTTTAAGCTCCCGGGACATACTGTTTAAATTATCGTTAATTTCACGCTGTGACTCTCTGCACATTTGCAAATTGCTTTCTAATTTTAATTCAATAGACTCAAAGCGTTTATCGTTATCATTTTGCATTTCTGAGATCACGCTAACAATATTCTTAGTTACCTGTCTCTGGACAGACTCTTTAACGTCGTCCATTTTCTTATTAACCTCTACTAGGTTTAATTCTAACTGTGTGTTTACACTGGCTTGATTAGCCTCTAGTCTAGTATTTATTTCGGCTTGATTAGCCTCTAGTCTAGTATTGACTGTAGCCAACATCTGGCTTACCTCAGTTTGACTGGCCTCTAGCCTATCCGCTATTTCATCTTTAAATGCTTTGGATTCTTCCTTACTTTTATCATTAGTAACATCGAAATGTTCCCTTAACTCGGCGATACACCTGAGTACCTCTTCCGTTCCGGCCATCCTGTACTACTTAATTTGAGATTCAGGTAGGCCCTAGCTGAAGACACTGGCGCGTTCTATTGGAAAGAAAAGATTCCGATCCCGCGACAACAACAACATATTATAAAATGTCAAAACTAACTATGGAATGGGTATAGACCCTCGTACCCGTCTGACAACATTTGTCTGACGTCTGAACATCATCTAGAAAGACTCACAATCGCTCAAACCAAGTTTGAGGAGAAAAAATTATTTCTATGGTTTTCCCCATGAAAACCATGCTATTATTATGGGGTTTTTCTGAATCCCATAAGCCATCCACGTACGGGCGCCATGTTATTTTTATATGACGGTATGGCTATTGTAAGACATCGGCCATATTCTAATTTATTATTAAAACTGTCCAAGGAGTGGTTTTTACTGCCGAATGCCCCACATTGGGCCATGCCATGTTAATTTATGGGTCAGGGTCACATGCTTATTTATGCCATGCTCATGATGCTTAAGTGGAGGTTACCTGTATTTTAAACCGGCCCAACATATCAGCGTCATGTTAACAATAATGGGTTATCTATGGCTATGGTTTATGAAAGTTACAATTATATAAGCATGTCTTATGGAGGAATAACAATTATTTTTAATGTGGTGGCTTATTAACAAATGGGATGCGGTCTTCCTATTCTGTCCTAATTTCTATGCTATATTTGCTTCTACCATTTATACCTTGACCGACTTAAGTAATTACCTGTGACTCAATCCAAGTACAGAGACAACTCCCCCATGTACCCGATTGTCACCATGTGGACCATGTGTTCGTATCCCAACTAGCTCACGGTCTTTCGAGGTATGGGACGTTCCTGCCCACAATACGACCACATGCTCAGGATTTGAGTCTACCAGGTAACTACTCTACAGGAAATACACAACATTCCTATGAATAAAATATTTACTGGTCTAAAATCATGGCTGTACAACAAATACAAAACAAAGGACAAATTACAATTAATTCCCACAAATAAATAGGGTTATTCTGTGAGCTTTCTCCTTAAAAATAGCGCTACAATGCACTCAAACCTACTTCTAATATCCTGTCAATAATAGTTCAGATTACAAGGTTTTCATAGTGTTCGTCATGTGACACAATTTTATTTAATGGAAATATCTTAACACAAAAACCACATGTCACATAAACATGATATTACTAAGACATTATTCCGTCTCCTACGGCATTTACTTTAATTAGCATTACTTCAATGTTTCCTACATTTATTAGCAAATATTTGTTGTGTCGTGCGAATCATCTTCCTTCTTTCCATCCCTATGAACGCTCTAGGAAAATGAGTCATGCTTCTTAATCATAAAATAAACATAAACATGGATAGAATATTTATAGTTTCACCATATAACGATTATCTGGGTCTTGTCGGACTTATCATAGATACAACTGTGTCATGTTCTGGGAAAAACACATACCCGTTTTTCCTAACTTAGCATAAACTGGCAAAATGCACTTTAAAGAAGATGCCTACATTATTTTGGTTCAGCCTTCCCCCTCAGAGGATAACTTCGCCAAATATCATCTGATTTCTATGGTTCAACCACGTATGTGAGTTGCCATATACCATTTAATTCCATTTGCATCACTAAAATACTTATATTTTAATTGCATATTGAATACCGAGATCTCTCAGTGTCCTATTGTGACTGTAATTGACAAGGGATCGGTCGAGCAACCTCCCCTTCCCTCAGCAGGTCATAAAATTCGTTCCAGACGGCTCTCCAAGATGGCTGCCACGGAAATGGTCTACATTCCCTGTCTCTCTCTACCGTCAAGGCCAAACTTGTTTACAATTATATAACAGTAAAGATCCGCTAGGCATAGTCCTAAGTAATTGAGTCATTTAATTAATTAACACCTAACTTTACAGTGTATTTGGGCTCAAATGGCTCCTATTAAACATTCATGGCAGGGGTGAAATTCCAATGATAGCATTGCCGTTCTAAGGTGATTACTTGTGGCTTTTAAGACGCGCATCATAATGAAAACCCATGGTTATCATCAGCAGCTGTCATTAACATATATTTTTGGGAACCACGTTCCTCGTCGACGAATATGATTCTACCTCTCGGGCAGACCATAAGTATAAATGCACACCGCGCCTCGCTGGGCGTCCATAGTGGCTATAATTCAATGCAAGCGTTGGCAATAGACAGAATCTATCCAAATCGCTGCGTAACAAATACAGTATGCACAAAGGCGATACTTCTCGAAGATTAAGCCAATTTTCACCTCACGCGCAAGCTATACTAGTCTTTCCCGTGCTTATCTTACGTAAATCACTGGATTCTACGTTAATCTGCACGCTATATGCGGCTAAACAATATTTCACATATATGACTCCATTATCAAGGTACCTGCGTTCTTCCTGTTATACTATTTAAGCCAAAGCTTTACATAGCTCCTAACACAAATGTATAAATATACTGGCTTACTTTAATTTCAAATATTCATTCAAATTCACTGACACTGAGAAAAGCTCTGGTATTTCGCTATATTCCACACTACATTCTTTACTGTTTACCAAATGACAGTATCTTAAATTAGACATGACACTATTTGAACATTACTTAGGCCAACTTTGCCCTTATTTTATGGTTGCCGACCCCAGTTATTATTATTATTATTTTAACGTTTAGATCCATCACTATTTTTGACCTAACTGGTCCTAAGCAAATCACCTTCCAAGTCATACTTTATTCAAGACGAGTGGTGAAAACTCGTTCAGTAAGTGACTATTATATCTTTAATTTCAAAGTGATTAATCGTTACATGGTGAACTATGCCATTATAATGCTATTATTTGCATGTGTACTCACGTTTCCTTCTGGCTGGAAAGTACCAGTATCTCCGCCTGAGCTCTACCATGATGATTGACTTAATCCATCATGATATCCAATACACAACACTGAGATTCACACTTTTTACACATGATACACATATTATCACAAGTGGCCTTTACCACTGATAAACACTGAATATTAATCATTAAACACATTAACACTTTAAATTATTATTTCACAATTTATACACTTCATCTATCATTTCACATGTTGATCCTTAATCTGGATTTCACCTACGCTTGACCTCAGAGATGCGATGAACTTATGATAACCGCTGGTCTCCGTGAAATCTAGTAGCGTTTTTATAGATGTTCGATCCTAGTTCCCTGCACTCCCGTTCACCTCACTGTCCTGGTTAGGTGGCAATAACTTCCACTCTCCCATCACTGGAGTGCTCCTGATGCTGATGTCATATAATTGACAATACCTTCCGGTATACGAACTGTTCCAAACCTTATCAGTTCCTATTCGCTGTAGCGAATTTATATCTGTGTCAGATAATAAAGAAATATCTGCATTGAGTTACTTTGATGCACTTCATTATTACAGATGAAGCTTACAATTTGCTTCCATTTGTCTTCAACGGCGGTACGCTGATATTTTAATAATTGGCGTGCTTACTGCAGAGCGCTTGTAGACAAAGGACTAACTTCCAACTCGAGCGACCGTCTGACGTCTTCAACTCCCTTCAACTCTACATCACTGACTTCGACTGACTTCCAACTGAACTGCAACTGCTTTCCAACTGACCCTTGGCGTAGGCTGCTCTCCCTTATATTGGTTTCTTGCACAAAATAGTTCACGGGACACGTGAGAGCGACTCCCTTCTTGAAATACTCCGTCTTCAGCCGAAATAACATCTGCATCTTATTTATTTAGGCGTGGAGGTTTTAAAAACACTCGCGTGCCGGCGATCGCTTCGGCCAATTAATTACAATTAATTGCCTTAGTTCAGCGCGTGGGACGCCACGGTGGGGATTTCCCGCTGGTTGGTTAAAGTATTCGTGCTCTCGAGCGTGAGTTAGGTTGTAATGCGGTCATTTTGAGAAATAGGCGTAATTTTAGGTGAAAAACCACTCCTAAATTACTCCTCCGTGAATACATTCATCTGTGTGTATGTTCCATTGCATTACAATGCTCCATTTATCTGTAATTAATTAATTTCTTGTGGGCTTGGTTCCGCCAAAGCTTTGCTCGTTGTCGACTGGTGAATTCCCGGGTCATTAATTTTGAGCTGTCTGACCGCCCTAGACGGAAATAGTTCTACTGGCGCCGAGCCTACCCCGCCTACTTGCTAAAGTAATTTGTCAGACTTCAAACTAGCCTTCTTTCGACTTCGTATGCACTGAAAACGTACATTCCCTTGCATTTTGCTTATAATTTTTCCTTTAAATTGCTATGATTTGCACCTAAATAATCGTGAAATCACGCTAGACTATTATGTGTCAGTAGACCTCTCATTGCTCTGTGGGTTCCATATAATGGCTCCCCCTTAGAGACCACTGGTTCGACCTTAGGCATAACCATTTGCCTGGTCTTCTCTGATGATGCCTGAGTTCGATGCCAGACTGCCATGACCAGTTGGGCACAGTATATACTCGTATGTTTGTGAATAAGTGTAATTCTTAAATATCGTGCATTAATTAAGCCTACATGAGCGGTATCTGATGATGATCGCTTGACGATCGAAACAGGTCATCCAAATAAGTACTCCTCAGTGTGCCTTCCTTCGGAGGGGAAGTAAAGCCGGCAGTCCCATGTCATAGATTTATGGCATGTTAAAGAACCTTTCACTAATTACACCAGTGTGAAGCTAAATTATCTATGTTAAGAATGTAAACAACGCTCTTAGGTTCCTACGTTCGTTGCCAAGAGCCGACTGCGGTGGCGTCTAGTAGCTAAGTTCTGAACTAGGCCTAGTGGTCGTCGACGGTGGCGTTTGGCGGCAAAAGTAGGAACTATGTGAAAAAATTCAAAGTTGCAGTCCTTACTTGAATTTAAAAAAACAGATACACACACTAATACAGTCGTCACAATTAACACCGGTTATCAGACAGATTCTACACACACCCAAAGTACACGGGGCTACATGACCGCGTTGTCGCAGCCCCTAACTAAGGAACCAACCAACCATAAGTACTCCCCCGTTTTTTTTACATAAAAGCGTGTTATTTTGTGATAAATAGTTTATGTAGGGTCTAATATTCCTTTCAGGATAGGATGTATAAATACTTGTTTACCCGCTTAATGCAACTGGGCTCAGTTCGTCTTGACCGACTGGAAATATTTCCTTAATAGTTCTAGGAGGATAGTTTCCTGTTATTTTATAAAATTTGAAGACGTCGAACCCTAAGCTGGTTTGAACGATTGGGGGGGGGGGGGGGGGCTTAGAGAGGAATCATCTGCAGCCCAATGCCCTTCGTCGTCGTGTCAGTAGTAAGGCCGGTACTTTTAATCGATTAAATTCAGTTATCCAATAATCGATTAATAGAAAAGAAAAATAGATTAATTGCTACAAATAATGATCAATCAATTGCTGATTAATTTGTTTTGTCGATTAATAATTAAAATAGATTGTATCATATATTTTTAAATGTACCACTTTGTGAAAACTAGGCTAAAAGAAAGTAAAATAAAAATGTTCCTGTCCTAAATTGTAAACACTGAACATGAATTCAAAATCTTTCTTGAAAATTCTCCGTTTTCTGTTCTCGAAACCCCTCCCAATTTGATTTATGTTTGTCCTTCCACTGTCACTGACCCTTATTTGGTTACTGTTAGTATAAACAATTAAGGACACTCTGTATGTTTAGTAAAATACAGTAGTACCTATTATAGATTTATATACATCATTCCAAGAATAAGCGTAACTCAACTTAAGCGATGACCTCTCATTTAAACTTATTTTCTTATCTCGTGTTTAATAATCAATAAATTTATTATTCGGTTAATCGAAAAATCGATTGAACTGTTAGTCGATTAATCGATTAAGCGATCAGCCGATTAATTGTTTACGATTCATTTCAAATTATTAACCGAACATCGCTTATTACCATCTCTATTCAGTAGTAGTGCATTCAAGAGACGCCTGCATAAATCACAGTAATTTGGACTTATAGCTTTCTATGCCTTGGGTCCTTCTTGGCGCACTTAGCTACAGGGCGCCAGGGAATATTCTCCGCAGCACCTACATGCTGCTGCGAGAGGTAGCATCAGCAGTTACGTTGGCAGCACGGCTGCCGCTTGTATCAACTGGTAACTTTATAAGGGAACAACTCAAATCACAGCTTTATGTGCTGTCCACTTAGAGATTCCTGTTTCTTGAGCTAATTTGCGGGTTGATTTTTTTCAACTACGCAGCATTATATCGAAGATTTCATCAAGATTTTCGTCTGTTAAAAGCGCAGACCTGCCTGTTCCTGGTACATCGTGAACTGAGCCGGTCACACAAAATTTACTTATCAAATCCCGAACGGTTTCCCGGTTTGGACACTTTGAATTAGGAAGCCTTGCCTGAAATGTTAGTTTTACATTTTCTGTAAGCCGACCGCCTTCGTGAAAAATATATTCCACCAAAAAAAAAAAAAAGCTCTGTCTTCACAGTAAACATTACCGCCTTATATTGTTGCACTCTTCCACTAATCTATCTGAACGCTCGCTTATTGCAATACACACTGACGATTTCGACAGCCTAGAGCCAACACGTGTGGCCTTCACCCTGTCAAGGACACCGTGCTGCCAACTCAACTGCTGAAGCTACCTCTCGCAGAAGCACGCAGGCGCTGCAGATAACATTCCCTGGCGCCCTGTGTAACAGTACTTGCATTTGGGTTAGTATGTTTGAATTCTTGATAGCTGTATATGTTTTATGAATAAAGTGTTTAAAAGTGACATATTTTGTTGTGTTTTAGGTGACTGGTGTGTGGAATGTTGACAAGGATTTGCGCTCTCCTACTTGTTTGGCTAGTTGTTCTTTATGTGGCGTTAGGTGGGTAAGTTGAGACATTCTCACTATATTAATATCGTTGTTATTACAGAATTATAATTATTGTGTCTTCAGTCAAGACTATTTTGATGCAGTTCTTCATGTTCCCTGTCTTAACATAGCTACCCCTCTCTACATCCATGCCAATCTGAACATATTCTACACCTACACTTCTTGTCCCCGACTCTTCCCTACAAAACTAAATTTTCTGCTCCTGGGTGCCTTATTATATGCCTCTATCTCTTCTCTCATTAGCATTCACAAGAAGCGTATATTCTCCCCCACTTCTCCTGACACAGCTTCATTTGTTACTCTATGTACCCATCGAATCATCATTCTCTTGTCACATCACATTTGAAATGCATCTGTTCTCCTCTACTCCGCCGCAAAAACTGTCCACGCTTCACTCCCATTGAATGCCACACTCCAGAAGAAGGCTTTCAAAAATTATTTTCTAATACCTAAGTCTGGAGGCTGGATTTAGACAGCTCCTTAACCCGGTCCATGAGTCAATCCTAATTGGCTACATGGATAATTCTTGCCAGGCGCGTCCACGTCGCGGGGTTGGGCAACGGTACTGTAATATACCATGGAACTACAGTACCGGCTAAGTTCTGGTGAGGACCCAGTCCTATGGGGTATAACATAGGCCCCGTGCACAGGGTTACGTGCGAAGACCTCAACGGAATCTGCAGCGGAGAAGGTGGACTTCAGAACGGTGGCGATTGCGGAAGAGGCAACCCAGTACTCAGGGAATAGTAAGAGTACAGCATCAATCGGCAGCGTCTGTTTCCCATGTTAGGGGCGGCTGCAAGGGCGTCTGTTCCCCATGTTAGGGGCGGCCTGTATAATAGCTGGCAGTAGCTTCATAAAATGCCTTTGGGAGTGGCGACCCCATCGTAATAATAGCCTAAAATGGAAATGGCACTTCCAATGATTCGGAAAAGGTTAGGGCGTACCCTGCAGGCGACGCGCAGTTCCTTTGGTACTGGGGGAACTGTGAGAAATGGGCGACCAGTAACCGAAATGAAAGTGGGAATCATGAATGTCATGACCCTGACAGGCAAGGTGGTAGACTTCATGGAGAGGGAGAAGGTTGGAATGATGGGGCTGAGTGAAGTGAAATGGAAAGGTAAAGGAAGGAAGAAATTGAGGAAAGGATATACATTATACTGGAGTGGTGGCCAAGAGGCAAAAAATGGCGTGAGACTGATAACCTCGAAACAACTCGAGGAGTATGTTGAAGTGGTAGAGTGTGTGAGTGACAGAATAATGAACATTAGAATGAAGATGAAGAATGACGTGATGGACTTCATACAAGTGTATGCACCACAGACTGGAAACAGGGAAGAAGATATTGAAATATTCCTGGAGGATGTAGAAAGAGTAATCTCAGATGTAGAAGTGGTGATCATGGGAGATATGAATGCATAAGTCGGAAATGAGATACAAGGAAAGGAAGAAGTCATTGGACCATATGGATATGGGAAAAAGAACCGGGAAGGAGAGGAACTTGTAAACTTTTGTGAAAGGAATGGACTGATAGTGGGTAATTCATGGTTTCGGAAGAAAAACAGCAGGAAAATTACGAGATATGGGTGGGGTGATAGAAGAACAAAATCAGTAATTGACTACTTCCTGGTGGAAAGGACAAATCGCAGAAAGCTGATGGATGTGACAGCTTTACCAGGAGAAGCATTTGATGGGGACCATAGAGCTGTGGTGGCAAAATTTAGATGGGGAAAATTGGAAAACCTAAAGGAGATCAGAGAAAGTAAAATAAAAGTATGAAAATTGAAAGACAAAGCTGTACAGGAAGATTTTCAGGATAGATTGAAGCAACAAATCCCAGTTACTGAAGTGGAAAATGTAGAAGAGGAATGGTCCCACTTTAAAAAGGCATTTGCTGGTGCAGCAGAGAGTGCTTGTGGTAGGACGTTAACAAGAGTGAAAGAGGAGACACCGTGGTGGAATGAGGAAGTGAGGAAAGCAGTGAAAGAAAAGAAGTCTGCAAGGAAAGAATGGAACCGAGATCAAACAGAAGAAAGCAAATTGAAGTATCACGACAGCAAACGGAGGTGTAAGAAAGTGGTAGGAGAAGAAAAGAAGAAGTTGGGAAGAATTTACACGAAGAATGGAAACAGATGTAAGTGGCAGTAAAAGGATGCTGTATGGGCTTCTAAGAAGTAAGAGGAAAGAAAGAGTTACTACAAAGCTGGTGAAAAAGGAAGATGGGGAGTTGTTAACACTTAACACACCCAGAAGAGATAAAGGGACGATGGAAGGAGTATTTCGATAAGCTATTGAATGTGAGCAATTGTACTGGTGAGATGGAAGTGACACAGCCTGACGACTCTATACCAGAAGATGGCATAACAATGCTGGAGGTGGAATTAGCAGTACAGAAAATGAAGATGGGAAAAGCAACAGGGGTGGATGAAATCAGTGTAGAAATGATAAAGGCTGCTGGACCTGTTGGTATGCAATGGCTGTATCGACTGGTAAAGTGTGTGTGGAAACGGAAATGTGTACCTGAAGACTGGGAGAAAGGGCTAACAATACCAGTGTTTAAGAAAGGGGACAAGAAAGTGTGTGATAACTATAGAGGGATCACCCTCATATCACAGATAGTAAAAATACTGGAAAGGATATTAGAAAGAAGAATGAGAAGAAAGGTGGAAGGAGAGTTGCAAGAGGAACAGTATGGCTTCAGGAGTGGAAGATCCACAGTGGACCCAATCTTTAGCTTGAGGCAGGTGATGGAAAAGAACTGGGAATATGGGGAGGATTTGGTCATGACTTTCATAGATCTAGAAAAGGCATATGATAGTGTCCCCAGAGAGAAGGTATGGGAAACCATGGTTAAGAAGAGACTGGGAAGAGAAATGTTGGAAATGGTGCAAGCAATGTACAACAACTGTGTTAGCAGGGTACTGACCCCAGTTGGAAAGACAGATTGGTTTAGGAACAAGACTGGACTAAGACAGGGGAGTGTGCTGTCACCTCTTTTGTTCGGTAGTGGATGAAATTGTAAAGGAAACAAAGGAAGCATATGGACATAAAGAAATGAAGTTACTATTATTTGCAGACGATATTGTGGTCTGGGGAAGGAACACCGAAGAAGTGCAAAAACAACTAGATGCACTGAACGAAAATATTCAGAAGTACGGCCTGAAAGTCAGTATAGAGAAAAGCAAGACCATGGTGATGACAAGAGGGGAAAGACAAGGAAAGGGCACCGTGAAAATTGGAAGTCAGAGTTTGGAAATTGTGGACACGATCAAATACCTAGGAAGTGAATTGATGCAAACTGGTAGGTTGGACATGGAGATTGGCAGGAGGGTACAGCAGAGCAATGCATTCTATCAAAGTGTAAGAAAACTTGTTTGGGATAAGGAAGTACCAAGGAAAAGCAAGGAGGTAATGTATAAAGTGTACTATGTACCCATATTAACTTATGCAGCTGAGACTTGGACCCTGCCAAGCAGGCAAGAGAGTAGAATCCAAGCCAGTGAAATGAAATTCCTAAGAAGTATGATAGGAAAGACAAGGAAAGACAGAGTGAGGAATGAAGATGTTAGGAAGGAAGTTGGGATGGGAAAACTAAATGAGAGAATTGAGAAGAATAAACTAAGGTGGTTTGGACATGTCAAGAGGATGGATGAAAATAGAATACCGGTACCAAGACAGATGCTGGAGGCAAAGTGCAAGGGTAAGAGAGCAAGGGGAAGACCTAGAACAAGGTGGATCGATTCAGTGAAGAACAGCGTGAGAAAAATAAATCTGGACTGGGACAAGATCGTGGAAGAAAAATTGTGAAAGGAAAGAGGAAAGTGGAGAAGTGCCATAAATACCCCGACCCGGCAGGAGCTGGATAAAGGGAAATGATGATGATGATGATGATGACCTAAGTCTGTATGTGAGGCATTCAATAGCAAAGGGATGCAAGTGGCATTTTATTTCACTTAGAAAATCACCCTCATGGAGGTATATTTTAAGGGTAATTATATCTAGCTTCTTATTCATCACTTGCACTCAAATGCCTCATTTGGTGTCAATTGATTTTTCTGTAGAAAAACTTTCCTTCTTTGTACTAACCTATTTTACAACGTCCTTGCTTCGTCCTTCACTGCTTATTTAGCTCTGTAAGTAGCAGAATCCTCCTACTTTCTTTAGCCTTTCACCATCCAATTGGATGTCAATACAGGCTGCGTTCTATTATATTTGTTTCACATTTATTGATATTCATCATGAATTATTTCGTCAAGACTGTGTCCATGCCATTTCGAAACTCAAACCCTTTGCTGACTCGGCTAAGATGATAAAGTCGTCCGAAAATCACAGAGTTGTAATTATTTTACCTACTGGGTGGCCGAGAAGTCCCTTTTACATGTTACAGCATAGGACAGTTAGACATGAAAACATTGTTATGAATAAAACTGTATTATTTTAAATTTCAACATTTATTTTGAATAAACAATGTCTGGTTAACATTAACAATTCAATTCATTGATCAACAACGTCAGTATGTATTCCTCCATGTTCGAAGCAGAGGTTGATGCGTCACCATGCTCTTGATACGATTTCGTGAGCAACGATAAATCACACACTCGTCAGAGAACATAACGTTTCTTTGATCATCTGCATGCGGGAAGCGTGCGAGCAGCATTTCACATGCATGCACACGTTGCTGCAAGTAACGATCACTCAACTCATTCACTGAGGGTGCCGAAACATGAAAGTTTCTAGTCTTCCCGAGTATGGTCTTGCATAGTCGATCGCGGGATGCCTAATTCCGCAGACCGCTTATGGTTTGACTTCACCGGCGATCGTTCAATCGATTCCGCCACAGCAGCTTTTAAGTTCCGGTGCGAGTCGTAGGCCTTCCGCTACGTAGTGCAGCGATAACACTTCTTGTCGCAAAGGTTTTCTTCTCCCACACGAATAACGTTGGTTGTGATGCGGTGATTTTCCAAACCTCACTGCGAAGCCCTTCAAAATGTCTGTCATTGTCTTCTTCGTATTCTGACGTTCGTGAATCCAAACAGAAGCCACCAAACGCTCCTCAACAGTGAAAGCACGTGTATCCACCATGGTTTTACTCTTTCGACTGAAGACAGCGAAACATGTTACACGACCTTCCCACGCGAACCGAAGTGAACGTGCCATATACAGACTCAGCTTATGGCGAGAAATTGTTATCTCAAAAACATGTAAAAAAATAATGTTAATAATAAATACCTCTAATACATGACCTATGCTATAACATGTAAAGGGTCTTCCCGGCCACCCTGAACAGTTGAACGTTTACTCCTATACAGCCTCTATTCACCTTCAGGCTTGAGAACTTGTTAACATCTGCTGAATATGCCAAGAGACTTGAAGTAAGTCAAAATACCGAGCAGATAACGGGCTCAAAAGCTGCACTTAACAAATATTTATTTATTTATTTATTTATTTATTTATTTATCGTATGGCTTTTAGTGCCGGGAGTTATGAATGAGGTACATCCATCTTACCGCGCTTTTTTTAATGCAGCCAATGGCAATGTATTTTTCTTTTCAGGACGGGTCAGGGAAGAGATTATGATAGGAAATTGGCCGTGGACCTATTGAAAGGAACCGTCCCGGCATTTGCCTGGTAGTGAAAATGGGAAACCACGAAAACCATGTTCAGGGCGGCTGAGGTGAGATTCAAACCCACGCTCTCCCGTTGCCAGCGAGACACGAGGTAGTGCTTTAGCACTCTCGGCCACCGCGCAATTGAATACAGTTTTCTCCGATATCAAGCAGTCATTTACCCTATCACCTCATGGGCGCAGGAGGTGGGGTGGGGGGCAAGGAGGGGCCGTGCCCACAAATTGAAGTTACTGATGGTTAACTGATTTAGATGTAGGGATAATTTCACCGTTTTATTTAATGTAGTAATTTGGGATTATTTGAGAATATCTTCAGTTACCGTATTACAAATCGGTGGACTACTTTTTGCCAGTTTTTAAAATATGAACATGATTCACAGAGAAAAGCGAACTCCTATGGACAAAAATTCTGAATTTAAAAAAATATTCCACCCATTCATGCCATAAAGACCATTGTATCCAACGGTTTAAGAACAGCCAAAATAATGAATGTCACGAGGACATGTTCGGCTCGCCAGAGGCTGTAGCTGCTTCAAGCGGACACCCCAAGGGTGAGCTACAAGTTCCGTTCAATTTCAAATAGTACCAACTTTCGCCACCAGATGTCAATGATACCTAGTGGTGAACGATTTAGCTCCACACAAGTTTAGACTGTGGAAGGATCAAATAATAATAGACTAAACGAATAAGTTCATGTAAGATTCAGATCCTGTGCACTCAAAAAAACATCACCTTATAAACACTCTCACTTTCGGCACTACTTTTGTATCCACCTGTGCGACAAATCATGTGGCCCGCCAAGAATGGCTGTGGATTGGAATCCACTAACCCCCAACCCTGCTCTTCTTCAAATACAGTCTGTCTCCCTCTTTAAATTCAAATGCCGTGATCACCAATCATGGGCGCACACATTTACCTGCTGAAAACCACGTGACATCAACATTTCCAAGTCTCTGTTCACGACAAGTCGTTGGGGAGCTCCTATGAGTCACGCAAGAACTCGAGCCACCAAAATATTGCCTTGCACTTGTACTATTCACCGAACTCAAGCTTGCCCGACTCAACATACCTTCCATTTGATACTATTTAAAGTAAAAACATAAAATATGCTGTGAAACGTAAAATTACCATCGTCAGACAAAACTGTACATTAGCTTGAAATAAAATATGACCAAGAAAATAATAATAATGATAAGAGTAATAATAATAATAATAATAATAATAATAATAATAGTAATAATAATAATAATAATAATAATGGACGACTCTAGGTGGACAAGACGTTTATTTAACAATTTCGACTCAAAACCCAAAGCAACAGTTCCCTGGTACGTTAACGTCAAGAAAGACCTCCAAGAAATGGGCCCACGACCAGATGACGCGCACAAACGAGACCTTTCCGAACAAGTATCGTGACTTTTGGGCGTTACCGAGATGAGAAATGGACAACCGGTGCAAAGTGGTGCTCGACACAGCAAGCTAATTAAAACCTATTGGATCAATTTTAAATTGAATAAACGCCAGAATATATAGTGGAACTTATTGTGGTCGCTAGTTGGCCGATTAGCGAATAATAAATAAATAAATGAAAATGAAAATCCACAGCCTGCTTCCAGTCTCCGACCGGGTCAGGAATGGAATGAATGAAGCCCCCATCTAGCGGCGAGGATATGAACTGTGCCGGCTGCCGAGGCCTGACGCACTCCCCTGGGGCAATGATTAAATGAATGACAGATGAAATGAAATGTTAGTGGAGAGTGTTGCTGGAATGAAATGTTGACAGGGAAAACCGGAGTACCCGGAGAAAAACCTGTCTGCCTCCGTTTTGTCCAGCACAGATCTCACATGGAGTGACCGGGATTTGAACCACGGACCCAGCGGTGAGAGGCCGGCGTGCTGCCGCCTAAGCCACGGAGGCTTCCCAATAAATAAATAAATAAATAATAATAATAATAATAATAATAATAAATTTGATAAATTAATGAACCTGCATCTACCGCTAACGAACTAATACAATTGGATACGTTGATAACACAAGAAATTGTTGTTTCATTTGAGGGGCACGGTGTCGTGGTCATACAGCACCGTGTCTTTGGGTGTGTATGGAATTTTGATATCTGATATCCTGAGTTATTGTGTTGGCTGTATCAGTGTTGTATTTTGTACTTCAGGTGAGGATTGGGTAGGAGGTGGCCGTGGTTTAAGTTAGAAACCATCACGGCATTTGCCTGGAATAGAAAGTGGAAAACTAGGTAAAACCACTTCCAGGATCACTGAGGTGGGAATCAGACGCACCTCTTCTCAGTTTTACCTCACGAGGCTGTGAGTACCACGTTTCAGCCCTCAGACCGGAATTACATTTTATTTGCAGAACCGGAAATCGAACCCAGACCTCCGAGGTGATAGTCAATAATGCTAGCCGCTACACCACGAGGTTGTCATAACTCAACAAAAATACTGATAAGAAAGTAACTTATATATGCCTAATAGCATTAATGAGTATCAATAGCCTAAATCATGGGAGGCTCATAATAATATTGTTTACAATATGTTTTGTTAAAGAAAGCTTTCTTGTCGGTCAACAGCCCTTAAATACAATAAACACTCCGCCATGGCCAACCACATGAAAGGTTTTCACTGACATACAACATAGCATGCCTTTGATACATAGTAATAAAGTACTGTCGGTTCTGATATATGGGTTTGAGTTTATATGGGGATTTCTTACATAAAGATAAAGCCCTGCGCGGATGAGGATATCCGCAACATTTTTTGCCATGAGGATATAGTTTGCATGGCTGTGCGGATAGCTGATAAGTTTCGGATAATGTTTGGAGTAAATTTGCGGATAGTTTTTAGAATACAATCCGAACTTGTTGAATATCATTACTAGGACCCGGATGTTAACCGTTATGTTCTTTTTTTATGACAATTGTTAGTTAGTTAATTATTGAGGTTTAAAGGGGCGGAACTACGAGGTCATCTGCCCCTAATATGACAATTGTAAGATGATGATTTAAGCGTATCTCATTCAAATTATGTCATTAAGCGGCCGGACGAAATGTGTACCTTTAATGAATAAATGAAAATCCACAGCCTGCTTCCAGTCTCCGACCGGGTCAGGAATGGAATGAATGAAGCCCTTATCTAGCGGCGAGGATATGAACTGTGTCGGCTGCCGAGGCCTGACGCACTCCTCTGGGACAATGATTAAATGAATGACAGATGAAATGAAATGATAGTGGAGAGTGTTGCAGGAACGAAATTTGACAGGGAAAACCGGAGTACCCGGAGAAAAACCTGTCTGCCTCCGTTTTGTCCAGCACAGATCTCACATGGAATGACCGGGATTCGAACTACCCCTAGTGTCACTTACGTTAACTGGATTACGGTGGGTGAAAGCACAAACACAATTGTTCCTTTAAAGAGAAGTTAGCTTTATTGCTTGCAGGTCAGAAATATACACCGTACAATAAGCAGATAGAAACAATTATCTGTCTTACAGAAGCCCCCTCCTGTATGGAGCTCGACTCACCCTTTCACTTGGCCTTGCAGTTAATCCTCTCGCTAATAGAGTTTAGCCATAAGAAGTTAGCAGAAAACCTGAAGAAGATGGAAGACGGTCAGAATAAGCTAGCAGAGGACCTAACCGCCAAATTTCTGGATGGCCAGAAAAATCTGGAAGAGTGTCTGCTGACGAAATTACAGGAAAGTCAAAGGAAATTGGAACAGGGCCTACGTGAGGAAGTCACGACAGTGGAAAAGAAAATCGACGCCTTACAAGTGGAAGTTGCCGAACTGCGCCGACGCCCGCTGACGGGGGTGGAGGAGAAATTCAACGCTCTACGAGAGGAAGTTGCCGAGCTGCGCCGACGCCCACCCCCAGTTACATCGGGAACGTCAGGAACGGGACAGAGCAGAGTGACGCCCCCAACCTTCGACGGAAAGGTCCCGTGGAGCACCTACTTACGTCAGTTCGAGGCGGCCTGTTCCATAAATAACTGGAACAACACAGAAAAGGCTACAGCTCTCATTGTAGCGCTGAGAGGAGACGCCCTTAACGTCCTTCAGGCCATCCCGACTGGATCCCAGGACTACGCTTCACTAATCGCCCATTTGGAGTCCCGATAAGGAGATAGCCATCTTCAGCAGGCCTACCAGATGCAGCTCCGGACCCGGGTACAAAAGAACGCGGAAACCCTGCAGGAGTTCGAGATGGACATCGCACGCCTTGTAAGGCTCGCCTATCCAACAGCGCCGGCCAACTTTTTGGAGCAGATTGCGACGCAAACCTTCATTGACGTACTACAGGACTCGGATACTCAAATGGCACTGCGCCTTGCGCGCAATAAGATACTTGCAGATGCGCTGAGCCACGCACTTGAGTTCGAGACGGCAAAGCAGGTATCTAGAATGCGCGCGCGGGTGCGTCAGGTGGACGTCGACGAACCAGTCAAAGCCGACAAGACCAAGCCCCTGGCCGATGAACTGATGTAGGCGCTAGGCCGGTTCTTCAAGAGTCGCAGTACCACCAACAAAAACGTAGCCGTGGGACATCCGGAGAGGCGGCCCGGAAGAGGACTACCGACCTGCTGGACCTGCCGTAAGAGAGGCCACCTGTGCAAGGTCTGCGGTGATCGCCGCCCCCAAGGGTTTCCGTCGGGACAATCAGTCGTAGGGAAACCGCGCGGCCCAGGAAAGCAAGTATCAGCCAGCTTTGGGGGGCAAAGGTTGGCTTGTGACAGTCGTCAAGCCCCGGCAGTCCAAGGTCGGGTGACGCAGTTACGGAGGGATAATAGCAGCCTGATGGTCGACGGAGTCGTCAACGGAGAGAGCTGGCCCATGATAATCGACACGGGAGCATCGAGGACCATCGTCAGCCCCACCGTGATCCCGAAGTGGAGAGTCCAACCCACACAAAGGAACCTCCAGCTAATAACCGCGACCGGAGAGACCGCACCGGTACTGGAGTTCGTCATTGGTTAACGGGCGATAAAGCATCCAGTGCTTGTGGCTGACGTATCAAATGAAGTGATCATCGGACTGGACTTCCTGGACCAGAACAACATCAACTTGGATCTGAGTACCAACACTCTGCACTTCGGAGGTGAGGAACTTGCTTTGCAACCAGCACACGAGGCCGTCGCCACACGACGAGTAAGGCTGAAAGAGGACGTCATCGTTCCCGCCAGGACGGAAGCCAGCGCTGCCGTAATTGTCGACGGAACAGCTGAGGGAGTGGCGGCTGTCATCCATCCAAAATATGAGGACATCCAGACAAAAGGATTGCTAGTTGCCAAGACTCTCATCAACACGACGTCTCGGCCGTACATCCGCCTGTCCAACCTGAACGACTACGATATTACGGTTCACCGGGACACCAACCTAGGAGTCTGCGAGCCCGTTACCTGGATTGCCCGCATCACAGATACGACGGACCGACACCTGCAGACGGACAACCGAAGAAGACACGCACTGCCAGAAGAACTACAGAAGCTGTACCAAGGATCCCAGGACCAGCTAGACGAGGAGCAATCACGCCAACTTCAGGACCTGCTAAGCGAATTCCAGGATGTCTTCTCCGTGGGGAGCAAAGACTTCGGCAGGACAAGCTTGGTCCAGCACAGAATCGACGTTGTGGACAGCACACCGATTAGGGCCCCATTCCTACGTGTCCCGCTCGCCAAGCAAGCCGAAGTCGACCGGATGGTAGAAGAGATGGAGGAGCTAGGAGTGATCGAGCCATCACATAGTCCTTGGAGTTCTCCGGTCTTGCTAGTGAAGAAGAAGGACGGTTCCACCAGGTTCTGCATGGATTACAGGCGGGTGAATGACGTCACGAAGAAGGACAGCTATCCTCTACCCCGGATCGACGACACCCTGGACACCATATCAGGGTCAAGATGGTTCTCCACCTTGGATTTGAAGAGTGGCTACTGGCAGGTGGAGGTCCACCCTAAGGACCGCGAGAAAACTGCGTTCTCTGTGGGCAGCGGGCTCTGGCAGTTCACCGTCATGCCATTCGGTCTGTGCAACGCCCCTGCGACCTTCGAAAGGCTAATTGAGTCCATTCTGAGGGGACTACACTGGAAGACCTGCCTGGTCTACCTAGACGACGTGATCGTTCTGGGAAGAAGCTTCGAGGAGCACTACATCAACCTGAAAGAGATCTTGATGAAGCTACGGGCTGCCCAGCTGAAGTTGAGCCCCAAGAAGTGTCAGCTCTTCCAGAAGCAGGTCCAGTACCTTGGGCATATCGTCTCCGAGGAAGGGGTGCGCACCGACCCAGAGAAGACCGCAGCAGCTGTGAGGGAGTGGCCAGTTCCGAAGGACAAGTCCCAACTACGAAGCTTCCTGGGACTCTGCACCTATTACCGTCGCTTCGTGAGAGGATTTGCCGACATCGCCAAACCACTGCATCGACTGACTGAGAAGGACCAACTCTTCACGTGGACAGCAGGATGCCACAGTGCCTTCGAACAACTCAAGCAGGCTCTGTGCACCGCACTTATTCTGGCCTACCCCAGACCTGGAACAAGGTTCATCGTCGATACCGATGCCAGCGACTTTGGTATAGGGGGAATCCTGTCGCAAATAGTGGACCGCGAGGAGAGAGTGGTGGCCTACTTCAGTAAAGCCTTGTCAAAGCCAGAGAGGAACTACTGCGTCACCAGGAAGGAACTGCTCGCCATCGTGAAGACCATTGAACACTGCCACAAGTACCTGTACGGGCAAGAATTTCTCATCAGGACCAACCATGTATCACTGCGGTGGCTCCTGAACTTCAAGCAGCCCGAGGGTCAACTCGCGCGGTGGTTAGAGAGGCTTCAACAGTACAACTTTGAGATCCAGCACAGGAAAGGCCAACTGCATTCTAATGCCGACGCTCTGTCACGAAGACCGTGCCCCGAAGACTGCGCCTTCTGTACTAGAAGGGAGGAGAACACCGGGATACAGTGCCGACGGACTACTGCGGAACTTCAAGGGAGCTGGAGCCGCGAATCTTTCACGCGGGCACAAGCAGAAGATGATTACCTGGGACTGATAGCCGAATGGAAGAGGGCCTGTGTCCCCAGACCCGGGTGGAACATTGTGAGTGACTGCAGACCAAAGTTTAAGTCCTACTGGGCGCAGTGGGACTCGCTGATTGTAAGGGATGGCCTCATCTGCCGTGCCTGGGAGAGCACCGACGGGAAGACATCTCGGGAACAAGTCGTCGTTCCAAAGGCTATGACGGAGGAAGTCCTGAAGAAAGTCTATGGAGGATCATCTGGTGGACACCTAGGGATAAAGAAGACCCTGGAGAAGCTGAGAGAGCGGTTCTACTGGATCGGATGCCGAACAGACGTGGAGAACCACTGCGCGAGGTGCCACGATTGCGCAGCCAGCAAAGGCCCAGGACAAAGACCACGGGGTCCACTGAAGACCTACAACGTGGGCGGCCCCATGGAGAGAGTGGCCATCGATGTTGCTGGGCCATTCCCGTTAAGCGAGGGAGGGAACCGCTACATATTGGTCGTCAGCGACTACTTCACCAAATGGCCTGAGGCGTATGCGCTCCCTAACCAAGAAGCCGCGACGATCGCAGAGACCCTGGTGAAGGAATTCGTCAGCCAGTACGGAGTACCCCTGGAGCTGCACTCCGACCAAGGGAGGAACTTCGAGTCGCAGGTGTTCCAGAACCTATGCCAGCTGCTGAGAATCCGGAAGACAAGGACAACGCCGCTACACCCTCAGTCCGACGGGATGGTAGAGCGATTCAATCGCACCATCGAGAACCATCTCCGAATAGTCGTCAGCGAGCACCAGAGGTATTGGGACAAACATCTTCCACTATTTCTCCTGGTCTACCACGCCGCCGTGCATGAAGCCACCGGGTGCACACCAGCCAGGGCCATGTTTGGGAGGGAGCTCCGTCTACCTGTCGATCTTGCCTTCGGCCGACCTGGGAATGATCCGGTCCCGGTAAGCCAGTATTGTCAAGAACTGGTCGACCAACTGGAGGACGTGCACGCGTTCGCGAGGAGGAAACTGCGGATCGAGACCGACCGAATGAAGGCCCGATACGACCAACAGACGGATACCGGCGGATTCCACGAGGACGACCTGCTCTGGCTCTTCAACACATCACGGAAGAAAGGCCTGTCACCCAAACTGCAGAAGTCCTGGGAGGGCCCGTACCGAGTCGTGAAACGGATCAACGATGTCGTCTACAGGATCCAGCGGAGCCCGAGGGCGAAGATGAAGATCGTGCATCGAGATCGCCTGGCAGCCTACGGAGGGACACAGACGGACCAATGATTGATCGGGACGATCAGCCTTTTAGGAAGGGGGTTGTGTTACAGCTGTGAGTTTGTTTCATCGCTCGCCGCATGAGTCACAACTGCCCCCGGGCTGGGTTGTGCTCTGCCTCAGTGTATTGCGTGCGCCTTATGCAACAGGACTACTAGGAAAAAGGGATGGTCCAGAATATTCGTGACCCAGTCAGTGATGGAAACCTCGAGAAGCCGTGAACCCTGGATGGGTCTAGAAGCATTTATTGAGTCACCGGCCTGCTATATAAGAGCGACCTGTCAAGCGGGGTGTGTTTTTTTCGAGCTAGTGCGAGCGTTTATCCTCAGCGACAGAAGTGTGGTGACGTGACTTGCGAAACCCAGTGAGATTCCTTCCGAGCCGCGGAGCAGTGTGAGGAGTGTGTACCTACTTAGGGCGACAGAGACATTGTGGTGAATTAAGAAACGCATTGGGCAGTTCCCTAGCCAGTGGACAGGAAACAGTGAGTGACAGACTTAGTGCAGCTATTTCCAGCCAGTGCACGGGACCACCTCATTAGCGAGAGGATTAACTGCAAGGCCGAGTGAAAGGGTGAGTCGAGCTCCATACAGGAGGTGGCTTTTGTAAGACAGATAATTGTTTCTATCTGCTTATTGTACGGTGTATATTTCTGACCTGCAAGCAATAAAGCTAACTTCTCTTTAAAGGAACAATTGTGTTTGTGCTTTCACCCACCGTAATCCCGTTAACGTAAGTGCCACTAGGGGGTGGCACGTAACAATATATTGTGAATGATGAGATTTTCCCCATTATTGTAGGCCCTAGTTGCAATAAGAAAATTATAAAAATGCTTCGTTAAAAATAAATTAAAAAGTAAACAATTATTGGACAGATTTTAAAATAAAAATTTTACAACCTTTTGATAGTATTATTTTATTTTATATACCCCTAAATCTTTTCGAATTAGGAGTAAGTTGATTGTAAATCAGTAATTATTTGATAACTTAATAGCATAATTTGCCAAAAAAAACTTCAAACATGGATTTAAACCATTTAGAGGATACACAAATGGTATTGAAACACATTTTTTATCTTCTGGTAAAATAGGTTATTCAGATAATAGTAAAATGAGCTTTAGCGGTAGGGTTTGGCAAGTGCCCATGTGGAAAGGTAGCATGCGGCCCGCCACTTATTATGTAAAAATATACTTGGGCCCTACTTATAAGAAGGTTGTGCACCCCTGGTCTATACAAAGGCTTTTAAAAATGACTTTTTAATTCCTAAATGCAAACAGATAGATTTTCTGTAGAAATGCTTTCCTAGCCTGAGGCAAGCAACTTTTTATATCCTCTTTACTTCGTCCATGACTAGTTAATTTTCTTCGTAAGTGGCAGAAGTCTCCTACTTTCTTAGGTCTTTGCCTGTCAATTTGTCGTCAATAAGGGTTTCCGATTCCTTCCCACCGCATTCCATTATGTTTTACAATTATTGATTTTCATTTTGAATTCCTCCCTAAAGACGGAGTCCATACCACTAACCCTACCGAATACAAAATTCCACATAGATCACCCTTTGGTAAAGTTAATGAGAGCAATAGAGTATGTTGATAGTGTTATAAGTTGGGATAATGTCTATATGTTACAAGGACTAATACATGTCTGTTTTAACATATTTTCGTTAGCCCACGTGTCGCCGCCGCCGAATGAAACGTATTGTCCCACTTACAGTAAGTTTGAAATTTTTCTTGTACATGTACTAGTTTTAATTCTTCTTACTAGTACTAGTGTTACTAGTAATAGTGGTAGTATACTCTGTATTACGAATGAAGAATGGTGAAAACTGTCATCCGCTTGAAGGGTGAGGTGTGGAGAGGAGATTGCTGTACACTAGTTGCGGATAAATCCTCTGCATCTGAGTTGCACAGCACTATTACCCATAAACATATCAGTTGCGTACACGACTTTGGTGATTCACAACTTACAGTGGTGTGGGCCTTGAACAAGAATATTTAGTGAGAAAGGTAAACAGTTACGTTTAATAAATGGGTACAAGTTTCGATTTCATCGAACTTTCAGTGTTGACATTCAATGGTGATCATGCTGTAAGAATACGTGCAAATAATGTCTGAAGTATAATTTAAAAACAGGTGAAGAGAACACTTCTCACAATCATGAACCTTTCAATACCCACCCTATGCTAAGGCAGAAGGTAAGCGACTCTTTGAAACGTAAGGCAGTTCAACAATTATACGAATGACCAAGCAAAATTCTTCATTCTGATATTTCTGCTGCTGACTTGGGTATCTTAAATAACAAATATGTCGTACTCATTAAGTGAGAGGGGAAATATGTGAGACGCAACTCGCATATCTGGGGATAAGCAACTCGCATTCTCGGTAAATAATGAGGATACGCAACGAGGATATATTCTCGTACTTGGGGAAACACTGGAGGTGATGAGTGGCGTAACGGTCTCCAGCAACAGCGAGCGGTGTTGCAATGTATGCAGAGACAGTGGCGAGCACATGTTTCTACTATGCTTTGACTCGTCACTGTCATTAGTATTATCCCGTATACCTATTGACGTGCATTTGTTTATTCGTTCATAGGCTACACTTAACGTTATCGTTCTGTGTTCTTGGAGGCGTGTGTAAGGACAGATTTTGAAAGTTTATTACTTTTATTCGCAGCATCGTGTTTCTATTTTCGTTGCTTAAATATGGCACCGGTACGTGCTCGCGGGAGGCCCGGGATCCATTCACCGCGACATAGAACAACTTCAAATCGTGGTGTGACTATCCATAACCAAGCAAGGGAGATGGTATGTGCTGTGAGGAATTTTATGGAGATGAGATAACCTGTCACAGAGGTAACGCGGCACTTCCCCACGTACTGGCTTAACAGACGTCAGCGTTCTTCATTCGTAATACAGATTATAGTAGTATAATAATATCGTATGACCTCGGGTGCCGGGTGCAAGCTTTGTTAATTGACACCCAGAGGGTAGCTTGCATGTCGAATTTCGTCGTTCCTTTGAACGCTATGAAAGTCAAGGAGGTTAGATATCTAAGCTCCTTGACACTACAGTGCTTTCTAGTAGAGAAAGGAGGAACTTTGTGTTGGCGGAAAATCCCGAGATTAATTTTGCCATTGAACACGGCCTACTGAATTCAAATAGGTTCTTTAACATGCCAACAACGTATGACATCCATGTCGTGATTTTTGTCGCCTTTCAAAAATCACTTACCACGGCCAGGGGCGAACCTGCAAGCTTGGGGTTAGTAATCCGACACGTTAACCACTCACCCACCGTGGCAATTATAATAGTAATTATCTAAGGACCACATTCTGTAGTCTCGGGTTACGTACTGTATATGTGCCCAGGGATGGTGGAGTGGTAGTTCATTCCCACAAGCACCCATCCCCTAACAGCCGTAGACGAATATCTTTGCGTTACGTATAAAATTTGTAGATTTATGTAACTGCTCTTTTATGTTTTTATGAAGGTTATTGTGAAATTTAGGAATAAAGCATGGAAAATTACGCAACTTGGCAATAGTTATATTTGTTTTGAAGAGGAGATATAAAATTTTAGTTCTACCTTTTGTTTAGTATGTGTGGCTCATATTTACAACTGAATGTTTATTTGTATACAGGGTGTCCCACCTAACCCAGCGACCTCAAATATTATCGAAATGAAACAAGATATGAAAAATCAACTTGCGCAGGAATGTAGCCACGTCAGGGGGTCACACAACGGGAGGATATGCACAATCCAGGAAATTATAACAATAGCATTTTCAACGCAAAGTTACCTTTTTTAAATGGAACATACATGTTTTTTCTAGCAAAATCAAAAGTAAACATACAATTATTGATAACAGAATTGGTTTCACTTCTCTAAACCTCGTACATTATGAAATAACTTAAGTTGTAGAGGACGGTAAAGGAGACACTGTTTGGTGCGGTATCATTGGCAACCGTATTGTAATTTGGAGGTCCCTATTTTTATCAGGGAACACTAAACGGACAGCGATAACTATGCGTTGAAAATGATATTGTTATAATTTCCTGGATTGTGCATATCCTCCCATTGTGTGACCCCCTGACGTGGCTACATTCCTGCGCAAGTAGATTTTTCATATCTTGTTTCATTTCGATAATATTTGAGGTCGCAGAGTTAGGTGGGACACCTGTATGTGTATATATATAGCCTATATACAGGATGTTTCTAAATTCGCATTACATACTTTGAGGGCGTGTATTGGGGACCAAGATGGTTAGGTTTAGCTTAGCATAGGAACTTGTGTCTGGAAACGTACCGTCTTCCCACTACACGCGAAAAAAAAAAACAGCAGCAGGCAGGCCATACGTTAAGAGGCGGTTTCACTACCACTTCGACCAATGGAGGTACCTGCTAGAGATATTCGCTCTCAGTTACGCCGACAAGTACTTGCAATTTGGGAGAGTCAGTGGCTAGCTGACCCAATGCCCAGTAAACTGAGAGCGATCAAGGGAACTACTCGCGTGTGGCGGAGGGAGTCCGTCATTTTGCGTAGACTAAGGATAGGTCATTCAAGATCCACCCACTCGTACCTAATGAGAAGGGGCGACGCCCCACTTTGCACCTGTGGAGCCGTTTTCACTTTGGCTCACATTTTAACCGAGAGTGTGGATCTTTCTGACTTACGAAGAAACCTTGGTTTGCAGATGACACTCAAACTTATATTAGCCGATGACGCGGTGGCTGCTGATCTCGTCATCTGCTTTATAAGTGAGAGTGGGTTACTAGCCAGTAATCTAAATTTCCCAGTGTACATTGACTCAACGACTCGTTCGTTTTTTTTAATGCTGAATGTTTGTTTTTCCGTAATTTTTAGCCTACTTTTCACATTTTGCAAAAATGAGGAAAAAGTAGACTTATGAGATCGGGCAAATGTGTGTCTGTCTGTCCTTCTGTCTGTCTGTCTGTCTGGCTGTGTGTGCCCCCCCCCCCCTATCAACTCCTAAACGGCTGGAGCAATCGAAACAAAATTTGGTAGGAGTAAAAATCTATACCTGAATATCTCACGGCCATATTTGAAAATGATGTCAGTGCTACCAACTGCTGAAAAATCGCAATTGAAATTTGAGCTCCATGTTGGATATCTTGGAAGGTATGAATGGGAGGTATTTCCAAATTGGCACACGTATAGATAATAATATTGCAGTTTAATTTCCAGGAGACCATCCATGGCAGCGTTGCCAAAATGATTATAAGCCTGCTGATAGGTCCAATTTTTAAATGCATATAACTTCTACACTATCAATTGGAATTCAACCAAATTTCGTATGTGCTATGTGTACATAAACAGGTATGACTGAGCGCATTCTTAAGAGCCTCCAGGGCTGCAAACTGTAAATAAATGCTCTAAATTTTTTAAATCCAAATACCCATATATAAGAAAGTATGCAAGCCGACAGCTTTAAACTACGCACACGTATAGTACCTGACATTCTATATTAATTTGGAGTAACTTATATACGTCAGTGCTACCAACATGATTCTAAGCCTGCTGAGAAGTCCAACTTTAAATACATGTAACTTCTATACTATCATTTGGATTTCCACCAAATTTCGTGTGTGCTATGTCTACCATAACAGATATGACTATGCCGATTCTTAAGAGTAACCAGGGCTGCCAACTGTTAATAAATGCTGTCTCTATTTTTGTTACCCTAATATCAATATATCAGAAAGTATGCAAGCCAATAGCTCAAAACTTTGCGCACGTATAGTACCTGGCATTCTAGATTAATTTGGAGTAACTAATATAGGCCTACGCCAGTGCTGCAACATGATTCTAAGCCTGCTGATAGGTCCAATTTTTAAATGCATGTAACTTCTATACTAACTAATGGATTTCATTCAAAATTGACACAACAATAGATCAGATTATTTCTGACCAAAACATGCATGTCATTGTTGCCAACATGATTTTACGCGCGCTGTTAGATCCAATGTTTAACTGCAAGTAACGTCCATGCTATCCATTGGACTTTAAGCAAATTTTGTATTCTGTACCTTAAGAGATGGAACTAACACTATATTCAGTCACCAGGGCTGCCAACTGTAGTTGTCTATTAGGCTACATTATGCCAGGTATACAGTATTTCGAACTAATTAGAAATTTCGATATTACCAACTTAATTTCGTCATTATTCTAGATCCATATAGATTAATCATTGGCTTGAAACTTATATTTTAAGAAAAGTAGGCTCTTTAGTTCGTCACGGAACTTCTTGTTCTTTATATTATGATTATTAGTTTTCTTTAATTTTTTTGTTCTATTAATTTTCGGTATTTTCAAATTTAGGTGTCCACGTCTAAATTTTAATTCCATTCCAAATTTGTATAAGAGGGGCAGATTACCCCGTAGTTCCGCCCCTTAAAACAGCAATAACCAACTAGAGTGACACCCACAGACAGTCACTGCCCTCCGAAAACAAAAAAATCTATCAAGAAACTTAGTAAGTGTGGTAACTATTACCGATAAATATTGCGCCCGTCAATCCACCAGCGCAAGCCACTTTGCACCGATGAACCGTGGCACACATAATGTGAAACCCGAGAACAGTGTGAGCATGAGACGGACCTTGGAGCGTCCTGGGTATAGGACCGGGCGAGTGCTAAATACTGTTCTCATTATAATAAACTATGTGTTACCATAATTCAATATATTGTACATTAAAACCGTACCGGTTTAGGTCACATTATGACCTTCCTCAGCGTAGGATAAGTAAATGTGCAATAACATGCACTTAATAAATTTTACCATAACAGAGGATACTAATTGTTTTTATCATTTCAAATGATCTTGTCGACTTCATCGTTATGCATTGGTCTACCGTTATGCGTTACGGTTACGGCGTTTATGACGTCATCATGTTGTTCAGTGCATATGCACCGAGTCTGAGTTCACTCCTGGGGTCTGGCGTTATGCGATACGAAGACGGCGAGTGCGTGACGTCATGCAGCAGAGTGCACCTCCCGCTCTCCGTTCCCCGCGCGGGAAGCCTAAGTTGAAGGGTAATGGAGTCTGTTGAGTCTGAGTTTACTCCTGGGGTCCGGCGTTATGCGATACGGAGACGGCGAGTGCGTGACGTCATGCAGCAGAGTGCACCTCCCGCTCTCCGTTCTCCGCGCGGGAAGCCTAAGTTAATGGGTAATGGAGTCTGTTGAAGGAGTCCTGGGCCTCCGAGCGAAGCGAGAAGCCCTCCTGAGTCTTTCTAACATGTGTTGTACCCTTGCACAAGGCCTTCAGAACAGGACTCTGTCGTCGGGGCATGAACGGTACACTAGCTTGAATATGAAACTGTTCTGGATATTATAGGAAGATCACTAGGGCTGAATAAAATTCATCACACACAGATTCTGAATGAGAATAAACAAATTTAATGCACCAACACCAGTACAGCAAAAACAAATAAATGAAATAAAACCAAAATAGTAGAAATGAAATTTAAAATAATAATAATAATAATAATAACTCAAAGGTAAAATAAATCAAATACGGAATCAATAAAATTAAGTCGAAATCAAAAATATAAACAATGGACTAATTAATGTCCAAAAACCACCAATTAAATGCTAATCAGCATCAATTAATACTTATCATAGTAGTTATGATGTATGATTATAATCAAATTTATTGACAAATAAAAACCAATCATATGGCAAAAAAAAGAAAATGAATCAAAAATGAAATCTGGTTAACACCAATTAGCATTAATTGCCATAATCAAATTTATTAATTACGATGATAAGATATCATCAGAAAGTTAAGTTATTAAGAGATGATGGATCAAGAGGGTCCGGTCAACTGTAACAACAGTATGGATTAAGAAAAAGAAATCCATTTATACGAAATTAATCAATCATTAATCTGAGTAAACATAATAATCATTGAGTCTAATATCATCCAATTACATTTCAGATACATGGTATGTTCAAATATCAGAGACATCCATGGCCATTCCGAAGTATACATTATAGCCTAGCCATTGGCTTATTTAATTATTAATGGCGTTTAATTAACATTTACTAGAATCCCTCCGTTAAATAAAAGTTTACCCTCATATCAAATCTTAACCTTCATGGCATTAATTATGTATTTCTATCTGCGAACATGAATATGATTTATGCATCTTATTTACATACTCTTGTAAATTAATCATGGAAGCCTTTCCGTACGGAATCTTAATGTTCAATCCCGACGTTACTTTGGACGTCTTAGCTTTAAAACAAATTAGCTGAATCAATGAAGCCATTGAATTTACTTAGCCTTGAAACACCCTTACAAATTGTCACATATTACATTAACATATTAGCAATATGATAAGCCTGGCTTCGGCCCTTGCGTTCGACGTGATACATTCTCGAACCAAGCGCCCGATGCCTTGTCAAATAATTCATGGATATATAATAAACAAACTAAGAAAAATGCCTTAAAAACAGACAAAAATAGCATCATAAAAAATGATGACTAATCATTTGCCTTTCAAACTTGGGTTGGATAAACATGAAAAACAATTAATAATTCCAACCGAACATTATTAAAGTAATCGTATCGTGTCAGAGTCACGTTAGGCAACGGTGAATGTATTTGAAGCCGCGACCCCTGAAAAAGATAGACATGGCACAGAAGAAATACCTTGTATCAGTGTTATGTTAAGCAACGGTGAATGTATTTGAAGCCGCGACCCCTGAAAAAGATAGACATGGCACAAACATGTTCTTAGCGGATTATTCAATAGGGTCAATATGTATTTAGGGGTATTCGCTACCTACACATTTCTTACCTTGAATGCCTTATCTCGCAGAACGAGGTTACAATAGAACAAAGCATGGTCCGTTCAACAATTATCGAGAAAAAGAAATCTCAAGATAATTTTGAACCAATATTAACTATAAAAAAAACTAATAATAATTATTTTCCAGGACCGAAAATAATTATTCATGAACACAGGACTCTAAGGTCACTGTCTAGCTAGTACCCATTTAAAAAGACTGATCGACCAGGCACGACAAAAGGATATCGAACCCGGGACTGTATGGTCAACAGACAAAACCGTCCCTTATATCAAAATGACCAGTAAAAGAAACGCTATCGATTGGAGGCATCAGGGTAGTGACCTAACATACCCTTACGTGAATATTAAACTTGGGACCAAACATAAGAAAAATTTAAATGAATCGCTGCGGCAAACACCCGAGTCCAGAGTGGACCCCTCCTTCTCTTTGTGGCAAGTGACAATGGACTGGCCTCGCCTGCTGGCTGACCTTGACCGTGAAAGGTAGAAATGCAAGTCTTCACCCCTTCCCCCGGGCTAATATTTGACTGTATTCTCACCAGCTGATCGGGCTGGATCTTAGTATTCTAAAAGTGGAGCGGGACGCTCTCATTTGGATATAGATTAATTATAGCATTATTTTATCTGCGCTTGATGGCCACTACCTTACACATACAACTTATCATACTTTCATCCGACATCTTCCCTCAGGTCTTATTACCTGGCATCATTATCTATTTTATCTTATTTCATCATAGATTCCTCCTTACAACATCTTACCTGTATGGCCTTAAATATCACACGCGTTCAATAAAAACTAATATAACAATTGGTGAGGCTGGGTCAGCCGTCACTCATATCATTGTAAACTTATCATACTACCTCTCATCTGACATAATTCACGCCTTTGTAAACTGTCCTATAAACTTTACTCATTGCTACACCATAATACTCCATATCATCCATCACAATACACCATGGTCCTTTAAATATCGTCCCAAAAAAAAAATCATCGGCTATTAATTCATCCGGTATGTAAATACATAAATTACTATCTCTGGTCAATTACACGAAATAATGAGATTTTGCCTGGAAAGGACATCTATCGAAATACCATGCTTCGTTCGTCCTATTCGGGGGAAAAACACAGGGGATATTTCTAACACACATCTATAAATAAAATAGGGAATTCTACCATGTGTTTTATGTACGGATACGATTACCTAGCAACATCCTTACGTTAAGTTAGGCACTTTTAATTCATTAAAATAATTATTCTGATCCTTAATCCTTATGAGCGTACCCAGCTCCTTCAGATGCACAACTATGGTCGCCATTGACACGGTCATTGTACACACAAGATAAAACAAATCAAAAGAAAACAAATAACATGCTAACATTATGGCGATAAAATCCATGAATTATTTGACGCTTTAAAATATAATCAAAAGGTACTTATCATATTGAAGACTTCCTTCATCATTTGCAAGAGTTGGACCAGAGGCCCGCAACAGTATAACTTAACACATGACCTCCATGGCCGGTTCGAATCCCATCACGATGATGTAGAACCACTCGATAATATCACTGCAACCCTCCATTATCACTAGGTTGCTATAAGCCAGCACCCTTTTAAAATGCGTACACACACATATTTAATTAAATTATGCACCACTTTAAAAATTACACATTAGTGGACTATACACTTGTGTCATAGATGACAAATTCTCACACTATTTCCACACTTGTCGCGGACACATTTTCTGTTACATATTTTTCACTTGAATTACATATAATTTCACATCCGTCCTTACTGTTATACACATTCACAGCTCAGTATTCATTTTTAATATTATTCCGCATCAGCCGAACAATGGACTGTGCGTTTCGTACATTAATGCTTGGGCGTGACCCTACATGGACCAGCATCCACTAACGTTGGCTGAATGATGAACAATGCCCCCGTCACAGACTTCACCCACATATATGACAAAATGGTTGCCAATTCACAGTTTTGCACATACGACACCAAATGCTCCCTTCACAATCATAGGCTACAGTAATCAGGTACCTTAATTTATACACAAAAATATGGCCTTGCTAATCTTATGGTTCACGACGAAACTCGATC
This sequence comes from Meconema thalassinum, assembly GCA_946902985.2. Taxonomy (NCBI): domain Eukaryota; kingdom Metazoa; phylum Arthropoda; class Insecta; order Orthoptera; family Tettigoniidae; genus Meconema; species Meconema thalassinum. The sequence continues at coordinate 220,411,217 of OX336391.1, forward strand.
ATAGGCTAAATTTATATCATCAGCGCTTGGGTAGAACTAATTTCTTGCTGAAGGACGCTATGTTCTCTCTCTCACACACTCGACGTTGTCAAATTTCCTTGCGCGGGGACTACTTCTATTCGATGAACACAGAGATATTTAATCCGTTACCGCATTCCCAAAATTCTTGATAATAATTAGATTCATCATGGGCGTTTCAGATCATTCATGTAATGTCTTGATCTCTTGTAACTAACTGAGGCGTACTCTCTGAGGGCGGAGTCAAGCATCTACTGCGTGCTAACTTGAGATAGTTACTGCGTTTTGGCAAGATTCTCAGAATTCGCTGGGGGTGCTCCTGCTCTGAAACTTGCAGGCAAGCGACTTGGAATGCACCTGCTCTGTCCATTGTGTGAAAACCATAAATTTCTCCCTGTCAGAACTGCCAAGCCATATACAGTATATGTGGTCTCACTACGGCAGAAAGATCCTAGTTATTATTATAATCATTACATAATGATGATTTCATTCTCATTAACATCATGACATTGCCCTATATAAGTACTCCAATTACGTAATGTGTCCTTGGCCTAAGACGAAGGTCAAGGGCACAGTGTATCATTTGTAGCATGCGTCATTTGAAATGATATAAAGTCTAGTCTCTCAGACTGACTGTATCTTTTTTGTTCCGAAAGCTCACAAAGTACAATTTCAAAAACCAGACCTGTTACAAAATTTGTTAAGAAAAACATGAAAAAGTCTTGATAAAACAGCGTTGAATTGATGAGATGTGGAAGTGAAAATAGATATGCTAAATAAGTTAGGTCATAAATGATCAAGACTTTTTCATGTTTTTCTTAACACATTTTGTGACAGATCTGGTTTTTAAAATTTTACTTTGTGAGTTTTTGGCACAAAAATATTTTTTAGTATCCTCTGTTATGGCGAAATTGTATTAAGTGTATGTTATTTCACATTTACTTATCCTATATTACGCTGAGGAAGGTCATAATGTGACCTAAACCGGTACAATGTACAATATATTGACTTAAGGTAACAAATAGTTTACTAGCGGTCCCGTGCGAGAAATCTCGCATGATCATACGATTTGAGTACCCAATCCATTGATTTACTGATTCTGAAACCCATGGGAAATGATCGATATTATTTTATGAAATTAGAATGGAGAAGAAATACCTGTAAAATAATTAACGTTTAATAGTTTTAAGGGTATAGACGACAACTCATAATTGCAGCAAGTTAGAGCATCGGTATTTGCAAATTACACACTTCTTACAAAAGTTGATATTCATGAAATTAGAATGGAATTCGTCACTGCTAATTTATGAATTTCCTTTGATTTACTGTTTCTGAAATCCATGCAAAATGATAAAGGAAATGCCTCAGAATGTTAAAATGACATGAAACAGGCGTCACAGCGGCCAAAATGTGAAGTGGACAGCAATTGTGGAGCGTATCTTCCTGCAGCAAGAGTATTTGCAAATCGCACACTTCGTACAGTTTTTTAAAGTAATTTTTAAAGATATTATAGATATTTAGGAAATTAGAGTGCAATTCGTCACTGCTAACGTCTATTCTCTTTAATTTGAAGGCTCATTTGTCACGATCGGTCGCTTGTGAGTGCCGCAGGAGGGCTCTATACTACTGAAATAATACATATGATGATTATAATTAATACGTCAATAAGGAATCGGCTATCATGGGTATTTTTATATTATTTTACTGTTCTCATGTTCCACCTGAGGAATGAGGAAGGGTTGAAATCACCAAAATGTAAAAATACGGCAATACATTTATTGAAAAAAAATTGCACAAAAAATTGTCGCCATCCTACAACATGTAGGAATTGGTGAACACGTGGGTTGACCTAGCCACACCAAATATTAAAGATACCTTGACGAGCAAATCATGTCATACCTTAGTTTTCTCCCGTTTCAACAATCAATAACAATATACTGTATATACTAGGGCATTCGATAAGTAATGGCAACATTACTAAAAAAAAATCACGAAGAATATTATTTGGTTAATTTCTACATTACGAACTTTATTTATAGTCTCCTCCCATGTCAACAATACGTTGTCCAATCCTTGGAAGACGACGCACTTCATCTGTAGCATCATTATCTCTCACTGCTCGATCTAGAGCTCTCAGCTCTTGATTGAAATCGAACGCCTCGTAGAGATTCTTCGATCTTTGAAAATAAGTCGTAATAACAAGGGCTCATATCAGATGAATTTGGTGGATATTCGAGAACTATCCAGTTCCTCATTATAAACAAATTCCTCACTAAAAAGATGGTATATTGGCTTTCACGGCCATAAAATGAAAACTCAGCAATTGCTCTAGGTTTATGCCGTGTCTTGTGCAGCGTTTCGCCTAGGAACACAAAGATAGGCTCATCAGCAGGCTCTTGGTGTACCTGCCCGGATCCCCACAAGAGTAGCGAACTATGCTCTAGCTCCTTTCTTATAAAACGCACCCACGCCTCTTCACTGCGAGAGCTAAGATCTCAAGCAGCCTTTCCCCTCCCTTGCTCGTGCCCCGACCCCCACAACCTCCCTTCTTATGAAGCACATCTGCGCCTCTTCACTGCGAGAGCTAAAAGCTCTAGCCTTTCAGGGAGGACACTAAGAGCCCGCTGATGAGCTTATCATGGTGTTCCTAGGCGCAACCCCGCACAAGACACGTCATAAACCTAGAAAATATTGCTGAGTTTTAAATTCTTCACTGCTGCGGCTACATTGCAACGAGCATTGTCATGTACCACTATATGACTCCCAATGGCCTGAGGTCGTTTACGACGCCATTCTGAGCGCAAATGATGTAACGCAAGTAGTAGTCTGCATTTACTTTTATACCATAACGTTCATTATGTACTAACCGACAGTAGTGGCTACGCGGGCTAAAGCGCTGCGTTAGGTCTAGGGGCCAAGCTCTCTGCTGACTCGGTAGACGCGTGGGTTCGAGCCCCACCGTCGGCTGTCCTTGAAATGGTTTTCCGTGGTTTCCCATTTTCAACACCAGGAAAATGGTGGGACAGTACCTTCTGACAGGCCACGGCCGCTTCCTTCCACATCCTTGCCCAGTTCCATTCATCTTCATCCATTCCATCTCTCATCCCGACGCGCAGGTCGCCCACGGGCGTCGACTAGAAAGACCTGCACTCGCCCTCTCAGGAGGCTACACGACAAAAAAAAATGTACTAAGATTATACCTTGATAATAATAACACACAATAATCATCAGTTTCAAGGATCCTGCAATGCTCGACATCTTTTTGGGCGTGGTGATTCTTATCTCGTCATTCGCTTAATTGTCGTTTCAACTCAGCTTCATTTCTTAAAATGTGATGGACAGACGAATCTGCAATACCAAGTTCATTGGAAATCTCCACATGTCCAGCGCCTGTCTTTTTTCAAATAAATGCCCTTACAACGTGATCATGGTGATCGTCAGTAGCAGCAACGGGTCTACCAGCACGTGGTCTGTGTTGACATTCCTCTGGTTCCGTAAGCTCTGGTCCACTCTTCACTCTGGACGGACAATAGTTACGACTTAGCAAGTAACGCACTACTGCCCAACCCTGGTCAGCAGTGGCGGCTGGTGCATAAAATCATGTGTGTGCTGTAACTGATTTACCCCTCCCGCACAAAAGAAATTCAGAAACATATAGAAACACTCAAGAGACTCTCCACTGAGTTTTCCATAATCCACAAACACGCCTCTCTTAATTATACACATTCCTCATACAAAATTAAACACACAATAACACCTCAAATGACAAGATACTCGTATTTACGAACTCAGAAACATTTGGTGTGAGCACGCAAATATAGAACTTCTCAGTGTTACCAAAAACATTAAATAGGAACCAGCAACGCCGTAATGTTATTTTGTTAGAATTTAAACACTAGACATTTTGTAATTTAAAAAAAAATCACAATATTCTGGCGAGAACAGCTTATGACTTCCTGTAATAATTTCCTCCGTTTGCTGTCAGCGATTCCCTTCATAAATGCTACAGCTGATTCCACCTGTCACGTTCTCATTTCGTGTGACCAGTTCTGCCTCTTTATGTTTGAACGAAGAATCGCTGTGATGTATTGGCTGTTGTTCCAACAGCACAACGAAAATATTGGGCACACATGCGCATAAGGCAAAGTACATGTTGGTTCGCCACAAACTTAGCAATTCTCGCTCAGCTGCGATCTACACAGCCAGTGCTGGACGCAGAGTGGAGTGCACGACTAAAGTCTCTTCGCCGAGTCGAGATAACGCGCGTAAATACTTGCACGAGGTCACTTGACTGGCTGGACAGGAAAGCACGCCCAGTTCACGTCATCAGCTTTGCGGGACAAGGGTAGCCAAGTAGCTCCTAGATCATTAGTCATGCCGTAGCCCTAGAAAAGACAAGACTTGCTGCACTTAGTGCTGTGCTGCACTGTATACTGATACGCAGCTAAGAACTAATTAATTAATTAATTAATTAAATAAATACATAAACAAACAATAAATAAACCGCGCTGTAACATGTAACCGATAAGTCAGCCCGCTTCACATGTAGGCTATATACACAGAGGCGGTTCTAGCACTGGGCCGGCCCCCCCCCCCCTCCCCCAGTTTTAGTGAAATAATTCTTTTAAAATTCCTTGGTTACTAAATAAATTGATAATTTACAGATATAATTTATCTGATATAAAACAAACTAATGCATTTAATTAAGTTAATTTTTCTTTCTATGTCAAGATTTATTTATTTTATTGTATGTAATTTAAACACACAATTAAAATCGTGTATAAATATAATATTTTTAAAATGCGTAGTGCATACACCAGGAGTATTAAACTCTTTTCCCAACTTTATGACATGCAAGTTCAGAAGTTTCCAATGTAGACAAACCTCCACGCGATACAAGTGCATCGATATCTCCCCAACTCTGTGACAAAAATGTGAGTGCAACTGTTTCTAATATATACGAACCAGTACCATTTTATATCAGTGCATCGATCTATGATGGTCCATGCCAACCCCGTAAATCAGTTTATAAACAAACGTTACTATACAATAAGAACAGAAGTTTTAACAGTAAATGGTTTGATAGGTATACATTTATTGAATACTCGGAGGACAAAGATGCTGTTTTCTGTGTCGTCATTTCGTTCAATCTGATTCAAGCAATGCTGAACATGTTTTCACTAAATCTGGATTTTGCAATTGGAAAAGCATATGAGAAAAACGTGCAAAGCATGCTGATAGTGAATGTTATCAATCTTCAATAGTAAAGTTAAACAGTTTTCTGGAAAGTGAACGTAGCGGCACAGTGATTTCGAAGCTAAGCGTGAAACCTCTGGTTATATTGCGTAACCGCTCAGCTGTGGCAACAATGGCCTGAGTCGCATTACTTTGTGTTCGGCAAGACATTGGGCTTAGAGGCCGTCGCCAAACAGTTTCGGATGATGACAGTGTTAATAATAAAGGGAATTTTGATGACATTTTAAAAGTAATTAAACTAGAAAGTGAAAGCACAAGGGAGAATGTAAACAGTCTACAAAAGAATGCAACTTACTCATCTTAAGATTCTCAAAATGAATTTCTTGATATCTCAGCTAATATAATAGTTGAACATATGGGAGGAGAGACGAAAAAATATAACAATGGTTATGTTTCCTTAATCCTGGACGAAGCTTAAGTTGTTAGTAAAGTGGAACAGATGTCCGTATGTGTCAGATATGTGGGACAAAATTCTATAGAGGAGCGTTTCATTGGTTTTATACATTTGTCTCAACTGAATGCAGAAAATATAGCTAATTCAGCTTTAGAGTACCTTGTTTCAGGGGATTTCGATCCATGTAAGTGCATTGGACAAGCATATGATGGAGCCGCGGTTATGTCAGGGAAGATAAACGGTGTGCAACGTTTATTGCGACAAAAGGTCAATAACCTGTGTGTTTATGTGCATTGTTATGCACATCGCTTAAATTTAGTTTTGGTGGACGTTTCAAAGCCAGTTTGTAGACGTGGTAGGGGACACTTTTGGTTTACTGGAAGCAATTTATGCTTTTCAGTCTGTATCTACTGTAAGACACCAAAAGTTTGTTGAGATACAGAGTGATCTTCATCCAGGAGAACGTGTTTTAGAGATACCTCTTCAAAGTGACACGCGATGGGTATGTAAATATAGAGAAGTAATGTATTTTCAGAAACGTTTTGCTTTAGTTAAAGCAGCTCTAGAGTATTTTTCAAAGTCAGCTAACAAGAAAGAGGCAGCAGAAGCAAAAGGTTTGTTGAAACAGCTTTGTAAAGTGAAGGTGATGTTTGTGTTACAAATCTTTTCTGATATTCTACAGCTTGCCAATGGAGCCTCTATGTTCTTACAACAAAAACATGTGGACTTCGGAGGGGCACATACATTGATCTATGGTCTTGTAAAATCGTTGAAAGAAAAACGAAATGATGTTTATTTTAAGGAACTATGGGCGGTTACATTTGACTCTGTTCAGTCGTTAGGCGTGAAAGTTTATAAACAATCTAGAGTCTCAAGTATTCCAAAGAACTTTTCAGATTACGTTTTATTAATGCCAGTCTCTGCGGAGAAAGAAGAGTAAAATGTCACATTATCAGAGACATGTAAAAGAAATCTTTTTGAAATATTAGACAACATGGTAGGTGAGTTACTGCGTAGATTTACTGAAAATGATTTTGTGTGCAATGCAATGGATGCCTGTAACCCAAGAAGTGAAAACTTTTGAAATTTTGAATATATAGGCTATATTCTCACGTTCTGTAAAAAGTAAAATCTAATCTTCACAGACCGTAAGGTGCTACAGACTGAAATCAGTTTAGCTAAGAATGTATTTAGAGGCAAATATCCAAACACTTCCTCATTCTTTTTTTCTGAACTTCTGAAAATGGAAGTTGCTTTTCCACAGCTACTATTATTTTTCAAGTTGATGCTGACTCTTCCTGTGTCATCTGCTTCTGCTGAGCGCAGTCTCTCTGTCGTGAAACGAATAAAACCCTATTTAAGAGCAACAGTGGCAACAAAGAGGCTTTCCATTCTCGCAATTCTTTCAATTGAAAGAGAATTAAGTGGAAAATTACTTCACGACCCTTCTGATATAGTGAACCAGTTTGCCCAGAGTGGAAACAGAAGAATAAATTTATGTGACAGTGAAATATGCTATTTTTTACCAATGATAGTTTTTAGCCTACTTTTCTCATTTTGCAAAAATGAGTAAAAAGTAAACTAATGAGATCGATCCGGGAAAATGTCTGCCCCCCCCCCCCCCCAGATTTAAGCTTCTAGAACCGCCACTGTATATACAGCACTGGAGTTGGCGTGCGTTCATCAGGCACAGCTCTATGCAACCCTTGCGGGCAGCCCTACAATCACGTGTACAACTGTGTTTACTTCCACTATCTCGACTCGGCGAACATACTTAAGATACCTCGTTGTAAGGGGCAAATGACTTCGTAGTTCCGCCCCTTAAAACAACAATACTAACTAACTAACTTCCTCGTAAGGGGAGTTGAAATACAGTATTTCGTATTCTTTGGCTGACGTATTTCTACTACAGAACTGGAGCGCTCAAAGATAAGGATCGGAATAAATGAAAGTAAATTTGAAAGCACGAACGCTTATTGCAGCTGATAACCTCAATGTACTGCATCAACGCCATCGCCCTTATACAGCGGCATACTATTGTCATAATAATAATAATAATATCTTATGGCCTCGGGTGCCTGGTGCAGGCTTTGTAATTTGGCACCCAGAGGGTAGCTTGCATGTCGAATTTCGTTGTTCCTTGAATCACTATCAAAGTCAAGGAGGTTAGATATTAGATACCGGTATCTAAGCTCCTTGAACATGCGCTTTCCAGTAGAGAAATGAGGAACTTTGTGTTGGCGGAAACTCCCAAGATTAATTTTGCCATAATGAACTCGGCCTACTGAATTCAAATGGGTTCGTTGACATGCCAACATCGTATGACATGCGTATCGTATTTTTGCTGCCTTTCAAAAATCACTTACCGCGGCCAGGGGTGAACCTGCAATCTTGGGGTTAGTAGACCGACACGCTATCCACTCACCCACCGTGGCTAGCTACTATTGTCATGATGATAACTGTTTTTAGGGGCCTAAGAAATCTTTTTGCACTAATTACTCCCCGTGACTGCAATTTATAAGCAGCTTGCAATAGAACATTGGTAGGGGCGACGTGATGGCCCGCTTTGCATTGCAACAATAGACATCGGTATTATTGAAGCCGTTCTGGAGCGCTTGTTCTTCCGACTTACTGAACAAAAATCAATCTTTAAGGTTACCTAAGAGGTGTAGCCTAATGCTACATAGGCTCACTATTTCTCATGAATCAGGCTATCATATACACAAATAATGTTTCGAATCTGACTGGTAGTTCCAGAGATTAGCGCGTTTAAACACACAAACAAACAACATTTCAGCTTTATTATATTATAGTACTAGCTGTTACCCGCGGCTTCGCCCGCAATAACATTTGGAGTCCCGTTATAACATTAGTTATATAGACAGATAAGCATGGGTCCTAGTGGATAATAATTCTATCACCTGAAACCAAAAATGCATGGGACGAAAAAAACCATCAAAATATCAAGTTGGTTTCGGACCCTAAAAGACGTGAAAAATATAATAAAAGTATTAAAAAAGCTATTTTTTGAAATTTCATTCGAATCAATTTTTATGTTATTCCTGGGACTTAGAAAATTCCGGCCAGAAAATACAAAATCATTAATAACTCCCTAAGAATTAGTCGTATGATGAAATAGCAAGAGACAAAAAAGATGTAATGTGTTATTGTCTACAACATAGGCCATGTATAAATTTACACTCAGACATATTACGTTTCCCCCCCCCCCCCCCCCGATAATTTCACCCCACCCCATGGGCCCCTTAAATTGGATTTATGAAAAAACGGTCAAACACCTATTTACTTATTTTTATGCTGATTTTTTCCCCGCCGAGTTCCAAACTCCTCGCCTATGTCGTTTAAGAGATACGCGCTCCGTTAGGAATCCTCCAACCCCCACTTTTCACCCATTTCACCTCATAATATACACCACATCGAAAAACCCTCAGACACGTGTCTTCTTATTTTTAGCCTACTTTCGATTTTTGCAAAAAATGAAAGTAGACTTATGAGATCACTACAGGGCGAAAAAAAAGTGTGTCTGTCTGTGTGTGTGTATGTGTGTGTGTGTGTGTGTGAGTCTGTGTGTGTGTGTAGCGGCTTCGGTGGCGTAGTCGGTAGCATGCTGAACTGCTATGCCCAAGATAGCTGGTTCAAACCCGGCCGAAGTCGTCGGATTTTTTAAGAGCGTTAAAAATCCTTCAGTATGCCTTCCTTCGGAGGGGAAGTAAAGCCGGCGGTCCCATGTCATAGATTTATGGCATGTTAAAGATCCTTTCACAGACTAAACTTGTGTAAAGCAAAATGTGTTAGGTTAGATTTCGTCAGAACGCTCTATCAAAGTTCCAACGTTCACCACGAGGTATCATTGATATCTGGTGGCGAAAGTTGGAACTACTTGAAATTGAACGGAACTTGTAGCTCGCCCTTTAGGGTGTCCGCTGGAAGCAGCTACAGACTCAGGCGAGCCGAACATGTCCTCGGACACTCCCGGCACTAAAAGCCATACGATAAATAAAAATGTGTGTGTGTGAGTGTGTGTACTCTGAATGTCTGTCCCCCCTATCAATTCGAATACGGTGAGCGCAAATTGAACGAAATTTGGTACAAAGGTAGCACTAGCAAAGGACACCTCAGTGTCATGTTTTATATCGCCGCCATCTTGACGGAAACTTAATGGCGGCCACACAAATGTTCAAAGCTTAAATCAAATTACGACTAACCTAATCATCCGATCTCTACCAAATTTTGCAACAACATACCTTCATGGGGGCAGCATCCTTTGACCAAACTAATAGGTCATCAACCTAATAGTTTGCGCATGGCGGCCATCTTTGTGTGAAAATCGATTGCCCCTATTAATTCGAACACGGTGAAACCGAATGGAACGAAATTTGGTACAGAGGTAGTACTAGCAAAGGGCACCTCAGTGTCATGTTTTATATCGCCGCCATTTTGACAGAAACGTAATGGCGGCCACACGAATGTTCAAAGCTTAAATCAAATTACGACTAACCTAATCATCCGATCTTTACCAAATTTTGCAACAACATACCTTTATAGAGGGAGCATCCTTTGACTAATCTAATAGGTCATTAGCCGAATAGTTTGCGGATGGCGGCCATCTTTGTGTCAAAATCGATTACCCCTATTAATTCAAACACGGTGAAACCGAATGGAATGACATTTGGTACAGAGGTAGCACTAGCAAAGGGCACCCCCAGTGTCATGTTTTATATCGCCGCCATCTTGACGGAAACGTAATGGCGGCCACACAAATGTTCAAAGCTTAAATCAAATTACGACTAACCTAATCATCCGATCTTTACCAAATTTTGCAACAACATACCTTTATAGAGGGAGCATCCTTTGACCAATCTAATAGGTCATTAGCCGAATAGTTTGCGGATGGCGGCCATCTTTGTGTCAAAATCGATTACCCCTATTAATTCAAACACGGTGAAACCGAATGGAATGACATTTGGTACAGAGGTAGCACTAGCAAAGGGCACCCCAGTGTCATGTTTTATATCGCCGCCATCTTGACGGAAACGTAATGGCGGCCACCCAAATGTTCAAAGCCTAAATCAAATTACGACTAACCTAATCATCCGATCTCTACCAAATTTTGCATCAACATACCATTATGGAGGGAGCATCCTTTGACCAAACTAATAGGTCATTAGCCTAATATTTTGCGGATGGCGGCCATCTTTGTGTGAAAAACGATTCCCCTATTAATTCGAACACGGTGAAACCGAATGGAACGAAATTTGGTACAGAGGTAGCACTAGAAAAGGCCACCTCAGTGTCATGTTTTATACCACCGCCATCTTGACGGAAACGTAATCGCGGCCACCCTAATGTTAAAGGCTAAAATGTAATTACGACCAACCTAATAATCTAGTCTCTACCAAATTTTGCAACAACAAATCTTTATGTGGGAAGCATATCCTGACCAAACTGCTAGATCATCAGCCCAATAGTTTGCAGATGGTGGCCAAGTATGTGTGCAAACCGATTCTCCCTATCAATTCAAACACGGTGAAACCGAATTGAACGAAATTTGGTACAGAGGTAGCACTAGCAAAAGGCACCTCAGTGTCATGTTTTATATCGCCGCCATCTTGACGGAAAAGGAATGACGGCCACCCAAATGTTAAAAGCTTAAATCAAATTTCGACCATCCTAATAATTTGATCTCTACCGGATTTTGCAACAACATGCCTTTTTGTGGAAAGCATCTTATGACTGACTACAAGGTCATCAGCCCAATAGTTTGCAAATAGCGGCCATGTATGTGTGCAAATCCATTCCCCAGATCAATTCAAACACGGTGAAACCGAATTGAATGAATTTTTTTACAGAGGTAGCACTAGCATAGGGCACCTCATATTTATGTTTAATATCCCTATAGCACGTTGTATTTCAACAAGCTACTACAACCAACATTCAACTATACTCCTTGAAAAGGACAAAGAGTTATAACAATACCCATGCATTTAGGAGAAAGTAGGCTATATGTTCTTTACTGAACATCTTGTTTTAATGATGAGTTTGTATGCCGAGAATCACATCCCAATGAAACCAATCGGGAGTTATTGCTATTCAATGAAATGCAGGTCTACCCCTTAACGCCCCTTTAGAATCTGAATATCCAAAATTCCTTTCTTAGTGGGAGTTTGCGGCCCTTGAGGAAGCTACATACCAAATTTCATTCCAATCCGTTCGGTGGTTTCTGAGATTTCGTGATGAATGATTCAGTCAGTCAGTGAGTGAGTGAGTGGTATTTGAGCTTTATATCTATTATATATAATCAAAAATTGACTCATCAACGCAGGTCTCAAACCACCAGACCTAGAAAGCCGAAATTTTGCATGTTGGTTGATTCGAGTATGTAGAGGCTCACTAAGAAACAGTTTTTTAAAATTTAATTTGTAAGTGACCTTTTTCGGCCCTTTGGCACTGAGCAAGGACAGTCGGTACAAATATCGGATTTAGCTCATTTTAAGCCGCCAGATACGAGAAACAATACTCGGAGGTCCTGAAGGGACCCCGAAACACAATTTTTAAGTTCTTGAAATGAACGGTTTCGGAGATATTCCCAAATAACTGTGTTCCCTCGAAGAAACAGATCAACGTTACTATGGCAACCACTGAAATTTCGCAGACCGGGGATAGGTTTTCTGGCAATATCTCGAAAACCGTTCGTTTTAGGACCTTAAAACGCCGGGTTCGGTTCCCACTTCATAGAAGTGGAAACTACGAACATTGCTCCTCACATTGATACGCACAGAATGAGCTATATTCCATATTTCTACGAGCAAATCGACTTGGAAAGTCTCATCTATTATATATAATCCAAAATTGACTCATCAACGCAGGGCTCAAACCACTAGACTTAGAAAACTGAAATTTTGCATGCTGGTTGATCCGTGTATGTACAGGTTCACTAAGAAACGGTTTTTGAAAATTCAATTTGTAAGTGACTTTTTTCGGCCCTTTGGCACTGAGAATCCAAATTTGACTCATCAACGCAGGGCTCAAACCACCAGACCTAGAAAGCTGAAATTTTGCATGTTGGTTGATCCGGTTATGTAGAGGCTCACTAAGAAACAGTTTTTTAAAATTCAATTTGTAAGTGACCTTTTTCGGCCCTTGGCACTGAGCAAGGACAGTCGGTACAAATATCGGATTTAGCTCATTTTAAGCCGCCAGATACGAGACACAATACTCGGAGGTCCTGCAGGGACCCCAAAACACAATTTTTAAGTTCCTAAAATGAACGGTTTCGGAGATATTCCCAAATAACTGTGTACCCTGTGTTTTAGATCCCTTAGTTGGGGGGTAGTTAGGGATAAAACATTTGTGTCACTGTGATAATTTGGAAGGTAGTTCCTAGGAGAGAGTAGCTTCCCGTAGCTGGGAGAGCTTACCAGTGTAGTGTGTTGTGTAGTGTTTAAACGCTAGGGGGTGCTCCTGCAAAGATGCAAGTGTTGATTAGGGGATGGACCTCTAAACGCAGGCTACTATACCGGCCTGCCAGCTAGACGGGATGAGTAATACAATAGGCGTGCTTATGTCAGCGGCTCGACGTTATGTAGTCGAGTCGCGTGCGAGAAGCACAATGGAGTCTGACCAAGCAATTACTGGCTACTATGGTCACGGTCAATCGTGACGAAGGTCAGGAAGGGTATGAGGATGTAAAGAGGCGTGTAATTGACAATACAAGTGTAGTTTACTGACCATGTTTATATTGGTCAGTGAGTGTGAATTTGTAAGTCCCTCTTGGGGGAATGTAGGCAATTATACAAGTAGAGTGTACAAGATTATGAGTGGGTGTTGACAAAGTAAAAGATTCAGAGCACTTTGTTGAGTCTCACCTGATGATGCAACTGGAGCAGATGTCGGCTAGGGCCTTCGGCGACGCACACTGTACAACAGATAATGGCTCCAAAAAGGACTCCGTTCTTATAGTTCTCGGCGTTGCGTGGTCAGCATTCCGTCGACGTAGCTGCCCCAGTTAGTTGTTGTGTAGATGTTTATGTGTGTGTCGCAAGTAGTTGGCTAACCTTCCAAGCTGGGTGGCCGCCTCTTGCTGTGTAAAGGTAATGTTCTGGTCTTATGATGTTGCCAGTTAGGGTGGTTTTAGTGAAAGATGGGGGGTGGCTTTCAGGGGGTACAGCCCCCCGGGCCTGTACACCTGGAAGAAACAGATCAACGTTACTATGGCAACCGCTGAAATTTCGCAGACCGGGGATAGTTTTCTGGCAATATCTCGAAAACCGGTCGTTTTAGGGCCTTAAAACGCGGGGTTTGTTTCCCACTTCATAGAAGTGGAAACTACGAACATTGCTCCTCGCATTGATACGCTCAGAATGAGCTATATTCCATATTTCTACGAGCAAATCGACTTGGAAAGTCTCATCTATTATATACAATGCAAAATTGACTCATCAACGCAGGGCTCAAACAACTAGACATAGAAAGCTGGAATTTTGCATGTTGGTTGATCCGAGTATGTAGAGGCTCACTAAGAAACGGTTTTTGAAAATTCAATTTGTAAGTGATTTTTTTCGGCCCTTTGGCACTGAGCATCCAAAATTGACTCATCAACGCAGGGCTCAAACGACCAGACCTAAAAAGCTGAAATTTTGTATGATGGTTGATCCGAGTATGTAGAGGCGCTCACTAAAAAACAGTTTTTTAAAATTCAATTTGTAAGTGACCTTTTTCGGCCCTTTGGCACTGAGCAATTACAGTCGGTACAAATATCGGATTTAGCTCATTTTAAGCCGCCAGATACGAGAAACAATACTCGGAGGTCCTGTAGGGACCCCGAAACACAATTTTTAAGTTCCTAAAATGAACGGTTTCGTAGATATTCCCAAATAACTGTGTTCCCTCGAAGAAACAGATCAACGTTACTATGGCCACCGCTGAAATTTCGCAGACCGGGGATAGTTTTCTAGCAATATCTCGAACACCGTTCGTTTTAGGGCCTTAAAACGCGGGGTTCGTTTCCCACTTGGTAGTAGTGGAAACCAGGGAACATTGCTCCTCGCATTGATACGCGCAAGATGAGATATATTTTATTTATAGAGGTGGTTTCGATGGTCTGGTAAGATCGTGATTTTGAGTCTAATTTTATACTCTTTGAGCTGGTTATTGTAAGCGAGCTTTCTGATCTTTACTCTAATTTACAATGTTAAGATGCTTTTTATTTTTCACGGTATGCTTTCATTTTCTTTATAAATTTGTTTTTTGTTAACTGTATATTTCTGTTTGCCAATATTGATCTGCTCTTTTTCGTTTCTTACCATGATCAGCAACCTATAATCACAGACGGATGTGTCGTATTCTACCGGCTGTCACATTAAATTATTATTTTTTCTTAATTATTCTTACTGAGGAATTGGGCAAACTTATTTCAATAAAGTTGATATTTTGTCTTTCACGGCCATTGAATCCCCGCACTAGGCACGGCTTGAACCTAGAAAAGTTGCCGAGTTGGACTAATGACTAATGGTGCAGCAGAAAAGAGGAGAATTGAAGCGTTTGAAATGTGGTGATACAGGAGAATGATGATCAGATGGGCAGATAGGGTAACAAATGAAGAGGTATTAAGACGAGTGGGAGAGGAGAGATGTTTCTGGCGACTGCTAATGAAGGGAAGAGATAGGAGGGTAGGACACATATTAATACACCCAGAAATAGCAAGCTTAGTTATGGATGGGAGGGTCGAGGACAAGAACTGTATGGGTAAACCAGTGTTAAAGAGATTGCCTCGGATGTAGGGTTTGGTAGCTATGTAGAGATGAAACGATTAGCTCAGGAGAGGGAGACATGGAGGGCTGCATCAAACCTGTTAAAAAACTGAAGACTCAAACAAAAACAATCGGCAATTTAAATTACTTAGAGAGGCATGTGAGTCAAAAGTGTTTTTGGAGAATTTCAATCCCTGGGATGTAACACTGGAAGAGACTGCATAATGTACTGTACATCAGCGGCCAAGGTGAGAGATATTTTACTATAGGTCTATTAATAGCGATATGTTGACTTTCAAATCATCAATAAGTATGGCAAAATTACATCTAGAATAGCTTAAGGAAGAATACTTTTAATTCCCCATATTCCGATAGATTTGCCATTCCAGTGTGCAAGAGTGCAGTTCCCTCTTCAAACAATATTCCCAATTTCTTTAACAAAGCGCAATGACACACACTTAACAGTAGCACGTGTACATTTAGACAAAACCATTTTTTCCCATGGGCAACTGTAAGTGGCGTGCTCGCGAGCATCCGGACAACAAAATCGTTATGTCTCAGCAGAATACGTAATTTTGAAATATGTTAGCATAATGTAACATCGAGCCCTGCAGACTTTCACAACTCTATAAAATTCCCACTTAGCTGCTCATATCAATATACTGTATGTATCAGAATATTCAGAATTAAAATGGACCCACCTGTAGCCGCGATAGCTGTAATAGAATAGACCAATTATCAGCAATGATGCATCGTCCCCATTGTCTTGATCGCGGGCGAAGCCGCGGGTACCTGCTAGTAGTAGATAAGCATGAGTCCTAGTGGAAAATAATTCTATCACCTGAAACCAAAAATGCATGGAACGAAAAAAAAACATCAAAATATCATGTTGGTTTCGGACCCTAAAAGACGTGAAAAATATAATAAAAGTATTAAAAAAGCTATTTTATGAAATGTCATTCGAATCAATTTTTATGTCATTCCTGGGACTTAGAAAATACCGGCCAAAAAGTACAAAATCATTAATAACTCCCTAAGTATTCGTCGTATGACAAAATAGCAAGAGACAAAAAAAGTGTAATGTGTTATTGTCCACAACATAGGCCATGTATAATTTTACATATTACCTGTTCCCTCCCCCCCCCCCCCCCAGATTTTCACCCCTCCCTATGGGCCCCTTAAATTGGATTGATAAAAAAACGGTGAAACACTTATTTACTTATTTTTTATGCTGATTTTTTCCCGCTGAGTTTCAAACTCCTCGCTTATGTCGTTTAAGAGATACACGCTCCGTTAAGAATCCTTCAACCCCCACTTATCACCCCTTTCACCTCATAATATACACAACATCGAAAAACCCTCAGACACGTGTCTTCTTATTTTTAATGATGAGTTTATATGCAGAGTATCACATCTCCCAATGAAACCAATCGGGAGATATTGCTATTCGATGAAATGCAGGTCTACCCCCTAAGCACCCCTTTAGAATCTGAATATCCAAAAATCCTTTCTTAGTGGGCGTTTGCGGCCTTTGAGGAAGCTGCATACCAAATTTCATTCCAATCCGTTCGGTGGTTTCTGAGATTTCGTGATGAATGGGTCAGTCAGTCAGTGAGTGAGTGAGTGGTATTTGAGCTGTATATAGTAGATATAGTATAGATTATTTAGTAATTTATTTTCAAATAAAACAACGTACTACAGCACATAAGGTGCCGCCGCCCCTGCTAGTCAGTAGCGTTGAGATCTGGACATTAAGGGAGGACATACAGCTTGAGCTAAAACAATAACTATTTTAATATCATAACCACGCCTGTCAGAAATCTTGCATTACTAGTATATACATTTTCACGGAAACACACACATCTTGTTAATACAAGCAAAGTTTTAAAGTTTCAATATTCAAATTGTAACTATTTTGTTATTAGTGCTGACCTTCACCAATTCCCTCATATCTCCCATGTTTATTGGAATATTTTGACTTTTTAAGTGAGCGTTAAACTTGAAGCCACAAAATGAATCTTATACATTTCCACATTAATAATTAATTAGGCATTATTATTTCATTTTTTAACCGGCCTTGCTGGCCGAGAGTGCTAACGGGCTACCTCGTGCCTCACTAGCATCGGGAGAGCGTGGGTTCAAACCCCTCCTCGGCCGTCCTGAAATGGTTTCCGTGGTTTCCCATTTTCACCATCATGCATATGCCGGGACGGCTCCTTTCAATAGGTCCACGGCCGATTTCCTTCCAAAATTCTTTCCCTGACCCGTCCTGAAAAGAAAATACATGGCAATTGGCTAGATAAATATAATTATTATTATTTTATTTTTCATGTGAGGAAACATATCTTTTTTATGTTTTACAATTAAAGCCACAAAGGGTTGAATGAGTTTCATCCTGTAGCTGAAGGTTTAACACCCGCTGTAAAATAAAGTCCTTCCTATAAACTTGGGAGATAAGAGGGAAAGGTCAGCGCAAAGCAAGGACCACATTTTGAAAAATGGAAACTGAGGTACTAACCAACCAACGATTTGAGTTTTGAACATTTACAACATTGTTCGTGTTTCCTTGTAAATGTATATAATTGTTGTACAAGATCTATGTCAGGCACAGTCTTAGTATTAAAAAAGTTATTGGTTTGGCTCCTTAAGAATATGTTCCCGCTAAAGCGAGAAAACCTTCATGAGGCGGGAAATCTTGGCTCCAAAATCAAACCATTAGATGGCAGTATCGGTTCGTGATTAAATTCTCAATGTAGACTGACACACAACAAGTTCAAAACTCGCAGAGCAAAAATACTACAATAATTCTTATGAAAACAAATCACTGAATATGTAATGTATTTTGTTTAGGTAAATGATCAACACGTGGCAGCGGTAGGGTCGGTAACATTTGGAAATTATCGTAAGAGATCGGAAAAGACAGGCAGCGTCTCAACTTGCCGCCACAAGTGTTATACGCATGCGTTGAGTAAGGACAAGACTGGGATGTTGGTTCGTATGCTCATTCCAGGGCCAAGCACTCTGTAGCTGGTTGACTAGGCTAGCTCTCAACTTGCCTGCCCTACGAAGAGATATTGTTGCGAAAAACGTGTCACTCTCGAGTCGGGTTCAGTGGATTGGCGCTCAGTTTCAAAATGCGGGGAGTCCACACTAAAATACATTCTGAGAGCGAACAATTTGAAACATTCTAAATACAACATGCCCTTTAAAACAGTATACATAAAATCACATGTTTCATAAATAGACAGTTACAAGGAGAAACGTTTAATATGACGTTTCCTTTCAAAATGTCCAGGTAGGCCCACCCTACCTTGCCTACCCTGTACAGGCACGCCTGTTAGATGAAGCATTATTTGCAGGATACTACAATTGGTTTTTCTTGTAATATATTGTAGTCTATACGTTGTTGGTAATTCATTTTAGAGGACAAGAACAACTTGAATATTATCCCCGTGTGCAACTGTAAAAATTAGGGCAGGGGATGGGTGCCTCGGGACCACCGCCCTGGCATTTATCTGGCAGAGTGTGAGATGGCCATTGTTTGCATTGGAGTTTGATCCGCAGATCTCCAGATTTGCTGTAGTTCCCCATCGCCGTCACCGCTACGCCGCTAGGTAGTTAATTACGGTATGTGTGGATCGGTCAGCTTCCAAACATTCCATAACCATATCAAGGAAGTGTGTTTAGTTCTTTTCAGAATATTCTGTAGAGTTGTGATACACCCTTAATTATTTATTTCTACTCTTTTTCAGAAGATGACTCGTACGGCGAATTCAAGCGTGAGTATCAAATATGAATACTAATTGTAATAATACCAAATTTGATCAGAGCAGTGTCCAAAGTATTGTTTATGTGAATTTATGTTCGACGATGTCGAAATGTAAACTTGATGTGTCAGAAAACTGTATCATAACGAGGCTCATTATAACACTATTTTTTATAATGAAACAGTTTTTCCCGCCAATCAGAGCTCAAGAAACAGTTGCGTGACCAATTAGGTAAGGATACCTTCGCGCGTGCGCTCAAAATCCAACATATTTCTGCGTTGGCAAGCAAAGTGAATGGTCTCGGCTTTTGGAGTGCCTTGATCCACGTATGCGCTCTGTTCAGTCAGCAAAGCCAGCGCGTCCTGTTCACTAACTCTATTAACTGAATCCCACAGATATTTATGAATATTTTTGTTAAACATATAATAAAGTTATAATTATCGTCGAACATAAACAGTCATATGCAACTCGCCTATAATGGTAATTAAGACACTCGTATGGAAATTGGCTCATTGCATAGTGTACTATTTGGTCATAGAAAGTTAGAGACATTTGAATTAAAAAGGATAATTCACTTCATCGCTTCTAGATTTTATAAAGATTTCAAATGCTAGAGACTGTAAAATTACTCTATTCAAAATAAAATAAAATAAAATGAAATAAAAGAACCTTTAAAAGTAACCTAACAGGAGCTCTCATGAAGAAATTGTATTTTACAGGCAGATAAAATGCTACACTGCTAATAGAGATGTTACTTTTAATCGTTTAATTTCAATGATCGTTTATTATAAGCAGAAACATCGATTAATTATTACAAATAGCAATTAATCTCTTGAGCGATGATTCTATTAATCGATTTGTCCTTTAAGCGATTAGTCGGTTGATCGAAAAATTGATTAATTGTTCTGTCGATTAATCGATGTACCTGGTTCCTTTCACTACGCTCTCACAGAAGCAAAACAGTCTTTTGTTTAATTAAAATAGATTGTAGCAAAATATTTTAAATAAGTACGGTACCGTACCTTCTTTGTGAAAACTAGGCTAAATCATTGTAAAACAAAAATGTTCCTTCCTAAATAGCCAACATTACACGAATTCAAAATATTTGCTGACAACTCTTTGTTTTCTTTTTTCGAACCCTTCCCAATTTGATTGATGTTTGTCCTTCCACTGTCACTGACTCGTATTTGGTTATTGTTAACTAAAAGAAGAAAATACACTTTGTAGACTATATTTAGAAAAAAGGTAACTTTTATAGATTTCAATACATCATTCCGAAAATTAGCGTTAACTCCACTTAAAGTCTCATTTAAACTTCTTTTCTTATCTCATGTCTACTAACCAATTATTCGATTCTTTGGCTAGCCGAATAATCAAATATTCGGTTAGTCGATTAATCGATTGAATATTCAGTCGATTAAACGATTAATACTTTTCATTTATTTCAAATTATTCGTTTAATCGATTATTCACCGTACATCGCTCACCGTCGCCTATCAGATACTATTGGCTGATAAACTTCCAAATGATTACCCAGAAGATATTGCGCAGCACTGGTCGTTATTCAAATCAGCCGTTATAGGAACTGGCGAAAAAGCAGTTGGTTTTAAAAAGAGAAACCATCAGGACTGGTTTGACGAGAACGACAAAGAAATATGTGACCTAATTGATGTAAAGCGGAAAGCGTACAACGCTTGGCAAAATGATTCAAATTCACTTCCCAAGAAACAGATATATCAACAAGCCAAATCGGAAGTCCAGAAAAGATGCAGGATGATTAAGAATAAATGGTGGATAAACAAATCTGTGGAAATGGAGAATTTAATAGCCTCTAAAAACACTATTGCCTCCTTCAGTGCTTGCAAAGCTATTTATGGTCCCTCCACCAAAGGTCCTAATTGTCTAAAATCCAAAGATCGTACTGAAGTTGTTAAAGATCCTGACTCGATAACTTCCCTTTGGAAATAACATTTTCAAGACCTCCTGAACAGAAACTCGCAAGTCAAGGAAGATGTGTTTGCCAATATTCCACAACCAATTCAATATCACTTAGGTGATGTCCCTTCTCTTCAAGAAATCGAGAAGGCCATTCAACAGCTGAAGAATAAAAAGGCAACCGGACAAGATGGAATCCCAGCTGAGCTCTTCAAGGAGGGCGGTCCATTCCTAATTCAGCATACACACATGCTGATTGTGAAAATATGGAACATGCTGATCTACGAGATGCTTCCATAATCTCTATTTTCAAGAAAGGGGATAAGGCTCTGTGTAACAATTATCAAGGAATATCTTTGCTCTGTGTTGTGGGAAAAATTCTAGCTAGAGTATTGTCCAATCGTATATTGCCATTGACTGAAATGTGTCTACCAGAAACACAATGTGGTTTCAGACCAACCAGAGGTACAGTCGATATGATTTTCAGTGCAAGACAAATGCAGGAAAAGTCCAGAGAGCAAAACCAACCCTTGTATATGGCTTTTATAGATCTTGTCAAGGCATTTGATTCTGTTAATCGAGAAGCTCTATGGAGAATTCTAGCTTTGATTGGATGTCCAAACAAATACATACAGATACTTAGGCTACTGCACGACGGCATGTTTGCTACTGTTCATTCCAATAATAGACCAGGAGAGCCTTTCCATGTTAGTACCGGAGTCAAACAAGGTTGTGTAATTGCTCCAACATTGTTCTCGGTGTTTGTTGAACTATACTACACCTTGTAGATGATGGACTGCCATCAGGTGTAGAACTTGTGTATAGAACTGATGGAAATCTGTTTAATATTAGCAGACTGCAAGCTAAGACCAAGGTGTACTCAGTGTCAGTTATAGATCTTCAATATGCAGATGATAATGTTATTCTAGCCAACAATGAGGAAGATCTGCAATCAATCCTAAATGCTTTTAATGAAGCATATGAAAGTATTGGACAGGAAATTAACATTGATATGACTAAGATCCTTTATCAGCCGGCACCAAATTCCAACAAGAGAACTCCGGCTGTTACAATCAATGATCAATCTCTGCAAAACGTAAATCATTTTCCTTACCTTGGAAGCAACCTCTCCACATCTGCAAACATTGATACCGAAATCCAATATCGTTTAAGATGTGCTAGTGCGGATTTCGGTCGTCTCCTAAAAAGAGTGTTTGACAATCATCATATCAGTATGAGAACCAAACTCTACGTCTACAACACTGTTGAAATCCCTACTCTTACCTATGGTTGCGAGACCTAGACAACTTACAGGAGAAACCTAAAATTCCTGGAAAAATACCATCAACGATGCTTACGGAGAATACTGAAAGTTAAATGGCAAGATCGTCGAACAAGAAGAAGCCAACACTACAAGCATGGAGGCAAAGATAGTGAGGTATCAGATACGCTGGGCTGGCCATGTTGTGCGCATGCCAGATACACGCCTCCCAAAGAGAATCATGTACTCCCAACTAAAGAATGGACTGCGTAACCATGGAGGGCAGCTTAAACGAAACAAGTATGTCCTTAAACATAACCTCAAAGAGTGTCAAATTGATACGGTCAACTGGGAAACCGCAGCTGAAGATAGAACTAAATGGCGTAAAATTGTATACAACGGAGTTGAACAATTAGAACAAGATAGGAGAGGACTGGAAGATGAAAGGAGGAACCACAGGAAAGAACGTGTGAATGCAAGGGATGGTGTGCCTGCACAATCATCTGCTGATACAACTAGTGTGTGCTGTCACTGCAGTAAAGTGTGTGCGTCCAGAATTGGACTGTTCAGCCATCTGAGACGACACAATACTTCCAAGTATCATCATCATCACTTCTCATTTATTTCAAATTATTCGTTTAATCGATTATTCACCATACATCGCTCACCGTCGCCTCCTTAGCGTGGCGGTAAGCGTGCTTAGCTGCCACCCCGGAGGTCATGGGTTCGATTCCCGGTTCTGCCACGAAATTTGAAAAGTGGTATGAGGACTGGAATGGGGTCCACTCAGCCTCGGGTGGTCCAAATGAGTAGAGGGGGTTCGATTCCCACCTCAGCCATCTTCGAAGTGGTTTTCCGTGGTTTCCCACTTCGTCTTCGTTCAAATGTCGGGATGGTACCTACTGCAAGGCCACGGCCGCCTCCTTCCATCTTCCTTGCCTATCCCTCCAAATCTTCCCTTCCTTCCCTCTCATGAGGCCCCTGTTCGCTTTGCAGGTGAGGCCGCCTGGGCGAAGTGCTGATCACACCTGCCCAGTTGTATCCCCCTCCAGATGTTCTGCACCAGGACACTGCCCGTAGTGGTGGTAATGGTGGGATCCTTCACTGAGTCCGTGGGAAAAACCAACCTGGAGGGAAAAATCGACTAAAAAACATCGCTCCCCACCACCTCTGCTACGCAATAGAAGGGCACTAATATGCATTATTGTTCAACATACCGTACCTGGTATATTCTTTGAATATACATTTAAACGTTTAGTAATTCGCACCCATATTGGGTTCTCTTTGAGTGTTTGCTTTCCATTAATTTTTCTTCCGTGCTAACCACCATCACATTTAACACCGGTTATCAGACAGATTCTACACACACCCAAAGTACACGGGGCTACATGACGGCGTTGTCTCAGCCCCTAAACTTAGGAACCAACCAACCAACCAACATACTTTTTGTGTTTATATCTCCTGTTGTGAATTTTCTCATGTTTTTTGAAAGTATGTTTTAGCGTTAGGGTTACATTCTTCCTGGTTATCAGCTACGTCAAGTTTTTCTTGGTGCGCTATCTCTCGGCTGACACGTGAACCCTCTGTTAACGGCTGAAGAGTAATGCTTACCGCCTCTGCTCATCTCCAACAGAGGGCAACCTTCTCGCTTTACTCCCTGAGCTCACTTTATGATCTCCTCCTGAAGACTGGACATTTGTGAATTTAAAGGGCATTTATATTTCTATGTTGGCACCTGTGTCACGTCACACTTCCACCCCTCCCTTTCACCTACCGTACTCGCATAGTCGGCAGCCTTGCTCGCCCACTTACTTCGTGTGTGGACCTTGGAAGAGTCGCTGGGCCTCTATGCTCGAGGCATTAGTCTCATGACAAATTGTGACAAGTCATGAGCTCTACTCGCCATCTTTGGATCAACACGGAAAGATAAGTTTACTCACGTTTTAATCTAGCTTAAAGCTATTGTATCTACTATTTCAATCAACCATTGAAATTTATGATAGTTGGCTAGTCTGATAATTTGAAATGTCAAAGCATCTATTGGTTTTAATTGTCAATTTCCTCCGAGGGAACTTATATCTGTGAGATATTGCAAATTATGCCTGGGTGCATTGGGGAATCTTCCATAGAATCTATCAAACACAAATAATTGAAGCCATCGTGGGAATTTTATCAAACTCCGTCAAATACATGAAATGTCATCTGGATAGTTCTAGAAGCATTCAAATGCAAAGTATATGACGTCACAGCGATGTACACCTGTTTCAATTTCTAACTCTTTAATGGATGAACTATGCCAATATCAAATGATTGACCAGAAACCGCATCAATGTTCAAAACTAAACTAAAATCTCAACATACAAATTTCTGCCAGAATATAATTAATCAATATTGACTTTTTTTTCAATTCCAGAAGTTATTTTCCCGTGCTAAGAACTTTCAGTGCATCGAACCTCAAAATAAGCTGGTTCCCGTATAAGTCTCGCGAGCTAAAATCAGGCCTGGTCAATAGTGAAAACATCCCGATTTCCTACCCTCCCCTTTTTCCAATTTTCTAACAAATCTAGCATAAGTAACCTCTGAACTCTTTTTTGTTGTTGTTGCAACATTGAGGTTACATCCCGTGTTAAAATTTATAATCTAAATGCAACTCTGCGTAAATAATCTAAGTGGTTATAACCCACTTTTTTAATCACAACATATTTGTTGGATTTTTCTTGGCACAGCCTAGGGCCGTTCTTAGCAATTTCTTGTCTTCTGGGCATTGTTTCATTCTAGTGCCTTCTTGGGCCAGTTTCATTACTCTCTTGCATAATTTTGATGTAGTCTAGACACGATTTCATTTGGTTACCCTCTTAGCATTTTCTTGCCATATAGACACTCTTGAAAAAGTTTAAATTTTATTAGCATCATCTGCTGTGGAGTCAAAAGGCTCTGTTTAGAGTACAATTCACTGCCTTCGACTGAAAGGCTTTTTATGGTGCTCATTAGCATTTCACTACTTAGGTACGTTCAACTCTTATGTTGAAGTTCAGGGCTTTTTTTTCTCCTTGCATTATATTGTTCTAATGCGTAGGCACCTGTTGTGTACAAGATCTAAGGATCTACACAGTTTTTTGCTATCTTAGCACTTTTCAAGCTTTATTGTGTCTACTGAGACACCCCATATGAAATAGACTACAAGGTTTTCATAAATTTAATCATTGTATCTATGGTGTGAGACCAGTAATCAAGGATGCTCTTTGTTTACTTTAACCCTTTAGCAATTGCATAGCTTACTTTTATATGCAGGGCATAACTTCTAAACTCATTGCCGCGGCCGCCTCCCTGTGACATTTCACTTATCGAGTTTATTATCTTTACTCGAAGAGTTTCTCTAGCCTCCTTTTTCACTTACGGAAGTAATTTATAATGCTCCACGTTCACTTGAACAAGAATTTCTTCCCTTTTTAGTGCTCAAAACAAAAAGTCATTAAATGCGATTTTGTCAAGTTTGCTCTACTATTCTTTTTAGATTGCCAGATGCTGGTATAGTTCGCTCAGCCAACTTCCTACCTAGGGTCATTGCATTCTATGAATCTTGATTGTTGTTCTTTCTCAATCAAGATTTTGTTGGTTCATTCTTTCACTAAATTTCTCATCGGAACTGCTGGTGAAAAATTTGGTGTATTCCGAGCACAACAATCATTTTCTTTTTGAGATTACTCCTAACTATAACTTATTTTCCCTTGACCACGGCTGTCTCCTGGTCGTTCGACATTGTAGTGGTTGATTGCTTGGGTTCTCAAACCTACCTTCAGCAATTATTAAGTCATTTACCCCAGGGGCGTATATAAAGTTTTATTTCGGGGAGTGGCCAACCGGGGGTTAGGGGGCATGGCATAGGCCCAAATAATAGGGGGTCCGGGGTTCTCCCCGGGAAACTTTTGTATAATTTGGTGCAAAATGATGAGTTTTAAGGCTATCTGGCATCACTTTTTCAACCCATTTGTTGTGATGTTTTATGTTTGGTTAATGTCAAACACATCTAAGACCATTTCATGATACCTTTTATTAATACAATCATCTTGCTCACTTGATAGTATTTACATGGAAAGATATATGTTACTGTTTGGATTCACAACTCACACTATAATATAAAGTCAAGGTTTCTTGAAGCATTGCCAAATCGGTTCATAACATCGTCAGTGAGATGTATGTCTCTGTGAATAGATGACAATACTAGACCGTTGAGTCTGTTTTCAGAAGTAGAATTTCTTAAGTATGTTTTCAACCAACTCAAACTCCGTTCGGCAGTACCAGTAGCTACAGAGAGAGGCAAATTCGCCAAAAGTTTGATAAGGGTATAAAAGTTAGGGATAAAACTTTTGTCACACGCTTCAAGGGCACTTGTTGCTGTTCTTGGTTGGTTCATAAGAACGAAGGCACTGGAGAGTAATAAGAGGTTATGTTGTTACACATAAGATCAGAGCAAACTGATTGTCACACTGTTAATCATTTGTAAATGGGCCACGGGTACCCCCTTTCTTACACAACTCTGCCTTGTTCGCTCAGCGATTAATGGTAACATTGCATTTAAACTATATTATTCAGTATTTTATGCACTGTTCTTTTCTTGTTGCTTTCTTAATAAATGTTGTATTGGGGCCGTCCCTTACACCTCTTCTTGTCATTTCAACCCCAACCTTTGTCCTCAAATCTGCTACATCTTCCCTATGGTCGTGATTGGAATTTATTCCCAATTGCTCCAGTAGCAGAAGTGGTATGGTGCTGTTCAATAAAAGAAAACCAAGCGGGGGAATGACAACCAGTAATGGAAATAGCAATGGGGCTTCCACACAAATATGGAACCTCAAAGAAGACTAACCAGATTCACAGACCAGCAAAAGATAAATCAAAGTGTGGATGCCATACAAGAAGTGAAGGGAAAATCGCGGACAGGCATGTGGAAACAGCATTGGATACAATGACTGATCTAGTAAAGAGTGCCTCCCGACCAGCAATGAAGAGACGTGCACAGCCATGGTATAGGACCTGCTTTGAAGAAAGAAGAATCACTCTGAACGCTCAAGGCATAGCAAAAACTACGAAACGAATAGAATATATAGGGGACTACGCGAGACAAAGAAGACACTACAAAGCACTCATCAAAACAGACAGAGTAAACTGCATGGAAAAGGAAGCCCAACGGAAAGCAGAAGAAGCGGAAAAGAATACGTTCTTACCCTTAAAGAGGATAGAACACACCACACCGTGAAAGAAGTTCCAATAGACAAATGGGAGAAACATTTCTCGCGAATATTGAACAAAAGAAACCAGTCTGAAACCTATGCAATAGACATACGGGATAAAAATGTAGTGCAAAGGACAATTGGAATAACGGAAGACGAAGTAGACCTATGCATCAGAGAAGCAAAAAATAAGAAACCAGACCAAGTTGCGTAATGTGCCCGTTTAGGAAAACGGAAATACAGGTCATCATCCGACTAATCTCAGCTCAGGGCGTGTACAGTTATTCCCACTGTCTGACCATGTACTCAGAATGTGAACTATAGGAAGGACAAGCACAAAAGACTATAACACCAACTATTTTAAAATCGGTATCTTTAATTTAACCAAATATTTCAAAATATAAAGCCACAACACTGATATACTGGTTGAAATTACTCTCAAACATAATAGAAAATAATGACCCTCAATTTATCTTGCTTCATTTCCAATGGATTTGTCATGATCCATCTGCTTACACTGATACTTTAATCTTAGATATTGTAAATCTTATATTCCCAAAATCAGGGTTTTCAGTCACTTCAACTGAGTTTCGCCTGGTCAGGCTCGAACTCAGGACATTTACTTTCACAATTACAATGCCTTCATCTGGATATACTCTGAACTGATTATTCTTTACATTTATTTTTATCCTTTTAATCCTTTTTTCCACACATTCCAAACTCAAATTATCCCCCCAAAACATATAACATTATTTTCAGATGAGTACCATTTACTTCTCCACCTTCATGCCAATTTTAATTATTGCAGCCATTGTGTTCCCCAGAATAGGATGTTTGTAAAGCCCGCACTTTACAAAGTCCCATTTTAGTGCTTTTTCCATTACCCGTTTTCAAATTTCTTTATGGTCATGGAACCAAATTTTTCATAAAAAATGCAATTATTATTATTATTATTATTATTATTATTATTATTATTATTATTTCTCATTGCTTTGATCATATCGTTATGATTCCTTTTAATATGGGATAAATAATCCATGCATGATAACAGTTATTTAGCAGGCAATAACTTCTGCTGTAGTTGTATTTCTTCAAATACGAACACCAGGCTCCCCTTACGTTCTGTCTTAACAAAATGACGACAGGTTTATGGTCCCCGCCGGCAGCGCGACCTCATTCACTTCCCCTCGTCTTGACTGGAGCAACGACCCTTTTATAAACAACTCTGTACCTCCTGACTTAGCCTACTGTTTTAAACCAACCATATGGTTAACGTTCAAAGAGACCACTTCTACATTAAGAATCCAGGCATTTTTATTCTATTTTTCATACGGACTGTGATCAGTCTAATTATTCACATTTATTCGTGCTTCTTTTGGGATAATTATTCTCTGCTATTAGGATGACTAAAACAAACGTATTCTTAAGCCCGTTGTGGCCAACATATAATTCTGCTGTGATAGGAGTTCCAAATACAAATGCTAACCAACCCAGGGACGCCATGTCCTACCTGGCTGCAGAGGTCGGTATAGCTCGCAAGAGGGAATCAATTTCACCCTACCTCCGGCTACCCGCCTAGACAAATATCATCTATCCAGTCTTACGATACTTTTCATTCAAGAGCTCCCTGGCATACATGAGAATTATACAATACTTGAGTATTTACCCTTTCACTCAAACAAATTATAAGACCGTACCTTGGTCAACCGACGAATTTCCCACAGACTATAATAATTATCCAATACTTACACGTTAATTCAATATTTCAAAGCCCTAAGCTTACATTGGTCTAGCCTATTTTTGGCGACAATAATTTATTTCATGGATACTCAATTCATTATTTACTGTAGTCCAGATATCCTGGCGAGGATAATGAACTTACATTTACATTATTATATTATTATATTATTTCCGTTCCGTTATTTTTGTGGTCATTTATTATTATACTTATTTTCATTAGGCATTTCATTGCCTTTACTCGTGATGCTAAGGCCATTAGCAATTACTTTTAATTTATATCATTTAACCGTATCGGGGTTGTTTATCATTTTATCACTGACTTTAATTTTCTTTGCATTATTTTAAGCTTTATTAAGTTATCTTTGAATTTTCCAATTTCTTATTAACTTAAGTTGCGTTCAACTTTTATTGTGTTTACTTTGCATAACAACCGTCACTGATTTCAATTACTTAACTTATTTCCTTCGACAAAAATTTGGTTCCACCCTTTTTATCAATTAATTCATATGCTTACACGCACTTGGGTATTATCTGTACAATATTTAACTCGTTACATGGCCTCATTTTTACGGCCTTCCTCATTAAGAAGTGACACTTTAGAGCACTGTTCACTGTTATACCTTTATCATTAAACATTTCACAATAGTACATATCAAATTATGGGTCCACAATGGCTCAATATGTTTAATTCTTTCTAGTACTCACCAACCCAGGATCCCCCGTAGTGGGAGATTTCACCCACATTGTTCTAACTAGTACATTTTTTCCAACAAAATGGCAACACATAATTCCTTTATTTTTAACACACGTGTTTTTACCTGATATGACACATTTATATTTCTACACATAATGAATTTCAATTAAAGAACACTTTCACATACATTTATATTATATTTTACACTGACACTTTTCCACGCGTTTCCACTTTTCTCACTTATTCACTCTGTGACAATTCACACGTGTTAACCCTTGGGTTATGTCCTATTTTATTATCTATTTACAATTGATTTACACACTGTGTAATTGTTCTTGTCGTATCTCAGGACGCAAGCGATGACTTCCTATCGGTTCCCTGATGACGACTTCTCCCCTAGATATAGCTGCACGATCTGTCCTATGATGACTTCTGGATCGGACCCCCTAGGTCTCGAATCAAAGTTCTGTCGTTTGTCCACGGTTTAAACCCACCGGTTTATTAACTTAACCTGGCTTCTCTTCTAACAACGTTATGTTGTGAAACTACGTAATTATCGACCTGTTCTTTGACTTCAACAAGGCTCGAAATGTTCTTTTTGACAATGTTTGGTACTTTCCACTTTTAACTGCACATCGATTTATACTTAGGTGCGTCTTTACTTTTACTTTCGCTACGTGGCCCTATAATCTAAATGGCTTTCATCCAAAGACCATTAGATAATTCTAACACTAGCGATACTTGTTTCTAGCTATCGTGTTTGGCTTCACTCGGACCTAATTTTCACTTCTGTAGCGTATTGTTCGTTTTATCCTCACAATTTTTTATATGCGGAGTTCTTTCTACTTTCGGCAACTTCTGCCTGGTCTCGAACCGGCTTACTTGTAATCTTGAAAACGTATAGTTCTTTCCGAAGATACGTGGCCTTTCCCTGAGGTTTTCGTGTTCGATGTACTGAACTAGGCACGTTGAATCACGTCCCGTTCAGACTGACTAATGACTTTGGTGGCCCAGCACCCCGTCCTATGATGACCTCGAACCAATATGTCCTGCCACGGCGGACACCAAACTGAATACTGTGAACCAGTACCGTGCTCCTTGGCGCCTACGGTAGACTGAATATACTGAAGATTGTTCTTTCGCCCTTACCGGGCCCAACTTGGCTTACTGATGACCCGTACTGGCGGTCTAAACACGATGATCCAGCGTTATGTCCAACTGGACCCTGGAGACTGAATGTACTGTTGAAATACTTATTGCCCAGTATGACCTCCCCTGAGGTTCATACAACGTGATGCAGCGCTCCTGCACTCGGAGTTCACTGTAGACGGCATGCCTTCTGCCTGGAAGCTCGGCTATATATTGAAATCTTGCAAAAATAAATCAATTTGGTCTTCTTCTTGGAGCTATCTTTTGAACTAGACGTCGCACGTTTTTGAAAAAAGAATCATTTTGTTCCTTACGACCTGAGCGTTACCTTCTCATCTTGTTTTCCGAAAACCGATCGTCCACTCATTTTAAATTAAATCTACAAGGCTCCTCAGCTATGTGGGCGAGATGGTTTTTTAATCTCCTACCAAGGACCGCTTAATAGCCCCGCCTAATGAGGTAGTTGCTTCGTATGCACTTTTTCCCTGTGCATAAGTTATTAAATTTTAGTCTTGATTAATTCGTAATTCCCTGGATTATTCTGGTTGATGCCAAAATATTGTAACAATTTTACGTATTTTCCATAAAAATCAGATATTTTACCACAATACAGTGTTGTATCTCAACCAGGGTTGTCGTTTTAATTCCCAGTTTGCATTCCGAGGGGGGAATTCCCTTCCTCTATACTAGCGTGAGTCTTTCCATTAGCACGACCTCACTTAGTTGATACTGCATGACTATGCGCTCTCTGTGAATCAGACACGGCCTGCATGTAATATATCACGATAACAGACATTAATTGCAACGAGTCACTGCATGAGTTACTCAATGAGGCCTTACTCTTAGCCTGTGAATATTTTATAACTATTTCCTCTTTCTGAATTTAAATATAATTGGTTCGAACCTCCATGCCCACCAAATGGGTTCAGTATGTACATATCAAAGACACAGCTGATACTCTCAAAATCATATGGACATAAATTTTCAACAAATGTCTGACTTTAAACATCATTCCTGAAAAATGAAAAAAGCGACCCTGAAGGTAATATATAACGTGAAAGGTAGTGCAGATGATTTGAACTCATACAGAGGGGTGGCACTAGAGAACACAACCTATAAATTGTTCATGAAGATAATCACTAAAAAACTAACAGATCTCACTAATAAGCATATACCGTACCTGAATATCAGTTTGGGTTTATAAAAGGGAAATCCACACTTCAGGCAGTGACAGCACTCCTACGAGATATTGAGGAAGCTCTTAACAAACCAAAAGAAAAGTACTACACCTTTTTCATAGATTATGAAAAGGCCTTAGACTATATACATAGAGGAAAACTAATGCAAAAACTTAGGCACATGTTTGTTACAGATATATATATATATTACAAAATATTCTGAGACAAAACGTACTACAGATAACTGATGAGGTGTCGACATCAGAAGACATAATCCAGACAAATTGAGTTATGCAAGGAGACCCTATAAGCCCACTGCTCTTCAATATAATGACAGCTGATATAGGGAAGAATTTGAAGGGGGCTACGCTCATAATGTATGCAGATGACATGGCCTTCGCGTCATCAAATAAAGAGATATTGCAGCAAGACATGAACATTATACATCAATGGGCTACAGACAATTTCCACATAAACAAAAATAAAACAGTGCAAGTGGTATTTAGGAAAGGAGGAAGAATTTCGAGGACTGATATCATGAAGATAAGAAACGAACAATTAAATGTAGTCAACAAATTTAAGTACCTCGGCATTACAATGCAGCCTACTGCTTCAACATTCAGTATTCACATACAAGAGAGATCAGCAGCAGCTATAAGAGCAATGTGCAGCATCGAAAACATCACATCCCTGAAACTAGCAACGTCGATGAGACTCTTCGAAACGACAATCGCCCCCATCGCTACATATGGGACTGAACTCATATGGGATGAATTGAAAACCAGTGATTTAGAAAAGCTAGAAAACGTGAAAGAACGCTTCATCAAACGGGCCATACGAGCAAGCAAATATGCGTCAAATAGAATGGCATACATTCTAGCAAAAGAAACGTTTTTCTTCGAGGATATAGGGCTCAAGGAATTCCTACCAAGTACAAGCGCTTATACATAAGTAACAGAAAGAAGGAAACAGAAGGAGAAAGAGATAGATAATGGATTTTTTTGAACAGATGCCATGTTAAATATACAATGGACCAACGCCAATCAAACGCAAAGGAACTCAATCGTAGGGCTCGAGATTCATGGTTTCCACCATAAAATG
This sequence comes from Meconema thalassinum, assembly GCA_946902985.2. Classification (NCBI taxonomy): domain Eukaryota; kingdom Metazoa; phylum Arthropoda; class Insecta; order Orthoptera; family Tettigoniidae; genus Meconema; species Meconema thalassinum. Next base: position 220,444,708 of record OX336391.1, read on the forward strand.
TGTGTACATACTAAATATCACCAAGCAGATGACCAATGCTTGTGTAAAATATGTGGCGAAAGGTGTGAACTTTATCACTTCAAGAAATGTAAAAGCTGGACAGGGGCTCTTGATGATCTAATGTAAATATGTAATCAAATATTGCAAAACCTTTCCTGGCCATTCGGCTGCAATAAATTTATTGTTATTATTATTAATGGTCAACGAATTGCCTGTCACCAATTTTAGTAATTTTAGCTGCTATAACAAAGAGAGATCAAATTCCTTTTTCTTATTGATTACCGCCTGCTATGGCTGCACCTACCCCAGTTTCAGCAATAGTACATTTTTAGCCTACTTTCGATTTTTGCAAAAAATGAAAGTAGACTTATGAGATCAACACAGGGCGAAAAAAGTGTGTCTGTCTGTGTGTGTGTATGTGTGTGTGTGTGAGTCTGTGTGTGTGTGTGTGTGTGTGTGTGTGTATGTGTGTGTGTGAGTCTGTGTGTGTGTGTGTCTGTGTGTGTGTGAGTGTGTGTACTCTGAATGTCTGTCCCCCCCTATCAATTCGAACACGGTGAATGCGAATTGAACGAAATTTGGTACAAAGGTAGCACTAGCAAAGGACACCTCAGTGTCATGTTTTATATCGCCGCCATCTTGACGGAAACGTAATGGCGGCCTCACAAATGTTCAAAGCTTAAATCAAATTACGACTAACCTAATCATCCGATCTCTACCGATTTTTGCAACAACATACCTTTATGGGGGGAGCATCCTTTGACCAAACCAATAGGCCATCAGCGTAATAGTTTGCGGATGGCGGCCATCTTTGTGTGAAAATAGATTCCCCCTATTAATTCGAACACGGTGCAACCGAATGGAACGAAATTTGGTACAGAGATAGTACTAACAAAAGGCACCTCAGTGTCATGTTTTATATCGCCGCCATCTTTACGGAAACGTAATGGCGGCCACACAAATTTTCAAAGCTTAAATCAAATTACGATTAACCTAATTATCCGATCTCTACCAAATTTTGCAACAACATACTTTTATAGAAGAAGCATCCTTTGACCAAATGACTAGGTCATTAGCCTAATAGTTTGCGGATGGCGGCCATCTTTGTGTGAAAATCAATTCCCCCTATTAATTCAAACACGGTGAAACCGAATGGAACGAAATTTGGTACAGAGGTAGCATTAGCAAAGGGCATCTCAGTGTCATGTTTTATATCGCCGCCATATTGACAGAAACGTAATGGCGGCCACACAAATGTTCAAAGCTTAAGTTAAATTACGACTAACATAACCATCCGATCTCTACCAAACTTTGCAACAACATTCCTTTATGGAGGGAGCATCCTTTGACCAATCTAATAGGTTATTAGCCTAATAGTTTGCGGATGGCGGCCATCTTTATGTCAAAATCGATTCCCCCTATTAATTCAAACACGGTGAAACCGAATGGAACGAAATTTGGTACAGAGGTAGTACTAACAAAAGGCACCTCAGTGTCATGTTTTATATCGCCGCCATCTTGACAGAAACGTAATGGCGGCCACACAAATGTTCAAAGCTTAAATCAAATTACGATTAACCTAATCATCCGATCTCTACCAAATTTTGCAACTACATACCTTTATGGAGGAAGCATCCGTTGACCAATCTAATAGGTCATTCGCCTAATAGTTTGCGGATGGCGGCCATCTTTGTGTAAAAATCGATTCCCCCTATTAATTCAAACACGGTGAAACCGAATGGAACAAAATTTGGTACAGAGATAGCACTAGCAAAGGGCATCTCAGAGTCATGATTTATATCGCCGCCATAGTGACAGAAACGTAATAGCGGCCACACAAATGTTTAAAGCTTAAATCAAATTACGACTAACATAACCATCCGATCTCTACCAAACTTTGCAACAACATACATTTATGGAGGGAGCATCCTTTGACCAATATAATAGGCCATTAGCCTAATAGTTTGCGGATGGCGGCCATCTTTGTGTGAAAATCGATTCCCCCTATTAATTCGAACACGGTGCAACCGAATGAAACGAAATTTGGTACAGAGGTAGTACTAACAAAAGGCACCTCAGTGTCATGTTTTATATCGCCACCATCTTGACGGAAACGTAATGGCGGCCACACAAATGTTCAAAGCTTAAATCAAATTACGACTAACCTAATCATCCGATCTCTACCAAATTTTGCAACAACATTCCTTTATGGAGGGAGCATCCTTTGACCAATCTAATAGGTTATTAGCCTAATAGTTTGCGGATGGCGGCCATCTTTATGTCAAAATTGATTCCCCCTATTAATTCGAACACGGTGGAACCGAATGAACGAAATTTGGTACAGAGGTAGCACTAACAAAGGGCACCTCAGTGTCATGTTTTATATCGCCGCCATCTTGACAGAAACGTAATGGCGGCCACCTCTACCAAATTTTGCAACTACATACCTTTATGGAGGAAGCATCCCTTGACCAATCTGATAGGTCATTCGCCTATTAGTTTGCGGATGGCGGCCATCTTTGTGTCAAAATCGATTCCCCCTATTAATTCAAACACGGTGAAACCGAATGGAACGAAATTTGGTACAGAGATAGCACTAGCAAAGGGCATCTCAGTGTCATGATTTATATCGCCGCCATATTGACAGAAACGTAATAGCGGCCACACAAATGTTTAAAGCTTAAATCAAATTACGACTAACATAACCATCCGATCTCTACCAAACTTTGCAACAACATACCTTTATGGAGGGAGCATCCTGTGACCAATCTAAGAGGCCATTAGCCTAATACTTTGCGGATGGCGGCCATCTTTATGTCAAAATTGAATCCTCCTATTAATTCGAACACGGTGGAACCGAATGAACGAAATTTGGTACAGAGGTAGCACTAGCAAAGGGCACCTCAGTGTCATGTTTTATATCGCCGCCATCTTGACGGAAACGTAATGGCAGCCACACAAATGTTCAAAGCTTAAATCAAATTACGATTAGCCTAATCATCCGATCTCTAGCAAATTTAGCAACAACATACCTTTATGGAGGGAGCATCCTTTGACCAAACTAATAGGTCATCAGCCTAATATTTTGCGGATGGCGGCCATCTTTGTGTGAAAATCGATTCCCCTTATCAATTCGAACACGGTGAAACCGAATGGAACGAAATTTGGTACAGAGGTAGCACTAGCAAAGGGCACCTCAGTGTCATGTTTTATATCACCGCTATCTTGACGGAAACGTAATCGCGGCCACCCAAATGTTAAAAGCCAAAATGTAATTACGACCAACCTAATAATCTAGTCTCTACCAAAATTTTGCAACACCATATCTTTATGTGGGAAACATATTCAGACCAAACTGCATGATCATCAGCCCAATAGTATGCAGATGGTGGCCAAGTATGTGTGCAAATCGATTCCCCCTATCAATTCAAACACGGTGGAACCGAATTGAACGAAATTTGGTACAGAGGTAGCACTAGCAAAGGGCACCTCATATTCATGTTTAATATCCCTATAGCACGTTGTATTTCAACAAGCTACTACAACCAACATTCAATCATACTCCTTGAAAAGGACAAAGAGTTATAACAATACCCATGCATTTAGGAGAAAGTAGGCTACATGTTCTTTACTGAACATCTTGTTCTACTTAAGTTACTGCAGGGATTTATGTATTAATTCGGTTTAATTCTGTTATTGCAGATAATAATCTAGGTAAAGGATTTATTGATGCATGCGATATTTTCGAAGTGAAATATCACGCCACGTAAAAAGGAGGCTCTGAAGCTCATAATCTTGTGATTAAAAGTCACGTACAATTAAAACCTACTTTTCTTTTCCTTTTAACATTAGTCACGCGCAATTTAATTTTCTACTATCTATGTAGCTCAAAAGAGGAAAGAACATATACACACCACCACAGCTAAGGTTTCTTCTCTAAGGCGGAAAGAAACTAATTCAAATTAATTTTTTAAAAGGTGTGTCTGATACCTATCCAGGAAGAAACGGTAAATCATTGAGAAGATTATTTAGTTCAGAAGGGTAATCAATGTCAGCTTCTAAGATGTACCCAAGATACATCGTCTTTTAGTGTTTGTAGATCAATGGTGACTGAAGAGACCTACCCAGACTCAGTTGCGCTTCATAAGAAGGGAGGTTGTGCACATTTTGCTACTCCTGTGGGGGTCCGGGCACGGACACTAAAGCCCACTGATGAGCCTATCTTGTTGTTCCTAGGCGAACCCCGCACAAGACACGGCAATAAATCTAAACAAAATAGCTTAGTATAATTAATTATTGTTATATACATGTATTGCAGATAAGCCTCATCGTGTAACTTAGGACACATATTTTCTAGTGCTCGAGGTGTGGTGATGTGAGTTATCTTGAGTAACGACTATAGCTTTTATTTAAGACAGGAAAGAGTCTCTATCAAAAATGACTGCCAAGATCAGAACAAGGGACAATTTTGTACAGAGATTTTGTGTTCCATCCTTGACTTTCCAATCATATTTCTTGGCCTTAACTATCAAATGATATGTGCATGCTCGCATGCATGCTTGGTTAATGAATTTATATCGACGATATACACATTGTGTTGGCCAACGCAAGTATTATCATAACATAAAAAGACAAATAGTAAGGATTGTTATAAAGTCATTTGGAGGTTAGAAGACGCTGTACCGATGCACTATACTGTACTTTACTCCACCTGGAAGACCGATTTTCATACGAAGATAATTTTGGCAAGTTAAAATGATGATTACTAATTACATGTCAAGTATGCTTGAATATTATTTGCTACTATAGAATTTTTACGCACATTGTGTTGCCAGTGGGTCAGATAAATCTACAGAATGAAGAATCATCTGAAATTTCCGAATGATTTTTGATAATATTTATTTACGTTTATTATCGAAAATTCTTCAAATTTAACGACGATTTACATGCCTTCTCACAGATCTACATTCGAAAAAAGAAGTCCCCATTTAATCTTTTTTCGAAATACTAATAGAATATCAACATAGTATTTTAAAGTAGTTTGTCTAATTACATAACAACCCATATATTTACAAGTTTTGCATTAATTTAAATTAACACTATTTGTAAGGATATCTATTTTTTGACAATGTGTTAAGGTATAATATATTGAACGCTGAGGATTGAATCATTGATATTCCGAAACAACTATGTTGTTTAATATTTCATTTAACAACTTCTTTTAGTATTGATCAGGAGGATTTTTAATTTATCTATTTATCAACTACATGGAGCTCATCAGCTTTAACATTGAAAACTCCTGCTCTTGGGTTAGTGCATCCTGTTGCAGAATACTACGCCTGCATATTGGATGAATAGTCCTCATACCAGGCTCACCAACATTCAACATGCCAAAGTAAGCGCATTTCACATATACACCAAGTAGCACACAAATCTTCGGGGTTAGTCAAATAGTTCCTCCACCAATGCGACGTGAAGGTGCACTCGTAAGAGTAGCCTAACAACTGCTAATCATGGCCTCTTTCCGTTGGTTGGTTGGTTGGTTGGTTCTTAAGTTTAGGGGCTGCGACAACGCGGTCATGTAGCCCCGTGTACTTTGAGTGTGTCTAGAATCTGTCTGATAACCGGTGTTAATTGTGATGATTGTATTAGTGTGTGTTATCTGTTTTTTATTTTTTATTTAAGTACTGCAACTTAGAATTTTTCAAATAGTTCCTACTTTTGCCACCAAGCGCCACCGTCAACGACTACTAGGCCAAGTTCAGAACTTAGCTACTAGACGCCACCGCAGTCGGCTCTTGGCAACGAACGTAGAAACCTAAGAGCGTTGTTTACATTCTTAACCTATCCAATTTAGCTTCACACAGGTGCAATTAGTGGAAGGTTCTTTAACATGCCATAAATCTATGACATGGGACCGCCGGCTTTACTTCTCCTCCGAAGGAAGGCATACTGAGGGATTTTTAACGCTCTTAAAAATCCGATGGCCTCGGCCGGGTTTGAACCCGCTATCTTGGGCATAGAAGCTCAGCATGCTACCGACTACGCCACCGAAGCCGCTAAGCTTCTTTCCGTGCTTTAATTAGAAAGAGGCTTCACCCTGGTCACACTCCGCTACAAATTCTGTGTGACATTGGAGTCAATATAGAAGACCGATCGTTAGAAGTGTCGCGAACTAGTTCTACACGAGAGCCCTCAAGATGCCCTGTATTTCATCTAGGCCACCAGGATTTGATAAACAAACTGTAAAAGAGTGCCGAGTCCATGTGCAAATGTGTCCCGATATCCTTACCCAGTTGTGACTACGCTGCTGAAAGGCAAACTGTTTAGCATTCCATCCAGTCGTGACGCAACGGAGTACATCCTTAATTTAGAAGTTGGCTTATAACCTTTATCCCGCGCCGTAGCCGCCCTCGTTAAATCATGCACCATGGCCCTGAGGGCCGCTGCAGCAAGTCCAGAGATTGAAGGTTCGAATCCCGGCGCTAACAGCGGCTATTATCAGTGTGTATTTCCACGGTTTTTCCACACTCCTTACAGCCAAATGATGGGATAGTAGCCTTCCTTCAAGTTCTGGGGCTCCTGTCCCAAGCACAGTTACACACACTCCTACAGTCATCACATAAATCCAAGTTATCAAACAAGTTCCACACACACCCAACTAAACAGAGCTTATGATCAAGACGCCCCAAGCGCCTTAAGTCAATTAACAACAAAAGGGCAGATGACCTCGTAGTTTCGCCCCTTAAAACAACATTAACTAACAACAACAAAGCTTATAATCTCTAAATACTAATGAGTTGTGAAATTTCGATGTACATTTCTTTTCTGTGTAAATATAAAAAAAATGGTGAGAACTTAGGCTAAATAAGTCCATGCACTCTACGTGGATGAAATATTACACTCTGGTTTCACGAAACTTCACGTAAATCGTGTGTTAAAATCAAGGACATGAAATTATTTTTCAAATATTCTACTCTCAACATATTTACATTCCAATAATATGGAGTACTCCAATGTCCTTAATGTTACGTTTCTTATTGCTTCTGACTGCAGGTATCATTAGCTTTAGTTAGATCGCTTTAGTTGTTCTCTATAATTGAAGCGTATGTTAAATTTTTTACTTATTGCGAAAAACAGCAATAAAGGTACCTGTTGTCCGTGGGACAGGGCTACGCAGTAAGACGTAACATAGACTTTTGTTCCTTAAACCAACACACTACAGTTCGAGCGGGAAGCGATGTAACATAGACTTTTGTTCGTTATTTTTTCAAGTCCATTTCGTTTCACAATTTCGGGAATACTAAAGCCATCTTTTGCGATATGCTCGAACTACTTGCAAATACGTATTCAGAAAACATCGTAGATGTTTGTTCCGTGAATATCTCAAATTACACAAAATGGAACATAGGCGTTTGTTCCCGCATACGCTTCAATTTCTAAATGTTTTACTTACCTACAGTATAACGTTGGAGTAGGGCAGGGTACTTCACCTGCGCCCTTGGTTTGCATACCGGTATCTACTACTGATATTTCATCTCTGTTTCAGGTCCCATCTCGTGGGGGTATCATGGACACAATGGTAAGCCCCTCATCAAAACTATTAACTAACCAAAATATGTATTTTTTACTGTGTTACAAGGGGCAAATGTCCTCCTCGTTCCTTTCCTTAAGACAACAACAATAATCATCATCACCTTTTCCTTCAAATGAGCCAATTGTGAATGACCTGGTTCTGATCAGTTGAGGGGTTAAACGAAAACTACGTCACTTGTCTTTTTAGTTGACAAGATTTAACCTATTATGTAGCTTTTCTTTGTAGGATTTATCGATGCGTGACGTCATAAGATGTCTTGAAACAAGTTTCAAATTGTTCGATTGAAAACATACGTGGTCTGTTCGCCAAATCCCACACCACTGAGTCTCACTGACAACCCTCATTTTGTTTATTCCATGGATCATTAAACACCAACATTTTAAATCTCTCAACAAAATTAAAAAAGCTAGGGGAATTTTCACACCCTAAGGTTGGTCAACCTTGAATGGAATTCCCCTTCTGACGTCACATCACATTGGGACATTGATGCATGGCCACTGATCTCTATACATGGATCGCTGATGGCAGCTCTTCGCTGCACGAGAAAGTACGCCAGGTTGAGCGCGCGGTCCGCCATGTTGGTCTACCCATTCTCGTGCCCTCCTTATGGGCAAGCAATGATAATCTAGTCAATTTTAAATCGTAATTAATGGTGCTTTGGAGCACATAAAAATATAGAGATATGCTCACTCATAGCATAAGAGCATTGGGATCACTGACACGTCATTCCGAGGTCAATAAATCTCCGGAATATCAATAAAAATGAAAGTATAATAACGGCTGACAAATATCAACTTAGGTGCTGAGTACACGCAATTAGCGATCAGTAACAGAGTAACGAGTGAAAATCAATTTCTGGAAACATTCTTGTAAATTGTATATACCGGTACGATATCCATGTGTATATGCCACAAAATTATGCATTCTTCAAATGATGTGCCTATAGGCCTAAACGTAGCTCACTATACAGGCCTAGGCCTATATTGTTCTGTGGATTCGACATAACGTAATCGGTAATTGGTAATGAATTCCTGTTTCCATGAAATAACCAACACTTCCTCCAAGTAATCCCAGCACTCGACATCAAATACTACAGCTTTTAAACACGCTAGCAGCACATTAAACTTAATAATAACGGGAAGTAGATCAAAGCCAAAAATGCACTTGAAGCCAAACCAATTTCACTCCTCAACTCCACATAAACCTTAACACAACTAAAGATCTACTCAAAATATACTCTCCCCACCGTTTTACAACTATTAAGCGAACTATTCTCACCCAGAACCGAAAAACCCTGAAATGGGATCAAATTTAAACACGCAATAGCCTAGCCCGATCACGTCTGCTTCGGCACCACCGCATATGTATACTTAACTTCACAATAACTTCAAAATTACGGCTAAGCGACCTATCTGCCTGAGATGTTAAGGTATTACCGGCTTGCCTGGGATGATGGGTCACCAAACCGGTACTTAAAACTAAGATTTTACGCTTTAAATAACCAAATTCAGCCCATATTACAACTACAAGAAACACAAAATATTTACTGCCAGTATAAATACATGTATAACATCAAACTACCAGTAACCAATCACAGAGCCGGATTCGCAATATTGCACCATGCGCTCGCTGCCATCTTGCTATACTTGTCATCGTCTATTCGGCTTACTGCTGCCTTAGCTACCAGCCATCCATGTATAGAGATCAGTGTGCATGGCACATGGGTCATTGGTACAAACATTTTGAATCTTGGGGCAAAAGGGGGACACAGGCACATGTTGACCATGGGTACGTTCGGCGACACAACAATCATTAACATCCAAACATTTAAATCTCGCGTCAAAATTTAAAAATCTATGGGATTTAGGGATTTTTCCCACCCCTAGTTTCTCATTCCCTAACGGGGATTCCCTTCCTGACGTTACTGTGAGCATCAAAATTCAAATCTGGTGGAAAATCTGGAGGATTAGGAATTTTCAGGGGACAATCTAGGGAATTTGTTGTTTTAACACCCTATCTTGTTCAACACTAATGGAACGAAGCGTTTAGTTTTACGTGACCGTTTATCTCGCGATCATGAGTCACGGGAACTCCATTTTTATGCGGAATCCGAACCACAGGACTTCGAAAATCTCACATGCATTGCCTTGGTGAGAGGCAGGCAGCTTCACCACTGCACCATCACGCCCCCACGTGTGATCTCAAATGTCCTTGATATTTACACCTCCCCCCCCCCCTACCCCTCAAACCTGGCGCTCAAAATGGTGAGACAACATGTGGACTCTATAGAACAATTTGGAGCCGAAGGGAAACTTTTACTTTGGATTTTGAGGTTTGGGTGTCGGAGTGCGCACGCTCATTAAGAAAACTGTCATAGTCCCTGTTTAGTCCCTCTATTGTGATAATATCATGTGGAGGTATGGTGAACACAATGGTATGCCACGCTTTCATTCAACTGGCCTAACAGTCTGTACATTGTGTGGTTCTGTGTGGCCCACATTTTATTCAAATGTGTGAATCATGAAAATCTATGAAGGAACCTTTATCTGCGAGATACGTTCAGTCTCATATTAGCCGATGACGTAGTGCTTGCTGATTGCGCCATCCGTTGTATGGGAAAAAGTGGATTAGGGTAAGATAGCAAACTGTTGGGTAGTTTTGTCTCTGAAGGAACCTACGTCCCTTTTTGATTTGAATTATGATTTTTTGTTGTTCTAGTGTCTAAATTGTCAATTTAAATTTTATCTAATTATAGATAATATAAACGGTTAAAATACAGTATTAAGCTTCATTAGTTTCCTTCATCTTTGTAGTTTGCTATAATGTACAATTCTAGCAGTCGTTACTGATTCTCCTTCACTCTTGTTTAAGAAACAATATTTTACTTGTCAGGATAGATTTTAATTCATCTAAATTAATACTTAAATCTCTAAGACAAATTAAAGCTGTTTCATGTTTTCTTCGAAGCCTCCGTGGCTTATGCGGCAGCACGCCGGCCTCTCACCACTGGGTCCGTGGTTCAAATTCCGGTCACTCCATGTGAGATCTGTGCTGGACAAAACCGAGGCAGACAGGTTTTTCTCCGGATACTCCGGTTTTCCCTGTCAAAATTTCATTCCAGAAACACTCTCCACTATCATTTCATTTCATCCGTCATTCATATAATCATTGCCCCAGAGGAGTGCGTCAGGCCTCGGCAGCCGGCACAGTTCATATCCTCGCCGCTAGATGGGGGCTTCATTCATTCCATTCCTGACCCGGTCGGAGACTGGAAGCAGGCTGTGGATTTTCATTTTTTTTCATGTTTCCTTCGCCCACAAGGAATTTATATCAGAAAACAATATGATCCACACAATTATTAGACTCAGGTGGGTAAAGACACAAGCTTACACGCAACTCTATAATGTTGTATTTCGCGGTATGCTGAAATATGGAACTAATAGTTTGAAGGAAAGAAAATAAGGACATTTGCAGTCCTGAAGAGAGTTTGTGACATGGTTCAGAAAAATGCAAAATCTGAGACTATCTGGGACCCCTGTGAAAAGATATTAACTGTAAATAATTGCGTAACTCTTATAGCTCATTTGAAATCGAATATGAAATGAAGATCAAGCTTTATTGAGACATTCACAACCCGGAACAGCGGTATCCTAGAAACGAAAGGTATACTAGGAGCGTAATCAAGCTCCAGGGCTTAGCATTCGGAGATCCGATGTTGCAATCCTGGCGCTGACAGCACCCATCCTGAGAGTGCTATACATACCCGGTTCTTTCACACTCATTGGCGGTCCCCTTCGACCAGAATAATTACAGTTATCCTACAACCACTACCACAGTCATCAGAAAAACACAGGTTATCAGATAATAGAATACAAACACTAATATACAGCATAATGTATTTACTAACTAGCCTATTTACGTCACGCAACACAATATGACATTGAGTCCTACTTTCGAAGCATTAGATTCCATATAGACTATACGCTGAAAATTAGGGTACTCGAATTTTATGCTGTCACTGTCAAAACCTTGATTTTCTCGAACGCCAGGTCACTTGTCGCGTCCTATTTCCAGCTGTTATTTTTCTTTAGCAAATTTTGTAGGGGTACCATGATCTCTGTGTACAGCGGACAATGTATGCTAAAGAACTGACTCATCCACAAGAACTGACCTACATGCTTTACTCTCCTAGACTTAGCAAACTCCGCAATAGCTTGGATTTTAGTGGGATTTGGTCGGTTGCCAATCTCCTTTTGGGAGAATCGGCATTTCTTATAATTAATGTTTAAGTTAACATCCGACACGTTCTTAAATAACATCTTCAGATGACGTAGATGTTCTTCAAGAGTGGTTGATTCAATTTTGTGGTCGTCAATATAGCATTGGACATGTTCTTTACCTCCTTGTTAAAATTGATATCAAGCACTCGGATCATCACTGGTCGGCTACTTTTCACTCCAAACGGTAACCTTTTAAACACACGAGTTCCTCCTTTATATAAGAATCCTTTAGGCCTATATTTCTTAGATTTCTATCAATGATGCCGTGAGATCTATGCTTGAATAGACTTCCTGTCTACTTAGTCGTTTCACAAGTCGCGACTTTTTGGCAGTCTGTCGTACTGTTGCATTTAACTCTCTGGCATCTAAATAAATCCGTGACTTGCCATTCGGCTATTCTGCAACCACAATAGGATTGAAACATGGAGTCGCCATATTTTTACAAAACACTCTTCCCTCATTATATACAGTATTTCTACTTAGTATAAAACAAAGTCCCCGATTCCTGGATGTTCCGGGTAATCTCGAGAACCACTGGATGGATTTTGTTGCGGTTTTCACCATTCTGTAAAGGATATTTCGAGGAAGGTTTCTGTAGAAAATAATTTATTTATGACCAAGGGAAGCCGAGCAGTAACGATTTCAGTGAAAACGTCGAAAAATAAACTTGGGGTCCATGCGCTTTTTAAGCTTACGCTGGGCAAACCATGAAATATCTACTGTGTATACGGTACTACGAGTGTAAGAATTGTACAGCATGAATAGTTCTACACAGAAATCCAAGTTCAGCACATCTTAATCTTCAATACATCGCCCACTATAAGTAATTTTACGTTTTCATTACTTCCAACAATCTCTATTCAATTACAGTACAAGCCGGACGTTGGTTTTAGACGATTGCTCTTGACCTTGAAGCTTGCGGATAAGCCTGTACACACTCACTATATCACCCTCTCGCTTCACAGTTGTCACCGCCGGTCTGATGTAATGGAATTCCAGACTTGAGCACGTGACGACACCACCGTGCAGAACAGTACAGGCCAGGTCGAAGTATTGTGTGACGCGGAAGTACACGTTACAAGTTCGAACAGAACGCCAATGACTGTAATTCAACAGTAGCGTGAGATAGTTTTGTCAATCATCTGACCGCATGGGGCAGGTGACAGCAGGACAGGTACTGTAGAAACTCGCCTTCAGGCTTCCATTATGATTTTTCACTCGTATAAAACAATCTAAAGCTTCGAGTCAGTTTACGACCTAGCTGGTTGCCGAGCGAGCCTATCACCCCAGACAATGTTGAGTCGTGTCGAGTTAAGGCTTCAAAAAAGAGTGAATGTGTTCGGAGTTTCCCTGGAAGTGCAACTCGGTTTCTCTTTACTTCGCCTGTGAACTTTTTGTCCCGAAGAATACACAGTTAAGTTTAGATTGGGCGGAAGGGGCATTTGTGTTTAATGCACCTCGTAATTCTTAAATTACGTCTGACAAGAATTCGTTGCACATGTTATCTCATTCTTCATCTTCTCCTTCTTCATTTCCAGTTTCCAATTCCCTGGGTCGGGTTGCGAATCAAGGACCTCCACATTTGTCTATCCCTCCACCATTCATTTCCCTCTTTCAATACTTCTTTTTCTTTTATTCCTCTTTTCTCTATGCTTTCCTTCACCGTATTATCTACCTCTTTCTGGGCCTTCCTCGTGGTCTTCTTCCTGGTATTTTCTCCATAAATATTCTTTTTGATACTCTATATTCTTCCATTCTCATCATATGTCCGTACCACTTCAGCTTAGTGGTCTCTATCTGGTCTTGCAGTTATGGGAACCCAATTATCTCCCTAATGTCCACATTTCTGATTTTATCCCTCCGTGTATTCCCAATTATTCCTCTAAGGAGCTTCATCTCGGCTGCTTGGATTCGGCTTTCATCGTGTTTTATTGTGGTCCAAGTACCTGCTGCATGTCAAAATTGGTGTGTAATACATTGCGAATATAACTTTCTTGCATTTCTCTGGGACTTCCTGGTTCCATACTAAACCTCTCACACACTGGTAAAACCCATTAGCTTGTTGGATTCCCTTTCCAATTTCTTCATTTATTGTACCATCTTCTGTGAGTATGCTCCCCAAATACTTAAAGCTTTTCACCATTTCCAATGGATTTCCATTGACTTCAATATTCTGTCTTCCTTCTCTCTGGTTTCTTGTCATCACTACAGTCTTACTCTTCTCCACACTTATTTTCATTCCATATTTCTCTATCTCTTGAATCCATACAGTAACTTGTTCTTGCACTTCTATTTTATTTTCTTCCCATATTACTATGTCGTCTGCAAAGAGTAAGGCCTTAGTCTCCTTGCGTCCCATTCTTCGTTTCACACTCTTGTGGATTTCATCCATGACAGATATAAACAGTATAGGGGATAACACACTTCCTTGTCGAAGTACTTTTTCAACACTGAACCAGTTTGTTTGTCCTAGCTTGGTATTCACACTACTTACACTCTTTTCATACATGGCTTTAATGATTTGTATTTCTGCTCTGCCTACCCTGGTTTTTATCAATGCGTCCCAGACCAATCTTCGTGGTATACTGTCGTATGCCTTCTCAATATCTAGAAATGTCATCACCAAATCCTCTTTGAACTCCCATCTTTTCTCCATCATGTTTCTTAGAGCAAAGATTAGATAGAAGGTTGATCTTTCTCTTCGGAACCCATGTTATTCTTCCACCATTTCTGCCTCAACTTTCATTCTCACTCTTTTCTCTAATCTCCTCTCAAAGATCTTTGCAACATGGAAAATAAGTGCGATTGTTACAATCTTTCTTATTAGCCTTCTTGAATACTGGAATTATCAAACCCTTCCTCCAATCTTCTGGTACTTGTTTCTCCTTCCATATCACACGAAATAGTCTATACATCCTATGTAACCGTACTGGTCCAGCAGCCTTTATCATGTCTGTAGTCACTTCATCCACTCTTGGTGCTTTACCATTCTTCATCTTCCTTAGGGCTTCTTCTATTTCCAACATTGCTATGTCTTCATTTCGGTTTTCCTCCACCTCTTCTTCTTCTTCTTCTTCTTCTTCATGTTCTTCCTATTCAGCCAGTTCCTTGAATTCGACGTTAAGTAATTTAGCGAAATACTCTTCCCATCGCTGAAGTATATCCCCTCTTTGTGTCAAAATGTGTCCACTGTCCGTCTTCACAAATTTTGTTTTTTCTTTATATCTCACTTTGTTTCTAACCAATCCATATAGACGTTTCTTACTTCCTTTAACATCCTCCTGTAGGGTTTCTGTGAAGCTTTTCCAGCACTTACGTTTTTCTTCCTGAAAGATTTTCTGGCATGTTTTCTTTGCTTCATGATATTTTTTCTTACTCTCTGAGTTTCTGCCTCTGATCCAGCTCCTCCAAGCCTTGTGGTTTTCCTTCACTGCATCCTTTACTGTGTCATTCCATCAGGGTCTTACCACTTCCTTCTTTTTCCCTGAAACTCTACCACATGCATCCTCTGCACATTTTACCATTCCTTGTTTGAACTTAGTCCATTTTTCTTCTACACTGCCAACCTCTCCTTTGGGAATTAGATTTTTCACCTCATCTTGGAATATTTCCTGCATTCTTTTCCTTTAATTTCCATACCTTTATTTTTCTTTCTCTTGTCTCTTTTAACCTAACTATTTTACCAAGTCTTAATTTAGCCACTACAATTTTATGATCTCCTTCAAAATCTTCTCTTGGTATAACCGTGACATCTTCCAACTGTCTGTGTTTCTCTCTCTGAAATAAAATCAGATCAATCATTGATTTGGTTTCTTTTGCCCCCATCCATATCTTGTTATTTTCTGACTGTTCTTCTTTCGGAACCATGTATTGCATACAATTAGTCCAATCCTGTCACAAAAAATCTAGTAGTAACTCTCCTTCAATATTTTTATTGGCTCAACTGAAAGGACCGATTATCTCTTCCTTACCTCACCTTTCAGTTCCTATGTGTGCCTTCATGTCTCCCATTACAATCACTTCTTTATCTTCAATGCACTTCTCCAGTTCTTCCAGATATTCCTCAAGGCTCTCTTCGAGATTACCTGTCTGGGGGCATAGACCTGAAAGCTATCTCCATGATAATATAATTATTTTTCAAATGTTCCAGTAATTGAAATTATTTACTGTTGGCCGACTAATGTTACAATATCAATTGTCAATATGACAACACTGAAAAATGGTTTCAAGTCTATCATTAAACTGATTTCTTACTCGAAATTTGAGATTAACTCTGGTTTGACTTAAATTGGACTTAAATACTTGAATGATATCCTGCAATTGCTTCTCTACTTAGGGATCCAGACGTGCATGTTGTCCTAAGTGATCTTTCTCTTTATCGACAGTGTAAACGATGACACTAACCATTGCTTCCATAATGTTCTGATCTTTCTATTATTTACTTGGACAGTTATGATGGAAAATACCATTTGTCTACTTTGTTCATTCCTATCATTCTCACGTATGCGATTCTCGTCATTCGCTTTGCATAATTCCTGAATTTCGAAATAATATAAGAATGATTGTTTAATAGGTATTTCAGTCAGAAATCGGCGTTTCTTTAAACTGGTGGCCACTTAGACGGGCTTAGAATCATGGTCATTTCGCTACGTTTGTTGTGGACAATTTTCCATAAGTTTCCTTAGATGTGCCCTGGGGAAGTAGATGTTTCCTGGAATTGGTCATTCAAAGAATCCCTCAGTGTATTCTTGAATCCTTATATTCTTTTGGTACTGCTGATGATACGGTCTCCTCCATAATACGGGTAAGTATACGTATCTCCGCCTCCGTAGCAAATTATGTGATTGTTCTCATACTGCTGGTTCCTTCAATAATGTGAATTTCTACCATGCTTTTCGTCCCTATACAGATAGTTTCACCATCGCTCTTGTTGGGTAAGTCTCAGAATATTCATCTCCTGTTCATTCTTTTCCTTCGGAGCTTCTTTGGTTTGGGAAGTCTGACCTACTACGACAGTATTAACCTCCATTGGTTCCGTCCTAGAACGTCATGGCTGGATCTGCGAGCTTGAGTAATAATATCATCACACATCTGCTGGTTGGTAACGTCTGATGCTATTAGTATTCGTTGCACTGCGCGAGGAATTGCCGAATATTAGCTTGTAACAAATCTTTTTCTGGTAACGGCTGTGTGAAGAACTATAAACGAGCCAATTGGGCCCTAAAATAATTTGCGTATCTCGTAGGATGCGGTGTTGAATAACGATTAGTGTACACCTCGGCTCTTATGCTCCGTTGATCCTCAGTACTCCAAAATCCCGTAATCAAAGCTTGAGAGAACTCTTCATAATTTTGGAAAGGATACCTAGACGCTCGAGACCACGTAAGGACTGGACCTTCCACAGAACTTACCATTATCCTTATCACTCTTGAAATTCGGTTCTCAACTAGGTACTCTCACAAATCTCTTAAAAATTGCATTGGAGTCACCACACCGTTACCTGAAAATTTACTTCGTTTCTCATCTGGTTTTCTAATAATCATAGTCGATCCATTCGCGTGACCAGTAGAATTTCGACATGCATTTGTACTCGTATCGAGTCCCTGATCTTGGAATGCCCGTTCAAGTTGTTCATTTACCGTACGTGAACTTAAATCTCTAAGTTAAGTCTCTACTTTACCTATTGTCTCGACCTGTTGTCCTCGTTTAGAATTAAATCTCTCTTCACCACGATTGATGATAAATTCCACCTCATCCTGGAATTCTCTATTAGTTTCAGACGTCAAATCCTCCATTTTATCAGTCGTATGACCATAGGTTAACGGTTCTAATCCCATTCTATCTTCTTCGACTTAATTTTGGAAATCCATCAACTTCATCACTAAGCACATCTTCTTGGCTCTGTACACTTTTTATATTAATGGACTCAACATTCGTTTGCACGTTAACCTGTATTGCAACTTCAATTGATTACACTTTAGTTTGCATGTCATCATTAACAGACTCAATATTAGTTTGTAACAAACTCAACATTAGATTGTATGTCAGCTTTGATTTTTTCACAAGTCAGAATGCGAACTCATTTTGTATTATAATGCCTTAGCAATATTCTCTAAGTGTTTTCTTACGCTTTCTAGGTTTTGTTGATTGCCTATCTTTAGCTCAGAAATGTGCATAGCCGAATCTAATCCTAGGATCTTAAGATTTTCATCTAGTTTATCCACAAGTTAGGACACGCTATGCTGAATTTTATTCTGTAACTTAAATACGTGAGTTTTCACCTTGACATGTATTTCGCCCTTAAGAATAGTTAGATTTTGTTCTACCTTCCATCGCATGTTTTCTTTTACGAACTGCATGTTAGCTTTCATTAAGTGTTTGACTTAATTTTACTTTTTTTTCAAAGCTAATATTTTACCAAAAGAATGTATATTAGCATCAAGATTACTCTGTGTATTAATCTCCAAAACTACCATATTTTTCTAGATGTTAGTTTCGATATATTAGTATTAATAGAATCCACATTCATTTGCATTTCCACTCGCGAATCAACTTTAATGGGGTCAACATTCGTTTGCATGTCATCAATCGTCATTAACAGACTCAATATTAGTTTGCATGTCAGCTTTGATTTTTTCACACTCTGTAAGTCCTTAGTCACGCCCAATTCAATCTGAGGAACATGTTTCTCAAATCTAGAATGTCAAATATAATTATCCGAATAAACTGAAGTCTAGGGTTCATCCAATCACAGTCTCCAATCCAGTAGTTGTGTGTAACCATTTAATATCAGACTCATACATTTTAAATCATGTTTAAAAAGAAGGGGTTGATTTTCCTAATGATCCCCCATTGTGTGTGGTGATTTTAGTTTTGCTAAAAGATTACCGTGGTAGGTTGAGATATAAATATCCCGGGTGTTTAACGTGATGATTAGGTGGGGATTCCTCAAGCAAAAATTCCTAAGAATACATTCAGGTCACAATCGCTCATCAGGAGGACCAAACAGAAAAAAAGCAAGTTATGATAAAATGATCACCATCCTATATTCACAGTTAAAGAAAAACAATAGGAACCTCTCCTAGATTATATTCGGACTTAATAACTTATGATGGGGAACGAGACATATCTATAACGAAGATAACAGAAAAAAAATCTTGCTTAATATTAATCATATGAGCAAAGCTTAACATACTGCTTTATCCTAAATCTTTAAACAGAATATTTAGTCCAGTCGACAGGTTGGAAGAAGTGGGGTTAGGTGGAAAAAGGACGGAATTTAATGAAACTTTGGGATGTTGTTGAGGGATGGTCAATTCACATTCTCACAAGTTTTGGATCTCGAGGATCCTGTGCGAAAAGAGGAGGGGGGAGGAAACTGCAAAAGTTTCGATCTTCCTCCGGTGTTTCCTCTATACCTTTTTTCCCTTACGTCCTACGGCAAAAGCATTGTTATGCCTTTGTATAGAGCGTTAAATGTCATATAATTTTGACTATTCAGACATATTTGTATGTCAATGCGTTACCGAGATATGGCGCTTCGAACAAAATGTCATTTTTCAAAATTTGCTAAAAAAATTACCAAAAATGCAGAATTCCACCTTATTTCTTCTGTTATACCCAAATTATGATGAAATATTGTTTTAATTATGGTTCCTGGTTACAATTACCAACTTTGGAACCCCCGCCTCTACCCTCACTTCCCCCCCCCCCCCCTTCCCCCCACTCAACCCCAATTGACAAAAGCTAATTTTCTTCTCTGATGAAAGCCAACCATATTCACATCATGTTGTTATTGATATTAGTTACTTTTCGGATTGACCTCCCCACTCCCCCCCCCCCCCCACTACATATTTATCCCAGGGCAGGTAAAAAAAGACGTAGTCCTTTGGTGGAAATAATTAATGCAATTAATAATATTAAGGTATTAACAAGGCATACATTATATGGAATAGATATAATATTATTGAAAGGTACTCATATAAACATGTACATATCATAGTAGGTACTCATTTGTACTCATTACAGTTCCTGTCGGGATTTCTTAGCCTTTGGTTCTGCTTCTAAGTGCTCGTCGACCTCCTGAGTGATCAGGCTATTAAGATGTCCTCGCCGTCGTCGTCTTCGTCGACTATGTCTGGTGAGTGCTCCTCGTTCAAATCAGTTGCGGGGGCATTTTCGCTGGAGTGGCCTGTGCAGTGCTTGCACATCGTTGAGCACCTAAGACCTGCTTTCTTGCAGCTGCGAGCTCCGGTGCTACAGCCTTCACTGCACAGGCAGGAAACGATGTGGAGAATGTTATCCGGCGCAGCATTTCTGGTTGTGGGGATTGGTGGTGGTTAGGCTCCAGCCCCAAACTGATTGGAGAAGTTCATTGCCTAACCACGCCTGTGCTTGCTGGTAAGTGCAGAGGGAGTGGTACTTGGTAGCGTCCCTTGTTGGTAATAGGCGGGTTAATTGCAATTTAGCCTTCGTCACAACAACAATTCATCATAATTTGGGTATAACAGAAGAAATAAGGTGGAATTCTGCATTCTTGGGCATTTTTTAGCGAATTTTGAAAAATTACATTTTTTGAAGTGCCATATCTCGGTAATGAATGGACATACAAACATGTTTGAATAGTCAAAATTGTAGGAAAGTTAACGCTCTACAAAAAAGCATAAGAATGCTTTCGCCGTAGGACGTAATGGAAAATGGTATTGAGAAAAAGCCGGAGGTAGGTCGAAACTTTAGCAGTTTCCTCCCCCCTCCTCTTTTCGCACAGGGTCTTCGAGGTCCAAAACTTGAGAAAATGTTAATTAACCATCCCTCAACAACATCCCAAAGTTTCATTAAATTCTGACCATTTTCTATCTGAAACTACCTGTCGACTGGGCTAATTATCAACAAGAAATATAATGAGATCGATCGGTACTCAAACTTCAAGTCCACATTCACTTTCTCACCAAAAAAGTATAGCACTGAACGATCCTATATCTTTTAGGTGACGTGCCTAATTTCACCATGACTGTTCACAAAATTGATTAAATTTTATACATTTAATCTCCTGTTTTCTATTAAATATGTTAATAAATCTCACATAGTTCATGTCAAGGTGAACTGGTGACAGTGCCAATTATCATGGATTGTTGTTATCCTGGTATATTCCCTACGCTGAATTTTGTTGCATCTTGTATATTATAATAGAGTAGTACATTTGAAATGTATGTCTTTTGTGTAGCTTCGATAATCAAAAACTATACCAGGTTCCACCCTCATGTAAATTTAGCCATTGATCATCGGACGTTCTGAACCCGAGATCTGAGCATGTCGGAGCAATATACATGTGCTTATGCTTAGAAGGGTACAGTACGGATTTATGGGAATCACCGGAGTCTAGAATGAAGTGCAATATCGGTGCCAGTGAAGTAAAAGGGGAAAATGCCATTATACATATGGGGATTATGGTTACGGTGATGACAGCGATGGTGTTAACAATGCTATTGATAATTGGAAGAGTCGAGTAGAACCCAGAGCCAGGACAGTTGGGAAGGCAAGAAATTGGCAAATAAAATAAATTGTAAAAGGATCGTTCGAAATATATCAGTCCCATGACATTTTCCATGAGCAATGCTAGGAAATTAAGGAAGATTGAGACATGTGTAAGGAAGAAATGTGAGCGATGACAGAAAAATATCGAAGAAGTAAACGAACTATGGGAAAAAGTGAAGGCAGTAGAAGAGGAAGTGAAGAACCTCCTTATACGCTCGCTCTTGTCCGTACCACATCGAAAGCAGGTTCATACACGCGTCATCCGGGACATCGCCGTATGAAGCTATCACAACCCTGTATTATCACTAGTCACATTACTAACAGATATGCGCCCTTAACTGCTCGACTCAACTGCACTCCCTGTCTACACTGGTAAACACGGATCGGAAGAGAAACTCTCCAAACTCTCGCTCAAACCTGTCTGTCTTAACTGCCAGGCAAACATTCTCAGAACTCTCAGCTATGCGCTCCTTTTATATCTATGGCATGAGTGTCCCAAAGTTTCTACCTGCGTCTGGGTCTATACGGTAGGGGCGAACTGGAATGCTATAGAGATCGAACAATCCAGATTCCCCCCGAACGTTTCACTCAGGCTTAGGGGCGGATTTGCTGAGAACACTCCCTGTTCCGTCCACAGCCATTCTCTCTCTCTCGCCGCCCTCTCCACCCACCAGCCTCGTGTCCTGCAGCCCGGAAGAGACATGGCAGCCAAGTCGCAACACCTTGAGAGTGATTTTCCATCGACCAATATAAAGTCATTACAGCCAGGGACAAGCCATAGTTGACTTCAATTCCAATTTTGTTAACATAACAAGGAATTGTTTCAAAACGCTTCAATGCATAATTTTCAGACATCTAGACCTTATAGCCTCAAAGGAACATTATTCATATAAAAGGGTTTGAATGTTTACCTACCAGTAATACGTTGTTCACGTTGTTAATGTTTAGGACCAAGTTTCTGGAGCCGGCGTTTCCACCAGTGCTCGGGAGAACACCAGAGCCCGGTGGAGATCAGGAGGAAGTTTGCGGTGAAGGTGTCTGGCCCCACGTTGGAGTGGCTCAACTACAAGGACATGGTACCCCTTAAACTCTGCAATAACGGACGGACAGGTAACAATGCATTGATGATATGAAGCATATAGCGAAAGTAGGAATCTCTGTTTCGCGGGCTTATAGGCCGTGTTCTAAGGACATTTTGTCGTCCTGACGTTTCGCTGAAGACTGCGTTCAGCATGTTCACAGGTTACATTAAGCGAGGTAAAACAAGTAAACAGAAGATATATAAATAGTCAACAACCCACACATAGAGGCTACCATAGCACGGCGTACCACATAAAAGTAATGCATCAAGGACAGGGCTGCTCGTCTGTTGCATCTTCTCGTCTACGACGGTCAATGATGGCAGGCTTGAGGGGATTAAGGACTGGAAGCCAAGCTCTGTTCACACGTTTTGCTTCCTCCTTAAGATTGAAGCTGTTAGTATGCTTCAGGATTTCAATGGCCTCCCTTTGTAGACTGGCATGATAAAACACCGTGGTGGACAGAACTTCGGTGTCTCCATATCTTATGTCGTGACCTGCGAGTAGCGAGTGTGCTGCAACAGTGGATTTATCTGTTTGTCCCAGCCGGCTGTGTCGTTCGTGCTCCTTGAGGCGAGTGGCAATACTTCCTTTCGTTGTTCCAATATATACTTGGCCACAATCACACGGCGAAAGGTTTTGAGCCATTGTTCCCATTGAGCAGCTTCTCCTTGTACATAGTCTAGTTGTCAATCGATATGATATATTCCAAGACTTCCCAGAGGAAGCTCTTCCGAATTATACAGTTATTCCCCGTGAATTTGCCTTGCTTACCATCGCTAGTCCTTATGATATGTATTGATCCCGAGAAGCTCATTTGAGAAGGATTTCTTTAGGATCATTAATGCAGGAACCAAGGAACCTGACAAGGATAACTTTGACTTGAGTAGTGGAGATATACTATTCTTTGAACTCTTTAATATCGCCAGAGGAAAATTTTTGCACATTGGATGAAAATGTAAAGACTGGAAATTTATAATTGGTTCGAGGATTTTTCGACTGGTGAAACGTAATATTTTCTCGCCACGAACATGTTTTGGCAAAATACAGTTGCTCAACGTGGAGGAGTTGACTCTTGACTCCAGCAGTCATGTCCGGAAGAGAGTACTTCTCTACTAGTTACCCGCACGAGGCGGAGGAAATTTTTGCTCTTGTATAAAAACGTGGCTTAATAATTATCAGAGTGCATCGTTTGGTTGTAGTGAATGTAATAGGTGCTGTGAGCACAAAAAGTGTGAAAGTTGGAAGTGTAATTGTACCGATTTATGAGAACAGTTAGTCGAGTCGAACTGATGACTCAGGACGACCACATGTTCAAGAGTGAAAAGTGCATAAGGAGAATTTTGAAATAATATTGTAGAGAACACTTTAGTCTGATAAGTCAGAGAACTATTGAATGAAACGCTAAACATTTTCATTCACGAGAGCTGTAATTTAACGTGGAAGAATCACGGAGACTTTTAATGATTTTGCCAGTATTTGAATCAGTGAGGTGACGCTGAATGACCAGTGTCCAGAGTCTGTGGCAGACCAATGGCCAATTTTACAATCTGTTTGCGACTATAAGTATAAAGCCGGTGCTTTATTTTCATATAACAGTCGAAACTGTACTTAAATTCAGTGCTATTTTCACCATGGAATATCAAACCAATTACACGTGGTATTATCCCCAGTTGGAGGCCATGAGGATGATGGAGTAATTATAACACGCTTTGGGGAGACCAACATTGATGAGTCATGAGACGCAGAAAGAAGAAATACCCAAGCTCAGGCGAGCAGAACACATGGTCATCACATCAATGGCAACCATGCTCAACTAAATACACCGAGTCCGTGAGTTGTGAAGGATTAGAGGCTCGTAGAGTAGTTTTCGAGACCACCATACGCACGACTTTATACAGGCAGGGAACATGTGAAAATGAAAATCCACAGCCTGCTTCCAGTCTCCGACCGGGTCAGGAATGGAATGAATGAAGCCCCTATCTAGCGGCGAGGATATGAACTGTGCCGGCTGCCGAGGCCTGACGCACTCCTCTGGGGCAATGATTAAATGAATGACAGATGAAATGAAATGATAGTGGAGAGTGTTGCTGGAATGAAATTTTGACAGGGAAAACCGGAGTACCCGGAGAAAAACCTGTCTGCCTCCGTTCTGTCCAGCACAGATCTCACATGGAGTGACCGGGATTTGAACCACGGACTCAGCGGTGAGAGGCTGGCGTGCTGCCGCCTGAGCCACGGAGGCTCTTGGCAGGGAACATGTAGTTAGTCTAATTGAATCTTTAGTCAACAGCTTTGATAACTAAACAGGTGATGCAGTGCTAATCGTCAATTTTTCTTGTATAAATTTAGCCAGGAGATAATTCCAGGAGAGGTCTAAGGAGGCCACATGTGATTCTATAGTAGAGTGTTTTTCATCTCCAAATCTTTGAGATTCCATTTATTTTACCTGCAAATGTACGCAGAGTATTCCACATTTTCAGTTCAACAATGTATTTTCTTTGTTTAATTCCACAATGAATCAGTGGAATATCTTCAGTCCAAGAGTTTCGGACAATTATAATGTTTGGAAGGCTTGAGCTAAGTCATGTATACAATATTTAACAAACTCCGACGTATCATTTCAAAGTGTTGTGGAGAAACACTGTTTTTATCTTTCATTTAATACTACCTGGAACATTTAGTTAAGATTCCAAGAGCTTTGGAACATCCCATATAATATTATGATGAAGCAATGTTTAGATCGCTGTATTTGCATTTATTGAATGAAATGAGTGTTATTTTATGTCTGTGTTTGTCACAGCTTTCTTGATTTTTAAGCCTGTAAGATTTACTAGGCAGTGGACATGTGGCATTGCCTCGCGGAACTTGTTTTATTCTGCGTACATGTGATTTTTGTGCTAAGGCCTTAGATCATAAATACAATAGATGGCTGATGACGTCACATTGGTGAAACCAACATCTCGATCAGCTGACTAAAGGGAACTGCACGGAACTGCGGATAGTTTGGAACACTGAAATACTAAACGTGATGATAGAATTGGGCTATTCTATTCTATTCATTACCGTACTAAGCCAGAATGGTGTATTACTGTGCAGCGTATGGATGTAAGGAGACGTTTAGAAAAGGATCGGGTATTTCTTCCATAGACAGGCCTAAGTTAATTCATTGCAAAATAATCCTAACATTCTTGACTTCACCACTTGCATTTCTTTACGTTTCCTCTTAACTCCGAAACATGGAAGAAAAATAATTTAACATGTAAATGCTAGCATTTATTACAAATTATTAAAATTTACCCTATCCCCTAGGCCTACTCCACTGAACAGGCCTATAAAGCAAATTTAGGACCATCACAACATCAAAGAACCTTCCTTTTCAATCATGTTCAGTGTAAAATTGCAGGTTATGCTACTGATGTGACGATGTAGTCTTCGGTAATAAATACGCTGAGGTAATATTTGTCATCTTATTAAACGTATGCACAGTGCGTTTGGTTGAGGAAATTTTCAGATACTTCATAAAATGTATGCAGCCCTAAATTAGTCAATTCTTCGTAGAATTTCAAAGTTCTGGGTTATTTTTGCGAAGGTTTCTATGATTCATGGAAAATGGAATTTAAAGGGAAACAGTTCATTGCTTGTAACGTTTTCCTTTGTAGCAAATGTAATGCATGGTTAAAAAGTAACGCTTACTAAATCAATAGACTTCCTTATTTCCATTTGCCCATGTTTTGTTTACTTTCATGAAATACTGAAGAGAAAGGTAACGGTGAATAAGAGCTTATCGTACGATAACATTTTGTAAAGTAATGTACTGAAATTGGACAAAATACATTTTCTAAAGATGAAAAATAAATTAGGAAATGATGTAGTAATAGATTGAACTTCTTGGGAGCCCTCGGGCGTACAATCAAAAATGACCAGCTACACAAACACAATTCTGTTCAATAATCAGTAGGCCTAATTCAGAGTTGGATTTGTTATTAATTATTTACAAGAGGGGATCCTGGATGTATGAATCTTACGGAACACGACACCCACTTTTTACACAAACACAATTCTGTTCAAAAATCAGTAGGCCTAGTTCAGAATTGGAATTGTTATTAATTATTTACAAGAGGGGATCCTGGATGTATGAATATTATGGAACACGACGGCCACTTTTTACACAAACACAATTCTGTTCAAAAATCAGCAGGCCTAATTCAGAATTGGATTTGTTATTAATTAATTACATGAGGGGATCCTGGATGTATGAATATTACTGAACACGACAGCCACTTTTAACACCAAATATGTAACGTTTCGCGGCTAGTGCACAGCTTGGCCCATGCTCGGGTGACATGTTGTAACGTTTCATAGCTCGTGATAGAAAATGAGTGCAGTAAATAGCTCGGTTAATAGGGCGCCAATCTCCAACAGACGGTTGTGAGATAAATTTATTTTTATTAAATTGAGATTCTTTACTTTCGGGGGAGGGGCAGCAGAGGCTAGCTGTAAAACACCTTATTCTATTTATTTTGACCTCTGGGAAGTCTAGCATTGAATAAATATTGACTGAAAGTCATAGAAGTTAAAGATAATTTATTAACAAACAGGATGAGATGAATGACGTCTTGCGACCTTTCAAACGGATAAAAATAAAAAGGGGAAGTTATTTCTTTAAATTATTGAAGTTAATAGTATTTACGTCCGACTTGCAATTGACAAATATGCATGAGCTCACCGGGTTGAAGATCTTCCTGGACGATGTTGGCGGAGGTATCTCGTTCCTGAAGTAGACATCTTGCGTGGTCTTCCATGGTCCCAAGTACCAATCCTACCTGATCAAGCTATCTGCCCACTAATTGCACAGATACTGTTGCCTAGCTGAGTGAATGGAATGGTTTCACTCGTCTCCGATATTCAGCGCAATGCTGGAAATATCCTAGCTAGATCTCCACTGAATTTACTAGTTGAACTTTATGAAATTTTGTATTTGAATCTCAACAAGTGAGGTCCAAGTTTAGAATTTGGAGTGCTTTCAAGTGAAAACATAATAATATTCTTCCTCTCCATATAGCTCTGTTCCGGCTTATATATGGCAATTATGTCTCCCACCAGCAGTAGGGGATCTGCCAATTGCAATATCAAAGTATTGTCTACAGAAAGTGACGCTCCTTCCTTATTGGCCGAAGTAAGTCCTTTATCAAGCACCAAGTGGCTATATTGGGGCGAAGGTCTCTCCCCCAATGACACACTTCCATATTGGTGTCATGTAGCGGTATCTTCTTTAAAAAATCACAATGTTGCAGTTTTCTCGTCGTAAAACAATTTATTCTAAAAAGCTGTAGGGTCCATTGTTCCGACATCTTTTAGAATTAGCCTGTTGGCTACCGAGGGTCACTCCTGGTTGTGGCTCCCTTTCCATTCTTCCTGCCTCTTCATAAGCGGTTTATGACGGTTCAAGCGGTATCTATTGTCAGTTGTTAGTTCCACAAGTGAGCTCAAGAAATATATTTATTGGGGGAGGGGTTGTAAATTTACGGTTTGAAATCTCGGGTCGACGTCTAATTACAAGAATGGATGAAAATGAACATATGATTTTATACTACCCTTAAACACAATAAATATATACATGCACTATCGTTGCAATTGCACATCAATATAGTACTCTTAGTTCAATTGTTTTGGGTGTGGTGCACAAACACCACAATCGCCCCCATGAGTCGACGAATAAATTCCCAATTTTGAGAATGACTCATCCCCTGAAAACAATTACACAACACTTAAAAACATATACACAATACACTCAAATCTTCAGATCAACAATACATTTAAAATGTCATTTCTTTCAATGTTTCTTGTTATCCAGTTTGTCTGAACTTATTTCACTCGAAGGGTGTTCTTTATGGCATACAGCATTTCAACTGTAGAAGATTGAATTTTACACGGATAATTGCACACGCATACACACGCAAAGTGTTTGCTCTTACAAAATGCAATTACAAGTCGGAGGATAAGATATGTCTTCTGCCTTGTGTAACACCATCTTTCAACAAAACATTACTCTTCCCAGCAGTCACTACTTACAGAAAATATATTCTTAACAAAACTTCATGGTATCAAAGTTAGACAACTTAGCGACATAGTGGTACACTCTATCTAACCAACTACCTGCGCTCCTACCAGCCTTATATCCTTACATTAACTCAATGCGTTACCATTATTGTTTATCTAACACTACGGTATTATTATAACCATCCTACACTATCTTACTCACAAATCTAAATCATATTCACACCCTGTATCTTAATCATTATTATATGAAAAACACCCTCAATTCTTCTCCGCCTCATCTAATTACTGTCATCGCTTCTGACATAACTTCCGAGTTCAGTAGCCCTCAATGCTTTCTCTCTCAAACTACTGGTAAACCGCTACTCAATTTAAATTGCTCACGAATAAGTCGTATTTTATTTACCTCTTTCTCTTCTTCAATCCTACTATATTTTACTCAATTAACTTCGAATTTTAACAAATTCCTTTCAATAACTTTTAAATATTATTATTATTATTATTATTATTAGTTTTACTTTTATGTGTGCCGTACAACAACACAACACACCATCAATTCGCTATCGCTCATCATCAGTAACATTTACAAGTGGTTTAACTGGGTATTTAGCCTTGCAATATATTTGGCTGTGTTCTAAAACTTGCGTATTAAGATCTTGAAACTATAACTTGGATCATCTCTTGGGTATACTCCCTCATTACTCTGTTTCTTTGTGTGCATACATTCGCTATTTTTATACTTCAAAACTCCCAACATCTACGAGTACTTCCCGTATTCACGTAGACACCACAAAAACCTCCTCAAAACTCCCAACATCTACGAGTACTTCACGTATTCACGTAGACACCACAAAAACCTCCTCAACACTCCCAACATCTACGAGTACTTCACGTATTCACGTAGACACCACAAAAACCTCCTGCTCAGAGTTATTAATCTCCTCTGGCATACTTACTTCTCCAAAACCTTCCTCCACCATAACTTCATTTGACCACTTACCAACCTGAAACCTCATTGCTCAACGGCATTAAAACTCGCTGGCATCCTTACTTATTACCTCAGTCACGTCATTTACGTGAAATTTACACACACACACACATACTTACACACACATCCATCTCCAAGTACCAGATGTCCTATAGTTTAATACTTCCTTATTTCCATCATATGTTGGTTATTTCAGACCCTGCCTTACCATCCATCACTTCTAAACCACTTCTAAATTTCTCCAACTGTAGTCACTGATGACTTCGCTGTTCTCAAATGAAATGTCTTTACTGCATACCAATACTTACTTCTTCAACTCGTTAATTTTATTCTCACTGTATCACATCATCTTAAATCATTCACGAATCTCTACATTATTATTATTATGGTTGTCATAATAGTTCTTTCATTAGGTTACTTACCATTTCTCTTATTACTTTCTCAGATATCCTAGGATACTTACTTCTGCAGACTACGCACCTTTTAATACAGTATATAATTATATATCGATAAGCGGTGCACCGTCTTTACCTAGTTTATAAGCATAAGCTTTTATTTGCTGCCCCCTCACTGTTCATACAACTCTGAACTGATACAAGATTTCAGGCTTCAAAAATCCACCAAAATTTTAATCTACGCCCCCCACACTTCTATTTAAACAATCAGCTAACATGCTCCACGACCTTAACCTCTATTAATACTCTTTACCTCCTTATTGTAGTATACTTTAATATCTACGTCATAACTCCCTAATTTAATTTCCTTAAATAAATACACTTTAACTACACGACTAAGTCTCCGACCTATCTTTACACTCCACTATTCGTTTAAGATTCCTTGTTCTATTGCTCTCATTTCTTTCTTTCTCCCTGGTTTAATTGTTACTCTTTCTTCTCTTCTCATAATAATAGTCTCTACTTCCTCATTACTAGGCCTATATTTATCTATAGTAAAGCTACTCTTAGTCTCTCCTCCTAACGCCTCACCTAATATCTCTACTTCTAACCTCCATTCCAAATAGTAATCTTCATCCTTATCTTTATATCTCTTTCTAATCTCATCTAACAATGTGACCTGGCTTTTCCGCTTTGTCCTATTCCTACCGATTTTAACTTCCGTCATCTGCTTTCCTCGTTCACTGTAATCTACCTGTTGGCTTTGTGCTAACGCACGCATCTCCATCTCAGCTAAGTTTACGTAACTAGAAACTGCCCCTACTTTAGGAAGACTTTTCCTAATGTCCTGCTCTATTTCCACTATCCTATTTTCAACATTTACTCTAACCTGATTGTTCTCCTCTTTAACAACTTCCTGGATTCTACAATCCTGAGGACCTATTGTTTTCTCAACCTCCCATATTTTTACTCCTAACTGTTCTTCAAACATATTCTCCTCTCTCATTCTCTGATCTATCATCTCTTCCTCCAGTTCCTCAACTCTCTCCTCTAACTGTTGATTAGGCTTACATAATTTGTCATCACCTATGTCTACTTTCTGTTCTACTTCTGATCTCATTTCAGATAATCTTTCCTCCTCCTGATTCTGTATTTCTAATCTACTCTCATCTTCATTCACTTCCTCCATTTTCTGTTCTACCTCTTGCTCTTTCTCACATAAACTACTATTGACTATTTCTAGCTTCTTATGTTCTTTTGTTGCCTTGTCCTGCACTTGCCATCTTTGGTTGAATTCGACATTCTGTTTTATTAACGTCTCCAATGCTAGTTTATTTTGGTCTAATTTCTCGTTAACTTCTGATTTATTTTGATCTAGCTCATGTTTTATTTCTTTAATACTTTGATCTAGTTTTTTACTACTTTGATCTAGTTTTTGGTTAACTTCTGTTTTATTTTGATCTAGTTTTGCGAGCATATCTCCCATCATCTTGATTAACTTTTCTTCCAATGTATCTGATTCTATATTTATGTTTTTGCCCTTTTCTAGGTCTTCCGCGCCCCCCATCGTACTATTCTGTGATTCAACCGACTTGTCTACCTCGCCGCAACTCTGAACATTGTTACTCCCGCTAGCTAAGTCTTTCTCCACTACCTCTGCCTCGGTACCCTTAACTGTGTTACCACTACGTAACGTCATCATCTCGTTCTCATCTCCCATGATTCACTTTACATATACTTTATTATTATAAAAACAATTAATTTTATTTCCAAATGCAATTTACTAATTTTATTTATTTCTTTAAGGTGTTTTATAGCTTTCGAGCTCCACGTTGAAGTGCCATGTTGTAACGTTTCGCGGCTAGTGCACAGCTTGGCCCATGCTCGGGTGACATGTTGTAACGTTTCATAGCTCGTGATAGAAAATGAGTGCAGTAAATAGCTCGGTTAATAGGGCGCCAATCTCCAACAGACGGTTGTGAGATAAATTTATTTTTATTAAATTGAGATTCTTTACTTTCGGGGGAGGGGCAGCAGAGGCTAGCTGTAAAACACCTTATTCTATTTATTTTGACCTCTGGGAAGTCTAGCATTGAATAAATATTGACTGAAAGTCATAGAAGTTAAAGATAATTTATTAACAAACAGGATGAGATGAATGACGTCTTGCGACCTTTCAAACGGATAAAAATAAAAAGGGGAAGTTATTTCTTTAAATTATTGAAGTTAATAGTATTTACGTCCGACTTGCAATTGACAAATATGCCTGAGCTCACCGGGTTGAAGATCTTCCTGGGCGATGTTGGCGGAGGTATCTCGTTCCTGAAGTAGACATCTTGCGTGGTCTTCCATGGTCCCAAGTACCAATCCTACCTGATCAAGCTATCTGCCCACTAATTGCACAGATATTGTTGCCTAGCTGAGTGAATGGAATGGTATCACTCGTCTCCGATATTCAGCGCAATGCTGGAAATATCCTAGCTAGATCTCCACTGAATTTACTAGTTGAACTTTATGAAATTTTGTATTTGAATCTCAACAAGTGAGGTCCAAGTTTAGAATTTGGAGTGCTTTCAAGTGAAAACATAATAATATTCTTCCTCTCCATATAGCTCTGTTCCGGCTTATATATGGCAATTATGTCTCCCACCAGCAGTAGGGGATCTGCCAATTGCAATATCAAAGTATTGTCTACAGAAAGTGACGCTCCTTCCTTATTGGCCGAAGTAAGTCCTTTATCAAGCACCAAGTGGCTATATTGGGGCGAAGGTCTCTCCCCCAATGACACACTTCCATATTGGTGTCATGTAGCGGTATCTTCTTTAAAAAATCACAATGTTGCAGTTTTCTCGTCGTAAAACAATTTATTCTAAAAAGCTGTAGGGTCCATTGTTCCGACATCTTTTAGAATTAGCCTGTTGGCTACCGAGGGTCACTCCTGGTTGTGGCTCCCTTTCCATTCTTCCTGCCTCTTCATAAGCGGTTTATGACGGTTCAAGCGGTATCTATTGTCAGTTGTTAGTTCCACAAGTGAGCTCAAGAAATATATTTATTGGGGGAGGGGTTGTAAATTTACGGTTTGAAATCTCGGGTCGACGTCTAATTACAAGAATGGATGAAAATGAACATATGATTTTATACTACCCTTAAACACAATAAATATATACATGCACTATCGTTGCAATTGCACATCAATATAGTACTCTTAGTTAAATTTGTTTTGGGTGTGGTGCACAAACACCACAAATATGTTACATTCTTAACCTTTGCTACCTTCCGGTACGTAAAGGAACATGCGATACTTTTCCCAATGTCGTATAAATTACGAAAATGTGTGTTTAAACCCTCATTAAAAATCATTTCCCCGCCAACTCCTATCACCTTCCATTACGAGTTCCTCTGTTTTCCCTTTAGTCAGCTGATCGAGATGTTGGTTTCACGTCACAGTACAGGCGCAGTGTGGCAATGCGCACTCTATTGTATTTATGCTCGAAGGCTAAGGCCATGCACTGTTTCAAAGACGATTACAATAAGCGAGACGACTAAATGAATGATAGAAGGCTTTGCCTTGACTTGTAAAACGTCCTGTGTTCGAGGAAATGAATGAGGTCACAGACAGCTTAACGCTGTACATTTCCTTTTATATCAGAGTAACTTTGTTAATTTAAACTGCAAGTATAATGTGTTAGGAGAAGTTTTGGCCATGATTTAATATTATGCTGAATGATATGATAGATTGACTCCTTTTTCTAGTACAGATGACCTTTGATGTATAATGTAGGTCGAATTTAGTGTTTATTCACGTAGATGCTTTATTCCTACGAGGATTTCCGCTGTTAGGGTGATGTGTTGTTGGTTATAGGCGACATGAGGACACTCTTGTCCTGTCGACCAAAGTTATAATGAGCTGTTAGAGCCATTGTATGACGTCAGTAGGACGTAATGTTATGTGGATCGCCTACGTATACAATTATTGTAGAGCTGAGTGCTCATATTTTGATAGAGTTTCTGGCGTCTTGCTACCAGTTATCACATGTAGTAGAGTTGTTCATTCTTCTTTGTTTTTATACACGATGAGGGAATAATTTATGACCTAATACTCAACATTAAAAATCATGGAATGTAATTATTTTACTAATATTGAACCTAATATTGAAGCCAAATTAATTCTTGCTTGCTTTTCTGATGTTTTGTTTTGTTTTGTTTACGTTGCTTTCTGCTGATGTTCTTTCGTTCTTCGACCACTTGTTAGGCATTAGACACACTAGGACAGTTTTTACACTACTTTTGAGACGACTGATTGTAATCGCGATGACAACCTGATGGCACTGGCACTGCCATCGTAATGTACAGGCCATAAGGCTCCTACTGTGACGTCACGCCTAGGGTCGTTATAGTCGAAGCAGCAAGTCAGATAGCTCCCTCCGCACGCAGTCTCTTCAAACCTAATATAAATTACGCTCCCGCTTCAAGACGTAGAAAAATAGCAATGCTTATTAGGGCTGATTGGCACTTCCATCCGTTACCACTACATACCCCTAATTATCGCTCCGCTTGTTCGAATCCGGCCGATGTAGCTGGCATTTTGAGAGTGAACAAAATGGTAAATTGCCGGTACATTTACTAGGACGTTGAAACACACAAACAGGGCTAAATTGCAGTATTTTGACGTCGAGAATAAGATCTATTCTTGGCCATTTTCTCGTTGTTCACAGCTTTGAAAAGGTTTATGGTAGATGCCTGAGAAAACCCCACATCACTCTTGGCTATTCAACAGATCTCGTCCTAAACTGCTCGTGGATGACAAAGCACAATGTAACCTATCTCTAACTGTAATCAATGCACAGGCCACCCTCAAGGTGACTTAAACAGGGCCTATCCTAACAGCACTTATTTTCTATGACTCAATCTAACTTGTTTCTTGCATGAGGAATTTACAATGGGTTGTAATTTTGAAATCAGGTATCAATAACCTACAGTACACACACCAGATGCTAACAATTCCATTAATGTAAATACAGTAGCCTACACAAATGCTGCCACGAAGACATTACCATATTCACTTGAGCTTGATCGAGAGACCGTTCTCACAAATAATGTAACTTGGACTGACTTCAGTAGATACTGAATACTGGATATCGCTTCTCTGATTTACATACGGCAAGTAACTTAACGTCAGCATTATCATACTAGAAATGTTTCCAGTCTAAGCATAGGCTGAAGTTTTGGAACTTCTTACAATAATTGAAACCATATTAACTAACAACCTACCATCAAGGCGATTAGCTCTTCTCTCCCGAAGAATGGTATCTTACTTTTAGAGAAATGTTAACACACACTCTTGTATTCCCCGTAATGTACAAATAATTTCTAGGAATGTTGTGTATGCATTGCTTTCTTAAATTGTCGTGGTGGGGAAGGAGAAGCAAGCGACATTATCATTTCTTTCATAATACCGTTTTTTTTAGCGTATGGCTTTTAGTGCCGGGAGTGTCCGAGGACATGTTGGGCTCGCCAGTTTTGTAGCTGCTTCGAGACGGACACCCAATGGGTGAGCTACAAGTACCGTTGGGGGGGGGAGGGGGAAGTTGGTATGTAAGGGCTAGGAATTGGAAGGTAGCGGCTGTGGCCTATACTTGGGGACCAACCCCGGCATTTGCCTGGAATGAAGATGGGAAACCACAGAAGACCATCTTCAAGGTTGCCGGCGGGGGGATTCGAACCTCCGCGCCTCCCGGATGTGAGCGACTGCCAGCAGTCATGCCCTAACGACCTCGGCTAACTCACCCGGTATAATACCGGTAGTTGCTAAGAACAAATTTTGACATACCGGTACCTGCGAACTGGGAAGGAGGTTTCCTGAACTAACACCATTTTATTACCATACAAAAAAAACTTGTATGAGTTGAAATAATAAGTGATATGGAGGTCCTAACTAAAACATAACCTTCTGTGTGATGACAAACATGCAACGCTAGATACAATAACCTACCTACAAAATGAACATTTGTTTCAGAAAATAAATAATCCTCATTCTAGATGACGTAAGTAGAAGCGTTCTCAAGTATCACTTTTCACGCAGATACTCATTCATAAAAGATATAAACAACACAGCACAAAGCAAAATGGTCGCCATCTCCACCCCCTACCGATCAGCTGATCAATCGTTAAGAGTCGCTACATGATGGCCTGTACATTACGATGGCAGTGGCACTGGCGTTTAGGAATCAAGCGATGTGAGCCGTAGTTGTAACTACGCATTCGCCATCGTAACGTTTACATGCAGATGACGATTTTATGTAAACAACATTAAGTTTGTGTAGGCAGGCATTGGAAATATGAATAAATGATAGGAGTGCAATTGTTGTTGTATGCCCATTTTATGTACCCAGTGTGTATTAGTAAGATGTTTTTGTTTGTTAGGTTTAAAGTCGTGCATAGCTTTGTTTGTTTTCTTTGATGTAGACGCATATCGCCTACACTTTGAGGTAAAGATAGGATCTAGCTAACAACATTTTAAATAACGATAAATGTTGGAAGTGATGCCATCATAACTTAGATATTTTTATTGGTGCTGTTAAATGTAATGAAACACTTTTGCTATTGTCGACGTTGAAATTCACTTGTATTGCTGTAGATTCAGGGTGTATTTATTCCTATTTATCATGAATCCTTGTAGTGCTTAGGACTTATTTACGTATCACATTCTTAGCTTGATTGCAATTTAATTAATTAGTGAAAGGTCTTCGAAAGGGTTATCTTAAATTAAGTTGATTGTTTATTTTTTAAATTTAGATTTAATTCCAAATTTGTATTCTTTAATCTGTGTTAAGAGGGGCAGATGACCTCGTAGTTCTGCCCCTTAAAACAACAATAACTAACTAACTAAATTTAGATTTACGGATTAGCTGGTTTATACCCTCCGAAGTAGGTTACGGATTTGTTCTTGATGATTACATTTTTGATCTTTTACCTAAGACTGGACTATTTATTGCTAGCTTTAAGTTATTCTGGGGGTGTGTTCTCTCTGGGCTGGTTTATTTTATAACCACTGACCTCTCACCTAACCCGACACTGCCCGGGTGTAGCATTCTCATGCTGGCTAGTCTGAGAACATATTCCATCCTCGGAGTATATGGGTTCGAAGGATGGGGGCGTCGGGAAGGCCGTTGGTGGTCTGCGGTCCCCTGACACTCCTGTTGATCGGGCACAGTATGACGTACGCCATCGTGCTATTCTCTAAGTCAACGCCCGTCCTGTACGGTTCAATCATTCCAGAATTTCCTTGCTTGTGGTCTGATACTGAAGTCCGGTTTTGATAGCTTCTCGTGGCTCTGCTTCAAAGTATTGGCCGCTACTCTCTTCTGTTCCACAATGGCTTCCTCTTGCATCAGGGTTTTAATTTGGATTTTGTTAGCTAGTCCATTGTCCTTCATGAGTGGAACTAGCTTCATATCCCCCTTATTCAATATGTCCTGATTTTCTTCTAGGCGGTGTAAAATTTTCATCTGTACGTCCTTGTTCCCCTGCCTAAATTCTGTGTGAACGAGTCTAGATTCATCCTTATTTCCTCTCTTTCATTTCCTGTAGCGTATTGCATTTCTATCGCTGCGCCTTAATCTCACTATGTATCACCTCAATTTGTTATTTAATGTTGTGTTGTGGGTGTCTTTTAAGCATTGTCTTTGATTTGTTCAATTTCTACCAGAGCTTGGTTGATTTCTTCTGGGCCGCATCTGATTGGGTTGTATTTAACACCTCTGTCACTTTTAGCATCAAGTGGCCGCCATTTTAATAGTCACCTCTGTTATGCTTTCTTCTGAAGCCATCATATGCTCAGTTGATTTGGCACTAGCCTGCTCAGTAATCCCTAATTTTTCGTGAACGCCAGCCTACGCCTGTTTTAAAATAGTTTTATAACGTTATTCTGAAAGGGAGTAGGAGCATTTCTGAATTAATAGATTCTTTATTTGTCCAAGAGACGGTGAACATATTGGAAACATTAGCCAACTAATAGCTAAATTGCGCACTGCTGCACAGCTGAAAGCAACGGGAGAGTAGATCCGTAATGTACTTACGAGGATATGCACCTCTCTATTCATAATTGTGATGATGGCCTCCTCTCTTGTAAAATTCCAATCCGGAGGCAAACTATTCTCCCGTTCAGATCTCCGGGTGGCGACTACTCGAGAGGGGGTTGACATCACAGAAGTGACAAACAGTAAATCTGACATTCTACGGATCGGAGTGTGAAATGTTAGAAGTCTGAATGGTAGTGGAATGTTATAAAACGGATAGGCTGAGGTTGGATTTGGTTGGGATTAGTGAAGTGCTCTGGAAGGAAGAACAGGCCTTTAGGCCAGGATGTTATAGGATCATTAGCACTAAATCAACAACGGCTACGCGGGGGTAAGTCTCATATTGACTAGGAAACTTGGACAGAGGGTGGAATATTATGAACAATATATAATGAACGGATTATTGTAGCTAAACCCAATACCCAACCTACATGCACTACAGTGGTACAAGTCAAGCTTATGAAGAAGAAGTTGAAAAGTCTACGAAGAAATTAATGAAATTCTGAGGTATGCTATGGGTGACGAAAATGTTGTAGTAATAAGGGAAAATTGGAAAGCTGTGGTAGGAAAATGAAGAGATGGGAACATAGTCGGAGAATTCGGATTAGATGAAAGGAATGGTCGAGGAAGTACGCTGATGGAATTCTGCACGAAGCACGAGTTGGTCATAACTAACACTCTATTCAATTTATTTAGCGTATGGCTTAAGAGATACAATATGTACACGGATGATAATTACTGAATTAGTTTACAAACTATATTTATTTATTTATTTATTTATTTACATATGTTACGCCCACATTGGAGCACTTAACCAAAACAAGTAGCCTATATAGCCTACATGTCTCAAAAACGATATTAAAGATTCAGCTTCTTATTTTTCTTCTTTTCCCAAAACATTTTTATTCTAGTCGACCTTGCCGCTCTCTCTGCATCGCTTATATCGCTATATATTTATATCTAGATTATTTATTGTCTCTGGTGATCCATGAGCGAAATCAGTGACGCTGCCACTGTACTTCCTTTTTGGACACTTGGTGATGATATGCTGGATGGTCTGCTTAGGGTCACCACAATCACAGTTCGGTGAAGAAATAATTTTCCATTTATAATGGAAGTCTGCACAGTTGCCATGACCCGTACGAATCCTGTTGAGAGTTGAGCATGTTTTCCGAGGAAACTCAAATCCAGGTGGCAGCGATGAACCAATGCGTGGTAATGTTGATCCAGGCCTAGTATCCTGTCTTCCATGCCATTCGTTAGTTGAGTTGAAGTTGGTATTCTCCAATTCTATTGCAGTCCTTGTTGATGGATTTCGAGATCTTTGACGATTCAGACGAATATCAGCAATGTCACAGTGTATTGGAAGTTGAGGGTTATCCATTATTTTCTTGAACTTCCTGAGGAGAGCGTTTTTACGTCGAAGATCTGGTGGAGGGATGTGGCTGAGGGTAGGAAGACAATGTGTGTGTGTAGACCTTATTGTGCCAGTGACTAGGCACATGGTGGTGTTGAGCTGGGTATCTATAAGGTTAGTGTGAGGGCTATTCAACCAAACTGGGGCACAGTACTCTGCAGCTGAAAACACAAGCCCCAAAGCTGTACATCGAAGTGAAGTTGCCGATGAACCCCAAGTTGTGCCACATAGTTTTTGGACTATATTGTTGCGGGTTCTTATTTGGATTGAGTATTGCAGAGGTGTTGTCGAAAGGAGAGCGTTCTATCTAATGTAACCCCTAGGTATTTAGGGAATATGTTATGTCTCAATAATTGATTTCCAATGAACACCTGCCATTCTTTATTAGCCATCTTGTTGTTTAGATGGAAGCAGCATACTACTGTTTTGTTAGTATTAAGTGTAAGTCTCCACATCTTAAAATTTTGTGTCAGTTCTTTCAGGTCGTCCATTAGGGTCATCTCTGTTTCCTCAAATGTTGTGTCTCTAGTAGCAAATGCCCAGTCATCTGCATAACAAAATTTCCTTGAAATTGTGGCAGGTATATCTGCGATATATAAGCTAAATAAGATTGGAGCAAGCACAGAATCCTGGGGAAGTCCATTATTTAGCGACCTTTTGGTGCTCACATTACTCCCCGTATGTACTTGGAAAAGTCTCTGACTTAGCATGTTATTCAGGAGTCGGGCAGTCGTCTTACATGGTATCACTTTCAGGAACTTGAAGAGTAGGCCATCCTTCCAGATTGTGTCGTATGCTGCTGTCATATCGATAAAAGCCACCGATGTCTTGAGTATTCTCTGGTAGCCTACTTCTATGAAGGTTGTAAGAGACAATACTTGATCTGTAGTGCTTCTGTGCGGTCTGAATCCTGCCTGCTCCTCTGGGATTTTTTGATTATCTCTGGGCCAATCCTATTGAGAAGGAGCCTTTCTAGTAATTTATATGTCACACTAAGCAGGGCAATGGTGCGATAGCTCTCTGGTGTATCACTTTCTTTACCTTTCTTCAAGATGGCTATGCTCTTCGTTTGTTTGAATAACTTTGGCAATTGTCCACTCTGTAATATATTCGTGAAGAAGTTGGACAACCATATTCTAGCTCCGTCTCCACAATGAATGATAAATTACGGGTGGATGCCATCCAGAGCTGGTGCTTTCCCTGGCTTAATGTCTTAAATTGCAGCAGTTAACTCATCCTTAGTAAAAGGTCTGGAGTATTCCAAGAT
Organism: Meconema thalassinum; assembly: GCA_946902985.2. Taxonomy (NCBI): domain Eukaryota; kingdom Metazoa; phylum Arthropoda; class Insecta; order Orthoptera; family Tettigoniidae; genus Meconema; species Meconema thalassinum. The sequence goes on from OX336391.1 coordinate 220,485,403, forward strand.
ATCTGAGGCATCATCTTTCAAAGTTTTCAGTTCTTTCTTTATGGGTTTTGAAAAACCTTTCTCCCTGCTACTTTTAGAAGTCACGACTATGTGAGAAGCAATTTTGTTTGGGTGAATATCTGGACTCATTCATGTTATAGGTTTGCCATCCCCCAGCTTCCTGAGAAGCAACCAAGCTCCACGACTACATTTTGTAAAGTCAAGAGATTCCACTTTAGAAATCCACTTTTGTTTTCTTGCAGCATCTAGGCTATGTAAAAGTTGATATGCAATTTCGTGATCACCACTGTCAATATATTGTTGGTAAAAATCATCAGTTTCGTCACTCCATCCAGGAATATACTCTTTACGGAAGCCCCTAGGGATGTGTTTTTTTGCTGCAGATATCACAGCTCCCACAAATCTCTCGTATTGTTTTCTAGTTGGTGGTATCCTTCGTAAACATTTATCAAGGTCCTCTGTAAAGGCAGACCAGTTAGCTTTATTGAAATTCCAGCGTGGTAGTGGGGTAGATGAAACTAAGGGAATCCGGATTCCAATCTCGTAAAGGACTAGCCGGTGTTTGCTGTGAGGAAAATCAGCGAGCACTTTTCGGGAGATTGATAACCACAATTCAATAACCACAATAGAAGAATATACACATGGATGAGACCAAGCGATACAGACGATACGTTTCCAAATCGACTTAATTATGGTCAAGCAGAGATTCTGAAACCAGATTTTAGATTGCAAAACAAATCCCGGAGCTGGCATAAACTCTGACCACAATCTGGTTGTTATGAGATGCAGATGAGGTTAATAAACTGAAGAAAAGTGAGAAGCCAAAAAGGTGGGGCAATAGAGAAACTGAAAGGGAAGGACGTGAACGAAAGATTAATGAGGAGTATAAGAAGATTAATGATAACTTAGGACAAACTTCAAATGTAGAGGAATGGGCACTTTTGAATAATCATCATCATCGGTTATCCACTCCAGTTGCCCGGGTGTGGTATACAAGCGCTCTCCACTTCTGTCTGTTCGTGTACCACTCTTCTCTCAGGACTGTATCCCAGTTGACTCATCTTGTACCTATATCCACTTTCACTTGCTCCAGCCATCTCTCCTAGGTCTTCCTAACGGTATTTTTCCAAACACCACTGTCTGAAGTCAATGTTTTGTTGTCCTACCATCGTCCATTCCAACGTGTCCGAGTCACTCTTTCATTGAAGGATGGGTACACACCTGCTTCTTCTCTTATTCTTCCACTCCTTACTCTGTCCTTCCTTGTTTTCTGGACCATAGTTCGCAGGAACTTAATTTCTGTGGCTTGCAGTTTGCTAACCACTTGTTTAGTTGTTAAGCAGGTTTATAAACCATATGTTATTATGGGGTTGAAGTATGATTGCAAGAGGATCTGTTTTGTCGTAAGGGAACTTTTGAAGAATAAAACAACGAAATCCGCAGAAGAAAGACTTAGAAAAAAGGAAAGAATAGGTAGAAAACCGTGGATCATTCAGGATATACTAGAATTAATGGATAAACGGCAGAAGTACAAGAATGCAAGAGATGAAATGGGGAAAGAAGAATACAGACGTCTGAAACATGAGGTGAACAAGAAGTGTAAGGAAGAGAAAGATGAATGGTTGAATTAGAAATATGCCAGTATAGAAAATTGTCTGAAAGTAGGACTAGTAGATACAGTTTATTGAAGGATTCATAGCACTTTTGGGGAAAGGAAGACTAAGTGCTGTAGGCCTACTATTAAAGACTCAGATCGAAGACCTCTAACATAGTTGAAAAGGTTGAGAGATAGAAAGCTTACATAGAGCGTTGGTATAGGGGTAAGGAGATTCTTACGCCTTCTGCTGAGAAAGCCTTTTATGTGAGACCATATATTCTGTGTTTCGTCATTATAACTGTAATGAATTGTGGATTGTCGATATTAATGTCTTACATATTTAATGTGGCAGCTGCGTGCTATATGCAGTGTGATAGTCTTATAACTAAGGCAAGCTAGGTATCTTATCTGTTTCTCCGCTCTTACAAAGGTTCGAGTAATTGGGCAACTGGATCCTGAGTTATTTTTAATAGGAGACTATCCTCAACTACCATCTTGAACATATGGCGGGGATGTTCATTTGCCTTTGACATACAAAGCCCATACACGGTTCTATATTAATGCTAACTTGAGATATTGTATTTCTAAAATACATGTAGAGTAATCTGCTTGTATATTTTATAATTTCAATTAGGCCACTGCGCGCTATATTCAGGGTGATATCCTTATGAATAATGGTAGTGAAGTCCTTTCTATGATCCTCCTCTCTCTCCAAATTTCACATTAATTGTTTTATTGGGTTAAGTATACTCAAGTCTTAAGAAAACGCCCAGCCGCCATGAACGCATGGAATTGCTGTTCTTTTGACATGCTCATAAGAAAACACATACACACACATTACTGCTAATTTTCGTTGTTCTATCTTAAATATACTTCCGGCAGGAGCTGGATAAGTGGAAATGATGATGATGATGATGATGATGATGACTTCGATTTATTCATTAACATATTCTTTATTTTCAAGATGGACGCCGCACGTTGTATTCAGTGTGTTATTCTTATTGTTTATCTCAGCAGAGTCCGGTATATGGTAATTCTTTCTTACTAAAGTTTCGTTTAAATTGCGGAATTACACTCTTAATGATTCACTATTACGTTTTAATAATACACCAACCGACCTTCTTGAAAATTTAGAAACGCTGTTAGTTTGCTTTGTGTATACAATACTCCGTATAGGTTTCCACATTATCACTAATTTTGGTTATTGTAGTTCACAAACATAGAACTGTATTTATTTTTAATTATGACATTTTAGGATGGCCGCTGCCCGCTAATTTCAGTATGATAAACTTTCTAATGCCTCTTATATACAGTCCTCTTATACAAAGTTTCAACTTAATTGTCCTGTAACATCCTGAGTTACTAATTTGTGTACCATAATAGTACGGCTATCCACCGTCTTGAATCTATGAAGTCACTGTTTTCTTGTTTTGAGCAGTAGAAGCTATTATGTAAGGTTATATTTTACTACTAAAGTTCGTTATTATAGCTCTCGGATACCGAAAGTATTTAATTTATTTTGAAATTTTAAGATGACCGCTGGGCGCTGTATTCAGTATGATTATTTATGGACTAACGCAAGTGAGAACTCATATAGCCTATGATGCTCACCTCTTGACAAGAATCGTATTGATTAACCAATTTCATTCTGAGTTGTTGATAATGATGCTCTAATATTTCACGCAGCCGCCATCGTGTATTGAGCCCGTTTACTCCGAGATACCATGGCGACCGAATGCTAAAACAGCCACCATGAGATTCCATTGCAAGCAAACCATACAGAAGTACTAGACATGCATTTGAACCAGTCCCAGCTCAAGAGTGTTATCTCGGGGGTATCGCGTATGGTTAGGAGGTGTTATGAAACTAGCCCAATATGCATATTCGCATGAAAAGGAGAAACAAACTACAAGAATCACACAGATTTACGATAAAATGCATTCCAAGATTTATTTGGACTCAGATCCCTAGCCTACTCTATATTGGTGATCTAATGGCTAATCCATAAACTAACTAAAATATACCCTTCCTACAGACGTGTGAAAATTATTAGAATCAAATAAAGAATTGAAATCAGTCACAATATTTTATTCAAAATCAATTTATTGACCAACTGCTGGCATCTCTTGTAACCCTACTTAGTATTGTTTTCTCCCTTAACGACTTACACCTTTCCCCATAAGGAATTGTGTCTGGCCTGTTTTCTATTTCTCTCATTGACTTTGGAGTATACCCTCCAACTCCAAGTCAGGTGATTTCAATCCATAGTTCCTGAATCTTGGAATAGTTCAAGAGCGGATCATCAGTAAAATGACTGCCAAATCCTCAGCTCTAAATTCACACGAAATGTAGAGCGAAGTAGGATCAAATCAAAACGTGTGGCATTTTGCAGAAGTTCCAAAATATCATTTTACTTTGAGTTTCTTAAAATAAAATATAATAAGACTCTTGGTTAAACATTGAAAGTAATTTCACCGCCTTGCAAACATATTTAGTGCAATTAGCCGTAAAAAGTACACATTTTATTTTGGGAAACTGGCGTCGATTCTAATAATTTGCACATCTCAGTAGAAAATAAAAGACATTCTCCTCAAGAAGTCCTATCAAACACAAAGACGCGATGAGAAAAACTAGGAATGTGGCGCATAAACAACTAATTACTAATATTAATCTAAATACACATTGTTTGCTAAACTGCACAAATACATACAGTAGCGTGTCAAGATTGTAACTTCCTACTGGCCGCCATTCTCCTGGAGGTCTTTGGTTCTATTCATGGGCTATGAATCCTCCTAGTGTCATAGAATTCGGACATCACCGCACGATAATCTAGCTATTCCCTTCTCATAATCTAAGCCTTATCTGCACGGCTTCCATGGAATTAGGCAGTAAGCTGGGCCATCGTGGAGTCGGGTTGAATCATGTTGTGATGAATTTGCACTGAATTTACTGTTATATAACAGCTTAGGCTTTCACGGCCGGCGTTCATAATTAAGTACAAGTTTTTCGGGCTTGTAGGCCGTGGTCCAGACAGGATATCTCCCGACGTTTCACCGGAAACTGCGTCCGGCATTATCAAGGGTTCCGCTCCTTTCCTTGGTCGGCAGGGAGGTAGCGCGCAGTTCACTACTCCTGTGAGGGTCTGGGCGGGCCACCAAGACCCCGCTGATATGCCAGCTTGGTGTCCTAGGCGAAACCGCACACAAGACACGGCACAAAGATAGAAAAAATGCTGAGTTTTAATTCACAGGCCGTGAAAGCCAATATACCAATTATTCATAAAACGAAATGAATATTGTTACGGCTGTGAGTTTGTGTCATCACTCGCCGCATGAGTCACAACTGCCCCAGGGCTGGGCTGTGCCCTGCCTCCTGTATTGCGCGCGCCTTATGCAACAGGGTTACTAGGACAAAGGGATAGTCCAGAATATTCGTGACTGGACCAGCGATGGAAACCTCGAGAAGCCGTGGACCCTGGATGGATCTAGAAGCATTTATTGAGTCACCGGCCTGCTATATAAGAGTGACCCGTCAAGCAGTGGTGGTTGTGTTTTACGAGCTAGTGCGAGCGATTATCTTGTGCGACAGAAGTGTGGTGACGAAGTGCTGTGCGAGTTACGAAATCCAGTGACATTGTTTCTCCAGCTTGTGGACAGCGAAATAGCCTGCAGCAAGTGATCGTAAGTAATTGTGGTCGGTGAACATAAAGGAGAGGAGCAGGTAGTTTCTGTCAAGGCCACCGTACTCATTAGGACGGATTAACTTCTGTGATCTGTTGACAAGTGGAAGGGGCCAAGAGCGCTCAAGGAAGAGACTTGAGGAAACTGGAGTAAGGCTCCTAATTGCTTGTATTTGCTGATTAGTGTAATTTTCTGGCCACAATAAAGTTAATTATTTCTTTAAGCAGTAATTGGTGTTGTGCTTTGTACCCCCACCGTAATCCAGTTAACAAAAGTGCCACTAGGGGGAGGCACGTAACAATATCCTTACAATTTTAATTTACGTGAACGTTCCTTATTCATAAATCTTGAATGATGAAATCATTTTAACAAATTACTTAACAATATTTACAGACAAAGTAAAGTGCATGACTGATCAAAATGGATCTTTGATATTATCAAGAAGTAAATTTCTAGGTTCTGAAATTCTGTTCGATGTGAATCTTCAATTTGCTAGTCTGAAATATTTCCTTTATGTGATCCAGATCTCTTCTCCCCTATACCCTTCATGTTTGGTATATTTGTATTGTATCATTTCTATTCCCAGTGACACTCAGTGGTAACTGGAGTAAGGAGAAAAAAATGAAACCCAGCCTCAAGTTCGGTCAGGTAGGAGTGTTCGCCTTCCACAGCGCACACTTCCACTGGGGCTCCGACAATTGCAACGGCTCTGAGCATATTATCAACCGGAAACGGTAAGCAAACCACATCTGGGAAGAAAATACGTCGACCGGGATTTTACTGTACTAGATAAGCTTTAAAAAAGACCATAATGGTTCTTCTTTTCTTTGTTGCTTGTTCCGTATTGACTTACAATTAGATTGAAATTGATCTATATAGTTCCAGCTAGTCAATACTTAAAAGATTAAAATTTATTTTAAAATAGTGTACATATGTTTCGCGTTAAATAGCACTCATCTTCAAAACTTCACACAAATATCTCCCCAGGGGCTCACATCTAGTGGGACGTGGGTTGGCGACAACGGGATCCTAGCTGTGTCCGGCATTGCTTCCACTTACATGTGACGGGCTCCTCTCCGTCGTTTTTCCTCTCGACCTCTCTTGGTCAACTCTTGTTCGCTTCCGACCCCGACGGTATTAGGGTATCCGAGGCCTAGGGAGTCTTTCACGTTCCCGCCTTAATTGGCCCTTGTTTCATCTTTCCAGATATCCTCATTCTTCGAGGGGTCCGCCCTCTTTTTCTTTTCATGTTATCTCTGCCTTCTGCACAATTCCCTCAAGGGGGCAGGGTGTATGTAGCCGCACCACTTCTGGTGCACCCTGGAGAGGGCCCACGGCTGGTGAGTTTGGGAGTAGGTGACCCCGAGGGATTCCTGAGCTGGGTCCGATTTGTCCGCTTTTTCCACTGACTTTGGGGCGGGTCCTCTCCTCTTTCCCTTTCCTATCTGCCTTCCATGGATCTCCTTCCTTCCAAGTTCCTCAATCCTCATTCTTGGAGGGTTAAGGGCATTTCTTATCCTCCTGTCCTTTATTTGTTTACCATTTCTTCTTCTAGTATGTAAGTCTGTAGTTAGTAATAGTTATAGTTTTCATTCTCATCTCTTCTTTCACTATCACCCAAACCATTAGAGGCCGATAACCTAGATGTTAGGCCCCTTAAAACAACAATTATCATCATCATCATCATCATCATCATCATCATCATCATCATCATCATCACACAAAGATGTAAGACATTTCTATGACATGCCCACTTTAAAAATCTTTCTTCAAATAAACCAAATTGAATGTTAAAATATTATTTCTCTCTGTTCAGACAAATTAAATGTCCTCGTTAAAATACAGTACATAGCACTACATGAAGTGAAATGATTTTCTTCTCCCTTGTGTAGTATTGAGAACCCCATTCTTAACATTGGAAAAAGGATAGGCTACGTCAAATCGGAACTATGGTCTTGTTAATGCAAATGGCAGCCCAAAAAATAAAATATTATGGTGTCGATGGGTCCTTGTTTCATATCCGATACTTCACAATTAAAAGAGTGACAATGTTCTTATCCCCGTGGGAATGAAGTGTGGTGAGTTGAAACACAAGGCTGATTTACAGGCTGTAAATAATGCTGTTCACTTCTAATACATTAACACAATCTTCCAGCGGGTTAAACACACCAGCCATTTTATAGTGTAAATTGTTGCCTCTAGTCTTGCAATACCATGTTCTTTAGCTAAGGAAGACATAAACGTTTCCCTTAGACAAGTGACCGGGCATCTGATAAAGTCTATAGTATGGTTTTCAATGACTATTTTTAACACAGGATTTGTAATTTGACGTACACATTTGATATATATCTTTATTCTAGAATTAGAGTTCATCCATGTCAAACAGTCTTTACCAACCGTTTTATCGTTGTTAACAATCACATTGCACTTTTTTCGATACTCTCCTTGCACACAAAAGTTACGATTCGATGTTAGGTAATCACACATCTCCGTCTTGTTTAAAACAGCTGACAAATCTTGCGTTATGTCCAAATCTATAACATAAAACTCATCCGCACGGAGCTGTTGCAATATCCGTGGGAGTTCGGCTAGCAGAACGTCTAATTTAACATCGACCTGTAGCACTTTGTATGGTATAACCACAGGGTTTTGTTACTTCTCCATAATGTTAGCCATTTCTTCCTCCCCAAGTTGTTCCCTAAGTCCACGTGCCATCGCACTATTCTTGCTGAGTAGAGGAAATGGTAGTTTTATCTTGACGCCGTGTCTAGCAGAGATGAATTTGGAGAATTTACTACATAAATAGAGGTTGAAAGCACCACACATCTCCTTCTTTAGCAGCACATACGTCCGCTTCTCCAATTGTTCTTGATAGTCCACTTTATAACATACGGTATCCTAACCACCATAATATTATCGCAAAACGGCCCCGTGATCGGTGTAAGTAGATTAACATTTTTATTACTTATGAACGTCTCGTTTTCGGTGTAGTTGATATTAGCATTGTCTGTAATCTGATTATCCAGGTTTTCCATAAACAACCACAAACCTCACTGCTCGTTGGTAGGCTTCGTTCTGCTCCCCATAAGATGAGGGGCGCTAAACGCTTTAGGGCCATTCTACACGAGCGGGTAAACCTCTGCGTTTCGCCCGCCTCCTACCGCGCCATCTGACTGAACCTAGAGTAATGCAATTGGTCTGTCTACACGAGCGTTTTGCCAGTCGCCAGAGTAGGCGTTCGAGACGCGTCGGGCGGGAAGCACGCCTCTGGAGGCGTCCTGCACGCTAGCGGGAAACCCGCGTAGTAAACTACACGTGGCGTTTTGCAATTACGTTTTTGTTTACTTACTACTTACCTCAATGTCACCACCAGTCTTTCAGCAGGATCAATACTCATCCTCATTACAGTGTCATGTTTTGCAAGAGTTTCACCTACAAATCCGAGCAACTCATCAAATGAAGATATCGACATTCGATAGTACTGAAAAAACTTATCAGAGTACTTCCTGTGTTCGTTGAACATAATGTGAAACATTCCACTAGATAAACGATTCGCTAATGTGGAATGAATCCGCCAGCGCCTCTTTTCCCCCATTATGTTCATTATTAAACATATCATTTAACAATAAGATTCCTGCAACGCAACCGACTTTCACTGTATCCATGCCCATCGCAGCATTCAATAGATGCGAGCAGACTAATTTTATTGTCTCAGTAGAAAGAATAGAATAGAAGGCGCTTCTGTTCACACGCCACGTTATGACCGCCATGTGTAGATTGCACAATTTTGGCGCGGTCTGCTCTAGGCGGGTCACACGCCGCGTTTTGACGGTCACGTGTAGAATGAAACATTTTGGCGCGGTAGGAGGCGGGCGAAACGCGGCAGTTTACCCGCTCGTGTAGAAAGGCCCTATTAGGGAGGTCCTTACATACAAAAGCCGCCATGTCCACATTGACAATATTTTCAGAAATTGAGAAAAATGTGCCTCTGCTTTACAATTTGTACTTATCGTGTGTGTGTATTGGACAAGTGATATGTATGAGGTTCGAGAATAATACCTAGTATGAGTAAAGAAAACTAAACGTATACCTATTATTTTTGCTGTAAATCTGGATTTCATTTTGGACTTGGAGGGTTTTGGTTGGAACATGATAGTAATCTTTAATTCAAAATTATGTCATGTAGATGAATGAGAAGCTAAGTCTCTGCAATCACGTATTTTGAAACAATGAAATATTTCAATAATCAAAATCATTTCCACAAAATATGAATTCAAGAATAATGGTTAATTGAATTAGTTATTGTTATGCAGAATAAAGACATGAACTATGTCACGTGAGACGGATGAGCAGTTTCATTGTCTCCTGTGGACTTGGCGGTTCTTGCTTGCCATTTCTACTTGCATTTGTAACATAAATTGGCGGGTTTTGCTTATGACTAATAAAATACGAGCACATACTTCTTCATTGCGCACATACTTGCGTATAGAGCTTAAAATGTCTGAAATTAGACTTGGCGGCTTTTGCATGTAAGGTCCTCCTCTACACTTTCAACTACGGCAAAGTACTCATCGTCTACATGTACCGCGTCTCTTATATACCATTACTCAATTCAATTTTTAGATTATGACGTCTTTGCGTCTTTTAGTTCCAAGAACACAACAGTTGAGAATTGTTACTCAGGTTCTATGGTGACATAATTCGTAATGGAGGGCAGGAAATACTATGATACACATGCGTGACATGTTGAATAGTAGAGGTGATGGGTGAGGTGAGGGAGTGGTAGCAACTAACATAACTATCAGTGTTTAGTTGGTTATTGAGATTTAAAGGAGCGGGACAGCGATTCATCTGCCCCTTATCAGTGTTTGATTACATACACAAGAATACCATTGGGGTCTCAGGGGTACGTATTGATACTCCGGATCCAAAGCCCTCGGGTTCGATTTCCATCACTGCCAAGCAGTTTAATTCTGGTCACAGGGCTGAGAAGAAGCCTGTTCGATTCCTACCTCACCCATTCTGGGCGTTGTTTTCCGTGGTTTCCCCACTTCTACTCCAGGCAAATGCTGGGATGGAGGCCACGGCAGCTTCCTACCCAAATCCTACCAGAATTACAAATACACACACTAGTTCAGACACCATAATAGCAAAGGTTATCATGTAAAGATTGCTATAAACATACATACGGTTCTCACCCAAGTTTAGGAAACCGAATTAGCATAATGTTGAAATGTCCCCTGAAATAACCAACAACACCACACATGCACTAGTATGACAATCTCAATAACACAGGTTATCTCAAACGGTTTCTAACTTAAGGCCATGACCACCTCCTTCCCAATCCTCAACTTGATTACAAACACATAAACTAATAGCCACAACACAAAGACATCAGGGCGGCTTCGGTGGCGTATTTGGTAGCATGCTGAGCTTCTATGCCTAAGGTCGCGGGTTCAAAGTAATTGGATTGTTTGTTCCATGGATGTTCCAACTCCGTACAGGCCATGGAGGCCCTGGGAGTAGTGGAAGGTAGAGGCTTCCACTTTTTGTGACATCGGCACTAGATGGGATGGAGTTGTCAGCTCCACGCCCGGCCGCCTTTGCTCCCAGGAATCATCCTGGTACTCATTTCTGGTGTAGACTGAGTAAACCCCAGGGCTATTTGCGTTTCCGAAAGTGGTAGTTATGTTTCTAAAATCCACTACCTGGGTGGGGGATCGAACCCACTCCCTTTCAGTTAGAAGCTCAGTGCCTCTACCGACTGCGCCACGCAGCCCCCAATTGGATTGTTTAAGAGCGTTAAAAATCCCTCAGTATGCCTTCCTTCGGAGGGGAAGTAAAGTCGGCGGTCCCGTGTCATAGATTTATGGCATGATAAAGAACCTTTCACTAATTACACTTGTGTGAAGCTAAATTATAGGTTAGATTTGACTAACGCTCTTAGGTTACAACGTTCGTCGCCAGGAGCCGACTGTGGTGGCATCTAGTAACCTAGTTCAGAACTAGTTGATCGTTGACGGTGGCGTTTGGTAGCAAAAGATGGAACTACTTGAAAAATTGAATGTCTGCAGTCCTTACTTGAATTTAAAAAAAGATAATAATTATACCCCCAGTGCTTGGAAACACCGTCACTTTTTGAGGCAATTGTGTCAAGGTTCCTTGTTTACCAGCACATTTCATTGCATGATATACATCACATTGTTCGTCGCAAAAGACACATATGCAGCTTGGTCCCGGCTTGTGAAATCCTAAGTTTCTGCATATTTTATGGTGGAACCCGTGGACAGCAAATCTGGTCAGAATATGCCTCAGATCATAACCTCCGCGCGTCCAATCCCTGTTGATCATCGCGTCAGTTGAGTAAAACTCATCCCATATCATGGATCTCTTTAATTGTAGTTCTTGTAATCATTCGGTGTAACTCCTTGTTGTCGGAAGTAGCAGTCTCAGTCTTATGTCTTCAATGAAATACGTCTCCTTGACGAGATCGTATACTAGTCTGGATGTTGTATACTTAGAGACACATAGAACTCTCTTCAGGAATCTGGCCTTCAGACTTTCCAGTTCTTCCTAGTTGTCTTTTCCAGAGATGTTGCCATATTATCCCCAGGCCATATATGGCTGCGGGAGCAACTTTCATGTTGAACAAAGCCATGGCTGTCTCCAAAGATAGCTGGGGGAGGTGTTGAATAACACTAATGTTTCGTATAGCAGAGATAACTCTCTCTTTTAAGAGAATTGTGAAAACTTTTCCCGTTACCTGTAATGTAATCCCTAAATATTTGTATTGGTTACTAGTTCGTAGCTTTTGTCCTTTGCATAGGATAAAATTATCCTTAGATAGTTTTCCTCCGCTTCTGAAAACAACTAATTCGGTTTTCTTTTCATTGAGATTCATATTATTTTCTTCAGCCCATTCCGCTATTAAGTCCATGGCAACTTGAAGTTCTTCTTTACTTTCAGACGCAAGAGCCATGTCGTTTGCTTATATGTATGCGTTAACCTTCTGTGTTTGCTTCTTTATTTGTTTGATTGCATCCTGTGTGAAGATATTAAACAGTAGATGACTTAATGGGTTCCCCTGTAATAAAAAGATAACACACACTAATACAGCCATCACAATTAACACCGGTTATCAGACAGATTTTACACACACCCAAAGTACATGGGGCTACATGACTGCGTTGTCGCAGCCCCTAAACTGAGGAACCAACCAATCAACCAACCAACAAAGACATTACATACATGCAATGCCCGAGCCAAGGAATACAACCGAACGACGATAATAATCTCATGTCCCCACGGAGATTGAACTAGAGCCCCAAGTACTTGATCACGAGAAGGATATAAGGAGTAAATTGAGATGTATACTATAGACTGTACTGACTCTAACCCCAGACCTCTAGGCTATTAGCATTGACAGTCCAAAAAGTGTCGTTGTGAATGAGTAGATTTAATTCCAGGATAGGACCTTAGTTCGAGTACCGGTACACCTACCCCATCCCCTGTCCCTAAAACTACCACAATCTCCAGCCCCTATGTTTCCCCCTAAATTCTCTGAATCTTGGCGCGATGTTGATTGTTGTTGTTATTGCTGCTTCATTTTAGCCATGATAATAATAGTAGTATCGTATGGCCTCGGGTTACGGGTGCAAGCTTTGTTATTTGACACCCAGAGGGCAGCTTGCATTTTGAATTTCGTCGTTCCTTGGAACGCTATGAAATTCAAGGAAGTTAGATATCTAAGCCCCTTGACACTATAACGCTTTCTAGTAGAAAATGGAGGAATTTTGTGTTGGTGGAAAATCCCGAGATTAATTTTGCATTATGAACACGGCCTACTGAATTCAAATGGGTTCTTTAATATTCCAACAACGTATGAAATGCATGACGTGATTTTTGTCACCTTTAAAAAAAATATCACTTACCACGGCCAGGAGCGAACCTGCAAGCTTGGGGTTGGTAGTGCGACACGTTAACCACTCACCCACCGTGGCAATCATTTCAACCATGAAAATATCCCTAGGTGGACTAAAATTCCCCCTAGAATTCTCGGATTCTTAGTGCATTGTTTTTGTTGCTTGCTTACGACAGTTGTTCAATATTACATCATAATTTACGGTATCGATTGTAGTGTTTTAATAGTAGGCTACTCATACTCGCCATACACTTGTGTATTTCTTACGCAGTTGTAATTTTATGTTCAGGTTCTAAGTTTGTTATATGGTGAGTCCAGTATTTGATACAGTACTGTCATTTGTAACTCTTCAGTCGGTCAACACGAATTTGCCCAATGACTGAGCAGGGAAGAATGCATTATAATATGTAAATAACACTCCTGGAAAAAAGACATGTATTAGTTTATAATCACTGGATACCGTACATCTTAGAATTACGCATTTCTTCCTTCAGATCATTGTCTGGAGGTTTAAATTTATATATAAATACTAGCTGTACCCGGCATGCGTTGCAATGCCAATTAAAGAAACTGTTGGCATTGTGACTTTGTTTGTTGAAGTGATTTTGGAATCCCAATATTTTTATTTCTTTTTCCGTTAATCACCTCTAAACTATTGTAAAATGGATTTACAAAGTCGAAAACCTTCCTTGGCGTGTATACAACAACTCATCAAAGTTCCATCACAATCGGATGAATGGGATATGAACGCATACGGGATTTTGTTTAATCAATTTGCACGCCGTCACTCATTTGTTGAATCTACTTGTGCGCCACCCATTGAAAAACGGATTTACTAATTCACAAACCTTCGCAGGACTGTACTCAATTCACCAAAGTTTTTTTTCATAATCGAATGAATGGTATATGAACGCATACGGGACTTTGTTGAAACGATTCACGAGATGTCGCTCATTAGTTGAATCTACTCGTGCGCTACAAATTGTAAAATGGATTTACCAAATCAGAAACCTTCGCGGGAGTGGAAACTACATTTGCGATTTCATTGCAATCGCATGAATGGTATATGAACGCATACGGAATTTTGTTTAAACCATACCGTACGCTACCTATTGTAAAAAGGATTCACTAAGTCAGAAAACTTTCCCGGAGTGTATACAACAATTCACCAAAGTTTTATCGCAATCGGATGATGGTACTCGTATATGAACGCACGCGGAACTTTGTTGAAACGATTTACGTGCCGTCGCTCATTTATTGAATCTACTCGTGCGCTACCTATTGTAAAGTGGACCTACTACGCCTGAAACATTCCCGGATGTGTACACAACATCTCACCCAAGTTTCATCGCTATCGGACGAATGGTATATGAACGCATTCGGGACTTTGTTGAAACGCTTCGCGCGTCTTCGCTCATTTGTTGAATCTACTCGTGCGCTACCTATTGTAAAATGGCTTTACTAAGCCAGAAACCTTCCCTGAAGTGTACACAACAACTCACTCAAGGTTCACCGCTATCAGACGAATAGTATATGACCGCATACGGGACTTTGTTGAAACACTTCGTTTGTCGTCGCTCATTTGTTTAATCTACTTGTGCGATACCTATTGTAATGTGGATTTACAAAGCCATAAATCTTCCCTGAAATGTACACAACATCTCACCCAAGATTCATCGCTATCGGACGAATAGTATATGAACGCATATGGGACTTTTTTTGGAAACGCTTCGCGCGTCGTCGCTCATTTGTTGAATCTACTCGTGCGCTACCTATTTTTACATGGATTTACTAAGGCAGAAACCTTGGCTGGAGTGTACACAATCTCTCACCCAAGTTTCATAGCTATCGGACGAATTGTATATGAACGCATGCGGGACTTTGTTGAAACGCTTCGCCCGTCATCGCTCATTTGTTGAATCGACTCGTGCGCTACCGATTGTTAAGTGGATTTACTAAGCCAGAAACCTTCCTTGAAGTGTACACAACATCTCAACCAAGCTTAATCGCAATGGGATGAATGATATATGAACGCAGGTGGTCTTTGTTGAAACGAATCGCATGCCATTTTGTTGAAGCTACTCGCGCACTATCTACTGTAAATTGGATTTACTATGCCTATAACTTTCCCGGAAGTGTGCACTACAACTCACCAAAATTTGATCGCAATCGGATGAATCGTGTATGAACGCACAGCCAACACTCATTTGTTTAAACTACACGCGCGCTCTCTATTGTAAATTGGATTAACTATGGCTTTAATGATTTCGGAAGTGTGCACAACAACTCTCCAAAATTTGATCGCAATCGGATGAATGATTTATGAACGCATAAAAGACGAACAAACGAACATCCTTTTATATATATAGGCCTATAAATAAGATTATCTAACTACACCAAATACCGACAGTACTCGGTAAAGCGCAGCGCTAAACCATGGGGCCAAGCTCTCTGCTGACTTGGTAGATGTGGGTTCGAGCCCCACCATCGGCCGTCTTTGAAATGGTTTTCCGTGGTTTCCTATTTTCAACTCCACGAAAATGCTAGGACGGTATCTTCTGATAGGCCACGGCTGTTTCCTTCCACATCCTTGCCCAGTTTCATTCATCTTCATTCATTTAATCTCTCATTAACTCCTCTCGTGATGTTGGGTCAGGAAGGGCATCCGGCCGTAAAATCCACCCGCCAAATAGACTTTCATCGCATCTCATCCCCGAACCCGTTGGAAACGGAAATAATAAGAGGTAGACATACACATCTAACTACACTAAAAGTAGTACGTTAAGTCGCTGTTTATATTACGATTAGCAGTTGGAATGTTGTCACACCCCTAATCAGAAATAATAAGGGATAGACATACACATCTAACTACACTAAAAGTAGTACGTTAAGTCGCTGTTTATATTACGATTAGCAGTTGGAATGTCGTCACACCCCCTAACCCAAAACAAATCGACCTGTTTGTAGGATCGAATTCAATCTACAACAACGCACCAACATTCAAATCTATGAGAATCTAGGGGAAATTTGAATCCCATCCAGGGGCATACACCCTGTTCCAAAACAAGAATTAACCCGTTTTAGAGAGAGAGAGAGAGAGAGAGAGAGAGAGAGAGAGAGAGAGAGAGAGAGGGAGAGCGAGACAATTAAAAATAATTAAAAAGATTTAATATTAAAGATTAAAATAAGATAAACAAAAAGGGTAATAAGACCGACCTCGACAACTATTATCTGTCACCTATACGATTTTCTCCAACATTTTTCAATTGAAAAAGTGTCAAAATTCATACCATCGTCTAGGAAGGAGAATTCAGACCTCAGAAAGGTCTTTGTGAAGGTAATTTTTATTTAATTTTAATGTATCGTGAAGTAAAATCAATTAAATAAATTAAAATAATGAGAGAATCAACTGTTTATAAATTTGTATATATAACCCCCCCCCCTGGCACTATACAGCCCATGACGGGCTAAGGCCGACCGAGCGACCGCTGCCCAGCCATTTGGCCTGCAGATATTGGGGTGACGCGTGAATCTTGGCATTCGTGATCGGGGCGCTGTCTCACTGTCAGACAGCTACTCAATTGTCCTCACGAGGTTGAGTGCACCCCGTTCCAACCCTCACGTAAGTTTTAAAATCCCTGACGGAGCCGGGGATCGAACCCGAGGCCTCCGGATGAGTGGCAGGCGCGCTACCCCCCAACACCACGGAGCCGGCTTGTATATATAAACTATAAATAAACAGGCCAACGAGATATTAAAATACGTTTAAACCATTTGAGACTCATTATACACTTACAGATATTCAGATACACACATCAAACAACCTACAACTATGCAAAATGAATGATTCAAATTAAACTGATAAATCATAAACCATTCCTGTTCTAAAGCTGAAGTCGAAGAATCTGCTGTTGCAAAACATTTGTTGGAAATGATGGCCACAATATAAATTGGAAAAGTGTCAACATTTTGGGAAGCTTAATGTATACCATAAAATTATACGAAATTGGTAAGAAAAGAATCATAAGTAGTAAAAGTCTGTTTAGTCTATTTTTGAACTGTAAAAATAACTTTTTGAAGTGCAATAAGATTCAAAAGGAGCGTATAACAAACACATTTTATAAGTGATGTGAGACAATTTTCCTTCAAATTCAGTATATAAAACCTTCCTTCTTACTTTTTCTCTAGAGAATGTGTCTATGATGTCATCATAAGGCACCTCTCGAGTCAGCCTTCCCTCGATGTTGAGCAGTGCAAATGATGGTAATCTATCATGGCTGGTTGAAGCTCACAAGTAGTTTTTCACACGACGAAGGGTAGAGAAGGATCTTTCTCCTGCACAGTTTGTTGCTGGTGTACTAAGGACCATTCTTAAGGCAATGTCAATGTTTGGGTAGATTTCAACTGCATCAAAATGACGCAAAACCTTGATAATGTCCGTTAAAGTCATGCTGCTTTTTTTCTTTGGGAGTATTTTGCACCAAAAAGGGTCTCAAATGTAAACACTCGTCTTTTACCACGTTTGCCGGAGTAGAAGTGATAAACCACAGTTAACCATTCGTTTGATGGCTGAGATAAGCACGATCCCACCTCTTCTGAGTTCTTGCCTCACAGGATTCAGTGTACTCCGTTCTCCGTACCAACCCTCAGACGAGAATTAAATTTCTTAGCAGAGCTGGAAATCGAACCCAGGACCCTTGGGTCCATAGTGTCACTATGTTCCCCGATGCCAAGGAGGGCGGCTACGCCAAAAAATAATTGAAGGGTCCGTTTTTAAATCAAGTGCTGGTATGTGTGCAGGTACGGAATGGAGATGCACGCTGTGCATGTTCTGGACTCCGCCCCCAGTATCAAATGCAAGAGACAGGAAAAGGACAACCCGGAGGCTATCGAGGACAATGTCGATATACTTAGTGTGAACGTCTTCTTCAGGGTGAGTTAAACAGTACCTCTATCCTAGTCATGGATTGAATTTCTTCGCGCTGAAAAGGAGTTTGGCTCCATGACAAGCAGCTCTCTCAAGGGATGTCGGATATTATTATTATTATTATTATTATATACATTTTGTTGGCCTTTAAAGGCCACGTTAGGCAACAATTGAACACTATTGGAAGCCTTCTTCGCCGCCCAAAATCTTCGCTTTCTTTCTCTGGCAGCCTGTCTTAGTTTTTCTGTCAAACCACTGTTCTGTTTTAGTCGTCCTGGAATTGCTGGAATTTGTCGATAACTGACCTAAACTTAGTGCGGTTTGAAATGTCTTCCGAATTTAGTTTAACCTGATAAAGATCCTTCCACACCTTCTTGAACCATTTGTCACACACTTACAGTAGGTTTACTGTCGAGTATTCTAAAAATCTTTGAACCCTTATCATTGTGTCCAATAATAATGTTTCATATTAATAAAAACGATGGAAATACTAAATACATGAAATGCTGGATATTTGAGTAAAATTGATGTAGCAAGAAATCTGGACTTGGTAAGACATGCTACGTGCTGGCTGGAAATGACCAATAGTTTCACAACCAATGTTATTCTTGGATTTCTGAGAAAATCAGATATGACGCTGTGGCGTACGTGACCATAAAAGGGCAAAATGCTGCGTACAAGGCAAGGAGTGAGAGAGAGGAGAATAGTCGTGACGTCAAAATAAGGGCGGGATTTGTAAGGTCAGAACTCCGAAGCCAACTTATCTGACCAATAAGAAAACATGACGCCAGAACATAGCGTCAGTGTGTTTTGCGCGGCAATCGGATATAAAAAGATCTAGCGATCGGTTTGCATGTTCGACGGCAGATTCGCGACCTGTGAGAAAATACAAGAATTTTGAGAGGTCACACATAATTATAGGCCCATTACTTAAAATATTGAGGAGCTGTTTTACTCCCACCATTGAAACTTTAGGCTTTCTGTATATATACAAATGTCTGAGATGAATCGGGGCACTCCTAATTATTCTTCGACAGTCATTTTAAGACGTCCTTAAGACGATATGGTTTTAAAATTATAGTTGTGTGTCGGCAACGAAGTTGGAAATTTTCATAAATTGTGAGATGGCAATTAGCCATAGAATAGGGAAAGTCGACGATTCTGCATAGGACGATCTGAGGAAATAAAATACTTAGAACGCAGATAGAACAGTTTAAAAACTTTGATTTAATTGTGTTTTAACAGCAGCAAAATGTCGACCATGGAGAGAAGACAGCAAGCTTCATCCTCCATTACCATCAGTGTTATGGGCTAACGGCCTAATGATGGGAATTGACGAGGCGGGAGGCCTCTGGAAAGCAGTTTAAGTGATGAGTATTAAAAAATTGATTTATTGATTTTGGACGAGGGGAATCGCGAGAGATGTGTGGAACTTTGTATAGATTTTATTTGTGTGTTTAATTTAAATTTCAGGGTTTGATTTCTTAACTGACATGCGTGTAGTAAATTTTGGCATTGCGTGACAATTATGTTGTACAGTAAATTTTGTAATTTAAATGTTTTCCTTATGTATACGTAATTCTTATAGCGAAACGGCCGCATCGATTAACGTATCTATAAAAAGTGTAGCCATGAATGAGAACCTAGGAACGACAATGATAAATGGACTGATTTAATGATATGTTAAACTAATTACTACGTGGGGGGAATATTTGCATTTTGTTGCTTTGATAACTCGGGCTAGGACTGACCCTGTTATTAATTCTTTATTGTCATTTGGACATGTTGTGTGTCATTATCTGAGGGGTGTGCTGATTAATGCTACGACGAGATCTTCGAGAAATGTGCCACGTGTTTTTGGGTGTAAGTGATGATGATGAGGAGAGGTAAAGCCTGTCCATGACTGCGATATCATTCCGGCAAACTAGTTATCCGTGGGGATAAGTTTGACCTGGGAATGTATTCTTAAAAATCCCTGAGAGGATGTTTTGAGATAATGTGTTATTTATTTGTACGCGTTTAACAGGTGGCGATTAGCAAAGGTGCTGTACGCTGGCTATGGGCCAGAATCTATATTTAGCATGGCACTAATTACTACTTGGGGGAAGAAATCAGCCACTCTCTCGGTGATGCGATAACAGGCCCGGTTGTCTCCAGCTCGTTATGACACGTTATGTTTGCTTTAAAGCCTAATGAGTTAAGGTTATTTTATTTGGTTTAATTTGGGAAGTTGCCATGTTGTCGATCCAAGTTTCTTTTATCATTACTACGACTTATTTGTTCATTGTTTTAAAACGCCAAACTTTCCGGCGTGAAAATTAAAAGTTATATTTTGTTGTTGTTGGCTCTTATTTTCAAGGCCATTGTATTCATATAAATATAATTTGGCAACCGGCCAAACCGGTTCATGTCATGTTATGCCTTCCTAGTGTTTAAGGTATAAGTCGGTAATTCCGCAGCCCTTATTTTAAATAATACACACGTGTATTTGGTTGTGGTAATCTAAGGTTAGAGCATGTCAGTAGTGTATATAAATATGTAATTGTTGTTCCCACATTTCCGTAATTCGTCCTTCGCAGTACGGAGTCCGTTCCCGAACCAACTGTTTTGGTCGGAAACGAGCGCCCGTCAAAATGCTCATTACTTGAACTAGTCTTAAAACCCGTGTCGCTCATAAATATTAAATTTTTGTACTATTTTATTTGTTTGTTATATTTGGATCTTGTGATCCGTTTTCTTTTGTTACTTTGATTTAAGTGACATTGCAGTCACAATGCTTGTTGACAGCTGTCATGCCGTGTCGTCACGGTACGTCAGGCTGGTCAGTGTTAGATCTGTTCACGCGAGTGAACAATAAAAGGGTGGTTATAGTTTTCTTTTTTTATGTTTGATTCAGTTAATAAATTTCATTTGTTAGTAGATCCTGTTGTTTTTCTTGGCTTTGTAATAATAATAAGTTAACCTTATGAATCCTGGAAGTTATGTTGATAGCAAAACCTCTAAATCACATTCACAAGAATCCATTACGACCCCGAAATTTTGAATCTTGTCTACATGCTATTTTCCAAAGGGTTTATAAGAGTTACTTTGGCTTCCGAACGTGTGGCATTTGTGTTTTAGAGTAAAAAAATAGATCACCGGCATGTGATAAGTTTATTAACGTAAGTTAGGCGAAGATAGTACCGCCAAATGTTTGAAAATATAAAGTCATGGAGTTTGCAATAAAGTAAATGTGGAACAAGTTAAGTGTTTGAACTTTGATTAAAATTAGAACAAACTGTTCCAGGCGCCCAATAAAATTAAATTAGCTTTGTGTAGAAAAGCCAAACTCAAAGAATTATTTGACAGGAAGGTTAGACCTTAAAAACTAATTAATACTCTATTAATTGGTTAAAATTTGTAAGTAAAGTAAGGTCAGGAAGATTATAACTGAATCAAAGGGTTAAAATTAAATGGAATAATAAGTAAATTATACTCAGTGATGCTATAGTTTGTGGGAGTAATTTAAAGTAAATGAACTGAGTATGTAAAGGGTTAATGTGTGTATATTTAATATATGTGAGCGCGCGTATCCAGGGCTCCGCCCTTATGTCATTTCCCTATGTCTCAAATATATTATTGTTGTGATGGCAACTCTGGGAGAAATTCGCGAAGTGATTGAACTAGCATCCGCTCGTACGCGAGAACAACTTAGTGAGATGAGAAAAGACATAACCAATGAAATACAGACACAGTTAGCGGCAAATAGTGAAGAAACGCAGACACAGTTAACGGCCATAAATAAACAATCGACAGAAACGCAGACACAGTTAGCTGCTATAAATAAACAATCGGAAGAAATACAGACACAGTTAAACACAAAACTATCTGAAGTTAACGAGAATATAAATCAGAAAATCGCTACACAAAACATTCTGGTTAGTGAACAATTACATAGGCAGTCTGAGAAAAACAATGAAATATTAAACGCACAAGACGAAAGGAACACTCAAAATCTAGCTGCGCTAACGGTAGAAATCAAAGAGCACACAAAAGAACAGCTAATACAATTAGCAAAGGACGTTAGCACTAACAATACCAAACAATTAGGAATAATAAAAGGTATCGAAGATTCGTTTAAAATGGAAATAAAAGGAATGGATGAGACTGTTATGGCAAAACTAGCACAAATCGAGCAAGCGTGTTTGACCAGCTCATCTGAGATTAAAGAAGCACACACAAACTTAGAAAAAAGGTTTGAGATGATCGAACGAGGGACACAGGGTATGCAAGATCAGATAATTACAGTAGATAACAATATCACGGGCTTAGTGACGGAACTCAACAAATTAGAAATACAATCAATTAAGAAATGGAAAAAGTTAGAAATTGACCAGGAAGAAATTAAACAAACATTAGAACAGAACAACATTTCTCTGGGAGAAAGGATAGATAAACTTGAAGATAATCAGGAGGCTAATCAACAGGAAGTCGAAAAACGCTTTGTTAAATTGAAGGATACTATTAGGAAAGATTGGACCAAGATGAGCGCTGATTCAAAAGATGAACGGCTCGCAGTAAGCAAGAAGCTAGGGGAAAATAACGCGAAAATACAGGCGTTAGAAGAAAATATGAAGTTAAGATTTCAAATTCAAGAGGACCGCATGATAAAATCGGAGTTGCAGTCACTTGGACATAATACGATGTTTGCGACACTAATGGAAAAGGGGAAAGGGGAGAATGCGGAAAGAGAGCACACAATAGACAGCCACGAGCTTGGGCAAAGTCCAAGAACGGTAGACACGCAAGCATTCCAGAATTATGAGGGTCGTAGCTCGACACCTCAAAACACACTACTTCCCACGCAAGTTATACAAGTCATCCGTGGAAACGAATTTAAACCGAATAAGTTTTTACCAGAGAGCGGAGGGACACCTAAAGCTTTCTTAAGGGAACTGACAGAATATTTTTCGGACCAAAATGTTAGCTCAACGCGACAATTAAGAATGGTTGAAAATTTTTTGGCGGGCTCAGCACTTACCTGGTATCTTGGATTTAAGAACACATTTAAATCAATGGAAGGTTTCCACAAGGCCTTCCTAAGCAAATACTGGAGTGGGTCGTATCAACAAAGCTTGCGAATGGACTTATACTCGCGCAAATACCATTCCACGCATCAGACGAAATATGCAGATTTTTTCGCCATGCAACTTGTCAAATTGCAGGATCTTGATAATCCCCCGAGCGAAATGGAGCTAATAACTACTATAGGAAAGCAGATGCCTATTAGCGTTCAGCAATTCTTGGTGGCGGCAAATATTACGACCGTGGTCCAGGCAGAAGAGGTATTAAGGAAGATAGATGAAACCACTAATTACATCAACCCGAGAGAGAAGAGACAGATAGAGTTAGTTAATGCAGTCGAAGTAGTCAAGACACCGAACAAAAACACGAGGTCGCAAGCTACAAACACTGGGGATAACCAAAGACGGCAGAGCACCGAAGAATATGAGCCGAGATCTCAACCGAGATACGAAAATAGGGACAGAAACCATAACAATCAGGAAGAAACTAACCGCTACCGGAACACAAACAATCAGCAGTGGCGAGATAATAGGAGATACCAAACGTCATACAATAGGAATAATAATAATAACGCACCTTATAATCGGGGATGGCGTGGAGGACACTATAATCAACAATATAGGCCCAGAGACAATAGGCGTTACAATCAACAATATAACGCACAAAATAACCAGCGGTTTAACGAGCAATCGGATCCAAGGGATGATCAGAGAAATTGGAACGAGAGACACGCTGAGTCACAACAGTACCTAGAAGAACCACGTAACATGGAAGGAAATAATGATAAATGGGAAAGAGCGATAGATCGGCGGAAGAATCCCGACAACCACGAGGAGGAAAACGGAACACATCAAATGTTGGAGGCCATGCATGTAGAAACCCAGAGATATTTGGAGGAGCTGCATGGAGAAGAAGAAAATAGAGCAGCCGACAATAGGAAACAGAAGAATAGCAGGAGAGATTCGCAGGCCGTGTCAGGCAAGGGTCTCGAAATATGGTAAAAAAAAGTTATTGTACGGGAATAGGAGAAGAAGAAGGGAGAAGGAAGAAGATGGCAACGCGGGGGAAGAAGAAGGAGATGACATCACGGTAAAATGGAGAAGAGACAGGAGCGGCTTAAGGAAGTTCAACTAGGGGTTACGAATTTAGGTAACAACGCCTACAGAGTCCGAGAGGTGAGCAAAGGAAACATGGCAGTGTATAATATCTCATTTAAAATTGTATCATCAGAGAGAGCCATACGAACCGAGAAATAATGTTACTGCAGCAAATTAAACATTCGCGTGATAACATACAACAAAAGATACGGGGGTACTCGAGTGGTGAAAGCGCTCAAAAGACAGCTCTGACGTGTTTACAAGTTCAGGCGGAAGTCGTTAATGAATATGTTGATGTTTTGAAAGAGTGAGAGGGGAGACGAGTAGCAAGGAAAGAGGCCGGAGGGCATAAGTATACAGGAATTTCCTAATGAGTTTGGAACGAGACGGCTACTGAAACAGACAGAGGCGGACAGTCATTATATTTTGAGGGGACCAGCAACTTCAAATTTGAGCCAGAAAAGTAGGGGATGTGAAATTCGACTTCATTTGAGTTCGAATTTCATCAACTAGGGGTCAGATGAACCCTTATCATTGTGTCCAATAATAATGGTTCATATTAATAAAAACGATGGAAATACTAAATACATGAAATGCTGGATATTTGAGTAAAATTGATGTAGCAAGAAATCTGGACTTGGTAAGACATGCTACGTGCTGGCTGGAAATGACCAATAGTTTCACAACCAATGTTATTCTTGGATTTCTGAGAAAATCAGATATGACGCTGTGGCGTACGTGACCATAAAAGGGCAAAATGCTGCGTACAAGGCAAGGAGTGAGAGAGAGGAGAATAGTCGTGACGTCAAAATAAGGGCGGGATTTGTAAGGTCAGAACTCCGAAGCCAACTTATCTGACCAATAAGAAAACATGACGCCAGAACATAGCGTCAGTGTGTTTTGCGCGGCAATCGGATATAAAAAGATCTAGCGATCGGTTTGCATGTTCGACGGCAGATTCGCGACCTGTGAGAAAATACAAGAATTTTGAGAGGTCACACATAATTATAGGCCCATTACTTAAAATATTGAGGAGCTGTTTTACTCCCACCATTGAAACTTTAGGCTTTCTGTATATATACAAATGTCTGAGATGAATCGGGGCACTCCTAATTATTCTTCGACAGTCATTTTAAGACGTCCTTAAGACGATATGGTTTTAAAATTATAGTTGTGTGTCGGCAACGAAGTTGGAAATTTTCATAAATTGTGAGATGGCAATTAGCCATAGAATAGGGAAAGTCGACGATTCTGCATAGGACGATCTGAGGAAATAAAATACTTAGAACGCAGATAGAACAGTTTAAAAACTTTGATTTAATTGTGTTTTAACAGCAGCAAAATGTCGACCATGGAGAGAAGACAGCAAGCTTCATCCTCCATTACCATCAGTGTTATGGGCTAACGGCCTAATGATGGGAATTGACGAGGCGGGAGGCCTCTGGAAAGCAGTTTAAGTGATGAGTATTAAAAAATTGATTTATTGATTTTGGACGAGGGGAATCGCGAGAGATGTGTGGAACTTTGTATAGATTTTATTTGTGTGTTTAATTTAAATTTCAGGGTTTGATTTCTTAACTGACATGCGTGTAGTAAATTTTGGCATTGCGTGACAATTATGTTGTACAGTAAATTTTGTAATTTAAATGTTTTCCTTATGTATACGTAATTCTTATAGCGAAACGGCCGCATCGATTAACGTATCTATAAAAAGTGTAGCCATGAATGAGAACCTAGGAACGACAATGATAAATGGACTGATTTAATGATATGTTAAACTAATTACTACGTGGGGGGAATATTTGCATTTTGTTGCTTTGATAACTCGGGCTAGACCCTGTTATTAATTCTTTATTGTCATTTGGACATGTTGTGTGTCATTATCTGAGGGGTGTGCTGATTAATGCTACGACGAGATCTTCGAGAAATGTGCCACGTGTTTTTGGGTGTAAGTGATGATGATGAGGAGAGGTAAAGCCTGTCCATGACTGCGATATCATTCCGGCAAACTAGTTATCCGTGGGGATAAGTTTGACCTGGGAATGTATTCTTAAAAATCCCTGAGAGGATGTTTTGAGATAATGTGTTATTTATTTGTACGCGTTTAACAGGTGGCGATTAGCAAAGGTGCTGTACGCTGGCTATGGGCCAGAATCTATATTTAGCATGGCACTAATTACTACTTGGGGGAAGAAATCAGCCACTCTCTCGGTGATGCGATAACAGGCCCGGTTGTCTCCAGCTCGTTATGACACGTTATGTTTGCTTTAAAGCCTAATGAGTTAAGGTTATTTTATTTGGTTTAATTTGGGAAGTTGCCATGTTGTCGATCCAAGTTTCTTTTATCATTACTACGACTTATTTGTTCATTGTTTTAAAACGCCAAACTTTCCGGCGTGAAAATTAAAAGTTATATTTTGTTGTTGTTGGCTCTTATTTTCAAGGCCATTGTATTCATATAAATATAATTTGGCAACCGGCCAAACCGGTTCATGTCATGTTATGCCTTCCTAGTGTTTAAGGTATAAGTCGGTAATTCCGCAGCCCTTATTTTAAATAATACACACGTGTATTTGGTTGTGGTAATCTAAGGTTAGAGCATGTCAGTAGTGTATATAAATATGTAATTGTTGTTCCCACATTTCCGTAATTCGTCCTTCGCAGTACGGAGTCCGTTCCCGAACCAACTGTTTTGGTCGGAAACGAGCGCCCGTCAAAATGCTCATTACTTGAACTAGTCTTAAAACCCGTGTCGCTCATAAATATTAAATTTTTGTACTATTTTATTTGTTTGTTATATTTGGATCTTGTGATCCGTTTTCTTTTGTTACTTTGATTTAAGTGACATTGCAGTCACAATGCTTGTTGACAGCTGTCATGCCGTGTCGTCACGGTACGTCAGGCTGGTCAGTGTTAGATCTGTTCACGCGAGTGAACAATAAAAGGGTGGTTATAGTTTTCTTTTTTTATGTTTGATTCAGTTAATAAATTTCATTTGTTAGTAGATCCTGTTGTTTTTCTTGGCTTTGTAATAATAATAAGTTAACCTTATGAATCCTGGAAGTTATGTTGATAGCAAAACCTCTAAATCACATTCACAAGAATCCATTACGACCCCGAAATTTTGAATCTTGTCTACATGCTATTTTCCAAAGGGTTTAATTATTATTATTATTATTATTATATACATTTTGTTGGCCTTTAAAGGCCACGTTAGGCAACAATTGAACACTATTGGAAGCCTTCTTCGCCGCCCAAAATCTTCGCTTTCTTTCTCTGGCAGCCTGTCTTAGTTTTTCTGTCAAACCACTGTTCTGTTTTAGTCGTCCTGGAATTGCTGGAATTTGTCGATAACTGACCTAAACTTAGTGCGGTTTGAAATGTCTTCCGAATTTAGTTTAACCTGATAAAGATCCTTCCACACCTTCTTGAACCATTTGTCACACACTTACAGTAGGTTTACTGTCGAGTATTCTAAAAATCTTCTTTGTAAGTCTCTGCTCATCCATTCGAAATAAATGCCCATAGAATTTGAGTCTCCGTTTTCTCATTGAATCCATCAATGCTCTGGTAGAGTTGTTCCCTTTCTCCCAACCTATATTGGCCGTCCACACTCTTTGGACACATTACCTTGCGAAGGATCTTTCTTTCGAATTACTCAGCGTTCCTCAATCCCGCCTTCCCTGTCATAAATTCATAAATTCCTCATTTTACATTGGTACAATGACGGATAACACAGATTAATGTCAAGCACTTTCAAAGTTCATTCTTCATTTAGGAATCGTCTTACTGTATGACAAGTGTGTAAGATCACCGACTTTTGGTTCTGTCCCAGCTTGTGAACCATTCCGAGAGCCTGTCTTGAAGGTACAATTCCGGTTACAAACAGAATGAGAGGCCGGGTGTACACCTGGTTTAGCTTCCACATTTGTTTTACTTCAATGGATGGGTGTATTTATCGACCTTTTGGGTATAGGCTATTTGAAGGTTGTGGTTGAGTGGTACTGATATATCGATTATCACAGTTTCTTCTGCCGATCGAGGAAGAGAATATCAGGTCGGTTGGCTTTGATGGTTTTACCTGTGCGGATTTCTCTGTCCCAGAATAATATATGGGTTCCATTGTCCGAAACATATTATGGTACTTATAATATAGAAGCGAGGAGTCATCTAGTCCTATAGTTTTAGCCATCTTCCTGTGCACGATCTTAGCAACATTATTGTGGCACTCAGTGTAATCCATATTTGCCAAGGGTGGACATCCACCGATAATGTGATCCTAGGTTTCATCATGCTTGCCACATTTGCGGCACTTATCCTCAACTTCCGTCTGTATGATCAATCTCCTGTAATTCCTTGTAAGAATCACTCTTTTAGAGCTATCATGAAACCAGTGGTCACGCCAAATAATAATAATAATAATAATAATAATAATAATAATAATAATAATAATAATAATAATAATAATAATAATAATAATAATAACTAGGGCACCCGTGCTGCTCCGCATCATTATTTTTCGGTATTGGAATTAAAAAATAACGACATTATGTAATAGTTTATAACATTTATTTCTCAATACTTCCAGACAATGCTCGCTGTGCGTCGACCCTTAAGTTTAATTTCTACTTTTACATCTTTAAATGCCTTTCCTCGGGATAAGGCAACATACAATTCTCCGTGGCTAAAACAGGATCAGGCAAGTAGATTCCAATTCGATGAAGCGTTTGACCCTGCGCTTTGTTGATCGTAATACAAAACGTTAGTGTAATAGGAAATTGCCGTCGTTTAAACGAGAACGGCATTGTAGTGTCAGATAGTGACAAATCTACGCGAAGTACCATTATTCGCTCCCCACTATTCACACCAGTTAGAACTTCTAAATCTATGATATTGTCGTACATGTTTTCTAACTATTAGCCTCGTCCCCTTCAGTAATCCCTTAGTTGCATTGACATTCCTAAGGAGCATTACAATAGCACCTTCTTTCAAAGTCAGCACATGGGGAGGTAGACCACTCATCTCAAGGCTGCGCAAAAATTCAGTGGGAAATTGCAAAACTTCACTTTCTCGTTCAGTTACCAATGTATTCACACTCGTGTAAGATCTAGAAGTTCCTGGAAGTAGATCTGAAACTACCTATTAATTTCATGGCAATGTTCATTTTTTGGTGCAAGAATTGCAGTCGTGGAGAAATTGAAGCTGTCATGAGAGGATGAAAATAAATTGTTGCCATAAATTTCATTGACGATGTCTGTATTTGTAATTATCGAAGATGGCAAGTCTATCAAGTTCTCATCATTCGCAGGGTATTCACCATTACCGATTTTCAAGAGGAAGTCTACAAATTCACATCATCTGCCTTAGCTCGCATATTTTTGTGAAGTTTTAAAATTTTGAAAAGTGGCCACAGAGGTGAAAACCTAATTGAATTTTGTACTATAGCAGCTCTTGATGCATGAGGAACAACAGTTAATACTTGTCTAAAATCTCTTCCTAATATGATAGTTTTTCCACCGAAAGGTACATCATTACGCATTATATCTTTCAGTAACCGGTTGATACACATTAAAGTATGTTAGTTTGCCAAGGGTGTTTCATCCCAAATTATGAGCTTAGCAGAACGAATAATATTAGCCTCTTTGCTGTTCACATTCAAAGCTGATACCGAATTTACGTGTAAATTTAGAGGTAATTTAAATCGGCTGTGAACTGTTCGACCATGAGGAAGCAACATATCAGCAATTCCAGTTCACGCTACAGAAATGACTTGTATACCGAAATTAATGCAACTTTGGATTCAACACCGATACACAAAAGTCTTTCCAGTACCACCTGGTACATCCAAAAAGTATGCCTTGCAGTTACTTGTAGATGCATCATTATTGAGGAGTAACTGAAGAATTTCGTCAATAACAACCCGTTGTTCTTCATTAGCTGTAGCCCTCATCAGTGTTAGTTCTCCAACTTTGATTTTCTCCCGAGTTTACTCTTCATTTTTAGGGGAATCGTACCATGTACCATATGCGCTTTAACCATTTCATACAGTTCTTCATTAGAATGATAAGGAATTTCAGCTGATACAACTTTATCTATGTCCTCTGTGTTCCTAAATTTGCAATTATCTAGTAAGGTTAGTAAGAAACGAATGTGAGGCAGGCCACGTTTTTGAAATTCCACAGTATACAAAAACGCTTTAACTATTCCAAAGATTTCCACTTTATAAATTAGTCTTATAAATTCTTGCACCTTAGCATGGAAAACTCGTACCACAATGTCCGGTCGATTAATTGGTATCGCCCAGGGAAGACTAGAATTTATTATTTCTGGCCATGCAGGGTTGAAGGTGAATGTGATAAATAGATCGGGTTTCACAAACTTTCTGACTACTGCCATAGCGTCCTGGTAATTCTGCATCATATTCCTTGGACTCCCATTGAACGAAGAAGTTAGAACTACCATCCTACCTACTCTCAAATTTTCCTGTTCAGCTCTCAGACGTACAGCATCTGCTAACCCTACATATGTCTCCACACGCAATTTGGTTTGTTCTCTCCGAATGTACTTTAGTTTATCCCCTTCAATGCGACAGTAATAGTACACAAAACATTCTTGTGTAAGTTTTCCAGCAATTATCACTGGATTTAGGGCACCAGCAGGACCATCTCCTCTCACTGCAATTCTATGTAAAACATACTCTCGCATAGCAACAGTCTTCCTTATTGGTGTCTGACGTACACCCTATATGTATATGCCAACAAGGTTCACCACAGGGCCAAATTAAAGTATAACACATGGGATTGTAATGCATACTATCATAATCTATTTTCTGCAATCCGCCTTCCTTTTCATACACTGTAATACGTCTGTGAGACGGTGGCGCTCCATCACCTGTTTCAAACACAGCAGCAACCTCGGAATTTGTTGGATCATTGTAACGTCGGCTATCTGCAGATGGTTCATGGTAGAACCGCATAACAAAATTGAGTCGAGGACGATTTCCTTTCTGAGCAAGAAAGTCTTCCTCTTTGACTTCTGATGCATGGTCTTGTATGAACGAACATAAGGATTAAATTTATTCAACAAATCATTCAAATCTGTAAGTGTCTCTTTGGTCAAGGTAGGTTAGCGTCATGGGATATTCTTACGTCGTTAGCTGCTTGCCACGGTAGGTGTGTGGTTATAGTGTCGGACTACCAACCCCAAGATTGCAGATTCGCTCCTGGCCATGGTAAGTGATTTTTGAAAGGCGACAAAAATCACGATACGCATGTCATACGTTGTTGGCATTTTAAAGAACCCATTGAATTCAGTAGGCCGTGTTCATAATGGCAAAATTAATCTCGGGATTTTTCGCCAACACAAAGTTCCTAATTTCTCTACTAGAAAGCGGTATAGCGTCCAGGAGCTTAGATATCTAACCTCCTTGACATTCATAGCACTCCAAGGAGCATTAAATTCGACACGCAAGCTGCCCTCTGGGTGTCAATTAACAAAGCTTGCACCCGGCACCCGAGGCCATACGATATTATTATTATTATTACTTCATTAACTTTGGCGAAGTCAAGAATATATAACTGATCATATGAAGCAGTTTGTCCATCGTTAGGGTATAAAGATGTTGAAATTCGATAATGAACCATTGCGTGTATTCTGAAACTGTAAGGACCATACTTTTGTGGTAAGTCGACTTTTGCACCAAACGAAACAAATGACATTGCATTATTGTACTGCCAAATATTCTGTCTGAAATGTTTGGATTTTCCATCTCTACCAGTGAACAACTGTTCCAGTTTGTCAATAATTGTAATAGGTGGAAGTTTAATTTTTCCATCATAACAACAGAGAGTGTAGCGTCCTGCAGTATTCTTCTCGGGTTTAAAATACAGCGCAAAGCAATATTGACAAACCACTTGAAGATCACCTACAGAAAAAGGCTTGGAATACGATCTGAAACAGCCACCTTGAAGCAATCTGAAATTTCTGACCCTCAATTTTGTGATTACGATGTCTTACAGTATTAGTAGTTGTCTCGCGACGACCTGTTAAAGTGGCTTTACGTTTAGACCTCTGAACTTGAGGAGTAGCAAATGTATTGTTAGGTTGGTGTTCCCTGTCGGCTACAGATGTACAGAAGAAATATTGTTATTTTTCAAGATGTTATAATGTCCATTGTCGAAATATCCAGTAAATAATAAGTCATGAATCATGTGGCCAGAGCCGTAATCCGTTATTACCGTACATCGCTATGAACTCTGAAGAGATGCTCGGAAAACAACTCACCAGCACTGTGAAGTTCACCTTTCTGTCCATTACCAAGCATGACACACTTATAATCTGT
Source organism: Meconema thalassinum (assembly GCA_946902985.2). NCBI lineage: Eukaryota > Metazoa > Arthropoda > Insecta > Orthoptera > Tettigoniidae > Meconema > Meconema thalassinum. Next base: position 220,518,030 of record OX336391.1, read on the forward strand.
AACCTTACTGATATTTTTTTTTTCCATAGGACACCCAATAATACAATTCTGATATGCAAGTCACGTATTGGAAGGGCCACACTTCACTGAAAAATTCTCATGCACAATGAATCGCCTTTATTCTGTTGTAGATGGACCACACGTAATCAAATTGGAATCTGGATGAAATTGCTTCCCATTTTCCAAGTTACGTTTGTCATACTTCCGCTTAGCATCATTTGTCTTCCTACCAAGACCCATAATTAAAAGAAGTGAAACTACTCGCAAAAATGGTATGTTTAATCATTCAAGTAAAAAAGGATCTTATGGTCCCAGTAATAAACTTATTCACTACCCAACGCGGCCGAATAAAACGTTCCTCGGAACAACATTACGTGTCGTACTGTTTGCTCTTTGAATATGCAATAGCGGGAGTTCCTTGCCAAGGTGGCCGGTCGAGCTATTTGCTCTCTGAATATGCAATGGCGGGAGTTCCTTGCCAAGGTGGCCGGTCAAGCTGTTTGCTCTTTGAATATGCAATGCCGGCAGTTCCTAAAAAGAAAAAAAAAAAACCAATCGCTTCGGTGCTCATGACTTTCCTCAGAATCAACCAATTTAAGTAGTTAATACCTCAAACGAAAGAGCTTGATCCTTTGCGTGTTCTTAGACCAAAATGAACTGCGTACCTCAATTATAACCAAAGATATGATTGCTACAATGAGAAAAAATGTTGAAAAAATGGGAAGTAATATTGAATGTCCACTCATAACTTTCCCCAGAATCAGCCTATTTGAATAGCTAAGAGCTCAAATGAAAGCACTTGATCCATTGAGTTTTCTTAGACCAAAATGACCTGCGTACCTCAATTACAACCAAAGATATAATTGCTTCAATGAGAAAAAAAAAGGATGGAAGAAGTTCAAAATATCAAATAATTTGAGGAAGGTGGAAGTTAAGTGATTTGTAATCCTTCATAAAAAATCCGTGCATGAATAACTTTCATTTAAAGAAAGGATGAAGGAAATCGACCGGTTAGAATGGCCGGAAGGACTCGGTCAAGTTTTCATAAATATTATTTTTAATATACCATAGATTGTTGGCTGACAATGCGGGCTGCATCACGTCACCCCTACCAATGTTCTGGTGCAGAATTGCGAAAATAATCACATCTTGCTTGCGCTACTTATAAATTGCAGTCACGGGGAGTAATTAGTGCAAAACAATTTCTTAGGCCGCTTAGAACAGTTATAATCATGAAAATATTATGCCTACGTAAAAGTGCGGTGGTGTTGGTGCAGTATATTGAGGTTATCAGCTGCAATAAGCATTGGTGCTTTTAAATGTACTTTCATTTATCTGATCATTATCCTTGAGCGCTATGTGGCGATAAATGGCACTATTGCTACCTCAGGAGCACAGGAAGCCGAAGTTTTCCAAAGTGCTCCGATTATTTTCCTATAGCACTATGCGACAAAAGACGACACTATTGGTCTCTGCTATTCTAACAGCCAAAGATATATAGGCCCTAGGCAGTGTGTTTTATTTCACTTACTCCTCTTTCTAATCATATTTTTCAATTCGTTTGTTAATTACATGTGTCAGTACTGTAGTTAGTAAATAGCAGTTTCCCTATTCATTATTATCATTATAATTAGACTACTGAAAAATGACCTGAATGTTACGTCCATTATACTGTACTACTTATCACCCCCACTACACCACCACCACCACCACCACAACCACCACCACCACCACCACCACCACCACCACCACCACCACCACCACCACCACCACAAAAAGTTATATTTTTAATTTTTTTTCTGTTAGTTTAAGTATCATGTGCCAGCTCCTTACTAGTATTAATTATCATCCATAAAACAAATTAATCCACCGGGCAAATCCTGGCACTACTGCTTGTAGCTAATAAAACAAGTAGTCCCGTGAAGAACTAAATAGCCTATTTTCATATATCCCACTGGTCTTTTCCATTAAAATTCTTCTACCTATTACAAGGATTTTTTCGAGAAACATTTGCAGTATATAAATATTTAAATTTCGCATCACCTCCATGTTGGATTTGTGTTCATTAGGTCATTGAGAAGCCCGTAGGTGAACTTATGTTAATAGCCTCTATCAACATAACATAATTTCAGTTTGATTGCTGTAATAGATTTGGAAATATTGCGAACCGTCGAAATATTTTGGATGATTACCTTGTTGGATTGTTCTTTATGTAGGCCATAGAGTTATGTACCATTAGATGACGAATATTACATAGGTTTATCAGTCAAACGTTCACTTCAATCGCATGATTAGGAAACAAAAAATATATTAATATTTTATACAGCCAGCATCTTGTTCTTGTCAAAAAAATTGAATTGAATCAGATGCCAGTAGATTGCATCTTGTATAAACATTTATCCTACCAAGTTTCAATGTGCTTGGTAGATTAAATCTCGAGAAAATGTCATTTACATATTTTAAATTCGCTTGGCTGCCATGTTGGTTATGTACTTACCATGTTTTCAAGCATCACATAGCTGAACGCTCATCACAAATCGACAGGTTATTAGACAAATGCACACAAGTACACGAGGCCGATGACTAAGGTGCCCTTAAAATGAATTAATATTATTAATAAGAACATACTGGATGAAGGCTTTGCTGGTGAGTCAAACAATACTGTACCCTTGAGGGAAGATGGGATGGTTGGGGACAAAGCTATCGGAAGCTGAACGAAGAAGAAGAGTGGCTTCAATTTGATTCTTCAGTCTTTTGACTGGATTGATGCAGCACTCCATGTCTCCCTGTTCTGAGCTAATCGTTTCATCTCTACATAACTACAACACCCTACATCCGAGACAATCTGTTTAACATATTCTAACCTTGGTCTACCTCTACAGTTCTTGTCATCGACCCTTCCTTCCATAATTAAGTTTCCTATTCCTGAGTGTCTTAGTATGTGTCCTAACAACCTCTCTCTTCGCCTAATTAGCAGTCGACAGAAATATCTCTACACTCGTCTTAATACCTCTTCTTTTGTTACTCTACTCATCTGATTTTCATCATTCTCCTGTAACACCACTTCTTTTCTGTTGCGCCAGCAGTCAAAGTTTCACTTCCATAGAGCATCATTCTCCACTCAGATGACCTCGTAGTTCCGCCCCTTAAAACAACTAACTAGACTTTCAAAAATGACTTTCTAATACAGGTGTCAACAGATTCCTTTTCTTTAGAAATGCTTTCCTTGGCTGAGCAACCTACTTTTTACATCCTCTTTGCTTCGTCCATCGCTGGTTATCTTTATACTATTACCCATGATACATACTAATTGCAAGGTAATCAGCTCCTTGGAGAGTACATGTGGATACAGCCCTACTATGTAACATTCCCAGTACAGTGTCTCAATATCCGCCCTGTTTGCAGGTGTTTAATCAGCTACAGCACGCTATGTGGTTGGACCCCATCATTAAGGACTTGGTCCATATCCGACGCGTGGGGGTCGTGTATTGGATTGGAGCACATGCCCCTGGAGAACATCGTGCCCGTCTTCTACAAGAACTTCTACTACTATCCGGGCTCCATGAGTAGCCCACCCTGCACGGAGAACGTGCTGCAAGTCCTCAGCACCAAGACTGCCAGCATTGCGCCCTGTCAGGTGATTCTTATGCTCGTACTAGTACTATCTTATTCAAAACCGCCTTGTTAAACACTAAGGAATGTGGTTTAGTCACTGCTTAAACGTACATGTTTCGGTGTTCAATGACACCTTCGTCAGCGTATAATGAATACAAATAATCTTAAAACTAAGTTTACAAAGATAAAAGAGAAACGGATATAAAACTCAGCAATTCTTCTAGGTTTGTGCCGTGAAAGCCAATATACCATCTTTTTGGAAGCCTTCATAGGGAGGTTAAGGCTGCTTGAGCTTTTAGTTCTCGCAGTCAAGTGGTGCAGTTGCACCTAATATAAAGGGAGGTGACGCGCAGTTCGTCACTCCTGTGGGGGTCCGGGCGGGGACACCAAGAGCCCACCGATGAGCCAGCTTGGTGTCCTAGGCGAAACCCCCACACAAGACACGGCGTAAACCTAGAAGAATTGCTGAGTTTTAATTCACCGGCCGTGAAAGCCAATATACCATCCTTTTGGAAGCCTTCATAGGGAGGTTAAGGCTGCTTGAGCTTTTAGTTCTCGCAGTCAAGTGGTGCAGTTGCACCTAATATAAAGGGAGGTGGCGCGCAGTTCGTCACTCCTGTGGGGGTCCGGGCGGGGACACCAAGAGCCCGCCGATGATCCAGCTTGGTGTCCTAGGCGAAACCCCACACAAGACACGGCACAAACCTAGAAGAGTTGCTGAGTTTTAATTCACCGGCCGTGAAAGCCAATATACCATCTTTTTGGAAGCCTTCATAGGGAGGTTAAGGCTGCTTGAGCTTTTAGTTCTCGCAGTCAAGTGGTGCAGTTGATTTGACGTGATATTACGTCCAATAATATTAAACCACACTGGAGTTGATCGTGATATAACTGGAAGATACATCATATAGCAGCGACGTCCGATTCACTGTAAACTAACCATTCATATGTTTTTTTAATTCTTTTTGTGAGCTTTCTTTTTATTTACATTTCTAATAGTGTTTTGTAAGGATATCCGTTTTCTCTTTCATCTTTGTAAACTTAGTTTTGGCGCCTTTGTGGCATAGTTGGTAGCATGCTGAGCTTCTATGACCAATACCACGTGTTCAAATCCGGCCGAAGTCGTCGGACTTTTTAAGAGCGTTAAAAATCCCTCAGTATGCCTTCCTTCGGAGGGGAAGTAAAGCCGGCGCGGCGGTCCCATGTCATAGATTTATGGCATATTAAAGAACCTTCCACTAATTGCACCCGTGTGAAGCTAAATTGTATAGGTTAAGAATGTAAACAACGCTCTTAGGTGCCTACATTCGTTGCAAAGAGCCACTGCGGTGGCGTCTGGTAGCTAAGTTCTGAACTAGTAGTCGTGGCGTTTGGCGGCAAAAGTAGGAACTATTTAAAAAATTCAAAAGTCTGCAGTCCCTACTTAAATTAAAGAACAGATAACACACACTAATACAGTCATCACAATTAACACCGGTTATCAGACAGATTCTACACACACCCAAAGTACACGGGGCTACATGACCGCGTTGTCGCAGCCCCTAAACTTAGGAACCAACCAACCAGGCAAACTTAGTTTTAAGATTATTTTTATTCAATAAACGCTGACGAAGATGTCATTGAACACCGAAACATGTGCGTTTAAGCAGTGATTAAACCACATTATTTAGTGTTTGACAAGGCGGTTTTGAATAAGATAGTAATATCAGTCTACACGGATATTAATTATTACCATTGTCATAATGGTTAATGTTTACGCATTTTACTCGTACTAGTATCCAGTGGTGTACCGACCGGTTAGAGTTTACATCAATACTTATATTATCCCATCACCTGTTTTACACTACCGCTAGAGAGGGTTGTTTACTCCTGTAAATATTTTAAATGTAATCATGTTCTTCACTTGGTAAATGCCTTATACTCTATTCCCAGCGAGACTCCTCCTCCAGCGTTAGAGATATCCATGGATCAGTTTTGCTGTTATAGTGTGCGATAGGTACATCTTTTAACGTCGCTTCAGGCTGATTTTAAGGTACGTGTAACTGTGTGTCTGTTTCGATAAAGATAATTCGGTACATGAGGAGTTTCTGCAATTTATTCTTATCATTGATGCGGATAAAGCCATCAAGATGGCGGATTTCGAGGGTCAATAGTAGCAGTAAGAATATGGAAAGCAAATCTTTATTTTTCTTTCACATAATATCAATATATAATAAGCTGTCGCATATGGACAAGATGATACCACTGCATCAGTTCAATGTTAATATTTAGTTACTGTTTTGTGTGTAAAACCGCGGCGCCACCGAGTCAGTTAAATCTGAAAGGTACTAAAAGGCACACAAAGCACGTCGGACACATTTCGGGATTCTTCGACCGTCATTTTCCCGGGAACGGTCGAGTGTCTACGGATAAGCTGAAACACGTTTTCACTTGTTTCGACCCCTCTTTCACTGAGCGAAGTTTCTGGGAAATCTGGTTGTTACACTTGGCGTGTTCCCCTCGTAAGTCTGCAAATGCCATGAACGTTCTGTTATCTTTTCTTATTCTACCTTCCAAGAACAACTTACCCTTTTCTTACGTTTCTCCTAAAATCAAATTTATCATTACCCAACTCATTTTCTATCTGTCTTTCCATCCTCTTGCAAATTATTCTAGTAAGAATCTTTGAAGCATGTGTGATCACTAGGGTTCGGAAGTTTACGACCTAAAGAAGTACAAAATATGCAAGCAAATATGCCCTAAAAACTATAAAATATGCCCTAAAAACTATAAAATATGTCCTAAAAAACTATGAATTTTTGGGATTGGTAGAGTATCACTAACGTACAGTAAAGTGCCAAAACGTGATCAGTGATAATACACCAGACACATTTAATCATACAAACTGACATAGAAAATCAGAGAGCTACAGTACATTAACATGTTCAACATTCATTCGGTATTATAGCCTTGAGATGCAGTTCTTGCTCGGTTTATTTACTACACTATTTGGATGCCTGTGTTTGAAACTCGACACAGATAACACGTACCTTGTTAATGACGCCTCAATTTAAACAAAAATTCTGAAATTATAACCAAATATGACCTTATATTACTGAAATATGACCAAAACAATAAAAATGGCCGAAATATGCATTTATAGGCAACATCAAATTTCTTTATACGTGATCAAGGACCCGTCATTCAAACTTATTTTTCAGATTTCGGTAAAAATGAGCTCAGGAAAAAGATATGACTTTTCCTTAACATCCGAACCTTAGTGATCAAGCTGATTTTTCGGTATAGGGATAAAAGCTTTCCTCTTGTAATCAGAGTGTAACTCACCTGTCTCATAAATCCTACTTATAATCTGACCTATGCAAAGTAGCACATTAATGTTGCTGTGAGGGCTAAAAGCTCAAGCAGCCTTTCACCTCCCTATAACAGCCACCAAAAGATGGTTTTAGCTCTCGATGTAGCGTAGGTGCGCTTCATAAGAAGGGAGGTAGTGCACAGTTCGCTACTACTGTGGGGGTCCGGGCACGGACACTGAGAAACCGCTGATGAGCCATTCTTGGTGTTCCTAGGCAAAACCTCGCACAAGTCACCGCATAAACCTAGAAAATTTGTTGAGTTTTAATTAAATAAACTGTTCATCACTGTATAGTTCCAATAAGTCTTTACGGTTTCGATTCCCACTGCTGAATAAGACGCCACTGGTCTACATATTCTTGCGATCCAACATTGCAACGCAGAATACCACTGACGTCACTTTAAAATCTATCAATAACACAAAGTAGTACCAATCCACGCCATGGAGAGCGCAAAGAAGCTTTTAGTTTTTTGTGACCGTTAATCATGAGATAATGAGCCACGGGATCCCCTTATTACGTGGAATCCCAACCACAGGACATGGCATTTCACTTCGAAAATCCCACATGCATTGACCGGAAATCGGACCCGGTCCACCTTGGTGAGAGGCCAAAAGCTTGACCACCGCGCCAACTCGTCCCTATGGAGCACGCAAACCACTCCCCCCCCCCCCCAGGGGGAACGTGGGTTGGTGAACACGGGACCCCAGGTGAGTCCGGCATTGCGTCCACTTGTGCCGAGCTCCTCTAGTTCATCATTCCAGTCGACTTCCCTTGGTCAACTCTTGTTCTCCTTCGTCACCGACGGTATTAGGGTATCCGAACCCTAGGGAGTCTTTCAATTTCGCACCTTAATAGGCCCATCTTTCCTGACCGCTCATTCTTCGAAGGTCAGACCTCTTCTCTTTCTATCCATAGTAGCCTACCTCATGCCTTCTGCTTAAGGTAATAAATGAGGCAGGGTGTGCCTTCAAGAGCTCACAGCCAGTGAGTTCGTGAGTTGGCGACTCTGACGGTTTCCTGAGCTGGGTAGGGTTCATCCCCTGTATCCATTGTCTCTAGGGCGAGCCCTCTTTTCTTTCCCCCCTTTTCCTTCCTGTCTTTCATGGCTCTACTTCCTCACAAGTCCCTCAATCCTCATTCCTCGAGGGTTGAGGGCATTTTCTTTCCTGTCTCTTATTTCCCTTATTCCTTCCTTTTTGTAATTTTCTTCTTTTAGCCCGTAAGTTACACATTGTACTAAGGTTTCGTTAATTTCATCATCATTTCCATTTTCACTCAAACCAAGAGGGGCCGATAACCTCGATGTTAGGTCCCTTAAACAACAATCACCACCACCACCATTTCGATCCTTCCTCTTGTCCCCAGAAGCTCAGTGCAGAGGTTAGCTAGTCCGCCATCAGATGGCAGAAGCGAACAGGCCGAGCTTATACCGTAGTTCGTTGATAGATAACGCTAGTGTGCAGTTTATTCACGTCTGAGAAGGGAACGGCATAATATTTGAAACAGAAGCGGGAGACACCTTGTCAGTGTGTCAACATCTTCTGGACCACCCTGTGAGCATTCTCTGTTGTCGCCCCGGAGATCCGGGTTCAATTCTCAGCTCTGCCAAGAAATTTAGTTCTGGTCTGAGGACTGGAACGGGGTGCACTGTGGCTCGTGAGGCAAAACTGAGAAGAGGACGGTTCGATTCCTACATCAGCCATACTGGAAGTGTTTTTCAGTGGCAAATGCAGGGTTGGTTCCTAACTCAAAGCCATGGCCACCTCCTTCCCATTCCTCTCCCCAATTTATAATTACACACACTAGTAGTCTACAGCCATCACAATAACACAGGCTATTACACAAATTCCACACACAAAGAAAAGGAATCTTGTTTTGGCCGATGTGATCTAGGCTCGGAAGACCATTAAATGTGGCCGATCGTCCTTCTTCTTTGGATAAATAAGTTAGGTTTAATTACTTGATTAAGTGGACTGTATTTGTTAACAGTTTATTGCGTAGATTATTCTTCTGCTGTAAGAAGCCATTCATTTCTGTACAGCAATACTATTCCCCACCACGGAATACTCAAATCCAATTCTCTCCACAGCCATTCTTATCTACTGCTATCTATAGCCGCGAGTCAGGCCCAAGAGTGCACTGCGCTCTATCGGCAGTGCGGAGAAGACGCCAGTCAAAGGGAATCAGATGTGAGAGTCCGAGAATCCCATGCAGACATGGGAACAGAAATACTTAGCCTTGCGGCGCAACACTTAACCTAACATGTCATTTGAATCTGTAACAATCTGTTGACATCGAATATAGATTTAGGTATAAGGAAGTCATTTTTGAAAGCCTTTCTCTGAAGCGTGGTGCTGTATGGAAGTGAAAGTTGGACTGTTGGAGCAGCAGAAAAGAGGAGAATCGAAGCGTTTGAAATGTGGTGTTAAAGGAGAATGATGAAGATCAGATGGGAAGATAGGGTTACAAATGGGAGAGGAGAGATGTTTCTGGCGACTGCTAATGTAGAGGAGAGATTGGTTGGTGGGACACATACTAAGACCCCAGGAAGAGCAAGGCAAGGAAGTGTCGCATATATTCACAGTCAATTATTTTTCAGATCTCTGCACACGTGTTCCCGCTCTAGCAGACCGTCAGTTTGTGTGTAGACATGGCAGGTCCTAGCGGAGTTATTGATGACAAAGAGATAGCTAATTTGCTCGATAATAGTGCCAACGAAAATGATTCCGAGTGTGACAGCGATATAGAGGATGAGTTCGCTATAACTTCCACGATGCAATTCGTGATAATACGCCAAGAAATACGAACACATGGGGTGACCGTGATATTGTAAACCCGCCGGTACCTTTTGATTGTGACAGTGTATGTGAAAATAAAATTGACCCAGCGGAAGGAACACCGATTTGCTTCCAGGAAATGTTTGTAGATAATGTAGGCCTACAAATAGACCTAATCGTTCGTGAAACCAATGCGTGCGCTGATAAATACTCACAGTAACATTGATTAAGCCTCCAGTTTCTAAAGAAATCTCGGCTGTCTAACTGGACCCCTACTAATTCCAGTGAGGTAAGGGTGTATCTTGCACTTCTTATACTGATGGGTATTGTTCAGAAGTCTAGCATAAAGCTATATTTCAGTAGGAAATATCTCGTTGAAACCCCTTTCATTCCAAATGTTATGTCAGAAGAGAGATTTTCCTTGCTATCTAAATTTCTTCATTTCACGGATTCCGACAAAAAAAATCAGAAAGAAAAATACGGACGGATCTATAAAATAATGCCTGAAGTGCAACATTTTCAAAATAGGTTTCAGGGTAACTACAGTCCAGGGAGAGAGATTTCTGTGGACGAGTCATTGTTATTATCGAAGGAAAGGCTGTCTTGGCGCCAGTATTTGCCACTAGAAAGCGCGCGATTTGATATAAAATTGTTTGTACTACGGTGTGTGACAGCACTACCGGGTATCTCTGGAATTTTAACATTTATACTAGTGCAGGGAGCATATTGCAATGTGATTTGACAAAGCCTGATGATCCACTCTCCACTAGGGTTGTTTTGTGCCTGGCTGAACAATTATTAGATGTAGGAAGATGTATTTATATGTACAATTTTGATAGTAGCCCTGACCTGTTCTTACGCTTGACTGAGAACCGTACTGATGCCGTAGAGACTGTAAAGGTTTCAAGAAAGTACATGCCACAGATATTGAAGAAAAAGTTGAAACAGGGTGAAACAGTGAGTGCTCAAAAAGGCAAGTTTATAGCGTTGAAATGGATGGACAAGCGGGAGGTTTCAATGTTATCTACATGCCATGGGGACACACGCACCACTGTATCAAGGTATGTGTAGGGGGACAAGAGATGGAGAAACCTAAATGTATCATTGGATATAATAAATTTATGGGTGGGGTTGATCCTACGGACGAAATTTTAGAGGCATTTCTTTTGGAAAAGAAACAAACTAACGTGTGGTACAAAAAATTCCTCCTACACCTCATCAATGTATCGATACTAAATGCCTACATAATGTATAATAAAGTAGGATTCAAAGGGACACACTTACAATTCAGAATATCATTGGTGGACCAAATAATTGCAAAATACTTGGACAGGAATGTTGGGAAAAGATCAGGCAGTCCATCTGATGTGGACTCAGACGCGATCCACTTACGAGACGACATTCTCCGGCCGAAAACAATGGAACTGCGTAGAAATCCATTGGAAGGAAGAAATGTGTAGTGTGCACAAAGAAGGGACAGAGGAAGGAGACTAAGTATCACTGCAGAAACTGCCCAGGCCAACCAGGGCTTTGTGTGGACCCATGCTTTGAAATCTACCACACAAAGTCCCAGTATTGACGTGCCGCAGACCAGGGATCATCAGGTTATTGTAAGTTTAGAATATGCTTATAATGTTTTGTTATATGTTGTCGTTATTGTGTGTGGTTTTTTTTTTTTGAAAACTTTTCCCTGTGCGTTTGGAAATTGTAGCGAAATGCGTATGATGCCACGCTTACCATTGGGAGTAGGCTAGAAATAATGCACGTTGTGGGTGCAGCCCAGAGTTTCACAATATCACGCTTGAGGGGGGGGGGGGGGGAGGGGGGGGGGAGGGGGGGGGGGGAATATAACGTTGCCAGAATGACCTTAGCAGAGTAAAATAAGCGTCAATATTGCTTCTTTAAGAGGAGGAAGAAGAGATGATGATCGAATTAAGTATATGTACATGAAGAGAAAGCGACTCCTAACGAATGACATATACAAACTAGGCGTACGGAAGGATGTTTCAATGCACTGATCCATGTACACCTGTTTAATGACCAAACAAAATTTAAGAAAATCTCAAGGCTTTCTGTTGATCAATTTACTTTTGTGTTATATTTAATTGAAAATGATTTAAAGAAAAACACTACACTACCGGTACCCCATTTGTTACAAACCGAATATTAGTCCAGCAGTCTGTGACTAAGGTAAGGTATTTTTCTCTTCGAGGGTAGGGCGTTCTGTCACCGCTCTACATTCTGCACTTGATCTGCTGTTGTTAATTTACTTTAGGGGATAGGGATATCTTGGTCATCAGCCCCGTATACTTGGGCTCGAGTGTTGTATTGGTCCGATAGCCTGTGTTTCTGTGGTGACTAGTAGAGCTTGTAACAATAATTATCTGGGTAAGGAATAGGCGCACAATTTAGGCATTTGTCTGGAGGGACTGTAGAAAAATCGATTGAACATCATGGAATAGTTGCTGTCAGTTCCGGGACTCTGGACTTGCTGCAACTCCCCAACATAATAATGGTAAGCGATTTTTGATGCACGGCTATGCCGCGGGATATTTTAGGTACTGCATAAGAACCTAATTATCTGTTTTACACGAGTAAGTAAGATCTCTAAACGACAACAATAAAAATTCCAAGATTTGTATTTTTACGACCGCAGGGATTAGTTAGCCAATATGTCGATAGAAAAATTGTTGTTGTTTTAAGGGGCCTAACATCGAGTTTATCGGCCCGATAGCAAAAATAAGGGCTGTGAAATCATCAGCCCCGTGCGATGTATGATAATCTTTGTTACAGGTGAACAAATAAGCACACTTAATACACTTGCTTATCATTTCACCACGTTTCTGTGACAAAGAACATATTTTTTTAAACATATCATCAGTTTTAAACAGAGTTGCAAAAGGATCCAGCTTCTTCCACCAAGTACGAAACCTCATCTGGGACAAGGGAGTACCTTCAAGACCTGTGTCATAAATAAGAGAGAAGAGAGTCAATTACAAGCATGTGAAATGAAGTTCCATAGATCAGCCCTTCAAAAAACCAGAAGAGATAGGGTCAAGAATGAATATGTAAGGAGAGACATGCAGGTGAACTTGACCATGGGGGAAAGGATGCGTGTGGCGAGAGGTCATGTGAAGCGGATGAATCCAACCGAACTTGAAGCCAGTATTTGGAGGTGTCACGAAGAAGACCGATAATAATAAAAATAATATCGTATGGCCTCGGCTACCGGGTGCAAGCTTTGTTATTTGACACCCAGAGTGTAGCTTGCATTTCGAATTTCGTTGTTCCTTGAAGCACTATGAAAGTCAAGGAGGTTAGATATATAAGCTCCTTGAACACTATAGCGCTTTCTAGTAGAGAAATGAGGAACTTTGTGCTGGTGGAAACTCCCGAGATTAATTTTGCCATTATGAACACTGCCTACTGAATTCAAATGGGTTCTTTGGCATGCCAACATCGAGTGACATGCGTGTCGTAATTTTTGCCGCCTTTCAAAATCGCTTACCACGGCCAGGAGCGAACCTGCAAGCTTGGGGTTAGTAGACCGACACGATAATCACCCACCCACCGTGGCAAGTGAAGACCAATTGGACGTCCTAGGAAGAGATGGACAGACCAGGTTAAGGAAGATCTCATGAGGAGAGGAGTAACATGGGATGCAGTAGGGAGGGAAAAGCTATACCAGGACAGGACTAAATGGAGGCATATTGTTTCTCAATGTTCCGACCCGGCTCAGTTTCTATTGAGATATTGCAAAATACTGGCTGATACCATTTCCCAAAGAGATGAGAGCTTTATCGTTATTTTTCTATTCTCGAAATGGCCAGGGATTATCGCCGCAGCCAAAACGTAGCTTTAGTGTCATATAAACAATGTTTTCAATATTAAAGATTAATTTTATAACTCTGCCTACCGGGTGAGTTAGCCGTGGTCGTTACGGCATGCCTGCTGGCAGATGGTCTTCTGTGGTTTCCCATCTTCCTTCCAGGCAAATGCCGGGGTTGGTCCCTAACTATAGGCCACAGCCGCTACCTTCCAACTCCTCGTCCTTACATCCCAACTTTTTCCCCCCAACGGTACTTGTAGCTCACCCATTCGGTGTCCGTCTCGAAGCAGCTACAAAACTGGCGAGCCGAACATGTCCTCGGTCACTCCCGGAACTAAAAGCCATACGCTAAAAAAAACCTCTGCCTAACTCTGAAGTCTGGAACTGAGATGTATATTTACCGAAGTCTAATTTATTATTCTTTTCTTATCGTTACAGCTGCATCAATTCCGTAGAACGCTCAGTTTGGAGGGCAAGTGCTTAGAAGACAACGTGCGTCCTATCCAGAAGCTCAACGATCGCTTTGTTCGGTACATGGAAGTGTGCGACACAAAACCCCCCGATCGCTGATAGCCCGCCCCCTTCTTTACAGTGTCCATGTAACCTGTATAAAAACATTAGAATATACAATACTATGTTGAACTTACTCTAGTTTTGTTTCTTACGGCCCGTTGGAGTTCTAGAACACCCTGCAGTGTAGCCATGCGTGTTAAGTTGCGCACCTTGACTGCAATGGGAAGCTAAAAGTCCGGAGATTGGAGGGATGAATCCTGACGCCGACAGTGTGCGTCTTCATTAATTTTTTCAGACAAATGTCGCAATGGTACCCAAGAGTCCAGAGCAATTACCCAATCCTAAGCCGTAACCACTGCAGTCACCATATTAACACAAGAGCAAAAATCCAACGATTATCCAGATGTAATAACAACAACCTGCACTAAAAACTTTTAATGTCAACTAAATGTTTAGGCCAATTTTTTGGTAGATTTCATTAGAAAGCCTAACATGTTGCGACTCCCGGAAAATTTTGATATATCTTCGCGTTTCACATCCCCCAGACCCCTAAACCACCGTCAGTTCAAAAGTTTATATAATGTATGTTAGTAAGTTATTGTGGTTTTAAGGCGTGGAACTACGAGCTCATCTGCCCCTGAATTTATGTATCTAAAGTATTATACAGGTTGATTTTTTCCAATTGTGTGAAGCTAAATTTGTAGGTGAGATTAGATTAACGCTCTATTAATTTTCAACGTCATTCGCCAAGTGCCGGTTGCGGTGGCATCTAGTAGCTAAGTTAACAGCTAGGTGTCGTTGGCGGTAGCATTTGGTAGCAAAAGTAGGAACTACTTGAAATTGATCGTCTGCAGTCCTTACCTGAATTACAGACAACACACACTAATACTGCCATCACAATTAACACCGGTTATCAGACAGATTCTACACACACACACCCAAAGTACACGGGGCTACGTGACCGCGTTGTCGCGTTGAAGGACCAACCAACCAAGATTAATAAATTCATTTAGATGACCAGTTTCGATCGTCAGTTGATCATCATCAGATCCTTTACACTTAGGACGTGTAGACAAAACCGGATCTAACATAGCTCAAAACAAGATGTTCAGTAAAGAACATATAGCCTACTTTCTCCTAAATGTATGAGTATAGTTATAACTCGATGTTTTTATCGAAGAGTATAATAGAATCATTTCTTGGTTGAAGACCTTAAAAACTATTTACCTCAACCAAACACCACAACATCGAAAATAACTGCTACCATCATTGAAGAAAGAAAGATAAGAAGTATCTAAAGAATGTTATGGATCTGGAGACATAATCGACCGGACTGGCTGCGTGGCTCAGCGGTAACGTTCTCGCTTGCTGGGCCCTATGTTGCAGGTTCGTATCCTGGCGCAGTCAGCTGGCATTTGAGGGTGCACAAATGGGAGGGAGCCGTGTTAGTAGATTTACTGGCACGTTAAAAATCCCCTTCGGGGCAAAATTCCGGCACCCCGGCGTCTCTAAATGCAACAGTAGTTAAAAGGGACGTAAAACCAATAACATTATTATTATTATTATTATTATTATTATTATTATTATTATTATTATTATCATTATTATTATTATTATTATTATTATATAATCGGCCTGACGCGGGCAACATCCAACTTTCAGATGGGGCATGTCTTTACACGTCTGGCTGTGCATGGCTTTCACAACCCTAATTGAATTAACAAATCTTTCCATAATCCTACAGAGACGTGTGTATACCAACTATGTGGATATTTTCGATTGCTATTTGGCTGAAATAAAAGTATTAATTAATATCCTGAACTAGCACCAACGACTAGAGTTCAGATACTATGTGAAATCGTTTTGTTCTTTACTTCAATTAACATTTTCAAATAACGCACAATAGGCTGTTACAAACCCTTTAAAATAAAAATTAAAAATGTGTCGCAGTATCATCTTGTCATTCTTCAAATTCGATGCGCATAGAATACCGATGGTATACTAATGACATGTAGTCCCATGTAGACCAGTCGTGACATCTAATGGAGAAGTATCGAACAAGATAATCCTGACAGGGGGAGTGCATTCTAGCGGCCATAAACATAAATTTTCAATAAAATCTGTAAGTTAATCTGTTGGCCGGCGTGCAGTTTGCCATGATAATTCACTTTTTTGTTCCTAGATGTCTCGTGCAAATCTGCTGGCGAATTTTGTTTTAATTATATATTTTCCATCGTACTATGCACAATATAACGATTAATTTTAAAACGTCTGAGTCATTACAAAACAATAAATATAAAGAAATTCAAGCAAAAAACCTATCTCTGATAGGGTTTGAACCATAGCCATAAGATTGAAAGGCTAACGCTTTACCACGGAGCCAAACGTGCGAACGGATATTAGCCGATATCAGTGAGTTACATAGAACGTGTTAGCAATTAATGATTTAGACTAAACGATTTCATCAGTGGAGTATAATATTTATATATAAAGCATTTCATACAAAGTTTATTTATTTTGTATCAGTACGCTATATTGCATGCAATGCTCAAATTAGTGAAATATAAGTCAGGCACAAGATATCCGCTGCCATCTTGTCTTGTGACTGTGACGGCTCAGCCTTTTAAAATCACTATAGTATTACAAAATAAACTTTTAATTTCGAACGTGCCTCTTCCTTCAGAACAGTTAAAACGATTCTCGGCTCGATAATCGGAACTGGTGGGTCCCATGATATGGATTATAATGTTTGCATAATTCGCACGGCCGCCATCCTGAAATGGTACGTCGGATGACCTTGTAGTTTGGTCACAAGACGCGTCCTATATGAAGGTATGCTGTTACCAAATTTGGTAGAGATCGGATGATTTGGTTAGTTGTTATTTGATTTTACGTTTTGAACGTTTGGGTGGCCGCCGTTCAGTTTTGGTAAAGATGGCGGCGATATAATACATGACACTGAGGTGCCCTTTGCTAGTTCTACCTATGTACCAAATTTCGTTCAATTCGGTTTCACCGTGTTTGAATTGATAGGGGGGGGACATACATTCAGAGTACACACACTCACACACACAGAGATTCACACACACACACACACACACATGCACACACACAGACAGACACACAATTTTTCGCCCTGTGTAGATCACATAAGTCTACTTTCATTTTTTGCAAAAATCGAAAGTAGGCTAAAATAAGCACTAACAATATCTACATAGACAAAAAATCACATAGGCCTATAACTAAGAAATCTTGACTACTTGTGCAAGTTTATAATACAGTAACTGCCGTAACTGAAGAAGTGTATATGTTGCAAATATAGGCTACTTGTAGACATAGATTTGACGGCCGAAGTGTAAAGGATCTGATGATGATCGCGTGACGATCGAAACTGGTCATCCAAGAGAATTTAATAATCTCAGAGAAATACCCATTACAATTGGGTACAATCGTGTTGACCGACTGAAAAGCATTACATTTTGCTTACAAAGGCAACACAAAAAAATGGCTTCCTATGCGATAATTTGTCTGAAACTATTAATCTCACGCATGTTGTTGTTCTTCTGTTTTTTTAGTTTACCGCAATTTGTACATTACATAGTACAGGGTGTTTATATTTGATTGGCAAGGACATTCTCGCTCACGCGCTCCGCCAGAGACGGCTCAGTTGCCGGCGACCGCGCGTGCATATGTATGGCAGAATGCGGTGCTTAAAATCATTATCATACATTTTTACTCACCATTTTTATAGTAGATGCTGAAAACGTCCCCCGTCCGCTGCCAAACATAATCTCCTTATTAAGTTTCCGGTTACTCCGGTTAATTTAGCTTCAGCAAGGAAATAATTACCTTTACACCTATTTTTATTATTTACTGAACCTGTACGTTTGAATCTCTTAGCCACTTGTCTTATTGTCTTGTTTATAAGAATGGTTCTCCTGGAAATTTCACTATAAACTTTTTTCTTGCTCTAGCGCACGATTTCCTGCACTTTATGTACGTATTTCACATAAGGCATTAGAGCACTATACACAATCACAATAAAACACTATACAATACGATATACAGTTCACAGTAGCATTATGAAACACCCAATTAGCTCGGAGCTCTCACGTCGGTTGGTTGGTTAGTTCTTAAGTTTAGGGGCTGAGATGTACTTTGGGTGTGTGTAGAATCTGTCTGATAACCAGTGTTTATTGTGATGACTGTATTAGTGTGTGTTATCTGTTTTAGGTAGATTTCATTAGAAAGCTAACTATTGCAATGGGTACCATGTTTCGACTTCCTGAAAATTTCGACATATCTTCGCGTTTCACATCCCTCAGACCCCAAAACCACCGTCTGTTCAAAAGTTTATATATAATTTTTATATATAATGTATCTATCTATATATATTGCGCCCGTTGACGCATGTTTGCTCAGATAACAGAGACTAAACTTATGCTGGAATGTAACTGAGCATACCCTGCGAGTGGCGGGAAGAAGCTGAAGTAATATCGTTTATGATCATATTTTTTATAAATTTTGGACATTCCAAAAATCAATTATAATTATAACCAAGTAATTCTGCATATTTGAAGTACAGCATACTTCACAAATCAATGAAACTATCAATTTACGCGGCTAGCTCATATCCTGAGAGCACGCTATATTTGGTAACACCAGTTCCTATTTGTCTTTGGATGAGGCAACATCGATGTGCATGTTGGAGCACAATTTAAAGTACGTCCGTGAAGGGAAACCATGTGGCACGAAAAATCAGTGGATATTTTTCTCATGGAGAGCCATCATGGCATTATTTAACCATTTAAAGATTGGAGACATTCATTATTACATAAACTGTGAAATATTTTCATTCTACGAGGTGAAATGATGGACTTGTGTAAAGCAAACTTTATGACCGCATGGTCACACACACACACTTCAGTGTTACATAAACTGTGTGATTAATTAACTGTACAAAATCTACGAGTACAATCTTTATTTGCCGGATGGGCAGTATTTTTGGTTTAATAATTTAAGTTAATATTTTCTGTAAATATCAGTGCAAAAATCACGAGTGAGTGTCGCACAAGCGACAAGACTAGAGCCAGTGGCGGAGTGAAAATGGGCAATATCTTACCGCATATTAGCTTCAGTGCGTGCAAGTTTCGTTAATTATGTGCTACGTTATTACCAACGCTAACATTACAATCATGCTAAACCATCAGATCTTCAAATACAACCCCAACCACGCGATGGCATGTGATTTCTAAATCATGCGTGGGGAATTAGCAGCGGAAAATGTCCAAATACAATGAGAAGATAATCTAAAGCCATACACGAGATCGCATACATCATCTCGTGGCGGGTCTCGAACCAAGTGTCGCTGCATCTGTAAGTCAGATCAAGTATTTGTAGCGTATTGTAATGAGTTGGAAACATTAGATTAGTTTAATTTGGTTTCATTTATTTAAGTGCACAATGCAGGTAGTTAATTATAAGACGCGTGTGGAAAGTAATAGTTTTATTAAACATTTATAGACGCCAGGAAGGCTGGATTTTCAATGCTCATTTCGTATCATTTCAAAACAGTTATTATCAACTTTTATTTTGTCAAGCTGATGACAAATAAACTAGTTTGGCAGATGTTAAATCGAGGCCAAGGTTACTAGCCAAACCCACTACACAGCACACTCGATTCCAGGCAATGCATCAGTATAGTGTTTTAGAACGCTGTGAGATTCTTAACATTATTACAAGTGGAATGCAGAGTTCGGTTATTCACATTTGTAGGCCAGATCAATACTTGAAAACAGGTTTATTTCTTTACGAGAAGCCAGACAGGCAATGAATGCAACTGTATTTCGTAACCAAATGAACGCAGGTTCGACCTTATTCAGGGAAGAGGCAATTTTATAAATGCTCACACACACTTTTAGAATGTATCAGAAGCCTTCATGTTTATTTAAAGCGTTGTCAGGATGTGTTTTCTGTACACATAATCTTTATTACCAGCACTTCAAACGTGTATCAATTAGGAATCCACACTTTTGTAAATTAACGTTATGAGAGTATCATATGAGTCGTGATGGTGGATTAATACCTCCGACATTGTTATTGTGGTTAAACCGGTGGTAATGAACTATTTGAAGTCGTACCAAACCGAGGGCGCCTGGATCAATGAAACCGAAATAAGAGTAAAGTAATTGCTGAAGACACAGGATGTCTAATAATTATGAAGTAATTGGTGAGGACACAGGGTGTCTAGTAAACTATTAAACTATTGAGTTGTTTTGCTTAAGTTGGATACACACGTTACCTAAATACACTGAACGCTTTTAAAGGTCCATAAACTGCACAACAATACTGTCAGGGATTAATAATTGTGTGAAGCTTTAATAATCAAAAATAGGGTTTTGAAAACTAACGAATCTTATAATTCCTCCTGAGTCTAAATAATTTTTCTAAACATTAAAAATAAACTATTTTCTGGACCAAATGTTAACACTTAGATATTGTTAAGCTGTTTTAGATACATTTTGATACATTTTCACATGAATAGTCGACAACTAATTGGTGATGTGATAACAGAAGCACACACATCAGATTAGTAGCAATATGAGTCGATGTAATTGTTTAATTACTATCGCATTTGCAGGCTTTCCTATATTTTTCTACTTTCTTATCACTTTGACACTATGACCGTTTGTTACAAACAGTAACAAATCGAGTACGCAGGCAGTGCCAATTGCACAACCATAGGAGTGCTGAATTAGTGGATGCATTTGTGTTGTATTAGCATAGCTTTTTTTTATTCAGCAACATTGTGCACATAGCTTGATTTTCTTAGTAATAAACGCATCTCGTTTATTAATTAATTATATTTAGGACTAGCTAAACACTTAACTCTAAAGATAAATGTTAGAGATGGCACCATCATAGCATAGGACAAATTTTCCCCTGGCTACTAAATGTATATGTTCTAGTATTTGTAAACAAGTAAATGTCTTGCTTTGCTGTAGATTCTTTTGATGTTTGATCCTCCCGTAGTCATTTCGATGTAATTGCTTAGGGCCGATCTTACGTGCCATTCTCTTAGCTTGTTCATTTTAGTCGAATTTTGTATTAGGACCATGAGAGTAATTTAGATCTTGTTTAGGACTTTTTAATATTTTCTTTCAGGGCAGAATATTATCGGTCTAGCCGTTTGCAACTCTCATGCTAGGCTAGGGATCTATTCTGAATAAAATTTATTTGTGATTTTAACATAAGACTGACCTCTCTTTTCTTGTTTAGTTTTGTTATCGATGCATTCCTCTGAGTTGGTTAAAGATCGAACCTCACTAATTCCCGAGTGCAGACTTTGTGCTACACCAGCCTATGAATGTATCGTCCCCTATACTTGTGTGTTAACTGGAAGAGGGTCTCGGAAGGGTCATTTGAAACCGGTGGCTCCCCGAAACCTTCGGCCAGCGGGCACAATATATATAGGCCTATATCAGTTTCTTGTGGACACGATAACTGCCGTAATTTTGCACCAATCACTTTGAATTTTTTACATAATATGTATCCCTATAAAATCTCGGTCGAGTTCGTTAATGGGCAAAATCGGTCGAAGGGGGTAAAAATGGAAGGCTTTTTTTTTCTTCGAAAAAGTGAAATATCACTATAACTCTCTTAATATATGAAATATCGAATCCCTTCAAAGTTCATATTGTGTGTCGGATAAGTGCCAAAAATTTATGTTCAAAAATTGTTTGATAGCACCAACCATTGACCAATGGGGAGGAAAAAAGTAGGTTTTTCGGGAAACATTATTCATACCTCTCTTAATAGGCAAAATATCAAAACCGTACAAAATGGACGACATTCCCCTAATAATTACCTAAAACTTTTGTCTGAAAGAATTTTTGATACAACCCACCATTACGCCAAGGGATGAGAAAAATGATTTCGGAATTAGAAGAAAATGCCAAGAGCCATCACAGGTTACCATGACAACGCTTCTAAATTGATGAGGGATGAGCTATCAGAGATTGCCATGACAACGAGATCACATTCAGTTTTCCATCTGACTATGTGGGAAGCGGCTTCGGTGACGTAGCCTAGCTGGTAGCATGCTGAACTTCTATGCCCAAGGTCGCGGGTTCAAAACCGGCCACAGTCGTCGGAATTTCAAAGAGCGCTGAAAATCCCTCAGTATGCTTTCCTTCAGAGGGGAAGTCCAACGTTCGTTGCAAGTTACTTGTTGCGGTGGCATCTAGAAGCCAATTTTACAGCTAGGTGTCGTTGACGGTATATTTGGTAGCAACATTAGGAACTACTACTTGAAATTGACCGTCTGCAGTCCTTTCCTGAATTACAGACTAATACGGCCATCACAATTAACTCCGTTTATCAGACAGATTCTACACACTCCCAAAGTACACGGGGTTACATGACCGCGTTGTCGCAGCCCTAAACTGAGGAATCAACCAACATCTCTGCGGGAGATAAAATTTGGCGTGAAGAAGTAACAGACTGTTAGATAGTTACACATCAGTACCAAACCTTGCATAAGGACGGTGTGACCACAAGTATAACAAGTAGTTCCGTGAAGAACTATACAGCCTATTTTCATATATCCTACTTATGTTAACTGCCACTATCAACATACAACATTTCAGTTTGATTGCTGTAATAGATTCGTAGATATTGAGAACCGACTAAATATTTCGGATGGTCGCCATGTTGGATTTTATATATGTAGGTCCTACAGAGTTGGGCAAAATACTCAAAAAATGTATTTTAGATACAAAATACAAAATACTCCCAAAAATGTATTTGAGATACAAAATACAAAATACATAAGACCGAATGGTTGAAAATACAAAATACTTTCTTTAGAAGGACATAACAAAATTGATTTATGGGGTGTTTCTCATATAAACGATACTGGTATATTCAAACCTATCTACAGTAATACAAATCTATGTACAACATTGATATTAATAACACATAAATCAACATACAAAAATAATAATTTTAAAAGGACAATTCCAAAACCAGTAAATTCAGTTACTTTTCAGTATCCAGTATCAATTCTTGTCAGATGCTCATTACACACCTAATGTAGTTTGAAATAACATACACACACACACAGTACTTAAA
This sequence comes from Meconema thalassinum, assembly GCA_946902985.2. Taxonomy (NCBI): domain Eukaryota; kingdom Metazoa; phylum Arthropoda; class Insecta; order Orthoptera; family Tettigoniidae; genus Meconema; species Meconema thalassinum. The sequence continues at coordinate 220,541,246 of OX336391.1, forward strand.
AAAAATGGCTCTCCCACTGCAAATTTAATTCATAAGCCTAAAATATGGAAAGTTTTGAAGCCATTCTTTCAGTGTTACCTATACAAACTGTCATTTGTAGCTCTTCTGTCTGTCAACACGAATTTGCCCAATATGTAAATACACTCCTGAAAAATATTACATGCATTAGTTTATTATCACTATCACTAGTCACAGATAGTGCCTGCGGGGTGGCACATTGCGAAGTGCTGGTCAAAAAAATCCTGTAGAGTGTCATTCCAAAAAGTGCGTTATTTTAACCTCAACACATGCTTCAATGAAATAGGTGAAACTATGTATTGACCATTAAAAAAAATTGGTCAATTTACAATACCAATGAATGAAAATGTTTTCGGCTCTTTTATATACAGTATAGGCTATATTTATTTATCAATTCAGAAAACTAAGTGAAGAGAAGACATAAATAAGTGGCCTGCATTTAGTATTCCCTTTGGTCTGTCAACCAAGTTATACCAATCTTCACAAAAGATATCTATGTATTGTAAAGGAATTACTATTCTAGCTATTCCTTTAAAGGAAATTATTTTGTGATTATCAATATAACTTTGATGACAGACCAAAGGGAATACTGAATGCAGACCAGTTATTTATTCTTCCATTCACTTGGTTTTCTGAAGGAATGGATGAATAAGTAAATAAATATAGCCTATATATAAAAGAGACAGAAACATTATTAATTGTGAATGTAAGTGAAACGCGAATTGTACACTTGCAGCAGACATGAATGTGGCTTTTACATACCTTGTGTCCTCGTTTCATCTTCTAGGCGATATTACATATAGAAATTACGCACCCTGTCACCACTGAACCTCATATATGTGCTCAAATTCGTAAATATGTGTTTTATTTCTTGTTATTCGAAAAACCAGGCGCCATATTTCGACAGCGCTTTCATCTCGTTCAACTGTCGACAAGGTGCACTCTATCGGGACGCAGCGAGGCGCACACATTGTTGCCCACATGTGAGATACAAAATCAGTGTTGATCAAACAAAATATTTATCAGGACGTGTTAGGCTGTAACCATGGACAAAGCGAAGGTTAGATGGTGATGGACAGGTGCGGCCTTTGGGAGGCAATTTCCACAATCCATGATCAATAAGCAATTCAATTGGGCGCACTATCTATGAATTGAGTGGTGGGCACGAATGATGTGCACTAGCGAATGAATTGGGCGCTTCGTTTTTCATGGTACCGTAAGCGCGAGGTTGGCAGTACTGTCATGATACTGTTTTGATAACGAGCGATGAGAACAATGGTGCTGACAGCTGTAATTTTCACTATATAAGTTGTGTACCTATTTGGGATGGCAGCAGTGGCGTGTGGTGGAATTTTACTTAGGGTAAGCAATGGTTTTCTTCGCAAAATCATTGAAGATCCAGTTGTAGAAGTTTGGGATGTTTTGAACTTAGAAAGTAAATCTATCTCAATTGAAATCAATGATAAATGTTATACGTTTAGCTTTCAATTTCGTGTTAATAGGCCTACTCAATTGACGAGTTGGGTGACTTCCTAATAAAATTAATATTTTGTTCTCAAATTTACCGCACATCACACGCTGTCATCTCTAGACCCAAGTCCCGGTGCCATATTTTCACAGATTTCTCACGCCTACTGGTGTAAACAAAAGCGTCTACTGCATACCCTACTCCCTTATATTGCATTAGACAGCATTATATCACTTAACTATAAAAATGACGGCCTACCACTGTAAAACAATCACACGTTTTAACACAGCATATAAAAAGCTGTTTTACACAAACACAGACACGCTTTTTCAAACTATAATGAGCGAGTAAACGCACTATCTTTGAAAACTGACCGCTCCTTGTTTTCGGCCTAAGGTATGTAACTTAAGGAATTGCTTCCTTGCCTTCGCTTTCACTCACCCTGCAGTACCAAGAAATACCAAAAGATGGCATGTCACGCTATTGTGCTGCTGCTGCGACTCCGCAAGGAACTCGCAGTAGTCATCAAAGAACAACGAAGTGTGAATGGGGTCATTAAAACAATACAGGACACAGAGACTGGAATATCACTATAACCAAAGTAAATAATTATTGTACCCGTCATTATTTTACTTGGGTAAGCAATGCTTACCTTACATCCATGGAATACACGCGCCTGGATGGCAGGGTGGGTCACAGACATCAGAGGAGGGAGGATCTACTAAAACATCGCTCCCTGATTTATTTCCCAGCGTTTCGTAAGGTATTTTGGCTAATTCATGTATTGTAGAGAATTTTATCGTGCGTTCTACCTTCATTCACCGCTACCGAAACATTTTCATGCATTGGCATTGTAAATTGAGCAAATTTTATTTGTCAATGCATAGTTTCACCTCTTATTAAAACAAGTATTGAGGTTAATTTGGAATGACCACACTACATCTTACAAAGAGAATCACTAGGGGCGGAACAAATGAATTTATTGTGTGCATTGGGTTGTATTGTTTTTTCATGTACCCATTACTCATATGAGGCAAGCAAATTTACAATGACCACACAGATTTCCACAAAATTCAAATGACGTATGTACATGATTTTACAGAAACATTCAAGCCCAAATTTAAGTGAGGACAAGAATTACAATGACATTGCATGAAAAATTCAAATTGTGGACCATGACAATCTTGGCAAAAGATCACAATACAAATAAAAAAATTACTGTACAAAATAAACCCTGCAACCCTGTAATTTATTTCAGGTTATTTTCCTCATATTCCAGTAATTGGAATGATTTTAGTGTTGACCGAATGAAAGCTACAATATTACAGTGAAATCCAGATCTAACATATAACATATGGGAATACTCTATATGAACAATATCTGGCGACAATATCTTGGATGATGTCGCGTTCCACTCTCACCCCCCTTCCCTAATAGTCACGTACAGAGGTGGAGCATCCCACAGCAGATCATGTAATCAATGACAATGCCATGCGGGAACTGAAACCATAAAACTGTCAACCAGAAATTACCAGAAACCGCACAAGTTCAAAGTTTTATCGAGAACATTCAAATAGCCTATATTAATCTCAGATAAAGCCACTTGAAGCTATCCAGAACAAATCTTTGAAAGGACGACACTGAAGGTTTAAATGATACATCGACTACATGTTCAATTCTATGTGTTAACGCTTTACATAGAAACCCAAACATTAATCCTGAATGAGACCAGAACGTGGCTTTTACACTGGCATCAGACGTCATAGTGACTCTTATATATAAGTGGGCCGATCCTTCTCGACCGGTACATATTACGTACGCAGTGGTGTCTCCGTGCACAGCGAGCATTCATACTTTGTGATCAATGCAAAAAGAGTATGTAATGTGTCCTCGGTACCATATGTGCATCTTCAGTGGTCTCATTGTTCTACTCGGGCTGCAAGAAGAATTATTACACGCTTACTACCGGCCCATCTATACCTTGTTTCATCTTTGGGGGAACATTACCTATTCAAATTAGTAACTCAGATCACTCCTGCACCAGAAATATATGCTATATTATGTAAATATGCGTTTTTATTTATTGCCCTTTTAACCACGACAGCCATGTTCCGACAGAGCTTTTATCTCGCTCAACTGTCATCAAGGCACACTCAACGGCATACACCGAGGCGCATACATTGTTGCCAACATGTGGGATACAAAATACACCACTCTCATTAAAGATTATTGGTGCGAGATAAGTGGACTAGGCAAATACCATAGGTTTGGATGAAATTTATTGTTGCGTGTATACCCCCACTGTGCGTGACAAAATCCAGGGGTGTTAACTTATATTGGGCCACGCTACGTAACAATGGTCTAACCTAAATCCGTTGGTCTGGATGAAAATATTGGGCTAAGCAAAAACCATTGGTTTGGATGAAAATTGTTGATAAGTTATGTTATTCTTGATTGAAATTGGAGAGTGTTAACTCGCAACTCCATGTCTAAAAGACTGAAACTTGGTGCACTTTCACATTAACTTGACGGCGCTCTTTTGTCTTACGATACCGGATATGAAATAGTGCCGAATGCATGTGGTTGACAATTCTGTCTTTGAAGATAATTCATGCACATAATGGCGGACACAACTAGACTATTACCTATATAAGCCGTGATCTAAAAAGGGGAAGGTGGGAGGGTTGTGGTCAGCGGAGGAGTAAACATCTATTACTAGGCTACATCATTTCCTGATTTATTTTTCATAATTTGATAAGGTATTTTGGCTAATTTATGTACTATAGAAAATATTATTGTTTGTTCTGCGCTACCAGACAAACCTGACCAGGAGGTAATGCCCCAGGCCCCTTTGCTTGTAGTAGAAGCAGTCATTTTCATTCAGACATTGGCTTAACCTAGTAGCGATCAATGGTTTCGCCCAGACAGTGGTCTAACCTAGTAGCGACCAATGGTTTCGCCCAGACAGTCGTCTAACCTAGTAGCGATCAATGGTTTCGCCCAGACAGTGGTCTAACCTAGTAGCGACCAATGGTTTCGCCCAGATAGTGGTCTAACCTAGTAGCGATCAATGGTTTCGCCCAGACAGTGGTCTAACGTAGTAGCGACCAATGGTTTCGCCCAGACAGTGGTCTAACCTAGTAGCGACCAATGGTTTCGCCCAGACAGTGGTCTAACCTAGTAGCGATCAATGGTTTCGCCCAGACAGTGGTCTAACCTAGTAGCGACCAATGATTTCGCCCAGACAGTGGTCTAACCTAGTAGCGATCAATGGTTTCGCCCAGACAGTGGTCTAACCTAGTAGCGACCAATGGTTTCGCCCAGACAGTGGTCTAACCTAGTAGCGATCAATGGTTTCGCCCAGACAGTGGTCTAACCTAGTAGCGACCAATGGTTTCGCCCAGATAGTGGTCTAACCTAGTAGCGATCAATGGTTTCGCCCAGACAGTGGTCTAACCTAGTAGCGATCAATGATTTCGTCCAGACAGTCTTCCAACCTAATAGCGACCAATGGTTTCGCCCAGACAGTGGTCTAACCTAGTACCGGTGGAACCAATGGTTTCGCTCAGACAGTGGTCTAACTGAGTAGCGACCAATGGTTTCCCCTATACCGTCATCAAGCTAGTAGCCACCAATGGCATTAGAAGAGTACAACTTTTCAATTAAATTGAACTAAACGTAATTTATGAACATTCACAGCTCACGACCAAACCTCGCGCTTGAATACATCACATGCGACTGCATTCACACGTAATGACACTGCTTGAAACCACATACAGCCGACTAATAGGCTATGGCGGCAATTCCAGCCACATCAAACAAATGAACATTAACGTACGCATGCCATCGACTACGCTAAAAAAAAGTTACCTAGACAAGTAGCCTACGTATCACGGTGTAGACTTGAACCGCCTAATGACCCTAAAAATTGTTCTGAATAATAATATTGGTTTTACATCCTGTTTAACTACTGGGGCTTTTAGAGACGCTGAGGTGCTGGAATTATTCCCCAAAAGGGATTATTAACGTGCCAGAAAATCTGAGATGGCTCCCTTGCATTCAGGCACCCCCAAAAGCCAACTGGCCGTCCCAAGATTTGAGGGTTTCATACCCATCTCAAATGGATTTCTGTGGTTTCCCACTTCTACTCCTGGCAAATGCCAGGATGGTTCCTAAATTAAGGCCTCGGCCACCTCCTTCCCAATCCTATCCCCAAATTTCAAATACACATATTACCGTAATACAGCCATCACAACAGCACAGGCTATCATTTATTACAAACCCAAGTTCACAGTGCTACATGACCACGATAAAGCTAAACCCCCCAAAATAAGCAACAACAGAGTGGTTTGTTTGTATTTTCAGCACTATTTCTTTTCAATGTTAATATTACTTGTGTATAATCACGAAAGCGATTATCACTTAATCCTTTCATCTTGACAGATAAATGGATTAATCATCAATAATACTTGCTTATTGCATGGTGAGTGTTGTGTTGATATATTCATGCGATTACTTTGAATTAACTATTGAGTGTTTTCCCTCTTTAACATATTTATTGTAGGCTATTACAATTCATTGCGCCCGACCCACGCTAGCGCCGAAGTGCGACCACGTGTTCCGAGCTTCAGTCGGTACATTTTTTCTTTTTTTGTTGTTGTTCCGTTCCGAGTACATACATAATCTAAGTTCGTTTATGCTGCACATTAATAAAACAATACGTAATGCTTATCACTTACCTTAGCTTGCCACGGTGGGTGAGTGGATAGCGTGTCGGTCTACTAACCCCAAGATTGCAGGTTCGCCCCTGACCGTGGTAAGTGATTTTTGAAAGGCGGCAAAAATTCGATACGCATGTCATACGATGTTGGCATGTCAAAGAACCCATTTGAATTCAGTAGGCCGAGTTCATAATGGCAAAATTAATCTCGGGAGTTTCCGCCAGCACAAAGTTCCTCATTTATCTACTAGAAAGCGCTATTGTGTTCAAGGAGATTAGATATCTAACATCTAACCTCCTTGACTTTCATAGTCAAGGAACTACGAAATTCGACATGCAAGCTACCCTCTGGGTGTCAAATAGCAAAGCTTGCACCAGGCACCCGAGGCCATACGATATTATTATATTATTATTATTATCACTTACCTTCAAATGAGTCTTGAAGTTAGTAGTGGCGCTGTAAGTGCAGAGCACACACGATGCTTTCACTTTCCCATTTGATTCTTCCACAACACTAAAAACTTAACCATCAAGAATGGCACACTTCGTCTCAAACAGAGTAGTGACTACTTCCTTACTCAATGCCATAGCGTAAGGTAAATTAAGTTAATACAAATTAAACGCTGATGTAGAACGGCCGAAGAAGATAGGAGCACGACTTACCTCGGCGACTTTCAATGCAAGACAAAGCCAAACTCGCCGGATGCTACAGAGATGTGTTTCGTAAATGCGAGCCCTTCTCAGGCAAGGGCAGCCAACACAAATTCTTACTTCGTTCTATGGGAAACGCAAAATTCAATCTGAAACCAATACATTTTAATCTCCCTGCCATCTCTTGCAACATTACATCGAAGCACACATTAGTTTCTACAACTACATCTTAAAATTTCACACGTTTAAGGGTTATGAAAATAACACAAACATTTCCACCATTGGCAACAAAGAACAAAGGCTAAGACAAAGGCAAACAAGGGTTCCTAGCGGAAACAGATTAATGAACACAAAGGAAAACAACTAGCCCAAACAAGGCAAATTTAAGATTGTATTTTGATTTTTTCTTTGAAAATGAAAATCCACAGCCTGCTTCCAGTCTCCGACCGGGTCAGGAATGGAATGAATGAAGCCCCCATCTAGCGGCGAGGATATGAACTGTGCCGGCTGCCGAGGCCTGACGCACTCCTCTGGGGGCAATGATTAAATGAATGACATATGTAATGAAATGATAGTGGAGAGTGTTGCTGGAATGAAATTTTGACAGGGAAAACCGGAGTACCCGGAGCAAAACCTGTCAGCCTCCGTTTTGTCCAGCACAGATCTCACATGGAGTGACCGGGATTTGAACCACGGACCCAGCGGTGAGAGGCCGGCGTGCTGCCGCCTAAGCCACGGAGGCTTCGATTTTTCCTTTGTATTTTGAAAATACAAAATACTCAAAAATAGTATTTTCCATACAGATACAAAATACAAGCTCCGAAATGTATTTTCGATACAAAATACAAAATACAAAAGTATCGAAAATACGTATGTTAAATACATGCATTTTCGATACTGCCCAACTCTGAGGTCCTAGAGTTATGTACTGTTACATAAAGATTATTGTGTACGTATAGCATTCAAACTTCAATCGCATGATTAGGACACAAGAAGTAAAAACGAGATTTTAAAATTTCGCACAGCTGCCATCTTGTGATTATGGAAACATTTGAAATAAATTAGAGGTCAGTGGATTAACATTCGTATAAGGATTTACTGTACCATGTTTCACTGCACTTGGATGGTTAAATTGCGAGAAACGTCCATGTGAATATTTATACTTCGCGTCATCGCCATTTTTGATTTGTGATCACCAGGTTATTTAAGGTCCTATAGGTGAACATAAGTTCATAGCCCCTATGAGCATAAAAAAGATCAGTTTGATAGATTCGTAGATATTCAGAGCCGTCTAAATATTTCGGATGGTCGCCATGTTGGATTGTTAAATGTATAGGCCATAGAGTCATGTACCATTAAAAGAACATTATTGCGTAGGTTCATTATTCAAACTTTCACTTCGATCGCATGATTACGACACAAGAAATAAAAACTTAATTTTAAAATTCCCACAGCCGCCATCTTGAGGTTATGTAAACAATTGAACTAAATTAGATACCAGTGCATTAAAATGTGTATAAACATTTCCTGTACCAGATTTCATTGCGTTTGGAACATTAAATCGCGAGAAAGGTCTATTTAAAATTTTCAAATTCGCTTGGCCGCCATGTTCGTTTTGTAGTTAACCTGTTTTTGAAAGTCTTATAGATGAACTTCCAGTAGTGCCCGTTATCTCCGTACAAAATTTCAGGATGATACCGCTAATAGTTTCAGAGATATAGAATGCCGGTGAAATGATTCTCACATCCGCCATCTTGTGGTTATGTAAACAATTGAACGAAGTTAGATGTCGGTGCATTACAATATGTATAAATATATACTGTACCAAGTTTTATTGCGTTTGGTTGGTTAAATCGCGAGATACGTCTATTTAAAAGTCGCAAATTTGCGTGGCCGCCATGTTGGTTTTGTAGTTACCAGTTTTTCAAAGGTCACATAGGTGAACTTCTAGAAGTTCCCTTTATCACCGTGATAAATCCAGGGTGATATCGGTAATAGTTTCGGAGATATTGAATGCTGGTGAAATATTTCGCGCAGCCGCCATGTTGGATTGGTGAGACGTAACAAAATTTAAAGGGCACGGTTGGGGTCGCCCGGAATAGGGCTATGAACTTACCGAGTTTCATTGACATCGCTCCAGCCGTTTATAGGTTATTAGGGGGACACACACACACTCCTCACACACACACACACACACACACACACGCGCGCACGCACACACACACGGACAAAAGGTGATCTCATAAGACTATTATTTCAAAATTGAAAATAGGCTAAAAATGGACCCCAAATGACAAGAAGGTTACCGTCCCCCTAAGACAATAAAATGTTAAAAATATGCATAGTAAGACGAAAGAAAAGTTAATTGAGCTCCAATTACATTGTAAAATACTTTCTCGCAATAAATGAGGTCTGATCCTTCTACGAAAACCTGCATATTTTGCCTATTATATAGCCTATCCCCTAGTTTGCCCGGTGAAATCTACCTCCGCCTTCCGGCGTGCCGAGATGATTTTTTTTAAATTCAAGTAAGGACTGCAGACTTTTGAATTTTTGAAATAGTTCCTACTTTTGCCGCGTAACGCCACCGTTATCGACTACTAGTTCAGAACTTAGCTACCAGACACCACCGCAGTCGGCTCTTGGCAACGAACGTAGTAACCTTAGAGCGTTGTTTACATTCTTAACCTCTAGAATTTAGCTTCACACAGGTGTAATTAGTGGAAGGTTATTTAACATGCCATAAATCTATGACATGAGACCGCCGGCTTTACTTCCCCTCCGAAGGAAGTACTGAGGGATTTTAACGCTCTTAAAAAATCCGACGACTTCGGCCGGATAGAAGCTCAGCATGCTACCGACTACGCCACCGAAGACGCCGCTCACACGTCTACCGCAGCATGAGCGTGGGGACCGGCGGCCAAGGTCGAGCGGAATCGTCTTGCCAAGCAAAAATAAAAACCCTGTATTAGTGTCCTTATAGTTTGCCACGGTGAGTGGTTATCGTGTCGGTCTACCAACCCCAAGCATGCAGGTTCGCTCCTGGCCATGGTGTGACCGTACATACTCTTCCTTATCGGGGTAGTGGTTGATTATACTCACAAGGGATATTTTATTTTAACAACAGGGCAGACATATAGTACATATACCTGATATATGTGATGGACATTCCTCTATTAATCGTGAATTACTCAGATCACCATCAATTAAAACATAAAGGAACCTGCACCTCACCATAGGAACACAGGTATTCATTTAATTCATTAATAATTCTCACTATACAGCTTTTTCTTTATAAGCAATCCATTTTTATAATCCAAACCTAACATATTTCTTTTTCTCATTTAACCATCTCAACAGATACTAACATGGCTTCCTACAATCTCCAAAGATAAAACGGACAGATACTCTAATACAAAATCATCCAGTATGGACCCACAACAAGAAGTCAAAGATACATATAAAAACAAAACAGCATCAAAAAGAATATACAAAACATCTAACTTCATTGGCAAGGCCACCTGCCATGCCACACAGAGATGCAAACTGCCCTCCCAGCAAGCGCCATTTTCTTACCTAACAAACCCAAAAGAGCTGAGCCTTGCAATCAGAATGGTTGCAATGGTAAGTGATTTTTGAAAGGCGACAAGAATCACGACACGCATGTCATACGTTGTTGGCATTCAGTAGGCCGTGTTCATAATGGCAAAATTAATCTCGGGATTTTCCGCCCACGCTTAAGTTCCTCCTTTCTCTACTGGAAAGCGCTATAGTGTCAAGGAGCTTAGATATCTAACCTCCTTGACTTTCATAGCGCTTCAAGGAACAACAAAATTCGACATGCAAGCTGCCCTCCGGTTGCAAATACCAAAGCTTGCAACCGGCACTCAAGGCCATACGATATTATATATTGTTATATTAGTGTCCTTATGATAATCACGTATGCGCGCATCACGCACTATTTTGTAACTATAACTCCCACCATTGTAGAGTTGCCATACGTCCTGAAAAGGCGCGACTTGTTCCGACTGTAGTAAAAAGAACGTATTTCCTTATTTTATAAATATACTTGGATAGGCTATCCCGAATATTAAATGTTACATCTTAAAAGCATATTTTTGCTGAAGTGTTTCTACATTTCAATTACATTGGCGACACTGTACCTCCGAATTTGGAGAAACAAAGCGGTACTGAAAGTCAAGGATCTTATTCATTACAGTAATACTTTAGTAAGCTACTGTAAGCTAAAGATACTTCATGTTCTAATATCTTTGTTTATTATGGCGGGGTTACCTAACGTTTTCGGTTAGAAGTAATACATGTTTTTTCCAATTGTACTTTCAGCTAACACAATAAAACGTGTTTTGAAACTGCTGCGGTGTTTTTACACAGCAGGATTGCATGTGTTTGTAATCACTGGAAATTAAAAATTGATAGCATAGACAGACCCCGTAGTCACTCAATAGACGTTTTTTATACTCCGTCAGAATGTCCTGATTGTGAATTCTACCGTTATCGGCACCCTACCCCGTTTGTCGATCTTGGCCAAGCTACTGGGTCATCATGTTGAGTTCGGCGACTGTTCAAGAATGTGGATAGGAAAAGGTGTTCCCAAGTAAAAATGTGGGTTCTCACTATTCCCACTGAACAACGTATTACGGGTATGACGAGGTTTGAAATCTTACACTTAGATAAGTTGAACCGCTTTCAGAACTTAACGAAGAAGGTTTGCACAGCACCATGTGCACCGAGAATTATATTCCTATTGCAGTACTTCAATCTCTTAAAGTGGTACTTTTCTTTGTAGAAATATATCATTGGATTGTATATTATGTCCCCTTGTTCGGTGTTAACGTCTTCAGGATGGCCTGATCGGTGTTCGAACCTGATAGTCGGTTCTATTATGTAATCTTGCTTGTTCATGTAGATAATCATGTCCATCCGCTTGTAGGCCGTGGACTTCTTCATGCAGGTTGAAGCATTTCTTACAAAGTTCTTCAACCATGAAGGAGGAGCGGGAGTTCCTCAATACTTCACAGAATGGTGGTGGTTGTTGTTGTTAATTCATTTTAGGGGCTTGGGACATATTGGTCATGAACCCCATGTAGTTGTGTGTGTGCCAAATTTGTCTGATAACCTATACTTATGTGATGACTGTAGTAGTGTGTGTAGCTGTAATAGGAATAGGGTAGGTGCCCCGGGACTTGAAATAAGGTACACTTCCGGCATTTGGCTGGAGGGAGTGTAGAAAAACCAAGACAAGAACCACACTGAGGATAGTCGCTGTCAGCGCCGGGATTCGAACCTACGATCTCCGGACTTGCGGTAGCTGCCCACGTGGACGTGGTGCACGATTTATTGAGCACGACTACGCCGCGGGACTTCACTGAATGGACAATATCCAAGGATAAGAGCCAATGTTTCTTTCTCATTGCGCCATCGCCCGCTGAAGTTACCGTCCAAAGATATACCTGGCATAGTTTTGACTGCAAGAACGTTGGTTCTCATTTCAAAAGCTTTATATCACTTACTGCAGAAAAGGCCTTCGTGACGTTTTATCCAGCTGATACAGGTATGTGTACGTCTTGTATAACTTCATTCCTTAGATCATAAATCCAATAGATGGCTGATGACGTCATGTTGTTGAAACCAACATCTCGATCAGCTGACTAAAGGGAACTGCGGTAGTTTGGAGCACTGAAATACTACACGTGATGATAGAATGGGGTTATTTAAAGTGAGTTCTATTCATTACTAAGTCAGAATGGTGTATTACTGTGTCGTGTATGGATGTAAGGAGACGTTTAAAAAGGATCGGGCATTTCTTTCCATACGTTTGTTAATTCATTGCTAAAGCACCCTAAAATTCTTGACTTAATTACTTGCATTTCTTTAGCCTACGTTTCCTCTTAACTCCTAAACATGAAAGAAAAATAATTAAACATGGAAATGCTGGAATTTATTATAAATTATTATAATTTACCCTATCCCTTACTCCACTGAACAGGCCTGTATTTATGCTCGAAGGTATCAAGTATTTACATGTCCATAGGCTAGACGTTTTTCTTGGTGTTTTGTTGAGACTGCTAGTAAATGCATCTATGAACATAAAAATGCTTTATGTCCCTATGCTGGATTAAATGTAGTGTGGACTACACAATGCAGTCGTCAATCATGTTCAGTGTCAAGTTGCAGGTTATGCTACAGATGTGACGGTGTAGTCTTCGATAATATATATTAAACGTAAGTTACGGACAGTGCGTTTGGTTGAGGGAATTTTGAGATTCTTCTAGGATAGGCTACATTGCATCCCTAAATTAGTCAATTCTTCGTAGAATTTCAGAATTCTGGGTTATTTTTGCGAAGGTTTCTATGATTCATGGAAAATGGAATTTCAAAGGAAACAGTCCATTGATTAAAAGTAAAGCCGGCGATCCCATGTTATAGATTTATGGCATGTTAAAGAACCTTCCACTAATTACACCTGTGTGAAGCCAAATTGTATAGGTTAAGAATGTAAACAACGCTCTTAGGTTCCTACGTTCGTTACCAAGAGCCGACTGCGGTGGCGTCTATTAGCTAAGTTCTGCACTAGGCCTAGTAGTCGTTGATGGTGGCGTTTGGCGGCTAAAGTAGGAACTATTTGAAAAATTCAAAGTAGCAATCCTTACTTGAATTAAAAAACAAATACACACACTAATACAGCCATCACAATTAACTCCGGTTATTAGACAGATTCTACACACACCCAAAGTACACGGGGCTACATGACCGCGTTGTCGCAGCCCCTAAACTAAAGAACCAACCAACCAACACTACAAGACGATCTCACGATTATTACGCATGCGCTGACATCGGACAATCACCTTCACTAGTCAGCAGCACGGTACTATTTATTTATTTATGTATTTATTTATTTCGTCACCCATTCTTCAAGATGCAAGACGACAATGTATTTGAAAAGAAAGCGGAAGACGGAACGAGCAACTGTAACCAAATTCAGTACGCTAATAAATAGCGCTACGGTCGGTGACATCTCAGAATACGAATATAATCGCATTAGACTCCATCATGCTTTAGATCATCTCACAATCCTGGACGATACTATACAGGAATGTTTGACTGACGCAGAATACGAGGCCGATGTCGGGAAATGTGAAGAATACATAGACATTGCGAAGAGAGCGATTCTAATAGCATCACACGCCGAGAAGAGATCTACGTCACTCACCAGCTTGACAACATCGGTCGCCGGAATGAGTATGCAACCAACCGCCAGGATCTCCAGTCCCAACACCCGTCACGCACACAGTGAAGCTCCCTGCCGTAAAATTAGACAAATTCGCAGGTGACATTGAGAATTGGGCACGTTTTTGGGAGAAATTCCAGTCTTCTCTTGACAACAATCAATCTCTCGCTCACATTGGCAAGCACGCGCTTTCCAAAGGTTGTGCCGCGGACAGGTCATAATGACTCACCGTCACATGTGCCGATTAAAACAGCGGGCCGTGAAGCCCTGGATGCTGTTATAGCATTTATTACAAACGCAGACGCCAAGATACCTTAGTTGTGAAAATGAAGACTTACTGTGAAGTACTGTAGCCTGCCTCGTATCTCGAGAACATGGCTAGGTATAGAACAAAAACATCGAATTTTCCTAGTCTAAATTGAGATCAATTGAAAAACTATGCACTAAGATAGAACCAATAATGTCGTCCATCAAAATGAAAAAAATGCTGTTCTACGGGCGCATCTTCCGTATGTCTGATCACTGGCTAAACAATTCTGGAATTATACAAAGCCAAAGGCAACTAAATCGAGATGGTTCCATGAATGTGAGAAAGGCCTTAAACAAATAATGGTTGGTTGGTTCCTTAGTTTAGGGGCTGCGACAACGCGGTCATGTAGCCCGTGTACTTTGGGTGTGTGTAGAAATCTGTCTGATAACCGGAGTTAATTGTAATGACTGTATTAGTGTGTGTTTTAATTCAAATAAGGACTGCTGACGATATTTCAAGTAGTTCTTACTTTCTCTACCAAATGCTACCATCCATAACACCTAGCTGTGAACTTGGCTTCTACTAAATGCCATCGCAACCAGCGCCAGGTGACGAACGTTGGAACTTAAGAGCATTAATCAAACCTAACTTACAAATTTAACTTCACACAAGTTTAGTTAGTGGAAGGTTCTTTTACATGTCATTAATCTATGACATGGGCCTGCCGGCTTTATTTCCCCTCCGAAGGAAGGCATACTTTGGGATTTTAACGCTCTTAACAAAATCCTATGACTTCAGCTGGGTTTGAACACGCGATCTTGAGCATAGAAGCTCAGCATGTTACCAACTACGCCACCAAAGCCACCAAACAAATAATGGTGATCCAGAAAATAAGGGCCGTTTTCACCTACTCTTCACTAACGATTATTTAGTTAATTCCCATTTAACTTAAATACGAGATTTAATGCGTGATTATCTTCAATGCATTTCACGAGACCATTCGGGTTCGCAATTACTTAAATAAGATTTACGACTCTCGCGCATGCGTAGACTAGGTTCCATTTTGGAGAAACATGGCGGACAGAACAAGAAGCGTCAGGCACTGATTGATGTTTGCGATGTTTCCTTGAGACTTTCTGGAACATAATTATAAAGGAAGAGAAATACAGAAGACCTTATTCGTGGCAAAAGCTTAAAATGATATGAACAAAGTATTTAGGAGAACTGGCAGTTGTGGGAATAGATATCTTATTAGGACGCGCTTGCGTGTTGTCCTCGTAGCGTAAACGGTAGAGGTGCAGACTCCCAATTTATTATGCAGCGCTGGCAGCAGTTCGAAACCTTCGGATATATAACTTACATTTTTTTAAATTTCTGTATTCGTCTTTCTTGGTATTAAAACTTAGTAGTGTGTGTGATCTTTTATTATTTCATTATCATAAACCATATTTTATATTCATATGGATGAAAGTACGTGTGAAACTCGGGCAACAAATCGCCATTGTGAATGCGCAAGGCACAGTTCAACTGTTTCCCGCCACTTTAAAGATGCTTTAGAGAGTTGAGTGGCCAGATTTGACCATTTAACGTAATTCCTTGTTAGTGGTAAGTTAACGAACGTTTCTGTTTGGTGAAATGCTCGTGCAAAGTTAAATAACCTTTAATGACGAATTAAGAGATAATTGACGTTGGTGAAAACGGCCCTAAAACCCATGGCAGATTCGAATTTCGAGAAACAATCAGGGTTTTAAAATGGAATCTGAGCCCTGGAGATGGAGAGGGACTTTGCCAGCAGCACGAAATAAGACCCCTATCGATTATCTTAAGAAATACTTGGAGGGCCAAGGCCGGAGAACAAGATCTAGACGCAAATGAAATTCATTGTTAAAATGCAGTCCATAGAGGGTCAGTCCAAATGTAATTATTATTTATTCGTCACGGCCAACTGTGGACCACGTTTGACAGTTTTTAAATTATTTTTTGTCTTCACTCTCTGCCAATATCCCTTCATCCTCTCTCCACTCTCTTCCGTGTACCCGTGGCTTATGATCTCACGATTAACGGTCACGTAAAACTACAATCTTCCTTCCTCTTCTTCCATGTAATATCGTCCTTTCCTCACTGACAACTCCGCTGTCTCCTAGAAACCTGTTAACTCCTTAACTAGTCACCTAAATCGCTCTCTGTCCATCATGTCTTCTTTCACCCCCATCCAATCCAAGTCCAATCTCTTCCTTTTCCTGAAGAATTCAGAACTCCTCTTCGTCAATCTGGTACTGTTCATCCTCACCAACTGTCCATAAAACTGTGTTCTCCTTTTTCTCATTAGGGCTACGACTCCTTCTGTCTTCAGGAATAGCTCTTTGTTAGGTGTGAGTCTCCTCTCTCCATCCTTGATATTTGGGCATTTTCCTTTCTCTCTTCCGGATGTCTTCGAGGCCTCCCTTCCCAATCATGCCTAGGGTTTCTGCTGCATACAGACATTCAGGTCTGACAACAGTATCTAAGTGTCGGAATTTAGCCCCACAGGATAGACCCTTTTTGTTGTTGTATGTATCCTTCGTAAGATGATAAGCCATTTCCATTCTTCACCCGCTCCGTTGATGGCATCCTTTTCCAACCCATTGTAGAATAATAATAATAATAATAATAATAATAATAATAATAATAATATCGTATGGCCTCGGGTGCCGGGTGCAAGCTTTGTAATTTGGCACCCAGAGGGTAGCTTGCATGTCGAATTTCGTTATTCCTTGAATCACTATGAAAGTCAAGGAGGTTATAATATCTAAGCTCCCTGAACACTATAGCGCTTTCTAGTAGAGAAATGAGGAACTTTGTGTTGGCGGCAACTCCCGAGATTAATTTTCCCATTATGAACACGGCCTACTGAATTCAAATGGGTTCTTTGACATGCCAACATCGTATGACATGCGTGTCGTATTTTTGCCGCTTTTCAAAAATCACTTACCACGGCCAGGGGCGAACCTGCAATCTTGGGGTTAGTAGACCGACACGCTATCCACTCACCCACCGTGGCAAGCTATAATAATAATAATTGAGTTTGTCCTACCACAATAGTATCACATGGCTAGTCCATGATCAAGGAGAATATAAAGTCCCTTAGAAAGTTATGGAGATAGTGGCAGAAATAAGCCTGATTGGATTATACTGTAGTTACAGTTTGTGTGGAAGATATATAACATTAGTGCCATGAACTGGACTATAATGGCAGCACGCCAAACAGCTAGATTTACATTAACTACTCTGCGCTCAATAGCGCAGAAATTGCTGATGTCTTTCCCGTTACAACTTTGGCAATATTTCGTCCAATCCGACAGCACGTTACCAAGGCCACTTGGAAACTTCTCCGTCGAGGTGGGCTAATATTGTAACTCACGCGCATTCTCGAGGGAAACAATATAATCTGCATCATTACCCCAAGAGCTTAGTGTAATGTCGCAATTGTAATGGACGCCGTGGTGACAGGTATAGTCTGGTTCAAAAGCAAATTAATACACACTCATCCGTTCAGTCCGTTGCCGTTAGACAAACCGCGTTACAGAAAATATTAGTCTTTCAAGATTTGATTGCCGGCTGTCGCGATGGGAACTATTGTTTGTGCCACACTGTCAGCCTAGTGGCTTAGGTGGCGTAGTTGGTAGCATGCTGAACTGCTGTGTCCAAGATAGCGGGTTCAAATCCGGCCGAAGTTGTCGGATTTTTTATGAGCGTAAAAATCCTTCAGTATGCCTTCATTCGGAGGGGAAGTAAAGCCGGCGCGGCGGTCCCATGTTATAGATTTATGGCATGTAAAAGATCCTTCCACAGAATAAGCATGTGTGAAGTTAAATTTCTTGGTTGGATTTTGTTGGAACGCTCTATCAAAGTTCCAACGTTCACCACTAGGTATCAGTGACATCTGGTAGCGAAAGTTCGAACTACTGGAAATTGAACGTAACTTGTAGCTCACCCTATGGGTGTCCGCTTGAAGCAGCTACAGCCTCTGGCGAGCCGAATATGTCCTCGAACACTCCCGGCACCAAAAGCCATACGATAAATATAAATAAATAAATAAATAAATAAATAAATAAATAAAATAATACTGTCAACTTGCTTGGTTGACAGGTACAGTCGAGTCGTGGAGAATGGATAGAATTCTCAGCTAGGTCAGTGGGTTTATTAATATGATAGAATACAGTTTGAAACAAAGTTATGTTTAAATAAACCAAACAAACACCGTTGGTTGGTTCCTCCATCGTCGTCTGCTATGCTGTAATAGCAGACGGCGATGGTTGCTCACATTAGGGGCTGTGACAACGCGGTCAAGTAGCCCCGTGTACTTTGTGTGTGCGTAGAATCTGTCTGATAACCGGTGTTAATTGTGATGGCTGTATTAGTGTGTTATCTGTAATTCAGGTAAGGACTGCAGGCGATCAATTTCAAGTAGTTCCTACTTTTGCTACCAACTGCTACCGTCAACGACACCTAGCTGTGAACTAGACTACTAGATGCCACCACAACCGGCACCTGGTGACGAATGTTGGAACTTCAGAGTGTTAATCAAATCTAACCTACAAATTTAGCTTCACACAATTGTAGTTAGTGGGAGGTTCTTTTACATACCATAAATCTATGACATGGGTCCGCCGGCTTTACTTCCCCTACCGAAGGAAGGCATACTGAGGGATTTTAACGCTCTTAAAAAATCCGACGACTTCGGCCGGGTTTGAATCCGCGATCATGGACTTAGAAGAACGACAAACACCGTTGTTTTATAGTCTCATTTTTGTAGGAATATGGGAGCATTTTGATGGGTGCTGTAGCCTTTTAGTCCCCCTTTCCGGATACGCCACTATGTTGAGCTCCAAAATAATGTAAAAATATCTTCTTGTAAATTAGATTCACTTTGATTTGTATTTCCACGCACTCGAAGCACTGAATCGATTCTTGCCGCCAGTTTGCTTCAAAAGGACCTGAAAAGGACCTGAAACTAAGAGAGGAACACTTAACATTAAAAACCACAGCACAATATCTATCAGCACTTCTAAGTAGCGAAAATATAGTTTTGAGAAACTTTTCCGAGTACCTACGAGTGGGCCTTCTTCTGGCGTGTCGAGTAGGCTACGCACTCTATATATCCCGGTATATTGTAGTGGAGTGCTGATCCTGGATTCTACACATGCACTTGCTTCTTGGCCATTCAGTGCCATGTTTGCCAGGCGCATGAGGTCTCTTCAACTCTTACTGATGCGCACATGCGGTAGCATGTTGAGCTTCTATCCCCAAGATCGTGGGTCCAAACCCGGCCGATGTCGTCGGATTCGTTAAAAGTGTTAAACATCCCTTAGTAAAGCCGGTGGGCCCATGTAATAGGTTTATGGCTTGTAAAAGAACCTTCCACTAACTACAATTGTGTGAAGCTAAATTTGTAGGTTAGATTTGATTAATGCTCTATTAAGTTCCAACGTTCAACGCCAGGTGTTGGTTGCGGTGGCATCTGGTAGCCAAGTTCAGAGCTAGGTGTCGTTGGCGGTATCATTTGGTAACAAAATCAGGTACTACTTGAAATGTATCGTCTTCAATCCTTACCTGATTTACACCGAGAGTAGTGGCTACGCGGGCTAAAGCGCAGCGTTAGGTCATGGGGCCAAGCTCTCTGCTGACTCGGTAGACGCGTGGGTTCGAGCCCCACCGTCGGCTGTCCTTGAAATGGTTTTCCGTGGTTTCCCATTTTCAACACCAGGCAAATGCTGGGACAGTACCTTCTGACAGGCCACGGCCGCTTCCTTCCACATCCTTGCCCAGTTTAATTCATCTACCTCCATTCCATCTCTCATCCCGATGCGCAGGTCGCCCACGAACGACGACTCGAAAGACCTGCACTCGGCCTCTCAGGAGGCTACACGACAAAAAAACCTGATTTACAGATAATACACACTAATACAGCCGGGAGCGTGATGGCGCAGTGGCTTACCTGCTCGTCTTTCACCCGGACGGCGCGGGTTCGATTCCCGGTGACAGCGGGGTGGAATTTTCAACTGAAAAACCACGTGGTGTCAGGAAGGGCATCCGGCCTTAAAACCCCGGCCAGAACCAAAATGAGCCTGGTTGGCTCCGTCGACCCCAATTAATCACAATTACAATTAACACCGGTTATCAGACAGATTCTACACGCACCCAAAGTACACGGGGCTACATGACTGCGTTGTCGCAGCAGCTAAACTAAGGAACACATTCACGTCATATTACTTTTGAAATGAAAATCCACAGCCTGCTTCCAGTCTCCGACCGGGTCAGGAATGGAATGAATGAAGCCCCCATCTAGCGGCGAGGATATGAACTGTGCCGGCTGCCGAGGCCTGACGCACTCCTCTGGGGCAATGATTAAATGAATGACAGATGAAATGAAATGATAGTGGAGAGTGTCGCTGGAATGAAATTTTGACAGGGAAAACCGGAGTACCCGGAGAAAAACCTGTCTGCCTCCGTTTTGTCCAGCACAGATCTCACATGGAGTGACCGGGATTTGAACCAAGGACCCAGCGGTGAGAGACCGGCGTGCTGCCGCCTAAGCCACGGAGGCTTACAGTATAACTAATATATTTTTAAATGTATTAATTGTTTGCTCTTTGCTTGCCACGGTGTGTGAGTGCTCAACGTGTCGTTCTACCAACCCCAAGCTTGCAGGTTCGCTCCTGGCCGTGCTAAGTGATTTTTGAAAGGCGGCAAGAATAACGACACCATGTCATACGATGTTGTCAAAGAACCTATTTGAATTCAGTAGGCCGTGTTCATAATGGCAAAATTAATCTCGGGAGTTTCCGCCAACACAAAGTTCCTCATTTCTCTACTAGAAAGCGTTATAGTGTTCAAGGAGGTTAGATATCTAACCTCCTTGACTTTCATCGTGCTTCAAGGAACAACGAATTCGACATGCAAGCTACCCTTTGCACGTCAAATAACAAAGCTTGCACCCGGCATCGAGGCCGTACGATATTATTATTATTATTATTATTATTATTATTATTATTATTATTATTATGCATTATGCATTTCGATAAAATGCTAAATATGATTTTCAATTTTAGTTTTATTTACTTGTGCAAATGAAGATGTATAGGCTAAATATTTAACTGAGGAAATTAATTTTTAATTTTGATTTAATTGAAAACCAATTAATTCCAGCGATTAGTTTGGCAAAAATAGACAAATCAAGACAATAGCAGTGCAGCGGTGAAAGTGACTGCGGTTGGGATAGGGTGGGAGCATTGACCTTGACATGCCTTAATAAGACGGTACATTACGACTGACACGTACGATGGGAACATGGCGCCCGCCATTGCCGTTTAATTTTGGCGTACCCCTTAGAGGTTCGTTGCGTACCACCAAGGGGTACGCCTACCCCAGGTTGGGAACCATTGGTCTAGGCAATAACCATTGGTCTGGATGAAGATTTTTGATGAGTTGGCAATAGCCTACTCTATTTGTCCCATAAATCACGCGTAAAATGGCCGACACAACTGGAATTTCACTGTATAAGTCGTGATCTAAATAGGGAATGGTGGGTGAATCTTACGCAGTGGAGGAGAATGCGTCTATTACCACATCATTTCCAAAATTATTCTTATCATTACAAATTGTATTTCGGTTAATTTCGGTAGTTTGTAGAAGGATCATCACTCGATTACTGTTACCCATACTGCCTTCTAGAGATTTGGATTGAGGGTCCTGAAGGTGCAGTGGTCAAACTGCTTGACTCTCACAAAAGTTGACCGGGTTCGATTCCCGGTTAAGGCAAGTGAGATTTTGGAGTGAAACGTCACGTGTTGTGGTTTGGATTCCTCGTAAAAATGAGGCCCTGAGACTCATCATCGTGAAATTAATGGTCAAGGCTTCGGTGACGTAGTCGGTAGCATGCTGAACTGCTATTCCAAGATCTCGGGTTCAAACCCGGTCAAAGTCGTCGATCCTTCAGTATGCCTTCCTTCGGAGGGGAAGTAAAGCCGGCGGGCCCATGTCATAGATTTATGGCACGTAAAAGAACCTACCACTGCAATTGGTGGTGTGTAGCAAAATTTGTAGATAATATTTGGCTAGTATATAACGCTCTATCAAGTTCCAAGGTTCGCCGATAGTGTTAGTGACAGTAGCATCTGGTAGCCAAAGTGTGAACTACTTGAAATTGAACTTGTTGGGAGCCCTCGGGCATTCAATCAAAAATGCCCAGCTTATGGCCATTGGCTGCGATTCATAAGTTATATCAACAATGGTTATTAGAATTGTACATTAACTGAATAAGCACCTCCAAGTTACCACGTGTGTGGAGGAAAGCTAGAGTTAATTGCAATTCTCAAACCATGAAAAGATCGGTTGGGTTGGTTGGTTCCTTAGTTTAGGGGCTGCGACAACGCGGTCATGAAGCCCCGTGTACTTTGGGTGTGTGTAGAATCTGTCTGATAACCGGTGTTAATTGTGATGGCTGTATTAGTGTGTGTATCTGTTTTTTTATTCAAGTAGGGACTGCAACTTTGAATTTTCAAATAGTTCCTACTTTTGCCGCCAAACGCCACCGTCAACGACTACTAGGCCTAGTTCAGAACTAGCTACTAGACGCCACCGCAGTCGGCTCTTGGCAACGAACGTAGCAACCTAAGAGCGTTGTTTACATTCTTAACCTATCCAATTTAGTTTCACACAGGTGTAATTAGTGGAAAGATCTTTAACATGCCATAAATCTATGACATGGGACCGCCGGCTTTACTTCCCCTCCGAAGGAAGGCATACTGAGGGATTTTTTAACGCTCTCAAAAAATCCGACGGCTTCGGCCGGGTTTGAACCCGCTATCTTGGGCATAGAAGCTCAGCATGCTACCAACTACGCCACCGAAGCCGCCTCATGATAAAGATCACTGTGTTGTCATCTATATAAGATCCTAGAACGGATGATCCTTGAAAGACTTACAGCGATATTAGAACCTCTCATCATTCCAGTGCAAGCCGGATTTCGTAAAGGGAAATGTTGTACCTCACAGGTCCTCCAACTGACACAATTGAAAATCATAAAATCACAGGGGTGGCTTTTATCGATTTATCTGCTGCATATGATACAGTTAATCATCGTATACTGTTGCGCAAATTATATAACATGACAAAGGACTACAAGATGACTCAAGTCATTAGCAATCTTCTTCAAAATCGTAGGTTCTTTGTCGAATTTCAAGATCAGAATAGTCGATGGAGGAAACAAAAGAATGGATTGCCACAAGGCAGTGTTCTTGCCCCAATGCTCTTCAATATTTATACGAATGACCAACCTCTTCCAGTTGATACCAAAAGCTTCATATACGCGGATGATCGAGCTATTGCTGCTCAAGCAAACAGCTTTGAGACTATAGAAGGTAAGCTATAAGAGACTCTTTCTGAACTATCCTACTACTACATAGGAAACCAATTGAAGCCTAATCCATCTAAAACTCACGTAGGTGCCTTCCATCTTAAGAACAGACAGGCGTCAAGGAAATTACAGGTAACATGGGAAGACACTCAACTAGATCACTGCTCAACACCTAAATATTTAGGTGTAACATTGGATCGTGCTCTCACCTATAAACAGCATTGCATAAACGTCAAGCAAAAAGTGTCAGCCAGAAACAACATCCTTCGCAAACTGTCTGGAACCAATTGGGGTACACAGCCAAAGACGATGAGAACTACAGCCCTGGCTCTGTGTTACTCCGCTGCAGAGTACGCTTGTCCTGTTTGGTACATGCTAAACAAGTTGACACTTCTCTTAATGAAACATGCAGACTTATCACTGGCTGATTGAGACCAACATCACGAGATAGAATCTACTGTTTGGCTGGAATCACCCCACCAGATATTAGAAGAGAAGTTGCAGCCAGGACTGAGAAAACGAAAGCAATTACCTCATGCGCACACCCATTGTACGGATATAAACCTGCCCATCGACGACTGAGGTCTAGGAGGAGTTTCCTGAGTACAAGAGAAGATCTACATGAATCTGCTAAGTCCACAAGGTTAAGATTATGGAGATCCAGAAATACTCAACTTGATGGCTGGATGCTACCAATTGAACATCTCCCACCAGGACATGAGGAACATTGGTCTGCGTGGAAGTCATTGAACAGGCTTCGCACTGGTGTTGGTAGATCAAGAACCAATATGTTTAAGTGGGGTTTTCCTGGCACATCCTGGCTATGTGATTGTGGTGAAGTCCAAACCACAGTCCATTTCATGAGCTGCATTAAGTGACCTTTAAGTTGCACAATGGAGGACTTGATGGCTGCGACACCTAATGCCCGTGACTTGGCAACATTTTGGACAGAAGCGATTTGATATGTGCATTTTTAAGTACCATATTTTTTAAATGTAAAATGTATACTTCTGATACGAATAAATAAATAAGTTATATCAAAATTACAAGCTTGCTCTGGAGAAATATATGTTCCAACTCCCGCTCACAGTGTCACGCAGGCTTTAACTGGATTTCCAAAGCTCTTCTAGCGTGTTACCACTGATTCCACACGGACTATCACAATTCATCTACCCTCTAATGGAAACAACAAGATTGAGATTTTGTGAATATCGATGTCACATAACTTACGAACATGCTCTATAGTAGAAATCCTAGCAACGTGAGCCTCCAAATGTTTCCGTGCCAACTATAATTGTTGGGCGTTGTTACGTTACCACTGCCATGCGTTTATCTTTGAAAAACTGTATTTTAAATGTTAATATTATATTACAAGGATCATTTCAACTAGCATCCTTACATCAATGGTAAGTTTGTGTTGACAGTACCGTAACAAGGCAATCCTGGACATATATTGTTATTTTAATAATGAACACGTTGTTCCCGGGCGAAGAGATTCACAACTGTTTAGAACGAGCTAACAGGATTAATTCCACTCCTTATAAGATCGTCTGTCCAACATCTATTGCTTTCAACCTCGATCGTATTAGCTCTCGTAAACACCTAAGTGTTGCTGTGTTGTTGTTTGAGTCTTCAGTCTTTTGACTGGTTTAATGCAGCTCTCCATGCCTCCCTGTCCTGAGCTAATCGTTTCATCTCTACATAGCTACCACACCCTACATCTGAGGCAATCTGTTTAACATATTCTAACCTTGGTCTACCCCTACAGTTCTTGTCCTCGACCCTTCCTTCCATAACTAAGCTTGCTATTCCTGGGTGTCTTAGTATGTGTCCTACCAACCTATCTCTTCTCTTCATTAGCAGTCGCCAGAAACATCTCTCCTCTCCAACTCATCTTAATACCTCTTTGTTTGTTACCCTATCTACCCATCTGATCTTCATCTTTCTCCTGTAACACCACATTTCAAATGCTGTACGCTTTGGTAAGGTCCTCACAAGCTAGCCATGCACAATGTCTCAAAGTCAAACTCGTCAAGTGGCCCTATTCCTTTTTTTGTTAACATTCTCTCGGTTATTGTTTTTGTCTTCTCTAAAATGATGTCTTATTCCTGTGCCACGTAAAGAGCTCTGTTTAAACACTTTTAATGTGCTATTATAAAATGTATAACGAATGCAGAGGGAAGAGTGTGTCTATATGTCTATAGCCCTATGTGTTGATCTTTAGTTTCTGAAGAGATGCATTCTCCATTGTGCACATTCACATTAGGTGGCGGCACACTTTTGTAATTCTATGCTTCGAGCATACAACAGGACAGAGAGGCCTCTGCCAGCGGAACATGGGGCCAGAATAAGATCAGCTGACGTCGGTATAAATTGGCGCCTATCCCCAAGTTGTCAGCGTGAGCGTAAAGATTATACTTAAAAATTATCGATATAGGAGCCTATTTTTGCGGTATAATATATTACAAATATATAAAATACGCATTTTCCTCTATGTAAGAGGCTGAATGTGAAGTTATACAGGGTGTCTTTAATGTACTTTTGGAGAATGATAGGTCGTGTAAGGGACGGGTATACACTAGAAGTAATTTGAGATAGGGAACTTGGGGTCGGAGCGGCCTCCTTAACCCCTAAAATAAGGGTTGATTCAGGCCCTCCACCTTGTAAGTTAGGCAACCGACCTAAGCCTCTAATACCTTTCTCAATCCTTTAACTCTTGGCAAGATTTTGCCCAAGCCCGAAATCGAACCCGGGACTACCGGCCTTTCGCACTGCAACGCTATCCATTACGCCAGCGCCACATGGTGAAATTTATCTTGCCAAGAGTTAAAGGATTGAGAAAGGTACTAAAGGTTTGGGTCGGTTGCCTAACTTACAGGGTTGAGGTCCTGAATCAAGCCTTATTTTAGGGGTTAAGGAGGCCGCTCCGACCCCAAGTTCCCTATCTCAAATTACTTCTATACCCGCCCCCTACACGACCTATCGTTCTCCAAAAGTACATGAAAGACACCCCGTATAGCGAAAATGGTTATATTTTGCGCTGCTTACAATTGCAGTCAGAGGTTTGAAAAAGGGAACAGGCTATCTTTTCACGGGTAAGAATTCAAATATATGACCTAAAATACACAGACTTGATTACATACATTTCGCCAATACAGCTGGCACCCAGCAGCGTAGCCGTGCTCGTTAAATCATGCAGCACGCTCGGATATCGCAGGTCGAATCCCGGCGCTGACTGCGGCTATCCCGAGTGTAGTTTATGTCCAGGTTTTTCCACACTCCCTCCAGGCAAATGCCGGGATAGCACCTTAGTTCAAGTCCCGAGGCACCTACCTCATCCCTGTCCCTAATAAAGTTACACACTACTACAATCATCACATCAATACAGGTTATCAGACAAGTTTACCCCACACCCAACTACACGGTGCTGATGACCAAGATGTCACAAGCCCCTTAAATGAATTAACAACCACCAATGCAGCTATACACACTACTGCAGTCATCACAGAAATTTAAGTTATCATACAAGTTCAACACATACTCAAGCACACAGGGCTAATGATCCGGAAGTCCCTAGCCACCAAAAATGAATTTAATAAATATGGAGGGGAAGGAGATAACATTAGGATATTTGTAAAATTTATTGCTGTAGGTGATAAATATAGGGAGTGTGGATATCATTGGCTTTCTTCTAAGATGCAGTGCTGGATATCACTTTGTATGCATAATTAAATGTATTCGCTTATTTCAGCTTCCATTCAGACCCTGAATTGCTTAAGCTATGGACCATAAATATGAAGAGAGAGGGATTTCAGCCATCAAAATATAGTAAACTTTGTTCAAAGCATTTTGAACCTTGCTGCTTTGATAAAGAGAGGTTTGGTCATCCATTTCTTCTGAAAGGATCAGTTCCAACGAGTTTTGAATTTCCGGAACACTTGAGCAAATTTCAAATTTTAATTGATGATAGTTATAATCAGGTTAATGGATCCGACCGGGGGATTATCGGCCAACATAATAGAAGCATAGGGCCTACATGTTACTAAAATAGTATGCTAGTACTAGTATGCTTTGTAGAGTTTATTATTTTAGATATGTAAAAATATTACAAATATAACCAAGTCAGACAATTATTACAGATAAAATTATACGTAAACATATTTTATTCACCATATTATATCTTCCTAACCATGTAGGCCCTACACACGTCACCTATACATTCCAACACTGATATGTCAACACACCAAAATATCGCGTATAACGATTATACTTCACACTTTTCATACAAAAAAGAACAGCAATATTCAGAAGGAATTGTAGTTATCGCCACCTTCAATAGAAATCGTCTGTTAATCACAAGGAATACGCTTGAATCGGGATTTTAAGTCACTTCAAAGCCTCCGTGGCTTAGGCGGCAGCACGCCGGCCTCTCACCGCTGGATCCGTGGTTCAAATTCCGGTCACTCCATGTGAGATCTGTGCTGGACAAAACGGAGGCAAACAGGATTTTCTCCGGGTACTCCGGTTTTCCCTGTCAAAATTTCATTCCAGCAACACTCTCCACTATCATTTCATTTCATCTGTCATTCATCTAATCATTGCCCCAAAGGCCTCGGCAGCCGGCACAGTTCATATCCTCGCCGCTAGATGGGGGCTTCATTCATTCCATTCCTGACCCGGTCGGAGACTGGAAGCCGGCTGTGGATTTTTTTTTCATAATGCTATTCTTATGGGAGACATCTTTGTTTTGCCCAACATAAGCTGATCTTATTTTGGCCCCACGGTCGGCCGGTAGAAGCATAGCTGGCGCCCTCTCTATCCTATTGTATGCTCGAAGATTCTAAGTACTGTATCACTCAGTTGTTTCGCAATTTAATCTTCGAGCATACAACAGGATAGAGAGGGTGCCCGCTATGCTTCTACCCGCCGATCGTGGGGACAAAATAAGACCAGCTGATGTGGGGCAAATCAAAGATGTCTCCCATAAGAATAGCATTATGAAGTGACTTAAAATCACGATTCAAGCCTATTCCTTGTGATTAACAGACTATTTCTGTTGAATGTGGCGATGACTACAATTCCTACAATGTACCCGTTGATAGTTTCCTCGAGTTCCGTAATGACGGTCCCAATACCTCTATGACAGCCATCCGGTTTGCGAGGGTATCTTGTGATGGCCTAATCATGATGATTGTGGAGTACGGAGTTGTTCGTGAAGGATGTGAGTAGTTAAGAATAATCCAAAGAGGGGATAGGGCACCTATGGCGAGTATTCA
This sequence comes from Meconema thalassinum, assembly GCA_946902985.2. Taxonomy (NCBI): domain Eukaryota; kingdom Metazoa; phylum Arthropoda; class Insecta; order Orthoptera; family Tettigoniidae; genus Meconema; species Meconema thalassinum. Next base: position 220,570,275 of record OX336391.1, read on the forward strand.
TGGTGAATAAGAGTGAATGTGTGAATGTAAGTGTGAGTGAGTAATGGGTCAAATGCTGTGCACACCCGTAGGAAGAAAAATGGGAACATTTGGCCTCGACCAAGAAGATTATTGCTCGATTTGCTGGGCCACAGTCGCGTAAGGGTACTATACCTGTACAGTCATGGAGTACAGTGCAGAACAGTGATATTTCTTCATGACCAGTCTCACCTGAATTGCGATATGTGATATCAGCGGTACAAATGCAGCAACATATGTCATGAGATAAAGGTAGACTACAGACATAACCCATTTCGCAATTTTCACTGTGCACGATGATTTATTTTGTGAACTTCCGAAGCTCAGCCACCACTGGCCTATCCTCAATTTAACAATACTAAATTTATGACACACAAAACATATACGGTAGCTTTATCTGTAGATGAGTGGTAGCGTGCTATTCACGATCCAAAGATCGTAAGATTGATTCGTGACCGAGGAAATAGGATTAAGATAGGGAAGAAAAATACAAATATCCAGTTTCTTATGCTAGATGGCATTGTAAAACGGAAAACAAAATTGGTTAGACGATTTCATATATAGCGCAATCTCAAATGTCAACAACAGGTATGGTATTACCCATTTAAGATTTGATTGCCACTGGCTGCGCCAGTGTTTGTTCTTTATTGTAGCAGCTGCCCCGCGGGGCGAAGCGGGGAACACAGTGATGACTGCAAGCAGCATTGCGCGTCTCAGGAGCTTATGTCACCACGGACACTTAAACGATGACAGAGGCATGACAGAGGCTACTGGAACTGAGTCATATCCTACTCGCGCAACTGTACCTGTCAACGAAGCAGTCTGGCGTGTGACACAAGTAAACAAGGAATAGTTCACTCTCGACCGCCGGCAATCAATTTGTGAAAGGGTAATAACTGAAAGGCTCAATTACTGGTCGGTCAGTGGGAATTTCAACCACCTACTGTTAATTCTCCTGTATCAGAAACTGCGTGTGTAAGAAGGCTTCACCATCATTTCATCTTCATCAAGAAGCGCAGGTCATCCATGGGCGTCAATTTGAAAGACCTGCACCTGGCCTCCCGAAACATGCAGTACTCATTACGGAATTAATTTTTGTTATTATGACTAACTGAAAACATTTAAAGGACGCAGTGTTTCCAGAATATGTGAAGGCAATTGTTGTTGTAACCTTGAGGTCATCAAACCCTTTAAGAATATGAAGTGTTGTATGAAAGTAGTACTGAATTCCAAATAAATTGAGGGAATGAGCTAAAATCAAGCCGTTTAAATGAACACTTCAAATTGTACGTTGAACTTGCCTAAAATGGTGTGCATTGTATTGCAGAGCTACAGACTGGAGTGAGGAAGGGTCCTTATGGCAACAGGAGCCGCGCGGCCTGCCTTCTGGTTTGTCATGCGGATTCTCGGCATTCTTCTGCTACCAGGTCAGTAGACTAACGTCCTGCGTTACTGATTACCATACAGAGACTTGCTGTATGTGGAGGTCCACGCAGGTCGAGTGGCCAAATAGGTTCAAACGATTAAATAGTAGACATCTTCTCCGCAAAGCAGAAAAATGGAAACATGAATAAGTTTCCGACTTTCTGACTTCTGAGCTTATTTAAAACCTACAGGAAAAGGCTTTGCACTTTCCTGCATCAGTAGTAGGGCTGGTACATACAATCGATTTATTTCAGTTATCAAATAATCGATTAATCGAATTAGAAAAATCGATTAATTGCTACAAATAACGACTAATTGTTGATGCTTTTAATCGATTGATCGTTTATTCGATCAATCGTATGGTCGATTAATCGATGTACATCGCTATATTCACTCCTTTCACAGAAGAAAAACAGTCATTTAATTAATTAAAATATATTGTATCGTATATATTAAAATAATGTGCCTTCTTTGCGAAAACTAGGCTAAAGCAAAGTAAAACAAAAATGTTCTTGTCTTAAATTGTAAACATTCAACAAGAATTCAAAATCTTTGCTGAAAGCCTTCGTTTTCTACTTTCGAAACCTTTCCCAATTTGATTGATGTTTGTCCTTCCACTGTCACTGACTCTTATTTGGTTGTTAACATAAACAAGGAAGGACACTTTGTACATTTAGGCATAGTAGTCTAACTTTTATTCATATCTATACATCATTTCGATTATTTATTATTTAATGTATGGCATTTAGTGCTGGGAGTGTCCGAGGACATGTTCGGCTCGCCAGAGTTTGTGTCTGCTTCTATGCGGACACCCATGGGGTGAGCTACAAGTACCGTCGCGTGTGGATGAGATGAAATGAATGACGAAGAATGAAACTGGGCAAGATCAATTTCAAGTAGTTCAAAGTTTGGCTACCAGACGTCACTGACACCCAGCGGCGAACGTTGGAACTTGATAGAGCGTTTCTAGCCAAATAACCTACAAATTTCGCTACACACTACCAATTAATTGTAGTGGTAGGTTCTTTTTCATGTCATAAATCTTTGACATGGCCTCGCCGGCTTTACTTCCCCTCTGAAGGAAGGCATACTGAAAGATGTTAACGCTCATAAAAATTCCACGACTTCTGCCGGGTTTGAACCCGCGATCTTGGGCATAGCATGTGTTATTTCCTGGTACAAATACAAGCCGATATAAAATAAGTGAATTAATTTACGTATTTCACAGTCATACAGCATAACTTTTTGATGTATTGAGACAAACGCACCCCACGCACGCAGTCGATGGCCAGACTGAGAAACCAAAACAGGTTTCTCGCATGCGCGGTAAAGGACCGGCCGTGGATCAAATAACCCAGTTGTGTACCTTTTTCACATTTCGAAAAAGATGGAGATACAACTACTAAAAACCACACATCCCGAGTAAAGGTTGTAAACAAAATTTAATATCAAAACAAAAGTAAACGAGGGACGTGAGAAGCGCATAAAATGGTAAATGATAGGTGATGGGGCTGTAAATAAATATACAAGGTTAACAAAAGGAAACAATAAAATAAATATTTAAAAACCACAATAAAGATATAAAAGAGAACAGAAAAGCCTAACACTGGTTAGATTGGAGATCGCATCAAAATTACAAAATGGAATCAAAGGGAATGTAAAACTAATAAAATACGAAATAATACTTTCGTCCCACCAATGGCTGATTACAAAAGTAACCAGAAGAAATATTCTAACTAGCATATGAAGTCGTACAAGCTAAATAAACCCCTTAATAAATTAAAACAAAGGAATCACCCCCCCCAAAAAAAACTGCAGTAAAGGAAAATCGGTCAAAACATCCACCACTACAGAACGTTACCAACAAAACAAGAAACTCCAAGATAATAAAATAAAGATACAAACGTAACCCTTGAATAAATAACAACAACAACCCCTCGATCAAACATAACCCGACTTCATAAACCACCTGAATAAATCTTCTATCCGGACGAAGTATGAGATTCAGACATCTTACCAACAGTAAAATGAACATAGATAACAGGCCCGGGTCCATGCCATAAACATCCACGTCACTAACGGTAAGAAAACCTGATAAACCTCATTAATAAACGTAAGAGAGAATACGTGTTGCTTCTCAACTGAAAGTTACAAAACAAACCCCAAGAACTACCCTCAACTTTCAGTCAAGCTCCCACTTAAACAAACATTAATCCACCCTTAAATATATGTCTAGAAACGTGATAATAATATGAGAAGCCTTTCGGTACATACAGGTTCTACTGTCCGTCCACTCCTTGTGGGAAACAAAAGAAAGAGAGAAATTCCAAGGAGCACTGGTCGACCGAACAGTAGACAAAACAAAATACGCTTACGAAGCAATGTCTGCCCAGACCTTACGGACGAAAGAAAAACCCAGAGGGTTATCCATAAGGCAGCACAGATGACAGACATAGCGTAAAACACAAAACAACAACAAACATTGTGTGTGTTCTCACTATTAAGACTGACGAAGTCAGCCAATGTGTGAACAGCACACACTCCTACGTCTAGGCTCAAAACAAAATTAACCCAAACTATTACGAACCCCTGAAGAGCCTTGTAACATCCCATACTATTACAAGGAGTAGAAGTTAGCAAGAAATACCTCCCATGCATATCAATCACGTTTCCTGACGAACAAGAAGAAAAACTAAACGTAAAATATAACACAAAGAAAAACGAAACAAAACCACAACGACAAATAACCTTAAATAAAATTACAACCCAAACAACAACACGATTCATCTCTACGTTATGTAATATAAAAAAATAGGAGGACAATAAATAATAACCCATAAACCAAAACAGGACAATTTCCAATCTAACCAGAAGGTCGAAGAATCAGGGACACATTAACACTGAAAGAAGGGAGGAGGACATGACTTTATTTCTTCTTCAGAAATGCATTTCTCCGAGCCTTACTAACACCAAGATAAACAAGGTATCACTTAGCTTTGCTGGAGACGATCAAGAAGTTCACAGAAGATACTCTCTTCGGAAATAATAGCCATATACATTTCTCTTATAGCCAGAGAATACAATCCGCCATTCTCACATGTCTTCACCAATATCTTCTTATACTTTATGAATAATTTAGCACGGTAAACGAAACATTTAGAAGGACCATTATAGAATCCAGTCATGTCGACAGACCATCCGTTCTTCTTATTGTTATTGCGATCCTCTCGACATTACAATAATACTGGTCGAGTTCCATAAATGCATAGCTTAAACTCCTCGGCGGGTGCGTTTCATTCACATTGATGCGAAGTCGCTTCAAAAGGTAACCTACAGATGGCACCCTATATAACATAGCGTATTATCGGTCCGTTATCAAGTAGTTACGTATCATGTATAACGATTACAACGCAACCAAGAACTACATTTTCCAACCACCCCGAGCCGAGAAAAAGTTACCTTACAACAATGATAACAACTTTGTTTCTTGGACACACAAAACTGTGAAATTAATAAACCAGTTATACAACATTCCAATGTATATTGTGTCAAAATTTGGATTCGATCTGATGACGGGCTTTTGAGATAATAATTCTTAAATGTGACGCATGGTTGAAACATGCTTAAAAACGTGCACTTTTTTTGTTCCAACTGCGATAAAAAATATTAAAATATAAATTTAAAAATCCAAACCTACATGAAATAACGTAAAATAGAACGACGAAAATGTTGATGGTATTGGATTTTATGTAGGTCTTTTGGTTACTTAACAAACAACCATCAAACTCGAGTACACATAATACTTTGGTCGACAGTAAGTCTATTGTTACCTGGCAATGCGGGCTGCATCAAATCGCCCCTACCAGTGTTCTGGTGCAGAATTGTGAGCTGCTTATAAATTGCAGTCACGGGGAGTAATTAGTGCAAAAAGATTTCTTAGGCCCTTTAAAACAGTTATCATCATGACAATAGTATGCCTCTGTATAAGGGCGATGGTGTTGGTGCAGTATACTGAGGTTATCAGCTGCAATAAGCGTTGGTGCTTTCCGATCCTTATCCTTGAGCGCTCCAGTTCTGTAGTAGTAGGCTATTCATTATCATCCATAAAACAAATAAATCCACCGGGCGAAGCTGGGCACTACTGCTAGTCGAGGATAATTGTTACACGTTCTTTCCACGATCAAATTTTACACAATTATTAGTGTTCAATAGAATCTCAAAAATTGAAAATAAAAAAAAATTGCTGTCTGCAAATCATCAAGATCGTGAGGTCAAAACAAAAAATCTATCAACGGAAACACTTCAAATTTAAAATCTCACTGAAGTGACTCGAATATCAAATCAAATCTGAATATGACTAGATCAATAAATTATCCCTAAGAACATCCCCGTAGTTATGTCCATCATCAGCTCGAAGAATACTCAAACTTAACTTATAAATCAACTCATCCAAACAAGTAAGTATACTCAAAATTAGCTCCTGTAGCAACCTCATTAAAAGTATGTATTTTAGCCACAAATCGATTATTTCACTGACGGTAGCAGTTTTGCGGGATACACAGACACCCTGTCGCACCTTGAATGACCTGTTATATTACCCGACCTTAATTCCATATAAAATATGTGGGATTATTTGGAACAGTTGGTGAAACTCGTAAATAACCTTTGGCGAGTTGCTTCAACTACACGCATGGCATATTTACAGAAACATTTAGAACACCTTCTTCGCCGAATTAAAGTCATCAACCAGAAACGGGGTGTGCACGCTGTTAGGGTGTTGTTTCCAGGGGTTGGAAAGAAATAAATAAAAAATAAATAAATAAATAAATAATAAATAAATAAATAAATAAATAAATAAATAAATAAATAAATAAATAAATAAATAATAAATAATAAATAATCTTATATATATATAAATAAAGGAATGTCTGTGTGTTCGTCTTTTATGCGTTCATAAACCATTCATCCGATTGCGATCAAATTTTAGGGAGTTGTTATAAACACTTCCGGGAGGTTTATAGGCATAGTTATTCCATTTCAAAATAGATAGTGCGCGAGTAGTTTAAACAAATGCTTAATGGCGTTGCGTTCATATACAATTCATCCGATTGCGATCAAATTTTGGTGAGTTGTTGTGCACAGTTCCGGAAAAGTTATATGCGTAGTAAATCCAATTTTCAATAGAAGGCGCGCGAGTAGCATCAACAAAATTGCGTGCGTTTGTTTCAAGAAAGTCCCACATGCGTTCATATGCTATTCATCCCATTGCGACGAAACTTGGGTGAGATGTTCTGTACACTTCAGGTAAGGTTTCTGGCTTAGTAAATCCACTTATCAATAGGTAGCGCACGAGTAGATTCAACAAATGAGCGACGACGGGCGAAGTGTTTCAACAAAGTCCTGTATGCGTTCACATATCAATCGTCCGATATCGATCAAACTTGGGAGGGAGGTTGTGTACACTACAGGCAAGGTTTCTGGCTTAGTAAATCCATGTTATAATACGTAGCGCACGAGTAGATTCAAGAAATGAGTGACGATTCGCGAAGCATTTCAACAAAGTCCCGTATGCGTTCATATACTATTCGCCTGATAGCGATGATACTTGGGTGAGATGTTGTGTACACTTCAGGGAAGGTTTCTGGCTTAGTAAACCCACTTAGCAATAGGTAGCACACGAGTAGATTCAACAAATGAGCGACGACGGGCGAAGCGTTTCAACAAAGTTCTGTATGCGTTCACATACCATTCGTCCGATAGCGTTGAAACTTCGGTGAGTGGTTGCGTACACTTCAGGTAAGGTTTCTGGCTTAGTAAATCCACTTAACAATAGGCAGCGCACGAGTAGATTCAACAAATGAGCGACGACGGGCGAAGTGTTTCAACAAAGTCCTGTATGCGTTCACATACCATTCGTCCGATATCGATCAAACTTGGGAGAGGGGTTGTGTACACTACAGGCAAGGTTTCTGGCTTAGTAAATCCATGTTATAATAGGTAGCGCACGAGTAGATTCAAGAAATGAGCGATGATTCGCGAAGCGTTTCAACAAAGTCCCGCATGCGTTCATATACTATTCACCTGATAGCGATGATACTTGGGTGAGATGTTGTGTACACTTCAGGGAAGGTTTCTGGCTTAGTAAACCCACTTAACAATAGGTAGCACACGAGTAGATTCAACAAATGAGCGACGACGGGCGAAGCGTTTCAACAAAGTTCTGTATGCGTTCACATACCATTCGTCCGATAGCGTTGAAACTTCGGTGAGTGGTTGTGTACACTTCAGACAAGGTTTCTGGCTTAGTAAATCCACTTTAGGATAGGTAGGGCACGAGTAGATTCAACAAATGAGCGACGATGCGCGAAGTGTTTCAACAAAGTTCCGTATGCGTTCATATACCATTTGTCGCGATAGCGATGAAACGTGGGTGAGATGTTGTGTAGACTACAGTTCAGGGAAGTTTTCTAGCTTAGTAAATCCATGTTACAATAGGCAGCGCACGAATGGATTCAACAAATGAGCGACGACTCACGAAGTGTTTCGACAAAGACCCGTATGCGTTCATATACAATCGTCCGATAGAGATGAAACTTTGGTGAGTTGTTGTGTACACTCCAGGGAAGGTTCCTGATTTAGTAAATCCATTTTACAATTGGTAGCAAACAGGTAGATTTAACTAATAAGCGACAGCGCGTAAATCGTTTCAATAAAGTCCCGTATGCGATCATAAACCATTCATCCGAGTGTGATAAAACTTTGGAGAGCTGAGTACAGTCCTGTGAAGGTTCATGAATTAGTAAGTCCGTTTTTCAATGGGTGGCGCACAAGAAGATTCAACAAATGAATGACGGCGCGAATCGTTTAAACAAAATCCCGTGTGCGTTCATATGCCATTCATCCGATTGCGTTGAAACTTTGATGAGTTGTTGTGTACACGCCAGGAAAGGTTTTCGAGTTAGTAAATCCATTCTACAATAGGTAGCGTACGAGTATATTCTACAAATGGGTGACGACGCTCTAATCGTTTTAGCAGTCCCGTATGCGTTCATATACCATTCATTTCATTGCGATGTAACTTTCGTGAGTTGTTGATCACGCTCCCATGAATGTTTCTGAGATAGTAAATTATTTTTTATAATAATTTAGAGGTGGTTAACGGAAAAAGAAGAAAATATTGGGATTCCAAAAGCACTGCAACTAACAAAGTCAAAACCCCAACACTTTCTTTGATTGGCAGGACAACGTCTGCTGGGTCAAATAATAAATAATAAATAATAAATAATAAATAATAAATAATAAATAATAAATAATAAATAATAAATAATAAATAATAAATAATAAATAATAAATAATAAATAATAAATAATAAATAATAAATAATAAATAATAAATAATAAATAATAAATAATAAATAATAAATAATAAATAATAAATAATAAATAATAAATAATAAATAATAAATAATAAATAATAAATAATAAATAATAAATAATAAATAATAAATAATAAATAACTAAACAAAGAATCAAATAAATAAATAGATTAATAAATAAAACCGTCCGTGAAACTTCCTTGATAGTGTAATAGCAGCCTAACATTGTCCAGGATGAAGGGCGGCAGACGACTCTTTGAGGAGGCACCCGATGTACAAACGACCCCACCATGGGGAGGAGGAAAGGCGCCCGGTTTCTCAAGTAGGATTTACTCCTCAGTAATTGGATTAAGGCACACGGCTGTTAATATTCGCCCCAAGACGTGATAACAGTCTCATAAGCTCCTGACAAGATTCGATGCCTCCAGGGTGAAATTAATGAGAGAGCTTGTCTTTCGGCCATTATTCTTCATTTTATGTTCATTACTTGAAATTGTATTTTAATGGTTGCAATTAAGTTGGTATTTCACACTTTACAACGATCTAGGTTCTGTTAAGCAAAGGTGTATCATAATTCAAGATTCTAAGGACAGTTATTTACAGCCCCTTTTCAAGTAAATTTTCCTAAGAGACGAATAAGTTATGTTTTTTTTTGTAAATTCCTCGATGGGGTGGAACGTCCATTCCTGATATCAAGGTCACAGGTTCGATTCCCGATCAACGAATTCGGATTTTCAAAGGGCAGAAATAATTCACGGCTTTTCGAGTTGCACGATTAGACTTGTTATCGAACTCACGTATCACAATTTGTGATTACAGAACAGAATTAATGAATTAAATATCAGGACAGGTACTGTACCCAATCGTCATCATATAGAACATGTGTTCGTATCCCAGCTAACTCACGGTTTTTCGAGGTATGGGGCGTTCATTCCCACCATACGATCACATGCTCAGGATTTGAGTCTGTCAGGTGACTACTCTACTTGAAAGAAACAACATATTCCTAAGTATAACATTTACTGATAGAAAATCATGGCAATACAACACAAAACACAAAAAAAGATACTTTACATTTACTTCCCACAACGAAAATCAAAGTTATCTGTGAGTTTCTCCTTAAAATTAGTGCTTCATCGCACTCAAGTCTATTCAAAACATCCTATTATTGATACTCTCTGACATTTGCGAGTGTCCATAGTGTTCTTCACGTGGCACAATTTAACACAAACTGGAATATCACAACACAATAAACACAATATGACATTAAATCTGCAATTATTAAACATTTATCCGTTTTACACGGGGCATTTACTTTCAGTAACATTAATTCATTATCTTATGCCTTGATTAATAAGTGTTGTGTCGTGAGAATCGTATTCCTTTTCCCATCAATTTGAAACGCTGAAGTGGTACACTTTCCCTTCCAAAATACACATGGATAGAGATGTTTTATAGCTTCACCATACAACGATTTTCTGGGTCTGGTCAAAACATTATCGTTACAAACGTATCATGTCATTCAAATTACGCTACCCGTATGAATAAATTAGTGCGAACTTGGCAAATACACTTTACAAAGATGCCTATATTTATTTGGTGCAGTATTCCTCCTCAGAGAATAACTGGGCCAAATATTATCCGATCACAACGTTCCAACATGATATGTGTGTGGAAATAATGCATTTAATTCAATTGACATCATCACATCAAGCATATCTTAATTACTTTTCGAAATATCGAGATTCTTCAGTGTCCCACTACACTTTTAAAATAAAAGGATCAGGTCTATAGACTTCCTTTCCAAGCGGACAATAAATTAGTCTCGGCTGCCTCAGAAAGATGGCCGCCGGTATAGTGGCCTCCCTGCCACCCCATCTGGCTTCTCGCAAGGTCAAGTTCATTTACTGGTTTAGTTACACTGGAGGTACCCTGAGTGGGTCGTGTCCCTAGTAATTGAGTCAATCTAATTATTTAACACCTACATTTAGAGTATAGTGGGCTCATCTCGGCTCCTAATTAATATTCATGGCAGGGGATGGATCACGAAATAGCTTTGCCGTTCTGTGGGCGACATTAGTGGCTCTGGCGCGCATCTCTAGTGAGTATCAAAGTTCTCTCACTGGTGCAGCTGCCTATAACAAGAGGAAATCGACGTTTCCTATACGAAGAACCATTAGTCTTACCTCTAAGGGCAGATCAATTAATATATGGGCTCACACAGGGTCTCTAATAGTTATCCCTGGTGGCAAAAATTCTGCAAACAGTGGATACAGACAGCCTCTGTCCCAACTTCGTTGCGAATAATACAAGTATGCTCCAAGGCGATACTATCTCGTAGATTTCGAAGATTAGCCGACTAGATTCACCTAACGCGCAAGCTATTTTTGGATGATCCCCGCAACTTATTGACGTAAATCTCTTGATTCTACGTTACATGCTCGCTGAACGCGGCTCAAACAATACTTCTTATAGATGACTCAATTATTAAAGCACTCACGTCCTCTCTGCAATTACTCATAAACCAAAGCTCTATGTAGCTCCAAAACAAGTATAAATTTACTGGCTTACATTAACTACCTTAATGGCTCTCAAATACAACCCTGTAGAATATACCCTAATAAACATTCATTCAACAATTCAATGACACTGAAAAACTCTCATTATTTAGATATTTTACGTTTCTTTCTTACTGTTTACAATAACACAGTATTCTTACGTTAGACATGACACACTTTGCACGTACTATAGGCCTGACATGCCCATTTACTTATTCATTATTGTTACCGACCCCAGATTATTATTATTATTATTATTATTATTATTATTTAACGTTACCGTTACTTTCATCAATGTCTTAGGCCTAAATGGCCGTAAACAAATCACCCTCCAAGCCATATTTTACCAAAAATACGAGGGGTGTGAACTCGTACATAAATGACTGTTAATCCTTAGTCTTAGAGTGATGCTTCGTCGTATGGTGAGCTATTTAATCATATCAACATATAAAATTTGTACTCACTTTCATTTTTGCTGGGTTAGTCCAGCACGCCAGCCACGAGCCTACCATGATGCTTGTCTTAAGCCATCATGATATCTTTCACACGACACATTGTATACACTTTACACATGGTAATCATATTTTTCATCACTGGCTTTTTTCACTTTGACACAATATATATTATTTTACCATATACACATAAAAATCACTGTAATATAACTTTATACACAATTCCCGCACTACTTCACACATGGATCCTTGATTGGACTCCAACTATCGCCTGACCTCAGAGATGCGATGCAGCTAACTCCTGACAACCGCTGGTCTCCATGAAAGTCTATCTTGCGTGTGTGTGTGTTCGACTCCCGTCACCTACAGTTTATATCTCCTCTACTGCAAATCTGTTCAATCCTATGTCACGACTACTTGTGACGCCTTCCAGGCTCCCGTAACTGTAGTGATCCTTACAATAATGTGTCATTTTACCTATGACAACACCTCCTGGTATGTTCATTGTCTATAAACACCCTAAATTATTTCTACGCTGTACTGAATCTATACTCTCGTATGTTATTGGTTAAACGTCTGCTGTAGATTAAATCTTATACGATGCATAATTACTGTTGTGAAGCTGCATGATGCGCTTTCCATTGTTCACCACTAATACATTTGAGCGTCGATACTTTATAAATTCGCGCACTTTCTTGCGTGATCTGGCAGCGTGTTAGTTCACGTGTTGAGTCAAGACGAACTGAAGACGAACTGAACTTCCCTGTGAAGCTCCCCCTATATAAGGCTTCCTTGTGAAACATAGTCCACTGGACGTCCAGGACCGACTCCCTTCTTGATATAATACATTTCCAGACAAAGTGAAGTATAATCCTCGTTTGTCTAAGTGTGGAGGTCCCAAAATCACTCGCGTGCAAGCGATCGCTTCGGCCAATTAATTAAAATTAATTGCCTTCTTCCATGGCGTCATGACGCTATTCTGGTAATTCCCCTCGGCTCATCTACAAAACCTTCCTCCGAAGCGGATGAGGTCTGTTCAGAGGTTCGTTTATAGATGCAGGCTTTAATTTAGGCGTGAGAACACTTCCTAAATTATCTTTCCTAGAATATATTCATCTGGTTGTAAGTTTCATTTCAATTCATTGCTCCAATTGGCTGTAATCAATTAATTTCTGTGGGCGACTGCCCCCACTCCACTTCTATGCCTTGTAAGACTGTGGATCCCAGAGCCATTAATCTTGGGCTGCTCCTGCAGTCCAGACTAAAATTAATTCCTTGACGTCACCTGAAAACGCCCCTTTGCTAACCACGATTTGTCAACTGTCAAGCTGGATCGCTTTCTTGCATTCAGGCTTCTAAAACGTACATGGGCTTGAATTTTTCTGCAATGATCCACCTTAAAAGCTATGATATTCCCGTTCTAGCCGTGAAATCCTGCTATTATGATTATTTGCAGATATAACTCATTGTTCCTCGGGTTCATTGTAGCTGTTCCCCCCTCAGAGATCAATGATTCGATTCTGGGCAGAATCATGGGCCTGGTCTTCTTTGATAAGACCCGAGTTCGATGCCAGTCCGCCGTGTCTAATTGGGCACAGTACACTAGTGGGTTTGCTGCTAGATGGTAGCACAATCTGAACGTCGAATTTTGAGAGATTGCCTAGATTTCTCCAACTCAAATCATCTTCATGAGGTACCAGAGGTGATAAGGTAATAATAATAATAATACGAGATTAATAAACTATTTATTTTCACCTAAAGTCAATATTTATTCCATTGAAACTGTACCGGTTCGGTCACATTGTGACCTTCTTCAGCTGGTATATGATGAGTAGTACAGTATCTAAAGTTCACATAGTCAAATTTTCCAAAAAAAACAGATCTGTTACAGTAAATTTTGTAAATTAAACATAAAAATTTTGTCTTGAAAAAACAGCGTAGAAATGAGGAATGTGTATGTGAAAATATGCAGCCTACTGTTTGTTGAAACAGTTAGGTTATAAGAATTCTTGATGAGTATTAGCTAGGTATAGTATAGAAAAACATTAAAATATGTGTCGAAGTTACGTTGAAAATGTATCTGTTTTGTATTTGCCAAGATAGATATTTAGTTTCTTGGCAAATACAAAACAGATACATTTTCAACATAACTTCGCCACATATTCCAATATTTTTATATGCTATACCTAGCTAATACTCATCAAGAATTTTTATAAACTAACTGTTTCAACAAACAGTGCTACATATTTACACATACATATTCCTTCCTCATTTCTACGCTGTTTTTCAAGACAAACTTTTTATCATTTCAAATGATCTTGTCGACTTCATCGTTATGCTTTGGTCTACCGTTATGCGTTACGGTTACGGCGTGTATGACGTCATCATGTTGTTCAGTGTATATGCACCGAATCTGAGTTTACTCCTGGGGTCTGGCGTTATGCGATACGGAGACGGCGAGTGCGTGACGTCATGCAGCAGAGTGCACCTCCTGCTCTCCGTTCCCCGCACGGGAAGCCTAAGTTAATGGGTAATGGTGTCTGTTGAGTTTACTCCTGGGGTCTGGCGTTATGCGATACGGAGATGGCGAGTGCGGGATGTCATGCAGCAGAGTGCACCTCCCGCTCTCCGTTCCCCGCGCGGGAAGCCTAAGTTAATGGGTAATGGAGTCTGTTGAAAGAGTCCTTTCTAACATGTGTAGCATTTATAGCACGCGTCATTTGAAATGATATAAAGTCCAGTCTCTCAGACTGACTGTATTCTTTTTAAGCTTAATTTACAAAATTTATTGTAACAGATCTGTTTTTTTTTTGTGAAAATTTTACTGTGTGAACTTTAGATACTGTACTACTCATCATATACCAGCTGGAGATGGTCACAATATGACCAAACCAGTACAGTTTCAATGAAATAAATATTGACTTTAGGTGAAAATAAATTGTTTATAATTAACACATCAATAAGGTATCGGGCTATCAGGGTTATTTTTATGTCATTCTCAAATACAAAATTTATTGAACACAATGTGTACATATGAAGAAGACAATGGAATGGTCAACTTGAAATTTGCATAGGCTGCCAATGATTTAGTCTTTGATTTGCATGTAAGTATATGATATTGCCCAAAAATCTGTCCACAAAAATTGCAAGTACACATGTCCAACGCCAAGTGATATCCTCGTAGTCCACAGATTTTATAATGGAATCCATGAGCGCTGTTCTCGTGTACACATATCTTAACTCGAAGTTAGACTTCTTCCATTCTTCAATATTCATGGCTGGGGTTAGGTAGAAGCTCGGGTCTATATTTGTAGCTCTATCTTCTCCATTCTTGATTTGGTCTCCATAAGCCAATGTAACAGGAAGACCGTATCCCTGTTCTTTTTCACACAATAATATATATCCGCTAGCAAATAAATTACCCTCGATTTAGTTGATTTAGATACTTTGAGAGCTCTCTTGATGTAGGATGCTTTCACTGAAATTTGGGGCGGATCACAAGTTAAAAAGATACAGTCAGTCTGAGAGACTAGACTTTATATCATTTCAAATGACGCATGCTACAAATGCTACACATGTTAGAAAGACTCAGGAGGGCTCTTTCAACAGACTCCATTGCCCATTAACTTAGGCTTCCCGTGCGGGGAACGGAGAGCAGGAGGTGCACTCTGCTGCATGACGTCACGCACTCGCCGTCTCCGTATCGCATAACGCCAGACCCCAGGAGTAAACTCAGACTCAACAGGCTCCATTACCCTTTAACTTAGGCTTCCCGCGCGGGGAACGGAGAGCGGGAGGTGCACTCTGCTGCATGACGTCATGCACACGCCGCACAGTGGTCCGGATTTGAAAAAAAGCGGACAAAAATATTTTCCGTTAAAATAAATGAAATACTTTTGTGAAAAACTTTAAATTAGATGTTACTTTGAGGTAAATTTGTCGTAGTGCATAAAATTACTTACTTATTCATCCTCTGATGCAGATGAGTCGACTTCTTCTTCCCCTTTCTGCTCCGTCTCGTCCTCGGGTATTGACAATAAATTACACACTTCCTAAGGCATCTGTCTTCTTTTCGTCTTCGGTAGACTTCCCGTGCTTGAAATTACTGGATCAGAGCTTAGCAATAGTCTATGGAACAATTCAAAATTATTGGAAATTCTTGAGGATTTTCTCGTATGGTCTTCCCTATATTTTCTTACGTCTTGGTTTCTAGACTCTAAGGCCTCTTATGACAGTTCTCCAATCGGCAAAATAGCTGCTTCTATAATGGAAGATCCATGGATAAGTATTTTATGAAGTGTTGGAGGCATGTAATACCATGGATGTAGCCGTACATAAAAGCTTGCTGTTTCGCTGCGGTAGGAATTGAACTCGGAACTATTAATTTCATGACCAGATGAAATTGCTTAATTATTCCAAAACAAGTTATTAACTCACAGTCTACCCCTGTTATTTCGGATGAGGTTGTTCAAAAAACTTTCGGGTAGTGTTGCCATCATTGGTCGTTCCATATGCAGGCTTCGGAATATCAACTAGAAGACCTAATCTCGTTCTAAATGAGTCTTGCACAATTTTTTTCTTTCTTTCGAATAAGTCTCGATTACCATCTCTCACGGTCACTTGCCACATTTTAAAACCCAGGTGACATGGAATATGCAGGAGACTTTCAAAAACTCGGAAGTGGGTGTGCGGAACTGCAGTTCCAAACTCAAGCTGTAAATTATCGCCGAGCTTTTGTGCCAATTATGTAGATTGTCAATTTCTGAAATTTTTGCACCACAAATATAGCACTTCATGCTTGAAGACTGTGCTCAAGCATTGCATATTTTCCCATCTATCATTGATACTATTAAGTAATACTGCCCTTCGGTGTTGTTTATAACCAAATTATGTAAATTCTCAATTTGATAACTTAGATACAACCTTTCCGTCCGTGTAATTTCCGATGTTTCATGAGCCCACTGCCTTCGAATAGGCCCGCAGAAACGTGTAGATGAGGTTTTTGAATTTTTCCACGCAATAATTCCTGTTTTACTGTCAACGAGATGCAGAGGCACGACAGATGACATAAATAAGCTCTGGTCACTCTTTTCAGCTTCTGACCAGGTTTGTTTTTAATGGGAATGGCCGGAACTGCCATCGAAACCCCATTTACATTATAAGGTATAGCTCTTTTCACTCACATCTGGTAACATTGATAAAATTCTGGAGGAAGTGTGGTCCAGCAAGTCTTGTATTTTCACTTCACATCCATTTTCCTTAATTATTACATTTTGTGGATCAGTAGCCCTTTTAGAATTCAAAATAGCATAATAGCTAGGGTATAAATCATGGCTATGTTTATTAGCTAATCTTCTCGTTGTCATCTACTGGGGCTTTAATTATGAATGATAAGGCTTCTTCCACTGACATTTTTGTAGATTGTTGACCCGCCTTTCTCCATGCATCCCATATTCGTTTGCCCCTTGTTTGTGGAGTCATGGTAGCTTCTTTTGATAGCTTTGCTGATGAATCGTCTCCCTTTGCCCTTAAATTCATAGCGGTCGCATAGGCAAGCTCTGATGAAGTGGCACTCTCCCTTAGGTCTTGAATTTTTCTTCTTTTGCTTCTCTCCGTTAGTTCTTCAAATTCTTTTGAAGGACGACCTCGTTCGACTGATTTTGCGGAGCCAGGCATGCTCGGAATTGATATAACAATTTCTTTTTTCGACCAGTCTAAATATTTCTTCAAAAAAGCATGTTCTAAGAAGTGAAACTTCCTCCACCGGTCAAAATACGGCAAAAAGAAAAAGGTGCTCTGGTCACTCTCGTCAACATTTAATTGGAATTTGTTAGTGAGATATGTTACCACAAACTTTTCTTGACGCGCGCGGGACTGATTTTTGTTCTCTCGAATCCTGTTACAAAGTTCACTGCGACTAGCAACGAAATTAATTTTCCACTCTTCACAACACACACCAATAATCAATTACGTCTCGCGACTGAAGATTATTTTGGTTTCCTGGCCTCGAGATATCCCTTGCGTAGCATAAACAAATGTCTCAACAGGCCCTTATCTCGCGCGAGTGTTTATCCCAGAGCGCGCAGTAATGTTCTCTCCCTTCTCAATCACGCATCTGGCGTGTTCTGGCGATGAAACCTTTAAGGATATATTCTCCAGTCTTCATTTTAAAACTTGCTTAAGTTTCATGTTATACATAAGTATACTTTTTTTGTAAGGCAAGCAAAATTTATTTTTCTTGAAGAAAATAATGCACTATATAAATAAAGTATAACAGTCCTTATAAGTGATCTGAAATCGAAAATCATGCTATAAACAAAAATATCAGATCACAAACTATATAATGATACAGCATTATAGACCCTGAGTTTCATTTTGAAGTTAGAATGATATTTCAAAGTTTACTTAACGGAGTGCAGAATTCAGAAACGAAGAGTTGTATTACTTTTGCAGTAATATATCTGTGAAACACAGAAGCGATTTCCAAAGAAAAAGTCAAATTAATGTACACTGATTAACATACTTCACAAGGAAGGTGATTTGGCGTTTCTAAAGTAAATATCAAAACTCTATTTTTGTCCGCATTTTTACGGATCCGGACCACTGTGTGCCGTCTCCGTATTGCATAACGCCAAATCCCAGGAGTAAACTCAGACTCGGTGCATATGCACTGACCAACATGATGACGTCATACACGCCGTAACCGTAACGCATAAGGGTAGACCAAAGCATAACGATGAAGTCGACAAGATCATTTGAAATGATAAAACTTCGAGGAACAACCTCAGAAAAATCTTAGGCATTAACCATTTTTGAAATGAGGTTTGGATGATAAAGAAGCCACATTAAATTGAAATAATAAACATTTATTGCAGCCAATGGCCATAGAATATAAATGCTTACATAGTACATAAATACATTAATAATGAAATCGCGTAAAAGATCTGCCTATATATCACTCTATTCGCTACAGAATTGTGTCAGAGTTATAAGTCTCTGATTACACCAAAGGGCATGGTAACGGTCGCACTGTCATCCGCACAGTTCACATTGGCAGGTGGCTTCGTCCGGTTTGTGAAAAATCTTCTTTCTGCAGATGCGGTGGTGGAATCCGTGAACTGCAAATCGCGTTATGGTATGGCGCAGATCGTAGTCCGCTCCTTTCCATTTTGTTGAGGTCATTGCTTCAGTAGAGTAAAACTCCAGCCATATCTCATTTCTTTTGCGCTGCAGTTCTTCTGTCATTTTCTGATAGGCCCTTGTAGATGGAAGGAGCTTTTTTTGTCTTATTTGTTCTATGAAGAAAGGCTCACCGACAAGCACATATGTTAGTCTAGATGGGGCGAATTTCGAGACACACAGTAGTCTCTTCAGATAAGTTGATTTTATGTGTTCGATCTCCTTGAAATTTGTTTTGGTCAGGTATGTCCACATTAGTTCAATCTCATATGTCACTATGGGCATTATCTTAGTAATGAAAATCTTCATGGCAGTGTCTACAGAAAGTCTGCGTAAGTGCTGAATATCATTGATAGCCAATATAGCTGCTGCTGTTCTATTTCTGACGTGTTTAGTGAATGTCGTTCCAGTTGTCTGTAGAGTAATTCCTATATAAATTTCTTAGCCATTTTAATCTGTTCCTGGGTAGGTGTGATGTACGGCTGTACATTACATTGAAATAAATATTACTTTAATGCAGCCAATGGCCATAAAATATAACTTGATTACGGTAATATACATCAATCTTGGCCTTTGCTGAACTCCAGTTTGAAATAAATCACAGATTACATCAGAATACCGAGACTGACATGTTACGGTCACATATAGAGTAAGTTACAGAATGGATGACAAGAGGCTAACAAAGAAAATGTTAACCGATTACTAACTTATTTGTGTGAAGAAACAATTGGTTGGTAGAAACAACACAAGACCTTCAAGTAGTTGGTATCAACGAAGAATTCATTCCCAATAGACCAAAATTTAGAATCCTAGCAGACACAAAATTGCTGCGAAACCTACACTGATGAATACAGGATAGACGGATTATTATTATTAGCGTATGGTACAACGCAAAACAATCAACATAAACAATATACATACATACAAACAATAGGTAACACATTACAGCTGTAACAATCATGCAAGGGAAAGGGTGCTCAAATATCAATGCCTAAATGTGCTATCCATCTTATGGCTTCTCTAGAGGCTATTACAAAGTCCTGTGTTAACCCAGTGAATGCCCTACTAATACATTCAGTGACAGTTCATAGTTGAACTTGATGTACAGATGAACGTTCCTTAGATGGGCAGCGGAAGCAACTTACGCAATCGAAACAATGGTGATCGACAGTCATTCTAAAATTAAGGATATAGAAAAACAGGAAAGAAAAGTTATCAGAATGATTTTGGGACAGTTAATAATCACGGTATTTGGATGAAGAGATCTCAAAACGAACTCTATCAAAAGATCCATACGATAACGGACGTAATCAGAAAACGCCGAGCACAGATTTACAGGATCTACAGGATAGAAAACTTCAGAACGGCGAAGAAATTTCTCAACGTTATTACACAGAGTAATTGTGGCACGGAGTGGCTGACAGAGGTCCAGAGGGACCTACAACAGGTCAATAAAGAAAATCTCGAGGACCGCATCGAGTGCCGGAATAAAATCAAAATTGTTAAGTTTGAGCATAGACATCACGACAGCCTGGAAGAAAATGGACAGCTGAGCGGAAGAAGGGGCATTCTGAGAGGATGAAGAGAATATTGGAAGAGAAGCGTGAAAACGATGAAATCATGTATTCAAGTTCAATCGCTCTCCTAATGGGGAACAATCGATTAAATAAATAAAAAATAATAATAATTACTTCAAGTACTTGGGTGAAATCATCGAACTCACAGATGTGGAAAGAGTAGCACAAAAAACACGTGAACTCAAAATGCGGAAAGTATATGGGAAAATCGCGAACATCTACAACAAGAGATGCATGAGCAAAAATCACACACAAAAAAAAAAAAAACATTGACACTACACGACTGTCATGTAACCCGAGACACTATGCCAGCGAGACCTTAAACCTCAACTAAAAAGGGGATCCGGAAAATCTTGGGTCCTAAACTCACAGCTGAAGGATATCGTCTACAGTCGCACACAATCACAGAGAGATACTCCAACATCGACACAGATTTCCGCAAACGACGACTGAGATTTTACGGCCAAATCATGAGACTGAATGACGACCGATTAACAAAGAGAATTCTGACATACTTAAGAAAACTTAAAGTGACAACAGTCTGGGTTATGCGGGACCAAATTGATCTCAGAAGTGCCAATATATTACCAATAGATATCGAAGATAGAATGACATTCAGACAAAAGATACACAGTTGGGAAGTTACACCTGAAGATCGATCAAAGACGATGGACGGAGTCACGACGAGTTCGTCATAGCGAAACGCTGAAGGAGTTTTGTAAGACCAAGAGAAACAGCAGCCGATCATAATTTGTTTTATGTGATCCTATGGATCTAATCAGCTTAAATACATAATAACTAGCGGACTCGTGCGAGAAATCTCGCATGTTCATAAACCACACGTTCCCCAATCTATACTATATACTATACTATAATATAATATACTATAATCTATACTAATATAATAAAGCTGAAGAGTTTGTGTGTTTGTGTGTTCATGTGTTTAAAGGCGCTAATCTCTGGAACTACCAGTCGGATTCGAAAAATTAAGCCTGATTCAAGAGGAATAGTTTAGGCTGTGTAGCATTAGCCTATACCTCTGAGGTAACCTTAAAGATAGATTTTTGTTCAGTAAGTCGGAAGAACAACCGTTTCAGAGCGGCTTCAATAATACCGAAGTCTATTGTTGCCATGTAATGCGGGCCTCATCACGTCGCCCCTACCAGTGTTCTGGTGCAGAATCGCGAGCTGCTTATAAATTGCAGTCACGGGGAGTAATTAGTGCAAAAAGATTTCTTAGGCCCCTTAAAACAGTTATCATCATGACAATAGTAACTTATGCCCCTGTATAAGGGCGGTGGTGTTGGTGCAGTATACTGAGGTTATCAGCTGCAATAAGCGTTGTTGCTTTCAAATTTACTTTCATTTATTCCGATCCTTATCTTGAGCGCTCCAGTTCTGTAAAACAAATAAATTCGCCGGGCGAAGCCGGGCACTACTGCTGGTAATATAATAAAGCTGAAGAGTTTGTGTGTGTGTTTGTGTGTTTAAACGCGCTAATCTCTGGAACCACCAGTCGGATTCGAAAAATTCTTTTTGTATATGATAGCCAGATTCAAGAGGAATAGTTTAGGCTATGTAACATTAGCCTACACCCCTGAGGTAACCTTAAAGATTGATTTTTGTTCAGTAAGTCGGAAGAACAAGCGCTCCCGAACAGATTCAATAATACCTAAGTCTATTGTTGCCTGGCTATGCGGGCTGCATCACGTTGCCCCTACCAGTGTTCTGGTGCAGAATTGCGAGCTGCCTATAAATTGCAATCACGGGGAGTAATTAGTGCAAAATGATTTTTTAGCCCCTTACAACAGTTGACAATAGTATGCCTCTGTATAAGGGCGATGGTGTTGGTGCAGTATACTGAGGTTATCAGCTGCAATAGGCGTTGGCGCTTTCCGATCCTTATCCTTGAGCGCTCCAGTTCTGAAGTAGTATTCATTATCACCCATAAAACAAATAAATCTACCGGGCGAAGCCGGGCTCTACTGCTAGTATGTTTATACTGATAGACTTAAGGAGATAGGTTGTTACGTTTTTATTTCAACCAAATGATTATAGAACACTATTTACATTTCAGTTAGAATTCCAAGTTCTACGTTCCCTGACTTTAGGAGGAAATCACTAAAAATTGGATCATCATAACACTCACCGGTTATTCGATATTTATGAAATTTGAATACGATTTGAGTACTCATTCATTTGATTTACTGTTTCTGAAATCCATGCAAAATGATAAAGACCTCAGAATGTTGGAATGACATGAAAGAGGCGTCACAGCGGCCAAAATGTGAAGTGGACATCAATTATGGAGCGTATTTTCCTTCAGCAACAGTATCCGCAAATCGCACACTTCGTACATTTTTTAAAGTCTCTTTTTTAAGAAATTATAGATATTTATGAAATTAGAGTGCAATTCTTCACTGCTAATGTCTATTCTCTTTCATTTGAACGCTCATTTGTCACGATCGGTCGATTGTGACCGCCGCAGGAGGGATCTATACTACTGAAATAATATATATGATGATATTAAATTTCCAATTTTTAAATATCTTTAACATAGAGCCTCCGTGGCTTAGGCGGCAGCACGCCGGCCTCTCACCGCTGGGTCCGTGGTTCAAATCCCGGTCACTTCATGTGAGATCTGTGCTGGACAAAACGGAGGCAGACAGGGTTTTCTCCGGGTACTCCGGTTTTCCCTGTCAAAATTTAATTCCAGCAACACTCTCCACTATCATTTCATTTCATCTGCCATTAATTTAATCATTGCCCCAGAGGAGTGCGACAGGCTTCGGCAGCTGGCACCGCTAGATGGGGGCTTCATTCATTCCATTCCTGACCCGGTCGGAGACTGGAAGCAGGCTGTGGATTTTCAAATATCTTTAACATCAAATCCATCCAATTGTCCTTAGATGTGATCTAAATTTTTTCGGGGTCATATTATTGCTTTTCTGAAATCGTGTAAAGGTAAAAGAAACTTAATCAAGTTCATACATAGTCTAGCATCCATTTAGCAGTTCTACATAGCCTATCCGAAAAAGGAAAGAAATAATGAAAAAGAGGTTTTTAAGATTTTCACAGGCATATTTTCACGTTGTTGTTGTTGTTGTTGTTGTTAATTTATTTTAGGGGTTAGAGACATCCTTGTCATCAGTCCCGTGTAGGCTACTTGGGTGTGAGTATAACTTGTCTGATAAAGAGTGTTTCTGTGGTCACTGTAGTAGTGTGTGTAGTTGTATTAGAGACAGGAATGTGGTAGGTGCGCTGGGACTTGACATAATGTACTTTTCTGGCAATTACGTCGAGGACGTGTAAAGAGACCCTCAGGATGGCCGCCGTCAGCGGCAGGTTTCGAACATCCAATCTCAGCACTTGCTGCAGCACTCCACCATGGTCATGGTGCATGCTCTAACGCACACTTTGACGCCGCCAGGAACTACTCGGAGTTGGTATATTTGACTAACGTTGATGATGTTAAGGGGAGGAACAATGAGGTCAACTGCCCCTCATAAGACAGTTCACTTTTTTGAGGCCTACATAAATACGAAATCAGTCTAATATTAATAATACAAAAAGAACAAGTTCTTTGAATCACATGACACTCTCTTTACTAGGTATAAAGAGATCAGCAGCCTCCACGTCATCGGCTAATACTATTTTGAGTGTATTCTGCAGACCATGGTCTCTTTGGCTAACGTTATTATATTACTCAGGGTAATAAAATGACGGAGTGTATTAAATTCCAGTTCACATAAGCTCTTTTTAACCTTGCGTCGCCCGAAAGGGGAAAAATTATATGAACGTTATATTAGTAACGTTAGTGAGAGAAACACATTATTATAACCAAATAACAGCTTAATTTATTATACACACCTAATTGACACTACATAAACATGCTTTTAGTCAGAATCTGAACTGTTACCACTTGACTCACTTCCACACTCCGAGTAAATGCATGTGGTGGGTTTCTTCACATATTCCTTCAAGATACACAATTTCTCCTCCACTATTTTCTTTCCTGAATGTCTTATTACATCATGTAGGGTCCGCCTTGTTAGGAAAATATCAGTGCAGCCATATCCCGAAGGAAAATAAAATAGCATAATACAGTTACCTAAATATGCAGCAGAAATATGCAAATATTCGCAAACTTTTACCGATGTTATTATAATATGATTATCTTGAGTAGCAGAGAAAGTTAAAATTATAGCCCGGACGTGCCCGGAACCTTGCCGAAATCAATGGAATGTAACTATAAACTATATTACGGTGCATACCTCCAGGTGACGGGTCCATTGTGATTACTATTTCTGAGGTGAACACAGAACGAAGGTAACAGCTTCAAAACACAGCACTCTCGCCGCTTATCAATGACTCTAAGTCGCGTGGCAGTGACGTGGCAGTTCAGATTTCCGCAGCGATGAGTCCAGTACTTGTTGCATCATTTCCTTATCGACATGATGCACGTGGTCTTCTTCTGTAATGGAAACGGAACGTTTGACTAAGATATCCGGGATTTGATTTTTGGACTTTTTTGCCAATTTTTCCCTGCAAGGGTCCTACCGTGCATCGGTTGCGCCATATCTGTGAGGTATTTGTGTATTTCATAATGTCCTATTTCGCATTCGGCGAGGGAAATCACCCTGCCGTTATCTACCTGCATGCCATAATTTTAGGTATTCCCTGTCACGTTTTCCTGATTGTTATAACGTTCATTGTCAGTCTGTGTCTGTATTTGTGAGATACAGTGCGACCGATCGTGTCACGGGATACGCATTACTGGGTACATGTGTACGTTTGTAAACAGTTGCAAATATGGAGTGTTTAGACACAGAAAATGAAAATTGTGCTCAATTAATTCGCTCTATACTTTGTGAGAATGACAATGACGATGACAATATTCGTATTTCGACAATATATTCCTTTCAAGCCAAATACAGTAAATATGTCATCAAATTCTACGCTCTTGTGGATACGAAAGTTCTGTACAGTAGAGTCTCGCAAACTCGGCCTAATGTGGACCGAAGGGTGGCCGAGTTCGCGAAAAAAGCCGGGTTATCGGGAAATGTGTTAAAAAGACGAAACAAGCTGTTTGTTTTGGTTTAAAAGTAATGCAATGCAGTACATTTATTTGTTTTTAACAGAAACACAAGTTTTAAAATGATTAAGCCACTACAATTACAGTACTGTACTTGAATATGTACAAAACAATTCCCGTAGGCAAATAGTTTTCCACTTAATGAAAATTACCATTTACTTTTTTGCAAAAATGTAAGTAATGTTCTTTTGCTTTTCGCTTTGAAACCTGTTTTTTGAAGCCTCGTCACGAACACGGCGAAGAAACAGAATTGCGGAGAATGCTCAATCAAATAAATACAACGCTCTGCACAAGAAACGTTTGTTTACTTCTTACCAGTGGCGGCTCGTGAATTTTACCGAGGGGGGACTCAACCGTTTAAGATGTAAACCGTTTTTGTGATGTTGATCCAGTAATTGACAGAGATGATTTCATTATTGTGTTTTTTCTTCTCACATATTTTTGTTGCTTGATTTCCTTACTTCGTTTGGAATAGGCACTACTGTTTTTAAAGAAATAACAAAGGTATTAAAACTATTTGCTCCCAGTCACTGGAAAAAGAAGAAAACCAGACCCAGCTCAGGAATTCATCAGGGTCGCCAATTCCCAAGCTCACTAGCCATGAGCCCTTGAGGGTGTATCCCCACTACAAGGGTTCACAACTAGGCCTAGCGGGACTTGGGTTGGAGACAATGGACCCCAGCCGAGGAGGTTATTATTTCCACTTGTGCCGGGCTCTCCTCTGTCATCAACCTGTCGACCTCCATTAGTCAACTCTTGTTCTCTTCCAACCCGGATAGCATTAGAGCATCCAAAGTCTAGGGAGGCATTCATTTTCCGGCCGTAACTGACCCTTATATCATCTATCCTGATACCCTCATTCTTCGAGTGGTCAGCCCTATTCTTTTAGTTTCATAAAATCTAATGCCTTCTACACAAGGCCCTAAAGGAGGCAGGGTGTGTGAAGCTCCACCACACGTAATGCACCCTGGATAGGGCTACACCTTCAAGAGCTCAGCTTTTGAGCTCGGGAGTTGGCGACCGTGATGAGTTCCAGAGCGAGATCCATTTTCCCCTTTTTGCATTGACTTTGGGGTGGACGCTCTCCTCTTTCCCTTTTCTATCTGCCTTTAATGGCTCTAGTAGTATCCAAGTATCTCAATACCCATTCTTCGAAGATTGATTCTTCTTTTAATGGGATGAACAGCAAGGTCATCTGCCTTTCGAAGATAGAGGGCATTCCTTTTCCGTCATTTATTTCCCTTATTCGTTTCTTTCTTTTATTATTGTCGTTCTCTTCTTCTAGTACATAAGTTAGTTGTAAGTCAGTAACTAGTTAAGCCTAGCTGTAGATTTCATTTCATCATAATTTCTCACCATCACCTAAACCACTAAGGGTAGATGACCTAGATATTTCACCCCTTTAAAGAACAATTATCTCCATCATTGAGGGTGTATCGATATCTAAGGTGCACCGTGCATGGTGGGACAACACACACCCTACCTCCTTTAGGGCCTCTTATTGAAGGCAGGAAAAAGGCCAAAATGAGGTCTGATTAGTGATGTGGGCCGGGCAAATGCCCAGTGGGCAGGACATCTATAAATGGGCATTTGCCTGGGCATTTGCCCAAAACAGTTTTAAGCGCCCAAAATCTGGGCATTAAAAAAACCTGCTTTTTTTACTTTTTACTACTTGTGATTGTTGCTACAGCTTCTAAAACATAATAAAGACCATTAATCAAATGTACATTTCATGGATAAACTAGTAATGCCCGAATATTGCTGATAATTTAATTATACTGTGTCAATGTTGTCAATAACAACTAAATGGGAATTACGTATATCTGGTTTGAATAAAACATTGTATTACTGAGTTAGGCCTGCAGGCCTACTCATTTATATTCAGGAAAATTACGTAGGAGTTTGATTAAGGTGTGAATAGTGGCTTTGGGAGGGGGGGGGGGGGGGGATGGGCAAGGCCCTGGTCAGCCATTATGCTATGATCTTGGAGTGGGGGTAGGGTGGTTGTGGCCTTGAGATTGGCGAGGCATTCTACCACCAGCAGCCCCAGGGAGTTGTGAAGTCGAGCTGTCTGTTGAGTGGTTGAGTCTAAGATAACCTCACTTCTTTCTTGGGCTATTTATATTTTTAAGTGTTAGATTAAATCTTTACAAAATGCTTAGGAAAAAAGAACCTATTTGGAACTGTCTTAATTTGAAAGGGAAAGTACAGTAGTACCTTGTAAATATTGTAATAAGGACTATTAACAGTCACATTGTAACAAAATGGAAAGGCATCTAAAAAAAAGTGCTTCAGTTAGGTACAGTTACAGTGGTTGAAAAAACCTTTTCGAAAGAAAACCCCTTATGAACCTTTACTTACTTATTTATTTATCGTATGGCTTTTAGTGCCGGGAATGTCCGAGGACATGTTCGGCTCGCCTGAGTCTGTAGCTGCTTCCAGAGGACACCCTTAGGGTGAGCTACAAGTTCAGTTCAAATTCAAGTAGTTCCAACTCTCGCCACCAGATATCAATGATACCTAGTGATGAATGTTGGAACTTTGATAGAGCGTTTCGACGAAATTTAACCTAACAATTTAGCTTCACACAAGACATTTTACAACACTAGGTCTGATCCTACAAAAATTGGGCATCAGGAAAGAAAAAGACAAGAGCCAATTAAGGCAGGGAAATGAAAGACATCCCAGGCCTCCGATACCCTAATAACGTTGGGGTAAACGTTGACATGAAAGATAAAAGAGAGGAGCTCAGCTCAAGGAAACTCAGCTGGGATCCCATAGTCGCCAACCCACATCCCACTAGTTGTAACCAATTTGATAATTTATGTGATCTGAGGCTCTCAGGAAGAAAATGAAGACTACACGCACTAGAGCGATCAGAATGTAACCATTTGCTTCCTCTCTTGTCACCGTCTCTGGAAATTCCACGTAACCACTTCTCACGCAATGAATTGTCCGATTGAATCTCATGATTCTAACTTTAGCCCAGTCATATGGTAGTTTTGACCAAAGAAATTAGGGTAGAAGGTTTCTCGACGGATTCTTATGTTTTTCGGTGTGCTGAATCCGAATCTGAAGTTTGCCAACAAAAAAAATGACGGCTTCACAGTGAAAATCGCAAAAAATCCTAAATATTTCGGATTTTTTTTCACAAAATCGCTTATAAGTTAAAAAATATGCAACCTAGTGAATTTCTCATTACTTACAAAATTAAAGTAGACAAAATTTCTTTCAAAATGCACTGGGCACTTTAAGTTTTTGAGTGCAGGGTATCGCCGCTAGAGCGCGCTGAAAAAGAGCGACGTTTTGGCACTTAGGCAAAAACGAGAGAAACTCAGCCCTAACTAGCCCCAGACACTTTCTAATCGTGTTTCCTCCATTAATACGTGTTTTATTCATGTTCTATGGTGGTATCATGACTGAAAGTTCGTTGGAAAATAAATTGATAAATTAATATATTCAAGTTAAGTCATCTGTACTTATCCACCTAATGGTAAAGTGTGAAAGTGATGAGGTGAGTAATGTAAAACAGTTTTTGTGATTTTCACTCAACATCTCACCATGTCACACATATCTCACACATTCCTAAAGAGATATATTTAATATATTGATAGTGTGAAACCGGAGTCGTTTCCCCTTTGTGTGAAATGTTCACCCTCAAGCCCTCAATAGGAAGGGTCCCTTTTTTGCCGACACATCTGTCCTTGACAGGTCCCCCTACATGCCTCCGGCCAACTCCTCTGCCATTCGGGTTTAGTTTAGTTTGCTCTCTCCTCCTCGTGGGACTGCTAAGCGTTCTTCTTCGGATTTCTGCCGTTCGTTCAGTGTTTTCAAGTGAACTAATAATAATATTAGTGAATATGTGAGGGACGAAAATGTTGCGTCGGGAATGTGCAATTTGTGAGGAGCCTCTGGATGATCAAACTCGAACTTTCTTTCAAACGACAAGAACAAGAGTAGATTCACAGAGCTCCTCTGAGTGAGGCAGGGATTGAATCACGACAAGCCATTGAGGATGCTGATGCCCTGATCATAAGAACGGCTCAGTCCATAGCTTACACGCATGGCACAGTTGTAGTGGTGGGAGAAGATGTTGACCTTCTCGTCATCATGATAGGCATCCGCACTTCTCCTAACGTGTTCTTCCTGAAACCAGGAAAAGGAAAAGTACCACTGACGCTATATAGCCCTGGCAGCTCGCTAGAGGAGCCCCTGAGCCATCATATTTTATTCCTCCACGCTGTCAGTGGTTGTGACTCCACATCCGCCATGTTCAACCAGAGTAAGACGAAATTCTTGAAGACCCTCAAGAAGAACCCAGATCTTGTAAACTACCATGAGCATTACATGGACCCACATCACAAGTCGAGGAGCTAGTGAATGCTGGCGAAAAATTTCTAGTGGCCTTATATGGTGGTGACCACCATACCACTCGTCTAAACGAACTGAGGTACAAGCTGTACCTCAGTACAGCATATAAAGTCACCGGAAACATGGCCTCGATCCCTCCCACTGAAGCTGCAGCCCGTGAGCACTTTCTGCGAGTTTACCACCAGATCCAGCAGTGGCTGACAATCAGCTCAACCCAGAACAGTGGGTGTGGAAGTCATCGAGGAACGGCCTCACCCCCACGAGAACAGCTAAGGCCCCAGCTCCTGACAAGCTTCTCTGCAAGGTCTCTTGCAAATGCAAAGGCGACTCTCGAAGAACCTGCGGTTGTCGACGTGTGGGTCTATATTGCTCTAGGCTTTGTACCATCTGCGAGGGAAACTGTCTGAACCTTGACAACTCATGCGACATCGACAATGAAGGTGACCCTGATGACCCTTCTCCGGTTGAGTCACCACCTACAATCCTGGATACATCAGCACAAGGTAAATAGCATGTTTGTACACCACCTTATTCCAATGCGGTCTGCTTACTTCACCCTCTAATGTATTCGTACGATTTCTTTTTTAGAGTTGTCCGAGGATCCTGACGATTCCATCTCGGTCGAATCACCAACGACAATAGCGGAGACTTCAGCAGAAGGTAAACTGCCTGTTTGTAATACACCCTATTTCACTGGGTTTCGAACAGTTTTCCAACTCGACACCTGAAAGTATTGTGGACAATAATTTGTTCAATTCCTTTTCCAGTGGAGTTACCGACCGGTAGCGATCAACCGGGACCTTCTGATCGGTAACCGGAGGCTGCTCCATCAAGGCCAAAAAGGAGGAAGCTCAATTAAAGAATTGAAATCAATTGTAATGTAATAATAGTTAATTGCAATTACATTCCTTTTCATTATATGCATTTAATTTAATTTTTAAATAAATAATAAAACCGCTTGATCGGTCCTTTATGAATTCCTACCACTCCGTGGGCAATGTTTTTCAAGGGCTTCGTAATCTTGTAACCACCATAGAGCATGAATAAAACACGTATTCATGGAGGAAACATGATAAGAAAGCGTCTGGGGCTAGTTGGGCTGAGTTTCTCTCGTTTTTGCCTAAGTGCCAAAAAGTTGCTCTTTTTCAGCGCGCTCTAGCGGCGGTGCCCTGCACTCAAAAATTAAAAGTGACCAGTGAATTTTGAAGGAAATGTTGGCTACTTTAATTTTGTAACTAATGAGAAATTCACTAGGAAGCATACTTTTCAACTTATAAGCAATTTTGTGAAAATAGTCCGAAATTTTTAGTTTTTTCTGCTATTTTCACTTGAAGCCGTCATTTTTGTTGTTGGCAAACTTCAGAGTCAGCTCACCGATAAACATAAGAATCCGTCGAGAAACCTTCTACCCTAATTTTTTTGGTCAAGACTACCATTTGACTGGGCTATTAGGAATGTGTGAGATATGTGTGACATGGTGAGATGTTGAGTGAAAAATCACAAAAACTGTTTTACATTACTCACCTCATCACTTTCACACTTTACCATTAGGTGGATAAGTTCAGATGGACTTAACTTGAATATATTAATTTATCAAATTTTTTTCCAACGAACTTTCAATCATGTTACCAGCATAGAACATGAATAAAACACGTATTAATGGAGGAAACACGAATAGAAAGTGTCTGGGGCTAGTTAGGGCTGAGTTTCTCTCGTGTTTGCCTAAGTGCCAAAACGCCGCTCTTTTTCAGCGCGCTCTAGCGGCGATACCCTGCACTCAAAAACTAAAAGTGCCCAGTGCATTTTGAAAGAAATTTTGTCTACTTGAATTTTGTAAATAATGAGAAATTCACTAGGTTGCATATTTTTCATCTTATAAGCGATTTTGTGAAAAAAGTCCGAAATTTTTAGGATTTTTTGCGATTTTCACAGTGAAGCCGTCATTTTGTTTGTTGGCAAACTTCAGATTCGGATTCAGCACACCGAAAAACATAAGAATCCGTCGAGAAACCTTCTACCCTAATTTTTTTTTGAAACAGGCACTTCTGAGCACCAAATGACTGGGCTACTTGCCCAGTTCTGATTTACAAAAGGGCACGCAGCAGTACAACATTATAAAATCATTCAGAATATATTCCAACTTCGCCATTAGCATGAATACAAAACTTCTATCTGCCACAGTGAATTGGTGCTGCTTCCTAGCGCGCCAGGGGGGAAGTTATCCAGTGGCTGCTTCAGACTGCTTCAGACTCAGGCTGACTGAGTCCACACACTTCGTTGCGTAGGGCGTGAAAGGATGGAGAGGGGATAACTGGAGGTATTCGTTGTCATGGCAACGTAAATTACAAACGGGCGATTTTTGATGAGTCCTCATGAGTATCCAGTGTGCTCTACCGACAAGGAGAGGAACTACACACACATTGTCACGATGGCAAAACATTAGGTGCGAGGAGAGAGAATATAAGGACCGATGAGGAGGGAGGAGGGTGGGAGGGCGGCGTCCTTGAGTCCAATATCACCAGCCGCCTCTGCTTCTTACTGCCAACAGTTTGTGCATTTACAGTACTGTACAGTACCTGTATTTATCAGGTCGTCGTTACTCTTCTTACTATGTACTGCAGGTCAACTTGTTTCGCTTAGTATTTAACTGTCGATAATTTCATTGATGGAGAAGACGAAAGAAAACATAATAACGCTCTGTGCGGAAACACAAAAACAAACAAATATCATGATTTTTTTTCTCCTGTCAGGGTGGCCGAGAAATCCGGAGTGCCGGGTTACCGTGTGCTGAGTTTGCGAGACTCTACTGTATTCCTATAATCTTGTGTGTGAGTATACATAGAATTTATCTCATACCAGTGTTATTGTGGTGTTTGTAGTACTGTATTTGTAATTCAGATGAGAATTGGGAAGGAGGTGGCCATGATCGTAAGTTAGGAATCAATCCGGCATTTTCCTGGAGTAGAAGTGGGGAAACCACGGAAAACCACTTCCGAGATGGGTGAGATGGGAATCTAACTCTCGTCTTCTCAGTTTTGCCTCACGAGGCTGAGTGTGCCTCGTTCCAGTCCTCTGACCAGAATTAAATTTCTTGGCTGAGCTGGGAATCGAACTTAGGTTTCCACGGTGACTGCCAAGAATGTTAGCGGACAGGGTTAAAGGACCATGGTGTCTAACGCTCTAAATTATTCAGCAACAACAACAACAATATCTTCCGAATGGGAGTTAGATTAGGAGTATTTTAATGTAAATGAATAGCACGATTCTAATTCATACTCGTTTGTTCCAGGTCTTAACGCGGATTATGATGAATACGAGGGTAAGTACTGCACATGTCTTCAAAGTTTATTGGCACTGTGGACCCAAGAGGCCCCACTGCAATAGACATAAAACAGCTCGGTTATAAACCACGTATGTATCCAATCTGTGCCACGGCATCCTAGAATTGAAGGGTGTATAATTTTATATTCGGCAATATAACACGACCCTCGGTTATCACATGTCCGACTCAAAGGACAAGCCTCCTATAACATGTACAAAATCGACTTGATCCAAAGCCACCGACAGCAGATGATACGGCCGAAGTGTCTTATTTGTTTCCAGAGCGAAACAGCCTATCACCGATGTTGTTCCACGTGGTTCTAGATAAGATCATGAAGACATTGTGGACAACCAATGACTCCGAGGCTTTACTTGGAATAAAAATACAAACATCAAACCCAGATGTCTGGCCTTCGCGGATGATCTGGCACTCCTAGCTGAAACGGAACAGGAAGCAATAATACAGATGACTGAACTAAAAGAAATCGCTGGGAAAACAGGGCTACAAATCTACCTATTTTCCAAAAACAGAGTTGATGAGCACCAACAAGAACTACATGAAGAAAACAGTTAAGTCGAAATATGGCAGGGTAAAGGTGACGGAACAGTTTAAATACCTCGGAAAGATCATTAGCAACAATGGACTGGACAAAGAGTCAGTGAAAAACAGAAGACTTGAACCAGAAAAACTCAACTTCTCCACTAAAAATATATACAACAAAAAGAACCTCTCCCTTAATGCCAAACTTCAACACTACAATGCTGTGGTAAAACAGGTGATCTGATATGGTGTGGAGACGGCAAATTTGATGAACCTGGAAAAGCTTCTGAAGATTGAATGGAGGATATCGAGGAGAATTTACGGCCCAAAAGTGGTACAGGGTACCTACAGACTAAGATCAAACAAGGAGATTATGAAAGGGTGGAAGACCTGGAAACAACAATACGTTTCTATGGACATATGGTTCGAATGGATCCAACGAGAATAAATAATCAATTTTATGATAAAATATATAATCTGAAGAGCCAAGGGGGTTACACCAGGCAGATGAAGGAAGAACTCCGGAGGATAGGAAATTCAGATGACGACTGTCGAGGCAGAACACAATTCAGGAAAATACATTCGAACTTAAAGGTTCTTGTGGGAGAAAAAAGAGAACGCAGGGGAGGAGGATGGACAGCAGAGAGAATGGCGCAACACTCTGAAAGAAAGAAGGAAGTGTGGAGGGAGAGAAAGGAAGAAAGAACTATGAGAAGGAAATGAAATGATATTTGCGTGGTCCTTAGTTTTGGCCGGTTCGCATAATGTAATAATAATTGATGGGTCCACGGGAAGAAGGGGGAATGTCACTCAAAATGTAAAATCGAGATATCAGCGCGATCTGGTAGGCCTCTTTGCGACGTATCGATGGCACAATATTGTGTCTGGTTAAGAACATTGAGGGTCGTGAGAAAATGACGTTTCAAGTTGACGCGTACATATAAGTACACATGAGTAATGAGACTTTAAAACTCGTTTCCTGAACATTTTACATTACTTGACATTTCCCCTTCTTCGCGTGGACACTTCAATCATAAAACATTTTATGTTCGACGCTGTCGAAATGTAAACATTGTGTGTCAGAAAACTGTATTATAATGAGGCTCATTATAACACTATTATTCATTATGAAACAGTTTCTCCCACCAATCAGAGCTCAAGAAACAGTTGTGTGACCAATTAGGTAAGGATACCTTCGCGCATGCGCTCAAAATCCAACATATTTCTGTGTTGGCAAGCAAAGTGAATTGTCTCTGCTTTCGGAGTGCCTTGACCCACCCATGCGCTCTGTTCAGTCAGCAAAGCCAGCGCGCTCTGTTCACTAACTGAATCCCACAGATATTTATGAATATTTAGCCAATGTAAAAACATAAGTTATAATTATCGTCGAACATAAACAGGCGTATGCAACTCGCCTATAATGGAAATTAAGACACTCGTATGGAAATTATAAAACTCGCATACGCTCGTTTTATAATCATACTCGTGTCTTAATTATTGCCATAAAAGGCTCGTTGCATAATGTACTATAATAATTATAGATGAGAGTATCGGATGGAGCAGATATACCATTTTAAGTTCTTTGATTGTGCATTATCTCGGGATTGCAGTATAGTATAGAGTCGAGGTGCACAAAAGACAATGCAGTTACGATCTACTGTATTCTGCAAGACAAACGTTAGTTTAGCGACAACTTTCTGTATGGAAGTGAGGGCTGGGCAGATTCAGGATATCTGATAACTGATATGAGGGTAGCACGAATGATTGTAGGACAAATAGATGGGGCAGTGATTTTTTCATAAAAAAAAACATTTAATGGGTACTCTCAGTTGTAGTCAACAAGACATCACGATCTTGCAATTTTCAGCAATTTGCAAAGTTCGGTCATTGTTTGTGTTCGTATCATTAACTTTCTGCTTTTTCGATGCCGCACAAATAAGAACCTACCCCGCCTCCAAACACTAGCCTGTATGCTTATAAGAACGGAGGGCTGACCAAAAGAAACTGATTCGATAGACCGATTTAAATCTAGGATTACTCGAAATCTCCTCCAGCTGTTGTGAACAGCTCGTTGACGCCAGCTGATCGATGAACTTTCAAGTCAGAAGTTATATTTGCTGGACTAGATACAAATGTACCAATATTTTTTCTTAAAGTTTTCAAATTCTTAAGGGGTACGCGTATCCCCACGTTCCACCTGAAAAAGGCACTGGATGGGAGTAATGCTAGGAGGGTACTCGTAACGAACCGATAAAGGCTAAGTTATAAGGAGAAGCGTAGGCAGACTTAGGAGGCGTTGGTTAGATTCAGCGTTCAACTATTTCAAATTGAGGGGTACAGAAGGAAAGATATTAGGTAAATACAATATATATCCCTAATCACCGCAATGAAGATTTTCAAAGCCAAAACTCTGCCCATGGGATACATATAATATGGGAACACTTAAAAATACGAGACCTGAAAGCAATGGAAAGCGTTACGGCATTATATCTGAAGAAATTACTCGGAGTGTCCAAATATTCTCCACCGAGATATGTATACACACTCACCAGAGAATCCTTCCTGTGGAAAGATCTGTGACACTCGCTACTACTACCCTCAACTGAGGCATACAATAAACTACTGGCAGGAAGACAACGAAAGAGGGAGGAAATAGACCAGTGGTTCTGAACCCGTAGAAATCTGTGGACCACTCAGCCTGAAATTGAATCATGGATGGACCACCCCACCCCCTTCCCTCCCCCGTTCTCCCCCCCCCCCCCCCAATACACCTTATCAGTTGTAACCCATCCTCAATAACACTTATTTTAAAGATATTTCAATTCAAAATCTGATAGTCATCGCCGCGAATACATTCGGACGATTCTCGGTCAACGCACATCGTTTTCGACATCCCCATTTATTGGCCACTTTCTTATACGTGCTGGTGGACCCTTTATTCCCGCGGACCACTCCTGAGGCACTCGCGGACCACCGATGAAAAACCACTGTAAATAGACGAACACTTCTACTGCACGAGTGCTATGGCTGACCGGAGTTGGACTAAAGGCTGGTTAACAATTGGCCCGGGAACGTGAACTTGTACATGCACACGCAATCAGCTATACTAAGTTTGTTTACTCTATTGTGTGTAGGCCTATGCGCTTTAAAATAATTTCATGATTAAGGATTGAGCCGCGTCGTATATCGGTTATTAGATGATAAACTAGACACCGGCCACGAAAGTCTACGAACTAAATTTCATGATGGTAATCGAGGACGATGACATCGCGATAGCGCATTTCGGCGTTGTACTTCGGCTACTCCTTCCGTACTGCTCATGTGCAGCTATAACGTTTCTGATTGGCTCCGGGAAGCTCCGAAAATGTCAAACATGAAACTTAACCATGTTTCCCGTTGGTCTTCCCGGGCTACTTTTAGCTTCTCGTTCCCGGAGATTGATTGTGAACCGGCCCATAAGGTAGCGTGCATTTCAACTTCTTTTTCGTTCCCGTTCTCGATCTCGTTCCCGTTCCCGTTCCCGGGCAATTGCGAACCAGCCTTAACCCCAATCAAATGCTGAGAAGTGCTATCAACAGACTTGCAAAGCATGGGTTCCAGCACAAGGTGTACAGCACAAGCTTGTATCTTACAGCCTATGAAGAGTGCGTGTGCAAACTGTGGAATGAAGAATGTCCAAAATAACTTACCCTATCATGAAAAAGAAACACCAAATCAATCATAATAATAATGATCGTGTGACCTTCGGAGAGGCCGAGTGCAGATCTTTCTAGTTGACGCCCGTGGGCGACCTGCGCGTCGTAATGAGGATGAAGTGATGATGAAGACGGCACATACACCCAGTCCCCGAGCCACGGGAATAAACCCCAGGAAATTAAAATCCCTGATGGCTTGGCCGGGAATCGAACCCGGTGCACTTCAGGCCAAAGCCTACCACGCTAACCATTTAGCCATGGAGCCGGACAATCAATCATAGAACTAAGCACAGAAGACTAAATCAAAACATTCATCGTGCCCTTTCCACTTTATTAATTCAGCAAAATGCATTTTTTCATAGTAGTATTTAATTGATGTGTGGTCATTTGACTGCAATTAAATTGCATTAAGAAGGAGAGGAGACCGAAGTGCTGCTCGTAGGGGATTACTTAGGGGACTTCTTTGCAAATAGAGGCTGGCAGACTGGACGTTGAAAAGAAAAACAGTCTCAAATTAAAATTAATGAATGAATGAAAGAATGAATGAAATGAGAGTTCAGATCACAGTACTGTAATGCTAATAGCTCGTTGTTTCTTGTGTTGCAGTGATTAGTGACTGGGGATACGGTGGTGATAACGGTAAGTTCATCACGTGTTCTTAACGCATCCAGTTTACTAACGTCTGACGGCTGTCTTGGTAAAAAACTGGGTTGAGTTATCACCTGAAACATTACCGGAACGACAAATTGAAACTAAGTTGGTTGAAGGCCAGTTTGATTTCAGGAGAAATCTAGGAACAAGGGTGATTTTGGAACAGCAAAATATAAGATGATGTTTATGCCATTTGAAGACTTAAAAAAAACTTTTGATAATGTTGATTGTAGTAAACTGCCCGACATTTTGAAAAGGATTGGTAAACAGTACAGGGATAGGAGGGTGAAGTACAATCTATACCAGTTAATTGATTTTTAACATTTGAAGGGCCATCTAACTAAACTTATATTAATGTAAACTACAGTTTCCGTTTTCCAACGGGGTTGGGGATGAGATGCGATGAAAGTCTTCGTGGCGGATGGTGTTTACGGTCGGATGCCCTTCCTGACGCCAACCTCGAGATGAAATGAATGATGGTGAATGAAACTGGGCAAGGATGTGGAAGTGAGTGGCCATGGCCTGTCAGAAGGTACCGTCCCAGCATTTGCCTGGAGTTGAAAATGCGAAACCACGGAAAACCATTTTAAGGATGACCAACGGTGAGGATCGAACCCACGCCTACCGAATCCGTGGAGAGCTTGACCCCATGGCCTAGAGTTGTGCGTTTGCGAGCGTAGCTGCCGTTGTCGGTGAATGTATAGTATCCAATGTATATTAGTAAAGTATTCACGTAAGTAAGTGTGTGTGGTGGGTAGAGACCGATATGTAGAGCATAATGTTTTAATTGTAATTCAGTTATTCACAGTGGCGGCTGGTGATATTGTTGCAGTGTCGCACAACTCCCAATAAGTTTAGATATAATTCGTCGTTTCCTTTCCTTTTATGGTATAGTTTTATAGATCTAACGTACCGTAATCAAAAATGTGTTAAAATCAATGCAATTTTGTTATTATTTATCCTAATGCTTCACACTGTACCTGTAAAAGCTACCGGCAAGCTGCCGCCTTCAAATCCAACTTCAAGGGGTTAGCTCTTTTGTGGTGACTCCCAAGTTGGCAGCACGGCGTTATGTGATTTCAGTAGGGACAAGGCCAATCTTGTGCATAGCATTTCGGCCAGCATGGGTCGTAGGGAGTTGCAGAGGAGCTGCCAGCCCCTTGATAATACTCAGTTCCAAATCGCCCCGTTAGATTGCACCACTATGCGTAAATGGCAACATCCGCCCCTTTCTCTTATCCTTACGGTAGTTACTTTTCCATACCACTAGGGTATGCTTTACCAGACCACACACAACAGTACCAATATCGGAATTTTGTAGGCAAACATTAGTGTGGTTCACACCCAATTATTTTTAATGTTTTCTCATCAAAACTTCATTTCATATTTTTGTCAATGTACGCCACTATTGGTTTAAGTGGCTACACTATTTTCTGATGTATTGTTGGTGTTAGTGTGGCGGTTTATGTTTGCTTTTACCACTCTTGTCCTTGCGTGTTTTGAGTTGCGATCAGTTCTGTATTTAGATGATTGATTGTTTTCATTCCAGGCATATACTTTACTGTGCATTATTATTATTATTTGGTTGATTGTGAGTAGGTCTATGTGTTCACTTCAAAATTTCTAGGCTAGCAAAATTTGGCATTTTGTTTGGTTTGCCTATTTGTTCGTGCCATTTCCCGATATAGCACCCATATTTATCATCTGTGTATCTTGTAAATTAGTATTTTATTATAGCTGAGTGTTTAGTTTCAAACATTAATTTTTCAAGGACTAACAGTTACTGTGGAGTGTGAGTGAAAATGAATAATGTAAATAATTTACTACAAGAGTTTAGTGCTTTACAGTCGGTCAACACGAATGTACCCAAAAGAGATGGGTTATGCCCTGTTCCTGAAATAAATTACATGAGATTAATAAAACACTAGGATGACCAGTTTCGATCGTCAAGCGATCATCATCAGATCCATTACACTTAGGCTACAAAATCTATGTTTGAAATACAGGTGAAAATATTTACAATTGTACAAAATCCGTACAATTGTACAATTGTAAATATTTTCACCTGTATTTCAAACATAGATTTTGTAGCCTAAGTGTAATGGATCTGATGATGATCGCTTGACGATCGAAACTGGTCATCCTAGTGTTTTATTAATCTCATGTAATTTATTTCAGGATTAGGGCATAACCCATCTCTTTTGGGTACATTCGTGTTGACCGACTGAAAAGCACTTAACTCTTGTTTACTAAGGCAACACTGAAAATATGGCTTCAAACACCACAATAATTTACTAGTTAGGCAGTTTTTCAGCTTCCTGATGAGGATAAACTTGCAGTAAAAACACTCGGTAGACCATTACCGGATTTAAGTATTGTCCAAAATATCAAAACTGGAAATAGACAGTTCCGTATAAGAGGGTGTTCAAAAGAGATATTTATGATAATAATGATTGGTTATGTGGATGCGATATTAAAAACTCTTTATTCTGTTTCCCATGTCTGTTGTTTGGTGGAAAAATCCGCGTGGACCAAAATAGGAGTTACGGACATTAATCACCTAAGTAATAAAGAAACATGATCTTCGGCTGTTCACATACACAACTGTTTTAGATTGACACTTTTTGGAACTGTTAACGTAGCGGCTCAATTGGACAGTGCCTATAGAAGGAAAATTGCGGAATAAAACGAAGAAATGAGGTACACAGCAACAGCTGGCATCAGGGTCCCTGTTATCAACTTTCTGGGGGAAACGTAAACTTCAGTGGTATGGCCATGTAATGAGGAAGGATAGCTCTAAAACGGCTAAGAAGTACTTCAACCTGCATGTCAGAGGGAAGAGACCAAGAGGAAGACCAAGGAGACGATGGATAGAGACAGTTCGATCAGAGGTGGAGAAGAATGGTTTTAACTGGGACGATGTCCAAGAACAAATGGTGTACCAAGGTCGGGCAAGATGGAGAGCGCTTGTTTGCCACACCCGGGAAATTGGAGATGGAAAATGATGAGGATGATAACGAAGAAGTTAGGCAGAATAGGTATGTGTTAAATATTGCAATAAACTGTATTAGTTTCTGCAGCTCTTTTGAACTAGCTTTGCGTGGCCATGATGAAAGTGAAAGATCAAAAAATCCAGAAGTTATCAGCGGACTGATTAATTTCAGCACTGAATTGGTTGCTGTGTTGATAGGTCATTTGGAAAGGGTAGGCTACTGTTTTCAAAGGAACATCCAAAACATTCCAAAATGAACTTTTACAAATTATGTTGGAAATTTGCCAAGAAGAAATATCAAATCATATTAATGAATCAGAATTTTTAGCCATTAGGCCTATAGCAGATGAAACTAGTGGTATTTCAAATATATTTCAGATGGCTGTTGTGTACCATTACGTAGTAAGAGGCAAACCAGTAGAACGGTTTTGGAGTTTCCTTTCTCCCTCAAGACATGATGCACACACATTAGCACCGTGCTTATTGGAATATATAAAGAAGCAGAAATAGAATGAAACTCCGAAAAAAATAACAGGCGTATGACGGAGCGCAGGTAATGTCTGGTTCCTCTGGTGGGGTTAAATCCTACCCTTATGCAGAATATGTGCACTGCTATGACCATCAAGATAATTTTTAATGAGCAAGGTGGCGTCAATCAACCGCAATTTGAAAATATTATTTTCAAGTTTGCAAGAGATTTGTGCATTCTTTTCCAACAGCTTACAGCGGACCACGATACTCGATGTAGTGAAGAAACGTTTGCCACGAGCTTGTCCTACTACGTGGAACTATCAATCAAGATGCGTTAACCCAATTTTTAATGAGTGCAAGAAAGAAATCATAGAGTGTATGAACGAGATATTGAAAGGCGACAATGAAATTAGTGAAACTACAATATTGCCAAGCTCTTGGTCATATAAAGGTACTTTACAGTTCTAGTTTCAATTATTGGCTGGAATTCTTTCATAAAGTTATGCCACTAGTCGAAATTCTCTTCAGTCAGCTACAACACGGAGACATCGATACGTATTCTGCGCATAAGCCCATTAAAGCATTTGAAATAAATATCACCAAGATTCAAGAAGACTTTGATGTAACCAGTGCTATTGTACATATTGATTGCTCATTGAAGAAAAAGAAAGTGGTCAAGATTGAGTGAAAATGAGAAGCATTAGAAGTGTGCGATGTTATAATTTCCCAGAAAAAGATCGTTTTAGCTTCTCGGGTCATCTTGTAGCTTCATCACTGCTCTTTCAAGAGAAGTTCATCTTGCATTCTTCCAAGTTTCCAGAAGATATCTTAAAGACAGTGTGTTTGGGGTATACATTGTTGGACAAAGTGAAACTACGCCATGAACTATATTGCATCTATTTAGCACAATAATTTAGATCATTGTCGGGCACTATTAGTCTAGTGCAGTTTATAATAACTAACAACCTAGGGGAAAAGGTTCACTGAGATCTTGAAACTGTTGAAGTTAATTCTGACTATACCTATGACGTCTGTCGAAGCAGAAAGGTGATTTTCCACCTTAAAATGAATAAAAACAATCTTAAGGAATTCCATGATCCAGGAAAGATGATCGGCCTTGGCGATAATTTGTATTGAAAGAGATCTTTTGATGGAGATGCCATCGATGAGAAACAGGAAGGCAAATTTTAATTTCAAGTAAGGTAAACAAGTGTAATTGTCTGTATAATTTGCCTCTTTGTTCCTTTCTTCGTAAGTAAAGAAATGTTCGAAAAATTGACCTTTTCAATATTGAAAACCCCTGTACTTCAATTTTAATATAAGTGTAGTTTGTTATCTAACGTTAATTCAGTTTCGTTACTTATGTAAACTTCCCATATAAAATTGCGACATTGGAAATTTTGGTGCAACACCCAGGTTAAATACCTCTAGCCGCCACTGGTTATTCATACAATCATATAAATTACATTTTACACTTTTTAAAAATTATCGTTATAATACTGAATTATTATAGAAAAACTCGTTAAACTAGTCTTACAGTCTCGAAGTTTTGAAGACCTGAAATGCTAATTTAATGTGTTTTTTGAACTTGCTTTTGATTTAACTTTCTCTCAATATTAGGAGTAATTTTTGATGTGCACAGAATAAGTATATCGGCAAGATGTGCATCTGTAATAACATTCAGGTTTGCTCACAAATACACAACTGTACTGTATGTGGAGCCAAATCT
Source organism: Meconema thalassinum (assembly GCA_946902985.2). NCBI lineage: Eukaryota > Metazoa > Arthropoda > Insecta > Orthoptera > Tettigoniidae > Meconema > Meconema thalassinum. The sequence goes on from OX336391.1 coordinate 220,613,725, forward strand.
GTACACCAGCCTTCAGGGAGATTGCGAATTTCAGGAAACCGGTCTAAAGGCACATATTTCCAAAATACGGTTAAATTAGGAGAAGTGAGTGATCCACAATGTTCTTTAAATTCAGCTCAATGTCCTGAATGGGTTTGGATTTCTATTATTCCTCTTATTTTCATTATTTCCAGAAAAAAATAATGTATCGACTAAAACTTAGCAATTCATCTAGGTTTGTGCCGTGTCTTGTGTGGGGTTTCGCCTAGGACACCAAGCTGGCTCATCGGCGGGCTCTTGGTGTCCCCGCCAGGACCCGCACAGGAGTAACGAACTGCGCGCTACCTCCCTTTTTATAGAGTGCAACTGCATTACTAGATTGCGAGAACTAAAAGCTCATGCAGCTTTAACCTCCCTATGGTTCGCATCGGATCTTGAGCTATCGGTGGGCCAACCAAAATGTCTTGACGAGCCATTGCTTGCCCGCGGGCCTAGGGTTGGTCACCCCTGATCTATACAAAATCCACGCTGAAGTTAATAGAGTTGAAGGAGATGAAACAGAGACTGGTGTCCAGAAACGTGTAAGGGACGGCTGCAGCACAATGCCCATGAAGATTGTATATTGGCTTAAGCTCTCGCAGTCAAGAAGTGCAGGTGCACTTTATAAAAAGGGAGGTAGCGCGCAGTTCGCTACTCCTGTGGGGGGTCCGGGCACGGACACCAAGAGCCAGCCGATGAGCCAGCTTGGTGTTCCTAGGCGAAACCCCACACAAGACACGGCAAAAATCTAGAATAATTGCTGAGTTATAATGCCCATACTTTTCAATCTACCTATACCTCATCCACGGAATCTGTGAAGTAGGTTTGCGCATGACGTCACACAGAGGAAGTGAAAAGAGAATGCTATGGGTTGAGCTTGGCAGCCCAGCCGTAGCAAGAGTTGGTTGAAGCCAAGGTCGCGCCACCCTCCTGCGCTTATTATTTAGTGGCATCGCGCCTCATTGACCAGTCAGCCGAGTCACTCCTGTGCGCAGACTATGTGTTTTCACACTGGCACTTCGCAGATTGCTTGGACGGAGTTTAGGTACCGTATACATTAAACAAGCAGTGAGGAAATGAGAGAGTAACGTTTCAATGGGAGTAAAACCTCAACCACTTTCAGGATGGTTGAGGTAGAAATCGAACCGTCATTTGTAGCTCTTCATTAGGTCAACCCGAATATGCCCAATGAATGGCCGGGGTAAAAAATAGAGGGTTATTCTAAATTGGATACATGAAAGCATCAATGAATTATTTCGAAAATACTGATGGAAATTATATTCAAATGTTTGTCCAACCTTATGTCATATCATCAATAATCTCAACAGACTTCGCTCCACGCAGTCTCCTCACTCAGCTGGAGGTGTTGAGGGTCTTGGGACATCTTGGTAAATTACCCCATATAGATGGACGTTTTATGGACCTGTCTGATGGCCTGTATTTCTGTGATGACTGTATTAGGGGCAGGGATAAGGTAGGCGCCCTAGGACTTGAAGTTCGGTGTTATCCCGGCATTTGCCTGGAGGGAAAGTGGAAAAAAACGGGGGAAAATCACACTCAGGATAGTCACTGTCAGCTCCGAGATTCAAACTTCCGATCTCCGGACTTGCTGCAGTTGCCCTAGTGGCCTAACGAGCACGGCTATGCCATGGGGGTCTGGAAGTGTACAGCAGTGTGAAGAAGACACAGTGTTGTCTGTGGTGTCATGAAACCTCCATTATGTTTCCCTCCAGACGAGCGAGTAGGGTGCATGGAGCGAAGTCTGTCGGCTAGGCCTAAAACTTGATGATATAAGATAACGTTTGACAAACAACCGAATCAATTTCAATTAGTAGTTTCGAAATTATTCATTGACGCTTTAGGGTAACTAATTTAAAATAACCCGGTATAATACACCGGTAAAAAAAAAGTTTTGCATACTGCAAGCTTATGTATTTGTGGACTAAATATAAATCACGTGCTTTATCCGATAACTGTTTTATTTATTTATGTAGCGTATGGCATTAGACATGAACCACATTGATAATAATAATAATGTTACGAGAGCGGGGTTGCTTCATTCCCTCTGGCGGGACTCACAGCCGCCTGAGGCTACCTCTGGTCTCTGTCGGCCGGCTACTTACGCAGCGGGAACAAAGACATGGTCTGGAATGTTCCCGACGTACCTGGTGATGGAACTATCGGGAGGAGCCGTGAACTCTCCTACTCTGGAATGTCCATTGAGTCACCACCCTCCATATACAAAGCGGCCTCACCAGCGAGGGAAGGACAGTGTTTTTGAGCTAGTGCGTCTTTTTTACCTGTGCGACAGTAGTGTGGCGACGTGACGTGCGAAGTTACGAAACCCAAGTGAGGCTGATTCTCCAGACAGCGAGGCAGTGTGAATCATTCGGAGGGACTGAGTTTTGAGGAGTGCGTACTTACCTAGTGCGACAGAGATATTGTGGTGCATTGCGAAACGCAGTGGGCTGTTCCCTAGCCAGCGAACAGCGAAGCAGTGTGTAGTGTTGAGTGACTGCCTATCGTAAATAACTGTAGTTTGTGTACAAGGCAGAGTTGCAGGTATTAATAGCGAGGACCGTAGTGTGAACGTAGGCTAAGTGTGGAGGCTATAGTGACTGGTAGTGTCTTATGAAGTGAGATTCAGTGTTTATTGTGTGGTGTATTTTCCTGGCCTGCAATAAAGCTAATATTTCGTTAAAGATACAATTGTGTTGTGCTTTCACCCACCGTAATCCAGTTAACGAACTTGCCACTAGGGGCAACACGTAACAATAATAATAATAATAATAATAATAATAATAATAATAATAATAATAATAATAATAATAATAATAATAACAAGTACGGTGAGGAAGGAGGACGGGGAGGAGAAATAACCTCGTTAAAAAACCTGGGTCCATCTGGCTCCGGATGGTAGTACTCAGTAAGGGCCCCTGCCTAGGGTTACTAGGTGAAACCTCGTCAACGGTCTGAAAGGCGGATGAAGAATTTCAATTCTCAACGGTGGCGTGAGCGGGGGAACCTAGTGGAGTAAACCACGAAAAAAAAAAAAAAAAAAAAACATTTCGGACTAACAATCCGATCTTATTTTGGAATATAATTCCTACCCTTTACTATCACAATTTCATTTGCAGAATAGAAAGGTCGCTGAAAGAAAGCACTACCCCAGGTGGTAACTCGAAAGGGAAATCCACCATTGCATTAAGCAATGCATCGGGACCTCGGACTCTGGGGAGTCCCAACATCTGCACAACAGACGAGTCGGAGCGTCTGGACACACCTTCCAAATTTGTATTCAAGAAGAAGTATTTCATCGGAACTCTTAATGTCATCTCTCTTCTCCGAGCAGGCAAACAGAAAGGAATGGAAAAGCTCTTGGACAAACACCAAATCCAGATTCTAGCTGTACAAGAGACAAGATTTCTAGACGACCACATAACAGAAACTCAAAACTACACGGTATTCAAAGGATAGCCGGCGGTAAAGATAATGCCTAACCTGCCCCTGCTTGGGACCGCCTTCTACTGTACGTACATAAGAAGATTGTTAACAGCGTCGTAGATTTCACATCTAAATATGAAATATTGGCTTTACTAACTATTCAGTGAAAGAATAAAAAGACGTATACTTTTATCAACTGCCACTCTCCCATCAACGAAGACAACAAGCAAACCCCCAGAAAGTGGATGATTTTTGGGATCTTCTGGAAACTGAAATCGTCAGGATACCATAAAATCACATAAAAATTCTTCTGGGTGATTTCAACGCACAGGTAGGGATAGAGAGAAAATACAGATCCATAGTAGGAGACTACCCAGCACATACGAGGACTAACAAGAACGGGGAAAGACTCCTTGGACTCTGCAAATCGTTCCAGTTGAGACTAATGTCCACATACTTCCGGAAACTTCCTAGAAAAGCAAAGACCTGGATATCTCCAAATCCCACCCTAGAAGAATTCCAATTGGACCACATAGCGATAACCAGAACAAGCACCAGAGAGGTGATGAAGGTCAAAGTGATCAGAAATGGTGAATTCGATTCGGACCACTACCTCTCCAAAGTTAAAATCCGCTTTCTCCCAACCAACCAAAGGAACCGCCCACCCATAATGACCAGATATAACATAAACCGAATAAACATCACAGAAAATATCATTAGGAAGAAATCCACACTGTTAACACGAAGAGCTGGCAAGTCCTCAGCACGAGGATTAATGGTGCCGCGAAGAAGGCACTAGGGCTAGCAAAAAGGAAACGAGCAATCTGGTGGAACGAAGCATGCGAGGAAGCACTCGAGGAAAGATCTGAGAAATGGAGAAAATGGAAATGTTCCGGAAAGACGGTACACTTGGAACAAATCAGGCGTCAAAGGAAGGAAACATCCATTGCATTTCGACGGTCAAAACCATCATTTGAGAAGGCACAGTTGGAAGACCTTGAAACTAATTTCACCAAACATAATTCCAGAGATTTCTATCAGATCTTTAAGAACAAACTCAGATGATACCAATCACCAAGTATGAGCTTCAGAAATGAACATGGAAAAATCGGTTTGAACAACCAAGAAAACAGCGAGATACTTGCAAGATATTTTGATAATCTCTTGAACTGCCCACCACCGACCTCCAAACTAGAACTTCTGCCGCCACCGGAGGACCACGGAGAGGACTTACCACAAGCGAAGGGAGAAATCAAAAATGCCTTACGAAGTCTGAAAAACAACAAGGCTAGTGGCGAACACTCGATAACGGCAGAAATGTTGAAATGGGCGGAACCAGAAATCCTGGACGACTTACATAAAATATTTCAGACAATATGGGAGACAGAGAAGATACCAGAACAATGGAAAACAGCGTTGATTAAGCCCCTCCATAATAAAGGGGACAAAAAAGACGTCAATAACTATAGAGGCGTCTCCTTACTTCCGGTCGCATATAAAATCCTTTAAAAGATACTCCTGAATAGAATAGAGGAGACCCTTGATAATCAACTTGGGGAGTACCAAGGAGGGTTCGGAAAAGGTCGCTCCTGCGCAGAGCAGATTTTCAACTTGAAATCAATAATCCGGCATAGAATGCTGAGCTCCAAAAACAATTGTAGTATCTTTCATAGATTTCAAGAAGGCTTTTGACTCGGTGGACAGAGAAACCCTGGACGGTATTATTCGAGAATTCGGGGTGAAACCCAAGTTGGCCAACATAATCAAAGATACAAAACAGGCACAAGATCAAAAGTGAAGTTCATGGGAGAACTGTCCCGGTCGTTTGAAATCAAGACGGGTGTAAGACAAGGCGACGGACTTTCACCAATACTATCCAACTGCATCCTGGAAAAGATCGTACGAATGTGGAACTCGGAGCTTATAAATCAAGGAATAAGCCCGATCTGCTTAGGGAGGAAATCAGGAGGGATTACAGTCAACTGTTTGGCCTTTGCAGATGATTTTGCGATACTCTCGGAAAGCCCAAGGGAAGCGATCACTCAGATTAACCTCTTAGAAAAGATCGACAGTAAGACAGGACTCAGGATCTCGATAGAGAGAACAAAATTCATGATAAATGACACACAAGGACCAAAATTCCTTGAAACGGAGATAGGGCGGATTCAGAGAGTAATGGAATTTATATATCTCGGTGAAACGATACAGGACAATGGTCTAGAGAAAGCTGCGGTAAGCGAAAGGATCTCAAAAATGGAGAGAGCGTATGGGCTTACAAAACATCTATAACAAGAAATGCATATCCTGGAACGCCAAAATAAAGCACTACGACACTGTAGTCAAAACAGAATGCCTGTACGCCTGTGAATGCCTTTCAATGAACTATAGTCTAGAGAAGTTGGAGATTCTGGAAAGGAGAATCCTCCGAAAAATAATGGGCCCAATCCAGACGGAAACAGGATGGAAACTTCGGAGCAACGCCGAAGTCTACCAGAATGTAGAAAAAATCTCGGCTACCATGAGGAAACGGAGGCTAATATTTCTTGGACACTTGTACAGATTGGACAAATCCAGATTAACCAAGCAGTTGTTTGACTACTTGTGGAACAAAAAACAACATCATGGATTAAAGAGACTCGGAAAGACCATGAGAGATCTAACATCCAGGAGGCCCAAATGTTGGAAAGGGATACGTTTCGAAACAGGATACACAATTTGGAAGGGTTTCATGACGAGAGACAAGCTACAAAGACCGGAAGAGCTTGGACGGCCGAACAACGGCAGCAGCACAGCGATCGCATGAAGGAGTACTGGAGACAGAGGAAATTACAACTAAAACAGTGAAATTGTAGCGTGATCCTAAGTGGTCAATTCGCAAGTAAAAAATAAATAATAACAAGTACATACGAGGTGAGCTTTTAAGTAAAAACCGTTGTGATATTACACCGTTACAGCACTGCGGTCGGCATTCCGTGCAGGCATGCTGTGTGCCAGCATCTATTGGGAAGGCTGAGACGCCATTACGGCAACAGTCGCCCATGTGTAGGTGTGTTGACAAGCTATTGCAATGGCATCGCCGATCGAGGGTCCTGCCGACTCATATACAAGAGAGAAATCTCCCCTGTAAGATATGCTGCTATTTGGCCACTACTGTCAGGCAAATTGCTTGTGTATTCAGGAGAACTCCGTATGTTTAGGAGTTACAATATAACACATGTGGCATTTATCCCTCACAGTGTCTACTTTTGCCATCTTAATAATTCGAAATGTTCTAAAATATAGCTTTGAAACCATTTTCCAGTGCTGCCATATTAACAATTAATACAGTATTTTGGCTTTCAGTCGGTCAACACAAAAATCATTCCAATTACTGGAAAATGTGAAGAATGGCCTGAAATAAATTACATGTGATTAAGATTTATATACTCGATATTGATATGGACTATTAAGAAGAAAATTAATGGATGATATGTTTCGCTTGTCAAGCGAGCATCATCAGATCCAAATATGCAAGAAAAATAGCTCTACACTACGAAACCTACAGTGACACCAACAGACAGTCTCTGCCTTCCAAAAACAAAATACAAGAAAACCTGTAAGAAACCTTAGTAGCTGTAGTAATTATTACTGATAAATATCAACATACTAAGTCTTCTGTCAGGTTTTCTTGTATATTGTTTTTGGAGGGCAGAGAGTAATATCTCTTGGGGATGACAGAGTCGATCGAGTTTGAGCGAGCGTATGGAGATTCGTGCTGCATTCTGGTAGGTAGAAGTCAAAATTATAATGTATTCATTAGGCCGGTATTACACTATCAAATAATTTTTTTAAAAAGATCTTTCATAAAAGATGACAGTGAAATTGGAAAATATTTTATAAAAAAGTGGTTTTATAAAATTTATTTTATGAAAGGTATGAGCATCTTGCTATCTTTGATAAAATATCCAAACCAAAATAGCGGATTGTAACAGCTGGAATATTACCACGACAAAGGCGCTCATATCAGAATGTGAAATGCATGAATTGTTAAATAATGAATGGTATAAAATGTGTAAAAACATTAATGAAGGTTAGAAAGTGCAGGTAAAAATAGCAGAGGCTATAAGCGTGGGCGCACATTTCAGGTTATGAAGAAGAATTAAATAGTTTAATAGACTGAAAAAAGACGTGAACCGTAGTGTATATTATGTTATAATAATTGTATTCGAGTCGACTCCGTGGTGTAGTGGTCAGCGTGCTTAGCTGCCACCTCGGAGGTCCGAGGTTCGATTTCTGGCTCTGCCACGAAATTTGAAAAGTTGTATAAGGACTGGAACGGGGTCTACTCAGCCTCGGGTGTTCCAAATTAGTAGAGGGGGTTTGATTCCACCTCAACCATCCCCGAAGTGGTTTTCCCTGGTTTCCGACTTCGTCTTCGGGCAAATGCCGGGCTGGTACTGTGCCAGTATTTTCTGTGTAAATAGATAACATTTATTTGTAAGAAGCAATTATCTATTTTATTGTGGAGATTTCAGCGATTAGTTGAAAGTTACAGCCAGCATGACGCGAGGTTAGGGGAATCGCTTAGGCAACCCTGCTTTGCACAAGCGATACTTGCCTCGTCCGTGCTCAGTGACCCAGCTCACACATATTTCCCAAGGGTTGATTTGCAAGCAAGATGGCTGCGGTACAGCGGAGACATAAGACCAGCATATATATATATACATATATACAGAGATCACAGAGGGGATCGACAACATGGGATCATTATGGATATTAATAAGAAGTATTCTGAGGATATTTACAGAGATTTATAAGCCATTAAAACATTTTATATGTGTTCATCGTATTGGCAACAAGCGATCTCAATCATTATCGATTGGATCATGATGCATCTTGGGAAGATTCATACAAAGGAGTTCCGAGAACTGTCTGGGAGAATCACTCTATTTTGAAACTGTCTATATGGAAGTCTAGATCTGAATTATTGAAACGGTTCGTTTTACAAGTGCGGTACGGTAGTGGTGATTCACTGCATACAATGCAGGCACAATCGCGAAGACACGGGTCGGTCTGAATAGCCCGGTGTTAGCGTGATACACGTTTCTTTCAGTGCCGTGAATGAACATAGTGCATTTGAGAAGCTCAGTAAAGCTTGTTCCTACAACAACTGGACTTGGAATATCATCGTGTTTCCTTACAAATATACTGCCATCTCGTATACGACTGAGTTGAGGGGAATTTCCGACCAGTTATTTCTACGTGCAGTTATGAGTTGCTAAGCATCTATAAGGAACGCAACATGAAGCAGAATTGCATATCTATTGTAACCAATGCTTGAAATAGGGAAATCATAAGCAGACGTTTATACAAGAAGAGACTTAAGGATTCTCTAGATATGATACTGAGATAATTACTTCTACAATGTAAAGAATCAACAAACAAGAGTGGAGGAGTTTAATATCCCTGCGCTTCAAACCAATCCAGGCATGTACGTCAGAGAGTCCATGCGTTGCGGACAGCTGTTCGACCATAGGCGGTGAGGGTTCGATCGCTAGTTGCAGACCAGGCCTCAACCTTTCGACACCCGGGATGATGGTTCGATCCCAGGAACAATGTGTGTTCTTACACGCATTTATTTCCTTCATGACATCATAAGGTAGCTGCAAGATTATTTATCAGTAGACAGTAAGAATTAGAAATATCTATAGATTACCTTTTTCACCATATTTCTTTAGTATGTTAAAAATGGACTTGTGGATTATACTTGACGCTTCTGTCATTTTTGTCTGCTAGTCTATTTTAGGTTTTGATTCGACAACGAATGCACCTACAGTCAATTTTTGTGTAGATTTTAGATTTTGCAACATCAATATTAATTTTTGAAAATAAGATTTGAGCATTATAATTTGTTGAGAAGAAACATTAATCAAGAAGAAACGTTTTAGGAGAAGGCTACGATATTTTTATATAAGAATATGTATAGGAAGAAGAACATTTACAACGCATTTATGAACATTCTACACGATTTATTCTGTTACTTCATAGATTACAGAACAGAATTATTTCGTCGTTTCATACAGCATTGCATTTCGAATGATTGTATTATTTTACATGAAGATAGATACTTTCATCGAAATCTAGTAACATTTTTGAAGTGGATCTTTGCAACATTTTGTGAATTAGGCAATTATAGCCATTTTTGAGTAGACATATTTTTATTAGATTAGAGAAAGTTCAGTTTCGATTTAGATAATTCGAGTTGGTTTAGCCTTTTTCTGATTTCGTATAATTCTAATGGTTTATATCGCATCCTATTAATATTAGACATTTCTCCATGGTGTAGAATTACACGATTTTCTTGAGAGGCAGACCTATTTTGAATTTATTTTGCGAATCTGAATTGAATCTCGATATCAATTAAAATATAATCTGTTATGAATAAATATGAGATAGTTGAAATTCATATGTGAGATGAATTATAATGACGAATTGAATTTCGATATCAATTAAAATGTAATCTGTTATAAATAATTATGAGATAGTTGAAATTCATATGTGAGATGAATTACGTTGAAGAATAATTGAACCATTGTGATATTTTTTCCAAGAGTGGATTAACACTAAGATAATCATATTAATTGTGAGACATGGTAATTCATGATTCTTAATTGGAAATTATATAACTTTAAATTAGGTGAGGAAAATTTCAATACAGCTATTGAATGCTATTTTTCATATCGAATGGATCAATACAGGAGTTAATGATGTCATTTAAGTAGATTTCGATATCGGTGGATATCAGGAGATAGTACGAAGATTTGTATGGAGGAATCTCTAGTGTGAAAAGATTGACATTTTTGTAATGGAATTTTGTGGATTACGCGAGCTGATAAGCAGTCGCTGAATTACATAATAATGATTATTATTCGTGAATAGAGCACGATCATTGAAGCCACAATGCTGAAATTTAAGAATTACCCACCATTAAAAGTTTATTGAAGGAGTTTTTTTTTAATATTGAATCAGATTGTTAAACATAACTAATATCCAGCCAGTGTGGAACGTTAATTGGAGATAATATGAAAATGTTATAATTAAAAGAAGCTACGATAGAAAATGCTAAGAAAGACACTAGGTTTGTTGTTAGTTGTTTGTCACATAAGACATATAATGATCACAGATAATGTTAAAATCAGCATTAGCTGACGGATAATAAGAATCTTGGTGAGATTCGATGGAAGGAAATTACTGTAAATTAATGGATATAGACAATGTTTGAAATTTTTCTAGTGTATTTGCGGATTTCACATGCGATAATGTGAAATCGTACATCGATATTTCTGTGAACAGAAACTTGGCATAGTGATGCAACAACGATACCAGATTCGTCAGTCATAAGACGGAATTAATTTGTTTTTGTTTTATAGGTCAGACTTTCGTCTTACAACATATTTCTTCGTTTTTCAGTTAATAAACTGATTCCTCCATTTTAAATTATTCAGTGATTTATTGACTTATATTTAGAACATGATGTGTAGGAGGACCAGTGGGGCAATATTCCCAATGTCAGCCATCTGCCCGACATTTCATTTGAGATTTTTAAGTTCTCTTTGAGCTAGTTTGCCATTTGTTCTTTACCACTGGGACTTTCTTAACGCATTCTCTTTCCTTGATGTGGCCTTATCCCAGGTTGATCCATGTTGGTAGAATTTTTGGGGGTTTATTTTAGCCGGGTACTTCCAGATTCTACGATCCAGCTGTTCCATCGGATTGCAACAGGTAAGACCATGTGGATTCGGGTACAGTACCTACCGTCAGGCCACGGCCGCCTTCTTCCCTCTTCCTTGTCTATCCCTCCAATTCTTCCCATCCCGTCCCATCCCTTATGAGGCCCCTGTTTGCTTTGGATGTGTGGCACCCTGGGTGAGTTGCTAGCCCCTCCTCTCCAGTTGTATCCCCCGGACACTGCCCGTAGAGGCGGCAAAGGTGGGATCCATCGCTGAGTCCGTGGGAAAAGGCTACCAGGAAGGTAAACTGACAACGAAACGATGTATAATTGTATTAGAATTCATCAATTTCATTTATTACAAGAGAGTGTAAATAAGCACTTTATCTTAACCGGCAGCTAAAATATGTAACCGAACATAGTAAACAAGAATCTAGTTGGCGTAATGTGTAGAGAGCTCATCTCTTGTACGAGAGGATCAGGGAACGAACCCCTTTATTTACTTCGTATGTTTCAATTTTCTTTGCTCGGGCAGTGGTTGTTTGGAACGTAATCATCATTCATTTCAACATAATTTTTAACATTTAAATATTAATGTAATTTTGCGAGTCCTTGTACTGCAGCTCGTTCACCAAGATTCTACTCTTATAAATAGCTTTATTGTCACGTGAGCGACCCATGGTTTAACCCATAGACGTTTACTTTATGTTTCCGTTTCTTTTATATACCGGTATTACCACTACAGAAATTCAACTATCGTTGAAGTTTCTTAAAAAGTTCACAGTTGTGAATTAGGACGTGTTCTTCATCCATTTTGAAATGAAATTTTTCATAAAATTTATTTGACAAATTTCTTTGATAGTGTAATACCGGCCGGCACTTCCAGACACTCTAGAAACTTAAATTCAGAGAATCCCTGAACTTCCTTAAACAAACCTTGCTGGGCCAAAGCAGATCCTCGCTGCCACGAGGCCCAAGAATACCTATAATCACAATGCGCTGTCTAGCGTATCATTTGAGAAATACCAAGGCGCATGAGCCAAACTTTCAGATGCAGCTTGTTACCCTGTATAAATAATACGGTACGTTGTTGGTTTGCAGGTCCAATCACTTGGAAGGAGAATTATCCTTCCTGTGTTGGCAGCTTTCAAAGTCCCATTTGCCTGAGGAGAGAATCTGCTACTGAGTGCACATACCCGACACTGGAGTGGTACCACTACGATTCCATACCCTGCTACATGTCAGTCAGCAACAATGGACGAACTAGTAAGTTGCTAAATTTATCATCCTCTAGTGCAGGAGTAGTCAAACTTTTTCTGTCGCGCCCCCCTTCTGAAACATAAAAAATTTAGCACCCCTCACTCCCTTATGCTTCTTTCCTTTCTTAGCACTTCCCATAGGCTACTTCGCACATTTTCTTTTAGTTCTTGCTCATGACGCTTAAAAAATGTTATACGAGTAGGTTTACTTACTTTTTTTTGGATGTTTAGTCTGTAAGTGTCTCTTAGGTTTCACAGTTTTCAAACTGTAGTTTGCTAAAATCTCCAAACAAAGAACGCATTAAGCTGAAGTAGACGAGGAAGAACAGTGGAGTTTGTTTAAATTCGAATCTTGTGCTTTATTAGGACTCTCCTAGCCACTTATCCATGGGTAATGGCGTTACTTGTATTATATTATTGTAAATCGGGCTAACCACTTAAACTGAGCACGTATTAGAATTCGACAGTTCACTTACTGTCTTCAAACTGACTGCAAAGGCCTGGATGAATGCAAGTCAACAATGGCAGAAATAGAAGAATCTATTCTTGTAAGGAAGTGGCGGTCACATTGCCAAGCGGATTATTGTCATTAATGGTTGTTAAGTGTTTTGTGAAAGGGTGCTGTGTAGAGAATATTACTCTACACCTTTTCTCAGAATTCCTGCTGGCAGTTCTTGTGAAATAAGACAGCAAAAGTACGAGCTTATGAATGGTCGTGGGAGCTTCTTGCCTGTGGATGTGAGGATAGCAATAGTTGTTACAGAATATGAAATGTAAATATTTCAATCAGACTAGGCGTTCCCCTTAATCACCCTCTGCACCCCCCTCAGGGGGCGCACCCCCCACTTTGAGGACCTGACCTCTAGTGTAGTAGTCTTTAACATTTGCCCAGTTACGAATCACTTGACGTTTAAACCATTTTTCGCGATCCCATCAAGCCTCGTAAAGCGAGTTCCAATCGCCTATCTTCTCAATGTCAATATTTAACAAATTCATGTTCCTATTTAGCAGAAACTACTGGGTAGATTTAGATGAAATTTTATTGCCGTAACTAGTGATCAATTCTTAGAACTTTAGCACGGGCGTTTGGTGTTTCTACTATTGTGACCATAATAATTTTTTTTCTTTAATCTAAAAATTTTCGTTTAAAAAAATCTAGATATATCCATTTTTTTCATAATGTATTTGAGCTAGAAAAATATCCTTGAGTTAAAATCTCACTTACAAGCCACGCTACTGGTGGTAAAATTTTGAGACTTCTGTGATAAGTAACAACTGAAAAATATGGAACATTCATGTGCAAAAAGTAAATTCTGATAAAATACCTTTGTATGTTCTAATTTTCAATATTTTCTAACGCACTCTGCATTATTTAAATAAATATTAGACATTGTGATGGTTATTATTCTCCTGATGGGAGTGAATCAGCACCACAGCAAGTTCCACAGTTGGACTTATAGAAGTAATGAACATTCACCTGAAGTACGGTACCGTGGTGAAACCAATATAAACCTTTATACTGGATGGGTGCCATCGTGTACAATTACCATTAGGACATCGAAATAGACATATGAATAGACTTACCATTATGTACCTCGGCTATTCAGACTCTTGTAACTCAGCCCGTGGGGAAACTTTAAGCTTCCAACCAGAATGATATTTACCAAGCGAGGACAGGTTCGGTATTATAGCTAATTCTATCTACAAGAATGGAACACGGAAACTGAATTTAATGAATTGAATTGAATTAAACTAAAAAGATCAACTAAAAACACATACTAATGGAAGATGTAGAATTTACTCTTAACGTGGTGGCTAAACCAAGACGAAGCGGAGACATGATATTACTTTAACTTATTGCGGAATTTTAATTGAATTTACAGTTACTTTGCCCAGAGAAAGATTGAATAATTTGAAAAGAAAATCAGAGAGATATGTCATAATGTCATTTACGCTCACCAGTGCTGTCTTCATTGTAGGTCATGCTCAACCTCGAGCAAATCTGTTGTCTTCTGTACGAGATTGCCACCATCTTCTTGAAAATTCTTGATGTAAAATTATAGTGTTGCGTGAGATGAAGACCTAGCTTCAAGAATCCCATTTATGACAACAGCCAATGACACAACTGGTATCATCAATATGCGTGAACGAGGTATGTCCCCAGCATACTGCAACTGTAATGGTTTATGAGCTTAGAGATGCTCAAAAGTAGAATAGACTACCCATCAGCATGATAATCGAATCTGACTAAAGAAAAAGAATCAAATGGAATGCTTCTCCATCCCCGGTTTTTTTAAATACTTCTTGACAACTTTACAACCCTCTCTCCAGCACCCCTCTCACGTGGTCGTAGACCAATCTCCTCTTGCGATGCCAACTCCAGGTCTCCTACTCCTTTAAATTGGGTTGTCGTCAACGTTCTGATTCGCTCTGAAGTAGCGTGGATCCGATTCTGGGAATTGCAGTTATTATAGCCAAATATAGATATGCTGGACGTCAAGAGCCTAGTTTCCCTTGTCCTCAGTAGACTTGACCTCTCGTGAACCAAGTTCGTGGAAATGCGCCTCAGAGGAGCGTCAGTTCTTGTCTGCTCCAATTCTGGGAAAGCGCCCTGCTGTGCGTTCCGCCGAGAATATCTCGAGAACATCTACTCTGCATAGCTAGATGAATAAAATCTCCGTTCCTGCTCGATTTGCCCTCGCATTAAATTTATAGTATTCGTTTATCGAAAATCTTCCATTAGCTCCAATTGAATATAATCATAATAAAATACCTTCTCCTTCCATATAAATTGATGTGACAAATAATTACAATTATAAATTGAAGTTAAATTGCTTGGGTGGCCATGGTGTATCCCACCGTTATGCATTGATTAATAATAATTATAAGGCCCCAACTATGCCAATATCACATTCGCCTTAGTTTATCGTGCGAATGTACTAGGTGAAATCGTTACGATAAACTAAAGCCCCGTCATAAAAAACAAGTAATATATATATATATAACCCTTCACAAAAAAACATATAAATCACCCTTAAATACAAATTCTCCTCTCCTTGATCCTTCATATCAGTGTTTGTTCATTGATCTGGCACATCGTGCCTATACGAGTTTTTTCTTAACAATTTGTGGTATATGCCACTAGTTATAAAAATTATATTGATAGACCCTAAAAAATACATTTCTAACCCTTTATTTACACTGCACACGAGATACTTCTTGTGTTGCCTTCATACTATCGCATGATACGTTTATTCTCCGGTTTATGCGGTTTCCTTCACTCCGTACGTCAAAAATTGATTGAGACTTTTTGGAGATTCACTCGATACAAGTGTTATAAATCTCACTTCTCCAGAATTCGAATCATGATGCTTTATACCTCCCACACGAGATCACACTGCAACTTTACGTTACGACACTTTCACACGTCAGTTGAAACGTTACTGAACCCATGCCATATTTTCTGTAAAGAATTTACATAAAAGGTACTACTGAAAGAAAATACAAAATATAGAAGTATCTATAATCTGTTTAATATTTCTGTGCATGTTATATCAACAAAGTGTCCCTTTAAATATGTCGTGTCACATTACCTGTTGTGTACACTCCAGAAAATATAAACCAATATAGTACAATATATTTCCGTCAATCAATACCAAACAAATTATGTTAAACTCTATTAACACTCACATTCGTGGGACATGTTTCGGGGCCATTCTGCTCCCTTCTTCAGCCACTTTAACTCCTCAATGTATCTCAGTGCTGGACTACCAATTAATCCACCTCTTTAACTGTCATATACTTCACCCTAATTCAGGTCAACAGCCGTACGCTAAATATGACCTATATTCTGGTCACCGTTACCTCAGTTGATGCTTCTTATCTGATTAAGACAAACCCCTCGACCTGTATCTACTCACCAGGGCTAATTATGTGTTCGCAAACACGCTCTTACATACCCAGCTCTGACCTCACTTTACCTGAGTTAGAACACAGTCACACACTCCGTAACTGATTATTATTATTACCTCTTAAAAATAAAACTCACCAAATTTTACACTTCTCTACACAGTACATCATCTCTCATATCCTTATGATATGTATCTCCTCAGACTATTCATATTGTTTGTTCCATACAGTTTTATACCTTCTAAACTCTGCAGCCATTCCTCTATAGGTAAAGATCTTACCTGTTTACACTAAAGTGCTAAATCTAAAATGAGCGTACTGTCCCCGTGCCAGCTCTGAGGACCTGGAAGGAATGCGGAGTGGAGTGAGTAAGCCAGTGATGACGTAGCACTGTACTATACTAGGCAAAAACATGTACTCACCTTAGAGTAGCGGTGTTGCTAATGGAGAATCCTGGTCTTCTTCTTCTGTCTCACTTTCGGAACTCGACTCTTCACATCCACTGGAGGAATCACTATCATCACTATCATCACTGTCAACATCCAGGTGTATCACTATGCTATCAATGACATCAGCGACAATGCCGTCCTTCTCCCAGTATTCATCCTCTAATTTCTGAACACTCCTACAGTACCCTTCCCAGGCAGTATAGATTACAGATGTAATCGCTTTAAGAGTAATATCTCTTAGTTTCTGAAGGGATAAATCCCCGGTAACATTTCCTTCGCGCACCACACGTTTCACCTTATTCCAAGCTAGTTCGCTGACATTCAGATCACACATGTAAGGGGAAAGGCGGACCACAGTATGTCCCAAGGATTGCAAATGAGAGTAAATTTTAAACCATTTCTCTTTTGGTTTAACCACTTCTACTAATTTATATAGTGTCTCTTTCCTCATAGACTAGTCGCAAGTAACTCCTTTGTTGCGTAACCACGATATCATATCTGATTCACACAGTACTTTGTGGGTGGTATTTCTATCTTTGTGCGGTGATAGGGTGCGTTATCAAACCCAACTATAGATGAAGGTGGTAGATTGGGTACAAGCTTCTCGGTGGCCCACTTAATGAAATTCACACTGTTCATCTGGCCGTGATAATCCCCACTTGCCGTACCGGCTTTATAGATGAGAAGAGCATTTTCTATGAATCGGTTTATACCCTCAGCGTGAACCACTATTAACCTATTACCTGAATTCACGTTAGCTTGTACCCCAAATACTTCCTCACTTTGCCAGCACTTTCCAAAAGTTAAATTACTATCTACCCAATTTTCGTCGAGATAAATTATCTGTTGCCCACATTGTCTGAGTTGTTTTATTCTCACTACATAGTCGTGACGCAACGATACGATGTGAGGCATTTCAATTAAAATCTTCCTCCGATTTTGAGATCTTTCCACCGGAAACCGATTTGTTTTACTACTTTTCGTAATGAAGTGTGTGACCAAGGAAAAGTTATTTTGCCTTGTAACACAGGCAGTAGTTTTAGAATGGTAGGAACACGTTTTTCTTCCACATAAAACGCTTGAATAGCACGAAGAATTACACATTTATCAAAATCATCAATGTTCACTACAGTGTGTGATGGCCTAGTATTTCGTCTCTTACCCGGAGTGGACAGCACACTACCCTCGCCACTTTTAGCCAATTTCCTCGTTTCCTTCCGTATCTTTTTAATAAATGATTCGGACACTCCAGCATAGTGAGCAGCTCTTCGTGTCGCCTGGTTTACTGTGAAAGCAAAACGTTTGTTTTCAGCCTCTTCATCACATTTTACAACAATGTTACTTATGATACCACGACCCTCAGAATGCACAACATTATTTATCTTTCGCACCGACGTAACACTATGAGAACCACACTCAAAGTCTATGTCTCCACTGAGATAGTATAAGCATAAGCATGGCCCGGAATTCCCTCGCTCACTCATCGTTCCCGCTCCCCTTACCTGGCGCGGGGACAGTACCTCTACATGAAACCTGACCTTCCCTTCTGCTTTAGGGGCCGTTATAAATGAATTTAAATACTGGCTATTAGAGTACTCAATTATGCCAACTTCTAGTATCTGATCTATTTGCTGTTGAACTGCCTCTTGACACCCAAAAGGAACTGGATATCTATGTCCAACAAACACAGAATAATTATGCACGTTTATTAACGTATGCGTGTAACAATTGGCCTTGCCAATTCTCACCTCAAAAATCCTCTTGTTGTCTAGCAACACATAAATTTGAACACTAAGTTGTTCTCCTAACTCATCAGTACATGCCGCAAACCGTAAGGAATCTTCTAAAGACCTGTACGTTTGCACGTTACCCACAAAAAATAATGGTACAAGTTTTATACCCATAGACACCTGACCGACATCCTTGACACTACTGGCCGAAATTACAGTACTCAAATTACACACCTCTGACGTCACACCATACTGCTTACCTGGGTTATTTAACGGTATAATTATTTCCTTCTCGTTCCAATTCACCTTTACACACTCTTGTTCATAGCATAATTGAGCTGAATATCTACTTAGCCAATCAGAACCTACTATCATTTCATATACTAGGTTCGGTATTAGTAAACAGGCCAGCCTCTCCATGTGACCGTCAATTTCTCATTCCACCAGTATTTGTTAAGAAATTAAATGGGACCTCATCCCAACAGCAGTTATAACATAAGTAGATTTAATAGGCATTTCCTAGAAAATGGTACCTCTCTCCTTCATTTTAGAATAAAACATGGCACTCAAACTACTTCGTGCGCATCCTGAATCAAATAATGCAAAAACGGGCGCCCCAGACACGAAGCCTTTGGCCACAGGGTATAAAATTTTACACTCACTTACTTCCTGAACATCTGTTTACTCCCTAAGTAAATCACTTTTCACATCTAGGTCATAATTATTACTATATATATAAGAGTACCTTAAAATAAAATGGCGGACGGGATGGAAAGCCGTGCTGATTCCGCTCTTAAAAGTATTGAAAATATTACGGATTTAAATAGATATCTCAAGAAGGAATCAAAGGACGACTTGTATAAAGCGGTAAGGAATGCTTTTTTGAACTGAAATCTAAACAAAGCAGATGTGAGGAACATGTTAAAGAGCTTACTTTAAGTGAGGTTATGCAACTAGACAATGACATTGCAATACAGGAAGACAATAGTTGGTCGGGACAAGTGGCGCAGTCTGGTGACCTAGAGAGGCAAAAGTTGGTACCGGCTCCCGCGGCTCAGTCGAAAGAGATACAAAAAATTAAAGAGGGAGAAGAACAGATGCCGGTCAAGTTACTAGTGCCATCTAGCGGTCACAGGGACAACTCGCTAGTAGCATCCAAATATCCCATAGATGAAGCAAACCATCACGGAGAAGGCGGTGGAGTATTACAACAGCGACCAGAGTCGTATGACATTCATAATAGCGAGACTTTATCGAATTCAGAAATAGAGGCGAGAATCATGGGAAAAATTAACCTGCAGATACAGCCATGATGGATAATATTCACATAATGGTTAGAAATGAACTGAAAGAGGCAACCCAACAGTCGTTTGAATTTCATAATACACAGCATGAAACCAGCCCCCTGATGAGAAGCTCAGCAAGAAAACGAGAATTGGACGTCGTAAACGCGGAGTACGCTACAGTAACAAGTCGACAAGTCAGACAGCAACCAGACAGGCATAATAGAAATGAATGCGATACCCAAAGTAGCAGATACCAGTTACGCCCTTCTCAGCAAGAACATCGCCCACGGCCCACAGCCAAAATAGGGAAGGGGAATAACACTGGTGGAAGACTCAAACCGGCTCCAAGGCTATACTGGATGTACATCGGACACCAGAACGAAGAAACCACGGAAGAAGAAATCACCTCTTATGTGGCACAAAAGGGCATTAATAGCGTCAAAGCAGGCTTCACCATTCGAACAAGAGAAAGGAACAAAGCGTTCAAGATAGCATTCCTGGAGAAAGACAAAGAAGTGGTTGACAATGAAAATTTCTGGCCTAAGGAGGTTACTTTTCGCCCCTTCGAGTTTCAACACTGAAGGCCGGTTATCAACAATATCTACCATCGCAAGAGGCCATCCGGAGTGTAGATCACACAGCAACAACAATATCACCGACTGCGTCAAATTAATGACTAGGAATGTAGAAGGGTTGAAGAGTGTATTGGCGTTGACCCCACGACTCACACTTCTAGAGAAAGACATCCTGCTTTTTACAGAAACTTTCAGCATGGAAGAAATAGGCATTAGTGGTCTCTACAGTATTCACTCTCTAGCCAAGAAAGGCGACAGTGGCCGCCCCTCAGGCGGATTGAGCTGCTATATAAAGCCGCACCTGCAACCTATCAGCCAAATTATGAGCACATTCAACACCCTAACAGTAAACATTAGTAAGATGAACATAATAGGAGCGTACTTCACGCCCAATACAGATCCTGAGGTTATAATAGACGAGCTAGGGAAGGGACTGGAAAACACAGATAATGATAAACCAACCCTGTTACTTGGTGACCTGGATTGCCACGTAGACAAATGGGATACAAAATCTCAAGTGGTCACAGACTTTCTTCTAGACTACCAGCTAAGGCTACTAAACAGGAAGAGTGATTACGCGTACATTGCTTCAAATGGAAGGAGCACAATCGATTTAATCTTCTCAAATGCAGGAGGACACGCACAAGTGAAGATGAAAACGTAGTAATCAGAAAACACCTCCCAGTAATAGCGGAAATCCAACTAAGTACTCTAACACAGCATCAGAAAGGAGAACCCCCTAAGCAGAGAGTCTCTAGACATATAGAGGAGGAAAGATGGCAAATGAACAGAGATGAGATACCGACAATCATGCATATGACAGGGCAGGGGAACCTGGATGGAGCGACAGCAGCACTGAATTACACAATTCTACACGCCACCACTATTCTACCTACATGTGATCGCATTGCCATGCCATGGTTTGATGAGGAATGTTACATCATGCGACACACCACGATACATTTACTTCATTCCGTTAGGGTATATGGTATGGACGCACTAACGAAACATGCTGAGGAGCGTCAGAAATATAAAAGTCTACTAAAAGAAAAGAAAACAGACTACGATATATACAGAGAACAGAGGTTAATAGCCGAGGCGGAAGCGAAACCTTATAAAATCTTAAGGAACTTGAAGAAAAAGGCAGCAACTCCTCTCGTTAACATGGCGCAATGGGAGGCACATTTTAGTCTACTCGGAGAAACTAATATAAGGACAAATGGCTTCACACCGCAGCTGGTAAACATCCAAGACACTCGCCCAATCACAACTGAGGAGGTCAGACAATTTATACGCAATGGGAAAAATAACAAAGCTGCTGGGCCAGATGGGATTTTTTACAGAGCATTTAAAAGACACACTCCATGACCTGTTAGATCCGCTAACATGTCTATTTAACGAATGCCTTAAAAGTAAGTCAATCCCTGAACAATGGAGGAAGACACTCATAACTGTGATCTACAGAGGGAAAGCGAAGAAGGATCCAAACTCCTACAGGGGAATTGCCCTGGAAAATGTTATGTTCAAAACCTTCTCTAAACTCCTTCTATTACAGGTGGAACATAGACTACGTACTGAACCCATTTGATGGGCATGGAGGTTCGAACCAATGATATTTAAATTCAGAAAGAGGAAATATTCATAAGATATTCACAGTCATATGGGCTAACAGTAAGGCCTCATTGAGTAATTCATGCAGTGACTCAATGCAATTAATATCCGTTATCTTGATATATTACATACAGGCCATGTGTGACTCAAGGAGAGCGCGTAGTCATGCCGATGGAAAAATTGAAGCCAGTATAGAGAAAGGGAATTCCCCCCTCGGAATGCAAATATAGCATTAAAACGACAACCCTGGTTGCGATACAACACTGTATTGTGGTAAAATATCTGATTTTTATGGAAAATACGTAAAATTGTTATAATATTTTGGCGTCAACCAGAATAATCCAGGGAATTACGAATTAATCAAAACTAAAATTTAGTAACTTATGCACAGGGAAAAAGTGCTTACGAAGTAACTACGTCATTAGGCGGGGCTATTAAGCGGTCCTTGGTAGGAGAGAAAAAAAACATTTCGCCCACACAGCTGAGGAGCCTTGTGGATTTAATTTAAAATAAGTGGACGATCGATTTTCGGAAAACAAGATGAGATTGTAAAGTTTAGGTTGTAAGGAACATAATGGTTATTTTTTTAAAATGTGCGACGTCTAGTTCAAAAGATAGCTCTAAGAAGATCAAATTGATTTATTTTTGCAAGTTCTCAATATATAGCCGAGTCTCCGGGCAGAATTCATTCAGTCTCCAGAGTCCAGTTGGACGTAACGCTGGATCATCGTGTTTAGACCGCAAGTACGAGTCGTCAGTAAGCCAAGTAGGACCCATATCAGGGCGAAAGAACAATCTTCAGTATAGTCAGTCTATCATAGGCACCAAGGAGCACGGTACTGGTTCACAGTATTCAGTCCAGTGTTCGCCGTGGTGGGACATTGTTTCGAAGTCATCATAGGACGTGGTGCTGGGCCAAAAAAGTAATCAGTCAGTCTCAACGGGACTTGACTTAACGTAACTAGTCCAGTACATCGAACATGAAAACCTCAGGGAAGACCACGTAGCATCGGAAAGAACTATACGTTATCAAGATTACAAGTAAGCCGGTTCGAGACCAGGCAGAAGTTGCCGAAAGTAGAAATAACTCGGCATATATAAAATTGTGAGGATAAAACGAACAATAAGCTACAGAAGTGAAAATTCGGTCCGGGTGAAGCCAAACACGATAGCTAGAAACAAGTATCGTTAGTGTTAGAATTATCTAATGGTCTTTGGATGAAAGCCATTGAGATTATAGGGCCGCGTAGCGAAAGTAAAAGTAAAGACGCACTTAAGTATAAATCGATGTGCAGTTAAAAGTGGGAACATTGTCAAAAAGAACATTTCGAGCCTTGTTGAAGTCAAAGAACAGGTCGATAATTACATAGTTTCACAACATAACGTTGTTATAAGGGAAGCCACGTTAAGTTAATAAACCGGTGGGTTTAAACCGTGCACAAATGACAAAACTTTGATTCGAGACCTAGGGGGTCCGATCCAGAAGTCATAATAGGACAGATCGTGCAGCTAGATCTTGGGGAGAATCGTCATCAGGGAACCAATTGGAAGTCATCGCTTGCGTCCTGAGATACGACAGGAACAATTACACAGTGTGTAAATCAATTGTAAATAGATAATAAAATAGGACATAAACCAAGAGTTAACACGTGTGAATTGTCACAGAGTGAATAAGTGAGAAAAGTGGAAACGTGTGGAAAGGTATAGTGTAATTGTTTGAAAATATAATAGAAATTTATGTGAAAGTGTTCTATAATTGAGATTCATTAAGTGTAGAAATATAAATGTGTCATATCAGGTAAAAAAACACGTGTGCTAAAAAAGAAAGGAATTTTGTGTTGCCATATTGATGGAAAAATGTACTAGTTACAACCATGTGGGTGAAATCTTTCACAACGGGGGATCCTGAGTTGGTGAGTACCAGAATGAATTAAACATATTGAGCCATTGTGGACCCATAATTTGATATGTACTATTGTGAAATGATTAATGATAAAGGGATAGCAGTGAACAGTGCTCCGAAGTGTCACTTCTTAATGAGGAAGGCCGTGAAAATGAGGCCATGTAACGAGTTAAACATTGTACAGATAATACCCAAGTGCGTGTAAGCATATAAATTAATTAATAAATGGTTGAAACCAAATTATTGTCGAAAGAAATAAGTTAAGTAATTGAAATCTGTAACGTTTGTTATGCAAAGTAAATACAATAATAGTTGAACGCAACTTAAGTTAATAAGAAATTGGAAAATACGGAAAGTGAAAGATAACTTAATAAAGTTTAAAATAATGCAAAGAAAATTAAAGTCAGTGATAAAAATGATAAACAAACCCTATACGGTTAAATGATATAAATTAAAAGTAATTGCAAATGACTTTAGCATCACGAGTAAAGGCAATGAAAGGCCTAATGGAAATAAGTGTAATAATAAATGACTACAACATATAACGAAACGGAAATAATATAATAATGTAATAATGTAAAGATAAGTTCATCATCCTCGCCAGGATATCTGGACTACAGTAAATAAAGAATTGAGTATCCAAGAAATAAATTATTGTCGCCGAAAATAGGCTAGACCAATGTAAGCTTAGGGCTTTGAAATATTGAATTAACGAGCAAATATTGGATAATTATTTTAGTCGATGGGAAATTCGTCGGTTGACCAAGGTAAGGTCTTATAATTTGTTCGAGTGAAAGGATAAATACTCACTCAAGTATTGTGTAATTCTCATGTAGCCAGGGAGCACATGAATGAAAAAGTATCGTAAGACTGGATAGATGATATTTGTCTAGGCGGGTAGCCGGAGGCAGGGTGAAATTGATTCCCTCTTACGAGCTATACCGACCTCTGCAGCCAGGCAGGACATAGCATTCCTAGGTTGGTTAGCATTTGTATTTGGAATTCCTATCACAGCAGAATCATATGTTGGCGACAACGGGCTTAAGAATACGTTTGTTTTAGTCATCCTAATAGCAGAGAATAATTATCCCAAAAGAAGCACGAATAAATGTGAATAATTAGACTGATCACAGTCCATATGATGAATAGAATAAAAACGCTTGGATTCTCAATGTAGAGGTGGTCTCTTTGAATGTTAAACATATGGTTGGTTGAAAATAGTACGCTAGGTCAGGAGGGACAGAGTTGTTTATAAAAGGGTCGTTGCTCCAGTCGAGACGAGGGGAAGTGAATGAAGGTCGCGCTGCCGGCGGCACCATAAACTTGTCGTCACTGTGTTAAGACAGAACGCAAGGGGAACCTTGTGTTCTTATTTGAAGAATCAAAATTACAGCAGAAGTTATTGCCTGCTAAATAATTGTTATCATGCATGGATTATTTATCCCATATTAAAAGGAATCATAACGATATGATCAAAGCAATGAGAAATAATAATAATTGCATTTTTGAAAATGTAAAAATTTGGTTCCATGACCTTAAAGAAATTTGAAAACGGGTAATGAGAAAAGGCACTAAAATGGGACTTTGTGAAGTGCGGGCTTTACAAACAACCTATTCTGGAGAACACAATGGCTGCAATGAATTATAAATGGCATGAAGGTGGAGAAGTAAATGGTACTCATGTGAAAATAATGTTATATGTTTTGGGGGGATAATTTTTTTTTGGAATGTGTAGAAAAAGAAATTAAAAGGATAAAATAAATGTAAAGAATAATCAGTTCAGATTATAGCCAGATAAAGGCATTGTAACAGTGAAAGTAAATATCCTGAATTCGAGCCTGACCAGGCGAAACTCAGTTGAAATGACTGAAAACCCTGATTTGGTAATCTAAGATTTATAATATCTATGATTAAAGTATCAATGTAAGCAGATGAATCATGACAAATCCATTGGAAATGAAGCAAGATAAATTAAGGGTATTTTTTATTATGTTTGAAGGTAATTTCAACCAATATATTAGTGATGTGACTTTATATTTTGAAATATATGAGTTAATTAAAGATATCAATTTAAAGTAGTTGGTGTTATAGTCTTTTGTGCTTGTCCTTCCAATAGTTCACATTCTGAGTACATGGTCAGACAGTGGGAATCACTGTACATGCCCTGAGCTGAGCAATAGTCGGATGATGACATGTACTTCCGTTTTCCTAAACGGGCACAGTGCTAGCATACCATTAAATCAATATGGCTTTACCCCGGGTAGATCTACTCTACAGGCTGTACAGGAACTTGCGCAAGAAATAATAATGACCTTAGCCCAAACCGGTAGACCGCTGTATGCAAGGCATTTGACAGTATCAACAGAAGGATACTTATCCACAAACTGTGAAACATATTAGGCACCTACAATAGAGAATTAGAAACATTGAAATCGATTGTAAACGTGAACTATGTTACAATCCATGATGGCATCACCACGTCGAGGAGAATCACTCAAACAAAGGGGGTTCTACAAGGGGATTCCATGAGTCCAGTCCTCTTCAATGTAATGACCTCAGACATTGGACAAACATTAGACTCAAGAACGGTCAAATTACTCATGTACGCGGATGACATGGTCATCCTCTCAAGATACCGAGATGACCTACAAACAGCTATGGGGAACATTAGGGTATGAGCGGAAGAAAACTCTATGGAAATTAACAGCTCCAAATCAAAGGCTATGAAATATAGAAGGGGAGGAAGGATAGCTAAAATGGACCAACTCAAGTGTGGAGAAGAACCTTTAGAATTCGTACCCAACTTCAAATAACTGGGTGTCGTGCTACAAACTCATGGAACTGCTTTCTCTCTGCATGTACAGCAGCGATCTATGGCAGCAACGACTGTTTCATACGACATTCCCAAACTCCAAAGCCTACCCCTGACAACAGCGATAAAGCTATTCAAAATTAAAGTTATGCCGACCGCCACATATGTTTATTTCCATTGAAAAAGGAGGCAAGGTTTCTCCGAAACGTATGGTTTAAATTTAAAATACACACGGCATTAGCCCAAAAGCATGAATTATTTACATAATAATCCGGGCCGTGAAAGCCTTAATAGGCATACAATTAATTTGGCCCTACTTGGCGGTGAATAACCTCAGGAAGCTAGAGAGCGTCAAAGCGAGATTTATTAAGAGAGCTCTCTCTCTATCAAAAGTCTCAAGGAACAGCTACGCCTCTAAAATAGCACAGGAATCCTTCTTCATAGAAGACATAAAGCACTCTTTCGATCTACCGGAAACTCAAACGTATAAAACCATCTTCGAGGAGAGACGAAAAAAGCCGACGAGATACCCCAAGAAATAATGGAGACTGAAGCAATGAAGACAGATATCTGGAAGGGACCAAATTTCGAACTTGGACTTCTGTATACGCGATTCGCTGTCCATGGGTCCATGGAAGGATCTGTCAGAATAAGACATTTCATGAGCCCAATTAGGACTGCGTCTGCAAGAATTGCAATACTCAATGCTCCGAATACCACTTAGTGGAATGTGTAAACAGGTCTCAATCTCTAATCGCAGAAATGACAGAGTGGTGAAAAACATGATTGTACACATTGTGTTTAATAAAATCATATATAAGAGTACCAGTTGGCGAAACAACCTACAGTACTACAACGCTACCTAAATGTTCTACTTGTGATTATTACTTCCTTCCTTTACACCGCCTACTTTATCTCTTTCTCTTTTTATCGTCACTCTCTCTTCTCTCCTTAATATCATTGTTTCTCCTTCCTCAGTGCTACACTTATCAATGGTGACACTACAGTTCGCTTCTCCTCCTCTAGTCCCATCCATCTCGGATATTATTTCCTTCCACACCTCACTATTCTCTTTCTCTCTTTCTTTAAGCCTGGCGTCCTTCTCCTCTAAGAAATTACCGTTATTCTGCTCTTTCTTTATACCCCTATGATTTCTATCTTCCTGCCTCCCCTCAACTCCTATGCTATCACCTTGCACCATTTCTTCTACTAAATCACTTTTCTTTTCTTTTTTCTTTTACTCTTCGAGTTCCTGATTTCAGCTTTCTGCCCTTCATGTTCTTTAACTAGCTCTTTCTGGTTGTGGCCTAAAATACGCTTCTCCACTTTCGCTAATCTCATACTAACTTACTCTATACTTGCTTTAAAACTGTCCCTAATATGCACATTCTCTTCATCTTCTACTTTTTGCATTTTAATTTCCTGATTGCTTAATGCTTTCTTTATCTTACCTCTCTCCATTCCTATATTTCTCTAGCCTTTTTTTTCTTCTCTCTCATTATGTTCCAGAATATCTGCCCTTACTTCCTGCACTCTCTCTACCACCTGTTGACTAATCATGTCTACCTTATTTTCTATAATTTTACTCTTCTTCTCAACCTCTACCCTGTTTTCCTCTCGCACCTCTTCCAAAATCGTTTCTCTGAACTCCGACCAATTTTCCTTCATTTTCTCACACTCCGTACGCACCTCCTCGTTACTTTCCACTACCCTGTCTACTCATTTATTTAATTGCTCAATTTTATTATTAGTTTCCGCCCTACACTTATCTAATTTAATGTTAATTGCTCTATTATCATTTTCCATCTGAGCATTAGTTGCATCTAATTTAGAGTTGATTTCATGATTATTAGTTCTCATCTCCTCCTTAGTAGCTTCCAATTTAGTATTAGTCGCTTCCAATTTAGTGTTAGTAGCATCCAATTTTAGTATTGATTTCTGTAATATTAACCTTCATCTCCTCTTTAAATTCTTGCTTAGTCGCTTCCAATTTAGTGTTAGTTGCAACCAATTAGTATTGATTTCTTGATTATTAGTTTTTATTGTAATATTCATTTGAACGGACAGTAGTGGCTACGCTGGCTAAAGCGAAGCATTAGGTCATGGGACCAAGCTCTCTGCTGACTCGGTAGACGCATGGGTTCGAGCCCCACCGTCGATCGTCCTTGAAAAGGTTTTCCGTGGTTTCCCATTTTCAACACCAGGCAAATGCTGGGACGATACCTTCTGACAGGCCACGGCCGCTTCCTTCCACATTCTTGCCCAGTTTCATTCACCATCATTCATTTCATCTCTCATTGACTCCTCTCATGAGGTTGGCGTCAGGATGGACATCCGTCCGTAAAAACCATCGCCACAAACACTTCCATCGCATCTCATCCCCGACCCCGTTGGAAAAACGGGAATAATAAGGGGTAGACATACATACATTGTAATATTCATTTGAATGAGTAATGCCATAATCCCCTCATTAGAACTGTGAGCACTTTCCTTATCAACTCCACTCTTTGGAAATACCTCCGTTATTTCCATAGAGCTCGTCCCCTCCGGACTGCCCTCATTAGTAACTTCTACATTCCTCTCTATTTCCTCACCACTCGTAACCTGACCGCTTCTAAGTTCCTTATGATCTTCTGTTCACATCATACTGATGCAGCACACAATATATATACCCAAAAAAACACACACTGCACAGAAATTTAAAAACAACCGTTCCTCTCTCTATAAATACCACCGGTTTTCGACTCTACGTTAGGCGCACAAATGTGATGGTTATTATTCTCCTGATGGGAGTGAATCAGCACCACAGCAAGTTCCACAGTTGGACATATAGAAGTAATGGTCATTCACCTGAAGTACCGTGGTGAAACCGCTATTAACTTTTATACCGGATGGGTGCCATCGTGTCCAATTACCATTAGGACATCGAAATAGACATATGAACAGACTTACCATTATGTAGCTTGGCTATTCAGACTCTTATAACTCAGCCCGTGGAGAAACTTTAAGCTTCCAACCCGAATGATATTTACCAAGAGAGGACAGGTTCGGTGTTATAGCTAATTCTATCTACAAGAATGGAACACGGAAACTGAATTTAATGAATTGAATTTAATTGTACTAAAAAGATCAACTAAAAACACATACTAATGGAAGATGTAGAATTTACTCTTAACGAGACGGCTAAACCAAGACGAAGCGGAGACATAATATTACTTTAACTTATTGCAGAATTTTAATTGAATTTACAGTTATTTTGACGAAAGGAAGATTGATTAATTTGAAAATAAAAACAGAGAGATATGTCATAATGTCATTTACGCTCACTAGTGCTGTCTTCATGGTTGGTTATGCTCTATCAATCAAAAGTTCTCGAAAGAGAAACAAAATGTGTATTGTCCGTTGAGCCATTATAATTAACACTAAAAGTGATAAAAATGTCCGGCATAACTCAACAATTTCAACATTTTTATCACTTTTAGTGTTAATTATATTAGCTCAACGGACAATACTCATTTTGTTTCTCTTTCGAGAACTTTTGATTGTATTCAATGCCAAAGCTAGGTTTATTGTTTTTGGAAGTGGAGTTTTTGACTCCGGTGGTGCACTGGCATGCTCGTGACGTGACCACATATGTGGCGAGGCATCTTGCATGGCCTTCTCAGTGTGTACCTGCTACGCGTCTTGGTAGGTGTGCCTTTACCAACTGAAGAGCGCAATTGGCACGCTGGGGCGAAACGCTAGCAAATTGTTGAGTTATGCTGGATATTTTTATCACTTTTAGTGTTAATTAGGTTATGCTCAACCTCGAGCAAATCTATTGTCTTCTGTACGAGATTGCCGTCATCTTCTTGAAAATTCTTGATATTGTAAAATTATAGCGTTGCGTGAGATGAAGACCTAGCTTCAAGAATCTCATTTATGACAACATCCAATGACACAATTGTCATCATCAATATGCGTGAATGAGATGGAATGCTTCTCCGTCCTCGGGTTGAGTCTTTTAAAACTTCTTGACAACTTTACAACCCTCTCTCCAGCACCCCTCTCACGTGGTCGTAGACCAATCTCCTCTTGCGATGCCAACTCCAGGTCTCCTACTCCTTCAAATTGGGTTGTCGTCAACGTTCTGATTTGCTCTGAAGTAGCGTGGATCCGGTTCTGGGAATTGCAGGTCTTATAGCCAAATAAGGATATGCTGGACGTCAAGAGCCTAGCTTCCCTTGTCCTCAGTAGACTTGACTTCTCGTGAACCAAGTTCGTGGAAATGCGCCTCAGAGAAGCGTCAGTTCTTGTCTGCTCCAATTCAGGGAAAGCGCCCTGCTGTGCGTTCCGCCGAGAATACCTTGAGTTGCAACCAACATCTAATCTGCCTAGCTAGATGACTTAAAATCTCCGTTCCCGCTCGATTTGCCCTCGCGTTAAATTTATAATATGCGTTTATCGAAAATCTTCCATTAGCTCCAATTGAATATAAACATAATAAAATTCCCTCTCCTCCCATATAAGTTGATGTGACAAATAATTACAATTATAAATTAAAATTAAATTGCGTGGATGGCCATGGTGTGTCCCACCGTTATGCATAGATTAATAATAATTATAAGGCCCCAACTATGCCAATATCACGAAATGTTTTGCAAATAACAAATATCAAGTGTTATACATCATTTTAAACGTCAAAGTGACAAATTTTACATCGTATACAAATCTAAAAATTGATATTTTTCATATTTTATCCATTGGAACTCCCCAACAAACTACATAACAGAATGAAATATTCTAAGTACGGTACACGGTCCTAACTTCAATATTATTTAGACACTTGTGCTTAAACATTATATATCACTAATATTAATATGAACAAGTACTACCGTGAAGAACTAAACCGTCTATTTTCATACGTTATACTGGTCCTTCCAATTCAGTTAGACCATTATGGTAAATCCCATATCAATTATTAGACAGCTGCGGGCTGAAATAAAATATATTTAATTCAAAGGTCCACCACTTTGCTTTTTTTAAACTATTGAATTACAATATAGGCTACGCCATATAATTTAGCAAAAATGCATGCGTGTTATGCCAAGTTTCACTGGACTTAGGTCATCGGACGAGGTAATAGAATAACAATATACACCAAATAGTCTAGCTCCAAATACATAATTTTATCTTACACCAAGTTTTACTGCATGTGCCATGTTAGTGTAATTGATGATCCTTACCTATAAAGTCATATCAGAGGAT
Organism: Meconema thalassinum; assembly: GCA_946902985.2. NCBI lineage: Eukaryota > Metazoa > Arthropoda > Insecta > Orthoptera > Tettigoniidae > Meconema > Meconema thalassinum. The sequence continues at coordinate 220,645,676 of OX336391.1, forward strand.
TTTTTTCATAGCCCTCTTTTCATGAAATAGGTAGCGAGGAGAACAATTGAAGTTTGAAACGTCTCATAGCTACCACCTTAGTTTGTTGTGTGTCACGGTTTCTCAAGTTGAATCAATGAACATGTTTTATTGTTTTTTGTTATGGTGCAACACGGCTTATAATTGTAATGGACACCGAAAACATGGAATTGGATTTTGAATATTCATGTGGCCGCCATACTGGTTTCGTGGTTGTGACTGTTCATAATTGTAGGAAAATGATGATATTTGTTTTACGTCCCTTTTACCATCTGCGGCTTTTAGAGACACCGGGGTGACAGAATTTTGCCCCGAAAAGGATCATTAACGAGCCAGTAAATCTACTAACACGGCTCCCTCGTATATGCGCACCCTCAAATGCCAGCTAACTGCGCAAGGTTTCGATTCTGTAACGTTGGGCACAGCAAGCGAGAACGTTACCACTGAGCTATGCAGCCAGACAGTCGTAGGAAAATATTTGATATTAAATCAAGTAACCAATAAGTGGTTGTTTGACAAGAAATGATTATATCTTCAGAATGGCGAGACGCTATCAAGAGAACATCAAATGTGTACCTGTACGAGTTCTACCAGGGAAGATTTCAAGATAGATCCCGTTGCAGACACTGTAATGAGTTTGAAACCCTTGCCCGTGTTCTGTGATAATGCCACATTACTTCGACCATCACTATTTTGCTTCGCAAGTAGCAGAAGTCTCCTACTTCCTTTAGCTTTTCACCTGGCAATTCAATGTCAGTAGGGGCTTGAAATGTATTTCAATTTTTCCCTTTTCCTTTTTCTTACCCCCCCCCCCCCCTTTCAACCCCTTGGTCCGATTTTGCCCATTAACGAAATCGACCAAGACTATGAATTGTTATATTCTACTCTAACTTGAAAACGATTGGTGAAAAATGACGGTAGTTACCGTATCCACAAGAAAGTGATATTGTGCCCATTTGGATATTGGCACAAGTGAACCCTTGACCATTTATATAAAAATATGTTTAAGTTTGATAGCAACAGTAAGAAACCAAGGGGGAGAATTCGTTGTGAAATAAGCTTCAGAAGCACAGCAAGACATGCAGGTGGCTTATTAAATACTAGCGGATATATAAAGCCCCATTATTTTTGACATTTTAAGTGAAAAAGTCGTTAGAGAGGCCATTAACGAAGCAAGAAAATGCATAGCTGAAGGGTCGTAATTAACACTCAACATTCCATGAGGCAGCGATCCAGCAAGAAGTTATTACCAGTCAAGTGCGACATTTACGAGGGATCTATTTTTCTAAGGACGTACTTGAGAAGAGGCCTCGAAAAGCGTTAAGTCAGCAGAAAGTCGAACATATAAATGAGGGACTCCCCATCATAAAACTTGACAAAATAAATTCACCATGCTAACAAGATTTGAAGTTAAGACAGGGTTGTAACAGCAAAATCGGAAAGTTGGTAGACCTGTAAAATAGGCACTCAAGAAAATGCTTAGCTAAGACGACGTCATTGGAATTCAGAGCGGAGTGCTACGAAGGGATACTGAGGTAATCAGGTCGGCTCCGCAGAGTGAATAACAACTATTTTCATTAATTCAAAATTAACCTATGAACGAATTCCGTTCCGCCAACAGGCAATCTTAAAGTTATTACATATTACATCTGGAAATAAATTATATACCAGATTGGAGCTAGGAGTCCAAAGTTGAACTCCCGAAATTGTCAGGAACTAATTTCTGCGCCAAATCGAATAAATAAGGGATTGAGGGAGCCAAAGTCACGCAGTTCACGCAGTTCACACAGTTCACGCAGTTCACACAGTTCACCCAGTTCTCAGTCGATCGAAGCCTCGCGGAGGCACGTTAGCACGTCAGTTTCACTCAGTCTTCAAGAAGCCTTAAGGAGGCAAGTTACGCTTTAAGTAGCGCTACACGTTCCTAAGTCAGTTAGGCGCTACGCTATCAAAGTACAAGTAGTTCGGAGAGAACACAGTTCGAGTTAGAACCTAGTGTGGGTCTTATCAGTCAGCGAAGCATGAATAAGCAGCAAAATTAAACTTCAGTTGAGGCGCACTCCACTAATAATTAGACGGAGTTGCACCATATAATGATCCAGAGTTAGAAACTCTGAGCAATCAGGGAAGTCTATAAACATTAACATTGAAAGACTGCAAAGGAAAATACAGTAGAGGTCAAAACAATTAGAAATTCATAGAGCAAAACGAGTTGCGTTACACCAAAGCCAGGGTGTTTCAGAGAACATTAAAATCTCAGAGGAACACTAATTTGAAACTGCATAGTGAGAAACATTGCGAAAGTGCGAAGTCAAAGGAGAGATTACTAATTCGAGAAATATAGCAGATAGAAACAGAAATAGGAGTGTATGGACTTCGAATTGGAAGCCAAGCTATAGAATCACGAAAGTTGCGACAGATAGAGATAGGAAAAAGAGCGGCGGCAAAGATTACGAACATTTTCGCCTAAGAAATAATAGGTCAAATCAGTAAAGCCACGAGCAGCAAAGATACTAGAAAGACTGTACGGAATAAAGACTGAAGAGAAGTAGGGGATTCCGAGAATGCGAAGTCACACGTTCAATGCGAATTAGGGAGCGCATCAGGATCATCAGCGCTGTGATGTCGCATCGCAAAACGCTGAAATATGGTTCGTGTGTCATGTAAATATTAAATAAGTGTTTTAAGTGCAATAAGTGTTAAAAAGTGTAAAAATAATGTATCAAAAAGTGAATGAGTGTAAAATCGAAGACCAGAGAATGAAAATGTTCCATTGTTGTGTACAAATGTATTGTTGAAGCATTGAGATGGGTGAAGTCATCCAACGATTTGGTCATGAACCGAATGTCACATGGGGTGAGTAGAAAATCTTAAATTATCCTAGAATGTTGTGTCATGTGCTGATCAATAATTGTGAAATGTATAAAATAAATATGTAAATGCACTAGTAAATAAATAATGCCAAAATGTGTTGTAAAAATCGCAAAGATAAGTTTGCCAAATATGAGAGTGTAATAATTAAAGTGCAATGTAAATTGAAACCCGTAAAATGAATAATTAACAATAATAAAATTTGAAATATGAGAGGAGAAATCGATTATAATGATATTATTGGCAAGTAATTTATGCCGTTGATAAACTATGAAGTAATAATAAAATGAACACCAAAAAAAAAATAAGTGTCGAATTTCTATACTCCGATACTAATGAGTAAATATATTGAGTAATTGCGTTCGTAAGTAATGATGAAGTGATAATGAATAAATATAATAATGAGCTCTAGTTGAAAGTAATTGAATATTAAAGGATCTTTGAGATACCTTAAAGTAATGAAGTAATAATGTTATTCAGATCATAAATGTAATGAATTAAAGTAAATGGTGATAAACGAACACCTTGGAAATGTATTATGAAGTTGTAGGCTATAGGCCAAATTAAAAGGGAAAATGCTTAAGTAAAGACCAGTAAAGAAATACCGTGACATAAAGAAAGTTGAGTTATTGAGAATTTGTAGTACCATACGCGATGAAAATCCAAGTTATTAAAAGCTGTGTTGCCAAAATGGGCCAATAAATATTAAATAATAAGCAGCATCAGGCTAGCTAGTGTATATTCCATGACAGGCATATTCGAGACATCAATAAAAAGGTATAAGTGGATGAAATGGTTCCCACTGGAATAGCTGTGTGTATGTAAATTGTCGGAAATCGTCGTTTTTATTAAGGGTTGCACCCATGGAAAAACTAAAAGGTTTTTGGCAGTCAGCAGAAATGGTATTGTAATTGCATTTAAGTCCCACCATGCATGATGGTGATCTGTGGTCTGCGGCGTTGCCAAATGTATAAGTAAGTCTGGAAGGAGTAAGAGGTTTCTACGAGGTATGATACAACTGGGGAGGCGTGTAGAGTCTCCAAGCCTAGTGTCATATAACCTATCCTATTGGCCAGCATTGTTGTTGTATCCGACCAAATAATAGTGTGTGAAATGAATATGAAGGACGGAATCAGGGCATGATAGCGATCTCCTGGTATCCAACTTACAAGTATGTAAATCGTCGTGATCTCAGGATATTGCACTGATTATGAGGAAAAGAAATGAATATTATAATAAAGTGAGGTTGAATTAAAGAGTGAGCTTGGATTATCATATCAAGTTTCAAGGGAAGAGGTAAACAATTAAAAGTCGCGAGGGGTGAATGAATGAGAAGCGAGACTAGGTCATAAATCACAAGCCAAGTGGTGTGAGGGAGAATCTAGCGACCTTGCCGGCCGTCACAGCCCGCAAGGGGGAGCTAATACAATAGACGCTCTGTGTACAGAAGTATTAAGATCTGAATAGGTAGTAGTATTAAAACGGGAGTTTACGCAATTTTGATAAACAATGGTGTTACAAGAATATAATGTAAATTGTTGAATTGGTGGGTTTTACACAATGGTCCCCACACTAAGTTTGATGTAATTCCATAATATTTGACCATAGTAGTCAAGGAATAAGTTTGTTAAGAAAGTAATCGATTTCTGCCTCAGAAGACGTATTAAGCAATACGGGTAAACGAATAATTGAGTTTGTAAGTAATCTAAGTAATGAAGGGAAGTGATAGCACATGATACATCATTAATGAATCCCATTAGAGCATGAGAAACAAGTTGGAAGGATGTGAGTTCGATTCATGGCATGTTAAGAATTGTTGATTCGTTGTGTAAAATGATTAAGCCTAAGGCTTAACTGGAAGAAATAGAACAGTTTGAAAGTAACTGAAAATAAAGTAAACAATGAAATAAAGATAAAATAATACCCTGAAGGGACTGTAATGATAGGTAACGGTCCGTAAGCCTTAGTGTATTTTCCATAAATGATAGGCATGCTCTTTGCCTAAATGGATAGAAATGAAATATTGTAAGAAATAATTTTTGTATTGGCACTTAATAATAGATATCTGCTGAGTTGAGCTAAGCAAGATAACTCTAGAATATAGATTTAAATGATTTTTGAGAATTTATGGATTGTGATTTTTGTTATTTTGGGATTTATTCCAAAATATTGATGTTTTATGTGTAATTGTATTTTTTCCTGGGAATTTTTAGTAAATAAATTTATATTAATTTTAATATGTTTAGTTGTCAATGCAGTCTTGTAGATCCTAGAGTGCTTCCATATCTGAATGTGAGATCATGTTGTGGGCTGAACGGTACACACCCCGAAACCGAAAGTAGTCTAGCCAGGTGATGATCAAGCATTCTCCATGTGAAATGGGTACAATATATATATATATATATATATAAATAAATGATGTATAAACTTTTGAACTGAGGTGGTTTAGGGATTTGGGGGATATGAAACGAGAAGATATGTCAATTTTTTCCGGAAGTCGCAACATGGAGCCCATTGCAATAGGCAGCTTTCTCACCTAAACTTGTCTGTCTGTGTGTTACACTTTCATGTATAAACTACCCAACCGATTAAAGTAGAAATTTTGCATAGACAGAGATTTTATACCCATATCAAACATGGACTATTGCCGTTTCGAAATATATCATTTTATTCTAATTTTTGCCATTTGTGGCAATCGGGTAAGCTAAAATAGGCAAAATGTGGTGGTTTTCGTAGAAGGATCAGACCTCATTTTATACCCCTCATTGTAAAATACTGTTTTACAATTTATGCTTAAATAACTTTGTTTTTCGTTTAAGCGTTTTTAAACATTTTATTTCCTTATGGGGACGTGAAACTTTGCGTCATTTCAGGTCTATTTTTATACTGGTGGTCAAACTGTTCATATGCAAGGTTTCGACACTGATGTCTATCTAACTGTCTGTTACTTCTTCATGAAAAATGTTATCTCCCACTGAGACAGATGGAAAGCTGAATTTGAACTCGTGAACTGGCGTTGTCATAGTTACGTTAGGCTCTTCTTTCAACATTTTGCTCATGCCGTGTCTTTCAGACAAATGTTTTAAATGGTTTCGATATTGTGTCTATTAACGGAGGTACATCGTTCACCCGTTTCACGACTCGGTACGGGCCCTCCCAGGACTTCTGCAGTTTGGGTGACAGGCCTTTCTTCCGTAATGGGTTGAAGAGCCAGACCAGATCGTCCTCGTGGAATCCGCCGGCATCCGTCTGTTGCTCGTATCTGGTCTTCTTTCGGTCGGTCTCGATCCGCAGTTTCCTCCTCGCGAACGCATGCACGTCCTCCAGTTGGTCGACCAGTTCTTGAAAATACTGGCTTACCGGGACCGGATCATTCCCAGGTCGGCCGAAGGCAAGATCGACAGGTAGACGGAGCTCCCTCCCAAATATGGCCCGGGCTGGTGTGCACCCGGTGGCTTCATGCACGGCGGCGCGGTAGGCCAGGAGAAATAGTGGAAGATGTTTGTCCCAATCCCTCTGGTGCTCGCTGACGACTATTCGGAGATGGTTCTCGATGGTGCGATTGAATCGCTCTACCATCCCGTCAGACTGAGGGTGTAGCGGCGTTGTCCTTGTCTTCCGATTTCCCAGCAGCTGGCATAGGTTCTGGAACACCTGCGACTCAAAGTTCCTCCCTTGGTCGGAGTGCAGCTCCGGGGGTACTCCGTACCGGCTGACGAATTCCTTCACCAGGGACTCTGCGATCGTCGCGGCTTCTTGGTTAGGGAGCGCATAAGCCTCCGGCCATTTGGTGAAGTAGTCGCTGACGACCAATATGTAGCGGTTCCCTGCCTCGCTTAACGGGAATGGCCCAGCAACATCGATGTCCACTCTCTCCATGGGGCCGCCCACGTTGTAGGTCTTCAGTGGACCCCGTCGTCTTCGTCCTGGGCCCTTGCTGGCAGCGCAATGGTGGCACCTCGCGCAGTGGTTCTCCACGTCAGTTCGGCATCCGATCCAGTAGAACCGCTCTCTCAGCTTCTCGAGGGTCTTCTTTATCCCTAGGTGTCCACCAGATGATCCTCCATGGACTTCCTTCAGGACTTCCTCCGTCATAGCTTTGGAACGACGACTTGTTCCCGAGATGTCTTCCCGTCGGTGCTCTCCCAGGTACTGCAGATGAGGCCATCCCTTACAATCAGCGAGTCCCACTGCGCCCAGTAGGACTTACATTTTGGGCTGCAGTCACTCACAATGTTCCACCCGGGTCTGGGAACACAGGCCCACTTCCATTCGGCTATCAGTCCCAGGTCATCATCTTCTGCTTGTGCCAGCGTGAAAGATTCGCGGCTCCAGCTCCCTTGAAGTTCCACAGTAGTCCGTCGGCACTTATCCCGGTGTTCACCTCCCTTCTGGTACAGAAGGTGCAGTCTTCAGGGCACGGTCTTCGTGACAGGGCGTCGGCATTAGAATGCAGTTGGCCTTTCCTGTGCTGGATCTTAAAGTTGTACTGTTGAAGCCTCTCTAACCACCGCGCGAGTTGACCCTCGGGCTGCTTGAAGTTCAGGAGCCACCGCAGGGATGTATGGTCGGTCCTGATGAGAAATTCTTGCCCGTACACGTACTTGTGGAAGTGTTCAATGGTTTCACGATGGCGAGCAATTTCTTCCTGGTGACGCAGTAGTTCCTCTCTGCCTTTGACAAGGCTTTGCTGAAGTAGGCCACTACTCTCTCCTCGCCGTCCACTATTTGCGACAGGATTCCCCCTATACCAAAGTCGCTGGCATCGGTATCGACGATGAACCTTGTTCCAGGTCTGGGGTAGGCCAGAATAGGTGCGGTGCACAGAGCCTGCTTGAGTTGATAGAAGGCACCGTGACATTCTGCTGTCCACGTGAAGAGTTGGTCCTTCTCAGTCAGTCGATGCACTGGTTTGGCGATGTCGGCAAATCCTCTCACGAAGCGACGGTAATAGGTGCAGAGTCCCAGGAAGCTTCGTAGTTGGGACTTGTCCTTCGGAACTGGCCACTCCCTCACAGCTGCGGTCTTCCCTGGGTCGGTGCGCACCCCTTCCTCGGAGACGATATGCCCAAGGTACTGGGCCTGCTTCTGGAAGACCTGATACTTCTTGGGGCTCAACTTCAGCTGGGCAGCCCATAGCTTCATCAAGATCTCCTTCAGGTTGCTGTAGTGCTCCTCGAAGCTTCTTCCCAGAACGATGACGTCGTCTAGGTAGACCAGGCAGGTTCTCCAGTGTAGTCCCCTCAGAATGGACTCCATTAGCCTTTCGAAGGTCGCAGGGGCGTTGCACAGACCGAATGGCATGACGGTGAACTGCCAGAGCCCGCTGCCCACAGAGAACGCAGTTTTCTCGCGGTCCTTAGGGTGGACCTTCACCTGCCAGTAGCCACTCTTCAAATCCAACGTGGAGAACCATCCTGACCCTGATATGGTGTCCAGGGTGTCGTCGATCCCGGGTAGAGGGTAGCTGTCCTTCTTCGTGACGTCATTCACCCGCCTGTAATCCACGCAGAACCTGGTGGAACCGTCCTTCTTCTTCACTAGCACGACCGGAGAACTCCAAGCACTATGTGATGGCTCGATCACTCCTTGATCCTTCATCTCTTCTACCGTCCGGTCGACATCGGCTAGCTTGGCGAGCGGGACACGTCGGAATGGGGCCCTAATCAGTGCGCTGTCTCCAACGTCGATTCTGTGCTGGACCAAGCTCGTCCTGCCGAAGTCTTTGCTCCCCATGGAGAAGACATCCTGGAATTCGTGTAGCAGGTCCCGAAGTTGGTGTGAGTGTTCCTCGTCTAAATGGTCCTGGGATCCTTGGTACAGCTTCTGTAGTTCTTCTGGCAGGGCGCGTCATCTTCGGTTGTCCGTCTGCAGGTGTCCGTCCGTCGTATCTGTGATGCGGGCAATCCAGCTAACGGACTCGCAGACTCCTAGGTTGGTGTCCTGGTGAACCGTATTATCGTAGTCGTTCATGTTGGACAGGCGGACGTACGGCCGCGACGTCGTGTTGATGCGAGTTTTGGCAACTAGCAATCCTTTTGTACGGATGTCCTCATAGTTTCGCTCGATGACAGGCGTCACTCCCTCAGCTGTTCCGTCGACAATTACGGCAGCGCTGACTTCCGTCCTGGCGAGAACGATGACGTCCTCTCTCAGCCTTACACGTCGTGCGGCGACGGCCTCGTATGCTGGTTGCAAAGCAAGTTCCTCACCTCCGAAGTGCAGAGTGTTGGTACTCAGATCCAAGATGATGTTGTTCTGGTCCAGGAAGTCCAGTCCGATGATCACTTCATTTGATACGTCAGCCACAAGCACTGGATGCTTTATCGCCCGTCGACCAATGACGAACTCCAGTGATGCTTCGCCATGAACCGGTGCGGTCCCTCCGGTCGCGGTTATTAGCTGGAGGTTCCTTTCTGTGAGTTGAACTCTCCACTTTGGGATCACGGTGGGACTGACGATGGTCCTCGATGCTCCCGTGTCGATTAGCATGTGCCAGCTCTCTCCGTTGACGACTCCGTCGACCATCAGGCTGCTATTATCCCTCCGTAACTGCGTCACACGAACTTGGATTGCCGGAGCTGGACGACTGTCACAAGCCAATCTTTGCCCCCCAAGGCTGGCTGATACTTGCTTTCATGGGCCGCGCGGTTTCCCTACGACTGACTGTCCCGACGGAAACCCTTGGTGGCGGCAATCATCGCAGTCCTTGCTCAGGTGCCTCTCTTACGGCAGGTCCAGCAGGTCGGTAGTCCTCTTCCGGGCCGCCTCTCCGTATGTCCTTCAGCTACGTTTTTGTTGGTGGAACTGCGACTCTTGAAGAACCAGCCTAGCGCCTCCATCAGTGCATCGGCCAGGGGCTTGGTCTTGTCGGATTTGACTGGTTCGTCGACGTCCACCTACGCACCCGCGCGTGCATTCTAGATACCTGCTTTGCCGTCTCGAACTCAAGTGCGTGGCTCAGCGCATCTGCAAGTTCTTATTGCGCGCAAGTCGCAGTGCCAGTTGAGTATCCGAGTCCTGTAGTCCGTCAATGAATGTTTGCGTCGCAATCTGCTCCAAAAAGTTGGCCGGCGCTGTTGGATAGGCGAGCCTTACAAGGCGTGCGATATCCATCTCGAACTCCTGCAGGGTTTCCGCGTACTTTTGTACCCGGGTCCGTAGCTGCATCTGGTAGGCCTGCTGAAGATGGCTATCTCCATATCGGGACTCCATATGGACGATTAGTGAAGCGTAGTCCTGGGATCCAGTAGGGATGGCCTGAAGGACGTTAAGGGCGTCACCTCTCAGCGCTACAATGAGAGCTGTAGCCTTTTCTGTGTTGTTCCAGTTATTTATGGAACAGGCCGCCTCGAACTGACGTAAGTATGTGCTCCACGGGACCTTTCCGTCGAAGGTAGGGAGCGTCACTCTGCCCTGTCCCGCTCCTGATATTCCCGGTGTACCTGTGGGCGGGCGTCGGCGCCGTTCGGCAGCTTCCTCTTGAAGAGCGTTGAATCTCGCTTCCATCCCCGTCGGCGGGCGTTGGCTCAGCTCAGCAATTTCCTTTTGTAAAGCGTTGAATTTCTCTTCCACCCCCGTCAGTGGGCGTTGGCGCAGTTCGGCAACTTCCTCTTGTAAGGCGCTAACTTCTTTTCCACTGCCGTGACTTCCTCACGTAGGCCCTGTTCCAATTTCCTTTGACTTTCCTGTAGTTTCGTCAGCAGACACTCTTCCAGATTTTTCTGGCCATCCAGGGATTTCGCAGTTAAGTCCTCTGCTAGCTTATTCTGACCGTCTTCCATCTTCTTCAGGTCCTCTGCTAACCTCTTCTGGCCGTCTTCCATCTTCTTCTGGCCGTCTTCCATCTTGGCTTCCATGCCACTTAACTTTTCTAGCAAAGCTGCAAATTGCGCTTCCATTTTAGATGTTTGTCTTGTAAAGGGCATGCACTCACAGGAAAATTAGAGAATTGACCTGCTCGGGTTTTGAAATCAGGTCCGTAAGGTGTTGTACTTGAGCTTGAGTTCGTAATCCCATTCTGACACCAGTTGTTACGTGCCACCCCCTAGTGCCACTTTTGTTAACTGGATTACGGTGGGTTGAAGCACAACGCAGATTGTTCCTTTAAAGAAACGTATTAGCTTTATTGCGGCCAGAAAGATACACCACTCAACAGCAAATACAAGCAATTAGAACCTTACTGCAGTTTCCTCAGGGAGAGAACACTTCCCTTTCACTTGCCAATAAGCCGCAGAAGTTAATCCTTCGTAATGAGGTGACCCCGTGCGCTGGCTGGAAATAGCTGCACTAAGTCTGTCATTCACTGTTTCGCAATTCACCACAATGACCTATGTCGCACTGGAAAGCACACACTCTTCAATACGCAGTCTCTCCGTATGATTCACACTCCTTCACTGCCAAGAGAATCAGTTTCACTAGGGTTTCGTAAGCCACGTTGCCAATAACTGTCGCTCAAGGTAAACGCTCGCACTAGCTCGAAAAACACACTCGACCCCGCTTGCCAGGTCGCTCTTATATAGTAGGCCAGTGACTCAATAAATGCTTCTAGACCCATCCAGGGTTCACGGCTTCTCGAGGTTTCCATCACTGGCTGGGTCACGAATATTCCGGACCATCCCTTTCTCCTAGTAGTTCTGTTGCGTAAGGCGCAAGTAATACACTGAGGCAGAGCACAGCCCAGCCCGGGGGCAGCCGTGACTCATGCGGCAAGCGACGAAACAAACTCACTGCCGTAACAATATAAATGCATTACATACAATACAAATACAAATACAGTAGCCTATATCAACAACATTTATGTACCGTACATATTATAAGAATTATATTACATATTAATTTCAATGCATACCATTATAGGCATTCAAAAAAGGGCGATTTGTGTATTACTTATAAAATTCGAATTTACTAATTTTATTTTTACCAACATCAAGAATTAAAGATTTTATATCATAAACCTAAGCGCTCAGATATGGCCTCAGAACTACAACGCTATGACGTTAATCACAAATACTAACTCTAATACAGGTTTCTACGGAAGTGACACATCTCTAATACTTGTATGGATATACTGCGCACGTTTAGCTAATGCTCAGATATGACTTCAGAACTACAACAACGCTATAACGTTAATCATAAACACTAACATTATTACGGGTTTCCATGGAAGTGACACATCTCTAATACTTGTATAGATATACTGCGCCCGTTTTGCTAACGCTCAGATATTAATTCAGAACTACAACAACGCTATGACGTTAATCACAAATACTAACACTATTACAGGTTTCCATGGAAAATTACACATCTCTAATACTTCTATGGATATAAATAATACGTAGACGACTATTACAAATATTTAGTTATTGTTGCTTTAAGAGGCGGAACAGGGAGGTCATTTGCCCCAGCTATTACATAAATATTGATCACAACCACCCTACAACATGTAACGTGTTTTTCGAGGGGATTTTACGCCACTGGCAAAAGTCAATAGGAAGCCATTCTATATTTATTTACGCGGCAAATTGTTCAGCCAAGAGAAGTTTTCATGTAACTTATTATTATTATTAACTTATTATTATTATTAAGGTATTTCTTTGGAGCAGTTTTTATAAAATTATAAGTAATCAGATAGGTTTTCTATGTTATATAAAACACTATCAAGCAAATTATTACGAACAACATTATCGTAAGAAAATTATATGATTGCGGAATTTTACGGAGTTCTGTCAGTTAGGGTAATTTGAGAGAGATGAGTCACGGGGAATTCGGCTACAGGCTTAATCTTATCGAGTAGCATGACGCAAGCTGGGTTGCAGCTTCAAGAAAAGGCGAAATGGCCTGGACCGGTAATTGACATCATCGCCGCGCCGAGTGTAATGACCCGGAGGTGGGGAAGTAGCGCGTGGTGGGTCAGCCAATCAGTGGAGAGCGGGCGAAGAGAAGACGGGGTCCAGAGAGGGGATGCGACGAGTGCATATATGGTTTGCGCGCCGTGGAGGCAAGGACTATCTTTGTAAAACTTAACCAGTGTGGTTGTACGTGTGGTTGGTTCCGATATTCGGACCATAAGTTATCATATCTACAAGTATCTCATCAACTGACGAAGAAGATGACGACGACCAGGAGGCTGTGGGAAGCTCTCTACAACATCCAGTACGAGGGAAATGCTACGGCAATTTCCAGTGGTAAGCGCGAATGACTCAGAACTACGTAATCTCTCGTCTCTTTGTTTTATATTCAGTATTTCAGTAACTTCATAGCTTGAGAATAAGAGTAAAATCAGTAATTTATCCGAATCCGTTTTCACGTAATTTTCTAGCGGTAATATTAAAATCGCAACGCTCCAATTTAAATTCAAATTTATTATTATTATTATTAATTTTGCAATACTTGTTTTATATAATAAATTCATTTCTTTTAACCATGCAATCTTTGCTTTCAGGAAGGAAGGAAGGAAGATTTTAGTTTTACGTGACCGTGAATCTTGTGATTATGAGCCACGGGACCTCCTTTTTACGCGGAATCCGAACCACAGGACATGGCATTTCATTTTGAAAATCTCACATGCATTGACCGGGAATCGAACCCGGACCGCCTTGGTGAGAGCCATACAGCTAGACCGCTGAGCCACCACGCCCCCCTCTTTGCTTTCAGTAGGTAGCATTAGATATAGACCAATTCCTTCTCCTGATACAATTGTTTGTTGGGTTAATGATCAAATCATACCACGATCTGAGTGAAAAGATTCATGAAGGTGTTCTACCAGAGCTAGGTGTTGTTAAATATAAATTTAGATTTCAACATAGCGTTGAGGTCTTGGCGCCCATTAAAACAACATATCTTAGTCAGAGTAAATATTTCAAAGTGCCAGGCAGAGCTAGTATGAAATCCTTACATTTGTCACGCAACAGTGAGGCCTAAAGAAAACGTTACAAACAGATACCGTATGTACATTTTATCTGAATTTTACGATATATTAATTTCAGTGCTTTCCATTATATCTCCTTTAACTAATTCTTTAATGGCCACTCAAATGGTATAAGCTCATTGATTTACATATTGGACTATTTCCAATCAATTGCAGGTATGTCATTATGTCCCGAAAGAAGTCACTCAGACATCCAACCGGTGAGTGACATTGGTAAACTTACTGTCAATCAATGGATTGAGCTCACAAATAGTTTTAACTCATTGATTACATACCGCACTGTACAGTATATTGGATTATTTTCATACAATTCCAAGTTTTATCAATTTGACCCGAAAGAGTCATTCATTGCAATTACAGAGTACGACACAGACAACAAGCTGCAAGGAATGAAGAGTCATCTCATAGACAGTGGAGGCTGCTCACCTTATGATAAAATCGGAGAACTCAGACCTTTCAAGAGCAATCGTTCCAGCCATCTGAATCATTAATCCATGCACAGCCGACTGGCCCATCTACATCAGAGAACAACCAGTACCAAATGAACAAAGAAATTCTGATATCGACAGGTTAGGACAGGACATACACAGGAAACTTGCTTAGGATTATCGATCATCTACATCACATACATCAATACAGCTGCTACTACAAAATGAACAAAGATATTTTGATATTGATAGTGAACCCTTATTGATCTACGATAAATAAGTATTCATATTTATTATTATTATTACTACGGCCTAGGCAGCACATAAGGAAGTCGACTTGGATATTAGGGAGGCCAGCATTTCGTAATGATTGCAACAGAAGCTGAGTTGGTAGCTATTCCTGGGGGACGGCCAGAATTAGTCGAGTTCAAGGCCAAATTGTGCAACTACTGTACCAAAATTGGAGACATAAAGGAAGAATCACGAGGTCCTCTCAACGAACATACGATTGAATCAGCCAATCGCAAGAGACCAAGCCGTGACCACGAGGTGGACGGCGTCAGTAGTAAAAAGCGCGCGGAAGTGTGTGTCTAAGGAACCGCCGAACGGATTAATCTCCGCTCGAGTAATTTGAGACGTTGGATTTATTTGGAGAAGAATGACACTAGCCCCATCTTTGTGAGACAAAAACTCTGGAAGTTTTTATCCGACTACACCCCACTCCTCCGCCCTTGTCAGTTTCTCATAAATAGTCTGGCCTGACGCCAATCTAAGTCTTATTGTGTGGAGCCTTCAGAGGCATACTCCACGCCAGTTTGAAGTGTGATTTTTGACGCTCGAATTTATCGAAGTACTATTATTGTGTGGAGCCTTCAGAGGCATACTCCACGCCAGTTTGAAGTGTGATTTTGACGCTCGAATTTATCTAAGTCTTATTGTGTGGAGCCTTCAGAGGCATACTCCACGCCAGTTTGAAGTGTGATTTTGACGCTCGAATTTATCTGAGTCTATTCTTGTGGAGCCTTCAGAGGCATACTCCACGCCAGTTTGAAGTGTGATTTTGACGCTCGAATTTATCTAAGTCTTATTGTGTGGAGCCTTCAGAGGTATACTCCACGCCAGTTCGAAATGTGATTTTTACGCTCTAAAATCAGTGAAGCTAATTTATTTTATGAGCTCTGGGAAGCTAAAGTTGCAGCGTTTGCAGTATCGAATTTTAAAAGCTATAATACATTCTGTTCTAAAATCAACTAAATTGTGTGATCTAAATATTTCACGCCAGCGCGTGATAAACTGTAACATTCTTTTAAAGACGACGAGTTCAACTTTAAGGGGGAAGTATCGTATCACCCTAATTAGCGTTTACCAGAACCGAAGTCCACAAGACGGGCGGAAATACCGGACGAGATAGCGACTGCGAGTGCAGCCAGGATTTTAAACTTGTTAACGAGCCAGTGGCGCGGACTCGAGATGTATATTTTATGTGTAAATTGTCTGTATTGTATGTGTGTTTTTATAGTGCGTATGTGCGATATAATTAGGGCCAGTCTTCGCTATTAATCGCAGTAGGACAATCGTGGGTGAACTGAGTAGCCTGCAAGCGATTATAGATAGGCAAATATTTAACATTGAACTTTTCTGCCAAGGAGTCGAGACCAAGATGATCAGCACGTGGTTTGAAGTTGGGATGAGCTTCAAGAAATCAACGCAGACGACTACTATGGAGTGCTAAATTGTCCATAGGGCAATGGGTTGAGGAGGATGTCCTTAGTCCTACATGCAGAAGCGGTGATGTACTAAAATTGGATTATTTCAATTATGTAGTTAGATTTGGCCGGGGAACTTTGTAAATAGTCATGTTTTTCTTTCTTGTTTTATTAGCTGTTTTTCTTGTACCGACACTATATGTTTAAATGTCCGTTGGCGCGTGGCCAAAGTGTTTGTTGATATTTTGATTTTTTTTCTTGAGTCATGTGTAATGTACGCGGCGTGCGTGCGTGATTTTTATCCTTGCAATTGCGGAACCCGTTACATTCGATAAATGGTGCTTTATTAACGTTAATATTTGAAATAGGAATGGGAGGAAATGATTGTAAAACTTTTTTTTGCTGAACAGGTTATTATTCATGTTAGGGTAGCCGAGTGCACCAACTTAAAAGTAATTGTAGAACACCTTCGTTCTAATTTTGATAGATTTTTCTTGAGTCCATTTCAGGTGACTAGTCACGGCATAGAACGATGGCGCCAGCATGTGGATATTATTTGTGTCTTTTATTTCAGGGTCTGTCACAACCCATACGTGTGATTAAGTGTGTGTTGATGTGTCTTGTGTGTGTTGATTCTACGTGAGGAGGGGGTAGTTGTCCTACCGCCCTTATATATTTTTGCTGCTGTTGTATTTTTGATGGAAAGACAGAGTGCTCTTGGGAGACTGCTGATTCTTGTCCATATGTTTTTCTGACACACATGTATTATTGTGCTTTGGGGCACATTTCTTCGAGGTTCGACCCCATGTTCTGGGAGGTCGAGGTTATTGACACGTGGGTTGACAGACATGCAGAGTTCCACAAACCGCCCGTTTTGCCTGTGACTTATTTTGATAGGCAGTCCTTTTTGTCCGACTGAACCCTGTAAGCTTTCATGCAGCAAACCTGTTCATTGTGATGGCTAATTTTTTTTAAGCCATAATTAATTGGGGAGTTCGCCATGTGTGTAACGGATTGTTGTACCTTGTATGGATAAGAATATTGTGATTAACGTAAATGTTGGCTGTTTGCCTATTGCTTTGTTGATGACTCGATTTCATGTAATGTTGTTTGTCACACCCGTGTGGTGTAGTGGTAGAGTATTTGTAAATTTTGACAGCGGTCATTTGAGTATTTTTCTATTGGTCACGTGTTAATGTACTTGTGTTGATTTGTGTGAGAAGTCCTAAGTTTTTAGGCAGTAAATGTTGCTACGGCAATTCAAGTCCAATTTCACACGGAAATTTTGTGTTTGTTTATAGTAGATTTAGGAAGTGTCGGTTTAATTTAAGTATTGTAGTTGTGTTCCCTTGTGTCGGTCTAGCTCTAGGAAATGCGGATTCGTTGTCTGAAGGGTCACTCTGGATGATAACGAATCACGCATTCAAAGTACACATCGTGGTGCATGTAGAACGGCGTACGCACTTATATGGTCACTTTTGTATCGTTTTATTTAAGGACACTTGGTCCAGGTAATTAATCTCTCCAGAGATATCGCCCAATTTTTGTTTGGCAATTTTATTAAGCGGGAGTCAGTTGGGAGTTTTTGTTGTTAATTGTTTATGTGTAAATATGGTGATTTGTTATTAAATTCAGTTGTTTTAACCCTGGCTTCACTCTTTCCTGCATGTTATTTTGTTATATGTTACCCTGCAAGTTAATGAAGCGCCCTGTCAGCAACTTACGAATATGACCTGTTACGCCCCGAATCTGAGTCTCATATGCTTCTTTGCAAGGGTTCATAAAACAAAAATGGCTGCCCAAGTGGGGATTGTTGTTGCTTCGCTGATCTCATACTTATTTCGTTGAGAAATGATGCCAGGTCAAGCGGACATGTAAATTCAGTAAATGGAGGCGATGTTGTACCGCCATGTGCATTAGTAAAATCACTGAGTTCCTAAAGTTAGAAATATTGAACAAGGTTAGAAATTTGATTTGGTATTTGTTATAAACTTGTTCTGGCGCCCACATTAAAATTAGAAATTTGCATTATTAATGAACTCAGTCAAGCAGGAAGATGTTGCCTTATATTTGACATTTAATTGACTTCGGTTAATTGGTGTTTCGTAAATTCTGTTGGTTAGGAATTTAAAAGCAGATCACTCGGGGTTATTTTGTTGTTTGGGAATAAGTGTCATTGTATTCAGTAAATTTTGTTACTGAAATTTTCATTAAATTAGAGCCAGTAATATTTAAATGTGTGACATGTATGTGCGTATAGGGCTGAAACCTTAGCCCATAACCCTGTTTTTATCTGAATATATTTTGTGTGTGATATGGCGAGTGTTGATGAGATAAAGGCATTGTTAGAACAGATGTCGATCCAGATGTCCGCGAAAACGGAAGAACAATTAAAAGAACAATTAGAAGCTCAGCGTGAGCATAGTGAAAAACAATTACTTGATATGAGCGGTAACATTTCGGTCCAGTTAGAAGTCCAGAAATTAGACACTGACAAACAATTCAATGAACTAAACCACAAATTGTCACAACAGGCGGTAACACAAACCGAACAGTTAGGAAAAATCACGAATGATATTAATCAGAGCGTTCAAAAAGTAGAGAAACTGGCAGGCGAGGTTGCGGAAAACAACATCAAACAGTTAGGCGAAATGAAGAAATTGGAGGCGAAATTTGATAACAAATTAGTACAATTTGACGAGATGGTGGCAGATAAACTCAAGCAGATAGAGGCAGCATGTGTCAGTAACACCGCGGGAGTGAAGAAAACCCAAGAGAAACTACAGCAGCAAATTAATTCGGTAGATAACAACGTGCTGGAACTAATAAAGGAAATAGATAAAGTCGAAGTTAAGGCTGAAACCGAGCGGATACACTTGCGGGAAAATTTAGAGGAGCAATTAGGCAGAACACAAGAGATCGTAAGAAAAGAGATGGAAGACCAGCTAATAAACACACAAGAGGTCATAAGACAAGAAGTAGGGGAGCAACTCGTCAAAACTCAGGATAATTTGGAAGAACAACTAGTGAAAACGCAGGAACGGATAAGTGAAGAGCTAGAGAAAAATCAGGAGAGGAACGAGGAGAAAATAAATAGCTTAAAAAGTAGGATCCGGCGAGATTGGGACCAGCAGGCTCATGCGAGTAAGGAAGACAGGCTGGCAGTTTTAAAGCGAATGCAGGCACTGGAGGAAAATATGAAGTCGAAATTACAGGAACATTCAGAATTAATCATAAAAAACGAGATTAGATCGTTAGAGAATGCGACATTATTTTCAAACGAAAATATTCCGGAAAAGCAAACAAGTATTGGAAGTCCGGCAGGTTCGAAGTTGGCTGAGGACACGAGTCGGGGTCAAAGTCCCAGACTAACGACTAATGCATTCCAGCAGTACAGGGGGGAGACTTCAACTCCGCAACCGAACTTGGCACCAGCCCAAGTCATCCAAGTCATTCGGGGTAATGATTTTAAGCCCGATAAGTTTAAAGAACATTCAGGAACCACTCCCAAAGCATTTCTACGGCAATTAACTGACTACTTTAATGACCAACACATCGGCCCGGAGAAACAATTAAGACTGGTGGAAAAATTTTTAGAAGGACCTAGCCTGACCTGGTTTTTAAGTTTCAAGTACACGTTTACAGACATGACTCAATTCCGCGAGGCGTTTTTGAAGAAGTTTTGGAGTCCTTCGTTACAACAGGGGGTTAAGAATGGACCTGTACACGCGCAAATACCACAGTACACATCCAACCCGTTTTTCAGAATTCTTCAGTCAGCAATTGGTAAAATTCAGGGATTTTGATGACCCGCCTAGCGAGCCGAATATGGTTCTAACCATCGGAAAACAGCTCCCAATGCATATCCAACAATTATTAGTCGCAGGAAATATTCAGACCGCAGTCCAAGCCGAAGAATTACTCAGACACTTAGATGAGACGAGTATGGTAAGCCCACAGACAGGAAGAAGGAATTTGGAATGTGTCAACACGGCAGAGGTAGTTCAGGGACTCCAAAATAACCACGGCCAGGGGAACCAAAGTAAGACACAGTCCACAGGAACACAGTTCACGCCAAGAAGACAAGATTTTGACGGCCGAAACCAGTTCCGTAACAACAATCAGAATTATCAGAATAACCGCGGGAGATATCATCAGAATAACCAAAATCAAAATAATCAGTGGACGTACCAGCGGGAATACACGAATTGGAGGGGAAACCAGAGACAAGGTAGACCTTACCAAAGAAATGGAGATGGTAGATGGAGTAACGGCAGGGACTATCGCCAAGAAAACAGAGGAGATTATAGGAATAACTGGGACGAACGATATATTGAATCCCGTAAATACTTGGATCAATTAAGTAATGAAGAAGCGGAGAAGGAGAAGTGGGGGCGTGCCATGGCAAACAGACAGAGCCCAGACAACCATCAAGGAGAAGGAGCAGAGAGTTTACTGAGGCAACAGGAGCGACAGAATGATAACCGGCGAAACACATCTAATGGGGCCCGGGATAAAAAAAACCAAATGAACTGAAAGGAGACAGGCTAAAAACGGAGATCGCCAGGGAGCAAGAAGAGATGATAGTGGCCAACATAGAAGAGTGGGTAGCATTCCCAGACGACTGCCTGGAGGAAGTGGTGAAGAACCGTGAAAATGTTATCAGACAGCTACCAATTATTTACGCGCATATTGGAGGTATGAGGGTGAGATGTTTGATTGATACAGGTAGCCAGGTGAGCCTAGTCACTGAAATTTTGATAAAAGAAATAGCAAGAAAACAGACTGTTCCTATTATGCCGGTACCGCTAATGAAAGTCAGAGGTGTCATTCCTGACAAAACTATGAATTGTAAACAGCAAGCATTTCTAGATCTGGAAATATTGAACCATACTTTTTCACAAACATTCATTGTTATTCCAAAGATGAACTACAATATAATTTTAGGAGCCAACTTCATCTGCGATTTTCATGCTGTAATTGATTTACATAACAACACTGTAAGCTTCAAACAAGTAGAAGGATTGGATCATGTGGGTTTAAATATGGAAGAGAATCCGCTGGAGAGAGAGGCCAATACTTGGGTTGTTGAGGAATGCACTAATGAGGCCGGAGATAAGATCTTGAGGGGAGAGCAAGTCAACCAGACAGCGGTGCTAGAAATGGACAGCCGAGATATTTCGCAGGAACTTTGGGTGCATTTGGCGGAAGAAGAAATGGGCGGAACCAAATTCGAAATTCTACTTCAGGAGCGACTTAAGGAAGCCAAAGTAGGGGAAATTGAGATGTGCATGAACACTACTAAGCACGAGTCGACGGGTCAAGTCCCACTGATTGTACACCACAACAGGTTGCCGGAAAGAACTTGGGACAAGATCATTCCTTGCCCAAGGGATCCATTATTAGCGCATGATTTGCGAATCCAGCGAACGAGGGAGCACATGAGGAACCAAGCGGACCGAAGGCTGAGACGGTACCGAGGAAAGAAGTTTCACCGAGAGTTACAAGAACAAGAATTAGTGCTGGTTCGTAGACCACCGATCTCCGACCCTAAGAACAAAGTCTTCGCCAAGTTCTGTCCAAAATTCATTGGCCCGTTCCGGGTAATTAAGAATCTGGGTAACAATGCCTACAGATTAGAAGAAGTGAGCACTGGTGCAAAATCTGTTTTTAATAGCGCCAATTTGAAACCGTACTACAGAAGGGAACCATTTGATGATTAGGAAAGATGATATGTGCAGAATATGTATTGCCAAAAATTTTTTTTGAAAGCAAACATTCAAATCCACGGGGAGCGCGTGAGTACGCACTTTGTTTGTAAACAACGAGCAGCTGAGACGACGGGAGTGGCAACTACGTGAGGAGAAGGGGGAGACCTAGAGAAAATATGAATGACATTCCAGCGAGAAGGGAGCACACTAATTGAGTCAGAGGGGCATACACTCGAGCAGCTGAGTGAGATTTAAAGAGATGTGTTGTTACTACAGTGGATTTTGTTTTTGAAATCCAAACCAATAAATTGTTTCGAATTTCAAAACCTTGCTGAGGATAAATGAACCCTTATTGATCTACGATAAATAAGTAATCATATTTATTAATATTATTACTACGGCCTAGGCAGCACATAAGGAAGTCGACTTGGATATTAGGGAGGCCAGCATTTCGTAATGATTGCAACAGAAGCTGAGTTGGTAGCTATTCCTGGGGGACGGCCAGAATTAGTCGAGTTCAAGGCCAAATTGTGCAACTACTGTACCAAAATTGGAGACATAAAGGAAGAATCACGAGGTCCTCTCAACGAACATACGATTGAATCAGCCAATCGCAAGAGACCAAGCCGTGACCACGAGGTGGACGGCGTCAGTAGTAAAAAGCGCGCGGAAGTGTGTATCTAAGGAACCGCCGAACGGATTAATCTCCGCTCGAGTAATTTGAGACGTTGGATTTATTTGGAGAAGAATGACACTAGCCCCATCTTTGTGAGACAAAAACTCTGGAAGTTTTTATCCGACTACACCCCACTCCTCCGCCCTTGTCAGTTTCTCATAAATAGTCTGGCCTGACGCCAATCTAAGTCTTATTGTGTGGAGCCTTCAGAGGCATACTCCACGCCAGTTTGAAGTGTGATTTTTGACGCTCGAATTTATCGAAGTACTATTATTGTGTGGAGCCTTCAGAGGCATACTCCACGCCAGTTTGAAGTGTGATTTTGACGCTCGAATTTATCTAAGTCTTATTGTGTGGAGCCTTCAGAGGCATACTCCACGCCAGTTTGAAGTGTGATTTTGACGCTCGAATTTATCTGAGTCTATTCTTGTGGAGCCTTCAGAGGCATACTCCACGCCAGTTTGAAGTGTGATTTTGACGCTCGAATTTATCTAAGTCTTATTGTGTGGAGCCTTCAGAGGTATACTCCACGCCAGTTCGAAATGTGATTTTTACGCTCTAAAATCAGTGAAGCTAATTTATTTTATGAGCTCTGGGAAGCTAAAGTTGCAGCGTTTGCAGTATCGAATTTTAAAAGCTATAATACATTCTGTTCTAAAATCAACTAAATTGTGTGATCTAAATATTTCACGCCAGCGCGTGATAAACTGTAACATTCTTTTAAAGACGACGAGTTCAACTTTAAGGGGGAAGTATCGTATCACCCTAATTAGCGTTTACCAGAACCGAAGTCCACAAGACGGGCGGAAATACCGGACGAGATAGCGACTGCGAGTGCAGCCAGGATTTTAAACTTGTTAACGAGCCAGTGGCGCGGACTCGAGATGTATATTTTATGTGTAAATTGTCTGTATTGTATGTGTGTTTTTATAGTGCGTATGTGCGATATAATTAGGGCCAGTCTTCGCTATTAATCGCAGTAGGACAATCGTGGGTGAACTGAGTAGCCTGCAAGCGATTATAGATAGGCAAATATTTAACATTGAACTTTTCTGCCAAGGAGTCGAGACCAAGATGATCAGCACGTGGTTTGAAGTTGGGATGAGCTTCAAGAAATCAACGCAGACGACTACTATGGAGTGCTAAATTGTCCATAGGGCAATGGGTTGAGGAGGATGTCCTTAGTCCTACATGCAGAAGCGGTGATGTACTAAAATTGGATTATTTCAATTATGTAGTTAGATTTGGCCGGGGAACTTTGTAAATAGTCATGTTTTTCTTTCTTGTTTTATTAGCTGTTTTTCTTGTACCGACACTATATGTTTAAATGTCCGTTGGCGCGTGGCCAAAGTGTTTGTTGATATTTTGATTTTTTTCTTGAGTCATGTGTAATGTACGCGGCGTGCGTGCGTGATTTTTATCCTTGCAATTGCGGAACCCGTTACATTCGATAAATGGTGCTTTATTAACGTTAATATTTGAAATAGGAATGGGAGGAAATGATTGTAAAACTTTTTTTTGCTGAACAGGTTATTATTCATGTTAGGGTAGCCGAGTGCACCAACTTAAAAGTAATTGTAGAACACCTTCGTTCTAATTTTGATAGATTTTTCTTGAGTCCATTTCAGGTGACTAGTCACGGCATAGAACGATGGCGCCAGCATGTGGATATTATTTGTGTCTTTTATTTCAGGGTCTGTCACAACCCATACGTGTGATTAAGTGTGTGTTGATGTGTCTTGTGTGTGTTGATTCTACGTGAGGAGGGGGTAGTTGTCCTACCGCCCTTATATATTTTTGCTGCTGTTGTATTTTTGATGGAAAGACAGAGTGCTCTTGGGAGACTGCTGATTCTTGTCCATATGTTTTTCTGACACACATGTATTATTGTGCTTTGGGGCACATTTCTTCGAGGTTCGACCCCATGTTCTGGGAGGTCGAGGTTATTGACACGTGGGTTGACAGACATGCAGAGTTCCACAAACCGCCCGTTTTGCCTGTGACTTATTTTGATAGGCAGTCCTTTTTGTCCGACTGAACCCTGTAAGCTTTCATGCAGCAAACCTGTTCATTGTGATGGCTAATTTTTTTTAAGCCATAATTAATTGGGGAGTTCGCCATGTGTGTAACGGATTGTTGTACCTTGTATGGATAAGAATATTGTGATTAACGTAAATGTTGGCTGTTTGCCTATTGCTTTGTTGATGACTCGATTTCATGTAATGTTGTTTGTCACACCCGTGTGGTGTAGTGGTAGAGTATTTGTAAATTTTGACAGCGGTCATTTGAGTATTTTTCTATTGGTCACGTGTTAATGTACTTGTGTTGATTTGTGTGAGAAGTCCTAAGTTTTTAGGCAGTAAATGTTGCTACGGCAATTCAAGTCCAATTTCACACGGAAATTTTGTGTTTGTTTATAGTAGATTTAGGAAGTGTCGGTTTAATTTAAGTATTGTAGTTGTGTTCCCTTGTGTCGGTCTAGCTCTAGGAAATGCGGATTCGTTGTCTGAAGGGTCACTCTGGATGATAACGAATCACGCATTCAAAGTACACATCGTGGTGCATGTAGAACGGCGTACGCACTTATATGGTCACTTTTGTATCGTTTTATTTAAGGACACTTGGTCCAGGTAATTAATCTCTCCAGAGATATCGCCCAATTTTTGTTTGGCAATTTTATTAAGCGGGAGTCAGTTGGGAGTTTTTGTTGTTAATTGTTTATGTGTAAATATGGTGATTTGTTATTAAATTCAGTTGTTTTAACCCTGGCTTCACTCTTTCCTGCATGTTATTTTGTTATATGTTACCCTGCAAGTTAATGAAGCGCCCTGTCAGCAACTTACGAATATGACCTGTTACGCCCCGAATCTGAGTCTCATATGCTTCTTTGCAAGGGTTCATAAAACAAAAATGGCTGCCCAAGTGGGGATTGTTGTTGTTGTTGCTTCGCTGATCTCATACTTATTTCGTTGAGAAATGATGCCAGGTCAAGCGGACATGTAAATTCAGTAAATGGAGGCGATGTTGTACCGCCATGTGCATTAGTAAAATCACTGAGTTCCTAAAGTTAGAAATATTGAACAAGGTTAGAATTTGATTTGGTATTTGTTATAAACTTGTTCTGGCGCCCACATTAAAATTAGAAATTTGCATTATTAATGAACTCAGTCAAGCAGGAAGATGTTGCCTTATATTTGACATTTAATTGACTTCGGTTAATTGGTGTTTCGTAAATTCTGTTGGTTAGGAATTTAAAAGCAGATCACTCGGGGTTATTTTGTTGTTTGGGAATAAGTGTCATTGTATTCAGTAAATTTTGTTACTGAAATTTTCATTAAATTAGAGCCAGTAATATTTAAATGTGTGACATGTATGTGCGTATAGGGCTGAAACCTTAGCCCATAACCCTGTTTTTATCTGAATATATTTTGTGTGTGATATGGCGAGTGTTGATGAGATAAAGGCATTGTTAGAACAGATGTCGATCCAGATGTCCGCGAAAACGGAAGAACAATTAAAAGAACAATTAGAAGCTCAGCGTGAGCATAGTGAAAAACAATTACTTGATATGAGCGGTAACATTTCGGTCCAGTTAGAAGTCCAGAAATTAGACACTGACAAACAATTCAATGAACTAAACCACAAATTGTCACAACAGGCGGTAACACAAACCGAACAGTTAGGAAAAATCACGAATGATATTAATCAGAGCGTTCAAAAAGTAGAGAAACTGGCAGGCGAGGTTGCGGAAAACAACATCAAACAGTTAGGCGAAATGAAGAAATTGGAGGCGAAATTTGATAACAAATTAGTACAATTTGACGAGATGGTGGCAGATAAACTCAAGCAGATAGAGGCAGCATGTGTCAGTAACACCGCGGGAGTGAAGAAAACCCAAGAGAAACTACAGCAGCAAATTAATTCGGTAGATAACAACGTGCTGGAACTAATAAAGGAAATAGATAAAGTCGAAGTTAAGGCTGAAACCGAGCGGATACACTTGCGGGAAAATTTAGAGGAGCAATTAGGCAGAACACAAGAGATCGTAAGAAAAGAGATGGAAGGCCAGCTAATAAACACACAAGAGGTCATAAGACAAGAAGTAGGGGAGCAACTCGTCAAAACTCAGGATAATTTGGAAGAACAACTAGTGAAAACGCAGGAACGGATAAGTGAAGAGCTAGAGAAAAATCAGGAGAGGAACGAGGAGAAAATAAATAGCTTAAAAAGTAGGATCCGGCGAGATTGGGACCAGCAGGCTCATGCGAGTAAGGAAGACAGGCTGGCAGTTTTAAAGCGAATGCAGGCACTGGAGGAAAATATGAAGTCGAAATTACAGGAACATTCAGAATTAATCATAAAAAACGAGATTAGATCGTTAGAGAATGCGACATTATTTTCAAACGAAAATATTCCGGAAAAGCAAACAAGTATTGGAAGTCCGGCAGGTTCGAAGTTGGCTGAGGACACGAGTCGGGGTCAAAGTCCCAGACTAACGACTAATGCATTCCAGCAGTACAGGGGGGAGACTTCAACTCCGCAACCGAACTTGGCACCAGCCCAAGTCATCCAAGTCATTCGGGGTAATGATTTTAAGCCCGATAAGTTTAAAGAACATTCAGGAACCACTCCCAAAGCATTTCTACGGCAATTAACTGACTACTTTAATGACCAACACATCGGCCCGGAGAAACAATTAAGACTGGTGGAAAAATTTTTAGAAGGACCTAGCCTGACCTGGTTTTTAAGTTTCAAGTACACGTTTACAGACATGACTCAATTCCGCGAGGCGTTTTTGAAGAAGTTTTGGAGTCCTTCGTTACAACAGGGGTTAAGAATGGACCTGTACACGCGCAAATACCACAGTACACATCCAACCCGTTTTTCAGAATTCTTCAGTCAGCAATTGGTAAAATTCAGGGATTTTGATGACCCGCCTAGCGAGCCGAATATGGTTCTAACCATCGGAAAACAGCTCCCAATGCATATCCAACAATTATTAGTCGCAGGAAATATTCAGACCGCAGTCCAAGCCGAAGAATTACTCAGACACTTAGATGAGACGAGTATGGTAAGCCCACAGACAGGAAGAAGGAATTTGGAATGTGTCAACACGGCAGAGGTAGTTCAGGGACTCCAAAATAACCACGGCCAGGGGAACCAAAGTAAGACACAGTCCACAGGAACACAGTTCACGCCAAGAAGACAAGATTTTGACGGCCGAAACCAGTTCCGTAACAACAATCAGAATTATCAGAATAACCGCGGGAGATATCATCAGAATAACCAAAATCAAAATAATCAGTGGACGTACCAGCGGGAATACACGAATTGGAGGGGAAACCAGAGACAAGGTAGACCTTACCAAAGAAATGGAGATGGTAGATGGAGTAACGGCAGGGACTATCGCCAAGAAAACAGAGGAGATTATAGGAATAACTGGGACGAACGATATATTGAATCCCGTAAATACTTGGATCAATTAAGTAATGAAGAAGCGGAGAAGGAGAAGTGGGGGCGTGCCATGGCAAACAGACAGAGCCCAGACAACCATCAAGGAGAAGGAGCAGAGAGTTTACTGAGGCAACAGGAGCGACAGAATGATAACCGGCGAAACACATCTAATGGGGCCCGGGATAAAAAAAAAACCAAATGAACTGAAAGGAGACAGGCTAAAAACGGAGATCGCCAGGGAGCAAGAAGAGATAATAGTGGCCAACATAGAAGAGTGGGTAGCATTCCCAGACGACTGCCTGGAGGAAGTGGTGAAGAACCGTGAAAATGTTATCAGACAGCTACCAATTATTTACGCGCATATTGGAGGTATGAGGGTGAGATGTTTGATTGATACAGGTAGCCAAGTGAGCCTAGTCACTGAAATTTTGATAAAAGAAATAGCAAGAAAACAGACTGTTCCTATTATGCCGGTACCGCTAATGAAAGTCAGAGGTGTCATTCCTGACAAAACTATGAATTGTAAACAGCAAGCATTTCTAGATCTGGAAATATTGAACCATACTTTTTCACAAACATTCATTGTTATTCCAAAGATGAACTACAATATAATTTTAGGAGCCAACTTCATCTGCGATTTTCATGCTGTAATTGATTTACATAACAACACTGTAAGCTTCAAACAAGTAGAAGGATTGGATCATGTGGGTTTAAATATGGAAGAGAATCCGCTGGAGAGAGAGGCCAATACTTGGGTTGTTGAGGAATGCACTAATGAGGCCGGAGATAAGATCTTGAGGGGAGAGCAAGTCAACCAGACAGCGGTGCTAGAAATGGACAGCCGAGATATTTCGCAGGAACTTTGGGTGCATTTGGCGGAAGAAGAAATGGGCGGAACCAAATTCGAAATTCTACTTCAGGAGCGACTTAAGGAAGCCAAAGTAGGGGAAATTGAGATGTGCATGAACACTACTAAGCACGAGTCGACGGGTCAAGTCCCACTGATTGTACACCACAACAGGTTGCCGGAAAGAACTTGGGACAAGATCATTCCTTGCCCAAGGGATCCATTATTAGCGCATGATTTGCGAATCCAGCGAACGAGGGAGCACATGAGGAACCAAGCGGACCGAAGGCTGAGACGGTACCGAGGAAAGAAGTTTCACCGAGAGTTACAAGAACAAGAATTAGTGCTGGTTCGTAGACCACCGATCTCCGACCCTAAGAACAAAGTCTTCGCCAAGTTCTGTCCAAAATTCATTGGCCCGTTCCGGGTAATTAAGAATCTGGGTAACAATGCCTACAGATTAGAAGAAGTGAGCACTGGTGCAAAATCTGTTTTTAATAGCGCCAATTTGAAACCGTACTACAGAAGGGAACCATTTGATGATTAGGAAAGATGATATGTGCAGAATATGTATTGCCAAAAATTTTTTTTGAAAGCAAACATTCAAATCCACGGGGAGCGCGTGAGTACGCACTTTGTTTGTAAACAACGAGCAGCTGAGACGACGGGAGTGGCAACTACGTGAGGAGAAGGGGGAGACCTAGAGAAAATATGAATGACATTCCAGCGAGAAGGGAGCACACTAATTGAGTCAGAGGGGCATACACTCGAGCAGCTGAGTGAGATTTAAAGAGATGTGTTGTTACTACAGTGGATTTTGTTTTTGAAATCCAAACCAATAAATTGTTTCGAATTTCAAAACCTTGCTGAGGATAAATGAACCCTTATTGATCTACGATAAATAAGTATTCATATTTATTATTATTATTACTACGGCCTAGGCAGCACATAAGGAAGTCGACTTGGATATTAGGGAGGCCAGCATTTCGTAATGATTGCAACAGAAGCTGAGTTGGTAGCTATTCCTGGGGGACGGCCAGAATTAGTCGAGTTCAAGGCCAAATTGTGCAACTACTGTACCAAAATTGGAGACATAAAGGAAGAATCACGAGGTCCTCTCAACGAACATACGATTGAATCAGCCAATCGCAAGAGACCAAGCCGTGACCACGAGGTGGACGGCGTCAGTAGTAAAAAGCGCGCGGAAGTGTGTATCTAAGGAACCGCCGAACGGATTAATCTCCGCTCGAGTAATTTGAGACGTTGGATTTATTTGGAGAAGAATGACACTAGCCCCATCTTTGTGAGACAAAAACTCTGGAAGTTTTTATCCGACTACACCCCACTCCTCCGCCCTTGTCAGTTTCTCATAAATAGTCTGGCCTGACGCCAATCTAAGTCTTATTGTGTGGAGCCTTCAGAGGCATACTCCACGCCAGTTTGAAGTGTGATTTTTGACTCTCGAATTTATCGAAGTACTATTATTGTGTGGAGCCTTCAGAGGCATACTCCACGCCAGTTTGAAGTGTGATTTTGACGCTCGAATTTATCTAAGTCTTATTGTGTGGAGCCTTCAGAGGCATACTCCACGCCAGTTTGAAGTGTGATTTTGACGCTCGAATTTATCTGAGTCTATTCTTGTGGAGCCTTCAGAGGCATACTCCACGCCAGTTTGAAGTGTGATTTTGACGCTCGAATTTATCTAAGTCTTATTGTGTGGAGCCTTCAGAGGTATACTCCACGCCAGTTCGAAATGTGATTTTTACGCTCTAAAATCAGTGAAGCTAATTTATTTTATGAGCTCTGGGAAGCTAAAGTTGCAGCGTTTGCAGTATCGAATTTTAAAAGCTATAATACATTCTGTTCTAAAATCAACTAAATTGTGTGATCTAAATATTTCACGCCAGCGCGTGATAAACTGTAACATTCTTTTAAAGACGACGAGTTCAACTTTAAGGGGGAAGTATCGTATCACCCTAATTAGCGTTTACCAGAACCGAAGTCCACAAGACGGGCGGAAATACCGGACGAGATAGCGACTGCGAGTGCAGCCAGGATTTTGAACTTGTTAACGAGCCAGTGGCGCGGACTCGAGATGTATATTTTATGTGTA
Organism: Meconema thalassinum; assembly: GCA_946902985.2. Classification (NCBI taxonomy): domain Eukaryota; kingdom Metazoa; phylum Arthropoda; class Insecta; order Orthoptera; family Tettigoniidae; genus Meconema; species Meconema thalassinum. The sequence goes on from OX336391.1 coordinate 220,676,430, forward strand.
AATTGTCTGTATTGTATGTGTGTTTTTATAGTGCGTATGTGCGATATAATTAGGGCCAGTCTTCGCTATTAATCGCAGTAGGACAATCGTGGGTGAACTGAGTAGCCTGCAAGCGATTATAGATAGGCAAATATTTAACATTGAACTTTTCTGCCAAGGAGTCGAGACCAAGATGATCAGCACGTGGTTTGAAGTTGGGATGAGCTTCAAGAAATCAACGCAGACGACTACTATGGAGTGCTAAATTGTCCATAGGGCAATGGGTTGAGGAGGATGTCCTTAGTCCTACATGCAGAAGCGGTGATGTACTAAAATTGGATTATTTCAATTATGTAGTTAGATTTGGCCGGGGAACTTTGTAAATAGTCATGTTTTTCTTTCTTGTTTTTTATTAGCTGTTTTTCTTGTACCGACACTATATGTTTAAATGTCCGTTGGCGCGTGGCCAAAGTGTTTGTTGATATTTTGATTTTTTTTCTTGAGTCATGTGTAATGTACGCGGCGTGCGTGCGTGATTTTTATCCTTGCAATTGCGGAACCCGTTACATTCGATAAATGGTGCTTTATTAACGTTAATATTTGAAATAGGAATGGGAGGAAATGATTGTAAAACTTTTTTTTGCTGAACAGGTTATTATTCATGTTAGGGTAGCCGAGTGCACCAACTTAAAAGTAATTGTAGAACACCTTCGTTCTAATTTTGATAGATTTTTCTTGAGTCCATTTCAGGTGACTAGTCACGGCATAGAACGATGGCGCCAGCATGTGGATATTATTTGTGTCTTTTATTTCAGGGTCTGTCACAACCCATACGTGTGATTAAGTGTGTGTTGATGTGTCTTGTGTGTGTTGATTCTACGTGAGGAGGGGGTAGTTGTCCTACCGCCCTTATATATTTTTGCTGCTGTTGTATTTTTGATGGAAAGACAGAGTGCTCTTGGGAGACTGCTGATTCTTGTCCATATGTTTTTCTGACACACATGTATTATTGTGCTTTGGGGCACATTTCTTCGAGGTTCGACCCCATGTTCTGGGAGGTCGAGGTTATTGACACGTGGGTTGACAGACATGCAGAGTTCCACAAACCGCCCGTTTTGCCTGTGACTTATTTTGATAGGCAGTCCTTTTTGTCCGACTGAACCCTGTAAGCTTTCATGCAGCAAACCTGTTCATTGTGATGGCTAATTTTTTTTAAGCCATAATTAATTGGGGAGTTCGCCATGTGTGTAACGGATTGTTGTACCTTGTATGGATAAGAATATTGTGATTAACGTAAATGTTGGCTGTTTGCCTATTGCTTTGTTGATGACTCGATTTCATGTAATGTTGTTTGTCACACCCGTGTGGTGTAGTGGTAGAGTATTTGTAAATTTTGACAGCGGTCATTTGAGTATTTTTCTATTGGTCACGTGTTAATGTACTTGTGTTGATTTGTGTGAGAAGTCCTAAGTTTTTAGGCAGTAAATGTTGCTACGGCAATTCAAGTCCAATTTCACACGGAAATTTTGTGTTTGTTTATAGTAGATTTAGGAAGTGTCGGTTTAATTTAAGTATTGTAGTTGTGTTCCCTTGTGTCGGTCTAGCTCTAGGAAATGCGGATTCGTTGTCTGAAGGGTCACTCTGGATGATAACGAATCACGCATTCAAAGTACACATCGTGGTGCATGTAGAACGGCGTACGCACTTATATGGTCACTTTTGTATCGTTTTATTTAAGGACACTTGGTCCAGGTAATTAATCTCTCCAGAGATATCGCCCAATTTTTGTTTGGCAATTTTATTAAGCGGGAGTCAGTTGGGAGTTTTTGTTGTTAATTGTTTATGTGTAAATATGGTGATTTGTTATTAAATTCAGTTGTTTTAACCCTGGCTTCACTCTTTCCTGCATGTTATTTTGTTATATGTTACCCTGCAAGTTAATGAAGCGCCCTGTCAGCAACTTACGAATATGACCTGTTACGCCCCGAATCTGAGTCTCATATGCTTCTTTGCAAGGGTTCATAAAACAATGATAGGTTACGGCAAGATATAAACCGAAAAACAAATGTTACTTACTGCTGTGATAGGATACTGCACAATAACGATGACACGGTATTCAAATACTCTCTGTTGGCTCGAAAAACGTTACACACTGTTTATTTAGTTCTCAATTGTATCGTCTTCATCGATTTGTTGTCACAACGGGAAAGTGTGGTGAACGTAAGCATTTAATTGAAAACAATTATAGTAAAACTAGTACCGGGTGAGTTAGCCGAGGTCGTTACGGCATGACTACTGGCAGTCGCTCACATCCTGGAGGCCAGGAGGTTCGAATCCCCCCGCCGGCAACCTTGAAGATGGTCTTCTGTGGTTTCCCATCTTCCTTCCAGGTAAATGCCGGGGTTGGTCCCTAACTATAGGCCACAGCCGCTACCTTCCAACTCCTCGTCCTTACATTCAAACTTTCCTCCCCAGACAACACTCCACACGCGACGGTACATGTAGCTCACCCATTGGGTGTCCATCTCGAAGCGGCTACAGATCTGGCGAGCCGAACATGTCCTCGGACACTCCCGGCACTAAAAGCCATACGCTAAAAAAAGTAAAACTAGTCACAAATCGTCTCACAAAATTAGTAGATCACATCATTCCCTAAGAGCAGTTAGGATTTAGAGCAGGGAGATCCACCATACAAGCCATTAAATGCCTGAAAGAAAATATCGAAGATGCCCTCAATATGCCAAAGAGGAAGCTCTACGTCATCTTTATAGATTTCTCTAAGGCACTTGACTCAATCAGCAGAAGTATAATCCTTGACAAGTTAGAAGCCATGATTGGGAAACATCACATTCTAGGACTGCTGAAGGGCATTCTATCCGAAAACTACGTTAAGATTTATAATAACATCACCATATCAAGTCCCATCCTACAGACAATGGGCGTATTGCAAGGAGACCCGATTAGCCCTCTGCTATTAAATGTGGCAACTCATGATGTCGTCCAAACAATCAGTAAGGACCGTGTAAAAATCTACATGTATGCAGACGACATACACCAAGACAGCCTTCAGGATGCTTTCAACGGACTAACAGTATGGTCAAAACAAAATGACCTGAACCTAAATGAGGATAAAACTGTCACAATGATCTTTAGGAGAGGAAGAAGGTTATCAGCACATGAAAACTAAACATACGGTAGTAAATAAGTTCAAATACGTGGGGATGACTTTCCAGACTCGCGGAAACGTTTTCTCCGCACATATAAAAGAAAGAGCTTCAGCGGCCACAATAGCAATAAGTGATATTGCACAAATCAACCAGATATCCTTAAAAACAGCAATGAAGATATTCAGACTAAAAGTAACCCCGGTAGTAACATATGGACTTGAAATAATTTGGGAACATCTGAACAAGAGATCTAAATAGCATTGCAAAAGTTAAGGCAAGTTTCCTGAAAAGAGTTCTAGGGGTCTCCAAGTTTACGCTGTCCAGACTGGTATACGAGATGGCGAGAGAACCCTTTTTCCTAGAGGACCTAAGGTACCAGCTGATGCTCCCCTCTACAGACAGCTACAGAGAATTACTACAGGAGCTAAGAGACAAGAAACAAGAAATATGTAGCGAATTCTACATGACTGATGCTATGACATCAAGCAAATGGTCAGGATTCGGCTTCGAATTAAGCCACGCCATCACTAGATACGCAGTGCATGGCTTTCATCACAAAGTGTGTTCTATAAAGAAATTCCATGAACCCGGTACAGATTGTTCTTGTGAATGGTGTGGGCAGAAGTGTGGGCGATATCATGTCCTAGACTGTCAAAAGAGGAACATCTCACTGACAAGGCTTAGCACAGAGTAACACAAGCACTTATGTATATTGTGTATTTTATTTTTATTTTTGTATGGCCATTGGCTGCTCTAATAAATTATTATTACTATAGTAAAACAAAAAGTTGCTTCCAGAACATCCGTCAAGATAATAATGTACTTGCATTTGCTTCCAAGTGGATGTGCCTGGCAGAGGTCATTTTTGTTTTACAATTCATGGACAGCAATTTGCAACCTTTCTTGGACAAACTCCTCCGTATGCAGGAATATTTATATTAGATTCACGAGAGGTTTTGAAAATCCGTTGAGATGCACGAGAGGTTTTGAAAATCCGTTTACACCATGAAACAAAGGGTGTGATGCAAAAGTAATGGCAAATTTACAGTCTATGTTACACTGTAAAACCCAAATGCTCAACTGATCAAATTCATGAAAGATTCAGTGGAGGATGACAAATATTCAGTGACGTTTTCTACTGCTAATGTATTCGATCCAAGACGATACAATGTCCCAACAGTTAGTGAATTTGCTGCTGTGTTTGTCAGTTCAGAGGGAGTCCCCTCCAGGGAAATTTGATTTTGTTGTTCTTTGCAAGGTGATTGGACGTATCTAAAAACCCTCACTGTGATCCGATGCGCTATCCTATGTTATTTGCATGTAGTGATAAGTGAGTGGAAACCAGGCATGCAGCATGTAAATATTCACAAGAGTGCGGTTAGAAATGTTACAACACATTTACAATGCTATTGTTATAGACTTGCATTAAGAGGAGAATATAATCACATTCATTCGTCAGTCAATGTACTTGGAGTGTACCCCACCCTAAAACCTATGTTGTCGTCGTTTCCTCATCTAACAGCTAGAAGAAAATACTTTAAAGATCTACAGCATTCCCGACCCCCTTAATATTAACTAAGGCCCATTTTGCTTCTGCATGTTTGGACAACCATAGGCTATCATGTGTCATGAAATATGCCCAAATTATCATTAAGACAAAAGCAACCGTTTCAACGTCAATCTAGGTTAGATAGTTTGACTCGACCCAAAGTTTCCCAGTAAATACCCTCGCTGAAATAGAATTTTAAAATAGCAAATGAAAACATTGAAGAAATATACTGTGCAAACTTAGCGGGTCAAATTATGTTGTAGATAGGTTGCTGCTGTTCCCCGTAAACAAGTGCAAACAGAAATTTCTGTCAGTCAACACGAATTTATACCCAATTATATTAGGTGGAAAATACGAAGACAGACAACTACCGGTAGTTCCGTGAAGAACTAAAGAGCCTATTTTGATACATCCTACTTATGTTAATAGCCTCTATCAAAATACAAAAATTCAGTTTGATTGCTGTAATAGATTCGTAGATATTGAGACCCCTCTAAATATTTCGGATGGTCGCCATGTTGGATTTTTATATACGTAGGTCATAGAGTTATGTACTATTATCTGAAGATTATTGCGTAGGTGTATAATTCGAACTTCAATCGCATGATTAGGACACAAGAAATAAGAACGATATTTTAAAATTTCGCACAGCCGCCATCTTGTGGTTATGAAAACAATTGAAATAAATTAGATGACAGTGGATTAATCTTTGCACAAGCATTTACCGTAATAAGCTTCACTTCGCTCGGATAGTTAAATCACGAAAAGCATCCATTTAAATTTCGCGTTGCCGCCATGTTAGATTTGTGCTCACCAGGTTATTGAAAGTCCCATAGGTGAACTTATGTTCATAGCCTTTATCTACATACAAAATTTCAGTTTGATTGCTTTCATAGCTTATGTAGGCCATAGAATTATGTACCATTAGATGACGATTATTGCGTAGGTTCATTATTCGAACTTTGACTTCGGTCGCATTATTGGGACACAACAAATAAAAACTCAATTTTAAAATTTCGCCCATCCACCATCTTGAGGTTATGTAAGCAATTGAACTATATTAGATGCCAGTGCATTACAATGTGTATATACATTTGCTGTACCATGTTTCACTGCGCTCGGATGGTTAAATCACGAGTAAGGTCTATTTAAATGTTTCAACTTCGCTTGGTCGCCACGTTCGTTTTGTATTGAACAGGTTATTTGAAGTCACATAGGTGATATGAGTAATAGTTTCAGAGATATAGAATGCCGGTGAAATATTTCGCACAGCCACCATGTTGGATTGGTGAGACGTAATAAAATTTGAAGGGCACAGTCGGGGTCGGATGAAATAGTACTATGACTTTACCGAGTTTCATTGAAATCGCTGTGGCCGTTTAGATTTCATAAACCTATTTTTTCATAAATGAAAATAGGCTAAAAATTGCTCCACCAAAGACTGTTAATACCCCCATTGCCATAACAAATAGCTGCACTTATCCGTGAAGGTGTGGCTACTACTGCCACCAATCTACAACTATGAACTCAAATAAGAACTATTTGGCTATGAATACTGTGTAAAATTGTTGTGATTGTAGTTTGTCTCTAAACACAATCAAATTGTGTTTATAATTCAACTAGATTGTTTGGGAAACCAGGCTCTGCCTGTCACAAGCCAGGACAAAAGGTGAGTGATAGAGGAGTAACACCTCTTAAAAAACCATGGTCCAGTTGGCCCGACTGGTAGTACCATGTATGGGCCCCTTACCAGGGTAACGGTGAAGACCTCAACGGCATTTATGGTGGAGAAGGTAACTTTCGGTACAGCATAATTGGCGGAAGGGGCAACCCAGTGCTCGGGTTAATGAGTAAAAGGTATATGGAGGCCATATATCAGTCTTAGGGGTATGACGGTTCCACATGTTAGAGGCGATACTCCGACAGCGTCTGTTCCACATGTTAGTGGCGGCTGATTAATAACACTCAGAAGTGGAACTCTGAGCTTAACCCGACTAGAACCTCAATTCTAGTCAAATCCCTAATCCAAGTTAATCAACATGGATGTAGCACGTTCAAAAACAACTTAGCCCAGTGGGTCAAATCCCACGGTTGAAAAACCGCAAGTGGTCTATTCGGATTCTGGGGAGATCACAGACGTGTACGATGAGGTAAGTCGGAGTGCCTCGACACCCCGTAAGAAAATTAAACCTAAATCAAAGATTTGGCTAATGACGTTTAACGTAAATTCTCTCTTGAAGATGGGGAAACTCAAATCCATTTTAGACAAATCACGAGAAAGTAAAATCAAGATTATTGCTTTTCAAGAATCTAGATTTACAGATGAATTCCTTTCAATTCTGAAGGTTACAGGATTTACAAAGGGAAGCCAAGAGAACGAGCTATGAAAAATTGCCCACAATTTGGTACTGGATTTATAGTCCATCATTCCTTACTTGATTCAGTTACAACCTTCCAATCTCCCTCCGGTCGTCTCTCCACCATGACAATAAAATCAGCAAACAAAATTTACACTCTCATTAATGGACATGCCCCAACTAATATCACCAACAGAAAGGCTGTAGGAAAAGTCAAAGAATTTTGGAACCAATTAGATGATATACTTCAAAGAATCCCGAGGAATCATGTTAAAATACTTATGGGTGATTTTAATGCCCAAATTGGCAAAGAAAAGAAATATAGATATTGGGTAGGTAAATGGTCAGGACATAATCAGACCAATCGGAATGGTATGCGTCTTCTTGAAATCTGCAAGAACCATGACTTATTCTTCAAATCAACATTTTTCAAAAAGAACACCTCTCAGTCCAAGACGTGGGTGTCACCTAACCCATTGTTAGGAGAATATCAATTGGACCATGTGCTGATCTCCAGAGTAAATACTCTCGAAATAATGAAACTTAAAGTCCTTAAGGGGTTAGCTCTGGATTCTGACCATTACCCTAAAAAATTTTCATTAAATATTATTCCAGAGAAAAGGCGATTCTCTCAGAAAATCCCACCCCGTAAATATGATGTTCAAAATATTCAAGGTAATGATAAATTTAAAAACGAGACTCAACAATTGAATCCACAAAACTGGCAACAGCTCCAAGCAGGATTAATAAAAACAGCCGAGAAAATAGCACCACACATGAGAACACGCAAACATCCGTGGTGGACAGCCGAATGTGATGACCTTGTAAGGCTCAGGCAACAGGCATGGCACAATTGGTCTTGCAACAAAACTCCTAAGACTCTGCAAGATCTCAAGGCTGTCAGAAGAACAGTCACGAAATCAATACGAAGAATTCGCAAGCAGAATGACAACAAAATATTACAAGAAATAGAAGCTGACTTCAAACAACATAATTCTAGAAACTACTATAGAACTTTTCGCCAGAAGCTCACTAAATATTCCCCTCCATCACTTCAATTCAAAAATGAACATGGGGATATTGCTCATAGTAACACAGAAAACTGTGAAATCCTTGCAAACTACTTTTCGGTATTGCTCAATAGTGAGAAACCTCAAGAAACATTCACATTTATCCACACGCAACAAAACCAAGATTCGTATCCATCCAACGTTCAGGAAATAAGAGAGATAATTAAATCATTGAAAAACAACAAAGCGTCGGGGGAAGACCAAATTGTTGCAGAGTTGTGGAAAAATGCAGGAGAAAATCTCATTGTAAAACTCCAAGAAATTTTAGAAGAAGTTTGGCGAACTGAAAAAATCCCCGCTGACTGGAAGATGGCACTCATACATCCCTTGCACAAAAAAGGAAATCGGACGGATCCCAACAATTATCGTGGAATTTCATTACTATCCATAACATACAAAGTTTTGTCTAAAGCTCTCCTGAATCGTGCAGAAATTCAATTGGATCCAGTAATCGGCGAATACCAAGGTGGTTTCAGGAAAGGCAGGTCGTGTGTGGAACAAATTATCAATTTAAAAAACTCAATGAAATATTTCCGCAATACATCGAACAAACACTATGTCATTACATTTGTTGACTTCCAAAAGGCGTATGATAGCATCGACCGTGAATCCCTTATCGAAATACTCAAAGAATTTGGATTAGATCAAAAGACAACAAATATTATTAAGGAGACACTCATGGAAACCAAATCTAAAGTTAAATTTATGGGAGAACTGAGCTGAGAATTCCCCATTGACACAGGAGTCCGACAAGGAGATGGATTGTCCCCGTTGCTTTTCAATTGTGCACTAGAGAAGGTTGTACGAGAATGGCGAAAAGCAGGTGCACCGACGCATAGGATAGGACCAAAACTTAAAAGCATAGAATTAGACTGTTTGGCATTTGCTGATGACGTGGCATTAATTGCCCAAAACATCTCTGATGCGCAATACCAACTTGAACTTCTACAAGAACAAGCAAAGAAAATTGGATTGCAAATCTCATTTGATAAAACAAAATTTATGACAGATATAAAGAATGCCCCATCTGAAATTGAAATTGGTACTGACCATATATCTCGTGTGAAGGAATTTAAATATTTGGGTGAATGGATTACCGACAATTGTAATGAAAAGAGGTCCATTACAACAAGAATTCAAAAAATGGAAACTGCTTTTCAGTTAACGAAAAATACTTACAACAAAAAGAGTCTTTCCTGGAAATGCAAAATTCAACATTATACAACAGTGATCGGGCCCGAAGCTCTCTACGCTTCAGAAACTCTCACTCTTCAACATAGAACACTTCGAGATCAGTTGGAAGTGAAGGAACGTAAAATAATGAGGAAAATCTTAGGGCCGAGAATCAAAGATGGTGTTCATCTTCCAAAGCCAAATGCTGAAATATATAAAACCATCTCCAAAATCACTGACAAAATGCGTATGCGACGAATCCAATTCTTGGGGCATCTGGAAAGAATGGACCCAAATAGACTAACTCACAAAATTCACACATACTTGAAAAACAAAACAACTAGATCAAATTGGTACAAACAGACTGAAAAAGACTTGCAAGAATTAGGATCGCCAAATCTCCTAGACCGAAATGTCATCAGAACACTTGCACTCACACGGGGTTTCGATGAGGAAGAAAGACGGCCATACCACCATATCTGGTCTGCACAACGGACGCAAACCCATTCGTTGCGTATGAAGGAGTACTGGGCTGCAAGAAAGGCTAACCATTGTTGATTCCGCGTGGTCCTAAGAGACCCATTCGCGACGAAGAAGAATAAGGATTGAGAGACTTAGAAGGTAGTATTTATTTACGTTATACTGTTGTATTGTAAGTATTATCGTTAAAGCTTTAGGATTATCGAAACATGTCTCTCCGCGACAGAATCACAAAGTCAAGTCTTGGTTCTTCCCTCGGTTATAGTAGTCCTACGTCCTACTTGTTCATAGTCCACCAATCAGAATATTGGAATCCAGGCCTCTCTTTCGGTCAATATTTAATTATGGTAATAGCCTAAATCATAAATGTGATTGTAGAAGTCATAATGTTCGTAGAATGGAAAGCATCGAATTAAATTATTATGTTTAATATAAAAAAGACAGGTTTAATACGTCACTTTACAAGTTGTCAGGTGGTTCACTGTAGTTCCACGTATCACCACTTTCTCATCCATTCCAAAGAGCTTCGTCACTTTGTCGCGTAATAAGGACATCTTTCACAGTCACATCAATCGTCAAACCAGTTATCATGTGCATTGAATGGGTACAATACATAATCAGTTTCATTGTGGGGATGCCTTCTACTTAACTACAAGTTTTTATGCCAATCGCACCAGTAGTTTTCACGACAACCCATCACAAGCAAACAGGCAATAATAATAATGTTACGGCTGTGAGTTTGTTTCGTCACCTTGCCACGTGAGTCATCACCGCCTCCGGGCTGTGCTCTGCCTCAATGTATTGCGTCCGCCTTACACAACAGGGCTACTAGGACAAAAGGGATGGTCCAGAATATTCGTGACCAAGCCAGTGATCCTGGACGGGTCTAGAAGCATTTATTGAGTCACCAGCCTGCTATATAAGAGCGACCTGGCAAGCGGGGTGGACAGTGTTTTTCGAGTTAGTGCGAGCTTTTACCTTGAGCGACAGTTGTGGGTGAAGGATTGTGAAGCCTACGAAGAAACTGTGTCTTGAGCGAGTGTGTTTTCCAGTGCAGCAGAGGTTAGTGTGGTGAATTGCGAAAGCGCCGGGGGCTGTTTCCCAAGCCAGTGGACAGCGAAGCAGAGTGTAGTGGTGAGTGACCGGCTATCGTAAATAATGGTAGCTTGCGTATTCTAGGAAGTGTTGCAGGTAGTTCTATCGAGGCCACCGGTCTCATTAGGAGGAATTAACTTCTGTGGCTTCTTGACAAGTGAAAGGCAAGTGTTCCTTACGAGAGGAAACTAGAGTGGGATACTAATTGCTTGTATTTGCTATTTGTGTGGTGTATCTTTCTGGCCCGCAATAAAGCTAATACAATTCTTTAAAGGAACAATTGTGTTTGTGCTTTCACCCACCATAATCCAGTTAACGGAAGTGCCACTAGGGGGTGGCACGTAACAATAACTAAGGATGTATTGTACCCATTATTTTGGGTGAAATAAAAAGTTGGGCCAAAAATTCAAAATGTGCATACATGAAACATTGCTTAGTGAACGTTAGTTGTGAAATACCCCGATACTGTGTGCATGGGCCTATAGATCGCACAATGATTTATAATTATGCATAATTTGAAAGGGCTCGAGGATGAGGCGAAAGGAGTTTCCTCTGCTGAGGATGGGGTTTTCGACCAGAGGTCCTTCTTGAAGCCAACCTCAGGATGAAACTGGGCAAAGAGTTGAAAGGAAGGGGCCAACCCGGTATTTTCCTAGAGTTGAAAACCCTTCAAGTGGGAAAGCACTTCGAGGAAGGTCGAGAGTGGTTCTTACACACACGACTTCCGAATCCGAAGATAATCTGCCGCATGACCATGCGCGTTAACGTAAATCTGAGTATATATTTTCTGAAAACCTTAATATTAAGTAGGCTATTTTTATTACAGGCCATCATATATATTATTTCAGTAGTATAAATCCCTCCTTAGGCGCTCGCAAGCGACCGATCGTGGCAAATGAGCATTCAAATGAAAGAGAATAGACATTACCTGTGACGAATTGCACTCTAATTTCATAAATATCTATAATTTTTTAGAAGATGGCTTTTATAGAATGTACGAAGGGTGCGATTTGCAGATGTTGTTGCTGTAGAAATATTCGCTCCATAATTGCTGTCTACTTCACATTTTGGGCGCTGTGACACCTGTTTCATGTCATTTTAACATTCTGAGGTTTTTCTTTTATCATTTTGCATGGATTTCAGAAACAGTAAATCAAAGGAATGAGTCCTCAAATCGTATATTTTCATAAATATCGAATAACCGGTGAGTGTTATGATGATCCAATTTTCAGTGATTGCCTTCTTAGAACTTGGAATTCTAACTGAAATGTTAATAGTGTTCTATAATCATTTGGTTGAAATAAAAACATAAACACCTTTCTCCTTAAGTCTCTCATTATAAACCTATTGGGGAAAGTGTGGTTTATGAACATGCGAGATTTCTCGCACGGGTCCGTTAGTGATTACATACTGTATTTCCTGTCTTCAAAAGAGATGACTACACTGTGATTAAGATTTGCACTGTATGAGTGGCTCAATACAAAGTTTGGGCTGTGTGAATTTTAGTGTTTAGAGGTCGTGAGAGATCCAGTTTAAAACTAAGGTAAGAAACTGTGACACACAACATACAAAATTATTACTCCTGCCGCAAAACAACAGCGTGTGCACCTTTTTTAAAATTTAGAAACAAATAAGGTAAAATAACAAGACTCTTCCCTCGCGCATGCCGCGTTTGAACCACACCCTGAGCATGCGCCCTGTGTTGCGCCGACAGGGTTCGAAAAGCACGTGACGTCAGAAGTTTGACGCTACGCTTGTGTCGTGTTTACCCAAATCGGTGGAGCTCCAGCATTTCATCAGCTTCTGTCTAAACCGTGTTAATTACTTCGTTAAAATTTGTGAAATTTGTACTAGTCACTGCTCGTCACGTATCTACTTCAAGCTGTTCTGCAGAGAGAAGTTTTTCACTGATGAGAAGGGTTAAAGACTATCTCCGATCTACAATGGGACAAATTAGACGGTTGCATTGCTGTCTACTGGCCACCTACTCGGAAATGGTTGACACGTGTCTAGCTCAGCAGTTTGTAAACAAAGACCGACGACAGTCAGTCTCCGGGTCTTTGATAGGCGTTGACGAATGTTTTATGTTTTGTTTGTATTCATGTTCTGATAATATTGGATAAAAAGATTTGTTTTCTTTTAATATAGCTTTAGGCCTACATTACCGTGTAATTTCAAACTTTTAAGCCTTAAACTAAGAAAGAATTTCCCTGACGGGTAGGCAACCTCAGTTTATAAATTTGATTCCCCCACGTTTGCGAGAAAATTTACGCCCCTAAACAACTATATAGTCACGTCATACTTACGTAAGAGAGACGTTGTTCAAATTGAAATCCAACGTTATTTTAAGCAATAACTTCCTTTAGCGCAGCAGAAAACAAGTATTCCCTTTCTTCCTTCTTATTTTTTTATATTATCCGATGTCAAAGAGATTATAATCTCGGCCAATGATGAACTTTATTTTTTACGATGCCTGAGTACACTTTCCCGACACTCATTAAAGAAATGCCTCTAAATAGTTCAACTTACTTTAAATCACTAATTAACAAATATAATTATCCAATTTTAAGAGAAAATTAATTAAAGAGGAGGGGGTACATTCTTGTTGTACAGGGAATATACTGTAACATCACTGGAATTGTCAAGAATATTTCGAAAACTTTCCTTTACTTTACTCCTTGGCGCTACAGCCCATGTAGGGCCTTGGCCTCCTGGAAAATCTTCACCCACTCCTCTCGGATCACGGCCTTGGTTCTCAATCTTTTTACTCCCATTCTCCTCAGGTCATCCTCTACGTCATCCAACCATCTTATCCTTGGTCTACCCCTCATACGACGCCCTCCAGGTTTACCTTCAAAGACTTTCTTTGCCATCCGGTTCTCCGTCATTCTTTCAACATGCCCTAGCCATCTCAGTCTATTGCTTTTTATTTCGGCTACTAAATCTGGTTTTCCGTATAGTTCTCTGATCTCTCTATTAGCGGCTTCGTTGGCGTAGTCGGTAGAATGCTGAACTTCTGTGCCTAAGATAGCGGGTTCAAACCCGGCCGAAGTCGTCGGATTTTTTAAGAGCGTTAAAAATCCTTCAGTATGCCTTCCTTCGGAGGGGAAGTAAAGCCGGCGGTCCCATGTCATAGATTTATGGCATGTAAAAGATCCTTTCACAGACTAAACTTGTGTAAAGCAAAAATTGTTAGGTTAGATTTCGTCTGAATGTTCTATCAAAGTTCCAACGTTCACCACTAGGTATCATTGATATCTGGTGGCGAAAGTTGGAACTACTTGAAATTGAGCGGAACTTGTAGCTCGCCCTTTAGGGTATCCGCTGGAAGCAGCTACAGACTCAGGCGAGCTGAACATGTCCTCGGACACTCCCGGCACTAAAAGCCATACGATAGAGAGAGAGATCTCTCTATTGTTTCAGAATCGCCAAAATCCACTACCATTCACTGGCCCATATATTTTCCTAAGTATCTTCCTTTCCCATCTTCGTAATAACTCCTCATCCCCTTGCGTCATAGTCCATGCCTCTGAACCATAGGTCACCACTGGTCTCACTACTGTGCGATAGATAGTTAATTTCAGATTCCTACTTAGGCTTCTCGTCTGGAATACCTTGCCCAACGCATAGCAACTCCTGTTACCAGCTGCAATCCTGGTATATATTTATTCTCTTATGTTGTTATTTTCTGTTACTATTGACCCAAGATATTTGAATTCCTTGCATTGTTCATATTCATTGCCCTTTAAAGGCACTTTTGTTGTTTCACTGTATTTTCTCCTGGATGCCAGCATGTACTTGGTCTTTGACTGGTTTATCTTTAGCCTCATCTCAGCGGCATACTTTTCTAACTTTCCCAGTTTACTTTCAAGATCCTGCTTCCTCCTAGCCAATATGTCAATATCATCTGCATATGCGAGATCTTGTGTCTCTCGGTTCAATAATGTTCCTCCTGGGTTACAATCTTGTGTCATTCGCATGACTTTCTCCAAGGCAATATTGAATAGGAGCGTAGAGATTACATCTACCTGACGTAATCCCTGATTAACCTCAAAGGTCTTTGATAGTATACTTTCCTCCTTCACTTTACACCTGGTTTTGTTTAATGTCATTTGTACCAGTCTTATAAGTTTAGCCGGTACTCCTGCCTCTTGCATTGCCTTCCATAACTGATCTCTCCTGATGTCATATGCTTGTTTGAAATCTATGAACAGCTGATGTACATCAATATTGTACTCAAAGCATTTCTCCAGAATCTGCCTGATAGTAAATATCTGGTCAGTAGTGGACCTGTTATTTCTGAAACAACACTGGTAATCCCCTAAATATGCTTCCACGTAGGTTCTCAGCCTTCCTGCAATGATCTTTGCTAATACCTTATAGACAATACTAAGCAGTGCCATTCCTCTGTAATTTCCACAATCTGCTTTGTCATGTTTCTTGTGAATGGGACAGAGTATTGCTGTATTCCATTCCTCTGGCATGTCTTCTTTGTTCCATATTTCCACAATAAGTTCATGTAAATTCCTTGCTAGTGTTTCACCGCCATGCTTGATCATCTCAGCTGTGATGTTATCATCCTGGAGCTTTGTTGTTTCTGAGTGTTTTAACAGAATTTTTAACTTCCTCCAGTGTGGGTTCAGCGATTGACTCCAGGTTTGCCTCTTCTCCATCTTGTTCTTGTCCTGCCCCTTCTACATCTCCATCCTCAGCAATATTTTTGCTTTGCCCATCTGAATTCAGTAATTCACTAAAGTACTCCACCCATCTATCTAGGATCTGATTTCTACTACCAATGAGATTTCCTTTCTTATCTTAAAAAAAATTGCCTTAGGTTGAAATCCTTTCTTGATGTACGGTATTTAACCCTAATGTAGAAAGATCTTGTGTCTTGCACAGTATTCTTCTCTTCTAAGTCTTTGATCCAGTGCTTTTCATAATTCCTCTTTTTCCCTCTGCATTCTTTGTTTGCTTCCTTTCTCTTCTGTTGATATACCTCTACATTTCTTCTTGTTCTTCTCTCTAACATTCTTTTTCTTGCCTCGTTTCTTTCTTCAATCTTCTTCATGCATTCATCATCGAACCATCCCTGTGTCTTTGTTTGCTTCCTTTTACCCAATACATTTTCAGCTGTCTCATGTATTATTCCTTTCACAACTGACCACCTTTCTTCAATACTTTTCTCTGTCCAGTCATCAACCGTATTGAGTCTATCGGTCATAACTTTGTGATATAACTCTTTTGTGCTTTCCTCATTTCTTAGCTTCACATAATCAAATCGAGGTGTAATAGCTTTCTTGGTCTCTCTGTAGCTAGCTATCCTTTGTCTATATTTAATTCTTACTAGGTAGTGGTCACTGTCTCCATCAGCTCCTCGACAGCTATCCATTTCTAGAATATCCGAAGCACGCCGTCTGTCTATGAGGACATGGTCGATCTGGTTTTTGGTGACCCCATCGGGTGAGCACCAGGTAACTTTCCTTATATCTTTCCTTTTCATCCAGCTACTTTTGATGATCATGTTATTGCTCATTGCAAAAGAGATCATCCTGATACCATTATCGTTAGAGACCTCATGTAGGCTCTCTCTTCCCGCTGTTCTCCTGAAAGCACTTTCTCTTCCCACTTGAGCATTGAAGTCCCCCATAATCACCTTCACATCATGCTTTGCCACCTGTGTTAATTCCTGTTCCAACTGTTCATAAAAGGTATCCTTTTCTGCCTGCACTGCCTCTTCTGTTGGTGCATATGTACATATAAGGGATATGCTGAAGAAGCGAGCCCTCATTCGTAGTACACACAATCTTTCATTAACAAGTTTAAAATTCAATATAGCAGCCTTCTGCACTCTGTCAATAATGAATCCCGTGCCTCCATATCCTCTATCTCCACAGCTATAAAACAGGGTGTGGTTCCCAGTTGTCAATATTCCACTTCCTTTCCACTTAAGCTCTTGGATCGCAGCTACTCTTACCTTATATTTCTTCAGTTCCTGTTTCAAGTTCTGTAATGCTCCAGGCTTCCCCAGTGTTCTCACATTTCAAGTAGCTAGATACATGTACCGTTTCCGTTGCCAAGGTCGTTTTTCCATTGAATCCGCCCGACTTTATTTGTCCTTTGGTTCCGTAACAATTGCTTTTTTACGGGGTAGGGTTGTTAACCCCACGCCCAACTCCCAACCTGGAGGACCAGGGTACTGCTCTTAGTCTGGCTCATCACTTTAGACCTGTCCAGCTTGAGTGGCCCTACCAGAAGCTTAAGCTCCCGCTGGCATAGCTCTGAAGATCATTTGAGCTCGCAAGCCCCCAAAACACCCGGCAACCCAGATTGCCTTCTTCAAGGTAGCAGTACCGGCGGGGGGATTTCGAAAACTTGCTAAATGTATAAAGAGACTTATCTGCCAATATGGCAGAAATGGTATACTAGTAAACTGAGGAAGAAAAGTTTGCATAGGATAATCGAATTGGCATCGTATTTTGGATTTTACTGGACAAAATCAGTGATCGCACCAATTTAAAAACAAGGTAACAGGAAAATTGCAGCAATAACAGACGAATTCCTGTGTTAAGTGTCCCTGGCAAATTGTACTCAAGCGTTGTAGAAAGGAAAGATCAATCAGTAGCTGAGAGTAAAATGAATTAAAACCAGTGTGTCTTTAGACCACAACGAGGAAGTCATGACCAATTTTTAAGTATGCGTTAATTTATTGAGAAATGCTACGGGAGGAACATACATTTGTATTTGTATTTTATAGATACAGTATAGGGAAGGCGTATGATATAGTACCAAGGGAAAATATGTTGAGCTTCTTCAGGAATTATGGAAGTCTGCTACAGGCAATAAAATTATGTTGATAATCAGGATGCAGTGAGCGTTCATGGTAGGATGAGATCTTGGTTTAACGTTGTTACAAGACAGAGGAAAAGTAGAAACCTTCCACCACCACTGTTCATTTTGTATAAGGACCATTTGCATAAGAGCATAAACTGGCAGGGTGGGATTCAATTAGGTGGAAACCAGTTAAGCAGCTTATAATGATGACTGCTTTGTAATGACGATTCCGTCGAAGGATTACAAGACAACATGTTAGAACTTGAACAGAAATGTTGGGAATAGGGTATGATAATCAGCATTTCAAGAACGAGTCTATGTCGGTAGGGAACAAACACAACAACCCTAACCACTTAGTTAGAAACTGAACTTTATGGTGTTTGAAGCGATTTTTCAGTGTTTATATATTTATTTACTTATTTGTTTATTTATTGGGTACAGAAAGTCCCAGTGAGCTGGTAGCTCAAGGAGGACTGCCCTTTACAAATATGGCTTAGTAACTTATACTATAATATAATTAGGTGGTAGGATCATTTATTCAGAGTTTATGGGTTCATCTATATTCTTCAACATATTGTTTCAGGAAGTACCTCCATGCTTCGTTTTTGAATTTGTATACGTTTATAATTTGTCTCAGTTTAGGAGGTAAGTTTTTATAAGATGTGCTGGCTGAATAGGAATTACTTTTAATACCATATAGTTGTGTTTGTTGACTCCATGTATAACTGGTTAGCTGATCTTGTATGCATGTCTTTCCTGCATTGAAGTTCGGTATTAAGACTAATAAGACCTTGTTTATATCGGAACATAAATAAAGCTTCAGAGTATTTGACCTGGCTTCGTAATGGCAATATGGTTGTCTCCTGAAATACTTGTGCAGTTGGTTTTCTAAAATCGTAACCATACATGATTTTAATTGCTCTTTTTTGGAGTACATCGAGCTCATTTATTGATTCCTGTGTACATTTAGCCCCTATTAGGTTCATGTATATAAGGTGAGAATGAATGCCTTAATAAACAAAAGTTTGGTGCTTTTCAGTCGTCAACACCATTGTACCCAAATGAGCACCGGAATGGGCACTGAATAACGTCACACGGGGACGCTAATGGAAGACAGTGCTCACCGCTCCCAGATAAATTTAGCCACTAATTGGATCACCGGGCTGAAAAAACACAACAATTACATGAGCTTAATAAATACACTTGGATGACCAGTTTCGATCGTCAAGCGATCATCAAATCCATTACACTTAAGCTATAAAATCATTGTCTGAAAATATGGCTGAAAATATTTACAACATGTAGTTGCAGTATTGGTGATGCAACTCGTCAGTATTTGTTAGTTGTAGAATATAGGATGTTTTGTTGAGATACTGGAAGTGGTGATTGACCTCCAGATTTTGTCTGTTTGGAGTGAATATGAGTTTGTTGTTTTTGTTGTGTTTTTTTTTCTTCAGGATTAGAGAATAACGCATCTCATTTGGGTACAATCGTGTTGACAGACTGAAAAGCACGAAACTTTAGTTTAGGAGCTGAACTATCGTTAATTAATATAATAGTAATATTGTAGCCGAAATCCCCAAATCATACTAATAATATTGGTCACAATATGTCGCAAAGATATTCCATCACGTTAAACTTTATTAGTACTGTTGCAGTGATGGTGATGGGCTGCTGGCAAGGTAAGAACGAGACACCCAAAGTCACCCTCGCAGGAAAAAGCTACGTGTTTAATAACCTACACTTCCATTGGGGCTCGAGCAACGAGACTGGAAGTGAACACGTTATCGATGGTGAAAGGTATGTATCTTCACTGTGTTTTGGATGTAGGCCCCGCGTGGAGTTCACTTGGACGACCTGATTCGGTATCACTACCACCTCGACCAATGGAGGTACATGCTAGAGATATTCGCTCTCAGTTACGCCGACAAGTACTGGGAGTCATGGAAGAGTCAGGGAGTCAATGCCCAGTAAACTGAGAGCGATCAAGGGAACTACTCGCGTGTGGCGGAGCTCTTTCCGGTCACGGATGGAGTCCGTCATTTTGGGTAGACTAAGGGTAGGTCATACAAGATCCACCCACTCGTACCTAATGCGAAGGGAAGATCCCCAACTTTGTACCTGTGGAGCCGTATTCACAGTGGATCACATTTTAACCGAGTGTGTGGATCTTGCTGACTTACGAAGAAACCTTGGTTTGCAGATGACACTAAAACTTATATTAGCCGATGACGCGGTGGCTGCTGATCTCGTCACCCTTTTATAAGTGAGAGTGGGTTAGGGCCAGCAATCTAAATTTTCCAGTGAACATTGACTCAACTTTTGAATGATGATTTTTGTTTTTCCGTATTTTTTATTTATTTTTATAATTATTAGTTTTATTAAATTTTTATCAATTTTCTGTCTTTTCCAATTTAGGAGTCCACCTCTAAATTTTTAATTCCATTCCAAATTTGTATATTTTAATCTGTGTTAAGAGGGGCAAATGACCTCGTAGTTCCACCCCTTAAAACAACAATAACTAACTATTGTAGGTACGACTGATAAGACACATCTTTCATTGTTTGTGTACCAATTCTCATCCAAATAATGCACATAGTTTCTGAGAGACAGTAGCCTATTATTGGGTTTCGGTGACAAGACACTGGCGGGGCATGTATGTTGGACTTTCAAAGCTTTTTCCTCAAAACTATATTTTCCATTGCTAAAAACATGACATTTATTACCTAATTGGATAATACCCTTAACATTCTTTTTTATGTACGAGGGGTGATCAGAAAGTAGGGTTTCATAGCCTGCAGTGAATCGTGTACCTTTTTATTTCATACAACAAATTCCCCTCGTATGTGTAGCCTATATTATTGAGGATGAACTACGATGGTCATAATTAGTAACTGAAAGGGTTATAACCGTAAAGCCGCCAAGAAAGTTTATATTTCAAGATTTTGAAATTTATTATTAGGCTACATAAAATGCGCATAAATGTGCATACATAAAGATTTATATCCTATGTACTGTACCCGAATCGCGGATGCCTCCATGATCTCGTGAAATATTTGCAAGGAAGCAGCAGAGTTTGAATCACGCGCTACTTTTCTTCTCGAACGAATGGAAGGGAGTGCCTGTGACGCGCACCTAGACCAATGTAACAGCATGTTTACAATTATCCTTTAAACAATGTTTTCGAGATTTGAAAAGTAGTACACTTTTCTGGCAGTGGAATTTGCCGAAGTTTAAACCATCTCGGAAGAGAATCTGTTCGCTAGAAGCCGAGAAATGAATATGGGAACTTCGAGAAGTTTACCGCTGTGACACAGAGAGTTTATGTCGCGAGAGCCCAGATCAGTATACAAGGGGCCGTTATTCTGCATAGAGTATGTACGGTATTACTTCCAAGCAGTCGCTTGGGTAAACATCGTTGCTACGCTACGAATCAACGACGGGCTACGATACTGTTATTATCGTCAACAAAGTAGAACTTTGTCTCTGTGACTCGAGTTCAGGACTTAGTTATTTCAGTGAACTAAGCACTTGTACTTTTTCACGAGTTACCTATCTGAGTGGAACATAGCCTACGATCTGGTCCCATCTGTCTTGACAGATTGTGGTGGAGAATATTCAAATGCCAGTTATCAGGAGAATAGAGGGAACTATCTACACAGTAGATTTGTCTTGAAGCATACTAATTAACCGACCACAGATTAGCCTTCGTTGCGAGACAAGTGTTGCTTTGCGAGCTTGTTACAGAGAATATCTGGTTACTCGCCTAGGTTTATTTATATTAGTAATTCTACGTTATCCACCTATCTCAGAATGTCAGAGTATACACGATGAATTTCAAGCTGCTAAAGTTTAACCCTGTCATACATGGTTAAATACAGAACAGTCGAATCATACAGTTTACGAATGAACTTTAAAGAAGTGAACGCATCGTGTTCAGGCACAGAAAGGTTCATAATGACAACAGTCAAAATGTCGAATAGTGAAAAGTATCACCGAGAAATTTACTTATGCGAACTTTTAAACGCTAATATGTGTCGTTAAATCGCGGAAGGATAGGTCTACAATGGATGGAAACGAGGATGAAGCTAATGGAGGAGCTGATGGCCAAAGGAGATCGCCATACTAATGGAATGGTTGTGAAACCGTTAGTTAATATCGAACATCGAGGACACGCCACCATCACATCAAGAATGAAGTAAGCCGAATTCTGCATGTATTTTCTTACTAGTTTAATGTAATTGAGAAATTCCATTTAACCCATTCAATTTGTAAAAGATCAACACCACCTTCGAGTCGATTCTACATGTATTTGTCTAGCGTGAAAAATTGAGGGCACTACGGCTTAGGATAATTTAATATGTGAATTTTCTTTACTGTTAGAACAGCTGTAGTAATGTCAAGAAGACAGGCTAGATTTATTTAAGGAATAGGAATATTTTATAGCATCGAAGGAGCTTGGATTATTCAAAATGATTCCGTATTAATTTTTCTAATAATAATTGACAGTGATTTAATAACAATTCAATTTAAAATCGTGAATGTTCACAATTAAATAAATAATTTAATTTATTTAAATAATTTAAAGGGTGATAGCATCATTCAAATGAATTAATTTGCGGTATTTTAAAATCAAGGATGGTATTAAATAATAAACATGATATGAAACTAATTATAAATAATTTGCGATAGTCGTTAAATAAATGTGAGGGTTAAATAATTTGTTTAATTATTATATTTAAATATTTTGTGAATAGGGTCATAACCGTAATTGTTTAAATATTGTTGAATAATAAAAGCAATTATTTAAATATTACCGAGGGAAATAATGGTAATCGTTTAAATGTTGTTAGAAGGAATAATAATAACAATGGTTATTTAAAATATTGGTGAACAGGGGTAATAAAGGCAGTGATTATTTTTTTAATAAAATATTTTGAAGCAGGATTAATATTTGTGAACAGGGTTAATAATAACAATGGTTATTTATATTTATGAACAGGGTTAATAATAACTGAGTTTGTTTAAATGATATTTCATGGCAATGTTAACAAAGTTAAGCCATCAGCAATGAAGAATAAGTTTAGATGGCATTTTTGAAAGCACAAAATGAAAATAAGAAAGGAAATATAGTAATGGCTGGTTATATAAAAAATAAATGTGCATCAACTAGGATGAAATTTTGTTAATTAGAGGCAGGGAATATTTTGACCAGGAATAAATACACCTATCATTAGAAAACTTGATACATTCCAAGTACACGAGGTCATTTGTGTGACGGAATAATACACCATTAGAAAAAAATATTAAGAATCATATGTGATGATTGTTGTTAAAAAGAGCGATAAGAGTGTCGGCATTGATGTTATGGTTATGTGGAGACTGAGTGTCGTCCATGGGGAATATATTTCCGGAGCTGTGGAAGAAGTTAGCTGGAGCACGTGTTTGCTCATGCCTGTAAAAGAGGGGTGAAGCGATATGGCTGCCCCATATTCCAGTCCAATTCAAATCCTGTAGAAAAGGATGTCAGTTCCAACACACCTGGGTCAACTATCTAGCTTCCCGATATTATGCCCAATAGGTAAAAGAGATGATTATTAGATTTTATAAACCTGACCAGAGATTACTTATAAAATAAATAGTTGCATGTGCATAAAATAAAAATAAATATTTGAGAATGCTTATACTAGAAATTATACAAAAAAATGGGATTACAAATTTCATTTCAAAAAACAGAAATGATGCCAACTTTAAAGTTGATCTACCAGTCGTTCAACGGAAAAATAAGAGATTAAAATTGTTCAGAAATTCAAATATCTTGGTGAAATAATAACATGGAACACAAATGAAAAAGAAGCAATAGAATACAGAACAACTAAATCTAAACAAGCACAAAGACTTACCTGGCCAACCTATAAAAAGAAATCGCTTTCGATAAACGCTAAGCTGAAACACTATAATTCCATAGTTAAACCAGAGGCAACTTTATGCTAGTGAAACTTTATTCAAATTGAATGTAAAATCTACAACAGACAAATTACAGAAAACTGACAGAAGAATTATTAGAACAATTATTAACAAAAAACACCAACTTGATGGACAGTGGAGATTGTTGCCTAACAACATCGTCTATCGTGAATGTGAATCAATAATAACTACAATGCGTAAAAGAAGAATTTCCTTTTTCTGTCACATATCAAGACTGCCAGAAACCAGGATATTGTAACAACTATTCGATTACTTTTTGAAAAATAAAATCAATAATAATTGGTTCAAAAATTTCAGGATGATTTGGAAGAATTGGGTATAACTCGACAACAAATCAAAGACAGAGAAGAGGATTTTGAAGAACGAAAGCATAAGTCTCAAACTAATAACAGTTGAACGGAAACAATATACTCTATCGGACACACAAAGAGCTTCCAGGTCGGAGAGGATGAGAAATTTCTTGGAGGAGAAAAAGAACACATTTACTCAAATGTATTGATTTAAGTGCTCCAATGTGGGCGTAAAATATGTAAATAATAAACACTTGAGAGTGCATAAGATAATAACAATTTCAGAACCAGTCAACTGACTTAGATGAAAATCTTCATAAAACAGATTGCGAGATAGGAGTGATACCTGTTATAAACAATTGTGGAAAAATTACAAATAATAATAATACAAATGTTGTCATAAATATTTTGAACTTAGATATTTTGAAGATCAAATAGAAATTGGAAAGATAATTATTTGGAGAGAGATTTAATTTATTAATTGAGAGAAAAATTACAACAATTTTCATTGTTTACAAAAATGTAATTATCTAATATAACTTCGTTTGAGAATATAAATAATTCTCTGGTGATGTCATACCAACTGAGAATAAATACTTAGGAGAAATTTAAGATATTATAAATTTCATTGTACAACAATGTGATAAAAAGTTATCAACAAATTGTTCATTGGAACAATGTTACAAATGCAAGAAATGTTAACATTTGACCATTATGTTATTCAAATATTAGTATTCCACGACTGCGTAACACTACGAAAATAAATTTTCTGCAAATATTTCCATAATTCTATATTTGTAAAGCACATTTACAAACTGATATAACATTTTCAAATGAAACATAAAAACTGTCCAAAACTTGAACAGTCATAATTAATCTTCCGAAATGAAAACTACGTGTGATAATGTTTTTCTATAGAAACAAAACAAGTGTACAGAGAGGGATCATCAGAACTCTTAATTTAATCATGATCACCTCAAGAGAGTAAATAGTGTAAACATTTAGAATAATGATACCAGACGGACTATCAATTTTCTGGTTATCATGCAACGAGTGTTAGAAGGGTTTATTTATTCAGAGTGTTGATTTTATATGATGAAGGTTATTTATTTTGATGATTTTGCCAAAGTTTTAAAATTTTAAATGTTAATAAATTGAGATATTTAAAAAAGAATGTGCTATTTTCGTTGTTCCTTCTTCCTACCTTGCTTACATATTGACGATATCAGTGAATCCAGCTTTCACTTATTTTTCGCCCAGATAGACCCTAGATAGCTTTTATCTTGTGCTGAACTGATTTCGGGAATTTGCAAAATGGGACCGTTGGACTCTGGTCTAAACGGGCTCAGTACAATGTTTGATACATTTAGATCTAGTCTTTGCTATAGTCAATGATTGACTTAATCCTCTTATGACATTTAGTTAGGTGGTATTTTTCACAATGTTCGTTGCATAGTGCCCATACACATGCATTGCTTGGTTCGTGAAATTTGTCATTTCTACATATCTTGTGGTGATAGCCGTGCAATGAAAGTCTGGTTAGCACCGATCGCAGTTCTTGGTTCGCTTTTGCTCATCTCCTGTCAATCATGGCGTCTGTAGCGTAAAAGTCTTCGGGTATTTCTTTTGTTTTTGGTTCCCTTAGCGCTATTAATTGAGACACTTGCTTGGTGTGAGGTAGGAGCAGCTTGAGTTTCAGGTCCTCTATGTAGAACGGTTCCCTTACCAGTTCATATACCAGTCTGGACTTGGTTTTTGTAACTCATGGGGGTCCATCCTCTGAAATGGAAAATGCAGGCTGCATATTCTTTGGTGTGGAAAGTATGCATTTGTGTGTATGAAGTAAATAATATCAAGGATTTTTCTGACTATGTGTTGTAAGATTCCCTCTGGAGATGCATGTCGTCCACACGAGAATGTGCGAGAAGGAAAGGCGCGGCTGCGAAGAATCGAGCATGAGGAAACATACGAGTTACTCTAAGGCGTGCTCTGCTGACGATACGGAGGACCAGAATACTCTGATCATAGTGAACTTGTTCAAGGTACAATCAACATACTTTGTTGTCAATACATTTTAGATGTTAGGGACATTAGTTCCGTGTACTGTACTTGAGAGTGTGCTTGATTAACACTTACCCTGCTGATGCCTTAAATGTTGCTCCTCTCCCGTGCGCTGGCTGATTTCTAGAATGTATGGCTATGTTCAGAATGGCACAAACTGAATGTGGTTTTAGTTACAAATAAATTGAAAAGTCCGTTCTATTTCCGAATCCTTACACTACAAATTTAATAAAAATCCGACACGATTAAAAACAAACTATATTGTAAAATAATAATAATGCCGAAAACAGCTGTTTGCGCGCGCTCCCTTCCTGGAACGAGCGGGCGCGCCGGCAGAATTAGAAGAGAGAGCTGTCTCTTCGGTTGCGTCAGATTCAGAATCTGTAATGCGAATTGTAACCCCAAATAAACTCGACGTTTCTGCGAGAGAAAAATCTGTCCACAAAGAATAAAAACAAAGGAAAGGGAAACAGATTTGACCTACCTGAACTTACATCGCTTGCCTTCGAACAGATCGATATTCTTCCGCTGAGCAGTGACGTGGTACTATCTAGCGATAGTATGTGCTACTTCATGCTTACTGGCACCCACACGCGAGTGCTAGATCTGTAATATTACGTTCGTCTCCAACACAAAGCGCGAGAAATCGATCAAGGTAATATTACATTCGCCGCAGTTTTAAAAAGTTACCTTCAAACGTAATATTACGGTGCCCGCGCTCTAAGTGTTAATTAAACTACCGTATTACTGTATGTTTAATAGAACTAGTAATGCAGCCTCCTTCTATGCACAAGTTAGAACACTACTGTGGGATAATAAAGTGCCCAGGAAGTGTAAACATGTACTGTTAAGACATACTACATCCCAATTCTAACTTACGGAGTAGAAACATGCACCCTGTCCAGAAGAGAAGAAAGTAGGATTCAGGCATCCGAAATGAAGTTTATAAGAACAATGCTTCAAAGGACAAGGAGAGACAAAGTAAGGAACGAAACAAACAGGACAGAGGCTGGCATAGATATCAGTTCTACAAAATATTTGCAGAAGCAACGATTAGGATGGTATGGGCATCTTCAAAGAATGGGAGATGAGAGGACACCAAAAGCTTATTTCAACAAGATTATCCCAGGAAAATGACCAGTAGGAAGACCAAAGAAGAAATGGTTGGACCAAATCAAGGATGATCTTGAAGACAAAGGAGAAGGACCCATGAAGACAAACTATGGACAGGAAAAGGTGGCGAGGGCTCGTTAACAGCACCCGGGCGACTGGAGCTGGAATTTGATGATGATTACTGTATGTTTCTGTGGAGACTATAGTAGTGTCTGTAACTGTTATCCGGGTGGGGGATTGGGGTATGTACCCTGGTACTTGAAATAAATAAGGTACCATCCCGACATTTGCCTGGAGGGAGCACGGAAACCACACCCAGGATTGCCACTTTCAGCGCCTATCCCCGAATTTACCGATGAGCTGATGCACGATTCAATGCGTGTCGCTACGCTGCGTCGTAATGAGCATAAAGAGCTGCTCGATAAAATAGCCATTTACAGAGGATAATTACGGGTACCCTATTTACAGGCACTGGGAGGCAAGGTAATTTCTGACAACAGAAGGCGGCACTAAAGATTGTTACGTCACTTGTTAGTCATTAGTAGGAATGATCTGAAGCGCAACAGTTTATCAGGAAACAGTAATTTATGACACAACTAACCTCCTCATACTGTTGCTGCCAATTTTAAATTAATAAACTTATTATTACTTTAATTGTTCCTAATGATGAAGTTATAGTCGCCTGTGAATCGCGTCAAGATTTGCAACACCTAGTCAAACGTAGGAAAGACTCCTTGGACAGACATGGCCGGCGACTTAACGTTTGGTCAGTGCATGTGAGATTTTCAAATTGAAATGCTATGCCCTGTTGTTCGGATTCCACGTAAAAAGGAGGTACCGTGGCTTATGATCTCGCGATTAACTGTCACGTAAAGCTACAATCTTCCTTTTGACTTAACGTCAGGAAGACTGAGTACCTAGAGTGTGGGGTACAAAGTGATGGGGCAATTAACATCGACGGCGTTGCGATTCCAAAAACATCTCAATTTAAATATTTGGGGTCACTTCTCCAATCGGATGGTGACACACTGCCAGAAATTCGAAGCAGAAACAACGCTGCCTGGATGAAGTGGCACCAAGTTACAGGAGTTACAGGTGCCAATGCACCTAAAATCTAAAATGTATAAAACCATCATTAGACCAGTGAGAAGGACATATTATACTCTGGGATAAAGTTAAGCGGAGAGCAGATAAAGAGAGTGCAGAGCTTCAAGTATCTGGGAAGTGTCATTGAAGAAAATGGAGGAAATGCCTTCCAATTAGATGAGAGAGGAATATGTGCTGATGGATTCTTCAAGAGTGTTAGAGGCCTGATATGGAGCAAGGATGTGCCCCAGGAATGTAAAGTGATCATGTACAAGACTTCCTTTGTGCCGATCCTAACGTATGGATCAGAAACTTGGGTGATGAGGGAGAGAGATAAAATCAGAATCCAACCAGTGGAAATGAAGTGTATAGGTGTCATTAGAATGGATAGTCAGAAATGATAGTCAGAGAAATATTAAAGGAATAACCCCTACAGGATAGGATTGAAAAATCAAGGCTACAGTGGTATGGACACGTGAAAAGAATGGGAGAAGAGAGAATACCTCGGAAAATATTGGAAATGGAGTGGAAGAAAAAGAGACCTAGAGGAAGACCAAGGGATAGGTGGATAAAGGGGGTGAAATAAAGTGTCGAGAGAAAAGGAGTTAATTGGACAACAGTGACAGAAGAGAAGTGGTGGATGGACAGAAAACGATGGAGAGGCTTGTGCTCCAACCAGACCCAACCTGCTGTTAGAAACTGCTCTAGTTGTTGATGATTATGATGATGATGATTAGACCAGTGGCACTGTATGGATCCAAATGTTAGCCAGCCACTTGGAGACATGAACAACAGCTGCATGTCACGGAAACGAAGATGCTTCTCAGGCCAATATGACTCACAAGACTGGACCACATAATAAATGAAGATGTTCGAATGGCATTTGGTGTGGCTCCAATCCCTGTGAAGATGGGAGAGAACGGTTTGCGATGGTATGGTCACGTAGTACGCAGAAACGGTTCTTCAGTTGCGAGATGAGCCTTAAACATCAGTCCTGAGGGTCGCAGACCACGAGGGTGACCAAAGAAGCGCTGGCTTGACACACTGCGGGAGGATATGATGATGATGATGGTAATTGTTGTTTTAAGGGGCCTACCATCTTGGTTATCGGCCCCTAAAGGGGAGAGAGGGGGGGGGGGGGGAAGTTATGCATGTGGCTAAAATCTCTCCTGAAGATGTACAAGACCGCATCAAGCGGAAAGGAAAGTGCAGAACAGCAGACCCTGCAATTCAGTGGGATAAATCGCCCCATGGCGAATCGGTTAGCTCGCTAGGCTTTGGCCCAAAGGGTATCGGGTTCGATTCCAGGCCGGGCTATCGGGGATTTTCATCACCTGGAGTTGACTCCTCTGGCTCGGGGACTGGGTGTATGCGACGTCTTTATCATCACTTCATCTTTCAGACGCGCAGGTCGCCCACGGGCGTTCACTATAATGACCTGCACTCGGCCTCCCAGAAGGCTACACGACAAAAAAAAAAGATGCGGGATGCATACTAAGAAGAAGACTTTAATTGTTCTTAATTGAAACCTACTACGAGGGTGTTCAATTTATCATCGTCCGAAGCTTAATAAAAGACAAGGGTAATAAAAGTATTTATTACCAAAACGTATGTACAGGCATATTTGCGTTTCGTCAAAATCACCGGGAAGATTAAGGCAATTGTCATATTATCTGTGGACGAGCTGTCCAATCCCCTCTTCATTGAACGTTGCGGGGCCGATGAAGTAACATGGTTCCTTCTTCATTCATGCTTAATGAAAAGGCAAGCGGCGCGCACTCACCCCCCCCCCCCCTCCCCCACAACCTTCCCGCCCACTCATCCCTTCCCCCCACCACTCCTCTCCTCACACCCTTTGTACCTGTAGAGCAGTATTCACCGTGAAGATTGAGGCAATTGTCATATTATCTGTGAACAAGCTGTCCTATCCCCGCTTCAAAGATTGTTGGTGCCAGTGAAGTGACATGGGCCTTCACTCGTATCTAATGAAAAGGGAAGATCCCCCCCCCTCACTTTGTATCTTCACCGTGAAGATTGAGGCAATTGTCATTAGCAATGGACAACCAGTCCAATCTCCTCTTCGTAGAATGTTGCGGCCAGTGAAATGACATGGGCCTTTATTCGTACCCGTATTCGGCTCTGTCAGTGTATGTAGCCGGAGTGTGGCCACATGGGAGTAAAACGTATCTCTCCGGACCGCTGTAGACTCGGTTTCTCATTCCGACTGCGGTTAGGCATATATGCTACTCTTTGGCTTGAAGCAAGCTGTATATGTTGTGATAATGGCATGCCAGTTTTGTCTCTGTCAGTGTAGACTATGCGACCGGAGTGTGGCCACAATAGTAATAATAATCAACCCCTGGCACTATACAGCCCATGACGGGCTAAGGCCGACCAAGCGACCGCTGCCCAGCCATTCGGCCTGCAGATATTGGGGTGACGCGTGATCAGCGCGTCGGGTCCCCTCGGCCGTTAATCTTGGTTTTCGTGATCGGGGCGCTGTCTCACTGTCAGACAGCTACTCAATTGTCCTCACGAGGCTGAGTGCACCCCGTTCCAACCCTCACGTCAGTTTTAAAATCCCTGACGGAGCCGGGGATCGAACCCGGGGCCTCCGGGTGAGAGGCAGGCGCGCTACCCCAACACCACGGGGCCGGCTCATTGGTAATAATAATAATAATATTAATAATGTCGTATGGCCTCGGATGCCGGGTGAAAGCTTTATTTGACACGCAGAGGGCAGCTTACATGTCGAATTTTGTTGTTCCTTGAAGCACTATGAAAGTCAGGGAGGGTAGATATCTAAGCTCCTTGACACTAGAGCGCTTTCTAGTAGAGAAATGAGGAACTTTGTGTTGGCGGAAAATGAAATATGAAAATCCACAGAGTGCTTCCAGTCGACCGACCAGGTCAGGGAATGGAATGAATGAAGCCCCCATCTAGCGGCGATGATATGAACTGTACCGGCTGCCGAAGCCTGTCGCCCTCTCCTGGGGCAATGATTGAATGAATTACAGATGAAATGACATTATAGTGGAGAGTGTTGCTGGAATGAAATTGTGACAGGAAAACCGGAGCATCCGAAGAAAAACCTGTCAGCCTCCGCTTTGTCCAACACAAGGCTCACATAGAGTGACCGGGATTTGAACCACGGACCCAGTAGTGAGAGGCCGGATGCTGCCGCCTAAGCCACGGAGGCGCACTGTTGGCGGAAACTCCCGAGATTAATTTTGACATTATGAACACGGCCTACTGAATTCAAATGGGTTCTTTAACATGCCAACAACGTATGACATGCGTGTCGTGATTTTTTCCACCTTTCAAAAAATCACTTACCACGGCCAAGAGCGAACCTGCAAGCTTGGGGTTAGTAATACTAAACGATTACCACCCACCCACCGTGGCAAGCGCCTCATTGGTGATAGGGGCTACACGTATCTCTCCGGACCGCTGTAGACTCGGTTTTTCATTCCGACTTCGGTCTCATTTTTATGTCTTATTCAACAGATAATGTTTTCGTTCTTTTCCCTTCTTATGTTCCGTTACATCCAGTTACTTTTACAATGTAATTTCACAACCCTGTTCTTATTTTAGATATCTGATGCGTGTGAAAGCAAGCCCTTCAACCTAAAGCCCATGTGGAGGGAGTTTCCGAAGATCAAACGAGCGGGCTCGGTGGTGAGTATCGAGCCGTTCTCTCTCAGCTCCGTGGTGCCACAGTTCGAGAACGAGTTCTTCATGTACAAAGGATCGCTCACCACGCCACCCTGCAGTGAGGACGTGCTGTACATCGTCAGCAGCTTCGTCACAAACACGGATTGGAGTCACGTAAGACGTCTTCACTTATTTCGTAGAAACATCGCAATTAGCCTACGTTCCTTAACCCGGGAGAGGGCGCGCCGCGGAGAAAATCTCCGCATTTTTAAAATGTTGTTTGTAGTTGGGTGTGACCTTGACCAATTCACACGTGCGTTTGTCTTATTGTTGTTGAAGATTTTGGGAACCAATTGTTATGATTATTTTATTTGTATCGCAGAAACAACCGCTGCAGCGAGTATTATTGTTAGACTGGTCTTCGATGAATCAATATGATAAAATTGGTCCGGCCAGATCAAACATAAAATACCAGCGTTTCGCCCCGGTGTGCCGTTGGGCTCGTCAGTTGGTACAGACACACCTCACCAATACGCATGGCTAGCACATGCTGAGAAGGCCATCACAAGACACAAAATACAAGTAGTACTGACGTCACGAGTGATGCCAATGTGCTACGGAAGTCAAGCTCCCTTCATAACCTATTTGGTCTTCGATGCGGAACTATTCTCCGTGCGCACCTCTTTGAAACAAATGAATACAGTTTAACCATTTTTCTAATATTATCAAGATAGGATTGTCTTATTTTTGATTCTAACATTATTTTAAACGGATTTAATTTTATATTTGGAAAGTTATTCAACGGATACTAAATTTCTTATAATTAATTTATTTTTATTTTGGTGTTTAATTATAATTTTTGAATTGTTAATATTTTACATTATATGATGCTCTCAAAAAGAGAGGTCGCCATGTGGTATACTAGAAAAGTGTTCAAATTGGGTGGGTTTGCAAAGTACAATTGTCAGAATATAAAATCATGAGTTGTAAATTACTAACAGCTGGAGTTACTGTCACAAACAGCTGCTTCAACATAGAAACACCTTCAGAGTAGACTACAGTAGGCAACAAGGTCGACATTGCTCGATTACATACGAGTATACAGGGTGTCTTTAATGTACCTTTGTAGAATGATAGGTCGTGTAGGGAACGGGTATATAAGTAATTTGAGATAGGGAACTTGGGGTCGGAGCGGCCCCCTCAACCCCTAAAATAAGGGTTGATTCAGGCCCTCCACCCTGTCAGTTGGGCAACCGACCCAAGCCTCTAATACCTTTCTCAATCCTTTAACTCTTGGCAAGATTCATTTCAACATGTGATGCTGGCGTAATGGATAGCGTTGCGGTGCGAAAGGCTGGTAGTCCCTGGTTCGATTCTGGGCTTGGGCAAAATCTTTTTTTTAAATGTTATTTGTCGTATTTGCGCTCTCTTCTCCGACGTAGCACCAGACTGTATCATGTGACTACAATACGACAAATAACATTTAAAAAAAGTTTTGCCCAAGCCCGGAATCGAACCCGGGACTATTAGGCTATCTTTTCGCACCGCAACGCTATCCATTACGCCAGCGCTACATGTTGAAATGAATCTTGCCAAGATTTAAAGGATTGAAAAAGGTAATAAGAGTTTTGGGTCGGTTACCTAACTTACAGGGTGGAGGGCCTGAATCAACCCTTATTTTAGGGGTTAAGGAGGCCGCTCCGACCCCAAGTTCTCTATCTCAAATTACTTCTATACCCGTCCCCTACACGACCTATCATTCTCCAAAGGTACATAAAAGACACCCTGTATTGGTAGAAGCTATTCAGTCGGTCAACAAGAGTGTACCCAATTAGACTGAGCGGGGAATTACAATTCATTTCCTAGTGCCTGAAATACTGTGCAAGAATTATCTTAACACTTAAAAAAACACTCCTCACACAAATAGGGTCTTTAATTGGATGAGTAATTTCGTTCGTCAAATTATCATCATCAGATTTTGATAACTTAGGCTTAATCTAGCGTTCTTGGCTGTCGCCCCGGAGGTCCGGGTTCGATTCTCGTCTCTGCTAAGAAATTTCAATTCTGGTCTGAGGGCCGGAACAAGGTAAAACTGAAAATAGGAGAATTTGATTCCCACCCCAGCCATCCTGGCAATATTTTACCCCTGTTTGAGCGTGTTTGCCAATGGGCCTTAGTGTGCTCAAAATTGAATGTTTAAAATCAATCCTCACACTTTTGTAGTCTTATTCCCACACACGTTCCCGGCTCGTCTCCGTGGCGTAGTCGCTAGCGCGTTGGCGCGGGGAATGGAAGTTACCGTGACCAGAACCTACCTTGATGTCTTTTAATCATTTTCTTTATCTTTCTTTGACATTTTTCCTTTTATTTTATGTTTGTGGTACAATATTTAAGTTGGCATATTAAATGAAGCTTTTCTAAAGTCAATTTTACCCTCCAGGTTGGTGGTTCCCACGGACTCAGCGAGGGAACTCACCACTACCGCCTCTCCAGGCAGTGTCCTAGAACACTTGGACAGATTGGATACAACTGGGGAGGTGAGATCAGCACTTCGCCCAGGCGGCCTCACCTGTAAAGCGAACAGGGGCCTCATGAGGGATGGAAAGGGGAGATTGGGATGAATAGGCAAGGAAGAGGGAAGGAGGCGGCCGTGGTCTTACAGTGGGTAGGCCTACCATCTCAGCATTTGCCCGAAGACGAAGTGGGAAACCACGGAAAACCGCTTCGAGGATGGCAAAGGTGGGAATTGAACCCCGTCTACTCATTTGGACCACCCGAGGCTGAGTAGATACCGTTCCAGTCCTCAGGTTTTTTTTCTCGCTATCGTTTTACCCTCCAGGGTAGCTTTTCCCACGGACTAAGCGAGGGATCCCACCTCTATCGAGGGCGGTGTCCTGGAGCCTGAGACTGTGAGTTAGGGATACAACTGGGGTGTGTGACCAGCACTACGCCCAGGCGGCCACACCTGCAGCGCGAACAGGGGGCCTGATGAAGGGATGGGAAGAGTGGGACGGTTAGGCAAGGAAGTGGGAAGGAGGCGGCCGTGACCTTACAGTAGGAACCATCCCGGCATTTGCCCGAAGACGAAGTAGGAAACCACGGAAAACCACTCATACCACTTTTCAAATTTCGTGGCAGAGCCGGGAATCGAACCAAGAACCTCCAGGGCGGCAGCTAACCATGCTGTCCGCTACGCTACGGAGGATTACATCAAGTACTTTAATATTTGTTGTTGCTTTTTCTATTTACAATATTAATAAATTAATATTTACGTTATTGTTTACATACAGAAAGTTTAGCTTGATGGTGGAGCAGAGGGAAGGCCTGTTGCGTTTCTGCATTAGACTCGGCGCAGTGCGAATGAACGTAGCGTCGCGTCGCCGGCCACGCTGCAGTTAAATTCTAACGAATAAAACATACAACACGTTCAAGCGTCACGGACGAATAAAGATGTTAAAATATTGTACATTGTACCCGAAGAGACCACAGCAAATACAGTATAGAAATCACAAAAGACAATAAGGGATGTATCAGTAAAAGAAAATAAAATGGTGACCAAGGTTTGACTCGAACTCGAAACCTTCAATTCTCCACGCCAACGCATTAGCGACTACTTCTGAACTTGGTTACTAGATGCCAACGCAGTCGGCTCTTGGCGACGAACGTTGGAACCGAAGAGCGTTAGTCAAATTTAACCTATAATTTAGCATCAAACAAGTGTAATTAGTGGAAGGTTCTCTTATATGCCATAAATCTATGACATGGGACCGCCGGATTTACTTCCCCTCCGAAGGAAGGCATACTGAGGGATTTTTAATGCTCTTAAAAATCCGACGTCTTCGGGCGGGTTTGAACCCGCAACCTTGGGCATAGAAGCTCAGCATGGTACCAACTGCGCCACCGAAGCCGCTGGGATGTACTTAGTGATACAAGGTAATGATTGACTTGATTCTGGGGACATTTTGGAGCCATTCTCTCTTCGAGGTACCGTATCGCTGATGTTAACCCCAGTGAGACTGTTTGCAAGTGCGAGAGGAGGGTGCCCTGAGCGAAGTCTATTGATTTTGAGATCAGGGATGTCAGGTAGTTGTAGTATTCTCTTACTGGGTTAGACACTGTTCCTCAAGAAGAGCACCTACGTGTTTCTAAAAATGCGGAGGAAGGGAGAATGAAATGAAGGAACGGGCAGGGAGGAAGGTAGGTAAGAAGAAAGAATGAAAGAAAGGAAGAAATGAAGGAATGGGGGAGAGAGGAAGGGAGGAAGACAGGAAGGAAGAAAGTAAGAAAGGAAGGCAGAAAGGAAGAAAGAAAGATAGAAAGAAATTAAGGAAAGGGGGAGGAAGGGAAAAAGACAGGAAGGAAGAAAGAAAGAAAGGAAGGAAGGAAGAAAGGAAGAAAGAAAGGAAGGACGGAAGAAAGGAAGAAAGAAAGAAAGAAAAAAAATGAAGGAAAGGGGGAGGGAGGAAGGGAGAAAGACAGGAAGGAAGAAAGAAAGAAAGAAAGAAAGGAAGAAAGAAAGGAAGGAAGGCAGGAAGAAATAAATAAATAAAGAAAGAAAGAAAGAAAGATAGAAAGAAAGGAAGGAAGGCAGGAAGAAAGAAAGAAAGAAAGAAAGATAGAAAGAAAGAAATGAAGGAAAGGGGAGGGAGGAAAGGAGAAATACAGGAAGGAAGAAAGAAAGAAAGAAAGAAAGAAAGAAAGAAAGGAAAGAAAGAAAGAAAGAAAGAAAGAAATAAAGAAAGGAAGGAAGGCAGGAAGGAAGAAATAAAAGAGAGAAATGTTGGAAAGAGGGAGGGAGGAAAGTAGAAAGACAGGAAGGAAGGAAGAAAGAAAGAAAGAAAGAAAGAAAGAAAGAAAGGCAGGAAGGAAGAAAGAGAGATAGAAAGAAATGAAGGAAAGGAGGAGGGAGGAAGGGAGAAAGGCAGGAAGGAAGAAAGAAAGAAAGAAAGAAAAAGAAAGGAAGGCAGAAAGGAAGGAAGAAAGAAAGGAAGAAGGAAAGATAGAAAGAAATGAAAGAAAGGGGGAGGTAGGAAGGAAGGAAGGAAGCTTTACGTGACCGTTAACCTCGCGATCATGAACCACGGGACCTTATTTACGTAGAACCTCAGGACGATATATTCCATTTTAATTTCTCACATGTAACAACCGGGAATGGAATCCCGTCCTCCTTGGTGAGTAGCAACATACCCCTCTCACCGCCTCCCGCGAACCTGTGCAGTGCAATCACTTGCGGAACAGTTTGTATACCCCGAGACCAGGGGCTATGTCAACAAGCGGCGCGGTGGCTCACTCACTGTCAAATGTCCCGCGAACAGCGACTTTTTAATTTGCTGTTGTTGCTCGGGACATTTAGGTCATTAGCCCGTGTAGTTGGGAGTGTGTTGAATTGGTATGATAACCTGTGGGATGTCTGTAACCGTATTATGGACAGGGATGGGGTAGGTGCCCGGGACTTGAAATAGGTGTTATCCCGGCATTTGCCTGGATGGGCTCCGAGGAAAAACCACACTCAGGATAGCTTTTGACAGCGTCAGGATTCGAAACTACGATCTTCGGACTTGCTACAGCAGTCCGCACGGTCGTGCTGCACGATTTAACGAGCACGACTATTAACGGGCATACAATCTTACCCACTTTAATATTCTGCCAAAGGGGATTTAATTGTTGAGATCTTAGCATTCAAATTTTCACAAGATTCATCTAAGCTCTCGATTACGTATTGGTAGCACTACGAGCGGGTTTCATAGGCCTAGCGGTCAAGGTCTCTTAAGTATGGGGTTCGAATCCAACTTTCAGTGGCAATTTTAATCTCGTTTATGTATAATTTTACCTTAATTTCATCATATAAAATTTGTTGAATGCTAAGTTAGAAACGAACTCGTTAGATGCGCTGTATTGTAATGGATTTATTACTTGTGATTCTCCGACTTGGGAGTACAAATGCAATCATTTACTTGAAGTACTGTAGTCAAACCACAATAAACCTTCATCTTGTTGGGCGTCACCGGGTTCAATCCCATTTGAACCGCGGAATAAAAACCTAAATCACTCACCAATATACCTCGGCTATGCAGACTCTTCTTACTCAGGCCGTAGGGAAACTTAAGTTTCCAACCAGCTTAATATTTGCTAAGAGGTCGTCTTATAGCTACTTCTAACTACAAGGAGGAAACACGAAGTAT
This sequence comes from Meconema thalassinum, assembly GCA_946902985.2. Taxonomy (NCBI): domain Eukaryota; kingdom Metazoa; phylum Arthropoda; class Insecta; order Orthoptera; family Tettigoniidae; genus Meconema; species Meconema thalassinum. Next base: position 220,714,505 of record OX336391.1, read on the forward strand.
GAATTTAAAGAATTGAATTTAATAATAATAAAAAACATTAATATGTAAGAATTAGAATTTACAATTAACGTGGCGGCTAAGATAAACGGATTCGAAGACATGAGATTACGTTAAATTATACCAGAAACGAAATGAATTTAAATTTACTGTGTCCAAAGAAAAGATTTACTGACTAAAAAAAAAAGAGATATGTTATGTTGTCATTGCGCTCTCCGCTGGTGTTTTCAGGAGATTGGTTTTACTCGCCCACGAGCAAATCTGTAGTCTGCTGCACGAAATCGCCGTCATCTTCTTGAAGTACTTGATGTACTTAATTATTTAGTTGTTTGAGATGAAGACCTAGCTTCATAAATCCCATTTATGATATCAGTCTGTTACACAACTGTCGTCATTAATATGAGTGGACGAGATGTGTCCCCAACATACTGTATTACAACTGTAACTGGACAAGAGCTTATACATGCTCAAGCGTAGAAATGTAGATTAATGGGGAATCAAATCGAATTGAACTTAATAGAATGATCTCATGGTCTGTACCCCTCACACGTGACAGCTGACCAATCACCTCCTGCGTTTCAAAGTAGTCGCACCTTCTCCTTCAACATGTGTTAGCGTCCAACTTATGGTTCGCCCAGCCATGGCGGTTGTCGATTCTGAGAATTGCTGTGCTAGTAATTAAAATAAGACATTTTGGTCCGTCATGAGGCAAGCTTCCCTTGTCTCCGAGGATATGACCTCTGGTGAGTCAATTTCTCGGAAAAGCGATCCAAGAAGCGTCAGTCCTTGTTTCATCAAATTCTCAGAAAGTATCCCGTCGTGCGCCTGGCCAAGTTTAACCTGAGTTGCAACATATCCTCTCCCTATTGCTATCTGAACTAAAAGTCTTCGTAAATGCAAGCCTCGCCCTCACGTTAAATTATTAAATATGCTTATTGAAAATCTTCCATTAATTAAATAAAATATGTACATAATAAAACGACATTCTCCTTCCATATAAACTGATGCGCAAAAATAATTACAATCATGAATTCAAAAGAAATTATATGGGTGGCTATGATGTTTCCCCAACGTTGATTAATAATAATAATAACACATCATTTATGATAATGTCACAATATGAGCCGACTAAGTTTGAGGGGGTATGCTATATATTATACTAGCAGTAGTGCCCGGCTTCGCCCGATGGATTTATTTGTTTTTGGATGATAATGAATACTAATACAGAACTGGAGCGCTCAAGGATAAGGATCGGAAAGCACCAACGCTTATTGCAGCTGATAACCTCAGTACACTGCACCAACACCTTCGCCCTCTTATAGAGGCATACTATTGTCATGATGATAACTGTTTTAAGGAGCCTAAGATATCTTTTTGCACTAATTACTCCCCGTGACAGCAATTTATAAGCAGCTCCCAATTCTGCACCAGAACACTGGTAGGGGCGACGTGATGCAGCCCGCATTGCCTGGCAACAATAGACTTAGGTATTATTGAAGCTATTCAGGAGCGCTTGTTCTTCCGACTTAGTAAACAAAAATCAATCTTTAACCCTTTGACCACCAGCCATATATGCAGTGTCCGTACCCTATACTGCCAAGGCCTAATCTGCACTTTTTACCCTGCGGTAAATTATACGTAATAACTTCTGAATTATTTATGTATATTGGATTATCTTTTTTTTGTTTTGAAGGTAATGCTCAGGGCGTTTTATTAATTCAACTTAATGTACTCTTGTTCTATAATTTATATTAAATAGAGTGATAATTGAAATAAATATTTACTTTAATTTTTTTAAAGAAAATTCATGATCAAAAATCGTTCAGAATAAAACATATTTTTAGTATCGAAAACTGCTTTATTTTAGAGAGGTGACGTTTCCAATATCACATAGTCTATAAAAATTTGATCTTTCTATAAAATATTACAGCTACAATAATTTATTATTATTTTTATTACTGTAACATGAGATTTTCTAATTCTTACATTATATGCAAATGGCTGCAGTTCCAGGCTAGTTTTAAGGGAAAATGTTTACTGATGTCTATTTCACTACTTCACACAAACTGAACACTCCAGAATTCACTTTTTGGTTGAAAAGAAACTAATATTTATACTTGTTTATTACGAGCCCTAGCAATTGTGATTAGAGAGGCACAAAGGATGAACACTCTTATTACATTCTTTACAAATGTATCTGGTCTTTTTCCTTCTACCACCTCGAATTGTACTAATCTAGCGGTATACGGAACAATTGCGTTCATTTTTTTTCGGTAAAAGGTGAAAGGGTTCGTTGCCCGCTCGCGATAGCTGAATTTGCGCTTGGTTACTCAGCAGCAAGTTCCTCAGTGTGACATACTTTAACACTTGTTGTATATAGTCTTATTTAATCCACTACTAGACCAAAACATACATTGTGAACTATTAAAACGAATAAGTAACTTGGAAAATTCATTTTTCAGAACGTCCGATCAATCGGACGTTGGCGGTCAAAGGGTTAAGGCTACCTGAGAGGTGTAGCATAATGCTTTATAGCCTAAACTATTCCTCTTGAATCTGGCTATCATACACACATCAAAAAAAGTTTTGCATCACCTCGGTTCCCAGATCTCCGGCATATAGACGTTGACTGTGTATATTGTATCCAAGATACAGTCCCTTTGACTGTTCATAGATGTCAAAAAAACTGCTCAAAGATGTAAAGAACCATGCATGAGCAGGGCCTATTAGACGGAGGGGGTACGACAGCCGATCAGTTCCAGTCATTCCACCAGGACGAAGGTACGCTGCTCATGTTGTCTGTAGTTCTACCATGCCTAGAAGGTCAATACCGCAGTTCGATCGCGTCCGCATTGTTACTTTGTGTCAAGAAGGGCTCTCAACAAGGGAAGTTTCCAGGCGTCTCAGAGTGAACCAAAGCGATGTTGTTCGGACATGGAGGAGGTACAGAGATACAGGAACTGTCGATGACAGGCCTCGCTCAGGCCGCCCAAGGGCTACTACTGTAGTGGATGACCGCTACTTACGGATTGCCGCTCGGATCTACCCTGACAGCAATGCCACCATGTTGAATAATGCGTTTCGTTCAGCCACAGGACGTCGTGTTTCAACTCAAACTGTGCGCAATAGGCTGCATGATGCGCAACTTCACTCCCGACGTCCATGGCGAGGTCCAGCTTTGCAACCCCGACAACATGCAGCGCGGTACAGATGGGCCCAACAACATGCTGAATGGACCCCACGGAATTGGCATCACGTTCTCTTCACCGATGAGTGTCGCATATGCCTTCAACCAGACAATCGTCGGAGACGTGTTTGGAGGCACCCTGGTCAGGCTGAACGTCTTAGACACACTGTCCAGCGAGTGCAGCAAGGTGGTGGTTCCCTGATGTTTTGGGGTGGCATTATGTGGGGCCGACGTACGCCACTGGTGGTCATGGAAGGCTCCGAAACGGCTTTACGATACCTGAATGACATCCTCCGACCCATAGTGCAACCATATCGGCAGAATATTGGAGAGGCATTTGTCTTCATGGACGACAATTCTCGACCTCATCGTGCACATCTTGTGAATGCGTTCCTTCAAGATAACGACATCGCTCGACTACAGTGGCCAGCATGTTCGCCAGACATGAACCCTATCGAACATGCCTGGGATATGTTGAAAAGGGCTGTTTATGGACGTCTTGACCCACCAACCACTCTGAGAGATTTACGCCGAATTGTCGTTGAGGAGTGGGACAATTTGGACCAACAGTGTCTTGATGAACTTGTGGATAGTATGCCACGGCGAATACAGGCATGCATCAATGCAAGAGGACGTGCTACTGGGTATTAGAGGTAGTGGTGTGTACTGCAATCTGGACCACAAATGCTGAAAGTCTAGCTGTATGATGGTACAACATGCAATGTGTGGGTCTCATGAGCAATAAAACGAGCTGAAATGTTGTTTGTGTTGATCTCTATTCCCTTTGTATTTAACGGTTCCGGAACTCTTGGAACCGAGGTGATGCAAAACTTTTTTTGATGTGTGTATATACAAATATTTTTTTGAATCCGACTGGTAGTTCCAGAGATTAGCGCGTTTAAACACACAAACAGACACACAAACTCTTCAGCTTTATTATATTAGTATAGATTAGTATATATATATATATATATATATATATATTACATTTCCGTATCCAGATACATTGTTAAATAATGTTCATACAATGTTCAGCTGCAAGAACAGCTTTATCATTGGCCTGCAAAACATCTTCTTTTGTTCACGGTGATGGTAAATTCTGGCAAACCAGAAGGTGCTGTTCGTCCTGTAGTAATCCACAATCACAGACCATTTATCCTTGCGTAGCCCCACTTCACAAGGTTAGATTTACATTTCGAAACACTTGTGCGAAGTCGGTTGAGGGTTTTCCAGATGGGATAGCGAAGGTGAAAACCTGAAGAAGGTTCTTCCCTTAGCCTCAGGGATGGATTAGGGACTTGCTGTTCCCACAGTTCACGCCTTCGTTTTCCTGCCGTATCAACAAGAGGTGCAGTTGTTCTTAAAATACTTTTCCCTGACCTGAGTCGAACCGACTGTATTTGATGACCATAAAGGGGGTGACGTGGATCGGTTGTGTGCTTCGAACATTCAACTTCTGCAGCTACTTGCCTTCTTACGTGAGGAGGAGTGATTCCGTTGGTGTTGGTCTCAGACACCCTGTAATTATGCAACTGGTCTCGTTCACAGCAACATCTACTTGTTAAACATATCCAGAGTTTCTCCATACGGAGATGCATATTATGCAGCTGATAAGCAGAGGGCCAGAGCAGATGTACGTAGGACATGAGGGTGTGCACCCCAAGATGTGCCTGTTAATTTTCTGATAATATTATTTCTAGCACACAACTTTTGTTTGGTATTCTGACAGTGTTGTTTAAAAGATAATGTTCTGTCCAGTTTCACACCAAGGCACTTTGGTGTGTAACAGTTCGAGGACTGCTCCTCTCCATTCCACACGCAGCTTTCTGCTGGAGGAGACATAACCTAGGAGAGAAGAAGAGGTAGACCTAAGAGTCGAAGTTAAAGATTTTAATAATACTACTAATAATAGGCCTAATATGGTAATAATAATAATAATAATAATAATAATAATAATAATAATAATGTTACTGGTTTTACGTCCCCGAAGGGGATCTTAAATGTGTAAATAAATCTACTGACACGACTCCCTCATATTTCCGCACCTCAAATACCAACTGACTGAGGCACGATTTGATCCTGCAACCTTGGGAACAGCAGGCGAGAACGTTACCGCTGAGCCACGCAGCTAACGATTTCAAGCTGAGAAGTGTAGAATCAGAGGAGGCCTCAGAACTAACTGCTAATAGGGGATCATGGAGATGACTCGTCTGCCCACAGAAGCTTGCAGACTACATGGACGATGAAAGGCAAAACGAGGTGGCTTCGGTGGCGTAGTTTGGTAGAATGCTGAGCTTCTATGCCCAAGATCGCGGGTTCAAACCCGGCCGAAGTTGTCGGATATTTTTAAAAGCATTAAAAATCCCTCAGTATGCCTTCTTTCGTAGGGGAAGTAAAGCCGGTGGGCCAATGTCATAGATTTATGGTATGAAGAAGAACCTTCCACTAAGTACAATATTGTGAGAAGCCAAAATTTGTTGTTTAGATTATTTGATAACGCTATATTAGTTCCAACGTTCGTCGCTAGGTGCTGGCTGCGATGGCATCTAGTAACCAAGTCCGTAGCTAGGTGTCGTGGACGGTAGCAATTGGTAGCAAAAGTAGGAACTACTTGAAAATATTGATCGTCTGCAGTCCTTACCTGAATCACAGATAACACACACGAATACAGCCATCACAATTAACACCGGTTATTAGACAAATTCTACACACACATACCCAAAGTACTGTACACGGGGCTACATGACCGTGTTGTCGCAGCCTCTAAACTAAGGAACCAAAAAGATTTATTGTAATGGATCTGATGATGATCGCTTGACGATCGACACTAGTCATCCAAGTGTCATTTCTTGTCAGGATTATGGAACCACAATTACAATTGGGCACAATCGTGTTGACCGACTGAAAAACATTACATTTCGATTACTAAGGCAACTGAGAAATGGCTTCCAACACGATAACAACCCTTTAATATTACGGATTTAGCTGTGTCTCCCCTGACTTAAGGACGCGGGGTAGTTAAAGAGAAAGAGTGTATGGTAGGAGATCGAGATACAGTGTGTCAACGGTAATTAATGAAGCGTCTGTTAGCTGGAACTGATATGTGCTCATGCATGGTGTAATATCCAGGATGGTCGAACTGCGCTCATTGGCTTAAGGGAGGACGTCAACCATTATGAATATGCATTCTAAATTAACATATCTTCCAAACTGCTACTGAGATTGGCATGAAAATTGACATATGTATTATCAGTAGAATTAGCTTTCAATTTTGTATTTTTCAGAATTCTGTCTCAAAAATTGGAATTTTAATTTTGATTACCAATTTATTTACCTTTTTAATATGTCTTTGAATCGAATTTTTTGAAAATTGAGATTTAATGCCGGCAATAGTGTTTAAACAAATATGCGCAAAGGTATTTTTCTTGGTATAATATCAACGGATTTATAACATTTAAAAATTTAGCATTAAAAATATTGAAAAATCCTTTCAAGAGTACTTTTAAAAATGTTAGTTTTGAAAGTAGAAGCTTTCTGTTGCAGTAAAATATGTGTTATTATCAGTTTATTAACTGTAAAAAGTTTCATTCAGCTCCTTTTCATCGTGTCTGGTGAAAAGGAACATTCGTTTAAAAAAATTGAAAGAAGGGCAATTCATCAACGAAAGTTTGTAACTTATTAAACACTAATTCATAGACTAAAATGTTCCATGACTGTAGTCTTTATCCTCCTCATCTTCTGCTCTTCGCTTTTTAGTACAGTTTTCTGCTAATACACAAGGATAAATATCAATACATACAAGGACTGGTATGACTGCATGCAGTTTCAACCAAGCAAGCAAGGTGAATAGACGTGCAGTGAAGTGAAAGGAAGAATGGGAATCGCTATTCAGCAGTACCGGGCGGTCATCGGCCGTTGGCAGGCTAGAGTGAAGTGCGATTTCGGTGTCGGGAAGGTGATAGCGGGCAACGTCACTGAACAGACGGGGGTTTTTGGCGATGGTGATGGTAGCGCTGGTTGTGGCGACGCTACTATTAATTGGAGGAGTGGAGTCAAACCCAGGGCCTGGTCAGCTGGGATGGCAAGAAATGGAAAAAATAAGGAAAATTGTAAAGGAAGTGTCACAAAATGACCAGTTCCGGGACATTCTTCGTGAGCAATGTAAGGAATTCAAGGAGATGAAGACATGTATAAGAGAAGAGATGGGAATAGTGACAGAAAGGCTGACCGAGAATAGTAGAGAGATAAAAGACCTAAGAGAAAAGGTGAAGATATTAGAGGTGGAGGTAAATGAATTAAGGAAGGCCAAGCTGGATGAGAGAAAGGAAAACGTCATCATTTACGGAATAAAGGAAGATGCCAAGGAAAGCACCGAGGATCTAACATCCAAGGTGCTCCGAGTGATTAGTGAAGGCATGCGGATAAACATTGGAGTCTCAGAGATTGACAATGTGACCAGGATAGGCCGGGGAAGGGGCACGATGCCCGTGAAAGTGTCATTAGTTTCTTCGCTGATGGCTCACAGAATTCTGGCGAACACAAAGAACCTGAAAGGGGAGAGGATATGGGTAAGGAGAGAAATGAGTAAAGAAGAGGCAAGCGAGCAACGGACCTTGCAGTTTCATTTAAGGAAGGCGAGGAGCTCTGGTCTCAAGGCTTATGTAAAAGGCAATAGACTGGCGGTTAGCGGCAACAACTGGGATCGGATTTGAACAGTGGCACAACTCCAGGATATGGAGAAGCAACAACAACAGGAGACAGTCTGACCTAGCAACCAGGTGGAAGCAGCTGTCGGTTCAGAGGGAAGTGCGGTGATGATTCAACAGAGAGCATCGACCTCCAAGTCCAACACGGAAGTGGCGCGAGCAGTAACGACTAACGTCAGCGCCAGGAACACCGCACAAGTGCGTGGTTTGCAGAAAGGTGAGACTGTCAAACAACGAGTTACTAGTCTAAAAGAACTATTGGGCTAGAAAACCTTGACAGAGCAGTTTAATGTGGAGAAGGAGGTCATTTCTTCTCCAGGTGGCAGTATACTAGAGCTAGAGAAAGCTCGAGTTACTAGAAGTAAAGCTACCGCCAGCGAAGAGGGTAGGGGTAAAAAATAACTAAACTGGAATATTGCTAGCGTAAATATAGAGGTTTTTTTTAATAAGAGAGGGAACGATGTAGTTTTGACCCTAATAGAAGATATGCAGATTGTAGGATTTGTTGAGAGTTGGCTCCCTGTAGGTTGCGAGGTTAAAATAGATGGCTTCAATATATATACAAAACCTAAGATTAGGAAAGCTCGTACAGGTAGGTTCCCGGGGGGAATTGTTTTAATTAAAGAAGAGGTGAGGGAATTTTCAGAATTTATTAGTTCAGAACTGGAAGAAGTAGTGTGGGTAAAAGCAGATATTAGGGGGAGGGGGAAAGGAACGGTATGTTTCGGCTTTGTCTACAACCCTCCGGAGAATTCCCCGTATGCAAGAGAAAGCTTTTTCGATGAGTTAGCTATTGAAATAAACAGAATTCAAAATATATATGAAGAGGCAGAGATTGTGCTTTTAGGGGACTTCAATGCGAGGGTTGCAGACAGAAAGCCCCTTTACAGCAAGGGGGTTGCCGAGGCCGTATGTGGGGATAGGCACAGCAAAGACAAGGAATGTAATAAGAACGGAGAAAAGATTTTGGAACTATGTGGTGCAGAAGAGCTATATATATTAAATGGTGTCTGTGTGGGGGACGAAGAAGGTAACCTGACGTATATAACAGAGATTGGAGGAAGTGTAATAGATTTAGCAATATGTTCCAGAGGTTCACTGTTGAAGAATGGGGGGAATCACACCACCTACCAATTGTCGTCAACATGCAGGGAGCGGTGACAAAATCAAAATCAAAAGGGAACCCACAAGTTAAAACTATAGAGAGAAAAGTAAATAGATTCAGATGGAGGGAGGAAAACTGCAGAGAGTTCCAGAACTACTTCCAGGGAGAAAATTTTGAGCTGATAAAGGTAGGGATAAGTTTAATGATCAGTAATGATGAAATTGAAGGGGTAATACGTATGATTGAGAATGCAATTATGATGGCCGGGCGGAAAATGCGCGTGAAGGCTAGAGGAAAATTAGGGAGAATTAAAGGATGGTACGATGAATCTTGTAGAAGGAAGAAAACCGAAGTTATTAGGGCACTGAAGTTATACAAGAGAGGAGGGGATGATACGATGAGAGAAGAATTTTGTCGTCTAAGAAAAGAATATAGGGAACTGCTCAGCAAAATGAAAGATGAATGGCAGGGTAAGGAAGCTACAGCACTAAATAAGGATTCTAAAGCTAACGACTGTAGCAAAGTGTGGAGCAGGATACATTCTTACTGTAGGGGGAGCAGAAGTGGTGGGGGGAGCTCTATTAGTGATGAAGTATGGATTGCATATTATGAGAATCTGTTAAATGCTGAAGATAATTGGAGGAAGAGGGATGAGTTTGGCGTCCCGAGGGGACTGGAGGCCGCTCTGCCTATGCTGGACCAAGTCATATCGATAGAGGAAATTAAGGGAGTAATAGCAAAGAGTAATGGAGGGAAGTCAGGTGCTATTTCGGGAATAACAAATGAATTTTGGCAAGAGTTGAGTAACAATAGGTTCATGATGGACAGCTTGGTAAAAATCTTTAACAAAATCTTTGAAGGAGGTAGATTTCCGAGGGCGTGGCAGGAGGGGATAATTTGTCCAATATATAAGAAGCGTGGGGACAAACTAGACCCAGGCAACTATAGAGGCATAACTTTGCTTGATAATTTGAGCAAAATGCACACCGGGGTCTTATCCAAGCGTTTAATAGCATGGGCAGAGGGCTGTTCGGTGTTCTCGAGACTCCAGACAGGGTTCAGAAAAGGGATGAGAACCAGTGACAATATAATGGTGGTTAAAACGGTGATGGACAAGTACATAAGAAGGAAAACAGGTAAGCTGTATATCACAGCTATTGATTTGGAGAAGGCGTTTGATTCAGTGAGCAGGGGAGCTGTCATGGCTAAGCTGGAAAAAATCGGGGTGTCACATAAAATGATACGAGCAATTGAGAATGTGTATTCCGAAGTGAAATGTGCAATTAAAGCTAAAGATGATGTAATTGTAGGAGAGATAACGTCTAATATAGGATTAAAACAGGGATGCAAATTATCCCCGGTGCTTTTTTTTGCTATTTATCAACGATATTTTCGATTCAAAGGGCTTTGAGCAACGGTCCAACCCTGCTTGGACAATTATGATATCCCGGGCCTAGCTTTTGCTGATGACATCCTTCTACTTGCTCTAACACCCTATAATATGCAATATAGTATTGACGATATTGTGAGATACTGTGAGGACTGGAACTTAAAAATTAACCCGAGTAAGAACAAAGTTATGGTCTGCAAAAAGGGAGTTAAACTGGCTAAGAACGAAAAGTGGGTCATGTATGGGTCGCAGTTAGAGACGGTGAAAAAACTTGAGTATCTAGGGACGATAATGGCGAGTAATGGTAAATGGACCGAACAAATTAAAAGGGCAAAATCGAAAGGGCTAGCGGCATTGGCGAATGTTAAAGTGTTAGAGCGTAGGTTACCGAATCTTGACTACAAAGTGTATAAGAATGTGTTCAACGCACTCATCGTTTCGAGAGCACTCTATGGAGTGGAAGTATGGGGTTTAGAGGAAGGAACGAAAACCCTGGACAGTATTGTAAGTAGGATTGCAAAGATAATTTTGGGGCTACCTAGTTGCACGGCGAATTGTGGAGCGAGAATGTTGTGTGAGGATGTAAGCATTAGACAACATATCATAAAAAAGGTCATAAAGTCTTGGATTCGTTTAAAAGCAGGTGGAGGGGGGGGGGAAATGCTTAAGGTAGCCTACCTGCACCAAATGAAGCATCAGCAAGAGGGCTACTGGGTGGACGGGGTAAGAAGTGTACTGGAAAGATTAGGAATGGGTTATTTATGGGATAGGGACTTACAAAGAGAGGAAGGCAGGGTGTGCAAAAAAGTGTGTAGAAGGGTTAATGACGTAGAGTTGCAGGTGCTAAGAGGAGAGTGCACCAGTAGGAGAACCTTAACGGAGTTCTGCGAAATAAGGAACTTTATGAGCATAAAGCCTCAATGCCTAATGAAAAGAGAAATGAGAGGGATAATGTGGTGGTTAATGGGGGTGTATAAGAACAAAGCGTTGAGAGAAGTAGGAAAAGAGGTCATTTGCCTGTTTTGTGGGAAGGTTATGGGTGCAGCGCACCTGATCAGGGAATGCAAGGAAATTAAAATGATAAGAGCAAAATTTGTAGACAAAGCAGATCTAAACAGAATAGAAAATGAAAATGAGTATCACACTTTAATTAAATTACTAAAAAGGGAATGGGGGAAAGCAGGTCAATTAGCAAAATATTTTAATACCATCAGGGCAATGTGGAATAAGAAAGCGTCGGACGAGATTCAGAACAAAGATGCATGTAAATTAAGCATTCAAGTACAGGAGACGGCTTCCTAAGCTATAAATCTTGTTAAAGCCTAGGAGAGCCTATCTGTATTAACTAGGTAGCCTATACGATTACTACAGTACAGCCACATATTGCTGTCTGTAGATTTTTTCTGTGAGTTTGATGGTTTTTTTTTCCTTACTACAAAACTTATCAGACTCTTACAGTCAGTAAGGGCTCGATAGGGAAATAAAAGTAATTCTTTCTGTGATGTGTCTCCCATGGAGAACTGTCTAAAAATGAAGAACACTGTGTCCACATTTATGATTAAGAAAGAACTTTGTGCAGTCTCCATCAGAAAAGTTGCCCAGTGATATTGTGAATGAAGATAACTACTGCAAAGCATTATTAAGTTTTGAAATAACGAGGAAGCTATGAAATGCCGAATGAACATTTGGTTTAATTATCTAACGCCATACTGTAAATTTATGTTATCTATGTGTTTATTGTCTGTATGTCACGATATGACTCTCTGAGTTAAAGTGACAATTAACAAGTAGATTTGGTATGACTGCATGCTGAGAAATGTGGGCACGGCCAATGTGCATCATCAATAACATTAAGCTATTTAGTATACTTAGAGATTGAATTTTCCCTCCAAGCTTTGAGAATATAGGAGGTAATCTCTAAAGTCTAAGCAACGTAATGTGACGGTATATAAAGCATCGATATTTTGGTAGATTTCATTGTCATCCCTCCTTAAACCCAGAGAGTCCAGTTAATTTACGTTATTAAGTTCGGGAAGACAGTGAGGGTAGGCAACCTCTACTGAAATGTTAGTTAAGCCATGAGTTTACTGACAGTAAGCCGATGACGCGGTGACTGCTGATCGCGTTATCCGCTTTATAAGTGAGAGTGGGTTAGGGCCAACAATCTAAATTTGCCAGTATAAATTAACTCAACGACTTGTTCGTTTTTGAATGATAATTTTCTGTTTTCCGTAATTTTTGTTTATTTTTATAATTTTTATTTTAATTTAATTTTGTTTTGTTTTTGTTTTATTAATTTTTGGTGTTTTCAAATTTAGGTGTCCACCTCAAAATTTTTAAATTCGATTCCAAATGTATATTCTTTAATCTGTGTTAAGAGGGGCAGATGACCTCGTAGTTCCGCCCCTTAAAACAACAATAACTAACTTACACCTGGACCGTCTGGAGTTTCCGTCGATACAGCAAACTTGTTATCCATGTACAGTCAAAGAGTGGAGAATTATGAGTGTTATAGGAAGTTATAAATTTTGTAAGTGTGAGTTGTTACTACTGGGCCAAAAGTGAACGTATTCGAACAAGGAATATTCTGTCTATTTATTGACGAATACACCTTGTTTTGTAGCAGAATACATATAAGCATTTTGGTTCCCACGATGTCGTTTTAAAGCTCACAGTGCAAGCTATAACTTGCATACAACGACATTTTTACGTAGCTACAACATAAAAATTAAAATGTGTCGATCTGAACAGTAACTGTGAAACACAAAGAAAATGACCGAAATTTATCTGTACGTGCTAGGCTAAAGGAATCCAGGAATCTGGAATAATGCAAAGACGTGTTAATAAATAGTATCGAATACGTATTTTGTGATAACAAGAGTAGATAGTGAAGATCAGTGCGGGCTGACACATTCCGTCAATATTTACCATTACGTCTAGTTTGGAGTGTGGGGAGGGGGGCAGTGAAACACGCCTCAGGCAACGCGTGTCATGCCATTTCGTCCAAATTCCACGAACAGAGGCAGGTGGTTAACTCTCTACCGGCCCACTAGTGCTATTTCGTCCAAACACCTATGATTGACAGCTTGACAGGTCTACAATAACTTTTTATTTCATTGCGTTTCTTGTTAGAAATAACTAATATTTTGACGTTTGCAATAATGGACGTTACTCGCTCCGCTCGTTTGCTACCAGTCAACTATATTTTACAATGAAATGCTTATAATGTAAACATAGGCCTAGTGAGAATAAAAACAAATATTTTCACAAATTAAAATAATTAAAATATATCCACAGTTGCAATACTAAAATATCGTTTTAAAGGGAGATATGGAACTGCGCCCATAATCAGTGGTATATGCAGATCCTTTTAATTAGGCCGATTGAACTGCGCCCATAGTCAAGTCGGTCGTTAGCCCAAGTTCGGTTTAAGGGGAAGTGACGGACTGTCTCCCACCACTAGCTTCTGCACTGCGGAGAATATGAGGTAGTCCCCCGTCCCGATAAGCAGCTGTACTACGGGCCTCCGGGGGTGGCAGCTAATCACACGTACCACTACACCACAGAGGCGAATAATAATAATAATTTATTTTATTTTTATTTAGTCACTTTACCCTCTAGGTTGGTGGTTCCCACGGACTCAGCGAGGGAACTCACCACTACCGCCTCTATGGGCAGTGTCCTGGAGCCTGGAACAACTGGTCAGGAGGGATACAACTGGGGAGGTGTGATCAGCACTTCGCCCAGGCGGCCTCATCTGCAAAGCGAACAGGGGCCTCATGAGGGATGGGAAGGGATGGAAGATTGGGATGGATAGGCAAGGAAGAGGGAAGGAGGCGGCCGTGGCCTTACAGTAGGTACCATCCCGGCATTTGCCCGAAGACGAAGTGGGAAACCACGGAAAACCACTTCGAGGATGGCTGAGGTGGGAATCGAACCCCCTCTACTCATTTGGACCACCCGAGGCTGAGTAGACCCCGTTCCAGACCTCATACCACTTTTCAAATTTCGTGGCAGAGCCGGGAATCGAACCCAGGACCTCCGGGACGGCAGCTAATCATGCTGACCGCTACGCTACGGAGGCGACATAATAATAATAATAATAATAATAATAATAATAATAATAATGAAAATCCACAGCCTTTTTCCAGTCATTGGACCGGGTCAGGGTTGGAATGAATAAAGCCCCCATCTAGTGGCGAGAACAGGCATTGTTCCGGCTTCCGAAGCCTGTCGCACTCCTCTGGGACAATGATTACTGAATGACAGATGAAATGAAATGATATTGGAGAGTGTTTCTGGAATGAAAGATGACAGGGAAAACCGGAGTACCCAGGGAAAAACCTGTCCCGCCTCCGCTTTGCCCAGCTCAAATCTCACATGGAGTGACAAGGATTTGAAGCACGAAACCCAGCGGTGAGAGGCCGGCGCGCTGCTGCCTAAGCCACGGAGGCTACACTAATAATAGTAATAATAATACAACTCTCTCTAATCCACCATAAATAACTACCCCGTTAAAAATATAATAATCTTCTAAATGGTAAGATTATCTCACACTAGATTATTAAACATTTGCAATAACAAAACTATTTTTAAAATATGGTTAGGTTATCGAAAACATCCCAATGTACCAGTTAATGCTAATATTGCTAGATCAAAAATTAAATATTAGTCTGTTTTGAAAACTGTACCTGTTTTATGTATCCCAGGCCAACACTAATCTCTTTTCCGCAATCTGGACAGGGTCTATTATTAGTTGTTCGCAATCTGGACGGTGTTTGACTTGTTCGCATTTCAAGACACAACCGATTTGAAATGAGTCAATTCAAATTCACACCACTCGACACAACATAATTCGGTAGAGGGGAGGAGGGAGGGATCCTACCTGACCGCTCTCAATGGGCGCAGTTCCACCGCCCCTTTTAAAGGTTGATACTAATGACCTGGGTCATTAGTGAAGCTTGGGCACAGTTCCTTACAATCCGTTTTAAATATCTTATCATATATCAAGCAGGAATATTTGTTTATTCGTTAAAATTACACGGGGACATTGAAGGGCTTTGGGGAGGGAGCCTGAAGGGAATTTAGGGAAATCATGTCCTTCCGAAACATCTAGGAAATGTTCCCTTTAATTTGACACCTCAATCATCAAAATCGGACTTATAATAAAAAGTAGTTCACTGGACAAAAAGTTCCTATCGGAATTAAATACAAGATAATAAACTCACTATTAACTGCACTGCCTCAACCCTTGTCAACATTTCGTCTGGACGAGATGGCACTTATTAACTACCGTAATGTAATAATTTGTAAAACCAAGCTGGACGAAATGGCACCTGGACGAAATGGCTTGGATTCAGGCAATGTCCCCTGTTAGGATTCTCCTAATTGACCCCCGTGGAGCTCGTTATCAGCCGAAAGATCCAGTCTAACTGCGGGATTTTTAAAGCAAAGCTTGTGTTATGTTCACCTTGATTTGATTGAAGGAAACTATATAACCGTTAATCTCGTGATCATAAGACATGAGGCCTCCTTTTTACCTGGAATCTGCACTATTGGACATGGAATTTACCATGAAAATATTATCTACATTAACCGGGGATGGAACCCGGTCCACCTTGGAGGGTGGCAAGCAGCTCCACCTCTGCAATCACGCCTTGATTCTATGTGTATTTGAGTGTGTTGAATTTCTCTGATAATAATAATAATATCGTATGGCTTCGGGTGCCGGGTAAAAGAGTTGTAATTTTTGGTTGGTTCCTTAGTTTAGGGGCTGCGACAACGCGGTCATGTAGCCCCAAAAGAGTTGTAATTTGACACCCAAAGGGTTCCTTGAAGCACTATGAAAGTCAAGGAGGTTAGATATCTAAGCTCCTTGAACACTATAGCGCTTTCTTGTAGAGAAATGAGGAACTTTGTGTTGGCGGAAACTCCCGAGATTAATTTTGCATTATAATCACGGCCTACTGAATTCAAATGGGTTCTTTGACATGCCAACATCATATGGCATACGTGTCGTGATTTTTTCCGCCTTTCAAAAAAAAATCACTCTCCACGGCCAGGAGCGAACCTGCAAGCTTGGGGTTAGTAGACCGACACGATAACCACTCACCCACCGTGGCAAGCTATTTCTCTGATAACCTGAGTTTATGTAGCCTATTGACAGTAATAGTGCCTGTAACTGTACCGTAATTATTAGGATCTAGAATTATGATTGGTGCTTCAGGACTTGAAATAAGGTATCATTTTCCCGGAACGAGTGTGAAAAAAGTCGCTGGAAAAATACTATTAGGAAGGCCACTGTCAGGGCCGGGATTCAAACGTTTGATCCCCGGACATCCAGCTCCACCTTGCAGGAATACTTACTGTCACGCTATGGTGTGAATTATAGTTAAGATGTGCAGATGACCTTGATGTTCCACTCCCAATAGTACAAACTGACGTTGGACTGTTTCAGATTGAGCCGTTCACACACCTGTTGACGCCCAATGGTTGTAAAATACAGGACAATTTTAGACCGCTGCAGAAAAGAAATCACCGCACGATCAAGTACATAACCTGTAAATTTCCACCTAACGATAAGTCCGATGTATGACCACAACAAAATAAAAGTTATGCAGGGAACCAAATGTTTTATTATCACTGAAATTACATAGGCTAGAGGTGTCCGTACAGCACGCCGCGCGGCGCCGCTCCGGCCTCGTCTCTCTTGTTCCCGTACTGCATTCCTGTGTTGTGCTTGATCGGTCGAACGTCAGGCAATATTCAGTATATTGAAACAGAACGAAAACAAGGAAAAATAAGTTATATTGTTATCCGTATGGGTAAATTTTACCACAAGAGTTTATCATTATGAAACACCATATGTAATCACTCTCCTCTCTTTTCAACTTCTATGCCCAAGACAGCGGGTTCAAACCCGGCCGAAGCCGTCGGATTTTTTATGAGTGTTAAAATCCCTCAGTATGCCTTCCTTCGGAGGGGAAGTAAAGCCGGCGGTCCCATGTCATAGATTTATGGCATGTTAAAGAACTTTCCACTAATTACACCTGTGTGAAACTAAATTGTATAGGTTAAGAATGAAAACAACGCTCCTTGGTTGCTACGTTCGTTGCCAAGAGCCGACTGCGGTCACGTCTTGTAGCTAAGTTCTGAACTAGGCCTAGTAGTCGTTGACGGTGGCGTTTGGCGGCCAAAGTAGTAACTATTTAAAAAATTCAAAGTTGCAGTCCTTACTTGAATTAAAAAACAGATACACACACTAATACAGTCATCACAATTAACACCGGTTATCAGACAGATTCTACACACACCCAAAGTACACGGGGCTACATGACCGCGTTGTCGCAGCCCCTAAACTAAGGAACCAACCAACCATCTCCTTTCAAAATGCAAATTATCCTCTACCATTAGGCCCCAACCATCAATTAATAGCGATCTTTGCATATCGAGCTTCTCCTTTGGGACCTGTTAAACAAATAACGATATTTTGCACTCTGGTGCAGTCCCTTTGGGAATGATACTTTTGTACCACTCGGTATTACCCATCTGACGAGTCTGTACTGTTCTGAAGTGAGTGCGCTGTTAACTATTTACATATGTCTGTCGTCATGTCAGTGCTAGTGTGAGGCAAGAGGGAAGGCATGTACACTCCACTTCAAGCGTTATTGGCACTAGAAGGTCGTGTGTTGTTCTAATGCTGGTACTAATATATAATAATTAGCAACCCACCCTGGCTTCGCCCGGGAACAGTTATGCATGAATTACGTGATAAGCGCTCTCTTTTCGATGTCAATGATCTACGACCTACATCCGTTTTACGTCTCAGCATGATGGGTTAAAATCAATGACTGGACTATTAATTATGTTATCATGAAGATGCATGTGCAACGAATTCTTGTCAGACGTAATTTAAGAATGGCGAGGTGCATGAAACAAATTCCACTTCCGTCCAATTTTAACTTGACTGGGTATTTTGCGGAACGAAAGCTTCACAGGCGAAATGAAGAAAAGCCGAGTTGCACTACCAGGGAAACTCCAAACACAACCACTCTTCTCTAAAGTCTTAACTCAACTCGACAGTTTGCTGCTGGCTTCATCTCGCGGCTAGCTATGCTGTAACTGGGCTGATAGGCTCGTCCCTAGCTAGCTCGTAAACTGTCGCCTCAGTAATTGACTGGAGATTGTTGGAAGAAATGAAAACGTAAAAACAATTATAGTGGGCGATGTTTTCAAGATAGACATATGCTATCACAGACTTGTTTTTAGAACGTTCAATGCCGAACAATTCTTACACTCATAGTATACAGATATTTTTAACGGTTTACCCAGCGTAAGCTTAAAAAGTGCACAAACGCTAGTCTTTTTGTACCACTTTTCACTGAAATCGATACTGCTTGGCTTCCTTTGATCATAAATATTGAACCCTTATTGATATTATTTTCTATAGAAACCTTCCTCGAGATATCCTTTACAGAATGGTGAAAACCGCATCAAAATCCATCTCGAGATTACCCGTGACATCCAAAAATCGAGAACTTTGTTTTATACTAAGCAGAGATACTATTACTACTGTAATAAGCAACTATTCAGTTAAGCGCGCATGAATGCCACAAAACTATTCACTTAACATAGACTTAAAATACCCAACTGACCAAAGCCAAAGCTCGTGCCGCAATGATTAATCGATATGCCGTACAGACTGGGCTATCATCTACACGAAAACAGATTGCGTCTCTTTGCTAACCATCGGCAAGGATTCCTCAGAATTGTAATACCATCCTTTCACTTATAAACGTCTAAGTCCCATACCTAATACGAATCATTATCCTCGTATTATCCTCATGAACATCATGTTCAGATTCACTGGAAGAAGCATCTTCGTGTTCTGACGCACAGCTGTCCTGCTCGGTATTCTACCATGAACACTTTTATATGCTAAGTCTATATCTGAATTGTCACTTCCACCTACAATTTCAACATTGTGCTCATGATCACAAAGTAAATCATTTATACCCTTATAGGCTAGTTTGTCCATTGCAATACATTCGCCAGTCCACGAGAAAATTAGATCCCACTGTATAAACTTACGCAAGCACGCGCCCGACTGAGCATACAAAGGTGTCAATAGCTCGAAAACATCAACATTAAAACAACGGCGAGCAATAAGGACATCATGGGAGAACCCATTGGTAGCGAAGGATGGAAGGTAGAATTCCCGTTGAATTGCGGAAAATGAATTAGCGGATCAAGCTGAAAAAGATGCGGTATCACTTCTACCTCGTCCAATGGAGGTACCCGGTAGAGAGACTGGCATTTTGGAAGCGTCAGTGGCTAGCTGACCCAATGCCCAGTAAACTGAGAGCGATCAAGGGAACTACACGCGTGTGGCAGAGCTCTTTTCGGTCACGGAGGGAGTCCGTCATTTTATGCAGGCTAAGGATAGGTCATACAAGATCCACCCACTCGTTCCTAATGAAAGCCGTCTTCACCGTGGCCCACATTTTAACACAGTGTGTGGATGTTGCTGACTTACGAACAAACCTTGGTTTGCAGATGACACTCAAACTTATATTAGCCGATGACGCGGTGGCTGCTGATCTCGTCATCCGCTTTATAAGTGAGAGTGGGTTAGGGCCAGCAATCTAAATTTTCCAGTGTACATTGACTTAAAGAATTGTTCTTTTTTTAATTATGAATTTTTTGTTTATTCCGTAATTTTTGCTCATTATTATACCCTTATCGGTTAGTCTGTCAATTGCCTGCTGTAGACACTCGTAGTCAAGAGATTGGGATGGTATCGTCACATAAAGAGGATGGCTCCCCACAGGATACCTTGAGTGTACTTTGGCCAGAGTGTCCCCGGGAAGTGACCAAGGGGAAGGCCTCGCGATGTGTGGGAGAAGCAAATTTATAAGGTCCTTGAAGCTAGAGATAAGAACTGGCATCAAATACAAGAACAACAGTTGTGGATGGACAGGACAAATTGTAGACGGCTCATTTTCTGTATAACCGCACCTGGATTGCCAGAGCGAAGAAACGATGATGATGAAGAGTTATATTTAGGCGGCTTCGGTGGCGTAGTCGGTAGCATACTGAGCTTCTATACCCAAGATCGCGGGTTCAAATCCGGCCGAAGTCGGATCTTTTAAGAGCGTTAAAAATCCCTCAGTATGCGTTCCTTCGGAGGGGAAGTAAAGCCGGTGGTCCCATGTCATTGATTTATGGCATCTTAAAGAACCTTCCACTAATTACACCTGTGTGAAGCTAAATTGTATAGGTTAAGAATGTAAACAACGCTCTTAGGTTCCTACGTTTGTTGCCAAGAGCCTACTGCGGTGACGTCTGGTAGCTAAGTTCTGAACTAGTATTCGTTGACGGTGGCGTTTGGCGGTAAAAGTAGGAACTACTTGAAAATTGATCGTCTGCAGTCCTTACTTGAATTAAAACAGATACACACAGTAATACAGTCATCACAATTAACACCGGTTATCAGACAGATTCTACACACACCCTAAGTACACGGGGCTACATGACAGCGTTGTCGCAGCCCCTAAACTTAAGAACGAACCAACCAGTTTTGTTTTGTTTTTTGTTTTGTTTTATTAATTTTCGATTTTTCCATATTTAGATATCCACCTCTAAATTATTAATTTCATTCCAAATTTGTATACTTAAATCTGTGTTTAGAGGGGCAGATGACCTCGTAGTTCCACCCCTTAAAACAATAACTAACCAGAATTCCCTTACGCGCACGTCTTAATGGGTTAAATGAGATCCATGGTACGGTACCTTGTCAGTATGTCTCACTGTTTTAATGCTAAGCACCTAATCTTCAGGTACCGGTACGCGGTGAAACGTGCCATATACAATATAGATGTGTCGGAGAAGCAACGCATTGTAAGAACAGTTAGTTTGTTTACATTTTGTTCGGTGCGCTTGCGATCCCAACTCAACTCGGTTAGACGCGGCGAAGAGCTGTCACAGCACCGGCAGTCAGAACCAGCAAACCAGCCAAGAGATGCAGGAGCCAGCCTGCTGGTGTGCTGTGTAGCATAGCTATCTCGCTGTGCGTAGCACAGTAATACAGTCGCAGTGGAAGTTCGACTTAAGGTGAAACTCAAAATGAAATCAAGATCTCGTTTTACTTACCGCTGGGCCCATGATTTTGTAAGTTAACAAGAAGTTCCGTGAAGAACTATACAGCCTACTTTTCATGCCAATGATTATTCTACAGAATATGAACCTATATAGAATAATGACGAAATTAAGTTGGTAATATCGAAATATCTAAGGTTTGGTTGGTTCCTTAGTTTAGGGGCTGCGACAACGCGGTCATGTAGCCCCGTGTACTTTGGGTGTGTGTAGAATCTGTCTGATAACCGGTGTTAATTGTGATGACTGTATTAGTGTGTGTATCTGTTTTTTAATTCAAGTAGAGACTGCAACTTTGAATTTTCAAATAGTTCCTACTTTTGCCGCCAAACGCCACCGTCAACGACTACTAGACCTAGTTCAGAACTAGCTACTAGACGCCACCGCAGTCGGCTCTTGGCAACGAACGTAGCAACCTAAGAGCGTTGTTTACATTCTTAACCTATCCAATTTAGTTTCACACAGGTGTAATTAGTGGAAAGATCTTTAACATGCCATAAATCTATGACATGGGACCGCCGGCTTTACTTCCCCTCCGAAGGAAGGCATACTGAGGGATTTTTAACGCTCTTAAAAAATCCGACGGCTTCGGCCGGGTTTGAACCCGCTATCTTGGGCATAGAAGCTCAGCATGCTACCAACTACGCCACCGAAGCCGCTCGAAATATCTAAATAGTTCAAAATATACCTGGTATAATGTAGCCTCACAGAGAACTACAGTTGGCAGCCCTGGTGACTGAATATATTCTTAGTTCCATCTCTTAAGGTACAGAATACAAAATTTGGTTGAAGTCCAATGGACGTTACATGCAGTTAGACACTGGATCTATCAGCACGCGTAAAAGCATGTTGCCAACAATGTCATGCGGGTGCTGGTCAGAAATAATCTGAAATATTATGATATCTTGTTGTGCCAATTTTGGATGAAATCCATTTGTTAGTATAGAAGTTACATGTATTTTAAAATTGGACATATCAGCAGGCATAGAATCATGTTGGCAGCACTGCCTTGTATTAATTACTCCAAATTAATCTAGAATGTCAGGTGCTATACGTGTGCAAATTATAGAGCTGTTGGCTTGCATACTTTCTGATATATTGATATTAGGGTAACAAAAATATAGACAGCATTTATTAACAGTTGGCAGCCCTGATTGCTCTCAACAATACTTATAGTCATATCTGTTATGGTACACATAGCACATACGAAATTTGGTTGAAATCCAACTGATAGTATAGAAGCTACATGTATTTAAAAATTGGTACTATCTGCAGGCTTATAATCATGTTGGTAGAACTGACGTATATAAGTTATTCCAAATTAATCTAAAATGTCAGAATATACGTGTGCATAGTTTAAAGCTGTTGGCTTGCATACTTTCTGATATATTGGTATTTGGATAAAATAAATAAATAGAGAGAGCAATTATTAACAGTTGGCAGCCCTGGTGGCTCTTAAGAATACGCGCAGTCATATCTGTTTATGTACAGATATTACATACAAAATTTGGTTGAAATCCAATTGATAGTGTAGAAGTTATATACATTTAAACATTGGACCTATCAGAAGGCTTAAAATTATTTTGGCAACACTGTCATGGTTGGCCTCCTGGAAATTAAACTGAAATAGTCTTATCTACATGTGTACCAATTTTGGAATAGCTCCCATGCATACCTTGCAAGATATCCAACATGGAGCTCAAATTTCTAGTGCGTTTTATCAGCAGTTGGTAGCACTGACATCATTTTCAAATATGGACGTGAGATATTCCGGTGCACATCTTTACTCATACTAAATTTGGTTTTGATTGCTGCAGCCGTTTAGGAGTTGATAGGGGGGGACACACACACAGCCAGATAGACAGACAGACACACATTTTCCCGGATCGATCTCATAAGTCTACTTTTTCCTCATTTTTGAAAAATGTGAAAAGTAGGCTAAAAAGAGGAAGATTTCTATAAAAGAAATAAATGGATCAAATTGCATAAGGCTAAATTGGCAGAGATAAAATATCTCAAGAGTTTAAGTAAAAATCTCAGAGGAGTGTAGGTCGTAACTCCGTAGCAATCACGAAGCTAAGTCCGCCGAAATCAAATAATTATAACAAGAAAAAAATTAAAGAAGGATGCTTAAAGTTAAAATATGAAAGACAAAAATAACTCAAATATATATTTTGAAAAAGTTGCGCAAAATAAAACATTCACTTGGACAATATAGAAAACGTAAATCTAATAATAATACAATTAACTAACTCGAAACGTACCAAAATATAATAAACGACGACTCTCTTCAAAGCCGATCAGACAAGAAGTATCTGTGAAAGCCAAAATGCGTTGTCATGAAACATCGTAGGAGAGGCGTGGAGGGAGGAGAAGTTGCGTAGGAGGAGGGGTGATATACGAAGTAGGAAGGAGTGGAAGGGTGAAACAAAGTTATGCAACATCTTGGCAAGATAAAAAGAAACGTAATATTGAAAAGCAAAACAAAATAAAATACACAAAATTACAATAAAATGAAATCGAACAAATGAAATAACAACAATTGAAAGTATACTCAAATAATAGACTTAGCAAAAATTGATGTCGGTCTTTCACGACACACGAAAAACACCAATTTATTAATGTACGAAGTAGATCAAGGAACTGTAACCTTATCACATATAGCCTACGTACTCGAAAAACAAAATGGAACAATGTACGCACGGGAATCCTAACACTGGTTCAGTAATACTGCGGATATGTTCACACAAAAAAGCTGAGCTGTGACCAATCAATTGTCTTGCACAACATACATCTTTGCTTGTGACACATAAGTTGAGCGAAGTCTCAAGAGACTCACAAATAAGCCAAAAAAGTACTCTATTACTTTCAAGTCGAGTTTCAAAACTATGTAGTTAAGTGATGAATAACGTCAATTAAAAAAACCACAAAACTCACCACATGACATGACACAGAATGGGAAAGGATGCGTATATACGGATAATGTCCAAAATCACATGAAAGCACACACGTAAATAAAATACCGAAATGATAAAATATGGAAGTGAAATTATTACATGACAGTTATTTAATTAAACGTTGAGTAGTACTTACCGTAGTTGGTCGTGAAATGTGGACCTAGCGGCCGGACACGTCTGAATCATTTATGACAATTCGTGAAGAGAAAGAGTAAACACGCGCAGAGTTGACAGAAGCCTCGCAAATCTTAAACGCGTAGCTAGGAGGAGATGAAAAAAAACAACACGTTTCATCCCTCCCTAAATATCGGTAGAGCCAACAGCAAACTAGAATACAGAAACTAGCAATTGTGGCAGAATATTACACCATGGTAAAATCAGACTCCAACCAATGAGAAAAGCAAGGGGAGCAAATGCATAGGGGCCCATAGGCAACGAGCGTCCGTTAGTGGTGCACGTTAGTTGGAGCACTGCAACAGGGGTGGACATGTCTGCGTCGACGGTGCGGCGTCGTCTTTTGTGGGCTGGACTGGTAGCACGCATACCACTGCGTCAGCTTCCATTGACTGGGAACCACCGACGCCTCCGACTACAATGGGCACGTGCACGCCGATACTGGCATGCTGAGTTGCGAAATGTAGTGTTTTCGGACGAGTCCCGCTTCAACCTGTTCTACAGTGTTGGCCGCATACACGTTCAATGCCGTCGAGGAGAACACAATCAGGCAGACTGTATTGTTGAGCGGTATAGCGGAATAGCCTATAACAGGCGATCGCGCCTCGTACGTCTTGCGGGCAATCTGAACAGTGACTGCTACATCAGGGAAGTTTTACAGCCCGCGGCATAGCCCCTCTTGCAGCCGTTCCACAGGCCATATTTCAACAGGAAAATGCCCGCCCGCATGTGGCGAGGAATGTGCAAGCCTTCTTCGCATAACGACGGATACCTCTGCTTCCCTGGCCTGCCCGTTCGCCTCACATGTCGCCCATCGAACATGTCTGGGATATGGTCGGTCGGCTACTTGTTAGTTCAGGTCCACCTGTCGCCGCTGTTGATGCGTTGTGGACGCGCCTACAAACTGCCTGGGACTGTATTCCCCAGCAGCGTATTCTAGCGCTGTATGATTCCATGCCACGACGTCGAGCGGCTCATGGTGCAGGACGTGGTGGCGCGACGCCGCACTGAAGATCGACCGTCAACGTGCATGTAGCGGACTGTCCTTCTAATCAGTAATGTATTGTCATGTCATGGAAATATTAACTGCTGAGCTGAGTAATTGCACCGTATCTTCTGTATACAAACCACTAGGTGCTGGTTTTTCCTTTGCTACCCCTGATAATTTCCATAAACATTGTGTCAATTTTGTAGTTGGTGACTTAAACAGTCACAGTACAGTATGGGGTTATGCTCAAGACGATGATAATGGAGAAGAGGTGTTAAAATGGGCCGATACCTTCCAATTAACCCTCATACATGACAGTAAACTTCCTCCATCCTTCAATAGTGGGCGGTGGCATCATGGATACAATCCAGATCTGATCTTTGCCAGTGAGCACATAAGCCAACAATGCATGAAGACAGTATGCTCTCCAGTTCCTAACTCTCAACATCGGCCTGTGATGTGCCAAGTTACTGCATTAGCCCAACCGATCACTATACCCTACCGTAGAAGATTCAACTTCCGGAAAGCTAATTGGGAGAAATTTAGTTCTACTTTGGATAGTTTTGTAGCTGGCATCCAGTCAACACCAGATGAATGCGATACATTTGTGAATGCAGTGAAGAAGGCTTCACGGTTGTCGATGCCTCGAGGGTTCAGGACACAATACCTCCATGGCTTAACACCAAAAACAGCTGATCTGATGAGTAATTATCTTTCACTCTTCGAAGATAATCCATTTAGTGACGAAACCATTTCAGCAGGAAAAGAGCTAATATCCACCATAGCATTGAACAAGAGAGAAAGATGGCTGAAACTTATGGAGGAAACTGACTTCTCTGTTAATAGTCAGAAGGCTTGGAGGCTGCTAAATAAATTATATAATGATCCAACTAAGAGTTCCACACATGCAAACATCACTGCCAATAAAATCGCATCACAGCTCATAAATAATAGCACACCAAGATCGCCATTTAGAAAATCAGATTTCAAACTTCAGGATAAGGTACACAATCAGAACAGTGAACTCACAAGACCATTTGATCTTCATGAACTAGAAGCTGCCGTCCGTACATGTCGGAATGATATTTGTGTTGAACAAATTAAACATTTTGGCAATGTCACGAAAATTTGGCTTCTAAATCTATATAATCACTGCATTGCATTTTTCAAGATCCCAAAATTATGGCGCAAGGCTCGTGTAATAGCTATTTTAAAGCCTGGTAAAGTACCAAATGATCCTAAAAGTTTCAGACCAATCTATCTTCTTTGTCATATTTATAACATCCTAGAGAGAATGATCCTGAATCGTTTAACTCCTGTAGTTGATCCTCTTCTAATCCCTCAACTAGCTGGGTTCAGACCAGGCAAAAATTGCACTTCTCAAGTTCTACACCTTACTCAGTTCATAGAAGATGGTTTTGAAAGGAAAAATATCACTTTTGTTGATCTCTCTGCTGCATATGACACCGTAAACCACAGAATACTGTTACATAAACTCTATAATCTAACGAACAACTATGGATTCACTAACATGATAGCTACACTTCTTCAGGATCACCGGTTCTTCGTTGACTTCCAAGGACATCGCAGCCGATGGAGAACTCAGAAGAATGGATTGCCCCAGGGATGTGTATTGTCTCCTATTTTATTTAATGTGTAC
Organism: Meconema thalassinum; assembly: GCA_946902985.2. NCBI lineage: Eukaryota > Metazoa > Arthropoda > Insecta > Orthoptera > Tettigoniidae > Meconema > Meconema thalassinum. The sequence continues at coordinate 220,741,823 of OX336391.1, forward strand.
ACAAAAAAAAATGGATATGTAAATGGACTCTCTGGATTTAGAATTGGAACATGGAATGTAAGGTCAATCATGACAGGAGGAATGAAACAACTTGGAGAAGAACTGGGTAAATATCAATGCCCAGTAACAGCAGTTCAAGAAACGAGACTTCTTGAGGGTGTTTTGAAGATTGGAGATACTCACACGCTCTTTAACAGCAATGAGCAAAGTCAGGCCTGGACTTCGGGGGTTGGATTTGCTGTTCACAATAGAATGATATCGGCTGTCAACAAATGGGCTCCAGTAAATGACCGCATCTGTTGGAACTAGAGAATGTAGTAGACAAACTACCAAGACATTCAATTCACTTGATAATGGGAGACTTCAACGCCCAAGTGGGCAGAGAAGAACAGTATCGTTCAACGATTGGTCCTGACAGTATCCACGAAACAAGCAATGAGAACGGTATTAAACTAATAAACTTCGCCGAAACAAGGAGAATGACCATCAGAAGCACATACTTTCCCCCCCAAAGTAGTACATAAAGTCACCTGGATATCCCCAGATGGAAATACGATGAATCAGATCGACCATTTGCTTGTTGACCGAGGACATCATGGTAGTGTCGAACATGTGCGATCTTTTCGCGGAGCAGATATGAATCCCGATCATTTTTTGGTGATAATCAAACGACGTCTGAAACTGTCTACCAAGTGGCGAAGAAATCCTGAAAAGATGGCCTGCTTTGACAAGGATAAATTGGAAGATGCAGAAATGAGACAACGCTATCAAGATAAAATTGCTAAAAACCTCACAATATCGGAGAACCCTACCAACGTGGAAGACACATGATTGGTATTGAGGAATGCAGTGTCACAGAGTGCAAAAGAAGAACTTGCTTGCCATCCAAAAGGCAGAAGTAAACCTTGGTTCGATGGAGAATGTCGAGGATCTGTTGTGATGAGATCAGCGAAGAGAATACAGTGGTTAGAAAACCTCACGGAAGAAGCAAGGGTAGCCTACTGTGAAGCGAGGCGTAACACGGACAAACTCATAAGAAAGAAGAAACGGGAACACCATAAATGACTGTTGAAAGCAGTAGAAGAAGCAAAGTCATCACGCTCTTTTTTCCAAGCCTCAAGTTTTGCCAGAGGTGTATACCGACAACGTACTTTGGTTCTAACGAATGGGACAGGTGAAGTGGTACCGCCAGAAGAGCAGGCAAACCTATTTAAAGATCATTTTGAGAACCTATTGAATCGGGACTTTCCACTGACGGTGACATCTCAGGCGGGAGCCTTTTTTGATAGAGTAGAAGTCCCTGAACCATCAGAGGAAGAAATCATTGTTGCCCTAAAATTACTCAAGAACAACAAGGCCCCAGAAGGTAGTGGTATTACAGCTGAGATGCTTCGTCTGGGAGGACAAGCTCTGATGGATGCATTGAAACGATTGATATCCACCATCTGGGCAGCAGAAGTAATTCCAGAAGAATGGAAGGGAGCAATTGTATGTCCAATCTTCAAGAAGGGTGATGCTACCAAAGTATCAAACTACCGAGGAATTTCACTTCTTGAAATTGGATACAAAGTCTTTACAACTCTGCTGTTAAACCGAATGAAACCATTGGCTGAAGGAATTGTAGGCACATATCAATGTGGGTTCGTCTCTGGACGGTCTACCATCGACCACATATTTACTTTGAGGCAGCTGATGGAAAATTTCTATGAGTTTGATCGGGAACTACACCTCATCTTCATCGATTTTCGGCAAGCTTATGACGGCATTGACCGCGCCGCACTATGGGAAACGTTAGAGGAACTTGGCATCCCATCGAAATACATTCGTCTAATCGCAGCCTGCTACTCCCAGTCAACTTCTAAAGTACGGTTTGACAATCAACTATCACCACCTTTCACTATCCAAAATGGATTGAGACAAGGAGATCCATTGGCGCCAATATTATTCAACTTGGCCTTGGAAAAAGTAAGCCGTGACACTTGCCGAACCAGAGAAATGGTGATGGTGGAAGCAGATACAATTCTAGCATTTGCTGACGATGTTGTGATCCTTGGTGACACTCTAGAGCAAATGTGCGCTGATACTTCCCGATTCCTCCAAAATGTAGAGAAAATTGGGCTGGAGGTGAACATGGACAAGACTAAATATCTTGGAGTATCATGTCGTCGCGTTCTCCCTCCTTACATTGTTGTAGACGGACATACCATCGAACGAGTTGAAGAGTTCAAGTACCTGGGCTCAATATTAACCAACAAAAGTGAAGTGACGAAAGAAGTACATCAACGCATAACAAGTGCTAATCGCGTGTTCTTTAGTCTGAACAATATCTTCAAATCTCCTCTATCTCAGAAGAACAAAGTCCATCTGTACATGACACTGGTGAGACCAGCACTTTTATACGGTTGTGAAACTTGGGCGACATCAGCAACGACAGAAGATTCAATATGTGCTTTTGAAAGAAAGGTACTTCGAAAGATATATGGGCCCGTCAATAATAACATGAAGGTAAATGGGAGAGACGAAAGAAAGAAGACCTGTACCAGAGGTTTGGAAAGTCACACATTGGACGGATAATGGGACAGAGGCGACTACAATGGTTTGGACACATCTTACGAGCGGACGGATCCCTTTCTAAGAGAGTCCTCCAATCTCAACCCACGGGAAAACGCCCGAGAGGACGCCCAAGAACACGCTGGAAGGATCGAGTGACGACGATCCTTCAAGAAGTGGAACCAACAGCTGTGGAGGATGATGCTAGAGACCGGAAAAGATGGAGTGCCATCTGCAGCAAATACCTCCTCTCATGATTTACTGACTTTCCTTTTATTGGATCCTTTTTGTGTTTTGTAATAATTTTCCCTTTGTAATAATTTTTTTGGTTTTTCTAATATTTGTAATATTTATCTTTTCCTTTTGTTATTCTGCTGTAGGCCTCAATGGCCTGTTTAATGCAATAAATGATGATGACGCCAATGATCAACCACAGCCTCAAGGGTGTAAAAGCTTCATTTACGCTGACGATCTTTCTCTTTCTGCCCAATCAGAACAGTTTGAAGTTGTAGAGCATACACTCAGTCGTGCTCTCAAACAGCTGGGTACCTACTATGAAAGGATCCAACTCATGCCCAATCCTAATAAGACTCAAGTATGTGCCTTCCACCTGAAACATAAACAATCTAGTCGGAAACTTGAAGTATTCTGGAATGGTATGTTATTGGACCATTGTTTCCATCCCAAATATCTAGGTGTCACCTTGGACCGTACACTCACATTCAAGGAGCAGTGCTTTAAGCTAAAACGGAAGATCTCTTCGAGGAACAGCCTCCTCCGTAGACTGGCAGGGACTAACTGGGGCACCCATGCCCAAACGTTAAGGACAACAGCATTGGCCTTATGCTATTCAGCAGGAGAATATGCCAGTCCTGTGTGGTACATGTCAGCCCATGCAAAGCAGGTGGATGTAGCCTTAAATGAGAGCTGCAGGATTATTACAGGTTGCTTGAGGCCAACTCTAATCAGTAAAGTGCACTATCCTGCAGGGATTGCTCCACCTGATATCAGAAGGGAAGTGGCTGCAAACAACGAAAGAAGTAAATCATCTGCTATGACCTCACACCCACTCTTCGGATATCAACCTTCTGAGAGGAGATTAAAATCGAGAAAGAGCTTCCTAACAACTATTCAACTATTACAAGGAACAGAAGCAACAGCTCCAGTTGCCGTGTGGAAGGAGAGGACCGGCAGTCTGTCTGTATGAATGGAACCAAAGGAATCTCTACCTCCTGGTCACACAGAGAACTGGCTAATCTGGAAGTCCCTGAACAGACTGAGGGTGGAAGTTGCAAGATCCAGGGACAACTTATATAAGTGGCATTTTCTGACCAAGACAGTCCTGTGTGATTGTGGCGCAACCCAGACAACACAACACCTCTTCTTCTGTCCATTGTGCCCGTACAGCTGCACAATGAATGACTTGACTGAAGCTAATTCAAGTGCTATCGAAGTGGCTAAGTTCTGGGAAGAAACTGTTTGAAGTCGTCTGTTCAACACATACTTTGTACTTCTGACACGAATAAATAAATAAATAAATGTCCCTAATCTGTGGTATAAAGTGCAATGTGGTCACATCTCTTGTTCTTGATATTTCACTTTCTACAAACAGTAGTGCATTTTCCAATAAATTAGGTTGACAATTCAAACGATGCACTAACTGGTTGGCGCCTGAAACAAAATTCACACTCTATATTTCGGAAGAAGATTTAGTTTTACTCATTTCAAGCAACTCAGTTGAAATATTTTTTGATATTCAGCACTTGTTTTTTTTAATTTTTTAATTTTCTATATGATTTTTTGAATTTTAATAAAGCCCAATATTTTATTTACACTTACTATTACAAAATTTATTGTATTTTTGAAAAAAATTAATGTGAAACCCAATATTTCATTTTATTTTATTTACAATGTAAGAATATCCAATTTTATTATTTTATTTCATTTTTTAATAACAATTTATCACATAAACATTTTTCATATCAAACGGACATTAGACTTAAGTATATCTGTAGTATTATATTTTATTCTTAATTGATTTTATTCTTAATTTCATGTTACCATCTTTTAACTGTCAAGAAAAATGAGGCAGAAAAACACTTCAGAGATATATATGACAGTGCGAAAGTATTGGCAGAAACCATTCATTTGGTAAAAGAGGTTCCTCGATTCAGACAATTAAAAAAAGAATTCTACCCCAGAAGAGTATTAAATTCTATAAATGACTGTGAGTTAGGAATAATCTACTACAATTTAGTGTTGAATCTACTATCAAACTAATGCTGAGTTTTTAAATGCTCCTTTTTGTTACGTAGGCCTACTGGTAATTAAAGTGAAATCTTACAGAATTGCAAGTTAACTGTATCAAAAATCCCAAATTGTTTTGTGCACTTTGCAAAATATATTTCATAAAATAAATGCTAAAATTGTTTCTATGAAATAAGATATCTATGTTTTTTCAAAATTATGACTGTGCTTTAGATGATTTTCTCAAAATGTCTTCCCAGAATAGCTAGTAGGGGATAGTAATAATAAAAAGTATTTCAAGAGGGGTCCGAGAAAAAAATTGCATAGACCAATACTTTTCAATCCATACATTGAACAAGCAATGAAAGAAATTGGAGTAAAATTCAATGTAGGAGTAAAGATTCAAGGAGAAATAATTTCAACTCTGAGATTTGCTGATGACGTCGTCATCTTGGCCGACATACCAGAGGAGTTGAATGAGTTTTTAAATGGTATGGATTCTGTCTTGAGGAAAGAATTCATGATGAGAATTAATACATGTAAAACAAAAATGGAATGCAGTCGAATGAAATCAGAAACCCCTTTGGATGTCGAATTGGCAGGTGAACAGCTAAAGGAAGTAGGAGACTTCTGTTACTTAGGAAGCAGAATAACCAGTGATGGACGAAGCAAAGAGGATATAAAAAGTAGGTTGGCTCAGGCTAAGAAAGCATTTCTACAGAAAAGGAATCTGTAGACATCGAATATAGATTTAGGTATTAGGAAGTCATTTTTGAAAGCCTTTGTCTGGAGCGTGGCACTCTACGGTGGTGAAACTTGGACTATTGGTGCAGCAGAAAAGAAGAGAATTGAAGCGTTTGAAATGTGGTGTTACAGGAGAATGATGAAATGAGATGTGTAGATAGGGTATTAAGACGAGTGGGAGACGAGAGATGTTTCTGGCAACTGCTAACGAAGAGAACACGTACTAAGACACCCAGGAATAGCAAACTTAGTTATGGAAGGAAGGGTTGAGGATGAGAACAGTAGGGGTAGACCAAGGTTAGAATATGTTAAACAGATTGCGTCGGATGTAGAGTGTGGTAGCTATGTAGAGATGAAATGATTAGTTCAGGACAGGGATGCATGGAGTGCTGCATCAAACCAGTCGATAGACTGAAGACTCAAACAACAACACAAGTATAGTGATGCAAGTCTGTTACCCTTTTACAAAACTCTACTGAATCTGTTTCGCTGCTATTGTGCATGAACATAGTTTATACACCAGGGAAAACATAGGACTATTGCCATTTCGAAATGTTCCCCTGTTTCAGTATGGTGTCAAAAGTTACGTTTCCTCTCAGTAGCGGGCACTGTCACATACCACCCGCCCGCCCCGGTGACGCCATTTACGGACTCATCAGCTGTCAGTCCGTGAAGGGGTTTACCATTTATGTTGCACAGGGTGATGTGTGGGCTCCAATCAGGCAGAGCATAGCAGAGAAACGAGTGGGAATTAGGAAACAAAACTACAGTGGGAAAACATTCTGCGCTTGTGATATCCTAATACCGCCAGGGTCGGAAGAGAACAAGAGTTGACCAAGAGAAGAGGAAAGAGAGGAGTCTACCATAGGTAAGTTGAGGCAATACTGCTCCCGTAATGACTAACCCACCTTTCATCAATTGTGAGCACCACGGATTGTTGCATATTGATTAATTGTTCTTGGTTTGCATAGTGCTGCATACTGTGGGCTCAGCGATGGTTTTAAAATATTATATTGCATGATAATGAACAATTTAATGAGGATCAGCAATTTACATTGCACCACAAATCATACGGCTGTACAAGCAAACATGTTGTGCTGTGATTGCAATGAACATTCCGTGGTCTACATTCACGAGTACACGAGTACTCAACCCGCCAATGGCCGCCATATGAGCAAAATATCCACGCTCATTGACAACCATCTTAAAAAGAACCGGCAGCAGTGGCTACGTTCGCTAAAGCGCAGCGTTAGGTCATGGGGCCAAGCTCTCTGCTGACTCGGTAGACGCGTGGGTTCGAGCCCCACCGTCGGCGGTCCTTGAAATCGTTTTCCGTGGTTTCCCCCATTTTCAACACCAGGCAAATGCTGGGACGGTACCTTCTGACAGGCCACGGCCGCTTCCTTCCACATCCTTGCCCAGTTTCATTCATCTTCATCCATTCCATCTCTCATCCCGACGCGCACGTCGCCCACGGGCGTCGCGTCGACTAGAAAGACCTGCACTCGGCCTCTCAGGAGGCCACACGACAAAAAAAATCTATAAAGGAAGGACGCTCTTAATCTCGTGGTCATGGGCTGAACCACAGAGCGCATCATTTCACTTTGGAAAATGTCATATGTATTAAATTGAATTGACCACCTCGTGGTGTAGTGGCTAACGTTGTTGGCTGTCGCCCCGGAGGTCCAGGTTTGATTCCCAGCTCTGCCAAGAAATGTTAATTCTGGTATGAGGACTGGAACGGGGTACATTCAGCCTCGTGTGGCAAAACTGAGAAGAGTAGGGTTCTTTTCCCACCTCAGCCATCCTGGAAGTGGTTTTCCATGATTTCCCCAGTTCTACTCCAGGTAAATGCTGAGATGGTTCCTAACTCAAAGCGACAGCCACCTCCTTCCCAATCCTATCGCCAATTTGCAAATACACTCACTAGTACTGCCATCACAGAGACCACGATGTCGCAGCCCTCAAAATAAGCAACAACAACTTCATCTGCTGTGTCTGGCTTAGTTCATGTTGTTAATTCATTTGAGGGGTTTGGGTCATATTGTTTATCAGCCCCGTGTAAAAAATAGTATTATTATTTTATTTTATTTATTTATCGTAAGGCTTTTAGTGCCAGGAACGTCCGAGGACCTGTTCGGCTCGTCAGAGGCTGTAGCAGCTTCTAGCGGACACGCATAGGATGAGTTACAAGTTCCGTTCAATTTCAAGCAGTTCCAACTTTCTCTACCAGATGTCAATGATACCTAGTGGTGAACGTTGGAACTTTGATAGAACGTTCCAACGAAATCTAACCTAGAAATTTAGCTTCACACGAGTTTAGTCTGGAAGGATCTTTTATATGCCATACATCTATGACATGGGAACGCCGGCTTTACTTCCCCTCCGAAGAAGGCATACTGATGGATTTTAACGCTCTTAAAAAATCCGACGACTTCGGCCGGGTTTGAACCAGCTGTCTTGGGCACAGCAGTTCAGCATGCTACCAACTAGGCCATTAGTGATTTAAGTCCACTAAGGAGCGCTTATGAGCAGTGCTTCTGCGATGCTTTGTTTTCCAATATCTCCTCAGTGCAGCCAATAACTTGTCCTTCCTCTCCTGTGTGAGGAGTGGTCGGGTCTTAATCACTTTGGGTGGTGAGGACCAAGAGATAACACTATCAAAACATTTGGAACGGTCAAGAATACCACAGTCTATAATGCCAGCGTTATTCAAGCCTTGCTTCACTTCATTAAGCCCCAAGCTGCCAGTCTTGTAGCCATTAAAAAAGTTTAAGGTCTTCTTGGTGATTCTATCGTTCCCCATCCGGAAAAGGTGCCCGTAGAATTTCAGTTGTCTCCGTCGCATGATAGTGGTGGCTGGTTCCAACTGACGGTATAGTTCGGTGTTTGCTCTAAGTCGATAAGAGCCATCTGGGAGCAATCTTGGACCATGAATTTTTCGAATGATACGTCTCTCAACTTTCTCCAAATCAACCATGTTGCCTTTCTTGTTCATCAAGAGGATCTCTGCTGCATATAAAAACGGTGGTATAATAACGGTTTTATAATGACAGATCTCTGCATTATTTGAAATACATCTCTTGTTGTAGCGGTTACGTGATAGATAGTAGGGTGCATTGTGTTTAGTGCTCCCCTCCGGGATTGAAGTGCCATCTCTGCCATTCGGGTGGACCCACTCGCCGAGATAACGGAAGCGATCAACTTTCCCAATTGTTCCATATGCAGTTGTTAAAGGGGCTTTCCCGTAATGAAGACTCCCAAAATGCTTGGTTTTGTCATACGATATTTGAAAAACCTGCCTTCATCGCTATCTCGTGTAGTGCTTGGACAGAAATAACAGCATCCGTAGAGTTGTTGGCTAGGATTGCTGTCATCTGCAAAAGCCAAGCATCTAATCTCGATCTTACGAGGGGCAAATGACCTCGTAGTTCCACTCCTTAAAACAACAATAACTAATTCGATTTTCACGAGTTCCAGCTCCAATGTACCCAATTTTGATTCCCAGATTCCTCAGTGCATATTCCCATGTATTCTTTTCTTATAGGCCAATCAAATTAGATCCCAAAAAAACGTTTTGAGGAATTAATTTCCAGAAAGCTGGACATTGTTTTAATACCTTCGTTTGGTCCTAAATGCGTGTAATCGAAGTTTGCACCATCCCAAGAGGTGTGCATATCTTTTTGGACCCAAATAACCTCGAAATATTTCCTCTTTTTTCAGTTTTTTGCTTTTAGCTCGAAAACGATACGTTGGACAGAACATATCAATCAGTTCAATATTAAAGAAGGTTAAAGTAGGCGTCGAATGAATATCAAAAACGTCACATTTGGTTCATTGTTATAGCCGAAATCAAAGGTTCAAAACTGGGAAAATTTCTCATTTAGGTGCAAACTTACATTTTGCGACTTTCCAAGACCACATATCTTCTGAATAGATATTCCTATTGAACTCTGAAATCGTGAAAATAAAATCAGCTGTTTCATACAAAGTTGTTGTACCTACTCGATCATAATGTATAAAACAGCTGATTTTTCTTTCACGATTTCAGAATGTGTCCCAGTGAAAGTTTCAACGAAAAGACAGAGTGGTTCCTCTTAAAGCTTTCAACTCGAAAGTCAGGGTTCACGTTTAAGATATACCAGTAAATCCAGATACACTTTTCCGGCGCATAACACTTCTTAAAAATTCTGAGGGACAGCTCAAAAATTATTTTGAGTTTGAGTTAACTCCTTATCCCCTTTCCATCTTTCATGAAACAGGAATGCGGAAAAAACAAGTAGTTCCGTGAAGAACTATACAGCCTATTTTCATATATCCTACTTATGTTAATTGCCACTATCAACATACACAATTTCAGTTTGATTGCTGTAATAGATTCGTAGATATTGAGAACCGACTAAATATTTCGGATGGTCGCCATGTTGGATTTTATATATGTAGGTCCTAGAGTTATGTATTGTTACATGCAGATTATTGTGAACGTGTAGTATTCAAAGTTCAATCGCATAATTAGGACACAAGAAAAAACAAGGAGATTTAAAAAAAATTCACAGCTGCCATCTTGAGGTTATAGAAACAATTGAAATAAATTAGATGCCAGTGGATTAACATTCGGATAAAGATTTACTGTACCAAGTTTCACTGCACGCGGATGGTTAAATTGCGAGAAACGTCCATGTGAATATTTATAATTCGCGTCACCGCCATGTTGGATTTGTGATCACCAGGTTATTTAAAGTCCTATAGGTGAACTTAAGTTCATAGCCCCTATGAACATTAAAAATGCAGTTTGATTGCTAAAATAGATTCGTAGATATTCAGTATCGTCTAAATATTTCGGATGGTTGCCATGTTGGATTGTTAAATGTATAGGCCATAGAGTAATGTATCATTAAAGGAAAATAATTGCGTAGGTTCATTATTCAAACTTTCACTTCGATCGCATGACTACATCACAAGAAATAAAAACTTAATTTTAAAATTCGCACTGCCGCCATCTTGAGGTTATGTAAAGAATTGATCTAAATTAGATACCAGTGGATTACAATGTGTATAAATATTTCCTGTACCAGGTTTCAGTGCGCTTGGAACATTAAATCGCGAGAAAGGTCTATTTAAAATGTTCAAATTCGCTTGGCCGCCATGTTCGTTTTGTAGTTAACCGGTTTTTGAAAATCTTATAGATGGACTTCCAGTAGTGCCCTTTATCTCCGTACAAAATTTTAGGGAGATACCGCTAATAGTTTCAGAGATATAGAATGCCGGTGAAATATTTCGCACATCCACCATCTTGTGATTATGTAAACAATTGAACGAAGTTAGATGTCGGTGCATTACAATGTATATAAACATATACTGTACCAAGTGTCATTGCGTTTGGTTGGTCAAATCGCCAGAAACGTCTATTTAAAAGTCGCAAATTCGCTTGGCCACCATGATGGTTTTGTAGTTACCAGGTTTTCAAAAGTCACATAAGTGAACTTATAGTAGTTCCCTCTATCACCATAGAAAATGTCAGGGTAATATCGGTAATAGTTTCGGAGATATTGAATGCTGGTGAAATATTTCGCACAGCCGCCATGTTGGATTGGTGAGTCGTAACAAAATTTGAAGGGCACGGTCGAGGTCCCCGGGAATAGTGCTATGAATTTTCCAAGTTTCATTGAAATCGCACCTGCCGTTTAGATTTTATTAAGGGGGGACACACACACACGCACACACACACGCACACACACACGGACAAAAGGTGATCTCATAAGCCTATTTTTTTCAAAATTGAAAATAGGCTAAAAAATTAAATCTGTGTTCTACGAGGGGCTTTTTTTAAGTAATACCCGTTGTGATATTACGCCGTTTTAGCGCTGCGGTCGTCATTCCGTGCAGGTGCGCTGTGCATCTATTGGCAAGGCTGAGACACCATTACGGCAACAGTCGCCCATGTGTTGGTGCGTTGACAATTTTTTGAAATCGCACCGCCGATCGCTAGTCCCGCCGACTCGTAGACAAGAGAGAGAGAACTCCCCAGTAAGATATGCTGCCATTTGGCCATCACTGTCAGGCAAATTACTTCAATTATTTTCAGATTCAATACTTCTCAAATCTTCCATATCAATCATAATTTCTTTTAATTGCATGTACTTTTACTAAAATAAATAACTTACACTGTAATATTGACATAGATGAGATCTAATTATTATTATTATTATTATTATTATTATTATTATTAATATTATTATTATTATTATTATTAATCGACAGGCATAATGGTGGGAAATATCATAGCCACCAGGGGCGGCTCCTGACTAACATTTTAGGGTGGCCCAGATTATATTATTGTTGTTGATTTTATTTTAAACATTATTTTATATATGGCATTTATTGTTGCCAATATTCCCATGATCATAATTCCACGCAACACAACATTTGAAACAAATATTAATAACTGTACTCACCTGGCTCCTTGTTTGTAAATACAGGCAAAAATGTCCTTAGTTTTGATCCATCTTGGAACGTTATTATAACATATTTTGGTTGACGAGGTCCTAATCTTTTAATTTATAATTTTGTGTTCAGAGGTAAAGACAAAAATGGATTATTTAATAAATATTCCACTTCATTCATTTTCGTATGTCGCACACACTCAGCAAATTAAATTACTACCACAGAAGTTAAAAACGTATTCACAGAACTCACTAACACTAGCACTGTACTTGGACACCAGACTGAAAATGTATATAAATACAGTTATGTTTGTGTTTCAACAGGCTGTAAACAATGGCTATTAGTGGTCTACCTGCGTATGGCATGGGGTAAACCAATCTCCCTAAGCCGGTTTCAAACAGAGACAGAAGAAGACGGAAATAGAGATATCTTCTCTTTCATTCTAGAACAATGTTATGGGCCAATTCTCCAGGCCCTTGAGAAGACACGAAAAGCCTTTCGTAGCCCACAATAATTCGCGTGCAAGACAGTGCTATGTCCACTGTTTGGTCACCCGGCCCATTACCCCATATACTTAACATGGAAGGTTCCGTGCAGTGGCCCTCGCTATTACAATACACCGTACGAGACTGTCAGGAACTTAAGCTAGGAATGTGTTATGTATACTGAATTCTTTCTAGGGATTCTAGAAGGGAAAACCACTTATTTTATGTAGAATATCTGTAATTTAAACTAATTTTATAAGACATTAATAATAAAACAAATTTCGTGCAGTACGGCCTAACGGTCAAGGGTGGGCAGGGCCCTTTCGGCCCTTAATGACGCACCGTCCCTTATAGCCACCCACATAATCTCTTTTTAACTTATAAATTGTAATTATTTTTTGCATTAGTTTAATATGGAAGGAGAAGAGTGTTTCACTATATGTATATATTTAATTGACTTAATGTAATGGAAGACTTTCAATTCGAATATTTAATAATTTTAACGTGAGGGCAAAGCAAGCGAGTACGAAGGCTTTTCTGTCAGGTAGCAGGGGAAGGATATGTTGCAACTTGAGATATACGTGGCCGGGCGCACCGCGGAAGACTTTCCTGGAACTTGAGGGAACAACGAACGACGCTACTGGGGCTAGCTTTTTCCAAGAAGACGGTTCACCAGAGGTCATATCCTCAAGAACAAGGGATCTAGCCTCGTACCAGGACCAGGATATCTTATTTTGGCTACAAGTATTGTGATTCTCAGAATTTACACCACGCTAAGGCTGAACGAATCAGAAGAGGGACACCATCACATGTCGGAGGAGAAGGGTCGGTTTCGATGAAACACAATAGGTGATTGGTCAGCGGTCATGGGTGAAGTGTACAGTGGAGGGGGTTGAAGAAAAGTTATAAGAGACGTTACCCGCGTCTCGAGAGCCATTCTATTCTGAATCTTATTCTAATTTTGATTCTCCATCAGCAATCTGCGTTTCTTCACAGTTAAAGTTGAAAATATGTTGGGACATATACCGTCCATACATACCAATGGTGATAGTTGCGTATTTGGCTATCATCATAAATGTGATTTATGAAGCTAGTACTTGATCACACACAACTAAGTAATTTTACAACATCGAATACAACAAGAAGATGACGGCGATATTCGGCAGCAGACTACAGATTTTCTCTGGGACGAGCAAAACCTATCTTGTGAAGACATCAACGGTGAGCGCACTGTCAACATCACATATTCTCTGTTATTCAATTAGTAAATTTTATTTGGGCACAGTAAATTTAAATTCATTTAGCTTCTGGAATAGTTTAACTTACCCTCATATCCTCGTATTCGTTTGTGTTTGGCCGCCACGTTAATTGTAAATTCAGAAATTCTTCTATCATAATGTCTTCCATAAGTGTTCTTGTTAATATCATTAAATTTAATTCTTGAAATTCATTCTCCGTGTTTCCTCCTTATAGTTAGAACTAGCTATAAGACGAACCTATCCTCTCATCGCAAATACTATACTGGTTGGAAATTTAATTTCCCTACCGGCTGAGTTTAGAATATTCTACGTAGCCGAGGTAATACGGTAAGTCATTATGTTTTTATTTATTTCGGTGTTCAGATGGCATTGAACCCGATGGCTTCCAACCAATATGAAGTTTTATTGTGGTTTATCCACAGTACTCCAGGTAAACACAATTACAATTGTCAGCTCAACAGTGGAGCTTCTCAGTCATAAACATTACATTTGTACGCCCAAGTGGAAAGTGTACTGTTCAAAATATTACATCACTAAATCAGAAAAGAGATTATGAGGTTGGGAGTGTGTTGAACTTGTCTCATAACCTGTATTTATGTGATGACTGTAGTAGTGTGTGTTCCTGCATTAGGGTCAGGCGTAGGGCAGGTGTTCTGGGACTTGAAATAAGGTACTTCCTGGCATTTTGCATGGAGGGAGTGTGGAAATACCCGCTGACAGCGCCGGGATTCGAGCCTGCGATATCCGGACTTGCTGCAGCTGCCCGCGTGGTCGTTGTGCATGATTTAACGACCACGGCTACGCCTCGGGACTGGCTTAGTTCAGTAAGAGTGACACACGATACTGCTCCAGTGCATATACCGGAGTGAGTTCATCATTCAGGACACTTTTACTTACCGTTGGAGGTAAGCATATGATCAGATATCTCAGTAATCGTGGATTTACGTGAAATGTAATATATTAATAGAATTACTCTTCAGTCGGTCAACACAATTGTGCCCAAAAAGATTGGGTGGGGAGTGAAAAATATCTTATCACTCTAGTTCCTGAAATAAATATTTCATGAATTGCGGTAAATTACAAAATAAGCTATGCTCATAGAGATTAATGTTCCGAATCTGAAAATGGTGTCACTTTTTTAAATTTAATATCACGTCATTAGGCTCAATTCCTTTTCTATTGATATAATCAAAATAACTCTTTACACTCTTGCCAATTCTGGTGGGTTCCTCAGTTTAGTGGCTGCGACAACGCGGTCATGTAACCCCGTGTACTTTGGGTGTGTGTAGAATCTGTCTGATAATTGGTGTTAATTGTGATGGCTGTATTAGTGTGTGTTATCTGTAATTCAGGTAAGGACTGCAGACATTCGATTTTCAAGTAGTTTCAACTTTTGCTACCAAACGCCACCGTCAACGACCAACTAGTTCTGAACTAGGTTACTAGATGCCACCGCAGTCAGCTCATGGCGACGAACGTTGGAACCTAGGAGCGTCAGTCAAATCTAACCAATAATTTAGCTTCGCACAAGTGTAATTAGAGGAAGGTTCTTTATCATGCCATAAATCTATGACATGGGACCGCCGGCTTTACTTCCCCTCCGAAGGAAGGTATACTGAGGGATTTTAATGCTCTTATAAAATCTGACGACTTCGGCTGGGTTTGAACCCGCGATCTTGGGCACAGAAGCTCAGCATGCTACCAACTACGCCACCAAAGCCACCTTCACTTCACCTCTATGCAGTGTAATTACCAAGATGGTTCCTAACATAAGACCTGGCTTTAAATACAAATACACATGCTTGTACACACAGTAAATGTAGCTTCGAAGCCATTTTTCAGTGTTGCCTTATTAACAATTAGTATTTTAGCTTTCAGTCGGTCAACACAAAATAATTCCTATTACAGGAATATGTCAGAAATTACTGAAAAAAAAATACATAATATAATTAAGTTTGCTGAGTTTTAATTCACTGGCCGTGAAAGCATATATACCATCTTTTTGGAATCCATCATAGGGAAGTGAGAACTCCTTGAGCTTTTAGCTCTCGCAGTGAAGACGCGCAGGTGCACTTCATAAAATGGGAGGTAGCGCGCAGTTTGCTACTCCTGTGGGGGTCCGGGCGCGGACACCTAGATCCCACTGATGAGTCAGCTTGGTGTCCTAGGCGAAAAATCACACAAGACACGGCACAAACCTAGAAAGATTGCTGAGATTTAGATATATTGTTACGGACTATTGAAGAAGAAAATGACTAACGGATGTTTTCTTCTTCAGTAGTCCGTAACAATTGAATGGTTACCCCGAATAAAGATATAACCGACAAGAAATCGAAAATTGAGTGCTCGATGGAATTATTATCTGTGTGTAATATTTTCCCTCAAGTGTGACCTACATTATTTTGTTTTATATTGCATAGAAGATTGAAAAACGAATGATTTACTTATGAGATTTAAATCAAAATCATTGTGCTTTTTCCTTTGCCAATAATTTTCTATTGTGGGTTAGATCTTTATTCGGGGTAAGCATTCATTTATACGAGGAAGGGGCAAAAGTCATGGCAACTATTTCTTGTCTAGTAGATATGTGAACGGGTCACAAACGTATATGTGTCGTGTGGAAGTTCTGCAGGCATAGTGTGTATGCAGAACAACAGATGGCTCTGTGATAGCTGGTACTAGTGCAGCGAGGGCTGTGAAATCAGTCAGTTGGTGAGTGTCGTGCGAGATGGAAGTAACCCGTGTTGAGCAGCGTGCTTACATCAAAATAGCAGTTCTCCGAGGGAGAAATGCGATGGAATGTCACAGTGAATTAGTGGAGTAGCTTGGGAATAATGCCCTACCATACCGTACAGTAGCACGGTGGGTAGGAAAGTTTCAGCAAGGACGTGTGTCAACCAGTGATGAGCAAAGTCCGGGTCGACCTGTCAGTGTGCGGACCGACGTGGCACGTGCCGTCATCGTGCAGCTCCTGAATAGACAGGCGATGGACGCTACTGGAGTTAGAGAGGGCAAGTGGCATCGAGAAACGCACCGTCCACGGGGTATTGCGCAATGAGCTGCAACTACGCAAAATCGCATCGTGGTGGGTACCGCATGCACTGCCGGAAGTTCAAAGGTGGTTGTGCTATGCAATATGCTCGCACGCTGGCAACAGGACGGCGATCATTTCTTGTCACGAACAATCACCATCGATGAATTTTGGGCCAGGGCATACGACCCAGAACTGAAACGTCAGTCCGCGGAATGGTGACATGCTGGATAACCAAGGAGGCAGAAGTTCCGTCAGAATCCTCCCCAATCAAATTGATGGTGATCGTCACGTATGACTTTGCTCCACATGACAGTACAGTGACCGCACAGTACTACGGGGACTTCCTGGTGCGACAGGTATGACGTGGCGTTCGGGAGAGACGTCCGGATCTTGTGGGCAGTGCAATAATCCTGCACGACAATGCAAGACCACATACAGTAAAGCAGGGTATGTAGGGCAGCTACTGCGACGTTGGGGATGGGAAGAATTAGAGCATCCACCGTATTCTCCCGACATTTCGCCCTGTGACTTTGATCTCATTCGAAAGGGTAATGGTGCGGCAAATGCTGAGGCAGATGGTATTCAGCGCCTCCCACATCGTTGGCGGCGTGTGGTGCAGTAGCAGGGGATTACTTTGAAGGTCCTTAGGCCCAGGTTTGTCATGTCAACTGTATGTGTACTGTGTTGTCATTCTTTTGTACCGTGAAGGCCATATTGCCCTGTATACTACCGTGATAAATTAAATTAGTCTGTTACGATATTTCAGTTCTAGTCATTGTCCACACATGTAGTTAACACCTTGTCCTTTCGTCTGTATATGTCACATTTTCCAACCGGACTGGTATCTTCATGGAAAAAAAAAATAGTTTCCATGACTTTTGCCCCAACCCTCGTATAAATCTTATCACATGTAATTCATTTCAGTTTATTCTTCACATATTCCAGAATTTGGAATTGTTATGTGATGACCGACTAACAGCTACAATAGTAATTATCAGGGCTGGCATGCGAAATTAAATTCATGGCTGTGGGGGCGAAAATAATTTAATTTCGCCGTGAGCGCGATATTCGGGAGCGAAATGATAATGACGGTCGGCGCGTAATTAAATCAAAGCGAAATTTAATTCGAAGCGAAATTAATTTCGTTCCAGACTTTTAATTTCGCTCCCGGCGCGAAATGAATTTAGTTCCAGACTTATAATTTCGCTCCTGGCGCGAAATTAATTTCGTTCCACACTTTTAATTTCGCTCCCGGCGCGAAATTAATTTCGTTCCACACTTTTAATTTCGCTCCCGGCGCGAAATTAATTTCGTTCCACACTTTTAATTTCGCTCCAGGCGCGATATTAATTTCGTTCCAAACTTATAATTTCGCTCCCGGCGCGAAATGTATTTAGTTCCAGACATATAATTTCGCTCCCGGCGCGAAATAAAATTCGTTACAGACTTTTAATTTCGCTCCCGAGGCGAAATAAAATTCTCAAACGGCATTAAGTTTCGCTCTCCAACGTGTATTTAAAATGCATGAAACATTTAATTTCGTTGTTGAAATTAAAATACAGTATATTGGTTTCGAGAGTTAAATAATGTTCTGTACGATGTTCAATGTCCTGACGTCTGTCTGTTAGGTAGTCAGCCCTAAGGCTGGTTGGATCCTCAAAAAGTACCGCCGGTAGGTTATGTGGGTAGGTACCCACAAAACCTCAAGGCAGCGCTATAGTGAGGCGTACTAGGCAAGATGAGGGGTGAGGTAGTTTGCCATTGCTTTCCTCACTGAGTCAGAACAGCAGTACTAACCCTATGAGTAGAACCCTTCACAGCGTCCACAGGCACTGACTGCCCCGAATTTAATTACTAAGCACCACCCATACCTCAGAAGCTTCCATATAATCACAGCCATGTTTAAGACTGAGACAGCGGTGAAAAGCCACATTTTACTACAACCAACAGTCAAATGCAAATGAGTCGTCAAGTTACAAAACTCGTTTAATCCACTTGTGAATAAGGATCATTTTCACGAGAAACGTTTCTCTGGACTTAGCCTCACGTATCTTTTGTGTTTGTTGTTTTCTACTTTTGGTTGGTGTTTTTGTGTTTGCTTTGTGCTTTTGCTTTTGAATTTGACTTATTGCTTTTCTTTCTTGGTTTTGTGTTTGTGTTCTGCTTTTGCTTTTTTGAATTTTGCTTTATGTTATTTGTTTTTTGTTCTCTGCTTTTGCTTTTGTTTTTGAATTTTGGTTTTTGCTTCGTCTATTTTGCTTTTTGTTTGTTTTCTGCTTTTGCTTTTTTGAATTTTGCTTTTTGCTTTATGTTTCTTGTTTTATGATTTTGCTTTTGTTTTTTGTGTTCTGCTTTTGCTTTCTGTTTCGTCTTTTTTGTTTTGGTTTTGTGTTTGTCTTCTGCTTTTGCTGTTTTTGAATTTTGCTTTCTGCTTTGTGTTTCTTTTTTATTCTGCTTTTGCTTTTGTGTTTGAATTTTGCATTTTACTTCGTGTTTTGTGTTTTTGGTTTTGTATTTGTTTTCTGGGAAATCAAAATAAAACAAAATAAACAAAACAAAATAAAAACAAAATAAAGCAAATAAAACAAGACAATTTAAAACAAAATAAAACGAAATAAAGTAAAACAACAAAATTAAACAAAACAAAGCAAAATAAAATAAAACAAAATAAAATGAGGTAAAATAAATAAAATAATTAAATAAATAATTTTACGACATGATCCTTATTCACAAGTGGATTAAACGATTTTTGCAACTGGACGACTCAAATGTACTGCACTGGGTCGTTGGGATGAGGGAGATGGCTAGCTGGGAGGCTTGTCGTAGTATAGTATCTATGTGTGCAGTATATGCATCGACCGTCGTCTGGTTATCCAGTGGGAGATGGTCCGCACGGAGGTGATTGTTGACGTAGGCGCGGTATTCCTGCCAGTTTGCTGTGTAGAAATTCTGGACCATCCTGGGAGGTGGTAGTGGGGGAAGAGGGAAGTTGAGTAAAACGGGGGCATGATCACCTCCTTTGAGTGGCAGGACAGACACGTCAAACAGATGGAGGAGGGAGTTACGAGCAATGACTGCGTCGGGGTGGTATTGGAGGAAGGACGGGTAGATTCTGGGAGAGGGACGAGGGTGCCGTCGATGTGACGTAGGTAGATGCCTAGGCTATAAAGTTCTAGGGCCGAACGGGAATGAAGGTTGAGGTCGGTCATTAGAATTAAATGGGGGAAGACTTCAGACACGTGGGTAATGCAGTCTTTGGGGATGGGGTGGTAGGGACGAATGTAGATGGTGGCTAGGTGTAGGACGCGGGAACAAATAAGGCTTTCGGGGAAGAAGAAACAGATTTCATTTCAGAAACAAAATTATATGTTCCATGCATTTTAATTTCAGGCCGGAGGGGGGACTAAATGCCGGGAACGAAATTGATGGTCGTTAACAAATTTTATTTCGCGCCAGGAGCGAAATTAAAAGTCTGTAATGAATTTAATTTCGCGCCAGGAGCGAAATTAAAAGTCTGTAACGAATTTCATTTAGCGCCGGGAGCTAAATTAAAAGTCTGTAACGAATTTCATTTAGCGCCGGGAGCTAAATTAAAAGTCCGTAATGAATTTAATTCCGCGCCAGGAGCGAAATTAAAAGTCTGTAACAAATTTCATTTAGCGCCGGGAGCTAAATTAAAAGTCCGTAATGAATTTAATTCCGTGCCAGGAGCGAAATTAAAAGTCTGTAACGAATTTCATTTCGCGCCAGGAGCTAAATTAAAAGTCCGTAATGAATATAATTTCGCACCAGGAGCGAAATTAAAAGTATGTAACAAATATAATTTCGCGCCAGGAGCGAAATTAAAAGTCTGTAACAAATATAATTTCGCGTCAGGAGCGAAATGTTATTCCATTGAACAATTTCATTTCGCGACGCTAAATTAAATTGATAATGCATTTCGTTTCGCATGCCAGCCCTGGTAATTATACAGACACAGTGATGGGGCTGATGATCATGATGTCCTAGCCCCTAAATAAAACAACAACTACTTAGCTGTCGATTGCTTTTGATTGAAAATGAAGTGTTGCAAATTGTCAAGAATACTGGGAGGAGCATTAGAACAGCCGCAGCTGCACTGGGTAATGGATAGTCTATATTTCATCCGGACGACAACCACTTGTGTGGCGTGAGATATGCTCACATATTCATCACAGCTAAATATTCATAACATTTACACAAGGGCTTGTAACCATCGTGGAGCTGAATGAGACAGGCCACACAATTTATTAGTCTATTCCGTGTCACCTTAAATAAGTTGATAACAATGTAACTTGTCACCCCCAATACAAACATGGTGATATATAGAGTACTGTTCAATCAGCGTTACATTCATTGTTTCCACACATGCTTCCAAGTCACCATGTTTGCAGGCACTAGACCTGGCATTTATAATGGCATTTGAAATTTGGCAGACATGTGCTGATCGTTGTTTGTCGCTGTGACTTGATTCCATGTTCGCCAAATTTCATTCCGCTGGTACCCTGTATTTCGAAAGAAAGAATCGGAATCATTTGGTAGGAGCGACGTTTAATGACTGCCAGCGTGCTGCTATTGGCTGGAGTTTGACAGGTAGTACAACACGTTGCCAGCGGGTGTTCATTCATTCTGATGATGAGGGCGATGATGATTATGATAAGGACTGTGAAAGAATGGAAGATGTCGAACCCTCGTCGAGTGACTGAATTAGTTAGTTAGTTATTGCTGTTTTAAGGGGCGGAACTACGAGGTCATATGCCCCTAAAAGTGACTGAAGATTGTGTTTATTGGTGTCAGTTCGCTAGAGACAATCCTTCCTATATTATTCTGCTAAGGTCCCATTCCGGTTTTGTACCGAAAATAAGGTCCTGTTAACACCAACCTACACATATGGGGTACCTACAGGATCCGCATAACCCCATGTGTGCCCGAAACGCACTCACTTCCTCTTTAAATGCCTCACAATTAAATAAATACTTTAAAAATGTACATTTACAATGGGAGCACCGTAACCTGGCGAGCCTGCCGCTAGAGCGCAGGAAAGCGCGGCGGCGGCAGCCATCTGGCGGGAGCGCGGCGTACTGCTAGCTGAGGAGTCTCTCAGCAGATAGCTCCGGTGTGGTCTCGCCAAGACTTTCTCTAGGGTTCAATCCTTTGCAAATGTAAAAATTGCTGTAGAAGAAACTCCCGAGCAAACAATAGCCGATGAATTCATTGTAACATCGAATATTGTCTACAGAGAGGTGCTGGGACAAGTACAAAACACTGTTCTTCATAATTCTTTGTGTTCTTCTCATGTACGTATGCCGTTTAACAACAATAAATACATTTCTTCAATATTTAAAACTTCGTTCTCTCACATTCTTCCCTACTACCCCATAAACCTACATTCACGCTGCGAAAGCTCGCACGGGCCCACTAGTCGATAATAGAACAAGTTGTTTTAATTCTATTGGTTCCCGTTATAATGTTCAAATTATCGCCTGTCAGCCAAAACAAAATGCAAAAACACGGCAACAATATTACCTCAGAGTGGTTTGTTTCAGTGTTTAGTGCAACATTACTTGTGTATGATCACGAAGAAGAGTCGCGAGACAGAGAGTGTAGGCCTACTTGGCACTATCATGACCTGATGTTTCTGTGCCAACTACACAGTGAACGACCATAAATCAGATTTCTTTAATTTTGAAAGATAAATCATCGATAATACCTGCATATTGAGCGATGAGTGTTCATATATATTCATCAGATTACTACGTATTAGCTGTAGTGTGTTTGCCCTCTTTGTCGTATTTATTGAATTTGAATATATGTGATAAAAGTAATACCAGCGCCGTGATGTTGGGGTAGTGCGCCTGCCTCTCACCCGGAGGCCCCGGGTTCAATTCCCGGCTCCGCCAGGGATTTTAAAACTGACGTGAGGGTTGGAACGGGGTGCACTCAGCCTCGTGAGGACAATCAAGTAGCTGTCTGACTGTGAGACAGCGCGATCACGAAAACCAAGATTATCGGCCTAGGGGACCCGATGCGCTGATCACGCGTCACCCCAATATCTGCAGGCCAAATGGCTGGGCATCGGTCGCTTGGTCGACCTAGGCCCTTCATGGGCTGTTTAATGCCAGGGTTTTTTTTAAAACATTTTGTGATAAAGGTAGGCAGGTGTGTAATTTATTTATTTATTTGTGTATTCCTATATGTTCTGGTCTTTACAACAACAATCACAACCACTACATAAAACTAGCTGAAATTCAAAACTTGAGTGGTGGCCGAGAGTGCTAACGCGCTACCTCGTGCCTCGCTGGCATCGGGAGGGCGTGGGTTCGAATACCACCTCGGCCGTTCTGAAAATGGTTTTCGTTGTTTCCCATTTTCACCACCAGGCGAATGCCGGGACGGTTCCTTTCAATAGGTCCACGGCCGATTTCCTTCCAATATCCCTTCCCTGACCCGTCCTGAAAAGAAAAGTACATTGTCATTGGCTGCATTAATAAAATTATTATATATTCTTTCTTTAAATGTGAAGTTGTTGATGATTTCTGCTTTAATAGGCATCGTTGTGATGTTAAATATTCGATGGCTTGATGTGCCACTCCCTACAGTCGTCGTCGTCGGCTGTAACTCGAATTCCGAGTAAACATACTTCTTCCTGCAAGGAGATTTTCAGACCAGCTTGTGGATGTGCTTCCGATGGCTAAACAGGCCAATTCTGGCATAAAACATGTGCCCACATAAATTGCACTCAATGGTCGGGGGAGGGCGGGGTTGCAATTGACGAAGATTTCTTGCTTGTCGCTTGGCCTCTTCATGTCTGCGACGTTCTTCCTCATAGAAGTTGACAGCCGTCGATGTCGTGTTCCGCCACAGTAAACGGTCCGCAGCAGATGTTTCCCATGAGTGGATGTCTATACCAGTCGTCGTCATGATGTGTTTTAACTGGTCTTTAAAACGCTTCAAAGGGGCCCCATGAGGTCTAGTGCCGGAGCAAAGTTCACCATAAAGGAATTGACGTGGAAGCCTGGTATCACTCATACGGTGAACAAGGCCTAACCATCTCAGTTGATGAGCGATGATAGTTGTCTCAATGCTATTGAGATGCGCTCTCTCGAGAACTGCAGTGTTGGTCACGTAGTCCTCCCACTTGATATTCAGGAAGTATCTCATCTTTTTTTGGTGGAAACGCTCAAGTTTCTTGATATCACGGCGATAGAGTGTCCAAGTTTCACAGCCATACAGTAGCGTTGAGATGACGACAGCTTTGTACACCATGAGTTTGGTATGCATCTTTAGGTCTTTATTCATGAAGACTCTGTGCATTAAACGGCCAAATGCTTCATGGGCAGCCCCAATTCTTTTGTCAACATCCTGTTCGCAAGTGCATCGTTTAGACAAGATGCTACCAAGATATGAAAAATGATCAACCTGCTCCAGTGTTGAGTCTAAGATGGAGATATTGAACTCAGGAAGAGGTAATCCTGGGGCAGGTTGTGCAAGCACCTTTGTTTTCTTTGCATTGATGGTGAGACCAAAGAGATCACACGCAGTGCTAAAGCGATTGACCGATTGTTGAAGCTCTGCAGGTGTCGGAACAGGAGATGCGGTGTCATCGGCATACTGCAGTTCTGCCACCCGGGTAACTTGGGTATGTCTCTGTGAACGAAATCTAGCCAGTTTGAAAAGACCTCCATCGAAGCGAAACTTAATCTCTATGCCTGGGTTGTTGGAAGATGATTCATACATCGTGGCAGCCATGTACAATGCAAAGAGTGTTGGAGCAAGCACACAGCCTTGTTTCAAACCGTGAGTGATTGGAAATGGATCGGAAACAGAGTTGCCGTGAAGAATCTTCCCAGACATTCCATCATGAAGAGCTTTAACTAATTCCACATAGCGATCTGGACACCCAAAGTGCGTTAATAGTTTCCACATAGCAGGTCTTGGTACTGAATCAAAGGCTTTTTCCAGGTCATAGAAAACTAAATACAGGGGCTCCTGTTGCTCTCTGCACTTTTCCTGGAGTTGTCTGGCACAGAATATCATGTCTGTTGTGCCCCTGGAGGTTCGGAAACCACATTGAGACTCGGAAAAAATCCTCTCCGAGATACTTTGGGGCCGGTTTAGGAGAATTCTTGCGAGAACTTTACTTGCAATGGATAATAGCGATATACCACGGTAGTTCCCACACACGCTACGATCGCCTTTCTTGAAAATAGTTATGATGGCAGCATTCTTCAAGTCGTCAGGTACTTCTCGAGTTTCCCAAATTAACAGGATAAGTGTAAAAAGTCGAGTCTTCAAGGCCATACCTCCACTTTGTAACAACTCCAGAGGAATGTTATCAGGACCAGGAGCCTTTCTGGGCTTTAGTTGATTGAGCGCTTTGGTGAAATCTCGGAATGTCGGTGGAACCGCCATCCATGGTTGTTGGGGCTGCTGAGGGACGTTTCGAAGAAAGTCCTCGGCAACATTGGAGGCACGATATAGAAGTGCAGAGAAATGTTCCTTCCAACGCTCCAAAATTTGTCCTTGTTCAGTTAAAATGGCGGAATTGTCAGCAGTTTTCAATGTACCTGATGATGATCGGATTGGGCCGTATACCTCCTTTATGTCTGCATAGAAGTTTTGCAGGTCACGGGCATCAGATAGTCTTTGCAGTTCTTCAGCTTTTCGCTGCCACCAGTTGTTCTTTATTTCCCTGATTTGTGCCTGACATTTCCCCTTAAGTTGCACGAATTGTGATTTTATCACACTGGAAGACGGATCTTGAAGAAAGGATAGATGGGCTTCCCGTTTGGCATTGATGAGACAAATAATTTCATCATTATTTTCATCAAACCAGTCTTGTCTTTTGTTCTTCACAAAACCAATTGTTTCCTCAGCTGACTCAGTAATGACCTTCTGAAGCGTTGTCCATTCCTGTACTACACTATTTGTGCTGGCAGGGTGACTAGCCAGCTTATTTGCGATTCCATTTCTGTAATCTGTAGCAATTGATTTTACTTGGAGTTTAGAAGTGTCAAATTTCTGTCTCGACAGGTTGTAGATGGATCGTTTCGGTTTGCGGCAGATTGAGATCCTCAACCGGCAAAAAAGGAGCTTATGATCTGTCCAACAGTCATCGATACTTCTTGCGGTCCTGGTGACGAGGATGCCCTTTTTATCACATTGTCTGGTGATGATATAGTCAAGGATGTGCCAGTGCTTCGAGCGAGGATGCATCCAAGTTGTTTTGTAGCGATTCGGCAGGCGGAACTGAGTGTTGGTAATAAAGAGTTCATGTTCAGCACATAGACCAAGGTGTAACAGACCATTGGCATTGCAGTTGCCAAGTCCTTGTTTTCCCATCACATTGTTCCATAATTGATGATCTTTACCAACTGGCGTTGAAATCGCCAAGCATTAAGAGTTTGTCTCTAGATGGTACTTCGGTGATGATTGTGCTCAGCAGGTTGTAGAATTGATCTTTAACTTCTATATCAGCATCCAAGGTGGGAGCATATGCAGAGATAAGAGTCATAAAGTGACCCCCGGAGAGTAGGATTAGAAGAGTCATAATTCTTTCACTGACAGCAGTTGGAGTTAGCTGGTGATCATTCACCAGTGTGGTCTTTATAGCGAAACCAACACCATGAATACGGTGCTCTCCCTCATCTTTTCCCTTCCAGAATATGGTGTAACCTGAACAGAACTCTGTAATTTTACCTTCATTGGACAATCTGGTTTCACTTAAGGCAGCAATATCTATGTTCATTCGACCAAGCTCATGGGTAACGAGTGCTGTTCTTCTCTCAGGCCTGTTATTGTCCTTCAAATCGAGTAACGTTCGAACATTCCAGGATCCTATCATTAATGTTTGGATATTCTTTGTTTTCGTTTTTCGACCGCAAAAGGGGTGACCCGCTGGGTGCGGCCTCCCAGCCGGCTGAAGGTATGACTACCGATGTTTAGCCCACATTTTCTAGGGCCTTCCCCATTCGGGGTGGGCAGTGGTGATCCTAAATAGGCCTGCCCAAACACAGATGCAGGACCGAACTCCTGAGTAGTCACGAGGTCTCAGAAAGACGACCATCACACATCTGCTGCCAACGTGCAGGTCCGAACTAGAGGCTTCCAGTTTCAACCCGAAAACCTGCCTCCACCATCCTTATTCCATCGCCGCTGGACTTGTGTTGAAAGATGTGACAGCAGGAAAAAGGTGCCACAAGTGAGATTTTGTTTAAGGTGGATCACAGCTTGCAAGGAAGTGACCCACACACTATGATCTCGGAACTATACCCTGAGGCACAAAAGAAATGAGACGTGCAGGTTCTAGCACCGTGACTGCAATGGACTGCCGCAGACTCTAAATACCATTGAGTTACGCCTTCACAGCCAGTCCATCTGGCATGACCTCATCCACCTCCACGACCGTTGAGAACCACAAGAGAAGTTCCTCCTCCGTCCGTTTTGCCGTTGGGCCAATATATACGTAATGGGTTTCAGTGTCATTTCCTACACTGAGGGGACCATCACCCCACCTAAAGGGGCTCATCCGCCAGAAGCCGTTGGCCCCTTCAGGGGGTCGAGTTAGTTACCGCGTTAGCTGTTTTTACAGCTGGTTGCCAAACCAGCTAACCCTCTTCCTTTCGCATTCCGGACTTGGGACCGGACAAAGGCGGAGTAATATTAAGATAACAATTCAGGAATGGTGTACCTTCTCCAAAAGTATCTAAATACATTTTGTAGGCCTAATGTTGAATAATAATTGTAGAAAAGCTGTGGTAATAGAGGTTTCTTCCTCCCCTGTTTATAACCCACCCGCTATCCCCTTTTTAGATCACGACTTTTATAGTAAAATTCCAGTTGTTTCCGCCAAAATACGCGTGAATTATAGGACAAAATACAATATTGCCAACCTCGAGCATACGGTACTACTCATCCATAATCTTTATCCAGACGAATGGTTTTTGCTTTGACCAAATTTATAGATAGCGAGGGCTGCGTTAGCTAATATATACACCCCTGGTTTTGGTCACGCACCGTGGGAGTACTCACGTATCAATAACCTTTATCCAGACAAATCGTTTTGCCAATTAATGTTTTTTCACATAATTATAAGGTGTATTTTGTATCTCATGTTGGTAACAGTTATGTGACGTCAATGTGTGCGCATCGGTAACAGTTGAAGTGGGGTAGATGACCTCGCTGCTCCGCCCCTTAAAGCAACAATAACTAACGTAATAACTAACAGTTGACGAGACATGATGCGCAAAACAAACAAACATGGCAATTGTCGTTGAATGAGCAAGAAATAAAAACACATATTTACGTAATTTAACACATACAACCAGTGCAGTACAGCGCGACAAGTTAATCTAAAGCCCTCTTCCCCTTGTCCCTCCTGTCATATTGTTGCTGGATCTACTGCTATTTGCTGCCGCTAAAGGCGTGACTTGCACAAAAACCAACTGGCGCTGTGTAGAACGCACGTGAGGATGATTTACCAATGGTATCACTCTCCCCCCCCCCCCCCGCCGACCACGTGCTTTTCCTCCCGCGCTCGATCGTGCCTGCAGCGCCCTCACTCAGGACTTCAGTTGAGCTTGCCGAACAATAGTGATAATGGACAGTAATTTCAAGTGGTAATGACTCCCATAATATGAAATAAGATAAGGATGATTATCCAAGTGCAAGTGTAGAATCCAGGTTCACCACTCCTGAAAAATTACCATAATTAGATCACAATAACGTGTTTAACTCGAATCATTGTTGCCGATGAATGTTAATATCATTGTTGCTAACGACTTAGTAAATGAATCATAACCATGGAATTTGCCAGCAGGCGCTGGCTTTTTAAAATGAAACTTGATGTGCATTGCAGGAAATACAGTGTCTTGAGAGTAAGTAGCCTACTGGTTATGACATTACTTGCTCAATGATACTAGCACTATTTTAGATCTCGAAAATATTTTAGAGAAGCCGAGTAATAAGTTGCTCCATTCTTGTTGTAAATTGTTCAATACTAATGTCACGGTGTATAATAAGGTTCTCGTGTAGTTGACGGGCCGAGTTTTTAAACATTTGTAATTCTGCATGTATCACACGGAAAACAAGATGTTCTAGAAAGAACATATAGCCTACTTTAAAAAGGAAAGGAAGCTTTTAGTTTTACGTGACCGTTAATCATGTGATCATGAGCCTCGGGACCTCCTTTTTACGTGGAATCCGAACCACAGGACATGCATGGTATTTCACTTAGAAAATCTCACATACATTGATCGGGAATCGAACCGGGTCCACCTTGCTGAGAGGCCAACAGCTTGACCGCTGCGCCACCACGCCCCCTATATAGCCTACTTTCTCCTAAATGTATGGGTATAGTTATAACTCTTTTTCCTTATCACCTCCTATTTTCTTCCTATTCCAAGTGCAAAATGGCACACAACAGTATGACATACTGGATTTGAGCAGCGGCGTTCAAACCATAGTTAATAATTTACCCCAGCATTTTACAATTTCATCAGCTAACACTCCAAACAACATAGGAATTCAGTATATTAACACCGACTACTTACAATAATTGAAACTGGAACAAAACGTCGTTGTTCTAAACATATCACTGGGAGAAACACATTTAATAAACCTACTGCACAGCTAAATTTTAATCGCACCTATCCTTGGAGGAGAGTGCGCTCTGTGGGTAACAAGAGGACATTTTTCAATTACACCACGGCCGACTGGATGCGAGGGAGGGGGGTCAGACATACAAAGTACACACACACACACACATTTTGGCCCTGTGTAGATCTCATAAGTCGACTTTCATTTTTTGCAAAAAGAGAAAGCAGGCTAAAATATTTCTGTTTATTTTACCACTGTTCTGTCTGTTAGGTAGTCAGCACAGAGACTGGTTGTATCCTCAAAAAGTACCGTCATAGGTTAGGTCGGTAATAGCCATAAAACTTCAAAGCAAAACTATATACTAGGCAGATCTATATACTAGGCAAGATGAGGAGTGAGGTAGTTTGCTATTGCTTTCCTCACCAAGTCAGAACAATAGCACTGACCCTATAGTAGAATCTTTCACAGTACACACAGGCACTAGTTATGCCCTGAAGGCCATACTCAGCACCACCCATACCCCAATAGTCTCCATATAATATAGTCACTAACTGCATACAGGAATAATAATAACAATGTTATTGTTTTTACGTCCCTTTTAACTAGGCTACTGCGCCTTTTAGAGACGCCAGGGTGCCGGAATATTTCCCCGATGGTGATCATTAACGTGCCAGTGAATCTACTGACACGGCTCCGTCGCTTTTGCGCACCATCAAATGCCAACTGGCTGTGCCAGGATTCGATCCTGCAACCTTGGGCGAGAACGTTACCGCTGAGCCACGCAGCCAGTCGATTTCAGTATATTTTACCATATATGCACTTCAATAAGGAAATTATCAAAGTTTCAACTTTGGAGCAGTAAACTGACGAAAATATTAGTCGTCATGTTGGTTGGTTGGTTCCTTAGTTAAGGGGGCTGCGACAACGCGGCCATGTAGCCCCGTGTACTTTGGGTGCGTGTAGAATATGTATGATAACCGGTGTTAATTGTGATGGCTGTATTAGTGTGTGTTATCTGTTTTAATTCAAGTAAGGATTACAGACAATAATTTCAATGCTACCTTCCACGACACCTAGCTTGTAGACTTGGCTACTAGATGGCATCGCAGTCAGCACCTGGCGGCGAACGTTAGACCTAACAGTGCGTTATAAATTCTAACCTACAAATTTTGGCTTCACAAAAGTGTAGTTAGTGGAAGATTCTGTTTCATGCCAAATTCTATGACATGGGACCGCCGGCTTTACTTCCCCTCCGAAGGAAGACATACTAAGGGATTTTTAACGCTCTTAAAAATTCTGACGATTTCGGCCGGGTTTGAACCCGTGACTTTGGGCATAGAAGCTCAGAATGCTACCAACTACGCCACCGAAGCCGCTACTGCACATACTTTATTGGCGTATTAGCTTACATAATATGAATGATACCATGCGATAAATAGTGGCTCATTGGTTTAAACATCTATACATTATACTAGCTGACCCGGCAGACGTTGTCCTGCCAATCAAAGAAAGTGTTGTAACTTTGCATCTTGAAGTGCTTTTGGATACACATTTTTTTTTCAATTTCTGTTAACTGCCTCTAAACTATCGTGAAATGAATTAACTAATCTAGAAAAATTCGTGGGAGCGTGCACAACAACTCTCCAAAGTTTCATCGCAATCGGACAAATGGCATATAACGCATACGGGATTTTATTTAAATGATTCGTGCGCTGTCACTCATTTGTTGAATCTACTCGTGCTCTACCAACTGTGAAATAGATTTACTAAGTTAGAAAGCTTCACGTAAGTGTACACAACAACTCATCAAAGTTTCATCGCAATCGTTGAATAGTATATGAACACATACGGGATTTTGTTGGAATGCTTCGCGCGTCGTCACTCATTTGTTACGTCTACTCGTGCGCTACCAATATTGTAAAATGGATTTACCAAGTTGAACAACTTCCCTGGCGTGTACACAACAACTCATCAATGTTTCATCGGAATCGGATGAATGACATAAGAACGCATACGGGATTTTCTTTAAACGATTCGCATGACGTCACTGATTTGTTGAATCTACTCATGCGCTACCTATTGTAAAATAGATTTACTAAGCCTGAAACATTCTCTGGAGTGTACTCAATGATTCACCAAGGTTTCATCGCAATCGGATGAATGATATATGACCGCATACGGGACATTGTGGAAACGATTCGCACGCTGTCGCTCATTTGTTGAATCTACTCGTGCGCTACTTATTAAAAACTGGATTTACTAAGCCAGAAACCTTTCCTGGAGTGTACACAACAATTCACCAAAGATTCATCGCAATCAGATAAATGGTATATGGATGCATACGGTACTTTATTGAAATGATTTGCGTGCCGTCACTCATTTGTTGAATCTACTCGTGCGCTACCTATTGTGAAATGGATTTATTAAGCCATAAACCTTCCGCAGGGTGTACACAACGTCTCACCCAAGTTTCATCGTAATCGGACGAATGGTATTTGAACGCATACGGGACCTTATTGAAACGCTTAGCGCGACATCGCTCATTTGTTGAATGTACTCGTGCGCAACCTCCTGTGAAATGGATTTACTTAGTTAGAAACCCTCACGTAAGTGTACACAATATCTCACCCTAGTTTCATTGTAATCGGATGAATGGTTGAACGCATATGAGACTTTTTTTAAACGTTCGCGCGTCGTCGCTCATTTGTTGAATCTACTTGTGCGCTACCTATTGTAAAATGGATTTACTGATCCAGAAGCCTCCTCCTGGAGTGTACACAATATCTCACCCAAGTTCCAACGTGATCGGATGAATGGTATTTGAATGCATACGGGACGTTGATGAAACGCTTCGCACGTCGTCGCTCATGCTTGTGCTCTACCAACTGTGAAATTGATTTACTAAGTTAGAAAGCTTCACGTAAGTGGACACAACAACTCATCAAAGTTTCATCGCAATCGATAAATAGTATATGAACACATACGGGATTTTGTTGGAATGCTTCGCGCGTCGTCACTCATTTGTTACGTCTACTCGTGCGCTACCAATATTTTAAAATGGATGTACCTATTTTAACACCTTCCCTGGCGTGTACACAACTCATCAATGTTTCATCGGAATCGGATGAATGACATATGAACGCATATGGGATTTTCTTTAAACGATTCGCATGCCGTCACTCATTTGTTGATTCTACTCATGCGCTACCTATTGTAAAATAGATTTACTAAACCTGAATCATTCTCTGGAGTGTACTCAACGATTCACCAAAGTTTCATCGCAATCGGATGAATGATATATGACCGCATAAGGGACATTGTGGAAACGATTCGCAATCCGTCGCTCATTTGTTGAATCTACTCGTGCGCTACTTATTAAAAACTGGATTTACTAAGCCAGAAACCTTTCCTGGAGTGTACACAACAATTCACCAAAGTTTCATCGCAATCAGATAAATGGTATATGAACACATGCAGGACTTCGTTGAAACGATTCTCGCGCCATCGCACATTTGTTGAATCTATTCGTGCGCTACCTATTGTAAAATGAATTTACTAATCCGGAAACCTTTACTGAAATGTACACAACAATTCACCAAAATTTCATCGCAATCGGATAAATGGTATATGGGCGCATACGGTACTTTGTTGAAATGATTCGCGTGCCATCACTCATTTGTTGAATCTACTCGTGCGCTACCTATTGTAAAATGGATTTATTAAGCCAGAAACCTTGGGTGTACACAACATCTCACCCAAGTTTCATCGTAATCGGACGAATGGTATTTGCACACATGCGGAACCTTACTGAAACGCTTCGCGCGTCGTCGCTCATTTGTTGAATGTCCTCGTGCGCAACCTCCTGTGAAATGGATTTACTTAGTTAGAAACCCTCACGTAAGTGTACACAATATCTCACCCTAGTTTCATTGCAATCGAATGAATGGTATTTGAACGCATACGGGACCTTGTTGAAACGCTTCGCACGTCGTCGCTCATTTGTTGAATCTACTCGTGCACAACCTCCTGTGAAATGGATTTACTAAGTTAGAAACCTTCAGGTAAGTGTACACAACAACTCATCAAAGTGTCATCTCAATCGATGAATGGTATATAAACTTATACCGGATTTTGTTGAAACGCTTCGCGCGTCGTCGCTCATTTGTTGAATCTACTCGTGCGCTACCTATTGTGAAAAGGATTTACTAAGCCAGAATCCTTCCCTGGAGTGTACACAACATCTCACCCAAGTTTCATCGCTATCGGGCGAATGGTATTTGAACGCGTATGGTACCTTCTTGAAACGCTTCGCGCGTCGTCGCTCTTTTGTTGAATCTAGTCGTGCGCTATCTATTATAAAATGGATTTACTAAGCCAAACACCTTCCCTGGAGTACACTCAACAGCTCACCCAAGTTTCATCGCTATGGAATGAATGGTATATGAACGCATACGGGACTTTGAAACGCTCTAACGTGCAGAGACAAACAGTAGAATTCGACATCACTGCCACCTTTGGTATAAAACACAACTTTCCGCTACGGGCGGAGTGTATGTTATGGCGGTAGTTGCACACGTTGCGACCAGGTGGCTCTAACGTGCAGAGTGTATGTTATGGCGGTAGTTGCACAGGTTGCGACCAGGTGGCTCTAACGTGCAGAGACAAACCGTCCAAAGACATCAGCTTTCACGAAGGCCAAGGCTAGTGGTTTCCATGACGACTGTTTTTGACTGTATATTGTGGTTCTAAAATTGTGTGTAAATTGTGGTTCTAAAATTGTGTTCATTCCACCTACCAGGTCAGATTGTGAATCTAAACCATACATGGACCCACCCTAATATACATACCAAATTCCATCAAAATCGGTTCAGTCGTTTAAGAGGAGTTCAGTCACATACACACGTGTTGAAGAATTATATATATAAAGATAGATTAGGTGTTTGTTGGGAATAACAAACGGGACCGTTAAGATAAATATAGTGGCAGATGAACTCGTAGTTCCACCCCTTAAAACAACAATAAGTAAGATAAATATGTCCACAGAAATCACGTTGCTACGATCGTCACGAAAATTAATGTGTGCAAATACTTTCTGTACCCACTGTACATACATACATACTCACGGACATTTGGCCCTTGTAGATTTCATTAGTCTATATATATATATATACACCGCGGACAGGCCAACAAGGACCACGCAAATATCACTTCTTTATAGGTCTAGTTTCCTTCTTTCTCTTCCAGAAGTCTTTCATCCTGGTCGACTGTGCAGCTCTTCTTTCAGCAGTCCATTCTCCTCTGTTGAGATTTTTCTTCTCCCCGACAAGAATTTTGAGACCAAAAATTTTTTTTCTGTACTCTATTCGATTTAGACAATCTTCTTCAGTAATTTTGAATTTTTGAAGTTCTTCTTTCATTTGTTTTACATAGCCTCCTTGTCCTTTATAGTTCCAGATTTTATCAAAAATTTGTTTGTTTAACCTTGAGCAATCCATGCGGACCATATGTCCGTAGAACTGAAGTCGCCGTTTTCTGATCATCACTTCAAGGTTGTCGATTTTACTATAAATTTCTGCATTCGATCTCAGTCTATAACCTTCCTGTGTTTTCCTAGGACCATAAATCCTTCTTAAAATTCTTCTTTCTATCTTGAGCAAATTCTCCATTCCGGTTATATTTGTAGTTTCCATGCCGTACAAGATGACTGGTCTAACAACAGTATTAAAATGTCGTAATTTTGCATTGATAGACAGGTTCTTTTTATTGTATATATTTTTTGTACAAAAATTTAATCTTTCCAATTTCCCTTTTTTGTTCTCGATTGCCAATTTATCCGTCCCATTGCTACTAATTATTTCTCCAAGATATTTAAATCGGTCAGTGACCCTGGTGCTCCCATAATTTGTTTTTATCATTTTCTTAGTGTATTTCTGATCACTTGTCATCATCTCTGTTTTTACCAACGAAATCTGTAAGCCCGCTTTTTCCGCCGTTTCTTTTAACTGATCAATTTGGTTAATAGCTTCTTGTTCTGATTCAGCAAACAACGCTACGTCGTCAGCAAATGCTAAACCTTTGACTCTGAGGTTCTTATTCTTTGTACCAATTTTAGCACTTGAATCGTTCTTCTCCCAAAACGTCCTCATGACTTTATCCAAGACCAAATTGAAAAGCAGTGGTGATAGACTGTCCCCTTGTCTTAGCCCAGTTTTTACCTCGAAGGGCTCGCTAACTTCATTTAAAAATTTGACTCTGGAAATCGTATTAGTTAATGTAAGTTTTATTAAATTTATGGTTTTTTGATCAACTTGGTATTCCTTCAATGTGTCAAAAACAGTATCCCTATCCACTGAATCATACGCTTTCTGAAAATCAACGAATGAGATAAAGATATTCTTTGGCCTGTTGTTGTAATATTTTAATATCAATTTTAAACTAAGAATTTGTTCTGCACACGATCTATTCCTTCTGAAACCTCCTTGGAACTCGCCAAGCTGTGGTTCGATCTGTGGTTCAAGTCTGTTTAAAAGTAGTTTGGCAAATATTTTATATGTGACAGACAACAATGAGATCCCCCTATAACTATTGACATCAATTTTTGAGCCTTTTTTATGTAGTGGATGAATTAAGGCGATTAACCAGTCTTCTGGAATTGCTTCCTCAATCCAAATTTTCTGGAATAGATTTGTCGTCGCTATTAAAAATTCATCATCTACAAGCTTCCACATTTCTGCAATTATTCCATCTTTGCCTGAGGCTTTATTGTTTTTAAGTGAGTTGATAATACATTTAACTTCATTTACATCTGGGGGCGTAGAGTCAAAATTTTGTGTTGTAAATTTGAAACTCAACTTGTCTGTCGGTTTTGGACAATTTAACAACTTCTCAAAATACGCAGCCAAGATATCACAATTTTCCTTGTTGTTTAATGCTAGCGTACCATCTTCCCTTTTGAAATTTAAACTCGGCGCTGAATATCCAGTGATTTCATTCTTAAATGCTCTATAAAACAATCGGGTGTCATTTTTCTTAAAATTGTCGTCCATTTCCATTATTTGGTCCTTCATATATTTTCTTCGAATCGTTCTTAAAGTCTGGTGGGCCATTTTCCTTAATCTTTGTACTTCCTCTAAATTTTCTGGAGTCTTGTTCCCGTTCCACTTGTGCCAAGCACAATGTCTTTCTTTGATCACTCTTTCACATTGTTCATTCCACCAAGCATGTTTCCTATAAAAGTTCAACGGTGCAATTTCCTGAGCTGGTTCAAGAAGGTTATTAGTAACATCATTCCAATTGGTTGGTATTTTAAGTTTTCCTTGAAATTCTATCCTTTTTTCATTTGTAAGAACCTCTCTATTAATTTTCGGAATTTTAATTCTAGTTGTATTTTGTTTGCGTGTAAAAGGTATGAAATTCATCTTGATTTGAGAAAGGTAATGATCTGAAGTTACATTAATGGATTTTCTGACCTTGACATTTTGAATTTCTTTGAAACAATTTCGAGAGATAGCTACATGATCTAGTTGAAACTCACCCAGCAACGCATTTGGGGAGACCCATGTTTTCTTTTTACTTGGTTTTGCTTTAAAATGTGTGGACATAATCTTTAAGTTTAGATGTTCACAGAGTTTAACCAATCTCTCACCATTCCTGTTGGTTCTATTGTGAGCGGGATATTTACCTATTATATCAGAAAATTTTCTCTCAGATCCAAGCTGAGCATTGAAATCTCCAAGTAAAATTTTTACATGATTAGAAGGAATTTTGAGAATTTCGGCTTCTAACTCGTCCCAAAATTCATCAACTTTCTCTGGATTCGTTTTATTATCCTTATTTATAGGAGCATGGGCGTTGATTAGCGTGTATCTCTTATTGAGAGATTTTATAGTTAGAAAAGATAGTCTGGCATTCACACTTCTAAAAGCGATAACTGCGTCCAAAAATTTCTTGTTGACCATAAAAGCTGTTCCAAGATGTGGCATGTTCTTCATCACTCTCTTCCCAACTTTTCCTTTGAAAATTCGGAAGTTGTCAGATTCAAAGGTGTCCTCATCCAAGAACCTGGTCTCTTGAAGGGCTAATATTGTAATGTGATGTCTATGAAGTTCTGTTGTTAGTTGTTTTAATTTTCCAACCTGAATTAAGGAATTCACATTGTATGTTCCAAAAAAATATTTTCTCATTTTCTTGAATCTTGAACTGTTCTTGTGGTGCTCCGATTCACCATAATGTAACCCTAAACTGCTAGGCACCCTGGAATCCGATTTACGCCTAGCATTGTCTTCAGGGTAATCATGACCAATAGAAGCTAAATCCATGATATTAAAGTAAATGTGGGTTGGACAAAGTCCAACGTTATACAACTAAGATTGTGAGTCCTAGAGGTTGCCTCAAGATGTGTTCTGGCTCTTATTTTACGGCTTAAGCCAACCCTCCTCCTTTCTCCGGGCTTGGGACCGGCAACAGAAACTACTGAGCTACTCAATCCACCCAGTAGATCCTGCAGGCGGAGTTATTAGTCTATATATATATATATATATATATTTTTTTTTTTACAAAAATGGAAATTATTATGGCGGGCGCAGTCAGATCCGTCAGCGCCTTGCCATTGGCCCCTCTCCGTTAGTTTGGCCGGCATCTAAGCTTACAAGTTACTACTGCCAGAGCCATCTGGATCCTCCTTATGTATGAATGCCACTATAGGCGCGTTTTGGCGTTCCGTTTGGTATACTTTGGTTAATACAAAAGCTAACCAGACCGTTTTGGCGCGCTTTGGTTTTAACTCGGGTATAGTTTGGTTTTAACCAGGCTCTTGAAATCTGTAACCAAGCTACTACTGCGGTTACTGAAATGTTAATCACTTTAGAAGCGCCAATTCAAACATAATATGAAACTACTATTGAAAGTGCGAGATATGAAATCATATTTGAACTTGAATCACTCAGCACGCAGCAAATGAAATCATATAATATCAAATTCTTAGTGGTCTTTGCACTGTTATATTTGACGATTTCGAAATCGAGCTGTTGTGACGTTACTTGGTCAGTTGATATACGGCCTACGTTCTTTTAAGGATTATGGTGGCTCTTTTAATACCGTATGTAGCGCTCTACGAATCTCATCAGTTGTTGTTGTTGCTTATTTTAAGAAACTGCAACATCGCGGTCATATAGACCCTTGTATTTTTGTGTGTGTGTGGAATTTGGCTCATACCATATGTTATTGTGATGGCTGTACTAGAGTGTGTTTTAATTTGTAAATTGGGGATAGGCTTGGGAAGGAGATGGCAGTGGCTATCCCAGCATTTACCTTGAGTAGAAGTGGGAAACCACAGAAAAACCCCCCTCCAGGATGGCTATGGTAAGAATTGAACCCTCTTCCCCTCAGTTT
This sequence comes from Meconema thalassinum, assembly GCA_946902985.2. NCBI lineage: Eukaryota > Metazoa > Arthropoda > Insecta > Orthoptera > Tettigoniidae > Meconema > Meconema thalassinum. The sequence goes on from OX336391.1 coordinate 220,780,591, forward strand.
AGCCTCACGAGGCTGAATGTACCCCGTTCCAGCCCCCACTCCACAATTCAAATTTCTCGACTGAGCCAGGAATTTAAACCGTAGGCCTACCTCCGCAGGTGAGGCGATCGGCTATGGTCACCATTGAGCCTTCTTTTGCCAAATACTACCATATTAAATTCCATTTTTTTCTTAACTACCATTTCTCCCCCTTAGGAGCACGCTACTGTGACTATGGAAAGTCTTGTGTCATCCTAAAATGAATATGAAAATCATTTTCACTGTACAACGATATCCAATATCCGCTAGGCTATAGGCCTACAGTGACGATCTTCACTCACGCATTCAGAGCCATTGGGATATTTTTATTCCTCTATATATTGTAGGAAACACATCTGGTCGACATCATCATCATTATTTATTCACCATATCAATTCCAATACCAATATTTATTCACTATATCAATTCCAATACATCTTTCGCAGCCATATTGTACGGTAACTTTTCTTAACCAATTTCGTTTTGGCGAGTGTAACCGCAAACTGTAACCAAACCTAAACCAGGTTAAAACCAGAGGGAGCGCCAAAACACGCCTAATTTATCGTTTCTTTTCGTTTCTCTTTGGCTCATGGTCTTCTTGATAATTCTGGATTGACTAAGATTGCGTGTGATCTGTTTTTGTGAGAGAGAGGTTATGTTGGAAGTGACCAGGACAGACGACAGATGATAACAGGCTGAATCGTTTTGTATTTTATTGATGAAATATATGAGGAGTGTAAAACGTTATTGTCGCCTTATAATTTTGAACCACGTGAAAAATACAGTATTCTGAAATAATATAGTATCTTCATTTAGGTTACCTATACAGTATAGAGCACTGAATATATCCCTCTTTTTTCTGTGGCTTCCAAGCCACATGGGAATTGCGGGAAATGAGCTAGCAGATCAAGCTGCAAAAGATGCGGTATCACTACCACCTCGGCCAATGGAGGTACCCGCTAGAGATATTCGCTCTCAGTTACGCCTACAAGTTCTGGCTTTTTGGGAGAGTCAGTGGCTAGCTGACCCACTGCCCAGTAAACTGAGAGCGATCAAGGGAACTACTCGCGTGTGGCGGAGCTCCTTCCGGGCCCGGAGAGAGTCCGTCATTTTGTGTAGACTAAGGATAGGTCATACAAGATCCACCCACTCGTACCTAATGAGAAGGGAAGACCCCCCTCTATGTACCTGTGGAGCCGTATTCACCGTGGCCCACATTTTTACCGAGTGTGTGGATCTTGCTGACTTACGAAGAAACCTTGGTTTGCAGACGACACTCAAACTTATATTAGCCGATGACGCGGTGGCTGCTGATCGCGTTATCCGCTTTATAAGTGAGAGTGGGTTAGGGCCAGCAATCTAAATTTTCCAGTGAACATTGACTCAACGACTTATTCGTTTTTGAATGATAATGTTTTGTTTTTTCCGTAATTTTTGTTTATTTTTATAATTTTTATTTATTTATTTTTTATTATTTTTTGGTCTTTTTAAATTTAGATGTCCACCTCAAAAATTTAAATTCAATTCAAAATTTGTATTCTTTAATCTGTGTTAAGAGGGGCAGATTACCTCGTAGTTCCGCCCCTTAAAACAACAATAACTACTACTACTACACATCCCTATTTTGGATTTAGTCTAGCCTACTGTAGATTGATACTGGTGAGTAAGTGACCCAGGGCGAATAGTTTTGTTGACCGCTTCTAGCCTTTGAAAGTTTTCTTCTGGATCAGTCCAATTAGGTAGATTACTCTAGCCCACACAATTTGAGTTATATATACGTTGTATTATTCAACCCACAATAATAATCTGCATTGTTAGTTAGTTAGTTATTGTTGTTTTAAGGGTCGGAACTACGAGGTCATCTGCCCCAGTCTGCATTGCCACCGAACTGTAATGTATGGTATGATATTGGAGTCTCACGTTTGTTTCGGGACATTAAAAGAACTATCAGTATAGATTGGTCGCTCTTTGTATGGTTCACGAGATCTGTCAGCCTTTTGAAGCGCCGTTCTCCACGTGCCTGGCCGTCATACTATCGAGAGACGAGGACACTAAGTGGTTTATAATTACATAAGTGGTTAGGTGGGGTGCTGAGATCACCCCAAAGTTTTGCTGGGATATCTCGGACATACATTTTTCAGAAAATTTCTTACTTATTTTGCATACTATTCACATCCTTTTAATCCAATTTTAATTACCTTACAACAATAAATTAATGCACTAAAGAAATTAAAGCCTTTGGAAGATATACCTATTTTTTTCGTTGCTTGATTCTACATGTTGCTATTTCAAGCATTTTGCGTTGGCTCATTTCTTAGAAAAGTTTAGTTTTGTGTTTTACTAATTTATGATATTCTGTTTTACAGGGATACATTTTGAAAGAGGAGACTGATAATCATTAATACAAATTGGAAAGTTACTATCTTTAGTACCAAAGTTTATGTAAAGATTACATTGTATTTTTAATACACTTATGTCACGAAACCATTACTGAAATCTTAAGTCATCAGTGTCATCAGAGGAAGAATCATTGCAGCACGTGCGCCATATACTCTCCATATGATTCAGGCAAATGAACTCTTGGCATCTGTAGCAGAAGTGTATGGTTTCCTTGTCTGACTTCTTCAGTTTCTTCTTCAAGCATTCTCCTTATACGCTGTTGTTCCTTATCGAAAGACATGGTAAGGCAAACAAAGCTTCTACACAGAACTGGGTGTATAATCTAAAAAGGACTTAGCCAACAAAGATATTACGCAAGTTGTTAGGTGGGGTGTATACAGCACCCCAGTGTCAATAAACGTTTATAGCATTCAAACAGTTTGTTACTTATGGCCAACAATGAGTTTATTTCAAATGACAATGTTCGGTGAGAAGCTACCGAGCCCGCCACCATCATCGCCAACATAGCAAATAATAATGCTGGGGTGTTGTGAGCACCCTACATAACCACTGGAGGGTTACGTATAATGGGCCATTATATAGCTACTTTTATTGCAATGAAGGGTAGCATTTATCTAATTGTGATGGCAGATTCATTTTGAACCAAGATTTTGATGTAGGCCTACATTTTAAACACGAGTCATTATACTCACAACTGGACATCGTGTTGTGTGTTTGAGTTTTCAGGGTTATGACTGGTTTGATGTAGGCGAAAAAAGGAAGGGAGCTTGTAGTTCAACGTTACCGTTAATCTTGAGATCATGATCCACGGGACCTCCTTTTTACGTGGAATCCGAACCACAGGACATGGCATTTCACTTCGAAAATCTCACATGCAATGGCGTGGAATCGAACCCGGACCGCCTTGGTGAGAGGCAGATAGCTAGACCGCTGAGCCACCACGCCCCTTTTGTTGTAGGCGCTCCATAACTCCCTGTTCTCGGCTAATCATTTCGTCTCTACATAGCTACCACACCTTACATCCGAGACAATCCGTTTAACATATTTTAACCTTGGTCTACCCCTACAGTTCTTATCCTCGACTCTTCCTTCCATAACTAACTTTGCTATTCCTGGGTGTCTTAGTATGTGTCCTACCAACCTATCACTTCTCTTGATTAGCAGTCGCCAGAAATAATTCTCCTCGCCCACTCGTTTTAATACCTCTTTATTTTATTACTCTCTCTACCCATCTGATCCCCATCATTCTCCTGTAACACAACATTTCAAATGATTCTATTCTCCCCTTTTCTGACATCACAGACATGAATTTCCAGATCTCGCAGAAATATGTTAGTCAGATTGCAGGGACAACGTTCGTACATTTAATCGAAGAGAGGGTAACATTGTAACAGGCCCACATGAATTGGTCATTTACTGACTGCCTGTTAACGCTGGGTGGGTGAACCTGGTGCTTCATTAACGTGCCAGGAAACTGGGTGTCTAGCAAACTACGTACAACAGACCGGCAGAAGAATGTAAGCCTGCACACGTTATAATGAACACAGAAATGCAATTACACACAAAAGCACTCTGCGGTGTGCGAACACATGTACGACATCGGACATAGTTTCAGTAATATATAAACAGACCTAAATATCAAGCAGTATAAGTGAAAGGTAAACTTGATATAAAAGAGGTAATGGAGATCCCCTTAGGTCAGGTAAACAACCCATCCTACTTCAATGAACACATGTTTTTTGGAGAGCTCAGCCCTATTCATATTATTAGGCTGATTTCCCAAAACGGAACAGGTAGATACTTATTGTACGAGGTAGGCTACGAAAAATAAAGGGGAACCCAATGATAAATGAAGAAACGCCAAACGGGAAGCATGTACTCATACTTTATAACGTATTATCATTAAGCCAAGGCCCTTCGCTCGTTGAGTCAGTAGTAGTGCATTCGGGAGACGTCTGCCAAAAGTCACAGTTATCTGGACTTTGGTTTTCTTTACCTCTTGGTTCCATCTTGGCGCACTTAGCTGCAATAGTAGTTGCATTTGGTTTAGTATGTTAGAATTCTTGATAGCTCTATATGTTTTAAGAATAAAGTGTTTCAAATTGACATATTTTATTGTGTTTTAGGTGACTGGTGTGTGGAATGTTGACAAGGAATTGCACTCTCCTACTTGCTTGGGTACTTGTTCTTTATGTGCCGTTAGGTAGGTAAGTTGAGACATTCTCACTACATTGTAATTATTATTGTTAGAAGGTCCACGTGGTATTGTCAGCAAGGTTATCGCCTCGAGTGCCCAAGGCTGTAAGATATGACACCGGTGCAGTCGGTTGGAATATGACGCATACAGTAATGTGAAGGATCCGAGGCTGCTGATATATTTGGAAATTACACGTCTCCTACAGGGTAAAAGTTCGGCACTCCAGCGTATCTGCACCGTGGCACTTAAACGGGATGTTTTACTCATTATTATTATTATTATTATTATTATTATTATTATTAGATAGTTATTGTTGTTGTAAGGGGCGGAGCAACTAGGTCATCTACCCCCATGTTATTATTAATTATGCCTTCCTTCGGAGGGGAAGTAAAGCCGGCGGTCCCATGTCATACATTTATGGCATGTAAAAGAACCTTCCAGTAAATAAACTTGCGTGTAGCTAAATTTGCAGGTTAGATTTCGTTGAAACGCTCTATTAAAGTTCCAACGTTTCCCACTGGGTGTCAGTGACATCTTGGTAGCGAAAGTTGGAACTACTTGAAATTGAACGGAACTTGCAGCTCACCCCATGGGTGTCCACATTGAAGCAGCTACAGCCTCAGACGAGTCGAACATGTCCTCGGACACTCCCGGCACTAAAAGCCATACGCTAAATAAATTATTATTATTATTAATAATAATACTATTGCGTGCTGTATGTTTGAATCTTCAGCAGTCCTTGGACTATCTTGATGCAGATCTCTACGCCCCCTGTACTGAGCTAATAGTTTATATGTAGCCTACATAGGAACCACACCACATCCAAGCCGATCTATTTAGCATATTGTACAGTTTTTGTCCTCCACCCTTCCCTCCATAACTAAATTTTCTGTTCCTGGGTGCATTTATTTGGAGTATGGCACGCTATGGGAGTAAAATATGGACTGTTTTATGCAGCAGAAAATAATAATATTGGTTTTACGTCCCTTTTAACTACTGCGGCTTTTAGACACCTCGGGGTGCCGAATTTTCCCGAAGGGGATTTTAACGTGCCAGTTAATCTATTGACACAGCTCCCCCACATTTTCTCACCCGCAAATGTCAACTGACTGTGCCAAGATTCAAAATATACTTGCAAAATTAATTCTGAAATAAACAAACATGACATTAAAAACATTTAACTTGACATATCTTATACTTTAATAACTCTGACGATGCGATAGGCCAAACATGTCACAGCTGCACATTTACATATCTTTGCGTCCAATTTGTATGTGTTGATTCTATATGAAACCAATTTCCAGTGGGTATTGTTATACCCTGTTTCACGAAGAACTTGTACACTAGACAGTAAATTACTCCGGCATGTGTTTGTGTAAGCCCAACCATCCTGATCTGTTAAATCATATGACAATTCTCCAATACATATGGCAACAGTGAAATGACTTTGAAATATCTTAAAAAACTGGTACTATTCCTCGCCATCTCCCACCCTGCTCACATAATGATTTTACTAAGACAGAATACCTGGCTAAAAACTTCTAAAATAATTTAAAACTCCCAGAATGGATTTGGCGATTCGTGGTATTGGTGTGTTGTTTACCTTGTATAATCTTGATTGTTCTGGAAATACTTCCTGATGTGTTGTGTGCAGAACAATGACTTACTTAGTTTTAATGTGAATTTTTATCTCTGTTCTCTAAATACCCTACGTGATCCTCTAATGTGGGTGAAGCTATACTGAAATGTAGCCTACGTGATTAAAAATCACCAGTGTCCGTGCCTAGCACTATGTTAAGGACTCGGATGAAAGACGAACTGCTAGGCTTAATACCAAAGGGAGGTCGAAAAAATTGATACAATCCACTCTTATGAATAAAGGCTGTGACTTTCCTATCATTTTCCACGAGAATCTGTTAAAAGCTAACACTTAAGCCCATAGTCAAAAACCATTTCCTGCCCTGAAACTTTTGAATCAGCTCCTCCGTGGTTTCCAGGCTCTGTTGGACAGATGAAATTCTCACGTTCATGAGGCGAGCGTCAATACACAGTCTCACGGAACCGTCATTCTTACCCACTACTAGCAAAGTACTCAATATAGACTGCATGATGGCTCCATAATACTAAAGGGAAGTCTAACAAATCTATACAATCCACTCTTATGACTAAAGACACTAATCTAATTGATATTGTAACTTTCAGTCGGTCAACACAATATAATTCCTATTACTGGAATATGCGAAGAAATAACCTGAAAAAATTATATGTGATTATTACGCACAATACAAGAAGAAAATTCATTGTAATTTTCATTTCTTTATAATGATTATTAAGCATAATACAAGAAGAAAATATTTGAAAACACAGAAGAGGTTTTCAAAAACATTTCCACATAACCACTCCAATTTGATCTCTGCTGAAAGGAATGTGCAAGTCATCATTGGCAGGGAGACTAATTCGTTGAGGTTGACATTTCAGTGGGATTGTTAACCAAACCACATCTATTTCATTATTTCGGGGAGAGTGTGGCTCATAAGAGTCATAACGATCGATTTATTTAATTATATAAAATTTGAACATCTTTTCACTACTGCCTTCCTGCTCCATGAAGCGGATTTCTATATCTTTGGAACCTCAAAAGATTCTTTATATGTGTAAACTATTTAGGAGAAGTACTATTATTAAGACTTGGTTGTTGAGAGACTCGGAAAATAAACGGAAGTACCAAGAAAGGATCATGAGTAAGATACCTAAAACAGAAAAGCTTGGGGTGGAGGAATAATGGAAGCTCTTCAAAGACACTTTTGTTACACAGGCTGTTGAAATCTGTGGTAAAACAAGTGCTACACAGAGAAAAAAGGAAACACCATGGTGGAATGATAGGGTCAAGGCAGCAATAAAATAAATAAATAAATATGATAAAAAGAAATTAGACGGGGAAACACAACAAACTGGACATGTACGTAATGACACTGTAATTGAACATTTGTCTCAGGAATATTGGAATAAGAAGCTGGCTGTTAAAAGCCTAATCCAGGAAGAGACGGATAAATGTTGGGTTGTCTTTACCACCTGGTTAAAGGAGGATGTTCAAGGCAATAAAAACTACTGTATAGGGTGGTAAAGAATAAAATGTGTATATTGTTGCTCTGGAAACTGATGACGGAAAGGTGTTAAGAACAAACCTCGAAGTTAGAAAGGAAATGAGGAAGCACTTCAGCAAGGTGATGAATGGTGTTGTTGACAACAGTAATGTTAGTGATGACACAGTTGAAAAAATTCATGAAGAACAACAACCTTTAACATGTTAGTTAGTTATTGAGGTTTCAAGGGGCGGAACTACGAGGTCATCTGCCCCTAAACCTTTAACATGGCTGGATGTAGAGATGGCACTGAAGAACATGCGAAATGGAAAGTCTCCAGGGTTTGACGAATTAACCTCAGATATGATGATGGCTGCTGGAACACCTGACATACAATGGATTTTCAGAGTACAGTCATCTGGGAGGAGAATAGTATTCCAGATGACTGGACGAGAGGAATCATCATCCCACTGTTCTAAAAGGGAAACCGCAAGATATGTGGAAACTACAGGGGCATTACTCTGCTCTAGTATACTCAGAAGTTGTTGGAAAACATCTGAGAAAACAGATTGAGGAAGTTAATTGAACCCTTATTAGAAGAAGAACAGCATGGTTTCAGAAAAAGTCGAAGCACTGTTGATTTCATTTTTGCTGTAAGGATTTTGGCTGAGAAATATTGGGAACGTGGAAAGGATCTTGTGATGGTGTTCTTGGACATTGAAAAGGCCTACGGTAGTGTTCCCCGTAATAAGATCTGGAAATGTCTTGAATACTTTTAAGTGCCCTACTACCTGGTTGACAAAATAAGGATGTTATATCGGAGTTGTTAAAATTGTGTCCAAATAGGAATTGGTCGTTCTGAATGGTTTGGGACAAAAGGGGGAGTCCAGCAAGGATGTGCCTTGTCACCACTGTTATGGACAGAGTCTTAAAATCTATTAAGGAAACTGCAAATGAATCTCGAGCTTTGGTATTTGCCGATGATGTGGTCTTATGGGAAGAAACAGAAGTGGAAGTACAGGGGAGACTGACTGCTTGGAATAACTAATTCAAGGAATTTAGCCTGAAGATCAGCAAGGCCAAGACTGTTGAAATGACCATTAGCAGAGAGAGGAAACGTTCAAACATATATTTGGAGGGAGTAATACTAGAATCCGTTTCTCACTTCCAGTATCTTGGAAGTATGGTCTCCAAGGATAACACCCTCAAATAAGAAATTCTAAATAGGACACAGGAAGCATCACATTTCTATAAACAAGTTCGGCACTTACTTTGGGGCAAAAATATACCCTTGATAGCAAATGTAACGTTGTATCACACTTACTTAGTTCCAATCCTTACTTATGGTATGGAAACATGTACAAGGATTACAGTAGAATTCAAGCAACGGAAATGAGATTTATTCGGACTATGAACCAAAGTACCAGGAGAGACAAGATCAGAAATGAGGTACACAGAGCAACAGCTGGCATCAGGGTCCCTATTATCAACTTCGTGGGGAAACGCCGACTTCAGTGGTATGGTATGGCCATGTAATGAGGAACGATAGCTCTAGAACAGCTAAAAGTACTTCAACCAGGATGTCAGAGGGAAGAGACCAAGAGGAAGACCAAGGAGACGATGGATAGAGACAATTCGATCAGAGGTGGAAAGGAATGGTTTTAACTGGGACGATGTCCAAGAACAAATGATGTACCAAGATCGGGCAAGTTGGAGAGCGCTTATTTGCCACACCCGGGAAACTGGAGATGGAAAATGACGATGTTGCTGATTATTGTTTGATATAATTGTTTTTTAAATTTTCTTTAGTACACAATTTGTATCAGATCTGAATTGTTAACGCAATTTTAGAGTTTTTTTCAAACCATTTGATTAGACAGTATTGCTATTATAATTAACAGTATTTTGAACGGATTTTTTTAACATCTTAGAAATTTAATCTATGTTTTACTGAAGAAAAATTATACTGATCATTTTATTTCTAATGCTCATTTTGTTCAATAGAATATTAACTTAACTTTAGTTTGATGCTCTTAGTAAAACTGAAGAAGGTTACAAGATAACCGAGACTGGTATTGTAATATAACTGTTTCCAATACATTATTGACTATAAGGTGGATCATTCATTTTACCTATTCTTAGGTATAAACATTAATTTATACGTCACTTCGGACAAATGCATGAAATTGATGAATTCATCTAATTTATTATCTTGCGCAATTTGTCAGGACTTGTTAGTTTTATGTGATATTTGTTTTGATTTTGTTATACTTGAAGGTCAATAGCCACTAACGTACGTATATATTGTATACAGTATATTGTAAATATCTTCACGCACGTACTCGTAGACATAGATTTAAAAACCTGAGAGTAAGGGATCTGATGATGATTACTTGGCGATCGAAACTAGAAATCCAAGTTATTTTTTAATCTCAAGTAATTTCTTGCAGGTTTGGGGAATAACACCCATTAGAAATGGGTACAATTGTGTTGACCGATTAAAAAGCATTTTAAATTTTCGTGACTAACTCAGCAAGATGACGAACACAGGAATTACAGTTCCATTGCAATAGTGCCATAGTGTGGACTCCTGTAGAAGGTGCTCTTCTACCTCTTATTGACTGTCTCCCATCTATCACCTTGGTTGGTTTCTCAGTTTAGGGGCAGCGACAACGCGATCATGTAGCCTTGTGTACTTTTTCCGGGTGTGTTAGAACCTGCCTGATAACCGGTGATGATTGTGATGGCTGTATTGTGTCGGTGCATAAGGCCGTGCCGTTCTGCATTGGTCTGGCATCACTGCATTGTAAATCCTTCCTTTCGGTATTTTGTTACTTATGTTTGGAGTTTGATTGTTGCGAATAGGAACGTGTATGTTGTTAACAGCTCGTATTGGTCACTTTCAAGGCTAATCAGTACGGAGTGTCAAGTAGAGAGAAAGGGACTCTTCCGACACATTTTGCTCTTTGATTTTAATCGAGGATCTAGTGCTGCAGAAGCCGCGAGAAGAATTTGCTGTGTAATAATGTTAATCATGTTATTGATTTTACGTACTTATAAACTACTGGGGCTTTTAGAGACGCCGGGGTGCCGGAATGTTGTCCCGAATGAGATTTTAACGTGCCAGTAAATCTCCCTCACATTTGCGAGCCCCCAAATGCTAACTGACTGGGCCATAATTCAATCCTGCAACCTTGGGCACAGTAGGCGAGAACGTTGCCGCTGCGCCATGTACCAGTCATGTAAATATTAGAACAAGGGTTTGGGGCGGGTGCCCCGAAACTTGAAATAGGCTCCCATTCTGGAATTTATCTGGACAGAGTGTGGTGACACAAACAAATAACCAAACTCGGAATTGATACTGTTTTACGCTGGAATTCGATCCGAAAATCTCCAGACTTCATGCAGCTCCCCCACCGTCGCGTGGTAGTTGATTATGAATGGAACGGTCATCATACAAATATTCCATGCCCATATTAATAACGCGTGGTCAGTTCCTTTCAGAAATTCCTGTAGAGTGTGACACATCTTCAATTATATATTTCTACTCCTTTTTCAGATTGTGATGGAATCGTGTACGATGAATACGCACGTGAGTATCAATTGTTAATACTAATAGTGTGTTTACAAAGATTCAAAGACATTTTTCAATGTTGCTTCAGTAACAGTTGAATGGTGACTATCAACTCAAATATTGTGTTAATCAAAGATAAATTCCGTAAATACAAATTCGAGCAGAAGAGGATTCATTGTATTGTTCATATAAATTTTAGAGAAGGGTGAATTAAAAAGTCAATCAATGTTCAAATAACCACCTCGAACTATATGAAGAGTTCCAAAGTCAGGAGTTGTAAATTCCTTAAGTGGAAATTAAGATATACAAAGAATTTAACCATTTTTATAAGGATGTGTATTGACATACAATATTTTAAATTGATGATACAACTCTTCAGCCGATCCCAATTATTGGGACATGCGAAAATATTCCGCCCAAAACTACTCTAGAATTGTGAACTACAGGGGTTTTCTCATAAGTAATGTCGTTTTTTAAAGACAATTTTATTTAGAAAGTTTTCTGACAAGAAATTAAGGCGGGTTCACACGGAGTCGTGAAGCGGGCGAGAGCACTACTGATCGTGGGAACCAGTGGTAGTGAGAATGGGGGTCGTGCCCGCCCTCGAAAAGGTGGGGCGTGAAATCTCCGACTGGTTGAAGTGAGCACGACCGCTTCAGACGTATTCTTGCCGAAGGGATGACAACATGTCTGTATATAAAATGAGTAGTGTCCAGGTGATGACGTTTGTCGAGTTGTACCGCGAAAAGGAATGTTTGTGGAAAGGAAATTCGGAAGCATACAAGAATCGAGATGCTAGGGACGCAGCATTGCAAAAAATATGCCGTGGAATGAACATTGATGGTTTCGGGATTCGTGAAGTGACATAGAAAATAAAAATATTAGAACTTCCTATTATCAGGAAATTTAAAAAAAAAACTCAATGAAGTGGACTCAAATCTAGATTCGACAGTACAGTCACTCGGATACCCAGCTATAATTGGAAGTGGGCTCATAATGATATCATCTACCTCACGCGCATAAATGGAGTCGAGATTAGAGATAACCAGATAGGCTCCCATAAGTCTTTCCTTCATATCACCATCTATGTCTCTGTCGAACGAATGTGCTCGCCGAACGAATGATCAACTGTCTCCGCCAAGTGAACTGTCCTCACTCCAATCCTCGCTGCCTCACTGGTAGACTTGCCTCAGTAGGGGAAGAAATCAAGGGGAGTTTCCCTCTCCAGCGTCTACTCAACACCGACCGTATATTTCTCGTCTAGATAGGCCATAGAAGTTGCCCTCTCGTCAGTGAAGTATAATCAACTAGTCAATGTAATTGGGTACATTGAGGTCTTTAAATACATCAAAATGACTGATTAATCCAGCCGTAGTATGGTGAAAAGCTCTAGTGCGTCATGGCATCAGATGTTCCTACTGGTTCGCTAATCCAGATGGCTGTTAATGCCGTCATCAGTTGTATTCCCACCACATATCCTGATGCACGGACTCACTCCAACGCGATCCCCGCGTAATTCTGACAACGCGCTAGCGTAGCAAATCGATTTATGTCAGATCGAGTACAGTGTTCACTGTTAAATGATTTTACGAATTTGTGTATTCTTGTGATTCTACCCTTTGACACGACTCCTCTTGTTTGACAAGCTTACAAATTTGTTCATAATCCTTCTTAAAGGGTAGGGAATTTTAGAAAAACAGTCTAACCTGTGTAGTCTAATGTTGAAGTGGTGGCTGGCAGTGGATTATTCTTTCCTCAATAAACAAATCCTGACAGCAAGAGGACCGAATGTTCCGACTGGCTAGAGTACTGCTTTTGATAAAAGTGGACTGTAACATAAGCGTGGTTTGGCATGGTTTACTTAATAATAATAATAATAATAATAATAATAATAATAATAATAATAATAATAATATCGTATGGCCTCGGGTGCCGGGTGCAAGCTTTCTTATTTGACACCCAGAGGGTAGCTTGCATGTCGAATTTCGTTGCTCCATGACTATAAAAGTCAAGGAGGTTAGATGTTAGATATCTAAGCTCCTTGAAAACTATAGCGCTTTCTAGTAGAGAAATGAGGAACTTCGTGTTGGCGGAAACTCCCGAGATTAATTTTGCCATTATGAACACGGCCTACTGAATTCAAATGGGCTCTTTGACATGCCAACATCGCATGTCTACCCATGTGAGTAATATGCTTCTGCGGCTAGCATCAGGACTCAGGCGTGTACCGTTCTCCCATTGAGCAGTTGCATATTTTGGATTTGAGGCTAAAAGGTATCAACTCTACAATGATAAGGCACAACTCTACTCTAAAGACTTTAATTCAGTAAAACTCATGGCTTCAAACAAATAATGAGAACACAAATCCCATAAACAACACATAAACAAACAAAGTTACTCACACAATCCATTAATTATTCACATAGTTGAACAAATTAAATCCATAACACTATTCAATCTTTTACCATTATGTGGACTTTAAACTTTACTCAAATGCACTGATGCACATGTAATGCTTCACAAAACTGAACTATTACATTCATGTCATCTAATGTGACTTCTTTATATTCACAAAGTTACTTGTATCCTACAATACATCTTAATTTACCTCATGTGTACTATCTGTGTTACATCTCTCTCTCCCACCAAATGCTTTCATGCATTAGCCAACTCATGGTTTGCACTACATCTACTTGCAACACCACAATTACGTAAGTCTACCCCCTCCACTCCCTTCTTTTTATAGCTACACTGCATGTCATTGTGATTTCACTGAATAACTTCTGTTATCGTTGTGTCGGATAGTATACTATTACGCTACCCTTACGAGCGTAGCCTGTGGCAACGAGTAACCAACTTCATTAACTAGGTGTCAGTGACAGTAACAAATACAACATCCAACCATTCGTTAGATTGCTAAATTTTTATATCATCAGGGAAATCTATGATTAGCAATGTGTTTTTAAACCACACACATTTATTACACATTATAACAATTCTTCCTTTCATTGACAAGCAAGGTCTTAAATCTGTCCGCTCAAGAACGCAAACCTTCACAGTTGGTTCAGCAACCCCAGCCCCTTGGACTGCCTGCATACAATGGACAGGGTAGGGTCGTTCACGGCTGTAAACCGCCCCTTTGTCTCCCCGTTTCCTGGACTTTTATCTCCCAAGCAGTATTACAACTTTGAATATAACATTGTGGTCACAATGATCCACGTGATCCCATATGATCTGAACTGAATATTATGCAATGGTTCTGGGTGAGCTTGAATATTTAATCCTATCCTTAGGACATTAATAACGGCCTCAACAGGTCCGTATCACAATATGAAGGCACGAGATTCATAGAACACAGGTCTAGTGGTTAGCCGGTATCTCAAATAAAATATTACGGTCAGTCAACAGCTGCCGCCAATGATTCGCTTCAACGAGCTGAATCACTCAACATTAAGTTCTCGGGGAATCAGGTATAGCGTCGAGGTGTCCAATGTTCTCCCAGCGCTTACCACGGGATTCGGACCCGGAACATTTCATATCCAACATCGGAGATAGGGTTACACACTAAATACGCTCCGGCATAAATTAATATGTCTGTACGCTCATGCTGTACGAGATTTCACACGTCGATTAGATCACCTGGCCTCTTACCTGTCCATGATCTCGCCTTATAATAAAGAGAACTTTAACTGTACTCTACAATGCTTAATCAAGCCACAAATTCAATTCGCTGTCAAGCTCCAACATTCCCGGGCATAATTATATTCCCATTAATGCAATATATTTAATATTAACTCTTTTCTCTTCCCTTAATGTAATCTACTGCTTGGCTAGATCAATAATCCAATTAGCGTAAATATTTCTTGCTTAAAACCTTTCATCCTCATGTATTCAATTATACCGTTTGTCATTATTATAATTACTATTATTATTACTGACATAAATTATCCTTCCGACACAACGTAACTACTTCAATGATCGAACACTCGCGTTCGTCACGTTAAGTTTCACATAACTGAATTGCCATTATTTATTATTCGAATTAATAGTGGTAAAGATTAATCCACTCTCTGATGTATACAACATCTTAACTTTACTGAAATCAAACAATAAACATATGAGGGTATGCCTCCTAATATTGATTCTTACTGGCATATTTTATACTTCCGAAATCACATTACATGCAGTAACTATCCCTCTATAGTAACATGATTTGTGGGGTACTTACGTCGGCTTTATCCAGGTGGTTCCAACCACCATATTCCAGTGTCACCTGCCATCGGCTTACTTAGTGACACATTGCCATCTTGCGAATACACATATTATATGACATTTGATTTATAAACACACGACACTTTTCCATTTTTATAATGAAGCTAATGCTTCCGAAACACATGACACTTTTCCATTTTTGTAATGAAGCTAATGCTTCCAAAACACATAACACTATATAACACTGGTTATATTATTACTTTAAGAGATATTTTACATAACATCGGTGCACAAACACACGTTACACTTTAATTCCTGATTGGTTGACATTCCCTAGCATGTATCGAAAGTACAGGTGCTGATGGCCCTTCCTTCGGTCCTACCCCTTCCTGATTGAATCTCCCGATCATCTGCTCACGGATTCACCAACAGTTTCTCGATCATCCCTTGATAATCTTCCTACTATTGCAGCGATATGCTTACATCTCGTCATGAACGCTACTTACTGGTATACTACAAATATGTATAACCAATCACTATACTTTACTGCGCTCAACATTGTACATTGTATTTACATGAGTTATTACTTTTCACAGTCCTGCCTAGTATATCACACGGCACTTAATAAACATTATATAACAGTCTTACTGCACGGCTTCCCACATTGAAGTCCGAGCATCGTCTCCTAACTTCGGTAATATGCATTACGCATAATCAAGTTTGTTAATTACCGACTTCATTCTTAGTTCATGACCATGCATGAATATATTCTCACATGTGTGTTACAGTGCACAGCTAACATGCTGATTAGCAGTGAAATGCTTAAGTCTTTGTGTGCGCCTGGGCGCTCCGTAGCTTTCAACTGCGACTGCTTCAAAACAACTCTCCCTCTGACTGGGTCTAAAACTGTACTGTCACAGTAAACTTGTAAAAACTGTCCCCTTCGACTGGGTCCACCCTCTTATATCTGTTTCACACAGAAAGTAGGGCAAGAATTCCCGCGATAAATCAGCTCCTCTCCTAGGGTGATTCTGAACTTGGAATAATATCCATATTGTTCCTTTTTCTTCGCTGGTCACAAAAATGTATGTGTGTTCGAGGATCGATCGGCCACTTAATTTATATTAATTATCTTATCCATGACTTGGGGACGCTACTTCACTGGGAATCCCTGGCAACCTCCTCAAGTCCATCCGCGAACACCCATAGTCCTGTAACATTACGCACTGCATTAAACATGCCTTGATTTCGCCGTTTTATGGCTCTAAAATTAGCCTCCTGGCTAAAGATTCACCTGTGCGCAACTCTCCTGTCATTGCATTGCTCCAATCATGAGTAATCAATGATTTTCCTTGGGATCTTCCCGTTCCATTCTCAAGTCTATTCTCAAACGGGGAATAACCTGGTCATTATTTAACCTCCCGACCCCTTGCAGACGATTTATCTGGGTCAGCAAGATTGACGTGGCGCCACGGGCCTCCTCCCACAATTCTGGGGCTATTTGCTAAACGTCAAGCTTTGAAACTCCTGTGTTTCAAGTACAGCATAGCCTACTTCATGTAGTCCAAATAATGCTATCTTCCACTATTTTCCTGCATTATTTCACTAAATAATGTCAGTAACAACTGATATCACATCAGTAATTAAATATATAATTTCTTCTAGGGTTTCTTACAATGAAATACCCTCCACAGATCTCGGGTTCGTTCCCTGGTGGAGCCTTCATTCAGAGCTCAACTTATCTCCGAGATCCACGTTCGAGACCAGTCAGCATGACCACCTCGGGTTCACATGACATGCGTATCGTATTTTTGCCGCCTTTCAAAAATCACTTACCACGGCCAGGAGCGAACCTGCAATCTTTGACTTGTTTAATACTAAAGAATGAACATACATGCATACTCCTGAAAGCGTTACTTCTCTTGTCAAAGAACATTAACAATGACATGAATATGTTTTACAATGGATGTTCATAGATGGCCATGATACAGACTGACACCCAGGTCTTTACATAACCATGCCGACGTGATGACGCGCTCCACGCGGACAGACCTAGTGACTCCGGAAGCCAGCCAATGGAACAAAATTGAGAGGATAGGCCTATAGTTCAGGTAGGCAGCGCTTTGGTGGCAGTTTTTGTCATATTTTTAATTACAGCTTTAACGTGTATCTAATGAGTAATTATGAAAGCTGTACAGCTGTATCAGGGGGTGGGGTTTTGACACAGCTGTCAAGCTGCTTGTCACTCATCAAGCCGGATCTGGTTCGTTAATGAATGTGGGAATTTCGAAGTGAAATATCACGTCCTCTCGTTAGGGTTCCGTGTAAGAAAGGTCACTATGGGTCATGATCGTGAGTCATGTAAAACTACGAGCTTACTTTCTTCCGTCTAACTGTACAAAAAAGAGAAAACCAAGCAATCGAATCAACTGTGTTGATATATTACAGAATAATTTTCGACAATAAGCAAGGTCTTCTCCAGAATTAAGTTTTATTCAGATTTTTGAAAAAATTATATTCTGCAGGTCCTCCATTTCCAGTGGTAGAGGCAACTCACTTCTTATATATACCTAATATATACCTAATATACCTAATGAAACTACATTTTAGATTCGGCATATTTTTTTAAATTGCAATTTCAGTGACACTGACGAATGCTAGTAGCCACTATCGACACGACAGTCATTCCAAAAACACATTCCGGATATCTGTGCTTCCACATATACTTTCGGGAGATTGGGTTCATTTGTCAGAACCAGGACTGTCCCAGGAAAAAAAAAGAGGACGGATGCACACTCGAGCCCAGAAGTTTTTTTTATTGGAGGGATTGTTGAACAATAAATACTTTCTTATGTGCCTGACCTCACCAAGCGGTTGGTAGGCTAGAATTTTGCCCGAAGGGTCCCGAGTTTGAATCCCGGCCAGGCCGTGGGGATTTTAATCTGCTATGGTTTAATCCCCTGGTTCTAGAACTGGTTGTTTGTGACATATCCATTTCATCCTCATCATGACGCGTAGGTCGCCTACTGGCGTCAACTAGAAAGACCAGGGGCCTGTTCCACGAATGAACTTTGCAACTTTTCACTTTTTACTTTGCACTTTTCAATTCTAGCAAAGTCTTTCTTTTCCACCATGATCTATGTATTACGTTTCAATTTGTTTGCAAAGTGAAAAGTCTTTGCCTAGGAATGATCCGATGATAATTAGAAGAAGCTGGCTGTGCTAGAAATTGTCGAGGAGAAACCGGACATCCTTTTTGGCAACTTTAAAAGTAACCTATCTCATAATGACAAGTGATCCGCGTTGACTGAAATCCTTAAGAAAGCTCAGTCTTTGCAGTTAGCTGGAGCCGAAATATCTTGGACGTACGCGAAGGACAATCCTTTTGGATTAAGGAAATGCGGTGCACTGGTAAGTATATATTTACGTTTCCATTATTTAATTGAGAATATACCGGTATCGCTTAAATCAATTTACATTACCTCACATGTCGATACAGCATGTTACATGAAATTGTGATGTAGTAGTGATTGAAGAATATATTTAATGATTTCAACTACATATCATGTCCCGAGCATAAATTCTTGCTTTTAGGCATAGAGAGATAATGGCAAGAAGACCGAGACTGAAGGCGGGAAGGATAAGCAGTTGGATGATGTGCATGTTGCTATCTTTGACATCCTGAAGAAAGATTCGGCCGTTCTAGACGGCTTAAATCTTCCGGAAAGCTACATGGAAGAACAAGCGACCGTAGTGCCAATACCGACTCCTGCTGAACTTCCCAGAGGCGAAAACTTCGAAAACACACCGAGGAGAAAGAAAAGGAAGCTGTCAAATGTTCCACGTCCTTCCACTATTTCCACTTCGAGACTACAAAACTGAGACAAGGACTTCTCCGTGTGGAAATATACCACAGAAAATAGCAAACTCTGAAGTTGGAAAGAGAATTAGGCATACTACTTTCAGAATTTACGAGTGACATTGTAACTTCTGCTTTTCAGGAGATGCTACAGACTACAGAAGATTGCTTATTGCGTACCAATACATTCACTTGAACGTAAATTACCTAGTAAAACATTTATTGTACGGTACGTAGATCACTAGTAATATAGCCTATTAAATAAAAATAAATGTTATTAATGTAGAAACAGATATTATTGTTCAATTCAGTTAGCGAAATATCTCAATAACGAATTGAGTTTAGCAACGGCATCTAGATCGGGTGCCTGGTCATTTCCAGGATTGGGGTCTTCATTTTCAACCATTAAGGTAAGTAAGTCTCCTTCATTTTCTCTTCCGACCTTACGTGCAATGTTATGCGACGAAATACATGCCAAGACCACATTTCCCGCTTTTGTTGGACATAATATTAAGTGGTTTAAGCTAGGGAAACGTTCTTTCAAAATTCCGATAGTGTTGTCAACAATAGGCCGTGTCGATTTATATTATACCCGGTTAAATCGTTGTTCAACAGCATTGTCAGGATTTCTATTGAGGGGGTATAGCCACTCTTTTAGTCAATAGGCACTGTCACCTAATATAACTGCTCCTGGGAATGGTCTCAAACCTGAGTCAAAACGTCTACAGACGGCAGTGTTTCTTAGGACCCTGGAATCGTGCACGCTACCCGGACAGCTAGCATTAGCACTGTAGAAGGTCAAGTCTGCACCACGAATCAACATACTGTTGAGAGAATGATTCACATGTCTAACAAAATAGACCTCTTCGTTCTCAGTAGGAGCATCAATATTAACGAGAGTACCATCAACACATCCACACACAGAAGGAAAGCCACCCTTCATTAGAAATTCCATCTCTATATTATGTGGATTTTCAGGCCAAAGTACTATGTTAGGAAATATTAGGATACACTTACTATAGCATCTACGACTTTAGTTAAAGTTCTGCAAATAGTTGATTTTGATGTCCCATTCATTGCAGCTACACCGTGCAGCTGGGCACCATTTCCTAACCAATGTAAGCATAATAAGAATTTCTTCTTTTTCGGAAAGAGGTTTCAATAAATGGCCAATTATTTCAAGAATATAATCAGCTTGTAACACGAAAACACTCACGAAATTCCGTTGAAGTGAGGTTATGAAAATTCATCCTGTCTTTGTATGTCCTCTTGTTGGATTCTTCATCACTATCCTCACTTGATAACAAAAGCTCTCTTCGTAACATATTTATAACACTAAACCAAATTCTGGCTGAGAAACTAGTGTAGAGACTTGTTCATTAACAGCTGAAAAGGGAATCGTCACTTTGCAAAGATTTCTGAAAACTTTTCACTTCATTCCTTTGCACTTTGCATTTCTGCACCAATGGAGGAACATAACAGGCTTCAAAAGTGAAAAGATTCCTAACTTTTCACTTTTCACTTTGCAAGACAAATCTGAGAAGAGATGGTGGAACGAAATCTGAACTGAAAAGTGCAAAGTGCAAGGTGAAAAGTTGCGAAGTTCATTCGTGGAACAGGCCCCAGCACCAGGGCTCTTGAGACGCAACCTAAGAGTTATCGGAAACTTTTCTCCGGCGTTTCTAAAGCTTTTAGTTGTTCGCAATAATCTTATTGTTATTTTTCTAGAGCGTTGGAGGAGGTCAGGTTACTTCGCCTGCACCTTTGGTTAGGATCCCGGTATCTACTACTGATATTTCATTTCTGTTTCAGGTCCCATCACGTGGGGGTATGAACAACACAATGGTAAGCCTGTCATTAAAACTTTTAACTTAACAATATTTGTATATTTTACTGGGTTACGAAAGACTGATGACCTTGTTGCTCCTCCCCTTAATGCAACAATCCTAATCATCAACATCATATTTCCTTCAAATAGATCAAAATTTCCCTTCGTTATGGATATTTTCTGAATTAAAGTATTTTACGATTATGGAGGAAAAGTATGATAATTTTTCACAAAACAGCGGGGTAGGAAAGACCTCTTCGGCTCAATATAGCCTAATTGGTTAGAATATTATATAGCTCAAAATATAAAAGTTCCACTGTGTAACCTTTCAACTCCACTTAATAGAAATCTTCCCACAGTTGGGTAATAATTGAAACAGGTCAGCCCCTATGGACTCCAGTAAATTAATATAACATTTAATAACTTCCTCAATGTTAATAAATTTGATATTTGGTTCGGGGTAGTGGGGGTTACACCCCGTGATAGATTCAATAACAATGATAAACATTCACTCTTAACTACGTTTGAACTACATGAAATAACAAAATAACAAATCTGGTATAAACATGTGTACCGTATTCTGAAACATTATGTACATCACGGGTAAGGTTTTTGTCGCGTACGGAATATCCTAACAAACTCCCTATCATATTTACATGGTACAAAATATATGACAAACTCTGTAGAAACCTGGGTGGTGATGTAAATACTGTACTTACAGTTGATGATCTCTGGAGTTGTAGACTATTGCTACTGATTCTGGGGTAAGTCTTCCAAAGAATCAGTTCTATAACTTTGCACTGAAATAGTTAACAAATCAACTTAGGAAACAAGTGAAACAAGGAAATTTGTAGTGAATAGTTACGTATAGTTATAGTTCTTATTTTTTCTTTGCTTTGGCCATTGGCTGTAATAAATATATTATTGAGGTTAAACCAGGACCTTCTATACTACCGGACCTGACACTGCAATCCAAGATGGCCGCCGTAGTTGGTGGTCGGACATCAAACGTCTGACGTGTGTCACAATCCAACACAACACAAAATAACATCATGACGTGATTTTGTCTGCTGTTAATTCATTTTATGGGCTTGGGACATCTTCGTAATCAGCCCCGTGCAGTTGTGTGTGGGTTGAATTCCTCCGATTACGTGATGAATGTAGTAGTGTGTGTAGCTGTGTAAGGGACAGGCATGGGGAGATGCCCTAGGAGTTGAAATAAGGTACCACCGGAGTTTCATCAGGAAAGGAATAAAATAAAATAATGTTGAGGCCCACAGGAGAGGTCTGCAGAATATCTTGGCTGAGAGAACAGGGAAAGTTGTAAATGTTCCTGTAGGAATTTCAATCCCTTTTTAGTAAGTTACATATTATTCGGGGCATGTTTGCCATCTCTTGATGAATGCAGTAAATTTGCATTTTTCTGTTGGCACAGGCTAGGATAAAATGAGGCTTTTCACCGATGTCACAGTCTCACTCATGGCTGTGATTATATGGAAGCTACTGAGGTATGGATGGTGCTTAGTAATGACATTGAGGGCACAGTCAGTGTCTGTTGGCACAGGCTAGAGTATCACCGATGTCTCAGTTTCACTCTTGGCTGTGATTATATGGAAGCTACTGAGGTATGGTTGGTGCTGAGTAATGGCATTCAGGGCACAGTCAGTGCCTGTTGGCACAGGCTAGAGTATCACCGATGTCTCAGTCTCACTTATGGCTGTGATTATATGGAAGCTACTGAGGTATGGGTGGTGCTTAGTAATGACATTCAGGGCACAGTAAGTGCCTGTGGATGCTGTGAAAGGTTCTACTCATAGGGTTAGTACTGCTGTACTGACTCAGCGAGGAAAGCAATGACAAACTACCTCACTCCTCTTCTTGCCTAGTACGCCTCAATATAGCGCTGCCATGGGTTTTTGTGGTTATCTACCCACATAACCTAACGGCAGTTCCTTTTGAGGATCCAACCTGCTTTAGGGCTGACTACCTAACAGACATACATATTATTCTTAAAAATAAATGTGACCAACCAGATGGTGTAGTTCTTGGTTGTCACTTCTGGGGTCCAAGTTTGATTCCTGACTGTCAAGTAATCTCAATTCTAGTCTGAGGGTAAGAACGGGCTACACACAGCCTAGTGAGGTAAACCGAGAAATGTTGGGTTCGATTCTCCGCTTAGCCACCCAGCAAGTGGTTTACCATGGGTTCCCACACATACTGATGATAAATGCCTAGGTAAATCCTATCATAAGGTCACGACTGCCTCCTGTAAATCCGTCAACAAGTAGGCTAGTCGTATTCATTCATTCCTATTCATGAGATTAAATGGAACTCTGTCAAACGGGGCGGCTTCGGTGGCGTAGTTGGTAGCATGCTGAGCTTCTATGCCCAAGATAGCGGGTTCAAACCCGGCCGAAGCCGTCGGATTTTTTAAGAGCGTTAAAAATCCCTCAGTATGCCTTCCTTCGGAGGGGAAGTAAAGCCGGCGGTCCCATGTCATAGATTTATGGCATGTTAAAGAACCTTCCACTAATTACACCTGTGTGAAGCTAAATTGGATAGGTTAAGAATGTAAACAACGTTCTTAGGTTCCTACGTTTGTTGCCAAGAGCCGACTGCGGTGGCGTCTAGTAGCTAAGTTCTGAACTAGGCCTAGTAGTCGTTGACGGTGGCGTTTGGCGGCAAAAGTAGGAACTATTTGAAAAATTCTAAGTTGCAGTCTGTACTTAAATTAAAAAACAGATACACACACTAATACAATTAACACCGGTTATCAGACAGTTTCTACACACACCCAAAGTACACGGGGCTACATGACCTCGTTGTCGCAGGCCCTAAACTTAAGAACCAACCAAACTCTCTCAAAGGCATAACGTGTGTCAGAATCCAACCCAACCCAAAATAACATCATGACGTGATTTTGTCTGCTGTTAATTCATTTTATGGGCTTGGGACTTCTTGGTCATCAACCCCGTGAAGTTGGGTGTGGGTTGAATTCCCCTGATGGGAAATTAGAAAATAGGCACCAATGGCTTATCTTCATAATAATTGGATTTGGATCCAGTCACACAACAGTTTCAAGGCATATCACCACAATTTTAGCATAACCTATGTATGAGTAAGCTTACTGGAGGTTTATTAAAACGGGATCCACACCAAGTGCGTGATAAGATTGATATCCTTGGACAAGCAGGCGTATAATTGGATGAGAGAACACTGCAGATAATTTAAAAAGTAGGTTATGTTCCTACGTACGGTAATCAATTTTCAGATCTTCTTAAACCTTGAATTGGAATACGTTAATTATTGCTATGCTTGCTCATAATGAATTACCATTACTAATAATTTATAAACTCTAAACAGAATAATAAATAGACCAAACTTACCCACTGATTGGCAATATTATTGATGGTATCACAAGCGTAACAGAAGTCACCGGTATCTCGTATTTAAGAAGCACTATTGCAGACATTTAGGCCTACTTACACGAACGTGTAATATCATTAAGCAATAATCAATAAGCACAGATAATCAAGGGAGACGATTGCTAACCGAAATTCACATCACTATCACATCGTAAACAAAACGACTCAACTAATAAACAAAGCATGTAACCACCAACAGCGACAGCCATCTTTCATCAGTCCCGCCGCCAGTGTCAGGTCCGGTATTATAGAAGGTCCTGGTTAAACTATAAGTTTGTGTCGGCTTCGGTTTGTCTTTTGTTACATGTTATTGTCATATTTGATGGGTACAGCAGAAACATATTACCCTGATATATAGTTTATTAAATCATTGGAATGCCAATTATGGTATTAAACTTGGTGGAGTGGATGCGATCTAGCTGGCAGTGGGTGTAGCATGGCCTCTTACCGAGATAGATGGAAGCTTGGTGGTCCCGTCTTGAGCTATTGTTGCCATGGAGATGGCCGGCCTTGCTATTACTTCATCAGTAAATTTTCTGACTTATTAGCCTTTGCTTGAGTGCAAAAAGGCCGAAATCAGAAGAATGAGAAAGACTATAGAAAATTCATGTAGCCAGCCGTTCCTTCTAGATTCTAAACTATGTGTATGCAAAATTTGGTTGAGATTGGTGGAACGGTGTGGATTTGTATACGGAACAAATCCACCAACATACATACATGCGTACATACATACAGACTTTCACTTTTATATATAAAATAAGATAAGAGGATAGGGATTGATGAACGATACCATGGCAACACCGTATCTTGAGGTCCAATTCCGCTTGCATTCTGTCTCTGTAATAAGAGATAATATTTGCATGAAGGAATAACAGACTGTTAAATACTTCGAGCATAAATACAATAGAGTGCGCATTGCCACACTGCGCCTGTACTGTGACGTGAAACCAACATCTCAATCAGCTGATTAAAGGGTAAACAGAGGACCTCGTAATGGAAGAATATAGGACTACGTGGGAAAAAGATTTTTAATGAGGGTTTAAACACACATTTTCGTAATTTATACGGCATTGGGAAAAGCATCGCATGTTTCTTCACGTACCGGAAGGTAGCAAAGCATAAGAATGTAACATATTTGGTGTTAAAAGTGGCTGTCGTGTTCCGTAATACTCATACATCCAGGATCCCATCTTGTAAATAATTAATAACAAATCCAACTCTGAGAATTAGGCCTACTGAATTTTGAACAGAATTGTGTTTGTATAAAAAGTGGCTGTCGTGTTCCGTAATAATCATACATCCAGGATCCCCTCTTGTAAATACTTAATAACAAATCCAACTCTGAATTAGGCCTACTGATTTTTGAACAGAATTGTGTTTGTCTAGCTCGCCATTTTTGATTGTACACCCGAAAGCTCCAAGCAAGTTCAATCTATTAACTTACTACATCATTTCCCAAATTATTTTTCATCATTAGAAAATGTATTTTGGCTAATTTTAGTACTGGTACGTGAGAACATTTTATCGTACGATGAGCTCTCATTCAGCGTTACCCTTCCACTTCAGTATTTTTTGAAAGTGAACAAAACAACATGGGCAAATGGAAATAAGGAAGTCTATCGATTTAGTAAGCGTTGGTTTTTAACAACTATGCATTACATTTGTTACATAGGAAAATATTTTAATCAATGATCTGTTTTTAAATTCCATTTTCCATGAATCATAGAAACCTTCGCAAAAATTACCCAGAATTTTGAAATTCTACGAAGAATTGACTAATTTAGGGAAGCAATGTAGCCTATCCTAGAAGAATCTCAAAATTCCCTCAACCAAACGCACTGTCCATAATTTACGTTTAATATTTATTATTGAAGAGTCGAAGACTACACCGTCACATCTGTAGCATAACCTGTAATTTGACACTGACCATGATTGACGACTGCATTGTGTAGTCCACACTACATTTAATCCAGAATAGGGACATAAAGCATTTTCATGTTCAGAGATGCATTTACTAGCAGTCTCAACAAAACACCAAGAAAAACGTCTAGCCTATGGACATGTGAATACTTGATACCTTCGAGCATAAATACAGGCCTGTTCAGAGGAGTAAGGGATAGGGTAAATTATAATAATTTATAATAAATTCCTGCATTTCCATGTTTAATTATTTTTCTTTCATGTTTCGGAGTTAAGAGGAAACGTAGGCTAAAGAAATGCAAGTAATTAAGTCACGAATTTTAGGGCTATTTAGCAATGAATTAACATACGCATGGAAAGAAATGCACGATCCTTTTTAAACGTCTCCTTACATCCATACGCGACACAGTAGGCCTAATACACCATTCTGACTTAGTAATGAATAGAACTCACTTTAAATATCCCAATTCTCTCATCACGTGTAGTATTTCAGTGTTCTAAACTACCCGCAGTTCCCTTTAGTCAGCTGATCGAGATGTTGGTTTAAACAACGCGACGTCATCAGCCATCTATTGGATTTATGATCTAAGGTTAAATAGATAGACGTCAGTGTCGCGAACTTCCGTACGAACAGTGTCACCACCTGTATAAAAAAGACCCTAAAAGATGGTTTGCATTCTTTCGGCAAAACAGAAAAAAAAAATCAAATAAAGTATGCATAGAAGCAAGGAAATTAACATTCTCCGCTCATACTGTAAAATAACGAATCCTCGCCCATCCTCGTGACGACTCCCTAAAATTAAATTATAAAGCTTGTGGGGCATGGAAAATCAGTATTTGTGCCAAAGGGCATAAATGAAGGGAATGGAGAGGGCTGTCCGAATTTTCAAGTAGATAGTGTTACTCGTCTTGTTCCAATGTAAAATGTAAAATTCAGTTCAGCTCGGTGAAACGGTGTAGATTTGAGCCCAGTAAAACGGTGTAGATTTGCGCCAAAGGGCCTAAATGGAAGGAATGGAGAGGACCATCTAAAATTATTGTTGCCAAAAACTTTCCTTGGGGTGTGCACTACAACGCTACAAAATTTCAATACAATCGGTTAAACGGTGTCGTAGTCCATTAGCTTTGGACAGATATACATGTCCATTTTTAGCCTACTTTTCACATTTTGCAAAAATGAGGAAAAAGTAGACTTATGAGATCGGGCAAATGTGTGTCTGTCTGTCTGTCTGTCTGTCTGTCTGTCTGTCCTTCTGTCTGTCTGTCTGTCTGGCTGTGTGTGTGTCCCCCCCCCCTATCAACTCCTAAACGGCTGCAGCAATCGAAACAAAATTTGGTAGGAGTAAAGATCTATACCTGAATATCTCACGGCCATATTTGAAAATGATGTCAGTGCTACCAACTGCTAAAAAATCGCAATTGAAATTTGAGCTCCATGTTGGATATCTTGGAAAGTATGAATGGGAGCGATTTCAAAATTGGCACACGTACAGATCATAATAATTCAGTTTAATTTCCATGTGGCTAAACATGGCAGTGTTGCCAAAATGATTAAAAGCCTCCTGATAGGTCCAATTTTTAAATGCATATAACTTCTATACTATCAATTGGAATTCAACCAAATTTCGTATGTTGTATGTGTAGATAACCAGATATGACTGAGCGTATTCTTAAGACCTACCAGGGCTGCCAACTGTTAATAAATGCTCCTATTTTTTTAAATCCAAATACCAATATATCAGAAAGTATGCAAGCCGACAGCTTTAAACTATGCACACGTATAGTACCTGACATTCTATATTAATTTGGAGTAACTTATATACGTCAGTGCTACCAACATGATTCTAAGCCTGCTGACAGGTCCAACTTTAAATACATGTAACTTCCATACTATCATTTGGATTTCAACCAAATTTCGTATGTGCTATGTGTACCATAACAGATATGACTATGCGTATTCTAAGGAGCAACCAGTGCTGCCAACTGTTAATATGTGCTGTCCCTATTTTTGTTACCCTAATATCAATATATCAGAAGGTATGCAAGCCAATAGCTCTAACCTTTGCACACGTATAGTACCTGGCATTCTAGACGAATTTGGAGTAACTAATATACGTCAGTGCTGCCAACATGATGCTAAGCCTGCTGATAGGTCCAATTTTAAAATGCATGTAACTTCTATACTAACTAATGGATTTCATTCAAAATTGGCACAACAATATATCATATTATTTCTGACCAATACATGCATGACATTGTTGCCAACATGATTTTACGCGCGCTGTTAGATCCAATGTTTAACTGCATGTAACGTCCATGCTATTCATTGGACTTCAACCAAATTTTGTATTTTGTACCTTAAGAGACGGAACTAAGAATATATTCAGTCATCAGGGCTGCCAACTGTAGTGCTCTATTAGGATACATTATGCCAGGTATACAGTATTTCGAACTAATTGGAAATTTCGATATTAGCAACTTAATTTCGTCATTATTCTTGATAGGTTCATATTCTGTAGAATAATCATTGGCATGAAAAGTAGGCTGTATAGTTCTTCACGGAACTTCTTGTTATATATAAGATAAGATAAGAGGATAGGGATTGATGAACGATACCATGGCAACACCATATCTCGAGGTCCTATTCCGCTTGCATTCTGTCTCTGTAAGAGATAATATTTGCATGAAGGAATAACAGACAATTAAATAGATAGACGTCAGTGTCCCGAACTTCCGTACGAACAGTGTCACCACCTGTATTAAAAAAAACTAAAATATGGTTTGCATTCTGTTGGCAAAACAGAAAATTTTAAATAAAGTATGCAAAGAAGCGAGGAAAATAACATTTTCTCCGCTCATACTGTAAAATAACGAATCCTCGCCAACGCTGTAAGTCCCCATCCTCGAGACGACGCCCTTAAATAAAATTATAAAGCTTGAGGTGCATGAAAATTCTTATGTGTGCCAAGGGGCCTAAATGAAGGGAATGGGGAGGGCTGTCAAAATTTTCAAGTAGATAGTGTTACTTGTCTTGTTCCAAATGGTAGTTACGTAAAATTCGGTTCAGATCGGTGAAACGGTGTAGATTTGAGCCAAGAAAAACGGTGTAGATTTGAGCCAAGTAAAACGGTGTAGATTTGTGTCAAAGGGCCTAAACGAAAGGAATGGAGAGGGTCATCTAAAATTATTGTTACCAAAAACCTTCCTTGGGGTGTGCACTACAACCCTACAAAATTTCAATTCAATCGGTTAAACGGTGTCGTAGTCCATTGGCTTCGGGCAGATATACATTTCCGTTTTTATATATAAGATCATGTATTTTTAAATAATGCACCTTCTTTATGAAAACTAGGCTAAAACAAAATAAAACAAAAATGTTCCTCCTAAATTGTAAACATTGACCAAGAAATTGAAATATTTGCTGGAAACTCTTCTTTTTCTTTTTTCGAAACCCTTCCCAATTTAAGTGATGTTTGTCCTTCCACTGTCACTGACTCTTATTTGGTTATTGTTAACATAAACAGGGAATGAAGCAAAAAGCAACTTCTATAGATTTCTATACATCATTCCAAAAATAAGCGGAACTCAATGTAAGCGATGTCCTCTCATTTAAACTTATTTTCTTATCTCGTGTCTGCTAATCAATTACGTTAATCGATTCTTCGTTTAGCCTATCAATCTATTATTCGGTCATTCAATAATCGTTTTCGATTATTTTCAAATTATTTGAATAATCGATTAACCGAGCATTGCTTATTATCAGCTGTATTAGAGATACACATTGTTAATGACCTGGGAATTTTTATTTTATTTCCAATCATTCTGTACTATCCAAAGCCACAAGTCCGGTGAACGTGGGCTGATTCGGTGAAAGTTTGGTCGGGACTGATGAACAGGTCACAACAGGGTTTAACGCTAATTCAAAATTGCTGTGCGCACATTGTTCCCTAAATTTCATCATATGTATTATTTCAGTTGTATAGATCCCTCCTGCGGCGTTCACAAGCGTCCTATCGTGACAAATTAGCGTTCAAATGAAAGAGAATAGACATTAGCAGTGACGAATTGCACTCTAATTTCATAAATATCAATAGTTTCTTTAAAAAATGACGTTTAAAACATGTACGAGGTGTGCGATTTGCAGATACAGTTGATGTATGAAAATACGCTCCATAATTGCTGACCAATTCATATTTTGGTCGCTGTGACGCCAATTTCATGTCATTTTAACATTATGAGGTCTTTCCTTTATCATTTTGTATGGATTTCAGAAACAGTAAATCAAAGGAATGAGTACTCATATCGAATAATTTCATAAATATCGAATAACCGGTGAGTGTTACAGCACACTCAGCACACAAATGACATTATCAGTGACAAATTGCATTCTAATTTCTTAAATATCAATTTTTGTAAGAAGAGTTCGATTTGCAAAACCTATTGGGGAAAGTGTGGTTTATGAACATGCGAGATTTCTCGCACGGGTCCGTTAGTAATGTTATATTTTAGTGTAGGGTTGATGTTATTTGTTTGATGTAATATATCCTGGTCCTCCAATCACACATCCAACGCTGAACCCGACGTTAGATGGATGTTTCGTTACCTGAGCCCACTTAAATCATTTATCCAGCAATAGTGAGTTTTTCTCTATTTTATCGTCGTCTTTATATTTAACATGGTTACGTGCCTATCGCTATTCCTACCCGGCCCGCTGAAAGGATACTCAGATGGTAATGACGTGCCTATCGCTGCCCAATCTATCAACTTTGGTACACGAGGGGTGATCAGAAACTAAGGTTACAAAGCCTGCAATGAAACGTGTACATATTATTTCATACAATCAATATAGCCAACTGATAGTACATTAGGTTATTTTTCGACATAGTTTTCATATCGGTGTAGGCACTTGTCGCTTCGTGGGGTGAGTTTGAATATTCCCTGATATTAAAAATCCTATCCTTGAGTGTTCACCCACGTTGTCGGGAAGTGTTTCACCTCCTCGCCTGAATCGAATCTTTGACCTAGGTGCTCATTCAAGTGAGTAAACCGGTGAAAGTCATTTGCAGCTAGGTCAGGGATGCAGGGAACATGTGATCAATGATGTCCCAGTGAAACCGCTTCAGCAGCGTGGTGTTATACTGGGCTGCATTAGGTCGTGCGTTGTCATGAAGGAAGATGACGCCTTCAGTGAGAAGGCCTGGCTGTTTTCTTCTGATTGCTTTGCGCAATCGTGTCAAGGACTTGCAGTATCCGTCAGCGGTCACTGTGTGCCATCTTTCCAGAAACTCCACAAACATGACACCCACGCTGTCCCAAAACACACTCTGTAACTCTGCGCAGTTACCAACCGCATGTATTCGAATTACCCCATATTACTAATGACTCTGTAAGACGAATCTCCACGAATATCGACCTTGTAAACCATAGTTTCTGATCACCCTTCGAGTTAAAGAAGTTAACAAACCAATCTCTCTCCTTTTATGAACATAATGCAACGGATACATTGCATTCGTTTCGTCAATTCCAAACACATTAACGATAGTATACTTTAACTTCGAAACGTTTTATGCTCTCTAATTCCTTGGTTAACAATATTCGGTTTCACGACTAGAATCCGCTGATGAAGCTTCTCATACGCTACTGTTTGTACCACGGCGAACCCAGTTCTTGCGCGGGTCTTCCGGTACATCGCTGCAAAAGATACCACAGCACTGTATTGTCACTTGTCACATCAATAGCAGATATGCGCCCGAGCTGTTCGATGCAACTGATTTCCTTGACTACACTCTTCATCAGGGCTGGGAGATACAAGTTTCCACACTCGCGCTCAAAACAGTCTGTCTTAACTGTCTACCTAAAAATCGCTGAAAACTCAGCCATGTGCTTCTCAGATACACACACTAATACTGCCATCACAATTAACACCGGTTATCAGACAGATTCTACACACACACAAAGTACACGGGGCTACATGACTGCGTTGTCGCAGCCCCTAAACTGAGGAACCAACCAACCATGTGCGTCTTATATATCACGAACTTATTGCAAAATGTATCTACCTACGTCTGGCTCTGTCCGGTCGGGGAGAACTGGACTGTTCTAGAGACCAAAAAATCTAGATTCCCCCAAACATTTCGCTCATACGCCTAGGGGCTGATTCGCTGAGAGTACTCACTGCTCTACCTGTATAAGACATGGCAGTCAAGTCGCAATAGTCTGAGAGTGGGTTTCCATCGATCTATCTCAAGCCACTACGTCTTGCAGGGACAGGCCAATGTTACCTTCCTTTTCATTTCAATTTTAAGCTTGATATCGGAACAAGCAATTCTTCCGAAACGCGTCGATGCATTCTGTGTATACATCTCAAACTAATAATCTCAATGATACAGTTATGGATATAATAGGTTGCGAATGATTGCGTAACAGTATAAGGTTTTTCCGTTGTTAATGTTGATGATTAGGACCGAGGATGTGGTGCCAGACGTACCACCAGTGCTCGGGAGAACACCAGAGCCCGGTGGAGATCAACAGCAAATTTGCGGTGAAGGTTCATGGCCCCAGGTTGGAGTGGCTCAACTACAACGAAATTACACACCTCAAACTATGCAATAACGGACGAACAGGTAACTACTTTGTATTGTAATGTTTTTCTTATGGGAGGGTGATAATGAATCATCCCTCTGTTGGGCGACACATGTAATGTTTTGGGAATATCCCACGTTGTGATGACCAAATGTAATGTGTCTTTGGCCGTTACTTACAATTGACCACTCTTGGGTGACCTGATACGAAACTGCCAGATTGCTCTCGGCCAAATTTACCTCAGCAGTCAACAGATTGCAGCTATACATGAATACTTGTGTTGGGCGCCATGGTCGGAACTCCGCATTGATGGCCAAATAAATGAATTGGATATTGACCTTAGGTAGAACACATTGTGATCTCTTATTTCTCCGATCATGGCAACACTCTGTCTTCAACCATGATAACATTTGCTTTGGGAAAAGAGGATGGCTTTTAGCCATTTCTATCTACTAGAAAGGAAAGACTCTGCATGAAATTTAATATACCGGTAGTGAATTTAATTATTAAAAGAAAAAGAAGAAAATGATTAATATAGATAAGAATAATTAATAAGGAGTGAGTCTATTGAATTTATTTATTATCTAGGCGAAAATTGGAATTGGAGGTGAATTTGAAGTAACGTTATTGCCAATTCTTGAATTTACTTGCCGTTAAATACCGGAAAAGAGAGAATTTGCGTAATTTATTGCCATTCGGCACACCGGGGGTGATCCTCTGTCGTTCTCGTGATTCACCGTAGTGAGATGATGTCGTGCTGCTTCGTTGTCATTCATCTTATCCTTGTTGTCGTGATGAATTGAATTTATCGTGAAGTTTATTGAACAGAAACGTGATATCTCGTCTGTTTAATTGGTAGTGATAGGATATGATTCCAGAAATCACTCTAATAGAGATAGCCCAGACACGACTACCTCTGTGTGCATTTAGACGTGAATTTGTCTAACACACTCGACCAATGCAATGTTTTACTGGCGGCCTCATGGAGAACCACAGTAACGTAGAAACTGTAAATCAAATTTCAAGTAAGATAATCAACTCTGCATCCGTTTTTATAAACTCCACGACACCTCCCTCCATATGGTTCACGCAGTTCAAATTGCCACTACTTCCCAGCCAAACACGGGACAACACCCCCAGATCACTTGAGATACGTCACAGTTCCTCTTCTTTGATAGGTCAAACATCTCCATGTGACATCTTTCCAGCTTCAGCGTGGTCGTGACGTCACTCTACTTGAAACGGCTGCCGAGACACGTGCTACGTCATACCTGCCTACTCGTTCCACTGGTGTCCTACCGTTCGCCCCGGTCATTGTCTCTCTGGCCAGACATGATTCTGAGAATCCAGCCAACTCTTTCCTTGTGTTAGGCTAAATCGGGACATCTCCAGCTGTGAATCGTCGCTCCAGTAATCTACTAGGCGCCATGGTCTTTCTACCGTAAGTTATGAAACAAAAATCACGACCAATCCCCTTGTTCCTCGAGCTAACGCAAAATAAATTTAATAAATGATGAAAATAAATTATATATCTAGTAGTAAAAATCGAAATATACTTACTTACTTACTCCTTGGCGCTACAGCCCTTGTAGGGCTTTGGCCTCCCGGACAATCTCCACCCATTCATCCCTGTTGACTGCTTTGGTTCTCCATCTTCTGACTCCCATCCTTCTCAGATCCTCCTCTCCGTTGTCCAGCCATCTGGTCCTAGGTCTTCCCCTCACACGCCGTCCTTCTGGCTTCCCATTGAAGACCTTCCTTACTACCCTGTTCTCTGTCATTCTTTCTACATGTCCCAACCAACGCAGTCTACTACTCTTTATTTCCACTACTATATCTGGCTTACCACACAACTCTCTTATCTCCATATTATTTCTCATTCGCCAGAATTCACCTTCTGTTACTGGTCTATATACTTTCCTAAGTATTTTCCTTTCCCATCTCCTTAACAATTCCTCATCACCTTGCGTCATGGTCAAAGTCTCCGAACCATACATCACCACAGGTCTCACTACCGTACGATATACCGTCAGCTTCAGATATCTATATATATTATATATATTTCCTGAAGGACATCCGCCCGGCATTCCGGGAGACCATAAAGATTCAGAATACAGTGTAGGTACATTGTTGGCTCTACAGTACATAAGTCATTACGATACACCATATAAATGGTTATGTAGCATGTTGAGTGAAGCTCTCAATACGCCCAAGCAGATCTTCTCAAGATCATCCTCGATGATGCCAAGCTTCTTGAGGATATCCACGACGAACTTATAAGGTGTTCCACGAGCTCCGAATAGAAGGCCATTCACTTTCCATGCATTTTTAGGTAAGTTATATCTCCCACTCAAGTGAGGTATGCATGGTCGGTAAATAGCCTCTTTCTCCTCGTTGACTCGTACGGCTTGCGGAATGTCCACTTCCATTCGTACCGTGGGGTCCAGGACCAAACCCCTTCCATTCTTCCTTCTTGATTTAAAAACTTTGCTTAAAGCATAGTAACTCCTATTTCCAGCTGCTATCCTTGCATGTATTTCTTCTCTCATGTCATTGTTTTCAGCTATCATTGACCCTAAATATTTTAAATTTTTACAGCGTTCATATTCTTTCTCATTCAGTTTGACATATTTCTCTAATTCATTATATTTTCTTCTAGATGTTAGCATATACTTCGTTTTTGACTGATTAATCGTCAATCCAATCTCTGCCCCGTATTCCTCTAATTTCCTTAGCTTCTCTTTCAAATCCTGTTTCCTCCTAGATAATAAGCATACGCAAGGTCTTGCGTCACTCGGTTAAGCAATGTTCCTCCTGCGTTGCCCTCTTGTATCCTTCGCATTACATTCTCCAAGGCAATGTTAAACAGTAAGGTGGAGAGAACATCACCCTGTCTTAATCCTTGGTTAACTTCAAAGGTATTTGATAGAATACCTTCAACCTTTACTTTACATATTGTTCTTTCCAAAGTCATTTGTACCATTCTTGTTAATTTATTAGGTATTCCTGCCTCTTCCATTGTCTTCCATAGCTGATTCCTTTTAATGCTATCATATGCTTGTTTAAAATCTATAAACAGCTGGTGTACATCAATGTTGAACTCGTAACATTTTTCTAGGATCTGTCTGATGGTAAAAAATCTGGTCCGTAGTAGATCTATTAACTCTGAAACCACACTGGTAATCTCCTAGATATTCCTCTACATATATTCTCAACCTTCCAGCTACAATTTTTGCTAAAACTTTATACACAATACACAGCAATGCTATCCCTCTATAATTACCACAGTCTGCTTTGTCATGTTTCTTATGTATAGGGCAGAGTATTGCTATGTTCCACTGCTCTGGCATTTGCTCCATTTGCCATATCTCTACCATGATCTTATGCAACCATCTTGTTAGTTCTTCCCCTCCATATTTTATCATTTCTGATGTGATGTTATCTTCTCCCGGCGCCTTATTATTTTTTAGGGCCTTAATACCATTTTCAACTTCTTCCAATGTGGGTTCCTTGACTGATTCCATGTCCGTCTCTACTTCATTTTGTTCCTGTCCCATCTTCTCCCTCTGTCCAACTTCTACCTCACCTTCATATCCAATTTCCGCATTCAACAATTCACTAAAATATTCCACCCATCTCTTTAACATATCATCTTTACCTCCAATCAAGTTGCCCTCCTTATCTTTACAGAAAGCTGCTCTGGATTGAAATCCTTTCTTTATATCTTTAACCCTTGAATAGAACTCTCTGGTTTCCTGAGCCGTCTTTCTCTCTTCTAACTCCTCTATCCACTGCTTCTCAAAATCTCTCTTCTTCTTTCTACATTCCTTGTCTGCTTCTTTTCTCTTCTCCCTATATTCCTCTACTCTATACATTCTCCTTGCTTCTCTTCCACTTCATTAAGCTTATTTGTCAAAACCATTGTGTATTGCTGAACTATGCTTTCATTCTTTCTTAATTTAGCATCATCAAACCTATGTATAACAGCTCTCTTAATCTCTCTGTACTTGGCTATCCTTTGTCTATATTTAACTCTTACCAGAAAATGATCACTATCTCCGTCTGCTCCTCGACAGCTATCCACTTCCAACACATCTGAGGAGAAGTAAATCCGGCGGTCCCATGTCATAGATTTATGGCAGGTTAAAGAACCATCCACTAATTACACCTGTGTGAAGGTTAAACATTTGACTAACGTTCTTAGGTTCCTCTGAACTAGTTGGTCGTTGACGGTGGCGTTTGGTGGCAAAAGTAGGAACTACTTGAAAAAATGCAATGTATGCAGTCCTTACTTGAATTAAAACAGATACACACACTAATACAGTCATCACAATTAACACCGGTTATCAGACAGATTCTACACACACCCAAAGTACACGGGGATGCAAGACCGCGTTGTCGCAGCCCCTAAACTGAGGAATCAACCAACCATAATTATATACAATGGTTAGATAGATATACATAAACTAAAATATCAGGGAATAAATAAATAAATAATAATCAAATATCACGCATGAATAATAATAATAACGTTTAAGCTTTCAAGATATCTATAAGTAAGATACGTTGATATTAACGTTCAAATCTTTCTTGGTGAATTTAGCCATGCTTTCGATTTCACAATCACTCACACTGCATTTACTTGTGGCAGATATTATATAAAATGACCATACACTCCGTGCCGTGCACTCCTACTCTTCTCATGCGCTGATTCTCACCTTTCCTGACTATTTCTACACTTCTCACAGCACAATTTGCTTTACTCACTCAACTTCATGGTCTTTCTCATGTAAGGACGCAGGTTCGCACATCTGCGAATTTCCAATCACACTTCTCGTACGTTTCAAACTGTTACTGATGTTAACGTATATTTTGAATCAAAACTTTCTTCTCGTATCTCACTATTTAAAACAATACTTAAGAGTTTCTACGATGATCTATATCATTCTGATGAATAGAGGTATGTGATTGGTTAAGCCCATGGGAAGCAGGAAATACTACCAGGAAACCATTAGAATAATTTTTAGTTTTAAGCTCTTAGATTTTTGTTTTTAGTTTATAGATTTTATTTTTTAGTAAGTAGGATCTGTGCTGGTGTAAATCAGCGCACGTGCTCGGATTTTTCAACGAAAAATTAATTGCTGAAGTAATTGTAAGAATATGATCTGTAGTTGTACTGTAGAAAACTGGTAAGTAATTTAGTTAACCTCCAATATAGTAAATATTCATCTTGAGTA
Source organism: Meconema thalassinum (assembly GCA_946902985.2). Classification (NCBI taxonomy): domain Eukaryota; kingdom Metazoa; phylum Arthropoda; class Insecta; order Orthoptera; family Tettigoniidae; genus Meconema; species Meconema thalassinum. The sequence continues at coordinate 220,818,926 of OX336391.1, forward strand.
TGCAAATACACTGCTTTATCGATCCTGAATCACATATGATAATCCTTCCTCTGTGTCATAGCTCCATGAAATTACCAATTAGCAATCTCCAAGTATGACTTCCACTTTTATATTTGTCTTGGTTTTGCGACATCACAACGTATGAATAATTAAGTGCGTCTTATGAACGGGGACAGTATGTATTATTATTATTATTAGTTTAGTTTATTTATATTAAGCCGTTTTCTTATTTAGGCATCGACCTCAACATTTTTAAAATAATGAAAATAAAATTTGTATTTTATCTGTGTTACCAAAGACAGAATTAACTCACTGTTCCGTTCCTTAAAACACAATCATGATCATCAATATCATCAAAATTTGTATCTGAATTATGTTACAAGAAGCACATAATATGGATATTTCGATCCTTAAAACAAACAATCATCACCAAAATCAGCATTGTAAATTGAACTATTAAATTCCAAATAACATGTTTATGGAGTGAACACTTTGCTGAGCTAATGCGAAAAAAAGGGGAGGATCATAATCAGGAGACGTAGCTCCCACTAGGTTGGGCATAATTTGCTGACGTGTGATTAACAGGGACCAACACAGACGCTGATGACTCCAGCCGAGGTGAGGGGGACCGGGTGCAATCAACTGCCTCTCCCAGGTCCGGAAAGTACGTAAAATGCCTCCCGAAATTCATAACTGTGTAAGTAAACTACCTCCTAGGATTCAGCACGGTGTACGTAAATTGCCTCCGAGAGATTTGAAACGTTAAAAATTCATTACCATAGTGCATCCACCTCTGATTCATAAGTTTACTTACTATTACCGCCATTAATATTTTCGTTTCAATTTACAGGAATATAAATGCTGTATAATTATCTCTGGAAAGGGGTGCTAAATGCATATTTTATGTAATTTATTTAATTCGATTTCACACACTACCGGTAGCTCTCTTTATAATCAGATATTTTAAGAAATTTAATAACAAGAACCTAGAAAGCGTTAATATTACTGAATTTTAATTGTCAGAAGTGTGGAATTTAATGTTTAACACCACATTCCTTCAGTCCTGTGGTGTCGCATTGTGATTGCATCGTAAATAACAGCGTAAATATTAGGATAGCGGGCATTAAAATGGCCATTCAGTTTCCTGTGAAATGGTCACAGTTGTTTGTGATGCGACTCACTGACGATGAATCTTCTGCCTACTTCACTGTATATGTATCCAGTCAAGTCTCTTATGCATGCGTTGTCATGCTTTATTTCGATCATTTCTACAAACCATTCACCGAGGGCTTCAGGTTTTTAGAAAAGCATGACCGAAAAATAATGTTCACTGGTGAGAATGACTTCCTCACTACAAGCACAAGTATTTAAGTTGACCTTCAAACAGATACGAAGTGCAGTTCTGCCAACTTTTGATCACCTACGGACAGTTTTACTCAGTATTTGCGTTAAAAATCCCTCAGTATGCCTTTCTTCGGAGGGGAAGTAAAGCCATGTCATAGATTTATGGCATGAAAAAGAACCTTCCATTAACTACAATTGTGTGAAGGCAAAATTTGTAGGTGAGATTATTTGATAACGCTATATTAGTTCCAATGTTAGCCACCACGTATTGGGTGCTATGGCATCTACTAGCCAAGTCTACAGCTAGGTGTCGTAGACGGTGGAATTTTGGTAGGAAAAGTAGAAACTAATTGAAAAATTGACCGTCTGCAGTCCTTATCAGAATTACAGATATCAAGTGGCAGATTTCAAAAAGTAACTCTATCCAAAACAAATGGGAGGCAACTTACATACTCAACAAAACAACACAATCCTTTCGGGAGGCAATTTACATCACCTCGGGGAGGTCTGTCTGTCTATCTGTCTGTTAGGTAGTCAACCCGGAGGTTGGTTGGATCCTCAAAAAGCGCCATCATAGGTTATGTGGAAGAAACCCACAAAACCCAAGGCAGCACTATAATGAGGAGTAGCCTACTAGGCTAGGTGAGGAGTGAGGCAGTTTGCCATTGCTTTCCTCACTGAGTCAGAACAACAGCACTGACCCTATGAGTAGAACCTTTCACAGCATGCTTAGACGCTAGCTATGACCTGAATACCATTACTAATCACCACTCACACCTCAGTAGCTTCCATATAATCACAGCCATGAATGAGACTGAGATATCGGTGAAAAACCACATTTTACTCTAGCCAGTGCACAAATGCATAATCCACATCTGTCTCTTTTCTCCAGACATGACGCGGCTTGCGTGACACGGGCTTGCGGAGAGAATCACTGCCTTGAAAAAGGTGAGGAAATCTTCCGGACATAGATTAGTCACAAGTAAGCTCCTTATAACACATAACAAACCGCTCACTCACAGAAGCACGGGTACAGGTCTGACAGCCTAACCACGGCTTCCCACCTCCCGCCAGCATCCCTGTCGGTAGCGTTGAGGTCGGATAATGTATATTTTGTTAACCTAATCTAGACAGGTAATTATTATTTAATTTTAACGTTCAGCGTGTCATTCGCTATTTTTATTAGTGTAACTGAGGTATCGCATACAAAGCTCTTCTTTCGCCAACTTTCGTGGCAAATGCCTGATTTAGCGATTGTTTCTATGTGATTTTCAGGGAACATCGTATTAGCCTATTCTCATCATATGAAATATAGGCTTATGTGATCACCTTGTGTGTGTGTCCCTAATAGAATCTAAATCTAGAATCCATTTCAATGAAATTCTATAGGAACATACTACTAACTCGTCCGACCACAACAGTTATTTTTTCTTTCTTCAAATCATCATATATATTATTTCAGTAGTATAGATCCCTCCTGCGGCACTCACAAGCGACCGATCGTGAAAATGAGCATTCAAATGAAAGAGAATAGACATTAGCAGTGACGAATTGCTCTCTAATGCCATAAATATCAATAGTTTCTTTAAAAAATGACTTTTAAAATAATGTACGAAGTGTGAGATTTTCAGATACTGTTGATGTATGAAAATACGCTCCATAATTTCTGCCCACTTCATATTTTGGCCGCTGTGACGCCCGTTTCATGTCATTTTTACATTATGAGGTGTTTCCTTTATCATTTTGCATGGATTTCAGAAACAGTAAATCAAAGGAATGAGTGCTCAAATCGTATAATTTCATAAATATCGAATAACCGGTGAGTGTTATAGCACTCAGCACACAAATGACATTATCAGTGACAAATTGCATTCTAATTTCTTAAATATCAATTTTTGTAAGAAGAGTTCGATTTGCAAATCCTATTGGGGAAAGTGTGGTTTATGAACATGCGAGATTTCTTCCACTGGTCCGCTAGTATATATTATTTCAGTAGTATCCATCCCTCCTGCGGCGCTCACAAGCGTCCGATCGTGACAAATTAGCATTCAAATGAAATATAATTGATATTAGCAGTGACCTATTGCACTATATTTTTATAAATATGTATAATTTCTTTGAGAAATGAATTAAAAAAATTGTACGAAGTGTGCGATTTGCAAACACCGTTGATGTAGGAAAATACGCTCCACAATTGCTGTCCACGGGCTGCTGTGACGCCTGTTTCATGTCATATTAACATACTGAGGTATTTCCTTTATCCTGAAATTTAAATAGTGTTCTCTAATAATTTGGTTGAAATAATAACATAACAACCTTTCTCCTTAATGTCTCATTATAAACCTATTGGGGAAAGTGTGGTTTATGAACATGCGAGATTTCTCGCACGGGTCCGCTAGTTTTATTAAATTTCTGCAATCCAACATGGCGAAGTATTTCACTGCCGTTCTGCATCTCCGAAGCTGTTATTGATAATTATCAGCGTGAAATGCTGCTTGATGAGGAAGGGTACAATGATAAGCTTACTTATTAATACATTTAATTGCAGCCGAATGGCTGCCGGTCCCATGTCATAGATTTATGGCATGTAAAAGATCGTTCCACAGATTAAACTTGTGTGAAGCTAAAATTGTAGGTTAGATTTCGTTGAAACGCTCTATCAAAGTTCCAACGTTCACCACTAGGTATCAGTGACATCTGGTAGCGAAATTTTGAACTACTTGAAAGTGAGCGAAACTTGTAGCTCACCCTATGGGTGTCTGCTTGAAGCAGCTACAGCCCCTGGCGAGCCGAACATGTCCTCGGACACTTCCGGAACTAAAATCCATACGATAAATAAATAAATCATACTAATATATAAAAATGAGATGGTGTGTGTGTCTGTCTGTCTGTCTGTTACTCAATAACGCAAGAACCACTGGTCCGATTTAAATTAAATTGTGCATGGATGTAGCTGATTTACCAGGTTTACATATAGGATACTTTTTATTTCGAAATTTTGCACTATTAAAAAATGGGGACCATTTTAGTGACGTCACTAGACCCTTTGGTTTCAAAATTTAATATTTCTATATAAAATAAGAAGGGAACGGTAGGAAATTGCAAACTTTTGATGGCACACACGAGCTTTGAAATGTAATTTCCTATCCGAAAGGTCCTTATCACTTTTCATGTATCTCCAACAGTTAGCGAGTAAAACCGACATTTGTGACGTCACTACACCCTTTGGTTTCAAAATTTCATATTTCCTTTTCAAATAAAAAGAGAACGCTAAGAAATAGCAAACTTTTGATGGTATACATGAGCTTTAACATTTAATTTTCTATCCGAAAGGTCCTTATCACTTTTCGTATATCTCCAACGGTTAGCGAGTAAAACCAAAATCTGTGCAATAAAACACGTTCAACACCGAGCGGTGCAGATCTCTCTATATAGAAAAATGAAAATGTGTGTGTTTTTCTCTGAATTTCTACGGAAATTTGAGTTGTTTAAGCGTTTCAGACTGTTTTATGATGGATGCGCGCGAAAATATTTTTTTTTTGTCTGTCTGTCTGTTTGTTTGTCTGTGGACAAATTTGTTCCCTTATAACTCGAGAACGGCTGGGTGTATCAACGTAAAATTTGGTACAGATATCCATCAGAGACATGACACTAATCATTGATGTAACTCTTCTCCGTACCTCTCATAAAAGGGGGCCTACCCCCTTAAAATACATGCTGAAATAGGCGTAGAAGGACGAGACAAAACTCATTTTCAGCCCCTCAATGTGAGAGACAAAACTCGGGTCCTCGAAAACCACATTTTAAGGACCGAAGACCAACAGTTTTTGAGATATTCCCAGAAAACTAATTTAATTTAATAAACTAATGAACGAATGCAAGCCAGTAACCATGCCAACGGATTCTCATTGCTGTAAGACGCAATGCAGTTCCATTAATTACATTAGTGTGAAAGTTTGCAAACGGCTAGAAGGTTATCACGGAACCAAATTAAGCCGTAAAATTCATCAATACGTATAATGCGCTTAAGGGGATCAAGGGGTACCCTAGATTTTTTTCACGCGATTTACACCTGCGGGTGTGGTACGGCAGGTCTATTATATTCTTATCCCCATATTATTCATTCATTAATTCATTCATTCATTCATTCATTCATTCATTCATTCATTCATTTCGTATAGGCCATTTATGGACCGCGTCATTCCAACCGTCTCCTACTGGCTTTGATGTTTGCCCTGTACGCCCGCATTCGTTCTCGGTGGATTTCCTTCCGTACCTGGGTCCAAATCTTTCCCGTTTTCAGCTTCGGTTTTTCTTGTAAACCTTTACAAGCTTAAATTTTTTATTGAGTGGGGCGCGCTCCTGAATGTCTATTGGTGTAATCCCCACTTCTTTGAGATCTTTATCCAGTTCAATGAACCAGGCCCATTTTGTTTTCCTCTCCTGAAAGTAAGTTATGTTGCGGTTGGTCAGTCTCGCTGGGCTCATTCGTTTCACATGCCCAAAAAATGGTAACCTTCTCTTCCGGATGACGTTGCTTATCTTCTCCACATGAGTATATAGGTCATGGTTATGCCGTCTTCTGTATTCCCCATTGTCTTTGATGGAACCCAATATCTTTCTCAACATTTTCCTTTCTTTGGCCTCCAGTTTCTCGACCAAGCCTTGTTTGTTCATCGTGAGGCATTCAGAAGCATGCAAGACCTCCGGACGGATGACACTGCAGTAATGTTTTAGTTTTGCGTTGAAGGATATTGACCTTTTCTTATAGATGTCCTTAGTTAAATGGTAGGCCATTTCCATTTTGCACATGCGTGATGTGAATGCTTCTTTCTCTGATAATATCCCTTCCCTGACCCGTCCTGAAAAGAAAAGTACATGGCCATTGGCTGAATTAAAAATATAAAAATAGGTGTTATAATTTCTCCCTATATTATATTATTATTAGTATTATATTATGGCGTACAACGACGAGATAAATCCCCTCGGTGCCAGCAACAAAACTCGGGGGCCCTAAAGGGTCCTCGAAAACTACATTATAAGGCTCTAAATCCAACAGTTTCTGAAATATTCCCAGAAAACTAATTTAATTTAATTTAACAAACTAATGATGGAATGCAAATCGGTAACCATGAGAACATTATCTCAAGGGGTGGCATACAACTTTCCTTCTATTTCTGTAAGAAGCAATGTCACTCCATTTATTACATTTCTGTGAAAGTTTGCAAATGGCTATAAGGTTATCACGGAACTAACGTAGACCGTATAATTCATCAATGCAATTAAGGGGGTGAAGGGGTAACCTAGAATTTTTTCATGCAATTTTCACGTTCGACATATAGTACAAAAGGTCTATTATATCTCCAAACAGCAACATTATTTTCAAAAATTCCTGAATTGAACCAGCATTTTTTGCGGCTTTTAGGAATTTGGGCAATTTGAGGCTAAAGAACCTGAATTTTCATGCACCACAAGCCTTTATAATTTATGAAAGGGGTCTTCCTGTGTATGGGCACCTAGCACAACGTAGAGGGTCAGTTTTTATGTGACGTGTATTGCGTTTCGTCTACAAGGCTTTCAAATGTATTTCACGTCAGGAAGTACACGTTAGGTGAATTTAGTCTGAGAGCACATTTTAACTTTTTTTTTGTCGACATACGCGTTCATCGTAAGGATGATTTTATTTGATACTGTGTAGTAGATATACCCATATTTGGATATCTGGGTAATATGTTGTAGACAATAGAATTGTCTGTCTGTCTGTCTTTCTGTGTATCTTTATGTACGCCTATACCTCGTGTTCGGATGCTTGGTGCATCGTAAAATTAGGTATCAGAGTCAATACACCAATCATTTATAAAACTCTTCACCGTACTTTTCATACATTAGAAGGGTGGATATAGAGAAAAACTTCTCAATATATGCTAAAATAGGCGAAATATAAAAATTATCCTAGAAGAACGACCAAAGCATATGTTGCGCTTCTCAATGTGAGACCCAAAATTCGGGAATCTATAAAGGGTCTCCGAAAACTACATTTTAAGGGCCTTAAATAAACAGTGTGTGTGTGATATTCCCAGTAAACTAACTTCGTTCTGATAAACTTGAAGGAATGACAAACTGCTAACCATTGCAACAGTAGCTCAATTGATAATGTCTGGTGTTAACAACGAACACCGTTCGAAGAACGGGTACTTCTGCTAGTAAATAAATAAATAAATAAATAAATAAATAAATAAATATGAAAAGAATAGGCTTATGAGATCACCTTTTGTCCGTGTGCTATTAAAATCTAATCGGCCGAAGTGATTTCAATGAAACTCGGTAAGTACTACTACCTCGTACGACCTCGACAGTGCCTTTCAAATTTTAATAATTTCACCAATCCAACATGGCAGCCGTGCAAAATAATTCACTGACATTCTATATCCGCAACTGTAGGAAATATAACCCTGAAATTTTGTACGGTGATAAAGGGTACTACTGGAAGTTCATTATGTGACTTTCATAAACCGTACAAAACGAACATGGCGGCCAAGCGAATTTGAAATATTTAAATAGACTTTTCTCGTGATTGAGCGCAATGAAAGTTGGTACAGCTAATGTCTATATACAGTACATTGTAATGCAATGGCATCTAATTTAGTTCAATTGTTTACATAACCTAAATATGGCGGCTGTGCGAAATTTAAAAGATTAAGTTTCAATTTCTTGTGTCCTAATCCGGTGATCGAAGTGTAAGTTTGAATAATGAATCCACGCAATATTTGTTATCTTTTGGTGCATAACTCTAACAGGCTGTTCCAAATCCAGAGTTTGAGTATACGTACTCACGAGTACTCAGCAGTAAAGCTCGGAGCACGGTTGGAGAGGGACTGGGGGTGAGAGCCAATACGTCACTGGGCGAAGGTCATAACACAAGTTCATGCGCTTCCTGCCAGTCATGATGTATCCACCGCGAAGTGACGGCAGCCACCCACAGCAGAGCTGTATTGCATGTTGCAGGTTTACTCACGGAAGGTGGCGAGTACTCCGCTGCTCACGGGCGAGTTGCTCAGCTGGAACAGCCTGCATGGCCTACATTTATAACAATCCAACATGGCGACCATCCGGAATAATAGAGGGTTCCAATATCTACGAATCTATTACAGCAATTAAACTGACATTTTGTATGTTTATAGAGGCTATTAACATAAGTTCATATGGATCATTTAATAACCTGGTGAGCACAAATCCAACATGGCAGCGACACGAAATTTAAATATTTAAATGTTTTTTCCTCGTCACATTCATCCAAGCACTGTGAAACTTGGCACGGTGTATCTTAATACAAGGCTTAATATACTGGCGTTTAATATAATGGAATTAAATGAGAACTTAAAAATGGCGGCTGTGAAGTGTTTTAAAATCTCGTTTTCGTTTCTGGTGTGCTAAGTAAGACCAGTAGGATAAATGAAAAAAGGTTATTTAGTTCTTCACGGAACTACTTGTTAATAGTAGCCTACTATTATTTGTTAAGTCAGTAACTTTCAACTTTAACGGTAACGTTCTCGTCTGCTGAGCCCAAAACACTGCAGTGGGATGAAATCCTGGCGCAGTCAGTTGGCATTTGAGGGTGCGCAAATGCGAGAGAGTCGTGTCCGTAGATTTACTGGCATGTTAAAGATACCCGTCGGGGAAAAATTCCGGCACCACCGCGTATTATTATCAAATTCTGTTCGATGCGAGTCTTCAACTTACTACTATGAAAAATTAGTTTTTATGTGACCCTGATCTCTTTTTAATGTTTTATCATTGTGCAGAACTGTATTTCTATTCCCAGTGACACTCAATGGTAACTGGTCTAAGGAGCATATACCCAGTCTCAAGTTCGGGAAGAGAGGAGTATTCACTTTCCGCGGCGCCCACTTCCACTGGGGCTCGGACAAAGACAACGGCTCTGAGCACATTCTCAACCGGAGACGGTAAGCAAACTGTCTACACCTTGGACTGATCTTCGTAAATTCACGTTACAATAACCGAACTGTAGATCAATTATCGATTATATTGCCACTGGGCCCGCTCTACATTGTAATGTTTTGGCTCTAATCACGTTTACGATTTCAAATAATATCTAGTCTACATATAAAATGATTGGGCACCATCCTTAAGGTGGCTCATATATCGCACATGACCATCTCCACATGGTAATGATTCAGAACCATTGCTTTTCAATCAACTGCATGAAATTCTGTAAGCCAAGAAAGGAGACCTTTTAATTCCACCTAATACCCAAACTTTATTTTTTTGCCCATTTTCATTTATGAAGAAAAAATAGGCTTATGAGATCACATTTTGTCCGTGTATGTGTGTGTGCGTGCGTATGTGTGTGTGCCTCCCCCCTCCCCCCCCCCTAAAAATCTAAATTCCTGGAGCGATTTCAATGAATCTCGGTCCGGTCATAGAACCATTTCGGCCGACCCCGACCGTGCCCTTCAAATTTTATTATGTGTCACCAATCCAACATGGCGGCTGTGCGAAATATTTCACCGGCATTCTATATCTCCAAAACTATTACTGATTTATCACCTTGAAATTTTGTACGGTGATAAAGGGCACTACTAGGAGTACACCTATGAGGCTTTCAAAAACCTGTTAACTACAAAACGAACATGGCGGCCAAGCGAATTTGAAACATTTAAATAGACTTTTCTCGCGATTTAGCCTTCCAAACGCAATGAAACTTGGTACAGCAAATGTTTATACACATTGTAATGCACTGGCATCTAAGTTAGTTCAACTGTTTACATAACTTCAAGTTGGTGGTTGTGCGAAATATTTCACCGGCATTCTAGTCTATATCTCCGAAACTATTACTGATATCACCCTGAAATTTTGTACGGTGATCGAGGGCACTACTAGATGATCACCTATGAGACTTTCAAAAACCTGTTAAGTACAAGACGACTATGGCACCCAAGTGAAGTTGAAACATTTAAATAGACTTTTCTTGCGATTTAACCTTCTAAACGCAGTGAATCTTGGTACTGTAAATGTTGATACACATTGCACTGCCATCTTAGTTCAATTGTTTACATAGCATCAACATGGTGGCTGGGCGAAGTTTTAAAATTATGTTCTTATTCTTGTGTAGCCTATTAAAAATGCGATCGAGGTGAATGTTTTAACAATGAACCTACGCAATAATCGTCAAATAATAGTACATAACTCTATGGCCTCCATATATAAAAATCCAACATACCGACCATCCGAAATATTTAGACGGTTCTCAATATCTAGCTATGACAGCATTCAATCTCACATTTTGTGTGTTGATAGAAACTATGATCATACGTTCACCTATGGGACTTTCAATAACCTGGTGAACACAAAGCAACATGGCGGCGACGCGAAATATAAATATTTAAAGGGACGTCCCTCGCAATTAACCATCCGAGATGAGTGAAACTTGGTACGGTAAATGCTTAAACACATTTTAATCCACTGGCATCTAATTTATTTCAATTGTTTTCATAAGCACAAGTTGGCAGATGTGCCCTAATCATGTGATTGAAGTTTGAATATTACACGTACAAAATAATCTTCATGCAATAGTGCATAACTCTAAGATATACATATACCAGGTGGCCCGTTTCTCCCGTGCAATCTAGTTTTAGATGTCTCGCATACACTAATGCTGTATGGGATGCCTAATAACTGATTTCCACGGAGGTCACAGTGCATGCTGGCCGATTATGTCAGAATACGAAGGAATAACAACCGGACAGCCGCTAGCTGCATGTTCCTCAGTAGTGTGTTTTGGATGGTTCAGATACCTCCTCCTCCTCACCCTCCTCACAAGATGGCGGCAGCCCGATATCTCTCGAACGCATGGTCGGATTTTGACAAATGAGGTGTCATTGAACTCGGGCTAACACCCCCTTTCCAATGAACAATATATTTCAACCCCAAAATAAAACCTACCCCTACTAGGGGGTGAAATTGTATTTTTTTAGAAAATCTCTCTTTCCAATTGCAACATGTGAGAGTTTGAATGCCGATATGGATTTAAACGTTGTTCTACATAAAGTGCATGTGTTCGGTGGATAGCCACTATGAATTAACATGCTTGTTTTTTGTTTTTTATGCATGCCCACTCATGGCTTTTGAAGAGGGTGGGGGAGCGGTTCCCTGTGGACGGGTCCTTGTTGACAGGTCCCTGTGGACGGGTCATTGTTGCCGGGTCATTGTGGACGAGTCCTTGTGGACAAGTCCTTGTGGACAGGTCCTTGTGGACGAGTCCTTGTGGATGAGTCCTTGTTGATGAGCCCCTTTGGACTGATCCCTTTTGGACCGGTTCCTACGGACTGGCTCATGAATTTATTTAAATTATGTCAAAGGGCCTAACTACATTTCGCGTGTGTTGAACTGACGTTGTTCCCCAGTCTCTACTACTATAATGGGATAACGATATGAAAGGAAAGTGGCGAAGTACATGTGAACACGTGCGAGATGTCATTATTAGCATTCTCCTTGTGAAACAAGTCACATCCTGTTTTGGTTCATACGTGAGAAAATGCAAGTTCATGTGTAATATGACCTAAAACACAGGTGTTCACCTGTGCACGTGCACGATAAGAGCTAACAAGTCACAACCTGTTTTGACAGTGGTGAGAGGTGAAGGGGGGAGAGTCAGTGAAAGAGAGAACACAGGTGAAGAGAGAAAGAAATATGTATTGCTCATCTTATGAATCAATAAGGTTAGGGACCTGTATGAGAGGTCGTTGGACTTGGGGTGACATTCTGTTTTTGAATATACTATTTATTTATGTCAAAAGGACCTAACTGCACTTGTGTTAATATCTCGCTAACTAATAATCAGAGAGGGTCAAGTGAGGTGTCATGGGACTCAGGATGGTCAACCCTTTTCCATGACCAACGAATTTACCCAAAAGATCTAAGGTCATTAGCTTTTTAATATCTCATGAATCAATAAGGCTAGAGACCTGTATGAGAGGTCGTTGGACTTGAGGTGACATTCTGTTTTTGAATATATTATTTATTTATGTCAAAAGGGCCTAACTGCACTTTTATTAATATCTCGCTAACTAATAATCAGAGAGGGTCAAGTGAGGTGTCATAGGACTCAGGATGGTCAACCCTTTTCCATGATCAACGAATTTACCCAAAAGATTCAAAACAGCAAGGTCATTGACCTATGATTTTATAAGCTAATAATCAGAGAGGCTCAAGTGAGGTGTCATGGGACTCAGGATGGTCAACCCTTTTCCATGACCAACGAATTTACCCAAAAGATTCAAAAAACAGCAAGGTCATTGACCTAATATTTTATAAACTAATAATCGAATATCAACATGTGAGGTGTTATAGGACTTAGAATGGTCAACCCTTTCCCATGGCCAATGAATTTACCCAAAATACCCAATAAATCAAGGTCATCGACCTGAGATTTTATAAACCAATAATCGGATACGAACATGTGAGATGTTTACCATGTGTGTGATGAAACATAGCTAGGTAGAGAAAGAATTAGTGTAGGCTACATGTATAGTGATTGACAAGTCTTTTACCATTGAAACTTGTTTTTCAGATCAAACTGCAGTATAGAGAGAGTATAGGTTGTAGGTATGGGTTAATAAATGACGAACGGTGTACACACAAACTCTGATTTATCGATTCAAGAATTAAGAGTAGACTATCTTTAATTGATTGGTTAAAGAGGATAGCTAAAACACAAAAATGCTCAGTGGTTACCGGGACAAGATGGTCGCTACACACACAACAAGCTTTAAATACTTGAGGCTAATAATCTATACACACACACTCGCTTGTTCTAAACTAAACTGTGTTGCTGTCAGTGCTCCGACAATAGGCTGATGACAAAAAATGCATTGCTATCAGAAATATAATCATTTCCGGTTGTATAATGTTACCAGCTATCCATTTTATGTTGCAGTGTTAAGCACTTTTAGCTCTTGTACTGGTGGTCTTAACTCGATTTCCAGGTCTCATGCCTAGAACGAGTCAAACTAAGAAACAAGGGCATGGTGGTGTAGTGGTTAAGCTGTTAGCCTTTTCCCTAGGGTTCTATTTCAGGTTAATATGCATGTCATAAACATATTAAACAAAACAAAACAGAGATAACGTTCAAAACTGATTACATTTGTGTCTTTCCAAATTATTACTTGGATTACAAATACAAAGGTGAACTGGGTTTGATATACAGTTAATGCTGTCTATCACACACTAGACTGTAAGAAAGCCAAAATAGCAAAAGGCGTAGGTAGAGCAGTGGTAAAATTGTTATATGTAGAGAACTACCTAGCGGTTTTATGAACTGGCAAAGCTATATCGCATAAACAGTGCAGGATACAATCCAGCAATCAAATTTGTATCTTGTGGAACAGAGAAAATGCACTTTTACCTTGATGGATAGCAAATGAGTGCAGATGAATGACCTATGCATTAGCCTACCATAGGGTTATAACCACGAGGTGGAGGTGTGACTTCTATATTTTATTGTTTAGAGACATGGCTTTTTTGTAACCAGTAGATTTAGTATTTTGTAAATATTCATTTTTGTAATTGTAAAATAGTGGAAACATTTTTTTTGTAATAGTAAATGTTAAATGTAAACCTAAAAGTTATTTGGGATAAGTGTGCATGTCAAGGATAAATAGCGTGGTTGTATTTGTTTTTCAAAGACAGGTATGGTTGTGTGAATGTATGACTATAGATAGAATGATAGAGAGAGAGAGAAAGTGTGTGTGTGTGTGTGGGTAGCGTTGATTGTTCAACCAAAGCAAACACGGCAAGGTGGGATGGTGGGGTAATTAATGTATATAGCAAATGGTAAATAGTATACTGTAGTTTTTTTTAACACTTGTGTTTTTTTAAATGCAGCGGTAGATAGGTGTTATTTTGTAAAACAGTCTTACCTACAGTAGTAGTATTAGTAGTAGTAGTAGTAGTAGTAGTAGGCCTATACGGTTTTGGAAACAAACAGAAAGAGAATGCACTATTGCCATGGCCAAGCACTTCCATTAAAATAATTTCAAGAAAATTTTAATCAGCAAATGTGTGTTTTACAAAACTAAACTTTCAGCATGGACTAAATCATAAACGTGTCGTCTGTGATATGAAAAAAAAATATAGGAAATCCATGTTTCCATATCAACACAATTTAAAAAACTTAAAACTGACATTTAAAAATGTAAATGGGAAATTGACAAATGTGTAAACAACAAAATGGAAAATTCTTGTTTCCGTATCATGAAATCCAAAAACTTTAAACTGACATTTTCAAATCGTGTACATGGAAAATTGACAAATGGCAATGTGTGAAATGTGAAAATGAAAAAAAAATGAACAAATGGCTATCATTATTTAAAAAAATTTAAAACCGTCGTGTTCTATCGTTAAAGTGTGAATCAAACCACATCTACTTATTTGAATCACCCGAGACTTAGTAGACCTGTTATAGTTCTAATATACTTTTAAAATTTTATGATAAAGCTCGAATTGAACTCAAGAGCTTTAGAGTGCCAGCTAACTATTATAACAGTTACGTCACAAAGACAACTTTACACTACTCTTAATGAACAATAATAAGAAAAAGAATAATAAATATTGAAATTTTTTAAAGAATGAACATGGTGACACTGTTTCTGTTGCACTGTCTGCTAGCTACTAGCCAGCAGCTGGGGTCTTAGAAAACGATACAGTTGACATTTTGCAATGAAATGTGACATGTTTCAAAGTATAGTATTAGGGGTTGCTGTTGAGTAAAAACTAATCCTGTACAAGGAAGCAAGGGTTCGAACCCCTTACCTAACATTACTATTGCCTGAACATGGCTTGACGACACTGTATTATTATGATACTCGGTACACAAACCATAGATAGAGTGTATTGTTTAAGATCACTTTCTTTCTGAACATAGGTGGAGATTGTTGATGGTTAACAATGGCATTAATATAGTAGGACGTGGGTATAGCAATTAAGAAAAACACACAATACCCATACAATATTTTTATTTATTTAATATAAGTACTTGTACAATAGTTACATTCAAAATACATTTCTTTTTTCTCTATTACTATTTAGTCCTTTTTGATTCTCTTGCATATGAAGGGTAGATAACCTTGTAGTTCAGCCCCTTAAAACAACAACAACAACACATCCTTTTGCATAGTTTGTGATGTTGATGACTCTTGAGATGTGGAAGATGTATTAAACATAACTTTTACAGCAGGGGTTAAATGTTGCTCAATAAACACTGCACTATTTTGAGTAGCAACATTTTTTTCTTGTACTAGCTTTTTAGCATTGTCATGATTAATTGTTGACACCAACAGTGTTTCATTTGGTGCACCACATTGATGATCACTCACACTTAAATCTTACCATTTCTACTTTTTAGATTGCCTCGACATTTTTTTTGACCTGTCTTTTGAGCATTGCCAAAATATTATCCCTTTTACATTTTGACGATTATAGTTATAAGAGTAGCCTTTATAGAGTACACGTTGTTTACCTTTTGTTAGTTTTAGTAAGTTCCATATTAGCAACTAACCTGTTAGTATGATTTGCTCACTACAAAGGTTATAACTGTTCTGATAATAAAATCATTTAGCTTTGGCTTTTATATTTAATATGTGCAGTTTGAAGTGATAGCAAAAGTGAGAGCAAAGTGGTAGCATAGTGGTAGAAAATATAACATGTATTGTTAAGAAATAGTTTAAGCGGTTATGTGGATCCATTACATAATAATTTTAGCACGACGAAGCTCATTTTCTATATCCAATAGTTCTTCCTCATATTCAGTATAACCAGCCTGTTTATAGACATGCAGTTGCTGAAGCCGCCGGATTAGCTTACTTGGATTGTTCCAGTAGACAAATTTAACAAATGATTTTTAGGTGTAAACAAAGCATTACCATTATCATTATTATCTTCATCATCAACATCATCTCATCATAACCATTATCATTATCATCATCATCATCATCATCATGATCATTATAATCCTCATCACTATTACTATATAGTCCTTTTTGATCCTTTTGCAATACCACATTTTGCACAGTCTGTGTTGTCTTTGATAATGTTGGGAGTTTTTCAGACATTGACAACTGTCCTAACACGACTTTCTCAGTAGATGATACATGCTTCTTAACAAACAATGCACTATCTTGAGCTGCAATATCTTTTTCTGGGACAAGTGTTTTAGCATTTTGAAGAGTTTTTTTAAACAGCAACGATGTTTTTCTGGTACACTACATTGATGATCACTCACACTTAAGACATCACTATTTTTACTTTTCAGCTCACCTCGACAATGTTTTGAACGATGTTTTGAACAACGCCAAATAACAGTTCCATTTTTATTAGTTCGTTTTACAATATATGTATATCCTTTATAGAATGCGTATGGCATACCATTGCTATTTGTTGATACTTCCATGTCAATTGTCAAGCATGAACTAATCTCTAGCAAAGTTCACTCGATAATATAAATAATAGTTTAAAGTGAGAGGAAAAGTGGGTGCAAGATTGGGTGCAAGAGTGGGTGCAAGAGTGGGTGTAAGCGTGGGTGCAAGAGTGGGTGCAAGAGTGGGTGTAAGAGTGGGTGCAAGAGTGGGTGCAAGAGTGGGTGCAAGAGTGGGTGCAAGAGTAGGTGCAAGAGTGGGTGCAAGAGTGGGTGTAAGAGTGGGTGCAAGAGTGGGTGCAAGAGTGGGTGCAAGAGTGGGTGCCAGAGTGGGTGTAAAAGGGAGTGCAAGAGTGGGTGCAAAAGTGGGTGTCGCTTATAGTAGGCATGAATTTTACTAGAATGTGATTTGAGTAAATATAATTTCTAAACCCAAGTAGTGAATAGTCAGTTGGTTTTGATCTATGCAAGCGTAAACATGTCACATACACTGGTGATGGATACTCAAGGCTTTAAGGTCAACGAAAACAAGTACAGTATATATTTAAAGAGGTGGCTATCATTGATTGCACAATACGCGGTTTACCATACCTTTTTTCGGACTAGTGTTTTAACATTTGAAGTATTTTTTAAACAGCAACGATGTCTTATCTGTCACACTACATTGATGATCACTCACACTTAAGACCTAACTATTTTTACTTTTTAGTTCACTTTGACACTGTTTGAAACGATGTTTTGAACAATGTCAAATAACAGTTCCATTGTATTGGTTCGTTTTGCAATATACGTATAACCTTTATAGTATGCATATGGCTTACCATAACTATTCGTTGATACTTCCATATCAATTTTCAAGCATGAAATAATCTCCAATAAATTTCGCTCGATAATAGAAATAATAGTTTAAAGTGAGTGCAAATGTGGGTGCAAAAGTGGGTGCAAAAGTGAGTGTAAAAGTGAGTGCAAAAGTGGGTGCAAAAGTGAGTGCAAAAGTGAATGTAAAAGTGAGTGCAAAAGTGGGTGTAGTTTATAGTAGGCATGATTTTTTTACTAGAATGTGATTTGAGTAAATGTAATTTCTAAACCCAAGTAGTGAGTAGTCAGTTGGTTTTGATTTATGCAAGCGTAAACATGTCTCATACACTGATGATGGATACTCAAGGCTTCATGGTCAACAAAAACAAGTATATAGTTAAAGAGGTAACTATTATTGATTGCACAACACTGAATCTATTTTTGAAATTTTGACAAAGGGCCTAAGTGCACTTTTGTTAATATCTCGCGAACCAATAAGACTAGGGCATTGTATGAGGTATTGTTGGACTTTTTGCCGAAGACTGCTGGTAAACACCTATGTTCCCACGACCTTTTTAAAGATGGCGGCTAACCCACGAGGGGTGATTAAAAAGTAATCCAAGCGGCGCTTTTCGATAAGCAAACCAATAATCAAAAGGGGGGTATGACGGAGCTTGAGGCGATAACCCCTTTTGATTGATCCCTGTTGATTTGCCCCTTTGGACTGGTCCCCGTTGACTACTCCCTCTGGACGGGTCCTTTTTGAAGGGAGTCATTTTTGACGGGGCCCTGCTGACGGGTCACTGTGGACGGGTCCCTGTTGACAGGTCCTTTTGACTAATCCCTTTGGACCCCGTCCCTTTGACATAATTTGGCTAAATGCATGGGTCAACCCATAGGGATCAGTCCAAAGGGACCGGTCCAAAGGGATTAGTCAAAAGGACCTGTCAACAGGGACCCGTCCACAGTGACCCGTCAGCAGGGCCCCGTCAAAAATGACTCCCTTCAAAAAGGACCCGTCCAGAGGGAGTAGTCAACGGGGACCAGTCCAAAGGGGCAAATCAACAGGGATCAATCAAAAGGGGTTATCGCCTCAAGCTCTGTCATACCCCCCTTTTGATTATTGGTTTGCTTATCGACAAGCGCTGCTTGGATTACTTTTTAATCACCCCTCGTGGGTTAGCCGCCATCTTTAAAAAGGTCGTGGGAACATAGGTGTTTACCAGCAGTCTTCGGCAAAAAGTCCTACAATACCTCATACAATGCCCTAGTCTTATTGGTTCGCGAGATATTAACAAAAGTGCACTTAGGCCCTTTGTCAAAATTTCAAAAATAGATTCAGTGTTGTGCAATCAATAATAGTTACCTCTTTAACTATATACTTGTTTTTGTTGACCATGAAGCCTTGAGTATCCATCATCAGTGTATGAGACATGTTTACGCTTGCATAAATCAAAACCAACTGACTACTCACTACTTGGGTTTAGAAATTACATTTACTCAAATCACATTCTAGTAAGAAATCATGCCTACTATAAACTACACCCACTTTTGCACTCACTTTTACATTCACTTTTGCACTCACTTTTGCACCCACTTTTGCACTCACTTTTACACTCACTTTTGCACCCACTTTTGCACCCACATTTGCACTCACTTTAAACTATTATTTCTATTATCGAGCAAAATTTATTGGAGATTATTTCATGCTTGAAAATTGATATGGAAGTATCAACGAATAGTTATGGTAAGCCAAATGCATACTATAAAGGTTATACGTATATTGCAAAACGAACCAATAAAATGGAACTGTTATTTGACATTGTTCAAAACATCGTTTCAAACAGTGTCAAAGTGAACTAAAAAGTAAAAATAGTTAGGTCTTAAGTGTGAGTGATCATCAATGTAGTGTGACAGATAAGACATCGTTGCTGTTTAAAAAATACTTCAAATGTTAAAACACTAGTCCGAAAAAAGGTATGGTAAACCGCGTATTGTGCAATCAATGATAGCCACCTCTTTAAATATATACTGTACTTGTTTTCGTTGACCTTAAAGCCTTGAGTATCCATCACCAGTGTATGTGACATGTTTACGCTTGCATAGATCAAAACCAACTGACTATTCACTACTTGGGTTTAGAAATTACATTTACTCAAATCACATTCTAGTAAAATTCATGCCTACTATAAGCGACACCCACTTTTGCACCCACTCTTGCACTCCCTTTTACACCCACTCTTGCACCCATTCTTGCACCCACTCTTACACCCACTCTTGCACCCACTCTTGCACCCACTCTTGCACCCACTCTTGCACCCACTCTTACACCCATTCTTGCACCCACTCTTGCACCCACTCTTGAACCCACTCTTACACCCACTCTTGCACCCACTCTTGCACCCACTCTTGCACCCACTTTTCCTCTCACTTTAAACTATTATTTATATTATCGAGTGAACTTTGCTAGAGATTAGTTCATGCTTGACAATTGACATGGAAGTATCAACAAATAGCAATGGTATGCCATACGCATTCTATAAAGGATATACATATATTGTAAAACGAACTAATAAAAATGGAACTGTTATTTGGCGTTGTTCAAAACATCGTTCAAAACATTGTCGAGGTGAGCTGAAAAGTAAAAATAGTGATGTCTTAAGTGTAAGTGATCATCAATGTAGTGTACCAGATAAAACATCGTTGCTGTTTAAAAAAACTCTTCACAATGCTAAAACACTTGTCCCAGAAAAAGATATTGCAGCTCAAGATAGTGCATTGTTTGTTAAGAAGCATGTATCATCTCCTCAGAAAGTCGTGTTAGGACAGTTGTCAATGTCTGAAAAACTCCCAACATTATCAAAGACAACACAGACTGTGCAAAATGTGGTATTGCAAAAGGATCAAAAAGGACTATATAGTAATAGTGATGAGGATTATAATGATCATGATGATGATGATGATGATAATGATAATGGTTATGATGAGATGATGTTGATGATGAAGATAATAATGATAATGGTAATGCTTTGTTTACACCTAAAAATCATTTGTTAAATTTGTCTACTGGAACAATCCAAGTAAGCTAATCCGGCGGCTTCAGCAACTGCATGTCTATAAACAGGCTGGTTATACTGAATATGAGGAAGAACTATTGGATATAGAAAATGAGCTTCGTCGTGCTAAAATTATTATGTAATGGATCCACATAACCGCTTAAACTATTTCTTAACAATACATGTTATATTTTCTACCACTATGCTACCACTTTGCTCTCACTTTTGCTATCACTTCAAACTGCACATATTAAATATAAAAGCCAAAGCTAAATGATTTTATTATCAGAACAGTCATTACCTTTGTAGTGAGCAAATCATACTAACAGGTTAGTTGCTAATATGGAACTTACTAAAACTAACAAAGGTAAACAACGTGTACTCTATAAAGGCTACTCTTATAACTATAATCGTCAAAATGTAAAAGGGATAATATTTTGGCAATGCTCAAAAGACAGGTCAAAAAAAATGTCGAGGCAATCTAAAAAGTAGAAATGGTAAGATTTAAGTGTGAGTGATCATCAATGTGGTGCACCAAATGAAACACTGTTGGTGTCAACAATTAATCATGACAATGCTAAAAAGCTAGTACAAGAAAAAAATGTTGCTACTCAAAATAGTGCAGTGTTTATTGAGCAACATTTAACCCCTGCTGTAAAAGTTATGTTTAATACATCTTCCACATCTCAAGAGTCATCAACATCACAAACTATGCAAAAGGTTGTGTTGTTGTTGTTTTAAGGGGCTGAACTACAAGGTTATCTACCCTTCATATGCAAGAGAATCAAAGAGGACTAAATAGTAATAGAGAAAAAAGAAATGTATTTTGAATGTAACTATTGTACAAGTACTTATATTAAATAAATAAAAATATTGTATTGGTATTGTCTGTTTTTTCTTAATTGCTATGCCCACGTCCTACTATATTAATGCCATTGTTAACCATCAACAATCTCCACCTATGTTCAGAAAGAAAGTGATCTTAAACAATACTCTCTATCTATGGTTTGTGTACCGAGTATCATAATAATACAGTGTCGTCAAGCCATGTTCAGGCAATAGTAATGTTAGGTAAGGGGTTCAAACCCTTGCTTCCTTGTACAGGATTAGTTTTTACTCAACAGCAACCCCTAATACTATACTTTGAAACATGTCACATTTCATTGCAAAATGTCAACTGTATCGTTTTCTAAGACCCCAGCTGCTGGCTAGTAGCTAGCAGACAGTGCAACAGAAACAGTGTCACCATGTTCATTCTTTAAAAAATTTCAATATTTATTATTCTTTTTCTTATTATTGTTCATTAAGAGTAGTGTAAAGTTGTCTTTGTGACGTAACTGTTATAATAGTTAGCTGGCACTCTAAAGCTCTTGAGTTCAATTAGAGCTTTATCATAAAATTTTAAAAGTATATTAGAACTATAACAGGTCTACTAAGTCTCGGGTGATTCAAATAAGTAGATGTGGTTTGATTCACACTTTAACGATAGAACACGACGGTTTTAATTTTTTTAAATAATGATAGCCATTTGTTCATTTTTTTTCATTTTCACATTTCACACATTGCCATTTGTCAATTTTCCATGTACACGATTTGAAAATGTCAGTTTAAAGTTTTTGGATTTCATGATACGGAAACAAGAATTTTCCATTTTGTTGTTTACACATTTGTCAATTTCCCATTTACATTTTTAAATGTCAGTTTTAAGTTTTTTAAATTGTGTTGACATGGAAACATGGATTTCCTATTTTTTTCATATCACAGACGACACGTTTATGATTTAGTCCATGCTGAAAGTTTAGTTTTGTAAAACACACATTTGCTGATTAAAATTTTCTTGAAATTATTTTAATGGAAGTGCTTGGCCATGGCAATAGTGCATTCTCTTTCTGTTTGTTTCCAAAACCGTATAGGCCTACTACTACTACTACTACTACTACTACTACTACTACTAATACTACTACTGTAGGTAAGACTGTTTTACAAAATAACACCTATCTACCGCTGCATTTAAAAAAACACAAGTGTTAAAAAAACTACAGTATACTATTTACCATTTGCTATATACATTAATTACCCCACAATCCCACCTTGCCGTGTTTGCTCTGGTTGAACAATCAACGCTACCCACACACACACACACACACACACACACACACACACACACACTTTCTCTCTCTCTCTATCATTCTATCTATAGTCATACATTCACACAACCATACCTGTCTTTGAAAAACAAATACAACCACGCTATTTATCCTTGACATGCACACTTATCCCAAATAACTTTTAGGTTTACATTTAACATTTACTATTACAAAAAAAAATGTTTCCACTATTTTAAAATTACAAAAATGAATATTTACAAAATACTAAATCTACTGGTTACAAAAAAGCCATGTCTCTAAACAATTAAATATAGAAGTCACACCTCCACCTCGTGGTTATAACCCTATGGTAGGCTAATGCATAGGTCATTCATCTGCACTCATTTGCTATCCATCAAGGTAAAAGTGCATTTTCTCTGTTCCACAAGATACAAATTTGATTGCTGGATTGTATCCTGCACTGTTTATGCGATATAGCTTTGCCAGTTCATAAAACCGCTAGGTAGTTCTCTACATATAACAATTTTACCACTGCTCTACCTACGCCTTTTGCTATTTTGGCTTTCTTACAGTCTAGTGTGTGATAGACAGCATTAACTGTATATCAAACCCAGTTCACCTTTGTATTTGTAATCCAAGTAATAATTTGGAAAGACACAAATGTAATCAGTTTTGAACGTTATCTCTGTTTTGTTTTGTTTAATATGTTTATGACATGCATATTAACCTGAAATAGAACCCTAGGGAAAAGGCTAACAGCTTAACCACTACACCACCATGCCCTTGTTTCTTAGTTTGACTCGTTCTAGGCATGAGACCTGGAAATCGAGTTAAGACCACCAGTACAAGAGCTAAAAGTGCTTAACACTGCAACATAAAATGGATAGCTGGTAACATTATACAACCGGAAATGATTATATTTCTGATAGCAATGCATTTTTTGTCATCAGCCTACTGTCGGAGCACTGACAGCAACACAGTTTAGTTTAGAACAAGCGAGTGTGTGTGTATAGATTATTAGCCTCAAGTATTTAAAGCTTGTTGTGTGTGTAGCGACCATCTTGTCCCGGTAACCACTGAGCATTTTTGTGTTTTAGCTATCCTCTTTAACCAATCAATTAAAGATAGTCTACTCTTAATTCTTGAATGGATAAATCCGAGTTTGTGTGTACACCGTTCGTCATTTATTAACCCATACCTACAATCTATACTCTCTCTATACTGCAGTTTGATCTGAAAAACAAGTTTCAATGGTAAAAGACTTGTCAATCACTATACATGTAGCCTACACTAATTCTTTCTCTACCTAGCTATGTTTCATCACACACATGGTAAACATCTCACATGTTCGTATCCGATTATTAGTTTATAAAATCTCAGGTCGATGACCTTGATGTATTGGGTATTTTGGGTAAATTCATTGGCCATGGGAAAGGGTTGACCATTCTAAGTCCTATAACACCTCACATGTTGATATTCGATTATTAGTTTATAAAATATTAGGTCAATGACCTTGCTGTTTTTTGAATCTTTTGGGTAAATTCGTTGGTCATGGAAAAGGGTTGACCATCCTGAGTCCTATGACACCTCACTTGACCCTCTCTGATTATTAGTTAGCGAGATATTAATAAAAGTGCAGTTAGGCCCTTTTGACATAAATAAATAATATATTCAAAAACAGAATGTCACCTCAAGTCCAACGACCTCTCATACAGGTCTCTAGCCTTATTGATTCATGAGATATTAAAAAGCTAATGACCTTAGATCTTTTGGGTAAATTCGTTGGTCATGGAAAAGGGTTGACCATCCTGAGTCCCATGACACCTCACTTGACCCTCTCTGATTATTAGTTAGCGAGATATTAACACAAGTGCAGTTAGGTCCTTTTGACATAAATAAATAGTATATTCAAAAACAGAATGTCACCCCAAGTCCAACGACCTCTCATACAGGTCCCTAACCTTATTGATTCATAAGATGAGCAATACATATTTCTTTCTCTCTTCACCTGTGTTCTCTCTTTCACTGACTCTCCCCCCTTCACCTCTCACCACTGTCAAAACAGGTTGTGACTTGTTAGCTCTTATCGTGCACGTGCACAGGTGAACACCTGTGTTTTAGGTCATATTACACATGAACTTGCATTTTCTCACGTATGAACCAAAACAGGATGTGACTTGTTTCACAAGGAGAATGCTAATAATGACATCTCGCACGTGTTCACATGTACTTCGCCACTTTCCTTTCATATCGTTATCCCATTATAGTAGTAGAGACTGGGGAACAACGTCAGTTCAACACACGCGAAATGTAGTTAGGCCCTTTGACATAATTTAAATAAATTCATGAGCCAGTCCGTAGGAACCGGTCCAAAAGGGATCAGTCCAAAGGGGCTCATCAACAAGGACTCATCCACAAGGACTCGTCCACAAGGACCTGTCCACAAGGACTTGTCCACAAGGACTTGTCTACAAGGACTCGTCCACAATGACCCGGCAACAATGACCCGTCCACAGGGACCTGTCAACAAGGACCCATCCACAGGGAACCGCTCCCCCACCCTCTTCAAAACCCATGAGTGGGCATGCATAAAAAACAAAAAACAAGCATGTTAATTCATAGTGGCTATCCACCGAACACATGCACTTTATGTAGAACAACGTTTAAATCCATATCGGCATTCAAACTCTCACATGTTGCAATTGGAAAGAGAGATTTTCTAAAAAAATACAATTTCACCCCCTAGTAGGGGTAGGTTTTATTTTGGGGTTGAAATATATTGTTCATTGGAAAGGGGGTGTGAGCCCGAGTTCAATGACACCTCATTTGTCAAAATCCGACCATGCGTTCGAGAGATATCGGGCTGCCGCCATCTTGTGAGGAGGGTGAGGAGGAGGAGGTATCTGAACCATCCAAAACACACTACTTTCCTCAGCGCTACCCGTCTAATGCACCCCAATGCCTTTTCGACCCTCGCATTTGAGAGCGTAATAGACTCATAAAATGTGGTAGAATGACACGACAGTTGTTGGCAAGATTTTGACAATGGCTGGTATATTCAGCATCGATGAGTACACGGACATTATACCAATATATGGAGAAGCTGGTCGTAATGCCGTTGAAGCTCGTAGATGGTATGCACTGGACGTCTACCGTCTCGACAAGTATTTCGCCGAACAGAGCTGCAATTACGAACGAATGGAATGTTCCAGGCACATACCAGCAGGACTAGACCCGTCTGCGGTAATGCTGAAGTTGTACGGGATGTACCTACAAGAGTACTTCGAACGGAATCCTACACACGGTCAGTTACACTTCGCCTTACTGAGCTACTGCTGATAATAGTAATTATGAAAATGAAAATCCACAGCCTGCTTCCAGTCTCCGACCGGGTCAGGGAATGGAATGAATGAAGCCCCCATCTAGCGGCGAGGATATGGACTGTGCCGGCTGCCGAGGCCTGACGCACTCCTCTGGGGCAATGATTAAATGAATGACATATGAAATGAAAGGATAGTGGAGAGTGTTGCCGGAATGAAATTTTTGACAGGGAAAACCGGAGTACCCCGAGAAAAACCTGTCTGCCTCCGTTTTGTCCAGCACAGATCTCACATGGAGTGATCGGGATTTGAACCACGGACCCAGTGGTAAGAGGCCGGCGTGCTGCCGCCTAAGCCACGGAGGCTAAATAGTAATAATAATAATAATTTGAATTTTGTATTAGAATTTATTTATTAATTACTATTGATAATACATTTGTGATATGTCTCAGAATCTGACGGCGAAATCAGTAGAGATTACCTGTGAGACATTAATTATTATTATTAATTACGGTTTGTATTCCAATACCAGAGTGCATACAATAATACGTTTACATTATAAATTAATGTTTATTTAGTTAATGATTTTTTATGCGACGTATAGCTAGTTGTTTGCTGTTCATGTTGGACAATCGAGGTAGTAGTTCGTTAAATAGTGCTGGTGCAAGATAATTTAGTCTCTTGAAACCATAATAATAATAATAATAATATAATAATAATAATACGAACCATCTATGTTACAATGTGCACATATTTATTGTTGCTTAGGGCAAAGAGAAGCTGCAAGGGACCTAGGAGTGCCACGAACTTCAATACAGAGGATCCTGAAGGAGCGAAAATGGCATCCTTATAAGCCGCACCTAAGGCTAAGGCTAAGGCGCTACCTCGTGCCTCGCTGGCATCGGGAGAGCGTGGGTTCGATTCCAACCTCGGCCGTCCTGAAAATGGTTTTCGTTGTTTCCCATTTTCATCACCAGGCAAATGCCGGGACGGTTCCTTTTAATAGGTCCACGGCCGATTTCCTTCCAATATCCCTTCCCAGACCCGTCCTGAAAAGAAAAGTACATGGCCATTGGCTGCATTAATAAAAAATTATAAGCCGCACCTACACCAACAACTGTATGGAAATGATTTCGATCGCAGGGTAGCATATTGCCGAAGAATGGCCGCTGCATTACAACAAGATCCACATTTTGCCAGGAATATTCTGTGGAGTGATGAATGCTATTTTGCCAATGATGCCAACGTCAATACTCACAATCTGCATTACTGGGCTCCAGTGAACCCCCACTGGGTTCGAGCACAGCACGTTCAGATCCACTGGGGAGTTAATGTGTTGTGTGGTATTCTGGGAGACTACATAATTGGGCCTGTTTTATAGCCCCCAGACTCACAGGTAGGAATTATCTTGAATTTTTACAAACCGACTTGACTCTGTAAAACCTTCTAAAAGATATTCCACTCCAGGTTTTATTACAGCATTGGTACCAGCATGATGGTGCTCCACCTCACACCTTCCGAGCCGTTACGGAATATCTAAATGCACGATACCCTGAACGGTGGATAGGTCGTGGGGGCCCATAGCAGTGGCCAGCACGATCGCCTGATCTAACCCCTCTGGTCTTCTTTCTGTGGGGCTATATAAAATCAAAAGTCTACGAAACGGCGCCAGAAATTGTCGATCAATTAAAACAACGTATTGGTGAGGCCTTTGCTGCAGTGACACCTGAAATGTTACGACGTGTCCATGCAGACACTGCAAGACGTGTTCAGCATTGTATTCGCCACCAGGGACATGTCTTTGAGCATATTCATTATGTATAGCTAGGGTCCCTGATTTATGGTAATATAAAAAGCTCCAAAGCGGTGATATAAAATGTCCAAAGCGGTGATATAAAATATCCATAGCGGTGAAATAAGAAAGTGAGGTGTGTGTGTGCTAAATAACTATTTGTACGGTGCACGGATTTTGATCAATAATGGACTCTATAAAACATTTGAAGGAATTACAAACAATTTATTCTAGTTATTTTACACTATAAAACTGTAACACAAATGAAATCGTATATCTAAGACCTAACCTATCATTTACTTCAACACTCTGCATGCCTTAGTCCTTTCATCATTAACTCGTGAAACTTATGTTGTCCCCAAAGTATAAACAGAGCATTGTTTCCAGGTTTTCAGGACGCAGATTTGTACGCCTATCTGATAGAATAGTTGAATACGCTGAAAAGCTTCTTTCACTGTCCACGTTACTTGTGGGAAACCATACAGTTTCCAAACTCCTCCTGGAAAATTCAGGGTAATCTTCCATTAATCCCTTCAATAGTTCTGGAACTATGTCTACTGTTACGGTACCGGTACTTGACTTGGCCAAACTTTGCAGAGCTTGATAGCCTCGAAGAAAATCTTCCTTCGATACTGGTTTCAAAAGAGGAATCTTCTGTACATGCGAGATGAGGTCATTATCTACTGGCGCAACCACTAAATTTGGGAGGTAGAAAAGCTGGTCAATCGACTGAAAGATGTTCTTCGCCGGATCTTCTTCCACCATTTTTTCAAGCTTCGCAATGCTGTTTCCAGTTAGCTTCTCGACTCTTCGCTCTTCCCTTTGTTTCTTTTCACCCTGTAACTTTTCCAACGCAGATGATTTTTCAACTCCAAACACTTTGTTTTTAACAAGCTGCAGTTCACCTACCAGGGCTCTGACTTTTGGCGCAAGCTTGTGAGCAGTAGGGTAGTGGCAACCTTCCAAGAAAGTTATCATTGAAGAAACTGCGGTGCAGTGTTCCTTAACAAACGAGGCCTCAAACTGAATGCAGCTTTTCTCATTGCTGGAGAGTTTTGTGAAGTACCCGACTGCTGGATTTGAATCACTCAGTTTCCTAAAGTATTCGACTAGGTCATCCAGGTATTGTCCAACGTATAGTGCAGAGTTCAGCCACGAGCCCCAGCGAGTAAGCACAGGTATGGGAACCATCTTCACTTTTTCGTCACTATGTTTAGCCTTCAGAAAACTTAAATATTGATGTTTTCTCTTCCTCGCATTTTTAAAAGACACTTTCACCATGGACACACATTTATTGAGACTGACCAGATGATTTGGCACTAACTTTGCAACCAAGTCCAACTTGTGTGCCCAGCACTGAATGTGAACCAAATCCCCAGAAACCAATCCTTTCAAAGTACCGACACATTTGGTCATGTACCTTGCACTGTCTGTTGCCACACCTACCACATTACAATACTGCACCCGGTATCATAACATCGCATCTACGATACCTTGACAACAGGTTTGTGAATCTGCTGATTCAAGTTCAGTGACACTTACAACAAATAACTTTGTTGTCTGAAAACCATTGGGAAGTATTCTAAATAGAATTATAAATACTGCCTTGCCGTTCCTGTTGGTCGTTTCATCACAGTGGATAACAATCTTTTTATCTTTGATGGCTTCCACAACATCCAACTCATATTGTTCCTTTAATTCTGGAACATACTTCCTTCGGCATGTATCAGCTTGTGGGAGATCACCAGCACCTGAAGCAATTACAAAGCAAAACTCTAGTTCATGTTCCAACAACCAATATATTTACAAACTACTGTTCAAACTAATAGTAATTAATTCATGTTTCTTCTTTAATGACCGCACAAGATCACTCTAGTCAATCTATTCGAAGCAACTGTTTGAACCTTGCAGTCCTCCCAGTACTTTTATAGATTTTCCTATCTTCGTACCTTTATTGTGTTCAATTCATATTAATTAAGAGTAATATAATTAAAAACTAAAATGGTACTACTGGAAATGTAGTCCCTTACCAGATCTGAGCTGTTGTATGTTTAGGCGATAAAATAAATATATTGTTATCCTAATTGGGAACTGTTAAAATACGTAGGGCTACATAATATAAAATACAGTACATTACCTTTTATATATTTGTTCATCCACTCTCGAATATCAGGATGATCAAGCTTTTCCAATGGTATATTAGCTTGCACAAAGGCCTTTGTTGTGCTTAGTACGAATTCTTCCTTGTCTGTCTTAAGTCTTTTGGCAGCATTCAGAGTTTCTACAAGTGTGACTTGTTTCCTAAGTGACTCTTTGGAATCTTCTTTTTTTCTTTTCTTGTGAACTGCAGAATCTTTGCAATGCTTCTCACACGTGTCTTTTCTCTCCCAATTTATTCTAACATTGCAGAATTTGCACATTAAGAATTTATCTAAAACATAGAAACCTTCGTTCCGGTACTCTTCGGCTCTCGTAAAAACAGACACAAACTTTGTTTTGGGCATTATTTCAAACCACGAAAAAAATTTCACGCACGATTAAAACACGACGACACAGAACAACAAAGCACGACACCGCATGGAGAAACGAGGAGAAACTGTAGCGTTTGATTGGTAACGCGTATTGGTGTGCTCAGTGCCTGATTATCGAAAGTTGTTTCCGGTGCAGGGTGCATGCTCTGTATCGATCGTTTAAATACTTCGATGGCCGAACATTGGAGGTTATGTTTGAATTTTCGTAACGTGTAAGAACATTATACAGATGGCAAAGCTTAAATTTAGCGTCAGTGCTTGAAATTTGACGATACTCTCCTCTGGGATAATAGTTTGTTGATATAATGTGCGTAACGCGTACGCGTGGTATTCGACAGTTATAAAGCTTGAATCAAAGAATACGAAAGATCAACAAATCGATTGGCCGAACGTTCTATGCAGTCGATGGTGAAAATAAATCGATTCTGTCCACAACGCGAGCTATTAATGCCACGAGTCGATTCGTAAACGTGATTGGCTTGCCCCTTCATCCAATCAGGCTCAAGAAGGAAGTTATCCCGTATCTTATGAAACATTAAGGCCTAGATTTAAGTTTATTTTATTTTCTATCCAACGACAGACAGAAAAACTATTTTAACAAAGTAAATATTTAAAAAAAATCCTTAATTCCAGAATTTCGTTCGTATTTCGCATTTTAGGGCAACAATAAAATATTTCGCAAAATAATTATATTTCGCGATATTTCGCGGCTTCAAAATCGAGAAAAATGACATATTGGGGGTCAATATATCGTTGTGATAACATATATATGTTCACTGAAAAATTTCGCGAATATCGCTAAAACCAAAAATCCGGGACCCTATGTATAGCTGTCCAAGTGTGACATTGTAATTTATTTTATTTTCTAAGCTTTGATGCAATAATACGTGAGTTTTTGTCCAATTAGCAAGCAATGCTATTGTCGAGTGGAATTTATGTAGCCTACATGTACAAATTAATATGTTATTAAACTTTCTTTTCTGCATCTTTGGCGTATTTACAAACGAACCCTGTTTATTACAGAAATCGCTGTTTGCAAAGGAGCTTTACAACGTGGTATACAATATGTTGCATGTTGTGCATCTATTTAGCAGTAGTTTTAATACACAAGTACTGTAACAGGATTCCTATCATCATTGTTATTATTATTATTACTATTGTCACTATGATGTCTGCACTAGACTGTAATAATAAAATAACAATAGTGACACAGGTTATCAGACAAATTCTTCTCACACTCAAGTACACGGGGCTACATGCTCACTGTGTTGTAAAGCCCCTGAAATTCAACAGTTCATTATTTCAGTACGGTGAAATTCAACGTACCGTGTGAAGGCTTCGATTACAATACTGATGTACAGTTTCACAACATCAGAATTGTTGCAGACGGGTCTAGCCCAGCCATGCTAGTATGTGCTTCAATCCATTAGCACTTAATTACAGCTCTGTTCGGGGAAATTCGTATACAAAAGGCAGGCGTCTATTTGGAATCTCCTGTGCATTAATGTGCGAGCTTTGGTTGGATTGTGACCAGATTCTCCATAGATTAGAATTATGTGTGTGCGCGCTCGTTTTTGGTGAATACCTCAGCCATTGTCGATGTGTTGATAGCAACTTTAATACTGCTGTGCCACGTGCAAGCTACTATTCTGCGCTCGCCAGCGAGGCTTCGTACCGCTTTGGGGCGCATTAGACGGGAGCACTGAGGAACATGCAGTGTGCGGCTGTCTGGTTGTTATCTCTTGGCATTCTGACGTAACCTGCTTGTATGCAAGGTTACCCCTTAGCAATTCAGTTATTAGACCTCCCGTTCAACACTAGTACATGCGGGAATGCACGGCCACCTGGTAAGAATCCAACTTGGTGACCATCCGAAATATTTAGATGGTTCTCAATATCTACGAATCTATTACAGCAATCATACTGAAATTTTGTATGTTCTTAGCGGCAATTAACATAAGTAGGATATATTAAAATAGACCGTATAGTTCTTCACGGAACTACTTGTTTTTTATTTTTTGGCACTATGACGGAAATCTATCCCTGTAATTCTGTTATCCCATAATTCAGAGTAGTATCCCACAAAAACATGTTAACTCTCACATTTATTGTTCAAAATGCATGATGTCGTTGATTCATTTAGGGGATTTGTGACATCGTATTTATGTAGCCCCGTGTACTTGTGTGTGTGTGTGTGTGGATTTTGTCTGATAACCTGTGTTATTGTGATGGCTGTATTAGTGTGTGTATTTGTAATGTAGATGAGAATTGGGGAGGGGGTGGCCGTGGCCTTAATTTAGGATCCATCCCATCATTTGCCTGGAGTAGAATTGGGAAACCACGGAAAACCACAAAATACATGAAACATTTTAAAATTGTCATTTGCAGCTCTTCAGTCGTTCAACACGAATGGTCGGGGTACTAGATATAAAATACTGTGACTAAATACACTCGTGCAAAAAAATACATTTATTAGCTAATTACCACAATTAAAAGGGGCAATTTATGCCCTTATGTAATACATAAGTGTATTTACACATTTTTATATCTTGTACCCCGCCTATACCTACTGTAGAGCTACAAAATGACAATTGTGTATAGGCGACACTGAAAGAATGGCTTCTAATCTCTACAAACATTACAAATACCGTACATTACATTTTACATGTTCTAGAGGAAGTACGTAAATAATTACAAACAATTAGAAAATCAGCTAACTATTGATAAATAATAAAGGAATATATTATGCAAGGGGTAGATTCTCTCTATCCAAACGCATCCTCACCTGCACGTGGTACACCCTGCTCCATACTGACGAGGCTCTGACGACCAAATAACTCCCGGGATAAGGAGTTCCCCTCTCTCCTGCCAACGGCTTATGTAAGGCGGATGAGCAGATTGAGGTTAGGGCACTCTCTTGCCCTTGAGGTGGGAAACTATCTCGTAAGGCGGATGAACCAATAATGGTCAATGGCATAGAAGACCTCAACGGTGGACCAAGCGCATGAGCAACTAGTATTGCCCGAACGGTTGGGAAGGCGGATGAAGGCTGCAACAGTCCCGGACCACCAGTCGTCATAGCATCTATGCCACTGGATAAAGGCCCTGTATCTGTCAAGTACTGTGTGTCTGTTGATGTGCAACAACATGCCCACATTAAAAGATGTCACGCACAGGCGTCTTCTAAACAACGAAGGAAGGATACAAAATCTATTCGCCAATTAATCACAAGTCCTGCGGCGATCGGGGAGTTGTGACGGGAGCAGGATTGTGTTGTCTGGGAGCTCCTAGTGATGAACCGGCATGTAGGCGACGAATGTGTGATCTTCGCTTTGCTTGAGGATAGGCTGCAGAGCAATTCGAATGCTGCATTCGTGACTAAGCAGGCCTGTTTAGGATCCACTCTGCTTACCCTGAATGGGGAGGGGGCTAAAAAAGGTGCCCTAAAAATAGTCAGCCTAATATCACCCGACTGGATAACCGCGTTCAGAGGGTACACCACAAGCGGTCGAACCACAATGAAAATTAATTTTGCTACATGGAATGTCCGTACTTTGATGGACAATGGCACACATAATCGACCACAAAGGCGAACGGCAATTGTTGCCCGTGAGCTGAAAAGATTCAACATTCATATTGCCGCACTCAGCGAAACAAGGTTAGCCAATGAAGGACAACTGAAGGAACATGGAGGTGGCTACTCTTTCTTCTGGAAAGGGAAAGACACTGAAGATCAACGTATTCATGGAGTTGGCTTTGCCATTGAGAACGAGCTTGTCAACCTTCTCGATGAACTTCCACATAGTATAAATGAAAGGCTTATGACACTACGACTAAAGTTAAAAAAACAGCCGACGAGCGACTGTAATTAGTGCATATGCTCCAACTCTCACCTCTGATGATGAACAGAAGGAAGTATTTTACTCTCAACTTGATGTGATCTTGAAGGATATACCGCAATCTGATAAAATCATCCTCCTAGGAGACTTCAATGCTCGCGTTGGAAGAACCGCAGCATTATGGGCTGATGTTATTGGAAAAGATGGAGTTGGGAAATGCAATTCTAATGGGACACTCCTTTTATCCAAGTGTTCTGAACATAGCCTCGTAATCACAAACACACTATTCCGACAGAAGGACAAATTTAAGACTTCATGGTAGCATCCTAGATCAAAACACTGGCACCTACTTGATTACGTGATTGTGCGAGCAAGAGACAAGCGTGACGTACTACTCACAAGGGCTCTGACAAGTGCTGATGACTGCTGGACGGATCATCGATTAATAAGATCCGTAATGACTCTACAAATTCTCCAAAAGCGCAGAAAACAGAGAAAGCACATCAGACGTAGGGTGAACAACGTTTACAAAACGATACTGCTAAAAGGAACTTTCATGAACTTCTGAATGAAAAGTTACCAGATAATTACCCTGAAAAGGTTGAGGAACATTGGCAAGCAGTCAAGTCTGCTATACTCTCAGCGTGGTTTCGTCAAGATAAGGCATGCTGACTGGTTTGATGAGAATGATGCAGAAATCCAGAATCTTATTGATAAGAAGAGGAAAGCATTCCATGCATGGCAAGCCAATCCAACTTCTATCTCCAAACAGCAACTGTATAAAGATGCAAAGGCTGAAGTGCAAAGGAAAACTCGAGTCTTGAAAAATCAATGGTGGATCTCCAAATCCCGTAAAATTCAGCATCTAGCCGAAACGAATAATACTCATGCTTTCTTCAAAGCAACAAGAACTATATATGGGCCACATTATCATGGTTTGAATCCTCTGCAGTCTAAAGAGAGCACGGAACTTCTTAGAGACACAAACTCCATTAATTCCCGTTGGAAAGAACATTTTGAAGAACTACTCAACAGGGACACACAGGTTGATAACATTTTCACCCGACTTCATCAGAGACCTCCTAAAGACCACCTTGATGATCCTCCGCCTCTATCAGAAATTGAATCTGCCATCAATCAGCTCAAATACAATAAAGCATCAGGCATGGATGGGATTCCTGCTGAGCTCTTTAAAGTAGGGAATACTACTCTAGTTCATCACATACACCAACTCATAGTTAAAATATGGACTACCATTACCATACCTAAAGACCTAAGGGATGCCTTGATAATAACCATCTTTAAGAAAGGTGATAGGTCACAATGTGGTAATTATCGAGGTATATCGTTGCTTTCTGTTGCTGGTAAAATCCTGGCCAACGTCTTATCCAACCGTTTGAAGCCGTTGGCCGAAGAAATACTGCCTGAAACTCAGTGTGGCTTTCGACCTAATCGAAGCACAACTGATATGATCTTCTGTGCTAGGCAGATGCAGGAGAAATCCTGAGAGCAAGGACGCCCTCTATATATGGCTTTCATAGATATACATTTATTACAGTCGTCATTACTTGCACATCAGCCGATAATAACCGGGTGAGTTAGCCGAGGTCGTTGCGGCATGACTGTTGGCAGTCGCTCACATCCGGGAGGCGAGGAGGTTCGAATTCCCCCGCCGGCAACCTTGAAGATGGTCTTCTGTGGTTTCCCATCTTCCTTCCAGGCAAATGCCGGGGTTGGTCCATAACTATAGGCCCCAGCCGCTACCTTCCAACTCCTCGACCCTCCCATCCAACATTCCTCTCCAACGGTACTTGTAGCTCACCCATTGGGTGTCCGTCTCGAAGCAGCTACAAAACTGGCGAGCCGAACATGTCCTCGGACACTCCCGGCACTAAAAGCCATACGCTAAAAAAAAAAGAAAAAAAAACGATAATAGTAATCTGTATCAACACTATCACCACATGTAGATACTAATATGAATAATAATAATAATATCAATAATAATAATAATAATAATAATGAAAGCTCTGGTCGTAGAGTGCTATCCTTCTTAAAGATTCGATCTAGGTTCAGTCTAAAGTAAATGAAGGTGGTGAAATATGACAGCCTTATGTCGATGCATTTAATGGCACGTATAAGAAAATAATCATGTGAACTCAAAATTCCGGCTACTCGACATCCTTGAAA
Organism: Meconema thalassinum; assembly: GCA_946902985.2. Classification (NCBI taxonomy): domain Eukaryota; kingdom Metazoa; phylum Arthropoda; class Insecta; order Orthoptera; family Tettigoniidae; genus Meconema; species Meconema thalassinum. Next base: position 220,855,331 of record OX336391.1, read on the forward strand.
AACATAAAAGTAGTGAGTGTGTTCAAAAAATTATTATTATTATTATTATTATCATCATTGTAATGGCAATCATTTCACGACGTACAGTAAGTGGGAAAAATCAACATATCATCGGCTTGTTTGGAAAGCGGTATGACATCTTCTGCTAGTGTGGCAAATTGAGAAACTATTATTATTATTATTATTATTATTATTATTATTATTATTATTATTATTATTACTATTCATATTATCGTAGTTGCGCTGTGTTTGCATAAACTTAGACCATAATGGTTCCTTTCAATAATTCAGCACATATTTAGAATTTTAATTTCCTAACGGAGGCTATAAGTCATTAATAGGCCATATGATTCGCTAAATCCTAAACAGATCTACCACCCTTAGTCATGCAGGCCACTCCGCTACACCGTGATTGAGTGAATCGGTTGTTCATAGGCGGTTTGTGTAATCATTTCTATTGGCAGAGGTCACTCACCTTCAGACTCTTGTCTACATACCACAGCGTTGGAGGGGAGACCGGAGGGGAGAAATCAGCTGTGCTGCTGGGGGAATGCAGTCCAATCCCTTTTCCGAGACATTAACCGACGATTTCTGTGATTTAATTCCGCCTACACCAATTAAGATACGACTAAATTTCATGAATATATTTGCTTAGAATACCATCTTCTATCGCCAATGTAACGGTCTTCACGTATATCAATTACTCCCTGTATAACATTAACGCGTCGAGTCTTTTTATTTGCAAAACCAATTGACGATGTCTTCAATTGTTATAGAATTGCAGACAATGAACGCCTTAGAATTATTTTTATTAATGGGAACTGATACTGATACCCTGCATTGCTTTCAAATTATATAAAATCACATAAAATTAATGCCCCTAGAACCCAATTTTTCCTTTATAATATATATTATTATTATTATTATTATTATTTAGGCTATCACTCGTGATACGAGTATGATTGTCTTCCAAGGTACATTTATGTAAATCTTCGCTGTAAACCAACATTAGGCCTAATCATATTGCGTGAGTTAGTATAACCAAGTCATCGGCGAAGGCAAGATATGGTATAGAGAGATTGTTTTTACGATAGCCAAGTGTAACTGGTTTCCAGACATTTTGTTTCTTGAGCTCTTTTTCCCATTCTTCCATGACTTTATCCAGGACAATGTTGAACAAGAGAGGGGAAAGACCATCTCCTTGTCGCACACCTGTCGGAATTTCGAAAGGTTCGGAGATTTCCCCCATACATTTTACTTTGGATTTTGTACTGGTCAGCGTTTGTTCAATGAGTTTCAGTGTTTTGTGATCTAATCCTCTTTCTTCAAGGATCTGGAAGGATCTATCGATCGAGTCGTATGCTTTTTGGAAATCGACAAATGTGCACACCACTGGTTTATTTTGAATTGCATGCATTTTGACAATGGTTTTAAGGTTGAAGATTTGTTCAGGACAGGATCGGTTTGGTCTGAATCCTGCTTGAAATTCTGATAACTTTGGTTCGAGCTGTTCCTGTGTTCGTGTCAATAGACAAGCTGAGAAAATTTTGTAGGCGACGGGAAGAAGAGAAATCCCTCTGTAGTTGTTCACGTCAGACTTATCTCCTCTTTTGTGTGGATGAGTGCTGTTTTCCAGTCATCAGGTATTTTCTCTCTTTGCCATATTTCTTGGACGATTAGTGTAATTTCTCTGAGTGCATTGGGTCCTAGGTTTTTAAGTAGTTCTGCAGTGATGCCATCTTCACCTGAGGCTTTATTGTTTTTGAGTCTATTGATGTGGGAGTGGGTTTCATCTTGAGCTAGTGGTAGTGATTCTACTGATGTGTGGTCCGATTTTTTCTTTGGGAATCTTTTCGTGGGTTCTGGGAAATTCAAAAGTCGTGAGAAGTATGTAGCTAGCTCTTGGCAACTGTCTCGATTTGTCAATGCCAGTTTTCCGTCTTGTTTTCTAAAGCATAAGTTTTGTGGTGTGTACCCTTTAATTTGGTTGGCGAATGTTTTGTAGAAATCACGCGTATTGTAGTTTCTGAAGTCGTTCTCGATAGAAGTCAGTTAATCATTGATATACTTCCGTTTGATTCGTCGCAGAATTTTGGACGTCTGTTTACGTACCTCGAAGAAGATCTTCAGTTTTTTCTCAGATTTGTTACTGTTATAGGCAGTTTTTCTGTTGTCGAGGGCGATTTCGCATTCTTGATTCCACCAAGGATGTTTCGTTTTTTTAGTCCGAGGAATCAAGGTTTTGGCGGTCTCGATGATTTTTCCTTTGAAATTTTCCCAGTTTTCTGTAGGTTGTTCTTCCCATTTTTCAGCGATTTTGGAGTCTTTGATTTTACTTATGTCGAATTGTGGGATCATTTGGGGGTGTCTTGTTAAATTTTCTCCTTGGTGTGAATTTGATTTTGATTCGGGAGAGATAGTGGTCAGAATCAATGTTCGCTCCTTTGCATTCTTGTACATCGTGAATTTCTTTCTGATAGGTGTAAGAGATTGCGACATGGTCGATTTGAAACTCGCCTAAGTGGTGGATAGGTGATAGCCATGTTTTCTGTTTCTTGGGGGATTTTCGTAGTGAGGTTGACATAATTTTCAAATAGTTTTGTTGGCATAACTCAATGAGTCGAGTCCCGTTTTTGTTGGTAAATTTGTGTGCGGGGTAATCACATACTGTTTTTCTTTTGTATTTTCTTTCTCTACCTAATTGTGCATTGAAATCCCCGAGGAGAATTTTAACGTCATCATATGGAATTTTGGACATTTCTTTTTCGAGTTCTTCCCTGAATTTGTCAGCCTTTTGGGGTTCTTTTTTGTTGTCAGCATTTGTGGGTGCATGGACGTTGATGAATGTGTAATTTTTGTTCGTGTGTTTAATTCTCATGGTCATTAGTCGATTGTTGATGGGTTTCACGTCTGTTACTGAATTCATATTTTTTGTCTACAATAAAGGCCATGCCGAATAGCGATGCGCCTTTGCAAATTTTCTTCTTGGTTCCGCTTTTGAAGATCCTATAGTTGTTGTAATCTAATATGTCTGAGTCAGGAAAGCGTGATTCTTGTAAGGCAAGAATCTGGATTTTCTGTTTGGAAAGTTCCGTCGTGAGATTGTGTAGCTTACCAGGTTGAACAAGTGTTTGAATGTTGAACGTTCCAATGTACGTATGGGTCTTCCGTGGAAGTTTACCACAGCACTCCGACTTACTCTCTCGCACATGCCCAAGCTCCCCAGAATCCGAAAGCTTGGTTGCCGTACATGTGGTACATGTACATGTGGTACCGTACTAGTATTAAATCTCGGATGTTGTTACCATGGTTTCCCACTTCTTTACAATCCTCACCTGAATTACTAATACCCACCTTACTGCCGAAACCATAAAAACACAGGTTATCAGACAAATTCTACACACACCCAACTACATGGGGCTAAATTACCAAAATCATCAAGCCCCTGAAACAAAACAACATCAAGTATTTTACTTCCGTCTTAAATGCTAGTTCTGAACCGACGACGGGATGTATGTCGCACTGTATTTCTTTAACGTGCCGGAAGCCAACGACGCACCAGAGCTGATTATCGAAATAATTTTATCCTTTGCATGAACACCAATCAATGACTTCCACACTAACACAGTAGGCTACACAATACTACCGTTCCTAACGTCCCAAGCCATTGTGTGCGATTTCAAGAAGAAGAACAACAAGAACAACAGCAATACAAATTTTCTTACGAGACGAGTACCGCTATCCTCATAACGGCTGATACCACCCCTTAACCGCTAAGGTCAATGCTCCGATTATGCAACCACTTCCCCTCCACGCGTCGTCCAACCTCGCCCCGCCTCGTTTCCCCCAGACTGCTTTTCCGAAAAACCTAAAAACATTGACTTTTTAATATTTAATTTTTAATTTAAAGATAGGTGACATATTTTTTAAACCGAGGCAGCTAAGAATAGTCTCATCTATCACCAGTGTAACGGACTTCATTTATATCAATTACATCCTGTATATTTTTCTAACACTTGAAGACATCGTCCATTTTCAACGTTAATTTTCGGCTGTGTAATACTATTTAGTGGCATCGTAGGTTATCGCTCTCATCAATTGTCCATTTCTCGATAAAACAGTTCTAGATCGTTATTATTCTTTATTCATATAACATTCAAAGACATCGTCCATTTCGATTAAAAAAGTCTCTAGATATTTAATTTTCTGTAATTTAATAACATCCGATGGCAATGTGGGTTATCAGCCTCATAAATCGTTCAATTTTTAATTAAAAAAAACCTTCTAGGGCGATTATTTTCTGTCGTTTTATGCCACTTGAAGACATTGTCCATTTGTCGATTAAAACTGCTCTAGGGTGTTAAATTTCTGCGTTTTTGTTATATTTGAAGACGTCGGAGGTTATCGCCCTCATCAATCGTCTATTTCGCACTAAATCAGCTCTAAAGCGTAATTTTCTGGATTCTCTTAACATTTGAAGACATCATCTTTTATTCCATAAAAACCGTTGTAGGGCGTAAATGTTCTGTAGCTTAATGACATTTGAAGGCATTGGAGGATGCCTTTCTCATCCATCGTTAATTTCTTGATAAGACAGTTCTACTGTAGGTCGCTTATTAAATGTATTTTAAATGAATTTGAAGGCATCATAGTTATCAGTCTCATTAATTACTCATTTTTCGATAAAATAGGATGTTAATTGTGTGTAATGTAATGCCATCTTAAGACATTGTGAAGACATTCTGGTTATCAGTCTCATCAATTGACCATTTATCGATAATAACAATTCTAGGACGCTTGTTTTCTGTAATTTAGCAACGCTTGAAGGCAATGTTGGTTATCGCTTTTATTAATAGGTCATTTCTCAAAACAAAGGTCTGACACGTTATTCTATCATTTTATAAAATTTGTATACATCGTCGGTTATCGCTCAGATCAATCATTCATTATTCTCAATAAAAGCAGTGTATAACACTTGAAGATATCGCGGGTTTTCGGTCTTACTGCCTTATCTCTTGTGTTGTCATTCATAATTTACTGGCATATACGAGGCACGTCCAGAAAGTAAGTTCCGTTTGGTAATAAAATTAAATTGTGCACAGATACCGAAAAATTATTTACTGCACAACACCTCTTAAACTACTTTTCCACATAACTGACGAACTTTTGCAGGCATTTGTCATAGCGAGGCACAAGTTTTTGGATACCTTGTTCATAGAAGTTTGCTGCCTGTTGGAAACATCTTCTTTCAGCACGTCGTCATTGTTGAAGTGTTGACCGCCAAGGAAAGACTTGAGATGTGTGAACAGATGAAAGTCGCTAGGAGCGAGGTCAGGGCTGTACGGAGGGTGGCCAAACACGTCCCAGCCAAATCCCTGTAGGAGGTTTTTCGTCACATTTGCAGTGTGTGGTCGTGCGTTGTCGTGAAGAAAAACAACACCTTTTGACAGCAACCCTCGGCGCTTATTCTGTATTGCGCGGCGCAATTTCCTAAGTGTCTCGCAGTAAGCATCTGCGTTGATTGTTTGACCACGCGGTAAGAAATCAATGAGTAAGATGCCTTTCCAGTCCCAGAACACTGTGCACATCATTTTCCGAGGTGTCAAGATTTGTTTCGGCTTAACCTTTGCTGGGGATGAAGTGTGCCTCCATTCCATTGATTGCCGCTTTCTTTCAGGGGTGTCGTAAGAAACCCAAGTTTCATCTCCTGTGACTATCTGTGTCAGAAATTCTTCGCCGCCTTCATTGTAACGGGTCAAAAACAGAAGTGCACTACCCATCCGTTTTGTTTTGTGTTGCTCCGTAAGAATCTTTGGTACCCAACGTCGGCAAAGTTTACGAAAGTTCGGTTTGTCGGAAACAATTTCATGAATTAGTGATCGTGAGATTTGGGGAAATTCCATAGCGAGAGCACTAATTGTAAACCTGTGGTTTTCCAGGATCTTGTCATCAATCGCGTGAACCAGTTCTTCTGTAACCAAAGATGGTCACCCACTTCGTTCTTCATCGTGCACTTCACTACGTCCTTCATTGAACTGTCGGACCCATCTTCTCACCATTGAATCACTCATCGCATTTTGTCCATACACTTCGCAAATTTGCCGATAAATTTCAATTGGTTTCAATTTCCTACGTAGCATTCAGAAAACGAATCACAGATCTGATTTCACAAGCGGCGGGATTTTCAATCAACACCGACATTGTACGAGTAAACATGCACAACAACGCGTATGTGGCTGACAGCGCTCTCCAAATGGCGCACGTTTCTTCTCCTTGATACAGAGCGTCTACCGCGCATATGCGGAACTGCGCTGCAGCGGAACGTACAACTAGTTGAAGACACAGGCGGCACACGTCTATGAAGAAGGTATACAAAAACTCGTGCCACGCTACGACAAATGCCTGCAACATTTCGGCAGTTATGTGGAAAAGTAGTTTAAGGGTTGTAGAATTTTGTGCAATAAATAATTTTTCTGTATCTGTACACAATTTAATGTTATTACCAAACGGAACTTACTTTCTGGACGTACTTCGTATTTACTCTCGTTCTCGGCTCATGTGTAGCGAGATGCCGACTGAGGGGACTTGGCTGAACTTACTCTCCTTTCGAGGGTACGTTCGTTCATGGCTCAACTTCTTGAGACCTGGCATTGTAGATTCGCAACACATGGGGCCCAGCACGAATTTATACTACCTTCATCCATCGCCAGTATGACACCCTTCTCAAGAAGATTAATGCCATATCTGGTACCTCCTGTACTCAGGAAAGTGCGAACCTAGTTCTCCACATACCTAGTCAGGGAAGTGCTACACCGAATCAAAAGGGGTGGTGCATCACACTATAGTTTTCGAGACAGCCGGTAGCCAGGACCTCTCGGACCCGTTGCAAAACGTTGCGAGTCCATTAAAATTCCTGATTTGAAATATAATTTTTTGTAGCTTTCGGGAATTTGAGCCATTGGAGGCTAAAAAAGCTGAATCTTCAAGCACCACAAGCGTTTATAATCTATTAAAGGGGTCTTCTTCATATGGATGAGGACTATTACGCAACGGTGACGTGTATAGCGTTTCGTCTACGAGGTTTTCAATTTTATTTTCACGTCAGGAAGTACGCGTTAGGTGAATTTGTTGTAGTCAATAGAGTTAGTTTGCCTCGTTTGCTCTCGCATATGTATATACTAAATACACCTATCTATAAATATATGATTGCTTGTTTATTCAATTTTCAATTTTGTTTCTTTTATGCGTTTAGGTATGTTTTTTGATGGATGAGGGCAAAACGTGCATTTGTCTGTCCGTCTTTCTGTGTATCTTTTTTTACGCCTATAACTTGTGTTCGGATGCCTGGTGCATCGTAAAATTAGGTATCGTATCCATGAGAGTCAATACACCAATTATTTATAAAACTCATCACCGTACTTCTCATAGAAGGATGTGTTTAGGGAAAACAAGTAGTTCCGTGAAGAACTATACAGCCTATTTTCATATATCCTGCTCATGTTAATTGCCTCTATCAACATACAAAATTTCAGTTTAATTGCTGTAACAGATTCGTGGATATTGAGAACCGTCTAAATATTTCAGATGGTCGCCAGGTTGGATTTTTTTTTGTATTATTATATTAAGATTATTGTGTACGTATGGTATTCAAACTTCAATCGCATGATTAGAACACAAGAAGTAAAAACGAGATTTTAAAATTACTCACAGCAGCCATCTTGTGATTATGCAAACAATTGAAATAAATTAGATGCCAGTGGATCAACATTTGTGTAAGCATTTAACGTGCAATGTTTCACGGCACTCGGATAGTTAATTCGCGAGGAACGTCCATTTAAATATTTATACTTCGCGTCGCCGCCATGTTGGATTCGTGCTCACCAGGTTACTGAAAGTCCTATAGGTGAACATATGTTCATAGTCTCTATGAACATAAAAATTTCAGTTTGGTTGCTGTAAAAGATTCATAGATATTGAGAACCGTCTAAATATTTCGGAAGCTCGCCATTTAGGATTGTTATATGCATAGGCCATACAGTTATGTACCATTCAAGGACACTTATTGCCTAGGTTCATTATTCAAACTTTCACTTCGATCGCATGATTACGACACAAGAAATAAAAACTTAATTTTAAAATTCCGCACAGCCGCCATCTTGAGGTTATGTAAACAATTGAATTAAATTAGATGGCAGTACATTACAATCTGCAAAATCATTTACTGTACCACATTTCACTGCGCTCAGAGAGTTAACTCACGAGAAAAGTCTATTAAAATATTTCAAATTCGCTTGGTCGCCATGTTCGTTTTGTACTTTACAGGTTTATGAATTATACATAGGTAAACTTGTATCAGTACCCTTTATCACCGTACAAAATTGCAGGGTGATATCTGTAATAGTTTCGGAGATATAGGATTTCAGTGAAATATTTCGCACAGCCGCCATTTTGAGGTTATGTATACAATTGAACTAAATTAGACTCCAGTGCATTGCAATATGTTTAAACATTTGCTGTACCAAGTTTCATTACGTTTGGATAGTTAAATCGCGAGAAAAGTCTACTTAAAAGTCTCAACTTCGCTTGGCCGCCATGTTGGTTTTGTAGTCACCAGGTTTTTGAAAGTCTCATAGGTGAACTTCTAGTAGTGCCCTTTATCACCGTACACAATTTCAGGGCGATATCGGTAATAGTTTCGGAGATATTGAATGCTAGTGAAATATTTCGCACAGTCACCATGTTGGATTGGTAAGACGTAACAAAATTTGAAGGGCACGTTCGAGGTCGCCGGGAATAGTGCTATGAACTTACCGAGTTTCACTGAAATCGCTCCAGCCGTTTAGATTTTATTAGGGGACACACACACACACACCTCACACACACACACACGCACGGACAAAAGGTGATCTCATAAGCCTATTTTTTCAAAATTGAAAATAGGCTAAAAATCAAAATACATGCTAAAATAGGCGAAATATAAAAATTAGCCTTGGAGGACGACAAAAGCATATGTTGCGCTTCTCAATGTGAGACACAAAATTCGAGAGTCTATAAAGAGTCTCCGAAAACCACATTTTAAGGCCCCTAAATTAAGATTGTCTCTGATATCCCCAGAAAACTAACTTCGCTCTGATAACTTATGAAGGAATGACAAGTACCTAACCATTGTTACAGTAGCTCAATTGATAACGTCTGGTTATTAATACCAAAGACGGTTCGAAGAACGGGTACTTCTGCTAGGTTCAAATAAAGCGGAATGTCACCGAGATATAGAGGATTTTATTTTTAGTGGAAACTGAAAGAACGTCCCATATCCTCTCACTATTTCATAATTTAAATTTAGTATTCATTTGTTTTACATGCCTATTTCCTTTATAAGAAATACATTTGACAAAAAATACTATTTTGCTTACCCTCAATTGGGGTGTTTTAAGTATTTCTTTTTAGGGTTGAAAGTTTAAATTCGCTCTCCTGAAAAATGTACAGAATGTGACTTACCTCGTTTTTCCCGCGGGGTCTTCAAATCCTAACTTCCTTCCAACAGAAAACCAACGAGTAAAAACATTAGGTATAACATGACTCAAAACAAAGGGGGGGGGGGGGGGGGGGTTGCGAATCCAGGCTTTTTTCGAATTTCTTATTTTATGATCTAGGATTGCTCAAAATTTAGCTTTGAACATGGAGAAATTGAATGAACAATTATACCGCTAACAGATGTTGAAATCCAATCCGTTGCTAATTATGAAGAATTTAAAAATAAGAAATACAGTTCTCGGGCGTTAATGGTCGGCAATTTAATAACATTTGTAGGCAATGCTGTTTCTCAGTTCTAATCAAGCGTTCATTTTTCAACATCAACCGTTCTACGACGTTAATTTTCTATAACTTTTTAGCATTTAAAGATGTCCATTTATCGATTAAAACATCTCTAGGTCACCAATTTTCCCTATTATAACAAGCACATGAACCGTCCATTTCTTAACAAAGAAATCCGCCCTAAGGCGTTAACTGTCTGTAATTAAATAACATGTAATGCCATTAGAGATTATTGCTTTCATTAATCGTCCATATCACGATACAAACAGTTCTAGAGGGTTAATTTTCTATAATCTTCGAACATTTAGAGGAGTAGTCTATTTCTCAAAACAAAACATATTCTGTATTTTTATAACATAGCCTATTAGGACATCGTAATTTCGCAATAAAACTGCTGCGTTGTGTTAACCTAACAGGGCTAAGAATATTTCAGCTTCAAGGCTGATCGAAAACAAAATTTCGTAATGAATGGCATACATCCTATTTTAGCCACAATAATTAATTAGATAACTGCCATTAGTTAATTGAAATTAGTCCATACAGCTTCCGGAGCTCATGTACGTATACATTATGCCCGTGTATAGCCGTTACTCTTCCAATGAGAGTTGACAGAACAGCTTTTGCCGATAACAGCGCTAAAGTCATTAGCGTGATATGATAATGCTGTTGGATTGCTCTATACTAATAAGGTTACAACCGCTATAAGAGACAGTTTGAATTGTAGCTTAACCTTTGAGTTCTGTCACAACAAACTCTGGTGATTAGCATTATTCTACGTAAAGACTAAACTATCTCGAACTGACTTTTATCGATTATGTGTATGTTGGTATAGAAGTGTGCGTTATATTCTTTGACACACCCAGTTGAAGCATGGAACATGGTTGAAGCTTAGGTTAATGTAATGTTTGTATGTGTATAAATTGTGGTTCAATGTAAACTAACCCAGTTTTGACGTCATGTGAATCCACAGTATTTCAGCTCGTGGATGTTGTACGGTTTATTCGTCAATGTGATGATGTGCTATTCTATGCTACGCAATAAATCAGTGTTTCTCAAAGTTCTGGTCTCCACGGCCTTCCCCTCCCCCTTCCCTCCAAAGAAAATACACATCTATTCCTATTCTACAATGATACATACCAGTCATATTTTTGCCCTTAGTGACGCCACATAAGCAGTATTTATCCTGTAATAATTTTAACCACTGTAATTTATCACTGTTATAACCGTCAACAAAATGTGTATATGATTTTGAACAATTACGCAACCCTCGATTCAGTATTAACAGGTGTTCAAGCGAATTTAATTAGATAATCGAAGTTAATACGTAGAAACAAGCATTTTCCAATATGGTTAATGTTTTTGCCTCATATTGCAAAATTAAACATGTAAGAAGAAATCGTGTTTGCAGCCCTCAGGTTGAGAATATCGACGATCCTCCTCAGAACCTTAGATATAATTAAATCATATGAACAGCTTCATCCCTCCCTTGTTTAACTTTCTTCATCATCGCTTACTTAATGCTTTGTGAACATAGGACTACCCTAATTTTTCAAAGTATTTTAAATATTTTATAAGAGTTAAAAGTATTTTGGATATTAAACATATTTAATATATTTCCGACCTCTTTATTTCTTATTCTAATACGACTAGGCCTACGACGAGAAATAATCTCACTTGAATAAGGCTAACATTTTTTTCATTTATTTCAGTAGTGGTTTTGTGTCGGTTCTGGTCCCTCCTCCTCCTCCCTCCTCCTCCAAGATGGCAGCCGTAGCTAAACCTAACCTAACCTACTCTGAGTTCTGACCCTTCTCCTCCTCTCTCCTCCTCTGTAGCTTAACTTAACCTAACCTAACCTAAGCTAAGCTAACCTATGCTAACCTAACCTAACTCCCCCTTTCCCGAGAGCAAGTCAAGGGCCTAAGTGCAAAACTGGGTGGAGGGATACACTTATTGGGGGTGAAAAGGAAAGGGAGGAGGAGGAGGAGGAGGAAATCATTTAACGTTTAGTCACCTTCCCACAACCTCTATCGCTCTACCTCTGCCGCCCTACCTCAACTGCCCCACCTCTACCGCCCCCATGTCTACCACTCTACCTCTACCGCTCTACTGCTGGAACTTGTCGTGTGACATAACAGTCGAGCGCTACGAGGTGTGATCAAAAGGTTTCAAAGAATTTCAAGATGACAGCCATAGCTTAACTTAGCCGAAACTAACCTAACCTGGGTTCTTGACCCTCCTCCTCGCGACCATCTTGTTTTAAAAAAGCGACAAAAAGCGACTATCTAGGTCAAAAAGCGACCAAAAGCGACCATCTAGATCAAAATGCGATCAAAAGCGACCATTTAGATCAAATAGCGACCTAAAGCGACCATATAGATAAAAAAAGGTGACCAAAAGCGACCATCTAGATAAAAAAGCGACCATCGAGATAAAAAAAAGCGACCAAATCAACCAAAAGCGACCATCTAGATAAAAAAGCGACCAAATCAACCAAAAGCGACCATCTAGATAAAAAAGCGACCAAATCAACCAAAAGCGACCTTCTAGACAAGAGAGTGACTATCTAGATAAAAAAAGCGACCATCTAGATAAAAAAAAGCGACTAAAAGCAACCATCCAGATGAAAAAGCCACTAACAGCGACCATCACCCGGACCGAACCCAAACCAAACCGAACTGAACTGAAACCAAACGAAACCAAATCAAACCAAACCGCGGTTTGAAACCTCTTTCTCTTCCTCTAAGATTGTGATCATAGCTTAAACTATCGTAACCTGTGGGGGGCTTAATACCACTACTGATGCTCCTCCTCGTCCTCCTCCTTTTTGTTAATTTAAAAGACTAGACGGAGAAAGGAAGAACATAATTTAGAAACGTTAGGTCTATCCAGTCAAAATTTGATCAAGATGGAGACTATAGCTTAACCTAATCTAACCTCCTCCTCCTCCGAGATGGCGACTATTGCTTAACCTAACCTAACCTGGGTTGTGGACCCTCCTCCTCCTCCTTGTTAATTTAAAAGACTAGACGGAGAAAAAAAGAACATAATTTAGAACGTTAGGTCTATCCTGTCAGTATTTGATGAAGATGGTGACTATAGCTTCCTAACCTAACCTCCTCCTCCAAGATGGCGACTATGTACAATTCGCTCTTTCACAACCGACTGAAGCGTCGAGGAGGAGGAGTAGCTTTATTCTATAAAAACAATTTGGCGGCAAAGATTATAAAAACATCGAACCTATCTACTGACCCCTTGACCGAATATATGTTTGTTGAGCTCACTGTTGACGTGCCTAAAGTGCTTATTGGTGTAGTATATAAACCACCTAAAGAAGGGAACTTCATGGATTTTGAAGAAACTCTACTAAGACTGTTACCTACCTACGAACACGTACTTATATTTGGTGACTTTAACACAAACATATTAATAGACTCCACTGACGCAAATCGTTTACGGAATATGTTTACCTCTTGTAACATGACAATATTACCACTCGGTCCTACTCACCACGTACACACCCCCCAAGGATCTTCACGCACTCTAATTGATTTAATTATCACAAATAACCCACAGAAAATACTAAAACACGGACAGATTTCAGTACCTGGCATATCTTTACACGACCTGATTTATTTAGCTTATTCTCTAAAAACTCCAAAATTTGCACCTACATACATAACATATAGAGACATGAAAAGATTGAACCTTCAAAAACTAACACAAGACGCAATTCTCTGTCCATGGAACGATATACTACACTTGACTGACGTTGATGAAAAGGTGAGCAGATTTAACAAAATACTGCTGGAACTATATGACAAACATGCACCTAAACGAACAGCAAAAGTCACTCGTAAAGCTGCCCCCTGGCTATCAAGTGACATTAAATCCGCAATGGCCGAACGTGACGCATTTCACAGACGTTATAAGCAGACCTTATCAAGTGACGATTTTGAAAAATATCGTGTGCTTAGAAATCGAGTTAAACAAATGATTCGAAATAAAAAAGTATGCCTACTTCCAACAGCTAGCCGGCAACTTGAATGCTAGGAGCACCTGGCAGCAACTCAGGTCGGTAGGTATTGGGAGGCGCACTAAAAACACCAATAAGCAGGATATTAATCCTAATGAATTAAATGCTCACTTTGCTCGAGAAATAATTAGTACTGATCCCCAAATAATACAAACAACAATAAATACACTGCAATGTGTCCCACTACCTCACCGGCCGTTATTCAAGTTTCGTAAAATAGATGATACTGTCGTAAGAAAAAAAAATATCTATCAAATCACAAGCAGTCGGAATAGATGACATCCCAATTTCCTTTATCGTTAACCTGATAGAAGTATTACTGCCAATTATTACGCACATTTGTAACACATGTCTTTTAGAAGGTTTCTTCCCAACAATATGGAAAGATGCTTTAGTTATTCCAGTTCCGAAAAATTCTCTTGCAAATTCTCCATCCGACTATCGACCTGTAAGCATAATTTCCTCAATTTCCAAAATACTAGAAAAACTTATGCATGAACAACTTCTTCAGTACTTGACGCAATACTCACTGCTTGATCCGTTACAATCTGGATTTAAGAAAGGACACAGCACATCTACTGCACTCATTAAGATCACTGATGACATAAGACGAGCAATGGATGAGCGTAAAGTGACAATACTCATTCTTCTAGACTTCAGCAGTGCATTCGACACCATTAACACGGACATACTTATGGCTAAATTGCAATCCTTCCATCTTAGCCCCGTTGCTCTCAAATTATTCGCCTCCTATCTTCATAACCGAAGACAACGTGTACTCCTTAATGAAAACAGAACTGATTGGAAGTTCAAAATAAATGGAGTACCTCAGGGTTCAATTCTTGGCCCCCTTATATTCATTCTATATCTGAACGACATCTCTTCAAAACTGGAAAACTGCAATTACCATCTATATGCTGATGACCTTCAGATATATTGCCACACAAAAGTAAACGTCATAGATGCGGCAATTGAAAATATGAATCTAAATCTAAAGAGGATCAGCCGCTATGCAACTGAAAATTCTCTTGCCATCAACCCAATTAAAACACAAGCTATCGTAATAGGGCAGACTAAATTGCTTTTCCATTTACACAGTAGACCGCTTTCTTTAATTCAACTAAATGGTGTTGCTATCCCGTTCTCTAAATCGGTAAAAAGTCTTGGAGTCACACTAAATGAAACTTTGAATTGGGATGGGAACGTTACTAATACATGCAGGAAAGTTTACTCGTCACTTCATCCACTTAAGATTCACCAGTCCGTTCTACCCCGTAACTTGAAAATAAAACTCGTCCAAACCTTGATACTCCCTATATTTAACTACTGTGATGTTGTATTAGTAGATGCTACCGGTGAACAAAACAAGAAACTTCAGAGAGCTTTAAATTCCTGCATTAGGTTTATTTTCTCCTTGAAATTTTCCTCACATGTGTCTCCTTTTTATGATCTACTTTCCTGGCTAAAAGTAGAACAACAAAGGAACCTGCACATATGTACCCTCATCTATCGACTTCTCAATGAAAGTACTCCTCACTATCTCTCTTGTAATTTTCGTTTTCTTTCTTCCTTTCATGATCGTCACACGCGATCTGGATCTATAATTGAAATTCCTCTACATCATTCTTCTGCCTTCAGCAACTCTTTCCTCGTGTCAGGAACTAGAATTTGGAATAATTGTCCTCGTGACGTCAGAAATTGTACATCCCTTACAACTTTCAAACGTGCATGTAAAGATTTCCTCTTGAATTCGTAGGCCAACTAGAACAATTTGTGTATGAATGTGTGAGTGAATGACCATAGTATAATTTTGTTAAAAATGTATGTCAGTTAAATTGTATAGCTTAGCTAATATCACGCAGTCGCCAATTTAATTTAATTTAATTTTTATTTTATTTTATTTTATTTTATTCTAGTATTTAAGGTTTTCCTAGTATTTAAGTTTGGTAGGTTAAGAATAACATATGTGAGTATTCATGTAAGTTGCACTGTGTGTGGTTAAGTGTAAGAGAGGGCCTAGAGCCCTAACTTCGCCACAATAAAGACACCAATAAATAATATATCTAAACCTAATCTAACCTAACCTCCTACTTCTCCTCCTCCTCCTCCTCCTCCAAGATGACGACTTTAGCTTAACCTAACCTCCCCCTTCTCCTCCTCCTCGTCTTTCAAGAACTATCGAACTAAACCAAATCAAACTGAACCGCGGTTTGAAACCTCTTTCTTTCTTTCTCTAAGATTGTGATCATAGCTTAAACTAACCTAACCTGTGGGGGGTTTAATGCCACTACCGCTGCTAGAGATTTGTGAAGCGAGAACGGCACACTGGATGAGGAATGAGAGAGTTGGATTGGAAGGTGGTGTGAGAAATATGATTTTCGGTGAGACAAGCAGATTCCTGTCAAAGAGCAGAGTATGACGTCACCATGCAATGCAGGTGCGCGCGTGGGAACATACAGTAGGTGTTTAGTATTTTACGATTGCGTTAGCGAAACATGAACTCACTTGTCAAACCATGAGAACGCTGATTCAACTGATATTTGATGCGATGCAGGTATGCGCGTAACGATATGCAACAAGATTTTTCTTGTTGTTAAAGTAAATTCCACTACCTGTATACTCATGCGTGTTAAATAACCCTGTGATTTAAAAAAGTGGGCGCAGATTAAAGTGGGCGCAAAAGTGGGTTGCTTGAGTGTGCGATTAGTTCGCATTGTTCAAAATCATACACGATACGTAGTTATTGAGGGTTATAACAGTTAGCGAGAAATTACAGCATTTAAAATTAATGTAGGATATATACTGTTTATGTGCCTGCGCTATAAATAAAAAATATGAGTGGTATATATAATTCTCGAATAGGAATAGTATGTGTTTTTGGGTAAGGGTGGGCCGCGAAATCGGTACGTTTTTAGGTGTGGGTCCATGGTGTCCAGGACTTCGAGAAACTCTTATATAGATTACCCAGCGAATGCCTGACAAACTGCGTGTAATCTCATCTAACGAATTACATCGATTATTCTGAGCGTGTCTGATATTGCTGCGTGCCTCACTACTCTGACCTCATGCCACAACGAATTCCTTTACTCAGGAGTTCGCTGGTAAATACCCTGTTCCACTGTAACTTATCTCCGGTACTACTTTGGTCTGGAATCTCTCCTTTACAGGTGTCTTCTCTATATATAGTCCCGTTCGTATAAAAACTAACGCCTTTGTTTACTTCGTTTATTTGTGTCTTAATTCCGGAGCAGATGACCTCGTAGTTCAGCCCCTTAAAACTTCAATAACTATCTGTCTTAATTCCGTCGTATCCATTTAATGTATGGCCTCAATGTGCTTCCTTCTAAGGGCACAGTTTGAATGTATAGATGAGGGTCGTTAAAGTGAGAATCAAACCCACCTTTTCTCAGTCCTTGCCTCACAAGACTGAGTGGTACCCCTAACCAGCCCTCAGATAAGATTACAGTTCTTGACTGGGCTGGGAACCGAACCCAGGACCTTCGGGGCCGGAATCTCAATACGTACCCCGACATCACAGAGGGCGGCTACATCAAACAGAAAGAAGAAAAGAAGGGTTCGTTCTAAAATCAAGTGCTGGTATGTGTGCAGGTACGCAATGGAGATACACGCGGTGCATGTGCTGGACAACAGCACCAAGATGTCCAAGCCGAAGAGAGGGGAAAAGCAGGACAACCCGGAGTATATAGAGGAAAATGTCGATATACTCATAGTGAACATCCTCTTCAGGGTGAGTTAAACGGTACCTCTATCCACGTCACGGATTGCATTTCTTCACATTGAAATTGAGTTTGGTTCCATGACAAGCAACACTGTCAAGGAATGACTAATAATTATTTGCATTTCGGAAATTATTATTATTTATAGTGCTTAAGTTCTTTTCCTCATAAGTTTAACTATTTGCATCGACGAATTTATTGCTAATTTACTCACAACTAATTTTCTTGAACTTTAGAAAGAAAGTGCCTCTACTAGCCATACCGGCCAGCGGGTCGGTGCGCCCTCGTATCTGTACTAGAGCCGGACAAATTTGCTCCGATCGGTACCATAAGCTGCCGTATTATGGCCGGTGTCCTTCCCCAACCAAGCGCACTCAAGGTCAGGACCCTTCTCTGAGTGAGTATCTCCAGTCTCGATAATACCAGAACTCCGTTAAATCTCCATAATTCCGGAACTCCTTTCTTCTCGGCATTATCGACAGTGTCGATTTATATGAAAGAAAAAAAAAGACTCATTCAGGCCGCTGCACGTGTCATGTCAAAGCCCTCTGTAACCCGTGGGATGTAAACAATACCTCATTCCTACGTTCGTTAGAAAACAGAATTAATTCATCCATTTACGAGGAATACCGTTGTATTGAGTATTGTGCAAATTTAATGGTATTTGAAAAATGAGCTGGCTGTCTGAATTCATTCTCGCAAGAGTATGATGATAACTGTTATATCAACTACCCCTCGGATACATACATAATACTTACTCGACGATCCAAACATTCAATATACTGTACTGATTTTGAGCTACCTTAAAATAGGCTATCCGCATTGCCTGAATATATCAAATACATTGTTGTTTATGAATTTGTATTGCGTTTTGCTAATAGAGATACTATCAGTAGCAATAGATTGCTGTCCGTCAAATTATGTATACCTCATATCAATTCTGAACGCTACGGTATATGTTATTAATTATGCCAAAATGTTATCTGGTTGCGGTAAGTTCAGCATTGGTAGTTATAATTTTCACGCAGTTTATCATCTCTCATTTAGATTAGTGTAGCCTCTGTCTTTAACTGCTTCCGTTTACTTGTTTGACAAATAAATGAATGTTGGTAATTGTTCACGTTACTGCATGAAATTCACATGCTTAATATAACGGTGTAATGCATCAATTTGCGTTAAATTAAGATTTTGAAACTTACTTTACGGGATAGTCATATATTTAACATCAAATATCGAGCCACCTTTTGTGGTCTCGGGGGTGCGTATTGACATTCCTGTAAATGTAAATTTTACCTGCGGGTTTGAACGGGATACATTCAGCCTCGTGACGCAAAAACTGAACAAATGCCAGTTTAATTTATATGACATGTTAAGTGTTTATTGAAGAGAGAGGTAATACAGTGCGTTACGAACATCATGTTTTAAATTGAATTATATGAATATTACTGAAGCTTGGTTAAAAGAAATTGGATTTTGAGGTACTAAGTGAGCCAGACATGTGTTGTCATGACATAATAAACGATTTAGAAGGCTGTGAGAGCTTATTTTCATAATTGATAATGAATTTGAATAACAAGCAAGTGAAGAATTATATTAGTTATTGTTGTTTTAAGGAGCCGAATTATATTAGGTTGTGGGCATAAAGCCACAGACCTTGGGCAAACTAGATATGCTGACAGAGCTGTTACTGGAGTATTGTAACTTAGCGGTAAAATCAAGCTAGATAAAAAGAGGGGAGGGGGCGAATAGGGGTTTTTAATAGGTAAATGTTATCTGGATCACGAGTACGATGTACTTTTTTCTTCAATAAACCAAGGCCGGCATTCGCGGCAGTAATAGAGGTGCCTGGATGTCCTCAATGACCGGGTGCGCTCAGTATGAATGGCTAATAGTCTACGCGTGGCGGGGAATGTTCCACGGTCTTTAATAGTTGAAGACTTTCCTGAATTCAATATCATACATCTTATCTAGACTTGGCAACACGTCACAATTACACATGCATTGGTTACAAAAAGCACATAGGAACACTGGGCGTGGGGAGGGAAAAACCAGTTCAGTGAGACAACATTCCAATTCAGTCGACCGTCACTGCTCCAGGAGGAACGTTGATACTACTCGCAGCTACAGCACGGAAGACAGCCAACCAGATAAGTAACAGCCTGCACTATACTGTACAACCGTGGTTGACTTTTACAACCATACAGTCACTCCGAACAGACAAATTCCGGATTTCTATCACCATTTTAGCATTCCACATAACATCATATATACTACAACTAGCATACACTGACAAGTTGCATTACCAATACAGCAACTAAATAATTGTACATATTGTAAATATTTTCACCTGAATTTTCAAACAGAGATTTTACAGCCTAAGTGTAATGGATCTGATGATGATCGCTTGACGATCGAAACTGGTCATCCTAGTGTAATTATTAATCTCATGTAATGTTTTTCAGGATTGGGGCACAACCCAGCTCTTTTGGGTACATTCGTGTTGACCGACTGAAAATAACCAAAATTTTAGAGTATTGTAGTGTTGTGATGAAGAGTATAGGGAATGTATTATCAAGCAATATAAAAGAAAACCGACAGTTTTCACTAACGCATAGGCCATAGCACCAAGCTATCTGCAGATTCCGTAGACGTGAGTTCGAGCCTCACCGTCGGCCACCCTTGGAATGATTTTCAATGGTTTCCCATCTTCAACTCCAGACAAATGCTGGGTCGGTACCTCCTGACAGGTCACGGCCGCTTTCTTCCACATCCTTGCCCAGTTTCATTCATCTTCATGCATTTCATCTCTCATTGACTCCTCTCATGAAGTCGGCATCAGGAAGGGCATCCGGCCATAAAACCCACCCACCACATAGACTTTCATCGCATCTGATCCCCGACCACGTTGAAAACGGGAATAATAAGGGGTAGACATACATACTTGTATAATCAATACAAAAGAAACGCTTAGGGAATAAAATAAACGTAATTGAATTATTAAATAAGACATGATGAAGTAGGTTTTCGTATAAAATTGAAATTACATAAAAGCAAGCATCTCCCATAAATACAATTCGGCAAACATAAACGTAACGAAGTGAACATTGCCACTTGAGGAATAAAAATACCCTAATAATCTAGAGAAGCATTCTATGACATTTGTAACCTAAATATGAGCCTTGACTGATTGCGAGACGACTTTCTGGAGGAACAACTGTCAACATTACGACAACCCAAGTATTCATGATTATTCTTGTACATATTTTTCTTATAAGTTATTTGTTTATTGCACAGCTTAGGTTTGAGTATCAGGTGCAACGTTTTGTAGGATAGTTAGCACAGGCTTTAGCTAGCTTGATTTAATTATAAGATGCGTACAAAAAGTAACGGGCCGGAGGCTGGAATGCGCAAACCGGTGACTACATCGGCTAATCGTGGAGTGTGTAACGAGGTGTGGTTCCGACCAGAGCGTGGAAGGT
Source organism: Meconema thalassinum (assembly GCA_946902985.2). Taxonomy (NCBI): domain Eukaryota; kingdom Metazoa; phylum Arthropoda; class Insecta; order Orthoptera; family Tettigoniidae; genus Meconema; species Meconema thalassinum. The sequence continues at coordinate 220,876,399 of OX336391.1, forward strand.
CACAGCCCTTCGCTAGAGGGCACGCGTGCACGTCACGTGACGATACAAAGCGAGCAACAGCATGCATCAATCGTCCAACGCTGCCAGTCGCATTGCAAACAGTGACATGGAGGCGTCAACCGAAGAGCAAAGAGGTGTTGTTCGGTTTCTGACAGCGGAAGGAGTAGGGGAAACGGACATTCATCGCCGAATGTCACAAGTGTACGGCGAACACTGCATGTCCCTTGCAAGGGCCAAGGCGTGGCACAAGCGCTTCAGGGAAGGACGGGTGTCGTTAGCCGATGATACCAGGTCTGGGGCACCCTCCTGCATTACCGACGACCACGTCCAGCTGGTTCATGCACTCATTACTCAGGACCGCCGAGTGACAGTGAACGCCATAGCCGCCGTCGTCGCTCGACGACAATGCACGACCTCATACGGCCAACACAGTCGCGGCACTCCTGCAGAAATTCAAATGGGTGGTTCTCGGCCACCCTCCATACAGTCCAGACCTCTCTCCCTGTGATTACGCCATGTTTGGTCCCCTGAAAAAGGGCTCTGCGGGGCCAACGATTCACCTCGGACGCCGACTTCCAGCTGTACGTGCGGAACTGGTTCACATCGCAGCACAGGGAATTTTATGAGACAGCCATTCACCGCCTCGTGTCACAGTGGGACAAGTGCCTCAACAGCCAGGGCCAATACTTCTAACATACAGGTACTGGTTTCTGTAATTATGCCTCCGGCTCGTTACTTTTTGAACGCACCTTATAAATGAATTTGCATGTAGGTAATGGTACCATCGTAACTTACACATTATTATGGAAAAAGCTGATGAGAACCAAATTCTTTATTGTTAACTGGTTTACACAATGTTTTTGGGGTATCCTAATCAGACCAGTCTTGGCTGCGAATCAGGTAACGTGGCTGGAAATTAATTAAATTAATGATATTAAGTCGATAATTTGCTGTGAAATAATTCATTCTATTTAAGATATTCGTATGTCACACTACTCGTAGCAAAGGAGGAAACGGCGACAGACAGGGTGAGTTCTGACACCACACCGTTTTGATTTCATAAGGATTGACCTTTTACATTGTTTAATAGAAAATGGAATAAGATAAAAGCGCATTGAAGTCAAAAGCGTAAAATTGTGGAATGAACACGATGTTAGTTCGCAAAAGATCTGGCGAGTACATGAAAAGATACAGATAAGCTTTAGAAAAGACCAATTTTTTTTTAAACAATTATTGCTTGTTCCGTATTGACTTACAATATAGTTCAAAAACTAATTCAAATTGTTCCATCTAGTCAATCTTCTTCTTCTTCTTCATTTCCCAGTTCCAGTGATCTGGGTTGGGGCATGAATCAAGGACCTTCATCCGAGGCCTCGACTCACACACTATCATATTTAGGCTATTTTTACGATGGGTTCGCCACACCCAAAGGTAGGCAAGGGCCAATTAAGGCGGGAAATTGAAAGACTCCCTAGGCCTCGAATATCTTAATACCGTCGGGGTCGGAAGAGAACAAGTTTTGGCCAAGGGAGGCCGACAGGAAAGATAACTGAAAGGAGCCAGGCACAAGTAGGTGGAAGCAATGCCAGACTCAGCTGTGGTCCGTGGTCGTCAATCCAACTCCTACGAGTAGTAAGCCCCTAAGAGTTCCACCTAGTCAATACTTTCTAAAATTGGATTAATTTATTTTAAAAACAGTGTACAATTGTTTCGAGATTCTCTGATCTCATCTTCAGCACTTAACCCAAACATGTGAAACATTGCCAAGACACGACTATTTTTTATTAAAAAAATATAGTGGCGTGTCGCAACACTCTTCACTCACGGGGACACGTATTGAACTCGTATCATACTGTATAATGGTCAAGAATGGGATATGGAACAATCGCCCTCACACTCCATCTATACTTTGAGCAACCTTTTGCACAAGGTCTGTCTTGAATCTTTTAACGAATTGTCAAATTGGTCTCCATACTTCAAACCACACAAGAAAGAAGAAAATACTGTACCTCATGCAGTTCCACGTTTCATCGACGAAGACAAATAATTGTCAGAATATATGAGAGAGAATTTTAATGTTTTTCTTTTTGGCCTGTTTGCCACTTCTTTATGAATGCAGTACATTTGCATTTGTCTGTTGGCACAGGCTAGAGTAAAATGTGGCTTTTCGCCGAGGTCTCAGTCTCACTCATGGCTGTGATTATATGGAAGCTACTGAGGTATTGTAATGGGTTATTTAGAATAGAGCCATTTGAAATGGTTAATTTTAAACTGATTAATGTCAATATGCAAAGCGCTCCACTGTGGGCGTTAATTGCAATGGATAATAATTAAATAGTCGCCCGCTTTTGGGTGATCAAATGAGACATTTAATTGTGTATTACGGTACTTTAATAATGTATTATTTTGTATTGTTGTCAGCATCACTAAAAAGTACATAATGTGTAGTATAATATGTAGCCAGGGCGCCAGATCAATTCAATATATTGATCAAAATTCTATATTAAACCTCGGCAAAAACAGAGGTAGAGCCTCGAAATTCCATTCTCCAGTCATTGTGAAATTTCTGTAATCTAACCTTACGATATTTATTTCAGGAGTGTGAGGTTGCCTTATTAGTAATTTCTGGCTACTAAAGGAAACAAGTCAACCATTTGAACTTTAAAATGAATTTAATATATAAAAACAACAAGTGAGAAATAATAGAATAAAATACCGAAGATAATAATAATAATAATATTAATAATAATAATAATACATTTAAATTAGAGAATTTACTAATTTACATTAATTATGGGGCTTGATTGGAAATTAGAGTATATTGAGTTAATTGAATAAAATATCTTGACTTTAATAAGCATGGTAGCTTCCTGATTTGACTGGAGTAAAACTGTTTATATCGCTCACCGCATTGAAGATCATTGTTGAAGGGTTGTTGCATGGAGAGTTCATGATGACCCTGATCTTCCTCAACGTAATGAATTGACAATTTATATGTGGATGACGGATTAAATGCCATAAATCATCCCTGTGACATTGGCCTCATACACGACCATGACACAGTTTGATGAGACTAATTGTCTTATCAAATTCACATACGGTACTGAAATAGTCAACTGTATAATTTAGCACTGCGTTACAGATGAATGTTAATTTCCAACTCCATCTCGCTACACGTTCCACCCTTCTGCTCGTCCAATTCCATTCAGCACCATTCCGTCTTCTGCCAGCAATTCAATAATAATAATAAAATATATAAGATTACTTCATTCTGGTCACAAATTGGGACCATTACAGTATGGGTGGTGCTTAGTAATGACATCCGGGGCACAGTCCGTGCCTGTGGATGCTGTGAAAGGTTCTACTCATAGGGTTAGTATTGCTGTACTGACTCAGTGAAGAAAGTAATGGCAAACTACCTCACTCCTCATCCTGCCTAGTACGCCTCAATATAGTGCTGCCTTGGGTTTCTGTGGGTATCTACCCACATAACCTAACGGCGGTAATGCTTCACATGTTTAGTTAAGTGCTGAAGATGAGATCAGAGAATCTCGAAACAATTGAACAATGCTTTTGAAATTAATTAATCCAATTTTAAATAAAACGTATTGGCTAGGTTGAACAATTTGAATTAGCTTTTTAACTAGGCCTACATGACAAAATACAACCAAGAAATGTCCTGCAACGGAGATTCGGACTCAAATAAAATCTTGTATTTTAATGCATTGAATGTTAATTTGCAATTAATAATTTGGTTCAATTCATATTTGCCCCACCCCTATTGATTATTTGTGTCGGATCTTACTGAACGTTGTGGAACGTCAGGGGATTAGCCATCTGCTGCCGCTGCCGGGTATAGGAGTAATGTAATTCATTCTTATAACTAAATAGATGCCCAAGGTCGCGGGTTCAAACCCGGCCAAAGTCGGCGGATTTTTAAGAGCATTAAAAATCCTTCATTATGCCTCCCTTCGGAGGGGAAGTAAAGCCGGCGGGCCCATGTTATAGATTTATGGCATGTAAAAGAGCCATCCACTAACTAAACTTGTGTGAAACTAAATTTGTAGGTTAGGTTTGATTAATGCACTTAAGTTCCAACGTTCGTCATCGGGCGCTGGTTGCGATGGCATCTAGTAGTAGCCAAGTTCACAGCTAGGTGTCGTGGACGGTAGCATTTGGTAGCGAAAGTAGGAACTACTTGAAATTATCGTCTTCAGTCCTTATTTGAATTAAAAGCAGATAACACACACTAATACAGTCATCACAATTAACTCCGGTTATCAGATAGATTCTACACGGGGCTATATAAAATCGTTGTCGCAGCCCCTAAACTAAGGAACCAACCATTTAGAGAATATCAAATGGTTCTACTTTCTTCTACCAAGTGCGGAACCTAGTCTGGGATAAGGCAGTCCCTATAAGAGCTAAACAGACAATGTTCAAAGCATACCTGCTGCCAATCATGACATACAGCTTAGAGAGTTGTGTGTTATTGAAGAGAGACATCAGGATATTACAGTCCTGTGAAATGAAATTCTTCAGATCAGCTCTGCAGAAGTGACCGTATTCGGAAAGATATGCAGATAACCTCGACAATGGAAGAGAGACTGCGTATTGCAAGGTTGAAGTGGTTTGGTCACATACAAAGGAGACACGTATCGCCAGACAGTACTTGGAAAGGTCGGTACCGGTGAAGAGACCCGCTGGACATCCCAGATGAAGGAGGATAGACCAAGTTAAAGTTGATCTCCTAACGAGAGGACTGACGTTCCAAGATATTGAAGGAGAAACCTACAATGACAGAGTTAGATGGAGGCATAACGTCCACTCAAATCCTACCCGGCCCACTGGAAAGATCCCTAGGTGATGATGATGATGAACTAATTGACGTTTTCATTTGCTTAGGGACTAATTTCGTACCATTTCGTAGATAGTATTTTCGCGTCGTTTAAGTTTATAGGACTTTCTGAGGGCTTATTAGGACAGTAATGTAGGACGTAATTTATTTCCAGGAGTGTTCACTTTCTAGTTATCTTATGGACACGATTTTTTATCTTAAATGTTCAGTTATTTGTAGTAGATTTTGAAATTTCCTTTCATTAATTAGCATGAGTTTGGGCTGGTTTTATAATCACGCCCGATCCTTACCCAATGTCCTGAGAGTAGCCGTCTCGTGCGGGACTAGCTCAAATCCATGTGCACGATGATATGTGTGTGTTTGTTAAGGGATCTCACGAGGGTTTATTTGTCCTTCGATTTAGTGGTATCTCGTATCAATACGAAACAATATTATATATGTATCAATCTCAGATTTGTTTGTGTAAACACTGCATCAATGTCGGCTCTGTGAGCAGGTGGATGATGAGCCACAGCACTCGGTTAGGCTGGACCCTTTCTTTAAGAACCTGAGCGATATCCAACACGTGGGGTCGTGTATGGATGTGAAGCGGTTGTCGCTGGCCAACATCGTGCCCGTCTTCTACAAGAACTTCTACTACTACCTGGGCTCCGTGAGTAGCCCACCCTGCACGGAGAACGTGTTGCAAGTCCTCAGCACCAAGACTGGCAAGATAGCGCCCTCTCAGGTGATTCTTGAACTAGTAAGCCACTATAGCCCAGGCAAATTAGACATATGCTTTCCGAAAAATCGTCCAAAGCTGTAATGTGTTAATACCGTTTGGGGGTCCCAAATAAGACGCCTGTGAGTTTGCGACGGATTCTGACTTCTGCTTAATTTTTGGGAGTCAAAAACCCGCGAAATTTTGTCAATTTTTTCAGGTTTTTGCTTATAACATCTAAACGACGCATTCTACAGAAAAGTGTCCTCGTAATGGTTTTAAAGAACATTGAATTCTGCGTTGAATGGTTTTCATTCCGTTTAAATCAGTTCAGTCGTTTAGCCGCAATCGATTTCTGAATTTAGGCCAATTTTACCAAATTGGTTAAAAAGTTGATTCTTTGTTTAGTTTTTCGCTTTAAACTCCTAAACAACGAATCCTATAGAAAATTGTATTCGAAGCTTTTTTAAGAGCATTAAATTCTGCGTCGAATGGCTTTTAGTTTGTCAACATCGGCCCATCTGTTTAGCCGCAATCGATTTTTTTTGTGTTGAGCCATTTATACCATCTCTCATGTTTCATGTAATTTTCTTTTCCAATCGTGGAGTTTTCGAAGTGGCAAAGGAGAAAATCTGGGTTGGCCCGGTTCCCCCACTTGACAAACTAAAAACCATTCGCGCAGAATTTAATGCTCTAAAAACGCTTTTTTGACTCCCAAAAATTAAGCAGAAGTCAGAATCCGTCGCAAACTCACAGGACTCTTATTTGGGACCCCCAAAGGGTATTAAAACACATTCCAGCTTTGGACGATTTTTCGGGAAGCACGGCCTTTTTTTAAATCTAATTTGCCTGGGCTAATAGTACAATCGAAGTTCTGCACTATTTATAATGTGGCAGCTTCGGTGGCGTAGTTGGTAGCATGCTGAGCTTCTATGCCCAAGATCGCGGGATCAAATCCGGCCGAAGTCGTCGGATTTTTTAAGAGCGTTAAAAATCCATCAGTATGCCTTCCTTCGGAGGGGAAGTAAAGCCGGCGGTCCCATGTCATAGATTTATGGCATGTTAAAGAACATTCCATTAATTACACCTGTGTGAAGCTACATTGTATAGGTTAAGAATGTAAGCAACGCTCTTAGGTTCCTACGTTCGTTGCCAAGAGCCGACTGCGGTGGCGTCTGGTAGCTAAGTTATGAACTAGTAGTCGTTGACGGTGGCGTTTGGCAGAATAAGTAGGAACTATTTGAAAAATTCAAAAGTCTGCAGTTCTTACTTGAATTAAAAAACAGACACACACTTACAGTAATCACAATTAACACAGGTCATCAGACAGATTCTACACACACACAAAGTACACGGGGCTACATGACCGCGTTATCGCAGCCCCTAAACTTAAGAACCAACCAACCAACCTATTTATAATGTCATGCTCTTTCTATAATTCGAAGTTTCATTACTCAGATATTTCAATGACTCGAATGATATTTTGTTCCCCAAACATAATGTGTATCTTTAACTCGAAGTTGGGGTGAAAATGCAGTTGAATTACGGTCTTTGGGTGTGAGATGGGAATTAAAATATCGATTCAGTTGAGTAGAACTGTGTATTTCTGTCAGCAGCGACGTTATTGAGAGACTTATATGTGTGAAGATTGTGCTAAATGAATGGAGTTCATGCCATAACAAGGAGGTTATGACGATACGTTCTGAAACTTACAAACCTGAAGTCAATATTAATTTGTACTTTTTATTTTACCGGTTTCGGCCACATTGCGGCCTTCCTCAGCGCAAATAATAATATGAATAATAAAAATTCAAGACTTACAATATTTCTTTTTACCATAAATAAAGGTTGTTCTCAAAACTATTTCTAAAAAATTGATCGTCTAAAGCAGGGGTCTCCAAACTTTCCAGCCTTAGGGCCATACTGATTATTCCAGTAAGTTCCGAGGGCCAAAACCATATTATCATTGTTGCCGGTGGTAAAAAGTGAAATAGTCCACTGATGAAAAAAAAAAGTCCGAAAAAGTATGCAACGTTGAAAAAAGGCTGCAAATCGGACTAAAGTCCGCAAAACGGCAACACTGCATATTATTAATTTTCCTGTCATTATCTGTAATTTCTAGATTAGTCGTAGAGTACGAGCCATGAGGAGTAACGTGACACGACATCTGGTGGACACAAGCGGAAATAGGTAGTACCTTCTATCGCTAACAGATGGCGCTAATAGCACGTACAGAGTAATCTCGTTGGTTCGAGAGAGTTCTGGTGTCTTCCACTCACTTCTAGATGGCAGTAATAGGAATATATAAGAAGGCTAGTTGCGCAACCACAAGTCAGTTCCTATGACACTGTTGTGAAATAAAATAGTGCGTACCTCCTTAAAACGTGTTTGTGCGTGTTTAAGACATCTTTGTAACAGTATTTTGATTTGAATTGTTGCTTTTGAGTGTGATTTAGTAGTATGGAAAAGAAGCGAAAAATTGATAGTGAATGCAGAAAATTCAAAGATTAGTGGAACATTCAGTATTTCGTAATTGAGTCCAGTAACAAGGCGCTATGTTTGATTTGCAATGAAAGCATAGCCGTTCTCAAGGAATATAACATTAAACGTCATTATGAAACAAAACATTTTCAAAATTACTCAAAATATACAGGAAGTTTGCGGACAGAAAAATTCGAAGCTATGAAGCGCGGATTGAAATCGCAGCAATCTTCATTTACAAAACTCAAAACCGAACAAGAGGCTGCAACTCGTGCCAGCTTTCGTGTGGCTCTTGAAATTGCAAAACGTGGAAAACCATTCACCGATGGAGAAATGATCAAAGAATGCATAATTGCAGCAGCCGAAGAAATGTGCCCTGAAAAGGTAAATTTATTAAAAACTGTCAGTATGTCAGCAAACACTGTGGATCGAAGGGTAGAAAACATCGCTGAAAATATATCCTCTCAACTGTTCGACAAAAATGGAGAAGTTGAGTGGTTTTCTTTGGCCTTGGATGAGTCAACGGATGTGTCAGATACTGCTCAGGTGTTGATTTATATTCGAGGAGTAGATAAAAGCTATTAAGTGCATGAAGAACTTCTTGATATGTATAGTATTCATGGCACAACTACAGGTACAGATATTTTTAAAGGAGTTGAAATGGCCATTAATCAAAAGAACCTTCGATGGAAAAACTTGAAATGTATTACAACTGATGGAGGCAAAAACATGAGTGGGAAAGATAAAGGAGTGGTCGCTCTTGTGTCAAAGGCTGTAGAAAATGACGGTGGTTCAAAACCATTAGTCTTACATTGTATCATTCATCAACAGTCTTTGTGCGGAAAATGTTTGGATATATCTGAAGTTCTGAAACCAGTCATATCAACTGTTAATTTTATGAGATCTTTTGGGCTGAATCACCGACAATTCCGACAATTTATTGAAGAGATTGGAGAAAATGACTTACCTTATCATACTGCCGTACGTTGGCTTAGTTGTGGGAAAGTCCTTCAGCGCTTTTTTGAACTACGAGCAGTGATCGAAATTTTTTTGAATGAAAAGCATCGCCCTCTTACTGAATTATAAAACAACGTATGGCTGTGGAAGTTAGCATTCTATGTTGATTTGACAAAACATGTTAACGAACTGAATTTGAGATTGCAAGGAGAAAACCAGCATCTTTCTGATTTATACACTAATATCAAATCATTCCGGAAGAAATTGATACTGTTTCAATCACAACTACGAAGTAAATGTTTTTCACATTTTAAAACATGTGAAATATTCAGCCACACCACTGAGACTGAGTTTCCTATCGATTTTGCAATCGAAACTTTGAGTGCTTTGAAAATAAATTTTGATACTCGTTTCTCGGACTTCGATGCCTTTGCGAATCAAATTAAGATTTTTCAGGATCCTTTTGATACTGACATTGAAACCCTAGCCCCGGAACTTCAAATGGAAATGATTGAACTACAGTGCAGTGATATAATTAAGAACAAATATCAAAACTCATCTTTGTTGGAATTTTATAAGAGTCTTCCACTGACATAATTTGATAATTTGCATAAATTTGTTCGTGGGCTGTTTTCTGTTTTTGGTACTACTTATTTGTGTGAAAAGACCTTCTCCAAAATGAAGTACACAAAAAATGTTTACAGATCTAAATTAACTTATGAGCATCTTAAATCTCTTTTAATAATTGGTACAAGTAAAATTAGTCCACAACTACAAACTATTGTCAGTGGAAAATCTCAATTACATAAATCTCATTAGTATTTCATATGTCTGCATGTTACACATGTCTTTACTCATTACAATTCTGTGTTTCTTTATCCAACTTATCACAAAAACAATAGCAATAAGCCTACAACAATGTTATGAGTAGTTAGTCCATGACCATATAAATGTAGATGTCATTGTCATATTAATAATTATTCAACATAAAATTAGAATACTTCAGTAAACTAAATTTAATTTGCTATAAAAAAAATATGTTCTCTAAAAGGAGTTTTCAAGTATGCTAGCTCTCCGCGGGCCGGATGTGGCCCCCGGGCCGTAGTTTGGAGACCCCTGGTCTAAAGGCTAAACAACTAAACATTAAAATTAAAAATAAACTGATCTGTTACAAAAATATGTTAAATACGAAAGAAATGTTGATATAAAACCAGCTTGAAGTAGGAACAGTGATCTAGAAAGAAGATTAAGATAGAAATGAGAAACAAATTCTAGAAAGTAATAAAGGAGAGGAAAATATAGCCTACACCTTAGAAATCTTAGGCTACGTGGATGTTATATAAACACAAAAATGTTTGGGTTAGGACTGAAGTTGTCAGTGTGGGTAAGAACTTGAATAATTGTGAAGAAACCTCTGTGAAGAGAAAAAACAAACAATATAACAAGTATGTAGTAAAATAAATGTACTTGAATATTATATTGTGAAAGTTGGAAACTACTTACTGTGGAATGTAATCGTTGAAATTAAATATTCCAAGCTGTAGATAGGGTAATGTACAGATTGTATAGGGTAACCATTACACTAAGAACCTGAGGCTTGTAGTCAGTATATATAGCTTAGAGAAAATAGTTAGAGGAAAGGAGGTGGTTATGGAATACCATTTTGTTTTACGGAAGTAAGTCCAAGGATTTCTTTAAAAAAAAGTATTTTTATTATACTAGGTTATTGGCTTGCTATTTATCTCTATTACGCTCACATTACAAGGTTTTTGGATTAACGGTATGATTACAGTTTTTAAAATGTCAAACTAAGATAAATGGCAGGGGTTTTGGAATAGTGCTGGGGATATGGAATAGTATATCTCGAATATAAACAAGATATCCTTACTTACAAAAATCACAGATATCATGATCGCTATCACATTCAGAACAATCCTCATGGGCCAACATCTCACACTGCATGCACTAAACCCTTGTTTCGCCTCTGAAGTCTTCCAAAAATCTGGCATTACAGAATATTCACTCTATATTGCCATATTTTGGTTGGGGTCGTATGCTGATGGTTTCACTGCCACTAATCCTGTAGTTCTATTGAGTCAGACTCACCAATTTATCCTCTACATTTGCTGGTAGGACAGTTTCCCCCTAATTTCGAGTCTGCTGAAGTTGTTTTCGTCCTATTTGAGTTGATCCAAGGAGGAAAAGCGTAGTTCTAGGGACACCATACTCTTTCGCAGCTTCAGCTTTCCCATTTTATTCTCACGCACTGGCTTGATAGCTTTTGCCATTGCCCATGGATCCCATTTCTTCCACTGCTGGTGATCTACCGGCACGGGTTTACTACAACCTGCCATTTCTTTGGCTGTGAATAAATATACAAACTACGAATTAAAATGTATAGTGATATATGTCCTTAGTCATGGAGTATTTATTTATAGTTTGCGTTTCATATTTAAAGCAAAACATGATATGGTATAGATGTGAGTTGGAAGGTAAACATCGTTGTTACGCGCAATCGTAAGTGGCACTGTAGTTACCTTTTAACATGGGAGGGGTTATGAAATACTTGAAACTCAAGTGGTCCATAACCCCCTCCCAATTAAAGTTACATTTACATGTTCTTATACGTCACATCTTATCTTCCATATTAAATTCAGTTATATCATTTGAGAGCCATATTAAGGCATTTAAAGTGAAACTGGAGTTCAAGGATGATAGCACAACACATACCTCAAAATTGCGCAATGAGTACGCACCTGTGGAAGTTTTCGCAACGTCTGATGGAGAACATTGACGATTACCGCTGCTGAAGGAACACGAGGGGGCAATCTGCCATCTTGTGGCGTCTAATAGTACCATAGAGGATTAGTTTAAACGTTGACGTTTAGGGAGTAGCACTTGTCAGAGTAGATATCATGGTATTCCATAACCCCATACCTATTCCCTAACCACAACCTTTCCTCTATATACAGATATGTACCGTGTGTTGCTAGGAAACTAGTGTATTGAAATCTCCTATAGAGAGCATGTCAAATAATAAAATGTGTCAAATGTCTCGTAATTATGGTGGCGTTTCAACGTTAATTCAAAAAAGAAGATGGAGATAGTTGCGTATGCTCAAATAATATGAAGTGCTGAAAGAGTAAGAACCTGGAAGATAAGAATAAGAACATGTTATCCTCATACCTATTTGGCTATTCATAAGGTTTCTTATACTATAACTCACATGTCGTTCTTCCAGCTGGCGCTGTAAAATCAAAATGAGTTGTCATGAAGACTCATCATGGTGGGTGGTGCGAGTACCACCGAATTGACCCATGGGTCGCACAGGATTACAACGCTCTTGTAAGAAGTTGAATCTTGTTTGAAAACAGTGCATGATGTCACAATATAACACTTTGCAAGCCAGGAAGGAGTGGAGAGACTACGTGACAACTTGAATCTTGTTTTGAAACAGCTTATGATTTCACGCTATGGCAGGTGACAGGCAATGTTATGTGACAAAGAGAGACCGCGAGGCAAGTTGAATCTTATTTTGAAATAGCGCATGACGTCACGATATGACAGTCGATAAACTATACAAGGATAGTCCACGTGACAGGTTGAATCTTGTTTTCAAATAGCGTACGAAGTCACACATCGAACAAATGGATTCTTGATTTGAGACGCCAAACTGGATTCGTGTTTTGAAAACGACAGATTATTGATTTGAAACGAGAAAGTGGATCCATAATTTGAAAAAATAAAATGGACTTCTGTTTTGAAGAAGAGACAATGGATTTTTAGCCAATTTTCATTTATGTTTACCATCTCTTGATGAATGCAGTACATTTGCATTTGTCTGTTGGCACAGGCTAGAGTAAAATGTGCTTTCCACCGATGTTTCAGTCTTATTCATGGCTGTGATTGTATGGAATCTACTGACGTATGGGTGGTGCTGAGTAATGGCCTCAGGGCACAACTAGTGTCTGTGTGTACTATGAAAGGTTCTGCTCATCGGGTCAGTGCTATTGTTCTGACTCAGTGAGGAAAGCAATGGCAAACTACCTCACTCCTAATCTTGCCTAGTATGCCTCATTCTAGTGCTACCTATGACAGGATCCAACCAGCCTCTGGGCAGACTACCTCACAGACAGGCTTAAGAGATCACCTTTTGTCCGCGCGCGCGTGTGTGTGTGCGTGTGTATGTGTCTGTCCCCCTATTAAAATCTAAACGGCTGGAACGATTTCAATAAAACTAGGTAAGGGCATACAGCATATACAAATCCAACATGTAAATATTTAGATGGTTCTCAATATCTACTAATCTATGGCAGCAATCAAACTGAAATTTTGTATGTTGATAGAGGCTATGAACATAAGTTCACCTATGGGAATTTCGACAACCTTGTGAGCACAAATCCAACATGGTGGTGACACAAAATATACATTTTTAAATGGACGTTTCTCGCGAATTAACGATCCGAGCGCAGTGAAACTTGGTACGGTAAATGCTTATACAAATTCTAATCCACTGACAATTTATTTCAATTGTTTCAATAACCACGAGATGGCGGCCGTGTGAAGTTTAAAAATCTCGTTTTTTTCCTTGTGCCCTAATCATGCGATTGAAGTTTGAATAATACACCTACCCAATAATCTTCATGTAATAGTACATAACTCTATTCATTCATTCATTCATTCATTTATTTGCAATGGGGGGTGTGTCCCCCGGTGGCAAATTGGATATACATAACAAATACATAACAATACATAATTATACATAACAATTCAATAACAATTATACAACAATTAAACTGGAGTATTTACACAAATAGTCAGTCTTTTCTTAAACACACCTATATGTTTGGGAAAAGGCTCTAAGACTGCGGCAGGTAGAGAGTTCCAGTTATCAATGGCACGGTTTACAAAATAATATTTACCATAATTTGTTCGCTGTGGTCGGCCCTTAACTTTGAAAGGATGATCGCTCCTACCCATGTAGTTGGGCTTTCCCAATCGTTTGCCAAGCTCACCCCATGCTGGTTGATTTGTATACGTGTTGTACATAGCGCAGAGTCTAGATTTCATCCTCCTAGCCTCCAGTGATTCCCACCCAAGTATCTTTAACATACGGCTCACACTGCTCCTGGGATTAAAGTCACTGAGCACAAATCTAGCGGCCTTTCTTTGTACCATTTCCAACTCATTGATGAGCCCTACTTGATATGGATCCCAAACCGCCGAGGCATATTCCAGAATAGGTCTTACAAGTGACAAATAGCCTAATTCTTTAGCAGAGGTACTACTTCCTTTTAATACCCTCATTACAAAGTGCAGGGATTTGTAAGCTTTTGAAACTACACATCCTACATGACTACTCCATTTCATATCATTCCTTACGTGAACGCCCAAATATTTGCAAGAATCTTCTTCTACAAGTATTTCCGAGCCAATGTTATATTGAAAATCCTGCCTTCGCACTTTCCCTATTTTTAAGAGACTACATTTTCTTGTGTTTATTTTCATTTTATTTACAATCGCCCACTTATAGACCAGGTTCAGGTCCTCTTGCAGCACTGCATTGTCTTGTGAGTCATGTATCTTTCGATATATTACACAATCATCCGCAAACAATCGACAGTCACTGCGAATTCCATTTGGTAAGTCATTTATAAACGCCAAAAACAACAAAGTTCCGATTACGCTGCCCTGAGGGATACCCGATGTTACGGTAATTTCATCCGAGAATATGCCTTCGACTTTCACTTTCTGGGAACGACCCGTCAAAAATTCTTGGATCCATAAAATTACTCTTCTATCAATCTTCGTCGAAGCTAATTTATGGCCTATATGAAATCAAATATGGCAACCATCCGAAATATGTAGACGGTTCTGAATATCTACGAATCTATTACAGCAATCAAATTGAAATTTTGTGTGTTGAAGGTGGCAAATAACATAAGTAGAATATATGAAAATAGGCTAATTAGTTCATCACGGAACTACAATACTTGTTTTGAAAACGAGCAAGAGGATTCTTGATTTGAAACTATGAAATGGATTCTTGTTTTGAAAACGACAAAGTGGTTACTTGATTCAAAACAGTAAAATATATTTTTATAAAAAAAACTGGTTTCTTGATTTGAAACGGTCAAATGGATATTTTTGTTCTGTAAATACAGGTGGATTCTTGACTTGAAACAACAAATTGCATTCTTGTTTTGAAACAATCCATAACGTAATACTGTTTTAGGTAGATTTTATTAGAATCATTTATTGCAACGGGTACTATGTCTCGACTTCCGGAAAATGTCGACATTTCTTCGCGTTTCACATCTCTCGAACCCCAAAATCACCATCAGTTCAAACTTTTATGTATAAATCAGTTGCAGCACCTGACTGAAATTTTAGGGTGGGCTAGATGATATTATGGAGTGAAATGGAGAGATCTTCTATTTCGCTCCAACGCAATGTTATGGTATGGGCGAATCCTCCAGACCCTTGGAAAGAAAGAAAATCTTTTCATAGCACAGAAGAATTCACGTGAATGACAGTGGTATGCCCACTGCTTTCTCATCCCACCCTTCACTCCATGTTCTTAACATGGATGGTTCTGTAGAGTGGCCCTCGCTTTTACAATACACTGTACGAGACTGTCAGAAACTTAAGCTAGGGATGAGTTGTGCGTACTAAATTCTTTCTTGAGATTACAGAAGAGAAAACACTTATTTCAATTTTAATATCTGTAAATTAAGGTAATTTTTAAAGACATTAATTAAACACATTTTGTACAATAACGGCCCTGAGTGGGTGGGGCTCTCATTTTGAACAATAACGGCCCTGAGTGGGTGGGGCTCTTTCGGCCCTTAATGACGCACCGCCCCTGGTTTAAATTATATTTAATATTAATTTATATATCTATCTATCTACAGTGTATATATTGAACCCGATGGGGTTATGCTGACTGGAATCGAACATGGTTCTCAGAGACTGTGATCTCAGTAAAAAGGTTCCGCCAGGAAGCGAACCAGAGATCTGTACAGGGAGTTTCTTGGTAAAAACCCCTCGAAAGAAATGTATATTTAATCACTGGTGTGATTTTTGATGAAATGGCATTATTTATTAAAATAATGTAGGAAATAATGAGCAGATTATATCATTATAAGACGATTTGGTGTAAGCTATTGGGAGTTTGAAGCACAGAGGAGGGCAGAGCTGACATTTACTAATCGGCCCAGAATTGTGGGTTGGTCCCAGTGGAGCCACGTCCATCTCTGTCACCCCATTATGTCGTCTGGAGCAGGGGAGAGGCCTGAATAATGACACAGTTATTCCCCGACGGAGAATAGATTTGGAGGAGGGGCGGAGAAATGCCCAGAAGAATCATTGATTACTCGTGATTGGAGTAACGAATCGAGATGAGAGTTGCGCACAGGTGAATATCTTGGCAAGAAGATAATTTTAGAGTCTTTTACCTGCGAAATTGGTGCATATTTAGTGATGTGCGTAAGGACTGTAAAACGACCATTGTTCGCGGATGGATGTGGAGATGTTGTAGGGGATTTCCCGACTAGGTAGCGTCCCACGCCATGGAGAAAGGAATTAATATTAATTAATTGAACGAGCGATTCCTTTGCACACAGATAGTTTTGGGACCTGTGAAGAGAGAGGAACACAATGATCATGGTTTGAAGACCTGAATCATGCTGTGAGAGGAGCGAAGATTACGCGGGAAGATGTTGCTCTACTTTCTGTGGAAATCCGATATAAGGGAGTAGACCCCAGGAGGAGCCCTCTGTTCTCAGTGTTACTCTGTTCTAACTCACTTGAAGCTCAGTCGAGACGCAGTCAAGCTCAGTCTACATGCCGCCAAGCGCAGTTACAGCCAGTTATAGTTTTACTCAATTGTCAATTGTAGCACAATGGCAATAAGTTGCAATCAGTATGCAGCAAATATGCAGCAGTACGAAACAGCGTGTAAGCCGCAGACAGAAGTCTTCAAATAAGCTACGTGCAGTCTTCGAGTGAAACTTCAGTCAGCTACAGCCAGGTTGAAGCAAGTTCGTCAAGGCAAAACGCATGACGGATCTATTCATCGAGACGCCGAACAAGGACTGGTATGTGTAAAAGAAACAGTAAACATGCTTGTATGAATAATAGTCGTGATACAGGCATAATTAGCAGCACGAACTATGACGTGTTCAGTTACGAAGCACCGTATAGACTAACGGTAGAACTATTGTATATAATTATTTGTGAAAGTGTTGAACTTTATTAAGCGCAGTGTGTATAGTATTAACTAATCGTGTATGTGTAACTACGATAGAATGCGCTAAAGAAACCTTACTAAGTGTTTGGTATTGCCATGAGAGTACCAGATGTTAACGCTCATGTTTAGGAGCAAGCGTATTGATGTAACGCAGGACGCTTACTGTAGGAGTAATGATCGTCATAAAACTGTTGGAGAGTTCCGAGAGCAGATAACCAGACTTTCAATCAGGAGTTGGTAACGTCAGATGCCGTCGACACCTGCAATTTCGATCTCTGCTAGGGAATTTCAGCATTGAAGTGTGTATAAAGTGACGAGTGTTCAGTGTAATGTATATGTAAAAATATCATTTAAAGTAGTGTTTGATGAAGTGTTTCACATGTTTAGGGAGTGATAACTTCCTGAAAGGTATGCAACGTGTCGTGTTGGTGATAGAAATTAGGTGTAATCAAATGTGTGTAAACAAGAGAAATATGTCGCGTTAAACCCATTATGGCGGGCGACATGGAAGAATATGATTGGTCGGAGCCACCTTAGATGCCTATAGAGATGTAAGTACCCCACAAATTATGGTTATAATTATGTAGAAGTATGGACCGATGCATGTCTGTGATTCCGTAAAGATATTGTGAATTCCTTATAGATGCCAGTAAAAGTCAGTTAGGAGGCTGATCCTCCATGTTTAATCAGTATTGAGTTGATTTTTATAGAGTTGAAATGATGATTTGCATCATTAAGTGGAGTAATTATTCCCACTATGAATTAAGAATGGCAATCAGTTATGTAAATGTAACGAACGCGATTGTTCGAGTTTAAAACGTTTAGCTATGTCGGAAATTTTGGTAATTTATGTGAGAATAATAATAAATAATGATTTGGTCATTTATGTCAATGAGATTTTCAATAATAATAATAAAGGATGATTTTGGTCATTTATGTCAGTGAGAAATGATGATAATAATAATAATGGTTATTAAGAGTATGAATGAACACATCAGGAAACAAATAAATTGTTGTAAGCGAGAATTATTAACGCTAAGTGCAAGACTTATCAATCTAAGCAGGAAGATGTTACAATGAGATTACATTTCAGTAATTATGGAAAGAAGTTTTATATCAGAATATTGCATATATTCGGTAATGATACCAGTAATGAAAGAGCTTTTATTGAATTGAATTTGCAGCTTAATTGAGAAGCTTATAGAGTAAATGTTAGATTTCTCTTAATATTAGAGGTCGGAATGTCGTAGCATGGAGCATTAGGGGCCAGATAGTCTATTCTACGTATGAATTCTCCTATGTCGTGGACATTGTTGGAGATATTATTTATTCCGGAGTTCTAGTGAATGGACCCTAACTCTGAAGAAAGGATTGAAATGTGTTCCGGATTGGAATCCTTGATAGAGTCGAGGAAACAAGGACACCTCGCAGCTCTATGATTTCCCGAGAACTTATAGATGAGTTATGTACGCTCGTGGCAGCGAAAACTCATGGCGACAGTGGTTTTGTGCGCCTATATTATACTTGAGACATCGGTCAACCGCCAGGCTCATGCATTACGAACCCCGAACCTTCATGTTGGATGGACCCATGTGAGGCCATTAATTAATCATTATCCTCGATGTAGGAATAATTACAAAAAGCTCATTCAATACCTGTTGGCATAATAGTCAATTAAGATCCTTTGGGAACATATGTGTCGGTCAGGACACAGTATTTGTCTTGTAAATCTCCACTGCTTAGAGAGAGGGAAGCTTTCAAACTTTTAGAAAGGTCGAGATAATTGGTGGAACGACCCATCCCACTTTCTATTGTGTAGCGATTTCCTTAGCTGAGGGTCGATGCCAACCACCCGGACCGCTCAGGCAAGTAAAAGAGGGAAGAAATTCTAGACCTTGTTAAAATGACATATAATGCAAGATTGTTATGTTGAGTATTATAGCCATGTGGTTTGTGAACACATGGATAATTGTAGTTAATCCTGATGGTTCATTAATTTAGCTATCTGACGAATAGTTACATGATATATTTGTACTGTCACTGGAACCAAGTCATGTAGTTGGTTACTAGATGCCAATCGCCATGAGCGCGAGGCAGTCTATCGTACAATCCGACATAAGCTATAACGTAACGTTTTATCTAGGAATCACAGACAGCACGCAGTGAAACCATATAATTGAAGGATGTGTAGGGGGTAGCTTACATAATTATGGAGTTGCACGTTGATTTTGGTGCAACGTCCAAATAGGTAAATGCATGCAAAGCATTTCATTGGTGAGAAGAAAAATATTAAAACACGCACGGCACACATAATTGTTTAACGTAAAGAGGTTTAAGGAATAATCCTTGTTGTAATATTAAAGAAGTCACATTGTATGACTGTTATGTTAATGGACAGTGTGTTTTGAAGTCGTAGGTGCATCAGCGCACTAGTATATCCTTGTGAAGTTCACAGAAGGGTAAAGCATTATGGCTAGGTATGACTTTGTTGTGATTTCATATTTGTTTATTTGTGGATTGTGGAAGTAAAAATTTTGTTTGCTTTATTTTATGTTTTTTTTGGGTATTGTTTTGTGTTTGAAGCCATGATTTATTTTACTGGATTAAAGTTTTAGAATAGAGTTGTGCCTTATCATTGTAGAGTTGATACCTTTTAGCCTCAAATCCAAAATATGCACTGCAAAATTGGGGTTACCGTACACGCCTGAGAGCTGATGCTAGTTGGAGGCAGATGCATATTATCCAACGAGATTACTCACATGGGTACATGGGATTTGATGTCCTATACTGTGATTTGAGCTAAAGGTACGACTAAAGTCGGTCAGATTTAATGCACACAACTCTATTAAAGTAAGAATTAACGAAGTAGGGTGTGACCGCTCCTAATCCATAGCTAAGTTCCGATACGTATATATAAATTTTGATAGATTGTGTATCACTATCATTTATCATGACGCCCATCTGTGGAGTCTATGGTAGTAAAAGCTCTATTAATTTATCATGGCGTGGCCCAACGTGGGGCTTTCGGCAGTAAAAACCACTCCCTGAACAGTTTTTATAGTAAATGAAAATACGGCCGATGTCCGACTTGTACCACGACACATATTAATTTATCATGACGCCCATCTGTGGAGTCTATGGTAGTAAAAGCTCTATTAATTTATCATGGCCCAGGCAACGTGGGGCGGTATTAACTCGTTATGGAACCGCCTGCGTCAGTGCAATATGAGCGATTTTGGCATTGCACGAACCGGGCAACGATAGATACTATTAATTTATCATGGCGCCCAGAATACGTGGAACTTATGGGATTTAGGGAAAACCCATAGATTTTTTATGGTATTTCATGGGGAAAACCATAGTAATTGTTTTGCCTCAAACTGTGTTTGAGTGATTTTTGAATTCAGTAGGCTTTTGAGGTAACGCAGAATCTCTCTATTGAGAAGAGAATGGCCTAAGGGTACTAGCGTTACATACCCAATCCACAATCTACCATAATATTATCAGGTTTTGTACGACTTCACAATATGTGTGCAGTGTTTGATGTTTCTCTTCGAAACGTATCCACATATTTTTCCAGGAAGCCTGCCTGCATATTTAAGTGTGTTATTGTAAAATGTCAGGTACGGAGGAGATCTTGCAAGTTATTGCAGGACTGAAACAACATTTTGATGCTGCTCATGAGCAGAGTAAACTGGAAACCAAAGCGTTCCAGGATAGTATAAACACTCGGTTAGATGAGAACCAGAGAGAGTTAAATAACAGGTTAGATGCCAATCAGGAGGCAATTAATGCAACTCAGGTTGAAATAAACAACCGTTTAGATGCAAATAAAACTGAAATAAACAGTCGGTTAGATGCAAATAAAGTTGAATATAAAGATGAATTAAACAATAAGTTAGGTCAAATGCAAGAAGTCATTAAGACCGAAGTAACAGATACTGTTGTAAGCATTGTATCGGAAATGCAGGTAAATACTGATAAACGTTTCGAGGCCATAGAAGCCAAACTTGAGGGTAATTTGCAAGCGTGTAGGCATGCTCAGGAGCAAACCAACAGTAAATTAGAGGCGTTGTCTAACGATATTAAGGATATTCAGATCCAAAATGAGGCGAATCTCGAACGCCAAGCGAAACAGTTCGCAGAGTTTACGAAAACAGTAGACCAGAGATTAGAGGAGAACGACTCCAAATGGGACCAGAAATTGAAAAGCTACGCTAGAGCAATTAACGGTGACCTCAAGAAACAGGACCAGAATATATTAGGTCAATGCCAGGAAATAGGCGAAATTAAGGCTATCGCTCATGAAAGTAAGGAGCTGGTAGGCAACGTGAAAGGTCAGATGGGTAAAGTTCATAAAGAACTGGACCAAGTGCAAAGCGATATTGTCATAGTCAATAAAAGACAAGAGGAAAATAGAGGCGAGATCACCAAGGTCCGGAATGAATTGTCTAAAGTCAATGGACACATTCAAGATGAAATTAAAGGTCTGAGAGAAGAACTCGAAATAAGAGAAGGCCAGAAAACAGAAGCAAGCGACAAGACCCTTGCTCAAATTAAAGAGGACGTAGAGGATGAAATATCCCATATCAAACAAAGTCTGAAAGAAGACAAGGTGAAAATCTTTCAAGTAGCCGAGGAAAACCGAGATAGGCTTACGAGGATAGAAAAAGAAGTCATCACTCGCCTAGAAAGAGCAGAAATGCGCCATAACCAAATGGAGACTAGGATAATAGCACAGGAGGAGACACTTCTGAAATATCCTAAGTCAAATGAAGGCAGCATAGAGGATATAAGAAAAACAAGGTGGGCAGACCTAGAAACCCAACCTATAAGCAGGAATGCTGCAGGCGCAGGAGAAAGTCCTTACATGACGCCAGGTGTACCAATTGCGGCATCGACGCCACATGAAAATGCGATGCACACCCAGGTGATAAACGTCATTAGGGCAAGCGAAGAAAAACCTAGGAAGTTTTCAGGTAGTCACTGTAGTATGACACCAAAATATTGGTTAAAGGAAGTGACTGAATATCTCAATGATGCACGAATACCGCAGGAGCGTAGGCTACGTGCTATAGAGAAGTTAACAGAGGGGGAGTGCGCATTATGGTTTCGCAGCTTCCGTTACACTTTTGATACTGTTGAGGAATTCCGCGAGGCATTCTTGAAGAGGTATTGGGACGCCGCGACTCAGCAGAATTTACGGCTGGATTTGTATGCCAAAAAGTACAGCACGAACAACCCGACGAAGTACGCAGAATTCTTCATATCGCAGATGTGTCGTTTTAAAGAGCTGGATCAAAAACCTAGTGAACTGGAGCTATGCATTGCTATCGCCAAACAGCTTCCATACGAGATCCAAAGGCTACTAATCTCGGCTAATGCGAAAACTGCTATGGAAATGGAGACAGTTCTAAGGCAACTGGACGTCACCACAGCAAATACTATGCGTCAGAGTCGAACCGTGGAACAAGTCCACGTGACCAACACACAGACTGACCAACAGCAAGCTCCAAGGAACAACAAGGCCACGAGCACAGAAACTTTAGATTCCTATGGACGGCAATGGGAACAGGAACCCAGAAAATGGCAGTCAAGGTACAAAGGAAATGCTAATAAAGCAGGAAGAGGTCGAAGTTCGTGGAATAAACACAATAACAGGGGCAAACCGTACCATAACAATGGAGGTAATAATGGCCAGGAAGGCAATAATAGAAATTGGAGACCCCAAGAGAGAAGAAATAACTTCGATGACGAGGCAGAAGAGCGATATCATGCTTCTTTGCGATACCTCGAAGAAAGGGGAGATGAGCCCCAGAAATCACAAGTCCGCTGGCAAGAAGTCATGCAGAACAGGACATCGCCAGACAGATATGGAGATGGAGCTAAGAGTTTGGAACTACAGCGCAGCGAACAGGAGAGAAGGAACTCCAAAGGGGCGGGCGCTGAAGAAAAAAAAAACGCCAAAATTAGAAGAGCTCGAGACTGATGGATGGAAGTCTATTAACATCGTCAATTGGATAGCCAAACCAGAAGAATTGATTGAGGATACAGGAGGACCACAGGTCATGGTCAAGAGAGAATTGCCTATTATAATTGTGAGAGTGGCAGGATTAAAAGTCAGAAGTCTGCTAGACACAGGATCAACAGTGAGCCTGATGACACAAGCTCTATATAATGAAATAGCCCGGAGAGAGAACATTTTGAAGATACCGATCTCCAGTGTCAAAATTAAAGGGGTAATTCCAGACAGAACAATGATATGTAAATACCAGGTATTCCTAGATTTACAGATAGGAGGCTCGATTTTCTCACAGAGTTTTCTGTTAGTAAACAAACTACCTTATAACCTACTTATTGGGGCAGAGTTTATAAGGGAATACAGAGTGATAATTGACCTAGCACAGGACAGGGTTATGTTCCATGTGAATGAAGAAGCTGAAGGCTTAGAGGTCGCACTCAATGAAATTGAACCAGGATCCAGTGAACAAGTATGGCATACATACAGAGATGTGGCTGATGAAGAAGTGTTAGCTATTGAGCAGTTAGAAGCGGAGCTCAAAACACTAGCCACAGACTTGGAAAAAGATCTGGAACCCAAATTGGAAGACTACATTTCGGAGAAGCTAGAAGAAGCGAAAATTGGGCTAAAAGAGAAGGAAAATTTAAAGCAGTTATTGCTGGAACAGA
This sequence comes from Meconema thalassinum, assembly GCA_946902985.2. Classification (NCBI taxonomy): domain Eukaryota; kingdom Metazoa; phylum Arthropoda; class Insecta; order Orthoptera; family Tettigoniidae; genus Meconema; species Meconema thalassinum. The sequence continues at coordinate 220,900,336 of OX336391.1, forward strand.
AGGAAGTCTTTGATTCGAGACCTGGTCGGATAAAGAACTTCACTTATGCTTTTCAAGTCAGTGATTGGACACCATTTAGGCAGAAACCCTACCCTATAGCTGAAAAGCATTATGCTAAAGTGAAAGAGGCAATTCAGGAGATGTTGGAGGCCGGCGTTATTGAGAAAACACCTACGCCTTATGTAAGTCCATTGGTAATTGTACCAAAGACAGACGGATCTGTCAGAGTCTGCTTGGACCTGAGACGCTTAAATTTGAGAGTTATTCCGGAATTTGACCAAGTGCCACCTATTAAAGAGATCCTCAGGAAGTTTAAAGGGAAAACTATATTCTCAAACTTGGATATCACATCCAGTTTCCACCATCTTGAATTAGAGAAGAAAACTAGTCTGTTGACAGGATTTATGTTTGATCAACATACATTCACATTTTTAAGGCTACCTTTTGGGTTGAAAACAGCTGGTTCAGCCCTGATAAGAGCGTTAGATCGCAATCTATCAGATGAGGTTAAAGAGAGTACCATCAGATATGTAGACGACATTCTACTCACATCAGAATCTCTGGAGGAGCACATGAGAGACCTGAAGAAGTTGCTAGATGACCTTCGAGAGGCTAACTTTAAGGTCAATATCAAGAAATCGCACTTCTGTCAGAGGGAAGTTAAATTCCTAGGGCATGTTATTGATGCAAATGGAGTGAAGCCCAATCCAGATAAATTGGAGATAATTCGGAATTTCCCTCGACCCACGAAAGTTAAGCACGTCCGACAGTATTTGGGAGTAATTGGATTCTTTTCGAACCACTGCCCAAACTATACTGCGACAGTAGCACCACTGCAGGACCTATTGAAGAAAGGCGGCAGATGGAATTGGACGGAGCAATGTCAGGAAGCATTCGTGAGGTCAAAACAAATGCTTTTGGAATATGTGAAACTGGGATACCCAGATTATACCCAGAAGTTCATCATACAGACGGATGCATCACTTATTGGGATTGGAGCGATGCTATTCCAGGAAAATGTTGACCAGCCTGAGAAGAAAGTTTTTATCGCCTTTATCAGCAGAAGACTGAGAGCCCATGAGAAAAATTACACGATCACAGAGATAGAATTGCTCGCAATTTTGTACGCGTTGCAATCGTGGCACAAACTCGTGTACGGCTTCCGAATAGTTCTGAGAACAGACCATAAAGCTTTAACATTTTTGTTAAAGACAGATTTGTCTAGTCAGAGATTGACAAGATGGTCCCTGTATATCCAGCAATTTAATGTGGAAATAGAATACTGTCCAGGGAAAGAGAATGTAATACCGGACATATTAAGTCGTTACCCTAGAGAAGAAGAAGTACTAGCGGTCCAGATTGAGAATCGAGATCAGAAGACGTTGGATGACTTAAGGAACATTACCAACCTACAACGCGAAGACCCATGGTTGAAGATGATAATCGATTACTTTGAGGGGCGCTTAGCAAGGGGAACTGCGATATACAGAGAGGCGGAGGCATTGGCAACAGATTATGTATGGTATAATCAGATATTACACAAGTGGGACGATGTGGATCATACACGTCAAAGGATTGTAATTCCTGCATCTTTGCAGAGGAGATTAGTATGGCTAGCCCACAGAGCATTTGGCCATCCGGGGATTGATAAAATCTGTGCTCTGTTGAAGGAAGCATTTACTTGGCCAAAATTAAGAGAAACGGTGAGAAATGCTATTAGAACATGTGATCTTTGCCAAAGGGTAAAGCCGAATCCCTTTTTAATGAGGCAACGACCTATCCCGTTGTTACCAGAGAAGCCAAGGCAGCTATTGAGTATCGTCAACTTTGGACCATTGCCTAGAGCACGTAGAGGCAATAGACACATTTTTGTAGCCATGGATGTATTTTCGAAAATGGTGGTGTTGTGCCCCATTCAAAAGACAAGTTCAAAACAGGTCTTGAAGCGCCTGAAAGAGAGAGTTATTCCGATTCTTGGGAAGCCGGATAACATTCTCTCGGACCACGGAAGTTGCTTTACTAGTGCAGAATTTCGTCGAGAACTGGAAACTCTAGGAATTAGGCAGATTTTATCTACCATTCGCCATCCTGAGGCAAGTCCCGTCGAAAGAGTAATGAGAGAGATCCAGAAATACATGAAGATCTACTGTTCTGAAGCGAATTGGCGTTGGATTGAATTTCTAGAAGTAATTGAATACTGTATAAATAATACTGTACATGAGGCGACAGGTCAGGTTCCCGTTACTCTACATCTGGATCAGAGACCTGAGAGACCGTGGAATGGTGTTATTCCATTACCTGTAGACGCACAGCCCGGTAGAGAATTGAGGATCCAACGAACCTTTGAATATCTCAAAGCACAGGCGGAGAGACGTCAGAGAAGGAATCGTGCGAAGAGGTATCATAAACCGCTTCTCGTGGGACAGAAAGTTTTAATTAAGAAACCCGCCAGTTCAGATCCAGAGGCACGGAAGTATAAAAAGTTTAATTTTTCTTACCACGGCCCGTTCGAGGTGATAAGAGACCTCCAGAACAATGCATACAGGTTAAGGCATTTAGAGAATGGAAACGAGGTCGTTATGAACATAGCCAACTTAAAAATTTATTACTCGCCAGAAGAATTCGATGAACCAGAAGAAGAATTAGTAACGCACACCCAACTCAACGTGGAGAGCGGAGGCAGCCAAGCAGGCAGACCTGAATGTTGGAACGGCGAGACGGGACGAGAAGCAGACAGTTTACCCAGTGTAAGCGGAGAGCAGAAAGAATGCCAGTGTTTGCAAGAATTCTATGAAGAAATGGTCAGAATGGCTAGAGAGGTTGAGGCTGTAAACGCGACCCTTCGCAGGGAGAATAGACAGCTCAGAAACAAGGCCGAGTGTGGAAGGGGGAACACTACTAACCCACTCGTAGCCAGACAAGGTGAAGGACCCCAGACGTAAACACAGACGGTGGTCGACAGTCAGCTGGTTACTTATATAAGCCACTTGCATTGGACTTTTATAAGTTTTGCAAGGGGAACATGAACCCGATGGGGTTATGCTGACTGGAATCGAACATGGTTCTCAGAGACTGTGATCTCAGTAAAAAGGTTCCGCCAGGAAGCGAACCAGAGATCTGTACAGGGAGTTTCTTGGTAAAAACCCCTCGAAAGAAATGTATATTTAATCACTGGTGTGATTTTTGATGAAATGGCATTATTTATTAAAATAATGTAGGAAATAATGAGCAGATTATATCATTATAAGACGATTTGGTGTAAGCTATTGGGAGTTTGAAGCACAGAGGAGGGCAGAGCTGACATTTACTAATCGGCCCAGAATTGTGGGTTGGTCCCAGTGGAGCCACGTCCATCTCTGTCACCCCATTATGTCGTCTGGAGCAGGGGAGAGGCCTGAATAATGACACAGTTATTCCCCGACGGAGAATAGATTTGGAGGAGGGGCGGAGAAATGCCCAGAAGAATCATTGATTACTCGTGATTGGAGTAACGAATCGAGATGAGAGTTGCGCACAGGTGAATATCTTGGCAAGAAGATAATTTTAGAGTCTTTTACCTGCGAAATTGGTGCATATTTAGTGATGTGCGTAAGGACTGTAAAACGACCATTGTTCGCGGATGGATGTGGAGATGTTGTAGGGGATTTCCCGACTAGGTAGCGTCCCACGCCATGGAGAAAGGAATTAATATTAATTAATTGAACGAGCGATTCCTTTGCACACAGATAGTTTTGGGACCTGTGAAGAGAGAGGAACACAATGATCATGGTTTGAAGACCTGAATCATGCTGTGAGAGGAGCGAAGATTACGCGGGAAGATGTTGCTCTACTTTCTGTGGAAATCCGATATAAGGGAGTAGACCCCAGGAGGAGCCCTCTGTTCTCAGTGTTACTCTGTTCTAACTCACTTGAAGCTCAGTCGAGACGCAGTCAAGCTCAGTCTACATGCCGCCAAGCGCAGTTACAGCCAGTTATAGTTTTACTCAATTGTCAATTGTAGCACAATGGCAATAAGTTGCAATCAGTATGCAGCAAATATGCAGCAGTACGAGACAGCGTGTAAGCCGCAGACAGAAGTCTTCAAATAAGCTACGTGCAGTCTTCGAGTGAAACTTCAGTCAGCTACAGCCAGGTTGAAGCAAGTTCGTCAAGGCAAAACGCATGACGGATCTATTCATCGAGACGCCGAACAAGGACTGGTATGTGTAAAAGAAACAGTAAACATGCTTGTATGAATAATAGTCGTGATACAGGCATAATTAGCAGCACGAACTATGACGTGTTCAGTTACGAAGCACCGTATAGACTAACGGTAGAACTATTGTATATAATTATTTGTGAAAGTGTTGAACTTTATTAAGCGCAGTGTGTATAGTATTAACTAATCGTGTATGTGTAACTACGATAGAATGCGCTAAAGAAACCTTACTAAGTGTTTGGTATTGCCATGAGAGTACCAGATGTTAACGCTCATGTTTAGGAGCAAGCGTATTGATGTAACGCAGGACGCTTACTGTAGGAGTAATGATCGTCATAAAACTGTTGGAGAGTTCCGAGAGCAGATAACCAGACTTTCAATCAGGAGTTGGTAACGTCAGATGCCGTCGACACCTGCAATTTCGATCTCTGCTAGGGAATTTCAGCATTGAAGTGTGTATAAAGTGACGAGTGTTCAGTGTAATGTATATGTAAAAATATCATTTAAAGTAGTGTTTGATGAAGTGTTTCACATGTTTGGGGAGTGATAACTTCCTGAAAGGTATGCAACGTGTCGTGTTGGTGATAGAAATTAGGTGTAATCAAATGTGTGTAAACAAGAGAAATATGTCGCGTTAAACCCATTATGGCGGGCGACATGGAAGAATATGATTGGTCGGAGCCACCTTAGATGCCTATAGAGATGTAAGTACCCCACAAATTATGGTTATAATTATGTAGAAGTATGGACCGATGCATGTCTGTGATTCCGTAAAGATATTGTGAATTCCTTATAGATGCCAGTAAAAGTCAGTTAGGAGGCTGATCCTCCATGTTTAATCAGTATTGAGTTGATTTTTATAGAGTTGAAATGATGATTTGCATCATTAAGTGGAGTAATTATTCCCACTATGAATTAAGAATGGCAATCAGTTATGTAAATGTAACGAACGCGATTGTTCGAGTTTAAAACGTTTAGCTATGTCGGAAATTTTGGTAATTTATGTGAGAATAATAATAAATAATGATTTGGTCATTTATGTCAATGAGATTTTCAATAATAATAATAAAGGATGATTTTGGTCATTTATGTCAGTGAGAAATGATGATAATAATAATAATGGTTATTAAGAGTATGAATGAACACATCAGGAAACAAATAAATTGTTGTAAGCGAGAATTATTAACGCTAAGTGCAAGACTTATCAATCTAAGCAGGAAGATGTTACAATGAGATTACATTTCAGTAATTATGGAAAGAAGTTTTATATCAGAATATTGCATATATTCGGTAATGATACCAGTAATGAAAGAGCTTTTATTGAATTGAATTTGCAGCTTAATTGAGAAGCTTATAGAGTAAATGTTAGATTTCTCTTAATATTAGAGGTCGGAATGTCGTAGCATGGAGCATTAGGGGCCAGATAGTCTATTCTACGTATGAATTCTCCTATGTCGTGGACATTGTTGGAGATATTATTTATTCCGGAGTTCTAGTGAATGGACCCTAACTCTGAAGAAAGGATTGAAATGTGTTCCGGATTGGAATCCTTGATAGAGTCGAGGAAACAAGGACACCTCGCAGCTCTATGATTTCCCGAGAACTTATAGATGAGTTATGTACGCTCGTGGCAGCGAAAACTCATGGCGACAGTGGTTTTGTGCGCCTATATTATACTTGAGACATCGGTCAACCGCCAGGCTCATGCATTACGAACCCCGAACCTTCATGTTGGATGGACCCATGTGAGGCCATTAATTAATCATTATCCTCGATGTAGGAATAATTACAAAAAGCTCATTCAATACCTGTTGGCATAATAGTCAATTAAGATCCTTTGGGAACATATGTGTCGGTCAGGACACAGTATTTGTCTTGTAAATCTCCACTGCTTAGAGAGAGGGAAGCTTTCAAACTTTTAGAAAGGTCGAGATAATTGGTGGAACGACCCATCCCACTTTCTATTGTGTAGCGATTTCCTTAGCTGAGGGTCGATGCCAACCACCCGGACCGCTCAGGCAAGTAAAAGAGGGAAGAAATTCTAGACCTTGTTAAAATGACATATAATGCAAGATTGTTATGTTGAGTATTATAGCCATGTGGTTTGTGAACACATGGATAATTGTAGTTAATCCTGATGGTTCATTAATTTAGCTATCTGACGAATAGTTACATGATATATTTGTACTGTCACTGGAACCAAGTCATGTAGTTGGTTACTAGATGCCAATCGCCATGAGCGCGAGGCAGTCTATCGTACAATCCGACATAAGCTATAACGTAACGTTTTATCTAGGAATCACAGACAGCACGCAGTGAAACCATATAATTGAAGGATGTGTAGGGGGTAGCTTACATAATTATGGAGTTGCACGTTGATTTTGGTGCAACGTCCAAATAGGTAAATGCATGCAAAGCATTTCATTGGTGAGAAGAAAAATATTAAAACACGCACGGCACACATAATTGTTTAACGTAAAGAGGTTTAAGGAATAATCCTTGTTGTAATATTAAAGAAGTCACATTGTATGACTGTTATGTTAATGGACAGTGTGTTTTGAAGTCGTAGGTGCATCAGCGCACTAGTATATCCTTGTGAAGTTCACAGAAGGGTAAAGCATTATGGCTAGGTATGACTTTGTTGTGATTTCATATTTGTTTATTTGTGGATTGTGGAAGTAAAAATTTTGTTTGCTTTATTTTATGTTTTTTTTGGGTATTGTTTTGTGTTTGAAGCCATGATTTATTTTACTGGATTAAAGTTTTAGAATAGAGTTGTGCCTTATCATTGTAGAGTTGATACCTTTTAGCCTCAAATCCAAAATATGCACTGCAAAATTGGGGTTACCGTACACGCCTGAGAGCTGATGCTAGTTGGAGGCAGATGCATATTATCCAACGAGATTACTCACATGGGTACAATATATCACGTTTTTGTGGACACGATAACTACCGCCGTTTTCCACTAATCATTTTAAAATGTATACATTTAATATTACCCTATAAAATCTCGGTCGAGTTCGTTAATGAGTAAAATGGCACTAAGAAGGGTGGGATTTTGGGGATTTTTTTCAAATAATAATAATAATAATAATATCGCGATAACATTCCTAATATGTGAAAAATCGAATCCATTCAAAGTTCATAGACTACTGATTTTTCGGATAAAGGACAAAAACTGATCTCAGTAAAGTTTTCTTATAGCATCAACCATTGACCAAAGAGGTGGAAAGAGTTGAAATTTTTGAGAAAAAAAACCCTCCCTTAGTAGGCACAATAACAAAACCGTTCAAAGTGGTCAATAATCCTCTAAAACTTTAGTCTGAAAGATTCTTTGATATGACCGACCATTACATCAAGGGATGAGCAAAACCATCTCGATGAAGATGCCAAGTTGATGAGGGAGAAGCTAAGCCGAAGATAGGTGTCACAAATTACTGTTCTACGGATGCCATCAAAGCAATATTGATATTCGTTTGACAGTCCTGTCGTTCTACAGACGAGGCAAAGATAGCGTTATCTCCTACTTCTGTCCGGCTGGTTGACAATCGCGCTAGTGCAGGGTCTTTCACTCAAAGTGCCCGGCCGCGCAGCGCGTGGAGGGTCGGACAAGCACTTACTGAACTTGGGGACGGGAGAGCTCCCGTACGAGTCGTATGTAAATAACAACCACACTTAATAACTCATAATCAAAGTAAAATAATTACTCACCTTGGTACAGATGATGTTGTAAATCTCCTCCACCTGCATCTACACATTTGTGGCATCGTCTAAGGTCATTTTGGTTGGTTGGTTGGTTCTTAAGTTTAGGGGCTGCAACAACGCGGTCATGTAGCCCCGTGTACTTTGGGTGTGTGTAGAATCTGTCTGATAACCGGTGTTGATTGTGATGACTGCATTAGTCTGTGTTATCTGTTTTTTTAAATTCAAGTAAGGACTGCAGGCTTTTGAATGTATCAAATAGTTCCTACTGTTGCTGCTAAACGCCACCGTCAACGACTACTAGTTCAGAACTTAGCTACCAGACGCCACCGCAGTCGTCTCTTGGCAACGAACGTAGGAACCTAAGAGCGTTGTTTACATTCTTAACCTATACAATTTAGCTTCACACAGGTGTAATTAGTGGAAGGTTCTTTAACATGCCATAAATCTATGATATGGGACCGCCAGCTTTACTTGCCCTCAGAAGGAAAGCATACTGAGGGATTTTAACGCTCTTAAAAAATCCGACGACTTCGGCCGGATTTGAACCCGCAATCTTGGGCATAGAAGCTCAGCATGCTACCAACTACGCCACCGAAGCCGCTAAGGAAATTTTCATTCACACGCTTTAGTTCATCTACCGAGATAGCCTCAATTTCTCTCGTGATATTTTGTTTGAGTTCATCTAGAGTGTGAGGGTTTGTTGCATGAACCTTACTTTTCAATTTTGAAACACAATAACAATTAACCAATAACCACATACACATCTTAATCAATAACCACTAACACGTACACGCGTTATAAACTTACAACACTTATAACTTAACTAGCAGTAGTGCCCGACTTCGCCCGGTGGATTTATTTGTTTTACAGAACTGGAGCGCTCAAGGATAAGGATCGGAATAAATGAAAGTAAATTTAAAAGCACCAACGCTTATTGCAGCTGATAACCTCAGTATACTGCGCCAACACCATCGCCCTTCAACAGAGGCATACTATTGTTATGATGATAACTGTTTTAAGGGGCCAAATAAATCCTTTTGCACTTATTACTCCCTGTTACTGCAATTTATAAGCAGCTCGCAATTCTGCACCAGAACACTGGTAGGGGCGACGTGATGCGGCCCGCATTATATGGCAACAATAGACTTCGGTATTTTTGAAGCCGTTCTGGAGCGCTTGTTCTTCCGACTTACTGAACAAAAATCAATCTTTAAGGTTACCTGAGAGGTGTAGCCTAATGCTACTTAGCCTAAACGATTACTCTTGAATCAGACTGTTGTTGTTGATTGAGTCTTCAGTCTTTTGACTGGTTTGATGCAGCACTCCATGCCTCCCTGTCCTGAGCTAATCGTTTAATCTCTACATAGCTACCACACCCGACATCCGAGGCAATCTGTATAACATATTCTAACCTTGGTCTACCCCTACAGTTCTTGTCCTCGACCCTTCCTTCCATAACTAAGCTTGCTATGCCTGGGTGTCTTAGTAAGTGTCCTACCAACCTATCTCTTCTCTTCAGTAGCAGTCGCCAGAAATGCTTTCTGCTCCGGGTGCCGAGTGCTAGCTCTGTTATTTGCGCCCAGAGGGCAGCTATCATGTAGAATTTTTGTCATTCCTTGGAGCGCTATGAAGGTCAAGGATATCTGAGCTGCTTGACAATATAGCGCTTTCTAGTAGAGAAAGGATGAACATTGTGTTGGCGGACAATCCCGAGGTTAATTTTGCCATTATGACCACAGCCTACTGAATTCAAATGGGTTCTTTAACATGCCAACAACGTATTACATGCGTCCCGAGTTTTGTTTGTCATCTTTCAAAAATCACTTACCATGGCCAGGAGCGAACCTGCAAGCATGGGGGTTGGTAGTCCGACACGATAACTACTCACCCACCGTGGCAAGTAAGCAGGAGCTGACAGATGTGAAGATTACAATCAGCTTGATAACTCAGTCATACTTCAAAGATCCTGGTTAGAATAATTTACAAGAGGATGGAAAGTCAGATAGAAACAGAGTTGGCTGAAGTCCAATTTGGTTTCAGGAGAAACTTACAAAGGAACGGATTGCGGTGTAAACTTCTAATCTGGTTAAAACTTAGTACAGAATGTTCATACAAAGTTTTGCAATGACGTAGTGAAAACCGCACGGACCACTTTCAAATTTGAACGCGAATATTGAACGCCGAAAACCTGCCGAGCAACGGCATGACTAAGAGGTGGGAAGAGGTAAAGCTGACCTTGAATCCTAGCAGCACGTGATGGCTTTTGGCCACCTACCCTCATCCCGTCACTCTCTTATCAGTTCGGTAGGGCTATGCAAAAAAAAAGTGATGTTTCGGATGAACAGGTCCCAAATCGTACCGTCATCATGCCATGTAAGTGTGACACTTTTATTTCGTCTGTTCTTAATTTTACTGGCACAGACAACAATAATGTTAAAAAATTAACTTCACAGTCAGAATATTTACAAATGTCAGAAAGTGTCAACGACGATGTTCAATAGGAACACCTTACAAATTTTAATCATTTGAATGTGGTAGTTTGTCCACAAAGCTGTTTTTCTGAAAGTGATCGCTACGGAAGCTTGTGCTCGCGAGTCATCGCGTGTTGCTAGGATTCAAGGTCAGCTTTACCTCCCACCTCCTCCCTCATGCTATCACCCGGCAAGTTTTCGGCGTTCAAAATTGGAAGTGGCCCGTACGGTTTTCACTACGTCATTGTACAACTTTGAAGGAATATTGTGTTCTAAATTTCAACCAGATTAGAATTTAACACCGCAATCCGTTCCCTTGTTAGGAGGAAGAGAAGCTGTAGGAGGTCTTAGGCTGATCTTGGAAGGTAGTATAAGGAAAGTTAAGAGAACATTCATGACATTTGTAGACTTAGAAAAGACTTGAAATCTTGAAAAAGATTGGAATGAAGTACAGGGATAGGAGGGTAATCTACAATCTATACAGAAAACACACAGCGGTTATTCGAGTCGAAGGTCATGAGATAGAAGCTGGTATTCAGAATGCTGTAAGGCAATGCTGCAACTTATTACCCATACTTTTCAATCTATACATTGAACAAATAGTGAAGGAAATTGGAGACAATTTTAAAGTAGGAGTTGGTTGGTTCTTAAGTTTAGGGGCTGCGACAACGCGGTCATGCAGCCCCGTGTATTTTGGGTGTGTGTAGAATCTGTCTGATAACCGGTGTTGATTGTGATGACTGTATTAGTGTGTGTTATCTGTTTTTTTAAATTCAAGTAAGGACTGCAGACTTTTGATTATTTCAAATAGTTCCTACTTTTGCCGCCAAACGCCACCGTCAACGACTACTAGTTCAGAACTTAGCTACCAGACGCCACCGCAGTCGGCTCTTGGCAACGAACGTAGGAACCTAAGAGCGCTGTTTACATTCTTAACCTATACAATTTAGCTTCACACAGGCGTAATTACTTGAAAGTTCTTTAACATGCCATAAATCTCTGATATGGGACCGCCGGCTTTACTTCCCCTCCAAAGGAAGGCATACTGAGGGATTTTTAACGCTCTTAAAAATCCGACGACTTCGGCCGGATATGAACCCGCGTTCTTCGGCATAAAAGCTCAGCATGCTACCAACTACGCCACCGAAGCCGCTCAAATTCTGAGATTTGCTGATGACATCGTCATCTTAGCCAATTCACCAGACGATTTGAATGAGTTTTTAAATGGTATGGAATCCGTCTTGAGGAAATAATTCATGATAAAAATCAACAAATTAATGTCAAACAAAAATAATGGAATGCATCCGAAATAAATCAGAAACCCCTATGAACGATGACAGGCTTAAGGAAGTAGGAGACTTCTGTTACTTGGGAGGCAAAATAACCAGTGATGGACGAAGCAAAGAGGATATAAAAAGTAGCTTAGTTCAGGCAAAGAAAGCATTTTTACTGGAAAGGAATACAGAATTAGGTATTAGAAAGTCATTTTTGAAAGCCCTTGACTAGGACGTGACACTCTATGGAAGTGAAACTTGGATTGTTGGAGCAGCAGAAAAGAGGAGAATTGAAGCGTTTGAAATGTTGTAGTGTTATAGGAGAATGATGAAGATCAGATGGGTAGATAAACACATGAAGAGGTATTAACACGAGTGGGAGAGGAGAGATGTTTCCGGCGACTCCTTATGAAGAGAAGAGATAGGTTGGTAGGACACATACTAAGACACCCAGGAATAGCAAAATTAGTTATGGAAAGAATGTTGAGGACAGGAACTGTAGGGGTAGACCAAGGTTAGAATATATTAAACAGATTGTCTCCGATGTAAGGTGTGATAGATAATGTAGAGATGAAGCGTTTATGTCAGAACAGGGAGGAATGTAAAGCTGCATCAAACCTGTCAAAAGACTGAAGACTCAAACAACAACACCAACATTTCATGGCCTTAGTGTGCAGTGTGGTCCAACCCGCGGCCCGCCTGTTCATTTTTATTGACCCTTGCCCTTCTTTTTGCCCTTCACTCTTCGACAGTTTTAATCTGTGGCGTGACTACCTTAATTTTCAATTTCATTCAGTAATGTTATGAAGGGTGCAGGTGGGAAAGGATAGATCCCGAAAAATACGCCAGTAATCAGAATTGTCTTTCCACGAATATGTACGGCACGAGATGCGCCTCGCCTCCAGGCGACATCTGGTTGTCTGCCAGTGATTGGCTGCTAATAATTTCGCGATCGTTCGTGTGCTGCGGCGGATTTCCCTATAAAAGGGAGCTCAGGGCTGTTCGGAGAGGTTGTTTTTGACAAGGGAGGTTGTTCGAGATATATGGTACGACGAGAGTTTGTTGTCATCGTTGTTGCGAGAGCGGTACCTAATATGGCGGGACTTAATAAATGGCGTGTTGAAGATGAGAAACGACAATTTCAGTTAAAGTGGCAGGAAAGATACTTTTTTGTTGAACATAATGGAAAACCACAGTGTGTTAACTGTTCTCAAGTCTTAGGTGTTTCGAAGGAGTATAACGAGAATAGACACTGTACCAGCTTGCCTAAATCAAAATACGATCAATACCAGCGAAGTTGCCAGAAGTTGTGTGTTTAATGATTTGAAGATGAAACTAACAAGACAGAAGAATATATTCAAGCAACCATAAAACACTGCCGGTTTAAAGGCATCTTATGAGATATGTTTAGAGCTAGCTCATAGTAAAAAAGTATTTAAGGGATGGTGAGCTCATTAAGAGATGTGCTGTAAAATGGCATTTTCATTTGGAGATAATAGGATGGCTAAAAATTTTGAAACAGTTTCCTTGTCTCATCAGACAGTTAGTAGAAGAATTAATGATATGGCTGCTGAAGTTTCAGGTTCTCTCAAGAGCATTTTGAAAAAATGCGAATTTTACTCTCTAGCTCTAGATGAGAGCACAGATATAGCTGACATCGGCCTGCTCCTTATCTTTGTCAGAACAATAAACGAAGAATTTGAAATTCATGAAGAACTATTGGAATTAAGATCATTAGAACCTAGCAAAAAATGCATTGACATATTCAACGCACTAGATGATGTCGTTTCTAGTAAATATGGAGGTTTTGTGAAGTCCTCTGGCATTGCAACAGATGGAGCTAAAGCAATGGTTGGTCCTAACATTGGTTTAGTAGGACTGTGCAAAGAAAAAGGATTGAATATTTTGTTTTTCCATTGTATTATCCACAAGGAGGCTCTCTGTGGAAAAATTATAAGGCTCAGTGAGACAATGAAAACTGTTGTAAATACAATACATTTAATAAGGGGAGGCATAAAGCCTGTAGACAGGGCATTTATTGCATTTCTGGACAATTTGGAAGCTAAGTATGGTGACATTTCATTGTACTGTGAAGTGCTGGAAATTGCTTGCAACAGTTTTTTGGGTTGAGGAATGAAATTCTTGCTTTTCTCAAAAATGAAAATATTGGGCATGAGTATCAAGAAATAATGGAAGAAATCCAGTTTTTTAAATTTTCTGACAGATTTAACATCCCATTTAAATTCTTTAAACCTGAAACTACAAGGCAGAAAACAAAATATCTCCCAGCTTTATGGACATCCACAAAAAACTTGATGTAATGCAAATTGCATTGAAGGCAAATAATATGGCACACTTCCCATCTTGTCAGCAGTTGAAAGAAGAAAAAAGGGACATAAATGTTAGTATGATTCATGAAATAACAATCTTGAAAGAGTTCCAGAACAGATTCCCGGATTTTGATTCCCTAAAACCAAAACTTGCACTGTTCAACAACCCCATGGATATTGTACAGCCTCCCAGGGGTATGCACCCCTTGGAGACCATCCCCCCATCATCTGCCTAAATCTCCTAACGGGCAACCCTTGGAAAGCCGGGCCAACATCCATAAAACGTAGCAAGGACAGCTTGCCACTATAGAAAGCAGCTCAGTCCTTGCACAATGGTTACACATAGCGACATACTATTAACTGGGCCAGCAATGCCTACACATTGCTGACAACATAGCGCCGGAGAGTATAAGAAGGCATCTTAATGAGGTCAAAGGAGCTCTCCATTATCAGTGCTTCAACGATACGGCCGAAGGCTACGCCGGTGTCATCAGAGGTGAGTCAGTCAGTCGTGTTCAGACATCCTACTTTTGTAACCTGTAACCCACCACTTGTACTACATTGTGAACATAATTACATTCCCTACAAGGGATTCATACTCAGAATTACAGACCAATAAACACTTGGTCAACACATCACACTAGCCTTACTGTTTATACGCCTCTTTACATCCCAACGCCCTTCCTTATTCCCGTCACGGTAAGACGTGACAGACGGTAGTCTAATAGCGCTAGCTCAGATATCATTGTGTTCCTCGCGGCGGCCCGGCTGCCAGAGAGCAGCGCGTGCCACTTAGCTGATACGAGCAGAGTCAGTTACATAATAAGCAGTCAGCTGAGCGACCAGCACAGTGACCCTTGCATTGGGTCCCATCCCTTCAAACACTACTACATTATTTACAGGAACGCCCCCTAGTTCCTAGCACACTACAACACTCTACACTGGTCAGCTTACCCTGCCAAGGGCAGCTACCCTTTTTAGGCACAACCTTACAAATTAGTACAATAACTCTTCCTTTTAGATCCACCCCCAAATAAGGGATCTAAAACACTGGTGGAGGCGGGGTACTACGCATAGAGAACGGGACTCAACCAACGAGCCCTCGTAGTTAAAACGACCCCTTCCGTACCGCAAAAAGCCAAGCAAATAGTGAAAAAAAAAATTTCCCAGACAAAAAACACCATTTTTGCTCCAAAACTAGCTAAACAGGGGAAATTCTTATTAAACCAACCCCCCAGCCCCAGAAAGAATCAAACAGATACGTAAATACACTGTCAAACACGCACAGATTTTTTTTATTCACATACACTTCAGTCAGAATGACGCCTCATGCAGAGATTGCAAACCATAGAGGCAATAGGGTTACGCCAACATTATTAACATTATTAATAAGATGCCAGAGACATATACAGAGGCGACAGACACAAATACGGGCACTCCAAACAAAAATCGGGGCAATAAAGGGCAAACAGCCATACACCCCGTCAGAGGGTAGGACAGCGCGATTAAGATGCGCACATACACTCTTGAATCACATACATGAACACCTCAATAGGATCCATGTCCAAAGAAACAAAATATACCAACAATTAATCACCACACATGGTCCCGTAATAGATAATGCAACCCTCGAGAGAATGAGGGTGCACTACACAGGTTTACACGCCCAATACAGGGAGCTAATTCGCGGCCAAGCGCTTCTCCAACTAGCGGCCACAAAACTATACACAGCACAGGAACATTAATACAGTAATTTGCAAACAGACCATAAGCCTCAATAGGCAGTACACCCAAATTTGGGACGAATACCGTGAGCTCCAAGCCAACAAGGCCATTTTTGAGTTCAGGGTAGGGCTACCAGCCCAGCCGAGAGAGGACATAAGCGTAGATACGCTAACTCGACAATTTACGAGGATGTCCCTCTCGCCATGTACTGCCACACAACGGAAGGAGTTCGCCGTGGCCACAGTCAGGAAGACGGCCAGGTTAGGCTCCAACTTACTGCAGAATAAACCTAACACAAACACACGTCCTTCAGCTCCGGATCGGAAGGCAATTTTGCCAAACCGAGGGGCAGAGCCTAGAACAATCCCCTCGGAACAAAGGGACGAGAGGGAGTTGAAGCCAGGGCCATTAAACACACATGATATGACAGGGAAACAAAGGGACATAACCACGTCATGGGATGAGGACGTAGAGCCCGCCCTACAGCACATAAAGCCTACATACACGTACACAGATAGGCTAACACAATGGCAGGGGTCGGCCGTGGCCAAATGCCAGAAAGCGGTCAGGCTACAAGCCACCACATTGCCAGGGCATAAACAGGCAGTTAAGCGGCCTTTACCGCCAGTTCAAAGGGCAATTTTGCCAGAACGAAGGCGAACACCGGCATTAGTCCCTCAGGATGCACGATACACGCACGCACATTTTGACCAGGCATTACCACACACTACACGGAGGCGATAAGAAAATAGACCAACAAGTACATAATAAACATAAAATTGCATTTTTTTTCTCTTATTTTTTGTATATACAGTGCAACATAGCCAAATTAGAAGGAATAATTCTAAATCCTTCTTGTTTTTTTTTCGGAACCATGGCATTTTTCTCTCAGGCCATCAATGGTTATTGGGCGAAGTGGTTAACACCATAACGTAAAGTCTCTAATATGCTAAGCCAAGTGGAAGCCAAGCAGGCTTCAGGCCGAAAAAAAGATATTTTGAACACAGCTTAAGCATAAAATCACAGCATAAAGCTTAAGTGAGTCTTTCTAGGTAGAAATGACTAAACGTTCTATGTTATGGTTCCACAGTCTGATAGATTCTCTTGTTGCGGGCGAAAGCCGTATGCGTGGCAAGAAGTAAGAATCTCAAACTAGTTTCAAAAATTTGGTGAGGTGTGCTTTAACCAACTGAAAAGCCCAATTGCACACCGGGACGAGACACTGTCATTTTGTTGAGTTACAATTACTTTGAAGGGCAGGTTTGAATCCCACAGTGCACTGGCTTTGCTCGTGACGTGGATACAAGTGTATCAATTACGTCTTGCAATGGCCTTCCCAATGTGTAATAGACAAGGTCGGTAGAGTCCCCTGAGATGTAACCAGATTACTATAGTGCTAACGTCACCTACTAGGTGCATAGTACGATCAGGACCTACTTACCATTTTTTTTTTAAACATTTTTTTTCATCGCCGTCCGGCAACCCACTTTAGCAAAGCATACAGTAGTGGACAGGCAACATACAAACATATATCCTATACCTTTTCAAAATGCTCTCTTAACACGGAGCGGGGCATAGCTCATTTTTTTTCCTCCTCTTTCTCTGCCCCACTCATTAGGCCCGATGAAAAAAAAAAGGGTGGCCAAGTTGAACTGTATGTATTTAACCCATAGGCAGACGTGACACGTTACATTGCCTGTAATATATTTTTTTTTATCATTTCCACAACAACACGTAAGCTAAAACGCTAACACACCGTAGGATGAAAACCCCAGACTTTGGGAAGCCCTGCATATTTTTGGAAATCACACAATCAATTTACATAGCCACATGACAGTAAAATACTACCAAACTGTCCCGGAGACACAACCTGAATAGTGCCAGAAACAATTACTCTGGGTAAAAGATGGTCTCAAAACCCGCAACCTTCTGAATACCGAGAATATAAGGTTGGGTAGATATCCAGTTCTAGAATAGAAAAATGGGAAAGCTAAGACAGATTGGGACAGTCCCACTAACAACGGTATCTACAGATCAACGGTCATGTTAAACCACAAGTTTTTTTCTACAATGAGAGAGGCACTGCTAGCAATCACTACAGACAGCAATCAAGTTCACACACACACACGTGCAGAAAACTAGGACGTGGGCTGAACATGAAACAAATGAAAGCACACAACATCGTAATTCAACACCGTCGTATCAGCAGTAACATACTCCTCAATGAGCAAGACTGCTCGACACAGACAAGCCGAGCCAAATCCTAATGGACAGAAACCAACACATCATTCACGGCCGATCTAAGGACCCCATAACTCCCAAAATTACACTACGAGGAGAGTTCAAAAATACGCAAACTCCTCACAGCATTGAGTACTTTCGTTTGCGCATAGCAGATACACAGTACATGTGCCATAATATATCCGGCAAAGAGAGGGTCACACCAAGTCTTTACAGACAACCGGATTCGAACCCATGACCACACACCACACTCGTACCAAAAACTAACTATCCAATGGTATTTTTGGTACACGAAACACAAGCAAACACCACAAGGGGGAAGCCCCAAGCCCTGAAACACAACGCAGACATAGGACACAGAGAATGACATAAGGTCACGGGTCTGAGTCCCAGTAAAAATTAGACACAAGGGAAAGCAGTTATCCAGGCTCCCAACCACACCGAAATTGGCCCATACAAATGCATGAACAGGGAATACTACATTTCCTCCCACCAAAAGCCAGACATAAAATCTCGAATTACACCAGACATAGAGAATACATTTCCCAGACACAGGTAGGAAAATTTCGCAAGACACAAGTCTTAGGGAACAATGGCCACACAACGTCATTACCTAACTAGGATGAATTGCTACATTAGTCCGCTAGGAATCTAAAACAATGACCACACTTGCATACGTGCAGAAAAACACATACCAACTGCTGACTTGCAGACTATTCACACTGCAATACTGCGGTGACAAGACACTATTGCGTACCGCCAGTGACCGTGAAATTACAAACACATAACAATTATAACACCATACATTTTTTTTCCACACTGCAAAAACATTTGGCAATGGACAAGACGTGACACAGCGGAACTTATCTTGGGCCTATAAGGGCACGTTCGCAAGGACGTTGGCAAGCCACGGGCGCCTTCTGCCCACACAGGCGATACATATTACGACTTAGCCTGAAACAGACCAACCGTCCGCGTGGTGTAGCGGAACATAGTCACACACACGCACATGCACTCAACGATTAGGAGCAAACACAGACAAGATCCCCCCCATAATAACTTCTTTTATCGATCGTAAGGCATAGGAGGCATTACAGATGACTAGCACATGACCAGTCGCACTACGACCACTGGCCACATTTACAAATGGCAGACCAGATTAGGTCATGCAGCTCTACTATCCCAAGGCGCGGATAGAAAGCCAACATGGATCAAGGGAGGATGACCAACCATAGGTGGATAATCCCAGAGGGATTACCAACATACTACAGCAGGCTACCATGGTTAATACCCAATTCCCTTCCAATAACCCTCTCACGCCCAACATAAACCAACGCAGACACATCTACACGACCAAAAACAGCTACACTACATTACAAAGTACACACAAGGGGTTGATGGACTTCATGCGTCTAAAGAGCAGGCATGCTACGCCTTGCGCCACGATGCTACCACCTGAGTATTAGGGGTGGGTCAGCAAACATTAAAGAAGCATAATGCGCCTCTCCAAATGAGAGAGGAGGCCATAGATATATATTAACCATTCTTTAGTACTTAAACACTCCCGCATGACAGGAATATATTGGTATTATGCCCCACCCTACACCTATCCGTACATGAAGGCAGACACTTCATATCCAGAGACATGCATGAGTATCCCATCCATTTACCAGGGATTTTGATATCAAACCTGCATGAAATTTTCGTATCTTTGCAATCCCCGGAATTACCTCCCCAGTCCACTCACTATAGGAACATCCCAGCGGCATCAGCGGTTCCAGGCCACCACTAACGTGGAACCCAAAGGTGCGCAACCCCTTCCTACCATACTTTAAGCCCACTCAACAAATAACTACCCCCAGATCCTAATAACAGGGTACCTGACATTACAGACCCTACTAACACCTCCATTAAGGTAAAGAAAGCATTATTGCTGGAAAGCTGACGTAGCGATGGTAGACCAGAAGTAGCCTATGTACTTAGAAGATCTACAACCCCGCAACACTGGAAATATTTTACATTTTACACAGAGATTAAACCATTTACACAGGTTACGCTACATTTTTTTTACAAAGGAATCTGATACGATCTGATTGATGACAACGGTGTAAGCCGAAGGTCAGAGGGACCACACCGGAGCAGAGCTGGGGAAGGCGATGTGGACCCTTACCCCAGTTGGCTCGACAGCGCAGCGACCTCACTTAACTGACGACTAGACCGAACAGACGAACTACGTAAGGTCAAAGCATTCGGGACCGGACACGGGCAAACATCGAGATCTAGGGGTGCATATTAGCCCATCCCCCTTGTCGGAGAAGGTTACACCCACTATGTGTCACGGTCATCGAAGCCGAGATCTGCAGGGTGACTTTCTGAGGATGGCGGGAGAAATAGCTCACTCAGCGCCGGCCTCGGGAACTATCCCTAGAGACGACCCCATTATGACTAGACTTCTAGTTAAGTTTAAATTTAAGTAGGCACGGCTTCCATAGCGGGAAGCAAAACTCCTGTGCGTTGGAGAAGAATACTAATGCGAAAAGCATACCACGATTGCCGATACAGGCGAAGATTACTGCGAAAAGCAAACCACGATTGCCGATACAGGCGAAGATTATTGCGAAAAGCAAACCACGATTGCCGACAAAGGCGAAGAAAATATTATGCCATTGGACCACAATGTCCAATGCCCACATAAATGGCGACGCATCGGGCAGCCAAAGGGCATTAAGAGAGGGGCATTGCGAGCACCTCATAAGGGTTACGTGGGCGGCCCACCTACGACTACACACGCAATGGAAACAATCAAAGAAATGGAAGGTACAGCAGGCGAAACGGTTTGCTTTAGTGGCACCGTAAGCCGCCTGTGACTAGGTTAGTACTAGTATTAAGGCCTAGATTAGATGTCGACAATAGTATTAAAACGGAGGGGACTACGAGACATTGTCGGGTTCCGGTCCCGGCAATGTGATACAAGGGAACCACCGCGAGAGAAATCAAACGGACAGCCTCCATCTAAATTTTAGTACTTAAGTCATAGTGCCATGTTAAGGTCACTTAGATGTAAGCAAATTTACTAACAGCTGTTGCTAATAATAGCACAGCACATTTCGGCTTTAGAATAAGGTCCACTCGGCATGTAAATACAGAATAGTTTTACAGTTAAGTAATTTTATCAATAAGTAAAATAAGTAGTGTAAGATAACGCCGTTCGGCGCCTGATAGCCCAGAAACCTGGCATCAGGGTAAGTCCGACAACTCATGATAAGGCATGATAATTCGTTGTAAGGTAACATAAACCTACATTTAAGGCATTTTTTTTATATATATATAGATCACAATAGAATATCTCGGCACTCGGTGACTAAAAATCCGTTACCGAGGTAAGCCCGACCATACTTAGGATAAACTAGGTTAAAATAGGCTAACCTAGGTTAAGTTAGACTTCGGTGGCGCTACACTTAGTTTCCAAACTAAGCGCTACCAAGGAAGGTTATATATATACCTGTAATGAATTATAATGTATTGTACTGTACTATTCATAGTTAACCCACTTTTACCCACACAGGAAGACCACGGAGCCACGAGAGATAAACATCTTTATATGGATGCATTTTTTTTTGTTTTGAATTACAGGTAACCCAGAACGTGTATATGTCCGTGGTAAATATATTACCAAAATACACATACATGTCATACACAAATACACTCCTTATCAATTTTGGTTGCACCCTTAAAGGTGACAACGCCAGCGGTCAGCGGTGGACAGCATACGTGGGATGATGACCATCGCTGAACGCAAGCACATTTCAGAATACGCAAATGAAGCGTTACTTCAGGCTCAAAGGGCGACACAGAGTTTGTAAGTGCCGGACCTTCGACCCTAAGGTGGGATTCCGACCCACGACGGAAAACCACGAGGTTAGGTGATAAATACAGGGAGAGGATAGTGGACTAGCCACTAAACCGCACCAGGGACGGCCGATTAGAGAACGGTCGGCGAGGCATAATAGTGCGGTGCGCGCCAAGTATAAGAGGTATGCAGTAACTGGCCAGGTAACAGAGCTCTATAAGGTTTATATGTATATATATGATAGTGATAATTATAAAGTGTAAATTATTTTGTATTTTCTCGCCATGTCATACAATTGCAAGGGTCCACAAGAGTGGCAAGAATACTTATACGTACAGGGTACCCACATGGCAACCATTTTTTTTTTTTATGTTCATCTTCATTACATGTTTACTATGTTCAATTATAACTTGTCAAGGATTTTACAAATGTAAGGATTACTATTATTATCGGGTCATATCTGTTACCATTATCAAGACCACCAATGTACATAATGTCTATGATTTGTTTTCTTTCATTTTTCCTTCTTCTAACTTCCCCATTTGTCAGGGTGTTCCGTTTCATCCCGAACCAATAAATACACTTTGATCATATCCCTTAAATTATACCCTGGAACACCCATTTTTTTTCTATTCTCTCCTATCTTTCTCTTTGCAGGGAGCACTTTTTTCCCCAAAGTAAAGCCAGACGACACAATTCCTCGCCTAGCTGGGTTTTTTCCTCCCTGCACAACTATGTAACGAATCACCATCAAAAACCATGTTTTTTTTTGAAACTAGCAATATGCCAGCAATAGCAAGGGCAATTTTTATTTACATGTCAAATTTCTTTTAATGTCAAATTTTTCCCAAATGTCAATTTTTTTTTTCAAATGTCAATTTTTTCTCGATGTCAAATTTTTCGCAATGTCAATTTTTTTTGTTTTGTTAATTTCCATTTTCACAATGCCAATATCAGTGTATACATATATCTGTACATCCCATAACCCTCCCCTCTGAACACGGGCTCACCTCACACCCACACTTCGACACGACACCGCCAGGAGATACGAGGGGGTTTCAAGGACCACTACGTCAACATCCCAACCTCCAGTTCCGTTCCCGTTCGCGAGGACGCGAACAAATGAAGGAAGACGCTTGTACAGCCTCCCAGGGGTATGCACCCCTTGGAGACCATCCCCCCATCATCTGCCTAAATCTCCTAACGGGCAACCCTTGGAAAGCCGGGCCAACATCCATAAAACGTAGCAAGGACAGCTTGCCACTATAGAAAGCAGCTCAGTCCTTGCACAATGGTTACACATAGCGACATACTATTAACTGGGCCAGCAATGCCTACACATTGCTGACAACATAGCGCCGGAGAGTATAAGAAGGCATCTTAATGAGGTCAAAGGAGCTCTCCATTATCAGTGCTTCAACGATACGGCCGAAGGCTACGCCGGTGTCATCAGAGGTGAGTCAGTCAGTCGTGTTCAGACATCCTACTTTTGTAACCTGTAACCCACCACTTGTACTACATTGTGAACATAATTACATTCCCTACAAGGGATTCATACTCAGAATTACAGACCAATAAACATTTGGTCAACACATCACACTAGCCTTACTGTTTATACGCCTCTTTACATCCCAACGCCCTTCCTTATTCCCGTCACGGTAAGACGTGACAGACGGTAGTCTAATAGCGCTAGCTCAGATATCATTGTGTTCCTCGCAGCGGCCCGGCTGCCAGAGAGCAGCGCGTGCCACTTAGCTGATACGAGCAGAGTCAGTTACATAATAAGCAGTCAGCTGAGCGACCAGCACAGTGACCCTTGCATTGGGTCCCATCCCTTCAAACACTACTACATTATTTACAGGAACGCCCCCTAGTTCCTAGCACACTACAACACTCTACACTGGTCAGCTTACCCTGCCAAGGGCAGCTACCCTTTTTAGGCACAACCTTACAAATTAGTACAATAACTCTTCCTTTTAGATCCACCCCCAAATAAGGGATCTAAAACAATATTGAAGTGAGTGAGGTGCTCTGCGGCCTTCAAATGGACATTTTTGATCTTCAGGCAGACCCATTCTACCAGACTAAAGAGTGTGATGTCCCTAACAATTTCTGGCAACTGATTTCTAAAGAACGTTTTCCTAAACTGCTTAAATTCTCTCTGCAAGTGGTATCGCTGTTTGGCAGTACGTATGGGTTCGAAAGTGCTTTTTCTGCTCTCAAACAAATTAAATAAAAAACGAGAAATCGAATTAAAAGTGCTTCACTTGAATCGAACCTGAGACTTTACCTTACTGAACTTACAGTGGACATTGATACACTTGTATCAGGAAAGCAGTGCAAATCATCACATTGATTTCTCGACTGTAAAATGAAGTGGTATATGAAACTAGTAATATTAAACTTCTTTAAATATAAATTTTAATAAATGTTTTTCAGTAGAATATGTAATACGATTTCTCTCTGGAATGCCTCTGGCCCTCACATTCCTATACTTAAGTTTGATTGGCCCTCGGGTAACTAAAGATTGGACCACCCTGAAGGTATCTGATGATGATCGCTTGACGATCGAAACTAGCCATTCGGGTGAATTTCTTAAGCTCTTGTACTGTATGTTTTTCAGGTTTAGCGCACAACACCCAAATTGGGAACAATCTCGTTGACTGACTAAAAAGCATAACTTTCGTTTACTAAGTGGCTATTGAAAAATGGCGTCAAACTTGATAATACTCATATATTATTATTTATGTTCGACCCTGACTATTATATGTCAGAAAAAATGTACTATAATGAGGCTCATTATAACACTATTTTTCATTATGAAACAGTTTCTCCCACCAATCAGAGCTCAAGAAACAGTTGTTTGACCAATTAGATAATTAGATGCGCTGAGTTCCACGGCCTTCTAATTTAAATTTCACTGCCTGGCCTAGTGTCATAGTAGGGTAATCGAGGAGGCCATGGTCAAATACAAGGCATTCTCTGCCTCTCATGCGCTCTGTTCAGTACATAAAACTGGCGAAATCTCGACAGATATTTATGAATATTTATGTTCAAACATAAAATAGTTATAATAATTATCGTCGAACATAAACAGTCGTATGCAACTCGCCTATGAGGTAATTAAGACACTCGTATGGAAATTATAAAACTCGCATACGCTCGTTTTATAAACATACTCGTGTCTTAATTATTGCCATTATAGGCTCGTTGCATAATTTACCATATTATCATTATTCATAAAAATGTCCCGCTTGAAGTCTGAAACTGTTCTGTAAGTTTACCGAAATCTAATTTATTCTTCTTTTCGTATTGTTACAGCTCCAACAATTACGAAACATGTTCGATTTGGAGGGTCACCGCATGTGCGACAACACACGCCCTATCCAGAAGCTCAACGATCGCTTCGTGCGGTATATGGCACCCGAGGAGCTGGGCTAGGCCCAAAATAGCCCGCCCCCTTCCTTACAGTGTCCATGTAACCTGTTTAAAAACATTAGAATATACAATAGTATCATGAACTTACCGTAGTTTTGTTTCTTACTGTCAATTGTTTTTTCTAGAGCACCCCACAGCGTAGTCATGCGTGTAAAGTGGCGCACCTCAACTGTAATGTAGAGCTAGGAATCCGGGGATTGAAGGGTCCAATCTTGACGATGACAGTGGCAATCCTTAGTCGGGCGCACATTGACGCGCAGGAGGCGTAGGCTGACTTTTGAGGGGGGAACACCGCTAATTGAGACGCAGAACAGGTCAGGGCAGTACTACAACACGCTCACCGGGTAGCCTACATAGCTGTGTTTGTGCATACCTTATATTCAATAAATTGAATTATTTATTTATTACAAGCTGTACCCGGCATGCGTTGCAATGCCATTCAAGAAAGTGTTGGCGTTGTATTTTTGTTTCTTGAAGTGCTTTTGAATACACAATATATTTTTCAATTTCCGTTAACTGCCTCTAAGCCATCGTAAACTGGATTTACTAATTTAGAGACATTCGTGGGAGCGTGCACAACAACTCACCGTTTCATCGCAATCGGATGAATGGCATATGAACGCATACGGGATTTTGTTTAAACGATTCGTACGCTGTCACTCATTTGTTGAATCTACTCGTGCGCTACCTATTGTGAAATGGATTTACGACGTGTACACAACAACTCTTCGAAGTTTCATCGCAATCCATGAATGGTATATGACCGCTTCGCGCTTCGTCACTCATTTTTTGCACCTACTGGTGCGCTACCTATTGTGAAATGGATTTACTAAGTCAAAAATCTTCCCTAGCGTGTACACAATATCTCATCAAAGTTTCATCGCAATCGGATGAATGGCATATGAACGCATATGGGATTTTGTTTTACGATTCGTGCGCCGTCACTCATTTGTTGAATCTACTCGTGCGCTACCTATTATAAAATAGATTTACTAAGCCTTAAACCTTCCATGGAGTGTACTCAACAATTTACCAAAGTTTCATCGAAATCGGATGAATGGTGGATGAATGTTAAAACAATTCGCGTGCCATTGCTCATTTGTTAAATCTATTCGTGCGCTACCTATTGCAAAATGGATTTACTAAGCCAGAAAGCTTTCCTGGAGTGTACACAACAATTCACCAAAGTTTCATCACTATCGGACGAATGGTATATGAACGCAAACGGGATATTGTTGAAACGCTACGCGCGTCGTCACTCATTTGTTGAATCAAGTCGTGCGCTACCTAATGTAAAATGGATTTACTAAGGCAGAAACCTTCCCTGGAGTGTACACAACATCTAACCCAAGTTTCATCGCTATCGGACTAATGGTATATGAAGGTATACGGGACTTTGTTGAAACGCTTCGCGCGTCGTCGATTATTTGTAGAATCTACTCGTGCGCTACCAAATGTATAATGGATTTAATAAGCCAGAAACCTTCCCAGGAGTGCACACAACATCTCACCCAAGTTTTATCGCTATCGGATGAATGGTATATGAACGCATATGGAACTTTGTTGAACCACTTCGCGCGTCGCACAGTGTGTCGAATCCCATATCTAGGTGGAAAAAATTCACTGTCGCAATGAAAGCGAAAACTGGCTCATTCGATAGTGAACAAACCAGATGGTGACCTCGGTCTTCCTTTTCGCTGTCTGGTGCGTTGGAGGGAGGGTATAGGTGCTGAAACGTCTTCCTGGCAGTTATCAGGTCATTTGATAGGAGGTGTCGGAGTGAACCGACCGTTGTGATTCTTGTGAGTTCAACGAGGGTTTATCTTCTGCGGCTCATGGAATAGTGAAACGAGGTATGTGTTCGCACTGTTATGCGTAATACAAGCTTTCTGCACTAAATACATAATTTACTTTATGAGTGCCTCATAGTGCCACTTTACTTTAAACGTCATTCGATAGGAAATTTAATGTAGATTCAGGATCTGTAGTGGTTTGGTTGCGCACGAATGTGCATGATGGTATGTTTTCTTATTTTCAGTGACTATGTGGGCATTACCGCGAGAAGAATTTTTTCAACACGTGGCGGCCGTGTCGTAAAGAGGGGCGTACAGACGTCATATTTCAATATGTTATGAATAAATTTGATCTTACAACTCTTACTGACACTCAGGTGCAGGAGCTAAGAAACAAAATTAAGTTGATATCCCATAATATTAACAAAAATGAGAGAGTGCAGGAAGAACAATGCCACGTAGATATGTAATCTACCTATGGAAGCTATTGAGTTACTTAATGACTCCGAAAGAACTTTGACATCAAATGATGAAGACCAGTATACCAATGACTACGATGCTCTGGACTCGACAGAAGAATCAGGTGACGAATGAACATTAGACATTTTGTTATTATTACGGGGAATGAGATTAATGAGAACGTTACTTGACGAATGGACATTTTCTTTTTATTTGCAATGGGAGAAATAGGCCTAATATTCAATATATGTTGTCTTTACTTCCATGCTTTTCTAGAGAAATAATATTGTTTTCGTGTGTGAAGTATGTTTACCAAAACTACGTCATTAACAGGACTGTAAAATGACATTTTGTTATAAAGAAATTGTTTGTATGATTTTGACGAATGTTTATTTTTATTTTTAGAAAATAAATGTTATTTTTTGTGCATATTTCGTTATTATATGTTAATAACAATTTAATATACGTTTTTAATCTGGATGATTTTACATACAGTGACTTCGTCTATTCCCTCAAATAAGGTGTAACAAGAATACTTGACTGAAAGTCTCATTGTTATTCATATTTTATCCAGCTTTGAATAGTATGTTTACCACTGTCATAAACTATCATATACACATCCAAATCGTGATTTTACTACCAAAAATGGATGAATCTTTTGTTGCTTTCGGTCATTTTTTACACCTCACCTTACCCCTCACCCTTATATATATTCCGCCGAAGATCGTACACTTTAGACGATGCCAAAAATGAATTCAGCGACCTCGAAAACGGTATATTGCCAACTTTTAATAGAATCCCAGCACTATTAACGAAGTTATTAATTTTTTCCACCTAGAATAGGGATTCGACACACAGTGCGTCGTCCCTCATTTGTTGAATCGACTCGAGCGCTGCCAATTGTAAAGTGGATTTACTAAGCCATACACCTTCCCTGAAGTGTACACAACATCTCACCCAAGTTTCATAGCTATCGGACGAATGGTATGTGAATGCATATGGGACTTTGTTGAAACGCTTCGCGTGTCGTCGCTCATTTGTTGAATCTACTCGTGTGCTACCTATTGTAATATGGATATACTGAGCCAGAAACCATAACGAATAGAATATAAAGTGTGATCTCTTCTCCCTCAATAGCATGTAATGAATACGGATTGGGTTGGCACTCGCCGCTACGCAGCGCTACAGTCGACTTGAGATTGTTGATTTCCACATATGTTTATGTGTTTATGTGCGATATATTAAGTATTTAACCGGTCGGAGTGTTTTGGTGGTGTTCTGTGCAATCGTTTATTGATATACAAGTGCTTACACTATTACTTCATAGTATTAATACCTGAAATGCTATTGTAGGAAGCATTAACAGAAATGGAATTTAATTTCTTGTCGTGTGTCGACATTATCTTCGTGTGTTAATTTTATTGTTATTTAATGTAAGTAAACAGCAGTTTAGCCCATATATTTTCATGAGTGCTTAATGTGAGTAGTGAAGATGTCTTGCTCTTTTGTACCAGGATGCAGATCTAGCTATGAGGACTGTAAAGAGGTCAGACGGTTTTTCAAACCTCCTAAAGATAAGGAACGTTTTATCAAGTGCAAAGGGGCCATACCAGGGAAGGATAGGGAACTTACTGAAAAGTCCTACATCTGTGATGCTCACTTTTCAGAAGATTTAATTGTTAAATTTGACAAATTTGTGATAGAAGGGAAGGAAGTATTACTTCTCCCAAGAACCAACTGGCGATTGAAAGACTATTCTGTTCCACATATATTTCCTAATTTGCCTAAGTATTTGTCCAGTATGGTGTAAATAAAAATGCTCTTGATGCCATTAAAGACTACTTCTGTGAAGAAAGGGATGAGAATAAAAAGACAATGAGTTAAAAAACATATATGTACCGTAATGCTGAAGGAGGCGTGATCAGTTTTAGACAATAGCCTACTCTATGAAGGGGTCATGACTATGCCTTCTATGTCTGTTAAATGTTAAGTGCTTCTGAAATGATGGTAGTTTATTGAGTTTGGTGTTTGTGGAGTGAAATTTATGGGTATAATTGATTTTTGTAATATTCTAAGGTAAAGTGAAGGAGCCGTGATCGGGTTTAGGCAATAGCCTACTCCATGAAGGGGTTATGAATATGCCTTCTATGTCTGTTTACTGTTAAGTTCTTCTGAAATGATGGTAGTTTACTGATTTCGGTGTTTGTGGGGTGAAATTTATGGTTATTATTGAATGTTATAGTAATCTACGGTAAAGTTGAAAGTTGCGTTCGTACGGCTTTTTTTTCTGTGTTGCAAGTCTGTTAAGGGAATGTAAAATTTGTAACAATGTGAAGAAATCCTTTCTGATAGCGAGGTTATTTTTTCCGTTCTTTTTTTAAATTTACCAATAGCTGGCAAAACTAATTGCATTTTGAACTTGCTCTCTGTCTTCGCTTATTGTCGAATCTGGACTATTACAGGAGACGACTTATTAAATTATAATTGGGCACAGTAAGGTATGTGGAGAAGTCGAACTTATTAGCGCCTATGATGACTTGCGGTGTTTTAACATGTAAAACAGGTCGCAAGGTTTTAAAAGTCTCGTAAGCGCCAATGCTAACTTACATCACAAATCGGAGCCAGCGCTGCGCTGCGGCGGACCAGGCGGACTAGGCCAGTGATATCACTTCTTATTCTATACGTTATGCAGAAACCTTCCTTGGAGTGTACTCATCATGTCACCCAAGTTTCATCGCAATCGGATGAATGGTGTATGAACGCATAGGAGACATACCCACAGACACACACACTATCACGTAATATTGATTTATATATATATATTTATACAAGCTGTACCCGGCATGCGTTGCAATGCCAATCAAAGAAAGTGTTGGCGTTGAAATTCTGTTTCTTGAAGTGCTTTTGGATACACAACATGTTAACTGCCTCTAAGCTATCGTAAAATGGATTTCCTAATTTAGAATCATTCCTGGAAGCGTGCACAACAACTTTCAAAAGTTTCATCGCTGTCACTCATTTGTTGAATCTACTCGTACGCTACATGTTGTGAAATGGATTTACTAAGTGGAAACCCTTCCCTGGCGTGTACACAATAACTCATCAATGATTCATCGCAATCGGATGAATTGTATATGCACGTATACGGGGTTTTGTTTAAACGATTCGTGCGCTGTCACTCATTTGTTGAATCTACTCGTGCGCTACCTTTTGAGAAATGTATTACTAAGTCGAAGCCCTTCCCTGGCGTGTACACAATAACTCATCAAGGTTTCATCGCAATCGAAGAATGTTATATGAATGCAATAGGGGATTTTGTTGAAACGCTTCGCGCGTCGTCGCCCATTTGTTGCATCTACTCTTGCGCTACTTATTGTGAAATGGATTTACTAAGTCCCCTTCCCTGGCGGGTACACAATAACTGATCAATGTTTCATCGCAATCGGATGAATAGTATATGAACGCATACCTGATTTTGTTTAAACGATTCGCGCTCCGTCCCTCATTTGTTGAATCTACTCGTGCGCTACCTACTGTAAAATGTATTTACTAAGTTAGAAACCGTCACGTAAGTGTCCACAACATCTCACCCAAGTTTCATCGCTATCGGACTAATGGGATATGAAGACATAGGGGACTGTATTGAAACGCTCCGCATGTCGTCGTTCATTTGTCGAATCTACTCGTGTGCTACCTACTGTGAAATTTATTTACTAAGCCAGAAACCTTCCTTGGAGTGTCCACCATATTTCACCCAAGTTTCACCGCTAACGGCAGAATGGTATATGACCTTATACGGGACTTTGCTGAAACGCTTCGCGCGTCGTCCCTCATTTGTTGAATCAACTTGTGCGCTGCATATTGTATAGTGGATTTACTAAGCCAGAAATTTTCCAAAGTTTCTTAGCTACGGACGAATGGTACATGAATGCATACGGGACTTGGTTGAAACGCTTCGCGTGTCGTCGCTCATTTGTTGATTCTACTCTTGCGCTACATATTGTAATATGGATGTACTCAGCCAGAAACCTTCCCTGGAGTGCACACAACATCTCACCCAAGTTTCATCGCAATCGGATGAATGGTATGTGAACGTATACGGGACGTTGTCGAAACGCTTCGCGCGTAGTCACTCATTTGTTGAATATAAACGTGCGCTTCGTATTGTAAAATGGATTGACTTAGCCAGAAACCTTTCCTGGAGTGTACAAAACAATTCACCAAACATTTATCACTATCAGACGAATGGTATATGACTTTATACGGGACTTTGTTGAAACGCTTCGCGTGTCATCGCTCATTTGTTGAATCTACTGGTGCGATACCTATTGTAAAATGTATGTACTAAGCCAGAAACCTTCCCTGGAGTGTACACAACATCTCACCCAAGTTTCATCGCTATCGGATGAATGGTATATGAAATTATATGGCACTTTGTTGAAACGCTTCACGCGCCGTTGCTCATTTGTTGATTCTACTCGTGCTCTACCTATTTTTAAAGGGATTTACTAAGCTAGAAACCTTCCCTGGAGTGCACACAAAATCTCAGCCTAATTTCATCGCTATCGGACGAATGGTATATGAACGCAAACGTGACTTTGTTGAAATGCTTCGCGCGTCGTAGCTCATTTGTTGAATCTACTCGTGCGCTGCCTATTGTAAAGTGGATGTACTAAGCCAGAAAATTTCCCTGCAGTGTACACAACCTTTTACGCAAGTTTCATAGCTATCGGACGAATGGTATATGAATGCATACGGGACTTTGTTGAAACGCATTGCGTGTCGTCGCTCATTTGTTGAATCTACTTGTGCGCTATCTACTGTGAAATGTATTCACTAATTTTGAAACCTTCACGTAAGTGTACACAACATCTCACCCAAGTTTCATCGCTATCGGACGAATGGTATATGAACACATACGGGACTTTGTTGAAATGCTTCGCGCATCGTCGCTCATTTGTTGAATCTACGCGTGCGCTACCTATTGTAAAATGGATTTACTAAGTCAGAAACCTTCCTTGGAGTGTACTCAACATCTCACCCAAGTTTCATCGCAATCGGACGAATGGTATATAAACGCATAGGAGACATACATACAGACAAACTATCACGTAACATTGATTTTTATATATATATATATATATATGAGTCGCCTAGATGCAAAAGTGTCCATGTCCACCATAACTGGTTTTGAGAAAAAGTGGAAAATGTGTTTTTACTGGGTGGATTGGTATAAGCCTACACTGTTTGTCATATAAATAAGTATGCATTAGTACAAATCTGCTTGAGCTATTGACAAAAAACCAGGAACGCAATGCTTGCAAGATATAAGCAAAATAAAAATGGACATGGACACTTTTGCATCTCATTTTGCCGATGGACACTTTTGCATGCAAGTGTAATGGACATGGACAGTTTTGTTGACGCTTGTTGCGTGTTTGTACATCCAGTGACACAGCATCTAGACAACTATTGTGTTTTTATTTTGCCCAGGGCACCCATCGGCAATTAAGCCCAAAGTTTGTTGTTCATGTCTGTATGGCATAAACAGTGGTAGAGAGCTGAGCATATTCATTTGACCCTTTCTTACCTTCGCTCTCAAGCCATGTGTACATGAAGACATTATTAGTGGTTAACCTTGATTTGAAGAGGAACATACTATAATGGCAAGATTGTATAGGTATAATTGCCTACTGTAATAGACACTCTGATCAGATATTTTAATTCCTTTGGCAGTCGAAAGACATGGGCAGAAATAGTCTCGCATTTCCTTCAGCGATGAATAGAAACAACTTACTTCACTGATCTACACGGCGTACTCGCTTCCTAGAACGGTCGGGTGTTGTTTCCGCAATGCCTTGATCAACATTACTGACATGTATTTATTGTGAAGAAAACAATGCGTATAACTTTCAGCATCAACGTTAATACACACACAAGGGCTCAATGTTTACATACATAAGACGGACATCTTGTATTAGTCATCTGACTTCAATCTTCATTGCGATTGGTGGAAAGGGACAAGGCAAGTTTTGAGCCTCACTTACCTATGGACATGGACAGTTTTGAATCCAACCACACTTTTCGAGAGCTGGTATTCATAAGACATGGACAGTTTTTAGCATAAATAGCATTTCAGGCATGTGTAATAAGTCTAGCTCTACACTCCAGTGTTGCCAACTCATTTTTTTTGAAAAGTGGACATGGACAGTTTTGCATCTAGGCAACTCATATATATAGATTACATTATTTATCGTATGGCTTTTAGTGACGGGAGTGTCCGAGGACATGTTCGGCTCGCCTGAGTCTGTAGCTACATCCAGCGGACACCCTTAGAGTGAGCTACAAGTTCCGTTCAATTTCAAGTAGTTCCAACTTTCGCCACCAGATATCAATGATACCTGGTGGTGAACGTTGGAACTTTGATATAGCATTCCGACGAAATCTAACCAACAATTTAGCTTCGCACATGTTTAGTCTGTGGAAGGATCTTTTACATACCATAAATCTATGACATGGGACCGCCGGCTTTACTTCTCCTCCGAAGAAAGGCATACTGCATTTTTTTAACGCTCTTAAAACTCCGACGACTTCGGCCGGGTTTATTACCTGCTATCTTGGGCACAGCAGTTCAGCATGCTACCAACTACGCCGCCGAAGCCGCTAATATATTGAATAATGGAGTATTTTGAAGAGAACTTATGAGTAATTGAACTTGTGCGTGTGGAGAATGAGTGAAAAGGAGCACAGGGAAACACACAGCTTGCTAACATAACGCCATCTTATTTAACTCCAAAGAACTTATGTACAGATATGAACACCTTACACTATATACACAAAGTACAACACACACAAAGATATGTCAGTCCTTCACATCCTCCCCACCCTGGTCGACCTCTAGATGTATGACCAGTTGAATTGGACGCGTTATCCGGTTCCTGTCTGGCGTGAAGAAGTAACAGACCGTTACATAGTTACACATCAGTGTCGAAACCTTGCATAAGGACAGTGTGACCACAAGTATAAACAAGATATTCAGTAAAAAAACATATAGCCTACTTTCTCCTAAATGCATGGGTATTGTTATAACTCTTTGTCCTTTTCAAGGAGTATAATTGAATGTTGATTGTAGTAGCTTGTTGAAATACAACGTGCTATAGGGATATTAAACATGAATATGAGGTGCCCCTTGCTAGTGCTACCTCTGTAAAAAGAAACATTCAATTTGGTTTCACCTTGTTTGAATTGATACGGGGAATGGATTTGCACACATACATGGCCGCTATTTGCAAACTATTGGGCTGATGACCTTGTAGTCAGTCATAAGATGCTTTCCACAAAAAGGCATGTTGTTGCAAAATCTGGTAGAGATCAAATTAATAGGATGGTCGTAATTTGATTTAAGCTTTTAACATTTGGGTGGCCGCCATTCCGTATCCGTCAAGATGGCGGCGATATAAAACATGACACTGAGGTGCCCTTTGCTAGTGCTACCTCTGTACCAAATTTCGTTCCATTCGGTTTCACCGTGTTCGAATTGATAGGGGGAATCGATTTTCACACAAAGATGGCCGCCATCCGCAAACTATTAGGCTAATGACCTATTAGTTTGGTCAAAGGATGCTCCCTCCATAAAGGTATGTTGTTGCAAAATTTGGTAGAGATCGTATGATTAGTTTAGTCGTAATTTGATTTAACCTTTGAACATTTGTGTGGAGGCCATTACGTTTCCGTCAAGATGGTGGCGATATAAAACATGACACTGAGTTGCCCTTTGCTAGTACTACCTCTGTACCAAATTTCGTTCCATTCGGTTTCACCGTGTTCGAATTAATAGGGGGAATCGATTTTCACACAAAGATGGCCGCCATCCGCAAACTATTAAGCTGATGACCTATTAGTATGGTCAATGAATGCTCCCCCCATAAAGGTATGTTGTTGCAAAATTTGGTAGAGATCGGATGATTAGGTTAGTCGTAATTTGAAGTGTCCTTTGCTAGTGCTACCATTGGACCAAATTTCGTTCAATTCGCGTTCACCGTGTTCGAATTGATAGGGGGGGACAGACATTCAGAGTACACACACTCACAGACTCACTCACACACACACACACACACACACAGACAGACACACTTTTTTCGCCCTGTGTTGATCTCATAAGTCTACTTTCATTTTTTGCAAAAATCGAAATTAGGCTAAAATGGACCCCAAGTGACAAGAAGGTTACCGTCCCCATAGAAAATAAAATGCTTAAAATATGCATAAAATGACGAAAAACAAAGTTCATTAATCTCCAATTATAAAATACTGCAATAAATGAGGTCTTATCCTTCTACGAAAACCTGCATATTCTGCCTATTTTCGCCTATCCCCAAGTTTGTCCGGTGAAATCTACCTCCGCCTTCCGGCGTGCCGAGAGGACTTTTTTTTTGTCTTCTGTTGGCAAGTTTAACCCTCTGAAGCCTTCACTCAGAGTGGAAAGACGATCGCCATCCCCATATATAGTGTAGGCTATATCTACCTGAAGTCTCATATTCTCAAATTCGGTACGATATTCTTCAACCCTCTCACGCTCTTCTAAATTGGTTTCTCCACTCCCGTCGTTCTCTAATAGCATATCCATAACCTTTTCATCCCATCCCCTCATTTCTTTTATCAATTCACCAAGCCGCTGAAATATAACCTTCAAACGATCAACATCGTCGGGCGTCATAACCTCTCTTGCGAGCATGTCATTCTTTCCGTAACTTTCCTAGTAACCATAGTTCTAACTGGTCGTCTAGCTTGTGTAATTCTTTCCATTTCTTAGGTTATTAGTATTTAACCTACACTAGTTCCAATACCGTACGGTTTTCTTCTAAATGCGATCTTTACTCGAGGTTAATATACATCATTCTTTACTAGCATCACATTTCACTCACATATTCTAGTTAATCAGGTACTTGTAATGACTTAATCTTACCGTTTAGTCATGATGATCGCGTCGGGGGTCACCAAAATGTTGAAAATAACCATGGTTTTATTTGCACTCTGTAGGTTGTAGTATCGGCTACATCTCCCTGGTAGCTCTTCAAAATAAACATAATCTTTTCTCGAAATTAAAAGTGGACTGTATATTATTTTATTAACGATCGCGCTATATCCTCAAACATGGTGTCCTGCCATGCTTGCTCAAATCACAACAACTGGCGCTCAGGCATGAAAACATGTAGTTACCATGCTTACAAGAATACAATAGCAATGAAACCAAATTAGGTATGATACCAAATTCTCCCGCTCGAGGGCGGAAGCCACTACACACTGGTCCACAGACTAACTATAACAAGCAGATATTAAGTTGAGAAATACGACATAAAACATAATACATAAACACTGAATAGCGACCTTCAGGACGCAACATACCGGCCGCCAAGAAATGTCTGATTTCATCAAATAAACAAAATTGTTCATAAAGCACATTAATCATACATAAAAGGAAATAAAAAAACGTTGATACACTATATCAAGCACTATGAATCACCATCCTTTGGCAATAAACCCAGTTTTGTAATTGGCCTTTTGAAAAGACCTTGTGGTGTACGAATGGTCACCACACGCACCAAACCGTCTGGGCCTGGATGAACTCCTTCGATGACTGCCAACTTCCAGCAGAGAGGGGGCACATTATCCTCCTTCACGATGACAAGTGCACCAGGCTGCACACTCGAGCAGGAACTAGTCCATTTGGATCTTTGCTGGAGATGGTGAAGATAGTCACAGGGCCATAGCTACGCCAGAACAGTTGGAGCTGCTGCTGTAAAATATTTCACCTTGACAGCAAGCTAAGCTTAACATTCCCTAGATCTGGCTGAGGAATGGTGTTGATGGCAGTGCCAATTAAGTAGTGACCTGGAGGGAGAGTTTCGGGGTCATTGGGATCACATGACAGAGGGATTAAGGGTCGAGAGTTCAAACACGCTTCAATTTGACAAATGAGTGTTGTCATTTCCTCTAATGTAAGACACATGGTACCCATGGTATGTCGTATATGATACTTAAATGATTTTACACTCGCTTCCCAAATACCACCAAATTGAGGAGCTCTGGGTGGTATGAAGTGCCAACTGATGCATTCCGAAATGGTGAAACTTCTTATATCACCGTGTAGCTGGTCATGTCCGAGAAGGGTTTGTATTTCTCGCAGTTCCCGTTCAGCTCCCACGAAATTTGTACCGTTGTCACTGAAGATATTTCGAGGTCTTCCACGACGCGAAATAAACCTTTTCAGAGCAGCCATAAATGCCTGAGTAGACATGTTGCTGACTAACTCCAAGTGTGCCGCCTTCGTTGCCATGCACACGAATATAGCGACATAACATTTTTCCTTTAACTTAGACCTGCGTGAGCCTGATTTTATGTAAAATGGTCCAGTAAAATCAGTGCCACAATTGGAAAATGGTCTAGTAGATTCCACTCGAGGACGAGGTAGTTGTCCGATGAGCTGATGTGTGGTTTCTGAATTAACTTATGGCATGTCAAACAATGGTACAATATATGACGAACAGTAGTTCTGCCTTTCACAATCCAGTATTGCTGGCGTAGTGACGAAAGCAACAATTGGCAACCTGCATGAAGCATGCGCTGATGTTCATGTTCCACAATTAACTTTGTCAGGTGATGTGGTGGTAGAATTATCTGATGCTTCTGTTGATACATAAGATCGAAATGCTGCAGTCTACCTCCAACGCGGAGTTGTCCAGGAAGGGATTCAATGATTTCAGTTTACTATTACCATCAAGAGGCACGTTGTGTTCCAGTTGATGAATCTCCTTGGCGTATTCAGCTTGTTGAGCCATTCTAATGCATTGGTGCAATCCTAATTGCAATTCTTGAAGGGAAATATCATTCGTTGATCTCTCATCGCGAGCTTTTCTACAATTAGCCACGAATCTGTTGCAGTATGCTACAACCCGTTGTAATCGAATCAGCTTAGAGAAACGGCTAATAATGTCATTTTGGCAGTTCGTTGCAACGTGACATATTGTCTTCGATTTCTCGTCCAGTACATGTTGAGAAGCGGGAACAACATAAAATTTGGGCCATGAAGAGGAGTGTTGAGTCAGTCAAGCAGCTCCTTCCCACGATGATTGATTGTCAATGAGGCCATCAGGAAGGACTCCACGTGAAATCATATCTGCTGGATTGTCGAGAGAAGTCACATGCCGCCACTCAGGAGTTGTTGTAGCGTCTTGTATCTCTGACACTCTGTTCCCTACAAAGGTCTTCCAACGAGTAGATGGCGCAGCCAGCCATGCTAATACGATAGTGGAGTCAGTACAAAGATAGGCGTTGCTTAACTTCATACTCAAGGCACTGGAAACCTTCTTGTACAGCCTTGCGAGAAGAAGAGCTCC
Source organism: Meconema thalassinum (assembly GCA_946902985.2). Taxonomy (NCBI): domain Eukaryota; kingdom Metazoa; phylum Arthropoda; class Insecta; order Orthoptera; family Tettigoniidae; genus Meconema; species Meconema thalassinum. The sequence continues at coordinate 220,939,213 of OX336391.1, forward strand.
GCAAAGTTCTGGGCGAGGGAGTGATGTTTTCTTCAAGGGGGCGACTCTTGACTTGGAGCATAACAATGTTGATGCTGTGAGTCCTTGCTTGTTAGTTGTTCGTATGTAGATGCAACAACCATAAGCCTTCTCAGAGGCATCACAGAATCCATGGAGATGAATGTCGTTGACTGGCCCATCAGTCAAAATTCTTCTATTTATGCGTATGGCGTCTATCATGGGAAGTTGATCGCAGAGTTCTTGCCATGAACGTGAGAGTTCTGGAGAGAGAGGTTCGTCCCAGGTAAGTTGCTGTAGGCAACGTGTTGCAAGAAATGGAGAACATGCCATTCCATATGTGACGGTCTTAAGTTGGTATTCTTGTAGTGCATCAGTCTGCTTCCTTCTCCACAGGATTCGTTGGTAGGCACAATCTCTGAGGTCCATTTGTGTCTGACGAAACATTTTTGCGATGCCAGCAGTAAACGCTATAGGATGAGTGCGGAATCTAACAATGATAGAACAGAGGTCCTGTTGGATTGTAGGTCCAACCAATAGTAAATCGTTCAAAGAAGTGCCACTGCTGGTTTTGGCAGAACAATCAAATACAACCCGTGTCCTGGTTGTGGAACTGGAATCCTTGAAAACAGCGTGATGGGGCATGTAGTAAACTGGGGTAACAGTAGAGTGGGTTGTTTCCATGTGACCCAGATCTTCATATTCATCCATAAAATTTGTATAGTCTTCTTTCAAGTTTTGGTTTCTACTCATTTTTCTTTCATGTAAATAGAACCGCTTGGCTGCCATTTGAAAGGAATCGCCTAATTTCTTGGGATCTTCTCGAAATGGTAGTCGAACCACAAACCTTCCTGAAGAGTCTCTAATGATGGTCTGAACAAAATGTGTTTCACATTCCCTTTCATCCCTGGTTCTAGGAGTCAAGTGCAACTCTTCTAGTTCCCAAAATTTCTGGAGTTGAGTATGGATATCAGTGTCAGTTTTGGCAAAGCATGAGACCACCGGCCGCCGTGAAATATTGGTGCAGGATGCATCACCCTTGTACCTTCCCGAAAGGATCCAACCAAACTCAGTTTCCTGTAAAACTGGGTGATTGAGATCTCTGGTTAGTTCACCTGACTGCTGAATGTTAGAACAGACTTCTGTACCGAGTAGAATGTCAATCTTGCCAGGCTGAGAGTATGCAGGGTCTGCTAGTGGAAGATGTGTAGGTAAATTCCAGCTAGAATAATCAATGAAGTGCCCGGGCAAGTCGTCGGTAACCTTGGGAAGCACTAGGCAATCAACTGACACCGTAAAATTACTTGAGCATGAACTGATTTCAACGGAGATTGTGTGTTTTGTTTCCGAAGTAGTGTTACCTATGCCTTGAATTGGTACCCTACTGGGCCTTCTACGAAGTTTCAATCGCTGTGCACACGATTCTGAGATGAAGCAGGATTGTGAGCCAGAATCCAGTAAAGCACGACATGTCTGTAGTCTACCGTTACTGTCCTTGACCTTCACAAGAGCTGTTGATAAGAGGATTTGTTTACTGGGCATTAACTTGAATGTGCAATAACTAGCAGTCATGGACTCGGATGGTTGACGACAGTCATTGACACCATTGTTACGGGAAACATCTTGTTGATAATGACGAGGTTCTGATGGTTGTGAGACATCTAGATGAATAAGCGTATGGTGCCACTTACCACAGGTACGACAGCCAACAGATTTGCACGTCCTTACCTGATGATCTGATTTCAAACAATTGAAGCAGAGGTATCTTTATTTAACAACATCTCTGCGCTCTTGGACAGAAAGTCGGGTAAAAGCGTGACATTTATAATGCATGGGATTGGTTGCAGTAAATACAACTTAAAGCAGTTGACATATAAGACTGCTTTACTACTGTAGTATGCTTACTGCTGGAGGAATATTGGATCCTGTTACTAGTCAAGTTGTTTAGTCTTGTGGGAGGACTAGAATTTATAATCTCAATCGATGTACACTTGGTTTCTAAAAACTCATAAAGCTGTTGAAGCGTAGGAAATGTTTTAGGGTCTAATGTAGATTCATACGCCTTGCGAATTGACATCTGTGTTTTTCTAAGATCAGTTGAGACATTAACAATTCTTCTAGCGGGACCGTCAACTCAAGGGCCTTAATAGCATTCATGTTACTCATGGCTTGATTTAGCAGAGCACGAAGTTCACTCGCCGAAACTTTATTCATAGAGGGCAAACTGAGTAATTGTTTTATGTGAGCAGATGCAATTAAACGTGTATTATTGTAGCGAGTACAAATGCTGTCGAATGCTACTTGAAAATTAGCATTTGTGACTGGGAGATTTGCAATGACGTGGGCCTCGCCAGTTAGTGAGCTAAATAATGGAATCTTTGTACATTGTCAAGAGATTCATTATTTACAATGAGGCTGACGAAAGTGTCTGAACTGAGTTACGTCGCCGGCAAATGACGGTAACTTAATTGTAGGGAGCTTAACTGAATGTTTAATGGTATTAGTGCTTGAAGGAGGATGTTGATCACTTTCCTGATGATTGTTGCATACGCCTGAGCGGCTCATGACTAATGCATTCATTTTAGCTTCCGCGTCAAAGAACATGGTTTCAAAACAGTCCCTGTCTTGAGCATGCTGTTCGAAGTCTTCAAACATTTCTAGCTGAGATTGGGCTCCTTCAAATATATCACGGATGTTGGATAATTCTTTCAGCCTTACTATTATACCCTGGATATCAGAGCCTATAGAAAAATCATCAATGTATTTTACGAGTCGAGTGAGACTGGCTTTCGCAACTGCATGCGTCGCAATCAACTTTTTTTGGTAGCATCCAAGGTAAGAGCGATTGGGAATATAAATAATAGGACAGGATAACAGAAAGATAGACAGTATAAATAATTGCCAGATCTAGGTACTTATTCAGTAATCCAAGTCGTAGCCATACGGTACGTCTGACGAAACTTCATCCAATAAATCCGGTTCCGGCTGGACCAAAAATGTAGGTTGTAGTATCGGCTACATCTCCCTGGTAGCTCTTCAAAATAAACATAATCTTTTCTCGATATTAAAAGTGGACTGTATATTATTTTATTAACGATCGCGCAATATCCTGAAACATGGTGTCCTGCCATGCTTGCTCAAATCGCAACAACTGGCGCTCAGGCATGAAAACATGGAGTTGCCATGCTTACAAGAATACAATAGCAATGAAACCAAATTAGGTATGATACCAAATTCTCCCGCCCAAGGGCGGAAGCCACTACACACTGGTCCACAGACTAACTATAACAAGCAGATATTAAGTTGAGAAATACGACATAATACATAAACACTGAATAGCGACCTTCAGGACGCAACACACTCTAATACACTAATCAACAAAAACAAAACAAAGCCGTCAAGGCACCAAATTTACAACAAACACACTCCTGGAAAAATAACATGTAATGATTAGTCTGAAATGACATAGTCGCGGCTGTGTTGTGTGCCAGGTACCGGTGCGTCAAGCGCTCCTCTGCCTGGATTTGAATCTAATTTGTGCTAAAAAGAAGTTTATATTAATAAAATATTTTTTTGAAGTGATTAATATTTATAAAATTATTGTTAGTATTTAATTTGGCTTGATTTGGGATTTGGGGGATTTGAATTAATATTCGCATAATGACTTATAGGGATTTAATTATTTCGTGATTTGACTTAGATATTGACCGCCATACTTCACTCTTTAGTTCACTGCAGTTTGGGATGATGTTCGCTTATTATGCTAGATGGAGCATAGCTACTTATCATCCCCGCTCGCCATGGTGTGGATGGTTTGATAGTCGTTTACAGCGGCAGCTTCAGCTTAGTAATAATTGACGGTATGTGTTAAGTTGTGTCTGTAGGCTACTCTTTGCATTATTTGATTTTCGAATGTCAATTGTTTATATAGTAGGCCCTAGGTAAAATGGCATCCAGAAGTATTAATAAATTGTTTACTTTGAATTGATAACTTCTCCTTATAGAAATTAAGATAAGAACCTGAGATACACCGGTGAGTGTAATACTAACATATTGGCGACCAGTAACAAGACGCTTTTACGTAAAATAACATTAAACGAAGCAACATGGACCGATTAGTGCGTCAGAGAAGAGCTTTTCGAGCGGCGTTTACGAGAGCTTTAAATAAGTTGAAAGCTGCAATGGAAGCACCGCAGATGGATATGATTGCTGTGCAAGTCTCTTTTACTGTGCCTGAAGAAAGAGCCGCGGAACTGCAAGAATCAGATGCCAAAATAATGGACTTGATGCTAGATGACGTCGAGGTTGATGAAATGGAGGTGGCAGAAGATTATCGCAGTAAGTTTCTTGATATGAAGGTAAGAACGTCACAGATACTCGTTAATTATGACTGTGATGGAAGTGTTCCCAGCGCTAATCATCAACAAGAAAGAAAGTTTAAGTTGCCCAAACTGGAATTAAGAAAATTTGGAGGTGATGTAAGGGAATGGTTGCCCTTCTGGAGCCAGTTTCAAAAGATTGACCAAGATGTTGATATTGCACCTGAGGACAAATTCCAATACCTAATTCAATCTACTACACAGGGATCAAGAGCAAGAGAAGTTGTGGATAGTTTTCCTCCTACAGCTGAAAACTACTCCAAAGCAGTGACTAGTCTGAAATCGAGGTTCGGAAGGGACGACTTGTTAGTTGAGGTGTATGTTAGAGAAGTTTTGAAGCTAATTTTGTCTACCCATCAATCAAAGGAGTCAATAGTTTTGGCTTTACTGTATGATAAACTTGAATCATATATGAGAGCTCTTGAAACACTAGGTGTCATGGCAAATAAATGTTCTGCTATGCTATTCCCTTTAATAGAGTCATGCTTTACCTGAAGAATTTTTGAAAGCATGGCATAGAAGTGCTAGTAGGGGGGAGATAAAGGATGCTAAAGAAAGACTCAACAACTTGATGGAGTTTCTGAGAACAGAATTAGAAGGGGAAGAAAGAATTACACTTGCTCTGACTGGTTTTGGTTTAGGACGCTGTGAAGCTAAAACTAGTGTCAATAAGAGATCAATTCATAAATTCTACCCTAAAGAGAACGTACCTACAGCAGCAGGATTATTGTCAACTGGAGATGTTAAAGAAACGAAGAAGACTTGTATATTTTGTGACAAGTCTCATAATAGTTCTGACTGTTTCACAGCTCAAAGCATGAATGTAGCAGAAAATGCTGAAACAGAGAGGTTGTTGTTTTTCTTGTTTGAAGCCAGGGCATGTAACTAAAAAATGTCGAGCTGTTTTAAGATGTTGTGTGTGTGGAAAACATCATGTGACTGATGTGTGAGGAATCGAAGCCTCATATTGACACAACAACCAAGTCAGATTTTGGAAATGTAGCATTGGCGAATTTCTCCCCCAGTCCCAAAGTTTTCTTACAAACTTTGAGGGTAAAGGTAGAAGGGAATGACAGAATTGAAGAAGAAATACATTTCACTGACGGATGTTGGCTGCACTGATGACCCGATAGCAGTTCTTATTGCAACAAACTTGGGAATCCAAAGTAGCGTGGGATGCTGAGGTTGATAAACACATCAAAAAGAAGTTTAAAGACTGGCTCAATGATTTAGTTCAAGTTCCTAGATGGATAACAGGTGGGATTGCACATATTGGTGTACGGGCTCTCATTGACACAGGATCTCAGAAGTCCTATATATTGAAGGATATTGCGAAAGAAATGCAGTATTTAACTCAACGGAAAGAAGCTGTAATCCATTCATTGTTTGGAGGTATAAATACTGAAAGTTGCAACCATCATTGTTACCAGATAAGGTTAGGTAACCTTAGCGGAGGTTTCTCTTGCAACTTTACGGCTTTAGATCAGCCTGTTATATGTCAAGAGATTCCTTCCGTTGAAAATGGACCATGGATGACAGAATTGAAGAAGAAATACATTTCACTGACGGATGTTGGCTGCACTGATGACCCGATAGCAGTTCTTATAGTAGCAGACGTTGCAGGAAGATTACTAACAGGTCGTCGTGAAGAGTTAGCATCAGGCCTTGTTGCCATTGAAACTCGTCTAGGTTGGACCTTAATGGGGAAGGCGCCCGGAGGATCGAGAGCTAAGAATACTACTATGATGGTGAATTCTCTGTTTGTTAAAGGCGATAGCATATCAGACTTATGGAGCTTAGATGTACTTGGAATTACTGATCCTGTGGAGAAGAAATGCAAAGAAGAGTTGGCTGCTGCAACAAAGAAATACTTCCTGGATACAGTGAGTGTCAATTCAGAAGGCCGTTACGAAGTACATATGCCTTGGGTAAAAGGACACTCCCCATTACCAAGCAATTACAACATTGCAAAGAAAAGGCTGAAATCAACAGTGCATAAATTAAAGTCTGATGTTTGTTCCGAGGCTTACCCCCAGGTGGGAGTGGAAGCTCAAAGACTAATGGCTGTTCGGAAATTTGATTTGAGGGGATGGGAGTATACGATACCTACGGACATATTAGCAGCGAACCCTGTTGAAACATCACATGTTTTAGGACTTACCTGGAATCGTTGTACAGATACACTGCAGATAGATCCTAAGTGTTTTAAGGATATTCACATAGAAGTGATAACCAAAAGAGTGATTCTTTCTGTTGCTCATAGTATATATGATCCTATAGGATTTTCATGTCCAGTATCTCTATGTCCCAAGATCTTATTGCAACAAACTTGGGAATCCAAAGTAGCGTGGGATGCTGAGGTTGATAAACACATCAAAAAGAAGTTTAAAGACTGGCTCAATGATTTAGTTCAAGTTCCTAGATGGATAACAGGTGGGATTGCACATATTGGTGAATGTAGCAGCAGTATTTATTCGAGTTCAAACGAGTCTTGGAGTATCCATACGGTTAGAAAAGCCAAATCTCGGGGGGCACCTGTACAGAAAATGACTATTCCCCGACTTGAGCTGATAGCTGATACAATAGGGACTAGATTTTGTGGTTAAGGATATTTCAATCCCAGACATGACTATTTATTATTGGAGTGACTCCTCCACTGTCCTATCTTGGATTCATAGAAATGAAGAGTGGGGAGTATTTGTCTACAATTGAGTGACGGAAATTAGGAGATTGACTGGACAAGGGCAATGGCGACATCTACCTGGTAGTATGAATCCAGCCGATCTCCCATCCAGAGGTTGTTCAGGACAACATTTGCTCGAGTCCAGATGGTGGGAGGGCCCTGTTTGGCTTAAGCAACCATCTACTATGTGGCCTAGTGCCAGACCCATCTCTGATGAAGAAGAGGTAAGAAATGAAAAGAAAAACCGTGTGACTTCTTCCGTAACTTGTACCAACAAGGATGAGCCAATCAATGTAAGGTGGTGGTATGCGTATTTTTCACGATATCGGAAGGTGATACGCATGATAGCTTGGATATGCCGTTTCGTGAACAATTATTGTAAGAAAGACAATCACAAAAGGCAGAGAGATCTTTCAGTATCGGAATTTAATGATGCTGAAAAGATAGTGCTGAAATATATTCAGCGAGAAGCCAATGTTGATGTTGAGAGTCCTCGTATTTCATCTTTAAGACCCTACACAGATGAAGTTGGAATTGTACGGATGAAAACCAAGATTACGCAAAGAAAAGACAGAATTAACTTCAGTTTTGCCTGCAAATCATGAAGTTGTAAAGATGATGATCCTAGAGAAGCACGAAGAGATGTGTCATGTAGGTGCGCAAGGATTATTGAGTGCTCTTAGAGAGAACTTGTGTATACTTGGAGGAAGTAGGACTGTATTGAGTTGCCCCACAACTCAAGGTGGGAGGACGTTAAGTTATGTCTGTACTCTTTGGAAATATTTGCTTTTCGAATGTCAATTGTTTATATAGTAGGCCCTAGGTAAAATGGCATCCAGAAGTATTAATAAATTGTTTACTTTGAATTGATAACTTCTCCTTATAGAAATGAAGATAAGAACCTGCGATACACCGGTGAGTGTAATACTAACAGTATATGTTGAATGCGTGATATTATGATCGAAACCGCGGCCCACAGGGCACCATCCCGAGTAAGTCGGCCGTGGCCAACCCCACAGGCAGGTACCCCGCGATGTCGTAGGACGAGTAAAAACAATGTAATGAGTTATCAGACAGTGTTATTTTTGAAAAAAGTATAGTTCTGAAGCGGGGAGTTTGAATTTTGAAGCGCTCTTCGCTGATTGGCTGCTCGGATTTTAGAGCTGCCAATCGGAGCCTGGCAGTGCCTGGCTGCTTTGAATGTGTTTTAAATGTATTTTGATGGACTTAGGAGTTAAAAAATAATTGTTTTGAGGGTGATTATTGATTATTTGGTCTGGTTTAGCTATCCTGAAGATGTAAATTGAAAATGAATATGTTCCTGAGGATGTATCTGTGTTAGTTACTAGTTAAAGACCGGGTGAGTTAGCCGTGGTCGTTACGGCATGACTGCTGGCAGTCGCTCACATCCGGGAGGCGAGGTGGTTCGAATCCCCCCTCCGGCAACCTTGAAGATGGTCTTCTGTGGTTTCCCATCTTCCTTCCAGGCAAATGCCGGGGTTGGTCCCTAACTATAGGCCACAGCCGCTACCTTCCAACCCCTCGTCCTTACATTCCAACTTCCCTCCCCAACGGTACTTGTAGCTCACCCATTGGGTGTCCGTCTCGAAGCAGCTACAAAACTGGCGAGCCGAACATGTCCTCGGACACTCCCGGCATAAAAGCCATATGCTAAAAAAACTAGTTAAAGGCTTTTCTCCGGTATAGAAAGGGTACCAACTGGTGTTAGTTGGTTATTAAATGGTACTCCCATGGTTTGGCTGTTGGATCGTGTTGCTAATTGGTACCTTGGGGTCCTTATCAGGGCAGGTAGTGTAATTGTATGTGTGTGAGTAGCAGATAGCAGTAATCTACATGAGTTATACTCTGATTTCGCTACTATCTGCTGTGTTTTGGGCTGTATTAGGGCTGAAAAATAATTTATGGGGCTTCTTGGGGGACAGTATTAGTTGCTGAATTAGTTGAATTAGTTGGTCTTTGCTAGCCTTAGTTAATAATCAAATAATTTAGGAGGACGTGGCTTGCAATCCAGTGGGTGGCACCCAGGAGGGCGGAGCGTGCTATTCAGTATGTGTGTCCCCCCCCCCCACCCTCTCGGGGAGCCTGAGCGAGCTCACTGGTGGCCTAGCCACATGTTTTTGGTCGAGAAAAAAATGGTGGGGCTAGTAAGGGTAGCCATGGTATAACTGTTGCTAGTACTTCGTTTTGGTTTTGTGATTCGTAGCGTTCAAGTCTTAGGTGCTTGGGCTTATAGATTTAAACATCATTATTTTGAAGAATGTCTTTCACTAGTAATACAGGGAGTCCATGAATGTTCTCCGCAGTGGTTACGTGCAGCTGCGAGTGGTTGCGTCATCAGTGGCTGTGGTGAGCATAAAGCTTACTGTTTGTTTGTTTGTTATGATACAAGTGACAGCCGTGCTGCCAACGTAACTGGTGACATAATCTCTCGCAGCAGCTTGTAGGCACTGCGGAGAACATTCCCGGACTCCCTGTATGTATTTTGGTCTTCTTTTGATTTTGCCGTTTCTGTCGGGTTCATAGGGTATTGTAAGGTACCTGTGAGGGTTGCCTGTACAAAGAAGTAACCTAAGGGATGAAATAAGTGTGATTATGGGGCGAGCTTGGCAATTGCTGTAAGAGGTATGGATTATTTAGTGATTTGCGATCGTCAGTACGATCTACAAGGAGACGGGGTAGTTCCGGGTGAGGGTGTATGAGGGAAGGTAATTTAATGATTACTCTGTGCGCGACAGCTGCACCACGCGGTCTGCTGCAAGTCGTGAGCCGGCGAGCTAACGGGGAACCTGCTTGTGTCAGCGCTGTGCGGTAGCACTCGGCTGACGTCACGAAACAATTAAACAGTAAAGCTACTTCTAGATCCTACCTAATGGGAAAGCTAAGAGGGTAGGATCTTATCAGCTAATTAAATAAAGGATAAGACCAGTGGCTTCTATTACTTTTAAATTTAATGTGTTCCTCGATTTTGAGGTACGCTTGCAAATAGCAGTTCAAATGATAGAAATTAATAATTATTACAGTCCAAGCACAGGGGGACGGGAGTGTAGTGTAATTGTGCATGTAGTGATCGCTTGAGTCACTTACGCTTCAGCTAACAGCAGCGGTTCGTCACGTCGGTAGCACTTAGACAGACTGATCCCGGGGGCATGACCTCCCGTCCTTCTTATAGGTTTCCCTTGCTACGTCTGCAGAATCCGTACATTCCTCCTAAATCATAGTCCTTTCTAGGGTCGTTGCCTGGGACACGAGGCTTCTTGAGTCCATATAGGTGATAACTTATTAGTCTTATAATTTTGTAATTGTATTTGTAGGTTTCTAAAGTAATTGCTTGGAATTTGGATTTGTCGGGGATTTTATTTAGGGGATGAGGGTGGCGTACCCTAGGGGTACAACAACCCCTTTGTAGGGTTAGTTATCGTCCTCGATAACTGGACGAAGACGTGGGGGTGGTTTTTGTAAAATAGGGCATCTTTTTCTTTCTTGGAATTCTTCTATCTTCTGTTCTTCTCTTCTTTTCTTCTTTTAATTTAGTCCGTAAATGTATGGGTGGCGTCGTCGGGGTTGTGTGGGTAGCCTCGTGGAAGATAGGGGTGAGTAAGGGGGTAGATATGAAATTTGTAATATAGGAGTAACCGTCGAAGGTTGAAGGCTGTGTATACGTGCCTTCTATAGATTTTGCCTCCGGGGAGTGCTCAGCGATCATGTGTAGGTGTGTATGTTGAGGGGAACAATATTTCTTTACAGTGATTTCCGAAAAGTGCAACATTGGGTCGTGAAGCTTACATTTAGGGTTTGTTAAAATTCCTTCTAATAACAACATTATTACACTGGCGGGATATAACATGTGGCATGTGTAACAAATTACAACGTACATTCATCAACAAAACAGCAAATACATCATAAGCATAAAACATATCATTATCAATTCAACTAAAGGGGTACAGGAACACAACGAGAGGAAAAGAACATCCTAGGGGTGGGGGGGGGGGGGAGGATATACAGGTAACGTACCTCTGGTGCGGATGAAAAACTGCCCTCGCGTGCCCTGCACGTGTGTAAAAGAGATAGGGTGGAGAGAAAGAATCAAAGAAATGTCGCAGGGTGTATTCTAAGGGAATATAGTACAAGTGTTTTATTGTGGGGAAGAAATACGACATTTTTACAACGGGGATTTTAAAAGAATAGAATGGAAAAACAATGTGTAACCAAAAAAACAATCATAATACCTTCATACATTCGCAATCTTAACCTTCTCTGAACAATACCATCAATCATAATAATCTTAAATGCTTGCAACAAAAATCTCAACGCAACAATATCATATGTAGTCATTTAAAACCAAACTCTATTAACTATACCAATATTCTACATTTAAAACAAAACTCTAGTAACTATACCAATATTCTACCAATACCGAAGTTGCGCAACTATATTATTGTTATGTTCTTTCATTTACAAAAATACTGTACTCTATGAATACTAACACTACTTCGAGTGCACTCTTACTTAATACATATGTGTAAACTACTATCTAAGAACTGCAGGCTATGTAATTCCTGTCTATAGTATGCCTATAGTATGACTCGCTCCCTGTGGGCAAGCGAAGTCATCTTGGCTGCACAACTCGTCCTTTACAGAAATAGGTGCGAGCTGTGTGGCCGTAGTTCACCTCTCATTACAGGTGTCAAGTTGTTTATTGTTGATCCGACCTCCAGTGGGGGGATATCCCACATGTATATCTCCGCCGTGGTGCGGATGTACGCCTGTAAACAAATATCATGTGTGTGGGGGATTGTGTATTGGCCGTGTGAGTGTGAAATTTGAGGGAGGGAAATTTGTGTAGTAAAAATACATATTATTATTGCATATATCACGTCGCCATCTGTTGGGATCATAATGATAAAGATAAAAGATAAAATCATAATAGAGGGTATCCACCCTCGGCATTTGTGGGGTGAACCTGTGGTGGTATACAGAAAAACATTTCATCCTGCAAATATATCACATTATGTCATTTTAATCGGTCATCTCGGCGAGTGCCCAAAATGGAGCTACTCCCGATGCATATGCGCAAAGTATGCACCACTATGTGCGCTGTGTCAGGATTCGGCGCCTGAGGATTTCAACCTGCGCTGAAAAATTAATACAGAAATATAAGCATATAATGTAAACTTATAATTACTACTGGCCATTTGTTATTTTTTACTTTCATATACCTTCCTGTTTGTTTTATACATTAGTCCTTATTCTCTATATCTTCGCATTTCCTTATTCTTATTCCTCCTTTTCCTATATTCTTGTGCTACGTCATCCTTTATTCCTTATTTGCTATATCTTTGTATTTCATTATTCCTTCTTACTCATTATTTCCTATAACTTCACTTTACTTTATTCCTATTCATTTCTGTTCTATATCATTGTGCTACTTCATCCTTCATTCATTACTGTATATACATTTGTATTTCTTTATTCCTTCTTACTCATTATTTCCTATAACTTCACTTTACTTTGTTCCTATTCATTTCTGTCCTAGATCATTGTGCTACTTCGTCCTTCATTCATTAATGTATATACCTTTGTATTTTTTTATTCCTTCTTATTCATTATTTCCTATAACTTCACTTTATTCCTATTCATTTCTGTCCTATATCACTGTGCTACTTCATCCTTTATTCCTTATTGTATATACCTTTGTGTTTCTTTATGCTTTCTTACTCATTATTTCCTATACATTCGCGTCATTTCATCCCTATTCTTCACTTCCTATATCTTTGCGCTACTATTTCCTTTATCCAATATTGTCTATGCCTTAGTATTTCTTTGTGCTATCGGTCCTTCCATTGAAGGACAGTCATGTGAACGGTATGGACCGTTCAAATATGCTATCGGCCCTTCCATTGAAGGACAATCACGTGAACGGTATGGACCGTTCCAATATGCTATCGTCCCTTCCATTGAAGGACACTCACGTGAACGGTATGGACCGTTCCAATATGCTATCGTCCCTTCCATTGAAGGACAATCACGTGAACGGTATGGACCGTTCCAATATGCTATCGTCCCTTCCATTGAAGGACAATCACGTGAATGGTATGGACCGTTCCTATCGGGCTTACGCATCTGCGTAAGACCGCATTCGGCGCTCATATATTGCCACTTAGGCAATATATATATTCCTCCCCCTTTGGCACAATGGTAGTTGTAACCTCGGCCAGGGAGAGAATCGTAGATTCGTCGTATATTTCAATTATCAAGTATCATGGGTGATACCCTCCGGGGGTATCAACAGAGGAGATCATCGGTGTTAGATAGCTCGGCCCGGGGGATCATATATTCATTATTTCATGTCATTTTATCATTTCATTCCTTCCTTATTTCATTATTCCCTTATTTCATTATAGCTTTTCATTACTATATTCTGTCACTATTTCCTCGCTTCCTTATTTCCTTATTCCCTTAATTCATTATTCCATTTCATCATTATTCAGTATTATTCACCGTTATTCATCTTCACCTGCCGCTGCAGGTCTTGCTTCCGCGATAAAGCATTTACTTAGCCTTATATGCTAACTAACGTCAAGTCATAGGGGTCGTCTTGGGAAGGAGGATGTATCCTGTCCGATGTGGGGTAGTTAATTCCCTTATCGAACCATCAAGCCTCCATCGGCAGGTATAGCTTAGACGACGTTAGGGCATAAAAATGGGTATAACGGACCCTGTGCTAGGGGGGACAGGCTAGGTACGTCCTCTAACACAGGCGCTTGCCCACCCTAACACGTCACCACTATGACCTCCCGTCGGTCGTCAACGTCGAAGTCATATCGTGTCAGGTCCTGGGCTATTCTTGCCGTCAGTCCTGGGTACAACTTACCAATATCTATTTTCCCCTGGAAAATAGGGTCACATCTATCATAGTGCACCTCCGTGCACAAACCATGAAAAGAAAGTGTCAAGCGGTATTGTGTTGTGTGGGGTTTCATAGTTATACGGGAGGGGATGACAGTGGTGGTACAGTGCACTTTATTTGCGCCTGGCTTGTCGGATATCCAGCTAATGTCAGCTGCGTATACTTCCCTCTCACAGGTTAGTGGGTAAGTTAAGGATGTGAAGGGTATTCCCCTGTTAATGGGCAGTTGTAAGTATGTTAGAATTTGTAAGTTTCGGTAAATGGATGGTAAGATAGGTCCAAGGAATCGTGGTCCTATGGGGATGTTGGGAAACGTTGAGTGGTAGGATCTCTTGACCGGTGTGGGTGAGGATTTTATTGGTTAGGACCTGGGTGTTCAGCGTGGTTGTTAGATACCGTGCTGAAGGAGTTAGGGTAGCATTTATGCTCAAAAATGGCATGCAGGGTAAAAATGTTGGTTATAAAAATAAAGCAATGCATGCACTGGTGCGGGTTAAGCCTGGGACGCTAAGATGTTAGCTTTAAAGTGCCGAATGTTGATTAACATTTAGCCATGAGCGATAAAGCATGGCGTACACCCTGGTAATTGCATGATTACCAAGTGCCGTGCATTATTAGGGGAGAATTGTACAAGTGTGTAACTGTAGAGTGTTAACATGTATATTGGGAGGGAGATGTGCTTTTAAGCTTGGACGCACTAGTCGCAATATATGGCATCTGGGGCCATAATAATAATAGACTGCTGTCTATACTCGTAAAATATATACTCTAGACTTATATACTATAAAGCCTATATCTTTAAACTGGTCATCGAGGATTATTATATAATATGATCCCTTAACTAGAGAAACTGTCTTATATGTAGACATATTCTAAACCAGGTTACATTTCAGCGCACTATATGTGTGGCCTAAGTCCTTCCTATAGGGGGGCTTATTGCTGCAAAAAATATTCTATCCGCCCTACGAAAATGTGGGGGATCCATAAGTCTGTATTGCCATTCTATTAGTTGGGAGGATGGTATATATGAATGCCATCTATGTGGGAAATGGGGCTAGAAATTCCACTAAATGTGGCGTTTTAATTATGGAGTTCAAGAGGGGTAAAATGCGCGGGGGGGGGATATTAATGCGCTATCACTTGAAATAAGTTTGCTCGTCCAAATCTGGAAGAGAATATTTTGTTCAATATCGCTGTACCGCGAATAAAATAAATTAAAACCTCCTAATTGGGAAGTAGATTTATTTATTTATAGGGTCACGGAGACATGCTCGTGTTTTCCTATGTTGGATGGTGTGTCTATATAAGGGTGTATTCGAGGGCAAAAGTATATTAAAGCTCGCTGAAAGATAAAATACGGTGTATTTGTGTGACGCGGCGCTGTGTGAATGTCACCGATAATATTGGCTCCTGGCCGTGAAATATGCTGTCCCGGTATTAAGTATTGAGGGATGAAGGGTGTGAACTAAAAGAAAAATATTTGGTGACCCTGGTGTGTATAGTATATTCCGAGAATGATATGTCTCGCCCTTACTGTCGTTTGAATTCAGCGCGCGAGAGGATATTAATTATGGCTGCCTGCTAGTTACTTGTCACGTGAGAGGCGTGGCTGGTGATAACGTGTGTATACGGAAGGTATCAGATATCGCTACGGCGAGGCGGTACCTAGAGAGTTGATTGTCTGGCGGGCTCTAGTAGTTCATGTTTATCGTGGCGCTGTTCTGATTGGACTTGATCTCTAAGAGTGGGTGTCAAGCACGGTGCTTTGTTATTGTACAGTAAATGAACTGTCATGAGCACGTGTTATGTGTCAAATGGAGTGGTCATCAATTATGCATCGTCAAATGCTATACAGCCTGTGTATTATGTAATCTGGGTGGAGGCTATTGATTGCTCGTCTGTGTATCGGGAAGCTACGCATGTCCTTCTGTTGGGGAACTCTAATGGGATTACGCTGTCATCATAGCGTACATAAATGTGGCAAATGATATATATATATAACTACTATGCATCTTGTATACAATGTATGGAGTATGCTGGAGTATATTGTGTATGTCTGGAAGCATACGGCGACTTCATGTGGCTGTATAAATGCTATTTGTCATTCTGTAAAAAAATGTTTCAGAGGTTTACTCCCGCCTAATTCGGGAAAGTGAAAAATAATGCTGGGTGCAGTAATATGCTGGGTGTCCATCTATAGACAAATGTTTCTGTGTTTTACTTCCACTTACTGCGGGAAAATGGAAAATGGTGTCTATAAAATATATTGAGTTATTCTGTACTTAATTTACAAATTGTTTTATCCTGTACTGGAATGTGTGGACGCATGTAGTGATTCCATGTGGGTGTAGCAATGTTGGGTGTCACCCTGTAGGAAAAGTGTTTCCGTGG
Organism: Meconema thalassinum; assembly: GCA_946902985.2. Taxonomy (NCBI): domain Eukaryota; kingdom Metazoa; phylum Arthropoda; class Insecta; order Orthoptera; family Tettigoniidae; genus Meconema; species Meconema thalassinum. The sequence continues at coordinate 220,955,591 of OX336391.1, forward strand.
TTCACTCCCGTCTACTCCGGGAAAGTGAAAAAATAATGCGGGGCGTAGTAATATGTATATTCACAGTGAATGTTGTATTCCACATGTTGGATTGTCCGTGGAGTAGCATAATGGGCTACATTTACCGGGCATTCTGCTGTATGGAAGTGAGATTTATACAGTGTATTCTCCTAACTGAATGTGTTGTTGTGGAGATGATGTATTCCTATTCCGTATAAGATGTTTGTGGAATCAAGTGGATATTTTGTCTTTATATATTAAATAAAATCATCGGGCCTTTGTTAAACGTTATGTGTAAAATTCGGCATGTCTATGTCTATGGTCGATACTCATTCATTATCGTGATCCCAGGAGGGTAGGCTATCACCTGCTCTTGACTTGATTTACGCCTTAGGAAAACTCGGAATAGCTATGAACCATTAACGTATTAGTTGCCGAATATATTTATATCTGTGCGCTCACGGCTGATACTCATCCTATAGTGTTTTGACCCAGAAAAGTAGGACTTAACCTGCCTTTGACTTGCTGACGCCTTAGGTCTACTGTAGGACATTTATGGGCCATGGCGTTATTTTGATACTAATGGACATATATATAGGTATGTGCCATGTCGTGTCACTTTGCCTCAAAATGAAAATATGTAAGTTTAATGTGGCAATTTATGATTGTAATGCTAAGTGTGTATCTACTGTGTAGATGTGAATTAAAGGGGATCTATATAAGGATTTGTGGTCCTGTTGGAGCCTTGTGGCACTTATGAAATTATGAAATTACTTATAAAATTACGAATATTATTTCGTCATTTAGTAGATCAATATGAACAGTTTGTACTTAGCGTAAGGATGATAAATGGTGCCTTAAGTCGACTGTTAGGGGAATACCCCAATCACCTAGACATTTCTAGGAGTCCAGTCGGTCGTCGGCTAGGATGAGATGATTATAATTATAATTGTAATTTAAATGAGTTTCCCTGCTCCGTCGTCTAAGATGGAAAGTCGCGTCGTATGGAAACTGTTCATTTTGTCTGTCTTTATGACGGTACTTGGTGGTCAATGCCACTGTGATCTAGAAAATATATTTTAAAAGATCCCCTGTGAGGAGAAAAAATATATGGACAAGAGTATGTGTTAACGTCATGCGTACTGTATAAAACTTGTGAGTCTGTGAGTTCTGGCGTCTCGGGTGTCGAGAATCTGTGTGCGCATTTCTCGCATCCGGCATTGTATGCAGAGCGCGACTCACTGTCTGTGTGCAGTTTTCATTACTTAGTATGTGAAGTGATGTTATATGTATTAAAGGACATCTCGTGGATTACAGTGTATGGGATATGTAATATGTGTAAGTATAAGTGAACCTTATTCCCAGTGTTACCTAACTGTGTGTTCAGCTGACCTATATATGCTGATCCTGTGACGGTTTGAAAACCTGTGTGATTGTGTCACATCCTACTGGCTGTGGTGGTAGTAATCTACCTGTGTATTAGCGCAATTGTGTGTGGATTTATACTAAGTGTCGCTATACGCTGTCATGAGTATTAATCTGCTTTGGCCTAGAGGGAAATCCGCTAACCTGTGTTGTTGTATGTCTATTTCTATGCCTTTGCGAAAGGTCGCTAATCTGCGTTAGTGTATGAGTATTGCGTTCCATAGGCAAAATGCCGCTAACCTGTGTTCTTGTAGATGTTAGGCCAATGTGTGTATGCACTGCGGCTAACCTGTGTTATTGTGTTGTCTGTAACTCTATGTGCTTTCGCTACTGCTGGAGTAATGGCGTTCGCTATAGAAATGGTATTATATGTTCCGTAATGTATTATGTTTGGCCCTTTGTAACAATCTATTGGCCTATTCTGTGATAATGTATCGTATTGGCCTGTCATCCCGCCTTAATATGGGGTAACTGTTGGAATCCGTGCACTTTCTAAAGTGGTGTAAGTAAAAATGTGTGTATTAATCTCCTAAATGTGGTCATTAGCCATGGGAGTGTTTGTCCCTCTAGTGTTTATGGGAAATGTATGTAAGCCCCTATCATTTATCACATTTGTCGGAATTTGTTATCGGTCGCTGCCGAAGGTATATATATATATATATATATATATATATATATATATATATATATATAAACAATTAAGCTATATATTGGTGCTCCTCAACTGTGTTCTGTGATTATATTTGTGTGGGAGGGGTACGTCACTGTATCGTCCCTTGTGACAGTTGAGTTAATCTTCAGTCGGTCGCCTAATGCTCGTGACCGTGTATGGAAATCTAAATGCGATTAAGTAGGTAAAAATGTGCGCTGTGTATAAGTTTGTATGGATGTGACGTGTGTAGATATCTTTCTATGGTAAAGGAATCCTTCCGTGGTTTGCTATGTGTCCTCCATGTGTGTGAATGACCCGTGTTACGCCCGGCCATGTATGAGCGTGGTAGTCTACGTGACTGGGCGGAAAAAGCTGTTGCTATGCATGTGTCGTGTATGGCTGACTGAGCATCACGGCTCTCGTTACTTCCGTATGTTGAGACAGAGGATTGACCTGGCTTGCAGTGCACTGCGTATGACATTTGCAAGATCTTGTCTACAATATATTATCTGCAAAAACATTTATGCACTTTACATATTATAAATATTGACCTATTATTAATAATATTAAGTCGGTATCTCCCATTTGAAATTCTGCAACTGAAGATTACTTATGCTGTGTGGCCAAACTGGGATTGGTATTGACCTCTATTTCAGACTGCGGTTACTAGATGCCATAGTGTAATTGGCGCTATTGCCAATGCTTATTCGGCGTTCCATGTTCACGGGGATCTAAGGGGAATGTGAGGCATATGTGCTACTAAATATATATATCTAGCCTTGATCTGTCTGAAACTAGTGTGTGTGAACAGAATTCATTATCCTAGACATACATGAAACAAAATGAATATAACCTGGTACACATTATTATATCATTTATAACTAAACATGCAAATTTATAATTAAGCTCCGTATTTATGGATTGTGGGGAACTGTCGGTGACTGCTAGTTGTGGGCATGGCTACTAAATGCCATAACGCATAGGGTGCTCGTGTGATTCATATCGTTCTGGGTTTGAGCTGTGTGTGGGAAAAAACAGTTTTACTCCCTGATACTGGTGATTTAATGCTTTCGTTTCCTATGGCTCTGGGGACTGGGGAAACGTGGAGATAGCCTACGTGGGACTGCTGCAAGCGAAGCCTGCCTCGACATTTCTTATCCTCTTACACCTAAATGTTGTGTGTGAAAGGGAAATTGGCTATGGAAGCGAGTTATATTATGCGTAAGGCTATTACGTGGTCTGGTTTACTGGTATTATAATTCAGTGTACCTATAATTATGTAAAAATAACGTGTTCTAAATTGGCAATTTCGAATTTTATCTATCGCAAATAATGGCACCGTCTCCCTCGGATTGCCAAAGCGGCTTTTGCACCTGGTATCCACTCAAGGGATGCACTTTCCGTGCGAGGCGTTTGGAGAAGGGTGATTTTAGGTTTGCGTAGCCTACCTTCTATTTTGGGGATTGTGATCGGAATGGGGCGGTGAATTAATATGGCTTTTCGGCGTACCTTAAGACTGTTGCTGGCCGGAATAGGCGCTAAGGTCCTAGGGCATAATGGAAGCGTGGGGATGGAAATGTTACTACACGGCAGTGGGACTGTGTTTGCGTGTGTCTCGTTCCCCATGGCGAGCTTCGGATGTGGCATGGCCACGGCAGTCCCCTTCCTAATAGGAGTGGGCATTAGGGGAATGGATATGTTCGCTATTTTTGGTGCATTGCCTGTACTGGCCGCTTCCATTGTGGTAGGTGGATGTGTTAACAGCCTAAATGTAATAAAGTGTGCCTGGAGTTGACGGAAACGTTGCCATATTTCGGCGTATTGCAGGGTGAATGCCCTGGCTTGTTCCGCTACTGTTGCGGTGGCAGTATTCACTTTGAGGTGTGATAAGGGGCAGTAGAGCTGCGTGGATTTAACTATTTGTCAACGGGGGCGCAAATATAGGCAGCTATTGGTTTATGCTGAGCACGCTATTGTGTGTGGCAAATTTTTTTTTCCGATTATGCTCGCTGTATGTCCTACTGGGATGTAATTTGGTATATTTGTAGCAACTGGGCGCTCAGCCGCCGATATTCGGCAATGAGCCGTGCGAAATGGTTATCCAACCTCGCATATTGCGCCCTAATGTGTTGGAGGTTTGCGGTATGATTGAGGTGACCGTAGACCCTATCCATTTTGGTATGTATCCTCAGTGTTTTTGTGTGTTTTTCCTGTAGTGCCTTGTGGATCGTGTGTAGATTTCGGTGTGCCCGGGCGAGGAGTGTCTTACGGCTATCGGTGGGGGTGCGGATGTACTTAATCGCTGTCGCACTTACCGTTGCCCGCATTGCTTGAATGCGGAATTGCACCTTCAGCATTCGGCGCTGCTGGCTTCGTAAGAGAAAAAAGAATAGCTCGGAATTTCTATATTTATGACTATGGTACACCCTCCCTTGTGAATTAGGTGCTTCGGCAAGAGGTGCCATGGTGTAAAAGGGGGTAATAAATGAAATATTACTATTACACTATTATATAAGGGACTGGGGCCCAACTGGGTGGGCAACTAAATAATGTGTCCCTTATTAATTATATATTGTGGGCGTGGCAAATTTGGGGTTTTAAGTGGCTGATTACTATGTAAGGGTGGCGTTAATGAACGTATCTCTATTAGGGCGGGTCTGGGTGGGTACAAAAATCTTACTGGAGCCTTATTTCAAAAAAATCCTAATTTTGGGTGGCGTTTGCTTGGCTAGACAGAGGTTTTAGGTTCTAGGGATCTTTTCCGCGGAATACGTTGTCTGTACTCCTGTAGGCGTTGTCTTAAGACAACGTCGCGATACCTAGCACCTCTACCATTTGTAAGGTACCTGTGAGGGTTGCCTGTACAAAGAATTAACCTAAGGGATGAAATTAGTGTGATTAGGGGGCAAGCTTTGCAATTGCTGTAAGAGGTATGGATTATTTAGTGATTTGCGATCGTCAGTACGATCTACAAGGAAAACTCCCCAATGTACTGTTTGACGGGGTAGCTCCGGGTGAGAGTGTATGAGGAAAGGTAATTTAATGATTACACTGTGCGCAACAGCTGCACCACGCGGTCTGCTGCAAGTCGTGAGCCGGCGAGCTAACGGGGAACCTGCCTGTGTCCGCGCTGTGCGGTAGCGCTCGGCTGACGTCACGAAGCAATTAAAGAGTAAAGCTAATTCTAGATCCTACCTAATGGGGAAGCTAAGAGGGTAGGATCTTATCAGCTAATTAAATAAAGGATAAGACCAGTGGCTTCTATTACTTTTAAATTTAATGTGTACCTCGATTTTGAGGTACGCTTGCAAATAGCAGTTCAAATGATAGAAGTAAATAATTATTACAGACCAAGCACAGGGGGATGGGAGTGACGTGTGGTTGTGCGTGTAGTGATCGCTTGAGTCACTTACCCTTCAGCTAACAGCAGCGGTTCGTCACGTCGGTAGCATTTAGACAGACTGATCCCAGCGGCATGACCTCCCGTCCTTCTTATAGGTGTCTCGTGCTACGTCTGCGGAATCCGTACATTCCTCCTAAGTCATAGTCCTTTCTAGGGTCGTTGCCTGGGACACGAGGCTACTTGAGTCCATATAGGTGGTAACTTATTAGTCTTATAATTTTGTAATTGTATTTGTAGGTTTCTAAAGTAATTGCTTGGAATTCGGATTTGTCGGGGATTTTATTTAGGGGATGAGGGTGGCGTACCCTAGGGGTACAACAGTATTGTCCCTGGATCGTGCAAACGTCCGTGACATAATGACGAGCTGATGGTAACGAACGAACGCTAGTCCAGAGATACAACAAGACTAATGATGTTTGAATAACGCACTCGGAGGACACAGTGTAGAGGGAAGCATATAGAGAAAGGAGTGAGTAACGCGGAGGCGTGACGTGAAAGCTAGCCTACGTCATGAGTTGAAACTTTTATAATTTTTTCTCAAGGAGACGGATTAGCGACTTAAAAAGTAGCACAGTTTTCTGGCACAGAAAAGAAAAGAATTTTAAGGCATTGAGCAGAAGAATCTATACACCAGGAGCCGAGATCTGGAAAAGGAACTTTCGAGAAAGATTGCTGGCTGACCTATATAAAGAGCCAGGTTGGCAAGACAGACAAGTCATTCCTAGCAAGCAACTGCTTGGGAGGAACTCGCCGCTACGCTTCATAACAGTGAATACTACGTCATACTACACGCCGAAGGAACTTTACCACCAAGTAAAGCCATGTGGACTGGGGCTATGTTCAAAGTGATAGAAATTTTCAACAACGAACTTGGAATATTAGAGGTTTCTATAGTCAGATATTCTTATAAGTACTCTACAAGTGATGGTTATTTGATAAACCATTCACTTAAGTCGCCTACAATAATTTGTTGTTTCTATTTGCGAAACTGTACGAGGCACTTCAAACTTTAGACAGGGCAGACTGTGAACTTGGGGTTCAGTCTCAACTGCTAATAGGTGTTCCTACGCGAGCGGACGATCAGAACAGTATTTTCAAACGTGGAACTTGTTCCAAGAAACGAAATTTCAAGAGTAACACATTCATTTGTAACTATTGCTACAGTTCGAAATGTTAGCTTGTGTTGAAGAATACGGGAGTGTTTGTTTTAAACGAGCGATCATCATAATCGACATGCGCCGTTAAACGAATTAAGGATAGGTGTGACGTGGGCCCAACGAAGTTGAAATGGATTGCAGATGACCATGGGAGACGCTATGGGTATAGCGTTTACTGAAGGACACGCATCGCCAGCACAGCAAGAATGAAGTAAGAGCTATTTCATGTACTATCAACTAGCTTAGTAGAGCATTCTGAGAATTCTTTTTACTCAGTCATGTTAAGATATCAACACCACCGTTTATTTTGAATATCATATTTGTCCAGGATGGCAAATGGAGCGACATGAAAGTCTGACAATTTATTTTGCCGTATTATCTATTTCGTTCAGACTACAGTCATGTTCATGTTTTCTGCAACATGAAAGATATAAAATTTTTCCAAAGGATAGGAAGAATCTAAGTAAATTCTTATAAGAGATTTAAATTACATCTTGGATTATTTGAATAATTTAATTTTATAAATAAATATATAAACAAAAATAAAACAAAGTTAATAATAATAATAATAATAATAATAATAATAATAATAATCATATCAAATGTGAATAAAATAATTTCGTAATGTTATTGATTAAAACACTAGTTAACGTTGTAAAAAAATAATTTGGTAATAGCACCATTTACTAAAACTAAATAGAGTTAAATGATTACCGCATTAATAATAATAATAAAGTGTTATAGATAATACGCGACAAGGAGTTAGATAATTGTTTAGGAGCGAAACAGGGCATTAATAATCCTTATGAAGTAATAGGAAAGAATTATTAAATAAACAATTTTTTTGCCATTGATGATTATAATAATAACTTGTGGAGGAATTTATTTAAATTGAAGGTTTTAAATGCGATAACTTTTGTGAAATAAATGTTGAAATTTATAAACAGGTAGAATGAGTTGGTAAATGAAGGTGAAATATAATCAATTTTTAGCTAAAAAAAAATTAAAAAAAAAAACAATAAACGAATATCAAAAGAAAACAATAAGGCAGGTACATATGTATAACTCTAGGGCAGAATTTATGTAAAAGGGAAGGCCAGGAAATGTTGACCATAATAAATACATATTTTCTTATAAAAATAAAATTTGGGGAAAACATAGAGTGGTAAGACAGGATATTACAAGGAGTTTGGTGGATAAAAAATATAATAGATGAAGTCAAATATAATTCTTAGTGTGTGAATATAATTGTCAACACTTAAGTTTGGTGAGGAGGCTGGATGGGTCGTCCATGAGGGCTTTGAGTCCCATTGTCTTGCGCACACAGGGATATGCGTGTGTAAGTAGGTAAAATTTGGTTCGTTTAGTAGTAATTTTTTCATTACCTTATTATTGTCATCTTAAGTGCAAATGACCTAGATATTACGCGCATCATACCACTAATCACCGCCGCATAAAGTCTTTCTCGACTGTGATTTTTAAAATATTTATTTTTATTACAGTACATGGTGTACATTATAAGTTGAAGTGTCAATTCAATATAGGTAGTAGTTTCCCATCATCCTCATCATAAGGGCAAATGACCTAGATGTTACGCCCCTTACACCATTGATCACCACACACAATAAGTCTTCCTCGCCTGTGAATTTTGAAATATGTATTTACATTACGGTAGTTCGTAAGTTTGCTGTGTCAATTCAACTGTAGTTTTCATTATCATCCTGATCAAAAGGGCAAATGATCTAGATATTACGCCCTCATTGTCTTTGGGGGCAAATGACCTAGATTTTACATTCATTATATTTCTAAGGATACTTTGAGACATTATCATCATTCCACCGGGCGAAGCCGGGTACTACTGCTAGTAACAAATAAATGTCAATTATGAATAATAAATTTCAAATGATGAAATTCCTATTTTTGAACATTGTTCATTTGGAACAAGGAGACTTATAGATAAATGAGACATAATTTAATTTTCAATTTGATGAAAATTTCATAAATTTTGTTTATTGTTGATACAAAGTTTTTGAAAATAATGACCGTATTAACATCCGACTTTGTTAAGCCGAATCTTAATGTGAGGTTCATATAACAGAGTTAGCAATGAATCACCAGAATATAATAATTGTTTTTTAAGAGAAAAAAAATGAAATGTGTATAAATATTTTTTTTGAATGTCATCAACGAACGACGAATCTTCGTAATGTGCAACGAGATATGTAAATAGGATGAATCACTCGGACTCTTTAATGAAAGGGATTATCTAGTGTAAATATGTAAAAAAAAAATGTTTTTTTTATTGTTGATATCAGATGGACTTTGATTTCTGATTATCAAATTTTGCGAAGTGGTGAATGATAGGAAGGTTGATTTTTTAAATGATTGTGTTGTTTGTTTGTGTTTTGAAATTTTTTGCCAGTTAAAGTCAATTTTAATTATCAATAAATTGAGATATTTTAAGAGAGTGTGTGTTTCCAAAAATAATTTCACTCGTTACCTACTTGAGAATTACCGAAATCAGAGATGCCAGATAGACCAATTATTTGCCTAGATAGACCCTGAGATAGATTTTCTCGTGCTTAACTGATTTCGGTATTTTACAAAATGTGGTCATTTGGATCCTGATCCAAACGGGCACATAAGGTAGAGGAGGGAAGTTTGGCACCCGTACTAAGGGGCTACCGAATTGGTCTTTCGAACTTGTTTTCGAAAAAGCATTCGTGTAGACTTTTGAGTTTTGATCTTTTGACAAAACAAAAGACTTTTTAAGGGATTTGTTGAGTCCGTGTTTTGAAGACACAGTAGAGTTTGTACTTTAGGAATAAGAATTTTGAATTCATTTTGAGATGATTTCGTTTCATTTGGGTGTAATATTTAAGGGAGTTTTATTAAATTAATTTTTTTTGAATAATTGTTAGAATTGGGAGTTGTTGTTTGTTTTGTTCAAAACGCACACTTATAGTATCCAGATGGAGGATTTTTTTGAATTTTGCATAGTAGTTGTTGTTGATTGAATTTAAGATTTAAATAAGTAGAGAATTTTTTTTCATTAAATAGCGACGTAGGGTAAATCTCAATTTATTAGGAATTCTCAAATACTACTAGGCTAGTCTATGTTTAGTATTAAGGCTTCGTTGATACCATAGAATACCTATCCTACATTTCTGTGTTGGAAAACATGGATCAAGTATTGGAGGTTTTAGCTCGACTGCAGTCGAACAATAAGGAGAGTTTGGAGAAAGCAGCTTTTATGGAAAATTCCAAAAAGTTGGAAAAACAGATCCAAGAAAATTCCCAATATTTAGAAAGTAGATTGAATGAATCAATAGAGTCCCAAAAAGAAGGTTCTAAATCATTAGAGGATAAATTATCGGATAAATTATCTGAAAGTTCTAAATCATTAAATGAGTCTTTTGAAACTAAATTAAATGAAAGTTCCAATTCCCTAAAATCAGACATAGATAGCAAACTTTCAGAGAGTTCTAAGCACTTTGAAGTCAGATTAAGTATCAGCACTGACGCGTTAAGAGAATCTTTGGAAGAAAAGATTTCGGAACATTCCAAAGCACTCGATAGATTAACTGAATGTTCACGCCTCATGGATCTAAAAATCATAGGTAACTCAGAAACTTTGAGGCAAGACTTAGCCGATAATTCCAAATTGTTAGAGCATCGTTTGACCGAAAATTTGGGGAAACAGTTCGCAGTGAAGTCTAAAATTTTTGGGGTACAGTTAGGCGAATTGTTTGAAAAATCCAAGATTTTAGAGACTAGGTTAGATGAGAATAGAGTTTCATTGGAAACACAAATTAACGAAAGCATGAAAACATTGGAGAGTGAATTAGGAAAGACGCACCATAAATTGAAAGGCATGGAAGAAAACTTTGAAAAACATTCCAACAAAGTGGCCAACGATTTGGTTAATTTAGAAATCAGGATTACCGAAGAATGTAACATCACTGCAAGCCAGGTTTTACAGAAGGTAGCAACGGATTTCCGGGAAACTATTTTAGAACAATTGAAAGGAGACCGAGTAATCAAAGAACTTTGCGAGAGTGTGAAAGACACAGCACTTACTGAAATCAAAAGATCAATCCTGGATGAAGGGAAAGAGGAGGTCCAAGAAGCGAGAAGCTCTTTTTCCACACATGTCAAGGTGATATCAGAAGATGTGGGAAAGTTACAAAGAGACGTATTTCATGTAACTAACCTTGTGAAGAATCACGAAGTGATAATTAAGGGGCTAATCAAAGACGTTCAAGAGACTAACGAAAACGTGAAAAGCAAAGAGACCGATCCTGTTACTAAGGAGTTCGTAAAGAAAACCATTGAAGAAATCCAAGGAGAAATGGAAATAAAAACAGATGATTCAGAGTTGAAGAAAACAGTGGGAAGATTGGAAGAGAAGCTTTCATTAAACAAAACTCAACTAGACCAGACAAAATTGGAAGAGATGCCAACTAATGAAAAAAGAAAGAAATTTCTAAAGAATTTGAAGGGACAAGAGTAATAACAAATTCTGTCCCCATTGCAATCTACAAGGATAAGGATGACAAGCCAGGAAAATTTACCGGACCGGGGAGTATTCCACCGGCCGAATTTTTACGGGAGGTCAAAGATTACATCCGGGACTCGAAGATTTCGAAAGAGAGAGAGATCCGGGTAGTAAGCAGATTTTTGGATGGGCCTGCACTGGTTTGGTTCCGCGCGTTCAGGTCAAATTTTCATAACTTCGAAAAATTTTCTAGAGGACTTATGAGAAAATTTTGGTCGCCGGAAACGCAGCAACAAATAAGAGCAGAATTGTATGCCAAACGATATTCGACATCCCAGCCAATGAAATATTTAGCATATTTTTCACAGCAGTTGTCTAAACTACAATTTTTAGAACCGCCCATGCTATATTTCGAAAAGATATCTGCATTGATCCGACAATTTCCGATAGAAGTACAAAGAACTTTAATTGCAGCCAATATAGGAAATATGGAAGAATTTGATGAGGTTAGACCATGCCAATGCACAGTTCTTTCATTTGAGAGGGAGTAAAACTGAGAATCATACCATAAATACGGTTGTGACTGATCGTCACAGTCAAACGAACCAGACGTGGAATAAACCGAAATATAATGTTGATAATAAAGAATGGAGCAATACTAGGGACACTCCATACCAGAATATACCTATGTAAGATCGTACAAGTATCATAACAGGTGGAATAAATGGAATAAACCTGATTTTCAATCAAAACCCTATAATAGGACCCCACCACATGATCAACATAACAACAGAGATGAACAACAAGAGAGAGAAAATTTTAAGTAACAGGCTAGGGAAGATATTGATAGGAGACATCAAGAGAGCAAACAGTTCCTAGATGAGCAGCATAACAGACCAAGTACTTCCAGGTTACAAAATCCGGTAGTAAATGATGAAAAAAACCTCCAAAATGTTAACAAGTAGTTACGTTGCGAAGATCGTTAGATGGCAAGTCGAAGACGAGGATTTGATAAACTTAAAAGAAGAAAGAATAGGACAAGAAAAACGATCAAAATTACCCATCATAGAATGTGAAGTTTATGGCATGAAAATTCATACCCTGATTGATACTGGAGCAATGCTTTGTGTTGTAAGCGAAAAGCTCTACGCTTTATGGAAGCTCACGGAAAGTTTAGAGGAGATTCCTGTATCAGGCATTAGGATACAAGGCATTATCCCTAACAAAGTGACAACATGCAAAACACAGTTGTATTTGAGGCTGAAAATTGGGGAATGCTATTTCGAGCATGTTTTTGTTGTTATGAAGGACATTATCCATGACATGATCATAAGAAATGACTTTATTACTAAATATAAGGCTATCATCGATATGAAGTCAGAGACCATACGTTTTCATCAGACAGGATAGGAAGATTTTGAGGGTGATGAAGAGAAATTCACCGAGGGAAATATCCGATGGTCACAGGTTATCCAGAACATAATAGAAGAAGAAGAAGAAGAAGAAGAAGTAGTCAAGATAGTGGAAACGCATAATCTGAATAGGATGCAATTGGAATTTGGAGACATATTCGATACAATACCTTAGTTCGGAAGTTAAGAATTCTGTAATCTGTCCACCGAGTGACTCCCGGAATAAGGAGTCCCCTTCTACCAAGTGCCAACGGTCTCCTCAGAGAGCGGATGAGCGGGTAGAGGTCCAGGGCTCTCTCAAGCCCTTGGGGCAGGAAACTTCCCCTAAAGGCGGATGGGCCACTAGTTGGCCAACGGCATAGGATGAAGAAGGCAAAGGGAAACCACTTCATTAAAGATCTATTAGGATATCCCAAGTATCAGCAGCTCAAGATGATGTTAGCTTCTACAGTAAATTTTTCCGGAGGTAAAATAATCCCCCACTCGGATCTCCGGAGGGGGACAGATAAAGAAGCCAATTTACGAAATAAGCAGAGAAGAATCGGTACCTCGAATGTACGGACCTTACTCCAAACTGGAAAGTTAAAGAACTTGATCATGGAGATGGAAAGGATGGATTTACATGTATTGGGTATAGCAGAAATGAGATGGCCACATGCAGGAGACTTTTGGAGCGGAAATTATAGGATAATTCATTCTGGTACAGCAAATAATAAACCAGGATATGGTGGAGTAGGCATTATATTGCATAAAGAACTAGGAAACAAGAGTAAAGGGATTCGTGCAATATAATGAACGATTAATTTTAGTACGGATCGAAACTAAACCAAAGGATACTGTGATAGTCCAAGTTTATATGCCGACAACACAAGAGGTTGATGAAGAGGTAGAGAAATGTTATGAAGATCTAAGTGAACTTATAGCTGAAATAAAGGGGGAAGAAAACCTTATTTTACTTGGTGACTGGAATGCTATTGTCGGAGAAGGAACTGAAGGAAATGTTGTTGGTAAATACGGATTGGGGAGAAGAAATGAGAGAGGCGAGAGACTTGTAGAGTTTTGTATACAGCATAAATTAGTTATAACGAATACTATATTCCAACACCATCCAAGGAGGAGATACACTTGGAAAGCTCCGGGAGACCTAAGAAGGGCCCAAATAGACTACATATTAGTAAAGGAAAGATTTAAGAACCAGGTGAAAGATAGTAGAAGTTACCCTGGAGCTGATGTCGACAGCGACCATAACCCAGTCGTCATACGCTGTGAATTAAAGTTCAAAAGATTAAAGAAGAAAGAAAATAAACATTGGGATATTTCTAAGCTTAAAGATGAGTTCACTCAAATACTCTATATGAATGAAACAAACAATATCATAAGAGACATTGAAGAACACTTGGCAGTAGAAGAGAAGTGGATCAAAATAAAGAAGAGCATTTTAGACTCAACAGAAACTGTTTTAGGAAAAAAAGAAAAAGAAAATAGGAAAGAGTGGATAAGTCAAGAAGTTGTGGATATGATAAAGGAACGAAGACAGTATAAAAACTCAAATGATGAGAATGAAAAGCAAAAATACAAGACCTTAAGAAACAAGATAAATAAGAGGGCAAAACAAGACAAGGAACAGCATTTAATGGAAATTTGTGCAGGCATAAATAACAACATGAAATCTAGACAAATAGATATGGCCTATAAAGATATTAAAAGGTTCTTTGAAACAAGGAAGCCAAAAACAATGAGCATTGAGGACAAAGATGGGAAGTTAATATATGATGACGAAATGATAGTGAAAAGATGGAAAGAATATTTGGAACAACTATACAGTGGAAACTGTGTTAACTTGCCCATTGAGAAAGAAGATGAAATAACAGAGGAAGACTTGGGGGCACCTATTATGGAGGAAAAGTTTGAGAAGGCATTGCAGGACCTCAAAGGAAAGAAAGCTCTTGGAGTTGATAACATACCAGGAGAACTATTGAAACAATCAGGTGACAAGTTAAAAAAAGAACTGTACAACTTAATATGTACTATTTACAAGACTGGAGAATTGCCTAAAGACTTTGTGAAATGCATAATAGTACCTATACCTAAAAAATCAAATGCAAGGTCTTGTAAACAATACAGAACATTGAGTCTGGTGAGTCATGCATCAAAAATAGTCACCAGAATTATTATGAAGAGAATAGAAAAACAAATCGATGAAAACCTATCTGATGATCAATTTCGTTTTAGGAAAGGAGTAGGAACAAGAGAAGCAATCTTAGCATTGAGGCAAGTGATAGAGAAGCAGATGAAGAAAGGCAAACCTACCTTCTTAGCGTTCGTCGATCTTGAAAAGGCGTTTGACAATGTGAACTGGAATGTTCTATTCAGCATTCTTCATCGAACAGGTATCAACTTTAGAGACAGAAGACTCATTTACAATATCTATAAGCAAGAAGTTGGAATAGTTTGTTGTGGTAGCAAGGAAGAAACAGCACACATCAGAAAGGGTGTACGGCAGGGTTGTTCCCTTTCCCCATACCTATTCAATATATATGTACAAAAGGCGATCGACCAGGTAAGAGAAACATTTGCCACAGGAGTGAATATTCATGGAGAAAACGTTGACATGATAAGGTTTGCTGATGACATAGCGCTAATTGCAGAAAGTGAAGAAGACTTACAAAAGATCCTGAGCAAGATGGACAAAATAATGGAGGAAGAATTTAATATGAGAATAAATACAAATAAAACAAAAATTTTGGTCTGCAGTAGACATGGCGAAAACCAGACATCAATAGAGTTAAGAAATGAAAAGATACAAGAAGTTAATGAGTTTAATTATCTGGGAAGTAAAATAACGAATGATGGAAGAAGCAGCAGAGAGATATTAAGTAGGATTGCCCAAGCCAAGAACGCTTTCTATAAAAAGAAGAACCTATTTACTGCAAGGAACATAAGCCTTGATGTGAGGAAACAAATGTTGAAGACCTATGTATGGAGCGTCGCGCTATATGGCAGCGAATCTTGGACAATCGGAGAGAGAGAGAGGAAAAGACTACTAGCATTTGAAACCTGGTGCTATAGAAGGATTATGAAAATCAGTTGGAAAGAAATGGTCACAAATGAGGAAGTCTTTAGAAGAGTGGGAGAGAGAAGATGCTTCCTTAAATATTTAAAAAGAAGAAGGAATCACCTCGAGGGCCACATACTGCGACACAATGGACTGATTAAGCTTATAATCGAGGGAACAGTAGACGGCAAGAATTGTAGAGGAAGACCCAGACTGGAGTACATGAGTCAAATACTGAAAGATATGGGTTGTGGCTCATACTGTGAACTGAAGAGAAAGACTGAGAGACGGGAAGAATGGCGAGCTGCTGCCAACCAGCCTCACGGCTGTTAACCACAGAGAAAGAATCTGTTACATCGATGACATACTGGTTGCGTCTGAGGACGAAGAACAACATTTGCTACACCTGAGAAATTTGTTCAATCACTTGAGGAAGTCAAATTTCAAGGTAAATTTAAAGAAATGCCAATTTTTCTAAAAGGAAATTAAATTCTTAGGGCATATCCTGGATGGACAAGGCTATCGTCCAAATGAGGATAAAATTCAAGCAATAGCTAATTTTCCAAGACCCACGAGGATAAAGCATGTCCGTAGTTTTTTGGGGACCTGCCAATTCCTCGCTGGACATTGTCCTAACTACACCAACATTGTAGCGCCATGGCAAAGTCTTTTGAGAAAAGGAAACAGATGGAAATGGTGTGAAGAACACGAAGAATCCTTCAAACAAGCTAAAGAATTATTGTTGAACAGTGTGAAGCTGGAATATTCTGATTTTAAGAAAAACTTCATATTAGAATCGGATGCTTCAAATGTAGGGATAGGAGCAATCCTATTGCAAGAGGATGTGGGTGGCACTAGGCATTATTTGTCATTTATCAGCAGAAAGCTTAGACCTTCAGAGAGGAATTACTATACGACTGAATTAGAAGCTGCTGCTATAGTTCATGTCTTAGAAAGTTGGAAAAAGATGCTGATGGTCATTCTGTCATCATCCGAACTGACCATCATGCTCTTGAATTTATTCTCAAGACAAATTTTGCTAGTGAGAGAATAACACGATGGGCTTCATTTGTACAACAGTTTATTACAATCGAACATAAACCAGGGAAATCCAACGTAGGAGCCGACTTGTTAAGTCGTGCGGTTGAGCCAACGTTTAAGGTAATGCATATCAATCTGGTACAGGAAGGCGAAGAAACCCTGGAACGATTCGATAGAATATCTGCGACTCAGAAAAGGAACGTACCTTTAAGAAAAATCTATAGATTTCTGAAAGGAAACATGGACAACAATGATGCAGATTACCCTGAAACTGAGAAAATTGCAAGGAATTACGTGGTGAGGAATGATATTATATACAAATTCATAGATGCGAATCATACTAATTTAAGAGTGGCGGTACCACCAGTATTGCAGAAGAGAATTATATGGTTAGCACATAGAATGTCGGGCCACGCTGGATCAGATAAAGTGGTAAGCCTAATTCAAGATACATTTTCGTGGGACAAGATAAGGAATACTGTCAGACAGACGATCAAGACGTGTGACTTGTGTCAACGGAGTAATCACAACACCAAGCTATTGAGGGAAGCACCTCGTCCCATTATTCCACAGAAACCACGGGAATTATTCGCCACAGACATTTATGGGACTTTGCCAAAATCAAAAAGGGGAAATAAGTATATATTAGTAACCATAGATTTTTTCAGTAAATATACCATGTTACATCCCATGCAAAAAGCAAATTCCCGCTATGTTTTGAAGAGGATACGAGACAGTGTCATTCCTGAGGCAGGGAAACCGGAATACCTACTATCCGATCATGGGTCACAATTCACATCACGTGAGTTTAGAAGTGCCATGGAGGTGTTGGACATTAAACAAATATTGTGTTCAATACGCTATCCAGAAAGTAACCCAGCCGAGAGAATAATGTCATAAATTGCAAAATTGTGTCGTTTGTTTTGTTATGATGAACGTCGGAAGTGGATGGATGTACTACCATTTGCAGCGCATTCCATGAATTCTACGGTGCATGAGAGCACAAATCAAATACCAATGTTGTTACACATTGGAGACAACCCTATCAGACCATGGGAAACAATTATTCCCATGACACCAATAAGTTGAACCTAGCATGCAACTTAGAGGGAATCGAGCACTAGAAAGGTATCGAGAACAAGCAGCTAAGAGGGAAAGGAGAGTCCCAAGGAAGAGATTCAGACAGCCTCTGAATGTCGGAACTCAGGTCCTTGTAAGAAAACCCGTCCCATCGGATGTTTTGAATAGAGTGTATTCAAAATTTGCCAGCCTATACTACGGTCTATTTCGTATTGTAGAGACTTTTGCCAACGGAAGTTACCAACTAATTGAAGAACCGTCAGGTAACATCGTGGGAAGGTTCAATGCAGCAAACTTGAAGATCTACCATCGGAGAACAGGACATCAGCTGTAAAAGGAAAAAGAAGAGGAAACGCCGAGGGAGAAAAAGGCAATTTTAGAGCCAGACGAATATATGATGTCTCGCATAATATTTTTTATGGCGTAAGGGGTAGATGTCCCAGGATCTTACAAACGTCCGTGACATAATGACGAGCTGATGGTAAACAACGAACGCTAGTCCAGAGAGACAACAAGACTAATGATGTTTGAATAACGCGCTCGGAGGACAGAGTGTTGAGGGAAGCATATAGAGAAAGGAGTGAGTGACGCGGAGGCGTGACGTGAAAGCTAGCCTACGTCATGAGTTGAAACTTTTATAAATTTTACTCAAGGAGACGGATTAGCGACTTAAAAAGTAGCACAGATTTCTGGCACAGAAAAGAGAAGAATTTTAAGCTATTGAGCAGAAGAATCCATACAGCAGGAGCCGATATCTGGAAATGGAACTTTCGAGAAAGATTGCTGGCTGACCTATATAGAGCCAGGTTTTCAAGACAGTCAAGTCATTCCAAGCAAACAACTGCGTGGGAGGAACTCGCCTCTACGCTTCATAACAGTGAATACTACGTCATACTACACGCCGAAGGAACTTTGCCACCAGGTAAAGCCATGTGGGCTGGGGCTATGTTCAAAGTGAATGAAATTTTCAACAACGGACTTGGAATATTAGAGGACTCTATAGTCAGATAATCTTACAAGTACTCTACAAGTGATGGTTATTTGATAAACCATTCACTTAAGTCGCCTACAATAATTTGTTGTTTCTATTTGCGAAACTGTACGAGGCACTTCAAACTTTAGACAGGACAGACTGTGAACTTGGGGTTCAGTCTCAACTGCTAATAGGTGTTCCTACGCGAGAGGACGATCAGAACAGTATTTTCAAACGTAGAACTTGTTCCAAGAAACGAAATTGCAAGAGTAACACATTCATTTGTAACTATTGCTACAGTTCGAAATGTTACCTTGTGTTGAAGAATACGGGAGTGTTTATTTTAAACGAGCGATCATCATAATTGACATGCGCCGTTAAACGAATTAAGGATAGGTGTGACGTGGGACCAACGAAGTTGAAATGGATTGCAGATGACCATGGGAGACGCTATGGGTATAGCGTTTACTGAAGGACACGCATCGCCAGCACAGCAAGAATGAAGTAAGAGCTATTTCATGTACTATCAACTAGCTTAGTAGAGCAATTTGAGATTTTTTTTTACTCAGTCATGTTAAGATATCAACACCACCGTTTATTTTGAATATCATATTTGTCCAGGATGGCAAATGGAGCGACATGAAAGTCTGACAATTTATTTTGCCGTATTTTCTATTTCGTTCAGACTACAGTCATGTTCATGTTTTCTGCAATATGAAAGATATAAAATTTTTCCGAAGGATAGGAAGAATCTAAGTAAATTCTTATGAGAGATTTAAGTTACATCTTGGATTATTTGAATAATTTAATTGTATAAATAAATAAATAAACATAAAAATAAAACAAAGATAATAATAATAATACTAATAATAACAAATGTGAATAAAAAAAATTCGAAATGTTATTGATTAAAACACTAGTTAACGTTGTAAAAAATAATTTGGTAATAGCACCATTTACTAAAACTAAATAGAGTTAAATGATTACCGTATTAATTATAATAATAAAGTATTATAGATAATACACGACAAGGAGTTAGATAATTGTTTAGGAGTGAAACAGGGCATTAATAATCATTATGAAGAAAAGGAAAGCATTATTAAATAAACAATTTTTTTTTTCACCATTGATAATAATAATAATTTTTGGAGGAATTTATTTAAATTGAAGGTTTTAAATGCGATAACTTTTGTGAAATAGAAGTTGAAATTTATAAACAGGTAGAATGAGTTGGTAAATGAAGGTGAAATATAATCAATTTTGAGCTCAATGAAATTTTCCAAAAAAAAAGTAACAATAAACGAATATCAAAAGAAAACAATAAGGCAGGTACTTATGTATAACTCTAGGGCTGAATTTATGTAAAAGGGAAGGCCAAGAAATAATGACCATAATAAATACATCTTTTCTTATAAAAATAAGATTTGAGAAAAACGCAGAGTGGTAAGACAGGATATTACAAAGAGGAAAATATGTAAAAGTGTTTGGTGGATAAAAAATATAATAGATGAAGTCAAATATAATTGTTTAGTGTGTGAATATAATTGTCAACACTTAAGTTTGGCGAGGAGGCTGGATGGGTCGTCCATGAGGGCTTTGAGTTCCATTGTCTTGCGCACACAGGGATATGCGTGTGTGTCATGTGAATGTTTATGGAGAACATATGGGCTCTTTATTGTAAAAGAAGGGTAAGGCATTATTAGACCGCCCCATATTTCTAGTCTAATCCCACTAAATCTGTCGGTTTCAAAAATGAAAATTTTATCTGGATCAACTTCAATTTTCCAAACCTGATGCCTAAATATATGAACAGTATGAGTTTAGATTTTGAGGAACCTGACCTAAGAAAAAAAATAAAATAAAAAAATAGTTGGAAAATGCAAAGATTAACAAGATAAATAATTAAATATTTATATTTTGTGCTTCGAGTATTGATAAAAATAATTTTCTTTTGATATGAGCAGTTAATATTCACCAGATGAAAAGTGAAACCCTGTTGTAAATAAAATTCTAAGAGAATTTTGGAAATAATTAAAAATGATAATAATACTAATAATAATAATAAATTCAGAGAATTGTATATTTTAAATTTTTGTGAAACATTGCACAGATTTTCTAAGTGAGAAGATGTTGTGGCAAGAAACTCAGTCAATTGAGAAGAAATTGCAACAATGGTGTTGTTAATAACTAATAAATATCAATTATGAATAATACATTTCAAATGATGAAATTCCTATTTTTGAACATTGTTCATTTGGAACAAAGAGACTTATAGATAAATGAGATATAATTTAATTTTCTATTTGATGAAAATTTCATAAATTTTGTTTATTGTTGAAACAAAGTTTTTGAAAATAATGACCGTATTAACATCCGACTTTGTTAAGCCGAATCTTAATATGAGGTTCATAAGACAGAGTTAGCAATGAATCACCAGAATAAAATATATTGTTTTTTGTGAAAAGAAAAAAAATGAAAAGTATATAAATATGTTTTTTGAATGTCATCAACGAACGACGAGTCTTCGTAATGTGCAACGAGATATATATATAGGATGAATCACTCGGACTCTTTAATGAAAGTGATTATCTAGTGTAAATATTTAAAAAAAAATGTTTTTTTATTGTTGATATCAGATGGACTTTGATTTCTGATTATCAAATTTTGCGAAGTGGTGAATGATAGGAAGGTTGATTTTTTAAATGATTGTGTTGTTTGTTTGTGTTTTGAAATTTTTGGCCAGTTAAAGTCAATTTTAATTATCAATAAATTGAGATATTTTAAGAAAGTGTGTGTTTCCAAAAATAATTTCACTCGTTACCTACTTGAGAATTACCGAAATCAGGGATGCCAGATAGACCAATTATTTGCCCTGATAGACCCTGAGATAGATTTTCTCGTGCTTATCTGATTTCGGTATTATTCAAAATGTGGTCATTTGGATCCTGATCCAAACGGGCACAGTATGTTTGACTGTGCTTTTGCGTAGTAATTATTAGTGAGTTTTGTCATGTGATCTAGTAAGTAAGATGTTTTGGTTTGAGAGTGAAGGTCCGTAGTATAAGTTTCGCGCGGTACTTTGAGAGATATTCTTAGCATCCAATTCTGGATGCGCTGAAGTCTAGCTAGTTAGGAAATTTACAGAAATGCTATTGCCGGTGCGGCGTACGTTAATACCGGTCTTATTAATGCTTTGTAAAGTCGTTGAACGTTTTTGGTTGATAGTGTGGATTTTGGATGTATAATTGGGTATAATAGTTTAATGCTAGTGCGTGTTTTTATTAGTTAGTTATCACACTTAAATGGACAATTTAGAATTACGAGTTTCGACCCTTAAGTGGCCATCAATAGTCCTGATCACTGTTGGTTGGTTCCTTAGTTTAGGGCTGCGACAACGCGGTCATGTAGCCCCGTGTACTTTGGGTGTGTGTAGAATCTGTCTGATAACAGATGTTAATTGTGATGACTATATTAGAGTGTGTATCTGTTTTAATTCAAGTAAGGACCGCAGACGATCAATTTTCAAGTAGTTCCTACTTTTGCCGCCAAACGCCACCGTCAAAGACAACTAGTTCAGAAATTAGTTACCAGATGCCACCGCAGTCGGCTCTTGACGACGAACGTAGGAACCTAAGAACGTTAGTCAAATGTTTAACCTTTATTAATTTAGCTTCACACAGGTGTAGTTAGTTGAAGGTTCTTTAACATGCCATAAATCTATGACATGGGACCGCCGGATTAACTTCCCCTCCGAAGGAAGGCATACTGAGGGATTTTTAACGTTCTTAAAAAATCCGACGATTTCGGAGGGGTTTGAACCCGCGATCTTGGGCATAGAAGCTCAGCATGCTACCAACTACGCCACCGAAGCCGCCTCTGTTCAATGTGTTAAGGTTAATTTTCACTATTGTAAATTCACGAGCCTGCTGTTGTTCAATAGCACGTCGTTAGTTGATTTATAGTATAATGTTTTGATTCGTGGTTTGTGAAACATTACTATTTTTACTATTGTACGAGGTAACTTAGGTTATTGAAAAAGACCTCCATCTACCGGCTAAATTACGAACCTGTCTTTATCGTCACATTTACTCATCGATTACAAAATGCACCCGATCCGTAGTCCTAGAGATTATGAGTATTTAGGAACGCTGGCTGAGACCAATAATGAAGGGATTGTTAGAGAGAAGAGATGACGTACCTGAGCAAGAAAATGCATATTGATTGAGCTAACATGATTTGATATTATTTCCAAATTTTACTTGTACTAATTATCCCAAACTGGGTCGCGTCATTGTCATTCGTATTTGTTCCTTGGCATGAAGCCTTATGAGATGTGTTAAATGATTTAATCTACTGTCCGGCTCCGTGGCTAAATGGTTAGCGCGCTAGGCTTTGGCCCAAAGTGCCCCGGGTTCGATTCCCGGCCGAGCCATATGGGATTTTAATCGCATGGGGTTAATTCCCGTGGCTCGGGGACTGGGTGTCATCATCACTTCAACCTCATTATAGACGGGGCCGCTTTTGGGTAAAACTTCGTTTTTAAGAAAACAAGAAGCAAATCGTATAACATTTGGGCATCAGGACTTTTTAAGATAATGTGACCCTGCTGAGTTCGAAAATGCCTGATGCCCACTCGAGAAATGAACCGGAAGTCCACAATTCCAGATGGCGTCCAAGAAGGTGGCTTTTCCCCGAAGTTTGGTACTTTGAGCTCGCGAGTAAAATCTATTCAACATTTGGGCCGTTTTACTTCGCAGCTATGTAGAGGAGGCATGCAGCTACCTGTTACATACTATGGTTATTCTGAAACTTGGAATTTTAACCCTGGAATCGTACCTGAAATTTGACCTATGGATTTTTTTAAAGTTATTTTTGTTTCGCTTTGATCACAGAAAAAGTACCCGGTAAACGAATATTTGTGACTGTATAATACTTGTAGTCCCAACATTCAGCATCACAGATTAACTACGTTCAGCATTACGTTTCGTAGTCGCTGATCCCGCTGCGTCAATTAGAAACTGCAGGAGGGCGTTGAAAGTGCAGCCGTGCGCGCGCGGGAGGCCTGGCGGCCCGGTAACTGATCGACGTGCACACGCACTGCCCGTCACAGCCTGCAGATGAGTTCTATCATGCTTCATATTGGACGATATTCGGGTCTTATAATTGACACTTGTGATGCAAAATGGTTAAACAGCAAAGGCTGGTTGCTTTCCTGGAGAAAATTTCCGTTATGTTGGCATGACATACCCAAGTCTCTCACGGAGATGCTTCCCTACATGGCACGCTATGACCACGGTAATTACGTCCGTCTATGGCCGTGTATATATCTGATATGAATGAATTGAGTCCAGATGTCAGGGACGCATTTTAAAGGGAGATTTCGCTGTCTTGAGAAGCTCCAACAATTTTAGTCAAGTTGATCCAGACCAGGCACAGGAATGGATAGTTGAAGTCTACAAGGATGAAGGAGGCATCGTAGGAATCATTCAAAATACGTCCTCACTCCAGCGGTGGGAACTTTCCTTTCATTGGAGGAGTGAAATCTCGAAGTTTGTGTGTGAAATGTATGGCGTGCGCTCGGTGGCCACCAGCAGTGGACTGCTAACAGGGCGCCGGAAGAGAGACCACAGTAGTGGTTTTTGGATGGTTCTACAGCCTCCACCTCCACATTCCTCCACACAAGATGGCGGCGGTGCGATATCTCTCGAACCCTTGGTTGGATTTTAAAAAATGAGGTGTTGTTGAACTCGGGCTAACACCCCCTTTCCAATGGACAACATATTTCCACCCCAAAAATAAAACCTACCCTACTAGGGGGTGAAATTGTAATTTTTTAGAGAATCTCTCTTTCCAATTGCAACATGTGAGAGTTTGAATGCCGATATGGATTTAAAAGTTGTTCCACATAAAGTGCATGTGTTCGGTAGTTAGCCACTATGAATTAACATGCTTGTTTTTTGTTTTTACGCATGCCCACTCATGGCTTTTGTAAGAGGGTGGGGGAGTGGATCCCTGTGGATGGGTTATTGTTGACAGGTCATTGTTGACAGGTCATTGTTGACAGGTCCTTGTGGACGAGTCCTTGTGGACAGGTCCTTGTGGACAGGTCCCTGTGGACGAGTCCTTGTGGATGAGTCCCTTTGGACTGATCCCATTGGACGGGTCCCTTTGGCCTGGTTCCTACGGACTAGCCAATGAATTTATCCAAATTATGTCATAGGGCTTAACTAACGGACTAATAAGGCTAGGAACTTGTATGAGGTATTGTAGGACTTGGGATGAAGCCCCCTTTTAGAATGTACTTTTGACATTTTGGCAAAGGGCCTAACCACACTTTTGTTAATATCTCGCGAACCTATCATGCTAGTGACTTGTATGAGGGGTCCTAGCAATTGGGGCGATGTTCCCCTTTGGGGGTGAAACTATATCCCCACTCCCAAATTTAAAAATCGTTATCTTGGAAATTAAGAGCCTTAAAATTAAGTGTGATAGCTTTAAAAATAGGTCATGACATACGCTTATACCACGATAGGTCATTTCACCCCTAAAATAGTAAATAGTAATGTTACAGGGAAAAAAGCGGTTAATCACTTAAAAATGATAAATGAACCTAAGATCATTTGTTTTTGATGAAAAAATAGTAAGAGGGTTAAAACTACCCCCAAAATTTAAAAATCGTTATCTTGGAAATTAAGAGCCTTAAAATTAAGTGTGATAGCTTTAAAAATAGGTCATGACATACGCTTATACCACGATAGGTCATTTCACCCCTAAAACAGTGAATAGTGATTTTACAGAGAAAAAGGTGTTAAACGCCTAAAAATTATAAATGAACCTGAGATCTTTTGTTTTTGATGAAAAATAGTAAGGGGGTGAAAAACTACCCCCAAAATTGAAAAATCGATATCTTGGAAACTAAGAAACCTAAAATTTGGTGTGATAGCTCAAAACATTGGTCATTTAATACTCTTTTACCACGATTGATCAGTTTACCCCTAAAACAATGCATGTAGATTTTACAGGGAAAAAAGCAGAACCAATAATCAGATTTGGACACATAAGGTGTTATAAGACTCAGGGCGACAATCTCTTCTTGAATTTATTATTTATTTTTTGAAATTTTGACAAAGGGCCTAACCACATATTTTGAAAATTTAGATTTTTTAAATTTTTGAAATAATTTTAATATATATATATATATATAGTTTTTTTGTAGAGAGAGACAGTACCGGTTGTGTTTAAACGAACATGTCACCGATCACTGTGGCCATGTTCAATGGATGAATCGATATTTTGTGAAGCATTGATTGAAGAGGGTCATGCGACGACTTGTTTTAAGAATATTTTTATGATTTTTCCTATGATGCATGCATTTATTTAAATATCCCAAAATGGCAAGGTTACTGATTTGAGTTTTATAAACTAATAATGGGATTTGGACTCATAAGGTGTCATATAACTCGACATGACGCTTTCTTTATATGGCTTATGAATTTTCCCAAAAAGATTGAAAACAACAAGGTCATGGACTTTTGTTTCTCTTAATATATTGCAAACCCATAATGTTAGATGTTTATGGTGAGTGATGAAACATAGCTATGTAGGGAAAGAATTTTTGTAGGCTTTACGTATGGTGACTGACAAGTCTTTGACCATTGATACTTGTTTTTGAACCTGACCGCAGTACATAGGGAGTATAGGTTTCAGGCATGACATGACAAACGGTGTGTACAAAATCCAATTTATCGATTCAAGAATTAAGAGTAGACCATCTTTAATTGATTAGTTAAAGAGGGTAGCTAAGAAAACAAGATGGTGATTACACTGAACCAAACCGAACCAATACAATCCTTTTTGAATGTATAATGTTACTTGCTAACCATTTTGTGCTGCAGTGGCAAGCACTTTTGGCTCTTGCTCTAGATGCCTTAAATCGATTTAACTTTAAGGCTTAGAACGAACCAAACTAAGAAAGATGGTTATAGTGGTGCAGTGGTAAAGCTGTTATCCTTTGACTAAGGTAGACCAGGGTTTGATTTTAGATTAATACGCATGTCAAAAACATATAAAAATGTAGGGATAATGTTTTAAGACTGATTACACTTGTATATTTTTTCAAATTATTACTTGGATTACAAATACAAAGGAGGACTGGGTTCAATATACAGTTAATGCAAGTAAGATTTTGTATTTGTTTTTTATTTTAGACTTTAGATTTTAGAATTTTCATTTTACATTTTAGATTGTACGAAAAGATCAAACCATAATGTCATGACTTTAAATTTTCGGTAACTAATTATTAAAGAAAAACATATAAGGATTTGTATTACTTGGAATTATGTTTTCTATACTATATTTTATTTTGGTTTTAGATTTTAGAAATTTGATATTGGATTTTAGATTTTAGGTAAAGACCAAACTAATATTGACTATTCATTAGACACTGGTATGTAGATAGAAAGATGATTAGACTATATGTTAAGATGAATTTTTAGGTGTTGACTGGCCTTGCAATAAGAATTGACTAACCAGACATGAGTTAACTACCAACGAAACACTTTGGCGACTATGCTTGTTATTGACCAGTGAGTAGGGTTTTAGAAAAACTGTTTGCTATTTTGGGTTATATACAACAAATGCATAGACCTACTGAGCGACTATGTTTGCTAAACAAGACATTATACCAGAGATGATTAGGATTCCTATGTAGCTCAGGCAAGGAAAGCATTTCTACAGAATTTGTTGACATTGAATATAGATTTAGGTATTAGGATGTCATTTTTGAAGACCTTTGTCTGGAGTGTGACGCTCTATGAAAGGGAACCTTGGACTATTGGTGTAGCAGAAAAGTGGAGAGTTGAAGTGTTTGAAATGTGATGTTACAGGAGAATGATGAAGATTAGATGGGTAAATAGGGTTACAAACAAAGAGGTATTAAGACAAGTGGGAGAGGAGAGATGTTTTTAGCGAAAGCTAATGAAGTAAATCGATAGGTTGGTAGGACACATACACCCAGGAATAGCAAGCTTAGTTATGGAAGAACGGGTTGAGGACAAGAACTGTAGGGGTAGACCAAGGATAGAATATGTTAAACAGATAGCCTTGGATGTAGAGTGTGGTAGCTATATAGATATGAAACGATCAGCTCAGGACAGGGAGTCATGGAGAGCTGTATTAAACCAGTCAAAAGGCTGAAGACTCAAACAACATGTAGAGCTTACCAAAATAATGTTGTGTAATGGTAAATACTAGTCAACAAACATTAATGCATTACTAAAACCCATGACACGATACCTGAGAGCTTTTCTAAAATTATTTTAAGATGCCTTTATCCCTATATTAAACACCTAGTTCTCTAGACTCATAACTACAATGTAATGAAAAAACAACAACAACAACAACAAAAAACATTTAAAAACGAGCAAGTGGTTGAGTCAATGTGCACTGGAAAATTTTGTAAACACTCAAGTGCACAAAACAAATTACATTATTAACTGTCAGGTTGATCGAGTGGTTAAGGCGTTTGACTTATGTTCACATTTTCAATACAAGAAAGCAAGGATTTGAACCCCTTACCTGACATAACTATTGCTTTAACATAGCTTAGCGATACTGTATTATTATGATACTCGATACACAAACCATATATAGAGTGTATTGTTTAAGTCCACTCTCTCTTTCTAAACATAGCTAGAGACTGTCAATGGTTAACAATTGCATTAATAGTGGGAGGATGTAGTGATAGTAATTAAGAAAAAGCAGACAATAACCATAAAATATTTTTATTAAATTCATTTTATAATAGATAAACACTGAATACAACTCTCTCTATTTACCATTGTTTGATATAGATTTTTTTAAACACAACGCTTGTTGTAGATCCTTTTATAACTTTCTCCAGGTACTCTTGTTCTTAAAAACTTGGGAAGTCGCAGTGGTTTTATAGACATAAAACCCTCATCCTTTTCTTTTTCATCATCCTCATCATCATCGTCATCATCTTCATTATGAATATTATCATCAAAATTATGATAGTCATTGTCACCATCATTATCATCATTATCATCATCATCATCATCATCAACATCACTAGAACAATCCAATTCCTCTTGTTCCTTTTCCACAGGGACCTCTTTTAAAGTCTGCGTTGTTTTTGATAGTGTTAAGGGTTTCTTAGACGTTGACAACTGTCCTAACATGACTTTTTGAGGACATGATAAGTGATTTTGAACAAACACTGCACGATCATGAGCAGCAATATTTTTTCTTGGACTTGCTTTTTTTACCTTGATTAGAGTATTTTGTCCATTTAAATGTGTATTAATTTGAGATTCACAATGATGCTCGTTTGAAGTAAGTACGTTGGAGTCTTTTGTTTTAATCATTCCTCGACACTTTTTAGATCGTTGTTTTGAACATCGCCAAATAACAGTTCCATTTTTATTGGTTGTTTTTACAATATATGTATATCCTTTATAGTAGGCACATGGCTTACCATGGCTGGTTGTTGAGACTTCCATATTAACTAATACACATTAATTTAATTTTAGTAAAGTCACTTCAGTAATAATAACAGTAAAATAAATGAAGTGGATTGATATTTTTTAAAGGTGGAATTTTCAAAGTACTGTCAAGAATAATAATCACATGAACAAATTTTAGACTACAAGTGATTTACACATACATTGCTCAATGTCAAGATTTATACTGAACACAATTTATAGTGATTATGATTTGTATTGACTGTAATTGATAGTAGCCATGGTTAGTAGAGGCAATGTATACTGGGTGCGTTTTATAGCACGCTCAATTTATAGAAGGTACGATTAGTAGACGCGTTTTCTACTGGGCGCGTTTTATACTGATTATGATTTATACTGAGCGCGATTTTTACTAGAAGCGATTTTTATCAGCTGTAATTGATAGCAGTTCATACTCAACGCAATTGATAGTAGGCGTAATTGATAGTAGGCGCGATTGGCAGTCGGCGCAATTGGTAGTGGACGCAATTACCAGTAGGCGCGATTGGTAGTAGGCGCGATTGGTAGTAGGCGCAATTCACAGTAGGCGCGATTGGTAGTGGGTGTAATTGCTATTAGGCGCTATTGATAGAAGGTGCAATTGACAGTAGGCGCAATTAGTAGTAGGCGTAATTGGCAGTAGGTGCAATTGATAGTAGGTGCAATTAATAGGCGCAATTGATAGTAGGCGCGATTGATAGTAAGCGCAATTGATAGCAGGCGCTATTAGTAGACGCGATTGATAGTAGGCGTGATTGCTGGTGGACGTAATTGATAGTAGGCGCTATTGATAGTAGGCGCGCTTGATAGTAGGCTCGATTGGTAGCAGGCGCTATTAGTAGACGCGATTGATAGTAGGCGCAATTGGTAGTGGACGTAATTGATAGTAGGTGCTATTGATAGTAGGTGTGATTGATAGTAAGCGCAATTGATAGCAGGCGCTATTAGTAGACGCGATTGATAGTAGGCGCGATTGGTAGTGGACGTAATTGATAGTAGGCGCTATTGATAGTAGGCGCGTTGATAGTAGGCGCGATTGGTAGTAGGCGCAAATACTAGTAGGTGCGATTGGTAGTAGGCGCAATTGATAGTAGGCGAAATTCACAGTAGGCGCGATTGGCAGTGGGCGTAATTGCTAGTAGGTGCTATTGATAGTAGGTGCAATTGACAGTAAGCGCAATTAGTAGTAGGCGTGATTGGTAGTAGGTGCAATTGATAGTAGGTGCAAATATAGTCGCAATTGGTAGTAGGCGCGATTGATAGTAGGCGCGATTGGTAGCAAGCGCTATTAGTAGACGCGATTGATAGTAGGCGCGATTGGTAGTGGACGTAATTGATAGTAGGCGCTATTGATAGCAGGCGCTATTAGTAGACGCGATTGATAGTAGGCGCGATTGGTAGTGGACGTAATTGATAGTAGGCGCTATTGATAGTAGGCGCGATTGATAGTAGGCGCGATTGGTAGTAGGCGCGATTGGTAGTAGACGCAATTACTAGTAGGCGCGATTGGTAGTAGGCGGAATTGATAGTAGGCGAAATTCACAGTAGGCGCGATTGGTACTGGGCGTAATTGCTAGTAGGCGCTATTGATAGTAGGTGCAATTGACAGTAGGCGCAATTAGTAGTATGCGTGATTGGTAGTAGGAGCAATTGATAGTAGGTGCAATTAATAGTCGCAATTGATAGTAGGCGCGATTGATAGTAGGCGCAATTGATAGCAGGCGCTATTAGTAGACGCGATTGATAGTAGGCGCGATTGGTAGTGGACGTAATTGACAGTAGACGCTATTGATAGTAGGCGCGATTGGTAGCTGGCGCTATTAGTAGACGCGATTGATAGTAGGCGCGATTGGTAGTGGACGTAATTGACAGTAGGCGCTATTGATAGTAGGCGCGATTGATATTAGGCGCGATTGATAGTAGGCGCGATTGGTAGCAGGCGCTATTAGTAGGCGCTATTGATAGTAGGTGCGATTGATAGTAGGCGCGATTGATATTAGGCGCTATTAGTAGACGCGATTGTTAGTAGGCGCGATTGGTAGTAGGCGCGATTGATAATAGGCGCGATTGGTAGTAGGCACGATTGATAGTAGACGCGATTGATAGTGGGCGCGATTGATAGTAGGCGCAATTGATAGTAGGCGCTATTAGTAGACGCGATTGATAGTAGGCGCGATTGGTAGTGGACGTAATTGATAGTAGGAGCTATTGATAGTAGGCGCGATTGATAGTAGGCGTGATTGGTAGACCTTGAGGTGATAACCCCTTTTGATTGATCCCTGTTGATTTGTCCTTTAGACTGGTCCCTGTTGACTAGCCCCTGTTGACCAGCCCCTTTGGACGGGTCCTTTATGAAGGGAGTCATTTTTGAGAGGTCCCTGTGGACGGGCCCATGCATTTATCCAAATTATGTCAGTCACTTAACCTAACCTTGTCACATGACCTGTTCTACAAGTTAAGACATGCTTTGAGACTGGCTATGACGTCACAGATGAATGGCGGTGGGAGGCTGGACATTACTTTTTATTACACAAAAACATTCTCCTTAAAGTGAGAG
Source organism: Meconema thalassinum (assembly GCA_946902985.2). Taxonomy (NCBI): domain Eukaryota; kingdom Metazoa; phylum Arthropoda; class Insecta; order Orthoptera; family Tettigoniidae; genus Meconema; species Meconema thalassinum. Next base: position 220,987,364 of record OX336391.1, read on the forward strand.
GAAAAGTGGGTACAAGAGTGGATGCATGAATGGGTGCAAATAGGCAAACCAATAATCAAAGAGGGGTATGGCAGACCTTGAGGCGATAACCCCTTTTGATTGATCCCTCTTGATTTGCCCCTTGGGACTGGTGCCTGTTGACTAGCCCCTTTGGACGGGTCCTTTTTGAAGGGAGTCATTTTTGACGGGCCCCTGCTGACGGGTCACTGTGGACGGATCCCTGTGGACGGGTCCCTGTTGACAAGTCCTTTTGACTAATCCCTTTGGACCGGTCCCTTTGACATAATTTGGATAAATGCATGGCCAACCCATAGGGATCAGTCCAAAGGGACCGGTTATAAAAGGAAAGTTAATGATGAGTGGACATGAACATTGAAAAGGATTGAGGAATAGGTATTTCTTTTGTATTCTATTTTTGTAAAGCTCTATTTGTTGTGAAATAAAACAAGGTTTACAAGATCACAATGTCTTTTAATTTTAAAAATGGTGATAGCCATTTTCTTCATTTTCATCTTTTCACAAATGAATATTTACAATTTCCACTTTACATTTTTTACATTCCCCTTGTTTAGTTCACACATTCTGTACATTTTTAGCCTACTTTCGATTTTTGCAAAAAATGAAAGTAGACTTATGAGATCAACACAGGGCGAAAAAAGTGTGTCTGTGTGTGTGTGTATGTGTGTGTGTGAGTCTGTGTGTGTGTGTGTATGTGTGTGTGTGAGTCTGTGTGTGTGTGTGTGTGTGTGCCTGTGTGTGTGTGAGTGTGTGTACTCTGAATGTCTGTCCCCCCCTATCAATTCGAACACGGTGAATGCGAATTGAACGAAATTTGGTACAAAGGTAGCACTAGCAAAGGACACCTCAGTGTCATGTTTTATATCGCCGCCATCTTCACTAAAACTGAATGGAGGCCACTCAAACGTTCAAAACGTAAAATCAAATAACGACTAACCAAATCATCCGATCTCTACCAAATTTGGTAACAACATACCTTCGTATAGGGTGCGTCTTGTGACCAAACTACAAGGTCGTCCGCCATACCATTTCAGGATGGCGGCCGTGCGAATTATGCAAACTTTATAATCCATATCATGGGACCCACCAGTTCCGATTATCGAGCCGAGAATCGTTTTAAATGTTCTAAAGGAAGAGGCACGTTCGAAATTAAAAGTTTATTTTGTAATACTATAGTGCAGACGTGATTTTAAAAAGCTGAGCTGATTCAGTAATAAGACAAGATGGCAGCGGATATCTTGTGCCTGACTTATATTTCACTAATTTGAGTATTGAATGCAATATAGCGTACTGATACAAAATAAATAAACTTTGTATGAAATGCTTTATATATAAATAATATACTCCAGTGATGAAATCGTTTAGTATAAATCATTATTTGCTAACAAGTTCTATGTAAGTCATTTTATATAGAACGATATTCGTTGACACAATTAGCTCAGTCGTAGAGCGTTAGCCTATCGCTCAACTGCCTATGGATCAAACCCGATCAGAGCTAGATTTTTTGCTTGAAATGTTATATGTTTATTGTTTTGTAATGACTCAGATGTTTTAAAATTAAGCGTTATATTGTGCATATTATGGTGTAAAATATATATTTAATTAAAATATAATTCGCCAGCAGATTTACTCGAGACATCTAGCTGCCAAAAAGGTAACTGCAGATTTTATTGAAAAGTTTCTTCTTCTGGCCGCTAGAATGCACTCGCTCTGTTAGGATTATATTGTTCGATATTTCACCACTAGAAGTCACGACTAGTCTACGTGGGGCTCCATTGATTAATATACCATTGGCATTCTATGCTCATCAAATTTGAAGAATGACAAGATGATACTACGATACATTTTTACTTTTTATTTTAAAGGGTTTGTAACAGCCTATTTTGCGTTACTTGAAAATGTTATTTGAAGTAAAGAACAAAACGATTTCACATAGTAACTGAGTTCAAGCCGTTGGTGTTAGTTCAGGTATTAATTACTACTTTTATTTCAGGCAAATAGCAATCGAAAATATCCACATAGTTTGTATACACACGTCTCTGTAGGGTCATGGAAAGATTTGTTAATTCAATTAGGGTTTTCGATTCCCGGTCAATGCATGTGAGATTTTTGAAGTGAAATGCCATGTCCTGTGGTTCGGATTCCACGTAAAAAGGAGGTCCCGTGGCTCATAATCACAAGATTCACGGCCACGTAAAACTACAATCTTCCTTCCTTTTTTTTCAATTAGGGTTGTGAAAGCCCTGCACAACCAGACGTGTAAAGACATGCCTCAACTGAAAGTTGGATGTTGCCCACGGCAGGTCGTATATGTAATAATAATAATAATAATAATAATATATATATATATATATATATATATATATATATATATATTTTATTTTTATTTTTTTTTAGGGCAAGAAATGCATTTACGCACAGAGTGTCGGGCTCCTGCTGCTGAGTAGCAGACTACCGACTAAAACTTCCCCTTTACTTCTGAACACTAGCCTGGAACCGTTTAGCACATTAAAACAACAATAATAATAATAATAATAATAATTTATTGGTTTTACATCCCTTTTAACTACTGCTGCTTTTAGAGACACCGGGGTGCCGGAATTTTGGCCCGAAGGGGATCTTTAACGTGCCAGTAAATGTACTGACACGGCTCCCTCGCATTTGTGCACCCTCAAATGCCAGCTGACTGTGCCAGGATACGAACCTGCAACCTAGGGCCCAGCAAGCGAGAACGTTACCGCCGAGCCACGCAGCCAGTCCGGTCGATTATGTCTCCAGATCCATAACATTCTTGAGATACTTCTTATCTTTCTTTCTTCAATGATGGTAGCAGTTTTTATCTAGATTGTGGCGTTTGGTAGAGGTAAATCGTTTCTATGGCCTTCAACAAAGAATAGTTCTATTATACTCTTTGATAATAACAACGAGTTATAACTATACTCATACATTTAGGAGAAAGTAGGCTATATGTTCTTTACTGAACATCTTGTTTTTGTTGTGAAATAAAAATAAGGTTCACCAGATCACTATATCTTTTAATTTTTAAAAAAGGTGATAGCCATTTCATTTTGTTCACACATGAATATTTACAATTTCCACTTTTCATTTTTTTACATTCCCCTTGTTTAGTTTACACATTCTGTACATTGTTGTTGTTGTGAAATAAAAACAAGGTTTACCAGATCACAATGTCTTTTTAATTTTAAAATGCTGATAGCCATTTCACTTTTCTCACACATGGATATTTACAATTTCCACTTTACATTTTTTTACATTCCCTTGTTTAGTTCACACATTCTGTACATTTTTAAAAATCTTTTTCGTAACATACAAAAGCAAACATTTTACACTAAAATGTATTGCTCATCTTATTTTTACTAATCTACAGTAGCCTAACATTATACATTCTACTTACAGTTTTTACAAAAAATATTACAATATAAAACACACTACAAATATTACAATATAGTGTTCATTAGACTCAAGTAAAGTAATAGTCGTCAATGCGACTGTTTCCCCAAGCAAGAGTATCAAACGTGTTGGGTATAATGAATCGTTTGTTGTCTTCATTACTTAAAGCAACTTTGTTCAGCAAATTGCTATGTAGTTGATGATTTTTACTTCTAAATACACACATTTTCTTATATAATACAGGTGGGTTACTAACTATACAGTTTTTATAATCACTTATATCTAACTATTTACTAACAACGTTCTTTTTCACTCCTTTTAATTTCTTTACTACTACATCATCAATTGTCATATAGCTGTATGATTTAGATTTTGTACCTACAAAGGTGTCTATAATAACACCAGCACATTCATCCTTAAATTTCCCAAGAACCTTTTTGTTTACTAGAGGCAAATGGTAAATATTATCCTCGGGATAGTCACTTGTATCAAACCTATTTAACTCAGTTTTGATATCCTCATAAAAATCATCAGTTTTAAACTCATAAATAAAAGAATCTGTGTCTGTGTAGAGTAATTTAGCATTATCAAGATAGTTTTTCTTCACATAACCATAGTGAAATTCATATATAAGTGTTTTTGACAATTCCAGAATGGTGTAACCCACATATATGGGTTTGTTGTAAGTTACTTTAAGACGATTCATTTGTATTACAACTAAATCCTCATGAATAATTGAACAGCTATGAAAGTTAGGCTTGCTTATTAAGTTGCTCGCACCATACCTTTTACCGTCATTCTCCCACTTTGTTATCAGCTTTACATCAACTCGTTTATCAACATTCTCCATAGTTTTTCCAAAAACACCATTATTCATGAGTTTATAAAAATCTTTTTCAAACGCGTTTGTTGACTGTGTTCTTAAATTATTGTTTAGATCATTATACGGTTTGAGCCATGCTGACTGATGAAATTGCAATACGCGATGAATTTTAGTTAATTTCAATCCATGCTGTAGACACTGTTTCAAGTTTTGATAATGTATTACATATTTACATTTATCATTTACATTAACAATTAACATTTTGGTTCGTGATGTGATATATGGAGATTTCATATTCTCAGGACAAAATGGTAAATCATTATGATCATCATGTAACTCATTAGGGTACTCAAGATTTACCTCTAAAATATATCCTTTATCATCGTTATCATTAATAGTATCAACATGTAAGACATCAATTTCAGGTTGTGTCAGCCAGCGAAAATCTTTCAGTGGTAGATATTGACTCATAGCCCAACCATATTGGTTATTTGCATCGAGGTAGACAATATACTTTGACTCTTCACAAGGGTTGTAGCTAGGCATGTATTTATTATTCGCTTTAGAGTACCGTCCACTACATTGGCTTAATCCACCTCGAATTGATGATTTTATAAAATTGATCATGTCTATATCAGTCATTAATTCTAAATTTACTTTCGTTTTTTTCAACATTGAACTGAAACTTAACCCAGGAGCAGTGAAATACTGACAAGGATCAAGGTCATAAGTTTTCATACAAACATTACGAAAATTTTCAAAAGCATCTGCTATTAATAACACATCTGTCTTCAAATATATGTCTGAAAATTCTCCTAAAGTTTGAATGTGGAACTGTGTCCATACACGTTGTGCATGTAAATATTCCTGATCACTGATATGACTTGTGTTTAAGGAACTGTAAAATGCATCTTTCGATGGTAAAGAACACTCCTCAAGACGTTCCACACAGTTAATGTATTCATAAGGGAATATACCCTTCTGACGAATTAAATTAAAATCATCTTCTTTAGGAAAGACACGTTGAATTTCATGAAACTGATCTGATTTTAAATTACTAGCCAACTTATCAAGACTACTCGGCATAAAGCGGAATGAATCTAAAAATCGCAGTTTAATGTTTTTTTTATTGCTAGATTTGATGTATTTTGTGAACGATATGTATTGTTCCTTATTATTTGCAATCACATCAATTTTCACATCTGAAGCTCCAAATTCTTTAACGATAAAGTGGTTATCGTATTTGCTACCGTTATGTAGAATGACCGGAATGAATATACTTACTCTATAATTCAAATTACATTCTTGGTGAGCAGCACCACCATATTTTCCTGTTAAATGGTCATGATCGCGAACCATGTCTGTATATAAACATTCACCACATATAAAACAATTATTTTCAGTTTCAAAATTCATTTGCTCTGATGAAGTTAGTGGCTCCATTGGAATGATCGTATTTAAAAATAGAGGATATACGGATGGCATCTTTTTCAAATCTTTCCATAAAAACTTTAGGTGCATCAGGTCCTCTATAGAGCTCAAACTTATTTAAAGAGTCATCGTAAGTACATTTAATATAATATGCAAAGCTAAAAGGTTCATGAATGTGAGTAGTGTTGGTAAAAGGTTGGGCTGGATTCGATGAACATGTATTAAATGGTTTTAGCAAAGCTTCAAAGTCAGCATATATAACAAATGGTACTCGAAGCTGTTTCTCATAATCCTTAAATTTTAGAGTGTTATTTCTCGGAGTAGGTAATACCGTACAAACATGATTACAGCCCCATTTTTGATGTTGAGTTAGTTGATCCTCTTTTCTAAAATATAGTAAACAACCATCACACAACCACTTTCTATTATTACGTTTTGACAGCTGACTACCGACAAGTCTACTTAAATGTTTTATCCAACAATAGTGTGCATTTTCACCTTTAGTTATGTATAGTAAATTTACATTAATATCCTTTTTTTCCTGAGTATAATATAGAGGACCTACTATTCTCTTATTTTCAATTCCATAAACATTAATACTTACATTGTTCAGCTTTTCAAAACGTTGAATGTCTTTTATCGCCATAGGAAATTCTATTTCTTTTAAATCTAACACTGAATAATAGTGAGGATAAGATGACGTTCTCTTTTCATTCATCGCTGCTGGATGGAGAGCTGAGGTTACAGCCCATGCAAAACATGCATGGTCACTATTCATAACGTTTACACAAGCTTTCTTCCGTTTAATCCATGCAGGTAAATCAATATATGATGATGCCCGAAGGGGATTATATTTATTCATGTTGGTTTCTAAATAAAGTACTTCAACCAATGCCCAGCCCGACTCCCTTTCCTGGAACTCTTCACTCTTCACGATGATAGCACTTGAAATATTTTGATATATATCACTAATATTAGTTGATTCACTAACAATTACGTTTTTTGTATTAAAAGATTTGATATCCGTATTTTCACCTTCGCTCCCAGTTTTTATATAGAGGCCAAAAAGTTCAAAATTCATTTTAATTGTTTTATGCTCTAATAAAACATTACCTACCAAGCCAAACACAGTAGGTTGAACATTTTTTAAAAATGATTCAATACTTTGAGTTTTTTTCTTTACTATAAAGTCTATAACTAGCAATTCTACTTTTAAATGAACTACCAATTTGTTGAATATTTCCAGAATTTCTTTCATGGCAAGCGTTATTTTTATGATGAATATTGCGTAAATGTCCATGAATGATTGAAGAAGGTATATCAATATTACATACATCACAATGTGTTATCAAAGCTTCACCATTCTTCTTTCTTTTTGTTACACAACCATTTTCACAATCTTGAGAACGTTTACGCTTTTGAGCATCACATTCGTTTAAAGGTTCCGTGCTAGTTGATGGTTTTACAGTTTTTAATTCCTGTTGTTCACCATGCACTTCATCCATGTGGGATTGATATCGCTTTACAACAACAAAAAACAAGTTCACAAACTGAACATGAAAAAGGTGCTGAACTGACATGCTTTAAATTTACATGCCGTCTAAGACTATCCTGTCGGTTAAATGTCATAGCACAATGACTGCACACAAACATTTTAATGTCATGTTTAGCATTTGCGTGTCGTTGAAGGTTGTCAGGTCTTGAAAACTGTTTCTTACAGTCACCACACTTGAACATTATGATCACTTTCGAAATTACCTATAAAAGAAAGAAATCATAAATGATAATAAATGATAAAACAAAGTACAATATAAATAGTTTAATTACATTCCAGTCAATGGTTATAGCAGGGTATTTAAATCGATCATCTGTGAACTCTTAGCAAGTCTAACTTCATATAGTTCTAACTGGGGGTTACTATATACCACTGTCACTGACACTTAGCGGTGAACATTGGAACTTGATAGAGTGGTAGAAACCAGCGTTCGCCAGTTAAGTGAGCTAGGTGTGACGTCATAGCCAGTCTTAAAGCAAGTCTTAACTTGTAGAACATGTCACGTGATAGAAACCAGCGATCGCCAGTTAAGTGAGCTATGTGTAACGTCATAGCCAGTCTTAAAACAAGTCTAAACTTGTAGAACATATCACGTGATAGAAACCAGCGATCGCCCGTTAAGTGAGCTAAGTGAGACGTCATAGTCAGTCATAAAGCAAGTCTAAACTTGTAGAACATATCACGTGATAGAAACCAGCACCCACCAGTTAAGTGAGCTAAGTGTGACGTCATAGTCAGTTATAAAGCAAGTCTAAACTTGTAAAATATGTCAAGTGACAAGGTTAAGTTAGGTAAAGTTAGGTTATGTTAGGTGAACTGAGGTTAAGACTTTAGATATTCCCTATGTCACTGACACCTAGCAACGAACATTCGGACTTAATAGAGCGGTAATCAAAATCTAACCTACAAAATTAGCTTTACACACCATGGTCAAGTAGTTCCAACTTTCACTACCACATATACCATTTTTACTGACATCTAGTAGTGAACATTGGAAAATAACACTCTAACTGTTTAAAAGTTCTTAGAGGGGCACTTACCTTTTTATAATTTATCAACTGCTGTCACTGAATGAACAGATTGTAGGAATCTGGTAACCTAGAGGTACCCAATTATCTGTAAACAAATCAATCAATCAATAAATACATTCCAATCAATAACTTCAACATCAATTAGTAATAAAAGACTACAATCCATTAATAATATGTACTTACCTTGAAAAATAATTTAATGATTTTCTACCAAAAAAAAGGCTTTTTTTTACAACTCTTGAGCAGTAATAGAGCACTGTTCACTCAAAGCGAGTAATAAAGACTGACAGTAGGGAAATATAGGACACCTCTCTTATATAAACTCTCATCGCTCATGTCAGCAGTTTTTTGCAGATCATTGCAATTCCTTTCCCAATACAGCTGAGAGTCCAAAGTACACTAGGAATACCTGTGTGGTATCCAATTACTGCTGACTTTGCATGATCATCACCCATTGTCTTAATCAACACCTGAGGTTTCAAATTACTGCAGCGTCAGTCATAGCAACAGCAGTGTGCACTCCCTGCCATGTCAGCAACATGACACCGAAAGGAACACCTGTGTAATATCCAATAACTGCTAACTTTGCATGATCATCATCCATTGTCTTGATGAACACCTGGGGTTTCAAATTACTGCATCGTTAGTCATAGCAACAGATCTGCGCGCTCTCTGTCCTGCCTGTAATATGACACAGGAAGTAACAAGTCGGTTTACTGCACATACCATCTCCTCAGTTTTAACATCTTAAGAACATGTATTATTCTCTTTCAACTACAAATGACTCGTTAGAACACATCCATCCACCAAGTTAGATCCCTTGTATGTTCACATGTATTTCGTCACTTTACTTTCATATCATTATCACATTATACTAGTGGGGGACTGGTGAACAACGTCAGTTCAACACACTGCTTTACACGCAAAATGTAGTTAGGCCCTTTGACATAATTTAAATAAATTCATGGACTAGTCCGTAGGAACCAGGCCAAAGGAACCCGTCCAAAGGGATCAGTCCAAAGGGACTCATCCACAAGGACTCGTCCACAGGGACCTGTCAACAAGGACCTGTCCACAAGGACCTGTCCACAAGGACTCGTCCACAAGGACCTGTCATCAATGACCTGTCAACAATGACCTGTCAACAATAACCCATCCACAGGGATCCACTCCCCCACCCTCTTACAAAAGCCATGAGTGGGCATGCGTAAAAACAAAAAACAAGCATGTTAATTCATAGTGGATAACCACTGAACACATGCACTTTATGTGGAACAACATTTAAATCCATATCGGCATTCAAACTCTCACGTGTTGCAATTGGAAGGAGAGATTCTCTAAAAAATTACAATTTCACCCCCTAGTAGGGTAGGTTTTATTTTTGGGGTGGAAATATGTTGTTCATTGGAAAGGGGGTGTTAGCCCGAGTTAAACAACACCTCATTTTTTAAAATCCAACCTTGGGTTCGAGAGATATCGCACCGCCGCCATCTTGTGTGGAGGAATGTGGAGGTGGAGGCTGTAGAACCATCCAAAAACCACTACTGACCACACTGATGAAAATTCTCTCCTGGGAGTAATGGAGGCCTGCGATCTGCTGAAACAGGATGAAGGCATCTGTAACATAGCCAACAAGGACCAAGCATCGAGAGAAATCGAAGAATCTCTTCTGAATGCCAAGGCGGAAGGACAGGCAGCAGTCCTGGACTTTGTCCGTAAGCGCTTTCTCATTCAGGAGAAAGGACTGCCTGAATTAAGTTATTACGCCAGATTACCTAAGTGCAATGTACTTACCCTCTCAGATCTATATAAGGTCGATGTCATAAAGGACACTGCGAGTGCTCTTCAGGCGGACAGAAAAGTAATGCGCCGTCTCCTTGTTGTATACGAGGGTGGACAAGAGGTTGAACTACGCCCCATTATGAAACACGAACTACTTCCGATTACTATAACCCTCTGCGAAATGAATGGTGAACTCAGAAGCGCCAGTGATAAAAGTACTCTAACTTATCTCATTACTTCTGGAATTGACTGCATCGGAACCATTCCCGTCGATAACGATACGTCTGTTTTGATTATTGATGGACAAGCACTGGTAGTTGCACTTTGAAAGCCTTCTAAGTCGCAGCCTACTTTCGGAGATTTTGCTAGCAGTTTCGCAAAGAGGGTACAGTACTTGGGAAAGCCCTACACAAGGGTTGATATCGTATTTGACCGCTACAGGCCTTTTTCAGTGAAATCATCAACCCGCAAGAAAAGAGCAAAAGGTAAAACGCCAATATGACGAAAAAGAGACAATGCTTCTGTGCCATTACCACCAGACTGAAAGGGCGTCTTGGCTTTGCCGATAATAAGGCAGAGCTAGCCAATTTCTTGAGCAATGAATTAATGAAGTATCCTTTTGGTGATCTGGAAGTAGTCACCACAGGGGGCTTCAAATATGAGCGACGAGTCGCATCTACACGCTCAGGCACTCCCGTGCAGCACCTTGCCGCGTCCCATGAGGAAGGGGAGACGCGCGTCGTGCTCCACGCTACCCGCACGGACTTCCCTGTCAAAGTGATAATGGCAAGAGACACTGACATAATCCTGCTGGCCGTGCATCATTTTGACAGAATGAAATGCTCAGAGATGTGGGTGATGGCTGGATCGGAAAATAAGAGAAAATATATTCCGGTCCTCACTGACACCTATTCAAAGGGAAAACATTTTGGCGTTCCATGCGCTCACAGGGTGTGACATCACCTCTAAGCCAGCCACTATCAGTAGAACAGCAGCATAGACTCATTACTTGAAGCATGCTGAGCTGCTCTCCGCACTCGGAGAGCTTCCACTCAAACGTGGAAAAGTATTTCGTGTAAATGTACAAGGTAAGCACACATAACTTAAGTTTTCCTCGAACCCCATCGAAAATGACAGTATCCAAGCAGAATTTTTCTTGCATTTAGGTACCACTAGAAACCTGTACTGCTGATGAAGGTAGGTATCTAATTTTTAGTCTTGTGGATCAAGAAGGGCTTCCCCCGACCAATGAGTCTCTGAGGCTTCATATTTTAAGATGTCATTATCAAGTGTGTATTCTACGTACACAATACGCACAGTATTGTTATTTGTGACTCATAGTAAATGTTTCTCTGGCAGGCTTGTGTTTGGAAAAACGCTCATATGCCCGACCCTGTCTTACCCTATCCACTGGAAACAGGATGGCAGTCTACGGATGGGAAGTTGACTGCTGTACTTATGACCCGAGAGCCAGTTCCAAAGAATTGCGACGATCTGATTACGTGCGGGTGTGAGACAGGATCCGCCACCGACATATGTGGTTGCAAAAAGAGGAAACTCTTATGCATAAAGACGTGACGTTGCAAGGCCTCTTGCTGCAACAGACGTAAATTATAAACTATGCATGTAATATAAACGTGTGAAATAAAAGTATAATTTTGCTATGTACAACAACCTTGTTCTTCGCTTCAGCAAACGAACCTCCGCTCAACCTACAAATAAATCAACTTAGTAATATTTCACTTTGCATGGGTGCGGAACGTCCGCAGAGCGGCTGGCGGGGCGCCCCGCGGCCGGGCGGCCTAGCCTGCCACGCAGATGCAGTTTCAACGCCCTCCTGCAGTTACTAGTTGACGCTGCGGGCTAGGTGTATACGCATCGTAATGCTGAATGCTAGAATTACAATTAATGTACCGTCCCAAAGTTTCGTTTACCGTGTACTTTTGACGAAATCAAAGCAAAACAAAAGTAACCAAAATTTAAAAAAACATTAGTCGGATTTCAAGTACGATTCCAGGGTTAAAATTCCAAGTTTCAGGATAACCAAAGTATGTAACAGGTAGCTGCATGCCTTCTCTATATAGCTGCAAAGTAAAACGGCGCAAATGTTGAATAGATTTTACTCGCGAGCTCAAAATGACAAACTTCGGGAAAAAGCCGCCTTCTTGGACGCCATCTTGAATTGTGGACTTCCGGTACTTTTCACGAGTGGGCATCAGGCATTTTCGAACTCAGCAGGGTCAAATTATCTTGAAAAGTCCTGATGCCCAAATGTTATACGATTTGCTTCTTGCATAGCGTTTTTCAGAAAAGCGGACCGGTCTATTAGGACGCGCAGGTCGCCCACGGGCGTCAACTAGAATGACCTGCACTCGGCCTCTCCAGAGGCCACATGAAAAAAATCGCCTACAAAGGCCTACGTATGCATTTATGATGTCCAACACCTTCAAGAACTTCTCATGGAGCAAGCTGAGTCATTTTTATTGGTTTTGAAGTTGTAGTTCTGCTTGTTGATGTGTGTGAGAAAGACGACTTTTCCATATAGCATGTCCTCCCCACTTTTAGTGTTAACATTCCCTACAAGTCGTCGTGCTTTGTAATTGAAACAGGAGATCGCTACCTTTTAAAATACAGTATGTTTTACTTGTAACTTAAGTTGTGTTGGTCCCTTGTAGATATTTTCGCGTAGAGAGGAAACGTGTTGTTTTGTATTTTTTGGGGGATTATGTGTCATAGGGTCGTGTATGATTTTTCTGTTTAATGGACATTTTAATCGTATTGTTATTATTTTCTGCGTGTATTTACGTATTGATTAGCTAGAAAATTGAATTGCAGGGAAGATCAGTGCTCCTTCATGTTATGTCATGTATTGTTTGTGTTGTAGCGGGGCCACGAAGATATTGCCATGAGCCGTTTTATTTCTTGGGATTAGTGTTGTATACCGTTTTTGTGGTAACTTGTAAGGAGTGCGTATCCTTCTTGCCATTCACTTATAAACTTATATTTTTCCTTATTATTGTGGGAGGGTAGATTTTACCAGTAAATGAGTCTTGACTGGAAATCGGGTTTTCTTTTAATGATTCCTTTGTGTTTTTTGCGCTTCCTGTCAAGAAACTATACGTGACTTTTCTGCATTATTAAATGAGGCATATCGATCAGTCTTTCATTGGATGATATGTTATGTAGGTTTCATGTATTCCGGAATATGGACTCCATACGCATTTCGTCCCTTATTAGGTGATCGAACCTCGTGCGTTCGCCCGTATAGATTTACTCTATGAATTTTTGACATTATTTTATTTGTTGTATCGATAATGGTTAGTCTTTCCGTAACCTTTTCCTCCTGTGATTGTATTATGATGAACTGTTCTCGATTTTATCTTAAGGGGTCGATATGTCACGTCTTAATGTTTGATATTATTAGATTTGTTTGGCGTTAGATTTTTCTTCGAGGTTATGTTTGTTTTGTGGTGTTTTGTGGTTTTTGGTTCAGATAATTCATATTGGGAGATGATTTCAAGAGTTGTATAAAGTATTTCTTCTAGCTACAACTCGGTAGCAAACCAGAGGTGGGGCGAGCGTACTATCGAATTATTAGTAATTCCTTGCCTGCTTAAACTGTCCCTTTAATATTTTTATCGTCGAACGGTCTCCTGTCTATATTTATCCACGTTACGGCATCTCTTCTCTTCTTACTTGTTCATTTCCTACTAGATTTTTTTTTATTGTGTGTATACTCTGCTTTTGAACCTAGTTTCATATTGTATTTTATACCTTACCCTTGTTATCATCCCCATACTCCATTTCATGCATTCCTCGTTCCCACTTTTAATATTTTGTTACTGTTCTTTTATATTAAATTTATGTTTTGGTTTTCGACCTTTACATGAAACGTGTTTTCATCCTGTAGTTAATCTCCATCTAGTTCATAATGTGAGTACACTCGACACAGTTTAAAGGTCCACGCGTCCCTCTGAGTGGCAGTCCCTATCCTGTCCACATGTGTGAGCATTCCTCCGTTCTCCGATATCGGGTTCGAGGCTCTTACGCTCCCCCTTCGCCTCTATACCTTCTGTGTGCGTGGTAGGTGGTGGCTTTTCGTTATACCCGGTGCCATAGTTTGAATCTCGTTATAAATTAGGTTTGTTTTGTGTTGCATGGTTTTGTGAATCACGTGAGTAACGGTGTATATGCGCGTGTATGCAATTTAGAATACCACAATGTAATCAAATAACACATTTTTGCATGCACTAGAAAAAAACTAATTATAATGTATACTTAACTTGGTCCTATTCTCCTCACAGTTCACAAATCGTTTGTTGGAGAATTCTATTGTCAGTGCAAATTCTCCGTGGGTTCCCTCTTTTCTTCATTTACTCACTTTTCTACAGCTTAGACTTCGTTGACTTCTGATAGAGTACTGTAATAATAATGTTTTGAACTCCACATTCGAGTTTGACTCAGAGCTCAAATCAAGGTATTCCAGTAACAATTATTTTGATTAGAACTACAGTACTCGAATTTTTAGTTAGACGCACACAATTTACACAACTCAGCTCATGCCTTACTGCCGCACAGAACTGCTATCCAAGATTTTGTTTTTCGTGCTGCCCTGCGCTGTCCTGCCCAAACTGCGTAGCGCAGCTCAATGTGAGCCCGGCTTTAGTGCCAATTGATATTGCAACTTTTCAGTCGGTCAACACTTCCTATTAATGGGAAATGGTTAATTTTTCTATGTGCATGTAATCACATTATACACACTATAGGTAGAGCCCTGCACGGATAAACAAAACGTTATCCGTATCCGTCCCCATCCGCATCCGTCCCCCATCCGCACGTCTTTTATCCGCATCCGCACGACTGTCATCCGCATCCGTCCCCCATCCGCACGTTTGTTATCCGAATCCGCTGACATTACAATAATATTTTAATTTATTGGATAAAGCGTATTGTACCGTTACTAAAGCAACACTTTTAGACATTTGAGGCTATGTGTGAATCACAAGACAATGTTGACTGAGTTTTGTCCCTCTGAGTTACGGCAAGTGAAACAGCGAGTGGCTAATTATAACACTTACTTAGTCGTCGGATATACCCACGCAGGCAAGCGCAGGTATAAAGGACTTCTTTGGGGGATAACTCAACACTAATTGAGGGTATTTCTATGACTCACTTCTCTATTATTCTCATAAATCCAAGCGAAAGCAATTAGGGAAATAACAAGAAATGCGAGAGACGCAAATCTTTGCAAAAACTAAAATTACAGTATTTAAAAAAATCCAGTTGAACATTGTATTCTAAAAACTATCCGCAAATTTACTCTACATATTATCCGCAAAATATCCGCTATCCGCACTGTCATGTAACCTAAATATCCGCATGGCGAAAAATGTTGTGGATATCCGCAAGTTTATCCGCATGGATTTTAGTGCCAGGAGTGTCCGAGGACATGTTTGGCTTGCCAAAGTTTGTAGCTGCTTCTAAGTGGATACCCATGGGGTGAGCTACAAGTACCGTCGCTTGTGGATGAGATGAAAAGAATGAAGATGAATAAGCAAGTTCAATTTCAAGTACTTCCAAATTTGGCTACCAGATGCCACTGACACCTAGCAGCGAACGTTGGAACTTGATAGAGCGTTTCTAGGGAATCATAACCTACAAATTTAGCTACACACTACAAATTGCAGTGATAGGTTCTTTTACATGCCATAAACCTATGACATGGACCCTCCGGTTTCACTTCCCCTCCAAAGGAAGGCATACCGACGGATTTTAACGCTCTTAAAAATCCAATGCGATGATACTAGAGAACTGGAGAGGACCAAATTTCGACCTACGGCATATGATGACCAGATTTGCAGTGTATGGTTCACCACCGCAGCATAGCGATGTATCACCTACCAGACGCAGAATGTAGGCTAAGTGCTAAAATATTTATGTGGAGATTGGTGCCACGGTATTGTGGTTTAGGTATGGACATGTACCTTTGGCACAGTTTGGAATTCACAAAACTAAAAGGAACTCCAGACACTGAGTTTTAGCCTACTTTCTATTTTTTGCAAAAAATGAAACTAGACTTATGAGATCTACACGGACAAAAAGTAGTCAGTCTGTCTATGTGTGTGTGTGTGTCTATGTGTGTGTGTGTGAGAGAGTGTGTATTGTGTCTCCCCAACTCCTCCCTTATAAATTCAAACACGACGAAACCGAACTGAACGACATTTGGTAGGTGGCTTCGGTGGCGTAGTTGGTAACATACTGAGCTTCTATGCCCAAGACCTATTCTGGAATACGCCTCGGCGGTTTGGGATCCATATCAAGTAGGGCACATAAATGAGTTGGAAATGGTACAAAGAAAGGCCGCTAGATTTGTGCTCAGTGACTTTAATCCCAGGAGCAGTGTGAGCCGTATGTTAAAGAAACTTGGGTGGGAATCACTTGAGGCTAGGAGGATGAAATCTAGACTCTGCGCTATGTACAACACGTATACAAATCAACCAGCATGGGGTGAGCTTAGCAAACGTATGGAAAAGCCTACTTACATGGGTAGGAGCGATCATCCTTTCAAAGTTAAGGGCCGACCACAGCGAACAAATTATGGTAAATATTCTTTCGTAAACCGTGCCATTGATAATTGGAACTCTCTACCTGCCGCAGTCTTAGAGCCTTTTCCCAAACATATAGGTGTGTTTAAGAAAAGACTGTCTATTTGAGTAAATACTCCAGTTTAATTGTTAGTGAATTGTTATGTACAGTTATTTATTTGTTATGTATATCAAATTTGCCACCGGGGAACACACCCCCAATTGCAAATAAACGAATGAATGAATGAAAAGGTCACGGGTTCAAACCCGGCCAAAGTCGTCGGATTTTTAAAAGCGCTAAAAATCCCTCAGTATGCCTTCTTTCAGAGGGGAAGTAAAGCCGGCGGTCCCATGTCTTAGATTTATGGCATGATAAAGAACCTTCCACTAATTACACTTGTGTGAGGCTAAACTATAGATTACATTTGACCAACGCTCTTAGGTCCAAAGTTCGTCGCCAGGAGCCGACTACGGTGGAATCTAGTAACAGAGTTCAGCACTAGTTGGCCGTTGACGGTGGCGTTTGGTAACAAAAGTTTGGAACTACTTGAAAATCGAATGTCTGCAGTCCTTACTTGAATTAAAAACAGATAACATACACCAATACAGCCATCAAAGTTAACACCGGTTATCAGACAGATTCTACACACACCTAAAGTACATGACCGTGTTGTCGCAGATTACGACCAATCTAACCATCGTATCTTTACCAAATTTGGCAAAACGATACTTTCATATTGGACGCGTCATGCGCCAAAACTACAAGGCCATCGGCCGCACTGTTCCAGGATGCCGGCCATGTGAATTATGCAAGCTTTAAAATCCATCACTTGGGAACCACCAGTTCTGACTATCGAACAGAGAATGGTTTAAACTTTTCTAAAGGACGTGGCCCGTTCGAAATTAAAAGTTTACTTTACATATCATACCGCAGAAGAGACTTTGAAAAGCTGAGCCGTCGCGGTTACAAGACATGATGGCAGCTGATCTCTTTTTCTGACCCATATTTCACTAATTTGAGTATGTTGAATAGCGTACTGATAGAAATAATATAAACATTGTATGAAATGAATTATAATGAATATGTTCTCCAGTGAAGAAATCGTTTAGTCCAAGTCATCATTTGCTAAGACCTTGTATGTAAATCGATTGATAACGTTTAACCTGGGTGGACATGTTTGGCTCTTTGGTTAGAGATTTGGTCTTTCACCCAGCTGGCCGGTGTTCAAAACCTATCAGAGTTCTATTTTTTGCTTGTTTTTTATATTTATTTTTCTTTAAGTACTGATACGTTATAAAATTGAGCGTTATGTTGTGCATTTTGCAATAGAAAATAGATATTTAATTAAAACAAAGTTCTCCACCGGATCTGCAGGAGTGATATCTACTAGCAACCAGTTGAACTATGCCTTTGCTAACCACGGCCTACTAGATGCGAGCTGCGCTCTATACTGGCCACGACATTCCCAGTTTGTGAATCATTGCATACGGTGTAATTGAAGAATTTCCTCTTCTTGCCGATAGAGCGCACTCGCCCCCCAGGAAAGGCACGATTAAAAATCATCTGTGCTGTAGGTTTATTAAATGTGCGTTTAGACCAACGAAGTTTTGTTTCAGTTTCAATTATTGTAAGTAGTCGGTGTTAATATACTGAAGTCCTACGTTGTTTGGAGTGTTTGCTGATGAAATTGTAAAATGCTGGGGTAAATAATTAAGTATGGTATAAACGCCGCTGCTCAAATCCAGTATGTTATACTCTTGTGTGCCATTATGTACTTCGAATAGGAAAAAATAGGAGGTGATAAGGACAAAGAGTTATAACTATACCCGTACAATTAGGAGAAAGTAGGCTACAATGTTCTTTCCTGAACATCTTGTTTCTACTATGGAACGAAAAGCTTCGAATCAAACTCGGAAATGAAGAACTTGTGCGTTCTAATGTACGGTATATTATTTATTATATGACTGCAATGACTGCAATAAATACTTCATTCAAATACTTGATGGAATCTTACAAACATGTTCTATAGCAGAAAGCTTAGCAACGTGAGCCTTCAAATTTGTTTCCGTGCCAACTCTGATTGTTGGACGTCGTTACGTTACGCTGCCGTGAATTTACTTTTGAAAAAGTGTATTTTAAATGTTAATTTTATATTACGAGGACCATATCAACTAGCATCCTTACGTCAATGGTAAGTTTGTGTTGACAGAACCATAACGAGGCAATCCTGAGCATATGTTGTTAGTACTGAACACGTTGTGCCCGGGCGAAGAGATTCACAACTGTTTAGAACGAGCTAACAGGATTAATTCCACTCGTAATAGGCGCCCGCGTCCACCTAGCCAAGACCAACTACAATCCTCAGACCTTAATGTAGAAAAAACATGGCGACGACGGTTGCCCTACCAATAGCTAAGATCATGTCATCGGGCTTGTCACAGTTCGTGTAAATTATTCTTTTTACTCACCTAAGATATCACAAGATGAGACTAGGTTCCGAAGAAATATGCATCAATAATTTAGACTTACCTGAATTAATTTATCTATATAGTGCTGGCCTCGAATTATAGGTTTCTTCGTCTTCACCCAAGGGGCAGCTACAATAGTCTCACTGTTTCTGAGGTTGAATAAGAAGCTTTTTTTGGCGAGTTATCACGATTTGTATATAAGTTCAGTAATTATAGATTAATATTATTAGCATAAAATCAAACAGATTCTGAAGTAGGTGAGAAGAAAGTACCCGGTTACTGAAGTGCTGTCCCAGCACATGCAGAGTATTTGTGTACACAATCGGAATGAGAATAGTTGCCTGAAATAATCGAACCAACGCTATAGAGATACAATTCAATTAAGACATCTCGTGGAATTGTCTAAAATCTCGGGTAAAACATCACACCGAATTAGTTGATTGAAATATGCAAAGAAGTCGTCGTGTGGATATCTGAACATAATTATGGAGATTACCACACACAAAGGACGCGATATGTTACCATCTAACCTATTAAACTTTCGCTGTTACCGTTTGGAATAGTTGTACGCTGGGAATAGTTGATTTAGTAAAGTAATGTAGGTAGGAAAGCACCATCTCCCTCTTACGGAATTATCGCGGCACACCATCTCGCAATATAAGTAAATAATTGGCAAGTTTCTCACAACACTTTATTACACACATCATAATAAAAAATAACTTGCAAGCTGTAAGAATCACAAAAGTATGAATAATGACGGAACACAATGAGTTCACTGTTTGGGACAGGGGAAACATCTTCCTTAACCAATAAAACAGAAGTTCACTGTAGTATCTGGCGTGTATACAAGGCAGTGTAGAACATCTGCCAGACTGGTAAGGATTTACGGAGGTACATGAAGCTGAGCGTTCAAGATAACGTCAACAGTTTAGTCTTACCGTAGATGCTCATTGCGTTTTCCCTTTACGTACTTAAGTTCGACACTACCGGTACTGAAGTGTACTAAGCTATTATTATATTGTCACTAACTAGCAAATCATTGCGGTGTATATTCTTCAGACACTTCTATTAATGCTTTAGTCTTGGGTACTTCAACATCTGCAGTAAATGACACAATGCCATTGGTCAACTGAACAATCATCACACAAACGAACTAGTCCATAATAAGCGTATTATCACGTCATATTTATACACGATTGCTGTACATTAACGCGAACTGGACTTTACAGACATACTGAAACACTACAAATTACAGATGAGCAATAGTTTATCCCAACTTTCATCAAACGAAGCTAATCAAAGCTAATATTGTATCCCAGCAACGAATGTAAACAAACAAAATCTCGGGCTTCCGCATACGCCATTTTCACACTTTCGATACCTGCATTAAGGTCTGAGTATTGTAGTTGGTCTTGACCTAGCCTGCTAAACTCTGGATTTCCTTTCAACCTCGACCGTATTAGCTCTCGTAAACACCTACAGTAGTTAGGTAGTTAGTTATTGAGGCTTTAAGGGGCGGAACTACGAGGTCGTAAACACCTAAATCGTCTGATGATATATATGTTATTGCTGCTTTAAGATGCGGAACAGCTAGGTCATTTTCCCCTCTTCTGATGTTGCTATACGCTTTGGTAAGGTCATCACAAGCTAGCCATATAAAATGTCTCCAAGTCAAACTCGTATAGTGGCCCATTCCTTTCTTAGCATTCCCTTGGTTATTATATTTGTCTGCTCTAAAATGATTCTTATTCCTGTGACACATAATGAGCTCTTTTATTGTGCTATCATAATACTCTAAAATGTATAACGAATAAGTGTGTGCCAATGCTTCGATCTTTGGTTTCTGGAAATATATATTCTCCATAATGCGTACCGCACCGATATTCTTACGATTTCTTCAAGTTGGTCGCGAGGCTCTTTGGTTTGTGAGGATATAAGCTATTCTCAGATGTGCGTATCGATATTCTGAGGATATTTTGAAGTAGGTCGTGACACTCTTTGGTTTATGAAGATATCTATTCTCCATAGTGCATATCGATATTCTTAGGATTTCTTCAATTTGGTCGCGAGACTCTTTAGTTTGTGAAGATATCTATTCTCCATCGTGCATATCGATATTATTAGAATTTCTTCAAGTAGGCCTCGATACTCTTTAGTTTGTGATGATATCTATTTTCCACAGTGTTTACCGATACTATTTGTATTTCATCAAACAGTCTCTGAGACTATTTGGCTTTGTGAAGATACCTATTTTGCACAGTGTGTACCGATACCGTACTCCTTATTTTCATCAAATAGTCCCTAAGTGCTTTTTGGCTTTGTGAATAAATCTATTTTCCACAGTGTGTATCGATACTCTTGCACTTCATCAACTGCGCCCTGATAATTGTGAAGATATTTATATTCCACAGTGTGTATCGATACTCTTTGCACTTCGTTTTGTAAAACTATCTACTGTATATTCCACCGTGTGTGCTGCTATTCTTGCATTTCATCAAATAGGCTGTGAGATCGTTTAAAAGAGCGTCCGGTCGTGTCGCATCCTTCCCTGATTCATCAATCCTATAATTGCAT
Organism: Meconema thalassinum; assembly: GCA_946902985.2. Taxonomy (NCBI): domain Eukaryota; kingdom Metazoa; phylum Arthropoda; class Insecta; order Orthoptera; family Tettigoniidae; genus Meconema; species Meconema thalassinum. The sequence goes on from OX336391.1 coordinate 221,009,042, forward strand.
AGTGTATTAACAGGACGTTCAAATAACTGCACCAGACCATCAAATTTACCTGCAAGTTGTTGTAAACTTAAATCATTAAAAAGTTAACAATTTGTGAATAATGATGTAAACCATATGGACGAAACTAAATATGCAATATGATACAATTGGCTACCTGCCCCTCGAATTTAATCAGTAGGGTCAGTCGGCGCAGGGAACTTCTTCCCATGACTAAGCCTGCTGGAACAAACCACTAAAGCTAACAGCGCAAGTCCACGAAACAAAATGTAATGTCAATACTTTGAATAAGGTTACTCATTAATACAATTAGTATTTATTTATATAATGTACGCCCACACTGGAGCACTTAAATCAAACCAAATACATTTTAGTCATCTAAGAATTAACAGGGAATTTAGCTGTCATCTTCTTCCTCTCTCAAAGCCTCTTCATTCTGGCTGACCTGGGTGCTTTCTTCTCCTTTCCTGTATTGTTTGAACAAAACCAATCGATTATTGTCTGTCTTCGTCTTATGTTGGCGAGGTTTGCGTTTCTTTGAAGTACCACAGTAATTCATTTGTAGTTAGTTGTTGATCGTTCAATGATTACAAAGTCTTCATCACGTTGCCGACTCGTCCCAGGTTCGTCGCTGAATCTTACTGCTTTCTGATTTTTAATTTTATTATTCCACTTTTGAACATTTTGTGTATTAACCAAACGTCCCTTACGTGTTGGTGACATGGTGACGCACACTACACTGACAAGTCGTGGACACCAAGCGTTTGGCCAATTCCTTTGTCCACGGCCGACTGAACGCGAGCTGCGCTCTCTACTACCGACCTAGACAATGAGGATTTTTACTTGGTTGGTTGGTTCTTAAGTTTAGGGTCTGCGACAACGCGGTCATGTAGCCCCGTGTACTTTGGGTGTGTGTAGAATCTGTCTGATAACCGGTGTTAATTGTGATGTGATGACTGTATTAGTGTGTGTTATCTGTTTTTAATTTAAGTACAGACTGCAACTTAGAATTTTTCAAATAGTTCCTACTTTGCCACCGTCAACGACTAGTAGGCCAAGTTCAGAACTTAGCTACTAGACGCCACCGAAGTCGGCTCCTGGCAACGAACGTAGAAACCTAAGAGCGTTGTTTACATTCTTAACCTATCCAATTTAGCTTCACACAGGTGTAATTAGTCCAAGGTTCTTTAACATGCCATAAATCTATGACATGGGACCGCCGGCTTTACTTCCCCTCCGAAGTCAGGCATACTGAGGGGATTTTAACGCTCTTAAAAAATCCGACGTCTTCGGCCGGGTTTGAACCCGCTATCTTGGGCATAGAAGCTCAGCATGCTACCGACTACGCCACCGAAGCCGCCCTTTTTACTTGAAATCCTGTTTGTTACCGTAATCAACTGCTCACAAACCGCTGTCAACCCAACATAGCATGACATATACTTATGTCACTATTTGTCATTATAATTTCCGCAATATCAAAATGCAAATTATATCACAAAATAAAATAGCGTGATATTAAATCTGAGAGAAACTTGACACACCTTGCCCCTTATTAAAATAGAATTCCATTAGGTTCACTCGGTTTTTGTAAAAATTCATGAACTTTCCTTCTGAGTGGTTACTACAGAAGTCATTCGGAAGCAACCGGTATTTCGGCTTGTGCAATAAAATCCGCAATCGGTGATACAAATTTCTCTGCAATGACGCTGGCAAGTCCGTTGCTGCGGTTAGGTTGATGAGTGGAGACGATTAGAGTTCTGAGAAATGCAATCCAAACATTTCATACAAGAAATTCTTTCCTCTGTTCATACAACGTATCCCGCCCGGACTTGCAGATTTCATTGTCGGCAAAGGCATTGCTGAAATTGTAATTTGATGATCTCTTAAGTTAACAGCCCTGGGGCTGGTTTGCAGCAACTCGCCAATCTTCTCTATTCTCCACCATCCTCTTCAATTCACGGTATGATTTGGAGTTCGTGTCGGTCATTAACTGTGTGATGTATGCAAGTGGTGGTCTTCCTCTAGTGTTTTCCCCTTCTAACATCCCTTCGATGACTCTTGCTGGCAGGCTATTATGTCTGAGAATTTGATGATAGTTGATGTAAAAGGGCCTAATATCGAGGTTATCGGCCTCCAATGATTTGGTGTGACAATGAAATATGATGAATATGAACACTAGAACTAAAACTAACTACAACTTACAACTTAGTTACGTATTAGGAGAAGAAAAGGAAGGAATAAGGGAAATAAAATATAGACTAGGTAAAAGAAATACCCTCAGCCAACGAAAAATGAGAATTGATGGATTTGGAAGGATGTAGAGCCATGAAAGGCAGATAGGAATGGAAATAGGAGAGTGTCCGCCCCAAAGTCACTAGAAAAAGGGGAAAAAATAGATCCAGCTCAGGTATCCTCCCGAACTCAACAACCGTGAGTCCTTGAGTGTGTATCACTATCCAGGGCACACATTCAGTGGTGGGGCTAAAAACACCCTGCCTCCTTTATGACCTTGTGCAGAAGGCAGGAGATATGATGAGAAGAAAAACAAGAGGTCTGACCCTTTGAGGAATGAGGGATCAGGAAAGAAGAGAAAAGATCCAATTAAGGCAGGAATTTGAAAGACTCCCTAAACCTCGGATATGCTAATTCCGTCAGGGTTGGAAGAGAACAAGAGTTGATCAAGGGAGACCGACAGGAAATATGCCAGAGAGGAAGCAATCGCGAACTCAGCTTGGGCCCCCTGGTCACTAACCAACGTCCCACAAGTTGTAAGCCCCTGAAGGAGGGGGAGTGCCGTAATGTCGTAAGAGAACGAGAGTTGACCAAGGGTGGTTGATATGACAGACAGGAGCCCGGCACAAGTAGGTGCAAGCAATACCAGACTCAGCTGGGATCCCGTGGTTAACAAACCCACATCTCACTAGTCGTGAGCCCCTGGGGGATGTACTGAAGAATGATTCAACAGAATCGCAAGAAAACATTATGATACCCATTTTTCAGAAGATACATAATGGGTATGCACTAGACGGTTGATTCCGTAGTTAATTGGATATCTTCGTAGGTCTCAGAGGCCAGACAGTCCTTATCATGTGCGTTACTAACCGTAGTACAGTAAAGTGCTATCCCGGCATTTGCCTGGATAGAGTGTCGAAAAACCACACTCAGGATATTTTCTGTCGGTGCTGGGTTTTGAACCTACGATATCTGGACTTGGTACAGCTGCCCTTGCAGCCGTAGTGCACGATTAAACTATCACCCCTTAAAACCTCAATAAATAAATAACTACGATCACAACTACAGCGCGAGACTCTTGAAATGACGACTACACACAACAGACGAAGGAGAGTTTGTGTCCGAAACAAAGTTATCGCGGGGAATCACGTTAAGCCAATCATCACATCTATCACTGTCACACGGAAATTCGTGAAATGAAATCACACCTCCTATTTTCTTCCTATTCGAAGTGCAAAATGGCAAAAAACAGTATGACATACTTGATTTGAGCAGCGGCGTTCAAACCATAGTTTAAAATTTACCCCAGGATTTTACAATTTTATCAGCATACACTCCAAACAACGTAGGAATTCAGTATATTAACACCGACTACTTACAATAATTACAACTGAAACAAAACTTCGTTGTTCTATTTATAAACGTATCACAGTGACACACACACTGCACAGTTGTTTACTAATCGCGCTTATATTGGGGCTGGGGGATGCGCTCTATCGGCAACTAGAGGACATTTTCCAATTACACGTTATGCATGGGTTCTAACTTTAAGCCTCCGTGGCTCAGGCGGCAGCACGCCGGCCTCTCACCGCTGGGTCCGTGGTTCAAATCCCGGTCACTCCATGTGAGATCTGTGCTGGACAAAACGGAGGCAGACAGGTTTTTCTCCGGGTACTCCGGTTTTCCCTGTCACAATTTCATTCCAGCAACACTCTCCACTATCATTTCATTTCATCTGTCATGCATTTAATCATTGCCCCAGAGGAGTGCGTCAGGCCTCGGCAGCCGGCACAGTTCATATCCTCGCCGCTAGATGGGGGCTTCATTCATTCCATTCCTGACCCGGTCGGAGACTGGAAGCAGGCTGTGGATTTTTTTTTCATGGGTTCTAACTGAGAATGTCAAGGCCGGTATAGAGAGCGCAGCTCGCATCCAGTCGGCCGTGCTTTGTCGTATGTATTTCACTAAATCTATCACTACGAGCGCTGGTATTGGCCCATAGATGGCCAAATCAAAATCGATTTATACTTCCGTTTAAAAAATTCTAAAATCTGCTTCCCACAAATTGAAGATAAGGAATCAAAGAATAGATTAAAACAATCGAACTTTAATTTCATATAAATCTGTGGAACATGTTTCATTTTAAAAACAAGCGTTTTTAGCATGTCTTTTCAAAACATCATCTGAATGCCCATAGTGTCATTTAAAGAATGCTTTCAACATTAAAACATCCATTTCAACCAAACAACATAGGGGCAGTGATGGCGCATAAAATTACTAATAAATTCTCGTTTAAGTCCTCATCGAGGGTTTTATTCCTCCGAGATGGAAAAGATAGAATTCACCCAAATAATACAGCTCCATGTCCAATGATCACTGTTTATAACACTTAGACACACACACACAAACAAATACACTCACTGTGAATTCAATTAAGTTGAACGATCTGACACCATACGAACATCTCTAAAATTAAGCTAAGCTCAATGTTCATGAATTAATTAAAACAATGCCACATTATTATTTAAGTATACTATGGACTGAAACGCTTCCTTTATCCAGAATGTTGATGTTAATTCATTTGAGGAGCTTGGGACAACTTCGCCATCAGCCCCGTGTAGTTGGGCGTGTTGAACGTGTCCGATAACCTGTATTTTTGTGATGACTGTAGTTCTGTGCGTAACTGTATTAGGGACAGAAATAGGGTAGGGTGCCCCGAGATTTGTAATAAGGTACTACCCCGCCATTTGCTTGGAGGGAGTGTGGAAAACAAACGGGAAAACACACAGGATAGAGGCTGTCAGCGTGGGATCGAACCTGTGATCTCCAGATTTGCTGCAGCTATCCGCGTGGCCATGATGCACGATTTAACGAGCACGCGTTGAGTCCGTGACCTTAAGTTAGGAACCATCCCAGCATTTGCCTGGAGTAGAAGAGGGAAACCACGGAATACCATTTCTAGAATGTCCGGGGTGGGAATCGAACCCACCTCTTCTCAGTTTTGCCTCATGAGGCTGAGCGTGTCTCGTTCCAGTCCTCAGGATAAAATTCATTTTCTTGTTGAGACGGGAATCATCTCAGGACCTCGGGATGACTGCCAAGAATGCTATGCCACGAGGTGGTCTCCCTAAAATGGTGTGCATTGTTTTGCAGAACTACGAACTGGAGTGAGGAAGGATCCTTATGGCAGCCGGAGCCGCGCGGCCTTCCTTCTGGTTTGCCGTGCGGATTCTCGGCATTCTTCTGCTACCAGGTCAGTAGACTACCTAACCAGGGTCGTAGAGAGCGATCACGGATGCTAGGTCCAGGGCTTCCGGGCCGCTACATTTCTTTAAAACCTGTTACATTATTTTGTAAATATTAAGCTTGAATTTCTTTAACTCTTAAATAACTCCGTGGAATTCAGCATGTCCATATTGGATATCAGTTTACTTGGTATTCAGTTCCTCAGCCACTCTCATTTCTTGTTGTTTTAGGCTGCTTCAAGATTTTGACCACGGAGTATTTAAAATTTTATTTTCGTTGTATCTGACCGTGCAGATCCTCCTCTAGTACCTCATTATTATTATTATTTGCAGTTGTTTCATTCCGCCGCATGGCTATGGCCTCTGCGGCGGCGGGCCCCCTTAGACGGTTTCGCCGTCTCTTCGGGCCAGGGAATTAATGTTTTTGGGAGGGGTGAAATTTTGGGGATGGTTGGGTTTGGTGTGAAGATTTGGGGGAAAGTGTGTTTGAATTTAGGTTTGGGGTAATGCGGTGGAGTTTGAAGATGGGCGTGGGCGATGTGGCGATGGGGAGAAGGGAGAGTTAGATGCTAGGTGGGGGGAGAAGGTGGAGAAGGGGGATTGTGTGGTTTGACAGGGGTAGTGTTGAAAAGGTCGGAGATTGATGACCAACAAAGAAAACATGGAATTACTGCTGCAATTGCCAAAAGTAGACGGTGTAACTTGTATTGCTCGGAGGTTATAGAGGTGTAGTGGATAAGGGGCTGCAAGTACGTCCAGATCATAAGATTGTGGAGGAGATAAAGTAATGGTGATGTTGAAGAGTGAGTTTGGAGCTGAAGAGATAGATAGTTTTTTTTTTTATTTTTTATTTTTTTTATTAAGAAATGAATGTTGTCGATGACGATGGAGTAGACAAGTATGATCGCTGAGATGAAGAGGAGAGTGATAATACCTTAAGAAAGAGAAAGAATAAGTGAAAAAGAAGAAGAGAAAAAGAAAAGGGATAGTATAACTGGTGAAATGGGGAGTGCGGCGAATTAATGAGATGTGGTGTAGCAAGCGTATGAAATGAATCTTTTTTTATTTTTTTTATTTTTATAATGTAAGTGGTGAGAGGGAAATAGTGGGTGAGTCGTGCGGGGTCAGAAGAAGAGTGGTGCAGTAAAAGGAAAGAAAGAGAGAGAAACTGATAGAAAGAAAGAGAGAAAGAAAGAAAGAAAGAAAGAAAAAGAAAGATAGAAAGAAAAGAAATAAAGAAACAAACGGACCCATAGCAGATCTGCTGGGACAGTTGTACTAACTAATTTTGGGGGTAGTAGGCAGATGAGGTGAAGGAATTATTGTAAGACGGTGGTGACTATGGTGACAGTTGGGCGTGAGAGGTGTGTATGGGGTAGACCATTACGGGAGACGTAAATGGTGGATGAAACGTTATTATGGCGGATGGTGGTCGTTGAGGTGGTTGGGATGGATGCGAAAGCTGTGAACTGTAAGTCGGATAATGGAACCACATAATGTAAGCCATGCTGGTGTGGAACCGTGTGTGAGAGCCAGAGCCATTGGTGGCGTCTAGAACCATTGGTTGCTACTTAAGATGTAAGGTATTGATTATGGAAAAGTAGGGTTTCTGGAGGCCGTAGGTGGCCTCATCGGTTGACGGGGTTTAGTCCGGTGCCGGGAGGAGCCCCTTGAGGGTATAAACGCCCAACTTGGTGCGCAGGGGCGTGCTGAGAGGTCGTGTCAACAAGGGGCTGACGACAGGATTTTGTGTGGTGCGTGCCCTCAGGACGTAGCGTCGTTGGAGAATCTCGACGTAGGTGGTAAGAGGTGGCAGGGGCATGCAGTCGATGAGATCCGCGGTCCGAAACGTGAAGGGAAGGCGCATGGCCACTCGGACCAGGCGACGCTCGAGTTGGAGAAATGGTGTGAGGGGACGCTCTGGGAAGCCAGCCCAGGCGGGATGCCCATAGATAATAAAGGTGCGGATTAGTGCCTTGTATGTATGGATGAGGGTCTTGGTGTTGAGGCCCCATGACGTGCCTGCCAGGCGGCGAAGGAGGTGTGCGCGCTTGCGAGCTGCAGGCAGCCTCGCTTTAAAGTGCGGACGGAAAGTAAAATGCTGGTCAAATAGCAAGCCCAGGTAGCGGACGGTGGGTGTGGGAATGAGGCGGCGATCGCGGAGATGGAGCCGGAGGTTGTCCGGATTGCGGGTAACACTTGTTGCCCGCCTGCGAGGACGAAACAGGATGGTTTGTGTTTTGTCACCATTAAGGCTGAGGTGCCACCTGTAACACCATGCCGTGAAGCGCTCAAGGTACGGCTGAGTGTGTCCTGTGATGTGCTGGACGGTGGCGAAGGGAGCCACTATGGCGGTGTCGTCCGCAAACTGTAGAAGCTGGAGGGGGGAGGGCGGTTGAGGGATATCTGCCACAAAGAGGACGTAGAGGAGTGGGGAAAGGACGGAGCCCTGGGGGACGCCTTGTTCGAAGGGGATGGGTCGGGAAAAGAGGTTGTTGATGGTGATTTTGGCTGTGCGGTGTCTAAGGAAGGAGTTGACGAATCGGATGTAGCTGTGGGGAAGATTGAAGTAGTGGAGCTTCAGGACGAGGGCGTCGTGCCATACCGTGTCGAAGGCATTTTGAAAATCGAAGGCTATGAGAAGGGTGGGAGCGGGACGATTGAAGTTGTCGGCGATGAGAGTGGAGAGGCGAAGGAGTTGGTCTTGGGCGGATAGGTGAGGGCGGAAGCCGCATTGAGAAAGGGGGAGGAGGTGATGGCGAAGAAGGTGGCGGTGGAGGCGCTTGGTAAGGATTTTTTCGAAGGTCTTGGAAAGGACGGCGGTTAGGCAGATGGGGCGATAAGAACTAGGGGAGGAAAGTGGTTTTCCGGGTTTAGGGAAGAGGAGCATCGTGGCGCGACGCCACTGGGTGGGATAGAAGCCGGAGCGAAGAAGAAAGTTATAGAGGCGGGAGAGTGCGGTGAGAAGAATGGGAGGGGCCTCCTTAAGGTGACGATAACGAATGGAGTCGGGACCTGGTGCTGTGTTGGTGGTGTGGGACAAGGCGCAAGAGATATCCAGGTCTGTGATGGGGTCGTCAAGGGGATGAGGAGAGAGGGTGTGGTGGGAGGAAGGTTGTAAGTGAGGGCGAGAAGGTACGGTGGCTATGAAATCGTCGTGATCGTGGGTGTGAGAGGGGTCGTCGGAATAGCGAAACGTGCGGGTGAAGCGTGTGGCGAAGACGTCCAGCTTGGCTTCGTCGTCTGGCGGCGCCGTCCCATTGTATATGATGGGGTAGGTTGGTGCTGTAGACTGGCCAGTTAACCGATTGAGTTGGCGCCAGTAGGCGGGCAGAGAGGCAGAGACTCGGTTGAGCCGCGTGCAGGCAGTGTGCCATGAGAGGCGTTTGTGGGCCTCTATGTACAGTAGGACTTAACTTGCCGGAGGGATTGTCGATGGCGCTGAAGGAAATAGCGGTCGTGTGTACGGAGATAAGTGTTGTGGTAGGAGTGCGCCAGGGCGAGAAGGCGACGTGCCTTTGGGGGGATTGGGGGGCGGGAGGGGGTCGTCGGGATGAGGGCGATGGCTAGGGAAGATGCTTGTTGGAGCGTGGCTTCAATATGGGTGGTATAGGCATCGACAGTCGCCTGGTCTTCCAACGGAAGTTGATCTGCATGCAGGTTGGTAGTTATGTGCTCCCGGTACTCTGGCCAGTTTGCCGTGCAGAAGCTCTGGATCATCCTGGGGGGGTGGGAGTGGCGCATTGCGAGGTGGGAGGGGGAAGGTGAGCAGTACCGGGGCGTGGTCGCCTCCGATGAGTGGCAAGACTGTAGCGTTGAACAGATGTAGGAGGGAGTTGTGGGCGATAACGGCATCGGGGGTGGTGTTGGAGGAGGGACGGGTAGGTTTGGGTAAGGGGACGAGGGTGGCATCGATATGGCGGAGATAGATGTCCAGGCTGCGACGTTCCAGGGCTGAACGAGAGTGGAGGTTGAGGTCGGCCATGACCAAAAAATGGGGGAAAACCTCAGCCACGTGGGCAATAAAGTCTTTGGGGATGGGATGGTTGGGACGAATGTAAATTGTGGCTAGGTGTAGGACGCGGGACGGGAAATAGATGGAGCAAATGAGGCTTTCAGGGAAGATCAGAGGGGGAGGGGGGATATGATGGCGAGTGGGGAGACGCACGCGACTGGCGAGGGCCGAGCCACCGCGGCCTGCGTCGTTGGGGCGATCGGCGCGCAGAAGGGTGTAGCCGGGGAGAAAAGCGTGTTGGTCACTCCTAAGAAAGGTTTCATTGAGGAGGGCCGCATCGACATGATGGGACCTGAGGGTGTGGGTGAGGAGAGTACGGCGGGCATGGAAGGAACAGACGTTGTGGTAAAGGAGGGTGATAGTGCGGGGAGTTCCATGTCTAGCAGGTTGTAGTGCCATGATTAGCTTATACGGCGGTGACTCGGGGGTAGCGGGAGAAGGTGAAGTGGGTGAGGGGGCCCGAGAAAGAAGGGTGGAACCGAACCCCGAAGATTTGCTGTGTAGCCAGTTGAAGCTGCGTCAGTACCAGCGGCCGTTGGTAGGGGAGGATATTCTGGAGGGAGACCACCATGAAGCGGATGAGGTCTTCGATGGTGGGGGGGGAATTGGGATTGGGCAGGGGCGGTGGGTGGGTCGACGGATTTGACTGGAGCAACCGTTTCAGGGCGGTTGGGGAGAGGTGCTGGTTTGGCCTTGCATTTATAGGAGTAGGTGGGGTGAGTGAGCTGGCACTGGTTGCATCGGGGGGGCTGGGCAAGATTGGGACACTTCCCGGTGGAGTGCGACGGCTGGGAGCAGTGACCGCAGCGCGGCGGTTGCCGGCATTGGTCCGTGGAATGCTCATTATAGGCGAGGCACCTGTTGCACCTGATAGCGACCGGAGCAGGAGCTTTGGAGGGTTCGACCCTATGATGATATCGGTACAGGTAGACCCCGTCCGTAAGCAGGCGGTCGACCTCGGCCTGGGTGACAAGGAGAATCCGCACCATCCACGTGGGGCCCTCAGCGTTGCGAATGCGGAAAGCCTTCCGCGCATCGACTTGTTCCAGGCGGAGTTCCTGCAAGACCGCCTCCTCGGTGAGATCGGGGTCCACGCCCCGGATCACACACGAGAAGTGCGGGTTGCGTTGCGGAGGGGGGGGGGGGGGGGGGGGGGAGTAGCCGGGTGTTGGCGGGCACGGATAGGTTCCGCAGTCACCTGCGGTCCAAGCTGACGGACCACCCCGGGGTCGTGGAGAACGGCGGCAGTGGCGTCATCGTCAGTTTTGACGTAGACTCCATTGGTGGTGGCGGTGGCGGTGAAGTTGGGGTGGCCAAGCACGCGGCGCAGCGCGTCGGTGAACAAGTACTTGTTGCTGTGGGTATGGCCGCGGAAAAGGAAGATATACTTGAATGTAGGCTCGGAGGCCTTGGTAGCATAGGAAGGCAAGGAAGAGGAAATCTGGGAAGGTGTGGCGGTGGTGGGGTGAAATGGGGTATGTTCCCTGTGGGTGGGAGGCGAGGGTCGTGGGGAGAAATCAATGGGGACACCGGCGGCGGGGAGGTGCTGCAGTGACGTCTGGAGTCAGTAACGATCTCCTCCATCCCCTCGTGCACCCGCAGACGGGAGCGGTGCGTCCCCCCCCTCAGTATCGGAGGCATCGGACGCGCGCCGCTTCTCGGGACAGCTCGGAGTCTGGGGAACGACAGGTGGCAAGGAGAAGTGGGTTCCAGGGGATTTAGGGGGAGGTGGAAGGGCGGGCGCCCTCGGTGGCTTAGGTATGGCCCCTTTGGAGGAGGAGGGGTTGGTGGTGTTCCGGGAGGCAGAAGCCTGGGCGCGGCCGGGTGAGGTCTTTCCTCTGCCCTTACCCATGGTGAGCTTAAAGGATTAATATAACAAGTATATGACGAACAATAGGATATAGGGTAAAGGGGGGCACTATTTCGAAGGTAGCTGCAAAGCCTAGCGCCTTCGAAAATGGGGCTGTAAGTAAGGTGAGGGAAGGTGCGGGAATGGAACGGGCGAAGCCAAGCCGAGCGACGCACGGGCGGTATGGGAAAGGAAGGGGAATTATGTGCTGTGCGGGTAGTGGAAAATGAGAAGTGAGATAAGGGGAAGTGTTATAGGAGTAGCTTGCCGCTAGCTCACTATTGCTGTATGATGTGTATGTGTTATCTGTTTGTGTAGTTTGACAGGGGCTGGTGCTGGGGAACGAATAAATGAGATGATGTGAATAGAAGTGTGAGCAAGCTGCGCGCCCGACACCAACGAAAAGAAGCTAGCAGCTGTGAGCTCGGTGAAGGACGTAGCGTGCCAGGTCACTGAACGCTAGTGCGATGACGTAGAACTTGAAGATCGTAGCGGCGTTCAGTTTGTGGAGCGGAGATGAAGTTTGAATAAAGAATTTGCCAGTAGTGAGCCACTAAGGGCAGATGAAGAGTAGAAAACGTAGAATTATGAAACGAAGAGTAGATGCTGAAATGTATGATATTATGAAGACGAAAGTTGCACTGACTGCAATGCAGTGGTGTGACGTGAGCTCCACGTGGCGTGACGAGGTCTTCTCGAAGAAACCAGAATATTCGAGAAGAAGACGATGGCGATGACGTGGTTATGACGTGGCGATAGCTGGATGATGACGTAGAAAAATTCTGGTGATATTCGACAAGAATGACGTTCTTCAGAATAGTCAGAAATCAGATGAGTACCTCATTTAAATCCTCTGGTGAATAGGCTAAGATGGCAATGTCGACAGTAAATCACTGAGTGGAAATTACTGTTCCTTAATCCTTAAAATCTACTTAAAATTTAAATCTCGTCAATGGCAAGGAAGAGAGGGGAGTAGAAAGAGGAATGACGTATTAATCGCCAACATGAGAAAACATAATATCTTTGATACATTAATCATGTCTTAAAGTGTAGCCCAAGGAAGGTGTAGAAGCGAGGCAATTGCCCTCTGGTGTAGATGAGCTGAACCGATAAGAATTCTTCATGAAAGGCTGAGAAGCAGTAACTTCAGCGTACGGCCACGAGGAGCGCTGCTGAAAGAAGTTAAACAAGGAGAAAACATCTCGAACATCTGAAACACACTTTCAAAGAACATGAGAGGCTGCAAAACAAAAGAAAAGGCACAACGTGTGTTAGTGGTTTGCGCAGAGGAAAGACAATCAAAAAGAACCCAATATGGGTGTAGATTACTAAACCAGGGAACGAATATTCAGAAGGAATATACTACCATGCCAACCCACTTTGCTTATTTCATGGACCATTTAGCGCCAAAATCAAACTATGGAGAATTTTGAATAAATCCGGGTAAATGCCATGACCCACAAGTTGGTATTCCTGCCACTGGTCTCTTTGGAAACCCATTTGGTTTATTCATGAATCACAAGTAAGAAACTCGCCCCAAAATTAAAATCCAGGGGAATTTAGAAAAAATCTGGTGGAATTTAGGTTGTCAACCCTGATTACTTCATATCGTCATTATTCAAATCTCTCACCAACATTCACATAATATGGGATTTTTGGAGAAGAATCTATGGAATTTAGGGAATATTTACATTTACTGGTTGACACCCATGTTGGGAATTCTCCTCATGACGTCACATGAATTGGTCACGTGACGGGTTACAATGGCAACCTTTTTTGTTTACAACCTGATAGCGGCTTTCTAGATATACTACTTATTATAATGCTCATGTATTTAGTCTAAGAGTATTGCAATGTATCGTAAATGTATAACTCGGTTCTAGTTCCTACTCTTTTGTTCCAGGTTGTGATGCGGTTTATAATGAATACGAAGGTGAGTAACTTGAAGTTTTGATATTTTTCAGGTTATTCCTTTTGCATGTCCCAGTAATTGGGATTACATTGTGTTGACCGACTGAAAAGTTGCAATATCAATTGAGGGGCTGAGAATAAGAGCGGAATAAGTGTGTCTGTAACTAACAGGTAGGCTATTAGGCTATCAAGATACGACTGCCGCTGAAATTTGCTGCGCCAGCGTTTGTTGATAATAGCAGCTGGAGCCTTGCCAAACGATCAGAGGGACAAAATAATGACAGAGTACAGGCTGCGCATAAGTCAAACAGCATTGGGTGCGCTACTTGTGCTAGACAGAAGTTCTATTGTGAATTCTGGACGGAAATATTAATTATTATAAATGAATTGCAGCCGAATGGCCATAGCAGGGTATTTTAACTTAACGCCCGTGGGCTCCCAACAAGTTCAGTTTCAAGTAGTTCCAACTTTGGCTACCAGATGTTAATGTCACTAACACCTAGTGTAGCAGCGAACGTTGGAACTTGATAAAGCGTTTCTAAATTGCCAAATATAACCTACAAAGTTTGCTACACTCTACCAATTATAGTGGTACGTCCTTTTACATGCCATAAATCTATGACATGGGCCCACCGGCTTTACCTCCCCTCCGAAGGAAGGCGAACTGAACGGTTTTTAACGCTATTAAAATCCGACGACTTGGGCTGGGTTTGAACCCGCGATCTTGGGCATAGCAGTTCAGCATGCTACCGACTACGCCACAGAAGCCTATAACGGAAATGAAATGAAAATCCACAGCCTGCTTCCAGTCTCCGACCGGGTCAGGAATGGAATGAATGAAGCCCCCATCTAGCGGCGAGGATATGAACTGTGCCGGCTGCCGAGGCCTGACGCACTCCTCTGGGGCAATGATTAAATGAATGACAGATGAAATGAAATGATAGTGGAGAGTGTTGCTGGAATGAAATGTTGACAGGGAAAACCGGAGTACCCGGAGAAAAACCTGTCTGCCTCCGTTTTGTCCAGCACAGATCTCACATGGAGTGACCGGGATTTGAACCACGGACCCAGTGGTGAGAGGCCGGCGTGCTGCCGCCTAAGCCACGGAGGCTCTCCTATAACGGAAATATTAATGATAATTGGCGAATTAAGAATGGTGTGTTTCAACAGCACAACTAATAGGAGCACATGCCACGATGGAGGGTAAAACGATGAAATGTTACTGGATTTGAGTTATATCCTTCCCGCACTACTGTACCTGTCAACTAAGCAAGCTGACAGCATGACTCGAGTAAACAATTAATAATTCCCACTTCGGCGGATGGCAATGGTATCTTGAAAGACTAATACCTAATTCTATCCCTTATGAATAATTTTTATAAAGGTTTGCATAGCGTGACATTCCAAGGTTATTTACCTCACTTTTGCTCTGAGCTCCTCAATTGCCATTAAGGTAACACTGATAAATGTCTTCAGAGCTCTCTATACAAGAAAAATGACCAAGATTAAAGAACACAATAGCGCTAATAGCTGGCTGTCTCTTGTGTTGCAGTGATTAGTGACTGGGGGTATGGTGGTGACCACGGTAAGTACGTCACGTGTTCCAGTCGGCCGTGCGTGTTCTTAACACATCCAGTTTACTAACGGCTGACGGTTGTCTTTGTAAAAACTGAGCCCAACTGGTGCCTGACAATCTTTTGGCGAGACTGATAACACATTAGTCCACCAGATGGAAAGGAATCATATACAAGGGTGACCGTCCATAAACAGTTTTCATAAAACGTTGTGTATACTCATAACTGAAGTATTTAGCACAACATTTATCTATATACAACACTGGATAAGAGGCTAAAACACCATTATATACAGGGTGTTTCGAAAAAAAGTGTCCGATATTGCTGCAGGGTTTGTGATTGGTCAAAACGAGAAAAAATGTTCCTATAAACATAAAATGTCTGGAAACAAATACCTGTCGAGATATGCACCATTTGACCCGAGTGCAGGAGGCGTTGTGTTCGGTGGTGCGTGCGTCTTTTCGTTGAAGGTCTTTGCATGAGTCGTATATACAGGCATGGTATGAGGTTGTGCTGGCAGTGCAGTGCGGTACCCCCACCAGACTGGTGGTCTTGTGATGTGGCGACGACGTAAACAGTGCGATGGCGTATTCCTCGTGGGAAATGGCAGACATGGTTTTTTGCTATGGATTAGCCAACCGTAGTAGAAGACAGGCCCGTATCATGTACGCTCAACGACATCCACACCTCAACATTCCATCGCAAGATTAAGCGTATGGGATTTTACAAAATGGACAAGTATATACAATATTATACAAAAACCTCCAAAGAATACAAGATCTTCCACAATTAATGAAGACACTACAGGCCCGTGACAAAGAGATCTTAGTATTACACCATCGATAACGTAGACACAACTCACTTTCTCGTCCAAACTTGATCCATCCGTGTAGAAAATGCCAGAAACCGGAATTTGGTGAATTATTCTGTGGAACTACTACCATGCTCACCTTAGAACCACGGTGCAGATCTAGAGGCAGTTCACTAGGTGTTCGGATCATACAGGGACCTACAGCCACTCCTATTTCATTATACACTATCAAGTCTAATACCAACCGGCCGGGTGGAGCTAGACTCACTGATACGGCGTATCGCTTGTGGTAGGGCTGTACAATTCGAGCATCTAATTATTCGAATTTGAATATTGAATACTATGACGAAGCTTTTAACCGAATATAATTATTCCATCAACCAACATTTTTAACCATACCAGGAGTATTTATTCAGCATTTATATTCCTGACAGTCCTAAGTCTGCAAATGGGAAGGAAAATGATGGTTAAATGTATTAATAGTAAGTCAACTTAAGAATTAAAAGCGGATGCACGGTGGAAACAAATTTTTAACGTTTCAAATAATTTGGAGGAAACTTATCTACGATGCTCTGAGTCCAGGGAGGCAGATTACGTACCAAAAGATAAGCCTCCGGCGGGTGTTGCTGACTGAGGAGGAGGGTATCATTTCCTGTGCGGCAGCCAAAATACCATACACTATACGATTGGTATGATTGGGCTACATCTACATTTGCAAAGGCATCATCGACAAAACTGCGCATGCCATGAAATCTGGCCAGTTAACCCGACGAATTAGCCATCTATTCATAAACTCGTTAGCTCTCTGGTTTGGATGAGCAAGGATAATCGCAAAATGGCCACTATTACAAAAGTCGTCGTACACACCCCGCCGCAACAGGGGAATCAGAGCTTGACTGCGCAAGGTGACCTCGACACGTAAAAAGGTGCTCTGTGCTATAGAGAAGTGCGTGGGTTCCCGTGTGTTCAACTAGCATAGGTCCAGCTGCTTGATGATCATCTCAAAATCTCTCTCATCCATTGATTAATTCCTACAAAAAACCTATCGATTGTGCGTTTAATTGATTAATCGATTGGTCGTTTTATCAATTAATCGATGTACTTAGCTCCTTTAACTACGCTCTCACAATAGCTATACATACATATTATTATATAATACGCTAAGGTGTATGTGGACGTTAGAAGGTGTGATTTGTACCAAAATCTTCCAAATCGTCCCAATAGTACAGGAAAAATTTTGCATTTCTTGATAAGTCAACGGAAATATATTTATTTGTTTATAAAGTGCTTTTAAACAAATAAACATGACGATAGCCCCTGGCAGAACTGTATTGCGTCAGCCCGCATAGCACTAGTCTGTACATATGGGGCGCACACAACCCATTATGCGAGAGTTCTCGCACGGGTCTGCTAGTTTAATTAATTAAAATATATTGTATCATATAATTTTAAATAGTGTACCTTCTTTGTGAAAACTAGTCTGAAACAAAGCAAAACGAAAATGTTCCTGTCCTAAATACTTAACATTGACCAGGAATTCAAAATCAATGCTGAAAACTCTGCTTTTTCTATGTTCTAAACGCTTACCAATTTGATCGATGTTTGCCCTTCCACTGTCACTGACTCTTCAATTTGTTTATTTACGCAAAAAGCAACTTTTATAGATTTCTATACATCATTCCGCAAATAACCGGAACTCAACTTATGCGATGACCTCTCAATTAAAGTTCTTTTCTTATCTCGTCCCTACTAATCAATTAATCGATTCTGTTACAGTCTCCTACGTGGATGGAAAGTGCTGAATCTTTTTCAAACATAACCTAAGAGTTAATTGAAAGCCCACGATACTACATCTACTGTTGAAGGAGAACACCGTTGATAAATTTGACAGGAAATATAATTTTGAACAATAAATATAATACATGAATAACAAACATACATTTACATTGACATAAATAGGTGTATAACAAATAAATAAGGTTAAGCGAAGAATCAAAAGACGAGGGAAAATAAATTAATCAAGGGGGAGATATGTAATTAACGCCAATTACTGGCCAATATAGCAGATGTATCATGATGTTTCATAACGTCAATCAATAAGACGTTTGATATTTCTGTTTGGACTTTCAATACTGAACATATTATAGTAACCTTCAGTCATCAAATTCTAACTTGAATCCACATTACATTCAAAACATCAAAGGATAAGAAATAATTTAAAGATGCAATATGAGTCGGTACTCATAATAATCAGAAGCCTATCGAACAATAAAATACGTATCTTTAGAAGATACTTTATAACAGAATCATAAGGACATACTACGTTTTCGAGCACTGGAAAAGGGAGGTTAAGTTACGTACATAAATATATTACATTTATAAGTAGAAAACAGGACTCGAAAATATATCAAGTTGTTCACCGTTATCTACAGACTGAATGTCTGGGTCGATTTAAGAAACACACATCTAGAAAGGCCTAATAAAGTAAAACACACAAATATAAATGATTTAGAAAATCCTTCGAAGAGAAAATCGAAACGTGATCAAATACGGGATGAGGCCTACCACCTTAATCAAAATACACCAACTCTTACCAACATACACCATCACCAACATGCAAGGATCAAATCTCAGCTGCAAAGTACAGCATGGGGGGGGGGGGGGTACTTATCACTTCTACGGCCAAAAGACAATTTATTTAAATATGAATACTAGATAAATTCAAAATCCAACGAAGGCAGAACATATTCAACTTTAGATGTTATTACCGTAAGGACTTTTAATGTAGGATAACCTTTTAGGTTACTCCTAACTCCTTAATCTTCTTTCCGAGATCAAATCATGTTTCCAGTCTGAGATTCACATCGCTAACAATGTCATTACAACAAAGTACATCAGCTGTTGCCCAGAGCAACGATAATATCGATATTTTTTGTTATTTCATAGAGATCGTAGATCAAAACACACTTCACGACTTTCCAATACCTACACCACCAGTATCGTAACGAGTGGGTGAAACTTTATAGGGTGTTTTGGTGCCAACGCTAGCTTGCCTTGTAGTAGTACCTGCTGACAACGTTAAAAACGCTAGCAGTCATCGCGTACGACGATGTAGTTGAGTTGTACTTCTATAGATGGCAGCAAAATTGGAAAATTGGTGAGTATTCTTGTTAATGTTGTATATTTAATTAATATTTGAATATATATATCAATAGTAAATACATATTGCAGTGTTTAGAAAAGAATACAATCGGTTTCGAACAATATTATACGAAGAAATTGAATTATATTGAATCACACATCGATTTTAGTCGATACACTGCTCTCGAAAACGATATCAGATACTATCGATATAATTCAAAATAAGAGCTGGTTGTTCCAACGCTTCCCGTAATTCAAACGTGATATTTCTTAATTCGATTGATAGGAAGTACCGCATTGACAATTAAATAATACTGGTGTGTGATAAGAGCAGCTGTAATTTTGTCTTACAATTCATTTTTAATATTGTAGTATAGTAGCCAACTCTTTCTATTTGTACATATCTGTGGGGTAGGCCTATGTCATGCTATTTGCTTTGTGGAAACATGGGCTGATAACCTTGAAACATCCACAACTATTCTGAAAGAGCCTATGTTTCTTTTCTACCTGATATCACAGGGGGAAGAAATCGCGTATTATTATACCAATTACTAAAATATGACCATTTTAAGGCGAAAGAAAGGAAGGAATATAAATTAGAGGTTGGTGGTGGGGGAGGGGGATAGAATAGGGGAAAGGGTCGAGTAGGCACGGGCTGGGAGGGGAGAGGCGCCAGTAGGCCAGGTCGGGGACGGATCGCGCTCGAAAGAGCATCATCGCGCCATCTCATATTGTCAGTTGGAACTACTTGCGCCGAGCAATAGGTTGGTGTCAAAATTTTGCATTAAGTTGCAGCTCTACCCCTATATCCTCCTTGATTTCGTAACAAGTAAGATCAACTGAAGAGTCAGCCACCAGATAGAGCCACAATCCGGTATGATAACTTTACAAGCAGCAAAGTTCGCACGTAGTACAAGGTTGACCCACAGATGGAGTCCAAGATCATAACATGCTTGACCCGAACCATTTCCCAATCAAAAATCCCAGTATAAAGATTTAGAAACGGGTCAGATTCTTCAGTTAGCCGATTAATCTATTATTCGGGTAG
Source organism: Meconema thalassinum (assembly GCA_946902985.2). NCBI lineage: Eukaryota > Metazoa > Arthropoda > Insecta > Orthoptera > Tettigoniidae > Meconema > Meconema thalassinum. Next base: position 221,028,865 of record OX336391.1, read on the forward strand.
TCGAGTAATCGATTAAACGGTCAGTCAATTAACGTTTTTGATTAATTTCAAATTATTAATTATCGATTAATCGAACATCGCTTATTACCAGCTCTAATACCAATCATCCCAATGCGCTGTCTAGCGTATCATGTGTGAACTATCGCGACGCACGAATCCTGTGTATTGTATAAAGATGTTGTTATTATTTTGCAGGTGGTCCATACAACTGGAAGAACAAGTACCCTACCTGTGGTGGTAGCTTACAAAGTCCCATTTCTCTCAGGAGAGAATATGTTATTCAGTGTAACTACCCCTCACTGGAGTGGTTCCACTACGATACCATACCCTGCTTCATGTCAGTCGCCAACAATGGACGAACAAGTAAGTTGCTGAATTTCCCATCCTCTAGTGAAGTGGCCATTAACAGTTTTCAGAGTCACGAATTATTTGACGTTCATTAAACCATTTTTCGCGATCCGAAGAAGCCTGGTTTAAAATAAATTGAATTAGATAAACTACCTAGGTACATAACAGAATGCATTATTCTAAATACATAGATCTAACTTCAATATTGATTGGACAATGCGCCTGAAACTTGCACATAGCTTAGGTTTATGCTTTCCTTCAGGGATGTCCAGTGTTAAAATTAATATGAACAAGTACAGTAGTTTCATGAAGAACTAAACCTTCTATTTTCATATATTACACTGTTCTTTGCTATCTCAGACCATGTGATGGTATATCACAAATCAGTCAGATAGTTGTAATAATATGGGTGAATTCTAAACAATTGAATTGCAATATATACCATATATTTTTGCTCAAAATACATGTGTTACGTCAAGTTTCACTGGGCTTACGTGGTGATAGAATTACAATATAAGCCATTATAGTTTAACTCAAAATACACTGGCTGTATGTCACGCCAAGTTTCACTGGACTTACAAGAAGTATCAGGAAAGACGGGTCTAAACCTATCTTGAAACTTTGTGGAGGCAATCTGGCAGCTGATTTTTCGCACGTTGTCCTCTTATAGTACAACGATTCCGTCCACAAAGTTTCAAGATAAGTATTGTTATTGTTTTAAGGGGCGGAACAGCGAGTTCATCTGCCCTGTTTCAAGATAGGTTTCGATCTGTCTTACCTGATACTTCCCTTGTTAGGTTACCAGACGAGGTACCGTAATTGAATTAAAATATACGCCATATACTTTTGCTCAAAGTGCATGTATGTTACGCGGAGTTTCACTGCACGTAAGTCACCTGACGGCGTACTTTAATTTTTTAAACTCGCGCGGTCTCCATGTTGATTCGTTGCTTATTACGATTACGAAATGTACATCAGTAAAATTGCTTTATCTTCTACTATTTGGGCACAAATCTGAAGGTTTCAAGATATAAATCAATTCAAAAATCAAGGCACTTAAACTTCAAAGTTTATTGATTATCCTAAAGTCTTGACATATCCGTGGGATCGCTTTATAGTTTTCTTATCATAGGCCTATCTGTAATCGAGTACGAGAAAAGACAATTGAATTATTAAAAGTCACAACCGCCATCTTGTTTTGGTGCTTGTCTAGGTTTAGAATGTTACGTCTCTGAATTTGTATTATAAACTCCTAAATGAAATACTAATGCGTATTTAATAATATTGTAGTACACCTTAGTCAATAAAATTTAATTCATATACCTACATTAATTAATTCTAGTTTCAGCCATATTATGGCCATCTTCAGTAATTGTTTTTAAAATAAACTATTGTAATTGCGACCAAAGGTTTGAAATAATATTGTACTTGGATTCTTTCTGTGAAACATTAATAAGAAATATATCAACAGAATTAAAAAACTGATCTGTAGCAAATATGGGGTTTAAATTGATGATATTACAAAACAATTTTGCGAAAATGACATACATCAAAATAGTTGGCGCTATTCGTATAAAACAGACACCATTTTTTTTTTGTTTTCGTGCTGGGACAGGCGGAACCTTGCACGGTTCATCCGAACCCCCCATCTTTTTCTTTTACTATCGTAGTAATAACAGCATGTCGGGGCAGCAGTAGTAAAGGACGGCTGCCACGTGGAAGGTACGGGCACTTTTCAGCCCCCTCCACCCCCTAAGAAAACCTTTCCCGTCTCACTCACTCCCGTACTGCCATCGCTGTGTCGTGCTTCTAGCAACTACGGCTTTGCAGCGATAGTGGGGGAAGACTATATGACTGTCTCGCTCACTTTCCCGTCTCACTCCTTCCCGTACTGCCATCGCCGTGTTGTGGTTGAGTGGTCGAAAGTAAAACGGTATTCAGTACATTGTAAATATGAAAACAAATGAAAAAAAATGAACGAAAGCAAGGAGAAAATAATATTATGGCCGAAATTGCAATGCCATGATATCTTATCAGTATTCTTATTGTTTTAATACTAAGCACGTAATCTGCAAGTGCCGGTACGCGGGGAAACGCGCAAACGCAATGTAGAAGTGTCCGACAACCAACGCATTGGACGAACAATTTGTTTGCTTACTTCCATGTACACTTTCATTCTTTCTTGCTTTTTTTCTTGCTTCCTTCCTTCCTTCCTCTCTTTCATTCTCGCTTGCTTGCTTCCTTTCCTTATCGATTGCTTTCCTTATTGATTCCCTTTTTTCTTTCTTTCTTTCTTTCTTTTTTCTTTCCTGCTTCCTTCCTTCCTTTTTTTCTTGCTTGCTTTCCGTATTGCTTGCTTTCCTTATTGATTCCCTTCTTTTTTCTTTCTTTCTTGCTTCCTTCCTTTCTTTCTTGCTTGCTTGCTTCCTTTCCGTATTGCTTGCTTTCCTTATTGATTCCCTTTTTTCTTTCTTTCTTTCTTTCTTTCCTTCTTGCTTGCTTTCCTTATTGCTTGCTTTCCTTATTGATTCCCTTATTTTTTCTCTCTCTCTTTCTTTCTTTCTTTCTTTCTTTCTAGCTTCCTTCCTTTCTTTCTTTCTTGCTTCCTTCCTTTCCTTATTGCTTGCTTTCCTTATCGATTCCCTTCTTTTCTTTCTTTCTTTCTTTCTTTCTTGCTTCTTTCCTTCCTCTCTTTAATTCGTTCTTTCTTGCTTGCTTCCTTTTCTTTCTTTCTTTCTTTCTTTCTTTCTTTCGTCCTTACTTCCTTCTTTCCTCTCTTTAATTCATTCTTTCTTGCTTCTTTCCTATCTTGCTTGCTTGCTTCCTTCTTTCTTTCTATCTGTTTTTCTTTCTTGCTTGCTTTCTTGCTTCCTTCCTTTCCTTATTGCTTGCTTTCCTTATTGATTCCCTTCTTTTCTTTCTTTCTTTCTTTCTTTCTTTCTTTCTTTCTTTCTTCCTTCCTTCCTAAGGAGCACGCCGATTAGTGATGGTGATTGCTAATTTAAGGGGTCATCTACCCTAACAAAGGTGGGACACATTATAACAGAAATTGTATCTACCAATTTCGCCCTTGTTATGGTAGGCACATTATGAGTATAAAGTGGCGACAGTGAATGACGTCACACGAAGGCACTAATGGAAGGTGCTCGCGCTCCCCGTTCACTCCCACATCAATTTAACCACTAATTGGATCTCCGCGCCGATTGAGTCTCGCTACAGCCCGTCACAGTGGAAAATTGATGTCCGCTTGTTGCTGTGGGGAATCCTTGAGCTTTCAGGTGTACAAAGCGCTCAAAGCGTCAGCAGATCTCTTCTAAGCCATACGGCCCGCTAGTATATGAAAGACTGGCGCTGAGATAAGCGTTCAGTTCAGCGCGCATCCTTGTAAGTAGCAGTGAAACGTCTCACTGAATAATTCAAACTGGTATCGTCATATAGAAATCCTTACTTTTCTTTCTTGCTACTCGTTTTAAACTACCTTAATTTTATTTCATCTCTCCCTTACATGACTTCATCCATGTCAATATACGAAATTTAGCTTATCGCGAACTGGGTCGACTTTGATCAAGACAAATACTTTTATCACAATTCCTTTTTTTTTTTATGTGTAACATTTTCCACTCGGTTGCTGGATAATTTTGTGGGAGTGATTTTGAAAAATGGGCGGAAGTGGATCGGACGGATGTATGTAAGCCGCACTGCCATATGGATCACTGCTAAAGCAGCCAGGAGGGATGCGAGCCAGCTGGTAGTGGTACCATGTGGAATGTATATAACATACGGATTACTTCGAGGTTTGGAGGCACCATTACAGATATTCCTGCAATAAATGATCTTCAAGTTGTCGTTCTTTGGTGTAAAAATATTCATTATATCATATTTGTTGAAAACAATTATGATTTATTAAGAGACTGCTTTTCAATCTCGGGATAAAAGTGATGGACATCCTCTCCCCGAGTAACTTTGCTCTACACTTTCATACTGAACGGTAAACACTCATGCGAACTCTGGTGTCAACTGATTGAAACACAAACCACATGTTAAAAGTCTTTGTATCATTATTTAAATGATGATATGCTTTAATTTGAATCATTGTAACTAGTTGGCAAAGCCGGTATTATGTTTCTGCACAATGGCTATTCAGATATTAACCCACATTGCGGTAATGCAGTGATCAACGGTAACTGAGCTTACATTGACCACCATAGGAATTCCCTTTACTGTCAAGTAGGCGTATTCATAACTAATTTAAAACTCAATTCCACGCAGGAACATTATCGAAAAAAGCAAAATATTAATGTAGCATTAAAAAATACTTCCATATTATTACCGGCACGTGAAAATGAGTACCTGTCTTGTACTCTAAATTTCTGTGGTTGTAATGGCTGCATGTATAGCATCTTGGTCTGCGAATCATGAGGTCTCAGGTTCGAACCCCAGTCTCGGCAATTATTTTTGCTACCGGATTATCGATTTAAACGATATTTATCATAACATTATGCGTCATTTTAACAGCATCTAACTTACATGAAACTACGATTTATCTAATTTTAATTACAATAGTTTGCACCAAGCAGGAGTTGGGAAATTTGATTGTATTGAACATTATTTATGGTAGTCTATAGATAGGATAGAGACTATGGTTTCATTCCACCTCTTAATTTACAATATAATATGTGATGTTTGTTCAAACAAGTGTGACAGTAGCATATCTCCAATTCAATCTATACATTTATCATAGTCATCATTCATTTCCGTGTCCGGTCAACATTTCCGAAAAATTGCAGCTGCGATGGCCTTGTTACTTCCTCTAAAAACATCTTCCATTGTGCATGGGTTCTCCAGGAGGGGGCAGGTAAGTAGGTGAGTTGGGTCTTGTTCAGCTCCACATTCACAAGAAATGTCTGCGTCTGCTGGAAGGATCCCCCATTTTTGCAGGTTGGTCTTGCATCGAGGGACACCCACTCTTAAGCGGTTGAGGGACCTCCACACAGGATAAGGTAAGTCGGCGCCATGAGCCCGTTCTTCCTTTGGTGTCATGTCTGTGGGCAGTGAGCTCCTCCATCTGTTAATACGAGTTGTCTCTGGTGTTCTCTCCAGCGGCGTAGTCCTAGCAAGGAAACTCTTGCGGGATCTGAGGCGAGACCTTGCTGCCTGGTGACCATATCGTGGATGTCGATGGTCATTCTCCTGCTTATTTATCATAGTACCAGAATGAAAACGGAGCGTAGATTAACATTTTAAGAATGTCCAAGATGTGTAGTATACGAGTAGGATAACACGTCAGATGACTTCACATATATTTCATCTCAATTTCATAGTAGGATAACATGTCAGATGTTACACATCATATGCGACTACTGTAAGGCTCGTATCTTTTTTTTTACTTGGACCTGTGAAATACAGTATATCGTTTCTGAAAAAGACACCTCCTCACAGTTTGCAGTGGGAAAGAGAAATGTATTTTGTTCGTAATAAATAGTCTACCTCAAATTGTCGACAGAACATCTAACTGACACAACCGACGGCCAGTTTGAGACGGACCCAAGATCTAACGACAGCTGAAACGTTGGGAGATATTCACCGACATATGACGGGGCTCTATGAATGGAAGCCTAGAATCTAAATATATAAATAAATAAATACATTTTGTTAATAATAAAATACTATGATCAAACTTACATACCCGGTTGGGATGAGTATTACGGCTTGGAAATGCCACAAAAATAAAGTAAAAACATGTTTCCCACGATCTATGCCAATCTCGTTTTAAATTACTGGGATAACCTTTTTTTAGTACAGAGCAATATTTGTTTCCAGATGACGATCACGGTACATGCCAAAGATAGTGTGTCCGTAAAGTCCCTTCGCAGCGTGTGTCTCGGCTTGCAGAACGTGTTGGGTTGGCAGTACATTCATGTATTGTTGTTACAAGAAAAATAAATACATTAAATTAAGTAATGCAATTATATATACTGTTCTCATCACTATAACACTATGCTGCGTCAAGTTTCCACCAGCACGGAATACCTCTCCCACTAAAAGCACACGCTCTTCAGTAGAAAGCAATCCCACAACTTAGACAGGAACTTGATAACAACACAACTTAAAGCGTCAACACTATCACGCACATGCACTCATTGTCACTCCAGTTGAAGTTCAACACGAAACAAGTGCATGCTTATACCAACCGCTGCGGTGAGGAGTTGCGTTTAAAGCGACATGAAGTGCTGCCAACCTAATACGTACATGATTAAATGGTGAGTGGTTTCAATGAGAAGCTTGTTATTTAGTTTCTTAAGGGCAATCATTGTAATAATTTATAACAAGATGCTGGTGGGAAAAATATGTTGAACTTTCAACGTTTCTCATATATTTGGGTATCAGTGAGGAGCTGAATGTAGACTATAACTAGACAGTGGCGGGGAAAATAAGTTGAACTACACCACAATTACACCCACAAGCATCTCATGACTAGTTCGCCTCCGAGACGCCGTCTGGTGCTATCCAGCCATCTCACCACACATCTTGGTCAGCTCTAATCCCCCTGAGACTAAGGCAGTCCAAACAGAGACACGAAAACTCATACCTAAACTAACACACACAGACATCCTCACAACACCGAAGAAGCCCAAACTCACTCAGACAGAAATACTAGAAATGCAACATGAATTCACACAAACCACACCAAACACAGGAAATCGTTTCACACAAACACAAAAATTTAAATTCAAATTGACAGACTCACAAACTGATTCCTCGAACCCGACAGTCACTCAAACAACTCAAACAGAATCATCAATCACGAAACATGTACAGGACTATGCACATGCAGAGACACAAACCTCAAACAAAACCAAGATACACTCAAACACAAAGCTACAGTCACACTAACAGTTACACCAAACTCACACATGCGCAAACAAGACATTGAATTACAAACTGAAACCAGGCAAACTACACAAACCTCACAACCCAAACAAACACCTACCCTAATCCTGGAAACAAGCATCCCTGTTTAATGAATAACACGAAATATGCTGTTTCTTCTCGACTATCCAGAGGCGGCCCTAGCAATATTTTCAGGTGGCGCGAGATCTTATTGTGATGCCCCCTCCCCTTTAGACTAGAATTAACAAACATGTTTTTACATTATTAATAACTATCATTTTAATAGTAAAATAATATTTTTAAAACGCTCCTAAACATTAAACAATATTGTTCGCATATAGTCGCGCTTAGACCAGGCTAAACAGGATTACTATCTACACAAAAAGAAATATGTCTAATATGATGTTAGTATTATCTTACATTACATAACAACACTTAGTAAAGTAGTAACTTTCTAACATTAAATAATGTTACAATTTCACTCGTAGTTTGCTACACAGACACAAATCACAATCCACATGAACCCGAACGCGATGTTTCAATTTCACTCGTAGTTTGCTACACAGACATAAATCACAATCCACATGCATCCGCATGCGATCGAAGGCCAAGAAAACGGGCGGCGTTCAGAACCATAGATGTATAGATACTGGTTTCAACTCGTTAATATTAATTTATACTGCTGTGTCCAAGATAGCGGGTTCAAACCCGGCCGAAGTCGTCGGATTTTTTAAGAGCGTTAAAAATCCTTCAGTATGCCTTCCTTCGGAGGGGAAGTAAAGCCGGAGGTCCCATGTCATAGATTTATGGCATGTAAAAGACCCTTTCACAGACTAAACTTGTGTAAAGCAAAATTTGTTAGGTTAGATTTCGTCAGAACGCTCTATCAAAGTTCCAACGTTCACCACTAGGTATCATTGATATCTGGTGGCGAAAGTTGGAACTACTTGAAATTGAACGGAACTTGTAGCTCACCCTTTAGGGTATCCGCTGGAATCAGCTACAGACTCAGGCGAGCCGAACATGTCCTCGGACACTCCCGGCACTAAAAGCCATTCGATAAATAAATAGATAAATAAATATACAACGTTAAGTGCGAATTTCATGTCTATACCTTTGAAAGGCCCGCAACCCAGCTCACATATGCATAGAATTCATTTTGACGGGTAGGGTTAAGTAGTATGCTAATATTATGGTGATTGGGTTTTATCTCTGAAGTTAATAGGTTGATTTAAAAGTTGTTGTTTGTTGCTGTTTCATTTGAGGGGCTTGGGCATTGTGGTTCATCCTCGTGTACCTGGGTGTGCGTGGAATTTTGTCGTATAACCTGTGTTGATGGCTGAATTTGTGTGAGTATTTGTAATTCAGGTAAGGATTGGGACGGAGGCGGCCGTCACCTTAAGCTTGGAACCATGCCGGCATTTGCCGGAGTGGAAGTGGGAAAGCAAGGAAAACCAGTTCCAGGATCGCTGAGGTGGGAATCGAACTCAAGTTCGTCTCAGTATTGTCTCACAAGGCTGAGTGGACACCGTTCCAGCCTTCAGACCAGAATTAAATTTCTTGGAAGAGCCATGAATCGAAACCAGACCTCCAGGGCGACAGCCAAGAATGCTAGCCACGACGCCAGGAAGTGGACAGATTTAAAAGATCCATACTTACAGTTTAAGAACTTTTAACTCCGCTACCACACTTAAAATAATCAAAAAGGTTGGAGAACAATGACCTTCATGAAGAGATGAACTCAAAATTAAATTGTTTATTGGCGAATATTTTGAGGGGTAACGAGGCGAAACACGTTTGGAATCCCAGCTTCCAACCTGTCACCTTTTATCGTATGCGCGATTTTACCCCCAACTTCGAGACATTTTCATAATGTTCGGTTAAGTCAAAAGAGAAAAGGGAGCTTATAGTTTCAGGTGACCGCTAATCTCGAGATCATGAGTCACGGGACCGCCAATTTTACTAGGGATGGTACTTTTAATCGATTAATCGAAGCAGAAAAAACGAATAATTCCTGATTAATCGTTTATCCGTTTAATCAATTAATCGGTTGGTCGAATAACACAGATCTGCGATGAAAAAGAAAATACAAGGGAAGTGATATCTGAACTGAATGTATTTTTGGGTGCTGATTTCAAAAACAATAATTACGAAGTTCTATACCTGCTGAGTTAGTCGTGGTCGTTACGGCGTGGCTGCAGGCAGTCGCTCACATCCGGGGGGCGAGGAGGTTCGAATTCCCCCGATGGCAACCTTGAAGATGGTCTTCTGTGGTTTCCCATCCTCCTTCCAGGCAAATGCCGGGGTTGGTCCCTAACTATAGGCCACAGCCGCTACCTTCCAACTCCTCGTCCTTACATTCACACTTTCCTCCCCAACGGTACATGTAGCCCACCCATCGGGTGTCCGTCTCGAAGAAACTACAAAACTGGCGAGCCGAACACGTCCTCGGACACTCCCGGAACTAAAAGTCATACGAAAAAAATAAAAATAAAAATACTTGAGATAAGAACGTCAAGAAGACGTTTCAAAGGAAAAAGACTACTTATTTAAATAGACACTTAAATAGAAAATGTGTTAATTGATTTATTATTACTACAGTGTGATATTCTAAATTGTATTTATAATATGCTATTATCATGTAACGACGTGCCATTGAACCTTAGTAGTGAATTTACAGTAGTGAAAAATTAACCTTAAAAAAGTGATCAGGCTCTGATGATGGCCACTTGAGAGTCGAAACGCGTAATCCTAAATTTGCCCATTCAAGTGTGATAATTAACTAACATTATTTAAATTATTCAAAGTGGTTCCGTATTGATATGCCAAAATAGTTATTAATAAGAAATATTGTTACGGCTGTGAGTTTGTTTCATCGCTCGCCGCATGAGTCACAACTGCCCCCGGGCTGGGCTGTGCTCTGCCTCAGTGTATTGCGTGCGCCTTATGCAACAGGACTACTAAGACAAAGGGATGGTCCAGAATATTCGTGACTCAGCCAGTGAAGGAAACCTCGAGAAGCCGTGAACCCTGGATGGGTCTAGAAGCATTTATTGAGTCACCGGCCTGCTATATAAGAGCGACCTGTCGAGCAGTGTTAGTGTGCTTTTCGGGCTAGTGCGAGTGTTTATCCTGAGCGACAGAAGTGTGGTAACGTGACTTGCGAAACCCCTAGTGAAGCTGATTCTCTTGACAGCGAGGGAGTGAGAAGCATACAGGGGACTGCCTGTGTTTTGAGCGAGTGTGATTTCCCTGAGCGACAGAGGTATGGCGGCGAAGTGCCGTGCGAGTTACGAAATCCAGTGACATTGTTTCTCAGCTTGTTGACAGCGAAGCAGCGTGTAGCAGGTTATCGTAAGTAACTGTAGTTTGTGTACATAAGGAAGAGGTGCAGGTAGTTTTTGTCAAGGCCACTGGACTCATTAGGACGGATTAACTTCTGTGGTGTGTTGACAAGTGAAAGGGGCAAGAGCGCTCCATAAGGAAGAGACTTTAGGAAACTGGACTAAGGTTCTAATTGCTTGTATTTGCTGTTGAATGGTGTATCTTTCTGGCCGCAATAAAGGTAATTATTTCTTTAAAGGAACAATCTGTGCTGTGCTTTAACCCACCGTAATCCAGTTAACAAAAGTGCCACTAGGGTGTTGGCACGTAACAACTGGTGTCAGAAGCCGGATTACGAACTCAAACACAAGCACAACAGCTGACGGTCCTGGTTTCAAAACCCGAGCAGGTTATTTTATATAAATTTTCCTGTGAGTGCATGCCCTTTACAAGACAAACATCTAAAATGGAAGCGCAATTTGCAGCATTGCTAGAGAAGTTAAGTGGCATGGAAGCCAAGATGGAAGACGGCCAGAAGAAGATGGAGGATGGCCAGAAGAAGATGGAGGACGACCAGAAGAAGTTAGCCGAGGACCTAACTGCCAAACTAGAAGACGGCCAGAAAAAGTTACCCGAGGACCTAACTGCCAAACTAGAAGACGGCCAGAAGAAGATGGAAGACGGTCAAAATAAGCTAGCGGAGGACCTGAAGAGGATATAGGACGGCCAGAAGAAGATGGAAGACGGTCAGAATAAGTTGACCCAGGACCTGAAGAAATTAGAACTGGGTCTGCGTGAGGAAGTCACGGCAGTGGAAAAGAAGTTCGACGCCTTACAAGTGGAAGTTGCCGAGCTGCGCCAACGCCCGCTGATGGGAGTGGAGGAGAAATTCAACGCCTTACAAAAGGAGGTTACTGAGCTGCGCCAACGCCCACTGATGGGGATGGAAGAGAAATTCAACGCTTTACAAAAGGAAATTGCTGAGCTGAGCCAACGCCCGCCCACCGTTACACCGGGAATATCAGGAACGGGACATAGCAGAGTGACGCCCCCAACCTTCGACGGTAAGGTCCCGTGGAGCAGCTACTTACGTCAGTTCGAGGCAGCCTGTTCCATAAACAACTGGAACAGCACGGAAAAGGCTACAGCTCTCATTGTAGCACTGAGAGGGGACGCCCTTAACGTCCTTCAGGCCATCCCGACTGGATCCCAGGACTACGCCTCACTAATCGCCCATATGGAGTCCCGATATGGAGATAGCCATCTTCAGCAGGCCTACCAGTTGCAGGTCCGGACCCGGATACAAAAGAACGCGGAAACCCTGCAGGAGTTCGAGATGGACATCGCACGCCTCGTAAGGCTCGCCTATCCAGCAGCGCCGGCCGACTTTCTGGAACAGATTGCGACGCAGACCTTCACCGACGGGCTACGGGACTCGGACACTCAACAGGCGCTGCGACTCACGCGCAATAAGACCCTGGCAGATGCGCTGAGCCACGCACTTGAGTTCGAGACGGCAAAACAGGCATCTAGAATGCACGCGCGTGTCCGTCAAGTGGACGTCGACGAACCAGTAAAAACCAACGAGACCAAGCCCCTGGCCGATGAATTGATGGAGGCGCTAAGCCGTTTCTTCAAGAGTCGCAGTACCACCAAAAAAAAAAAAACGTAGCCGAAGGATATCCGGAGAGGCGGCCCGGAAGAGGACTACCGACTTGCTGGACCTGCCGTATGAGAGGCCACCTGAGCAAGGACTGCGGTGATCGCCGCCGCCAATGGTTTCTGTCGGGACAGTCAGTCGTAGGGAAACCGCGCGGCCCAGGAAAGCAAGTATCAGCCAGCCTTGGGGGGCAAAGTTTGGCTTGTGACAGTTGTCAAGCCCCGGCAGTCCAAGTCCATGTGACGCAGTTACGGAGGAATAATAGCAGCCCGATGGTCGACGGAGTCGTCATCGGAGAGAGCTGGCCCATACTAATCGACACGGGAGCATCGAGGACCATCGTCAGTCCCACCGTGATCCCGAAGTTGAGAGTGCAGCCCACACAAAGGAACCTCCAGCTAATAACCGCGACCGGAGAGACCGCACCGGTACATGGCGAAGCATCACTGGAGTTCGTCATTGGTCGACGGGCGATAAAGCATCCAGTGCTTGTGGGTGACGTATCAAATGAAGTGATCATCGGACTGGACTTCCTGGACCAGAACACCATCATCTTGGATCTGAGTACCAACACTCTGCACTTCGGAGGTGAGGAACTTGCTTTGCAACCAGTACACGAGGCCGTCGCCGCACGACGAGTAAGGCTGAGAGAGGACGTCATCGTTCCCGCCAGGACGGAAGTCAGCGCTGCCGTAATTGTCGACGGAGCAGCTGAGGGTGTGGCGGCTGTCATCGAGCCAAAATATGAGGACATCCAGTCAAAAGGATTGCTAGTTGCCAAGACTCTGATCAACACGACGTCTCGGCCGTACGTCCGCCTGTCCAACCTGAACGACTGCGATATTACGGTTCACCGGGACACCAACCTAGGAATCTGCGAGCCCGTTACCTGGATTGCCCGCATCACAGACACGACGGACGGACACCTGCAGACGGACAACCGAAGAAGACGTGCCCTGCCAGAAGAACTACAGAAGCTGTACCAAGGATCCCAGGACCATTTAGACGAGGAATAATCACGCCAACTTCGGGACCTGCTACACGAATTCCAGGATGTCTTCTCCGTGGGGAGCAAAGACTTCGGCAGGACAAGCTTGGTCCAGCACAGAATCGACGTTGGGGACAGCGCACCGATTAAGGCCCCATTCCGACGTGTCCCGCTCGCCAAGCAAGCCGAAGTCGACCGGATGGTAGAAAAGATGAAGGAGCAAGGAGTGATCGAGCCATCACATAGTCCTTGGAGTTCTCCGATCGTGCTAGTGAAGAAGAAGGACGGTTCCACCAGGTTCTGCGTGGATTACAGGCGGGTGAATGACGTCACGAAGAAGGACAGCTACCCTCTACCCCAGATCGACGACACCCTGGACACCATATCAGGGTCAAGATGGTTCTCCACCTTGGATTTGAAGAGTGGCTACTGGCAGGTGGAGGTCCACCCTAAAGACAGCGAGAAAACTGCGTTCTCTGTGGGCAGCGGGCTCTGGCAGTTCACCGTCATGCCATTCGGTCTGTGCAACACCCCTGCTACCTTCGAAAGGCTAATGGAGTCCATTCTGAGGGGACTGCACTGGAAGACCTGCCTGGTCTATCTAGATGACGTCATCGTTCTGGGAAGAAGCTTCGAGGAGCACTGCAGCAACCTGAAGGAGATCTTGATGAAGCTACGGGCTGCCCAGCTGAAGTTGAGCCCCAAGAAGTGTCAGCTCTTCCAGAAGCAGGTCCAGTACCTTGGCCATATCGTCTCCGAGAAAGGGGTGCGCACCGACCCAGAGAAGACAGCAGCTGTGAGGGAATGGCCAGTTCCGAAGGACAAGTCCCAACTACGAAGCTTCCTGGGACGGTGCACTTATTACCGTCGCTTCGTGAGAGGATTCGCCGACATCGCCAAACCACTGCATCGACTGACTGAGAAGGACCAACTCTTCACGTGGACAGCAGAATGCCACAGTGCCTTCGAACAACTCAAGCAGGCTCTGTGCACCGCACCTATTCCCGTCTACCCCAGACCTGGAACAAGGTTCATCGTCGATACCGATCCAGTGACTTTGGTATAGGGGGAATTCTGTCGCAAATAGTGGACGGCGAGGAGAGAGTAGTGGCCTACTTCAGCAAAGCCAGAGAGGAACTACTGCGTCACCAGGAAGGAACTGCTCGCCATCGTGAAGTACGTCCAACACTTCCACAAGTACCTGTACGGGCAAGAATTTCTCATCAGGACCGACGATGCATCCCTGAGGTGGCTCCTGAACTTCACACAGCCCGAGGGTCAACTCGCGCGGTGGATAGAGAGGCTTCAACAGTACAACTTTGAGATCCAGCACAGGAAAGTCCAACTGCATTCTAACGCCGACGCCCTGTCACGAAGACCGTGCCCCGAAGACTGCACCTTCTGTACTAGGAGGGAGGAGAACACCGGGATACAGTGCCGAAGGATTACCGTGGAACTTCATGGGAGCTGGAGCCGCGAATCTTTCACGCGGGCACAAGCAGAAGACTGGGACTGATAGCCGAATGGAAGAGGGCCTGTGTTCCCAGACCCGGGTGGAAAATTGTGAGCGACTGCAGTCCAAAGTTCAAGTCCTACTGGGTGCAGTGGGACTCGCTGATTGTAAGGGATGGCCTCATCTGCCGGACCTGGGAGAGCACCGACGGGAAGACATTACGGGAACAAGTCGTCGTACCAAAGGCTATGACGGAGGAGGTCCTGAAGAAAGTCCATGGAGGATCATCTGGTGGACACCTAGGGATAAAGAAGGCCCTGGAGAAGCTGAGAGAGCGGTTCTACTGGATCGGATGCCGAACTGACGTAGAGAACCACTGCGCGAGGTGCCACGAATGCGCAGCCTGCAAGGGCCCAGGACGAAGACGACGGGGTCCACTGAAGACCTACAACGTGGGCGGCCCCTTGGAGAGAGTGGCCATCGATGTTGCTGGGCCATTCCCGTTAAGCGAGGCAGGGATCCGCTACATATTGGTCGTCAGCGACTACTTCACGAAATGGCCGGAGGCGTATGCGCTCCCTAACCAAGAAGCCGCGACGATCGCAGAGACCCTGGTGAAGGAATTCGACAGCCGGTACGGAGTACCCCTGGAGCTGCACTCCGACCAAGGGAGGAACTTCGAGTCGCAGGTGTTCCAGAACCTATGCCAGCTGCTGGGAATCCGGAAGACAAGAACAACGCCGCTACACCCTCAGTCCGACGGGATGGTAGAGCGATTCAATCGCACCATTGAGAACCATCTCCGAATAGTCGTCAGCGAGCACCAGAGGGACTGGGACAAACATCTTCCACTATTTCTCCTGGCCTACCGCGCCGCCGTGCATTAAGCCACTGGGTGCACACCAGCCCGGGCCATGTTTGGGAGGGAGCTCCGTCTACCTGTCGATCTTGCCTTCGGCCGACCTAGGAATGATCCGGTCCCGGTAAGCCAGTATTGTCAAGAACTGGTCGACCAACTGGAGGACGTGCACGCGTTCGCGAGGAGGAAACTGCGGATCGAGACCAACCGAATGAAGACCCGATACGACCAACAGACGGATGCCGGCGGATTCCACGAGGACGACCTGGTCTGGCTCTACAACCCATTACGGAAGAAAGGCCTGTCACCCAAACTGCAGAAGTCCTGGGAAGGCCCGTACCGAGTCGTGAAACGGATCAACGATGTCGTCTACAGGATCCAGTGAAGCTCGAGGGCGAAGATGAAGATCGTGCATCGAGATCGCCTGGCAGCCTATGGAGGGACACAGACGGACCAATGATTGATCGGGACGATCTGCCTTTTAAGAAGGTGGTGGTGTTACGGCTGTGAGTTTGTTTCATCGCTCGCCGCATGAGTCACAACTGCCCCCGGGCTAGGCTGTGCTCTGCCTCAGTGTATTGCGTGCGCCTTATGCAACAGGACTACTAGGACAAAGGGATGGTCCAGAATATTCGTGACTCAGCCAGTGAAGGAAACCTCGAGAAGCCGTGAACCCTGGATGGGTCTAGAAGCATTCATTGAGTCACCGGCCTGCTATATAAGAGCGACCTGTCGAGCAGTGTTAGTGTGTTTTTCGGGCTAGTGCGAGCGTTTATCCTGAGCGACAGGAGTGTGGTAACGTGACTTGCGAAACCCCTAGTGAAGCTGATTCTCTTGACAGCGAGGGAGTGAGAAGCATACAGGGGACTGCCTGTGTTTTGAGCGAGTGTGATTTCCCTGAGCGACAGAGGTATGGTGGCGAAGTACCGTGCGAGTTACGAAATCCAGTGACATTGTTTCTCAGCTTGTGGACAGCGAAGCAGCGTGTAGCAGGTTATCGAAAATAACTGTAGTTTGTGTACGTAAGGAAGTGGTGCAGGTATTTTTTGTCAAGGCCACCGGACTCATTAGGACGGATTAACTTCTGTGGTGTGTTGACATGTGAAAGGGGCAAGAGCGCTCCATAAGGAAGAGACTTAAGGAAACTGGAGTAAGGTTCTAATTGCTTGTATTTGCTGTTGAATGGTGTATCTTTCTGGCCGCAATAAAGGTAATTATTTCTTTAAAGGAACAATCTGTGTTGTGCTTTAACCCACCGTAATCCAGTTAACAGAAGTGCCACTAGGTGGGTGGCACGTAACAATATATATCCGCCTGAATCAATACTATAAATACATTAATTACCGCATTAAAGTTGTTCTAGGTACATGTTTCGGGGATTAGTCAACAATTTTTTCCCCTTCATCAGCCAATTGTAAAGCATTAACATTTTGAAAAACGTAATAAAGCGGGGATGAAGGGGATAAAATTGTTTATTAATCTCCGAAACATGTAGGCCTAGGCCTACCTAGAACAACTTTGATAATTAATTTCTTTATAGTATTGATTCAGGCGGATATATATTTCTTATTAATAACTATAATTAACTAATACATGTATTTTTTCCTGGAGTGTGTTTACATATTTATAACTTGTACCACAATCGTGTTGACCGACTGAAAAGCTGAAAAAGACAATTCTGTGGGAGTGTAGTGAAAGGAACGAAGTTCATCGATTAATCGACAAAACAATCAATCAATTATTCGACCAACCAATTAATCTAACATATGACCAATCGATTAATTGATTAAACGACCAATCGATTAAATGATTAAACGACCAATCGATTAAGCGAGTAAGTGAACAATCGTTTAATCGATTAAACACACAATCGATTAGTCGCAATTTGTAGCAAAAAATGATTTTTCTGCTTCGATTAATCTATGATTCGGAAACTGAAATACAAGGATATACCACCATGTTAAACTTTATTAGTACTGTACTGTTCCAGTGATTCTCAAGGGCTGCTGGGGATGCAAGGACGACATGCCTATGGTGACTCTAGGAGGAAACTGCTACGTGATTAATAACGTACACTTCCACTGGGGCTCGAACGAGACTGGAAGTGAACACGCTATCGAGTGTGTAAGGTATGTGGGCCTTGCGTGGAGTTCGATATGACGATATGATTTAGAAGCATTTAAGTCTTACTGATTAGTTCAGTCCTTTATGCCGAGAAAGAGAGGGTTGGTTCCTCAGTTTAGGAGCTGCGGCAACGCGGTCATGTAGCCCCGTGTACTTTGGGTGTGTGTAGAATCTGTCTGATAAGCGGTGTTAATTGTGATGGCAGTATTAGTGTGTGCTATCTGCTTTAATTCAAGTACGAACTGCAGACAATAATTTCCTGTAGTTCCTACTTTTGCTACCAAATGCTACCGTCCGCGCCACTTAGCTTGTGGACTTGGCTACTAGATGGAATCACAGTCAGCACCTGGCGGCTAACGTTGGAACTAATAGAGCACTATCAATTCTGACCTACAAATTTTTCCTACATGTGTAGTCAGTGGAACGTTCTTTTTCATGCCATAAATCTATGACATGGGACCGCCGGCTTTATTTCCCCTCTGAAGGAAGGTGAACTGAGGGATTTTTAACGGTCTTAAAAAAAAGATACGAGCCTTACAGTAGTCGCATATGATGTGTAACATTTGATATGTTATCCTACCATGAAGTTGTTACCGTTTTTATTATCCTTGACATTCATCAACACACAAAAAATATATTTAATTTTTACACTCTCATAATACATAACAATTCCAAGACTCTCTTTTTTTCTTCACTGCCAACTTGATGTTTCTACTCTCGCACTGCCTTCTTGATACTCTGCTGTTACAAAGTAATCCGTATGTGATAAACATTCCACATTGTAGGGCCTACTACAGCCAGCTGGATCACATCCCTTCTGGCTGCTTTAAGGCTAAGTTAGAAATGAACACGCTAGATGGAGCCGTTCGTATGAATCATTTCACATGGTGGGATCATGTGAAAAGAATGGGGGAGGAGAGATTGCCTACGTGGCTATTGAGTTCTGCTATAGAGGGTAAGAGAAGCAGAGGTAGACCTAGGAGACGATGGTTAGATTCAGTGAACGATTTCAAAGCAAGAGGTGTAAAATGAGAGGAGGCCGCAGTGCTAACTGCTATTAGGGGAACATTGATGCGACCTGTTCGCAAACAGACTACTAAGTCGGCGCAGAAATTATAAGTTGCGTTCAAGAAGTAACGAGCCGAAGGCTGTAATGCGCAAACCGGTGACGACATCGGCTAATAGTGGCGTGTGTAACGAGGTGTGGTTCCGACCAGAGCCCGTCCCTAGAGGGCACGCGTGCACGTCACGTGACGATACAAAGCAAGCAGCAGCATGCATCAATCGTCCAACGCTGCCAGTCGCATTGCAAACAGTGACATGGAGGCGTCAAACGAAGAGCAAAGAGGTGTTGTTCGGTTTCTGACAGCGAAAGGAGTAGGGGGAACGGATATTCATCGCCGTATGTCACAAGTGTACGGCGAACACTGCATGTCCCTTGCAAGGGTCAAGGCGTGGCACAAGCGCTTCAGGGAAGGACGGGTGTCGTTAGCCGATGATGCCCGGTCTGGGGCATCCCCCTACAATACCAATGACAACGTCCAGCTGCTTGATGCACTCATTACCCAGGACCTTCAAGTGACAGTGAACGCCATAGCCGCCGTGGTCGGATTGAGCGTCGGAAGTGTGCACACCATCAATAAGGAACGACTGCACTTGCGGAAAGTGTGTGCCCAATGGGTGCCCCACAGTCTTCAACCACACCAGGAAGCATGTCGAATGGCCTACTGTCTTGGTCTTGGTTGGGCGATTGATGCATGCTGCTGCTCGCTTTGTATCGTCACGTGACGTGCACGCGTGCACTCTAGCGACGGGCTGTGACCTTCCACGCTCTGGTCGGAACCACACCTCGTTACACACGCCACGATTAGCCGATGTCGTCACCGGTTTGCGCATTCCAGCCTCCGGCTCGTTACTTTTTGAACGCACCTTATATGTACACCCGAGTTGGGAGATAAATAGCAAAATAGCCAAACGGCCTACAGTTGGTTGGTTGGTTCTTAAGTTTAGGGGCTGCGACAACGCGGTCATGTAGCCCCGTGTACTTTGGGTGTGTGTAGAATCTGTCTGATAACCGGTGTTAATTGTGATGACTGTATTAGGGTGTGTATCTGTTTTTTTTAATTTTAAGTACTGCAACTTATAATTTTTCAAATAGTTCCTACTTTTGCCACCAAGCGCCACCGTCAACGACTACTAGGTCTAATTCAGAACTTAGCTACTAGACGCCACCGCAGTCGGCGCTTGGCAACGAACGTAGAAACCTAAGAGCGTTGTTTACATTCTTAACCTATCCAATTTAGCTTCACACAGGTGCAATTAGTGGAAGGATCTTTAACATGCCATAAATCTATGACATGGGACCGCCGGCTTTACTTCCCCTCCGAAGGAAGGCATACTGAGGGATTTTTAACGCTCTTAAAAAATCCGACGGCTTCGGCCGGGTTTGAACCCGCTATCTTGGGCATAGAAGCTCAGCATGCTACCGACTACGCCACCGAAGCCGCCAAACGGCCTACAGGAAAACAAGTAACATCACCAGTTTCCTTGTTTATTTCTGCGTTGATTGATGATAAGGGTAACTTTTAGAAACGTATTTTAATATCTTTTATGGCAGGTGTAATGTAAAAGGTACCGAGTTTTGGCGGGTTTCCAGGGAAACGTCGACTTAAGAGATTCACAACTCTCAACGCCGTTTTGCTACAGTAACCAAATTTAAATATGTGTTAGTCAGATATGTTGTTTGTGTACGTGAAGTTTCAAACTTATATCTCTTACATAAACAACAAAACAATCAATAATGTGAAAGGCTCACATTTCGAAACTGACTTCCGTAGAAGTTCGTTTTTTGGTGCGTTGTAATCCACATGTACTAAGCGTTTGAGATATGTAAATATCCGTAATGTAAATAAATGGGTTAATTTTTTATGGATTGATATTTATTATGACCTTGGTGGCTGTTGTCGGCAGGCGAGTTCCGCAGGAAAGTTGGTGCGCTGTTGCCGTATTCGCTCACTGCCTGATTAGCGCTTGTTCGGCACAGAGCATTTTCAAGTAAAATGTATTTCGTTTCCACATTTCCCATCATATTTTCGACATTTTACGAAAGTCTGATGAACATTTCTCTAATTCTTCGATAGTAGGTAATAATTATTCAAAATAAAATCTGTGAATGTATCTACGTATAACTCCAATAATATTGTAAACTGGTCCATGTGAATGGATGGTCATCCAACCGATAGTGCTTTCCTCTTGGTCTGGTCCTGGAATTTCATCCCTCACAATCTCAGCATTCATCGTTTTAACCGTCCGCCTCATTGCGTAGTGGCTTGCATTCTTGGCTGTCACCGCGAAGGCCCGGGTTCGATTCCCAGCTATGCCAAGAAATTTAATTCTCGTTGTTTTCCCTCGCGAGGAAAACTGAGCAGAGGTGAGTTCGATTCCCACCTCAGCCATCCTGGAAGTTATTTTCCATTGTTTCCCACTTCTACTCCCGGCAGTGCCGGGATGGTGCCTAACTTAAGACCACGGTCACTTACTACACAAATCCTACTTTAATTATTACAAATGCACACACTAATACAGACATCAAAGTGACATAGGTTATCAGACAAATTCTACGCACACCCAAGTACACGGGGCTGCATGACCTCGATGTCGGAAAGGCCCTAAAAGAATTAATAACAACAACCTATTAAACCAAGCGAGGGGTCACTCCACGAGCAACAACTCGCTGGAGCACCGGATATAGCTTGTCGCCATCTCACCCTCTTAATAGTACATTATGCAACGAGCCTATAATGGCAATAATTAAAACACGAGTATGTTTATAAAACGAGCGTAAGCTAGTTTTATAATTTCCATACCAGTGTCTTAATTACCATTATAGGCGAGTTGCATACGACTGTTTATGTTCGACGATAATTATAACCTTATTATATGTTTTAACATAAATATTCATAAATATATTTGGGATTCAGTTAACTCAGTTAGTGAACAGGGCACGCTGGCTTTGCTGACTGAAAAGAGCGCATGCGTGGATCAAGGCACTCCAAAAGTATAGACCATTCACTTTTTACTTGCCAACACAGAAATATGTTGGATTTCGAGCGCATGCGCGAAGGTATCCTTACCTAATTGGTCACACAACTGTGTCTTGAGCTCTGATTGGTGGGAGAAACTGTTTCATAATGAATAACAGTGTTATAATGAGCCTCATTATGATACAGTTTTCTGACACATAATGTTTACATTTCGACATCGTCGAACATAAACAAACAAATAGCACTCAAAATCATACGAATTCCTCATTCTGTAAGCAGGGTTCCAGGAGGCATTGTGAAGGTATCTACTCCACAATTTCCTGAGTGAAACTGGAAACTACACATTAAGACAATATCCGAGATACAAATATAAACAGTGACTCACTGATGTGTGTACATACTTCCTTTGACACATCTACGGGCAGAGTTGAACAGTGAATATTGAAACTGGCGAAGATTGCCAGCTTCATCCATGGAAGACTAAAGTCTCTGATAATTTCTTTAGAATTTAATTATTTTTATCGGTTTATTTTGTACTAGTTAAATATTCAGAGTTTGTTTGAACTAAATAGTTTCCTTTTAGTAAACATCAATAAATAAATTTCGTTATGAACAGATAGGAGACAATATAAAAACATATAATTTATTTTTCTTACTAATTTTATCATGAGCTTGTGAATTAATTTGTAATTCTTAATCATTCATTAATTTATTTCTTGCCACACCATGCTTCTGGGACTAGCTTTCTCTGTGTTTTAAATATTTTATCACCTCCGAGAGTCATCTTATTGTGATGTAGCCCAGTGTATACCAATTTTTTTTAAAACTCTCCAACATTAAAATATACGAAACACAAGGGCAGATCTGAAAGGTATACACAAATCTTCGTAATATGAATGTACTACATTCCAACAGATGTATTGCACTATGAAGCAGTGCGAACGGAGCGCTGATCAGTCAGTGACGTTACTCTGGCGCGCCAAAGAAAGGGAACACGGCAACAGCGCACCTACTTTCCTGCTGGTTTCGCTTGCCGACAACAGCCACCAAAATCATAATAAATATCAATACATATAAAATAAACCCATTAATTTACATTAGGGATAGTTACATATCGCAAACGACTGGTTGCGTGGCTCAGCGGTAACATTCTTGCTTGCTGGGCCCTATGTTGCAGGTTCGTATCCTGGCGCAGTCAGCTGGCATTTGAGGGTGCACAATTGCGAGGGAGCCGTGTCAGTAGATTTACTGGCACGTTAAAGATCCCCTTCGGGGCAAAATTCCGGCACCCCGGCGTCTCTAAAAGCCACAGTAGTTAAAAGGGACGTAAAACCAATAACATTATTATTACATATCGCAAACGCTTAGTATATGTGGATTACAACGCACCCAAGAACGAACTTCTACGGAAGTCCAGTTTCGAAATGTGAGCCTTTCACATTATTGATTGTTTTGTTTTTTGTGTAAAAGATAAAAGTTTGAAACTTCACATACAAACAAACAACATATCTGACTAACACATATTTAAATTTGGTTACTGTAGCATAAAGGCGTTGAGAATTGTGAATCTCTTAAATCGACGTTTCCCTCGAACCCCGCCAAAAACCGGTACTTTTCACATTACACCTGCCATAAAAATTATTAAAATTCGTTTCTAAAAGTTGCCTTTATCATCAATCAACGTATAAATAAACAAGCAAACTGGTGATGTTACTTGCTTTCCTGTAGGCCTTTTGGTTATTTTGCTATTTATCTCCAAACTCAGGTGCACATCATTTCTGCGCCGACGTAGACTGGACGCTGAAAGGCAAAACAGTCTCAAAAGGAAATGTATGTAAGGGTATGTCGTGGAAAGCAGCTTGTGTGTATGAAGTAAATAATATCAAGGATGTGTCTGAGTTACATGGATAGAGCTGTAACGGTGCTCTTGGTGCTGTATGTTTAATTGGAATGATTTATAAGAGCAAAACCTGTCGGGTTATTTATTACCGAATCAAATTTTTACCTGACTTACCATTTGAAGATATGACCCATCACTGGTCACCAGATCTGAAGTACCAGTATTATATATGTTTGTTGGGCGCCAAGGATTCTATCTACGACCGATAACCTAATTAATAATTAAAAACTTTAAGTACTAGCTCAGGTAGAACGCCAACCAGACTCCATCGGCTCAAGTCCTGGTATGACTTAGTCATTAACCTGAATAACATTTGCTTTGGGGACAAGAGGATGGCTTTTATCTACTTCTATCATCTAGAAAGGAGACAGACTAAATTTACTTTTAACAAAAATTTGATAGGATCAAAACCAAACAATTGAGCAAAATGCTTTATTTAAAAACTTTACGTACAAAGTAAATAAAAGAATTTAAGACCGGCACTAAGTTGCAAGAAAACGGAGACGCTATGAATTTAATTTAATCTAGATCTGAATCTACGTTGATTTATTCAAGAGCGCTGAAAGAGGGATTGCGTATTTGAGTCAGTGAGTTTACCAATCGATGAATCTGCTTTATTGATGAGTCTCTCCCCGAGAGAATGCTGCTGATGATGGCGGTAGATGGATATCTTCTTCTGTTTCCACACACGGAATTTATCTTGAATATTACGATTAATTCTGAGATATTTAGGCTACTCAGAATTAATAATGGTGGTGGATTGAAAGTTCCTTAACCACTCTTACGATGTTAACTCCTGACACTGCTAACACCATAATGTATCTGACTAGAATATGTCCTGAATACATCTCTCGTAATACGACTGTTGGTTGGTTCTTAAGTTTAGGGGCTGCGACGTCTTGAACAAAATAATGAGTTGTCCTGACGACAAATACTCGAGATCCCCTCAATGCGCGCGCCAGCGTATGTATCATCTCATCGCATCTCCCCTTCCACTCGCCGCACCAGTTCCCAATTTCGCGCACTTATCTCCCAATCAGCGACCAGCGCATATCCTCTCCTTGACTTAGTCTCATCATCCTCGTATATTATTGGAGAAATTCCTTTACGTGGTTGGCTACCGTCTTCAAACTCACAGCTGTAGACCACTTCAAATCGGTCCATGACCCTTAAGGCTTTGATTCTTCCCGTTTTGCAGCAATGTACCGGATCTTCTAACGGCCGCGTCCTATGCGTCATGGTTTGTTGTTGTGAAGTACGTTGGTGAATTATTTCTTCACATCGAGCTATTCTGGGAGAAGTCGTTAGCTCTGGCAATAACTCATTGTGCTCGTGCCCTAGCTGATTACAGAATAATTGCCTATGACTTCTGTCAACTTAATTCCATTTGCATTATACTGAAAATATCGCTATTAGCTTTTTCTTCCCAAAAGAAAACCTAATCAATTAATTGGAATTAAGTATTTTAAAATACCAATAAGATACATGATAATACCCATAATAACCTGTGGCTGATTAATTGCCGAAATAACAAATGATATGAATTACGTATGTCATATTTTGACGTTACGTCAGTGGCGAAAATGCACTGTTCTAAAATGAGATTATAGAGTCTTACTTAACAAGGCGTAAACAAATAGTAAGCTTGAGACACAAGGATTATGGAACCAAATTATTTAATGAAACATTGTCCAATGAGGGTATTATTAAATTTGGAGTACCCCAGGGATCTGTTTAGGGCCCACTACTCTTTCTTCTACCTATCAATGATATAACACTGAACGTTGATTCTCATAAGGAAATTTTGTTTGCGTTGTAAGATACCCGCTGGAGATGCATATCGTTCACACGAGAATTAACTGCAGAGGAAGGAGGTGCGTTTGCAAAGAGGTGGCGAAGAAGAAGAGAAGGAAAAAGAAAAAGAAGACTTTGACCAATATGTACCACAATACTCTGGTCTTAGTGAAGTTATTCCAGGTAAAATCAACATACAGTACTTTGTTTATAATTCATTTTAGAGGCTAGAGACATCAGTCTAGTGCAGTTGGGTGTGTGCTGGAGTTGTCAGATAACTTGTGTTTCTGCGCTGACTATACTAATGTGTGTAACTATTATTAGGGCAAGGAATTGGGGTATGATTCATTACAGCATTTGCCTGGAAAGAGAACGGAAAACCAAGCTCATTGTGAGGAGTTGCTTCACAGTAAGACTAAGCTACACCATTTGAGTCAAATATACTTTATTAACAATAAAATGAGTTTACGGATAGATGGGGCTAGTATAAAATTAGTACAAGATATGCCCATGGTGGTGTTCTTTTAGCATTCCCCAACATCCTCCCTACCCTGGACTACCTCGAGGGGGATGACGAGCTGGACAGGCCGTGTTAAATGCTTCCCTTCTGAGGTACGGAGCACAACCGTTCTTATTTTCTCGTCTCGACCTTGACGCAATTCTTCCACCCGTGCCCGCTTCCACATGTGCCTTGGTAGCGTCTCTTCCTGCACAACGCCACGTCACACACTGTAAGTCTTCTGCCTTTTCCATGAGGCTGTCGCACTTGGTGGAAGCTTTGCAGTTTCAACAAGTATTATTTGCTCCAAAGTTTCCAGAAGTCATCGGCTTGTTGTTGCTGAAGCCTGAATTATCGTACAAGGTCACCACTTCGTGGTTCCGGTCCAGTAGGCGTTGCAGTGAGTCGATCACCAATAAGGAAATGAGCTGGGGTTAGTACGTCGCCTCTGTCTGCCTCCTGTGTCAGGGGTCTCGAGTTTAGTGCTGCTTCAATACGTATGAGGACAGTCCCTAATCCTCCTTCGTCGATGGTGGAACGTCCAAGGACCTTCCGAAACATCGCTTGGTGGAACCAACCATTCGCTCCCACCATCCTCCCCACCAAGCAACACGTGGGGCGATGAACTTCCAAGTTATTCCCTATAGGGCTAGATTCTGGTGTATCGTCTTTGCCGAAAGGGCAGCCCACAGGTCCGTTAGTTCCCTGTTCGCCGAATGAAACGTCAGGGCGTTGTCGCTGTAAATGGTGTGTGTGGTATACCACGTCTACCGATGAATCTCTGGAAGGTCTGCAGGAATGTGTCCGTTGTCATATCACTGCATAATTCTAAGTGCAGGGCCCGTGTTGTTGCACAAGTGAAAAAGGCAAGTCACATGGTTATCCTTGCCAGGACAGTCTCCACTGAGAGGCCTGGATCTCAGTCACTCGGTTGCAGACAAAGGTTTTCCAACGATTTGGGTCATTCCTTAGCCATTCTAGTGTCACTGATAAGACGCTCCAATGAATAGCCTCCCTGATATTGACATTTGTTGCCTAGCAGCAGTACCGGAGAAGTCTTTCCCCAATTAATGCACCCGGAAGCTCAAGTCGAGGGAGTGTGACCTTCTTCACGGGCGCAAGTTAGGTCTTACTGCAGGTCAGGTGGACTTGAGCGTGCTTGTGATGCGTGTTTCTCATGTATAGAACGGTGCCGTACATTCTCTCCGACGCGTCACAGAAGACATGTATATATGAGTTAACATTATTGGATGTTCCTATCCACATTGGTATGACGATGCGTTGCAAGTCAGGTAATGTGGACAACCAATCTCGCCAGTGAGTTGCCAGGTCGTGAGGCAAGATGCCATCCCATGCAACTCCGCGTGTCGAGGTATCTTGGATGAGAATTTTACCCACTACAGATACCGCTGAAATCAAACCTAAGGGGTCGTAGATACTAGCAGTGGCCTGTAACAGAGTCCGTTTAGTTTCTACCGCTGTTTCCAATTTGCTTGTAACTTCCTGTTGGGCGAGAGAATACGTGTCAGTATCTGTGTGCCAGGATATTCCCAATACATAAGCATTGTGTGGGATCTTTCGTCCTTCTGCCTTCCATATGCCGGTTAGCTGAAATAAATTTGTCGCCCATTTAGCAAGTGGAAGCAGGATTTGACTCATGAGGGATGCGAACTCGTAGTACAGTGAAACTACGTCGTAATCGTCATCCGCACCTGAAGCGAAATCACCCAAGTAGGTGTTTTGATCTATGAGCGATGCGGCGATAGGAAACTGGGCTTGGTGAATAGCTGCTAGCTCTCTGATTGTAGCCGATAGTAGAAACGGACTGCACTTCAGACCAAACGGGAGATTTGTGAATCTGTAGGTAGGGATTTCCGTTCCATTATCAATGATGCGGTACCAGAAGAAACGAGTTAAGTCTATGTCATCACGGTGAAGGGCTAATTGCAAGAAGGCTTGCGTGACGTCGGTAATTTCGGCAAATGGATGGGAACGAAAACGCATCAATATAGCTCGGTTAGTAAGTTGGGTCCCATTTCCAGAGCAACATTCAACGAAAGAGCATTCGTTTCATGAGAAGACCCATCCAACACAATACGCTATTTGATGCAACCCCGACTGTCCTTCTTCACCAGATGATGTGGTAAGTAATAGGTATTTTCGGATTCTTCTTGTGGGGCCAATTCTACGTGACATTTCTTTATGTAATCCAGCATTTGATGCTCATATGCTAGCTTAAAGGGCTCGTCTTTCTCAAATCTTTTCTCAAGAGCGTCAAAGCGCCTTTCAGCGTTGCGTTTGTTGTTTGGTATACGGACGGTTAACATTTCAGGAAGTCGAGCAACTCCTCGCTAGTTCTCAATGGGGTACGAGGCTTGAAATTCTTCAAGGATGGCAAAGTCTTAACTGTCGCAGATCTCTCTTGTTCTTGGGTGATTCCAATGGCTTCTAAGTCCCAGAAGCTTCGACGATTATCATCGTCCATGGGTTGGCTATGTTGCATGTTGATGAAATTCACAGGTGTACAATTTACCGATACTCCGGCCATATTTCCACTGAGTATCCACCCGAGTTTAGAGGGAATCAGTACCAATGATGGTGAAACGCGTATTGGTGATGTGGCCTTAACGATCTCCCATTAGTAGTCACCTTCTATAAGAGTTTCAACCGGTATTATATTCCGGGTCTGCTAGTTCTAGTTTGCGAGTATATGCAAGCATGGGGCACAGCTGGCTGGCTAGAAAATGTGTTGTGACTCTCAAAGGCGGTTATATTCAGTTTGGAGCTTGTCCAGATGCTCTTTATGGATAATTTAACTACCTTGCGCGGACTGGGTGTTGCGGGAGCTGATTCGAAGGCGCCAATAACCAAGCCACGGAAATCGACGGCCGGTATTTTCAATTCTGCAGCGAGAGATTTTGTTACGAAGCTAGACTGTCTCCCTCCATCTAGGACACAGCGTGTAAGTTTGGTGAGGCCTGATGGCCCAGTGATCCACACGCGTGCCGTTTGTAAGTAAATGAAGTCTGTAATGTTCGCTACCTGGTTCACAGAAGTGGACGTCGTGCAGTCCGTTCTTGGTTCGACAGTCTGCGGATGATTACAAACCAATCGGTGATGAGCGGTCTTGCAGTATTGGCAGGAAGCTCTTCCCCTCCTGCTGCAGTCCGCACCGAGACCACGGTTAATACACAGAAACAGAGGTTTGTGTTCATCAACTTGGTTAGTCTCTCCTTGTCGTCGGTGAACGTTTGGCAGTCTTGAGCCCAATACCCTTTAGATTCGCAAAACACGCAGTAGGGTTCTGCTGTGCTTCTATTCCGTCGCCGCTTTTCGGTCTTGGCATCTACTTTCTACCTCGCCGCTAGATGGGGGCTTCATTCATTCCATTCCTGACCCGGTTGGAGACTGGAAGCAGGCTGTGGATTTTCATTTTTCATCTACTTTCAAGGTGGCGGTGGTGGGAATGTCAACGTGGTAGGGTAAAGAATCGCCACGGATTTTTTTGCGTGTTAAGGGCGCTGTCCACTTCCTCCCCCAGGAACTCAATCAACTTAAGAATGTTGTCTTCAGAAACTTTCTCGCGTCGTATGTACAAAATCCAACGGCGGCAGATATCGTCTGGAAATACACGCAGAATCTTGGGCGCTAGTAGCCCGCCATACCCATTGATATCTTTCCCCTGGCCCCGTAGGGCTTGAATATGACGATGGCACTCAATATATATCTTGTTCAGCTCTTCTGGGATAGCAATTTCTTATAGGTTGGATATCTTCCAGATGGTCAAGATGCGCCTGAATAATCCTGTTCTTATCGCCATAACGGGGCTCTAGCATTTTCTTGGTTTCTTCATATGTATCCCCTTTGACTGCAATACCATCTACCAGTTGCTTTGGTTCGGATTCTATGTAACCACGAAGGAAGATATGCTTGTTGATAGCAGAAAGGGAAGGATCTTTGTCAATAGACGACTCTAATTGCTCCCAGAAGCGTGCCCAAGTCTCTACATCTCCACGGGATGGTTCAAGTATAATTGGTGGTAATCTAACTGAATGAGAGGTGATAACTGAAGTCGTGGTGGCAGTAGGAGGCACGTCAACAAGGCTCAGGTTGGCCGTTGAGGTTAATATCTTGCCTGTTGTAATTTGGTCACATCACGAATGGCAAGTTTGGCAGTGACGTTGTATTCGTCACATTTTTCAACGCCAGAATCATATTCGGAATCCGGGAGTACAGTAGATCGTATATGGCTCTATCTAGCGAAATTAATTTCGTCAAAGTTTCTTGTAGTCGATCACGATAGTACTCGCAATGTCTCACTGTAGTATCGTCGTTGAAGTTATTTATTTCCTTCGTAAATGACCTTATATATTTTCTTTCCTATGTACGTTCACGTTTCAAGTTGCGGAGGGCCGTGATCTACCCGTCATCTTAGTAATGTAAGTAGAGCGCTCTAGTGGAGGACTGACGTATTACGGACTGGGCTCGCAGACTAGTGTGCAAGGAACATAGAATCTATTATATCCTCAGTAAAAATGTACACTAGGTACTCCTTTCTATAAAATTCTTGTTGTTGTTTGAGTCTTCAGTCTTTTGACTGGTTTGATGCAGCTCTCCATGCCTCCCTGTCCTGAGCTAATCGTTTCATCTCTACATAGCTACCACACCCTACATCCGAGGCAATCTGTTTAACATATTCTAACCTTGGTCTACCCCTACAGTTCTTGTCCTCGACCCTTCCTTCCATAACTAAGCTTGCTATTCCTGGGTGTCTTAGTATGTGTCCTACCAACCTATCTCTTCTCTTCATTAGCAGTCGCCAGAAACATCTCTCCTCTCCCACTCGCCTTAATACCTCTTCGTTTGTAACCCTATCTACCCATCTGATCTTCATCATTCTCCTGTAACACCACATTTCAAATGTTTCAATTCTCCTCTTTTCTGCTGCACCAATAGTCCAAGTTTCACTTCCATAGAGCGCCACGCTCCAGACAAAGGCTTTCAAAAATGACTTCCTAATACCTAAATCTATATTCGATGTCAACAGATTCCTTTTTGTAGGAAGGCTTTCCTTGCCTGAGCCAACCTACTTTTTATATCCTCTTTGCTTCGTCCATCACTGGTTATTCTGCTTCATAAGTAACAGAAGTCTCCAACTTCCTTCAGCTTTTCACCTGCCAATTTGATCTCCAAAGAAGTTTCTGATTTATTTCGGCTGCATTCCAGTATTTTTGTTTTACATTTGTTAATTTTCATCATGTATTCATTCTGTAAGACGGAGTCCATACCATTCAAAAACTGATTCAAATCCTCAGGCGTGTCGGCCAAGATGACGATGTCATCAGCAAATCTCAGAGTTGAAATTATTTCTCCTTGAATCTTCACTCCCACTTTAAATTTTTCACCAATTTCCTTCATTGCTTGTTCAATGTAAAGATTGAAAAGTATGGGTGATAAGTTGCAGCCTTGCCTTACACCTTTCTGAATACCAGCTTCTCTCTCATGTCCTTCAGCTCGAATGACTGCTGTCTGGTTTCTGTATAGATTGTATATCACCCTCCTATCCCTGTACTTTATTCCAATAGATTTCAAAATGTCAAACAATTTAGTCCAATCAACGTTATCAAAAGCCTTTTCTAAGTCTACAAATGCCATGAACGTTCTCTTACCTTTCCTTATTCTACCTTCCAAAATCAGCCTAAGACTTAGTACAGCTTCCCTTGTTCCTACATTTCTCCTGAAACCAAACTGGTCTTCACCCAACTCCGTTTCTATCTGGCTTTCAATCCTCTTGTAAATTATTCTAGACAGGATCTTTGAAGCATGAGTAATCAAGCTGATAGTACGGTAATCTTCACATCTGTCAGCTCCCACTTTCTTTGGTATAGGGATGATAACATTCTTCTAGAAATCAGGGGGTACCTCACCTGTCTCATAAATCCTACACACCAAGTGAAATAACCTGATCAGACCTTCATCTCCTATGCAGCGTAGCAACTCAATCGGTATATCATCTATGCCTGGTGCTTTGTTCCTGCTTAAGTCCTCCAATGCTCTGTCAAATTCTGATCTCAATATTAAATCTCCTTTTGCATCCTCATCAATTTCCTCCTCCCTTTCCATTACATGATTCTCAATCTCCTTTCCCTTATACAAGAACTCTATGTAAGCTTTCCATCTCTCAACCTTTTCTTCCCTATCTGTTAGAGGCTTTCCATTTGTGTCCTTAATATTACAGCACTTAGTCTTCTTTTCCCCAAAAGTATTCTTAATCCTTCGATAAGCTGTGTCTACTTTTCCTAATTTCAGACAATTTTCTATACCTGCACATTTCTCTTTCAACCATTCTTCTTTCGCTTCCTTGCACTTCTTGTTAACCTCATTTCTCAGACGTCTGTATTCTGCTTTCCCCTTTTCATCTCTTAGATTCTTGTGTTTCCGCCTTTCATCCATCAATTCTAGTATATCCTGAGTGATCCACGGTTTTCTACCTATTCTTTCTTTCCTACCAATGTTTTCTTCTGCGGATTTTGTTATTTCATTCTTCAAAAGTGCCCATTCGTCTGCAATTGAAGTTTGTTTAGGGGTTTTGATTAGTCCTTCCTTTATACTCTTCTTGAATCTTTCGTTTATATCTTTTACTTTCAGTCTGTCTATTGCCTACCTTTTTGGCTTTTGACTTTTCTTCAGTTTCTTCAACTTTAATCTGCATTTCATTACAACCAGATTGTGGTCAGAGTTTATGTCAGCACCAGGATATGTTTTACAATCCAAAAACTGGTTTCGAAACCTCTGCTTGACCATAGTGAAGTCGATTTGGTAACGCCCTGTATCTCCTGGTCTCATCCATGTGTATATTCTTCTATTGTGGTTATTGAATAAGGTGTTAGCTATGACCAACTCATGTTCGGTGCAGAATTCCATCAGCCTGCTTCCTCGATCATTCCTTTCACCTAATCCGAAATCTCCTACTATCTTCCCTTCTCTCCCTTTTCCTACCACAGCATTCCAATCTCCCATTACTATAACATTTTCATCACTTTTGATATACCTCAGAATGTCATCTATTTCTTCGTATACCTTTTCAACATCCTCATCATCAGCTAGACTGGTAGGCATATAGACTTGTACCACTGTGGTGCACGTAGGTTTAGTATTGAATTTTGCTACAATAATCCGTTCACTATATTGCTCATAATATTCCACCCGCTGTCCAAGTTTCCTACTCAATATGAGACCAACTCCTGCTTGGCCATTGTTTGATTTAGTGCTAATGACCCTATAGTCACCTGACCAAAAGTCCTGTTCTTCCTGCCAGCGCATTTCACTAATCCCAACCAAATCCAACCTCAACCTATCCATTTCCCGTTCTAAGTTTTCTAACTTTCCACTTCCTAGCAGACTTCTAACATTCCACGCTCCGATCCGTAGAATGTCAGACTTTCTCTTTGTCACTTCTGTGATGTTAACCCCCTCTCGAGTAGTCCCCACCCGGAGATCCGAACGGGGGACTAGTTTACCTCCGGATCGAAATTTTACAAGGGAGGAGGCCATCATCACATGTAATTATGCATAGAGAGGTGCATATCCTCGGGAATAGCATTACGGCTGTAGTTTCCCGTTGCTTTCAGCCGTGCAGCAGAACGCAGTGTAGCCATTAGTTGGCTTATATTATCAATATCTTAACCGTCTATTAGACTAGTAAAGAATTGATTTATTCTGAAAGGCTGCTACTCCCTTTCAGAATAAGTAAAGAGCAATTCTACTACAAAATACTAACCTTCTACTAACAATTAAATACCAAAATTCTACTAACGAAAAAAATACTAACGTTTCACCAACAACAAATACTACCACTAAAACAGTCTGTCACCAGGCCCACTTGGGTAGATTATAGGTTAGGGAATAACCCACCCACCAAGGGAAGATGATTAAGAGAAGGAAGTAGATTTGGGATTGGAAAAGAAGGATAGAAGAATAGGAGGAGAGTCCCACAAAAGTTATTAATTTGACTTTTAATTCATTTATAAGCGGTTGCCACCGCAAATATATGCTAGGATACCTAAAATGGCTACGAGCTTGGTCGAGGCTAACGGGAGCCGCAGATAAGACTTGGGCAGTTTGCCAGAGAGAACCTGTAGTGTATTTCCTCCCAAGCACGAATGAAAGTACTATAGGGAAGGGTAATGATCTGGCCAGACAGATAGTAAAAGCTTTATTATATATGAACGAGGGCATAAACCTAGGAAGAGCTAGGAAAGCCAGGATCCTGCCTAACTGTATTATCAAAGAAATGATGAATCCAAAAACAAATATTTAGTTTATTTAACAATTAGAAAAAATTTGAGGAAATTAACAATTATGTAATATAATTTTAATTAACATAGTTCATTTGAACTTTTTAATAAATAGGGTCGCAGACCTCTCCCCATTAAATGGTTGCTCCAGGCAATTGACAATTTAAAAGGTTTCAAACCTTACATGTTTCTGAAATCTTTATAAGATTTGAACAAACGAACAATAAAATAATTAAAGCTTGAACGTGAATTGAAGTACAAAAAGTGCACCTTAAGAAATTCTGGAGAGAATGTTCTAGAAAAAGTGACAACTTTGAAAATAACAATAATAACAACGTGAAAAATAAAATAGAAGTTCCTATAACTTCTTATATTTATACAGAGTTAATATGAGAATTATGCAAAGAGGGCAGGTCACTTACTGTGAACCTGAAGAGTTGATCAGAAGGAAGGTTCTAGACCTCTGATGCTTTGAATAAGCCTCGCCAGTCAAATGAGGCAGTTTTCATTTAGCGAGACCAAAAAATAACTCACTCAAGAGTTGAGAGAATTGTTTTCCCTGCCTTTGAAGGGAGGAACAATTTAAGTTTGAAACGTGTGCTAGACACGCAATTATGCAGAATTACTTAATGATAAACCAACAAAATGGAAGGGCACTTCTTGGAATGACACCTTATAGAAGGTTACGATTTCATAAATAATGGTTGTTAGTAGAAGGTTAAGGAAAGGTCATTGGGATATAGGGACAATGTTCATGGCCGTATTTAATATAACCGGACGATCGCGACGCGGTAGAAAAGTGGAGCAAGCACTGATTATCACTATAGTCTGTAAAGATGGATGCAAAGTTCACTGGAGAAACACTGAAGTTTATGAGAAATAAAAGTTATTGCAATTATGGAGATAACTGATTGAACTATGTAGGTGAAAGTCTATTTCTTGAAAAAGTTGTAATTTACAATGAAATGCGCCATAGAATTTTCCAGAGGTTCCAGCGGAGGACGAAATTTCACTATTGTAGTAATTTAGTTTTAAACAAATTTCTCCCAAGTACGTGAGAAATACATGATGGCAGGACTCGCAGATAGAGAACAAGTTCTAGAAGGTTCCAGAACGACCTTAGCAGAAAATGGGGTTGAGAAAATCCAACGGAGGAGATAGTTTTATAATTATAGGCAGTGGGTATTAGATAATATCCCACGTAGCGAGAGGGTTTCTCGTTTGAATCGCTTAAGAAAAGCTCTTTTTAGTAAGGTTGGCTTATACAAGAAAAAAGCTCAACATGGCAAGTCCCACGAAGAGTGATTATTGCCCCAAAGTAAATAGTTTCACACTGCCTATAAAAGATAGTTAAAACACGAGGAAGTTAAAACCATGAAGATGAGGTTAAAACTTGAATCAGGTACTTATCTTTGTTGCATGGCGAAGGTGAAGTTCTTCACTAATACTTAAAGTTCCAACATGGCGTGGAATTTAAAAACTGCCTCGTTAGGTCAGGAGGCTGGCTCTGGTTGAGCCTTAACTGATTACTGCGACTGCCGACTAAGAAGTGAGTGAGGCTCAGCAGAGCACGGAGGGTCCAAGAAAAGGGGGAAAGAGAGGGGGGTGGGAGACAAAAGGAGAACATGTAAGCATGGCCAACTTAACAAAACATAATTGATTTCTTGGTGAGCTGGTCTTCAAGGAGTTGATAGATGATACTAGCGCAGCATGGTGAGCAAAGAAGTAGACGTAGTCCTCTTGCTCTAGGAGAAAATAGCTGACGATGGTAACGAGATCTGGTAGCCAAATGGATAAGTAAGTCATCTTGCACGATGAGGAATTGAGTAGCTTCAGAGGTTCGCTACTAGATGACGCTAGGTGGACCACAGAAGTTATATATCTGAAACATACTTATGAAGACATAAGAAACATGCTCAACAAGGAGAAAACAGATGATCACTGTTGGTGTTTGGCAAAGAGGAAGGAAGAAATGAACATGCAAAGAGCAATAGACATTATATCTCTCGTACCGTGTATTCAAAGAATACACCATACTGGGGGGACAGACACCAACAGCGAGCAAGAAAAACAAATACAATAATGAACAATTGCCGTACAGTAGTGGTCTTGTGATCTGACCATTATTGGTCAAGACTCTGAATACCCTGACTCTCCTATCTCTTCCAGGGTGACACTTGGTCACTTTTCGAAAAGGCCAGACTAGGGGGGGTGAAACATCCCTAACTAAGACCAAGTCTCCCACTTTGATGTCGGGACTGGAAAGAAACCACTTCTGCCTCCGTTGCAAGGAAGTTAAATATTCCAAGTTCCACCTCTTCCAAAAAGAATTACGGAGGGCTTCAAGTTTACGCCAAGCGATAGGTAGATTAGAATCCCTATAAGAATTAGAAAGAGGAGGAGGGGCAGAAAGAGAAGTGCCGATAAGGAAGTGACCAGGGGTGAGTGGAAGTAGGTCATCAGGGTCATTGGAAAGCGGAGTTAAAAGGCGAGAATTAACGACACTTTCAATCACGAAATAACTAGAAACTGAGGGAAGTAAAGCACTAGTAAAGATTGCGATACGATGAGAAAGAAGAATTGGCAAGTTTAAACAAAGCGTATAGGAACGAGTACATCTATTCAGGACAAGAATATACCAAATAAACAAAGGAACTATGCGAGTAGAAAGCAAGAACGCCATATGTAACAAACGAGTAGCCATAAACAATGACCTCAAGTTATAATGAGTATCAAAGGGTTTACTCAGAAAAATACTTAAGTCAGCAAAAAACTTGACAGGACAAGTATGAATACAAAAACACCTCGAATGTAACGACGAGAAAAAACCAATTTGTTCATCAATGAACATTAAGATCGCAAAATATGCAAGCAAATTGCAATACATACGCACGTGAGAAATACGCAACGAAGTTTTAAAGTAAGAATCGAAACAATTGTAAGATAAGAGCGTGAGTAGGTGATAGACGTAAACAAACAAGGCCTTGACACACATAGTACAACGAGATAAGACATATAAATAGCTGACAGAGTCCTTAACTAGAACGAGTTTATTTTGGGAACTAGGTGAACAGCTTCCGAGCGTGCAGTAGCGACTCGCAAGACGATCGTTGGCAGTCGGCCAGAGTTGAGATAAGAGAAACTTGTTTTGAACTGTGTCAATCATACAGAAAATAAACAACGACTGGGCATTCCTCAGACTGGTATACACACGAGTCTCAAAAACAAGCAGTTCAAAGTGCACACACACTAATTGAGTCAGCTGTAACTTAAAGCAGAAAGAGTAACACGACATGCAGTCAATCGTAACTTGGACGTGAAAAAGCAATTTAAAGCTATATGAAATAAAGTAGGAAATCAATTTCGCATAATTGAGAGGATCACGAAATCGAACAATTTTCAACAAAAAGAAGCTTAATTCTTCCGAGCAAAGAAGACAAGCTGGGACATTGAGACGAAGGTTATGCATAAGAATAGTTATTCTAGATGCAATGGAATTCAGAGTTTCAAGCGGTTTCATGAGCGACTTCCAATTGCGAGGAAGGGGGGAGGAGCCGGCCGTGGCCATCCCTCTACATAACGAAAGAAGTGAAACATAGCGTACAGCAAAGTGATGGTGACTGATAGCCATGGTTTTACACAAGGGGAAGATAGTTTTCGAGGAATAGTTTAAGCAATTAACTGCTATAAAAAATGACGTAAGAAGATATACGAAATAACACAAAGCAAGGCGAACTTGAATTGCCATTTTGTGCGGGAAGAAAGAAAAACCATTTAAACAACTTACGGGGTTAGCGCAGTTATTCACGATAAGACATCGTTTCGACAAGTGGTTTTCAAAAATATTGAGATTTGAAACATGAGCGTTCTCTTTTTCAGAAATGGGATTTATGTCAGCTGTGACGAAATGACATTGTGCTTTGGTTTGAACACTGGTATGTTTGATCTCGCCAGTGATAACCCAACCAAAATCGGTGTCTCTAGCGACCACGGTTGAAGATAACTTGCGTGTTTGTTTGCGAATGCAATTCCAAAAAACATTGGCACTGAAAAGCACATCAATGGGACCTTGAGCATTAAACTGAGGATCGGCTAACCTTAAGTGCGAGGGAATCTTTAAACCGGAAGTATTAATGGAGTGACTTGGAGTGTCTTTACCAATACTGGTAAGAATGAGACAGTTTAAATTAAGATTGGTGTTTCTTTGACAAACGTCTCTGATTTTCAATTTTGAAGACTGCAAAACTTGAGTTTTCAAATTGTCAATGCCGGTCACATTGATAGAAGTAGGCGATGACGAAAGACCTAGTTTTTTAATCAACGATTGCGAAACAAAGTTGTGCGTTGAAGCGGAATCGAGCAGACCACGGGTTTTGAACCAATTTCCAAATCTATCTTGGATTTCAAATTGTACAGTGGTCAACAGGGTTTGCGCACTGTGAAAAGTGTCGGCGTTAGAAATGCAGGAAGAAGCATTAGTTTGTTCGGAGCGGCTCTGCAAGGAGCTTAAAGAGGCAGGTGCTGATGACCTCGATTTATCGTGAACGTGCAATAAAGAATGATGCGGTTTTTTGCAATGAAAACAGAGATTTAATGACGTACAGTTCGAAGAAGAATGCTTAGGTGATAAGCAGTTGAAACAATGCTTGCTGTTTAAGACAAACTTTCTTCGATCTTCGACAGACAATTCTTTAAAGGATTTGCACAAATACAAGGTGTGAAGCTTTTTACAGAGCGTGCATTTTAACGATTTGTTAAGCGGCCTGATATCTTCTCTTGAATGATTGAAAGAAGAACGGGTTTGTTTGTTTTCGACAAATGGGGGCTGATGTCCCTTTGAAGAAGCAAGTTTTTTTTCAAAAATTTGACACTGAGGATTCGTTTCGACTTTTTCGCACTGAAATGCGAGTGCTGTAAGGAATTGACATCGACTGTTGAGAAACGAGACAAGGTGTTCGAACGAATGTTCCTTGTTGCAGGCGAGTTCGATCTCCCAGGCTTTCAGTGTCGAAAAATCGAATCTTGATGTAGCTAGGTGAATAAGTATGGTGTTCCATGTTTGGACAGGCTGTTTTAGCTGGTATAACGCTCTGACATTTAACTGCATAGAATCTAAGAGGTCTCTTAAAGATGTGACGTCATTAGGTTTTACGGCAGGTAAGTTGAAGAGACAACGGATGTGTCGAGCGACACTCAACCGTAAATTGCCATATCTCTCTTTAAGGAGATTAAAGGCGATGTGGTAGTTGTCTGCGCTTAAAGGCAGTGACTCCACTAAGGTCAAGGCCTCGGATTCCAAAGAAGTACGGAGGTAGTAAAATTTATGTATGTCTGGGATCTCGATATTTTCATGAATTAAAGAGCAGTAAAGTTCGTAAAAAGAATACCATTCACCTTCCTTGCCTGAGAAGTGCGGTAGGCTTATCTTGGGAAGTAACGGTTTCGGTTTGTTCTTGTGAACTGAAGCGGGTGCTAACTGGGCCGGATTGATGACCTTAGTGTCCGGTTCTGAGATATTGCGGATCAATTGGTGGGCCTTTGCAATTCCTTCAAAGTACAAGGGTTCGACCTCGTCCCGATCCGATTGCAGTTCTGGACAAGCGGATTCAATCTCGGTTTGAATTTGGTCATAATAATCATAAGACCGTTCGTACAACTTAAGGCGATGTGTTAAGATGTCTAAATCACACTCGGCGGGATCTAACTTGTTGATAAAATTTTGGAATCTAGTGAGTTGCCCTTTATAAGAAGAACGTCTGGCAATGAGAGTTTCATCTTTTTCAGAAGGAGCCATATTAAAGAAGATAAATGAAAATGTAACTCACGAAACTGTAGAACCTTGTAAATGCTGTCAAGCTGGCAGCAGCGAATGAGTAGAAAGAATGGGACACACCATAGGAGACAGGAGCGGCCTCTTTCTCGTTCACAGGCTTTGCACGATGTGGTTATAGCTGAAATATTGAACACAGATATTAGAAATATGCAAAGTATTGTCAAATGACACTTTTTTAGAAAGAGAGAAGAAAATATGGGCTCTCCCGGGTTTCTGGGACCAAATTTTGGGTAGATTATAGGTTAGGGAATAACCCACCCACCAAGGGAAGATGATTAAGAGAAGGAAGTAGATTTGGGATTGGAAAAGAAGGATAGAAGAATAGGAGGAGAGTCCCACAAAAGTTATTAATTTGACTTTTAATTCATTTATAAGCGGTTGCCACCGCAAATATATGCTAGGATACCTAAAATGGCTACGAGCTTGGTCGAGGCTAACGGGAGCCGCAGATAAGACTTGGGCAGTTTGCCAGAGAGAACCTGTAGTGTATTTCCTCCCAAGCACGAATGAAAGTACTATAGGGAAGGGTAATGATCTGGCCAGACAGATAGTAAAAGCTTTATTATATATGAACGAGGGCATAAACCTAGGAAGAGCTAGGAAAGCCAGGATCCTGCCTAACTGTATTATCAAAGAAATGATGAATCCAAAAACAAATATTTAGTTTATTTAACAATTAGAAAAAATTTGAGG
The DNA here is from genome assembly GCA_946902985.2 of Meconema thalassinum. NCBI lineage: Eukaryota > Metazoa > Arthropoda > Insecta > Orthoptera > Tettigoniidae > Meconema > Meconema thalassinum. Next base: position 221,069,571 of record OX336391.1, read on the forward strand.
AAATTAACAATTATGTAATATAATTTTAATTAACATAGTTCATTTGAACTTTTTAATAAATAGGGTCGCAGACCTCTCCCCATTAAATGGTTGCTCCAGGCAATTGACAATTTAAAAGGTTTCAAACCTTACATGTTTCTGAAATCTTTATAAGATTTGAACAAACGAACAATAAAATAATTAAAGCTTGAACGTGAATTGAAGTACAAAAAGTGCACCTTAAGAAATTCTGGAGAGAATGTTCTAGAAAAAGTGACAACTTTGAAAATAACAATAATAACAACGTGAAAAATAAAATAGAAGTTCCTATAACTTCTTATATTTATACAGAGTTAATATGAGAATTATGCAAAGAGGGCAGGTCACTTACTGTGAACCTGAAGAGTTGATCAGAAGGAAGGTTCTAGACCTCTGATGCTTTGAATAAGCCTCGCCAGTCAAATGAGGCAGTTTTCATTTAGCGAGACCAAAAAATAACTCACTCAAGAGTTGAGAGAATTGTTTTCCCTGCCTTTGAAGGGAGGAACAATTTAAGTTTGAAACGTGTGCTAGACACGCAATTATGCAGAATTACTTAATGATAAACCAACAAAATGGAAGGGCACTTCTTGGAATGACACCTTATAGAAGGTTACGATTTCATAAATAATGGTTGTTAGTAGAAGGTTAAGGAAAGGTCATTGGGATATAGGGACAATGTTCATGGCCGTATTTAATATAACCGGACGATCGCGACGCGGTAGAAAAGTGGAGCAAGCACTGATTATCACTATAGTCTGTAAAGATGGATGCAAAGTTCACTGGAGAAACACTGAAGTTTATGAGAAATAAAAGTTATTGCAATTATGGAGATAACTGATTGCACTATGTAGGTGAAAGTCTATTTCTTGAAAAAGTTGTAATTTACAATGAAATGCGCCATAGAATTTTCCAGAGGTTCCAGCGGAGGACGAAATTTCACTATTGTAGTAATTTAGTTTTAAACAAATTTCTCCCAAGTACGTGAGAAATACATGATGGCAGGACTCGCAGATAGAGAACAAGTTCTAGAAGGTTCCAGAACGACCTTAGCAGAAAATGGGGTTGAGAAAATCCAACGGAGGAGATAGTTTTATAATTATAGGCAGTGGGTATTAGATAATATCCCACGTAGCGAGAGGGTTTCTCGTTTGAATCGCTTAAGAAAAGCTCTTTTTAGTAAGGTTGGCTTATACAAGAAAAAAGCTCAACATGGCAAGTCCCACGAAGAGTGATTATTGCCCCAAAGTAAATAGTTTCACACTGCCTATAAAAGATAGTTAAAACACGAGGAAGTTAAAACCATGAAGATGAGGTTAAAACTTGAATCAGGTACTTATCTTTGTTGCATGGCGAAGGTGAAGTTCTTCACTAATACTTAAAGTTCCAACATGGCGTGGAATTTAAAAACTGCCTCGTTAGGTCAGGAGGCTGGCTCTGGTTGAGCCTTAACTGATTACTGCGACTGCCGACTAAGAAGTGAGTGAGGCTCAGCAGAGCACGGAGGGTCCAAGAAAAGGGGGAAAGAGAGGGGGGTGGGAGACAAAAGGAGAACATGTAAGCATGGCCAACTTAACAAAACATAATTGATTTCTTGGTGAGCTGGTCTTCAAGGAGTTGATAGATGATACTAGCGCAGCATGGTGAGCAAAGAAGTAGACGTAGTCCTCTTGCTCTAGGAGAAAATAGCTGACGATGGTAACGAGATCTGGTAGCCAAATGGATAAGTAAGTCATCTTGCACGATGAGGAATTGAGTAGCTTCAGAGGTTCGCTACTAGATGACGCTAGGTGGACCACAGAAGTTATATATCTGAAACATACTTATGAAGACATAAGAAACATGCTCAACAAGGAGAAAACAGATGATCACTGTTGGTGTTTGGCAAAGAGGAAGGAAGAAATGAACATGCAAAGAGCAATAGACATTATATCTCTCGTACCGTGTATTCAAAGAATACACCACCACTCACATGCACCCTCACCAGACACACTCACACACCACAGTCTAATAGAACAATGACATATATCTAATACAAAAATTAACTTCATACTTACAACTAAAACTAACTACATACTTAACCTGTATATTTTCCCTTTTTGATGATGATGATGATGATGATGATGATGATAATTGTTTTAAGGGGTCTAACTTCTAGGTTATCGGCCCCTAATGGGTTGGGTGATCGTGAAGATGATGATGATGAAATGTAAACTTAAAACAAACTAACTACTAACCTACAGTCTAGAAGAAGAAATGGAAAACAAAAGGAGAATAAGGCAAATAAAGGACAGGTGGAAAATAAATGTTCTCAACCCTCGAAGATGATGATGATGATGATGATAATTGTTGTTTTAAGGGGCCTAACATCTAGGCTATCGGCCCCTGATGGTTTGGGTGATCGTGAAGATGAAAATGAAATGTAAATTTAAAACTAAAACTAACTACCAACCTACATACTAGAAGAAGAAACGGAAAACTAAAGGAGAATAAGGCAAATCACTGTGGTCCAGCTAATTTTCTTGAATGTGTCCACCCAGCGAGTCCTCTGACTTCCTACGTTTCTCCTGCCAATTCTGGGGTCCCACATAGTTATGTCTTATTAACACGTCCAGTGCTGATGACGCACCCAGTGTGTGACGCTAGGTGTGGAGAACATGCCTAGCACGTCACCATATTTGACAAAATGTGAATTTGTATTAATTTGAATATTAAGGAGTTGAAGATAAATGGGGGCTCAAACTAACAGTTGTAAATGTGTGTAAAAGTAGTTGAAATCTGAATAACGTTACCAAGGAATTCGTGAAGTCATGAATGTAAGTAAAGAATGATGGGTAAAATTGCAAAATTTTCTAAAAATTGAGGTGCTGCATCTTTTTGCCTGATAGTGCATAAATTACTATGGTTGTAGTGATGGGGTCAAACCCTAGTACTTTTTTTTAGTGGAGTAGAACTATACAAGAGAGTGTACTACTAAAATTAACCAAAATACCTGAGGTAATAGTCGGAAAAAATATCTGGAGATGATGTAGTAATAGATTAAAAAGTACTGGAAAGAGCGCAAGAACCAAGCAGTACTACCTTCAAAGAAGAAGTGATTGTGGAACGACTCAAGTGGTCCAATGTGACCAATCAAGATTAATAATAATAATAATAATAATAATAGATGTTTACTCCTCCACTGTCTAAGACCCACCCTACCATCCCAAATATGAACACGACTTATATTGGCTTAAGTCCAGCTGTTTCAACCATTTTAGCATCATGTACCATCATGCCATGCGTCACCGGGTGAGTTAGCCGAGGTCGTTGCGGAATGACTTTTGGCAGTCGCTCACATCCGGGAGGCGAGGAGGTTCGAATCCCCCCGCCGGCAACCTTGAAGATGGTCTTCTGTGGTTTCCCATCTTCCTTCCAGGCAAATGCCGGGGTTGGTCCCTAACTATAGGCCACAGCCGCTACCTTCCAACTCCTCGACCCTCCCATCTAACATTCCTCCCCAACGGTACTTGTAGCTCACCCAATGGGTGTCCGTCTCGAAGCAGCTACAAAACTGGCGAGCCGAACATGTCCTCGGACACTCCCGGCACTAACAGCCATACGCTAAAAAAAATGCCATGCGTCATGCACCGTATTGCCAACCCCACGGATTCGGTACTATATCGCATCCAGCAGACCAATATTTTCGTCTGGCCTTGCGGGCCGCGTTAGATAATATATAACACCCCTGGTTTTTGTCACGCACAGCTGGGGTAGTCACGCATCAATAATCTTTATCCAGGCAAATGTTTTTGCCTTTCATTTTATTATTCACGTGTCGTGTGGTGAATTTTGTACCGGATATGTTGGTAACGGGTGCTGACGTCAATGTAAGATGATGCCGACCGTGAAATTAACACTAACAAAAATGCTTTATTTACGTAATAAAATAAATATTTCCGGTGCAGCAGTGACAATTCAAATTGAAGCCAACTTCTAATGACTCCCAGAAAGGTATGTGAGTCATAAATAATATAATTTCAATAATCTGCCTTGTGAAAATTATGAAAAGTGAGGAGTACCTACTTTCAACAATAAATATATCCTCTTTGCCTAGAGTACTCAATGCTATTCCGCGCTCTCGTGCAAATGACGTAGTGACAATGTGCGCACAGTTTCAGCAATAACCCCAAATTGTAAACTGAGACACTGCTATAATTAACCCCCTTAGCGTGTATGGCGCAACGGTGCGCCCACTAGCCTGCTACGTTCACAGCGTGTACGGCGCAATAGTGCGCCGTCGAATTTGAATCGCCAGCTACGTGGACTTCATAATAGTTATTTATTTCGTCGTAAGATGGCCCGAAGAGGCAACTTTTGGCTACACCTCGAGCTACTTATTATTGCCAGGAGGTGTCGCATATCTTCACAGTCATTTATATTTCAGATCTCTGCACACGTGTCCCCGCTTTTACGGACCGTGAGTTTGCTTGTAAACATGGCAGGTCCTGGCACAGTTATTGATGACAAAGAAATAGCTAATTTGCTCGATGATAGTGCCAACGAAAGTGATTCAGAGTTTGAAAGCGATATAGAGGATGAGTTCGCTACAACTTCCAGTGAAGATAGTGACGCTGACGATGTAATTCGTGATAGAGCGCCAAGAAATACGAACACATAGGGTGACTGTGATATTGTCCCAGTATTGACGTGCCGCTGACCAGGGATAATCAGGTTATTAAACGTTTATAATATTATGCTATATGTTGTTGTTATTGTGTGTGTTTTTGAAAACGTTTGCCAGTGCGTTTGGAAATTATAGCGAAATGCATACCACGCTTACCATTGGGAGTAGGCTAGATATAATGCACGCTGTGGGTGCAACCCAGAGTTTCACAATATCACGCTTGAGGGGAGGAGCACCAAACTAATAACATGTGCTAATAATATGACGACGCTTACCGCTATCACAGTGGATCAGTATTCATGGAAAGCTTACTGCGCCGAGTCAGACACAGCTATATGATTGGTTTATTCAATTTTAGCGATTTTTAGCCTACTTTCGATTTTTGCAAAAAATGAAAGTAGACTTATGAGATCACTACAGGGCCAAACAAGATGTTCAGTAAAGAACATATAGCTTACTTTCTCCTAAAAGCATGGGTATTGTTATAACTAGGGCTCGGATTCGAGCATATTTGTATATTTCTTTCCTGAATAGTACACATTGAAAGAAGCCTTTCGGTGGTATTTTCACCTCTCTGGGACCAACAGAATTGAAATTTATCGAGCATATAAATGCATAAAACCGCGGTTTTCAGAATAGAAGCATATAAATGCATATTCTTGTGGTTTTCGTCTAAATAGTTTGTTTTCCTTCGAATTCTCCCCCGAATTCGGACCCTGACAATCCTTAAGGTTCGAAAACAGAAATAATTATTGAAAAGACTATCTGGTGCGAATAATAGAACCGCAGGCTTTTAACCTTTTGTGAGGTCGTTCTCGTCATTGAAACTTTTATTGACTGATTTAAGGAAATCATTCAAAACTGAAAACATAGAAGATTTCTTGTTGTACAGACCAATACAGATATACTTCATTGACTCGCCTAATTCTAAACATTTTGTAAATGAACTTTTAAACTGTATCTTTTATAGGAGCACTTCTCTTATATATACAATTTTGTAAAACTTGAATGCGAGTGTATTGCAATGTATCATACATACAATTAGAAAATAAAGCTCGTATTTAGAGATATGTTATTGGTTTTTTCGTTTCACTTTCCTTTCTATAGTTTTTAACGGTGTTTTTCGAGCATATTCTGCATATTTAACCGCATATAATGGGGGTTTCGAGCATATCTATCGAGCATAAAACACATGGTTTTCGAGCATATCTGGAAATTCTATCTAGCATATCGATCCGAGCCCTAGTTATAACTCTTTGTCCTTTTCAAGGAGTATAATTGAATGTTGGTTGTAGTAGCTTGTTGAAATACTACGTGCTATACGGATATTAAACATGAATATGAGGTGCCCTTTCCTAGTGCTACCTTTGTAAAAAATATCATTCAATTCGGTTTCACCGTGTTTGAATTGATATGGGGGACAGACATTCAGAGTACACACACTCACACACAGACTCACACACACAGACAGACACACATTTTTTGGCCCTGTAGTGATCTCATAAGTCTACTTTCATTTTTTGCAAAAATCGAAAGTAGGCTAAAAATGTGTGTCTGTGTGTGGGTGTGTGTGAGTGTGTGTACTCTGAATGTCTGTCACCCCCCCCCCCCCCCCCCCATCAATTCGAACACGGTGAAACCGAATTGAACGAAATTTGGCACAGAGGTAGAACAACCAAAGGTCACCTCAGTGTCATGTTTTATATCGCCGCCATCTTGACAGAAACGTAATGGCGGCCACCCAAATGTTCAAAGCTTAAATCTAATTACGACTAACCTAATCATCCGATATCTATCAAATTTTGCAAATACATATAGTCGTATGACGAGCGACTTTTCACCAAACTAAAAGGCCATCAGTCCAATAGTTTTCAGATGGCGGCCGTGTATGTGTGCAAATCGATTACCCTTATCAATTCGAACTCGGTGAAACCGAATTGAACGAACATTGGTGCAGAGGTAGCACTAGCAAAGGGCACATCAGGGACATGTTTTATATCGCCGCCGTCTTGACGAAAACATAATTGCGGCCACCCAAATATTAAAATCTTAAATCAAATTACGACCAATCTTATCATCTGATCTCTACCAAATTTTGCAAGATTATACCTTTATGTATGAAAAATCTTTTGACTAAACTGCTAGGTCATCGGCTCTATACATTGAGGATGGCGGCCATGTATGTGTGAAAATCGATTCCCCCTATCTATTCAAACACGGTGTAACCGAATTGAACAAAATTTGGTACAGAGGTAGCACTAGCAAAGGGCACCTCAGTGTCATGTTTTATATCGCCGCCATCTTGACGGAAACGTAATAGTGGCCACTCAAATGTAAAAAGCTAAAATTTAATTACTACCATCCTAATCATCTGATCTCTACCACATTTTGCAACATCATACCTTTAAGTGAGAAGCGTTTTTTGACCAAGCTACAAGGTCATCAGTCCAGTAGTTTGCATATGGCGGACATGTATGTGTACAAATCGATCCCCCCTATCAATTCAAACAGGGTAAAACCGAATTGAACGAAATTTGGTACAGAGGTAGCACTAGCAAGCGCACCTCAGTGTCATGTTTTATATCGCCGCCATTTTGACGGAAACGTAATGGTGGCCACCCAAATATTAAAATCTTAAATCAAATTACGACCAATCTAATCATTTGATCTCTACTAAATTTTGCAACAACATACCTTTTTGTGGGAAGCATCTTTTGACTGATCTACAAGGTCTTCAGCCCAATAGTTTACAGATAGCGGCAATGTATGTGTGCAAATCGATTCCCCATATCAATTCAAATGCGGTGAAATCGAATTGAATGAAATTTTTTACAGAGGTAGCACTAGCAAAGGGCACCTCATATTCATGTTTAATATCCATATAGCACGTTGTATTTCAACAAGCTACTACAACCAACATTCAATTAGGGGCAAGTATACACATTAGTACTGTGCCCTTGGCCCCGGTACCGTCATGTCATTTCATCGAGTTTGAACGGTGCGCCAAGCGCATAGTTTCTAACGAGCGCCGCTGGGAAGCCAGCCAGTGCCTTGCTTCCGCGCGGAGTTGGGACGAATGGCATAACATCGATGGTTCCACAAGGATTGAAGATTCCGAGATACTTGCAATCTGCTAAACGCCGAGTCGGAACGTTACGGTACACGACGTGTTGTCGGGTCGTGGAACTTGGAATATTCGAGAACATTGTGTTCATGCAGAACGAAGGAATGAGTGTGAACTCTAATTATTTTCGCCATACAAGTGAGTGATAGAATATGTTTCAACAAGTCGTTGGGCATTTTTCACTATGTCTCGAGTAAAGTTGTTATGACTATTGATGTGCACTGAACTGATGACCCGTTAATGGATTTTGCGCTGTGACAGATTGACAACGATAATTCTTGAGGATGAGATTATAGTGATAGGCTTTCGCATAAATTCGAAGTATTTCACAAGTGAAGTTACTATTGTTATCAAAGTGCAGTGAACTGATGACCATTGGATGGATCATATGCTTTGATAAATACAGTTTGAAAACGGTCATATTTGAGAATGAGCTTATAATAAGAGACTTGCACATAATGTTCGAAGTATTTTTACGAAGGGAGAAGCACTGTGAAATGAGGTTTCGACCCCTGCAATAAATAGTACTGTTTTCGTTGCTGTGAACGTTTATGGTGATATCTGATGAATTATTGGCCTACGATAATGTTATTCAGTGTATGCAAGGGAAATAAAGTGTGCCAGTTAACTACGAGCTTTAACATGAGTGCAGAACAATTTGATCATCGAATGAACTTTGCCGATTTTCTCGAGAACATGAGAAGGAACATGCACTAAATACTAGCGATGGGTTAGATGGAAAGAAGAAGGAAGAAAAGAAGACGGAAAGAGGAGGAAGATGACCGAAGGCCCCTACCCGGAGAACAGGAACCACATGGTGGGACACCAGTGGAGACCGCCACCATTCGATCTAGGTTGTAGTGGAGCCACACTCATGGAAAGGCACAGGAACGTGGATTTTCACCGCCATACAAGAGGCCAGTCCAATACCATCACATCAGAATGAAGTAAGACCAGATTTTATTTTGGTAGTCTAGTCTTTAGTAGAGTCAAGTGTATTTCCCAACCCTTAGTCATGTTTAGTTTAGGTCATGCTTACTGGTGTAATTATTTAGTTTCAGATATCGTATTTTTCTACGTGTTATTAGCAAGTACTGAGGGAAGTCCAGAATTTTCTTTTCTATGTGGTTGTTGATATCCCTTAGATATTCTAGATTTTTCTGACGAGTGCAACTTGTGCATTGCAAGGTTGCATGCAACTCGTGATTCTTTCCCAGTTAATAATGATAATAATCAAGATGCTTTATCATAATAAAAATAATAATCTAGTTGGATAATAATAATAATAATAATAATAATAATAAATGGAATATATTTTTGATTAATTTTTCAAATAATATTTTGTGGATAGATGCCTTAAATAGTGGCCACAGTGAAATGTAAGCATATTTAAGTGAAGCTCTTGACATATTTAGGTTGTGGTTAATGATGTTGTACTCACATTTGTTTGACACCTTTATTATGAGGGAATAAAATACACATTTTAGAAAATGAACTAGTGAGGGATTCTGTCTAGGAGATCAACAATAACCATTAACAAAGTCAGGGATAAACATATACAAGTTAAAGTTCTCTTCACGTCCATTGACTCCAGAATCCCCACTAGATGTCTCCACCACATACTCCCTCCCCAGTGACAACGGAGAGATATCGTGATGGGAATCGAACAGCTCTTCCAGAACGGGTGTAAGACTCTTTCAGTTGAGTCTGTGGGGTGCAGATGTCCCTATTAATCTGCTGTTGGCTACTGGCATAAGTTGTGGTAGCTGTGCCAGTGTATTCACTATTTAGTAGAAACGCTGGTCCAAGTCTATCAATGCAAATAGTCTCTTCACCATGGTTGGTAATAACCACAAAGTGTTTGTCCGAGCGAGATATTACACGGAATGGTCGATCGTAGATAGGCTGTAAGGGTTTACGATGAGAGTCATACCGGATGAACACATGAGAAGAACGCAACAGTTCAGGATGTATAATGTTCCTTTAACAGCATGATGTTTAGGTTGGACTGGGCGTAAAGACTGAACATGCTGTTTGAGTTTGAGGACGAAAGCAGGAAGGTCTGTCGGTGGTGATTCTTCAATGAAGTCTGCTGGTAGGCGAATAAGCTCTCCATAAATGACTGCAGCTGAGGAGGAATTTAGGTGAGGTATGATGAGTGATCTGAGGCCTAGCAGGACTGTTGGAAATTGAGGTACCCAGCTGTTGGTTAACTGAGTCCGAAATGCGCCTCTGAGCTGGCGGTGCCAACGTTCTATTTTCCCATTTGCTGCAGGATCGTAAGCTGTCGTTTTAATGTGATGTATGCCCAGTAATTTCATCAGATGACTGAATAACGAGCAGTCAAACTGCTTGCCACGGTCAGTTGTGATGACGGCTGGTACACCAAATCTAGCTATCCAAAAATATAGGATGGCATGAGCTACTGTTTCTGATGTTATGTCCTTTAATGGTATAGCCTCTGGCCAACTTGAAAATCGATCGATGATGGTAAGGATATATGTGTATCCTTCAGATGGTGGAAGGGGGCCAACAATATCCTTATGTATGTGAATGGAGCGTCGTTCCACTGGATCGTATGTATTAATAGCACTGTTGGTATGTCTGGTAACCTTGGAGCCCTGGCAGGCTCTGCAGCATCTTGTCCAGAGTATGACATCTGCCTTGAGTGATGGCCATACATATCGTTTTTGTAGAAGTGTGGTAGATGCTTTAATTCCTGGGTGAGTCATATTATGAAGCATTTCAAATGCAAGCTTGGGTAATTGGACAGGTAAATATGGCCGCACCTCTCCTGTTGAAACATCAGTGACTAGTTCTGCTCTAGATGGTAAATTGATGGTCTTGAATTGAAGGGATGTGTTAGTTGATTGTAGCAGAGCGTGTAGTTCCTCATCGGATGCCTGTGCTTTAGCTACATCATCAAATGACAATTGTAATGTAATGAAGATACATGAGATGCGGGAGAACAATTATGCTGGAATGTTGTCCTTTCCCAGAAGATACTTCAAGTCAGTTGTAAATTGGCCTATAAAATCCAACTGTCGGAGTTGCCGTGGAGATGCTTTATCTAGGCGCTGCTGAAATGCGAACGTTAGAGGTATGTGGTCTGCAAAAAGTGTAAAATTTCTACCTTACAATAAATGGCGGAAGTACTTGATTGCAGAATAAGCAGCGAGAAGCTCACGATCATATGTGCTGTACCTTCTTTGTGTGTCATTTAGAGTCTTTGAGAAAAATGCAAGAGGTTCTGCTGTACCATCACGGATTTGATGCATTGAGGCTCCAATCGAAAAGTCAGAAGCGTCAACCATCAATGCCAAGGGTAGATCACTTGAAGGATGTGCAAGTAGGATAGCATCATAATTTGTTTCTTGAGGTTGTTAAAAGCTTGAACAGCCTCTGGTGTCCATTTAACTGCTCTGCGGTCACGCTTGCGTGTGTCCTTACCTAGGCTGAAGAGGATCTGCTGGGTCTTTGCAGCATTGGGAAGTGACCGACGATAAACGTTCACCAATCCTAGGAATCGTCTTAGATCAACAATTGTACTAGGTTGTGGATACGAAAGAATAGTTTCAACTCGATCAGGTAATGGTTTGATTCCTGAAGACGTAACAGAGTACCCTAAGAAGGACATTTCAGAGGCCCCAAAAATACATTTGGACAGGTTTACATTGATAGAATATTTATCTAGGTGTTCCAGAAGCAATTTCAGGTGAGTCTGATGCTCCTGCTCTTTGACAGACGCTATGAGAATGTCATCAAGGTAAAGTCTAAATCTTTCAAAATGACGTCGATATACCTTTGAAATGATTGTGCAGCATTGCAGAGTCCATATGGAAGTTTAAGGAATTCAAATAGGCCAAAAGGAGTGATGACTGCAGTTTTAGGTATATCATCTTCAGCGACTGGAATGTGGTGAAAAGCTCGAATCAAATCTATTTTGGAGAAAACTGTTTTGCCAGATAAACGGCTGTTGAAGTTCTGTAGATGTGGAATAGGGTAGCGGTCTGGAATAGTTTTGGCATTTAGGGCCCTGTAGTCTCACAAGGTCGCCAGGAACCATCACTTTTAGGAACTAAATGGAGTGGGCTGGACCAAGGGCTCTTGGAAGTTCTACATATACCTAGATTTATCATTTTCTGAAACTCCATCTTTGCTTGAGCTAGCTTACCTGGGGATAGTCGTCTAGCCTTGGCTGAAACTGGAGGGCCTACCGTTGAAATGTTATGGAAGAATGTAATATCGGGTGCACAATAATTTGGATTGTCACGAAATATATTTGGAAAATTTCCCAATAGTTCTGGATACTTATTCTGAGGGTCAAGTAAATGAATGCTCTCTGAAATTAGACGCATAACTGGCACTGCAAAGGTTGGCCAAGGTTGACATACTGGTGGTGCTATCGATAAGACGTTTATGTTTGACATCGATAAGCAGTTCATAGTTGTTTAGGGATGGCGGCTTCGGTGGCGTAGTCGGTAGCATGCTGAGCTTCTATGCCCAAGATAGCGGGTTCAAACCCGGCCGAAGTCGTCGGATTTTTTAAGAGCGTTAAAAATCCCTCAGTATGCCTTCCTTCGGAGGGGAAGTAAAGCCGGCGGTCCCATGTCATAGATTTATGGCATGTTAAAGATCTTTCCACTAATTACACCTGTGTGAAACTAAATTGGATAGGTTAAGAATATAAACAACGCTCTTAGGTTGCTACGTTCGTTGCCAAGAGCCGACTGCGGTGGCGTCTAGTAGCTAGTTCTGAACTAGGCCTAGTAGTCGTTGACGGTGGCGTTTGGCGGCAAAAGTAGGAACTATTTGAAAATTCAAAGTTGCAGTCCCTACTTGAATTAAAAAAACAGATACACACACTAATACAGTCATCACAATTAACACCGGTTATCAGACAGATTCTACACACACCCAAAGTACACGGGGCTACATGACCGCGTTGTCGCAGCCCCTAAACTAAGGAACCAACCAACCAACCAGTTGTTTAGGGAATCAGCACCAATGATAGCGTGTTGAACATCAGCGTTGATGAATGGCCAGCAAAATGGACGTCTTAGATTGAGGTTAAGTTGCATTAAACGCTCGCCGTAGGTTTTAATTGGTGTTCCGTTAGCCACATAAAGCATGCGTTTACATGTCTGCTTTCTGTCGTGTGCAGTGGGAGGTAGGACTGATACATCTGCTCCTGTATCAACCAAGAATCATGTACCAGAGGAACGGTCCATTACAAATACACGGCGAGAATTTACTTGGCCCACATCACCATGTGCCGCGCCTAGTGAGGGGCCTGAGCATTTTCCGAATCAGGTGGAGATGTACGGTTATATGAGCATGGTAACGTACATTTCTTGGCATTTTCACGATATGTAAAGTGATATCAACATAACGTGCCTTGAGGTCGGTATGTACCGCGATATGGTGAACGGGTTCTCGATCGAGGGCGGAATTTATTCTGTTTTTCAAAAACACTGTTCACTGTTAGCGTTAATTGCTCAATCTGTGCTTCTAGACGAGAAATTCGGTCTGGCTGATGTGCAGGATATTTAAGTACTGACCCTTGGGATTGTAAAGCAAATACATTTTGTCCAGGATTAGAATATTCTATAATCCGGTCTGCCATTGTAGCCATATTATCTAAAGTATCATTAGATGACGCTAAGATGGAACGTAAATGAATTGGGAGCCTTTGCATAAAAATAATACACAAAAACTCATCCTTGAGTTGTGTTCCAGCGAGGGCACGCATCTCACGTAACAATTGGCTGGGTTTTTTATCCCCTAATTCTAGTTCCGTTAAAGGTTTCGTTACCTTACGGTTTTCAGTTTCTTTTAATTCTGTAACTAGTCGTGTTTTGAGATCTGTAAAAGGTGTACTTGAAAGTGGTTTGGTTAGAATGTCACATACGAGTTCCGCGACATCTGGTTCAAGCGAGCCAATAACGTAATTGTAATTCTACTGGCCCCGGCGCCTGTGCACCCCCGCCTTCGTAGAAGCCACCCGAGATGTCCGAACAGATGGCCACACGATCGAGATGTACGCGGATGCAACACCTCATAGTATCGCTGGGATAAAAAAGATCTTTTAAAATATTTTGTTACGAACGGTCTTGACACCATCTATCAGGAAGTAATTAAACTACTACGCATTGTACTGAATATTCTAACTACTACAGCTAGTAGTGAACGCAGCATGAGCTGAAAAGAATTAAAACCTATCTTAGAAATTCTATGAGCAATAGTCGCTATTCGTGTTTAAATTCATTGGCAATTGAAAAAAAATATTAGGTGAGCTTTCATCAGACCCTGCATTTCTTGAACACATCATAGACATTTTCGCAGAAAATAAGAAAAGACGAATGGAGCTGATGTACAAGACTGTGTGAGGTATGTGACAGTGTCTTTCATATTAGCTTTTTAATTTGTTCCTTAGCTTAACTGTCGTTTAAACTTTGGCGTCCCCAGCTCAAAAGTTCACGCCACGCCACTGGCCAAAAACCACTAAGAATTTGATATTATGTATGATTTAATTTGTTGCGCGCGAGTGATTCAAGTTCAAATATGTTCTCATATCTCGTACTTTCAATAGTAGTTTCAGATTATGTTTGAATTGGCGCTTCTAAAGTGATTAAAACGCGCCTTCTGACTTTCTATCATCCACACAATGTCTAAATAGTATGCTCATCTGGCTCTTACATGACACGTCTAATGTCTCATCCACTTGTATGGATAGAAAGGGGGCTTCATTTACATCTGATTTGATTTTTTCATTTAATGCAATTGTTTTAACTTCTATCAAGTCATTTTGAATCTCTGGAGATGTTCCTTTTAATAATGATGATGACTGTAAATGGTCTCTAACTATCGATTCATTTTGCGCGAGCAGATTCAACAATTGCAAATAATTACCCTTGTAAATAGAACTTTCATCTTCTGTATGCCCACGGAAGGCTAGTTCTTGTGTACTGAGAAATACTACAGATTGAATGAGTCGTCGCGCATACTGACTGTTTGAAGACACGATCTCATTATGTTTTACTGCTTGTAGTCGAGCAGCTTCAGAAAATAAATGCTCAATGCGAGTTTTACCTAGCAGATGATATGCTTCACAATGTAACAAATGGTGTTTTGAAGACCGGTGTTTTACAGCTTTGTTAATTGAATTATTCAGGTCCGAAATTCCTTCTGTGCACCATTCAGTATATTTCGCCCCAAACATAAGCCAAACGTAACAAAACATTTTGTTTATTTCAACACACCCAGTTAGCCAGGAAAACCTGTCATACCAAGAAAACTGAAAACTCCGTGTGCGATTTTTACCAGCTTCTTTAATTGATAAATTTGGCTTTGGTCTTTTTGTTTTTAATTCACATCGCTTTTCATATGATAAAGTGCTCAAAGGAGTTGCCTTTAGAAAATTAATAACATTAGAGTCAGGTGAACTTACTTCAGTCATATTGGCAGCATTAAACACACTCAAGCACAATTAAAATTAACTACACTTCTACAGTTCGAATTAGTACTAGCGCAGCGATTGGGCTATTGAGTTAATAGAACAGTGATCATTTGATCATACAAAGTTTACGCCAGCCAAACGCCAGCGTACGGAAGCACTTCCCTTCCGAGAAGCAAGAATGAACTCGCGCATGCGCTGCAACAGGGCCTGGCCAGGGTGGTACATCGCTCTTGACGCCAAGAAGTTCTGGCGTACAAGAAAACAAAGCACAGCAGTGGACCGCGGCTGGGCTAAGACTAGTTATATGGTGGGTGCGGAAATAAAATAACTAAGCGCCATGTAATATGCTAACGCCGCATTTATATAAAATAAAAACGATGTTATATTTTACTCTTTGATGAATACACATTCTAATTTTTAAATCAGGGAACGCCCGGCGTATCGGCGTATTATAGCGCTACGCCTCTGGTTTTTGCAACGTTATATTTGACGATTTCGAAATCGAGCTGTTGTGACATTGGTTGGTTGGTTCCTCAGTTTTGGGGCTGCGGCAACGCGGTCATGTAGCCCCGTGTACAGGCGCGGATCTAGAGTTTGGTTTTGGGGGGGGTCAGAGAATCGATCTAGAGTTTGGCCTTGCGGGGGGGGGGGGGCGGGGGGGGGGGTCAGAGAATCGAAATTGTTAAGAAAAATGGTATCACTAAAAACGCAATCACAAAATAACCAAACGTACAAAACCAGACCAATTTTTTTGCAAGCTACATGGATAGAAATTTGATGCGTTTAGCGCACCAAAAATATTCCTACAAATTGCAACGGCGTGTTTTGCGACTTTTACATCGAGCTTCGAGAAAAGGATCAAGGTACGTTACAGTTTCGGCAAGTCGAGTTGGTACCGACAAAGGGAGAAAGTCACAGCTTATATTGCCAACCAAGCTTGCGGTTTTGAAGTTGGCAAAAATTTTTGGTGCGAAAAAAGCCCCAGTTTCCTATCCGTGCATTGCTGCACATTCATCGTGACATCACTATAAACATCGATTCGGTAATCACAAGGTTTGCTAAACAAAATAGACGAGTTGATTTTGTTGTATAACTAATAGTTTTTATACAAGAGGTTTGAAGTTGTAAATATGTACAGTTGTAACAGAACATAATAATTCCAATAAAGATAATTCAGTATTGAATAAAAAGAAAAAAAAACTGTTTTTCAGTTAAAATTCGTTAAGTTTTATTTGTCTGGTAATTGTGTTTTCGTTTCTTGAGTTTGCAAAAAGATTTGGTCTCCGTTTGGGGGGGGGGGGTCATGACCCCCGTGACCCCCCCCCCTTGAATCCGCGCCTGCCCGTGTACTTTGGGTGTAAGTAGAATCTGTCTGATAACCGGTGTTAATTGTGATGACTGTATTAGTGTGTGTTATCTGTTTTTTAATTCCACTTGGTCAGTTGATACACGGCCTACGTTCTTTTCAGGATTATGGTGGCTTTTTTAATACCATAGGCCTATGTAGCGCGCTACGAATCTCATCAGTTGTTGCTGTTGCTTATTTTTAGAAATTGCAATATCGCGGTCATATGGCCCCTTGTATTTTTGGGTGTGTGTGGAATTTGGCTCATACCATATGTTATTGTGATGGCTGTAGGCTACTAGAGTGTGTTTTAATTTGTAAATTGGGGATAGGATTGGGAAGTAGTTGGCAGTGGCTATCCCAGCATTTGCCTTGAGTAGAAGTGGGAAACCACTGAAAACCCCCCCTCCAGGATGGCTAAGGTAGGAATTGAACCCTCTTCTCCTCAGTTTAGCCTAACGAGGCTGAATGTACCCCGTTCCAGCCCCCACTCCATAATTCAAATTTCCTGACAGAGCCAGGAATTTAACCCGTACCTCCGCAGTTGAAGCGATCGGCTATGGTCACCATTGAGCCTTCTTTTGCCAAATACTACCATATTAAATTCCATTTTTTTCTTAAATACCATTTCTCCCCCTTATGAGCACACTACTGTGACTATGGAAAGTCTCGTGAGTCACCATAAAATGAATATGAAAATCAGTTTCACTGTACAATGATATCCAATAATCGCTAGGCTAGTATAGGCCTACAGTGAAGGTCTTAAGTGCCCGTTCTCCTGAAGCATTCAGAGCCATTTCGATATTTAAAAAATTAGTCTCGTCCTCTATATACTAGGTATTGTAGGAAACATATCTGGTCGACATCATCATCATTATTTATTCACCATATCAATTCCAATACATCTTTCGCCGCCATATTGTTCGGTAACTTTTCTTAATCAATTTCGTTTTGGCGAGTGTAACCGCAAACTGTAACAAACCTAACCCAGGTTAAAACCAGAGGGAGCGCCAAAATACGCCTTAAGGTACGGTTTGGCTACGGCGATCATCGCCGGGCGCACATTGCTGGCGATCTTCGTTGCTTTATGAACGAATGTAAACAAATGGGACTGGTTTCCCTACAGCGATCTGCGTTGGCGTCAATTCATTGCATTTTGGCAGCGATGATCGCTGGTCATTTTGTGAAAAAAAAAAGAATAACGATAAAGCTCATCTCTTTGGGAAACAGTATCATCATCGTCAACATAATAATAATAATAATAATAATAATAATAAATGGATAAACATATACAAGTTAAAGTTCTCTTCACGTCCATTAACTCCAGAATTCCCACTAGATGTCTCCACCACAAGGTCATGATAAAATGCAATAATATTTGAGTGAACGTTTGACTTATTTTGGTCATAATGAAATGTGAGAAGATTTGAGTGGAGTTTTGACATATTTTGGTCATGGAATAATGAAAGGAAATTAAATAAATTAAATTGATTAAATAATAGGATCAAGATAATACCAGCCTATGATAATAATAATAATAATAATAAGAAGAAGAAGAATCTCAAGTTTGATTTTCAGTCATGAATTTATAAAATCCAATTACCACAGAAATTGAATGGAGTTATATGAGCGTTCATGTGAACGTATTTCTCATTTTACAATGAATGTGTAAAGCTGAAAGCAACGGGAAACTTCAGCCGTAACGCTCTTCCCGCGGATATGCACCTCTCTATGCATAATTGCATGTTGTGATGGCCACCTCCCTTGTAAAATTCCAATCCGGAGGTAAACTAGTCCCCCGTTCGGATCTCCGGGTGGGGACTACTCGAGAGGGGGTTAACATCACAGAAGTGACAACGAGGAAAACTGACATTCTACGGATCGGAGCGTGGAATGTTAGAAGTCTGCTAGAAATTGGAAGGTTAGAAAACTTGGAAAGGGAAATGGATAGGTTGAGGTTGGATTTGGTTGGGATTAGTGAAATGCGCTGGCAGGAAGAACAGGACTTTTGGTCAGGTGACTATAGGGTCATTAGCACTAAATCAAACAATGGCCAAGCAGGGGTTGGTCTCATATTGAGTAGGAAACTTGGACAGCGGGTGGAATATTATGAGCAATATAGTGAACGGATTATTGTAGCAAAAATCAATACAAAACCTGCGTGCACCACAGTGGTACAAGTCTATATGCCTACCAGTCAGGCTGATGATGAAGATGTTGAAAAAGTCTACGAAGAAATAGATGACATTCTGAGGTATGTCCAGGATGATGAAAATGTTATAGTAATGGGAGATTGGAATGCGGTGGTAGGAAAAGGAAGAGAAGGGAAGATAGTAGGAGATTTCAGATTAGGTGAAAGGAATGATCGAGGAAGCAGGCTGATGGAATTCTGCACCGAGCGTAAGTTGGTCATAGTTAACACCTTATTCAATAACCACAATAGGAGAATATGCACATGGATGAGACCAGGAGATACAGGGCGTTACCAAATCGACTTCATTATGGTCAAGCAGAGGTTTCGAAACCAGATTTTGGATTGTAAAACATATCCCGGTGCTGACATAAACTCTGACCACTATCTGGTTGTTATGAAATGCAGATTAAAGTAGAAGAAACTGAAGAAAAGTCAAAAGTCAAAAAAGTGGGCAATAGACTGACTGAAAGAGAAGGATGTAAACGAAAGATTCTAGAAGAGTATAAAGGAAGGACTAATGAAAAACCCTAAACAAAGTTCAATTGCAGACGAATGGACACTTTTGAAGAATGAAATAACAAAATCCGCAGAAGAAAACATTGGTAGGAAAGAAACAATAGGCAGAACACCTTGGATCACTCAGGATATACTAGAATTGATGGCTGAAAGGCGGAAACACAAGAATGTAAGAGATGAAAAGGGGAAAGCAGAATACAGACGTCTGAGAAATGAGGTTAACAAGAAGTGCAAGGTAGCGAAAGAAGAATGGTTGAAAGAGAAATGTGCAGGTATAGAAAATTGTCTGAAATTAGGAAAAGTAGACACAGCTTATTGAAGGATTAAGAATACATTTGGGGAAAAGAAGACTAAGTGCTGTAATATTAAGGACACAAATGGAAAGCCTCTAACAGATAGGGAAGAAAAGGTTGAGAGATGGAAAGCTTACATAGAGTGCTAGTATAAGGGAAAGGAGTTTGAGAATCATGTAATGGAAAGGGAGGAGGAAATTGATGAGGATGCAAAAGAAGATTTAATATTGAGATCAGAATTTGACAGAGCATTGGAAGACTTAAGCAGGAACAAAGCAGCAGGTATAGATGCTATACAGATTGAGTTGCTACGCTGCATAGGAGATGAAGGTCTGATCAGGTTATTTCACTTGGTGTGTAGGATTTATGAGACAGGTGAGGTAACCTCTGATTTCAAGAAGATAGTTTTCATCCCTATACCATACCGAAGAAAGTAGGAGCTGACAGATGTGAGGATTACCGTACAATCAGCTTGATTACTCATGCTTCAAAGATCCTGTTTAGAAGAATTTACAAGAGGGTGGAAAGCCAGATAGAAGCGGAGTTGGGCGAAGACCAGTTTGGTTTCAGGAGAAATTTAGGAACAAGGGACTTTACTAAGTCTTAGGCTGATTTTTGAAGGTAGAATAAGAAAAGATAAGAGAACGTTCATGGCATTTGTAGACTTAGAAAAGGCTTTTAATAACGTTGATTGGACTAAATTGTTTGACATTTTGAAAATGATTTGAATAAAGTACAGAGATAGGAGGGTGGTATACAATCTATACAGAAACCAGACGGCAGTCATTCGAGCTGAAGGACATGTGAGAGAAGCTGGTATTCAGAAAGGTGTGAGGCAAGGCTGCAACTTATCACCCTTACTTTTCAATCTTTACATTGAACAAGCAATGAAGGAAATTAGAGAGAAATTTAAAGTGGGAGTGAAGATTCAAGGAGAAATAATTTCAACTCTGAGATTTGCTGATGACATCGTCATCTTGGCCGACACGCCTCTGGATTTGAATGAGCTTTTGAATGGTATGGACTCCGTCTTGAGGAAAGAATTCATGATGGAAATTAATAAATGTAAAACAAAAATATTGGAATGCAGCCGCAATAAATCAGAAAACTCTATGGATATCAAATTGGTAGGGGAGAAACTAAAGGAAGTGGGAGACTTCTGTTACTTAGGAAGCAAAATAACCAGTGATGGACGAAGCAAACAGGATATAAAAGGGAGGTTGGCTCAGGCAAGGAAAGCATTTCTACAGAAAAGGAATCTGTTGACATCGAATATGGATTTAGGTATTAGGAAGACATTTTTGAAAACCTTTGTCTGGAGCGTTGCACTCTATGGAAGTGAAACTTGGACTATTGGTGCAGCAGAATAGAGGAGAATTAAAGCGTTTGAAATGTGGTGTTACAGGAGAATGATGATGATCAGATGGGTAGATAGAGTTACAAACGAAGAAGTATTAAGACGAGTGGGAGAGGAGAGATGTTTCTGGCGAATGCTAATGAAGAGAAGAGATAGGTTGGTAGGACACATGCTAAGACACCCAGGAATAGCAAGCTTAGTTATGGAAGGAAGGGTCGAGGACAAGAACTGTAGGGGTAGACCAAGTTTAGAATATGTTAAACAGATTGCCTCGGATGTAGGGTGTGGTAGCTATGTAGAGATGAAACGAATAGCTCAGGACAGGGAGGCGTGGAGATCTGCATCAAACCAGTTAAAAGACTGAAGACTCAAGCAGCAACAATGTGATAAAGAATAAATGTGAATAATTTAGAAAAGTGCTACGAATCTACCCGTGTGAACATTTCTGAAAGTGATGATTTTCAAAGTTATAAAAATTTACAATGTGAAAATGGACACGATTGAACACTGATTAGTGTATAGGACTTTCTTATCCTAAATAACGTACATTTACATAGTTTTGTAGGATCTCGGGGTAAGGGACTATACATTTTAGCTACCCTGCAGATGGTAGGCAGGAGAGTTTAGTATTTTCGCTTTTAATATTTTATTAAAAGTGGAAAGGTTTTATGTATTTTGTGTGTTATTTTTCATCCCACTTATATGCAGGCGGGGATCTCGAATTCAGTTAGCACCTTTGCCCATACCCCGTTTCCCTGAGTTTCCCGAGTCTCGTGCTCGACTGTTTTCGAGATTCTCGCATATGAGGGCGTTGGACTTCGGACTGACGGGCACAGTACGAGATATGCCCACGGTGGTGCTCTTTTAGCATTCTCCAACACTCACGATGGCCTTTTTCAGTGCCTAGGTCCAGACCACCTACCTCTGGATTTGCTGCAGAGGTGGCCCACGATTTAATTCGTGGAGCTACGCCACGCTTTAATGGGGATCATGAGCTGCGCGATACAAGATCCACTTCCAGAGGATAATTTACGATACCCCATTCATAGGCACTGGGAGGCAAGGATATTTCTGTTCCCCACGGGGCATGGCTCCCACAAAAAATCGTACAGAAATGGCCTGGATCACTCTTTAATTCTAGGATAACTTTCTCATTTCTAAATATCGCCAATTTGTTTTGAACGCTTGAGTGACACAGCAAGCTGAAAGTTGTTTAACTACGCCATAGGAAGCTGAAAGTGGATTAGCTAGATCGTACCTACCCATGATTAAGGCTGCTGCAATGTCAGCCGAAACGTCGGGAAATAATAACCTATATGCGACGCGGCTCAATCCTGTAAGCCGAGATGATAAACTAGACACCAGCCGCGAAAGCCTACGATCTAAATAGATCATATGAAGCTGCTAGTTATTTAGCTAGTACATAGCGAGATAAAACTTGTTTAGCTAGATCATAGGAAGCTGCTATTTAGTTAGAACATAGTAAGCTGAAAGTGGATTATCTAGATCATAGGAAGCTGCTAGTTGTTTATTTAGATCATAGGAAGCTTAAAGTGGATTAGCTTGATCATAGGAAGCTGTTAGTTGTTTAGCTATATCATAGGAAGCTGAAATTGGATTAGCTAGATCATAGGAAGCTCTTAGTTATTTAGCTAGAACATAGGGAGATACAACTTGTTTAGCTAGATCATTCATTCATTTCCGTGTCCGGTCAACATTTCCAAAAAACTGCAGCTGCGATGGCCTTGTTACTTCCTCTAAAAACATCTTCCATTGTGCATGGGTTGTCCAGGAGGGGGCAGATAAGTAGGTGGCTTCGGTCTTGTTCAGCTCCGCATTCACAAGAGGTGTCTGCGTCTGCTGGAAGGATCCCCCATTTTTGCAGGTTGGTCTTGCATCGAGGGGCACCCACTCTTAAGCGGTTGAGGGACCTCCACACAGGATAAGGTAGATCGGCGCCAGGAGCCAGTTCTTCCTTTGGTGACATGTCTGTGGACAGTGAGCTCCTTTCTTCTGTTGAAACAAGTTGTCTCTGGTGTTCTCTCCAGCAGCAGAGTCCTAGAACGGAAACTCTTGCGGGATCTGAGGCGAGACCTTGCTGCCTGGTGACCATATAGTGGATGTCGATGGTCATTCTCCTGCTTTGTTCTCTCGGCGTCCGCAGTAGTGGCCCTCCGGATGTTGGGTGGGGCTATTCCAACAATAGGGTATAGTTTGTGCACTGGTGTTGGTTTCAGGCATCCCGAGATTATCGTTGCAGTGTCGTTGACAGCAGTATCAATCTGCTTAGCATGTGCTGAAGCGTTCACACAGGAGCGGCATACTCAGCGGCTGATACAAACAGTGTATGTCCGGAAGTCCTCAGGATGTGCGGGCTGGCTTCCCAGGTGCTGCCGATCAGCTTCTTGAGTATGCCATTGTGAGCACTGACCTTCTCTTTCATGTTCAGACATTGCTGTCTGTAGGTAAGAGCACGGTCTAGTGTGACACCTAGGTAAACTGGTGTTGGGCAATGTTTCAGTCGCTCACCTCGCCATGTGATATCCAGCTGTCACCGTGATTCCCTGTTTCGTAGATGGAACACACACACTTGTGTCCTATTAGGGTTCGGCTTCGGCTGGTTGGCATCATATTACTTGGAGCGTTCGTCCATCGCTGAAGTCAGCTTTCCTTCCACTTCTTCAAAGGATGAACCCTGAGCAGCTATTGCTGTGTCGTCGGCATAGATGAAGAGCCTGGTACTTGATGGAATTGACTGATCATTTGTGTAGATGTTGTACAGCGCTGGAGCCAGCACGGCTACCCTGAGGGAGACCGTTCTTCTGGGTTCGCCATCTACTCCTTTTACCCTGTAACGAGACTTGGAATCTTCTGTTCTGAAGGAAGATGCTGATTAGGGATGTTAGTTAGAGGTCCTTCGTAAGGTCATACACTTTCTTTGACAGCTTCCTATGATTCACAGTGTCGTATGCAGCTGTTAAGTCAACGAAGGCGACTCCCGTTATCTCACCGCGCTCAAAACCATCCTCAATGTGTTGGGTGAGATTCAAGATCTGTCTACAAAATGATTTGTTGTGGAATGAACTTCTCTTCGAGGATGCTACTGATTCGGTTAAGTACCAGGCATATTGAAGGTATGGCATAACAGGGAAATAGGTCGAAAATTCTTCGGGTCGTTTGGTTCTTTCCCAGGCTTGAGTAGTGCAATGACTCGAGATTTCCTCCACATTTTAGGGATATGTAGCTTGGGAACACATGTGTTCATTAGGCGTAGTATCCACTCCAATGTTTTACGGCCAAAGTTCTTTATCTGTTCTACTCGTAGGTCATCTACACCAGCAGCCTTGTACATCTTCAAGCTGGAGATGGCAGCTTCAAGTTCAATCATCGAGAAGGGATCTCGAAGGAAGTGATCCTCTGCTTCTAAATCACGCTGAAGAGCTCCTGTGGTCACCCTCCCTTTATGTTTTACCATTCAGCAGGAGCTGGGTCGCCACTTGGTCAGGTGTCACTACAGTGAAGTTTTCCTGTGGTTTTACAGGGTCGCCGCTAAGGTTTTTAAGCATTATCCAGGCCTGTCTACTATTCAGCGTCATGTCGAGGTTCTCTACCAGGTTGCTCCACTTGGCCATGCGAGTTGCTGTGATGGTTTCCAGTGTTTCTTCAGCTTGGAGAGTTTCTTCAGCATATGGATCCTCTTTATAGAGGGCCTGATACTTTTCTAACAGCTGTTTTTCATCACCGGACATGCCTCGAACGTATTGAGTTCTACATTCTCTTGGAATAATTTTCCTTGAAACTTGCTGGATGCATTCGACAAAGGTGTCGTACATTCCAGGTTGTGGAGGAATGTTTATTATCTCCGAGTCAAGCTCTTCGCTGAACTTCGTCCAGTCAGCCTTCTTGAAGTTAAGCCTCCTCATGAATGGTACCCCTCCAGGCATCACCACGGAATTCACGGTGCAGATGACAGGCTTATGTTGAGTGCGAGGGATAGGTTCACCCATAGTCTTCACACATTGCCCAGATACCTTTGAGGTCACGAAGATATTGTCTGGATTGTACCCTCTTTTCCACCTACCACTGTTGAAGGAAGATGGGAGCTTTGGGTCGTGGATCAGATGCAAGTCATGAGCACTCAGTCCGTATTTCTAGACTTGTTCCATTTGCACCAGAATCTGGGCATCCCCAAGCTGTGCTTCTACAGTTGAAATCGCCAAAGACAGAGTTTACGTCCTGGTGGTTGAAGTTGGCTGGTGTTCCAAACCTAAAAGTGGTCGCCTGTGGTTTATAGACCGATGTGATACAGAAGAATGGAGTACGAACTGTGAGGAGCTCGATGTCATTGTCTTCAGTCAATGAAGCTGAGATGATGTTCATGTTAGGTCTCGTATAGATGGCACGGCCATGTCGTGAGGCCTTTCCAGGATTGGTTCCATACCAGCAATTCTTAGAAGATATCTAGTACTCCCCCTGTGTGTTTCCTGGACTAGCAGGATGCCACATGCATATTTTTGGTACAGATTAGCTAATATGACTTCTTTCTCTCGAGAAAGTCCCTCGATGTTTATAGAGATAAACACAAGTGGTCTTAAAAAAGACCTTTCGGAATTGTGCAATCCATTTGGATGAAGACCGGTTGTGAAAGGACTGCAGACAAATGGGTATTACTGGATGGGAGAGTACTGCGCTGGATAGGAGGAAATGGAGGCAGATAGTGAGAGCGGCACGGGATCGTCACGTCCCAGAGAAGCCAACGGAGAGAGTGAGTGAGTGAGTGTATCTTGGCCTCGGGAGGTTATGGAGTACGGTAACTATTTGTTTCGACATGGCTTTCTATTTTATACCTTTTATCTATGATGGCTAGATGCCATTGTTCACTCATTCCTTCTTTCATTACAAATCTGGGCAAAAGGACAAGCAGCTGTCTCGAAACGTCGGTACTTAAAATTTCCACTCGAACTAATAACCTCAAATCTATATATGATCATTATAATTGTTCATACATCACAAATAAGATCAGCTAACTTCCAGATACGATTATAGCACGTCATCGGCTTCATCTCATCTGATTGGGTATATTTCAAACATGGTGGTTAAATCTGTTCAACAGGGAAGTTTATCCTATGTGATGAAGTGGCAAAAATTTACTCTCCCTTCATCAGGCTTGGGCTCGCCGATCATCTGTCCTACGTAACGTCAGCGTGACTTCAGCATACTGGCGTGCGAAGCCCATTGTTCCAGGTCAGATCTTTCTCTCACTTCCCTCGTTAACGAGCGGCTTGCCTTTGTAACCTAGCTAGGCGGATATGTTTACATTCCATGTCTGCGGGCAGCCAAGGCTTTTCCAGTGCGAAGCTCAACGTTGTCAACTCTCCACCGTAGCCACTGAGAGCAAGCAGCGCGACTGGACAGAACTACGTGCAGATGTGCAACACTGGACACATGGCACCTGCTTGACATGCGAGCTGGCTGCCAGGACCGTACTTTGGAGTCCACGTGAAGTGATAGAGGAAGCATAGGTTATTGTCAGCGCATGCTTCTGCCTCACGTTTGAGTCGCCGCCCGTTAACGTGAAAAGTGTGAGAACTATACCGTTACGATGTTCGACCATACATCCCTTCACCTATGCGCTGCTAGCAATGCCAGAAATTAGGGCATGCTTCTGCCATACTATGAAATGGAGTAGTCATGTAGGATGTGTAGTTTCTAAAGCTTATAAATCCCTGCACTTCGTAATGAGGGTATTAAAAGGAAGTAGTACCTCTGCTAAAGAATTAGGATATTTGTCACTTGTAAGACCTTTCCTCGAATACGCCTCGGCGGTTTGGGATCCATATCAAGTAGGGATCATAAATGAGTTGGAAATGGTACAAAGAAAGGCCGCTAGATTTGTGCTCAGTGACTTTAATCCCAGGAGCAGTGTGAGCCGTATATTAAAGAAACTTGTGTGGAAATCACTCGAGGCTAGGAGGATGAAATCTAGACTCTGCGCTATGTACAACACGTATACAAATCAACCAGCATGGGGTGAGCTTAGTAAACGTATGGGAAAGCCCAATTACATGAGTAAGAGTGATCATCCCTTCAAAGTTAAGGCCCGGCCACAGCGAACAAATTATGGTAAATATTCTTTCGTAAACCGTGCCATTGATAACTGGAACTCTCTACCTACCGCAGACTTAGAGCCTTTTCCCAAACATATACAGTAGGTATGTTTAAGAAAAGACTGACTATTTGTGTAAATACTCCAGTTTAATTGTTATTGAATTGATATGTATAATTAATTATTTGTTATGTAGGCCTATATCTAATTTGCCACCTAGGGACACACCCCCAATTGCAAATAACTGAATGAATGAATGAATGAATGAATGAATGAATCTGCACTGTAAAGGCCGTGTGCAGCGAGTGCGGCAATGAGATACACGAGGGTGAGAGTTGTATGCCTCCCCCGATATGTCCCAACTGCCAAGGATGCATGCTCCACGATCCAAGCAGTCTCCTCAGTTCACTAAGTAAGCCGAGATCCAAGAGATCAGGATACCTGATAGGCTTTCATATCACAACGCTCTTAAGATGTACCGTGATATGAATGCTCCGGAAATTGAGCTATCGTTTGAAGCTGCATCGACAACCGTGCCAATTTTATTCCCAGTGTAGTACCCGCGAGTTCCAGTTTCTCAGCGGTCTTAAAACCTCCCGTCGCTGTACCAGTGAATCATATGAGCCCAATAGAGGACTTTCCTTGATCGCAGTAAAGAAGGCGCCGGTTAAACCATCTAAACTGGCGCCATCGGGAAACGGCAAAGAAGTCTTCCCCAGCTAAAAGGGGAAAGAAGACTTCGATGACGACCCGGGATCTTCGGTCACCCCATCTTAACTTGAAGAGAGAGATGATGCGCCGCTCTCTCTTTCGCCCCCCTCCCCTGCAGATGGGGTGACCCCTGCAGCTCTTGGCACTTCCGTTCCCACAGTCATCAAGGGAGCGAGAGAAGCCTCCTGCGTTAGCAAGAATAATCTCCTACAAAGTTCTGCTTACGTCCACACTATGGCACTATTAAAATGGAACTGTAGTAGCTATGTTTGCCATCTCGTTGACTTATGTCATTTAATTTCATCGTTAACGGCAACCATTGTCTGTCTTCAGGAATCCAGATTCTATCCTGTACATGAGACAACAATGTGGAGCTTCAAAAACGTCTCTAAAAACCGGGTGGTTGGAGTTGTGCCGCTGGTGGTGTCTGCATTCTTGTCCACTCTAGTCTCTTTAGTGAAGAGGTGCCACTGCGTACTCAGCTAGAAGCCGTTGCAGTTCATACTTCGTTGCCAGTAATGACAACGGTATGTAACGTGTATATCTCATCGGATTCTCACCTGGGTTACAACCTGCTGGTGGATATAGTCTCTCAGCTTGTCCCTCATTTTATCTTTCTGGGATAGGTTAATGCTTACAATAGCATCAGAGTCCACTAACACTAGCGGTAGAGGAAGAGATTTTGCAGGCAGTTGAACACAGAAGAAACTACGCACTTTTCTGTAGCACATGGCACGTTCTCTAGTGTTGATATCACGGCACGACGATTCGATCTTTCCCCTTGGTAGGCAAGAACGTGACCACTGGGCCACGCATCCCTCCTGTTTAAATAAATCATGCAGCTCATACTGTTGACAGTAGTGATACTCCTTAATCACGTAAAACAACAAATTTTAAAACATGTGTAATAATGCGGAGGTTAATGTATAAGTTGTGGTAAGTGCAAAACGTTTTGATTACGCGATTATCCTACACAATAACGCACCAGCTCCTACAAAATGCATTGTTAAGCGTGGGAATGTGAGGTTATTCCATACCCACCCTATTCTCCTGATATCAGTCTATGTGACTGCAAAGAAACCATTATGGTACGTGAGAAATGATTTGCTAACAAAGAAGATATCTCAACATTATTTCGGAAGAAATGCCACGTGGAGCGAATAATAATCGCTGGCTACGGACTTATTCATAGTACGGGGGATGGTATCAAAGCTTGCTCATCAGTGGCCTTGTGAACTTGTCCGTGCCGTAATTGATCACTGCTGTTCAGTGTCTTTAGTTCTGGCTCTTCCCTATGAGAGTATCCTACATCGCGACTTCATCTGGTAGCTTCAATCTAAAGGACAAGCCACAGTAAAACACCGTCGTTCAGTGTCTTTAGTTCTCCTTCATCCCTACAAGAACATCCTACACCGAGACTTCAACTGGTTGCTTCAGTGCAAAGGACAAGCCTCAGTAAAACACGACTGTTCAGTGTCTTCAGTTCTCCTCTATCACTACGAGATCATCCTACACCGAGACTCAGTGATCTTACATGTAATATTTGAGAGGTTAACACAGTCATTTGACCACAGTCTTAAAAGGTCAACTTTATAAATAATTGAAGCCAGTTTACAGATTTGTAATGCTTATTGAGTGCATACATTATGAGGAGTTTAGCCAGTTTATTGTGAGAATATTGCCACTAGTTATGAGAAGCTACCACTTAAGAGAATATAGTGACTGAAAGGTTCGTGCAAACCCAGTCTAATTTGTAATTCAGGCCGAGTGCTGAACGATTTTTGTGTGGAATCATTATTAATGATATTATGATAAATTAGTTGAGTGGTTTAATGAGGTAGTGTTCGTGGATGAACTGTAGTTCATGTGATATTTTAATGGATGATGGCATCCTGATATAGTGGATTCTTGGCAATTGTTTTGAATGGCAGTAAATATTATTCTTAAATGCAATATAAATTCAACCCTCAAAGTTAAGTAATTATAAAATATCCTGGTATTCTGATAGATGTAATAAAATATGATGACACCTCTGATAAACTGATTTGTTGAGTATTCTGAAGATGTTGAAACAATCCATGCTGCTATTCTGAGATTTAATTAGTATACTCTGGATATAAGAATTTCCTAAAATAATCTGATTTGATAATTCTTATCGAGATGAAATATAAATAATTTATAATTATGTTTGAAATAATAGATGCCAATTTGGAAAGAAATGATAACGATTACTAGATGATTAAATGATGATAATTATTAAATGATTAAACGTTCATAAATTCCTTACACGAGGATTATGAGATGGTCACAAAGATTTATCGTTGTTTACTTGTTTTACCTCGCTTAATGTAACCTGTGAACATGCTGAACGCAGTCTTCAGCGAAACGTCAGGACGACAAAATGTCCTTGGAACACGGCCTATAAGCCCGCGAAACAGAGATTCCTATTTATCGTTGATATTTATGTGACTGGAAGGATAATCAGATAATTTGCAGTTGATATCTGAACAATGTTGAATTGTGATTAATATATATTATTAATTTCATTTGTGATTATGGTGGTATGTATAAAATGTGTGTGTGTAGATAATTATTGCGGTTCACATGAAATATGTTAAAGTTAAATACTGATAGGGCTCAGGGATCACAAGTGTTTGTGCTTCAAGTGATGTAGTGCTTAGGTGA
Source organism: Meconema thalassinum (assembly GCA_946902985.2). NCBI lineage: Eukaryota > Metazoa > Arthropoda > Insecta > Orthoptera > Tettigoniidae > Meconema > Meconema thalassinum. Next base: position 221,100,045 of record OX336391.1, read on the forward strand.
TCCTGAGTGACCAAGACAAACATTTAGTGTTTTTTTTTCATTCAACATGTGAACGTTAAATTAGAGAGGACATGGATGGAGTTAACACAAACATTTTTCAACCTAACTATTTATCCACCAAGTTCCTAGGCAGGATTTCTTATGGTATTTCCTCATGACCAAGCCAGAGAGTTAATACATTTTATGTTTCTTTTAAACTGTTTTCGTGATGCTATCTTTCCTCATGTCCTTTCCCTAGTCATTTTAAGGCTTAACCAGGGAGGATATGATTAATGGGAATCCAGACGGATGGCGCCTTTTGCATTAATAATTATTGTTGTTTCACCCGTATACGACCCAGAGACACTTCGTCTCGTGCTAACCATAGCTGATTGATTTTTTTTCTTTTCTTCCTGGATTCCGACACATGCTTCATTTCATTACTTTCTGTTTGCGTGTGTGTCCCGTAAAGTTTTGTGTGCGATGCTATGTCAGCTGGATCATCGCATACCATAACGGAACGGGTACAATACAGAATAATGAGAAATACAATAAATACATTGATTACATAAATTTAAAATATGGCATTAGGTAAATAAACCAAACGTTCATACGGCATTTAAAAGCTTCCTAGTTTTTTTTTCTTCAAAAAACTTAATAATACTTTTGCAGTAGTTGTCCTCATTCAAAATATCACTGGGCAACTTTTCTGTTGGAGATTGCACAACGTTCTTTCTTGATCATAAAGAGTATAATGTGGACAACAGTGTTCTTCACTTTTGACAGTCCTCCATGGGAGACACATTTGAGTTACATGAATATGGCATGTTCCGCATATACATAACAGAAAAATTTACTTTTATTTTCCTTACTGTCTGTAAGAGACTGATAAGTTTTATAGTAAGGGAAAAAATCAAGAACATCAAACTCACAGCATGGATACAGACAGCAATATATGGATGTACTGTAATAGTAGTAAACCTAGTTAATACGGATAGGCTCTCCTAGGCTTTAACAAGATTTATAGCTTAGGAAGCATCTCCTGTACTTGTATGATTAATTCACATGCATCTTTGTTCTGAATCTCATCCGACGCTTTCCTATTCCACATTGCCCTGATGGCATTAAAATATTTTGCTAATTGACCTGCCTTCCCCCATTCCCTTCTTAGTAATTTTATTAAAGTGTGATACTCATTTTCATTTTTTATTCTGTTTAGACCTGATTTGTCTACAAACTTTGCTCTTATCGTTTTAATCTCCTTGCATTCCCTGATCAGGTGTCCTGCACCCATAACCTTCCCACAAAACAGGCAAAGGCCCTCTTTTCCTATTTTTCTCAATGCTTTGTTCTTATACACCCCCATTAACCACCAAATTATCCCTCTCATTTCTCTTTTCATTAGGCATTGAGAGCATTAAATTAGCTACATCTTTGGATACCTCAACAACGCCTTTCAAATAGTCCGTAACGATACTTGGCCACCACTTGTTATATTTCACCAGTACTCAATATCTCCAAAACTATTTCAGCAATCAAACTGAAATGTTGTTGTTGGTTCATTTGAGGAGCTGGATATATTGGTCACTTCGCCCTGTGTACTTAGGTGTGTGTGTTTGACAACCAGTGCCATTGTGGTGCCTGAAAGAGTGTGTGTATTTGTAATTCTGGCGGGGATATGGGAAGGATGTGACCGTGATCCGCAGTTAGGTACTGTACCCGTATAAATCATGATGAAGACTTGTCGGAAATCCCAAGATGAACTGGATCGTAGAATCTTGAGGTACCCGGCTAGTAAAACCTGAAAATCCTACTTACAAACACATCATGACCCTACAGCAGTCTCTACGTTTGTGTTATGGACTAATTACACTTGGTTGGGTTACTAACTACATGTGGAGAGTGAGAATCTTACCACTTCTCGGGTCGGAATGGGTTAAGGGTGCCATAAACCTGATCCATATCTATAACACAACCTCCTTATAATTAAAATAAGTCACACGAATTTATTAGAATGAATTCAATAAAATATATAATAAAGTAACCATCAGTAAGTAAACACAACAGGCTCGCTTGCCTCTCAAGCATAACTAAAATAAAGTCTCAAAGACTTTTCTGCACGTATATCACTGAACGTAAACATCAGCTCTATGTGAGTTCATATAAACAAAATATTTAAGTTAAATATAAATATTTAATGTTATTATACCACACGTAAATTCAAAGTAATTCACAACACTAGTATTTATTTTATACATCGCTGAACTCTGATACTCATAAAAGTTAGGCACAACAGCATCGACTGCCTGTCTTACAATCAGCTGCTTCATTCATAACTGCATTTACTACGTCAAAACAGCTGTTCCATTCATAGACTCCTACCGTTCACGAATGAACTTTCACAGTCCTCCTCACATAAATTATATGATATTATCGTTCTATTCTGCACTGACATAATATAAACTTGACAATTTCCTTTCTCTTACGGATACATTTAATATTGTCAACCTGTGACTTGCTTGCAAAATACACACACCGTTCCTCTGTTATCCTTCTATTTACAACAATACACACCGTTCAAAAACACTCTACATATTTACAAGACACATAATAATTATTGTTATTGTATATCACGTAAACATTTTAAAGTACTCCAATATTAATATATTTATATCGCTAGATTCATACAAGTTTAGTAGTTTAATCCTACGTCTAGCTTCTCTGGATTATTAATATTTACGAATATTAATTTTTATGTTGACTTTTAAGATCACTTTACCATCAGGACTTATTTAGGGTTAAATGTCAATTCCTGGCTAATATGACTAAATATTTCAGTTAGCTCATATGATTATTATTCACAATTCCGGATTATTGTTTATTAAAAATTAAAAGACAAAGGAAAATCTCCACCTCGTTAAACTTTTCCGCCAGTTTCCTACTGTATATCCTTCAATATCGTTCACAAACACAAGTACATTAGAGTTTTCACCAACTCACCTTCAAACAAACTTGCTTCAACAAGCTTGAACTTTCTCACAACAGTATCATAATACTCTACTCCAAAATACGGAAGTACCCTCGTATATGAGTTACCATATATCATCGCAGACTTAATTTCTATCGTAAATACTTGTATACGGCACAACATTTCCTCGTGTACTCAACCATAAATTCTTACAACTTCATATATCATTGCAGACTTCCTTTAAAATATTTACGTAATACTTACACTATCTCATTGCTACCATAGAATGTTAATTATCAATACAGTTGTTTCATATTACCATGTAATAGTTGTTGTCAATACCATACTTTCATTTAAACAACGATTATTGAAGTTTATTTTGAAGGACCCCCAAAAGGTTTACTTCGAATAACTACCGTGTTGTTAACCATTGCTACTAATACCTAATAGAAATACATTTGTTCGTTTCACCACACTGATCTATCTTCAGAATTACTAAGTTGCAAAATTACGATAACAATAATACATAATATTGCAAATTGTTTAAAATACTCATAGTATTATTCAAGTGTCCGATTAATCTTATTAACGACTGGATTTAGATGTTCCCTAAGTCTCTATTGTCAAATAATATGATCTTCCAAGAAGATACTGTATATATCAAAGTTGAAATTACATTTACGAAAGACCAAAGCTTTCACTAACAAGAAAAAAATAGTTTCGTCAAATCTTGAATATAGTTCCATTCGAAGTCTTCATTGCATGAATAATTACGTAGCATAGCCATGACGAAAATATCTTGACTAGATCGTCGAAAAGTTACAAAATAACATAATGATATTTGTAATCATAACGCTCTTAGTTGTCTTCTTCCTAACTAAAATCTTCTTACACTTATGATGCATAATTCATTGTACCAAATGAATTTTAAAATTGACATCGATGAAAACAGTCTGAATAAAAATCCAGAAAATTTGAATCCAAAATGACGAAAATTATTTAAGACAAGTTCTTAAATATAGGACACGGAAATCCATAACATTAAATATCAAAGTCAGAAACTGAAGAGTTGACGTCAATGTCGGAATGAATATTGACTATCATTCAACACAACATCAAAGTATAAAATGTCGGTGAATATCAAATTGCAAATACTTTCACAAAAACATGGAGAAATGGTGCGTATAGGTTATCATTCTACTCAAACTACTGGTAATGAATATTGTAGATCTACCTTATGTCGATTCTGGGAGTTCTATCCGTATTGGTTGATACTATGATGATCCAGATTCTCAATGAGAATCTCGAACCCCGGTCCTCTCCTTCCAAGCGAACTGTTGCATCGGGATGCGAACTGAGTTCTTCCCCGGTCCCTACTTCCTTGGGCTGCGAACGGCTCTGCTTCCCTGGATCCTTGCATACCAATTTTCATGCTTTAGACTGGGATCCCCCGAGTCTGCTTCTTGCTTCTAAAGATGAAATCTTCTTTCGACGTCGTTTGAAATCTATAATCATTGTGGAGCAATATTGTTGTTTGATCTTCACAGTTGTAGATAAATATAAATTTTATAGATCGAATAGTAATTGTTGATCGAAATGTTCACGTATTTTATTGTTGTAATCTCATAATTGCACAAAGATGACTGTAGTTGTACATGATGTCCATCGTTATAGCCTACATGATGATCTTAGTCGCTCATGGTCGTCACCCAAAATCTCTGCTAAATGTGTTCCTCTCGCATGATCGTTAACTCCATAAGGACAACTTCCATTATCTCGTAACTCAACATTTCTTCTATATGTATAACTGCATTCATAGTGAGAATGAAATGTGCGAAGATTTCACTGATAATATAAATCACCTTAATGTTCGTATACTCAGGATGCCTTTGTAGAATCACAAGTTTCAATAAAATGTTATACTGTTCGTTTGCTGATAGTAACCTTCTAGTCGCTTCTCTATAGATCGCAGTGTTAATATCACAAGTCTGGATTCGAACGTTGCCTTGCACTGGCATAAAAATTATATCAGCTCCAAAACGCTCGTTGAATATGCTTATACTCGATCAAAGAATAATAATGTTCTTTACTTTCGATGAGATACACTCGTAGAATATAATATTTCACGGAACACTTACGCGAATCGACACTCAGTCGCGTTAACATTTTACTAGGTCGGATGCAAAGTCCGGCTGTACATAATTCTCTCCCGCGGTTGCACGGTAGTTCAATGTCGTCTATCACCGCACTCGATATTTGGTCGCTCTGGGATTGGTCTTCCAGTGGTACGACTACTCCCGACGAACTTTCAACAGAATAAGACGCTTCTTTCTGGCTGCAAACTCCCACCACAGCTCTTCTAGCCGCAATTTTAGTAACCCGTGGTAAAATGACGCGGGTATCTGTATTAAGTCGTAATACAGTGTACTACGTAAATTACATCTTAAGACTCAAAATGTGTTGATATATTTCTTGCTTTTTATTCTGCAACTTTTCATAGAATAACATGTCATTCATGCCTCTTAGTAATAATATAGATATATTAATTAGGCTTTTTATTACACCACTTCTCATTGGTTAGATGACAATGTCCAATGAAATAATTCAATGCAATCCAGCGCTCAATTTCGCGGTAATAATGTATTGCTATGCAAATTGACCTTGGCTGAGCTTCCAGAAAGCCTCACCAAATCACGTGACTAGTCTCCAACTCACTGTCAAAACAGGTTTTATGTAAATTTCCAGCGATCATCTTCCTATGTATTTTACTTAGCATAGTCTCCAAATTATTCATAAAATTCACGGATATTTATTCAAAATCGGGCTCAGTACCATCCCAGAATTTGTCTGAAGTGGAAATGAGATACATTGAAGATCCTCTTCCAGGATGGCTGAGATGTGAATCGAGCCAACCTCCTCTCAGTTTTGCCTCGAGATACTGAGTGCTTCCCGGTCCAGTTCTCAGACCAGAATTAAGTTTCTTGTTAGGTCTGGGAAATTGAAACCGGACCTCTGGAGCGGCAGCCAAGAATTCTCACCGCTACACCAGGTGGTGGTCCAGAAATTACGTATGATAACGGATGACGATGTATTGAATTAATGTAACTAACTTACTGGATATAAAAACAAGTAGTTCCGTGAGGAACTATATAGATCTTGCGTCACGCTTCTCGACAAGATTAAGCCTGTAGCCGAATTCCCAGTGACTCATCTCTCTCAACAAACTCTAACTGACAAAAATCCGAAAAATTCCGTAATCATATAATTTTCCGCGATAACGTTGTTCGTAATAATTCGCTTGATAGTGTTTTCTATAACATTGAAAACCTATCTGTATACTTATAATCTGATAAAAAACGCTCCAAAACAAATACGTTAATAATAATAATAATAATAAGTTAATAATAATAATAAGTTACATGAAAACTTCTCTTGGCTGAACAATTTGTCGCGTAAATAAATATTGAATGGCTTCCTACTGACTTATGTCAGTGGCGTAAAATACCCTCGAAAAACACGTTACAGTCTCCAAATTATTCATAAAATTCACCGATATTTATTCAAAATCGGTCTCATTACCATCCCAGAAGTTGTCTGAAGTGGAAATGAGATACATTGAAGATCCTCTTCCAGGATGGCTGAGATGTGAATCGAGCCAACCTCCTCTCAGTTTTGCCTCGAGAGACTGCTTCCCGGTCCAGTTCTCAGACCAGAATTAAGTTTCTTGTTAGGTCTGGGAAATTGAAACCGGACCTCTGGAGCGGCAGCCAAGAATTCTCACCGCTACACCAGGTGGTGGACCAGAAATTACCTATGATAACGGATGACGATGTATTGAATTCATGTAACTAACTTACTGGATATAAAAACAAATAGTTCCGTGAGGAACTATATAGACTATTTCCATATATGCTACTTATATTAATTGCCTCCATCGACATACACAATTTCAGTTTGATTGCTGTAATCGATTCGTAGATATTTAGTGAGAACCGTCTAAATATTTCGGATGGTCGACACGTTGGATTTTTATATACAGTATGTGCGCCCTAGAGTTATGCACAATTACATGAAAATTAGTGTGTAGGTGTATATTTCAAACTTCAATCGCGTGATTAGGACAAAGGAAGTAAAAAGAATATTTTGAAATTTCGCACAGCCACCATCACGAGGTTATGAAAACAATTGAAATAAATTAGATGCCAGTGGATTAAAATTTGTATTGCATATACCGTACCAAGTTTCATTGCGCTTGGATAGTTAAAACGCGAGAAAGGTCTATTTAAATATTTATATTTCGCGCCACCGTCATGTTAGATTTGTGCTCACCTGGTTATTGAAAGTTCCATAGGTGAACTTATATTCATAGCCTTTATCAACATACAAACTTTCAGTTTGATTGCTCTCATAGACTAATAGATATTGAGAACCGCCTAAATATTTTGCCTAAATATTTTGGATGGTCGCCATGTTGGATTTTCATATAGCCTATGTAGGTCATAAAATTATGTACTATTAGATGACGATTAGGTCCATTATTGAAACGTTGACTTCGATTGCATGATTAGGACACAATAAATAACAACTTAATTTTAAAATTTCACACAGCTGCCATCTTGAGGTTATGTAAACAATTGAACTAAATTAGATGTCAGTGCATTACAATTTGTTCAAACATTTGCTGTACCAAGTTTCACTGCATTCGGTTGGTCAAATCGATAGGAAAGTCTATTTAAATGATTCAACTTCGCTTGGCCGCCATGTTCGTTTTGTAGTTAACAGGTATTTAAAAGTCACACAGGTGAACGTCTAGTAGTTCCCTTTATCACCGTACAACATTCCAGGGTGAAATTAGTAATAGTTTCGGAGATATAGAACGCCGGTAAAATATTTCGCACAGCCGCCATGTTGGATTGGTGAGACGTAATAAAAATTAATGGGCACGGACGGGGTCGACCAAAAGGTGATCTCATAAGCCTATTTTTTTCATAAATGAAAATAGGCTAAATAATGATGAACATATAAACAACATGGGAGCCACACGAATTATCTTTATATATATAATTCTTCGACACGTGTGTATGCGACTGAACTCCTCCTAAACGACTGAACCAATTTTGATGGCATTTGGTATGTATATTAGGGTGGGTCCATGTATGGTTTAGATTCACAATCTGACACGGTAGGTTGAATGAACACAATTTTAGAACCACAATTTGCACACAATTTTAGAATCACAATATACAGTCAAAAATAGTCGTCATGGAAACCACTAGCCTTGGCCTTGGTGAAAGCTGATATCTTTGGACGGTTTGCCTCTGCACGTTAGAGCCACCTGGTCGCAACCTGTGTAACTACCGCCATTCCATGCACTCCGCCCGTGGCGGAAAATTGTGTTTTATACCGAAGGTGGCAGTGATGTCGAATTCTACTGTTTGTCTCTGCACGTTAGAGCGTTTCAAAGTCCCGTATGCTTTCATATACCATTCATCCGATTGCGATGAAACTTGGGTGATATGTTGAGTGAGCTCCAGGGAAGGTGTTTGGCTTAGTAAATCCATTTAACAATAGATAGCGCACGAATAAATTCAACAAATGAGCGACGACGCTCGAAGCGTTTCACAAAGGTCCCGTATGCGTTCAAATACCATTCGTCCGATAGCGAAGAAACTTGGGTGAGATGTTGTGTATACTCCAGGGGAGGCTTCTGGCTTAGTAAATCAATTTCACAATAGGTAGCGCATGACTAGATTCAACAAATGAGTGACGACGCGCGAAGCGTTTCAACAAAATCCCATATAAGTTTATATTCCATTCATTAATTGAGATGAAACTTTGATGAGTTGTTTTTGTATACTTAAGTGAAGGCTTCTAACTTAGTAATCCATTTCACAGGAGGTTGCGCACGAGTAGATTCAACAAATGAGCGACGACGTGCGAAGCTTTTCAACGAAGTCCCGTATGCGTTCAAATACCATTCGTCCGATAGCGATAAAACGTGGGTGAGATGTTGTGTACACTCCAGGGGAGGCTTCTGGATTAGTGAATCCATTTTAAAATAGGTAGCGCACGAGTAGATTCAACAAATGAGCGACGACGCGCGAACGTTTAAACAAAGTCCCGTATGCGTTCATATACCATTCATCCGATTGCAATGAAACTTGGATGAGATGTTGTGTACACTAACGTGATGGTTTCTAACTTCGTAAATCCATTTCACAGGAGGTTGCGCACGAGTAGATTCAACAAATGAGCGACGACGCGCGAAGCGTTTCAATCAAGTCCCGTAGGCCTATGCGTTCAAATACCATTCATCCGATTACGATGAAACTTGGGTGAGATGTTGTGTACACCCTATAGAAGGTTTCTGGCTTAATAAATCCATTTTACAATAGGTAGCGCACGAGTAGATTCAACAAATATGCGATGGCGCGCGAATCGTTTCCACAATGTCCCGTATGCGGTCATATATCATTCATCCGATTGCGATGAAACCTTGGTGAACCATTGAGTACACTCCAGAGAAGGTTTCAGGCTTAGTAAATCGATTTTACAATAGATAGCGGATAAGTAGATTCAACAAATGAGTGACGGCACGCGAATCGTTTAAAGAAAATCCCGTATGCGTTCATATGTCATTCATCCGATTCCGATGAGACTTTGATGAGTTGTTGTGTACACTCCAGGGAAGGTGTTCAACTTGGTAAATCCATTTACAATATTGGTAGCGCACGAGTAGATGTAACAAATGAGTGACGACGCGCGAAGCGTTCCAACAAAATCCCGTATGCGTTCATATACTATCCATCGATTGCGATGAAACTTTGATGAGTTGTTGTGTTCATTTACGTGAAGCTTTCTAACTTAGTAAATCCATTTCACAGTTGGTAGAGCACGAGTAGATTCAACAAATGGGTGACAGCGCACGAATTATTTAAACAAAATCCCGTATGCGTTATATGCCATTTATCTGATTGCGAGAGTTGTTGTGCACGCTCCCACGATTGTTTCTAGATTAGTTAATTCATTTCACGATAGTTTAGAGGCAGTTAACAGAAATTGAAAAAAATATTGTGTATCCAAAAGCACTTCCAAAAAACAAAGTTACAACACTTTCTTTGATTGGCAGGACAGCGTCTGCCGGGTCAGCTTGTTTAAATTTAAATTTATGAAGATCTACTGTAAACATCCTAGTTCAATGACACTTTCCTCAGTTCCTTGCAACTTCTTATTAAGCATATTTCAGTTGATTTGATTACAATCACTGATGTTCCTGGTTTTGGATCAGTTTCATAAACTGTCCAATATTTGTGAGTCAACACGGACTTACTGTATGCCACTTTCTTTTGGAAATCAGTATTACACTCTTCTCCCATTGTCTCGATATATTCTTAACACATTTATAGGTACTACTACGAAAATAACTTTATAACTGCTACAGAACTATATAGAGTACACTGACAATGGTGTGCTAAACACTGACCAGTGTGCGGCGTGCACTAGTTAATGTCGGTCGTCCGTACTTCCGAGAATCACAGTGTGGAGAAGTTGACGGCCAGAAACCTTTCCAATTCTCAGAAATGCAACGGTCACTCAGCGGCAGAGTTACTGGTCTTTCACACGGAGCCACCATGGCCGCGCCACCACGTCTTTGCATTGATTCAAGTGTAGCCTTTCACATATGGTGGTGGTCGCGCCCCTGATGGTGCGGCCAGTATTCCTGGTGGCAGACAGTGCGAAGTTTGGAGCGGTCAAGTTGACAGAGCCACCACATGTTTACATTGAGTCAAACGGAGCTTTTCACCACGCGAGACGCGACTTCCTGTGTGACCAGGCCAGACTAAAAAGAACTGTCAAGAAATATGCATGGGAAAATGAAATGAAAATCCACAGCCTGCTTCCAGTCTCCGACCGGGTCAGGAATGGAATGAAGGAAGCCCCCATCTAGCGGCAAGGATATGAACTGTGCTGGCAGCCGAGGCCTGACGCACTCCTCTGGGGCAATGATTAAATGAATGACAGATGAAATGAAATGATAGTGGAGAGTGTTGCTGGAATGAAATTTTGACAGGGAAAACCTGTCTGCCTCCGTTTTGTCCAGCACAGATCTCACATGGAGTGACCGGGATTTGAACCACGGACCCAGCGGTGAGAGGCCGGCGTGCTGCCGCCTAAGCCACGGAGGCTTCCGCTTGTGAAAATATAATAACTAATTTTTATATGTAATTTTACTTTTTTTTGTCGTGTGGCCTCCTCAGAGGCCGAGTGACGGTCTTACTATTCGACACCCGTGGGCGACCTGCACGTCGGGATGACAGATGGAATGGATGAAGTTGAATGAAACCGGACAAGGATGTGGAAGGAAGCGGCCGTGGCCTATCAGAAGGTACCGTCTCAGTATTTGCCTGGTGTTGAAAATGGGAAACCACGGATAACCATTTCAAGGACGGCCGACGGTGAGGCTCGAACCCACGCGTCTACTGAGTCAGCAGAGAGCTTGGCCCCTTGACCTAACGCTGCGCATTAGCCAGCGTAGCCACTGTTGTCAGTATTTTACTTAATAAATAGATCGCTCATTCAAGTAAATCGAAAATGTACAAATTCTTCTTACCTCAGTGTCACTAGGAGCTTTTCCTCTGGAGTGTACTATCTCTCATATTTGTGTCCACACCGGCCAGTTGATCATTTAGACACTGCAGTAGCTCATCAAAAGATGAAATGTTCATTCGTAGGAAGGTGAAAATTTTGACTGGATTCTGGCTAAGATCAATGTACAGAGTACAAAATATACCTATTGTTGATCCATTCTGCAAAAGTGGGTGAAACCAAAATCTTCTATTTCTCCGTTTCCGCCGTTTACGTAACCTGATATATAGAAAAACAGCAAATGCTGCTTCTTCCACCTCCATTTCAAAACTGGCTCATTCCTGGTGGGGTATTTGGTGGCTAGAGAAAATATTGCAAAGACGGGGAGGCGCCACCGTGGCTCCGTGCGAAATAGACCTTAAAGTGCGAGGACAGTAAAAGTGGGGACAGCAGGAGACTGCGGGTACTCAGCGGCAGAGTTAGCCAATAGAGTGCAAGGGCAGTTACCTTGATACTCCTGATTAATAAAATTTTCATCTAGCAATAACGATTTTCCGTATCCTTATAAAATAAACATTTCGGGGCTCCGAATCAAGCTAAAGCTCGCCCTTATAGTTCCCAATAATATTTTACATCTTTCCTTTGCGATAGACCGAAGCCTCCGTGGCTTAGGCGGCAGCACGCCGGCCTCTCACCACTGGGTCCTTGGTTCAAATCCCGCTCACTCCATGTGAGATCTGTGCTGGACAAACCGGAGGCAGACAGGTTTTTCTCCGGGTACTCCGGTTTTCCCTGTCAAAATTTCATTCCTGCAACACTCTCCACTATCATTTCATTTCATCTGTCATTCATTTAATCATTGCCTCAGAGGAGTGCGTCAGGCCTCGGCAGCCGGCACAGTTCATATCCTCGCCGCTAGATGGAGGCTTCATTCATTCCATTCCTGACCCGGTTGGAGACTGGAAGCAGGCTGTGGATTTTCCTTTGCGATAGACCAAGATGGCCTATCGCCATTGCTTTGTTTGAATTGTTCACCGAAAGTTTCTGTTGAGAGGCACTGCCACCACATTTTCAAATTGGCATAAAATACTGTCCTCTTCTTGGTCTAGATTCTCTTCCCCAACCGTTGTCACCCCTGCCAGTGATACGATGGACGGTAAAAAAAACCAATCACCATCGAAACGATTAAGACGTCAGTTTTCCAGCTGATGATATGTTAAGAATGTTCGCCCAAGTACGTAGCATGATACCATAAACAGGTTTCATATATTCAGAAGTCTTTAAAGGATCGCCGGAAGTAGTAGAATGTCAGGAGGTTGGTTTTATAGGTTTAATTTTGAATTGGAAATGGTTTGGACTTCAGTCATTGTATCGTGTAAGTAACGTTGCAATCTACAGTAGTAGAAGCTGCAAAAGGAAAACCTGAAAGACAGATGGCTGGAAATGGCCACGAGCAGGTATGAATTGAAAAGGATCAACGAAATCCCTGGCCCTAAGAAATGTAGGATAATAATGCACACATTTGTGTATATTAGAACGTACCGAAAGTAATTTATTCTCGTTTCAACCAGTGTGTAGCAGTAAACTCACGAACGTAGCCACAGGTTCAACTTGAAGTAACTACTAAGATAATAGTGGGGACAGCATCAGACTGTGGTTGCATTTTCAAGTGTTATTAAACAAATATCGTTTTTGTACTTTTTTCTCTTTTTCTTTTGTTTCGTTAGATGAATTCTTTTACAAAGTAACTACACAACCCTGTTCTTTTTTTTAGGAAGGCCAAGTTGAATCGAGTGGAGTACAGCCTTTCAGCCTAGAGCCCATAACGAGGGAGTTCTTGAAGATCGAGCGTGCGGGCTCGGTGGTAGCTATCGAGCCGTTTTCTCTAAACACTGTGGTGCCACTGTTCTATAACGAGTACTTCATGTACAAGGGATCGCTCACCACGCCACCCTGCTCGGAGGACGTGCTGTACATCGTCAGCAGCAGCATAACCAACACGGACGACGATAGCGTAAGACGTCTTCTCTTAATCCTTAGAAACATTGCAATTATTGTCTTTTGTAGCTTTTCAGTCGGTCAACACGATACCGGGTGAGTTAGCCGTGGTCGTTACGGCGTGGCTGCAGTCAGTCGCTCACATCCGGAAGGCGAGGAAGTTCGAATCCCCCCGCCGGCAATCTTGAAGATGGTCTTCTGTGGTTTCCCACTTTCCTTCTAGGCGATTGCCGAGGTTGGTCCCTAACTATAGGCCACAGCCACTACCTTCCAATTCCTGGTCCTTACATTCACACTTTGCTCCCCGGACAACACTCCACATGTGACGGTTCTTGTAGCTCACCCCATGGGTGTCCGCGTAGAAGGAGCTACAAAGTCTGGCGAGCCGAACATGTTATCGGACACTCCCGGCACTAAGAGCCATACGCTAAAATAAAAATAGAAAATTGTGCCCAATGAATGGGTGGGATGAAAATGAAAATCCACAGCCTGCTTCCAGTCTCCGACCGGGTCAGGAATGGAATGAATGAAACCCCCATCTAGCGGCGAGGATATGAACTGTGCCGGCTGCCGAGGCCTGACGCACTCCTCTGGGGCAATGATTAAATGAATGACAGATGAAATGAAATGATAGTGGAGAGTGATGCTGGAATGAAATTTTGACAGGGAAAACCGGAGTACCCGGAGAAAAACCTGTCTGCCTCCGTTTTGTCCAGCACAGATCTCACATGGAGTGACCGGGATTTGAACCACGGACCCAGCCGTGAGAGGCCGGCGTGCTGCCGCCTAAGCCACGGAGGTTACAATGGGTGGGGTAAAAGTTATAAATATGTAAATACACTCCTGGAAAAGAATACATGTATCAGTTAATTATCACAATTAAATGGGCCAATTTAGAATTACGCGTAGGGGCAGATGACCTCGTAGTTCCACCCCTTGAAACCTCAATAACTAACTAAACTCCGTCCAAGCAATCTGCGAAGTGCCAGTGTGAAAACACATAGTCTGCGCATAGGAGCGACTCGGTTGACTGGCCAATGAAACGCGATGCTACTAAATAATAAGCGTAGGAGGGAGGCGCGACCTTGGCTTCAACCAAGTCTCTCCGCAGCTAGGCTGCCAAGCTCAAGCCATAGCATTCTCTGTTCACTTCCTCCGTGTGACGTCATGCGCAAACCTATTTCACAGATTCCGTGAATGAGCTACAGAATTACGCGTTTCGACCATCAAGTGACCATCATCAGATCCCGGTCACTGAGTTTTAAAGTTACATTTTTCATCAATGTAAAATGCACTACTGTAATTCAATAGAACGTCGTTAGGTGATTATATAAGGTGCGTTCAAAAAGTAACGAGCTGGAGGCTGGAATGCGCAAACCGGTGACGACATCGGCTAATCGTGGCGTGTGTAACGAGGTGTGGTTCCGACCAGAGCGTGGAAGGTCACAGCCTGTCGCTAGAGGGCACGCGTGTACGTCACGTGATGATACAAGCGAGCAGCAGCATGCATCAATCGTCCAACCAAGACCAAGACAGTAGGCCATTCGACATGCTTCCTGGTGTGGTTGAAGACTGTGGGGCACCCATTGGGCACACACTTTCCGCAAGTGCAGTCGTTCCTTCATGATGGTGTGCACACTTCGGACGCTCAATCCGATCACGGCGGCTATGCCGTTCACTGTCACTCGGCGGTCCTGGGTAATGATTGCATCAACCAGCTGGATGTTGTCATCGGTAATGCAGGGGGGTGTCCCAGACCGGGCATCATCGGCTAACGACGCCCGTCGTTCCCTGAAGCGCTTGTGCCACGCCTTGACCCTTGCAAGGGACATGCAGTGTTCGCCGTACACTTGTGACATTCGGCGATGAATATCCGATCCCCCTACTCCTTCCGCTGTCAGAAACCGAACAACACCTCTTTGCTCTTCGTTTGACGCCTCCATCTCACTGTTTACAATGCGACTGGCAGCGTTGGACGATTGATGCATGCTGATGCTCACTTTGTATCGTCACGTGACGTGCACGCGTGCCCTCTAGCGACGGGCTGAAACCTTCCACGCTCTGGTCGGAACCACACCTCGTTACACTCGCCACGATTAGCCGATGTCGTCACCGGTTTGCGCATTACAGCCACCGGCTCGTTAATTTTTGAACGCACATTATAATGTGATCCGCAATTTGAATCTCGTTATACGTTAGGTTTGTTTTGTGTTCAAGGTTTTGTGAATTACGAGAGTAAATATGCACGTGCATACAATTTAGAATAACACGATGTAATAATAATAAATCCATTAACAAATGCTAACATGCACTAGAACGAATCTAATTATAATGTACACTTAACTTGGTGATGTTTTCCTTGCAGCGATGTTGACTTATCGTCCTTCACACCACTACTACATGTAATTTTTTCCAGGAGTGTATTTACATATTTTTATATTGTACCCCGCCCATTCATTGGACATAATCATGTTGACCAACTGAAAAGCTACAAAAGACAATTCGTATAGGCAATACTGAAAATGAATGGCTTCAAATCTCTACGTTGCTATTAGCTATCGATCTTTTTTTTGTCGATTTTACCCTCCAGGATGGTTTCTCCCACGGACTCAGCGATGGATTCCACCACTACCGCCTCTACGGACAGTGTCTTGGAGCTTGGAACAACTGGCAGGGGGGATACAACTGAGGAGGTGGGATCAGCACCTCGCCCAGGCGGCCTCACCTGCAAAGCGAACAGGGGCCTCATGAGGGATGGGAAGGGAGGTGAGGGGAAGATTGAGAGGGATAGACAAGGAAGAGGGAAGGAGGCGGCCGTGGCCGTTGCCCGAAGACGAAGTGGGAAACCACGGAAAACCACTTCGAGGATGGCTGAGGTTGGAATCGAACCTCCTCTACTCATTTGGACCACCCGAGGCTAAGTCGTTCCAGTCCTCATTTCGTGGCAGAGCCGGAAATCGAACCCAGGACCTCCGGGATGGAAGCTAACCACGCTGACCACTACGCAACGGAGGCGACTAGCTATAGATCCAAGGCTACATTCCTACAGTAAGCAGGAACATAGAATGTTTTATAGAGAGGTAGATTAGGGACGGTATGTGGTGAGGCTTCCAAGTTCACGGTATAGTATGGGTGGTGTGGAGCCGGGGTGCGGGAGGAGACACCCCTCAAGTAACTGAGCCGAGCTCGAGACTATTGCATGCACAGATTTATAAGCATCAACACGTGATGTCAATAGCACGGCGGATGACGAGTGATTACTGTCGCTGTTCCCCCCTCACCGCTGAAACGTGGCTGAAAATCTGTTTACAGATGGAATTGAGACTTCCACTCTCGACATTAATTTTATCAAATTTAAAGCCACAATTGCCGGCCTATTTTCGTTGTAGTCGTTCATAAAATACTTTTTAAATGCATAAAATACTTTAAGGTCAATCTGACCAGATAAAAGCTCTATACACAATAATGTCTTAATATTGCGGATGGATTTTAAGCAACACGCATATATATAAGGTGCGTTCAAAAAGTAACGAACCTGAGGCAGGAATGCGCAAACCGGTGACGACATTGGCTAATCGAGGCGTGTATAACGAGGTGTGGTTCCGACCAGAGCGTGGAAGGACACAGCCCGTCGCTAGAGGGCATGCGTGCACTTCACGTGACGATACAAAGCGAACAGCAGCATGCATCAATCGTCCAACTAAGACCAAGACAGTAGGCCATTCGACATGCTTCCTGGTGTGGTTGAAGACTGTGGGGCACCCATTGGGCACACACTTTCCGCAAGTGCAGTCGTTCCTTCATTATGGTATACACACTTCCGACGCTCAATCCGACCATGGCGGCTATGGCGTTCACTGTCAGTCGGTGGTCCTGGGTAATGAGTGCATCAACCAGCTGGACGTTGTCATAGGTAATGCAGGGGGTGCCCCAGACCGGGCATCATCGGCTAACGACACCCGTCCTTCCCAGAAGCGCTTGTGCCACTCCTTGGCCCTTGCAAAGGACATGCAGTGTTCGCCGTACACTTGTGACATTCAGCGATGAATGTCCGATCCCCCTACTCCTTTCGCTGTCAGAAACCGAACAACACCTCTTTGCTCTTCGTTTGACGCCTCCATGTCACTGTTTGCAACGCGACTGGCAGCGTTGGACAGTAGTGGAAATGAATCGGTTCAGGCGCCTCCACCTCCACATTCCTCCACACAAGTTGGCGGTGGTGCGATATCTCTCGAACTTATGGTCGGATTTTAACAAATGAGGTGTCATTGAACTCGGGCTGACACCCCCTTTCCAATGGACAACATATTTCCACCCTAAAATAAAACCTACCCCTACTAGGGGTGAAATTGTATTTTTTTAGAAAATCTCTCTTTCCATGTGCAACATGTGAGAGTTTGAATGCCAATATGGAATTAAACGTTGTTCTACACAAGAGACATGTATACGGTGGAAAGACAATATGAATTAGCATGCTTGTTTTTTGTTTTTAAGCATGCCCACTCATGGCTTTTGAAAGAGGGCGGGCTTTTTTTTAAATAAATGTTGTTCCTCACAAGAGACATGTGTACGGTGGATAGCCAATATGAATTAACATGCTAGTTTTTTGTTTGTACACATGTCCACTCATAGGGTTTGTAAGAGAGCGGGCATTTTAAAAGATGGCGGCTGTAGTGTAACCTAACCTAACCCAACCTAACGGGTCCTTGTGGACTGGTCATTGTTGACGGGCCCCTGTTGACAGGTCCTTGTTGACGAGTCCTTGCTGACAGGTCCTTGTGGACGAGTCCTTGTTGATGAGTCCCTTTGGACAGATCCCTTTGGACCGGTCCCTTTGGACTGGTTCCTAATGATATGATGAAATTAAACGTTGTTCCACATGAAACGCACGTGAAGAACCGATTGCTACTATGAATTAACATGTTTGTTTTCTGTTTTTACGCATGCGCACTTGGGATTTTCGTAAGAGGGCGGACTTTTAAAATAATGATTTATAGATGAGTTATTAAAAAAATAACCAAAAGATCCAAAACTAATAGGTCATTGGCTTTTTAATATCTCATGAACCAATAAGGCTAGGGACTTGTATGAGGGGTCCTAGCACTCGGGGTGACGCTCTGTTTTTGAATATATATTTAATGTTTGTCAAAAGGGCCTAACTGCACTGTTGTTAATATCTCGATAACTAATAATGGGAGAGAGTCAAGTGAGGTGTTATAATACTTAGGATGGACAACCCTTTTCCATGACTAACGAATTTACCCCAAATACTCAAAACAACAAGTTCATTGAACTGAGATTATATAAACTAATACTCGGATATCGACATGTTAGGTGTCATAGGACTTAGAATGGTCAACTCTCCCCCATGACTAATGAATTTACCTAAAATATCCAAAATATTAAGGTCATTGACCTGAGATTTTATAAATTAATAATTGGATACGGACATGTGAGTTGTTTACCGTGAGTGATGAAACATATCTAGGTAGAGAAAGAATTAGTGTAGGCTACATGTATGGTGACTGACAAGTCTTTCACTATTGAACTTGTTTTCAGATCACACTGTAGTACAGAGAGAGTATAGGTTGCAGGCATGGGTTAATAAATGACAAACGGTGTACACAAAATCGGATTTATTGATTCAAGAATTAAGAGTAGACTATCTTTAATTGATTGGTTAAAGAGGATAGCTAAAGAAACAAAATGGTGACTATACTGAACTAAACTGAACCAAGCTGAATCAAACCCAACCAAACCGAACCAAACCTAATCGAAAACAAGCCAAGGGTTTAAGTGTAAAACTTGTGGGAGGATGTGGTCATTGGTAATGTCAAAAAGGAAAGTGATAACGCTCTACCTATAGAGGGTAAGGTAAAGCTAGTGCATGGTGCTAATGCACACACCCAAGTACATGAACCACACACAACTATCCTATGCAGTTCTTATGGGTTGACTGTTAAAGCTTGCTCAGTTTTTACTGGGATAAGATGGTCGCTACACACAAGAAGCTTTAAATACCTGAGGCTAATAATCTATACACACACACACACACACGCTTGCTCTAAACTAAACTGTCTTGCTGGCAGTGCTCACACAGTAGGCAAATGACAGAAATGCTTGGCTAACAGAAATACAATCATTTTCGGTTGTTTAATGTTACCAGCTAAACATTACGTGCTATAGTGGTGAGCACATGTGCCTCTAATTCGATGTCTAGCTCTAAGGCCTAGAACGAATCAAACTAAGAAAGAAGGGTATGGTAACGCAGTGGTTAAACTGTTAGCCTTTCACTAAGGTAGACTAGGGTTTGATTTTAGGTTAATATGCATGCCATAAACAAACAAACAAACAAAAGCAGAGATAATGTTTAAAACTGATTAAACTTGTCCCTTTTCAAATTATTACTTAGATTACAAATACAAAGGTGGACTGGGTTTGATATACAGTTAATGCTTCCTATCGCATACTAGACTGTAAGAAAGCCAAACAAGCAAAAGGCGTAGGTAGAGCAGTGGTAAAATCGCTATGTGTAGAGAACTACCTAACGGTTTTATGAACTGGCAAAGGTATGTCGCATAAACAGTGCAGGATATAATCCAGCAACCATAATTTTTATCTTGTGGACAAGAGAAAACATATATATAGAGAGAGATATATAGAAAGCTTGTGTATGTGTGTGGGTAGCATTGATTGTTTGACCAGAGAAAATACGGTGAGGTAGGGTGGGGAGAGGGAGAATTAGCTCTTATATATGAATGGAATATAGAATTTTTTTTCAATAGTTTTGTTTTTCAAATGCAGTGGTAGATAGTCCTTATTTTGTGAAACATTCTTACTTGCAGTAGTAATAAGCTGGATTGTATCCTGCACTGTTTAGTCTACCTTAGTGAAAGGCTAACAGTTTAACCACTGCGTCACCATACCCTTCTTTCTTAGTTTGATTCTTTCTAGGCCTTAGAGCTAGACATCGAGTTAGAGGCACATGTGCTCACCAGTATAGCACGTAATGTTTAGCTGGTAACATTAAACAACCGAAAATGATTGTATTTCTGTTAGCCAAGCATTTCTGTCATTTGCCTACTGTGTGAGCACTGCCAGCAAGACAGTTTAGTTTAGAGCAAGCGTGTGTGTGTGTATAGATTATTAGCTTCAGGTATTTATAGCTTGTTGTGTGTAGCGACCATCTTGTCACAGTAACAACTGAGCAAGTTTTAACAGTCAACCCATAAAAACTGCATACGATAGTTGTGTGTGGTTCATGTACTTGGGTGTGTGCATTAGCACCATGCACTAGCTTTACCTTACCCTCTATAGATAGAGCGTTATCACTTTCCTTTTTGACATTACCAATGACCACATCCACCCACAAGTTTTACACTTAAACCCTTGGCTTGTTTTCGATTAGGTTTGGTTCGGTTTGGTTGGGTTTGATTCAGCTTGGTTCAGTTTAGTTCACCATAGTCACCATTTTGTTTCTTTAGCTATCCTTTTTAACCAATCAATTAAAGATAGTCTACTCTTAATTCTTGAATCAAAAAATCCGATTTTGTGTACACTGTCATTTATTAACCCATGCATGCAACCTATACTCTCTCTGTACTACAGTGTGATCTGAAAACAAGTTCCAATAGTGAAAGACTTGTCAGTCACTATACATGTAGTCTACACTAATTCTTTCTCTACCTAGATATGTTTCATCACTCACGGTAAACAACGCACATGTCCGTATCCAATTATTAATTTATAAAATCTCAGGTCAATGACCTTAATATTTTGGATATTTTAGGTAAATTCATTAGTCATGGGAGAGAGTTGACCATTCTAAGTTCTATGAACCTAACATGTCGATATCCGAGTATTAGTTTATATAATCTCAGGTCAATGACCTTGTTGTTTAGAGTATTTGGGGTAAATTCGTTAGTCATGGGAAAGGGTTGTCCATCCTAAGTATTATAACACCTCACTTGACTCTCTCCCATTATTAGTTATCGAGATATTAACAACAGTGCAGTTAGGCCCTTTTGGCAAACATTAAATATATATTCAAAAACAGAGCGTCACCCCGAGTGCTAGGACCCCACATACAAGTCCCTAGCCTTATTGGTTCGCGAGATATTATCAAAAGTGTAGTTAGGCCCCTTGTTAAATTGTCAAAAATACATTCTAAAAGAGAGTGTCTGCCCAATTCCAACGACACCTCACAGGTCATAATCCCATCATGGGTTCAGGAAATATCAACAAAAGTGTAGTTAGGCCCCTTGTCAAAATTTCAAAAAAAATGCATTTAAAAAGGGAATGTCATCCCAAGTGCTACGACCCCTCATACAAGTCCCTAGCCTTATTGGTTCACGAGATATTAACAAAAGTGTACTTAGGTCCTTTTGACAAAAATCAAAAATACATTCAAAAACGGGCGTCATCCCAAGTCCAACGACCCCTCATACAAGTCCCTAGCCTTATTGGTTCATGAGATATTAAAAAGCCAATGACCTATTAGTTTTGGATCTTTTGGTTATTTTTTTTAAATAACTCATCTATAAATCATTATTTAAAAAGTCCGCCCTCTTAAGAAAACTCCAAATGCGCATGCGTAAAAACAGAAAACAAACATGTTAATTCATAGTAGCAATCGGCTCTTCACATGCGTTTCATGTGGAACAACGTTTAATTTCATCATATCATTAGGAACCAGTCCAAAGGGACCGGTCCAAAGGGATCTGTCCAAAGGGACTCATCAACAAGGACTCGTCCACAAGGACTCATCCACAAGGACCTGTCAGCAAGGACTCGTCAACAAGGACCTGTCAACAGGGGCCCGTCAACAATGACCAGTCCACAAGGACCCGTTAGGTTGGGTTAGGTTAGGTTACACTACAGCCGCCATCTTTTAAAAAGTCCGCTCTCTTACAAAACCTATGAGTGGACATGTGTACAAACAAAAAACTAGCATGTTAATTCATATTGGCTATCCACCGTACACATGTCTCTTGTGAGGAACAACATTTATTTAAAAAAAGCCCGCCCTCTTTCAAAAGCCATGAGTGGGCATGCTTAAAAACAAAAAACAAGCATGCTAATTCATATTGTCTTTCCACCGTATACATGTCTCTTGTGTAGAACAACGTTTAATTCCATATTGGCATTCAAACTCTCACATGTTGCACATGGAAAGAGAGATTTCCTAAAAAAAATACAATTTCACCCCCTAGTAGGGGTAGGTTTTATTTTGGGGTGGAAATATGTTGTCCATTGGAAAGGGGGTGTCAGCCCGAGTTCAATGACACCTCATTTGTTAAAATCCGACCATAAGTTCGAGAGATATCGCACCGCCGCCATCTTGTGTGGAGGAATGTGGAGGTGGAGGCGCTAGAACCGATTCATTTCCACTACTTTGGACGATTGATGCATGTTGCTGCTCGCTTTGTATCGTCACGTGACGTGCACGCGTGTCCTCTAGCGACGGGCTGTGAGCGTTCACGCTCTGGTCGGAACCACACGTCGTTACACACGCCACGATTAGCCGATGTCGTCACCGTTTTGCGCATTACAGCCTCCGGCTCGTTACTTTTTGAAGGCACCTTATACATCAGTGTTACCAAAAAATTCTACGACCGTTTATAAGTTTCAGAGAGTTTTAACTTAATGTAACCTCCATAACATCCAATGAATTTCTAACAATTTTTTGTATACCCAGTGACCACAGTAAGGGATATTTGTGCATATCCCCAGTCTTTGCAACTACCTAATAATTCTAATAGCTGTAGAATTAACAATATTTCAGAATCCATGCGAGGAAGGAATTTCGAACATAGTCTACAGTAGGCTACTGCTCTATTATGCCACAAAATTTCTCTTTTACTTTGAATACATTTTATAATGCCAGTGCTACCAGCATAATTCCGTATATAAAGTTTATATTGTAATGGGTCTCATTAGAGGAACAGGGATTGATCTTCAATTTTAAGAAATATAGGGTCTTAAGTTCGTCATGAAACTACTCGCTATTTACGAATATTAATGCATCCTGCAAGACAGGGAATAAGTGGGAAATAAACCCTGTGCACTTCGGTGCGGGCTGAACTTGTGTTTTTTAATGGTGATCGCAACAAAAATTATGGAATGCAGCCAAAAGAAATCAGAAACCCCTATGGACGTCAAATTTGCGGGTGAAAAGATAAAGGAACTAGGAGACTTCTGCTATTTAAGATCCAAAATAACCAGGGATGGACGAAGCAAAGAGGATATAAAAAGTAGGTTGGCTCAGGCAAGGAAAGCATTTCTACAGAAAATGAATTTGTTGACATCGAATATAGATTGAAGTATTAGGAAGTCATTTTTGAAAGACTTTGTCTGGAGCGTGACACTTTATGGAAGTGAAACTTGGACTGTTGACGCAGCAGAAAAGAGGAGAATAGAAGCATTTGAAATGAGGTGTTACAGGAGATTGATGAAGATCAGATGGGTAGAGAGCGTAACAAATGAAGCGGGCGAGTATAGATGGGTGACTGCTAATGAAGAGGATTGATAGGACACAGACCAGGAATAGCAAACTTAGTTATGGAAGGAAGGGTCGAGGACAAGAACTGTAGGGGTAGACCAAGGTAAGAATGTGTTAAACAGATTGTCTCGGATATAAGGTGCGGTAGCTATGTAGAGATGAAACGATTAGCTCAGGACTGAAGTCTCAAACAAAAACAAGAACTGTACTTATTTTAGTTTGGTATAAGATAGGTGCTCCGGGACATGAAATAAGGTTCAATCCTGGCATTTGCTTGGAGGGAAACGTGCAAGGACAAGTTTCAGAGTACTTCGACTTTCACATGTGGTATAGTCACTCATATTGCTTCTTCCTGCCAGAATTCACAATTCCACACTGAAAGATCATAGTTTACTTTTGCACATTGACCTTCTGGGACAGGCGACATCAACTGTGAACTGATGGCCCGCGAGGGAAATCACAAACTTCCCAGGTTGGTAGATACATCCTACTCTTATTTTAAGGAGACTGCTTTAAAAAAGTATTGTAACATCCCCATGAGCTTCGTATTCTGCAGATATACTTTCGGTGTAAGGGCGTTCACAATCTTCCCACCCACCGTATTCCTCTTTGGGTCGCATAATCATTTACCTAGTCTCTCCATTTTGGTCGTGGTCTTCCAATTGGTCTTCTTCCAGCCTTTGTCCATTCCAGAACTCCTAGTGGTATTCTCTCCTTTCCCATTCCTTTTACGTGAACAAAACATTTTCGCCTAATTTTTTCCATAGTTTCTTTTACGGTCGTGACCTGAAGCGTGTGTCATATTGTCTCATTTCTTATCCTGTATCTTCTCGTTTTACTCAGGATCATTTGTAGAAAGCGCATCTTGTAATCTACGTAGGTCATTCTTTGTCCAGGTCAAAATTGGTAAATAATATGAATTGTATATCATTATATTTCCTTTGGTAGGTACAGTAAAATCTGCCTAAAGAGGAACGCAATAGTTCTGGATTGATTTTTACGTTTTACAAAGGTTTGAGTGTTAATAGGACAAAATACACTACAAAGAAATTATCACATATAATTACAATGAAATAATAATTTAAAATATAGGTCTGTAAATAGGTTCACATGTACTAAACTGTATTTTCCACTTACGTACAAACATTTCAGTTTCTCTGCTCGTTTCTTTGTTTCCACATGTCTTTCAAAGTGCATTGCCGTGACTTCTTTACAAGAGAACGTTGTATGATCTCCTTCGCATCCTGCATTAACTCCAGGAGCTCTGGAACATTATAGGAAGCTGCAAACTCCTGAAGGTCACTCACAACAGTAAGTGCTTTTCCAAAAGTGTGTATTTTAAGCTCCCTTTTGTTGCCTTCATCGTCGTCGTCCATTTCTTCCATGACGTCGCACCTGTTGTTTTCGGTAATATCAGCTGCACTTTGAATGTCTTCAGTCGTTAATGTTTCCTAGAACTTTGCTGCAAGTACAGTCGCGCTCAAACTTTGGTGGTTGGTTGCTTCTTAAGTTTAGTGGCTGCGACAACGCGATCATGCAGCCCCGTGTACTCTGGGTGTGTGTAGAGTCTGTCTGATAACCGGTGTTAATTGTGATGACTGTATTAGTGTGTGTTATCTGTTTTTTAATTTAAGTACTGCAACTTAGAATTTTTCAAATAGTTCTTACTTTTGCCGCCAAGCGCCACCGTCAACGACTACTAAGCCAAGTTCAGAACTTAGCTACTAGACGCCACCGCAGTCGGCTCTTGGCAACGAACGTAGAAACCTAAGAGCGTTGTTTACATTCTTAACCTATCCAATTTAGCTTCACACAGGTGCAATTAGTCGAAGGTTCTTCAACAGGCCATAAATCTATGACATGGGACCGCCGGCTTTACTTCCCCTCAGATTAGTACTGTACATAGCTTTGTATTCTGGATAAGAGAATCCGTCTTAGTTAGGTTATTTTTGCCTACAGTTCTGGAATTTCTTGCCGTTTCCGCGTTAGGCAGTTTTCCGGTTTACAGTGTCATTTTATATAGGAAATACCTACGTTCCAAATTTTGATTTCCATTTGTCATGTTTCCGGCATATAAAGGGTCCGGTTTAGGCAGGTTTTACTGAATATCCCAATTTCTAATTATATCCGACACGCAATAATACAAATTTGATCAATGATTATCCCCTCTGAAATTACTTCTTTTATGTTTCCTCTTCTCGGAAGCTTACTTTCGAGATATCTAAAGCCTTCTAATTCTGTAATAATTTCTCCATTGCTTCTTGCATCTTTCATTTCCTCTGCTGATTCTCATTAGTTGTTGTTGTTGTTTGAGTCTTCAGTCTTTTGACTGGTTTGATGCAGCCTTCCATGCCTCCCTGTCCTGAGCTAATCGTTTCATCTCTACATAGCTACCACACCCTACATCCGAGGCAATCTGTTTAACATATTCTAACCTTGGTCTACCCCTACAGTTCTTGTCCTCGACCCTTCCTTCCATAACTAAGCTTGCTATTCCTGGGTGTCTTAGTATGTGTCCTACCAACCTATCTCTTCTCTTCATTAGCAGTCGCCAGAAACATCTCTCCTCTCCCACTCGCCTTAATACCTCTTCGTTTGTAACCCTATCTACCCATCTGATCTTCATCATTCTCCTGTAACACCACATTTCAAATGCTTCAATTCTCCTCTTTTCAGCTGCACCAATAGTCCAAGTTTCACTTCCATAGAGCGCCACGCTCCAGACAAAGGCTTTCAAAAATGACTTCCTAATACCTAAATCTATATTCGATGTCAACAGATTCCTTTTTTGTAGGAAGGCTTTCCTTGCCTGAGCCAACCTACTTTTTATATCCTCTCTGCTTCGTCCATCACTGGTTATTCTGCTTCATAAGTAACAGAAGTCTCCAACTTCCTTCAGCTTTTCACCTGCCAATTTGATCTCCATAGAAGTTTCTGATTTATTTCGGCTGCATTCCAGTATTTTTGTTTTACATTTATTAATTTTCATCATGTATTCATTCTGTAAGACGGAGTCCATACCATTCAAAAACTGATTCAAATCCTCAGGCGTGTCGGCCAAGATGACGATGTCATCAGCAAATCTCAGAATTGAAATTATTTCTCCTTGAATCTTCACTCCCACTTTAAATTTTTCTCCAAGTTCCTTCATTGCTTGTTCAATGTAAAGATTGAAAAGTATGGGTGATAAGTTGCAGCCTTGCCTTACACCTTTCTGAATACCAGCTTCTCTCTCATGTCCTTCAGCTCGAATGACTGCTGTCTGGTTTCTGTATAGATTGTATATCACCCTCCTATCCCTGTACTTTATTTCAATAGATTTCAAAATGTCAAACAATTTAGTCCAATCAACGTTATTAAAAGCCTTTTCTAAGTCTACAAATGCCATGAACGTTCTCTTACCTTTCCTTATTCTACCTTCCAAAATCAGCCTAAGACTTAGTACAGCTTCCCTTGTTCCTACATTTCTCCTGAAACCAAACTGGTCTTCACCCAACTCCGTTTCTATCTGGCTTTCAATCCTCTTGTAAATTATTCTAGACAGGATCTTTGAAGCATGAGTAATCAAGCTGATTGTACGGTAATCTTCACCTCTGTCAGCTCCCACTTTCTTTGGTATAGGGATGATAACATTCTTCTTGAAATCAGGGGGTACCTCACCTGTCTCATAAATCCTACACACCAAGTGAAATAACCTGATCAGACCTTCTTCTCCTATGCAGCGTAGCAACTCCATCGGTATATCATCTATGCCTGGTGCTTTGTTCCTGCCTAAGTCCTCTAATGCTCTGTCAAATTCTGATCTCAATATTAAATCTCCTTTTGCATCCTCATCAATTACCTCCTCCCTTTCCATTACATGATTCTCAATTTCCTTTCCCTTATACAAGCACTCTATGTAAGCTTTCCATCTCTCAACCTTTTCTTCCCTATCTGTTAAAGGCTTTCCATTTGTGTCCTTAATATTACAGCACTTAGTCTTCTTTTCCCCAAAAGTATTCTTAATCCTTCGATAAGCTGTGTCTACTTTTCCTAATTTCAGACAATTTTCTATACCTGCACATTTCTCTTTCAACCATTCTTCTTTCGCTTCCTTGCACTTCTTGTTAACCTCATTTCTCAGACGTCTGTATTCTGCTTTCCCCTTTTCATCTCTTAGATTCTTGTGTTTCCGCCTTTCATCCATCAATTCTAGTATATCCTGAGTGATCCACGGTTTTCTACCTATTCTTTCTTTCCTACCAATGTTTTCTTCTGCGGATTTTGTTATTTCATTCTTCAAAAGTGCCCATTCGTCTGCAATTGAAGTCCGTTTAGGATTTTTCATTAGTCCTTCCGTTATACTCTTCTTGAACCTTTCGTTTACATCCTTTACTTTCAGTCCGTCTATTGCCCACCTTTTTGGCTTTTGACTTTTCTTCAGTTTCTTCAACTTTAATCTGCATTTCATTACAACCAGATTGTGGTCAGAGTTTATGTCAGCACCAGGATATGTTTTACAATCCAAAATCTGGTTTCGAAACCTCTGCTTGACCATAATGAAGTCGATTTGGTAACGCCCTGTATCTCCTGGTCTCATCCATGTGTATATTCTTCTATTGTGGTTATTGAATAAGGTGTTAGCTATGACCAACTCATGTTCGGTGCAGAATTCCATCAGCTTGCTTCCTCGATCATTCCTTTCACCTAATCCGAAATCTCCTACTATCTTCCCTTCTCTCCCTTTTCCTACCACAGCATTCCAATCTCCCATTACTATAACATTTTCATCACTTTTGATATACCTCAGAATGTCATCTATTTCTTCGTAGACCTTTTCAACATCCTCATCATCAGCTTGACTGGTAGGCATATAGACTTGTACCACTGTGGTGCACGTAGGTTTAGTATTGATTTTTGCTACAATAATCCGTTCACTGTATTGCTCATAATATTCCACCCGCTGTCCAAGTTTCCTACTCAATATGAGACCAACCCCTGCTTGGCCATTGTTTGATTTAGTGCTAATGACCCTATAGTCTCCTGACCGAACGTCCTGTTCTTCCTGCCAGCGCATTTCACTAATCCCAACCAAATCCAACCTCAACCTATCCATTTCCCGTTCTAAGTTTTCTAACTTTCCACTTCCTAGCAGACTTCTAACATTCCACGCTCCGATCCGTAGAATGTCAGATTTCCTCTTTGTCACTTTTGTGATGTTAACCCCCTCTCGAGTAGTCCCCACCCGGAGATCCGAACGGGGGACTAGTTTACCTCCGGATTGAAATTTTACAAGGGAGGAGGCCATCATCACATGTAATTATGCATAGAGAGGTGCATAGCCTCGGGAAAAGCATACGGCTGTAGTTTCCCGTTGCTTTCAGCCGTGCAGCAGGACGCAGTGTAGCCATTATTTGGCTTATATTATCAATATCTTAACCGTCTATGAGACTAGTTAAGAATTGATTTATTCTGGAAGGCTGCTACTCCCTTTCAGAATAAGTAAAGAGCAATTCTACTAACAAAAATACTAACCTTCTACCGTACTAACAATTAAATACCAATATTCTACTAACAAACAAAAAATACTAAATTTCCACCAACAACAAATACTACCACTAAAACAGTCTGTCACCAGACACACTCACATGCACCCTCACACATCACAGTCTACTGAAACAATGAACTATAACTAATAAACAATGCAACTGCTACCAGACACACTCACACACCACAGTCTAATAGAACAATGACATATATCTAATAGACAAACTAACTACCTACTTACAACTAAAACTAACTACATACTTACTGTACTGTTATTTGAATGGCGATTTATAAATACAATAATTTATCTATTTCATATTTGTTGCTAAATACTTATCTTGATAATATTACACTTTAAAAAGCACTGAGCAAGTATTATGACACCTTTGAACCTTCGATCATATAGTCAAGTGACTAGTTACATGGTGTGGAACGGCAAGAAGCATGATATGCACAGTCCCACATCACATTTACAAAATGCAGTGCAGACACTGCTTACACACAATTCAGCGGCACACCGCCTCCGCTTATGTCCTGGGACGTTGATGACCAGAAGATTGCGTCCATGATATCACAAGTCTTCAATGTCGCGGAACGTGCTGTTGTCAGTCACCTGGCTCTATGTGGTTCTACGCCGTACGATTTCACGTAGAATTGCACCACAGGCTTATATTGTCGAAATAAGGTTTTGAATATTCCCGAAGAGAATATGATGTAGCTTCCACTTGAGCGGATGAATTATCAATAAATGACAAAAATGGTCCGGTTAGCTCAAACAATGCCAGCGCCTCGCCCCAGTTATATGCAGTTAAACATCTAAACTACAAGCATGCTTAGTTTTGTGTTGTGTTGTTAACACTAACATTGACAATTTACTATAAATATATCTACAGCTTCTTGCCATAATAGTGTGTCAAGTTAGAAATTGGTTCCATGCATAAATACGGAGATAAAAGTACAATAAATTAATTGGAGCAGAAATCCGTATCATGAGGGAGTTCTAATAACCTGTACATATGGATTATCAGCCTGCAGGCCGGAGGAAGTATCTTCATGATTTTAAATCCTTAGTTTCTGTTATATCGTGGGAGATACAAGATAAATAACATACACTTGTTAATATAACACAACGGTTTATTAAACACTAGTCGATACACAACGATACACAATGTGAACTAACTTGAGCGGAACTGTCGTCTACAGTCCTCGGGTGCATATATACATAGTAGCTGGAAAGTTCCAGAATCGAATGTTCTGGGCATAGTGACTAGAATGTTCGTGTTAACTCAAGTAGCCTAAATACACAACACTGACTAGAATGTTCATGTTAACATAGCACTTTCTAGAATGTTCATGTAAATACACAACATTTCCTCCCTCTTTTAAATGGATGATTTAGGAATCAGGAGAGAATCTCAACGGTGGTCGGCGCCGGCGAGTACTCCTGCGGGGAATAAAAGGGGTTTGCGAAATAGGCGGTGCCCTGTCTACAGGTGTAGCTGGTGTGGCTGGTGGTGTTTGGACTGTTGCTGGTGTCTCGGTGAAGTGAACTCGTCTCAGGCTCGGTGGCTTGGTCGGTTGTGCGGTGGCTTCGTCGGTTGTGCGGTTACTCCATCGGTTGTGCGGTGGCTTGGTCGGTTGCATGATGACTTGGTCGGTTGCACGGTGACCTTGTCGGTTGCATGGTGATTTGGTCGGTTGCACGATGACTTGGTCGGTTGTGCAGTGACCTCGACGTGGCCTGGTCAAGTTGAGTCTCGTGCGGAGATGAGGGTACCTTTGCTCCGTTGCTGTCATAGTTCGACTGGCGTAAGCGATTGGACGTTCTTGCCCGTTGCTGAGCCGGTGTGACAATACTGCGCCCAGGCCGGACTTGCTGGCGTACGTGGCCAACAGGAGTGGTAACGCTGGGTCATACTGCATGAGTACCTGGGGCGAGGTTAGGGCGTTCTTAATGTCTTTGTATGCCCTATCGCCTTCCGGTGTCCAGATGAGAGGGTTCTTGAGCAGCATGTCTCTGAGTGGTCTGTCTCTGGTGGACAAATCGGGGATGAACGAACTGTAGTAGGTTGCTTTACCAAGGAACAGTTGGAGTTTTTCTGGTGTAGTTGGTTTCGGTACATCACGTACAGCTTGGATGTGTGCATCCGACTTGAGGATGCCTGACGCATCGATTTTGTGGCCAAGGGCTTCCAGAGAAGTTTGAGCGAAAACGCATTTGGCTCGGTTGAGCTTGAGGTTGTGTTGCCGAAACCGTTCCAGAGTGGTGCAGAGGGCCTGCATCAGATTTTCAAAGCTATCAGCAAAAACTATACTGTCATCGAAAAAACTTACGACGTTTGGGAGACCATGCAGGACTGTGTCCATTCGCCACTTTTTCTTAAGCTTATTTGCATTCTGCTTCTGCAATTACCCTCTGCCATTTAGTTAATTGTTTTTTTCCAAATAGGGGCAGATGACCTCGTAGTCCCGCCACTTAAAACAACAATGACTAACTTTTTCCAAATTTTGCTCATTATTCTCCCATATCATCACATCATCTGCATATGAAAGTGAAATTCTTAAAATTTGAGCTATTTAATACGTTATGGAATTATTTTAAGTCATGTTTCATTCTAAACCAATACCGTAGTTTATGAAAAGGTTATCACATTTCTTCCTTTATTCTTTCGTTTCACCCTCTTTGGGGTATCTAAAATTTCTGTGAATGTTGTTCCGTCGTCAGGGGCTACATATGCATGTTCACATGTGTAACCATAGCCATTCATCTTGAAATAGTTTCCGAGCTAACCACTCAAGCATTTCTCGCAGCACTCAGGCGATTCATCGCAAGAAGAGGATTTTGCAGTAACATGTACTCCGACAATGGTACCGATTTTCAAGGTGCTAATAGAGAACTCAAGGAGCTCAAGAACTTTTTTTATTCAAGAACGAACTAAGAGAGGACATTAGTAATTTCGCTAGTATTTGTGGATTTAAGTGGCATTTTATACTTCCTCATGCCCCTAACTTTCGAGGGCTCTGAGAAGCCGGAGTGAAATCCCTCAAACATCATTTAAGAAGAATTCTAGGAACGTTACATTTTACTTATGAAGAATTAGCTACATTAACTGCGCAAATTGAGACTTGCTTAAACTCGCGTCCTCTCCTAACTATATCAAACGATCCCGATGTGTCTACCTTGACACCGGGACATTTTCTTATAAGGTGAACCCCTCACTACTCTTCCCGAACCTGATCTCACATCATGTAAATTGCCTTTCTTAAATAGATATACGGTTCTTCAACAAAGACTCCAAACCCTTTGGAAGAGATGGTCATCAGATTATCTCACTCATCTACAGCAGCGCAGCAGGTGGACGACCTCCTCCTGCAACGTATCACCAGGTACGGTGGTGCTCATACGAGAAGACAATGTTCCCCCTCTCCAGTGGCCCCATGGTGTTATCACTGAAGTGCATGGCAGTAAAGATAAGTGATAAGAGTTGTGTCAGTGAAGTCGTTCAATGGTATTTTTAAACGACCGGTTTCTATAATAGCTCCCTTACCAATCGAGCAGACAAATAACTTTATTGGTCAACAATTCAGTGTTTTTATTTTAGATTTTGAAATCTACGTATTTCAAGGTGGGGAGTGTGTTTGTTCTTTGTTTACTCTCATGGAGATTGTATAATGTTATTTTACCACAGTTGGTACACGAACAAGGTACATTTATTTATGTTTGGGTTGGCAGCAGCAACCTTTATTATTGGAAGTTAGCTATCCAACATGGCCGAACGTTGCTATTATTCGGAGCATTAGCTCATTTGCATTCTATGAGAATTATTTCTTATATTGTACATATGGAATTACTGTAATGGCTGCATTAGTGTGTGTTATCTGTCATTCAGGAGAAGGAATGCAGAAGATCAATTTTTCAAGTAGTTCCTACTTTTTCTCCACGACACCTAGCTGCGGAATTGGCTACTAGATGCCATCACAGCCAGCACCTGGTGGCGATCGTTAAAACTAATATATCGTTATAAATTTAACCTACAAATTTAGCTTGTACAAGTGGATTTAGTGGATAAATCTATAACTTGGAACCGTCGCGCCGGCTTTACATCCCCTCCAAAGGAAGGCATACTGAGAGAATTTTAACGCTCTTAAATAAATCCGACGACTTGAACCTGCGATCTTTGGCATAGAAGCTCAGCATGCTACGCCACTGAAGCCGCCAAAGAGGAATGTGTAATGACGAGCTGTTTATTTTATCAACGTACCTTGGCCATTGGCTGCAATAAATATATCATTAAACCCAAAACATTACTATTATATATAAGGTGCGTTCAAACAGTAACGATCCGGAGTCTGGAATGCGCAAACCGGTGACGACATCGGCAAATCATGGCGTGTGTAACGAGGTGTGGTTCCGACCAAAGCGTGGAAGGTCACAGCCCATCGCTAGAGGGCACGCGTGCACGTCACGTGACGATACAAAGCGAGCAGCAGCATGCATCAATCGTCCAAGGCTGCCTGTCGCATTGCAAACAGTGTCATGGGGGCGTCAACCGAAGAGCAAAGATGTGTTGTTCGGTTTCTGACAGCGGAAGGAGTAGGGGGAACGGACAATCACCGCCGAATGTCACAAGTGTACGGCGAACACTACATGTCCCTTGCAAGGGTCAAGGCGTGGCACAAGCGCTTCAGGGAAGGACGGGTGTCGTTAGCCGATGATGCCCGGTCTGGGACACCCCCTGCATTACCGATGACAACGTCCAGCTGATTGATGCACTCATTACCCAGGAGCGCCGAGTGACAGTGACCGCCATAGCCGCCGTGGTCGGATTGAGCGTCGGAAGTGTGCACACCATCATGAAGGAACGACTGCAAAGTGTGTGCCCAGTGGGTGCCCCACAGTCTTCAACCACACCAGGAAGCATGTCGAATGGACCACTGTCTTGGTCACCTGCAGCTCTATGCGAAGGAAGGGAATGGGTTCCTGGCACGAGTGGTGGCTGGAGATGAGTCATGGTGTCATCACTTCGAACCAGAATCCAAACGACAAACGCTCTGGTCGGAACCACACCTCGTTACACACGCCACGATTAGCCGATGTCGTCACCGGTTTGCGCATTCCAGCCTCCGGCTCGTTACTATTTGAACGCTCCTTATATAATTATTAGGGTCTAGAATTTTTGTTGGTTCTCCGGAACATGAAAGAAGGTATCATTTGCCAGAGTGGGGGCGTGGAAAGAGCCAGAGGACAAATATTCTAAGGATGGCCGCTATACTTCGATCGTTTGATCTTCGGATTCCAGTTCCACCCAGAAGTAACGCATACTGTCCCGCTGTAGTATAAATTAAACAGGGTCTTTCACTTAAAGTGCCCGGCCTCACGGTTGGCGCACCGCTGCAGGTAGAAGGTCGAGCCACAGGTCAGACGAGCACATTGCAACACGGAGCTGAGACAGTTGCGACGCGGGATTTGACAAGTAAAGTCGACTTCGTTATTTCGTTTATAGACTATTTTAGGTTACACGTCTTATAAGTTTATAACGTGTGTACGTGGTTATTCTTTAATTGTTATTGTGTTTCAAAAGTTTATAACTTGTTATTGCTAAGTGTCTATTGCTTCAATTTTTATTTATGGAGGAAATTGAAAAATAAGGTTTATGCAACAAACCCTCACACTCTAGATGAACTCAAACTAAATATCACGAGGGAATTTGAGGCCATCTCGGTGGATGAACTAATGCGTGTGAATGAGAATTTCCTCAGAAGATGCCGGAAAAGTGTAGATGCAGGTGGAGGACATTTTCAACATCTTCTCTGACAATGATTTTACTTTGATTATGTGTTATGTGTGCTTGTTATTTACATGGGATTCGAACGGGCGATCTCTCGACCCCAAGCTCGGTGAGTTGCCATTTGCTCGTCGGATTCTACACGCGCCACGTCGCGCGGGCGGCCCCACTTTAAGTGAAAGACCCTGTAGTAAAGATCTCGTTGTTATGCCCCCATCACTACTAACTGGACTTGGACTGTTTCAGATTTCGATGTTCAGAACCCTGTTGACGCAAACTGGTGCTAATCTCATAGACAATTATAGGCCGCTGCAGAATCGTAAAGACCGAACGATCAAGTATGTCGACATTTACCTGGAACCTCCCGCAGACGCTGACATTGAATGGTGTACCGGTACTTAAAATATAAAAGTTGTGCAAAGAACCAAGTGTTTTATTATCAATGAACTTACCTAGATAAGAGTAAGAGTTACTTTTTTCACGTATGACGTGTTGTTGATTCTTTACAGACTTTGCGACATCATGATCATGTAGCCCCGTTTAGTTGCGTGTGTGTACAATTTGTCTGATAACCTGTGTTACTGTGATATGTGTACTAGTGTGTGTACTTGTAAACGAGTAGAATGTGGGTGATAAGCGGCTGTGGCATTACCTTAGGTACCGACCCGGCAATTGCCTGGAGTAGAAGTGGGAAACCATGGAAAATTACTTCCAGGATGGCTGATGTAAATCAAACCCACATATTCTCAGTTTTGGCTCACAAGGCTGAAACCCTCAATCCAGAATTAAGTTTCATGGTAGAGACGGGAATAAAACCTGGCGCTCACGGTGACAGCCAAGAATGCCAGGCACTACGCTACAAGGCGGACAAAGAATTAACTCAATGAATAAGAAAATAAGTAAATAAATTGATCAATAAACAAAACAGGCTGAATGAGAATGAATGAATGAATGAATGAATAGATTTAATAACTAAGAAATACATTTAATAATAATTATAACAATAATAAAAACAGTATTGATAATAATAATTAAAATAATAATAATAAGAAATCTCTTTCGATAAACGCTAAGCTGAAACACTATAATTCCATAATGTAAAAACTACAACAGACAAATTACAGAAAACTGACAGAAGAATTATTAGAACAATTATTAACAAAAAACACCAACTTGATGGACAGTGGAGATTGTTGCCTAACAACATCGTCTATCTTGAATGTGAATCAATAATAACTACAATGCGTAAAAGAAGAATATCCTTTTTCTGTCACATATCTAGACTGCCAGAAACCAGGATACTGAAACAAATTACTTTTTGAAAAATAAAATCAATAATAATTGCTTCAAAGACGTTCAGGATGATTTGGAAGAATTGGGTATAACTCGGCAACAAATCAAAGACAGAGAAGAAAAGAGGATTTTGAAGATCAAAAGCATAAGTCTCAAACTAATAACAGTTGAACGGAAACAATATACTCTATCGGACACACAAAGGGCTTCCAGGTCGGAGAGGATGAGAAAGTTCAGGGAGGAGAAAAAGAAGAAATTTACTCAAATGTATTGATTTAAGTGCTCCAATGTGGGCGTAAAATATGTAAATAATAATAAGAAAAAGAATAATAACTATGGTACTGGACAGTTTTAAATTCAGAGACCTAGTTGACAATAATTAATTTTCAAACCACTCAAACATTGCATCTAAAATCCTGGATGGAGGAGCGCCGAAAGGGCCATAGCGAGAAGATGAAGAGATTTTGGGAGGACAAGAAAGCAAGACCATCTGGATAGGTTATATCGCACTTCTTAACGGGCATAACTATGTAAAAATAACAATAATAATACACAATAAGAATTGTTGATATACGTTATTTAACCCGTTGAGTGCTTCGCCCGTCTATAAACGGTGCACAAGAACTTTTTTTTTCATTTGCTTTTGAGTGCCGAGTCTATCTCTGGCATGTACTGCCATCTATTGGGCATTATGCAGTACTACTTGAGTTTGGATTTTTGCACCCGGAAGTAACTAACATAGCATTTTTGTTGATGTCTATCCTCTCTACAGCTGGAGTTCATCTGAGATGTAACAAGCATGGCGGAAAAAATTCTTCACGCCACGTTGTGATTTCGGATCAAAGAATATAATTTGATGTACTAGTGAGGAGCAACAAGAATTACTTGTCTACTGATTTTGGGAAATAACTTTATTTTGGGCCCTTTACCTGGTATGAAAATGATGCAAGCTTGGGCACAAAAATTTCGATGAAAATGAATA
Source organism: Meconema thalassinum (assembly GCA_946902985.2). NCBI lineage: Eukaryota > Metazoa > Arthropoda > Insecta > Orthoptera > Tettigoniidae > Meconema > Meconema thalassinum. Next base: position 221,137,664 of record OX336391.1, read on the forward strand.
TAAACGTAGGATTTTGAATGTGCATTTAGATTACTAAAGACCCAAAACCAGTGGCGTACGCAGGATTTCCTTCTGGAGGGGGTTTCATAAATATAATAGGGTAATTGTGTACATTATTATTAAAGGGGAAGATGACCTTGCTGTTCCGCCCCTTAAAACGACAGTTGTCATCATCATAATTAAAATGATATTTCGATTAATATTCATAAAAAACAATAATTAAGTAACCGTTCTCTTTGCATGAAAACTATTTTAGGCCTCATTATTTTTTCGACACATTAAAGAAATGAAAAACAATATAAACAAGAAGTTCCGTGACGAACTAACGAGCCTACTTTTCTTAAAATTTAACATTCATGCCAATGATTAATCGATATGGATCTATCTAGAATAATGACGAAATTAAGTTGGTAATATCGACATTTCTAATTAGTTTGAAATACTGTATACCTGGCATAATGTAGCCTAATAGAGCACTACAGTTGGCAGCCCTGGTGACTGAATATATTCTTAGTTCCATCTCTTAAGGTACAGAATACAAAATTTGGTTGGAGTCCAATGAAGAGCATGGACGTTACATGCAGTTAAACATTGGATCTAACAGCGCGCGTAAAATCATGTTGGCAACAGTGTCATGCATGTATTGGTCAGAAATAATCTGAAATAATATGATCTATTGTTGTGCCAATTTTGAATGAAATCCATTAGTTAGTATAGAAGTTACATGTATTTTAAAATTGGACCTATCAGCAGGCTTAGAATGTCAGGTACTATACGTGTGCAAAGTTTAGAGCTATTGGCTTGCATTCTTTCTGATATATTGATATTAGGGTAACAAAAATAGAGACAGCATTTATTAACAGTTGGCAGCCCTGGTTGCTCTTAAGAATACGCATAGTCATAGCTGTTATGGTACACATAGCACATACGAAATTTGGTTGAAATCCAAATGATAGTATGGAAGTTACATGTATTTAAAGTTGGACCTCTCAGCAGGCTTAGAATCATGTTGGTAGCACTGACGTATATAAGTTACTCCTAATTAATATAGAATGTCAGGGACTATACGTGTGCATAGTTTAAAGCTGTCGGCTTGCATACTTTCTGATATATTGGTATTTGGATAAAATAAATTAGGAGCATTTTTTAACAGTTGGCAGCCCTGGTAGGTCTGAAGAATACGCTCAGTCATATCTGGTTATGTACACATACAACATACGAAATTTGGTTGAATTCCAATGGATAGTGTAGAAGTTATATGCCTTTAAATATTGGACCTATCAGTAGGCTTATAATCATTTTGGCAACACTGCTATGTATAGCCTTCTGGAAATTAAACTGCAATATTATTATCTATATGTGTGCCGATTTTGAAATAGCTTCCATTCGTACCTTCCAAGATATCCAACATGGAGCTCAAATTTCAATTGCGATTTTTCAGCAGTTGGTAGCACTGACATCATTTTCAAATATGGCCGTGAGATATTCAGGTATAGATCTTTACTCCTACCAAATTTTATTTCGATTGCTCCAGCCGTTTAGGAGTTGATAGGGGGGGACACACACACAGCCAGACAGACAGAAGGACAGACAGACAGACAGACAGACACACATTTCCCGGATCGATCTCATAAGACTACTTTTTCCTCATTTTTGCAAAATGTGAAAAGTAGGCTAAAAATATGGAAAACATTAACTAAATATAAAACCTGAAACGATGCAGTGGTATCATCATGACCATAGTTACGTGGTTGCTTAAAATATTGATACTATGTGAATAATGTTTTGCTCTCCGTGTTCCTACTGCCATTTTATTGACTCTCAAAATCTGCCTATCTTGATGACTTTATCTGTATCATTAATTGGAATACATTTCAGAAACTCCTCATGTACTGAATTATCTTTAACGAAACGGACACACAATTAAAGCAACCCGAAGGGACGTGGAAAAGCTTACCGATCGCACACGTTAACAGCAAAACTGATCTAAGGCTAGCTCCAACACAGAAGGAGGAGTCTCGCTGCGAGTAGAGTGCAGCACTGAGGTAGCAAATAGCTATCTGGGCAACTCAGCAGTTAAAAGGTTAAAATGAGGCCTGAAAAACCGAACTGTCCAATCCACTGGACTTAAAACATATTTTCTGTAGCTGAAATAGACAACTGACATAAATTGTACTCACGCATTCGGATTGAGCGCTAGGGCTTGTAAATGTTCGTTTGACACGAGCCACTGTAAGTGCATGCCCGCACATTTGTTCACATTTAACGTATGCCATGTTATATTCCTTCTGGGTGATAACAATTTCCGGGCCATGGTCGCAGTGAGCTAGGCTAAGAGGAAATTGCACTGTTCTAGGTCAGATTTCCTCTGGGCTAGGCTATTCAAATCACGAGTGAGCACACATGTTGGAAGGTAATATCGACCCAATGCTCCCATATGGCACACTGCACTACCTATAATTTATGAAGTTCATTCTCACAACTTCTTCGGCCCCGTATTGTACAGCTCGGAGACAATTAAGATATTAATTATGCATTGCTCAGTTCACCAACAGCCTTATGTGAGAACGACCGAATATAATCCGACTTCATGGCAACAGGAATAATCAAATCATTAGTCTACCCAGCAAGCAAGCAAATCCAACTCCCTACAAGACATGGAGGCCCGTGAAGCAGTGGAAGGTAGAGGCTTCCACCTTTAGTAACATCGACACATGATGGGATGGAGTTGTCAGCTTCACCTTTGCTCCCAGGAATTACCCTAAACCCATTTATGTTGTAGACTGTGTGAACCTCAGGGCCATCTGAGTTTCTGAAAGTGGTAGTGTTCGTTTCTTAAATCCACTCGGCTACCTCGATGGGAATCTAACCCACTCCCTTTCAGTTACAATCTAAGTGCCTCTACCGACTGAGCTACGCAGCTGCCTTAGGAAAAGTAAATATGATAATGAGAACAAATATTAATAACTAACTGGATAGAACCCAACTTGTCAGAAAAGGTAGCATTCTCCGCTAGATTTATAGTAGTGTAACCTTCCTAGGTCACAAGGGATAACCCTCACTTTCGGGACTTATGATTTTCATAATCGTCCATATATTTCTATTTGATGCCTTTTTATGTTGTATAAGAATTTAGTGAAGTGTATAATATCATGTGATTGATTCCCAATTAATTTGTTTACGTTTTAAGATATTGTAATTAGCAGGATCCGAGTCAAGTTAGATATGAATATTTTAACATTGTAATAATCTTTAGTTCGATGCTCTGGAAATGTGTCCAGCAACCAGGAAGCTAACACTGGGTTTTTCTCTCGCACGCTCAGTGAATGATTACTCATGCAGGTAGGAGGTTTGGCAACCCTGTGCTTGGGGTGTGTCTATGGTATATTGGAAGAATAAGGAGGCGCTCCTTATTTGGTAATGGTTTTTCGGGATTGGCTGTACCCGTGTAGGAAGTCAGGTAGACCAGTGATTTGTGGAGGGGAGATGAAAGATATTAGGAATTGTCGAGGCTGTGAAGACGACTTTCTTGTGTAGAGTGGTGGGACTTTCTTGTGGACTCCGTGGGGAGTTGAACTCTTATTCAGGACTCCGTGAGGGAGTGAACTTCTGGTTTGGACTTGTGTGTGCGTGGAGAAGGAAGGTATTTCAGACGATCACAAGTATGTGTTCTAAGTTCAATTACAAAGTTGCTGGCTATGCGCCTAGTTTCAGACAAATCGCCTAGATTCTCTGTCTCGAATCGCATGGAAGTATTGTAAACTAAAGTCTGGGTACTGAAATTCAGAGACCATAGCGGTAAATTTGATGAACGACGAATACTAGTAAAATATGCTATGTAATAAACTCAGGAGCGAAGTAGTTGCGTTAATCCAGCACACGGATTTAAAGCATCTTTATACAATCAGATCCACGAAGCTATATAAATCGTTGGATTCTGACCACCAACATAATACTGTACGTAATGTTGAGAAGCATGCGTGTGAAATAACTAGTAACTGTGCTCCGAGTAAGTAGGACTGATTCTCTGGGAGCATCAACCCCAGAATCAGTAGAGTTAAGTAATCACTAGGGCTCGGATTTGTAGGTGCTAAACATCGGGAAAATATTTATTTCTTATGTTTTAAAAATGCCTGAAATATGAGACAAAAAAGCAAAAATATTTAATTATAATTTAGTTTAGTTAGTTGGTTAGTTATTGTTGTTTTAAGGGGTGGAACTACGAGGTCATCTGCCCCTATAATTTAGTTTATTAATGTGAATATAAACAATATGCAGTACTCACGAATACAATCTTTGCTATGTCTCACTGCCTGCTGAAGCATTTCAATTCACAACGAGATACATCTTCAGGTTGTCCATCACAAATGAACGACGATTATCGCAAAACACTTCTTCTGAAGGCGCGAAACTGCGGCAATAAGTTTCTTGCCCTTGAGGTGTTGTGTAACTTGAGATCAATATTTAGCTTTGATTGCTTTCCCACATGGTTGGCAGAACAGAACATGTAAAATTATCTTTAAATTCTGCAACAGACGATAACTTGTAGTTGTTTTTACTTTAGGCATCGTAGAACTGCCTTACACTTCACAGTGCCAGAAATGAACTGCATGTGAGTGACACTGGTTCCAGGTAGCTGGGTAGGCCTACCACGTGGTGCAATATGGCTATGCACAAGGAAATCCCAGGCTTCCACAGTGAGTGGCACGGGACGACAAGTTAAGAATAACACAGTTGCAAGCTCACATACGCTCTGCATGAAGATTAGACAGCTCAAAGGTTGAAGTAACACAGAGCAAGAGTGCAATAAACTGAGAGAATTTAAAAACTTTAAATATTATGTGTTTTATGTGCTAAAAAGTGAAAAACAGGAAATTATGTTTTTATAGAAGAAATACATAAAATATGTATTTACATAAAAAAATATTTATTTACCTAAAAATCCGAGCCCTATTCATCACAGATGAGATCAACGCCTGTAAGTACCAGTCATCATTACTTCCGAGGGTCATCAATGTATGTCATAAGTGTGCCTGTGTAAATATGATAGGGAGTGTTTGGTAGTCTGTACGACAAGGATCCTGCAAAGTGTGTTATTATGTCTGGTATCAGAATAGATATTAATTTTTAACAGATCTCTAGTGTCTTTCTTTTATGCGGTAACCAGTGCAGTTAAGTGTGAATGTTTATTGCTGCTGTTCATATCGTACAGGTGTTTAACCCCCTTACACCCCGGTTAGTTACAGTAGAGCCATCCATACTTCCTTCTTGCGGTTTCAGAGCTACTCTACAGCTATTTAGCGGTCAGAAGTGAAATCACTTTAACTAGGCAATCGCAAGCAGCCATTCGAATCGATATATCACGACAAATCGAGTTTCGTTCACGATGTCGCGATTTCGTGAACGACACTCAAATTTTCGTGATATTTAATTAATTTAATTTAATTATTAATCAAACCACAAACTACAGCTATGCCAGCCCTTCATGCTTGTACAAATTACAACCAAATAACAAAAGTAAAATATAAAATAAAATTTAACAAATCTCCAAGCAAAACCAGTCCAGATCAAGAGCCGGTTGAATGTCCTTGTTCGTAGCAGCGTCGTCAATGGCCAAGATGACGGTTCCAAATAAAGTTTAAGTTCTTGTTCACCTGCTTCAGGAACGTCCTCTTGTTTGTGGATAAGTCCAGCTCGCGTTTACTTGCAATGCTACTGTACAAGGATGATAATATGCGATGTTGGAAGGATCTTTGGATTATGGAATGTTTAGTATGTGGACTGTGGAGAATATTTTTGAGCCTGGTAGGGAACCGAAAGGAGCTCTTAGTTTGAAAAGTGACAGCAGGTGGTCCGAACGGTAATGGCAATTTAAAATATATTGTAGGAAGGACCGATCAGTTACCTGTCGAATCGTGTTGTGGGGAGGTATTTTTATGGTTGAAAGTACCTGCTTAGTGTCTAAACCTTGGCATTCTGTTCCTTACAATGGCAGCAAAGAGGGATTGAATTCTGCTTAATTTAGCAATGTTTGACGGGCATGAATTGTCCAAATGGGACAGTAGTAGTTTGCAATGGGCTGGATTATCGAGAGGTAATAGAGGCGAAGAGCTGTGTGATTTGATATTTCTGAGAAGTGGTAGAGTATGCACAGGAATTTCATGGCTTTGGATAAATAATGTTGTATGTGTTCTAATCTTAGCTGCTTGTCGAATATGACCCCGAGAACTCCGTGACGCGCAACTGCATTAATGAGCCTGTCAAGTAAGGAATATGTTGTACGTACTGGGGAATTGCGTAGGGTAATTGTTAATTATTGAATGGCTGCCTGTGATTGGCTAGTTAAAGTGATTTGACTTTTGAACACTAGATAGCTGTAGAGTAGATCTAAAATTTCAAAACGGAAGTAAGGATGGCTCTACTATAATAAGCTGGAATTGGGCCATAGACCGACTCAGAATCACGCAATAATTAACCGAAGCACTACACTACAGTCATACGACCGAAAGCTCTCTATGCTATGGAGGTAGGAGAGCAGTAGGTGTTCTAGCTCACAGCCTACTTTCTCGCAAACTTTGTCGATAGCTCGCGAACCAATGGTCAGATTTTAACAAATGCGGTGTGCTTGAACTTTGGGTGACGTTCTCTTTCCTATGGCCCACTCGTTATATTAAAAAAAATAGAAAATTTCTGTTTTTGAAAGTAGGCGATAGTTTTAAAACTAATCATGATAGAACGTTGTATAATGGTTAAAACGAATGGTCTTTATGTCATTTATTGTTAGAACAAAACTTTGTATATTTAATTTTTTATACGTTGAATTGTGAAATTGGATCTATTTTGGAAACTAGGAATGTTACAAAATAGTTTGTTTGACGTAAATGAAAGGTCTTTAGCCCCTCTACCTACAAAATAAATTTCAAGTCTCTAGGACAAAAATAGTAGTGTGGCAAGGAGAGAGGTGCCCATAATCGCGCGCGAGCTTGAATACGTATGGCTATGTTAGAATTGGGTTACGTGAGGGGGGGGGGGGAGGGGGGGGGGGAAGGAGGGAGAGGACTAGGATCGAGTGAGGGGTTGTTTAGATGGTATTTTTTCCTCTCTATTTGATGGTGAGGTTATTTTTTTAAATGGGTGCATTATTGGAAGCGAAATTTGGGGTAAACAAACAAAAGTTGACATGTAAATTATTTGTGGTCGCGCTGTCCCCTATTTTGGGGTAAAAACCTGATTTTATACTTTTTGTTATATTTGGCAAATCTCTGGTCGGATTTTAACAAATGAGGGGTCCAAGGACTCGGGGTGACACCCTCTTTAGAATGTGGTAGTTATTTTTCCAAAAGAAATTTCACAAAGGGCCTAACGCCATACATGTCCATGCACATTGCTTGGTCGACCGAATGTTATAGGTTTTCATATCCTACAACCGTCTGCTGTGCCACAGAGCAGTCTCGCTCATCACCGTTTACTGACACGTTAAAGATCCCCTTTAGGGATAAAAATCTTAGCACGCTTCACGCATTTTGGGATATTTGCCTCCATTCATTGTACATAGGAAAAATCGTAAAACGAACCCTCGCCCTGTCGTAGATCGCCCCGCCGAAATATCGATTGCTCTATTGAACACGGCCACCGTGGCCGGCGACAGGCTCCTTCAAACACACCACGGTGGTACCGTCTCTCTATCTACGATCACTTTTCATTTAAAATTAAAAATCAGGTAAAAAAAGTTTTAAAAACGAAAATTTCTTCAACATGTATAGCGTTAGGCCCTTTGTGAAATTGTTTTTGGAAAAATTACTACCACATTCGAAAGAGGGTGTCACCCCGAGTCCTTGGACACCTCATTTGTTAAAATCGACCATGGATTTGCCGAATACAGTATAAGTTAACAAAAGTCTAAAATCACGTTTTTACCCCAAAATAGGTTTTCCCTCCTACTTGACACAGACATCCTCGTCAATAGGACAGCGCGACCAAAAAATGACATGTCAACTTTTGTTCTAACTTTATTGCTTAGCGAGATATCAGCAAAAATCACAAAAAACACATGTTTACCCCAAATTTCGTTTCCAATAATCCACCCATTTAAAAAAATAACCTCACCATCAAATAGAGCGGAAAAATTTCATCTAAACAACCCCTCAGTCAATCCTAGTACACCCCCCCTCACCTAACCCTATTCCAACGAAGACATACGAATTCAAGCACGCACGCGATTATGGGCAGCTCTCTCCTTGCCACACTACTATATCTTTTGTCCTAGACAATTGACATTTATTTTTTGGGTAGAGGGGCTAAAGACCTTTCATTTACGTCAAACAAACTTATTTGTAACATTCCTAGTTATCAAAATAGAGCCAATTTTAAAATTCAACGTTTAAAAAAATGTAAAATATATAAAGTTTTGTTCTAACAATAAAGGATATAAAGACCATTCGGTTGAACCATTATACAACGTTCTATCATGATTAGTTTTAAAACTATCGCCTACTTTCAAAAATAAAAATTTTCAAAACATTTTTAAAAATATAACGAGTGGTCCATAGGAATGAGAACGTCACCCCAAGTCCAACGACACCTAATTTGTCAAAATCCGGCCATGGGTTCACGAGCTATCGACAAAGTCCGAGAGAAAGTAGGCTGTGAGCTTGAACTCCTACAGCTCCCCTACTTATGGAGTGTCGGTCTATGAATAAAAGTGGCTAGATGGATTATTGGAGGTCAGAGAGAGAAGAACTCTCAGAATGATCTTAGGACGAGTACTAGAGTACCGGATACATTACAACTCGGAGCTCTACGAACAAATAGAGAGGCTTTCTGAATGTGCCAGGAAGAGGAGGGTGGCCTTTTCTAGTCATGTGGCAAGATTGCCTCCAAACACACTGACCAACAGCCTGTTCACCTTCTGACGAAACAAGAAGGTCCGTACCACTTGGATGATGATGATAATTGTATTTTTAAGGGGCCCAACATCTAGGTTATCGACCCTTAATGATATAGGTGATAGTGAAAGATTAGATGAGAATGAAAACTATAACTAATACTAACTGTTACGTAACTACTTGATAACGGACCGATAATACGCTTTGTTATATAGGGTGCCATCTGTGGGTTACCTTTTGAAGTGACTTCGCATCAATGTGAATGAAACGCACCCGCCGAGGAGTTTAAGCTATGCATTTATGGAACTCGACCAGTATTATTGGAATCTCGAGAGGATCGCAATAACAATAAGAAGAACGGAAGGTCTGCCGACATGTCTGAATTCGATAAAAGGTCCTTCAAAATGTTTCGTTTCCCGTGCTAAATTATTCATAAAGCGTAAGAAGATGTTGGTGAAGACACGTGGGAATGGCTGATTGTATTCTCGGGCTATAAGAGAAATGTGTATGGCTATTATTTCCGAAAGGAGTATCTTCTGTGAACTTCTTGATCGTCTCCAGCAAAGCTAAGTGATATCTTATTTATCTTGGTGTTAGCAAGCCTCGGAGAAATGCATTTCTGAAGAAGAAATAGTCATGTCCTCCCTTCTTTCAGTGTTAATGTGTCCCTGATTCTTCGATCTTTTGGTTAGATTGGAAATTGTCCTGTTTTGGTTTATGGGTTATTATTTATTGTCCTCCTATTTTTATATTACATAACGTAGAGATGAATCGTGTTGTTGTTTGGGTTGTAATCTTTTTTCTGGTTATTTGTAGTTGTGGTTTTGTTTTGTTTTGTTTTTCTTTGTGTTATATTTTTTGTGGAGTTTTTCTTCTTATTCGTCAGGAAACGTGATTGATATGTATGGGCGGTATTTCTTAGTAACCTCTACCTCTTGTTTTCAGTATGGGATGATTCTTGGACCTTGAGGGGTTAGTAATGTTTGTGCTTTATTGTAATTTGAGCCTAGACGTAGGAGTGTGTGGTGTTCACACATTGGCTGACCTCGTCAGTCTTAATAGTGAGAACACACACAATGTTTGTTTTTGTTTTATTAGTGTTTTACGCTATGTCTGTCATCTGTGCTGCCTTATGGATAACCCTCTGGGTTCTTTTTCTTTCGTCCTTAAGGTCTGGGCAGACATTTCTTCAAAAGCGTATTTGTCTTCTGTTCGGTCGACCAGTGCTCCTTGGAATTTCCCTCTTTCTTTCGTTTCCCATAAGGAGTGGACGGACAGTAGAACCTGTATGTACCGAAAGGCTTCTCATATTATTATCACGTTTCTAGACACATATTTAAGGGTGGGTTAATGTTTGTTTAAGTGGGAGCTTGACTGAAAGTTGAGGGTAGTTCTTGGGGTTTGTTTTGTAACTTTCAGTTGAGAAGCAACACGTATTCTCTCTTACTTTTATTAATGAGGTTTATCAGGTTTTCTTGCCGTTAGTGGGGGGCGTGGTGGCTCAGCGGTCTAGCTGTATGCCTCTCACCAAGGCGGTCCGGGTTCGATTCCCGGTCAATGAATGTGAGATTTTCGAAGTGAAATGCCATGTCCTGTGGTTCGGATTCCACGTAAAAAGGAGGTCCCGTGGCTCATGATCTCAAGATTAACGGTCACGTTAAACTACAAGCTTCCTTTTTTTCTTGCCGTTAGTGACGTGGATGTTTATGGCATGGACCCGGGCCTGTTATCTATGTTCATTTTACTGTTGGTAAGATGTCTGAATCTCATACTTCGTCCGGATAGAAGATTTATTCAGGTGGTTTATGAAGTCGGGTTATGTTTGATCGAGGGGTTGTTGTTGTTATTTATTCAAGGGTTACGTTTGTATCTTTATTTTATTATCTTGGAGTTTCTTGTTTTGTTGGTTACGTTCTGTAGTGGTGGATGTTTTGACCTATTTTCCTTTACTGCAGTTTTGTTGGTGATACTTTTGTTTTAATTTATTAAGGGGTTTATTTCGCTTGTACGACTTCATATGCTAGTTAGAATATTTCTTCTGGTTACCTTTGTAATCAGCCTTTGGTGGGACGAAAGTATTATTTCGTATTTATTAATTATAGCATTCCCTTTGATTTCATTTGTCATTTGATGCGATCTCCAATCTAACCAGTGTTAGGCTTCTCTGTTCGTTTTGATATCTTTATTGTGTTTTTAATATTTATATTATTGCTTCGTTTTGTTAACCTTGTATATTTTATTACAGCCCCATCACCGATCATTTACCATTTCATGCGCTTCTCACGTCCCTCGTTTACCTTGTTTTGTTAATAAATTTGTTTACAACCTTTACTCGAGATGTGTAGTTTTTAGTAGTTGTATCTCCATCTGTTTCAAAATGTGAAAAAAGTACACAACTGGGTTATTACATCCACGGCCGGTCCTTTACCGCGCATGCGAGAAACCTGTTTTGGTTTCTCAGTCTGGCCATCGACTGCGTGCGTGGGGTGCGTTTGTCTCACTAACTACAGACTTACATACTAGAAGAAGAAATGGTAAACAAATCAAGGATAAGGCAAATAAAGGACAAGAAGATAAGAAATGTCCTCAACCCTCGAAGAATGAGCATTGAGGGACTTGGAAGAAAGGAGAGCCACGAAAGGCAGATAGGAAAGGGAAAGATGAAAGGGCCCGCCCCAAAGTCAGTGGAAAAAGGAAAAAAAAACGGACCCAGCTCAGAAATCCCTCGGGATCACCAAACTCCTGAACTCTCCAGCCGTGAGCCCCTGAGGGTCTAGCAATATCCAGGGTGCACCCGAGGTGGTGGGGCTACATACACCCTGCCTCCTTGAGGGCCATGAGCAGAAGGCAGGAGATAACACTTACCACTAGGCTGACTGAAGCTGAGAAAGACATCAAAGAACTGGGACTAACAGACCTACAGTACAAGACAGACAAACTGTGAGGAAGTCCGTGGTTTTCAGGACAAACATCTAAGGAAAGACGCCCCCTGGTCGGAGGAAAGAAAATAAATACACCGGGAAAAGATGCGTCATTACTGGACACAACTCAAAACCCAACAGTTGAACAAGCGTGGTCTCCAGTCCTGTCCGGAAGAGCTGTTGTTGTTTAATTGAGGAGCTTTGCGACATTGTGGTCATGTAGCCCTGTGAGAAATCTGTTTGATAACATGTGCCATTGTGATGGCTGAATTAGTGTGTGCATTTGTACTGTAATTCAGATGAGGATTGGGAAGGAGGTGGTGGTTGGTTGGTTCCTCAGTTTAGGGGCTGCGACAATGCGGTCATATAGCCCCGTGTACTTTGGGTGTGTGTAGAACCTGTCTGATAACCGGTGTTAAATGTGATGGCTGTATTAGTGTGTGTTATCTGTTTTAATTCAAGTAAGGACTGCAGACGGTCAACTTTTAAGTAGTTCCTACTTTGCTACCAAATGCTACCGTCCACGACACCTAGCTTGCAAGGGAAGGAGGCGGCGAGAATTCAGTGTCTGGATAAAAAATAAAATTCCAAAGCAGCTGACGATATTCAATTAGCACGGCTCATTCATAATATGAGATGAAGCCCCAATTGCAAATATTCATTTATTAATGTGTGTGATGAAAATCCACAGCCTGCTTCCAGTCTCCGACCGGGTCAGGAATGGAATGAATGAAGCCCCCATCTAGCGGCGAGGTTATGAAGTGTGCCGGCTGCCGAAGCCTGCCGCACTCCTCTGGAGTAATGATTAAATGAATGACAGATGAGATGAAATGATAGTGGAGAGTTTTGCTGGAATGAAATTGTGACAGGGAAAACCGGAGTACCCGGAAATAAACCTGTCTGCCTCCGTTTTGTCCAGCACAGATCTCACATGGAGTGACCGGGATTTGAACCTCGGACCCAGCGGTGAGAGGCCGGCGTGCTGCCGCCTAAGCCACGGAGGCTCTTAATGTGTGTGATAAGTCTTCTAAAATATATTACGGGTAACGACATTCTTTTTGGTGGGTAGGCTAATTATTATTATTGGAGGGGACTTTTGGCAGGTTTTGCCTGATTCACCACACGCGTCTCGCCAAACAAGTAGGCTATTCTTAATTGAATTAACCCAATGACAGCTACGGCCGCCTATACACGGTGCATGAGAACTTTTTTTTGGCGGCGAAATATTTTGCCTGGCCGCCATGTTAGATTGGTGAATCGTATTTAAATTAGAGGGGCACGGTCGGGGTTGGACAGAATATTACTATGTTCTTACCGAGTTTCATTGAAATCGCTCCAGGCGTTACATTGTATTATGAGGGGACACACATACACACACACGCGCGACAAAATATGATCCCATAAGCCTATTCTTTCATATGATGAAAATAGGCTAAACATAGGTTATAGCACGCTCCAACATGGTCATAATGATGTATTTTGTGTGTGTGTGGGGGGGGGGGGGGGGAGAGAAGAAATGCATTTACGAACATAGTGTCAGGCTCCTGAGTGGCACACTCCCCCCGTTACTTCTGAACTCTCCTTCACATTACTTCAGGCAAGAGCCATTTTATATTTTCCCGTATGGCACTCCCCCGTAGTAGCGATCCCGATCTGTCTATTTTGTTCTGGGGATATTTTCAACAAAAGTTGAAAAGCTTCCAATTTTCTTCATTTTGTAGCAGCACCACAACAATATTGTGAGGGGATATAACCTCAATGTGCTCTTAAAGAGACTGTCTATTTTGGACCCACCGTCCACAAGAGAAGAAGGTGAGATTAGCATTATCAAGTTCATTAATGCAGTACGTAGATGAAATCTGGTGAATCCACCTTCCTCATCTTCTTAAGATAGGAACAGAAGTACCCATGCCTATTCAAGAACTGAGTGAGATAATAACCAACCTCACCATGTGTCCTCTGTCCATACGTGCACCTGAGGGATAATTCCTTTACTCCACTGGCTTCGGTCTCCTTTCTCCCATTTGATCCGCCAATTTTGAAAGGTTTGTACTCTTGCTGTTCGTCTTGCATTATGTAAACCCACCTCAGATTTCCTCCAGTAAATGCCTTTGTGTTCTTTCCCAAGAAAGAAAATTGAAATGATCCTGGCAATAACAAGAAATGCAATGCAAAATAATAATAATATTATTAATAATAATAATAATAGTGATCGCATACAAGAGATATGCAAAAAACTGCTTAATATAATTAATTCAAAGAAGGTCAAAATCAGTTGGTTAGAAGAAATCAAACAGGACTTAAAGGAAATAAACATTACAGAAGATATCACCACGAATCGCAAGACTTTTGGAACTTTAGTTACAAATCACTCTTTCGACTAAAACGCTAAAAAGACCACTGGATAAAATGGATGGAGGAACGTAAGAAGGGGCATAGTGAGTTCATGAGGAGATTTTGGGAGGAGAAGAAGAGGAAAACACTATCAACCCGAGTCAACAAGTTCAAACGCGCTCCCTAAGTGGGCAAAACGAAGACAGAAAGAAAGAAAGAAAGAAAGAAAGAAAGAAAGAATAGTAATTGCATGAGAGGTACCCTCAAATGCCAACAGACTGTGTCAGGATTCGATCCCGCAACCTTGAACACAGGAAGCGAGAACCTCACCGCTGCGGCAGGCATTGTTAAAGCCATTACGAAAATTATTGACATTGTTGTGAAACTTTGTGTATTTTGTCAATGATTATTGTAGAATATTTAAGGTCTATTTATTAGAATTTCTGAGCAAATACACTGCTGGCCGGTGGCACTCTGATGCAAATAACGAAACATGCTACTCTCAGTCAAGAGCCTCTCTCTCAGAGTAACCTGTCGACTCTTTGTCGACAAGCACCAGGGTAACTGGTAATTTGAATATCTAATTTCCTATTTGCATTCGATTAAAACTTTACTGTCTGCTGACCACCCATAGTCGGGGCGACGTACGCCATCAAACTGCCAAGGGTACAGTGTTGGTGCGGTTGAAACTAAAGAGCCAAGATATTTGCCCACCCCTAGGGGACAATCTTGAAATTATATTATTATTATTATTATTATTATTATTATTATTATTATTATTATTATTGGCGTAATAGCCTCCGTGTCTTAGGCGGCAGCACGCCGGCCTCTCACCGCTGGGTCCGTGGTTAAAATCCCGGTCACTCCACGTGAGATCTGTGCTGGACAAAATGGAGGCAGACAGGTTTTTCTCCGGGTACTCCGGTTTTCCCTGTCAAACATTTCATTCCAGCAACACTCTCCACTATAATTTCATTTCATCTGTCATTCATTTAATCATTGCCCCAGAGGAGTGCGTCAGGCTTCGGCAGCCGGCACAGTTCATAACCTCGCCGCTACATGGGGGCAGGCTGGAAGCAGGCTGTGGATTTTCATTTTCATTATTATTGGCGTAACATCCCTTTTAACTGCTGTGATTTTGGAGAATCCTGGAAGGGGTCGATTGTGAACCATAAAATGCACTGCTATGAACTTGTCGCACCCACAATAGCCAACCGAATGTACCTTGGACAATGGAGTTGAGAACAGATGGCTAAAACATTACAATAAGTTGCTCAGGATTCATATTTTTCCTAACAGACTGGATAGAAAAGCGTCCGGGACTGTTCTCAAATGTGTATTTACTTTTCAAATTTAAAATTAAAGAGCTCGGCGCAAGAACCAGACAGCTCCAAAATATAATTCTTTTCAGGTGACACTTAAAATTGAATAATGTAACTATATGCCAAATCGTAAGGCTTATCAGCGTACACTAGCTAGAAGCAATAGTAACTTACACATTGAAGTGGAAATATGTGTTACTGGGCTCCTTTCAATTTATTCACACAACCGCTTATTTCGTGCCCCGGTAAATTATGTACACTACGGAGAATGCGATAACCAGTAGGCTACTATTTCCCTGAGTTATCATTGTAACATACTTTATTATATAGTAGACTTACTGTGAGAGTAAATATCATTACAGTGCAACGAGATTTATATACACCGAGGATATGTGGTTCAGAGGTAGATCGTCATTTTGCAGCATCGACATCATCACTCCCAGTTGAAACTATCTGGTTGTAGAACCACCACCAGACAGACGGAAAACAAACTTCGAAGCTATATCTCTAACCTTTTAAGTGCTGAGTTTTATCATTCGCATGTGAATAGAACGTAGAACCAGTAGGTTTTAACTTATCAGAAAATTAATAGCTACATTTATACGTATTTTCGTGCCCACGCTTGCATTATCTCCATACCAGTTAAAGGACCAAAAAGTAAATTATAACCTATAATGTGCGTTCAAAAAGTAACGAGCCGGAGGCTGGAATGCACAAACCGGTGACGAGATCGGCTAATCGTGGCGTGTGTAACGAGGTTCTGGTTCTGACCAGAGCGTGGAAAGTCACAGCCCGTCACTAGAGGGCACACGTGCACATCACGTGACGATAAAAAAAGCGAGCAGCAGCATGCATCAATCGTCCAAAGCTGCCAGTCGCCTTGCAAACAGTGTCATGGAGGCGTCAACCGAAGAGCAAAGAGGTGTTGTTCGTTTTCTGACAGCAAAAGGAGTAGGGGGAACGGACATTCATCGTCGAATGTCACAAGTGTACGGCGAACACTGCATGTCCCTTGCAAGGGTCAAGGCGTGGCACAAGCGCTTCAGGGAAGGACGGGTGTCGTTAGCTGAGAATGCCCGGTCTGGGGCACTCCCCTGCATTACCGATGACAACGTCCAGCTGGTTGATGCACTCGTTACCCAGGACCACCGAGTGACAGTGAACGCCATAGCCGCCGTGGTCGCTCCACGACAATGCACGACCTCATACGGCCAACACAATCGCGGCACTTCTGCAGAAATTCAAACGGGAGGTTCTCGGCCACCCTCCATTCGGTCCAGACCTCTCTCCCTGTGATTACGCCAGGTTTGGTGCCCTGAAAAGGGCTCTGCGGGGCCAACGATTCACATCGGACGCCGACGTCCAGCTGTACGTGCGGAACTGGTTCACATCGCAGCCCAGGGAATTTTATGAGACAGCCATTCACCGCCTCATGTCACAGTGGGACAAGTGCCTCAACAGCCAGGGCCAATACTTCTAAAATACAGGTACTGGTTTCTGTAATTATGCCTCCGGCTCGTTACTTTTTGAACGCACCTTATAGAATTAGTAGGCAAGTAATACTTGTTGCTCCTTACTAGGACGAAAATTCATATTCCTTGGTCAGAAATCGCATCGCAACGAGATGAATTTGTTTATTGTTCCGCTACCGGGTGAGTTAGCCGTGGTCGTTACGGCATGACTGCTGGCAGTCGCTCACATCCGGGAGGAGAGGAGGTTCGAATCCCCCCGCCGGCTACCTTGAAAATGGTCTTCTGTGGTTTCCCATCTTCCTTCCAGGCAAATGCCGGGATTGGTCCCTAACTATAGGCCACAGCCGCTACCTTCCAACTCCTCGTCCTTACATTCCAACTTTCCTTCCCAACGGTACTTGTAGCTCACCCATCGGGTGTCCGTCTCGAAGCAGCTACAAAACTGGCGAGCCGAACATGTCCTAGGACACTCCCGGCACAAAAAGCCATACGCTAAAAAAAAACAAGTAGTTCCGTGAAGAACTATACAGCCTATTTTCATATATCCTGCTAATGTTAATTGCCTCTATCAACATACAAAATTTCAGTTTAATTGCTGTAACAGATTCGTAGGTATTGAGAACCGTCTAAATATTTCAGATGGTCGCCAGGTTGGATTTTTATGTTTGTACTATTACATTAAGATTATTGTGTACGTGTGGTATTCAAACTTCAATCGCATAATTAGAACACAAGAAGTAAAAACGAGATTTTAAAATTACGCACAGCAGCCATCTTGTGATTATGCAAACAATTGAAACTAATTAGATGCCAGTGGATCAACATTTGTATAAGCATTTAACGTGCAAAGTTTCACGGCACTCGGATAATTAATTCGCGAGAAACGTCCATTTAAATATTTATACTTCGCGTCGCCGCCATGTTGGATTTGTGCTCACCAGGTTACTGAAAGACCTCTAGGTGAACATATGTTCATAGTCTCTATGAACATAAAAAAATCAGTTTGGTTGCTGTAAAAGATTCATAGATATTGAGAACTGTCTAAATATTTCGGAAGCTCGCCATTTAGGATTCTTATATGTATAGGCCATAGAGTTACGTACCATTCAAGGACAATTATTTCCTAGGTTCATTATTCAAACTTTCACCTCGATCGACACAAGAAATAAAAACTTAATTTTAAAATTTTGCACAGCCGCCATCTTGAGGTTATGTAAACAATTGAATTAAAATAGATGGCAGTGCATTACAATCTGCAAAATCATTTACTGTACCTCATTTCACTGCGCTCAGAGAATTAAATCACGAGAAAAGTCTATTAAAACATTTCAAATTCGCTTGGTCGCCATGTTCGTTTTGTACTTTACAGGTTTATAAAATATACATAGGTAAACTTGTATCAGTACCCTTTACCACCGTACAAAATTGCAGGGTGATATCTGTAATAGTTTCGGAGATATAGAATGTCAGTGAAATATTTCGCACAGCCACCATTTTAAGGTTATGTAAACAATTGAACTAAATTAGACTCCAGTGCATTACAATGTGTATAAATATTTCCTGTACCAAGTTTCATTACGTTTGGATAGTTAAATCGCGAGAAAAGTCTATTTAAAAGTCTCAAATTAGCTTGACCGCCATGTTGGTTTTGTAGTCACCAGGTTTTTGAAAGTCTCATAGGTGAACTTCTAGTAGTGCCCTTTATTACCGTACATAATTTCATGGCGATATCAGTAATAGCTTCGGAGATATTGAATGCTAGTGAAATATTTCGCACAGCCGCCATGTTGGATTGGTGAGACGTAACAAAATTTGAAGGGCATGGTCGAGGTCGCCGGGAATAGTGCTATGAACTTACCGAGTTTCATTGAAATCGCTCCAGCCGTTTAGATTTTATTAGGGGGACACACACACACACCTCTCATACACACACACACACACGCACACACACACACACACGGACAAAAGGTGATCTCATAAGCCTATTTTTTCAAAATTGAAAATAGGCTAAAAATGTTCCGCTCTTCTTATTCACATCACTGATGAACTCCAGCTGTAGAGGACAGACGTCTACAAAATGCTATAATAGTTCCATCTGGATTATAAACTCCAAGATCATATATTACTACATAATGCCCAACAGGTGGCAGAATATGCCAGAGATCAACTCAGCAATTGAAAGTGAACTGGGACTATGAAAAATTTAAGCAATCAATGGGTTAACATACTTTACGCTTGACGAAGTCGAAATGTACACATTATGTGACAGAAAACTGTATCATAATGAGGCTCATAATAGTGCAAGATTTCATTATGATACAGTTTCTCCAGCCAATCAGAGCTCATTCATTGACCAATTAGGTAAGGATACCTTCGCGCATGCGCTCAAAGTCCAACATGTCTATATAAATTACCGACATGGAAAGTGCACCGTCATGTGTTCGCGTAAATCAACTGGTGAATATGAGGCAAGAAATAGCACTGTACCTTAATATCCCCAACACAAATTTCTACACAGCGCATTGCTTTCAAACGACTTCGGTAACAGTTTGACTGAATGCTGGTGCACATCAGCAGGCTGTAAACATATGGCATCAAAGAATATGTATGACATTGCCAAGCACACAGAGCGAATGCGTCGGTCGGTCAGGGTACGTGGAAAACAGAGATATCAAACCCAGCCGCTGCACTCCGATCACAAATTTCAAGTGACTGAATCTCAAGAGATATTTATGAATATTTATGTTAAACATATAATTCAGTTATAATTATCGTCGAACATAAACAGTCGTATGCAACTCGCCTATAATGGTAATTAAGACATTCGTATGGAAATTATAAAACTCGCTTACGCTCGTTTTATAAACATACTCGTGTCTGAATTATTGCCATTATAAGCTTGTTGCATAATGTACTATTGCCTTAATTGTATTGAATTTTAAGGCACAGTGATGGAGAAGACTTCATGCGTCCGGTAAGGAAAGACGAGCTCCTACTTTCTACAAAGAAATCTCTTACCATGGTATTCGCATTGACACTGCACGACAGTCCATTACTGTTGTATTCAACGTATCCATACTTTGACACAGTCAACGTTGCACCTCTACGAGTACTGACTTTTGGTTCGAAGAAGGTTTTGAAGTGGGTTCTGTAGTCCAAAAACATTGTTCGTGTTACATCATGAACAATGAACTTGCGGCTCCCATTCTGTACCAGGGCACGATAAGCTTGTGGCAAATATATTATATCTTGCTGAGTGGCAACATTGAACTATAGCCGCTGCAGGAACTACTCCAGGAGCTGTCTGGGTTCATGTGCCGGCAGAAACAGTTAAATCAATCCCGACAGCTCCATTTACACTCCTAGTACGAACCAAATCAGTGGAGCACTACAGTTCTTGCACCGACAGATAGAGCTTTTTTTATGATAACTTACAGCAAAAGGAAAATACGAAGTTGACCAAAACGTGGAGCTGTCTGGTCCTTGCTCCGGGCTCTTCAATTGTTTTATCTTTCTAGGGTAGTAGGTTACATGATATACTATTTCTTTGATGGACAGAGGTTATTGTGTGCCACTTATTTTATGGCCTTGGTTTGTCGTAAATTTTATATAAATACCATTTTTCAAGCTTTCTTTAAATGTAAGTTCATGTCTAATAATACGAGACTCGTTTTTTAAGTAGTCTAATACCCGTTGTGATATTACGCACATGTTGACAAGCTTTAGAAATCGCACCGCCGATCGCGAGTCCCGCCGACTCGTAGACAAGAGAGAGAACTCCCCTGTAAGATATGCTGCCATTTGGCCACCACTGTCAAGAAATTAAGTATGTGGTCAGGCGAAGTCCTAAATATACGACGTTCTCCTGGTAATCACGCAATTTGCCTTACAGTGGTGGCAAAATTACAGCATATCTTACAGGGGAGTTCTCTCTCTTGTGTACGAGTCGCCGGGACTCGCGATCGGCGGTGCGATTTCTAAAGCTTGTCAACATACCCACACATGGGCGACTGTTGCCGTATTGGTGTCTCAGCCTTGCCAATAGATGCAGGTACACAGCGCACCTGCACGGAATGCCGACCGTAGCGCTGCAACGGGTATTACTTACAAAACGAGCCTCGTATTTGACAAATGACTACATAAACTGTGCAATAATGGATTGTTTTATTAGAGATCAAATGTTGGCCCAGAGAAGATAACTTTGGTACTAAGATAGGCCTATATTTGCTATTGTTTAAAGTTTACCAGAAAAATCACTACTTTGCATCATTTTTATTCATTTGAACCCACCTGCGTAACCATTCTATAACCGCTAAGGAAAACAGGGGATCCTAGGCTCGGACCCTGGCGTTGGCAGATGACGCAAAATTAGCCTTATCTTACCCTCTTATTATAGAAAGCTTTTCAGTTGGTCGACACAAACTGTGCCTAAATGCATTAAAAGCGGGAAAACAAGTGTTTAAAGTCCCTAACTTGAAAGAAATGCTACATGAGAGATTTATCACAAAATAACACGCTTTTATGTACAAAGAAAAAGGTAGAGAGGGTAAATAATTTGATGACTTGTTTCAAACGTCACGTCATCATCTCTTAAGTTTAGATAAGATACAATGTTTATGTATTATATTTATACAGAAATATCTAATGAAGTGATAGAAGCCATTTTCCAGTGTTGCCTAGATCTATTAAACAAAGCTTTCTGAAAGAAATATTAGGGCATGTAAATAATTGTTTTCCCGCTTAATGTAATTGGCCACAATTTGTGTTAACCGACTGGAAAGCTTTAATAAACTCTGTGGCGAGCAGTGTTGGCTGTCATTCCTCAAGTCCGGGTTCTACTCTATTCTATTCTATTTGGTTTATGAACGTAGTACAGTCAGTCCGGGAATGTTCTCCGCAGCGCCTACAAGCGTCTGCGAGAGCTAGCTACAGCAGTTACGTTGGTAGCTATACCAGACCCAAAACAACTGTGAACATGGGCTAGCCCAGTAGCGTGCGTCAAGCTGAGCGCTGTTGCCACAGCGGAGATGACACAGCAGTATCACAAGGCGCTCCGAATGTAAGAACATGTACGAGCTGGGGGGGCTAATCCTACGAATATCTATGCTCACAACGGAGTGCGCACAATGTGATATGAGGCAGATATAAGATATCACACAAAAGTTACGTGTCCACCTCCTGGTATAGCAACCAGCATTCTTGGCTGTGGCCCAGGAGGTCCAGGTTCGATTCCCAGCTCTGCCAAGCAATTAAATTCTATTCTGAGGGCTGAAACGGGGTACACTCAGCCTCGTGAAGCAAAAGTGGGAAAATGTGAGTTGGATTCCTACCTAAACCATCCTGGAAGTGTTTTTTTTTTGTGGATTCACACTTCTAATCCAGGCAAATGCCGGGATGGTACCTAACGTGCCACGGCCGCTTCCTACCCAAATCCTACCTGACTTACAAATACACACACTAGTACAGACATCACAGTGACACAGGTTATCAGACAAATTCCACACACACCCAAATATACGGGGATACATGACCATGATGTCGCAAAGCCCCTAAAACAATCATCAACAACAACCCGTGAGGTCCGGACTCGATTCACGGCTCAATCATGACATTTAATTCTGGTCTTAGGGTTAGAACTGGCTGCACTGTGCCTCGTGAGGTAAAACTGTGAAGAGGTGAGTTTTATTCGACTCAATTACAAATAAAAACATAATTTCTGATACCACAATAACACAGGTTATCAGATTTTGTGTTTTAACGTACTTCTGTATTCGAAAGCTTCTTTTAAAGGCCATATAGGCCTACCCTGAAAATTATATTTCTTGCCTGACTGTGTAAAACTGTTCGGCTGCCACTCGGCTTGCTAAGGGGCATTGTTATGAGTTCAAAACTTCAGCTCACAGCACTTGTTAAAGCTCCACTGCTGAGTCGATACAGCAAAACCGTCACTCTTCGTTATCTACCGTAGTGAACCTACATATTTCAACACCTAAATCATTCCTTCTCTAATTATACCTTCAGTTCAAGGGCAGATGTTATCTCCCGAATGGCTGGTCGTATCGTCACGGGGTTTGGACAGTCAGTTTCAAAATTTTTAGCTCTGTAACATAGGGTCAACAAATTAATTGAATAATTAATTATTTTCAAGCGCGGAGAGAAATAACGATTTCGTACGGCGCAGCGAGCCCAGCTAGTTGAGTTAACTAGGCAACGCCGCGCTATGCTATTGGCTGGCGCGAGTGAGTGACTTAATCTGACTCCTCCCTCATGTTCACAGTTGTTTTGGGTCTGGTATAGCTACAGCAGTTACGTTGGTAGCACGGCTGCTGCTTGCATCATAACAAATAAACAGTAAACTTTGTACTCACCACAGCCATTCATAACAGATGCTGGAACCATTCACAGTACATCACCCTTTTTCCGTAATCAGTTTGTTTTAATTCATGAACCACGGTAACTTTATAAGGGAACAACTGAAGCTTGTGTGCTGTCGACTTAGAGATTCCTGTCAGTTGAGCTAATTTTCGTGTTGATTTACTTGGACTACGCAGCATTATATCGGAGATTTCATCAAGTTTTTCGTCTGTTAAATGCGTAGGCCTCCCTGTTCCCAGCACATCGTGAACTGAGCCAGTCACACGAAATTTACTTACCAAACCTCGAACGGTATCACGGTTTGGACACTTTGAATTAGGAAACCGCGCCTGAAATCTTAATTTTACATTTTCTGTAAACCGATCGCCACGAAAAACGTATTCCACCAAAAAAAAAAAAAAAAGAAAACTCTCTCATCAGTATTAAACATTACCGCCTGTATACTGTTACACTCTTCCAATAATCTATCTGAACGCTCGCTGACTGTAATACACACTGAAGACATGCAGCTCGTTCGCTTATCGCAATTCACACTGACAGCCCACACGGGGGAGTCCCGCTTTGAAGGACACAGTGCAGTGCAGCCAACTAAACTCATGACTCAACCACTCACAGCTGCACGTACCTACTGCGGAGAACATTCTCGGCCGCCCTGTAGTAGAAGACGCCGCTTCCAAGTGAATAATGAGGTGGAAAACGTAGAAGTAGAACACGCCACTTCCAGGTGGATAATGAGGTGGAAAACGTAAATCTTGAATGGCTATTGAGCCTTCCAACCTCTATATACTGTCAGTCAAGCCTCACTTGTCGGCTCACTCCTTCTGTTCAAAGGGTATCACAATGTATGGATCGAATCTTGAACCCAACATCCAAGCATACAGTAATATATGTGCACATGCCGCCTGAACCACTCAGAATGTCACTGGCTTAATTCATGCAATGCTTGAAAATACTGAGATACGGTATTCTCAAATAAAATACATTGATAAAACTACCATATTTGGTTCCTACAATTTTGCTATATTTCGGACTTGCTGAGCTGCCCGCGTGGCCGTGGTGCATGATTTAACGAGCGGGTTTAATTGATATGGAAAGTGCATCTAAATCCTTCGACCCCCTATTGAAACACCAAATAATATGCTATGCTGATAACCTGTGTCATTGTGATGGCTGTACTAGTAGGTGCATTCGTAATTCGGGCTCGTGTTTGGGTAGGAGGTGTGCGTGACCTTAAGCTAGGTACCTTTCAAGCATTTGTCTGGAGTAGAAGTGGTAAACCACAAAAAAACACTTCTAGGATGGCCGAGGTGGGAGTTGAACCCACCTTATCTCAGTTCTACCTCACAAGTTCTACACCGTTACATCCCTCAGAACAAAATTACATTTCTTAGGAAGAGCCGGGAATCGGACCCAGACCTCAGGGATGATAGCTTAGAATGCTTAAATGTCTCAGAACACACAGTATAAAGCTAAAATGTCTTAGAACACACAGTAGAAAGTTTAAATATCGTAGAACACACGGTAGGAAGCATAAATATCTTAGAGCACACAGTAGAAAACTTAAATGTCTAAGAACACACAGCAGAAAGTTTAAATATCGTAGAACACACAGTAGAAAGCTCAAATGTCCTAGAACACACTGTAGAAAGATTAAATATCGTAGAACACACAGTAGAAATCTTAAATGTCTTAGAACACATACTAGAAAGCTTAAATATCTTAGAGCACACAGTAGAAAACTTAAATGTCTAAGAACACAAAGAAGAAAGTTTAAATATATAAGAACACACTGTAGAAAGCTTACATGTCTTAGAACACACGGTAGAAAGTTTTAATGTCTTAGAACACACGGTAGAAAGTTTTAATGTCTTAGAACACACTGAAGAAAGCTCAAATGTTTTAGAACACACAGTAGAAAGCTCAAATGTCTTAGAAAACACTGGAGAAAGCATTAATGTCTTAGAACACACATCAGAAAGCTCAAATGTCTCAAAAAACACTGGAGAAAGCGTAAATGTCTTAGAACACGCAGTAGAAAGTTTAAATGTCTTAGGACACACAGTAGAAAGCTAAAATGTGTAAGAACACACTGATGAAAGCTAAAATGTCTTCGAACACACTGTAGAAAACGTAAATATCTTAGAACACACATTAGAAAGTTCAAATGTCTTAGACATCACTGGAGAAAGCTTAAATATCGTAGAACACACAGTAGAAAGGTTAAATGTCTTAGAATACACTGTAGAAAGTCAAAATGCCTGAGAATGTCTTAGAACACACAGTAGAAAGCTTAAATATCTTAGAACACACAGTAGAAAGTTTAAATGTCTTAGAACACGCAGTAGAAAGCACGTCAATGTGTATTTTGGTCATTTTTTAAACAAATCTTTCACATTTTGAGTTTGTAGAGCGTTATTTACAATAGTGAAGACCTATCATCTAGTTCTCGGAATTCAGAGTACGTACTGCGACATGAGAACGAGGATAATAATGAACTTTTATTTACTTCTACAAATATATCACTGGGCCAGATATCCCCAGTGCCACATTAGGGTCCACGAACAGTATTTCTATCCAGTCAGCACAAAAGGGATTGCGAGATCCAATAAAGTAGAATTGAATCTGAAGATACAAACCAGGAGATCGCAAGCAGAACAAATAAAACTGACATTCTACAGCGAGAAAGAAGTCTAAATCCCAAGATCGGAAATGGAAAGAAAAGTGCAACACTTCCTTGATTGAATTATAGAATGTCATAGATGAGTGTTCGGACAATAATAATAGATGTGCTATGCGAGATGTAAGACAATCTAGATTACCACAAAACTCACGGTTAAAAAGCTGTTGGTGGCACGTTTAGGGGTTTTGCTATACCGTGGTGTTATTGTGGCGGTTGTAGTAGTGTGTTCATTTGTAATCGAGGCTTGGATTTGGAGGGGTTGACAATGGCCTTAAATTAGGAACCATCCCGGTATTTTTCTGGAGTAGAAGTGGGAAACCACAGAAAACTGCTTCTAGAGGACTGAGGTTGGAATCAAACCTATCTCTTCACAGTTTGTCCTCACGAAGCTGAGAGTATTATTTCGTCTATTGTAGCATTCTTTGTCGTACCAGGGTTGTGCCCTTTTATCGTTTCAAATGATCTTGTCGACTTCGTCGTTATGCTTGGGTCCAACGTTATGCGTTACGGACACGGAGACGGCAGTGACGTAATGCAGCCGCGCGGGAAGTGACGTCATACAGCCGCAAGGGAAGCGAGTGCGTGACGTCATGCAGCCACGCGGGAAGCAGAAGCTAATGGTTATTGGAGTCTGTTGAAAGAGTCCTGGGGCGTCGAGCAACCTGGGTCTTTGAGCGAAGCGAACACAAGCATATAGGGTGACTTCTAAAGAGATATACAAGATGCCATATAAGAATACAGGGTGCCTACTAAAGAGATATACAAGATGCCAATTAAGAATACAAGGTGACTCTTAAAGAGATATACAAGATGCCATATAAGAATACAGGGTGCCTCCTAAAGGTGTGCAGGATGTCAGAGAAAAATACAGTACAAGATGCCAGATAAGAATACAGGGTGACTCATAAAGAGATATACAAGATGCCAAATAAGAATACAAGGTGACTCTTAAGGAGGTGTACAAGATGCCAGAGAAGAATACAGGGTGACCCCTAAAGAGGTGCACAAGATATCAGACAAGATTACAGGGTGACTCCTAAAGAGGTGTGCAGGATGTCACACAAGAATACAGGGTGACTCCTAAGGAGATATACAAGATGCCAGATAAGAATACAAGGTGACTCTTAAAGAGGTGTACAAGATGGCAGAGAAGAATACAGGGTGACTCCTAAAGAGGTGCACAAGATGTCAGACAACAATACAGGATGCCTCCTAAAGAGGTGTGCAGGATGTTAGAGCAAAATACAGTACAAGATGCCAGATAACAATACAGGGTGCCTCATAAAGAGATATACAAGATGCCAACTAAGAATACAAGGTGACTCTTAAATAGATATACAAGAAGCCATATAAGAATACAGGGTGCCTCCTAAAGAGGTGTGCAGGATGTCAGAGCAAAATACAGTACAAGATGCCGGATAACAATACAGGGTGACTCCTAAAGAGATATATAAGATGCCAGATAAGAATACAAGGTGACTCTTAAAGAGGTGTACAAAATGACAGAGATGAATACAGGGTGACTCCTAAAGAGGTGCACAAGATGTCAGACAAGAATACAGGGTGCCTCCTAAAGAGGTGTGCAGGATGTCAGAGCAGAATACAGTACAAGATGCCAGATAAGAATACAGGGTGACTCATAAAGAGATATACAAGAAGCCAATTAAGAATACAAGGTGACTCTTAAAGAGGTGTACAAGATGCCAGAGAAGAATACAGGGTGACCCCTAAAGAGGTGCACAAGATATCAGACAAGATTACAGGGTGACTCCTAAAGAGGTGTACAAGATGTCACACAAGAATACAGGGTGACTCCTAAAGAGATATGCAAGATACCAGATAAGAATACAAGGTGACTCTTAAAGAGGTGTACAAGATGGCAGAGAAGAATACAGGGTGACTCCTAAAGAGGTGCACAAGATGTCAGACAAGAATACAGGGTGACTCCTAAAGAGGTGTACAAGATGTCACACAAGAATACAGGGTGACTTCTAAAGAGGTGTGCAGAATGTCAGAGCAAATTACAGGATGACACTTAACGAGGAGGACAGTATGTTAGATTCAATTCAAATACAGGGTGACCCTTAAAGAGGTTTGCGAGATATCAGATTCAAATAATGGGTGATTTTTAAAGAGTTGTAAAAGATGTCAGACTCAAATACAGGGTGACCTTTAAGAGGTGCCCGCGTGGGAAGCCTAAGTTAATGGGTAATGGAGTCTGTTGAAAGAGTCCTGGGGCTTCGAGCGAAGCGAGAAGCCCTCCTGAGCCTTTCTAACATGTGTAGCATTTGTAGCATGCGTCATTTGAAATGATTTAACGTCTAGTGTTTCAGACTGACTGTAATTTTTTCTCTTGATCGTTATACTGTATGACTGCAGAATTTCTGTATAGCGGTCTGTTGCTTTTCCCAGTTCATTACGCCGGAGAAGTAAATTCGCTTCGTCAGTTTTTTCTTGGCTCTCAATGTGTTTGCCTACATCCAGACTCCTCGAGTTCTTTCGTTGATATGTCAGTATGAGTGTCGTTGTAGAGAAATGTACTTCTATCATCAATGCAATTGGAATATTCTTTTGTATCGGTGTCTTCTCTGACGAGTCCTTTTTGGTTTATGATCGTAATTCCTTCACCTTTGAAAATCATGAGGTTTATGGAACTGGAACCATTTGCTGCTATGTAAGTTTTTTGGTTGGGTTCATTGATGGGAGTGAAACCCTTCTATATTATCGTGTGCAGAATAATTTCCGTTTTAAGATTTGGTTGTCGATCCTACAATTGAAGTTACCCGCAATAATAATTCTTTTGTCATCAGCAGTTTAAGAAATTACCTTTGCAAATCTGTCAATTGCATTTCTTGCCGCTGTTTTGGGATAATGCACATACCGATAATAGCAGTGCCTGTGGTTTATATTCCTGCGACATGTTGGGTTACCGTTGGATCTTAGTGATAATATTTTCTGGTTTAAGTTTAAACCTGAACTCAAATTGGGATTTAAGAAGTTGAGAATAATACCTTCTACTCATTTTTTTCTGTTCTCGATGTGATTCATGATCATCTTGTTATAGTAATTACACCAGGGTGGATGGGATCAATGTGGCAGAAAATTCATGACAATGTTAGAGTAGCTCATCAAAACTCGAGAAACGATATAATTTTCGACGGAAGGCTAATAATTTTCAAGTGGGTGACATGGTTTTTATTCGTAATTTTTCTCCTATAGAGGTTGGATGCAAGATTTCAGGCAAGTTAAAGGTAAGATTTCGAGGGCCCTTTAAGATTGAGAATTCCATCAACCTGGCTACTTTATTAGTTAGTGATATTAAGTCTGGCAAAACGGTTAGGGTACATTTATCGCAATGTAAACCGGGTGGTGATGCAACTCCGGAGAATTACTTGGTTCCAGTTACTTTCTTGGAATTCATTCTATTGAAAATTTATTTATCTTATGCTTATTGTTTTCAAGTCTATTCTATTTTCGAATTTGATAATATTCTCACTATTGTTCCTAGACTGGATATGATGTAAATTAACACTTCTTTCGGTCTTCCCACCGTTGCCTGAACGTATTAAATAGTATCCTTATTACACAAGTATGTTCTTCCGTTAGGAATGTTTCTGTGAGTATGATACAACGCGCCCATCGCTGATGTGTATAAATGGAGCGGGGTCGGTCGGCTCGGGAGCAGTCGTCTAAGTGGAGGAGTGGTCAGCAGCTCTCATAGTGTCCATTCTGCAGCCACCCCCAGTGGCCCGCACAGTGTGTGGTCATCGGAGTATGCCACCACCTGTTAACAGAGCAAGTAAGCACACACAAGAGAGTAGCCGAGTACAACCTAGTGTAACTTCACACTTTGTTGAAGTGAAGACTGACTCCAGTAAGAAGAAGAAACAACACCAACAACGGCTACCAAGGGGACCAACGCCGACACCCGGCAGCAGAGCAGAGACAGTACCCCATCAGCTAAAAAAAAAGGGAAGAAGACACCGGCCAGGCCTACCAGCAACCCAGAAGCTTCTACCTCGTAACAGGGATCCCCTGCCTCGTCACAAGCATCCGCGGAGACAATGGCCACCGCAGAGAAGATGGATGAGATGATGCAAATGCTCCACCACCTCACACAACGGATGACTTTTTTAGAAGGAGGACAGCAGAACGACCCTCCAGACGACGAGGAAGACGAACTGGACCAGACAGCCTTCCATCAACCCAACTATCAATGGCGCACCCTAGCCCCTACGGACTACGCCAAGGGGATGCCAGTACCGCACGAGCAACGCGTATGGAACCTAGCAGCAGCACTCCGGCAGGTAGTCTACACACCCAGTGGACGGGATCATCACAACGCACAGACCACGCTGTACCTACTTTCCAATTGGGACCATCTAGACCAGTGCCAACGCAAATACGCCTACAACAGGGCAAACCTGCTGTATGCTGCTCTCACCAAGGGATGGAACTTCGCAATCCAGCTGGACAGTGCCAAGGGCTACGGAATCCCCGATCTACCACCCAACTTCCAGTCCAGCAGCCAGTCCGTCAGCCCGCGGTCTCCCGCGGAGGACCCACCAGAGGGACCAGCCGAGGACGCGGACCACGCGGGGGCGGACGAGCGGCTCCGGCAAAGTAACTTTCTGGTCTCCCCGGTCCTCCCGGCAGTCCGGGGAACGGAAGCGGCGACACTCATCACCGCCCAACCCTGCACCTTCAATTCTCAAGCTCACCAGATCCTGGAAGACTCTGTTTGAGTATGAACGAGCCCTGACAGACAACAGTTTCAATCATACGAAGACGGAGTCAGCGAAGAGGTGTGACAGTGATAGTGGAAGAACAGAAGGAGTACCCGGCAGGGTTTGGACAAATGAAGGGTGTATATATATATATAGCCTATATATATATATATATATATATATATATATACTGTTTTATTTTTTTGTAAATTCTTTGCCTGTACATTTATTAATAAAGCATTAGGCCTTCAGCCCGACCGCTCCTTCGCTGGGCGGCTGTGCCCGTGCCGATCGTGTATAAAAGGAGCGGGGTCGGTCGGCTCGGGAGCAGTCGTCTAAGCGGAGGGCCATGTTATGCATAAATGAACCATCCACCATCAAGATGGAACTGAGATATTGAGGCTCAAAGTTAACCTTTGATATTTAATTCCTGTTGCACGTGAGAAATCTGAAAAGAGCATGGGCCTATTTACGTAAAGAGGGATATACTTTATAACTACATACTAAGCTCTTCTGACCGAAATATCTTGGTAAATAATAAGATTCAGTCTAACCACGTGGTTGGTTGGTTCCTTAGCTTCAGGGCTGCGACAACGGATTTTAATAGCGTTAAAAATCACTCAGTATGCCTTCCTTCGGAGGGGAAGTGAAGCCGGTGGGCCCATGTCATATATTTATGGCATGCAAACGAACCTTCCACTAACTTCAAATGTGTGAAGCAAACTTTGTAGATTATATTAATTGATTAATGCTCTTAAGTTCCAACGTTCATCGCCAGGTGCTGGTTGCGATGGCATCTAGTAAACAAGTTCTCAGCTAGGTGTCTTTGATGGTAGCATTTGGTTGCAAAAGTAGGAACTACTTGAAATTATCGTGTGTAGTCCTTACTTGAATTAAAACAGATAACACACACTAATACAGTCATCACAATTAACACCGGTTATCAGACAAATTCTACACGCATCCAAAATACACGGGGCTACATGACCACGTTGTCGCAGCTCCTAAACTAAGGAACCAACCAACCAGCCAAATTTTAACTTTACACAGATGTAGTTAGTGGATAATGGGATCTGTATCTTCCAGGGTATTTTTTTTTATCAACATGTGCCTACTCTTCTTAATTCTCTCTTTTGGTAGCTTATTTTTACAATCTCTTCCTCTAATATATAAAACACTATTTGACTTTTAAAACAGGTATTAATCGCAGAACGTCTAAAATCCAATTAGATCAAAAAATCACTACAAAACATCAGACGCAAGGCACTTGGATTCATTACGCGTTTTCTCCAATCTGCTACACAGAGGAAGCAATTTTTTCACACTTAAAATTTGAAATAATTATTTCATGCCCAAAGTCCATAATATTTCTGGTCAGAAACTTCAATATTTCCTCCACAAGATGGTAGTTATGGCCCCATTTCAGTAAAACTGGCGCTTGGTTCCTTTATGCATATATTGTCCAAATAGTCTCTATACTGACTTTTGACATTGCATTTCTTAACCCCTCAATATTCCATAATACAGTAGTATGACTATAGGTTTACTTGAGATCCACTCCTTCGTCTAAAAAGGTTCTTAGGATGGGTGCATGTTTCAACCTGACATTGAGGTCTTCCTCAGCCCAATTAATAATGAAATTACTAATTATATACTTAAGTCTAATGATGAATGTTTGATATGAAAAGAATATGATAAATTATAATTAACAAAATAAAACAAAATTATAAAATGGATATCGTTACAATGTAATTAAATGTAAATAAGATATAATATTGGGCCTCATATTAAAAATTCCAAGAATACAGATCGAAAATTAAATAATTCAGAAATAAAAAGAGCAGAATATCCACAAATACGTTAACTGAGTTGCCTGAAAATGAGTAAAAAAAATTTTTTTTTTTTTTTTCGAAATATTGTGTGTACGTTTTGGTTTATGTGCCAACCATTTATTGCGTCATTTGATTCTTGATTTGTCGTCGTATGTATAAATAACTGAAATGTTGAATGAAATTATATTTTAATGAAGTTAAAACTGCAATTGGAATTGAAGTTTTGATATGTTCCATTTATATAGCCTGTCGCCACGTGACGGCCGGGTCACGGTGTATTGCAGCGTGTTGAGCTAGTCACTGGCACTAGCAGCAGAGTAGTGCCCAACTAGTTTAACACCTTTACACTTTTAGCGTATTTAATAATCACAATTATTTTCATGAATTTCAGAGTAGCTGCTGGAAATGCTGTCCTTCATTTTCTAAGCACACAATGCACCAACGTAGGAAGTTTTGGTACATTCTATGTAATTCATTCTCACTAATATTTCGTATGAGTGCAGGTATTTCGTTCTCGAGAGCCTCCAGAGTACGTGGATTGCTTCTGTATACATTTTGTTTGAGGTTCCCCCACAAGTAAAAATCACACAGCACTGAAACGTACAAACACATAGACTTCTTCTTGAGAAGAGAAGTTTCCACTGGGAAAATTCAACGTTTTGTTGTTTACCTAACCATGTCCACGGGATACGAGACAGGCTACAGTACTTCACCACAAGTCTTAATTATCTCAACTAACGTGTCCTACCAGCTCCGTATGTAATAAATGCAATGCCAGCATTCGGGGCTTCCCGTCCTGCTCTTGTGTTTTCGGCAAATGCTAGTCAACTGGTGCTGACTAACCAGTTTCCGCCCGTCACACGGTCCGGCAAAACTCCGTTCTATAGGGAAGGCTCTCACTGTAGAATTTGGATATATTGGAAATGGGAAACCACGAGAAACACTTTTAGGATGGCAGAGATGGGAATTAAACCAACGTCTTCTCATTTCTGCCACATGAGGTCCAGTGACCTTCCTTTAAGCTCTCAGACTAGGATTAGATGTTTGGGCAGAGCCTGGAATAGAACCCGAATTCCGGAATGACAGCCAACACTGCTCGCCACTACGTGATAAGGAGGCATGTAAACGTGTAACTTGCTTTTTGAATGCTCCTGTTGGTACTGTTTCAGGGGAATGGTTAAAATTGTCAAAATCAACGTGATTAATATTGTTGTAACTTATGAATCTCAGAAGTCTGCCGTTAAACTGATGTGTAATACATTATAGTTAAATCGTTATTAATTGCTATATCTTTAATTTACATTTGGACTAATAATGGGTAATCATCGTGTGTAGATAGTTTTAACTAGAGTTTTCTCAGTTCTTTTTTTTAGTATATTCCACTTTCTAGGCGACAATTTATCGAAGAGATGTGAAATTTTCACCATAAATTTGGCAGTAGTTAATGTAATGGACAGGTTTCCTTGTTTAAAGTAAAACTGTTTCGGTTTTGGCTGTTTTGTTTAAGAATAAGTAATTATATGTTTGATAGTTTTAAACAAATAATTTCTGACACCCCTGAATTTCAATATAAAATACGCTCCATTAATATGTCAAGTAAGGTTGGATTGAAATATGACCTTTAATAGATTCTGAGGAAAAGAAACATGAAAATGAAAATTCACAGCCTGCTTCCAGTCAATTCACAGCCAGCTTCCAGTCGACCAACCGGGCCAGGGATGAATTTGAATGAAGTCCCCATCTAGCGGCGAGGATAGGAACTGTTCCGGCTGCTGAAGCCTATCGCACTCCCCTGAGGCAATGAATAAATGAATGACAGATGAAAGGAAATGATAGTGGAGAGTGTTGCTGGAATGAAATTGTTGACAGGGAAAACCGGAGTACCCGGATAAAAACCTGTCTGCATCCGTTTTGTCCAGCACAGATCTCACATGGAGTGACCGGGATTTGAACCACGGACCCAACGGTGAAAGGCCGGCTGTTGCCGCCTAAGCCACGGAGGCGTTCAGGAAAAGGAACATGAATCAAACAAATTTAACAATGGTAAGATCGGCGATTCCGTATCCTCTTAACTGCTGGTCCATATGAAAGCAACAGATCAAGATGTAATGTACGTGAACTGGCTTCCTTTCCACCCTATGTCTGTTAGGTAGTCAGCCCGAAGGCTGGTTGGATCCTCAAAAAGCACCGCCGTTACGTTATGCGAGTAGATACCCACAAAAACCCAAGGCAGCGCTATATTGAGGCGTTCTAGGCAAGAAGAGGAGTGAGGTAGTTTGCCATTGCTTTCCTCACTGAGTCAAAACAGTAGTCCTAACCCTATGAGTAGAACCTTTCACAGCATTCGCAGGCACTGACTGTGCCCTGAATGCCATTACTAAGCACCACCCATACCTCAGTAGCTTCCATATAATCACAGCCATGAGTGAGACTGAGACATCGGTGAAAAGCCACCTTTTACTCTAGCCTGTGCCAAATGGCAAATGCAAATGTACTGTATTCATCAAGAGATGGCAAACAGGCCAATAGGGATTGTTAAAACACAATTTTAATTGACCGTTGATGACTTACATATCTGACTAATATCTGTTACGAATGGCATTTTTGTAATTTCAGAATAATTGCTTTGGCCTATATTAGCTGTCGGTTGTTTGATTAATCGCTTTTCGAATCCCGTGATTTATTGGATCTCACTGGAATGGTGTTGAGATTAAATCTGCTCCGACCTCGAGAGATTTGAACCGAGTTAATGCGGCATTTTGATGGACGATTTTGTGCTTAAAATTTAATATCTTGTGATAACCGAAGCCATAATGAAAATGAATGCTGAAACCTATCGGGATAAGCGGGTTCGAAATGAAAACCTTGCCGTGGTGATATCGGATTTGATTTCCGTCTCATCGAGGGGTCTATGGGGGCTGAGTGGCGCTTTTGTCTTCACGTTGTCGTTGTTGCTGTCAATATCATTGGCCTTTCAGTTTCATGTACTTGTGTGTGTAGGTGTGTGTGACCCCCTATTAAAATCTAAACGGCTAGAGGGATTTCAATGAAACTCGATAAGATCATAGTATTATATTTTTCGACCCCAACTGTGCCCTTCAAATTTTATTACGTCTCACCAATCCAACATGGCGGCTGTGCGAAATATATCACCAGCATTCTGTATCTCCGAAACTATTACTGACATCACACTGATATTTTTTTAGGGGCAGATGACCTCGTACCTCCGCCCATTAAAACAACAATAACTAACTAACTGACTACACTGTGTTTTGTACGGTGATAAAGGGCACTACTACAAGTTCGCATGTGACTTTCATAATCCTGTTAAGTACAAAACGAACATGGTGGACAAGCGAAGTTGAAACATTTTAATAGACGTTTTTCGTGATTTAGCCATCAGAACGCAGTGAAACATGATATGGTACAGCAAACGTTTAAACTGTACATATTGTAATGCACTGACATCTAATTTAGTTCAATTCCTTACTTGTCGTCAAGATGGCGGCTGTGCGAAATTTTAAAATTAAGTTTTTATTTCTTGTGTCCTAATCATGCGATTGAAGTATAAACAGAACACCTGCGCAATAATCTTCATGTAATAGTACATCATTCTATGGCCTATCTTATATCTTCTTATATATAAAAAGGAATGTCTGTCTGTTCGTCTTTAATGCGTTCGTAAACCATTCATCTGATTGCGATCAAATTTTGGTGAGTTGTTGTACACACTTCCGGGATGGTTATAGGCATAGTTAATCCATTTCACAATAGATAGCGCGCGAGCAGCTTAAACGAATGAGTGATGGCGATGCGTTCATATACAATTCATCCAATTGCAATCAAATTTAGGTGAGTTCTAGTGCACACTCCCGAGAAATTTATAGACGTAGTAAATCCAATTTACAATAGATGGCGCGCGAGTAGCTTCAACAAAATGGCGTGCGATTCGTTTCAACAAAATCCCACATGCATTCATACAACCCATTGCGATGAAACTTTTCTGGCTTAGTAAATCCAATTTACAATAGGTAGCGCACGAGTAGATTCAACAAATGAGCGACGACAAGCGTAGAGTTTCAACAACCTCCCGTATGCGTTCATATACCATTCGTCCGATAGCGATGTAACTTGGGTGGGATATTGTGTACACTCCAAGCAAGGTTTCTAGCTCAGTGAATCCATTTTATAATAGGTAGCGCACGAGTAGATTCAACAAATGAGTGACGACGTGCGAAGCGTTTCAACAAAGTACCGTATGCGTTCATATACCATTCGTCCGATAGCAATGAAACTCGGGTGAGATGTTGTGTACACTTCATGGAAGGCTTTTGGCTTAGTAAATCCACTTTACGATAGGTAGGGCACGAGTAGATACAACAAACGAACGACGCCGCGCGAAGCGTTTTAACAAAGTCCCATATGCGTTCATATACCATTCGTCCGATACCGATGAAACTTGGATGAGATATTATTTACACTCCAGGGAAGGTTTCAGGCTTAGTAAATCCATTTTACAATAGGTGGCGCACGAGTAGATTCAACAAATCAATATTCAGTTAACTGTACCGATGACTTGCATTTCTTAACAAGCTTCCCAGGTGGACAACACAAATTGTGCCCAATAACATTAGGCGGGAACAAGTATTTGCATACCTTAACCTGAAAAGAAACGAAATATTATTATTATCTAACACGATTTATGTACAAAATGGGGTACCCCGTTTTTTTTCAGGTCAGAGTAAGGAAATTGTTTTCCCGCCTAATTTAGTTGAGCGTAATTTGTGTTGACGGACTGGAAAGCTTTCTTTAATAGAATTAGGCAACACTAAAGAATGGCTTCTGTCACATCAACGTGTAGCTATAGTACGGTATGAATTGTGTTCCAACTACAATCATTATAACATCATGTTAACTTATTATTAACTAGCAACCCGCACCGGCTTCACCCGGTATCTTGAACGGTTTACCCAGCGTACGCTAAAAGGCGCATGCACGGTAAGTCCCAGACACAATTCAGAAATCCGAAGTGAACAGCGAAATTCCAAACACATATAGATTACTCTTCTCTGAAGTCTTAACTCGACACGACTCGACAGTTTGATGCGGATGAGGCTCGCACCAATGCTAGTAATTTAAATTTACACTGAATGGAGATTGTTGGAAGAAATTAAGACGTAAGAACACTTATAGTGGGCGATATATTACTGTAAATATAGAGATATGCTGTCACGAACTTTTTTTGTAGAACTTTTCATGCTTAACAATTCGTAGTCTACACTCATACTAGGTATTTTTAACGGTTTATCCAGCAATAGCTTAAAAGGCGGACGGCAGGTTTTTCTTCAACTCGATTCACTGAAATGGTTACTGCTCGACTTCCTTTAGTCATAAATGAATGTCATTCTACATAAACCTTCCTTGAGAAATCTTTTACAGAATGGTGAAAACCGCATCAAAAACCATCAAGTGGTTCTCGAGATTACCCGTTACATCCGAGAATCGGGACTTTGAGATGTACTTGTTAGTTAGTTAGTTTGTGTGTTAGTTATTGGTGTTTTAAGGGGTGGCACAGCATGTTTATCTGCCCGTAAGTTGCTTGTCCAGTGGACATTTGTCATCAGAAGGTGATATTTAGAATACTAATGAAACTCCACATTCAGAACATTGAACAAACTACATGGTATTTTAAAGTAAATCACAAAGAAAAAAAAGGTTTTACTACAAAAAATTTAATACAACAAATGCACTTCAATAACGGTTCATAACAGTAAAGATAATCCACAAACAACGGATTAAAAGGAGGGTTTTAACAATATCCTTGAACGAGGATACTACACTCCTTTGAAGAGTTTGCCATCATTCAATGGAACTTAGTCGCAGTTCAATCAATGACATTTTATTTCAACATTTATTACTTGGGGTGATTCTAAACGTATAAGCTATTTTAAAACATTGGATCGTAGTAAATTAGAAACCATTGTCTCGTGAATTGGGCGTCGTTATTATTGACTGGAGATGTTCCATCTCCCGGCAACGAGCTCACGTTTTTTAAAATACGGTGGGGTTATGGGTAATTTGAAGAATAACCAAGATGGGCACACCTTCTGCGCTACCTGGATTGCCAGCAAAGGTAATAACCCGTAAGCAGTTAACTTATTCTGCGTCTGAAAAACCTCGGTCATCAAATAAGAGGCCAGAAACCTAAAGGTTTGTTATATGTAGTTCTAACATATGGACTCAGCTACCGTTGTGTAGATCTTTCGAGTTGGCCGCTTAGTCAATCTGCTTTTCAATTTCCACGCTCTTTTCGTAGAGAAACCGGAACTCTTTAGTGTACCTTGTGACACTGATAGTCTTGTTATTACCATATGAGGCAATACGGATCTCTACGAGCCGACATGGTACCACTCGGAATGCCGGGGATGTTCCCGCCCTTTAGAAATATGACTTTCTCGGTAGGGAATCGATCCCGTGATCTCGAGATTGGGAGACGGATACACTCGAATTAAACTTAAGAAAGGGGCAGATGACCTCGTAGTTCCGCCCCTTAAAACAATAATGACTAACTAACTAAACTTAGGAAAAGAAAAACCGAATGAAAGAACTCACGATTTTATTTACTGTCATTTAGTCCGGCCCTTTTGGCGAATTGGTTAGCGCACTAGGCTTTAGTCTGAGGTCCCCGGGCCAACAGGGATTTATTCTCTTGGGGTTATTTCCTCTGACCCAGGGACTGGATGTGAGTGACGTCTTTATCTTCTCTTCAAGGCCGGCTGCGTGGCTCAGCGGTAACGTTCTCGCTTGCTGAGTCCAAGGTTGAAGGATCGAATCCTGACGCAGACAGCTGGCATTTAAGGGTGCGCAAATGCAAGGGAGCCGTATCAGTAGATTTACTGGCACGTTTAAGATCCCCTTCGAGGCAAAATTCCGGAACCCTGGCGTCTCTAGAAGCCGCAGATGTTAAAAGGGACGTAAAACAATTAACATTATTATTATCTTCACTTCATCCTCATTAGGACGTGCAGGTCATCCAAGGGAGTCAACTAGAAATACCTGCACTTGGCCTCTCAGGAGGCCACCCGACATTAAATTAAAAACTCTCATTGTGATAGGCCATCTGTCGCCCGATCAGTAATAGTTTGGCTTGAGGTTGTGAATGTTTCAGGTGTTACGTTGGTTGATTGCAGGAAGTAGGAATGCTGAAAAGTCTTTTTGCATGTTGAGCGCGTGTTGTTTGCTTTCCCTCAATAAAGCGTTGAGTTCTAAAATAAACTCAAATGTTGTAATCCCCTTCCAGAAATACAAATTAGGATGATTAAATGACTGTTCTTTTGATTTCACGCGCCATGTTTACCTAAACAGCCCCTTTGAAATACAGAAAACCCTCACAGAACGAGAATTAAGGGATTTGGAAGAAAGGAGAGCTAATTAATAATATCGTATGGCTTCGGGAGCCAGGTGCAAGCTTTATTTGACACCCAGAGGGCAGCTTTCACGTCGAATTTTGTTGTTCCTTGAAGCACTATGAAAGTCAAGGAGGTTAGATATCTAAGCTGGACAGTATAGTGCTATCTAGTAGAGAAATGAAGAACTTCGTGTTGGCGGAAAATTCCGAGATTAATTTTGCCATTATGAACACGCCCTACTGAATTCAAATGGGTTCTTTAACATTCCAACATCGTATGACATGCGTGTCGAGATGTTTACCGCCTTTCAAAAATCACTTACCACGGCCAGGAGCGAACCTGAAAGCTTGGGGTTAATAGTCCGACACGATAACCACTCACCCACCGTGGCAACCTAAAGGAGAACTATGGAAGGCAGATAGGAATCGGTGCGCCCCAAAGGCAAACCGGACCCAGCTACAATACCATAAGCGTGGGATTGGCAATATTCTATTGGTCCCATAATTTACCAGGAACATGGCGGACACAGCTGGAGTTTCATTATAGCCTATAAGTCGTGATCTAAAAAAGGGATGGTGGGAGGGTTATACACAGCGGAGGAGAGAACATCTATTACGACATCATTTTGAGAATTATTATTCATCATTACAAAAGGCATTTTGGCTAATTTCAGTAGTGTAGACAATTTTACAATTTGATTGGGCCTCTTGTAGTGCTACCTAGCATATTATTTATCGGGTTATCTGTTGATTTAACTACTTATTTATCTACTGTGTTTTAGTGTGTATATGTCTTAAGACGAAAGGTTAAATACTGTGCAAGTTCTAAACATATTATATCTGTTTCAGGACCACGTTACACGCCATGAATTGGGAGAACGTTTCACTTCTGTGTATCATCATGTTCTTTGCAGCTGGTGAGTCAATGATTTTCTGTGTCTAGTATACTGTGTTGCTGGGAATCCCTCGACATGATAAACTAATCGCCGTTGTTCGAGTGGCACGCCTATAGAGATCTGGTTTGTTCTCAAAAATCCCTGGCAACATCGGTTGAAAATACAGTAGATAGATTAAAGTTGCTAGATATGGCGTTTCTTATGCCTTAAATAGGCCAAAATCTCCGCCTGGTGATCTGACTGCCAGCAAAT
This sequence comes from Meconema thalassinum, assembly GCA_946902985.2. NCBI lineage: Eukaryota > Metazoa > Arthropoda > Insecta > Orthoptera > Tettigoniidae > Meconema > Meconema thalassinum. Next base: position 221,178,768 of record OX336391.1, read on the forward strand.
ACCGGTACTAATTTATTTGTCATGAATGTGTCTATCTTACATGTAACAACAAAGTTCCTGCAGGTGGCGCTATCTTAAGTTTCAGTTGGAAAATTTAATTTTCTCTTTTTTAATGTTTTGGTTTCTCAGCATAGGCTATTGAAATATCATAAGAAGTTAGTTTGGAGAAAGCCCGTTAATCTGTTTCCGAGATATGGGTTTTAGAAATTTGCCAACTTTGGTGAACATGTACCAAATCATTATTCGTCTACCTTTGTAGACATTTCCATTTCTTTGTGATGGCTGCTGATCTCGTCATCCGCTTTATAAGTGAGAGTGGGTTAGGGCCAGCAATCTAAATTATCCAGTGTACATTGGCTCAAAGACTTCTTCCTTTTTGAATTCTGAATTTTTGGTTTATTTCGTAATTTTTGTTTATTGCTATAATTCCCGTATTAGTTTTATTTAACTTTTTGTTTTATTAATTTTCGATTTGTTCATGTTCAGATGTCCACCTTTAAATTATTTATTTCATTCCAAATTTGTATACTTTACTCTGTGTTTAGAGGGGCAAATGACCTCGTAGTTCCGCCCCTTAAAACCTCAATATCTAACTAACATTTCTTTGACAGCCATTTGTTACAACTATGTTTATGCAAATAAGGTACATTATCTTACTGCACCCATCTATTTGAAATTTTTACAGTATCTTTATGTACATATATGCATTATTCGTAATGGCTGCAGCATTTATGTGTCTTGAGCAAAAATCCGTTGCTTCAAAACTTGTTAAACTTATCAAAAAAAACATATTAAAAGGTTGAAGCACTAGAATCATGATTCTAATTTGGATCGCAAGCCATGAAATCTTTTTCATTTATATTACGTTTCAATGCTTTAACTTCAATAGTTAGGTCATAAATGTACCGTTTGTTTAATATTTTGTTTTCAAAAAATCATTAAATGTAATGTTGGTATCAGGGAATGGTACCGGTAATGCATTTCCAGTTACTCAACTATTTTATGTTATGAAGGAAAATGTTCATACATTTTCATTACATTGACACAGCAGTTTATGTGGTGGACCATATTAAGAAACTGAACTGTTATGTCTTACTATTCAGTTTGCGCCACCATAACGCTATGAGTGGTTAATAATAATACAAATATCTTATAGCCTCGGATGCCGGGTGCAAGCTTTGTTAATTGACGCCCAGAAGGGAGCTTGCATGTCGAATTTTATCGCTACTTCGAACGCTATGAAAGTCAAGGAGGTTGGATATCTAAGCTACTTGACACTAGTGCTTTCTAGTAGAGAAAGGAGGAACTTTGTGTTGGCGGAAAATCCCGAGATTAATTTTGCCATTATGAACACGGCCTACTGAATTCAAATGGGTTCTTTTACATGCCAACAACGTAGTACATGCGTGTCGTGATTTTTGTCGCCTTTCAAAAAAATCACATACCACGGCCAGAAGCGAACCTGCAAGCTTGGGGTTGTTAGTCCGACACGATATCCAATCACCCACCGTGGCGAGCGTATGAGTAGTTAATAGACCTGTATTATAGGCTATTGTTAATTTCATCAAATGTATGGTATAGTGCATGTTGAGCCTCCGTGGCTTAGGCGGCAGCATGCCGGCCTCTCACCGCTGGGTCCGTGGTTCAAATTCCAGTCACTCCAAGTGAGATTTGTGCTGGACAAAGCGGAGGCAGACAGGTTTTTCTCCGGGTACTCCGGTTTTCCCTGTCACTATTTCATTCCAGCAACACTCTCCACTATCATTTCATTTCATCTGTCATTCATTTAATCATTGCCCCAGAGGAGTGCGACAGGCTTCGTCAGCCGGCATAGTTCATATCCTCGCCGCTAGATGGGGGCTTCATAATTCCATTCCCTTGCTCGGTCGGTCGACTGGAAGCAGGCTATGGGGTTTTCATATGGTATAGTGCATTGTGCTCTTCACATTGGTTTTGCCTGTTCTTGCGTGATTTGTGGGTGCTTAAATTCGAGGAAGTCCTGTCTGATTCACTCGCACGTTAACGATCCCTCCTTGTGTCTCAAATACCTGCAGTAGTTAAAAGGGACGAACAGCCAGTAACTCTATTATTATTAATATTCAGGACAGCGAGATATCAATTGTTTACCTTATTGCACGCCCATCAGGCTTTCATCATTTTGGAATGTGCTTTCTTCTATTCATCAGAATGATGAGCCTGTTTATAGTAAATTTGTGTTTGATTGGTTTTTGGAGTTGAATGTATGTTTCTCACATTACATACTTTAACACAGGGGTGGGCAACAAGAAAGCTCGCTTCTGGAGCTCACTTAACCCTTATATAATGCCAGGGGGCCGATATATCGTATTCTACACCTCTCAATTCGAAATCGTCCCACACTGAATCTAGTCATCGCCTCCTAGGTCTACAGAAGTGTACAAATTATTAGTTAGTTATTGTTGTTTTAAGGGGCGGAACTATGAGGTCATTTGCCCCTGGCAAATTATTAGACTCGATGCCATGGTTTATAAGTTTCAATTTTACTTTTTCTGACTTAATGAAGAAACGGATACTTTCATGGCCCTGAAATTATTTCCAATGTTTAACCGTTACAAATTTCCTCTAAAAGAGAATGTCGCACGAATTATCTCAATTACGTTATTCTAGTTTTCCTGTGAATTTACAGCAGAGGAATTCGACGTATTTCATTACTGATTGTCCGCTCTTGGACTATTCAAAGATTCGTGGACCATGGATTGAAAAACCTGATTTAGAGGATACATTCCAAAGTCAATGAAAAGAAAGAAAACAGACTAAGCTTAGGTATCCCACATAATCAACAATATCGAAAATTTCCGAACGCAATTCCTTATGGGAAAAGTTGTAAGTCCATTGGGAAGAAAACATTACTAAGTAGATTATTAAAAATGAAGTAAAATGATTTTGAATAAAAGATTGTTACTTATTTAAATTCATTGTATAGGTCTAATAATTAGCACACCTCTTTGCCTCTGCTTCTCTTACCTTCTACAGCCGAACTCATTAACCTCTGAGGTAATCTCTCCTTCCCCATTCTTTCGTCATTTTAATTAATTAATTAATTAATTTATTTATTTATTTACATAGGTCCCAATGAGCCAGAGCTCGTGTTAGGGACAATCAAGTAGCATAGTTACAGCATGGCATGTATAAAATTTGTGTACCATTATGTTGTTTAGGTTAATGGTAGGCTATATTAGATAGCAAGTTACAAACTTTACAGAAGTGATTTGGTATAATACATTGTATTGCTTAAGGCTATTGGATATGGGCTATTCATTCCTTAATAGGAAGTCTTTTGTATTCCTCTTAAATCTATATATATAAAGCACAATGTTTGTCTGTCTGTCTGTCTGTCTGTCTGTCTGTCTGTTATGTATACAAATCTACACCGTTTCACCGATCTGAACCAAAATTTGTATACATACCCTTTGGAACCCTGCGGGTAACCCTGTCAACTTTAAATTTCGGACAGACCACCCCATTCCCTGCATTTAGGCCCTTTTGCACAAATCTACACCGGTTCACCGATCTGCACCAAAATTTGTATACCTACCCTTTGGAACACTGCGAGTAACACTGTCTACTTAAAATTTCGGACAGACCACCCAATTCCCTGCATTTAGGCCCTTTGGTCCAAATCTACATCGTTTCACCGATTTGAACCAAAATGTGTATACTTACCCTTTGGAACCCTGCGAGTAACACTGTCTGCTTGAAATTGCGGACAGACCATTCCATTCCCTGCATTTAGGCCCTTTGTCCCAAATCTAAACCGTTTCACCGATCTCAACAAAAAATTGTATATTTACCCTTCGGAACACTGCGACTAACACTGTCTGCTTTAAATTGCGGAAAGGCTACTCCATCCCCTGCATTTAGGCCCTTTGGCACAAATCTACACCGTTTCATCGATCTGAACCAAAATTTGTATACTTACCCTTTGGAACCCTGCGAGTAACACTGACCACTTAAAATTTCAGACAGACCACCCCATTTCCTGCATTCAGGCCCTTTGGTCCAAATCTACACCGTTTCACCGATCAGAACCAAAATTCGTATTCTTACCCTGTGGTACCCTGCGAGAAACACTGTCTGCTTGAAATTGCGGACAGACCACTCCATTCCCTGCATTTAGGCCCTTTGGAACAAATCTACACCGTTTCACCGATCAAACCAAATGTGTATACTTCCCCCTTGAAACCCTGCGAGTAACACTGTCTGCTTGAAATTGCGGACAGACCACTCCATTCCCAGCATTCTAACACTGTCTGCTTTAAATTGCGGAGAGGCTACTCCATCCCCTGCATTTAGGCCCTTTGGCACAAATCTACACCGTTTCATCGATCTGAACCAAAATACGTATACTTACCCTTTGGAACCCTGCGAGTAACACTGTCCACTTAAAATTTCGGACAGACCACCCCATTTCCTGCATTCAGGCACTTTGGTCCAAATCTACACCGTTTCAACGATCAGAACCAAAATTCGTATTCTTACCCTTTGGTACCCTGCGAGAAACACTGTCTGCTTGAAATTGCGGACAGACCACTCCATTCCCTGAATATAGGCCCTTTGGCACAAATCTACACCGTTTCATCGATCTGAACCAACATTTGCATACTTACCCTTTGGAACCCTGCGAGTAACACTGTCCACTTAAAATTCGGACAGACCACCCCATTTCCTGCATTCAGGCCCTTTGGTCCAAATCTACACCGTTTCACCGATCAGAACCAAAATTCGTATTCTTACCCTTTGGTACCCTGCGAGAAACACTGTCTGCTTGAAATTGCGGAAAGACCACTCCATTCCCTGCATTTAGGCCCTTTGGAACAAATCTACTCCGTTTCACCGATCTGAACCAAAATTTGTATACTTACCCTTTGGAGCTCTGCGAGTAACACTGTCCACTTAAAATTTCGGACAGACTACCCCATTCCCTGCATTTAGGTCCTTTGGCACAAATCTACACCGTTTCACCGATCAGAACCAACATTCGGATTCTTATCCTTTGGTACCCTGCGAGTAATACTGTCTGCTTGAAATTGCGGACAAACCACTCCATTCCCTGCATTTAGGCCCTTTGGCACAAATCTACACCGTTTCACCGATCAGAACCAAAATTTGTATACTTATCCTTTGGAGCCCTGCGAGTAACACTGTCCACTTAAACTTTCGGACAGACCACCCCATTCCCTGCATTTAGGTCCTTTGGCACAAATCTACACCGTTTCATCGATCAGAACCAACATTCGGATTCTTATCCTTTGGTACCCTGCGAGTAATACTGTCTGCTTGAAATTGCGGACAAACCACTCCATTCCCTGCATTTAGGCCCTTTGGCACAAATCTACACCGTTTCACCGATCAGAACCAAAATCTGTACTTACCCTTTGGAACCCAGCGTGTAACACTGTCTGCTTGAAATTGCGGAGAGAACACTCCATTCCCTGCATTTAGGCCCTTTGGCCCAAATCTACACCGTTTCACCGATCTCAACCACAATTTGTATATTTACCTTTTGGAACACTGCGACGAACAGTCTGCTTGGATTTGCGGAGAGGCCACTCCAACCCCTGCATTTAGGCCGTTTGGCACAAATCCACACCGTTTCACCAATCTGACCCAAATTTTACATACTTTGGAACCCGACAAGTAACACTGTTCACTTTAAATTTCGGACACACCACACTATTCCCTGCTTTTTGGCCCTTTGGCACAAAACTACACCGTTTCACCGATCTCAAATAATTACCCTTTGCAACTCGACGAGTAACACTGTCCACTCGAAATTTCGGACAGACCACTCCATTCCCCGCATTTAGGCCCGTAGGCACAAATCTACATCGTTCACCGATCGAAAACAAAACGTGTATACTCACCCTTTGGAACCCAATGAGTAACACTGTCCACTTGGAATTTCAGACAGACCACTCCATTCCCTGTTAGGCCCTTTTGCACATATCTACATCGTTCCACCGATCTGAACCTAAATTTGTATACTTACCCTTTGGAATCCGACGAGTAACACTGTCCACTTAAAACTTTGGACATACAACTCAATTTCCTGCGTTTAGGCCCTTTGGCAAAATCTACCCTGTTTCACCGATCTGAGCCAAATTTTACATACTCACCCTTTGGAACCCGACGTGTAACACTTTCTACATGAAATTTCAGATAGACCATTCAATTTACCGCATTTAGGCTCTTTGGAAAAAATCTACATAGTTTCACCCATCTCAACCAATCTTTATGTAAGTTACTTACCCTTTGGAACCCGACGAGTAACACTGTCCATTTTAAATTTCTGACATACCTCTCCATTCCCTGCATTTAGCTCAGGAATTCCTCGGGGTTGCCAGCTTCCTAACTCACCCGCCATGAGCCCTTGAGGGTGTACCAGAAATGGTGGGGCTATACACAACCTGCCTCTTTGAGGGCCTTGAGCAGAGGACAGGAGATATAATGAAACGGAATAGAAAGCAGACCCCTCGAAGAATGAGGGCATCAGGAAAGATGAGACAACGGCCAATTAAGCGGGAAATTGGAAGACTCCCTAGCCCATTGGATGCCCTAATACAGTCGGGGTCGGAAGGGAACAAGAGTTGACCAAGGGAGGCCGTCAGGAAAGAGAACTGAAAGGAGCCTGGCACCAGGAAGTAGAAGCGATGCCAGACTCAGCTGGGGTCCGGTGGTCGCCAACCCACGTCCCGCAAGTTGTGAGACTCTGGGGGGGGGGGGGGTGGCGTTGTGAGAATAGCTTGCTGATTCATCGCGAGGTGACATGAGAGGACTTTCCAGAGCTGTCTATACTCATGCCAGCACAGGGCCGTTGCTCAAGCCACACTGTGGTGTTGCGAAAGAGTGAGTGATTCCCCGGACAATCTAAATACGACGGGGAACCCCGAACGTGTGTCATCGTATTTCGTCATCTACGATCATCTCAGGTTCGTGCAGCTTGGACCCATTTTTTTGCCGAGCAGTACGCCATAAGCTCTTTCACTAGACGCATCGAGTACAGGCCTAAGCCAGAAAATAAGGTTGACACTTTGGAAGACATCGAAGCTAGACATCTGAATTATCTATATCAGTTGTAAATTACACCATGTTCGTTTAGTAGTCATTCTTTCATTACCTTATTATTATCATCATCATAAGTGCAAATGACCTAGATGTTACGCGCATCATACCACTAATCACCACCGCATAAAGTCATTCTCGACTGTGATTTTTAAAATATTTATTTTTATTACAGTACATTGTGTACATTATAAGTTGAAGTGTCAATTCAATACAGGTAGTAGTTCCCCTCATCATCCTCATCATAAGGGCAAATGACCTAGATGTTATGCCCATTACACCATTAATCACCACATACAATAAGTCTTCCTCGCCTGTGAATTTTGAAATATGTATTTCTATTCCGGTAGTTTGTAAGTTTGACGTGTCAATTCAACAGTAGTTTTCATTATCATCCTTATCAAAAGGGCAAATGACCTAGATATTACGCCCTCATTGTCTTTGGGGGGGGGGGGGGAATGACCTAGATTTTATGTCCATTATATTTCTAAGTAGACTTTGATACATTATCATCATTCCACCGGGCGAAGCCGCGTACTACTGCTAGTGTTTTTATAGAGAAACCTTCCCTTATGCCTAATGGTAGCGAGTTACAGTATATTCCCTTATCATACAGGGCATAATTCCTTTAGTTCCAAATTTAATGGATTGGGAATGGCTGGTGAATATTCGATTTACTCCTCTTGTTGCATAATGATGAATGTCATCTTATAACCTGTTTTGTTATGGTGGCTTTATTATTGTACATAAGTTGTTGGTTATAATATCACATACACACACCCTCCACCATAAATTATCATATTGTAAGATTTATAACATACGATATGGAACATAATGTAATTCGTCTTCATAATGTTCATCCTTAAGGTGTTTATTATAACGATATCGAATCGTTCGAGAGTTCATATTATCGTGCGGTCCCAAATTATCTCTCCATCTAGCATCCCTGGAACTCGCTGCCAACAACCACATTTGCACATGATTCAGTATTGTGGTTAGAACTTGCCCCAGGCCGTTCATGGTGCTTTGGCGTGTGTGTGAATAGGACATTTGTCATCAGAGCTGTAATATAGAACCCAGTAATTATTTACTTGATCCCTATGATAATAAAATAACATTAATTATGCCGTGATTAATATATCAGCGTTACGGGTTTCGCAATGTCAGTCCAGTGGCCTTTCACCCAGCCAACGCTATTTTCACCCGACTTCCTCGTTCATAAACTGTGGTAAATCGCATGTCCGCCACAAAACCTTCCTCAATATTCCACTAACACAGACTTTCCATAGAATTATAGGTCATGGGTTCAAACAAAGCTTTCTTTTTCAAGCGAATTGACCACTTAGGATCACGCAACAACTTTATTTCTTTTTCTTATTCTTTGCCTGGAGTTTCCTATGTCTCCAATATTCCTTCATGCGTTCACTGGCATTTTTTCTTTGGTCTTCTGTCCAAGTTCGTCCACTTCTCTTAGGTCTTCCTTCATCTTGAAACCCTTCCAGATTGTTCACTTTGCTCTTAAATACATTTCTTTCTAGCATTTGAGATTCTGTGATGTTTAACTTTTCTAAATCTTTCCTAACTTCCTTAATCCATGTTGTGGTGGTCTTTTTCTTCCAGAGATAGTCTCCAGGAGATGCACTTTTTGTTGTAGATATTTTTTGTTAATCCATACGCTCTTTCCATTTTTATAATTCGATCTCCAACAGCTGCTTTTTCTAACCCATTCTCCTGTATAGTCTCTCCTAGGTACTTGAACTTTTTTACCCTTTCAATCCGTCCTATCTCCGTGTCAAGGAACTTTGGTCCATGTTTGTCATTTGTCATAAATTTTGTCTTTTCAACTGATATCCTTAGTCCTGTTTGGCTAGCGATCTTTTCCAAGAGGTTGATTTGTATGACTGCTTCTTCCGTGGTTTCCGATAGTACTGCAAAATCATCTGCAAACGCCAGGCAGTTGACTTTAATTCCTACCGACTTCCTCCCGAGGCAGATTGGGTTTATTCCTCGACTCTCCTATTCCGAGTTCCAAATTCTCACAACCTTCTCTAGGACACAGTTGAAAAGGATTGGTGATAGGCCATCCCCTTGCCTGACTCCTGTCTTAATTTCGAACGGCCGAGAAAGCTCTCCCATGAACTTCACCCTGGAAGTTTTGTTTGTTAGGGTCTCTTTGACTATATTTGCTAGTTTGGTTTTGATTCCAAATTCCCTTAGGATCCTGTCTAAGGTCTCTCTGTCCACTGAATCAAATGCCTTTTTAAAGTCTATGAAGGATACCATAATTTTCTTATTACTCAGCAGTCTGTGACGGATTATTGATTTCAAGTTGAAGATCTGCTCAACACAGGAGCGTCCTTTCCTAAACCCTCCTTGGTACTCGCCTAGTTGTTTGTCCAGCGTATCTTCTATTCTGTTTAGAAGAATCTTGGAGAGAATTTTATAAGCAATTGAAAGGAGGGACACACCTCTGTATTTGTTCACGTCTTGCTTATCCCCTTTCTTGTGGAGCGGATGGATCAGCGCTGTTTTCCATTCTTCTGGAATTTTCTCGGTTTCCCAGACTGCACCAAGGATTCTGTGAAGGTCGTCTAGAATTTCTGGCTCAGAAACAAAGCTTTAATAATAATAATATATATATATATTTTTTTTTTTGCAGCCAATGGCCATAACTTACATGAAAATATAATGTAATAAACTTTGCAAAAAGCTGTTAAGGACTCGAGCCAATGTTCGTAATTCATAGCATGGTACCCTTCGCAACTTTTGCCATAACGGTCACAAAAACAGTTTGAACCTGGTTGATGGAATTTCCTAATTTTGCACTACTTAAAGTGAAAAACCATGTATGGCGAAGCATATAACCAAATGTCGCAGCTCGTAACCCCCTCCGTATCAGTCTTTGTAGATCATGGCATCCGTGGAGTAGATTTACTCCATGTGTCTCTCTTCTTTGCCCGTACTTTCTCAACGAAGTGTACGTAACTCAGTAGCCTATAGATGGCAGCAACAAGGGAGAACGAAGTTCCTCGACGTAAAACGGTTCACTTGTTAACTCATATATGAGCCATGAAGGAGTGTAATTGAACACACAGGGAGTTCTTTTCAAAAACGTAGCTTTCACTCTTTCCAATTGCTCTAGTTGTTTCAGAAAAATTAAAAACTTTAAGGAAACTATGTTTAAGCATGTGATTTGTGTAGCCTACATTATCAAGCATCATTTAACTAAGAATGTTCTCGTTTAGTGGTTAGGTCATGACTAAGATTCTTGTAACGTGATTGGTTGGTTGGCTCCTTAGTTTAGGGCCTGCGACAACGTGGTCATGTAGCCCCGTTTAGACTATTTTGGGTGTGTGTAGAATCTGTCTGATAACCGTTGATAGTTGTGATGGCTGTATTAGTGTGTGTTATCTGCTTTCATTTCAAATAAGGACTGTAGACAATAATTTCAATTAGTTCCTATTTTTGTCACCAAATGCTACCGTCCACGTCACCTAGCTTGCGGACTTCGCTACTAGATGGCATCGCAGACAGCACCTGGTGACGAACGTTGGAACTAATATAGCGTTATCAATTCTAACTTACAAATTTTGGTTTCATACAAGTGTAGTTAGTGGGAGGTTGTTTTTGATGCCATAAATCTATGACATGGGACCGCCGGCTATACTTCCTCTCCGAAGGAAGGCATACTGAGGGATTTTTAACGCTCTTAAAAAATCCGACGACTTCGGACGGGTTTGAACGCGCATAGAAGCTCAGCATGCTACCAACTACGACACCGAAGCCGCCTCTTGTAACGTGCCGAAAGTAACTTATACTGAACCTGATGATGACCATATTAAGATATTTTGAGGCATGGAAATTTGGAAAATGAATACAAATTAAAACAAAAGAATATCCAGGAAAACAGTAACATTGGTTTATTCCGAAACACTTATCTCAGTTGTTCCTTTTAAGGCGCAGTCAGCTGGCATTTGAGGGTGCGCAAATGCGAGGGAGCCGTGTCCGTAGATTTACTGGCACGTTAAAGATCCCCTTCAGGGCAAAATTCCGGCACCCCGGCGTCTCTAAAAGCCAGTGTAGTTAAAAGGGACGTAAAACCAATAACATGTTCCTTTTAAAAATACTATGTTTTTCATACACGGAGAATAGCTAACTTCACGATGTTCACCTATAGGCTAATACTTTTCATCAGATATTAGCAAACTGAGAAAGAACAATATATATAATGCCGGCACATAATTTTAATATCAACATGAAACCGCTCCAGCGTGCCGGGTAGGGTGGTGTAGAACGAGTCTTCGCCATTGTTGTGTAAAGTGAATAATATTGTGTTAAGTTATCTTATTGCTGTTTTAAGTTAAACTTAATTTGGGAGCTGTAATTTATCCATATATATAGCTATATAGGCCTACAATGACGAAAATTATAAATGGCAAGATATTTCGCGAAGAAAACTGGACCAGGGCGTGTAAAGTATCACGTGAAGGAACTCCGGTAGTTGACCGTTTCCGCCGCTAGGTGGTACTAGCGTAACTTGGTCTCTGCTTGCCTGTCTGGCTCGCCTCTACTTCGTATAAAACAAAGTCCCCGGTTCTTGGATATCACGGGTAATCTCGAGAACCACTGGATGGATTTTGGTGCGGCTTTCACCATTCTGTAAAGGTAATCTCGAGGAAGATTTCTGTAGAAAATAATTTATTTATGATCAAAGGGAGCCAAGCAGTAACGATTTCAGATTTCAGTGAAAAGGTCGAAAATAGGACCTGGCGTCCGTGCACTTTTTAAGCTTGCGCTGGGCAAACCGTTAAAAATATCAATATACTATGAGTGTAAGAATTGTTCAGCATGAAAATTTCTCCATAAAAGTCCGCGAGAGCATATCTCTATCTTCGATACTTTGCCCAATATAAGTGTTTTTAGTTTGGACGGAACGGGGATTTATGTCTCATGCACCTCGCCATTCTTAAATTACGTCTGACAGGAATTCCTTGCCCATTCATAACTGTTCCCGGGCGAAGCCGGGGCGGGTTGCTAGTTGTTTATTAAAAGAAGTATTGCACTAAATACTAAGCAAGTTGTGAATAGCAGAAACAAATCTTCAAGGGAATACGAACATATTAAAATGCTATACAGAACACACTAAAATACATTTCTAAGAAGAGCAGAGCTTACCTCTAATAGCCCAGAAATTTTAGGTTTTAACCTTGAAATTTTTTTAGTAAAGCTGAAAATTGGTTCAGTTGTCCTATTTGATGTTATTAACAACATATAAAAAGTCCCCGGTCTTCCCGTGTCGGCTTCCTGGATTTCCAGCCGTTTCAACTCCTGGAATGCTGGAGAAGTAGGTGGTGTCGCTGGAATGCGCATTGTAAGCGAACGATTTGGCTTACAGTGCGCTAACATGCCTTCAATCAAAGGAGAAAAAATAAGCTATAAGTTAATTCATGAGTTGGCATGTTAGCGATACTTCCGGTCTAACAGGAAACGAAAAAATGCCGCGAAATTCAAAAGAGGAAGTGCCACCTTTTTCTTTTTTTGACGTTCGTTGGCAAACTGTCACGAATATCGCATACAAGTCTGGTATAAAAGTTGTTGGCGACAAAATAAGCTTTCATTTGATGTATTTATAATCGATGTCCGAATAATAGTTGCCGAGCTATAGCGGTGTAAACAAAAGATTGTTACGCCATTCTCTTCTCCGTCTGCGCTACACACACACTGCGATGGGGCGCGCTCTGATTTTGCATTGGTACATCCGACAGGAGCTTCCTTTCTCTATGATAAATGAAGTGCTTCCCCACTTTTCAAAATATTTCACGCTTAAACCCACCCCTCTCAAAAAATCCCCTCCCCCCCATTTTTTTTTCAATTTTCTTTGAGTGTTTTTAATGAAAAGCACCCTTTTTGTACATCCGCTCCTAATAGTGAAAATAATTCAATTTCGCATTTTGAGCCCCCCTCCCATCGACATCTCTTCATTCTATAAGGTGTTCTCTGTGCGGTATTTTTACGTTCTTTATTGAGCTAGGTAAACAAAATTAATGTTTTAATATGTAAACTATGTAACCATTTGTGACTTGGCGATCATAAATGATTATTTTAATGCCATTTTTGGAGAGCAAATATCTTAAGTAAAAAGTAGTGCGAATATCGGAGTAGATATTTCTGCTTAAAACTAATACAGTTTATAATGTATTATTTATCAAATAATTCAAATAATTTTTGTTAGAAACCAATCTGTAAACAAAAGAGAATGTTAATTTTATCACAGCAAAGTAAAATGGTGTAACAACATACTGAAAATAATATATACCTGCAAATATATACGCAGTGAATGCTGCTGGAATGCGTCGGACGTTGGCGGCAAAGTGGCCAAATCGAACGAAGCAGTAACTGTCTGTCTTGCGATAGTCCTTCCATACAGATGCACACGAAGCTCGTTTAGATAATTGGAGCCCTTTCCGTTGAACAACTCCAGAACAAAATTTTATCCAGCTATCTTGATATCTTCCTTGGATGCGCCAGGCTGATTGGAAACTTCGACAGTTTTCCGAAGATCTTGGTTGTTTTTGAGAAGGCCCATGGACGCTTCTTCCCTTTGTTAAAAATAACCGAAGTTGTGTCACATCCGCTCACGGCGTGTGCAAATAGCGCACAACTTTTCATCTCGCCGATATCTTCCTGAATGTTTGTGATAGGGAAAATCTTTCCAAGAGATTTTGAGTTTCCAGGACTGTAAAAATGGATGTTGTTGTTCTCTCTTGAGTTTGCCAACAACATGCATAGGGCATCAATACCTGACGCTATAACAGTAACAGCATGATCTTCGGCATCTAGAGACAACGCTACGTCGACAATTAGTGTATCTGCGTCCCCTGTCGCCTGACGAACAGCAACCCCAGCATTTCTAAGCTCCTTTGTCAACGTAGAGATGAACCGTCCCTTGTTTTTGGTGTTACTTAGAAAGTCTGCCTGAGAAGTGGAAACCATTGTGTTGGAATCGAAAACGATGTCTATGGACGTCCGCTTCCCCGCACGGCGTGCCTGCTCCTGGTTCTTCGTGCTTGGAGTCTGATCGTAGTTGCCAAATACAATGGTAACGTTTGAAGGATAGTGCTTGCTTATGTACAACTTGTAGGACTGGATTATGTCACCAAAAGTTGCAGGTCTTGGCCATACAACGGTATGCAAAAGCAGACCTCCATCAACGACTACTTTGCGTTGTTCTTCAAAATCTTTGGGGGCTTCTGAAGATTTTAAAAGGTGTTGAAGTGCTGACTTGGCTGTTTTTCTCAATAAAGATGAATCGAAGAGAGCTGGAGGCGTCGGTGCAAGCTCGTACTTCAAGAACTGCACGATAACCGCTTACGATTTCATCACACATGAAAAGTTAGTGCGGGTTGATCGGGACGATGTCATCACGAATTTTTAGTTGGCACCCAACAACTGACAAAGGGAATGCGCGGCTTTTTCTTGCGAGCTTGAGACCCTCAAAACTTTTCCCCACCATTTGTTGTATTGCTTCTTCACCAATTTCTCGAGCCTTGTCGCAGTTGATGCTGTTGTCTGCAGCTACGCCAGTGGAAAGCGATTGAAGACTTTCTTTATTTAAATCCCACGGAGAGCGATCTTCTACCCACGAGCGAAACACTTCTGCGTGGCGGTACTCCAGCTACCGCCGCGAGTCCCTCAACTCAACGTGCTGTTCCGAGGATTTTGTCTTTATACCAGACACATTTTCTACAGCTTCACAGATCGGGATGCACAGTGGAAATGCCGAGACAAAGTGAGCCAGCGCGCTATCGTCCACTCGTCGTCCTCTTTTTAAACCTTCACGTGATTTCATAGGCAGTATAAGATCCTGTTCTATGGCCATATCTGACCATATTCCAGCCCAAAAATCATGCGAGCGTCGGATGGAAAATTACCCGTTCTTCAAGAAGTTGATGTACTCGTCCACGGGCATCTTCTGATCTAACTTAAGCATTTGATGCAGGTATAAGTAGGCTGACTTAGCGTATTGAATATGCCCTGCAGCGTGTAGGTATGGCAGTACGCAGTACAAATGAAGGTTCAAATTTGATGTTCTTTCTGCCCGAATAAACAGCCGAACGATTTCCACTTGCCTGTAGTACTCCGCCCACAGCTTCGCGGTCCGGCTAGCTTCTGGCAGAGTCTTCATCCTGTCTTCCATGTACTCCGTGACCCGAGTTACAAGTTGATCTTCGCATACTTCTTGCGGTGTTAGTTTTCCTTCTAAAACCTTTTAAAACACAAACAACGCCCATCGGATCGTCGAGTGGCTTCTTACACAAAATGCAGCCTTCAAAACTCATTTTTATGACAACACAATAAATAACACTTATACGGCATAACACACATCGGTCAACGACCAACTGTTTAAAATTTAGAAACAACTGAAAACAAGAAGCTGCGCCAATTCGACGCATCAATGCTGCGGGCGAACGCGTCAGTTGGCCGGTGAGAAACAACGCAAACACGGGGCTGATTCAGGTCGCGCACCATTGTTTAAATCACTGTAGCTCGGCAACTATTATATTATTTGCATATCAATTATGAATACATCAAATGAAAGCTTATTTTGTCGCCAACAGCTTTTATACAAGACTTGTATGCGATATTCGTAATAGTTTGCCAACAAACGTCAAAAAAAGAAAAACGTGGCACTTCTTTTTTTGAATTTCGCGGCATTTTTTCGTTTCCTGTTAGACCGGAAGTATCGCTAACATGCCAACCCATAAATTAACTTATAGCTTATTTTTTTCTCCTTTAATTTAAGCCATGTTAGAGCACTGTAAGCAAAATCGTTCGCTTACAATGCGCATTCCACCGACACCACCTACTTCTCCAGCATTCCAAGAGTTCAAACGGCTGGAAATCCGGGAAGCAGACACGGGAAGACCGGAGACTTTTAATATGTTGTTAATAACATCAAATAGGACAACTGTACCAATTTTCAGCTTTACTAAAAAATTTTCAAGGTTTTGACCGTTTATAGACTAAAATTCCTGGGCTATAAACAGAAGAGACCTTCATTATTTTTCTCGCTGATTTAGAAGACGATCTGGATCTCAGTTCCCTGGACATTTCTTTCGCCCGGAAAATAAATCGGCATTTAATATAATGAAACACTATCCTAGGGAATTATAGTAACAGGTGATCCTCTGAGCAGCACACATTTCGAAACACGGGAAGTTCACAGATCATATCCACACAATCTGAAAATATATCGCCCCACAACGCACCTTCTTGCTCCAACTTTTCCTCCACTACTGCATCCGCACGTTTCATCACGTGAAAGAAAGATAAGGACGGGTATTTAAGAAATCTAGATTTACTTCCACCATAGTCTCTCAGCTTGGAGAGGATACATACATCACTACCAGCATTGAATGTTTCAGAATCACTTTCCAATGACCTAATGCAGGAAGTACATTTCACAAGCTTCTTTGCTGCTGTGTGAATCAGGTAACCACACAAATAATAAATAACGTTTTCGCCTGCTCTCTCAGAACTGTCATCATTAACTGACAGGTTTATGGGATCAAGTTCGGGTTCAATGTCTTTCCACCTATTATAAAAGAATCCTTTTTAATAATCATGTCATCACTAAAATGTAAGTCACACACGCGGTCACTCAAAAGTTAATTGTCGGTCAGCTCGTGGAATTTTTCTGTTCCATTCTTCCAAACAGTTTTGACGTGGTCTAAACAAGTGCCGACCATCTCCTTTCTTATACCCAGACTTACAAGCAGGCACAAAGCAGCATGGCATAATGATAACAGAAGTTTAAAACAAGCATAGAAATAAAACGTAAGTACAATTTGCGTGCGGTAATGTATCACTGCTTGACTGCCGTCCCGTCATGTGCTTTAGACCATATGCTCGGTGCGACGCGTGGTGTTGAAATTTAGAACTACTTCATCTTAACCATTGACTCATACGGAAGTTCCACCACTTAATACTTTACACGCCCTGACTGGAATTTAATATTTTTAGCCTATTTTCAATTTTGAAAAAATAGGCTCATGAGATCACCTTTTGTCCGTGTGTGTGTGCGTGTGTGTGTGTGTGTGTGTGAGGTGTGTGTGTGTGTCCCCCTAATAAAATCTAAACGGCTGGAGCGATTTCAATGAAACTCGGTAAGTTCATAGCACTATTCCCGGCAACCTCGACCGTGCCCTTCAAATTTTGTTACATCTCACCAATCCAACATGGCGGCTGTGCGAAATATTTCACTAGCATTCAATATCTCCGAAACTATTACCGATATCGCCCTGAAATTGTGTACGGTGATAAAGGTCACTACTAGAAGTTCACCTATGAGACTTTCAAAAACCGGGTGACTACAAAACCAACATGGCGGTCAAGCGAAATTGAGACTTTTAAATAGACATTTCTCGCGATTTAACTATCCAAACGTAATGAAACTTGGTACAGCAAATGTTTATACACATTGTAATGCACTGAAGTCTAATTTAGTTCAATTGTTTACATAACCTCAAAATGGCGACTGTGCGAAATATTTCACTGACATTCTATATCTCCGAAACTATTACAGATATCATCATGCAATTTTGTACGGTGATAAAGGGTACTGATACAAGTTTACCTATGTATATTTCATAAACCTGGAAAGTACAAAACGAACATGGCGACCAAACGAATTTGAAATATTATAATAGACTTTTCTCGTGATTTAACTCTCTGAGCGCAGTGAAATGTGGTACAGTAAATGATTTTGCAGATTGTAATGCACTGCCATCTAATTTAATTCAATTGTTTACATAACCTCAAGATGGCGGCTGTGCGAAATTTTTAAATTAAGTTTTTATTCATGTGTCGTAATCATGCGATCGAAGTGAAAGTTTGAATAATGAAGCTAGGCAATAATTGTCCTTGAATGGTACATAATTCTATGGCCTATACATATAACAATCCTAAATGGCGAGCTTCCGAAATATTTTGACGGTTCTCAATATCTATGAACCTTTTACAGCAACCAAACTGAATTTTTTAATGTTCATAGAGACTATGAACATATATTCACCTATAGGACTTTCAGTAACCTGGTGAGCACAAATCCAACATGGCGGCGACGCGAAGTATAAATATTTAAATGGACGTTTCTCGCGAATTAACTATCCGAGTGCCATGAAACGTTGCACGTTAAATGCTTATACAAATGTTGATCCACTGGAATGTAATTTATTTCAATTGTTTGCTTAATCACAAGATGGCTGGTGTGCGTACTTTTAAAATCTCGTTTTTACTTCTTGTGTTCTAATCATGCGATTGAAGTTTGAATACCACACGTACACAATAATCTTAATGTAATAGTACAAAAATAAAAATCCATCTTGGCGACCATATGAAATATTTAGACGGTTCTCAATATCTACGAATCTGTTACAGCAATTAAACTGAAATTTTGTATGTTGATAGAGACAATTAACATGAGCAGGATATATGAAAATAGGCTGTATAGTTCTTCACGGAACTACTTGTTTTTCTTTTTCTTACACATCGAGTTGAGCCTCTATGGACTGCGTGGTAACAACCAACTTCACTTTGGTGTCTAGGTCTTGTTCTTGTTCCGTCTTTGACGTCCTGCCAGTATCTTCTGACCCCAGCGACGAGTGCCTGTTTATGTTCGTCGGACAAAGGTCATCTCCGTCTTCCGGAAGTTGTTCACCAATCTTCTAAATGTGTTCCTGTCAGGAATTTCTCGGTCTAGAATACCAATTAGCCTGAGATCTTTTTCGCATTCCTCGAACCATCTCGGCCTTGTTGCCTTAGACTTAATGAAACTCCATATTCTTTTAGTTAATCGTTCATCAGTCATCCTCAAAAGGTGACCGTAAAATGGCAGCTGTCTCTTCTTAATTGATGCTGTGATATGGTCTATGTTGTTGTTCAAGTCCTCATGTGCTCTCATTCGCCACTGCCCAGCAACCCATCTATTACCTAGGACTTTTCTTAATATTCTACGCTCTCTTTTTTCCAGTTGGTCAGCTTGACTTTTATTTATTCACAAGCTGTACCCGGCATGCGTTGCAATGCCAATCAAAGAAAGTGTTGGCGTTGAAATTCTGTTTCTTGAAGTGCTTTTGGATACACAACATGTTAACTGCCTCTAAGCTATCGTAAAATGGATTTTCTAATTTAGAACCATTCGTGGAAGCGTGCACAACAACTTTCAAAAGTTTCATCGCTGTCACTCATTTATTGAATCTACTCGTACGCTACCTGTTGTGAAATGGATTTACTAAGTCGAAACCCTTCCCTGGCGTGTACACAATAACTCAACAATGATTCATCGCAATCGGATGAATTGTATATGCACGTATACGGAGTTTTGTTTAAACGATTCGTGCGCTGTCACTCATTTGTTGAATCTACTCGTGCGCTACCTATTGAGAAATGGATTTACTAAGTCCCCTTCCCTGGCGGGTACACAATAACTGATCAATGTTTCATCGCAATCGGATGAATAGTATATGAACGCATACCTGATTTTGTTTAAACGATTCGCGCTCCGTCACTCATTTGTTGAATCTACTCGTGCGCTACCTACTGTAAAATGTATTTACTAAGTTAGAAACCGTCACGTAAGTGTCCACAACATCTCACCCAAGTTTCATCGCTATCGGACTAATGGGATATGAAGACATAGGGGACTGTATTGAAACGCTCCGCATGTCGTCGTTCATTTGTCGAATCTGCTCGTGTGCTACCTACTGTGAAATGTATTTACTATGCCAGAAACCTTCTTTGGAGTGTCCACCATTTTTCACCCAAGTTTCACCGCTAACGCCAGAATGGTATATGACCTTATACGGGACTTTGTTGAAACGCTTCGCGCGTCGTTCCTCATTTGTTGAATCAACTTGTGCGCTGCATATTGTATAGTGGATTGACTAAGCCAGAAATTTTCCATAACGTGTACACAACATCTTACCCAAGTTTCATAGCTACGGACGAATGGTACATGAATGCATACGGGACTTGGTTGAAACGCTTCGCGTGTCGTCGCTCATTTGTTGATTCTACTCTTGCGCTACATATTGTAATATGGATGTACTCAGCCAGAAACCTTCCCTGGAGTGTACACAACATCTCACCCAAGTTTCATCGCAATCGGATGAATGGTGTGTGAACGTATACGGGACGTTGTCGAAACGCTTCGCGCGTAGTCACTCATTTGTTGAATATAAACGTGCGCTTCGTATTGTAAAATGGATTTACTTAGCCAGAAACCTTTCCTGGAGTGTACACAACAATTCACCAAACATTTATCACTATCAGACGACTGGTATATGACTTTATACGGGACTTTGTTGAAACGCTTCGCGTGTCATCGCTCATTTGTTGAATCTACTGGTGCGATACCTATTGTAAAATGTATGTACTAAGCCAGAAACCTTCCCTGGAGTGCACACAACATCTCACCCAAGTTTCATCGCTATCGGATGAATGGTATATGAAATTATATGGAACTTGGTTGAAACGCTTCGTGCGCCGTTGCTCATTTGTTGATTCTACTCGTGCTCTACCTATTTTTAAAGGGATTTACTAAGCTAGAAACCTTCCCTGGAGTGCACACAAAATCTCAGCCAAGTTTCATCGCTATCGGACGAATGGTATATGAACGCAAACGTGACTTTGTTGAAATGCTTCGCGCGTCGTAGCTCATTTGTTGAATCTACTCGTGCGCTGCCTATTGTAAAGTAGATGTACTAAGCCAGAAAATTTCCCTGCAGTGTACACAACATTTTACGCAAGTTTCATAGCTATCGGACGAATGGTATATGAATGCATACGGGACTTTGTTGAAACGCATTGCGTGTCGTCGCTCATTTGTTGAATCTACTTGTGCGCTATCTACTGTGAAATGTATTCACTAATTTTGAAACCTTCACGTAAGTGTACACAACATCTCACCCAAGTTTCATCGCTATCGGACGAATGGTATATGCACACATACGGGACTTTGTTGAAATGCTTCGCGCATCGTCGCTCATTTGTTGAATCTACGCGTGCGCTACCTATTGTAAAATGGATTTACTAAGTCAGAAACTTTCCTTGGAGTGTACTTAACATCTCACCCAAGTTTCATCGCAATCGGACGAATTGTATATGAACGCATAGGAGACATACATACCCACAAACTATCACGTTACATTGATTTTTATATATATAGATGGTCAAAGTTTCGGTCGCATATAATCCCTCAGGTTTTGCACCTGTGGTATAGTGCCGGCACTTGGCCCCTATATTCATAGACTTTTTGCTATAGATCTTTAATATTTAATATAAACAAAATTGTTAATTTTGATAAGTGGAAATGCAACGTATCAAAGCCTAAGGAAATCGAACAAAAAAAAAAAAAAAAGATAGGAGGTTTCGAAACTTCAGGAACGTATATTTACTTTCACTGTTTATTTCATTATGCCCAAACCCCACCTAATTTAATTTTAACCGAGCTCATCACCCTCTACAATTAAACCCTAGTTACGTCACTGGCTGCGGTTTCCTCCGCCTCCTTCAGGCTGCTCGACGAGAATGTATAGTCGAGAGGAGTTTTGCACATACTCGGCTAACCACGTCATTATCACCTTCACAGCGCACACAACAAAGCATAGCCATGTCCTGTAATTTTGCCGACAGCTGCTTCAAGTAAGCTGTCAAGCAAGTTCAACCCACCTGCCAACAAATTAATAGTTATATCATTTAATTTCAATTAAGCAATAGTATATTATGCAACAAGCATATAATGGCAATAATTAAGACACGAGTATGTGTATAAAATGAGCAAAGCGTGGTTTAGCATTTCCGTACGAGTGTCTTAATTACTATTATACTGTAGGCGAGTTGCATACGACTGTTTATATTTGACGATAGCCTAATTATAGCTGTATTTTATGTTCGAACATAAATATTCATAAATATTTGTCGAGATTCCACCAGTTCGTTTACTAAACAGAGATCAAGGGACGCAGAGAATACCATTTATTCGACCTCGGCCTCCTCGATTACCCCACTATGACACTAGCCACGCAGTGATATTTAAAATAGGAGGCCGTGGAAGTCAGCGCAGGTGCGATGCTATCCTTACTTAATTGGTCAAACAGCTGTATCGTGATGAAAACCTTGAGCTATGATTGGTGGAGAACCTGTATCATAATGAAACTTGAACTATAATGAGCCTCTTTAAGATGCAGTTTTCTGAGATACTGTATACTATTTATATTTCGGCATGCTCGAACATACAGTTAATTAACAAATGACTTCCACAGTTCGTAACTCTCATGTAAAACATACATCTCATTTTTCTGCTACTCACAAAAACGATTAAGTGAGATTTTCGAGGATAGACAGTTATTAAGCCATTTGTTTATTATTACCTTATTGATATTATAACGGGGGAGCGTGATGGAGCAGTGGCTTAGCTGCTCGTCTTTCACCCGGATGGCCGGGGTTAGAATCCCGGTGACAGTGGGGTGGAATTTTTCACCTGAAATGCACGTGGCGTCAGGAAGGGTATCCGGCCTTAAATCCCTGGCCGAAACAAAACAAAAAGGAGCCTGCTTGACTCCGGCGACCCCAATTAATTGGGAAAATCCGATGAACGATAGATAGATAGATAGATATATAGATATTATAACTCTCCTGTCGGCCAACACAATATAATCCCAATTACTGAGGTTTTATTCTTCCTCACCGTAGTCATTCCACAGGTTTGTTGTACATAAATAGGCTAATACCGATATAAAAATGCCCATTTTAGGATTTCTCCTAAATGTTTTACCCCATTTTGTAGACAACCCTTACGCGATAGAATAAAACCAATATCATTTCTGAACTATTTTTTTTTGCAGAAACCAGGTACGATTTCTAGTAGTTTCAGAGCAGGGGAATTGTCACAATGTGATGACACAGGAGCGTGATGCGGCTTAGCGGATACAATTTCCATTATTCCAGTAAATAGCTGGCGTGGGAATCTAATCTGCCGTTCAATACAAGTCTCACACAATAATTATCGAACTTAATCTGCAATGCGCAGCTCACGCTTAATCCCCTGTTGTGATTGAACTGTACTTCTCCTTGGGAAAATGATCAAGTGATGAATCAGGCGTAATTGGACCTGAATGTTGCACGATTTGCTGTAAACCTCACCCAGGCGTCTACAGCATACTTTCCAAACGTAAGCAAACCGAGGCGCAGAGGAACTTGACTTACACACACATACATCCATCATAATCAGACAAGTTATCAGCCAAATTTCGCACACAACCAAGTACACGAGGCTAGATGACCACGATGTCGCAAAGCCCCTAAATAAATCAACATTATTAAAACCTTCAAATATTAGCTGGAAGGGTCCTGAGTGAGCCAACGACTCCGGTCTTGCTCAAACACGAACAGTTCACGCCACGGTTTTTGGTCGGTCAGCTCTGATTTCGCAGTCGTATGGAGAACAGTCGGTGTGCCCAGGGCCGTGGAGAGAGATCACGGGCACTAGAGCAGTTTTCCGGGCCCCACTATTTTTGTTCTGCCTGAAGCATTACTTTGGAAGTAGTAAGCTAGCTTTCTAATAACCCATAAAATAAACTCCATGAAATTTAACTTGTTCATTTGGTTGTCAGCTATTCAACAACTCTTCTACAGTATATGCATCACATTGCTTGTTCTTTTCAGTATGCATTTAATATTTCATTTCCAATTCATCTTTCAGAAAGGCATGAAATAAATAGTCGAATTTTTCAGAGATTGAATTAGAACCTTTCCGCTCTATACTTATTTTTCGTATTTTATAATGTGAGTGGAACATTCTGTCAACTGTGCCCGTTACCCGGGAGAGAGGTGAAAAACACAATCGTTATTTATAATAGTACATTATGCAACGAGCATATAATGGCAATAATTAAGATACGAGTATGTTTATAAAACGAGCGTAAGCGAGTTTTATAATTTCCATACGAGGTCTTAATTACCATTATAGGTGAGTTGCATACGACTGTTTATGTTCGACGATAATTATAACTTTATTATATGTTTTAGCATAAATATTCATAATAATGAGATTCAGTTCAGTTAGTAAACAGGGTGCGCTGGCTTTGCTGACTGAACAGAGCGCATGCGTGGGTCAAGACACTCCAAAAGCAGAGACATTGTTTGCCAACACAGAACACCTATTGTTTACAGCATGCCGTCAAGCTCTATAGCATTCACTAATATTGTCACCAAAGTCATTTGAAAGCAATGCGGTTTGTAGAAATTGGAGTTGGGGATATTAAGGTACAGTGCTATTTCTTGTCTCATATTCGCCAGTTTATTTACGCGAACATATGGACGGTGCATGTCGGTAATTTATGTAGACATGTTGGATTTTGAGCGAATGCGCGAAGGTATCCTTACCTAATTGGTCACACAACCGTTTCTTGAGCTGTGATTGGTGGGAGAAACTGTTTCATAATGGTTAATAGTGTTGTAATGAGCCTCATTATGATACAGTTTTCTAACACATAATGTTTACATTTCGACACCGTCGAACATAAAATTCGTTACGGTATGACCTATATTTATTCTCTTTGTAATGATCCGGGCCTTTCAGCATGTCCGGGCCCTGGGGCTACAGCCCCGCTTGCCCCTCCATCTCGTCGGGCCTGGGCGAGCCTCAGACATCTGATACGTGAGTTGCATTCCGCACAACTGACAACTCACATATCAATTGCAGATGTCTGAGGCTCGCCGACTGTCCTCTGTACGGCCTCAAAACCGGAGCTGACAGGCCAACAACCTTGGCGTGAACTGTACACCACTTGTGCTTTACAGATGGCATACATGGCGCCTTCGGTGGCGTGGTTGGTAGCTTGCTGAGCTTCTATGCACAAGATCGCGGGTTCAAACCCGACCGAAGTCGTCGGATTTTTTAAGAGCGTTAGAAATCCCACAGCAAGCCTTCCTTCGGAGGGGAAGTAAAACCGGCGGTCCCATGTCATAGATTTATGGCATGTTAAAGAACCTTCCACTAATTACACCTGTGTGAATCTAAATTAGGTTAAAAATGTAAACAACGCTCAGGTTCCTACGTTCGTCGTCTGGAGCCGACTGCGGTGGCGTCTGGTAGCCAAGTTCTGAGCTAGTAGTTGTTGACGGTGGCGTTTGGCGGCAAAAGTAGGAACTACTTGAAAAATTCAAAGTCGGCAGTCCTCACTTGAATTAAGAAACAGAAACACACACTAATACAGTCATCACTATTAACACCGGTTATCAGACAGATTCTACACACACCCAAAGTACACGAGGCTACATGACCGCGTTGTCGCAGCCCCTAAACTGAGGAACCAACGAACCAACCATGGCATACAAGAGCATTTTCATTTCCGCGGGATTTAGCTTTGAACTTTGCCTATTATGTGGAGTGCGACGATCTCGTGGTGTAGCGGGTAGCATTCGTAACTGCCGCCCTGAATGTCCGGCTTCGATATCCAGCCCTGCTAAGAAATTCGGTTTTGTTTTATGGTCGGAACGAGGTACACTCAGCGTTTTGAGGCCGAATTGAGAAAATGTAGGTTCAAATTCCACCAGAGCAATCCTGGAAGTGGCCCTCCATGATTTCCCCACTCCTACTACAAGCAAATGCTGGGATGGTTCTTAACTTAAGGCCACGGCAGCCTCCTACTCAATATGAATTACAAATGCACACATGAATGCAACCAACAGAATAGCACAAGTCATCAGACAAAAAAAACCCTCAGATACCCAAGTACACGGGGCTAATAAATTGTCTACGTTGTTGATGAAACAACAACAACAACAACAAGAGTCAATCAACAACACGCTGACCCAGCGTTTTAGCCCCAACCTAGCCGTTACACCACGTGGAGATCCCCGATTGATTTTAACGGAGTTCTTTAAAGTTTCGTAATTGTATAGAATTCCGCGTGATGATATAGTGTTATTAGGCTTATGAGATCACCTTTTTTTTTCGTGTGTGTATGTTTATGAGTATGTCCCCTTAATAAAATCTAAACGACCCGAGCGATTTTAATGAAACTCGGTAAGGACATAGTACTAGTTTGTCCGACCCCAACCGTACCCATCAAACTGAAATACGTTTCTCCATTCCAACATGGCGGCTGTGCGAAGTATTTCACCGGCATTCTATGTATATCTCCGAAACTATTACTAAAATCACCCTGAAATTGTGTATGGTGATAAAGAATACAAAGGTAAGATTAGCTATGTGATACTTAAAACATTTAAGTAATGAAACCAACATGGCGGCCTAGAGAAGTTAAAATATTTAAATGCCATTTTCTCAAGATTAAATGAACCGAGTGCAGTGAAACTTGGTACTATAAATGTCTAAACTAGATTTATTCTACTGGAATCTAATTCCATAAAATTTTTCTCATAAAAGCAAGATGGTGGCTGTGCGAAAATAACTTAATTTAAGTATATATTTCTGTGTCCTAATCATGCGATTGAAGTGAATGTTCAAATAATGAACCAACGCGACATTCTTCATCTAATGGTATATAACTGAACGCCCTACATCACAATCCAACATGGCGATCATCCGAAATATTTATATGGTTCTCAATATCTATATATATATTATAGCAATCAAACAAAAATAGAGTATGATGATAGAGGATATTAACATAAGTTCACCTATGGGCTTTTCAATAACCTGATGAATTTTCCTCGGAGCGCAATGAAACTGAGCACGGTAAATCTTCATACAAAGCTTAATATATTAGCGCCTATTTTAATTCAACCTAAAGATGGCGGCTGTGCTAACTTAAAAAAATCGTTTATATTTCTTGTGTCATAAACAAGCGATAGAAATGTAGATTGGTATAATGAGCCACGATTATAATATTAATCTTCTGGCATATTACTCTATAGCATATATGTAAAACAATCCAACATTGCGTCCATACGATACATTTCACCGATTCTCAATATCCGAAACTATATCAGCTATCAAACTGACACTTTGTATGAAGACAGAGGACTGTTAGTAAGAATAAAGACAAAACACGACAATGGCGAAGTGGTTTTCAATTATCGCAAACCTTTTCCCTGACGATCTAATCACTCGAGTGCAATAAACTTCAGCACAGTGAATTTTTATTCAGATCTTAGTATCGATACATATAAAGATGTTCAATTGTTTTCAAAAATTCAAGATGGCGTCAGTTCGAAATGTTAAAACATTTTCTTTTTTAATTTCTCGCATATTATTGAGGCGATTGAGAAGATGATGGGCTATGATAACAATCCTTGAAAATTACGTAACTTACGTTTCTTAAATCATAGAAACCGTGTAATTGAATTTTCTAAAAAATAATTCTCATTGCAATGGTGTTGATGAAGACATAGGTCGTGAATCAAAAGCTATTTAGTATATCACATGGAAACTCCTTGTGATAGTCAGAATTACAAATACACACACCACTACAAGCTCCACAATAATACAGGTTATAAGACAATTTCTGTCTCTCTCTCTCTCTATCTATCTATATATACCATAAGTCATGGCAACTATGTTATATCTTTCGAACATATAGCATCACGGTAATTCCAGTATAGACGTTTGAAACCCCGCGAAAACAGCGCAGAATTCACCTGACAGAAGGCAACTGTAAGTGCGGGTCGCTAGGTAACCAGCGCCATACACGTTAATTCTGAGCTTGGCCGTGCCACAAGATGGACGTAAGCAGATTGAAACAGCGATCATTCGAGAGCAGAAATGCTACGCAGTGTCATGCTGTTGGTGATTGCCGAACAGTTGCACGTTGGGTGGAGGCTCTCCGACATGAACGTGCAGCAACTGTAGACTCGCCGCGAAGTGGGCGCCCGCCCCTTGTCTGCCCGAACTGACAATACCGTGTCTGTTATTGAGCAGTGTTCCAATGCTTGGAAACAGTGCCCTGGATGTTAACTGGATGATTTGTGTTCAATTTGTACTACTTGTGCCGATTGCATCTGCACACTTCCCCTTCTGAACTTTCGCTAATCCAATTTCATGATAATAAACCTGGACTCGGTTCTGAACCCAGCTTCGGACCCAGTGGTAACCTAGGTGTCTGGACCCCATAAAGTATAATCATACCCCAAATGTATAGGGTAAAAATTTCAAATATCTTCGCTTGGTCTTAAATATTATGACGACAATGGGAATTATCATTAAAGACATTATTGTCGTATGTGGCAAAAATTATGATCATTGATGTCCGGAATTCGCGGTCATACAAATTCAAACTTGTGAAGTGACCGTGTGACCAATGAAACATTAGGAATCTTCCCGCTTATTAACTGCCAACTTAAAATTGGACCTGGACTGTTTTCGGGCATTGGATATGCAATGTCTCTTTCAAATTATGTTGTCCATCCTGACGAAACATTCGATAATTTAAACTGTTTCCGTAGTTCAAAATCTGCCACTGCATAATCTTGGCAGCACTAAGTGTGTAGCGCGCATGCGCAATGGGCCGCTTTGGCGGTCTAATGGCCGGAGTGTTGGGAGACGCGGTACTCTCAAGATGACTTAGGTTGGAAGCAGACGTGGGGCTCTGGGCTTCGGCCCATGGCCGGACTAGAAGGTAGGAGTTGATGGCCAACTACGGATTATTCTGAGACTTGGTGAAACTTTAATAAATTATTTAATTTTAATTCTTTACCATATTATTTTTTTAGATTAATGATCATCGTGTCGTTGGTGATCTGTTGGGCCACGTAGGGAAGCAAAGACTTTAGTTATTTCTTTTAAAATAGCAATCTTTCTTTATTTCTATGATTTGAAACCTTCTAACGGGCCAAAACATTGCGCAATGTTGGTTCCAACTTGTTAAAATTAATTTCTATTAGCTTGCTATCAAACTCTAGTGTGGCCAACATAAGTCAGGTTTAGTTTAGTATTTTATTTTTCGGTTTTCAAATTTTGATTTAAGAACTTGTTTCTTTTGGTGGGTCACTATGTTAGTTACTAGTGACTGCCCTTTGTTTTTCGTCACTAGTTTGTTTTCCATTATTATAAAAGGTGTGTTGCTTGGGAGTATGGCCGTACGTTCGACGTATTAGAGTTCTGCTCCGTATAAATGATGATATTTCGCAGTCTTTGAGATTAGAATGATTTTAATTCTTGTTGAAATCGTGCTTTAATGAATTGTCGTGTGGTGGAAATAGATATTACTTGGTGGAAGCCTTGTGTTCGCCAGAATTCTCGAGTTTTGATGTTCATGCCTAATTCTCGGAGATAGCGTCGGTGGCGACGCCATCTTGGGAAAATTTACATTTTCAAATTTTAAATTAGTTTAACTAATTCTTTTGTCACCGTGTGAAAGTATTCTATTTTTCAAATGAGAGTCCGCGTGTTATTTGAGTGAAATTTAAATTTTATTTTGAGGTTCGGAAGAATCTTTCGGTTTGGTACTTAGCAAATATTGCGAATGGATCTTGTGGTCTGTAGCCACAGAGTGTACTGATGTACGTTGCCTTGTAAGTTACCCGGCTTGGTCTGGTTTTATTTAGTTCTGTTGATTTTATTTGGTTTCTTATTATTTCGTTTCTGCTTTTCCGTGGTTTCCGCGCGTGCTTGGCCTAGCCAAATGCTATTTAGTAAGGGGTTCCTCCCACACTTTCATAGGAGGGTATCTCACTAATTTTGTTCAACTGTTAAGCCTGTATATGTTTGTTCTCAATATATTTCCATATTAAAAAAAAATCTTGTCGGTTACGTTATTCTTCGAGCGACCAATCAGCCACGGCCCTGGACAATTGGGTTTCCCTCCACTCAACGAGCCTTGTCTCGAAAATCCCTTTCGGGGGTGTCTGGCCATAATAAATTATTTTATATGGTACACTACTGCAAAACAAATTTACACAGAGTTCCGTTGTGTGGTTTTCATTTGTACCTTAGCCGTTAACTCCTGTACTCTAGCCCTATTTTCTGTTTGCATTGAGATATCACACGGCCTTAACGGTTAAATGCACATCGTGGATGTGCATTATCGAAATATATAACATACTAGCTGAAGTACCCGTGCTTCGCTACGCGTCATAAATAAATTAAAATGTGAAGGTGATAGTTAAAACAGGGGATATGCGAGGTGCTGCACTGAGGGAGATTAAGGATGGAACATTTTGTCCAACTACACCGCTCGGCATTGATCGTGTTTTATAGCACACATTTAGGTTTTACTCGCTAACCGTTGGAGATACCTTTCGGATAGAAAATGTAATTTTAAACCTCATAAATGCCATCAAAAGTTTGCTATTTCTTAGCGTTCTCTTTTTATTTGAAATGGAAATATGAAAGTTTGAAACCAAAGGGTGTAGTGACGTCACTAAAATGGTCGCCTTCTTTAAATAGTGCAAAGTATTGAATTCAAAAGTAACCTATTGAACCCTTCAGAATAGCAGTGTTTATATGCAAGAATCTTGATCAAGGGGTCGCGCTCAGTTCCTAGTGTGATGTTAACGTTCGCCAAACAACATGCTCTACTGAGGTAAGGGTCATAGGATTAAAACTATAATTAAGAAAGAAAGGTGACAAGATGTAAAATAATAACATGATTTAATGACTAATAGTGCATAAAACGAATATATACAACAATAATAAAAAAATCCTCCCTGAATTTTTCCCATGCCAAGAATATCTATCAATGCTGAGGAGTCAGACGGATCTCCCCCTTATTAAAATGTGGATCCTAGTTCCACTAACTTGCATTTTGGATTTTATGTACGCGTAATGACTAACTACGAGGAATGAGTACTTTGGATGACTGTTCGTTTACAGCGGGTTAACAGCCACGATGCTTACGAACAATCATCTCGTAAATCAACGTTTACGGATATGGAACATGACACTAATAAAAACCCTTAAAACGTAATGCTGACACACACACTAAAATCTACTATTTACAGGAATCTCTCTCGAGACCCTCATTTAGCGCGATGACGCACTTGACAAAATGAGCTGTCAACTCTGGCCAATTGCTCAATCCACAAACAAGGAAATACAGCATTGCACGTGACTTCACGGGTCACAGATATGGAATATAAACATGGACAAACCCAACAACAACAAAAGCCTGACCGGCTAAGATTAATTTATATGAACAAAACTGCATGTTAAGGTAACGCTTCGGAGATTATCGTGATTCGTAGGCAACTCCCATTTATTTAAACAATTTTTACCATTGATCAGTTCTTCATTTTGTATATCAAGTAATTACGGAGCCAATAAGCACTCCTCACTAATGACCTTGCTTGCAACCTTCAGTCCGTCTTGTGAAACAGCTCCCCTCCTCCTCAATACCTGTCATTGTCCCAACTCCAGTGTGTAAAAATAACTGACCAGCTGTGCCGTTATCTCAAGGAATCAACAGCAACAAAATCTCAACCACCTTAACATATGGTGAGACATTAATCAAAATATCCACAATTGCCCTCGCAAGGTAACAATATGGACCTGGCACCAAGCTGACAGAAATCAGTCTACGCTGAAATTCCCGCTTGTAATGACTACAAAATACACACACACACACACACACACTTCTGGGAATGACATGACGTTTCTCACACAGATCGGCTGAATAGATGCTCACAAACAATTTAAAAAAAATATTAAAACCTACGATAGAGCTGACTGCTCTTCGTCACAAATCACATTGCTCCAAAGGCAATAATCTCACTGAACCTGATCAATAATAAACCAAAAATAATAATTACCCTCCAATCTACTGTGTAATTATATTATTTCAGTCCTACTTCTGAAACACAACATATCTCCGAGAGACGTTTTTAACCGCACTGCGTAACATATGCAAACACGGTCGTCCACATAGCTACGTTAGTTAAACAAAACAAAAACAAGAACCTTCCACTAATAACATATATGCGAGCTGCTTCCATGCAAAAGGTGTGTCAGACCAAAACTAAATATACTACGTTAATCACACAAGCAAATTATTTACAAAACAAAATATGTCCCATACACCATAAGTTAATTTATCTGATAATAAGAATATTATTCAGTACTCATCCTCGGCCAGTCACCCGTCAAAGGACATCAGACGCCATCTCCCAACTGAATGCTTCTTAGCTCATCTCAGCCAACTGGACGGAGTGTTGATAGTTCCAGACTTCCTTCAGGATAAGCGATGTCATCTCTCGTGCTGATTCAAAAAGTTAGATTATTATACACTTGATATCTGACTAATAAATTCGCCGTTTCAGGTACTACTTTCCCCGGAACTGTCTGTTGGCGAATTATCGAAGATACTGCCCCTACAAAATATAGTACTGTGACTATCTATCACTGAATTTAAAACATTTATTAATAATTCCTGTGTCCACTGACACACAAAATATAATAACTTACGTCCTCAGACGAACAAAAGTAATGGCCTACGTCCTCAGACGTACAAAAGTAATAACTTACGTCCTCAGACGTACAAATGTAATAGCTTCCGTCCTCAGACGGACAAATGTAATAAGTCCTGTCTTGGCTCTTCACGCCACTTATAAATGAACCGGCCCTAGGTATTGATAGTGGGGGAAATTATACAAAAATTTCTCAAAATAATAGTGGTACAGGAATGAAATAAATATCACTGAACTCGAAAAATAGCGCAGGTCAAGAATATGCCCATTAATCCTAGAATCGATCGTAGAGATGTTGTCTAGGCGATCTCCCGCGTTAATGCTAGTCATCGCGTGCCCAAGCTAGACTTGCCGCGCTGGTAAGCATTCTTCTCTCATTGGTTCCATATTTTCTGTAACTTGGCGGTTTTTATCAGACCTTGGCTTCGTAGGAGTGTCTAGTATTTTCATCAGCCACTCACGTTACTGCATCATATTTTTTCTAGGCGCGAATATTACAATGAACATACCAGAAGCGTGTCTCACTGCGCGTCGCTTCTATTTTGAGGTGGCCACCACCTGTCCTTCTGAATCATTGCTAGGTCTTTCTTTTCACAATCCTAAGTATTTAGCCTTTTGTCAAACTGCTGCAGGTATGTCCCCATTGTCTCCAACCAATACTTGAAATTTCCTCATCTCCGTCTGGCTATTTTCATGATGCTGGTGGAAATATTTATTAATTGAAGAAATAAAACATCGAATCATTTATCCATCAGAGGGTAAAGGGTTCACAACTCCCCCACTCACAAAATTTCGAACTTCGGAGAAAGTCGATAATTTTAAAAAGATTTCCGTAGGCCAAATTGTTTTATTTCAGAATCACCCCTTTTCTATTACTCGGTCTAGCCGCTCCTGTCTTGAATGGCATTTACTCGTCTCATTTCCTGCTTGGACCTCCCCTCTCAGTCTGCTTGCATGACGCGCTGGTGCCTTAGGCAACACTCTGCTCGTCTCGTTAATGTTTGTCAACACCAATTCCACTTCCTTCTTCACGTGCCGTACTCATCTGCTCCCCGTTCACTTGGTTGATATTGGACGTCCATATATTTAATCTGCATCATTATTTCGGCGCACTCATGGTTCACTTCTTCGATACCTTTTTTTAGGTTGGCAGCGTTGTAGACCGACATTGTTCCTGTGCTTAACTCTTTCACTCTGTATGCATTATTTCCAAGGTTTCTTACGATAGAATAGGGTCCTATGAACTTTTCGCAGAATTTGCTGAAGATCTTCTTCTCTGGATCCGATGTAGCGGGTCGTTTCACCAAAACGAGCTGGTTGATTTCAAGATCACTGTGAAATCTCTTATTTCTCACTCGCCGTAATCTGCGGTCTGCTTGTTTTCTCATGTAGGCTCTCGTTCTCTCAATTCGCAGGTCAGGTGCTATCATGGGATCTTGTGGGCAGTTAATGATGCTTTTCCACGTTCTCACTGGATACTCGTTTTTGTGTAGGACCATAGGGATCTGTCCTGTTGACTCGTGCCTGGTAGAATTCATGCATGTCTCTACATCCTTAATTTTATCCACCCATTTGTGATGTTAATTTGGAATGAAGATTCTCAAGTATGATGTTACACATTTTATTGCTCTCTCACTTGGATTAGCTTGGGCATGTCGGATACTGCTTAAAACGTGTTTTATACCCATGTCCTCCATACCTTTCTTGAATTCGGCGCTTTTAAAATAACTGCCATGATCTGACAATATAAATTCTGGTTTTCCAAGGATTGGAATAACTCTATTTCGAATAGGACTGAGTACTTGTTTCGATGTAGTTTTCTGAATAGGGCATAATACGACAAACTTAGAAAATACATCAATGCACACTAGCAAGTGCCGGCAACCTCGCCTTCCTTTCGGAATTGGACCGAAACAATCTAGGGCCAGTAGCTCGCATGGTTTCTGAGGTAGCAATGGTCTAGGATACTGCCTCATTAAATAATTATAGGGCTTTGTCCTCTGACACGGATCACAAGTCGTAATGACGTCACATATAGTTGTTCTCATACGTGGCCATGTAAATGTCTCTCCTATTGTCGCTTCGCACTTGTCTACGCCG
Source organism: Meconema thalassinum (assembly GCA_946902985.2). Lineage (NCBI taxonomy): Eukaryota > Metazoa > Arthropoda > Insecta > Orthoptera > Tettigoniidae > Meconema > Meconema thalassinum. The sequence goes on from OX336391.1 coordinate 221,213,397, forward strand.
ACGTGTCCGTAACTTTCGTGAGTATGCCATGTCAATCCTCGTTGTAAAGATGCAGGTACTAATATGCGTAACTTGGTGTGGTCATTATCTACCCATTTGTGCAGCAAATTGTTGACATAAACATATCTTTCTTCTTTTGCTTTCGCTTCTCGATATGCAGGTGTTCCTGTAGGTAGCTGCTTTCTGAAATATTGAATTAATAGCATCATCCATGGTTCCGCTTCCTGTTCTCGCTGTATCTCACGTAACTCCTCCAAGAATTCCCGGTCCTTCGGTGTTAACTCCAAGTGTTGTACCATCGCTGTTTCTTCATTATCAGGCTCTGGGTTCCTGCTGAGCGCATCCGGAATCACGTTCATCTTCCCTGGGCAATGTTCAATCTCAATGCTAAACTGCTGAATATATATAGACCAACGTGTCACACGTTCGCTTGCCATCGACGTCTTAAACAAGAATGTTAATGCCTTGTGGTCAGTCCTGACAACAATCGGGTAGCCATAAATTATTCTTTTCCATTGTTGAAGCGCATGAAGTATGGCCAACAATTCTAGTTCCGTTACAGTATAATTGCGCTCGTGCTTACGCAATTTTCGTCTGACAAATGCCAAATACGTTTTATGTTGCAGGTTAGCTGGATCTTCTTGGTAGAGCATAGCACCTATACCAATTAGTGAAGCATCCGCTTCGATTATAAATTTGTGCTTGAAATCTGGGTATCCTAATTTAATGCAGTTTTCCAATAGCTGTTTTGTTGCTTGGAACGCCTTCTCACACTCCGCATTCCATAACCATTTATTATTCTTCTTTAGCATTTCCTGCATTGGAGCTACAGTCTCCGTGTAACCTGGACAGTTTTCCTTAAAGAATCCCGTTACGCCTAAGAAAGCCCGAATGTGCTTGACTCTCGTTGGTGTAGGGAAATTCTTTATCGCTTCGATCTCAGCTGGATTTGGCTTCACTCCCTCCTTGTCAATGATGTGACCCAAATATAAGATCTCGCTCTTGAAGAAATGCGATTTCTTCAGGTTTACTTTGAAATTTGATGCATTCAGGTTGCCTAATACTTTATCTAATTTTTCCATGTGAGTTTCAATGTTGTCGGATGCCAGCAGAATGTCATCAATGTAGCGTACCGTCATCTCCTTAACTTCCTCGGTTAGATTCCGGTCCAGGGCTCGGATTAAAGCACAGCCCACTGTTTTGACTCCAAAGGGCATTCGGACGAAGCAAAACGTTTGGTTATCGAATAAGAAGCCAGTTAGAAGCTGTGACTTCTCATCCAATTCAATATGGTGGAACGAGCTCGTCAGGTCAACTGATGAATAAATGCTTTTGTTTTTAAAGCCTTTTAGTACGTCTCTGATAATTGGCGCTCTGTCATACTCAGGAAAAATGAGTCTCATGTTGAGATTTCTGGCATCTAAACAAAGTCTAATAGATCCATTTGGTTTTGTGACTGCCAAAATCGCATTTAGATAAGGTGTAGGTGTCTTCCTTATCACTCCAGCTTGTAACATCTCATCTATAATGACCTTAACTTGACCGCGATATTTTTCAGGAATTGAGTACAACCTGCTTTTGAACGGTGACCAATCCTCGACTTGCATTGAATATTTGAAATTTAATATTTTCCCAGGTACTGTATCAAATACTGTTTTGTGCTTCCTTAAAATCTCTTCCAATTGTTTTCTGTGTTCACCCCCAAGTTGAATGTCATTGAGCCGCTCCTGTAGTAACTCTTCAAATTGTGCCTCACTGTCGTCTCCTTCCGTTAATAAAGACCATATCTCCTGGGATTCACTCTCCTCATCTAGTTCCACAACAGCTCCTTCTATGATGTTATCTTCTGCCTTTCGTATCTCCTCTTCCGTCTCTTCCGATATTGCTTCCAATGCCCAAGAATTTACATCTCTTCCGGTGGTGATTTCATCCATATGCAATCTCACGTTCTTCAGCTGATCGTACTCTCTAAAACTGACTGTATTCTTGTGCAAATCTATCACTGCTTGATAGTCACAAATAAAATTTGCACCAAGAATTATATTGAAATTCATCTTTGCCATGATAATGAATGTTTGCCCAAAAGTATGTTCCAATATGTTCAGCTCTAAGTATGCCTGACGTTTACATGTGACGGTGCGTTCAGGAATATCTCCCCTCACTTTGAGCTGTGGTACGGGAATTACAGGAATATTCTGACTCCGTCCCAACTCTCGAACCAAGGCCTCCGATACCAGACTGATCTGCGACCCCGTATCCAATAAACATCTTATATTAATTCCACCAATCCTCGCGTAAATAATGGGTAACTGCCTAATTTCATCGTTCCGTGGTTTCACCGTCTCCTCCAGGCAGTCTTCTGGCAAAGCAATCCATTCTTGTATGTTCGCTACTATCCATCCATCTTCAACTTCCGACTGTTGCGTTTGTAGACTGTCTTCTTTATCCAAATTTAGCATTTTTTTTAGCTCCCATCATCCTTTTGTCGCCCATGACCTTGATATTCCTCTTGTCTCAGTAGACTTCCGGCTTCCTCAGTATGTGTGTCTGGATTCTTCATGTTCCCAATGGCTTTTTCCCCTCTTCCTAGCTCTCTACTTTGACTAGCGTGTAATTCCTCTAGGTAATTTTGTGATTGAGCGTGCCTATCATCCCAGTCATTTCGATAATTACGTGGCTCTCCTTGATTTTGATCTCTCCTTCCTTTCCATCTTTAATTAGCATTGTAATCACCGTATCTTCCATAAGGCCTTTCATTTCTTCGATTTTCACGCCATTGCTGATATCCTCTATGTTGATATCTATTTTTGCCTTGGTATGACCTATTGTTGTAGTTATTGTCGTTACGCTGGTATGGTCTGTTTTCTCCTTCTTCCTGATTTCGCCTAGGTGTGGACGTGCTTGTATTAGTACCCTGCGTTTTAGTGTTTGCCTGTTTAGGTTTTATGACCTCTGTCGTATTGACTAACTCCAGCTGTCTTCCTCCTCTATAATGATTCTGAGATGTAGTCTCATCTATCTGGCGTAATATCTGCTCTGCATGAAAGGTCGTACTAACGTTCGCTGCGACTAGTACTTGCTGCACGTTGACTGGTAATTGCCGCGCTATTGTCATCACCAGATCCGCTTCATTTTAAGGGCAATCAAGGTCGCGAAATTTTAGCATTTGCATGTTAAAGAAATCTGAGTATTTCGTTTGCTGGGTGGTTTGGTATTTTCTAGAGTAAAGTTCCATCCTTAGACTCTGTTGTATTGGTGGCGACCAGTACTTGCGCAGAAACGCTAATTTGAAATCTGACATAGTTCCAAATGTATATTTGAAGCTTAAAAACCATGTAAGGACATTACCTGATAAAAATCTCTCCATCATCCTCAATCTACGTGCTTCAGGTACCCCAGTGTCATTGTAATGGTCTTCAATTTCATTAATAAATGCTTTAGGTGTCACCCCTGAATTCTCCGTGTATTTCTGCGGTTTATAATCGTTCGAGCGAATTACTTGGATAAGTTGTGTGGGCTGATGACCGTCTTGTGGCGTGGAACTCCTTTCGATATTTTTGTGAAACCCTTCCGTGTTTGCTGTTAATGGACTCTCTGTCTGAGCTTGACTCCCTGCTGTGCTCTCCTCCCCGGGGCTATTTGAGTCGTCCTGCCTATCTCTCATTGTTCCTGTTTTAAATATCGAGGATTTTTCTAATGACCTCAGTTCGGCTTTAATGATCCTGTGTGTTTGCTCTTTAAGTTTACTCTTAATTTCTTGCTCTAGTGCTTGAACACGAGTATGATTTTCGCCTACTGTCTTAAGGATGGTTGATCTTTCCTCTTTAGACTCGATAGTCATTTTTCGCCAATCTTTCCTTATCTGCTCCTTAATCGTGCTTACTTTTTCCTCAATCTGGCTTTTAGTGTCATCCTGATTGCTTTCTATCTGGCTCAACCTTTCTTCCAATCTCGCGCTATTTTCGTCGATGGTACTCTTTAATTGAGTCTGATCCGCTTCTAGGCTTTTCCATTGCTCCGCTGATTTTATTTCGAGACGATCCATATCTTTAATTATGCCGGATATATTTTCATCTACCGCTGATAATTGTTGTTGAATGACTTTGCCGCTCTTTTCCATTTCCATAAATCGTCCTTCTAACTTATCCTGAGCTATCTTGACCTCGCTTGTATTCATAGTGCACGCTTGTTCAATTTGCTCTAATTTGGCTAACACCGTTTCATCCAGAATGCTAAGTTTTTGATCAAAAATACTTTCCATTTTCTTAATCTGATCTAATTGTTTTTCATTATTTTTACTAACATCTAGGGCCAGTAATACCATCTGTTGATTAGTGTGATCTTTCATCTCTGCGGTTAACGAAGCTAATTGGTTCGTGTTTTTAACATTCTGCGCCTCTAACTGCGAATTGATAGTGTCATTAATCTCACTTTTTAATAATCTAGCTTGTTCCGCCTGATATTCATTTTGTTCAATCCTACTGTTATTTAATTGTGTCCGCAATGATTCACTTTGTTCGGATAGTTTAGTTTTTAGCGATTCACTCTGTTCAGACAATTTGTTTATAGACTCACTTTGTTCTAACATAGTATTGTTCAGTGATTCACTTTGTTCGGATAACTTCGCGTTTAATGCTTCACTTTGTTCTAACATAGTATTGTTTAGTGATTCACTTTGTTCGGATAACTTCGCGTTTATTTGTTCAGATATTTTTGTTTTTAGTGATTCACTTTGTTCTGATAGTTTAGTGTTTATTTGTTCAGATAATTTTGTATTTAGTGATTCACTTTGTTCTGATAATTTAGCGTTTAATGATTCACTTTGTTTCGCCAATTTAGTGTCCAACAATTCCTGTGTTCTCCTAGCCGCACTCTCAATGATTTCTTGAATCTGTTCCACCGTTGCCATGTTATACACTTTATATGAGACATTAGGGAAATGGCATAAAGCAATGCCCTTTGACACACACATACAATCCAATGCACATTTAATTTCTTTACCCAACTCAGTTCATTTATTTTACATTTAATCCCACTAGTCGATTGCATCTCTGAGTGGTTCTAATTTTACTCAATTTAATTTAAACCCAAACACATATTTAGTCATTAAATTGTCATCCTGATCTGATATTAACACTGACTAATTAACAAAGTATTAATTGTCATTTAAGGCTACCAGCCTCCTAACATTTTCATGAGTTTGACTTTCTAAACAAATCTAGTTTTAACTTTAATCATTGGGCGCCCGGTATCACGTATATTAATTTTACTTTAATTTAAAAGACAAAAAAAACGTGAACCGTATTTTACATTGCAAACTCCTGATTTTAATTTATATTTCACACATTTTGGCGGTATCACCTTCGCCTCAATTATTTTTAATAAAATATCACTTTCCGGTGATTAAAATACTGTCATATCTGCCTGCACTTGCGGCATGTCAGTTTTACTCAAATACGCCACATAATGTGTTCCAGCAGCGAACCAGCAACAAAATTACACCTTCATTGTTGTGTCAGTTTGAAAACCCAACTACGCTTACATTGACATGTGCAAAATCTTTGCCGTTACACCACAGTGAACCGCCCCACGCTTGGCCGCGCCAGTTTATCTCCTATGAACCCTTCCGAATAGCAGTGTTTATATGCAAGAATCTTGATCAAGGGGTCGCGCTCAGTTCCTAGTGTGATGTTTACGTTCGCCAAACAACATGCTCTACTGAGGTAAGGGTCATAGGATTAAAACTATAATTAAGAAAGAAAGGTGACAAGATGTAAAATAATAACATGATTTAATGACTAATAGTGCATAAAACGAATATATACAACAATAATAAAAAATCCTCCCTGAATTTTTCCCATGCCAAGAATATCTATCAATGCTGAGGAGTCAGACGGATCTCCCCCTTATTAAAATGTGGATCCTAGTTCCACTAACTTGCATTTTGGATTTTATGTACGCGTAATGACTAACTACGAGGAATGAGTACTTTGGATGACTGTTCGTTTACAGCGGGTTAACAGCCACGATGCTTACGAACAATCATCTCGTAAATCAACGTTTACGGATATGGAACATGACACTAATAAAAACCCTTAAAACGTAATGCTGACACACACACTAAAATCTACTATTTACAGGAATCTCTCTCGAGACCCTCATTTAGCGCGATGACGCACTTGACAAAATGAGCTGTCAACTCTGGCCAATTGCTCAATCCACAAACAAGGAAATACAGCATTGCACGTGACTTCACGGGTCACAGATATGGAATATAAACATGGACAAACCCAACAACAACAAAAGCCTGACCGGCTAAGATTAATTTATATGAACAAAACTGCATGTTAAGGTAACGCTTCGGAGATTATCGTGATTCGTAGGCAACTCCCATTTATTTAAACAGTTTTTACCAATGATCAGTTCTTCATTTTGTATATCAGGTAATTACGGAGCCAATAAGCACTCCTCACTAATGACCTTGCTTGCAACCTTCAGTCCGTCTTGTGAAACAGCTCCCCTCCTCCTCAATACCTGTCATTGTCCCAACTCCAGTGTGTAAAAATAACTGACCAGCTGTGCCGTTATCTCAAGGAATCAACAGCAACAAAATCTCAACCACCTTAACATATGGTGAGACATTAATCAAAATATCCACAATTGCCCTCGCAAGGTAACAATATGGACCTGGCACCAAGCTGACAGAAATCAGTCTACGCTGAAATTCCCGCTTGTAATGACTACAAAATACACACACACACACACACACTTCTGGGAATGACATGACGTTTCTCACACAGATCGGCTGAATAGATGCTCACAAACAATTTAAAAAAAATATTAAAACCTACGATAGAGCTGACTGCTCTTCGTCACAAATCACATTGCTCCAAAGGCAATAATCTCACTGAACCTGATCAATAATAAACCAAAAAAATTAATTACCCTCCAATCTACTGTGTAATTATATTATTTCAGTCCTACTTCTGAAACACAACATATCTCCGAGAGACGTTTTTAACCGCACTGCGTAACATATGCAAACACGGTCGTCCACATAGCTACGTTAGTTAAACAAAACAAAAACAAGAACCTTCCACTAATAACATATATGCGAGCTGCTTCCATGCAAAAGGTGTGTCAGACCAAAACTAAATATACTACGTTAATCACACAAGCAAATTATTTACAAAACAAAATATGTCCCATACACCATAAGTTAATTTATCTGATAATAAGAATATTATTCAGTACTCATCCTCGGCCAGTCACCCGTCAAAGGACATCAGACGCCATCTCCCAACTGAATGCTTCTTAGCTCATCTCAGCCATCTGGACGGAGTGTTGATAGTTCCAGACTTCCTTCAGGATAAGCGATGTCATCTCTCGTGCTGATTCAAAAAGTTAGATTATTATACACTTGATATCTGACTAATAAATTCGCCGTTTCAGGTACTACTTTCCCCGGAACTGTCTGTTGGCGAATTATCGAAGATACTGCCCCTACAAAATATAGTACTGTGACTATCTATCACTGAATTTAACACATTTATTAATAATTCCTGTGTCCACTGACACACAAAATATAATAACTTACGTCCTCAGACGAACAAAAGTAATGGCCTACGTCCTCAGACGTACAAAAGTAATAACTTACGTCCTCAGAGGAACAAATGTAATAGCTTCCGTCCTCAGACGGACAAATGTAATAAGTCCTGTCTTGGCTCTTCACGCCACTTATAAATGAACCGGCCCTAGGTATTGATAGTGGGGGAAATTATACAAAAATTTCTCAAAATAATAGTGGTACAGGAATGAAATAAATATCACTGAACTCGAAAAATAGCGCAGGTCAAGAATATGCCCATTAATCCTAGAATCGATCGTAGAGATGTTGTCTAGGCGATCTCCCGCGTTAATGCTAGTCATCGCGTGCCCAAGCTAGACTTGCCGCGCTGGTAAGCATTCTTCTCTCATTGGTTCCATATTTTCTGTAACTTGGCGGTTTTTATCAGACCTTGGCTTCGTAGGAGTGTCTAGTATTTTCATCAGCCACTCACGTTACTGCATCATATATTTTCTAGGCGCGAATATTACAATGAACATACCAGAAGCGTGTCTCACTGCGCGTCGCTTCTATTTTGAGGTGGCCACCACCTGTCCTTCTGAATCATTGCTAGGTCTTTCTTTTCACAATCCTAAGTATTTAGCCTTTTGTCAAACTGCTGCAGGTATGTCCCCATTGTCTCCAACCAATGCTTGAAATTTCCTCATCTCCGTCTGGCTATTTTCATGATGCTGGTGGAAATATTTATTAATTGAAGAAATAAAACATCGAATCATTTATCCATCAGAGGGTAAAGGGTTCAGTATATGTTAACCAGGTAAATCAGCTACTTCCATGTAAAATTCATGTAAATCGGACCAGTGGTACTTGCGTGATTGAGTAATACACTGACACACACCATCTCATTTTTAGCCTCGCTTCGCTCGCATCATAGTCGTGTCATATTGTTATTCAATGAAATGCAGGTTTAACCCCGTTAACACACCTTTAGAACCTGAATATCCAAAAATCCCTCCTTAATAGACGTTTTCGACACACAAGAAACATATCCCCAAAATATCATTTTTCTAACTTTAATAGTTTTGGTGGATCGATGAGAGTGAACATCCAAAAATCCTTCCTTAGTGGACGTTTTTCTTCCAGAATTTCACCCCTCCCCATAGGCCCCTTAAATTGGATTTATGAAAAAACGGTCAAACACCTATTTATTTTATTTATTTATTTACAAGCTGTACCCGGCATGCGTTGCAATGCCAATCAAAGAAAGTGTTGGCGTTGAAATTCTGTTTCTTGAAGTGCTTTTGGATACACTACATGTTAACTGCCTCTAAGCTATCGTAAAATGGATTTTCTAATTTAGAACCATTCGTGGAAGCGTGCACAACAACTTTCGAAAGTTTCATCGCCGACACTCATTTGTTGAATCTACTCGTACGCTACCTGTTGTGAAATGGATTTACTAAGTCGAAACCCTTCCATGGTGTGTACACAATAACTCATCAATGATTCATCGCAATCGGTTGAATTGTATATGCACGTATACGGGATTTTGTTTAAACGATTCGTGCGCTGTCACTCATTTGTTCAATCTACTCGTGCGCTACCTATTGAGAAATGTATTACTAAGTCGAAGCCCTTCCCTGGTGTGTACACAATAACTCATCAAGGTTTCATCGCAATCGAATGATGTTATATGAACGCAATAGGGGATTTTGTTGAAACGCTTCGCGCGTCGTCACCCATTTGTTTCATCTACTCTTGCGCTACTTATTGTGAAATGGATTTACTAAGTCCCCTTCCCTGGCGGGTACACAATAACTGATCAATGTTTCATCGCAATCGGATGAATAGTATATGAACGCATACCTGATTTTGTTTAAACGATTCGTGCTCCGTCACTCATTTGTTGAATCTACTCGTGCGCTACCTACTGTAAAATGAATTTACTAAGTTAGAAACCGTCACGTAAGTGTCCACAACATCTCACCCAAGTTTCATCGCTATCGGACTAATGGGATATGAAGACATAGGGGACTGTATTGAAACGCTCCGCATGTCGTCGTTCATTTGTCGAATCTACTCGTGTGCTACCTACTGTGAAATGTATTTACTAAGCCAGAAACCTTCCTTGGAGTGTCCACCATATTTCACCCAAGTTTCACCGCTAACGGCAGAATGGTATATGACCTTATAGGGAATTTGTTGAAACGCTTCGCGCGTCGTCCCTCATTTGTTGAATCAACTTGTGCGCTGCATATTGTATAGTGGATTTACTAAGCCAGAAATTTTCCATGACGTGTACACAACATCTCACCCAAGTTTCATAGCTACGGACGAATGGTACATGAATGCATACGGGACTTGGTTGAAACGCTTCGCGTGTCGTCGCTCATTTGTTGATTCTACTCTTGCGCTACATATTGTAATATGGATGTACTCAGCCAGAAACCTTCCCTGGAGTGTACACAACATCTCACCCAAGTTTCATCGCAATCGGATGAATGGTATGTGAACGTATACGGGACGTTGTCGAAACGCTTCGCGCGTAGTCACTCATTTGTTGAATATAAACGTGCGCTTCATATTGTAAAATGGATTTACTTAGCCAGAAACCTTTCCTGGAGTGTACACAACAATTCACCAAACATTTATCACTATCAGACGACTGGTATACGACTTTATACGGGACTTTGTTGAAACGCTTCGCGTGTCATCGCTCATTTGTTGAATCTACTGGTGTGATACCTATTGTAAAATGTATGTACTAAGCCAGAAACCTTCCCTGGAGTGTACACAACATCTCACCAAAGTTTCATCGCTATCAGATGAATGGTATATGAAATTATATGGGACTTTGTTGAAACGCTTCGCGCGCCGTTGCTCATTTGTTGATTCTACTCGTGCTCTACCTATTTTTAAAGGGATTTACTAAGCTAGAAACCTTCCCTGGAGTGCACACAAAATCTCAGCCTAGTTTCATAGCTATCGGACGAATGGTATATGAATGCATACGGGACTTTGTTGAAACGCATTGCGTGTCGTCGCTCATTTGTTGAATCTACTTGTGCGCTATCTACTGTGAAATGTATTCACTAATTTTGAAACCTTCACGTAAGTGTACACAACATCTCACCCAAGTTTCATCGCTATCGGATGAATGGTATATGAACACATACGGGACTTTGTTGAAATGCTTCGCGCATCGTCGCTCATTTGTTGAATCTACGCGTGCGCGACCTATTGTAAAATGGATTTACTAAGTCAGAAACCTTCCTTGGAGTGTACTAAACATCTCACCCAAGTTTCATCGCAATCGGTCGAATGGTATATGAACGCATAGGAGACATACACACCCACAGACAAACTATCACGTTACATTGATTTTTATATATATAGATTTTTATGCTGATTGATTTCCTCCGAGTTTCAAACTCCTCGCCTATGTCGTTTAAGAGATACACGCTCCGTTAGGAATCTTTCAACCCCCACTTTTCATCCCCACCTCATAATATACACTACATCGAAAAACCATTAGATATGTGTCAGCTTATTTTTAATGATTAGTATAAATGCCAAGTATCACATCCCCAAATGAAACCACTCGTGAGATATTGTTATTCAATGAAATGAACGTTTACCCCCTAAACACCTCTTTAGAACCTGAATATCCAAAACTCTTTCCTTAGTGGACGTTTTCGACATACAGCGAACATACCCCCAAAATGTCATGTTTCTAACTTCAATAATTTTGGCTGGGCGATGATGAGTAAGTGAGTCAGTCAGGACATTTTCTTTCATTTATTTTTGATAATTTCAGACCTCCCCATGAACCCCTTAAATTTGATTTATTAAACAAACGGTCGAACACCTATTTACTTATTTAAAGCTGTTTTCCCCCTGAGTTTGATGAGTGAGTAAGTGAGTCAATCAGTTAGGACACTTTCTTTCCTGTTTTCACCCCAGAAATTCACCCCTCTCCAAGGGCCCCTTAAATTGGATTTATGAAAAAACGGTCGAACAACTATTTACTTGTATTTAAAGCTGTTTTTTTCTCGCCGAATTTCAAACTTCTCACCTATGTCGTTTCAGAGATACACGCTCCGTTAAAAATCCCTCAACCCCCAATTTTCACCCCTTTCACCTCATAATATACACCACATCGATAAACCCGCAGACATATGTCTGATTATTTTTAATGATTAGTTTATATACCGAATAACACATCCCCAAAGAAATAACTCATGAGATCACGTTTACCCCTTAACACCTCTTTAAAACCCGAATAAACAAAAATCATTCTTTAGTTGACGTTTTCGACATACAGCGAACATATTCCCAAAATTTCATGTTTCCAACTTTAATAGTTTTCTCTGGGTGTGATGAGTGAGTGAGTCAGACAGGACATTTTCTTTCAATTATTTTTACCAGAATTTCACCCCTCCCCATGGGCCCCTTAAATTGGATCGATGAAAAAACGCTTGAACACCTATTAACTAATTTTTAATCTGTCTTTTTCCCCTGAGTTTGATGAGAGAGTGAGTTAGTCAGTCAGTTAGGACACTTTCTCTCCCTTTTTCCCCCAGAATTTCACCCCACCCCCATTGGTCCCTTAAATTAATTTATGAAAAAACGGTCGAACACCGATTTACTTACTTTTTAAGCTGATATTTTTTTCACTGAGTTTCTAATTTCTCGCCTATTTCGTTTAAGAGATAGGCCTACACGCTCCGTTAGGAATCCTTCAACTCCCACTTTTCACCCCTTTCACCTCATATTAATACACCACATCGAAAAACCCTTGGACATATGTCTGCTTATTTTTAATGATTAGTTTATATGCCGAGTATCACATCCACAAATGAAACCACTCGTGAGATATTGTTATTCAATGAAATGCAGGTTTAACCACCTTAACACCCTTTTAGAACCTGAATATCCAAAAATCTTCCCTTAGTGTACTGTTTTGACATACAACGAACATATCACCAAAATGCCATGTTTCCAATTTCAATATTTTTGGCTGGGCGATGATGAGTGAGTGAATGAGTCTGGACATTTTCTTTCAATTTTTTCTTCTTCAGAATTTCACCCCTCCCGATGAACCCCTTCAATTTGATCGGTCAAAAAAACAGCCGAAAAGCTATTTACTTACTTTAAAGCAGATTTTCCCCCTGTGTTTGATGAGTGAGTCAGTCAGTCAATCAGTTAGGACACTTTCTTTCCTGTTTTTTTCCCCCAGAATTTCACCTCTCCCCATGGGCCCCTGAAATTGGATTTATGAAAAAACGGTCAAACGCATATTTACTTATTATTTACGCTGATTTTTTTCCGCTGAGTTTCAAACTCCTCGCCTATGTCGTTTAAGAGATACTCGCTCCGTTAGGAATCTTTCAATCATCACTTTTCACCCCTTTCACCTCATAATATACACCACATCGAAAAACCCTCAGACACGTGTCTTCTTACTTTTTAATGATGAGTTTATATGCCGTGTATCACATCCCCCAATGAAACCAATCGGGAGATATTGTTATTCAATGAAATGCAGGTTTAACCCCCTTAAGGCCCCTTTAGAACCTGAATTTCCAAAAATCCCCCCTTAGATGACGGTTTTGACATACAATGAACATATCCCCACACTGTGTCATGTTTCTAACTTCAATAATTTTGGCTGGGCGTTGATGAGTGAGCAGTGAGTGAGCGAGTTAGGACATTTTCTTTCAATTTTCTTTTTTCAGAATTTCATCCCTCCCCATGAACCCCTTAAATTTGAATTATGAAAAAACTGTCGAACAGCTATTTACTTACTTTAAAGCAGTTTTTTCCCCTGAGTTTGATGAGTGAGTCATTCAGTCAATCAGTTAGGACACTTTCTTTCCTGTTTCCCCCCCGCCCCCCCCCCCCCCCCAGAATTTCACCCCCTCCCCATGGGCCCCTTAAATTGGATTTATGAAAAAACGGTCAAACACATATTTACTTCTTTTTTATGCTGATTATTTTCGGCTGAGTTTCAAACTCCTCGCCTATGTCGTTTAAGAGATACACGCTCCGTTAGGAATCTTTCAATCCCCACTTTTCACCCCTTTCACTTCATAATATACATCACATCGAAAAACCCTCAGACCCGTGTCTTCTTATTTTTAATGATGAGTTTATATGTCGAGTATCACATACGCCAATGAAACCAATCGGGAGATATTGTTATTCAATGAAATGCAGGTCTACCTCCTTAACACCCCCTTTAGAACCTGAATATCCAAAAATCCTCTCTTAGTGGGCATTTGCGGCCCTTGAGGAAGTTTCATACCAAATTTCATTCCAATCCGTTCGGTGGTTTCTGAGATTTCGTGATGAATGAATGAGTGAGTGAGTGAGTGGTATTTGACAAATATGTAGTAGATAGTGTCAAGTCTTTGTTATGCTAAACTCGGTTGACAGTGCTGTGTGAGCAGTTGAGTAACTAACGGGATTTCAAGTAAAGATCCTCATTTTCTATACCGGTATTGCAGAGCGCAACTCGGATCCAGTCGGCCGTGTCTCGACTTGAGCTATGTTGCCATGGAAATGATTTGCCTTGCCATTCCTTCACGAGTATATTTTATGATTTGATTAGCCTGTGCTTGAGTGCAAAAGGGCCGAAATCAGAAGAATGAGAAAGACTATCGAAAATTCATGTAGCCAGCGGTTCCTTCTGGGTCCTGAACTATTCGTATGCAAAATTTGGTTGAGATTGGTGGAACGGTGTAGATTTGTATACGGAACAGACCCACCCACCCACATACAGACTTTCCCTTTTATATATAAGGTAGACTTATAGAATGACCCTCGTGTGTATATACTTATTGCCCAATTTAATACCCAATATATTAGGTACAGCATATACTCACACTCTAGATTAATGGAACACAGAACTTTCGCATCTACTGTTGCGTCTATTTTGATGCCATATTTATTTGACTCGGAAGGAATATATTGTCCAAATCCCAATAGCCTATTGATATCACCAATGCCACTTTTACAAAGTTTAGAGCGATTTAATTGAGCGCAGTTGTATTTCCTGGGTCTAAACGCTCCACATATGCAACCTTTTACACACGTACACATGTACTCAGTAACGCGTATTCTGTGACACGATCGGTCGCACTATATATCACAGATACAGACACAAGGCTGACAATGAACGTGACAACTAACAGGCAGGAAACCCCGACGGGGAATACCTAGAATGATGACAAGCAGCTACTGATAACGGCAGGGTAGATCCACCCACTCGTACCTAATGAGAAGGGAAGACCCCCCCCCCACTTTGTGCCTGTGGAGCTGTTTTCACCGTAGCCCACATTTTCACGGAGTGTGTGGAACTTGCTGACTTACGAAGAAACCTTGGTTTGCAGATGAGACTCAAACTTATATTAGCCGATGACGCGGTGGCTGCTGATCGCGTTAACCTCTTTATAAGTGAGAGTGGGTTAGGGCCAGCAATCTAAATTTTCCAGTGTAAATTGACCCAACGACTTGTTCGTTGGATGATAATTTTTTTGTGTTTCCGTAATTTTTGTTTATTTTTATAATTTTTATTTTTATTTAAGTTTTTGTTTTTGTTTTATTAATTTTTGGTCTTTTTAAATCTAGGTGTCCACCTCAAAATTTTAAATTCAATTCCAAATTTTCATTCTTTAATCTGTGTTAAGAGGAGCAGATGCCCTCGTAGTTCCGCCCCTTAAAACAACAATAACTAACTAACGGTAGGGTGAACGACCTTGTTATTGTTGATTTAAGGGGCGGAACTACGAGGTCATCTGCCCCGTGAACGACCTTACCGTTTGCGAAATAACACATTATGAAATACGCATGTATCTCACAAAAACGGCGCTATTGACAGAGGGTTAAATCCATTTTTATAAGTATGGGATATGATATAGCGTAGTTCGATCCCCGCTGCTGTAGAGGCTCTCTCATGAAGTGCAGTCTAACAGCATACAGCTTAGTGGCGACGAACTTCATTCATGTAGAAGTAATCAGCTCAAAGTATTATTTAATGTTCTGCTTCCTCACAACGCATTATCTTTTGTCACTGCAGACAGTCTCCCAAATTGGAGGCGAATGAATTTAATTAAAATCAGAGCACTGTTTTCCATTACCGTACTGAGCAGAATCCTTTCAAAACCATTTCAATATCATGGAATCCGTAGCAGTGCCGCTAACAAAGGGAGAATCTCTTCATGCACATTATACAGTGGTTCAAACGAAAGAAAGAAACAGAGCGACGTAAAATGTCATATGCAAAAGGAACAACCACTGGACTCTCGCTAATCCACCCATTCCTTGCATATATGGTTGCCGGATTAGCGGAATTATTGAGAGTGAATTTAGTTCAACTTACCTAAAATTTCGAGGGAAAAGAAATGCCCTCAGCTACTGAAGAACGAGGTTGATTGGTTGGTTCCTCACTTTAGGGGCTGCGACAACGCTGTCATTTAGCCCCGTGTACTTTGGGTGTGTGTAGAATCTGTCCTATAACCAGTGTCAATTGTGATGGCTCTATATTAGTGTGTGTTACCTGTTTTTAATTCGAAAAGGACTGCAGACATTCAATTTTCAAGTAGTTACTACCTTTGCTACCAAACGCCACCGTCAACGACAACTAGTTCTGTACTTTGTTACTAGATGCAACCGCAGTGGCGACGAACGTTGGAACCTAAGAACGTTAGTCAAATCTAACCTATAATTTATCTTCACACAAGTGTAATTAATGGAAGGTTCTTTTACACGCACGTTGGTACTTATGAGCGTTGTTCAAATTTACGCTATAATTTAGCTTCACACAGCTGTATTTAGTGGAAGGTAACATGCCATAAATCTATGACATGGGACCGCCGGTTTTACTTACCCTCCGAAGGAAGACATACTGAGTGATTTTTAACGCTCTTAAAATATCCGACGACTTCGATCGGGTTTGAACTCGCGACCTTGGACATAGAAGCTCAGCATGCTACCAACTACGCCACAGAAGCCGCTGTGAAGAACGACAGCTAAGGGACTTAAGGAAGTAGGGCCATGAGAGGGAGATATGAAAACAGAAGGGTTGTTTCAAAGTCACTGAAACGTGGGATAACCTGACGCAGCTCATTAATGCAAACTCACTAGATATGAGCCCTTGAGAGACTATATCACCCGCAGGGGCTCATAACTAGTTAGAGACCACAGGACCCCAGCTGAGTCCGGCATTACTTCCAACTTACTTGTGTCGGGCTCCCCACTGTCGTCTTTTTTGTCGCCCTCCCTTGGTCAGTTTTTTTTTCAAAAAATAAGGTAATGATAATGTTGTCACAATGTAGGTAATGATCGAAAAGCTATTTAGCCCAGCACATGGAGAAGATAATTAAAGGGATTGTGAAGGAAAGCACCAGTAGAAGGTATGAGAATAGGCTCGTCACTAAACTGCTTGTAGTTCTTCTTCTTCTGTCGTTTAAGCCGACTATGGACCATGTTAATTTGATTTCAGCTGCTTCTGGGTTTTTATTTTTGTCCAGTACTCCTTGATTCTATCGCTCTGCATTTTCCTCCTTTCTTCAGTCCATGGCGAGTGGATCAGGGTTGTAGGATGACTTAAAGCCCGTGGAATTATTAATTTTGACTTTGTATGTTTCTCTGTTGCTGATTTAAGCTTCAGATGTTGCCATTTCTTCCAGGTACTTCTTCACCTCCTGATACCAGCGAGCTGTGGTTTTTCTGGACGTAAAGAATTTCATTATTCTGTTGGTTAATCTATTAGGTCCAATTATCTTCCTAAAATATTTCGCTCTATTAGCTCCATATTTATAGCCTATTTTCATTTTATGAAAAAATACGCTTATGAGATCACCTTTTGTCCGTGTGTCTGTGTGTGCGTGTGTGTGTGTTTCGTGTGTATGTCCCCCCTAATAACTTCTAAACGGCTGGGGCGATTTCAATGAAAATCGGTAAGATCATAGCACCATTCTGGCCGACCCCGACCGTGCCCTTCAAATTTTATTGTGTCTCACCAATCCAACATGGCGGCTGTGCGAAATATATCACCAGCATTCAGTATCTCCGAAACTATTACAGATATCACCCAGAAATTTTGTACGGTAATAAAGGGCACTACTAGACGTTCACCAATGAGACTTTCAAAAACCTGGTAACTGCAAAACCAACATGACTGCCAAGCGAAGTTGAGACTTTTAAATAGACTTTTCTCGCGATTTAACCATCCAAACGTAATGAAACTAGGTGCAGCAAATGTTTGTACACATTTTAATGCACTGGCGTCTAATTTAGTTCAATTGTTTACATAACCTAAAAATGGCGGCTGTGCGAAATTTTAAAATTAAGTTTTTATATCTTGTTTCGTAATCATACGATCGAAGTGAAAGTTTGAATAATGAAGCTACGCAATAATTTTCCTTTAATGGTACATAACTCTATGGCCTATACCGTACATATGACAATCCAAAATGGCGAGCATCCGAAATATTTTGACGGTTCTCAATATCTACGAATCTTTTACAGCAATCAAACTGATATTTTTATGTTCATAGAGGCTATGAACATAAGTTCACCTATAGGACTTTCAGTAACCTGGCGGCGACGCGAAGTATAAATATTTAAATGGACGTTTCTCGCGATTTAACCATCCGAGTGCAGTGAAACTTTGCACATTAAATGCTTATACAAATGTTAATCCACTGGCATCTAATTTATTTCAATTGTTTTCATAACCACAAGATGGCAGCTGTGCGAAATTTTAATATGTCGTTTTTAGCCTACTTTCGATTTTTGCAAAAAATGAAAGTAGACTTATGAGATCAACACAGGGCGAAAAAAGTGTGTCTGTCTGTGTGTGTGTGTGTATGTGTGTGTGTGAGTCTGTGTGTGTGTCTGTGTGTGTGTGTGTGTCTGTGTGTGTGTGAGTGTGTGTACTCTGAATGTCTGTCCCCCCCTATCAATTCGAACACGGTGAATGCGAATTGAACGAAATTTGGTACAAAGGTAGCACTAGCAAAGGACACCTCAGTGTCATGTTTTATATCGCCGCCATCTTGACGGAAACGTAATGGCGGCCACACAAATGTTCAAAGCTTAAATCTAATTACGACTAACCTAATCATCCGATCTCTACCAAATTGTGCAACAACATACCTTTATTGGGGCAGCATCCTTTGACCAAACCAATAGGTCATCAGCGTAATAGTTTGCGGATGGCGGCCATCTTTGTGTGAAAATCGATTCCCCCTATTAATTCGAACACGGTGCAACCGAATGGAACAAAATTTGGTACACAGGTAGTACTAACAAAAGCCACCTCAGTGTCATGTTTTATATCGCCGCCATCTTGACGGAAACGTAATGGCGGCCACACAAATGTTAAAGCTGAAATCAAATTACGATTAACCTAATCATCCGATCTCTACCAAATTTTGCAACAACATACCCTTATAGAGGAAGCATCCTTTGACCAAATGAATAGGTCATTAGCCTAATAGTTTGCGGATGGCGGCCATCTTTGTGTGAAAATCAATTCCCCCTATTAATTCAAACACGGTGAAACCGAATGGAACGAAATTTGGTACAGAGGTAGCACTAGCAAAGGGCACCTCAGTGTCATGTTTTATATTGCCGCCATCTTGACTGAAACGTAATGGTGGCCACACGAATGTTCAAAGCTTAAATCAAATTACGATTAACCTAATCATCCGATCTCTACCAAATTTTGCAACTACATACCTTTATGGAGGGAGCATTCTTTGACCAATCTAATAGGTCATCAGCGTAAAAGTTTGCGGATGGCGGCCATCTTTGTGTGAAAATCGATTCCCCCTATTAATTCGAACACGGTGCAACCGAATGGAACGAAATTTGGTACACAGGTAGTACTAACAAAAGCCACCTCAGTGTCATGTTTTATATCGCCGCCATCTTGACGGAAACGTAATGGCGGCCACACAAATGTTAAAGCTGAAATCAAATTACGATTAACCTAATCATCCGATCTCTACCAAATTTTGCAACAACATACCCTTATAGATGAAGCATCCTTTGACCAAATGAGTAGGTCTTTAGCCTAATAGTTTGTGGATGGCGGCCATCTTTGTGTGAAAATCAATTCCCCCTATTAATTCATACACGGTGAAACCGAATGGAACGAAATTTGGTACAGAGGTAGCACTAGCAAAGGACATCTCAGTGTCATGTTTTATATCGCCGCCATATTGACAAAAACGTAATGGCGGCCACACAAATGTTCAAAGCTTAAGTTAAATTACGACTAACATAACCATCCGATCTCTACCAAACTTTGCAACAACATACCTTTATGGAGGGAGCATCCTTTGACCAATCTAATAGGTCATTAGCCTAATAGTTTGCGGATGGCGGCTATCTTTATGTCAAAATTGATTCCCCCTATTATTTCGAACACGGTGGAACCGAATGAACGAAATTTGGTACAGAGGTAGCACTAGCAAAGGGCACCTCAGTGTCATGTTTTATATCACCGCTATCTTGATGGAAACGTAATCGCGGCCACACAAATGTTAAAAGCTAAAATGTAATTACGACCAACCTAATAATCTAGTCTCTACCAAATTTTTCAACACCATATCTTTATGTGGGAAACATACTCTGACCAAACTGCAAGAACATCAGCCCAATAGTTTGCAGATGGTGGCCAAGTATGTGTGCACATCGATTCCCCCTATCAATTCAAACACGGTGAAACCGAATTGAACGAAATTTGGTACAGAGGTAGCACTAGCAAAGAGCACCTCATATTCATGTTTAATATCCCTATAGCACGTTGTATTTCAACAAGCTACTACAACCAACATTCAATCATACTCCTTGAACAGGACAAAGAGTTATAACAATACCCATGCATTTAGGAGAAAGTAGGCTATATGTTCTTTACTGAACATCTTGTTACTTCATGTGCCCTAATCATGCGATGAAGTTTGAATATCACACGTACACAATAATCTTCATGTAATAGTACATAGATAAAAGTCCAGCCTGGCGACCATCTGAAATATTTAGACGGTTCTCAATATCTACGAATCTATCACAACAAACAAACTGAAATTTTGTATGTTGATAAAGGCAATTAACATGAGTAGGATATATGAAAATAGACTGTATAGTTCTTCACGGAAGTACTTGTTGATCATTCGTTCCTTTTTCAGACACAAACTTTCAGCTTCATATATGGCTTGCGGACGAATCGCAGTCTGGTAGTGTGATTTGTGTCGATACTTGTAGTTATTACCAATAAGTCCAAATAGCTATGGTGGTACTACACTCTGTATTTTCACGAGACTGTTAATCAAGGTACAAAGTGAACCCTCAGCGAAGCCGCTGGGAAGAGAAACATAAATTTGAAAGACTTTTATCTACAGTATCTACATATCATTATGAGGTCTGATTCGAGCAGCCCGGAGGGAATATTCTTTCAGCAGCCTCCCACTCGATGACACTAACAAGCACGCCGAATAGAAATCGAAAGTTGAGTTGACTTGTTCAGTAGCTACTTGTTACACAGCTTGGAAACAAACGAGCATGTGCCACAGTTCCTATCAGGCGCGGGTCCAACGAGGATGCGTGAAGGCTATGTGAGCTGCCTACCTTTAGGGAACGATACTTGTAAATGAAAAATCCACTGCCTGCTTCCAGTCTCCGACCGGGTCAGGAATGGAATGAATGAAGCCCCCATCTAGCGGCGAGGATATGAACTGTGCCGGCTGCCGAGGCCTGACGCACTCCTCTGGGGCAATGATTAAATGAATGACAGATGAAATGAAATGATAGTCGAGAGTGTTGCTGGAATGAAATTTTGACAGGGAAAACCGGAGTACCCGGAGAAAACCCTGTCTGCCTCCGTTTTGTCCAGCACAGATCTCACATGGAGTGACCGGGATTTGAACCACGGATCCAGCGGTGAGAGGCCGGCGTGCTGCCGCCTAAGCCACGGAGGCTTACTTGTAAATAAAATAATAATAATAATAATAATTAACAAATATTATATGACTCACTGAACTTGTTAATTTTTAATCTGTACTTTAGGTGATTGCCGGGATGTTCTTGCTCATTTTAGGGCCTGCGTCATATAGCCCCGTGTATTTGGTTGTGTGTATAGCATTTGTGTGACAGCCTGTGTTATTGCGTTTATGTACTAGTGTGTATGTTTTAAATTGGAGTGATTGAAGCAGTTTTTTAATGTTGGCTAGTTCTATAAATCTTAATCACATGAACTGTAATTTACATTTTCCATATATTCCAGTACGGTAATTACAATGATTTTGTGTTGGCCGATTGAAACATACATTATTAAATTTGCTCTATTTCACTTTTCACCTGGCAGGAATTCTAATAGTAATAGCTTAGGTTTAGCAGCTGTGGTTTGTGAGGTACATTTACCACAGGACCAAATCTACTGATTTGGGATTTTGCAACAAACGCCTTATGGATAGCCAGGATCGAACCCGTAATGTTCGGTTTTGAAGGACAACATGTAACAAACTAACACACAGGCCGACTGAATAATAACTCTCCAACAGACGACCAAAAGGTTGGTCCCTGATTGAACTGTAGCTTATTTTCAATTTTAAACAGATTTTGTTTCAATTTTTGCAACCTGAATTTTGTTCGAAGTGCTTACGGCCAATGCGATGGCCCTGCTGGTTGAAGTGCTCAATGTACATTTCAAAGTACACCCTCTAGGCGTTTGTTAGACAGTTGTTGTTGTGAGCCTCGTAGCACAAACAAGAAAAGAGGTGGGTTTGAATCCCGGACACAACATCCCTTCAACAGACACTATAACATCACAGGCTATCAGGCGAATCCTGAATACGAAGTATATGGCACTGATGACCACGATACCCAGGCCTTAAACAAATGAAACAACAACACATCATTCATGATACAAGGAATAAAATATCCTTCGGGCGTAATGTTCAGTGAAGATCTCGTAAAGAGTGACTATTTGTCCTCTACATGAAAGGGATGCATTTGAATGTGTTATAATAGTACGTGCGAATATATACATATATATTTTGATATCACCCCCGTACAATTCCATTCCTAATGGCTTCATGCATTTTAATGGCCACTAATGTCACATCATATATCAAAACATCTCGGGCGTGGCATTGGGCGCCATCAAAGCACTCGGCCGTGTAATCCACACAGAAAATATGGGATTTTAACCCTTACAGTGCCAGGAGATGGATATATCGGCCGAAGGAGCTTTTGCTAAAAATTAGAGCTGGTAATAAGCGATATTCCGTTAATCGATTAGACGAATAGTAGATTAATTGGCTAATCAAATAATCGAATAATTAATTAGTAGACACGAGATAAGAACAGAAGTTTAAATGAGAGGTCATCACTTAAGTTGACTTCCGCCTATTTTCGGAATGAGGCAAAGAAATCTATAAACGTTACTTTTTATTTCAATAGGATATACAAAGTGTCCTTCTTTGTATATGCTAACAATAACCGACTAAGAGTCAGTAACAGTGGAAGGAAAAACATCAATCAAATTGGGAAAGGTTTCGAAAAAACAAAACCAAGATTTTTTAGCAAAGATTTTGAATTCTTGTTTAATGTTTACAATTTAGGAGAGGAACATTTTTGTTTTTCTTTGTTTTAGCCTACTGTAGTTTTCACAAACAAGGTAATTTAAAATTAGATGCTCTAACATATTTTAATTAATTAAATATGTTTATGTTCGACGATGTCGAAATGTGAATATTATACGTCAGAAAACTGTATCATAATGATGGTCATTATAGTACTGTTTTCCATTATGATACAGTTTTCCAGCCAATCAGAGCTCATTCAATGACCTATTAGGTAAGGATAGCTTCGCGTATGCGCTCAAAATCCAACATGTCGGACATGAACACAGCATCTTTCTATATAAATTATCGACATGGAACGTGCACCGTCCATATGTTCGCGTAAATAAACTGGCGAATTTGAGACAAAAAATAGCACTGTGCCTTAATATCCCCAATTCCAATTTCTACACAGCGCATTGCATTCAAACGACTTCGGTGACAGTTTGACTGAATGCTGCTGCTCATCGGTGTTCGGCATCCTGTAATATATGACATTGCCAAGCAGACAGAGCGCATGCGTCGGTCGGTCAGAGAACTTGGAAAACAGAGATATCAAACCCAGCGCTTGCACTCCGATCACAAAATTCAAGTGACTGAATCTCAACAGATATTTATGAATGTTTATGTTAAAACACATAATAAAGTTATAATTATCGTCGAACATAAACAGTTTTATGCAACTCGCCTATAATGGTAATTTAGACACTCGTACGGAAATTATAAAACTCGCATACGCTCCTTTTATAAACATACTCCTGTCCTAATTATTGCCATTATAGGCTCGTTGCATAATGTACTATTTGCTTCTGTGAGAGCGTAGTGAAACGAGTGCAGTACATTGATTAATCGACAAAGCAATTAATCAATTCCATCAACCGATTAAATTAAAAGGAATTAAAACTCAGCCAATTTTTCTAGGTTTATGTCGTGTCTCGTGTGGGGTTTGGCCGTGAAAGCCAATATACCATATTTTTGAAGCCTTTATTGGGAGGTGAAAGGCTGCTTGAGCTCTTACGGTACCTCCCGCAGTAAGGAAGCGCTCGCTCTTCAAAAGAACGGAGGTAATTCACAGTTCGCTACTCCTTTGGGAGTCCATGCACGGGCACCACTAGCCCGCTGATGAGCCACGTCGGAGTTCATAGGCGAAACCCTCCACATGACACGGCATAAACCTACAAAAAATGCTGAGTTTTCAATATTGAGTTGTTTGTTTGAGGGGTTAGTATGTGGATTTTTTTCTTTGAAGTGCAGCGAAGTTTGACCCCTTGGATTAAAGTAACCTCAGCTTACGGTAGTAGCAGTGATCATTGTAATTATTAGAGCCCGGATTTGTAAGCACAAACAAATGGTGAAATAAGCAAGTATATAAGCACGAAAAATTAAACAAATAAGCTCAAAAAATAAGCAAATTAAAGTTAAACCATAAATAAATTGTTTCGTAGAATTCTTACCCTACGTAAGCTTGTCACAGTACACGAGGAAGGTCATTTTGAGATTTTCTTGTGCAATGCTCGTGCGTTTTTCAGTGCAGAATGTTTTAAACAGTGAAAATGGTCTCTCAACGTCGCATGACGTAACAGGAACATGTGAAAAGCACCAAAGATCTTCTTCGTGAATTTGTCTTCAATATACTGTACATTTTTGTACCAGAAAGCGTTATAGAAATTTTACACAGTGTTTCCTAACCAGGGTTTTTCGTTAATACCTTACTGAGTTACCCCCATCGTGTTAAAACTGACTGAGGAGGTAAAGACGAATTTTGAAGGACATCATGACATTTTTGAACTCTAATCGGTGACTTTACAAACACTTTCTTCACGCAAGAGACAATAAGATCCACGTCTTTATATTGGCTCCTAACTGTTCCAGCTACACGATGTAAACCCTACGAATACTGATTGCATCGCAAGTTGTGCCCTAACAGCTTGGAAAGCGGGGGATTCACCAACCAAGTGACAACATGCCGATACCGAATTGGACATCTTAATCGCAGTAGAAGATATTCGGCGGGGCATCCCAAGTTTCTCTCGTAATTTCAACTACGCATTGTTATTTCACATCCTGGGCCTTCCCCCTTTTACACATATACCGTATTACTTATTAGTAGATATAAAATGGTGGACGAATTGCTAGAATGATAAAATGATGATTAGTAGTGATAATTTACTTTTAAATTTACATGTTTTGGGTAAAATAAGCTATTTTAATTTTTTTATCTTAAAATAAGTAATCAAACTCGTATTTCAGCGAAATAAGCATTTATAAGTATTTCGCTTAGGAATCCGGGCTCTATTCATTATTATTAGGGCCCCTTGAAATAAAAACCACCCTTGCCGCGCCCTTGTATTACAGATGTAGCACGGTCACAGACGACTGAGCTGAGGCTGTGAGCTCATCTATCTTATTTACCTCCCACTATCTCCTTTCCTTGGGGTGACATGTCTGCTTCCTTAGAGCGAGCACGCACAGCCACATTGGCCCATTTATCTTCCATGTGTATTTGTCACGGTCGTCTGTGGGTTGGGCCGGTGACTTCACCTCCATATTCAACAGAACTTATCACGTAGCTATCAACAGGATGATGAATGGCACTTCAATTCCAATTGTGTATTCAAGTTAGAAACAGCGCTGCTGACGAGCCTCGAGTAGTGTTACAACTATAATTGTTTTTCGGATACCTGGTAGCGTAGATTGCGGGAAATGAGTTAGCGGATCAAGCTTCAAAGGAAGCGGTATCACTACCACCTCGACCAATGAATGGAGGTACCTGCTAGAGATATTCGCTCTCAGTTACGCCGATAAGTACTGGCCTTTCGGGAGAGTCAGTAGCTAGTTGATCCAATCCCAGTAAACTAAGAGTGATCAAGGGAACTATTCCCGTGTGGCGGAGCTCTTTCTGGTCACGTAGGGAGTCCGTCATTGGTACCTGTGGAGCCGTTATCACCGTGGCACACATTTTAACCGAGTGTGTGGATCTTACTGATTTACGAAGAAACATGGTTTGCAGATGACACACAAACTTATATTAGCCGATGACGTGGTGGCTGCTGATCTCGTCATCCGCTTTATAAGTGAGAGTGGGTTAGGGTCAGCAATCTAAATTTTCCAGTGTATATTGACTCAAAGAGAAGTTGGAGAAGTAAAATCTGGCAAACGAGGAGGCAATAAATGATTGAGATTACTCGATTTCCGAAAGAAAAAAAACCATCGCGTCAGCATTATAACGAGTGGCACCGTATTTCTAGAACCAGCAATAGCGCTCATCCTCTTCCAATAAAGTTACGAATTGTTGTACAACGTCCAACTTTCAGCGCTTTATGTGTGGACTTAATTGGTGCTCGAAGTTCTTGTGACAAACTACTTACAGATATCCGCGGAGGTCTGGCGAACATCGCGAAGGAAAGTGTCAGGAATTAATTTAGGTCTCCCGCATTGTTCCCCATCACCCACGAAGTCTGTGTCACCAAACCTGCGTACAAGATCATACAAAGAAGGTTTACCTGGTAAAGGGTTCATCAGGAAATCCATGCTTTGATTTTTCTACACATCCCTCATAGGTTTTGCATTCAAAATAAGTCTCAAATAAAGCAACCCGTTGTGTGCGCGTAAAACGCATTGCCTCTCGCTTGACCTTGTGAGACTCCCTCTGCGCAAGGCAACAGCCGCATTGTTATGACATGTCTGATAGCATCTCACTGCCAAGCTTGCCAACTTATTCCCTCAGATACGTGAGCTACGATTTTTCAAACTCAGAGACCGGTGACTTTACGAACACTCTGTGTAACACTGGAGACGTTCATGCAATGCGGAGCTGAGATCCTTCATTTCCATACAGCAAGAATGTATAGATGACTTCCCTATTCCACCCCTTCAGGGAATCCAGAAGGCCGAAAATCTTCAAAACTTCCGAAATTTCATTTTATGCGGCATATTGAGCTGAGGCAATAACATTTAACATGCTATTTACCGTATTGATTAGTAGATAATTCTTTGGAAAATATAAAAATAAATTCAAACATAACTTTGTTATTTTATAAAATTTAATAATACTTCTCCAATCAATACAAATTAAGAAACAACTATTCAATTAAAACTCAGCAATTTTTCTAGGCGAAACCCCACACAAGACACGGCATAAACCTAGAAAAATTGCTAAGTCTTAATTCACGGGCCGTGAAAGCGGATATACAGCTATTCAATTGTTGAACATGTTTCTGCTTGACAACGAAGCCTTCTTCAGCTAAGAGTTCAATTAAGAATAATTAAGGTATCGTTGTGTCAAATCTATACATTATAATAATTTTATTGCAGCCAAATAGCCATCGAAAATAAAGAATGGACATGTACACTAAAATTGCGTTCTGGCACTTTGAATTGCATAGTCCTTGATTGATTCTTTTCTTTTACTACAACGCTCTAAGTGGTAGCGTTCATATGCTTGTCCACATAGTTGGCATTCACACGTCACTGTAGGTTCATGGGAAGATTTGTTAATACAAATAGGGTGGTAAAAACCATAGATCGCTGGACGTGCAAACACATGCCACAACTCTTAATTTGGCTGTTGTCTACGTCCGGTCGATCAAGGCTCCGGTTCAATAAAATTCTTGAGGAATATCTTCTATATTTTTCTTCAATGATGTTAAAAGTTTTTCCGAGTCTCTGGTTCTTGGTAGAGGTTAATAGTTTCTAAGGTCTTCAATAAGAAATAATTCTCGTGCCAGGAGGTAGACGAATCGTGACCTGGTAGTTTTGACTCTCCAATTGCTCCTTCACTCTTTCTAGTGAGGAAAGATTCCTTTCTGTGGGGTGTTGCAAAATGATTCCAATGCCATTTTTTATTAGTATTTATAATCTATTGATTAAAAAGAACAATAATTTGCTATGCCTTAAACTCAGAAATACTTACTAAAAGAAATGGTTTTCCTTACAATGAATTAAAATATATATCTTTGGCAATATTTATTTATTTATTTATTTGTATAAAATGAGTACCGGTAGCTCATTAAAGAGAAGTTATAAAATGTAAAGCTACTCTTATTATAATTATATTCTTTGTAGGGATATCCATTTATTTTAAAAATTATTTATAAGGTTTGGTCATAGCAAATTATAATTTTTTGTAATCAGTAATTTATAGATTTGACACAATGATATCTTATTTAATATTCTTAATTGAACGTTTAGCTGAAGAAGGCTTCATTATCAAGACGAAACATGTTCAACAGTTGAACAGTTGTTTTTAAATTTGTATTGATTGGCGTAGAAGCTGAAGACCATTCGCTATGTAACGGTATATATATGTTCTTCATAGCCCATTCCCGCGTGTACAATTAATTAGCCTCCTGTCGAAGAAAGGCCCCCGTGAGCCCCTTGATGAAGCAAGTGTGGTAATGCTCTTAAACTCTTTGTTTGACCTTGGTGAACCGTAATTTCATTGTTGGCACTCTCTAAAATTGTGTGTTTGGGTGCTGCGCGCGGAAAACAAAATGGCAGCTATCGCAAACGCTTTTTCAAATGTATCTAAATACACATGGGGATTAAGATAAAACGTTTCATACAAAAAATATTACCAAATCTATTCTACATCAGATAAGTTATTACAAACTTTTATGTAGGACTAACCGTTTTCTAACAAAGTTCACTTCCATAGTTTTCAAATATAAAAATGAATACGGTATGTCTAAGTTTGAAGGTTTTGACTGTGCATATTTGACATGTACATGTTTGACATTATTTCTAGGGCCACAGGATAATAAGATTACATGCACTATTCGCCCTTTCAGCTGGGAGGAGAAAGGGCGAATCGGCAATAAGGTTTCATACACTATACGCCATTTCTCCTCCCAGCTCCTGAATTGAAACCGCGCAGTGTTTCTTATGTGCCAAAATTCTTTGCAATGATAATAGGAGGTCTGGCAAATTCCAGGAACATTTTTGTGTAATCATCTGAGAAGGTAAAGGATAGGGGGGGGGGGGAGAGGGGGGGGGGGGAGGTGAATTTTAAAGTTAACTTTTAGGGAAGGAGAGAGAGTAAAAAGGCTAAGAAGCCCTGCTGTGGACAGATTCTTTTGAAAAGGTAAATAAAAGAGCTGAAAATTAACGTGGGCAGTATAGGATATTTTGGAGTCCCTTAAAACAACAATATACACTGGTGGCCATAATTCTGAAAACTTTGGAAAAAATACATATTTTCACTTTTCAAGCACTTTATTATTTTCCACTTATTGTATTTGAACAATAATAACCTAAAGAAAATAATGTATTATGAAGGATTATTATTCTTAAAAAAAAAGAGTACTTTGAACTCAATTATTGTGAAGATACTGTACATGAACAGTAATCTTCAGTAAGTCTTTATGTGATTCACATTTTTATGTCAGTACTTTGTCCAATAATCCTTACTCTCAAGCACAGTATCAATTCTGGGGGGTATAGAGTCCGCAAGACGTTGTTGATCATCTTGGGAATGGCTTCGATCAACTAAAATTTGTTGCCTGATTTATTATTGCAACTAAAATTTTCAACTTTGACTTTAAATTCTCAATCGGATTATAATCTCGGATAATCCCATCACCCTTCAAAACCGTTTAGTTCTTTTGTTGTTTTGTTCTCAAACCGCTGCATAACACTATCCTTCTGAAATAGTACATCATCTCCATTTGGGCTCAAGTCGGCAATGGATAGGTTGACCATCTTCTCCAGAATCTCCTGTCTGTATTATTTTTATTTCCGGAATTATTATGACCACCAGTGCACGCTAGAAAAGCGCACCTGTTAATCACATAAAATAACAAGGGTAAGGTATCATGTGGTAGCCTAATTAGCTGGAAGCGCTGTAACACACGTATAATTTCCTCAGGAGACCTAACTTTACTCGGATAGAGCCTTGTTAGGTGGTGGGAGATCTCATATTTCCCGTCATTAGCGCGGCTAGAGGGCGGGAGTCATGTAGCAGGTAACACGCCGAGTCATCAGCTATTATAATAATACTAGGGGACCTGTGCCAGAAATCTCGCATGTTCATTAACCACCCGCCCGGCTTTACTATTATGCGGGCTTGTATAAATATGCTTATTTGTTTAAACGCACTTTCTAAACAAATTGTCGATATTTGTGAAATCAGAGTGCATTTCGTCACTGTTGCGGGTAATTCTGTTTGAATATTCTTTTCAATGCACAATGGGTTGTGTGCGCCCCATGTGTAGAGACTACCCGCCCGGCCCTAGTGTTATTCGGGCTGGACGAAGCACAGTTCTGCGAGGGGCTATCGTCTTTTTTTAATTTTTTTAAACACACTTTTTAAACAAATATATTTCCGTTAACTTTTCAAGAATTGCAAGACTTTTCCTGTACTATTGAGACATTTGGAAGATTTTGGCACAAAATGCACCTTGTAACTCCTTCCGGTTCAGAAGCTTCAGTTTTTTGTCGGATGAACTTAGCATATTATATATAGTAACATACAGTCCGTCTCGTTGCGTAGTGGCTCGATTTCCGGCTCTGCCAACAAATTTAATTCTGGTCTGAGGGCAGAAACGGGGTACACTCAGCTTCGAAAGGCAAACTGAGAAGAGGTGGGTTCGATTTCCCCCTCAGCCATCCTGTTTTTTTTTTTTTTTGTGGTTTCCCACTTCGACTCCAGGTGAATGCCGGGATGGTTCCTAAATTATGGCCACGGCTGTCTTCCTCTCAGTCGTCATCGGAATTACAATCCGTCAGTATGCCTTCCTAAGGAGGGGAAGTAAAGCCGGCGGTGCCATGTCATAGATTTATGGCATTTAAAAGAACCCTCCACTAATTACACTTGTGTGAAGCTAAATTATAGGTTAGATTTGACTAACGCTCTTAGGTTCCAACTATCGTCGCCAAGAGCCGACTGCGGCGGCATCTAGTAACAGAATTCAATACTAGTTGTCGTTGACGGTGGCGTTTGGTAGCAAAAGTAGGAACTAATTGAAAACATTCAATGTCTGCAGTCCTTACTTGAATTAAATCAGATAACACACACTCATACTGCCATCAAAATAACACAGGTTATCAGACAAATTCCCCTCTCTCTCTCTTTCTCTCTATCTATCTAGCAGATTGTCATGGCGGACTGAAGTCACCGAGTTGTGTCGCTTAGAAGTGTAGTGTATTTCTAACGTGTTCTCGCGATTGTGTGTCCATTTAAATCAACAATTCGGTGAGTGAAATTACTGTACATCAGTCGTCAAATGAAATCAGGCTGCCAAATATACTCTAAAACCCTTAATCATTTACATTTATACTTAGTAGAACTCAATTTTAGGTTATACAATGTCTGGAAGGAAAAATAAAAACACGAAGCGTAATGCGCAGAATCGCCAACAGGTGCAGGAAGACTGTCAGCGCTCTCCCTCGGTAAAGATGGGAAATGCTGGCATTAACCACACAGAGGGCAGCACTGATGAACATGGCGACTTGTCAACATTAGTGCTAAAGATCGTAAATGACTTGGTTACCCAGCCCTCCTTCTTGTCAAGGCTTGTTGATGAGATCACCTCAAAAGTGATAGAGGGTCTCAAAGCATCCATTGATTTCAACACCAAGGTGATAGATGATATGGAAAAGAAAATTAAGGCCAGCGAGGAGGAAGTGAAATCATTGAAAGAGGAACTGCGTGAAAGGACTGACACAATGGAGCAATACTCCCGGCGAAATTGTATCCGGGTGTTTGGCATGGAAGAAAAGGATGGCGAATCGACTGATCAGCTTGTCCTTAACTTGGCAGAACAGCTAGGCGTAAACATAAAAATTGAGGACATTGACAGGACCCATAGGGTAGGCTCAAGAAGCACCCAAAAGCCACGCCCCATCATATGTAAATTTGTCTCCTTTGCCAAGCGGAATGCGCTCTTTCAGGCGAAGAAGAAATTGAAGGGAACTGGGACTGTAATTAGGGAAGACCTAACCAAGTTACGGTTCGAGTTTCTCCACAAAACAATCGACAAGGTGGGAGTTAAGCATTGTTGGACCAATAATGGCGTCATCTTTGCGTCAGCCGGGGTATTCGTCACAGGCTGACTAATTTCAATGACCTTAGATTGATCTAAGTTAGTGTGATCAGTGTTATATCCCTTACTAATCTAATCTTTACTTTAACCAATTGATTGTACCAACTGTATACCATGATACCGGTACCTATTGCTCGAGAGCAAGTAAGGCTGGGAAACTTAAATTTAAAAAATACCACATTCCTTTTAGGCAACAACATTTAGAAAATTGTCTGTTAAATTCGATAACGTTTGTAAAGCTGCCTTTACCAAATAGACACCTATACTGAACTATACTGCTTGCTATTAGTTCCAAGCTTCCTTCCCTTATTGAACAGGGTGGCAAAATGAATTTTTCTAAATATTAAGCTTCTCTCTTAGGTGGCCTACCAGTACCAAGCCTTTCTAAACAATCAATCAGCTTTAAACATTACTTACGTATTTACACACTAAAATGAGACTTGCTTTCACCATTCGCTCCCAGCCCAAACTTATATTTATTCTCCTATACAGGTTATTACTGTTAATGGTGAATGTGAGCTATAGGCTACTGCATGACATAGATATTGTCATACAGATCAGGCAAAACAAAATTAACCCAGTTCACAGTTGATTTAATGGCTGCTAGCTCTCTCTCCGATGACAGACATTTAGTGAGATTAACCCCAATGGATGGTAATTATTTTAAATAATTGTTCTTCAGCTGCCACCTGTAACCATCACTGTTATGTGTTCAGATTAGCATTTCCTGTAACATTGCATCATGCAATGTGAATACATTTTATGTTCTGTAAGTAGGCCTATTTAGGGTACAAGCTGGAGACTAGCAGGCCTGCTTTAAACCACATTCAGCTTTAATTTCATTATATCCGTATTTCTTTTTTTGTTTTTTTAATTCAACCTATCACAAGTGT
This sequence comes from Meconema thalassinum, assembly GCA_946902985.2. Taxonomy (NCBI): domain Eukaryota; kingdom Metazoa; phylum Arthropoda; class Insecta; order Orthoptera; family Tettigoniidae; genus Meconema; species Meconema thalassinum. The sequence goes on from OX336391.1 coordinate 221,246,533, forward strand.
TAAATTAATGTATAGTCTATATAGCTCTAACGTACACTATGTCTTGAGATATAAAACCTTAATGGCATTTTCAGGGTGTGATGGTTGGTGAGTGACAAGTGACTTTAAACTACGCCTAGCTCAATTCTAGCCAGATCTGATGACATGACTGTGTAATTCCAAAATGTTACTGAAGTTTGCAGTGTGTTTCACTGTGTCATTATTTAACTCATATATTTATGTGCCATCTGTCATAACTTAACTTTTTCTTTAGCTTCTAAATTGTGTTGTAGTTTGTGCTATTGTAGATTATGAATGACGACTTATAATGGTCACTGTACTAATTTCTCTTTTGAGTGACTAGGCAATGCCTTTCACTACTTTACAAGATCTTTTTAACTTGTACCTATGGTAGCATCTGACCATAGTCTATCAGACATACTTTACGCTATCAGCCTGAAAAACACAAACTGCCTAAAAATTGCTCATATCAATGCTCAATCATTAGTTGACTCCTCTCACTATTCTGAATTTTGTCACGTCTTTGGTGGTTCGTCTTTTGACATAATTGCAGTAAGTGAGTCCTTTTGCAAGCCCTCAATTCCAGATGCTGCTGTCTCTCTCACTGGCTATAAAGTCATTAGAAATGACAGATTAACCGTCGGTGGAGGTGGTGTTGCAGTTTACCTTAGGGATAACATAAAGTATAGCGTTCTAAGTCAGTCTCTTGGTGAATATAATAAGAGGCCTGCATACATTATGCTTGAAATTTCTCTTACCGAAACTAAAATTCTCTTTGCTGGCTACCTAGATATTTTTCTGAATGATATGTACAGGTTCATTCTTGATTATAAATATGTTTTTATTGTTGGGGACGTTAATGCTCGGTTTGGTAGTGGAGCTTTAGAAACTGAACAGGTATGTGATGTGCTCTGATCCTGTAATGTTGAATGTTTACCATTCGATACTACATTTCACACAGCTACTTGTGACAGCTCTTTCGATATTATCTCTTCAAACTGTAATGACCTCGTTGTTGACTACGGACAAGAACCAGCTGCTGGATTCTCAGCCCATGAGCTTCTGTACGCAGTGTTTTCTCTATCTACCCCGAAACTTCGACCAAAATCAATCTTTGTACGTGACTTCAGCAAATTTAATTTAAATGATTTTAAAACGGATGCAGAATTACTCCCTTGGCAGAATTTCTACCAATCCACTGACATAGATGAGAAAGTGACTCTATTTAATGATTGTGTAAATGAACTATATGATATGCATGCACCGCAAAAGAAAGTGGATATAAAACATAACTCTGCTCCGTGGATTAGTAAAGAAATCAAAACGCTTTTAAAGAAACGTGATGAAGCACGTAGAACATTTATTAAATCTAAACTTACCATTGACTATGAAGAGTACAGAATTCTGCGTAATAAGACAAAACAAACAATTAGGAACACAAAAGTGAAATATATGTACAGGCTCTTCAGTGACTGCAAAACCACCTCTGCCAGATGGCGTGCTGCAAAATCATTGGGAGTTGGTGCCAGTTCAGTCACTGATGTTGAGATGTCTGTCTCTGCATCACAATTAAATGAACATTACTCAAATGTTGCCTCAATTGGTGATGTATTAAGAGTATCAGAGACCGTCATGAAATACACATCCATCCCTCCCCCTGCCCATGAAAAAGTTTTCTTTATGTATGTTTACCCTCACCAGATTGTGAAAGCCTTCAAATCAATTCGTACAAAAGCAAGAGGCCCTGATAGCATCCCAATTTCTCTTATTTCTAACTGTATTGAAGTATTTCTACCCCCAATTATCCATCTGTTTAATTTATCTCTACAAAGTGGAGTATACCCGTCTCTTTGGAAGTATGCTAACATACGTCCAGTGCCAAAAAATAAAAACCCCACTAGCTGTAGTGACTTTAGACCAATACATATCCTTTGTGCCCTTAGTAAAGCGCTTGAGAAAATAGTTCATGAACAAGTATGTGAATACCTAAATTTAATATCTTCATCCCTTACCAATCTGGGTTTAAAAAGGGTCATAGTACCACCACTCCATTCTTAAAGGTCAGCGATGATATACGCTCAGCTATGGACAAGCGTCCGCTTACAATCATATGTCTTTTAGATTTCAGTAAGGCTTTAGACTGGGTGAATCACAATATACTTCTTGCAAAGCTGAAATCTTTTGGCTTCTCTCAGAGTGCTCTTTCCTGGCTCAAATCCTACCTTTCCATGCGTACACAGAGAGTGGTCCTCGCGGATGGCTCCTCCTCAGACTGGAAATCGATAGAAAGTGGAGTACCTCAGGGATCTGTCTTAGGTCCACTATGCTTCTCGCTATATATAAACGATGTTTCTAATGAATTCCGAAATAGTTCTGTTCATATATACGCCCATGACCTCCAAGCCTATTTTCACCTCACGCCTAACACTGCATGTGATCGTATAAATCTGTTTAATGAAGACATTGACAGGCTTTGTGAATGGGCCCTAAATCATAATCTAAACTTGAACATATCTAAAACACAACTTATATCCATTGGATATACAAAACTTCTAAATTCAATAGATTTTAATTCACTACCACCCATCAAGATACTAGATAATAATATTAAATATAGCAACACTGTCAATAATCTCGGAGTGATATTAGATAGAACACTGTCGTGGGCAGAGAATACGTCTAATGTGGTAAGGATGGTTGTATCAACTATGCATCTCCTGAAAAGAACTATTTATTACACCCCACCTAACATACGTAAGCTCTTCGTTCAAACTCTCATTTTTCCAATCATTGATTATGGCTCTGCTGTATACAATGATTTACCAGAAACACAGAACATCAAATTACAAAGAGTCCAGAATGCATGTGTTCGGTACATTCTGGATGTAAGGCGAGATGAACATATCACACCTTACTACGTGCAGCTGAAATGGCTGAAACTCCACGAGCGCAGGCAGTTATCAGTTGCCATTCTGACACATAAAATATTACATACCAAGACCCCGTTATATCTCTGTAATGCTTTTACACCAATGCATTCTGTTCATAATCGAGAAAATAGATTATAATTTTTCCATTATCATTAGTATTATTATTATTATTGTATTGTTACTATCTTTTTGTTACTATAATTGTTAGACTATGATTATTTATATTGTGAATGTAAGTGAAATGTTTTATTTTTATAAGCCCTAATCTTATTTTATGTAGGGTGCTACTGTAAAGGAGCTATAAGCTCTAAGTGTAGCCGTGAAAATAAAATCAAATCAAAATCTCTTACACGCACACCTGTGGAGCCGTGTTCACCGTGGCCCACATTTTAACCGAGTGTGTGGATCTTGCTGACTTACGAAGAAACCTTGTTTTGCAGATGACAATCAAACTTATATTAGCCGATGACGTGGTGGCTGCTCATCTCGTCATCTGATTTATAAGTGAGAGAGGGTTATGGCCACCAATCTAAATTTAAAAGACTAAAAGTCTTTTTTTTTTAATTCTGAATATTTTTTCATTTTCGATCTTTTCAAATTTTGGTGTCCACCTCAAAATTTAACTGTATATTCCTAATTTGTTTAATTTAATTTGTGTTAAAAGGGGCAAATGACCTCGTAGTTCCGCCCCTTAAAACAACAATAACTAACTAATAACTAGGGCCCGGATTCTTAGGATTTACCTATTTTCTTCTTTGCTATGTAATTCACAAATTTCAACATATGGGTATATGTTCCTTTCACACTTCCTGAAGCAGAATATGTGAATTTCATTTCACCAAAAAAAACTAAATGATGGGTTGACACCTAAAATAACCTAAATAGCTGTTTTGCCTTTTTCATAAATAATGTCATTTCCCCATTGAAATGCATCGTAAAATTTATTTCCACCGCGATTACAAGCAGTAGGACGGAGATAGTTCAGGTTACTACCGTTAAATCAATACGATTATGATGATAATTGTTGTTTTAAAGGGCCTAACATACAAGTTATCGGTCCCTAATGGTTTGGGACGTTTGGGTGATAGTGAGAGATGAGATGAGAATGAAAACTATAACTAATACTAACTACAGACTCACATACTTACAAGTAAAGGAAAAGGCAAATAAGACACAGGAAGATATGAAATGCCCTCAACCCTCGAAAAATGAGGATTGAGGGACTTGGAAGGATGGAGAGCCATGAAAGTCAGATGGGAAAGGGGAAGAGGAGAGGGCCCGTCCCAAATTCAGTGAAAAAATGGGAAGAAACGGACCCAGCTCAGGAATTCCTCGGGATCGCCAACTCCCGAACTCACCAGCCGTGAGCCCCTGAGGGTGTATAAATATCCAGGGTGCACCAGAAGTGGTGGGGCTACACACACCCTGCCTCCTTGAGGGCATTGTGCAGAAGGCAGGAGATAACATGGAAAGAAGGAGGAAATCAGGAAAGATGAGACAAGGGCCAATTAAGGCGAGAAAGGAAGAGAGTCCATAGGCCTCGGATACCCTAATACCGTCGGAGTCGAATGAGAACAAGAGTTGACCAAGAGAGGCCAACAGGAAAGAAGACGGAGAGGAGCCCGGCACAAGTAAGTGACAATGTAAACTTTTGTGAAATAAGTTCATAAATACATTTCACAGAAATAAGAAAAACAGAAAATTATTGCTGCCTATATTGATCCTGGAAGAAAAACCTAAAGTAATCTATTTTTAGAATACAAGAAACCTAAAGTGAAGGTTTAAGCCACCTAAAAATCGGGGCCCTACGTAATAACACACACACAAGTACACGGGGCTGCATGAGCACGATATCGCAAGCTCCTAAATTAATCAACAACAATAACCTTTTATAATAAGCAGAGTAGCCCTAGAGTAGGCTAGAGACATTTAGTTATGGTTGCTTTACGGTGTGGAATAGCGAGGTCATTCGCTCCTGAAGTCTAGAGACAGACAGCATCTGATAATAATTCATTAATTTTCGATAGACACCGTCTTGCCTTTCAGCGTCCAGCGTATTAGTGGTTTGGGACATCTTAGGTGTTCATCCCCGTGTACTTGGGTGTGTGTGTTGAAGTTTTCGGATAAAATATGTTTCTGTAGTGACTGCAGTAGTGTATGTGCAGCTATAATAGAGGCAAGGATGGCGAAGATGCCCTGAGACTCGAAATAATGTACTATCAACGCATTTTCCTGGAAGGAGTGTGGAAAAACCGCAGTTAAAGCCACACTCAGGATAGTCGCTGTCAGCGCCGGGATTGGAACCTTTGATCTCCGGACTTGCTCTAGCTCCTCGTCGCAGTTGTGATGTGCTATTCAACGAGCACGGCTACGCCGCAGGGTGTACAGTCTAGTCTGAAAGCCTCTGGTTGTGGACTAGTATCCTCCATGATCCCCTATTAGCAATTAGCACTTCGGCCTTCTCTATCTCTCAGTTTGAAATAGTTCAGGCGGCTTTGTTGGCGTAGGGTCAAGTTAAGTAACTCCGTGATACTAAGCTTTCTTTGTTACAACTTCAGAAATTTTAGATTTCAGTTATTTTGTTTCGTTTAGTGTAAAAGAGGGAAACCCTACGAAACATTTCTGGTATATATATTTCAGATGAGTAATTCAGAATTTGCTTTTGGTTTCGCTCTCATTTAAGCTGTTCTAAGCACAGTGTAGGTGAGATCGAATTTATTTAATTCTGTATAGTCTACTGGGATAACACATTACAATTTGTGTCTTATGTATTTATTTTCAATCATATGAAATATAATAATGGATAGACATCTCTACTTAGTATAAAACCAAGTCCCCGTTTCATGGATGTCACGGCTAATCTCGAGAACCACTGGATAAATTTTGATGCGGTTTTCAGCATTCTCTAAAGGATATCTCGAGGAAGGTTTCTGTAGAAAATAATTTATTTATGATCGAAGGAAGCCAAGCAGTAACGATTTAAGTGAAAACGACGAGAAAAACCTGGCGACGGTGCGCTCTTTATGCTTGCGCTGGGCAAACCGTTAAACATATCTATATACTATGAGTGTAAGAATTGTTCAGCATGAAAAGTTCTACAAAGAAGTCATGGAGAGAATTCTCTATCTTCAATACATCGCCCACTATAAGTGATTTTACGTTTTAATTTCTTCCAACAATCTTCATTCAATTACTGAGGTGACAGTTTACAAGCTAGCTAGGGGCGGGCCTATCACCCCAGTTACATCCTAGCTAGCGGGAGAGCCTATCATCCCAGATACAGCCAGCAGCAAACTGTCGAGTCGAGTCGTGTTGAGTTAAGACTTCAGAGAAGAGTGGTTGTGTTTGGAGTTACCCTGGAAGTACAACTTGGCGTTTCTTAATTTCGCCTGTGAACTTTTCGTTCCGCAAAATACACAGTCAAATTAAGATTAGACGGAAGGGGGATTTCTCATGCACCTCACCATTCTTAAATTACGTCTGACAAGAATTCGTTGCACATGCATCTCCATGATAATATAATTAATAGACCAGTTAGGGATTTTAACCCATCATGCCGAGACCTAAAATGGATGTCAAAGATAAAATTGGCGACAGCCGACTACACGCTGTCGACTGTCAACTATCTACCGACAAGCAACTTCACATTGTGAATGTCGCCATAAGAGAGCACGGGTCAGCCTTCAACTACAGTCTGCTGTCTGCTCACTACCGTCTGCCGACAGCGCATTGTGGGTAGAGCTTTTAGGCTCACACACCTTGCATGCGCAACACTACATGCATGCAAGTTTCATAATGCAAATGGTCTGTATCTTACCTCTGACTGGTGTTAAAATGAAACTTATACGACGAAACGGCTGTTTAAGAGAAATTAAAATCATCACCACAGATTTCACTGGATGAGCATCAATTGTTTATATGTTAACTCACTGTGAATATATGTTTTAAACTTCTTTGAGTTGGTGGAAGAGACAGCGCAAGGGCTTCCTGGATTCCTGGTTTTTACTGCCATCTGTTGGTAAAAATGTAGAACTTTCGCAATCTTACCTACGTCGTGATAGAGGAATACGCTTTATCACGGTGTAACTTGATATCACAGAGTAACTTGACTCTACCCAAGTTGGTTTGCTGAGCTTCTATGTCCATGGTCGCGGGTTCAAACCCAGCCGAAGTCGTCGGATGTTTTAAGAGCGTTAAAATCCCTCAGTATGACTTCCTTCGGAGAGGAGGTAAAGCCGGCGGCCCATCTCATAGATTTATGGCATGAAAAAGAACCTTCCACTAACTACACTTGTGTGAAGTCAAAATTTGTAGGTTAGAATTGATAACGCTATATTAGTGCTGACTGCGATGGCATCTAGTAGCCAAATCCGCAAGCTAGGTGTCGTGGACGGTAGCACTTGGTAGCAAAAGTACGAACTACTAGAAATTATCGTCTGCAGGGGCAGATGACCTCGACGTTCCGCCCCCTTAAAACGACAAGAACATAACTATCGTCTGCAGTCCCTACTTGAATTTAAACAGATAACACACACTAATACAGCTATCACAGTTAACACCGGTTATCAGACAGATTCTACACACACCCAAAGTACACGGGGCTACATGACCACGTTGTCGCAGCCCCTAAACTAAGGAACCAACCAACCAACCAAAATAGTTCAGCACTCAATCTAACCATCGCAGTTCATACCTGTATGTTTGTGGAATATTTCGGATAACCTATGCCACTGTGGTGTCTGTAATAGTGTGTGTGTATAAGGTCAGAATTGGAAATGGGGTGGCCGTGGTCATAAGTTAGGAACCACCCTGAAATTCGCCTGGCGTTGAAGTGAGAAAGCACTTCCCTTATGTGATAACTGAGCTTGGAGTCGAACTCACCTCGTCTCAATTTTTCCTCATATTAGGTTTATTCTCAAACTTTCCGTTAACTTTTGGGGATCCTTCTGAGAAAACCGGCAAAGGTACAGAATTTGTTGCTCTATTGGGAATTTTCTACATCTCTACGTTCCAATATTAGAGAGTGTCACTTCATCTTAGTCACAATAAATAAAAAAAGGAAAACAGATAAAAAAAATCTAACAAACTCTTAACTTTTATCAGCATAGCCGATGTCTCCGGAATGAACCTGGCTCATTTTAGTTTCACTCTTATTGACGTTCTGCCCCGGGATTTGAATCCCAGCTGTCCGGGATAAGACCTCATTAATATTTTTTTTGGCACAGCCGGGAATCGAAACCAGTCCTCAGAGTTGACAGCCAAGAACGGTAACTACTACACTGATGGTTCTGTAAGGTGAGAACAATAAATTTGAGAAATCACTCATTGCAAAAATTGCGACGAGTCCTTGTGAAGTTAGAGCATTATTGGTATGAAGCTGCATACACTACACAGACTTTAATCGCATCTCATCCCTAATCCCATTGAAAACGGGAATAGTAAGAGGTATACATTTATATATGTATTCTTTATTCATTTATTTATTGATTGATTTATTTCTATATTCTAGCAACCCACCCCCGGTTCGCCCGGGAACAGTTATGAATGCATTACGTGATAACCGCATTTTTTTTCGTTGTCAAAGAACTACGACATCCATTTTAGGTCTCGGCATGATGGGTTAAAATCACTAACTGGTCTATTAATTATATTATCATGGAGATGCATGTGCAACGAATTCTTGTCAGACGTAATTTAAGAATGGTGAGGTGCATGAGAAATCCCCCTTCCGTCTAATCTTAATTTGACTGTGTAATTTGCGGAACGAAAAGTTCACAGGCGAAATTAAGAAACGCCAAGTTGTAGTTCCAGGGAAACTTCAAACACAACCACTCTTCTCTGAAGTCTTAACTCAACACGACTCGACTCGACAGTTTGCAGCTGGCTGTATCTGGGATGATAGGTTCGCCCGCTAGCTAGGATGTAACTGGGGTGATAGGCCCGCCCCTAGCTAGCTCGTAAACTGTCACCTCAGTAATTGAATGGAGATTGTTGGAAGAAATTAAAAAGTAAAATCACTTATAGTGGGCGATGTATTGAAGATAGTTCTTTGTAGAACTTTTCATGCTGAATAATTCTTACACTCCTAGTATATAGATATGTTTAACGGTTTGCCCAGCCCAAGCATAAAGAGCGTACCGTCGCCAGGTTTTTCTCGTCGTTTTCACTGAAATCGTTACTGCTTGGCTTCCTTCGATCATAAATAAATTATTTTCTACAGAGACCTTCCTCGAGATATCCTTTAGAGAATGCTGAAAACCGCATCAAAATTTATCCAGTGGTTCTCGAGATTAGCCGTGACATCCATGAAACGGGGACTTGGTTTTATACTAAGTAGAGATGTCTACCCCTTATTATATTTCATATGATTGAAAATAAATACATAAGACACAAATTGTAATGTGTTATCCCAGTAGACTATACAGAATTAAAGAAATTCGATCTCACCTACACTGTGCTTAGAACAGCCTAAATGAGAGTGAAACAAAAAGCAAATTCTGAATTACTCATCTGTCGATGAACAAAATGAAATATTCACTTACCTTTACGAGCGACTGCTTAGTGGTGAAGACAATCTGAAACAGATGAACATATTCTTCAAACACAAGAACTAAAAAGTGACATCTAACATACAAAGGTACGGTACTTCAAGAAACACTCTACCATAGCCGAAGCAGGAGAACAGAGCAATGTGTACAAGTTGCGTCAGACGCTCGCTACAACAGTAAAAGACGTTTGCGACCTCGGTAACATAGTGAAACGTGGAGGTGCTTAGGCTCATATGTGGATATTCATCTAAACTTTTATGAGGTGTACGGTGCGAATGTTAATATTTGAGCTTGTTGCTCTGATTTCGATAACGGTATGATGGATGCACTGCATAAGATGGGAAATGAACTCCAAAGCATTGATCCCAACCTTACTGAAGTGGTAAAATCTAGAAGGTTTCAAAAAGATGAAAAAAATTGTGTTTAATTCAAAAAATTCTAAATTTTATTTTGACTTTGTGAAATAGAAATAATAAAATTTTCCAAACAATAATTACACTTGTTTCAAATTGTGATGCTGTGAATTTAAAAAAATCAAAATATCTTTAAAATTTGTTGATATTATTAAACATTTATTTAGGGCTTCGGTTTATAATACCTGTATTGGCAGTATTTTTTGAGATATAGATTGAAAGCCTGAATGTAAGGGATTTGATGATGATCGCTTGGCGATCGAAACTAGTAATCCTACTGTATTTACTATCTCACGTAATTTTATTACATGTTTGGGTAATGACAGCCATTAGAATCGGGTACAATCGTGTTGACCGACTGAAACGCATTTTTTAAATTTAGAAAAATTTGTGAAATAAAATATAGTTGAGGTTATAGTTTGCTTAAAAGTTACAATTTGTTGCAATTCTGTTAAATTTGAAAGGATCGAAATATTGTTTTGACTTTGGTTGACACAATGTATCAACATTTACATACATCGCCCCTGTTCAAGGGGAGCCAGAGGAGCCTATACTGCTCGAGTAAAAATTATAAATTTTAAGGAGCATTCACTGCGAAACCATTAAATATACTATTTGGAACATTTTTAGCATACAGTATCCATTAACTTACTTTAGAACTGAAGTAAGGATGGAGAGATATGTTAGTATCTTAACTAGTTTACTTGGAATATTTTTTGTGTAACAACCCAAACTTTTTAATTAAAAATTGCTATATTTAATTAAATTACATATAAACAGCTAATCATTAATTATCAAATTAATACCGTTAGTCAATAAATTATTATTCCAAAGTACAGTGATTACTGTGATTACCTCTTCAGCAAAATACAAATGAGGTTGTAAGTATTGCACTAAAATAATCTTAAAGCAACGTAATCATAAAGCTTTTTATTTTCACGTATACATACGATCATGTGGCTTGACAAAGTGAACGGATTTGTTTTTCTAGAATCCTTATTTTGAGCCGTTTAAAAATATAAAAATAATTTAGTATGGTTTTGTAATTTAGAAATTGAAATATCTTTCTGTTCATTCTATAAAACTACATGGTTACCAACACATGTAGATCAGACCTGTAACTTAAGTAGTACCTGAGAAAAGTGTACCAGATTCTCTAAAATCTTAACTTGCGGGATTGTGTTCTGTGACTTTGTTCTTGAACACTCTGTACAAAATCAGACAATAATATTTCATATTTATTGTTAGCAGGTGACTTAGAAAGATTAGATCTTTGTTTAGTGTAAAATCTACAACCATTGACCAAAGGGAATGAACAGAAATTTGTTTTTAAAATGTCCTCATTTAACTGTGTAAAATGTCCGAGTGTCCTTTAATGTCTAGTAGAAATAAGAATTAAGAAATGTTCCTTTTTTACCAACAATACGCATGGTTGTCAGAAAATACACAAGGAGAGTGACCTCAGGGATAAGCCATGAACAAAAAGGTGCCGGTATAAAGCTAATGGTCCGTAGATTAGAATGGTATTTATTTATTTGCCGTATCAGGAGCACTTATCTATACATATAAAATACAATTTTTACAACTAAATTATACACTTTGACCACAAAAAAAACATTGGAAAATAAAATTAAAAAGAAAGTCCCAGGTGGTGAAAATGGTCTATGTCGGTGACTTCCTGTCAAGCACGGTTCTTGGAGAAGATGCTGCGTTGGTATGCTGGCTCTTTAATGTGAAGTTTGCTTTCAGAGATGACGCACCATGATGGAAGGAGTCAAACACGAACGACAACTATGGTAGAGGAATAAACTTTTACGGTTGCTGACCAGTAGTTAGCCACTTTCAGAGACTCAGGTGTTGCTTGCATGAGGTCTTCCATAGTGCATGTTTTTGGGCACAGTCTGCATTGAAGAAGATGAGGCGTTGTGTGTGACAACCCACATTCACATAACGTCGAGTCTACGTGAAAACCCCACTTCAACATATTAGATTTGCATCTTGTGACACCTGAGCGCAGTCTAATGAGTGATTTACATGTCAGCCATCCTTCTGTATGACCGGGAGGAAGTTCCTCAATTGGTGTCAACCATTCTGCAGAATGTTTGAACGTTCCTCGCCATGCAAAATTTGGTGAAAGAAACGAAATTTCAGTTAGGCCTATTTTCCAGATTTTCGGCATTCTGGTTCAATTAACAAGAATATAATTTTGGGCTGGGGATCGATTTGGGATTAGCGTGGACATTTTTGCGTGGAAAAATTTCAGACACCTGGTTACCATGGCAACACGTGTAAACGCAGTTCCTACTCGTTGAAGAGTGCGTGATCAGCATACAGTATACAACTCGAAGTTGGGACTTATAACCGACGAATAAAGTGTATCCATGGTTCTATATTTTGGTTCTGCAATATCATGATGTTTTAGCATTAATTACTTCAAATTTATATAATGACTTCTATTATTGTTATTATTATTAGACTATTATTATTATTATTATTATTATTATTATTATTTACTATATATAATGCAGTAATTTGAAAGTTGCAGGTCTTGCTCTGAAAAACTTCACAAAGAAGTTTGGTTTGGTATTCATAACGCTCTGCCTCCATTACATTTTCATAATCATCTCGTCTTGGACGCGGGGAGGAATCTAAATATTTGCTTTCTGCCGAGCTGTCTACCAGGGAAATAAAAAGCTAATTAAAATTCATATATTCATCTCGGAGACATGCAGTGAAAGTAAGAGTGGATAGCTACCTTTCCAGACATCCATGGGAGTTCTCAATAAGGTTACACCTTCACACATATAATAGTATATACATTATGCAACGAGCCTATAATGGCAATAATTAAGACACGAGTATGTTTATAAAACGAGCGTATGCGAGTGTTATAATTTCCATACGAGTGTCTTAATTACCATTATAGGCGAGTTGCATACGACTGTTTATGTTCGGCGATAATTATTACAACTATTTTATGTTCGAACATAAATATTCATAAATAACTGTCAAGATTTCACCAGTTTTATGTACCGAACAGAGCGCATGGGACGCAGAGAATACCTTGTATTTGACCATGGCCTCCTCGATGACCCCACTATGACACTAGGCCACGCAGTGAAATTTAAATCAGAAGGCCTTGGAACTCAGCGCAGGTGCGATGCCATCCTTACCTAATTGGTCAAACAACTGTTTCTGAGCTCTGATTGGTGGGAGAAACTGTCCCATAATGAAAACTTGTACTATAATGAGCCTCATTTACACAGTTTTCTGATGTATAATATTTACAGCTCGACATCGTCGAACATAAAGAGTGTTTCATACTATATTGTGAGAAAATGACAACACTAACAGGTAGTTCCGTGAAGAACTAATACGACCTAGTCCACGCATCCTTTGCATCGCAAAAGTATATAATTAATTAATTAATTAATTAATTAATTAATTAGGTTTTCTATATTATAATAGATTAAAATAGCTTTGGGTTTATGACTTGGGCCGTGATTTTTAGGTCTGTTAGCCCCACCTATACCCTTAAAATAGACCTACGTAAGTTTCCCTTGTGGAAAATTATTAGTGTACTAAAACCAATACCGGTAATGTTCTGTTCTTTTATTTTAGCCACACGCTTATGATTACGTTCATATGATGAAAATAATTTTTAAGAATAATTACTAACATCTACAACTTTTCTGTTCTTATTTTAAATTTTAGTAACATTTAATTACAGCCTAATTTATCCAAAAGAAAAAGCTCCGTATCAATAAAATTCAGAAAAACAATATGTTTTTACCATTTCATTTCGTAGTTATTAACGACGCAGCAGATAACTAAAGGCATCTCCAAATAATTTGTGGTTTGAGTGATTTCATATTATCCTTTTTTTTTTGTTAAAGTCGTCATATTTTTAAGAGCGTTAAAATCCCACAGTATGCCTTCCTTCAGAGGGGAAGTAAAGCCGACGGTCCCATGTCATAGATTTGTGTCATGTTAAAGAACCTTCCACTAATTACACCTGCGTGAAGCTAAATTATAGCTTAATTTTGAACAACGCTCTTAGGTTCGAACGTTCGTCGCCAGAAGCCGACTGCGGTGGCATCTAGTGACCAAGTTCTGACTAGTAGTCAATGTCTGCAGTCCTTACTTGAATTAAAAACAGATAACACACACTAATACAGCCATCACAACTAACACCGGTTATCAGACAGATTCTACACGCACCAAAAGTTCCCGGGGCTACATGACCGCGTTGTCGCAGCCCCTAAACTAAGGAACCAACCAAAAATGTTTTTTCTTATTTTAGTACGATTTATTTAATTCCACATATTTCACAAAAACTACTGACAAGGAAACATACACAGAATAGATTTCCTGTTAGTTAGTTAGTTAGTTAGTTATTGTTGTTTTAAGGGGCGATTTCCTGTTTCTGTTGTTACTTATTTGCATTCCAATAGTTAACTACATCCATGCCCAAAAAGAGCTATCTTATATTCGGGTAAATAAGTATTTATCATGAAGAAGTGAAAACAGCGATTTACGACATTTTATATTCCAATCCCTCATTTAAGTATTTTTAGGTCCTATGATATTCACGTAAGGTATTTACTTCTGAGAAATGTAAAAAATATATCGTCCTTTAAGAATTATCTGACAACACTCTTCTTTTCCAATAGTTTCCTTTTGATTGGTCAGGCCTCCCAGCAGTGTGTAGATGTGGCGTCCAATAGAACTATTTACGTTAGGTTTATTTTCCTGTGTGTAAGCATAAAGAATATGAGCTTTAATGTCATTGAATTGTAGAAACGTATATTTCCGCGTAATTAAGTACTCCTACAGTATATTTAAATTTCATTATCCATTGAACCCCAACTTACTTGATTCTGTCATCTGTGTATTAAAATAATTGAGAATATTCATTTCACCAAGGTCACATTTCACCTTTAACTAAACCTGAAATATCTTGATAGTCACATTTGTTGGCTTGAGACAAGACTCACTTCACTCATTATTCATTGAGCCTCAATTTATTTGATTCTGTCATCTGTGTGTTGAAATAATTGCGAATATTCATTTCACCAAGGTCATTCTTCTGGGCAAGTTGAGTAATGAAAGTTAGCGACCGCCAGATGGTACCCATCGCCTAGGCCGATCGTAGGTCGTACAAATGGTTGACTATCTCCTGTTTCAAGTCAAATACAGCAATCATAAACCGAAGGGTGGCGTGTATCTAGGGGAAGTTTAAAGGATGTGTGGGATCTCCGGACGGGTGCTGGAAAGTGTTGTAATTAAAGGGTAAGCTCTACAACGGACCAAAGATTATAAGTAAGGGATTCACCCTCGGGCGGAAGATAATACCTGGCAAGCTAATTGTGAACGAGCGAAGCTAGTATTGCTGACGATGCATCTGTATGAGCCGCGGGCGCGCGTGCTCTCTGAAAGACAAGGTCGCCTGAATTGTATGTAAGCTGATAACGCTGGCACAGCGATATTGCGGTAGGACGGTGTTTGAGGAGGGGCGTGCAGGGAAGTCGGCAGTACAACCGGTTGTGGGCAATAATGATAACAATCGAGCGTTGATGAAAGGTACTAGTTTACTAGTGTAATGTAATGTGAAAATGCGCTTCCCTCAACTGTAGGGATAGCTCAAACAAATGAGTGTACAAGTGTTACAAAGTAAAATGTGTGGTAAATGGAGAGGATGTATAAGTATGTGTGGAAATACTGAGAGACACACTCACCTCGAGGTACGTCGGCGTCGCGCTGCTCACGAGCGTGTAGTCGTTCGGCAATAGATGTTCCCTCCTCTTTTGGAGGTTTATTTATGTATTTGCAAGTGCTGACCATTGCGAAATTGCTGAATAGCGGTTTTAGTAAGCAGCTGCTGTGTTTATGTTGATGTGTGTGGTAAGCTTGGGCAAGAGCTGTTACATAACTCTGCCGGCTTTGTTTTATTATAATTATGTTGGTGTTGGTTCCCTTGGCCGATTAGGGTGCTGTATTAGACATGGGGGTAGATGAGGGTGTAGGCGTTGGTCAGATAGTGTCGATGTTATTTAAAGATGATTGTTGAAGTCTAGATTGTAGGTTTAATTGTATGAATTCTAGGTGTATATGTGTTGACCCCTTTAAGGGCGTTAGGCGCCCTATAGGGCCCAAACAATATACAACCTTTATAGCAGTTCAGCTATTAGTGACAGATTTCGTTCGAAATTAACAAACGCAAATGTTCGTCGACATCAGGTACCGTACCTGCAGCTTATACATTCTATCAAGGCACGTTACATACTACTGCAGCCAATATTTTTATGAATCCTCTATGGCAGTTTGATATAGGCTATTGATGTTATTAATTTTAGTTACCGGTAATACATTTTGTATCAATATTTTATCGTATTGACAACGTGTCAAATTGCATTGGTCCGTCACAGTAGACGCACTGTTATAATGATTATTATTATTATTATTATCATCATCACTATTATTATAATTGTTATTATCAATATTATTATTATTAATAATAATATTAACATTATCACTATTATTATTATCATACAGAGAGTTTAGTTTGTATGTAACGGAGACCCTCGCTTGCCCGCTCGCCCGTGGCGCGAGCCTGTCTCCCGCCACGCACTTTGCCGTTATGCGGCGCCCAAGCTGCACTGAGTCATTGAGTATAAGAATTTGTACTCACCTAGTTCACAGCTGGTGCTGAAAATGTTCGCCGTTCACTGCTACACATCGCTGGCATCTTTTTATGAAACTGGCATGTACTCTCTGAAGTTCCTCAGCACCGATTGACTGTATTTCAGCAGTAATATAGTCTTTAAGCTCATTTATAGTGTGAGGGTTTCTCGCATACATTCTATTTTTAAGCGTCCCCCACAAATAAAAGGCACATGGTGATAAGGCTGGGCTTCGCGGGGGCCACACGTTCCGACTTATAATCTTCGTACCGAAAATGCGACGCAATTCTGTCATGGATGCTTCGGCAGTGTGAGCAGTGGTAGAATCTTGTTGAAAGTAATTTGACAATCGCTCTCCATAAGTCGCCGGCCTCTCACCACTCCACTGGGTCCGTGGTTCAAATCTCGGTCACTCCATGTGAGATCTGTGCTGGACAAAACGGAGGCAGACAGGTTTTTCTCCGGGTACTCCGGTTTTCCCTGTCAAAATTTCATTCCAGCAACACTCTCCACTATCATTTCATTTCATCTGTCATTCATTTAATCATTGCCGCAGAGGAGTGCGTCAGGCCTCGGCAGCCGGCACATTTCATATCCTCGCCGCTAGATGGGGGCTTCATTCATTCCATTCCTGACCCGGTCGGAGACTGGAAGCAGGCTGTGGATTTTCATTTTCTCCATAAGTCAGTTCGTCAAAAAATTGGTCAAGGATCACATTGAAGTAGAAATTTAAGTACAAATTCCTATACTCAATGACTCAGTGCTGCGCGAGCGCCGCATAACGGCAAAGTGCCTGGCGGGAGACAGGCGCGCAACGCGGGCGAGCGGGCAAGCGAGGGTCTCCGTTACATACAAACTAAACTCTCTGTATTATTCGAGGTCATACTTTAATCCAGGGTAATATGTGTTTGCCGATATTCTGAAGCTTGGTTTTAGTCTGTGTTACACAGGGCGCCAGGGAATGCTCTCCGCAGCGACTATGTGCTGCCGCCAGGGGTAGCATCAGCAGTTAAGTTAGCAGGACGGTGCAATTGACAGGACAGCGGTACAGTGAAGGCCACACGTGCGGGTTGTAGGGTGTCGAAATCGTCAGAGTGTATTGCAGTAAGCGAGCGTTCAGATAGATTATTGGAAGAGTGCATCAGTATACAGGCGGTAATGTTTACTACTGAAGAGAGAGCATTTTTGGTGGAATACGTTTTTCGCGAAGGCGATCGGTTTATAGAAAATTTTAAACTAAAATTTCAGGTGTGGTTTCCTAATTCAAAGTGTCCAAACCAGGATACCGTTCAGGGTTTGATAGCACATTTCGTGTGACCGGCTCAGTTCACGATGTACCGGGAACAGGCCAGGTTACGCGTTTAACGGACGAAAAACTTGATGAAACCTCCGATATAATGCTACGTAGTCCAAGAAAATCAACAGGCAAATTAGCTCAAGAAAGTCTTCGACAATATGTGTAGACATGTTGAAATCTGTCTTCCAACACTTCCAGCATCTGTTGTGAATGGCTGTGGTGAGTACACCGTTTACTTTTTGTTTTGATACAAGCGGCAAGGGTTGTAGTATTGCTTAACGTTGTCAATATATTAGGAGAGAATTGTTGAAAATTTTTCCTTGGATTCCCAAACCACTCGATGTAGAAGGAACCCCCCATCAATTACAATGACACTACCTGCAAGAGCTGGTGGATCAGTAACATGTGAAAATAAATTGTAGAACACAGATTTCTTTGTTTTCTGCATTCCTGTTTCATCCAAGATAGAAAGGGGATAAGGAGCTAACTAAACAAATAATAATGTTTGAACTGTTCCTCGGATATTTTAAGAAGTGTTATGCGTTGGAAAAGCGTTTCTGGATTTACTAGTATATCTTTGCCGTGAATCCTGACTTTCGTGTTGAAAGCTCTATGAGGAACCACTCTGTTTTTTCGTTGAAACATGACATTACTGAAGTCGTTGCCAATAATCTTAGCAATACAATGAATCCCTTTTTCAAACACTTCATGGCTGTCAATTTTCACATCGCCAGTTACTCCTGTGCTAATAAACATCACAAATTGTCCAGTTGGGATGGGATAGTGAGATGAAAACCAGTCAAGAAGGATCGCAACGTCTGCATCGTCCCTCCGTACCCTTGAAAACCTAGCGTCGACGTGCTGCTCTGAAGTTCCATACGTCACGCCAAAAAAGTTTTCCACTTGTATCGCAATTTCCATGATGATGGTAGATTGTGGCAACCTAAGTCACCAGAGTACTGTCCGTTATGCCTCGTCCATGAGACTTCATTACCACCTGCTCGATCGTCTGATCTGTGAATACACCAGACCATAACTTGTCAGACCTCCTGATGAAAAATCAGCTGTTTCATACATTTCGGTCGAATAGGTATAACAACTTTCTAAGAAACAGCTGATTTTATTTTCACGATTTCAAAGTTCAATTAGGTAACCTATTCCGAAGATATGAGGTCTTGGAAAGTCGCAAAATGTAAGTTTGCACCTAAATGAGAAATTTTCCCAGTTTTGAACTTGTTATTTCGGCTGTACTAATGAACCAAATTTCAAGTTTGAGATGTTTCTTCGACGCAGAATTTAACCTTCTTTAATATTGAACAGATATATATTTTCCGTCTGACGTACCGTTCTCGAGCTACAAGCAATAAACTAAAAACATTTCGAGGTTATTTGGGACCCAAAACGTTATGCACACTTCTTGGGATGGTGCAAACTCGTATTACACGCATTTAGGACCAAACGAAGGTATTAAAACGATTTCCAGCTTTCTGGCAATTAATTCCTCAAAACACTTATTTTGGATCTAATTTGATTGGCCTACATGTACACTTGCAGTATTTAGTTGCAGTTGTAATTAACCGAGCACAATTAGTCAATATTTGTTAGTTGCTCGGTTGGTTCCTTAGTTTAGGGGCAGCGACAACGCGGTCATGTAGCCCCGTGTACTTTGGGTGTGTGTAGAATTTGTCTGATAACCCGTGTTAATTGTGATGGCTGTATTGGTGTGTGTTATCTGTGATTGACTGCAGACGATTAATTTCTTCAAGTAGTTCCCACTTTCGGCGCCAAATACGAGTACTACCATCCACGACATCTAGCTGCGGACGGGACCACTTAATGCCATCGCAGTCAACACCCGGTGGCGAACGTTGGAACTAATAGAGCGTTATCAAAGTAACCTACGAATTTTAGCGTCCACAAGTGCCATAAATCTATGACATGGGCCCGCCGGCTTTACTTCCCCTCCGAAGGAAGGCATACTGATGGATTTTAACGCTCTTAAAAAATCCGACGACATCGGACTGTTTGAACCTGTGATCTTGGGCACAGCAGTTCAGCATGCTACCAACTACGCCACCGAAGCCGCTTATTTCTTAGTTATAATGTGATTCTATTGTTAAGATACTGAAAGTGATGATTAGGGCTCGGATTGATATGCTCGATAAAGTCTCCAGATATGCTCGAAAACCATGTCTTTTATGCTCGATAGATATGCTCGAAAACCCCATTATATTCGGTTAAATATGCAGAATATGCTCGAAAAACACCGTTTAAACTATAGAAAGGAAAGTGAAACGAAAAAACCAATAACATACCTTTATATACGAGCTTTATTCTCTAATTGTATGTATGATACAATGCAATATACTCGCATTCAAGTTTTTCAAATATATGCCTATATAAGTGAAGTTTTCTTATACAAGGTACAGTTTAAAAGTTCATTTACAAAATTTTCAGAATTAGGCGAGTCAATGAAGTAGGTCTGCATTAGTCTGTACAACAAGAATGTTTTCTATGTTTTCAGTTTTGAATGATATTCTTAAACCAGTTAATAAAAGTTTCAATGACGAGAACGACCTCACTAAAGGTTAAAAACCTGCGTTTCTATTATTCGCACCAGATAGGCTTTTCAATAATTATTTCTGTTTTCGAACCTTAAGGATGGTCAGGCCCCGAATTCGGGGGGGGGGGGGGGGGGGAATTATTCTAAGAAAAACAAACTATTTAGACAAAAACCACAAGAATATGCATTTATATGCTTCTATTCTGAAAATCGCTGTTTTATGCATTTATATGCTCGATAAATTTCAATTCTGTTGGTCCCAGAGAGGTGAAAATACCACCGAAAGGCTTCTTTCAATGTGTAGTATTGAGGAAAAAAATAGGCAAATATGCTCGAATCCGAGCCCTAGTGATGATTGACCATCAAATGTACTTGCTTAGTGTGATTATGTGATTGTTGCTTAATGGTCAGATTAGAGTGGATTGTATACTTAGCTGCTTGGGTGGTTTGCGGTCCGGATGCGAGCGTTACTGCCTGCGCTGAACTGGGAGGAATATCTTGTGTGCTCGTATCTCTTTATCTCCAGTTTATCTCCAGTTCGTTGGTTGGTTCTTAAGTTTAGGGGCTGCGACAACGCGGTCATGTAGCCCCGTGTACTTTGGGTGTGTGTAGAATCTGTCTGATAACCGGTGTTAATTGTGATGACTGTATTAGTGTGTGTTATCTGTTTTTTTTTTTATATTGAAGTACTGCAACTTAGAATTTTTCAAATATCTCCAGTTCAATGGGCATAACTAACCAACAGCGTCTAGCATGATAGTGACTGCTGCTTGCCGGTAATAGTGATTTTCAGAGGCCGCGCCAATTTATCACTGTTCCATACATCGCAAAAGGAGCGATTTCGTTTAGCGCGTTAACTTCGGACAGAGATTACGTCAAAACGGAAGTTAATTTACATTCAAAACTAGTTTAGAAAAAAGTATCTTATCAAAATGTTCGTTACAATGGGGTGCGCGATCGTAATATATGTGAAATATATTCCTTAGAAGCGGACTTTTCCTTATATCGGGGTTCGTTAGAAGGGGATTTTAATAACACTGTGCTTATGGCGATTTGGCTGGGTCTTACGAAAATCTTCGTTAAAAGCGGGCACGTTAAAACGGGGTTCTACTGTACCAATGTCTGTATCCAACATAGCTCCGGAGTGCAATCGACAATTGAGAACATGCATATGTCATTGTTATCCTGTAGATCACTGGGCAGTGACTGCCTGCTTCCATTTCAAGACTTGCAAGTCAAATGTTCTTGGGCATAAACTGTTGTGATGCGAATGAAGAGCTCAAGCACATCTGTTTGGAATGCCGGAGATTTGGGTTAAAAGCCAAGTGTGTTTCATTTTCACGTCTTGCAGTACAGGTACATATGTGGCCACTTCTGAGGAGCTATTCTCTAAAACTATGATTTATTGTAAGTTCCTAATGCCTTATGGATTTGAGGATCTCTCTTATATGGCAAACAAATGCTAGTAGAAATTCTTTCTTAAATGCTGTGTTTCCTGTTAATTGAAATTAAACATTGCTCCATTCCTTTAGTGGCCAATAAAATTCTCTTTCCCATGGGCTCACAGTTGCTAGAAACCCAATCTTATGACGATGGCTATTCCATTCGGATGTATTTTAGTTCTCATACAGGAGGCTCTCTCTTTCAACTATAATTTTTAAGCTGTCCATAGAGATCCAGCCTGTCTACACAGCATGATTGAGGTTTGGGCCAGTGACATGCTGACAAAATTTTAGTCGTGGCTTAAGGAGTGCTCAGGCTGAGCGACCATGCTCGGTGGCTTAAGGCATGAGGTTGGCTAAGTCGTTGGCTCGCACGTCAAGTAGGCAGCTGAAGCATGGTGCCTGGCCCATATTTCAGTATGTCGGGGGTGTTGTATGCAATGTAGTGAAAGAAATAATATAAATTTAGTATGAAATGCTTTATAATAAAGGCATAATACACCGAAGATCGTTTATTCCAAGTCATTATTTAGCCTACTATGCAGTTGTATCGAAGGCTGTAGATAAGATGCATTTAGCAAGTGTAATGTTTGGTCGAGTGGATAACACGATGAGCTGTCAGCCGTAGACTACCACCAACACCGCTTCTGACACATAAACCAATTACCGTACTATTCTTTATATTACTGGTAAATATTTTTTGGTTGCTAACTTGAAAATTGGTTAAGGGACAGGTGTAGGATCCTTAGCCAGTGAACTAGCCTCTTTGTTGTGGAAGCTTGCACTAAAACTTTCTGTGTAATTTGTGTTTAGAAAATACGCACTATATGTAATTATATGAGTGATTATAAAACTACAAATAAACACACATAAAAGAAAGATCGACGAATCTATTACAGCAATCAAACTGAAATTTTGTATGTTGATGGAGGCAATTAACATAAGTAGGATATATGAAAATAGTCTATTTAGTTCTTCACGGAACTACTTGTTCACAATTGAATAACTTTTTTTAGAAACGTATAAGACTTTAATTAAGCTTAAAATTAAGGGGAATTGCTAGTTTACCAAATCTGCGAGTTTAGAAGTTATATTACACAACTTGAGCGAGATGTTTGAGTTCAATACCTGTCATTTTTATCAGTATTTTCCCCTTTAATGACGCTCACCTTTCCTTAGCTTCCCCGTGCCGCTCTAGTTTCTATGTCTGATAACCTGCGTTATTGGGATGGCTGTATTAGTGTGTATAGTTGCAATTCGGATGAGCGTTGGGTACGAGGAGGCCGTGGTCTCAATTTAAGAACCATCCCGGCTGTCGCCTAGAGTAGAAATGGGAAATCACGGAAAACCAATTTGTACAACTTTCAAAACCAACTATTCGCACTCAAAACAGAAAAAACTGAAATGGAAACTAATTGAAGTTACAATAGCCTAGGCCGATCAGGTCTCCTGCTACATTACCGCATATTTATACTTAATTTTGTCCCTTCTTTTTATAATACAGTATAAGATATTGTCAAAGTCCCTTTTTTCACATTAACATTGCTTGAATATGCACCTATTTTTATCTAAATTTAATTTTATAATGTCTGCTTTGAGGTTTTGTGGGTATCCACCGACCTACCTAGAGATCTCGGGTTCGAATCCGGGACGGGGTAGATATTTTTGCTACCAGATTATCATTTTAAATTTTGTATATATTGTCAATTCAAATTACAGTAAGTATGTAGTTAGTTTTAGTTGTAAGTATGAAGTTAATTTGTTTATTAGATATATGTCATTGTTCTATTAGACTGTGGTGTGTGAGTGTGTCTGGTGAGGATGCATGTGAGTGGGCCTGGTGACAGACTGTTTTAGTGGTAGTATTTGTTGTTGGTGAAACTTTAGTATTTTTTTCGTTAGTAGAATTTTGGTATTAATTGGATGAGACCAGGAGATACAGGGCGTTACCAAATCGACTTCATTATGGTCAAGCAGAGGTTTCGAAACCAGTTTTTGGATTGTAAAACATATCCTGGTGCTGACATAAACTCTGACCACAATCTGGTTGTAATGAAATGCAGATTAAAGTTGAAGAAACTGAAGAAAAGTCAAAAGCCAAAAAGGTGGGCAATAGACAGACTGAAAGTAAAAGATATAAACGAAAGATTCAAGAAGAGTATAAAGGAAGGACTAATCAAAACCCCTAAACAAACTTCAATTGCAGACGAATGGGCACTTTTGAAGAATGAAATAACAAAATCCGCAGAAGAAAACATTGGTAGGAAAGAAAGAATAGGTAGAAAACCGTGGATAACTCAGGATATACTAGAATTGATGGATGAAAGGCGGAGACACAAGAATCTAAGAGATGAAGAGGGGAAAGCAGAATACAGACGTCTGAGAAATGAGGTTAACAAGAAGTGGAAGGAAGCGAAAGAAGAATGGTTGAAAGAGAAATGTGCAGGTATAGAAAAGTGTCTGAAATTAGGAAAAGTAGACACAGCTTATCGAAGGATTAAGAATACTTTTGGGGAAAAGAATACTAAGTGCTGTAATATTAGGGACACAAATGGAAAGCCTCTAACAGATAGGGAAGAAAAGGTTGAGAGATGGAAAGCTCACATAGAGTGCTTGTATAAGGGAAAGGAGATTGAGAATCATGTAATGGAAAGGGAGGAGGAAATTGATGAGCATGCAAAAGGAGATTTAATATTGAGATCAGAATTTGACAGAGCATTAGAGGACTTAGGCAGGAACAAAGCACCAGGCATAGATGATATACCGATTGAGTTGCTACGCTGCATAGGAGATGAAGGTCTGATCAGGTTATTTCACTTGGTGTGTAGGATTTATGAGACAGGTGAAGTACCCCCTGATTTCAAGAAGAATGTTATCATCCCTATACCAAAGAAAGTGGGAGCTGACAGATGTGGAGATTACCGTACAATCAGCTTGATTACTCATGCTTCAAAGATCCTGTCTAGAATAATTTACAAGAGGATTGAAAGCCAGATAGAAACGGAGTTGGGTGAAGACCAGTTTGGTTTCAGGAGAAATGTAGGAACAAGGGAAGCTGTACTAAGTCTTAGGCTGATTTTGGAAGGTAGAATAAGGAAAGATAAAGAACGCTCATGGCATTTGTAGACTTAGAAAAGGCTTTTGATAACGTTGATTGGACTAAATTGTTTGACATTTTGAAATCTATTGGAATAAAGTATAGGGATAGGAGGGTGATATACAATCTATACAGAAACCAGACAGCAGTCATTCGAGCTGAAGGATATGAGAGAGAAGCTGGTATTATGAAAGGTGTAAGGCAAGGCTGCAACTTATCACCCATACTTTTCAATCTTTACATTGAAAAAGCAATGAAGGAAATTGGAGAAAAATTTAAAGTGGGAGTGAAGATTCAAGGAGAAATAATTTCAACTCTGAGATTTGCTGATGACATCGTCATCTTGGCCGACAAGCCTGAGGATTTGAATGAGTTTTTTAATGGTATGGATTCCGTCTTACGGAAGGACTTCATGATGAAAATTAATAAATGTAAAACAAAAATACTGGAATGCAGCCGAAATAAATCAGAAACCTCTATGGAGATCAAATTGGCAGGTGAAAAGCTGAAGGAAGTAGGAGACTTCTGTTACTTAGGAAGCAGAATAACTAGTGATGGACGAAGCAAAGACGATATAAAAAGTAGGTTGGCTCAGGCAAGGAAAGCCTTTCTACAAAAAAGGAATCTGTTGACATCGAATATAGATTTAGATAATATGAAGTCATTTTTGAAAGCCTTTGTCTGGAGCGTGGCGCTCTATGGAAGTGAAACTTGGACTATTGGTGCAGCAGAAAAGAGGAGAATTGAGGCATTTGAAATGTGGTGTTACAGGAGAATGATGAAGATCAGATGGGTAGATAGAGTTACAAACGAAGAGGTATTAAGGCGAGTGGGAGAGGAGAGATGTTTCTGGCGACTGCTAATGAAGAGAAGAGATAGGTTGGTAGGACACATACTAAGACACCCAGGAATAGCAAGCTTAGTTATGGAAGGAAGGGTCGAGGACAAGAACTGTAGGGGTAGACCAAGGTTAGAATATGTTAAACAGATTGCCTCGGATGTAGGGTGAGGTAGCTATGTAGAGATGAAACGATTAGCTCAGGACAGGGAGGCATGGAGAGCTGCATCAAACCAGTCAAAAGACTGAAGACTCATACAACAACAACATCTCTTTATCTTCATATGCTCCCTCCTCCCCCACCACGCATTCCCAACTTTCTGTGTTCATCGAATAATGTAACATATGTGGGTGGCCAAGTCTAGAACCTCCTAATATGGTGTATGTTACTGTATACTGGACATCTTCACTATTCAAGGCCAGTTTTCATTCTCGCCAAACGTAAGCTAATCAGCCCTACAAGCGCTAACAGGTCTAATGAGAATGTCACGGAACCTTTAATACTGCCGTTAATGCCGGCATTGGTTTATTGAAGATATGGTACAACATGCATCCTGATCCAATAAAATCTTTCCCTTATTGATCCCTAATCTAGCTTGGCTACAAAGTTATGTTGTACCTCGTTTCCAACGGGGGGTGCTTTCTAGTAGTGTAAAGAGAGTTCTCCATGAATGTGAGTTCGCTTGACGAGCGAAACTGGTTATTCAAGTGTATTTATTAATGTAATGCAAATTGTTTTCGGAATGTATTTTTATTATTATTATTATTATCATTATTATTATTATAGCGGCTTCAGTGGCGTAATAAGTAGCATGCTGAACTGTTATGCCCAAGATCTCTGGTTTAAACCTAGCCGAGGTCGTCGGATTGTTTAAGAGCGTTAAAATCCTGCAATATGCCTTCCTTTGGAGGGGAAGTAAAGTCGGCGGGCCCGTGTCATATATTAATGGAATGAAAAAGAATCTGCCGCTACAATTGGTTGCGTGTAGCCAAATGTGTAGGTTATGTTTCGTTTGAGACGATCTATCAAGTTCCAACGTTCGCCACTATGTGTCAGTGACATCTGGTAGACACCCACCCACTACAATTGGGTACGAATGTGTTGACCGACTGAAAAATATTAAATTTTGATAAGACAGCACTGAAAAATGGCTTCGAACCTCGTAATAACACCCTTATAGTACGGTAGTTTGTATTTTCTTATGGTTACAAGTATTCTTAGCTTATCTTTTGTAATGTTCCAAATTTAATATAATGTTGTACCTAATGAATATGTATATTTTCTTCTCCAGAACTGTTGAACGAGAGTACCTTGAGCTCCTGTTTCACGGATCTAGCGAAACGCAATCAGTGTAGGTACTGGATGCTTGGATGTTTGAGCTTTCCTTGGAAGGAAGAACTAGCAGCCCATTATGACTAACGGGTATCTCCTTGCTGTTCACAGGCTCAAGCCCCTATTGCGGCGGGGAAGATCAACTCGGTAAGTTGAGTCACACTGGTAGCTTGGTAACATTGCAACTGACTGCGCTGCTGTCTGATTGACTCCTCTTTGCTGTGTTGCAGAAGGTGATTGGGGCTACGAGGAAGACAACGGTGAGTACGAATATCTCATTGACATCAACACCAGTTGCGAGGTCGTCCAAAATCTGCTAAAATTGAATCGGTCATTGTTAGAAGGCACTAAGTCATTTTTGTAAGAATTGAGATAATTAACAAAAACGGTTTCTCTCACTTAATTGTAAAGCATAGTTGCTGTCACGTCTAAGTATTATTGCCCGCAATAATACTGTTCTAGAGAGGTCTATTTGAATGGATTTATCCTTGAGAAAGGGAGAAAATAGAAAAAGAAATTTGTGACTTAGTTCCCTTTAACAATGAATCTGATCTTTACAAATTAGTTAGTTCACTTTTATGACAAACTAGCTGAAGTACCCGTGCTTCGCTACGCGTCATAAATAAATTAAAATGTGAAGGTGGCAGTTAAAACAGGGGATAGGCGAGGTGCTGCGCAGAGGGAGATTAAGGATGGGACATTTTGTCCAACTACACCGCTCAGCGTTGACCATGTTTTATAGCAAAAATTTAGGTTTTACTCGCTAACCGTTGAAGATACCTTTCGGATAGAAAATGTAATTTTAAACCTCGTATATGCCATCAAAAGTTTGCTATTTCTTAGCGTTCTCTTTTTATTTGAAATGGAAATATGAAAGTTTGAAACCAAAGGGTGTAGTGACGTCACTGAAATGGTCGCCATCTTTAAATAGTGCAAAGTATTGAAATCAAAAGTAACCTATATGTTAACCAGGTAAATCAGCCACTTCCATGTAAAATTCATGTAAATCGGACCAGTGGTACTTGCGTGATTGAGTAATACACAGACACACGCCATCTAATTTTTAGCCTCGCTTCGCTCGCGTCATAGTCGTGTCATATTGTTATTCAATGAAATGCAGGTTTAACCCCGTTAACACCCCTTTAGAACCTGAATATCCAAAAATCCCTCCTTAGTAGACGTTTTCGACACACAACAAACATATCTCCAAAATATCATTCTTCTAACTTTAATAGTTTTGGTAGGTCGATGAGAGTGAACATCCAAAAATCCTTCCTTAGTGGACGTTTTTCTTCCAGAATTTCACCCCTCCCCATAGGCCCCTTAAATTGGATTTATGAACAAACAGTCGAACATCTATTTATTTTATTTATTTATTTATTTATTTTTAAGCTGATCGATTTCCTCCGAGTTTCAAACTCCTCGCTTATGTCGTTAAGAGGTACTGTCCCCGATAATCCGGATAGTAGGCTGTCAGATATCCGCCCCCTCAATCGGATTGCCAATAATCAAACGCACCGGCACAGCTACTTCAATGAAAATGGCACTGACAGATACTACCGAGATTAGAGCACAGTAGTTAACAAGAAATTATTGTGGAACACACCAAAATATACGGGGGTTCATACTTACCTTTACTTACCTCTTCAAATTAATCTCGGGTCTGGGTTGTCAACTGGATCACTTAAAGTATGCCCTCACAATAACCTCCACCATGATATTTAAAATGAACCAAGACGGAGACAAGAAACTTTAAACTGTACAATAATTTATTTCACATAAAGGGAATGATTTTAACAAAAATTCAACAAAATACACGTGGCAATCAGAAGCCATTGTCAATATAATCATGTCCTCCTGTAGGACTTGTAGACGTTACATACAAAATTTTCAGCTCTCACTAGCTTATAAAGAACGTAATAATAGTAATACACTTGGAATGGATAAGGGAGTTGGGACGAGACATATAGCAATTGTTTTCCTTTTAATAAACATCACACTTTTATTTATAACTGCAAGGCTGCTATGTAGTCGACCTTGGCCTCTAACAACCAGTTGTCTGGCCAGCTGCGATCCACCCTACATCATGTCGCATGCCTAAATCGTCAAATGGACTCACCTGTCCAGCCAATGTTAGCATCTGCTAGTTACATCAGAGCCTAGCTCCTTCTTAAAACACTTTAAATGTCCGCAACTCAACTCAAATATTATCACGCAAATCTTTTAAATGCTCCATCCAAATATCACTGGATTACTCTAAGAATCCCAAAACTTGTTTAAATATATAATCCAAATGTTTAACTAGCGTTGTTTAGAGTACAATGACAAAATTCTTAATGTTTATAACAAACGCTCATTAATAGTTTATAACAATTTAAATTGTTTATAATATTGTCAAACGACAATTGAAAATTCTATACACGCCTCTATTAATCCCTTTCGTTTCACATTATTATCAAAGATATTTACAGAATTATTTACAATGTTTATATTTTTAATTTTAGAAATACATTAAACCACACGTTTATCCGGTTGATAATTACTTAAATTGGGTTAATATAAGCGACCAATGAAGATTAGTTATATTTAAGTTTCAAATCCAGGTTTAATAAAGTTTAATAATTATTATTATTATTATTTGTGACGGTAACCTCCATTCAAAATCGTTATCTCAAATTATTTAAACACTCTTGTTAATTATAACAGTAACTCCACATGATTAATTTTCAAAGGACCTGGACAAAAAACTCAGCGGAAAAATACTTCGCTCAAAACGCACAAAACTGCATAAAAATAGGCCCAGAATTCATCATATATCTCAATATATATGGCATCAAAATCTTCCACAATACATACAAAAAACCTCCACTTACAACTTCTTCAACATCATTAATATTACTGTGGGAACCTCCTTCGCTTATTCAAGGGCATTATTCATCAGCGACTTTAACACGTCCACTGAACTAACGATTATACATCCATAGTTCCACTTCAAAAATTCTTATATTCATTAATTGTTTCAAAACTGTTATTATATTAACCTTCGTGGGTTTCATTCATGAATCGATATGAAGTAAAAATTTGCCAATCACCAATAAATTTAATAGCAAATACGATCATACACGCCTCCCTGGTCTATCAAAATTGAGATTAATATCTCCAAAGTAACGTAGCATAAAAATACTATCTTCAATCAAAGTTCATCTAAACTGCATAAATAATCGAATAGAATACAATTAGACTGTGGAATGCAAACATTATTGTTCCAATCTAGAATTGAGAAAAACTCCTATCAAATGTTCATTACTATAGTGTAATCAATAAATCGTAATCAAAGTTCATATTTCATAAAATTGTCTATAATTCAATGGTATTTCAGAACTGACGATAAATGTCTATGTTGCAATCATGTTCATAAAACGACTAGTATTTCCAAGATCGTCGACAAAGAAATAGATTTTAACGATCTAAAATCTTTTAATTATTCTTCTTTCTTGATGATGACAGAAAATTGGTCAAAGTAATTTGCTGAATAGAATTACTTTAATAAAATGACACGCTGTCTGAATTCAAATCTGCCATAGAAAATCGTTAACTTTACAGTCAAATCGTGACTACAAAAATATGCAAATTACTGAAAGAATCTATTATATCAGTCTCAACTGATCCAAAATTATTTAAATATGCCAATGACATAATAATGTCTCAATAAATCGTAGAAAAAGGCAAAAATCATCGAAGTGTACTGAGTACAAAAATATCAAGCAAGAATATGGGGCAAAATATATATGGGACAGAAAATATGGGAAAAATGGTTGCTCAGATATCGCTAAATGGCTCAAATAAAACAAGAAACGTTCACGACTACCTTATCTGTTGATTGAAGTTCTAGAGGAAAATTTCCAAAGAAGACTGCTGATGGTTCCATTTCACCAGCGTAAAGATGTGCTCCGTCCTCGAACCTGGAACCAGTGCCCTCGGAGAATAGAACTGCTTCCTCCTCCGGAAATTGCACTGCTCCGTGTAGACGATAGACATCCTTCTGGCAAAACTCTTATTTGTGAGCCGGGTCCACCCTGGCCTCTCTTGATAGTTCCCTGAAGTTCTGGTAGAAATTCGCCATGAAGTTTATTGCAGTTATTTCCGCAGAAATGTTCATATTTGTGGAGTATGAAAATATTTCCACTGCCATTTGATAATTCAGCGTTGGACCACGATGCATGAGTGTAGATGGATGTTCACTACATGCTCGCTTTTGTAGAACGACGATTAACGAAGTTCCATGCTGCTATTTCACTCCATTGATATATGTCCCAATTGCATTAAAGTCCTTAGCCTTCCATCTTCACTTCCGTTATGATAATATTTGAAAGAACTGCCATATTATATTGTTGCATATTAGAATGTAGCGTTGTATCACCAAATGCAATATGTAGTATCACGGTTACAATACACGTGTTAGCCGTAGCGTAGAATGTGGTGTTATAAAATTGCTTCTCAGGTGGCGAGAAAATCACTTTTGTCTGCCGTCTTAAAATGCCAATATCTTCCAAATTATAATCGTGAAAATGTTCAACTTTACTACACACTTTAATACTGTTATGCACAATAGAATTAGCTTATAGGCATTAGCTAACTCTTGATGTATATTCTTGTAGACTCGTTAATGTGTGCGTTTCAACTTCGCCTAGTTTCAATCACCGTAAAATGGTACTGCTGCACTGCTCCGTGCTCGTTCGATGCGGTGGGCTTTACCACGCACGCTAAAGACGACTTGCTTCACTGTAATCACTCGAAGTCTGACCAACTCAGAAAAACGACTATATGTCCTCAGAAATATGAGACACATGAGATATCTATGAGATATGAGAGCTCCTCACTGCTGTACAAGACCTTTTATCAACTTCTTAAGGGGCGTATCCATCCCTTCCATAGCTTGTTCCTCCGTCATCGCTAGAAGTTCTAACTTTGGCAATACTTGACGGATTTTCAAATTTCAAAAACTCAAAATTAATTTCTTCAAAATTCCAAATCAATGCCATAACTGAAAATAGATTTCCACAATTCTGCATTCCAAAAAGTAATTAAATATTGTAGTTTCAGTAATCTACGTCTCCCTCCAAACTATCATTCATTGGTTCGAGCCTTTCCTCCAATAGCGTAACTTCTTCCTCAGCACAATTCCTCGTTTCCTGCGACTGCGTCGTAAATCTCAGATCTTTCTCGAACAAAATCATGACGTCACCAAGAATCTCAGTTCAACCAGCCTACTTGCATGAAGTCTGCGTCATCCGTGCTTACGT
The DNA here is from genome assembly GCA_946902985.2 of Meconema thalassinum. NCBI lineage: Eukaryota > Metazoa > Arthropoda > Insecta > Orthoptera > Tettigoniidae > Meconema > Meconema thalassinum. The sequence goes on from OX336391.1 coordinate 221,278,980, forward strand.
CATGAATATCCACGTCACAACTATGACAGCCATAATTTTATTCATATTTGCCAATACATTCACCGTGGTCTCAATATAATTCAATTTACGGGGGCAGTACACGCTCCGTTAGGAATCTTTCAACCCCCACTTTTCATCCCTTTCACCTCATAATATACACTACATCGAAAAACCATTAGACATGTGTCAGCTTATTTTTAATGATTAGTATATATGCCAAGTATCACATCCCCAAATGAAACCACTCGTGTGATATTGTTATTCAATGAAATGCACGTTTAACCCCTTAACACCTCTTTAGAACCTGAATATCCAAAACTCTTTCCGTAGTGGACGTTTTCGACATACGACGAACATATCCCCAAAATTTCATGTTTCTAACTTCAATAATTTTGGCTGGGCGATGGTGAGTGAGTGAGTCAGTCAGCACATTTTCCTTCATTTATTTTTGATAATTTCACCTCTCCCGATGAAGCCCTTAAATTGGATTTATGAAACAAATGGTCGAACACCTATTTACTTATTTAAAGCTGTTCCCCCCCCCCCCCCTGAGTTTGATGAGCGAGTAAGTGAGTCAATCAGTTTGGACACTTTCTTTCCTGTTTTATACCGAATATCACATCCCCAAAGAAACAACTCATGAGATATCGTTATTCAATGAAATGGACGTCTACCCCCTTAACACCTATTTAAAACCCGAATAAACAAAAATAATTCCTCAGTTGACGTTTTCGACATACAACGAACATATTCCTAAAATTTCATGTTTCCAACTTTAATAGTTTCCGCTGGGCGTGATGAGTGAGAGAGTGAGTGATTGTGACAGGATATTTCCTTTAAATTATTTTTACCAGAATTTCACCCCTCCCCATGGGCCCCTTAAATTGGATTGATGAAAAAACGCTTGGACACCTATTAACTTTTTTAAGCTGTCTTTTCCCCCTGAGTTTGATGAGTGAGTGAGTTAGTCAGTCAGTTAGGACACTTTCTCTCCTTTTCCCCCCAGAATTTCACCCCACCCCATCGGCCCCTTAAATTAATTTATGAAAAAACGGTCGAACACCGATTTACTTACTTTTTAAGCTGATTTTTTTTTCCGCTGAGTTTCAAATTTCTTGCCTATGTCGTGTAAAAGATAGGCCTACACGCTCCGTTAGGAATCCTTCAAACCCCCACTTTTCACACCTTTCACCTCATAATAATAAACCACATCGAAAAACCCTTAGACACATGTCTGCTTATTTTTAATGATTAGTTTATATGCCGAGTATCACATCCACGAATGAAACCACTCGTGAGATATTGTTATTCAATGACATGCAGGTTTAACCCCCTTAAGACCCCTTTAGAACCAGAATATCCAAAAATCCTCCCTTAGTGTACGGTTTCGACATACAACGAACATATCCCCGAAATGCCATGTTTCCAACTACAATATTTTTGTCTGGGCGATGATGAGTGGGTGAATGAGTCAGGACATTTTCTTTCATATTTTTTTTCTTCAGAATTTCACCCCTCCCGATGAACCCCTTCATTTTGATTGATCAAAAATAAACTGTCGAAAAGCTATTTACTGACTTTAAAGCAGTTTTTCCCCCCTGAGTTTGATGAGTGAGTGAGTCAGTCAATCAGTTAGGACACTTTCTTTCCTGTTCCCCCCACCCCCCCCCAGAATTTGACCCCTCCCCATGGGCCCCTTAAATTGGATTTATGAAAAAAAAAACGGTCGAACACATATTAACTTATTTTTTATGCTGATTTTTACGCTGAGTTTCAAACTCCTCGCCTATGTCGTTTAAGAGATACACGCTCCGTTACGAATCTTTCAATCCCCACTTTTCACCCCTTTCACCTCATAATATACACCACATCGAAAAACCCTCAGACACGTGTCTTCTTACTTTTTAATGATGAGTTTATATGCCGTGTAACACATCCCCCAATGAAACCAATCGGGAGATATTGTTATTCAATGAAATGCAGGTTTAACCCCCTTAAGACCCCTTTAGAACCTGAATATCCGAAAATCCTCCCTTGGTAGACGGTTTTGGCATACAATGAACATATCCCCAAACTGTCATGTTTCTGACTTCAATAATTTTGGCTGGGCGATGATGAGTGCGTGAGTGAGTGAGTCAGGATATGTTGTTTCAATTTTATTTTTTCAGAATTTCACCCCTCCCCGTGAATCCCTTAAATTTGATTTATGAAAAATAAACTGTCGAACAGCTATTTACTTTAAAGCAGTTTTTCCCTCTGAGTTTGATGAGTGAGTCAGTCAGTCAATCAGTTAGGACACTTTCTTTCCTCCCCCCCCCAAAAAAAATTTCACCCCACCCCATGGGCCCCTTAAATTGGATTTATGAAAAAACGGTCAAACACATATTTACTTCTCTTTTATGATGATTTTTTTTTTCGCTGAGTTACCAACTCCTCGCCTATGTTGTTTAAGAGATAGACGCTCCGTTAGGAATCTTTCAATCCCCACTTATCACCCCTTTCACCTCATATTATGCACCACATCGAAAAACCCTCAGCCACATGTCTCCTTATTTTTAATGATTAGTTTATATGCCGAGTATCACATCCCCCAATGAAACCAATCGGGAGATATTGCTATTCAATGAAATGCAGGTCTACCCCCTTAACACCCCTTTAGAACCTGAATATCCAAAAATCCTCTCTTAGTGGGCATTTGCGGCCCTTGAGGAAGCTGCATACCAAATTTCATTTCAATCCTTACGGTGGTTTCTGAGATTTCGTGATGAATGAATGAGTGAGTGAGTGGTATTTGACAAATATATAGTAGATAGTGTCGAGTCTTTGTTATGCTAAACACGGTTGACAGTGCTATGTGAGCAGTTGAGTAACTAACGGGATTTCAAGTAAAGATCCTCATTTTCTATACCGGTAGTGCAGAGCGCAACTGGCATCCAGTCGGCCGTGTCTCGACTGGAGCTATGTTGCCGTGGAAACTATCTGCCTCGCCATTCCTTCATGAGTATATTTTATGATTTGATTAGGCTGTGCTGAGTGCAAAAGGGCCGAAATCAAAAGAATGAGAAAGACTATCGAAAATTCATGTAGCCAGCGGTTCTTCCTGGGTCCTAAACTATGTGTATTCAAAATTTGGTTGAGATTGGTGGAACGGTGTAGATTTGTATACGGAACAGACCCACCCACCCACTCACCCACCCACCCACCCAATTTTATTTTTCGGAATTTCACCCCTCCCCATGAACCCCTTAAATTTGATTTCCGAAAAAAACTGTCGAACAGCTATTTATTTACTTTAAAGCAGTTTTTCCCCCTGAGTTTGATGAGTGAGTCAGTCAGTCAATCAGTTAGGACACTTTCTTTCCAGTTATTTCCCCCCCCCCCCTCCAGAATTTCACCCCTCCCTATGGGCTCCTTAAATTGGATTTATGAAAAAAACGGTCAAACATATATTTACTTCTTTTTTAATGTTGATTTTTTTTCGCTGAGTTTCAAACTCCTCGCCTGTGTCGTTTAAGAGATACACGCTCCGTTAGGAATCTTTCAATCCCCAATTTTCACCCCTTTCACCTCATTATATACACCACTTCGAAAAACCCTCGGACACATGTCTTCTTATTTTTAATGATGATTTTATATGCCGAGTATCACATCCCCCAATGAAACCACTCGGGAGATATTGCTATTCAATGAAATGCAGGTCTACCCCCTTAACACCCCTTTAGAAGCTGAATATCCAAAAATCCTCTCTTAGTGGGCATTTGCGGCCCTTGAGGAAGCTGCATACCAAATTTCATTCCAATCCGTTCGGTGGTTTCTGAGATTTCGTGACGAATGAATGAGTGAGTGAGTGGTATTTGACAAATATATAGTAGACAAGCTGTACCCGGCATGCGTTGCAATGCCAATCAACGAAACTGTTGGCGTTGTAATTTTGTTTCTTGAAGTGCTTTTGGAAATATAATATATATTTTTTAATTTCCGTTAACTGCCGCTAAACTTAATAAAATGGATTAACTAAATTAGAAACATCCGTTTGAGCATGCATAACAACTCGCTAAAGTTTCATCGCAATCGGAAGAATGGCATATGAACGCATACGGGATTTTGTTTAATCGATTCCCGAGCCGTCACTCATCTGTTGAATCTACACGTGCGCTACCTATTGTAAAATGAATATAATAAAACAGAAATCTTCCCTGGAGTGTACAAAACACCTCACTCAAGTTTCATCACCATTGGACGAATGGTATATGAACGCATACGGGACTTAGTTGAAACGCTTCACGCGTCGTCACACATTTGTTTTATCTACTCGTGCGCTACCTATTGTAAAACGGATTTTCTAAGTCAGAACCTTTCCCTGGAGTATACATAACATCTCATCCAAGTTTCCTCGCTATCGGACGAATGGTATAAGGACGCATATGGGACTTAGTTGATACGCTTCGCGCGACGTCGCCCATTTGTTGGATCTATTCATGCGATGCGTATTGTTAAGTGGATTTACTAAGACAGAAAGCTTTCCTGAAGTGTATACAACATCTCACCCAAGTTTAATCGCTATCGGACGAATGGTATATGAACGCATATGGGACTTTGTTGAAACAATTCGCACGTCGTCGCTCATTTGTTGAATCTACTCGTGCGCTACATATTGTAAAATGGATTTACTAAGCCAGACACCTTCCCTGGCGTGTACACAATATCTCACCCTAGTTTCATCGCAATCGGATGAATGGTATATGAACGCGTACTGGTACGGTACTTTTGTTGAAACGATTCGCGCGCCATCGCTCATTTGTTGAATCTACTCGTAAGCTACCTTTTATAAGATGCATGTACTGAGCCAGAAACCTTCTCTGGAGTATACACAATATCTCACCCAAGTTTCATCGCTATCGGACGAATGGTAGACTATATGAACGCATACGGGTCTTTGTTGAAACGCTTAACGCGTCGTCACTCATTTGTTAAATCTACTCGTACGCTACCTATTGTAAAGTGGATTCACTAAGCCAGAAACCTTCCCTGAAGTGTACGCAACATCTCACCCAAGTTTCGTAGCAATGGGATGAATGAAGTATGAACGCAAGTGGGACTTTTTTGAAACGAATCGCACTCCATTTTGTTGAAGCTACTGGCGCGCTATCTATTGTAAATTGGACTAACTATGCCTATAACCATCCCGGGTGTGTGCACAACAACTCATCAAAGTTTGAACGCAATCGATGAATCGTATATGAATGCATACGGGATTTTGTTGAAACTCTTCGCGCGTCGTCACACATTTGTTGCATCTACTCGTGCGCTACCTATTATGAAATGGTTTTACAAAGTTGAAAGCCTTCCCTGGCGTGTACACAACAACTCATGAAAGTTTCATCGCAATCGGATGAATGGTATATGAACGCATATAGAACTTTGTTGAAACGATTCGCGTGCCGTTGCTCATTTGTTGAGTCTACACGTGCGCTACCTATTGTAAAATGGATCTTCCCAGCTAGAAACCTTCCCTGGAATGTACACAACATCTCACCCAAGTTTCATCGCTATCGGACTAAAGGTATATGAACGCATACGGGACTCTGTTAAACGCTTCGTGCTTCGCCGCTCATTTGTTGAATCTACTCGAGTGCTGCCTATTGTAAAATGAATTTAACAAGCCAGAAACCTTCTCCGGAGTGTACACAACATCTCACCCACGTTTCATTGCTATCGTATGGTATATGAAACCATACGGAAATTTGTTGAAACGCTTCGCGCGTCGTTGCACATTTGTTGTTTCTACTCGTGTGCTACCTATTGTAAAATGGATTTGCTAAGCCAAAAACCTTCCCTGGAGTGTACTCAACATCTCACCCAAGTTTCATCGCAAACGGGTGAATGGTGTATGAACGTATACGGGACTTTGTTGAAGCGATTCACGCTTCGTCGCTCATTTGTTGAAACTAATCGTGCGCTACCTATTTTAAAATGGATGTACTAAGCCGGAAACGTTCCCTGGCGTGTACTCAACATCTCACCCAAGGTTCATCGCAATCGGATGAATGGTGTATGAACGCATACGGAACTTTGTTGAAGCGATTCGCGCATCGTCGCTCATTTGTTGAATGTACTCGTGCGCTACGTATTGTAAAATGGATTTACTCAGCCAGAAACCATCCTTGGAGTGCACTCAACATCTCACCCAAGTTTCATCGCAATCGGATGAGTGGTATATGAACGCATAGGAGACATACCCACACACCCACCCACATGCAAACTATCACGTAATATTATTTTTATATATATCTTTATATATATAATTCTTCGACACGTGTGTATGTGACTGAACTCCTCCTAAACGACTGAACCGATTTTGGTGGAATTTGGTATGTATATTAGGGTGGGTCCATGTATGGTTTAGATTCACAATCTGACCCGGTAGGTGGAATGAACACAATTTTAGAACCACAATTTACACACAATTTTAGAACCACAATATACAGTCAAAAACAGTCGTCATGGAAACCACTAGCCTTGGCCTTCGTGAAAGCTGATGTCTTTGGACGGTTTGTCTCTGCACGTTAGAGCCACCTGGTCGCAACCTGTGCAACTACCGCCATAACATACACTCTGCACGTTAGAGCCACCTGGTCGCAACCTGTGCAACTACCGCCATAACATACACTCTGCCCGTGGCGGAAAGTTGTGTTTTATACCAAAGGTGGCAGTGATGTCGAATTCTACTGTTTGTCTCTGCACGTTAGGGCGTTTCAAAGTCCCGTATGCGTTCATATACCAATCATTCCATAGCGATGAAACTTGGGTGAGCTATTGAGTGTACTCCAGGGAAGGTGTATGGCTTAGTAAATCCATTTTATAATAGATAGCGCACGACTAGATTCAACAAAAGAGCGACGACGCGCGAAGCGTTTCAAGAAGGTCCCATACGCGTTCAAATACCATTCGTCCGATAGCGATGAAACTTAGGTGAGATGTTGTGTACACTCCAGGGAAGGATTCTGGCTTGGTAAATTCATTTCACAATAGGTAGCGCACGAGTAGATTCAACAAATGAGCGACGACGCGCGAAGCGTTTCAAAGAAAATCCGGTATAAGTTTATATACCATTCATCGATTGAGATGACACTTTGATGAGTTGTTGTGTACACTTACCTGATGGTTTCTAACTTAGTAAATCCATTTCACAGGAGGTTGCGCACGAGTAGATTCAACAAATGAGCGACGACGTGCGAAGCGTTTCAACAAGGTCCCGTATGCGTTCAAATACCATTCATTCGATTGCAATGAAACTAGGGTGAGATATTGTGTACACTTACGTGAGGGTTTCTAAATAAGTAAATCCATTTCACTGGAGGTTGCGCACGAGTAGATTCAACAAATGAGCGACGACGTGCGAAGCGTTTCAACAAGGTCCCGTATGCGTTCAAATACCATTCATTCGATTGCAATGAAACTAGGGTGATATATTGTGTACACTTACGTGAGGGTTTCTAACTAAGTAAGTCCATTTCACAGGAGGTTGCGCACGAGTACATTCAATAAATGAGCGACGACGCGTGAAGCGTTTCAGTAAGGTTCCGCAATGCGTGCAAATACCATTCGTCCGATAGATTCAACAAATGAGTGACGGCACGCGATCATTTCAACAAAGTACCGTATGCGCCCATATACCATTTAATTGCGATGAAATTTTGGTGAATTGTGTACATTTCAGTAAAGGTTTCCGGATTAGTAAATTCATTTTACAATAGGTAGTGCACGAATAGATTCAACAAATGTGCGATGGCGCGAGAATCGTTTCAACGAAGTCCTGCATGTGTTCATATACCATGTATCTGATTGCGATACCGACAGTAGTGGCTATGCGGGCTAAAGCGCTGCGTTAGGTCAAGGGGCCAAGCTCTCTGCTGACTCGGTAGACGCGTGGGTTCGAGCCCCACCGTCGGCTGTCCTCGAGATGGTTTTCCGTGGTTTCCCATTTTCAACACCAGGCAAATGCTGGGACAGTACCTTCTGACAGGCCACGGTCGCTTCCTTCCACATCCTTGCCCAGTTTCATTCATCTTCATCCATTCCATCTCTCATTCCGACGCGCAGGTCGCCCACGGGCGTCGAATAGAAAGACCTGCACTAGGTCTCTGAGGAGACCACACGAAAAAAAAAAAAAATCTGATTGCGATGAAACTTTGGTGAATTGTTGTGTACACTCCAGGAAAGTTTTCTGGCTTAGTAAATCCAGTTTTTAATAAGTAGCGCACGAGTAGATTCAACAAATGAGCGACGGATTGCGAATCGTTTCCACAATGACCCGTATGCTGTGCCCTTTTAGCAAGAAATATGCAAATCACAGTATGCCAGCATTGCTCAATTCGGGATTTTCGGGGTTGTAGTATGTTCTCCCACTCTGTGACTTACACATTTTGGATTAAATAGAGGATACACTTGCAAAAATAACAACAAAATCAACTCCTATTTTTAAAACATTTAATTAACCAAAATTATGGCGCTACAAACAATAAGACAATTAAATAACTGACCAATAATCTTCTACTTGTTCCAAGTGAACAAGGAATAATATAAGAGTAAAACAAATATTGTATTAAAACACATGGTTTCCTTTAAAACCAACAATTCATAATTATTTTTACTTCCATAAAGTACCTATCTTAAAGTTCCATATAACTACGAGCTCCTTTGGCTCGATATTTTCCAATAATAATGGTGTCATTCTTCTAGTACACCTCAGCTACTATTTTTATATTTTCTTATCATCAAGACAAATATATAATTACATTTAAAATTACATGTTAATTATCTACTTCAATATTTGGGCACTTCACATGTTCTCAGCATTTATCATCTCTCTCAAGTCTTTACAAATTCACTACAGTGATCGGGAAAATACTTGTGTACTCCAGAGTTATAAAGATTACTTGACAAAGTCAAATACTATGATTACTCCCGGAACCTAGTTACCTTCATTTAACTCGTGGAAATCCTACTTCCATACGACATTACAATAGAGATTGTTATTTATTTTATTTGTCTTATAAGACCATTATCACATAAGAAAACTACGATCTGAACTGGCAAGCGATAATATCAACTACAAGGACCTCGGTTCACTTCCCGGGTCATTAACAACTTTTAAACACTCACGGTGTATTCATTACTTCTTAATAGACGGCCTTCAGCCAACCCTCCTGCTCTGAGGGTCAGACCGTTATACTCGAGCGAGATTTATGACTGGTAGGGTGGCTCTCTGTCTAGCCTACGGTTGGAGCTCTCTTCAATGCTTTTAAAACAAACCTTCCTTTCTTTCAGTTCTATGGAGAGGCCTAGCATTTAATTTCTCTTTTCAATTTCAACAATATTATTTGGCTCATAAACCACTTTCGTAACCTTGGCATTTATTAATTAGGAAGGGTCCTCATTGATTGGGAAGAGTAATACACATTTTACGACGAATAATTAGGGGCTTCAACAACAAGAGAATTCTGGGTTCGAATCTCTTAACATGCCTCGGGAACCATTTCCACATTTGAGGACTTATACAAATTGCGATTTAGGGTCAGCCTTAGCCTACATGACCTACGCTCAATAATACCATACATTTGTTCCCTTTTCAATATAAATAACACACACCTGACCTCGTGATCTACGTCACACTTAGAGGACTTACAACATATCTCAATTCACTGCAATCAACTACCCTTCATAAGTAATTTACCAAGTACTTTTAACTTTTCCGCGTTCCAAGCGTGACATTTTATTTTAATTGCGCTCCGTTGCGCTATACTTTATTTTTAAGCCTAGCGTCATCCAAAGAACTGATAAATTCCATATTAACAATTGATACATATCTCAATTTTTATATTAATCTTTTCCTTTGACAATAATTGCTCTATTTTAATAACATGCGTTAATATCATGTCTTATACTTTTTATTAAGGCTCCAACGCTCTTATGTTCATATCATTCAATTTGATCTTCATTTATATTTCCTTACCTTGTTATTATTATTATTATTATTATTCATATTATATCTTCATTCCTTACAAAAGCTCAAAAGCTATTTCTTTCATATAACTCAAATTTACCTTTATTTAAATATCTTTCATGATAATTATTATTATTACGCTTGTTCTTATAACATTCGTCAAATACACTGACATTTTATTCATACATTTCCTCTACAAGATTTATTCTTTCACATAATTATTTATAATTTCTCAAAATTCTATTTTTGTTCAGACCGCGTTCTTATTCTGTATTTAGTTATTTAGAAACATCCCTTTTACTCAAAAACTCCGGTGGATTTGTACACAATCATTTCCCCGACACCAAAACATAATGAAAATATTTACTCACATGTTTAAGGTCGTTTCTTGACCCTTCTCCTCGTGCGATGTGTCATTTTTGGCCCACTTTTAACTTACTCCATCGTGTACAACTTCATTGCATGTACAGATATATCTTGACACATATTTAACACGTATATATTTAACACTAATAACATTTTAAATACACTGGTGTATCCGTTTAGAACACACAATAAAAAAAAACACTGAAAATATATTATTTTTAACACAAAAACTTGATATATTTACACTTCACAAATTTTGATCACTAGGCCGCTATTAAAGCCTATCACACGTGACCTCTTGATCTCCCGTCTCCAAGGGTGAAATTTAGTAATGTCGGCTTCCTATCCTCTCTGAATGTGAAAGTCTCGAATCATCTACTTCCTTCCAGCACTAGCACTCCTTCGAATCTCGTTCTTGACGACCTGCTATTCCTCTGACACGAACGGCTCCCTTTTTAGATCCTATTTATTGATCTTAGCGAAAGTCTGTTCTGTTCACGGTCCTCTCGATAATTTATCGGTGACCTACGGATTTTTAGCAACTAATACTTCTTGCGTCTTAGTGTTTTTGAATAGTTCGTCTGCTTTCTTAAAACGATATCTATTAGTTTCCTGTCTTCCTCTTTGCTTATTCGGTTCTTGCACTTCTAATCTTCGAAAATACTTACGAACCTTATTTTCTCTGTCCCTGCTCGGGTTCTTTAAATTAGATAAACTGTTTATCTTTCTGTTACGGTACTTCCGTACGTTATGATATTTTTGGTCGTTTACTTAAAGACCTATCGCTCTGAGTCCTAAGTTCGCAGCCTGCTCTGACTATATTTTACGAACTTTTCACTGTAAACTTTTATACTGTCGGACCTAAATCCTGTAACTAGGATTTTCCTACTTTTTCAAACACGGCGATACTGTACTTTTACTTTTTTTTTACAACTCCTTACGGAGGTACGTAAATTATTGATAACGCGACGCCCGTGGCTATCGGATATTCTTCATTCGGTGTGATACAGCGTTTTTCCCCTCAAGGACAGCTGGTATACTGTCTTCGGTGTGTTTCAGCGTGACGCTCCACACGGACTATATGAATTCGATGTCTGATGAAGCAGAGTGACGCCCCCTCACGGATTGTCGGAATACTGCTTGTACTGATGCAGAGTAACGCCCTCCTAGGCTCTCGGAATACTGCATGTACTGATGCAAGTGACGCCCTCCTGGGCTATCGGAAACTGCATGTACTGATGCAAAGTGACGCCCTCCTGGGCTATCGGAAACTGCATGTACTGATGCAAAGTGACGCCCTCCTGGGCTATCGGAAACTGCATGTACTGATGCAAAGTGACGCCCCCCTGGGCTCTTGAATACTGCGTGGTTATGATGCTCCAGCGTCACGTCCCCTGGACGGACTAGTAACTGCATTCGATGTCTGATACAGCGTTACGCCCCCTCACGGGCTGTCGGAATGACTGCTTGTTTGGCTTGGTGAGGCCAGGAGTTTTATACTTTTTAATCACAAAAAGATAAAATCCTAGTCCTTTTCGTGACCAACTTTTGAACTAATTGCCGTACAATTATAAAAATTATATCACCAGAAAGCTCGTCTTCTCAACGTCAAATGATCTCATTTTGCATAAGAATCGATCGTGCAATTCGGAGATATTAATTAATTTGTAGTCTTCAGCTGCGTGGGTGTTGCTGTTCATTTTTAATATTCCCCACTCCTCTGGTATCAGTGAATCCCCAATGACGTATACTGCGTTTGCAGTTTTTTTCTGTGCAATTATTACAAGGTTTTTCTTTACACAAAAATATCTAATCCAAAATGATTCACAGTCCAGTGATTATTTACTTATTTTCATTCCTGTAAATGGGTTAAATTTAATTATTCCTCTTCTGGCACATCGGCGGTGTTGCCGTTTTAATGCAAGCTAAGCTGGATTTCCGAGTCACGCTTCCTTGTCTAACAGCCGAAACTTTCCACTCGTCCTATTAATATCCATGACTGGCTCCTTCTCAATGTCAAGAGGCATGATCTCATCTCTTGAACACCTGGTCCTCGCGCTTGCACAACGTTAGGCTAGAACCCTTGCTTGAAATCTCTCTATGTTACATTAGAAACTGTATGTTTCTTTAATTTCTTCCCCAAATACATGGATTCGACCCCTTTTGAGCCAATGGTACATGGGTTCAATGCGGTCATATATCATTCATCCGATTGCGATGAAACTTTGGTGAATCATTGAGTACACTCCAGAGAATGATTCAGGCTTAGTAAATCTATTTTACAATAGGTAGCGCATGAGTAGATTCAACAAATGAGTGACGGCATGCGAATCGTTTAAAGAAAATCCCATATGCGTTCATATGTCATTCATCCGATTCCGATGAAACATTGATGAGTTGTTGTGTACACGCCAGGGAAGGTGTTCAAATTGGTAAATCCATTTTAAAATATTGGTAGCGCACAAGTAGACGTAACAAATGAGTGACGACGCGCGAAGCATTCCAACAAAATCCCGTTTGTGTTCATATACTATTCATCGATTGCGATGAAACTTTGATGAGTTGTTGTGTACACTTACGTGAAGCTTTCTAACTTAGTAAATCAATTTCACAGTTGGTAGAGCACAAGCATGAGCGACGACATGCGAAGCGTTTCATCAACGTCCCGTATGCATTCAAATGCCATTCGTCGGATCGCGTTGAAACTCGAGTGAGATATTGTGTACACTCCAGGAGGAGGCTTCTGGATCAGTAAATCCATTTTACAATAGGTAGCGCACAAGTAGATTCAACAAAAGAGCGACGACGCGCGAACGTTTAAAAAAGCCCCGTATGCGTTCAACCATTCATCCGATTGCAATGAAACTAGGGTGAGATATTGTGTACACTTACGTGAGGGTTTCTAACTAAGTAAATCCATTTCACAGGAGGTTGCGCACGAGTACATTCAACAAATGAGCGACGTTGCGCGAAGCGTTTCAATAAGGTCCCGTATGCGTTCAAATACCATTCGTCCGATTACGATGAAACTTGGGTGAGACGTTGTGTACACCCTACGGAAGGTTTCTGGCTTAATAAATCCATTTTACAATAGGTAGCGCACGAGTAGATTCAACAAATGTGTGACGGCACGCAAATCATTTCAATAAAGTACCGTATGCATCCATATACCATTTATCCGATTGCGATGAAACTTTGGTGAATTGTTGTGTACATTTCAGTAAAGGTTTCTGGCTTTTAGAAAATTCATTTTACAATAGGTAGCGCACGAATAGATTCAACAAATGTGCGATGGCGCGAGAATCGTTTCAACAAAATCCTGTATGTGTTCATATACCATTTATCCGATTGCGATGAAACTTTGGTGAATTGTTGTGTACACACCAGGAAAGGTTTCTGGCTTAGTAAATCCAGTTTTTAATAAGTAGCGCACGAGTTGATTCAACAAATGAGCGACGGCGTGCGAATCGTTTCCACAATGTCCCGTATGCGGTCATATATCATTCATCCGATTGCGATGAAACCTTGGTGAATCATTGAGTACACTCCAGAGAATGTTTCAGGCTTAGTAAATCTATTTTACAATAGGTAGCGAATGAGTAGATTCAACAAATCAGTGACGGCATGCGAATCGTTTAAAGAAAATCCCGTATGCGTTCTAATGTCATTCATCCGATTCCGAGGAAACATTGATGAGTTGTTGTGTACACGCCAGGGAAGTTGTTCAACTTGATAAATCCATTTTACAATATTGGTAGCGCACGAGTAGACGTAACAAATGAGTGACGACGCGCGAAGCATTCCAACAAAATCCCGTATGTGTTCATAAACTAATCATCGATTGCGATGAAAATTTGTTGAGTTGTTGTGTACACTTACGTGAAGCTTTCTAACTTAGTAAATCTATTTCACAGTTGGTAGAGCACGAGTAGATTCAACAAATGAGTGACAGCGCACGAATCATTTAAACAAAATCCCGTATGCGTTATATGCCATTTATCCGATTGCGATGAAACTTTGGAGAGTTGTTGTGCACGCTCCCACGTATTTTTCTAGATTAGTTAATTCATTTCACGATAGTTTAGAGGCAGTTAACAGAAATTGAAAAAATATTGTGTATCCAAAAGCACTTCAAGATACAAAGTTACAACACTTTCTTTGATTGGGAGGACAACGTCTGCCGGGTCAGCTAGTAGATATATATAGATAGTGCCAAGTCTTTGTTATGCTAAACTCGGTTGACAGTGCTGTGTGAGCTGTTGAGTAACTAACGGGATTTCAATTAAAGATCCTCATTTTCTATACCGGTAGTGCAGAGCGCAACTGGCATCCAGTCGGCCGTGTCTTGACTTGGGCTATGTTGCTATGGAAATTATCTGCCTTGCCATTCTTCATTAGTATATTAATGATTTGATTAGGCTGTGCTTGAGTGCATAAAGGCCGAAATCAGAAGAATGAGAAAGACTATCGAATATTCATGTAGCCAGCGGTTCTTTCTGGGTCCTAAACTATGTGTATGCAAAATTTGGTTGAGATTGGTGGAACGGTGTAGATTTGTATACGGAGCAGACCCACCCACCCACATACATACATACATACAGACTTTCACTTTTATATATAAGAAGATATACATAATTAAGTTCCTTGAACCCGGCCGAAGCCGTCGGATTTTTTAAGAGCGTTAAAAATCCCTCAGTATGCCTTCCTTCGGAGGGGAAGTAAAGCCGGCGGTCCCATGTCATAGATTTATGGCATGTTAAAGATCCTTCCACTAACTGCACCTGTGTGAAGCTAAATTGGATAGGTTAAGAATGTAAACAACGCTCTTAGGTTTCTATGTTCGTTGCCAAGAGCCGACTGCGGCGGCGTCTAGTAGCTCAGTTCTGAACTTGGCCTAGTAGTCGTTGACGGTGGCGCTTGGCGGCAAAAGTAGGAACTATTTGAAAAATTCTTAGTTGCAGTACTTAAATTAACAAACAGATAACACACACTAATACAGTCATCACAATTAACACCGGTTATCAGACAGATTCTACACACACCCAAAGTACACGGGGCTACATGACCGCGTTGTCGCAGCCCCTAAACTTAAGAACCAACCACCAACATAGCTAGATGCGTCGACATTCATACTATTGTCTACGTATCCATGGAAATCGCAATTTCGACAACAATTGACTTAGTGCCTCCTTACAATGCCCGATTTAATTATAAAGGCCGGTCCACACTATGCCACTGTATGCCATTTGGCAAGGCCAGTTGGTAAAGCCGAAACTGATGTAGACGTGACCGTTGGCCGGCGCCAGCTGGCAAAACCGTGCCAAGGCATGCCAACAGGAATCGCTTGAGTGTCGGTCTCCTTCAAAGGAAGCCAACTGGTAAAGATAGTGGGGACGCGCCAACTGGCCTCGCCACGCGGCTTCTGTTGTGATTCAGACTGTCTATGAGTTGTTTGCTTATTTGTTTCACTGTTGATTGACAATGGAGTGGACAAACGAAAAAAAAGTTATCAATTTAATTGATTTATACCGGGATCGTCCTGTTTTGTGGGATTGCCGTTTAAAGGAATATAAAGACAGGAATAAAAGCCTTGACGCGCTATTGGAAATCGCGGTTAGTTTTGGAGTAGGAAAAGAGGAAATTGAAAGGAAAATTAAGAACTTGGTGTGCCATTTATCACGCGAATTAAAAAAAGAAATAGAAATACCAAGACCGGCACGGCAGCTGATGATGTCTACAAGAGTAAATGGTTCTGTTACAACGAGAGCAGGGAGAGGGTCATATCTATTGTGTAGATTAAGGCTTTCACGGCCAGGAATAGCCTACTATTAGAATTAATCATACTTTTGGGATTTTGCCGTGTGAAACTAAAATTTGAAATTCTAGTCTGCGGACAACCATGGGGTGAGCTACAAGTACCATTCAATTTAAAGTAGTTCCAACTTTGGCTACCAGATGTCTCTGACACCTGGTGGCAAACGTTGGTACTTGATAGAGCGTCTCAAACGAAACATAACCTACACATTTGGCTGCACGCTACCAATTGTAGCGGCAGGTTCTTCTTCATGCCATAAATATATGACACGGGCCCGCCGACTTTACTTCCCCTCCATAGGAAGGCATACTGAAGGATTTTAACGCTCTTAAACAATCCGACGACCTCGGCTGGGTTTAAACCAGAGATCTTGGGCATAGCAGTTCAGCATGCTACTTACTACTCCACTGAAGTGGCTATAATAATAATAATAATAATAATAATAATAATAATAATAATAAAATTACGAGCCTTACATCAGTCGCATATGATGAGTAACATCTGGCATGTTATCCTACTATGAAATTGAGATGAAATAAATGTGAAGTCAATTTTTGAAAAAAATGAAAGTAGACTTATGAGATCAACACAGGGCGAAAAGTTGTGTCTGTGTGTGTGTGTCTGTGAGTGTGGGTACTCTGAATGTCTGTCCCCCTCTATCAATTCGAACAAGGTGAAACCGAATTTTGGTACATAGGTTGCACCTCAGTGTCATGTTTTATATCGCCACCATCTTGACGAAAACGTAATGGCGGCCACCCAAATGTTAAAAGCTTAAATCAAATTACGACCAACCTAATCATCTGATCTCTAACAATTTATGCAACATTATACCTTTATGTATGGAGAATCGTTTGACCAAACTACAAGGTCATCAGCCCAATAGTTTGCAGATAGCGGCTATGTATATGTGCAAATCGATTCCCTCTATCAATTGACGATATAAAACATGACACTGAGGTGCCCTTTGCTATTGCTACCTCTGTACCAAATTTCGTTCAATTCGGTTTCAGCGTGTTTGAATAGATAGGGGGAATTGATTTGCACACATACGTGGCCACCATCTGCAAACAATTGGGCCGATGACCTTGTAGTTTGGTCAAACGATTCTCCATACATAAAGGTATAATGTTGCATAAATTGTTAGAGATCAGTTGATTAGGTTGGTCGTAATTTGATTTAAGCTTTTAACATTTGGGTGGCCGCCATTACGTTTCCGTCAAGACGGTGGCATTATAAAACATGACACTGAGGTGCCCTTTGCTATTGCTACCTCTGTACCAAATTTCGTTCAATTTGGTTTCACCGTGTTTGAATTGATAGGGGGAATCAATTTGCACACATACATGGCCACCATCCGCAAATAATAGGACTGATGACCTTGTAGTTTGGTCAAAAGATTATTCGTACATAAAGGTATACTGATGCAAAATTTGTTAGAGATCAGATGATTAGGTTGGTCGTAATTTGATTTAAGCTTTGAACATATGAGTGGCCGCCATTACGTTTCCGTCAAGATGGTGGCGATATAAAACATGGCACTGAGGTGCCCGTTGCTAGTGCAACCTCTGTACCAAATTTCGTTCAATTCGGTTTCACCGTGTTCGAATTGATAGGGGGGACAGACATTCAGAGTACACATACTCACAGACACACCCACACACAGATAGACACACAGACCCACACAGACAGACACAATTTTTCGCCCTGTGTTGATCTCATAAGTCTACTTTCATATTTTGCAATATTCGAAAGTAGGCTAATACTAATAATGTTAAATAAATAATTCATGTTTTTGGGCTAATGCCGTGTGTCCATTGAAAAAGGAGGCAAGGTTTCTCCGAAACATATGGTTCTAATTTAAATACACACGGCATTAGCCCAAAAACATGAATTATTTATTTAGCAATCCGGGCCGTGAAAGCCTTAATATACATACTAATAATGTTATGGGTTTTACATCCCTGCGGATTTTATAGACGCTGGAATGCCGACGTTTGCCCCAAAAGGGATCATTTACGTGCTAATAAGTCTACTGACAACGCTCCCTCGCGTTTAAATATCCTCAAATACCAACTGACTTCGCGTTTGATCCCGTTTTCTTGGGTTCAGCAAGCGAGAACGTTACCGCTGAGTCACGCTGCCAGAACAAGTGATTCTTTCCATACAACAATACTCAATTGTGATACCAATTCATGCACATAAAACGTGAAACGGACAGAATGGAAACAAGCAGTATTTTTATATGACGCTACAATTTCAAACTGAGACCATAATTTTTATAAGTTGATGTCATTTCAGTCAAGAACCAGAAAATAATTAGAAAGCCAAATGGTTTTACTATGGTACAGGTGCATGTCCTAGATTTATTATTATTATTATTATTATTATTATTGATTAAATCGTTACAAATATACTCATTTTACAAAATTCAGAAAGACTAAACACATTTTATGAATTTACTTACAATCCTACTCTTTGTTTAACCTGTATATTTAAAATTATTAAGTAATAATAATCATCATAATAATAATAATAATAACATCGTATGGCCTCGGTGCCGGGTGCAAGCTTTGTTATTTGACACCCAGAGGGTAGCTTGCATGTCGAATTTTATTGTTCTTTGAAGCACTATGAAAGTCAAGGAGGTTAGATATCTAAGCTCCTTGACACTATAGCGCTTTCTAGTAGAGAAATGAGAAACTTTTGTGTTGGCGGAAAATCCCGAGATTAATTTTGCCACTATGAACACGGCCTTTTGAATTCAAATGGGTTCTTTGACATGCCAACAACGTATGACATGCGTGTCGTGATTTTTGTCGCCTTTCAAAAATCACTTACCATGGCCAGGAGCGAACCTGCAATCTTGGGGTTGGTTGACCGACACGATAACCACTCACCCACTGTGAAGAAAGAAGGCCAAATATAATAGGCTTATATAATAGTTTGCTTCGAATTATCTCTTTACACCGAATTCTCAAAATATAAACTGATATAGCATCCAGCAGGTAGTGTAATATTTGACTACTAGATGGCACGTGTTATTATCCGTAAAAATGCTCCGCTAGAAGAACAGAAATGTCAAAATTAATGCAAGTCTAATAAATTGTAGTCAAGTACGTGGGAACACTAACTTAAGCTTCTTTTGGCTCCAGCATGAGTAGGATGGTCACATTAATGCAATACTACCTCCGACTTGTTAAAAATATATGAATATGTGGATGGGAGTTTTTTTTTCTGGATCTGTCTGTCTTTTTACTCAATGTGTAGCGTCAAGAGAAAGATCAATACTGATAAATTGGGCCAGTTATGTCCAGTCTCAACCAGTGGTGTTGAGGAGTTCAGCGATGATATATGCCAGGAGGGAAGTGGTGACCAAGAAAGACAGATCACATTGCGTAAACAAGCCGGTAAGAGGATTTAGATTGACATATATGACTGTGGTGCTTCTATGTGTACCTAATCTGGATATACGAAAGGACCATAATGCATTATTTGGCAGACCACAAAATCGATAAGTAACACGTAGACTACATACAGCTCAGTAAGTTGGGCTGTGGCTAGCTGATCTAATGCTATCCCTCCCTATATTATTCTGCTAAGGTCCCATTCCAGTTTTGTACCGAAAATAAGGTCCCCATTAACACCAACCTACATATATGGGGTACCTACAGGTTCAGCATAACTCAATGCGTAAGCGAAACGCACTCATGTACTCTTTAAATGCCTCACAATTAAATAAATACCTTAAAACACGTATATTTACAATGAAATAATGAACGAATGCAACCCGGTAACCATAGTAACAGAATCTCACAGGTCCATCTATTTCTGTAAGACGCAATGCGATTCCAATTATTACATTACTGTGAAAGTTTCCTGACGGTTATAAGGTTATCACTGGACCAAATTAAGTGGTAAAATTCATCAATACATACAGTGTAATGCGCTTAAGGGGGTCAAGGGGCACTCTAGAATTTTCCCCGCAATTTTCACGTGTGAGTGTGTTACGAAAGGTCTTTTTCACCCGACTATAAAGGGTCTCCGAAAACCACATTTAAGGGCCCTTAAATTAACAGTGTCTGTGTTATTCCCAGAAAACTAACTTCGCTCTGTTATACCTATGAAGGAATGACAAACCCCTAACCACTGCACCAGTAGCTGAATTGATAAAGTCTGATCATTCATACCAAGGATAAATCAGTCACATCATTCATGATTGAGATTTTGCTAAGTGTACTCTTTACAACTAGAATATTCGCGGGCGAAGCCGCGACGGGTAATGCTGGTTATTTATTAAAAGAAAAGCACACAATGTGCAATGACATATTTGTACAAATGATCAATTATGCTAATGCCAGTCTTATTATTGAGGTTGTCCTCATTTTGCAGTAAGCACAAACCTAGAAGAATTGCTGAGTTTTAATTACCATCTTTTTGGAAGCTTTCATAGGGAGGTTGAGGCTGCTTAAGATTTTGGTTCTCGCAGTCAAGTAGTGCAGTTGCACTCTATATAAAGGGAGGTAGCGCGCAGTTCGTTACTCCTGTGGGGGTCCGGGCGGGGACACCAAGAGCCCGCCGATGAGCCAGCTTGGTGTCCTAGGCGATACCCCACACAAGATACGGCACACACCTAGAAGAATTGCTGATTTTTAATTCACCGGCCGTGAAATACAATATACCATCTTTCTGATTTTTTTTGTTTTGCGTAATTTTTTGTTTATAATTAGCCTATACTTACCGGTATTAGTTTTATTTAATTTTTTTGTTTTATTATTTTTCGGTCTTTTAAAATTTGGGTGTCCACCTCTTAAGTTTTAATTCAATTCTAAATGTGTATAGGGGCAGCCAATCTCGTTATTGCGCCCCTTAAAACAACAGTAACTAACATATTTACTCACACCTGCTAACCGGGAAAATTATTACTTGGATGAATTATACACCTATCTATATTCTTACCAGTAGAAATTATTCCATTATTATTTTCATTGAAGAGGAACAAAGGAATCTTCGAATTAAACGAATCTGCAAGTAAGGATGATGCCGTTATCCTTCCGAACGAGAAATCCCGGTTACGAGAAAATCTCAGAGCAAATTCCATAGCCTCAAGCTGTTCGGTATCCATAGCCTAATCTATGTTTGGAGCTCGGCGACCGCAACTGCTTAAGACTTTTCCATTACCCACATCTCTTCAGCAAGGCACCGCTGTCAGATAATCGCAAGAGGGCAGACTGCAGTTAAGCCACAGCTTGCCTTTGTAAAGTATATCGGTTCACTGGCATGTTACTAATGCCGATAAGCTCAGTAGTTAGGGAATAACGACAGCTTAAGACGCGAATAAGATCTGCAGACTTTGCTCTTTCAAGACGTGCAAATTGCTTTTGTGTATGCACTTATCCGCGTTTTGACGTGATCGGGGATCAGGTGGATGTTGCTTATATCCTTCCTGACATCAACCTCATTACATGCGTTACTGAGTGTATGTAAATTTTTGAAACGATGGTTTCATTGTTGCCTGTAGACAGTGTCTGATTGTGCTAGGTGAAGAAACAGTACAGAATTTGAACACTACAACCACTGTAGGACTATGCCAGTATCTGTAACAAGTGAAAAACTGATAGCGTCGATTATTGTCATCTTGTGCAGATCGGTTGTCTTATGTGGCCTCCCTGGTCGCCTGATCTGATCCCGTGTAATTTATTTTTATGGGGGTTTATCGAAGATAAAGTTTATGTACCACTCATGCCAGTTAATATTGCTGAACTGAGGAAACGAATCTATGCGGCTGAAGCTAATATTGACCAAGATATGCTCCGGCGTGTGAGGTCGGAATTGGAGTGCCGTAACGATATACATGATATTTTTTTATCAGGAGTGTTCATTTATTTATTCTTTTTTGATATAATTAGGTACATTGCATTCCTCAGAATCATATTGGGCAAATACTGTATGTGTTGACCGACTGAAGAGATACAACTGATAATGGGTTAATAAGAGATAGAATAAATACAGTTGAATGAAACTGAGCAAGGTGTTAGAGCAATGTGGCATACTAGAAGTGTATTGAGGAAATAGCGTGTTGACTGACTGAAAAGTAGTCTATAAATTGATATTTTTTTTACAGGCAACACTAAAAATGACTTCACACGAAAGCAAACCTTTGTGGAAAGCAAATAATGGAATGTTTGAAGACCGGCATCGAACAGAATTTCAGAACTATTGAATTAATGCCTTGGTAATATTTAAGAACCATAAAGATGGTATATTGCCTTTCACGGGCGGTGAATTAAAACTCAGCAATTCTTCTAGGTTTGCACCGTGTCTTGTGTGTGATTTCGCCTAGGATACTAAGCTGGCTCATCGGCGGGCTCTTGGTGTCCCCGCCCGGACCCCCACAGGAGTAACGAACTGCGCGCTACCTCCCTTTATATAGAGTGCAACTGCACTACTTGACTGCGAGAACTAAAAGCTCAAGCAGCCTTAACCTCCCTATGATGGCTTCCAAAAAGATGGAATATTGGCTTTCACGGCCGGTGAATTAATACTCAGCAATTCTTCTAGGTTTGTGCCGTGTCTTGTGCGGGGTTTAGCTTAGGACTCCAAGCTGGCTCATTGGCGGGCTCTTGGTGTCCCCGCCCGGACCCCACAAAAGACACGGCACAAACCTAAACAATTGCTGAGTTTTAAGAGCCACGTTTGGAAGAAATATGCACTTTACGTTAACTTCATTATTTAGTAAACATTGTTACGATTTTTTAAAATTATTATTACATCAAGTAACGCAGCCTGATACAAAAACAAAAGAAAATGTTGTTGCTAATATTACGTGACCAAAGAATAAGTTTTTGTATTGCAAGCAAGTTATTTTCAATATTACATGGTAAGAAAATCGTATTATAATAAAACTGTTTTACACGTCCTAATACTCAATAATATGCTCTAAATCTTTATTGGAACATGTCTTCTGTCCTTCAGAATAATCAGTTCACACCTATTAATATTTGAAGACTCCACGGGTTAAACGGGGCAAGTCACAATTTGTACATTTTTCAGGAGAGCGAATTTAAACTTTAAATACGTAAATGAAAAACAATTGAGGGTAGGCAATATAGATTTTTATTTCGTATAAACGAAGAACTGTGCCCGTTTGGATCAGGATCCAAATGACCACATTTTGAAAAATACTGAAATCAGATAAGCACGAGAAAATCTATCTCAGTGTCTATCTAGGCTAATAATTGGTCTATCTGGCATACCTGATTTCGGTAATTCCCAAGTAGGTAAGGAGTGAAATTATTTTTGGAAACACACACTTTCTTAAAATATCTCAATTTATTGATAATTAAAATTGACTTTGCCTGGCAACGATTTCAAGACACAAACAAACAACACAATCATTCAAAAAATCAACCTTTCTATCATTCACCACTTCGCAAAATTTGATAATCAGAAATCAAAGTCCATCTGATATAAACAATAAAAAAAAACATTTTTGTTTTGTTTTACATATTTACACTAGATAATCACTTTCATTAAAGAGTCCGAATGATTCATCCTATTTACATATCTCGTTGCACATTACGAAGATTCGTCGTTCGTTGATGACATTCAAAAAAATATTTATACACTTTTCATTTTTTCTCTTTTCACAAAAAACAATATATTTTATTATTCTGTTGATTCATTGCTAACTCTGTCTTATGAACCTCATATTAAGATTCGGCTTAACAAAGTCGGATGTTAATACGGTCATTATTTTCAAAAACTTTGTTTCAACAATAAACAAAATTTATGAAATTTTCATCAAATTGAAAATTAAATTATATCTCATTTATCTATAAGTCTCTTTGTTCCAAATGAACAATGTTCAAAAATAGGAATTTCATCATTTGAAATTTATTATTCATAATTGACATTTATTTGTTATAAACAACACAATTGTTGCATTTTATTCTCAGTTGACTGAGTTTCTTGCCACAACACCTTCTCACTTAGAAAATCTGTGCAATGATTCACAAAAATTTAATTATAAAAATCTCTGAATTTATTATTATTATTTTAAATTATTTCCATAATTCTTTTAGAATTTTATTTACAACAGGGTTTCAAATAGGAATCTCTGTTTCAACGCCGGTCGTGAAAGTCTAAATTTTTACTTAACAGAGTTTCACTTTTCATCTGGTGAATATTAACTGCTCATATCAAAAGAAAAATTCTTTTTATCAATACTCAGAGCACAAAATATAAATATTTAATTATTTATCTTGTTCATCTTTGCATTTTCCAACTATTTATTTTTTATATTTTTTTTTCTTAGGTCAGGTTCCTCAAAATCTAAACTCATACTGTTCAAATATTTAGGCATCAGGTTTGGAAAATTGAAGTTGATCCATATACAATTTTCATTTTTGAAACCGACAGATTTAGGGGGATTAGACCAGAAATATGGGGCGGTCTAATAATGCCTTACCCTTCTTTTACAATTCAGAGCCCATATGCTCTCCATACACATTCACATGACACACACGCATATTCCTGTGTGCGCAAGACAATGGGTCTCAAAGCCCTCATGGACGACCCATATGGCCTCCTCACCAAACTTAAGTGTTGACAATTATATTCACACACTAAACAATTATATTTGACTTCATCTATTATATTTTTTTTATCCACCAAACACTTGTATATATTTTTCTCTTTGTAATATCCTGTCTTACCACTCTGCGTTTTTCCCAAATTTTATCTTTATAAGAAAAGATGTATTTATTATGGTCAACATTTCCTGGCCTTCCCTTTTACATAAATTCTGCCCTCGAGTTATACATAAGTACCTGCCTTATTGTTTTCTTTTGATATTCGTTTATTGTTTTTTTTCTCTTGGAAAATTTTATTGAGCTCAAAATTGATTATATTTCACCTTCATTTACCAACTCATTCTACCTGTTTATAAATTTCAACTTCTATTTCACAAAAGTTATCGCATTTAAAACCTTCAATTTAAAAAATTCCTTCACAAGTTATTATTATTATCAATGGCAAAAAAAATGTTTATTTAATAATGCTTTCCTATTACTTCATAAGGATTATTAATGCCCTGTTTCACTCCTAAACAATTATCTAACTCCTTGTCGCGTATTATCTATAACACTTTATTATTATTATTAATGCGGTAATCATTTAACTCTATTTAGTTTTAGTAAATGGTGCTATTACCAAATTATCTTTTACAACGTTAAATAGTGTTTCAATCAATAACATTACGAAATTATTTTATTCACATTTGATATTATTATAATTATCTTTGTTTTATTTTTATATTTATTCATTTATTTATAAAATTAAATTATTCAAATAATCCAAGATGTAACTTAAATCTCTCATAAGAATTTACTTAGATTCTTCCTATCCTTTGGAAAAATTTTATATCTTTCATGTTCCAGAAAACATGAACATGACTGTAGTCTGAACGAAATAGAAAATACGGCTAAAAAAATTGCCAGACTTTCATGTCGCTCCATTTGCCATCCTGGACAAATATGATATTCAAAATAAACGGTGGTGTTGATTTCTTAAAATGACTGAGTAAAAAGAATTCTCAAAATGCTCTACTAAGCTAGTTGATAGTACATGAAATAGCTCTTACTTCATTCTTGCTGTGCTGGCGATGCGTGTCCTTCAGTAAAAGTTATACCCATAGCGTCTCCCATGGTCATCTGCAATCCATTTCAACTTCGTTGGTCCCACGTCACACCTATCCTTAATTCGTTTAACGGCGCATGTCGATTTTGATGATCGCTCGTTTAAAACAAACACTCTTCAACACAAGGTAACATTTCGAACTGTAGCAGTAGTACCAAATGAATGTGTTACTCTTGCAATTTCGTTTCTTGGAACAAGTTCCACGTTTGAAAATGCTGTTCTGATCGTCCGCTCGCATAGGAAGACCTATTAGCAGTTGAGACTGAACCCCAAGTTCACAGTCTGTCCTGTCAAAAGTTTGAAGTGCCTTGTACAGTTTCGCAAATAGAAACAGCAAATTATTGTAGCCGACTTCAGTGAATGGTTTATCAAATAACCATCACTTGTAGAGTGCTTGTAAGAATATCTGACTATAGAGACCTCTAATATTCCAAGTCCGTTGTTGAAAATTTCTGTCACTTTGAACATAGCCCCAGCCCACATGGCTTACTTGGTGGCAAAGTTCCTTCGGCGTGTAGTATGACGTAGTATTCACTGTTATGAAGCGTAGCGGCGAGTTCATCCCAAGCAGTTGCTTGCTAGGAATGACTTGACTGTCTTGCAAACCTGGCTCTTTATATAGGTCAGCCAGCAATCCTTCTCAAAAATTCCATTTCCAGATCTCGGCTCCTGGTGTACGGATTCTTCTGCTCAATAGCTTAAAATTCTTCTCTTTTCTGTGCCAGAAAACTGTGCTACTTTTTAAGTCGCTAATCCGTCTCCTTGAGTAAAATTTATAAAAGTTTCAACTCATGACGTATGCAAGCTTTACGTCACGCCTCCGCGTCACTCACTACTGTCTCTATATGCTTCCCTCAATACTCGGTCCTCCGGGCGCGTTATTCAAACATCATTAGTCTTGTTGTCTCTCTGGACTAGCGTTCGTTCGTTACCATCAGCTCGTCATTATGTCACGGACGTTTGCACGATCCGGGGACAGTACATGTACAACAAATATCAACTAAAGTTAAATTATGGAAAAGGTGAAAGGATATGGGTCGTTCTTTCCGTTCCCACTAAAAATAAAAACCTCTGTATCTCGGTGACCTTCCACGTTATTTGAAATTAATTTCAACTGTTCATTAGTGACGATGGCTGGCCACCAGAATGCACCATCAACTCAATTACGAAAAAATGGACTTACCACGTTCTTTCCGTGGGGGTCTTGATTTGTATATAAATTTCATCCTCAACCCTAGTGATCAGCCTAATATCTCCATATGTATTATTTACGAAAATTTGACATTAATAACTAACCTCTGTATTTCGGGAGTAAGAACCTGGCATATTTGGCGGGAACGATCGTAAAATGGCCGCCGAGGGCACCTATTGGCTGGATATTGACAACTAGCGCCACACGTTGCCAGCGCATTGCTCATGATTCAGTCGCTTGTTTACCGCTGTCTGTGTCGTAGTTTCGTTTACTTTTAGCATCGAATTTTGTTTTGTTTCCATTTCTCCTTCGTTATTTCTTTTCTTCTTGTTGCTGGCGTTTCGGCCATCGACGGACCACGCTATTTCAACTGCCCGTTTCCCTGTCTTTGCGCGTGGGCCTTAAAGTTCGCCCAGTATTCCCGCATTCGTTTCCTATGCTGTTCCTTCCTCGCTTCAGTCCATGTCTTGCCAGTTTTAGTTTTGCCTTTTCTTGGAATCTATGATGTTCTTGGAGTTTCGACTTTAGTGGAACATGTTTCTGGTTATCGTCCAGGGTTATTCCCACTTCACGCAGGTCTTTTTCTACTTCGGTGAACAACGCCACCTTGGTTTTCTTGTTGAGAAGAAAACTGAAGATCCTATTGCTCAACCTTGTAGAACTCATACCTGTAATGTGGCCATAGAAAACTATCCTTCTCTTACGAATGGTGCCCGTGATCTTTTCGACATGAGAGTAGAGTTCATGTTGTGTCGTCTTCTGAACTCACCATTTTCTTTGATTGGACCTAGGATTTTTCTCAAGATCTGCCTTTCTCTTATTTCTAGCTTCTCGATCATACCCTTTCTACTCATAGCAAGGCATTCGGCACCATATAAAGCCTCTGGTCGTATTACTGTGCAGTAATGTCGTATCTTGTCGTTAATGGATAGTATTATTATTATTATTATTATTATTATTATTATTATATCATCATTTTATAGTTACATCGTACTCTTAGTTAGCTAGTTAGTTTGTTAATTATAGGTAGGTTATAGAGGTATTGTAGTTGACTCAGGATCTACATTTGCATTATATTGCGCATAATAGTACTGAAATAATGTCCGAAGTGTAGCCCTGTGTATTATTATTCGAATCAGCTGATCTACATCAACAATAAAAACTTGGCAACACAGCTCAGCTGTTCCAAGCTCCCGCCATTTCCTTCACGATCTTTCTTTTGAAATACAGAGTATGGGGACCGGACTTTTTTGAAAATGCATATACGCATATGCAAATGCATAGTGTGTGGGTTTATTGGATTTATTGCATATTCTGAACATAACAGCATATTTTAGCATATACATTTGAAATTAAGAATAATTAAAAATATCTTAAACAAAATTGGTTTCGCTTGTCTGTAGGATATTCTTCGTAGGCAACTCTCTGAGCAACAGCTAGCGAAATAACAGTATTTTACGCTTGGCATTTCAAGAAATGGATTGGGATAGACTTTCCTTCCACCGTCTCGGAATCCAGTAGTTTTGTGAGGAGTTTCTTCCGTTAAAGTGCTACTTTACCCTTTACTCAAAATGCCCAATTATAAGAGCAGCCAAAGTATTTATTAAATCAGTGGGTGTCGGGTAATAGTGATCATACAACTGATGGCGTGGGCATATATTGTCAAGTATGCTCGATGTAAGTGAAATGTGAAAAGAAATTTCAACTTGAACAACATGCAAAAATGACCGCTCATATTGCGACAAAGGGGGGGAAAATAATAATAATATGGTATGGCTTCGGATGCCGGGTGCAAGCTTTGTCATTTGACACCCAGAGGGTAGCTTGCATGTCGAATTTTATTGTTCTTTGAAGCACTATGAAAGTCAAGGAGGTTAGATATCTAAGCTCCTTGACACTATAACGCTTTCTAGTAGAGAAATGAGGAACTTTGTGTTGGCGGAAAATCTCGAGATTAATTTTGCCATAATGAACACGGCCTACTGAATTCAAATGGGTTCTTTGACGTGCCAACATCGTATGACATGGTGTCGTAATTATTGCCGCCTTTCAAAAATCACTTACCACGACCAGGAGCGAACCGGCAAGCTTGGGGTAGGTAGACCGACACGATAACCACTCACCCACCGTGGAAAGCACAAAGGGGGGGGGGGGGGGGAAGGAAGAGTGAATAAGATTGGCTTATTGTTAAGTGAGTATTTTCTACATTCTTAGTGCATAATTGCGTGCATATTTTAATCGCTTTTGGTGCATAAAACTCCGGTCCCTATTAATAACCGTAGAAACACGAAATGAACGTCCTTACAATATTCAATAATTTGGAAAAAGGTTATCTCTCTCTATATAAAAATGAAAGTTTGTCTGTTTTTTCTGAATTTCCACGGAAATTTGCGATATTTGCGCGTTTCAAACTGTTTTATGACGGATGCGAGCAAAAATATTTTTTTTGTCTGTCTGTCTATCTATGGGATTTTTTTGTGTCCTTATAACTCGAGAACGGCTGGGTGGATCAACGTAAAATTTGATACAAATATCCATCCGAGGCACGATTCTAATCATTGATGTAACTCTTCTCCGTACCTCTCATAAAAAGGGGCCTACCCCCTTAAAATACATGCTGAACTAGGCGTAGAAGGGTGAGACAAAGATCATTTTCAGCCCC
The DNA here is from genome assembly GCA_946902985.2 of Meconema thalassinum. Lineage (NCBI taxonomy): Eukaryota > Metazoa > Arthropoda > Insecta > Orthoptera > Tettigoniidae > Meconema > Meconema thalassinum. The sequence goes on from OX336391.1 coordinate 221,308,720, forward strand.
TGAATGTGAGAAACCAACAGTTTTTGAGATATTCCCAGAAAACTAATTTCATTTAATAAACTAATGAAATAATGCAAGCCGGTAACCATGGCAACACAATCTCAGAAGTCCATCTGTTTCTGTAAGATGCAATGCCATTCCATTTATTACAATACTGCGAACGTTCGCAAACGGCTATAAGGTTATCAAGGAACCAACTTAAGCTGTAAAATTCATCAATACGTATATAATGCGCTTAAGGGGGTCAATGGGTACTCTAGAACTTGTCCACGCCCTTTACACGTGCGGGTATGGTAAGGAAGGACTATTATATCCCTATCCCTATATTGTTATATTATAATAATTATTATTATAGTTATTATCATTATTATGGCGTACAATTACGAGATAAATCTCATTTTCAACCCCTTGGTGTCAGAAACAAAACTCGGGGTCCCTAAACAAATGAAGGAATGTGGGCCAGTAACCATGGCAACGGCATCTCAAGAGGTGACATCCAACTTTCAATCTATTTCTGAAAGAAGAAATGCCACTCCATTTATTACATTTCTCTGAAAGTTTGCAAATGGCTGTAAGGTTATCACGGAACCAACTAAAACTGTAAAATTCGTCTATGCGCTTAAGGGGATCAAGGAGTACCCTAGATTTTTTCACACAACTTACACGTGCGATATGTCGTACAGGAGGTCTATTATATCTCCAAACAGCAACATTATTTTCAAAAATTCCTGATTTGAATTGTGTTGCTGCTTTTAGGAATTTAGGCCATTGGAGGCTAAAAAACCTGAATTTTCATGCACCATAAGCCTTTATAATTTATTAAAAGGGTCTTCCTGTGGTTGGGCACTGGACACAACGGTTAGGGTCAGTTTGTATGTGACGTGTATTGCGGTCGTCTACCAGGTTTTCAATTTTATTTTCACGTCAGGAAGAACACGTTAGGTAAATTTAGTTTGAGAGCACATTTTAACTAATCCTTTTTCTTTGTCGACAAACAGGTTCCAAGCCCCTAACAATAGCAACAGTAGCTCAATTTATAACGTCTGGTTATTAATACCGAAGACCGTTCGAAGAACGGGTACTTCTGCTAGTTCGTATGATATTTAAAAGTAAAATTCTAAAGTTATGAATTATTCTTAAGTCTTAAGTTAGCTACAATCCCGGCGCGTGTTTGTGTGTAGAATTTGTCTGATAATCAGTCTTATTGTGATGGCTGTATTAGTGTGTGTACATGTATTTGTAATTTAGATGAGGATGGGGAAGGAGGGGCCGTGGCCTTAATTCAGGAAACAACCCGGCGTTCGCCTTGAGTAAAAGTGGGAAATCACGGAATTCCACTTCCAGGATGGCTGAGGAGGGAATCAACCCTCAGACAAGAATCAAATATGTTGGCAGAGCCGGGAATCAAACCCGGGCCTCCGTGATGACAAGATAAACGTGCTAGCCACTACGCAACGTGGTGGACTACATTATAAGGGCTAGTTGCACGTGGTCTACAAACAGAGTGACTTTGAAACAGTGAATAGTCTACAACCCTCTTTGAACCCAACAGCAAGAAAGGCGGCATCGGTGGAATAGTTAATAGCATGCTGAGCTTCTATGCCCAGGGTCGCAGGTTCAATCCCGGTCAAATTCATCGGATCTTTTAAGAGCGTTAAAAATCCCTCAGTACGCCTTCCTTTGAAGGAGAAGTAAAGCCGACGGTCCCATGTTATAGATTTATGGCATGATAAAGAACCTTCCACTAATTACACTTGTGAGAAGCTAAATTAAAGGTTATATTTAACTAATGCTCTTAGGTTCCAACGTTCGTCACAAGGAGCCAACTACGGTGGCATCTAGTAACAAAGTTCAGAACTAGTTGGTCGTTGACAGTGGCGTTTGGTAGCAAAAGTTGGAACTACTTGAAAATCATTATGTCTGCAGTCCTTACTTGAATTAAAAACAGATAACACACACAAATACAGCCATCACAATTAACACCGGTTATCAGACAGATTCTACACACACCCAAGGTGCACGAGGCTACATGACTGCGTTGTCGCAGCCCCTAAATTGAGGAACCAACCAACCACAATAAATGATTCTGAAAATCATCACGATTTTAGTAGTGGGGGACAAATGGTAAGGGTGCATTTCTAGTAATTTAAGGTGACGCGGACTATATACGGAGGTTAAGGATCTGGAAAGGTTATTTGGATAAGGACCCTGTCTACTAAGTTCCTGGTTCATACTGCTCAAGGATCGGGGGGAAAATGATTTGCAATGCAAACTGAAGCAATAGAACGCTTCTTTGAGCTTGTCGTCCCTGGATACACACTCCAGATTCCGTCAGTACTGTCAGTCGGTGGCAGGGAATTGCTCTTAGGTGTAATCTCCAGGGATATAGCGGGGTTTTCCTAACGTCCATTTGCCTAATTATGTTGTTTTCCAATCTCGCTTCATCAAGCGTCGCATTTGGAGGTTCCGCCGCAAAGCAAACATTTTGTAACAGGAGCCTATGTTTGTAAAAACGAGAGCTGTAGGTACTAACGCTAAGGCGCAGCACTAGGCAATGGGGTCAAGCTATCTGCCTACGTGGCAGACAAGCGTTCGAGCCCCATCGTCGGTCGTAATTGAAATGGCTTTCTATGTTTTCCCATTTTTGGTTGGTTGGTAGGTTCCTTAATTTAGGAGCTGCGACAACGCGGCCATGTAGCCCCGTGTCTTTTTGTGTGTGTGTAGAATCTGTATGATAACCGGTGTTAATTGTGATGACTGTATTAGTGTGTGTTATTCAAGTAAGCAATGCAGACAATAATTTCAAGTAGTTTCTACTTTTGCTACCAAATGCTACCGTCCACAACACCTAGCTTGCGTACTTGGCTAATAGATGGCATCGCAGTCTGGAACTAATAAAGCGTTATCAATTCTAACCTACAACGTTTGGCTTCACACAAGTGTAGTGAGTGGATGGTTCTTTTTCATGCCATAAATCTATGACATGGGACCGCCAGCTTTACTTCCCCTCTTAAGGAAGGCATACTGAGGGATTTTAACGCTCTTTAATAATCCGACGACTTCGGCCGGGTTTTTATTCAAGTAATAAATGTTCAAATCACACTTGCAAGATGTCTTTCCGTAAGTATTAGCCTAATCCTCAGAGACAAAACATTTTACAAATAGTTGTTGGTTGAAGTAAAAATTCAGACTTTCACGACCGGCGTAGAAATAGGAATGTCTGTTTCGCGGGCTTATAGGCCGTGTTCTAAGGACATTTTGTTGTCCTGGCGTTTCGCTGAAAACTGCGTTCAGCATGTTCACAGGTTACATCAAGCGAGGTTTTTCTTGTTTTCTCACAAGTTAACATTTTTCATGACTTTAAGGGTTTCCAAAAATTACAAATTCATTTGCGGTTACATGATAAATATCTTAGACTATATTTGATCTGTGTAAGTTAACATCATAGCATTGGGTTCGTCTGCGGAGCTGTGAACTAAATGGAGGGCTGCTTCATCGACGAATAGGAAACCAGACCACGCTTGGGCTTTAATAGAGTCACTGCAATTGCAATGGTACCTATTGCATATTAATCGTTATTGGTTCGAGAACTCCAGAACTGTGCATGGCCCGTGGCAGAGAGATATCATATCGTATTCATGCTTGGCTAAATGTGATGCCGTTATAACCAAACTGGTAACTATCTTGATAAATTGAGTGTAGTATTATGTGAAACATTATCACTGAACAAGGGACATTATTCGCTCTTAAATTGTATGTTGCGATTATCTCAATCATATTTCTACCACACCCCTCAACGCTGTAGCAATCGTTCAGAATTTTTCTCACCAAACTTGCCCTCTTACGCAGTTCATTTTACACTACATTAGAAATGTACCTTTACAACCATGCGGCATAATTGGCATTAAGAAAGTAATTTCTTGCTAAAATGATCGCTTATCCAAACTCATTTCAGTCCTAAAAATAAATTATATATGTCAGTTGATTTTCATCTTGACTGGCTACGTGGTGCAGCGGTAACGTTCTCACTTGCTGTTCCCAAGGTTTCAGGATCAAAACCTGGTGCAGTCAGTTAGCATTTGAGGGTGCGCAAATGCAAGGGAGCTGAGTCAGTACATTTCCTGACATGTTAAAGATGCCCTTTGGGGCAAAATTCCGGCTCCCAGGCATGGCGTCTCTAAATACCACAGTAGTTAAAAGAAACGTAAAACATACTATTATATAATTTTCTTTTATCTTTTCATCAAATTAATGCCCGGTTTGATTTCGAGATCTCGGAAACTAAGCGTCGCCCAGTGTTCAAACCTATACCAATCGAATCGGAATTGAAAAAAAAAAATAGATTCAAAAAAAGTCTGTATATATGAATGTATGTATGTATGTATGTATGTATGTATGTATGTATGTATGTGCGTGACGTTTTTGCGTTTAGCAAATTACAGGTCGCAATTTTCAAGATATCGAGCTGAAATTTGGTACGGTGAAAGACTTGGGGCCTGTGACGAACACTATTGTTGGGCGTTAAAATCGGTGCAGGGCCGGACCTTTTTTGGGGGCCCTGAATTCAATCCTATTTTTTGAATCGATATATCTCGGAAACGGTTGATCGTGTCGAAAAACGTTAAAGGTACAGGTGTAAGACCACCGCGGTATGCAACTTTTTTACTCATAATGATTTTTTGATATCTCTCACCGTTTTCTTTTTTTTGGGGCCCTGAAGATGTCATTGTGCGTGACATATTTGGGTTTAGCGAAGTACAGGTCGCAATTTTCAAGATATCGAACTGAAATTTGGTGCGGTAAAAGACTTAGACCCTGTGAGGACACCTATTGTCGGGCGTTAAAAACGGTGCAGGGCCGGATCTTTTTTGGGGGCCCTGAATTTCAAACTTTTTTTTTGGAATCGATATATTTCGGAAACGGTTGGTCGTATAGAAACACGATAAATGTACAGGTGTAAGATCTCCGCGGTATGCAACTTTTTTACTCAAAACGATATTTTGATATATTTCACCGTTTTCTTTTTTTGGGGCCCTGAAAATGTCCATTGTGCGTCACATTTTTGGGTTTAGCGAAGTACAGGTCGCAATTTTCAAGATATCAAGCTGTAATTTGGAGCGGTGAAAGAGGTACCCTGTGAGGAAACCTGTTGTCGGGCGTTAAAAATGGTGCAGGGCCGGATCTTTTTTGGGGGCCAGTATTTCAAACTTTTTTTTTAGAATCGATATATCTCGGAAACGGCTGGTCGTATCGAAAAACGTTAAATGTACAGGTGTAAGATCTCCGCGGTATGCAACTTTTTTACTCAAAGCGATTTTTTGATATCTCTCACTGTTTTCTTTTTTGGGGGCCCTGAAGATGTCCATTGTGCGTGACATATTTGGGTTTAGCGAAGTACAGGTCGCAATTTTCACGATATCGAACTGAAATTTGGTACGATGAAAGAGATAGGGCCCGTGAGGTACCCTATTGTTGGGTGTTATAGTCGGTGCAGGGCCGGACCTATTTTTGGGGCCCTGAATTTCATCCCTTTTTTTGGAATCCATATATCTCAGAAACGGCTGGTCGTATCGAAAAACGTTAAATATACTATACAGGTGTAAGATCTCCGCGGCATCTAACTTTTTTACTCAAAACGATTTTTTGATATCTCTCACCGTTTTCTTTTTTGGGGGCCCTTAAAATATCCGTTGTGCGTGACATTTTTGCGTTTAGCAAAGTACAGGTCGCAATTTTCAAGATATCGAACTGAAATTTGGAGCGGTGAAAGAGTTAGAACCTGTGAGGAAACCTGTTGTCGGGAGTTAAAACGGTGCAGAGCCGGATCTTTCTTGGGGGCCCTGAAATTCAAACTTTTTTTGAATCGATATATCTCGGAAACGGTTGGTCGTATCGAAACATTAAATGTACAGGTGTAAGATCTCCACAGTATGCAATTTTTACTCACAACGATTTTTTTTATATCTATCACCGTTTTCTTATTTTTGGGGCCCTGAAAATATCCATTGTGCGTGACATTTTTGCGTTTAGCAAAGTACAGGTCAAAATTTTCAAGATATCAAGCTGAAATTTGGTACGGTGAAAGAGTTAGGGCCTGTGAGGAACGCTACTGTTGGGCGTTAAAATCGGTGCAGGGCCGGACCTCTTTTTGGGGCCCTGAATGTCATCCTTTTTTTGAATCGATATGTCTCGGAAAAAGTTGGTCGTATCGAAAAACGTTAAATATACAGGTTTAAGATCTCCTCGGTATACATCGTTTTTATTAATGACGATTTTTTGATATATATCACCGTTTTCGGTTTTTGGGGCCCTGAAGATGAATGTATGTGAGTGACGTTTTTCCGTTTAGCAAAGTACAGGTAGCAAGTTTCAAGATATCGAACTGAAATTTGCTACGGTGAAAGGACTATGGCCTATGAGGAACCCCATTGATGGGAGTTAAAATCGATGCAGGGAAGGCCTTTTTTTTTGGGCCCTGAATTTCATCCTTTTTTTTTTGAATCGATATACATGTATCTCGAAAACAGTTGGTCGTATCGAAAAACATTAAATGTGCAGGTGTAAGTTCTCCGCGATATGCACCTTTTTACTCATAACGATTTTTTGGATATCTCTCACCGTTTTCTTTTTGTGGGGCCCTGAAGGTGTACGTATGTGCGTGACGTTTTTGCGTTTTGTGCGTGACGTTTTTGCGTTTAGCAAAGTACAGGTCGCAATTTACAAGGTATCAAGCTGAAAATTGGTACAGTGAAAGAGTTGGAGCTTGTGAGGAACCCTGTTGTTGGGCGTTAAAATCGATGCAGGGCCCGACCTTTTTGGGGCCCTGAATTTCATCCTTTTTTTGGAATCAATATATCTCGGAAACGGTTGGTCGTATCGAAACAAGTTAAATTTACAGGAGTAAGATCGGTGTGATTAGAATCTATTTTACCCCTTATGATGTTTTGATATCTCTCACCGTTTTCATTTTCTGGGGCCCTGAATTTCCTCCTTTTTTTTCGAATCGTTATATCTTGAAAACGGTTGGTCGTATCGAACAAAGTTAAATCTACAGGTGTAAGATCTCAGTGATTAGCAACTTTTTAACCCTTATGATTTTTTGATATCTCTCACCATTTTCTTTTTTGGGACCCTAAATTTTATCCTTTTTTTGGAATCGATATATCTGGGAAACGGTTGGTCGTATCGAAACAAGTTAAATTTACAGGAGCAAGATCGGCGTGATTAGAATCTATTTTACCCCTTATGATGTTTTGATATCTCTCAACGTTTTCATTTTCTGGGGCCCTGAATTTCATTCTTTTTTTTTTTCGAATCGTTATATCTGGAAAATGGATGGTCGTATCGAACAATGATAAATCTAGAGGTGTACGATCTCAGTGATTAGCAACTTTTTTAACCCTTATGATTTTTTGATATCTCTCACCATTTTCATTTTTTTTTGGCCCTGAATTTTATCCTTTTTAGCTTATTTTCAATTTTGAAAAAATAGGCTTATGAGATCACCTTTTGTCCGTGTGTGTGTGCGTGTGTGTGTGTGTGATTCGTGTGTGTGTCCCCCCCTAATAAAATCTAAATGGCTGGAGCGATTTCAATGAAACTCGGAAAGTTCATAGCACTATTCCCGGCGACCTCGACCGTGCCCTTCAAATTTTGTTAGGACTCACCAATCCAACATGGCGGTTGTGCGAAATATTTCACCAGCATTCAATATCTCCGAAACTGTTACCGAAATTACCCTGACATTTTCTATGGTGATAGAGGAAACTACTATAAGTTCACTTATGTGACTTTTGAAAACCTGGTAACTACAAAACCAACATGGCGGCCAAGCGAATTTGCGACTTTTAAATAGACGTTTCTCGCGATTTGACCAACCAAACGCAATGAAACTTGGTACAGTATATGTTTATATACATTGTAATGCACCGACATCTAACTTCGTTCAATTGTTTACATAATCACAAGATGGCGGATGTGCGAAATATTTCACCGGCATTCTATATCTCTGAAACTATTAGCGGTAACCCCCTGAAATTTTGTACGGAGATAAAAGGCACTACTGGAAGTCCATCTATAAGACTTTCAAAAACCGGTTAACTACAAAACGAACATGGCGGCCAAGCGAATTTGAAAGTTTTAAATAGACTTTTATCGCGATTTAATGTTCCAAGCGCACTGAAACCTGGCACAGGAAATATTTATACACATTGTAATCCACTGGTATCTAATTTAGTTCAATTGTTTACATAACCTCAAGATGGCGGCAGTGCGAATTTTAAAATTAAGATTTTATTTATTGTGATGTAGTCATGCGATCGAAGTGAAAGTTTGAATAATGAACCTACGCAATAATTTTCCTTTAATGGTACAAGACTCTATGGCCTATACATTTAACAATCCAACATGGCGACCATCCGAAATATTTAGACGATACTGAATATCTACGAATCTATTTTAGTAATCAAACTGCATTTTTTAATGTTCATAGGGGCTATGAACTTAAGTTCACCTATAGGACTTTAAATAACCTGGTGATCACAAATCCAAAATGGGGGTGACGCAAATTATAAATATTCACATGGACGTTTCTCGCAATTTAACCATCCGCGTGCAGTGAAACTTGGTACAGTAAATCCTTATACGAATGTTAATCCACTGGCATCTAATTTATTTCAATTGTTTCCATAACCTCAAGATGGCAGCTGTGAAAAATTTTAAAATCTCCTTGTTTTTTCTTGTGTCCTAATTATGCGATTGAAGTTTGAATACTACACATTCACAATAATCTGCATGTAACAGTACATAACTCTAGGACCTACATATATAAAATCCAACATGGCGACCATCCGAACTATTTAGTCGGTTCTCAATATCTACGAATCTATTACAGCAATCAAACTGAAATTGTGTATGTTGATTGAGGCAATTAACATAAGTAGGATATATGAAAATAGGCTGTATAGTTCTTCACGGAACTACTTGTTTTTTTTGGAATCGATATATCTAAGAAACCGTCGGTCCTATCGAAAAAGTTAAATCTACTGGTGTAAGATCTCAGTGATTAGCAACTTTTCTATCCGATATGATGTTTAGATATCTCTCATCGTTTTCTATTTTTGGGGCCCTGAATTTCATACTATTTTTTCGAATCGTTATATTTCGGAAACCGCCGGTCCTATCGAAAAAGTTAAATATACAGGCGTAAGATCTCAGTAATTAGCAACCTTTTTACCTCTTATCATATTTTGATATCTCACACCGTTTTGATGTTATTAAATGTTTTTGGTTTTTGAAAAACAAATTGGGGCCCAAAAATATATAATAATTCGTAAAAATTCACCTGAAGGTCTCATTGAATTCTACGGAAAATTTTCTATAATAATCCGTTTTTAACTTTTCGATAAGTTAAAAAATGCTCGAAATACAAGGGCGTTCCCAAAATGCATACTTTTCACAATCATCCTGTAGTTCGAAAACCAAGAGGGCAGCGATGATTTCGATTGCACCATCGGTTTGTTTCATAAAAAAGTGGGATGGAATTGCGAAATCCGTTTTGCTCTATTTTGACTCGTTTCCAAGATACCCGCCAAATACATCGAAAAGGCGCCACCCTGTACAGCCGTATTCAATTAAAAAGCATACACGTATTACAATGAGCCCCAAATTTTGACATACAATTTATTATTAAAGGTTACCATACGTCATAGGTTAAACAAACCTTTCTTCTTCTTTTCGGCATCATCAAATGCAAAAAGCTAGATACAGTGCCGGATTACCAGCGCGGGGCCTGTACCATAGGGCAGCCAGGGCTCTTTACTTTATGGTAAAACAATATACAGGGTATTCGAGGTGGACGGGTGGAAGAAAACTATTACAGATATTTCATAACTATGTGATGGTTTAAGCATTGCCTATGAATCCTCAAATATATTTACAGCTGTAAGATATTTTCCATTTCCGAGGACGTTTGGCTTTCATAACCATGTGATGGTGTCAGCATTGCCTTGAATAACATTTTATAATTTTCCTAAATTTCCACGCAATCGGGCCGAAGGTCCAAAATGCAAGGCTGCAGGCCCAGCTGCCAACGAAGTTGTTGTATGAGATTATTACCCATCTTGCTCGCCGCAATGTTGCGAAACCGTCTAGCAGCACTAGACCATGGGGTCAAGCTATCTACCTACTCGGCAGACAAGCGTTCCGTCGTAATTGAAATGGCTTTCTATGCTTTCCCATTTTTGGTTGGTTGGTTCCTTAGTTTAGGGGCTGCTACAACGCGGCCATGTAGCCCCGTGTCTTTTTATGTGTGTGTAGAATCTGTCTGATAACCGGTGCTAATTGTGATGAATGTATTAGTGTGTGTTATCTGTTTTAATTCAAGTAAGCAATGCAGACAATAATTTCAAGTAGTTTCTACTTTTGCTACCAAATGCTACCGTCCACGACACCTAGCTTGCGTACTTGGCTACTAGATAGCATCGCAGTCTGGAACTAATAAAGCGTTATCAATTCTAACCTACAAATTTTGGCTTCACACAAGTGTAGTTAGTGGATGGTTCTTTTTCATGCCATAAATCTATGACATGGGACCGCCAGCTTTACTTCCCCTCTGAAGGAAGGCATACTGAGGGATTTTAACGCTCTTTAATAATCCGACGACTTCGGTCGGGTTTTTATTCAAGTAATAAATGTTCAAATCATACTTGCAAGATGTATTTCCGTAAGTATTAACCTAATCCTCAGAGACAAAACATTTTACAAATAGTTGTTGGTTTAAGTAAAAATTCAGACTTTCACGACCGGCGTTGAAATAGGAATGTCTGTTTCGAGGGCTTATAGGCCGTGTTCTAAGGACATTTTGTTGTCCTGGCGTTTCGCTGAAAACTGCGTTCAGCATGTTCACAGGTTACATCAAGCGAGGTTTTTCTTGTTTTCTCACAAGTTAACATTTTTCATGACTTTAAGGGTTTCCAAAAATTACAAATTCATTTGCGGTTACATGACAAATATCTTAGACTATATTTGATCTGTGTAAGTTAACATCATAGCATTGGGTTCGTCTGCGGAGCTGCGAACTAAATGGAGGGCTGCTTCATCGACGAATAGGAAACCAGACCACGCTAGGGCTTTAATAGAGTCACTGCAATTGCAATGGTACCTATTGTATATTAATCGATATTGGTTCGAGAACTCCAGAACGGTGCATGGCCCGTGGCAGAGAGATATCATATCGTATTCATGCTTGGCTAAATGTGATGCCGTTATAACCAAACTGGTAACTATCTTGATAAATTGAGTGTAGTATTCTGTGAAACATTACCACTGAACAGGAGACATTATTCGCTCCTAAATTGTATGTTGCGATTATCTCAATCATATTTCTACCACACCCCACAACGCTGTAGCAATCGTTCAGAATTTTTCTCACCAAACTTGCCCTCTTACGCAGTTCATGTTACACTACATTAGAAATGTACCTTTACAACCATGCGGCATAATTGGCATTAAGAAAGTAATTTCTTGCTAAAATGATCGCTTATCCAAACTAATTTCAGTCCTAAAAGTAAATTATATATGTCAGTTGACTTTCATCTTGACTGGCTACGTGGTGCAGCGGTAACGTTCTCACTTGCTGTTCCCAAGGTTTCAGGATCAAAACCTGGTGCAGTCAGTTAGCATTTGAGGGTGCGCAAATGCAAGGGAGCTGAGTCAGTACATTTCCTGACATTCCGGCTCCCAGGCATGGCGTCTCTAAATACCACAGTAGTTAAAAGATACGTAAAACATACTATTATATAATTTTCTTTTATCTTTTCATCAAATTAATGCTCGGTTTGATTCCTCACAAAAAATACCATCAAATACGACAAATTACTATTATCATTATTTCCTGGCAACTGTTAAAAGTAGAGAGTGTGGAGAACCCTCGTGGATGAAAGATAGCTTTGAAGCCATTTTCCTTTGTTGCCATATTGACAATTGATATCGTAACATTCAGTCGGTCAACACAAAATCATTCCAATAACTGGAATATCCGAAAAAATAACCTTAAATTCATTGCCTGTGATTGAGATAAACGACGGTGGATCGAGAAGTCTTTGCCCCTATTTTTTGCTCCCTCCCAATAAAAAGGTATGTACAAATAAACGTACTATTCTACGTACTGTACCCTTATATCTGGATGATCCACCAAAATCCAAGGATGGACAAAACAATGGATTGTAGCATCTTGAAGTCCCGGCTAAAAACAACACAGTGCTACTTGGCGAAAACACTCAGAATAACTAACACATATAAAAGATCAGGGAATCGTAAAAACCTGCCTGTCATATTTATTGACATTAACAAATACACGTTTCCTAACACTAGCATTCATTATATGCATTATTAACGTTCAATTAGATCAAATTACTAAATGTCATTACTTTGTTACATTAAATACATGTTGGTTTCTTCTAGAAACTGATCAAAATTATTTTTAAACTCTTTCATAATCTCAAATAAAATAATGAAATAAATCGCAACATACAACTGCTGTGCCCTAGGTAACGGGAGTTTTATAACAAGATAAAATGTTATAAAGTTAAAAAAAAATCCCCAAATAAAATGAATTTACCCCTGACGTAGATCTCCGTCATTACAAAAACTATTCATTACTCTATACATATTTAAACTACAAATTAAACAAGTAGTTCCGTGAAGAACTATACAGCCTATTTTCATATATCCTACTTAAGTTAACTGCCACTATCAACATACAAAATTTCAGTTTGATTGCTGTAATAGATTCGTAGATATTGAGAACCGACTAAATATTTCGGTTGGTCGCCATGTTGGATTTTATATATGTACTGTAGGTCCTAGAGTTATGTACTGTTACATGAAGATTCTTGTGTACGTGTAGCATTCAAACTTCAATCGCATGATTAGGACACAAGAAGTAACAAGTGGATTTTAAAATTTCGCACAGCAGCCATCTTGTAGTTATGGAAACAATTGAAATAAATTAGATGTCAGTGGATTAACATTCGTACTGTACCAAGTTTCACTGCACTCGGGTGGTTAAATTACGAGAAACGACCATGTGAATATTTATAATTCGCGTCGCCGCCATGTTGAATTTATGATCACCAGGTTATTTAAAGTCCTATAGGTGAACTTAAGTTCATAGCTCGTATGAACATAAAAAATCAGTTTGATTGCTATAATAGATTCGTAGATATTCAGAGCCGTCTAAATATTTCGGATGGTCGCCATGTTGGATTGTTAAATGTATAGGCCATAGAGTCATGTACCATTAAAGGAAAATTATTGCGTAGGTTCATTATTCAAACTTTCACTTCAATCGCATGATTACGACACAAGAAATAAAAACTTAATTTTAAAATTCGCACAGCCGCCATCTTCAGGTTATGTAAATAATTGAACTAAATTAGATACCAGTGCATTACAATGTGTATAAACATTTCCTGTACCAGATTTCATTGCGTTTGGAACATTAAATCACGAGAAAGGTCTATTTAAAATTTTCAAATTCGCTTGGCCACCATGTTCGTTTTGTAGTTAACCGGGTTTTGAAAGTCTTATAGATGAACTTCCAGTAGTGCCCTTTATCTCCGTACTACATTTCAGGGTGATACCGCTAATAGTTTCAGAGATATAGAATGCCGGTGAAATATTTCGCACATCCGCCATCTTGTGGTTATGTAAACAATTGATCGAAGTTAGATGTCGGTACATCACAATGTGTATAAACATATACTGTACCAAGTTGTATTGCGTTTGGTTGGTTTAATCGCGAGAAACTTCTATTTAAAACTCTCAAATTCGCGTGGCCGCCATGTTGGTTTTGTACTTACCAGTTTTTCAAATGTCACATAGGTGAACTTCTAGTAGCTCCCTTTATCACCGTAAAAAATTTCATGGTGATATCGGGAATAGGTTTGGAGATATTGAATGCTGGTGAAATATTTCGCACAGCCGCCATGTTGGATTGGTGAGACGTAACAAAATTTGAAGGGCACGGTCGGGGTCATCCGGAATAGTGCTATGAACTTATCGAGTTTCATTGAAATCGCTCCAGCCGTTTGGACGTTATTAGGGACACACACACACACTCCTCACACACACACACACACACACACATGCACACACACACGGACAAAAGGTGATCTCATAAGCCTATTTTATCAAAATTGAAAATAGGCTAAAAATTAGAATACGCATAAATATAACTATAAACCTTTCTTTAAATTCTAAATATTATTTATATACAACACAAATATTAACGCTGTAGATCAGCATCTACTCAATTTAAAAATAGAATATATACAACGGGCCAACTGCCTTCTTTACAGACAATATAGACATAAATTGTCTTCCTATTTCTTCACTATTCAACGGACTTAAGAAAATTATCATTCACCATACTATGTCTTATTCGTGAAACCGTTACAATTCGGGATTCTATAAACCATACAATTAAGTAAAGACATCATAGACCTCCTACAACTGGTCTGTCATCAAAATAAAAATACTTAATATAAATATAATCTTCCAATTTGTTGAATAATCACCGTAAATTCAATATCTGATTAAGAACCGCCTAAATAGAGCTCAGTTTACTCTCAGTTTCAACAAAGATCCATTGATCCTATAATTTCTTTCAGATTCAACTTCATCTAGGATCCGCTGTCCTAATGCTTTCAAGAAGTTTCAACTCTATGATACTATCGCAATAACTTCCAATATTAATAAACACCAACAATACTGCTTCTTCATAAAACATCATATTTCAACATGAAAATATGCGCAAGTCTGTCACTACAGACATTCCTTCAACAATGGACCAATGGCTTCACAATGCTCATTGTCGTACAACAAATACCTCCGTCTGCTTCGGGAATAAATAAATCTCTTTCTTAGAGATGCTTCGCAGTTTCTTCCAAAATCATATTATTCTGAACTATCTTCTCGTTAACAAATTCTTTTCATAGTCTCAACATCCTTAATAAAAATATGTAATAAAATACTGGTTCAATCGATGAATTAATTTAACAGGTAATACGATAAAATACTAGTCTTCTAATAACAAGTATTATTTCTTTTATATATCACTCACATTTCCATAAAGCTTCCTATTAGCTATGATATTTCCTTTAAATTCTTTCTTCAAAATCTTATTACTCCAACAATACGCTGTAATTTTATTAACTTCAGATTATATTCTTTAAAAATTATTTCTTTAATATATTTCTCATAAACTTTTATACTTTATGTTTGTTAGTCACCAAATATTTATAACCAAATCTGTCTACAAGTTATCAGATCGTGACTTTACATGGATCTCTACATAAGCTCTTTAAGAATCGCATTCTCTAAAATATACCTCTGTATAACATTCTTGGAATACATTTCCATTATTATCATCGTTGTCAAAGAACAATATCTTACCATTCAGAAACTGACAAAATGTGATCTAAACACATTTAAACTTGACCATAAAATATTCTGAACTAAACTGTAAAATCTCCTCGTTCAAATTTTGAAAATCGCAAAATTCCAAAAATTCAAATAAAAATTCTAAATTTTCAAAATCGACGAAAATCGTGAATAAACATCCGCATGACATAGTTATGAAAATATAACATCAAACACTATAACAATATTATGTAAACGTAGAAAAATGGCATTAATAAACAATTGCCGGATATTCTCAAAAGTTTCTACAATACTCTACAGGATGGGATATATCGTTGGTCCTTAGACTACCTTGTGTTGCGTTATAGATGACTAGAAGTGGGCTTTCTTCGCTATCCTTCAGAAACGGATTGTTTCTAATAGCGCGAGACTGCATGATGTCGTGTGGGCTTCTACGGTCTCCTACAGAAGTCCCCATGCGGTCAGGTATGGGATTCGAACTCCATCATCTTCGTGTGGCCGTCCTTTCTGTTGGTGAATCTTCTTGTGTGAGATGGGATACCCTTTCTCGCTTGATGGCACTGGGATCAACCCTAGCCACCCTCGTTCGTGAATTCTTCTGTCTTCTTTCGCCAAAGTTCTGATATATGTATTCGTCATTTTAGTTGGTGAAATGACATTGTAGATGTAGAATATTTTACATGGGAGAGACGAGATGTTAATCTCCCCCACGAGATTGATGTTATGTCATTTCGAATACTCTCGTTGTCGTTAAAGTTCCGTTCCCATTAACATCTTAGTTGGTCATTATAACTCCTGTAGATTCAGTCGTATATTCCTCCCTCAACTTCAGTAATTTTGACATGGTTAAAAATGTAGATTAATTTCTATAAACCTTTAAATATCGTTGTTTGTCGACTTGATATATATTTGCACAAACTAAGTGCCTTCGTTCGTTAATATCTTCTTCAGAAATATGGTAATCTCTATCAGCTTTGTTATATTGCTGAGTATTTCCTTGAGACGTCCTTCTCTCATGAAGTTGTAAGTATTAAGAGCCTCGATTCTTCTCTCTCGTCCCCCTCGTCAATGCTCAAGTAAGCGTCCTTTTCAGAACATGGATCTGATTGGTTGCTTATTATCGATGATAGTAATAATCCTTAATTAAACGTATAATTAGCCGCAATGTTAATAAGTGGTTCTTATTAGCCTACTTTCGATTTTTGCAAAAAAATGAAAGTAGACTTATGAGATCAACACAGGGCGAAAAAACGTGTGTCTGTGTGTGTGTGTGTATGTGTGAGTCTGTGTGTGTGTGTGTGAGTGTGTGTACCCTGAATGTCTGTCCCCCCTATCAATTCGAACACGGTAAACGCGAATTGAACGAAATTTGGTACAGAGGTAGCACTAGCAAAGGGCACCTCAGTGTCATGTTTTATATTGCCGCCATCTTGACGGAAACGTAATGGAGGCCACACAAATGTTGAAAGCTTAAATCAAATTACGATTAACCTAATCATCCGATCTCTACCAAATTTTGCAATAACATATCTTTATGGAGGGAGCATCCTTTGACCAAACTAATAGGTCATTAGCCTAATATTTTGCGGATGGCGGCCATCTTTGTGTTAAAATCGATTCCCCCTATCAATTCGAACACGGTGAAACCGAATGGGACGAAATATGGTACAGAGGTCGCACTAGCAAAGGGCACCTCAGTGTCTTGTTTTATATCGCCGCCATCTTGACGGAAACGGAATGATGGCCACCCAAATGTTAAAAGCTTAAATAAAATTACGACCATCCTAATAATTTGATCTCTACCAGATTTTGCAACAACATGCCTTTTTGTGGAAAGCATCTTATGACTAACTACAAGGTCATCAGCCCAATAGTTTGCAAATAGCGCCCATGTATGTGTGCAAATCCATTCCCCATATCAATTCAAACACGGTGAAACCGAATTGAATGAAATTTTTTACAGAGATAGCACTAGCAAAGGGCACCTCATATTCATGTTTAATATCCCTATAGCACGTTGTATTTCAACAAGCTACTACAACCAACATTCAATTATACTCCTTGAAAAGGACAAAGATTTATAACAATACCCATGCATTTAGGCGAAAGTAGGCTATATGTTCTTTACTGAACATCTTGTTTATTATTTAATATCTTCCCCGATATTACGATGTGTTAAAATCATGCTAGTAATTAGCTATGCTCATTACATTGTTTTCTCTTATCTAAGTTAGGACGCTTCTCATTGGCTGTGCGACACGCGTATTGCTCGAGACTTCCCCCACCATGCTCGAGACACACCTACAGCACGTGCGGGAATCAGCTCGCCTCGGGAGTCCTCGATTATCTCCGTGCAACATACACACATCAAAAAAAGTTTTGCATCACCTCGGTTCCCAGATCTCCGGCATATAGACGTTGACTGTGTATATTGTATCCAAGATACAGTCCCTTTGACTGTTCATAGATGTCACTAAAACTGCTCAAAGATGTAAACAACCATGCATGAGCAGGGCCTATTAGACGGAGGGGGTACGACAGCCGATCAGTTCCAGTCATTCCACCAGGACGAAGGTACGCTGCTCATGTTGTCTGTAGTTCTACCATGCCTAGAAGGTCAATACCGCAGTTCGATCGCGTCCGCATTGTTACTTTGTGTCAAGAAGGGCTCTCAACAAGGGAAGTTTCCAGGCGTCTAAGGGTGAACCAAAGCGATGTTGTTCGAACATGAAGGAGGTACAGAGATACAGGAACTGTCGATGACAGGCCTCGCTCAGGCCACCCAAGGGCTACTACTGTAGTGGATGACCGCTACTTACGGATTGCCGCTCGGAGGAACCCTGACAGCAATGCCACCATGTTGAATAATGCGTTTCGTTCAGCCACAGGACGTCGTGTTTCAACTCAAACTGTGCGCAATAGGCTGCATGATGCGCAACTTCACTCCCGACGTCCATGGCGAGGTCCAGCTTTGCAACCCCGACACCATGCAGCGCGGTACAGATGGGCCCAACAACATGCTGAATGGACCCCACGGAATTGGCATCACGTTCTCTTCACCGATGAGTGTCGCATATGCCTTCAACCAGACAATCGTCGGAGACGTGTTTGGAGGCACCCTGGTCAGGCTGAACGTCTTAGACACACTGTCCAGCGAGTGCAGCAAGGTGGTGGTTCCCTGATGTTTTGGGGTGGCATTATGTGGGGCCGACGTACGCCACTGGTGGTCATGGAAGGCTCCGAAACGGCTTTACGATACCTGAATGACATCCTCCGACCCATAGTGCAACCATATCGGCAGAATATTGGAGAGGCATTTGTCTTCATGGACGACAATTCTCGACCTCATCGTGCACATCTTGTGAATGCGTTCCTTCAAGATAACGACATCGCTCGACTACAGTGGCCAGCATGTTCGCCAGACATGAACCCTATCGAACATGCCTGGGATATGTTGAAAAGGGCTGTTTATGGACGTCTTGACCCACCAACCACTCTGAGAGATTTACGCCGAATTGTCGTTGAGGAGTGGGACAATTTGAACCAACAGTGTCTTGATGAACTTGTGGTAGTATGCCACGGCGAATACAGGCATGCATCAATGCAAGAGGACGTGCTACTGGGTATTAGAGGTAGTGGTGTGTACTGCAATCTGGACCACAAATGCTGAAAGTCTAGCTGTATGATGGTACAACATGCAATGTGTGGGTCTCATGAGCAATAAAACGAGCTGAAATGTTGTTTGTGTTGATCTCTATTCCCTTTGTATTTAACGGTTCCGGAACTCTTGGACCGAGGTGATGCAAAACTTTTTTTGATGTGTGTAGTTCCTTTCTGCTAAGAACTGTGCAGTCTAGTGCAATGTCTCCCACGTGACTGCTAATTTTCTCATTGGCCGGCTCGGTTAACTGGCTAACTCGGCGAGGTACAAACCTGTGGCTTGTTCCCAGAGTGCTATATTTTATCATGGGACTGTTTAGAAAACTTTTGAAGAGATTAATATTTCTAAGCTCATCTCTATAAGAATGAAAGTTTGTCTGTTTGTACTGAATTTCTACGTAAATTTGCGTTATTAACGCGTTTCAGACTGTTTTATGATGGATTCGTGCAAAAATATTTTTTTGTCTGTCTGTCTGTATGTCTGTTTGTTTGTCTGTCTAATAATAATGTTATTGGTTTTACGTCCCTTTTAACTACACTGGCTTTTAGAGACCCGGGGTGCCGGAATTTTGCCCCGAAAGTGATCTTTAACGTGCCAGTAAATCTACGGACACGGCTCCCTCACATTTGCGCACCCTCAAATGTCAGCTGACTGCGCCAGGATACGAATTTTTTTTTCTGTCTGTGGACAATTTGGTTCCCTTATAACTCGAGAATGGCCTGGTGAATCAACGTATAATTTGGTACTGATATCCATCAGAGGCACGCCTCCCATCATTGATGTATCTCTTCTCCGTACCTCTCTTAAAAGATGGCCTACCCCCTTAAAATGCATGCTGAAATGGGCGTAGAAAAACGAGACAAATCTCATTTTTAGCGTCTCAATGTGAGAAACAAAACTCGGGAGCTCTACGGGCCCCGAAAACCACATTTTAAGGTCCTAAAACCAACAGTTTTTGAGATACCGGTATACCCAAAAAACTAATTTCATTTATTAAGCTATTGAAATAATCCAAGCCGGTAACCATGGCAACACAATCTCAGAAGTCCATCTATTTCTGTAAGACGCAACGCCATTCCATTTATAACATTACTGTGATCATTTGCAAACGGCTATAAGGTTATCACGGAACCAACTTAAGCCGTAAAATTCATAAATACGTATATAATGCGCTTAAGGGGGTCAATGGGTACTAAAGGTCTATTATATCCCTATTCCTATATTATTAAATTATCATTATGATAATTGTTATATTATGGCGTACAAGGACGAGCATAACTCCCTTTCAGCTCCTCAGTGGCTCGATGGCTACTAGGTTTTAAGGCTCTAAACCACGTTTCTGAGATATTCCCAGAAAACTCATTTCATTTATTAAACTAATAAAGACCACCTCGTGGCGCAGTGGCTAGCATTGTTGGCTGTCACTCCCGAGGTACCGGGTTCGATCCCTGGCTCTGCCAAATTTAAATGTTTTGGTATGGTCTTGTACGCGGTTTCCCAGCCTCGTGATGCAAAATGGGCACCTACCGGATGCTATGGTAGGAGGAGGAGTGGAAAGGAACTGGCCACCCTACCACACGCAAACTCCGGCTCGGGATGCCTGGTTAGTGATCCCTGGACTTAGTCAAGGGCTCTTATTCAGGTCGCTTACGTCCCTGGAAGGGATATGTCACTATTTTATTTTATAAACTAATAAATAGATGACGAGTACAGAAGAAGACCAAATCAGGAGCTACATACTGAGAAAATCACAGATATGGCCAGGAAGAGACGTCTGGCTTTCTATGGACATGTCTCATGGATGAACCCAACAAGACTAACCAACCGGCTTATCAACTTCTGGGGGAAGAGAAAGAGCGTGACACCGTCGCTAACTGTAGTTAACAAGGATATCCAAGAACTGAAGATAGTGAAAAGTGATATTAGAAGCAGATCATATCTCAGAAAGGTACTTAAACAGAAAAGTTTTCAGGACAGACCACCCTGTTAGAAAACCGGCATCATCTGGACAAAAGAGAGGAAGGAGAAACATAGCCAGAGAATGCACGAATATTGGGAAAACATCAAGTCCTTCGCCAAGCTGAAAAGTTGAACGTTGTGGTCCTTAGCTGGCCCATCCGAAAGAAGAAGAAGAACAAGAAGATACTAATGAAGTAATGCAATTCGGTAACCACGACAACAGTACCACAAGAGGTGGCATCCAATTTTCCATCTATTTCTGTAAGAAGCAATACCACTCAATTTATTAAATTTCTGTTAAAGTTTGCAAATGGCTATAAGGTTATCGTGGAATCAAACATAGGCTTTAAAATTCAACAATGCGATTAAGGGGGTCAAGGAGTACCCTAGAATTTTTACACGTGACTTACACTTGCGATATGCGATATGTTGTACAGAAGGTCTATTATATCTCCACACATCAACATTATTTTCAAAAATTCCTGAATTGGAATAGTGTTTTTTGCAGCTTTTGGGAATTTGGGCCATTGGAGGCTAAAAATCCCGAATTTTCATGCACCACGAGCCTTTATCATTTATTAAAGGGGTCTTCCTGGGGATGGCGACTTTCCACAACTGTGAGGGTCAGTTTTAATTTGACATATATTGCGTTTCGTCTACGAGGTTTTCAATATTATTTTCAAGTCAGGAAGTACACGTTAGGTGAATTTAGTTTGAGAGCACATTTTAACTAATCATATTTTTGTCGACAAACGGGTTCATCGTAAAGATGATTTTGTTTGATACTGTGTGGTTGATATATCTTTATGTTTATGTACGCCAATAATTCAAGTTCAGGTGCTTGGAGCATCGTAAAATTAGGTATTGTAACCATGAGTCAATACACCAATCATTTAGAAAACTCTTCAACGTACTTCTCATAGATGGTGGGTATAAGGAACTACTTTTCAAAATACATGCTAAAATAGCGAAAAACAAAAATTCTCCTAGAAGGACGACCAAAGCATATGTTGCGCTTCTCAATGTGTGACACAAATCTAGGGAGTCCATAAAGGGTCTCCAAAACCACATTTTACGGCCCTTAAATTAACAGTGTCTGCGATATACCCAGAAAAAAAACTTCGTTCTGATAAACTTATGAAGGAATGACAAGCCCCTAACCATTGGAACAGTATCTCAATTGATAATGTCTGGTTATTAATACCGAAGACCGTTCGAAGAGCGGGTACTTCTGCTAGTATACATATAAGAGCACAGTACCTTACATTATTTTTTTTCCACATTTGTTCAGACATTTGTCCCATCGCAGCACAAAATTTGAGGTGCCCATGTGGTAGAATTCAGCCGGCTGACTGTGTAACCATCGTCGGGATGCTGTCTTGGCGTCATCGTTGCACGTGAGTAGTTGTCCTGCCAGGAAATTCTTCAGAGAACCATGCCAATGCGAGACCACATGTGGCAACAAGAACCGCCAACAAGCTCCAGTCATTTCACTGGGAGAGTCTGGACTACCCACCAACAGTCCAGACCTTGCCCCTAGTGATTTTCACGTTTTTGGTCCGCTGAAGAAGTTCAAGGTAGGACAGCGATTTACGTGCAACGATGATGCCAAGGCAGCAGTCCAACGGTGGTTCCACAGTTAGCCGGCGGAATTCTACCACAGGGGCATCTCAAATTTTGTGCTGTGATGAGACAAATGTATGAACAAATATGGAGACTATGTGGAAGGTGTAAGGTGCGTAGAACAGCATATATTTGTAATTACCAGTATGTATTTTTGTTTGGCTAGAAAAAGTTAGGGGCAAATACTTTTCGATCCGCCCATATCCCTCGTATATTGTTTTGGCCTAATGAAGAAATCCATTTATCGCTTATTCCAGTTATTGGAATATTTTTTGTTGACCGACAGACAGTTACATTGAAATTTCTCGTGATGGCGGCTTCGGTGGCGTAGTTGGTAGCATGCTGAGCTTCTATGCCCAAGATCGCGGGTTCAAATCCGGCCGAAGTCGTCGTATTTTTTAAGATCGTTAAAATTCCCTCAGTATGCCTTCCTTCGGAGGGGAAGTAAAGCCGGCGCGGCGGTCCCATGTCATAGATTTATGGCATGAAAAAGAACCTTCCACTAATTACACCAGTGTGAAGCTAAATTGTTTAGGTTAAGAATGTAAACAATGCTTTTAGGTTCCTACGTTCGTTGCCAAGAGCCGACTGCCAACACTGTTAGGCAAATTGCGTGCTTACCAGGAGAACTGCGTATGTTTAGGAGTTCACCTGACCACATACGCAATTTGCCTAACAGTGGTGGCCAAACAGTAGGATATCTTACAGGGGAGTCCTCACTCTCGTTTACGGTCGGCGGCAAACTTCTACGAAGAAGGTATCCAAAACTTTGTTCCACGCTATGACAAATGCCTGCAAAAGTTCGGCAGTTATGTGGAAAAGTAGTTTAAGAGGTGTAGAATGATGTGCAATAAATAATTTTTCTGTATCTGTACACAATTTAATTTTATTACCAAACGGAACTTACTTTCTGGACGTGCCTCGTATATGGTTATGAAATGTTGTCCTTGTTGTGCTACACAACCACAACCCCGAATAAATTGTACAGGTACAGTGTTATGACGCATGCGCCCAAAACTATTTCTTATTGTCTGTCGGTTTGCACGCTTATAACTCGGAAACGGCTGGGTGGATCAAGGTAGTTGCCCCGTGTTAGAATTTGTCTGCTAGCCCGTATCTCCGTGATGTCTGTAGTAGTGTTAGTGTATTTGTACACGAGGTAGAATTCGGGTAGGGAGAGGCCGTGGCCATTAGTTAGGTACCATTCCGACATTTGTCTGGAGTAGAAGTGGGAAGCCACGTAAAACCACGTAAAACCTCTTCAAGGATGGCTGAGGTAGGAATCGAACCCCCCTGTTCTCAGTTTTGCCTCACGAGGCTGAGTGTACCCTGTTCAAGCCCTCAGACCAGAATCAAATATCCTGGCAGAGCTGGGAATCGAACCCGGGTTTCCGCGGTGACAGTCAAGAACGCTAGCCACTAAGCAACGAGACGGACGGCTATGGAGTTAACTCATGCAAAGTACATGCTAAAATTGTCAAAATATCAATTTGTTGTTGTTGTTGAAGGGCGAGGCAGAGTTCATTTTGCGCCCCTCTATGTGAGAAACAAAATACATATAGCCCTAAAGAGACCCAGTCATACCATGTTTTACTGCCATAGAGTCAACCGTCTCTAAGATGTTTGTATCATGCCACCTCTGGTATGAGAGGCAAATCAAGAAAGAACTGGCTGTAACCATGGCAAAGCTAGCTCAATGGAACCCATTTGACTTTAGTTTATTAGTTGTTGGTTTAAAGGGTGGAACAGCCTCTCCATTTAACTTTCAATGTAAGAAATGTATGCTTTTCAGTCGGTCAATGCGAGTGTACCCAATTATATTGGGTGTATGATTTGTATTCTTTAATCTGTGTTAAGAGGGGCAGATGACCTCGTAGTTCCGCCCCTTAAAACAACAATAACTAACTACTAACCGTAACCATGAAAAAAATAACTACAAACTAACTTAAAAACTACAATAGACAGCGTTAGTGATAACATTTGCACAGGAACGGATACCACATCACTCTAATAACCAGCTATGTAATATAATTCATTCCAAGTTACCAACACCAAACTGACCATTTATTAACCATTACAGATTATCACACTAAACAAGCAAATCTGCAAATCAACATCATAACAAAAATCACACAGTACTATTAATCTTGACTAGTTGCACTGTCCGTGGATTTTATGTCTAGATAATTTATGCGCCGGCTATTTTCTGGTTCCATGGTGAATTTTATGGCTTGGTGCCAGTTGTTGATTGTTTGGAGGGGTGTTTTATCATTCATTATCACTCCGTGTCATACATTCAAATGATGTCATCCACATGTATACTCCAGTGTATAATGCCCTGGGATGTATTTCCATCGAGGATTCTTTATCTAGACCGTTAATAAAATAGCTGGCTACTAAATCGATAGACCTGTTGTTTGTTCGTATATTCACACAAATTGGCAAGTAAAAATTCAATGGTAAATAGGGCTATCACTAATCCGATGTCAATACAGAACTCCAATAAAGAAATTGAAACGATAAATCAAGTGGCCATAGATGATAATTTCAGACGCAACACTGTAGGCCGATTGCTAATGAAACAACGAAAGAAAATAGAGGACGATTAACCAACCCAAAAAGAAAATAATAATGTGCGGTTCAACTTCGTCTGTAAAAATACACAAAATGACGAATATTCTTAAGAAACAACTACTCGATATAGCATTCAGAACGAACAACAGACTGGGTAAGCACTTACTGTACATTACAGCAAACTAACCAAAAATAACCCACAGTCGAAGTTTGGTGCATATTTGTTCACATGCCAAGAAGAAGGATTTAAGGCCAACTATGTGGAAGGCAGTTTGCAACACGATATAAAGAACACAAAAATGCAATAAAATACAACAAACAATAAGCTGTTTGTGAACACATGTACGACAACAATCGCTTCACCAACATAGAAACAGACCTAAATATCTTACATCACGAAACAAAGGGCAGAGCTCTTGGCATTAAGGAGTCCATAGATATATTGTACCCGATACCTAGTTTAGGCTATCGGCTACGCCAGCTGACATTAAGCTGTAGTTGAGGTTTTGAGAAGCAATAAGAAAAGATAGCGCATCGATCGCGTCAAGAAGAAAGCCAAGATGACGTAGGAGGTCGTGAATCAAGGAGGCATTGAAATCTGTAGGGAGATAGAATTATGAATAGAGATGTGAAGCTTTATTGAAACATATATGGAATTATAGTAATTAAAACAACTTAGAAGAGGATATATAACATGCATTATATGTGGAAATAATTTTATGGAAGTAAGTTATTTTATAACAGAACAGCCGAGAGGATTCGGGTTCGAGACTATGTTCATGACGTAAGAACACTGTGGTGGGGAGAACAAGCCACGTGCCGCGCGGAGCTCATAAGCCGGAACACAGCGCTAGCAAGTCAGTTGAGCCCAGGAAGACGGGCAGTTCAGAGCAGCTCTATAGCACAGCGAGACGGGCATTGAAGGTCACGCAGCATACAGAAACTGTCACGGAAAGGTGTAGGTGACAGTGCCTGCTTCGCCGAGCAGCGAAGGCCGAGGGGGTCGTTGATCCAGGCGAGCTGGCCGAGGAGACAATTGTAGGCAGCCGGGGTATTTCAAAACCACACTGCTCGTATTTGAAGACTTCATTTCAAGCTTCATTTCGACGCTGTTCAAACACAGGCTTTTACGAATAACCTTATAACCATGCTGTTATATAACACATTCAAAGCGACTTTTACTATTCCAAGTAAACTGAATGTTTGGCATAGGCTCTGATTAACATTATAGCGTACATTTATAAGATTTATATCTTATACAATTTTCATGATTTACCTATTACGAACAGATACAGGGTGTATCGTAATCGTGAACACTATCAAGTAAAATTTTATTTTACTCAAGTGGAACTTTGCAGTAAGTTGAGATTGGACTTACAATTCTCAAACTGAACATTTAAAGGAACAGTGGCGTATATTAGAAGAGGAGTAAGGGGGTCCGCTGTTTCCATGAACTTTTCGAGAAGGAGTTGGACAATATCCGCTATGGGTAATCCGAGGTTCAACATGACCGAGTAAACGTGAATAGAGACAAGATGGCACCACAGAGCGATGGATTCGATTCCTGACGAGAGGAGTCCAACAGCTGATTCGCTTGGGATTTCGAAGGAAATCGTCATTTCATGGATGAAATGATATTCACGCCGATCTTACGAGAAATTCTTAGGTAGGGAAAATCGACGATCTTGGAAATTATATTACAACTGATAATGAAAGGTATTGTAAGAGTTCTAACTACCTGATACGATTATTTTCATGAATACTGGGCACACATGTATATTTTTCTAATAGGAGTGATTTGATTATTAAGACATGGTTTGAATTTATATACTTCGAATTTGCTAGAATATGGAGTGACCATATGATATGGCAGGCATCATTATACGAAATTCTCACCGTTGTTTGGCTTTATTAAGCAGATGTTTGGTCTTTTAGACATTTTTCCAGCTAGGATATTTTTTCATGAATAGTTTTTTTGTGTAACGAGTATTTCGAACTCGTGATCTGCAATTGATTATCAGAAATTACTTCGTCAGTTCATTGCATACTAGCGAGTGTGTATTATTCATCAGTAGGGATTTTTTCCATTGGATTGTTTGGAGATATTAAGAAGTTATTCACTTTAGTGAATGAACATCGCTTTTATATGACAACTAGAAACTTGTTGATTCCTTTCTGGTACATTCACTCATCCAGCCTGCGAGATGGGGTCCTTCGTATTTATACGATTGTATGGTGGCCACTCATCTTACCCATCGTTTAGGGAACTATCATCCAAGTCGACGGGGCGAGGTCCTTCGTATTTATACGATTGTACGGTGGTTACACATCTTACTCGCCATTGAGGGACTCATTTTTATCATCCGAATGTACACGAGATGTAAGTGAATTAAACAAGGAACTACTAGTCACATATCAGTCGAAATTTTGTTAAATAAAGTAACGATAAATGTCAACAGGATTGCATTTAGTAATTCTTGTTTGCCAATCCAATATTTTGTTGCTATACTCTTTTGAGAGTAATTTCAGTTTAACAGCTATTACAGCTGATGCTTTGATGATTTTTATAATTGTGTTTGATACCTTTGAGAAGGATTTAAAGTAATTGAATCTTGTAAGATTAATCATTAATGGTCATAATTATTTTAAAGGCAGATCAGTATTGCAGATTTTGATATGAGAGATTATAACACATTGGTGTTTTTCTGCGATGTGAATTTATGCAGCTTGTAAAAGAGAATTTATGCTATTTGAAAGCAAATCATAAATTACTGAAGTAATATTTTTCTAATCGTTTAAGAAGTTGTCTAGATGTGATCAGAGTAATTACAGTCATTGGAGATTATGTGCGTTAATAATTTGAAGCCATTTATATATTTTTTGTAGATCATGCAACATGGTTAAGTGGAGTTTGTGATAGGCATTTTGTGGAATTTGCCATGTGATAGTTGCAACGTTAATAATGTATTTTGAAGCAGACATGAGGTCGTCGTACCCAGTCTAGCGTTATTGTTGAGATTCATGCTGTATGTGCTGAATATTTATGGAGTTTTTGGAGTAATTCTTATATTCAAATGTGATATTTGGAATATTGAAGAAATGTAATGTCGTTGTGGATAGTTAGATCCAACGTGATGTCGTGGAGACAATAATATTTTTTGGCATGATAATTAAATACGAGATATAACTTGGAAGTAATAAAACTGTAAGACAACGTTCTGTAAACCATATTAAACAATTTGTTAGGAAATTAAACAAATAAATGAAGTTGATAATACAAGATTTTCTGAAAATAATAATTAACGAAATAATAATCTGAGAATTAAGCATATTAACGATCTGACCTAATGAAATAAAAATCAGAATGACTAGATGAAATAATGATAAACTAAATAACCAGATGATTGAAATTTAAATAATTTGATAAATTAAATTTTGAAATAAATCGATGAATTAAATAAATGGATGAATTAAAGATTGGATAATTAAACTGATTGAAATGAATTATTAGACGATTGTAATGATGATGAATAACTAAATTAGAAGGTGATAATTAATTAAAGAAGCTGATGATTAATGAATTTATATGCAATTAAATAAATTTAATTGATAGATAATGTGAAGGAATTGCAACTTGAAATGTGAATTTAAATGATGTAATGGTGATGAATTAACGATTCTGACAGGAATATTTAGAATTTTGAAGTGAGAATTAATGTGAGAAATATTTAATTTTGATAATAACGATGATGATGACCAAATGATAATTTGAATTTTCAGTAATTCACAGATAAGTGATTGAATGACGATGTAAATAATGTAAATTAATTATTCAATGTTTAGGAACCTTTGCTTGACATGTTCTATGTTCAAATTATACCATGCAAACCATAATTTATGTGATATTTAATATGAGTGATTATTATATGTGTATGTTTAGGCAGATTAATAACTTAATTAAATCCACATTGATGTTAAATTAAAGAGAATTAGGTCTCAGGTTTCACAAATGTCAGTGACGAAAGACATAGTGCTACAGTGATCCTGAGAACCCAAGAGAACTTTATACATTTTTCTTGTTATGTGGATTAAGATAATTTTGCATTAGAAAGGAGATGGTTCGATTTTTGGACAATGACAATTTAACTTGGCATTCGACCATACTCTTAGGTAGGAATTATATTTAAAATGTCTGTCTGACTACCAAAGTAAAATAAATTTGTTTTTATCTTAGTTGTGATCTGATGATGATGTGATGTTCCTTTTTCTTTCCTTGTCTTGAGTAAGGCTTATCCGGAAAGGAAGTGGTTTGCTAGGAATTCAGTTGATGGCGCCCATTTATATTTGAATTATTTTTATTAACTTATGCCCGTAACGACCCTAGAGATACTTTGTCTCGTGAAACCCACTGCTTTTTCGAGAACTCAGCTGAATTTCCGACACATTCCTTATTTGACTAGAGGTTCATTTAACTCCGCTCTGTCCTGGAACTCCAGGAATGCGATGCTATAGCAGATGGGTCATCGCATCCCCAGGACGAACGGGTACAGAGAGAGAGAGGGAGAATTGGCTTTATCCAACTAGTGGGGCTTTTCGATTTTGTTAATTCTATGGAATCACATCAGATTTAGATTACTGAGAAATTGATCTCAAGTTCATTTAAGTGTGTTACAAAATTTATTAAACTTAGTCAGACAATACTTGTGTGCCCAATCCAGTGTTCATGTTAATCGTATTAGTAATATCATGTTAGTTATAAGACATTTTTCCTATACCCAAGTGAATGCAGGAATTGAGACATTGTGATGTGTTGTTGTCTAACGTCTCTATATAATTCTATATTGAAAATATAATTATGTTGCCAGAGGATTTAGCGAAGGTGTTAGGAGAGTTACAGACGGGTATGTCTGGTATTGCAGAAACTATTTCTAAGATGGAAACGGAAGTCAAAGAACAAATTAATAATTCAGAAGCTAGATTAGAAGCTAAATGTAAAGAGAATGTACAAGCATTACAAACCAGTAATGAAGAAAATTTAAAATTATTGCAAACTAGTAACGAAGACAATCTAAACGACAATTTAAAGTCATTAGAGACTAGGTTACAGTCAAATAGCAAAGATGAGTTGATGTTAATAGAGACTAGGCTACAGTCAACTAGTGAAGATAATTTAAAATCATTAGAGACTAGGCTACAGTCAAATAGTGAAGCTAACTTAAAGGACAATTTTAAGTTATTAGAAGAGAAATTACAGTCAAATAGTGAGGACAATTTCAAATCATTGGAAGAGAAA
Source organism: Meconema thalassinum (assembly GCA_946902985.2). Lineage (NCBI taxonomy): Eukaryota > Metazoa > Arthropoda > Insecta > Orthoptera > Tettigoniidae > Meconema > Meconema thalassinum. The sequence continues at coordinate 221,339,274 of OX336391.1, forward strand.
TTACAGTCTCGTAGTGAAGAAACTAACACTGAATTAGAAAATAAGTTAACCAGATTAGAGAATAGTTTAACTTTAAAGAATAATGAGATGCTGAAAACTTTACAATTAGACATAATTGCAGTAAACATGAAAGGAGAGGAAAATGTTCAAATATTAAGGAAAAATATTATTGAGTTAGAAAGTAGAGGAGAAGAAAATATTTTAACTTTAAGAACAGACGTTATGACCATACAGAAAGACATTAAGTCAGATGTATCGAAGTTGAGATTCGACATCGATGGTTTAGTGGCAGATGTAGGAAAAATTCAAGATTGGTCTACCGAAGTATCTTTCGAGACTAAGATTAAAGGTCTAGAAACGAATCTAGGTAACGAAATAAAAGATTTAAAGACAGTAATTGGGACCATTAAAGAGGAAGTCTTGGGAGAGGTCAATTCTAATTTAAAGTCGTTAGAAAATCAATTGCAGAAGGATATTAGAAAGATAGACGACGATATAGAGCAAAAGGTTAACGAAAACTTAGCTTTATTTAAAAATAGAGTCGGAGCAATTGTGGAAGAACGGTATAATGAGGTCGATGCCGAAGCAAAAGAGAAACGCGAAGGGTTAGATGAAAAATTAATTGCAGGTATGGCAAACTTAGAAGCTAGGTTTACGGAAAGCGAGGAAGCGATGAAGATAGATTCAACTCTATTTAGAACAGATGTTGATCTGTTGAAAGAACAAGTCTTGTTAGTAAAGAACACGTGCGAAGGAAAAATCGACAAGTTAAGAAACGATCTAGACGAAAGTAACAAGACGCAGGATGTTACATCGTTAGATGAGTTGAAGACTCAGGTCAAGACCGTTAAGAAATTAGCAGAAGACAGGATGACTAAACTAGAATCCATAGTTAACAGTTTCACCAGTCAGAATGTAACATCAGGGGAAACATTGATAAATCAAACAGCGATAGACCGCAGTATGACGAATCAAGAACCGAGCATGGTAGAAGACCGTCAAATGCAACCGAATGTGACATTCGAAAGGGTCAGTTCAACCCCTCAGGACAATCCAAGTTCTAATAGGAGTACGTTGGGTCCAAGCGAACGATACTCAGGTCCAGTCACTATTATAAGGAATCTGGATGACAAACCGAGAAAGTTTTCGGGAAATACAGGAGTTACACCAGTAGAATTTCTGCGAGATATTCGAGACTACATGGCGGAACACAGGGTAGCCAAAGAAAGAGAGCTAAGGATAGTAGAACGCGCCTTAGATGGATCTGCACTTACGTGGTTTAGAGCGTTCAGAAGCAATTTTGCGAACATGGAGCAATTTGCCATGGCTTTCTTGAGGAGATTCTGGAGTGCCGAGGATCAACTCAACGTAAGAGCGGAGATGTACTCCAAACGCTATTCTACGTCACATCCGACGCATTACGCCAACTATTTCACGTCACAGCTGGCTAAATTACAGTTCCTTATTCCTCCATTGCCAGAAGAAGAGCTTTTGCAAGCTATAGCGCGACAGTTACCGATTGAGGTACAGCGATCACTGATAGAATCGGGAGCCAATACGCTGGAACATTATGACGATATTTTGCGGCGATTGGATTATACAAGCGCACAGGTCACGCCTAGAAGTAATAGAAACGACAACAGAAACACGCAAGAAGTAAATGCGGTAGTCGTGGACAATGCAGCTCAAACGGACAGAAGGGATTCCTGGGAAAACCGACGGAACGAAGGGAATCGAGGAAACATCCGTAACGCAAGAGGAAATGATCGATATAGAGGACCATATGAAAGGCCATACGATCAAGAAGCGAGAGATAGCCGGTATAGGAATTATAACCAAAATTCCAGGTATCAGGACAGGAATCGGTATAATAACAGATATCGGGGAAGGAATAACTGGGGCCAAGGTCAACAGTATAATGGAAACGACCGACAGGATGGCCGAAGAAACGATCCTAACGATAGAAGGGAAAATCGTGGACATGAAAGGTCAAGACAAGAGGATAGACAGCCTAGTGCACCACTCGAGGAGACGGTGAGAGATGTCAATCGAGCCAGCACGAGTGGCGAAGAAAAAAAAACGTCAAATTAACTCCAGAGAAAAATGAAAATCATTGGGAATCAATCGTCATCGTGGAAACATATCAGGTCAAGGACGAGGATTTAATAGAGGAAGAAGACATAGTACAACGGGAAAATAGACATGAATTGCCAGTTATTAGTGTGGAAGTCATGGGAAAAGAGATAAAGACACTTGTAGACACAGGGGCTATGGTGAGCTTGATATCCATAGGTTTCCTGGATGAATTGAAATTATTAGGAGGAATTACAATGTTGCCAACTGTTGTTAGCAAAATTCAAGGGGTGATCCCAGACAGGAGTATGAGATGTAAAAGTCAGGTACTTTTAGATGTTGGGATTGGAACCAGAAGTTTTGAACAGATGTTCCTAGTAGTGGGTCAACTACATTTTGACATGATCCTAGGAGTGGATTTCCTAAGTGAGAGTGGCCTGATCATAGATATGCAGAGTAGGCGCATGTACTTTCAAGAAGGGGCTATGGAAAATCAAGAATCAGAGATGACATTCTTTAGAGAGGATATATTGGATGAAATTGTATGCAGCGTTGAAAGGTCTATAGAAGATAAAATTGGCATGACAAGTAAAGTAAATCCAGAAATTAAGGGGCAGTTTGATCAAGTAATTTCAGAATATGAGGACATATTCAATGACAAACCAGGTCTCATAGAAAATTTTACCTACAGCATCAAGTTGATGGATGACAAACCATACCATAAAAATTTATATCCCATTCCGGATAAATGGAAGGAGGAAGTCAGCATAATGATAAGCGACATGGAAACAGATGGAATAATTAAGAAAATGCCAACTGCTTATTTGAATCCTTTAGCTGTTGTCAAGAAACCTAACGGTAAGCTGAGGATATGTCTAGATGCCAGAGCCCTTAACGAAAGAGTTCTTCCTGAACACGATAGACCACCTGTTATTCGTGAATTGTTACGCCGATTCAGAGGAAAGAGTTTCTTCTCGACAATCGATCTGACTAGTTCATATTATCATGTTGAGCTAGCAGAAGACTGCAAACAATACACAGGGTTCTTGTTTGACCATAAAACATATGTATTCAATAGGTTACCTTTTGGTGTGAAAAATAGTGGTCCGGTGATGATCCGAGCACTAGATGAAAATTTGTCAGATGCAGTTAAGGAGCATGTTGTAAGCTATATTGATGACCTGATTATAGCGTCTGAGACAGCGGAAGAACATATCAGACACCTTCAAATGCTTTTTGAAGATCTTAGGAGAACGAACTTCAAGGTGAACTTCAATAAATGTCAGTTCATTCATGAAGAAATTGAGTTTCTTGGACATAGAATCGATGGAGATGGTTATAGGCCCAATCCAAAGAAAATCATGGCAATTTCAGAGTTTCCAACACCACGAAAGATTAAAGAGGTACGGCAGTTTTTAGGCATGTGTCAGTTCTTTTCAACACATTGTCCTGAATATACTGAGACGATGGCACCTCTGCAGGATTTATTAAGGAAGGGAAATCGATGGAAATGGGACGATAGATGCAATCAAGCGTTTTTAGCGGCCAAGAAAATGCTGATCCAAAATATCAAACTTGAGTATCCTGATTTTACAAGAAGATTTTTTGTAGAGACAGACGCATCCAAAATAGGTATTAGTGGAATCCTATATCAGCTGGATGATGACAAGAAACATAGATATTTAGCTTTCACCAGTCGCAAGCTTAGGAATTGTGAGAAGAATTACTATGCAACTGAGTTAGAGGCATTAGCAGTGGTTCATGCTCTCAAAACATGGAAGAAGGTGTTGTTTGGACATGACATAACAGTGATCACAGATCATAAAGCCCTCCAATTTATTATGAAGACAGACTTAGCGAGTGACCGCATCACCAGATGGGCTCTGTTCTTACAGCAATTTAACCCAACTGTTGTACATAGACCGGGGAAGTTAAATCTGTTAGCAGATGTGCTGAGCAGAAACCCTTGTGAAGAAGTAATTGTCAACCATATAAATTTGATTCAAGAGGATAATGGTACTCTAGAAAAGTTGAAGTTGTTAGCGCAAACTCAGAAGAGATATGCACCTTTGCGAAGAATTTACCGTTTTCTGACACGTAGGATGGATAACACTGATCCGGATTTTCAGAGAACTGAGATAGAGGCTAGAAAACATCATAATATGGGAGGTGTTATATGCCAATATATCGACCAGGATCATACTAAACTTAGAGTAGTGATCCCACCCAAGCTTGTCAAACCAGTTATTTGGATGATACACCGAACTGCAGCTCATGTAGGTGTAGACAAGACTTTGGCTCTCGCTCAAGAAAATTTTGTTTGGAGACAAATGGGACAAACGATTCGCGACGTCATAAAGACCTGTGACAGTTGTCAGCGAAGTAAATACTCATCTAAGTTAATGAAAGAAGTTCCTAGATCAATATTACCCAGTAAGCCAAGAGAACTTTTCGCGACGGACATTTTTGGTCCGATTCCTCGTTCGACGAAAGGCAATCAGTTCGTTTTGGTAACAGTCGATGTATTTTCGAAATACGTATCTCTATGCCCTATACAGAAAGCTACGTCCAAGTACGTGATAAACAGACTTGAGAAAACAGTTATTCCGAGCATGGGGAAACCTGAAGTTTTGTTGAGTGACCATGGATCGCAGTTTACTAGCATGGAATTTTCTACTGCTATGGAACGTTTAGGAATCAGGCATGTGTTTAATTCTGTACGGTATCCAGAGGGAAATCCCGCCGAAAGAATTATGCCGGAGATAAGTAAGCTGTGTCGCTTATATGTGTCAAGGCAACACCATAGATGGATGGAAGTGATACCCATCATTAGCCAATGCTTGAATTCCACAGTACATGAAAGCACAGGACAGATTCCGTCCATGCTTCATCATGGATTGAAACCGGATAGACCATGGGACAGAGTCGTGAGGGCACCAGTAGATCCTCAACCCACACAAGAGAGAAGAGTCGAGATGGCAGGAGAGAGGCTCAGAAGACAGGCGGAGAAGAGAGCCAGGAGACAGGCAGGAAGGAGGTTCCACGAGCCATTTCAAGAAAATGATGAGGTGCTGATTAGGAAGCCAGTCACTTCGAACCTTCAGCTGAAGATCTACCATAAATTCGCTCCATTGTACGCTGGACCGTTCCGTATTGAACAGACATACCAGAATAATAGCTATAAGATTGTTAAAATGGATACTGATGAAGTTGTAGGAACTTTTAATGCAGCTAGCATCAGGAAATACCATCATGCTGAGTAAGGGAATTGTAGAGCTATCGTGTACATGTAATATATATTGAATGCCTGAGAGTGTATTTTTTTTCTCAATCCTGATAAAAAAAGGAGATGTACGGGAGAGATGTACCCGATACCTAGTTTAGGCTATCGGCTACGCCAGCTGACATTAAGCTGTAGTTGAGGTTTTGAGAAGCAATAAGAAAAGATAGCGCATCGATCGCGTCAAGAAGAAAGCCAAGATGACGTAGGAGGTCGTGAATCAAGGAGGCATTGAAATCTGTAAGGAGATAGAATTATGAATAGAGATGTGAAGCTTTATTGAAACATATATGGAATTATAGTAATTAAAACAACTTAGAAGAGGATATATAACATGCATTATATGTGGAAATAATTTTATGGAAGTAAGTTATTTTATAACAGAACAGCCGAGAGGATTCGGGTTCGAGACTATGTTCATGACGTAAGAACACTGTGGTGGGGAGAACAAGCCACGTGCCGCGCGGAGCTCATAAGCCGGAACACAGCGCTAGCAAGTCAGTTGAGCCCAGGAAGACGGGCAGTTCAGAGCAGCTCTATAGCACAGCGAGACGGGCATTGAAGGTCACGCAGCATACAGAAACTGTCACGGAAAGGTGTAGGTGACAGTGCCTGCTTCGCCGAGCAGCGAAGGCCGAGGGGGTCGTTGATCCAGGCGAGCTGGCCGAGGAGACAATTGTAGGCAGCCGGGGTATTTCAAAACCACACTGCTCGTATTTGAAGACTTCATTTAAAGCTTCATTTCGACGCTGTTCAAACACAGGCTTTTACGAATAACCTTATAACCATGCTGTTATATTACACATTCAAAGCGACTTTTACTATTCCAAGTAAACTGAATGTTTGGCATAGGCTCTGATTAACATTATAGCGTGCATTTATAAGATTTATATCTTATACAATTTTCATGATTTACCTATTACGAACAGATACAGGGTGTATCGTAATCGTGAACACTATCAAGTAAAATTTTATTTTACTCAAGTGGAACTTTGCAGTAAGTTGAGATTGGACTTACAATTCTCAAACTGAACATTTAAAGGAACAGTGGCGTATATTAGAAGAGGAGTAAGGGGGTCCGCTGTTTCCATGAACTTTTCGAGAAGGAGTTGGACAATATCCGCTATGGGTAATCCGAGGTTCAACATGACCGAGTAAACGTGAATAGAGACAAGATGGCACCACAGAGCGATGGATTCGATTCCTGACGAGAGGAGTCCAACAGCTGATTCGCTTGGGATTTCGAAGGAAATCGTCATTTCATGGATGAAATGATATTCACGCCGATCTTACGAGAAATTCTTAGGTAGGGAAAATCGACGATCTTGGAAATTATATTACAACTGATAATGAAAGGTATTGTAAGAGTTCTAACTACCTGATACGATTATTTTCATGAATACTGGGCACACATGTATATTTTTCTAATAGGAGTGATTTGATTATTAAGACATGGTTTGAATTTATATACTTCGAATTTGCTAGAATATGGAGTGACCATATGATATGGCAGGCATCATTATACGAAATTCTCACCGTTGTTTGGCTTTATTAAGCAGATGTTTGGTCTTTTAGACATTTTTCCAGCTAGGATATTTTTTCATGAATAGTTTTTTTGTGTAACGAGTATTTCGAACTCGTGATCTGCAATTGATTATCAGAAATTACTTCGTCAGTTCATTGCATACTAGCGAGTGTGTATTATTCATCAGTAGGGATTTTTTCCATTGGATTGTTTGGAGATATTAAGAAGTTATTCACTTTAGTGAATGAACATCGCTTTTATATGACAACTAGAAACTTGTTGATTCATTTCTGGTACATTCACTCATCCAGCCTGCGAGATGGGGTCCTTCGTATTTATACGATTGTATGGTGGCCACTCATCTTACCCATCGTTTAGGGAACTATCATCCAAGTCGACGGGGCGAGGTCCTTCGTATTTATACGATTGTACGGTGGTTACACATCTTACTCGCCATTGAGGGACTCATTTTTATCATCCGAATGTACACGAGATGTAAGTGAATTAAACAAGGAACTACTAGTCACATATCAGTCGAAATTTTGTTAAATAAAGTAACGATAAATGTCAACAGGATTGCATTTAGTAATTCTTGTTTGCCAATCCAATATTTTGTTTCTATACTCTTTTGAGAGTAATTTCAGTTTAACAGCTATTACAGCTGATGCTTTGATGATTTTTATAATTGTGTTTGATACCTTTGAGAAGGATTTAAAGTAATTGAATCTTGTAAGATTAATCATTAATGGTCATAATTATTTTAAAGGCAGATCAGTATTGCAGATTTTGATATGAGAGATTATAACACATTGGTGTTTTTCTGCGATGTGAATTTATGCAGCTTGTAAAAGAGAATTTATGCTATTTGAAAGCAAATCATAAATTACTGAAGTAATATTTTTCTAATCGTTTAAGAAGTTGTCTAGATGTGATCAGAGTAATTACAGTCATTGGAGATTATGTGCGTTAATAATTTGAAGCCATTTATATATTTTTTGTAGATCATGCAACATGGTTAAGTGGAGTTTGTGATAGGCATTTTGTGGAATTTGCCATGTGATAGTTGCAACGTTAATAATGTATTTTGAAGCAGACATGAGGTCGTCGTACCCAGTCTAGCGTTATTGTTGAGATTCATGCTGTATGTGCTGAATATTTATGGAGTTTTTGGAGTAATTCTTATATTCAAATGTGATATTTGGAATATTGAAGAAATGTAATGTCGTTGTGGATAGTTAGATCCAACGTGATGTCGTGGAGACAATAATATTTTTTGGCATGATAATTAAATACGAGATATAACTTGGAAGTAATAAAACTGTAAGACAACGTTCTGTAAACCATATTAAACAATTTGTTAGGAAATTAAACAAATAAATGAAGTTGATAATACAAGATTTTCTGAAAATAATAATTAACGAAATAATAATCTGAGAATTAAGCATATTAACGATCTGACCTAATGAAATAAAAATCAGAATGACTAGATGAAATAATGATAAACTAAATAACCAGATGATTGAAATTTAAATAATTTGATAAATTAAATTTTGAAATAAATCGATGAATTAAATAAATGGATGAATTAAAGATTGGATAATTAAACTGATTGAAATGAATTATTAGACGATTGTAATGATGATGAATAACTAAATTAGAAGGTGATAATTAATTAAAGAAGCTGATGATTAATGAATTTATATGCAATTAAATAAATTTAATTGATAGATAATGTGAAGGAATTGCAACTTGAAATGTGAATTTAAATGATGTAATGGTGATGAATTAACGATTCTGACAGGAATATTTAGAATTTTGAAGTGAGAATTAATGTGAGAAATATTTAATTTTGATAATAACGATGATGATGACCAAATGATAATTTGAATTTTCAGTAATTCACAGATAAGTGATTGAATGACGATGTAAATAATGTAAATTAATTATTCAATGTTTAGGAACCTTTGCTTGACATGTTCTATGTTCAAATTATACCATGCAAACCATAATTTATGTGATATTTAATATGAGTGATTATTATATGTGTATGTTTAGGCAGATTAATAACTTAATTAAATCCACATTGATGTTAAATTAAAGAGAATTAGGTCTCAGGTTTCACAAATGTCAGTGACGAAAGACATAGTGCTACAGTGATCCTGAGAACCCAAGAGAACTTTATACATTTTTCTTGTTATGTGGATTAAGATAATTTTGCATTAGAAAGGAGATGGTTCGATTTTTGGACAATGACAATTTAACTTGGCATTCGACCATACTCTTAGGTAGGAATTATATTTAAAATGTCTGTCTGACTACCAAAGTAAAATAAATTTGTTTTTATCTTAGTTGTGATCTGATGATGATGTGATGTTCCTTTTTCTTTCCTTGTCTTGAGTAAGGCTTATCCGGAAAGGAAGTGGTTTGCTAGGAATTCAGTTGATGGCGCCCATTTATATTTGAATTATTTTTATTAACTTATGCCCGTAACGACCCTAGAGATACTTTGTCTCGTGAAACCCACTGCTTTTTCGAGAACTCAGCTGAATTTCCGACACATTCCTTATTTGACTAGAGGTTCATTTAACTCCGCTCTGTCCTGGAACTCCAGGAATGCGATGCTATAGCAGATGGGTCATCGCATCCCCAGGACGAACGGGTACAATATATTTAGCCAGGACAGATAACCCCAAGAAATTAAACGAACACATGTTTATAGAAGGATCCCCACTATTCGTACTGCTAAATAAAGTAAGTCCACAAACTTAATGATTACGTGAGGCGATGAATGCATTTGGGAATTAATAATTAGGGATATACGTTATTTGAGGAGTGTGCAACCTGTGGCTATTCTCAACAAACCAAGGCCTCAGGCAGGCAGTTCTATAGGGTCTTAGCTCACCTACAAGACCGATTGCAATCATATATGAATTTTATCTACGCTCTGGCGGATGAATTAAATAGCCAACCGCAGTAATGAGGAAGTTCCAGAACCAATAACATACACCAATTTGTAATGTCATTCCAGCCTCAGATAGTTCCCACATTCTGAAATTCAAATTAGAAGTAGTTGCAACTTCAGTCAATTGATAGAGTGAAAGGAGACTTGGCACATGTTACAACGAACACATATATGCAACACAACACGGCCGACACTCAGCGGTTAGAGAACACAGGAAAAATAATAGATTAGCCAGCTTAGGGAAACATATGTTTACACGATTTAAAAATATAGGGCTTTAGGCAGCAAGGAATCGATTAAAATACATTTGCGTAGAATTTTGATCCGTCAAATTTAAATGATCTTATTTACTCGGAAGGATCTACTTTATTCTTCTTAGAGACATGATGGCAAGAAGTTATGCTTCTTTGTACTAGTGGGTAAAGTTGGGAAGAAGGAATAAGGGAAGTAGCATATAAAGAAAATGTTATTTGGATATTTTCGCAATCTACCAAGATTTAGATTGGGTGGTGTTATGGAGTCCATGTTCTGATTTTGAGACTGGCTATATTGGATTATTTCACATGACCGAACCCCCAAACCCCGTGGCACTATAGCCCATGAAGGACCCTGGCCTACCAAGCGACCGCTTGCAGATATTGGGGTGGTCAGGGCATCGGGCCCTCGGTTTTCGTGACCGGAGCGTTGTCTCACTGTCAGACAGCTACTCAATTGTCCTCACGAGGCTGAGTGCACCCTTTTCCAACCCTTAAGTCAGTTTCTAAAATCCTTGACGTAGCCGGGAATCAAACCCGGGGCCTCCGGGTGAGCGCGGTACCCCAACACCTGGGGTACGGCATTTCACATGACCATAGGACAGTATTATTAAGACATTTATTTGTTTCTTGGATGAAGGTCAGATGACCTCACTCTTCTTCCCATTAAATCAATTCAAATTTCAACTTCTTTCTTTGAACTCGAATATCTTTGATTTTTAGATTTACTACAGCATAACCAAGATGATTCTTATATTTCCCTTCATTGACACTATCGTATGAATGCAACCTAGGATACGGTATTTCATTCTTACATAATCTGAAAACTTTTCAAGAGATAACTGCTTTTATAAGAGCTACTCAGATTCAAAGAATTAATCTTCAGAGGAATAATTCGGTCAGATTTCATTTACATCAAAAATGGTTGTCTGAAAAGCCTGTAGACATTTCTCAATTACCGATAAGTCTCCACATCAGATCTTTCAATACATTAATACAATAGTGTTGTAGTCTAAATGCAAAATTAGAATCAATAATGAATATATCGAAGAATTTAATGTCAATACTGGAGTAAGACAGGGAGATGGACTCTCGCCTTTATTATTCAATTTAGCTTTAGAAGAATCATTGAAACGAGTAAACCAGCTCCACCCAAGCCTTGAAGTGGGAAACAAAATAAACGTATTAGCTTGGTTGGTTGGTTCCTTAGTTTAGGGTCTGCGACAACGCCGTCATGTAGCCCCGTGTACTTTAACGTATTAGCTTATGCTGATGACATAACACTCATGGCAGAAAACGAAAACGATCTAAAAATACTCACAGAAACCCTTTTTGAAGAAGCCAAGGAGGTAGGTCTAATGATAAATGAACAAAATCAAAATATCTAGTTGTAGAAAGGAATGCAGCAACCCCTTAACACCTGCTTCATACGCTTTTCACAGATGTACTGAGTTCAAATATCTGGGGGTTATCATAGACCAGAATAATATGGAAGAAACAGAAATAAAATCAAGAATTCTCAGTTGCGACAAAAGCTACTGGTCTCTGCAAAATCTCTTAAAGAGTAAAATTATATCTAGAAAAACTAAAGTGAGAATTTATAAAAGCACTAGCTGAAGTACCCGTTCTTCGAACGGCTTTTAATACTTGCTGGCCTAAATCATTAATATATATAATCACACATTCCTAATGTAGTTATGTTATTTCCATGTTACCAACTACATGTGTAGACTACATGCATTTTCACTCACCAAATTATTAATCAGAGGTAGGAAAGTGAAAATCCTTAGCCTGCTTTCAGTCGACCGACCGGGTCAGGGAATGGAATGAATGAAATCCCCATCTAACAGCGAGGATATGAACTGTGCCGGCTGCCGAAGCCTGTCGCACTCGCCTGGCGCAATGATTAAATGAATGACGCATGAAATGAAATGATAGTGGAGATTGTTGCTGGAATGAAATTGTGACAGGGAAAACCGGAGTATCCGGAGAAAAGCCTGTTGCCTCCGCTTTGTAGGTGAGAAAGTGTGTTTAAATATTGGAAATAAATATCAGCTTCTATGTAGTCAAGTTAAATAACCTGTCTTAAATATTGAACACCAATCGTTTAACGTCTCCATACTACTGTATATTTAAACATATAAACATTATGCTAAAAATACATCAAATTTGATAGCAATTATCATATCCACAATAAGTAATATTGCGGAAAGTACGTACCTTGTCAAGATAAAGAGTAACAGTAACGGAACAAACTTCAATCATCACAAGTAATAATAACAAAAACAAAAAATAATCACAGAAAATTTTTCTAAGTTTATGCCGTGTCTTGTGCGAGATTACGGCTAGTAACTCCGAGATGGTTCATCAGCGGGCTCTTGTGGTCTATTTGCGGACTACCAAAGGAGTAGCAAACTATGCGATACCTTAATTCTTATTTAGAACACCTCAGCTACTTTATTGCGAGTGCTAAAGTTTAAAACAGTCTTTCACCTCCCTATAAAGGCTTCCAAAATGATTGTATATTCAATTTCAGGGCCAAGCAATTAAAACTCAGCAACTTTTCTAGGATTACACCGTCTTTCATGCGTTGTTTTATTGCCCGATTTATAGGAATGGGTCTCCCTGGAAATTTCACTCGAAACTTTTGTCTTGTTCTAGCGCACGATTTCCTGCACTTTATGTGCGTATTGTGTAGATATAGGCTACACGTTCAAGTAACGAATATTTCAAATAAGTCATTACAGCACTATACACAATCACAATAAAATAACTGGCTAGGAGATTCAAACGTACAGGTTCAGTAAACGATAAAAATAGACGTAAAGGTCGTTATTTCCTTAGTGAAGTTAAATTAACCGGAGTAACCGGAAAATTCATAAGGAGATGCCGATTATGTTTGGCAGTGGATGGGGAACATTATGAGCATCTACTGTAAGCATGGTGAGTAAAAATGCATGATACTGATTTTAAGCACCGTATTCTGCCGTACATACGCGCACGCGGCAGCCGGCAACTGAGCCGTCACTGGTGGAGCGCGTGAGCGAGAATGTCCTTGCCAAGCAAATATAAAGACCCTGTAGTACCGAAAATTGGTCGACCACGAAGGAAGCAGAACGTCAGCTAAGTGTCATGGAGACCAAGATGCTTAGATGGACAGCAGGCATTTCTAGGTTGGATCACATCCCCAATGAAAAAATAAGGGAACGATTTGGTATCGCGGCAATCAATAACAACATGCGTGAGGGTCGTCTGCGATGGTTTGGGCATGTGCTACGGTCAGGAGCGGACACCATTGCAAAACAGGGCTACACACTAGAGTTCGCCACGAAAAGACCAAAGGGGGCGACCAAGACAACGTTGGGCCGATACACTGCACAGGGATTTGAAAAGCGTCAACCTTCATCCGGACATGGCCCATGACCGAGTAATGTGGAGAGAGCGGATTCAAATAGCGGACCCTGCCACGGGGCGGGACAATCGCTAAAGCAAAAGAAGAAGAGAAGAAGAAGAAGAAGAGAAGAAGAAGAAGAAGAAAATAATTAGTTATTTTTAGGGTGCCTAATGCTTTATTCTTTATCAGTAACAATTACTGGTACTAATATTTTTGAAGGGCAGAGACTATGGGTGTCATTGTAGGTATGGTAGTGTTTTGTAAAGCCATTTGTCTTGTAGATATTTTTGATCTGATGATGCTCGCTTGACGAGCGAAACATGTTATCCCTTAGTTTTCTCCTTGTTCAGTAGTCCATAACAATATATGCATATCTATATCAATACTAATATAATAAAGCTGAAGAGTTTGTTTATGTGTTTAAACGCGCTAATCTACTACCAGTCGGATTCGAAAAATTCTTTTTGTATATGATAGCCTGATTCAAGAGGAATATTTTAGGCTATGTAGCATTAAGCTACAGCTCTCAGGAAACCTTAAATATTGATTTTTGTTCCGTAAGTAGGAAGAACAAGCGCTCCAGAACAGCTTCAATTATACCGAAGTCTATTGTTGCCTGCCAATGCGGGCTGCATCACGTCACCCCTACCAGTGTTCTGGTGCAGAATTGCGAGCTGCTTAAATGCAGTCACGGAGAGTAATTAGTGCAAAAAGATTTCTTAGACCCCTTAAAACAGTTATCATCATGACAATAGTATGCCTTTGTATAAGGGCGATGGTGTTGGTGCAGTATACTGAGGTTATCAGCTGCAATAAGCGTTGGTGCTTTCAAATTTACTTTCATTTATTCCGATCCTTATCCTTGAGCGCTCCAGTTCTGTAGTAGTATTCATTATCATCCATAAAACAAATAAATCCACCGGGCAAAGCCGGGCACTACTGCTAGCATATTATAATACTCATATGTAGGGCCCGGATGTTGATGCAGTAAAAAGTTTAAAAAATACACTTAAAGTTTTCCAAAATTACTGTAATAAATGACCTAAAAATTCGAAAAATGCACTATAAAATGGAGAAAATGTTCTTATAATAATAAGCTCACCAACACTTCGAAAATGACATCTTAAGCTCAACCTGAAAAGACAATCAAAATAGATTTCTAGCACTTAACAAAAACATTATGTTCACTTTAGTCTGAGTTGCACTGCACTAAGAATGTCATTCTGATGTTGTCAAATGTAAATGATCTGCGATTATCAGCCAACAAGCTTTTATATCTCGAAAAGCTGCGTTCAACATCAACGGATCTGATCCGAGCGTACTTGAAGTGAGGAAGGTCGTTTGCTTCTAAATCCTCCTCAATCCCATCCATGCAGTAGTTTTCACTAGAAAGAATGTCTGTGATTTTGCATATGTTTTATACCCGGTGTTTTTGTCCAGCACTTGATTCAGTTTTGATGCAATCCCCGCAGCAATTTCGCCACGATTGTTGCCAAGACTAGTTTCCACCCGGTTGATTAAGGAAATTGAATCAATATTTCAATATTTTAAATTATCTTGTATCAGCTACTGGCTTCTTCTTAACTCTGAGAGACGTAACTCCCTCATATAAAGGTAAATTGGAAAAAGTGACCTTAAAAGGCCAATTTCTCTTAAATAAGACCAACAAAATCTACCAAACTTAAAATAAATGCCCTTAAAATAGAAAAATAGCAAATAATGCAAAAAGATGCAAAATAAAAATGACATATTTGAAGACGGGATGGCCCGTCCGGAGTTTCTATGTACTTCAACATTGTTTTAGACAGCTCAGTAAAAAAGAAGACATGTCATCAAAATCCAGGCCCTACTCATATGTAATTTATTTGAGGTTTGTCCGTCATTTTGTGTAGGCTAAGGATAGGTCATACAAGATCCACCCACTCGTATCTGATGAGAAGGGATGACCCCCCACTTTGTACCTGTGGAGCCGTTTTCACCGTGGCCCACATTTTGACCGAGTGTGTGGATCTTGCTGACTTACGAAGAAACCTTGGTTTGCAGATGACACAAACTTATATTAGCCGATGACGCGGTGGCTGCTGATCGCGCTTTATAAGTGAGAGTGGGTTAGGGCCAGCAATCTAAATTTTCCAGTATAAATTGACTCAACGGCTTGTTCGTTTTTGAATGATACTGTATTGTTTTTCCGTATTTTTTTTCAAGCGAATTGACCACTTAGGATCACGCAACAACTTTATTTCTTTTTCTTATTCTTTGCCTGGAGTTTCCTCTGTCTCCAATATTCCTTCATGCGTTCACTGGCATTTTTTCTTTGGTCTTCTGTCCAAGTTCGTCCACTTCTCTTAGGTCTTCCTTCATCTTGAAACCCTTCCAGATTGTTCACTTTGCTCTTAAATACATGTCTTTCTAGCATTTGAGATTCTGTGATGTTTAACTTTTCTAAATATTTCCTAACTTCCTTAATCCATGTTGTGGTGGTCTTTTTCTTCCAGAGATAGTCGAATATTTGTTTAGTTAGTCTATGGTCGTTCATTCTATAGAGATGTCCGAGGAATGTCAGCCTTCTCTTCCGCATAGACGCGGAGATTCTTTCCACGTTCTGGTCGACTTCTCCGTTGCTTCTCAGTCTCCATCCATCTTCAGTCTGAACTGCACCCATGATTTTTCTAAGAATTCTCCTTTCCATGACTTCTAGCTTTTCGAGGCTATAGTTCATCGAGAGACATTCACTGGCAAAGAGGCACTCTGTTTTTACGACAGTGTTATAATGCCTTATTTTGGCATTCCAGGAGATGCACTTTTTGTTGTAGATATTTTTTGTTAATCCATACGCTCTTTCCATTTTTATAATTCGATCTCCAACAGCTGCTTTTTCTAACCCATTCTCCTGTATAGTCTCTCCTAGGTACTTGAACTTTTTTACCCATTCAATCCGTACTATCTCCGTGTCAAGGAACTTTGGTCCATGTTTGTCATTTGTCATAAATCTTGCCTTTTCAACTGATATCCTTAGTCCTGTTTGGCTAGCGATCTTTTCCATCTTTTTATAATTTTTATTTTTATTTAATTTTTTGTTTTTGTTTTATTAATATTTGGTCTTTTTTTAATTTAGGTGCCAACCTCAAAATTTTATATTCAATTCCAAATTTGTAATCTTTAATCTGTGTTAAGAGGGGCAGATGACCTCGTAGTTCCGACCCTTAAAACAACAATAACTAACTAACATTTCCCCCACATATTCCAGTAATCGGAACTATATTGTGTTGACCGACTAAAAGTTAATTGTGTATAAGGCAACACTAAAGCTATCTTTTAAATCATATCCAACCACCAGGGGCCCATAACTTGTGGGACGTGGGTTGGCGACCACGGGACCCCGTCTGAGTCCGGCATTGCTTCCACTTACTTGTGCCCAGCTCCCCTCTGTCACATTTCCTGTCAACCTCCCGTGGTCAACTCTTGATCTCTTCCGACCCCGACGGTATTAGTCCCCAAGGCCTAGGGATTTTTCCACCTTAATAGGCCCTTGTCCCATGTTTCCTGATCCCTCATTCTTCGAGGGGTTAGGCATCGTTTGTTTTTCTTTTCATTGTATCTCCTGCCCTCTGCTCAAAGCCCTAAAGGATAGTGCTACACCCTCTTCTACAAAGAATACAAGTTTCATTTTTCTAACAAAGCGATTTCCTTCTTATTTTAGATCTTTGAGCAGAGTTTTAATTCACTGGCCGTGAAAGCCAATATAATATCCTTTTAGAAGCCATCATAGGGAGGTTATGGCTGCTTGAGCTGTTAGTTCTCGCGGTAAAGAGGTGCAGGTGCGCTTCATAAAATGGAGGTAGCGCACAGTTCGCTACTCCTGTGGGGGTCCAGGCGGGGACACCAGGATCCCGCTGATGACCCAGCTTGGTGTCCTAGGCGAAACCCCACACAAGACACTGCACAAACCTAGAAAAATTGCTGAGTGTTAAATTGAGGTTTCCATATGTTCATACACCACACAAGAAAGAAGCTAATAATTTCACCTTATGCAGTACTACGCAATTCTCAACGTGGAAAATTAATTGTCTGAACAGAAGAGAGAAAATTTTAACCTTAATATATTTTTAATAAAAAAGGTTTTATAAATTATTGTAAAATGGGCATGGCTTGGAAATGTTTCACATTATTATTATTTTTATTTTTAAATAAAGATATTTTTAAGTATTGACTAGGTGGAACCATATGGACCAGTTTTAAACCAAGAATAGATATGCCATGTTTCTTAAAGTAAAAAAGATCACTTTAAGGAGTTTAAGAAGAGCCCGGACATCCTAAGCTGTCCGTGTTAATTTTCAAATTTTCATTTACCATAACAAGCTGACCATCAACATGGAGAAAACTGTGAAAATGACCTTCAGGAAAGGGGGAAAGGAGAGTCACGACGATAGAATCTCGCTCGGAAACACTCCTCTAAACACAGTTAGCACATTCAAGTATCTCGGCGTAACACTCCAGAGGACCATCAAATCCTTCAGACTACATGTAAAATCGAGAGCTACGGCGGCCACAAAGGCAATGTATGACATCAGAACCCCTAAAAAACTCTCACAAGATACAGCAATGTCGCTGTTCTACACAAAGAGAATTCCAATTGTAACTTATGGAATCGAAATAATATGGGGCAAACTGGGCATCCGAGACCTCAAAACCATGGAAGCAGTAAAGGCACGCTACCTAAAGGTAATCCTGGACGTGTCCAGATATACAAGGTCCAGACTGGTGTATGAGCTGGCAAAGGAAACTTTTCTAATGCAAGATCTGAGGACTAAGCTCCAACTTCCATACACGGAGAGCTGGGAAAAATGCCTACAAGAAAGGGAAAATAGGAGAGGAGAGATCCTGATGGATTTCTACGCTACCGAGGCTATGACAAATAGATCCTCGACTGAAACAATTCAAGACCTCCGGCACTTTGTCAACTCATTGGCAGTGCATGGAGATCATCATAAAGTGTGCAAACTAAACACTACCATGAACCCAACGCCAACTGCGTGTGCGACAGATGTGACCAAGACTGTAGCCGATACCATGTCCTTTATTGTGAAAGACGTGGAAAGCCAATCATAGAGTTCTGTACAAAGTGAACCACAAACAAACTTTATAATTCTGCACTACTTTATTATTTGTAATTTTGCACAATTTGTGCGCAATAAAACGTTAATTTACCATAACCTTAGAAACTATTGACACGAACTAATTGCTTATTAGGAATAATCCTTTATGCTCTCGCCTTACTTTAACACCGCCTTCTTGAAAATAGGACTCTTTTTCCTTTTTCGTGGATTTTTTAATGCATAATTTTCAGAGCATTTTCATAAGCATTTCCTACACACAAGATTAAACTAAAGTAAATTTTGAAAAACGCCTATGTTATAAAGCACATATAAGGAGGAATTACTTCGAAAACTTCCAACTTTTCATGTAGAAAATTTGCGGGAAAAGAAAAGGAATTTTTCATAGAAATGTATTTTAACAAGCTTGCTGAGCTCCTATGGTGTAGATCGTGGGTTATAACCCTGCCGAAGTCGTCGGATTTTTAAGAGCGTTAGAATTCCCTCAGTATGCTTTCCTTCGGAGGGGTAGTAGAGCCGGCGGGGCCATGTCATAAATTTATGGCATGTAAAAGAACCTTCCACTAACTACAATTGTGTGAAGCTAAATTTGTAGGCTAGATTTGATTAACGTCCTATTAAGTTTCAACGTTGGCCGCCAGGTGCCAGTTGTGGTGGCATCTAGCAGCCAAGTTCGCAGATAGGAGTCGTTGACGGTAGCATTTAGTTGCAAAAGTTGGAAATACTTGAAATTGATCGTCTGTAGTCCTTACCTGAATTTCAGATAAGACACAGTAATACAGCCAAATAACATCGGTTATCAGATAGATTCTACACGCACCCAAAATACACGGGGCTGCATGATCGCTTTGCCGGAGCCCCTAAACGAAGGAAACGAACAACCAACCAAAAAGATCCTGGAACCCAAGATTTTTCTTCTAGCTGAGGAAACAGCGACATTTTCATTTTCAGAACGAGGTACAGTATGCTCCGACACCGCAACACCCGTTTTGCTTTTTCAAAATGTTCTTTATTTCTTATGTCAATTGTATAATAGAGAGAAAACTAAAAATCCAGAGCAAAATCTAGAAATAATAGAGAGAAAAATATAAATATACATTGTGCGTTTACCACCTAGGTAATAAGTCGCACGGTAATGGGAAAGTATCAGGAAAGTAGGCATAAAATGGGGCACGTAGAAAACAAGATGTTCAGTAAAGAAAAGTTAGCATACGTTCTCCTAAATGCATGGGTATAGTCATAACTCCTTGTCCTTTTCAAAGAGTATAATTGAATGTTGTATTTAGTAGCTTATTGGATAACAACGTGCTATATTATATATTGATTAATATACGACACGCATGTCATACGATGTTGACAAGTCAAAGAACCCATTTGAATTCAATAGGCCGTGTTCAAAATGGCAAAATTAATCTCGTTAGTTTCCGCCAACACAAAGTTCCTCATTTCTCTACTAGAAAGCACTATAATGTTAAAGGAGCTTAGATATCTAACCTCCTTGACTTTCATAGTGATTCAAGGAACAACGAAATTCGACATGCAAGCTACCCTCTGGGTGTCAAATTACAAAGCTTGCACCCGGCACCCACCGACAGTAGTGGCTACGCTGGCTAAAGCGCAGCGTTAAGTCATGGGACCAAGCTCTCTTCTGACTCGGTAGACGCGTGGGTTCGGGCCCCACCGTCGGCCGTCCTTGAAATGGTTTTCCGTGGTTTCCCCATTTTCAACACCAGGCAAATGCTGGGACGGTACCTTCTGATCGGCCACGGCCTATTCCTTCCGCATCCTTGCCCTGTTTCATTCATCTTCATCCATTCCATCTCTCATCCCGACGCGCAGGTCGCCCACGGGCGTCTAATAGAATGACCTGCACTCGGCCTCTGAGGGGGGCACACGACAAAAAAATCCGGCACCCGAGGCCATACGATAAGAAGACGAAGATATATTGATTGATTGAATCCTCACCTAAAATATGGACTAGCTAGGAAACAATAGCCTCCATTTTGAGCCAGCGGGACGGCACGGTTGACCTGAACTGTTAGTCACTGCTAAGGTATAATAATTCTATTATAAGATGTTAATGTCCTACGGGTTACCTCTTTGAGGAGAGTTTAAACCACCCTCTGTACGATAAACGGATTTGGTGAGGCCGAGCCTTGTTGAATCGTAAGTAATGGTTAGGCTATAATAATTGCATGATTCCTACGTCTGCCATATTGAAACTATTTGGCTGATGACCTTGTAGTTTAGGCAAACGACACACATTAAGGTACATTTTTGAAAAATTGGGAGAGATCGTATGATTAGGTTAGTCGTCATTTGATTTAAGCTTTGGACATATGGGTGGCTACCATCACGTTTCCGTCAAGATAGCGGCGATATAAAACATGACACTGAGGTGTCCTTTGCTAGTGCTACCTCTGTACGAAATTTCGTTCAATTCAGTTTCGTAGTGTTTGAATTGATAGGGTGGGGGACAGATATAGACACACACGCAAATTGCACACTTACACGGCCGCCATCTTCAAACAATTTGGCTGATGACCTTGTAATTTGGTCGAAAGACGCTTCCCACATGACGTTATGTTGTTGCAGAATTTGGTAGAGAACAGATGATTAGGTTAGTCGTCATTTAATTTAAGCTTTGAACATTTGGGTGGCCGCCATTACGTTTCTGTCATGATGGCGGCGATGTAAAACATGACACTGAGGTGTCCCTCGCTAGTGCTACCTCTGTACCAAATTTCGTTCAATTCAGTTTCGTTGTGTTTGAATTGATAGCGAGGGGGGTCACATATAGACACTCATACACGGCCGCCATCTTCAAACTATTTAGCTGATGACCTTGTAATTTGGTCGAAAGACGCTTCCTACATGAAGGTATGCTGTAGAAAAACTTGGTAGAGATCAGATGATTAGGTTCGTCGTAATTAGATTTAAGCTTAGAACATTTGGGTGGCCTGCATTAAGTTTCCGTCATGATGGCGGCAATTTAAAACATGACACTGAGGTGCCCCTTGCAGGTGCTACCTCTGTACCAAATTTCGTTCAATTCGGTTTCGTTGTGTTTGAATTGATAGGGAGGGGACAGATATACACACAGTCACACACGCAATTTGCTCACATACACGGCCGCCATATTCAAACTATTTGGCTCTCTTTGCGGCATGCGAACCAGTAGATGAACTTGAAATGTATGGAAATTGTATTGGTCTATGTTGTAGGACCAACACAGTGGCCATCAGAGTTTCCAGGCTGTGGAGGGAAGTTTCAGAGTCCCGTCGCCATTAAGCCATGCTTCGCCATCAATGCTTCCGGTCCCTACATCAACTACATCGACTACGGCACCAAGGCAGAGCGCATAAGTATCCTTAACAATGGGCGCACAGGTAGGAGAATTCAGGACACTGTAGATTAGCCCATACAGTATCTACATCAAGCATAGCACCAAGGTAGGGTGCATGACCTTCCTCAACAATAGGCGCACAGGTAGGAGAACTAAGGGCATTCTAGTCCAGTCTCTACAATATCTACTGTACATCGAGTACAACACCAACGTCCCCCAGGGGCTCACATCTAGTGGGACGTGGGTTGGCGACCACGGGACCCCAGCTGAGTCCGGCATTGCTTCCACTTAGGCCTACAAGTGCCGGGCTCCTCTTCGTCTTCCTTCCTGTCGACCTCACTTGGTCAACTCTTGTTCTCTTCTGACCCCGACGGTATTAGGGTATCATAGGACTAGGGAGTCTCTTCCTCTCCCGCCTTAATTGGCCCTTGTCTCATCTTTTCTGATTCCCTCCTTGTGCAAGGGGTCAGCCTTTCCTTTCTTTTCCTGTTATCTCCTGCCTTCTGCTCAAGGCCCTCAAGGAGGCCGGGTGTATGTAGCCCCACTACTTCTGGTGCACCCTAGATATTGCTACACCCTCAGGGGCTCACGGCTGGTGGGTTCGGGAGTTGGCGACCCCGAGGGATTCCTGAGCTGGGTCCGGTTTTCCCCTTTTTCCCTTACCTGTGGGGCGGACCCTCTCCTCTTTCCCTTTCCTATCTGCCTTTCATGGCTCTCCTTTCTTCCAAGTCCCTCAATCCGCATTCTTCGAGGGTTGATGGCATTTCTTTTCCTTCTGTCCTTTATTTGCGTTATTCTCCTTTTGTTTTTCCATTTCTTCTTCTAGTATATAAGTTAGTAGTTAGTTTTAGTTTACATTTCATTATCATCTTCACGATCACCCAAACCATTAGGGGCTGATAACCTAGATGTTAGGCCCCTTAAAACAACAATTATCATCATCAACAACAACACCAACGTACGGTGCATGACCATCCTCAACAATAGGTGCCTCAGGACACTCTCAATATCTACCACATCATGACAGCTTGCCACGGTGGGTGAGTGGTTATCGTGTCGGTTGCAGGTTCGCTCCTGGCCATGGTAAGTGATTTTCGAAAGGCGACACATAAATCACTACACCCATGTCATACGTTGTTTGCATGTTAAAGAACCCATTTGCATTCAGTATGCCGTGTTCATAATGGCAAAATTAATCTCGGGATTTTCCGCCAACACAAAAGATCCTCCTTTCTCTACTAGAAAGTGCTATAGTGTCCAAGAGCTTAGATATCTAACCTACTTGACTTTCATAGCGCTCCAAGAAACAACAAAATTTGAGATGCAAGCTGTCCTCTGGGCTCAAATAACAAAGCTTGCACCGGAGGCCATACGATATTATTATTATACCACATCATGACCATCCTCAACAATCGGTGCACAAGTAGGAGGACTCAGTGCACTGCAGATTAGCCCCTACAATATCTACATCGAGAAGGGCACCGTTGTAGGGTACATGACCATCGTCAACCACAGGCGCACAGGTATGAGGACTCGGTGCACTTTAGTCCATACCGTTAAAGTTAGAAGATAACAACAGTTGACCAGGGAAGATCTATAGGAAAGATGAAAAAGAAGAGAAGGAGGAGGCAATGTGGAGTCCCGCTCCACTGCTTGTGAGCCTCTTTAAGGCAACATTCAAGAAGAAGTAACATGAATGTCAGTCATTCATTTAGAATTTCCAGTACAGTTTATTCTCCCTCTGTGAGATGTACCTACCCCTCAAAGAAACGTGAGGAATGTGCCAGTTGAGCGAATTTCAAGAGAAAGTTAGCTATGTATGATAACTACAGTGAAACCTCTCTAAAAGACCACCCCTATTAAAAGACCACCCCTCTTAGAGACCGAATTTTCTTGGAACCGATTTAAAACCACATAAGATCAATGTATTTGTTACCTCTATTTAAGGACCATCCCTCTCTCCGACCAAAGACCAGGCATTTTCTCAGTCTGACCTCTTTCAAAAGACCACTTCTCGTCTGCCTTCCCATTGGAGATGGTGATGAGGGTGATGATGTAAACAATGGTTCTGTTGGCACAGAACTGCATCAGCATACAATGCCATTAGAAAAAATGTTATGTAATGTATAAAAAATACAAAAAAACGGCTCTCATAGAAGATTGTTGGAACCCGGAACAAATTAATGGACTTTCAAACTCACTCAGAGATATTCTAGAAAGTGAAATTGTTAAGAAAAAAGATGTGCTAATCTGAAACAGAGATCAATTCGTGTCTTTTTTTAATTGACAGAGCTCAGAAAATAACTAATTTTAATTAATTTGTACCAAATGTGAACCAATGCAGACAAATTGTAATCACGTATGTGTTCCTACTGTACTTTATTAATAATGCAGTATACAATTACAGTATGTTTAATACCTACCCCTATTAAGAGACCACCCCTCTAAAAGACCAGTTTTCCATGGAACAGTCACAGGTCTCTTAATAGAGGTTTCACAGTATATACGGTCTTTGGCTACTCATCATTTGCGCGTTGAGAAGTACTTTCGGTTCACACAGGCGTATTGTACAGATTCATCCGTACCATCAACACATATCTTCATAGTTAGTTCAAGCCAAGCCTTTGGTTACGTTCGTAAGTTTACTGCTACATACTGGTTGAAACGAGAATAAATTACTTTCGGTACGTTCTAATATACTTCTTCTTCGTCTTCTTCTACTTTGGATGCCTATCCATTAATGGATGTTACCGACCACATGATGGATGCACCTTTTGCTTATGAACTGCGATGTGGAATAATTTACCGATGCTGGGTAATCCTGGCCACTGTTTTATGTTATCCACCCAGGAAATCCTTCTTCAGCCTCCTCTTCTTTGACCTTCGATCTTTCCTTCCAGTATCAACTTGAGAAATCAATATTTGGTGTTCCGCAATATACTGTATGTCCCAGGTATGCAGTTCTTCGTCTTTTAAAGGTTCTAATATAGTCTACACACCTGTGTATATTATAAGGTGCGTTCAAAAAGTAACGAGCCGGAGGCTGGAACGCGCAAACCGGTGACTACACCGGCTAATCGTAGCGTGTGTAACGAGGTGTGGTTCCGACCAGAGCGTGGAAGGTCACAGCCCGTCGCTAGAGGGCACGCATGCACGTCACGTGACGATACAAAGCGAGCAGCAGCATGCATCAATCGTCCAACGCCGCCAGTCGCATTGCAAACAGTGACATGGAGGCGTCAACCGAAGGGCAAAGAGGTGTTGTTCGGTTTCTGACAGCGGAAGGAGTAGGGGGAAACGGACATTCATCGCCGAATATCACAAGTGTACGGCAAACACTGCATGTCCCTTGCAAGGGTCAAGGCGTGGCACAAGCGCTTCAGGGAAGGACGGGTGTCGTTAGCCGATGATGCCCGGTCTGGGGCACCCCCTGCATTACCGATGACAACGTCCAGCTGGTTGATGCACTCATTACCCAGGACCGCCGAGTGACAGTGAACGCCATAGCCGCCGTGGTCGCTCCACGACAATGCACGACCTCATACGGCCAACACAGTCACGGCACTCGTGCAGAAATTCAAATGGAAGGTTCTCGGCCACCTTCCATACAGTCCAGACCTTTCTCTCTGTTATTACGCCATGTTTGGTCCCCTGAAAAGGGCTCTGAGCCGCCAACGCGTCACCTCGGACGCCGACGTCCAGCTGTACGTGCGGAACTGATTCACATCGCAGCCCAGGGAATTTTATGAGACAGCCATTCACCGCCTCGTGTCACAGTGGGATAAGTGCCTCAACAGCGAGGGCCAATACTTCTAACATACAGGTATTGGTTTCTGTAATTATGCCTCCGGCTCGTTACTCTTTGAACGCACGTTATATTATCCTACATCTTAGGGCCAGGGATTTCGTTGATCCTTTTCCATTCATACCTGCTCGTGGCTATTTCCAGCCATCTGTCTTTCAGGTTTTTATTTGTCGACTTCCAAGCTTCTACTATTGAAGATTGTTACGTTACAAAGACTGAAGTCCATACCATTTCCGATTTGAAATTTAACCTATAAAACCAGCCTGCATGATTACTCACCTCCTGACATTCTATTACTGCCGGCGTTCCTTTAGATGCTTATAAAAATATGAAACTTGTTTGCGGAATTATACTACGTACAGTACTTGGGCGAACATTTTTACAATATCATCAGCTGGAAGACTGACGTCTTAATCGTTTCGACGGTGATTGGTCCGTTACCGTCCATCCAATCACTGGTCTTGGGGAGGAAAGTCTAGACCAAGAAGAGGACATAGGCCTAATTTGAAAATGTGGTGGAAGTGCCTCTCAACAGAGACTTTTTGTGAATACTGCAAACAAAGCAATGGCGACAGTCCATCTTTGTCCATCGCAAAGGAAAGATGTAAAATATTATTGGGAACTATAAGGGCGAGCTTTAGCTCGATTCGGAGCCCCAAAATATTTATTTTATAATTGGGATACGCAAAATCGATATTGATAGATGAAAATTTTATTATTCAGGAATGTCAAGGTATATTTACGATATTTTAAAAACGTATATGGGAAACCAAGCCTCCGCTGAGTTCTTGGTCTACCACACCCACTTTTTCCTTCAGCCCATCTCAGTATAGATGTTACCCCGCGAAGTAGACGTACGAATTAAATCGTTATTATTGTTGTCGTTTCATATAACGGGCTTGGACATCGTGGTCTTTCAGCCCCAGTTCCGCCCCTTAAAACAACAATAACTATCTCATTTAGCCCCGTGTATGCAGATTTTTTCTGATAACTTATGTTAAAATGATGGCTTTATTTGTGTGTATATTTGTTATTCAGGTGAGGATTGAATAGGAGGTGGCCACGGCATTAAGTTAGGAACCATCCAAACATTTACCTGGAGTAGGAGTGGGAAACCACGGAAAACCACTTCCAAGAAGGCTGAGGTGGGAATGAAACCCACCAGAGTCATATAAAAATTAAAGCGGTACCTTTGCTACAAACTATACACTGTTTATTCTTCTCTTGATCTCCTCATCCTTTGTTCCATCCAAACTAAAGCCACTCTCAAAATATGAGGGTTCTTCCTCATCTGGGATTGTTCTTCCTTTCCTAGCGATTGTTCTTCCTCTCCTAGCGATTGTTCTTCCTAATCTGGAATTGTTCTTCCTCTCCTAGCGATTGTTCTTCCTCTCCTGGCGATTGTTCTTCCTCTCCTGGCGATTGTTCTTCCTCATCTGGGATTGTTCTTCATCTCCTAGCGATTGTTCTTCCTCTACTGGCGATTTTCTTCCTCTCCTGTCGATTGTTCTTCATCTCCTGGCGATTGTTCTTCCTCATCTGGGATTGTTCTTCCTCTCCTGGCGATTGTTCTTCATCTTTTGGCGATTGTTCTTCCTCTACTGGCGATTGTTTTTCCTCTCCTGGCGATTTTTCTTCCTCTCCTGCCGATTGTTCTTCCTCTACTAGCGATTGTTCTTCATCTTCTGGCGATTGCTTTACTTCTGTCTTTTCCAGACTTACTTTGGTTTTCATCTGCCCACTCAACTAACATTGCGTCAAGATCTTCCTTATTAGCAGCAGTCAGATATAGGTCATCTGTTTATGTTAACTTGCGATGACTCTCAACATAGCTAGTTTTCCTATGGATAAATTTCATCGCCGACGCAAATAAAACAGGGCTTATCACACATTTTTGACGCAGTCTAACTGTAAAGTTGAACTCTACTGTTAGTAATAAAGAACGCCTTTCAGTCGGTCAATACAATCTTTTGTGCTCAATTACATTGGTTGGGGAAACAAGTATGTACTGTATATGCCCTAACATGAAAACACTACATAAAATATGTATCACAAAATAACACGTTGATACTTAAAATGGATGACATGTTTCAAACGTCAAGTGTTCATCCTCAGATCCTGCTCACTCAGGTTTAATTAATTACGATGTTTATGAATTACACTGTAATGTTTCATTATTGAATTTGAGTATTCTAGGGTCGTAGTTGTTGTTGCACAATGAGGGAAATTCATAGAAATAATCATACATTTTCATTGATTCCACTATAAAACATTACACTCCACATTTCATTTTCATTCGTCTTACAACAAGATCCTCTCTCATTTTCTTTTTTATATATCAAGCAAACCAATCCCTCAGACCATTTAACTCTCATGCTTTCAAAAGCCCATCTTTTCACATCTAACCAAGAAGAAGAATAATCAAAACCTAACACGCACGGAAAGAAGCCATAGACTAAAAAAAACAACAATACAACAACCTAAAAGGAAATATCCATACAGATATGGAACTCGAATGATCATGGCCCCCTTCTTCTTTACTGATGAACTATTGCAAGGAATCTCTAACCTCAGCGCTAAGGCCTTACAATAGCCACCAGCAAAGAGTAGCCATGATCCTAACCTAAAATAATCCAAGGAAAATGTACTGAGACAACACTAATGCACAAATATAATATTCAGATTACATAAGTTTGTAAAATGTTATGAAACGCATAATAGGTCATCAATTTAAATAGGACCGGTTGATTTAGAACATAATTAACAAAATAGTTTAGACAACATTTCTGAATCTGATCACAATAATAACTCAATAGAACACACGTTAACATATTAATAATAATAATAATAATAATAATAATAATAATAATAATAATAATAATATCGTATGGCCTCGAGTGCCGGGTGAAAGCTTTGTTATTGACACCCAAAGGGTAGCTTGCATCCCAAATTTCGTTGTTCCTTGAAGCACTATGAAAGTCAAGGAGGTTAGATATCTAAGCTCCTTGGTCACTATAGCGCTTTCTAGTAGAGAAATGAGGAACTTTGTGTTGGCGGAAACTCTTAAGATTAATTTTGCCATTATGAACACGGCCTACTGAATTTAGATGGGTTCTTTGACATGCCAACATCGTATGACATGGTGTCGTAATTTTTGCCGCCTTTCAAAAATCACTTACCACGGCCAGGAGCGAACCTGCAAGCTTGGGGTTAGTTGACCGACACGTTGACCACTCACCCATTGTGGCAAGCTAGCATTTAAAATACATGAACATTAACGTAACAACTATAGTTGTGAACAATAACATCTGTAAGTTGGACGAGTTACACAAGTTTTTACGAACTTATGGAATCTGAACATTTAATAATGTTGACTTGTCGCTCGACCTGTAGTGACTGTCACTGTCTTTCATTACAGTACATTATGCAACGAGCCTATAATGGCAATAATTAAGACACGAGTATGTTTATAAAACGAGCGTATGCGAATTTAATAATTTCCATTCGAGTGTTTTAAATATCATTATAGGCGAGTTGCATACGACTATTTATGCTCGACGATAATTATTGTAACTATTTTATGTTCGAACATAAATATTCATAAATATCTGTCGAGATTTCGCCAGTTTTATGTACTGAACAGTGCGCATGAGACGCAGAGAATGCCTTGTATTTGAACATGGCCTCCTCGATTACCCTACTATGACACTAGGCCAGACAGTGAAATTTAAATTAGAAGGCCGTGGAACTCAGCGCATCTAATTATCTAATTGGTCAAACAACTGTTTCTTGAGCTGTGATTGGTGGGAGAAACTGTTTCATAATGAAAAATAGTGTTATAATGAGCCTCGTTATATTACAGTTTTCTGACATATAATAGTCAGGGTCGAACATAAAATACATTATCAGTTCACATTAATTAATGTTTTTATTGTGAGTTAGCCGTGGTCGTTACTGCGTGGCTGCTGGCAGTCGCTCACATCCGGGAGGCGAGGAGGTTCGAATCCCCCCATCGGCAACCTAGAAGATGGTCTTCTGTGGTTTCCCATCTTCCTTCCAGGCAAATGCCAGGGTTGGTCCCCAACTATAGGTCACAGCCGCTACCTCCCAACTCCTCGTCCTTACATTCAAATTTCCCTCCCCAGACAATACTCCACACGCGACGGTACTTGTAGCTCACCCCATGGGTGTCCGAATCGAAGCACCTACAAAACTGGCGAGCCGAACATACCCTCGGACACTCCTGGCACTAAATGCCATACATAAAATAAAATTGATTTTATTTATCTGCTCCAATTATTTAACCACTTAAGTGAATTGTTAACGGTTTTAGCAAGTTTTCTTTTTGTTATGAACACAGACGACCTGTCTGTTTGGTTCCTTTTGAATACCCGGATATTTTGATAATCCGGAAAGGGTCCGTTCACAATTAATCCGGATTATCGACCTCTTAATTAGTTCGTATTCTCTACTCTCTATTCTCACACACTGGACCATAAATTTTCCTTAGCTATTTCCTTTCCTATCTATTCAAGATATCCTCACTCCTTCTTGTCAACACCCATCCATCTGTTACAACCGGTCGAATTACTGTCCTATATATTACCTTTTTGGACTCGTGAAATTGATCTTGATATGAGAACCTTTATTGTACAAAAGTAGGATCGATTTCTAGATCTTATTCTCTCTTTTATCTCTTCCAAATTACCTATTTCAACTGTAATAAGATCCCAGATATTTAAAAGATCTATTCTTCTCAAAAACCTTATTCCCTATCACTAAATCACTATGGTAGTCCAGTTCATCTTTAGGCATTGCCTTGTACTTAGTTTTCGATTCATATCCAGCCTCCAGTGAAGAATTCTCCAGTTGGGTAAAGGTTCTTACTACATCCTACGAGGACTTTCCAAGTACTGCTATATCAAGTTGGAGAGTCTTCTTGGAGAAAGTCTCATCACATGACTATTTAAAGCTACTTTCCTTTGTCTGGCGCAGTCAGGGAGCCTCTCTCATATGTTGGTATAACTCACAGTTGTGTTGCCTCCGGAATTCTCCATTCTTCCTTACCGAGCCTGGGATCTTCCTGAGAATTATTCTTCTCTCTCCGACTTCCAATTTCTCAAACATGCCTCTCCTGTTCAGTGACAGACACTCCATTGCAGCTAGGCCTTTTGCTCCTAAACTCTTGTAAGAGTAATACTAATAATAACAACGATAATAATATATTTTTAAACTTTTGAATTGAGCCACGATGGACTACGAGTTAACAATCAATATAATTTTCTGTGCGTTGCTCTTGTTCGTCTGCCAGCCTTGATGTCCTGCCAGTATCTTTTGAGCCCATCACTCAGTACCTTCTTCCGTTCTCCTGTAAGAGGTCCCCTCCGTTTTGTGGGTCCTGCCTCTACCTTAAAACCCCGGTAGTTTTTCATCATTTGTCTAAATTAATCCCTGTTCAGAATGTTGTCCTCGGGAATTCGGATTTCTGTAAAATCTTTATTACATTCTTGGAATCATCCCAATTGTCTTGCCTTTGGTTTCAAGAAATTCCAAACTGTTTTTGCCAGTCGATCATCGGACATTCTGAAGATGCCCATAGAATAACAACCTTTCCTTTTTCATTGTTGACGTAATTATCATTATTATTATTATTATTTTATGTCCAGCCTCTCAGTCAGGCCTCTCCTGGCATTGACAGACACTCCATTGCAGTCAGGCATTTTGATCGTATGACTGTAGAATACTGCGGTACGCAAGAAGAAGCAGCTTTACCACGACTTTCTGGAAGACAAAACACCTTCTCGTTGGAATGCTTACAAAGTAGCACGCAGGGAAGCGAAGAAGACTGTTGCTTCGACAAAATCGGCTCGGTACGCAGACCTCTACGCGAAGCTGGGCACACGCAAGGGAGAGCGGGACATCTATCGCCTCGTCAAATCCAGGCACCATAAATCTTAAGATATCCAACGCTTCTATGTCATCAATGACGATAAGGGCGTTTTGCTAGTCGACTGGAAGAAGGCGAGAGAACGTTGGCGAAATTACTTTGAGAAGGTCTCAACAGAGGAATTCCAGCACAACCAGATACCTGTCGCTACTGCTGTCGAAGGTCCTATCAAACCTATTGATGTCTTAGAGGTTGCAGGGGCCTTGAAACAAATGAAACCAGGGAAGGCAACTGGTCCAAATGACATCGCGGCGGAGCTATGGTGCTCTCAGAAGTGGGATCCAGCGGATTGGTTGGCAAGACTCTTCAACCAAATAGTCAAAGAAGGACGAACGCCACTTGATTGGCAACATAGCATCATGATACCTATCTTCAAAAAGAAGGGAAGTCCAGCCGAGTGTGCTAATTACAGACCAATTCGACTCCTCTGTCACACCATGAAGGTCTTCGAGCGCATTCTTGATAAGAGGATACGTGCAATCACCCAGCTGACCAAAAACCAAGCTGGATTTGTGAAAAATTGCAGCACAACAGATGCAATCCACGCCACACGGCTTTTAGTTGAAAAGCATCGTGAAAAGAATAAGCCGTTGCAAATTGCTTTCTTAGATCTCGAAAAGGCTTTTGATCGTGTACCGCACGACTTGATCTGGTTGACTCTCCGACAACATGGCATCCCAGAGTACCTTGTCAACTGGGTACAGTTGCTCTACGCGGAGCCAAGAAGTTACGTCCAAGCCGCCGCAGGAGCATCGGAAAACTTCCATGTAACAGTTGGTGTTCATCAAGGTTCGGCCCTGTCACCATTGCTGTTCATTATGGTCATGGACACGGTTACTGCAGATCTACAACAACCGTTACCTTGGACCATTCTGTACGCTGATGGCGTTATGTTGGCCGCTCAAAACAAGCTGGATCTCCAACATCAAGTCCAGGAATGGAGTGATCGTTTAAGTCAATATGGCCTGCGGCTTAACAAAGCTAAAACAGAATATATGACAACGGATGCTGGAGAAATCGGAACAATCCAAGTCGACGGCGATGATCTGCCTCGAAGGACAAAATTTAAGTATCTTGGCTCTACGATAACTGTTGAAGGTCGTCTCACCGAGGAGGTCAACATAAGAATTAATGCTGCGTGGATGAAGTGGCGAACAACGACAGGTGTCATGTGCGATCGCCAGATGAAAGACCACCTAAAATCGAAGATTTACCGCACTGTCATTCGTCCCGTAGCGCTTTATAGTACCGAATGTTGGCCGACCACGAAGGAAGCAGAACGTCGGCTAAGTGTCATGGAGACCAAGATGCTTAGATGGACAGCAGGCATTACTAGGTTGGATCACATCCCCAATCAAAGAATAAGGGAACGATTTGGTATCGCAGCAATCAGTAACAAAATGCGTGAGGGTCGTCTGCGATGGTTTGGGCATGTGCTACGGTCAGGAGCGGACACCATTGCAAAACAGGGCTACACACTGGAGGTCGCCGGGAAAAGACCAAAGGGGCGACCGAGACAATGTTGGGCCGATACACTGCACACGGATTTGAAAGGCGTCAACCTTCATCCGGACATGGCCCATGACCGAGTAAAGTGGAGACAGCGGACTCAAATAGCGGACCCTGCCACGAGGTGGGACAAACGCTAAAGCAAAAGAAGAAGAAGACTGTAGAATATTATTATTATTATTATTGCGGCTTTGGTCGGAGGGCAAGTAACACCGGTGGCCCATATTATAGATTTATGGCACGTAAACGAAACTACCACTACAATTGGCAGGTTATTTGGTTAGAAATGCTCTATCAAGTTCCAGCGTTTGCCGCTAGTTGTCAGTGAGAGTGGCATCTGGTCGTCAAAGTTTGAACTACGGTAATTGACTTGAACTTTTTGGGAGCCTACGGCCGTTCAATTAAAATTACTCTGCTGTGGCCATTGGCTGCATAATATTTATAGTTATTTCATATCCAGCCTCTCAAGCAGGCCTCTCTTGTTCAGTGCAAGACACTCCATTCCAGTTAGGCCCTTTGGTCGTATGACTCTAGTGTATTATTATTTTATGTCCGGCTTCGTGAGTAAATGTTGGTCTTTGGCCACAAGGGCCCCAGTTTAACAATTAGGACACATACTAAGACACCCAGGAATAGCAAAGTTAGTTATAGAAGGAAGGGTTGAGGACAAGAACAGTAGGGGTTAACCGAAGTTTGAATATGTAAAACACATTGCATCGGGTGTAGGGTGTGGTAGGTATGTAGAGATGAAACGATTAGCTCAGGACAGGGAGGCATGGAGGGCTGCATCAAACCAGTCAAATGACTGATGACTCCAACAACAACGAAGTATTTATAAAATCTCTTGTATTTGGGGTAGTGGTAGTAGTGAAGCATATTATTAGACTTATCATATTGGATATTTAGACAAGGTACCGCGGATTTAGCACTTGTACCAATAGTAGTAACCAAAAGCTTGCCACGGTGGGTGAGTGGATAGCGTGTCGGTCTACTAACCCCAAGATTGCGGGTTCGCTCCTGGCCGTGGTAAGTGATTTTTGAAAGGCGGCAAAAATACGATACGCATGTCATACGATGTTGGCATGTAAAAGAACCCTTTTGAATTCAGTAGGCCGAGTTCATAATGGCAAAATTAATCTCGGGAGTTTCCGCCAACACAAAGTTTCTCATTTCTCTACTAGAAAGTGCTATAGTGTTCAAGGAGCTTAGATATCTATTATCTAACCTCCTTGACTTTCATAGTGATTCAAGGAACGAAGAAATTCGACATGCAAGCTACCCTCTGGGTGTCAAATTACAAAGCTTGCATCCGGCACCGAGGCCATACCATATTATTATAATAACAAACAAAAAACTAAAAATTTACTAAGTACAAATTTCTTCGAAAGTGTTATTTTAAGTATTAGATGAATTAAATAACCCACGCCAGTTGAAATTTGAGGAATTCATTTCACAACTATTGAGTAATTTAATTTCTATGTTATTATTTGGAAATACTTTCCCGTAATTTATCATGTTTATCATCAAACCTTTAATATTGCGGATATAGCCGAGTCTCCCATATAACACAGGTCATCAAACTAAATTGTATACACACCCAAATATACGGGGATAAATGATCACGATATCCATGTCCCTCAAATGAAACAACAACAACAACAACAATCACTTTCTTTATATAAGTTTCCCTTGCATTTGAATATGACCCTGTAAATCGATCGACTCCACGTGAAGTTGCAAAAGGCTGTGCACCGGAAGGGAGCTAATGTATTTTAACATCACCACCGTCGCACAGCGCTGCCTCCCCAAGGAAAGCGCACTTAATGGAATTATTGTTAAATGAAATTCACTTTAGACTGAGTGTTCCCCAGATTGCGGCTCCTTCAGGCACAGCGTCACCTCGCGTCAGGCGACTGAACAACATTTCTGAAGAAACCGCTCGTAATTACAGTGTACAGCTTCAAATAATATCTCCTTGTGCTATTCTTTGGAAACGCACAATGACAGATCTAACTTAGGTTTGAAAATGTCATACTTTACAAATGCCAAAATTCAGACTTTGGCATATATAAAAGAGCTAAGCGATAAGCTAAGTTCACAATCCACTCTAACCCGACCATTTAACCCGGCAGTGGTGTGTTGGGGTGCTGCACACCCCTTAGCATTTAATTATATAAATATTCGCTAGAATGCGCCTCGCACTGCTTTGTAGTTCCAGGTAGCTGCCAGTTGGTGTCAATAGAGGGCGGTGACTGTGGTTTCGTAACCTTAGTTGTGCATTTGACTTCGTGAGCTGCAGTGGGAGCTTGCTGGGGTTTAGGAAACCCCCACACACCTCTCCCGTTTCATAAACGGAAGAGGTAAATATACTTATTAAAATCATATTTTTGTTTCTATGCTTCCTGAAATGAAAATCCACAGCCTGCTTCCAGTCTCCGACCGGGTCAGGAATGGAAGGAATGGAGCCCCTATCTAGCGGCGAGGATATGAACTGTGCCGGCTGCCGAGGCCTGACGCACTCCTCTGGGGCAATGATTAAATGAATGACAGATGAAATGAAATGATAGTGGAGAGTGTTGCTGGAATGAAATTTTGACAGGGAAAACCGGAGTACCCGGAGAAAACCCTGTCTGCCTCCGTTTTGTCCAGCACAGATCTCACTTGGAGTGACCGGGATTTGAACCACGGAACCAGCGGTGAGAGGCCGGCGTGCTGCCGCCTAAGCCACGGAGGCTTCTTCTATGCTTCCTAATATATAATATTTAGTTCTTAACAATAAATATTGTTATAGATGGATCGTTATGGGCCTCAAGGAGACGGTATGCGAGCACTAATTGATGCTGTACTGGTTGAGCCAGTTGATTCTGATTAAGTATTGGACTGCATTGTTGGAGAGTACAGAACTGCATTGTTGCCATTTTATATCAATATATAATCAGTTTATATTGTAGTAATAACATGGAATCCGTTAAAACACAGATCTCAAACGTTAAATATTTTTCATATATCAAGAACAACATGGGGTGTACCACAACCCAAACACCACCGGCGTATGAATTTCTGACCACACCACTGCCGGGTTAATAAGAATCACAGATATCACACTAAGTAAGCAAACTTGAAGGTCAATAAACACCAACATTATCTTAACAAAAATATCTCATTCAAAATTTAACTTATACGCCAATCAGTACTTACACAAATATTAATGTACATGTTTCGACCTGATATTGAGGTCTTCTTCTGTTCAATTAAGATTCCAAACAATTAAGAATAAAGTAAAACAGATGTACTTAAGTCTAATGTACTTTGAAGTGAAAAATGTATATGAGATCAATTGTAATTAAAAGAATTAAACAAAATAATAAAATGGATATCCTTAAAATGTAATATTAATTGTAAATAGATAAAATATAATATATTGAGCTTTACATTACATTTTGAAAATATAGTTAGAAAAATAAGAAATGTTGTAATAATAATAATAATAATAGTAATCTTATATCTCTTATATAAAAACAAGTGTCCTGACTGACTGACTGACTGACTGACTGACTCATCATCGCCCAGCCAAAACTATTAAAGTTAGAAACATGAAATTTTGGAGATATGTTCGTGGTAAGTCGAAAATGCGCACTTAGAAAGGATTTTTGGATATTCAGGTTCTAAAGGTGTCTTAAGGGGGTACACATGCATTTCATTGAATAGCAATATCTCCGGCTTGGTTTCATTGAGGGACGTGATACTCGGCATATAAACGTATCATTAAAAATAAGAAGACATGTGTCTGAGGGTTTTTCGATGTGGTGTATATTATGAGGTGAAAGGGGTGAAAAGTGGGGGTTGAAGGGTTCCTAACGGAGCGTGTATCTCTTAAACGACATAGGCGAGGAGTTTGAAACTCAGCGGAAAAAAATCAGCTTAAAAAATAAGTAAATAGGTGTTTGACCGTTTTTTCATAAATCGAATTTAAGGGGCCCATTGGGAGGGGTGAAATTCTGAAAAAAGAAAATTGAAAGATACAAAGTCCTGACACACTCATCATCGCCCAGCCTAAATTATTGAAGTTAGAAACAAGACATTTTGGGGATATGATCATTATATGTCCAAACCGTCCACTAAGGGAGGTTTTTCGGATATTCAGGTTCTAAAGGGGTGTTAAGGGGGTAAGACCTGCATTTCATTGAATAACAATAACTCCGGATTGGTTTCATTTGTGGATGTGATACTCGGCATATAAACTGATCATTAAAAAATTAGAAGACACGTGTCTGAGGGTTTTTCGATGTGGTGTATATTATGAGGTGAAAGGGGTGAAAAGTGGGGGTTGAAGAATTCCTAACGGAGCGTGTATCTCCTAAACGACATAGGCGAGGAGTTTGAACTCAGCGGAAAAACATCAGCCTAAAAGATAAGTAAATAGGTGTTGACCGTTATTTTTTTCATAAATCCAATTTAAGGGGCCCATGGGAAGGGGTGAAATTCGGGGGGGGGGCGGGGGACAGGAAAGAAAGTGTCCTAACTGATTGACTGACTCACTCACTCTTCAATCTCAGGAAGTGAAAACTGCTTAAAAATAAGTAAATAAGTGTTCGACAGTTTCTTTTTCATAAATCAAATTTAAGGGGTTCATGGGGAGGGGTGAAATTCTGGAGAAAAAATGAAAGAAAATGTCCTGACTCACTCACTCACTCACTCACTCATCATCGCCCAGCCAAAATTAATGAAGTTAGAAACATGACATTTTGGGGATATGTTCGTTGTATGTCAAAACCGTACACTAAGGGAGGATTTTCGGATATTCAGGTTCTAGAGGCGTCTTAAGGGGGTTGAACCTGCATCGAAAGGGGTGAAATTCTGGGGGGGGGGCAGGAAAGAAAGTGTCCTAACTGATTGACTGACTCACTCACTCTTCAATCTCAGGGAGTGAAAGCTGCTTAAAAATAAGTAAATAAGTGTTCGACAGTTTCTTTTTCATAAATCAAATTTAAGGGGTTCATGGGGAGGGGTGAAATTCTGGAGAAAAAATGAAAGAAAATGTCCTGACTCACTCACTCACTCACTCACTCATCATCGCCCAGCCAAAATTAATGAAGTTAGAAACATGACATTTTGGGGATATGTTCGTTGTATGTCAAAAACGTACACTAAGGGAGGATTTTCGGATATTCAGGTTCTAGAGGGGTCTTAAGGGGGTTGAACCTGCATTTTATTGAATAACAATATATCACGAGTGATTTCATTTGTGGATGTGATACTCGGCACATAAACTAATCATTAAAATAAGCAGACATGTGTCTAAGGGTTTTTCGATGTGGTGTATATTATAAGGTTAAAGGGGTGAAAAGTGGGGGTTGAAGGTTTCCTAACGGAGCGTGTATCTCTTAAAAGACATAGGTGAGAAGTTTGAAACTCAGCGGAAAAAATCAGCTTAAAAATTAAGTAAATCGGTGTTCGAACGTTTTTTCATAAATTCAACTTAAGGGGCCGATGGTGTGGGGTGAAATTTTGCGAAAAAAGGAGAGAAAGTGTCCTAACTGACTGACTAACTCACTCACTCATCAAACTCAGGGGGAAAAGACAGCTTAAAAAATAAGTTAATAGGTGTTCGAGCGTTTCTTCATAAATTCAATTTAAGGGGCCCATGGGGAGGGGTAAAATTCTGGTAAAAATAATTGAAAGAAAATGACCTGATTGACTCACTCACTCATCATCGCCCAGCCAAAATTATAGAAGTTAGAAACATGAAATTTTGGGGATATGTTCATTGTATGTCGAAAACGTCCACTAAGGAAAGATTTTTGGATATTCAGCTTCTAAATGGGTGTTAAGGGGGTAAACCTGCATTTAATTGAATAACAATATCTCACGAGTGGTTTCATTTGGGGATGTGATACTTGGCATATAAACCAATCATTAAAAATAAGCTGACATGTCTAATGATTTTTCGATGTAATGTATATTAAGAGTAAAGGGGTGAAAAGTGGGGGTTGAAGGATTCCTAACGGAGCATGCATCTCCTAAACGACAAAGGCGAGGAGTTTGAAACTCAGAGGAAAACAATCAGCTTAATAATAAATAAATAAATAAATAAATACATAAATAAATAATTTAATAAATAGGTGTTCGACCGTATTTTCATAAATCCAATTTAAGGGGCTCATGGGGAGGGGTGAAATTCTGGAAGAAAAACGTCCACTAAGGAAGGAATTTTGGATATTCACTCTCATCGACCAACCAAAACTATTAAAGTTAGAAGAATGATATTTTGGGATTATGTTTGTTGTGCGTCGAAAACGTCTACTAAGGAGGGATTTTTGGATATTCAAGTTCTAAAGGGGTGTGAACGGGGTTAAACCTGCATTTCATTGAAGAACAATATGACACGACTATGACGCGAGCGAAGCCGCGGGTACCTGCTAGTATATATATATGAATGAATGTTCGCTTGTTCGTCTTTTATGCGTTCATAAACCATTCATCCGATTGCGATCAAATTTTGGTGAGTTGTTGTAAACACTGCCGGGATGGTTATAGGCATAGTTAAGCCAATTTACAATAGACAGCGCGCGAGTAGTATAAACAAATGAATGTTGGCGATGCGTTCATATAGCCGACAATTCATCCGACTGCGACCAAATTTTGGTGGGTTGTTGTGCACACTCCCGGGAAAGTTTTGGGCATAGTTAATCAAATTTGCAATAGATAGCGCCCGAGTAGTTTAAACAAATGAAAAGGAAGCTTGTAGTTTAACGTGACCGTTAATCTCGCGATCATAAGCCACGGGACCTCCGTTTTACGTGGAATCCGAACCACAGGACATGGCATTTCACATCGAAAATCTCACATGCATTGACCGGGAATCGAACCCGGTCCGCCTTGGTGAGAGGCATACAGCTTGACCGCTGCGCCACCACGCCCCTATTTAAACTAATGTGTGTTGGCTATGCGTTCATATACAATTCATCCGATTGCGATCAAATTTTGGTGAGTTGTTGTGCACACTTCCAGAAAAGTTATAGGCATAGTAAATCCAATTTACAATAGATGGCGCGCGAGTAGCTTCAACAAAATGGCGTGCGATTCGTTTCAACAATGACCACATGCGTTCCCATTGCGATGAAACTTGGGTGAAATGTTGCGTATACTCCGGGGAAAGTTTCTGGCTTAGTAAATCAATTTTACAATTGGAAGCGCACGAGTAGAGGTTGTGTACACTTCAGGGAAGATTCTGACTTAGTAAATCCATTTTACAATAGGTGCCGAACGAGTAAATTCAACAAATGAGCGACGAAGTGCGAAGCGTTTCAACCAAGTACCATATGCGTTCATGTCCGATAGCGATGAAACTTGGGTGAATTGTTAAGTGCGCCACAGGAAAGTTTTCTGGCTTAGTAAATCCATTTTAAAATAGGTAGCGCATGAGTAGATTCAACAAATGAGCGAAGGTGCGCGAATCGTTTCAACAACATCCCGTATGCGTTCATATACTATTCATTCGCTTGCGATGAAACTTTGGTGAATTGTTGTGTACACTCCAGGGAAGGTGTCTGGCTTAGTAAATCTATTTTACAATAGATAGCGTACTGTACGAGTAGATTCAAGGAATTAGTGACGGCCCGCGTATCTTTTAAACAAAATCCCGTATGCGTTCATATGCCACACATCTCATTGCGATGAAACTTCGATGAGTTCTTTTGTACACGCCAGGGAAGGTTTTCGAATTAGTAAATCCGTTTTACAATAGGTAGCGTGCGAGTATATTCAACAAATGGGTGATGGCGCTCGAATTGTTTCATTAAAGTCCCGTATGCGTTCATATACCATTCATTTAATTGGGATGAAACTTTGTTGAGTTGTTTAGCACGCTCCCATGATTTTGAGATTAGTAAATCAATTTTACAATAGTTTAGAGGTGGTTAACGGAAAATGTAAAAAAAATATTGGGAATTCAAAAGCACTTCAACAAACAAAATTACAACGCCAACACTTTCTTTGATTGGCATTGCAACGCATGCCGGGTACAGCTAGTTGTAAATAAAATATATAAAAATTAAATAATTTAGGAAAACAAGTGCCGAATATCAAGAAATATTTAACTTAGTGCTTGAAATGAACTAAATCTTCTTCCAAAATCTGGAGTGTGCTATCAATGGCAAATGTATTTGCATTCTAAAAATATCACATATAACTAATAAATCTTGGCAAGTTGCGCAAGTTAATAATAACTGCTGTAACTATTATATTTCAGGATTAAGGAAAACCCCATTTCAATTGAGTAAAATCGTGTTGACTGACTGAAAAGTATTAAATTTAGAGTATTCTTGCAGCACTGAAAATTACACCCAACACGATAATTTCCAGTTCAAGCTTCTTCAATCCCCAAACATCGTATGGTTCGGAATTAATATCAACAAGT
The DNA here is from genome assembly GCA_946902985.2 of Meconema thalassinum. Lineage (NCBI taxonomy): Eukaryota > Metazoa > Arthropoda > Insecta > Orthoptera > Tettigoniidae > Meconema > Meconema thalassinum. Next base: position 221,380,902 of record OX336391.1, read on the forward strand.
TTCAAGAACAGATCCTCTCTATCGTTGGCCTGAAACTTAATGAAGGGTGTTTCTCTCTTGGACATATTTATGTGGATTACTCTAGAGTAAAAATGGCCCATAACCTTTTTATATATGTTCTTCAGAGGAAGACCACTAATGTTGTCTACAAGGAGGCACTTGGCTGAACGTGTTGTTTACATATTCTCTGCTAATATACCACAATTCACCCACCAACGAATGCATATGCCACAATAATAGAAGTTATCAATTTCTGTAACCGACGCCCAATGACCCCGATTACTCTAGAAACTTATTAAAACAACGGCCCCACTTCAATTTCATACCTCACTTCACTGCATCAAACACGGGACGCGGGTCAATTCTGAAGCACCAATATTGGAAAGCATCCGCATGGCAATATCTACAAACCCAATTAAAATATAAACACGAGCCAGTGATGGCAGACAGGGAAAAATACATGTAGCAAACTATACGAAATAAAATAGTACAAACAGAAGTTGTAAAAAGCCTGGTGAAATTATAATCAAGTCCACATCCTTGCAGTCAGAAATCCAACGCCTTAATTGTGGCACTACAATGAGACACAGAAATTCAAAATTATTAACAGAGAAGCGTGTGAATGTGCATTACATAGATTTACACTAGTTTAGTCCTTGCTATAATCGCACAATAATATTTGGTTATCTTTTACATCGAGTGTTGTGATATATGTCACAGAACTGGTCACATACCGAGCACACGCAGAGTTCATTTGGGGCGTGGTACATATTTTATTGTGGTACCCATGCACCGCTAGTTTTATTACCACATGATTTTCTTAGTTTCTTATTGGCGATGGTCCAGTTCCGGTCGATCATGGCATCCGTGCTGTAGAATTCAATCGGAATGTCTTCTCTCCACTCCGTTTTCTCTGCTACGTGCGCTTCAGCATTTCTTGAGGACGGAAGCTGTAATTTTGTCCTTATTTCTTCAACGAGGAAGGGTTCTCGTGCTAATTCTTATGTTAGGCGGGAGCTCATGTATTTTGAGAATTTCAGGAATTGAGCTTTATCTCTTTCGATGGTGGCCAGATCTCTCTTCGTTAGTCATTCCCATATCAAGTGGCTCCCGTAAATGAGAATAACAAAGAAATACAGATATGAGTTATAGGAAATGCATTTTACTGTTCATATGAAATAACCCCATAGTAGCACCCACAACGTTTAACTTATGTTGGCTAAGAAATTTGATGATTAGCGATGGACATTCCGCATGAGATCCAAACTACTGTATCGTTACACGTTTCATCATCTCATGCTACTTGGTAACTTTCTTGGCTCATCAACGATCTATTTGATGGAGACCGGACTTTTTTCGTTGCTTGTCAACTCCAATCAAGTTTAAGTTGATTCAACTCGACAAAGCGGACGCGTGGCAAGAAAATAGCCATCGCGTTCTAATGAGAAAGAATGGTGTGAGTCTACAATATTTACATAGTCTAGTATAAAAGCCTATAATACGTGGTTTCAAGATAATTCAATAGCAGAGATACAGAATAAGAGACACGTGTTTGGGAATATTCTTCTTGCCTCTGTTTTCTCTCTTTTCAGAGTGTATTTACATTACAACGAGTAAAACTATATTCTTAGGATTCATATTGGTTAAAATCTGTTATAGAAGTTAAGAAAGAACTGGGATTGGGAGGGTCGATAATAAGCAAGTCCAAGCAGGCGTATGCATATGCGGATGACATTGTGTTGTGGACCGCCCTCTTAAAATAAACATATTCTTGGCGTGCCTCCTAGCTGCATCACTGGAACCAACTAGAAAAGAAAGGAGTACGCAGTGGAAATGGATGTTAATTTCTGACCTGTGCTGGGCCCGTACTTGCAGGCCAGATGTGCCGAGCGACTCCAGACTCCGTGAAGGTGGTCCCACGACGAGTGGTAGGAATACCCTCCTGGTGCTAGAAAGCTAGAATAAGTTAGGCCTAGGTTTGAAGAGAGAGAGAGAGAGAGAGCGAGCAGCCCGATCGCCCAACACTACTAAATGAGACACATGGGTAAAGAAATGGAAATTTAATGAATTGAAACCGAACACACAAAGAAACCCGGCCAGAATAACAGACACAAAAAAGAATACCCTTCACCTAGGGGTCAAATAAAGTCACTTTCAAACGGGGAAGAAAAATATAAATAACAATAAATAACTTACGATAGTAAATAACGTTAACAAATTAAATTCATACCTGTGCTCACTTCGGTGAAAACGATGTAAAAAGGGAGGAAGTAAAAGATCAAGAGGCAATCGAGCCGGTCGCTGGTCAACAACAATCACTTCTCTGCCTAGAGATGGATGGTTGTCATGACGACCACAAATAACAAGCATAGCAAAGATAAAACAAGAGGCTGTGTGCGTGTCGCAAAGGCTGTGGCGAGCAATGGGGATGCGAACGAGCTGGCAGTCCCCAGAGAAAAAAAAAAATGCAAACACCAAAGATACTACAAGGAGAAACAAATGACGTCAAGTGTCCGTGAAATATATCATGATACATGCACGCAATCAAACACACAAAATGCCAGCCGTCGATGCAGTAATAAAACACAAAGCAACTCGTGCTTGTAGGTAGTCTAGCAAAACATGCTAAACCTATATGGTCCCCAACTTACGTTCCGAGTTCGAGCTGAATACGGTAAGGCCTACTTAAAGTTACCGCCGTGATTCAGTTGCACGAAGCATGGAATGAAGGGAATACATAAGGGCTAAAATATATGGTGTCATGCCTCGTGTTGGGAGAATGGTCGAAACGCCAACGTCCACAAACAACGGGAGACCCATTCGAAGATATGCCCAAATCAAAACAACTTCAATGCACCTGGCAGCAAGAAAAACATACACTCACAAAATCACTCCCAGATATATTTCACGGCACAAATAAAAGGTTAAACGAAGATTCAAACAAAATAAAACAGGAGACCGCCATTTCGATTGGTTCCACAGCAAATCCAAGCACACGACGAAGATCAAAAAGAAAGGTTAAATTTAGGAAATGAGCATAGTGGACACAAGGTTAGATGTATTACTTACATGAGTAAATGGAAGGCTTCGGCATAATAACAATGTTAAATAAAAAGGAAAAACATTACATTTTAAATAATAAGGCGGAGAGCCTCAAGGCACGTCCGGACAGAAAGTATCTCACATGGCGTCTGAGTCTACCGGGACGGCCGCCAAAGAAAATAAAGAAATGAGAGATGTTAAACATGGCTCAGGATCCACACCACCCCCCAAAAGAAAAATTATTTATAATAATAAAAGATTTTTCTTTTTACATCACTAAGCACCACCGCTTTGAAATCAATCATGTCCCAAGTGTTCCAAAATACACAACATCCTTATCACACAGGTGGTTTGTCAACAACTATAACAGTACACAAAATATGAGGGGGGAGGGTGATCGATATAACAATCACTTAAGCAATTGAGCCATATCAGAAAGAATACAGTTATAAAATGAAGTAATATATAAAAATAATCAGATCGCTTCGGCGATCGCAATATCAGGACAGAACTCCTTCGGGGTCCCCAAAGGCGCGCGTTCCTTTGACGATCCCTGGGCTTGTCATAATGGTATTACGGTTCGCCTGAGCGTTACAATGACAAGAAAAGTAGATAGAGACACGGACGAAAATCATAAACAAAAGACTTTCGCCCTTTGACGCCGAAGTCTGCCATTCTCCTTATACCCATCATGAAAGTGACGTATTAAAATAACAAAGAAGCGATATAATGTGTCCATTATTTATAGAATATAAATTCTCTACTGGCCGAATTCGCAAAAATACATATTTTTACAATAAATATTTAGTTACACAGAGTATGTAGGCCTATTTCTTCTTGTATTATTTTCTTTCTTGAGCTCGTAAATTTGTACTTGACTCTGCCTCGGTCAAAATTGGTTCAATAATAGGCAGGTCAAGGAGACGCCATATGAATACTAGCTTCCTTGGATAACATAAGCAAATTATGATTGGCTAACCTACGCAGAAAAAGGACAACATTAATCACAGCAAATAAGAAGGTTACACAATAAATGGTTTCAATTGAGATATGTGAGCTCTGGATACGTCGGTGGGATTCTCCTTGGAGATCAATTCAACAGTGACAGGTGTTAAAAATCTAGTGATAGTTTTGGGCGTGCTCCAGCGAAGCATTAGCTTAGCTGACTCCTTATTCTTGGCCGAACTCTGTGGGTGCAGGCGCACTAGCACGTCGTCATTCTCCTGAAAACAAACAGGTTGCCTACCCTTGTTATAGCGAGACGCCACGCGATCTCGTGCCCTTTTCAGATGCCGTACAGCAACTTCCCATTTTTCTTTGACTGAGGTACGGCGGGATGGCGCAGCCAGATAATCTATTTTCCACTGAAGCTGAAGTGGATCAACAATACGCCTCCCTAAAAACAATTCCGAAGGGGTAGAATTCGTCGATTCATGAAGAGCAGTGTTAAATCCTAAGGAGAAAAACTGAAGATTTGCGTCCCAACGTGACTGATCTGCGTTGTGGAACGCACTCAAGCAAGCATTCAAGTTACGATGAAACCTTTCAACGTGATTTGGCTGAGGGTGGTAGGGTGCCAAAAAGACATGATCAATTCCCCAAGAAAAACACATTGATCTAAAAGACTTGGACCGGAAAACGCTCGCGTTATCGGACACTAAAAACTTTGGAGGACCAAAAACACCAAAAATATGATTGGTCAAAAGCCTAACAGTGGTACGTGTCGTGATTTCCCTGACAGGAAATAACCATACAAATTTTGAAAATCCATCAACGACAGTAAGTATAGCTTGATGACCAGAAGATGACCTAACTAGGGGACCAAAATAATCTATAAACAGGCGCTCATTAGGATATGACATCGTGTCAGCGTGGTGAAGACCAATGCGAGAATTCTTTGCTGGCTTAGAACGTTGACACGTGACACATTTTCGGACGAAAGCAAAAGCATCCGCTTTCAAATGAGGCCAGAAGAATTCCTGAGAGATTTTATGGAAAGTCTTCGTCATACCTAAATGTAATCCAAAACAGGATTCATGGAAATACGCCAAGAGCATACTTCGTATATTCTCTGGCACGAAAATCCTACATTTCGAAGATCGAGGAGCGGTATGCACTATAACATCATTGCGCAATGAAAACTCAGATACACCAGGATCTTTCCCGAGAATTTTTTCACGCAATGTGACACAAAATGGGTCATCTGCTTGGTACGTACGGATGTCAGTAAAAGACCATGGAATGTGTTGGAGAAGATTCACTGGCTCGGGGATCTCAACAATGGGAGGAGGTTCCTCAAACATGCGTGACAAACAATCCGCTACAACATTTTCACTGCCTCTGACGTGAATGATGTCAAAGCTGAAAGAGGATAGACGAAGAATCCAACGATTTATACGTCCCAATTTTTTGACATGCGAGCGCATCCAGGACAGAGCTTCATTGTCGGTATACACTATGAAATGCCGATGTTCTAGAAAAGATCTGAAACGTTCACAGCCGAATACGACAGCCAGACTTTCTTTCTCGAAAGTGGAATACCGGCGTTCGCAATCATTAAGCATCCGACTGGCAAAAGCGATGGGTGCCAAATTACCATTCACCTGCTGACTAAGCACACAAGAAACTGCGATATCACTCGCATCACAATGTAACATAAAATCTTTCCCAAAATCCGGAGTTCGAAGGACGGGAGCAGAAGAAAGACATTCTTTCAATTTCTCAAAGGCGAGACACTGGTCGGGGCCCCACACGAATCGTACATTCTTCTTCTTCAAATAATTCAGGGGCGCTGAAATGTCCGAAAAGCCCTTAATGAACCTATTGTAAAAGCCTGCCATTCCCAAAAAAACGTCGGACTGCTTTCACATTCGTGGGAGTAGGGAACTCTTGGATACATTGCACACGCTCAGGGTTCACTTCTATGCCCACATCCGAAAGAATGTGACCTAAAAATTTGATTTGCTTCGAAGCCAAAGAGATTTTGTCCGGGTTAACAGTGAGTCCGGCTCTGCGAAGACGACATAGGACTTCACGTAAATGGATCAGGTGATCCTCAAAAGACTGACTGTAAATCACGAGGTCATCTAGATAGTTAAACACAGATGAATACTTTAAATCTCCAAATAACTCGTCCAAAACCCTACTCAATACTTGTCCGCCGATAGAAATGCCCATGGGTAACTTATTGAACTCAAAAAGGCCGAACGGAGTGGAGAACGCAGTTACCTTACGGCTCTCGGGATCGAGAGGAATTTGATAATATGCACAATTCAAATCTAGGACGGAATAGTACTTCGCCCCGTGAAAATGCTGAAAAGCGCTCTCCAGAGTTGGAAGGGGAAAGTTGTCGAACACCACCTTAGAATTGAGTCGACGATAATCAACTACTAAACGAAAAGTACCCTCTTTCTTAGGCACCAGGAATGCTGGACTACCATAAGAAGACTTAGAAGGACTCACAACACCGCGTGCCTTAAGATCATCAACATATTCTCTCATGGCAATGAGTTTGGGTGGAGAGCACGAAAATGGCGCCGACCTAACTGGAACCTCATCAGTTAAATCAATATGACACTCGTAGCCGATAGCGGAACCCAGTTCCGACGTGAGAACATCTGGAAATTCATTCACCAAATCAGATAAAGCGTCACGTTGACTCGTGAATAAAGTAGGAGGGATTAGAACAGCAGAGATACCAGAAAAATTACAAGGAACACTCGCTTCACAAGTATTAAAATGAAACCGCTCCTTGGATTTAAACAAAAAACTGAAGGAATGATCCGAAAAATCAAGCCTCAACCCTGCTTTGTGCATAAAATCAGAACCTAAGATCATAGGCGTAGATAAGTCATCCACCACATGGAAGTTCCAATCCCAAGAATAACCACATATCTTAATATGACATGTTACAACGCTAGAAACAGAAATAGATGACTTCACCGCAGAATAAAATTTCAAACTCCCATCTTGTGGACAAATCTGAGTAACAGGAAGCTGTTCCGCGATGGAGCGCTGAATAAATGAACGTGAAGCACCAGAATCCAGTAAAGCGGGTATCGACAATTTCTTAACACTTACAGGGACCCAAGGACAGAAGTTTCCAGTCGTGGAAATGTTCATTTCCCGGCGAACTTCATTGCATGGCCACTCCGGCGGGTCTAAACCGGGGACCCATGCTCGTTTCCCTGACGCGAAGCACATCTAGGACAGGCTATGTGCGTCACGTCACGAAGACCACATGTGTGACAAAACACACGAGAGGGCGCACGGCAGGAATTAAAATGATGCCCCAAACGATCACAATTCCAACATTTTATACGGTTATACATGTTCGGGTTTCGAGGTAACTGTTGATCCTGAGGAGCGGGATTCGCAGAAGAAGTAGCATTGGGAATACTCCCGACAATATGCGAGTGGGGACGGTTAACTGCCCGGTCCTCCTGACGAGATATTGAAGATGGGTGCGCAGTCCTCTGAATCTGGGATTGCGCGCATGCAGTCTCTGGAAACAAACTGTCAGAGGGGAGGGGTGGGGGTACATATGACTTGCGCAGGCGCCGATTGAACTCGCATTCACGTCCTTGATCAACAATGTCAGCCACACTATACACACTGGACCGGCGTATGAAAGACTTGTACTCAGGTGCTAGATTTCTATACACAATATCAACAGTTTCAATAAGGGGAAGGGGCTGCGACAACCTACTTATTAAAGTCATTAGCCCAGTAACAAAATCGTCTACAGGCTCTTCCAAACCCTGGGTACGGCGATGAATTTCAGCCTTCAAGTCATGTTCAAAATCATAAGTCGTAAACCGCTCCTTTATTGACTTACAGAAATCAACCCACGAGATGAAAGATCTGTTGGTAAGTCGATACCATTTTAAAGCTAAACCACTCAACAATAACGGTAGGCAGACAACAATGTCGTCTGGTTCGAGGTCATAACAATGGCAGAGTTCACTGACCCTGTCTAAGAACTCAAATACAGACGAAACTCCCAGTTCACCAGAAAATGAAATTCCCCACTTGGACACTATATTGGCTACGCCTCCCTTGCGATGGCCTTTCACCTCAGTCAATGGATTAGTGTCTTTCCCACAGACACTTTCAAACGATAGCAGATCATCGTCAGACTGGATGAGCTCCTTCTTCACGTTACAACCTGGGAGAGAATACATGGCTAAACTACAGAAGTACTGCTAGCTACAATTCAAAACAATAACTACAAATGTCTTGCCTCCGTCCTGCGCCTGAAATGAGTACGAAACAAGAAGTAGGGTTGGTTAGTACATTACCAATGCTGGGGTTCGTTGATAGGGTCCAACTCATTGCACTCTCCTTACAGTTTGTTATTTTTATGGTCCATACTCCTTGGAAGTTCACATTGACTCTCAATATTTGTTTGCATAGTATGCAATAGGGAACATGAAACAGAATAAAAACAACATTGAAAAATATGCAGCGAAATATTAAAATCCAATGGATATGGCTAAGCGACCAGGAGACTTAACCTCGCAACTGATACCATCTGCACCGCCCTCCCAGCTGCATCACTGGAACCAACTAGAAAAGAAAGGAGTACGCAGTGGAAATGGATGTTAATTTCTGACCTGTGCTGGGCCCGTACTTGCAGGCCAGATATGCCGAGCGACTCCAGACTCCGTGAAGGTGGTCCCACGACGAGTGGTAGGAATACCCTCCTGGTGCTAGAAAGCTAGAATAAGTTAGGCCTAGGTTTGAAGAGAGAGAGAGAGAGAGAGCGAGCAGCCCGATCGCCCAACACTACTAAATGAGACACATGGGTAAAGAAATGGAAATTTAATGAATTGAAACCGAACACACAAAGAAACCCGGCCAGAATAACAGACACAAAAAAGAATACCCTTCACCTAGGGGTCAAATAAAGTCACTTTCAAACGGGGAAGAAAAATATAAATAACAATAAATAACTTACGATAGTAAATAACGTTAACAAATTAAATTCATACCTGTGCTCACTTCGGTGAAAACGATGTAAAAAGGGAGGAAGTAAAAGATCAAGAGGCAATCGAGCCGGTCGCTGGTCAACAACAATCACTTCTCTGCCTAGAGATGGATGGTTGTCATGACGACCACAAATAACAAGCATAGCAAAGATAAAACAAGAGGCTGTGTGCGTGTCGCAAAGGCTGTGGCGAGCAATGGGGATGCGAACGAGCTGGCAGTCCCCAGAGAAAAAAAAAAATGCAAACACCAAAGATACTACAAGGAGAAACAAATGACGTCAAGTGTCCGTGAAATATATCATGATACATGCACGCAATCAAACACACAAAATGCCAGCCGTCGATGCAGTAATAAAACACAAAGCAACTCGTGCTTGTAGGTAGTCTAGCAAAACATGCTAAACCTATATGGTCCCCAACTTACGTTCCGAGTTCGAGCTGAATACGGTAAGGCCTACTTAAAGTTACCGCCGTGATTCAGTTGCACGAAGCATGGAATGAAGGGAATACATAAGGGCTAAAATATATGGTGTCATGCCTCGTGTTGGGAGAATGGTCGAAACGCCAACGTCCACAAACAACGGGAGACCCATTCGAAGATATGCCCAAATCAAAACAACTTCAATGCACCTGGCAGCAAGAAAAACATACACTCACAAAATCACTCCCAGATATATTTCACGGCACAAATAAAAGGTTAAACGAAGATTCAAACAAAATAAAACAGGAGACCGCCATTTCGATTGGTTCCACAGCAAATCCAAGCACACGACGAAGATCAAAAAGAAAGGTTAAATTTAGGAAATGAGCATAGTGGACACAAGGTTAGATGTATTACTTACATGAGTAAATGGAAGGCTTCGGCATAATAACAATGTTAAATAAAAAGGAAAAACATTACATTTTAAATAATAAGGCGGAGAGCCTCAAGGCACGTCCGGACAGAAAGTATCTCACATGGCGTCTGAGTCTACCGGGACGGCCGCCAAAGAAAATAAAGAAATGAGAGATGTTAAACATGGCTCAGTTGATGGCACGGAACTGGGAATCTCTTAAAGAAATGTTCAATATTCTGGAGGAGAAGAGTGGAAAGATGGGAATGAGAATTAATGAAAGGAAAACGAAATATATGAAAATGTCAGCGGGACAAGATAGAAGAGTAAGAGAAAATGTAGAAATTGGTCAGTATAAGTTTGAGAATGTAAAATGCTTCAGTTACCTTGGTACTATACTAAATTGTGAGAATTCGGTATCAGAGGAGATTCATAAATGGATCATGAATGGAAACAGGGCTTACTATGCTAACACTAAGCTCTTAAAATCAAAACTGTTAAGTGGGAACTTGAAAGTTAAACTCTACAAGACCCTTATTAGACCAGTGGTGACCTATGGATCTGAGACGTGGACATTGTCAACAAATGATGAGAATGATCCCAACATTTTTGAAAGGAAAGTTTTAAGAAGGATATATGGCCCGGTAAAGGAGGATGAAGGGTGGCGAATCAGGACAAACAAAGAAATTGAAGAGATAATCAAAGGTGAAGATATTGTGAAATTTATTAAGTTCCGACGTCTGGATTGGCTTGGTCATGTAGAGAGGATGAATGAAGAAAGAACACCAAGAAAGATATTACATGGAACTATGGAAGGGAAGAGGAGACGTGGACGACCGCGCAAAAGATGGCTACAAGACAGGAGAAGACCTGAGAACTATGAGGGTTGGAAGATGGTGGGAGAAAACTCAGAGAAGGGACGAATGGCGAGGAATCGTGAGAGAGGCCAAAGCCTACCCCAGGCTGTAGCGCCGAGGAAGTAAGTAAGTAAGTAAGTAAGTAAGTAAGTAAGTAAAATCTGTTATAATGACTCACTACATAACAGATGCGGTGTAATAAGGGTTAGGTAACAACAATAATAATAATAATCATAATAATAATAATAATAATAATAATAATAATAATAAACGGGAAATTTAGATGGACAACCTATGATAACTACATTTGGAAAAATATTTCAAGTGAACCAATTCAATTATTTGGGAGAAAATATTCAGCTCTATGGTTTAAACCACGAAGCAAATAAAGAAAGAATTTCCAAATTACAGAAAGCTTACAGGATCACTTGGAACAAGTATAATTAAAAATCAATATCACGGAAATCAAAAACTTATACACTATAATACAGTAATCAAACATGAAGCGTTGTATGCATCAGAAATCTTAATCATTAGTGGCGGATCTTTAACCAACGATATAGACAAACAAGGAAGGAAAATTTTAAGAAAAATTATTTGGCCCAGTTTGTATAGAGGGAATATGAAGGACAAAATCATCCAAGGAAATATATTGTCACTCTGAAAATATCTTTCGCACTTTTTGGAAAAGACGATTGAATTTTTATGGACACATCAAATTGACTTTTTGACGTTTAAAGTCGCACATTTTTCCGTATTGACAATGTAATAATAAACAAAGTTTTTTATGGTTCCGCCTAGTCAATACTTGTTTTATTAAAGATTTTATCGTGACATAATCACTTGTCTTTAAGTATGTTGGTACATGTTTCGGTGTCTTATAGCATTGACACCTTCATCAGCCTACGGTTTTGGTAAAACTCAATGACATTCATTACTAGTCCATAAATGTACTTATTAAAAATAACACACGGATGATTAAAATAACACATTAAAAGTACTGTACTGTCTCCGTATGCCTCAGCACGGCCCGATTTCTCGCTGCCGCAACCACTCCTTATGAATGTCACCTCTTGCTGGTTTTCGGGGGCTATTATCGGAAGCAGGACATTAAAAACCAAAACAGTGCACCAAGCCACTTCTAAGGCTTTTAACGAACTTTTATTATGACAGTGTTTTAACAAACTTTTAATTGTGTTATTTTAATAAGAACATTTATGGACTAGTAATGAATGTCATTGAGTGCTGCCAAAACCGTAGGCTGATGAAGGTTTCAATGCAATAAGACACCGAAACATGTACCAACATACTTAAAAACACGTGATTATGTTGCGATAAAATCTTTAATAAAACAAGTATTGACTAGGCGGAACCATAAAAAACTTTGTTTATTATTACATCAAAATGAACAATTACAAACTAAAAAAGAATTCTCTGCCTGGTCCTTTCATTAAAAACCGTGAAATTGAAACAGATCTCCAGGAAATCAACATCTCAGAAGTACGGAACGGATGTAAATTCAGAACCAAAAGCGACAATCTCCAATTTGAAAACCATCCCAACACCAGAGCCACTATAACTTGGACATAAGAACGAAGGAAGAGGCTTAGCGAGAGGATGAAGAGGATTTGGTAGGAAAAGAAGGCCAACGCATCAGCTAAGCAGGTTCATAGTAGGGCATAACGACGTAAAAGAAAATAATAATAATGGGGAATATAGAAGATGGCATAACCTCGAAATGTACACTCAAGGGGAAAAGGTAACTGACACCATCCGGAAAATAAGAATATTAACGTTTAAGGACATGTGAAGCGAATGAGCCCAGTGAGACAGATGAACCCCATCATTACTTACTTTCAATAGAGGAAAACCACATGGGCCAGGTTCAATGAACTGGCTAGAGATCTAAAAGAGGGAATTACATCAGCTGGTTTTCAGGAGCACAGCCCAGTAAAGAGGAAACTTCAAGCATGACAAAGTTTCCAAGAAAAACTCCAAGTTGAAAACGGGAAAGCTTCGAACCCACGAAAGGAGGGAATCCCACCCAGATCGAATGCGGGCGTACTGAGAAAACATCAACGCCCGAAGAATGAGACAGTTGGAATGACGCGGTCCATAGATGGCCGATGCGAAATGAATATACTCTACATCATTAGTTAAATCCAGAAAATTGCTCTTTGAACTATGGAAATTCTCATTGATGATCGTCCCTATATAGGCCTACAGTAGATACGAGATACGATATGGAATCCCCTTCGTATTCAAAACATTTGATATTCAGTTGTGATGTTCTACCTTCCTTGCTGTCCCCAAAGACAGTATGTGTTACATGTTCTGATGAGCCCGTGTACCGAATGAATTGGCCTATGAGCCCGTTACATAATGAACCATAGTCCACAGTGTATGGTATAATTACGGCCACAAGAAGGTAATTATAATTGAATCATCGCTTGATGGCCTCCTTGAAGAGCTCACTAATGAACTTGATGGGGCGCTCTACCTATCAATCCAGAACTGCAGCTCTATTATCCGTCTAACAATACTGCACCCTTACGGTCTACAATACCTAACAGCATCTATATTGGGATGTGTGCAAAACATCATTACTGGAGTAGGACACTGCGCCAAAGACATATTCACTCTCACAAGGGAAGTATCAGGTAAGACAGGTCGAAACCTATCTTGAAACTTTGTGGACGCAATCGTTGTGCTATAAGAGGACAACGGGCGGAAAATTAGCCGCCAGATTGAACTGCAAGGCTCCGAAATCATGTGGCGAATCTCTCATATAAATGAATGGAAAGTAGCGAGTACCCGACATGTTGAAAGGGACAGCCCTGACGGCACAGGCACACAAGGCCGGTGGGAAGCAGCCTCACCCTCCAGTCGGCATATACTCCCCGACACGCAACTACTCCGAGTGCCGCAGGGATGCCCAGCTCCGTCGGCCTTCATGCCTGCGTACCTGGATTTCAGGTACGATTTCAGAGCCTTACAGTTCAATCTGGCGGCTGATTTTCCGCACGTTGTTGTTCAACGATTGCATCCACAAAGTTTCAAGATAGGTTTCCACCTGTCTTACCTGATACCTCTCTTGAAAGATTAATTTCAACTCGCGGCTGAAGTGCTCAGGAACAAATGTTATAGAGAACGTATTGAACTTCGTCATGTCAACACAAGCCATGTGCAATATTGATGTCTGTAAGGGAAAGGCCGATATCACGTCATTTAATTATGAAACTCCCCTCGCAACATATTAGATGAGCACTAACTATCAGTGGAGGGAGGTTCCTATTTTATGCAGATTACATATAGCTCATTCAAGGTCCACCCACTAGTTTCTAATGAGAAGGGAAGACCCACCCCCACTTCGTATCTGTAGAGCCGTATTCCCCGTGGCCCTCATTTTAATCGAGCGTATGGATCTTGCTGACTTATGAAGAGTCCTTGGTCTGAAGGATACACCCAGTCTTACCGTATAATAGCCGATGGTGTGGTGCTTGCTGATCTCGTCAACCGCTTTATTAGTGAGAATTCGTTAGGGCCAGCAATCAATAAGACTCAATGAACTCGTTCTTTATTTTAAATTCTAATTTTTGTATTCCGTACATGTTTTCTTATTAGCCTACTTTCGATTTTTGCAAAAAGTGAAAGTAGACTTATGAGATCTACACAGGGCCAAAAAGTGTGTGTGTGAGTGTGTGTGTGTGAGTGTGTGTGTATATATGAGTGTGTGTGATTTGGTATCTCTGCCCCCCCCCTTTATCAATTCAAAACAGTAAAGCCGAATTAAACGAAATTTGGTACAGAGGTAGCACTAGCAAATGGTACCTCAGTGTCATGTCATACACTGCCGGAAAGAAAAATTAGGTCACCTGAAAAGACGAAGTCGATTTTGATCTGATGACGGCAAATGCCACCTGGGGGTAGTAGATACACTGATAAAGGTTTTAATGTCGTCCGCCAACAGATAGCGTAGTGGCATAGCAACAAGAGCGCCATCTGTGTCTACCATTTCATAGGGAAAGCTCACAGCCATACTGCTCATTGTGGTGCAAACGTGTGAAGCAAGCAGGTACAATGACACGGAGACGCACTCGTGCTTCCTACAGCCAACTGAGCGAGTTTGAAAGGGGTGAAATTGTGGCCTTAGTGCCGAGATGGTCCTTTCGGAGAATTGCCACACAAGTTGGACGTGCTGTGTCCGTTGTGCAACGATGCTGGTATCAGTGGTCACGTGAACATTCTCGCACCCGTAGACGAGGTTCTGGACGTCCACGCAGCACAGACGTCCGCCAGGATCGTCGTAATGTAAGGACAGCATTGGCAGATCGTACAGCTACCACAGCACAGATACGAGGGTTTGTGAGCCAAGAAGTTTCAACAGGAACTGTTGCGAATCGGTTACTAGCAGTGCGACTACGGGCACGCACACCTCTAGCCCGTCTTCCACTCACGCCAGAGCATCGACGTGCACGGCTCGACTGGTGCCGTCAGAGGATCACTTGAAAGATGGAATGGTGCGCCGTGGTCTTCAGGGATGAAAGCAGATTCTGCCTGCACGCAAGTGATGGTCGTTGGCGCGTTCGACGTAGACCTGGTGAAGGCTATCAACCGCACTCACATGCTGATAGCCGTCCACTCTGTGATGTCGGCGAGGCATCTTTGCACTTGCTTACACGTTTCCGCTTGGTATGACGGCCCCACGCCGACAGAGCTGTGCGGAATACTGACCTGTCCGGTCCCACGACAGAAGGCACTGGTGGGCCAATGTGCACACCATCTCTCTGCGATTTCAATCACTTAGTATGGTACCGTAAGCCTACACGAGCACCGTTCTGGGAGTGTCTCCGACCATTTCTTCTGGGTGTTTCACTTCCTCCAATCAGTATTGTATTTTGACACGTCCACTAACAGCATGTGAGTGAGGTTGAACAGGGCAGAATGCTTGGGCTCCGGGAGGTGGGTCTGTCGTTCCGGGACATTGCGGCTCGTACAGGGCACGCTGTGTCAACAGTAAGGCGTATGTGGATCCAGTGGAGAGAGGAGGGCCTTACACAGCAACGACAGGGTACAGGACGACGCAATGTGATCACAGCGCGAGACGACGGCTATCTTCTTGACATGGCCGTATCGGACAGAACAGCGTCGTCCTCGATGTTGGCTCGACGTTGGAGCACTACAACGGGGGTGGACATGTCAGCGTCGACGGTGCGGCGCCGTCTTTTGAGGGCTGGACTGTTAGCATGCATGCCACTGCGTCGAGTTCCATTGACTGGGAACCACCGACGCCTCCGACTACAATGGGCACTTGCACGCCGACACTGGCAGTCTGTGTGGTGAAATGTAGTGTTTTCGGACGAGTCCCGCTTCAGCCTGTCCTACAGTGATGGGCGCATACGCGTTCGACGCCGCCGTGGAGAACGCAATCAGGCATACCTCTGCTTCCCTGGCCTGCCCGTTCGCCTGACATGTCGCCCATCGAACATGTCTGGGATATGGTCGGTCGGCAACTTGTCCACCTGCCGCCACTGTTGATGCTTTGTGGACGCGCCTAAAAATCGCGTGGGACGGTATTCCCCAGCATGATTCCATGCCCCGACGTCTAGCGGCTTTTGAGTACAGTACGTGGTGGCGCGACGCCGTACTGAAGATCGACCGTCAACGTGCATGTACTGGACTGTCCTTCTAATCAGTAATGTATTGTCATGTCCCTAAACGGTGGTATAAAGTGCAATATGGTCACATCACTTTCAACAAACAGTAGTGTATGTGTGAAAAGTTTTCAACAAAATCAAAAAATGCCTGAGGCTATTGAATGACACATTAAAGAAAGAATTATGCAAATAACTTTATAAGGCTAGGATTTGAATAAAAATGAAAACGAGTGAGGAAACAAGCGATTTTAGACTGTATTTCCGGAGCTACATTTAGGCCAGAAGTGATTTTCGAAATTTGTTTATTTAGTTTGTTAGAGCTCTCCAAGACTCACAATATGATACCTTTCCGGGCGCTTTAGCTCTTCAACTTCTGGCATAATTGAGGAAATTGCTTAATGTACGTGCTAACATAGGGGAGACCTTTACTTCGTCTGCTAAGACATTAGAATATATTGTGTTGGGGTGACTTACAGATTTAAGGGGGTTCATACACCGTCGGATGTCAAAAGTTTAGTTTATTTTACATTTAAATGAAAGACAATACCTTTATGTTAAGTTTTATGACTAAATTCAGCGTTTTGGCAAAGATATAGCGTATATGACCTATCTGTCAATGGAGTGTAACAAATGCAAGAACTCTTTTCCCGAAAAATCGTCTTTTTGGTAGGAAAAACACAATATCTCGTGAACTATGAGATGAAACTGGATGAAACTCGGCAGATACATTCCAACCTAGGGGATGAACCTCATTCATGGAATTATCTTAGAAGATAATTGAGATGTACTTGGAAAATTAAAGAAATAACTGTTCATTTTTTAAAAGACAAATTTAATATTAAAAACAAAATATAGTCTACTATTTTCAATATAACATTTATGGTAGTTCATTCTCGGCATATATGCGTTTACTTTATATGAAAGAGGGGGCGTGGTGGCACAGCGGTCAAGCTGTATACCTCTCACCAAGGCGGACCGGGTTCGATTCCCGGTCAATGCATGTGAGATTTTCGATGTGAAATGCCATGTCCTGTGGTTCGGATTCCACGTAAAACGGAGGTCCCGTGGCTTATGATCGCGAGATTAACGGTCACGTTAAACTACAAGCTTCGCTTTTTTAGCCTACTTTCGATTTTTGCAAAAAATGAAAGTAGACTTATGAGATCAACACAGGGCGAAAAAAGTGTGTCTGTCTGTGTGTGTGTATGTGTGTGTGTGAGTCTGTGTGTCTGTGTGTGTGTGTGAGTGTGTGTTCTCTGAATGTCTGTCCCCCCCCCTATCAATTCGAACACGGTGAATGCGAATTGAACGAAATTTGGTACAAAGGTAGCACTAGCAAAGGACACCTCAGTGTCATGTTTTATATCGCCGCCATCTTGACGGAAACGTAATGGCGGCCACACAAATGTTCATAGCTTAAATCAAATTACGACTAACCTAATCATCCGATCTCTACCAAATTTTGCAACAACATACCTTTATGGGGGGAGCATCCTTTGACCAAACTAATAAGTCATCAGCGTAATAGTTTGCGGATGGCGGCCATCTTTGTGTGAAAATCGATTCCCCCTATTAATTCGAACACGGTGCAACCGAATGGAACGAAATTTGGTACAGAGGTAGTACTAACAAAAGGCACCTCAGTGTCAAGTTTTATATCGCCGCCATCTTGACGGAAACGTAATGGCGGCCACACAAATGTTCAAAGCTTAAATCAAATTACGATTAACCTAATCATCCGATCTCTACCAACTTTTGCAACAACATACCTTTATAGAGGAAGCATCCTTTGACCAAATAACTAGGTCATTAGCCTAATAGTTTGCGGATGGCGGCCATCTTTGTGTGAAAATCAATTCCCCCTATTAATTCAAACACGGTGAAACCAAATGGAACGAAATTTGGTACAGAGGTAGCACTAGCAAAGGGCACCTCAGTGTCATGTTTTATATCGCCGCCATCTTGACAGAAACGTAATGGCGGCCACACGAATGTTCAAAGCTTAAATCAAATTATGATTAACCTAATCATCCGATCTCTACCAAATTTTGCAACTACATACCTTTATGGAGGGAGCATCCTTTGACCAATCTAATAGGTTATTAGCTTAATAGTTTGCGGGTGGCGGCCATCTTTATGTCAAAATTGATTCCCCCTATTAATTCGAACACGGTGGAACCGAATGGAACGAAATTTGGTACAGAGGTAGCAATAGCAAAGGGCACCTCAGTGTCATGTTCTATATCGCCACCATCTTGACTGAAACGTAATGGCGGCCACACGAATGTTCAAAGCTTAAATCAAATTACGATTAACCTAATCATCCGATCTCTACCAAATTTTGCAACTACATACCTTTATGGAGGGAGCATCCTTTGACCAATCTAATAGGTCATTCGCCTAATAGTTTGCGGATGGCGGCCATCTTTGTGTCAAAATAGATTCTCCCTATTAATTCAAACACGGTGAAACCGAATGGAACGAAATTTGGTACAGAGATAGCACTAGCAAAGGGCATCTCAGTGTCATGATTTATATCGCCGCCATATTGACAGAAACGCAATGGCGGCCACACAAATGTTCAAAGCTTAAATCAAATTACGATTAGCCTAATCATCCGATCTCTAGCAAATTTAGCAACAACATACCTTTATGGAGGGAGCATCCTTTGTCCAAACTAATAGGTCATCAGCCTAATATTTTGCGGATGGCGGCCATCTTTGTGTAAAAATCGATTCCCCTTATCAATTCGAACACGGTGAAACCGAATGGAACGAAATTTGGTACAGAGGTAGCACTAGCAAAGGGCACCTCAGTGTCATGTTTTATATCACCGCTATCTTGACGGAAACGTAATCGCGGCCACCCAAATGTTAAAAGCTAAAATGTAATTACGACCAACCTAATAATCTAGTCTCTACCAAATTTTGCAACACCATATCTTTATGTGGGAAACATATTCAGACCAAACTGCAAGAACATCAGCCCAATAGTTTGCAGATGGTGGCCAAGTATGTGTGCAAATCGATTCCCCCTATCAATTCAAACACGGTGAAACCGAATTGAACGAAATTTGGTACAGAGGTAGCACTAGAAAAGGGCACCTCATATTCATGTTTAATATCCCTATAGCACGTTGTATTTCAACAAGCTACTACAACCAACATTCGATCATACTCCTTGAAAAGGACAAAGAGTTATAACAATACCCATGCATTTAGGAGAAAGTAGGCTATATGTTCTTTACTGAACATCTTGTTTTTTATATGAAAGAAATCATCCATTCAAACTGGTATTATTTGTTAAATCGTGTTTTTTTTGGGATTCACGGAGTTTAAACAAGATGTTCAGTAAAGAACATATAGCCTACTTTCTCCTAAATGCATGGGTATTGTTATAACTCTTTGTCCTTTTCAAAGAGTAGACAATTGAATGTTGGTTGTAGTAGCTTGTTGAAATACAACGTGTTATACGGATATTAAACATGAATATTAGGTGTCCTTTGCTAGTGCTAACTCTGTACAAAATTTCATTCAATTCCGTTTCACCGTGTTTGAATTGATATGGTGAATCGATTTGCACACATACATGGCCACTATCTGCAAACTATTTGGTTGATGCCCTTGTAGTTCAGTCAAACGATGCTTCCCACAAAAAGGTATGTTGTTGCAAAATTTGGTAGTGATCAGATGGTTAGGTTGGTCGTAATTTGATTTAAGCTTTTAACATTTGGGTGTCCACTTACGTTTCCGTCAAGATGGCGACGATATAAAACTTCACATTGAGGAGCCCTTTGCGGGTGCTATCTTTGTACCAAATTTCGTTCAATTCGGTTTCACCGTGTTTTAATTGACAGGGGGAATCAATTTGCACACATACATGGCCGCTATGCGCAAACTATTGAGCTGCTGATCTTGTAGTTTGGTCGAACGATGCCTACCACATAAAGGTATGTTGTTGCAAAATTTAGTCGAGATCAGATGCTTAGGTTTGTCGTAATTTGATTTAAGCTTTTAACATTTGGGTGGCTGCCATTACGTTTCCGTCAAGATGGCGGCGATATAAAACTTGACACTGAGGAGCCCTTTGCTAGTGCTACCCTGTACCAAATTTCGTTAAATTAGGTTTCTCCGTGTTTGAATAGATAGGGGAATCGATTTGCACACATACATGGCCGCCATCTGCAAACTAGTGGGCTGATGATCTTGTGGTTTGGTAAAAATATGCTCCTCACATAAAGGTATGTTGTTGCAAAATTTGGTAGAGATCGGATGAATAGGTTAGTCGTAATTTGATTTAAGCTTTGAACATTTGGGTGGCCGCCATTACGTTTCCGTCAAGATGGCGGCGATATTAAACATGACACTGAGGTGCCCTTTGCTAGTGCTGCCTCTGTACCAAATTTCGTTTAATTCGGTTTCACCGTGTTCGAATTGATACGGGGGGGGGGGCAGACATTCACAGTACACACATTCACAGACACACAGACTCACAGACACACACACACACAGACAGACACACAATTTTTCGCCCTGTGTTGATCTCATAAGTCTACTTTCATTTTTTGCAAAAATCGAAAGTAGGCTAAAAATCACGAATATGATCCTTTGAATAAATCACGAAGTACTTGATATACTGTTCCTCTCTCAAAATTAGATGAAAGCTCTATGTATTTACTATACATATGTCAGTTTACATACAGTAACTCTATGTTACATATTAGTGAAGCTATGATAAGATTCGTAACTCTGTGGGCAAATTCCCACTGACGGTGTATGAGTCCCCTTAATGGGGGACCTACACCTATAAGGATGCATAAATCATGTATATTTCACTTTTTTATTCCTCAGCGACAGAAAGTACTAATAAATTGTAATTTTGTCTGCCAATCACACTATGCTTTGCCAATATGTTCGCGTATTTTCAAATTCATATGGCGAATGCATTTCACGAAATTAGGCATTTTAAATGGCGGCTGCATATTGTGCACTGTTCCACCGTTTCCCTAATATTTTACACAAATATCATTGTTTTTCAAAAAAACACATTGTATTTATTAATTCAGTAGCTAAAGATTGACCTAGAATCATTGGAATCAATAACGAAAAAATATTATTTTTAAAAGCTTATATTAAAGTGTGATTTGTTTGCATGTTTCTTCACTGAATATTTAAACAAAAAACGAAACTATGACATGTACTGCAACAGTTCTAGGTCATATTGTTCTTCCCTCTAAGATACCAATGTATAATACATTTCACTTCATTATCTTGAAAACTCTGCCAGTCGCTATGGAAATGAATTTGAAAATCCAAAATTTCGGGAAACGAGCAACACAGTTACCAATGTGTAGGAAAACTTCTAAAATGTCGGTGACAGAGACGATGACAGTCTTGCACTTGTTTGGTCATAACTTCAAAAGTATTATACATATCAAAGAAATTGTTGCAGTGATTTGAAAAGGAAGGATCAATAAACGTTGAAAAAAATATTGAAACTGACAAATTTTGATCCTTAATATTAATATTAATTAGGTAGGCCTACATTTAAGGAATTCACTAATGGCAATCTTCCTTGCTTCACATCCTTCTGTAACATGTGATATCTACTACACTCCCTTCCACATAAAGCACATATAGGCCTACATGTCTCTTTTGGTTCACGAATTCTTTTTGGGGAACACAGTTTAAAGTGGAAGCAGTGTACAGCTAGAACAATCACTAAGTATCTTTTGTCAAGTTGGTACTGGTCCAGTCTTTCGTCAACATGGCATGAGTTGTATAAAACTCTTGCCAGATATGGGTTTCCTCTTGTCCTCTCTTTCTTTAATGATTCTATGCCAATTGTCCGTAGATGGCAGCAGCAGTTTCATTCTTAGGTCCTCTATAAAATATGTCTCCCTTGCTAGGACATACACTAGTCTAGAAGGAAGGATTCCAAGAGGACTGAAAACATCTGTGGCTTTCCTCGACTTATCTGCTGCCTATGATAGAGTGTGGATTGATGGGTTAATGCTGAAGTTAAAACAAGCACTACCGTGCAGAAGACTCACTGCCCTGTTATCCACCATGTTAAGGAATCGTTATTTCAGAGTGTGTGCAGGCGACAAGATGAGTAAGTCGTACACCATCAAGAACGGCCTCCCTCAGGGATCTGTCTTAGTCCCATTATTGTTCAACCCACTGTATATAAAAGTGATGTACCAGAAACAGTGTCCCATAAGTTTTGATATTCTGATGACTCTGCCATAGCTATCCAAACAAAATATCTGGACGACGGGGAAGAAATCCTGACACAGGACTTGCAAAAACGAGAAAAATATTTCAAACAATGGAGGCTTTGCTCAAACCCATCAAAAACTGAGGTCACAGCTTTTCACCTTAATAATAGAATCTCCAAACAAGAGCTGAACATTACATTCTACGTAAAGAGGCCGAGAAACAATCCCAACCCCAAATATTTAGGAGTAACTCTGAACCGTTCTCTAATCTCCAATACTGCAGGAAAACATAAGATCAGGAACAATATCATCCGCAAACTGGCTGGCACGACATGGGGTGCCCATTCAAGTACTCTTCGTATGGCAAGCCTTGAGCTAGTCGACTCTATTGCCGAATATTGTGTATCGGTATGGTATAGAAGTGCTCATGTACTGTGCCGTCTGGCCTTGCTCGCTGATGATGACGCAGTGGAAACGTGTGTTCCTATTAGTCTGGCGCTGGGCCCATGAAACCGGACTAAAGTAAAGAAGGTATCAGAGGCGGTGGATTGCACGTACATCCACCTCGTTGTGAATGCAAGTTCTATTCGAATGCGCTAATCATAAGAACCCTGTGCCTAGCTTAGCTTAGCCTAATTGCTTAAGAAATAAAGATCTAAACAAAGTAGTAAATAAGGTACGCAAACGCCACACTTAAATAGAGGAACGATAATGTATATATTCTCAAAGGAAAAGGTCTTGAGAAATGACGAGGAAGCGTATACATGGTAAGGTAAGGTAAGGTAATATGATCGTCTAACATAAAACATGAGGTAACGTAACCGAACGAGGAACCGTAACATTAAGGTTATGTGGGAATATGCGGTAAGGTAAGGGAGGCAATGCAAATGGGGAAGATATACTCATAATAAGTAAAGCTACATTGTGAAGGGAGACAGATTATAAGGGCTAGAATATATACATTATCCAGGGCTAGTCAGGAAACGTGAGTCTGCCGTCAAAGAGGGATCGGTAACTCTGATAGCCCAGGAGATAGCAAGAGGTAAGGGATTATAAGAAAGGTCGGAGAATAAATAAAAGTACGCGTAGACATGACGTGAACAAAACAAACATAAAAATTCCACTCGGCACGCCGGAAGGCGGAGGTAGATTTCACCGGGCAAACTAAGGGATAGGCTATAATAGGCAAAATATGCAGGTTTTCGTAGGAGGATCAGACCTCATTTATTGCAAGAAAGTATTTTACAATTGGAGGTTAATTAACTTTTTTTTTCGTTTTTGTATGCTTATTTTTATCACTTTATTGTCTTATGGGGATGGTAACCTTCTTGTCATTTGGAGTTCATTTTTAAACTTGTGATCACACTGTCCTTATGCAAGGTTTGGAACTGATGTGTAACTATCTAACAGTCTGTTACTTCTTCACGCAAAATTTTATCTCCCGCAGAGATGTTGGTTGGTTCTTCAGTTTAGGGGCTGTGACAACGTGGTCATGTAACCCCGTAGCGTAGTCTATGCTGAAATAAATCTTCTTAGCCTCACGAATGGATTCATTATCACAAGGCTTCACTAGTTTTCCAAGTGATTAGTAGCGTTGCAGCAAGGACAGATTGGATTGGTTACTCCTTGTAATCCACACCCAAAACAATTTTTGCGGTTCTAAACATTCACGGTACATATGGGACCCTTTTAAGCAGTTCCAGCATTGAACAGAGGACCTGGAAGTATTCACGTGAGTACGGGCATTTACATCAAGGTTGTGGGAACGAGGGGTACTACGTTGGACATGATTCACGGCATTAACGCGAACATTAGTTCTATGTGAATTAACAGAGGCGAAGGTATTGCCTCGATTGTTACATTGTAGTGTCGTCCAACAAGCGGGAGTAGTATTGCCACGTTGCCCACATGCAGGTATATCGATCTTATTACTACACTCATTCATGCTGAACGCTAATTCAGGAAACATAGATTCCGAAGGCCGTGGAGGTGGGGTATATCGATTACACAATCGGGCAATTTCTTCAAATTCACGCCCTTGGATGAGAATGTCTTCAATATCTAATACTGAAGAACGGCGAATAAACTGTTTATATGACGGATGTAAATTACAATAAACAGTATTAATAGTTTCACGAGAAGACAGTGAAACTGGAAGACAGGATATTAGGGTACGGATCGCTGTGATATAATCGTCAATATTATCGCCGAGAGCCTGGGTGCGGGAGAAAATCTCATGCTGTAAAGCATGCTCAAAGTCAGATGGCGTGAATGTCCTTTTCAAAGCATCCACGAAACAAACCCATGAACTGAAGGGATACTGGACTAGACGGTACCATTTTAAAGCGTTCCCACATAATAGCATGGGAAGATATTGCATAATGCTATCACGGACCAAACTATAACATGCATATAATTCCTCGATGCGCGTGGTAAATTCAAAAATTGAAGAAGACCCTTCTTCACCCGAATATCTGATATTCCATTTGTTTATTATATTTGCGACATTTCCACCTTGAAAGTTTCAGTTATGAGCAGCCGGGATAGGCAATGTAGAAACTAGAGGGTCAAATTCCAACCAATCAAGTTTCGTCGAAGCATTGGTGTTGGCTAAATGCATCTCATCACTATTAGTAGGTGAATCGATTTCACACTTGATGTCGTTATTCATATTTGTCATTACACTCGCAGAAAGGGCACGAAAATATAATTGATACAGGCCTTACCTTTACAATGAAGCCCAAAACAGTTTGCTACGGCAAGAAATTATCACCAGGATGATAATCTTCACTAAAGTCTTACCAGATCAACACAACAGTTTGTTTTTATCCTTTTTTCACAACAAACTCCAGCCATCTTTTAGTCTCGACATGAAAAACAACAAACAAACGATAAGTACCATATTGCCAACTTACACATATAGGCGGACGTATTTGAGGGCTAAGCGGTGCTCTTATGTCATTTTGGGGAATGAAACTAGGTGTAATTACATGTAGAGCAGGGGAAGATGACCTCGTAGTTCCGCCCCTTAAAACAACAATAACTAACAAACTACATGTAGAGCGATGCATTGGAATAGTAACCACGCTCTGCTACTATTTTGTGCCGTCTGGCCTTGCTCGCTGATATTGACGCAGTGGAAACGTGTGTTCTTATTAGTCTGGCGCTGGGCCCATGAAACCGGACTAAAGTAAAGAAGGTATGAGAGGCGGTGGATTGAACGTACATTCACATCGTTGTGAATGCAAGTTCTATTCGAATGCGCTAATCATAAGAACCCTGGGCCTAGCTTAGCTTAGCCTAATTGCTTAAGAAATAAAGATCTAAACAAAGTAGTAAATAAGGTACGCAAACGCCACACTTAAATAGAGGAACGATAATGTATATATTCTCAAAGGAAAAGGTCTTGAGAAATGACGAGGAAGCGTATACATGGTAAGGTAAGGTAATATGATCGTCTAACATAAGACAAGAGGTAACCTAACCAAACGAGGAACCGTAACATTAAGGTTATGTGGGAATATGCGGTAAGGTAAGGGAGGCAACGTAAATGGGGAAGATATACTCATAATGAGTAATAATGAGTAATATTACAAGAAGTCAGGAAACGTGAGTCTGCCGTCAAAGAGGGATCGGTAACTCTGATAGCCCAGGAGAAAGCAAGTGGTAAGGGATTATAAGAAAGGTCGGAGAATAAATAAAAGTACACGTAGACATGACGTGAACAAAACAAACATAATAATGAGGCGCAAGAAACCGAAATGAAATATATAAAGGAAAGTTAACGTTACACATTACAAAGATATCCATCAAAATAAGTTTCGTATAAAGGTAAGTCAATCTCATGAACTTGAGTATGAAAACGCAATCCTAAGATAAGGTAGACCGATAAAGATAAAAGGTAAGGTGCTGGTCTTACTGTGATGTACGTACCATCCAGTAAACCGAACCGAAACCAACATGAAAGGAACGAAGATAACGAGATAAAAGATAAAGGAACGATACAGGCACACAATGGACATACTAGAAAAGGCTAAATACCCTAGTATTCCATACACAAGCCACATATCCACACTCACACGCAAGGAATATTAAGCCGTGACTCACCTTGATGGATTCAGTTTATCCGACATCATGAAATAATACGAAAACAAACTAAATACACGTCTCTACGCGCACCTTTATATAAATAACCATAAAAAGGGGAGAAAACGAAATAAAGACAGGCATCTCGAATACGAGAGCGGGAGCACAAATAAAAAGGTCCTACCAGGATAGAAAAAACAGAAGACTGCTCGAGAGGGTAACAAAGGGTTGTTACAGGTGACGGAAAAAGGAAAATAAAACGAAAGAGGTGTCACTGATCACGATTCGACATAGTAAGAAATCACTATAACGAACCTTGATCAGCAATTATAGAAATGTCCACTGATCTGCTCGATTACCCTGGCCAGTAATAACCCAGAAGAAAAGAGAACAATTCCGATAATCGACACGCCGAAGGAAAAAAAAAGAAAAAGGGGAAGACTACAAGTGCAAAAGAAAAACGGTTCAGTACACAGAGTGGATACTCAGCTCAATGAAGATCATAACTGGCACATTAAGATCAACCCCTATGCCATGGTTGAACGTCCTGGCAGGCATTCCTCCTCCACAACTGAGACGACAACAAGCTTCTAAAACTTACATCTGTTCTGACTTCAAGCACCTTCCGGTTCACTCAGTACAGAGTAATTCTCCACCCATGCGCCTGAAATTCAGGAATCCTATTTGGGGTGATGACATTATTAAGCAGCTAGGGCCTTACAACATCAACAAAATCTGGAAGGAAAGGTGGAGAGATATTTCTACACTTCGCCAAATCTACTAAGATCAGGCTGTTCCAAATCCACGAGTTTGAGTATGCGTACACGCGAGTACTCAGCAGTGATGCTCGGAGCACGGTTGGAGAGGGACTGGGGGTGATAGACTATACGTCACTGGGCGAAGGTCATAACACAAGTTCATGCTCTTCCTGCCAGTCTTGATGTATCCACCACACAGTAATGGTCACCCCTACAACAGAGCTGTATTGCATATTGCAGGTTTACTCACACAAGGCGGTGAGAACCCAGGTGCTCACGGGCGAGCAGCTCGGCTGGAACAGCCTGACTTAGATGATCTTTCCTAGCATATCCCAGGAATTGACCTACCAAGATCTACGTGGTGCCAACTAAATCGTGCTTGAACTGGCCATGGAAGGTGCAAGGCAATCCTACACAAATGGGGCTAGCTAGAATCACCAGCTTGTGACTGAGGAGCTCAAGAACAGACGATGAACCACATAATTCGGGAGTGCCCACAGCGTAGCTTTGCAGCCGAATGGGAAGAGTTCATGAAAGCATCAGCTCCAGCGCTTTCCTGGTTGAAGAGCCTTGATGTTCATTTTTGATTGTTAGGTACATATTTGTATATATATGTAGATCATTTGTACCTCACGAAAATAATAATCTTCATATATCTCGCCTTCAGGCTTTCTATGTCCTTTATCTGATAACATAAGGAGATCCACATAGAGATTTAAGAAACTCCTTATTACATTTTCATTTATTTGTGAATGATTGATCCTTCTTTGTACATAAAAGCGTGTTATTTTGTGTTACATATCATATGTACTGTACTATTTCTTTCAGGTTAGGCCGTTCAGATAGGCTTCTAATTTTCCCGCCTAATGTAATTGGGCACAGTTTGTGATGACCGACTGAAAAGCTTTCTATAATACAGGGTGTATCAAAATGAATATCGGGGTTTTAAGGCTTTATATTATTTAATTATTATTTATAATGTGCGTATCCGGGGTCAGCAAATCCCCACGAGATGGTACAGAATGTTGCAACGAGACTCCTCTAAATTAAATGATTTTGTGCCATATCTCGGCGGAAAGATTATGGGCCTTTCTCTTACGCGGAAGCAATTGTAACTGGTGTTTCCTATCTTGATGCGCTATAACTATAGCTCTTTCCTCAATTACAAGAAGCTGCACCAGAGAACTTTATTTGGCAGCAATAGGTGCACCGCCTCATTTGGTTAAACGACGTTGTATCCGACCACTGGATTGGCCTCACAGAGCCGGATGACAGAGCTTGTTTCGCATGGCCTCCACGTTCACCCGATCTGACGCCAGGCGATTTTTACCTTTGGGGGTTCGTAAAGGATCATGTGTATGTGCCTCCGCTACCAGCTGACCTAACCAACTTAAGAAACATGAATGAAGCAGTTGTTGCAACAACTACTCCAGAGACACTGAGCAGGGTTTGGGACGAATTCGGCTATCGACTCGATGTGTGCCGTGTGACGAATGGTGCTCACATTGAACACTTGTAGGACAAACTGTTTGAGTTGCTTTTTCATTTGATGTATTATTTGTAATTGTAAGTTAACTGTAATAAGTATCGGTACTACAAAGCCTTAAAATCCCGATATTCATTCAGATATACCCTATATAAGTAGGCAACACTGGGAAATGTTTTCTAATACTTAAATATTAACTAATCGTGATCTTCTTGTTTCAGTTGTCATGAGAGGTGTGTGGAAGAAAGATAAAACGCCAAGGGTAATTGTGGACAAACGCGAGTACACGTTCAGCAGTCTTCACTTTCACTGGGGAGCGAATGATAGTGTTGGGAATGAGCACGTGGTGATGGATCGTAGGTGAGTTACTGCAGCGATAAGCATTTTGCAAATACTTGAATACTTTCGGTGCGGTGGGTAGACTCCGTTCCGTTTCCTCGTGGCTTTATTCCCCGCTTTCGACATTACTTATATGTGTGATAGGAACGTTCCTCAAAATTAAATATACAAAAATATAATTACAGATCCATATTAATTAATTGATAAGCATTTGAAGTCGCTTCTGATAATCTCCACTAGTAAACTTGTTCTACAACGGCAAGCAATTGCCATTGATTGAGTCTTCACTCTTTTGACTGGTTTGATGCAGCCCTCCACCCCCTCCATGTCCTGAGCTAATCGTTTCATCTCTACATAGCCCCCACACCCTACATCCGAGGCAATCTGTTGAACGTATTCTAACCTTGGTCTACCCCTACAGTTTTTGTCTTCGACCCTTCCTTCCATAACTAAGCTTGCTATTCCTGGGTGTCTTAGTATGTGTCCTACTAACCTATCTCTTCTCTTCATTAGCAGTAGCCAGAAACATCTCCTCTCCCTATCGCCTTAATACCTCTTCGTTTGTAACCCTATCTACCCATCTGATCTTCATCATTCTCCTGTAACACCACATTTCAACCGCTTTTCTCCTCTTTACTGCTGCACCAATAATTCAAGTTTCACTTCCATAGAGCGCCACGCTCCAGACAAAGACTTTCAAAAATGACTTCCTAATACCTAAATATTTACAGTTCCATATTAATTGATAAGTATTTGAAGTCGCTGCAGATAATCTCAGGTAGTAAACTTGTTCTACAACGGCAAACAATTGCAATTGGAAAGCTATATAAATCTCATTAAGTCGCCTCCGTAGCGTAGCGGTCAGCATGGTTAGGTTAGGTTTGGTTAGGTTAGGTTAGGTTACGAAATTTGAAAAGTGTTATGAGAATTGGAACGGGGTCTACTCAGCCTAGGGTGGTCCAAATGAATAGAGGGGGTTCGATTCCCACCTCAGCCATCCTCGACGTGGTTTTCCGTTGTTTCCCACTTCGTCTTCAGGCAAATGCCGGAATATTACCTACCGTCAAGCCACGGCCGCCTCCTTCCCTCTTCCTTGTCTATTCATCCCATTTCTTCCTGTGGCATCCGTCATGAGGTCCCCTGTTCGCTCTGCAGGTGAGGCCACCGGGGCGAAGTGCTGATCATACCTCCCGAGTTGTATCCAATTCGACCAAGTGTTCCCAGCTCTAGAACACTGCCTGGAAAGGTGGTAGTGGTGAGTTCCCTCGCTGAGTCCGTGGGAACCACCAACTTGGAGGGTATAATTGACTCAAAAATAATAACAAATCTCATTAATCATAATTATAACGTTCAATTTGTTTATGTGAATCACAGTAGAGCGTCAAAAATCCGGACCGTCGATAATCAGGATTCAATTCCGGTGAAAACAAATAGTTCCGTGAAGAACTAAATAGCCTATCTTCATATATCCTACTTATGTTAATTGCCTCTATCAATATACAAAATTTCAGTTTGATTGGTGTAATAGATCCGTGGAGATTGAGAACCATCTAAATATTTCGGATGGGCGCCATGTTGGATTGTTATGTATGTAGGACATAGAGTTCTGTACTACTAGATGAAGATTATTACGTAGGTCTATTCAATCGCATGATCAAGACACAAGGGAAAAAAACAGATGTTAAAAATTTTCCACAGCCGCCATCCTCAAGTTATGAAATCAATTGAAATGAATTAGATGTCAGTGAATTAAAATTTGTATAAGCATTTGCCGTACCACGTTTCACTGCGTTCGGATGGTTAAATCGCGAGAAACGTCCATTTAAATATTTACATTTCGCGTCACCGCCATGTTGGATTTGAGCTCACCAGGTCATTGAAAGTTCCATAGGTGAACTTATGTTCATTGCCTTTATCAACATACAAAATTTCAGTTTGTTTGAGTCATAGACCAAGATATTGAGACCCATCTAAATATTTCGGATGGTCGCCATGTAGGATTTTAAAATATGTAGGCCATAGAGTTATGTACTATTAGATGAGGATTATTTCGTAGGTTCATTATTCAAACGTTGACTTTGATCGCAGGGTTAGGACACAAGAAATAAAAACTTAATTGTACGGTTTCGCACAGCCACCATCTTGAGGTTATGTAAACAATTATACTAAATTAGATGTCAGTGCATTACAATGTGTACATTATTTTCTGTACCAAGTTTCACTGCGTTCGGATTGGTTCAATCACGAGAAAAGTCTGTTTAAATGTTTCAACTTTGCTGGGCCACCATGTTCGTTTTGTAATTGGCAGGTTTTTGAAAGTTACATAGGTGAATATTTTTAGTAGTGGCCTCTATCACGGTACAAAATTTCAGGGTGATATGAGTAATAGTTTCGGAGATATGGAATACCGGTGAAATATTTCGCACAGCCGCCATGTTGTATTGGTGAGACGTAATAAAATTTGAAGGATACGGCCGGGGTTGGACAAAAGAGTTCTATGACCTTACCGATTCTCATTGAAATCGCTCCAGCCGTTTAGATTTAATTAGGGGGGAACACACACACAGACACACACACCCACACACACACACACACACACACGGACAAAAGGTGATCTCTTAAGCATATTTCTTCATAAATTAAAATAGGCTAGAAGAAATATGTGAAGTGAATGCATACATAGGCTACATACATATTTGTCAAACAAAGGCTGGGCGAGGTCGTGTTACCGCTACGAATCAAAGACTTGGCCGCCAAAAAAAGTGAACCACTACTATATTTCAAAAATCAATAACAGATTTTTTTATGATCTCTGTCAATGTATATTCTGTACAGTATTCTGTAATTATATGCATATTAAACATTACATATGTATGTAATCTCGACTTGAGTTATGTTGCCATGGAAACTATCTGTCTTGCCATTCCTTCATGAGTATATTTTATGATTTGATTAGCATGTGCTTGAGTGCAAAAGGGCCGAAATCAGAAGAATGAGAAAGACTATCGAATATTCATGTAGCCAGCGGTTCCTTCTAGGTCCTAAACTATGTGTATGCAAAATATGGTTGAGATTGGTGGAACGGTGTAGATTTGTATACGGAACCAACCCACATACATACATACATACAGACTTTCACTTTTATATATTAGATAATGTATAATTTATGAATTATATATATACTAGCTATTTTACCCGGCGTTGCCCGAGAGGTGTATTTACATGTTATAGAAATATACATGCCAATATATTACGCAAGGTATATTCACTTTGCCCCTAAGTGAGTTAAAAACATAGTTCTCCTGGGCTCTGAAGTTAATCAAGTGCAATATTAACTCACTGTAAATCTAGGCGAAAGGTACTGTGGAGAACAATAACGTAATAGAGAATGCATCAATAACAAAAATGGCCGTATATGCACATTTCTGAAGGACCTAGTCTCACAATTACAGTACTTTCCTGATAGTCTTTATTTTTGTTGTGATGGGTGTAATTTAGACGTCCTGTTCACATAGGTCTTTTCATTTTTAAATTGTTGCATCTACCTTTTTGAAAGGAAAAAATATTCAGTATTTGGAATATAAAGTCATCATTCTGGAGTCAAATATACATACGATTTTTAACACCGCACAAATGGTGTGATTAATGAGAAATGGCTTATTCGTGTACATAAGTCAGTGTGTAGGCTACTATAGCTGCATATTAGGGAATAGTATTGCTGAATTTACATGCCTATTATCTCATATTGGGCGGCTTTGGTGGAGTACTTGGTAGCATGCTGAGCTTCTATGCCCAATGTCGCGGGTTCAAACCCGGCCGAAGTCATCGGAGTTTTAAAGAGCGTTTAAATCCCTCAGTATGCCTTCCTTTGGAGGGGAAGTAAAGCCGGTGGGCCCATATCATAGGACATAGATTCATGTGATGTAAAAGAACCTTACACTAACTACACTCAAGTGTGAAAGTAAAATTAGTAGGTTAAATTTGATTAACGCTATTAAGTTCCAACGGCCACCGTGAGGTTCTGGTGGCGGGGGTTTCTATAACCAAGTTTGCAGCTAGGTGTCGTTGACGTTAGCATTTGGTAGCAAAAGTAGGAACTACTTAAAACTGACTGTCTGTTGTCCCTACCTGAATTACATATAACACACAATAATACAGCCATCACAATTAACACCGGTTATCAGGCAGATTCTACACACATCCAAAGTACACGGGGCTGCATGACCGCGTTGTCGCAGCCCCTAAACAGAGGAACCAACTAACCTATCTCACCTAGTTAACGTAAATGCAGCAACGTACACACATCAA
The DNA here is from genome assembly GCA_946902985.2 of Meconema thalassinum. Lineage (NCBI taxonomy): Eukaryota > Metazoa > Arthropoda > Insecta > Orthoptera > Tettigoniidae > Meconema > Meconema thalassinum. The sequence continues at coordinate 221,414,478 of OX336391.1, forward strand.
AAAAAGATTTGCATCACCTCGGTTCCCAGATCTCCGGCATATAGACGTTGACTGTGTATATTGTATCCAAGATACAGTCCCTTTGACTGTTCATAGATGTCACTAAAACTGCTCAAAGATGTAAACAACCATGCATGAGCAGGGCCTATTAGACGGAGGGGGTACGACAGCCGATCAGTTCCAGTCATTCCACCAGGACGAAGGTACGCTGCTCATGTTGTCTGTAGTTCTACCATGCCTAGAAGGTCAATACCGCAGTTCGATCGCGTCCGCATTGTTACTTTGTGTCAAGAAGGGCTCTCAACAAGGGAAGTTTCCAGGCGTCTCAGAGTGAACCAAAGCGATGTTGTTCGGACATGGAGGAGGTACAGAGATACAGGAACTGTCGATGACAGGCCTCGCTCAGGCCGCCCAAGGGCTACTACTGTAGTGGATGACCGCTACTTACGGATTGCCGCTCGGAGGAACCCTGACAGCAATGCCACCATGTTGAATAATGCGTTTCGTTCAGCCACAGGACGTCGTGTTTCAACTCAAACTGTGCGCAATAGGCTGCATGATGCGCAACTTCACTCCCGACGTCCATGGCGAGGTCCAGCTTTGCAACCCCGACACCATGCAGCGCGGTACAGATGGGCCCAACAACATGCTGAATGGACCCCACAGAATTGGCATCACGTTCTCTTCACCGATGAGTGTCGCATATGCCTTCAACCAGACAATCGTCGGAGACGTGTTTGGAGGCACCCTGGTCAGGCTGAACGTCTTAGACACACTGTCCAGCGAGTGCAGCAAGGTGGTGGTTCCCTGATGTTTTGGGGTGGCATTATGTGGGGCCGACGTACGCCACTGGTGGTCATGGAAGGCTCCGAAACGGCTTTACGATACCTGAATGACATCCTCCGACCCATAGTGCAACCATATCGGCAGAATATTGGAGAGGCATTTGTCTTCATGGACGACAATTCTCGACCTCATCGCGCACATCTTGTGAATGCGTTCCTTCAAGATAACGACATCGCTCGACTACAGTGGCCAGCATGTTCGCCAGACATGAACCCTATCGAACATGCCTGGGATATGTTGAAAAGGGCTGTTTATGGACGTCTTGACCCACCAACCACTCTGAGAGATTTACGCCGAATTGTCGTTGAGGAGTGGGACAATTTGGACCAACAGTGTCTTGATGAACTTGTGGATAGTATGCCACGGCGAATACAGGCATGCATCAATGCAAGAGGACGTGCTACTGGGTATTAGAGGTAGTGGTGTGTACTGCAATCTGGACCACAAATGCTGAAAGTCTAGCTGTATGATGGTACAACATGCAATGTGTGGGTCTCATGAGCAATAAAACGAGCTGAAATGTTGTTTGTGTTGATCTCTATTCCCTTTGTTTTTAACGGTTCCGGAACTCTTGGAACCGAGGTGATGCAAAACTTTTTTTGATGTGTGTATAATCCCAGTATAATGTCTGATAAGATGCATTGATTGAGAACACATCGGGCTTCTCTAGCCCCTAAAGTATTTCGTAAGATAGGTCAAAAGCTTGAAATGGCATAAGCCTATTTGGAATATCAATACTTCTCCAATCCGTGTATATTTAACGAAGAGCCTGTATCCATAAGCCTTTTCTAATCAAAGTGGCTTCAAGTAACACGACGTGGTGGAAAGTACAATTCTTAGTAAAGAGGTCAGCTCAAAGTATATGGTGTCTAAAAAGAAAGCATTGGAAAAACAAATATAATTATAAAAGTGACTATGATGAAAAAATATATTAAAATCATTATGCAATTCAAATTTAAATGATATTGAATTAATATAAATTTAATAAATACAATAACTTACTTGAGATTAAGACTATGTTTCATTTAGAAAATGATTTGTCTATTCTTAAAAATTTTATGGGTGTAGCAAAGTCCAAAAACTCAAATAGATGGTAGTAAGAAATGAAATAACGTCAGTGCTAGTTCTGGAAAAAGACGTAAGTACGAATGGAGCGATACTGTGAAAAGATCTGTACGCGTCTGAGTTTTGAATGGGCAGGCAGTTTAAAGCAGCCAGGAGGGATGCGATCCAGCTGGCAGTGAAAATGCCGCGGCGATCACAATGGGTTGGTGCTGCAACCTATCTTGTCTTGTGTTAAATGGACAGGTAGTTTAAAGCTGCTTGGAGGGATGTGATCTAGCTGGCAGTGGGTGTAGCATGGCCTCTTACCGAGATAGATGGATTCTTTGTGGTTCCCGTCTTGAGCTATTGTTGCCCTGGAGATGCCGGCCTTGCCATTACTTCATCAGTTTATTTTCTGACTTAATTAGCCTTTGCTCGAGTGCAAAAAGGCCGAAATCAGAAGAAAAAAAGCCTATCAAAAATTCATGTAGCCAGCCGTTCCTTCTGGGTCCTAAACTATGTGTATGCAAATTTTGGTTGAGATTGGTGGAACGGTGTAGATTTGTATACGGAACAAATATACATACATACATACATACATACAGACTTTCACTTTTATATATTAGATAATGAATTAGATTATCTCTCCATTGCACTGTTCGCCATGGTTTTGCCACTCAGCTCCTGGACATATGAGTCAAGGTAGACCGTCCATTTACTGAGGGACAAGGTGCTGAAATAGTAGTGTTGTTGTTGCAGCTGCAGCTTCAGACATTTAATAATTTTAATAAAAAATAATTGAATAAAATTGTTAAGATTTTATGTTATAGGAAGGTAGAGAGACCACTAGTGGGTTGGTTTTGGTAGTATGAAGAAAGTTATAGACCTGTAGTAGGTTGGCGTTATTTAAATAATATGCAGAAATTATAACAAGTAGTTCCGTGAAGAACTATACAGCCTATTTTCATATATCCTACTTATGTTAACTGCCACAATCAACATACAAAATTTCAGTTTAATTGCTGTAACAGATTCGTAGATATTGAGAACCGTCTAAATATTTCAGATGGTCGCCAGGTTGGATTTTTATTTTTGTACTATTACATTAAGATTATTGTGTACGTGTGGTATTCAAACTTCAATCGTATGATTAGACAACAAGAAGTAAAAACGAGATTTTAAAATTACGCACAGCAGCCATCTTGTGATTATGCAAACAATTGAAATAAATTAGATGCCAGTGGATCAACATTTGTATAAGCATTTAACGTGCAACGTTTCACGGCACTCGGATAGTTAATTCGCGAGAAACGTCCATTTAAATATTTATACTTCGCGTCGCCGCCATGTTGGATTTGTGCTCACCAGGTTCCTGAAAGTCCTATAGGTGAACATATGTTCATAGTCTCTAAGGTGAACATATGTTCATAGTCTCTATGAACATTAAAAAATTCAGTTTTGTTGCTGTAAAAGATTCATAGATATTCAGAACCGTCTAAATATTTCGGGAGCTTACCATTTAGGAGTGTTATGTGTATAGGCCCTAGAGTTATGTACCATTCAAGGACAATTATTGCCTAGGTTCATTATTCAAACTTTCACTTCGATCGCATGATTACGACACAAGAAATTAAAACTTAATTTTAAAATTTCGCACAGCCGCCATCTTGAGGTTATGTAAGCAATTGAATTAAATTAGATGGCAGTGCATTACAATCTGCAAAATCAATTACTGTACCACATTTCACTGCGCTCAGAGAGTTAAATCACGAGAAAAGTCTATTAAAATATTTTTAATTCGCTTGTTCGCCATGTTCGTTTCGTACTTTACAGGTTTATGAAATATACATAGGTATACCTGTATCAGTACCCTTTATCACCGTACAAAATTGCAGGGTGATATCTGTAATAGTTTCGGAGATATAGAATGTCTGTGAAATATTTCGCACAGCCGCCATTTTGAGGTTATGTAAACAATTGAACTAAATTAGACTCCAGTGCATTACAATGTGTATAAACATTTGCTGTACCAAGTTTCATTACATTTAGATAGTTAAATCGCGAGAAAAGTCTATTTAAATATCTCAACTTCGCTTGGCCGCCATGTTGGTTTTGTAGTCACCAGGTTTTTGAAAGTCTCATAGGTGAACTTCTAGTAGTGCCCTTTATCACCGTACACAATTTCAGGGCGATATCGGTAATAGTTTCGGAGATATTGAATGCTAGTGAAATATTTCGCACAGCCGCCATGGTGGATTGGAGAGACGTAACAAAATTTGAAGGGCACGGTCGAGGTCGCCGGGAATAGTGCTATGAACTTCCCGAGTTTCATTGAAATCGCTCCAGCCGTTTCGATTTTATTAGGGGGGGACACACACACGAATCACACACACACGCACACACACACACACACACACACACACACACGCACACACACACGGACAAAAGGTGATCTCATAAGCCTATTTTTTCAAAATTGAAAATAGGCTAAAAATAAGCCTCATTTGCTCTGGGAGGAGTGAAATTATGTCTGAAGTTTGAAGTGTATTGGCATGTAGATGTAGATGCGTTGTGATGGGTTGAAAATTGATATGGGGCTCTGTGATTGGTTACTGGTGATTTTAATTTATGCATGTTTTAGTAGCGAAAAGTTAATGTTCTGTGTTTCGAGTGCTTGTAAAATGTATTGTATTTTGTTAATTAAAGGGAGATTTCTTGGTTTTGGGTTCCAAGTAAGTGGCCCATCATCTCAGGCAAGCCAGCATAGCCTTCACTCCCCGGGCAGACAAGCCACGTAGCCGTGGATTGTAATTATATTGTTTGGTTTAGTGGTGAAACGGTCACCCATCCAGAAATAAAATTAGGCCTAAGAACTTAACTCCTAAATGGAGTAAGCTCGGCTATCGGAGTTTTTCGGTGTTGGGGCATGTATTTGTCCACTCAGTTGAATTAAACAGTGTGGGGAATCGGTATTTACTAATTTTGGATTGCTGCGATAGTTTTAGTGGAGTTGAGATGTTAATTTGAATGAATTTGTGACTTGAAATGAAGAGCCTTGTTTACTGCGCTGCGAGAGTGGCTAGGCTTTGTATGAGCTATAGCGGCAGTTTGGGTTGAGTAAGAAGTTAATTTATATGGATTACGACGTGCTTCTGAGTATATAACAGAATAGATGCATCCAAGAATCGGGAACTTTGTTTTATACTAAATATAGATGTCAAATAAAGATGTTATAATAGTAATCATTAAATGGGGATGTAAAAATTTCAATAGTTGTCTGATTTTAAAAGCAACTTTCCGGTCGGTCAACAAAAATTTATTTCATAAGCAAGCTCCGTTAGCTTCCAAGTTTGTAGATTGTGGCACCATCTATATGATATTCTGTGAAGTGTGTTACTAAACGCTACGTGTAAATGCTGTTCGCACCATCTGTTGTCGTTTCTTAAAACCTAACTTCGCCACATATTCCAATGTTTTTCTATAATGTGTTAATAGTACGGTCAAATTAGGCTTCGAGACGGAAAAAAATAAATGACAACGAATTTCTTCAAAAACATGTTCTATAGGACCCCCTGAACATCCCCAGAAAAATCGCCAAAAATCGGTCTTGGTGAACATCCCTAAATTTTCAAAAAAACGTCCGCCATTTTGGATTTTTCAAAAAAACTGCTATAACTTATGAACGAGAAGTAGAAATAAGGTGCGGTTTTCACTAAAAGTTATGTTTCGACTTTTAGATGTTGTACTTACTATGAAAACTCACAATCAAGTCGGGGACCGTCCTTAAATTTTTGGAGTATTAAAAAATGCTATAGCTCACGAACAAAAAGTAAAAACTAAATGCGGTTTCCCCAAAAAGTTGTGTTTCTACTTTTAGATGTTGTACTTACTATTAACTCTTGATGTTGTACTTAATATCAACATTCAAGTCGGGGACCGTCTTTAAATTAAAAAGAAAAAAGACGCTTGTAATCTTAGATTCCTGTAAAAAAAATCGATGTAACTGTTGAACGAAAAGTGAAAAGGATGCTATTCTGTCTACAAGTTTAGATTAACTTTCACAACTTGTGTGCATCAAATAACTGGATATATACGAGGGGGAACGTCCCTAAATTAGAAAAAAGAACACGTCATAATAAACTCATATATTGCATAAACAAAATCTAATGTTCATAGCAGAGTATTTACAGTTTTTGGGAAAGAACATGTACAATGCATTTACGATGTTCAAAGATTACAAAAAAATCATTTTAGCTAAAACTGACATTACAAACTACGGTATTAGTACTATTAACAACAATACACAAATTGCAGACATTTTACATTGAAGATAACATTTGTTTGACATTGACACATACTGTATTAAGACAACATTCATTTGTTTACAACTCGTCTTTTCTTTGAGGTTACTTTGGGGCGGCGGCGGCATCAATTGTTTCATTTTCGATTTACTCCGGGTCATCTTCGTCCTCGTCATCAAAGAAAGTGCGTTTGTTCAGGCATACATCTCCTGCACATACGGCGCACATGGAGTTACATGGGAGTCCCCCTCTCCTGCATTCGCAGTTTCTTGTGCAGTCTCCCTTGCATCCACACCTTACCATGTGGAGGAGACGTTCATGCGCCGGAGGCAACGTAGACTGAATAGGAATGTGCCTTCCACATTCGAGTTTCCATCCCCAATCTTGCGGCGGAAGACTGTTGCCCTTCCAAGCTTGAACCTGGTGGTAGACAGTGTTGACGTGCCGCAGCGGAAGAAGGAGGGAGGCTAGAGAGATTCATGACGAAGTTTGGTGGTTTCTTTCCCACGGTTTGGGTGTACTTCTTAAATCGTGCTTTGTCAAGGCCCTCTCCTGGATTGCCTCCGTAGAGCTTGATGATAAATTCCTGTCCTGAATCAAACAAAACATAGGTAATGTACAGAAAACCGACTTCTAGTAGTCAGAGAATTAAAAGATCATTCCGGTATTATAATAAGAACAAGTACGAAAGAAAAGAACTAATTTACCTGCAGCTGCAAATTATCTTGTGTTGCGGTTTCGTCCAGGAAAACAGCGACTGTTTTACGGAGTTGTTGGTCGTTGTGCAGTTTATTGAAGCCTACCAACGGACTCTTGTAATAAAAGGCGGAGGTGGTATCACATCCCATCATTGCGTGGACAAACAGTAATTGAGCTGTCATTTCTCCGAGACCTTGATGCAGCTCCTTACTACTGTTAATCTTTTGGGAGTTGGTTGAGTTACCCGGAACTAAAAAAAGATGGAATGGTCCGGCTGCGTCAAGGCTGCTATTAAAACAAGAAAATCTGAACCGGCGCCGACTACGACTGCTCTTTCCCCAGATTCGGCCTTTTTTTTTTTTTTTTTCAGTTTCTACAATTAAAACATCCGCGTCACTGGGTGCAGGGAGGACTGGGATGTTTGCTGCTTGAAATGCTGCTCCTAGAAGGTTTACGAAATTCATTTTCTTGTCAACGTATGATAAAAACTATTCTTTTGGTGTAGTCAATATGTTGGATGATGACACTTCTACCCTAGCTGACGACTTTCCGATGCAACGGCGACCATGTGCAGCGTCTTTCGTGCTCGCCTCGTAGCCGTCGAACACTATAATGACACCTTCCCCGTAATGCCTTCGTACGTAGTCCTTGTAGGCATTGAACACATCGTCATAGGTTGCTGGGCGATGCCAATGCATGCGGTGTATAAGATCGCCACCGTCTAGAACGCACTTGGGGTTATCAGGCATCTGACTGCTCACCTTGCAGACTTGGTCTATAACCTGATATATCTTCGACTTAACACCAGCACGGAGCCCAACGTAGTCGAACAAAGCTTGGGGATATGGCGCCAACTCGTGCCGTAAGCAGTCTTCCAACTCCTCCTCGGTTCTGACGACACAGACGATGCGGTGGAACAATTGGTTGGGATTTACAACGACCGGTTCTTTGTTGATCACGAGTGTCTTCTTCAATGCAGCGAAAGTTGTCACTTGATCCTTCCGTGTTAGAGTAACGGTGTCAAATAACTTTCTCACAACACTTCCCACCGCCTTTTCACCCAATTCTTCGGCCAAATCACAATTGACGCTTTCGTTTACAAATATTCCAGTTGACAGGGAGACGAGATCTTTGGATTTCTTAAAGGGAGAATGTTGTTTTACCCACTCAACGAATTTCTTCAAGTCTTTGGAGTCTCGAGACTGCCTGGATGCCAGCAAAGAGACGTGTTGTTCAGAGGTATCACTTCTAATTCCTACAAAGGCTTCCACTGTTTCTATCAATTGTAGACTCGCCGGCAAAGTGCGAATCCAACGGGCTACGATTGCATCAGAGATACCTCGACATTGAGTCAACCCACCGCTGACTTTCGTTGATCTCATAAAAACCAGCTTGATGGTCATGTCGGTCCATACCCCACACCAAAATTTATCCGATCGGCGGACAGTGAAAAAGCTTTTCTTCACAAACAACTCAAACTCCTTGTCTGTCAAAGTTGATTCAAGTTGAGCCATGCTCTGAAGGAAGATGTGAGCCACCTTGGCGTAGTGAATTTTTCCTGCGGCATGCAGGCAATTTAGCATTCTTTGAACAGCGGATAGGTGAAGTCTACAATCTCCGGATCTTTCCGCTCGAACAAAGTCATGAATGATCGCTGTCTATCGAAAATATTGCAGCCACTGTTTCGAAGTTCGACTTTTTTCTTCCATTTCAGCCATCCGCGACGAAACAGCCTGGAGTAGTTCTTCCACCTGGAGAAAGGATTCTTCTGAAGATCCTGTGTTTAAAAACCTTTTCGTAAGCTAGATGAAGAGTTTCGACGTCGGAGGCAGACAGACTTTTCTGTTCCTGGCATGATTCCAAAATCAAATGTCCGATAGCAGCTCGACAGAGGGAATGAGCACGCAAAGTTCTTGCATATGTGTGCCCGCCCACGATTTGGACACTGTGTTTTTAGCGTATACCTGCTCTCACAAGTCTTCCAGGCCGTTGCCAGCCATGATTTTGGCCGTGGCTCCCATAAAGCTCATCAGAAGGTGGAACCCTCCTCAACGCACGATGACTGAAGATAGGAGATCCGATTCGTCTGCTTGAGATACTATGTCCATCGCTTTGATAAAAAGGGTCTGGTCGAAAGTTACGATGCATTTCTGATTGTGCTTCTTGCTCTCCTCGGCCGCAAAACGGAGGCATGTGTAGATTGTCGTAGGGTTGGAGGGATCCAGGTTGATAAAAGGCAGAGGTATGACTGCGGACTTCTCGTAAGTTTGTTGCCCAGCTGCGGTCTCCATGAAGCCACTCCAAGCGGTGTGAGGAAGATTCAAAGTGGTGTTACCAGCCGTCCAAATCCAATCACATGTGGTACCGTAGATAATAAGTGTTTTTTTTTTAATTTAAAGACGGTCCCCGACTTGAATGTGAGTTTTAATAGTAGGTACAACACCTAGAAGTCGAAACACAACTTTGGGCGAAAACCGCAGCTTATTTCTACTTTTCGTTCAAAAATTATAGCAGTTTTTTGAAAAATCCAAGATGGTGGGCAGTTTTTGAAAATTTAGGGGTGTTCCCCAAGACCGATTTTTGGTGATTTTTCTGGGGATGTTCAGGGAGTCTTATAGAACATGTTTTTGAAGAAATTCGTTGTCATTTAATTTTTTCCGTATCCGGCCAAATTTTGCCCTAATATGACTATACTATAAGTAAATGAAGGTTTTGCTCGCAAGATTCAATAGTTTAATACATTACTTTTATTATACAAGACTATTTATATTGTTTGTTTTTTCTCTCTGTGCAGACCTCGCTGATAATCATCAATCATTTTTATAACCTAAATGTTTCAACAAACAGTAAGCTGCATATTTTCACATACTCATAAGTGTTATACATTTTTTATATCTTTTCTGTTCTGTTCTCATGTTTTTTATGTGTAACATCTTTCCGCTCGGTTGCTGGATAGTTTTTTGGGAGTGATTTTGAAAATTGGGGACGGAAGTGAATCGGGCGGAAGTGGATCGAACGGAAGTGGATTGGACGGAAGTGAAGACGCACTGCCAGAAAAATGGCACGGAAGTGAATCGGGCGGAAGTGGATCGAACGGAAGTGGATCGGATGGAAGTGAAGACGCACTGCCAGCTGGATGTACAATAGAAAATGTCTGTATTGGAAACAATGCGTAGCGCGTGAATGTTATGGCAATACAGTAGGCAGTGCATTTAGCAGGCACTGGTTTGACGACCACAGTGGCAAATGTTTCACCGACTTTCATTTGTCATTGAGCAGTTTATGAAGCTTCACGTTCAAGGTTGAATATCAGATGGGGTAGGACAAGACGACAAATGACATTTAAGTAAGCGGCATTATTGTCAAGCTGTGGGTGAGTAGTCAAATATTAAATGCATAACAGAATGTTGTTATATGAGTGGAATAAAAGCTGTATTTTCATCATATGTGAGATTAGGTCATTTCATGATTGTAGGAAGCCATGTTTTGATTGTTTACGACGAACTGTATGAGAGCCTTGAGAATAATGAATGTTATAGTTACTGAGGAATGTGCTCACAGTATTTGAGAGTACTGTCGACGTTGTGTGTCACTTTGTTATTATGATTATTAATGTAAAAGGAAGGAAGGAAGCTTGTAGTTTTGCGTGTCCGTTAATCTCACGATCATGATCCACGGTACCTCCCTTTTACGTGGAATGCGAACAACAGGACATGGCATTTAAATTCGAAAATCTCACATGTATTGACCGGGAATCAAACCCGGTCTACCTTGGTGAGAGACTAACAGCTTGACCGCTGCGCCACAAATGTGACAGTAGCATATCTCCAATTCAATCTACATATTCATCATAGTACCAGTATGAAAATGGAGTGTAAATTAACATTTTAAGGATGTTCAAGCTGTGTAGTATACGAGTAGGATAACATGTCAGATGTTACACAGAATATGCGACTACTGTAAGGCTCGTATCTTTTTGGTTTTTGTTTCTCAGTTTTCTACGCTGTTTTTCAAGATTTTTTTTAATGCTTAATTTACAAAATTTATTCTAACAGATCTGTTTTTTTGTTGTTGTTGTTGTTGTTGAAAGTTTTACTATGTGAACTTGAGATAATGTTCTACTCGTCACATACCAGCTGAAGATGGTCTCAATGTGACCGAAACCGGTACTGTTTCAATGAAATAAATATTGACTTTAGGAGAAAATAAATAGTTCATAATTAAAACCTTGCTTGGTTTAATTGGTTTGTGTCTTTGTTTTGTGTTGACCGACCGGAAAGCTTTCTTTAATATAACTAGGCAACACTGAAGAATGGCTTCTAATAATTTAACTGTCTTTGATATTGAAATATAATTTTGATACTTGTAAATATCAAGAAGGACATTCAAATAAACACGAGTGGTCGAACATTAACAAATGAAGAATCCTACCCTACTCAAACGTGTCCATTAATTTTTTGCAGTCCCGCGACTTCGGTAGCGTAGTTGGTAGCCCAAGATAGCGGGTTCAAACCCGGCCATAGTCGTCGGATTTTTTAAGAACGTTAAAATCCTTTAGTATGCCTACCTTCAGAGGGGATGTAAAGCCGGCGGTCCTAGGTCATAGATTTATGGCATGTAAAAGAACCTTTCACTAACTAAACTTCTTTGAAGCTAAATTTCTAGGTTAGATTTCATTGTAACGCTGTATCAAAGTTCCAACGTTCACCACTAGGTGTCAGTGACATCTGGTAGCGAAAGTTGGAACTACTTGAAATTGAACGGAACTTGTAGCTCTTCCCATGGGTGTCCGTTTGAAGCAGCTACAGCCTCGGGCGAGCCGAAGATGTCCTCGGACACTCCCGGCACTAAAGGCCACACGCTAAATAAATAAATAAATAAATAAATAAATAAATAAATAAATAAATAAATAAATAAATGAAAGACCCGCGGCGTAGCCGTGGTCGTTAAATCGTGCACCACAGCCGTGAGGGCAGCTTCATCAACTCCGAAGAACGCCAGCTATCCTGAGTGTGCTTTTTCTCTAGGATTTTCCACACTCCCTCCAGGCCTAATTCCCTGTCTCTAATACAGTTACACACAGTACGGTACTACAGTCATCACATAAACATAGGTTGTCAGACAAGTACAACACACATATCTAACTACACGGGGCTTAAATCCAAGATGTTCCAAGACCCTCAAATTAAAACTTATTTGCTAGTGCACGGTGAGGCAGAGAGCGAGAGGAAGGAAAGATAAGAGAACGTTCATGGCGTTTGTAGACTTAGAAAAGGCTTTTGATAATGTTGATTGGACTAAATTGTTTGGCATTTTGAAAACGATTGGAATAAAGTACAGGGATAGGAGGGAGATCTACAATCCATACAGAAACCAGACAGCAGTCATTCGAGCTGAAGGACATGAGAGAGAAGCTGGTATTCAGAAAGGTGTAAGGCAAGGCTGCAACTTATCATCCATACTTTTCAATCTTTACATTGAGCAAGCAATGAAGGAAATTGGAGAAAAAATTAAAGTGGGAGTGAAGATTCAAGGAGAAATAATTTCAACTCTGAGATTTGCCGATGACATAGTCATCTTGGCCGACAAGCCTGAGGATTTGAATGAGTTTTTGAATGGTATGGACTCCGACTTGAGGAAAGAATTCATGATGGAATTTAATAAATATAAAACAAAAATATTGGAATGCAGCCGAAATAAATCAGAAACCTCTATAGACATCAAATTGGCAGGCGAAAAACTAAAGGAAGTAGGAGACTTCTGTTACTTCGGAAACAAAATAACCAGTGATGGACGAAGCAAAGAGGTTTTAAAAAGTAGGTTAGCTCAGGGAAGGAAAGCATTTCTACAGAAAAGGAATCTGTTGACATCGAATATAGATTTAGGTATTAGGAAGTCATTTTTGAAAGCCTTTGTCTGGAAGGTGGCGCTCTATGGAAGTGAAACATAGACTTGGTGCAGCAGAAAAGAAGAGAATTGAAGCGTTTGAAATGTGGTGTTACAGGAGAATGATGAAGACCAGGTGGGTAGATAGGGTTACGAATGAAGAGGTATTAAGACTAGTGGTAGAGGAGAGATGTTTATGGCAAGTGCTAATGAAGAGAAGAGATAGGTTGGTAGGACACATAATAACACACCCAGGAATAGCATACTTAGTTACAGAAGGAACGGTCGAGGACAAGAGCTGTAGGGGTAGACCTCGGGTGTGGGGGTGTGGTAGCTATGTAGAGATGAAACGATTAGCTCAGGACAGGGAAGCACGGAGTGCTGCATTAAACCAGTCGAAAGACTGAAGACTCAAACAACAACAACAAAATGTCCATTTTCATTATGTTTGCCAGGTAATGTGTTTCCTGATTGGTTGTTAAACAAAAATAAAAACATCTGATTTATTTAGTTAGATTTACTTACATCGAAATATACCATTGCGGGGCAGATTGGTGGTGCTCACGCGCCGGTGGTGTCCCGTGTACCTTAGTTTGGATACCCCTGCTCTAGACAGAGGCTTTAAAAAATACTTTCTATTACCTAAAACTATCTTAAGATTACGAGTCGGTCACCTTATCACAGATCCGCTGAATTGCCACTGCTATTTGCTGAATAGACGATACACGTGCACTAGGTTTTTGTATCATGATAATTCCTACCGAGTGGTTCATCAAAGTACTTCGTGTTTTCCGGTTTATTCATGTCCCTGCAGCAGTTTGAATTAAGCGATGTTGCACATCGCAATCAATAGCTCCAATATATGGATATTGCGAGTTTAAAAATAAATAGACCTATTAAATTGCTACATTCCGCATAGGGGACAGCCTACAGAAGCAATACGAACCAATATTACCACCAAAATTATTCCCCAAAACTGTTTATTTTCTTTCACTTTTGAAAAATATTTTACTGTTTTTTGTTGACTCACATCGCCATCACATCACCTCACCTCAAAACGGTGGGTGAGTCGATAGCGTGATGGTCTACTAACCCCAAGATTGCAGGTTCGCTCCTGGCCGTGGTAAGTGTTTTTTTTTTTTGAAAGGCGGCAAAAATACGACATGCATGTCATACGATGTTGGCATGTCAAAGAACCCATTTGAATTCAGTAGGCCGTGTTCATAATGGCAAAATTAATCTCGGGAGTTTCCGCCAACACAAAGTTCCTCATTTCTCTACTAGAAAGCGCTAAAGTGTTCAAGGAGCTTAGATAATCTAACCTCCTTGAATTTCATAGTGATTCAAAGAACAACGAAATTCGACATGCAAGCTATCCTGTTGGTGTAAAATTACAAAGCTTGCACCCGGCATCCGAGGCCATACGATATTATTAGAATATTATTACTATTACCACGTGGTGTAGTGGCTAGTATTATTGGCAATCGCCCCGGAGGTCTGGGTTTGATGCCAAGAAATGTAATTCTGCTCTGAGGGCCGGAACGGAGTAGACTCCGCATCGTAAGGCTAAACTGAAAAGAGGGAAGTTCGATTCCCACTTCAGCTATTCCTGAAGCTTTCCGTGGTTTCCAATTTATACTCAGGCAAGACCAGAATGGTTCCAATCCTTGCCCCAGGTATTAATACGGGAATTAAATTACTACGATGTCCAAGCCCCTACATGAAACAAAAAGGAGATGATCATCATTTAGCCCAGTACACTTGAGTGTGTTTTGGATTTGTCTGATAACGCAGTTAGCAATGATTATGGCTTAAGGATGAACATTCGCAAAACAAAATTCATGGTTGTCAGCAAAGAAGTAATTGATACCACATTATCAGTTACTGATAATGCCATCGAACGAGTTCATTCGTATAAATATCTAGGGTGCTACCTGAATGGCAAATGGGACTGCAGCCATGAAATCAAAGCTCGCATTGAGCTCTTTATCAAAATGAAGAATCTGCTGTGTCACCGAGATCTTAGTCTGAGAACGAGACTACTTGCCCTAAGTGTTACATAATTCCAATACTAATATATGGACACGAGGGGTGGACGTTAACCAAAACCTTGGAGAAGAAGTTGGAGCATTTGAAATGTGGCTGTATCGTCGCATGCTTCGTATATCGCGGACCGACAAGGTGAGAAACGCCGAGGTGCTGGATCGGATGGGCAAGGAGATAGAGGTGCTCTACAACATCAAGCGACAGAAGCTAAAATATTTTGGCCATGTGATTCGAAATAACAAGTACCGACTCCAGCAGCTAATCATGAAAGGCAAGATTGAAGGACGGCGCAGACCAGGGAGGAGGAGGATCTCCTGGCTCAAGAATTTGCGGGAATGGTTTTAACTTGACTCAGCATCTCTGTTTCGAACGGCAACCCCGAGGCAAGGGATTGCAATGATGATCGCCAGTCTTCGACGCGGGAACGGCATATAAAGAATAAGATTGAAATGTTAGCGTGTATTTGTAATTAGTCCGCCTCGTTGCGTAGTGGCTGTACCAAACGTCAGGTCAAGTCCTGAGGAAAATATCCCTCCACGCATCTCCTCTCTCTGTTCCTTCTTCTGTTTCCGCCATGGAAACTCAAGATTGTCATCCCTCAACCTACTATACACACAGCACATGTAAAATCATTTGTTTGCTCCTTTTACTCAACTTCTCAAAATACCTTTGAAGTATTTTACTGGTGATACAATCTTTACATCTCCAGTTTGAACACGTTGTCTAGTTGATGAAACCATGTTGAACTTTGTGCATTCGTAACAGTGTCCCCAACCTTTGAGCCTCATTCGCTATGAAATCGAATTACTTGGGTGCGCTTTTGCCGCTCAAACAAGGCTCGTACAAATATAATATCAAATTCGTACTGAATTACTCTGCTTATAGATCCAAATACCACTAAAGAGGGAAGTACCCCAGCTCGAACGGCTAAAACCGACTGGCAGTGCGCTTAACATACGAAGATACGTCTGTTCTACTACCCTTCACGGGCATTTATCTGTAAAACCCCGAATTAGTGCACAATCAATGTTTGGAAGTTACGGCGTCCAAAGATTGCAGAAACTACCGTGCCACAGGCAATTCGGATTATTATATTAGGGAAAATCCATTCCTAGCAATTGGTTAGACCTTTAACATATATGTGGTAACATTACAAAAAGATTGCAGAAACACAATTCGCAGGAGAAACTACCGTGCAACAGGCAATTCGGACCGTTATATTAACAAAAACTGATGTGGTGCAGTATCATCTGGCAAAAGGTTGAACACTTGCTAAAAACAAGAAATCTTAACACATGCAGTACCGTGTTGACATAGTCATCTTTTCCACAATAGAAGATACTGTGTTGTCCTTTATTCGACGTCGAAGTGTAAATGTGGAGTTTCAATGAAGTGATTAAAACACAGCGGAATGGAACAGTATGCACACTTAACAAGGGCAACGTGTAGACATACTCCATTATTTACAATGTTCCCGCATTGCAATAGTCCAAACTCAAATGCCACGGTGATCACATTATCACATATTCAGATGGCGCTGGCGACCGAACACGTACTTTTACAGATGAATGACATTGATAGCTATTGACATAGGTACAACTGTATACTTTAAACCCACTTTCAGTCGGTTTTTGCCGTTCGAGCAGGAGTACTTCCCTCGTAAGGACTATGTTCACGCACACAATTAATCACATGAAAAGCAAAGTTGCTAAAGCTCCCAATTAACGTGAAAATGAAAAAAAAATCATTGAAATTTTACAAAGGAAATCCTGAAAGGTAATCTAGCCAGCTTATGGAAACATAGCAACATGTGCTGGACAATCTTGTGCACGAAAACAAGCAGAAAAAGAGGGAACTATTTCTTGGAGCGTTAGCCTCTTCACAGACCAAAACATCAAAGGGAAGCTTAGGTCTTGAGGTGACTAGAGGTATTGCATTATTGGCTGTCACCGCGGAGGCCCGGGTTCGATTCCCACCTTAGTCATCTTGGAAGTCCGTGTTTTCCCCCTTGTACTCCCGGCTAACGCCGGGGTGGTACCTAACATAAAGCCTCGGCTGCTTTCTACCCTCTCTCAATTAGAAATGCTCACACTAATACATACATCACAGTGGCACAGGTTATCGGACAAATTCAACACACACCGACGTACACAGGGCTACACGACCACAATGTCGCAAAGTTCTTCAATAATCGACAACAACGTATTTGTAATTGGGGATTTGGAAAGGAGATGGACGTGACCTTCATTTTGGTACAATCCCAGCTTTTACGTGGAGTAAGTGTGGGGAATCCGGGAAAAACTACTTTTAGGATGGCTGAGACGGGACTCGAACCCACCTCTAGTCGGCTTTATGTCACAAAGCTGAGTGTATCCCTTTCCGACCCTCAGCCCAGACTGCTAGGAATGGAACCCAGATCTCCGCGGTGATAGCCAAGGATATTCATCACAACGTCACGAGGTGGACAACAGGGAAGGAAGCTTGCAGTTTTCCGTGGCCGAAAATCTCACGATCATGAGCCACGGGACCTCCCTTTTACGTGTATTCCGAACCACAGGACATGGCATTTCACTTCGATGATCTCGTATGCTTTGACCAGAAATCGAACCCGGTCCACCTTGGTGAGAGACGAATGGCTTGACCGCTGCACCACTACGCCCCGGAGGTGGACAGCGTGATGCCGTCACTCTGTTACCCGCAAGTCCCCCAGTCCCAGATCAGTGTTATTTCATTTAAGGGCTTGATCGTCAGTCCCGTGTATTTCACATGTGTGTGCAGTTTGTCTGATAACCTGTGTTATTTTTCTGCCCATAGTAGTAAGTGAGTATTGACACGTCTTTTATCAAAAGTCCGGCCAAAATCGTCGGATTTTTTAAAGCGTTAAAAATCCCTCAGTAAACCTTCTTTCGGAGGGGAAGTAAAGTAGGCGGTCCCATGTCATAGATTTATGGCACGTTAAAGAACCTTCCACTAATTACACATGTGTGAAGCTAAATTATAGGTTAAACATTTGACTAACGAAGCCGACTGCGGTGGCATCTGGTAACCTAACTCTGAACTAGTAGTCGTTGATGGTGGCTTTTGGCGGAAAAGTAGGAACTACATGAAAAAATTCAATGTCTGCAGTCCTTATTTGAATTGAAAACAGATAACACACACTAATACAGCCACCACAATTAACACCGGTTATCAGACAGATTATAGGCCTACACACACCCAAAGTACAGGGGCTACATGACTGCGTTGTCGCAGCCCCTAAACTAAGGAACCAACCAACCAACCGTCTTTTAACAAATTTTCACCGAGAACTTCACACATTTAGGCAATATGTGCTGTCTTTAAATATGTTAATTATTGAAATTCAATAAATCCAAGGGTGTCGGAGGTGATTTTCACACTGTAGGCCGTTTAATTAGCTTCAGTTAGCATATAGGGGACTTGGAAACAATAGCAGCCATCTTTTTAATAAGAGATTTATTTCCACTTTCCTGACAGTAAGAATATGATAAGCAGCGCTCGGACTTTTATGTGCTAAAAATCTGTATTTTTTTATTTTATTTTTTTAATGTATTAAAAATACCTGAGGCGGCTTCGGTGGCGTAGTTGGTAGCATGCTGAGCTTCTATGCCAAAGATCGCGGGTTAAAACCCGGCCGAAGTCGTCGGATTTTTTAAGATCGTTAAAAATCCCTCAGTATGCCTTCCTTCGGAGGGGAAGTAAAGCCGGCGGTCCCATGTCATAGATTTTTGGCATGTTAAAGAACCTTCCACTAATTACACCTGTGTGAAGCTAAATTAGGTTAAAATGTAAACAACGCTCAGGTTCCTACGTTCATTGCCAGGAGCCGACTGTGGTGGCGTCTAGTAGCCAAGTTCTGAACTAGTAGTAGTTGACGGTGGCGTTTGGTGGCAAAAGTAGGAACTACTTGAAAAATTCAAAGTCTGCAGTCCTAACTTGAACTAAGAAACAGATAACACACATTAATACAGTCATAACAATTAACACCGGTTATCAGACAAATTATACACACACCTAAAGTACACGGGGCTAAATGACCCCGTTGTCGCAGCCCCTGAACTGAGGAACCAACCAACCAACCAAAATTACCTGAAATATGTGACAAGAAAGTAAAAATATTTAATTATAATTTAGTTTATTAATGTGAATATAAACAATATGCAGTACTCACGAATGCAATTTATTCTATGTTTCACTGACTGCTGAAGCATTACAATACACAACGAGATACATCTTCAGGTTGTCCATCACAAATAACCGACGATTATCACGAAACACTTATTCTGAAGGCGCGAAACAGCGGCAATATGTATCTTGCCCTTGAGGTGTTGTGTATCTTGAGATCGCTGTTCAGCCTTGATTGCTTTCCCACATGGTTGGCAGAACCGAACGACCCCATCAGAAGTAAAATTATCTTTAAATTCTCCAACAGACGATAACTTGTAGTTTTACTTTAGGCATCGTAGAACTGCCTTACACTGCACTGAACTGCATATTAGTGACACTGGTTCCAGGAAGCTGGGGGAGGGGAGGTCTAGCACGTGGTGCAATATGGCTATGGACAAGGAAATCCCTGGCTTTCACAGTGAGTGGCACGGGGCGACAAGTTAAGAATAACACAGTTGCAAGCTGACATACGATCTGCATGAAGATTAGATAGCTCACAGGTTCTTTCCCGATGAAGTAACACAGAAGAAAAATGCAATAAACTGAGAGATCTAGCATACCGGTACTGATTTTTTTAAATGTTAATATTATGTCCTTTAATGCGCTAATTAGTGAAAAGCAGAAATTTATGTATTTATAGAAAATGTGCTAAAATATTTATTTACCTAAAAATCCGAGCCCTAATGATAAGATATTTAACTGCACTTTTGTTGATTACAATTAATGACCAAGTAGGCTATCTCTTCAAAAATATGGACTAAAGATTCAAATATATAAAGGGTGTTACAATGAAAAGGTACGAATCGTCGTAAAACCAAAACTGGTTGATATTTGAATATGCCGCTTTGAGATAACGTAGGCCGACATCTAGGAGATGTAGTGTCCGGCGTGGTACTGCGCATGCGTCGGCGTACACACTCATGACGCAGAAGAGAAGATGTTCCATTCCGTCCAGTTGAAGTTGAAGCAGCAGCAGTGATGGCGTTCAAATTGCACAATTCGACAAGTAGGGAGCAGAGAAATGTCATCAGATTTCTGTCCACAGAAGGCTTGAACTGCTCACGAAGGGAGTGATTCTGTTCCATGATAACGCTTCCCCACACGTCTCTAACGTCACACAAGGTGTATTGGCCACGTTCAAGTTGGAGCAACTTGAGGACCGCCCTACAACCCGGACTTGTCACCCTGCGACTACCATCTGTTTGGTCCGTTAAAAACATCTCAAGGGAAAACGTTTCCAATACGAGGACGCTAAAGCAAACCGTACATGATTGGTTCCTGTCACAACCACAAGACTTGTGGGAACAGGGCATCCTGCGGTTAGTGAAGCAATGGGACACCTGTGCACAGGCCTGTGGTGATTACTTTTAAATAACGAATAAATTGTACCCACAGTATCGTTTCGTACCTTTTCATTTGAAGACTCCTCGTACTATAATAAATGGAACAAAACTGAAATTAGGTATTTTTAGATAGGCCTACTCGCATATCATTTACTTTTTTTAAAGTATTACAGAATTCATGAATATGGCTCATGTGAGTGAGATTCGGATAAGTATTAAGATATTTTAGTATTTTTTATCGTATGGCCTCGGGTGCCGGGTGCAAGCTTTGTCATTTTACACCCAGAGGGTAGCTTGCATGTCGAATTTCGTTGTTCCTTGAATCACTATGCAGGTCAAGGAGGTTTGATATCTAAGCTACTTGAACACTATAGCGCTTTCTAGTAGAGAAATGAGGAACTTTATGTTGGCGGAAACTCCCGAGATTAATTTTGCCATTATGAACACGGCCTGCTGAATTCAAATGGGATCTTTGACATGCCAACATCGTATGAGTTAGAAATTTTTGTTTCAAGGGGGCGGAACTACGAGGTCATCTGCCCCTACAAACATCGTATGACATGCGTGTCGTAATTTTTGCCGCCTCTCAAAAACCACTTACCACGACCAGGAGTGAACCTGCAAGCTTGGGGTTAGTAGACCGACACGTTAACCACTCACCCACCGTGGCAATTATTTTTGTATTTAAAAGTAAGGAAAACAACAGGTAAAAACCTAAGAATCCGGTCGCTACTTATCACCACCATCGCAAAAACACAGGTTATCACACAAATACACGACGTCGCAGCCCCTAAAATAATCAACAACTAAATATGGAAACTAATCTGAATTATCTACCGTACGTCATGTTTCAGGTACGCTATGGAAATGAATGTAGTCCACTTGAACGGTTCAGGGCCAATAGACTCCGATCGAGTTCTCATCATCGCCATCAACTTGAAGGTATGTCTCGCCCCCAGCTGTTCTGTTATCAGTCAGTTGATTAAAGAAAGCTTTCCAGTCGGTCAACACAAATTGTGTCCAATTACATTAGGCGGAAAACAAGTATGGTTGATTTAGAACGTTAATCTCTTATATATAATCCAAAACTGACTCATCACCGCAGGGCTCAAACCACTAGACCTAGGAAGCTGAAATTTTGCATGTTGGTTGATCCGAGTATGTAGAGGCTCACTAAGAAACGGTTTTTGAAAATTCAATTTGTAAGTGACTTTTTTCGGCCCTTGGCATTGACAATCCAAAATTGACTCATCGACGCAGGGCTCAAACCACTAGACCTAGAAAGCTGAAATTTTGCATGTTGGTTGATCCGAGTATGTAGAGGCCCAATAAGAAACGGTTTTTGAAAATTCAATTTGTAAGTGACTTTTTTCGGCCCTTTGGCACTGAGCAAGGACAGTCGGTAAAATGTTCGGATTTAGCTCATTTTAAGCCGCCAGATACGAGAAACAATACTCGGAGGTCCTGTAGGGACCCCGAAACACACTTTTTAAGTTCCTAAAATGAACGGTTTCGGAGATATTCCCAAATAACTGTGTTCCCTCTGAGAAACAGATCAACGTTTCTATCAACGTTACTATGGCAACCGCTGAAATTTCGCAGACCGGGGATAGTTTTCTGGCAATATCATGAAAACCGTTCGTTTTAGGGCCTTAAAACGCTGGGTTCGGTTCCCTTTTCGGAAACCACGAACATTGCTCCTCACATTGATACGCGCAAAAAGAGCTATAATCCCTATTTCTACGATCAAATCGACTCGGAAAGTCTCATCTCTTATATATAATCCAAAACTGACTCATCACCGCAGGGCTCAAACCACTAGACCAAGGAAGCTGAAATTTTGCATGTTGGTTGATCCGAGTATGTAGAGGCTCACTAAGAAACGGTTTTTGAAAATTCAATTTGTAAGTCACTTTTTTCGGCCCTTTGGCATTGACAATCCAAATTTGACTCATCGACGCAGTGCTCAAACCACTAGACCTAGAAAGCTGAAATTTTGCATGTTGGTTGATCCGAGTATGTAGAGGCCCAATAAGAAACGGTTTTTGGAAAATTCAATTTGTAAGTGACTTTTTTCGGCCCTTTGGCACTGAGCAAGGACAGTCGGTAAAATGTTCGGATTTAGCTCATTTTAAGCCGCCACATACGAGAAACAATACTCGGAGGTCCTGTAGGGACCCCGAAACACACTTTTTAAGTTCCTAAAATGAACGGTTTCGGAGATATTCCCAAATAACTGTGTTCCCTCTGAGAAAGAGATCAACGTTACTATGGCAACCGCTGAAATTTCGCAGACCGGGGATAGTTTTCTGGCAATATCTCGAAAACCGTTCGTTTTAGGGCCTTAAAACGCTGGGTTCGGTTCCCACCTCTAACCACGAACGTTGCTCCTCGCATTGATACGCGTAAAATGAGATATATTTTATATATAGAGGTTGCTTTTGGGGCTCGGATACGATCGTGATTTTGACTCGAATTTACAATGTTAAGATACTTTCTATTTTGCACGGTATGCTTTCATTTTCTTTATAAATTTGTTTTTCCTTAACTGACTATTTTTGTTTGCCAATTTTGATCTGCTCTTTTTCGTTTTTAACCATGATCCGCAACGTTGATTCACAGTCGAATGTGTCGTATTCTACCGGCTGTCACGTTAATTATTATTGTTTCTTAATTACTCTTATTGAGGAATTGGGCAAACTTATTTCAATAAAGTTGTTGGTTTGTCTTTCACGGCCATTGAATCCCCGCACAAGGCACGGCTTAAACCTAGAAAAGTTGCTGAGTTGTACTAATGGACTAATGGTGCAGCAGAAAAGAGGAGAATTGAAGCTTTTGAAATGTGTTGATAAGGGAGAATGATGATCAGATGGGTAGTTAGGGTAACAAATGAAGAGGTATTAAGACGAGTGGGAGAGGAGAGAGGTTTCTGGCGACTGCTAATGAAGAGAAGAGATAGGAGGGTAGGACACATATTATGACACCCAGGAATAACAAGCTTACTGTCGACCAAAATATTATGTGCACTCGAGTTTGAAGGTTGTTTGTGAAGTATCCAATAGACCTTCATAAAATCCAATGACATCATCATTTTCGACGTTCGATTTTACGTTAGTTCATGTAGGTTTGGAATTTTTAATTTATATTTTAATATTTTTTATCGCAGTTGAAACACAAAAAGTGCCCCTTTTTAAGCGTGTTTCAACCATGCGTTACATTTAAGAATTATTATCTCACAAACCCGTAATCAGATCGAATCCGAATTTTAACACAATATACATTGGAATGTTGTATAACTGGTTTATTAATTTCAAACTTTTGTGTGTTCAAGAACGAATGTTGTTATTATTTTTGTAAGGTAACTCTTTCTCGGCTCGGGGTCGTTGGAAATGTAGTTCTTGGTTGCGTTGTAATCCTTATACATCAAAAAGTTATGCTGTATGACTGTGAAATAGGTAAATTAATTCACTTATTTTATATCGGTTTGTATTTGTACGGAGAATTAAGACATGGTTCACCAGCTAGCCGCTCCGGGAAATGCTATACAGCGTTGCTGATATGGAGCCCATCACTTCCGAGCGAGACGTGCCATGACGCGTAATGTAGCCCATCTTGGCAATGATGTACTGCTTTCACCGGAGCGGCTAACTGGTGAACCATGTCTTAATTCTCCGTACAAATACAAACCGATATACAATAAGTGAATTAATTTACGTATTTCACAATCATACAGCATACCGTTTTGATGTATAAGGATTACAACGCGACCAAGAACTACATTTTCAAACCATCCCGAGCCGAGGAAAAGTTACCTTACAAAAATAATAACAACTTTGTTTCTTGGACACAAAAGAAATTAAAATTAATAAACCTGTTATACAACATTCCAGTGTATATTGTGTTAAAATTTGGATTCGATCTGATGACGGGTTTGTGAGATAATAATTCTTAAATGTGACGCATGGTTGAAAAACGCTTAAAAACAGGCACTTCTTGTGTTCCAACTGTGATAAAAAATATTAAAATATAAATTAAAAATTCCAAACCTACATGATCTAACGTAAAATAGAACGACGAAAATGATGATGTTATTGGATTTTATATAGGTCTATCGGTTACTTCACAAACAAACTTCAAACTCGAGTACACATAATAGTTTGGTCGACAGTAGTTATGGATGGGAGGGTCGCAGACTAGAACTGTAGGGGTAAACCAGGGTTAAAGAGATTGCCTCGGATGTAGGGTGTGGTAGCTATGTAGAAATGAAACGATTAGCTCAGGAGAGGGATACATGGAAGGCTGCATCAAACCAGTTAAAAAACTGAAGACTCAAACAACAACAATCAGGAATTTTAATTACTTAGAGAGGCATGTGGTGCAAAAGGGTCGTTGGAGAATTTCAAACCCTGGGATGTAACACTGGAAGAGACTGCATAATGTACATCAGCGGCCAAGGTGAGCGATATTTAACTATAGGTCTATTAATAGGGATATGTTTACGTTCAAATCATCAATTAGTATGGCCAAATTACATCCAGAATAGCTTAAGTAAGAATACATTTAATTCCCCATATTCCGATAGATTTGCCATTCCAGTGTGCAAGAGTGCAGTTCCCTCTTCAAACAATATTCGCAATTTCTTTAACAAAGCGCAATGACACACACTTAACAGTAGCACGTGTACATTTAGACAAAACAATTTTTTCCCATGGCCAACTGTATGTGGCGTGCTCGCGAGCATCCGGACAACAAAATCGTTATGTCTCAGCAGAAGATGACAAAACCATAAACGTAATTTTAAAATGTGTTAACATAATGTAACAACGAACCCTGCAGACGTTCACAACTCGATAAAATTCCCACTTTGCTGATCATATCAATATACTGTATGTATCAGAATATTCAGAATTAGAATGGACACACTTATAGCCGCGATTGCTGTAATAGAATAGACCAATTATCAGCAATAATGCATCGTCCCCATTGTCTTGATCGCGGGCGAAGCTGCGGGTACCTGCTAGTCATTTATATTATTTCAGTGGTATAGATCCCTCCTGCGGCACTCACAAGCGACCGATCGTGGCAAATGTGCATCAAATGAAAGGGAATAGACATTAGCAGTGACGAATTGAACTCTAATTTCATGAATAACTATAATTTCTTTAAAAAATATTTTTAAAAAATGTGCGAAGTGTGCGATTTGCAAATGCTGTTGCTGTAGGAAAATACGCTCCATAATTGCTGTCCACTTCGCATTTTGGCCGCTGTGACGCATGTTTAATGTCAAACATTCTGAGGTCTTTCCTTTATCATTTCGCATGGATTTAAGAAACAGTAAATCAAAGGAATGAGTAGCCTACTCAAATCGTATAATTTCATAAATATCGAATAAGCGGTGAGTGTTACAGCTCAGCTGTCAATCAATGGACTCAGCACACAAATGGCATTAGCAGTGACGAATTGCATTCTAATTTCATATCAATGTTTGATAGAAGGGTGCGATTTGTAAATACTGTTGCTGTAGCAAAATGAATCGTTTGGTTGAAATAAAAATATAACAACGTATCTCCCTAAGTCTCTCCTTATAAACCTAAAGGGGTGATGATGATAATTGTTGTTTTAAGGGGCCTAACATCCAGGTTATCGGCCCAAACCTAAAGGGGAAAGTGTGGTTTATGAACATGCGAGATTTCTCGCACGGGTCTGCTAGTAATTAATTTATTGCAGCAATTAGCCATCTCTCTCTCTGTGGTTAACAGCCGTGAGGCTGGTTGGCAGCAGCTCGCCATTCTTCCCGTCTCTCCGTCTTCCTCTTCAGTTCATAGTATGAGCCACAACCCATATCTTGCAGTATCTGACTCATGTACTCCAGTCTGGGTCTTCCTCTACAATTCTTGCCGTCTACTGTTCCCTCGATTATAAGCTTAATCAGTCCATTGTGTCGCAGTATGTGGCCCACGAGGTGATTCCTTCTTCTTTTTAAATATTTAAGGAAGCATCTTCTCTCTCCCACTCTTCTAAAGACTTCCTCATTTGTGACCAGGTTTCAAATGCTAGTAGTCTTTTCCTCTCTCTCTCTCTCTCCTATTGTCCAGGATTCGCTGCCATATAGCGCGACGCTCCATACATAGGTCTTCAACATTTGTTTCCTCACATCAAGACTTATGTTCCTTGCAGTAAATAGGATCTTCTTTTTATAGAAAGCGTTCTTGGCTTGGGCAATCCTACTTAATATCTCTCTGCTGCTTCTTCCATCATTCGTTATTTTACTTCCCAGATAATTAAACTCATTCACTTCTTATATCTTTTAATTTCTTAACTCTATTGATGTCTGGTTTTCGCCATTTCTACTGCAGACCAAAATGTTTGTTTTGTTTGTATTTATTCTCATATTAAATTCTTCCTACATTATTTTGTCCATCTTGCTCAGGACCTTTTGTAAGTCTTCTTCACTTTCTGCAATTAGCGCTATGTCATCAGCAAACCTTATCATGTCAACTTTATCTCCATGAATATTCACTCCTGTGGCAAATTCTTCTCTTACTTGGTCGATCGCCTTTTGTACATATTGTTACGTGCCACCCCTAGTGACACTTTTGTTAACTGGATTACGGTGGGTTGAAGCACAACACAGATTGTTCCTTTAAAGAAATAATTAATTTTATTGTGGCCAGAAAGATACACTACTCATCAGCAAATACAAGCAATTAGAACCTTACTCCAGTTTCCTCAAGTCTCTTGCTTATGGAGAGCTCTTGCCCTCTTTCACTTGTCAACAGTTAATCTTCTCGCTAATGAGTCTGGTGGCCTTGACAGAACTACATGCAACTCTTCCCTATGTACACAAATTACAGTTACTTACGAAACCCTGCTACACGCTGCCTCGCTGTTCACGAGCTGTTTCGTAACTCGCGCGGCACTTCACCACAATATCTCTGTCGCTCAGTGAAATCACACTCACTCAAAACACAGGCAGTCCCCTGTATGCTTCTCACTTCCTCGCTGTCAAGAGAAACGGCTTTACTAGGGGTTCCGCAAGTCACCACACTTCTGTCGCTCACGATAAACGCTCGCACTAGCTCGTAAAACACACAACAACAACTGCTTGACAGGTCGCTATTATATAGCAGGCCGGTGACTCAATAAATGCTTCTAGACCCATCCAGGGTTCACGGCTTCTCGAGGCTTCCTCCACTGGCTGAGTCACGAATATTCTGGACCATCCCTTTGTCCTAGTAGACCTGTTGCATAAGGCGCACGCAATACACTGAGGCAGAGCACAGCCCAGCCCTGAGGCAGTTGTGACTCATGCGGCGAGCGATGAAACAAACTCACAGCCGTAACAATATATATTGAATAGGTATGGGGAAAGGGATCAACCCTGCCGTACACCCTTTCTGATGTGTGCTGTTTCTTCCTTGCTACCACAACAAACTATTCGAATTTCTTGCTTATAGATATTGTAGATGAGTCTTCTGTCTCTAAATTTGATACCTGTTTGATGAAGAATGCTGAATAGAACATTCCAGGTCACATTGTCAAACGCCTTATCAGGGTCGACGAACGCTAAGAAGGTAGGTTTGCCTTTCTTCATCTGCTTCTCTATCACTTGCCTCAATGCTAAGATTGCTTCTCTTGTTCCTACTCCTTTCCTAAAACCAAATTGATCATCACATAGGTTTTCATCGCTTTGTTTTTCTATTCTCTTCCTATTAGCCATACAACATTAATAATAACAGATACACTAACCCCCCCCCCCCCCCCTGCGCCTTAATTTACACTACAGAATGAAGTCAAAGATTCTCTTCATTATTCACAGTACATTGCATGGTATCGTAGACAGCACTGACCACACCGCTCACATAGGCTTATGCATTCTGGACCTGGTAGATGAAACCTCTTTGACTGTACATAGTTTGTGATGAAAATCATGTACAGCAAACGCGTTACAACGTGTCTAAACTCAAATCCTCCCCTTTTCCTGTCATTAGAAGTCATTGCTTCCGTCGTGTAAGAGTCCCACCATATGCCACTCTTCAATAAGTGGAGGTTTTTCATGAGCTGCAAATACCCTTGTGTAGAAGGTAGTAGCCTAGTAGTTGAAGACGAGTTCCTCCTCGTAAAATAACTCGCGAGTCAAGACATATACCATAACAGTTATGACTATGCGTATTCGTAAGAATTAGCATGGCTGCCAACTGTTAATAAATGCTCTCTCTATTTGTTTGTTTAATACTAATATGTGGCTTCGGTGGCGTAGTTGGTAGCATGCTGAGCTTCTATGCCCAAGATCGCGGGTTCAAACCCGGCCGAAGTCGTCGGATTTTTTAAGAACGTTAAAATCCCTCAGTATGCCTTCCTTCGGAGGGGAAGTAAAGCCGGCAGTCCCATGTCATAGATTTATGGCATGTTAAAGAACCATCCACTAATTACATCTGTGTGAAGCTAAATTATATATAGGTTAAACATTTGACTAAATTTCTTAGATTCCTACGTTCGTCGTTAAGAGCCGACTGCGGTGGCATCTGGTAACTAAGTTCTGAACTAGTTGGTCGTTGACGGTGGTGTTTGGCGGCAGAAATAGGAACTACTTTGAAAAAAATAATGTCTGCAGTCCTTACTTGAATTAAAACAGATACACACACTAATACAGTCATCACAATTAACACCGGTTATCAGACAGTTTCTACACACACCCAAAGTACACGGGGCTACATGACCGCGTTGTCGCAACCCCTAAACTGAGGAACCAACTAACCAATCCTAATATAAATATATCAGGAAGTATGAAAGCCATCAGCTCTAAATTTTGCACCCGTATTGTGCCCAACTCTAGGAATGGGTATTCCAAGATTCAGACACCTAGATATCAAGGGAAAGGCTGTAGCCGCTTTTGAAAGTTGAGATATTTGAATATCGCGCTACATTGCTTCTCGAAGCATTTGGAAATAATTTACCGATAGTTGGATGTCAAGTGACGTAGCGAGTAATAGCAGAGGTGGAGGCTATTTATTGATTAAATAGTTAACACTATGGAGTAGAGACTTGAGACTGGGATTAGATTACTGGCACGGCCAAATGAAAGAGAATGCAATTAGTATCAAGTAAATCGGACCAGGGATTCAAGAGATATGAGGATTTCTAGATATCAGGTGATGACGCGTGACCCTGACAGTTTTGAATAAAAGCCAGCTGGCCGAAGCAACTTCAGCTCATTCTAACACAAGCACTTGGCAAGCAAGTTGCTGCGACGCTGAGCCAAGGCACATGGTTGCCGGATCTACGCAGAAGTTCTTTTCAAAGTCGTGATAGTCACGAAAGTGCTGCGCTACGAGGTGGAACTTAGTAAGTTTACGGCGAGGAGAATCACTGAGGTGATTGATTTTTCTACAGACATTGGTGGAAATATTTATATTTTCACATGGACATATGCTAGACTTTGTCTAGAATTAGTACTTTGTCACAGTCCAGTAGTAACATAATACTTGGATATTTAAATCCATTTCAGTCAGTTTTTCATATTTGTAACTAGTTAACCACTTCGATCTGTCAGTACACTGAAGACTAGTCTATAACGGTGGCGTTCATTAGTCTACGCAAGGGAAACTACAAGTTGCCTAGCGCATGGTAGATGGTGATATAATAAACCATGCCCAGGGAACGATCTTCAGAACAGCCGTTTATTGCTTAGACTGTCAGTGTTTTTCTTGTACTGATAAGATTACAGTGAGTTATGTTACAACTGACATATCTAAGAAGAGATCACTTAGATCTGACCCTATTTAAACAAACTGTTATGGCTTTGATAGAAGCCCATATTAAAATGGAACCACAGTTTATTCAAACGTCAAAAGATACTACCACTATGTCTGACTAGACGGATTTTGGGTAAATAATGGCGGCGGATACAAGGATTATACATGCTTGTCCGATAGGGCATGTCGATGGATAAATCTGGTACAGACCAGGTTTACTACGCGTCAAGACCATCAAGAAATGTAAGCCACATTTGAATTATTTTATGCCTAGGTAATTGGAACAAACTATTTTTCTGCAGATGACCAACACATTTTTTTCTTTGTATTTAAAGCTTGCAAAGATTTACGCAAGACTTGTTAGAGTTATTCTGAGCATTTTCAGCACTCAGAACAGTTTAGGATCGATGACCGAGCATTTCGAGCATTTATTTGAATTTTTCATATTTTTGGGAAACCACGGAAAACAACCGATGTAACTGTAAAAGTTAAATTTATTTTTGTTAAGGAATGGATATTTTTTCCATATTCGAAGATTCGAACATGTGGATTCTCACATAATGAGATGATAATTAAACACATTTAAAATGATATAATTAATAATAATAATAATAATCCACTAATAATAATAATAATAATTTTTATAATTTTTCTAAATAATTCTTGGATATTATATTTTCTAATAATCATATGTATTGAGAAAGAGCCTATGAAGTAGTTTAATCATGTCTAGTTTGGAACAGGAGATTTTCCGAAGGAGAGTGGTTAGCGCAAGCCCGCATTCAACCAACATGTCAGTTCTGGTTGAACAGTTGATATTTGCAATGAGTAAAGTATATTTTTCAGATAACACGGAGAGGCATGAAACGGGAAGCAAATGATATTTGTATCAAATAGGATATTTTTGTATTTATATAAAATCATGACGTAAATACACTCGAAAGTGAAATAAAGATTTTCATAAGTATGGTAAATTCACGGGTTGAACTGAATGGTAATATAAAATAAACTTGTAAGTTTATTAATCTTCCAGTGTTGATAACAAGCAGAGGCTTGATTTATTGTATAAATTTTGGGAAGAAAATTTATATGTGTGGAGTAGTTGAAATGCCATTCCCAGGTGCGCATGTTTAAGTCGCAGGAATGAAGAGTTTTTTTCGAGCATCAATCAAATAGCAGGTTCGATGGCTCAGGTTTATAGTAGGAGTATTGGAACTACACATTTCGTCGTATGAATAACCCGAAGGTTATTTCTTTAAAACCATCAGTTCTTATTTCAACCTTGTTTACGAATTCCATTTAGACTGTGATTTTGCTAGAACCCGGATTTGTCATGATAGTAGTTTATTCTTCTTCAGAGAAGAACCTTTGCCGTTGTTGTTGTAATATTGTGTCCTTACACAAATAATAGAATGGGCCACTGCCAATTAAAAAAATAATTCTTTAACCACGAATAATTTGAAGGATGTTTTCAATCCTAGTGCCATGAACTAAATGAATTCATTATAAAACTACAATTCTTATTTCCGCATTCTGTCGAAGAATTGCAAGTTGTGAAAGTTGCTAAAAATGGCCATGAATATAAATATTTTTATAATAATGTTCCCAAGTGGAAAATTGAATAGTTGAATGGTTCAACCATTTATTGATCAAGTTGATGATTCAGAAATCATATATTTTGTTAGGAACTTGAAGTTCATAATCGAGTCACTTCTCGAATGTTAAATGTCAGAAGAACAATTAATTGTTGTTGTGCTTCGCACAGTTCTTCGATGCTATGCTCAAGGTCAAATACTTTTCAGATGTTATTAATATGTGTAAATGATTTGTGTTGCTTCGATGATGACAATATTTTTCGACGATGTATTTTTGAAACTGGAAAAATAAGTGAAAGTTTAAAATTCTATGAACATTTATTCTACGAGTGTTAATATCATGTAAATATTCAAACAGTGATCTACGATATTTCCAGTAGAGACAATTAACTTTGAACTGGAATTAAATATTAATAATTTTGGAACACAGTCTACAGGACTATTAATCGGACTTGTGTTTCCAAAAAGATTGTCAAATGTGTTTGGAAAATTTCTGTATATTGTGTGTAAATAAGAGTGTGGGTCGCCACACGTGAGTGATGCTACTTTGAGCATTTTTGCAGTCAATTTTAACTTCAAAATAAACTGAGATAATTTTACAGGATGTGTTACTCCCAATTAAATCTCCTTCTATCCTTATTGTTGCATTGAGCCAAAAATCAGCAAAGTATTTTTTTAAATTTGATGTCGTTTTTGCGATTTGCTTTAACCCATCTGGCGCTCCGGGATATTTTGACTCTCGTGCTGACTGATTATTGGTAAAATGCATATGTGGTCGTGCGGACTCCGGTCTAAACGGGCACATAAAATAAGATAGAGAGAGAAATGGCTTCGAACGTGGGTCCCGATTTAGACATGGTCAATCGCATGCCGATTTAAATTGTGATAATTTTTAAAGAAATATTTTGGGAGTTGAGAGATGTCTGGTTTGGATGAATAAATTAGTAGGAAACCCAATTAGTGGGGAAAATTAAAAATTTAACTTGGTTAATAATTAGAATGGGTTTGATTATTTTTGATAATGGCTTAACCATTAGGGCGTCAAGTAAATTCAGTAGTAAACGTTCGATGACTGGACATACACATTATTAGAATCCAGGTGGAGGATATTTGAGAACTTGCATATTTTTCTTGTGATATTGTGGTAAATGTAATTCGTAAAAGTAGAGAATTTTGTTTTTCCATCACGTCGATATTAGGACAAATCTCATTTTATTAGAGTGTTCCAATTAGCTATTCATATTTCTTGTTCTAGTTATAAGCTTGTGTTTGCCACTGTTGTATACCCCTAAGTTTTGAATAATAATTGAAATTATGGAAGAAATGATGAGGATGATGAGGAGTTTGGAGGAGAGTTCAAAGGCAGCTGGACTGCGTGTAGCAGCCATTATGAAAGAAAATACTGAGGCTTTGGAAAGGAAACTTAAAGAAAATTCTGATTCTTTAGAAAATAAACTTAAAGAAAGTTTAAACGATAAACTTAAAGAAAATTCTGATTCTTTAGAAAGCAGGTTAAAAGATAACTTGAAAGAAAGTTTAGATGAAAAACTTAGAGAAAATTCTGATTCTTTAGAAAATAAACTTAAAGAAAATTTAAATGATAAACTTAAAGAAAATTCTGATTCTTTAGAAAATAAATTAAAAGGTAACTTGAAAGAAAATTTAAATAGTAAATTTAATTCAATGGAAAGTAAATTTAAAGAGAATTCTGAAATTTTGAAAATGACACTTGAGAGTAAAATGAATAAATTATGCGATAAAACACATGAGCTCGAAACTTCATTAGCTACTAACGCAAGTTTAATGGACGAAAATTTTCGCGATGCCGATCTTCGATCCCAAAGCTTAGCTGATAGGATAGAACATGGTCTTAGGAAAGTTGGTGAAGACATGGTCAACCTGGAAGTCCGAGTGAAGAAGGAGAGTAATGAGATGGGAATTCTAGTTGTTCAGCGGTTGACAGAACAATTCAAAGAACTTGTAATGGGAGAAATAAGAGAAGGTGTGATTAATGAGTTACAAACTGAAATTAAAACCACAGTTGTCAATGAAATTAAAGACACACTCAAGCTGGAGAACCAAGAGGGAATCAAGGAGATTAGGAAATCTTTGTCATCCCATATTGAAGTAATTTCCAAAGATATCCAAGCAACTCAGAAGGACATATCAGATATGACAGGGTCATTGAAAAGTCATGAGGCTGTTATGAACCAGATATCCACTGATGTCAAGGACAATTGTAAAGAAACTGAAGCAATCAAGAAAAAGGCAGAAGAAAACCAGAAGGAACTTGAGGCTATGAAAACTCAAATCAAGGATGAGAAACAGTCTGATCATCTGTTGAAAATGCCAAATGTAAGGGGAAAGGAACAGATACAGATAAATCTAGGAGCAGCTAGAGAGACTGATAGACAGGATGAGGTCAGGACAGTATTTCAATCCAACCCCATAACTGTATTTAAGAATGTAATGGATAAGCCTTCTAAATTTTCTGGGCGAGATTCTGTGACACCCGTGGAATTTTTGAGAGAAGCAGGTGATTACCTGAAAGATTCTAAGATCCCTAAAGAAAGACAGATCCGAGTGATAGGGAAGTTTTTGGAAGGTCCTGCACTTCTTTGGTTTAGAGCTTTTAGATCCACTCTAACCACTTTTGAGGAGTTTTCTCGTGGGCTATTGAAGAAGTTTTGGTCCCCGGAAACCCAACAGCAAGTCAGAGCAGAGTTATATTCGAAGAGATTCTCGACGTCACAACCTACTCGATACTCGACGTACTTTTCTGGACAGCTGTCTAAACTTCAACATTTAGATCCGCCGATGCCAGATAACGAATTGATTACTGCATTGATACGTCAATTCCCAGCAGACGTCCAGAGGACTTTGATCGCTGCCGATATCTACAATATGGAACAATTTGATGAAGTATTACAGAAGCTGGATCATACAAACGCTCAATTCTTCCATCAGAAGGGAGGAAAGAATAACAACGCTGTGTACGCTGTTATGGCTGATAGTTATTCTCAGACACCTCGAGAGATTCGAGAGGGGCGAGAAGAGAAAACGCCGAGGGAAGATCCAAATAAGAGAGGATGGAACCAGTACAGTAACAGATACAGTTACAAACCATATGCGAGACCGGATGGTGGTAATCGATACAATACTCGATGGAGAAGACCACGAGATAGTCAAGGAAGGTACCAGGAAAGAAGATATTATGGTAGAAACAACTACAATAACAGAGGGAATGTAGATACTCGTCAGTCCAATGAAGAGTTTAACAAGGACACAAGGAAAAACTTGGAAGCAAGACACCAAGATAACTTGCAATTTGTGGAGCAGAGGCCCAATGAACCAGGTCCATCGGGAACACAACAATCCCGGGGGAATGGTTACGAAAAAAAAAAACTTCGAATTCACAGTAGAAGATAGAATTTTGAATACTTTCACTTCCAGAATTATTAAATGGCAAGCAGAGGATGATGACTTGATTCAACAGAATGACGAACGAAAAGAAATGGGTACAAGAATTAGAATGCCAATCATATCATGCGAAGTATTCGGTATGCCTGTCGATACTTTGATCGATACTGGGGCTATGCTTTGTCTGGTGAGTGAGAAGCTTTATATTCTGTGGAAGCTCAAAGAGAATTTAGAGGAGATTCCAGTATCAGGAATTAAGATCCAAGGAATAATACCCAATAAAATATCTCTGTGCAAAACACAATTATACTTAAGTATTACGATTGGAGGACATGATTTCCGACATGTGTTTGTTGTAATGAAGGACATGGCTTTTGACATGATATTGGGAGCAGATTTCATTCAGAAATATCAAGCAGTGATAGATATGAAGACAGAGACGATTGGATTCAAGAATACCGAAAAGATTAACTTCGAGGGAAAAGAAGAGGAATACATCGAGGGAGATGCTCAATGGTCTCTGATTTTTCATGAAGCTGAAGGTAGAGAAGTCTACACTGAGAAGGAGTCCCCAGAGCTAGGGAAAATTTTGGAAGAGTATCACGATATTTTTGATATTAAGCCTGGTGAAATTGAAGATTTTGAATATTGTGGAAGTAAACAATAATGCAACCTATGAAATCGCTAATACACGAACTGGTAACATCGTGGGAACTTACAATGCATCGAATTTGAAGATTTATTATTCAAGAACCAGATGATTTAATGTGTAGATAGGAAAAATAAAAATTTTTCAATTTTTATTTTTTGCTAGGTGTGGGGTGGATGTGCCCAACTCTAGGAATGGGTATTCCAAGATTCAGACACCTAGATATCAAGGGAAAGGCTGTAGCCGCTTTTGAAAGTTGAGATATTTGAATATCGCGCTACATTGCTTCTCAAAGCATTTGGAAATAATTTACCGATAGTTGGATGTTAAGTGACGTAGCGAGTAATAGCAGAGGTGGAGGCTATTTATTGATTAAATAGTTAACACTATGGAGTAGAGACTTGAGACTGGGATCAGATTACTGGCACGGCCAAATGAAAGAGAATGCAATTAGTATCAAGTAAATCGGACCAGGGATTCAAGAGATATGAGGATTTCTAGATATCAGGTGATGACGCGTGACCCTGACAGTTTTGAATAAAAGCCAGCTGGCCGAAGCAACTTCAGCTCATTCTAACACAAGCACTTGGCAAGCAAGTTGCTGCGACGCTGAGCCAAGGCACATGGTTGCCGGATCTACGCAGAAGTTCTTTTCAAAGTCGTGATAGTCACGAAAGTGCTGCGCTACGAGGTGGAACTTAGTAAGTTTACGGCGAGGAGAATCACTGAGGTGATTGATTTTTCTACAGACATTGGTGGAAATATTTATATTTTCACATGGACATATGCTAGACTTTGTCTAGAATTAGTACTTTGTCACAGTCCAGTAGTAACATAATACTTGGATATTTGAATCCATTTCAGTCAGTTTTTCATATTTGTAACTAGTTAACCACTTCGATCTGTCAGTACACTGAAGACTAGTCTATAACGGTGGCGTTCATTAGTCTACGCAAGGGAAACTACAAGTTGCCTAGCGCATGGTAGATGGTGATATAATAAACCATGCCCAGGGAACGATCTTCAGAACAGCCGTTTATTGCTTAGACTGTCAGTGTTTTTCTTGTACTGATAAGATTACAGTGAGTTATGTTACAACTGACATATCTAAGAAGAGATCACTTAGATCTGACCCTATTTAAACAAACTGTTATGGCTTTGATAGAAGCCCATATTAAAATGGAACCACAGTTTATTCAAACGTCAAAAGATACTACCACTATGTCTGACTAGACGGATTTTGGGTATATAATGGCGGCGGATACAAGGATTATACGTGCTTGTCCGATAGGGCATGTCGATGGATAAATCTGGTACAGACCAGGTTTACTACGCTTCAAGACCATCAAGAAATGTAAGCCACATTTGAATTATTTTATGCCTAGCTAATTGGAACAAACTATTTTTCTGCAGATGACCAACACATTTTTTTCTTCGTATTTAAAGCTTGCAATGATTTACGCAAGACTTGTTAGAGTTATTCTGAGCATTTTCAGCACTCAGAACAGTTTAGGATCGATGACCGAGCATTTCGAGCATTTATTTGAATTTTTCATATTTTTGGGAAACCACGGAAAACAACCGATGTAACTGTAAAAGTTAAATTTATTTTTGTTAAGGAATGGATATTTTTTCCATATTCGAAGATTCGAACATGTGGATTCTCACATAATGAGATGATAATTAAACACATTTAAAATGATATAATTAATAATAATAATAATAATAATCCACTAATAATAATAATAATAATTTTTATAATTTTTCTAAATAATTCTTGGATATTATATTTTCTAATAATCATATGTATTGAGAAAGAGCCTATGAAGTAGTTTAATCATTTCTAGTTTGGAACAGGAGATTTTCCGAAGGAGAGTGGTTAGCGCAAGCCCGCATTCAACCAACATGTCAGTTCTGGTTGAACAGTTGATATTTGCAATGAGTAAAGTATATTTTTCAGATAACACGGAGAGGCATGAAACGGGAAGCAAATGATATTTGTATCAAATAGGATATTTTTGTATTTATATAAAATCATGACATAAATACACTCGAAAGTGAAATAAAGATTTTCATAAGTATGGTAAATTCACGGGTTGAACTGAATGGTAATATAAAATAAACTTGTAAGTTTATTAATCTTCCAGTGTTGATAACAAGCAGAGGCTTGATTTATTGTATAAATTTTGGGAAGAAAATTTATATGTGTGGAGTAGTTGAAATGCCATTCCCAGGTGCGCATGTTTAAGTCGCAGGAATGAAGAGGTTTTTTCGAGCATCAATCAAATAGCAGGTTCGATGGCTCAGGTTTATAGTAGGAGTATTGGAACTACACATTTCGTCGTATGAATAACCCGAAGGTTATTTCTTTAAAACCATCAGTTCTTATTTCAACCTTGTATACGAATTCCATTTAGACTGTGATTTTGCTAGAACCCGGATTTGTCATGATAGTAGTTTATTCTTCTTCAGAGGAAGACCTTTGCCGTTGTTGTTGTAATATTGTGTTCTTACACAAATAATAGAATGGGCCACTGCCCATTAAAAAAATAATTCTTTAACCACGAATAATTTGAAGGATGTTTTCAATCCTAGTGCCATGAACTAAATGAATTCATTATAAAACTACAATTCTTATTTCCGCATTCTGTCGAAGAATTGCAAGTTGTGAAAGTTGCTAAAAATGGCCATGAATATAAATATTTTTATAATAATGTTCCCAAGTGGAAAATTGAATAGTTGAATGGTTCAACCATTTATTGATCAAGTTGATGATTCAGAAATCATATATTTTGTTAGGAACTTGAAGTTCATAATCGAGTCACTTCTCGAATGTTAAATGTCAGAAGAACAATTAATTGTTGTTGTGCTTCGCACAGTTCTTCGATGCTATGCTCAAGGTCAAATACTTTTCAGATGTTATTAATATGTGTAAATGATTTGTGTTGCTTCGATGATGATAATATTTTTCGACGATGTATTTTTGAAACTGGAAAAATAAGTGAAAGTTTAAAATTCTATGAACATTTATTCTACGAGTGTTAATATCATGTAAATATTCAAACAGTGATCTACGATATTTCCAGTAGAGACAATTCTTTGAACTGGAATTAAATATTAATAATTTTGGAACACAGTCTACAGGACTATTAATCGGACTTGTGTTTCCAAAAAGATTGTCAAATGTGTTTGGAAAATTTCTGTATATTGTGTGTAAATAAGTGTGTGGGTCGCCACACGTGAGTGATGCTACTTTGAGCATTTTTGCAGTCAATTTTAACTTCAAAATAAACTGAGATAATTTTACAGGATGTGTTACTCCCAATTAAATCTCCTTCTATCCTTATTGTTGCATTGAGCCAAAAATCAGCAAAGCATTTTTTTAATTTGATGTCGTTTTTGCGATTT
Organism: Meconema thalassinum; assembly: GCA_946902985.2. NCBI lineage: Eukaryota > Metazoa > Arthropoda > Insecta > Orthoptera > Tettigoniidae > Meconema > Meconema thalassinum. Next base: position 221,453,655 of record OX336391.1, read on the forward strand.
GCTTTAACCCATCTGGCGCTCCGGGATATTTTGACTCTCGTGCTGACTGATTATTGGTAAAATGCATATGTGGTCGTGCGGACTCCGGTCTAAACGGGCACAGTATAGTACCTGACATTCTAGATTAATTTGGAGTAACTAATTTACCTCAGGGCTGCCAACATGATTCAAAGCTTTCTGATAGTTTCAATTTTAATTACATGTAACTCCTATACTAACACATGGATTTTATCCAAAATTGGCACTTTAATAGAGCGTAATATTTCAGGTTAATTCTGAGCATCACATACATGACATTGTTCCAAACATGATTTTACGCGCATTGATAACTCCAATATCAAACAGCATGTAACGTCCTTACTATACATTAGACTTCAACCAAATTTTGTAAGTGCATTCTATACCTTAAGGGGAGATGTTAGCCCAATTCGGTGAAAAAAAAATCAAAAATCAAAATTTGTGTGTTGTGTGTCCCTTATAACATCACTTACGTGTCCAAACCAAAATTTTACTTCTAACGACCTTCCTAGTCGTTTTAATAGACGTTTAATAAGCATGCTGCATTATGTACCTCATCCCCTTTTTCTTTCGCTCGTCAGTTATCTTGTATAATTCTGAAATGCTTCATGCTTTCGAGTTGAGAGACATTAATATTGAGAAGCTTGATGTGTAGGACACGTTCAAAGGGGATGGGTGCCCGCCTGAGAAAACTGAGAAGGGATATCAAAGGCAAGAACTTGAAGATGGGCATATTTTATCAGGAAAGGGTAGACTGAATGACAGAGAAATTGACATTCTTCAAAGTTACTATGGCTCGGCAATCAGAAATAATGTGGATTCCTTGGAAAATACAAGACACGCTGTGTGGGCTAAATATTTTCAAAAAAAAATCCAACTGACAGTCACCCACAGCATTATCACTGTCCAAACAGCGAAGCATCGTGGTGTAAATATAAATAACAAGTCACAAGTTACTGGAGATCAATACAGGCATGAACATTCACTTCCTGTGGCAGTTGGAGATATCATAAAACCAATTAGATGGCTCTTTCTGATCCAAAGAAATGTTTGCAAGGCAAGACGCAAATCCCCAACGAGTCTTTCAAAAATGTTGTGTGGACTCGAATCCCTAAGAATGTGTTTGTTGCCTTGGAAACAGTGAATTGGTGTATTTGATGCTGTATTGACCTTTTATGATGGTAATTTTGGAATGATATGCGTTTTGAAACATTTTAACGTTGAACCCGGTAAAAAAAATGAGAGCGCTTAAATAAATTGATAGTGTTAGAGTTAAAAGAGCTGATAAGGATATCGAAACTATATTAAGGAAGCTAGGAAGAGGGGCAGATGACCTCGTAGTTCCGCCCCTTAAAACAACAATGACCTACTAACTAATCTAGGAAGCACAAGAAGAATAGTAGAATGACTAAGGATGAGGATGATGATGATGGCTACCCGGAGTATGGTGCAGGGAAGCTCTGATACATGTTGAAACATTAAGTTCATTTATCTCAAAACTAATTTGTTTTGTATAAATAACCCGATTTTTTTCAGAAACTTGTCATCATAGAAAAATGATTTTTTGTAAATACATAATGATACTAATGATAAATCTACTGAGTTACTCCTAACTCCCATCTTGCAGTTGTATGGTTGTTACAGATACATTTTCCATGAAAAATGTACTAAAAATTGTGTACTATAGAAAAATATCCCTTAAAATTTCATATTCAGTAAGAACTTCTTACAACAAACTCAGTGTACATAAAAGGTATCACCATAAGAGCATACCAAATTTGGTACATGTGGGGCTAACGGTTGCAGAGAAAACGGGTCACAAAATTTGCCAATTTAACATTGTTAGTATAGGGGCTAACACCTCCCTGATAAGGAACTAAGAATATATTCAGAGTCACCAGGGCTGCCAATTGTAGTAAGTTACTCCATTAGGCAACACTATTGCAGGTGTATTTCAAACTGCAGTACTTAGATATGTTAGTATTACCAACTTGATTCCGTCATTATTCTATAGGTATATATAGATTGGCGTGAATCTTAAATTTCAAGAAAAGTGACTCTTTAGTTCGTCACGAAACTTCTTGTTTTCTAGTAATATCTTGTTTCTTTCAGGTTAGGGCAGGTAAATACTTGTTTCGCGCCTAATGAAATTGGGCACAATTTGTGTTGACCGACTGAAAAGCTTTCTTTAATGAAATTAGGCAACACTGAAAGATGGCTTCTATCACTTCAATGTTGTAGTTGATTTACTTAGGCGCTACCAAGAAATTTAATTGTGGTCTGAGTGCTGGAACGGGGTTATGAGAAGATGCGAGTCCTATTCCAATCTCAGCAATCCTAGAAGTGGTTTTCCATGGTTTCTCACTTCTTCTCCAGGCAAATGCCGGGATAGTACTTAACTAAAGGCAACGATCGCTTCCTACCCAAATCCTACCTCAATTACAAACACACACACTAATTCAGACCTCACAGTGACACAAGTTATAAGACAAATTCTACACACACCCAAGTACACGGGGATACACGACCTTCATTTCACAAATCCTCTAAAATAATCAACAACAACAACATCATTTAGGGGCCTTGCGAGAATGTATGATAAACTGTTTAATTAATTAATCAAATTTACTAATGACGCCTGTTAATACTACAATGTTGCCTTGCTTATTGTTGTAACATGTTTTCAACCCTTCATTAGCTTGCCACGGTGGGTGAGTGGCTATCGTGTCGGACTACCAACCCCAAGCTTGCAGGTTCGCTCCTGGCCGTGGTAAGTGACTTTTTTGAATGGCGACAAAAATCACAGCACTCATGTCGTACGTTGTTGGCATGTTAAAGAACTCATTTGAATTCAGTAGGCCGTGTTCTTAATGGCAAAATTAATCTCGGGATTTTCCGCCAACAACAAAGTTCCTCCTTTCTCTAACAGAAAGCGCAATAGTGTCAAGAGCTTAGATATCTTACCTCCTTGACTTTCATAGCGCTCAAAGGAACGACAAAATTCGGCAAGCAAGCTGCCCTTTGGGTGTCAAATAACAAAGCTTGCAGCCGGCACCCGAGGCCATACGATATTATTATTATAACTCTTCAATGGGTTCGTCATCATCATGGGTCGCTTTGCTCTAACTTAATATACACTAAATTGGGCATTATTTACGAAAACACATTATAGTACATAAAACTGAACTCTAAGAATAGCATATGAACTTAAGATTCTAATAAAAATGAACGTCTTTGCAAAAGCATTAATGAAAGTGGCCATTCATGAATTGAAGTAAAAAAGAATCATTTTGTATGAAAATACCATTATCAGTTTTACTGTCCTAAAATGTCTATTATGTATATATTATATCTTGACTTTCCTTGTAATGTCAACTGGTATATTAGGTCGTGAAGTGGTCTTGGTTTAAAGGCAAGCGAATCGGTCATTTGTGAAGTCTAACTAGTTGGAGTTGTTGATAATTATCATTTATTGTGTCTCCGGGTGAGTTAGCCGTGGTCGTTACGGCATGACTGCTGGCAGTCGCTCACATCCGGGAGGCGATGAGGTTCGAATCCCCCCGCCGGCAACCTTGAAGATGGTCTTCTGTGGTTTCCCATCTTCCTTCCAGGCAAATGCCGGGGTTGGTCCCTAACTATAGGCCACAGCCGCTACCTTCCAACTCCTCGACCTTCCATTCCAACTTTCCTCCCCAACGGTACTTGTAGCTCACCCATTGGGTGTCCGTCTCGAAGCAGCTACAAAAACTGGCGAGCTGAACATGCCCTCGGACACTCCCGGCACTAAAAGCCATACGCTAAAAATATATATATATTGTGTCTATTGTTACGCCCCGAGCCCCCACGGGGCGTACTCATCCCTTTTTCATGCCACAACCATATAAGGAAAGCAACAATAACAACTCCACTGATCTGGCGAACCAACTCACACACACGAAGAAACATTGCCACACAAGGTAAACACCGAGCCAGCAGCTATCTAGGGCGCATCAAAACACAGGAACGTTGACGCAGCTTACGACACAGTGGGGATTACCTAAAATAGAAGTGCTCCCAGACAGTAGGGGTCTCTTGCCTGTGAATCTGCTGTCCGTAGTTATCGCCGATCTACAGACTCGGTGAGTGTCGCTCTTAAGGTTTATCCTTCAGACTTTCCTCCCAACTCCAAACCTGATTACTCTGTTATTATCCCTCATTACATTTCACGCCACTTCACTACATTTCGGGTCACTAGAGATCTTCTAGCGACCTATGTTAACAACATCTGTGGAATAAACCGCTAACACACTCTTAGTTTGCTCTCTTCTACTTTTAAACATCCTGCTGGAACCCCTGACTTCCAGCTTGCTCCAAGCAGTCATTTCCTCTACCCCGCTGGCCGCCTGCCTGCCTGCCTGCCGCATCAGATATTTGCGCTCACTCGCACGCAGAGCAAGGCAGTAGGCTAACCGTCAAGTCAGCACAGACACGTCATATTCCCAATACAGCTACACTCACGTATTCGCCCTACAGACCGCTCATTGCTCCTACACTAGACACCACCGTTTTTCAAGCTACAGCCCCGAGGGCGATACACTATATTGCTCTTGGCTCATTTTACGGTTACAATTTATCTCGTCTTGTTGTCATCTACTGTAAATTCCTTGTATTTTGATGGGTTATATTTATGTAATTAATTAAAATGCTCCGCCAACCATTACAAAGTATATTCAAACATTTTTCGGTCCAACAATGGGGCCTTCTTCAGCAAATTAGAATTAAACCTTAAGAAACTAATTTAACAAAACTGTTGAGAAATGAAATTAAGAAAAATACCGTATATACAGGATGAAATGTAGAAACTGGAAACATAATGAATAAGAACGATTAAAATAAAATAAAACAGCAATCGGACGATACCAAGTCCATATCTCCTAAAGGTGCAATGCACGTAAATTCCCAAGTCCATATCCCTAAAAGAATAGTGTTGATGGAAGTCCAAGGGAGGCCAATAACATTAACTTTGGGAGCCGAAAATTTATGAAACTGTTTGGGAACGAGCCACTTTGTTAAAAAAAATATATGATTTATAAAATAAAGGCACGATTTTTATTTCATAAAAAGTGAAGAAACATTTATATAACTTAGTTTACTTTACACATAACATTACTGTTCAATTACACAAGATAAAATATTTAACTTTTGAGAAGTGCTTTTTTGGAAGTTCATTTTCACTGTGAATATGTATCTCTTTAGTCATAATTTTAAAAAACGAGCCTTACAGCAGTTGCATATGATGTGTAACATCTGACATAGAAGAAACCTCACGTGAAATTGTTGATACACCGGTATTTTATAATATTATTGGCACAAATATTAATCTATTGTAAAAGGGAGTGTTTTAAAAATATTGTAGTTTATAATACGGAACTCATTTTATTAGATGATTTGTAGCTTCCACCAGCACTAGCCTAAATAAAGAATACGATATGGATCAACTAGATCAATAGACGCGACACCGCTCATGACCTTAAATTCCTTATAAATAGGCCAACTTGCGAGTAAATTAATTGTGCAAAGCAGTAGATCATGAAAGGCTTGCCCAGTTCCCGGACCTCTTGATTCACAGACCAACACGTAATTTCATATGGATTATGTTAAAATGAGTCATATTGATATGATAAATATCGTTTAAAATGATAATCTGGTCGCAAAAATAACCATCCCGTCCGGGATTCGAACCCGAGATCTCTAGATTCACAGTCAGATGTGCTAACACCATGGCTATTTCGACCACGCAAATGTTACGCACAAGATGGTGACTTATTTCCACGTTCCAATAATACTGCATTACGAAATTTTCATATATATTTTGCTTGTTTCGATAATGTTCCTGCGTGAAATTGAGTTTTAAATGCCTTATGAATAGGCCCTTTTGTGAGTAAAGAGAATGTGTTCAGCAATAGTTCATGAAGGCGTGCCTCGTTCCCGTATAACATGTGTTTCAATCAGTTGACACCAGAGTTCGCATGAGCGTTTACCGTCAGAATATCAGTGAGCAGTGCGTCTTACACTTCCGTTTCGATCCACCACTGCCAGCTGGATCGTCCGATCCACTTCCGTCCCATCTGCCAGCTGGATCGTCCGATCCACTTCCGTCCCATTTTTCAAAATCACTCCCAGAAAAATATCCAGCAACCGAGTGGAAAGATGTTACACATGAAAAATATTCTAAAGCGGATATGTTTGTAATATTTCATTTTTGCTGTTCGTTGTTTGAAATCTGACTGTGGTAAGTGCAGTTCGCACGAGTTCACTTCAAGGTTCATGAGTTTGTTCAGTTGGATATTTAGATGCATTTTATGAACTTGAGCGCTGAGTACAGTGATTCACACACAGTCAATATTGAGATAAGCACACTCTTTTGTTAGTAAGTATTTCTTTTTTGGAACTTTCATCCGAAACGCCAGTCCATTTATACTGTATACTTTATATGCTTTTAAAACTGTTTAAAATCTGAAATATATTTTCAAGGAGCCACACGAGATTGACTCAGGAGTCACATTTGACTCGCGAGCCTAGTTGTGGGCACCTCGGGTGTAGTCTCAACATTGAGTTGCTTGCTTAAACTGTGGATTATTGTCACGCACAGTAAGAGTAGTCACGCATCAATATCCTTTATTCACACCAAACGTTTTGCCAATCAATGCTTTTTCATATAATTACTAGGCGTATTTTGTATCCCATACGTTGGTAACAGTAATATGACGTCAATGTGTGCGCATCGGTAACAGTTGAAGGGACCTAATGCGCAAAAACAAACATGGCAATTGTTGTTGAATGAGCAAGAAACAAAAACATATATATACGTAATTTAGAACAATGGACAGTAATTTCAATTGGGAATGATTATCAGAAAGCCGGCCCCATGGTTTGGTGGTAGCGTGCTTGCCTCACACCCGGAGGGTCCCAAGTTCAATCCCGGTTCCGTCAGGGATTTTAGAATGAGGCGTGAGGACAATTGAGTAGCTGTCTGACAGTGAGGCAGCGCCCCGGGCAAGGAGACCAATATTAACGGCCGAGGGGAACCCGACGCGCTAACCACGCGTCACCCCATAATCTGCAGGCCACATGGCTGGACAGCGGTCGCTTGGTAGGCCTAGGCCCTTCATGGGCTGTAGTGCCACGAGGAGGAATTGACTCCCAGAATATGAGATAAGCTATGAAAATAGTGAAAATAACATATATTGTCCATGTGCAATTGTAGCATCCAGGTTAACCCCTCCTGAACAATTCCCAATTAAATTTCATGGCAGAGCCTGAAATCGAACGTGGACCTTACGTGTGGCAGTCATTGCACCAGCCACACATCATTTGGTGCCAAATCCAAATAAATGGTAATTTGACAATGACATAACACGTTTCAGAAGCCATTTCTACAGTTTTGGCTTAGTAGGGTATGTGAAATTTAAATGCCTTTCACTCGGCCTACCCAGTGATGTGCCCAGTTTTTGCGTGGGAAATGACATGTATTCATCACCCTAGTCATACGGGTGAAAGGCTAACGCTTCACCACGCAGCCAAACGTGTCAACCAATGTTCGCCGATATCAATTTACTTACATACAACGTCTTAGCAAATAATTATTTAGACTAAACGATTTCTTCCGTGGAGTATATTCTTTTATATATAAAGCATTTAATACAAAGTTTATATTGTTTCTATCAGTATGCATGCAATACTCAAACTAGTGAAATATAGGTCAGGCACAAGATATGAGCTGCCATCTTGTCTTGCAACTGAGACGGCTCAGCTTTTTAAAATCACTTCTGCACTATAATATTACAATAAAAACTTTTAATTTCGAACGTGCAGTTAAAACGATTCTCGGTTCGATAATCGGAACTGGTGGGTACCATGTTATGGATTATAAAGTTTGCATAATTCACATGGCCGTCATCCTGAAATGGTACGGCTAATGGCCTTGTAGTTTGGGCACAAGACGCGCGCCATATGAAGGTATGTTGTTACCAAATTTGGTGGAGATCGGATGATTAGTTAAGTCGTTATTTGATTTTACGTTCTGAACGTTTGAGTGGCCACCATTCAGTTTTGGTAAAGATGGCGGCAATATAAAACATGACACTGACGTGCCCTTTGCTAGTGCTACCTCTATACCAAATTTCGTTTAATTCGGTTTCACCGTGTTTGAATTGATAGGGGGGACAGAGTACACTTACACACATACACACACTCACACACAGACAGAAACACAATTTTGCCCTGTGTAGATCTCATGTCTACTTTCATTTTTTTCATAAATCGAAATCAGGCTAACAATGTAGTACGCACCTCGTATATATATATATATATATATATATATATATATACAGTGAAACTTGGATAATTCGAACTTCAAGGAACAATTAAAAAATTCGAATTAAACAAAATGTTTCAATAATTACTCAAACTTTAATATTTAACATAAAACTATACTTTTAGATAATATTAGTATATACAACAGTACTGGACACAGTAAATGACATTAACTGTTTGTCAAAAAAGTCCGATATAGTAGATTGCTTTCTTGATTGAATGTTTTCCCGAGTAATATATGAATCTACGTCTCTTAATGACAGAAAAATAGAATCACGTACGTTGTGTTGATTTTCAAAAAATATTCTGAGTTGTTGGACGTAATTGGATGCTTCTGCCGCACTCGGAATCGGTCGATCCTGATCCTCCAAAGAATGACCGACCTCATCTTCAGATGCGTCACCTGTAGTTCGGTTGGCTTTACTGTTTACCTCGGTGATTATGTCCACGTCACTAACCTCGCCAGACATTGCAACATCTCACCAACATTATCAAATTCTTCATACGAGATAGGAACAGTCACAATTTCTTCCCAACCATCAACTAGTAACTTGGCTGCATTCCAACACTGCCTCGACAATATTGTTAGAAAATATACGAGATATGAAATATAATACTGCGCTCTACCGTTGACGTAAAGAGTTCGAATTAACCAAAGAAATATTTGAATTATCCACGATCTTTTATCACTGTTTACATACAAAATGCTAGGGACCAAGCAAGATATTCGAATTAAAGACGATTTCGAATTATAGAAGTTCCAATTATCCAAGTTCCACTGTATTTTAATTCATTCTTTCATTCGTTTTTAATAATTATTTCTGAGGTTTAGTCATAGTAAATTATTGTTCTTTTTAATCAGTAAGTTATAGATTTGATATAATATCTTAATTAATATTGTTAATTGATCGTTTAACTGAAGAAGGCTTCATAGTAAAGACGAAACATGTACAACAATTGAATAAGCTTAGATGGTTCTTAATTTGTATCGATTGATGTAGAATTATTAAGAATTATCTACTAATCAATACAGTAAATAACATACATTCCCCTAACATGGTAATTACACTGAATAACACTTGTTAACAGATACATTGAGTACACGGGACTGATGACCATGATGTCCCAAACTCTTCAACAACAATGTATGTGCTTTCCAGGCCACTGAACCTTCACCAATCAGTCTGAAGCTACACCGGTTAGCCGTTGAACTTGAGCACATACGCTGTGTAGGGTTGAACATTACATTACCGACACCCTTCGCGCTCAACTTCATCGTTCCAACGGTGACCAGCAAGTACTACTTGTACCACGGGTCGCTTACCACACCACCGTGCTCAGAGAACGTCACCTACGTTGTCTTCAAGAAGGCGTTCCCTGTGGCTGCTGCTCTGGTAAGATTATCATTTAAGGTGTTTCAATATTGTAGTGTCTCCTTCGCAACTCTCATAGAGTGGGAACATGTGCATCTAAATTTATAAGGGCAGTCAAATGAAACCCGAACACTCGCCATAACACACATTCCGCGCGAAAGGTGGCAACACAGTTGTTACGTACCGATATTGGAATCGCTGTGGTAGGAGAGTTATATACCTTGCCCGGTATCAAACCAGAGACTATGTTTCCCAAGAGATTCAACTTGTGAATCTCTTTATTATTATTATTATTATTATTATTATTCTTTAGTAATGTTGAGAATGAAGACAATGTGGAAATTCACCACAAACCGTGAGTAACCATTCCTTTAGAAAGGCATGTATTGGTTATCAATTTTATGCGAACTACCTAGTAATACTCCATCTGTCTGAAAAGTTCGGTGAATGGCCTATATTACGAACGGATTGTTGGCTTACCTGAAAAAGCCGTTGCTGTCCTTCGAAGTAATCCCCGTGGATGGTTATGTACTTCTGAGAACGACTGAACAAGTCCTGGAAACTCCTGGTATAGTCTTCTTTAGGAATAGCCTTCGGCTTGCGTCGTCTAAACTCTAAATTGAAAGCAAGAGAGAAGCGTGAATTTATGCAACCTGCCTTGCACACCTGTTCGACGGGTGGCAGTGAGAAGGGTGAATGTTCCGTGGAATGGAATGGTTCTGAAAACCATCGTCGGGAGACGAGATCTGGTGACTGAGGTACGACCTCAATGGCAAGCGTCAAAGTATGGAGTAACGGGGTCAAGGTTCGCCGAAAAGCCCTGAAAGGCCAGAGGTTTTCGGACATTTCGGACATCCAACGTAATGTGACGACCCAACTGAAGACTATGCCAGGACTTGTACAGCCGTTCTAAGAAGTGCATAACCTTCCACAGTGATTACTTCGAAGGATAGTAACGGCTGTTTCATTCATTCATTCGTTTATTTGCAATTGGGGCTGTGTCCCCTGGTGGCAAATTAGATATACATAACAAATAAATAAGTATACATAACAATTCACTAACAATTAAACTGGAGTATTTACACAAATAGTCAGTTTTTTCTTAAACACACCTATATGTTTGGGAAAAGGCTCTAAGACTGCGGCAGGTAGAGAGTTCCAATTATCAATGGCACGGTTTACGAAAGAATATTTACCATAATTTGTTCGCTGTGGTCAGCCCTTAACTTTGAAAGGATGATCGCTCCTACCCATGTAAGTAGGCTTTTCCATACGTTTGCTAAGCTCACCCCCTGCTGGTTAATTTGTATACGTGTTGTACATAGCGCAGAGTCTAGATTTCATCCTCCTAGCCTCAAGTGATTCCCACCCAAGTTTCTTTAACATACGGCTCACACTGCTCCTGGGATTAAAGTCACTGAGCACAAATCTAGCGGCCTTTCTTTGTACCATTCCCAACTCATTTATGAGCCCTACTTGATATGGATCCCAAACCGCCGAGGCGTATTCCAGAATAGGTCTTACAAGTGACAAATATCCAAATTCTTTAGCAGAGGTACTACTTCCTTTTAATACCCTCATTACAAAGTGCAGGGATTTGTGAGCTTTAGAAACTACACATCCTATATGACTACTCCATTTCATGTCATTTCTTACGTAAACGCCCAAATATTTGCAAGAATCTTCTTCTACAAGTATTACCGAGCCAATGTTATATTGAAAATCTTGCCTTCGCACTTTCCCTATTTTTATTAGACTACATTTTCTTGTGTTGATTTTCATTTTATTTTCAATCGCCCACTTATAGACCAGGTTCAGGTCATCTTGAAGTACAGCATTGTCTTGTGAGTCATGTATCTTTCGATATATTACACAATCATCCGCAAACAATCGACAGTCACTGCGAATCCCATTTGGTAAGTCATTTATAAACGCCAAAAATAACAAAGTTCCGATTACAATGCCCTGAGGGATACCCGACGTTACGGTAATTTTATCCGAGAATCGGCCTTCAACTTTCACTTTCTGGGAACGACCCGTCAAAAATTCTTGGATCCATAAAATTACTCTTCTATCAATCTTCGTCGAAGCTAATTTATGGAGTAGCATGTCATGCGGCACGACATCAAATGCCTTCGCAAAATCTAGAACTACGGCGTCGACTGAAACTCCATCGTCTAACGATTCGCTAATATCTTGAAAAAGTGATAGCATCTGACTCTCGCATGAGTAAAATTTCCGAAATCCATGTTGCCTATCTTTAAACCATGATAATGTTTCCCACTGTTCCCTCAAGTAGTCGCAAATGAGATGCACCATCTGTTTACAAACGATGGACGTAAGACTAACCGGCCTGTAGTTGCCCAATTCAAGTCTGCTCCCTCCCTTAAATATTGGGACTACCGTAGCTCTTTTCCAGTCATCCGGGATTTGCGCATTGTATATGGACACATTAAACATCACCTCTAAGTATCGTGCCACGGCCCTACCTCCTAGTTTAAGTACTTCACTAACAATATTATCAGGACCCTTCGATATATTGTAATCTATTTTTGTTTTAGCTTTTCATTTGCTGACTGGTTTATATGGAGAAGTGGAGCCCCTGATTCACCGTTAAGGTCCTACACACAGCTATTGGATTTATTGAAAACACTACCATAAAAAACATTTAATTCATTAGCAATGGCCTGTTTCTCAGTAATTAATTTACCGTCACCGAACATTATCATCGACAAATTATTTGGATTTCCCTTTCTTCTCATCACATAAGTGTAATTTTTTTTTCCACCCATCGCCTCCCGAACCAAATAAACCTTGCATATAATTGTCATGAGCAGCCCTCTTTTTTAAGACGAGCTCTCTTGATAAGGACTTAAATTTCAACATATACTTGTCACTATCATGTCTTTTATTGTATAATTTCCTAATTTTCCGTTTAAGACTCCTGATTTCCCGGGTGTAATACTCAGGATCTGGGTTTTGTTTCAGTAATTTAAATGGAACAAATTTATCAATAGCGCTATTCAAAATTTTCAAAAAGTTAGTCCACAGGATATTAATGTGATTTCCTTCCGATGCCCATCCTACAAATAGCTCATTCAAATATCCCTGAAATTTGCCCTGATCCACCCTGCGTTACTGGAATATGATTTTATTTGCTACATCAGAGTCGAATTTAGTAATGTCACTGTATCTAATATTAAATTCAACCCAAGAATGGTCACTAATTCCTTGTACTTTCAGACAGTTAATATACAGCTCTACAGGCCTTACGAGATAAATATCTAAGGTATTATTGCCTCTAGTTGGGAAGTCAACTACTTGGGAAAATCCCCCATCCCTTAAGAATTTGTTTACAGCGTTCTGAGCTTGACCACAGCTAGTTGACTCACCAGACCAGTCTACTTTGGGGAGGTTTAAATCTCCGGCAATTATTATGCCCTTTTTCATAGCATTACCCGTACAAGTTTTATCATACAGAGTGTCGAGAAGCGAAAAGTTATCTTTCGGTGCTCTATATCACCTGAAGAGGGAATTTATTCCCTTTATCCGAAATTTGTACGCATAACATTTCATGATCCGTATCAGCCCACTTTAAGAAACTAGCTATATTTTGCGCACACAAATAAATAGCCCACCACCTCGCTTCCCCCGATCCCTTCTGTACATTTCGTAGGTCCCTTGAATTATTTAATTGCTATTTATATCCTCATATAACCAAGATTCAGTAGCAATGACAATGTCCGGAGAATACGTCTCTACAAGATTCCAAAATTCAATTAATTTATTTCCTAAACTCTGACAATTAACCTGCAGTCTTAACTCCGCAGCAAATATTCCGAAGTAGCTCCTTCTGTTCCCGTCGGCTGGCAACCTCTGGACCTGCTCCTTCTCACAATGGACGGCACGAACCGATGGCCCTGTCATGTAGGCTCCCTAGGTTGAAAGCGCCCCGTCGATTTAAATGCAGCCCGTCTCGGGCGAAGTCACGGCCACCAATCCAGCAGTCATCATCTACGTACACTAATCCCAGTTGTGCACAAACCCAGTCCATGCGGTCATTTACAGTCGCCTTAACGGAACATCTCCCCGCCGAACAATTGCCACTCATTATAATTTTTGCATTTCTAAACTTGCTTTTAGCTTTTCTTCCTAGTTCGTAGAGCTCCCCCATGATGTAATCAGCTGTAGCCCTCTTCTTCAAATCGTTCGTCCCAACATGGAGCAAAAACACTTTAACTTTGTCACAGTCCTCTACATTTGATTCTTCCACTTGTTGGGCAAACTGGTCAATTTTAATCCCCGGATAACACCGCACTTTCGCACCTGATTTCCTCGAGATATTCGCACTCCATCGTATCATAGAATCACCCATTATGATAACGTCATCCCCAGTTTGCTCCTGCACGCCCTTTTCCACACTGATCCCAGTAGAAAGCCGTTCAGTCACATCCTTCATCGTTTCCTCTGATTCACGAAGCTTTGTTCTAAGTTCCTGTATTATTTGATCCCTTGCTTTGATTTGCACCCTCAAACAGTCCGGTGTATCACATACTTTACAAAACCAATTCCCGACATCACAATCCTCCTTTTTGACCTTAATACAGCCGAAGTGAAACCATTTCTCACATAGGCCACACTGAACACCGTTCTTCAATGTTTTACTGCACGTTTAACACTTTAATGCTGCCACTGGATCATTTGCCTGATTCACATTTGGAGTAACAGGGCCTGGATTCACTTCCACTCCACCAATAACTAACAACGCAGCTATCACTAGGGCTATAAACCACAAGTTACTAGGTCCCGTACGCACACACAAACACCAGAAATCCCGACTACCCTTCGCATACCACAGTCCGATCCTCGCGCGATAATACTGCAGAGAACAACCCATTTCAGCACACCTGAGAGCTCGGGAAAACAAGACCATTCACTTTGACTGCCAACTGCCAAAGGCCAAGGTAAGGTAAGCCAACAATCCGTTCGTAATATTGACCCATTCACCGAACTTTTCAGACAGAGGGTGTACAATCAGAACACGGCAAGCCCTTCTCCGAACAGGACAGGTTGAATGTGTCCTCACTTCCTTGGTCAGCAGGAAGTGGCCCCATGTATCTTGAGTATCAATAGTAACAATCTACTAGCACTCCTCAGAAATAACCAACAAGTTAATATCCTTGTAAACAAGGGAAAATCACTCAGGGAACATTTCAAACTCCCACTACTTTTCGCCTAAAAGCATTATTGTGATCCCAGTAGAATACTGGAATCTGATTGGTTGAGCTACGGGCGTTTTCAAGTATATTGAGGTCAAACACGCCCTTGGGAAAATATTATTTAAGAACTATTTTTTAGGAGCTAACAACTCTTATTCTTAAATTTGTCAAGTTACGATGACGTGTCTTTAACAAGCCTCACGGCTTGTTCTGGAATTAAATTTGTTTTGTTTATTTTGGCTTCACTTTCTTTTCTTTCCGGCATATATTTAGGCTATTTAGCGTATTTTAGCAACTTCATTATGAACCGTATACTACCCCGAAAAAGGGTATCATATAAAGCTTCTTGCAAGGTTTCAATACTTACAAAATGCAATTGAAATTGAAAATGCTAACAAAATGTATGGTAGATTCAAAATACTCACAATATGTGTAATCCCGCGATTCAAAAATACTCTACTGACAAAATGCAATTGAGATTGAAAATATTACAAAATTGAGTTAAGATCGAAAATACTTACAAAACGCAATATAGATTGAAAATACTTACAAAATGTGGTTGTGATTCTAATTACTCACAAAACGTAATTTGGAGATACCGGGAGCGACTTTAGAAAACCAGATTTGGCCTTTGAACGTAGCTGCTTGTTAGTGGTATGTTAACAAACGTTTCTGTTTGATGAAATAGTCGTGCAAAGTTAATTAACCTATAAGGTGATCCAGAACGCCCAATGTTTACGATGTTAAATCATGCTACACATACGGAACATTTTCTCAGAATCTCTTCATTGTATCCATTTTAATTTCTCACAGATTGTATATGCATGTATTGGCTTTTTACTGAAATGAGAATTTTGAATCAATGCAGTTGGATTTATATTCAAGATTTTTTTATTAAGGCCAAAAATATCGGTCATTTTCTGCTAGATGATAGGATCATAAAACCATAAATATGTTATCTACCACTAAGGTGCAATTTCTGCACATGGATAGTAATATATCTCCAAATTACGTTTTGTGAGTAATTAGAATCTCAACCACATTTTGTAAGTATTTTCAATCTATATTGCATTTTGTAAGTATTTTCGATCTTAACTCAATTTTGTAATATTTTCAATCTCAATTGCATTTTGTCAGTAGAGTATTTTTGAATACATGTAACCTTAAAATTTCAAGATCCTCGGATTTTGGCCTGTCAGCCCCAGTTGCGCAGTCGTGCAGAGGACAGTCGACGAGCTTCAGGTATGTGCAATTCATACGTGAGTTGTCAGTTGCGCGGAAAGTAAATTGAAGCATTACAAAATCGTTGATCTCCCAGAAGCTTTATATGCATCAGAAACCATAAATTCAGGAGGTCATTCAAAAATTGCAGACACTGAAAAGCAAGAACGCAAAAGAAAAAGAATATTGCTACGTGTCTATACAAGCATAAAGCAGTGTTCTGCGGTAAAGTGAGGAAAATGTTGATTTCACTCCAAAGACGAGATTAGTATTAATATTTTGCAAAAGTTCCGCCTAATCAATACCTTTATTGTACTAAATATAAATGATCACTTAGTGGTCATTGGTACATGTTTCGGGGCCTAATTGTTTTGGCCCCTTCATCAGCCTGTGTAGATAAAAAGTCAAGGCAAACAGGTGGTCGGATAGCTTAACACTCATAAAATATTCCCTTCAAAAACCCTATTATGGTGCACCATAATGAAATGGGAAAGATGTTGATCCAAAGAAACATAAGGAAATAAAATACATAAATAAAATAAAAATAAAAGAATGCAAGAAGGAAAGAAAGGAAGAAAGAAATACAGTAGTTGAAATTTGGAGAGAAAAAAATAATATATATATATATATATAAATATATAGTGTGAACACACTCTAAAATTTGACCCTTTCTTGTTGATCACAGAAATTGTGCATTCTTAAAGTGGTCCCAAATCTTCTGAAGTAGAGTATGTGGACGACAATAGCACATTTGAAATAAACCATAAGCTATACCGTGGCTTGCAGATGTCAATGAAGATACAATGGCTCAGCTTTGTGGTAGTTCAACCTACTGCGGTCCGTAGATGCTAAATGAGACATAATCTAAGTGATCATTTATATTTAGTACAATAAAGGTATTGATTAGGCGGAACTTTTGCAAAATATTAATACTAATTGTTGCATCAATACGGAACCATAATGAACCATTCAAATACTAAAGACGAGATTGTCAAGTCTGTGCAAGGAGAAGAGAAGTGACGCTTCGAGTAGGCTGTGTGGTTTAGATACTCTGTGAAGAGAGAAAAATGGATGGTATTAGCATTTTTGTGGTTGAATGAATATTAGAATTAGGAAGTCAGTGTATTAATTTATGATTTGACCCACGGACCGAAACAATATTCAGTCCTACAGAAGAAAATGGAATTTGGATCAAGAGACGAGCTGCAGATCTCTATAGTTTCACAGACAGTTTCACAAACACTGTAAGCAGGAGTCGGTTGAATTTATTGGGCACATATCTAGGATGGACAACAATAAACTAACTAAATGATTATTCAATATAAATAATTAATACAAAGCATCCGAGGATAAATTGGCTGGAGGAATCAAGAGGAGGGGTCCTGAATGAGATGAACACTGGAGAGAACATAGGCTAATGAAAACCGGAGAAATCTTCAGAACCTCTGTAAATAATTAGCCTACATATTTAAGTTGAAATCTAGCAGCAGGACTGGTACAAGATGGACTGAAGAAATCAAGAAGGAACACAGTGAGTTCATAAAGTCATTTTGGAAGGCGAGGAAGGGAAAAATCATCAAGCCAACTAACAAGTTCCAACGCGGTCTATGTATGGGCATAACGAAGAAAGAATAATAATAATAATAATACAAATCTCTTATGAAATAAAACAATATATGGAAAGACGGCCAGAAAATAAATCCCCATTAATGACACAATCGCACAAGTTCGCCATTTTAAATACCTTGGTAAAACCATGCAATCCTCGGGACTAAACCAAATGGCTAATGAACAAAGAATCACCAAGCTACAGAAGGACTACAGGCTAATGTGGGCTCACTACAACATGAAGTGCATTTCGATAGACGCAGCCGAAACAATGGTGATTGACGGTCATTCCAAAATTAAGAACATAGAAAAGCAAGAACGAAAAATTATCAGGAGATTTACGGGGCTGTCAATAAAAACGGCATTTGGATGATGAAACCTCAACGAACTCTATCAATAGACCAACAGAATAACGGAAGAAATCAGATTATGTCGAGGAAAGTTTTACACACACATCTACACCTACAGGTTGACTAACTCCAGAACGGCAAAGAAACTACAGTACTCAACATAATAACAAAGAGTAAATGCGGCACGGAATGGCTGACAGAGGTCCAGAGGGACCTACAACAGGTCAAAAAAAGGAAGATTGTAGTTTTACGTGACCATGAATCTTGTGATTATGAGCCACGGGACCTCCTTTTTACGTGGAATCCGAACCACAGGGCATGGCATTTCACTTCGAAAATCTCACATGCATTGACCGGGAATCGAACCCGGACCGCCTTGGTGAGAGGCATACAGCTAGACCGCTGAGCCACCACGCCCCCTACAACAGATCAACAGAGGAAATCTCGAGGACCACATCGTGTGCCGGAATAAAATCACAAATGCTAACTTTGAGCAAACAACATCACGACAATCTGGAATAAAACTGATAGCTGAGCGGGAGAAGGAGCATTCCGAGAGGATGAAAAGATTTTGGGAAGAAAAAGAGGGAAAACGCCCGAAGATGAAATCGTGAATTCAGGTTCAATCGCTCTCTTAAAGGGGAACAATCGATTAAATAAATTTTAATAATACAAATAATAATGATGATATTTCACGGATTAACTAAATGGAAAAGGCCTACCATTTAACCAAAGATATTTAAAAAACACAATCATTGTCCTTCAAGGCCAAACTGAGGCACTACGTTACCTTTATTTGCCCAGAGGCGTTATATGCATCTGAATGCCTGGCGATGAATAAGAAAGGCCTGGCAGAACAACTCGAAGCCAAAGAGAGGAAGATTCTGAGAAAGATCTTGGGCCCGGTCAAGGAACGAGGAGAGTATAGAAGACGACACAACGATGAACTTTATCTACATGTGGAGAAAATAACGGACACCATACGCAAAATAAGACTCTCCTTTTATGGCCATTTAACACGAATGAGCTCCGGAAGATTGTCCAATCGAACCTGTGCCTACTTTGTGGAAAAGAAAACCAAAGGGATCTGGTTTACAGAGGTGGATAAAGACCTACAAGAACTGGGGATATCACATGAGGACATCTTGGAACGTGACTCTTTGAAGAAGAAACTTGGGGAAATACAGAGTTTTTAGCCAAAACCCATATTGAAAACCGGCGAGAAGTGGACCGAAGAACAAAAAGAAGTTCACCGAAGATGAAAGCGCGAACAGTGGGCCAATGTGAAAGAACGAGGGAAAAGGCAGTTGAAATAACGTGGTCCATAGAAGACCGAAACGCGTATTTAAAAAAAATATTGATATTTATAAACAATAAAAAATTAATAAGAATCTTGAAATTGTGGACAGCTTCAAATATCTAGGAAGCGAACTAATGCAGAATGAAAAGATGTAAGTAGAGCTTAGTAAAAGGGTGCAACAGAGTAATGCAATTTGTCAGAGAATTAGAGACCCAGTTTGTAAGAAGGACGTCCCAATTAACCCTACGATCGGCGCGTGCAATTCAGCAACGGGTGGATGACACCTGCCATCCATTTTGAAACTCATGTTGTATGAGTAACTTACTAACTGGAGACGGTTTAATACTTATTTATTAACTACAGTAATAGTACGGTACCGTTACCTAATACCAGAAAGCGTTTATTTTAATACAACTTAGGCCTATTTGATCGTTTGGTTGGTTGGTTCTTAAGTTTACTTTGGGTGTGTGTAGAATCTGTCTGATAACCGGTGTTAATTGTGATGACTGTTTTAGTGTGTGTTATCAGTTTTTTAATTTAAGTGCTGCAACTTAGAATTTTTCAAATAGTTCCTACTTTTTCCGCCAAGCGCCACCGTCAACGACTACTAGGCCAAGTTCAGAACTTAGCTACTAGACGCCACCGCAGTCGGCTCTTGGCAACGAACGTAGAAACCTAAGAGCGTTGTTTACATTCTTAACCTATCCAATTTAGCTTCACACAGGTGCAATTAGTGGAAGGTTCTTTAACATGCCATAAATCTATGACATGGGACCGCCGGCTTTACTTCCCCTCCGAAGGAAGGCATACTGAGGGATTTTTAACGCTCTTAAAAAACCGACGGCTTTGGCCGGGTTTGAACCCGCTATCTTGGGAATAGAAGCTTAGCATGCTACCGACTACTCCACCGAAGCCGCTTATATTTGATCGTTTAAAAATTAATATAATATTAAGATAAAGACACAAAATACAAGAAAATAGTTTTTCCGGACCATCACTGACTTTTTATTGCTAAATATGTATCATTTTCAAATAATGTGAACATTTTGTAAATTCAGAAGTTCAACTTTTCCTACTCATGAAAACAATTGCCACACACGTCCATCAGATGGCCAGGGTCCATTTTTGGCACACTGTGCACCACCTTCTCTTTGTCTTGTTCCGACTTCGCCCACATTGATAACAGCGGCCTCTATTGCATCGTCGAGACTCATCTGGGTGATTAGATAAGAGATCGCCAGAGAGGTACAGTATACAAAGCCGCGCATGCTTAGATTTTTAAATAAGCATTGTTGAAAGTTAGTTATTGTTGTTTTGAGGGGCAGAACTACGAGGTCATCTGCCCCTATTGTTGAAAGTTGTCTGGATGACACCGGTCATCCACACGCCTAACGCAGGGTTAAATGTAAAGAAGTGTTGTTCAAGATATTGACCTATGCAGCCGAGACCTGGAAAGTGACAACAAAACAGGAGAGTAAACTTCAGGTCAGTGAAGTGAAGTTTTTATGAAGTCCTAGCAGGTACCCGCGGCTTCGCTCGCGTCATAGTCGTGCCATATTGTTTTTCAATGAAATGCAAGTTTAACCCCGTTAACACCCCTTTAGAACCTGAATATCCAAAAATCCCTCCTTAGTAGACGTTTTCGACACACAAAAAACATATCCCCAAAATACAGTGTCATTCTTCTAACTTTAATAGTTTTTGTTGGTCGATGAGAGTGAATATCAAAAAATCCTTCCTTAGTGGACGTTTTTCTTCCAGAATTTCACCCCTCACCATTGGCCCTTAAATTGGATTTATGATAAAAAGGGTCGAACACATAGTTATTTAATTATTAATTTATTTATTATTAAGCTGATTGTTTTCGTCTGAGTTTCAAACTCCTCGCCTATGTCGTTTAAGAGATGTGCTCTCCGTTAGGAATCCTTCAACCCCCACGTTTCACCCCTTTCACCCATAATATACACCACATCGAAAAAGCCAATAAACATGTGTCAGCATATTTTTAATGATTAGTTCATATGCCAAGTACCACATCCCCAAATGAAACCACTCGTGAGATATTGTTATTCAATGAAATGCACGTTTACCCCCCTTAACACCCCTTTAGAACCTGAATATCCAAAAATCTTTCCTTAGTGGACGTTTTCGACATACAAAGAACATATCCCAACAATTTCATGTTTCTAACTTCAATAATTTTGGCTGGGCGATGATGAGTGAGTGTGTCAGTCAGGACATTATCTTTCATGTATTTTTGAGAATTTTACCCCTCCCCATGAACCCCTTAAATGGGATTTATGAAAAAAAAACGGTCGAACACCTATTTACTTCTTTTTAAGCAGATTTATTTCCGCTGAATTTCAAACTTCTTGCTAATGTCGTTTAAGAGACACACGTTCCGTTAAGAAATCTTCAACCCCGAATGTTCACCCCTTTCACCTAATAGTATACACCATATCGATAAACCCTTAGACGTATGTCTGCTTATTTTTATTGATTAATTTATATGCCGAATATCACATCCCCAAATGAAACAACTCGTGAGATATTGTTAATCAGTTAAATGCAAGTTTAACCCCCTTAAGACCCCTTCAGAACATGAATATCCAAAAATCCATCCTTAGTGGACGTTTCAGACATACAACGAACATATCCCCAAGATTTCAAGTTTCTAACTGCAATAGGTTTGGCTGGGGGATGATGAGTGAATAACCAAAAATCCTTCCTTAGTGGACTTCTTACCCCAGAATTTCACCCCTCCCCATGGGCCCCTAAAATTGGATTTATGAAAAACGGTTGACCACCTATTTACTTATTTTTCAAGCTGATATTTCTCCCTGAGATTCATACTTTATGCCTCTGTCTTTTAAGAGATACTTGCTCGGTTAGGTATCCTTCAACCCCCACTTTTCACCCCTTTCACCTTATAATATACACCACATGGAAAAATCCTGCTTATTTTTAATGATTAGTTTATATGCCGAGTATCACATCGACAAATGAAACCACTCGTGAGATATTGTTATTCAATTAAATGCAGGTTTAACCCCTTAAGGCCCTTTTAGAACCTGAATATCCGAAAATCCTCCCTTAGTGTACGGTTTTGGCATACAGCGAACATATCCCCAAAATGTCATCTTTCTAACTTCAAAAATTTTGGCTTGCGATGATGAATGAGTGAGTGAGTGAGTGAGTGAGTCAGTACATTTTCTTACAATTTTTTTTTCTTTCAGAATTTCACCCCTCCCCATGAACCCCTTAAATTTGATTTATGAAAAAAAAAAACTGATCTACTTATTTTTAAGCAGATTTCTCTCCCTGAGTTAGAAGAGTGAGTGAGTCAGTCAGTCAGTTAGCACACTTTCTTTCCTGTCCCCCCAGAATTTCACCCCTCCCTATGGGCCCCTTAAATTGGATTTATGAAAAAAAAACGGTCAAACACCGTTATCTTTTAAGCGGATTTTTTCCGCTGAGTTTCAAACTCCTCGCCTATGTCGTTTAAGAGATACACGCTCCGTTAGGAATCCTTCAGCCCCCACTTTTCACCCTTTTCACCTCATAATATACACCACATCGAAAAACCCTCAGACACTAGTCTTCTTATTTTTAATGATGAGTTTATATGCCGAGTATCACATCCCCCAATGAAACCAATTGGGAGTTATTGTTATTCAATGAAATGCTGGTTTAACCCCCTTAAGACCCCTTTAGAACCTGGATATCCGAAAATCCTCCCTCAGTGGACGGGTTTGACATACAATGATCATATCCCCAAAATGTCATGTTTCTAACTTCAATAATTTTGGCTGGGCGATGGTGAGTGTGTCAGGACTTTTTATTTCAATTTTCTTTTTTCAGAATTTCTCCCCTCCCCATGAATCCCTTAAATTGGGTTTATGAAAAAACTGCGAACACCTATTTACTTATTTTTAAGCAGTTTTCCCCCCTGAATTTGATGAGTGAGTCTGTCAGTCAATCAGTTAGGACTCTTTCTTTCCTGTTTCCCCCCCCCCCAGAATTTCACCCCTCCCCATGGGCCCCTTAAATTGGATTTATGAAAAAACGGTCAAACACCTATTTACTTATTTTTTTACGCTGATTTTATTCCGCTGAATTTCAAACTCCTCGCCTATGTCGTTTAAGAGATGCACGCTCCGTTAAGAATCCTTGAACCCCCACTTTTCACCCCTTTCAGCTCATAATATACACCACATCGAAAAACCCTCAGACATGTGTCATCTTATTTTTAATGCTGAGTTTATGTGCCGAGTAGCCTATCACATCCCCCAATGAAACCAATCCGAAGATATTGTTATTCAATGAAATGCAGGTGTACTCCCTTGACACCCCTTTAGAACCTGAATATCCAAAAATCCTTCCTTAGTGGGCGTTTTCGACTTACAACGAACATATTCCCAAAATTTCATGTTTCTAACTTTAATAGTTTTGGCTGGGCGATGATGAGTCAGTGAGTCAATCAGTCAGTCAGTCAGTCAGGACACTTGGTTTTATATAAGAGATAATAGAAAGGGATAAAGTGAAATATGACGAAGTTAGGATGGTCATTGGGGTAGAAAAATTGAATAACAGAATGGAGAGGAGCAGGTTTAAATGTCAAACGAATGGCAGATGGAAGAATACCGAGACACGTGTTGGAGGATGCGTGGGAAGGGATGAGAGCGAAAGGAAGACCCCGAGAACACTGGATCGACTTGATTAAGATTAGTAGACCTGTAAGTAGACGGATTATGTACTGGAACAAACTTCTGGAGGAAGAAGAGGAGATACAGGAGAAGGTAGAGAAGTACCATA
The DNA here is from genome assembly GCA_946902985.2 of Meconema thalassinum. Classification (NCBI taxonomy): domain Eukaryota; kingdom Metazoa; phylum Arthropoda; class Insecta; order Orthoptera; family Tettigoniidae; genus Meconema; species Meconema thalassinum. Next base: position 221,477,914 of record OX336391.1, read on the forward strand.
AACTCCCCAATCAGGCCTTAAACTGGATAAGGGAGAATGATGATGCTGGTGATGTAATAATAATAATTAGTTACACGATTAATATTATTATATTTTAAACAAAACTAAGAAACGTATTTACGGTTCATTGGTACAAAGTATTTTGTTATATGGAGCAAAAACTTGGGCATTAAACAGACAGCAAGCAAACAAGTAAATAGTAACAGAGGTGGATTATTGGAGGAGGGTGACAAGAAAATCAAGATTGGATAAAATTAGAAATTCGAGAATCAGAGAAATTATGCAGGTGAAAATGTATTAGAAGCGGCTGAAGAAAGAAGATTACAATGGTTTGGACATGTGAAAAGGATGCAGAATACTAGAATTTCAAATTTAATGTCACATTGGCAGGCTGAAGGCAAACGGAAACTGGGTCAACCAAGAGAACAATGGATGGATGATGTAAAGAGAAGCATGGCTACCAGAGGCTTAACCGAGGAAGATGCTGAAGACCGAAATTTGTAGGGGATTAAAATATTTTTCGGTTGAAGGAAAACTACTGTATTGTAGAATATTCCTAATAGAGAAGAAGAATATTATTATCTCTAATAATACGCGTAGATACATGAAATCTTAATAACAATAATAAAATTACTGACATACTACTGTATATACTTATTACTGGCTTTGCTTTATTTACTGATAAATAGCCTATACTTTTTGTGCTCAATTTCACAACAAAGCAGTGATCTCGTGTAAATCGTTACTATGCCGACTACCAACCTAAAGTAGTACGGCTGTAATGGAATGGATGTGTGAGAAGGAAAATAAGCTACCAATAATTAAAATCAAAGGATGAGATATGCATCTCAAGAAAAGACAGTAGGCTCAATTAAATTAAAGTAATTTAAATAAATCATAATACATTACCACAACAAATTAAACACTAACAAAATCAAATTAAATCGAATGTTTAAAACTAAAAAGGAAATGGCCAGAGAAAAATAAAATAAAATAAAATAATAATGGAGTGGTAAAATCAAGCAGTCGAAATAGTGAATAATTACGAATAATTGAAACTGAATGAAGAGATTACATTAGTGAAAATGTGAATACAATGTGATACAATGTAACAACCAAGAAATTCAATCTGGGATGAATCAGGATTAATCAATCCAATAAAATATTTAAATTGTTAATTAGTCAAGAGCTCGGCTCAAACACGTCTATTCACCACGAAATCATGATGGAGAACCTCATTAATAAATTGAAAGTCAAAGGTATTGTTTAAACGAAATGTTATTAACAATACCAAAGGTTAGTTTTTTTTTGTTATTGGTTTTACGTCCCTTTTAACTACACTGGCTTTTAGAGACGCCGGGGTGCCGGAATTTTGCCCCGAAGTGGATCTTTAACGTGCCAGTAAATGTACTGACACGGCTCCCTCGCATTTGCGCACCCTCAAATGCCAGCTGACTGCGCCAGGTTTCGAACCTGCAACCTTGGGCTCAGCAAGCGAGAACGTTACCCCTGAGCCACGCAGCCAGACCCAAAGGTTAGCATGGCAACGACTAAAGAAAGGTTAGAAAAGATTGAATAAAATGTCATCAATGAGGAAGAATTGAGACGGTTTCCTGAACTGAAAAAAACTACGTTAACCAAGAGAAAGACAATACAGTAAATAAGGTTTTAAAATATCTCTGGTTAACATAGCAAATTGAATGTTTGCATCCCGGACATCTTGTTTAGGATCGAAGTTTAAGTTTAAGAATAATACCTCATAATTACATGATAACTATTTTATAGGTTACTGACAATTATTCCCACCATCGAAAGTACTACTATACGAAACTTAATTACAAGAAAAATTGTCAGTTACCTATTTACACGAACATACCTGTATGATTAACACGGTATGACCTACAAGAAGGTTATACCTAATATGTCGTAGTTATGTCACTACGTCTCATTTCGATAAGACGTTTCCAAAAACATATTCTCTGAAACATCTTCCTTTGAAAACACTTAATAGGCCCTTCCAGCTCATATAACCCGGTAGAGCAGTAAGATATCAGACCCTACATCTTGTCGTTTCTTGTTCCAATCCATTAATAATCAAAATTGTTTTTCAATCGCTAACTGTTACAACAATCTTACTAATATCGATCACTCTCGACAAGTCAAAGCCTAAATCGATATAATTCATAGAAGATCAACACGCTGAGAAACAGTTCAAAGGTTTGCCGCTAGATGGAGTCATAGGCCATCTTCTTGCCACACGAGATACAGTCAAGCTCTATGTGGAGTCCTCTCCACGTAACAGTTATATTTAAAAAAATATTATTTATGAATAAAGAAGGCATTTTCCCTGAATTTTCCTTCGTAATTTCCGATAATTTGGCATTTATCTTTAACATCAAAATATCAAACCCCTTGCTGATAACCTGTGCTTGACATTCGTACCGGTGACTGCGTCCTTTCAAATTATTAGGGTGGAGGAGCCGCGAGATCTGAAATGAGCTACTACTTTATCAAGGCGTTTGTCTGGAGGGAGTGTGGCTCAGCGCCTCGATTTAATAATAATAATGTTATTGGTTTTCCGGAGGAGTGCGACAGGCTTCGGCAGTAAGCACAGTTCATATCCTCGCCGCTAGATGGGGGCTTCATTCATTCCATTCCCTGACCCGGTCAGTCGACTGGAAGCAGACTGTGGATTTTTATTTTCAATGTTATTGGTTTTACGTCTCCCTCGTTTAGATGCGCCGGGGTGCCGGAATTTTACCCCAAAAGGAGATAATTATCGTGCCAGTAAATCTACTGACACGGCTCCCTCGCATTTGCGCACCCTCAACTGCGCCAGGATTCGATCCTGAAACCTTGGGCACAACAAGCGATAACATTACCGCTGAGTCACGCAGCCAGCCAACAGGATTTAATCTCTGTACTTGGAACTTCCCCATTGCAGTCTGGTGAGAGGCTTAATGCACACAGTTACGCCACTCGGTAATCGCGATATAGGCCGGGGGATGAAAATCCACTAAGCCATTTTGTTGGCTTACAAGCTTTACAGAAAAACCTAATCCATGTATTCCGAACTCGGACACTGTGTAGAGCCTAATGCCCTGTTAATTAATCCCGCGGGTCAATGTAAAGCGACAGAGCGCAAACACAAAAAACAGCGCATCTGATGACGAAATTAAAACAAGAGACTATCAACATGCGCTTAGGCTCGACTAATTAAATACGGTAGCGACGCTTGTGAAAACGAACCACAAAGGAGCGATCCTCCCATAGCACTGGTGGTCATGCAAGCTATGCAAATAAAGTGGTTATGGTAGTATGTCTATATCAATCCCTCCAAAAACCCCGTGGCACTACAGTCTATGAAGGGCTTGGGCCTACCAAGCGACCGCTGCCCAGCCATTTGGCCTGCAGTTTATGGGGTGACACGTGGTCAGCACGTTGGGTCTCCTGGACCGTTAATCTTGATCTCCGTGACATGGGCACTGGATCACTTTCAGCTACTCAATTATCCTCACGGGACTGAGTGCACCCCGTTAGTATGTGTATGCATTGATTAATTAGCCCCGAGAAAAATACACCGGATTGTGACAATGCCATATTATACACGATTTAACCGTTTAAGTGCTAAGTTATTTCGTTCACATGTAAAAAACTTGTAACTTATCAGGGGGGTGATATTCTGAAAATGTCTTCAAGTTTCATTAAATCTAAATGCAAATTCAAAATCCTACCTTCGTATTAATTTTCATTTTGACACAAATCAAAATTAATAATTGTGTGCCTAACCTTCCATCATCTCCATGCCAAGTAAAGGGCCCAAAAGCATTTATTTTTCCTAAAATCGGTGGGCAACTAATACATACTGCTCCTTACTTGTGGTTAATAACTGATGGATGCTTCGATCTTAAATGCGGCGGGAAGCAAAAGAAAAAACTAAAATAGTACATGATGTCTAACAGATGGCAGAACATGCCAGAGATTGACTCGGCACTCGATAGCAAATGGGAAATATGAAACTAAATGAACGTTCTCATGCACCGTCTATAGCCGTGAGTAGCACTCAACAGGTTAATACACTTCGAAATTATTTCTCCTGTACTTGCATTTGGCAGATGGTTATGAATTTAACACTCGACCGAGGATTAGCCTCCCTTAGCCATCTGCTAACAATAAATATGAAGTATCATTGATTAAGTACTGGGCGGTCAAAAACAAAGTCAATCAAACAAAATCACTGTACATTCCTCAAGTTAGGTACACTTTTCTTGCACATCTCTAGTCAACGACCCATCTTTATTTTCCTATAAAGTAAACAATACATAACTTGACTAATTAAATGGATTAATGATCCCGTAATATTTTTTTAAGCTCTTTAAAAATTAACCAACTAAAATATTTAGGCAAAATATATTTTCTGTAGTTAATTTCTGAATAGCTCAAATTAATTATTATGGGAACATTAATCCATGCATTTTGTCGTGTATTCTTTACATCCTAGGAAAAAATGAAGGGCCCTGACCAGAAAAGTGCAAGAACTAACTTTGCGAAATTAAGTTATATAGGCTACTAGCAGAAGTACTCGATCTTCGAACAGTCTTCGGTGTTAACACCAGACGTTATCAATTGAGCCATTGTTGCAATGGTTAGCGATTTGTGATTCCGTCATAAGTTTATCAGAACAAAGTTAGTTTTCTGGGAATAGCACACACACTGTTAACTTAAGGGCCTTAAAATGTGGTTTTTGGAGACCCTTTATAGACTCCCGAATATTGTGTCTCACATTGAGAAGCGCAACATATGCTTTGGTCGTCCTTCTATGGTCGTAATACTTAGAGTTGACGTCTGACAGCTAGTGCTGGAGGGAGGAGCATTGCACGTGCCATTTCACGCGATTGCCACATTCCTGCATTCCATACCCTACTCTTCTCACTTCCGGCTGGCTTGTTCGTTCATTCTGACCGCTGTGTTTTCTTGTAGACTACCTGGCCAGACCATGACTGACTTGGTCTTATGTTGGGTTTTCTTTAACAGAGGTCGGGCTGAAAAGCTCAGGCAGTAGAGCGCTGGCTTTCTGAGCTCAACTTGGCAGGTTCGATCCTGGCTCAGTCCGTCACCTCTCTCCATCAGCAGCGTCCTACTGTTGATAGCTTTATATTCAAAACCAAGGTTATGAACCACTTTCAGTAAGGAAGAGTAACTGCCTTTAAATAAGTCGTTCGGAAGTGTAAATAACAGTTTTTGAATTGTTGGATGTTCCCTCCTGGTGTAGTAAGAATATATGTGCCGGCGAATAGCTTCGTCTTTAAACGGATCCTTATTTGTAATTCTGGAGGTTCTAGGCCGCTTCTTTCCAGGCATGGACAGTTTAGATGAACCCTCTTCTGAGTTGTTATGTTTCTCCATCGTAACTCTTGTCACAGTACTTTTACTAAATCTAAGAGCTTTCGCAGTGCGTTCTTAAACTCTCTGGAATGGAATTAAAGGAACATTCCTTTCCGAAAAACTCTTAGCCTCCTCTTCAAAGAATTCCCTTGCGGCACATATAATTACTCTTCCTTGGTGATGAATTGTCACACCATGACCGGCGGTATTTTTTTCATGAGGTGGACGAGTTCTGGGCCTCCCTCCCCCTCGAGGAGTATTCATAATGCTCGAAATATATATTGCAATACAATAATTGTAGGTCTACGTAATTAGTATTTAAAATACCGTTAGATACTTAATGACGGCCTCCAAACAGAAACACAAATAGAATAACACTCACGCTGAACTGCTTGCGACAAGATCTAACTCAGAAGTGCGAGGTTTGGCAACTCCTACAAACTCCTCCTCAACACGACCTGGCCAGAGGGCTTATCTCCATGGCAACCGCAGTCGCCCCACCCCGTTTCCATGACAACCATACCCCCACCTCTCTTTAACCCACCCCGGTAGGCAGTAAAAGGACCTCCCTCTAAGAACTGTCAGACTCCAACTCTAAGTATTACAACTGTAGGATAATTTTTATATTTCGCCTATTTTAGCATGTATTTTGAAAAGTTTTCCCCTATACCCACACTTCTATGAAAAGTACGGTGAAGAGTTTTATAAATCATTGGTGTATTGATTCTCACGGATACCATATCTAATTTTACGATGCACCAAGCATCCGAACACGAGCTATAGGCGTACATAAAGATACACAGAAAGACAGACAGACAATTCCATTGTCTACAACATATCACCCAGATGTCCAAATATGGGTATATCAGCCGCACAGTATAAAACAAAATCATCCTTACGATGAACCCGTATGTCGACAAAAAAAATGATTAGTTAAAATGTGCTCTCAAACTTAATTCACCTAACGTGTACTTCCTGACGTGAAATAAAATTGAAAGCCTCATAGACGAAACGCAATACACGTCACATAAAAACTGACCCTCCCCGTTGTGTTAGGTCCCCATCCACAGGAAGACCCCTTTAATAAATTATAAAGGCTTGTGGTGCATGCAAATTCGGGTTCTTTAGCCTTAAATGGCCCAAATTCCTAACAGCCGCAAAAAATACTGATTTAATTCAGGAATTTTTGAAAATAATATTGCTGTTTGGAGATATAATACACCTTCTGTACGATATATCGCACGTGAAAATCGCGTTTAAAAATCTAGGGTACCCTTTTACCCCCTTAATTGCATTGATGAATTATACAGTCTAAGGTGGTTCCTTAAAGCCATTTGCAAACTTTCACAGAAATGTAATGTATCGAACTGGAGTCACATGAAGATTTTCAAGTATTTTCGTATGTCGCGAGAGTGTTTCGAGGAATTGCACGATCCCATGCTTCAGCCTTCTTTAAAACATTTTTATAATGTTCGTGTGAACTGTCGAACAAATAATTGTGTGTATTTACGCACAGTTTCAATAAATATTTCAGGTTGGTCACTCATCACAATCGAAGGCGGGTGGTCAGGCGGGCAATCTGTAAATTTGTACAACCGGATCGCTCGTCGTCGCGACAAAGAATAGCGGGTGACGGTAGACCGCGTTCTGTGTGCCAGGGTTGATGCTACTTGGGGAAATACAACTGGACCGCCTGACAGCCTCGGTCAGATATCGCTTCCCGCCGCGACAGATCACTTTCTGTGTGACCGAGCCGCCTCGGTAGTCTTGGAGTACGTATTGAAAATACGAATACAGAGGTCCTTGGTCGATTCCCAGCTCTGCCAAGAAATGTAATTCTGATTTTTCACCTCATCAATGTCACTATTATGCAGATGACACCGTGCTATACAGGTACATTAAAAGTGAAGAAGATTTCCTCTCTCTTAAATCAGATCTGCACAACTTATCGCTGTGGTGTTCTGTGAATAATTTAAATATAAATGTAAATAAAATATGTAAATACATAAGAATAACTAGGTCAAAAAACCCATTGAATACAAAATTATGACCAGTGTCATCCCACAGTGCACTAACATAAAGTTATTAGGGGTAACAGTCTCCGACACCCTGAACTGGGACTTTCAAAGCGAAGAGGCAAGATGTAAGGCCACCAAAGTTCTGGGTTTCTTGTACAGAAACATGAGAGGTTGTAAGCCTAGAGCCATGACGAATGAAAGAGAAAGTGAGAGGACTCCTCAAGTTCAAGCGCGCCCCGCCCGGCAGCGCTAGAGTGGGCAAGTTCCACGCTGCCGGTCAGCATGTCTTAGGGATAATGCCAAGGGAAACGAATTACTTTGTAACTGATACTCTTTTAAAAAGTAATTAGCGATTACAATTAAAATAACATGGCAGGGCACAATGGAAAATATAATTCACGGAAATAAGTACGTACTATGGTCTCCATTGCATGTTACGGAAAGCACAGATTCCTGGAGTAGGCTAGGCCTATACTGTACCCGTTCGTCCTGGGGATGCGTTGACCCATCTGCTATTACATCGCATTCCTGGATTTCCAGGACAGAGCGGAGTTAAATGAACACTTAGTCAAATAAGGAATGTGTCGGAAATTCAGTTGAAATATCTCAAAAGCAGAGGGTAACACAAGATAAAGTATCTCCAGGGTCGTTACGGGTTTAAATTTAATTTAAAAAAATACAAATATCAATGGGCGCCATCAACTGAATCCCTAGCAAACCACATCCTTCCCTGGTTAAGCCTTAATTAAGACAAGGAAAGAAATAGGAAAATCACATCATCATCAGATCACAACTAAGATAAAAACAAATTTATTCAACTTTGATAGTCAGACATACATATTAAACACTCATCCTACCTAAGAGCATGGTAGAATGCCAACGTTAAATTGTCATTGTCCAGAAAATCGAACCATCTCCATTCTACTCAAAGTGTATTTAATCCACATAAAATAGGAAAAATTTCTAAAGTTATCTTGGGTTCTCAGGATCACCGTAGCACTATGTCTTTGCGTCACTGACATTCGTGATAACTGAGACCTAACTTCTCTTTAAATTAACATCATGAATGTGGATGTAAAAATATTATTAATCTGTCTAAACACACATATTATAAACACATATTTTAAATATCACATAATTTATGGCTTGCATGGCATTATTCAAATGCTGAATATGTTAGTAAAATGCTCCTAAACATCGAATAACTAATTTATACTATTTACACTGTCATTAATCATTGCTTGTTTGTGAATCACAGAAAATCCACTATTCATTGGTTGTAATCATCATCATCATCATCAAAATTAAATATTTCTCACATTAGTTCTCATCTCAAATTGCAATTCTTCAAATCATTCAAATTATATCTGTGAATTAAATTTATTTAAATTCATTTAAATTTATTAATCACCAGCTTCCTTAATTAATTATCACCTTCTAATTCAGTTATTCATCATCTATTTAATCATCTATTAATTCATCTAAATCAGCTTATTTATTCAATCTTTAATTCATCCATTTATTTAATTCATTGATCTATTCCAAAATTTAATTTATCAACTTATTTAAATTTTATTCATCTGGTTATTTAGATTTTTATTATTTCATCTAGTCATTCTGATTTTTATTTCATTAGGTCAGATCATTAATATGCTTAAATTTCAGATTATTATTTCATTAATTATTATTATCAGAAAATCTTGTATTATCAACATTATTTATTTGTTTAATTTCCTAACAAATTGTTTAATATGGGTTTATAGAACGTTGTCTTACAGTTTTATCACTTCCAAGTTATATCTCGTATTAAATTATCATGCCAAAAATATTATTGCCTTCACAAATTCACGTTGCATCTCACTATCCACAACTACATTATCTACTATCACTTTGTCAAATATCACATTTGAATACCACAATTATTCCACAAACTTCATAAATATTCAGCGCACAGCATGAATCTCAAAAATAATGCTAGACTGGGTTCGACAACCTCATGTCTGCTTCAAAATACATTAGCAATATTGCAACTTCCGCTTGGCAACTTCCACAAAATGCCTATCACAAACTTCACTTAATCACGTTGCATGATCTACAAAAATACATAACTGGCTTCAAATTATCAACGCACACAATCCCCAATAACTGTAATTAATCTGATCACATCTAGACAACTTCTTAAACAATTAGGAAAAATATTACATTAGTAATCGTAATCAAATTCAAAATCTGCTTTCAAATAGCATAAATTCTCTCAAAATTCTCATAATTCACTTCACAGAAAAACACCAATGTGCTGTAATCTCTCACATCGAAATATGCAATACTGATCTGCCTTAAAATAAATCTGACCATTAATGATTCATCTTATAAGACTCAATTACTTTAAATCCTTCTCAAAGGTATCAAATTCAATCATAAAAATTATCAAAAGCATCAGCTGTATCAGCTGTTAAATTGAAAGTACTCTCAAAAGAGTATAGCAACAAAATATTGGATTGGCAAACAAGAATTACAAAATGTGACCCTGCTGACATGTATTTTTAATTTATTTAACAAAATTCGACTGATATGTGACTAGTAGTTTCTTGTTTGATCCTCTTACAATCTCAAGTACACTCGGATGATAAAAATGAGTCCCTCAATGGCAAGTAAGATGAGTAACCACCACACGATCGTATAAATACGAAAGGCCTTGCCCCGTCGATTAACATGATAATGCCCTGAACGATGGGTAAAGATGTGTACCACCACGCAATCGTATAAATACGAAAGGCCCCATCTCGTCGTCTCATGAGTGAATGTATCAGATTGGAATCAACAAGTCTCTAGTTGTCATATAAAAGCGATATTCATTCACTTGAGTGAATAACATCTTAATATCTCCAAACAATCCAATGGAAAAATCCCTACTGATGAATAATACACACTCGCTAGTATGCAATGAACTGACGAAGTGATTTAAATAATCCAATTGCAGATCACGAGTTCGAAATACTCGTCACAAAAAAAAACTATCCAAGAAAAACTATCCTTACTGGAAAATGTCTAAAAGACCGAACATCTGCTTAATAAAGCCAACCAATGGTGAGAATCTCGTATAATGGTGCCTGCCATATCATATGGTAACGCCATATTGTAGCAAAATTTGGAACAAATAATGTTTAAGCCATGTCTCAATAAACGTAGAACTCCTACTAGAAAAATATATACATGTATGCCCAGTGTTCATGAAAATATCATATTAGAAAGTCATAACTCTTACAGTACCTTCTCATATCAGCTGTTATTATATTTCCAAGATCGTCGATTATTCTTGTGTGTAATAAATTTCTCGAAAGATCGACGTGAATATCGTTTCACCCACGCAAAAACGATCGCCTTCATATCCCAAGTGAATCAGCTGTTAGATCTCCTATTCTTCAGGAATCGAATCCATCGCTCCGTGGTGCCATCGCGTCTCTGTCTTCGTTTACTCCGATATGATGAACTGCATGTTATCCCTAATGGATACTGTCCAAAATCTTACGTAAAAGTTCATAAGAGCAGCGTACCCCATATTCCTCTTCTGTGTTACGCCACTGTCCCATATAATGTTCGGTTCGCTTGTTAAAAGTTCAATCTCCACAGCGGTTAAGTCTCACTTGTAGAAAATAAATTTTATTTATGAGAGTGTATACGTTTTTGAAACACCCTGTAGCTGTGTTCGTACTCGGTATTTTATGATGAAAAAAACTCCACAGCCTGCTTCCAGTCTCCGACCGGGTCAGGAATGGAATGAATGAAGCCCCCATCTAGCGGCGAGGATATGAACTGTGCCGGCTGCCGAGGCCTGACGCACTCCTCTGGGGGCAATGTTTAAATGAATGACAGATGAAATGAAATGATAGTGGAGAGTGTTGCTGGAATGAAATTGTGACAGGGAAAACCGGAGTACCCGGAGAAAAACCTGTCTGCCTCCGTTTTGTCCAGCATGAAAAATAATTCTATTATTGCACATGCCAATGTTCATAAGTGCATATAATTGTAACAGTTCGTTTGCTTAAAAGCGTTAATGTTGTTTGGACCCTATGGTCGCTCTACATATTCCATTATGAAATGCATAATCGTAATGTCATTTGAATGTCTAAGTTCATAATAGCAGTATATTGTAACTATCTGTCTGCACAATTCTATCACTGAATACAAGTCCCAACTCAATGTTGTAACTGAATGTTGAAATGGAAGTTCAGCTTCTTTAATGTTGCCTGTGTATAAAAGTCGGAACTAGCCCGCTCGGACCTATTGCTTTGTTCCAGAATGAACTATGCTTAAAGCCGGCCTCGCCATGCCGCTTTGCTATACTGTTGTGCGTCATAAAATGCAGCTCGAAATAACGTTCTCAAACTCGTATTACAATGCTGTTCTGAACCCCGGCTTTTCTTCTCCGTACACGGCCCGCATAGCCTGCCGCTTAACCGGTCTTCTTGCCGTCCGCCCCTGCGTTGTTCGCCTTGGCCCAATGACCTACTTCCTGCTCTCTGCTCGGTTAAGTCATACTATCTCCTTCGCTTTACGTAACAAATGCTGTTCACCGCTCGACTTTACCGTACGCTCTGCATATGTGTACCACTTCAGCTCTCTGGCTGATCTCGACTGATTTGTCTGGACTGCATCGGCCAGCTCCTGCCTGGCGCGGTCACGTGACTCTCTCCCACCATCTACTGTCGTGCGTCACAAATATAATCTCGACTCCCTTCATCTCGGCTATTAAGTTATACAATAACTTAAGGGATTATCTGTCTTTCTTCAAGTTATTATCAATATATAATGCTTGTTATTTCTTCTCTTCTGAGATGATTAAATATATTGTTCCCTAAAGATCTTAATAAAACTGCAATATTTCCTCCCATAATTCCATGTTTGACTGGCAATGCCTTCTTGATCCTAGGCCTTCTACGTCATTTCCTAATATTCTCCTCTACTCGATGTGAGCGCTATCTTTACAATATTTCCCATAAATCTCAACTACGGCTCAATGTCAGCTGGCGTAGCCGATAGCCTCAACTAGGTATCGGGTACATCTCTCCCGTACATCTCCTTTTTTTATCAGGATTGAGAAAAAAATACACTCTCAGGCATTCTATACACAACATATGTACACGATAGCTCTATAATCCTCTTATTCAGCATAATGATACTTTCTAATGCTAGCTGCGTTAAAAGTCCCCACAACTTCATTAGTATCCATTCCCTCGATGTACTATATCTCCTTTTCAATTAAATCCTCGTCGTTGACCTGATACGTTTCAACAATGATGATTGATTCCCAATGATTAGCATTCTGCTCTGAAATTAATTTGTCGTTTTTTTTTCCTTCACCACTCGTGCTTGCTCGATTAACATCTCTAGTTATCTCTTCGGGTGGTGCACTAGGCTGTCTACTTTCTTGCCTTGATCTTCCATATTCTCGATTGTCTTGTCTTTCATTTGGATCATTTCTTCGGCTATCCTGCCTATCGTTCTGATTAGACTGTTGACCTTGGTTCCAGTTGTATCGACCTCGATATCTATTATTGTACCTATTCCTATTCTGGTATCTGGAATTCTGATCATAGTTCCTGTATCTACTGTTTCTTGCGTCCTGATCGTATGGCCTCTCGTATGGTCCTCGATATCGATCATTTCCGCGAACGTTGTGAATATTACTTCTATTCCCTTCGTTCCTTCTGTTTCCCCAGGAATCTCTTCTGTCAGTCTGTGCTGCATTATCGACAACTACCGCATTCACCTCTTGCGTGTTTCGATTCTCGTTCCGTGCAGTTCTGGGTGTGATTTGAGCGCTTGTGTAATCTAATCGTCGTAAGATATCGTCATAGTGCTCAAGTGTGTTCGCTCCAGATGCTATGAGTGATCGTTGTACCTCAATTGGCAACTGTCTTGCTATAGCTTGCAAAAGCTCTTCTTCTGGCAATGGAGGAATCAAAAACTGCAACTTAGCCAATTTCGAGGTAAAGTAATTAGCATAATGCGTTGGATGTGACGTAGAGTAACGTTTCGAATACATTTCTGCTCTTACGTTCAGCTGATCCTCTGCACTCCAAAATCTCCTTAAGAATGCTATGGCAAATTGTTCCATATTCGCAAAATTGCTCCTGAATGCGCGAAACTAAGTTAACGCTGGCCCATCTAAGGCGCGTTCGACTATCCTTAGTTCCCTTTCCTAGGCTACTCTATGTTCCGCCATGTAATCGCGAATATCTCTCAGAAATTCGACTGGTGTGACTCCTGTGTTTCCTGAAAACTTCCTTGGTTTGTCGTCCAAATTTCTGATGATGGTCACTGGACCTGAGTATCGTTCACTCGTACCAAACGCACTCCTGTTCGAATTCGGATTATCTTGAGGGATTGAACTAGCCCTTTCGAATGTTACATTCTGTTGCGTTTGACGGTCTTCTCCCACGCTAACCTCTTGACTGTTCATACTGCGGTCTATCGGTGTCTGATTTATCGATACCTCCCCCGTTGTAACATTTTGACTCGTGAAACTATCCATTATGGATCCTATTTTAGTCATCATATCTTCTGTTCGTTTTTCTACCGTCTTGACCTGAGTCATCAAATCATCTAACGACGTAACATTCTGCGTTATGTTACTCTCTTCTAAATCGTTCTTTAATTTGTCTATCTTGTCTTCGCATGTAGTCTTTACTGACGCGACGTGTTCCTTTAACTGATCAACATCTGTCCTAAATTGAGTTGAATCTATCTTCATCGCTTCCTTATTCTCAGTAAATCTCGCTTCTAAGTTCGCCATACCTGCGATTAATTTCTCATCCAACCCCGCACGTTTTTCTTTTGCTTCGGCATCGACCTCACTATACCTTTCTTCCACTATTGCACCGACTCTATTTTTAAATAAAGCTAAGTTTTCATTAACTTTCTGCTCTATATCATCATCAATTTTCCTAATGTCTATCTGCAATTGGTTTTCTAAGGATTTTAAGTTAGAATTAACCTCTCCTAAGACTTCCTCTTTAACGGTCCCAATTACAGACTTTAAACCTTTGATTTCATTACCTAGATTCATTTCTAGACCTTTGATTTTAGATTCGAAAGATACTTCGGTAGACCACTCTTGTATTTTGCCTACATCTGCCACTAAACCATCAATGTCAAATCTCAACTTCGATACATCTGATTTAATGTCTTTCTGAATAGACATAACATCTGTTCTTAAATTAAGAATGTTTTCTTCTTCTCTAATTTCTAAATCAATAATATTATTTCTTAACATTTGCACATTTTTCTCTCCTTTCATTTCTACTGCTTTTATATCTAATTGTAAAGCCTTAAAGATTTCATCGTTCTTTAACGTTAATCTATTCTCCAAACTAGTTAAATTGTTTTTCAACTCTGTGTTATTTTCTTCACTACGAGCTTGTAATCTAGTTTCTAATAATTTAAAATTATCTTTCAAGTTAGCTTCATTAGCTTTCAAATTGCTTTCAGTACTGGTCTGTAATCTGGTCTCTAATGACTTTAAATTATCTTTCAGATTGTCTTCATTACTAGCCTGTAAAGCTTCCACATTTTCTTTACATCTAGCTTCTAACCTAGCTTCTGACTCATTTATTTGCTCTTTAACTTCTGTTTCCATTTTAGAATTAGTTACTGCAATACTAGACATGCCATTCTGTAATTCTCCTAACACCTTAGCTAAATCTTCCGGTAACATAATTATATTTTTCAATGAACGTTTTATTCAGAGACGTTAGACAACAACACATCACAATGTATCAATTCCTGCATTCACTTGGGTATAAGAAACATGACTTATAACTAAACATGATATAACACTAATATGATTAACATGATCACTGGAATGGGCATACAAGTATATTGTCTGACTAAGTTTAATAAATTTTATAACACCATTAAATGAAATTGAGATCAATCTCTCCGTAATCTAAATGTGATGTGATTCCATAGAATAAACAAAATCGAAGCCCCACAGATGGGTAAAGCCAATTCTCCCTCTCTCTCTGTACCCGTTAGTCCTGGGGATGCGATGACCCATCTGCTATTACATCGCATTCCTGGATTTCCAGGACAGAGCGGAGTTAAATGAACACCTAGTCAAATAAGGAATGTGTCGGAAATTCAGTTGAAATATCTCAAAAGCAGAGGGTAACACAAGATAAAGTATCTCCAGGGTCGTTACGGGTTTAAATTTAATTAAAAAAATACAAATATCAATGGGCGCCATCAACTGAATCCCTAGCAAACCACATCCTTCCCTGGTTAAGCCTTAATTAAGACAAGGAAAGAAATAGGAAAATCACATCATCATCAGATCACAACTAAGATAAAAACAAATTTATTCAACTTTGATAGTCAGACATATTAAACACTCATCCTACCTAAGAGCATGGTCGAATGCCAACGTTAAATTGTCATTGTCCAGAAAATCGAACCATCTCCATTCTACTCAAAGTGTATTTAATCCACATAAAATAGGAAAAATTTCTAAAGTTCTCTTGGGTTCTCAGGATCACCGTAGCACTATGTCTTTGCGTCACTGACATTCGTGATAACTGAGACCTAACTTCTCTTTAAATTAACATCATGAATGTGGATGTAAAAAATATTATTAATCTGTCTAAACACACATATTATAAACACATATTTTAAATATCACATAATTTATGGCTTGCATGTCATTATTCAAATGCTGAATATGTTAGTAAAATGCTCCTAAACATCGACTAACTAATTTACACTATTTACACTGTCATTAATCATTGCTGGTTTGTGAATCACAGAAAATCCACCATTCATTGGTTGTAATCATCATCATCATCGAAATTAAGTATTTCTCACATTAGTTCTCATCTCAAATTGCAATTCTTCAAATCATTCAAATTATATCTCTGAATTAAATTTATTTAAATTCATTTAAATTTATTAATCATCACCTTCTTTAATTAATTATCACCTTCTAATTCAGTTATTCATCATCTATTTAATCATCTATTAATTCATCTAAATCAGCTTATTTATTCAATCTTTAATTCATCCATTTATTTAATTCATTGATCTATTCCAAAATTTAATTTATCAACTTATTTAAATTTTATTCATCTGGTTATTTAGATTTTTATTATTTCATCTAGTCATTCTGATTTTTATTTCATTAGGTCAGATCATTAATATGCTTAAATTTCAGATTATTATTTCATTAATTATTATTATCAGAAAATCTTGTATTATCAACATTATTTATTTGTTTAATTTCCTAACAAATTGTTTAATATGGGTTTATTGAACGTTGTCTTACAGTTTTATCACTTCCAAGTTATATCTCGTATTAAATTATCATGCCAAAAATATTATTGCCTTCACAAATTCACGTTGCATCTCACTATCCACAACTACATTATCTACTATCACTTTGTCAAATATCACATTTGAATACCACAATTATTCCACAAACTTCATAAATATTCAGCGCACAGCATGAATCTAAAAAAATAATGCTAGACTGGGTTCGACAACCTCATGTCTGCTTCAAAATACATTAGCAATATTGCAACTTCCGCTTGGCAACTTCCACAAAATGCCTATCACAAACTTCACTTAATCACTTTGCATGATCTACAAAAATACATAACTGGCTTCAAATTATCAACGCACACAATCCCCAATAACTGTAATTAATCTGATCACATCTAGACAACTTCTTAAACAATTAGGAAAAATATTACATTAGTAATCGTAATCAAATTCAAAATCTGCTTTCAAATAGCATAAATTCTCTCAAAATTCTCATAATTCACTTCACAGAAAAACACCAATGTGCTGTAATCTCTCACATCGAAATATGCAATACTGATCTGCCTTAAAATAAATCTGACCATTAATGATTCATCTTATAAGACTCAATTACTTTAAATCCTTCTCAAAGGTATCAAATTCAATCATAAAAATTATCAAAAGCATCAGCTGTATCAGCTGTTAAATTGAAAGTACTCTCAAAAGAGTATAGCAACAAAATATTGCATTGGCAAACATGAATTACAAAATGTAACCCTGCTGACATGTATTTTTAATTTATTTAACAAAATTCGACTGATATGTGACTAGTAGTTTCTTGTTTGATCCTCTTACAATCTCAAGTACACTCGGATGATAAAAATGAGTCCCTCAATGGCAAGTAAGATGAGTAATCACCACACGATCGTATAAATACGAAAGGCCTTGCCCCGTCGATTAACATGATAATGCCCGGAACGATGGGTAAAGATGTGTACCACCACGCAATCGTATAAATACGAAAGGCCCCATCTCGTCGTCTCATGAGTGAATGTACCAGATTGGAATCAACAAGTCTCTAGTTGTCATATAAAAGCGATATTCATTCACTTGAGTGAATAACATCTTAATATCTCCAAACAATCCAATGGAAAAATCCCTACTGATGAATAATACACACTCGCTAGTATGCAATGAACTGACGAAGTGATTTAAATAATCCAATTGCAGATCACGAGTTCGAAATACTCGCCACAAAAAATAACTATCCAAGAAAAACTATCCTTACTGGAAAATGTCTAAAAGACCGAACATCTGCTTAATAAAGCCAACCAATGGTGAGAATTTCGTATAATGGTGCCTGCCATATCATATGGTAACGCCATATTCTAGCAACATTTGGAACAAATAATGTTTAAGCCATGTCTCAATAAACGTAGAACTCCTACTAGAAAAATATATACATGTATGCCCAGTGTTCATGAAAATATCATATTAGAAAGTCATAACTCTTACAGTACCTTCTCATATCAGCTGTTATTATATTTCCAAGATCGTCGATTATTCTTGTGTGTAATAAATTTCTCGAAAGATCGACGTGAATATCGTTTCACCCACGCAAAAACGATCGCCTTCATATCCCAAGTGAATCAGCTGTTAGATCTCCTCTTCTTCAGGAATCGAATCCATCGCTCCGTGGTGCCATCGTGTCTCTGTCTTCGTTTACTCCGACATGATGAACTGCATGTTATCCCTAAAGGATACTGTCCAAAATCTTACGTAAAAATTCATAAGAGCAGCGTACCCCATATTCCTCTTCTGTGTTACGCCACTGTCCCATATAATGTTCGGTTCGCTTGTTAAAAGTTCAATCTCCACAGCGGTTAAGTCTCACTTGTAGAAAATAAATTTTATTTATGAGAGTGTATAAGTTTTTTAAACACCCTGTAGCTGTGTTCGTACTCGGTATTTTATGATAATTCATGAAAAAGAATTCTATTATTGCACATGCCAATGTTCATAAGTGCATATAATTGTAACAGTTCGTTTGCTTAAAAGCGTTAATGTTGTTTGGACCCTATGGTCGCTCTACATATTCCATTATGAAATGCATAATCGTAATGTCATTTGAATGTCTAAGTTCATAATAGCAGTATATTGTAACTATCTGCCTGCACAATTCTATCACTGAATACTAGTCCCAACTCAATGTTGTAACTGAATGTTGAAATGAAGTTCAGCTTCTTTAATGTTGCCTGCGTATAAAAGTCGGAACTAGCCCGCTCGGACCTATTGCTTTGTTCCAGAATGAACTATGCTTAAAGCCGGCCTCGCCATGCCGCTTTGCTATACTGTTCTGCGTTATAAAATGCAGCTCGAAATAACGTTCTCAAACTCGTATTACAATGCTGTTCTGAACCCCGGCTTTTCTTCTCCGTACACGGCCCGCATAGCCTGCCGCTTAACCGGTCTTCTTGCCGTCTGCCCCTGCGTTGTTCGCCTTGGCCCAATGACCTACTTCCTGCTCTCTGCTGGGTTAAGTCATACTATCTCCTTCGCTTTACGTAACAAATGCTGTTCACCGCTCGACTTCACCGTACGCTCTGCACATGTGTACCACTTCAGCTCGCTGGCTGATCTTGACTGATTTGTCTGAACTGCATCGGCCAGCTCCTGCCTGGCGCGGTCACGTGACTCTCTCCCACCATCTACTGTCGTGCGTCACAAATATAATCTCGACTCCCTTCATCTCGGCTATTAAGTTATACAATAACTTAAGGGATTATCTGTCTTTCTTCAAGTTATTATCAATATATAATGCTTGTTATTTCTTCTCTTCTGAGATGATTAAATATACTGTTCCCTAAAGATCTTAATAAAACTGCAATATTTCCTCCCATAATTCCATCTGTTTGACTGGCAATGCCTTCTTGATCCTAGGCCTTCTACGTCATTTCCTAATATTCTCCTCTACTCGATGTGAGCGCTATCTTTACAATATTTCCCATAAATCTCAACTACGGCTCAATGTCAGCTGGCGTAGCCGATAGCCTCAACTAGGTATCGGGTACAATACAGACTGTTACTTTTGTTGTTTCTTGTTGTGGCAATTTAGTTTCCTCAGATTGAGAGACTAAAGAAGGTGAATTTGTGGGTCTGAATCTAATTAATGAAAATGGGGGAATGGCAGAGCGGCTCTTGAGAACACTAGTGATAGAGTTGAGATGGCTATCCTCAGAGGGAGTGATGCCTATGTGGTGATTACCTAATTCCTCAATGAGGGGAATAAATTGGGCTATGGGATTGAGCGCGTTAATTACTGCTTGCCTGGCTGATTTACAAAGGCTAATACCAATAGGTGGGTGGATGAGGACCATCGTGGTCTGAAGGTTACTGCCATTGGGTGAAGCGTACCACAGCTCTTTCTCGACATCAAATGTCGGGAATGTGACGTGGCCCGGTGAGGGAGGAGGTGAGCTAGAGAGAGAGAGGAATCTGATTTTGGTGAAGCTGGTTTAAGTGGAACGAGTGTACCATCTCGTTTTTGGGTAGGCCCATTCGGAATTAGTGTTTTTGGATTGACAGGGGTATAATTTGGGCTTTTAGGGTCATCAGGGTCCTGAGTTATCTGGAATGTTATGTCCTGGTACGTTAATGTGCGAGGTTTAGTGTCAATGCGCGACATGTTTGTATTCGTGAGTGTATAAGTGAGTGTAATGAGTAAGAGGTGATGAGAGATTGTGGTCAAATACCTTGGTCGACCAGAGAATAAGGAAAGAGAAAAACAAATTTACCAGTCACTCAAAGTTATTCAGTTTAAATACAGTCGGAGCTGTGACGTTGAGGGCGCTGATGCAATTTGAAGTTACTTGAAATAATTAGTTAAATAATTAATTATTGGCTGCTTGGTAGGGTGAGGGGATGATCTAAACTTGTATTAAAACTCGAGGGAGACAGGAGTTGCTTAACTAGGATGGTTACAGGGTGGGTATGGTGTTGGATATTTGAATGTTAGAGGAGTGACTTAATCTGCACTGTTACTAAGGGGGATGCAAATTAAGCCTATATGAACGTAGTGAAATGGCTTGAAATAACGAAGTCGAGGCGATAGCGAGGACTAGGCTTGGTAAAAATGCTGGCAAGGCTGGCGGATCATCAATTTCATCAATTGGCGTTAGAAGACGCAGCTTGGAGCAGTGGCGTGCGGTTTGCTTGGATGCTGGACTCGGAATGATGATGGCACAAAACAGTAATATTAACAAAGAGATATGTTTGAAGTAGGCCTACACAAAACATAAAACGCTGATGTACACCAGACACAATGAACTGAATTTAAGAACTGAAATCACAGAAAATTCAATTTAATTCACACAAATATCTCACACAGTAGCTTCCCCCGCACTTTCCTATGACCCGGTTCGACGGAACAACAGGACACGTGTTGGACATAATCGCTTGCAGTGCTTGTAGCGGCGGGACCAGAACTACCGTTCTATAATGGCGGAGTCCTCACACTAGGACCTTCTATTCGTCATGCTAGAGCTTTAAGGACGGCCTACCTATGCATGGTCCGTCCGATATTAACGTACGTCTTACCTGCTTGGGATCGCACTACAGCGGAAAACATATACAAGCTGCAGCGTGTACAGCGCCGCGCAGAGAGGCTAATAGCTAGTTATTCCCCTACCCCTTTGTCACAATTTCCAGCAATAGAGGCAACAGCCAAACAAACTGATCTGATTTTTATTAAAAAAAACTCACAGGTTCCATTAATATTGACCCCTTTTGCCGACTGTCATTGGCATATCGCTCAGTTCGGAGAAGACGAGGTGTAACCCTCGTTCCGTCCTTCGCTCGTAGCAATACTTAACTGAGAGGTTTCTATGGCCGCTCTGTGCGGTTATGGAACGCGCTGCCAGGGGATGCCAAGTTCTTGCCTCTTCGGAAATTCAAGCCGTACATAAAAAGGTACATTGTGTAAATAAAATTCTGTATGAGTGATTGATTATCTCACCGAATGAATGAATGCATGGAGTGATCGAGATGATGGAAGTGAGTGCGTGCGTGAGAGAGTGAGTGAACTATGTTAATATTCTAAATATGTAAATAATGCAAATATCTTGGAAATACATGAGAATATTGCAAAACCAAATGTAGATGTAAACTGTACCAGTCAAACATGTAATATGTATGTGGGCTTGCCCTTTTTCACTAGGCCTTCCACACTTCTGTTTGATTTATGGTAAATAAATGACAATAATAATAATGATAATACACTGAGGCAAAACAACGGATATGGATTCAATTTCCACCTTAAATGTGCTAGAAGTGCGTTTTTGAAGCCAAAATATGCAAACACCATAATGTGTCCTGACAGTTTGACTACTGATTGTACAGCCCTTACTGTTCACAGCAGCCGGAGTTCAGAGAACTGACTGCGCCTAACGGTCATCAGTTGGTGAATAACTTCCGGGACGTCCAGCCACCCTACAACCGCACCATTAAGAATGTGTCCTGGGTTAGTGACTACTGACTGTACTGTCTTTGCTGTTCACAGGTGCCAGAATTCCGGGAAGTGACCGCGGTTGACGGTCATCAGTTGGTGAACAACTTCCGGGACGTCCAGCCACTCTACAACCGCACCATCAAGAAAGTGTCCTACACGAATGACTACTGACTGTACTGTCTTTGCTGTTCACAGGTGCCAGAATTCCGGGAACTGACCGCGGTTAACGGTCATCAGTTGGTAAACAACTTCCGGGACACCCAGCCACTCAACGGCCGCATCATTAAGAGCGTGTCTTGACCGTGTGACCTGACTTTCTACCCACCCGGTAGTAACTAGAGTTCTTCATTAAAGAAAAGACTGGGCCGAAGAATAGCTTCTTCACAGATCTTTCCACAGAATTTGTCCCTTCATTGCTATGTGAAAAGTGCAATGTATTTATTATGATCTGCATTTGCCAGAAGGTTTATTTATTTATTTATAATAAATTCTGAATGATAAAAGCCTTAAGTTGACATCGTGTTCAATTTATCCTTCACTAGCAGTAGTGCCCGGCTTCGCCCGGTGGATTTATTTGTTTTACAGTACTGGAGCGCTCAAGGATAAGGATCGGAATAAATGAAAGTAAATTTGAAAGCACCAACGCTTATTGCAGCTGATAACCCCAGTATACTGCACCTACACCATCGCCCTTATACAGAGGCATACTATTGTCATGATGATAACTGTTTTATGGGGCATAAGAAATCTGTTTGCACTAATTACTCCCCGTGACTGCAATTTATAAGCAGCTCGCAATTCTGCACCAGAACATTGGTAGGGGCGACGTGATGCGGCCCGCATTACATGGCAACAACTGACTTTGGTATTATTGAAGCCGTTCTGGAGGGCTTGTTCTTCCGACTTACTGAACAAAAATCAATCTTTAAGGTTACCTGAGAGGTGTAGCCTAATGCTACATAGCCTAAACTATTCCTCTTAAATCCGGCTATCATATACAAAAAGAATTTTTCGAATCCGAATGGTAGTTCCAGAGATTAGCGCGTTTAAACACATAAACACGCAAACGAACATACAAACTCTTCAGCTTTTTATATTAGTATAGATTTTCATCCAAGAATTTAGAAAAAGACTACGTTTAACAGCCCAATTTCAGCTCTTCCCATGCTACTACTGATCCCTACCGGCCCCGTGGTGTAGGAATAGCGTAACTGCTCTCACCCGGAGGCCCCGGGTTTGATTCCCGGCTCCATGGGGGATTTTAGAAACTGACGTGATGGCAGGAACGGGGTGCACTCAGCTTTGTGAGGACATTGAGTAGCTGTCTGACAGCGAGGCAGTGCACCGGTTAGGGAAACCAACATTACCGACCGAGGACCTGACATGCTGACCACGCGTCACCCCACAATCTGCAGGCCAAATAACTGGACAGCGGTCACTTGGCAGGCCTAGGTTTGGGTAGATTATAGGCTAGGGAATAACCCACCCACCAAGGGAAGATGATTAAGAGAAGGAAGTAGATTTGGGATTGGAAAAGAAGGATAGAAGAATAGGAGGAGAGTCCCACAAAAGTTATTAATTTGACTTTTAATCCATTTAGAAGCGGTTGCCACCGCAAATATGTGCTCGGATACCTAAAGTGGGTACGAGCTTGGTCGAAGCTGACGGGAACCGCAGCTAAGGCTTGGGCAGTTTGCCAGAGAGAGGCTTTAGTGTGTTTCCTTCCAAGCACGAATGAAAGTACTATAGGGAAGGGTGATGGTCTGGCCAGACAGATAGTAAAAGCTTTATTGAGCATGAACGAGGGCATAAACCTAGGTAGAGCTAGGAAGGCCAGGATCCTGCCTAACTGTAGTATCAGAGAAATGATGAATCCAAAAACAAATATTTAATTTATTTGACAATTCCAAAAAGTTTGAGGAAATTAACATTTATGCAATATAATTTGGATAAACATAGTTCATTTGAACTTTTTAACAAATAGGGTCGCAGACCTCTTAACATCAAACTGTTGCTCCAGGCAATTGACAATTTTTAAGGTTTTTTAAACCGTGTATAAAAATCTTGGTAAGATTTCATAAATAGGCAAAATGGAATAATTAAAGTTTTAACATTTACAGGAGTACAGGCAGTGTACTATACGAAACCTCCGAAAGAACATTCTAACGAGAATAACAACTTCGAAGATAACAAAATGTAAAACATAAAGAACAAAAAGGAAGTTCCTACAACTTCTTATATTTAAACAGAATTACTATATGAGAATTATACAAAGAGGGCAGGTCACTTACTGTGAAACCTGGAAAAAGTGAAAAGGAAGTTTCTAGACTTCTTATGTTTAATTAAGAATCACGAGCAAAATGGGACAGTTTCCATTTCGTGAAACCTGAACATGACTCGCTCAAGAGTTTAAAGAATTGTTTTCCCTAATTATGGGAAAGGAACAACGTGAATTTAAAACTTGTATCACACAAGCAATTATGCAGAATTTACTTAATGTTAAACTAGCAAAGTTGGAAGGGCACCTCGTGAGTGACACCTTATAGAGAAGTTTCAATTTTATAAATAATGGTTGTTAGTAGAAGGTTAAGGAAAGATCATTGGGATATAGGATCAATGTTCATGGCCGTATTTAATATAACCGGACGATCGCGACGCGGTAGAAACGTGGAGAAAGCACTGTTTATCACTGTAGTCTATGAAGATGGATTCAAAGTTCACTATAGAAACACTAAAGTTCATGAAAAAGAAAGTTATTGCAATTATGGAAAGAACTGATTGCACTATATAGATGAAAGTCTATTTCTTGAAAAAGTTGTAATTTACAATTAAATGCGCCATAGAATTTTCCAGAGGTTCCAGCGGCGGAAGAAAGTTAGCTATTGCAAAAATTTATAAGGAAGATTCCTCATTTTAACTAGCATTTTCACAGTGCGTGAACAATACTTGACGACAAGACTCGCAGATAGAGAACAAGGTCTAGAAGGTTCCAGAACGACCTTAGCAGAAAATGGGGTTGAGAAAATCCAACGGAGGAAATAGTTTCATAATTATAGGCAGTGGGTATTAGATAATATCCCACGTAGCGAGAGGATTTCTCGTTTGAATCGCTTAAGAAAAGCTCTTTTATAGTAAGGTTGGCTTATACAAGTAAAAGCTCAACATGGCAAAACCCACGAAGAATGATTATTGCCCCAAAGTAAATAATTTCACACTGCCTATAATTAAAAGCACTTGGAAGTTAAAACCATGAAGATGAGGTTAAAACTTTTTAAAAATGGTACTTATCTAGATTTCATGTTGAAGTCGGAGTTCCTTATGAAGACTATCTAGCCAACATGGCGTAGAAGAGTGTGTGCCTCTTGGTTTGAGGCTAGCTCGAGAGGAGCTTTGACTGAACGAGTCAACTGCAGACGGAGAAGTGAGAGCAGCTCAACGAAGCACGGAGAGACCACGGAAGGGGAAAAGAGTGGGGGGTAGGAGACAAAAGGTATACATATAAGCATTGCCAACTTCAACACAACAAAATAATCTTCTTTTGCTGAGCTGGTCTTCAAAGAGTTGACAACAGTATCTGGTAGCCAAATGGATATGGAATTCCTCTTGCGCGAGGAAGAGTTGAAGAGCTTCAGAGATTTGTTGTTATATGACGCTAGGTGGGTCACAGAATATATATCTGGAACAGACTCATACAAAATATAAGAGATTTGCACATAAAGGAAAAAACAAATGATCACTGTTGGTGTTTGACAAAAAGGAAGGAAAGAACGTGCAAAAGCCTTGAAAATTATAATCTCAGGTACCGTGCATTCCAAGAATGCACCATACTGGGAGGGGCAGACACCAACAGGGAACAAATAAGCAATTAAACATTTAAGAGTAATACAGTAATTGAAGAGCAGTGGTCTTGTGATCTGGCCATTATTGGTCAAGACTCTGAATACCCTGACTCTCTTATCTCTTCCAGGGTGACACTTAGTCACTTTTCCAAAAGGCCAGACTAGGGGGGGTGAAACATCCCTAACTAAGACCAAGTCCCCTACTTTAATGTCGGGACTGGAAAGAAACCACTTCTGCCTCCGTTGCAAGGAAGTTAAATATTCCAAGTTCCATCTCTTCCAAAAGGAATTGCGGAGGGCTTTAAGTTTACACCAAACAATAGGTAAATCAAAATCCCTGAAAGAAATGGGAAGGGGAGGAGGGGCAGAGAGAGAAGGGCGTGTAAAAAAGCGACCAGGTGTAAGTGGAAGGAGGTTATCAGGGTCATTGGAAAGCGGAGTTGAAAGGCGAGAATTATCAACACTTTCAATCACAAAATAGCTGGAAGCTGAGGGAAATAAAGCACTAGTAAAGATTGCGATACAATGCAAAAGGAGAATTGACAAGTTTAAACAAAGCGTAGAGAAACAAGTACATCTATTCAAGACAAGAATATACCAAATAAACAAAGGAACTATGCGAGTAGAAAGCAAGAACGCCATAGGTAACAAACTAGTAGCCATAAACAATAACCTCAAGTTATAATGAGTATCAAAGGGTTTACTCAGAAAAATACTTAAGTCAGCGAAAAACGTGACAGGACAAGTATGAATACAAAAACACATCGAATGTGACGACGAGAAAAAACAAGTTTGTTCATCAATGAACATTAAGATCGCAAAATATGCAAGCAAATTGCAATACATACGCGCGTGAGAAATACGCAACGAAGTTTTGAAACAGGGATCAAAGCAGTTATGGAATACGAGCATGAGTAAGCGGAAGACGTAAATAAGCACGGCCTTGACACACATAGTACAACGAGATAAGACATATAAATAGCTGACAGAGTCCTTAAGCGGAACAAGTTTATCTTGGGAAGTAGGTAAACGGCTTCTGTACTTATAGTAGCAACTCGTCAGACAATGCTTGGCAATCAGCCAAAGTTGAGATAAGAGAAACTTGCTTTGAACTGTGTCAAGCGTACAGGAAATAAACAACTTGGCATTCCTCAGGCGTGTATCAAAACAAGTCTGACAACCAAGCAGTTCGAAGTACACACACAACATTTGGTGAATCAGCTGTAACTTAAAGCGGAACGAGTAACACGACATGCAGTCAATCGTAACTTGGACGTGAAAAAGCAATTTAAAGCTATATGAAATAAAGTAGAAAATCAATTTCGCATAATTGAGAGGATCACGAAATCGGACAATTTTCAACAAAAAGAAGCTTAATTCTTCCGAGCAAAGAAGACAAGCTGGGACATTGAGAAGAAGGTTATGCATAAGAATAGTTATTCTAGATGCTATAGAATTCAGAGTTTCAATCGGTTTCATGAACGACTTCCAATTGCTAGGAAGGGGGGAGGAGCCGGCCGTGGCCATCCTTCTACATAACGAAAGAAGTGAAACATAGCGTACAGCAAAGTGATGGTGACTGATAGCCATGGTTTTACACAAGGGGAAGATAGCTTTCGAGGAATAGTTTAAGCAATTAACTGCTATAAAAATGACATAAGAAGATAGACGAAATAACACAAAGCAAGGCGAACTTGAATGGCCATCTTGTGCGGGAAGAAGGAAAAACCATTTAAACAACTTACGGAGGTAACGCAGTTGTTCACGATGAGACATCGTTTCGACAAGTGGTTTTCAAAAATATTGAGATTTGAAACATGAGCGTTCTCTTTTTCAGAAATGGGATTTATGTCAGCTGTAACAAAATGACATTGCGCTTTGGTTTGAACACTGGTATGTTTGAATTCACCAGTAATAACCCAACCAAAATCGGTGTCTCTAGCGACCACGGCTGAAGATAACTTGCGTGTTTGTTTGCGAATGCAATTCCAAAAAACATTGGCACTGAAAAGCACATTAATGGGACCTTGAGCATTAAACTGAGGATCAGCTAACCTTAAGTACGAAGGAATCTTTAATCCGGAGGTATTGATAGAGTGACTTGGAGTGTCCTTGCCAATACTGGTAAGAATGAGACAGTTTAAATTAAGATTGGTGTTTCTTTGACAAACGTCTCTGATTTTCAATTTTGAAGACTGCAAAACTTGAGTTTTCAAATTGTCAATGCCGGTCACATTGATAGAAGTAGGCGATGACGAAAGACCTAGTTTTTTAATCAACGATTGCGAAACAAAGTTGTGCGTTGAAGCGGAATCGAGAAGACCACGGGTTCTGAACCAATTTCCAAATTTGTCTTGGATTTCAAATTGTACAGTGGTCAACAGGGTTTGCGCACTATGAAAAGTTTCGGCGTTGGAAATGCAGGAAGAAGCATTAGTTTGTTCGGAGCTGCTCTGCATGGAGCTTAAAGAGGCAGGTGCTGATGACCTCGATTTATCGTGAACGTGCAATAAAGAATGATGCGTTTTTTTGCAATGAAAACAGAGATTTGATGACGTACAGTTCGAAGAAGAATGCTTAGGTGATAAGCAATTGAAACAATGTTTGCTATTCAAGACAAATTTCCTTCGATCTTCGACAGACAATTCTTTAAAGGATTTGCACAAATACAATGTGTGAAGCTTTTTACAGAGCGTGCATTTTAACGATTTGTTAAGCGGCCTGATATCTTCTCTTGAATGATTGAAAGAAGAACGGGTTTGTTTGTTTTCGACAAATGGGGGCTGATGTCCCTTTGAAGAAGCAAGTTTTTTTTCAAAAATTTGACACTGAGGATTCGTTTCGACTTTTTCGCACTGAAATGCGAGTGCTGTAAGGAATTGACATCGACTGTTGAGAAACGAGATAAGGTGTTCGAACGAATGTTCCTTGTTGCAGGTGAGTTCGATCTCCCAGGCCTTCAGTGTCGAAAAATCGAATCTTGATGTAGCTAGGTGAATAAGTATGGTGTCCCATGTTTGGACAGGCTGTTTTAGCTGGTATAACGCTCTGACATTTAACTGCATAGAATCTAAGAGGTCTCTTAAAGATGTGACGTCGTTAGGTTTGACGGCAGGTAAGTTGAAGAGACAACGGATGTGTCGAGCGACACTCAACCGTAAATTGCCATATCTCTCTTTAAGGAGATTAAAGGCGATGTGGTAGTTGTCTGCGCTTAAAGGCAGTGACTCCACCAAGGCTAAAGCCTCAGATTCCAAAGACGTACGAAGGAAGTAAAATTTATGTATGTCTGGGATCTCGGTATTTTCATGAATTAGGGAGCAGTAAAGTTCGTAAAAAGAATACCATTCACCTTCCTTGCCTGAGAAATGCGGTAGGCTTATCTTGGGAAGTAACGGTTTCGGTTTGTTCTTGTGAACTGAAGCGGGTGCTAACTGGGCCGGATTGATGACCCTAGTGTCCGGTTCTGAGATATTGCGGATCAGTTGGTGGGCCTTTGCAATTCCTTCAAAGTACAAGGGTTCAACCTCGTCCCGATCCGATTGCAGTTCTGGACAAGCGGATTCGATCTCGGTTTGAATTTGGTCATAATAATCATAAGACCGTTCGTACAACTTAAGACGATGTGTTAAGATATCTAAATCACACTCGGCGGGATCCAATTTGTTGATAAAATTTCGGAATCTAGTGAGTTGCCCTTTATAGGAAGAACGTCTAGCAATGAGAGTTTCATCTTTTTCAGTAGGGGCCATGATAAAAAGAATAAATTGAAATACAACTCACAAAACTGTAGAACCTTGAAGATGCTGTCAAGTTGGCAACAGCGAAAGAGTAGAAAGAACAGGACACCCCAAAGGAGACAGGAGCGGCCTCTTTCCCGTTCACAGGCTTTGCATGAAGTAGGTATAGCTGAAAGATCCAAAGGAGATATTAAAAATTTGCAAAGTATTGTCAAATGACACTTGACAAACAATAGAAATAAAAAATGGACTCTCCCGGGTTTCTGGTACCAATTTTTGGGTAGATTATAGGCTAGGGAATAACCCACCCACCAAGGGAAGATGATTAAGAGAAGGAAGTAGATTTGGGATTGGAAAAGAAGGATAGAAGAATAGGAGGAGAGTCCCACAAAAGTTATTAATTTGACTTTTAATCCATTTAGAAGCGGTTGCCACCGCAAATATGCGCTCGGATACCTAAAGTGGGTACGAGCTTGGTCGAAGCTGACGGGAACCGCAGCTAAGGCTTGGGCAGTTTGCCAGAGAGAGGCTTTAGTGTGTTTCCTTCCAAGCACGAATGAAAGTACTATAGGGAAGGGTGATGGTCTGGCCAGACAGATAGTAAAAGCTTTATTGAGCATGAACGAGGGCATAAACCTAGGAAGAGCTAGGAAGGCCAGGATCCTGCCTAACTGTAGTATCAGAGAAATGATGAATCCAAAAACAAATATTTAATTTATTTGACAATTCCAAAAAGTTTGAGGAAATTAACATTTATGCAATATAATTTGGATAAACATAGTTCATTTGAACTTTTTAACAAATAGGGTCGCAGACCTCTTAACATCAAACTGTTGTTCCAGGCAATTGACAATTTTTAAGGTTTTTTAAACCGTGTATAAAAATCTTGGTAAGATTTCATAAATAGGCAAAATGGAATAATTAAAGTTTTAACATTTACAGGAGTACAGGCAGTGTACTATACGAAACCTCCGAAAGAACATTCTAACGAGAATAACAACTTCGAAGATAACAAAATGTAAAACATAAAGAACAAAAAGGAAGTTCCTACAACTTCTTATATTTAAACAGAATTACTATATGAGAATTATACAAAGAGGGCAGGTCACTTACTGTGAAACCTGGAAAAAGTGAAAAGGAAGTTTCTAGACTTCTTATGTTTAATTAAGAATCACGAGCAAAATGGGACAGTTTCCATTTCGTGAAACCTGAACATGACTCGCTCAAGAGTTTAAAGAATTGTTTTCCCTAATTATGGGAAAGGAACAACGTGAATTTAAAACTTGTATCACACAAGCAATTATGCAGAATTTACTTAATGTTAAACTAGCAAAGTTGGAAGGGCACCTCGTGAGTGACACCTTATAGAGAAGTTTCAATTTTATAAATAATGGTTGTTAGTAGAAGGTTAAGGAAAGATCATTGGGATATAGGATCAATGTTCATGGCCGTATTTAATATAACCGGACGATCGCGACGCGGTAGAAACGTGGAGAAAGCACTGTTTATCACTGTAGTCTATGAAGATGGATTCAAAGTTCACTATAGAAACACTAAAGTTCATGAAAAAGAAAGTTATTGCAATTATGGAAAGAACTGATTGCACTATATAGATGAAAGTCTAATTCTTGAAAAAGTTGTAATTTACAATTAAATGCGCCATAGAATTTTCCAGAGGTTCCAGCGGCGGAAGAAAGTTAGCTATTGCAAAAATTTATAAGGAAGATTCCTCATTTTAACTAGCATTTTCACAGTGCGTGAACAATACTTGACGACAAGACTCGCAGATAGAGAACAAGGTCTAGAAGGTTCCAGAACGACCTTAGCAGAAAATGGGGTTGAGAAAATCCAACGGAGGAAATAGTTTCATAATTATAGGCAGTGGGTATTAGATAATATCCCACGTAGCGAGAGGATTTCTCGTTTGAATCGCTTAAGAAAAGCTCTTTTATAGTAAGGTTGGCTTATACAAGTAAAAGCTCAACATGGCAAAACCCACGAAGAATGATTATTGCCCCAAAGTAAATAATTTCACACTGCCTATAATTAAAAGCACTTGGAAGTTAAAACCATGAAGATGAGGTTAAAACTTTTTAAAAATGGTACTTATCTAGATTTCATGTTGAAGTCGGAGTTCCTTATGAAGACTATCTAGCCAACATGGCGTAGAAGAGTGTGTGCCTCTTGGTTTGAGGCTAGCTCGAGAGGAGCTTTGACTGAACGAGTCAACTGCAGACGGAGAAGTGAGAGCAGCTCAACGAAGCACGGAGAGACCACGGAAGGGGAAAAGAGTGGGGGGTAGGAGACAAAAGGTATACATATAAGCATTGCCAACTTCAACACAACAAAATAATCTTCTTTTGCTGAGCTGGTCTTCAAAGAGTTGACAACAGTATCTGGTAGCCAAATGGATATGGAATTCCTCTTGCGCGAGGAAGAGTTGAAGAGCTTCAGAGATTTGTTGTTATATGACGCTAGGTGGGTCACAGAATATATATCTGGAACAGACTCATACAAAATATAAGAGATTTGCACATAAAGGAAAAAACAAATGATCACTGTTGGTGTTTGACAAAAAGGAAGGAAAGAACGTGCAAAAGCCTTGAAAATTATAATCTCAGGTACCGTGCATTCCAAGAATGCACCAAGGTTCTTCATGAGCTGTTGTGCCACGGGGTTTTATAATGACGTAATGTAAATGCTATTAACACTCCAAAGTACAGCAGGCATGGCAATAATGAGCGTGTTTAGGAGGTTTGGGAAATAATCTTTGTATTCAGAAGTGAGACCATTACTCTGTTGGTACACCTGGCAAACCCTGGTTTAGAGAGCGCACATAGACAATTTAGAATTCATTCTTCAATGTTGCCCTAGCAATTTATTAAATAATAAAGAATTGGTCTCCAGTCAATCAACACAGTAATGTGCCCAGTCAAATTAACCTAGCAAGCGATCGTTGCCTAGCTATTTGGCCTACAGATTGTGAGGTGACGCGTGATCCGCAAGTCAGGTCCTCGGTCGGCAATGTTGGTTTCCTTAACAGGTGCGCTGCCTCGCTGTCAGACAGCTACTCAATTGTCCTCACGAGGCAGAGTGCGCTATGTTTGAACCATCAGGTAAGTTTCTAAAATCCCTGATGGAGCCGGGAATCGCACTCCGGGTGACATACTGTATTTAGAAAGCCTTCCTCATTTCGACCCTATGTCTCAGAGAGCCAGTCGGCTCCGCCTGTAGCCTACCAGATCAGTTATAATTGGTTCAGCTTTCTCCCCTCACACGGTGATCTCGTAGAAATGTTTTCGTCCAACCTGATCAGTAACGTAAATAACATATTTTATGTTCGACCCTGACAATTAATTATATGTAAGAAAACTGTATTTCAGTATAATGAGGCTCATTATAACACTATTTTTCTCCCACTAATCAGAGCTCAAGAAACAGTTGTTTGACCAATTAGATAATTAGATGCGCTGAGTTCCACGGCCTTCTAATTTAAATTTCACTGCCTGGCCTAGTGTCATAGTAGGGTAATCGAAGAGACCATGGTCAAATACAAGGCATTCTCTGCGTCTCACGCGCTCTGTTCAGTACATAAAACTGGCGAAATCTCGACAGATATTTATGAATATTTATGTTCGAACATAAACTAGTTATAATAATTATCGTCGAACATAAACAGTCGTATGCAACTCGCCTATAATGGTCATTAAGACACTCGTATGGAAATTATGTGTCTTAATTATTGCCATTATAGGCTCGTTGCATAATGTACTATTATGTTCGACGACGTCGAAATGTAAATATTATATGTCAGAAAACTGTATCATAATGAGGGTCATTAAAGTACTACTTTTCATTATGATAAAGTTTCTCCAACCAATCACAGCTCATTCATAGACCAATTAGGTAAGGATAGCTTCGCACATGCACTCAAAATCCAACATGTCGGACATGAACTACATGATTTGAAAGTTGACAATGTATATTGGATTAACCATTGTAGTTACAATCTCAAACACAAAGACAAAATCAGCACAAACCTTTACGGCAACAGGAAAATACTATGAAATATGCATGAAAGTTAGGAATCTACGTCCAGAAGTTTACAACAGACCATCCTTGTACCGTAGCCTATACCAACATGGAAAGTGTACACCGTAATGTTTGCATAAACAAACTGCAGAATATTGCAAAATAAAGAGCACTGTAGGATTTCGTAGGATTTCGCCGACAAATTTAGTGAATGCTGCTGTTAATATAAACACACTAGAATGTCATGGTGCAGATCGGCAAGCTGTAAACATCTGGCATTGCCAAGCTGACAGAGCGCATGCGTGGGTCAGAGAACTTCTAAAGCACAGACAGCAAACTCAGCGCTTGCACTCCGATCACTAAATTCAAGTGACAGATATTTATGAATATTTCTGTTCGAACATAAAATAAAATAAAATTATAATTATCGTCGAACATAAACAGTCGTATGTAACTCGCCTATAATGGTAATTAAGACACTCGTATGGAAATTATAAAACGAGCGAAGCGAAGCCGAGGTGAACAGCGAAACTTCAAACACGTATAGCCTACTCTTCTTTGAAGTCATAACTAGACACGACTCGACAGTTTGATGCTGGCCGAAGCTGGTATGATAGGCTCGCTCGCTGGATTGAAACTCGCTCCAAAGCAAGTGATTTAAATTTCCACTAAATGGAGATTGTTGGAAGAAATAAAGAAATGAAACCGTAAAAACACTTGTAGTGGGCGATGTATTAAAGATAGAGATATCTTTTATGTAAAACTTTTCATGCTGAACAATTCTTACACTCATAGTACAAGGTAGATATTGTTCACGGCTTACCCAGCGTAAGCTTAATAGGCGCACGGACGGTAAGTTTTCTTTGGCTTGATTCGCTGAAATCGTTACTGCTCGGCTTCCTTAGGTCATAAATATTTTTCTACATAAACCTTCTCGAGATATCCTTTACAGAATGGTGAAAACCACATAAAAATCCATCCAGTGATTCTCGAGATTACCCGTTACATCCAATAATCGGGGCCTATTACGTGATTGATTAATACTGAAAACTCATGTAGGGAAAGCTGTTCGATATGGAGTATTGGCAAGGAAGGGGATTCTTCTTCGTGATTAGAAATTGAATTAAAAGCATGATATTTGTGTGCTATGCCTTGAGTCTTGAAAATATAATACAACGCGAATATCAAATAATCCTTTCCAAATTCATACAGAGTTTGATGGTGGTGCAGAAGTGGATGTGAGTTTTTTAACACAAAAAAGTAACCGAGGAATGAAAGTCACTGAGCTATGTGATCGACCTTGGATGTGCTCCTTCTCAATTCGTCACCTCATCCTGCTTTTAAATGATCTCAGCAGTAATGTGCTGTCAGCACCCTGCTAGTCTTGCGTGGACCAATCAGAATTGATCAAAAAGGAAAGAGCCAGCTGATCGAGCCAATGAGAATGGGTTCAACTCGGGAAGGGTTTCTAAATACGCCTCCGGGTAAAGCCCTGCGTGGATGCGGATATCCGCAATATTTTTCGCCATACGGATATAGTTTGCATGGCTGTGCGGATAGCGGATAAGCTGCGGATACTTTATGGAGTAAATTTGCGGATAGTTTTTAGAATACAATCCGAAATTGTTGAACATCATTACTAGAACCCGGATGTTTATGACATACCATATTTTTACGTTATGTTTTATCCATGGCAAATGTAAGATGATGATTGCTAATCTTTTTCAAAGTATGTCATTAAGCATAATTAACACTCAGAACTGAAATTGGTGGCCATTCTGGCTGTTGGTTGGTTCCTCAGTTTAGGGGCTGCGACAACGAGGTCATGTAGCCCCGTGTACTTTGGGTGTGTGTAGAATCTATCTGATAACCGGTGTTAATTCTGATAACTGTATTAGTGTGAATTCTGGCTGTATAACATTCATTTTAAACATGGGATATTACATACAGAGCACAGGCCCTAGGGGAACGACATTTTCCTCATGTCTAAATATGTTGCTTTAATACAGGGTCATCGAAGAATAATGCCAACATTTCAAAAATTATAGCACCGAAACCCTTTATGTTAAACGTGTAATTCTTTCACTGAACACCAGCTGGTTAAAGTAAGTTTTGTTTTGGAGGGGACGTGACCTTGCTATGCGCACACTAGATGCGCAGTAGCGAAGGTCGGCCGGGGGCGCGTGCACCAATGAAGTCCCGACCTCACCCCTTTGGATTTTTTTTTCTGGGGGTACATTAAAACCATTGTGTATGAAGAAAAAATTCCGGATTTGGAGCAGCTGCGGGAGCAAATTTCTGCCGCCATCTTGGCAGTTACTCCTGAAATGATTGCACGTACCAATCCAGCCATTGGGAAAGCGTGCGTTCAATGCTGATGTTGGTGGTCGGCCTGGCCTAGATTTTTTCTCTACAGTCCCTGCTTCCTTAAACTGATTAAACCATCGAATTACAGCTTTATAATCTGGTGCAGTTTGTCAGGCGGTGCAGTCATTTTATTTAATATTTAAAATTATTATTGCAATTCAAGCGGATTAGATTAACAAACGTGCGGATGCGGCTAACAGTCGTGCGAATGCAGGATGGAGGTGGACAAAAGTCGCGCGGATGCGGGGCGGATGTGCATAACGTTTTGTTTATCCACATAGGGCTCTACCTCCGGGCGAGAGGCAGACGCACTACCCCAACACCACGGGGTAATACTTATATACCAAACTTATCGTTCAGAAACAGCAGACCTACCAACTACCGTAACTAACAACTCGCTCTAAGCGTTTGAGCCGTAGGCTCTCAGTATCTCAGAATCCATGCAAAGAAACTGTTAAAAGCAAAAGTTAATTTCGACATAGCTCACAAGACAACGTTCAGTTACAAACTGACCTCAACATGGTTCATAAATGGGCGGTTGACAGCAAAATGAAGATAAATACGAGTAAATGTAGTCTCATGAGAATAGGGAGAGGGCGAAGGCATGATTTATCAATATAATATCGGCTCGGAAATGCTTGTAGAAGAAGACTCGAGCAAATACTTGGGCATCCATGTAAGGAATGATATGAAACGGAGTACTCATGTGGGTTGTGTCGTCTCCAAAACGTACAAATCACTTCGTTTTGTAATGCGGGTATTAAAAGGCAGAAGTTCCACCGTAAAGGAATTAGTATATTTGACCCTGGTGAGGCCAATCTTAGAATACGGCTCAGTGGTTTGGGACCCATATCAGGCACGGCTCATCAATGAGCTGGAGATGCTAGGTTTGTGCTCAACGATTTTAATCCTAGAGGTACTGTAGTGTAACTCGAATGATATAAAAATCAGGGTGGGAATGTCTAACAGAAGCACGAAATCCAGACTGTACGCTATGGAAATACACTTTCATTAATCGTGGTATTGATAATTGGAACGCATTACCTTAGAGCCTTTCCCCAATCATATTGATGTGTTTAAGAGGAGATTGAAATGTTGTGTAAATACTACGATGTAATTGCTATAGTTCCTAAATTGCGAATTGTGTATATTAACCCTTTGTGGGGAAAAACAGCTTTTTACCTTTATGTGTTTCTACATTTTAATTTATTTTAATTATTATAATTATTAATAATGTTATTTTATGTTCGACCCTGCACTATAATGAGGCTCATTATAACACTATTTTTCTTTATGAAACAGCTCAAGAAACAGTTGTTTGACCAATTAGACACTGCATGGCCTAGTGTCACAGTAGGGTAATCGAGGAGGCTCTGTTCAGTACATAAAACTGGTGAAATCTCGACAGATATTTATGAATATTTATGTTCGAACATAAAATAGATATAATTATTATCGTCGAACATAAAGAGTCGAATGCAACTCGCCTATAATGGTAATTAAGACACTCGCATACGCTCGTTTTATAAACATACTCGTGTCTTAATTATTGCCATTATAGGCTTGTTGCATAATGTACTCTTTTGTTTATCTAATTTTAATGTTTATATATTTATTTTAATTTTCAATTTACTGTATGTTGTAACGTATTTATTTTTGATATTTTTATTGAATTAATCAATTAACTAATTTTTAATTGATTCTTATAATTAATTTCATATCTTTATAGATATGTTTATTATTTTAATTTTTATATTTCTTTGATTATTGTAATTTTATTTTTATGATTGTTATTTCTATATTATATTTTACTTTTAAACTTTTTTATATTTTTTTACTCTCGAATTTGGCCAACTATGGACCGCAAGGAACTCAAGACTTATTGGCTTTCTTTCTCTTCTCTTCCCAGAAATTCTTCATCCTGTCACATCTTTGTTTTCTCTCCTCCTCGGAAATGATCCGTTTGGGCCTCCTGTTTGGTGGTTTCTCCTGAAATGATTTTACTCCGTCAACTCGACTGCGGAACTCTCTTCTATCGAGGGCCATCGGTGGAGTAATTCCAACTTCCGCTGCATCCCTCTTCACATAATCTACCCATTTAGACGAGACCTTTAACCCCATTATGTAGCTGAAGATCCTTTTGGTCAGCCTGTCTTCATCCATTCGTAGTAAATGTCCGTAGAACTTTAGCCTCCGCTTCCTCATTACGTATGTGATCTTTTCAGTACACTTGTAGTAAAGTTCTTCATTTTTCCTCTTCTTCCATGTCCCATCAGTAGTCTTCTGTGGTCCAAGTATTTTTCCCAGAATCTTCCTTTCTTTCTTTCTTTCTTTCTTTCTTTCTTTCTTTCTTTTCTAGTACTTGAAGTTCTCCCTTTTTACTTAAAATAAGACAGTCTGAAGCGTACAATCCTGCAGGTTGTACTACCGATTTGTAGTGTCCGATTTTGGCCTGGTATGATAAAGCTCGTTTGTTATATTTATTCTGTGTTAGTTTGTAGGCCAGGTCCAGTTTTCTGGTTCTTCCTTTGATTGCTTCCTTATCCAGTCCGTTGGGTTGGAGCCATTCCCCCAGGTACTTAAAATTATCTGTCCTCTTAATCTTCCATGATTTACTTCCATATATTTCTCATTTTGGTGTCTGCACTCCATATATTCCGTTTTCTCATAGGAGATTTGAAGACCTGTTCTTCCAGCTATTTCATGAAGACTCTCAAGCATCTTTCGAGCATCTTCTCGGTTGTTGGCTAAGAGAGCAAGGGTATCAGCAAAAGCTAAACACTTGACTTCAAGTTTCTGTATTCCCCTCCCCATGTGTATTCCTACAATTCCTCTCATATTCAAATCCTCTTCCCAAGTTTTCATTACTTTTTCCAAGACGATGTTGAAGAGAATTGGAGATAACCCATCTCCCTGTCTGACCCCACTCCTAATTTCAAATGGATCTGAAATTTCCCCGAGGAACTTTACTTTCGAGATGGTGTCCGTCACTGTTTGTTTAACGATTTCTCTCGTTTTTTTTTGTAAATTCCAAACTCTTTTAAGGTATTAAATAAAGTTTGTCTGTCAATCGAGTCGTATGCCTTACGAAAGTCGACAAAGATGACCACAGTGTTCAGGCTCCTTAAAGCTCTTGATCGCAGAATACTTTTCAAGTTGAAAATTTGCTCAACACATGATATGCCTTTTCGGAAACCAGCTTGGTATTCTCCAATGAGGTGATCAACTTGTTCTTCAATTCTGCTCAACAAAATCTTAGAGAGTATCTCATAGGTGATTGGAAGTAGAGAAATCCCCCTGTGATTATTTGGGTCTGTTCGAGTGCCTTTTTTATGAAGAGGGTGAATGAACGCACATTTCGAGTCCTTTGGAATATGTTCAGTATTTTTAAACTTTTATTGTTAATGATTTTACTTTTAATTCTTTTTTTTAAATTTATCCAACACATTACGTGAAGTAGATACGTATATAATATTTCATTTTAGAAATACTAGCTCTTCGGCATGACAATTCTATGGCATTTGACTGAAAGATTCAACTATCAGCATCTTTGAAAGCATAAACTGTCCTTATGACAGGTGGTTAATAAAGAGACCACTATCCCATAAAGGGTTAAGTGTGTGATATTATTGTAGGTAATAATTGTATAATTGTATAATTTTCCACCGGGAAATTATCCTCATTGGCAAATAAAATAAATGAATGAATGAACGAATTATTCTAGATTATTGGTGTGAATCTTAAATTTAAAGAAAAGTAGTCTCTTTAGTTCGTCACTACTCCTTTAGGGGATATGGACTTGGGAATTCACGTACAGTGTACTTTTAGGAGGCATATACTTGGTAGGTTACGAACTATCAACCTCCAGGGATATGAGCTAGGAATTGTAGGTAAATGAAATATAATAAAGTATAAGAATACATCCTTTATTTATTCCCAAGAATTACAATCCTTTTCATAATCATCACCGCTCAGCAGTGTCTTATCGCCCGGCTTGGAACGATAACTCTACTAAAATGAGTAAACATTACAAATAGAATTTCTAGTGCTTGCTCTTTTTGTTAATTTTATTATATTTATTTATTTATTATTTTGGCCTAAAATTTTCTTTTGAGAAGACTGTGTTCATGACCAACATCAAAGACGCTCCTCTCCACTTGGAGTTGACAGAAGCCAAGATAAGGCGAGTTAAGTGTTTTAAGTACTTGGGAGAAAAATTGCAGGACAATGGGTCGGAAAAGGATGCCATCAAAGAGCGGGCGAGAAGAATGGAAATGGCTTATCAACTAACGAAGAATACATACAACAAAAAGGGTCTATCCTGTGGGGCTAAATTCCGACACTTAGATACTGTTGTCAGACCTGAATGTCTGTATGCAGCAGAAACCCTAGACATGATTGGAAGGGTGGCCTCGAAGACATCCGAAAGAGGGAAAGGAAAATGCTCCGAAAAATTCTAGGCCCAAATATCAGGGATGGAGAGAGGAGACTCAAACCTAACAAATAACTATTCCTGAAGACAGAAAGAGTCGTAGCCCTAATAAGAAAAATGAGAATACAGTTTTATGGACACTTGGTGAAGATGAACAACGCCAGATTGACGAAGAGGATTTTTGAATTCTTCAGGAAGAGGAAGACGGAGCCGAAATGGTTACGGGAAGTGAGATTGGACTTGGATCGGATGGGGGTGAAAGAAGAAAACATAATGGACAGAGAGCGATTTAGACCGCTGGTTAAGGAGTTTGCAGGTATCCAGGATACAGAGGAGTTGTCAGTGAGGAAAGGTAGAACTTACACGGAGAAACAGAAGAAGGAAGTGGGAGAAAGGATGAAGACATATTGGCAGAGATTGAAGACAACAAATAACGTAAAAGCTGTCAAACGTGGTTCATAGTTGGCCGTAACGAATAAATATATATGTTGTGTTATTCTACATTGTACACACAGGCTTACCACCATTAGGCTACTCACGTAACCTAATTCATAAAACCCTTTAGACAAAACAAACCTAACGTAGGCCTGTAACGAGATTCAAATTGCGAGTCGCAGTCTATTATAAACACCAAAGACGAACTACAATAATAGTTTCAATACATTGGTACAAAATTTAAACCTTAACACAGTGATCAAGATCTGATGATGGCCTCTAGAAGGTCGAAACGTGTAATCCTAAATTAGCTTGCCACGGTGGGTGAGTGGATAGCGTGTCGGTCCTGGCCGTGGTAAGTGATTTTTGAAAAGCGGCAAAAATACGACACGCATGTCATACGATGTTGGCATGTCAAATAACCCATTTGAATTCAGTAGGCCGTGTTTATAATGGCAAAATTAATCTCGGGAGTTTCCGCCAACACAAAGTTCCACATTTCTCTACTAGAAAGCGCTATAGTGTTCAAGGAGATTAGATATCTAACCTCCTTGACTTTCATAGTGATTCAAGGAACAACGAAATCCGACATGCAAGCTACCCTCTGGGTGTCAAATTACAAAGCTTGCACCCGGCACCCGAGGCCATACGATATTATTATTATTATTATTATCCTAAATTGCCCCATTATAATAGTGATACTTAACTAATACATGTAATTTTTTACAGGAGTGTATTTTCATATTTTATACATTGGTTGGTTGGTTCCTCAGTTTAGGGGCTACGACAACGCGGTCATGTAGCTCCGTGTACTTTGGGTGTGAGTAGAATCTGTCTGATAACCGGTGTTAATTGTGATGACTGAATTAGTGTGTGTTTCTGTTTCTTAATTCAAGTAAGGACTACATACTTTCTAGTAGTTCCTAATTTTGCCGCCAAACGCCACCGTCAACAAATACTAGTCCATAACTTGGCTACTAGACGCCACCGCAGTCGGCTCCTGGCAACGAACGTAGGAACCTGAGCGTTGTTTTACATTTTAACCTAGGTGTAATTATTGGAAGGTTCTTTAACATGTCATAAATCAATGCCATGGGATCGCCGGCTTTACTCCCCCTCCGAAAGAAGGCATACTGAGGGATTTTTAACGCTCTTAAAAACCTGACGACTTCGGCCGGGTTTGAACCCGCGATCTTGAGCATAGAAGCTCATCATGCTACCAACTACGCCACCGAAGCCGCATGTTATACTTTGCACCCCGCCCAGTTATTGGGACAAATTCGTGTTGACTGACTGAAGAGCTACAAATGACAGTAGAAGGATTAGCTAGGTCTTTTGGGGGTGGATGAGCAGGGGAACTAGTTGAAGTATTGCCCAGGACGAACTCACAGGAGTATACACAGATCCTAGACAAATGCATGCTAGGCCTACCTCTGCCCTGTGGAGGAGATGACCAATATCAACCTTGTGCATGATAACAGCACTACCTGGACCGGGCTTCGAGAACACACTGAAGTGTATGTGCTGGGGTTGCCGCTAAATCTCCGAACTTCAATCTCATCGAGCACATCTGGTTGTGGATGGTCACAGGCTGGTAATCGTGTGGGTAACGCACAATACAAGCTCTAATGAGACGACATGCTGATTATGTCTGGGAGAGCATCAAGATGCGTCCATGCATTTGTATTTCTGTGGTGTCCATTATCCCTTGGAGGCTCAATGAGGGATGGTGGTCGTCCTATTAAGGATTTGAAGACCGTTTT
This sequence comes from Meconema thalassinum, assembly GCA_946902985.2. Classification (NCBI taxonomy): domain Eukaryota; kingdom Metazoa; phylum Arthropoda; class Insecta; order Orthoptera; family Tettigoniidae; genus Meconema; species Meconema thalassinum. The sequence goes on from OX336391.1 coordinate 221,520,725, forward strand.
ATTTACAAACTCCTAATTTGTTACACATTCCTTATTCGAAAATATATTATTTATTACTTTTTACTGTAAAGAATGGCCTGTTTGCTATCTCTTGATGAGTGCAGTACATTTGCATTTATCTGTTGGCACAGGCTAGAGTAAAATGTGGCTTATCACCGATGGCTCAGTCTCACTCATGGCTGTGATTATATGGAAGCTACGGAGGTATGGGTGGTGCTTGGCTGTGTCCCAATAGTACAATTTCAGCCGTAGTGAACTAGATAGTCGACTACTTTACAGGATGTGACGTCAGAAGTCGTGATCCAATACTGCTTAGCATATAGCAATCAAGTCTGTAGTAGCTAGTGAACGAAAGTGCTTGCTAGATTGGCCGACTACGTCAAGGAAGTTCTAGAAATTGTAGCTTATCGGTATTGTAGGTTATATAAATTGTAGGTTGTCTTTGACTTAAGCCAAACACAAACCATAATTAGGGCTCGGCTAAAAAGTGATAATCTTGGCGCATCCTTGATCGTATCGTTCAGGTATTGTTTTTTTAAAACAGCTGATGAAAGCGCAAAGAGCTTACAAGGAGTAGCAGATCACCGCCATCTTGGGTGTTGGTTTTGCACCAGCATGTAAGTCCAGTGCGTTTCAGAACACAAGTCTATGAAGGAGGCTGTGATCAAGCATACATGTCCCAAATCTCCGTAGTGCACAGCACATAGCACATAGTAGCTAGCAGCTAGTCAATAGCAGACAACTTGAGTATTGGGACACAGCCTTAGTAATGACATCCAGGGCCCAGTCAGTGCCTGTGGATGCTGTGAAAGGTTCTACTCATAGGGTTAGTACTGCTGTTCTGACACAGTGAGGAAAGCAATGGTAAACTACCTCACTCCTCTTCTTGACTAGTATGCCTCAATATAGTGATGCCTCGGGTTTTTGTTGGGTATCTACCCACAAAACCAAACGGCGGTACTTTTTGAGGATCCAACCAGCCTTCGGGCTGACTACTTACAGACAGACTGTAAAGAAAACCCTATTGTTTTCAACACCTACAACATTCTTTATCCAAAGCCATGAAATTCCTTGGCAAACTCTACCGCTTCTCAGAAATATCAAATTCCACAGCTCTTCGCCTTCTATTACCTCTCGATAATCCAGCCCATTGCAAACTACTGCTCTCCCATTTGGGCAACTTCTTGCCCGTCAGTCATAGCTAAATTAAACAGAATTCAATCCTTCTTTTCTGCCATTGTAAGGAACAGAATGCCAAGGCTTAGACACTATGCAGGTACTTTCAGCCAAAAAAATCCCTCCCCTCAACACGACACGACAGGTAACTAACCTGTCCTTTCTATATTCTATCTTAAATGGCTATTACCGTTCGGACCACCTGCTGTCATTTTCAAACTAAGAGCCCCTTCCCGTTCTACCAGGCTCAAGGATATTCTCCGCAGTCCACACACTAAACATTCCATAATCCAAAGATCCTTTCAACACCGCATATTATCATCCCTGAACAATAGCATTGCAATTAAACGCGAGCTGGACATACACAAACAACAGGACGTTCCTGAAGCAGGTGAACAAGAACTTAAACTTGGCCATTGACGACGCGGCTACGATCAAGGACATTCTACCGGCTCCTGGACTTATTTTGTTTGGAGATTTGTTACATTTTATTTTATATTTTACTTTTGTTACTTGGTTGCTATTTGTACAAGCGTGAAGGGCTCGTATAGCTGTAGTTAGTGCTTTGATTAATAAATAAACAAGTAGTTCCGTGAAGATCTATACAACCTAGTTTCATATATCCTACTTATGTTAATTGCCTCTGTCAACATACAACATTTCAGTTTGATTGCTGTAATAGATTCGTAGATATCGAAAACCGACTAAATATTGCGGATGATCGCCATGTTGGATTTTTATATATGTAGATCTTATAGTTATGTACTGTTACATTAAGATTATTGTGTACGTGTAGTATTCAAACTTCAATCGCATGATTAGGACACAAGAAGTAAAAACGAGGCTTGACAATTTCGCACAGCTGCCATCTTGTGATTATGAAAACAATTGAAACAAGTAGTTCCGTAAAGAACTATACAGCCTATTTTCATATATCCTGCTCATGTTAATTTCTTCTAACAACAAACAAAATTTCAGTTTAATTGCTGTAACAGATTCGTAGATATTGAGAACCGTCTAAATATTTCAGATTGTCGCCAGGTTGGATTTTTATTTTTGTACTATTACATTAAGATTATTGTGTACGTGTGGTATTCAAACTTCAATCGCATGATTAGAACACAAGAAGTAAAAACGAGATTTAAAAATTACGCAGAGCAGCCATCTTGTGATTATGCAAACAATTGAAATAAATTAGATGCCAGTGGATCAACATTTGTATAAGCATTTAACGTGCTACGTTTCACAGCACTCGGATAGTTAATTCGCGAGAATCGTCCATTTAAATATTTATACTTCGCGTCGCCGCCATGTTGGATTTGTGCTCACCAGGTTAATGAAAGTCCTATAGGTGAACATATGTTCATAGTCTCTATGAACATACAAAAATTCAGTTTGGTTGCTGTAAAAGATTCATAGATATTGAGAACCGTCTAAATATTTCGGAAGCTCGCCATTTAGGATTGTTATATGTATAGGCCATAGAATTATGTACCATTTGAGGACAATTATTGCCTAGGTTCATTATTCAAACTTTCACTTCGATCGCATGATTAAGACACAAGAAATAAAAACTTAATTTAAAAATTTCGCACAGCCGCCATATTGAGGTTATGTAAACAATTGATTTAAACTAGATGGCAGTGCATTACAATCTGCAAAATCATTTACTGTACCACATTTCACTGCGCTCAGAGAGTTAAATCACGAGAAAAGTCTATTCAAATATTTCAAATTCGCTTGGTCGCCATGTTCGTTTTTTACTTTACAAGTTTATGAAGTATACATAGATAAACTTGTACCAGTACCCTTTATCACCGTACAAAATTGCAGGGTAATATCTGTAATAGTTTCGGAGATATAGAATGTCAGTGAAATATTTCGCACAGCCGCCATTTTGAGGTTATGTAAACAATCGAACTAAATTAGACTCCAGTGCATTACTATGTGTATAAACACTTGCTGTACCTAGTTTCATTACGTTTGGATGGTTAAATCGTGAGAAAAGTCTATTTAAAAGTCTCAACTTCGCTTGGTCGCCATGTTCGTTTTCTACTTTACAAGTTTATGAAATATACATAGGTAAACTTGTATCAGTACCCTTTATCACCGTACTAAATTGCAGGGTGATATCTGTAATAGTTTCGGAGATATAGAATGTCAGTGAAATATTTCGCACAGCCGCCATTTTGAAGTTATGTAAACAATTGAACTAAATTAGACTCCAGTGCATTACAATGTGTATAGACATTTGCTGTACCAAGTTTCATTACGTGTGGATAGTTAAATCGCGAGAAAAGTCTATTTAAAAGTCTCAACTTCGCTTGACCGCCATGTTGGTTTTGTAGTCACCAGGTTTTTGAAAGTCACATAGGTGAACTTCTAGTAGTACCCTTTATCACCGTACACAATTTCAGGGCGATATCGGTAATAGTTTCGGAGATATTGAATGCTAGTGAAATATTTCGCACAGCCGCCATTTTGCATTGGTGAGACGTAACAAAATTTGAAGGGCACGGTCGAGGTCGCCGGGAATAGTGCTATGAACATACCGAGTTTCATTGAAATCGCTCCAGCCGTTTAGATTTTATTAGGGGGGGACACACACACGAATCACACACACACACACACACACACACACGCACACACACACGGACAAAAGGTGATCTCATAAGCCTATTTTTTCAAAATTGAAAATAGGCTAAAAATATAGATGCCAGTGGATTAACATTTGTATAAGGATTTACTGTACCAAGTGTCACTGCACTCGGATGGTTAAATTGCGAGAAACGACCTTGTGAATATTTATATTTCGCCGCCATGTTGGATTTGTGATCACCAGGTTATTGAAAGTCCTATAGGTGAACTTATGTTCATAGCCCCTATGAACATTAAAAAAATCAGTTTGATTGCTGTAATAGATTCGTAGATATTGAGATCCATCTAAATATTTCGGATGGTCACCATGTTGGATTGTTATACAGCATGTATAGGCCATAGAGTTATGCACCATTAAATGAAAATTATTGCGTAGGTTCATTATTCAAACTTTCACTTCGATCGCATGATTACGACACAAGAAATAACAACTAAATTTTAAAATTCGCACAGCCGCCATATTGTGGTTATATAAAGAATTGAACTAAATTGGATACCTGTGCATTACATTGTGTACAAACATTTCCTGTACCAAGTTTCATTGCGTTTGGATCATCAAATCACGAGAAAGGTCGATTTAAAATTTTCAACTTCGCTTGGCCGCCATATTCGTTTTGTAGTTAACCGGTTTTTGAAAGTCTTATAGTTAAACTTCCAGTAGTGCCCTTTATCTCCGTACAAAATTTCAGGGTGATACCGCTAATAGTTGCAGAGATATGGAATGCTGTTAAAATATTTCGGACAGCCGCCATCTTGAGGTTATGTAAACAATTGAACGTAGTTAGATGTCGGTGCATTACAATATGTATACGTATATACCGTATCAAGTTGTATTGCGTTTGATTGGTTAAATCGCGAGAAACGTCTATTTAAAAGTCGCAAATTCGCTTGGCCACCATGTTGATTTTGTAATTACCAGGTTTTCAAAGGTCACACAGGTGAACTTCTAGTAGTTCCCTTTATCACCGAAAAATATTCCAAGGTGATATCGATAATAGTTTCGGAGATATTGAATGCTGGTGAAATATTTCGCACAGCCATCATGTTGGATTGGTCAGAAGTAACAAAATTTGAAGGGCACGATCGGGGTCGTCCGGAATAGTGCTATGAACTTACCGAGTTTCATTGAAATCGCTCAAGCCGTTTAGAAGTTATTGCACCATCACACATACACGCACACACAGACAGACTACACGGACAAAAGGTGATCTCATGAGCCTATTTTTTCATAAATGAAAATAGGCTAAAAATAATAAAATCTTTTAAAATCTTATTTATCGAATTTACGATTTAATCTCATTTCAAGTAAAAAGGAAAATTTGTTTAATTTACTTGTCTTCTAGCAAGGAAACAAAAATCACTAAACGATATTTTTCTTCAAGGGATTGCTTTAACCCGTAAGTGGTGGCGCGGGGTATTTTGTGACACGGCGAAAATTCATTTTGTTAGAGTGTGCTTCTTTCTAAACGTAGAGACCTTGGTTACCACATACCTCTCCCCACATTACTTGCCGTTAGTCTGAGGTCAGTAACAAAGGTATTCATTCTTAGAAAGAGGGATTGTTGTCCAACGTTGCGTGCCCTGGGTGCGTGTTAGAGAACCCCATAGTTGATTTATTGAAAGCCCCTTTTTTTCGTAAGTTTTGTAAATATTGGTTGAATGGTTCCTTGGTGTTTCATTTAGCTACTGGGAACATCGTAATAACCTATGCTAGTGTGGTAACTTATCTATGGATTCATGTATATTGTTTGGTAACCTATGCTGTCAAATTAATATGATTTTATTTTCAATAAAATATCACGCAATTGGGTTAATAAACCCAATACATCATTGTATGATTCATAAAACTTAGTAATTTTGTTATCAGAGCAAGTTCCGTCATAGGGGTCAGAAAGTTCCCCGCGCCTCCACTCACGATGCATCAACTAGCGCCACCTTTCCAGGGTGAAGAGGGAACATCCACCTTAAGAAGCAAACTCAATAACTATTTTAATATTATAGCCATGCCTCTCATAGATCTTGTACAACAATTCCTTAAGTGTGGAGGACTGTCGGAACTGTTCAGTTGGCACCACTGCACTCGTAATAATATAATACAACTAGGGAACATTTTTCAAACTTATTATTTCATTTCCTCTCGATGTTATGAACGCAATTTGTTTGAGCCGTTTGTTCCCCAACTCCTGCGAAACGATTAGAACTTGCGAGGTCCGCTAAGTTTGTTCAATGAGTTGACAGAAATGGAAAATAGCATGAGGGGTTATCTGCTTCATTGAGGAGAGAGAGAACTTTTTCATTAATTCTTAATACAACGGCTTGGATTTTATAACAGAGTTGGCTACGGGGCGAACGCCAAATCGATTGCATTATTGAAACGCATCCTCCAGTTCTCCAAATTTACCGAAAACAAACAAGCATACGTAATAGACAATGAATCATTCTTCCTGGATGACATCAAATGCACCTTCAACCTACAGGACACACCTGCCTCCATCTGTGTCCTCGAAGAGAGAAGAGGAAAGGCATGGCAGATTACAGCGGATATTCAATCCACGGGTGCACTACAGACAGACACATGGAAAGGCCCAATCTTCGAGCTCAGACATGTATAGGCCTATACAAGATTCGCCGGCCACGGCTTTCACTGGAAGATCTGCATGACCGACGGCCACCACACACAGGTTGACAACTGCAAATGCTAAATGTGTGGATTGAAATGAACGCAGTATCACATGAAAAACTGCTCCTAGAAGACAATTACACTCGCCAATTAGGCCAAAGACCTGTAAATTCATGTAAACGTGTCTTAGGTGCAAAGTTTGCTTTGTAAATAATAAATACCTTATTCTTCACATAAATAAAGTATTTCATGGAAGCAAGGGAGCAAATCCTTGAACTAGAGAAACAAGCAGCCAAAATAGGTCTTCACATTTCTTTCGAAAAATCCAAGATCATGAGGAACAACAAACACCCTCGTAAATACTTCAAAGTTATTGAACAAAAAATTGGAATAGTAGAAGAATTCAAATATCTCGGAGAATGGATTAGTTGGAATGCTGGGGAACGTAAAGCAATGGAATCCAGGAAAAATAAGCTTGAACTGGCCTTCCAATTTACAGAAGATACATACAATAAACAAGATGTTCAGTAAAGAACATATAGCCTACTTTCTCCTAAATATATGGGTATTGTTATAACTCTTTGTCCTTTTCAAGGAGTATAATTGAATGTTGGTTGTAGTAGCTTGTTGAAATACAACGTTCTATAGGGATATTAAACATGAATATGAGGTGCCCTTTGCTAGTGCTACCTCTGTAAAAAATTTCATTCAATTCGGTTTCACCGTGTTTGAATTGATATGAGGAATGGATTTGCACACATACATGGCCGCTATTTGCAAACTATTGGGCTGATGACCTTGTAGTTAGTCATTAAATGCTTTCCACAAAAAGGCATGTTGTTGCAAAATCTGGTAGAGATCAAATTATCAGGATGGTCGTAATTTGATTTAAGCTTTTAAGATTTGGGTGGCCGTCATTCCGTTTCCGTCAAGATAGCGGCGATATAAAACATGACACTGAGGTGCCCTTTGCTAGTGCTACCTCTGCACCAAATTTCGTTCAATTCGGTTTCACCGTGTTTGAATTGATAGGGGGAATAGATTTGCACACATACTTGGCCACCATCTGCAAACTATTGGGCTGATAATCTTGCAGTTTTGTCAGAATATGCTTCCCACATAAAGATATGTTGTTGCAAAATTTGCTAGAGACTAGATTATTAGGTTGGTCGTAATTACATTTTAGCTTTTAACATTTGGGTGGCCGCGATTACGTTTCCGTCAAGATGGCGGTGATATAAAACATGACACTGAGGTGCCCTTTGCTAGTGCTACCTATGTACCAAATTTCGTTCCATTCGGTTTCACCGTGTTCGAATTGATAGGGGAATCGATTTTCACACAAAGATGGCCGCCATCCGCAAAATATTAGGCTAATGACGTATTAGTTGGGTCAGAGGATGCTCCCTCCATAAAGGTATGTTGTTGCAAAATTTGGTAGAGATCGGATGATTAGGTTAATCATAATTTGATTTAAGCTTTGAACATTTGTGTGGCCGCCATTACGTTTCCTTCAAGATGGCGGCGATATAAAACATGACACTGAGGTGCCCTTTGCTAGTGCTACCTCTGTACCAAATTTCGTTCCATTCGTTTTCACCGTGTTCGAATTAATAGGGGGAATCGATTTTGACACAAAGATGGCCGCCTTCCGCAAACTATTAGGCTAATGACCTATTAATTTGGTCAAAGGATGCTCCCTCCAGAAAGGTATGTTGTTGCAAAATTTGGTAGAGATCGTATGATTATGTTAGTCGTAATTTGATTTAAGCTTTGAACATTTCTGTAGCCGCCATTACGTTTCTGTCAAGATGGCGGCGATATAAAACATGACACTGAGGTGTCCTTTGCTAGTGCTACCTTTGTACCAAATTTCGCTCAATTCGCGTTCACCGTGTTCGAATTGATAGGGGGGGGGACAGACATTCAGAGTACACACACTCACACACACACAACACACACACAGACTCACACACACACACACACATACACACACACAGACAGACACACTTTTTTTCGCCCTGTGTTGATCTCATAAGTCTACTTTCATTTTTTGCAAAAATCGAAAGTAGGCTAAAAATCCCTTTCATGGGGATCCAAAATTTAACATTACAAAACAGTGATTAAGCCAGGAGCACTGTGCGCAGCAGAAACACTAACTATACATTTTAAGGGCCAAATGGAAAAACTCGAGCTGAAGCAAGGGAAAATTTTAAGAAAATTATAGGACCAAAATTTCAGGATAACAAGATGATATACATTAGGAATGAAGCTCTCTTCCACAAAATTGAAAAACTCTCAGATACCATGCGAAAAAGGAGGATACATTTTTACGGTCATCTTCTGAGAATGGATTCTAATAGATTAACGAAACAAATCTTTGACTTTTTCCGTAATCGTAAAACAAAACCCAACTGGTTTAAAGAAATTGAAAAAGACCTAGTAGAATTGAAAATGACAGAAACGTCATTACTCGATCGAACAGCCAAATTAATTACTAAAGGCGAAAATATAAGGTTCTATGACAGAGCTACACTAAAATCCAAACCCATTATCTCGGATGAAGAGAGGAAAAGAAGATCGGAGAGACTGAAGAAGTACTGGGCTCTACGGAAAGAACAGCGTACAGGGAAATGATTGATTCAACGTACCCCACAGAGGGTGAAACGAAAGAAGAAGAAAGAAAGTATTACATACCGTAGATTGGAAACCTATTGTTATATCTCCGCCTGAGGGCACGGTCTTAAGCAATAGGCAGATCAGGGGTTCTGCAAGATTATGTATTAGGATCGTTATCGTGTCCTTACTGATAGCTTCTGATAGGGATTATAATACATTCCAGCTGTACAAGGAAATGGGAGTGGGACGTGATTCCGGAATTCAGGGAATACTCCCCAATGAAAGAGTTGGAATGTTTAACGCCGAGTTTATTTCGAGTGGGAGTAAGATAATCTACCACCATGGACACAAGGATTGAATGGACAATCCTGAAATTTATTTATTTATTCGTATCAGAAGTATACATTTTACATTTTTAAATTGTATTTAATAACACACATATCAAATAGTGTGAGTCCAAAATTTTGCCAAGTCATGGTCAATAGGTATCGCAGCCATCAAATCCTCCATTGTGCAACTTAAAGGTCACTTACTGCAATTCATGAAATGGAGTGTGGTTTGGATTTCACCACAATCACATAGCCTGGATGTGCCAGGAAAACCCCACTTTATCATATTGATTCTTGATCTACCAACACCAGTGCGAAGCCTGTTCAACGACTTCCACGTGGATCAGTGTTCCTCATGTCCTGGAGGGAGAAGTTCAATTGGTAGCATCCAGCTATCAAGTGAGTATTTATAGATCTCCATAATCTTAACGTTGGGGACTTAGCAGATTCGTGTAAATCTTCTGTTGTATTCAGGAAGCTCCTCCTGGACCTCAGTCGTCGATGAGCAGTTTCATATCCGTACAAAGGGTGTGCACATGAGGTAATTGCTTTGATTTTCTCAGTCATGGCTGCAACTTTTCTTCTAATATCTGGTGGGAAGATTCCAGCCAAACAGTAGATTCTATCTCGTGATGTTGGTCTCATACAGCCAGTGATAAGTCGCCATGTTTCATAAAGAGAAGTGTCAACTTGTTTAGCATGTACCAAACAGGACAAGCGTACTCTGCAGCGGAGTAACACAGAGCCGGGGCTGTAGTTCTCATCGTCTTTGGCTGTGTAACCCAATTAGTTCCAGACAGTTTGCGAAGGATGTTGTTTATAGCTGACACTTTTTGCTTGACGTTTATGCAATGCTGTTTATAGGTGACAGCATGATCCAAAGTTACACCTAAATATTTAGGAGTTGGGCAGTGATCTAGTTGAGTGCCTTCCCATGCTACCTTTAATTTCCTTGAAGCCTGTCTGTTCTTTAGATGGAAGGCACATACCTGAGTTTTAGATGAATGGTTTCCTCTGTAGTGGTAGGATAGTTCAGAAAGAGCCTCTGATAGCTTACCTTCTGTAGTCTCAAAGCTGTTTTCTTGAGTAGCAATAGCTCGATCATCCGCGAATATAAAGCTTTTGGTATAAGTGGAAGAGGTTGGTCATTCTTATAGATATTGAAGAGCATTGGGGCGAGAACACTGCCCTGTGGCAAGCCATTCTTTTGCTTCCTCCATTGACTATTCTGATCTTGAAATTCGACAAAGAACTTACGATTTTGAAGAAGATTGCTAATGACTTGAGTCATCTTGTCATGTTATATAATTTGCGCAACAGTACACGATGATTAACTGTTTCATATGCAGCGGATAAATCGATAAAACCGCCCCTGTGATATTATGATTTTTGAACCCATCTTCAATATATTGTGTCAGATGGAAGACACGTGAGGTACGACATTTCCCTTTACGAAATCCGGCTTGCTCTGGAATGAGGGAGGTTCGATGATCGCTGTAAGTCATTCAAGGATCATCCGTTCTAGGATCTTGTACAGATGACACAACAGTGAGATAGGTCTGTAATTCTTCGGATCGTTTGGATCTTTTCTTGGTTTGAAATCCTGAAATAAAATCGGAGAACTGGTTCTCACCTGTTCCCTGAGCTTTGCTAGCGATGGTGCTCTCTAGTTCCACCTCAGCTGCGTGCCCCTTGGTCAACGAGAGTCCAATGATCCAACTTGCCCGATCTCCAAATCGGCAGGCAATTGACCTCTGTGTTGGTCCGTCCTCTTATGACCTGACCCCGCAGTTTCTTATCGCGAGGAAGCGAGGTTATTGTTGACCAGGTTAGCTGGGGTTGAATGTCCGATACGCTTTCGCCTTCAACCGACATGGGGACATAACACCAGTCGACCACTCTTCTTTTCTTCGTATTTTGGGAAATGTTTCACAATTTGAACTTCCCAAAAACTTCCTTGAGAGAGAAAACTTAGTGGGACAATGCAGGCGAAATAAATCGTAAACGTGAAATAGGCAGGTGAAAAGTTAAACGAAGTAAACAGCTTCTGTTACTTAGGCAACAAAACAACCTGTGATGGACAAAGCAAAGAGGATGTATAATGCAGATTGGCTCAGGTAAGAAAGCATTTCTAGAGAAAATAACTTTGTCGGCATCAAATTTATATTTAGGTACTAGAAAGTCATTTTAAAGCCTTTGTCAGGAGCGTGGCGCTCTATGGAAGTGAAACTGGGACTATTGGCGCAGCACAAAAGAGGAAAATAGAATCATTTGAAATATGGTGTTACAGGAGAATGATGAAGACCAGATGGGTAGATAGAGTATCAAATGAAGAGGTATTAAGATGAAAAGGAGAGATGGTTTTGGTGACTGCTAATGAAGAGAATAGATAGGTTGGTAGGACACAATTAAGACACCCAGGAATAGCAAATTTAGTTATGTAAAGAAGTGTCAAGGACTAGAACTGTAGGGGTAGACTAAGGTTAAGAGATTGCCTGGGATGTGGTAGCTATGTAGAGAAAAACGACTAGCTCAGGACACGTAGCCATGGAGAGCTGCATCAAACCAGCCAATAGATTGTAGATTCAAACAACAACAACAACAACAACAACAACATCAATATGTAATATGAATTAAACATCACTCAGAATAAGAATTTGTGTTCACGGATTTATTGAATCCCCTAGAATGATAGTTTAGAAAATAAGATTTTATCTTGCATTATAAGTTACTATCAGAAGTACCCGTTCTTCGAACGGTGTTTGTTGTTAACACCAGACATTGTCAATTGAGCTACTGTTGCAGTGGTTAGCGGTTTGTCATTCCTTCAAGTTTATCAGAACGAAGTTACTTTTCTGGGAATATCACACACACTGTTAATTTAAGGCCCTTAAAATGTAGTTTTCGGAGACCCTTTATAGATTCCCGAATTTTGTGTCTCACATTGAGAAGCGCAACATATGCTTTGGTCGTCCTTCTAGGATAATTTTTATATTTCGCCTATTTAGCATGTATTTTGAGAAGTTTTTCTCTATATCCACCCTTCTACTGTATGAAAAGTACGATGAAGAGTTTTATAAATGAGTGGTGTGTTGACTCTCATGGTTACCATACCTAAATTTAAGATGCACCAAGCATCCGAACACGAGGTATACGCGTACATAAAGATACACAGAAAGACAGACAGACAATTCTATTGTCTACAACATATTACCCAGATATCCAAATATGGGTATATCTACCACACAGTATCAAATAAAATCATCCTTATGATGAACCCGTATGTCGACAAAAAAAATAGTTAAAATGTGCTCTCAGACTAAATTCACCTAACGTGTACTTCCTGACGTGAAATACAATTGAAAGTCTTTTAGACGAAACGCAATACACGTCACATAAAAACTGACCCTCTACGTAGTGCTAGGTGCCCATACACAGGAAGACCCCTTTCATAAATTATAAAGGCTTGAGGTGCATGAAAATTCAGGTTCTCTAGACTCAAATTGCCCAAATTCCTAAAAGCCGCAAAAAATGCTAGTTCAATTCAGGAATTTTTGAAAATAATGTTGCTGTTTGGAGATATAATAGACCTTCTGTACTATATGTCGAACGTGAAAATTCCATGAAAAAATTCTAGGTTACCCCATTCACCCACTTAATTGCATTGATGAATTATACGGTCTACGTTAGTTCCGTGATAACCTTATAGCCATTTGCAAACTTTCACAGAAATGTAATAAATGGAGTGTCATTGCTTCTTACAGAAATAGATGGATAGTTGTATGCCACCCCATGAGATAATGTTCTCATGGTAACCGATTTGCATTCCTTCATTAGTTTGTTAAATTAAATTAAATTAGTTTTCTGGGAATATTTCACAAACTGTTGGATTTAGAGCCTTATAATGTAGTTTTCGAGGACCCTTTAGGGCCCCCGAGTTTTGTTTCTGGCACCGAGGGGCTTTGTCTCGTCGTTGTACGCCATTATATAATACTAATAATAATATAATATAGGGAGAAATTATAACACCTATTTTTTATTATTTTTTATTCAGCCAATGGCCATGTACTTTTCTTTTCAGGACGGGTCAGGGAAGGGATATTATCAGAGAAAGAAGCATTCACATCGCGCTTGAGCAAAATGGAAATGGCCTACCATTTAACTAAGGACATCTATATGAAAAGGTCAATATCCTTCAACGCAAAACTAAAACATTACTGCAGTGTCATCCGTCCGGAAGTCTTGCATGCTTCTGAATGCCTCACGATGAACAAAAAAGGCTTGGTCGAGAAACTGGAGGCCAAAGAAAGAAAAATTTTGAGAAAGATATTGGGTTCCATCAAAGATAATGGGGAATACCGAAAACGGCATAACCATGACCTATATACTCATGTGGAGAAGATAAGCAACGTCATCCGGAAGAGAAGGTTACCATTTGTTGGGCATGTGAAACGAATGAGCCCAGCGAGACTGACCAACCGCAACATAACTTACTTTCAGGAGAGGAAAACAAAATGGGCCTGGTTCATTGAACTCGATAAAGATCTGAAAGTAGTGGGGATTACACCAACAGACATTCAGGAGTGCGTCCCACTCAAAGGGAAACTTCAAGCTTGTAAAGGTTTCCAAGAAAAACCGAAGCTGAAAACGGGAAAGATTTGGACCCAGGAACGGAAGGAAGTCCACCGAGAACGAATGCGGGAGTACAGGGCAAACATCAAAGCCAGTAGGAGACGGTTGGTATGACGCGGTCCATAGATGGCCTATACGAAATGAATGAATGAATAATATGGGGATAGGAATATAATAGACCTGCCGTACCACACCCGCAGGTGTAAATCGCGTGAAAAAATTTTAGCGTACCCCTTGATCCCCTTAAGCGCGTTAAACGTATTGATGAATTTTACGGCTTTGGTTACGTGATAACCTTCTAGCCGTTTGCAAACTTTCACACCAATGTAATTAATGGAATTGCATTGCGTCTTACAGCAATAGATGGGACCTCTGAGAATCCGTTGGCATGGTTACTGGCTTGCATTCGTTCATTAGTTTATTAAATTAAATAAGTTTTCTGGGAATATCTAAAAAACGGTTGGTCTTCGGTCCTTAAAATGTGGTTTTCGGGGACCCGAGTTTTGTCTCTCACATTGAGGGGCTGAAAATGAGTTTTGTCTCGTCCTTCTACGCCTATTTCAGCATGTATTTTAAGGAGGTAGGCCCCCTTTTATGAGAGGTACGGAGAAGAGTTACATCAATTATTGGTGTCGTGCCTCTGATGGATATCTGTACCAAATTTTACGTTGATACACCCAGCCGTTCTCGAGTTCTAAGGGAACAAATTTGTCCACAGACAAACAAACATACAGACAGACAAACAAAAAAATTATTTTCACGCGCATCCATCACAAAACAGTCTGAAACGTGTAATCATCTCAAATTTCCGTAGAAATTCAGAGATAAACACACAAATTTTCATTTTTATATATAGACAGATATACTGCACCGCTCGGTGTTGACCGTGTTTTATTGCACAGATTCTGGTTTTACTCGCTAACCGTTGGATATATACGAAAAGTGATAAGGACCTTTCGGATAGAAAATTAAATGTTAAAGCTCATGTATACCATCAAAAGTTTGCTATTTCTTAGCGTTCTCTTTTTATTTGAAAAGGAAATATGAAATTTTGAAACCAAAGGGTGTAGTGACGTCACAAATGTCGGTTTTACTCGCTAACTCTTGGAGATACACGAGAAGTGATAAGGACCATTCGGATAGGAAATTAAATTTCAAAGCTCGTGTGAGCCATCGAAAGTTGGCTATTTCCTACCGTTCTCTTTTTATTTGATATGGAAATATGAAATTTTGAAACCAAAGGGTCTAATGACGTCACTAAAATAGTCGCCATTTTTTGATAGTGCAAAATTTCGAAATCAAAAGTATCCTATATGTAAACCTGGTAAATCAGCTACATCCGTGCATAATGTCATTTAAATCGGACCAGTGGTTCTTGAGTTATTGAGTAACAGACAGACAGACAGACAGAAAGACAGACACACACCATCTCATTTTTAGCCTAGTTTCGATTTTTGAAAAAAATGAAAGTAGACTTATGAGATCACTACAGGGCGAAAAAAAGTGTGTCTGTCTGTGTGTGAGTCTGTGTGTGTGTGTGTACTCTGAATGTCTGTCCCCCCTATCAATTCGAACACGGTTAAACCGAATTGAACGAAATTTGGTACAGAGGTAGCACTGGCAAAGGGCACCTCAGTGTCATGTTTTATATTGCCGCCATCTTTACCAAAAGGTAATGGCGGCCAATCGAATGGTCAAAACTTAATAATGCATTACGACCAAACTAATCATCGGATCTTTACCAAATTTGGTAACAACCTACCTTCATATGGGACGCGTCTTGTGCCCAAACTACAAGGTCATCAAACGTACCATTTCAGGATGGCGGCCGTGTGAATTATGCAAAATTTAGAATCCATAACATGGGACCCACCAGTTCCGATTATCGAACCAAGAATCGTTTAATCTGTTCTAAGCGACGTGGTTCGTTCGAAATTAAAAGTTTATATTGTAATATTATAATCTAGAAGTGACTTTAAAAATCTGAATCGTCTCGGCTATTTGACAAGATGGCAGCTGATCTCTCGTTCTGACCTATATTTTACTAATTTCAGTATGTTGCACGCAATATAACCTACTGATAAAAATTATATGAACTTAATATGAAATGAACTCGGTATGAAATATACTCCAGTGAAAAAATCTTCAGTCCAAGTGATTCTTTGCTAATACAGTACGTTATATGTATTTAATCGATAACGCGTGAGTTATGAGTGTACGATTGGCTGTGTGGTTAGAGCTCCCGTCTCTCATGTGGCTGGCCGGGGTTAAAATCCTATCTGAGTAGAACTTTTTTGCTTGATTTTTTTATATTTATTGTTTCTTGAGTACTGAGACGTTATAAAATAAAGCGTTATATGGTGCGTTTTGCAATGGAAATTATATATTAAAAAAACGACATTCTCCACCGGAGTGACATCTACCAGCCTTCAGTTGTACTATGCAGAAACTATAGATTCGAGCAGCGCTCTATACCGGCCAGTTAGTGAACCCAGTCTTAACGACTGCTAGGAGTAATAATACAGTAACATTCGTTTATTCCTTGTGCACATCGAACCAAGAATCGTTTAATCTGTTCTAAGCGACGTGGTTCGTTCGAAATTAAAAGTTTATATTGTAATATTATAATCTAGAAGTGACTTTAAAATTCTGAATCGTCTCGGCTATTTGACAAGATGGCAGCTGATCTCTCGTTCTGACCTACATTTTACTAATTTCAGTATGTTGCATGCAATATAACCTACTGATAAAAATTATATGAACTTAATATGAAATGAACTCGGTTTGAAATACACTCCAGTGAAGAAATCTTCAGTCCAAGTGATCATTTGCTAATACAGTACGTTATATGTATTTGATTGATAACGCGTGAGTTATGAGTGTACGATTGGCTGTGTGGTTAGAGCTCCCGTCTCTCATGTGGCTGGCCGGGGTTCAAATCCTATCAGAGTAGAACATTTTTGCTTGATTTTTTTTATATTCATTGTTTCTTGAGTACTGAGACGTTATAAAATAAAGCGTTATATGGTGCTTTTTGCAATGGAAATTATATATTAAAAAAAACGACATTCTCCACCGGAGTGACATCTACCAGCCTTCAGTTGTACTATGCAGAAACTATAGATTCGAGCAGCGCTCTATACCGGCCAGTTAGTGAACCCAGTCTTAACGACTGCTAGTAGTAATAATACAGTAACATTCGTTTATTCCTTGTGCACAGAGGCGTTGTTGATAACCTCAAAACTTGCAATATGGATGATTTGGAGATGGATTATTTTGTCATACCGTGTATTTAAGATTAGCCTGTAAATTAACGGGTTGCGAAGTTACTTCACTTAGTCCTATATCATTCGTATACGACACAGAACAACAACGTGACGTCAGTTTCTGATCTGCTCTGATTGGCTATTACATTGCTGCAGTCGGGTAGTTGGCAGTCAAGGATAAAATTCGCGACTGCCAACTGCCAGCTACCAACTGCAACTTCATGTTGTGTATGGTGCCTATAGTATACACGGAGTCGATCGCGACTGCCGACCGAGGACTACCAACTACGGACTGCCGACTGCGCATTGTAGATGGGCCTTATTAGAGCAACGAAGTTTCAATTATTGTAAGTAGTCGGTGTTTGGAGTGTTTGCTGATGAAATTGCAAAATGCTGGGGTAAATTATAAACTATGGTTTGAACGCCACTGTTCAAATCCTGTGTGCCAATTTGCACTTCAAATAGGAAGAAATTAGGAGATGATAAGGACAGAGAGTATACCCATACATTTAGGAGAAAGTAGGCTATATGTTCTTTCCCGATCATCTTGTTATATATTAGTATGATTTCAAATCACATGTACAAATTAATTTTCCTATTTTTAAAGATTAAAGTTTTGACGGTTTAAGAGGGACATATACAGCTTAAAGAAGCCAAAACAGAACAAAATATTACGAGCCTTACAGTAGTCGCATGTGATGTGTAACATGCCACATGGCCGACAGTACCTCGAATGGTTAAATCAAATAAGAATAGAGCAAAATTATGAAGATTTAATAAATCATAATTGTTTTCAGAAAATATGATATAATGAATATTTTCACACCAAAGGACGACAACTTGAAGATGATTTGTTGTAGGAATATCTTTAATGGGGCCTCCAAACCTTGAAGTAAACCGTATGCGATATACATTCCACATAGCCACATGGCCGATAGAACGTCGTGGTACCAATCTCCACCACAGCGCGCTCATTGTTTCCGTCCTATCCATTTCTGTTTCATTGTTTCCGTCCCATCCATAGTAGGGAGGCTGGGGGGGTTTTGACTCAAATACCGTTATTTATGCAAATTAGGGGGCGTGGCAAGGTCAATGACCTTGAGGTAGGTCATGATCAATGACCTTGAGGTAGGTCATTGACCCCAAGGTCGCCGGGACCCCGGAAGGTAAACAAACCTTGGAGGGTCCAGGAACCGGTTTGAGGGGGTGTGGGTGGAGGGGGAGGAGTTGGGGGGGGAGGGGGGAGGGGGGATGGGGGAGGGGAGGGGAGGGGGAGGGGGGTGGTGGCGAGGGTGGGGGATGAGGGGTAAGGATGGAAGAGGCTCTGCACGAGACCCTCCTCGACCCAGTCTCTCTGTTGGACTGAGCGCCTTCTCTGTTATTATCCTGGGCTATATAGCTTTGCTTTGAGCCCGATGAGATCCGAGTATTGCCGAAGGTTTCCGAATCCTTGGTTGTGAATGAATTGTCAGAGAATTGAACGGTCAACTGGTGTGTGTGTGTGTGACGTCACAGCAGATTACGGGATGTGAGGTAGGTCATGAACGGGAGTGTTTTGAATGGAAAACATTAGTGTAACTGGTGTGTGTGACGTCACAGCAGATTACGGGATGTGGGGTAGGTCATGAACGGGAGTGTTTTGAATGGAAAACATGAATGGCGGTGGATGGCGGTGGTTGTTGAACCCTGACGTGGTAGGTTGGTTAGGTGTGAATGGGTCTGAGAGACAAACAAGATGGGGTTGAAAGCGCTCAATGGTAAACAAACATCGATGCGTGGGTGGATGTTTAATGAACATAGGTGTTTGTGTGAATGAATAAACAGATTTGAACGGTTAACCTGTGTGTGACGTCACATGGGATGACTAATCCTGAGATTGACAACGGGTTGTATGGTAGGTCACGTCTGGGAATGACCTTACGGTGATTGAGAGGGTGCGGGACAAATGATGAGGTAAACGTGTTTGAATCATGAATGGAGATGGATGGTGGGTGTTGAACTCTGGCTTGCTTGGTAGGTTGAATGTAAAAACAAATAAAACCAGAAGCAAAAAAAAAGTAAAATTATGTTTTATTTTGGTTACTACAACTTAATTTGCCTTTTATCACCAGCTTATTCTTCTTCCTCTTCATCTTCCTCTTCATCTTCCTCTTCATCATCATCATCTTCTTCTTCTTCTTCATCTTCTCCACCTCTCCCACGCCCTTCCATCGCTGACATTAAATCGGTAAAAAACCCCACCAAAACTGGATCATTTCCAAAGCTGTAAAAAAAATGTATACAATAAAGAGTACAACAAAATTGTTTTATAACGCTTGTTTATCTAAATATTGTATTGTGAATTGCTGGGAGTGAGTGAGAGCAAGTACAGTTCACCTAAGTCTGCATCAGCTTCCAGCGGACGCCCTTAGGGTGAGCTACAAGTTCTGTTCATTTTTAAGTAGTTCCAAAATTTTGCTACTAGATATTAATGATACCTAGTGGTGAATGTTGGAACTTGAGTATGGGTTTCAGTGCTGGAAGTGACCAAGAACATGTGTGACTCACTTGAGTATGTAGCTGCTTCCAGCGAACGCCTTTAGGGTGAGCTACAAGTTCCAAGTTTTTGCTACCAGATAATAATGCCATCTAGTGGTAAATGTTGGAACTTGTTTTGACAAAATCTAACCTGTCAATTTAGCTTCACACAAGTTTAGTCTGTGGACGGATCTTTTACATGTCATAAAGTGAGAACATGTAACCACTGGCTTTACTCCCCCCCCTCCAAAGGAAGGCATACTGAAGGATTTTAACACACTTAAAAAAATCTGACTTCCTTCCCAATCCTTTTTATTCATCGCAATAACACGGGTTATCAGACAAATTCTACTCACACCCAAGTAAACATGGGCTACAAAGGCGGTAACTACGCTCAGTATTTCTAATCATTTTGAAGAAGAAAAAAAAACACCGCTTGCTTCCAGTATTTGACCAGATCAGGAATGGAATGAATTAAACTCCATCTAGCGGCGAGAAAGATCTGTGTTGGCTGCCAAAGCCTGTCTCACTTTTGTCAGTCAATGTTTAAATGAATGACAGATAAAAAGAAATGATAGTGGAGGGTGTTGCCGGAAGAAAATTTTGACAGGGAAAACTGGTGTTCCCAGAGAAAAACCTGTCTGCTTTTGGTTTGCCCAGCTCAGATCTAACATAAAGTGACTGGAATTGAACCACGCACCCAGCGGCGAGAGACTGGCGTGCTGCTACATAAGGCTTTAGTAAATAAATAATACTTACATTAACAGATCAAGCGTCAAATCCTCATGGTTTTCTTCTTCTTCCAGCCCCATAGCTTCATTGATCTTGTTGGCAGACATTGCAGCGAATGATATGTTGTGAAAAGGAACAACCTCTTTATATATACTGTGTTTTCGGGTGAAAGGTGGATTAATTAGGAGTGTTTAAGGTAGTTGTGCAGGGTTATACAGTGTGGAGCTAATTCTGGTGAAAGGAAGGTCAATAAGGATTCCTGTATTAATGCAGGGTAATGCCGTATGGAGGTCATTTTTGTGTGAAAGGAACGGTAATTCAGGGTCGTTTCCTGTATTCGGAGGGGTATAAATAGTCGAGCAGAATTGAAATGAAAGTAGAGTTAACTACGAGCTTACAGCGTTCACACCAGATTGCAATTGGATCCTTGTCTATCAGGTAATATTCAACATACTTAAGTATATAACTTTAAAGTATATCCTAGTGTATATATTTGACTATGTGCTACTGGGAGACTAACTCAGCCAGACGGTTTACAAAATAAGTGATTGTACTGTACATTACACTACTTGTAAATGCTGATCTGAGATGGTAGGTTTAAATCCACATGAAGATGTTTAGAATTTTAATAGTATAATGGCCTATTGACAAAGCTGGTTTAAAAGTTAGACGGTATGAATCAGACAAGCAATAATTACTTCAAGTATGAAACGAGCAGAATTCATAGCATGTAATAAGATTGGTTTTAACGTGACTTGCATCTTAAACCACTAGCTGCCTGGGATATATAAAATGAATGCAGCTCAATTATATATAATTACTGTTATTATCCAATTAAATGTTGCCGATTTCACTACATAGCCCGCGAGATAATTATAGTGCAATAACACACAGTCACGGAATAGATGTATTGCAAAGGTGAAGGATATTAGCACCGAGACATGCATTCACTTCTATACATCAGCTCCAGGTCAAGTAACCTATTTAGTTAAGGACATTTAAATCATCACCTCCCGACTAATGTAGCCCCCATGCACTTGGGTGTATTGAACAGATAAATTATTTAAGCAACCTGCCCCGGCTTCACCCGGGAACAGATATAATATACAAACAACCCGACCCGGCTTCGCCCGGGAACAGTTATGTTATACCAGAAACCCAACCCGGCTTCGCCCGGGAACAGTTATATTATACCAAAAGCATGCACCGACTTCGCTCGAGAACAGTTAAATTATACAAGCAATCTGCCCCCGGCTTTGCCCGGGAACAGTTAAATTATACAAACAATCCGCCCCGGCTTCGCCCGGGAACAGTTATATATTATACTAGAAACCCGCTCCGGCTTCGCCCGGGGGATAGTTAAATTATACAAGCAATCCACCCCGGCTTCACCCGGGATCAGATATATATTTATTATACTAGAAACCAGCTCCGGCTTCACCCGGGGGACAGTCAAATTATACAAAAAATATCCGCCTCGGCTTCACCCGAGAACAGTTAAATTATACATGCAATCTGCCCAGCTTCGCCCGGAAACAGTTAAATTATACAAGCAATCTGCACCAGCTTCGCTCGGAAACAGTTATAGATTATACTAGAAAACCGCTCTGGCTTCTCCCGGGAACAGTTAAATTATACAAGCAATCTGCCCCAGCTTCGCCCGGAAACAGTTATAGATTATACTAGAAAACCGCTCCGGCTTCCCCGGGAACAGTTATATATTATTCTAGAAACCCGCTGTGGCTTCTCCCGGGAACAGTTAAATTATAGAAGCAATCTGCTCCGGCTTCACCCGTGAACAGTTATATATTATACTAAAAACCCGCTCCGGCTTCACCCGGGGGACAGTTAAATTATACAAAAAATATCCGCCTCGGCTTCACCCGAGAACAGTTAAATTATACAAGCAATCTGCCCCAGCTTCGCCCGGAAACAGTTATAGATTATACTAGAAAACCGCTCCGGCTTCGCCCGGGAACAGTTATATATTATTCTAGAAACCCGCTCTGGCTTCTCCCGGGAACAGTTAAATTATAGAAGCAATCAGCTCCGGCTTCACCCGTGAACAGTTATATATTATACTAGAAACCCGCTCCGGCTTCGCCCGGGGGACTGTTAAATTATACAAGCAATCTGCTTCGGCTTCGCCTGGGAAACAGTTATATATTATACTAGAAACCTGCTCCGGCTTCGCCCGGGAACAGTTATACATTATACTAGAAACCTGCTCCGGCTTCGCCCGGGAACAGTTATATATTATTCTAGAAACCCGCTCCAGCTTTGCCCGGGAACAGTTAAATTATACAAGCAATCTGCTCCGGCTTCACCCGTGAACAGATATATATTATACTAGAAACCCGCTCCAGCTTCAACCGTGAGACAGTTAAATTATACAAGCAATCTGCCCTGGCTTCACCCAAGTACAGTTATATATTATACTAGAAACCCGCTCCGGCTTCGCCCGGGAGACAGTTAAATGATATAAGTAATCTTCCCCGGCTTCGCCCGTAAACAGTTAAATATTATACTAAAAACCCGCTCCGGCTTCGTCTGGGAACAGTTAAATTATACAAGCAATCTGCCCGGCTTCACCCGGGAACAGTTATATATTATACTAGAAACCCGCTCCGGCTTCACCCGGGGGACAGTTAAATTATACAAGCAATCCGCCCTGGCTTCGCCCGGGAACAGTTAAATTATACAGGCAATCTGCCATGGCTTCACCCGGGAACAGTCATATATTATACTAGAAACCCGCTCCGGCTTCGCCCGGGAACAGTTAAATTATACAAGAAATTCACCCCGGCTTCACCCGGGAACAGTTATATATTATACTAGTAACCCGCTCCGGCTTCGCCCGGGGGACAGTTAAATTACACAAGCAGTTTGCCCCGGCTTTGCCCGGGAACAGTTAAATTATACAAGCAATCTGACCCGGCTACACCAAAGTACAGTCATGGCCATTTAAATCATCAGCTCCTGACCATGTAGCACCTGGGTGTATAACTTGTTTGATAACCTGTGTTCTTGTAATGGATTGAGGAGAAGTAGGAAAATGGTGAACGCAAGCTGCTGACAATTACATTAGTGGCTAGCGATAATGGGTGTGTAGAAGGGTTTTGATAACTTGTGTGTATATACATATTTGCTAATGGCTTAGGTATACTAAAACACTATTATAGATATCAAATTCGATTTCAGAATGTCGGCAATAAAAAATGCGAATTCCATAGGGAAAGATGCTGGACCAGAGACTAAATTACTACAGGATCTGCAGGTAAATGAGTCTTATTTGGTAACTGCTGTTCGTCGAGTCAAGACGAAATTTGGGGAACGTATTCTTTGCGAACTGGAGGACTTTGCAGTATTTCTACCGTCGAGATTCAAGGAACTCAGCGAGGAAGATGTATCCGATCTCAACAAAGGGACCATCTATTTAAAATACATGGGACTGGAAAATAAAAGATGTCTTGTGGAATTCATAGAAGAAAAAAATAAAATTTAAAATTAGTTTATGTAAAAACGGAATTTGCAGGGAAAATAAACTTTGGGTCACTCTCTCTGCAAACCGTTCAGTTTTTGTAATTGTTAAGTACTAAGGGACATCATGTCGACACCGATACAAAGTTGGCAAGATGTGGATAGTTGTTTCAATAACAATATCTGTTGCACTAAAGTCAATAATGATGCAAACATTTTAGATCTCAATGAATATTTAAACACTAGTTACAACATTTTTCAAAACAAAATACAAGACTGTTTAAGAGAACATGTAGCGTTAAAGGTTAACGCTGAATTATTATGTGACTTTGCTATTTTGAAACAAGGTGTCGAAATCATTCAGCCAATCTATTTACACACACACATGACTAAATTATACCGCACTGATAATATACACAGTTGGTATAGTAAAAACATTGTTGATAAACTCACAACACGCTTTGCTGAGTTTCAAGAATTAGAAAGCGGCAAATCGCTGGAAGCTATCAATCATCTTAAAATTAATGTATGCACCTTTGATCCCATAAATAGTGGGTCATCTCATGTTAATTTGCCTAAACAGTTGGAAAACCGTCACGCAGTTATCAATGTGGATAATAATGATGTTTTCTGCTTTATTTGGTCCCTGGCTGCTGGGCTATGTTCTGCAAGTAACAATGTTCACAGAATGGGAAAATATCACCAGAAATTTATGGAATTAATGATCAGTCTAAATTTAGCAGACATAGAATTCCCAATGGACCTCAACGCCATTTCTCGTTTTGAATCTAAAAATCTGCTTTACTCCATTAATGTATACGGAGTTGAAGGGGACAAAGTTATTGGGCCACTCTATGTGACAAAGGGAAAAAAAGAAAAGCATTTTAATTTATTGTACATTGAAGGGGAATTGTGCAACCATTATTGTTATATCAAAGATCTTTCCAGACTAGTTCGTTCACAAGTTACAAAGAGTAAAAATAGGGTATATATATGTGATCGCTGTTTGCAATATTTTACTAGCAATCAAAGGTTGACAGCCCATACTATTGATTGCATTACACAACCAGCTGTAAAAATTACATTCCCAGAAAAGGATAAAGCCAGTATGAAATTTCAAAATGTGTCTCGTCAAGAACCGCTTCCATTTACAGTATATGCAGATTTTGAATGTTTAACCACACCCATTGACACATGTAACCCGGATCCAGCACGCCCGTACACTCAACAAGTACAGCAACATGTGCCATTCAGTTGTGCTCTAAACGTGATTTGCTCATATGACCCTTCGCTTTCTTACTTCAAATCTTATCGCGATGCAAATGCTGCTGCTTGGTTTTTAAATGAATTGGACGCCTTGGCAGATCGGGTGTACAATATCCTGGAAAACCCAATTCCGCTTCAAATGTTGGATGCAGACGAGGTGGCTTTTGCAACAGCAACCACTTGCCACATTTGTCAAAAACCAATAGCAACTTGTGACACGCCGGTGAGGGACCATAATCGGTACACTGGCAAATTTAGAGGAGCGGCTCATAGTGCATGTAATTTGGCCTATAAAAGAGCACGCTATATTTCTTGTTTCTTGCACAACATGTCTCGGTATGACAGTCATCTAATTATTAAGGAATTTGTTAACCTTGAAAACCAAAAGTTTTCTTTAATTCCACAAAATCATGAAAATTTTATTTCGTTTACAAAATGGCGAAATGGAATTAGTATACGATTTTTAGATTCGTATAGATTCCTCGCATCATCGTTCGATGCGCTGGTTCAAGGGCTTCACCCAAACAATTTGAATTCTGTACGTCAAAACTTTACTGGTGACGAACAATTTGAATTATGCATTCGAAAAGGGGTGTTTCCCTATAATCATGTAAACAATTGGGCATGTTTGCAGGAAACTGCACTCCCTTCAAAGGATAAATTTTACAATGACTTAACAAAAGTCATATTTCTGAAGAAGACTATTTACACGCCCAAAAAGTATGGGACGTGTTCAAGATATCAACTTTGGGCGAGTATGCTGATTTATACCTCAAAATTGATATACTACTTTTGACAGACGTGTTTGAACACTTTCGCAAACTGTGTCTTGAAATCTACAATCTAGATCCAGCCCATTACTACACCCTTGCCGGATACAGTTGGGACTGTATGTTGAAGGTGACTGAAATAGAACTGGAACTATTAACTGACATCGACATGTTGCTCTTTTTTGAACGCGGGATACGTGGCGGGCTTGTATCGCTTGTGCAAAAGCATGCCAAAGCAAATAATCCATATATGGATACATACAAACCAAAGCAACCTACAACATACCTCACCTACCTGGATTGTAACAATTTATACGGATATGCTATGGAAAAACCGCTTCCGTATCAAAATTTTCGATGGCTGACTTCAGATGAAGTTTCAAATTTTAATTTACAGGACGCGTTGAGCAATAACACACGTGGCTATGTTCTAGAAGTTGACATATTATATCCCCGCGAGATACACAATGATCATTCTGATCTACCATTTTGTGTTGAAAAACTACAACCTCCCAATTCACGTTCCAACAATAAAAAGTTGCTGGCAACGTTAAATCCGAAAAATCTCTACGTCATACACATCGAAAATTTAATGCAATGTTTGAAACACGGTTTGAAGCTACAAACCATTCACCGCATTATTTGTTTTGACCAGAAACCATGGTTACAACCGTACATGCAATTAAATACTCATTATCGGCAGCACGCCAAGACTACATTCGAGTCAAATTTTTATAAATTAATGAACAATGCATGCTACGGTAAATCTATGGAAAATATTAGAAAGCATAGAACTATTCATTTGGTAAACCACTGGGATGGTCGATATGGCGCACGAAAATATATTGCTATGCCCAATTTCCATTCAGTACGAGTTATTGAAACTGATTTAGTAACCATTGAATTGTCAAAGACAGAAATCATGTATAACAAACCAATTTACTTAGGAATGGTAATACTTGACTATTCAAAATTTGTAATGTATCAATTTCATTATGAGTTTGCCAAACAAAAGTTTGGAGATGTAAAATTACTGTATATGGATACAGACAGTCTTATTTATCAAACCAATAAGACGGATATTTACTCTGTGATGAGAGAACATCCAAGTTACTTTGATACCTCAAACTATGAGGTTAACAATATGTTTTGCATAATTCCCATGAATAAAAAACACATTGGTCTATTTAAGGATGAGTGTGCTGGTGATGTTATGACGGAATTTGTGGCTTTGGCACCGAAAATGTACGCATTTTCAACACAAAAGAATAAAGGTCAATGCAAAGCGAAGGGTGTTCTTCGTAGCGTCACACAATTCCTCAATGTTGAGGAATATCGATGTGTACTCTACACAAACACCTCTCGCTTGTACCAGCAAACACGCATTCTTTCAAAGAACCATAATATATTTACAGTAAATCAAAATAAAACATCGCTGTCTACATATGACAATAAACGGTTGTGGGATGGTGTAAATAGCTTGCCTTTTGGACATTTCCACACCTAGTAAATAAGAACACACTTTAATTTTTCAATTCTTTTTTATTACAATTGTATGTTTTTACAAGAAGAAACCAAAACATCTTTTGTGAATGCTGTAATCTGGTGGACTGACTCTCAAATAAATACTTAACAATATTTGATTCATGGTTATTTCTTTGTCCTTTTCCTCGCTAATCCACAACCACCACCAATCATTAGCTTTGACTTCATAGCTCCTGCCACGATCAAGGCTGCAATCTTTTCACCAATGGAAGCAGTAGATGATGTCACGCGCTGCACAGCCTTTCTTAGAAGAATGCGGTCTGCAACTCGACGTACTTCTGCATTCTTGTCGCTGTAAGCAATGTCATGATCTCTACACGCAGCATCCAATTTGTTGATTCCAGAATTACCTTGTGCTAGACGTTGGTTTAGTTTAGTCCCAGGTCCACAAAATTGATAGCCGGGAATATGCAGTTCAATGGGAAGTACATCAATGGCCTTGTTAACTAGACCATGACCAGCAAAGGTCCGATATATCTTTTTCAATCGTTGTCTTACTTTTTGGTGCTGGCGATACTGCCGCTGCTGCCTCTTCTTCCTCTTCTTCATCGCAACCATGGAATGATGAAGCAAAGTCTTTACAGGACGGTATATTTGTACGGCCGTGGTACAATTTGATGAGCTGACACGTTCCACACTGTCTAATGGATGGCATTTTAGTAATAGACACTTGCTGGTGATGACTAAAGTCAGTGCATGGTTGTAGTTCACGCAGACCAGGATCTCTGCTCCATTCACTAGGTACACTGTGCCAAATATTTTTCACCGCGTTTGAAGCAACATAAAAAAGGAACGCCTTGGGCAAAGCGTTCAATTCCTCATTTGTGAAACTGTCAAGCTTTTTTTTACAGGCAAAAAACTTGACAATAGCTCGCTCTGTGGGGTTTGAGTCCAAACCTTCAATTGCTGCCATATTACTACACGTCCACGCTGATCACTGGTATGTCTCACACTGAAGCTGACGTTACAACGCTTTGCACTCAACATGCAAGTTTTGACATGCTCTGCGAGCTAGCCAATCAAAAAGCTTCCAAACATTTTGAAGTGTTTTATTTTGTAGAGGTTCATCAGGCACGGACAGGTTGTACAGTGCAGGACATCCCAGATCATGAAGGTCAACAAGTTGACATGTTGAATTAACATACTGACGCAACCATTCCTTTTTTTCACTTCCCTTTACAAATACAAGGTCAGCACCAAACAAGTGAGCTTTCAGAACAAGTGATAGATGCTGGTAAGGAATGTCGCCTTCTTTCCAGAATAGTCCCAAATTGCGTTGCAACCACTCTGTTTGTCTTCTGTCCTCGTCTGACTGCAAATGCAATGGAAACGGTGGTTCAAAGACAAAACTGGTTACTCTTGGTGCCCACATGGTTGTGCAGTCAATAATTCCTACTTCCTTAAATACAAACTTGTTTCCGTTCACCTTGAAACCCTGCACGTCGACAATCAATGTTTTCGGCATGGCGACGGATATCACACCTTCCACCACCGCTGCTTCTTAACAACTAACTGATTGGATAGGAGCGGGAAAATAATATACACACAAAGAATCAATTACACAATTTTATTCATAAAGTTATCAGTACATCGCTTACAATTTTTTATCATAGGATTTGGACCATCCCAATCACAGTGAGAATCTCCTCGATGCATAAAGTGTCTACGACAACGACGGCAGGCTGCAACAT
This sequence comes from Meconema thalassinum, assembly GCA_946902985.2. Classification (NCBI taxonomy): domain Eukaryota; kingdom Metazoa; phylum Arthropoda; class Insecta; order Orthoptera; family Tettigoniidae; genus Meconema; species Meconema thalassinum. The sequence continues at coordinate 221,550,026 of OX336391.1, forward strand.
CCGCCGACATACGGAGGTGTAATGGTAGCTTATCCCAATTAAGGTCAATGTCGTGTGCACCGTACGCGGTCAGAAATCCAGCTGGTAAATAGGCAATCAGATGCTGCGGCATTTCACGAAGAAATTGTGCTTTATGGTAGGCGCGTATTGCTAAACTCACCAGGGTGGATAAATCTCAAATGCTGCATCAGCGTCTCGACTTGTTGAGCAACGATCGCATTTGCAGTCCATGCAATCTACCCGCTCTCCAACATGACAAGATGAAGCTTTGGCAACGCCATCGTCCACATTATTTGTTTGATGAGCGATGGGCTTGTTGTTGTAGCCCCTGTCATGAATACCACACGTAGACATGAATCCATCTGGTAAATAGTGAACCAGATGTGGCGGCATTCTAAGCACAGTATGATTCTTGTGATAGGCAGTTATAGCTTCACTCACTAGGGCGCGATAAATGGTAAACCTTGAATCTTCATCTGAACCTGGTGATTCACTTTCACATTTGCAGACCCACCTCGCAGAGGGGGTTGTGACTTCATCGTAGCTTTCCATGACTGTGAAGGGCAATGCAGGAAGACATGCTATTTATACTCTGGTCACCATATTGGACAGCGGTTGATAAAACACTTGCGCCTCGTGAACAATAAGGCAATAGGCTGTTGTTTTTTCTGGAATAACTGTCGATGTTTCAAATTCTAGTCTGATATCAATTGTTGTTTCCTTCATCGACTCCTCCAAATACGAACAGTCCATCACCACCAGAGGCGCCTTGGACTTGAAGTCTTGTGGTGATAATAGCGGACATGCCTCTTTCTGATAATAGGAAGACTGAAAGTTTACAAACATGTCATAGAGCTTACCATATTTGTTCTTGTTAAAGTTTAAATCCATTCCCTCATAGGGAAAGGTAACTCCGTTCAAAAAGAGTCGTATATTTCGTAATTGGATGTGGTCAAATTTTGATGCATCTTTATTCTGTTGATATTTGCGATCTGTTTGAAATCCAACCAGGACGTAGAGTGGCCGCTCTGTATACCGTGAGGTTTTTATAGACCAAGTATGTGTATCGGAGAGTGGTAATACCGGGTATTCATGCAGCTCCCAGCTTCTAAATTGAATGGGTAAAGCTGTATCCTTCTCCACAATCTTGAGCAGACTCAATTTTTTCTGATCTGATAGAGTAACGTGCGGTACTTTCCATAGAATTCGTTGCAGTAGAATTTTTGTATCTATTGGTGCTGTATCAGCTCCCTTTAGCGCATTATAATCACTCCTGTCTCGTACAAGAATCAGATCCTGTCTTGCGTTCACAACAATGCGCTTATGATCCTCTGCAAAGCCTAGTATTAATTTTAGAGGTAAATGTCCAGTAAATGTACCATCATCGTTAATCATCCAGTCGTTGGTTGAGTTGGGACACCAACCAGCCATACAAAAAGCTTTACTCTCTTCGCTTCCGTACGAGGGATAAAGTTTCATGACACTTGTTATGCCAACATTTCGAGTAGTATCCACTTCAATACCGTTGATCACGTAGCGAACCTCAGAAAACAAAAAGGCCAAAGCATTGTTGGCCAACTTTGACGTTGTTGGAATGGTACCATCCAATTTGGTGAGTTGCCCTTCAATCTGGATGTAACTTTCATGTGGAAGCGTGTAGATATCTTGTTGGTTAATAGTAATTCGAATCTCATCATTATTATTTAGTCCCTGAGTATACGGTTGGTAGGAATGGTGTTCAATTCTTACAATACCCTCCTGTACTTCGACAGGGTTTGTCACGTCTAGAATCGAATTCATGACGTAAGATGTAACCAAGTTGTTGTAGGATCTGCTTGTTGACACGTGTTAACCTGTACACGTGTTGAGCACAACTAACACCTGCTCTTGACAGCGTTGCCGCTTTATACACTTGTTTCATGCTGGCTTCAGATACAGTTTGTAGGTCACAGGTGTATGAGGGTCTAACCGGATGAGACGTTGGTTTCTATTCACCAGTCTTAAGGTAATATTCCTGATGTTGGTCACACTCACAGGATGATAGAGCACCACCGACGGGTTTTCGCGGATGATATAACCACCAGGTGAAGTAACAATAAAATCATAAAGCGAATGCGAGGGATCTTGATTGGTGTAGACGTCTGTAATAATATTACACGTGACAGATACGTGATGATCTTCAATTATTTTCACCGGTTGGTCAGACTTGTGTATCACGTTTGGTACTAACACTTGTGGTGAATAGCCTAACAATGACCCAATCGAATCTGGTTGAGATTTAAAATCAATCCTAAAAGAAGAAAGAATACTGCAGCGATGTGTCACGTTGTTGGCTATGAGTTCAAACTTGCGTGTCCCGTCCAGAAATGCTTTTAGACTAAATTCTTTGGTGAGAGTTGTGTAGATGTGATCGTGAATATCATCTACGGTGTAGCTGCCAGACGGTAGAGTTAACACATAGTCATCGTAGTAGAACTTATCATTGACGTCTTCAATTATGTTGCAGATTCTATTATAGCCTTCAAACGAAACAAGTCCCAGCACGTAGGGTCGTCGTCCCAATTCAATAGGAGGATAAAAGTCAACAGTTACTTCCGCACCTTGTCCGTGCACTGTAAACGTTCTACTTTCTGTTGTCATAATGACCACGTCACCCGCCGTGCTCGGTCTTATATAGAAAAGTCAAACATAGACGACCGCACTGTTGCGTGTTAAAATTTTGCACTCGTTTCACATTATAGTGTATTGTTGCACTGCTTCCAAAATAGCGAACAAGCTCTGTCGGAGGAGGAAGATTTCCAAAACTGTCAAAGTACCACACGGTTCGCCCATGCTTTATGTAGGCCACATAATGCGTTCCCGGTCCATGACTGTCATCCAAATTGACAACTGCACTTTCATGGCTCCGTGGTCGAGACGGTAGTTGGTTGCGCATAAACACGCCTCGAAAGTGGGAGATCTTAAGCTGTTTTGCATATCTTATAACTTCCTCATGCGTCATGGCTCGTCGTGGCAGTGCATCGATTAACCGTTTTTTGGCGACATGTAAATGCCGAGTCCTTTCTTGTAGGGTGCTAGCTTCATGTTCACACCTTTGCCGCGCAGTGCTATGGCCTCCATAGTTTTATTATGCCTTTCACTTTCCTTCAACTGTTGCTTCGCCTCCTCAACAGCTTTCACCGTTCGTGCTACCGCACTTGCTCCTCCAAGAAGTGAACCCAGGGCTGCTAGTCCAGCAAACAGTGCAGGTAAAAATCCACCACGTTTCGGCACAGGAATAACTCGGGCACGTTTTCTAAAACGTAGTTTACTTTTGGGATTCACATGCAATCGTGCTGCTCGGAGTGCTTTCTTAATAGCCAACTCACTATTTGTTTCTCAGCGCGAAGCTTGACGTGCCGCATGAAGAATAGCTTTAAAACCTCCCTTTCTGGACAACTTCTTCCTCTTCTTCACCACATATCTCTGTTTCACCATCGCGACCAAAGAACAAGACAACCTCACACCGCAAAGTATAGAACACAACTAACGCTCCTCAGGAAGGGAACCTGTAGTTATTTATTCAATGGTGGCTGTATATTCAAGTTCTATATACAGAGGAAAATCGTTCATCGTTTTCCCCGCCTCTTTTTCTTCACACGAGAGTTTCAAATGAAAGAATAATTTGTCTCCGGCTTTCACCGGTTGATCAATAAGTGGTTGAACACTACCGTTTAATCGTACCTCTAAATGTTTCAAATCTGGTGCATACTCAATTACACGAATGGCACCATCATACATTAAACGGTAATTGTCATACCCCGAACGTAGTATGTAGGCGAGGTTATTGGGATCTTTTACCGGTTGTTGGTTTACAATGTGAAGCAGAAATATAGAGGGTATTGATTTAATAAAAAGCGATAACCGTTGTTCCAAAAATCGTTTGGTCGTCACGTCGTGAGGTTGCACAGGATCAGCAACTTCGGCTATTCGTCTTCGCTTCATCTGTAGAGCGTTCTCCTTAATTTCCCACACCTTTTCCATTTCAGAGTTTAAAAACCGTTTTGTACAAATATCTTGATCATCTTCAGGATCGGTCACATGCACAAGGCGTGCATTATTTGCTGTATAGCCCTTTACAGTTAGGGTGGGCACAATACTGAGCACCTGTTTCACCTTGTTATCTACATAGTCCTTTCGAGCAGCGTCCGTGTTGTTTGTTGGAAGAGCCAGCTGAGTGATTCGACGTTGGTGTACGTCATAGTCCTTTGCTTCTGTTAACACCACAGCATTGGTTAACACATAGGCTTTGGTGTACACATCTTGATCGTTCACAGGATCTGCAACGCCCGTAATACGTTTATTCTGAGCCTCATAATCTCCTTTGATACGTCGTAATCGGTAATAATCTACATACTTTTTTGAACATGCGTCCGAGGGTAATACGGGTTCTGTTATATTGGTCAATCGCTTTCCATTAAAGTTGTAATTGCCATCTGTAGTGCGTGACAATACATTAGCATCGACATATCGTTTAGTAGCCGGATCTGTATCATGTTTTGGATCGTTTGTCAAAGCAAATCGTTCATTTGTTTTAAGAGTTCTTCCAAAGGCGTCCATGGTTACACTGGAACTGAAACACCCGTTTGCCTCATGTATATAGAGACCAGCTCTTCCCCTTTCACATTTAGTTGGTATGCAGATTATTAAGCAACAACATTCACTTCCGGTGGGAGACTTGGTTTCACACCTCTTCTCAACATCGTCCGAACAACGTCATGGATCACTCTTCCCATCCTCCATTCGCTGTCTCATCGCCGGCCCGTCGGGATGTGGAAAAACCAATCTTCTGCTTACCCTCATCACCTCCTTAAACGGAGTGCGCTTTCAAAATATCTACATTTTTGCCAAATCGCTGTATCAACCGCTGTATGTGTTCTTGGAACAGGTCATGTCAGGTCTGCGCAACATGGGCTACTTCACATTCGCAGCGCACGAAGATGTCATTTCTCCAGACAATGTTCGCCCCCATTCGCTTATGATTTTTGATGATGTGGCCACAGAACGACAGGGCATTATTCAGGCTTACTTTAGCATGGGACGTCATAAATATATTGATTGTTTTTATCTCGCTCAAACCTATTCGCGAATACCAAAACAGTTGATTCGTGACAATGCCAACGTGATTGTTCTCTTCCGTCAGGATGAGCGCAACATGCATCACGTCTACGATGATCACGTGAACCCAGACATGATCTTTCAAGCCTTTACACAGTTGTGTGCCATGTGTTGGAACGCTCATCACCACAGTTGTCTTGTTATTGATAAGCAGAGCAACATCAACAATGGACGCTACCGCATGGGATTTGATCATTTCATTCGTATTTAAGTAGCTGCATCGCTTTTCTGAACATCATTAGTTCAGATGTCATGGCGACAACAGGGAGTCAATTAAAAAAGCACATAATCCGTGCGCGAAATAGCATTCGACAAAAGTTTCGCTATCTAAAACGTGCACATGCCGACAGTGAACTGTTTGTCGAAAAACATTTGAAATCACCTCTGGAAGCTGTGTTGAAAGGAACAACAAAGCCTAGTACACGCTCAAAAGAAACACAAACAATTGAAGAGGAGGAGGAAGAAAATGATGAAGAACCTGAGGATGTTTTTTCTCCATTGCTTCCGTCTTCTGGCTCCAAAGAATCACCGCTGCCCCAGTTTTTGAAAACATCAATAATTGCTGAAACACCCACTAGAGCCAAAGAAAAGCAGCCTACTCTTAAAGAAATATTGAATACGCCCGAACAATATGTGCGGTTAAAATCCATTTTACTACAAAATTATGGTGCGTTGGTTACCCCCTTCCTTGAAGATCTTTTTACTAAGAAAACTGATACTACCTACGGTGTTCGCTATGAAAACAATAGATTTCGAATTGGCGATTCAGCAATCAAGATAAGTGACAATGTTTTGATTGTTAAAACAGTTCGTTACAAATTGACGCCAGGTCTTTTAGAACTTTTATTTTCACGTACACCTTCTACCGAGGACTATGATAAAGAAGATCTTGAAAAGTATAAAGACATCTTGATGGCTAAAAATGGTTTTAGACGTAATTATAAACGTTCTGAAGCAATAAATGCTAATAAGGGCTTCAAATATAAAACCATCATATCAAAATTGTTTCCCACCTATGCAAGTGTTCGCCGTGCAAATTCAGCGTCCGGTATCACGTTTAATACTTTGAAACCATTCATCGATTTCGCCTATTGGAACAATCCAAATAAGTTGGTTAAACGTCTGCAACTGTTGCGTGCATCGGAACAGGCTGGTCATACCGGACACGAGGCGGAAGTTTTAGAAATAGAAGAGGAGCTTCGTCATGCTGGCATTATTGTCTAATGAGTCAACGTGTTCATACACCCTCGCCTGTTAAGGCTGCCATTGCTCGCGAGTTGCATAGACCAGCTCGTCGTCTCTACCGTCGTCGTCATGTCATCACACGGGGCGTTGACGATCTTTGGCAAGCTGATCTGGTTGAAATGATTCCCTATGCCAAAGCTAACAACGGGGTCAACTATCTGCTCACCGTCATCGACGTTTATTCCAAAATGGCCTTTGTTGAACCTGTTCGGAATAAATCTGCACAACTGGTCACCGCTGCATTCAAGACCATCGTTCAGCGGTCAAGACGACAACCTCGTTTGCTTCAAACAGATCAAGGCAAAGAATTTTTCAACAAGACTTTTTCCGCTTATCTCAAATCACTTGACATCCATCACTATTCCACTTTTAGCAATCTAAAGGCAAGTGTTGTAGAACGTTTCAACCGCACACTCAAGACGCGCATGTGGGAACAATTTACAGCAAGAGGATCCTATCGCTGGCTTGAACTTGTAGGCGACCTGGTGACACGTTACAACAACACTAAACATAGAACCATCAAAATGAAACCACGCCTTGTAACCAAGAACATTGCGCAATTGGATCGCATTCATCACAAAATCAAAACAGTAGATCCACGACGTCATCAATTACGTATTGGTGATTATGTGCGCATCAGTAAACATAAAACAATCTTCGCCAAAGGATACACACCAAACTGGAGCACAGAAATATTTCGTATTCGCAAGGTAAAACTTTCTAATCCAGTTGTTTATTTACTTGATGACCTCAACAAGCAGCCAATCCAAGGAGGATTCTACATGGAGGAACTGCAAAGGACGCAATATCCCAAGCATTATCTTGTTGAAAAAATTGTACAAAAACGTGGCAATAAACTTTTTGTTAAGTGGCAAGGTTTTAATGCCACATATAATTCATGGATTAATAAATCAGATCTGGTGTACACCTTCTTGTTTTTATTTCATGTCGAGCTGGCCGACTCAACATGCCATGCGATTTGTATCCTACCCCCACCCTACCATTTACAGGAAATACTACTCCAGATTCATTGATGTTTGTTTACCATTGAGCACATTCAACAACCAGTTCATTCCCCCTCTCTCTCAATTCCATTCACTACTCCCGATACCATTGATGTTTGTTTACCATTGAGCGCTTTCAACCCCATCTTGTTTGTCTCTCAGACCCATTCACACCTAACCAACCTACCACGTCAGGGTTCAACAACCACCGCCATCCACCGCCATTCATGTTTTCCATTCAAAACACTCCCGTTCATGACCTACCCCACATCCCGTAATCTGCTGTGACGTCACACACACCAGTTACACTAATGTTTTCCATTCAAAACACTCCCGTTCATGACCTACCTCACATCCCGTAATCTGCTGTGACGTCACACACACACACCAGTTGACCGTTCAATTCTCTGACAATTCATTCACAACCAAGGATTCGGAAACCTTCGGCAATACTCGGATCTCATCGGGCTCAAAGCAAAGCTATATAGCCCAGGATAATAACAGAGAAGGCGCTCAGTCCAACAGAGAGACTGGGTCGAGGAGGGTCTCGTGCAGAGCCTCTTCCATCCTTCCCCCTCATCCCCCACCCTCGCCACCCCCCCCCCCTCCCCCCCTCCCCCATCCCCCCCACTCCTCCCCCTCCACCCACACCCCCTCAAACCGGTTCCTGGACCCTCCAAGGTTTGTTTACCTTCCGGGGTCCCGGCGACCTTGGGGGTCAATGACCTACCTCAAGGTCATTGATCATGACCTACCTCAAGGTCATTGACCTTGCCACGCCCCCTAATTTGCATAAATAACGGTATTTGAGTCAAAACCCCCCCCAGCCTCCCTACTATCCATTTCCGTTTCATTTTTCAAAATCACCCCCACAAAAAATATACTGATACCGAGTACCTCCTAAGAACATTAAACATACCATAGACATACATATCACAGCCTACAGGATTTCAGGAAACGAGCCTCCAAACCTTGACAGTACCTCGCGTGCTTATATTAAATAAGAATACAGCCAAAATATGAGGATTTAATAAATCATAATTGTTTTCAGCAAATATGATCGAATGAATACTTTCACATCAAAGAACAACTGAAGATGATTTATTGTAGGAATATCTGTAATGAGGCCTCCAAACCATGAAGTAAACCGTATGCGATATATATTCCACATAGCCACATGGCCGAAAGTACGTCGTAGTACCGATCTCCGCCAACGCGCGCTCATTGTTTCCGTCCCATCCATTTCCGTTTCATTATTAAAAACACCCCCACAAAAAGATGTTACACATCAATACCGTTATTAATATTTTAACTGTGTCTTCCATAAATTTTGTACAACAATTTACACTTCAAAAAAAGACACACACATGTTGCTATTACAAGCAAAGTTCTATATTTTCAAAATTGAAATCATAACTATTTTCATTTATTTCTCAAATTTTGCTTCTTACTTTGTGCTGACCTTCCACCATTTCCCTCATACCTCACATGTTTATAGGAATGTTTGGATTTCTCTTTTTCTTAATTGGTTGTTAAACCTTCAGCTACAAAATGAAACTCATCGAACTTTTGTGTCTTTAATTAGTCTTTCTAGAAAACGTTAAAAATATATTTTTGAGTTCGCTCTGAATAAAAATGAAATAATTATGCTTAATTAATTAATAATGTGGAAATGTGTGACATTCATTTTGTAGCTGAACGTTTTATACCTACTTTACAAAAGTTTAAAAAAGTCCACAAATTCCTACAAACATGGGATATATGAGGTAAACGGTGATTATCACAAAAAAGGACCACATTTTGAAACATGGATAAAAATGTTTTAATGTAAATTTTGAAAAATTTCAGCTTTGCTTCTAATAGCAAAATGTGTGTGTTTCCTTCGAAATGTATATACAGTACAGTAAATGTTGTACAAGATTTATGGCAGGCACAGTTATTAAGATCGTTATTGTTTTGGCTCCATAAGCTGTATTGTACACACTTCTTTTATTTATATTCGTAAGATATGTAAACTGCTGAAAATCTTGAAAGTATTTCTGGAACACCCTGTAAAATAAATTAAACACTAAATACTGCATGCATTTCAGAATGCCTTGATAGAAATTCACAGATTAACGAGTTGAAGTAAAGACAATGCCGTAAGCACTGCACACGGCACTCATCAACATTCTATTCAGGAATTCCATTATTCTAATGAAATTCATATAATCTGAAAGTAAGGTATGGATCTTGAACCAATCCTGCCCAAGTCATCAGACATTGATTATAATAAGTCTGATGAGATGGAGCTCGCATTGAGATTCCGTCGCACTTCAGAGTTTCTGTCTTGGTAATGCTTCAAGTAATCAAACTTGGATATCACTGATCAGTGTTTAGAAGATTGAGGCTCTGACGGTTTGAGAAATGAGATTCAGATAAGCTCCAACTACAGCGAAATTCCGAGTTTTAGCTTTGTAACTAGTAACCAACAAGTAAGTTTAGCTCGTTTTTTGTTGCTTTTTTATGATTGCCAAAAACTACGAGGCAATCAAAGAAGCTAGTTCGACACCCTGCGGGGTGTGTGAGGCAAAGATCTCTACTGATGATGATGCACTAAAGCGTATTAAATGGAAGCAAAATTCAGAAAAGCAGACCCTGCAATAAAATTGGACAAATGCTTGGAAGAGAGGTACTATTGCTGATGATTCATCAATATTCCTCTATCGTGCCTCCCTTGTAAAGTTTGTTGTTGCTGTGACTTTAGATTTAGGAGGTTGGACAACATTCTCTATTTCATCCCCGTGTATCTCTGGTGTATGTACATGTGTTCGCATGCTGCCTAGTGTTTCCTGTGTTTAATTGCATTCCTGTGTTCTTTATAACGTGTGTCCATCCTTCTCCCCGTTTGTCCAACGTAATTTGCCTATCACGCTGTTTACTAATATGATAATATTCTAAGTACAGCTCTGATTTTGAGTATGGGGTTTGTTTATTTACAGACGTGTGCTTGTTATTAGAATAATATATTTATTACTTTGCTTGTTATTAGACAGTGAAAATAATTCTGAAGCAGTCATGTAACTATTCATTTTCATACCAAAGTAAATAATCGAGATTTCTTTGGGTTATTTAAGGTACATTTAAACAACAAATGTTGGAAATAAATCAAAGAGACTAGGCTGGTCTTGTCACGAAATCGCTCTAAATTATTGATGTTATTACTGGAATTTTAATGTTTATATGAAGTCAGAATTGCTTAGTTACTGGAATATCTTATAGATTTGATTCCTTCTTTGACAAAGGCATGTGCGAGTGTTTTCTTTATGAAAATATATAGAGATTTTAGAGGAACAAATGCGATAAATTTTTACAAAATAATGGAGTAGAAAAAATTCCTGAAGTTCAGAATAATTGTATAATAGTACATTATGCAACAAGCCTATAATGGCAGCAATTAAGACACGAGTGTCTCAATTAACATTATAGGCGACTTGCATACGACTGCTAATGTTCAACGATAATTATAACTTTATATTACAGTATGTTCGAACAAAAATATTCATAAATATCTGTCTAGATTCCACCAGTTGCGTTTACTGAACAGAGCGCATGTGACGCAGAGAATACCTTGTATTTGACCACGGCCTCGAATACTCCACTATTACACTAACCACGCAGTGAGATTTAAAAAAGGAGGCCGTGAAAGTCAGCGTATGTTCGATGCTACCCTTACCTAATTGGTCAAACAGCTGTATCGTAATGAAAATCTTGAGCTCTGATTGGTGGAGAATCTGTATAATAATGAAACTTGAACTATAATGAGCCTCTTTAAGATGCAGGTTTCTGACATACATTATTAATATTTTGGCATGGTTGAACATAAAATATTAAATAGCTCAAAGTATTGAAATTTTCTACCCATCAGTAATAAATTTAAATGTATTAAAATATAGGTTATATTCTTAAATAGGGTTGCAAATAGTTGATGAATTGGGAAATACATATTTTAATTCTAATCATTTGGTCACGTCTGTATGTGTATAGACGTTGCCTGATAACCTGTGTTATTGTGTTATCTGTAGACGAGTGTATTTGGAAAGAGGGCAACCATGGCCTTAAGTTAGGAAAAACGAAACCAAGTTCTCGGATGATTGAAGTGGGATTCAAACTCTCCTTTTCTCAGTTTTGTTACATGAATTTCACGGCAGAGCCAGGAATTAAGCCCAGGACTTTCGGGGTAGGAGTTTCAATATGCACCACAGACCACAGAAGTAAAGTTTAGGTATAATGCTCTGTTATTCGCCATGATGAGAGGCAAGTATGTTGAATGCTGCTCCACCACGCCCTTATTGAACTTACTCTACAACTGATAAATGAAATCAGTGATTATGTTGTGGAGAAAAAGTTTCTCATGAAGAAAGTTAAATGTTATGTTCTATTATCCATTATCTTTCATTTCATTTTATCCTTTCCATACTTACACCTTAACAAATACTAAAGAATAAAATCATGTCAATTAATATACATGTTTATCGTTCTAGTATCGGCACTCATTGATTTCATCTTTAGCTAAATTTAACATACAAACATATATAATGTCCAATAAAATTATAAATTTCTTATGAAACTTCTGACATACACGCTGCAAGTTCTGCGAACATAAATACAGTATAAGTAAAAATATTGAATGTAATTCCTTAAAAAGTATGGTTTTAACTTTAACAGAATCTGAAAATTACTTAACTAGTACAGAAGTAAAACTTATATCAATCAAACCTTGAAAAGTAGTATAACATTCTTTCGTCTATGGGCAACGAATACTTGGACATAGTGGAAGAAGGATCACCCGAAAGGGCATTAATTTTTACTATTTTCCCTAAGTGATTTTGTTCTTTTGCAGCATGTCGTTAAATGGTACATCTTTCGTCGCACAGTACCCATACACATTTGTTACTCGGACTATGGTAAGATCTTGTTGGGAAAAACTTATGATGGAAGCTATGAATGGCGAGTCTCGTTATTATAATGTCTTTGTTCTTGATTCTCGTTGGTCCACGTTCTGCCCATCATGGCGTCAGTGATATAGAAGTCTGAGTCGATCTCTCTTCTCCTTGCTTTTCTACAGTTTAATAGGTCTGTAGATGGTGCTGTAGCTGGCAATGGTATTAGCCTACTTTCGATTTTTGCAAAAAATGAAAGTAGACTTATGAGACCAACACAGGGCGAAAAAAGTGTGTCTGTCTGTGTGTGTGTATGTGTGTGTGTGAGTCTGTGTGTGTGTATGTGTGTGTGTGAGTCTGTGTGTGTGTGTGTGTGTGTCTGTGTGTGTGTGAGTGTGTGTACTCTGAATGTCTGTCCCCCCCCCCTATCAATTCGAACACGGTGAATGCAAATTGAACGAAATTTGGTACAAAGGTAGCACTAGCAAAGGACACCTCAGTGTCATGTTTTATATCGCCGCCGTCTTTACTAAAACTGAATGGCGGCCACTCAAACGTTCAAAACGTAAAATCAAATAACGACTAACCAAATCATCCGATCTCTACCAAATTTGGTAACAACATACCTTCGTATAGGATGCGTCTTGTGACCAAATTACAAGGTCGTCCGCCATACCATTTCAGGATGGCGGCCGTGCGAATTATGCAAACTTTATAATCCATATCATGGGACCCACCAGTTCCGTTTATCGAGCCGAGAATCGTTTTAACTGTTCTAAAGGAAGAGGCACGTTCGAAATTAAAAGTTTATTTTGTAATACTATAGTGCAGACGTGATTTTAAAAAGCTGAACTGATTCAGTAATAAGACAAGATGGCAGCGGATATCTTGTGCCGGACTTATATTTCACTAATTTGAGTATTGCATGCAATATAGCGTACTGATAAAAAATAAATAAACTTTGTATGAAATGCTTTATATATAAATAATATACTCCAGTGATGAAATCGTTTAGTATAAATCATTATTTGCTAACAAGTTCTATGTAAGTCATTTTAAATAGAACGATATTCGTTGACACAATTAGCTCAGTGGTAGAGCGTTAGACTATCGCTCAAATGCCTATGGTTCAAACCCGATCAGAGCTAGGTTTTTTGCTTGAAATGTTATATGTTTATTGTTTTGTAATGACTCAGATGTTTTAAAATTAAGCGTTATATTGTGCACATTATGGTGTAAAATATATATTTAATTAAAACATAATTCGCCAGCAGATTTACTCGGGACATCTAGCTGCCAAAAAGGTAACTTCCAGATTTTATTGAAAAGTTTCTTCTTCTGGCCGCTAGAATGCACTCGCTCTGTTAGGATTATATTGTTCGATATTTCACCAATAGATGTCACGACTAGTCTACGTGGGGATCCATTGATTACTATACCATAATCATTCTATGCGCATCGAATTTGAAGAATGACAAGATGATACTACGATAAATTTTAACTTTTTATTTTAAAGGGTTTGTAACAGCCTATTTTGCGTTACTTGAAAATGTTATTAAGCGTTATATTGTGCACATTATGGTGTAAAATATATATTTAATTAAAACATAATTCGCCAGCAGATTTACTCGAGACATCTAGCTGCCAAAAAGGTAACTTCCAGATTTTATTGAAAAGTTTCTTCTTCTGGCCGCTAGAATGCACTCGCTCTGTTAGGATTATATTATCGAAAATATCCACATAGTTTGTATACACACGTCTCTGTAGGGTCATGGAAAGATTTGTTAATTCAATTAGGGTTGTGAAAGCCATGCACAACCAGACGTGTAAAGACATGCCTCAACTCAAAGTTGGATGTTGCCCACGGCAGGTCGTAATAATAATAATAATAATGTTATTGGTTTTACATCCCTTTTAACTACTGCTGATTTTAGAGACACCGGGGTGCCGGAATTTTGGCCCGAAGGGGATCTTTAACGTGCCAGTAAATGTACTGACACGGCTCCCTCGCATTTGTGCACCCTCAAATGCCAGCTGACTGAGCCAGGATACGAACCTGCAACCTAGGGCCCAGCAAGCGAGAACGTTACCGCCGAGCCACGCAGCCAGTCCGGTCGATTATGTCTCCAGATCCATAACATTCTTGAGATACTTCTTATCTTTCTTTCTTCAATGATGGTAGCAGTTTTTATCTAGATTGTGGCGTTTGGTAGAGGAAAATCGTTTCTATGGCCTTCAACAAAGAATAGTTCTATTATACTCTTTGATAATAACAACGAGTTATAACTATACTCATACATTTAGGAGAAAGTAGGCTATATGTTCTTTACAGAACATCTTGTTTTTAGTCTGAGTTCCTCTATGTAGAAGGCTTCCTAGGCTAGCTCGTATACCAATCTTTCCAACTTTCAGCACATATTTTAAGAATTGCGACTTGACACTCTCTATTCTTTCGAGATCACTGATTGTACGGTGTTCGAGGGCTATTGATCGCATTCAAGGACCGTACCCCAACGTTGGCGTGTTGTCCGGCGTGTTATCGGTTTTCCAACTCACAACAATGGGCACATGACAAACGTTTCTCAACGAGTCCACAACACGTTCAGTATCCTAGAGCCTGCCACATGAGACGAGGCGGAAATAGTTCGTATTCGCTTCGTTTGACATAAATATACTAGTACTATGAAGACATTATTTTCAGGGGTTGGGGTGAAAATTTACCATGAACCCCTGCCAACCTATAGCCAGCGCCGCCACTGACATGCAGTTAGCTCTGACATAGTAGAAGAAAGAGATAATAGCCCTTTAAGTCTGAGTACTGTACCAAGCATCATCTTTTGGGTTGCAAAACATAAGGAATTTGGTAAAGGTTGATTCAAGGCCAGGGAACAACCCCATATACAGAAAGTAAAGATTGCTTCCCTACAAATAAAATCCAGCGTATCTATGGGCACAGAAGAACTGTACAAGCTGGCGAACTGTCCATAGAATCCAAAGTAAAAACATGAAGTACAAAAAGAAACCATAGTACGCAAACAATAATTATTTTTACTGTAGTAAACTTGACCGACACATTGGCCGATGTGAAGAGGAACCTTCAAAGTTAGTTATTGTTGTTTTAGGGGGCGGAGCAGCGATATCATCTGCCCCTCAACCTTTAGAGGAACCTATAGCCCGCCACCTTGCTTAGCCTCGTGGTATGTATTGAGACTTTTACTCTGAAAGACCTGGGTCCAATTGCCTGCTCTGTCAAAAAAATCAATTATGGCCTCAGAGAGTACCATCATCAGGCAAAAACTGTGAGAAGGTGAGTGCAATTCCCAACTCAACCGTTGTGCCATTGTCACTCACTTGACTTCTTTCCTGATTCCCTTCTTGCCGAACCCTATATCTTTCAACTGTCTAAGTTTCAGTGGGAATATTGTTGCAATACGCTTACTAGTTGTAAGTGGGGTTATTGTAAAAGCTTATTGTATGTGTTCGATTTTTGGCATTTGATTTTGCCGTAGTAGGTTTCAAGAAGGCGGCTTTGGTGGAGTAGTTGGCAGCATGCTGAGCTTCTATGCCCAAGATCGTGGATACAAACCCAGCAAAAGTCGTTGGATTTTTAAGAACTTTAAAAATCCCTCAGTATCCCTTCCTTCGGAAGGGAGGTAAATTCGGCGGTCCCATGCCATAGTTTTATGGCATGTAATAGAACCTTCCACTAATTACACACGTGTGAAGCTAAATTATAGATTAGAATTGACTAACGCTCTTAGGTTCCAACGTTCGTCGCTAGGAGCAGACTGTGGTGGCATCTAGTAACCATGTTCAGGACTATTTGTCATTGACGGTGGCGTTTGGTAGCAAAAGTAGGAACTACTTAAAAATTGAATGTCTGCAGTACTTACTTGAATTAAAAACAGATAACAGACACAGATAACACAGTCATCACAATTACCACCGGTTATCAGACAGATTCTACACTCACCCAAAGTACACGGGGCTACATGACCACGTTGTCGCAGCCCCTAAACTGAGGAACCAACTACCAAGGTTTCAAGAACGCTACACCTTAGCTGTGTCAGTCCCAGAGCTCACAAGAATATCTTAAAAGAAAGAGAAAAAAACTTCATACTGCATTCGGAAGAATAGTGCCAATTATTTCTTCCTTCCACCCAGGTGTCGTTTATATGCTAATGACCATCTTACAATTCGCAGACCAGCAAGAACCGTCGAGGTGTGGGGGCGGGGGTTGATGGCTAGAATTGCAACCCTAGCACACTCAAAGACAGGAGTTTCACCCCTCAGCGGTGTACTAAAGGCACGGGTTTATTCTTGAGCTTCCCACTCGAACTCTCTCCCTGCTACTGTGGGTAAGCTACTTATCAAGTTTCTTTTGTCTCCACGTCATATGGCGCTGGTATTTATATATTTATGTATTTATTTATTTATTTAGCGTATAGCATTTATGTACATTTAAACAGTAAATAACATTATTTCTAAATATGGCGCTGGTCGATCGAAATAACGCTTTATCTATTATCAAATTGGTTATTATGTTTCACTATATGACCCGTCAGACGTTGTTCTATAAAAATAAATGACAATAATATATTGAACTCCAATTCAGTCTGTACTGCATGCAAAAATCAGAATAATGCAAATCACTACATCATCAACATGAAATGAGTTAATTTTCTACTGCCACTAAAAGTTACTAAGAAACTGTGTGTTTTAGTAGCTGCAATTATAATATCATCATAGTGACTAAGGAAATGCTCGAAAATATATCAGCATTTCACTCCCCAAAAATAACCCTGACTGACTCTTGCGTAGATCGAAACTGTTTGGCAGGTCTTCATATCCCTCACTGAGCCATAATTATCCCCCGATGCAAATCGAGTAATTTGATGACGATGATGATGATGATGATGATGATAATAATTGTTGTTTTAAGGGGCCTAACATCTAGGTTATCGGCCCCTCAGGTCTGGGTGATTGCGAAAATGACAATGAAATGGAAACCAAAACGAAAATGAAGTGAGACGGAAAATACTTACAAAAAGGAACTCAGATTGAAACTACTCACAAAATGGAGAGCGCTAATACTTACACAAGAGAATTTAGAACGAAAATACTCACAAAGGGAATAGATTGAAGAATACGCACAAATGTAGGCTAGGTTAAAAATCTACGTACTAAATGCAATGTAGAGTCGAAATACTTACCGGTACAAAATGCAATTGAAATTCAAAATACTTACACAATGCAAATGAGATTGAAAATACACAATGCAATTCAGATTGGAAAACTCTCATTTCAGATCCAAAATACTCACAAAGTGCAATTGAAATTCAAAATGCTTACAAAATTAAATTGAAATTGAAAATGCTTACAAAATGCACGGTAGATTCAAACTACTCATTTGGATTGACAATGCTTACAAAATGCAATTTAGATTGAAAATATTTACAAAATTTAATTCAGATTCAAAATACCCACAAAATGCAATTGAGAAACAAAACACTTGCCAAATGCCCACCATACCAATGCAATTTAGATTTAAAATCCTTGCGAAATGCGGTTTAGTTTGAAAATACTTACAAAAATGCAATTGAAATTCAAAATACTCACTAAAATGCCCTGCCCCTACATTGAAAGACTTACTAATAAGCAATTTAGATTATCAATCCTTACAAAATGCAATTGAGGTTGAAAACACTCGCAAAATGCAATTTAGATAGAAAAGAACTTACAAAATGCAACAAGATTGAAAATACCTACAAAATGGGAGTGTAGATAAAAAAAATTGCTAAAGGGAATTTAGATACACGGGGAGCCAATTAAAAAAACAGTGCGGGAAACTTAAAGAGAAAAGGAAATATAATTAAAAGAAAACAAGTGGTCTGACCCCTCGTAGAAGGAAGGATCGGGAAAGATGAGACAAGGGCCAATTAATGCGGGAAAGTGAAAGACTCCCTAGGCCTCGGATACCCTAATACCTTCGGGGTCGGAAAAGAACAAGAGTTGACCAAGGGAGGTCGACAGGAAAGAAGACGGAGAGGAGCCCGGCACAAGTAAGTGGAAGCAATGCCGGACTCGGCTGGGGTCCCGTGGTTGCCAACCCACGTCCCACTAGTTATGAGCCCCTGGGGGAGAGTAATTTCATAATTTGATGCCGTGAAGATAATGTGCCTAAACATAATCGTCTTTCTTCGGGGCAAATAATTATCATATAAAACACTGATTCCAATCAACACTACGAAGATAAAATTCCGTCAAAAAATACTGCCTTTTTCACTGGCGTAAGAGTGTTCCGCACATGATCACAATTCTTGGGTGTGGCTAATAATTTACCATCACATAATGAAATACTTCTTGCACATGTAATAATACTGACCAGTTCCAAAAAATTCTTCTGCTAAATGATATTTTTATTGTAGACTAATGTTTTATAGTAAACGATATGTTTTGTTTGATTACCTTGCGCGTAAACAAACAAAGTTGATGGTTTTCCAATACGGGAACAGGCAACATACAATTGGCCATGTGACTCAATGACTGCCCCTGGGATTTATTTATGGTCAGGGCGAAAGCAAGCCGCTATGGAACCTGCAGTCGTTTAAATTCAAATGGAATGTCAGTGGGAATCATTGGGATGCGTGGTATCAAAAAGTCTTCTCCTTTGTACATTCCCTTTAGAATGGTTGCTTCGATCACGTTGTTCATTGTGTGCCGTTACAAAGACGCGGTTGGTTGCTATTTCGCAACATTATGGCGAAAGATCTGACCTTTAATTGAAGATTGTGAGGCGGAAATCCTGTCAAATCCAGCGAGTTCAAAAATTCGGGTGGATAGTTGATAATGATATATTGGTTGGTAGCAGAATCAATTGATTTGTATGTCCTAAAATCACCGGCAATTTCACTTTGAATTTTGAAATTTAATTCATTTACATTCATGTTTTTGGCGCCAAAATAGCTCGTTCGCTCAACCAAGTATGATCTCTCTAATTTTGAGCAACGTTAGGGAACACCTTTTGAGAGTTCGATTTTTGAATCACTAAACTGATAAAAATTGTCAGGAAATGTAATGCAGCATAAATATACTACTATGTATGTGCAGCCAGTCTAAACGTCTGAAGGGAATTTGCCATTTCCAATGTCAATGAATAATTGTTTTGAAAATATTTCTCCAGGTGGATCATTTTGCATATTCTTGCTTAAATTTAGTATCCAGATCTGTTTCCACAGAATGGAGGACTTTAAACATGCATTGAGTTCATCAGCTACCGTTAACCGTGGAATCACTGGCAATATTTGATGAAAATCTCCTGCTAACATAATCATCGCACCACCAAATCAGTTTTGATTATTCTGCAGATCTTGTATGGTTCGGTCTAATGTCTCCAAAGACTTTTTATGTGCCAACGTGCATTCATCCCCCACTATCAATTTACATTGCTGCAAATCCTTTGTCATTGCCCGGTTCTTCGAAATGTTGCAGGTCGGAGTTTCGTTGCTTTGCATATTCAACGGCAATTTTAGCGCTGAATGGACTGTTCGACCGCCTTCCAACAATGTAGCTGCAATGCCTGATGAAGCAAGTGAGAATGCAATTTCATTGTGAGAGCGAATGATTGATAAAACCGATGAAATTCAAAAAGTTCTTCCTATACCCCCGGGAGCATCCAAGAAGTAAATCCCTCCAGTACCAACATCTACAGCTGTCGTAAGAAAGAGTATCAAATATATACTTTTGTTGTTGGTTGAACAGCGGAAGATTTTTCGAACTTATTCTCTTAAAGTATCGAGATCGTATATTTTTTCGCGTTGCAACACTTGATTAAAATCGTTGTGCATCGGGCGATTGGGTGTGGCCATGCCTAATTGAGATAATACTTCGTTTGACATCATCAAGCACATGTTCTCTTATCAACGGTTCGTTGTACATTTCTTCACTGATTTGTAAATGTAGACTTGACTAGTCTGAAAAGACATAGTCGCGGTCGGCTCGCGGAGCGAGCGACCGGGGCTGTGTTATGCGCCAGGTACCGGTGCGTCAAGCGCTCCTCTGCCTGGATTTGAATCTAATTTCGGCTAAAAAGATGTTTAGATTAATAAATAATTTTTTTTCGGGTGATTAATATTTGTTTTTTTTATTATTATTATTTAAATTGACTTCATTAAGGGGTTTGACAATGGGGGATATGATTTAATGTTCGCATAGTGACTTATGGGATTTAATTATTTCGTGATTTGACTTAGCTATTGACCGTCACGACTTCACTCTCCTAGTTCACTGCAGTTTGGGATGATGTTCGCTTATTATGCTAGATGGAGCATAGCTACTTATTATCCCCGCTCGCTGTAGTGTGGATGGTTTAATAGTCGTTTACAGCGGCAGCTTCAGCTTGGTAATAATAATATAATAATGGAAAAATATCTGAATCTGTTAAGTTTTTAAATTAATTCTTTAGGAAGTATGAGAGACCACTAGCGGGTTGGATTTTAAGTATGAAATGAGAAAACAGACCATAGTAGGTTTTTGATTGAAATAATAGTTTTTTTAATAAGCCTCGCTTTGATTTGGGGAATAATGTTTATGAAAATGGATTGGCGGTAAGTGCTGAATGCGTGATATTTTAATCGAACCCACGACCCACTGGGCACCATCCTGAGCGAGCCGGCCGTGGCCTGCCCCTCAGGCAGGTAGCGCGCGGGTTCGCGAGACGAGTAGAAACAATGTAGTGGGTTGACTAGCTGTATTATTGTTGTGAAAGTCTGGTTCTGTAGCGGGGAGTTTGTATTTCGAAGAGCTCTGCTCCGATTGGCTGCTCCAGTCTTGTGTAAGGCCGTCGGGCGCTGTGTCAGTGGCGTACGTGGTGCAGTGAGTTGGGGAGGACCAGTTTGTGTCTTATGTTTGCGCTTTGGTTTTTCTGTAGAGTGTTTTTCAGGGACCAGAGAGATCTGAGTTGTTGGAGTTATTGTTAGTGCATGAACTGTTTGAGTTTTTTTTTACCGATGAATACTTAGGCATAGGTGGTGGGATTGGGATGGTTTGAGATTGCTCCACACTGGTCTGCTTGGGTTCAGTTGGAGCTCAAGTATCTGAATGGGGGAATAGCTGAGTGAGCCTTGAGTGCTGCGCCCAGGTCGGCGAGATGTCTCCCATGCGTTGGGATGACCGTAACATAATGCTGCACAGTCTCCTCGATGCATGCTACGTTTTGGAAATGGGGGGCAAGTGCTAGGCATATGGCTTGTCTGAGTGTGACGGGATCAATGTTGCGAGAAGGGTGGGTCATGACCATGCCGTGTGTTTTGGGATGAGTAGTATATAGCTGTTCAGATGTGTCAATTTCGAGGATCCAGTTGGATCGTGAACGTGTGCGTGGTGTATCCCGGAAGGTATCCCAGGCCTGATCGGCTGGGTCGAACTCTTCGGGATTGTGTTTGCGTTGAGAGTTCATGTCTGTTTGAGTGAAGCGGAAAGCAGTGGCGGCCGGTAATAAGGTTGCAGTGTTGCACAACGACCAGATTAATTCATGAAACACAAATAATTCCGTAATATTTTTAGTACTAGAAGTTGTATGTTTCCGACTATATATATAGGAATTCATAATTCTGTTTTTTAATAATTCAGGAAATATTATAGTGTTACTGTGAACTGACTGAGAAAGCGAGGCGCGCCAGCCGTCTAGGAGCGCTCGTCCGTTTGGTCGTTGCCGAGCCCAAGCACCGACCAGATCTCAATAGTGAAGGGTATGGCAGAGATGCTAGACTGGGTAAGCCCTATTCCAACAGTTAACACGGCTGGGCGTTGCCCGCTGACTGCAACAAGGAGCCGAGGCGCAGGCGCAGACTGAAACATCCGAGAAGCTTCCTCAACTGCCGAAACCATGTCTTGCAATGTTGCGCGTGCACTTGTGACACTCGCAGTTCTCGCCCTCATATATAATTTACGTTGTTTTGTTCTCGTGAAGGTTTTCATGTAGACTAACTTATATTCCAATTTTAATCCGATGAAATTGTGATGTGTCTGAACTGCGGCATTTGTTATGAATGAGGTACATCCGTTTTACCGCGCAATTGAATACAGTTTGCTCCGATATCAAGCAGTCTTTTACCCTATCACCTCATGGGTGTCCGCTGGGCGTGGAGGGGGAGGGGGGCTAGGAGGGGCCGTGTCCCCATCCCCTGAAATCCCGAGAATATTTCGATTGTTCATTGTCACACCAGTTTATTTCATAAAGTGATGTTACTGATTGTTAACTGATTTAGATGTAGGGATAATTCCACAGTTTTATTTAACTTAGTAATTTGGGATTGTTAGAGAATATCTTCAGTTATTTAAAAAATCGGCTAACTGGATTAACATTACTATTTTAATGAACTGCTTGATATTTATTTTTGTCGATACAACTACTTTTTGCCTGTTTTAAAGAATTAACATTATGACGATGATTCACAAAGAAAAGCGAACTCATATGGACAAAAATTCTGAATTTAAAAAAATCCTCCCATTTACGCCATAAAGACTATGTACCCAACGGTTTAAGAGCAGCCAAGTAATGAATGTCACGAAGCAAGTAAGAAATGAAACGAAAATTGCGGGGTGGTGGTGTAAGTCTCAATATCACCTAGTGACATGTAGGTAACGACATTAAAAAAATACATACCCCCCCCCCCCCCCCCCCTAGAAAAAATCCTGCGGGTGCCCATGAACCACCTTAATGAAATTAGTGCAACATCCAGAAAAAATATCCGCCAGCCGCTACTGGCGGAAAGTATGAGTAGAGAATGGATGAATGAATAGGTCAAATGCTTGGAAGACCTTATGGGTACGTAGTTTTGCTTCGCCCGAGAGAAATACCAGTCGTCCATGATTTCCAGTTATTAAGCAGAGGGGCTGCGTCAGTGGACGAGCTGGTAGAATTTAAATTTAATAATTAATGAATGATTTATTAATTAATTATTGGGTGCAGAGGTGAGAAGGGATGAGTAGAGCTTGGCTGCAACTCAGGATTTTCTTGACTTGGAATGTCTGAGGGTGGGCTGAATGCTTGGTTGCGGACGATAATGGGTAACGGTTGGAATGGTATTGTTGCTTGAATAATGTAGGTCGGGAAGGGAATTGACTAATAGCTGGGTAGGGTTAGATGGTAGCGATGAGTCGTAGCCTCGGCGGAAGGCGGACCATCAATTGACATCTGTTCTTGAAGTATTCGCTGATCGTGGCGGGCGCTCGGAGCAGTAGCTGCTGTGTATTTTTTTTTCAATGAAACTCGGTAAAATCATAGCACCATTTTGGCCGACTCCGACCGTCCCTTCAAATTTTATTACGTCTCACCAATCCAACATGGCGGCTGTGCGAAATATTTCACCGGCATTCTATATCTCCGAAACTATTATTGACATCAACCTGAAATTTTGTATGGCGATAAAGGGCACTACAAAAAATTCATTTATGTGACTTTCAAAAACCTGTTAAATATAAAAGTAACAATGGCAGCCAAGCGAAGTTGAAACTTTTAGATTGACTTTTCTCGGGATTGAACTATCCAAACGCAATGAAACTTGGTACAGAAAATGTTTATGCATATTGTAATGCACTAGTATCTAATTTAGTTCAATTGGTTCATAACCTCAAAATATTTCACCAGCATTCTATATCTCCGTAACTATTACTGATGTCACCCTGACATCTTGTACAGTGATAAAGGCACAACTAAACGTTCACGCATGTAACTTTCAAAAACTGTTAACTACAAAACGAATATGGCGGCCAAGTGAAGTTGAAACATTTAAATATACATTTCTGAAGATTTAACCATCCAAACGCAATGGAACTTGGTACCGCAAATGTATAAACACATTGTAATGTACTGCCGTATTATTTAGTTCAATTGTCTACATAACCTCAAAATGGCGGCAGTGCGAAATATTTCACCGGCATTCTATATCTAGGAAACTATTACTGATATAACCTGAAATTTTGTACGGTGATAGAGGGCACTAATAGAAGATCACGTATGAGACTTTCAAAAACCTGTTGACTACAAAACGAACATGGTGGCCAAGCGAACTTGAAACATTTAAATAGGCTTCTCTCGTGGTTCAACCATCCAAACGCAGTGAATCTTCGTACATTAAGTGTTTATACACATTTGAATTCTCTGGCATCTAATTTTGTTCAAATGTGTACATAATCGTAAGGTGGCGGCTGTGCGAAATTTCAAAACTAAGTTTTTATTTCTTGTCTTCTAATCATGCGATCGAAGTCAACGTTTGAATAATGTACTGAACCCTTATTGATCTTCGATAAATAAGTATTCATATTTATTATTATTATTACTACGGCCCAGGCAGCACATAAGGAAGTCGACTTGGATATTAGGGAGGCCAGCATTTCGTAATGATTGCAACAGAAGCTGAGTTGGTAGCTATTCCTGGGGGACGGCCAGAATTAGTCGAGTTCAAGGCCAAATTGTGCAACTACTGTACCAAAATTGGAGACATAAAGGAAGAATCACGAGGTCCTCTCAACGAACTTACGATTGAATCAGCCAATCGCAAGAGACCAAGCCGTGACCACGAGGTGGACGGCGTCAGTAGTAAAAAGCGCGCGGAAGTGTGTATCTAAGGAACCGCCGAACGGATTAATCTCCGCTCGAGTAATTTGAGACGTTGGATTTATTTGGAGAAGAATGACACTAGCCCCATCTTTGTGAGACAAAAACTCTGGAAGTTTTTATCCGACTCCACCCCACCCCACCGCCCTTGTCAGTTTCTCATAAATAATATGACCTGTTACGCCCCGAATCTGAGTCTCATATGCTTCTTTGCAAGGGTTCATAAAACAAAAATGGCGCCCAACGTGGGGATTGTTGTTGTTGTTGCTTCGCTGATCTCATATTTATTTCATTGAGAAATGATGCCAGGTCAAGCGGACATGTAAATTCAGTAAATGGAGGCGATGTTGTACCGCCATGTGCATTAGTAAAATCACTGAGTTCCTAAAGTTAGAAATATTGAACAAGGTTAGAATTTGATTTGGTATTTGTTATAAACTTGTTCTGGCGCCCACATTAAAATTAGAAATTTGCATTATTAATGAACTCAGTCAAAGCAGGAAGATGTTGCCTTATATCTGACATTTAATTGACTTCGGTTAATTGGTGTTTCGTAAATTCTGTTGGTTAGGAATTTAAAAGCAGATCACTAGGGGTTATTTTGTTGTTTGGGAATAAATGTCATTGTGTTCAGTAAATTTTGTTACTGAAATTTTCATTAAATTAGAGCCAGTAATATTTAAATGTGTGACACGTATGTGCGTATAGGGCTGAAACCTTAGCCCATAACCCTGTTTTTCTCTGAATATATTTTGTGTGTGATATGGCGAGTGTTGATGAGATAAAGGCATTGTTAGAACAGATGTCGATCCAAATGTCCGCGAAAACGGAAGAACAATTAAAAGAACAATTAGAAGCTCAGCGTGAGCATAGTGAAAAACAATTACTTGATATGAGCGGTAACATTTCGGTCCAGTTAGAAGTCCAGAAATTAGACACTGACAAACAATTCAATGAACTAAACCACAAATGTCACAACAGGCGGTAACACAAACCGAACAGTTAGGAAAAATCACGAATGATATTAATCAGAGCGTTCAAAAAGTAGAGAAACTGGCAGGCGAGGTTGCGGAAAACAACATCAAACAGTTAGGCGAAATGAAGAAATTGGAGGCGAAATTTGATAACAAATTAGTACAATTTGACGAGATGGTGGCAGATAAACTCAAGCAGATAGAGGCAGCATGTGTCAGTAACACCGCGGGAGTGAAGAAAACCCAAGAGAAACTACAGCAGCAAATTAATTCGGTAGATAACAACGTGCTGGAATTAATAAAGGAAATAGATAAAGTCGAAGTTAAGGCTGAAACCGAGCGGATACACTTGCGGGAAAATTTAGAGGAGCAATTAGGCAGAACACAAGAGATCATAAGAAAAGAGATGGAAGGCCAGCTAATAAACACACAAGAGGTCATAAGACAAGAAGTAGGGGAGCAGCTCGTCAAAACTCAGGATAATTTGGAAGAACAACTAGTGAAAACGCAGGAACGGATAAGTGAAGAGCTAGAGAAAAATCAGGAGAGGAACGAGGAGAAAATAAATAGCTTAAAAAGTAGGATCCGGCGAGATTGGGACCAGCAGGCTCATGCGAATAAGGAAGACAGGCTGGCAGTTTTAAAGCGAATGCAGGCACTGGAGGAAAATATGAAGTCGAAATTACAGGAACACTCAGAATTAATCATAAAAAACGAGATTAGATCGTTAGAGAATGCGACATTATTTTCAAACGAAAATATTCCGGAAAAGCAAACACGTATTGGAAGTCCGGCAGGTTCGAAGTTGGCTGAGGACACGAGTCGGGGTCAAAGTCCCAGACTAACGACTAATGCATTCCAGCAGTACAGGGGGGAGACTTCAACTCCGCAACCGAACTTGGCACCAGCCCAAGTCATCCAAGTCATTCGGGGTAATGATTTTAAGCCCGATAAGTTTAAAGAACATTCAGGAACCACTCCCAAAGCATTTCTACGGCAATTAACTGACTACTTTAATGACCAACACATCGGCCCGGAGAAACAATTAAGACTGGTGGAGAAATTTTTAGAAGGACCTAGCCTGACCTGGTTTTTAAGTTTCAAGTACACGTTTACAGACATGACTCAATTCCGCGAGGCGTTTTTGAAGAAGTTTTGGAGTCCTTCGTTACAGCAGGGGTTAAGAATGGACCTGTACACGCGCAAATACCACAGTACACATCCAACCCGTTTTTCAGAATTCTTCAGTCAGCAATTGGTAAAATTCAGGGATTTTGATGACCCGCCTAGCGAGCCGAATATGGTTCTAACCATCGGAAAACAACTCCCAATGCATATCCAACAATTATTAGTCGCAGGAAATATTCAGACTGCAGTCCAAGCCGAAGAATTACTCAGACACTTAGATGAGACGAGTATGGTAAGCCCACAGACAGGAAGAAGGAATTTGGAATGTGTCAACACGGCAGAGGTAGTTCAGGGACTCCAAAATAACCACGGCCAGGGAAACCAAAGTAAGACACAGTCCACGGGGACACAGTTCACGCCAAGAAGACAAGATTTTGACGGCCGAAACCAGTTCCATAACAACAATCAGAATTATCAGAATAACCGCGGGAGATATCATCAGAATAACCAAAATCAAAATAATCAGTGGACGTACCAGCGGGAATACACGAATTGGAGGGGAAACCAGAGACAAGGTAGACCTTACCAAAGAAATGGAGATGGTAGATGGAGTAACGGCAGGGACTATCGCCAAGAAAACAGAGGAGATTATAGGAATAACTGGGACGAACGATATATTGAATCCCGTAAATACGTGGATCAATTAAGTAATGAAGAAGCGGAGAAGGAGAAGTGGGGGCGTGCCATGGCGAACAGACAGAGCCCAGACAACCATCAAGGAGAGGGGGCAGAGAGTTTACTGAGGCAACAGGAGCGACAGAATGATAACCGGCGAAACACATCTAATGGGGCCCGGGATAAAAAAAAAACCAAATGAACTGAAAGGAGACAGGCTAAAAATGGAGATCGCCAGGGAGCAAGAAGAGATGATAGTGGCCAACATAGAAGAGTGGGTAGCATTCCCAGACGACTGCCTGGAGGAAGTGGTGAAGAACCGTGAAAATGTTATCAGACAGCTACCAATTATTTACGCGCATATTGGAGGTATGAGGGTGAGATGTTTGATTGATACAGGTAGCCAGGTGAGCTTAGTCACTGAAATTTTGATAAAAGAAATAGCAAGAAAACAGACTGTTCCTATTATGCCGGTACCGCTAATGAAAGTCAGAGGTGTCATTCCTGACAAAACTATGAATTGTAAACAGCAAGCATTTCTAGATCTGGAAATATTGAACCATACTTTTTCACAAACATTCATTGTTATTCCAAAGATGAACTACAATATAATTTTAGGAGCCAACTTTATCTGCGATTTTCATGCTGTAATTGATTTACATAACAACACTGTAAGCTTCAAACAAGTAGAAGGATTGGATCATGTGGGTTTAAATATGGAAGAGAATCCGCTGGAGAGAGAGGCCAATACTTGGGTTATTGAGGAATGCACTAATGAGGCCGGAGATAAGATCTTGAGGGGAGAGCAAGTCAACCAGACAGCAGTGCTAGAAATGGACAGCCGAGATATTTCGCAGGAACTTTGGGTGCATTTGGCGGAAGAAGAAATGGGCGGAACCAAATTCGAAATTCTACTTCAGGAGCGACTTAAGGAAGCCATCGTAGGGGAATCTGATAGAAGAAGACTGGAAGAAATTTTAAGATTACATAAAGGAGCTTTTGACACCGTACCTGGGAAAGTTTTAAATTTTCAATATGCGATGCAGGTAACAGATTGGACCCCATTCAAAAGTAAATTGTACCCGATCCCAGAGAAGCATTTTTCTCAGGTGAAGGATATTATTACTAACTTATTAGATTCTGGCATGATAAGGAAAGCAGCAACTCCTTATCTGAACGCAATATTGGCTGTGACCAAGCCAAACGGATCAATTAGGCTATGCCTAGACGCGCGAGTTTTAAATAGCAAACTGCTAGTTGAGCACGACCAAGCACCGAGGATCAAAGATGTTTTGAAAGGCTTCCGCGGGAAGAAGATATACTCAAGTGTTGATTTGACGAATAGTTTCCACCATCTTGAACTTGAAGAAAAATCCCAACTGTTGACGGGATTTTTATTCGATAATCAAAGTTATATCTGGTGTCGAATGCCCTTTGGCGTGAAAACTGCGGGATGTGCACTCATTAGAGCACTCGATAGAAATCTGACTGAGGAGGTCAAGAACTTCACCACGAGATATGTTGATGACATATTAATCGCTTCTGAGACAATGGAAGAACACTTGATGAATTTAAATAAACTGCTGGACAACCTGAGAACCATGAACTTCAAGATCAACTTAAAAAAGTCACATTTTTGCCAGAGCGAAATTTTATATTTGGGACATATAATTGATGTCGAGGGCGTGCGGCCTAATCCAGCCAAGATTGATGCTATTAAGAAATTTCCCACACCTACCAAAGTCAAACATGTTAGAGCATTTTTGGGAGTGACAGGTTTCTTCAAAGAAAATTGCCCTGGTTACACAGAAACAGTAGCGCCTATGCAGGAGATGTTGAAGAAAGCGAATCGATGGTCGTGGAACGAGGAGTGCGACAGGTCTTTTAAAGCAACGAAGGATTTATTGGAAAACTGTGTAAAACTTGGATATCCGGATTTTGAGAAACAATTTATCATTCAAGCAGATGCTTCGTTAATTGGGATTGGTGCTATGCTGTACCAAGAGGACGCTGAAGAACCCAAGAAGAAATCCTATTTGGCATTTACGAGTCGTAAATTACGGAAACATGAGAGGAACTACACAGTTACGGAACTTGAGCTACTAGCAATTCTATATTCTCTCCAACAGTGGCGCAAGATGATCTATGGTTATTCCATCATTGTTAGAACCGACCACCATGCACTGACATTTTTATTTAAGACAACAATAGCAAGTGAGAGAGTTACGCGCTGGTCCATCTACATACAGCAGTTTGACATCACAATAGAGCATTGTCCTGGGAAATTGAACGTCATACCAGATGCCTTGAGTAGAAACCCTGAGGACGGAAACGAAGTAACAGCGGAAGTTCACAATATTACCTTGACACCTAAGGCTCGTGAGTTTTTGGCAAGATTGAAGGATATTCGGAAGGAGCAAGAAGCTGACCCATGGATGATGATGATGATAAAATTCTATAGGAAGGAGTTACAACCAAATTCACCGGAGTACCGGGAAGCCAGTGCTAAACAAGCGAGATTTCACTACTTGAATAACTCGTTGCATAAGTACGTGGATGAGCATCATACTAAACTGCGGATCTTAGTTCCAGCATCACTACAGAGGGGATTAACGTGGCATGTTCACGAGAGCCTAGCACATATCGGCACGGATAAGACTGAAGCTACGATAGGGGAGACCTTTACTTGGCCCAAGATGAGATTCACCATTGTTGAAGTAATTAGAACGTGTGACGCTTGTCAGCGCACAAAGCCGAACAACTTTATTCTGAAACAACCTCCAAGACCACTATTACCGCAGAAACCATGCGAGATGCTCGCGATTGATTGCTTTGGTCCTTTAGTAAAAGGAAAGCGTGGATGCCGACACCTCTTGGTATGTGTCGATGTATTTTCGAAGATGGTCGTGCTATGTCCTATTCAGAAGACGACATCAAGACAAGTCCTTAGTCGAATTAAGAACAAAGTCATTCCGATGCTTGGGAAGCCGGAATCCATTCTATCAGATCACGGTACCTAATTCACAAGCAATGTTTTTAGGCAAGGTTTGGAGAGCCTAGGAATCAAACACATATTTTCAAGTATTCGTCATCCTTGTGGAAATCCGAGCGAAAGAACAATTCGCTGTGTCGCTAAATACTACAGAGTAATGATTCCTAACGAACACAATAAATGGGTAGACAAAGTAGGGGAAATTGAGATGTGCATGAACACTACGAAGCACGAGTCGACGGGTCAAGTCCCACTGATTGTACACCACAACAGGTTGCCGGAAAGAACTTGGGACAAGATCATTCCTTGCCCAAGGGATCCATTATTAGCGCATGATTTGCGAATCCAGCGAACGAGGGAGCACATGAGGAACCAAGCGGACCGAAGGCTGAGACGGTACCGAGGAAAGAAGTTTCACCGAGAGTTACAAGAACAAGAATTAGTGCTGGTTCGTAGACCACCGATCTCCGACCCTAAGAACAAAGTCTTCGCCAAGTTCTGTCCGAAATTCATTGGCCCGTTCCGGGTAATTAAGAATCTGGGTAACAATGCCTACAGATTAGAAGAAGTGAGCACTGGTGCAAAATCTGTTTTTAATAGCGCCAATTTGAAACCGTACTACAGAAGGGAACCATTTGATGATTAGGAAAGATGATATGTGCAGAATATGTATTGCCAAAAATTTATATATTTTTTTGAGAGCAAACACTCAAATCCACGGGGAGCGCGTGAGTACGCACTTTGTTTGTAAACAACGAGCAGCTGAGACGACGGGAGTGGCAACTACGTGAGGAGAAGGGGGAGACCTAGTGAAAATATGAATGACATTCCAGCGAGAAGGGAGCACACTAATTGAGTCAGAGGGGCATACACTCGAGCAGCTGAGTGAGATTTAAAGAGATGTGTTGTTACTACAGTGGATTTTGTTTTTGAAATCCAAACCAATAAATTGTTTCGAATTTCAAAACCTTGCTGAGGATAAATGAACCCTTATTGATCTTCGATAAATAAGTATTCATATTTATTATTATTATTACTACGGCCCAGGCAGCACATAAGGAAGTCGACTTGGATATTAGGGAGGCCAGCATTTCGTAATGATTGCAACAGAAGCTGAGTTGGTAGCTATTCCTGGGGGACGGCCAGAATTAGTCGAGTTCAAGGCCAAATTGTGCAACTACTGTACCAAAATTGGAGACATAAAGGAAGAATCACGAGGTCCTCTCAACGAACTTACGATTGAATCAGCCAATCGCAAGAGACCAAGCCGTGACCACGAGGTGGACGGCGTCAGTAGTAAAAAGCGCGCGGAAGTGTGTATCTAAGGAACCGCCGAACGGATTAATCTCCGCTCGAGTAATTTGAGACGTTGGATTTATTTGGAGAAGAATGACACTAGCCCCATCTTTGTGAGACAAAAACTCTGGAAGTTTTTATCCGACTCCACCCCACCCCACCGCCCTTGTCAGTTTCTCATAAATAATATGACCTGTTACGCCCCGAATCTGAGTCTCATATGCTTCTTTGCAAGGGTTCAGTACCTATGCAATAATCGTCATGTAATAGTACATACTCTTAAGACGTACATACATAAAAATCCAACATGGCGACCATCCGACATATATAGACGGTTCTCAATATCTACGACTATATTACAGCAATAAAACTGAAAGTTTGTGTGTTGATAGAGGCGATTAACATAAGTTGGATATATGAAAATAGGCTGTATAATTCGTCACGGAACTACTGGTTATTATATAGTTTCATTTCGTATCGGCCATCTCTGGAGCACGTCATTCAATTGTCTCATTCTTCGGGCTGTGATATTTGCCCAGTACACCCGCATTCGTTCTGGGTGTGTTTCCTTCCTTTCCTGAGTCCAAATCTTTCCCGCTCTCGATTATTCTTGGAAGGTTTGTCATGCTTGAAGTTTCCTCTTCAGTGGGATGAGCTCCTGAATGTCAGTTGATATAATCCTCACTACTTCGAGATCACTATCAAGTTCAATGAACCAGGCACATTTTGTTTACCTATCCTTAATATTATCATTTTTTTAAAATTTGCGAATATATCACTGAGGATCACGCTACAATTTTATTTGTTCCTCTTATGCTCCCTTTTCCCCCAGTATTCCTTCATATGGACGCTGTGCTGCTGCTTCTGTTCATCCGTGTCGGTTCTTTCTTGCAGTCTTCGCAGTTCTTTCGTCTTGGAAACCTAGAAAATTTTGAATAATAGTCCGAAATGTATCTCTATCTTACTACTGAACTTCCTGAATGTTGGTCCTTTCTAGATATTTACGAACTTTAATCCATGCCGTTGTTGTCTTCTTGTTCCATACTGTAGGTAGTCGAATATATTTTTGGTTATTCTGCTTTTGTCCATTCTGTACAAGGGTCCGAGAAATGACAACCTCCTCCTTTTCATGGTTTATGAAATTCTCTCCACATAACAATAGACCTAATATTATTATTATTATTATTATTATTATTATTATTATTATTATTATTATTCCCTCTCCCGGGATGAGAAGCCATATTAAATAAATGGCTTCTAGTCAGTCTGTGCCATCGCCTCACAAAACCTTTGTGTTAAAGGGTTGGTATTAGAATGTTTTAAAGGCTAATTTATAAATGACCACGTTAGATGAAGGTGTTCGTATGAGCCAACACAGATGGTGGGGATATGTGATGAGAATGGGGGAGGAGAGATTACCTAAGAGGTTAATGAACTTGGTTATAGAGGGTAAGAGAAGCAGAGGTAGACCTAAGAGACGATTGATAGATTCAGTATCCTGCGATTCAAAGTGAGAGGAAGAGAAGATCGCAGTGCTATATTTTAATACGGGATAATGGAGTCGGCAAACAGAGGCATATCTTCTAGAGTGAACGCTGAAAGGTAACAAGTAGTTTTGTGAAGCCTATTTGCATATATCTTACTGGGGTTTGGTGCTTTTCAGTCGGTCAACACGAATGTACGCAAAAAGAGCTGGGCTATGCCCTAATCCTGAAATAAATTTCATGGGCAGCGCTTAGTTCGGATGGCTTTTTAGTCCACGCGTGGCGATGACAGTTCCACGGTCTTTAATAGTTGTAGATCTTCCTGTATTCAGTAACATACAGCTTATCTAGATTTGGCACCGTCACATAAATACACATTGCACTGACCTCAGACAGCACATGAACAAAGGGGGGAGAAAGGAAAAACCAGTTTCTTCCAGTTAACGCCCCGATTCAGTCGACCACAACTGGTGCTAGAGTGAACACAAAACTGCTCGAAGCTCCAGCCAGGAAGACAACCAGATAAGTAGCAGCCTGTATTAACTTATTACAGTATAACCATAGTTGATTCTTTACAACCATATAGTCACCCCAAACAGACAAACTCCGGATTTCTATCACCATTTTAGCATTACACCTAACATTAGATATACTACATTTAGCATACACCGACAGTTGCATTACCAATACTGCAACTAAATAATAGATGCAAAATTCACGTTCTCCACTTTTTCTAATTTTACAGGAATTAAAGAAAACTTCTTAAATATATGTTGCTAATGGAATCTTTAAGGGACTATGCTTTCGTTGTAGGCTATACTTAATTACACCTTCTTGAACAAACTATGTTTCATTATTTCTATTAATTTATCTGAAAAATAGGTTTTAATTTTGGAGAATGTAACTTTTGTATCCAAACATTGGAGAATGTGAGTTTTGTGTCTGAACAAGTTGGAGAATATTACTTTTGACACAAACCAAAATTAATTACTTCAGACAAAACAATAGACAAGGTTGTGAAAAATTTAGACAAATGAAACCAATTGCATTGTTGGAATACACTTATATTATTTACTTATTGTGTAGAGGTTACGAGTTGAACAGACAATAATAATATTGGCTTGCAGCTGTAGAAAGTCACAAGACCAGAAGATGTCTTGTGATTGGCCAATAGGGAAAATGTGCTCTTTGCAACTAAACAGTGCGGAGAATGTTAGTTTTGCATCTTAATTGAGTTTTGGCATTTGAAAACCACTGGATATTGTGAGTTTGGCTTTTCAGCACTAAGATAGTCGTGTGTAGTTTGGAACGAAGAATAAGAAATCCTTGCTAACTCAATTTCAAACAAATGTGGAGTATGTGAGTTTTGCATATAGACCCCTCAAATATTTTTCACCTGTATTCTCAAACATAGATCTTTATAGCCTAAGTATAATGGATCTGATGATGATCGCTTGACGATCGAAACTGGTCATCCTAGTGGATTTATTAATCTCACGTAATTTATTTCAGGATTAGGGCATAACCCAGCTCTTTTTGGGTACATTTGTGTTGACCGACTGAAAAGCACCAAACTATTGTTTACTTAGGCAACACTGAATAATTGGCTTCAAACTCCACAATGTATCTTACTGGTCTTACTTAGGACACGAGAAATTAAAACAAGATTTTGAAAAAATTGCACAGACGCCAATTCTAAGTTGTCCTACTCATAAAATTCCAATAAATTAGCCGTCCGAATATTAAGGCCAGGTTTCACAGCGCTCGGATGGTTAAATCGCAAGCAAATTTTATTTATGTGTTTCAACTTCGCTTGGCCGCCATATTCGTTTTGTACTTAACAGGTTTGTGAAAGTCAATTAGGTTAATTTTTAGTGGAGCCCAGTATCACCGTACAAAATTTCAGGGTGGTATCTGTTACTGTTGCGGAGATATAGAATGCTAGTAAAGTATTTTGTGAAGCCGCCATGTTGGATTGGTGAAACGTATTAAAATTTGAAAGACACGGTCGAGGTCGAACAAGGTAGTAGTTTCATTGAAATCGCTTCGGCCGTTTAGATGTTATTGAGGACACTCACACACACACACACACAGACATACGGTGTTCTCATAAGCCTATTTTTTTTCATTAATGAAAATAGGCTAAAACAGTCTCAAATGAATGAATGAATGAATGAATGAATGAATGAATGAATGGAACTGATTTATAAATATCATTTTCTGATATGAGTTGTCGATAAGTTCCACAAGTCTCTTTACAGTTGATATCGTAGGAATTTTCAGTTTATGGACATCAAAATTTGCACTGTGTACTGGCTTGAATAGATGGACGTTGTGTGGTGTGGAGCAACGTTAACGTGTGGCATCAATGGTGAATATAAATGTAGGTCGGAAAGAGAGGACGCAAAATACACCCATAAAATATTAAATATTAGTGCTAAAAAGATAAAATAATAACTTCGGAGGAAAAGAGTGTGCGAATATGTATCGATACAGTTGTATTCTTCATCCAGAACTCATAATGTAGCCCTCGAGTCTCGGTGATTCTAACTCTAAGATACCACTCCTATTCATTCATATCGTATAGGCCATCTATGGACCGCGTCATTCCAACTGTCTCCTACAGGCTTTGATGTTTGCCCAGTACGCCCGCATTCGTTCTCCGTGGACTTCCTTCCGTTCCTGGGTCCAAATCTTTCCCGTTTTCAGTTTCGGTTTTCCATGGAAACCTTTCCAAGCTTGAAGTTTCCTTTTGAGTGGGGCGCGCTCCTGAATGTCAGTTGGTGTAATCCCCACTTCCTTCAGATCTTTATCTAGTTCATTGAACCAGGCCAATTTTGTTTTCCTCTCCTGAAAGTAAGTTATGTTGCGGTTGGTCAGTCTCGCTGAGCTCATTCGTTTCACATGTCCATAAAATGTTATCCTCCTCTTCCGAATGACGTCACTTACCTTCTCCACATGAGTATATAGTCATGGTTATTGTTCCGAATTCGGAAATCTATTGACCATGTTAAACAACATACTCATGATTTTGTCACCTTCCTTTATTCTTTCCAGTACAGTCATTCAGGGTAACGTTGAACAATAGAGGGGTAACTTTGTACTACCCTCACTTTTACGTGTTATTTATTTTTTAAAGACAATATAATAGTAAGTAGGCTACCACACTCCGGTTATATAACTTGAAAGCTTGGTTTTTACTTTGTTTTCTGAGAAGATAAATTGGCAGAACTGAAGTTGTATCACCTTTGTGTCAGCTAATTCGTAATTTGGTGTGTTGATGCTTTCGGCCGATAACCTAGATGTTAGGCCCCTTAAAACAACAACAACGCTTTATTTTGTGGGCTGTTTTCAAGTTGATCACTCACATTAAACTAGTGCATATATTGTGATTTCATATACGGTATTATTCACATCTACTACAACTTCATAAAATATTGGCTTGAACCTGAATTATCCTACATGTAGCTTAATTTTTATGCTAGTTCAATGTTATCCTAACTGTTAAGTTCATGAAAATAATGTATTTAATGTGGAATTTTGTACATGGGTTCAAAGTTACCCCGAATGTAAGTGTAACTTTGCACCGGGGTAAAATCTAGTATTGTCAATATATAATTATTATAATATGTATTGTGCCCAATTGGACATGGCTGACTAGCATCGAACCGGGGTCTGTACAAAAGAAAGAACAGGCCCATGATTCATCTGAGAATCAAACCATTGATATCTGAGGGGGAGCAGCCACAGTGAACCCAAGAAGCAATGAGTTATAACTGTATATAATTATAACAGCATGATTTCACGTACAGAACGAGAATATTATAGCATTAAAGTTGGAATATTGTAGAAAATACAAGCCAGTATACGTATAAGCTACTAAGAGCTGAAGAAAACGGGCCAACTTGACAGTTGACTAATCGTAGCTAGCATAGGGGCGTTACGAGTTGACGCCAGCGAACTACTTATCGGCGGCACTGGGGGAGTGAACAGCGATTAATGGCTATGGGAACCCCAGTCTCGCAAGGAGGAGAAGCAGAGTGGGGATGGTCACCCACAGAAATTAATTAATTACTGCCAAATGGAGCAATGAATTGAGCTGAAACTTACATCCAGATGCATATAATCTAGGAAAGGTAATTTAGGAGTGTCCGCACACCTAAATTAAAGCCTGCATCTAAAAAGGAGCTTATGCACAGACCAAATCTGCGGCAGAGCTAGGATTTGTCTTGTAGCAGCAGGGGAATAACCGAGGTAGCGTCCCAACGCCATGGAAGAAAGCAATTAATTGTAATTAATTGGACGAAGCAATTGCCAGCACGAAAGTGAATTTGGAACCTCCATGAATGGACGAGCAAGAATCACACTTCATTTTGTCAGAGAACGCATTATTTAAGAAGAGAGTCGCTGCTGGAAATCCTGTGGACTACCTTTCGTCACAAAGCTTTATATGGGAGAAGCTGGAGGAGACGGTCAGTTCTTCTTGACTCAACTCGTGGGGCGACATGCTGTTCGATCACGCAGGAAATTGCGCGAAATTTATAAGTAGTGACGTTCAGTATATTAGTAATGTACAATGAAAGGCGCATCATGCAGCATAATAAAAGTAATTCTGCATTATATGATAATTAGTCTACAGCAGACAGTATACGCGACTAAATAATCAGTACACGGTAGAGATATTTTAGGATGATGTTTACAGACAATGAACCTATCCACAGGGAGTGTTATAATAGTTAAAATAACACATACAATTGTAATGAACACTACAGTTTTACGGGAGCCTGGAAGGCATCACAAGTATTTGTGATCTATGTTTGAGCAACTTTGCAGTAGAGAAGATAGAAGCTGTAGGAGACGGGAGATGAGCACACACGTGCGAGATAGACTTTCGAAGGAGACAGGCGGGTGTCAGGATTTAGCTGCATCGCATCTCTGAAGTCAGGCAATAGCGGAAATCCAAGCAAGGATCCGTGTGAAAAATTGTGTATAAGGTTATGTTACAGTGATCATTAAAAGTGTTTATGTTTATATGTTAAAAGAATGTGTGTTGTTTAAAAAGTGTAAAATGCCACTAGTGCAAGATATAATTACCATGTGCAAATCCTATGCAATGTGTCGTAAAGAAAGTGTAATGATGGCTTAAAGCAAGCATGATGGTGGGCGAATTGCTGTCATGTTGGACTAACCCAGCGAGAATAAAAGTGAGTACCATTCCAATATGTTGATATGATTTAATAGCTCACCATACAACAAATCATTTCCTCAAATATTAAGAATTAACAGTCATTTGTGTACGAGTTCACATCCCTGGTATTTTTTATAAATATATGGCTTTGAGGATGACAAGCTTACGACCATTTAGGCGTAAGATGTTGATGAAAGTATCGATAACGTTAACTAATTATAATAATACTATAATCTAAGGTCAGTAACAATAATAAATATATAAATCAGCGTATTCTTGCCTATAGAACGTGCCAAGTGTGTCATATCTATTGTAAAAATACTGTGTTATTGTGAAAAATAAGAAAGATAGATAAATAGCGAGATAAAGAGAGTTTTTCAGTGTCATTGAAATGATGGATAAATGTTTTATTATGTTACATTCTACATGGTTGTATTTGAAAGCCATTAAGCTAGTCAATGTAAATGCCAGTAAATTAATACTTGTTTTGGAGCTACGTAAAACTTTGGCTTATATGTAAATGTATGAAGGACATGAGTGCTTTAGGAATTGAGTCATCTGTAAGAAATGTTATTTTTAGCCGCGATCAGCGAGCATGTAACGTAGAATCAAGAGATTTACTTCAATAAATTGCAGGGACCATCCGAGAATAGTTCACACGTTGACGAATCTAGTAGGCTAAGCTTCGAAGCTACGATATGGTATCACCGTAGAGCATACATGTGTATTCGCAACAGAGTTGGGACAGAGTCTGTCTGTATCCAATGTTAGCAGAGTCTTCGCTGCCAGGGAGAAACACTAGACACACTAGGTAGGCCAGTATAGTAATTGATCTGCCCTTAGAGGTAAGACAAAAAGTTTTTCGAGTAGGAAACGTGGATTTCCTCTAGTTATATTCGAGCCCGTCCAGTGAGATAACAGTTTGAAACTCAGCTGGGACGCGCGCAAAGCCACTGATTACGTCCATAGAAAGGCGAAGCTATTTTGTGATCCATCCCTCGCTATGAATACTAATTAGGAGCCGATATGAGCCCATGAAATACTCTAAGTGTAGGTATTAAATAATTAGATCGACTCAATTCGTAATGACACAATCCAATCATGTACCCCTAGCAGCGCTGCACCATTGAGTGAGCACATGGCCATTGCAGGAAGTCGGTCAGGGTAGCAGGTAGAATCCACAGACCCGGCAGCCAGCTTGCCTAGGACGGTCCGTGACGAATCTCTTGTTCACGCTAAAGGGAGTCTATAAGACTGGATCCCTTTCTTTTAAGATTGTTGTGGGACACTGAAGGATCTCGATATTTCGAAAAGTAATTAAGATGTGTTTGATATGATGGTATCCAATGAATTATATGTACTGTTTCCATACATATGGAATGTTGGAATGAAGTAATTGGATAAGATTTGGCCAAGTTATTGTCCGAGGACAAATTAACTGCACCAAATAAATAGATGCATTTTTTAAAGAATAATTACCCAGTTCATGCTAATTTATTCATACGGGTAGCGTAATTTAATAATTTGACACGTTTGTAACGATAATGATATGCCCAGACCCAGAAGAGTGTTGTATGGTGAAGCTATAAAATGTCTATAACTATGTGTATTTTGGATGGGAAGGTGTACCACTTCAGCGTTTGAAACTTATGGGAAAAGAAGACGATACGCGCGGAAAAGCAACACATACTAAGCAAGGCATAAGCTAATGAATCAATGTCATTTAAAGTAAATGTTCCGTGTCAAAACGGATAAATATTTAATAATTGCATATTTAATGTTATTTAAATGTAATTTGTGTTTGTTGTGTTGTGATAGGCAAATTTGTGTTAAATGGTGCCACGTGAAGAACACTATGGACACTCGCAAATATGAAAGAGTAACAACGATAGGATATCTAGGATAGATATGGGTGTAGTGGAGCACCAAACTGTATGAGAAGAGACTCACGTGTAATTTTGTTTTTTGTTTTGGGAAGTAATTGTAAAATATTCTTGTGTTTTGTGTTGTGTTTTGCCATGAATTAGTACCATTAAATGTGATATTTAGGACCATGTTGTTACTTTCAAGTAGAGTAGTTACCTGATAGACTCAAATCCTGAATATGTGCTCGTATAGTGGGTTGAACGCCCCATGTCTCGAAAGACCGTGAACTAGCTGGGATACGAACACATGTTCCACATGATAACGAAAGGGTACAGTATTCTTAACTAAAATAAACTATAATCTAGGACTAGTTTTTTCATTCTAATACATTTGCCATCTATCATTACAACACAAGAGGGGAAAGTATAATTTCAAAATATGTAGTTCAAAGTTACCCTGAATGACTGACTGTACTTCTTCATCCTCTCACTGTGTTCAATTCTTTCATTTGTCAAAGCAAGTGAGAGTCTATTGTCTTTTTCCAGTCATGCCACCAAATTTCTAATCTTTTTTCCAAATGTAAGCCTGTCTAAAATTTCCTCTTTTTAATTTTCTTTTTTGTTAAATTCATTTTCACTTTGATTAACCAACTACTTTGCGTCGTGAGATTCTTGACAAAAATTATCATTTTTGACATCTTTCCGGGTCCATTCGGAACAAGTGTCCATAAAAAAGTTCTTCTTTTTCTGAGAGCTTCGTATAGTTTTTCGTTTAGCACCGTGTGTTATTGATGTTATTATTATTATTATTATTATTGGCTCATACGGGTTTCCTGGTGAATATCACGTACTTTACTTATTAAACTGCGTTGATTTGCAAAACTTTCGAGTCTGTTAAAAACTGAACTATTTTTTCCTTTGCACATTCATACAATGAGTAAATTGGAAATGCATGGCCATATTTAAAGAGAACATGAAAACATCCTTTGTGGTATTCTTTACAACACCAATAGCAGCAGCAATAGGTAAATCACCGGTCAGCTTGTCTAGCTCTACGTGGCAAAACTTTATTATTTACTCGATGTTGCAAGCTTTGAATTGATATTTTCTATTTTACATTGTCCATTAATCTTGAAATTGTTATTTATTTTTAACATTTATTTTATCCGTAATACCGTACTCTACTAAGTTTTACGTTGCGCGGTCCCCCTACGGCTACCAAATACTAGAGTTCAGTAAATTGGGATGTCTAGTGCAATAGCAGCTTTGGTAAAG
This sequence comes from Meconema thalassinum, assembly GCA_946902985.2. Taxonomy (NCBI): domain Eukaryota; kingdom Metazoa; phylum Arthropoda; class Insecta; order Orthoptera; family Tettigoniidae; genus Meconema; species Meconema thalassinum. Next base: position 221,591,850 of record OX336391.1, read on the forward strand.
TAGATGTGCAGTCTAAACCCTTGTTATGTCACCAAATGTAGCGAGACAACATACGGTACTCTACAGCAAAAGGTGTAGATTCAACCCTCGAAGCTTTTGTCCTTAACTCGATCATCTCACTACACATCTAAAGCAGAGAATTTGTCGACACATCAGGTATTTAGAGTGCACATCAACTTTTCAGAATCTCCTATTGTTGATGGCAACCCAACTTACTGAGCCATTATTGTGCCCGTTTGCCGAGAATTTCGGAGAGCCATAGACCTAAAATTACCCTTCCAAAACCCCCATCTCCCAGGAAGACATATAGGACGGGAAGGAATGCATTGTTGGACTGGGAAAGCACTAAAGAAACTTTACTCGGGGGTGTCAGGTGTAATGAGAGGTGAAACAACCAGTCCAGAGGAATACAAACTCAAAAAAGTCCTCTCGGCACGCCGGAAGGCGGAGGTAGATTTCACCGGACAAACTTGGGGATAGGCGAAAATAGGCAGAATTATGCAGGTTTACGTAGAAGGATCAGACCTCATTTATTGCGAGAAAGTATTTTATAATTGGAGATTAATTAACTATCTCTTTCGTCATTTTATGCATATTTTAATCATTTTATTGTCTTATGATGACGGTAACCTTCTTGTCATTTGGAGTCCATTTTTATACTTGTGGTCACACTGTCCTTATGCAAGGTTTCGACACTGATGTGTAACTATGTAACGGTCTGTTACTTCTTCAGGCAAAATTATATCTCCCGCAGAGATTTTGGTTGGTTCCTCAGTTTAGGGGCTGCGACAACGCGGTCATGTAACCCCGTGTACTTTGGGTGAGTGTAGAATCTGTCTGATAAACGGTGTGAATTGTGATGGCTGTATTAGTCTGTAATTCAGGTAAGGACTGCAGACGGTCAATTTCAAGCTGTAGTTCCTAATGTTGCTACCAGATACTACCGTCAACGACACCTAGCTGTGAACTTGGCTACTAGATGCCACCGCAACCAGCAACTCGCAACGAACGTTGGAACTTCCCCTCCAAAGGAAAGCATAGTGAGGGATTTTTAGCACTCTTAGAAAATCCGACGACTTTGGCTGGCTTTGAACCCGCGACCTTGGGCGTAGAAGTTCAGCATGCTACCAGTTACGTCACCGAAGCCGCTTCACACTTAGTCAGATGGAAATTTGAATCTGATCTCGTGCAAGTGCGTTGTCATGGCAACGTCTGATGGCTCATCCCTCATCAATAATGCCATGGCAACCACTGATAGCTCTTGGCATTTTCTTATAATTCCGAAATCATTTATCTCATCCCTTGGCGTAATGGTGGGTCATATCAAAAATTCTTTCAGACAAATGTTTTAGGTAATTATTAGTGGAATATTGTCCATCTTGTACGGTTTTGATATTGTGCCTATTAAGGGAGATATGATTAATGTTTTCCGAAAAACTCACTTTTTCCCACCCCTTTGGTCAGTGGTTGGTGCTATAAAACTCTTCAGACATAAATTTTTGGGCTTTATCCGACACATAGTATGAACTTAGAACGGATTCGATATTTCACATATTAAGAGAGTTATCGCAATATTTCACTTTTTCGAAAAAAGCCTCCCATTTTCACCCCCTTCGACCGATTTAACCCAGTAACGAACTCGACCGAGATTTTATAGGTATACATATTCGGTAAAAAATTCAAAGAGATTGGTGCAAAATTACGGCAGTTATCGTGTCCACAAAAAACTGATATACATATATATATATATATACAGGGTGTATTTGATATGATGGAAGTCCTTTACACTGGTGATAGAAGATCGTATTCTAAGCAAATATCTTCATGAAATTAAGTCGGATCTTAATTAGTGTAGGTGGAATTAAATCACAAAAATCGTCGGTCAATGTCTTGGAAACGGGCTTTCACTTCGTTCCCCTCAGCAGCAGAGCTGACTTCTCCCCGTCACCCTCCCCTCATATGCTGAGGAATGTTGACCAGAGTCTGCAGTTGAGTGACCTACTCGCCTTGTCTGCCAATGACATTGAAATACACAAACCGAGCCTATGAACAGCTGATTCACACCTTCATGGGGAGTGACTACATGACTAGTGATGGTGGATCTGTCTAGGATTTTGCCAGCTTCATGGACTATGCATAGAAAATAGAAATCCTAAAGATTTGGTAAATTAATTTAAGGAACTGTTGGTCTATCTTTGTGTGAAGATAGTGCAACAACTCTAATAAACATATTAATAATACTAATAATAGTAATTATAGGCCTTTAGACACACTAACTTCTTTTATGTTTCTTTTTGGTATGTCGAGTTGCCAGACTTTAATGTACGTAGGATTTCTTGTATGTGCCATGAAATCCATGGAGATGATCGTATTAGATCCCATTCATTTACTACATGACTGAACGTAGATCGCACCCTCGGGAAGGTTAGCACTCTACCACCAGAACTACACATGCTGACTCTCATTATTATTATTAGACTATTATTACTATTATTAGACTATTATTATTATTGTTAGACTATTATTATTATTATTATAACACTGTATTATAACAATGTATTTGTATTTTATTTTCATTTTCGTGTATTTTCATATGTATTTACATTGTTGATGGACCAATAAATCAACCCTCCCCCCCCCCCCTCTCCAGTTAATGGCCAACCGAGGGCTGGAGATGGGATGGGACAATTCACAATATGAACATGTGGTACCGTACTAGTATTAAATCTTGGAAGTAGTTTTCCATGGGTTCCCACTTCTACCCCAGGCAAATGTCGGGATTGTGCCTAACTTAAGGCCACGGCCGCCTTCTTCTCAATAATCATAACCGCTGGCAGTGCAGCCCATGAAGGGCCTAGGCCTACCAAGCGACCGCTGTCCAGCCATTTGGCCTGCAGATATTAGGGTGACGCGTGGTCAGTGTATCGGTTCCCCTCGGCCATTAATCTTGATTTTCCTGACTCGGGCACTGCCTCACTGTCAGACAGCTACTCAATTGCCCTCACGAGGCTTAGTGCACTGCGTTCCAGCCCTCACGTCAGTTTCTAATATCCCTGATGGAGCCAGGAATCGAACCCAGGGCCTCCGGGTGAGAGGCAGTTGCACTGCCCCAACACCACAGGGCCGGCGCCTTCTTCCAAATCCTCACCTGAATTACAAATACCCACATTACTACAGAAACCACAAAACACAGGTTATCACACAAATTCTACCCACACCCAGCTACATGGAGCTAAATGACCAAAATCGCCAAGCCTCTCAAACAAAACATGAAGTATTTTACTTCCGTCCTAAATGCCTAGTTCTGAACAGACTACGGGATGTCGGAATTTTGTCACACTGCATTTCATTAAGTGAATGTTTTTAGTATTTTCAGAATCTAGTCAACAGAAGGTCCGACACGGACGCCAATGATACATCAGGGCTGAGTATCGAAATTATTTTATACATGAACAGCAATCAATGAATTTCACACTTACAAAGTAGGCTACACAATACTACCGGTCCTAACGTCCCAAGCCATTGCGTGCGTTGTCAACAACAACAACAACAAGAACAACGGCAATGCACATTTTCTTACGAGACGGTAGAGCTCATCCTCATAACAGCTGATAGCCTACCACCCCTCAAGTCAACCGGTAAGGTCAATGCTCCGATTACGTAACAACTTCCCCTTCGCGCGTCGTCTCTCCTGGCTCCGCCTCGTTTCCCCTAGCCTGCCGCACCACTTTCTGCCTGATTAGTTTCTGAAATAACTAAAAACATTGACTTTTTAATGATAAATTATCAATTTCAAGATAGGTGACAAATTTTTTACCTAGGAAGCTTAGAATAGTCTCTTCTATCACCAGTGTAACGGACTTCCATCATATCAAATACACCCTGTATATATATACATATATACATACATAAATTATATATAAACGTTTGAACTGACGGTGGTTTTGGGGTCTGGGGGAAGTCAAACGCGAAGATATGTCGATATTTTCCGCAAGTCGAAACATGGTACCCATTGCAATAGTTAGCTTTCTAATGAAATCTACCTAAAATACAATAAAGAGGCCAGGCTTACATTTAAATCACACTCAGTTTATTCAAAAAAGTGGCAGAACCCTAACTACTTCAGAGAGGTGAAAACGGCTAATCCGTGCTAAACAATGGTGATAATAATTTAACTCGTCTCCGTGCGAAAATCCTAATAACTTCAGCCTCTCAAAGTCCCACGCAAAAATGGAAAGTCACAGAAAATGCAATCTAAGAGAATGACACGTAGTTCTTCCCTACACAATTACTTCGGAGATTCAATAATAATAATAATAATAATAATAATAATAATAATAATAATAATAATAATACAAGCATGACTCTACAGCAAAGAAAGTTATTTACTTGTTTACAATGCAAGGTATTCATTACATTACAGCACAATAAAGCCCGTTGCTCACGGTAAAATTTTCCTTCAAATTTATTGTACAATAATTTAATTTTATAAAATTTCTGTTGCTCACGGTCAAAATCAAGTTTTATAAAACCTTTGATAAAACTTTCCATAAAATAGGACACGTTCTATTCCGTAAAATTAATTTTACGAAACGAACCAATCAGGGAAGCTGACATGATGATGCTGGACACTTCGAAAATGGCAGGCTCCGGCTGGACAAAGGAAGCTGTTAGTGTTTTACTGGACGAGTACCAGAAATATCAGTGTTTGTATGAGGTTACAACGCCCATATACCACAATAGAAATGCAAGAAGGGAGGTAGAAATCTCAATCGTCGAATATGTTTCACAAATTCGACCGAACACAAGCCAGGCTGATGTGAAGGCGAAGGTAAACGGGCTTCGAACTCACTTGCAGTCTCATTTCAGGAGAAATAGCTTGCCTCATGTTAGTCGAATAATTTTGGGACCAACGAGATCTAGGAGTTTTTAAAACTGCTTTCCTCCATTCTTAGAAAATTCCTATATGAATTCTGATCTTCTAACCTCAACTCATTTTCGACCAAGGACAGCATTCCTCTACTCTTCTCTTTATCCATTCCCGAGTCCAGGACTTCCTAGCATTTCTTTTCTTCCTTTTTACCACTGTACGACATATAATTGTAGCTAAAGCAGCAATTTTTGCAATTTTTGCTTTGTTTGTTGGAGCTATACTCTCAAACCAATGTGTGTTGAACAGCTGATCCTTGGTTCAGAAGTTTATCGGTAGATGGCGATCCTGATACATCCACGGATTTTATAAAATAATTTTACCGTGAACAACACAGCTTGCTTTCGTCAAATTTTTATAAAATTAGTTGTAAAATAAATTTTAAGAAACATTTTACCGTGAGCAACGGGCTTAAGTTTAAAGCTACGCTATGATGGTGTCATCTCCAACATTTATCGTTATTGTCATTTAATCTAATACCTATCGTTCATTAATAGTAGCAATGATGTAAACGAGAAGCGTTTCGTCCAAAATGTATTTCCAAGCAAAATCTATGCACATTCTGAACCTTACAGAACGCATGTAAATCTATTCTAATTAACAACACAAATAAGTAACATGTAACCCTTTTAATACTGCGCAATGGGAGCAATTGTTCCTGCCTACCTCCATCGTAGCTTCACTGTTTGTGAAGTTGGGTCATGATTTGTGTGGGGAGAGAAAAATTAGGTCGGCGACTGCATGAGTAAAACATGTCGCATTATCCGGTTAGCAACCGCGTTTAAACACGTAACTAACTGATTGTCGTCTCACAATAGGAATAGCTATATTTGTATTTAAATGTTTCGAAGAATCATATCTAAGTACTGGTCATCAAGGTTAATTTAAGTTTACTGTTTTTTTATGTTTTATTAGACTTCCTAATTCTTTGTTTATGTACATTATTAAGTGGAAAATCCGGATATTTGATTATTACTTTCTTATTTATCAGATTAGATCAGTCCTATCAGTTGGTTTCAATTAATACTAAAATAAGAATAATAAGGGGAGTTAAAATCACAACTTACTGACCTGCAAGACAGCTTTGTTAAAAATAACTCTCGAAACTTCTATCAGACTTTTAAGAGTCAATTAAAGGGGTATCAAGCGCCTAGCATATGCTTTAAAGATAAAAATGGTAGACTTGGCCTAAGCAATGTTGAGAACTGTGAAAGCGGCTTCGGTGGCGTAGTTGGTAGCATGCTGAGCTTCTATGCCCAAGATAGCGGGTTCAAACCCGGCCGAAGCCGTCGGATTTTTTAAGAGCGTTAAAATCCCTCAGTATGCCTTCCTTCGGAGGGGAAGTAAAGCCGGCGGTCCCATGTCATAGATTTATGGCATGTTAAAGATCTTTCCACTAATTACACCTGTGTGAAACTAAATTGGATAGGTTAAGAATGTAAACAACGCTCTTAGGTTGCTACGTTCGTTGCCAAGAGCCGACTGCGGTGGCGTCTAGTAGCTAGTTCTGAACTAGGCCTAGTAGTCGTTGACGGTGGCGTTTGGCGGCAAAAGTAGGAACTATTTGAAAATTCAAAGTTGCAGTCCCTACTTGAATTAAAAAACAGATACACACACTAATACAGTCATCACAATTAACACCGGTTATCAGACAGATTCTACACACACCCAAAGTACACGGGGCTACATGACCGCGTTGTCGCAGCCCCTAAACTAAGGAACCAACCAACCAACCAGAACTGTGAAATACTTGCGAAGCACTTTGATCAACTTTTAAACTGCCCTGAACCAGATCATAAGCTGGAATTCTCACAAGCAACAGAAAATCTGGAAGAAGATATACCACCCAATGCTGAAGAAATTAAAAAAGCAATTAACAATCTAAAAAATAATAAAGCTAGCGGAGAGGACTCTATAACAGCTGAACTTTTGAAATGGTCTCAATCAAAAATCATTGAAGAGCTGCAGTTAATCTTTGAAGATATTTGGAGAACAGAGAGGATTCCAGAGGAATTGAAAGTGGCTCTAATACACCCATTGCATAAAATGGGGACAAACAAAACGTTGATAACTATAGAGGCATCTCTCTTCTTCAAATTACATACAAGGTATTTTCAAAAATATTGCTGAATAGAGTAGGAACATCACTTGACAAGCAACTGGGCGAGTATCAAGCTGGATTTCGAAAAGGTAGATCTAGTTCAGAACAAATATTTAACTTAAAATCCATAATTCGCCATAGGATACTGAATTCAAAGGACATAGTTGTGACTTTTGTAGATTTTTAAAAGGCCTTTGACTCGGTTGATAGAGAAACCATAGATAAAACAATTCGTGAATGTGGAGTGAAAACTAAATTGGCAAACCTAATACGTGAAACCCTTACTGACACGATTTCAAAAGTAAAATTTATGGGTGAGGTATCAAAATCTATTAAGATAAATACAGGTGTACGGGAGGGTGATGGTTTATCACCCCTTCTGTTCAACTGTGTTTTAGAGAAAATTGTAAGAATTTGGAATTTAAAGCTAAAATAACATAACATTTCGCCAGTAACTTTGGGGAGAAGAAACAAAGGCATTGAAATAAGTTGCCTAGCATTTGCAGACGATTTTGCTATATTGTCAGAAAACCTAACAAGTGCAACAACACAAATCAATCTCTTGGAAGAAATAGCCAACAAAACAGGTTTGAGAATCTCCGTAGAAAAAACTAAATTTATTACAAATATCAAGAACGCTTCAAAATATTTGGCAACAGATATTGGCCCAGTGGAAAAAGTAAAGAAATTCAAATATCTGGGAGAAATAATTCAAAAAAATGTTTTGGAAAAATCTTCGGTAGAAGAAAGGGTACACAAGATGGAAAGAGCATATGGTATCACTAAGAATTTTTATATCAAAAAGTGCTTATCTAAAAATCTTAAAATAAGGCACTACACTTCAGTGGTGAAATCGGAATGCCTATACGCAAGTGAATGTCTGGTACTAAACTATAGATTAGATAAACTTGAAGTACTAGAAAGGAGAATCATGAGGAAAATTTTAGGCCCAGTGGAAACAGCAGAAGTATGGAAATTAAGATCTAATGATGAAATATACAGGAACATAGAAAATATAAGAGAAACGATAAGAAAAAGGAGATTGCAATTTTTTGGACATATTTACAGAATGGATGATTACAGATTAACAAAAAGGATATTCAAGTACCTTTGGGAGAAAAGGGCAACAACTAGCTGGATTCAAGAAGTAAAGAAAGTTTTTAGAAAGAAATAATATCAGTGAAGAAGAAACGGTGAACAGAGAGATCTTTAGAAAAAGGGTATTAAGTATGAAAGGATTCCAAGGAAGATTGCTAAAGAAACCTGGTGCGAAGTGGTCCGAGGACAGAAAGAAGCAGCATAGTGAACCGATGAAGAAGTACTGGAGGGAACGGAAGAGAAAACAACAAAGTGTGAAGAATTGAAATTGGCACGTGGTCCCTAGCAGGCCTCATCGGAAAGAAGAAGAAAATAAGTACACAAATAAGGATGAAATCATCTAAGATTCATTGTATTGTTTAGTGACCATGTTAACTTCGTAAAGTGTGAAAACATTGGTGTAAAACGCATCCAATATCAAACTCGTCATTGGAAGAAAAATCAATTCCCAACTTCAACTAGCACCTCTGTGTGCTGATCAATACCACACATCCATCGATCATCTGCTGCAATAACGAGACAAAAGTCATTCAAGTCATCAGCTCATATAGTACCAAAACCTGTACTGGGCAACTAAGGGTAATCATATCCTACTTTAGCAGTGCATTCTAACATAACAATGGTTTTACTAAATTTATACATTTCCAGCTTGTGGACAAGATTTTATTCTGCTGTAATGACAGCTGTGCATTCTGAACATATAGATAGTGTGCAATATGTGCTCATATATCAGACATCTACAGTCTGGGAAAACTTGTATTAATAAACCAGGGTCTTTCGTTTGGAGTCCTAAATTGACCCCTCACTTCGAACTCAAGACAGCCTGCTTAGCTCATCTTACAAAATTACAGTTCATAGCTTGTATGGTAGTCGTTTGAATGTCGAATTTAATAAAGTTACACTCCCACTTCTCCACATATCGTAAACAGGTTTTCTGCAGTATTGGCTAATGTTCACTCCACCCACAGCCTTCTAAGAGTGCGCTGTAGTCGCGTTTACAAAGTAAATAATAAAAAATGTGACATTGGCTTGATTCACGGCCAACAGGTGATTACTGGGTTTACTGTCCCAGTAAGGTTGTAGTTATTCAGACAAGATTATTTAACAAAAATACCTACACGTGAAAGAGTGTCGATTCGATGCACTGTCGAACTAGAAAATGTTTATTTACAAGAATGTTGGCAAAAGCGTTTGTCCCAAGCTTTTGCAAATGATATGACAAAGATTGTGGTTACCTCACCACTAGGAAAACGTGTTAATTAATGGCCCTACCTAAGAATGTGCGGCGTAAGGTCTTACTAAATCGAATCCCCATAACGAGATCGTACATAAAAAAGGTGTTTCGGCTTTCAGCCAGACTTACATGCGTGCTTCACATTTCCGTCGTGAAATGACTTGCCTGGTTTAGGTTGCAAGTAAGGCATGGTGGTAAGATGCATAGGATACTCGTTGCTTCCTTCATAGTATTATTCAGCCATCACTGAACCCCGCCATCATGAGGTTTTTATTCCATTTCCAACTCCATCATAATGGGAATAATTAGCATTTCTTCGGCATGTAGAATGTGTGTAATTAATGCCATGGTGAGGTCGTATTTGTAGGTCCGCACTGAATCTAATATTAAATTATAAGTTGCAATTTCTCACTGAAGCTACACTTGCATTAGCGGGTAAGCAATAATAATGGCCATGGATTTTCTCCGCTCACAGATTTTAATCTTATCAGCTTTTGCTACTATACCCGCTCAAAACTAGGTGAACTAAATCACACGTGATTCGCTCATTAACCTTTTGCACTGTACCTTTTACCTGGTAATATCGCAACACTTTAGCTACACTTTGGAAAAACGTGCTAGGCGGCGTGTTCGTTGTCAGCGTGGACAAAAATACTATAACACCGCAAATATTCAGAATATGCCTTCACGAATAATTTCAAACTCACTCAGCAGCTTTGCTGCGTGCTAAAGCACATCACTGTTCGTCTGATTAAGTTTATTTCACTAGATATTCGTCGATTTTGATGATCACAAATTTTTACGTTATGTCAGGACCATGCCTGCAATAAGAGTGGTGTGTTATGTCAAGACCATGCTTGCAGTAAGAGTGGGGGTTAGCAAGATGCCGGATGCGCTATCTAGCTATCAGTCAAATGTGCGACTGTGAAATGTTTATGGCATTCTCTGCGGGTTTACCCTTTATGTTTCCTTCACGTTAAAAATCAAATCTTCCTCCGGTGCATCGAAAATATGTATGATATCGTTTAATAATTAAGTCTCATGAAATACACAAAATTTTATACATCAGCGGCGCGGCAACTCATACTAAATCAAATGAGCGCTACTCGTGCCTTCTCCTTGGAAGTCTTCGCTTCTCTCAAGGATGGTAAATTCCTCTTGAGCCATAGAGGTCACATGGCAGATGTGATTTCGGGCTCATATTCTCCTTCGTTGGTGAAATAAAAATGATGAAAGGCATTTTTATTTACTTCACTCCCTCAATGTTCAAATATTTCACACACCGAAAATAATATATTTAGAACATCCGTCGTTCGTAGTTCGTAGTCCGTCATATTTACATTTGACAGTTAAATCATCAGTTCCATCTACTCCTCTTCTGTTTTCTGGCTTCATCCATTATTTCTGTCATGTTTGGAAATTCTTCATCCGACATGCGGTCTTCAGCTAGTTCAATTTGATGAACATCAGCATCTGTGACGTGTTGGTTGTCTCTAATGGTTTGTTCCCTTGGTATTGGATGTCTATCACGATCCTCTCTTCTTCTATCACGAAGTTCGCGTAGATATCGTTGGCTCTCTTCTGCTCTACCTTGCCAATCTCTGTCTGCTCTACCATTTTTGCGATTGTTGTTGTTGTTATTACCCTGATACCTTGGGTGCCTATGTCTACGATAGCCTCCGTTGTATCTGTAATCTCTCCTCAGATTGATGTTGTCATACCGGCGGTCATATCGATTGTTGTTGTTGTTGTTGTTGTTGTGCTGGTCTCGATCACGATTCCAACGAGGTCGATCGTTCCTCAAGGCCTGGTATCGCCTTTGACAGTACTGCTCTACTTGTCAGTTTCACTCGTTTGGCGTCCCATCACTTCTCGGATTGTTGTTGTTCCGGTTAAGAGATTCTCTATCCTTGTCTCTGTCAGTGCGGTTGGTTGTTTGTACAATCCGATCTACAGATGTTAGATTAACTTGACGTGTCTCACCACGATGTCTTGTCGGTGAAAATTTTGTTCGTTGCTACAGTCTAGTCTGCGAAAACAGTCATCGTATTTGACGAATGTATCCGCCCCTGAAGCTATTAATGACTTCTGGACATCTACTGGATATTGTCTGATAATAGTCTGCGGTAACTCTTGCTCTGATGCAGGTGGACGTAGACATTTAACTCGGGCAAGCTCTTGCGCAAAGTACGCTGCGTATTTGGTTGGTAAATTACCGGAAAAACGTTTGCTGTACATCTCAGCTCTGATTCCTTGTTGAATTTCAACTGACCTAAATGTCTTTAACAACGCTTCCTTAAATCCTTGGTAGTTTCGGAAAGAATAGTTAATGCTTTGAACCATACTAGAACTGGACCATCTAGCAATCTCTCTGCTACTCTATGTTCTCTGTCTGGTGTTACCAATGTTTCACGCATGTAGTTTTCCAGGTTGAGGAGAAATTCTACAGGTGCCTGAGATACGGTGTGTTCATGTTATAACAATTAAATTGCATGTCTGCCCTAACATTGTTTATGCTCTCTGCGTTAGCCTGCATATCAGCCCTTACATTGTTTATACTGGTGTTCAAATCAGCCCTAGCATTATTTATGTTTGTATTCATGTTATCTGTGTTAGTCTGCATATCTGCTCTAATTTCAGTTCTAACATTGTTTATGCTTGCATTTAAATCTGCCCTAATATTGTCACTGTTGACCTGTATTTCTGCTCCTATTTCGGCTCTAGCATTGTTTATGCTCGCATTTAAATTTTCTGTATTGGCCTGTATTTTGGCTCGGATGTTAGCTCACATGTCATTCAAGTTTGTTTGCATACCAGCTACGTTCACTTGAACATTGTTTATAGACACTCGCAGAGTCCTTAGCAACTCTGGCAAAGATGCAATTATGTCCAGTTCTCCTTCACTTCCCATCACAATAAATTTCAATTGGAGAATTAGGCGGGGAAAAGTTTGACTGAAACTTACTTACTACGGTGTATCCTTAAGATCAAGCTTTGGGGAAAGTCTGCAATTTTCATAAACTAAGGGACCATTGCTGTGCCTCTGTCCTAACGAAAGTTAAACACAAAAACGAGCAATTACATTTACTCAAGATCAGTTTTGGCTGCAAATGAAAATATCTCAACTTACAAAAAAATAACTAATGCCAACTGACCTCATGGTCCTATCTCAACTTGAGTGCCATGCAGCTACTACTCAGCAGTACGAATCCCAATTCGTCACTGACCTGGCAGATGCTACCATACCCTCGACCTCTCAAATTCGAGCTTTCACGTTCGTATACCAATCAACTTGACCTCTAAAAATCGAGCCGATCACGTTGTGGCGCCAATTAATAAGTATCCTTTATGTGCCCGTTTGCCGATAATTTCGGAGAGCCATAGACCTTAAATGACCCTTCCGAAACCCCCATCTCCCAGGAAGACATATAGGACGGGAAGGAATGCATTCTTAGACTGGGAAAGCACTAAAGAAACTTTACTTGGGGGTGTCGGGTGTAATGAGAGGTGAAACAACCAGTCCAGAGGAATACAAACTCAAAAAATACAACAAAGAGGCCAGGCTTACATTTAAATCGCACTCAGTTTATTCAAAAAAGTGGCAGAACCCTAACTACTTCAGAGAGGAGAAAACGGCTAATCATTGCTAGACAATGGTGATAATAATTTAACTCGTCTCCGTGCAATAATCCTAATAACTTAAGCCTCTCGAAGTCCTACGCAAAAATGGAAAGTCACAGAAAGTGCTGTCTAAGAGAATGACACGTAGTTCTTCCCTAAACAATTACTTCGGCGATTCAATAAAAATAATAATAATAATACAAACATGACTCTACAGCAAAGAAAGTTATTTACTTCTTTACAATGCAAGGTATTCATTACATTTAAAGCACAATAAGTTTAAAGCTTAGCTATGATGGTGCCATCTCCAACATTTATCGTTATTGTCATTTAATCTAATACTTATCGTACGTTAATAGTATCAATGATGTAAACGAGAAGCGTTTCATCCAAAATTTATTTCCAAGCAAAATCTATGCACATTCTGAACCTAACAGAACGCATGATCTATTCTAATTAACAACACAAATAACACCCTTTTAATACTGCACAATGGGCGCCACTGTTCCTGCCTATCTACATCGCAGCTTCACTGTTTGTGAAGTTGGGTCATGATTTGTGTGGGGAGAGAAAAATTAGGTCGGGGATTGCATGAGTAAAACTTGCCTAATATCGCATTATCAGGTTAGCTACAGCGTTTAAACACGTAACTAACTGATTGTCGTCTCACAATAGGAATAGCTATATTTGTATTTAAATGTGTCGAAGAATCAAATCTAAGTACTGGTCATCAAGGTTCCTTTAAGTTTATTGGTTTATTTTCGTTTTATTAGACCAACTAATTCTTTGTTTATGTTCATTATTAAGTGGAAATTCCTGATATTTGATTATTACTTTCTTATTTATCAGATTAGATCAGTCCTATCTGTTTCATTGTATTGTTTAGTGACCATGTTAACTTCGTAAAGGGTGAAAAAATTGGTGTAAAAAGCATCCAATATGAAGTACGTCAAGATGGCGGCCAGCAGGTGTGTCGCAGTTAGAGTGCTCCAACTTTTCCTCGTGTTCTACCTAGTAAAAAGCTCAGTGGGTGCCTCGAAAAAGATCCTCGATCATTCTTTAACAATTGAAGACTCGTGTGTGAACTCGGACCTGAAGGAACACCTCATGGTAGTTTGTAAACTCAATATATCTTCTCTCACATGGTGTGGAAGCGAGGGGCTGATAGTCACGGCAGCAGGCAGAGGGCGCCCAGCACTGCGCGGGGTTGCCAGACCGCCCGCTACATTATTACATCTCGTGGTGCTGTCTGTGGCCCTCAGTGGAGATGTGGAGATGAACCCAGGGCCGAATAAGGTGTGTGTAATTTGTGATTCGAAGGGTCGTGTGAATCAGTTATTTGTGACATGTACATCTTGCCACTCTCAAGCGCACTGAACTTGTGCAAAAATCAGTGCTTCAAAACACAAAATAATCACCTCTGGGAAACAATCGTGGCTGTGTTGGAACTGTTCTTTACCTCAGTTCTCTAACTCATTTTTAATACATCGACACAGAGTGCAAATAGTGTAGATAGTGACGTAACTCCCTCGGATGGCAAAGCATTGTCCATTTTTTCCTTCAATGCTCGAAGTGTAACATGTCCCTCCAAACAACCGGACCTGCGTTCTTGTCTCACAGCACTTAATCCGTCAATTGTATGTTCAGGGGAGACATGGCTGAAAAAATCCACTAACGACCCAGAAATATTTCCGGTAACATACACCATGTTCCGCAAAGATCGAACCTGGACATCAGGGGGAGGGGTACTAATAGCCATGAAACCTGAGTTAAGGCCTGTTCGCCAACGGGAGCTTGAAACTGATGCTGAGGCTGTGTGGGTGGAATTCACGTGTGCGAACAATACATTTCTAATAGGCTCTGTATACCGTGCTCCAAATTCAACTCGGCACATCAATGATGAACTTTTGGAGTCCCTCCGTCGTGTACAATACATCCAGCACAAATACAAGGCCATTTACATAACAGGCGATTTTAATTTAGAAATGGACTGGCAAAACTCTCCTCCCACTCCCAAGGATCCCATTGCTAATGAATTCCTTACTGCATTCTACGATTTATTCCTAGACCAATTGATAACCGAAGCAACTCGAATCACACAAACTACACGCTCCACAATAGACCTATTCCTCACAAGCCTTCCTTCCTCCGTACAGAAAGCTGAAGTCATACCCGGTTTCAGTGATCACGCAGCCATCTTTACCACATTGCATTACAACAAACCACGCAGCAAGAGCACAGTGAGGACAGTATACAATTACAAAAATGCAGACTGGAAACTGCTATCATCTTTATTCCTCAAACACCTTCCCACCCCATGTATTCTGGACACCAGCGACATCAATTCAGTGTGGCACGCCTGGCGAAAAAGTTTCTTTGAATGTGTGGATATAGCTATACCGAAAATAACCATTAGTAGGAAGAAAAGTTCTCCTTGGGTGACGAAGGAAGTCATTAAAATGATTAGGAAAAGGAACGTTTTATACAAGAAATGGAAAAGTTGCTCAACTGACATCATGTGGGAAAAATACAAGAACATCAGAAACCAAACAAAGAACTTAATTCGCGAAACATACGACAATTATATTCACAAAATAAGCAGCACCAGTGAAATGTGGAAATTTTTGTCCAGAAGACGCGGCACAGCTGCGCCAGCTTCATTTCACTGTAACGGTACATTCCTCAGTGCACCCCAAGATATTGCAACAGCGTTCAGTTACAGTTTCAAGTAGAACTTTTCTAAGCCGGATATGACCATGAACCTGCTTCTGCCAAGGTCATCACTTCCACCCCTCCCACTCTCCAACCTGTACTTCACAACAACTGAGGTGATTCAGAGCCTACGGAAGATTAGACCACATGCGGCGACCGGCCCAGATGATGTTCCCGGACGGATCCTGCTGCAGTGTGCGGAAGCATTAGCGCCCTCTCTGTGTGCGTTATTCAACCTGTCTATCAACCAAGGTTCTGTGCCGTGTGGGTGGAAATGTGCTAACGTGGTGCCAATCTATAAGCAAGGTGACAGAGAGGATGTTGCAAATTACAGACCGGTGTGTCTAACATCTATAATTTGTAAATGTATGGAGCGGCTAGTAGCAAACAGTGTGCTGGAATTTCTGCGGGAGAACAATCTGCTCGACCCAAATCAGCACGGTTTTCTTCCGGGTCGTTCTTGCACTACTCTATTGACAAAAGTCATTGATGAGTTTCAGTTCTACTTGAATCAGCCAGAAGTGAAACAAGTGGACTGTATTGCACTGGATTGGGCTAAGGTCTTCGATCAAGTGTCTCATGAAAGACTTTTGTTAAAGCTACAGCAGCTTAACATACGGGGTAGCTTACTTGCATGGGTGAGGTCATTCCTAGAGGGTCGATCGCAGTGTGTGGTGTACGGAGGAGCTCGATCGCAGGCTGCTCAAGTTACTTCTGGAGTGATTCAGGGCTCTGTGATCGGACCTCTTCTCTTCACTATATATGTGCTAGATCTTCCTGGCTGTGTCACCTCATCAATGTCACTATATGCAGATGACACCGTGCTATACAGGGGCATTAAATGTGAAGAAGATTCCCTCTGTCTTAAATCAGATCTGGACAACTTATCGCTGTGGTGTTCTGTGAATAATTTAAATATAAATGTACAAAAATGTAAATACATAAGAATAACCAGGTCACAAAAACCCATTGAGAATGAATACAAAATTATGAACAGTGTCATCCCACAGTGCACAAACTTAAAGTTATTAGGGGTAACAATCTCCGACACCCTGAATTGGAACATACAAAGTGAAGAGGCAAGATGTAAGGCCACCAAAATTCTGGGTTTCTTGTACAGAAACATGAGAGGCTGTAAACCTAGAGCCTTCAGGATGGCTCTGAATGGAATGAATGTATGTATCGCGTGATCGAGGCTATGAAAGTGCGTGCGTGGGAGAGTGAGTGAACAGGAAAATGTACTATGTCAATATTCTAAATATGTAAATACTGCAAATATATTTGTAAAACTTGTAAATATTGTTAAAACAAATGTAGATGTAAGCTGTGCCTGTGAAGCATGAAATATGTATGTGGGGCTTGCCCTTTTTCACTAGGCCTTCCATACTTCGTGTACGATTTATGGTAAATAAATAATAATAATAATAATAATATCAAACTCATCATCGGAAGAAAAATCAATTCCAAACATCAGCTAGCACCTCTGTGTGCTGATCAATACCACTGACCCGTCGGTGATCTGCTGCAATAACGAGACAAAAGTCGTTCGCGTTATCAGCTCATATAGTACCAAAACTTGTACTGGGCAACTAAGGGTCTGTAGTGCATTCTAACATAACAATGGTTTTACTAAATTTATACATTTCCAGCTTGTGGACAAAATTTTATTCTGCTGTAATGACAGCTGTGCATTCTGAACATATAGAAAGTGTGCATTATATGCTCATATATCAGAAATCTACAGTCTGGGAAAAATTGTATTAATAAACCTGGGTATTTCGTTTACAGTCCTAAAATGACCCCTCACTTCGAACTCAAGATAGCCTGCTTAGCTCATCTTACAAAATTACAGTTCATAGCTTGTATGGTAGTCGTTTGAATGTCGAATTTAATATAGTTACACTTCCACTTCTCCACATATCGTAAACAGGTTTTCTGCAGTATTGGCTTATGTTCACTCCACCCACAGCCTTCTAAATAATATCTCAAGGAAAGACTGCGCTGTAGTCGCGTTTACAAGGTCAATAATAAAAAATGTGACATTGGCTTGATTTACGGCCAAGAGGTGATTGCTGGGTTTAGTGTCCCAATAAGGTTGCAGTTATTCAGACATGATTATTTAACAAAAATACCTACACGTGAAAGAGTGTCGGTTCGATGCACTGTCAAACTAGAAAATGTTTATTTACAAGAATGTTGGCAAAAGCGTTTGTCCCAAGCTTTTGCAAATGATACGACAAAAATTGTGGTTACCCCACCACTAGGAAAACATGTTAATTAAGGGCCCTACCTAAGAATGTGCGGCGTAAGGTCTTACTGAATCAAATCCCCATAACGAGATCGTACATAAAAAGGTGTTTCGGCTTTCAGCCAGACTTACATGCGTGCTTCACATTTCCTTCGTGAAATGACTTGCCAGTTTAGGTTGCAAGTAAGGCATGGTGGTAAGATGCCTAGGATTATCGTTCCTTCCTTCATATTATTATCCAGCCATCACTGAACCCTGCCATCATGAGGTTTTTATTCCATTTCCAACACCATCATAATGGGAATAATTAGCATTTCTTCGGCATGTAGAATGTGTGTAATTAATGCCTTGGTGATGTCGTATTTGTAGATTCGCACTGAATCTAATATTAAATTATAAGTTGCCATTTCTCACTGAAGCTACACTTGCATTAGCGGGTAAGCAATAATAATGGCCATGGATTTTTCTCCGCTCACAGATTTTAATCTTAGCAGGTTTTGTTACTATACTCACTCAAAACTAGGTGAATTAAATCACGCGTGATTCGTTCATTAACCTTTTGCACTGTACCTTTTACCTGGTAATATCGCAACGCTTTAGCTACACTTTGGAAAAACGTGCTGGGCGGCGTGTTCGTTGTCAGCGTGGACAAAAATACTATAACACCGCAAATATTCAGAATTTGCCTTCACGAATAATTTCAAATTCACTCAGCAGCTTTGCTGCGTGCTAAAGGACATCACTGTTCGTCGGATTAAGTTTATTTCACTAGATATTCGTCG
This sequence comes from Meconema thalassinum, assembly GCA_946902985.2. Lineage (NCBI taxonomy): Eukaryota > Metazoa > Arthropoda > Insecta > Orthoptera > Tettigoniidae > Meconema > Meconema thalassinum. The sequence continues at coordinate 221,610,576 of OX336391.1, forward strand.
ATTTTGACGATCAAAAATGTTTACGTTATGTCAGGACCATGCCTGCAGTAAGAGTGGTTCGTTATGTCAAGACCATGCTTGCAGTAAGAGTGGCGGTTAGCAAGATGCCGGATGTGCAATCTAGCTATCAGTCAAATGTGCGACTGTGAAATGTTTATGTTTTTTCTCTGCAGGTTTACCCTTTATGTTTCCTTCACGTTATAAATCAAATCTTCCTCCGGTGCAACGAAAATATTTACAATATCGGTTAATAATACTTAATACACAACATTATATACTTCAGCGGCGCGGCAACTCATACTAAATCAAATGAGCGCTACTCGTGCCTTCTCCTTGGAAGTCTTCTCTTCTCTCAAGGATGGTAAATTCCTCATGAGCCATAGAGGTCACATGGGAGATGTGATTTCGGGCTCAATATGCCTGTTACACCATGTACAGTGTGTATACAAAGTCTCTCCGCAGTGACGTGAATACGCTAGCACGCCTACTCATCCGCATTCAAGTTAGCAATGGATCCTGCTAGCAGCACAGACACAACTACTTTGTAGCACTGTTCTCACATTCAAGCAACAGCGCGCAGAGACAGTGAACAGGTAGGCTACAAGGTCAACGTGTTCGCAGTTGCCAGCTAAACCTGACCCGCAAGCGTCTGACTTCACTGCGGAGAGAGTTTCTATACGCACTGTATATTGGCGGTGGAGGAGGTGCATGAGGGCAACAGAGTGGGAGTGTCAGAATGATGGAGGTTCTTAGTGAAGTGTATGAAACCAAAACCAAAATCATTGCATTGCTTAATTTTATGGTACATTACCATTTCTTACAGCAAACAGAAGGCAGTCAGGTGCGCTTTACATGTGTCTGGATATTTTATTCCGCTGGATGATAATGCCATTGACTTTGTACTGGTATATCAAGAAGTGAGCTCACTAGGTTATCCGTTTACTGGTTCACGTACCTGCAACAAAATGAGAATCAATTAAGTCCCACATAATATGAAAAGCATACGAACGCACTTCTGAATGGAATAGTTATATTATTTAAACACAACAATACAGTAACTAGTTTAATAAGATGGAAGGGGACAAATTAAAGCCAGCAGTGAAGACTAAAGCATTACTAGAGGAAGGGCGTTAAAGTTGAAACTGGGACCACCACTGGGATCCGAACCAAAATTACCTTGATTCAGAGCAGGTGAGCTAACCACCCAAATTAGAAGCACCACGCACAAAGGACCTCATTGTCAACTATTGACGAAACTATGGTTGTTGATGTTGTTTCATTTGAAGGACTTGGACTTCATGGTCATTTATCCCCGTGTACTTGAGTGAGTGTGGAACATTGTCTGATAACCTGTGTTATTGTGATGGTTGTAATAGCGTGTGTATTTGTAATTCAGGTGAGGATTGGGAAGGGAGCGGCCGTAACCTTAAGTTATGAACCGTCCCGACATTTGCCTGGTGTTGAAAATGGGAAACCACAGAAAACCATTTCAAGGACGGCCGACGGTGGGGCTCAAACCCACGCGTCTACCGAATCAGCAGAGAGCTTGGCCTCATGACCTAATGCTGCGCTTTAGCCAGCATAGCCGCTGCTGTCGATTATCTGAGGGTGACACTGTAGGTTTGGTAGTGTTCTGTAGAGCTATTCGTCTTGCATAATATTTTGTATCTGATGATGCTCGCTTGAAGAGCGAAACATGTCATTCCTTAGTTTTCTTCTTCTTATTTTTCAATAGTCAGTAACAGTTATATAAATATTAATCAAATGTAATTTATTTCAGCATAAGTTCCCATATCCCAGTAGGCTAATTGCAATGATTTTATGTTGACCGAATGAAAGCTATAATATTAATTATACAGTGCGTGGTTATGCTATCTTCTAACTCCCCATTGTCTTTGACGGGACCTAAGAACTTTCTCAACATTTTCCTTTCTTTGGCCTACAGTTTTTCGACGAAATACTTTTTGTTCATCGTGAGGCTTTCGGAAGCGAACACACGACCTCTGGAAGAATTACACTTTTAGCTTTGCATTGAAGGATATTGACCGTTTGTTATAGACGTCCTTGGTCAAATGGTGGACATTTTCCTTTTGCTGATGTGCTATTCTTCTTCTCCGTTTCATAGCGTTTCGGCCTTCTAAGGGCCACGTTTCTTCAACTAGTGTCTGCGTCGAGGTTTAATATTCGCCCAGAACTGTCGCATGAATTCTTGATGTTGTTAGCGGCTTCGGTGGCGTACTTGGTAGCATGCTGAACTGCTGTGCCCAAGATAGCGGGTTCAAACCCGGCCGAAGCCGTCGGATTGTTTAAGAGCGTTAAAATCCTTCAGTATGCCTTCCTTCGGAGGGGAAGTAAAGCTGGCGATCCCATGTCGTAGATTTATGGCATGTAAAACCGACAGTAGTGGCTACGCGGGCTAAAGAGCTGCGTCAGGTGAAGGGGCCAAGCTCTCTGCTGACTCGGTAGACGCGAGGGTTCGAGCCCCACCGTCGGCTGTCCTTGAAATGGTTTTCCGTGGTTTCCCATTTTCAACACCAGGCAAATGCTGGGACAGTACCTTCTGACAGGCCACGGCCGCTTCCTTCCACATCCTTGCCCAGTTTCATTCATCTTCATCCATTCCATCTCTCATCCCGACGCGCAGGTCGCCCACTGGCGTCGACTAGAAAGACCTGCACTCGGCCTCTCAGGAGGCTACACGAAAAAAAAATGGCATGTAAAAGATCTTTCCGCAGACTAAACTTGTGAGAAGCCAAATTTCTAGGTTAGATTTCGTTGGAACGCACTACCAAAGTTTCAACGTTCACCACTAGGTATTAGTGACATCTGGTAGCGAAAGTTGGGACTACTTGAAATTGAACGGAACTTGCAGCTCACCCTATCAAGGGGTGTCCGCTTGAAGCAGCTACAGCCTCTGGCGAGCCGAACATGTCCTCGGACACTCCCGGCACTAAAAGCCATACGATAAATACGAATATTGATGTTGTTGCTTTCTTTCCTCCGTCCACTTCATGCCTGTTTTAAGCTTAGGTTTTTCTAGGAAACTCCGTTGAGCTGTCAGTGTCAGTGACACACGTTCCTGCACATCGTCACATGCTATCCTAATTCTTGTACTTATATCTCTCCCTACCTCAATGAACCAAACTCCCTTAGTTTTCTTCTCTAGAAAGTAAGTAAAGTTCCTGTTTGTCAATCTCACAGAGCTCATTCGTGTCATGAGGACATACAATCAAATTCTCTTTTTCCTCATCACATCAGGTTTTTTTTCACACGTGCGTAGAGCTCGTGGTTGTGCCGTATGATGATTTTTATTATCAGTCGAAATCATTTCCATTGATCACCATTGCCTTTTCGTGCTCTAACAGTTTGGACAAACTCAAGTGCCGTATGTTAGTGTAGATAACAATGTAACAGGGTTATTGGTTTACAGGGACTGTTTCAGTGCGCCCAATAGAGTTCACTCCACCTGCGTGTTTGTGCCACTTGACTACCATTCAATTTGCATTATTAATGTTCACGTTTACAAAACAATCAACTGTGTCTCTTTTTGCGCAAGCAAACACATACAGGCCATTAATTAGGACTCCAACTACTCGTATAATACAATTCATCAACCAAATGCAATTTAGCTTCTAATCGATCAGGGGATATTAATACCATTATTTTGGTTTTATCGTAGGCAATCAGAAGTATTTAGGTTGATAATCTGTCTGCAGTGAGAGTTGATGGTAGGATGAGTTCTTGGTTCGAGGTTGTCACAGGAGTGAGGCAAGTTTGTAGCCTCGCACAATGACTCTTTATTTTATATGAGTCATCCAGTTGCAAAACTCGTTTTATCCTCTTGTGAATAAGAATCATTTTCATGAGAAACGTTTCTCTGGACTTTGCTTCACGTATCTTTTGTGTTTGTTGTTTTCTAATTTTTGCTTTGTGGTTTTTGTTTTTGTTTTTGTGCTTGCTTTGTGCTTTTGCTTTTGAATTTTTTACTTTTTGTTTATCGTTATTGGTTTTGGTTTTGTGTTTGTTTTCTGCATTTGCTTTTTTTTTGGAATTTTGCTTTTTGCTTTGTGTTTCTTGCTTTTTTGCTTTCTGATTTACATTTTGTTTTTGAATTTTGATCTTTGCTTCGTGTTTTTGGTTTTGTGTTTGTTTTCTTGAAATTCAAAATAAAGCAAAACAAAATAAAATAAAACAAACAAAACCAAATAAAACAAAATAAACAAAACAAAACAAAAACAACACTTAAATAAAAAAAAAAAAATATATATATAAAACAAAAAATAAAACAAACAAGATGTTCAGTAAAGAACATATAGCCTACTTTCTCCTAAATGTATGAGTATAGTTATAACTCGTTGTTATTATCAAAGAGTATAATAGAACTATTCTTTGTTGAAGACCTTAGAAACGATTTACCTCTACCAAACGCCACGACCTAGATAAAAACTGCTACCATCATTGAAGAAAGAAAGAAAGAAAGATAAGAAGTATATCAAGAATGTTATGGTTCTGGAGACATAATCGACCGGACTGGCGGCGTGGCTCAGCGGTAACGTTCTCGCTTGCTGGGCCCTAGGTTGCAGGTTCGTATCCTGGCGCAGTCAGCTGGCATTTGAGGGTGCACAAATGCGAGGGAGCCGTGTCAGTACATTTACTGGCACGTTAAAGATCCCCTTCGGGCCAAAATTCCGGCACCCCGGTGTCTCTAAAAACAGCAGTAGTTAAAAGGGATGTAAAACCAATAACATTATTATTATTACGACCTGCCGTGGGCAACATCCAACTTTGAGTTGAGGCATGTCTTTACACGTCTGGTTGTGCATGGTTTTCACAACCCTAATTGAATTAGCAAATCTTTCCATGACCCTACAGAGACGTGTGTATACAAACTATGTGGATATTTTCGATAATATAATCCTAACAGAGCGAGTGCATTCTAGCGGCCAGAATAAGAAACTTTTCAATAAAATCTGGAAGTTACCTTTTTGGCAGCCAGATGTCTCGAGTAAATCTGCTGGCGAATTATGTTTTAATTAAATATATATTTTACACCATAATGTGGACAATATAACGCTTAATAACATTTTCAAGTAACGCAAAATGGGCTGTTACAAACCCTTTAAAATAAAAAGTTAAAATGTATCGTAGTATCAACTTGTCATTCTTCAAATTCGATGCGCATAGAATGATAATGGTATAGTAATCAATGGATCCCCACGTAGACTAGTCGGGACATCTAGTGGTGAAATATCGAACAATATAATCCTAACAGAGCGAGTGCATTCTAGCGGCCAGAAGAAGAAACTTTTCAATAAAATCTGGAAGTTACCTTTTTGGCAGCTAGATGTCTCGAGTAAATCTGCTGGCGAATTATGTTTTAATTAAATATATATTTTACACCATAAAGTGCACAATATAACGCTTAATTTTAAAACATCTGAGTCATTACAAAACAATAAACATATAACATTTCAAGCAAAAAAACTAGATCTGATCGGGTTTGAACCATAGGCATTTGAGCGATGGGCTATCGCTCTACCACTGAGCTAATTGTGTCAACGAATATCGTTCTATTTAAAATGACTTACATAGAACTTGTTAGCAAATAATGATTTATACTAAACGATTTCATCACTGGAGTATATTATTTATATATAAAGCATTTCATACAAAGTTTATTTATTTTTTATCAGTACGCTATATTGCATTCAATACTCAAATTAGTGAAATATAAGTCAGGCACAAGATATCCGCTGCCATCTTGTCTTATTACTGAATCAGTTCAGCTTTTTAAAATCACGTCTGCACTATAGTATTACAAAATAAACTTTTAATTTCGAACGTGCCTCTTCCTTTAGAACAGTTAAAACGATTCTCGGCTCGATAATCGGAACTGGTGGGTCCCATGATATGGATTATAAAGTTTGCATAATTCGCACGGCCGCCATCCTGAAATGGTATGGCGGACGACCTTGTAGTTTGGTCACAAGACGCATCCTATACGAAGGTATGTTGTTACCAAATTTGGTAGAGATCGGATGATTTGGTTAGTCGTTATTTGATTTTACGTTTTGAACGTTTGAGTGGCCGCCATTCAGTTTTAGTAAAGATGGCGGCGATATAAAACATGACACTGAGGTGTCCTTTGCTAGTGCTACCTTTGTACCAAATTTCGTTCAATTCGCATTCACCGTGTTCGAATTGATAGGGGGGGACAGACATTCAGAGTACACACACTCACACACACACAGACACACACACACACAGACTCACACACACACATACACACACACACACAGACTCACACACACATACACACACACAGACAGACACACTTTTTTCGCCCTGTGTTGATCTCATAAGTCTACTTTCATTTTTTGCAAAAATCGAAAGTAGGCTAAAAATAAAGCAATTTAAAAGGAAATAAAACAAAACAAAATCAAAATGAAACAAATCAAAATTAAATTACATTAAATTGAATTACATTAAACAAAAAAATGAAACTAAATAAAATAAATTAAAGTAAAATAAAATAAAATAATCAAATAAATAATTTTATGAGATGATCCTTATTCACAAGTGGATTAAACGAGGTTTGCAACTGGACGACAGATAAGTAGTCTGTCCTATGCTGATGACCTAGTTGTAATGGGAGAGAGAGTCGAAATCTTACAAGCCAACATGTTAGGCCTTGAAAAGAAATGTAGGTAGTATGGTATGAATTCTATTATTTAAATTACTCATGATGCTTCCGTATTGATGTACTTAAATAGTTTTAATAAGAATTATATAACCTCCTTAATCAATACATAAATGAAAATTATTATTATTAAAGTTGTTCTTGGTACATGTTTCAGGGATTAATCAACAACAGTTTTGATCCGCATTTCAAACACAAAGGTTATGTCGGTAGGGAAGACACACAAGTAAATAGAATGCCAGGTGGGAGGGACTAAATTGGAGGAGGTGGAACATTTTAAATACTTGGGCTGTATATTCTCTCAGTATGGTAGTATGGTAGTATGGGGGAAGATAATAATAATGTTACCGGTATTGGTTTTACGTCCCTTTTAACTACTGTGGCTTTTAGAGACGCCAATGGGGGAAGAAATAGGGTCGGGAGGAAGAAATAGGGTCGAGGTGTATAAAATCCAATGCAGTGAGTTCTTCAAGGCTCCGTCGTCTATTGGAATTACGAACCATCCGCAGTACTCGAAAAAGCCACACACAAGCTCTACTGGGACAGATGTTGCCGTCAGTAACAACCGGCCAGATATCATTGTCGTCAATAAAGATTACCGAGAGGCATGCCCATCAGGACACACAAACAACAGCTGCTACTAAAATATCTAAGTACACAATTAAGATATAGCAGATGTGAAAACCTGAGTCAGTGAGTACAATCCCAATAATTGTATCATGTACTAGTGTTACACCCTAATTCCTCCACAGTAGTCTATCAGCATTGAATCTGCATCCGCTGATTTATATTGAACTACGGAAGAGAGTTATGTTAAGCACATACCTTATCTACCAGGAAGTTACTTGGTGAAAACACTCCACTCCATCACTCAGCAAACTTATCACATTCTAAAAATGAAGGAGACTCATGAAGAGTGCGGACACAGTAATGTGAGGTTCCTGTACAGTGGAATCACCAAACATTGTATTCCATTACAGATGGTTCCTTGCTTGGGACGAACCAGGATGTAACTTAGAATATATTCGGGTTCTGTCGTGATAATGATGTGAAAAATAAATAATAATAATAATAATAATAATAAATCTAAAACAACACTGCAGTGTCATCCACCCAGAGGTCTTGTATGCTTCTGAATGCCTCGCGATGAACAAAAAAGGGCTTGCTCGAAAAACTGGAGGCCAAAGAAAAGGAAACTTTTGAGAAAGATATTGGGTCCCATCAAAGACAATATGGAATATAGAAGACGGCAAAACCATGAACTATATACTCATGTGGAGAAGATAAGTGACGTCATTCGGAAGAGAAGGATAACATTTTTTGCGCATGTGAAACGAATGAGCCCAGCGAGACTGACCAACCGCAACATAACTTACTTTCAGGAGAGGGAAACAAAATGGGCCTTGTTCATTGAACTGGATAAAGATCTGAAAGAAGTGGTGATTACACCAACTGACATCTAGAAGCGCGCCCCACTCAAAAGAAAACTTGAAGCTTGCAAAGGTTTCCAAGAATAACCGAGGCTGAAAACGGGAAAGATTTGGACCCAGGAACGGAAGGAAGTCCACCGAGAACGAATGCGGGCGTACTGGGCAAACATCAAAGCCTGTAGGAGACGGTTGGAATGACGTGGTCCATAAATGGTCTATACGAAATGAATGAATGAATGAATGAATAAAAACATTTTGTGGCCTCCGGAGAGGTATGATGCAGATGTTTATTGGTTGACATCTGTGGGTGACCACTACGTCGTGGTGAGGATTACGTGATGATGGTGACGTCTTCTTCCTCAGCTCCGAGCCAAAGGGAGTAGCAATATCACATTATAATCACAAGATGCGACGAGTCTGCAAGAACTGGAGGGTTTAATTTCCATTTTGCAATTGATGTTTATAGAGCTCTACCTTTGGGGCAGATGACCTCGTAGTTCCGCCCCTTAAAACAACAATAACTAACTAACTAGCTCTACCTTTACTTTTTGCATGACATTTAAGTAAAACATGCCGTCAAATGATAAATAAAATAATGTGGGAATAATAGCAAATGGGGAAAGGAGACATTGTATCAGATTTGCCGATGACATCGTAATAGTTACCGACTCCGAGAAAGAAATGAATAAAATGCTGCAAGTCCTATCACACACGCTTAAACTATGGAAATTAAAAGTGAACAAACGGAAAACGGAAGTAATGGTAGTTCGGAAAAATATGGAAAAAATTAAAACCAATATAAAAATTTATGACTTGAGAATTGAACAAGAGAAACAATTTTGTTATCTCGGTAGTATAATCACAGAAGACAATATATGGTTAATGGAAGTGAAGGGAAGGATTTATGACTAAGAAAAAAGTCCTCTCGGCACGCCGGAAGGCGGAGGTAGATTTCACCGGACAAACTTGGGGATAGGCGAAAATAGGCAGAATATGCAGGTTTTCGTAGAAGGATCAGACCTCATTTATTGCGAGAAGATATTTTATAATTGGAGCTTAATTAACTTTGATTTTCGTCATTTTATGCTTATTTTGAACATTTTATTGTCTTATGGGAACGGTAACATTCTTGTCATTTGGGGTCCATTTTTATACTTGTGGTCACACTGACCTTATGCAAGGTTTCGACACTGATGTGTGACTATGTAACGGTCTGTTACTTCTTCACGCAAAATTATATCTCCCGCAGAGATTTTGGTTGGTTGCTCAGTTTAGGGACTGCGACAACGCGGTCATGTAACCCCTGTAACGTGTTTTTCGAGGGGTTTTATGCAACTGGCATAAGTCAGTAGGAAGCCATTCTATATTTATTTACGCGGCAAATTGTTCAGCCAAGAGAATTTTTCATGGTAATTTATTATTATTATTAATTTATTATAATTATTATTAAGGTATTTTCGGAGCATTTTATAAAAATTATTAACATTCAGATAGGTTTTCTATGTCTTAGAAAACGCAATCAAGCAAATTATTACGAACGACAATATTATAGAAAATTATGTGATTACGGAATTTTACGGAGTTTTCGTCAGTTAGGGTATAACGAGAGACGTGACTCACTGGGATTTCAAGTACAAGCTGATTCCTGTCGAGAAGTATTACGAAAGGCTGGGTCGCAAGGTCTAGAAAAGGCGAATTGTTGGGACGGAAATCGACTTCTCCCTCTCGCGCGCCGAGTGTAATGAGGCAGAGGAGGGGAACTGGAGGCGTGCTCAGCCAATCAGGGGAGACAACGTAAGCTGGAAGACGGTACCGTGGTGGGGGAGCCAACAGGTGCATATATCGTTCGACGCGCCGTGAAACGAGGACTATCTGTGAAATACTTGCGGAGTATGGTTATACGCGGGGGACGCTCCGATGTTCCGTGAAACGAGGACTATCTGTGAAATACTTGCGGAGTATGGTTATACGCGGGGGACGCTCCGATGTTCCGTGGAACGGACTATCTGTGTAGAACTTGCGGAGTACGGTTGGAAGTGCGTGTCGCTCCGATGTTCAGTGGAGTTGAAGACTAACTTTTGCAAAACTTAACCAGTGCGGTTGTACGAGTGTTTGGGTCCGAGGTACGGACCATAGAATTATCTAATCTACCAGAATATCATCAAATTCCGACGGAGATGACGACGTCCAGGAGACTGTGGGAAGCTCACGGCATCAGCAAGTACGAGGGAAATGCCTTGGCAATTTCCAATGGTAAGCGCAAATGACGCAGAAATACGCAATCTCTCATTTTTCTTTGTTTTACATTTCATATTTCAGTAACTTCATAGCTTGGAAATAAGAGTAAAATCAATTTATCAGACTCCGTTTTCACGTAATTTTCTATCGGTAATATTCAAATCACAACGCTCCAATTTAAATTTTATAGTTATTATTATTATTAATTTTGCTATACTTGTTTTATATAATAAATTCATTTCTTTTACAATGCAATCTTTGCTTTCAGTAGGTAGCATTAGATATAGACCAATTCCTTCTCCTGATACAATTGTTTGTTGGGTTAATGATCAAATCATACCACGATCTGAGTGAATAGAGTCTTGAAGGTGTTCTGCCAGAGCTAGACGTTGTTAAATACAAATTTAGATTTCTACATTGCATTGAGGTCTTGGCGCCCATTAAAACAACATAGCTTAGGCAAAGGTAAACAGTTACATTTATCACCCAACAGTGTGGGCTAGCGAAACGTTTCATTTGTCGCCGACAACGTGGGGATGAAAACCTAATAACATTTGTAGAAGGAGAAGGGTATATATTTCTGTGCCTGTATTTTGGGGGTTATTTGTCTCTATCAGTGTATATCATTATGGGGGATGAGAAAGAAAGACAGATGAGGTTACGTAGTGGTCATCAACTGGAGAGTGATGATACGAGCAGTATGTCGAGTGATGGTAGTACCGGGGTAGCGGAGGTAAATCCCGATACTGAAACAGGGAGTGTAGGCGGCCAACCAGAATTAAAAACTTTACTTCTCGAGTTCATGTATCAGAACAAAGTTAGTAGTGATGCCTTAAATGCAAAATTAGAACAAAACAGTAAGGAAAATAAAGAAAGTACAGACGCTTTAAATGCTAAACTGGAACAAAACAACGCTAAATTAGAACAAAACAGTAGGGAAAATAAAGAAAGTACAGACTCTTTAAATGCTAAACTGGAACAAAACAACGCTAAATTAGAACAAAACAGTAGGGAAAATAAAGAAAGTACAGAAGCTTTAAATGCAAAATTAGAACAGAATAATGCAAAATTAGATAAGAACAACAAGGAAATTAGTGTGAAAATGGAGCAGATTAGAGGAGAAATCAGAGGAGTAATGGAAGAGAAGGTTAAAGAGATCATTGCAGATGTAGACAAGAAATTAGGAAAAGTACAGGAGGAGTTAGAAATTAGAATCAGTACACAGGCTGAAAATTTAAAAGAACTAGTGCAACTGGAAACACACCAGGTCAAAAAGCAATTGGGGGGAGAAATTGACAAAATTCAGGTAGCAACTAAAGAGGTTAAGGAACAGCTGGGGGGTAGAATTGAGAAAGTCCACTCGCAAATATTTGCAGAAGTAAATGATTTAAGAGAGAGTAATAGAGAGAGCATTAGCAAGATTGAGGAGAAACAAGCAAAGCTATATGATAAAGTAGAAGAATCAGAAGGAAACATTAAATTAACAGTAAACAGTATTGAGAGGAAGGCTGAGGAGAAAATTGCAGAATTAGAATTAAAATTAAAAGCTAGGATCAGGCAAGAAAATAGTCAGAATAGGCCAGTTTTTGTGAATAGCACACACAGGGAGGTAGAACTGGGTAAGTTCAGCAATCGACAGGGGTGCCCAATGGAGTTCATGAACACTATAGAAAATAAATTCGGGGAGAGGTTGGAAAATGGTAGTATTGAGTGGTGCCAGGTAGTTGAAATTTTAGAACAAGTGTTTGTGGGGGAAACGAGGAATTGGTTTGCTGTCTACAGAGACAAGTTTACTGATATTAATGATTTTAAAATGAAATTCTGTGAAAAGTTCTGGAATGAGGTTATTCAGTCGCAGCATCGTGAGGGAGTAGTGTGTGGTAAATATAACCCTAAAGGAAGCTCCACCATGACCGAATACTTTTTAGGGCAGGTATTAGTGTGTAAATATCTGGATGGCTTGAAGGAGGAAAGTGATGTGGTAAGGTTGCTACTTAGGCACTTTCCCTATAGGATCAAGGAGGCTGCTTGTATCCAGAATGTAAAGACTATATCACAAGTAGAAAATTTGTTAAGCACATTTGATGCACTAGGGAGAGGGGGTTATGAGGACAATTTCAATCGGAACCAGGGTAATAATAATAATAGACCTAATGAAGCCAGGCATCAAGAAGTTCAAGGGAACGGTGGCGAAGGGGCCAACGCTCAAAATAGAAATAATAATAATCAGCTATATCAGAACAGAGGAAATGGCTATGGTAATCAGTATCAAGGGAGGAACAATGATTTCAGGGGAAATCAAGGGAGGAACAATGATTACAGGGGAAATCAGGGGAGAAACAATGATTTCAGGGGAAATCAAGGGAGAAATTATAATGACAATAATTACAACCAGAATAGGGGTCAAGGAAGAGGACAGCCTAGTGGTAGTAATATACAGCCAAACAATGACAACACAGCCCAGAACAACCAGACCAGTTTAGTAGTTAGTAGTACTACGGCCAGCTGTAGCGGTTCTTTAAACGCGAACCAGGCTGCGAAGTAAGGTCAGAATCTCAGTCTGTAGCATGCCCTGTCCATACAATTATACAGGAACCCTATGACCTAAATGTGAGAAATGAATTATTACATGAACTAAATGATGAAGGTATTATTCAGGAAGTGGTTAGTAAGAGCCCCATAGTTAAATTTAACGTGTCCGAGGCGTACACAGATGTTTTAATTGATAGTGGTTGTATGAAGAGTTGCATAAGTAGTGCATTTTATGATAAAATGAAAGGAACTGGAGTAAATTTTGAGGAGATGCCAATTAAAAGCACTTTAGTTATCACAGCTGTTGGGAAGAGGTCTAAAGTAATTTCTAAGCAAGTTTTAGTAGACATTAAAATTAATAATCATGTAGAGAAGCAGATTTGCCTTGTAATTCCAAATTTAGTATTCAGTGTTATCTTGGGTTCAGAGTGGCTAAGTAGAGTGTCTGGTAACTTATGTTATGATGTAGGGAGTTTGAAATTTAAATGGGGAGATTCTGAAGTAGAAGTAGCGTTCAATGACCATATTCAGAGGAGTAGTATTGTAGGTGTGATTTGTACTTTAAATGAGATATCGCCAGCCGTAGAGCGGGGTTCTCCATGTTTTGTGGGCAGTGTGATTACGAACGGAAGTCTAGAGGACTCGTTACGTGATGCTGCGTTTCAGGGAAATATAGAGGATGAACAGTGTGTTCGGCTCTATGATGTGTTATTGTGTAATAGGAGAGTTTTTGAGGATCGCATTGGTATGGCCAATTGCTATACACATTCATTGAACGTTATTGATAGGTCAGTATTCACAGGACGTAGATATCCTGTACCTTTCGCTTATCAGAGTGCAGTTGAGGCACAAAGTAACCAGATGCTTGAAGATGGGATTATTGAGCACTCTAACAGTCCATATGTTAATTCTTTGATCACGGTACCCAAGACCGACGGCACTGTTCGTATTTGTTTAGACGCTCGTTTGGTTAGACGCTCGTTTGGTTAACAGTAGAATTAGTTCAGATCAGCTGAAATCTATGTCAATAGAAGAATTAATGCAAACATTTGAGGGGAAGAAGTATTTCACTTGTGTAGATTTGAGTTCCAGTTTTTGGCAAGTGCCACTTATGTACGAAGATAGACCATTTACAGCTTTTAGTCATAAATATAACCTTTATCAATTTTGTAGAACACCTTATGGGTTAAAGAGTAGTTCAGCAGCAGAGAAAAGATACACGATTACTGAGTTAGAGCTTTTAGGTATTGTTTTCAGTTTAGGGAAATTTAGAATGTATTTAGTAGGGTGGAAATTTGAGATCCACACAGATCACCATGCATTACTGTATATGAGAACTTGTAAACTCAGTTCTAACAGAGTTAGTAGGTGGATTCTTGCTCTGCAGGAATACGAATTCACAGTAAAATATATTAAAGGTAAAGATAACATTCTTGCAGACATGCTATCGGGGGACACTAATTTATGTAGGGATTATCCTGTGGTTAAAGCAGAGGACGGTATTTTAATATGTGCATGTGTGGACAGTAGCAACAGGGCATCGTTACAGACACTGAGAAATAGGTAGGTAGAGCAACGTGATGACGTTCATTTAAGGGAGCCACTTGCAAGGTTGGAAGCAGGTGACACAGAAACATTTATAGTTTCCAAACGTATTGGAAAAACAGCATATGTGCTGGAGGATAGTAAGGGAAACAGATTATACGGGACGTATAATATACATAGTCTACGAAAATATGTGTCATAAAGTGAGTGTGTTTAGCTGGCGAGCCGGCCTATCAAATGAGTAAGTGTGGTGTCTGGTGCGTGGAAGATCTGGTCTTAAGGCAGGCGTATCAGAAGTCACACAGGGGGGTAGTATGTAAGTAAATGAGAGTTTTTAAGGTACAGGGAAATATGACGGGATTGTCGGATGCTGTTGAGCACCAAATTGTCTCGATGCACCAAGGCCATTTTTGGCAGCGCTGATGGGTTCCCATTTATCTCCAAGAGATGGGGGAGCGCTTGAATAGGGCTTGTTAGCTTAAGGCGTCCACGAGATAAAAGATGGGCCATCAGAATGCGAGACAGTCCTTCATGAAACTCATACATATCAGCACACGTGATTTCTGTTTACGGCCTCGCCATGTAAGATTTGTAAGTGTGTAATTTAAGATAATTTGTACAATGGTATTATTTGTGTGAGGAGAAATGGTCTGTGTTGAGAACTAGTATTAAGTAGAATATGGTTAACGGGAACTTAACAAGACAGGGCGATTACGGCACAGAAATATTTGGTGTTATATGTAATGCGCATTTACTGTTTTTTTTTTTCAGAAGTCAATATTAATTTAATCTACTTTAAAGAGAGATTAAGTATTATGGTCACGAGGCGCTGCCACAGTAGTGTGATCGTGTGCTCAGTGATAAGTGAGATTAAATTTCACCATAAGGAGGGGACCTCCAGTGAAATTAGGGAGTTCTATGGTGATATAAATATATCAGAACACCTTCAATGCGTGTGATATGACATCATAAATACATAGTGCTCACACATTAATTATGTCTATTTCTCCAACATAGAGAAATTTGAGAGGCGGAAATATCCGTGGAACACTATTCCATATGTAAAACATTGGACTAGTTGCAAAGTGCAATCCATAGTGACAACAAACTTTGACGCAAAGTGCGTGAAGAAAAAATATGAGTGTATATATCTGTAATTTAGGGTGATTTCATTTATGTAATATGTATTTTGGATGGGGTTTATTAACGTGTCTGGGATAATCGGATAATGGACCGTCGTCACGGTAAATCATCCGATGATCCGAGGCGAATATGTAACGTGTTTTTCGAGGGGTTTTATGCAACTGGCATAAGTCAGTAGGAAGCCATTCTATATTTATTTACGCGGCAAATTTTTCAGCCAAGAGAATTTTTCATGGTAATTTATTATTATTATTAATTTATTATAATTATTATTAAGGTATTTTCGGAGCATTTTATAAAAATTATTAACATTCAGATAGGTTTTCTATGTCTTAGAAAACGCTATCAAGCAAATTATTACGAACGACAATATTATAGAAAATTATGTGATTACGGAATTTTACGGAGTTTTCGTCAGTTAGGGTATAACGAGAGACGTGACTCACTGGGATTTCAAGTACAAGCTGATTCCTGTCGAGAAGTATTACGAAAGGCTGGGTCGCAAGGTCTAGAAAAGGCGAATTGTTGGGACGGAAATCGACTTCTCCCTCTCGCGCGCCGAGTGTAATGAGGCAGAGGAGGGGAACTGGAGGCGTGCTCAGCCAATCAGGGGAGACAACGTAAGCTGGAAGACGGTACCGTGGTGGGGGAGCCAACAGGTGCATATATCGTTCGACGCGCCGTGAAACGAGGACTATCTGTGAAATACTTGCGGAGTATGGTTATACGCGGGGGACGCTCCGATGTTCCGTGAAACGAGGACTATCTGTGAAATACTTGCGGAGTATGGTTATACGCGGGGGACGCTCCGATGTTCCGTGGAACGGACTATCTGTGTAGAACTTGCGGAGTACGGTTGGAAGTGCGTGTCGCTCCGATGTTCAGTGGAGTTGAAGACTAACTTTTGCAAAACTTAACCAGTGCGGTTGTACGAGTGTTTGGGTCCGAGGTACGGACCATAGAATTATCTAATCTACCAGAATATCATCAAATTCCGACGGAGATGACGACGTCCAGGAGACTGTGGGAAGCTCACGGCATCAGCAAGTACGAGGGAAATGCCTTGGCAATTTCCAATGGTAAGCGCAAATGACGCAGAAATACGCAATCTCTCATTTTTCTTTGTTTTACATTTCATATTTCAGTAACTTCATAGCTTGGAAATAAGAGTAAAATCAATTTATCAGACTCCGTTTTCACGTAATTTTCTATCGGTAATATTCAAATCACAACGCTCCAATTTAAATTTTATAGTTATTATTATTATTAATTTTGCTATACTTGTTTTATATAATAAATTCATTTCTTTTACAATGCAATCTTTGCTTTCAGTAGGTAGCATTAGATATAGACCAATTCCTTCTCCTGATACAATTGTTTGTTGGGTTAATGATCAAATCATACCACGATCTGAGTGAATAGAGTCTTGAAGGTGTTCTGCCAGAGCTAGACGTTGTTAAATACAAATTTAGATTTCTACATTGCATTGAGGTCTTGGCGCCCATTAAAACAACATAGCTTAGGCAAAGGTAAACAGTTACATTTATCACCCAACAGTGTGGGCTAGCAAAACTGCTACACCCCGTGTACTTAGGGATGGCAGTATTAGTCTGTAATTCAGGTAAGGACTGCAGACGGTCAATTTCAAGCAGTAGTTCCTAATGTTGGTACCAGGTACTACCGTCAACGACACCTAGCTGTGAACTTGGCTACTAGATGCCACCGCAACCTGCAACTCGCAACGAACGTTGGAACTTCCCCTCCAAAGGAAAGCATACTGAGGGACTTTTAGCGCTCTTAGAAAATCCGACGACTTCGGCCGGCTTTGAACTCGCGACCTTGGGCATAGACATTCAGCATGCTACCAGTTACGTCACCGAAGCCGCTTCACACTTAGTCAGATGAAAATCTGAATCTGATCTCGTGCAAGTGCGTTATCTTGGCAACGTCTGATGGCTCATCCCTCATCAATTTAGTAGTGTTGCCATGGCAACCTCTGATGGCTCTTGGCATTTTCTTATAATTCCGAAATCATTTTTCTCATCCCTTGGCATAATGGTGGGTCATATCAAAAAATCTTTCAGACAAAAGTTTTAGGTAATTATTAGGGGGATATTGTCCATTTTGTACGGTTTTGATATTGTGCCTATTAAGAGAGATATGATTAATGTTTCCCGAAAAACCCACTTCTTCCTACCCCTTTGGTCAATGGTTGGTGCTAAAAAAAACTCTTCAAACATAAAGTTTTGGGCTTTATCCGACACATAGTATGAACGTTGAACGGATTCGATATGTCACATATTAAGAGAGTTATAGCAATATTTCACTTTTTCGAAAAAAGCCCCCCCATTTTCACCCCCTTCGACCGATTTAGCCCAGTAACGAACTCGACCGAAATTTTATAGGTATACATATTCGGTAAAAAATTCAAAGTGATTGGTGCAAAATTACGGCAGTTATCGTCCACAAGAAACTGATATATATACATACATAAATTATATATAAACTTTTGAACTGACGGTGGTTTTGGGGTCTGGGGGATGTGAAACGCGAAGATATGTCGAAAATTTTCCGGAAGTCGAAACATGGCACCCATTGCAATAGTTAGCTTTCTAATGAAATCTACCTCTGGTTGGTTCCTCAGTTTAGGGGCTGCGACAACGCGG
Organism: Meconema thalassinum; assembly: GCA_946902985.2. Taxonomy (NCBI): domain Eukaryota; kingdom Metazoa; phylum Arthropoda; class Insecta; order Orthoptera; family Tettigoniidae; genus Meconema; species Meconema thalassinum. Next base: position 221,628,830 of record OX336391.1, read on the forward strand.
TCATCTAACCCCGTGTACTTTGGGTGAGTGTAGAATCTGTCTGATAAACTGTGTGAATTCTAATGGCTGTATTTGTCTTAATTCAGGTAAGGACTGCAGACGGTCAATTTCAAGCAGTAGTTCCTAATGTTGCTACCAGGTACTACCGTCAACGACACCTAGCTGTGAACTTGGCTACTAGATGCCACCCCAACCAGCAACTCGCAACGAACGTTGGAACTTCCCCTCCAAAGGAAAGCATACTGAGGGATGTTAGCGCTCTTAGAAAATCCGACGACTTCGGACGGCTTTGAAACCGCGACCTTGGGCATAGACATTCAGCATGCTACCAGTTACGTCACCGAAGCCGCTTCCCACTTAGTCAGATGGAAATACTGAATCTGATCTCGTGCAAGTGCGTTGTCATGGCAACAATGATGGCTCATCCCTCATCAATTTAGTAGTGTTGCCATGGCAACCTCTGATAGCTCTTGGCATTTTCTTATAATTCCGAAATCATTTTTCTCATCCCTTGGCGTAATGGTGGCTCATATCAAAAATTCTTTCAGACAAAAGTTTTAGGTAATTATTAGGGGAATATTGTCCATTTTGTACGGTTTTGATATTGTGCCTATTAAGAGAGATATGATTAATGTTTCCCGAAAAACCCACTTTTTCCCACCCCTTTGATCAATGGTTGGTGCTATAAAAAACTCTTCAAACATAAATGTTTGGGCTTTATCCGGCACATAGTATGAACGTTGAACGGATTCGATATGTCACATATTAAGAGAGTTATAGCAATATTTCACTTTTTCGAAAAAAAGCCCCCCATTTTCACCCTCTTCGACCGATTTAGCCCAGTAACGAACTCGACCGAGATTTTATAGGTATACATATTCAGTAAAATATTCAAAGTGATTGGTGCAAAATTACGGCAGTTATCGTGTCCACAAAAAACTGATATACATATATATATATATACATATGTATATACATACATAAATTATATATAAACCTTTGAACTGACGGTGGTTTTGGGGTCTGGGGGATGTGAAACGCGAAGATATGTCGAAATATTCCGGAAGTCGAAACATGGTACCCATTGCAATAGTTAGCTTTCTAATGAAATCTACCTAAAATATTTTCTCCGACAAACATTTGAATATAGATGTAAGAAAATCATTTGTAAAATCATTTGTATGGAGTACACTGCTCTATGGAAGTGAAAGTTGGACTCTGGCTAGATTGGAAAAGAATCCACCTGAAGCTGCTCAAATGTGGGTATGGCGATAAATGACAAGAACGAGCTGGATGGATAGAAAAACCAACCTGGAAGTCTTAAGGGAAGTCAAAGAAGAGAGAAGATTAATGAAGGAAATGGGAGAGAGAAAAATTAAAATTTAATGGACATGTCAGCAGACACAACACTTTCATCGTTAGCATTCTTGAAGGGAAAATGCTGGGAATGAAAGGCCTGGACGAAGTATTTGTAAGACATCAAGAATAGAATGGGATGTGACAATTACATGGAACTAAAACGAACCGACAACGACAGAAGAGTATTGTTGCATCGACAAGGCCTTTAGAATATGAACGAATGAATTTGCTAATCATAGTCATAACTAATAGAGTGCATTGCTCGCGATGTTTGAACCATGTCAGAAATACGACATTCGTATAACGACTGACAGCAATAATATTGACAGCTTACTGGTATTTGTAAGTTGAAATCCATGGCTTTAGGCATTGTTAGTTCCGCGCAGAGCTAGCTCAATCCCGTGATTCATACGAGTTGAAAAGGGATAGGCTTATACTACTCTTAGGTAACTTGATGACATTTTAACTGCTTTTCAATCGGTCAACATGATTGTACCGAATTGTAATTAGAATTATACCCTAATAATAATAATAATAATAATAATAATTAGTACATAGGAAGTTGATATTCAATCTATATAGAAACCAATCGGCAGTGATTCGAGCCAATGGACATGATAGAGTGGAAGAAATACCAGTTGGTGCAGCAGAAAAGAGGAGAATAGAAGCATTTGAAATGTGGTGTTACAGTAGAATGATGAAGTTCGGATGGGCAGATAGGGTAACAAATGAAGACGAGTGTGGTGGATAGATGTTTCTGGAGACTACTAATGAAGAGAACATTATTTCTACCCTGGGTTAAGATATTGCCAATATATAAAAAAATACTGCCAATTCAGCTGTAAAAAACTGAAGTGCTATGACCCCTAAAAATATTATTTTTATTAATAGAATACCAACAAGGCTGAAAAATCATATGTGCACGCGTAAACGGTCACCGTCCTTCCTCCAAACCAATCCTCGAAGTCTAATCTACTACTGCTGAGAAATACAACCAATCCTCGAAAGCTAAGCTACTACTGCTGAGAAATATAACCAATCCTCGAAAGCTAAGCTACTATTGCTCATAAATACAACCAATCCTCGGAAGCTAAGCTACTATTGCTGAGAAATACAACCAATCCTCGAAAGCTAAGCTACTACTGCTGAGAAATACAACCAATCCTCGAAAGCTAAGCTACTACTGCTGAGAAATACAACCAATCATCGAAAGCTAAGCTACTACTGCTGAGAAATATAACCAATCATCGAAAGCTAAGCTACTACTGCTGAGAAATATAACCAATCATCGAGAGCTAAGCTACTACTGCTGAGAAATACAACCAATCCTCGAAAGCTAAGCTACTACTGCTGAGAAATACAACCAATCCTCGAAAGCTAAGCTACTACTGCTGAGAAATACAACCAATCCTCGAAAGCTAAGCTACTACTGCTGAGAAATACAACCAGTCATCGAAAGCTAAGCTACTACTGCTGAGAAATACAACCAATCATCGAAAGCTAAGCTACTACTGCTGAGAAATACAACCAATCCTCGAAAGCTAAGCTACTACTGCTGAAAAATACAACCATTCATCGAAAGTTAAGATACTACTGCTGAGAAATACAACTATTCATCGAAAGTTAAGGTACTACTGCTGAGAAATACCCAAAGCAACAAGCTCCCAGAATAGAATAAACACTGAATAAGTGAATATCTAATTGGAAAAGGAAAAGATACCTTAATTCAATGAAATATAATATTTGAGTACACTGTACCGGTTTCGGTTATATTACAGCCTTCTTCAGCAGACAGTATATGATACGAATAAAGTTGCAAGATTACATATACTTTTATATAAAGAATGAGTTCAAAAATATTTCCAAAACGTTAACTATCTAAATGCTTAAAAATACTCTAAAAATTAAAATCAGATCTGTTACAACTTCCTTTAAGCTTATGATGAAAAAATAAATTCTTCACAAAAGACAGCCCATAGTGGAGAAGTCAAAGATATGGAACTGACGTTGTTGTTCATTGACAAAATTTAGACGTTGAGATTCATTGTGACTTATAGTTTTTGGACTATCTCTTATCACTATAATGTATCATAAAACCTTTTATTGCAACATAAGCATAAGTAAGAATAAAGAGGTTTCAAGAGTGTGAGAAAGATCTGAGAGAGGCATTGCGAATGATAAAATAAGTGACAGGGACAGTTTCAGAAGGACTGTGAAAAACCATCGAGGTTTTATAGTGGATTCAGAACCCAGGAAAAAGAGAGGACCTTTATCCGAAAAGAGAAAGAAAGCACTGATTGATAGGCTCGAAAAATACTGGTGAGAAGTCAAGGCTGGCAAACGAACAAGATCTACTCGTTACTGAAATGACTTTGGTAGTTAAACACGTAGTCGATAGAGGTTCAATTCGGATGTAAAGAATAAATATATATTTTGTTGATCGACTGAAAAGTTGCAATATCAATATGTTAATTTTATCTGAATGAGTTTTGGTTTGTAAATTCAAATGGTTATTATTATGAAACTCGTAAGTGATGTTTCAAGCGGTAAAAGCATAATTTGGTTAGACGATAAAAGGAACGACTGTTAAACATTTTATACGTGTTTTTAAGGTCACATTCGGCTTCATTTTCAAAATCAAACAGAACAATCGAGATACGGTAGGTCCAATTCCCACTTTAGACATCACCAAGGTATTGTCATCGCGCCAGGAGATGGCAGTTCAACACGCTGAGACGGAGAGTGGGGAGGGTCTCGCAGTACGCATGCGCGGCCCACCTATTCCTAACCTAAATATATCGGCTTCCCGCGTGGTAATGGTTGTTATCGGGCTTCACGTGTTTGTGTATTGTTACCTTCCTTTCTGGGGCAGATGACCTCGCTGTTCCATCCTTAAAAACTCTCTGACTAATGCTATTCTGCTTACTTCCGTTTGCCATAAACCTGTCATTGAGCTGTCAGTCAAATTGTCACTGAAGCCCCTTTTTCAATTTTCTCATTTGCAGAGTACAGGATACAAAGAAATATACTGTAGTAATCCTAATGTCATTGGTTTACGCTCCTTTTAGAGACGACGGGGTGCCGCAATTTTGTCCTGAAAGGCATCTTAACGTGCCAATAAATTTATTGACTCGACTCCCTCGCGATTATGCACCCTCAGATGCCATCTAACTGCGCCGGGATTTGATTCCACAACGACACGCAGCTAGTCACAAAGAAACAAAGAAAGAGAACGAAAAGAAAGAAGGAATGTGCTGAGTAAGTGAAGCAAGTAGTTTTTGGAATGCGCAATACGCAGTGAGCGGCGGCAAGACATCTGCAGTTCAAACCTAACTGCCATCACCTGGCGCGATATCAATAGTTTTGCTGTGCTCTTCATCGGTGGATCAGTAAAATGTGAAATGAAAAATCCACAGCCTGCTTCTAGTCTCCGACCGGGTCAGGAATGGAATGAATGAAGCCCCCATTTAGCGGCGAGGATATGGACTGTGCCGGCTGCCGAGACCTGACGCACTCCTCTGAGGCAATGATTTAATGAATGACATGAAATTTAATGATAGTGGAGAGTGTTGCTTGAATGAAATTTTGACAGGGAAAACCGGAGTACCCGGAGAAAAACCTGTCTGCCCCCGTTTTGTCCAGCACAGATCTCAAATGGAGTGACCGGGATTTGAACCATGGACCCAGCGGTGAGAGGCCGGCGTGCTGCCGCCTAAGCCACGGAGGCTAGTAAAATGTGGGGGGGGGGGGGGGAATGTAAATGTAAATTGTAAATTGTAAATTATAAATTGTAAACTGTAAACTGCAAATTATAAATTTTAAAATGTAAAATGTAAAGTGTAATAATGTGAAATGTAAAATGTGAAATGTAATGGGTGTCCTCCTCATGACACCAAGATAGTAATCCCTGGCACTAGAGCCCATGAAGAGCCTAGGCCTTCCAAGCGACCGCTGCCCAGCCAATTGGCCTGCAGATATTGCGGTGGCACGTGATCAGCGCATCGGGTCCCCTCGGCCATTAATATTGGTTTTCGTGACCGGGGTGCTGCCTCACTGTCAGACAGCTACTCAATTGTCCTCACGAGGCTGACACGAGGCTGAGTGCACCCAGTTCCAGCCCTCACGTCGGTTTCTAAAATCCCTAACGGAGCCGGGAATCGAACCCGGGGCCTCCGGGTGAGAGTCAGGCGCGCTACCCCAACACCACGGGGCCGGCATGACATCAAGATATCGGGTTCAATTCCCGGCTCTGCCAAGATATGTAATTCTGGTTAGAGGGCTAGAGCGGAGTACACTCAGCGTCGTGATGCTAAACGTTTTATGAATAATGACGAGATCAAAGTTTCAGAGATTGCTTCTGGTCACCTTATTTAGCACTCGTGAGTTGGATCTGTGTCATAGAATAATATTTATTATTCCAAGTATAAGCAACTACTTCAGACAAATGCTGGGATGGTTCCAACCTTAAGGCCCCGGTCGCCTTCTTCCTATCTTCAATTTACAAATGCACACACTAATACTGCCATCACAATATCATAGGTTATCATACACCCAAATACACCTGACTGCATGACCATGTTGTTGCATCCCCTAAAATAAGCAACAAGAAAATCAACCTGTTGCTTCTAGTTTTCTCGCGAGTAACACACTCTGTCTATGTGAAATTTGGCTCAGTGCGGCCATTGGCAATTAAATATGTATTGGTGTTTTACAATAGACGACTTAACACATTAAAATCTCCATTTTCTATTAAGGTCATTGTTTTAATAGAATTCTTGGTACTATATTCATAATTTACGAATGACGAGGAGATTCAAAGTATCAGGGATTGCTTCTAGACGCCATATTTAATACCCATGAGCTCGATCTGTGTCATGGAATAATATTTATGTTCGACGATGCTGATATGTAAATAGCCTATTATGTGTCAGAAAACTGCATCATAATGGGTGTCATTAAAGTACTACTTTTCATTACAACACTTTATTCAACCAATCAGAGCTCAATATTTTCATTCATTGACCAATTAGGTAAGGATAGCGTCTGACATGCACTGAAAGTCCAACATGTCGGACATGAATTACATGATTTGAAAGTTGACAATGTAGCCTATATTGGATCAACCATTGCAGTTACAATGCATAAACAATCTGGGCAATATTGCAAAAGAAATAGCACTGTACCTTAATATCCCCAACTCCAATTTCGACACATTCGTAAGATTTCGCCGACAATTTTAGTGAATGCAGTTGTTGACATAAACACACCAGAACGTCATGGAGGAAGCAGGCGTATGACTTTAGTTCCACGGAAATTATAATCCAGCTCCCTGTTCAGTAAATGGATTTCTTATGCGAAACTTTTCCGCCAGATACCGTTACTGTTCTATTTGGGACTAAATAGATTTGCCTTCCGTTGACATTCTATACGCATCGAATTTGAAGAAGAACTACAGTAGTTGATAATACGATACATTTTAGTTTTAAAGCGTTTGTAACAGCCTATTTATTGTTATTTGATCAAAATAACAAAATGAGCATACATAGTACCCGTGCGCTATGTGTTGGTGCAACTTCAGGATAAACAATGTTTCAAAACTTTGGGTTCCGTTATTGGGTAGAGATCAAATGCTGAGCCCAGATAATTCCCAAGAAGAAGAAGAAGTCAGCCCACAGATTCTCGACAGATATTTATGAATATTTATGTTAGAACATCCGCTGGGTCCACGGTTCAAATCCCGGTCACTCCATGTGAGATCTGTGCTGGAAAAAACGGAGGCAGATAGGTTTATCTGCGGGTTTCCCTGTCAAAATTCCATTCCAGCAACACTCTCCACTATAATTTCATTTCATCTGTCATTCATTTAATCCTCGCCCCAGAGGAGTGCGACAGGCTTCGGCAGCCGGCACATTTCATATCCTCGCCACTAGATGGGGGCTTCATTCATTCAATTCATGACCCGGTCGGAGACTGGAAGCAGGCTGTGGATTTTTCATGTTAGATCATATAATAAAGTTATAATTATCGTCGAACATAAACAGTCGTATGTAACTCGCTTATAATGGTAATTATGGCACTCGTATAGAAATTATAAAACTCGCTTCGCTCGTTTTATTAACATTCTCGTGTTTTAATTACTGCCATTATAGGCTCGTTGCATAATGTACTATTATTATTCCAAGTGTAAGTAACTAAGATGCCTAAGATTGTTTACAGGTGCAGAACATCAAGGGCATCTGTATATAGACTTTTAATGCAGACGAAACAACAGGACGTTTCCTTGCACCTAGCAGAATTGTATATCCTCTTGTGTATTAAGGGAGCTACCTCTGGGGAAGCTAACCCCGCTTTGTACTCGAGTGACGGTGAAATGTGAGCTTGGTTGCCTACGTTCAGGCGACTCTTTGAGCACGTTAATAACCACACTTACGCCTGACGGCCCAGCTCGTTGACTTTCCTAGAATAAATAATATGTCGTGCTTCCCTCTGGAGTGCCCGAGACCACAGGCACTACTTTGAACACCTCTCACCAAGCCACTGTTTGGGCTATGCTATCAATTGGATGTAAGAGGGGAATGTAGAGTCGCTGCTCTCAGAGACTCACTCTCATCCCCTTACAGTTATAGATGACCAGCGTTTACGACAGGATTGGGGCTTAGGATGAGCACCCCAGGATATGGGAGTCATTTTATTTTATAAGTGAGCAGATAACCTCAAGGAGTGTCGTAATTAATTATCGAAAAGAGCTTTAGACTATGAGAGAGTTTTTTTAAACGTCGTACTGCCCCCGGAAATTGAATTATTTTGGGACAAAATGAGAGTATTTCCGTCCCCATGATAAAATTTAACCAGCAAATATAATTTCTGGAAGTGTGACACAGGAGGGTAGTGTTACAAGCTCGAGGCTGGGGGAGAGCCCGATCACGTGATATATTGCACAATAGACGCTTCTAGAAGGCTAAAATTAGCATAGCAACAGCGAGATTGGAAATCAATATTATAAATGTTGTTATAAATTATGCTATTGGATCCCAGCACAGAGCCAATGAGAAGAGGTCTTATTGAAGACGGGACCAACTTCAATTACATAATGTGATGAAATTATGCATTTAGGCCCTTAGAAGAAGATTTTCTTATTTGGTAATGAAGAGAAAATTAAGATAAATTATGTCTGATACTTTAAAAACCGCAGATCGGTTAATCTACGCAGTAATAAGCATTAGTAATCTCCGCGCTAAAATTATGGTGGGAGATTGATATGGCCGCCAAAATTTCGACTTGGAGGGGGAGATCCAAGGATCGATGTTCTTATTCCAGCAGTCTTTGAAGAGTAAGAAAGTGTTTTACTGGGTTAACGGAGATCCCAAGGCTTTGTCCGAGTGCGACGACTGTCAACTTGTGGAGACGCGAGGATAGCTAGGTAGAACGTAGGAGATTACCGCACTTCCATTTTATGTGAAGTTGTGAGGAACATTGAATTAATTATATCTCTTATATCATTGAGATCTGAATTTAAATAAGCGAATATATATAAAGAACAGGTTGAATACTACATTCTGTGAAAAGTCGAGCGTTCTAAAACTGACCGTTTCGACAATATAAGCCTGTTAAGTCAAATTTTCAAATGTTTTGGAAATAAAGCTGAATATCATTTTAGATTGCAACGTGAAGTTGGCGAACGCAGTTCAAGTGAACAGTAGCGGAGAACTTGTAACATTGGCGCAACACATAAACATTAACAGAATGACTATCATTATTCTTCAAGTGTCTTCATTCTACATAATTAACATTGTTGATATGATGAACTAAATAGTCATGCGCCAGAGACATATTCGAAAACAGGGTTTAAGATACAACGATGGAGCTTCGTTAGACAATGTATTCTTGAATACAGACGTAGTGTACGGTCCAGCTTGTATATTTTCGTCAGTCTACGAACACTAATGTAACATCAATTAGCTATGGAAATATTTAATTCGCCATTTATATGAATACTAGCAGAAGTACCCATTCTTCGAAATGTCTTCGGTATTAATAACCAGATGTTATCAATTGAGCTACAGGTGCAATGTTTAGGGGCTTGGAACCTGTTTGTTGGCAAAGAAAAATTATTAGTTAAAATGTGCTCTCAAACTAAATTTACCTAACGTGTTCTTCCTGGCGTGAAAATAAAATTGAAAACCTCGTAGACGAATCGCAATACATGTCACATACGAACTGACCCTAACCGTTGTGTCAAGTGCCCAACTACAGGAAGACCCCTTTTATAAATTATAGAGGCTTGTGGTGCATGAAAATTCAGTTTTTTTAGCCTCCAATGGCCCAAATTCCTAAAATCAGCAAAAAACGGTCTACTATTTCAAATCAGGATTTTTTGAAAATAATATTGCTGTTTGGAGCTATAATAGACCTTCTGTATGACATATCGCACGTGTAAGTCGTGTGAAAAAAATCTAGGGTACTCCTTGAACCCCTTAAGCGCATTGATGAATTTTACAGTTTTAGTTGGTTCCGTGATAACCTTATAGCCATTTGCAACCTTTCACAGAAATGTAATAAATGGAGTGGCATTACTTATTCCAGAAATAGATGGAAAGTTGGATGCCACCTCTTGAGATACTGTTGTCATGGTTAGTGGCTTGCATTCCTTCTTTAGTTTATTAAATGAAATTAGTTTTCTGGGAATATCTAAGAAACTGTTGGGTTTAGAGCCATAAAATATAGTTTTCGGGGACCCTTTACGGCACTTGAGGGGCCCCGAGTTTTGTTTCTGACACCAAGGGTTTGAAAATGAGCTTTGTCTCTTCGTTGTACGCCATAATAATGATAATAATTAAAATAATAATAATAATAATAATATAACAATATAGGAATAGGGATATAATAAACCTTCCGGACCATACCCGCACGTGTAAATCGCGTTAAAAAATTCTAGATAACCCCTTGACCCCTTAAGCGCATTATATGTATTGATGAATATTTCAGCTTAATTTGGATCCGTTATAACCTTATTGCCGTTTGCAAACCTTCACAGTAATGTAATAAATGGAATTGCATTGCGTCTTACAGAAATAGATGGACCTCTGAGATTCTGTTGCCATTGTTACCGGCATGCATTCCTTCATTAATTTATTAATTGAAATTAGTTTTTTGGGAATACCTCAAAAAATGTTGGTTTTAGGTCCTTAAAATGTGGTTTTCGGGGTCCTTTTAGGGCCCCCGAGTTTTTTTTTTTCACATTGAGGGGCTGAAAATGAGCTTTGTCTCGCGCTTATTTCAGCATGTATTTTAAGGGGGTAGGCCCCCTGTTATGAGAGGTACGGAGAAGAGTTACATCAATGATTAGTGTTGTGCCTCTGATGGATATCTGTATCAAATTTTACGTTAATCCACCCAGCCGTTCTCGAGTTATAAGGACACAAAGAATTGTCCACAGACAAACAGACAGACAAAAATATATTTTTGCGTGCATCCGTCACAAAACAGTCTGAAACGGGCAAATATGTCAAATTTCCGTAGAAATGCAGAAAAATCAGACAAACATTCATTTTTATGTAATAGAGAAGGGATATAATAGGGGGAGCGTGATGGCGTAGTGGCTTAGCTGCTCGTCTTTCACCCGGACGGCCGGGGTTCGAATCCCGGTGACAGCAGGGTGGAATTTTCACCTGAAAAATCATGTGGCGTCAGGAAGGGCATCCGGCCTTAAATCTCGGCCAAAACCAAAATGAGCCTGGATGGCTCCGGCGACCCCAATTAATTGGGAAAAGCCGAAGAAAGAAAGAAAGAGAAGGGATATAATAGACCTTCCGTACCACACCCGCACGTGTAAATCGCGTGAAAAAAATTCTAGATTACCCCTTGACCCCTTAAGCGCATTGTATGTATTAATGAATATTTCAGCTTAATTTGGATCCGTTATAACCTTATAGCCGTTTGCAAACCTTCACAGTAATGTAATAAATGGATTTGCATTGCGTCTTACAGAAATAGATGGACCTCTGAAATTCAGTTGCCATGGTTACCGGCATGCATTCTTTCATTAATTAGCCTATTTTCAATTTTGAAAAAAAATAGGCTTATGAGATCACCTTTTGTCCGTGTGTGTGTGTGTGTGTGTGTGTGTGTGTGTGTGTGTGTGTGTGAGGTGTGTGTGTGTGTGTCCCTAATAAATTCTAAACGGCAGGAGCGATTTCAATGAAACTCGGTAAGTTCATAGCACTAATCCGGGCGACCCCGACCGTGCCCTTCAAATTTTGTTACATCTCACCAATCCAACATGGCGGCTGTGCGAAATATTTCACCGGCATTCAATATCTCCGAAACTATTACCGATATCGCCCTGGAATTTATGACGGTGATAAAGGGCACCACTAGAAGTTCATCCATGTGACTTTTGAAAACCTGGTAACTACAGAACCAACATGGCGGCCACGCGAAATTTGACTTTTAAATAGACGTTTCTCGTGATTTAACCAACCAAACGCAATAAAACTTGGTACAGTATATGGTAATACACATTGTAATGCACCGATATCTAACTTCGTTCAATTGTTTACAATAACCACAATATGGCGGATGTGCGAAATATTTCACTGGCATTCTATATCTCGGAAACTATTAGCGGTATCACCCTGAAATTTTGTACGGACATAAAGAGCACTACTGGAAGTTCATCTATAAGACTTTCAAAAACCGGTTAACTACAAAACGAACATGTCGGCTAAGCGAATTTGAAAATTTTAAATAGACCTTTCTCGCGATTTAATGTTCCAAACGCAATGAAATCTGGTACAGGAAATGTTTGTACACATTGTAATGCACTGGTATCTAATTTAGTTCAATTGTTTACATAACCTCAAGATGGCGGCTGTGCGAATTTTAAAATTATGTTTTTATTTTTTGTGCCGTAATCATGCGATCGAAGTGAAAGTTTGAATAATGAACCTACGCAATAATTTTCCTTTAATTGTACATGTCTCTATGGCCTATACATTTAACAATCCAACATGGCGACCATCCGAAATATGGAGACGGCTCTGAATATCTACGATTCTATTATAGCAATCAGACTGAATTTTTTATGTTCATAGGGTCTATGAACTTAAGTTCACCTATAGGACTTTAAATAACCTGGTGATCACAAATCCAACATGGCGGCGACGCGAAGTATAAATATTCACATGGACATTTCTCGCAATTTAACCATCCGAGTGCAGTGAAACTTGGTACAGTAAATCCTTATACGAATGTTAATCCACTGGCGTGTAATTTATTTCAATTGTTTCCATAACCACAAAATGGCAGCTGTGCGAAATTTTAAAATCTCCTTGTTACTTCTTGTGTCCTAATCATGCGATTGAAATTTGAATGCTACACGTACACAATAATCTTCATGTAACAGTACATAACTCTAGGACCTACATATATAAAATCCAACATGGCGAACATCCGAAATATTTAGTCGGTTCTCAACATCTGCGAATCTATTACAGCAATAAAACTTCAATTTTGTATGTTGATAGTGGCAGTTAACATAAGTAGGATATATGAAAATAGGCTGTATAGTTCTTTACGGAACTACTTGTTTATTAAGTGAAATTAGTTTTCTGGGAATATCTCAAATCTGTTGGTTTTAGGACCTTAAAATGTGGTTTTCAGGGTCCCTTTAGGGCCCCCGAGTTTCGTTTCTCACTTTGAGGGGCTGAAAATGAGCTTTGTTTCACCCTTCTTCGCCTATTTCAGTATGTATTTTAAGGGGGTAGGGCCCCTTTTATGAGAGGTACGGAGAAGAGTTACATCAGTGATTAATGTGGTGCCTCTGATGGATATCTGTATCAAATTTTACGTTGTTCCACCCAGCCGTTCTCAAGTTATAAGGACTCGAAGAAGTTGTCCACAGACACACAGACAAACAGACAGACAGACAGACAAAAATATTTTTGCGCGCATCCGTTATAAAACAGCCTGAAACGCGCAAATATCGCAAATTTCCGTGGAAATTCAGAAAAAACAGACAAACTTTCATTTTTATATATATAGAGATATCTATAATTATATTCCAACTAGCAGAAGTACCCGCTCTTCGAACGGTCTTCGGTATTAATAACCAGACTTCATCAATATTGAGCTACTGTTGCAATGGTTAGGAGCTTGTCAGAGCGAAGTTATTTCTCTGGGAATATCACAGACACTGTCAATTTAATGGCCTTAAAATGTGGTTTTCGGAGACTCTTTATAGACTCCCGAATTTTGTGTCTCACATTGAGAAGCGCAACATATGCTTTGGTCGTCCTTCTAGGATAATATTTATATTTCGCCTATTTTAGCATATATTTTGAAAAGGTTTTTCCTATACCAACCCTTCTATGAGAAGTACGGTGAAGTGTTTTATAAATGATTGGTGTATTGACTCTCATGGATACCTAATTTTGCGATGCTCCAAACATTCGAACACGAGTTATAAGCATACATAAAGATACACAGAAAGTATGCCTTACTTCGGAGGGGAAGTAAAGCCGGCGGTCCCATGTCATAGATTTATGTCATGTAATAAAACCTTCCACTAACTACAATTATGTGAAACTAAATTTGTTGGTTAGATTTGATTATCGCTTTATGAGTTCCAAAGTTAGCCACCAGGTGCCGGTTGAGTTGGCATCTAGTAGCCAAGTCACTGCTAGGTGTCCTTGACGGTAACATTTGGTATCTTAGCAAAAGTAGGAACTACTGGAAATTGATCGTCTGCAATCCTTACCTGAAATACAGATAACACACACTAATACAGCCATCACAATTAACACCGGTTATCAGACAGATTCTACACACACTCAAAATACACGAGGCTACGTGAACGCGTTGTCGCAGCTTCTCAGTACTTACGCGTACTTACTGTAGGCTGTACACTTTTTTGAAAACATTTGGTCCCGTTTCCCAACCTACCGATGAATTTCTATCCAACCTGCTGTTTTGGGCTCCATTGCAGGCCATAAGCTTCATTTCCATCCAACTCTGAAAACTCTGCCATGACGCGTTACGCGTCCAGACAGGGAGGGTTGGGGGTGCAACAATTTCGAATTTCGGGGACGGAATGTCAATCATCGATCGGAAGGGGTTGATTTCGTGTCACCACTACTTCTAAGGACCTTTACAGCCCTTTCAGCGATTAAGACCTAGTTTCAGCCCTTAAAAAGGGCCTGATTCGAAAAATCATACAAACGGGGGTTGCAGGGGAACGGGTGGTGACAAAAGCACAGCTTCTTTTTTGAAACGGTAGGGGAAGACCCCTGCATTCACAGCACTGATAAACATCTCGATTTAAGCCTTCCTTAGGGGTGAGTCGAGAGGGGGTGGTTTGGTCCCATGCCAGTTGAGGTTGTTAGGGGGTGTGGACATTGCCGGAGGCCTTAAGAACTTACTGCAATCAGCAACCGAGGACGGTGTGCAGGTTTTCAGATGGTTAAACACACCCGGTACCTTCTCAGACGCCCCCAATGGTAGTCCATGTTTAGGGGATGATGAAGGGGGTTGAAAATGCCCAAACGTCAAATGTAACGATTTCTACGTGTTTGTGGAACCTTTAAGAGCAAGACTCATTCATTTTCGACTGCTTTGGCAACCTGCGACAAGTCCTGCAGCGTTTTTCGCAAACTTCAATTTGCGGTTTTCGAAAATGGGCTGGTTTTCGGGGTGCTACCCCGAAACTACTCAAGGTGGGGAGTTGTGCTGAAGCATATGCTTGGTAGGCGTCAGGACAAACGTCATACTGAGATTTCGAGCTTGTAGGTCAACTTTTCAAAATTTGGTGGCCTTTGAAAAAAGTGGTGCTTTAATTTTTTTGAGCAGTATAGTTAAATCTTGCGCTGCATATATATTGCAGTCGCGGGGAGTAATTAGTGCAAAAAGATTTCTTAGGCCCCTTAAAACAGTTATCATCATGAACATATTATGCCTCTGTATAAGTGCAATGGTGTTGGTGCAATACATTGAGGTTATCAGCTGCAATAAGCGTTGGTGCTTTCAAATTTGCCTTAATTTATTCCGAAACGCATCGTTGAGCACTATGTGGCGATAAATGATACTAATGCTACCTCAGGAACTCGTGAGAGCCGAAGTTTTCCAAGCGTTCCGATTATTTTCCTACGGCGCTATGCGACAAGAGACGACACTCTTGGTCTCTACATTTCTAACCGACAATGAGATATAGACCCTAGGCAGTGTCTTTTATTTCACTTACTCCTCTTTGTAATCATTTTTAGATTTTTTTTTGAAAACTACATGTGTCAGTGCTGTAGTTAGTAAATATCCGATCCCCTATTCATTATTATCATAACGGGAAAATGACCTAAATGTTACGTCCATTATACTGTACTGCTTATCACCCCCACTACAACCACCACCACCACCACAAAACGTTATATTTATAGTACGTTATTCATCGAGCCTATAATAGCAATAATTAAGACACGAGTATGTTTATAAAACGAGCGTAAGCGAGTTTTATAATTTTAATACGAGTGTCTTCATTACCATTATAGGCGAGTTATATACGACTGTTTATGTTCGACGATAATTATAACTATATTATATGTTTTAACATAAATATTCATAAATATCTCTTGAGATTCAGTCACTTGAATTTTGTGATCGGAGTGCAAGTGGTGGGTTTGATATCTCTGTTTTCCAAGTTCTCTGACCGACCGAAGCATGCGCTCTGTGTGCTTGGCAATGCCATTTTATGTTTATAGCCTGCCGATGTGCACCATCATTCAGTCAAACTGTCACTGAAGTCGTTTGAAAGCAATGCGCTGTGTAGGAATTGGAGTTTGGGATATTAAGGTACAGTGCTATTTCTTGTCTCATATTCGGCAGTTTATTTACGCGAACATATTGAACCCTTCAGAATAGCAGTGTTTATATGCAAGAATCTTGATCAAGGGGTCGCGCTCAGTTCCTAGTGTGATGTTTACGTTCGCCAAACAACATGCTCTACTGAGGTAAGGGTCATAGGATTAAAACTATAATTAAGAAAGAAAGGTGACAAGACGTAAAATAATAACATGATTTAATGACTAATAGTGCATAAAAAGAATATAAACAACAATAATAAAAATATCCTCCCTGAATTTTCCCATGACAGGAATATCTATCAATGTTGAGGAGTCAGACGGATCTCCCACTTATTAAAATGTGGATCCTAGTTCCACTACCTTGCATTTGATTTTATGTACGCGTAATGACTAACTACGAGGAATGGGTACTTTGGATGACTGTTCGTTTACAACGGGTTAACAGCCACGATGCTTACGAACAATCATCTCGTAAATCAACGTTTACGGATATGGAACATGACACTAATAAAAACCCTTAAAAATGTAATGCTGACACACACACTAAAAAAATCTACTATTTACAGGAATCTCTCTCGAGACCCTCATTTAGCGCGATGACGCACTTGACAAAATGAGCTGCCAACACCGGCCAATTGCTCAATACACAAGCAAGGAAATACAGCATCGCACGTGACTTCACGGGTCACTGATATGGAATATAAACATGGACTAAACCAACAGCAACACAAGCCTGACCGGCTGAGATTACTTTATATGAACAAACTGCATGTTAAGCTAAGGCTTCGGAGATTATCGTGATTCGTAGGCAACTCCCATTTATTTAAACAATTTTTATCATTGATCAGTTCTTAATTCTGTATTTCAAGTAATTACGGAGCCAAACAAGCACTCCCCACTAATGACCTTGCTTGCAACCTTCAGTCCGTCTTGTGAAACAGCTCCCCTTTTCTCTATACCTGTCATTGTCCCAACTCCAGTGTGTAAAAATAACTGACCAGCTGTGCCGTTATCTCAAAGAATCAACAGCAACAAATCTCAACCACCTCAACATATGGTCAGACATTAATCAAAATATCCACAATTGCCCTCGCAAGGTAACAATATGGACCTGGCACCAAGCTGACAGAAATCACTCTACGCTGAAATTCCCGCTTGTAATGACCACAAAATACACACACTCACACTTCTGGGAATGACTTTACGTACTTTCACACAGGTCGGCTGAATAAATGCTCACAAACTATTTAAAAAAAAAATCTACGATAGAGCTGACTGCTCTTCGTCACAAATCACATTGCTCCAAAGGCAAATTATCTCACTGAAGCTGATCAATAATAAACCTTAAAAAGGATTAATTACCCTCCATTCTATTGTATAATTATATAACTTCAGTCCTACTTCTGAAACACAACATATCTCCGAGAGACGTTTTTAACCGCATTGCGTAACATATGCAAACACGGTCGTCCACATAGCTACGTTAGTTAAAACAACACAAAAACAAGAACCTTCCACTAATAACATTTTTGCGAGCTGCTTCCCTGCAAAAGGTGTGTCAGACCAAATCTAAATATACTACGTTAATCACACAAGCAAATTATTTACAAAAATATGTCCCATACACCATAAGTTAATCTATCAGATAATAAGAATATTATTCTGTACTCATCCTCGGTCAGTCACCCGTCAAAGGACATCCGCTGCCATCTCCCAACTGAATGCTTCTTAGCTCATCTCAGCCATCTGGACGGAGTGTTGATAGTTCCAAACTTCTTCCAGGATAGGCGATGTCATCTCTCGTGCTGATTCAAAAAGTTAGATTATTATACACTTGATATCTGACTACTAAATTCGCCGTTTCAGGTACTACTTTCCCCGGAACTGTCTGTTGGCGAATTGTCGATGCTACTGTCCCTACAAAATATAGTACTGTGACTACCTATCACTGAATTTAACACATTTATTAATAATTTCTGTGTCCTGATGACACGCAAAAGTATAAGTGTCTACGTCCTTAGACGCGCAAAATGTAAAGTAACCTGTGTCCTCGACACACAAAATATAATAAGTTCCGTCCTCAGACGAACAAAAGTAATAGCTATCTTGGCTCTTCACGCCACTTATAAATGAACCGGCCCTAGGTATTGATAGAGGGGGAAATTATACAAAAATTTCTCAAAATAATAGTGGTACAGGAATGGAATAAATATCACTGAACTCGAAAAATAGCGCAGGTCAAGAATATGCCCATTAATCCTAGAATCGATCGTAGAGATGTTGTCTAGGCGATCTCCCGCGTTAATGCTAGCCATCGCGTGCCCAAGCTAGACTTGCCGCGCTGGTAAGCATTCTTCTCCCATTGGTTCCACATTTTCTGTAACTTGGCGGTTTTTATCAGACCTTGGCCTCGAAGGAGTGTCTAGTATTTTCATCAACCACTCACGTTACTGCATCATATTTTTTCTAGGCGCGAATTTTACAATGAACATACCAGAAGCGTGTCTCACTGCGCGTCGCTTCTATTTTGAGGTAGCCACCACCTGTCCTTCTGAATCATTGCTAGGGTCTTTCTTTTCACAATCCTAAGTATTTGGCCTTTTGTCAAACTGCTGCAGGCATGTCCCCATTGTCTCCAACCAATGCTTGAAATTTCCTTATCTCCGTCTGGCTATTTTCATGATGCTGGTGGAAATATTTATTAATTGAAGAAATAAAACATCGAATCATTTATCCATCAGAGGGTAAAGGGTTCACAACTCCTCCACTCACAAAATTTCGAACTTAGGAGAAAGTCGATAATTTTAGAAAGACTCCCGTAGGCCAGTTTGTTTTATTTCTGAATCACCCCTTTTCTATTACTTGGACTAGCCGCTCCTGTCTTGAATGGCATTTACTCGTTTCATTTCCTGCTTGTAATGACCCTCTCAACTGCTTGCATGACGCGCTGGTGCCTTAGGCAACACTCTGCTCGTCTCGTTAATGTTTGTCAACACCAATTCCACTTCCTTCTTCACGTGCCGTACTCAACTGCTCCCCGTTCACTTGGTTGATATTGGACGTCCGTATATTTAAACTGCATCATTATTTCGGCGCTCTCATGGTTCACTTCTACGATACTTTTTTAAGTTGGCTGCGTTGTAGACCGACATTGTTCCTGTGCTTAACTCTTTCACTCTGTATGCATTATTTCCAGGGTTTCTTACAATAGAATAGGGTCCTATGAACTTTTCACAGAATTTGCTGAAGATCTTCTTCTCTGGATCCGATGTAGCGGGTCGTTTCACCAAAACGAGCTGGTTGATTTCAAGATCACTGTGAAACCTCTTATTTCTCACTCGCCGTAATCTGCGATCTGCTTGTTTTCTCATGTAGGCTCTCGTTCTCTCAATTCGCAGGTCAGGTGCTATCATGGGATCTTGTGGGCAGTTAATGATGCTTTTCCACGTTCTCACTGGATACTCGTTTTTGTGTAAGACCATAGGGATCTGTCCTGTTGACTCGTGCCTGGTAGAATTCATGCATGTCCCTACATACTTAATTTTATCCACCCATTTATGATGTTCTTTGGGAATGAAGATTCTCAAGTATGATGTTACTCATTTTATTGCTCCCTCGCTTGGATTAGTTTGGGCATGTCGGATACTGCTTAAAACGTGTTTTATACCCATGTCCTCCATACCTTTCTTGAATTCGGCGCTTGTAAAATAACTGCCATGATCTGACAATATAAATTCTGGTTTTCCAAGGATTGGAATAACTCTATTTCGAATAGGACTGAGTACTTGTTTCGATGTAGTTTTCTGAATGGGGCATAATACGACAAACTTAGAAAATACATCAATGCACACTAGCAAGTGACGGCAACCTCGCCTTCCTTTCGGAATTGGATCGAAACAGTCTAGGGCCATTAGCTCGCAGGGTTTCTGAGGTAGCAATGGTCTAGGATACTGCCTCATTAAATAGTTATTGGGCTTTGTCCTCTGACACGGATCACAAGTCGTAATGACGTAACATATAGTTGTTCTCATACGTGGCCATGTAAATGTCTCTCCTATTGTCGCTTCGCACTTATCTACTCCGACGTGTCCGTAACTTTCGTGAGTATGCCATGTCAGTCCTCGCTGTAAGGATGCAGGTACTAATATGCGTAACTTGGTGTGGTCATTATCTACCCATTTGTGCAGCAAATTGTTGACATAAACATATCTTCCTTCTTTGGCATTCGCTTCTCGAAATGCAGGTGTTCCTGTCGGTAGCTGCTTTCTGAAGTATTGAATTAATAGCATCATCCATGGTTCCGCTTCTTGTTCTCGCTGTATCTCACGTAACTCCTCCAAGAATTCCCGGTCCTTCGGTGTTAACTCCAAGTGTTGTACCATTGCTGTTTCTTCATTATCAGGCTCTGGGTTCCTGCTGAGTGCATCCGGAATCACGTTCATCTTCCCTGGACAATGTTCAATCTCAATGCTAAACTGCTGAATATATATAGACCAACGTGTCACACGTTCGCTTGCCATCGACGTCATAAACAAGAATGTTAGTGCCTTGTGATCAGTCCTGACAACTATGGGGTATCCATAAATTATTATTTTCCATTGTTGAAGCGCATGAAGTATGGCCAACAATTCTAGTTCCGTTACAGTGTAATTGCGCTCGTGCTTACGCAATTTTCGGCTGACAAATGCCAAATATATTTTATGTTGCAGGTTAGCTGGATCTTCTTGGTAGAGCATAGCACCTATACCAATTAGTGAAGCATCCGCTTGGATTATAAATTTGTGCTTGAAATCTGGATATCCTAATTTAATGCAGTTTTCCAATAGCTGTTTTGTTGCTTGGAACGCCTTCTCACACTCCGCATTCCATAACCATTTATTATTCTTTTTTAGCATTTCCTGCATTGGAGCTACAGTCTCCGTGTAACCTGGACAGTTTTCCTTAAAGAATCCCGTTACGCCTAAGAAAGCCCGAATGTGCTTGACTCTCGTTGGTGTAGGGAAATTCTTTATCGCTTCGATCTTAGCTGGATTTGGCTTCACTCCCTCCTTGTCAATGATGTGACCCAAATATAAGAACTCGCTCTTGAAGAAATGCGATTTCTTCAGTTTTACTTTGAAATTTGATGCATTAAGGTTGCCTAATACTTTATCTAAATTTTCCATGTGAGTTTCAATGTTGTCGGATGCCAGCAGAATGTCATCAATGTAGCGTACTGTCATCTCCTTAACTTCCTCGGTTAGATTCCGGTCCAGGGCTCGGATTAAAGCACAGCCCGCTGTTTTGACTCCAAAGGGCATTCGGACGAAGCAAAACGTTTGGTTATCGAATAAGAAGCCACTTAGAAGCTGTGACTTCTCATCCAATTCAATAGTGTGGAACGAACTCGTCAGGTCAACTGATGAATAAATGCTTTTGTTTTTAAAGCCTTTTAATACATCTCTGATAATTGGTGCTCTGCCATACTCAGGAAAAATGAGTCTCATGTTGACATTTCTGGCATCTAAACAAAGTCTAATAGATCCATTTGGTTTTGTGACTGCCAAAGTCGCATTTAGATAAGGTATAGGTGTCTTCCTTATCACTCCAGCTTGTAACATCTCATCTATAATGACCTTAACTTGACCACGATATTTTTCAGGAATTGGGTACAACCTACTTTTGAAAGGTGACCAATCCTCGACTTGCATTGAATATTTGAAATTTAATATTTTCCCAGGTACTGTATCAAATACTGTTTTGTGCTTCCTTAAAATCTCTTCCAATTGTTTTCTGTGTTCACCCCCAAGTTGAATGTCATTGAGCCGCTCCTGTAGTAACTCTTCAAATTGTGCATCACTGTCGTCTCCTTCCGTTAATAAAGACCATATCTCCTGGGATTCACTCTCCTCATCTAGTTCCACAACAGCTCCTTCTATGATGTTATCTTCTGCCTTTCGTATCTCCTCTTCCGTCTCTTCCGATATTGCTTCCAATGCCCAAGATTTTACATCTCTTCCGGTAGTGATTTCATCCATATGCAATCCCACGTTCTTCAGCTGATCATACTCTCTAAAACTGACTGTATTCTTGTGCAAATCTATCACTGCTTGATAGTCACAAATAAAATTTGCACCAAGAATTATATTGAAATTCATCTTTGCCATGATAATGAATGTTTGCCCAAAAGTGTGTTCCAATATGTTCAGCTCTAAGTATGCCTGACGTTTACAAGTGACGGTGCGTTCAGGAATAACACCCCTCACTTTGAGCTGTGGTACGGGAATTACAGGAATATTCTGACTCCGTCCCAACTCTCGAACCAAGGCCTCCGATACCAGACTGATCTGCGACCCCGTATCCAATAAACATCTTATATTAATTCCACCAATCCTCGCGTAAATAATGGGTAACTGCCTAATTTCATCGTTCTGTGGTTTCACCGTCTCCTTTAGGCAGTCTTCTGGCAAAGCAATCCATTCTTGTATGTTCGCTACTATCCATCCATCTTCAACTTCCGACTGTTGCGTTTGTAGACTGTCTTCTTTATCCAAATGTAGCATTTTTTTTAGCTCCGGTGCGACTCCCATCATCCTTTTGTCGCCCATGCCCTTGATATTCCTCTTGTCTCAGTAGACTTCCGGCTTCCTCAGTATGTGTGTCTGGATTCTTCATGTTCCCAATGGCTTTTTCACATCTTCCTAGCTCTCCACCTTGACTAGCGTGTAATTCCTCTAGGTAATTTTGTGATTGAATGTGCCTATCATCCCAGTCATTTCGATAATTCCGTGGCTCTCCTTGATTTTGATCTCTCCTTCCTTTCCATCTTTGATTAGCATTGTAATCACCGTATCTTCCATAAGGCCTCTCATTTCTTCGATTTTCACGCCATTGCTGATATCCTCTCTGTTGATATCTATTGTTGCCTTGATATGACCTATTGTTATAGTTATTCTCGTTACGCTGGTATGGTCTGTTTTCTCCTTCTTCCTGGTTTCGCCTAGGTGTGGAGGTGCTTGTATTAGTACCCTGCGTTTTAGTGTTTGCCTGTTTAGGTTTTATGACCTCTGTCGTATTGACTAACTCCAGCTGTCTTCCTCCTCTATAATGATTATGAGATGTAGTCTCATCTATCTGGCGTAATATCTGCTCTGCATGTATGGCCGTACTAACGTTCGCTGCGACTAGTACTTGTTGCACGTTAACTGGTAATTGCCGCGCTATTGTCATCACCAGATCCGCTTCATTTAAAGGGTAATCAAGGTCGCGAAATTTTAGCATTTGCATGTTAAAGAAATCTGAGTATTTCGTTTGCTGGGTGGTTTGGTATTTTCTAGAGTAAAGCTCCATCCTTAGACTCTGTTGTATTGCTGGCGACCAGTACTTGCGCAGAAACGCTAATTTGAAATCTGACATAGTTCCAAATGTATATTTGAAGCTTAAAAACCATGTAAGGACATTTCCTGATAAAAATGTCTCCATCATCCTCAATCTACGTGCTTCAGGTACCCCAGTGTCATTGTAATGATCTTCAATTTCTTTAATAAAAGCTTTAGGTGTCACCCCTGAATTCTCCGTGTATATCTGCGGTTTATAATCGTTCGAGCGAATTACTTGGATAAGTTGTGTGGGCTGATGACCGTCTTGTGGCGTGGAACTCCTTTCGATATTCTTGCGAAACCCTTCTGTGTTTGCTGTTATTGGGCTCTCTGTCTGAGCTTGACTTCCTGCTGTGGTTTCCTCCCCCGGGCTATTTGAGTCGTCCTGCCTATCTCTCATTGTTCCTGTTTTAAATATCGAGGATTTTTCTAACGACCTCAGTTCAGCTTTAATGATCCTGTCTGTTTGCTCTTTAAGTTTACTCTTAATTTCTTGCTCTAATGCTTGAATACGAGTATGATTTTCGCCTACTGTCTTAAGGATGGTTGATCTATCCTCTTTAGAATCGATATTCATTTTTCGCCAATCTTTCCTTATTTGCTCCTTAATCGTGCTTACTTTCTCCTCAATCTGGCTTTTAGTGTCATCCTGATTGCTTTCTATCTGGCTTTTCCATTCTTCCAATCTCGCGCTATTTTCGTCGATGGTACTCTTTAATTGATTCTGATCCGCTTCTAGGCTTTTCCATTGCTCCGCTGATTTTATTTCGAGACGATCCATATCTTTAATTATGCCGGATATATTTTCATCTACTGCTGATAATTGTTGTTGAATGACCTTGCCGCTCTTTTCCATTTCCATAAATCGTCCTTCTAACTTATCCTGAGCTATCTTGACCTCGCTTGTATTCATAGTGCACACTAGTTCAATTTGCTCTAATTTAGCTAACACCGTTTCATCCAGAATGCTAAGTTTTTGATCAAAAATACTTTCCATTTTCTTAATCTGATCTAATTGTTTTTCATTATTTTTACTAACATCTAGGACCAGCAATACCATCTGTTGATTAGTGTGATCTTTCATCTCTGCGGTTAGCGAAGCTAATTGGTTGGTGTTTTTAACATTCTGCGCCTCTAACTGCGAATTTATAGTGTCATTGATTTCATTTTTTAGTAATCTAGCTTATTCCGCCTGATATTCATTTTGTTCAATCCTACTGTTATTTAATTGTGTCCGCAATGATTCACTTTGTTCGGATAGTCTGTTTATAGACTCACTTTGTTCTAACATAGTATTGTTTAGTGATTCACTTTGTTCGGATAACTTCGCGTTTAATGCTTCACTTTGTTGTGATAATTTAGCGTTTAATGATTCACTTTGTTTCGCCAATTTAGTGTCCAACAATTCCTGTGTTCTCCTGGCCGCGCTCTCAATGATTTCTTGAATCTGTTCCACCGTTGCCATCTTATACACTTTATATGAGACATTAGGGAAATGGCATAAAGCAATGCCCTTTGACACACACATACAATCCAATGCACATTTAATTTCTTTACCCAACTCAGTTCATTTATTTTTACATTTAAACCCACTAGTCGATTGCATCTCTGAGTGTTTCTAATTTAACTCAATTTAATTTAAACCCAAACACATATTCAGTCATTAAATTGTCATCCGGATCTGATATTAACACTGACTAATTAACAAAGTATTAATTGTCATTTAAGGCTACCAGCCTCCTAATATTTTCATGAGTTTGACTTTCTAAACAAATCTAGTTTTACTTTAATCATTGGGCGCCCGGTATCACGTATATTAATTTATTTTAATTCAATAGACAAAAACGTGAACCGTATTTTACATTGCAAACTCCTGATTTTAATTTATATTTCACACATTTGGCGGCATCCTCTTCGCCTCAATTACTTTTAATAAAATATCACTTCCCGGTGATTAAAATACTGTCATATCTGCCTTCACTTGCGGCATGTCAGTTTTACTCAAATACGCCAACTAAATGTGTTCCAGCAGCGAACCAGCAACAAAATTACACCTTCATTGTTGCGTCAGTTTGAAAACCCAACTACGCTTACATTGACATTTGCAAAATCTTTGCCGTTACACCACAGTGAACCGCCCCACGCTTGGCCGCGCCAGTTTACATCCTATGAACCCTTCAGAATAGCAGTGTTTATATGCAAGAATCTTGATCAAGGGGTCGCGCCCAGTTCCTAGTGTGATGTTTACGTTCGCCAAACAACATGCTCTACTGAGGTAAGGGTCATAGGATTAAAACTATAATTAAGAAAGAAAGGCGACAAGACGTAAAATAGGGCGGCTTCGGTGGCGTAGTTGGTAGCATGCTGAGCTTCTATGTCCAAGATAGCGGGTTCAAACCCGGCCGAAGCCGTCGGATTTTTTAAGAGCGTTAAAAATCCCTCAGTATGCCTTCCTTCGGAGGGGAAGTAAAGCCGGCGGTCCCATGTCATAGATTTATGGCATGTTAAAGATCTTTCCACTAATTACACCTGTGTGAAACTAAATTGGATAGGTTAAGAATGTAAACAACGCTCTTAGGTTGCTACGTTCGTTGCCAAGAGCCGACTGCGGTGGCGTCTAGTAGCTAGTTCTGAACTAAGCCTAGTAGTCGTTGACGGTGGCGTTTGGCGGCAAAAGTAGGAACTATTTGAAAATTCAAAGTTGCAGTCCCTACTTGAATTAATAAAAACAGATACACACACTAATACAGTCATCACAGTTAGCACCGGTTATCAGACAAATTCTAAACACACCCAAAGTACACGGGGCTACATGACCGCGTTGTCGCAGCCCCTAAACTAAGGAACCAACCAACCAACCAGACGTAAAATAATAACATGATTTAATTACAAATAGTGCATAAAAAGAATATAAACAACAATAATAAAAATATCCTCCCTGAATTTTCCCATGACAGGAATATCTATCAATGTTGAGGAGTCAGACGGATCTCCCCCTTATTAAAATGTGGATCCTAGTTCCACTACCTTGCATTTGATTTTATGTACGCGTAATGACTAACTACGAGGAATGAGTACATTGGATGACTGTTCGTTTACAACGGGTTAACAGCCACGATGCTTACGAACAATCATCTCGTAAATCAACGTTTACGGATATGGAACATGACACTAATAAAAACCCTTAAAAATGTAATGCTGACACACACACTAAAAAAAACTACTATTTACAGGAATCTCTCTCGAGACCCTCATTTAGCGCGATGACGCACTTGACAAAATGAGCTGCCAACACCGGCCAATTGCTCAATACACAAGCAAGGAAATACAGCATCGCACATGACTTCACGGGTCACTGATATGGAATATAAACATGGACTAAACCAACAGCAACACAAGCCTGACCGGCTGAGATTACTTTATATGAGCAAACAGCATGTTAAGCTAAGGCTTCGGAGATTATCGTGATTCGTAGGCAACTCCCATTTATTTAAACAATTTTTATCATTTATCAGTTCTTAATTCTGTATTTCAAGTAATTACGGAGCCAAACAAGCACTCCCCACTAATGACCTTGCTTGCAACCTTCAGTCCGTCTTGTGAAACAGCTCCCCTTTTCTCAATACCTGTCATTGTCCCAACTCCAGTGTGTAAAAATAACTGACCAGCTGTGCCGTTATCTCAGAAAATCAACAGCAACAAATCTCAACCACCTCAACATATGGTCAGACATTAATCAAAATATCCACAATTGCCCTCGCAAGGTAACAATATGGACCTGGCACCAAGCTGACAGAAATCACTCTACGCTGAAATTCCCGCTTGTAATGACCACAAAATACACACACTCACACTTCTGGGAATGGCATTACGTACTTTCACACAGGTCGGCTGAATGGATGCTCACAAACTATTTAAAAAAAATATTAAAACCTACGATAGAGCTGACTGCTCTTCGTCACAAATCACATTGCTCCAAAGGCAATAATCTCACTGAAGCTGATCAATAATAAACCTTAAAAAGGATTAATTACCCTCCATTCTATTGTATAATTATATAACTTCAGTCCTACTTCTGAAACACAACATATCTCCGAGAGACGTTTTTAACCGCATTGCGTAACATATGCAAACACGGTCGTCCACATAGCTACGTTAGTTAAAACAACACAAAAACAAGAACCTTCCACTAATAACATTTTTGCGAGCTGCTTCCATGCAAAAGGTGTGTCAGACCAAAACTAAATATACTACGTTAATCACACAAGCAAATTATTTACAAAAATATGTCCCATACACCATAAGTTAATCTATCAGATAATAAGAATATTATTCTGTACTCATCCTCGGCCAGTCACCCGTCAAAGGACATCCGCTGCCATCTCCCAACTGAATGCTTCTTAGCTCATCTCAGCCATCTGGACGGAGTGTTGATAGTTCCAAACTTCTTCCAGGATAGGCGATGTCATCTCTCGTGCTGATTCAAAAAGTTAGATTATTATACACTTGATATCTGACTACTAAATTCGCCGTTTCAGGTACTACTTTCCCCGGAACTGTCTGTTGGCGAATTGTCGATGCTACTGTCCCTACAAAATATAGTACTGTGACTACCTATCACTGAATTTAACACATTTATTAATAATTTCTGTGTCCTGATGACACGCAAAAGTATAAGTGTCTACGTCCTTAGACGCGCAAAATGTAAAGTAACCTGTGTCCTCGACACACAAAATATAATAAGTTCCGTCCTCAGACGAACAAAAGTAATAGCTGCCTTGGCTCTTCACGCCACTTATAAATGAACCGGCCCTAGGTATTGATAGAGGGGGAAATTATACAAAAATTTCTCAAAATAATAGTGGTACAGGAATGAAATAAATATCACTGAACTCGAAAAATAGCGTAGGTCAAGAATATGCCCATTAATCCTAGAATCGATCGTAGAGATGTTGTCTAGGCGATCTCCCGCGTTAATGCTAGCCATCGCGTGCCCAAGCTAGACTTGCCGCGCTGGTAAGCATTCTTCTCCCATTGGTTCCACATTTTCTGTAACTTGGCGGTTTTTATCAGACCTTGGCCTCGAAGGAGTGTCTAGTATTTTCATCAACCACTCACGTTACTGCATCATATTTTTTCTAGGCGCGAATATTACAATGAACATACCAGAAGCGTGTCTCACTGCGCGTCGCTTCTATTTTGAGGTAGCCACCACCTGTCCTTCTGAATCATTGCTAGGGTCTTTCTTTTCACAATCCTAAGTATTTGGCCTTTTGTCAAACTGCTGCAGGTATGTCCCCATTGTCTCCAACCAATGCTTGAAATTTCCTCATCTCCGTCTGGCTATTTTCATGATGCTGGTGGAAATATTTATTAATTGAAGAAATAAAACATCGAATCATTTATCCATCAGAGGGTAAAGGGTTCAATATGGACGGTGCACTTTCCATGTTGGAATTTGAGCGCATGCGCCAAGGTATCCTTACCTAATTGGTCAATGAATGAGCTCTGATTGGCTGGAGAAACTTTATCATAATGGAAAACAGCACTATAATGAGGATCATTATAATACAGTTTTCTGACGTATAATATTCACATTTCGACATCGTCGAACTTAATAAGGAGTGATAGTCATTCTGAATGACTAGACTTTATATCATTTTAAATGCTACAATAATGCTACAAATGCTGAAAAATGCTGGGTGAAAGCCTCATGATCATGCAGCGAACTGCATGAACTCAAAGTCCATCAGCAAGTGCAAACCATGGTCAAAGGAGGTAGCTGACTGGATGACGTCACGCTCACCGGATCGCGCGGGGAAAGGAGGGAGCTCAACCGTACTATGACGTCACACACCTCAGTGTATTCTCGGTACATTTCGTCCCGTCACCGAAACGTAACGCCAGACCTCAGCGTAACGACGAAGTCGACTAGATCATTTAAAATGATAAAATAAAAGTAAAAATAAACCTAAAAGTAAAAACAAAAATAAAAATAAGGAAGTATAGGTATAAGTATAGGCCTAAACTTAAACTTAAACTAAAACTAAAACATAAAAAACTAAAAACATAAAAAACTAAAAACTAAAAACTAAAAACTAAAAACTAGAAACTAAAAAAATAAAAACAAAAAAATAAAAAATAAAAATAAAAATTTTAAAAAATTTAAAAATCAATTAAAAAATTAAAAAATTAAAAATTTTTAACATTTTAAAAATTTAAAATTTTATAATTAAAAATTTTAAAAATAAAATGATAAAACATAAAAAATAAAAATAAATAAATAATAATAATAATAAGAATTAAAATTAAATTAAAATAAAAAATAAAAATAAAAAATTTAAATAATGAAATAAAACATTTAAAAAATAATAAAAATAAATTTTGAAATCAAAATAAAAAATCAATAAAAATAAAATAGAAATAAAATTAAAATTAAAATTAAAATTAAAATTAAAATTAAAATTAAAAATAAATTTTAAAATAAAAATGAAAATGAAAAAAGAGACAGTCAGTCTGAAAGACTGGACTTTATATCATTTTAAATGCTACAAATGATGAAAAATCCTGGAAAGGCTGGAAGCTTCTCGTTTCGCTCGAAGCCAAAGACTCTTGACATATTAGATGATCAAGAAACAATCAGAACGCTAGAAAGTTACAAGTCATGAGGGAGCTGGAGCGCGCGGTGAAAGGAGGGAGTTGGCCGGATGACGTCACGCTCGCCATGTCGTTGCCATCTCGTAACTCCAGAGCTCACCAGTGAACTCAGTACACATGCACCAAGCGGTACTATGACGCCACACACCTCAGTGCATTCTCGGTTCATTTCGTGACGTCACCGTAACGTAACGACCAAGTCGACTAGATCATTTAAAATGTTAAAATTAAAAATTAAAATCAACTTGAGCATGGACATGAACATTAACCCCAGCTCGGCTTCACCCACGGACTCAGCGAGGGATCATTCCTTTGCCCTCGCAGGACAATGCGACCATTGGTGAATGAGTAGCCTACGCACGCGAGTGGCCTTGTCATACATGAAGACGATGAGAAATGGGTTTGATATGGTAATTGTGAAAGCGAGATGATGGACTAAACCTCGAAGAGAATCATAGCTGGTGGCAACCACGAGTACATGGAACTCATGGAATATCAGTTGAGGGGGCAGACTTGGAAAGGAAAGAGAATGGAACCAGTTGGAGAATGCGATGGAGCCCGGATGTTGAGCCATTACCGGAGGAAATTGGGCCTGGCGAAACTTGGTTTGAGTGCACAGCAGCAACAGGCGAGAGATCCTTTTGAAATTGAAGCCAGTCTAAGGTAAAACTGACACCCCAGACTGAGTAATAAGCCTAGAATGTAATTAGTACAACCAGTCGCCTCAATCATATTTCTCGAGTTGTTGTTTGAGTCTTCAGTCTTTTGGCTGGTTTGATGCAGCCGTACATAACTCCCTGACCTGACCTAATCGTTTCATCTATACATAGCTACCACACCCTACATCCCAGGCAATCAGTTTAACATATTCTAACCTTGGTCTCCCCCTACAGTTCTTGTCCTCCACCCTTCCTACCATAGCTAAGTTTGCTATTCCTGGGTGTCTTAATATGTGTCCTCTTCTCATCATCAGCAATTGCCAGAAACATCTCTCTTCTCCCACTCGTCTTAATACCTCTTCATTTGTTACCCTATGTACCCATCTTATCTTCATCTTTCTACTTTAACGCCACATTTCAAACGCATCAATAAATTCTCCTCTTTTCTACTGCACCAATTGTCCAAGTTTCACTTCCATATAGTGCCACTATAGTGCTTTAAAAATGACTTCCTAGGATCTAAATATATATTCGAAGTCAATATATTTCTTTTCTGTAGAAATGCTTTCCTTGCCTGTGCCAATTTACGTTTTATATTCTCTTTGCTTCGTCCATCACTGGTTACTTTGCTTCGTGAGTATCAGATGTCTCCTACTTCCTTTAGCTTTCCATCTGCCAATTTTATGTCTATAGAGGTTTCTGATTTATTTCGGCTGCATTCCAATATTTTTGTTTTACATTTATTAATTTTCATCATGAATTCTTTCCTCAAGACAGAGTCCATAGCATTCAAAAACTCATATATTCCGTATATTAATGTGGGAAACGGTTCCCAGATCATGACACACACAAGCATCGAATAAAGGACTGAATTATTTATTTAAACACAGAAACTTATTAGAATACAATATATAGAATTCAGGGAATGTGTTTCGCGGCTCATCGGAACTCGGAATATTGCTTCTCTCTCATTTTTATTCTCAGACAATGGCGCTAGGATTACTCCTGCGCCCCCTAGATCCCATACTCGGCCGTCTTGATCCTCATCCGGCTCCCACATTAATAGCATCAAACTGCCCAGTCCCATCGAATGAATTCGAATGAAGATGAAGAACAGTAGAAGAACGATTGGAATACAATTCAATAACGAATTGAGCGATTACACAATCAATGTGAAGCATGACGGTTGATGAGTTAGCCCGGACTTGAGACAGAATTAGTGATTCTTACCGGGCTCAATAATACTATTCTAATTAGCTAGGGACCTCCCTATAAAACGAAACCTCGCAGGGCCCATGTGGTGGCCATGCCACTGTGTATTGCAGCGTGTAGAGCAAGGCACTAGCACTAGCAGCTGCGTAGCGCCCTACTAATTTACCACATTTACATTTTATCTATAAATCTATTTCTTCCAATTTCTGAGCCGTTATTTTTGAATTCATTTGTGAAATGCTGTAGCATTTGTCCCACTATTTCCGAGTAACGCGTACAGTACGAAACATTGTCTTACATTTTAATAATTTTATGGTATTTTTCTATCAGAACTTTGCGTTTCGCATCTTAGTCATCTTTAATAAAAAGGTTCAAAGTTATATGAAGTACCATTTCTTTCTCATCTACAATATCATAACAACGTTTTCAGCATGATCAGATTTGCAACAGTTCGCAAACATCGGGATAGTACCTTCTAATAGACATCTGCCTCTCCTTTCCTTGTCTTGCCAATTCTCATTCATCTTCATTTATTTCACATGTTAATAATTCCTGTTATGGGGTCGACGTAAGAAAGAGCACCCAGCCGTAAAAGCTATTACCGACGTAGACTCTTATCTCACTTCAACTCTGACCCCGTAGAAATGAGAATAGGCCTAATAAGGGGTAACATTATTAAAATAACACATAGGCTACGAAACGTCTACGTCATCATTATAGGGTTCGAGAATACTTCATAATGTTCAGACTCTGAAGGGTTGGATTTAAACTGCTGATGCACAAAGGGGCTATTCAGACAAGACTCTTCCCTCTTTGATTCTCTCAATAAAGACCCTGCTCACGTTTGTGACCTCCCAGAATGAATTTACGAGTCTCTTTATGACAGCCTTAAAAGAGTCCTCACCACGATGGAGTGAGGAGAGTGGCTTTTGAGGTTAGGTCAGGACAGAGCCAAGTGTAGCCAAGGGCACATTAAGGACGTTGCTGAGGGGGAGGTATATGACTTCCTGGGGGGAGAGGGAATATAGGTGCTACTTTTCCTGACTATGACTATATCGATTTGGACCAATAACGTGTAAGATTTTTGTTAAATTCGGCCAATCATTATGCTCAAATATTATAAGTAAGCTGAGCCCTTGGTTGTTTGGTTGGTTTGTTCCTCGGTTTAAGGGCTGTGACAACGCAGGTATGTAGCCCCGTGTACTTTGGGTGTGTGTAGGATCTGTCTGATAAACGGTGTTAATTGAGATGGCTGTATTAGTGTGTGTAATCTGTAATTCAGGTAATTTCAAGTCGTTTCTATTTTGCTACCACATGCTACCGTCAACTACACCTAGCTGTGAACGTGGATACTAGATGCCACCGCAACTGGCACCTGGAGACGAACGTTGGAACTTAATAGAGCGTTAATCAAATCTAACCTACAAATTTAGCTTCACACAATTGTAGTTAGTGGAAGGTTCCTTAACATGCCATAAATCTATGACATGAGCCCACCGGCTTTACTTCCCCTCCACTCTGCATCAAGGCAAACAAGTGTAATGCAAAACTTATTTTGATGTGTGTAATTTCTCTGATCCACCAACGGCCGAGATTTAGGTTAACTTTGGAATCATGACGTCACTCGGCGTGCATAAACGGCTTTGGGGCGTATGTCATCCAAAGAGGTTTGAAAATTGTTACTACGCAGCTGATTGTTACGTTAATTTGAGAACTCTTGTGTGATATTGTACAACCTGTGACAATTAAGTTCGGTGAATAGTCCTACACTATCAACATAGATGAACAATGCAGGACAGTGACCCCATTGTCCTTCGAAATAGTCCGCTCCCGTAATTATGCAATGCTGAGATCGGAGATACATGTCCTGGAAACTTTGCAAGAAGGCGTCCTTTGGGATGGTGTTCTAAAGGCTCGTCACGTGACCGAAAAGTTCGGTGAATGGGTCTATATTACGAACGTATTGTTGGTTTACCGGAACAGCAGTTACTGTACTTCGAAGTAATCCCCGTGGATGGTTATGCACTTCTGATAATGTCTGTACAAGTCCTGGAAACTCATTAGGGATAGCCTTCAGTAGGGTCGTCACATTACTTTGGATGTCCGAAATGTTCGAAAACCACTGGCCCTTCAGGGCTCTTCGGTGACCCTGGACCTGGACCCCGCCACTCCATACTTCGACGCTTGACTTCGGGGTCGTACCTCAGACACCCGGTCTCGTCGCCTGTGACGATGGTTTTCAGATTAGTCATTCCATTCCACAGAACATTCACCCTTCTCACTGCCACCCGCCAAATAGATGTGCATGGTAAGTTGCATACATTCATCCTTCTCACTGCAACCCGCCGGAAAGGTGTGAATGGTAGGTTGCATAAATTCATCCTTCTAAACACGCACTGTGTCAAACAGGTTGCATGCTGCCAGGTCGACCGTTCTGACTTTATTCACCGAACGCAACGAGACGAGCCTTTTGAACACCACCCCAACGGACGCCTCCTTGCAAAGTTTCCAGGACATTTATCGCCGATCTCAGCATTGCATAGTTACGGGAAGGGACTATTTCGAAGGACAATAGGGTCACTGTCGTGCATTGTTCATCTATGTTGATAGTACAGGACTATTCACCGAACTTTATTGTCACAGGTTGTATGATAGGTGTCTATACAATTCATGGTATTTAGGCTATAACGGTAGATTATAATTCTGTACACGATACTAGCACCAAGAACACCTCTGGTAGTAAGATCATTTCAATCTCTCTGGATGTCTTTATAAATTTGGGATGGCAAAATATTCCCTCGTTTTCGGAACCCTCCGATGTGGGCGTGGCAATGATGTAATTAGTCACACTGGATCTCGTGGCCAAATTGTATTTATTAGCCTATTTTCATTTATGTAACAAGTAGTTCTGTGAAGAGCTATACAGCCTATTTTCATATATCCTACTCATGATAATTGCCTCTATCAACATACACAATTTCAGTTTAATTGCTGTAACAGATTCGTAGATATTGAGAACCGTCTAAATATTTCAGATGGTCGCCAGGTTGGATTTTTATTTTTGTAGTATTACATTAAGATTATTGTGTACGTGTGGTATTCAAACTTCAATCGCATGATTAGAACACAAGAAGTCAAAACGAGATTTTAAAATTACGCACAGCAGCCATCTTGTGATTATGCAAACAATTGAAATAAATTAGATGCCAGTGGATCAACATTTGTATAAGCATTTAACGTGCAACGTTTCACGGCACTCGGATAGTTAATTCGCGAGAAACGTCCATTTAAATATTTATACTTCGCGTCGCCGCCATGTTGGATTTGTGCTCACCAGGTTACTGAAAGTCCTATAGTTGAACATATGTTCATAGTCTCTATGAACATAAACAAATTCAGTTTGGTTGCTGTAAAAGATCCATAGATATTGAGAACAGTCTAAATATTTCGGAAGCTCGCCATTTAGGATTGTTATATGTATAGGCCATAGAGTTATGTACCATTCAAGGACAATTATTGCCTAGGTTCATTATTCAAACTTTCACCTCGATCACATGATTGCGACACAAGAAATAAAAACTTAATTTTAAAATTTCGCACAGCCGCCATCTTGAGGTTATGTAAACAATTGAATGAAATTAGATGGCAGTGTATTACAATATGCAAAGTCATTTACTGTACCATATTTCACTGCGCTCAGAGAGTTAAATCACGAGAAAAGTCTATTAAAATATTTCAAATTCGCTTGGTCGCCATGTTCGTTTTGTACTTTACAGGTTTATGAAATATACATAGGTAAACTTGTATCAGTACCCTTTATCACCGTACAAAATTACAGGGTGATATCTGTAACAGTTTCGGAGATATAGAATGTCAGTGAAATATTTCGCACAGCCGCCATTTTGAGGTTATGTAAACAATTGAACTAAATTAGACTCCAGTGCATTACAATGTGTATAAACATTTGCTGTACCAGGTTTCATTACGTTTGGATTGTTAAATCGCGATAAAAGTCTATTTAAAAGTCTCAAATTCGCTTGACCGCCATGTTGGTTTTGTAGTCACCAGGTTTTTGAAAGTCTCATATGTGAATTTCTAGTAGTGCCCTTTATCACCGTACACAATTTCAGGGTGATATTCGTAATAGCTTCAGAGATATTGAATGCTAGTGAAATATTTCGCACAGCCGCCATGTTGGATTGGTGAGACGTAACAAAATTTGAAGGCACGGTTGAGGTCGCCGGGAATAGTGCTATGAGCTTACCGAGTTTCATTGAAATCGCTCCAGCCGTTTAGATTTTATTAGGGGGGGGGGGCGACACACACACACCTCACACACACACGCACACACACACGGAAAAAAGGTGATCTCATAAGCCTATTTTTTCAAAATTGAAAGTAGGCTAAAAATAGGCTTATGAGACCACCATGTGTGTGTGTGTGTCCCGAATAAAATCTAAACGGCCGAAGCGATTTCAATGAAACTCGGTAAGTGCATACTACTATCTTGTACGACCTCGACCGTGTCTCTAAAATTTAAATTCGGTCCACCAATCCAACATGGCGGCCACGCGAAATATTTCACTGGCATTCTATATCTCCGCAACAGTAATAGATACCACCCTGAATTTTTTTACGGTCATAAAGAGTACTTCTAGAAGTTTTTATATGTGACTTTCATAAACCTGTTAAGTCAAATGAACTTGGCGGCAAAGTGAATTTGAAACATTTATATGGACTTTGCTTGCGATTTAATCAAATGAGCACAGTGAAACATAGTGCAGCGAATGTTTATACACATTGTAATGCATTGACATCTAATTCAGTTCAAATATTTACATTTGAATATTAAGTTTTCATTTCTTGTGTCCTAATCATGCGATTGAAGTGAAAGTTTGAATAATGAACCTACGCAATAATCTTCATCCAATGGTACATAACTCTATTGTCTACACATATAACAATCCAACATGGCGACCATTGTTATCAATTTCTACGAATCTATTACAGCAATCAAACTGAAATTTTGTATGTTGATGCAGGATATTAACGTAAATTCCCCTATAGATCATTCAATAACCTGGTGAGCACAAAACCAACATGGTGGCGACGCGAAATTTAAATATTTAAATGGATTTTTCTCGCGACTTTTCACCCGAGCACAGTGGAACTTGACACGGTGTATCATCATACAAGCCGTAATTAACTGACTGATGGAATTTCATGTGAACTTAAAATGGCGGCTGTGATTTTTTTAAATGTCTTTTTCATTTCTCGTGTCGTAAGTATGACAAGTAGAATACATGAAAACAGGCTATTTAGTTCTTCACGGAACTACTTGTTTTTGATGTGTAACATCTTTCCGCTCGGTTGCTGGATAGTTTTGTGGGAGTGATTTTGAAAATTGGGGACGGAAGTGGATCGGAACGATCGAGCTGGCAGTGGTGGATCGAACGGAAATATGCACTGCCCGCTCGATCGATCGAACGGAAGTGTACTAGCTGGCAGTGGTGAAACGAACAGAAGTATAAGATGCACTGCCAACTCGATCGATCGATCCAGCGGGCAGTGGTAAGACCCAGCTAGCAGTGGTACGAAAAACAATGAGCGCGCGGTGTCAGAAATTGATACCATGACGTACTCTCGGCCATGTGGAATGTACATGACATACTGAACGGAAAACGCTCATGCGAACATTGGTATCAAGTGATTCAAACAAATTACATGGTACCTGTTCGAAGTCTTCGTATCAGTATTTCAATGGTAAAATGCCTTAATATCAAACATTGTAAGTAGTCGGCATTGCCGGTATTATGTTTCTGCACAATGGCTATTCAAATATTAACCCACATAACGGTAATTCAGTCATCGATATAATATAATCGTTGTGGTTATACGAGAATTGAGCAAGCCTTCATGAACTATTACTGAAAACATTCCCTTTACTCACAAGAGGGCCTATTCATAAGGCATTTTAAACTCAATTTCACGCAGGAACATTATCGAAACAAGCAAAATATAAATGAAACTTAAATCCGTAATGCAGTATTATTGGAACGTGGAAATAAGTCACCATCTTGTGCACAAAATTTGCGTAGTCGAAATAGCCGTGGGGTTAGTGCGTATGCCTGTGAATCTAGAGATATTGGGTTCGAATCCCGGATGGGGTAGATATATTTGCTACCAGATTATCATTTTAAACGATATTTATCATATCAATATGACTCATTTTAACATAATCCATATGAAATTACGTATTGGTCTGTGAATCAAGAGGACCTGTTTATACCGAATTTAAGGTTATGAGCGGTGTCGCGTCTATTAATCTTGTTGATCCAGATCGTATTATTTAGGCTAGTGCTGGTGGAAGCTACAAATCATCTAATAAAATGAGTTCCGTATTATAAACTACAATATCTGTAAAACCCTCCCTTTTACAATAGATTAATATTTGTGCCAATAATAGTATAAAATACCGGTGTATCAACAATTTCACGTGAGGTTTCTTCTATGTCAGATGTTACACATCATATGCGACTACTGTAAGGCTCGTTTTTTTAAATTAATACATACTGTTAATGGCAGGCAAACCCTGGTGGTTTCAGATATCTCAATTGCTCTCCAAAATTTGTGTTTCATGAATACAAGATTGATTTTCTTAAAAATAACTGTTAAGGAATGGTTTCTAAGACTTATTCAGACAATTAATTCGAAGATCCAATACCCCTGTTGTTAAAGTAATACTTAAATAATTTTTTATTTTATTTAAAATTTTAAGCCTATATTTGTGTGTGATCTCTCCTACATTATGTATCTGACTAATGCATTCTGTTTCGGAATTCACTCCAGGCCGGCTCCCCTGTGTAAGCTTTGTTCATCTCCTGGAGTCTACATATATGTCTTTTGTTGTGGAAGGATTCCCATCTAATGTTCTTTAACATATCAAAGACACTGTCAGTTTGGGAAAATTTGCCAAGAACGAAACTTACAGCTTTGCTTTGCACCATCTCCATTTTGTTCGTTAGAGTTGATTGTTAGGGCTCCCACAAACTCTTGGCGTATTCCAAAATCGGTCTTATAAGACATCTGTATGACAATTCGTTGGCCTGAATACTGTTCCTACCCTTCATGTTTCTCATAACGAAATATAAGAGTTTTTGAGTCATATTGGCAATGTTCTCAACGTGCTCAGCCAAGAAAGCTAGCCACTACATCACGAAGTGGTCAGTCATTATGATGTAACGTTACATATTCCAAACTAAACAAAGCGCAAGTAACTGACCACACCACTCATCATATTTCGAACGGATTGAACACATCTCGTAGAGACTCGTGCCACTTCATTCCCCACCCCGTTTTAATGGGAATGATACTGGGTGAAGTGTATATTATGTTTCATGTGCTGAGTGTACTTATACGAACGGTCATTATTGATGAAGTGAATTGATTACCGGAGGCTGATATACAAATAATTATTCAGTACAAGCTGTGACGCTATTTGATGTGGTTTTTGCGTGTTTGGTGGCCGCTTTAATATTCGGGCATGCCATGGATGACGCTGTATGAGGACTCCCTCTACTATTCAGTTATTAATAATATTAATATTTCTTTATTCCTCAAATAGCCCCTATAAGATGATTATTTTCATTTTCAATATTTTCTATTGCCTTATATGTTCTTCAGGGGAGGGGGAAGCAACCTAAAGCCCGCAACCATGTGCGGCTCTTTGAACTGAATTCTGCCACCTATAAGTGGAGTTGTAGATTGTGTGAAAGTAAAAATCAACCACTGAGGATTTTGGTTAGAGTGTGGATGTATAAAGCTGGTTTGCTTGTGGAACTGATCCATCATCACCGCGATGAGTTTGAGGACCGCCCGTCCTAAACTGATTTTGAACATTCATGCGGTAGCCACGTGCTTCACGACAATTGGGTTTAGTTATCTGTGTTGTGTGTTTGAGTCTTCTGTCATTCTGATGCAGCTTTCCATGCTTCCCTGTCCTGAGCTAATAGTTTCATCTCTACATAGCTACCACACCCTTCATCCGAGGCAATCTGTTTAACATATTCTAACCTTGATCTACCCCCTACAGTTCTTATCCTCGACTCTTCCTTTCATAACTAAGTTTGCTATTCCTGGGTGTCTAAGAATTTGTCCTACTCAACTATCTCTTGTCTTTATTAGCATTCGCCAGAAACATCTCTCCTCTCCTAATCGCCTTAATACCTCTTCATTTGTAACTCTCTCTACCCATCTGATCTTCACCATTCTCCTGTAACACCACATTTCAAACGCTTCTATTCTCCTCTTTTCTGCTGCTCTAATAGTCCAAGTTTCACTTCCATAGAGCACCACGCTCCAGACAAAGGTTTTCAAAAATGACTTCATAATATCTAAATCTATATTCGATTTCAACATATTCTATTTCTGTAGAAATGCTTTCCTTGCCTCTGCTGACCTACTTCTTGTGTCATCTTTGCTTCGCCCATCACTGGTGAATCGCTGTCCTGCCAGGAACTTCTTTAGCGAAGCAAAAACGTGGAAATCACTAGGAGCGAGGTCCGGACTCTCCCAGTGAAATGACCGGAGCTTGTTGGTGGTTCTGGTTGCCACATGTGTTCTCGTATTGCCATGGTCCGCTGAAGAAGTTCCTGGCAGGACAGGAACTCACGTGCAACGATCATGCCAAGGCACAAGTCCGGCGATGGTTCCACAGTCAGCCTGCTGAATTCTACCACAGGGGACATTTGAAATTTGGAGCTGCGATGGATCAAATGTCTGAACAAATGTGGAGACTATGTGGAAAATTTGTGTATGATACGTAGAATAGTGCGTATATTTGTTATTATCTGTATGTATTTTGTTTGGCTAAAAGAATAGGAGCCGGCCCCGTGGTGTTGGGGTAGCGCGCCTGCCTCTCACCCGGAGGCCCCGGGTTCGATCCCCGGTTCCGTCAGGGATTTTAAAACTGACGTGAGGGTTGGAACGGGGTGCACTCAGCCTCGTGGGGACAATTGAGTAGCTGTCTGACAGTGAGACAGTGCCCCGGTCACGAAAACCAAGATTAACGGCCGAGGGGACCCGACGTGCTGACCACGCGTCACCCCAAAATCTGCAGGCCAATTCGCTGGGCAGCGGTCGCTTGGTAGGCCTAGGCCCTTTAAGGGCTGTAGTGCCACGGGGTTAGTTTTTTTTTTAAAGAATAGGAGCAAAGACTTTTCGATCCACCCTCGAATTATACATGGATGGATTGATTCTTTGATTGATTGTTGTTTCAATGGGTGGTACAATGAGTTCAACTACCCCTGTGTTATGCCTATATACGAGGGCTGTTTATTTTTCAAGTTCCGATGGACTGTATAAAAAGTCCTCTCGGCACGCCGGAAGGCGGAGGTAGATTTCACCGGACAAACTTGGGGATAGGCGAAAATAGGCGGATATGCAGGTTTTCGTAGAAGGATCAGACCTCATTTATTGCGAGAAGATATTTTATAATTGGAGCTTAATTAACTTTGTTTTTCGTCATTTTATGCTTATTTTAAACATTTTATTGTCTTATGGGAACGGTAACCTTCTTGTAATTTGGGGTCCATTTTTATACTTGTGGTCACACTGTCCTTCTGCAAGGTTTCGACACTGATGTGTAACTATGTAACGGTCTGTTACTTCTTCACGCAAAATTATATCTCCCGCAGAGATTTTGGTTGGTTGCTCAGTTTAGGGGCTGCGACAACGCGGTCATGTAACCCCGTGTACTTAGGGATGGCTGTATTAGTCTGTAATTCAGGTAAGGACTGCAGACGGTCAATTTCAAGCAGTAGTCCCTAATGTTGGTACCAGCTACTACCGTCAACGACACCTAGCTGTGAACTTGGCTACTAGATGCCACCGCAACCAGCAATTCGCAACGAACGTTGGAACTTCCCCTCCAAATGAAAGCATACTGAGGGATTTTTAGCGCTCTTTGAAAATCTGACGACTTCGGCCGACTTTGAACTCGCGACCTTGGGCAAAGACATTCAGCATGCTACCAGTTACGTCACTGAAGCCGCTTCACACTTAGTAGATGAAAATCTGAATCTGATCTCGTGCAAGTGCGTTATCTTGGCAACGTCTGATGGCTCATCCCTCATCAATTTAGTAGTGTTGCCATGGCAACCTCTGATAGCTCTTGGCATTTTCTTATAATTCCGAAATCATTTTTCTCATCCCTTGGCGTAATGGTGGGTCATATCAAAAATTCTTTCAGACAAAAGTTTTAGGTAATTATTAGGGGAATATTGTCCATTTTGTACGGTTTTGATATTGTGCCTATTAAGAGAGATATGATTAATGTTTCCCGAAAAACCCACTTTTTCCCACCCCATTGGTCAATGGTTGGTGCTATAAAAAAACTCTTCAAACATAAATTTTTGGGCTTTATCCTAAACATAGTATGAACGTTGAACGGATTCGATATGTCACATATTAAGAGAGTTATAGCAATATTTCACTTTTTCGAAAAAAGCCCCCCATTTTCACCCCCTTCGACCGATTTAGCCCAGTAATGATCTCGACCGAAATTTTATAGGTATACATATTCGGTAAAAAATTCAAAGTGATTGGTGCAAAATTACGGCAGTTATCGTGTCCACAAGAAACTGATATATATACATACATAGCCTAAATTATATATAAACTTTTGAACTGACGGTGGTTTTGGGGTCTGGGGGATGTGAAACGCGAGGATATGTCGAAATTTTCCGGAAGTCGAAACATGGTACCCATTGCAATAGTTAGCTTTCTAATGAAATCTACCTCTGGTTGGTTCCCCAGTTTAGGGGCTGCGACAACGCGGTCATCTAACCCCGTGTACTTTGGGTGAGTGTAGAATCTGTCAGATAAACGGTGTGAATTGTAATGGCTGTATTTGTCTTAATTCAGGTAAGGACTGCAGACGGTCAATTTCAAGCAGTAATTCCTAATGTTGCTACCAGGTACTACCGTCAACGACACCTAGCTGTGAACTTGGCTACTAGATGCCACCCCAACCAGCAATTCGCAACGAACGTTGGAATTTCCCCTCCAAAGGAAAGCATACTGAGGGATTTTAGCGCTCTTAGAAAATCCGACGACTTCGGCCGGCTTTGAAACCGCGACCTTGGGCATAGACATTCAGCATGCCACCAGTTACGTCACCG
Organism: Meconema thalassinum; assembly: GCA_946902985.2. Lineage (NCBI taxonomy): Eukaryota > Metazoa > Arthropoda > Insecta > Orthoptera > Tettigoniidae > Meconema > Meconema thalassinum. The sequence goes on from OX336391.1 coordinate 221,672,104, forward strand.
AAGCCGCTTCCCACTTAGTCAGATGGAAACACTGAATCTGATCTCGTGCAAGTGCGTTGTCATGGCAACAATGATGGCTTTTCCCTCATCAATTTAGTAGTGTTGCCATGGCAACCTCTAATAGCTCTTGGCATTTTCTTATAATTCCGAAATCATTTTTCTCATCCCTTGGCGTAATGGTGGGTCATATCAAAAATTCTTTCAGACCAAAGTTTTAGGTAATTATTAGGGGAATATTGTCCATTTTGTACGGTTTTGATATTGTGCCTATTAAGAGAGATATGATTAATGTTTCCCGAAAAACCCACTTTTTCCCACCCCTTTGGTCAATGGTTGGCGCTATAAAAAAAACGCTTCAAACATAAATTTTTGGGCTTTATCCGACACATAGTATGAACGTTGAACGGATTCGATATGTCACATATTAAGAGAGTTATAGCAATTTTTTACTTTTTCGAAAAAAGCCCCCCATTTTCTCCCCCTTCGACCGATTTAGCCCAGTAACGGACTCGACTGACATTTTATAGGTATACATATTCGGTAAAAAATTCAAAGTGATTGGTGCAAAATTACGGCAGTTATCGTGTCCACAAGAAACTGATATACATATATATATATACATACATAAATTATATATAAACTTTTGAACTGACGGTGGTGTTGGGGTCTGGGGGATGTGAAACGCGAAGATATGTCGAAATTTTCCGGAAGTCGAAACATGGGACCCATTGCAATAGTTAGCTTTCTAATGAAATCTACCTAAAAGAACAGATTGGCATACCAAACTGATTTTACTACTACGTGTTTGCTTGTTCCATTCTTATGTCGCATTATAATCGGCAAAACGATTGAAACATTTGTCGTATAGTTAAACCAGCCTTCCAATGCCCTCTGCAAAGAATTCTGCAGCCACTGAGGTGGTACGTCTGGACAGTCTCCTGAATTTTTTCCTTTTTGGCGAGGCGTTGCCGCCCAACCATACCTTCAATTCTCCAAAAGGATGAAAATTATTCAGTGCTGGTTTGGACTAAACGGCAGATTGTCCAAAACTTCACACTTACATGTTTTGAAATAGTCGATCGTAACGTTGGCAGAGTGCTGTCGTGGATGATTTGCACCTTTTTCGAGAATTGAATGTATGGTTGGGCGGAAACGCCTCACAAAAAAGGAAGAACTTCAGGAGACTCTCCAGACGTACCACCTCAGTGGCGGCAGAATTTATTGTCGAGGGCTTTGGAAAGCTGGTGTAACGATAAGAAAAATGTTTCAATCGTTTTGGCGATTATGTTGAGACATAGACTAAGAATAAAACAAGCAAACATTTTGTAGTAAAATCAGTTTGGTTGTCATTCTATTATTTTTATACAGTCCATCGGAACTTGAAAAAAAGCAGCCCTCGTATTATACTATGCTAAACAAGTAGTTCCGTGAAGAACTATACAGCCTATTTTCATATATCCTATTTATGTTAATTGCCACTATCAATATACAACATTTCAGTTTGATTGCTGTAATAGATTCGTACATATTGAGAACCGACTAAATATTGCGGATGGTCGCCATGTTGGATTTTATATATGTAGGTCCTAGAGTTACTGTTACATGAAGATTATTGTGTACGTGTAGCATTTAGACTTCAATCGCATGATTAGGACACAAGAAGTAACAAGGAGATTTTAAAATTTCGCACAGCTGCCATCTTGTGGTTATGGAAACAATTGAAATAAATTAGATGCCAGTGGATTAACATTCGTATAAGGATTTACTGTACCAAGTTTCACTGCACTCGGATGGTTAAATTGCGAGAAACGTCCATGTGAATATTTATATTTCGCGTCGCCGCCATGTTGGATTTGTGATCACCAGGTTATTTAAAGTACTATAGGTGAACTTAAGTTCCTAGCACTTATGAACAATCAAAAATTCAGTTTGATTGCTATAATAGATTCGTAGATATTCATAGCCGTCTAAATATTTCGGATGGTCGCCATATTGGATTGTTAAATATATAGGCCATAGAGTCATGTACCATTAAAGAAGAATTATTGCGTAGGTTCATTATTCAAACTTTCACTTCGATCCCATGATTACGACACAAGAAATAAAAACTTAATTTTAAATTCGCACAGCAGCCATCTTGAGGTATTGTAAACAATTGAACTAAATTAGATACCAGTGCATTACAATGTGTATAAACATTTCCTGTACCAGATTTCTTTGCGTATGGAACATTAAACAGCGAGAAAGGTCTATTTAAAATTTTCAAATTCGCTTGGCCGCCATGTTCGTTTTGTAGTTAATCGGTTTTTTAAAGTATTATAGATGAACTTCCAGTAGAGCCCTTTATCTCTGTACAAAATTTCAGGGTGATACCGCTAATAGTTTCAGAGGTATAGAATGACGGTGAAATATTTCGCACATCCGCCATCTTGTGGTTATGTAAACAATTGAACCAAATTAGATGTCGGTGCATTACAATGTGTATAAATATATACTTTACAAAGTTTTATTGCGTTTGGTTGGTTAAATCGGGAGTAACTTCTATTTAAAAGTCGCAAATTCGCGTGGCCGCCATGTTGGTTTTGTAGTTACCAGTTCTTCAAAAGTCACATGGGTGAACTTATAGTAATTCCCTTTATCACCGTAATAAATTTCAGGGTGATATCGTAAAACGTTTCGGAGATATTGAATGCCGGTGAATTATTTCGCACAGCCGCCATGTTGGATTGGTGAGACGTAACATAATTTGAAGGGCACGGTCGAGGTCGCCCGGAATAGTGCTATGAACTTACCGAGATTTATTGAAATCGATCCAGCCGTTTAGATTTTATTAGGGGGACACACACACACACCTCACACACACACACACACACGCACACACACACGGACAAAAGGTGATCTCATAAGCCTATTTTTTCAAAATTGAAAATAGGCTAAAAAATGCCCTTATTTCCAATCATCACGGTACTTCCTGAACCTACTATTGACTCCGTAAATCAATATGGTACTTTGGTCGAGTGGTCTAGATTTGACTCTCACCTGAGCAGCCGGGGTGCGAATATGTATTAATTGTTTTAGGTAGATTTCTTTAGAAAGCTAACTATTGCAATGGGTCCCATGTTTCGACTTCCGGGAAAATTTCGACATATCTTCGCGTTTCACATCCCCCAGACCCCAAAACCACCGTCAGTTCAAAAGTTTATATATAATTTATGTATATATGTATCTATCTATCTATCTATCTATATATATATATATATATATATATATATATATCAGTTTCTTGTGGACACGATAACTGCCGTAATTTTGCACCAATCACTTTGAATTTTTTACATAATATGTATCCCCATAAAATCCCGGTCAAGTTCGTTAATGGGCAAAATCGGTCAAAGGGGGTAAAAATGGGGGGCTTTTTTCGAAAAAGTGAAATATGGCTATAACTCTCTTAATACATGAAATATCGAATCCCTTCAAAGTTCATAATATGTGTCGGATAAGTGCCAAAAAATTATGTCAAATAAGTTTTTTGATAGCACCAACCATTGACCAAAGGGGTGGGAAAAAGTGGGTTTTTCGGGAAACATTAATCATATCTCTGTTAATAGGCACAATATCAAAACCGCACAAAATGGACAATATTCCTCCAATAATTACCTAAAACTTTTGTCTGAAAGAATTTTTGATATGACCCACCATTACGCCACGGGGTGAACAAAATGATTTAAATTATAAGAAAATGCCAAGTGCCAAGAGAGGTTGCCATGACAACTTTACTTTTAATTGATAAGGGATGACCATCAGCAGTTGCTATGACAACGCCACTGCACGAGATCACATTCAGTTTTCATATGTCAGTGGGAAGCGACTTCGGTATCGGAACTGGTAGCATGCTGAACTTCTATGCCCAAGGTCGCGGGTTCAAACCCGGCTGAAGTCGTCGGATTTACTAAGAGCGCTAAAAAACCTGAGTTTGCTTTCCTTCGGAGGGGAAGTTCCAACGTTCGTTGCGAGTTGCTGATTGAGGTGGCATCTAGTAGCCAAGTTCACAGCTAGGCGTCGTTGACGGTAGTATTTTAGGTAGATTTCATTAGAAAGCTAACTATTGCAATGGGTACCATGTTTCGATTTCCGGAAAATTTCGACATATATTCGCGTTTCACATCCCCCAGACCCCAAAACCACCGTCAGTTCAAAAGTTTATATATAATTTATGTAATATATGTATATATGTATATCAGTTTCTTGTGGACACGATAACTGCCGTAATTTTGCACCAATCACTTTGAATTTTTTACCGAATATGTATACCCATAAAATCTCGGACGAGTTCGTTACTGGCCTAAATCGGTCGAAGGGGATGAAAATGGGGGACTTTTTTTTTTCGAAAAAATGAAATATTGCTATAACTCTCTTAATATGTGAAATATCGAATCCGTTCAAAGTTCATACTATGTGTCGGATAAAGCTCAGAAATTTATGTTTGAAACGTTTTTTGATAGCACCAACCATTGACCAAAGGGGTGGGAAAAAGTGTTTTTTTCGGGAAACATTAATCATATCTCTGTTAATAGGCACAATATCAAAACCGTACAAAATGGACAATATTCCCCTAATAATTACCTAAAACGTTTGTCTGAAAGAATTTTTGATATGAGCCACCATTGCGCCAAGGGATGAGAAAAATGATTTCGGAATTATAAGAAAATGCCAATAGCTATCAGTGGTTGACATGGCAACACTACTAAATTGATGAGGGATGAGCCATCAGACGTTGCCATGACAACGCACTTGCGCGAGATCAGATTCAGATTTCCATCTGACTAAGTGTGAAGCGGCTTCGGTGACGTAACTGGTAGCATGCTGAACTTCTATGCCCAAGGTCGCGGGTTCAAAGCCGGCCTAAGTCGTCGGATTTTCTAAGAGCGCTAAAAATCCCTCAGTAAGCTTTCTTTTGGAGGGGAAGTTCCAACGTTCGTTGCAAGTTGCTGATTGAGTTGGCATCCAGTAGCCAAGTTCACAGCTGGGTGGCGTTGACGTTAGTATCTGGTAGCAACATTAGGAACTACTGCTTGAAATTTAGCGTCTGCATTCCTTACCTGAATTACAGACTAATACAGCCATCACAATTCACACCGTTTATCAGACAGATTCTACACTCACCCAAAGTACACGGGGTTATATGACCGCGTTGTCGCAGCCCCTAAACTGAGGAACCAACCAACATCTCTGCGGGAGATATAATTTTGCGTGAAGAAGTAACAGACCGTTACATAGTTACACATCAGTGTCGAAACCTTGCATAAGGACAGTGTGACCACAAGTATAACAAGTAGTTCCGTGACGAACTGTACAGCCTATTTTCATATATCCTGCTCATGTTAATTGCCTCTATCAACATACAAAATTTCAGTTTAATTGCTGTAACTGATTCGTAGATATTGAGAACCGTCTAAATATTTCAGACGGTCGCCAGGTTGGATTTTTATTTTTGTACTATTATATTAAGATTATTGTGTAAGTGTGGTATTCAAACTTCAATCGCATGATAAGAACACAAGAAGTAAAAACGAGATTTTAAAATTACGCACAGCAGCCATCTTGTGATTATGCAAACAATTGAAATAAATTAGATGCCAGTGGATCAACATTTGTGTAAGCATTTAAAACGTGCAACGTTTCACGGCACTCGGATAGTTAATTCGCGAGAAACGTCCATTTAAATATTTATACTTCGCGTCGCCGCCATGTTGGATTCGTGCTCACGAGGTTACTGAAAGTCCTATAGGTGAACATATGTTCATAGTCTCTATGAACATAAAAATTTCAGTTTGGTTGCTGTAAAAGATTCATATATATTCAGAACCGTCTAAATATTACGGAAGCTTGCCATTTAGGATTGTTATATGTATAGGCCATAGAGTTATGTACCATTCAAGGTCACTTATTGCCTAGGTTCATTATTCAAACTTTCACTTCGATCGCATGATTACGACACAAGAAATAAAAACTTAATTTTAAAATTTCGAACAGCCGCCATCTTGAGGTTATGTAAACAATTGAATTAAATTAGATGGCAGTACATTACAATCTGCAAAATCATTTACTGTACCACATTTCACTGCGCTCAGAGAGTTAACTCACGAGAAAAGTCTATTTAAATATTTCAAATTCGCTTGGTCGCCATGTTCGATTTGTACTTTACTGGTTTATGAATTATACATAGGTAAACTTGTATCAGTACCCTTTATCACCGTACAAAATTGCAGGGTGATATCTGTAATAGTTTCGGGGATATAGAATGTCAGTGAAATATTTCGCACAGGCGCCATTTTGAGGTTATGTAAACAATTGAACTAAATTAGATTCCAGTGCATTGCAATGTGTATAAATATTTGCTGTACCAAGTTTCATTACGTTTGGATAGTTAAATCGCGAGAAAAGTCTATTTAAAAGTCTCCACTTCGCTTGGCCGCCATGTTGGTTATGTAGTAACCAGGTTTTTGAAAGTTTCATAGGTGAACTTCTAGTAGTACCCTTTATCACCGTACACAATTTCAGGGCGATATCCGTTATAGTTTCGGAGATACTGAATGCTAGTGAAATATTTCGCACAGCCGCCATGTTGGATTGGTGAGACGTAACAAAATTCGATGGGCGCGGTCTACGTCGCCGGGAATAGTGCTATGAACTTACCGAGTTTTACTGAAATCGCTCCAGCCGTTTAGTTTTTATTAGGGGGGGACACACACCCACACCTCACACACACACACACACACGCACACACACACGGACATAAGGTGATCTCATAAGCCTATTTTTTCAAAATTGAAAATTGGCTAAAAATGGACTCCAAATGACAAGAAGGTTACCGTCCCCGTAAGACAATAAAATGTTTAAAATATGTTTAAAATGAAGACAAACAAAGTTAATTAATCTCCAATTATAAAATACTTTCACGCGATAAATGAGGTCTGATCCTTCTACGAAAACCTGCATATTCTGCCTATTTTCGCCTATCTCCAAGTTTGTCCGGTGAAATCTACCTCCGCCTTCCGGCGTGCCGAGAGGACTTTTTTTTTATTTGTGTTTTATTTTATTTGTTTTTTATAATTAGTCTACCCGTATAAATTACATTTAGTGCGTATTTTCCAATGGGAGATAAATATGAAATACACAGCACGTTTCATTGTAAGCTTCTACAACAAAGTTGCTAGTTCATTGGTTAAGGATTCCTACACCCGTCCCTTGGACAAAAAGAAACCTACTAGTTGTTGTCATCTAGTCCTTGTTGTCAACGGAAAATGGAAAGAACAGGCGTTAAGCTAAACGACAGAATCAGTAACACGCATCTTAAAAAAAGAAGTGGGATGGAGGACGCATCAACAAGAGCTCGACAACTGAACTGCCGCTGGGGTGGACACACATCCGGAATGCACCAGGATAGATGGGCCTCCTCCACGACTGCGTGGGATCCAAGAGCTGGCAAGAGAAGCAGAGGACGCCCCCGTCACAGATAGTCGGACGAATTTAGGTTCGAGGCAGGTGTTACGTGAACCATAAAACTCAAGGAAGGAAATTCAGAACATTGTAATAGCGTAGCAATGTAAATACCGCAGTAAGGATGTTTGTCAATTTAATTTGTATTAATGTGTGTCAATCTGATTGTATTTAGGGAAGACATCTCTCAAGAACTGGCTCCTCTTGGGAGACTACTAGAGTCGCCTCCTACCACTCCAGTAGAAGGGCCCTTTCCCATCAGGGATCTACGGGCTTACCATATCTAATCATACTAGTAATATAGTAGTACATTATGCAACGAGCCTATAATGGCTATAATTAAGACACGAGTGTCTTAATTACCATTATAGGCGAGTTGCATACGACTGTTTATGTTCGACGATAATTATAATTTTATTATATGTTTTAACATAAATATTCATAACTATCTGTTGAGAGTCAGCCACAAGAATTTTGTTATCGGAGAGCGAGCGCGAGACATCTCTCTGTATTTCAAGATCTTTGAACGACCGACGCATGCGCTCTGTGTGCCGTATGTTTACATCTGCCGTCCCTCAGTAATATTGTCACCGGAGTCGTTTGAATGCGCTGTGTAGAAATTAGTGTTGGTGATTTTAAGGTACAGTGCTATTTCTTGTTTCATATTCGCCAGTTTATTTACGCGAACATATGGACGGTGCGTATTCCATGTCGGTAATTTATTATAGTTCGATGTTGTGTTTATGTCCGACATGTTGGATTTTGAGCGCATGCGCGAAGGTATCGTTACCTAATTTGTCAATGAACGAGCTCTGATTGGCTGGAGAAACTGTATCATAATGAAAATAAGTGTTATAATGACCATCATTATGACACCGTTTTCTGACACATAATAGTGAGGGTCGAACATAAAGAATAGTATTTGGTTTACGTGTCAGAATGTCCGCTGTAGTAGACTCTTGTCCGCCTCGTTCCGTAGTGAATAGCATTCTTGGCTGTCACCGCAGAGCCCCAGGTTAGATGATGATGATGATGATGATGATGATAATTGTTGTTTTAAGGGGTCTAACACCTAGGTTATTGGCATTAATGGTTTGGGGTATAACGAAAATGACAATGTTATGGAAACCATAACGAAAACCAGGCTAGATTGAAAATACTTACAAAATGGATCTTAGATTGAAAAGACTCACACAATATAGAGTGGAAATACTTACAAAGGGTAATTTAGATGGGAAATACTCACAAAAGCACGTTAGATTGAAAAATACGCACTACATGTAGTTGAGGTTCAAAATACTTACAAAATGCAATTGAAATTGAAAATACACAGTACAATGTAGGTTGAAAATGCCCTATCAGATTCAAAATACTCACAAAATGCAATTTAAATTCAATATACTCACAAAATGCAATTGAAATACAAAATACTTACAAAATGTAATTTAGATTCAAAATACTCACAATATGTCAGCCCCCGCTCCAAAATACTTACAAAATGCAATTTAGTTTGAAAATACTCACACAAGGTAATTTGAAAAAAAAAAGTAATTTAGATACATGGGGAGCCAATTCACAAAACAGTTCGGGAATCTTAAAGAGAAGAGAAAATATAATGAAAAGAAAACGAAGACTGATCCCTCGAAGAATGAGGCATCAGGACAGAATAGAGAAGGACCAAATAAGGCGGGAAATGAAGAGACTCCCTAGGCCTCGGATACCCTAATACCGTCGGGGTCGGAAGAGAACAAGAGTTGACCAAGAAAGGTCGACAGGAAAGAAGACGGAGAGAAGCCCGGCACAAGTAAGTGGAAGCAATGCCGGACTCAGTTGGGGGTCCCGTGGTCGCCAACCCAAGTCCCACAAGTTGTGAGCCCCTGGGGTACCCTAGGTTAGATTACTGGCTCTTTCAAGACATTAATTATAGTCTGGGGGCTGAAACGGGGTACACTCATCCTCGTGAGGCAAAACTTGAGAAGAGGAGGGTTCAATTCATACTTCCGTCATCCTGGAAGTGGTTTTCCGTGGTTTACCACTTTTACTCCAGAAGAAATGCCAGGATGGTACCTAACTTGAGGCCACGGACACTTTCTACCCAAATTCTTTCTAGTTTACAAGTACAGACATCACAGCAACACAGGTTATCAGACAACTTCTACACCCACCCAAGTACACGGAGTTACATTACCATGATGCAGCAAAGCCCCTAAAGAATCAAAAACAACAAGGATCAAGAACAGTGAATGGGAACCGCTGTGGAAATATATGGTGCAATAAGTATACGAGGGTGGTTTGATAAGTCTGGTGAAAAGATAACAAGAAATATTTTCTTTCATAAATTCATACCTTATTTCTCGTCTGCCTCCGTGGCTAAATGGTTAGCGCGCTAGGCTTTGGCCCGAAGTGCCCCGGGTTCGAATCCCGGCCGAGTCATCATGGATTTTAATCTCCTGGGGTTTATTCCCGTGGCTCGGGAACTGGATGTATATGACATCTTCATCATCACTTCATCCTCATTACGACGCGCAGGTCGCCCACGGGCGTTAACTAGAAAGACCTGCACTCGACCTCTCCGGAAATGACTCACAAAATGTAGAGTGGAAATACTCACAAAAGGAATTTAGATTGAAAAATACGCACAAAAATTCAATGGACATTCGAAATACTCAACAAAATGCACTTGAAATTCAAAATATTTACAAACTGCAATTTAAATTGAAAATACGTACAAAATGCAATTGAGGTTCAAAATACTTACAAACTGCAATTATAATTGAAAATACACAATGCAAGTGAGATTGAAAAAGGCCGGTTCAAAATACTCACAAAGTGCAATTGAAATTCAAAATACTTACAAAATGTAATTGAATTTGAAAATGCTTACAAAATGTACGGTAGATTCAAAATATTCACAATATGTGGAAGCCCGCGATTCAAAATACTGTACTTACAAAATACAATTGAGATTGAAAATACTCACAAAATGGAGTTTAGGTCAAAATACTTACAAAATGCAGTTTAGATCGAAAATACTTACAAATTGGAATGTAGATTGAAAAACTTACAAAATGTGGTTGAGTTAAAGAAAAATGTTATTTAGAGACACCGGGAGCCAATTCATAGAAGCCGGGCGGGAATCTTAAAGAGAAAAGAAATTATAATGAAAAGAAGGCTGATCCCACGAAGAATGTGGGATCACTAAAGATGAGAGAAGGGCCAATGAAGTCGGGAAAGGAAAAGAGTCCCGCGGGGTCGTATACCCTAACACCGTCGGGGTCAGAAGAGAACAAGAGTTGACCAAGAGAGGTCGTCAGGAAAGAGAACAGAGAAGAGTCCGGCACAAATAAGCGGAAGCAATGCCGGAATCAGCTGGGGTCCCGTGGTCGCCAACCCACGTCCCACTAGATGTGAGCCCCTGGGGGAGGTGGGCCCATGTAATAGATTGTATGGTACGTAACAGAACCTATCACTGCAAGTGGTAGTGTGTAGCAAAATTTGTAGGTTACATTTGGCTATTTAAAAACACTCTATCAAGTTCCAACGTTCGCCGATGGGTCTTAGTTACAGTAGCACCTGGTAGTCAACGTGAAAATTAACTTATTGGGAGCCCTTAGGCGTTCAATAAAAATACCCAGCTAATGGCCATTGGCTGCAATTCATATATCATAATATAATATTGTCCATCGCAAAATTCACGTTAATGATTTCATTTTTACTTGATTTGTTTTTATTGATTTATAATTACTCGTTAAGCATATACAGTAGAACTCCAATTGTCTGAACTCCGTCTATCCTAATCCCTGATTAACCGAATCTCTTTCAGAAAGAGATATAATTAAGACGGAAACGTACTGCAATTCACAAAATAATGATTCTGTCTACGCGCGCTATTGTCCTTCCCTCCTCGGTGCTAGTGAAGGTGCAGCGCGAACATTATTGGGATGATGAGCTTACTTTGACCGAGAGGTTCAGCAAGCAATGACTTTCATTTACTACTATTGTACAGTACAAAATTGGGTGAAATCCAATGGATAGAATGGACGTTACATGCAGTTAGACATTGGATCTATCATCGCTCATAAAATCATGTTGGCAACAATGTCATACATATGTCGGTCAGAAATAATCTGAAATATTATGATCTTTTGTTGTGCCAATTTTGGATGTAATCCATTTGTTATTATAGAAGTTACATGTGTTTTAAAATTGGACCTACCAGCGGGCTTAGAATCATGTTGGCAGCACTGACGTATATTAGTTACTCCAAATGAATCTAGAATGGCAGATACTATACGTGTGCAAAGTTTAAAGCTGCTGGCATACATACTTTCTGATATATTAATATCAGGGTAAAAAAGAATAGAGACATTATTTATTAACAGTTAGCAGCCCTGGCTGCTCTTAAAAATACGCATAGTCATATCGGTTAAATAAAACTGATAATTATACAAATAAAAAAAATACCGAAAAACAAAAAATTCAGAATTCAATAAAGAACAAGTCTTTGAGTCAATGCACACTGGAAAATTTAGATTGCTGGCCCTAACCTACTCTCACTTATAAAGCGGAAGAGTTCTACTGTATTAAGCATTTTTAGAGAGTGGAAACACCAGGGTAAATCTACACTCAGTATAGCCACTGTTAGTGCTGGGATTCGTACCTGCGATCTCCGGGCTTGCAGCAGCTGCCCTCGCGGCTGTGGTGCAGGGCTACGCCGAGGGTCAAACAGGTGGTAAGCCATTACCTTGACTTCGCTCGTCTGCAGAGTTGTTACTCTGTGAAGTGTGTGTTCCTAACTCTTTATGTTAACTGCCATCGCACTTAGGAATCATTGTCACTGATATAAAAAAGAAGTGTCTTAAAAGCTTTTGATACCACTTGCAAATTAGGTAATCAGCATTCACCATGTCATATCTTCATCAGCACATTTCCGAGAGGGGTAATGCTCATCATTAACCTACTTTCTTAAGTAGAAAGCAAGTCCGAAGAAAGGAGACTCATAATAACATCTCGTGCTCGTGTGCAAAGAGTTACCACGTTTACAAGCATACTGTTAAGATCCGGAATAAGTTGTTGGTGAGGATTCGCCCCGTGTTGTTGGGCGAACATGCCTGCCCGGAGGTCCCGGGTTTGATTCCCAGATCCGTCAGGGATTTTAGATATTAATGTGAGGCCTGAAATGGGGTGCACTGAGCCTCGGGAGGACAATAATATTGAAGAGTTCATTCCAAGAACCCAGACAAGCCCAACATTTGAATTGTTCAGAAACTAAATAATATAGTATAGCCTCGAGTGACGAGTGCAAGCTTTGTTATTTGACGCCCAAAGGGCAGCTTGCAGTCGAATTTTGTTGTTCCTTGCAACGCTATGAAAGTCAAGTAGATTAGATATCTAAGCTCCTTGGCACTACAGCGCTTTCTAGTAGAGAAGGGAGGAACTTTTGTGTTGGCGGAAAATCCCGAGTTAAATTTGCCATTATGAACACGGCCTATTGAATTCAAATGGGATCTTTAACATGCCAACCTCGTATGACATGCGTACCGTGATTTTTTTCGCCTTTCAAAAATAATTACTTACCACGGCCGGGAGCGAAACTGCAAGCTATGATAACACGATAACCAATCAGAGTTCAGAAACTAAAAGAAAACAGTATAGCTTCATTTGTGCTGAATGAAATACATGTTTTTATAGACCTACTATTGTCTTACTAACAGCTTCACATTGCACATAAAGGAAATATATATTTTGAGTTTATAGTTGAGAAAATCTAAAATAAAAAACCTTTGGACTAGTCTGGTTTTTGTCAAAATCTTAGTTGAATACATAAATGAAAAATATTTTAATTCTCAAATACGATTATTTATTTTGTAAATCCTAACAAAGTACAAATAATTATTGAATAACAAAAAATCCAGATAATTAATCTTGAGAAAGCATTTGACTTATCTAATTTTTGTAGAATCCCCAATAACCACACTCGTATATAACCTGACCTATCTGATTTTTGGAGACAGCAATAATATCTATACGTAGAGCTGGCCTTGAAGAGTAAGAAGATGTATTTAGGATATCAAAATTCAACGAAAGACAAATTTATTGAACTCCTTCAGCAGGTAAAAGATTGTGTTACTGCCATTTGTCTAAGCATAACTAAGAAAATTCATTTCAAAACTGCTGTTTCGCTGGGAGTTAAACACAGTTTATTAACTGAGGTAAATTAATCCTGTAGGTCGTACGAGACAGAATACATCCTTGTCCTCATTTCTCAGCCAGAGAAGGTAGAGACAGACGTCTTGGAATTTAATTAACGAACTACATAATTAGACAAGGAGGGGTTTATATCTCTTCGTTAACAACCGAGAAATAGCTTTCATTGCCTTTCTAATGAAATTACGCTTTCGTCTTAATGATTTTGTTTTTTTCATTTGAGGGGCTTGGGAATTTAAGCACCGTGTACTTGGGTGTATGTGGTATTGTGTCTGATAGCGTACTGTATGTTATTGTGATGACTGTATTAGTGTGTGTATTTGTAATTTAGATGAGGATTGGGAAGGAGGAGGCCATGACCTTAAATTAGGAAACATGCCGGAATTTGCCTGGAGTAGAAGTGGGAAACCACAAAAATCCTCTTCCAGGTTGGCTGAAGTGGGAATCATACCGACCTCTTCTTAGTTCTGCCTCACGAGGCTTAGTGTACCCCCGTTCCAGCCCTCAGACCAGAATTAAACTTCTTGGCAGAGTCGGGAATCGAACTCGGACCTCCGGGCCGAATGCCAAGAATGCTAGTCACTACACCAGGAAGTGGACGAACATAAATGGAAACAAAACGAAAATAAGGACGAAAAATATGAAAATAGGCTAATAAACAATAATTTGTCCTTAATTACAATGCCTTAAATGAGCTATATGATTCCTTATCAGTATATCTGACTGTTTTAATGTTGAGCGGTCTAGCTGTATGCCTCTCACCAAGGCAGTCCGGGTTCGATTCCCGGTCAATGCATGTGAGATTTTCGAAGTGAAATGCCATGTCCTGTGGTTCGGATTCCACGTAAAAAGGAGGTCCCGTGGCTCATAATCACAAGATTCACGGTCACGTAAAACTACAATCTTCCTTCCTTCCTTTTGTTTTAATGTTGAGCACGTAATCGTCAGGTACCAGTACGCGGAGAAACGTGCCGTACACGATGTAGATGTGTCGGACAACCAACGCATTGGACACACAGTTTGTTTTCATTAACTTCGGTCCACTAGCGATCCCAACTAAACTCGGTCAGACGCGACGAAGAGCTGTCGCAGCGCAAGGCAACCCAGCCACGACAGGCAACAGCCATCCTACCCGCGTGCAGCGCAGCATAGCATAGCTGGCACTCCGAGCGTGCAAACACTGGACGCCACTAATATAGAAGGATGATGATAATTGTTGACTTAAGGGGCCTAACATCGAGGTTATCGGCTCCTAATGGTCTGGGTGTTAGCGAAAATGACAATGCAATCGAAACCATAACGAAAACCAAGGTAGACTGAAAACACGTAGTCTTCGAAATGTAACTTAGACTGAAAGCACTCACAAAATGCAAGTTAAAGGAAAAAGACGCAAAAAATGGAATACAGATTTTAAAAAATACTCACAAAATGCAATGTAGATTCTACTGACAAAATGCAATGTAGATTCTACTGACAAAATACAATTTATATAGAGAACAGTTACAGGCCTGACGGGATTTCTTGGTTACTGACCTTGGCAGGCCGCGCATGAGAACGAGTCTAGCCCTCGAATAACATCAGGGGAGTGTGGTGTGCCGCCCTGCCTCTCACTGCCAGATTGGCACGTTGGATGGAATGGTGAGGAGAACTGCGCTAAAATGCGAGCATGTTTTGCTGAATAAGCGGCTGTCGTAATTCTGTGCATTTAATACATATCACTCTCCTAATCAAACAACGCTGCGTTCCGCGGAAACTTCAAGAAAGCACAGTAAAATACCCACTTCTCCAAATATGAAATCCCAAATAATTAACTTAGGCTATATCACTACTCCTACAGAATTATACAGGTTATGAAACACCAGTTTAGGGAGGTGAAGCTTAGTGAATTAGTACAATCAATATGTTTTCTTTTTCTTCCAGAGACGATTTATTATAATTTTTCTTAAAATAGGCTATAAAACATTACAAGTTATTAAAACATGAAACTATGTAAAATACCGGCAATATTTAAATTTACGATATGTTGAGAATTATGCATCACATTACTTGCGCCCGCCTCGCTGCGTAGTAACTAGCATTCTTGGCTGTCACCGCGGAGGCCCGGGTTCGATTCCCGGCTCTGCCAAGAAATTTAATTCTAGTCTGAGGGCTGAAACGGGCTACACTCAGCCTCGTGAGGCAAAGGTGAGAAGAGGTGGTTTCGATTCCTACCTCAGCTTTCCTGGAAGTGGTTTTCTGTGGTTTCCCCACCTCTACTCCAGGCAAATGCAGGGATGGTACCTAACTTAAGGCCACGGCTGTCTCCTTCCCAATCCTCACCTCAAATCCAAATACACACGCCCAAGTACACGGGGCTGAATGACCACGTTGTCCAATGCTCTTCCGCTTCCAACCCAAATCCTACCTCGATTGTTAATACACATACTATTAAAGACATCACAGTGACATAGGCTATCAGACAGCTTCTATACACACCCAAGTACACGGGGCTACTTGACCACGATGTAGCGAAGTAATCAACAACATTACTGGCAAGCAATAAATTAACGTAATGAACAGGATGCTTACCTCGTCAGACATTCGAATGAAATCACTCCACACTGAGTGTCAGCAGCTACAAAGAGGTAGGCCGATAAGCGATAGCTCTTCTTGTGTAATCAAAATTGCTAATCACTTATAACCTACAACGTTTAACAAAAATAAAAAATAAAATACACAAAAGCACACAGTCACTGTTCCATCTAGTCTACCTGTTATTCAGACAGCGGTTCGATTCCAGACAGATCACCTTCAGATTCGGCATCAGTATCACTTTCACTAGTGGCATCGTCGCTATCTTCTGACACACGTATTATAAATTCATCCAGAGAATCTTCTATGATTCCCTCCTTTTGGAAGTATTCTCTTTCAATTTTTTCGGCGTGATCGCAAACTTTCTCCCATTTTAACACCAATCGCACTTACTCTCTCTTCTAACAATCGTTTAACGTCATCTAACTGAAATGTAGTATTGTTTCCAGCTACCCACTGTTTAATGTCTCCCCAGATAAGTTCTATTGGTTTTAAATCAGGATGGTATGGAGGAAGGCGAAGTACAGTATGACCGTGTGTTGCCATGATATTGTCAATTAAAAAATTCCTTCGGTGTGGTTTATTAATTTTAATTAAATTATAAAGTTGGAGTTTGAGCATTTCATCTCGGAAGGGAATGTTATTTCGCACCAGCCACTCTTTCATCACAGTCTTGGTGCTGTTGCTGGTTGGCACTTTATTCAACGGCACATTGTGATTTGAGGCATTGTCTATCACCAGGACTGAATTGGGAGGCAGGTTTGGAATGAGTCTGGTAGTTAGCCAGTTTTGGTAATTATTGGCGTTCATCTCTCCGTGGTAGTCTCCTGTTTTAAGTTGGGATTTGAACACTAGCAATGCTCCAGGAACAAAACCAATTCGACCTCCTGCATGAACTATAATCAGTCTCTGTCCCTTCGAAATCGGCGCTGTGTAACCTGCTGGAGAATCGTCAACCCAGTTCTTTGGTCTTGTATGAGTGCTGTGAATGTAAGTCTCATCTTCGTAAATTATAGGTCGTCCTTCCTCCCTGTATTTCTTAACTGCAAGCAAATACGCTACACGCTGTGATCTAATATTTCCCCTCTCTATTAAAGTGGCTCTGTTGTTTCGGGTTTTCTTCCATCTAAATCCCATATTCTTCAATATTAATTTAAGACTGGTGCTTCCCCCCTTGAAGTTAATACTTTCCCGAAGTTTCGGCAATAGTTTTTGAATTGTAGGCACTGCCTTTTCCTTGATGTAAAAATCATACACAGTCCGCCGAATCACACACCTGTCAAAGTCATCTACGGCTGTCACTGTTTTAGGAACCTGGTGATGTTTACCAGGTGTACCAAAGGAGGTACCTTCCTCCACGCACCGAGAACCTTCTTTGATGATTCTCCTAACAGTCGTTTTGGATATTTCTGTCGCTTTTGCCACTCGTTCTTGTACCTTTTTTAAAGGTATGGACACAGTACCAGCCACTGCCTCACTTTTCATGAAAGTGTTAATATTATACACCACATCCCGCTTTTGGCTGTACAGTGTTTTTGAAGAAAGCTTCGACAGAATAGGCGGCATTGCAGTTGCTCAATGTTTATACCGAGCTTTAGTCAATGCAATTAACTTTTAATTTGTAGCACTAGCGCTACGTAGCCTACTTTCATAAATTTCCCGGTAGAACAATAACCACACGCAATAGACTTTTCAGTTATCACACCGGGAACAGCGAAGCTCATAAGGCGACAGACACGTCTCTACTGGCTGTGGAACAGCTATGCGCGTGCGCTGCTTGCATAGGTTCGCGGAACAGCTATACTCTACCGCGCAGGTGACCGCCAGTGTCCAAAAACGAGCGTCCCAGCTGTACTAAATGCAATTTTGGTTGAAAATACTTACAAAACATAATTGAAATTCAAAATACCCATAAAATGCAATTTAGATTCAAAACACTTGCAAAAATGCAATTTATATTGAAATGCCGGCAAAATGCAATTGGGGTTGAAAATACTTAAAAAATGCAATTGAAATTCACAATATTCAAAAGATGCAAGTGAAAACCAAAATGCTAACAAAATGCAATTTAGATTGCAAGTACGTGCGAATTGCAATTTAGATTGAAAAAACTAACAAAACTGAATTTAGATTGAGAAGACGTACAAAATGTAATTAGAAGTGAAAAGACGTACAATATGTAAAAGAAAAAAAAGGCTGAACCCTCGAAGAATGAGGGATCAGGAAAGATGAGAGAAGGGTCAAGTAAGGCGGGAAAGGAAGAGACTCCCCAGGCCTTGGATACCCTAATTCCGTCGGGGTCGGAAGAGAACAAGAGTTGACCAAGAGAGAAGCAATGCCGGACTCCCCTGGAGGAGGGGGATTTAGAAGGATGAAATCCATTGATTTAAAGAAGAATCCAAACAAGCGGACATTACAATTTGTACTCAAAACGTAACAGTGTATGAAATGTGCGGATGAGGAGTCAAAAAAGGAAAACAACTCACTAAGCCACAAGACTGTTATATTCAACACAAAAAACCCGTCCCGGCTTCTCCTGGTATCTTAAAAGGTTTACCCAGTGTAAGCTTAAAAGGCGCACGGACGGCAGATCTCAGATGCATTTCAGAAAAGCCGAGGTGAACAGCGAAACTCCGAACACATACTCTTCTCTGAAGTCTTAACTCGACACGACTCGACAGTTTGATGCTGGCCAAAGCTGGGATTTGTAAACTCGCTCTGAAGCTAGTAATTTAAGTTTCAACTGAATGGAGATTGTTGGAACAAATTAAAACACTTAGCCTATAGTGGGCGATGTATTAAAGATTGAGATATGCTGTCATGGACTATTTGTACAACAATTCTTACAGTCATAGTATTCAACCCTTGTAAAGAAGCGTGATAACTCTTTTTCGGGGGCGTGTTCGGTTCTTGTTTGTAGTTGCTATCGTCAATTTGCTTCTCATAATAACAAGGTAACATAGAGGTAATTAAAAATACAAGAAAGAAAGTGAACCATAATCAAATAAAATAAAATTTAATAACAGATCAAACATGAACTAACAATAAATACACATCACCCTTAAATTTACACCCACTAAAACAAACCAGAATAGAACACAGAATCTCGACCAGAGATTGCAAAAACAAATAAGGACATGAAATGGTCCTGACGTCGCTTCAAAGATTATATGTGTGAGTATGTGAAAATGTTCGCATGGTGAATGGAATGAGTGCTCTAATACGCGATTCGCTACCATATGGCACAACCGACAAGTGGCGAATCCATATTTATGCGTATCTAGACCTAGCGTCTGGGAAACAGTAACAAAATGGCTCTACAATAAATTAGTAATGCCGACACTCCCTACCCTTCTAAATTATAACACAGATTTCACTCCTCCCCCCAATATCTATCATTATTTTTAACTTTAATTCAACTCCACTTATCACCGAATCCGCAATCCATGTTCCCGCGAAATGAAAACATCGCACAGAACTTGTATTCGCATAGTGCACGAAAATTCTAATTACAATAACAAAATATACAAAATTTAAACACAGTAGTCACAGTGCATTACTAAACAAAATGAGTGTCGGAAACAACAACAATAAAATAAAAAATAAATTAAAACACACAAGAAAAATATATACACACTGTTCCCATAAACCAAGCTATCTATGGCTAATTGAATAAATCAATATGGTACTGATCCATTCTGCAACGTCACTCAACTCACGTCACCCTGCGTGACCCTGTGGATCTCTACTCGATCATGGACATCATATGAGTAGAAAGCATGGACTTGATTCCAAAAGTAGGGCTGGTCCATACATCTTGAAGCTTCATCTGAGTAGAAAAATTGTTCAATTATTATATCGTATGCTATACTTTCTATTCCCTGCTAAATTGCTATGAGCTACTTATTTCACTCACAAGTCCTGAACAATTTATTTCCACGACTATTGCCCTAAATAATAGCAAAATAGCTTCTAAGTTCACACGCATACTTATCGACTTTCAACTTGAATATATACATGGCAGAGAAAGTTAAAGTGTTTAGAAGAATTATTACTCTGCCAGACAAATTTCCAAATTCAAACAATTTATAAGTTCAACTACGCAGAGTTTCAAAGTATAATAAGTCTCCTCTGAGACATAAATCTAACGTACTCATTCCCTCACGAACACAAAGTAAAAGACATGCGTCTCCCTTGAGACAGAAATATAAGACACTGTAGCTATCTTCAGTAGCAATATTTATATGAAATTGAAACAAATCTAGTGGTGGGGACACTCAGTACAAAATAAAATCGAAGTAATTGGTTTACAGACTTGAGAGTTACATCAAACTGCTCGTGTTATCGCGCAGGTTACGGCTCTGGCGTTCGGAACTCAGATCGATCGTAGATTATTCCAGGATCATTTTCCCTCCAAATCAGACATCAAACTCACTTCGAGGGCTTCAAGGCGTCATTCATTCTGATTCGTTGGTTTAATTCCAAGTTTTGCGCTAATATCGTTGACTCCTCCCAGTAGACGTATCTGCGAATGCTTCTTCTTTCTCTCAAGACGTCAACCCTCTCTCTTCATCACTGCCAAACAATAGCATAGCTACCCTCTACGTCACGGCAGAACACCACGCTTCCAGCACATTGACCCAAAAGGTACGGTTACGGAACATCCTCGCCTTTCCTCGAAGTCATAAATACCAAACACAGACCTATTCCCTTGTCTCACAGAGTTCTTGGCATCTTAATCCTTCCGTCCCCAGCTCGCTCTGCACCTGCATATTTCAACATATAGCGGTATCTTCAGCTTGTCTCAAATATTCTTTCCACAGCATAAATGAAAATCAACATATAGTAAGGGTTCAGTATATAGATATTTTTGACGGTTTACCCAGTATAAGCTTAAAAGGCGCACGGACTACAAATTTTTCTTCGACTCAATTCACTGAAATCGTTATTGCTCGGCTTCCTTTGGTCATAAATGAATGATTTTCTACAGAAACCTTCCTCGAGCAAACCTGTATAGAATATTGAAAACCGCATCAAAATCCATCCAGTGGTTCTCGAGATTACCCGTTACATCCAAGAATCGGTGACTTTGTTTTATACTAAGCAGAGATTACACGAAGATGTCATATCAAATGCACAAATATTAAGATCGAATTCTCAGCATCAGATAGTGCAGCAAGCAGGCTTGTATAACGAAGTAGAAAGAGATCTCATGTTCCGATGGGATATTGTGTTTCCAAACGTGATTTTGGAACTTGACGTAAACATTTACTCATCCTATTGGAGATGCAGCTTCTGCACAGCATGAATATAATTCAAAGGTAGAAGGCTTGTGTGTTCCTTAGGGAGCAACTTGTTTTATCTTCATTTCATATCTCGTTAACTACTCTTATGAGGATACTGTCAGGAAGGGCATTCGGCCGGAGAGAAACACAACCACATTAGAACTTATTTTGCCTCAATTTCAACCCCATTAAAAATTGGATAGCAAGGAGCATAGAAAAACTTGATTATTTGATCAGGAATATTAATTCTATAAACTCAAAGTCAACCCCTGGCACTATCCAGCCCATGACGGGCTAAGGCCGACCAAGCGACCGCTGCCCAGCCATTCGGCCTCCAGATATTGGGGTGACGCGTGATCAGCGCGTCGGGTCCCCTCGGCCGTTAATCTTGGTTTTCGTGATCGGGGCGCTGTCTCACTGTCAGACAGCTACTCAATTGTCCTCACGAGGCTGAGTGCACCCCGTTCCAACCCTCACGTCAGTTTTAAAATCCCTGACGGAGCCGGGGATCGAACCCGGGGCCTCCAGGTGAGAGGCAGGCGCGCTACCCCTACACCACGGGGCCGGCTAATTCTATAAACTACAACTATTATATTCTTTCACAAATCATTAGGTATTGAAGAAGTTACTTACTGTGAAGCGATGGTTAAGATGGTTTACAATACGTTTTAAAGTAGCTAATGTAAACGCCTTTTCACGTCATACATTAACCAGAAGTTTTTAGAGACTTGTACAAGTTCGGAGTGCTGCTGTAACTTTCTTTAGAAATAGTTTCTTCTCTAAGTAGTTTTAAATAATTAATTTTGAAGACTGCCTTCTCAGTAAGTGTTCTAATATTTCACCAACACAAGCCTCTTCGAAGTTTCCATTCCATTTCTCCAAAAAACTGCACTTGAGGTGTGCGTCATACTAATACAGTGAGTCCGGAAATGTTCTCCGCAGCGCCTACATGTGTCTGCGGGAGCTAGCAACAGCAGTTACGTTGGCAGCATGGCTGCCGCTTGCATCATAACAAACGAACAGTAAACATTGTACTCAACACAGCCATTCATAACAGATGCTGGAAGTTTTGTCCTTGTGTTCGAAGACAGACATCAACACGTCTACACATCTTGTCGAAGACTTTCACTAAAGTTTCTTGCGGAACGGACTGCATTATTATGATATTCACTTTAAGTTCCTCAATCGTTTTTGGATTAGTTTTGTATACCTCAGATTTAACTTCACCCCAAAGGAAATAAATTGGTGGTGTTAAATCGGGAGACCGTGGTGGCCAGAGGCCTTTAGTTATTATTCTATCCACCCAAAAAAATATTTAAAAGGTGAAGCGACTGGTGGAACGTATGTGCTGTAGCATTGTCCTGTTGAAAAAAGATCATTCAATTTCGTCTTCATTTAACTGAGCAATATACTTGTAAATTATCTCAGTGCCGTAGATATCAGAATTCACCGAACTGTGAAATAAGATTGGCCCTATTACGCCTGCTCGTGATACGGCAACCCATACACCAATTTTCTGCGAATGCAATGGTAATTTTCTTAGTGCTTTGGGATTGTCTGAAGACCAACTTCGTGAATTTTGGGAATTTACATAGCCGGATAAGAGAAACCATGCTTCATCTGAAAAAAAAAACGTTTTATTTAAAAACTTCAAGTCCATGTCGATTTATGAATCTTTGTAACCATTCACAGTACATCACTCTTTCTCCGTAATCAGTTTGTCTTAATCCATGAACCATGGTAACTTTATAAGGGAACAACTGAAGCTTGTCTCTTACAGCTTTATGAGCTGTCGACCTAGAGACTCCTGTTTGTTGAGCTAATTTTCGTGTTGATTTACTTGGACTACACGGCATTATATCGGAGATTTCATCAAGTTTTTCGTTTGTTAAAAGTGTAGGCCTGCCTGTTCATGGTACATCGTGAACTGAGCCAGTCACACGAAATTAACTTATCAAATCCCGAACGGTATCGCGGTTTGGACACTTTGAATTAGGAAACCGCGCCTGAAATCTTAATTTTACATTTTCTGTAAACTGAGCGCCTTCGCGAAAAACGTAGCTTAATCCACCAAATAAACACTCTCTCTTTAGTACGGTAGTAAACATTACCGCCTGTATACTGTTGCACTCTTCCAATAATCTATCTGAACGCTCGCTTACTGCAATACACACTGAAGACATGCATGCTCGCTTATCTGACGATTTCAAAAGCCCACAGCCCACACGCGTGGGAGTTCCCCTTTCAAGGACACAGTGCTGCCAACTAAACTGATGACGCAACCACTCGCAGCTGCACGTAGCCACTGCGGAGAACATTCTCGGGGGCCCGGTATTTCATATGTATGACATTATTTCATCTATATGAGCCAGTGCAGATTGTCAAACTTGGGATAACATTGCACACATGAGGTAAAACATAATATAACAAGCACGTTAAAGACAGAGTGGCAGAGGCTGTAACAGCAATGAGGGACATCACGATGTTAAATAATAATAATATATATATATATATATATATATATATATATATATATATATATATTTTTTTTTTTTTTTTTACGAGGGACTGTGGAAAATCTTCAAAAGACACATGTGAAGGGTCCGCACTCCACAGTAGTGTGGGATTCTTACCCACTAAAAACCCCCTCCCTTTTCCCACGATGTGTTCATCACCCCGGAACCGCTCTCGCATTACTTCAGGGTGATGTCGTGCTTACTTAGTCATTCAGACTTCTTCTTTCTTCATTTTTCTTATGGATGTTCGAACGCATCCATTTCTCTCTTCTTCTGGCGCAGGACACATTCTATGTAAATAGCTATCTGATTCCATGTTTGATCATTTCGGAGCATCATCTGTAGGATGTTGTCCGGCGTGATTGCCCCTGTAGAAGCTTGCAGATCTCTTCTATATGTTGACCAGCGTTCACACACAAAGAATGTGTGGAGCGCATCATCCTCTTCATTACAATAATGACACAAAGGACTATTAGCCACGCCTATGTGATGCAGGAATCTCCGAAAATATCCATGGCCTGTTAGGAACTGTGTCAAATAATAATTGACCTCTCCGTGGTTTCGATCAACCCAGTCAGCCAGACGCGGAATAAGTTTCTTTGTCCATCGACCTCGTGTCTCATCATCCCACTTCTGTTGCCATCGTTCCATACAATGGTTGTGTGCAGACGTCTTTGCCTGGTGTATGTCCAGTTCTTCTTTGGTGCGCCACACTTCCTGACGCTCTAAGGCAAGTAAATCAATTGGTGCTACTCCCGCTACCACTAGAACAGCAGGCTCTGAAACAGTGCGATATGCACATGAGATCCTCAGTGCTCCTCTTCGTTGTACTGCTGCTATCCTTTTACGATATTTCTCGAACTATAAGGACTCAGCCCAGATCTCAGCTCCATAGAGTAATATGGACTGGACTGTTGTCATCAGGAGACGTCGTTTGCTAGGCTTCGGACCTTTAATATTACCCATTAATCGGCTCAAAGCGGTCAAGATATTTGCTGCTTTATCCGTCACTCTTTGAATATGGGCCCAGAATGTGAGCTTCGTATCTAGCGTCACACCCAAGTACTTCGTACTCCTTGATGAATTAATCATCGTCTCTCCCACTTGCATTGGTACAAGAGTGTTGATTCTCCTTCTCGTCAGCACAACAATCTCCGTTTTATGGTCTGCTAATGACAGCTTATGTTCCGTCATCCAATCTGTGACACGTCGCATTACCTGATTGAGTTTCAGTTGCGCCAGCTCTATATCACGAGCCACAATCAGAGCAGCAACATCATCAGCATATCCTACCAATATTGCATCTTCGGGCATCTTCAGCCAAAGCAGGCCATCGTATGCAATATTCCAGAGATCTGGCCCAAGAATAGATCCTTGAGCTGCCCCAGCGGTTAATCTTTTAGTCCTATGTCCTTCCTCGGTATCGTACTGCAAAATACGGTCCTTTAGATAATCCCTCATTATCCGCATGAGGTATCTCGGTAGTCTAAATTTATCTTGAAGTGCCACCAAAATGTCACTCCACTGGGCAGAGTTAAAGGCATTCTTCAGATCTAGAGTCACAAGTAGCGTAACTTTACGTGAGTAATGGTTACCCATCTGAGCTCTGTTTGCAGTCTCTACAACTACCCGCACAGCATCAATAGTCGAGTGCCCTTTCCGAAAGCCGTATTGTTGGGCAGATAGATCTCCAGCTGATTGAACTGCCATCAATATTCTAGGCTGTAATAGTCTTTCTAATCCTTTTCCAGCCGTATCCAGCATACATAATGGCCTGTATGATGAAGGCGAATTTCCTCCCAATTTTCCTTTACTAATAAGAACTAGTCTGGCCTTCTTCCAGCAGGCACTAAAAACGCCTGCCTTCAGACATGCGTTATACATGTTCAAAAGGAGTCGCGGGCAAGCTCTTGCTGCCTCCTTAAGTGCTTCTGCTGGGATCCCATCTGGTCCAGGAGCCTTCTTGTTCCTGATAGAATTAATCGCTTTCAATAATTCTTCCTCGGTGAACAATGGTATTTCTTCAATATCAATGCAATCATCAGCTTCATCAATCCTCTCCGGATGTTCCGGAAACAGCGTACTGACTATTTCGTCCATAGTGTGTGCATCCATTATCGGATTAGAAAATGTTCCAAGTTTCTTCAATACAATCTTATATCCTAGTCCCCACGGATCGTTGTCAACTTCTTTGACCATTTCCCACCATTTGTCAGCTTTACTTCTTTTAATTGCATCCCGAAGCGCCTTTCTTGCTGATTTGTGGTCTTCGGAGAATAAGGCTGCCTCTTCTCTTCCTCTCGCTCTATGTGCCCTTCGTCTCATCCTCAGGCAGTGTCGCCTCATATCAGCAATTTCCTCCGTCCACCAGTATGCTGGCTGTTTGTGTTTTCGCGTGTTCTTCCTGCACATAGATTTATTGCAGGCTTGATGAATAAGCAACATAGTGTTCTCTACCCATTTATCCGCCGCCTCTCTCCCCTCAAATGAAATGCAACTCGTTTCAACTTTCACCATTCCTCTTTGTATTACCTCACATAACTTTTATTTATCCATATTTGTGGGATTCCAGTATGATGGTTTGCGTATGACAGCGCTTTGTTGTCGATTTTGCTGAAGTACACAGAAAGTAACATACTGATGATCGCTTCCTGTGTAGTCCTCAATCACCCGCCATTCAGATATTCTTGACAAAAAATCGTCTGAAGCTAAAGTCACATCTGGTATGGTTCCATTGCAGCCAGGTCGTCGAAAGGTAGGCGTATTTCCAACATTTACGGTCGACAATCCCAGGCTTGCAGCCATTTCCAGTATACGACGTCCTCTGGAATCTACATCCGGCATACCCCATTCCAAGGCCTTGGCATTGAAATCTCCAGCTACAATAAGGTTATTTCCCATACCACGCAATGTGTCCTCAAGGCTATCCAACTTGTTCTGGAAATCAGCAATGGGCTCGTTCGGAGTGAAGTAACAGCTCACGTACGTAAGCGTGCCATTCTTAACCCAGACGAAACCATCCTTAGAACCTTGATCTGTCACTGGATATTTTCCCAGATCCGGAATGAAAATTGCGGCTGTTCCAAGGTTGTCCGAAAACCACCCATGATGGTCCCTGTTCTGATATTGCTCACTCAGGAGAAAAATATCCACTTCCATTTCAAATGCCAATTGCGTCAAGAGATCATTGGCAGTCAAACTTCTGTAAACATTTCCTTGAAGAACTCTCACCATTTTTTGCCGATTTTAACCTTCTCGAGAGCATCCCTAAACACTATACAGGCGCCTGAACCAGGAACATGGTTCCGTTTGGTGTCATGAACCTTCTTCTCCGTGCATAGCACACATCGTGCTTCACCTTTACAGTCTGATGCTTTATGTCTGGCATCTCCACACTTGTAACAGAGTTTGCTCCTATCAGGGCCATTACAATTCCTTGCAAGATGTCCATATGACAAACAACGGAAACAGCGAGTTACCATTGCTCTCTCCCTTACCCTACCATATATCCATCCCACTTTCATTCTCCCCTCTTCCAGAAGTTTACCGGCATCTTGCTCTGCTAAATGTATAATAGCCATTTTCTGACTTCTGCTATTGGGTTCCGTGACAAAGATTTTGACTTCTCCGCTAAGTGTTTTAATGTCCCGTCTGACCACCTCCTCCACATCTGCAATAGTCGTGATGCAGTCTAAGTCCCGCACCTCCAGAGTTATTCGGGGGGTCAAGGTTCTGACATCTTCATCCTGACCAAGAGCCTCTCAACGATTTGTTGAGGTTTTCTCGACCCTCACACGTCGTAGATTTGTTCAATTCAAGAAGAACATCTCCAGACCTGGTCTTCCTAATTGACTTAATGTCCACGCCACTGTCCTCTGGTTTGACCTTGCTACGGATATCTTTAAGTACATCCGCAAAGGATCTGTCTTTTGCTGGCTGAATAAGAACAGCTTCAAGGCGCCTTCTTGGTTTAGGCCTCTTCCCTTCTTCCTTTCTTGCAGGGTTCATGACCACAGTTTGAACCTCTTCTACTCGCTGCTGAGTATTTTCAATTTCATTACTCTGTTGTTTCCTCTTCTTCTTGGGTTGAACTCTTGTCCATTTCTCCTTTTCAGTGTTCTCTGGAATTGTTCCCGAAGATATCGGAGACAATTCCTCCGCTCTTGAAGAAAGGTCCTTTTTTTGAAGCAACAGGAACTCTCTGGCTTTCTTCCAGGATCTCCGACTAGTACTCCCTGCATCTAAAGCCTCCTGCAATTTTTTCAACCCAACTTGAATCTCCAGCTTCATATTCCTTTGGGGGATAGCCAAAATGCTCTCCAAAAGCGCCTTAGCAATGTCAAGATACTCCTGTTCTTTGTTTTCATTGTCCGATATCTGCTGTCTTAAGACGGCGAACTTATCGGCATCCAATGCTCCTTGACTCAGTATTTCCTCCATGGCAATGCTACGGGTTAAAAATGTCTGCCGAAACAGAGAGATCTAAACGCCCTTGCCGCCTCCTGGCGACAGAACCTTAACTACTACTAATACCAGACGGCTTTGGAAGTTACGGCAAGACCTTGTACTAACAATACCCTAACCTCTACTTGGACCAAAGATGATATTTCGAGCTCGTTTGTTTGAGATGATTCTACCACTTCTTAACCTCAAATTGGTTATAACATTACAATATACAAGCGATAAAATAACCAAAAATGTATATTGCACCAACAACAGAGTTATTTATATTAACTGAAATGTACACTGACCTGTTCCCAATTATAACACAAACCAATGATACCTTCTTCTCATGCAAATGCTCATTTTATACACACCAAATCATCAACACCACTATCGTAATCATGGCACCTAACAATAATCTCAATAATAATAATAATAATAATAATAATAATAATAATAATAATAATAATATAGTATGGCCTCGGGTGCCAGGTGCAAGCTTTGTTATTTGACACCCAAAGGGTAGCTTGCATGTCGAATTTCGTTGTTCCTCACTATGAAAATCAAAGATATTAGATATCTAAGCTCCTTGAACGCTATAGCGCTTTCTAGAAGAGAAATGAGGAACTTTGTGTTGGCGAAAACTCCCGAGATTATTTTTGACATTATGAACATGGCCTACTGAATTCAAATGGGTTATTTGACATGCAAACATCGTATGACATGGTGTCATAATTTTTGCCGCCTTTCAAAAATCACTTACCACGGTCGGGAGTGAACCTGCAAGCTTGGGGGTTAGTAGACCGACACGTTGACCACTCACCCACCGTGGCAAACACGATGTTAAATAACTTATCAACAAAGACTGCAATGAAACTCTTCAAGTAAAAATCACACCAATATTCACGTATGGCTTAGAAATAATTTGGCAAAACCTCCAAGATATAGAAAACGTTAAGACCATATATATGAAGAAAACGACTTTATCAAGAATTGCTGAGAGATCATTTCTACACGCACGAACTTCGACTATAAATGATGTTACCGTCTACCCCTGCGTATAACAAGCTTCAATCAGAACTAAAGTTCAAGAAAAGTCGTTTATGGGGGGGCTTCCACACCACTGAAGCTATGACCACAACAGACTGGATGAAAGCTGACTATGATCTGAGACATCTAGTGACCAGAATGGAAACCCACGGTTTTCATCATCAAGTGTGTGCTACCGTCTGATAGTGTGTAAAGAAAGGTGTGATAGATATCACGTACTAACTTGCCCTGAAAGACTTGCATCATTATCAAATTTCTGTACTCATCTGTAATTGAAGGGTTCATTGCAAGAACTAGACAAGTCCAAAAATTAAATTGTTCAGAAACTTAAAAAAAAGAACAAAAAATAAAACAGTATAGCTTCATTTATGCTGAAGAAAATAAAAATTGGCGGCTTTGGTGGCGTAGTTGGTAGCATGCTGAGCTTCTATATACAAGATAGCGGGTTCAAACCCGGCCGAAGCCGTCGGATTTTTTAAGAGCGTTAAAATCCCTCAGTATGCCTTTCTTCGGAGGGGAAGTTTTTTTTGTCGTGTAGCCTCCTGAGAGGCCGAGTGCAGGTTTTTCTAGTCGACGCCCGTGGGCGATGAAAGATGGAATGGATGAAGATGAATGAAATTGGGCAAGGATGTGGAAGGAAGCGGCCGTGGCCTGTCAGAAGGTACTGTCCCAGCATTTGCCTGGTGTTGAAAATGGAAAACCACGGAAAACCATTTCATGGACAGCCGACGGTGGGGCTCGAACCCACGCGTCTACCGAGTCAGCAGAGAGCTTGGCCCCTTGACATAACGCTGCGCTTTAGCCCGCGTAGCCACTACTGTCGGTGGATGGGAAGTAAAGCCGGCGGTCCCATGTCATAGATTTATGGCATGTTAAAGAACCTTCCACTAATTGCACCTGTGTGAAGCTAAATTGGATAGGTTAAGAATGTAAACAACGCTCTTAGGTTTCTACGTTCGTTGCCAAGAGCCGACTGCGGTGGCGTCTAGTAGCTAAGTTCTGAACTTGGCCTAGTAGTCGTTGACGGTGGCACATGGCGGCAAAAGTAGGAACTATTTGAAAAATTCTAAGTAGCAGTACTTAAATTAAAGAACAGATATCACACACTAATACAGTCATCACAATTAACACCGGTTATCAGACAGATTCTACACACACCCAAAGTACACGGGGCTACATGACCGCGTTATCGCAGCCCCTAAACTTAAGAACCAACCAACCAAAATAAAAATTACTTTTAGACCTATTGTCTTACTAACAGCTTAACATTGCACACAAAGGACATATATTTTATGAGGCTAGTTGAGAACACCTGAATGAACCTTTGGACTAGTCTGATTTTTGCCAAACTCTTATTTGATTACAAAAACGAAAAATATTGTAATCCTCAAAAATGATTATTTATTAGGTAAATCCTTTCAAAGTACAAACCATTATTGAATGTCAAACATTCCCGGTAATTAATTATCTTGAAAAAGCATTCGAAAAGCATTGGACTTTTGTAGAATCCCCAAAATTTCACACTCGTATATAACCCAAGCTGTCTGCTTTTTGGACACAGCAATAATATCTATACGTAGAGGAAGAAGATGTAAATATCTCAAAAAGTCAATTTTTGAATTTGTTTGATTTTTGGAATGAACCATTCAATTGTATCTATGCACATTGTGCGCGCTTCCATTATTATTATTATTATTATTATTATTATTATTATTATTATTATCTTTCCGTATATTATTCTGCTAAGGTCCCATTCCAATTTTGTACCGAAAATAAGGTCCCATTAACACCAACCTACACATATGGGGTACCTACAGGTTCAGCATAACCCAATGCATAAGCGACACGCACTCACTTACTCTTTAAATGCCTCACAATTTAATAAATACCTTAAAACATGTATATTTACAATTAAGTAATGAAAGAATGCAACACGGTAACCATGGTAACAGAATCTCACAGGTCCATCTATTTCTGTAAGACGCAATGCAATTCCAATTATTACATTACTGTGAACGTTTCCAGACGGTTATAAGGTTATCACTGAACAAAATTTAGCTGTAAAATTCATCAATACATACAGTATAATGCGCTTAAGGCGGTCAAGGGGCACTCTAGAATTTTTCACGCAATTTTCACGTGTGAGTGTGGTACGAAAGGTCTTTTTCACCCGACTATAAAAGATCTCCGAAAACAACATTTAAAGGCCCTTAAATTAACAGTGTCTGTGATATTCCCAGAAAACTAACTTCGCTCTGATATACCTATAAAGAATGACAAAACCCTAACAACTGCACCAGTAGCTGAATTGGTAAAGTCTGAATATTCATACTGTACAGCCCGGGGGCGGTACCCCCCCGAGATCCACCCCGCCATCTTTCGCCAAAACCACCCCAACTGGAAACACTATAATTCCAGAACATATCTCTGCACAGCAAGCGGCGACCACCTAAGCCTAGGAGGTTAGCCAACGGCTTGCAAAACTCACATAAACATTTGCACTAACAACTATCTGGGGCAGCTAAACTGATGCAATGCTGACTAAGCAGCGCCGAAACATATAAGAATGGAACCCGGACAGGAGGGATTATCTGTTCTGTTCTTCGCCAGCGGCTCTGCCCGACGACGTCCGTTCCAGCTCTTCACCAGGTGAGATCTAGTTTGTGCTCAGAGTCCTTTATCTTTGTAAAACACCTACCCTGACACTTTACAAATTGTACTACATTTTATATTTGTTCAAACTCCCCAAGAGGGACATCACATCACATCTACTGGCCAATAAACACATGGTCAGTAAACATACACCATTTATTACTAATCACACTCCACTTTACATCCTTATATCCCACCTGACCTTAGTCATAATTGCCCCTGACCGTAGAGGCCAATAATTGCATTGTCAAGTTCTGTTGTACTCGAGCACGCGACTCGACTGCAGAGCGTCGAGTCACTGACTCTGCACATTCATTGAATTGCTCATTCTACTCAGCTGGCAGGCTAGTTTAGCAGCCTGCACTTAGACATTCATCCCCTGGCAGATAATTGCATCCTGCAGGGACTCCCCCAATAGATTAAGAATTCACACCAACACACTACACTGGTAGTCTCTCCCAATCACGGGAAGCTACTCTCATCCGGAAGCAGCCTTCAAAATTAGCACACTAACACTACCGTGTTTATCCCAACCCCAACCAAGGGATAAAACATATTTGGTGGAGGCGCGACTACCACGCAAAATAAGGGTAAGGGACTCAAACAACGAGCCCTCGTGGTAGAGCGATCCGTACCGCAAACAGCCAAGCAAAAGTTTTTTTTGAGTGACAGCATTATTTTTTCCCTTCACTCTAGGAACACAAGGGGAATTTTAGTCAAAACACCCCCTCCCCCCCTAGAAAGAATCAGAAATCTAATACATTAGAAGCCGCACACATTTCTTCTTATACATACACTTGATTCAGGATGGCCCCTCTATACCGTCTAGCTGTGCTGAGGAGCTTTGGGGAATACCAGGAATTAATTGCCTGGCACAAGGTCTTTGAGACAAGACAGGACTACCTCAGAAGTTACCAGCAGCTCCTGCACACCCAGTATATGCGAGTTATAAGGGCACTTGTCCGGCCACTACGCAGCGCCAAGAATCGAAAGATTCGAGCGAAAATCCCCACCCTCCGTACACAAATTACTACAGCACAGTGGAAATTACACTGCCGACACGAGATCATGTTCCAACAATGGGAGACACTCATCAAAGAACACAAATGGATAGGGAGTAACGGTACCAAAGTTGCCGAACAGGCCATACGCCTGAATACGCAGTAGTCTGGGCCGATAACCTAGATGTTAGGCCCCTTAAAACAACAATTATCATCATCATGAATACGCAGTACGCCCAAATTTGGGAGGAATATAGGGAACTCCAAGCCAACAAGGCCATTTTTGAGTTCATGGCCGGGCCACCAGCCCAGCCAAGAGAGGACATGGGCGTAGATACGCTAACTCAGCAATTCGCGAGGATGTCCCTCTCGACACGCACCGCCACACATGGGAAGGAGTCTGCCGTGGCCATAGGCCAGAAATCGGTCAGACCACCCTCCAATACATTGCAAGAACACACATAGACAATTACACGACCCCTACCGCCAGTTCAGAGGGCGATTTCGCCAGAATGGAAGCGGACAATAACATATGCACACCCAGTGCAAAGACATACAGGGAAATTGTTTACAGTTCACCAGGATGTAACACACACGCCTGCACACACTATCCTGCCACCGAAACAAAATACACGGGGTTAAGGAAAATTTTACCGCCCACCCCTCGCGGCCAGGTAGACAGGAGGGCATACACGCGCACAGACACTAATAGATTAGCGCGGAGCCAACACAGCCCTTCAGGCGCCAGCATACCTACGCCTATTAACAGGCAATACGGGGAACGTAGGCTTAGGCCTGCTTTACTTAAAACACCCCTGAAAGACAGTAAAGAAGCACTTCAATGGGAACCTGAAGCCTATGCCTTCATAACAGGGCGCAATAATTCACCCCGACGAGCGAGGGCGTGCGCACAATAGTGAAATTCACTGACCGCACAAGCCCATGGATAAATGTTCCCAAGACCCTCACGGGGGCGCGTACACACAATTAACACGAAAGACAGGTTCTACCCCTGTAGAGGGTAAACACGCAAAAAAAACACATGCACAGAACTGTACAATTTGCATGCATACATATATATTTTACCCATAAGTGTACGCTATTTCTTACGCTGCCCAGAGCAGGAATTTTTCTTGTCCCCTATGATGTCGCTCAGACTAAGCGTAAATACCAGTGGATAACACTCACAATTCAGGGGAAAATACTGTAACATATTTTTGAAGTCACACAGTAAACACAGTTATCATAAAAAGAGACAAAAAAAATAACAAAACTGTCACAGAGACACAGGCCCAAAGGGCAACAGGAATGCTCATCCTGAACAAAGACGGTCCCAAACCTGCGACCTTCTGAATACCAGGAGCGCAAGGTCGGGTAGCCATCCAATTGAAGGATACAGCGATAAGGGACAGTCACGCTAACAGGAACATATTCGCACCAGACCTACAATAACACAAAATTTGGGGACACACAATATATGAACAGAGGTAGGGTATTTTACATGACGAGGAACCAAAGGCACACTGTATATGCAGACAATAGAAAAGTGTGTCAGCAAACCCACACACATTGTCTCAACACATGTGATAAGCGGACCGCCAGACTAGCAAGCAAGTACTTCCAACACAATTGAAACTTGACACTATCGCCAGTCAGCGATAAGACATAAATGAACATGCGACATTCGCTAGTATCAGACAGGCTAGGAGCGCTATCGCTCTGGCAGTCATACACAAAATCCTTCACGCCATTTTCAAAGCCGGATAACTCCCGAAATTAAAGTACGAGGGACGTTCCGAATTACACAAAATACTCACTTTAACGTACATTTTCGCACACGTATCTCAAACATACAATACACGCCATGGTACATAAAACACAGAAAATGTGGTCCCGAGGCATTAGACTACGCATTAGCCTAAGGCATATGCGCACACACAGAAACACGATACAAACGTGCCAAAAAGGAAGCTAGCCAACGGCATTTTTGGCGCGACAACACAATCAGAGGCCACACTAGGGACGCACAAAATCCCAACAGACAACGCAGACATAAAACATGGAGCGCTACACGGGATCACGGGTCTGAATACCCAATAAAACCGGACGCCGTGAAAAACAAAAATTGTTGACCGAAGAAAGATCAGTTACATACAACACTCAGGTTTTTCAACATGGAAAGTCAGAAAACTCAGCCAGCGCGACTAGACACCAGATAGACACATTTTCAGGGGAAAATTTACTCCCACCTAGACGGACAATGGCCAAAATTAAGGCAATCCGCAAGTACGTCCAAATTAAGCCAGGAATATGGACACGGGGACAGACAATTTCACGGGCAGCATCGCACAAACAGCATGCATACACAATTCCATACAGAAAATACCATAGGGTCCCATACAGACACTGTGCCCCATAGAGTATTGCTATAAGTGAAGATAGGCATAAGAATATTTAAATTATATGTATATGAATGACATATTATTACTGTGTACACGCTTTAAACATACACTAGAGGTGGCAAATGCATTGCACTCATGCCATATACAAGCACATAAACGATTGATCCACACAATCATGAACACAGGGAGGTTCTTTAACATACATATAGGCGCGTAGGTTCGTTCTAAGGTACTCGCTATAACAGCCTACCTAGGGCATTAGCGACCCCGGGACTGCCAATAGGAGACGTACCGGGAACGCCAGGCCTCCACGGAGACCGCAAGACACTTTTCTTTGAACCATAGCGCCCGACACCTGAATACGGGGGACGCCACTCTCTCAAACAAACCCCCTCACAAAACAGGTAACACCACATCTCTAAGGCCAAAAATCATGGCAATTTGGATTACTCCGAACATAGGCAATAGACTTGCTAGACACAAATCATAGATAATTACATAAAGCAGAGGTATTGCGGAAGCAAAGTCCAAACAAGCTTGGGAGCGACATAATGACAGGTTAACACATTGGCCTTCCTAGAATGTAAAACACATGTCAACATACGGACAGTGGCGAAAGTCACGTTCCGCCAGCCTTCATACATAACGTTAGAGACTTTCTGTATACAAGGACACAAAAACAAATACACAAAAAACACTGCGTTGCGAATAAGCGAATTCCAGCGCGTCGTAACACACTGTTGCCGGTAGACATTTTCATCATAGCCAGACGTGACAATGACACGCAGACATGATGACACTGGCACAAAAACAATAACAATAACGACATACAGTGACACGGATGTTGACACAGGATTCAGCGCTATTACAATAGGCCTTGCATCCAGTAATGCACAAATACTATGGGCCGGATTCATCTTAGGTATACAGGAACATGTCTACAAGGGTGTTAACACGCAATACGCGGCACCTGACAATCAGCCACGCGACACGAGATAAGCCTTCTCCGATAACGTCCCACGCGCCGGCGGACGTCAGCGATACGCGACCTCACGCACACAGCCGTGCTAATTACAGCCACGGGCACCTCCTTCCTACACGCGCCCAACACTCAGGAGCGAACACAGACAGAGTCCATGAGGGAACAACCTCCCCCCCTAATAATTTCTTTTCTTGTTTTTTTTTCTAAAAATCATTACAGGCGATCACGCTATAACAATTTATACCTACAATCAAATGCTACCCCAACGTTATGAACAGGATACCAGGTTAAGCCGTGACATCACGGCGTCGCCGCACTCAAACATCCTAAGGGCAGCCCGAGGGCGGTGCCCACAGACACAAACATTTTCCCACAACGTAGGTATCACAGACCCACAGGCATTCCACAGACTGGCATTTTAAGAATACAGCGGGTGCTTTATGGCATCTCAACTTAGCCAGTATACATCCCAAGGAGCGAGTAGAGAACACATAGTGACTAAGAGAGGATGACACACTACCACAGGAGTAGAGATGGATAATAACGTCAGGATGGCCATGGTACCAACTACGGGCTACCATCCCAGCACCCTTCTTCCTATATACCCTGTCACCTACAACACTATCCAACACAGACATACAGACACATAAAACACCTACACTACATCTCAAAAATATACATCGGGGTTGATAGACTTCATGCGTCTAACAAATTAAGGTATGCTACACCTTGGCCCCAATCGCCTACACCTGAGTATTAGAGGTGAGTCGGAAAACAATATAAAGCGCAATGCACATCTCTGTGTAGAGAGATGAGGCCATACTTATATTAACAAGTATTTTTATTAAATAATCCCGCATGCAAGGGACATAGACTTATTATACCTTGACACACGCCTTATCCTCAAGTGAGAGCGGACACGCCTCATATCCATCCCAATGCATGAAATATCCTATCCATATACCAGGGATTGTATCATTATTACACCCGCATGACATTTTTAAAATTTTGCACACCTGGGAAAAACCCGCCCCATCCACTCACAGTAAACACCTCCTAGGAGCATCATCGGCTCCCGGCCACCATTAACATGGAGACCAACGATGCTCGACCCCCTCCTACCACGCTTTAAGCCAATTCAGCAAATAACACCCCCGGATCCTAATAACAAGGGCCCAAACGCCCTACAAACCTACTAACACCTCTAGGAAATTACCAAGGCATCACCGCTGGAAATCCGACATGGCATGACAAGCCTAAAGTAGACACTGCATTTAGAAGATCCTACAACCCCAGAACACTAAAAAAATACGTAATTACATGGTAACATATTTACAAAGCACACTTATTTAAAAAAAGGAATCTGATATCACACTAGATGGTGACGAGAAGGTAAACGGAGGGAGCAGAAGCTCCATGGAAGGGCAGGGACGGGGCCAGACGCCAACAGATCCTGACCCAGATCAATGACTGATAGACGAAGGGTTGAAGCATCGATGACTTGGCGCGGGCAAACGTCGAGGTCTAGGGTGTGCCTAGCCTGCCCTCTTGTCGGAGAAAGTTACACCCAATATGCACCACGGTCATCGAAGCCAAACCTGCAGGGGAGACTTTTGACGGCTAGTAGGAGAATTAGCCAGCTCCACACTAGACTCAGGAGACGAACCTAGAGACGACCACATTAGGACTAGACTTGTAGTTTGCATGTAACATAAGTAGAGTTCCTATGGCGGGGAACTAGTCTTCCATTTCGAGGAAGTGAAGCAGGGTCTCAGGATTCAGCGGGACCAATCCTAGATCCGCCAAGTCCTTGTCCCGGAAGACAAGGTGAAGACGATTTAATAAATAATAACAAATGAACAATAAATAATGCATATGGAATGAATGCGATCATTCGAACCCGTGCCCACATAAATGGATGACACCGAGTCTCCAGAGCCTAAATGGTAACGCACCGGGCGCCAGAGATATTAAATAGGTATGCAACGGGCTGCTAAAAGGGGTTTTGTGGGCAAACCCAATGATAAATATACATGAATGATAAATGGAGAATAATGCCAACACAGGCAGGTATAAGAACAACGGAAAGGATATCCGCGCGAGGCGTTTGCTCCTTCGCAACGCCGTCGCGCAGGCCTATATTAATTACTAAGGTGGGGATGCCGACAATTAGTATTAAGGGATGGGACTACGGGCCACTGCTGGGTTCCAGTCCCGGCAGGATGTCACAAGGGCACCTCGGGAGGGAAACCGACCGGGGGAGCCTCCGATCAAAATTCAAGTATGTAAGGCAGTTCCATTCAAAAGGCAACTTAGACTTAAGCAACTTTAATAAGCACTGTTGTAAAACAGCAGCTAGAGCACATTTCGGCACTAGACTAAGGACCATTTCGGCTTGTAATTACAATATATATATGTCTTTTTTAATGTTAACTAACATAATTTAGGCTAAGTACCTTTTAAATAACATAGAGCGTTCGGCACCTGGCAACTAGATGTTACCAGGGTAAGACCGACAATACATTGAGATAAATAGGAATATGCGATGCGAACGCGATAAGAGCGTTCGGCACCTGGCGGCTAGACGTTGCCAGGATAAGTCCGACAAATCAATAAAGTAGCAATAAGTAAACATAACGGGGCGGAGACACTGAAGCCGTCCGACCCATCAGCGAGGTATACGGTACAGCCACTGGAGCTGACCGACCCCGATAATACACGAGACGTCCGAAGAGGTCTCAAGGGCGGTGGCATCATCCAAACCGACCCTTAAAACAGCGCTGCGCGATACGTGCACATAATGTATTGGCCACATGTGCTTAATTTACATGCCTTTCCTTTCAGCAAAGAGCTCCACCACTGCAGCATCATGGGAACGCTGACAACATGATCATTACCAGGTAAAGGTGACGTCACGACACACAAATACACTCATACACTTGTATACACGGAGGCGACATGACAAATACACAGGAAGACAGGAGTATATTCATAAGTATAACAATAAGGCTGTAGCCGGTTTAGGTTAAGCTAGACTTAAAAGGTGCACAGTAGACATAAGTATGTGTACGAGATACAACCAAAATGTATGTGGATATTATATCACACCCTATTTCAGGCACACCAGGAGGCGCTCTCTACGCACGTTCCACCGAAAAGGGGAACTAACTAATAAATTATTATTTTCCAGATCATCAGCACCATACACATGTCTTTTGTAAATATATTTCCAACACCAGCTTGTACACACTCTCTACCACGACACACACACACAAAATATTCACCGATTTCCCGTCACACTAATAAAGTGATGACAACAGGCGGCGGTTACGCGAGGTGACCGTGGGGCACCGAGTGGAGCTGACGCAACACACGACAGACGCTTGAATAAGGAGCGGATGCGATAGCCAGGAAAGACGTAGCTTTGTGAACGTCTATCCTAGCCATCAAGGTGAATTCTTCCACTAACGGAGGAAAATTCACAACAGCGGTTGAACGGTTTAACCACTAAACCACAGAAGCAGATCAAAAGACACAGATGAATGGCACAAGGTAAAAGTGGCCAAGAAAGAAAAGCGCTATGGCCATATGCATAGGAGAAAGGTACTCATAAGCAGAAAAGATTTAGTAGTAATAATAATATAATTAAGCGTAGCATGTAAGAATTGTAATCGAAAATTGTAAGAAATTGTAAAACCGTCAAAGCACGAGAAATATGAAGAATACACATAAAGCACTGCAACATTCTAACACCAAACACGTTTCTACACACTTTTGTCTCTTTCCTTTCTATTCTACTAACGATAACATTTGTGAAGGTGTCCCGTTTCATCCCAACGACAATAAATCATTCGGATATACCTTTAACTTATACCCTGGGGCACCTGTTTTTCTATTTTCTTCCATCTTTTATACAATACCTTGCAGGGAGCAATTTTTTCCCACACAGCGTCGGACGGCACAACCACCCGTCCGACCATGTTTTTTTTCCTTCCTGCATAATACAAACACGCATATAACTTCAAGAACATGTATTTTTCAGTATTTTTTTATTTTTATTATTTCCAATGTCAAATTTCATAGTGATTAATTTTAGATGAACAATTAACTATATATACCCAAACCTCACCCCCTCTGAGCACACGCTGAACTCACATCATCACCAGGATAACACGACATCGATACACCTACACGACACCGACACTGAAGAAGAGGAAGAAGAAGAGAGACAAGAAGAAAACGAGGAAACATCATTACAACGACACGCCCACTCTATTTTCCGTGCGCGAGGCCGCGAACAAACGGCGAAGGGGACTTGTACAGCCCGGGGGCAGTACCCCCTGAGATCCACCCCGCCATCTTTCGCCAAAACCACCCCAACTGGAAACACTATAATTCCAGAACATATCTCTACACAGCAAGCGGCGACCACCTAAGCCTAGGAGGTTAGCCAACGGCTTGCAAAACTCACATAAACATTTACACTAACAGCTATCTGGGGCAGCTACACTGATGCAATGCTGACTAAGCAGCGCCGAAACATATAAGAATGGAACCCGGACAGGAGGGATTATCTGTTCTGTTCTTCGCCAGCGGCACTGCCCGACGACGTCCGTCCCAGCTCTTCACCAGGTGAGATCTAGTTTGTGCTCAGAGTCCTTTATCTTTGTAAAACACCTACCCTGACACTTTACAAATTGTACTACATTTTATATTTATTCAAACTCCCCAAGAGGGACATCACATCACATCTACTGGCCAATAAACACATGGTCAGTAAACATACACCATTTATTACTAATCACACTCCACTTTACATCCTTATACCCCACCTGACCTTAGTCATAATTGCCCCTGACCGTAGAGGCCAATAATTGCATTGTCAGGTTCTGTTGTACTCGAGCATGCGACTCGACTGCAGAGCGTCGAGTCACTGACTCTGCACATTCATTGAATTGCTCATTCTACTCAGCTGGCAGGCTAGTTTAGCAGCCTGCACTTAGACATTCATCCCCTGGCAGATAATTGCATCCTGCAGGGACGCCCCCAATAGATTAAGCATTCACACCAACACACTACACTGGTAGTCTCTCCCAATCACGGGAAGCTACTCTCATCCGGAAGCAGCCTTCAAAATTAGCACACTAACACTACCGTGTTTATCCCAACTCCCAACCAAGGGATAAAACAATACCAAGGATAAATCAGACATAGCATTCATGATTGAGTTTTTGCTACGTGTACTCTTTACAACTAGAATATTCGCGGGCGAAGCCGCGACGGGTAATGCTAGTTATTATTATTTCATCTATTCTGTCTATGTTTAGAACACTTTCAATATTACTCATAGATTCATATAAATTATTGATTTCTATCTTCTCTTCATACTTTGCAGAAGATTCAGCTCAACAAGGGTGATCAAATGTTTGCGTCCAATTCCACGATCATGCTGGGAAACATAATATCATATCGGTACATAAAATACCTTTCTACTTCTTTCTACAGGGCTACTATGTTACTAGTTATTTAGTTACTGTTGTTTTAAGGGGAGGAACTACGAGGTCATCTGCCCCTAAACTAGTATGTTACTTGTAACACAATTAGATGCTGGCATCGACCTGTGAGGGAGGAAATGGTTGAAACTAGACAAGGAGTTGGAAGGAAGCGACCGTGGCCTGTTATAAAGTATGGACTGGAGTGGAAAATGACAAATCATAGAAAATCATTTTAAGGACCTTCGACGGTGAAGTGTGAATCCTCACGTTTCTCGAGTGCCTGGCCGCATACTCATAGGTTCCTCTATTATTATCTTTAATTTCTCATAATTAGCCTATGGTACAAATCAGTTTACAATATACGGATTTGGAATCAAGTATCCTGTAAACTTATTACTGTGATAAAAATAACCTGACAATATGGCACGTATCCAGCAGCACTACCATCTGTATTCTGGCAATCAGGTGTTTCATTAGCAGTTCCACCAAAGCCATAGCCAACGTCTTTGGAACAACTCACGTGGAAGAGATCA
Organism: Meconema thalassinum; assembly: GCA_946902985.2. NCBI lineage: Eukaryota > Metazoa > Arthropoda > Insecta > Orthoptera > Tettigoniidae > Meconema > Meconema thalassinum. Next base: position 221,714,741 of record OX336391.1, read on the forward strand.
CCACTGGCAAAATCCTCACGCATTTTAGTCCCCTAGTTTTCGCATTTCTTCCGCCAACGGTGCGTACTTGTTTGTCTTTTTAGCTTGGGTAGTTTGCATATTTTGGCTAAGTGGGACAGCAACGTCTATCAAGTAGGCCTTTTGGTTCCTTTTGTTGAGATAGACAATATCAGGTTGATTGGCCAAGATTTTCTGGTCGGTTAAAATAGGTCTATCCCAATACATCTTACAAGCCTCATTTTTAAGCACGTTGGCAGGCTGGTAATTGTAGTACACCATGCTCGTATCCAGAAGTCCAGATTTTATAGCTAGCTCTTGATGTAAGATCTTAGCAACATCATTGTGCCTCTTGGTATACTCTATACCAGCCAGCGTTGAGCAGCCACCGATGATATAATCGATGATTTCCAGCGCTGAGGTGCATCTACGACATCGATCATCTGCTACATTCTCTTTAAGGATGTGCTTTCTATAATTTTTGTTGCAATGACACGATCCTGTATCGCAATTTCAAAGCCCTCAGTTTCACTGAAGAGCGAACCATGCTTCAACCATAAGATCGAAAATGATCGGTCAACATGATGTTGGCTGAGCATGTGAGGGTGTACACCATGCAGTTCTTTTCGTAACCATGCCATCTGGCGCTGTTCAAAGGAAGTAACGTGCTCTTTTGTATCATATTGCATGTCTGCAAGTCGCAGTGGTGTGAATCTCTTATCACTTTCAACAATGACTTCATACAGAGGAGTATTTCTTGCGCCGAAGAAGTACTGTCACAGACGTTCCACTTGCCTACTTTGGGCGATTGTGAGTTCCATGACCCCTCGACCGCCTTCGCTCCGTGGTAGTGTGATACGCTCGATCGCTGCCTTTGGATGATGAAGCCGATATTTTGTCATTGACACTCGTACTCTCCGTTCTATCTGCTCCAAATCTGTCTTAGACCACTTAACGATCCCGAACGAATACGTAAGTACTGCCCAGGTGTTAAGGGCTTTGATCTTCTAGCCTGCATCCAAGTATGATTTCAAAACCATATCCACTCGATTAAAGAACTTCTTCTGTAAATTGGCTTTAATTTGTGTGTGTCGGATCCCTCGAAGCTGAAGAAAGAAGTATTTGTAGGTCTCGCCCTCATCCAAACACTCGATTAGCTCATCTAGACCAACATCGAAGCCCTCTGCTCTATCAAGTTTCCCTCTTGTCAGTATGATCGCCTTGTGTTTTTAAGTCCGAATTCCATCGCTATATCGTCGCTAAACGTTTGCGTATTATTATTATTATTATTATTACCGACAGTGGTGGCTATGCTCGCTAAAGCGCTGCGTTAGGTCATGGGGTCAAGCACTCTGCTGACTCGGTCGACGCGTGGGTTCGAGCCCCACCGTCGGCCGTCCTTGAAATGGTTTTCCGTGGTTTCCCCATTTTCAACTCCAGGCAAATGCTGGGACGATACCTTCTGACAGGCCACGGCCACTTCCTTCCACATCCTTGCCCAGTTTCATTCACCATCATTCATTTCATCTCTCATTAACTCCTCTCATGAGGTTGGCGTCAGGAAGGGCATCCGGCCGTAAAAGACTTCCATCGCATCTCATCCCCGACCCCGTTGAAAACGGGAATAATAAGGGGTAGACATACATTATTATTATTTTCTTTCGTTTCGGTCATTTATAGACCACGCTGTTTCAACTGACTCACTTATTTCGAAAAGGTAACATGTGCACCTTTTGTTACATTGCGTTTTTTCTTTCAGCCACACGTCTGTCATTCCCTTCCGGCACCATTTTTAGTTCAAAAGGTGACATATGACGTCTCCTGCTTGTACAAAGTGAAGCGCGTATCCAGTCGTTTGGTTCGAAACCATCACATGTCCCTTATTTGTTGCCTTTCCGTCCGCAGTAACATTTCTATTCAGACAGGAGCATAGGGAAGAAGGTACCAAAGGTGAGAAAGTAACGTTCCAAATGAGTCCTACAATACGCCGTGAGGTGTTGCAAAGAGGAATGTAGTAAAGAACCAAACTAGCGGCCAGTCCTCATCCTGAAGAGAAATTCGTGTTTTGTTGTTAATACTTTTAGGGGCTTTGTGACATCGTGGTCATGTATCCCTGTGCACTTTGCTGTGTTTAGGAGTTGTCTGATTACCTGTGTCAATGTGATTTCTATACTGTTGTGTGTATTTGTAAGTGAGGTAGGATTTGGGTAGGAAGCGGCCATGGCCTTAAGTTAGGTGCTATCACGACAATTTGTCTCTGGAGTAGAAGTGGGGAAACCACGGGAAGCCACTTCCTGAATGGCTGAGATGGGAATCTATCCGATCTCTTCTCAGTTTTGTCTCACGAGGTTGAGTGTACCCTGTTCATGCCCTCACACCAGAATTCAAATCTGTATCTCGGAGGTATAATTACAGGAGAGCAGTTTGAAGATGTTTCACTCAGTTTTCCCTTGATTTTCTCGCTTGTTAGTGGCGTGTTCGTAACAAAATTTAAACTGTGTTTCTTTAGTGCATGGAAAATCCACCAGACTGTGCAGAAGTATACAACACTATGCCCAGATGGTGTTGTATAGCTCTGTGTAGAGGAGAAGAACCCTATAAATTTGTGCTAATAAACCCATTTTGGAGAAAAACCTCCCATGTACAGAAATATCTTGGCAGAGCCGGGATTTGAACCCAGACCTCCGAGGTGACAGTCAAGAATGCTAGCCGCTGCACCAGGAAGTGGACAGAGTGATATTCAATTCGCATTCTGTCCTCTGACGCTGACCAAAGAAGAAATTTAGTAATGGAAAGCGAAGCTTGTGGTTTAACGTGACTGTTAATCTCGCGATCATGAGCGACGGGACCTCCTCTTTACGTGGAATCCGAACCACAGGAAGTGGACAGAGTGATATTCAATTCGCTTTCAGTTCTCTGACGCTGACCAAAGAAGAAATTTGGTAATGGAAAGCGAAGCTTGTGGTTTAACGTGACTGTTACTCTTGCGATCATGAGCCACGGGACCTCCTTTTTACGTGGAATCCGATCCATAGGACATGGCATTTCACTTCGAAAATATCACATGCCTTGGCCGGGAATAGAACCTGGTCCGCCTTGGGGAGAGGTATACGACTTGACCGCTGCGCCATCACGCCCATTTAGTAATGGCTTTGCATTTGAGAAGTGCTGATAAATTACACCTGGAATGTTTGCCTGCGGGTTTGCTCTGTCCTACTCCAGTTACAGTATGATGCTAATGCTGAACACAGCCGAGACAAACGTTCCGCATTATATCACTTCTAACTGGAGGCATTCAAATGAATGTTGCTCGCAAGTTAGATGATGTGCTCTCTGAATTATTGTTATCACTGTCACGTGAAATGCCAGGGAAAATAAAATTAATAACACGCACGTCTACCCCTTTTGTGCGATCTCCGGTGAAATGTTCGTTCTCATGTCTTTCCTCTTGCTCTGATTCTCCTTTCAGCACCGAGCTTGAGCAGGGTTCTCGCATGATTACACAACAAACGTTACACCAACCAGTCGCTTGAAAATATGGTGAATTATCACTTTAATTGTTAAATGTATCCATATAGGGCTACGTTTTTAATGGCGCATTTTCAAGGAATATTCACTGTTTAGTTTTGTTTGGTCTCCAGATGCAAGCTTAATGTTTTTGCGTGTTCCATGCATAAATAGTGATCATAAATTTGATTTAAATGGACCAAGGCGCACGTGTCTAATCACAATGCATAATGCTTCGGTGGCGTAGTCGGTAGCATGCTGAAATGCTATGCCCAATATCACGGGTTCAAACCTGGCCGAAGTCAGCGGATTTTTAAGAACTTTAAAATCCTTCAGTATGCCTTCCTCCGGAGAGGAAGTAAAGCCAGAGGGCCCATGTCATAGATTTATGCCATGTAAAAGAACCTACCAATATTATTGGTAGTGTGTAGCCAAATTTATAGATTATTTGGTTAGAAACGCTCTATCAAGTTCCAATGTTCGTCAGTGACAGTTGCATCTGATAGCCAAAGTTGGAACTACTTGAAGTTGAATTTGCTGGGAGCCCAAGGGCGTTCAATTAAAATACCCTGCTTTAGTCATTGGCTGCAAAACTTAAAAAAATGTAATTTATTCAATAAGTAAGGATTGTGATTTCTAACCGTTTGAATCATCAATATTAGTCAAATTCTAATTCACGTATCAACGTCAACAAGGTCTCAAATTAACGATAGTTAAATTAGAAATGCCCTCTACTAAAAAACAAGTCTTCTATGCCCAAGATCGCGGGTTGAAACCTGGCCATAGACGTCGGATTTTTTAAGAGCGTTGAAAATCCCTCAGTATGCCTTCCTTCGGAGGGGAAGTAAAGCCGGCGGTCCCATGTCATAGATTTATGGCATGTTAAAGAACCTTCCACTAATTACATCTGTGTGAAGCTAAAATGTAGGTTAGGTTAAACATTTGACACTCTTAGGTTCCGACGTTCGTCGCCGGGAGCCGACTGCGATGGCATCTGGTAACCAGTTCTGAACTAGTAGTCGTTGACGGTTGCGTTTGGCGGCAACAGTAGGAACTACTTGGAAAAATTTAATGTCTGCAGTCCTTATTTGAATTGAAAACAGATAACACAAACTAATACAGTCATCACAATTAACACCGGTTATCAGACAGATTCTACACACACCCAAGGTACACGGGACTACATGACCACGTTGTCGCAGCCCCTAAACCGAGGAACCAACCAACCAACCAACCAACCAAAAAGACAAGTTCCTATTCAAAAACTGAATATGACTAAAGGAAAAAAATATTTTTAAAATTTTACATATTTGACAGAATGTGTTATATTTCTTGGTATAATAGTGATAAACTAATACGAGGGTTTTTTTTCCAAGTTCCGATGGACTGTATGAAAATAACAGATTGACATACTAAACTAATTTTACTACTAAATGTTTGCTTGTTTTGTACTTATATTTCAACATAATCGCCAAAACGATTGAAACATTTGTCGTATCGCTACACCAGCTTTCCAATGCCCTCGGCAAAAGATTCTGCCGCCACTGAGCTGGGTATGTCTGGACTGTCTCCTGAAGTGTTTCCTTTTTGGCGAGGCGTTGCTGCCCAGCCAAACCTTCCATTCTCGAAAAAGGTGAAAATCATTCAGTGCTTATTTGGACTAAACGGCGGATGGTCCAAATCTTCCCATTTGAATTCTTTGAGAAAATCTATCGTAACGTTGGCACAGTGTAGTCGTGAATGATGTTCTTTACGTTCTACATAACCTTAAAAAAATAAAAATGGTTTGTTGAAAATAATGGAAACTTCCTTAATACCTCAATCGTAATGGAGAAGTATACAAAGGTGTGCGAAAATTGTTGTTGTTAATTCATTTGAGGGGCTTGGGAAATATTGGTCATCAATTACGTGAAGTTGACCGGGACTTGTCTGATAACCGGTATTCCTGTGATGACAGTAGTAGTGTGTGTGACTGTATTAGGAACACTGGATGAGGTAGGTGCTCCGGGATATGCCTGAAGGGAGTGTGAAAAAATGAACAGGGAAAAGCCACACACAGGATAGCGGCTGTCAGCTCTGAGTTTCGAACCTGAGATCTCCTGACTTGCTTCAGCTGTCCTTGCGATGGTGGTGCATGATTTAATGAGCACGCTTACGCCGCAGCGTGGTGCACTATAAGGGAAAAAAGGAAAAAGAAAAAGAATTTTAGAAAAGTGACGAGTTCGTACAGTGAAATTGTATTTAACAGATGATATAAGGATACACAACAGTACAGCACCGTTTACTTCAACATAGTCACCAATCTTGTCCAAACACTTGTTCGAATGGTACGCATCGACTCTGGCATGGAAGAGATCTGCGCCCAGTTCCTGAAGCCACGTTATCGAGGAATGCTACATTGTCGCATCATCGTTAAATCCCTTACCACTGTGGTGTTTCTTCACCGGCCCGAAGAGATGAAAATCTCTGATGGACATGCTTGTTAGTTAATTATTGAGATGTTAAGGGGCTGAACTACGAGGTCATCTGCCCCTCTTAACATAGATTAAAGTATACAAATTTGGAGTAAAATTAATAATTTAGAGGTGGATATCTAAATATGAAAAAATCGAAAATGAATAAAACAAAAATTAAATCAAACCATAATAATAAACAAAATTATGGAAGAAACAGACAATTCAGAATTCAAAAACGAACAAGTGTTTCTCATCCATCTTGTCGTTATAAACGAATTATGATGGGTTTCCAGGGTTTGTTTGTCAATAAACATACAGACACATATATACTATAACTACTATGTACATAAGTATTTACAGGGTACACCTTTATACTACTGTCTGCACGGCGGTAATCACAATACATCAACTGTACACTAAGCTGTGCAGTCCTTACAGTCTCCACAGCTCACCGCTTGTCCCACTGCCGCCGAGGTTTCTACCAACCAAGAACCGCTGAGTTGGATGCTAATCCAGTCCTGGCCGTACCGCGTCGAACCCGGGGCCTCACACGCGTTTTCCGAAACACTGCTTCAGCAAGCTATCAGTGCTCTGGACTATCGCTGGTCACCTCGCTGACAGGTATGAGCTCCAAACTGCTCGCCGTAACAGTACTTGCTGATTAAATTTCAAGAGAAACTCTCTTACTATCTCACTCAATTGACCTTGACTACCGGCGGCGTATTGTTTATAAATCGGTGAACTAGAGCCCCGGTTTCGTCTGGGTGGGGTCAAACTGGACTGTTCTAGAGACCAAACAATCCAGATTCACCCCGAGTGTTTCACTTACAGGCCTAGGTGCTGATTCGCCGAGAGTACTGACGGTCCCGCCCACAGTTCCTCTTCCTCTCGTCGCCCATCCCCCAGGGACTCACAATTGGTGGGACGTATGTTGGCGACCACGGGGCCCCAGCCAAATCCGGCATGGCTGCAACAAATACCTGGCTCCACTCTGCCATCTTTCCTGTCAACCTCCATTGGTCAACTCTTGTTCTTTTACAACCCTGACGTTATTAGGGTATCGGAGGTCAAGGGAGTTTTTCGATATCCCGGCTTAATTGGTTCTTGACTCTAATTTCATGCAACCCTGGTTCTTCAAGGAGTCAGGGCTCTTATTTTCTCTTTATGATATCTTTTGCCTTTTACAGTACACAACGCCCTAAGGGAGGCAAGGCGTGTATATAGCCCCACCAACTAAGGTGCATCTTGGATAGTGCTACACCCTCAAGGGTTCAAGGTGAGGGAGCTCGGGAGTGGCGACCCCGAGGGATTCCTGAGCTGGGTGGACCCAGTACTCTTTCTCGCCTCTCCTATCTGCCTTTCATGTCTCTACTTCTTTTCAAATCCATGAATCCTCATTCTTCGAGATTATAGGGCATTTCGTTTACTTGTTTGTTTCCCGGACTCCATTTCATTTTGTCATTTCCTTCTTCTATGATCTAGTGCATAAGTTAATTTTAGATCATCATTTCAAAAAACCTTAAACGCCCGCCGTCTGGATCCCTCTAAGAAGCCAAAAGGCATTGACCTACCGATAAACCTTTGGTTCCGTATAAACAGTCTAAGGACTGAACATGGTTGCTGTGACTTTTTTAGGTACAAGTAGGGATGGATCAGCTCACCAATGTGTGAGTGTAATTTAGAAGAACAGACGATTGAACATCTAGTGCAACGCTGCCTTCTTAATTCATACTCTGGACTCCCTGACGACTTGTTTAGTCTCACTCCAAATATAATTAGTTGGATGAAAAGCATGGACTTTAAAGTGTAATTATGTCTTATGTATTTTGTGCGGTATATTGTAAGACACTATACGATTAAATGAATAAATAAATTTCCAAGAGGGGGCGTGGTGGCGCAGCTGTCAAGCTGTTGGCCTCTCACCAAGGTGGACCGGGTTCGATTCCCGGTCAATGCATGTGAGATTTTCGAAGTGAAATGCCATGTCCTGTGGTACGGATTCCACGTAAAAAGGAGTTCCTGTGGCTCATGAATGCATGATTAACGGTCACATAAAACTAAAAGATTCCGCCCTTTACAAATTTCAAAAGATCACCCAAACCGATGGTATATTGGCTTTCACGGCCGGTGAATTAAAACTCAGCAATTCTTCTAGGCTTGTGCCGTGTCTTGTGTGGGGTTTCGCCTAGGACACCAAGCTGGCTCATCGGCGGGCTCTTGGTGTCCCCACCCGGACCCCCACAGGAGTGACGAACTGCGCGCCACCTCCCTTTATATTAAGGTGCAACTGCACCACTTGACTGCGAGAACTAAAAGCTCAAGCAGCCTGAACCTCCCTATGAAGGCTTCCAAAAATATGGTATATTTGCTATCACGGTCGGTGAATTATAACTCAGCAATTATTCTAGGTTTGTGCCGTGTCTTGTGTGGGGTTTCGCCTAGGACACAGAGCTGGCTCATCGGCGGGCCCTTGGTGTCTCCGCCCGGACCCCCACCTGACCTGACCTGACCCATGCGTGCGAAGCCGGCGGAGCCGGCTTCGACGCGTGTGCTTTTAGCGTTTCAGCCCATCGAGGGGCCATGAGTGCTTTATCAAAAGGAGTTTAGGAGTGACATAAGGAAGATTGATATTATTTGGGTAATATTTTGGAATCAAATTGGCCAGAATGTGACCTGAGGTATGGGGGGGAGGGAAAGGAATAGGAATTTGGAGTTTTGGTAAGGTTGGGAAGTGTTGAATGCAGCAGCATATAGTCAGAGTGAGCCATGCGACTCTTAGATGTTAATAATAGCGGGAGACAGAAGTAGTAGCAAGAGCAGGGGCAACAATAGACGAGACGTTACGTGCAGAGGTGTCTTGGTAGGGCGATCGAGCCCGCGGCCCGCAGGACACCATCCCGCGCGAGCCGGCCGTGGCCAGTCACGCGAGCAGGCGTGCAGCGGCGTGGGGAAAGAAGGGAGTGTTTGGCAAGTATTTTAGAGGGAAATCGTGGCTAATTGTTGGAGTACTTGGAGGAATTGTGTCAGGGCCGAGTTCTGCGTTCGAGAGGGCGGGGCAAGCGAAAGTGATATGAGGGAAGGGATGGAAGTATTGGCATGTTGTCTGTATTCTAACTGCCTGCGTTTAATAGCTGTCTTAATGTATTTGCAACCAAGATAGCTAGCCGCATGCCCCCCACCACAGTTGACGCACTTAGGGCAGTCTCGTACGACCTTGCAAGCTGAGTGGTGATGAGTCACCACACCTGTTACAGCGGGTCCCGTGGGGGCAATTAGAAGCGTCATGGTCCAATCTTTGGCAGTTAAAACATTGTATTGTGATTGTAGAATGTGGTTTGGGAGGAGGGCGAGAAGTCACCCGAGTACTTTGTTGAGGGGCTGAATTTACTGTGTCTAAGGGAGGAGGAGAAGCAAGTGAGGAGTCATTCTCAGAGGGAGAGATGACCGTGCTTGAAGGAGTTTGTTTGCGCTGATCCAGAGAGGCCCGGACCCCCACAGGAGTGACGAACTTTAAATTAGGTGCAACTGCACCACTTGACTGCGAGAACTAAAAGCTCAAGCAGCCTTAACCTCCCTATGAAGGCTTCCAAAAAGATGGTATATTGGCTTTCACGGTCGGTGAATAAAACTCAGAAATTCTTCTAGGTTTGTGCCATGTCTTGTGTGGGGTTTCGCCTAGGACACCAAGCTGGCACATTGCCCCAATTTCATGACATTTTCAAATCTATCCACAATAATCGTTCACTAGTAATTCTTCGGGAGTGATGAACCAAGATCCAACATTTTCACTTAACTAATTTAAGTTACATGATGTTCATACCTTATTTGATATTCCGGGAGTCGTTAGCAATTGAAATTACAGTCCATTATCACTACTGCACAGGTAATATGTGCTGAATTACGTAAATATGGACGTTATTTATTGTTCATTCCACGACGGCAATTAATTGTCATTGCTTGTCGTTGCTCATCTGCTACTAAAAGATGCACATTAGGCGTGTTCAATTGTTTTCGAGACGTTATTTCACTGTTGACAATGTATGGTAGACTACACATAATACATGACACAGGGCATGCGTAACGATAAACTACGGACTTACGAAGCGGAGCGAGATACTATTGGCTTCTGCCTGGCCGAAAATTACTGCTTTTACTACCATCAAGGGGGTCTGGCGCGTCAGCCGCAGGTTAGGTTTGTTTTTGTAAAGCCATATCAACACACAGAATTTAACATGTATGCATCGTTTAAACATTAGAATCGCAACGAATCGAGTGCAGCATAAAACAAACACCACATGGTACCGTATGTTCGTGGTTGGCAACATTTTATTTATCCTATAAATCAGGCCCACAATGGCCGACACAACTGCAATGTCACTATAGTGTTATAAAAAGGGGATGGCGGGTGGGTTATAGACAGCTGAGGAGAAAACATCTATTAGGACATCATTTCCACAATTATTATTCATCATTACAAAAGGTATTTCTGCTAATTTAAGAAATTTTGTACCTGGTTCATCACTCCCGAAGTGTTACTCTTGCTCGGTCTCGTTTTACAACTGACAAGTATACTTTGTAATCTCCTACTTCCTTCTCTCTATCTCCCTTTAATGCCTAGAATATCCAACCTCATCCTACTTGCTACACAGCGATCTCTACTTTTGCCTCCCAACACCACCCTCGTTATTAATAGCACCCCCATCGAATACTAATTCGATTGCCTGTTCGTTTCCAAGGAGTCCCTGATCTGTCAGATGGGAGTTGGACTCCCTTATGTCCCAGGCTTGCTCATGACATTTTTAGCAGCCTTACTTACACAGGGCCCTTGAATTTCACCTCAGGGAGCAAACAAATGAGTTGACTAGTCTTAGAAGTCTGAGGACGACTCAGCGTATGCCCAATATGTCTACTCCTATTCGGGTATCCTGACTCTCAGGACCTCTTACTAAGCCACTCAGCCGTTGTCCATGATTCACGAACTAGGAAGTGACACACCATGAGCTAGCATGTTGAAAATAGGCTAAAATAATTTGGTGGCTAATGCTCTAATTTGCTTTACTAGACCGTGCTTCTGCCCTTGTTAGTTCCGTTCATAGCTACTGTACTGTATTTTCCACATTGTTATGCGCCTTTTTCTTCGTATTCTTCAGATGGCAGTGCACTTGAAGTAGGATGCGTTCCCGGAACCCTGTAAGTCGCCTTTCCCTTCAAAATCACATCACATTAGTAGACTCACTTCTAGCATTTCTAACAGACTGATAGATAAATCGATCTTATCACCAGTTCACTCTTTCCAGAAAAGAACTTCATTTCCGTTGCCTGGAATTTAATTTCCGTTGCTTCGAGACGGCTATTGCTCGGCCCTATCAATGCTGATGGGTGATTAAACAATTGTTCCGCCCTTAAAACAACAATAACTAATATGAGTGAAAAATATACACGGAGTTTCTATGGAAATGTCGATTACCGCGTGTTCAAATGTTGGCTCTTAATTTTAAGTTTACAAGACCTAAGTCCAGTTTGCCTCCCACGGAATCGTTTAAGGTAAGGATGCTATGGAATAGATGCATATACTGGCGTAACAATATCACCTTCCGAGGTTTATTTGCAAGGAGACTCTGACTGTCCCGGTGAAGGTCCAACACTTGCATAAGTTGTTCTGGGGAGGATATAAAGTCACTTTCACTTAAGATGTGCAATTGTTTTTGTTGTCGCTTCATTTACGGACTTGGCACATTTTTGTCATCAGCCCCGTATACTTGGATGCGTGATGAATTTGCTTGTTAACCTGTGTAATTGTAGCAGCTGTGATTATTGGGATAGGTTCCCTGATAATTGAAAAGTAAGGCACTCGCTTCGCGAGCCGACCGCGACTATATCATTTTAGACTAGTCAGGTCTCAATCCGGATCGTCAAGCCAGCAGCTACTCATTCCTGCAAGTGAGGGACTGGCGGTGGTTATTGTTGTTTTAAGGGGTGAAACATCAAGGTCATTTGATAGGCTACCCTGGTGGGTCACGTAACACAGCCGGAAGGATGAGGAACTGACAGACAGCGGTAGCTATACGTCCTAAGACGCAAGGCTGTGGTTTATCTCCAGGTAAACACCTCGGTAGAAAAGTATGAGAGCCCCCGAATTCCATTATTAAAAAGTGACGTGACATTGCATTGCCATGGGAACAGATGAGTTGTTGTTGTTGTTGTTGTTTCGGTTGAGGGGGCTTGGACATCATGGTAATTTAGCCCCGTGTATTTGTGTGTGTATAATTGGTATGATAACCTGTATTATTATGGTGTTTGAAGCAGAGTGTGTATTTGCAACTCCGCTGAGGTTGGGAACGGAAGCGGCCGTGGCCTTAGATTAGGAACCATCCCAGCATTTGCCTGGAGTAGAAGTGTGGAAACCACTTCCAGGATGGCTGAGGTGGTAATGGAACTTCTCAGTTTTGTCTCACTAGGCTGAGCGAACCACGTTCCAGACCAGAACTAAATTTCTTGGCAGAGCCGAGAATCGAACCCGGACCATCGGGGCGACAGCCAAGTATGTAAGCCGCTAAAGGGGAAGGTGGATAACTGCAGCATATGGTGAGCCTATTATGAACAGGGGGAGTGCTACCAACTGTTGATCGAAATCCCTGTGAATCTACTAGCAAAAGGAGTCTGTGAGCGTAAGGCCCCGTGTCAGTCCTCGTGAACTAGGGGCCACAGGGTTTCTAGGTATAAATCAAAAGGAAGACTGTAGTTTAACGTTACCATTAATCTCGAGATCATAAGCCACGGGACCTCCTTTTTACGTGGAATCCAAACCACAGGACATGGCATTTCACATTGAAAAGTTATAAATCACTAAAGCCATTTAAGCAAAGGGGGGCGTAGGGAGTAGACCCCGTGGCATGCCACACAGTGAAGACAGCTTTGAAGCCGTTTTCCTCGTTGCCTTTTTAACAATCAATATTATAGCTTTCAGTCGGTCGACACATAATAATTCCCATCACTGGAATATGTGATAAATGACCTGAAATAAATTACACGTGATTAAGATTTATATGCATTGTAACGGACTATCGAAGAAGAAGAAGAAGAAGAAGAAGAATAAAACAAAGTGATGACATGTTTCGCTCGTCAAGCGAGCATCATCAGAACAGAATATGCAAGACAAACGGCTCTACAAAACACTACAGTGACACCCACAGACAGTCTCTGCCCTCCAAAAACAAAATACAAGAATACCCATCAGAAAACTTAGTGAAAATGAAAATCCACAGCCTGCTTCCAGTCGACCGACCGGGTCAGGAATGGAATGCATGAAGCCCCCATCTATCGGCGAGGATATGAACTGTGCCGGCTGCCGAAGCCTGTCGCACTCCCCTGGGGAAATGATTAAATGAATGACAGATGAAATGAAATTATAGTGGTGAGTGTTGCTGGAATGAAATTGTGACAGGGAATGCCGGAGCACCCGGAGAAAAACGTGTCTGCCTCCGCTTTGTCCAGCACAAACTTCACATGGAGTGACCGGGATTTGAACCACAGACCTAGCGGTGAGTGGCCGGCGCGCTGCCGCCTAAGCCACGGAGGCTCAGAAAACTTAGTAAGTGTGGTAATTATTACTGATCAATATTACTGATAATTAAGCACACAAAAAAAGAACTAATCATCATCTCTTGCACAGTTTCCAGCCACTGGCCGGGTCTGTTTGGAACACAAGCCTCTCCAACGTCTTCTGTCTTCCCACCATCTCTCAGCCTCCACCCTTGTCCAGTCTTCTCCTCTCTTCTTCACGCTTTCTTCCACCCCCTTCAGCCACCTGTCTCTCGGTCTTCCTCTCGGTCTCTTTCCTTCCCACTTCGTCTCGTGTACTCTCCTGGGTATCCTCTTCTCCTCCATTCGTTTTACACGTCTATACCATCTAAGTCTAGATTTCTCTATACCATCCTGTAATGGTTCCTCCTTCATTAATTCTCTGGTCCTCTCATTTCTTATTCTGTCCATCTTCGTAGCTCCAATACTGCTTCTCAAGAACCTCATCTCAGTGGCCTGTATTTTGCTCTTCTCCCTTCCTTTCATAACCCAGGTCTCCGAGGCATACGTCAGGATAGGGACATAGTACGTCCGATATATGATCTTTTTGCTGTTCTGAGGGACATCCTTGCTCCATAACATGCTTCTCACACTCCTCCGAAATGCTTCTGCCTGCCTCCCCCGCTCATTTATTTCTCTATCGTTTCTTCCATTATCTTGTATCAGGCTTCCCAGATACTTGAAACTCTCCACTTTCTTCAGCTGTTCCCCACCAATTGTTATTCCCGTTGTGGTTCTTTCCTTCTTCCTTGTTGTGATCACCATCTCACTCTTATGTATGCTAAATTTCATCCCATATCCTTGTATTACTCCTTCCCACACGTCCCACTGTTCCTGTACCTCCTTCTCCTTGTTTCCCCAAATCATCAAATCATCCGCTAACACCATTGCTTTCATCTTTCCTTCCCAAATTACTTGTGCAACTCGGGTCATTATGTCATCCATCACCACAATGAAAAGTAACGGTGACAGTGCACTTCCTTGTTTCAGGCCGTTTCTCTGTTCCAACCAGTCTGATCTCTGTCCTCCCACTTTCACACAGCTCACGCTTCCCTTGTACATCTCCTTTATCCTCTTTATAGTCCATTTCTCTACTCCACTATCCTCCAGGGACTTCCATACTTTGTTTTTGCATACACTGTCATATACTTTCTCAATGTCCAGGAAGGCCATCAGTCTCCCATAAGTCCAACCCCTCGTCCACGTCGTGGGAGACGGGCAACGGCACAAAGTAGGGGATCGCCTGTAGGGGCGAAGTACAGTGGGGACTTTGTGTGCCCCGGGACCGTTACGGTAGATGTGAAGGTCCTACAGGAACCCTGAAAAGTGACGGCTAACGGGGCTCTGGTGAAGCTACGATAGGCCCATCAAGCCAGTAGTGGATGAAACCAAATGTTTTCAAAAATGGAACGAGCCTCGGACAAAAAAAGAACTTTTTATTTTAAAGTTGTGATACTTATAAATGACTTATTCTCACTTACGGGATCCACTTGATATGGGAACGACTAACAAAGAGAGATCTGGCCACCATCCAAAGAGTTAATGTTCAATGCCTGAAAACCTTAACAGGCATCTCAAAGTACACGCGCTCCCGCCTAACATATGAATTACCACGGGATCCCTTCCTCGTCAAATAAATAAGGACAAAATTACAGCTCCCATCCTCAAAAAATGCTGAAGCGCACCTAGCATAGAGAAGGGAGAAGAGAGAAGACATCCCGCTAGAATTTTACAGTACCGGAACTGGACCAACGCCAATCAAAAACTAAGACATGTCGTGATAAAGTTAGCAGTAAATCATGTCCTGCCATGCCCCAAATGAACTCGGCGTGTGCTCGTTATGTGACCAGTTCTGAGACATATATCACATCACACGATGTAAAACTAACCAGAAATCACTGTGCGATTATGGCAAGGACTAAACGAGTGTAAATCTATGTTATGCACATTCGTGCAATTTCCTGTTAATAATACTCAGGAGAACTCCGAATGTTTAGGAATTCTCCTGACCACATACGTAATTTGCCTGACAGTGGTGGCCAAATGGCAGCATATCTTACAGGGGAGTTTTCTCTCTTATCTACGAGTCGGCGGGATTCGCGATCAGAGATGCCATTTCAAAAGCTTGTCAACACACCCACACAAAGGGCGACTGATGTCGTAATGTCGTCTCAGCCTTTCCAATAGATGAAGGTACACAGCGCACCTGCACGGAATGCCGACCACAGCGCTGCAATGGCGTATCACAACGGGTATTACTTAAAAAAACGAGCCTCGTACTATTGCTGTGATACACTTAAGCAGGAAGCCTTAAACCTACAGTAGAATTGTGAACTAATACACTGAAATTAACTACAAGCACTCTGTTGTGATCATTGAAAGCTATAACTACAACTTAAATTATTGTTTGTCAGACAATATCTTTCGTGTTCTATAGTTGGTGTATAGAACACACGGAATTCGTATTTGTCTTGAATTATGGGAAACAAATGCCACTTTGGATTTCAGCCAATCACATTGTTTCTTCATTTCACTAACACCATGGCTCTACAGCCCATGGAGGACCTTGGCCTACCGAATAACCACTGCTCAGCTACATTATATATGAATTGCAGCCAAATGGCCATAGCTGGGTATTTTTGAATGAACGCCCGAGGGCTCCCAACAAGTTCAATTTCTAGTAGTTCCAATTTTGGCTACCAGATGCACATACCTAGCGGCGAACGTTGGAACTTGATAGGGCGTTTCTAAATAGCCAACAGTAACCAACAAATTTTGTTATACACTACCAATTGCAGTGGTAGGTTCTTTTACGTGCCATAATTCTATGACATGGGCCCTCCGGCTTTACTTCCCCTCCAAAGGAACGCATACTGAAGGATTTAAAAGGACATAAAAATCCGACGACTTTGGCCGGGTTTGAACCCCCGAGCTTGGGCATAGCAGTTCAGCATGCTACCCACTACGCCATCGAAGCCGTGGAGACGCGTGGTCAGCATTACATATCCCCTGAGCTGTCAATCTTAGCTTTTTAGGTCGGGTCACTTCATTAAACTTCATGCACGGAGTCTCCAAAGTGCCAGAGTAAAAGCACTTTGTGCGCGCATAGGAGACAGGCGGCTAACTTGGGCAATGATGTGAGTGACCGCGGGAAGACAAGTGCAGGTGGGGGTGAGGAAGTGGGTGTCTCAACCATGACTTGGCGTAGCATCCCGCATTTGGTGAATTATTCTAACATTATATGAGAACTTTTCGCAAGAAGTGGATAAACTCGATCTGAGGGTGTTGCAGAAATCTCTACTCTTACAGGAGTTGAGAAATCTTGGATTCACCCTCTCGCTTCCTCCGTGTGATGACATACGCGAACCTACTTCGCAGACTCCGTGGACGGGCTATAGGGAGTTGAAGTTTTGCGCCAGCTAATCTCACGAGGAGTCGATCTTCGTTATCTAGACACTCCATCTCACTGGTCTCCCACGGTAATTTATTGCTCCTGATCTGCGCCATCTATAAACAAATGTTATGATGTCATAAACTATGCGCAGTAAAACGTATAATTATTAAACTTTTAGGTAGATCTCATGAGAAAGCCACCTATTCCAATGGGTTCATATTGCGGCTTCCGGAAAATTTCGACTTATATTCAAGTTTCGCATTCCTCATATCCAATATCACCGTCAGTTCAAAAGTTTATATATAACTAGCCACCCGCCCCAGCTTCGCCCGGGAACAGTTATGAATGCATTACGTGCTGGCTCGTAAACTGTCATCTCAGTAATTGAATGGAGATTGTTAGAAGAAATGAAAACGTAAAAACACTTATAGTGGGCGATGTATTGATGATAGAGATATGCTCTCGCGGACTTTTTTGTTGAACTTTTCATGCTGAACAATTCTTACTCTCATAGTATATTGATATTTTTAACGGTTTGACCAGCGTAAGCTTAAAAAGCGCACGGTCGGCAGGTTTTTTTGCGACTTTTTCACTGAAATCGTTACTGCTTGGCTTCCTTTGATCATAAATAAATAATTTTCTACAGAAACCTTCCTCGAGGTATCCTCTACAGAATGGTGAAAACTGTATCAAAATCCATCCAGTGGTTCTCGAGATTACCCGTGACATCCATGAATCGGGGACTTAGTTTTATACTAAGTAGTGATTATATTATACTGTATACATGTATGCCACTTTCTTGTGGACACAATAACTACCGTAATTTTGTGCCAATTACTTTCAAATGTATACATAGCATAATACCATTCAAACTCTCGGTAGGGGCGGATGACCTCGTAGTTACACTCCTTAAAAGAACAATAACTAACTAACTAAACTCTCCGTCGAGTTCCTTAATTTGTCAAAATCGGTTTAAGGGGATAACGATAAAGTCAAATATCGCTATACCTTTCTTAGTAGGCTATGTGAAAAAATAGAATCCATTTAAAGTTCGTACTATTCTTCGAATCAGGGCCAAAAGCTTATCTTTGTAATGTTTTTTTTTTGATACCTCCAACCAATGACCAAAATTGAGTTTTGAGAGATATAAAATCATACCTCTCTTAACAGTCATAATATCAAAACCGCTTAAATTGCTCAATAGTCCTCTGAAAATTACCTTAAACGTTTTTCTGATAGACATTTTTATATGACCCACTCTTACGCCAAGGGATGAGCAAAATGTTTCGGAATTATAAGAATGTACCAAATTGATGCAGGAAGAGCCAAATGTTACCATGGCAACGCCACCTCCCGAGATTACATTCAGCATTCCATCTGTCATTGCCCAGTACTTCCGCCTTCCAGTGTGCCGAGAGGGATTTTTAGCCTACTCTTCACATTTGAAAAAATGAGGAAAAAGTAGACTTATGAGATCGAACCGGGAAAATGTGTGTGTGACTGTCTGTCCTTTTGTCTGTCTATGTGTGAGTCCCGCTCTATCAACTCCTAAACGGCTGCAGCTATCGTAACGAAATTTGGTATGAGTAACGATCTATACCTGAAGATCTCATGGCTATATTTGAAAATTACGTCAGTGCTACCAACTACTGAAAAATTGCAATTCAAATTTGAGCTCCATGTTGGATATTTCGAAAAGTGTGCATGGGAGCTATTCCAAAATTGGCACACATAATATAGATAATATTATTTCAGTTTAACTTAATTTTCAGGATGTTATACATGACAGTGTTGCCAACAAGAGCATACGGCTGATATCAGGTCATATCGTTATATGCATGTAACTCCCATACTATCAATTTGATTTAAACCAAATTTCGTATGTACCATGTGTACCATAACAGATATGATTGTGCGTATTCTTAAGACCAACCAGGGCTGCTAACAGCTGTTAATAAATGTTCTCTTTATATTTTTTATCCTAATGCCAATATATCAGAAAGTATGCAAGCCAACAGCTCGAATCTTTGCACACGTATAGTTCATGACCTCCTACATTAATTTGGAGTACCTAAAATACGTCAGTGCTGCCAAAATGATTCCAAGCATGCTGATAGGTCCAATATTTAAATGCATGTAAGTTCTATACTAACAAATGGATTTCATCCAAAATTGGCACAATAATAGATTATAATATTTCGGATTAATTCTAAGCAAAACATATATGACATTGTTGCCAACATTATTTTACGTGCGCTTATAGATCCAATGTATAATTGCATGTAACGTCCTTATTATCCATTGAACTTCAACCAAATTTTGTATGTGCATTCTGTACCTTAAGAGATGGATCTAAGAATATATTCAGAGTCACCAGGGCTGCCAACGGTAGTGCTCTCTTAGGCTACACTATTTCAGGTATACCTTGAACTAATTATAAATGTCAGTATTTCCAGCTTAATTTCGTCCTTATTCTAGACAAAATCATTGGCATGCATCTTAAATTTTAAGAAAGGTAGGCTCTTTAGTTTGTCACGGAACTACTTGTTTTTTTTTGTTTTGATATATACATTCAAGTCCTGAAATATTAAATACTCTTTATTTTATCACCTGAGCTATTCTAACCTACATGCTTAGATTACGTTGCAAATGGGAAACTTAACGTAGATGAATCATTCTGTAAATGTTATTGTCATATTTCAGGCAATTTATCCTTTCAAACACATGGAAAACCTTTTCAATATGCGAAAATGTTACACGGACCTGCTGGTGAAATGCCCATGCTAAACGTGCGATCATTGTTTGTTTGTTTGTTTGTTTGTTTGTTTGTTTGGGTGACTATACATTCTGGCTTTGCACTCACTGTGGTGCTCTCACCTGCTGACCTTTGACACACGTAATGAGTTTACCCAGTTAATTAATGGTCAAGGTACATACGTAACACAAACACAAATATCTAAACCCCAAGCGTTCATTTTGTGTATGATGATGCAACTTCTATTTTGACTCATTTCACCCTTTGTAGTCCATGGTATCAGGGGTGGAATCTTTCCAACAGATCTATGATCTAAAAAGAAAGGGTTTCTACAACCTGTTTCAAAAGTAACCCGTTGTTCAGTGAAGAATGTTTGTGGCCTACTTTCTCTTAATAAATGAAAATGGTATATTTAGTTCTTCGCAGAGCTACTTGTTCATGTTAATAAAATAAATCATTTTGATCATGAGTCTGCCAGGATGGCTGAGGTGGGAATCGAACCTACCTCTCCTCAGTTTCACCTCACGAGACCAGAAATATATTTCCTGGCAGAGCCGGGAATCGTATTCGGACCCCCCAGGTGGCAGCCATGAATGTTAGCCGCTACACCATGGATTGGTGTATTCGTTCAATAAAACAAGGAATACGTTTTGTTTCTTGGCCATTTGTCGTACTTCTCTGAACTTGGGTACCAATTATTTTGATCTACAGGGAACATTTCATGGAGAAACCATTAATCTCGCGATTATGAGCACAGGACCTCCATTTTATATGGAATGTGAACTACAGGTCGTGATATATCACAATATCTCACATGCATTGAACGGAAACCGAGCCTGGCCCGCCAATGTGAGAGGCAAGCAGCTTCACCACTGCACCATCACGCCCCTTTATGTAAAGAACAATACAAGAAGAGTAAAGAGTGAAAAATCAGCAATGATCAAGTACTTCTGTGAAGGACGAAATAGACTATTTTCATTTATCCTACTAGCATTCTCCATTAAAAACTACCCCGTCTCTTAAAGTGACTTTCCATGTGGTGTACTAAATAGCTTTTGGTACACGAACTATATTGTGATAAAGTATAAACGGCAATTTTATTTCAAACTCAAAACTTAATAAACGAATTCTTGTCGGACGTAATATAAGAATGGCGAGGTGCATGAAACACAGACAAATCCCCCTTCCGTCCATAAAACACTTATAGTGGGCGATGTATAGAGGATAGAGATATACTTTCGTGAACTTTTTTGTAGAAGTTTTCATGCTGAACAATTTTTACACTCATAGTATATGCGTAGTACAGTCATTAAGTTCTGAAACTGACAACATGATGGCGTTGTGGGGCCCTGTAGCGCATTGGTGGCACCGTGGTATGGTATCATGTCAGTTAGTCTCTCGCCCCTGCAAGAGATAGTTGAGTGCATGCACTGGCAGCAGACGTACGATCATTGTTGTGACGGTGATTTGAATGCGCCAGTCGGACATGACGATGATCCGATGTTTCTCAACCGGATAATAACGTGAGACTAAACATGGTGTTTCCTTTACGATCCGCAACTGAAACGACAATCAGCCACCTGGAAAACGCCATCATCACCACGGCAGGAAAAACACGACAAAACAGGTCAAAAGGCAATGTGATGTTGGAACTGTTTTTTGATTCAAATGGAATCGTTCACATGGAATTCCTACCAGACGGTGCCACGGTAAACAAAACCCGTTACTAGGAGATCTTTGGCCGTTTACGCGATGCAATTCGCCGCAAGCGACCTGGGCTTTGGCGTACAATGAAGCGGCTGTTGCTACAAGACAACGCCCCTGCACAACGCTCTGTCCTTGTCCAGGAGGAACTTGCAAGGCAACAGGTGACAGTTTTGCCCTTCCCTCCGTATTCTCCTAATCTCGCATCATTCGATTTTTTTCTCTTTCCTCGCCTGAAAGCACTCCTACGTGGTCATCCGAGGAGGTCATGACGGCCACAAGAGAAGCCACTTCCTGCCAACTGCTTTCAGCGGTGCTTCCAGCAGCTATACCAACGTTGGCAAAATTACATAACGGCCAACGGCGACTATTATTATGAGGGTGGATGTGGTTCTGTGTAGGAATACGCCGGGTAATGCGGCAGCATGTGTAACACACAGAGTCGTGTGGTGGCCTATCCTCCAGTCGTCAAGTCTCAGAACTAAATGACTGTACCACGTAGATATATTTAACGGTTTACCCAGCGTAAGCTTAAAAGGCACAAGGTTTTCTTTCGACTCGATTCAGTGAAATAGTTACTGCTCGGCTTCCTTTGGTTAAAAATAAATAATTTTCTACAGAAATCTTCCTCGGGAAATCCTTTACAGCATGGTGAAAACCGCATTACTCGTAACATACAAGAATCGGGGACTTTGTTTTATACAGTAGAATCCCTCTCGTCAGCCCTCGGCAGGTCCGCCAATCCGGTTGATCCGACACGATCGAGCCGAACCTGCCCCGACTCGTAGCGGTGACTCACTACCCGTCGCACCGCTGTTGTTTACAGGTAAGCCTACTTGAAATCGCTTGTCCGTTTTAGTGCTCCATCATCTCTCGTATCGTTTCTGTCGTCCGTGTTTTGTACAGTACGACTGTGAAGTTTTAGTGCTTACTGTTCGTTGGTTTTACGACATTGTTCATCTGTGTTCGTTACAGTACTGTACAGTAATTCGCTTACTGTACATTGTGTGTACGTAGAACCCCGGTAATCCGAGTCCCGGCAGTCTGAGCCTCCATGTAATCCGAGGTGGATTACAGTGAGACGCATAGCTTACTCAAGGTCATTGGTGGAGGTGCGCACATGCGTTGTTTACAATTCTGCCCGCTATCGCCCTTCCGCCAACTAGACAGTGTTTGCTCAGACTGTACCTACTTTAAAGTAAATATGTACGTAATTGCATTTCTTTTGTAGAATATTGTTTTTATTTCTGAAACAAAGCCTAATTGCAACACATTATACGATAACCGATGAAATAATACCGTTTACCTTAAGAATATTTAAACACAAGGTTCTTGTGCATCTAATTTTAAAATAAAGGCCTTAAAATTTCGTATCTTTGTGTAATCCGAGATTTCCCAAATTCAAACTCCTCTTGGTCCCAATTACCTCGGACTACCGAGGTTCTACAGTACTGCACAGTTGAGTGTGTTTTTTAACATGTCGGGAGTGAAACTTAAACACATTACTCTTTCATTAAATGAAGAATTAGCAGTGCTATGAAGAGTGCATTAAGGGGAATCACTCTAAAAAAATTGCCAAGGAACTCAATGCAGGTGTAACGACAATAAAAGGTCAGAGAAGAAATCGGAAAGACATTGAATCATGTACAGTGACAATAGATGGTGAAAATGCTCTTAAGAATCGCAAAACATTGAAAAAGCCTCAACTTGAACTACTTGACAACGCAATGTGGATGTGGTTCTACCAAGAAAGATGGAAAGGAACCCCGATATCTTTAGTTCAGAGATCGTTCATTTTAATGTAATCCATATTTTTCTGTACTTTCTGATAATCCAACCATTTTTGGGTTCCAACCATACCCTCAGTCCCAAAGGTGACGGATTACAGGGATTGTACATACAATTAGTAGAGATTACGCCATTTAAAAGAAATTGCGAAAAATTGAAAATACATTTATTTTCAATAATCCTGTGTTGAAGTAAGGAAAGAGTCTTAAATAACATCTCTGAATAAATTCATTATTACGGGCAATCTAAAACACCCTGGAGTCCCTTAAGACCCTTCTTGAATCAATACAACCGGGAGCTTAGGTTTCCAGACTAGAGTACTCAACTTTCAGGCACGTGCGTGATCCATCCTCAGTATGGATATTTATTTCTACAAAATCATTCTATCCAGGGCCATCCAGTCATTGTGCTCCGGGAGCGTGGCCGCGCTCGGGGAGCACTGGGCAGTCAGGCTAGCGCTCCTTCCCCTACCACCACTACACTGTGGCAGCGAGGAGACGGACGATGTTCGGACCACTCTGTCTACATACGTACGTACAGTCGTGCGGCTGACGGCTCTTGTGGGATTGTTGACATATTAATAGGGCTGTTTTGCCATAACAAATATACCGCATAAACAAATTGTTGAGTAAAGAATATTGTTATTTATTCCAAACTGAAATGTGAACATATTAGACAGGAAAATTCAACAACAAATTGTGTTCTTTTTAACACATTACATCTCTGTTGCACACTAAACATTTGGCATGCCCTTTATAAGCTGTACAGAAAAATGAAATTTCCCATTCTGTTTTAAAGTCTGCTGTTTATCACTCCTTTTTTGTATGCTGTTCAGTCATGACCACTGCGAAACTGATTTACTTACACGCTGTCACCAAAGCGCATTGGACTCGACTAGCGACTGATGGATCGGCTGCACACTTCAGCGTGCTCAGCCAGACAAGCTCCTCCCACCATTTATGAAACTAACTTCTACCAAAGCGCTCGGAGCACTGGCTTAGAGCGCGGCCAGAGCGCTGTCTGGATGGCTCTGTTTTATACAATCGATTAAGAAAATAACTAATCGATGAATGAATGTTTGTGTTGACAGGCAGCGTTCACGGCGGCATGAGCTGCAGTTACTTGCAGTCCTTTGTTGTGTTCTGCGGTATTTACCTGTGGCTCACCATCGTGCTGTTCAACATCGCTGAACGGCGAGGTAAGTTACAACAGGCGTTATTTGGGGGAGAGGAAATTTTGGATTATTTTAAAACATAATATTCTGAAATCTATGTTTGTACTGTAAAATGGGGGAGAATTTAACCAGTTTTAGATTACATTTAAATTTTCAGAAATGATAAATGGAAGATACCTGGTTTTAATTTTAAAACATGGCTCTAGGGCAGAGCGATTCAGGGTGCATGGACCAGTGCATTGCGCGGTGCAAAGTGCAAAACGCGACAACGCTAGATGGAACACAATCCAAACCTCGACTCCTAGTTTTTTTTAGCAATGGCGCTATCTCTCTCTTTCCCTACACTTGTCTATCTCGCTCCGCTTCTCTCCCCTTTCCTCACCTTCTCCACTGTTTCTTCCTCAAAGTACTGGTACAAGACTGACTTGTGGATAGAGACTGTTCTTCTTCTAGGTTTCAATTTCCATATTTCTTCTCCTCTGACGTCCCCTATGATTTCACCATATTTTTCTGAATGTACTCTTTTGTAGTGTCGTTTAAAGACGATTTCCTGACGCACGTAATTATTAAGCATTTGGATTTATCGTCACGACTGACAAAAAGAATAAGAAAGTTCCCACTTTGATTTAAATGGGCAGTCTTTGCTTTCTTCGGAACAGGTGGCTCCAATATTTTGTGGTTGTCTTGATGATAAACAAGCCGTCTACCAACACAAGCTAATTGTTCTCTCTTTCCTCGTTAACAACCGGCGACTCAAGCATTAGGCAGTGGCACACGCCGTCAATAACCATCGTTCGCTGCTGACCAATAACATTCTTGCTCTATTTCTCCACATGGAGTCCAAAGTCCGGTCATGGTTGCCGGCTCGCTTGTCTGGTCTCCAGTGCTACACAGTTGTAAGCAGTTCTGTCCAGTCTCGCTGCTTACTGTCAATGGCTGCGGTGGAGCGTTGACGACGCTGACCTCGAGCTGGGAAAGCCCTGGCCCTACGCAGATATGGAATGTAAACATAGCCGCCCAACGCTCCGGTTGTCTATGAGGAAAGTGAGACAACTATAGTCTCTGTGAGGCGCGCTACAGCATCCGAGCTTAGCCGAGTAAATCCGAGCCAAGATGCTGGTCCGTTGCACGGAGCACAGAACCTCTGTGCGGCCCAGCTCGAGGGAAACAGTTTAGGCACTCACGGCCCGGGTCAAAATGGAAGATGATGTTTCATCTAAGGGCTTCGTGACATCGTGTTCATGTAGTCCCGTGTACTTGGGTATGTATGAAATTTGTCTGATAACCTGTGGCATTGTAATGGCTGTAGTTGTCTTTGTAGACGTTATTAATTCTAAAAGAAGGTGACTGTGGCCTTAAATAAGGAACCATCCCAGCATTTGTCTGACGCAGAAGTGGGAAATCACGAAATAAACAGTTCTGGGGGGGGGGGGGCTAGGGAATCGAACTTGACTGTTCTCAGTTCTGCCTCACGAGGCTTAATGTATTGGGAACTCAATAATAATAATAATAATATAAACATAATAATAACAATAATAGGCCTAAGAATATCAAACATTAAATGATAATTGGAACATAAAATAATGAATCCCTCCATTCCGAAAATCCGCCTATTCCGAACAGAGTCCAGAAAAATACCGATTGTTCCTTTTTACTTTTTTACTTTTTCTTTTTTCCCTAAAAAAAGACGTTAGTTTTTTCGTGTTAAAACGTGCATGTATTGTTATACTCTACATGGGAGTTAAATAAATGCTATTAGAGAATACAGTTCAACAAATTTGCAATAAGCGCACACGGTTCATTAAACTTCGCTAGAGTGAACAATGACCTGATAGATAGGACTAGACAGAGCGCAGTGCAGTGAGTCGTGTGTATGGAATGCGGGACGAGAGGAATATGTAGGTCGGGGTGTAGGGTGACGAGTCTATTTTACAACACAGTCGATTGTGTGCGCTATGAGTAGCCGAAGGTCACTGCCCTTCCCTTCCGACTTACACTGAACCTGTTCACAGGCTGATCAATACTGTGTAGAGCTGACACTAGCAGATGTCCCTACACTCAATTTACTCTTAACAAGTCAATACGTTGATATTATTAAGGAAATCCACCTAATCCGAAATTCCCACTAAACCGAACAGGCTTCGATCCCAATTAATTCGGAATAGCGGGAGAATGGAAGACCCCCCCCCCCCCCCCCCCCCCACTTTGTACCTGCGGAGTCGTTTTCACTGTGGCCCACATTTTAACCGAGTGTGTGGATCTTGCTGACTTACGAAGAAACCTTGGTTTGCAGATGGCACTCAAATTTATATTAGCCAATGATTCAGTGGCTGCTGATCTGTCATCCACTTTATAAGTGAGAGTGGGTTAGGGCCAGCAATCTAAATTTCCAGTGTACATTGACACAACGACTGGTTCGTTTTTGAATGCTGAATTTTTGTTTTTTCGTATTTTTTATATCACAATTATCAGTTTTATTAGATCTTTGTTTTATTAATTTTCGGTCTTTTCAAATCTACATGGATTCCATTCCAAATTTGTATACTTTAATCTGTGTTAAGAGGGGCTGATGATCTCGTAGTTCCGCCCCTTAAAACAACAATAACCAATTAACTAACTCTACTGTAACTGAAAACGCAATGTTCTTCGCATAAAAGTGCTACTTTTTGCACAACGGAAAGAGCCAATTAAGAAAGGGTTTTAATCTACAATACATGAACTGAATTCTCTATAGCATGTTGCAACCAATCCTATTAACGCCTAAACATCCGAACAATTTTCCAACTCTCTTTCCAAAAGCTACACACCACTAATTAATTGATTTTTCTCTTTTTCAGTGTCTGGAGAATCGCACTTTTCAACTAATCGTAAGTATACGTAATTTCATTCCGCGCTCTATGTGTGGAAGTGAAGCAAGGATATACTACTGTCTCTCTGGATGGAATTGCTCACTTTATATTCCATGTACGCTAGTGCACAATATTGAGTTATTAGAACTAAGAGCTCACACGGAGGAACATCGGTTGGTTGGTTGGTTGGTTGGTTCCACAGTTTAGGAGCTGCGACAACGTGGTCATGTAGCCCCGTGTGCTTTGTGTGTGTGTAGAATATGTCTGATAATCGGTGTTAATTGTGATAGTTGTATTAGGGTGAGTTATCTGTAATTCAGGTAAGGACAGCAGACGATCAATTTCAGGTACTTTTGCTACCAAATGCTACCGTCAACAACACCTAGCTGCGAACTTGGTTAGCCTACTATATGCTGCCGTAACCAGCACCTGGCGGTGAACGTTGGAACTTAATAGAGCGTTAATCAATTCTAACCTACAAATTTAGCTTCACACAATTATAGTTGGTGGAAGGTTCTTTTACGGGCACGCCGGCTTTACTCCCCCCCCCCCCCAAAGGAAGGCATACTGAGGGATTTTTAACGCTCTTAAACAATCCGATTACTTCGGCCGGGGTATGAACCCGCGATCTTGGGCATAGAAGCTAAGCTTGCTACCAACTACACCAGAGGCCGCCAGAGGAACATCATTTTACAGACAAATCTAAGTAGGACACTGATATGCAATACTCAACAGGGTCACCATTCTGGTCCAAACCTCCGTTCCGATATTGTCATATTAGAAGCCATTTTGCATTGTTGCTTAGATAATCTATTACGTTACTAGAAGCTTCTCAGCCGGTGAACATGAGTTAGATTGCGTGGGGAGTGATAATTGATTTTCTAGTGTCTGAAATAAATTAAAGTCATGAATTATTTATAATATAACACTTCTCAAATGGTGAGCTATATTATAAGGTGCGTTCAAAAAGTAACGAGCCGGAGGCTGAAATGCGCAAACCGGTGACGACATTGGCTAATCGTGGCGTGTGTAACGAGGTGTAGTTCCGACCAGAGCGTGGAAGGTCACAGCCCGTCGCTACACGTCACATGACGATACAAAGCGAGCAGCAGCATGCATCAACCGTCCAACGCTGCCAGTCGTATTGCAAACAGTGACATGGAGGCGACAACTGAAGAGCAAAGAGGTGTTGTTCGGTTTCTGACAGCGGAAGGAGTAGGGGGAAACGGACATTCATCGCCGAATGTCACAAGTGTACGGCGAACCCTGCATGTCCCTTGCAAGGGTCAAGGCGTGGCACAAACGCTTCAGGGAAGGGCGGGTGTCGTTAGCCGTTGATGCCCGGTCTGGGTCACCCCCACTGCAATACCGATGACAACGTCCAGCTGGTTGATGCACTCATTACCCAAGACCGCTGAGTGACAGTGAACGCCATAGCCGTCGTGGTCGCTCCACGACAATGCACGACCTCATACGGCCAACACAGTCGCGGCACTCCTGCAGAAATTCAAATGGGAGGTTTTTGGCCACCCTCCATACAGTCCAGACCTCTCTCCCTATGATTACGCCAAGTTTGGTCCCCTGTAAAAGGCTCTGATGGGCCAACGATTCACCTCGGACGCCGACGTCCAGCTGTACGTGCGGAACTGGTTCACATCGCAGCCCAGGGAATTTTATGAGGCAGCCATTCACCGCTTCGTGTCACAGTGGGACAAGTGCCTCAACAGCCAGGGCCAATAATTCTAACATCCAGGTACTGGTTTCTGTAATTATGCCTCCGGCTTGTTAATTTTTGAACGCACCTTGTAGATGACTAGTTGCGTTCGTCGAGCGAACATCATCAGACCCACCTCGCTTAGGCTTAATTTCGGTTCAATGTGTATGTATATAACGGTGATCTACTGTACAACAGTAGGCCTACATTGCACAGGCCTGCATGATTTTGTGGTAAGTTAGGAGGAAAAAGCAAATTTGTTAGAGATTAATGTTCTGAATCGGAAAATGGAGTCAGTTTTGCAACATCACAAATTTTTTGGCTCAATTTTCATCTTTGTTGTTACAATCAAAATACTATGTTTTACTACCGTCAATTAACCAGACGTGGTAGGGAAAAACAAACTGCACTTTCGAATTCTGCACAGTGAAATACACACCCATTTTATTTTTTCACACAGAATTGTTTTTTCTTTTATGCAGGTCTGTGTTATTAAGATTTCTGTCTGTTAGGTAGTCAGCCCTAAGACTGGTTGGATCCTCAAATAGCACCGCCGTTATGTTGTGTGGGTAGATACCCACAAAAACCCAAGGCAGCGCTATATTGAGGCGTAAGATACAGGAGTTTAATTATCTTTATTACAAGTCGGATTTTTGGACAATTGTATTTTAATTATTTTTTATTCCGTTAGTCAATTACACTTCTATAGTGTTTCGTTTTTAGCCTATCTTAATTTGTGAAAAAATAGGCTTATGAGATCACATTTTGTCCGTGTATGTGTGTGCGTATGTATGTGTCCCCTTAATGAAATCTAGGCGTCAGAAGCGATTTCAATGAAACTCGGTAAGTGCATACTACTGTACTACTTCATCCTACCTCGACCATGCCTTTCAAATTTTAATGTGTTTCACCAATCCAACATGGCGGCCGCGCGAAATATTTCACTGGCATTCAATATCTCCGTAACAGTAATAGATATCACCCAGAAATTTTGTACGGTAAGTTTTGTAAGTTCATCTATGTGACTTTCATAAACCTGTTAAGTACAAAACGAACATGTCGGCCGAGCAAAATCGAAAGTCTCGCTATTTAACTATCCGACCGCAGTAAAACTTGGTACAGCAAATGTTTATTCACATTGCAATGCACTAAAGTCAAATTTAGTTCAATTGTTTACATAACATCAAGATTATTTTAATTTAAATGCGAAATTTTCAAATTAAGATTTTATTTCTTGTGTCCTAAACATGCGAAGTGAAAGTTTGAATAATAAGCCTACGCAATAATCTTCATCTATTGGCACATAACTCTATGGCCAATATATATAACAATCCAACATGGCGACCTTCTGAAATAATTAGACGGTTTTCATAATCTACAAATCTATTACAGCCATCAAACTGAAATTTTGTCAGTTGATAGAGGCTATTAAAATAAGTTTACCTGTGGATCATTCAATAACCTGGTGAGCAGAAAATCAACATGGCGGTGATGCGAATTTTAAATATTTAAATGTTTTTTTCTCGCGTCTTTTCATTCCGAGCGCTGTGAAACTTGGCGCGGTGTATCTTCATACAAACCTTAATATAATGACGTCTAATTTAATGACATTTTATGAGAACTTAAAAATGGTGGCTGTGCAATTTTTTAAAATCTCGTCTTCATTTCTCGTGTCCTAAGTAAGGCCAGTAGGATATATGAACATTGGCTAGCTAGTTATTCACGGAACTATGCGTTTTAAATGTGTTTTGGAAGCCTTATACCGGCGTTAGTAAAACACTAAAGTAAGCATCGAATTGCTGCAGGTGATTTGTTATCTCTTATACCTTCCCATCAGCAATTGTGTGATACTAACTACTGTTCGGAAATGGTACTCTTTAGGTGCATGGAGGAAACTCATTATGTTTGTTGTTGTTGATTCTTAAGGGGCTTTGAGACGTCAAGGTAATTTACCCCTGTGTATTTTGGTGTGAGTGAAATTTGTCTGATAACCTGTGTTATTTTGATGGCTGTAGGCCTCTTAGTGTACGTATTTGTAATTCGTATGATGATTGTGAAGGAGGTGGCCGTGGCCTTAAGTTAGGAACCATCCTGGCAATTGCCCGGAGTAGCAGTGGGAAACCACCGAAAACCACTTCCGGGATTACTGAGGTATGTGAATGTTCATTTACCGGCAGTTAGCTCTGCACTTCCCCATTGCACTACACTACTGCAGCGTAAAACATTTAGGGTGGTGTGGTGGCAAAACAGTCAAGCTGTTGGCCTCTCGCCAAGGTGGACCGGGTTCGATTCCTGGTCAATGCATGTAGGATTTTCTATGTGAAATGCCATGTCCTGTGGTTCGCATTCCTCGTAAAAAGGAGGTCCCCTGGCTCATGAACGCACAATTAACAGTCACGTAAAACTTCAAGCTATTTCGTAAATCATTTGCCACACTAAGCATGTCTGTGTCTGTTTGTGAGAGCCTACTGTCACGCGCGTCAATGTCCTCAGATGGAAAGTATTCGGTCCGCTCCCCACACCCCTCTACAACCCTCTCCTACCGCTGAGCTCTCAACATCAAGTGCTAGCTTCGCGCCGGCATATGTACATCTGCTAAAGCTTCACAGACCATGTCTCCATCTTACCCATCAAACTAAAACATTACGAGACTTGTCCTGAATGAAATTCTGAGAGGGTCGTATATTGTGATGAAAGCATATTGCTCATTCCATCACGCTTTTATGTTCATATACTACTGTTCTTCCAGACTCGCTCGTATAGCAAGAGAGTTATATCTGTGCCCTTGCCAGGGCCTTTTGCCAATACCGTATGTAAAGTAATCCTTGAAAAGTTCGCAAGTGTAAATCAATTCGTACAAAAGCAATGAAAGGATTGCAAATAATCCAATATACGGTAATAGATATCTTTGTCAGATATAAACAACGCATGACATATTTGATATTGATATCTCTCTAGTATTAAAACTTGAAAAACGACCCTTAAAAATAAGACTCATGTTTCAGCGTGTGATTTGATAAAACTGAGTAACGGTACAATACAACATATGCATGTTTACGTAGTTCCACTGTGTTTAAAATGAAAAATGAAAATCCACAGCCTGCTTCCAGTCTCCGACCGGGTCAGGAATGGAATGAATGAAGCCCCCATCTAGCGGCGAGGATATGAACTGT
This sequence comes from Meconema thalassinum, assembly GCA_946902985.2. NCBI lineage: Eukaryota > Metazoa > Arthropoda > Insecta > Orthoptera > Tettigoniidae > Meconema > Meconema thalassinum. The sequence continues at coordinate 221,746,833 of OX336391.1, forward strand.
GCCGGCTGCCGAGGCCGGACGCACTCCTCTGGGGCAATGATTAAATGAATGACAGATGAAATGAAATGATGGTGGAGAGTGTTCCTGGAATGAAATTTTGACAGGGAAAACCGGAGTTCCCGGAGAAAAACCTGTCTGCCTCCGTTTTGTCCAGCACAGATCTCACATGGAGTGACCGGGATTTGAACCACGGACCCAGAGGTGAGAGGCCGGCGTGCTACCGCCTAAGCCCCGAAGGCTCTTACTGTGTTTAAAATATAATTTTTAAAAGACAAAACAATCAGTTGAATATATCTTTGCAAATAGTAGTTGATTTTGTTGTTTTATGGGGCTCAACAGCGATGTAATCTACCCCTCCTTGCAAATAGCACTTATTTTTTAAACAAACGGTGATTGTCAAAAAAGAAGAAACATGTTGTGTTTAATTTGAAATATCTACTATGTAAAGCTGAACTCTCGATTTCTCTCTTCTCTCGCTACTTCATGGTGTAGTGGCTAGCATTCTTGGCTAACGTCCAGGAGGCACGGGTTCAATTCCCAGCTCTGCCAAGAATTTTTAATTCAGGTCTGAGAGATGGATGGTTGGTTGGTTGGTCGATTCCTCAGTTTAGGGGCTGCGACAACGCGGTCATGTAGCCCCGTGTACTTTGGGTGTGTGTAGAATCTATCTGATAACCGGTGTTAATTGTGATGACTGTATTAGTGTTTGTATCTGCTTTTTAATACAAGTAAGGACTGCAACTTTGGATTTTCCAAATAGTTCCTACTTTTGCCGCCAAACGCCACCGTCAACGACAACTAGGCCTAGTTCAGAACTTAGCCACTAGACGCCACCGCAGTCGGCTCTTGGCAACGAACGTAGAAACCTAAGAGCGTTGTTTACATTCTTAATCTATACAATTTAGCTTCACACAGGTGTAATTAGTGGAAGGTTCTCTAACATGCCATAAATCTATGACATGGGACCGCCGGCTTTACTTCCCCTCCGAAGGAAGGCATACTGAGGGATTTTTAACGCTCTTAAAAAATCTGACGGCTTCGGCCGGGTTTGAACCCACTATCTTGGGCATAGAAGCTCAGCATGCTACCGACTACTCCACCGAAGCCACCCTGAGAGATGGAACGGGGTACACTTGGCCTCGTGAGTCAAAAACTAAGATTCCTGATTCCTATCTCAGCCATCTTAGAAGTAGCTTTTCGTGGTTCCCCACTTGTAATCCATTCAAATGGTTCTTAACTTAAGGCCACGGCTGCCTCCTTACCAATCCTCATCTGAATTACAAATACACACACTTATAAAGACATCACAATAGCACACTTTATCAAACAAATTTATCACACACCTAAGTACACGGGGATACATGACCACGATGTCGCAAAGCCCCTAAATTATTATGGGGGGTTTGAAACCATTTTTCAGTGTTGCCTTAGTAAACAAAAGTTCGGTGCTTTCAGTCGGTCAACAAGAATGTACCCAAATAAGTTGGGTTATACAAATCCTGAAATAAATCTCATGTATTTTTTAGGATTAGGGTACAACCCAACTTATTTGGGTACATTCGTGTTGACCGACTGAAAAGCACCCCTAAATTAATCAACAACAACACTTCTCTCAGCGTTGAACTATATCATGGTTTCAACAAACAGCCCCCAGACGCTTTTGAAACAAAGAGTCACACCGGGCTCCGATCAACCCAGTATTCGATTCAACTTCCTACCGAATGAAAAACAGAGAAACAATGCTGCTGCCGGTAACACCTTGGCTTTACAGCGCTACCAACATAATTTATATAGAAAGGTAAGGCCCGCAGTAACCAATCTTATATATAAACGTGAAAGTCTGTATGTATGTATATGGGTGGGTGGGTCTGTTCCGTATACAAATCCACACCGTTCCACCAATTTCAACCAAATTTGACATACACATAGTTTAGGAACCAGAAGGAACCGCTGGCTACATGAATTGTCGATAGTCTTTCTCATTCTTCTGATTTCGGCCCTTTTGCACTCAAGCACAGGCTAATCAAATCATAAAACAAGAAGTTCCGTGAAGAACTATACAGCCTACTTTTCATGCCAATGATTATTCTACACTATATGAACCTATCTAGAATAATGACGAAATTAAGTTGGTAATATCGAAATATCAAATTAGTTCAAAATAGACCTGGTATAATGTAGCCTAATAGAGCACTACAGTTGGCAGCCCTGGTGACTGAATATATTCTTAGTTCCATTTCTTAAGGTACAGAATAGAAAATTAGGTTGAAGTCCAATGGACGTTACATGCAGTTAGACACTGGATCTATCAGCACGCGTAAAAGCATGTTGCCAACAATACCATGCGTGTGCTGGTCAGAAATAATCTGAAATATTATGATATCTTGTTGTGCAAATTTTGGATGAAATCCATTTGTTAGTATAGAAGTGACATGTATTTTAAAATTGGACATATCAGCAGGCATAGAATCATGTTGGCAGCACTGCCTTGTATTAATTACTCCAAATTAATCTAGAATGTCAGGTGCTATACGTGTGCAAAGTATAGAGCTGTTGGCTTGCATACTTTCTGATATATTGATATTAGGGTAAAAAAATATAGACAGCATTTATTAACAGTTGGCAGCCCTGATTGCTCTTAACAATACTTACAGTCATATCTGTTATGGTACACATAGCACACACGAAATTTGCTAGAAATCGAACTGATAGTATAGAAGTTACATGTATTTAAAAGTTGGTACTATCAGCAGGCTTATAATCATGTTGGTAGAACTGACGTATATAAGTTACTCCAAATTAATCTAAAATGTCGTAATATACGTGTGCGTAGTTTAAAGCTGTTGGCTTGCATACTTTCTGATATATTGGTATTTGGATAAAAAAAATATAGAGAGCAATTATTAACAGTTGGCAGCCCTGGTGGCTCTTAAGAATACGCTTAATCATATCTGTTTATGTACAGATATTACATACAAAATTTGGTTGAAATCCAATTGATATTGTAGAAGTTATATGCATTTAAACATTGGACTTATCAGAAGGCTTAAAATTATTTTGGCAACACTGTCATTGTTGGCCTCCTGGAAATTAAACTGAAATAGTATTATCTTCATGTGTACCAATTTTGGAATAGCTCCCATGCATACCTTGCGAGATATCCAACATGGAGCTCAAATTTCTAGTGCGTTTTTTCAGCAGTTGGTAGCACTGACATCATTTTCAAATATGGACGTGAGCTATTCCGGTGCACATCTTTACTCATACTAAATTTGGTTTTGATTGCTGCAGCCGTTTAGGAGTTGATAGGGGGGAAACACACACAGACAGACAGAAGGACAGACAGACAGACCAGACACACATTTTCCCGGATCGATCTCATAAGACTACTTTTTCCTCATTTTTGCAAAATGTGAAAAGTAGGCTAATATACTCATGAAGGAATGGCAAGGCAGATAGTTTCCATGGCAACATAGCTCAAGTCGAGACACGGCCGACTGGATTCCAGATGCGCTCTGCACTACTGGTATAGAAAATGAGGATCATTACTTGAAATCCCGTTAGTTACTCAACTGCTCACACAGCACTGTCAACCGAGTTTAGCATAACAAGGACTTGACACTATCTACTATAATATTTGTCAAATACCACTCACTCACTCATTCATTCATCACGAAATCTCAGAAACCACCGAACGGATTGGAATGAAATTTGGTATGCAGCTTCCACAAGGGCCGCAAATGCCCACTAAGAGAGGATTTTTGGTTATTCAGGTTCTAAAGGGGTGTTAAGGGGATATACCAGGTGAGTGACCTGTCGATCCTACATTCAATTTTAAATGGCCATTACCGTTCGGACCACCTGCAGTCACTCTTCAAGCTAAGAGCCCCCTCCCTTTCTACCAGGCTCAAAGATATCATGCATATTCCACACACTAAACATTCCTTAATCCAAAGATCCTTCCAAAACCGCATATCATCCCTGTACAATAGAATAGCAAGTAAACGCGAGTTGGACATATCTACAAACAAGAGGACGTTCCTCAAGCAGGTGAAGGAGAACATAAACTGTATTTAGAACTGTCATCTTGGCCATTGACGACACAGCTACGAGCAAGGACATTCTACCGGCTCTTGATATGGACTTGTTTAGTTTGGTGATTTGTTAAATTTATTTTATATTTTATCTTAAACTGTTATTTTGTTGTTATTTGTACAAGCGTGAAGGGCTAGCATAGCTGTAGTTTGTGCATTGATTAATAAATAAAAATAAAAAAATTATTGAATAGCAATTGGTTTCATTGGGGGATGTGATACTCGGCATATAAACTCATCATTAAAAATAAGAAGACACGTGTCTGAGGGTCTTTCGATGTGGTGTATATTATGAGGTGAAAGGGGTGAAAAGTGGGGATTGAAAGATTCCTAACGGAGCATGTATCTCTTAAACGACATAGGCGAGGAATTTGAAACTCACCGAAAAAAAATCAACATAAAAAAGAAGTAAATATGTGTTTGACCGGTTTTTCAGAAATCCAATTAAAGGGGCCCATGGGGAGGGGTGACATGCTGGAGAGGGGGGGGAACAGGAAAGAAATTGTCCTAACTGATTGACTGACTGACTCACTCATCAAACTCAGGGGAAAAACTGCTTTAAAGTAAGTAAATAGCTGTTCGACAGTTTTTTTCATCAATCAAATTTAAGGGGTTCATGGGGAGGGGTGAAATTCTGAAAAAAGAAAATTGAAAGGAAATGTCCTGACTCACTCACTCACTCACTCACTCATCATCGCCCAGCCAAAATTATTGAAGTTAGGAACATGACAGTTTAGGGATATGTTCATTGTATGTCAAAACCGTCTACTAAGGGAGGATTTTCGGATATTCAAGTTCTATAGGGGTCTTATGGGGGTTAAACCTGCATTTCATTGAATAAGAATATCTCCCGATTGGTTTCATTGGGGGTTGTGATACACGGCATATAAACTCATCATTAAAAAGTAAGAAGACACTTGTCTGAGGGTTTTTCGATGTGGTGTATATTATGAGGTGAAAGGGGTGAAAAGTGTGGATTGAAAGATTCCTAACGGAGCGTGTATCTCTTAAACGACATAGGCGAGGAGTTTGAAACTCAGCGGAAAAATCAGCATAAAAAGTATGTAAATATGTGTTTGACCGGTTTTTTTGATCAATCAAATTGAAGGAGTTCATCGGGAGGGGTGAAATTCTGAAGAGAAAAAAAAATTGAAAGAAAATGTCCTGACTCATTCACACACTCATCATCACCCAGCCAAAAATATTGAAGTTGGTAATATGGCATTTCGGGGATATGTTCGTTGTATGTCAAAACCATACACTAAGGGAAGATTTTTGGATATTCAGGTTCTAAAGGGGTCTTAAGGGGGTTAAACCTGCATTTCATTGAATAACAATATCTCACGAGTGGTTTTATTTGTAGATGTGATACTCGGCATATAAACTAATCATTAAATATAAGCAGACATGTGTCTAAGGGTTTTTCGATATGGTGTATTATTATGAGATGAAAGGGGTGAAAAGTGGGGGTTGAAGGATTCCTAACGGAGCGTGTAGGCCTATCTCTTAAACGACATAGGCGAGAAATTTGAAACTCACCGAAAAAAAAATCAGCTTAAAAGTAAGTAAATCGGTGCTTGAGCGTTTTTTCATAAATTAATTTAAGGGTCCAATGGGGTGGGGTGAATTTCTGGGGGGAAAAGGGGAGAAAGTGTCCTAACTGACTGACTAACTCACTCACTCATCAAACTCAGTTAATAGGTGTTCAAACGTTTTTTCATCAATCCAATTTAAGGGGCCCATGGGGAGGGGTGAAATTCTGGTAAGATACTTGAAAGAAAATGTCCTGTCTGACTCACTCACTCATCACGCCCAGCGAAAACTATTAAAGCTGGAAACATGACATTTTGGGAATATGTTCGCTCTATGTCCAAAACGTCAACTAAGGAATGATTTTTGTTTATTCGGGTTTTAAAGAGGTGTTAAGGGGTAGACGTGCATTTCATTGAATAACGATATCACATGAGTTGTTTCTTTGGGGCTGTGGTATTCGGTATATAAACTAATCATTAAAAATAATCAGAAATATGTCTAAGGGTTTATCGATGTGGTGTATATTATGAAGTGAAAGGGGTGAAAATTGGGGATTGAGGGATTCTTAACGGAGCGTGTATCTCTGAAACGACATAGGCGAGAAGTTTGAAATTCGGCGAAAAAAAACAGCTTAAAATACAAGTAAATAGGTGTTCGACCGTTTTTTCATAAATCCAATTTAAGGGGCCTATGGGGAGGGGTGAAATTCTGGAAGAAAAACGTCCACTAAGGAAGGATTTTTGGATGTTCACTCTCATCGTCCAACCAAAACTATTAAAGTTAGAAGAATGATATTTTGGGGCTAAGTTTGTTGTGTGTCGAAAACGTCTACTAAGGAGGTATTTTTGGATATTCAGGTTCTAAAGGGGTGTTAACGGGGTAAGACCTGCATTTCATTGAATGACAATATGACACGACTGTGACGCGAGCGAAGCGAGGCTAAAAATGAGATGGTATGTGTCTGTGTATTACTCATCACGCAAGTACCACTGGTCGGATTTACATGAATTTTACATGGAAGTAGCTGATTTACCTGATTAACATATAGGTTACTTTTGATTTCAATACTTTGCACTATTTAAAGATGGCGACCATTTTAGTGACGTCACTACACCCTTTGGTTCCAAACTTTCAGATTTCCATTTCAAATAAAAATAGAATGCTAAGTAATAGCAAACTTTTGATGGCATATACGAGGTTTAAAATTACATTTTCTATCCGAAAGGTATCTCCAACGGTTAGCGAGTAAAACCTAAAGTTGTGCTATAAAACACGGTCAACGCCGAGCGGTGTAGTTGGACAAAATGTTCCATCCGTAATCTCCCTCTGCGCAGCACCTCGCCTATCCCCTGTTTTAACTGTCACCTTCACATTTTAATTTATTTATGACGCGTAGCGAAGCACGGGTACTTCAGCTAGTCTTATATATAAACGAGAAAGTCTGTATGTGTTTATGTGGGTGGGTGGGTCTGTTCCGTATACAAATCCACACCGTTCCACCAATTTCAACCAAATTTTGCATACACATAGTTTAGGACCCAGAAGGAACCGCTGGCTACATGAATTTTCGATAGTCTTTCTCATTCTTCTGATTTCGACCCTTTTGCACTCAAGCATAGGCTAATCAAATCATAAAATATACTCATGAAGGAATGGCAAGGCAGATAGTTTCCATGGCAACATAGCTCAAGTCGAGACACGGCCGACTGGATACCAGATGCACTCTGCACTACCGGTATAGAAAATGAGGATCTTAACTTGAAATCCCGTTAGTTACTCAACTGCTCACACAGCACTGTCAACCGAGTTTAGCATAACAAAGACTTGACACTATCTACTATAATATTTGTCAAATACCACTCACTCACTCACTCATTCATTCATCACGAAATCTCAGAAACCACCGAACCGATTGGAATGAAATTTGGTATGCAGCTTCCTCAAGGGCCGCAAATGCCCACAAAGAGAGGATTTTTGGATATTCAGGTTCTAAAGGGGTGTTAAGGATATATACCTGCATTTTATTGAATAGCAATTGGTTTCATTGGGGGATGTGATACTCGGCATTTAAACTCATCATTAAAAATAAGAAGACACGTGTCTGAGGGTTTTTCGATGTGGTGTATATTATGAGGTGAAAGGGGTGAAAAGTGGGGATTGAATGATTCCTAACGGAGCATGTATCTCTTAAACGACATAGGCGAGGAGTTTGACACTCAGCGAAAAAAAATTAACATAAAAAAGTAAATAAGTGTTTGACCGTTTTTTCATAAATCCAATTTAAGGGGCCCATGGGGAGGGGTGACATTCTAGGGGGGGGGGGACAGGAAAGTAAGTGTCCTAACTGATTGACTGACTGGCTGACTGACTCACTCATCAAACTCAGGGGAAAAACTGCTTTAAAGTAAGTAAATAGCTGTTCGACAGTTTTTTTTCATAAATCAAATTTAAGGGGTTCATGGGGAGGGGTGAAATTCTGAAAAAAGAAAATTGAAAGAAAATGTCCTGACTCACTCACTCACTCACTCACTCATCATCGCCCAGCCAAAATTATTGAAGTTAGAAACATGACAGCTTAGGGATATGTTCATTGTATGTCAAAACCGTCTACTAAGGGAGGATTTTTGGATATTCAAGTTCTATAGGGGTCTTATGGGGGTTAAACCTGCATTTCATTGAATAACAATATCTCCCGATTGGTTTCATTGGGGGATGTGATACACGGCATATAAACTCATCATTAAAAAGTAAGAAGACACTTGTCTGAGGGTTTTTCGATGTGGTGTACATTATGAGGTGAAAGGTGTGAAAAGTGTGGATTGAAAGATTCCTAACGGAGCGTGTATTTCTTTAACGACATAGGCGAGGAGTTTGAAACTCAGCGGAAAAATCTGCATAAAAAATAAGTAAATATGTGTTTGACCGTTGTTTTTTTTTTTCATAAATCAAATTTATGGGGCCCATGGGGAGGGGTGAACGGGGGGAGGAAACAGGAAAGAAAGTGTCCTTACTGATTGACTGACTCACTCACTCATCAAACTCAGGGGGAAAAACTGCTTTAAAGTAAGTAAATAGCTTTTCGACATTTTTTTTGATCAATCAAATTGAAGGGGTTCATCGGGAGGGGTGAAATTCTGAAGAGAAAAAAAAATTGAAAGAAAATGTCCTGACTCATTCACCCACTCATCATCGCCCAGCCAAAAATATTGAAGTTGGAAATATGGTATTTCGGGGATATGTTCGTTGTATGTCAAGACCATACGCTAAGGGAAGATTTTTGGATATTCAGGTTCTAAAGGGGTCTTAAGGGGGTTAAACCTGCATTTCATTGAATAACAATATCTCACGAGTGGTTTTATTTGTGGATGTGATACTCGGCATATAAACTAATCATTAAAAATAAACAGACATGTGTCTAAGGGTTTTTCGATATGGTGTATTATTATGAGATGAAAGGGGTGAAAATTGGGGGATGAAGGATTCCTAACGGAGCGTGTAGGCCTATCTCTTAAACGACATAGGCGAGAAATTTGAAACTCAGCGAAAAAAAAATCAGCTTAAAAGTAAGTAAATCGGTGTTTGACCGTTTTTTCATAAATTAATTTAAGGGGCCAATGAGGTGGGGTGAATTTCTGGGGGGAAAGGAGAGAAAGTGTCCTAACTGACTGACTAACTCACTCACTCATCAAACTCAGTTAATATATGTTCAAGCGTTTCTTCATCAATCCAATTTAAGGGGCCCATGGGGAGGGGTGAATTTCTGGTAAGATACTTGAAAGAAAATGTCCTGTCTGACTCACTCACTCATCACGCCCAGCGAAAACTATTAAAGCTGGAAACAAGACATTTTGGAAATATGTTCGCTCTATGTCGAAAACGCCAACTAAGGAATGATTTTTGTTTATTCGGGTTTTAAAGAGGTGTTAAGGGGGTAGACGTGCATTTCATTGAATAACGATATCTCATGAGTTGTTTCTTTGGGGATATGGTATTCGGTATATAAACTAATCATTAAAAATAATCAGACATATGTCTAAGGGTTTATCGATGTGGTGTATATTATGAAGTGAAAGGGGTGAAAATTGGGGATTGAGGGATTCTTAACGGAGCGTGTATCTCTGAAACGACATAGGCGAGAAGTTTGAAATTCGGCGGGAAAAAACAGCTTAAAATACAAGTAAATAGGTGTTCGACCGTTTTTTCATAAATCCAATTTAAGGGGTTCATGGGGAGGGGTGAAATTATCAAAAATAAATGAAAGATTATGTCCTGACTGACACACTCACTCACTCATCATCGCACAGCCAAAATTATTGAAGTTAGAAACATGAAATTTTGGGGATATGTTCGTTGTATGTCGAAAACGTCCACTAAGGAAAGAGTTTTGGATATTCAGGTTCTAAAGAGGTGTTAAGGGGGTAAACGTGCATTTCATTGAATAACAATACCTCACGAGTGGTTTCATTTGGGGATGTGATACTTGGCATATATACTAATCATTAAAAATAAGCTGACACATGTCTAATGGTTTTTCGATGTAGTGTATATTATGAGGTGAAAGGGATGAAAAGTGGGGGTTGAAAGATTCCTAATGGAGAGTGTATCTCTTAAACGACATAGGTGAGGAGTTTGAAACTCGGAGGAAATCAATCAGCTTAAAAATAAATAAATAAATAAATAAAATAAATAGGTGTTCGACCGTTTTTTCATAAATCCAATTTAAGGGGCCTATGGGGGGGAGGTGAAATTCTGGAAGTAAAACGTCCATTAAGGGAGGATTTTTGGATGTTCACTCTCATCGACCAACCAAAACTATTAAAGTTAGAAGAATGATATTTTGGGGCTAAGTTTGTTGTGTGTCGAAAACGTCTACCAAGGAGGTATTTTTGGATATTCAGGTTCTAAAGGGATGTTAATGGGGTTAAACCTGCATTTCATTGAATAACAATATGACACGACTATGACGCGAGCGATGCGAGGCTAAAATTGAGATGGTGTGTGTCTGTGTATTACTTAATCACGCAAGTACCACTGGTCCGATTTACATGAATTTTACATGGAAGTAGCTGATTTACCTGGTTAACATATAGGTTACTTTTGATTTCAATACTTTGCACTATTTAAAGATGGCGACCATTTTAGTGGCGTCACTACACCCTTTGGTTCCAAACTTTCATATTTCCATTTCAAATAAAAATAGAATGCTAAGAAGCAAACTTTTGATGGCATATACGAGGTTTAAAATTACATTTTCTATCCGAAAGGTATCTCCAACGGTTAGCGAGTAAAACCTAAATTTGTGCTATAAAACACGGTCAACGCCGAGCGGTGTAGTTGGACACAATGTTCCATCCGTAATCTCCCTCTGCGCAGCACCTCGCCTATCCCCTGTTTTAACTGTCACCTTCACATTTTAATTTATTTATGACGCGTAGCGAAGCACGGGTACTTCAGCTAGTTTGTTATAAAACAATAATTGCGTGGTCTGAGGGACCCAGTGTGACTCATTGGGCCTTCGAGCACACGATGCTTGAATCATTATCAAAACAGACAAAATGGTGACTTGTTGGACCACACCACACGCCTCCAGCCAGTTATTTGTATAGCCCATTGCAGACTAGCACACTGCTCGGGTCTAAGCTCCATGAACTTGCAAGCCCATTGGAACTACATAGAGTATGCATATGTTATCAACTTGTGAAGTGGCAGGCGGGAAGGTAAGAGCCTCAGCAGCCCGCTGTGTTATCTGGAATTTCTGTCTAGTCACACTGCTAACATATGGCCGTTGCTTAAACCAGTGTGGCGTTACTTACTAATCGTATGATATCGGCTTCGGTGGCGTAGTTGGTAGCATGCTGAGCTTCTATGCTCAAGATAGCGGGTTCAAACCCGGCCAAAGCCGTCGGATTTTTAAGAGCGTTAAAAATACCTCAGTATGCCTTCCTTCGGAGGGCAAGTAAAGCCGGCGGTCCCATGTCATAGATTTATGGCATGTTAAAGAACCTTCCACTAATTACACCTGTGTGAAGCTAAATTGTATAGGTTAAGAATGTAAACAACGCTCTTAAGTTCCTACGTTCGTTGCCATGAGCCGACTGCTGTGGCGTCTAGTAGCTAAGTTCTGAACTAGGCCTAGTAGTCGTTGACGGTGGCGTTTGGCGGCAAAAGTAGGAACTATTTGAAAAATTCAGTCTGCAGTCCTTACTGAATTAAAAAGCAGATACACACAGTAATCCAGCCATCACAATTAACACCGGTTATCAGACAGATTCTACACACACCCAAAGTACACGGGGCTACATGACCGCGTTGTCGCAGCCCCTAAACTGAGGAACCAACCAACCAACCACTAATCGTATGTACACGTAATTTCATTCCGTGCTCTTTGTGTGTAAGTGAAGCAATGATATATTACTGTCTCTCTGGATGGAATTGCTCACTTTATATTCCATGTACGCTAGTGCACAATATTGAGTTATTTGAACTAAGAGCTCGCACGTAGGAACATCGGTTGGTTGGTTAGTTCCTCAATTCAGGAGCTGCGACAACGTGGTGATGTAGACCCGAGTGCCTGGTCATGTGTAGAATATGTCTGTTAACCGGTTTTAATTGTGATGGCTGTATTAGGGTGTGTTATCTGTAATTCAGGTAAGGACTGCAGACGATCAGTTTCAAGTAGTTCCTACTTTTGCTACCAAATGCTACCGTCAACTACACCTAGCTGTGAACGTGGTTACTATATGCTGCCGCAAACAGCACCTGGCAGCGAACGTTGGAACTTAATACAGCGTTAATTAATTCTAATCTACAAATTTAGCTTCACACAATGGGTAAGGTCACTAGTTCTGGATCTACCTAAGCATATATGCTGACATCGGAGATGGAAATTAAGTTGACAACCGAGTTTCACTTAAAATTCATTTATTGACCCCTCTGCAATAATTTAAGGCCACTTACATTTACAACAACGTCCATTCAGTAAATAGGTTGTTAGAAAATTAAAAAGTGACATTTGATCCACAATTAGACCCCAGGAACTGGTTGAGGATCAGTAAACGAAAAACATTGTATATCCTATATTTTAATAGAAAATAACACAAGAATCATATAAATGCATTGCGGATGAGATTATAACACCCCATAGAAAATATAAGCAATGTGATCCACAAATAGTGACCGGGACTAATTTTGGATCAAAATTGACGATTTTTTTAAATATGATTTTCCATGTTTAAATGATTAATGAAAACTTTAATTTTCACTTGTAAGAATCAAAAGTACATGTTATAAACAAGAAGCTCTTTAATTTGAGTCACTTTAAACACTGCAGTGCATTGTTCAATAGCCTACTATTTACATTTGGCACATAGAAACTTTCTTGGCTGAGCATCATTTGCCAAATTTTGTTTAATGGTACCACAATTTGCACTTACTACATTGTATCCAACTTTCTCCTCTAAAATCATCTTGACATGTCCCACCACATTCACCACAGGTAGTGGCATCATTCTCATCGTCATCGCTTTCACTACTGCCTTCGACTTTTCTTCTTTTTGCTGATTGGTTCTTTTCTTTTTCCTCCATTTCTCTCAGGAACTCTTGAAAACTTTCACCTCTCTTTTGCCATCTATTGCACCTGCAAGTTTTAATATTTCCTTCCTGCTCAAATAGTGGCCCATTTTTTGCAACTGTACAACTGCTTCATAAATGTCTTTCTCATATTCTGTACTCAAGAAAAGTTGTGGTCCTGGTCTCTTGCAATGAACATCAACAGAACCATTCACTCGCCTCCGAATCGTGTTCAATGGCACCGAATAGGCTATGTCCTTTGAGCCTCCCTCCTTCCCGAACAGCGCTAACTGCCCTTGCTAGGTCTTCGTCAGTGCAGCTTCTCAGCATCTAAATTCAAAAAGTGAGAAACTATTGGGATATCTAGTTTTTTAATATTTTTTGGGTCTGACAATTTTTTGGTAGGTTATCTACCATACTGAGCAGTTAGGCATACTCAAATTGCATTATTGTTATTGTCATTATTATTATCATTTAAATACCGTATTATAGATGTAGTCTTTTAATAATGTCATTTAAAATCATTTCACAATCTAAGTACCAATGGCCAAAATGGTTCATCAGTTGGGTAATATTGTCAGTTATGTTGTTTTATACATCATTTAAATAATCAAAACACATTTTCACATGGAATTTAAAATAAATTGTAATATTTGTGAACACTTGAATTACCAAGATTTTAGTTTAAAATGTATTTAAACTTGAAGTGCATTTGAATTTAGCGCGCACCCCGGCATGCTTCCGGTTCCACTGCAAGGTAATCAACAACATGCCCGCAAGGCAAGACTAAATGCTTCATGTGAAGTCGTATATTTATCTCTACAAACTATATACCTATGACTTTATTTTAAGTAAATTTGAGAGCTCTGAAGTATCTACAGTCATTACACATTTTTTAATTCACTTACCTTATTTTTTTCTTAAAATTTTTGCCAATAATTGGAACAAACCCTCATACGTCTTGACAATAGGCTTTACTCACTCACAACCGACAGAGAGCCGAGCTGCTGTGGCCACCGAACATACAACAAGAGACATCTGTCGGTAACTTTGGAAACTAACTGTACAGACGAACTGATCCTAAACTAGTGACCGATCCGCAACTAGTGACTATGCCCTATAGTTAGTGGAAGATTCTTTTACATGCCATAAATCTATGACATGGTTACGCCGGCCTTACTTCCCTCCTAAGGAAGACATACTGAGCGATTTTTAACGCTCTTAAAATCCGACGACTTCGGCCGGGTTTGAACCCGCGATCCTGGGCATATAAGCTCAGCATGCTACCAACTACGGCACCGAAGCCGCAACTCGGGTGTTTACTACTGTGCTTGTAGTGGATTTATCCGCAACTAGTGCAGCCCTTCCTAGAGTTCTGTCGAAATTGTGTGCAAAGTTTGAGCAAAATTGAGAAATTCGCGTTAATGATGTTCCTTGGTGAGATGGACGTTCAGCCCGTAGCGTGGTACTCGTGGTTAAAAGACAACTGCACTGCTTAAATATTAGTATTACTAACATTATTATTGTTAATAATAATAATAATAATAATAATAATAATAATAATAATATGCTTGCTGAAGATGATTGTTTTTTGTAATAGATATACGATTGTACAAACACGTGGAAGTTGTTGATCGATATCTCGTAAAACTTAATTATTATAGATAGCTTTGAAGCCGTTATTACGAAGCGGAAGGTAACAGGAGAGAAGATACCACTAGCTGTTATGGAATGTCATGAATCCATCATGCCAAGAACAGTCCGGCTGATGTGCGCTCAGTGACTGCTGAGCCCAGACAATGGAACCCACCCACACAGCTTGGTCTCGTCAAGACAATAGGCATATGGTCCAGATAATATCCATGTGACCCCGCTTCTGTTAATAGATGTGACATATCGTGGTGCAGGGATCATTAAATTATTAATTTACAACCAGTCGTGACCATCATTGTCGGGTTAATTTATGAAGTTTCCATACGTGTAAGCTCTGCATATAATATATCGAATTTCACTCAAAATTATCCAGTAGTTATCAAGGAAGGTGTATATTAGTTTTACGTGACCGTTGATCTCTTTCACTTCGAAAATCTCACAAGCATCAACCGGGAATAGAACCTGGTCCACCTTGGTGAGAGGAAAGCAGCTTGACCACTGGACCAACACGCCATCCGTAAGTTATCGTTAGAATTTTGCTGACATAAACATTTGTTAAATCATAGGATATAGCTCCCATTGGAAAGGCCATGTATGTGGCGTAAGACTAGGAGAATGTGACCACATTTGGTATTCGAGCCCGAATCTCCTGCTGCCTCAGCACCGCAAACTCTGTGCGAGATGGGTTCCTAAGATCCAGTCTGACCATCACAAAACACAGCGAATGGGCACCGCCTTAATGTTTCGCCAACGATTTTTTTTACAAAATTGCCACCGGGTAGAGACATGGTTCCATTTTGAAATTGAGCATTTTCATTCCCTGAGTAAACAAAAGAAGTGCAAGCAAACCTTCTCCATCTGAAAGTGGATGGCTAGTGTGTTCTGGGACCGGAAAGGAGTTTTGTTTACCATAATTGGAGGGAGACTATATTGGGGTGAGGGGCCATAACATTATTGTTCCAGGGATGTTCACGTGCTCACTGCATGCTCAGAACTGACACTGTGACGTGACACGATCAACGGGCATTCCTGAGGCACTGCGAAATACAAGCGTGCAAAGGGGTATCGGATTTTCACTGTGGTTTTAATTTAGTGGCCAATCGGATCTTGAAGAAAATAATCCTCGTATTGACAGTATGCCAAGGCGAATCTAAGTATTAAGCAGATAAATGTGGTTTGACAAAGTATTAAATTGTTCTGTTGGTTGGTTCCTCAGTTTAGGGGCTGCGACAACGCGGTCCTGTACCCCCGTGTACTTTGGGTGTGTGTATAATCTGTCTGTTAACCGATGTTAATTGTGATGGCTGTATTAGTGTCGGATATCTGTAATTCAGGTAAGGACTGCAGACATTCAATTTTCAAGTAGTTCCTACTTTTCTACCAAATGCTACCGTCAACGACATCTAGTTTTGAACTTGGTTACTAGATGCCAAAGCAGTCGGCTCGAGGCGACGAACGTTGGAACTTAAGAGCGTTAGTCAATTCTAACCTATAATTTAGCTTCACACAAGTATAATTAGTGGAAGGTTCTTTAGCATGCCCTAAATCTATGACATGGAACCACCTGCTTTACTTACCCTCCAAAGGAAGGCATACTGAGGGATTTTTAACGCTCGTAAAAATCCAACGACTTCGGCCGGGTTTGAACCCGCTATCTTGGGTATAGAAGCTCAGTATGCTACCAACTACGCCACCGAAGCTGTCAAAAAAAATTGTTCTGTCTAGCTGTATATAGACTATTGTAAATATTTGTAAAATATACTTAATACATAATTATAAATACTACAATGATGAAAATGAAAATCCACAGCCTGCTTCCAGTCTCCGACCGGGAAGCCCCTATCTAGCGGCCAGGATATGAACTGTGCCGGCTGCCGAGGCCTGACGCACTTCTCTGGGGCAATGATTAAATGAATGACAGATGAAATGAAATGATAGTGGAGAGTGTTGCTGGAATGAAATGTTGACAGGGAAAACCGGAGTACCCGGAGAAAAACCTGTCTGCCTCCGTTCTGTCCAGCACAGATCTCACATGGAGTGACCGGGATTTGAACCACGGACTCAGCGGTGAGAGGCCGACGTGCTGCCGCCTGAGCCACGGAGGCTGATAAATACTACAATGATGTGTGTTATAATTTATTAATACCTGCTGATGACCAAAATAAATGATACCCCTTCAAATAGGCAAATGAAAACAAGTGTAGCACGATATTGGATCTTGTTAACATGTGCAGCGAGGGCCCTCCCTATAGAGTGGATCTTCGCAGGCGCCGTGTGATGGCCAGGTCACTGCGTGTCGAGCAAGGCACTGGTGCAAGCAGCAGCGTAGCGCCCAACTAGCTTAACACATTCACACTCTTTAACGTATTTAAAAGGCGGCTTCGGTGGCGTGGTCGGTAGCATGCTGAGCTTCTATGCCCAAGATCGCGGGTTCAAACCCGGCCGAAGCCGTCGGATTTTTTAGGAGCGTTAAGGATCCCTCAGTATGCCTGTCTTTGGAGGGGAAGTAAAGCCAACGGTCCCATGTCATAGATTTATGGCATGTTAAAGAACCTTCTATTAATTACACCTGTGTGAAGCTAAATTGGATAGACTAGGTTAAGAATGTAAACAACGCTCTTAGGTTTCTACGTTCGTTGCTAGAAGCCGACTGCGGTGGCATCCAGTAACCAGGTTCAGAACTAGTTGGTCGTTGACGGTGGCGTTTGGTAGCAAAAGTTCGAACTACTTGAAAAATTGAATGTTTGCAATCCTTACTTGAATTAAAAACAAATAACACACACTAATACAGCCATCACAATTAACACCGGTTATCAGACACATTCTGCACACACCCAAAGTACACGGGGCTACATGACCGCTTTGTCGCAGCCCCTAAACTTAAGAACCAACCAACCAACCCAACGTATTTAATAATCATCATTACTTACATTAATTTGCAAGCCTCCGTGGCTTAGGCGGCAGTACGCCGGCCTCTCACCGCTGGGTCTGTGGTTCAAATCCCGATCACTCCATGTGAGATCTGTGCTGGACAAAACGGAGGCAGACAGGTTTTTCTCCGGGTATTCCGGTTTTCCCTCTCAAAATTTCATTCCGGCAACACTCTCCACTATCATTTCATTTCATCTGTCATTCATTTAATCATTGCTCCAGAGGAGTGCGACAGGCTTCGGCAGCCGGCACAGTTCATGTCCTCGCCGCTATATGGCGCTTCATTCATTCCATTCCTGACCCGGTCGGAAACTGGAAGCAGGCTGTGGATTTTCACTTACATTAATTTCAGAGTAGTTGCTGGAATTACTGTCCGTCAATTTCTAAACACAAGTTACGTTGTTTGAGTCTTCAGTCTTTTGACTTGTTTGACGCAGCCCTCCATGCTTCCCCGTCCTGAGCTAATTGTTTCATCTCTACATAGCTTCGGTGGCGTAGTTGGTAGCATGCTGAACTGCTGTGCTCACGATAGCGGGTTCAAACCCGGCCGAAGTCGTCGGATTTTTAAGAGCGTTAAAATCCTTCAGTATGCCTTCCTTCGGAGGGGAAGTAAAGCCAGTGGCCCCATGTTATAGATTTATGACATGTAAAAGCTGCTTCCACAGACTAGACTTGGATGAGCTAAATTTCTAGGTTAGATTTCGTTGGAACGCTCTATCAACGTTCCAACGTTCACCACTAGAATTCAGTGACATCTGATAGCGAAAGTTGGAACTACTTGAAATTGAATGGAACTTGTAGCTCACCCTAGGGGTGTCCGCTTGAAGCAGCTACAGACTCAGGCGAGCCGAACATGTCCTTGGACACTACCGGCACTAAACGCCATAGGATAAATAACTAAATAAATAGCTACCTCACCTTAAATCCAAGGCAATCTGTTATACATAATTCTAATCTTTGTCAACTCCTACAGTTCTTATCCTCGACCCGTCCTCCCTTAACTAAGTTTGCCATTCCTGGGCGTCTTAGTATGTGTCCTACAACCTATCTCTCCTTTTCACTATAGCTCTAGTCACCTCAAGACCTAAGCGGTCCCTTTGATGTTCTGGTCTGTGAAGAGGCTAACACGCCAAGAAATAGTTCCCACTTTTCCTGCTTGTTTTTGGCGAACAACATTTTCCAGCACATGTTGATATGTTTCCACAAGCTGGAGTAGATTACTTTTCAGAATTACCTTTGTAAGAATAATTTTCATTTAATTGGGAGCTTTACCAGCTTTGCTTTTTATGTGATGAATTGTGAGTGTGAATATAGTTTTTAGTGGTATTTGTAACGATAGGCAGAGTACGGTAATTCAGTACTAATTTGATATTATATTACATTTAGTTTTGCAAAAACCTTGTTTGAGGGACAGAATAGCACCCGATTAAATCGATTCTATGGCGAATCAGGCTCAAAGGTTGGCAACACTGTTACGATTGCACAAAGTAGACAAAGTGTTCAAACTTCAGCTGTAAAGCTTGAATCATCAATAAAATACTTTAAAGGTAATAATTGTGGAGAGAAGTTGAGTAAAAGGTGCAAACAGATGATTTTGAATGTATATAGAATACAGTACTGTAGTAGGTTGAGATATGACAATCTCGAGTTTTCATGTCGGAAAAATAGAAGGAACAGAGAGAGGAGATACGCGGAGGGATATTTTCCTCAGGACCTGACGTTTGGTATAGCAGTCGCCACAAACATCTCTCCACTTCATTTGGAACCCTATCTATCCATTTGATCTTCATCATTCTCCTGTAACAACACAAGTTGCACCGACGAAGTAGGAAGTTTTGGTACGCTCGCTGTAATTCATCCTCACTGAAATTTCGTATCAGTGCAGTTATTTATAAGGTGCGTTCAAAAAGTAACGAGCCGGGGGCATAATTACAGACACCAGTACCTGTATGTTAGAGGTATTGGCCCTGGCTGTTGAGGCACTTGTCCCACTGTGACACGAGGCGATGAATGGCTGTCTCAAAAAATTCCCTGGGCTGCGATGTGAACCAGTTCCGCACGTACAGCTGGACGTCGGCGTCCGAGGTGAATCTTTGGCCCCGCAGAGCCCTTTTCAGGGTACCAAACATGGCGTAATCACATGGAGAGAGGCCTGGACTGTATGGAGGATGGCCGAGAACCTCCCATTTGAATTTCTGCAGGAGTGCCGTGACTGTGTTGGCCGTATGAGGTCGTGCATTGTCGTGGAGCGACCACGGCAGCTATGGCGTCCACTGTTACTAGGCGGTCCTGGGTAATGAGTGCATCAACCAGCTGGACGTTGTCATCGGTAATGCAGGGGGGTGCCCCAGACCAGGCATCATCGGCTAACGACATCCGTCCTTCCCTGAAGCGCTTGTGCCACGCCTTGAACCTTGCAAGGGACATGCAGTGTTCATCGTACGCTTAAGACATTCGACGATAAATGTCCGTTCCCCAGACTCCTTCCGCTTCAGAAACCAACAACACCTCTTTGCTCTTCTGTTGACGCCTCCATATCACTGTTTGCAATGCGACTGGCAGCGTTGGACGATTGATGCATGCTGCTGCTCGCTTTGTATCGTCACGTGACGTGCACGCGTGCCCTCTAGCGACGGGCTGTGACCTTCCACGCTCTGCTCGGAACCACACCTCGTTACAAACGCCACGATTAGCCGATGTAGTCACTGGTTTGCGCATTACAGCCTACGGCTCGTTATTTTTTGAACGCACCTTATATTTCTCGAGACCCTCCAGAGTAAGCCGATTGTTTATGTATAGTCTACATTTTGTTTGAGGTTCCCCCACAAGCAAAAATCACACGGTGCTGGAATTTACGTACAAGATTAGTTTCCACTAGAAAAATTCGATGTTTTGTTCTATACCTAGCCATGTTCAAGGGATACGAGGTAGTCTACAGTACTTCACAGCAAGTCTTAATTAACATAACTAAGGGATATTGCCAGCTGCGTATGTAAAATAAATGCTATGACAGTATCCAGGGCTTCCCGACCCGCTGTTATAATCGGTACATGCTATAAATCTGGTGGTGAGTCATAGAGAAATGACCGCACCATGGCCTCTGTGACGCTCCGTTCTGTATTTTAGTAAAAATTAAAGGTGTATCTAATAACTAGAAACAGTCAAAATTCTTGAATGAAAGGAGCTAAAATTCTCGGTTAATAATGGTAAAAATTCTTGAGTGAAACTGATTCTTTTCACAGTGCTTTATTAAGTTACTAGTAACCCGCCCCGGCTTCGCCCGGTATATTTAACGGTTTACCATGCGTAAGCTTAAAAGGCGTATTTTTTCGATTTCAATGAACTACGACCTACATCCGTTTTCCGTCTCGGAATGATGGGTTAAGATCATTGACTGGACTATTAATTATATTATCATGGAGATGCATGTCCAACGAATTCTTGTCAGGCGTAATTTAAGAATGGCGAGGTGCATGAATCACAAATCCCCTTTCCGTCCAATCGTAACTTGACTGTGTATTCTGCGGAACGAAAAGTTCACAGGCGAAACGAAGAAAGCTCAGTTGCACTTCCAGGGAAACTCCAAACACATCCACTCTTCCCTGGAGTCTTAAGTCGACACGACTCGACAGTTTGCTACAGGCTGTAACTGGGGTGATAAGCGCGCTCACTAGCTAGCTGGTCAAATGTTGCGGAAGAGATTGCTGGAAGAAATGAAAACGTAAAAACACTTACAGTGGGCGATGTATTATAGATAGAGATATGCTGTTGCGGACTCTTTTGTAGAACTTTTCATGCTGAACAATTCTTACCCTCATAGTATAAAGATATTTGTAACGGTTTGCCCGGCGTAAGATAAAAGGCGCACGGACAGTAGGTTGTTTCTTTTTGTCGAATTTTTTACTGAAATCGTTACTGCTCGGGTTCATTTTGTCATAAATATATAATTTTGTACCGAAACCTTCTTTGAGAAATCCTGTACAGAATGGTGAAAACCGTATCAAAATTCATACAGTGGTTCTAGAGATTACCCGGAACATCCAAGAATCGGGGAATTCGTTCTATACTAAGTAGAGATTATGTCAGTAATAATAGTTCTAAACGAACCATTTCAACTCATACCATCTAGCGACAACAATATAAACCGTGTGGATTTTTTCAGATATGGCAAGGCAGAAAAGTTTTGTTTTGAAACTTGGTCAGAAAATATTATGAAAAAAAATCAAATTTAGATTATTTATCTATTAATTGGAAAAAACATTCCGTATCTTTCGCGAATAACGCCAAAAATGATGCTAAATTCGCGAGTCAAAGATTTTTTTGTGTTTTTTCGGGAGTGTTCCGCGAGTTGAAACATATGATATGTTTATGTAAAACTTGTTCTAAACCATTGTTTATTTGTTTTAATTTTTTTCAAGATTTCGTGAGTCACGAATTTTGACTCTAATAATGACATGGCTAGTGACCCATTATATACTGTACAGTTATATGAAATCATATCATCAGCTCACTCTCCGTGTCAGTTCTCTTTAAATCATACTAAATTAACTAGTGGATAGTAGATTGTTTGTCTGATACCGCTATTCCCGCAAATGAATGCAATCCATTAGAAGCACCATAAAGAAAGTACCTGATCCGGCGCAGTGAAACACAATATTCACATTAGTGGCTTCGGAGGAGATGACTTCCGTTTCCTGGCCACACCCCATAAAAATAAATTGCTTGCACTCCCATCAGTTTGCGCAGTCAACTTCGTGTTTTAAGAACGTTATTGGCTACTTCCTCTGAACAAATCTCGAGATCGTTGTTTTAAGGGGAGGAACATCAAGGTAATTTGCCAACAAAATACTAACAAGTGAACCGCACCTACTTGTCATCTAGCGGCTTCGGTGGCGTAGTTGGTAGTGTGCTGAGCTTCTATGCCCAAGATCGCGGGGTTCAAACCCAGCCCAAGTCGTCAGATTTTTAAGACCGTAAAATCCCTTAGTATGCATTCCTTTGGAGGGGAAGTAAAGCTGGCTGGCCCATGCCATAGATTTATGTCAAATAAAAGAATCATTCACTAACTACAATTGTACGAAGCTGAATTTGTAGGTCAGATTTGTTTAACGCTCTATTGAGTTCCAACGTTCGCCACTAGGTGCTGGTTGCGCTGGCATCTAGTAGTCAAGTTCACGGCTAGGTGTCGTTGACGGTAGTATTTGGTAGCAAAAGTAGGAACTTCTTGAAATTGATCGTCTGAGTTCCTTACCGTACCTGAATAACAGATAACACAGGCAAATACAGTAATCACAATTAACACCGGTTATCAGAGAGTTTCTACACACACCCAAAGTACACGAGGCAAAATGACCGCGTTGTCACAGCCCCTAAACTGAGGAACCATCCAATCACAAAGTGTGCACAAGCAAATTTCACCTCGACGCGACGTAGGACCGGAATGTATATGTGAACTCTGTGATCATCATTGTGACCGTTATCATGTAGCTCGATGTAAAAAGCGTGTGACATCAATCATAAATGATTGCGCAGGCTGATTCTATCCATTACTCTAGCACAATTTGTGCGCAATTCTTTCTTAATAATATACAGGATTTGGGCAGCATTTCTCCACGCTGAAAACGGCATTTTGTTAGTGTTTTGCAACATATTCAAGCAAGATATATGGCACTGGGTGTTCTCAACTGTCAATTAATTTACTGTTCAACAATTATTGTTTAGATATTTAGAGAACTTGACTCGTCAGCTCCAATCAAAGATTGATGATGATAATGATAATTGTTGTTTTAAGGGGCCTAACATCGAGGAATCAAAGATTGGGATAGGTGTCTAGGGATTTTATGTAAGGCACCATTCCGCCATTTGCCTGAGCTAAGTGTGAAGAGGCCCGGGTGAATACTACACTCAGGATGGCCGCAGACAAACCTCGCATCTCGGAATAAGCAACAAACCAATCGAGTCGTGGAGAGTGACAAAGCACGCTAGACTATGCTGGGTATGCCATGTTCCAAGTGTAACTAAGCAATCAACTTTAAATGATTTTCACCATTGTGCCCAAATTGTAATGGGTGTTGTTCCCTAAAACTCAAAAGAACTACAGTACATGGAATTAATTAATTAATACACTTGGATAACTACAGTAGTTTCGCCTTACACTCAGGCTAGTAATCTATGTCTACGAATATGTGGGTTAAATAGGCCTATGCGCTATTTTAGTTACAGAAGTTTATTGTAAACCTGCGTAACTTGTCAGGTTGGCTAGCATTATGTGATTTTTTGTTTTGTCATGACAATGTTAGGATCTGATGATGATCGCTTGACGATCAAAACTGGTCATCCAAGTGTATTAATTAATCTGATGTAATTCATTTTCATGTTTAGGGAACAACACCCATTACAATTTTGTTGTAATCGTGTTGACCGACTGAAAAAGCATTTAAGTTTCATTTACTAAGGCAACATTCAACAAGTAGTTCCGTGAAGAACTAAAGCCTATTTTCATAATCCTACTTATGTTAATTGCCACTATCAACATACATAATTTCAGTTTGATTCCTCTAATACATTCGTAGATATTGAGAACCGTCTAATATTACGGATGGTCGCCATGTTGGATTTTTATATAAGTAGGTCTTAGAGTTATGTAATATTACATGAAGATTATTATGTACGTGTTGTATTCAAACTTCAATCGCATGATTAGGACACAAGAGGTAAAATATATTTTAAAATTTCGCACAGCTGCCATCTTGTGATTATGAAAACAATTGAAATAAATTAGTTGCCAGTGGACTAATATTTGTATAAGCATTTACCGTACCAAGTTTCACTGGACTCGGATGGTTAAATCGCCAGAAACGTCCATTTAAATATTTATACTCCGCGTCACCGCCATGTTGGATTTGTGCTCACCAGGTTATTGAAAGACCTATAGGTGAACTTATGTTAATAGCCCCTATGAACATTAAAAAAATCATTTTGATTGCTCTAAAAGATTCGTAGATATTGAGAACCGTCTAAATATTTCGGATGGTCGCCATGTTGGATTGTGATATGTATAGGCCATAGAGTTATGTGCCATTAAAAGAAAATTATTGCTTAGGTTCATTATTCAAACTTTCACTTCCATCGCATGAATACGACACAAGACATGAAAACGTAATTTTGAAATTTCGCACCGCCACCATCTTGAGGTTATGTAAACAATTCAATTGAACTAAACTAGATGCGCGTGCATTACAATATGTATAAACATTTACTGTATCATATTTCACTGAGCTCAGACGGTTAAATCACGAGAAAAGTCTGTTAAAATGTTTCAACTTCGCTTGGCCGCCATGTTGGTTTTGTAGCTACCAGGTTTTTGAAAGTCACATAGGTGAACGTCCAGTGGTGCCTTTTATCACCGTACAAAATTTCAGGGCGATATCGGTAATAGTTTCGGAGATATTGAATGCTGGTGAAATATTTTGCACAGCCGCCATGTTGGATTGGTGAGACGTAATAAAATTTGGAGGGCACGGTCGGGGTCATCCAAAACGGTGCTATGGCTTTACCGAGTTTAATTGAAATCGCTCCAGTCGTTTAGAAGGAATTAGGTGGGGACACACACAAGGACGCACACACATGCACACACACACACACGGACAAAAGGTGATCTCATAAGCCTATTTTTTCATAAATGAAGACAGATTAGAAATGGATTCCAACGCGTCAACGTAATGAAGCATTTTTGTGAAATAATGAAACCACCGAGGGAGCTGCACGAGTGGGTTCCGTGGTTTCCCATTTTCACCCCAGGCAAATGTCGAAAGGCACCTTCTCATACACCACGGCTGCTTCCTATCAAATCATTGACCAAGCACATTGATCTTCTTTCAATTCATTTCGAATTTGTTCCTCTGATGAGGGAGAACATCCAGCCATAAAACCCACCCACTTCATAGAAACTCATCTCAACAAATTCCTTATTCCATAAAATAAGGTAGAAATTGACTCACGCTTTCGCAAGCACGTCTGTTGACCAAAGCTGAAGCAATGCCGTCACCTTCTCGTGTCCAATATCTCAAACAAGGCCCCCTCCGTGCTAAGGAGCTTACAGTTGAGTTGAACATGTCGTCACAACAGACAGCCCCAATATGACCACAGCCTCCGTACGTGTACTGGGCCACTGATTAATTATTTCATTTATTCATTAATTAATTTATTTAGCTTATCTCTGGGCCTCTCTTTGAGATAAGAAGTTAAGCCATCATCATTTGTGCTCTAGACTCGAACCCCCGGGCTATGGAACTGCATATTTTCTTACAGTAGAAATGATTGTTGTTTGGGGCTTAATGACATCGTGGTTATGTAGACCCGTGTATTTGGTTGTGTGTGTAATCTCTTGTGATGACTGCACTGGTGTTTGTATTTGTAATTGCTAGTAGAATTTGGGTAGATGGCAAACGTGACCCTAATTTCAATACTGTACCATTCTGGCACTTTCCTGGAGTAGTAGTGGAAAACCACGGAACACCAATTACTGGATGGCTGAGGTAGGAATTGAACCGTTCCAGTTCTCTGACCCATCCTATTTTCTTGGAACTGTTGAGTTAGCTAGTAAAACAATTACGGTGGCAGTAAGTGCTGCTTGCTGTAGTATAACGGGGAATTTATTATTTTCGAGTCCCGAAAGTGTTCAGCCTTTCAGAAATTCTCTTTAAGGAAAAATGTGTTGTAATCTTGCTTAACTACTAATGACAGTCTATCTGTAGTTCTTGCGAGCTACAACATATTTAAACGTGCCAAATTCCTTTCGCTTTTCTGCGAGTCGTGAACTGAGATATAATTTATTGGCTACGTCGACATGCACTTAACTAAGTTACCACCCATACGCATTACGCAAAATACAGTAGGTGTTAAATTATAACCAAGTGGTGGTTCGACGTCAAAGAGTTTACATTCCACGAGTAATGTTTTATTAAGCTGTGACGCAGTTGAAAGGTCACACACTCAGCGCATTGCAAACTGGCAACTGATGAGCGAGTGAAAGTGGGTTCAATCGATCAATTGAAAGTGAAAACCTTTACTTTGTGACATGCCATTTCAAGCGCTCAGGTTAAAGTGCATGGTTCGGAAAGCTTTCATAGGTATGAAGTCATTAATGGATAAGCAGTTCTATTTTATCAACATAATCATATTATTATTAATTAGTCTATTATTACTATTATTATTCTCTCTTGCACCCACGCCTATTGTTACAGGAAACGATCACAAACGGCATTCTTACTTGAGCCGGGCTCCTCTCCGCCTTCTTTCCTGTTGGTCTCTCTTGGTCAACTCTTGTTCTCTTCTGACCCCGACGGTATTAGGGTATCCCAGACCTGGGGAGTCTCTTCCTTACTCGCCCAACTTGGGCCTTCTCTCATCGTTCCTAATTCTTCAGGGGATCAGCATACTTTTACTTATCATTATATTTCCATTGCTCTTTAAGATTCCCGCACCAATTTTGTGACTTGGCTCTCCGTGTGTCTAAATTAAATTTTGTGAATGTTTTGAATCTGGAATACATTTCGAAGAT
Organism: Meconema thalassinum; assembly: GCA_946902985.2. Taxonomy (NCBI): domain Eukaryota; kingdom Metazoa; phylum Arthropoda; class Insecta; order Orthoptera; family Tettigoniidae; genus Meconema; species Meconema thalassinum. Next base: position 221,774,175 of record OX336391.1, read on the forward strand.
ATTTTCAATATAAGTTGCATTTTGTAAGTATTTTCAATCTAAATTGCATTTTGTAAGGATTGTCAATCTAAATTGCTTTTTAGTATGTGTTTGAATGTAGGAGCCAGACATTTTTGTGATAATTTTGAATTTCAATTGCATTTTGCAAGAATTCTCAATCTAAAATACATGTTGTAGGATGGGCATTTTGTAAGTATTTTGATTTTCAATTATTGCATTCTGTAAATATTTCGAATCTAAATTGCACTTTGTACATTTTTTTTGGATTCTAACCTGTATTTTGTGCGTGTTTTCATTCTAAATTACTTTTGCGAGCATTTTCCGTCTAAATTCCAGTTTGTCCATTTTCTCCACTCTAAATTACATTTTGTGTGTATTTTCTCAATCTCCGGTAGTTTCCGTTATGATTTCCATCTCATTGTCATTTTCGCTATCACCCAGTCCATTAGGGGCCGATAATCTAGATGTTAGGCCCCTTAAAACACCAATCATCATCATCATCATCATCATCAACAACACAACTGCATTCTACTGCAAGTTGGTGATCTTTTCTTCTTCTTCTCTCAAATTGGTCTACTAAGGACCATGCCTATTCAACTGGAGGTTCTTGATCTTCCCCAGTATTGACGAATTTTCTGCCGGTGCAACTCCTTTCTTTCAGTAGTCCAGTGGGTACCTTTCCTCCGAGGTTTCTCCTGAAAACCATGGACTTCCTTCAAAGCACGCCTCACAGCCTGTCTGCCATGCTGATCTGATATTTCCAGTTCGTTAATGTCCTGCTCAGTTTCCGTCAACCTCGTGGTACTGTATCCGAAATTACCTACCATCAGCTTGTTGAAATCCCACGAAGATCATTGAATCGTAGAACCTAGAAAATCCCGGCTAGAAAACCCCGAGATACTCCCAACAAGTGACATAGATAATAGGGCACAGGTGAACCTAACCAGGAAACGTTAAGAAAAAACCATGGCGAACAAAAAGGACATCTCAAGAGAACACGAGATTTACGAAAAACATAATCTCTGGTGTTAGGAACACCCTGAAATACCCAGCAACCGTGACCTCTACTCACTTCTATAAATCATCACAATCGTAGAATTAAAATGAACTGAAGAAAATGTATTCAAGAAAACTGACATAGTAAGAGGTACTATGTCCTCAGATCAAAGTCTGAGAAAAACGAAGAACATCCTAACAAAATGTCAAGATTGAAACAAAAGAGTACAGTCCACAGTCATCACTGGGAAAACTGCATCTTGATCAAAATCACAAATATTATACACAAAAATGGATTCCTATGACCCATTCAACAATGATCCAAAAATATTCCTGCTGGATCAAATATCAGAAAGTTTCATATTCGTAGGTAGTTTTACCTATACACAAATAATAACCCTTAAATAAATTTCTAAACATATATACAGGCCGGACGTATGTTTTAGACGAGTGAAAAATCTTAATGGAAGCTTGGTGGCGAGTTATTACAGTACCTGTGTTGTTATCAGCGGCCCCAAGCGGTCCGATGATTGACAAAGCTGTTTCACACTACTACTGAAGTATAGTCATTGGCAAATATAATGACGTTCTGTTTGTAACTACGTAACGTGTACTTCCACGTCACACAATACTTCGAGGTGGACTGTACTGTCTGCTCAAGTCTGGGATTCCATTACATCAGATCGGTGGTGACAAGTGTGAGGCGATAGGGTGAGAGAGTGAGTGTGTGTAGGCTCACCGGCAAGCTTCAAGTTCAAGGGCAATCGTCTAAAACAAACGTCCGGCCTGTACAGTTGTATTTTAACACCTCTATGAGTGTTGTATGAGTAGTCCTTATGACTTGAACACCCTCCATGAGTGTAATTTATGTTGTTGTTTCATAATAAATTCCGTATTAAATTGGCGTGTCTCAGACCCAATAACTTTCGCATATAGAAATGGAAAATTCATTTAATATCAACAGCAATCTTCAAATCAATAAGTAGGGAAGATTACGTAACTTTGTAAGCATTGTGGTAATTTCCAAAATAGGATAGTAAAAATCCTTTATTCAAATCATTAATATCCATGCTTTGAACTGCATGCTTCCAGATAACACAATATCGCCATTAATTCCGCTACTGTGATGCTTTAATCAGCGTAAGTCACACTTGACTACATATAGACTACCCATTCACACATGGATTTCATTAATACCACATCATATTCATTTAATTATAACACACATTAATGGTACCTCCAATTGGTCTGATCCATTTCATGAATGTACTCCACTGAGTATTTATTATCATAATAAACTTCATTATCAATATACTTGTTATTACTAATCACCCACACTGGTGAACGAAGAATTTCATTGCTTACATAATGTATAGCTTCACTTTGAAACTGGACTTGCGTTATTGGAATTATTCAGTATCGTTACAATTCATATAGAATGTTGAAAAATGTTATCACTGATTTCTCTAAATCACTATTAGAATTATCAACTATGCTATACGTTAGGTTTATAATAATCACAAATCTCGTGAAAAATATGCCTCCACATTTATTAATCTGGGAATTTTCGTTGATACAAAATATGAATATTTTCTCAGAATACTATCAGTCAGTACACTGTGCGTTTAAAATGCCTGAAAATTCCATTAAGAATGGATTCCAATCATGTGTCAAAAATATGAAGTTCAACGAAGGATCAAAATTTATCAAACTAAAATGGATTCGAATGGATTCTAGAAAATATGTCAAGTTCCTACACCATCGACCAAGGTGATCATAACGATTAGCACCGTAATAGCCGATTAGAAAACCTTACTAATTTATATTGTCCACTAGAACAAGAAATATCTCCTAGCAAAAACAAAAGATCCTAATATCACACAAAAATGTGCTTTCAGTAAGCTCAAAACTTCTTATAAAATCGTAGTAAATGTTCAGAATACAACTCTCAAGCGAAAACCAATTATGAAGATCTCTATAAATGTAGATCTAGCGATATATGAGAGTGCGAAAATCATGTCGTTAATATACATCAATATGTGTTCGTAGCACTATCAAGAATTACGAAAAATTAATAAAGTCTTCTCCTATCACGTTCTTCTTCTTTACGATAAAGAAGTTCCCATATTACATTTCTAGAAGTTAATTTTAAACGTGTAATAACACACTGAAAAAGTATGCATTCCTTATGGGAATCTAAATCCAGTCGAGAATAGAGTCAGAAATGAGTAGAACGTCATGCCTAAACTCTACCCAACGACTAAGCTAATAAAAAAACGAAAAATGACAGTAAATGAAACGTTACAATGTCTATGCCTTGCGACTACTAATATAGCTTGATGTTCTGTACCTTCTCGAACGTCGTAGATGGAATAGAAAGCAATGATATGCCTCCCATATCATTTCTCCTCCACAGATGGAAATGGCCTGGATCCTCCTGGACCGAGAAGATCGAACCCCGAATCTCCAGTCTCCAACCCACTGGTTCCACATGGTCATCTGGATAACGCCAGCTGCTGCTAACATTCCACGTATAGTCTATCCCGATGCAGAAAAAGCGCTCGTCATACCGTTGTAATGCGACATTTGCGTCCAACCGAAACGAAAGTTCCATCTCAGCACAATCATTTCACAGAGTGCATACATGCTTGACCGAAGTCAGCTGTTACCATGACACTCGATTCCGCGTTAGAAAATGGCAGTATTCGTCCATTAGAAATGTTCATTGTGCCGCTCACACCGCAGTATTCATGTCTATAGTGCCTAGCCTGCCATCGTTAGAGAATTACAACACTTTTGAACTATTCCTCCCGACATCTGGTTACAAAACATGTCGTGAAAACAAGAGGAATTAAATATAATGTTCATCAAACGAAGTTGCATAACTATGTGGTTATGTCCGTATAAAAAGCACTGTTTCAAAACCAATGTTCAACTGCGTGTATCACAATACACTCGGATGTGAATGCGCTCGTTAGGCTATACAAAGCATGCCTGAGTTCATACGTGAACTTCTGTAGAATTAGCTTGTATATTTTACAAGTTCCATACTTCATAGTGTTATAAGTAATCACTAATAAGTGAAAAAACGTCCGAGTTCTTCGACACTGGCCTCTGCGTATAATTCCATGCCCTCGCGCACGTTCAATATGGACTTGCACTTTCGATACGTATTACGGCTTTTGTACATTTAGTAGGTAAGCGACACGAACTGTCTGTTTCAGAGACACAATATAATCTGATCTGCTCTGGCAGTCGACACTTTCGTGAAGGGGGATCTACCCCCTCTCTCGCTCTGCGTAGATCATTAATCCATGTCATTGGCGCATGACAAAATGGCTTACATATTCCACAAAGTTTATTGATGAAAATATCTCTTCATAAGCATCATATAGTATTAAAACATCTTATACAATGCTAAAAAGCATAAGTGATAATCTCTCTCTTCTTACAATCCGTAAAATAATCTCCTGGGTGTCCATCAATACTATGGATCAATACATAATCATATGTTCATGACGTCAGAACTCGAACTGAGCTTCGGTCGTCTTCGACATGGCTCGGAAGTGGCATAGTGGTACCTCGCCCAGCTGCTATGACTGTCCCAGCTTGTCAAACGCCGTGCTGCGTTACAATCAAATCTCGCGCTGAAATGTAGTACAATCCGTCCATGAGAATAATGGTACTGTACGAACCTTCTTATTTTGCCAGAAACTGAGCAAACGATTGGTCAATCTTGTGGGTGGTAATCTCGCTATGTGGCCATAAAAGGCTATTCTCTTTTTTCTCACACAATCAGAGAGATTCTCTATTTTTTCGTAGATCTCGGACGTATGTCTCCTACTTTTAGCCTATTTTAATTTATGCAAAAATAAGCTTTTGAGATCACCTTTTGTCCGTGTGCGTGTGTGCATCCGTGTGTGTGCCCCCTCTAATAAAAACTAAACGGCTGGAGAGATTTCAATGAAACTCAGAAGTTCACCTATGGGACTTTCAATAACCTGGTGGGCACAAATTCAACATGGCGGCGACGTGAAATTTAAATATTTAATGGACGTTTCTCGGGATTTCACCATCCAAGCGCAGTGAAACTTGGTACGATATATGCTTATACAAATTATAATCCACTGGGATATAATTTATTTCAATTCCTTTCATAACCACAAGATGGTGGCTGTGCGAAATTTTAAAATCTCGTTTTTATTTCTTGTGTCCTAATCCTGCGATTGAATTTTGAATAATACACCTCCACAATTATCTTCATGTAGCCTAATAGTACACAACTCTAAGGCCTACTTATATGTAAAAATCCAACATGGTGACCATCCTAAATATTTAGACGGTTCTCAATATCTATTAATCTATAACAACAATCAAACTGATGTTTTGTATGTTGATAGAGGCAATTAACATAAGTAGGATATATGAAAATAGGCTATATAATTGTTCACGGAACTAATTGTTTATTTATGTGGAGTTTTTAAACTTTCCAACAGTTAAGCAAGTGTTAAGAATGACATATTTTTGAACACATGTCACTTTTTTTTGATGGAAAGTTCCAATACTTGCAGGTTTCTCTCCAGAGATGTTGGTACAACACCTGTTTCCGAGAAGACAAGTGGTATAACAGCCGTCTTGTTATAATATTTTTACACCGTTATGTCCATCTGTGGGGTGCAATAGAACCTATTTAGCTAATGACGTTTGCTTTTTCTTCTCCCAAAATCTCTTCATCTGGGCACTGGAAACATTCCTCCGTTCTTCAGGTCACGTTTTATTGGCCTTGGTAGTCATTTTCTCAGAGAAATGATGGTTGATTTTATCCCTCCCTATATTATTCTGCTGAGATCCCATTCCAGTTTTGTACCGAAAATAAGGTCCCATTAACACCAACCTACACATATGGGGTACCTACAGGTTCAGCATAACTCAATGCGTAAGCGAAACGCACTCACTTACTCTTTAAATGCCTCACAATTAAATAAATACCTTAAAACATGTATATTTACAATGAAATAATGAAAGAATGCCACACGGTAACCATGGTAACGGAATCTCACAGGTCCATCTATTTCAGTAAGACGCAATGCAATTCCAATTATTACATTACTGTGGAAGTTTCCAGACAGTAACCAAATTAAGCTGTAAAATTCATCAATACATACAGTATAATTCGCTTAAGGGGGTCAAGGGCCACTCTAGAATGTTTTCACGTAATTTTCACGTGTGAGTGTGGTACGAAAGGTCTTTTTCACCCGACTATAAAGGGTCTCCGAAAACCACATTTAAAGCCCCTTAAATTAACAGTGTCTGTGATATTCCCAGAAAACTAACTTCGCTCTGATATACCTATAAAGGAATGACAAACCCCTAACCACTGCACCAGTAGCTGAATTGTTAAAGTCTGATTATTCATACCAAGAATAAATCAGTCATAGCTTTCATGATTGAGATTTTGCTAAGTGTACTCTTTACAACTAGAATATTCGCGGGCGAAGCCGCGACGGGTAATGCTTGTAATAATAATTATAATAATAATATACAATTTACAACAAGAAATGCATGAACATCAACATCAAGTTCCAACACTACACGACTGTCATCAAACCTGAGACACTCTACGCCAGCGAGACCCCAAGCCTCAACTACAAAGGAGATCTCAAGGACATCAATAAGGCTGAGAGAAAAATCATCCGGAAAATATTGGACCCTAATCTCATAGATGATGGGTATCGTCTGCAATCACACACAGTCACAGAGAGATACTCCAACATCGAGTCAGATTTCCGCAAGCGACGACTGAGATTCTACGCCCACATTATGAGACTGAATGACTACCGACTAACAAAAAAAAAAAAAAACATTTTGACTTACTTGCGGAAACTTAAAGTGACAACAGTCTGGGTTACCCAAGTCCAAATTGATCTCGAAAGTACCAATATCACACCAATAGCCATATACGATCGAATGACATTCCGACATAAGATCCACAGTTGGGAAGTCACACATGAAGATCGACCAAATAGACCAGGGAAGGATGGACGGAACAACGTCGAGTTCGACACAGTGCACTTAAACGATGACTGAGGCTACTGGGGCTGAGTCATATCCTACTCGCGCAACTGTACCTGTCAACAAAGTAGGCTGACGTGTGACACAAGTAAACAAGGAATAGTTCCCATCTCGACCGCCGGCAATCAATCCGTGAAAGGGTAATACTAAGGCAATACTGAAAAATGTCTTCAAACACCTTAATTATTAATTATATTATTGTATATTTTCAAGAACGCCGCCCGTTGTATTCAGTGCGTTCTTCTTATGGCTAATTTCATAATAATAATAATAATAATAATAATAATAATAATAATAATAATAATAATAATAATGTTATTGGTTTTACGTCCCTTTTAACTACACTGGCTTTTAGAGACGCCGGAATTTTGCCCCGAAGGGGATCTTTAACGTGCCAGTAAATTTACTGACACGGCTCCCTCGCAGTTGCGCACCCTCAAATGCCAGCTGACTGCGTCAGGTTTCGAACCTGCAACCTTGGGCTCAGCAAGCAAGAACGTTACCCCTGAGCCACGCAGCCAGTCCGGCTAATTTCAGCAAGGTTCCTCATATGAGACTTATTTCTTACTAAATTTAGTTGCAATTGCGCAATTGTATTCTGAATGATTCGCTGTTTTAATAGTATGCCCAGCCGCCATCTTGAAAATTTAGCGTCGCTGTTATTTTGCGTTGGGCATAAGATACTCCAGATACGTATCAGTAATGTCCGTTATTGTTGTTCCAAAACATAGAAAGTTATTTTTTTAAATTATGAACTTTCAGGATGGTCACTGCGGGCTATATTCAGTGGAATAAATGTATCATTAACGCTACGGACACTTCCTATATAATACTCCTCTTCTACTTTAATACTAGGCTCCTACCCGCCATCTTGGATATGTAGTCACTGTCCTTTTACTTTGGGAATACGAATTGCATCATATTCAGTGCGATTATCATTTGACTAACGCAAATGAGGGCTCTTTTTATGATAATCATATTTTGCTAAGATTGGGTCTAGTCACGCAAATATATTCTGAGTTGTCGACTTTAATGTTCTAATAGTACGCATAGCTGCCATCTTGAATATTCCTTGACCATAAAAAGCCGCACATATGACCCTTTCTTATCACTAAGTTTTGCTGCTATACAGCAGTTCTTGGTGTTGAGATTTATTTATTTATTTTTATATTCTATAATTTCAAGATGGCGTCTGCGCGTAATATTCACGGTCGTATAATCATAATGTCGGTAACAGAGGGTCCTTACATAAAACTGTCTGAATGCCAAGTACTGTGAACAATGATTCATTGGATCATAAGTTATGGATTATAATGCTTGCATGATTCGCTTGGCCATGATTAGTTTTGTTGTAATTTGATTTAAGCTTTGAACATTTTGGTGGCCGCTATTTTTTTTTCCGATAAGTTGGTGGCGATATAAAACACCCACTGTGGTGCACTTTGCTAGTGCTAACTCTGTACCAAATTTGGTTCAATTCGCATTCGTCGTGTTTGAATTGATAGGGGGAATAGAGACACATAGGCACACGGACATTTGACCCGTGTACTGTATATCTCATGACGTTGTGTGTCTTTCATTTTTTACAATATTCGAAATGAGGCTAAAAATAGGTTGGTATTCCTAAGGTCAATAAAATACTGTATTCACACAACAAACCAAGTGACAGGGGAATATCTACAGAAGGAATTCACTCGCTGAAGATGTGAATAATTGTTCATACATCATTGTACCCGAGACAGCCATAGACCCAGCCAACTGGCAAGATTTCATTACTCCATGTTAACTGGAAACTAATCAGCTGTTAAAACACATAATAAATGGTGTATTGCCATTCGTAACAAATGTGCAAGGCCTTCCGGCCAGGCTATATCCTAGCTCAGAATACAAGACCACCGTCGTTGATTTGGTTTTCTGGAGTTTTCTATTTTCATGTCCAGGTAAAGAGAGCTTTGAGGGCCAAGTTAAGTCTACCCCTTATTAATCCAGTTTCCAACGGGGTCGGGGATGAAATGTGCTGAAATTCTATGTGGCGGATATTTTTTACGGCCGGATGCCCTTACTGGCGCCAACCTCATGAGATGAAATGAATGAACATGAATAAAACTGGGCAAGTTCAAATTCAAGTAGTTCCAACTATGGCTTCCAGAGGCCACTGCCACTGACACTGTCACCCAGTGGCGAACGTTGGAACTTGATAGAGCGTTTCTAATCAAATAACCTACAAATTTAGCTACACACTACCAATTGCAGTGGTAGGTTCTTTTTCATGCCATAAATCTATGACTTCCTCTCCGAAGGAAGCCATACTGAAGAATTTTAACGCTCTTAAAAATCCCAAAGACTTCGGCCCGGTTTGAACCCGCGATCTTGGGCGTGCTACCGACTACGCCACTGGAGCCGACCTTTTCTTTTACGTATTCCAGTAATTTGAATTACTAGCATTACCCGTCGCGGCTTCGCCCGCGAATATTCTAGTTGTAAAGAGTACACTTAGCAAAATCTCAATCATTAATGCTATGACTGATTTATCCTTGATATGAATAATCAGACTTTATCAATTCAGCTACAGGTGCAGTGGTTAGGGGTTTGTCATTCCTTCATGGGTATATCAGAGTGAAGTTAGTTTTCTGAGAATATCACAGACACTGTTAATTTAAGGGCTTTTAAATGTGGTTTTCGGAGACCCTTTATAGTCGGGTGAAAAAGACCTTTCGTACCACACTCACCCGTGAAAATTGCGTGAAATATTCTAGAGTGCCACTTGATCCCCTTAAGCGCATTATACTGTATGTATTGATGAATTTTACAGCTTAATTTGGTTCAGTGATAACCTTTCAGGCTAACCGTCTGGAAACTTTCACAGTAATGTAATAATTGGAATTGCATTGCGTCTTACAGAAATAGAAGGGACTTGTGAGATTCTGTTACCATGGTTACCGTGTTGCATTCTTCCATTATTCCAATGTAAATATACATATTTTAAGGTATTTATTTCATTGTGAGGCATTTAAGGAGTAAGTTAGTCTGTTTCGCGCACACATTGGGTTGGGCTGAACCTGTAGGTGCCCCATATGTGTAGGTTGGTGTTAATGGGACCTTGTTTTCGGTACAAAACTGGAATGGGACCCTAGCAGAATAATATAGCTAGGGATTTGTGTTGACCGACTGAAGGTTACAATATTAATAGTATCCACTCAAATGCAAAATGGTAGACTCTAAGAGCCAACTGCCGCCTCCTTCCAATTCTTTGACCAGTTTTATTCATCTTCATTCACTTCATCACTCCCCGATGAGGGCGACGATACCAACGATCCTTAGATGGGTTGTTATACTTTTTGCACACAACACGACTTTTATAACTGAAAAACATCATTTGATAAAAATAACATTCTACTCTTGCTATATACATCCTCCTCTTAGTCATATAAGAATTCTTTTCTGAGTATTGGTGTGCAATATTTTAAACTTTAACTTTCAGAAAGTCTCCTGATAACTTGATTCATTCATATTATTATTAAAGGAAAATGGGTTTAGTTTAGAGTTCTCTACACCCCCTGTGCCAATCCCAGATGACGGCAGCGCAAATTGCTCTCTTAAAATTAAATTACTTTCGAAACAATACTCTTATCACCGTTTTATCTCTTCTGTAAAAGTTGTTACGTTAATCCAGAGACGGCTTAGTTAAAAGACTGAGAGGATTGTGTAAAGTTGAAAACTTAACTTATTTAAATGTCTTACTTCATGAACTGAAATAATAATATTTACATTTGAAGATTGGTTTCAAACTGTAATCCTAAAGTAATTACATAAGATTGAAGTTTTGTAGGCCTCTTGTAGGAATGAGTATAGAATTGTAGCGTATAATTTTATCTGAACACAAGAGACAACAGTATTATTTTAATATCTTCTTGTTGTAGTAGTTTCGTTTGAGGGGCTTGGACATCGTGGACTTTGCATCCATTCACAAGGTACAATATTAGAACGCTGTGACAATTAATAATATTAATAATAGCAATAATAATAATAATAATGAGTTTTGTAGAGGGTAAGAGAAGCAGAGGTAGACTAAGGAGGCGATGGTTAGATTCAGTGTTGAACGAATTCAAACTGAGAGGTGTAGAAGCAGTGGAGGCCGTGGTGCTAATTTCTTATAAGGGATCATGGAGATGACTTATTCGCCAACAGAGGTTTGCAGACTAGACTAGACGCTGAAAGGCGGATCAGTTTTAAATGAAAATAGTCGTATATGTATCATAATAATAATAATAATAATAATAATTATTATTATTATTATTATTATAGAACTATACAAACAGGGACGATAACAAACAACATCAAGGAAAAAAGGGCAACATTTTATGGACACATAGATTACATAGGATGAACGAAGACAGTCTGACAAAGAAGATTTTAAATATAAGTTATGAATGAAAAATGAAAATCCACAGCCTGCTTCCAGTCTCCGACCGGGTCAGGAATGGAATGAATGAATCCCCTATCTAGCGGCGAGGATATGAACTGTGCCGGCTGCCGAGGCCTGACGCACTCCTCTGGGGCAATGATTAAATGAATGCCAGATGAAATGAAATGATAGTGGAGAGTGTTGCTGGAATGAAATTTTGACAGGGAAAACCGGAGTATCCGGAGAAAAACCTCTCTGCCTCCGTTTTGTCCAGCACAGATCTCACATGGAGTGAACGGGATTTGAACCACGGACCCAGCGGTGAGAGGCCGGCGTGCTGCCGCCTAAGCCACGGAGGCTTAAATATAAGTTATGAATAGTACACTGAAAACCAATTGGATAAAAGAAACCGTGGAAGACCTCATGAAACTCAACAGGAGACACGGCAGACAGGAAAATATACAGTGAAAAATCATAATATAGACATTTCAGCAAAAGCCCAAACAGAAAAATAAACAGGAAAGAAGTGAACAGAAGAGAGAAAGAGGAAGCATAGTGAATATAAGAGAGGTTTTTGGGAGAAAGGAAGAAAGGGACAGGAAAAGAAAAAAGAAAATTGATTGTGTTTTAACGCCCTCCTAAAGGGGGTATTAACGATAATAATAATAATAATAATAATCGTGTTTGGAGTTTATTCTATTGCGTGAACAATACAAAACGGAAAGCTAGTAACTTGTTTAATAAATTTAGGAGGTATGTAGCAAATATTTATTTTTCTCTTCTTTCTGTTGCAGAGTCTGACTGGGGCTATGGAGACAACAATGGTGAGTCCATCTCTCCCAACCCATGTACTTGATAGAAACTAGTGCTACAAGAAATAAATTGAGTTACATAGCATATTTCTTTGTAACGCTGATAATTTGCAGTAAAGTGATGTTAAAACACGTAATAAGATCGAGGTGATCGTAGCCAGCTGGAAACATCCCTTGGGCATTGCTTTCCAGATAACACAATTTCGTAGAGAATGTATTGTCACCCAGCTGTAACCTCAGTATGTAATATCGCCTGTTTTAGCGAGGAGTGTTCGTTGTTGCCATTTTAAAGTATTTGTTGATATGAAGATGAAGATGATGATGATAACTGTTTTATGGGGCTAAACACGAACGCCATGTGTACCTATTTTACTGATATCCATAGCATTGTCGACCCTTCAAATGCATAAGTAACAAGATGGCGACTGACTGAATAGTGCAGACGTGACAAGCTCCATCAATTTGTGTAATTACGAGTGTTTCTAGTGGGATATCAATGTGTATCTAGTGTGAGATTGTCAAGCGTAAAACTCTTTAGTAACTGATACTAGTGAATGTACTGACAACTACTTCCTTAACGAGTCATCCCGTGTTTATTGAAAACGAAGGATTGCGTCACCAAACTTTACTATGAGCGCTTGTGAAGAATGCAGGGAAGCGCTAGGGAAGGCTCTCAAGTTACAGTGTATAACTTGTGAAAAATGGTACCACAAGAAATGTGTTACCAATATTAATAGGTTTACAGAGAGGAACTGCGTGAACTGTGTGAATAACAAAAGTATACGGAAATCAGGCCCTATTAATAAAACCACCCCATCACTGGACAACATATTCTCCCTACTACTAAAACTGACAGAGGAAGTACGAAAAATGCAGGAAGAACAGAAAGTGCGAGAAACTGATTTAGGGAATTCTCTGGAACTCTACCACAAAAAAATTGGACGACACAGCACTATTAATTTCAAACCAGCAGAAAGACTTAATTAAGTGTACCAATCAGATTGACAGACTAACAGACGTGGAGAAATGTTCACGAAGGAACACTATCGAAATACATGGAGTTCCAGATATACCAAATGAATCCGTCCAGGACACTGTGAAGAAAATCGGACATGCTCTGGATTTACGAGTAAGTCCTGAAATGATAGATGCCTGTCACCACCTTCCAAAATCCCCGAACCAAACGCACAGGGGAATCATAGTGAAATTCGTGAGGAGAACCGACAAGGAACACTTCATGGAGCGACGGAGAATCAAGAGGAACCTCTCTACTAGACATGCAAATCTTCCTGGTGACAACACAGTCTACATAAACGAAAGCTTGTGCCCCCAGAGAAGGAAGCTCCTGGCCCAGGCACGAAACACACGCAATGAAAAAGGGTAGGCATTCATTTGAGTAAGAAATGGCATCATTAAATAAAATGCGTAAGAATCAAGATTCTGATGCAATAATTATTAATAGTGTACATGACTTAGCCACACTGTAAACATGTTATCTACTTCTATATTTCCTATTTACTATCTGAATGTGCTTGGTCTGAACACCAAATTGGACAAACTGAACACAAACATTTTAGTCAATGACTTCTTAGCTATAGCTCTTAGCGAAACATGGCTAGATTCGAGTGTTTATAGAGCCGAGGTCTGTAATAAGAAGTACAGAGTATACCGTGCGGACCGTGGTCGTGGTAACACTGGGAGGGGAGGGGGTGTGCTAACAGCTGTCCGGGAAGGAATAACTGTACTGCAGGTAGAGCCGATTTCAAGCACTCACGAAGTCTTACATCTAAAATTAAACTTTCAAGGAAATACGTGGTTTATTGTTAACTTGTATATACCTCCGACCTCAAAGTTGGAAGTGTATTCAGAAGTATTCCAATGGCTAGAATCACACTTCGAGGCTCATGACAATCATGTACTAGTTGTTGGGGATTTCAATATACCAAAAATAAGCGATAACAATAATGATTTATACACAACTCAGCAAAGTCGAGAATTAAACATTTTTATAAATCTATGTAATATGATCTCATATAATTCAGTCCAAAACATCCACTGTAAAACGTTAGACTTAGTTTTAGCCAGTCAGAATATAACTAATGTAAAATGTACACGAAACACTGAACCCCTACTGCCTGAGGATGTCCACCATCCGGCTCTGAATATAGAAATGCAGGCCACTTCTACACATAAAAAATGCAAAAGTGATTATCAAACATCATACAGTTTTAAAAACGCAAACTTTGAAAATCTATTCACGGGTCTAAGGGTCTCGAATTGGGACCGTTTATACAAATGCACTAATGCCGATATTGCAGTAGACTGCTTTTACTCGAACCTATACAGGGTAATTAACGAATTGGTCCCTCAAATAAAATCTCAGAACAAAAGAAAATATCCTGTAGTAAAGAGATCATTACTTCCGACTTGAAGATTCAGTGCTATGCTGTTGTTTCGTTCGCTGACTCGCGACATCGCGAACGAAACTCAAATTGTCATGATATCGATTTGAATGGCTGCCTGTGATTGTTTAGTTAAAGTGATTTTCCTTCTGACTGCTAGATAACTCTAGGGTAACACTGAAATGTCAAGTTGGAAGTAATGATGGCTTTACTATATATGGTTTACAGATGCCATAATTAAGAAATTACACGAGAAGGAATTTTATAGGAAACGAAGAAGATTGTCGAACTATTTCAACAGTCACTTTAAAACAATACGATCAGAAATAAAAACAGCAATTGAATCAGCATATCAAAGGCATATTGAATCTATTGAACAAAATATCACTGAAAATAAAAAATCCTTCTGGGCGTATGTCAAAAATAAAAGGAATAATAATAATAGTTGTGATACATTTTGCCACGACAGTAAAACATACGATAATGATCAAGACATAGCTGAAGTTTTTGCGTCGAATTTCAAATCAGTTTACTCACCTAATAAAGCCCAATACTGCATGCCTAGCGATACATCTATCACTACCGCACTCTGCACATTGACAAAGTCACCTTACGTGAGGTGGAAGTAGCTATAAGAAAACTGAAGCCTAAATCCTCAGCTGGACCAGATCATATCCCGCCATATGTAATTAAGGGCTGTGCAGATGTTCTTAAGCACCGTCTCCTTTTCATATATAACTTAATTATTAAAACCGCCACATTTTCATCTAATTGAAAAAAAAAAGCCGAGTATTTCCAATCTTAAAATCTGGAAATCCAATGCTAATTAGTAACTATCGTCCGATATGTATATTGTCAGCGGTAGCAAAGATTTTTGAATTCACTTTGTACCAAAGAATTTCTATTTTTGGCAGACCATCATTATCCGAAAAGCAGCATGGTTTCCTCGCCCGACGTTCGACTATCACAAATATGGTCAACTTTACTGAATCAGTGTCCAGAACATTAGACGCAGGAGGACAAATGGATGTTGTATTCACAGACTTTCAGAAGGCATTCGACAAAATTAACCACGATGTTATCCTGAAGAAACTTAAAATCTTAGGATTTTCCGATTTACTTATATGCCTCTTCAGCTCTTACCTTAATGACAGGAAGCAATATGTGTCATTTCATAGAAATAATTATCAAGAATGTGAAGCTAATTCGGGAATAGTTTAGGGATCGAACCTTGGACCTCTAGTTTTTCTAATCTTCATAAACGATCTACCTCAAAGAATAAAGTATTCTAATTGTCTATTGTGTGCTGATGACTTCAAGGTATATAGAAAAATATATGTATCTACCGACTGCGACTTGCTTCAAAATGACCTGAACAATATTATGGAATGGACTACAGAAAATTAATTAGGATTACACGTAGAATAATGTATCTCAATGTCGTTCACCCGGAATATAAACCCTATCGTTTTAAATTACAAATTAGGTTGCAGTGTCCTGAAATCAGTTCATGAAAACAAAGATCTCGGTGTGTTGCTAGATCGAGAACTAACGTTTACCCCCCATATACGGAAAATGATAGCTGACTCAAACAAGACACTTGGATTTGTTATCAGGAATACAAAACCATTCAAAAACATAAGTACGTGTATCCACCTGTACAACACACTAGTCAGACCGAAACTAGAATATGCTAGAATATGGAGTCCTAGAAGCAAGACATATACTTCAATGATTGAAAACACACAAAAGAAATTCCTAAAATATCTACATTTTAAAACAACAACCAACTATCCTCACTTGATACCATACCAGGAACTGCTAATAAATGTTGATGTGGACAGTTTAGAAATACGGAGAAAAATAGATGCTATGAAATTCCTTTTCAAAATTATAAACAATTCAATTGATGATTCCGAATTCCTCTCTCTCTTAATTTTCCATGTACCACGCATCAATTCTAGGAACAATATCACATTTGAAAATAAAAGAACCAGGACATCTGGCCACAAAAATTCCCCGCTGAACAGGCTATGTTATATTTTCAACACTGTTGCTCAAAGAAATAATGCCATAGATTTTAGTACTTCCTTGAGATTATTTTTGATGGAATTCCTAACCACTCTCCAGAAATAATGACTCAAACCTTGCAAATTGTAAATCATGAATTCGTACCACTGTGTCATTCTACCTAGCCAACCTTGTATTACACATGTATTGTTTGTACCATACTGTTTTAGTTGTACACCTAGTTATTTTAATTAGTTTTATTTGGTTACTGTTTAGTTTAAGTTAGTATAAGTTGCAAGATAACATACTGTGTAATATTTATGCCACTGTGAATTGGGATGAAAATCCTGTTGTGCGAAAATAAATAAATAAATAAACAATTGATATTACAACCGCCCAGACAGTCAACACAATGTAATCCCAACTGTCGAAGTTATTATTGTTTGCTTCTGTTTTTGGAGGCCAGTGACTGTCATTGTAGGTTTGGTAGTGTTTTGTTGAGTTAGTATCTTTTTATAGTTTTAGATCTGATAAAGCTCGCTTCACGAGCGAAACATGTCATCCATTAGTTCCTTCATTTGTAGTCCAAAACAAATATAAACGAGGTACGTTCCGAAAGTAAGTTTATTGCACGAGCAGATGGTACACCAGGTGACACAAACAATCGACATAATAATCCACACTCGTGGCTGGTACAACGACGGAAGAAACGTCAGCGGAGAGGGAATGACGCATACGCAGGGCACGGACGAAGAGAGTGGAGCAGCAGACTGGCGTGCCCGGTATCATTCGAGTACAACACACGATAGCAGACAGTCGTGAACTGACAACTTGGTCGCCAATGGAAGTCACCGCTGTGAATGGAAATGTGGGACTACTGTCGACCAAACTATTATGTGCACTCGAGTTTGAAGGTTGTTTGTGAAGTAACCAATAAACTTACATAATATCCAATAACATCATCACTTTCGTCGTTCTATTTTACGTTAGTTCATGTAAGTTTTTATTTTTTAATTTATATTTTAATATTTTTATCGCAGTTGGAACACAAAAAGTGACCGTTATTAAGCGTGTTTCAACCATGCATCATATTACGATTTATTATCTCTAAAACCTACCGGTAGATCAAATCCAAATTTTAACACAATATACATTGGAATGTTCTATAACGGGTTTATTAATTTCACAATTTTGTGTATCCAAGAAACAAAGTTGTTATCATTGTTGTAAGTTAACTTTTTCTCGGCTCGGGGTGGTTGGAAAATGTAGTTCTTGGTTGCGTTGTAATCCTTATACATCAAAATGTTATGCTATATGACTGTGAAATACGTAAATTAATTCACTTATTTTATATCGGTTTGTATTTGTACGAGGAAATAACACATGGTTCACCAGCTAGCCGCTCCGGGAAAAGCTGTACAGCGTTGCTGAGATGGAGCCCATCACTTCCGAACGAGACGCACCATCATCGAAACTATGCACAATTGTTCTAACAAAAAAATATGTTGACAACACAAATATTTATATGTAAGCACTCCTATAGTTTTGTGCAATTGTCACAGCCTGCCTCCACGATTTGCCACTCTTTGTGACAAATTGTCATAAGTGTGTGGACAAGTGGGTGAAAAAAAGGAAAGAATACCCTGAAACTGCTATGGCAATCAAAGAAATTAGCACGACTCACGTTACCACAAATATGATGCGTGAACTAATGTTATCACGTCACCAATTGGCCGTCGTCTAAAATATCAGAAAAAGTGTCAAAATGTGTATCAAAAACAAGATGTTCAGTAAAGAACATATAGCCTACTTTCTCCTAAATGCATGGGTATTGTTATAACTCTTTGTCCTTTTCAAGGAGTATAATTGAATGTTGGTTGTAGTAGCTGGTTGAAATACAACGTGCTATAGGGATATTAAACATGAATATGAGGTGCCCTTTGCAAGTGCCTCCTCTGTACAAAATTACTTTCAATTCGGTTTCACCGTGTTTGAATTGATATGATGAAACGATTTGCACTCATATATGGCCGCTATCTACAAACTATTGGGCTGATGACACTGTAGTTCAGTCAAAAGATGCATCCCACAAAAAGGTATGTTGTTGCAAAATTCGGTAGAGATCATATGATTAGGTTGGCCGTAATTTTATTTAAGATTTGTACATTTGGGTGGCCGTCATTCCGTTTACGTCAAGATGGCGGCGATATAAAACATGACACTCAGGTGCCCTTTGCTAGTGCTACCTCTGTACCAAATTTCGTTCAATTCCGTTTCACCGTGTTTGAAATGATAGGGGGATCCGATTTGCACACAAACATGGCCGCCATCCGCAAATTATTGGGCAGATGACCTCGAGTTTGGTCAAACGATTCATCATACATAAAGGTATAATGTTACAAAATTTGGTAGAGAACAGATGAATAGGATGGTCGTAATTCGGTTTAAGCGTTCAACATTTGGGTGGCCGCCATTACGTTTTCGTCAAGATGGTGGCGATATAATACATGACACTGAGGTGCCCATTGCTAGGGCTACCTCTGTACCAAATTTCGTTCAATTCGGTTTCACCGTGTTTGAATAGATAGGGGGAATCGATTGGCACACATACATGGCCGCCATCCGCAAATTATTGGGCAGATGACCACGTGGTGTGGTCAAAAGATTCTCATACATAAAGGTATAACGTTACAAAATTTGGTAGAGATCAGATGATTTGGTTGGTCGTAATTGATTTAAGCTTTTAACATTTGGGTGGCCGCCATTACGTTTTCGTCAAGATGGCGGCGATATAAAACATGACACTGAGGTGTCCTTTGCTAGTGCTACCTCTGTACTAAATTTCGTTTAATTCGGTTTCACCGTGTTTGAAAAGATAGGGGGAATCGATTTGCACACAAACATGGCCGCCGTCCGCAAATTATTGGGCAGATGACTTCGTAGTTTGGTCAAAAGATTCTTCATACGTAAAGGTATAATGTTACAAAATTTGGTTGAGATCAGATGAATAGGTTGGTCGTAATTTTATTTAAGCTTTGTACATTTGGGTGGCCGCCATTGCGTTTACGTCAAGATGGCGGCGATATAAAACATGACATTCATGTGCCCTTTGCTAGTGCTACCTCTGTATCAAATTTCGTTCAATTCCGTTTCACCGTGTTTGAAAAGATAGGGGGAACCTATTTGCACACAAACATGGCCGCCATCCGCAAATTATTGGGCAGATGACCTCGTAGTTTGGTCAAACGATTCATTATACATAAAGGTATAATGTTACAAAATTTGGTAGAGAACAGATGAATAGGATGGTCGTAATTTGATTTAAGCTTTGAACATTTGGGTGGCCGCCATTACGTTTACGTCAAGATGGCGGTCATATAAAACATGATACTGAGATGCCCGTTGCCAGTGCTACCTTTGTACCGAATTTCGTTCAATTTGGTTTCACCGTGTTTGAATAGATAGGGGAATCGATTTGCACACAAACATGGCCCCCATCCGCAAATTACTGGGCAGATGACCTCGTAGTTTGGTCAAAAGATTGTTCATACATTAAGGTATAACGTTACAAAATTTGGTAGAGATCAGATGAATAGGCTGGTCGTAATTTGATTTAAGCTTTGAACAATTGGGTGGCCGCCATTACGTTTACGTCAAAATGGCGGCGATATAAAACATGAAACTGAGGTGCTCTTTGCTTGTGCTACCTCTGTACCAAATTTCGTTCAATTCGGGTTCACCGTGTTCGAATTGATAGGGGGGACAGACATTCAGAGTAAACACACACACACACTCACACACACACAATTTTTGGCCCTGTATTGATTTCATAAGTCTACTTTATTTTTTTTTCAAAAACCGAAAGTAGGCTAATTACGACGATCATCAATTTCTAAGTTCAGTCCACCAAAATATACTAGGTTTAGCATTCAGTTGTTATTTAACATCAGGGAATTATTTATGCGTGCTTTATAATCATAAAAAAGTCCTCTCGGCACGCCGGAAGGCGGAGGTAGATTTCACCGGACAAACTTGGGGATAGGCGAAAATAGGCAGAATATGCAGGTTTTCGTAGAAGGATCAGACCTCATTTATTGCGTGAAAGTATTTTATAATTGGAGAGTAATTAACTTTGTTTTTCGTAATTTTATGCATATTTTAAACATTCTATTGTCTTATGATGACGGTAACCTTCTTGTCATTTGGAGTCCATTTTTATACTTGTGGTCACACTGTCCTTATGCAAGGTTTCGACACTGATGTGTAACTATGTAACGGTCTGTTACTTCTTCACGCAAAATTATATCTCCCGCAGAGATGTTGGTTGGTTCCTCAGTTTAGGGGCTGCGACAACGCGGTCATGTAACCCCGTGTACTTTGGGTGAGTGTAGAATCTGTCTGATAAACGGTGTGAATTGTGATGGCTGTATTAGTCTGTAATTCAGGTAAGGAATGCAGACGCTCAATTTCAAGCAGTAGTTCCTAATGTTGCTACCAGATACTATCGTCAACGACACCTAGCTGTGCACTTGGCTACTAGATGCCACCGCAATCAGCAACTCGCAACGAACGTTGGAACTTCCCCTCCATAGGAAAGCATACTGAGGGATTTTTAGCGCTCTTAGAAAATCTGACGACTTTGGCCGGCTTTGAACCCGCGACCTGGGGCATAGAAGTTCAGCATGCTACCAGTTACGTCACCGAAGCCGCTTCACACTTAGTCAGATGGAAATCTGAATCTGATCTCGCGCAAGTGCGTTGTTATGGCAACGTCTGATGGCTCATCCCTCATCAATTTAGTAGTGTTGCCATGGCAACCACTGATAGCTCTTGGCATTTTCTTATAATTCCGAAATCATTTTTCTCATCCCTTGGCGTAATGGTGGCTCGTATCAAAAATTCTTTCAGACAAACGTTTTAGGTAATTACTCTGGGAATATTGTCCATTTCGTACGGTTTTGATATTGTGCCTATTAACCGAGATATGATTAATGTTTCCCGAAAAAAACACTTTTTCCCACCCCTTTGGTCAATGGTTGGTGCTATCAAAAAACGTTTCAAACATAAATTTCTGAGCTTTATCCGACACATAGTATGAACTTCGAACGGATTCGATATTTCACATATTAAGAGAGTTATAGCAATATTTCATTTTTCGAAAAAAAAAGTCCCCCATTTTCATCCCCTTCGACCGATTTAGCCCAGTAACGAACTCTTCCGAGATTTTATGGGTATACATATTCGGTAAAAAATTCAAAGTGATTGGTGCAAAATTACGGCAGTTATCGTGTCCACAAGAAACTGATATACATATATACATATATTACATAAATTATATATAAACTTTTGAACTGACGGTGGTTTTGGGGTCTGGGGGATGTGAAACGCGAAGATATGTCGAAATTTTCCGGAAATCGAAACATGGTACCCATTGCAATAGTTAGCTTTCTAATGAAATCTACCTAAAATACTGCCGTCAACGACACCTAGCTGTGAACTTGGCTACTAGATGCCACCTCAATCAGCAACTCGCAACGAACGTTGGAACTTCCCCTCCGAAGGAAAGCAAACTCAGGTTTTTTAGCGCTCTTAGTAAATCCGACGACTTCAGCCGGGTTTGAACCCGCGACCTTGGGCATAGAAGTTCAGCATGCTACCAGTTCTGATACCGAAGTCGCTTCCCACAGACATATGAAAACTGAATGTGATCTCGTGCAGTGGCGTTGTCATAGCAACTGCTGATGGCTCAACCCGTATCAATTAAAAGTAAAGTTGTCATGGCAACCTCTCTTGGCACTTGGCATTTTCTTATAATTTAAATCATTTTGTTCACCCCGTGGCGTAATGGTGGGTCATATCAAAAATTCTTTCAGACAAAATTTTTAGGTAATTATTGGAGGAATATTGTCCATTTTGTGCGGTTTTGATATTGTGCCTATTAACAGAGATATGATTAATGTTTCCCGAAAAACCCACTTTTTCCCACCCCTTTGGTCAATGGTTGGTGCTATCAAAAACCTTATTTGACATAAATGTTTGGCACTTATCCGACACATATTATGAACTTTGAAAGGATTCGATATTTCATGTATTAAGAGAGTTATAGCGATATTTCACTTTTTCGAAAAAAGCCCCCCATTTTTACCCCCTTTGACCGATTTTGCCCATTAAGGAACTCGACCGAGATTTTATAGGGATACATATTTTGTAAAAAATTCAAAGTGATTGGTGCAAAATTACGGCAGTTATCGTGTCCACAAGAAACTGATATATATATATATATATATATATATACATATATACATAAATTATATATAAACTTTTGAACTGACGGTGGTTTTGGGGTCTGGGGGATGTGAAACGCGAAGATATGTCGAAATTTTCCGGAAGTCGAAACATGGGACCCATTGCAATAGTTAGCTTTCTAAAGAAATCTACCTAAAATCCTGTCACTTGGTTATTAATTTCCTTTTTAAAATTTTTAGCCTATTTCCATTTTATGAAAAAAAACAAGATGTTCAGTAAAGAACATATAGCCTACTTTCTCCTAAATGTATGAGTATAGTTATAATTCGTTGTTATTATCAAAGAGTATAATAGAACTATTCTTTGTTGAAGACCTTAGAAACGATTTACCTCTACCAAACGCCACAACCTAAATAGAAATAGTTAGCTTTCTAATGAAATCTACCTAACTGCTACCATCATTGAAGAAAGAAAGATAAGAAGTATCTAAAGAATGTTATGGATCTGGAGACATAATCGACCGGACTGGCCGCGTGGCTCAGCGGTAACGTTCTCGCTTGCTGGACCGTATGTTTCAGGTTCGTATCCTGGTGCAGTCAGCTGGCATTTGAGGGTGCACAAATGCGAGGGAGCCGTGTTAGTAGATTTACTGGCACGTTAAAGATCCCCTTCGGGACAAAATTCTGGCATCCTGGCGTCTCTAAAAGCAACAGTAGTTAAAAGGGACGTAAAACCATTATTATTATTATTATTATTATTATTATTATTATTATTATTATTACATAATCGGCCTGACGCGGGCAACATCCAACTTTGAGTTGAGGCATGTCTTTACACGTCTGGCTGCGTATGACTTTCACAACCCTAATTGAATTAACAAATCTTTCCATGACCCTACAGAGACGTGTGTATACCAACTATGTGGATATTTTCGATTGCTATTTGGCTGAAATAAAAGTATTAATTAATATCCTGAACTAGCACCAACGGTAGAGTTCAGATACTATGTGAAATCGTTTTCTTCTTTACTTCAATTAACATTTTCAAATAACGCACAATAGGCTGTTACAAATCCTTTAAAATAAAAAGTAAAAATGTATCGTAGTATCATCTTGTCATTCTTCAAATTCGATGCGCATAGAATGCCAATGGTATAGTAATCAATGGAGCCCCACGTAGACTAGTCGTGACATCTAGTGGTGAAATATCGAACAATATAATCCTAACAGAGCGAGTGCATTCTAGCGGCCAGAAGAAGAAACTTTTCAATAAAATCTGGAAGTTAATAAGTAGGTCTGCGTGCAGTTACCTTTTTGGCAGCTAGATGTCTCGAGTAAATCTGCTGGCGAATTATGTTTTAATTAAATATATATTTTACACCATAATATGCACAATATAATGCTTAATTTTAAAACATCTGAGTCATTACAAAACAATAAACATATAACATTTCAAGCAAAAAACCTAGCTCTGATCGGGTTTGAACCATAGGCATTTGAGCGACAGGCTAAGGCTCTACCACTGAGCTAATTGTGTCAACGAATATCGTTCTATATAAAATGACTTAGATAGAACTTGTTAGCAAATAATGATTTATACTAAACGATTTCATCACTGGAGTATATTATTTATATGTAAAGCATTTCATACAACGTTTATTTATTTTGTATCAGTACGCTATATTGCATGCAATACTCAAATTAGTGAAATATAAGTCAGGCACAAGATATCCGCTGCCATCTTGTCTCATTGCTGAATCGGCTCAGCTTTTTAAAATCACGTCGGCACTATAGTATTACAAAATAAACTTTTAATTTCGAACGTGCCTCTTCCTTTAGAACAGTTAAAACGATTCTCGGCTCGATAATCGGAACTGGTGGGTCCCATGATATGGATTATAAAGTTTGCATAATTCGCACGGCCGCCATCAAGAAATGGTCCGGCGGATGACCTTTTACTTTGGTCACAAGACGCGTCCTATGTGAAGGTATGTTGTTACCAAATTTGGTAGAGATCGGATGATTTGGTTAGTCGTTATTTGATTTTACGTTTTGAACGTTTGAGTGGCCGCCATTCAGTTTTAGTAAAGATGGCGGCGATATAAAACATGACACTGAGGTGTCCTTTGCTAGTGCTACCTTTGTACCAAATTTCGTTCAATTCGCATTCACCGTGTTCGAATTGATAGGGTACACACACTCACACACACACAGACACACACACACACACACACACACACACAGACTCACACACACACATACACACACACAGACTCACACCCACACATACACACACACACAGACAGACACACTTTTTTCGCCCTGTGTTGATCTCATAAGTCTACTTTCATTTTTTGCAAAAATCGAAAGTAGGCTAAAAAGGCTAATGAGATCACCTTTTGTCCGAGTGTGTGTGTGTGCGAGAGGTGTGTCTGGGTCCCCCCCTAATAACTTCTAAACGGCTGGAGCGATTACAATGAAACTCGGTAGGATCATAGCACTATTTTCGCCGACCCCGACCATGCCCTTCAAATTTTACTATGTCTCACCAATCCAACATGGCGGCTGTGCGAAATATTTCACCAGCATTCAGTATCTCCGAAACTGTTACCGATATCACCCTGAAATTGTGTACGGTAATAAAGGGCACTACTAGAAGTTCACCTATGAGACTATCAAAAACCTGGTGACTACAAAACCAACATGGAGGCCAAGCGAAATTGAGACTTTTAAATAGACTTTTCTCGCGACTTAACCATCGAAACGTAATGAAACTTGGCACAGCAAATTTTTATACAAATTGTAATGCACTGGAGTCTAATTTAGTACAATTGTTTACATAACCTCAAAATGGAGGCTGTGCGAAATATTTCACTGACATTCTATATCTCCGAAACTATTACAGATATCACCCTGCAATTTTATACGGTGCCCAAGGGTACTGATACAAGTTTATCTATGTATCTTTCATAAACCTGTAGAGTACAAAACGAACATGGCGGCCAAGCGAAGTTGAAATATTTTAATAGACTTTTCTCGTGATTTAACTCTCTGAGCGCAGTGAAATGTTGTACAGTAAATGATTTTACATATTGTAATGCACTGGCATCTAATTTAGTTCATTGTTTACATAACCTCAAGATGGCTGCTGTGCGAAATTTTAAAATTAGGTTTATATTTCTTGTGTCGTAATCATGCGATCGAAGTGAAAGTTTGAATAATGAACCTAGGCAATAATTTTCCTTGAATGGTACATAACTCTATGGCATATACATATAACAATCCAAAATGGCGAACATCCGAAATATTAAGACGGTTCTCAATATCTATGAATCTTTTACAGCAATCAAACTGAAATGTTTTATGTTCATAGAGGCTATGAACATATGTTCACCTATAGGACTTTCAATAACCTGGTGAGCACTAATCCAACATGGCGGCGACGAGAATATTTAAATGGATGTTTCTCGCGAATTAACTATCCGAGCGCAGTGAACCGTTGCACGTTAAATGCTTATACAAATGTTAATCCACTGGCATCTAATTTATTTCAATTGTTTGCATAATCACAAGATGGTAGCTGTGCGAAATTTTGAAATCTCGATTTTACTTCTTGTGTTCTAATCATGCGATTGAAGTTTGAATACCACACATACACAATAATCTTAATGTAATAGTACAAAAACAAAAATCCAACCTGGCGACCTTCTGAAATATTTAGACGGTTGCCAATATCTACGAATCTATCACAACCTTCAAACTGAATTTTTGTATGTTGATAGAGGCAATTAACATGAGTAGGATATATGAAAATAGACTGTATAGTTCTTCACGGAACTACTTGTTTATACCTCAGAATGTTCTTGTTATTTTTACGGACCATGACATTCGTCCAGTGTATTCAGGTGTGGTCAATGAATCCATCTAAAATATCTCATAACTCCAACTTCATAACTTCATAACTTCACAACTTCACTACTTCTTATAACTTCACAGACACCCTTACCCTTATTTCCTTACTGAAACTAAATTAACCGGATTAACCGGAAATTTCATAAGTAGATGCCGGTTATATTTGGCAGCGGATGGGGAACATTTTCAGCATCTACTGTAAGCATGGTGAATAACAAGATGTTGAGTAAAGAACATATAGCCTACTTTCTCCTAAATGCATCGGTATTGTTATAACTCTTTGTCCTTTTCAAGGAGTATGATTGAATGTTGGTTGTAGTACCTTGTTGAAATATAACGTGCTATAGGGATATTAAACATGAATATGAGGTGCCCTTTGCTAGTGCTACCTCTGTACCAAATTTCGTTCAATTCGGTTTCACCGAGTTCGAATTAATAGGAGGAATCAATTTTGACATAAAGATGGCCGCCATCCGCAAACTATTGGGCTGATGTTCTTGCAGTTTGGTCAGAATATGTTTCCCACATCAAGATATGGTGTTGTAAAATTTGGTAGAGACTAGATTATTAGGTTGGTCGTAATTACATTTTAGCTTTTAACATTTGGGTGGCCGCGATTACGTTTCCGTCATGATAGCGGTGATATAAAACATGACACTGAGGTGCCCTTTGCTAGTGCTACCTCTGTACCAAATTTCGTTCCATTCGGTTTCACCGTGATTGAATTAATAGGGGGAATCGATTCTGACACAAAGATGGCCACCATCCGCAAACTATTAGGCGAATGACCTATTAGATTGGTCAAAGGATGCTCCCTCCATAAAGGTATGTAGTTGCAAAGTTTGGTAGAGATCGGATGGTTATGTTAGTCGTAATTTGATTTAAGATATGAATATTTGTGTGGCCGCCATTACGTTTCCGTCAAGATGGCGGCGATATAAAACATGACACTGAGGTGCATTTTGTTAGTACTACCTCTGTACCAAATTTCGTTCCATTCGGTTGTACCGTGTTTGAATTAATAGGGGGAATCGATTCTGACACAAAGATGGCCGCCATCCGCAAACTATTAGGCGAATGACCTATTAGATTGGTCAAAGGATGCTCCCTCCATAAAGGTATGTTGTTGCAAAGTTTGGTAGAGATCGGATGGTTATGTTAGTCGTAATTTGATTTAAGCTATGAATATTTGTGTGGCCGCCATTACGTTTCTGTAAATATGGCGGCGATATTAATCATGACACTGAGGTGCCCTTTGCTAGTGCTACCTTTGTACCAAATTTCGTTCCATTCGGTTCCACCGTGTTCGAATTAATAGGGGAATCTATTTTGACATAAAGATGGCCGCCATCCGCAAACTATAAGGCTCATGACCTATTAGATTGGTCAAAGGATGCTCCCTCCATAAAGGTATGTTGTTGCAAAGTTTGGTAGAGATCGGATGGTTATGTTAGTCGTAATTTAACTTAAGCTATGAACATTTGTGTGGCCACCATTACGTTTCTGTCAATATGGCGGCGATATAAAACATGACACTGAGATGCCCTTTGCTAGTGCTACCTCTGTACCAAATTTCGTTCCATT
Organism: Meconema thalassinum; assembly: GCA_946902985.2. NCBI lineage: Eukaryota > Metazoa > Arthropoda > Insecta > Orthoptera > Tettigoniidae > Meconema > Meconema thalassinum. The sequence goes on from OX336391.1 coordinate 221,802,613, forward strand.
CGGTTTCACCGTGTTTGAATTAGTAGGCGGAATTTATTTTCACACAAAGATGGCCGCCATACGCAAACTAGTAGGCTAATGACCTATTCATTTGGTCAAAGGATGCTTCCTCTATAAGGGTATGTTGTTGCAAAATTTGGTAGAGATCAGATGATTAGGTTAATCGCAATTTGATTTAAGCTTTGAACATTTGTGTTGCCGCCATTACGTTTCCGTCAAGAGGGCGGCGATATAAAACATGACACTGAGGTGCCTTTTGTTAGTACTACCTCTGTACCAAATTTTGTTCCATTCGGTTGTACCGTGTTTGAATTAATAGGGGGAATCGATTCTGACACAAAGATGGCCACCATCCGCAAACTATTAGACGAATGACCTATTAGATTGGTCAAAGGATGCTCCCTCCATAAAGGTATGTAGTTGCAAAATTTGGTAGAGATCGGATGATTAGGTTAATCGTAATTTGATTTAATCTTTGAACATTTGTGTTGCCGCTATTACGTTTCCGTCAAGATGGCGGCGATATAAAACATGACACTGAGGTGCCCTTTGCTAGTGCTACCTGTGTAACAAATTTCGTTCCATTCGGTTCCACCGTGTTCGAATTAATAGGGGGAATCAATTTTGACATAAAGATGGCCGCCATCCGCAAACTATTAGGCTAATAACCTATTAGATTGGTCAAAGGAGCCCTCCATAAACGTATGTTGTTGCAAAGTTTGGTAGAGATCGGATGGTTATGTTAGTCGTAATTTAACTTGAGCTTTGAACATTTGTGTGGCCGCCATTACGTTTCCGTCAAGATGGCGGTGATATAAAACATGACACTGAGGTGCCCTTTGCTAGTGCTACCTCTGTACTAAATTTAGTTCCATTCGGTTTCACCGTGTTTGAATTAATAGGGGGAATTGATTTTCACACAAAGATGGCCGCCATCCGCAAACTATTAGGCTAATGACCGATTAGATTTGTCAAAGGATGCTTCCTCCATAAAGGTATGTTGTTGCAAAATTTGGTAGAGATCGGATGATTAGGTTAGTTGTAATTTGATTTAAGCTTTGAACATTTGTGTGGCCGCCATTACGTTTCCGTCAAGATGGCGGTGATATAAAACATGACACTGAGGTGCCCTTTGCTAGTGCTACCTCTGTACTAAATTTAGTTCCATTCGGTTTCACCGTGTTTGAATTGATAGGGGGAATTGATTTTCACACAAAGATGGCCGCCATCCGCAAACTATTAGGCTAATGACCTATTCATTTGGTCAAAGATGCTTCCTGTAAGGGTATGTTGTTGCAAAATTTGATAGAGATCGGGTGATAAGGTTAATCGTAATTTGATTTAAGCTTTGAACATTTGTGTGGCCGCCATTACGTTTCCGTCAAGATGGCGGCGATATAAAACATGACACTGACGTGCCTTTTGTTAGTACTACCTCTGTACCAAATTTCATTCCATTCGGTTGCACCGTGTTCGAATTAATACGGGGAATCGTTTTTCACACAAAGATGGCCGCCATCTGCAAACTATTACGTTGATGACCTATTAGTTTGGTCAAAGGATGCTCCCCCCATAAAGGTATGCTGTTGCAAAATTTGGTAGAGATCGGATGATTAGGTTAGTCGTAATTTGATTTACGCTTTGAACATTTGTGTGGCCGCCATTACGTTTCCGTCAATATGGCGGCGATATAAAACATGACACTGAGGTGCCTTTTGTTAGTACTACCTCTGTACCAAATTTCGTTCCATTCGGTTGCACCGTGTTCGAATTAATAGGGGGAATCCATATTCACACAAAGATTGCCGCCATCCGCAAACTATTACGCTGGTGACCTATTGGTTTGGTTAAACGATGCTCCCCCCATAAAGGTATGTTGTTGCAAAATTTGGTAGAGATCGGATGATTAGGTTAGTCGTAATTTGATTTAAGCTTTGAACATTTGCGTGGCCGCCATTACGTTTCCGTCAAGATGGCGGCGATATAAAACATGACACTGAGGTGTCCTTTGCTAGTGCTACTTTTGTACCAAATTTCGTTCAATTCGCATTCACCGTGTTCGAATTGATAGGGGGGGGGGGGGGACAGACATTCAGAGTACACACACTCACACACAGACACACACACACACACACAGACTCTCTCTCTCACACACACACACACACACAGACTCACACACACACACAGACTCACACACACACACAGACAGACACACTCTTTTTCGCCCTGTGTTGATCTCATAAGTCTACTTTCATTTTTTGCAAAAATCGAAAGTAGGCTAAAAATGCATAATACTGATTTTAATCACCGTATTCTGCCGTAAATACACCCGCGCGGCATCCAGCAACTGAGCTGTCACTGGCGGAGCGCTTGAGCGAGAATGTCCTTGCCAAGCAAATATAAAGACCCTGTAGCTTTCAGTGCATAATTGTCCGGTCCCTACTGTTGTACTATCTGCTCGTGCAATAAAATGACGATGAACTTGTAATTTATGAGCTGATTGTGAGAGCCTCGCTGTTCCAGGTCCTCATATGTGGCCAGTGAACTACCCCGGATGCGCTGGTCGACGACAGAGCCCTATAGCACTGAATGAGGCGGTTGCAACAACAACCTTCACTCCTACCGTCACGTTCAGGAACTTCCAGGTGGCGCCAGGGAACGTCACCATCACCAACACTGGTACCACAGGTATAAGTCTTTCATTAACCCCCGAGACGATGATGATAGTTGTTGTTTTAAGGGACCTAACATGTAGATTATCGGCCCCTAATGGTCTGGGTGATAGCGAAAATGACAATGAAGTGGAAACCAGATCGAAAATGAAGTGAAACGGAAAATAGTTACAAAAAGGAACTCAGATCAAACTACTCACAAAATGGACAGCGGCAATACTTACATAAGGGAATTTAGAACGAAAATACTGACAAAAGGAAGAGATTGAAAAATACGCACAGAATGTAGTTTAGGCTCAAAATACGTACAAAATGCAATGTAGATTCGAAATAGTTACAAAATGCAAGTGAAATTCAAAATACTTACAAAATGCAAATGAGATTGAAAATACGAACAAAATACAATTGAGGTTCAAAATACTTTAAAAAATGCAACTGAAATTGAAAATACAGTTGCAGTTGCATTTTGTAAGTATTTTGAACCTGAAATTGAAAATACTTGGGGCCGATAACCTGGATGTTAGGCCCCTTAAAACAACAATTATCATCATCATCTCTTGAAAATACACAATGCAATTTAGATAGAAAACCGCCTATTTCAAATTCTAAGTACTCACAAAGCGCAATTTAAATTCAAAATACTTACAAAATGCAATTTATTAACCCTTGAGAACTGGAGTGAAATAATACAACACGGGGACTGGCGCCGGGTCATTTCGAGCTATAGTGTGTTACTCTGTTTTTGTCGTCGTATGGATTTTAATGAAGCAATTTTACACCTGGTGACTTCCTATGAACTATTCCCAATATAAAATGAGGTTTATTTTTATTTTTCAATTTTGGTATGCAGAAAAATGACAATAATTTGCGTAACAGTATAATTGGTCTTTATAATGGCGGCAAAGCAAGTCTTCTTATTTTTTTTTTAACAAAGGAGCTGATGACCAACGTGTCTCGAGACCCTAAACATGGATGAACAAGAACATGAGCTATGCCATTGTGCTGCACCACAATATTTGGAGTTTCCCCCATATTCTTTACAGATTGTCCCGACTAACGTAAGCAGAAAATTGTCACCCGAGGACTGGCGCCATGGGTAAATCTGACCCGACCGTAAATAATATAGAAATAATTTGAGTGTTCAAAAACCTATGGTCATGTTTCTTTTGGAGGGTCAATTTCAAGGTTAGGAAGGAAGGTACAGTAATCGACAGGAAATAAGGGCTGAGCAAAACGGAAATATAGAGCATTATTTAAGCCTTGGGCCACCGACAGTCGTGGCTACGCTGGCTAACGCGCAGCATTAGGTAATGGGGCCAAGCTCTCTGCTGACTCGGTAGACGCGTGGGTTCGAGCCCCACCGTCGGCCGTCCTTGAAATGGTTTTCCGTGGTTTCCCATTTTCAACACCAGGCAAATGCTGGGACGGTACCTTCTGACGGGCCACGGCCGCTTCCTTCCACATCCTTGCCCAGTTTCATTCACCATCATTCATTTCATCTCTCGTTAACTCCTCTCATGAGGTTGGCGTCAGGAAGGGCATCCGGCCGTAAAAACCATCGCCACAAACACTTCCATCGCATCTCATCCCCGACCCCGTTGGAAAACGGGAATAATAAGGGGTAGACACACATACATACATTTAAGCCTTGGGCCAAAAATAGCCATGCGCCAGTGTTCGCGGGTTAAAGGGCTACTCGAAGGAAGAGTTCTTTTACAGTGAGATTCTATTGCTTGAGTAGGGCTGGCGGCCGACTGCCGGGCGCGCGCGCCTTCCGCCAGCCAACCGAGCTCGGGCCGCAGGGTTGCGCGAGGCGGAGGCAAGCTAACCAGGGTCATGAAAGGCATTAAGTCACTAAACTTTCATCAACGAGGGTGTGTCGAGTCAGCCCACAGATAAGAAGGTAACATAAACAACAACTGCAGGATTTAATGAAAGAAGCACAGATGTTTTTTTTAATTTCTTGGGAATCTGGACGACCTCACGTCATCAGTTAAAGGTTAGAACTTATCTTTTCACGGAAGATACTAGAAATGTTCTCCTTCAGCTGACAGACAGTAAGGCGGTCCGGGTTCGATTCCCGGTCAATGCATGTGAGATTTTCGAAGTGAAATGCCATGTCCTGTGGTTCGGATTCCACGTAAAAAGGAGGTCCCGTGGCTCATGATCTCAAGATTAACGGTCACGTTAAACTACAAGCTTCCTTTCCTTTTGACAGACAGTAACTTTGGAAGTTACATCGTTACATTATGTAGCTACTCCTGCACCCCCCCTGCGTGTTTACTGTAATTAATTGAAGCACGGACCTAAGCCAGTTTGATGTTCAGTTGTTGGTTAATTTAAAATACAAAGTGTACAGTTCAATTACCCGTACTCTAGTGGAGCTGGAGAACAATATACGGCAGCAGATTTCTCTCACAACAGAACGGAATCACAACGTGTAAACGCTAATTTATTCACACGGTACAACGCCTGTCAGCTGAAGAACACTCTCAGCATCTTCTGTAGATAGGTAAGTTCTAGTCATGATTTGCTGTTGAATTTACCACTAAATAATGTACTTTGTTACGGTTTCCACCTGTGTGCAATCCGCAGTGCAAGCTCGGTTGGCTGGCGGAAGGTGCGCTCGCCAGCCCTTCACCAGCAAGAGAATCACCCTGTATATGTTGCATCCCTCTCAGCACATCGCACAGTGGGTCAAAATCGAAATCTAGGAGGACAAAATTATTAATTTTCATAATTAAAAAATCAAAATTTATTACTTCTACAGCATTCTCATATAATTGCCGCTCACTATTCTTGGATATAAACGCATCTTAGTGTAAATCTGTCACCACTGTTCGAGCAGTCTGAATTGGAGGGTGAATGTAAGTGGCAGTGGTTGGTTGTCATTGTGGTTAGTGTGATGCTTTAAGATGGAACATGTAGCTGAAGGTATGATCTTTGTAACGTGTTTCAGTTATTAATGGGCGTAATTGTTACGTAATTTTAGCTATATTTGCATTATATAATATATTTAACTATTATTTTTAAAATTATATTTTCACTTAGATTTTTAGTATGTCGCGTCACTCTGCGTCACTTTCTACTTAATGTTAAAATGTAGATAAAGTATTGTAGTTTAGGCCTGTTATAAGATTTCTTGCATTTTTTGCAACTTACATAGTTAATTTACATTTTTAGAAGATGCCGCGCAACCAGTTCTCACAAGTTTACAGCTGTTTGAAGCTCTGGGTTCGGCGATTATGTCAAAAGTGGAATTTTGTGACTTTGTTAAAAGTAAATTAGGGATAGAAAATTCTTCTGAAGAGATAATTGAATGCTCTATCCAACTCCGAGTCATAGGCAATTTTTTGCATGTGCAGACATGCAAGGGTCTTAAATTATGTTTATTATGAAGTAAACAAATTATATACGTTGCTTTCCCTCTAAATACATGATTAAAACGTAAAAATAATGTTTTCCCCCTAGATTTCGATTTTGACCCACTGTGCACCGGAAGGCTGAGGTAGATTTTACCGGGCAAAGGAAAATATTTTGAATTCACTAAATTTGCCAGTTGCTGTATACCTACAAAAGTTCCACATGTTTAGATAACGAAAAGTCCCACCTTCTTATATGTTAATTCCGAAAAAGAGTTGCTCTTGGCGTAAGGATGGGTCATATCGAAAATTATTTCAGACAAAAGTCTAAGGTAATATTTAAAAGAATTATTGACCATTTTAAGCGTTTTTTATAGTGCCTATTATGGGAAGTACAGGGTCATTATCTATGTGCGCGCGAGTAAACACGGCAAGCTAAGCCGGCTGTGACTGGAGCAGATCGCGGGTGCGCGTACCCGGATCAGCCGGTGGTGGCGCGCTCTGCTGACTCAAATCGTTAGTTTACACGTGTTTTATCATTCATATGGACGTGTATCTGCAAAGCTTAGACGTTAGTGTTGCACGCTTAGTGAGTATTGTGATTACTGTGATTGTTGGTCATGCCTAGACACCAATTCACATTGCGCGAACGTGTATATATCAATAATTCGTATATGAAAAGCAGAAAATCTTATTCTGAAACGAGACGAAAATTTCGAATCAAGTTTCCAGGAATACATGTGCCTAATGCCAGTACAATTAGGAGGCTCGCTAAACGATTCAAGGAAACTGGCTCCGTAAATAATAAAAGAGTTCACAGACATTCTTTCATCAGAAGATGTCGGGTGTGTGTTACCTAAGAGGGAGGACATTTTCAGCATCGCCTTTGAGCACTGTAAGTACACATTATTGAACATGTTTGGTAAAAGTGTGAAAGTGCGCGCCACCACCGGCTGAACCAGGTTGCGCGCCCGCAATCTGTGCCAGTCATAGCCGGCTTAGCTTGCTGTGTTCACTCGCGCGCACATATATAATGACCCTGTATGGTTTATTTTTCTCAAAATTCCACTTTTCTCACTGGTTGGTGCTAACAAAACACTTCACTGACAAGTGAAGATTCAAATAAGACAGGTAAAATTGGACCAAGGGGATGGATATGGGGGGCCTTTTTCGAATAAGTGAAATATCGCTATACATTTCTTAGTACAGTATATGAAAAATTGAATCCATTCAAAGTTCATACTGTTTTACGGATAAATGTCAAAAACATATCTCAGAAGGGAAGTATCAGGTACGACAGGTCGAAAACTATCTTGAAACATTATGGACGCAATCGTTGTACTATAAGAGGACAGCGTGCGGAAAATCGGCCACCAGATTGAACTGCAAGGCTCCAAAATCAAGTGGCGAATCTTTCATATAAAATAATGGGAAGTAGGAAGTGCCGTACCTGTTATCAAGCACAGCCCTGACTGCCCAGGCACTCATGGCCGTTCGCGCAGCCGCCTGCATATACGCCCCGCCGCGGACAACTCTGAGTGCCTCAGGGATAACCAGTTCCGTCAGCCGTCATGCCTGCGTGCCAGGATGTCAGGTACAATTTCGGAGACTTGCAGTTCAATTTAGCAGCTGATTTTCCTCTTATAGTACAACGACTGCGTCCACAAAATTTCAAGATAGGTTTCGACATGTCTTAGGGCACTTACACTTGAGCGTTTTTCTGTCGTCGTTATCGACTGCGAAAAGTGGTTCATGTGTGGTCGCTTGTCGCCACCGTGCCATTACGATATAATGCAATGGGAAAAATACTTCCCCTTACAGACGAACGCTATCCCGAGTGTCACCAGCTGTAGCCGATCCCATCCACTAACCACATTCCGACTGCAGCGCTTTCCTATTCACACGGGCGTCATTTCAGCCACATCGTGGCAAGTTCCCGCTCGCAGTAATCATTATGGAGCCGGCTTTCTTTTGTCGATATGGCCTTCCTCATCACAGTATCTGTCCGTGAAATAATTGGTTTAATTTCCTGTAACTTAGTAGCTCATTGAAATATTTTAGACATTCTAAAGAACTGGAAACACTTATCCGGATAATTGCAAAGCTCGTGATATAGAAAGTGAAACTGCCCAAACTGTTGCCGGATTCCTACACTTGGATATATCAACATTCTTCGCGTGTTCCTTCTTTTTTTTCGTCTTCGCCTGAGCAAAAGAAATACAGCCCCTTATTCAGAATCCATACTGTAATGACCGAAGTTCCACTTGCCGAACGACATTAATTAACCCCATTATACAAGGTGTCCGGGTTAAAGGTATAATAATATAAAACTTAATAACTTGAGAAATAATGGAGATATTTATTAGTGGTTTGTTGCTACAACTAGGGTAACTCAAAATGTTTTCTGTGTTCGCTTGCGGTGATACCACATGCACATGAGCGTAACTGCATTGTTCACGAGAAGCGCGCCAGTAGCCATGTGGACTCCACAGCAGGTGTTCTGTGTGTTTTCGCTCGCGAGCTAAAATCCGTTACACTAGTACAACGTAGATCTCGGCGTAAGTATGGACTGGTACCAACTGATGATGTTCCCACTTACGTAACAATTAAGAAATGGGATTTCTTGAATCGTGAGTTCCCAGGTCGCTGGATTCGGACAGGTAGTCCATCAATTGCTTGCCCCCCTAGAAGCCCCAACATTACGCCACTTGATTTTTTTCCTGTGAGGGTTTCTCAAGAATCAAGTGTACCAGACACCAGTTCGTGATCTACCAGATCTGCGTCATCGCATTCGTGCAGCTATCGCAAATGTTTCGTCTACAATGCTGCAGAACACTTCGAGAGAATACAGATTAGATGTATGTAGCGCCACTAATAGTGAGCAGATCGAGATGTATTACGTATGTAAAGAAACATTTTGAGTTACCTTACCCAATTCGTAAAAAACAAACCGCCAATAAATACCTCCAATACTTCTCAAGTTATTAAATTTTATATTCGTACTAGCAGGTACCCGCGGCTTCGCTCGCGATCAAGACAATGGGGACGATGCATTATTGCTGATAATTGGTCTATTTTATTACAGCACTCACGGCTACAGGTGGGTCCATTCTAATTCTAAAAATTCTTATACATACAGTATATTAATATGAGTAGCAAAGTGGGAAATTTATAGAGTTGTAAAAGTCTGCACGATACGATGTTACATTATGTGAATACATTTTAGAATTACGTTTTTGGTTTTGCCATCTTCTGCTGAGACATAACGATTTTGTTGTCCGTATACTCGTGAGCACGCCACATAGAGTTGCCTATGGGGAAAAATGGTTTTGACTAAATGTACACCTGCTGCTGTTAAGTGTGTGTCATTGCACTTTGTTAATAGAAATTGCGAATATTGTTTGAAGAGGGAACTGCACTCTTGCACACTAGAATGGCAAATCTATCGGAATATGGGGAATGAAAAGTATTTTTCCGTAAGCTATTCTGGGTGTAATTTTGCCACATTTATTGATGATTTGAACGTCAACATGTCGCTATTAATAGACCTATAGTAAAATATCTCTCACGTTGTTAACTGATGTACATTATGCAGTCTCTTCCAGTGTTACATCCCAGGGATTGAAATTCTCCAACAACCCTTCTGCCTTACATGCCTCTGTAAGTAATTAAAATTCCCGATTGTTGCAGTTTGAGTCTTCAGTTTTAATAGGTTTGATGCAGCCCACCATGCCTCCCTCTCCTGAGCTAATCGTTTCATCTCTACATAGCTACCACACCCTACATCCGAGGCAATCTGTTTAACCCTGGTATACCCCTACAGTTCTTGTCCTCGACCCGCCCTTCCATAACTAAGCTTACTATTCCTTGGTGTCTTAATATGTGTCGTACCAACCTATCTCTTCTCTTCATTAGCAGTCGCCAGAAACATCTCTCCTCTCCCACTCGTCTTAATAGCTCTTCATATGTTACCCTATCTACCCATCTGATGTTCATTATTCTCCTGTAACACCACATTTCAAAGGCTTCAATTCTCCTCTTTTCTGCTGCACCATTAGTCCAAGTTCCACTTCCTTATAGTGCCACGCTCCAGACAAAAGCTTTCAAAAATGACCTCCTAATACCTAAATGTTTATTCGATGTCAACAGATTCCATTTTTGTAGAAATGCTTTCCTTGCCTGAGCCAACCTACTTTTTGAATCCTCTTTGCTTCGTCCATCACTGGTTATTTTGCTTCCTAAGTAACAGAAGTCTCCTGCTTCCCGTAGCGTATCACCTGCCAATTTGATGTCCGCAGAGGTTTCTGATTTATTTCGGCTGCATTCCAATAATTTTGATTTTCATTTATTGATTTTCATCATGAATCCTTTCCTCAAGATGGCGCAGTCAGCTGGCATTTGAGGGTGCGCAAATGCGAGGGAGCCGTGCCAATACATTTACTGGCACGTTAAAGATCCCCTTCGGGGCAAAATTCCGGCACCCCGGCGTCTCTAAAAGCCAGGGTAGTTAAAAGGGACGTAAAACCAATAACATTATTATTCCTTTCCTCAAGACGGAGTCCATACCATTCAAAAACTCGTTGAAATCCTCTGTTGTATCGGCCAAGATGACGATGTCATCAGCAAATCTCAAAGATGAAATTATTTCTCCTTGAATCTTTGCTCCCACTTTAAATTTTTCTCCAATTTCCTGATTATTGTGTTTTTAGAGATCTTTTAAATGCGTTGCCCTCGCACATGGTGTAGATGAATTTTCAAAGGAAAACATTCCATGTTACGAACATGAACCGCGTAACCTGTAACGAAGGCCTATTCTGAACAGCAGTTCCTTGAACTCAGATTTGCCAACATTTTATTGTATCTTTCCATGTGGTATATCTCTGTACCTCAACATACAGAAGAGTGCTTTAAAAATCATGCCTTGTGTAAATTTTGGAAAAGGTGGTGAGTGTGGTTTATGCCGGAGTGGATACTCGCTCAATAAAATAGACTGGTTCACAATTTTGTAAGTGCACATTCGGGTATGTGACGGTGGGATGCCTTAAGTGTTACGGAAACGGCAATAGCCGCCACAGAACTTCGTTGCTACTGAAATAACGACCAGACTTATATTTGTTCTTAACTATAGGGGATTTGTCAGCCCAGTGTTTATGAAATTGAAGGTAGTTATACCGCTACCTTTATTTAGTAGCCGTTACTGTAGTTTTAAAAAATTAAAGGTCAATGCATGTGAGATTTTCGAAGTGAAATGCCATGTCCTGTGGTTCGGATTCCACGTAAAAAGGAGGTCCCGTGGCTCATGATCTCAAGATTAACGGTCACGTTAAACTACAAGCTTGCTTTTGCTTGGTATTAGAAGGCGCTTTCCCTATTTTTTCTACCCCTGGCACTACTGACCATGAAGGGCCTAGGCCTATCATGCGAACGCTTCCCAGCCATTTGGCCTGCAGATATTAGGGTGACGCGTGGTCAGTGAACCGTGTCCCCTCGGCTGTTAATCTTGTTCTTCGTGACCGGGGCGATGCCTCACTATCAGATAGCTACTCAATTGTCCTCACGAAGCTGAGTGCACCCCTTTGCAGCCCTCACTTCAGTGTCTAAAATCTCTGACGGAGCCGGGAATCGAGCCCGGGGCCTTCGGATGAGAGGCAGGCACGCTGCCCTGTTCTTATTGTGTTTATATATATCTTGAAAAAGATAATAAATGGATTGGCATTGCCTCCTACATGGATACATAGAAAATCGGATGTCATACTGTTGCCATGGAAACGGACTTGCCACTAGTTCATCAGTTTATCAGAGCAAAGATACTACACTATCTTCTCGTGGGCGAGGTGCAGCGCCCTTTGGCAGAGAGGTGGGTGCTTTACACTATCTTCGAGGAGCAGTGCCCTTTGGCAGAGAGGTGGGTGCTTTACGCTATCTTCTCGTGGCGTGGAACAGCGCCCTTTAGCAGAGAGGTGGGTGTTTTACACTATCTTCTCGTGGGCGTGGAGCAGCGCCCTTTAGCAGAGAGGTGGTTGCTCAAATTACCCACTCCCGGCACGGGGAGGTAGTGACGAAAGATAACGATAGGGGACTCATCCGAGGCCCCGTAATCGGAATGAGTACACTTTAAATCCTTTAACGAGTATCCAATGGAGGGCAAATCTGGTGCCAGCAGCCGCGGTAATTCCAGCTCCAATAGCGTATATTAAAGTTGTTGCGGTTAAAACGCTCGTAGTTGGACTTGTGTCCCACGCTGTCGGTTCATAGCTCGTCGGTGTCTAACTGGCATGGCTCGTGGGACGTCCTGCCGGTGGTGGCGAGTCGAAAGCGCGCACCCGTCGCGGATTTCCGTTGGCGGTTCTTGCGCGTCGTAGGCGGACCCCGATGAAATCCTACCGCGGTGCTCTTCGCCGAGTGTCGAGGTGGGCCGGCACGTTTACTATGAACAAATTAGAGTGCTTAAAGCAGGCCTGACGCGCCTGAATACTGTGTGCATGGAATAATGGAATAGGACCTCGGTTCTATTTTGTTGGTTTTCGGAACCCGAGGTAATGATTAATAGGGACAGGCGGGGGCATTCGTATTTCGAATATCTTTGAAACTGTTTGTTTTAGGGCGTTAAAATCTGGTTTTCGGTGTCCCGTAGGGCCATACCAAGTATTGTTTCTCGCATTGAGGGGCGTAAAATGAGCCTATGTCCGGTCTTTATGCGACAACTTCGATATTTTGTCCCGGTTGAGTATTTTTGGTGACATTTCAGTTAAGTTGCCCGTTCCACGGGAACAATGATTTATTTCCGGATGAAAGGCAGCCTATATGTTTTCCCAGGGTATAAGCTGTCTCCATATCAAATTTCATCCAAATCCGTCCTACCGTTTTAGTGTCAAGAAGTAACAAACTAACACACACACAGATTTTCACAATAATAATATAGCCTACTAGCTGAAGTACCCGTGCTTCGCTACTGGTCATAAATAAATTGAAATGTGAAGGTGACAGTTAAACCAGGGGATAGGCGAGGTGCTGCGCGGAGGGAGATTTAGGATGGAACATTTTGTCCAGCTACACCGCTTGGCATTGACCTTGTTTTATAGCACACGATTAGGTTTTACTCGCTAACAGTTGGAGATACACGAAAAGTGATAAGGACCATTCTGATAGAAATTTAAATTTTAAACCTAGTGTCTGCCTTCAAAAGTTTGCTATTTCTTAGCGTTCCCTTTTTATTTGAAATTAACATTTCTATTTATATAGTTTAAAATAAAACAATACATTTTCATTGTATAAATAATAAATTATTATTTATGTTTTCTATTTTAATTTAGTGTATTTATTTTAGTAAAGTTAATAGAAGAATTTAACTTCTGTCTTATGTTTTCAAAACATATGAATGTTTGAAACCAAAGGGTGTAGTGTCGTCACTTAAATGGTCGCCATCTTCAAATAGTGCAAAGTATTGAAATCAAAAGTAGCCTATATATTAACCAGGTAAATCAGCTACGTCCATGTAAAATGTCATGTAAATCGGACCAGTGGTTCTTTGGTGATCGAGTAATAGCCTACACAGACACACAGACACATACCATCTCACTTTTATATATTAGTATGGATCTTGCTTTTTGATGTACGAAAAACGTACGATATGATTTACTTAGTAATTTGAAAGTACCCATGTTTAAGTACAAAGGGAGCCTGGTCATGGCTTCTAATGATTACTATGAGAATTATTGGTGATAGCAGTTACCGGAAGGTTTGCTACGGTACTGTATCTGTTTCCCGGTCAATGCATGTGAGATTTTCAAAGTGAAATGCCATGTCCTGTGGTTCGCATTCCACGTAAAAAGGAGGTCCCGTGGCTCATAATCTACAGATTAACGGTTACGTTAAACTACAAGCTTCCTTTTTTGGTACTGTATCTGTTGAGGGCAGTGAAGGAGGTAATGTTCTGTACAAATTATTTACTCCTATAGTCACGTCTTAAGTAGAAAAGAGGGAGTGTTCACTGCGTGATTAATCCTTTTAGGTTACTGTTTCATTTTGGTTGCTACAAATTATTCTGGTTCTGTTAGTCTTAGTCAAGTTAAAGTCAAGTCAAATTACTGTATTCCTGATTTGTAATACAAAAGATAACCGGTACAGGTTAACTATGTCAACAATTAAAACAATGCAGCTTAAAAACATTAGTATTAATAAAACATAAACGTAAACATAGTAGTAGAACACACCTTAACGGAGAGTATAACACAACAATACAATATATTGCGCGTGATACCTTCCGTCATAAGGTGAAGATTCAAAATCTCCCGTAACAGCAGCGGCATCAAGAGTATGACATTAGATCCAAAATGTCACATTTAGACAACCACGTGGATTAGCGGCTAACAATCTCGGCTGTCCCCTTGGAGGTCCGAGTTTGAATCCGGCTCTGCCAAGAAATTTTAATTCTGGTCTGAGAGCTGTAAGGGTGTACACTGCGCCTCCCGTGGCAAAACTTGGAAGATGTTCTCCGTGGTTTCCCACTTCTACTCGAAGTAAATACAGGGGTAGTTTCTAACTGAAGGCAACAGCAATCTCATTTTTAATCCTCACATGAATTACAAATACACACACTACTACAGCCATCACAGTAACACTGGTTATCAGAAAATAATCATGCACACATAAGTTCATGGGGCTACATGGCCATGATGTCGCCAAGCCTCTAAATCAATTAACAATAACAGAACCATTTAAGCTCATTTAATCTTAATACTAAGTTTCGTGATGATATATATAGCCGTTGTTACGTTAGGTCGCGTGCAGGGTTAGCCGATGTAATTGTTTTTATTATTATTTTAATTCCCTACATCGACCCCTGTTAATAAAATTTAAAAAACTACGCATTCCGATATTTAAGGCGTTCAGATTCCTAATGTTCTTATCGTGGTTTGGATAGAAAATGGAGGCCCATGACCTGGTGTTTACGTCTTGACTGTAGTCATGGAGAAAATGGAGTAGCATGGCGCATTACAGAGACAGATGGAAACCTGGTGATCACTTCTTGAGGTAGTGTTGCCGTTGAGAAAATTGAGTTGCATGGCCTCTTACCGAGATATAATGAAACTTGGTGGACCCGTCTTGTGCTACTGTTGCCATAGAGATGGCCGGCCTTGGCGTTCCTTCATAAGTTAATTTTCTGAATTTATTAGCCTTTGCTCGAGTGCAAAAGGGACGAAATCAGAAGAATGAGAAAGACTATCGAAAATTCATGTAGACAGCCGTTCCTTCTGGGTCTTAAACTATGTGTATGCAAAATTTGGTTGAGATTGGTGGAACGGTGTAGATTTGTATACGTAACAAACCCACATACCCACATACCCACATACATACATACATACATACATACATACTGTGCCCAAGTGGACACGGCTGACTGGCATCGAACCGGGGTCTTTATAAAGGAAAGACCAGGTCTATGACTATTCTAAGAATCGAACCATTGATCTCTGAGGGGGAACAGCCACCGTGAAACCGAGGAACAATGAGATAATGACAGTATATAATAATAATAGCTTAATTCCACGTCCAGAACGGGAATTTTAAGCAATACAAGTTGGAATATTGTATCAAAATGCAAGGCAGTATATGCATATGTTAGCAAGAGCCACAGGAAAGAGCCAACTTGACAGTTTGACAAAGCGGAGTTGAGAGGAGGCGTGGTAGACATGACGCCAAGGCACTATTTTCTGGCAACAGAAGGGGAGTAGGCCGTGATTAACGACGGAGAAAATCCCCAACGAACAACACAGAACAGTGGAGAGGGGAGAGTCATCTAGACAAATTAATTAATTCCTGCCAATTGAAGTATTCAAATGAAATGAAACATACACCCAGAGACTTCTATTCCAAGAGCGGTAATTTAGGAGTCTTTGCACACCTAAATTAAAGCCTGTATGTGTTTTTGAGCTTATTCACACATGTACTGCGCGGGGGCGCGGATAAGTCTCGTAGCCGAAGGGGATTTCCCCGGAGTAGCGTCCCAACGCCATGGAAGGAAACAATTAATTTTAATTATTTGGACGAAGGAATAGCCAGCACGCAAGTGAATTTGGAACCTCCATGAATAGACGAGTAAGAATCACACTTCACTTTGTCAGAAAACGCATTATTTAAGAAAAGAGTCGCTCCTGGAAATCCAGTGGACTACTTTTCGTCAGAAAGCTTTATATGGCAGAAGCTGGAGGAGACAGTCAGTTCTTCTTGACTCAACTCGTGGGGCGACATGCTGTTTGACCACGCGGGAAAGTGCGCGAAATTTATAAGTATTGACGTTCAGTATCTTTGTAATGAACAATGAAAGGCGCATCATGCAGCATAATGAAAGTAATTCTGCAATAAAATGATAAATAGTCTACAGCAGACGTATAAGCAGACTGTATACGCGACTGAATAATCAGTACAGCGTAGAGATATTTTAGGATGATGTTTATAGACAATGAACCTATCCACAGGGAGTGTTATAATATTTAAAATAACACATATAATTGTAATGAACACTACAGTTTTACGGGAACCTGGAAGGCATCACAAGTATTTGTGATTTATGATTGAGCAACTTTGCAGGATAGAAGATAGAAGCTGTATGAGACGGGAGATGAGCACACACAGGCGAGATAGACTTTCGAAGGAGACAGGCGGTTATCAGGATTTAACTGCGTCGCATCTCTGAAGTCAGGCAATAGTGGAAATCCAAGAAAGGATCCGTGTGAAAAATGGTGTATAATGTTATGTTACAGTGATCATTAAAAGTGTTTATGTTGATATGTTAAAAGAATGTGTGTTGTTTAAAAAGTGTAAAATGCCAGTAGTGCAAGATATAATTACCATGTGCAAATCCTATGCAATGTGTCGTATGAAAAGTGTAATGATGGCTTAAAGCAAGCAGGATGGTGGACAAATTGCTGTCATGTTGGACTAACCCAGCAAGAATGAAAGCGAGTATCATTCCAATATGTTGATATAATTTAATTGCACACCATACAACAAATCATTTCCTCAAATATTAAGAATTAACAGTCATGTGGTTACGAGTTCACATCCCTCGTATTTTTATAAATATATGGCTTTGAGGATGATTAAGCTTACGACCATTTAGGCGTAAGACGTTGATGAAAGTAACGGTAACGTTAACTAATAATATAATAATATAATCTGAGGTCGGTGTGAATAATAAATATATAAATCGGCATATGCATGCCTATGGAACGTGCAATGTGTGTCATATATATTGTAAGAATACTGTGTTTTTGTGAAAAATAAGAATGAGAGATAAATAGCGAGATAAAGGGAATTTTTCAGTGTCATTAAAATGTTAGATAAATGTTTTATTATGTTATATTCTACATGGTTGTATTTGAGAGCCATTAAGATAGTCAATGTAAATGCCAGTAAATTAATACTTGTATTGGAGCTACGTAAACTTTGTGTTATAAGTAAATGTATGGAGGACATGAGTGCTTTAGGAATTAAGTCATCTGTAAGAAATGTTGTTTGAGCCACGATCAGCGAGCATGTAACGTAGAATCAAGAGATTTACGTCAATAAATTGCAGGGACCATCCACGAATAGTTCGCGCGCTGACAAATCGAGTAGGCCAATCTTCGAAGCTACGAAATGGTATCGCCTGAGAGCATACATGTGTATTCGCAACAGAGTTGGGACAGAGTCTGTCTGTATCCACTGTTAGCAGAGTCTTCGCTGCCAGGGGAAACCATTAGACACCCTAGGTAGGCCAGTATAGTAATTGATCTGCCCTTGGAGGTAAGACAAAGATTCTTCGAGTAGGAAACGTGGATTTCCTCTAGTTATATTCATGCCCGTCCAGTGAGATTACAGTTTGAAACCCAGCTGGGACGCGCATAGAGCCAATGATTACGTCCATAGAACGGCGAAGCTACTTTGTGATCCATCCCTCGCTATGAATACTAATTAGGAGCCGATATGAGCCCATTAAATACTCTAAGTGAAGGTATTAAATAATTAGTTCGACTCAATTCGTAATGACACAATTCAATCATGAACCCCTAGCAGAGCAGCACCATTGAGTGAGCACATGGCCATTGCAGGGAGTCGGTCAGGAGGGCAGGTAGGAGCCACAGACCCGGCAGCCAGCTTGCCTAGACGGTCCGTGACGAATCTCTTGTTCACGCTAAGGGTAGTCAATGAGACCGGATCCTTTTCTCTTAAGATTGTAGTGGGACACTGAAGGATCTCGATATTTCGAAAAGTAATTAAAATGTGTTTGATATGATGGTATCAAATGAATTATATGTACTGTTTCCATACATATGCAATGTTGGAATGAAGTAATTGGATAAGATTTGGCCAAGTTATTGTCCGGGGACAAATTAACTGCACCAAATAAATAGGTGCATTTTTGTAAAGAGTAATTACCCAGTTCATGCTAATTTATTCAGACGGGTAGCATAATTTAACGATATGACACGTTTGTAATGATAATGAGATGACCAGACTCAGAAGATTGTTGTATGGTGAAGCTATAAAATGTCTATAACTATGTGTATTTTGGAGGGAAAGGTATACCAATTCAGCGTTTGAAACTTATGGGAACAGAAGACGATATGCGCGGAAAAGCAACACAGTCATGTTAAGCGAGGCATAAGCTAATGAATTAATGTTATTCAAAGTAAATGTTCGGTGTCAAAACGGAGAAATATTTGATAATTGCACATAACTGTTATTTAAATGTAATTTGTGTTTGTTGTGTTGTGATATGCAAATTTGTGTTAAATTGTGCCACGTGAAGAACACTATGGACACTCGCAAATGTCAAAGAGTAGCTACGATAGGATAACTAGGACAGATATGGGTGCGGTGGAGCACCAAACTTTATGAGAAGAGACTCACATATTATTTTGATTTTTGTTGTGGGAAGTAATTGTAAAATATATTTTTGTGTTTTGTGTTGTATTTTGCCATGAAGTAATACCATTAAATGTTATATTTAGGAATTTGTTGTTTCTTTCAAGCAGAGTAGTTACCTGACAGACTCAAATCCTGAATATGTGGTCGTATAGTGGGTTGAACGCCCCATGCCTCGAAAGACCGTGAACTAGCTGGGATACGAAAACATGGTCCATATGATGACGAAAGGGTACATGGAGGATATGTTATTGTAATAGGATTGAGTTACAGGTACTACTAAAAGTCGGCCAAGGTATTAAATGGTAGAGACAAGAATAGCAGAAAAGTTAGGGTATATTAGGAAAGGCCGCGTCCCATAGTTGATAAATGTACACGTTCGAAATAAATGTTGATAATCCTCCTTGAGACATTCGTAAATGTAAATGTATTAATCGTCTCTTAGCTTTATCATGTCGCTGTTACATGGGGCCAGTTGTAACCACAGGTCACCATAGGCGCATGGTAAACCTTTCTAATTATCATGTCGCCCGTGAATGGGGCAAAACATGGTAAGCACCCTCCTTTCCAATTATCATGGCGCCCAGAGAACGTGATGGCTTATGGGATTCAGAAAACCACATAATAATAGTTTGGTGTCCATGGAGGAAAACCATAATAGTATCTTTTTCCTCAAACGGTGCTTGACTGATTGTGAGTCTTTTTAGGTTATACACAGACATTAGACATTGTTGTCTGTCGAGTGAAAGTACAAACGGGTACGGGGGTCTAAACCCATTCCATAAGTGTTCACAGCACTGTGCTAAATTGAATGTTGTTGTTTTGCGACATCGGAATTCTTTTCCCAATATAACGCACCAACATGTACAGCACAGGCCTACCTTTACCTCAAAGATAAGAAATACAGGATGGCCGGTACTGAGGGGATACTACAATGTATCGCAGAGTTGAAGAAACATTTTAATACTATTCATGCTAAGAGTAGGGAAGATGCTAAGGCATTTCAAGATGAAATAGCGGGGAGATTGGATGCTAATCAAGCCGAAATAAACGATAGCCTGAGGGCTAATCAAAATGAAATGAGCCAGATGTTGGCTACGGTAAACACTCAGTTAGAGAATAACCAATTAGAGGTCATTCAAAGATTAGATTCAAATTTATTAGAGGTCAATAAAAAAATTGATGATGTTAATGAATCTATTAAACAAGAGGTAACTAAAAATATTGTTAGCATGGTTTCAGAGATGCAAGCAAATAATGACAAACGCTTTGACTCAATAGAAGTAAAGCTCGAGAATAATCTGCAAGCGTGCAGAGACTCGCAACGGGAGGTCAACGATAGATTAAACGATATGTCTGTAGAGCTCAAAGATATTCAGAATCAAAACGAAGCGAACACTAAGCGGCAGGAAAAGCAGTTTAATACATTCACTCAGACCGTTGATCAAAGGCTTGAAGATAGTGAAGAAAAATGGGTTAAACCAATGGCAGGCTACGCAAAAGCAGTAGATCAAGCATTAAGGAAGCAGGATCAGAATATCCTTGACCAATGCAAGGAGATCAGTGAAATAAGAACTTCCGCTAAAGAAAATAAGGGAATAATTATGAATATGAAGACGCAGGTTGGAAAAGTCCAAAAAGAGTTTAAACTAACTCAGAACGATCTAGCAGTCATTCACAAAAGGCAAGATGAGGACCAGGGAGAAATTACCAAAATATGGACCGAAATCTCCAATATGCACGGTCACATCCAAAAAGAGGTTACAGGCTTACGAGAGGAATTGGAAGTTCGAGAGGGCTTGAAAAATGAAGTCAATGATAAAACGCTTGCCGAAGTAAGACAAGGTTTAGCGGGGGAAATCTCTCATATAAAAGAGAGCCTTAAATACGACAAGGAAAAATCTTCTATGGCCGAAGAAAATCGTGATCGCCTGAAGAAAAAAGAACGAGAAGTATTAGCTCGTTTAGAAAGGGCGGAAAATAGGCACAGCCAAATAGAAACCAGGATGATCGCACACGAGGAGTCCATATTGCGAAATCCTAGATCTAATGAAGGAAGCATAGATGAAAATAGGAGAAATAGATGGGCAGATATAGAGGTACAGCCCACTCCAAGAAATACAGCCATGCCAAGTGACAGCCCGTATATCATACCTGGTATACCTATTGCTACGTCCGCACCGCATGAAAATGCTGTACAAAATCAGATAGTCACTGTTATAAGGGCTAATGACGAGAAACCGAGAAAGTATTCGGGGAGTAACTCAAACATGACACCCAAGTACTGGCTCAAAGAGATTTCCGAATATTTGAAATGAAAATCCACAGCCTGCTTCCAGTCTCCGACCGGGTCAGGAATGGAATGAATGAAGCCCCCATCTAGCGGCGAGGATATGAACTGTGCCGGCTGCCGAGGCCTGACGCACTCCTCTGGGGCAATGATTAAATGAATGACAGATGAAATGAAATGATAGTGGAGAGTGTTGCTGGAATGAAATTTTGACAGGGAAAACCGGAGTACCTGGAGAAAAACCTGCCTGCCTCCGTTTTGTCCAGCACAGATCTCACATGGAGTGGCCGGGATTTGAACCACGGACCCAGCGGTGAGAGGCCGGCGTGCTGCCGCCTAAGCCACGGAAGTGTTTCCGAATATTTAAATGACACAAAGGTACCGCCAGAGCGAAGATTAAGAGCTATCGAAAAACTGACTGAAGGTGAATGTGCCTTATGGTTCAGAAGTTTTCGTTACACGTTCGACACAGTAGAAGAGTTCCGCCAGGCATTTTTAAAGAGGTATTGGGATCCAAATATCCAGCAGAATCTAAGATTGGACCTGTACTCCAGACGTTATAGTACAAATAATCCAACGAAGTATGCTGATTTTTATAGCACAATTATGCCGTTTCAGAGAGCTTGATGAAGCACCTAGAGAATAAGACTTTTTTTTAGCGATAGCCAAGCAATTACCATATGAAGTGCAAAGACTATTAATCTCTGCAAATGCCAAGACGCGGCTGAGATGGAGGAGGTACTCAGACAGCTCGATCTCACCAAAACGCAGCATATGAGGCAGAGTCGGACACGGAACAAGTCCACATGACTAATCCACAAACCGAACCGACTAGGCTGCAGACCAAAAATAAATCCACCAGCACAGAAACTGTGAAGTCAGACTGGCAACGAGAGGAAAGGGAAAACCAGAATTGGAGGCCAGCATACAGAGGAAGATCGAACCGCGGACACCGAGGAACAAAAACCTGGAATCAGCGCGATACAAGGAATCAACAGCCTGATAACAGAAGAAATTACGGCCGAGATGGGAGTAGCCAAGAATGGAGAGTCCAAGAACAGAGTCGCGGGTTCGACGAAGAAGCAAAAGAACGTTACCACGCATCATTAAGGTATATGGAGGAGCGTGGAGATGACAACAGAAAATCGCAAGTGCATTGGGATGAAGCGATTAAAAATAGAAAGTCACCCGACATCTATAAGAATGATGACGGAGCAAAGAGTCTGGAACTTCAACAGCACGAAGACAGACAGATGAACTCCGCAAGAAACGGGGCAATAAGAAAAACCAGCCAATTATGACACAGGGAGAAGAAAATACCCCAAAGTCAATGCAAATTTCACAAACCCTATGTAATTATGAGAGATTTGCAAAATAATGCCTACAGAATTAAAGATGAAGAGACAGGCAAGGAAGTTGTGGCCAATGCAGCCAATCTCAAACTGTATAGTCCACCGGAAGAGTATGAAACCACAGAAGAGCAAGCTATGCACACCCAGGTGTACGGGGAATCATTAGGTATACACGCAGAGACTCCACAGAAAGGACAACACCAGTTTGAAAGGAAAAAAGACAGCCAGCTTGTTGACCCAAACGGAACGACCAATGAATGCAGCGGTCAGTTGGGAGATTTTTATGAGCAGTTACGGGAAACAGCAAGGGAACTACGAGCAATGAATGAAGCTCTAAGGAGAGAAAACGACGAAATACGAAAGACGGCAGACAGACCCAAGGGGAGGGGGAGAGAATCGACCAACTGCCCGAGAGCACTGACCGCCTAATGTAAACACTGTCTACAAGGTCGATGAAGTCAGAAGGAGGCTCGGAAGAATTCACTTGTAAAATGAATTTTTCAAACTTAGCTGGGGAAGATGTGCCCAAGTGGACACGGCTGACTGGCATCGAACCGGGGTCTTTATAATGGAAAGACCAGGTCTATGACTATGCTAAGAATCGAACCATTGATCTCTGAGGGGGAACAGCCACCGTGAAACCGAGGAAAAATGAGATAATGACAGTATATAATAATAATAGCTTAATTCCACGTCCAGAACGGGAATTTTAAGCAATACAAGTTGGAATATTGTATCAAAATGCAAGGCAGTATATGCATATGTTAGCAAGAGCCGCAGGAAAGAGCCAACTTGACAGTTTGGCAAAGCGGAGTTGACAGGAGGCGTGGTAGACGTGACGCCAAGGCACTATTTTCTGGCGACAGAAGGGAAGTAGGCCGTGATTAACGACGGAGAAAATCCCCAGCGAACAACAAAGAACAGTGGAGAGGGGAGAGTCATCTGGACAAATTAATTAATTCCTGCCAATTGAAGTATTCAAATGAAATGAAACACACACACAGAGACTTCTATTCCAAGAGCGGTAATTTAGGAGTCTTTGCACACCTAAATTAAAGCCTGTATGTGTTTTTGAACTTATTCACACACGTACTGCGCGGGGGCACGGATAAGTCTCGTAGCCGAAGGGGATTTCCCCGGAGTAGCGTCCCAACGCCATGGAAGGAAACAATTAATTTTAATTATTTGGACGAAGAAATAGCCAGCACGCAAGTGAATTTGGAACCTCCATGAATAGACGAGTAAGAATCACACTTCACTTTGTCAGAAAACGCATTATTTAAGAAGAGAGTCGCTCCTGGAAATCCAGTGGACTACTTTTCGTCAGAAAGCTTTATATGGGAGAAGCTGGAGGAGACAGTCAGTTCTTCTTGACTCAACTCGTGGGGCGACATGCTGTTTGACCACGCGGGAAAGTGCGCGAAATTTATAAGTATTGACGTTCAGTATCTTTGTAATGAACAATGAAAGGCGCATCATGCAGCATAATGAAAGTAATTCTGCAATAAAATGTTAAATAGTCTACAGCAGACGTATAAGCAGACTGTATACGCGACTGAATAATCAGTACAGCGTAGAGATATTTTAGGATGATGTTTATAGACAATGAACCTATCCACAGGGAGTGTTATAATAGTTAAAAAAAACACATATAATTGTAATCAACACTACAGTTTTACGTGAACCTGGAAGGCATCACAAGTATTTGTGATTTATGATTGAGCAACTTTGCAGGATAGAAGATAGAAGCTGTAGGAGACGGGAGATGAGCACACACAGGCGAGATAGACTTTCGAAGGAGACAGGCGGTTATCAGGATTTAACTGCGTCGCATCTCTGAAGTCAGGCAATAGTGGAAATCCAAGAAAGGATCCGTGTGAAAAATGGTGTATAAAGTTATGTTACAGTGATCATTAAAAGTGTTTATGTTGATATGTTAAAAGAATGTGTGTTGTTTAAAAAGTGTAAAATGCCAGTAGTGCAAGATATAATTACCATGTGCAAATCCTATGCAATGTGTCGTATGAAAAGTGTAATGATGGCTTAAAGCAAGCAGGATGATGGACAAATTGCTGTCATGTTGGACTAACACAGCAAGAATGAAAGCGAGTATCATTCCAATATGTTGATATAATTTAATAGCTCACCATACAACGAAACATTTCCTCAAATATTAAGAATTTACAGTCATTTGTGTACTAGTTCACATCCCTCGTATTTTTTATAAATATATGGCTTTGAGGATGATTAAGCTTACGACCATTTAGGCGTAAGACGTTGATGAAAGTAACGGTAACGTTAACTAATAATATAATAATATAATCTGAGGTCGGTGTGAATAATAAATATATAAATCGGCATATCCATGCCTATAGAACGTGCAAAGTGAGTCATATCTATTGTAAGAGTACGGTGTTATTGTGAAAAATAAGAAAGAGAGATAAATAGCGAGATAAAGAGAATTTTTCAGTGTCTTTGAAATGTTAGATAAATGTTTTAGTATGTTATATTCTACATGGTTGTATTTGAGAGCCAT
Organism: Meconema thalassinum; assembly: GCA_946902985.2. NCBI lineage: Eukaryota > Metazoa > Arthropoda > Insecta > Orthoptera > Tettigoniidae > Meconema > Meconema thalassinum. The sequence goes on from OX336391.1 coordinate 221,827,734, forward strand.
TAAGATAGTCAATGTAAATGCCAGTAAATTAATACTTGTTTTGGAGCCACGTAAAACTTTGTGTTATAAGTAAATGTATGGAGGACATGAGTGCTTTAGGAATTGAGTCATCTGTAAGAAATGTTGTTTGAGCCGCGGTCAGCGAGCATGCAACGTAGAATCAAGAGATTTACGTCAATAAATTGCAGGGATCATCCACGAATAGTTCGCGCGTTGACGAATCGAGTAGGCCAATCTTCGAAGCTACGATATGGTATCGCCTGAGAGCATACATGTGTATTCGCAACAGAGTTGGGACAGAGTCTGTCTGTATCCACTGTTAGCAGAGTCTTCGCTGCCAGGGAAAACCATTAGACACCCTAGGTAGGCCAGTATATTAATTGATCTGCCCTTGGAGGTAAGACAAAGATTTTTCGAGTAGGAAACGTGGATTTCCTCTAGTTATATTCATGCCCGTCCAGTGAGATTACAGTTTGAAACTCAGGTGGGACGCGCATAGAGCCAATGATTACGTCCACAGAACGGCGAAGCTATTTTGTGGTCCATCCCTCGCTATGAATACTAATTAGGAGCCGATATGAGCCCAATGTGTGCCGTTACTTTGGCACTAATCTCTGATCGAACGTACTATTTTTACTTTGGCATAAACTTTTGAATCGAGCGGCGGAGTTAGTTGTGGCTGGCCTCGATAGGTAGCATATCTTGTCGGTGCTGCCTTGGACAGGGATTGTAGTTTCTCCCTCTGTCCGATAGGAAGAGCTATGTTCTAGCGACAAGTATTTCTCTATCTCGATGTTGACTTAATGGTTTTGGAAGGCTGGGATTTTTCGAGAAATGTATGATTCTCGTACTGATGTTGTTAGGCCAGTCATCATGGATCTACGTAGTTTTATAAATACATAAGAAGAAAACTGAAGTTCTACGGTATGTGAAAATATTGAATGATATTATCCCTTTTCGTCAAGTTATTGACTGGTTACTAATTGTAATCTTACTGGAGATAAACGTCAGGATATGATTCGTGTATTATGGAATTAAGGTAGGCTATTTTGTCATCGTTAGTACTTGTGACTGTATCGACTGGCAAGGTAAATGTATTTATATTGTATTTTCCTACGTTGCATGACAGGGCCTTTCAAGGTTATACATTCAAACTTAATGTCATCCTCGTGTATTCACACTGGTAGGCTAACTGACACTCATATTTGTTTTGCGTAATTAATGTTTTGTTTTCTGTTTTTTGTTAATTTGTAAATGCATTTTAATTACAAGTAGTATGCCTTATGGTCTGTGGAAAATTTATTAATGTAGGATTTATTTTGATGTTCGACTACGCTAGTACGGTGATCGTTTTTCTTCTGTTTTTCATGATGGCTACTGTCGTATTGTTTTTAACTATGTGTGATCATCTGTTGTTAATATTTTAAGAGATTTTTGGTAGCCATTGAGGTGAAAAGACGTAAATTGAATTAGCTCCGTATATTTTGTGTTGGAAGACATTAATTCTTCAGTTTTAGGCAACGTATTATATTGGATATTGTAACATGCGTAGGCCTAGCTTTGTGACATGTATTGTCTCGGGAATTAATTAATTATTTATTTGTGTGGAAATGTATGAAATACGGTATGATGCATTATGCAGGGGCATAATGAAGCTATTGAATATTTAATTCGTCATCCTCTTGATTATTTGGCTTGGATTCTCACTAATGACAACAGATGATTGGTTGAAATCACCGTTTATTTACTTCATCGTAACAAATTTGGCTGGATTACTAAAATATGTATTACAGTCAACTAAAAGGAACAAATATTTGATGTCAGAATCCACATCTTGATTTGTAAGTGTTTTATTAATTTGTATGCATGTTTATTGTGAATATATTATGATTTTACCCGATCACCTTAGTATTATTTCTGGGTTCCGGGGTTCGAAGATGGTCTCAGACAATTGCCCTCTGAGTATGAACTTACTATGGTCCAGTGCCTTCCCTCCCAAGGCCTTTACTTAACTAGGGGGTCAAATGTGTTATAGCAGTAGCGTGGTTAGATTTGTACCACATTCAGTAGTTGTTTGAGGCTGGTGTCTGAATCTTGGGGCTTAGAAATATGCTTGGGCCTAAAGTGTGATATTTTAATGTTTGTTGTTATTGTTTTATCTTTGTATAATTTTCTTGTTATTTATGTTTCATGTGATAATATACTGAATGGACGAGAGCATTTTAAAAGCTGTATCCAAAGAGGAACTGGCTTATGAAATACAAATAAGGAATGGCAACCCTAATTTTCATCGTGAACTGGATATAATTCTTCTCAAAACCTTAGTCAGCTCCTGTTGGTAGTCTTACTGATCAACATTCTTATGGGACAAAAGGTAGGTCTGATGTTGTGATATCTGTTTCAAACCTATTAATGTCATGTGATGAGTTAAAGCAAGTTGCCAAACCTTCGGCATATCGTGTGAACAAATTAAAATTTCGTTCTATACACTGGATTAATCGTTTAGTGAGTTTAATTGAATATTGGTCCTAGTGTGATATTGTTTTTTCAACCAAGTTAGTTGGGCTTCGTGACAAGCTGTTCGATAGTTTTAATCGGTTGTCCTCAAGTGATATTTCTGAGAATATTAGTGAACCTGTTGTATGTTCTGAAAGCGTTTGTTCATATGTTAGTGATTCTTGTGATGGCGTTGTGAATAATAGTAATTATATTGGTAATTTTGAATCAGTGTCGATGGAGAATAATGAAAATATGTTAGGCGCTTTGCAAACTAATAATACTACTGAGGTAAATAAACAAATAGGCTCTTCAAGAAATACACCTGAGGTCATGTCGAGCCCTAGTAATTTGAATGCTGTTTGTGATTCACGTTCTGATAAGAGATGTAACGATTTTTCTAGTTCAGTTTCTTGCCATGACGTTGATAGTGCTGGGAATAGGTTAGGATCTCACCGTACTTGGACTGATAAGGAAGTACAAACTGTTGATTGCTTACTTGGTGAATGTGACGTGATAGATAGAGTAAATAGGCTTAATCTTTCTGATAATCGTTCCTCGACTAACGTTGTTTCTCTAAATAAACTTATGACTGAGGGTCAGGTTAAATTTGCTTGCCTTCCTAACCCATTAGCTCTAATTTTGAAAGATTTTCATGTGTGCTATGGCACTGATATTAATTTATTTGTGAAATGTTTGAAGAAATTAGTGGAATTAAGAGATAGTGCTGGCATATTTGGTCTGTCAGATTTTCAAATTTTGAAAATCATCTTTCCATGCACTGAAGGAATGTTGCGAGGAAAACTGTTTGAGAGTATGAGTGCTGGCCATTCTTTGGATATTTTCCATAGAGAGGTTTTGAAATATTTTATCACTCCACGTACCTTGGCAGATTTGAGTAGAGATTATGTATTTCGCGTTCAGCGTATGAGTGAAACGTTAAATGAGTACTTCATTGATATTAGAACTTATGCAAAGGTTTTGGCAGTTGAGTTGACTGAAGAGCAGGTTGTCAATTCATTAGTCGAAGGTATGAATCCCATTTATCGTTCATTCTTGTCCATGCATGCTAAGCCCAAGAATTTCACTGATTTTAATGAAATTATTTTATCTGCGGAGAAGATTAAGAATGCTAATCTGTTGCGGGTAGATGATTCTCCCTTTCCTAGTAATTATCTTCAAGGTTGTTCAGGTTATGTGCCTTCTATAAATAATTTTCAGCCACGTGGAGAGATGCAGCTTGTGGATAATTATAGTAGTCTTGTTCCTTATAAGAATTTACAGGGAAGGCGTGAGTTCATGCCTACTAACGTTCAAGGCCATGTATTTCAGGGGCGTGCTGACCAGAGGTTTAATGGGAGTAGAGTTAGCAAAGGCAAGAGATGTGATTTTTGTGGCTCGTATGACCACATTAGTCGATGGTGCGATGCAGATTTTGATAATTTAAGTTGATATTCGTTGTGGTGTTTGTTTTTGTCAAAATTGTGTAGACGAATTCTGGTCATTAGGACGTGCATGTGTTTTTGATGTGTGTATTTGTCTACACGTGTGGGGCACATTCTGCTAGATTGTGCAAACCCATAGGTTCTTCTTGTTGTTATTGTCAAAATTGTGTAGATGAATTCTGGTCATCAGGACATGTATGTATTGTGGATGTTATTGATGCTTGTATTTGTCTACACGTGTGGTGCACATTCTGCTTGAGTGTGCAAATCTATAAAGGTTCTTCTTGTTTGTTATTGTCTAAATTGTGTTAGGTCTGGAGTGACAAACTTGTGTAAATGTATTTGAGTGCATGAGTGTGGGTGATTGTTATTAGTTTTGTTTTGTAATCGGGTGGGTCTCTTGGTTGTTTCTTAAGGTGAATTAAGGCTAGGGTTTGTTTTTGCTTAATTTATAATTGAATTTAATTAAATACGCCGTACGTATAAAATGATACTATGTTGGGATATCATAGGTAAGTAATTACAAACCTCTTCTGTTCTCCGAGTGATGACTTAGTCATTTATCTGCTTGTTGATTTATGAAGGTAACTACTTGCCGAAATGTGTTTTGGTGATGGAAAATCATGCTATGCCAGGGTAAAATGCGGCTAGTATGACATGTTGATTTCAGTGTGTTTTATTTAAGGGTTATTATTTATTTTGTTTATGTTGATGTCCTAACGGTGTGTCAATTTATATTCTGGAAAATTAAGGGGATTTTGTGGGTAGTAAATGGTTTTATGAATTTTGGGAGTTTGTAAGGTCGTGTGATTTGAAGGAATGTTTGGGTACGTTTGTAGCTTGGTGGTCTGCACGAGTAGTCTGTTAATCTTCTTTCATTTAGGGTCTTCTGTTGGTCATTTATTGAGGGATTTCTGTCGAGTTTGTTCTTGTTTTGATCTTGTTCGCTATACTGTTTACTTAGTTTGATATACTAGGCTATGTCAAGAGTGAATAATTGTATTGTTTATGTTTTTGTCTAAATTGTGCATTTCCAAAGTTGGACATTCAGAAAGTATAAATGTGGTGTGATTTGTTTTATTTTGGTAATTGGGTTAGTTTTCTTGTTGTTGTTTTGTGGTTGTCCAGATAAGTGTGGATGTATATTAATTTAAGGGGTAAAAGGTCATTGTATGTTACTTAGGATCGTGGATGTAAATTAGCATTTTGTTGACGCATCTGTCAACTTAAGTCTACCAGATGAATGTTATGGGGGTTCATTTGCTTAGATTTGAGTTGAATATGTTGGTAAGTATTTATAAACAATTCTCCTAAGTCTTCAGTTGATTGAGTGGGCTCAATTTTTTTTTGCTGTCTGACTGAGAAATAAATACTTTAGGTTAAGTAATGTGATGTGATATGATGAATTGAGTTGTGGTATTTGGTCAATATACGGCGGCTCACTATAGGCCTCATGAAATACGTGCTTCCCTCGTTTACTAGTTTCGGTTTGGTCTGGGTCTGTATATGATAGGGTATTTATGTATTTGTGTTTTGTGTGGATGTGTTGACAAGTGCTAATTCATATTCTGGTTGTTGTTTATTAATTATTTGATGGTTTAATTGTAAATTTTTTCTGGGGATTTTAAGGTTATGTGTCATGGTGTAAGGTTGTGGTGTGATTCTGCTTTGGTATGCACGTGTGTCCTGTTTTTTGCTTGATAATTGGGTCTTTCTATTGTTCTTCTTGGAATTTTCTTGTGTTTTCCTACTTTGGGTGTTTCTTTGGGCATTTTCTCTTTCTGTATTTTGGACAAATGGGTTGAACAGATATGCAATGTGAGACAATTGCCTTCGTCTTTTGGGATAAAAAGGTTTTTTATTTGTAAATATGAGAGCTCACGTGCCATTCAGCATTATTATTGAAACTTATTTTTGGAAAATACTGTTATTATTGTAATATTTTCAGGATATTGTAATTTTCTAAAACATGCATGCAATTTTCTGTGTTAATTGAGGGTCATTGTTATACCTTTCACCTGTAAAGATGTGGATTCTTGATAGTACTGGGTTATTGTTATAAAATCTGATGCCATCATATAATATTTTATTGTAATTTGTTCTTTGTAAATGAGTGTCAACGTTAGATATTAAGCTTTCCTTTACACATTACTGTCGCACTCGAAATTTGTTTTCAGCTAATTTTCTTCGAGGTCTTATTCTGCGTTTGGAGTGTTATGCAGTGCGAGAAGATGTCTCTGGCCAGGATATTGGACCAATCTATGTAACCTTCGGATGAAACTGTTCCTGCCATCGTTATTTCAAGATGCCATTTGTAATAATGTTGTGGAAATTGTACAAAGAAAACCCACTCGATGTATTCTACACTTAAGTATTTGTTTATGTTCTTGGCATGACATATTTTGGTGGTTATGGTGCTGATGAAAACTGAAATGAACTTTTAATTAAGTATTTCACATTCGGAAGCTACTGTGTTTGTGATAATTGGCAAAAACTTTTTTTATGCATAAAGATTTGCTTGATTATGCATGTTGATACACTTGTACCATTTACGTCGTCTCTGTTCTGCGAACCATCGACAAGTTTGGGGCCCGGGAGTCTGTGCCGTTACTTTGGCACTAATCTCTGATCGAACGTACTATTTTTACTTTGGCATAAACTTTTGAATCGAGCGGCGGAGTTAGTTGTGGCTGGCCTCGATAGGTAGCATATCTTGTCGGTGCTGCCTTGGACAGGGATTGTAGTTTCTCCCTCTGTCCGATAGGAAGAGCTATGTTCTAGCGACAAGTATTTCTCTATCTCGATGTTGACTTAATGGTTTTGGAAGGCTGGGATTTTTCGAGAAATGTATGATTCTCGTACTGATGTTGTTAGGCCAGTCATCATGGATCTACGTAGTTTTATAAATACATAAGAAGAAAACTGAAGTTCTACGGTATGTGAAAATATTGAATGATATTATCCCTTTTCGTCAAGTTATTGACTGGTTACTAATTGTAATCTTACTGGAGATAAACGTCAGGATATGATTCGTGTATTATGGAATTAAGGTAGGCTATTTTGTCATCGTTAGTACTTGTGACTGTATCGACTGGCAAGGTAAATGTATTTATATTGTATTTTCCTACGTTGCATGACAGGGCCTTTCAAGGTTATACATTCAAACTTAATGTCATCCTCGTGTATTCACACTGGTAGGCTAACTGACACTCATATTTGTTTTGCGTAATTAATGTTTTGTTTTCTGTTTTTTGTTAATTTGTAAATGCATTTTAATTACAAGTAGTATGCCTTATGGTCTGTGGAAAATTTATTAATGTAGGATTTATTTTGATGTTCGACTACGCTAGTACGGTGATCGTTTTTCTTCTGTTTTTCATGATGGCTACTGTCGTATTGTTTTTAACTATGTGTGATCATCTGTTGTTAATATTTTAAGAGATTTTTGGTAGCCATTGAGGTGAAAAGACGTAAATTGAATTAGCTCCGTATATTTTGTGTTGGAAGACATTAATTCTTCAGTTTTAGGCAACGTATTATATTGGATATTGTAACATGCGTAGGCCTAGCTTTGTGACATGTATTGTCTCGGGAATTAATTAATTATTTATTTGTGTGGAAATGTATGAAATACGGTATGATGCATTATGCAGGGGCATAATGAAGCTATTGAATATTTAATTCGTCATCCTCTTGATTATTTGGCTTGGATTCTCACTAATGACAACAGATGATTGGTTGAAATCACCGTTTATTTACTTCATCGTAACAAATTTGGCTGGATTACTAAAATATGTATTACAGTCAACTAAAAGGAACAAATATTTGATGTCAGAATCCACATCTTGATTTGTAAGTGTTTTATTAATTTGTATGCATGTTTATTGTGAATATATTATGATTTTACCCGATCACCTTAGTATTATTTCTGGGTTCCGGGGTTCGAAGATGGTCTCAGACAATTGCCCTCTGAGTATGAACTTACTATGGTCCAGTGCCTTCCCTCCCAAGGCCTTTACTTAACTAGGGGGTCACAATGAATACTCTAAGTGTAGGTATTAAATAATTAGATCGACTCAATTCGTAATGACACAATTCAATCATGAACCCTTAGCAGCGTTGCACCATTGAGTGAGCACATGGCCATTGCAGGAAGTCGGTCAGGAGGGCAGGTAGAAGCCACAGACCCGGCAGCCAGCTTGCCTAGGACGGTCCGTGACGAATCTCTTGTTCACGCTAAGGGGAGTCAATGAGACCGGATCCTTTTCTCTTAAGATTGTAGTGGGACACTGAAGGATCTCGATATTTCGAAAAGTAATTAAAATGTGCTTGATATGATGGTATCAAATGAATTATATGTACTGTGTCCATACATATGCAATGTTGGAATGAAGTAATTGGATAAGATTTGGCCAAGTTATTTCCCGAGGACAAATTAACTGCACCAAATAAATAGGTGCATTTTTGTAAAGAGTAATTACTCAGTTCATGCTAATTTATTCAGACGGGTAGCATAATTTAACGATATGACACGTTTGTAATGATAATGAGATGACCAGACTCAGAAGATTGTTGTATGGTGAAGCTATAAAATGTCTATAACTATGTGTATTTTGGAGGGAAAGGTATACCACTTCAGCGTTTGAAACTTATGGGGACAGAAGACGATATGCGCGGAAAAGAAACACAGTCATGTTAAGCGAGGCATAAGCTAATGAATTAATGTTATTCAAAGTAAATGTTCCGTGTCAAAACGGAGAAATATTTGATAATTGCACATAACTGTTATTTAAATGTAATTTGTGTTTGTTGTGTTGTGATATGCAAATTTGTTTTAAATTGTGCCACGTGAAGAACACTATGGACACTCGCAAATGTCAAAGAGTAGCAATGATAGAATATCTAGGATAGATATGGGTGGGGTGGAGCACCATACTTTATGAGAAGAGACTCACATATTATTTTGATTTTTGTTGTGGGAAGTAATTGTAAAATATATTTTTGTGTTTTGTGTTGTATTTTGCCATGAAGTAATACCATTAAATGTTATATTTAGGAATTTGTTGTTTCTTTCAAGCAGAGTAGTTACCTGACAGACTCAAATCCTGAATATGTGGTCGTATAGTGGGTTGAACGCCCCATGCCTCGAAAGACCGTGAACCTGCTGGGATACGAACACATGTTCCATATGATGACGAAAGGGTACAATACATACATACATACAGACAGACAGACTTTCTCTTTTATATATAAGATATAGGGAAATAGGGATTATACCTTTAACCCGGACACCTTGTATTACTCCATCCGCGGTGAAGTTGGCCGGACCACATTTCGACGCTGGCCTAGCCACAAAATGTGGTCATACTGACCTACAGAAGTGGTCGGGGTGGCGACAAAGAAGCATATTTTTGCAGTCGACAGTAAAACGCTCGTGTGTAAAGGCCCTTACCTGATACTTCCCTTGTGAGGTAGATTTCACCGGCAGGGGCCGATAACCTAGATGTTAGGCCCCTTAAAACAACAATTATCATCATCATTATCATCAGATTTCACCGGGAGAAGAAAAATATTGCCAATTCACTAAATTTGCCAATTTGCCTACAAAAGTTCCGAAAACGTTTTGTTGGTTAGTTGGTTTAAGGGCTGCGACAACGCGGTCATGTAGTCCCGTGTACTTTCGGTGTGTGTAGGGTCTGTGGAATGCAGACGAAATATATCAGAAACCTCTATGGACATCAAATTGGCAGGTGAAAAGCTAAAGGAAGTAGGAGACTTCTGTTACTTTGGAAGCAAAATAACCAGTGATGGACGAAGCAAAGAGGATATAAAAGGTAGGTTGGCTCAGGGCCCCTGCAGCCAATATATTAATTATTTCAAATGTATCTGCTCACTCATCGTCACAGCTCCAACTGTTTAATCTGGTAACTTTGAGTGACTGATACTTTTGTTCTTCCTTTCTTAATTTCACGATCTGCCTAGGGCAGTTGATCTCCTTTCCCCTACGCACTTAAATCTCACAACATGTTTTACACGGAAGCTGCAGACTCCTCAAACACTGAACTCTGTTGCAGTGATAATTTTCATTACAATTATTCACAAAACCATCCCATGCATTAACACTGATGAATCTCTGTACTACATATCACCTGCGAACACGTTTCCGATAAGCACCACGATTATGGTCCGTCCTCCTGGAAGGGCCAAATACACCATCCCTGTTAGAGCGGCTATTATTAGCGTGCTCTCGCCTATTGAGGACAAAGTTGCTTTGATAGAGGAGCTCAACAATGGCTTCATTTCTATCACTCCCAGGAGAATAGAATATTCTGATATTGTGTGCCAGGTTCTCTCTAGTCATCCTGCTATTCCCCCGTACATCGTCATCCCTCGTCACATAACAACATTTAAAACTACAGAAACTCAAGACAGATGACACGGACGAGGCTCCTACACTAGTAGGCTTTGAGTCCACGCAAACAGATGCTCCAGATAATCTCCATGAGGCTTCACAAACTGTCCCTGACACGACTGAAAACTGGTCACAAATATCTAGAGCTCTAATTAAACCTCCTAGGAAAATTGGGAGGAAACATACGAGCACCCAGGCCTCTCTGGAGCATGCACCTTCAAACCCGGTCGCTTCTCCCCCTGAGAGCGACTCCTCACTTGCTCCCCCTCCCCCTTCTGATACAATAACTTCAGTTAACTCAGTAAATTCAGCCCCTCAACAAAGAACACGGGCGATTTATTGCCCCCCTTCCAAACAACATTCTACACTTATCATACAATGTTTTAACTGCCAAAGATTGGACCATAACGCTTCTAATTGCCCTCACGAGACCCGCTGCAACAGGTGTGGTGATCATCATCATTACTCAGCTTGCAAGGTCGCACGTGAATGCCCTAAGTGCGTCAACTGTGGTGAGGGGCATGCAGCAAGCTATCTTGGTTGCAAATACATCAAGACCGCTATTAAGCGAAGGCAGATTGAACTCAGACAACATGCCAATACTTCCATCCCCTCCCTCATGTCACTTAAACTTGCACCGCCCACTCGAACCCAGAAATCAGCCCTTACTCAATTCCTCCAAGTACTCCAACAATTAGCCATGATTCCCCTGTAAAGCCACTGCCAAGACACCCCCTCCTTGCCCCGCTGCTCCGCTGCGCATCTGCCCGGAGGGACGGCCTCGGCCGGCCCCTCCCGGGATGGTGCTCAGTGGGCCACGGGCCCTCTGCACGATGCCTCTGGCATGTAGTTAACTGCCCTTCTGTTTCTTCTTCTTCTTCTTCTTCTTCTTCTTCTTCTAGTCTTGCTATACTAAGTACGCTACGAGCTCCGGCTCATCCTGATTCAATATACTAGCTGCATTCTACCTATCCTAATCTTACTCTTTCCCAAAATTCCTACTCCTTCCCACCACCTCAACCTCAGATCATATTCTGGCCAATTAACGACTCCACTGTACCAAACCCACATCCTTAAACTATCAAGTTAAAATCCAACCAGTTCCTTAACCCTTGATATAGCTCTAATGGCCCCAATGTGGGAGCTGAAAGCCTAAAACAACACGCTTGGGTCAGGCAGGCAAAGAAATCATTTCTACAGAAAAGGAATCTGTTGACATCGAATATAGATTTAGGTATTAGGAAGTCATTTTGGAAAGCCTTTGTCTGTAGCGTGGCACAATATTGAAGTGAAACTTGGACTTTGGTGCAGCAGAGAAGAAGCGAATTGAAGCGTTTGAAATGCGGTGTTACAGGAGAATGATATAGGGTTACAAATGAAGAGGTATTAAGACGAGTGGGAGAGGAGAGATGTTTCTGGCGATTGCTAATGAAGAGAAGGGATAGGTTGGTAGGACACGTACTAAGAGACCCAGGAATAGCAAGCTTAGTTATGGAAGGAACGGTCGAGGAGAAGAACTGTAGGGATAGACCAAGGTTAGAATATGTTATACAGATTGCTTCGGATGTAGGGTGGGATAGCTATGTAGAGATGAAAGGATTAGCTCAGGACAGGGAGGCATGGATAGATGCATCAAACCAGTCAAAAGACTAAAGACTCAAACAACAACAACAACCGGTGTTAATTGTGATGGCTGTATTAGTGTGTGTTATCTGATTTTAATTCAAGTAAGGGCTGCAGACAATAATTTCAAGTAACTTAGTTCCTACTCTCGCTACAAAATGCTACCGTCCACGACACCTAGTTGTGAACTTGCCTAATACTAGATGCCATCGTACCAGCGCCCGGTGACGAACGTTGGCACTTAAAAGCACTAGTCAAACCTAACCTACAAATTTTGGCTTCACACAAGTGTAGTTAGTGGAAGGTTCTTTTTCATGCTATACATCTATGATATGGGACCGCCGGCTTTAGTTCCCCTCTGGAGGAAGGCATACTACGGGATTTTTAACGCTCTTAAAATTCCGACGACTTCGGCTGGGTTTGAACCCGCGACCTTGGGCATAGAAGCTCAGCATGCTACCGACTGCGCCACCGAAGCCGTCAAAAGGATGGTCATGTAAAAAATTATTTCAGACAAAAGTTCAATGTAATTTTTAAAGGACTATTGCCAATTTTTGGCCTATTTTCAATTTTGAAAAATAGGCTTATGAGATCACCTTTTGTCCGTGTGTGTGTGCGTGTGTGTGTGTGTGAGGTGTGTGTGTGTGTATGGTGTGTGTGTGTGTGTGTATGGTGTGTGTGTGTCCTAATAAATTCTAAACGGCTAGAGCGATTTCAATGAAACTCGGTAAGTTCATAGCACTATTCCGGACGATCCCGACCGTGCCCTTCAAATTTCGTTACGTCTCACCAATCCAACATGGCGGCTGTGCGAAATATTTCACCAGCATTCAATATCTCCGAAACTATTCCCGATATCACCCTGGAATTTTTTACGGTGATAAAGGGAACAACTAGAAGTTCACTTATGTGACTTTTGAAAAACTGGTAACTACAAAACCAACATGGCGGCCATGCGAATTATTGACTTTTAAATAGACGTTTCTCGTGATTTAACCAACCAAACGCAATAATACTTGGTACAGTATATGTTCATACACATTGCAATGCACCGACATCTAACTTCGTTCAATTGTTTACACAACCACAAGATGGCGGATGTGCGAATATTTCACCGGCATTCTATATCTCTGAAACTATTAGCGGTATCACCCTGAAATTTTGTACGGAGATAAAGGGCACTACTGGAAGTTTATTTATAAGACATTCAAAAACCGGTTAACTATAAAACGAACATGGCGGCCAAGCGAATTTGAAAAATTTAAATAGACCTTTCTCGCGATTTAATGTTTCAAACGCAATGAAATCTGGTACAGGAAATGTTTTTACACATTGTAATGCACTGGTATCTAATTTAGTTCAATTGTTTACATAACCTCAGGATGGCGGCTATGCGAATTTTAAAATTAAGTTTCTATTTCTTGTGTCGTAATCATGCGATCAAAGTGAATGTTTGAATAATGAACCTACGCAATAATTTTCCTTTAATGGTACATGACTCAATGGCCTATACATTTAACAATCCAACATGGCGACCATTCGAAATATTTAGTCGATTCTGAATATCTACGAATCTATTATAGCAATCAAACTGATTTTTTTTATGTTCATAAGGGCTATGAACTCAAGTTCACCTATAGGACTTTAAATAACCTGGTGATCAAAAATCCAACATGGCGGCGACGCGGAGAATAAATATTCACATGGACGTTTCTCGCAATTTAACCATCCGAGTGCAGCGAAACTTGGTACAGTAAATCTTTATTAGAATGTTAATCCACTGACATCTAATTTATTTCAATTGCTTCCATAACCACAAGATGGCAGCTGTGCGAAATTTTAAAATCACCTTGTTACATCTTGTGTCCTAATCATGCGATTGAAGTTTGAATGCTACACGTACACAATAATCTTCATGTAACAGTACATAACTCTAGGACCTACATATATAAAATCCAACATGGCGACTATCCGAAATATTTAGTCGGTTCTCAATATCTACGAATCTATTACAGCAATCAAACTGAAATTTTGTATGTAGGTAGAGGCAATGAACATACGTAGGATATATGAAAATTGGCTGTATAGTTCTTCATGGAACTACTTATAAGTTGTTTTTTTATTCTGCCTATAAGGAAGGTATGATTTATTTTTCTCCGAATTCTATTTTTCTCTCCCCTATGTTCAATGGTTGGTACTATCAAAACACTTTACTGAGATACATGTTTGGCCTTTATCCGAAAAATAGTATGAACTTTGAATGAAATCAATTTTTCATGTACTAAGAAATGTATAGCGATATTCACTTATTCGAAAAAAAAAGGCCCCCATTTCCATCCCCTTGGTCCAATTTTGCCCCTTAACGAACTTGATCGAGAGTTGGTATGGTTTTATTTTATGTATAAATGTGAAAGTGATTGGTGAGAAATTACGGTAGTTATCGCGTCCTCAGGAATGATAGAATAAATTCTATATAAACTTTTGAACTGATGGTGGTTTGGGGGTCTGGGGGATGTGAAACGCGAAGGTATGTGGCAACATGGTCCTCATTGCAATAGGTGACCTCGTGAAATCTACGTAAAACAGATCGCGATCACTGTACTCTCCAAACAAATGACTGGGAAAATAAGCAATCCTTTACATATTACGAACAGAAGGAGCACTCATTCCATTCTCTCCCCCAGGGTCTCAAATCTAGTGGGGCGTGGGTTGTCGACCACGGGACCCCAGCTGAGTCCGTCATTGCTTCCACTTACTTGTGTGGGCTCCTCTCCGTTTTCTTTACTGTCGACCTCTCTTGGTCAACTCCTCTGACCTCGATGGTATTAGGGCAGGCTCTTCCAAATCCTCGAGTTTGAGTAGGCGTACACGTGAGTACTCAGCAGTGATGCTCGGAGCACGGTTGGAGAGGGACTGGGGGTGAGAGCCAATACGTCACTGGGCGAAGGTCATTGCACAAGTCCATGCAATTCCTGCCAGTCTTGATGTATCCACCGCGTATTGACGGCAGCCCCCAAATTAGAGCTGTATTGCATGTTGCAGGTTTACTCACGCAAGGCGGCGACTACTATGCTGCTCACTCGCGAGCAGCTCGTCTGGAACAGCCTGTATTAGGGTATCCGAGGCCTAGGGATTGGGTGACCAACCGTCCGGCATTTGCTGGACATGTCCTCCTTTTTTCATGCTTGTCCTCTGTCCGGCAGGCATTTATTATTTGCTATTAAATGTCCGGCTTTTTGCATATTGTATTCTTAGTCATTCAGTTTACTATTGTTTTCTCCGTTGCAAAGCTATTTTTGTTGCACTTCCTCTATATCAGTCTATATTCTGGATACCCCTATCAGACTACGTCATTTACTCACTTAATAATAAATCATATCTTAAGTTAGAGCTGTCTGAAGGGCCTGTCACCAAAGTGGTGACACCGCCCGACGTGATATGAACATGCTCGGTCGGGGCCGGGGAATTCTCGGCGGGGATTCACCAGTCAAGTAATGCTGGCTGCGGTATTACGTAGTTTTATTTTTGTGCTAGTTGGATTCGGAACTTCTGAGTGAGTGGAGTGTTTGTTAGAATAATATCAGTATGTAATCACTCAAAAGAGGAAATGTAAGTTCACGGATAAATTGAAACAGAAGTACCCGTATTTTAGAGAGGGACGTAACGAAAGTGAGGTGAAATGTTATATTTGTGACTGTTAAGTAACTGTTGGAAATAAAGGTGCAGGTGATCTCGAGAGACATATTGCTAGTGAAAAGCATAGAAAAACAATTAGAAGCAGTTTTTCTAGCAGTAATATTGATTCATTTTTCCCGATTAAACATTCCCCACTAGACAGGAAAGTTTGGGCAAGAGAGGCAACATTGGCATATCACACTGTTTCTCACCATCAGTCGTATAGGTCTATGGACTGCACATCAAAGTTGGATAAAGTGCTGTTTGAGGATTCTGAGATTTCTTACAAAATATCATGCGCTAGAAACAAAACTGAAGCTATCACAAATAACTTAATCGCCCCTCATTCCATTGACATTATCACTAAAAAATTGAATAATAGTATTCCTTTGTTCGGAGTGGGTACTGATGCTAGCAACCATGGGGCTTTGAAACTTTCCGATTGTTATACAATATTTCGACTATAAAGAAAATGGTATTCAAACTAAGGTCTTAGAACTACAAACATGTCCTAATGAAACTTCAGAGACAATATCCAATTATGTTTCCAAGAATTTTAAGAAGCATAATATTTCTGCTAAATGCGTTGGTTTTAGTGGAGACAATGCAAATGTAAATTTTGGAGGGGTTAATCGTAGAGAAGGCAAAAACGTATTTTCAGCACTTAAAAGTAAATTAAATGAACATATAATCGGGGTTGGATGCCCAGCACATGTACTACATAATTGTTTGCAACAAGGTGCTAATGTGCTGCTAGTTGATGTAGAGAGTATAATTTTAAAAGTCTTCAATTATTTCCATTTCTATACAATTCGCACTGAACAACTCAAAGAATTCTGCGAGTTTAATGAAATAAATTATGAACAGCTTTTGTATCACAGCAAAACAAGGTGGTTAAGTTTGTTTCCTGCAGTAGAAAGAATGCTAAAACTATTTGCAGCTCTAAAGTCGTACTTTCTTTCTCAGCCTTCAAATTCTGTTCCTGCTATAATTAGGTCCTTTTGTGAAAACGAGTTTTCTGAGCTTTACCTGTGGTTTGTTCATTCCACTATGCACATTTTTCACAACAAAATTTCATACATTGAAAAAGAAACGCTCTTTATAGCAGAAGTTTGTGATATATTAGGTTCAGCTCTGGCCACACTGAATGATAGGATGGAAAATAAATTAATACCGGTACCTCTTAAAGTCAAAATGTCTCTAAAATCCCTCACTGAAAATGGCTTCGAAAGAGAATGCATTGCATTTGTAGAACATGTTGTTTTTTATGAAACGTGCATTCAATACCTGTTAAAGTGGTGTAACCCTATGATGGAAGAATTAAAATGTTCCCAATGGATGAAGCTTCATAGAATGAAAGACATTAAGTTTGAAGATGTTCTTCCTGGTCTCGAGTATTTGCAATCTATTCTAAAGGTGTGGAGATAGACGATTCTAAACTGTTTGATCAATTTTGCAATGTTCAGAATTACACTAGGAGTTCCGAAATTGATAAGCATACAACATTAGATAAGCAGTGGTGTGAGTTTTTCAAATATAGCCCTGACATTGAAACATTTAGTGAACTGCTTAAAATTTGTCAGTTTTATTTCGCTATTCCAGGTTGCAATGCAACCGTTGAAAGAGTATTTTCCCTGATTAATACACAGTGGTCAGAAGAAAGAAACGGTGTGCTGACCGAGTCGGTGAAGGGTATTATAATAGTGAAGTACAACTTTAAAAACATGTCATGTGGGGAGTTTTACAATTATTTATTACAAGAAAATAATTCATCTTTGCTGTCGAAAGTGGGTACAGTCAATAAGAATCAGCATAAAATAGCTACAACTTCAGCATCTTCATCAACATAACAGTTATAAGGTATGTAATACTAAATTTTGCATGTACATATTAAAATTCCATTTGTCCTCCATTTTTAGAACATTTTTATGAAAAGTCCTCGTTTTATTAAGAGTCTGTCCTCTGTTTGAAAATTTAGAGTTGGTCACCCAACGTAGGGAGTCTCTTCCTTTCCCTCCTTCATTGGCCCTTCTCTCATCTTTCCTGTTCCCTCACTCTTCTGGGGATCAGCCTGAACCCTTTTAACCTCTGATGGTTAAATGATTCGATGTTTTATTTCTTCAATTAATAAATATTTCTACAAGCATCATGAAAATAGCCAGACGGAGATGAGGAAATTTAAAGCAGTTGCTGGAGACAGTGGGGACATACCTGAAGCTGTTTGACAAAAGGCTAAGTACTTAGGATTGTGAAAAGAATGACCATAGCTATGATTCAGAAGGACAGGTGGTGGCCGCCTCAAAATAGAAGCGACGCGCAGTGAGACACGGTTCTGGTATGTTCATTGTAATATTCGCGCCTAGAAGAAATATGATGCAGTAACGTGAGTGGCTGATGAATATGCTAGACACTCCTACTAAGCCAAGGTCTGATAAAAACCGCCAAGTTACAGAAAATGTGGGAACCTATGGGAGAAGAATGCCTATTTAGCGCGGCAGGTCTAGCGTGGGCACGCTCGGCTAGCATTCACGCGGGAGATCGCCTAGACAACATCTCTACGATCGATTCTAGGATTAATGGGCATATTCTTGACCTGCGCTATTTTTCGAGTTCAGTGATATTTATTTCATTCCTGTATCACTATTATTTTGTGAAATTTTTATCTAATTTCCCCCTCTATCTACACCTAGGGCTGGTTCATTTATAAGTGGTGTGAAGAGCCAAGACATTGCTTATTATTTTGGTTCGTTTGAGGACGGAGCTAGTTACTTTGGTGTGTCAGTGGACACAGGCTATTATACTTTGCGCGTCTAAGGACGTTGACATTTATACTTTGCGTGTCATGAAGGACACAGAAACTATTATTAAAAGTGTTAAATTCAGTGTTAGATAGTCACAGTACTATATTTGTAGGGGCAGTATCTTCGATAATTCGCCAACAGACTGTTTTGGGGAAAGTAGTACCCGAACGGCGAATTTAGTAGTCAGACATCAAATGTGTAATAATTTAATTTTTGAATTAGCACGAGAGATGACGTCATTGACCATGGAGGAAGCCTGGAAATATCAAGACTCCGTCAAGATGGTTGAGATGAGATAAGAAGAATCCGGTTGGGAGATGGCAGCGGATGTTCTTTGACGGGTGGCTGACTGAGGATGAGTACTGAATAATATTTATTATTATCTGATAAATTAACTTATGGTGTATGGGACATATTTTGTTTTGTAAATAATTTGCTTGTGTGATTAACGTAGTCTATTTAGTTTTGGTCTGACACACCTTTTGCATGGAAACAGCTCGCATATATTATTAGTAGAAGGTTCTTTTCTTGTTTGTTGTTTTAACTAACATAGCTATGTGGACGACCGTGTTTGCATATGCTACGCAATGCGGTTAAAAACGTCTCTCGGAGATATGTTGTGTTTCAGAAGTAGGACTGAAGTAATATAATTATACAGTAGATTGGAGGGTAATTAATTTCTTTTGTTTTATTATTGATCAGATTCAGTGAGATTATTGCCTTTGTTGGCGAGCATCCATTCAGCCGATCTGTGTGAAAAAAGTATTGTCATTCCCAGATGTGTGTATGTGAGTGTGTGTATTTATGTCATTACAAGCGGGAATTTCAGCCTAGACTGATTTCTGGCAGCTTGATGACAAATCCATATTGTGACCTCGCGAGGGCAATTCTGGATATTTTGATTAATGTCTGACCATATGTTGAAGTGGTTGAGTTTGTTGCTGTTGATTCCTTGAGATAACGGCACAGCTGGTCAGTTATATTTATACACACTGGAGTGGGACGATGACAGGTAATTGAGGAAGAGGGGAGATGTTTCACAAGACGGACTGAAGGTTGCCAGCCAGGTCATTAGGGAGAGTGCCTGTGTGGCTCAGTAATAACTTGAAATACAGAATTAAGAACTGATCAATGATAAAAAAAAGTGTTTAAATAAATGGGAGTTGCCTACGAATCACGATAATCTCCGAAGCGTTAGCTTAACATGCAGTTTTGTTCATATAAAATAATATCAGCCAGTCAGGCTTTTGTTGTTGTTGGTTTATTCCATGTTTATATTCCATTCAGTGACCCGTGAGTCACGTGCTATGCTGTATTTCCTTGTTTGTGTTGAGCAATTTGGCCAGTGTTGGCAGCTCATAGTCAAGTGCGTCTTCGCGCTAATGAGGGTCCCGAGAGAGATTCCTGTAAATAGTAGATTTAGTGCGTGTGTCAGCATTACGTTTTAAGGGTTTTTATTAATGTCATGTTCCATATCCGTAAACGTTGATTTACGAGATGATTGTTCGTAAGCATCGTGGCTGTTAACCCGTTGTAAACGAACAGTCATCCAAAGTACTCATTCCTCGTAGTTAGTCATTACGCGCACATAAAACCCAAATTGCAAGGTAGTGAAACCAGGATCCACATTTTAAATAAAAGGGGAGATCCGTCTGACTCCTCAAATTTATAGATATTCCTATCATGGGAAATTCAGGAAGGATTTGTTTTATATTTTATTGTTGTTTATTTCTTCTTATGCACTATTAGTCATTAAATCATGTTATTATTTTACATCTTGTCACCTTTCTTTCTAATTTATAGTTTATATCCTATGACCCTTACCTCAGTAGAGCATGTTGTTTGGCGAACGTAAACATCACATAGGAACTGAGCGCGACCCATTGATTAAGATTTCTTACATTAAACACTGCTTTTCTGAAGGGTTCAAGCCTTCTTTTTCTTTTCATTATAGTTCCTTTTCTCATTAAGATTCCCGCCCTGATTTTGTGAATTGGCCCCCTGTGTCTCCAAATTGCATTTTGAGTGTTTTTTGAATCTCAATTACATTTTGTAAATATTTTCAATCTACATTGCATTTTGTAAATATTTTCGATCTAAACTCCATTTTGTAAGTATTTCCAATCTCAGCATTTTGTGAGTACAGTATTTTGAATCGCGGTCTTCCACATATTGTGAATATTTTGAATCTGCCATACATTCTGTAAGCATTTTCAATTTCAATTGCATTTTGTAAGTATTTTGAACCTCAATTGCATTTTGAACGTATTAGCAATTTCAATTGCATTTTGTACGTATTTTGAATTTCAATTGCATTTTGTGAGTATTTCGAATCTACATTGCATTTTGTAAGTACTTTGAACCTAAACTACATTTTGTGTGTATTTTTCAATCTAAATTCCTTTTGTGAGCATTTTCCTTCTAAATTACCCTTTGTAAGTAATCTGAGTTACATTTTGTAAGTATTTTCAGTCCAGCTTAATTTTCGTTACGGTTTGCAGTTCATTGTCATTTTCTCTATCACCCAGACAATTAGGGGCCGATAACCTAGATGTTTTTCCCCTTTAAACAACAATTATCATCATCATCATTCCATTCTAGAATTCACCCGTGATATTCCGACTCTCCCTTCCTTCAATCTTTGAATCCGTGAGAATTAACGGGAAGAGTTGTGTGCAATATTGTGGTCACGATTGCATGGTCTTTGGTGATAAATAACCTGAACTTGTTCTGCACCGCGAGCGGAGCACGTTTTTGTAGCGAAAGTTTAGAAGATTAAGTACGGGCATCAGCTGGGAACTCTCACCGTTCGGTATTAGTTACCGCAAGACCAATTGGTCAGAGCTATTTTTATCACCACATCACGTATAGGCCAGTGAAACCCGAGAATCACAACAAGCAGGATTTGGTCTTTCTTACTGTAGATCAGTGGTTCTCAAAAGGTGTGCCGCAATATTTCTGAGGGTGTATGATGTTGTTAATAAAATTAATTGAAATAATTTCACTGAATTTTGGAATGTCCTTGCTAAACTATAGATGAAAATTACACTTAGATTTAGCTGTCAAATTATTCACTATAACAAAGATATTAAATTTAGCAGCTATTTGTTTTTTAGGTTTCACTTTATTACTAATTACCAATACTAATCAATAATGACAGCCTTAAATTTTTCATTAGCGGCTTCGGTGGCGTAGTCGGTAGCATGCTGAGCTTCTATGCCCAAGATAGCGGGTTCAAACCCGGCCGAAGCCGTCGGATTTTTTTAAAGCGTTAAAAATCCCTCAGTATGCCTTCCTTCGGAGGGGAAGTAAAGCCGGCGGTCCCATGTCATAGATTTATGGCATGTTAAAGAACCTTCCACTAATTGCACCTGTGTGAAGCTAAATTGCACAGGTTATTGTAAACAACGCTCTTAGGTTTCTAAGTTCGTTGCCAAGAGCCGACTGCGGTGGCGTCTAGCAGCTGAGTTGTGAACTTAGCCTAGTAGTCGTTGACGGTGGCGCTTGGCGGCAAAAGTAAGAACTATTTGAAAAATTCTAAGTTGCAGTACTTAAATTAAAATAACAGATAAAACACACTAATATAGTCATCACAATTAACACCGGTTATCAGACAGATTCTACACACACCCAAAGTACACGGGGCTACATGACCGCGTAGTCGCAGCCCCTAAACTTAAGAACCAACCAACCAACATTATTCATTGCTATTGTACCAGTACCTAAAAATATGAATCTAGTTTTACATTATGAGACCAAATATTAAAAACAAGATGTTCAGTAAAGAACATATAGCCTACTTTCTCCTAAATGCATGGGTATTGTTATAACTCTTTGTCCTTTTCAAGGAGTATGATTGAATGTTGGTTGTAGGAGCTTGTTGAAATACAACGTGCTATAGTGATATTAAACATGAATATGAGGTGCCCTTTGCTAGTGCTACCTCTGTACCAAATTTCGTTCAATTCTGTTTCACCGTGTTTGAATTGATAGGGGGAATCGATTTGCACAAATACTTGGCCACCATCTGCAAACTATTGGGCTGATGTTCTTGCAGTTTGGTCAGAATATGTTTCCCACATAAAGATATGGTGTTGCAAAATTAGGTAGAGACTAGATTATTAGGTTGGTCGTAATTACATTTTAGCTTTTAACATTTGGGTGGCCGCGATTACGTTTCCATCAAGATAGCGGTGATATAAAACATGACACTAAGGTGCCCATTGCTAGTGCTACCTCTGTACCAAATTTCGTTCCATTTGGTTTCAGCGTGTTTGAATTAATAGGGGGAATCGATTCTGACACAAAGATGGCCGCCATCCGCAAACTATTAGGCGAATGACCTATTAGATTGGTCAAAGGATGCTCCCTCCATAAAGGTATGTAGTTGCAAAATTTGGTAGAGATCGGATGATTAGGTTAATCGTAATTTGATTTAAGCTTTGAACATTCGTGTGGCCGCCATTACGTTTCAGTCAAGATGGCGGCGATATAAAACATGACACTGAGGTGCCCTTTGCTAGTGCTACCTCTGTACCAAATTTCGTTCCATTCGGTTCCACCGTGTTCGAATTAATAGGGGGAATCGCTTTTCACACAAAGATGGCCGCCATCCGCAAACTATTACGCTGATGACCTATTGGTTTGGTCAAAGGATGCTCCCCCCATAAAGGTATGTCGTTGCAAAATTTGGTAGAGATCGGATGATTAGGTTAGTCGTAATTTGATTTAAGCTTTGAACATTTGTGTGGCCGCCATTACGTTTCCGTCAAGATGGCGGCGATATAAAACATGACACTGAGGTGTCCTTTGCTAGTGCTACCTTTGTACCAAATTTCGTTCAATTCGCATTCACCGTGTTCGAATTGATAGGGGGGGACAGACATTCAGAGTACACACACTCACACACACACACACACACAGACACACAGACACACACACACACAGACTCACACACACACATACACACACACAGACAGACACACTTTTTTCGCCCTGTGTTGATCTCATAAGTCTACTTTCATTTTTTGCAAAAATCGAAAGTAGGCTAATAATGCTTCATTTACTGTTATTGCGACTTGAACTTGAGCATATTACTTGTTAACAATTTCTTTTTCTTTATTTTAATTTTCAATTTTTAATTTTCAATTTTTAGCCTATTTTAATTTATGAAAAAAAATAGGCTTATGAGATCACCTTTTGTCCGTGTGTCTGTGTGTGCATGTGTTGTCCCCCCCCCCCCCCCTAATAAAATCTAAACGGATGGAGCGATTTCAATGAGACTCGGTGAGTTCATAGCACTACTCCGAGCGACCCCGACCGTGCCCTTCAAATTGTGTAACGCCTCACCAATCCAACATGGCGGCTGTGCGAAATATTTCACCAGCATTCAATATCTCCGAAACTATTACCGATATCACCCTGAAACTTTGTACGGACATAAAGGAAACTACTAGAAGTTCACCTATATGACGTTTGAAAACCTGGTAACTACATAACCAACATGGCGGTCAAGCGAATTTGCGACTTTTAAATAGATGTTTCTCGCGATTTAACAAACCAAACGCAATGAAACTTGGTACAGTATATGCTCATACACATTGTAATGCACCGACATCTAACTTTGTTGAATATGGTGGCTGTGCGAAATATTTCACCGGCATTCTATATCACTGAAACAATTACCGGTATCACCGTGAAATTTTGTACAGAGATAAAGGGCACTACTGGAAGTTCATTTATGAGACCTTTAAAATCCGATATACTACAAAACGAACATGGCGGCCAAGCGAAGTTGAATGTTTTAATAGAATTTTCTCGCGATTTAATGATTCAAACGCTATGAAACTTGGTACAGGAAATGTTTATACACATTGTAATGCACTGGTATCTAATTTAGTTCAATTGTTTACGTAACCTCAAGATGGCAGTCTACAAAATTCAAAAATTAAGTTTTTATTTCTTGTGTTCCTATCATGCGATCGAAATCAACATTTGAATAGTGAACGTACACAATAATCATCATATAATAGTACATAACTCTGTGGCCTACATATATTAAACTCGTTACGGTATATGCTTATACAAATATTAATCGACTGGCATGTAATTCATTTAAATTATTTTCATAAGCACAAGATGGCGGCTGAGCGAAATTTTAAAATCCCATTTTTATTTCTTTTGTCCTAATCATGCGATTGAAATTTGAATAAAATACCTACACAATAATCTTCATGTAATAGTACATAAATCTAAGGCCTATTATATAAAGATCCAACATGGTGAACATACAAAATATTCACATGGTCCTCAATATCTACGAATCTATTACAGCAATCAAACTGACAATTTGTATGATGATGGAGGCAATTGATATTAGTAGGATATATGGAAATAGGCTATTTAGTTCTTCACGGAACTACTTGTTTATTTTGTATTCTAATGTATTTTTATTATGTATTTTGATGTATTTTTATTTTGCATTTTGATGTATATTCATGTATTATCTGTGTGTAAATAATTGTTTGCTACTGTAATCGGGGCACTGCCCTGTTGTGGCAATAAATAAATAAATACATAATTAAATGAATATGTTTCTCTTTTAACAAGAAGTTCTGTGACGAACTAAAGAGCCTACTTTTCTAAAAAATTAAGATTCATGTCAATTATTAATCTATATGGATCTATCTAGAATAATGACGAAATTAAGTTGGTAATAACGAAATTTCTAATTAGTTCGAAATACTGTATACCTGTCATAATGTAGCCTAATAGAGCACTACAGTTGGCAGCCCTGGTGACTGAATATATTCTTAGTCCCGGAATACAAAATTTGGTTAACGTCCAATGGATAGCATGGACGTTAAATGCAGTTAAACATTGGATCTAACAGCGCGCGTAAAATCATATTGACGACAATGTCATGTATTGGTCAGAAATAATCTGAAATAATATGATCTATTGTTGTGCCAACTTTGAATGAAATCCATTAGTTAGTAGAGAAGTGATATGCATTTTAAAATTGGACCTATCAGCAGGCTTCGAGTCATATTGGCAGCACTGACGTATATTAGTTACTCCAAATTAATCTAGAATGCCAGGTACTACACGTGTGAAAAGTTTAGAGCTATTGGCTTGCATATTGCATATTGTCTGATATACTGATATTAGGGTAAGAAAAATAGGGACAGCATTTATTAACAGTTGGCAGCCCTGGTTGCTCTTAAGAATACGCATAGTCATATCTGTTATGGTGCACATAGCACATACGAAATTTGGTTGAAATCCAAATGCTTGTATAGAAGTTACATGCATTTAAAGTTGGACCTCTCAGCAGGCTTTGAATCATGATGGTAGCAGTGACGTATATTAGTTACTCCAAATTAATATACTATGTCAGGTACTATACGTGTGCATGTTTTAAAGCTGTCGGCTTGCATACTTTCCGATATATTGGTATTTGGATAAAATAAATTGAGAGCATTTATTAACAGTTGGCTGCCCTGGTGGCTCATAAGAATACGCTCAGTCATATCTGCTTATGTACACATAGCACATATGAACTTTGGTAGAATTCCAACTGATAGTGTAGAAGTTATATGCATTTAAAATTGGACCTATCAGCAGGCTAGAATCATTTTGGCAACACTCCTGGAAATTAAACTGAAATGTTATTATCTATACGTTTGCCAATTTTGAAATAGCTCCCATTCATACGGTCCAAGATATCCAACATGGAGCTCAAATTTCAATTGCGATTTTTCAGCAGTTGGTAGCACTGGCATTATTTTCAAATATGGCATTGAGATATTCAGGTATATATCTTTACTCCTACCAAATTTTATTTCGATTGCTGCAGCCGTTTGGGAGTTGATAGGGGGGGGGGGCACACACAGCCAGACAGACAGAAGGACAGACAGACAGACAGACAGACAGACGGACAGACACACATTTGCCCGGATCGATCTCATAAGTCTACTTTTTCCTCATTTTAGCAAAATGTGAAAAGTAGGCTAAAAAGAAAAAAGAACAACAGAATATAGTGATGTTTCAGAACTTAACTTATTTACAGGATATTGGTTTTACGCCTTACAACAAGTTTGAATTATCAACGAGAAATCTGACCTTGTCGCTTCTTACACAACATGGTGGAATTGAAGACAAACACACACGTATTTCCTGTTTAACTGAGAAAAAATATCTTACGATTCTTTTTATTTATGTTGGTTAGTGCCGAAAATCCCAGCTCGCTCAAATAAGCGGTGGAAAAATGCAACAGGGTATTAACTGCTTCCGCTGCTATTACTGAGTAGTTCATCATTATTTCAGTTGAAGTGTTCGGTCTGTCTGAAGTTCTGTGAGCTGCTCTTCTTCCCCCAGAGGAAGGTCGGTGGAGAATTCTGGAGACATGGCATAAACATACGGATAATTAACGCATTAACCGGACAATGCACACACGCGTGAAACTAAAAATCAACCTCGAAATATGCCAGAACAAAGACTGCGTTAGGACTGCATGTCTACAAACTTGATGATGATAATTGCTGTTTAAGGGGCCTAACATCTAGGTTATCATCCCCTAATGATCTGGGTGATAGCGAAAATGACAATGAGATAGTAACCATGACGAAAATTAAGAGAGACTGAAAAACTCACAATATGGAACTCAGATTGAGACGACTCACAAAATGTAGAGTGGAAATACGTGTAAAAGGTAATTTAGAAGGAAAATACTCACAAAAGGAATAGATTGAAAAATGCGTACAAAATGTAGTTTAGGTTCAAAATTCCTTCAAAATGCAATGTAGATTCGAAATACTTACAAAATGCAATTAAAATTCAAAATAATTATAAAATGCAATTGAGATTGAGAATACGTACAAAATGCTATTGAGGTTCAAAATACTAACAAAATGCAATTGAAATTGAAAATACACAATGCAATTTAGATTGAAAAAGGTCATTTCAGATTCAAAATATTTACAAAGTGCAATTGAAATTCAAAATACTTACAAAACGTAAATTAGGTTCTAAATACCGTACTCATTTGGATTGACAATGTTAAATCTAAAATCTAAAATCTTAAATCTTAAATCTTAAAATAAATAAAAAATCGTAGTAAAGGGAATGTAATTCCAAGTAACACAAACCCTTATATGTCTTTATTTAATAATTAGTTACCAAACAATTCAAGCCAATGACTTCCTACGGTTCTGTCTTTTAGCTAAACGTAAAATTTAAAATCTTAAATGTGAAATATTAAATCTAAAAAGTAAAATCTAACACTAAAAAAAAGGCAAGGAAATGTAATTTCAAGTACGGTAATACAAATCCTTATACGTCTTTCTTTAATTATTCATTTGGAAGATCTTGAGTCAATGGCCTTGCGCTTTGGTCTTTTAGCAAGATGTACAATCTGAAATCTAAAATCCATAAAACATATATGCATTCATTTAAATCCTAAGTCACGTTTTTACAATTAAATTCAAGAAATCTCAAGTTCGAGAAATCTAAAATCTAAAATCTAAGAATAAAACAAGATGTTCAGTAAAGAACCTATAGCCTACTTTCTCCTAAATGCATGGGTATTGTTATAACTCTTTGTCCTTTTCAAGGAGTATAATTGAATGTTGTTTGTAGTAGCTCGTTGAAATACAACGTGCTATACGGATACTAAACAAGAATAGGCTATGAGGTGCCCTTAGCTAGTGCTACCTCTGTAAAAAAAACATTCAATTCGGTTTCACCGTGTTTGAATTGATATGGGGAATCGATTTGCACACATACATGGCTGCAATCTGCAAACTATTGGGCTGATGACCTTGTAATTCAGTCAAAAGTTGCTTCCCACAAAAAGGTATGTTGTTGCAAAATTTGGTAGAGATCAAATGATTAGGTTGGTCGTAATTTAAGCTTTTAATATTTGGGTGGCAGGCATTCCGTTTTGTCAGATGGCGGCGATATAAAACATGACACTGAGGTTCCCTTTGCTAGTGCTACCTCTGTACCAAATTTCGTTCAATTCGGTTATGCCGTGTTTGAATTGATAGGGGATTTTTTTTAGCATATGGCTTTTAGTGCTGGGAGTGTCCGAGGACATGTTCAGTTCGCCAGTTTTTGTAGCTGCTTTGAGGCGGATACCCAATGGGTGAGCTACAAGTACCGTCGTGTGTGGAGTGTTGTCTGGGGGGGAGTGTGATTGTAAGGACAAGGAGTTGGAAAGTAGCGGCTGTGGCCTATAGTTAGGAAAGGTTGCCGGCGGGGGGATTCGAACCACCTCGCCTCCCGGATGTTAGCGACTGCCAGCAGTCATGCCATATCGACCACACCTAACTCACCCGGTATAGGGGGAATTGATTTGCACACATACATGGCCGCCATATACAAACTATTGGACTGATGACCTTGTAGCTTGATCAAAGAACGCTTCTCACATACAGGTATGTTGTTACACAATTTGGTAGAGATCAGATGATTAGGTTGGTCGTAATTTGATTTAAGCTTTTTACATTTGGGAGGCCACCATTACGTTTCCGTCAAGATGGCGGTGATATAAAACATGACACTGAGGTGCCTTTTGCTAATGCTACCTCTGTACCAAATTTCGTTCAATTCTGTATCACTATATTTGAATTGATAGGGGGAATCGATTTGCACACATACATGGCCACCATCTGGAAACTATTGGGTTGATGACCCTGTAGTTTAGTCAAAAGACGCTCGCCATATAAATATATGTTGTTGCAAAATTTGTTAGAGATCGAATGATTAGGTTAGACGTAATTTGATTTAAGCTTTGAATATTTGGGTGGCCGGCATTATGTTTCCATCAAGATGGTGGCGATATAAAACATGACACTGAGGTGCCCTTTGCTAGTTCTACCTCTGTACCAAATTTCATTCAATTCGGTTTCACCGTGTTCGAATTGATAGGGGTAGGGGGGGACAGACATTCAGAGTACACAGACTCACACACACACTTACACACACACAGACACACAGACAGACACGCCACTTTCGGCCCTATGTAGATCTCATAAGTCTACCTTCATTTTGTTGCTAAAATCGAAAGTAGGCTAAAAATCTTGCATGCATTCTTTTACATCCAAAATCAGGTTTTTACGATTAAGAATTCAAAAATTTCTAGTTAGTAAAATCTCCATTCTGCAAAATCTAAATTGTAAAAATCTCCAATCAATCATTAGCTAATAATAATCCGGTAGTCGTGTACTTCGACAAATTTTTAGAAATAATTCATTCGCGGTAAAGAGAATAATTCATTATAGCACACCTTTCTAACTTAAGGGTTCGCGAAATATCAGGGGGGAAAAGTCGATGGCCTTGCAGTTTTGGGTTATTTGCATAACTTTGCAAATTTGCATAAATCAACAGTCCATGGGAATGTGGGGTTCAGCCCTATCAAAATGGCACCCCACATGTCCATCAACAATTGGTTCACGACATATCGGGGGAAACAAAAATCTATGACCTTTTAGTTAGGGGTTATTTAAGTAAATTAATGCACCATACGAAAGATGATAAAAATACCTTTAAAACGAGCCATCAAACGACCCTCTCCGATTATTGGTTCGCGAGATATCGGGTTGCTGGTCTGCAACATACAGTCGCGGTGCGTGCTTTAACGCTCATGGCTACAGGTGTAATAGAATTCCTCTTGCTGCTCTACTGCTCCTTATGCGCTAGGGTCATGGGACTTGTTGGGGGGGGGGGAGGGGATAAAGATCTTTAATTTAAGTTAAACATAAAACTTTCTAGGATTCGTATTTTTGGAAATATAGCCTATTTTCCAAATTGTAGTTTTTTGAACAAATCTAAAAAATATCATGTTTTTTTCTAACGATAAAGGACCTTTTGTTTAAGCCGATTGTGCGGTGCTGCTCTCTGTACTAAAGATGGTTCACCCAGTGCCCACGAACGGCAGCGCCCGTAGCAAAATCGGGGATCTTTGAGCATTCTGTGTGATGTCATAACTTTGGATTCATGGAGTTCTTTGACCTATATTATTATCAAATGTTTTCCTTGTTAGAAGCATGATCTTGTTAGAATCAAGATAATAAATCATCGTAAGTAGTTACATGTGGAGTTCCCAATTAATTGATTCCAGAGAGATGCTGAATCAACAACACCGATATATGACTTTACAGAATTTTTAGTTTTGGAAATATAGCCTACTTTACAAATTGAACATTTTTGGAAAAATCTAAAAAAATATAACGGGTAGTACTGAGACCGTTTAGTCGAGTCAACAACCACGATGACTTTCCTAACATCCCATAAGTCGAATAAAATTACCGTGAGGATCAGGTGACCTTCCATAAAGGCTAAAGCGGCACGAGAGTCCGTAGTCCACAGGGATCGTGGTACATGGTGACGATGGTCATAGACCGCCTAAGGAAAGGTTCACCTTAAAACTAGACTGAGAAAATAAACATCCAGACTTATGTAATACACCGTGAAAATTTATTTATAAAATTCACAAACCCCTAGCCTAGTTCGGAGGGTTACATTCGGCTAGTCCGCAAACTAATAAATAAACAAAACAAAATAAAGAGCAGGTCCCTACCTGAGAAGTCACGGAAAACCCTCGCGAAAGATCTAACTCACAATAATAAAGCAACAACAGCAACGCTAGGATTATGGTACAACGCAAGTCCCTAGTTCAAGTTACAAGATTAAGCTAATATCAGAATTTACATTTAACAGGGTAGCAAAACAAATCTAAGTTAGGATGGTACCATTTCGACATTTACATTTAACGTTAATTAATCTAGCTAAGTCCTATCAATTAACAAAATTTACGGCGATGACGTCCGTAAAAGAAAACAATTACATCCAAAAGCTAAGTGTACAGCCACGAAAAACAAACAATTTAATTATGCTTAATAACTATGTGCTAACAGCACACAAAAAGGTAACATGTAGGATTTATACACTTGACATCATGAATAAGTAATGAAATAGACACAGTAGTTTTATTAAAAATTCCTGCCTGCACCTTGGTTTACTCTTTGTAAACCATAGTCATCTAATGTGTATAATTACGGTGACGAATGCGTAGTTGAGACCACGTCTGACATCGCATGGCCTGAGCTCCACAAGCTACGAACTCTAGGTTCGCGCATGCTTCAGGTCGCTACAAAAATGTCAACTGTCCTAGTCATTTCCTCACAAGGAAATTATCTTCAACTGCACGGCTATGTCAACAGTTCCAGAATGCAAAGAAAAAAGTAAGATAGAAAAAATCGTTAGTTAGCCTTGTTTTACAACAATTATGCGTCTTATTATTAAGATGTCGGTTTATAGGTTTATCGTAGGTTTATGGCGAATAACATTGACAATAGCCTGGGCACGGAGTGTCTCCAACTGAGATCCTTCTCCACCAAAAAGCCTCGACTCAACAGTCGGAATATAATCAACGAGTACAACAACTCGGACACACAATAATACGGGTTACCAGCGGCGCTAAACTCGCGTTCAATAACTCTGGGATAGGCCTGTCCACGACAGTTACCTTCCACTAACATCTAGTCAACGGGATCAGTCCCGGACAAGGTATACTCAAAATACCTTCATACAATAACGTCCTGCTATAACAGGGTAGCCTTCACCATACTATAGAAAACCTGACATAACTGTACCTGTCAAACGACAGTACACGCAAGAGAGCGTTTAACTGACAAAAAGCGATCTATAAAACATGTGATCAAATACAAGAGTGGAAACTGATTTCCATAAGCAAAATAGCAATGAAAGGAAATGCGAATACAAATCGTACTATGTCCTTGTCAACAGTAGTTTTGTCTCACAATAAAGCAGGCATGCCTACAGGGCACTGGGTTAGATAACCAGTTTATGTCACCAACAGGTCACCACATTCCTGTGTTGGTCGACACAAAGCACACATTATTCAAGGCCGGCGATTTAATCAATATAAAACAATGCACCTGGCCAGTTCATAAAAAAAACTTTACCATAGGTTACGGACCTCTAAAGAGTCCGTGTATAAAACACACGCAATAAATCTGAATATAATAATATAATTCCGTCTTTCTACCAAAGACGTCTAAATGAAAGTAATCTTACAATAACTGGAGCTCTTTGCTTTAAAAATACAATTCAGCAGTTGCTAGTGCATCGAATAAAAACGTGTCTTACATGACACAAGCAAAAATTATAATTGTGGCGCAGATTCACACACTAGATCTGCTTAATGATACGTTGGGAACTGAGTTCGATGCTAGGCAACGAAACATTCCTTCTAGTTGTTAGGTTCAAACTTGACCAAGAATAGCTATCTGAGCTTATTCAAAATGAAATATAATGCA
This sequence comes from Meconema thalassinum, assembly GCA_946902985.2. NCBI lineage: Eukaryota > Metazoa > Arthropoda > Insecta > Orthoptera > Tettigoniidae > Meconema > Meconema thalassinum. The sequence continues at coordinate 221,860,531 of OX336391.1, forward strand.
TTTACAAAACTGGTAGTTACAGTCGACTACCTAAATGATACGACCGTTCTAACGACAGTCAGGGGTATAACAAAGCATGGCTGCAAAGAATGCAGTTAATTAATAACCATGGCATCTGATTGCCATAACTAAAGTCAGCAAAGACTTGAAAATTACCCCAAGTAGGGTTGAACAAAATAGCCTCAAAATGACTACAATCAGGTTCAGCAAAAGGTAGGCATTGACGTTTTACGAGGTTCATCAAGCTGCACCAGGGCTGACCAAAATGTCTGACCCAAGGGTGTCTCACTCTAAACTGAAATAAATGACATCTAACTAATCTAGTTACATCCCTACCTAGAAAAATGGCTGACACTGAGTGCGGTAGGTTCACAAACTACATTAAATCTACTATACCACCAGAAACTAGAACAAGAAAGGGGTGTGACAAAAACTCACGAAATGGAGGAGCTCTCACTCAGCCCTCTATTCCACAACAAGGGTTGTACAAAATCCTCTCTGGCTCTCTGGTACGGTACCCTCCTCATCAGGATTCCCATCTGGACTCATCCAAAGACCAGGATTCGATTTGTCCCTGTCGACAATTTCGTGGATATGCCTGGAAATGGCATTTTTGGCTCCTTCCTTCTCGTTCGTTGTCCTGGAAGTTCCACCATATGCTGGTTCCCGTAGAAACGTCACCCTCATACCGGGATGGTATTAGCCCATGGTGACTGCTTCAACCATGGTGAAGAAAAGTCCAATCACGTGGGTAGTGAAATAAGTTGCGTAACAATTCATCCTCTCACTTTCAAAATTATAATGTTCGTCGTGAATGTTATAGGCTTCAATTGTAAAATACGACACAGCCTTAATCTCGTAGATGTGGATTAGCATGTGAGCTAACACTGTTTTATAATTCTGCACGTGCTAGTGACGCTACTTTTGTATCACGCAGCATCCGTGGATTATACGTCGTTTTTTAAATGAAACTTTCACTTTGGCAATTTAAATATAGCATACAATTATAATCACACTTATTCAGGATAATTGTAGCACTATTACCTGTATATTTCCACTAGGCATCTGCCCTCCACATACGCGTGGGTAAAATGTGGTGTTACAGCAATGTTGTGCAATACACTATACTTGCCAATTATTATCTCCCAAACTTCTTCTTTAGTTCACTGGGCTTCAACAACAGGGAATAATAGTATTAGCGGGCTCAATGGCACCTTATAATCACTTTCAACGCTTAACAGCGGATATTCTTCTACGTCTCGTAGGACAAATGCAATTCCACGCCTACACAAGGCAGATTCTCCAGACGCAGTGCCAGGCACTGGGTGTCTCTAGAAATTAGGTCGTCAAAACGAAATCGTTGAGCGACTACTTACGTTCCTTTTTGCGTATCTGCAAGGGTATTACCTTACCTAAAGTAAAAATAAACATTCTCCAAAATGTTTTAATAATGCAGCATGACGAAATGGAATATTCTGAGTCTTGTGGAAAGATAAAAATTAATTAATAAGACCTCAGATAAATAATTAGCAGTTTTCACCAAAGTCAAAAGTGCGATTCACCGCTACTTCAAAAAGTATCGCGTGGTCTCTCAGCTCCACGTGGCTTCCTGGGTGTGTTCAAAAGTACAACATCCCATCAAAAAATGCTCTGTCATAAAGAAATATCACATGAACCGTAGCTCAGCGGGTTCATCTGCCTCTCCGTCGTTTCAAATAAAATGTTGGGATAACATTTTTATTTGCTTTGAAATTCATTCAAGAGTGATATTTTTTTAGATTGGCTGCATTAAAGGTTCCAATGCGCTCTCCTGTCCTAATGTCTTCTATTACATAACTTCCATTGTTCAAAGGCTGTCGGATACGACTAGGGCCATAATACAAGGACAGAAATTTTCCATATATGCGGTCTATAGGACTAGAAATTCCGGGTCTCCTTATAAGGATAAGGTCTCCTTCTACTAGTGGTTCTCTAAACCTCTGGCGTCTAGTTCTTCTCAAGCGCTTGGCAGCTTGTCTGTCCATAGTCTCTCTCGCAGCTAAAAGTCTGCTGGCATGTGATGGTTGTAAATAAGGTGGATTTACAATCACACGATCCCATATTCTCAGCGGCATCTGGTTCAAATGCAAGACCATAGGTATTTGACCAGTGCTCTCATGGACTGTTGAATTAATACATTTTGCCATAATAACAAGGACTTCAGTCCATCGCCAGTGTTCTTCTTGACAATATAATCGACAGAATTTTGCGATAATAGACATCACGCATTCTGCTGGGTTGCTCTCTGGATGTCGAATAGATGATAAAACATGACCTATTTCAAGCTCATTCATGGCATTGGAAAATTCTGCTGAGGTGTACTGTGATCCGTGATCAGTCAACAGGAATTGTGGCTTTCCTGCCTCCGGTATCACTTGACGTCTAATCCTCTGAATAATATGATGTGCAGTAGCTTTTTGAATCGGATGAAGCATCGTATATTTCGTGAACACATCAATAGTTACAACGATGTATCGATTCCCACGACGAGCCTTAGGTATTGGGCCATACAGGTCCTGTGCATATAACTCTCTAGGTTGAGTTGGTAGTATTGGTCTAGGTTGTTCCTTCAGCAAGTGTGACGTGCACTTGTTCCACTGGCATGCGTCGCAAGCACGTAAACACTGTCTAACGGTGGCTCCTAACCCTTTCCATGTAAAAGACTCCTTGATGGTTGCAATGGTTTTGTCTGTTCCACCATGTCCAATGGATAAATGTACCATAAGAATAACAGATTCTTGGTATCTCCTAGGAATAACTGCACGCAGTTGAGTGTGGTCCTCGTCTACAAACTTGTATAAGACGCGATGATAAATCAAATAATCATCTGCAAGAGCAGCAATTCTTGCATAATGATCATCCTGTGGATCCATTCTTCGTTCTAGGAAACGGATAATATGTCTGAGTTCCTTCTCACGTCGCTGTCCTTCAGGTAGATGACGAAGTCGGCGGATGTGTTCCTCGCATTCTCCCTCGATGTCTATGGCATTAACAGTAGCTTCAGGATTCCGGCTGAGGATGTCGGCCAACACATTCTCTCTGCCTGGTCGATAAACTATTTCCAAATCGAACTGTTGGAGAAACAGCGTCCAACGTGTGATCCTGTCGCTTGCCAGTCTTGTTCTTAAGATGAAAGTTAACGCATGATGATCGGTTCTCACAATAATCCTCTGGCCTAACAGAAGTTTCTGCCAGTATTCAAGTGCGTAGACAATTGCAAGTGCTTCTATCTCGGTCGTGAAGTAGTGAGAATCATGTGCTCTTAAACGTCGGCTTAAGAAAGCGATATAATGACGTTTCTTCTCATCATCCTCCTGCAGTAAAATGGCTCCTATACCAATGGCAGATGCATCAGTTTCTAGAACAAAGTTCCGAGAATAATCTGGATATTCTAACTGAATTGAGTCCACAAGCATCTGTTTAGCTCTCCTGAAAGCTATCTCGCATTCATCATTCCAGTTCCACCTGCAGTTCTTTTTCAATAATCCTTGCAGTGGTGCAACAGTCTCGGAATACTTCTCACAATGAGCAGCAAAGAATTGGAGAATTCCTAAGAATTGTCTCACGTGTTTCACACGGGTTGGCGTTGGAAATGCAGCAACAGTTCTAATCTTTGCCGGATTCGGTCTATATCCTTCTCCATTGATTATGTGTCCTACGAATTTCACTTCTTTCTGAAAGAATCGACACTTGTCAAATTTTACCTTAAAATTCGCCTGTCGAAGATTCTCAAAAACAAGGCGCAATGTCTTTAAATGCTCTTCTTCTGTTTCTGAAGCTATGATTATGTCATCCACATAACATATTACTCTCTGCTTCACTTCAGGAGTCAGCTTGGCATTAAGTGCTCTGATTAATGTGGCTCCGGCATTTTTCAATCCAAATGGTAGTTTTCGGAAGACATAAGTAGTCTGATCAAACAGGAATCCAGTATATTTCTGAGTATGCTCAGATAAACTGATATGGTAATAAGACTGAACCAAGTCCAATGATGAAAATATCCTTTTTCCTTTGAACTTCCTGAGAATGTCCCTAATCTTGGGCCGTCTGTCGTGCTCAGGAGCTAGGCGTTCATTCAAGGCTCTGGCATCAAGACAAAGTCTCAAGCTTCCATCTACCTTAACCACAGGCGTTATGGGATTCAAGAAAGGAGTCGGTGATTTCTTGATTGTGCCTGCTGCTTCCATCTCATGGATCTTCTTAGCAGCTTCTTCGAGATGTTTCTCGGCAATCGGATAGATCTTTTTCTGGAATGGGGAATCATCCAGTAACACAAGATCATACTCGTAGTCTAATATCTCACCAGGTGTGGTGTCGAATATATCCCTGTATTCGTTCAATATTGCCTCAAGATCCTCACGCATGGGTGCTGATAACGATTCTGCCTCTTCGTCGGCATCTAGTGTCTCCTCAATTTCCTTGCCATTTAATTCTTCGACTACGTCGACTTCGGATAGGAATTCCGGTTCTTCTTCAATTAGGCTCATCTGAATGGGTTCGTTCGGCTTGAATTCTACCGTATTCCGTCCCATGTCAATGATTCCATCATATTTTCTAATGAAGTCTGCGCCTAAAATGGCATCATGATGCAGGCCCTTCATTACAAGAAACTCGTGCAAGTACACGTGGCTCGAAATCTTCAGAGTACACAGAATCTGGATTTTGCACGCTACAACGCGGTCAGGTATGACACCTCTGACTCGTACAGCTGAAATAGGCAGCTCTGTCACCTCAGAGTTTGCTTTCAGTCTGGCATGGCAATCGGCGGAAATTACACTAATCATCGCCCCAGTATCGATGAGTATGACTACATGACTTCATTCAAGGTGGCTACGATCTTGGGTAGACGTGTCAATTCATAATTGTGGTTCGTCGTTCGTCGTTCGTCCAACAAGTCTTCTTGGATTGGCTCCCAGAGTAATATGGTGGCAGTTACTCGGTGCTCAACCGAACAAGAATCTATTGATTTTTCGGCGTTTTTTTTCTGTCCTGGCGAGAAGTACTGGGCTGGTTCTGCTCCGTCTCCTGCGCCGAATTTCTATTTTCCCTCGAAGTAGGGTTCCGTTCTCCCTCTTCTTGGATCTGCAATTCTCTCAGCTGTTGGAGGTACTCACGGCTCTCCCGTGCTCTTCCTTTCCAATCCCTGTCTGGCTGGTATCTAGGGTCTCGATTTCTGTCGTATCCCCAACTATATCGATAGTCTCTACGGATACTTCCGTGTTGTTGATTTCTTCCTTCATTCCCTCGGCGGTTGTTTTCATGACGTCGGTTGTCGTCCGTCCTTCGGTCGAATCGCCGGTTCCAATGACTTCGCCGGTCATCTTGTTGATTTCGAGTATAAGGAGTGTTGTTCCATTCTCTCCTGTTATAACTGTAGTTGTTATCACGTCGCCCAGAGTCCTTTGTGGTTTGCGTTTGTTGTGGCGTCTGGCTCACTTTATCAACAGTCGTCAGATTTATATGTCTAACCTCGCGCCTATCAGCCTTCTGCTGACGGTGTGGAGGGAACTGTTCTGTGTTAGCTTCCAACCTTCGCAGTATCTGGTCACACTGCTGGAAAGTGGATGCCCCTGCAGCGATCAACACACGTTGTACGTCCGCAGGGTACTGCCAAACAATTGTGTTCACTAAATCTTGTTCAGACAACGGAGGCTGAAGACAACGAAGCTTCGCAAGCTGTATTGCGAAGTAATTCGCATAACGAGTAGGTGTATTGGAACTGTACCTTCGAGTGTACATCTCAGCTCGGATGCTCTGCTGGATGTCGCTCGACCAATATGTTTTAATAATGCTTCCTTAAAGTCCTGGTAGCCTGTAAATGAGTATCTGAATGCTCTGAACCAGGTACCGGCTTGTCCCTCTAGCAGTCGCTCTATAACTCTTAGTTCCCTCTCTGGAGTTACCATAGTATCACGTAAGTAGCTTTCGACATTGGCTAGGAATTCCACTGGAGTAACACCACTTCCAGTTCCTGAGAAGCGAGCTGGTTGCTCCTCTCTTGAACGAATTATGGTGGCATTTCCCTGCGTATGCGCGGGTCTGAACGTGTTTTGCATGTAACTCTGCGTAGGAGTGTTAGTCTCATGACTAATTCGATTAGATGCTGGTTGAAACGGATGAGCGTCAAAGTTCAAGGTCTGACCTTGCGCTGAACCAGTGAATTGTGGCGGTTGCGATTCCATAGGCGCGCTGGGTTGGAAATGAGTAGGCATCATTCCTCCTGATTGAGATATAGGCGTTTCCTGAGATTCTCCCATCTGTGGGTGTACGTGTCTCTCTCTAGGAATCGTCTCGAGTCTGTCCAGACGTCTTTCTATTACTTCAAGTCCTGGGATGGTTCTGGCTGCGACTTTGTTACCTAAGTCGTTCAATTGCAGCTCGATCCTGTCAACCTTTCCCTTGAGGTTTGTGTCTACCTCGCGTATGGCCGTCCTGAGGTTATAACTGAGGTCTAACCTCTCGGTCACCGCGACTTCCTCAAATCTTTTTTGTAAGGAATCGATCTCTCCTTCAACTCTGGACATATTTTCTCGGATTTTACCCACATCGTCTCTAACCTCGGCTACCTTAGCCTCGACTGTGGTCTTGTGTTCGTTGAGATCACCTCTCAATAACATGAGGTCAATTTTGTGTTCCTCACGATGAACATCAACTGTCTCACGTAGACTGGCTACGGTTTCCGTCAATTCAGAAATGTTTCTCCTGTTGGTGTTGAGTTCTTCTTTAACCTCCATCATGCCATCAACGATAGTCTTCACGTTGTTCTTAACGGCATTGGCAGCTCCCCTCATCAAGATTAAACCAATGTTCATGGTTGCCATGTCCTTTTTCACATTGCCGATAAATCCCTCGACGTGATCTAGTCGAGTCCCGAATTCTTCCCTAGTATGTTCCAGATCTGCTCTCATGTCTATCTGGACTCTATTCAAGGTTGTCTGAATTTGAGCTGTGTGCTCCTCCAATCGGTTTTGCACATCCTCCCTAGCTCTATTCATCTGGTCGGTTAAGCAATCTACGCGCTGGTTAGCCTCCTGATGGTGTCGTATGACATCAACCCTAACAGCTGCTAAACCTGCCGTCAGATCATTTCTCGCTTCGACCCTATATGCGTCCATGTCTGCCCTGACTTGAGTTAAATCAGTCCTAACATTGTTAACTTCTAGCCTTACTTGATCTACATGACCACTAACATTGTGTATAGACTGAGTGTTGACTTCTAGGTCCTGTCTAACTTGATCTACATGGCCACTTACAGTATTGACAGCCTGAGTATTCTGACCTAAGTCAGCAGTAATTTGTTGAAGATTGGCATTCACACCTGCCAACATCTCTCCAAACACACGACGAATAGTTTCCTCATCCATAGATAAGAAATATATGAGAAAGTGAGGGATCAATTTCTACTCGAACTTACAGCTATGATTAGTTACTTGGTGGTATAAAGCTTGCTTCATTTATATAAATATCACGAGTACAGCTGGAGTATGCAAACTAAGTGCTTCAACATTTACAAAGACAACGGTGAGCAAAGCAAAGTATTACATTTACTTAGGATGAGGCATCATCAAAGAAAATCCTATCCTTCATTTATCTAACACTAAAACCTCACCCCATGGACTTCTATCAAACATGAATGCCATGCGGTCAATTGATCTGCAGTACGACTTTCTAAGTTCGTCCCAGTCCTGTCAATTTACCATTATTCAACATTAAGATCCTCAAAAATAACATGGTACTGAGGGTCACCACGTTAACGTCGGCACATGAGTTGGGCGCCATTTTATGTAGCCCAAGTCCGCCCACAACGTTGTGCGCCATTTTATGTGACCGTTTAGTCGAGTCAACAACCGCGATGACTTTCCTAACATCCCATAAGTCGAATAAAATTACCGTGAGGATCAGGTGACCTTCCATAAAGGCTAAAGCGGCACGAGAGTCCGTAGTCCACAGGGATCGTGGTACATGGTGACGATGGTCATAGACCGCCTAAGGAAAGGTTCACCTTAAAACTAGACTGAGAAAATAAACATCCAGACATATGTAAAACACCGTGAAAATTTATTTATAAAATTCACAAACCCCTAGCCTAGTTCGGAGGGTTACAATCGGCTAGTCCGCAAACTAATAAATAAACAAAAAAAATAAAGAGCAGGTCCCTACCTGAGAAGTCACGGAAAACCCTCGCGAAAGATCTAACTCACAATAATAAAGCAACAACAGCAACGCTAGGAATATGGTACAACGCAAGTCCCTAGTTCAAGTTACAAGATTAAGCTAATATCAGAATTTACATTTAACAGGGTAGCAAAACAAATCTAAGTTAGGATGGTACCATTTCGACATTTACATTTAACGTTAATTCATCTAGCTAAGTCCTATCAATTAACAAAATTTACGGCGAACGTCCGTAAAAGAAAACAATTACATCCAAAAGCTAAGTGTACAGCCATGAAAAACAAACAATTTAATTATGCTTAATAACTATGTGCTAACAGCACACAAAAAGGTAACATGTAGGATTTATACACTTGACATCATGAATAAGTAATGAAATAGACACAGTAGTTTTATTAAAAATTCCTGCCTGCACCTTGGTTTACTCTTTGTAAACCATAGTCATCTAATGTGTATAATTACGGAGACGAATGCGTAGTTGAGACCACGTCTGACATCGCATGGCCTGAGCTCCACAAGCTACGAACTCTAGGTTCGCGCATGCTTCAGGTCGCTACAAAAATGTCAACTGTCCTAGTCATTTCCTCACAAGGAAATTATCTTCAACTGCACGGCTATGTCAACAGTTCCAGAATGCAAAGAACAAAGTTAGATAGAAAGAATCGTTAGTTAGCCTTGTTTTACAACAATTTATTTATTTATCGTATGGCTTTTAGTGCCGGGAGTGTCCGAGGACATGTTCGGCTCGCCTGAGTCTGTAGCTGCTTCCAGCGGACACCTTAAAGGTTGAGCTACAAGTTCCGTTCAATTTCAAGTAGTTCCAACTTTCGCCACCAGATATCAATGATACCTAGTGATGAACGTTGGAACTTTGATAGAGCGTTCTGACGAAATCTAACCTAACAATTTTGCTTTACACAAGTTTAGTCTGTGAAAGGATCTTTTACATGCCATAAATCTATGACATGGGACCGCCGGCTTTACTTCCCCTCCGAAGGAAGGCATACTGAAGGATTTTTAACGCTCTTAAAAAATCCGACGACTTCGGCCGGGTTTGAACCCGCTATCTTGGGCATAGCAGTTCAGCATGCTACCGACTACGCCACCGAAACCGCTTTTACTACAATTATGCGTCTTATTATTAAGATGTCGGTTTATAGGTTTATCGTAGGTTTATGGCGAATAACATTGACAATAGCCTGGGCACGGAGTGTCTACACTGAGATCCTTCTCCACCAAAAAGCCTCGACTCAACAGTCGGAATATAATCAACGAGTACAACAACTCGGACACACAATAATACGGGTTACCAGCGGTGCTAAGCTCGCGTTCAATAACTCTGGGATAGGCCTGTCCACGACAGTTACCTTCCAATAACATCTAGTTAACGGGATCAGTCCCGGACAAGGCATACTCAAAATACCTTCATACAATAACGTCCTGCTATAACAGGGTAGCCTTCACCATACTATAGAAAACCTGACATAACTGTACCTGTCAAACGACATTACACGCAACAGAGCGTTTAACTGACAAAAAGCGATCTATAAAACATGTGATCAAATACAAGAGTGGAAACTGATTTCCATAAGCAAAATAGCAATGAAAGGAAATGCGAATACAAATCGTACTCTATCCTTGTCAATAGTAGTTTTGTCTCACAATAAAGCAGGCATGCCTACAGGGCACTGGGTTAGATAACCAGTTTATGTCACCAACAGGTTACCACATTCCTGTGTTGGTCGACACAAAGCACACATTATTCAAGGCCGGCGATTTAATCAATATAAAACAATGCACTTGGCCAGTTCATAAAAAAACTTTACCATAGGTTACGGACCTCTAAAAAGTCCGTGTATAAAACACACGCAATAAATCTGAATATAATAATATAATTCCGTCTTTCTACCAAAGACGTCTAAATGAAAGTAATCTTACAATAACTGGAGCTCTTTGCTTTAAAAATACAATTCAGCAGTTGCTAGTGCATCAAATAAAAACGTGTCTTACATGACACAAGCAAAAATGGTAATTGTGGCGCAGATTCACACACTAGATCTGCTTAATGATACGTTGGGAACTGAGTTCGATGCTAGGCAACGATACATTCCTTCTAGTTGTTAGGTTCAAACTTGACCAAGAATAGCTATCTGAGCTTATTCAAAATGAAATATAATGCATTTACAAAACTGGTAGTTACAGTCGACTACCTAAATGATACGACCGTTCTAACGACAGTCAGGGGTATAACAAAGGATGGCTGCAAAGAATGCAGTTAATTAATAACCATGGCATCTGATTGCCATAACTAAAGTCAGCAAAGACTTGAAAATTACCCCAAATAGGGTTGAACAAAATAGCCTCAAAATGACTACAATCAGGTTCAGCAAAAGGTAGGCATTGACGTTTTACGACGTTCATCAAGCTGCACCAGGGCTGACCAAAATGTCTGACCCAAGGGTGTCTCACTCTAAACTGAAATAAATGACATCTAACTAATCAAGTTACATCCCTACCTAGAAAAATGGCTGACACTGAGTGCGGTTGGTTCACAAACTACATTAAATCTACTATACCACCAGAAACTAGAACAAGAAAGGGGTGTGACAAAAACTCACGAAATGGAGGAGCTCTCACTCAGCCCTCTATTCCACAACAAGGGTTGTACAAAATCCTCTCTGGCTCTCTGGTACGGTATCCTCCTCATCAGGATTCCCATCTGGACTCCTCCAAAGACCAGGGTTCGATTTGTCCCTGTCGACAATTTCGTGGATATGCCTGGAAATGGCATTTTTGGCTCCTTCCTTCTCGTTCGTTGTCCTGGAAGTTCCACCATCATGCTGGTTCCCGTAGAAACGCCACCCTCATACCGGGATGGTATTAGCCCATGGTGACTGCTTCAACCATGGTGAAGAAAAGTCCAATCACGTGGGTAGTGAAATAAGTTAAGTAACAATTCATCCTCTCACTTTCAAAATTATAATGTTCGTCGTGAATGTTATAGGCTTCAATTGTAAAATACAACGCAGCCTTAATCTCGTAGATGTGGATTAGCATGTGAGCTAACACTGTTTTATAATTCTGCACGTGCTAGTGACGCTACTTTTGTATCACGCAGCATCCGTGGATTATACGTCGTTTTTTAAACGAAACTTTCACTTTGGCAATTTAAATATAGCATACAATTATAATCACACTTATTCAGGATAATTGTAACACTATTACCTGTATCTTTCCACTAGGCATCTTCCCTCCACATACGCGTGGGTAAAATGTGGTGTTACAGCAATGTTGTGCAATACACTATACTTGCCAATTATTATCTCCCAAACTTCTTCTTTAGTTCACTGGGCTTCAACAACAGTGAATAATAGTATTAGCGGGCTCGATGGCACCTTATAATCACTTTCAACGCTCAACAGCGGATATTCTTCTACGTCTCGTAGGACAAATGCAATTCCACGCCTACACAAGGCGGATTCTCCAGACGCAGTGCCAGGCACTGGGTGTCTCTAGAAATTAGGTCGTCAAAACGAAATCGTTGAGCGTCTACTTACGTTCCTTTTTGCGTATCTGCAAGGATATTACCTTACCTAAAGTAAAAATAAACATTCTCCAAAATGTTTTAATAATGCAGCATGACGAAATGGAATATTCTGAGTCTTGTGGAAAGATAAAAATTAATTAATAAGACCTCAGATAAATAATTAGCAGTTTTCACCAAAGTCAAAAGTGCGATTCACCGCTACTTCAAAAAGTATCGCGTGATCTCTCAGCTCCACGTGGCTTCCTGGGTGTGTTCAAAAGTACAACATCCCATCATAAATGCTCTGTCATAAAAAAATACCACATGAACCGTAGCTCAGCGGGTTCAGTACATAGAATAGGGGGCGTCACCCCGAGTCATTTGACACCTCAGGTGTCATTATCCGATTATTGATTCGCGAGATATCCACTAATTTAACTTGGATGCCTCATGACGCCTGGCGTAGAGTGAGGCAAGTTCGGTACTTTTCATATACTTAACCATTTTAAAAGTATTAGGCCTTATTTGTCAATATGACTTGCTTATTACTGATCTCCAGTGAAGTTGTGGTTGATTAGCATCTTTGATGAATTACGCCTCCAGGGTGCAGATCTATAGAGTTTATTCATCATATTCAATTGCTGTTTGGAATCGGGATCGTTCTTCTGTTGATGAATGTCACATGGACAAGATAATCTTCTTCTTTCAAGAAAGTTTGGTATTTTTGGAGTTTCTCTTAGTTTTCAACAGATTCTTGCCAGTAAGTGTAAACATTGAATAGTCTTTGGTCTTTGTTTGCCATACATAATTTCCTTCAGTGAAATATTTTAACACGAGTCATCTCCATACTCTTGTGTCGATATGTTTCTCAAATAGTCTCTCAAATTTCTTATTCTGAGATGCGTAAACAGTTCGATTCGTCGGTTCAAATGTTGATTGTTAAATATGAGATCGCTGCAAATAAACGAGTTAGTTTCTTGTAACTCTTCCTAATGTAGTAACAGCATGTGGCACTGAGAATTCAACTGAATTTAATAATCGTCTTCAGGACGACTCCATCTTCAACAACTACATGCGTTTTCATTTGAGACTGATTTGCCTTCCAACGTCCAGACTAGTCTTCAAGCCTCTAATTGCGAACAAGTCGTATAATCTCAAAATTTCCCACATTGCAAGTTTTTGCAGTATTCTTGCCATCTCTCCAATGCTTCCTTGGTATCTCCACCCATCTATGGAGGTACCCGCAAGAAATATTCGCTCTCAGTTACGCCGACAAGTACTGGCATTTTGGGAGAGTCAGTGGCTAGCTGACCCAATGCCCAGTAAACTGAGAGCGATCAAGGGAACTACTCGCGTGTGGCGGAGCTCTTTCCGGTCACGGAGGGAGTCCGTCACTTTGTATAGGCTAAGGATAGGTCATACAAGATCCACCCACTCGTACCTGATGAGAAGGGAAGACCCCCCACTTTGTAGATGTGGAGCCGTTTTCACCGTGGCCCACATTATAACCGAGTGTGTGGATCTTGCTGACTTACGAGGAAACCTTGATTTGCAGATGACACCCAAACTTATATTAGCCGATGACGCGGTGGCTGCTGATCTCGTCATCCGCTTTATAAGTGAGAGTGGGTTAGGGTAGCAGTCTAAATTTTCCGGTGTAGCCTACATTGACAAAACGACTTGTTCGTTTTTGAATGATAATTTTTTGTTTATCCGTAATTTTTGATTATTTTTATACTTTTTTTGTTATATTAATTTTAGGTATTTTCAAATTAGGTGTCCACTTCAAAGTTTTTAATTCAATTCCAAATTTGTATTCTTTAATCTGCGTTAAGTGGGGCGGATGACCTCGTAGTTCCGCCCCTTAAAACAACAATAACTAACTTCCTTGGTACCTACAATGAGTTCCCGTAAACTATCCAGAACACTGCTCATTTCTCTTTCCCCTCCATTTCTAAGATTCTATGTAACACTCCAGAAAGGTTTTCCTGCCGATTGACAAAACGTTCCTAATTTATCTCCAAATTCATCCTATATTTTCCTTTTGAACTCTACTATTATTTGTTTGGTTTTGTTCCTTTCCACTACATACAGTATAGCTCAATGTCTACCGGATTCCTTGTATGGAACCATTTTTTGCAAGCCCTTTTTATTTTACAAGCAGACTTCACTAAGTCGTTCCACCAGAATGTGCGCTTTTTCCTGCCTTGACACACTGTTGTACCAATACATGCCTTTGCTAGCTTGCCACGGTGGGTGAGTGTTTATCGTATCGGATTACTAACCGCAAGCTTGCAGGTTAGCTCCTGGCCGTGGTAAGTGATTTTTGAAAGTCGGCAATAATTACGACACGCATGTCATACGATGTTGGCATGTTGAAGAACCCATTTGAATTCAGTAGGCCGTGTTCATAATGGCAAAATTAATCTCAGGATTTTCCGCCAATACAAAGTTCCTCATTTCTCAACTAGAAAGCGCTTTAGTGTCAAGGAACTTAGATATCTACCCTCCTTGACTTCCATAGTGCTTAAAGGAACAACAAAAGTCGACATGCAAGCTGCCCTCTGGGTGTCAAATAACAAAGCTTGCACCAGGAACCCGAGGCCATAGCCTTTGCTACTTCTAGTACTGCATCCCTGTTTCTATGTCCTGCAATTCTTTACCATCTACTCATTGAAGTTCTCATCTATCATTTCCATGTATTCCTTCCTGCGTAAGCTCATTACCCTGGAGATTTACAACCCTAATCCGTCTGCAAACAGCCCTTGTTTCTGCACTAATTCTGGCTAATTCACAACCGATCAGTTTGACTACTTAGCACTCCAAAGTGAGTCCAAGGTTCTTGGGTTCACTTCCTACCATGATTCATCCCAAACCATCTTCATTCTTCTTTCTAGCGGCTTCGGTAGCGTAGTCGGTAGCATGCTGAACTTCTATGCCCAAGATAGCGGGTTCAAACCCGGCCGAAGCCGTCGGATTTTTAAGAGCGTTAAAAATCCCTCAGTATGTCTTCCTTCGGAGAGGAAGTAAAGCCGGCGGTCCAATGTCATAGATTAATGGCATGTTGAAAAACCTTCCACTAATTGCACTTGTGTGAAGCTAAATTGGATAGATTAGGAATGTAAACAACGCTCTTAGGTTTCTACGTTCGTTGCCAAGAGCCGACTGCGGTGGCGTCTAGTAGCTAAGTTCTGAACTTGGCCTAGTAGTCGTTGACGATGGCGCTTGAAGGCAAAAGTAGGAACTATTTGAAAAATTCTAAGTTGCAGTACTTAAATTAAAAAACAGATAACACACACTAATACAGTCATCACAATTTACACCGGTTATCGGACAGATTCTGCACACACCCAAAGTACACGGGGCTACATGACCGCGTTGTCGCAGCCCCTAAACTTAAGAACCAACCAACCAATTCTTCTTTCTTGTCTTGTTCGTAGTCGCCTGACAAGTTTGGAATGATAATGTTCCCTCGTAACAACCTATCACACGGGCTATCACGACCACGGAAGAAATTATAAACATATGCAAGTATCCTGAAGCATTATGGTGTTTTGTTGCAGTGATCTTGAGAGGTAACTACACAATGACAGACTGCAAGAACACCCCGCAGATCAAACTGGGGCAGGACAGCTACTTGTTCGAGAGTCTGCACTTCCATTGGGGCTCCTCGGACAGTGTGGGCAGCGAGCACACCGTATCCGACCAGAGGTGAGTCTTAGTACGTAAACAGTGCTATCAGATTAGTATCGCACGGAGTTGACGCCCTATAAACTGCCAGCCCGTCCACAACAGACGAAGAACCATGTGATCAGTCCATTTATCCGCTGTACACCACATGTGTTCTCGTTACACCCGAAGGTCACAGGAGGAGCTTCCACGTGCCCTATAGTACGGTGCGTTCCAACTTGATTGCACACCCCGCGCCATTATGCCTTCCTTCGGAGGGGAAGTAAAGCCGGCGGTTCCATGTCATACATTTATGGCATGTTAAAGAACCTTCCACTAATTACCCCTGTGTGAATCTAAATTAGGTTAAAAATGTAAACAACGCTCAGGTTCCTACGTTCGGCGTCTGGTGCCGACTACGGTGGCATCTAGTAACCAAGTTCAGAACTAGTTGTCGTTGACAGTGACATTTGGTAGCAAAGGTAGGAACTACTTCAAAATTGAATGTCTGCAGTCCTTACTTGAATTAAAAACAGATAATACACACTAATACAGCCATCACAATTAACACAGGTTATCAGACAGATTCCACACACACCCAAAGTACACGGGGCTACATGACCGCGTTGTCGCAGCCTCTAAACTGAGGAACCAACCAACCTGGTCATAACCACGTACTGTACAGGACCAAGCTGGGAACGGATATTTATATGCTCGAATGGGGCTCCTCGGATAGAGTAGACAGCAAACACACCATGTCCGACCAGAGGTAACCAGCTTAGAATAAACTAAAGAAAAAAGATTGTGGTACCTTTTCCTGTGTGAAAAGCGAAATGACCAAATTATGGATTTTTCACCACTTGCAGATGAAATCGCTCTACTCCGTGAATGCCAATTGGACAACAAAAGTCAAAACATAGTGGAAAACATGAAGACTTGACTGTCTCCTCTTCCCTCCCAACATGCATCAATGTCAGTTGGCAGACTATGGCCGACTTTTCTGCCACATCAGACTGGGACTGTGAACACTAGCAACGTTCGTGGGCTACTCAGTCCTAGGGGTGGATGACCTCGCTATTCATCCCCTTAAGAGGCTCCGGAAGTGGCTTCGGTAGCCCAAGATTGCGGGTTCAAACCCGGTCGAAATCGTCGGACTTTTTAAGAGCGTTAAAATCCTTCAGTATGTCTTCCTTCGGAGGGGAAGTAAAACCGGGGGGCCCATTTCATAGATGTATTGTGACCGATATCGCATGGTTTTGAGAGCTCTGGCAACCTCGCATAGCAGGAGGAAGAAAGCAAGCGGAAGTAACCTGAGATTGATGTTTTTACGTCATGGACATAGTCGACAGCATGACTAGGCGAAGGTTCCAGGAGCGTAGAGGGCGCTGATGAGCTCCAGGAAAAGTCAAGGTGGGAAGGTCACGTCGGAGAAGCGGGTCACTTTATTTTGCATCGCCGTACAACGAAGTTCACTTTCTTTCCTATCACCGTACAACGAAGTTCACTTCCTTTTGTGTCGCCGTACGCCGGAGTTCATCTTTATTTTTGTGTCCCCGCACGCTGAAGTTCCAAACAAGTGTGTAGTAGCAGTCGTACCATGGCAGCTTGGAACCAGTGCGGTATTCCGAGAGTTTTTGGGACATAGCTGAAAGGCTCAGTATTATTTCTTGCGTGGACAGCTCTGTATTAACGAATATTAAAGCCGAATGTGGCGAGGTGATATTATAACGCAGATCATAATGCATTATGTTGTGGGACACTAGTCATTAATACGACCAAGAGTGCGAGCAGACACACGTGGTGTCTCAAGCTTTTACTAGGTACGGGACTGCATGGGCCGTGCGCGATATAATTGACGCCCAGAACATATGAATGAAGCGATGTGCTTTTGTTTGACGAGCAGACAAATGAGTATCCAGGGTCAGTGAACTATGAGAGATAAACTGAGTGTAGTCCAAATATAGAGCGACATTCAAGGTCAAGGACGGACGTAGTCTCTTATGAGTGCAGGCTGGTGTATATGCGTACGATATAACCTGTGCCGTTATAGTTATAATCACGGCCATAAGTTGATATTACTTGGCATATTCGACATGAAGATTGCAGCGATGTATTGGACGGACATAAAGGCTATCAGTACAGACCAGTGCGAGTTTTGTGTCAAGAACTTGACGAGCGAAGAGATGACCAGCTAAGTATAGAAATGTGGAAGCTGTTATGATGACGTGGAAACGAAGGCGAGCCAGGACCATGGACAACCCGAGGGTCGCGAGCTGGATCCCGGACGAGAGGGGAGGATGTTCAATGGGAAGAACGTGGACCCAAACCCCCAGGAAACGTGTCAGCGGAACCAAGACTGAGGTGGTCGAAAGGTACTGAAAACCATGTTAATTCTTAAGTAGTGGTTACTAAGATTTGGACAGATGGGCTTAAATCGATATAGAAGTTAATCAAAAGATAAAATGCGATATCATGACAAGATTATTAGGATAGTAAATTTTAAGTTTTCTTTTGAGAGATTAATGCAGTTATATTTAGGGTTTAAAATAAAATATATGGATGCTTTAAAATATAATCTGAGTACAGGGATCTTTCAGCGTGTTACGTCGCTGTGTTCTTTGAATTGGTGCAACCTGGATGACAATTTATGGTTTGAACAGGCTTAAATTACAGGGGATTCATTTACACTTAAGGGGACACTTTTTGTGCGCACACTAAACACTCACACGTCACTGAGGTTTCCCTTTACATGCTAACATGAGGAGATGCGTTTGGTAGGTAACTGATACAAGGCTGTGTAAATAATGAAACTGCATTGATAAAATAGCAGGGTTGCCTAATAGGAAGTTATGATGAAACTAAAGGTTCTCGCTATAGCGAGGTGAATAAAATAAATGATTATAATTAATGTTACGTGATAGGTTCAAGTATATGAAATTTTGAGGCAATTGTCAGTTGAAAATAATACAGATAGGCAGAGGCCATCTACTTAAATGTTTATGGTGTATTTATAAATATGTAAAGAGCATGCAGTGATTAACAAATAAATAAATAAATATCTGGAATCATAAAGATGTTACAATGTAAAGTAATAAATGTAAAAGCCAACAACCAGTCATTTTTCTGAGTGAGGCACAGCTGAACGAAAACCAGTGAAAATAATAATGAAAGTATTTAATCCATGAATAAAAGGTCTGAAAATGAATTATTTAACGTCAGTGACATCCATATATAATTTTTTTCTATTTTGGTGATTACATTTAGTTAGAAGGAGATCGAATGAGGCAACAAATTTTTTTCTTTGAATATTTTCTCAGATTTATGCACCTGCTCATTTATGGACTATTCAACGGAGAGGTGACATAGCATTTTGAAGTAATGGTTGTAACACTAGGGTGATATAGCTCTGATCTCCGTAACTTATTTTGTATCCAAAGATTAGGACGCCCGGAGATTTTTGTCCTCATTAATTTGAATTTTGCTTCTGCGTCATTTATTTATTTGCACATCAAGAGTAATTTTGAGAAGTCTCCGAGCGAAGGTAGGCTTCTGTGTTTGATTTTATGTATTTAGTGGTGTGGTTCTGTAATAAATGGTGGATGAGTTTTATTTTAACAGCGGAGTCTTTTGTCATTCTTGTTCGTTGTCATACTTGTGTGTCCACCGGATCAATTTTGAGATTTTACCCCAGTTGTACCCATCATTATAAAGAACCCGGGATTGCTTGAATCTCGTTCCCGACATAGTTTTTTTAAGGCCAAAATTGATTCGGACATTCAAGATTTTTTTTCTTTTCAAGTTGTACCGAATTCTGGGTGAGGGTTGACGTGTGTGTCGGGCCACCCAATCCAAAGCCATATTATCGGGCACAACAATATGGCGCCCACCGTGTAATGGCCTCGAACTGGGAATATCGTACCACGCAGTGGTAAAGCCGACATTTTGAACTCGAAAAAATTGGAACACCAGAGGAGAGTGACAAGATGGTGAACGGCCATGTGGCACAAATGGAATGGAGATAAAACCAATTGAGTGCTGGTACCCCATTTTATTGTGCGATTTGTCTGTCAGTCTGTTAAAGTTCACTTTGTAGGATTTTTTGTGTTTCTTTGTATGACATAGAACGAAGCGATGCAGTCACGTTAGATCGCTGTGTTTAAGCGATACCATCCACATTTATTATTTCCACATGATATTAGATTTCGATTCCACTGCTAAATTGAAGTAATCACTAGTCCTTAGTCTAAGTTAGTCACTAGTTGTAACAGCTTCCATGTTTATTTGTTGTGAAATATGGGAGAATTTGATGAAATTAAGGGATTGATGGGACAGCTAGGAGAGAAGCTAAAGGAGTTAGCTAAAAGTCAAAAGAATATGGAGGAAGGTTTGAAGACTCAATGGAAAGACTATGAAGGTGGTATGAACACTAATCTAGATGGGTTGGATAGACAGTTGATTAAGTTGCAGGAAGGAATAAATACTAAATTTGAAGGTCTAGACACTCAATTTAAAGGTTTCAACACAAAATTGAAAGATTTAGACACTAAAGTTGAAGGTTTAGACACTAAATTTAAAGGTTTGGACACTCAATTTAAAGGTTTCGACACCAAATTCAAAGATTTAGATACTAAATTCGAAGGTTTTGAAAAAATCTTGGAATTCAGTCAGGGGATTTGCAAGGAGTATTGGAATTATTTAAGGAGCACCAATTCGATATGAAACAGTACATGGAGAAGGCTCAAGCCGAAATGACGGATTTAAAGGAACAAATTAAGAGGGATAAGGTCGAAATTGTAAGTTATATGGGGGCACTGTTGAAATCATTGAAGAAAAACGTTTAAGAGAAAATGGATCTAAGCGTAGAGGCATTGACCGCCAAGATGGAAGAAAGGGATAAAACAATCAACGCAGAGGTCTTAGTGTTAAAGGAAGAGGCGAAAGCAGTACAGCAGAGATTAGCGAAAGATACCAGGAGCATGACCGATAAAATGTCTGAATTCACCATAGAGCAGGAATGCAAGATGGAAAGTCTTAGGAGTCAGATGGGGGAAATGAAATTAGAGTTAAACGACGAAATTAAAACACAGATTGCTACAGCGGTTTCGACAGTACAAGATAAAATGAGTATTACTCACGGAGAACAGTTAAAGAGAATTATTGAATTAGAAGGAAAGACGGTAGAAGCAAAATCAATAGATGAAAACAAGGAACCAAGTCCGACAGGAACAACATTCACACCATTCAGTTACAGCTCAACTCAACCGATTACCATCATTAGGAATCAGGAGGACCGTCCAAAAAAAAATTCAAATTTGACTGGCATTACACCCATAGAATTCCTGCGGGACCTGAAGGAATACATGGATGAACATAGGGTTCCTAAAGAGAGAGAAATGAGGGTAATAGAAAGAGCTCTTGAAGGTCAACCGCTAAACTGGATGCGAGCTTTTAGGAATCAGTTTAGAGGGTATGATGACTTTGCGAACGCTTTCCTGAAGAGATTTTGGTCCTCAGAAGATCAACAAAGTATAAGGGCTGAATTATACTCAAAGAAATACGCGACTACCAGGCCAACACAATACGCTGTGTATTTCACGAATCAGGTAGCCAGGCTACAATTTTTGGATCCACCGTTGGAGGAGCAGGATTTGGTGCATGCCATAATACAGCAATATCCGGTAGAAGTCCAGCGTGTATTAATTGTATCGGGTGCAAATAGACTCGAGGTGTGTGACGAGATTTTGAGGAAACTAGACCACACGAGCAAGTTGACAGAACCTCGTAGTCCAAGGACAGAACAGAGAGAGGCAAATATGGTGGTAATGGATCGTATGGCGCAGACGGAACCTCAGCGAAGTTATGGAAGGAACGATGGAGATGGAAGGGATGAAGGAAATGGCTTAAACAGATACAGGAATCAAGGAAAGCCATATGACCGGAGGCCATATTATCAGGATAGAAGTGGACGATTTAATCAGAGGGACTACGGAAGGTCAGGCTCTAGAGGGAGAGAATCGTGGTCACGTGATCGGAGACCATACAATAACTACCCAAGATATGGGAATCAAGAAAGGCAAAATTATAGGCCATCATTAGAAGAACGTCACCAAGAAAGTCAGGGATACATTGAACAATTGAGGGAAAAGGAACAAGAAGAAGAATCTCAGGCAAAACAGCATGAGGAATCGAAACCAGGCACCAGTGGTGTCAAATCAAAAAGAGAAGCTGACAGGAAGGAAATGCAGAGTTTGAACAGGGATTCACAGGCAGTAATAACGATTTTTTGCCCATTAATAATGATTTTCGCCCAGATGTCATGACAGTCCAAATTCAAGCCATTCACAGCATTACTGATGATAGGAGATATGAAGACCAAGACGGAGAAGAAAGTAGAATGAGTGAAGAATGGATGGAGCTACCGTTTCAGGAGGAGAATACCACAGAAGAAGATGCAACTGAGAGAGTTATAGGCAAATTCAACGCAGCTATCCTTAATGGTACCACAAGAGAGAGTAAGCATGCGATATGGAGAACTTATTGAAGAAGTAGATTGTTAACCCAACAGAATAATACTAATCGAGATGTTTCACGCTTATTATTATTCCTGGTTGAGGGGGATTTGTGACCGATATCGCATGGTTTTGAGAGCTCTGGCAACGTCGCATAGCAGGAGGAAGACAGCAAGCGGAAGTAAACTGAGGTTGATGTTTTTACGTCATGGACATAGTCGACAGCATGACTAGGCGAAGGTTCCATTAGCGTAGAGGGCGCTGATGAGCTCCAGGAAAAGTCAAGGTGGGAAGGTCACGTCGGAGAAGCGGGTCACTTTATTTTGCATCGCCGTACAACGAAGTTTACTTTCTTTCCTATCACCGTACAACGAAGTTCACTTTCTTATGTGTCGCCGTACGCCGGAGTTCATCTTTATTTTTGTGTCGCCGCACGCTGAAGTTCCAAACAAGTGTGTAGTAGCAGTCGTACCGTGGCAGCTTGGAACCAGTGCGGTATTCCGACAGTTTTTGGGACATAGCTGAAAGGCTCAGTATTATTTCTTGGGTGGACAGCTCTGTATTAACGAATACTAAAGCCGAATGTGGCGAGGTGCTATTATAACGCAGATCATAATGCATTATGTTGTGGGACACTAGTCATTAGTACGACGAAGTGCAAGCAGACACACGTGGTGTCTCAAGCTTTTACTAGGTACGAGACTGCATGGGCCGTGCGCGATATAATTGACGCCCAGAACATATGAATGAAGCGATGTGCTTTTGTTTGACGAGCAGACAAATGAGAATCCAGGGTCAGTGAACTATGAGAGATAAACTGAGTGTAGTCCAAATATAGAGCGACATTCAAGGTCAAGGACGGACGTAGTCTCTTATGAGTGCAGGCTGGTGTATATGCGTACGATATAACCTGTGCCGTTATAGTTATAATCACGGCCATAAGTTGATATTACTTGGCATATTCGACATGAAGATTGCAGCGATGTATTGGACGGATATAAAGGCTATCAGTACAGACCAGTGCGAGTTTTGTGTCAAGAACTTTACGAGCGAAGAGATGACCAGCTAAGTATAGAAATGTGGAAGCTGTTATGATGACGTGGAAACGAAGGCGAGCCAGGATCATGGACACCCCGAGGGTCGCGAGCTGGATCCCGGACGAGAGGGGAGGATGTTCAATGGGAAGAACGTGGACCCAAACCCCCAGGAAACGTGTCAGCGGAACCAAGACTGAGGTGGTCGAAAGGTACTGAAAACCATGTTAATTCTTAATTAGTGGTTAATGGGTAGTGGTTACTAAGATTTGGACAGATGGGCTTAAATCGATATAGAAGTTAATCAAAAGATAAAATGCGATATCATGACAAGATTATTAGGATAGTAAATTTTAAGTTTTCTTTTGAGAGATTAATGCACTTATATTTAGGGTTTAAAATAAAATATATGGATGCTTTAAAATATAATCTGAGTACAGGGATCTTTCAGCGTGTTACGTCGCTGTGTTCTTTGAATTGGTGCAACCTGGATGACAATTTATGGTTTGAACAGGCTTAAATTACAGGGGATTCATTTACACTTAAGGGGACACTTTTTGTGCGCACACTAAACACTCACACGTCACTGAGGTTTCCCTTTACATGCTAACATGAGGAGATGCGTTTGGTAGGTAACTGATACAAGGTTGTGTAAATAATGAAACTGCATTGATAAAATAGCAGGGTTGCCTAATAGGAAGTTATGATGAAACTAAAGGTTCTCGCTATAGCGAGGTGAATAAAATAAATGATTATAATTAATGTTACGTGATAGGTTCAAGTATATGAAATTTTGAGGCAATTGTCAGTTGAAAATAATACAGATAGGCAGAGGCCATCTACTTAAATGTTTATGGTGTATTTATAAATATGTGAAGAGCATGCAGTGATTAACAAATAAATAAATAAATATCTGGAATCATAAAGATGTTACAATGTAAAGTAATAAATGTAAAAGCCAACAACCAGTCATTTTTCTGAGTGAGGCACAGCTGAACGAAAACCAGTGAAAATAATAATGAAAGTATTTAATCCATGAATAAAAGGTCTGAAAATGAATTATTTAACGTCAGTGACATCCATATATATTTTTTTTCTATTTTGGTGATTACATTTAGTTAGAAGGAGATCGAATGAGGCAACAAATTTTTTTCTTTGAATATTTTCTCAGATTTATGCACCTGCTCATTTATGGACTATTCAACGGAGAGGTGACATAGCATTTTGAAGTAATGGTTGTAACACTAGGGTGATATAGCTCTGATCTCCGTAACTTATTTTGTATCCAAAGATTAGGACGCCCGGAGATTTTTGTCCTCATTAATTTGAATTTTGCTTCTGCGTCATTTATTTATTTGCACATCAAGAGTAATTTTGAGAAGTCTCCGAGCGAAGGTAGGCTTCTGTGTTTGATTTTATGTATTTAGTGGTGTGGTTCTGTAATAAATGGTGGATGAGTTTTATTTTAACAGCGGAGTCTTTTGTCATTCTTGTTCGTTGTCATACTTGTGTGTCCACCGGATCAATTTTGAGATTTTACCCCAGTTGTACCCATCATTATAAAGAACCCGGGATTGCTTGAATCTCGTTCCCGACATAGTTTTTTTTTAAGGCCAAAATTGATTCGGACATTCAAGATATTTTTTTTCTTTTCAAGTTGTACCGAATTCTGGGTGAGGGTTGACGTGTGTGTCGGGCCACTCAATCCAAAGCCAGATTATCGGGCTCAACAAGGCATGTAAGAGATCCAATCTTACAACATTGGTTGTGTGTAGCTAAATGTTTAGGTAATATTTCGTTACTTACACTCTATCAATTTCCAACGTTCGTTGCTGGGTGTCACTGGCATCTGGTAGCCAAAGTTGGAACTACTCGAAATTATACTTGCTCATTCATCTTCATTCATTTCATCTCATCCACACGCGACGGTACTTGTAGCTCACCCGATGGGTGTCCACATAGAAGCAGCTACAAACTCTGGCGAGCCGAACATGTCTTCGGACTATCCCGGCACTAAATGACATACGCTAAATAAATACAGTAAATAAGAGAATGTCAAAAATCATCAAAACTTTGGATATTTCATTTTATATGTCATATTCAGCTGAAGAATGTTCGCTTTGTTATGATAGGCTATATTTATTTTCTTCACATCTCACTCCAAAGGCTAATTTCCATATCATTTCCCACACTCGTGCGTTCGATTAATAAATCCAATTATGTCGACTTTTAGCCTACTTTCGATTTTGCAAAAAATGAACATAGACTTATGTGATCTACACAGCTCCAAAAAGTGTGTGTCTGTCCGTGTGCGAGAGTGTGTGTATTCTGTATTCTGTCCCTCCCTATCAATTCGAACACTTTTGCACAGGAACTAACTGAGAACCAGTTTAATCCATTCAACGAATGGAAAGGAGAGTGGACTCTCAATACTGACCACCTGCTTTGGCCTCTACTTTCCAAAAACAGTCCAGTTCCAGGATTTCACCTCCCACGGAGGGCATTGACTGCTCTAAATAGGATCCGCACAAATACCGGAATCTGCGCAGAGTCCTTGTTCAGATGGGGCAAAGTTCCGTCCCCCCCCCCCCCCAGTGTGACTGCGGTGCTCCTTCCCAGTCTATACAACACATTGCATTCGAGTGCAGACTGCGGGCCTATGAAGGTGATCCACTGGGCTTTATTCAGGCCACACCTTCTGTGATACTGTGGCTGGATAGTTTGGACTTAAAAATATAGATATGTTGCTGTTTCTTGTCATGTGTATTTATGTATATATTGTATATAGTACTTTCTGTCATCTTTCAATTTTGTTTCTGCATGCAAAAGTCATACGAAAAATAAATTCAAACACGACGACACCAAATTGAACGAAATTTGGTACAGAGGCTTAGTGTTATTTTTTATATCACCGGCATCTTTACCAAAACTTAATGGAAGCCACCAAAATGTCCAAATTAGGTAGATTTCATTAGAAAGCTAACTATTGCAATGGGTACCATGTTTCGACTTCCGGAAAATTTCGGCATATCTTCGCGTTTCACATCCCCCAGACCCCAAAACCACCGTCAGTTCAAAAGTTTATATATAATTTATGTATATATGTATCTATCTATCTATCTATCTATATATATATATATATATATATATATATATCAGTTTTTGTGGACACGATAACTGCCGTAATTTTGCACCAATCACTTTGAATTTTTTGCATAATATGTATCCTATAAAATCTCGGTCGAGTTCGTTAATGGGCAAAATCGGTCGAAGGGGGTGAAAATGGGGGGCTTTTTTCGAAAAAGTGAAATTTCGCTATAACTCTCTTAATACGTGAAATATCGAATTCATTTAAAGTTCATAATATGTGTCGGATAAGTGCCAAAAATTTATGTCAAATAAGTTTTTTGATAGCACCAACCATTGACCAAAGGGGTGGAAAAAAGTGGTTTTTTCGGGAAACATTAATCATATCTCTCTTAATAGGCACAATATCAAAACCGTACAAAATGAAAAATATTCCCCTAATAATTACCTAAACTTTTGTCTGAAAGAATTTTTGATATGACCCACCATTACGCCAAGGGATGAGAAAAATGATTTCGGAATTTTTTAAAATGCCAAGTGCCATCAGAGGTTACCATAACAACGCTTTTAAATTGATAAGGGATGATCTATCAGAGGTTGCCAAGACAACGCCATTTACGAGATCACATTCATTTTTAGCCTACTTTTCACACTTTTCAAAAATGAGGAAAAAGTAGACTTATAAGATATATCCGGGAAAATGTGTCTGTCCTTCTGTCTGTCTGTCTGCCCTTCTGTCTGTCTGGCTGTGTGTGTGTGTGTGTGTCCCCTATCAACTCCTAAACGGCTGCAGCAATCGAAACCAAATTTAGTATGAGTAATGGCGACTGAGTGAATGGTGCAGACGTGACCAGCTCCATCAATTTGTGTAATTACGAGTGTTTCTAGTGGGATATCCATGTGTATCTAGTGTGAGATTGTCAAGTGTAAAACTCTTTAGTAACTGATACTAGTGAATCTACTGACAACTACTTCCTTAACGAATCATCCCGTGTTTTTTTTTTTTTTTTTTTTTTTTCGTATGGCTTTTAGTGCCGGGAGTGTCCAAGGACATGTTCGGCTCGCCAGTTTTGTAGCTGCTTCGAGACGGACACCCAATGGGTGAGCTACAAGTACCGTTGGGGAGGGAAGGAGGGAAGTTGGAATGTAAGGACGAGGAGTTGGAAGGTAGCGGCTGTGGCCTATAGTTAGGGACCAACCCCGGCATTTGCCTGGAAGGAAGATGGGAAACCACAGAAGACCATCTTCAAGGTTGCCGGCGGGGGGATTCGAACCTCCTCGCCTCCCGGATGTGAGCGACTGCCATCAGTCATGCCGTAACCACCACGGCTAACTCACTCGGTATCCCGTGTTTATTGAAAACGAAGGAGTGCGTCACCAAGCTTTACTATGAGCGCTTGCGAAGAATGCAGGGAAGTGCTAGGGAAGGCTCCCAAGGTACAGTGTATAACTTGTGAAAAATGGTACCATAAGAAATGTGTTACCAATTTTAATAGGTTTACAGAGTGGAACTGCGTGAACTGTGTGAATAACAAAAGTATACGGAAATCAGGCCCTATTAATAAAACCACCCCATCACTGGACAGCATATTCTCCCTTCTACAAAAACTGACAGAGGAAGTACAAAAAATGAAGGAAGAACAGAAAGTGCGAGAAACTGATTTAGGGAATTCTCTGGAGCTCTGCCACAAAAAATTGGACGACACAGCACTATTAATTGCAAACCAGCAGAAAGACTTAATTAAATGTACCAATCAGATTGACAAACTAACACAAGAAAATTGCAGTCTAAAGGAAAAAGTCAAGGTGTTAGAAAACCGTGTTGGAGACGTGGAACAATATTCACGAAGGAACACTATCGAAATACATGGAGTTCCAGATATACCAAATGAATCCGTCCAGGACACTGTGAAGAAAATCGGACAGGCTCTGGATTTACAAGTAAGTCCAGAAATGATAGATGCCTGTCACCGCCTTCCAAAATCCCCGAACCAAACGCACAGGGGAATCATAGTGAAATTCGTGAGGAGAACCGACAAGGAACACTTCATGGAGAGACGGAGAATCAAGAGGAACCTCTCTACTAGACATGCAAATCTTCCTGGTGACAACACAGTGTACATAAACGAAAGCTTGTCCCCCCAGAGAAGGAAGCTCCTGGCCCAGGCACGAAACACACGCAATGAAAAAGGCTACGCATTCATTTGGGTAAGAAATGGCATCATTAAAATGCGTAAGAATCAAGGTTCTGATGCAATAATTATTAATAGTGTAGAAGACTTAGCTAAACTGTAAATATGTTGTCTACTTCTATATTTCCTATTTACTATCAGAATGTGCGTGGTCTGAACACCAAATTGGACAAACTGAACACAAACATTTTAGTCAATGACTTCCTAGTTATAGCTCTTAGTGAAACATGGCTAGATTCGAGTGTTTATGGTGCCGAGGTCTGTAATGAGAAGTACAGAGTATACCGTGCGGACCGTGGTCGCGGTAACACCGGGAGGGGAGGGGGTGTGCTAATAGCTGTCAGGGAAGGAATATCTGTACTGCAGGTAGAGCCGGTTTCAAGCACTTACGAAAGCTTACTTCTAAAATTAAACTTTCAAGGAAAGACATGGTTTATTGTTAACGTGTATATACCTCCGACCTCAAAGCTGGAAGTGTATTCAGAAGTATTCCAATGGCTAGAATCACACTACGAGGCTCATGACAATCATGTACTAATTGTTGGGGATTTCAATATACCAACAATAAGCGATAACAATAATGATTTAAACACAACTCAGCAAAGTCGAGAATTAAACATTTTTATAAATCTATGTAATATGATCTCATATAATTCAGTCCAAAACAGCCAAGGTAAAACGTTAGACTTAGTTTTAGCCACTCAGAATATAACAAATGTAAAATGTACACGAAACACTGAACCCCTACTGCCTGAGGATGTCCACCACCCCGCTCTGAATATAGAAATGCAGGCCACTTCTACACATAAAAAATGCAAAAGTGATTATCAAACATCATACAGTTTTAAAAACGCAAACTTTGAAAATCTATTCACGGGTCTAAGGGACTCGAATTGGGACCGTTTATACAAATTCACTAATGTCGATATTGCAGTAGACTGCTTTTACTCGAACCTATACGGGATAATTAACGAATCGGTCCCTCAAATAAAATTTCAGAACAAAAGAAAATATCCTATATGGTTTACAGATGCCATAATTAAGAAATTACATGAGAAGGGATTTTATAGGAAGCGAAGAAGATTGTCGGACTACTTCAACAGTCAGTTTAAAACAATACGATCCGAAATAAAAACAGCAATTAAATCAGCATATCAAAGGCACATTGAATCTATTGAACAGAATATCACTGAAAATACAAAATCCTTCTGGGCGTATGTCAAAAATAAAAGGAAGAATAATAATAGTTGTTATACATTTCGCCACGACAGTAAAACATACGATAATGATCAAGACATAGCTGAAGTTTTTGCGTCGTATTTCAAATCGGTTTACTCACCTAATAAAGCCCAATACTGCATGCCTAGCGATACATCTATCACTACCGACACTCTGCACATTGACAAAGTCACCTTACGTGAGGTGGAAGTAGCTATAAGAAAACTGAAGCCTAAATCCTCAGCTGGACCAGATCATATCCCGCCATATGTAATTAAGGGCTGTGCAGATGTTCTTAAGCACCCTCTCCTTTTCATATATAACTTAATTATTAAAACCGCCACATTTCCATCTAATTGGAAAAAAAGCCGAGTATGTCCAATCTTAAAATCTGGAAATCCAATGCTAATTAGTAACTATCGTCCGATATGTATATTGTCTGCGGTAGCAAAGATTTTTGAATTCATTTTGTACCAAAGAATTTCTATTTTTGTCAGACCATTAATATCAGAAAAACAGCATGGTTTCCTCGCCCGACGTTCGACTATCACAAATATGGTCAACTTTACTGAATCAGTGTCCAGAACATTAGACGCAGGAGGACAAATGGATGTTGTATTCACAGACTTTCAGAAGGCATTCGACAAAATTAACCACGATGTTCTCCTGAAAAAACTCAAAATCTTAGGATTTTCTGATTTACTTATATGCCTCTTCAGCTCTTACCTTAATGACAGGAAGCAATATGTGTCATTTCATAGAAAGAATTCTCAAGAATTTGAAGCTAATTCGGGAATAGTTCAGGGATCGAACCTTGGACCTCTAGTTTTTCTGATTTTCATAAACGATCTACCTCAAAGAATAAAGCATTCTAATTGTCTATTGTATGCTGATGACTTCAAGGTGTATAGAAAAATATCTGTATCTACCGACTGCGACTTGCTTCAAAATGACCTGCACAATATTATGGAATGGACTACAGAAAATTTATTAGGATTAAACGTAGAAAAATGTATCTCAATGTCGTTCACCCGGAATATAAACCCTATCGTTTTTAATTACAAGTTAGGTTGCAGTGTCCTGAAATCAGTTCATGAAAACAAAGATCTCGGTGTGTTGCTAGATAGAGAGCTAACGTTTACCCCCCATATACGGAAAATGATAGCTGACTCAAACAAGACACTTGGATTTGTTATCAGGAACACAAAACCATTCAAAAATATAAGTACGTGTATCCACCTGTACAACACACTAGTCAGACCGAAACTAGAATATGCTAGCATTATATGGAGTCCTAGATGCAAGACATATACCTCAATGATTGAAAACACACAAAAGAAATTCCTAAAATATCTACATTTTAAAAGAACAGCCAACTATCCTCACTTGATACCATACCAGGAACTGCTAATAAATTTTGATGTGGACAGTTTAGAAATACGAAGAAAAATAGATACTATGAAATTCCTTTTCAAAATTATAAACAATTCAATTGATGATTCCGAATTCCTCTCTCTCTTAAATTTCCATGTACCACGCATCAATTCTAGGAACAATATCACATTTGAAAGTAAAAGAACCAGGACATCTGGCCACAAAAATTCACCGCTGAACAGGCTATGTTATATTTTCAACACTGTTGCTCAAAGAAATAATGCCATAGATTTTAGTACTTCCTTGACAGTATTTTTGATGGAATTCCTAACTACTCTCCAGAAATAATGACTCAAACCTTGCAAATTGTAAATCATGAATTCGTACCACTGTGTCATTCTACTCAGCCAACCTTGCATTACACATGTATTATTTCTACCATACTGTTTTAATTGTACATCTAGTTATTTTAATTACTTTTATTTAGTTACTGTTTAGTTTAAGTTAGTATAAGTTGCAAGATAACATACTGTGTAATTTTAATTAGTTTTTTAAAATTATTATTACTGTTTAGTTTAAGTTAGTATAAGTTTTAAGATAACATACTGTGTAATCTTTATGCCACTGTAATTGGGATGAAAATCCTGTTGTGCGCAAATAAATAAATAAATAAATACCGGAATATCTCAGGCCCACATTTGAAAAAGATGCCAGTGCTACCAACTGCTAAGAAAACGCACTAGAAATTTGAGCTCCATGTTGGATATCTTGGAAGGTATACATGGGAGCTATTCTAAAATTGGCACACATGTAGATAATACTATTTCAGTTTAATTTCCAGGTGGCCATACATGACAGCGTTGCCAAAATAATTTTAAGCCTTCTGATAAGTCCAATTTTTAAATGCATATAACTTCTACACTATCAATTGGATTTCAACGAAATTTTGTATGTAATATGTGTACATAAACATATATGACTGAGTGTATTCTTAAGAGCCACCAGGGCTGCCAACTGCTAATAATTGCTCTCTATTTTGTATCCAAATATATCAGAAAGTATGCAAGCCGACAGCTTTAAACTATGCACACGTAAATTACCCGACATTTTACATTAATTTGGAGTAACTTATATACGTCAGTTCTACCAACATGATTCTAAGCCTGCTGATAGGACCAATTTTTAAATACATGTAACTTTTATACCAACAAATGGATTTTATCCAAAATTGGCACAAAAATATATAATATTTCAGATTATTTCTGACCAGCACTCGCATGACATTGTTGCCAACATGCTTTTACGTGTACTAATAGATCCAATGTCTAAATCCATGTAACGTCCTTTGGAATTCAACCACATTTTGTATTCTGTACCTTAAGAGATGGAAGTAAGAATATATTCAGTCACCAGAGCTGCCAACTGTATTGCTCTATTAGGCTACATTATGCCTAGTATACCTTATTTCGAACTAATTAAGACATTTCGATATTACCCACTTAATTTCGTCATTATTCTAGATAGGTTCATATACTGTAGATTAATGTACCGGTATGGCATGAATCTTAATTTTAAGAAAAGTAGGCTCTTTAGTTCGTCACGGAACTTCTTGTTCCATCTGACTATGAGGGAAGCGGCTAACTGGTAGCATGCTGAACTTCTATGCCCAAGGTGCTGGTTCAAAGCCGGCCAAAGTCGCCGGATTTTCTAAGAGCGCTAAAAATCAGTCAGCATGCTTTCCTTCGGAGGGAAGTTACAACGTTCGTTGCAAGTTGCTGGTTGCGGTGGCATCTAGCAGCCAGGTTCACAGCTAGGTGTCGTTGACGTTAGTATTTGGTACAAAATTAGGTACTACTACTTAAAATTGACCGTCTGCAGACCTTACCTGAATTACAGACTAATACAGTCATCAAAAATAACACCGTTTATCAGACAGATTCTACACACACCCAATGTACACGGGGTTACATGACCACCTTGTCGCAGCCCCTAAAATGAGGAACCAACCTACATCTCTGCGGGAGATAAAATTTTGCGTAAGGAAGTAACAGACTGTTAGATAGTTAAACATTAGTTCCAAACCTTGCATAAGGACAGTGTGATCACAAGTATAACAAGAAGTTCCGTGAAGAACTATACAGCCTACTTTTCATGCCAATGATTATTCTACAGAATATGAACCTATCTAGAATAATGACGAAATTAAGTTGCTAATATCGAAATTTCCAATTTGTTCGAAATACTGTATACCTGGCATAATGTATCCTAATAGAGCACTACAGTTGGCAGCCCTGATGACTGAATATATTCTTAGTTCTGTCTCTTACGGTACTAAATACAAAATTTGGTTGAAGTCCACTGGATAGCATGGACGTTGCATGCAGTTAAACATTGGATCTAACAGCGCGCGTAAAATCATGTTGGCAACAATGTCATGCATGTATTGGTCAGAAATAATCTGAAATAATATGATCTATTGTTGTGCCAATTTTGAATGAAATCCATTTGTTAGTATAGAAGTTACATGCATTTTAAAATTGGACCTATCAGCAGGCTTAGAATCATGTTGGCAGCACTGACGTATATTAGTTACTCCAAATTCGTCTAGAATGCCAGGTACTATACGTGTGCAAAGTTTAGAGCTATTGGCTTGCATACTTTCTGATATATTGATATTAGGGTAACAAAAATAGGGACAGCACATATTAACAGTTGGCAGCCCTGGTTGCTCCTTAGAATACA
This sequence comes from Meconema thalassinum, assembly GCA_946902985.2. Lineage (NCBI taxonomy): Eukaryota > Metazoa > Arthropoda > Insecta > Orthoptera > Tettigoniidae > Meconema > Meconema thalassinum. The sequence continues at coordinate 221,894,096 of OX336391.1, forward strand.
CATAGTCATATCTGTTATGGTACACATAGCACATACGAAATTTGGTTGAAATCCAAATGATAGTATGGAAGTTACATGTATTTAAAGTTGGACCTGTCAGCAGGCTTAGAATCATGTTGGTAGCACTGACGTATATAAGTTACTCCAAATTGATATAGAATGTCAGGTACTATACGTGTGCATAGTTTAAAGCTGTCGGCTTGCATACTTTCTGATATATTGGTATTTGGATAAAATAATTTAGGAGCATTTATTAACAGTTGGCAGCCCTGGTAGGTCTTAAGAATACGCTCAGTCATATCTGGTTATGTACACATACAACATACGAAATTTGGTTGAATTCCGCTTGATAGTGTAGAAGTTATATGCATTTAAAAATTGGACCTATCAGGAGGCTTATAATCATTTTGGCAACACTGCCATGTTTGGCCTCCTGGAAATTAAACTGAAATATTATGATCTGTACGTGTGCCAATTTTGAAATAGCTCCCATTCATACTTTCCAAGATATCCAACATGGAGCTCAAATTTCAATTGCGATTTTTTAGCAGTTGGTAGTACTGACATCATTTTCAAATATGGCCGTGAGATATTCAGGTATAGATCTTTACTCCTACCAAATTTTGTTTCGATTGCTGCAGCCGTTTAGGAGTTGATAGGGGGGGACACACACACAGCCAGACAGACAGACAGAAGGACAGACAGACAGACAGACAGACACACATTTGCCCGATCTCATAAGTCTACTTTTTCCTCATTTTTGCAAAATGTGAAAAGTAGGCTAAAAATGAACCCCAAATGACAAGAAGATTACCATCCCCATAAGACAGTAAAATGTTAAAAGTATGCATAGAAAGACGAAACAAGTAGTTCCGTGAAGAACTATACAGCCTATTTTCATATATCCTACTTATGTTAACTGCCACAATCAACATACAAAATTTCAGTTTAATTGCTGAAACAGATTCGTAGATATTGAGAACCGTCTAAATATTTCAGATGGTCGCGAGATTGGATTTTTATTTTTGTACTATTACATTAAGATTATTGTGTACCTGTGGTATTCAAACTTCAATCGCATGATTAGACAACAAGAAGTAAAAACGAGATTTTAAAATTACGCTCAGCAGCCATCTTGTGATAATGCAAACCATTGAAATAAATTAGATGCCAGTGGATCAACATTTGTATAAGCATTTAACGTGCAACGTTTCACGGCACTCGGATAGTTAATTCGCGAGAAACGTCCATTTAAATATTTATACTTCGCGTCGCCGCCATGTTGGATTTGTGCTCACCAGGTTCCTGAAAGTCCTATAGGTGAACATATGTTCATAGTCTCTATGAACATTAAAAAATTCAGTTGGTTGCTGTAAAAGATTCATAGATATTGAGAACCGTCTAAATATATCGGGAGCTCACCATTTAGGAGTGTTATGTGTATAGGCCATAGAGTTATGTACCATTCAAGGACAATTATTGCCTAGGTTCATTATTCAAACTTTCACTTCGATCGCATGATTACGACACAAGAAATTAAAACTTAATTTTAAAATTTCGCACAGCCGCCATCTTGAGGTTATGTGAGCAATTGAATTAAATTAGATGGCAGTGCATTACAATCTGCAAAATCAATTACTGTACCACATTTCACTGCGCTCAGAGAGTTAAATCACGAGAAAAGTCTATTAAAATATTTTAAATTCGCTTGGTCGCCATGTTCGTTTCGTACGTTACACGTTTATGAAATATACATAGGTATACCTGCATCAGTACCCTTTATCACCGTACAAAATTGCAGGGTGATATCTGTAATAGTTTCGGAGATATAGAATGTCAGTGAAATATTTCGCACAGCCGCCATTTTGAGATTATGTAAACAATTGAACTAAATTAGACTCCAGTGCATTACAATGTGTATAAACATTTGCTGTACCAAGTTTCATTACATTTAGATAGTTAATTCGCGAGAAAAGTCTATTTAAATATCTCAACTTCGCTTGGCCGCCATGTTGGTTTTGTAGTCACCAGGTTTTTGAAAGTCTCATAGGTGAACTTCTAGTGTTGCCCTTTATCACCGTACACAATTTCAGGGCGATATCGGTAATAGTTTCGGAGATATTGAATGCTAGTGAAATATTTCGCACAGCCGCCATGTTGGATTGGAGAGACGTAACAAAATTTGAAGGGCACGGTCGAGGTCGCCGGGAATAGTGCTATGAACTTCCCGAGTTTCATTGAAATCGCTCCAGCCGTTTCGATTTTATTAGGGGGGGACACACACACGAATCACACACACACACACACACACACACACACACACACACACACACACACACACACGCACACACACACGGACAAAAGGTGATCTCATAAGCCTATTTTTTCAAAATTGAAAATAGGCTAAAAATGTTAACTAACCTCCAGTTGTAAAATACTTTCTCGCAATAAATGAGGTCTGATCCTCCTACGAAAACCTGCATATTTTGCCTATTATAGCCTATCCCCTAGTTTGCCCGGTGAAATCTACCTCCGCCTTCCGGCGTGCCGAGAGGAATTTTTTAAAATCAAATTACGACTGAACTAATCAGATTTCTACCGAATTTGGTAAAAACATAGGCTACCTTCATATGGAACGTGTCCTACGCCCATACTACAAGTTCATCATCCTTACCATTTTAGGATAGCTGCCGTGTGAATTATGCAATAACATACAACCCACCAGTTCCGATTATCAAACCAAGAATGGTTTAAACTGTGGGACGTTCGATATTTTAAGTTCATATTATAATATTACACGGTAGAAGTAACTTTAAGAAGCTCAGCCGTCTCAGTTACAGGACAAGATGGCAGCTGATATCTTGTGCCTAACTTATTTTTCACTACTGGGTATTGCATGCAATATAATCTTGTGCCTAACCTATATTTCACTACTTTGAGTATTGCATGCAATATAGCCTACTAAAAGAAATAATGTGAACTTTGTGTGAAATGCTCTATAATAAAAATATACTCCAAATCAGTATTTGCTAAGACGTACGTAAGTAAATTGATAACGATGAACTTCGGTGGACATGTTTGGCTGTGTGGTAAAGCGTTAGTCTTTCACCCGTGTGGCTTGAATTTTTTTTTATATACAGTTTATTGTTTTGTAATTACTCAGACGTTATAAAATTAAGCGTTATGTTGTGAATTTCGCAATGGAAAGTATAGACTATATTTAATTAAAACACCGTTCTTCGCCGGATTTGCACGAGAGAACTCTACCAGCAACCAGATGAACTATGCGTTGCCAACCGCGGCCAAATACTATCGGATTTTTTATTATGGGTACTCGAGTTTAGGCCTTAATTACAAATAAACCAATAGACCTATTGAAACATGAGTTTTGCCAATATACTCCGTGTTTAATTCTGCGTTAGATTATATAAGCCAATTATTCTCAAGTTTATGTATTTTTAGCCTACTTTTCACATTTTGCAAAAATGATGAAAAAGTAGACATGAGATCGGGCAAATGTGTGTCTGTCTGTCTGTCTGTCTGTCTGTCCTTCTGTCTGGCTGTCTGTCTGGCTGTCTGTCTGGCTGTGTGTGTGTGTCCCCTTATCAACTCCTAAACGGCTGGAGCAATCAAAACAAAATTTTTTAGGAGTAAAGATCTGTAATTGAATATCTCACTGCCATATTTGAAAATGATGTCAGTGCTACCAACTGCTGAAAAATCGCAATTGAAATTTGACCCCCATGTTGGATATCTTGGAAGTTATGAATGGGAGCTATTTCAAAATTGGCACACGTATAGATAATAATATTGCAGTTTAATTTCCAGGAGGCCATACATGGCAGTGTTGCCAAAATGATTATAAGCCTGCTGATAGGTCCAATTTTTTAATGCATATTACTTCTACACTATCAATTGGAATTCAACCAAATTTCGTATGTGCTATGTGTACATAAACAGATATGTCTGAGCTAATTGTTAAGAGCCTCCAGGGCTGCCAACTGTTAATAAATGCTCTCAGTTTTTTAAAATCCAAATACCCATATATCAAAAGTATGCAAGCCGACAGCTTTAAACTATGCACACGTATAGTACCTGACATTCTATATTAATTTGGAGTAACTTATATACCTCAGTGCTACCAACATGATTCTAAGCCTGCTGAGAGGTCCAACTTTAAATACATGTAACTTCTATACTATCATTTGGATTTCAACCAAATTTCGTGTGTGCTATGTGTACCATAACATATATGACTATGCCGATACTTAAGAGTAACCAGGGCTGCCAACTGTTAATAAATGCTGTCTCTAATTTTTGGTTATCATAATATCAATATATCAGAAAGTATGCAAGCGAATAGCTCTAAACTTTGCACACGTATAGTACCTGGCATTCTAGATTAATTTGGAGTAACTAATATAGGCCTACGCCAGTGCTGCCAACATGATTCTAAGCCTGCTGATAGGTCAAATTTTAAAATGCATGTAACTTCTATACTAACTAATGGATTTCATTCAAAATTGACACAACAATAGATCGTATTATTTCAGATTATTTCTGACCAATATATGTATGTCATTGTTGCCAACAGGATTTTACGCGCGCTGTTAGATCCAATGTTTAACTGCATGTAACGTCCATGCTATGCATTAGACTTCAACTAAATTTTGTATTCTGCACCTTAAGAGATGGAACTAAGAATAAATTCAGTCACCAGGGCTGCCAACTGTAGTTCTCTATTGGGCTACATTATGCCAGGTATACAGTATTTCGAACTAATTAGAATTTTCGATATTATCAACTTAATTTCGACATTATTTTAAAATTTAAGAAAAGTAGGCTCTTTAGTTCGTCACGGAACTTCTTGTTTTTTAAATTTCTGGTTGTATGAACAATTGTTCGGGGTTTTGACGTCTTTTCTAAGAACCACTCACTTAAAACTATATACGTGGAAAACTACTTGGCTGAGGGTACTGAAATTTTAATTTTTAATATGTTTACGTTTGTTTCCTACATGGGGATACATTTGCAGAAACTATCCCTTCCGTATTTACATTTCATGAGTCTTTGTAAGTGTCAATGGACCATTTCAGAACACCATACTGGCCAGATGTTATGCCTAAGAGAGATTTCAATCTCAGTTTCTTTTCTGCCTCTAAAACTAGAAGAAATGAAACATTGTTATCTGTGGAATCTTTCGAATGTTGCACTGATACATTACTACACTATCACAACTGGTATAGACACATCACTCCTTGAACAGATATAACTTGTCAAGATACAATGCTGAAACTTTTAGAGGTAATTTCTTCTTATGTACACCGTTTTTTCTAAATTCACTTAACTTTTAAAATATAACGCATATCAATACAAATTGAAGAACTTCTATTCAATTTTTTAAATATCTATTCAATTGTTGGTACATGTTTCAGCCTTTCATTGAGGTCTTCATCAGCCAAATTGCTTATATCCAATTCTTAAAACTAGTGTAACAATTAATCATAAAACGAAATGGATATCCTAACAATTTGCATTTACATAAACGTTCCTTATTCTTAAATTCTTCAAGTGCTGATTTAGCGATAACGTATTTCACTAACAAATATGTATATACGACGTCCTCGTGTACGCCCTATTTGTAATCCCTTCCTGGAAATTTATTTATCATCACAACTTGTCCTTTCTCTTTCCGTTTCATGACTTTTACGCAAATACTAATAGATGCAATATACTGAGCATTATTTCGGTTTATTAGCAGTGTAAGTAACGTACAAATTAAAAATAAAAACAAGACAAAAAATTTCTGCATAGGGACTCGACCCCTCGACTCTCAAATTCCCGTTCTGAACTGTTTTCGCTGCGCCAACCGCTGTCTGAAAACCACGCTAACATACGTTGTTCATGCCTCGCTCGATCCGCCCTAAATGTGCTATTTTAGCTAAACACTAGGCCATCTGAAGCTTCCACTTCAATCACTTTCATTTCTGCATATTCCATAAATTTGGACGACATTGGTGATGATGAGTACGCGTGGTTCCCTTGTGAGTGTGGTATCACTTCACACGACAGGAAAAAAACTTTTCCACGATCATGTATTTACTCTCTGCCAACCACGGTAGCTACGCGTGCGAAGGCGCAAGGCTATGAGGCCAGGCGCAGCCTTCGTAAACATCTGGCATGATACGAATGATCTATAGGGAGTATGACGTCATGACAGTTGGGCGACCGGTAAGAAGACGCAATGCATTCAAGTACGCACGTGGTAACAGTGGCGTAACTACGAAGGTGATTAGGGGGATCAGTCCTCCCTCAGACCAAATAAAAATACGCAATTCGCTGATTATTTAGTTTGGATGAAACCAATCATTGGATTAATGACAAACGACTGGATTGTGTACGTTTATAGTCCCTACTTCATAATTGATTGCCACGGTGGGTGAGTGGTTATCGTGTCAGACAGCCAACCCCAAGCTTGCATGTTCGCTCCTGACCGTCGGCTTTCAAAAATCACGATACGCATGTCATACGATTTTGGCATGTTAAAGAACCCATTTGAATTCAGTAGGCCGTGTTCATAATGACAAAATTAATCTCGAGATTTTCCGCCAACACAAAGTTCCTCATTTCTCTACTACCTAGGTAAAAAGGGCTATAGTGTCAAGGATCTTAGATATCTAACCTCCTTGACTTTCATAGCACTTCAAGGAGAGATAAAATTTGACATGCAAGTTGCCCTCTGGGCTTCAATTTACAAAGCTTGCACCCGGCATCCGAGGCCATACGATGTTATTATTATTATTATTATTATTATTATTACTTAATAATTCAAGAACGTTTATTCTTACTCGTATAAAATTTTAGTGATCCCTAAACTGTCAGTTGTTTAAGGTATGAATATACGTTTGAAGTGACATCTTTGACCAAAAGATAAATTTTCCTTTTTTCATTGTAAATGAAAGCCTTATGTGCATGTCCAAATCAATATTTCATCTCGATATTCCCCCTGTAAATAGTTTTAAAAAACTATTTAAGGGGGTGCGTGTGCACATGTCAAGGGAGCGCGGGTCCACACCATCTTATAATAATATAATAATACTGTAATAATAAATCCCATAAGGGCTATGGCCTCTTGCTTTGCAAGGAATTGCTCAGTTTTAACTCATCAGGAGAGCAAATCCTGAGGAGCATTCGGGATCATTCTTTCTGATTGGGCCTTCTATATTGATGTGTAGCTGATTAAAGATTAAGTAAATTATATTACGCTGGTATAACATTCGCGACAACAATCTGTTAAATAAAAACATATTCGTTCATTTCTTAGTCTGGCGATATCAAGGCCTCACATATCCATTAGTGTCACGAAAATCATAATATCCATCAACCAATATCTGGGAGCTTCCCATTACCACTAAGCACACAGCTTACCCTGTCTAAGCACTTGAACAATGACAGAAACAGCCAAGTCTTCACTCTTCAGTATAATCTATAATCTGAACCGTTTCAAATAAAAGGGATTTTTAAAATGTATTACAAAACATTACCGGTGGAGTTATATCATCTAGTTTGGATGCAGATACCTATCTTAGTTGCATCTAAATATCCCGGAATATCATGTAAGGTATACATATTACGAAAATGGCATATATTAGGTAACAGTGCAAGTTTATTATCCAGGTTCATTACTCCCGAAAAATATTTATGTTTAATATGTCTAAGTTAGTTTATTTGGTCATATAAAAATGTGTAATTCATTTACATTATTCTCAGAATTAAAATCTATAATATTTTATGCCTTTCAAATCAACAAAATATACATCAAAAATTGGCATAGGAATATTATTGATATATCAGATTAAAGCTAATGAATGTAGAAATGCTGCGAACTAGGATATTTTGGATACTTCGAATACTTAAGCCACCTTCATTATTTCAAGCAATGATAAAATTGCGTTTCTTATTTCTAAAGTGAAAAAAAATCTCCTACACTCTGTATGTTGCAGATAACTGCTTGATTCTTGTTCAGAACATTATATGCGTTAAATGGAAAAACTCAGTAAAATACATTTGATGATTGAATAATATTTAGTTATTTTAGGACATTTTGAAAAATTGTCATTTGTTATTCTATTTTTCAGAAATCCAGAACACAAAGTTTTTGATACAAAACATCATTGATGGTTGGGTTACATGTGTGACGAGATAAATTTTTCAGAGTAATCGGTTCAAAACTGCAGATTTTCGTCCTGAACGTATATAACGTACATACCGTAAGAAAACCGGGTGAGTTAGCCGTGGTCGTTACGGCATGACTGCTGGCAGTCGCTCACATCCGGGAGGCGAGGAGGTTCGAATCCCCCAGCCGGCAACCTTGAAGATGGTCTTCTGTGGTTTCCCATCTTCCTTCCAGGCAAATGCCGGGGTTGGTCCCTAACTATAGGCCACAGCCGCTACCTTCCAACTCCTCGTCCTTACATTCCAACTTCCCTCCCCAACGGTACTTGTAGCTCACCCATTGGGTGTCCGTCTTGAAGCAGCTACAAAACTGGCAAGCCGAACTTGTCCTCGGACACTCCCGGCAATAAAAGCCATACGCTTTCCAGCTTTTGGACATTGAGTGGTGCAAATAAAACGCATCAAATACTATCGAGATCAACCATTAAAACATGTAGTTTTACTATAATTTATTATGTCTCATTTTGCCGAACCCCCCAGCACAAAGCAAAAACAAACACACAACCAAAAACACGAAGCAGAAAACAAAAAAACACGAAGCAAAAGCGAACACAAAAACATAAACATAAACAAAAACACAAAGCAAACGCAAAATCAGGCACAAAAAACACAAAGCAAACAAAAAATCAAGAAAAAAAGCACAAACCAAACACAAAATCATGCAAAAAACACACAGTCAAAAAGCAATAACAAAATATCAAAAGCATAAACACAAATAATGTCAAGTAGTTCCGTGAAAAACTAAAGAGGCTACTTTTCTTTAAATCTAAGATTCATACCAAGGATAAATCTACAGTAAACACTATCCTCATATCTAGAATAATGATGAAATTAAGTTGGTAATGCTGTAATTTTTAATTACTTCGAAATAAACCTGAAATAGTGTAATCTAATAGAGCGCTACAGTTGGCAGCCCTGGTGACTGAATATAGGCCTATTAGTTCCATCTTTTAAGGTACAGAATGCGTATACAAAATTTGGTTGAAGTATAATGGATAGTATGGACGTTACATGCAGTTAGACATTGGATCTATCAGCGCACGTAATTTCATGTTGGCAACAATGTCATGTATGTGTTGCTCAGAATTAATCTGAAATATTATGAACTATTATTGCTCCAATTTTGGATGAAATCCATTTGTTAGTATAAAAGTTAAACGTATATAAAATTTGGAGCTGTCAGAAAGCTTAGAATCATGTTGACAGCACTGACGTATATTAGTTACCGTACTCCAAATTAATCTAGAATGACAGGTACCATGCGCATGCAAAGTTTAGAGCTGTTGGCTTGCATACTTTCTGATATATTGAAATTAGAGAAAAAGAAATAGAGAGCATTTATTAACAGTTGGCAGCCCTGGTTGTTCTTAAGAATACGCAAAGTCAATCATTTATGTTATGCAAAGCACTAACGAAATTTGGTTGAGAAACATTTGTTAATATATAAGTTACATGGATTTAAACATTGGGCCTGTCAGGAAGCTTCGAATCATGTTGGCAACACTGTCATGTATGGACGCCTGAACATTAATCTGAAATTATATTATCTATGCGTGTGCCAATTTTGGAACAGTTCGCATGCATAACTTCTGAGATATCCAACATAGAGCTCAAATTTCAATTGTGATTTTTCAGTAGTTGGTAGCACTGGCGTCATTTTGAAATATGACCGTGAGATATTCAGGTATAGATCTTTACGCATACCAAATTTGGTTCCGAAAGCTGCGGTCGTTTAGGAATAGATAGGATGGGGTTGGGGGAGGGGGGAGCATACACAGATAGACGTTCAGACATACAGACAGACACACATCTGCCCGGGTGATCTCATAAGACTACTTTATCAACATTTTTGACAAGTGTGGAAAGTAGGCTAGTAAAAATCCAAACAGAAACAAGTAGGCCTAGTTCCGAGATGAACTAAATAGATGTATTTTCATATATCCTGCTGCTAATCTGTTTTAAAGCCGCTGGCTGCGAGCGGAGCGAGCAAGCCAGCGGCGCTAGTAACCAGGTACCGTTGCGAATATGCGCTACTCTGCCTGGTGTATTTTATTTTAGGGACCTAAGTTTAGAGTTCATTTTATCAATAAGTTATAGTTCTTTGTATAATAATAATAATAATAATGTAGGTTTACCGCCGGAAGCGATGTGTCGGCCCCGTAGCGGCCGACAATCGCTTCGGCGGCACGTGTATAACTTGATGCTTTGTTTTAAAATGTATTTGATATAATTTGATGATGAGTAAAAGTTTTAATTATTTTTGTTTGAGGGGGAATAAATAGTTGTCATAGCAGTCGGCTCTGTTTAGTTTCGACGCCTGATGTTCTGGCTATAATATGTAGCGTGCGCCATGGCCGGCGTTCCAACAGCGTCAGCTTAGTAATAATAATAAGAAGAATGGTTTGAAAAGTTAAATTTTAAGCTTTAGGAAGGAAGACAGACCTCTAGTGGGTTGGCGTTTGATAGCATGAAATGTTGGAAAGACCTGTAGTTGGTTAGTTTGTTAAAAAATATAATAATAATATAATAAGCCTCGCTATTTTTCATATATCCCACTGGTCTTTTCTATCAATACTCTCCCGCTTATTAAAGTTTGGTTGGTTGGTTCCTTAGTTTAGGGGCTGCAACAACGCGATCATGTAGCCCCGTGTACTTTGGGTGTGTGTAGAATCAGTCTGATAACCGGTGTAAATTGTGACGGCTATAGTGTGTGTTATCTGTGATTCAGGTAGAAGGACTGCTGACGATTAATTTTTTCAAGTAGTTCCCACTTTTACCACCAAATGCTACCTTCACGACACGTAGCTGCTGACGTGGCTACTAAATGCCATCGCTTACAGCCCCTGGTGGCGAACGTTGGAACTAATATAGCGTTATCAAACTAACCTACTAATATTAGCTTCCACAAGTGTAGTTAGTAGAAGGTTCTTTTTCATGCCTTAAATCTATGACATGGGACCGCCGGCATTACTTCCCCTCCGAAGGAAGGCATACTGAGGGATTTTTAACGCTCTTAAGGGTATACGGAAAGGGATTTTTGGAAAAAATGCCATTTCCCTTTTTTTTGCATAATATTAAACTGTGGAGTTTGCTCTTTTAAATGACATATAAATCATGAGGATACTACCCGTAGAAGTATATTATTTTAACCCTTTACTGTATGTAGGGGCAGAGTAAGTTTTACGGCATATCATATAATTCCATTATGGCATTCCACATCACCTACGAGTGTTAAGGATTTAGCGCCAATTAAAAATTGTTGGTAAATCTAAGACACTAAACGCCAATTGAATATCGAAGCTTGAAATGTTGTACACCAAATAATTCATGCAGTAGAGGGTCCAGGAATGCACTAATGCACTAATGTTGAAACTTTGAAGTCGATTTCTCACAAGTTCATTTTCGGTAGATTTCATTATTGCAATGGGTACCATGTTTCGACTTCCGGAAAATTTCGACATATCTTCGCATTTCACATCCCCCAGCCCCCAAAACTACCGTCAGTTCAAAAGTTTATATATAATTTATGTATATATGTATCTATCTATCTATCTATCTATCTATCTATCTATATATATATATATATATATATATATATATATCACATTCTTGTGGACACGATAACTGCCGTAATTCTACCCCTATCAGTTTGAATTTTTTACATAATAAGTATCCCATTAAAATCTCAGTCGAGTTTGTTAATGGGCAAAATCGGTCGAAGGGGGTGAAAATGGGGGGATTTTTTCGAAAAAGTGAAATTTCGCTATAACTCTCTTAATCCGTGAAATATCGAATCCATTCAAAGTTCATAATATGTATCGGATAAGTGCCAAAAATTTATGTCAAATAAGTTTTTTGATAGCTCCAAACATTGACCAAAGGCGTGGAAAAAGTGGGTTTTTCGGGAAACATTAATCATATCTCTCTTAATAGGCACAATATCAAGAACGTACACAATGGAAAGTATTCCCCTAATAATTACCTAAAACTTTTGTCTGAAATAATTTTTGATATGACCCACCATTACGCCAAGGGATGAGAAAAACAAGAAGTTCCGTGACGAACTAAAGAGCCTACTTTTCTTAAAATTTAAGATTCATGCCAATGATTAATCGATATGGATCTATCTAGAATAATGACGAAATTAAGTTGGTAATATCGAAGTTTCTAATTAGTTCGAAATACTGTATCCCTGGCATAATGTAGCCTAATAGAGCACTACAGTTGGTAGCCCTGGTGACTGAATATATTCTTAGTTCCATCTCTTAAGGTACAGAATACAAAATTTGGTTGGAGTCCAATGAATACCATGGACGTTAAATGCAGTTAAACATTGGATCTAACAACGCGCGTAAAATCATGTTGGCAACAGTGTCATGCATGTATTGGTCAGAAATAATCTGAAATAATATGATCTATTGTTGTGCCAATTTTGCATGAAATCCATTAGTTAGTATAGAAGTTACATGCATTTTAAAATTGGACCTATCAGCAGGCTTAGAATCATGTTGGCAGCACTGACGTGTATTAGTTACTCCAAAGTAATCTAGAATGCCAGGTACTATACGTGTGCAAAGTTTAGAGCTATTGGCTTGCATTCTTTCTGATATATTGATATTAGGGTAACAAAAATAAAGACAGCATTTATTAACAGTTGTCAGCCCTGGTTGCTCTTAAGAATACGCATAGTCATAGCTGTTATGGTACACATAGCACATACGAAATTTGGTTGAAATCCAAATGATAGTATGGAAGTTACATGTATTTAAATTTGGACCTCTCAGTAGGCGTAGAATCATGTTGGTAGCACTGACGTGTATAAGTTACTCCAAATTAATATAGAATGTCATGTACTATACGTATGCATAGTTTAAAGCTGTCGGCTTGCATACTTTCTCATATATATTGGTATTTGGATAAAAGAAATTAAGAGTATTTTTAACAGTTGGCAGCACTGGTGGTTCATAAGAATACGTTCAGTCATATCTGGTTATGTACACGTACTACATACGAAATTTGGTTGAATTCCAATTGATAGTGTAGAAGTAATATGCATTTAAATATTGGACTAATCAGTAGGCTTATAATCATTTTGGCAACACTGCCATGTATGGCCTTCTGGAAATTAAACTGCAATATTATTATCTATATGTGTGCCGATTTTGAAATAGCTCCCATTCATACCTTCCAAGATATCCAACATGGAGCTCAAATTTCAATTGCGATTTTTCAGCAGTTGGTATCACAGACATCATTTTCAAATATGGCCGTGAGATATTCAGGTATAGATCTTTACTCCTACCAAATTTTATTTCGATTGCTCCAGCCGTTTAGGAGTTGATACGGGGGGGGGGGGACACACACACACAGCCAGACAGACAGACTTACAGAAGGACAGACAGACATACATTTTCCCGGATCGATCTCATAAGACTACTTTTTCCTCATTTTTGCAAAATGTGAAAAGTAGGCTAATGATTTCGGAATTAAAGAAAATGCCAAGTGCTATCAGAGGTTACCATGACAACGCTTCTAAATTGATGAGGGATGAGCTATCAGAGGTTGCCAAGACAACGCCATTGACGAGATCACATTAATTTTTAGCCTACTTTTCACACTTTGCAAAAATGAGGAAAAAGTAGACTTATGAGATCGATCCGGGAAAATGTGTCTGTCTCTCTGTCTGTCCTTCTGACTGCCTGTGTGTCCTTCTGTATGTCTGGCTGGATGGCTGTGTGTGTGTGTCCCCCTCTATCAACTCCTAAACGGCTGCAGCAATCGAAACCAAATTTAGTATGAGTAAAGATGTATACCGGAATATCTCAGGCCCTTATTTGAAAAAAGATGTCAGAACGCACTAGAATTTGAGCTCCATGTTGGATATCTTGGAATGTATACATGGGAGCTATTCCAAAATTGGCACACATGTAGATAATACTATTTCAGTTTAATTTCCAGGAGGCCGTATATGACAGTGTTGCAAAAATAATTTTAAGCCTTCTGATAGGTCCAATTTCAAAATGCATATAACTTCTACACTATCAATTGGATTTCAACCGAAATTGGTATGTAATATGTGTACATAAGCAGATATGACTGAGCATATTCTTAAGAGCCACCAGGGCTGCCAAATGTTAATAATTGTTCTCTCAATTTTTTATCCATATACCAATATATCAGAAAGTATGCAAGCCGACAGCTTTAAACTATGCACAGGTATATTACCTGACATTTTACATTAATTTGGAGTAACTTATATACGACAGTTCTACCAACATGATTCTAAGCCTGCTGATAGGACCAATTTTTAAATACATGTAACTTCTATACTGTCAGTTGGATTTCAACCAAATTTCGTATGTGATATGTGTAACATAACAGACATGACTATACGTATTCTTAAGGGCAATCAGGGCTGCCAACTGTTAATAAATGGTGTCTATATTTTTTACCCTAATATCAATATATCAGAAAGTATGCAAGCCAACAACACTATCCTTTGCACACGTATAGCACCTGACATTCTAGATTAATTTCGAGTAATTAATATAAGTCAGTGCAGCCAGCATGATTCTATGCCTGATGATAGCTCCAATTTTAAAATACATGTAACTTCTATACCAACAAATGGATTTCATCCAAAATTGGCACAAAAAGATATCATAATATTTCAGATTATTTCTGACCAGCACTCGCATGACATTGTTGCCAACATACTTTTACGTGTACTAATAGATCCAATGTCTAACTCCATGTAACGTCCTTTGGACTTCAACCACATTTTGTATTCTGTACCTTAAGAGATGGAATTAAGAATATATTCAGTCACCAGGGCTGCCAACTGTATTGCTCTATTAGGCTACATTATGCCTAGTATACAGTATTTCGAATTGATTAAGACATTTCGATATTACCAACTTAATTTCGTCATTATTCTAGATAAGTTCATATACTGTAGATTAATCACTGGCATGAATCTTAATTTTAAGAAAAGTAGGCTCTTTAGTTCGTCACGGAACTTCTTGTTCCATCAGACTATGAGGGAAGCGGCTAACTGGTAGCATACTGAACTCCTATGCCCAACGTCGCTGGATCAAAGCCGGCCAAAGTCGCCTGATTTCCTAAGAGCGCTAAAAATCCCTCAGCATGCTTTCCTTCGGAGGGGAAGTTACAACATTCGTTGCAAGTTACTGGTTGCGGTGGCATCTAGCAGCCACGTTCACAGCTAGGTGTGGTTGAAGGTAGTATTTGGTACAAAATTAGGTACTACTACTTAAAATTGACCGTCTGCAGACCTTACCTGAATTACAGACCAATACAGCCATCACAATTAACACCGTTTATCAGACAGATTCTACACACACCCAATGTACACGGGGTTACATGACCACGTTGCCGCAGCCCCTAAAGTGAGGAACCAACCAACATATCTGCGGGAGAAAAAAAATGCGTGAAGAAGTAACAGACTGTTAGATAGTTACACATTAGTTCCAAACCTTGCATAAGGACAGTGTGATCACAAGTATAACAAGTAGTTCCGTGAAGAACTATACAGCCTATTTTCATATATCCTACTCATGTTAATTGCCTCTATCTACATACAAAATTTCAGTTTAATTGCTGTAACAGATTCGTAGATATTGAGAACCGTCTAAATATTTCAGATGGTCGCGAGATTGGATTTTTATTTTTGTACTATGACATTAAGATTACTGTGTACGTGTGGTATACAAACTGCAATCGCATGATTAGAACACAAGAAGTAAAAACGAGATTTTAAAATTACGCACAGCAGCCATCTTGTGATTATGCAAACAATTGAAATACATTAGATGCCAGTGGATCGACATTTGTATAAGCATTTAACGTGCAACGTTTCCCGGCACTCGGATAGTTAATTCGCGAGAAACGTCCATTTAAATATTTATACTTCGCGTCGCCGCCATGTTGGATTTGTGCTCACCAGGTTACTGAAAGTCCTATAGGTGAGCATATGTTCATAGTCTCTATGAACATTAAAAAATTCAGTTTGGTTGCTGTAAAAGATTCATAGATATTGAGAACCGTCTAAATATTTCGGAAGCTCGCCATTTTGGATTGTTATATGTATAGGCCATAGAATTATGCACCATTCAAGGACAATTATTGCCTAGGTTCATTATTCAAACTTTCACTTCGATCGCATGATTACGACACAAGAAATAAAAACTTAATTTTAAAATTTCGCACAGCCGCCATCTTGAGGATATGTAAACAATTGAATTTAATTAGATGGCAGTGCATTACAAACTGCAAAATCATTTAGTGTACCACTTTTCACGGCGCTCAGAGAGTAAAATCACGAGAAGAGTCTATTAAAATATTTCAAATTCGCTTGGTCGCCATGTTCGTTTTTTACTTTACAGGTTTAAGAAATATACATAGGTAAACTTGTATCAGTACCCTTTATCACCGTACAAAATTGCAGGGTGATATCTGTAATAGTTTCGGAGATATAGAATGTCAGTGAAATATTTCGCACAACCGCCATTTTGAGGTTATGTAAACAATGGAACTAAATTAGACTGAAATGCATTATAATGTGTATAAACAATTGCTGTACCAAGTTTCATTACGTTTGGATAGTTAAATCGCGAGAAAAGTCTATTTAAAAGTCTCAAATTCGCTTGGCTGCCATGTTGGTTTTGTAGTCACCAGGTTTTTGAAAGTCTCATAGGTGAACTTCTAGTAGTGCCCTTTATCACAGAACACAATTTCAGGGCGATATCGGTGATAGTTTCGGAGATACTGAATGCTAGTGAAATATTTCGCACAGCCGCCATGTTGGATTGGTGGGACGTAACAAAATTTGAAGGGCACGGTCGAGGTCGCCAAGAATAGCGTTATGAACTTACCGAGTTTCATTGAAATCGCTCCAGCCGTTTAGATTTTATTAGGGGGGGGGGGACACGCACACACCACACACACACACACACGCACACACACACGGACAAAAGGTGATCTCATAAGCCTATTTTTTCAAAATTGAAAATAGGCTAAAAATGAACCCCAAATGACAAGAAGGTTACCATCCCCATAAGACAATAAAATGTTCAAAATATGCATAGAAAGACGGAAAAAAAGTTAATTAACCTCCAATTGTAAAGTAATTTCTCGCAATAAATGAGGTCTGATCCTCCTACGAAAACCTGCATATTTTGCCCCGTGGCTCATGATCTCGAGATTAACGGTCACGTTAAACTACAAGCTTCCTTTTCCATATTTTGCCTATTATAGCCTAACCCCAAGTTTGCCCGGTGAAATCTACCTCCGCCTTCCGGCGTGCCGAGAGGAGTTTTTTTTTTACTTGTAAAAGGTACATTATCTCCGGAACTAATAGTGCTATCATTGTGAAATTTTCAGGACTCCTTTGTATGAGTATTCTATACTATCTGAAACTGTAAAAACAAGCTTATTGTTAAATTTCTGGGTTATTTTGAAAAATATTCATGAGAAAATTCATGAGATAATTTGTAAAAAAAAATTGCATTATTTTAAAAATCCATATTTTCTAAACAGTACCCTTTTTTTAAGACAATAGTTTCAGTACTACGCCAACACATTAGTTTATAACATATCAAAAAATCAACTCTTTATCTTGTATAGTCCCTGAGAAAAAGTTCTTTAAAATGCCACAACTTTAGCATTGTTAAGATAGGGCTTTCCGTATACCCTTAAAAAAATCCGACTTCGGCCGGGATTCGTGATTTTCATTTTTTTTTCAACTTTCCATTCCAGGTAAATGCCCAGATGGTTCGTAACTTATGGCCATGGCCGCATCCTTCCCGATCCTCATCTAAGTTACAAATACACACACTAGTACAGCCATTAGAATTAATACACACACCCAAGTACACCGGACCAGGATGTCCAAGCCCCTCAAATAAAACAACAAAATGTACGCGATAAAGTGTTGCTCCTACTTACTTGTGTCTGGTCCTCCTATCGTATTATACGATGCAGAGGAACGCACCCTAGTGAGTGAAACATCGACGGAGAAGTCAATTAATGTTGTTAGGAAGTTTGAAGCCGTTGTGGAGAGATCTCGCTGGACGAGTGGACGGTAAATATACCTACTCTAACACTCGAAACTTTTGACGTTTCAGTTACAACATGCGTTCATATAGCAGTGGATAGCGCAAGAGTTGAAGGACTGACAGTGGTAGCTACGCTCGCTAACGCACAGCGCTAGGCCATAGGGCCAAGCTATCTCCGGATTCGTTAGACGTGGGTTCGAGCCCCACCGTCGGCCATCCTTGAAATGGTTCTCCGTGGTTTACCCATTTTCAATTCCAGGCAAAAGCTGGTACGGTACCTTCTGACAGGCCACGGCCGCTTTCTTCACATCCTAGCCCAGAATCATCTTCATTCATTTCATCTCTCACTAACCTCTCTCAAGAGGTTGGCGTCAGGAAGGGCATCCTGACGTAAAACAATCTGCCACATAGGTTTTCATCGCATGTCATCTCCGGCCCCGTTTGATAAGCGTGATTAATAAGGGGTATTTATTTTATTTAGCGTATGGCTGGAGATACAATAGTTAACATGGATAGGGTCTATATATATATTATGTATGTCCAGATTTGTTATGTATTCTAGAACTCCAGGAGTCACATGAGCAAAGTCACTAACACAGACGGACAGACAGACAGACAGACAGACAGACAGTGCAAGACTTGTAGGAAATGAAATACTGGGTCATTGCGTTTTATATGACTGAACTTTCAGGCTTCCTTCGACATGCTGAGCCTAGGCGTTTCACAATTATTACTAACATCAGTGGCGAAGCGTGAGGAAATACACAGGGGTGTTGTTTGGAGGTGCAATCATGTGAGAGCACCCTCCTCCTACACTTATTGCATCCCCAGACACTATTCCAAGAATCTTCCTACGCTGTTCATTTGATGTGCATACTTCTCCGGAATTAGGCTTACTCTAGTTCAGGCCCTCCCAGGTTGCATGCACCGGTGTAAAAGATGACTTTGCTGAGTTGAGCACAGTTCAAGTCCCCATTCCTCGATTTCGTTCCATAGCGCTATCTCTGTCACTCTCGACAATGCCTTTAAACCAATGCATTTTGTTCATATTCGAGAAAATTGGTACACAAATCGTTTGTTTGAACCACCTCACGCCTTTTAACATCTTCGATTTTTATATGTTCGTCAAATTTGCAAGCACTGCTGCTCTCAAAAGTCGTTTGACATCTTGCTTTTTGGAGCAGTATACCTCTCACATCTGATAACTGAATTATGCTAAAAGGTTTCACAATAAATGGCGCGCGAGTCGCTTCAACAAATGAATGTTGGCTTGTGAATCGTTTCAACAAATGAACTTTGATAAGTTGTTATGCGCACGCCCGTGAAGATTTCTCGTGTGTCGGAAAGCCTTCTGATTTATTCATGTACGCACCAGATGGAAATATAAAAAATATTGCGTATACAAAAGCACTTCAATAAACAGAATTTTATTCTTTTTTCTTAGTCGTTTACCCTCCAGGTTGGTGGAACCCATGGACTCAGCGAGGGAACTCACCACAACCGCCTCTACGGGCAGTGTCCTAGAGCTGGGAACATCTAATCGGAGTGGATACAACTGGTGAGGTGTGATTGGCACCTCGCCCAGGCGGCCTCTCCTGCAAAGCGAACAGGGGCCTCATGAGGGAAGGTAATGGATGGTCAGGATGGATAGGCAAGGAAGAGGGAAGGAGGCGGCCGTGGCCTTGAAGAAGGTACCATCCCGGCATTTGCCCGAAGACGAAGTGGGAAACCACGGAAAACCACTTCGAGGATGGCTGAGGTGGGATCGAACCCCCTCTACTCATTTGGAACACCCGAGGCTGAGTAGACCCCGTTCCAGTCATCATACCACTTTTCAAATTTCGTGGCAGAGCCGGGAATCGAACCCAGGACCTCCGGGGCGGCAGCTAACCATGCTGACCGCTACGCTACGGAGGCGACACATAAACAGAATTACAACTCAAAAACTTATTACCTTGATTGGCATTGCAACACATGCCGGGTATGTTTCTTAACTTGAAGGGGATTTTGTAAATAATTGAAATTTTATATTTTTCCTCCTGATGAGAACCGCATTGGTTGGTTCCTAAGTTTAGGGGCTGCGACAGCGCGGTCATGTAGGCCTATGTACTTTGGGTGTGTGTAGAATCTGTCTGATAACCGGTGATAATTGCGATGGCTGTATTAGTGTGTGTTATCTGTTTTCAATTCAAGTAAGGACTGCAGCTATTCAATTTTCAAGTAGTTCCTACTTTTGCTACCAAACGCCACCGTCAACGACAACTAGTTCTGAACTGGTTACTAGATGCCACCCCAGTTAACTCCTGGCAAAGAACGTTGGAACTTAAGAGCGTTAGTCAAATCTAACCTATAATTTAGCTTCACACAAGTGTAATTAGTGGAAGGTTCTTTTACATGCCATTAATCTATGACAGGGGACCGCTGGCTTTACTTCCCCTCCGAAGGAAGGCATACTGAGGGATTTTAACGCTCTTAAAAATAATAGGACTTCGGCCAGGTTTGAACTCGCGATCTTGGGCATAGAAGCTCAGCATGCTACCAACTACGCCACCGAAGCCGCTTTCTCCACTTGTGTGTTAGGTAGTCAGCCCGAAGGCTGGTTGGATCCTCAAAAAGTACCGCCGTTACGTTATGTGAGTAGATACCCACAAAAACCCAAGGCAGCGCTATTTTGAGGCGTTCTAGGCAAGAAGAGGAGTGAGGTAGTTTGCCATTGCTTTCCTCACTTTCTCCACTTAAGTGGCGATTATCTTTGAAAGCTTTCGCTTTTGGCCGATGTCACTGAAAGAGACAGTCATGTACGAGAACAAGTCACAGATTTACCCCAAGGACAGCGGACTCCCCATTGAAATTTTATATGACGTGATGATACCGTACATTTATCACTAAAGTACAGTAGTTATTCTTTCATTTTGGTAGTTTAGTTTTGAGTCACTTTTGGATATTTGGTAGTTGACTGTATACAGTTGGTACAAGTTTAGAGATTTTAGAAGAAAATGGTCATAGTAGGCAGTAACAAGAGAACATTTCAAATACAGGAGTGAGTCACTATGCTTTTAGGTTGTTGGACACATAATTTGAACGGAGAATGACGCCAGAGGCAATTACGAAAATTTACGACCGACGGCTCACAAATCTTCGACGAACGTTTTATCAAGTCCTCATCGCATCACGCATGTGTCAGGGAATCGTATTACTCCACAGAGGACGATATAATTAATGGCGTTCGTTCATATATACAGCGTCCCACTTCAACACAATGCTGACGAGGTCACGTGTGGCTATAGGATTCCGCGTGATTTTGAGTGTACTGAGCACTGAAGCTGGCTTTACTCTCAAGCTTTAATCTTGGACTCAGCTGTTCGGAGCTAGTTCATGGCTTTATACAGTGTTCCATTACACGGACTACTAACATGGTTTACTTTCCTACGTGCCATTGCAATACTGAGAGCTTGTTCTAGTACCTACCACATTACTTTGAACTATAATCAGGAATACTTTGAACTATTATCTGGATTACTTTGAATTATGCTCTGGAATACTTTAAACTAATATCTGGATTATTTTAAACTATAATCTTAAGTACTTTGAATAATACTTGGAATACGTACTTTAAACTAATACAGTACCATATCTTGAATACTTTAAACTATGATCTGGAATACTTTAAACTCTGCTTTGGAATACTTTCAAATAATATCTGGAATACATTCAACTAATATCGAGAATACTTTGAACTATGTTCTGGAATACTTTGGACTATAATCTGTAATACTTTGGACTATAATCGGGAGTTTGGCTTTTGGAATTAATTCATGGACAAGTGTCAAGAGTAGGGTTTCATCATTCTTAACATTTCACACGTTATCATCAGCTGTGATTCGGAGTAGTTGTCTATTATTACAGGAAGAGCTACGCTTACAGTTGGACTATATACCAACATATATATGTAGATACATACTGTACCGAGTTGCAGTGGCGTAGCTAGACCTGAAGGGGCCCCGGGGCAAGAAGTTGAAATGGGCCCCCCTCATTATATTTTGAAAACCTGACCTAACTGCAGGCCTCTAATATTACCGTAATAATGTTTGATAATAAGAACTTATCAAAGTGACTTTATGCACTTTTCAAATTCCTCCCCCCTTGCTACTTCCCATTTTCTAGAAATATTTAATTTATACTTTGGCTGTTGGCTCCTTAAAATGTGCTAAATAATTACGATGAATAATAGCTATAGCTTTTCAATTTGTGAAATTGTGATATCGTAATAAGAAAACTACGTCTACACAAATATCAATTAGAAAGAGAAGAGAACTGCATGTAAATATATATTTTAAGTACACATATTTGTTCTTTTATTACTGACAATAATGAAGCTTGAGTAGAAAACGAAAGGGAACAGATAGGATCGTCTATGAAGTACTAGGCTTTAAAAATAAAATACCCGCCAGGTCGATAGCTCAAAATTATAAATGTATTGTAGAAATAACTTGAAATAAAATAAATCTATGAATTTTTACTCAATGTTTATAAAAAGAATTGTTGAGTTATTATTATTAAACAAACTATATAAAACAAATAAACTTATCAACTAACCTAATTTACACAAAACTTTTTTTCCTACTTCTTGCATCTGCAAACATGTTAATTACATGTGAGAAGTTAAGTTTTCAAGCTCTTTCATTTTCAATCGATACAAGCGCCAACCCACTTAAACGCTCTTGGCTCATTGTGCTTCTTAGGTAGGACTTGAAAATTTTCAGCTTGGATAAAGATCTTTCTGCTTTAGCCACTGTGATCGGTACAGTCAAGAACATAAAACAAGCAGTACACACGTCAGGATAACTTGCAACCAGAATGTGATTTTCAATGTAGAGGTCTATTAGTTGCTTAACACTCGAAACTTTCTTAATTTTAGAGGAAAAAGATGCACGCACGCTGGAAATTTGTGCAGGAAATTTTGGTGACACATGATCAGAAAAAGTCTCGGCGAACAATTTTGCCTCTTTAATCAGTTCGTCATCGGAAGCATTGTTCAAGAAATAAAGCTGAACCACATTTTAGGCATTAATAAACTGACTTCATGCCTTCAAATCTGTTGTTTAACTGAGCCATAATTGTATCAATCATGGGGTAAAACACAGTTACCCGAAATCTAGCTTCAGGATTGGGAAATCGGTGGTCTACACTCAGTTCATCAAAATGCTTTTCAACTTGCTTTAGTCTTTTCTCAGGAAACTCACAGGGTATTCCGCACATGGAGCCCATAGTTGAAGCTTCTTTTACAAGGTCCTAAAATGAATTTCATAGTTCTGTAACACCTAATAGATCAAAAGCTTAAACAATATCCATAGATTGGAGACATTTAGATACGATGTTCAGTTGCTGCAAAATCTTTGTTTGTACAACTAACAGAAGCACAAATTAAAAATTTTCAATTTTATTTTTCAATCCTATTGCATCATTCCTTTCTTTTGCCTTATTACTTGTCAAAATAAATTTGGATAGCTCTCCAAATACATCGCCAAACCTCTACTTTAAAGAAAAAAACTGCTCCATACCTTCCTGACCATCGTGATGGGTTGAGTGTTTTTATCGTCATGTTTGCATTTTCAGATGCATCTTGCAGCCCCAGCCAGTGTTTTATACGGTGTCCAAAAAAGTTGTAGACATTTTGTACATCCTCAAAAAACGGTGATATTTCACGATTGGCTTCTACAGCGTCTTTCAACACCAGATTTAAATTGTGACTTGCACAATGTACAAAATATGCATGTGGCACGAACTCTTGAATCTTTTTCTGCACTCCATTTTATACTCCACTCATTACGCTTACGCTGTCATAACCATGGACACGACATTTTTTTTTCAATTCAAGACCTTTATCTTTATAAATTCCACTATTCTACTTATCAAACCAAAGGCACTTTGATCTTCAACTTTTGTAAAAGAAGTAAACATCACGAAAATCTTTATATCTTTGTTTTTTTTCATCATTTACCACTTTGACGTGTTCCTGAAAACTTTACTTAACTGATCAACGTTACTTATATCCTGAGTTGTATTCATAATAACAGAGAAAAAAGGAGAGCTATGTATTTCATATTTTATTTCTTTCAGAACTTCATTTGCCATCAAAGAAATAACCTCATTTTGGATGCTAGGGCTTAATTAGTTTACACTTCCTGCTGGCTTTTGCAAAGGGTTTTTGGTACAGGGTCATAGTCAGACAGAAATTCTATTATAGACAAGAAATTTCCTTTATTTGGATCTTCCATTTTACTATTTCTTCCGCGGAAAGCAAGGATACAGGTGGCCAAAGTTAAAGAAACATTAACATTTATTTCTAGAACGTTCCTCCAGTAATTTTTCCCTTCTTTTAACTGTATTTCTAAAGCATCACTCATTGTTTCATCACTCTTCTATTTCTCAAATATAACACCAGAAAATATGTGGTCATTCGATTGTTCATGAGTTTTAAATCTATCATAAAGATGTTTCCAGTCGTTTAGTCCCGTACTACCGAAAGTGTTCTCTGAATGTTGTGGGAACAGCCAACATGGTTGACAGTAGACACGGTCTAACTTTTGCGAATAGCAATGCCCGAGTCTGTTACATTTCATCCCAGAACCTGATATAAAACTGTAGTAATTAGTTTAAAAATGATCTTTTACTTCCTCGTCCATCAGGCTGATTTGGAAAGGAACCACGAGGTTGATAAGGTCCTGATGCTGTGATTAACCTTTTCATTTCTAGATTATTGACAGGAATGAGAAATGCAATTTTGTCTGGCAAAATATAATTTTCAGCGTGTCCAGTTGCAGCAAAGCTTACTGCATCCTTGTTATTATCGACTGGCTGATCAAGACATGAAAGGCCACTATGAGTGGTCGGAACATCGATTTTATGTAGGCTACTTCAGACTGTTGATGAGCGTCAACATCTGAAAAAAATACATAGTGAATAATATTGAGCAATAAAATTTAGTGTAGTGGTTTAGGTAGTTCATTGCAGTGTTTTATTTGTAGAAACAGATTCAACTAACTGTTGAACTAAGCCAACTAACTGATTGTTGGTTGGTTATAGGGACAAAAAGACTGTGCCACCAATGATAGTCGTCCGTTGAAACGATGCATACTGTATACCCGATAGAGTGTGATTTTTAATGTGAAATGAAAAACAAACAAATGTGCTCAGTCCAAGTGAATGAATCATCCGTCGCAATTCGCAAACCGCTTCATTGTTTGTTTTTTATCACACACTCTATGCTTTTTATAATATTAACGTAATATGATATTAGTTATAAAATATTACATCCTGACCATATTGTTAATGGAACTCTTAATACAATAATTTTACTTTGCTTAACAACTTATAACACTTTTACAATAAAGTTAACTTTGGTTTCTTCTTACCTTCATTATTTTCATTTTCTTCGTTTTGGTCTTGTTTCTGCACCGAAACGTACTCTAAATCTGATTGAGTTTGAGGGTACAACCACGCAGTTAACAATTTAGTTCAAGCTCGAACCGTCTCTTCGTATTTTTCTTTTATCCTTCCTACTTTAGCTCCACTTTCATAAGTAGGTTTCATAGCGTCGTTAATACTGTATGATAGCACAATGTAATCCACAAGTTAAGTTCAGCCACTTAACCGGGAACCGCTGTGGCGACGTACCAACTACCCTACTGCTACTACTCTGCTACTGCGCATTGCTGTGGTGTGATGTCGCAGTGGAGGGGGAAGGGGAGGAACGATGAGTCATGATCATGCGCTGAATGGGGAACAATGCATTATCTGTCCGGCGCCTGGGTTGGGCGCCCGATTATCAAATAATACTCATAGAATATCACACAAATGGATGGATATATCTTACATACAGATTGCACTGAACGTGACTAGTTTCTATACCCAAATTTAGACACGTAGTTCCGTACAATTGGGGCCCCTTGCTAAATTGATTTCTCAAATATGCTTTCTAGTACCTAAGTTACTACTTTTATTTATAACTTATTTATATTTTTTTCTTTTAGGGTTTGGGGGGGGCCCCTGTCCTCGGGGGCCCCGGGGCGGTGCCCCGCTTGCCCTATTGTAGCTACGCCCCTGCCGAGTTGTAGGCACAGTATACACTCGAGTTGGGGTAATGATTTAGGAATAAATTACCACAAGGATTAGGAACTGAGAGTAAAATTACGTGTGTAGAATAGCCCACGCTCAGTCCTTTTCATATTCTTCTGCGTCAGTGGAGGTTTGTAGTTCTCTTCGTTTTGCCAGAAACCTACGTATTCAATATATACTTTGTATATAATTTTCTCTGCATACATTCAGAATGTGATATATTAATATTCATGTCGGTCTTTTCATTGCAGTAGTTAGACCCAGGAATTCATGCCCACTTATTCATTCTCAGATGTTGCGGTAAGACTCGGGGATAATTTAGTAATATATGCTCAGTGGCTAATTATTGGAACGTAAGGGTTCTCAATAATTGATCGATATTGATTAAGAGGTTTTTATATTTGAAGTATGGATGCGAGGGTAGAAAGTCACTGCGCCACCTCGTGGTGTAACGGCTAGTATTCTTGGCTGTCGCCACGGAGGTCCGGGTTCGATTCCCGGCTCTGCCAAGAAATTGAATTCTGGCCTGAGGGCTGAAATGGGGCACAGTCAGCCTCGTTAGGCAAAACTGAGAAGAGGTGGGTTTGATTCCCACATCAGCCATTTTGGAAGTGGTTTTTCGTGGTTTTCCACTTCTTCTCCAGGAAAATACCGGGATGGTTCCCAACTTAAGGCCACGGCCGCTACCTTCCCAATCCCATTATTCCATTACAAATATACACACTACTACAGAAATGTGGTGTTACAGGAGAATGAAGATGATCAGATGGGTAGATAGAGTAACAAATGAAGGGGTATTAAGACGAGTGGGAGAGGAGATATGTTTCTGGTGACTGCTAATGAAGAGAAGAGATAGGTTGGTAGGACACTTACTATGACACCCAGGAATAGAAAACTAACTTATGGAAGGAAGGGTTGAAGACAACTGTAGGGGTAGACCAAGGTTAGAATATGATACTCAGGTTGCGTCGGATGTAAGGTGTGGTTAGTATTTAGAGATGAAACGATTAGGTCAGGACAGGGAGGCATGGAGGTCTGCATCAACCAGTCAAAAGTTTGAAGACTCAAGAAACAACAACAGACACCACAAAACATAGGCTATCAGGCAAATTCTACACACACCCGTGTGCACGGGGCTAACCTCCACGATGTCCAAGACCCTCAACAACAAGTTGAAAGTTACCTGATATGCCATAATTACGGTTAATATCGCGTCCGTCTCGTGGCGCAGTAATTAAAATTCTTGGCTGTCACCCCAGAGGTCCGAGTTCGGTTCCCATCTCAGGCATCCTAGGAGCAGTTTCCGTGGTTTCTCACTTCTACTCCAGGCAAATTCCGGGATAGTTCTAACTTAAGGCCACGGTCGCCTCCTTCCTAATCCTAGTCTCAATTACATATATATATACACACACAAATACAGCCATTACAATGACATAGGTTATCAAACAAATTTAATACACACCCACGTACACGGGGAACGATGTCGCAAAACGCAGGCCTCGTGGTATTGGAAGTAGCACGCCTGCCTCTCATCTCGGGGCCCCGAATTCTAATCCCGACTTAGTCAGAGATTTTAGAAACTGTCATGAGGGCTGGAACGTGGTGCACTCAGCCTCGTGAGGACAATTGAGTTGCTGTCTGGCAGAGGTTGCTTAATAGGTAAGGACCCATCATACTACGAAGGTTTCGATGTCGCAAACCCCCCTAAATGAATCATAATCATCACTACCTCGTCTCCCACACGAAAAAGGGTATTGTAATACAAACCATAATATACAGTGTGTTAGGTTCTATTTCAATTACGGTAATGTTATATTTCATGAAGATGGTATATTGGCTTTCACGACCAGTGAATCAAAACTCAGCAATTCTTCTAGGTTTGTGCCGTGTCTTGTGGGGGGTTTCGCCTAGGACACCAAGCTGGCTCATCGGCGGGCTCTTGGTGTCCCCGCCCGGACCCCCACAGGAGTGACGAACTGCGCGCCACCTCCCTTTATATTAGGTGCAACTGCACCACTTGACTGCGAGAACTAAAAGCTCAAGCAGCTTAACCTCCCTATGAAGGCTTCCAAAAAGATGGTATATTGGCTTTCACGACCAGTGAATCAAAACTCAGCAATTCTTCTAGGTTTGTGCCGTGTCTTGTGTGGGGTTTCGCCTAGGACACCAAGCTGGCTCATCGGCGGGCTCTTGGTGTCCCCGCCCGGACCCCCACAGGAGTGACGAACTGCGCGCCACCTCCCTTTATATAAGGTGCAACTGCACCACTTGACTGCGAGAACTAAAAGCTCAAGCTACCTTAACCTCCCTATGAAGGCTTCCAAAAAGATGGTATATTGGCTTTCACGGCCGGTGAATTAAAACTCAGCAATTCTTCTAGGTTTGTGCCGTGTCTTGTGTGGGGTTTCGCCTAGGACACCAAGCTGGCTCATCGGCAAGCTCTTGGTGTCCCCGCCCGGACCCCCACTTCATAAACTGTCAGTTTACGCTGGAACACGATATTAGAATATATATTATTAATATTTTGCGTACATTCCCCTTTAAGGAAAGCGCTAAAAACACGAAAATCTAGCTTTTCGTGGTGGCTCTTTTCTTCTTTTTATCTTCCCAAAAACCTTTCATCCGTTCACTGTGTGCCTTCTTCTCTTCATCTGTACATTTACGCCTATTTCTTTTGGTTTGTGATCTAAATTCAAATTTCAGGTTTCTGATTTTTTTCTTTTCAAATGCTGCGGTCGTGAATGTCTTCTGTGGTGTTATGTAATTGTTTTAAGTCTTCCATAGTTTCTTTGTACCAATAAGTACCCAATTTCGACGTGGAAATTACGTTGAGTATTATGTTAGTCTGTCTGGTGTCGTTCATTCTGGCGATATGTGTAAAGAACTTCATTCTGCGTTTTCTGATGAGTGTCGTGATAGATTCAGTATTTCCGTATAATTGGTTGTTATTGTTGTTGTTTCCTATGGCTATCCCGGATTCCAATCCGTCAGCTTTCTTGCGTTCCAATTGAGTTGTGTGAGGTTTCCTGAAGTTCTAGCAGTCACACCAAGTTTGTTGCAATGTAGCAGGTGCCCCTTATCTATTTTACTTCCAGGTTCGTGACAAAGTGTGCATTCTTCAGATCTCAGGATGTTGATTCGTTTCAGATGAGCTGCAAGACAGTCATGGCCAGTGTTAAGTCTGACGAAGGCTACAGCTTCTCTTCTTGGTGTTAATTTATATAATTCTTCTATTGGTCGTTTTTGTCAGAAATGATCTCTGAAAACAGCGCCGTAAATTTTACTCAGAATTTTCCTTTCTTGTTTTTCAATGTCTTTAATTTTGGCTATTCCCTTGGTGCTAGTGGTTTCTGATGCGTGGGCTATATACACTATATATACGTACATTTCCATTTAAGACTCTTTTGCTTTGCCTTTTAGCATCCAGTCCAGTCTGCAAGCCTTTGTTTGAGAACAAGTCTCCTCCTTGATCCCCTATTAGCAGTTAACAAGGCGGCGTCCTCTGCTTCTACACCTCTCACTTTGAAATCATTTAACACTGAATCTAACCATCACTTCCTAGCTCTACCTCTGCTTTTCTTACCCTCTACAGGCGAACTCATCAACCTCTCAGGCAATCTCTCCTGCCCCGTTCTCTTCACATGACCCCACCATCTGGGTCAGCTCATACGAACAGTTTCATCTAGCGTGTTAATTTCTAACTTAGCATTTATCTCTTCATCACGAGTACCTTCCTGCCATTGCTCCCATCTCTTTGTCCCAGCAATCATTCGAGCTACCCTAATTTCAGTCACTAGACTTCTTTCTTGCAGAATACTGTAGATCGCAACTGAGAACTCACTGCATTGGCTTTTCTACACCTCGACTCTATTTCTTCCCCACACAACCAGTAAACACAGCCCAAGTTCTTAAAATGTTCCACATGCTCCAATTAAGTTCCTCCTATATGGCATTCTATCTTCTTGTGTCTCTTCCCTACCGGCATAATATTCGTCCTTGAAATGCTGATCTTATACCATACTCCCTACATTTCTGTTCAAGTTCTAACATGTTGGCCTGCAAGCTTTCGACGGAGTCCGTCATTACAACCAGGTTATCAGCATAAGCCAGACTGCTTTCCTGGCTTCCATCTAATTTAATCCCACCCAGCCAGTTTATGCCCTCATCAAACGATGCATATATCAAATAAAAATAGCCTTAATTTCATAATAGTACATTATGCAACGTCTCCCACAAGTCCAACCCCTCCTCCACGTGGTGGGAGACGGGCAACGGCATGAAGTAGGGGATTGCCTGTAGGGGTGAAGTACAGTGGGGACTTTGTGTGCCCCGGGACCGCTGCGGTAGCTGTGAAGGCTCTATGGGAAGCCTGAAAAGTGACGGCTGACGGGGCTCTGGTGAAGCTACGATAGGCCTAGCAAGCCAGTAGTGGATATCATATTTGCTTTCAAAACAGGAAGAGGCCTCGGAAAGGACGGATGCAAACGACGACGACCCGGATATGCTAATGGACTACGAGTTGGGACATTAAACATACAGACACTGACAGGAAAGGTGGAGGAGATTGTAGATGTGATGGAGAGAAGAAAACTGGATGTACTGGGCTTGGCAGAAACAAGATGGAAAGGAGAAGGTCGCAGAGAACTGAGGAAAGGGCACCGGTTGTACTGGAGTGGGAACAGTGAAGGAAGGAGCAGAGGAGTAGGAGTAGTTGTGAGAGATGGAATGAAGGAAGAGGTAAAGGGAATAAGTGACAGGATCATGAAGATCAGAGTAACTCAAAGTCAACCCCTGGCACTATCCAGCCCATGACGGGCTAAGGCCGACCAAGCGACCGCTGCCCAGCCATTTGGCCTGCAGATATTGGGGTGACGCATGATCAGCGCATCGGGTCCCCTCGGCCGTTAATCTTGGTGTTCGTGATCGGGGCGCTGTCTCACTGTCAGACAGCTACTCAATTGTCCTCACGAGGCTCAGTGCACCCCGTTCCAACCCTCCCGTCAGTTTTAAAATCCCTGACGGAGCCGGGGATCGAACCCGGGGCCTCCGGGTGAGAGGCTGGCGCGCTACCCCAACACCACGGGGCCGGCTGATCAGAGTAACTGTAAAGAGAAGAAGCCTGGAGATAGCCCAGGTATATGCCCCTCAAGTTGGATGTACAGTTCAAGAGAAGGAAGACTTTGAGGAGGAGCTACAACAGCAGTTGAATGGTCAGAGCATCATTGTCATGGGAGATTTGAATGCACTTGTAGGAAGTGAAAGGCAAGGATATGAAAATGTATTGGCAGCAGAAGGATGGGGTAGCAGGAATGAAGAAGGGAGAAAGTTGCTGGATTTTTGCAAGAGAAACGGTTTAGTGGTAGGCAACTCCTGGTTCCGGAAGAAAGAAAGCCACAAGGTAACGTGGTACAGCAGTGATTTAACAAAGAAATCTTTGGTAGATTACATGCTGTACGACTGGGAAATGAAGAGAAGTGTCAGAGATATAAAGGTAATACCATCAGAGGCCTTAGATAGCGACCACAGAATACTTGTAATGAACCTGGGAGTTGTTAAGGATAGCAAGAGGACAGAGTACCAGGAAAGGAGAATCAAAGTATGGAAACTCAAGGAAAAGGAAGTCAAGGAAGAATTCCAGAAGATAATAAGGGAAAGGATGCCAACAGACAATCCTAAAACAGGGGAAGAGGAATGGAAGCAATTCAAGAACACAATGGTTGAAGCTGCAGTGGCAGTATGTGGAAGAACTAGCAACAGAAAGCGGTGTAAAGAGACACCATGGTGGAATGAGAGAGTAAAAGAAGCTGTGGGAAGGAAGAACAAGGCTTTCAGAGTGTGGTTCCAGGAAAGAACTGATCTGGCAAGGGAAGATTATAAGATAAAGAAGAAAGAAGCAAACACGATTGTCGCAGAGGAGAGGAAGAAGTGGATGGTAAAGTGGACAGAGATGATGGAGGAAGACAGCAGAGGAAATAAGAAAGTACTTTATGGGATGGTCAAAAGTAAGAGAAGAGGTTTGCGAGAGGATGTGGTTATTATGGACAAAAACGGAAATGAGGTACACAACAAAGAAACACTCAAGACAGTGTGGAAAGAGTACTTTGAGGATTTGCTGAATCCAAATGGTCATAGGGAGGAATACAATGTATTGGAAGATTGAGAAGACAACACAGGAATGGAAAAGGACCTGAATTGGAGAGAACTGGAGATGGCTATAGACAAGATGAAAGGAGGAAGGGCACCGGGGTGGATGAAGTGAGTGTTGAAATGGTGAAGGCAGCAGGGGAGGTTGGGAAACAGTGGCTGTACCGTGTGATGAGGGTGATATGGAAGGAGAAAAAGACCCCAGAAGATTGGAAGAAAGGATTAATTGTCCCAATATTTAAGAAAGGAAGCAGAAAGGAGTGCAGAAATTATAGGGGAGTTACACTCATACCTCACTGTGCCAAGATATATGAAAAGATATTAGAAAGTAGAATACGAGCTAAAGTGGAGAGAAAATTGAGAGAGGAGCAGTATGGTTTCAGTCCTGGGAGATCAACAGTGGATCTCATATTTTCAGTGAGACAGCTCCAGGAACACCACTACGAATTTAGAGAGGATCTGTTGGTGGCCTTCCTGGACATCGAAAAGGCCTATGATAGTGTGTGTAGGGAGAAGGTTTGGAAAGCAATGGAAAACATGGGAGTCGAAAAAGGGACTGTAGGCAGAGTGAAGGAGATGTATTGTGGAAGTGTGAGTTGTGTGAAAGTTGGAGGGGAAAGAACAGACTGGTTCAGACAAATGAGTGGCCTGAAACAGGGTAGTGCACTGTCATCCCTTCTCTTTATTGTGGTTATGGACGAGGTAATGACACGGATAGCAGGAAAGATAGGAGAAGATAAGATGAAAGCAATGGTGTTTGCAGATGATCTCATGGTCGGGGGAAACAGGGAGGAGGAAATTCAGGAGCAACTGAAGGCTTGGGAAGAAACAGTGGGAGAGTACGGATGGAAGTTCAACATCAGTAAATGTGAGATCCTGTTAACGACCAGGAAAAGGGACAGACCAATGAGGGGGATAACACTTGGAGGTGGACAGCTGAAGAAGGTGGAAAGTCTCAAGTACTTGGGAAGTATAATGGAGGAAAATGGGAGAAATGACAAAGAGATTACGGAATGTGGCAGACAGGCAGAAGCATTTCTGAGAAGCATTAGGAGCTTAGTGTGGAATAAAGATGTCCCACAAAAAAGCAAGGAAGTGTTATACAGAAGCTACTATATCCCGATACTGACCTATGCTTCAGAAACGTGGACAATGAAGAAAAGAGACATTAGCAGAATACAGGCAGGTGAAATGAAGTTCCTGCGAAGTAGGATCGGAGTAACAAGAAGAGACAGGGTGAGGAATGAAAAGGTCAGGGAAATAGTGAAAGAGGAGCCCTTGCAAGGTAGGATTGAGACATCAAGACTGAGGTGGTATGGACACTTAAAGAGAATGGATGAGAAGAAGATTCCCAAGAGGATACATGAGATGCAGATGCAGAAGAAACGGCCAAGGGGAAGACCAAGAGATAGATGGCTGAAAGGAGTGGAGGAATGTGTCAAGAAGAGAGGCGAGGGCTGGACCAGAGTGACAGCGGAGAGGTGGTGGGAAGAAAGGACTAAGTGGCGAGGCTTATGTTCCAAACAGACCCAGCCTGGGGCTGGAAACTGTACAAGATGATGATGATGATGATGATGATGATGACATTATGCAACGAGCCTATAATGGCAATAATTAAGACACGAGTATGTTTATGAAACGAGCAAAGTGAGTTTTATAATTTCCATACGAGTGTCTTAATTACCTTTATAGGCGAGTTGCATACGACTGTTTATGTTCGACGATAATTATTATAACTTTATTTTATTTAATTTTATGTTCGAACAGAAATATTCATAAATATCTGTCGAGATTCAGTCAATTGCATTTAGTAATCGGAGTGCAAGCGTCGAATTTGCTCACTGTGCTTTACAAGTTCTCCGACCCACGCATGCGCTCTCTCTGCTTGGCAATGCCATATGTTTACAGCCTGCCGATCTGCACCAGCATTCCCTCAAACTGTCACCGAAGTCGTATGAAAGAATGCCCTGTGTAGAAATTGGAGTTGGGGATATTAATGTACAGTGCTATTTCTTTTCTCATATGGGACGGTGCACTTTCCATGTCGGTAATTTATATAGAAGGATGCTGTGTTGCAATCTTCTGGACGTAGATTCATACATTTCTTGCATATGTCATAGTATTTTCTTATTACCTTAAAAGTTCGTGCTGATTTTGTCTTTGTGATTGCCATTATAACAACAATGGTTGATCGGATATCTTTTACATTGTCAACTTTCAAATCATATAATTCATGTCCGACATGTTGGATTCTGTGTTCAAGTGCGAAGCTATCAAGTACCTAATTGGTCACACATCATACATCCTGAGCTCTGATTGGTTGGAGAAACTGTATCATAATGAAAACTAGTACTTTAATGACCCTCATTATGATACAGTTTTCTGACATATAATATTTACATTTCGACATCGTCGAACATAAACTGTATTCTATTAGTTTATAAGGACTGTTATAATAGAAGTTGTTTTTTATATCCAACGTAACAAAACTTGTTTATTTTCTGAAGCATGTACGGAATGAAGAGCTCTTTTGTTCTCATTTCTAAACTTCAGGAACAAGAGTTTTGCTACGTAAATGTGTACGTTGTTTTTATATTCTATTGATTACAAGTTGAGAATTCTACTTTGAAAACAAATAGGTAAACCTCGCCCGGCCACATTCAGAAAGGAAAGGAAAATTCTGAGTAAAATTAACGGCGCTGTTTCCAGAGATAATTTCTGGCAAAAACGACCAACAGAAGAATTATAGAGAAATACTGAATATATCACGACACTCATCAGAAAATGCAGAGTGTAGTTCTCAACACATATCGCCAGAATGAACGACACCACACTGACTAACATAATATTCAACGTAATTACTACGTCGAAATTGGGTAATTCTTGGTACTATGGAAGACTTACAACAATTACATGTCACCATAGAAGACATTCACGACCGCAGCATTTATAGAGAAAAAATCAGAAACCAGAAATTTGAATTTAGGTACTTTTTTTGACCCTGCAGGGTAAATTAATTCTCATCTGAGGGTAGAAACTGACCCACTCCGCTTCTTAAGATAACTGAGAAGAGAAAGTTCAATTTCAACCTCAACCATCTAAAGAGTAGTTTTCCGTTCATGCTCTTGAGCCAACATTTCTTCACTTGCACACTCTCTGGATTTTTTGAGTTAATTGCAACCCATATTTTAAGAAATATTGAATTGATAAAAATAATATAGGCCATTGTTTCAAATGTATATCTTGCATTTGTGAATAAATTACCCCCATTAAAGAAAGCTTTCTAGTCGGTCAACCCAAATTGTGTTCAATTACATTAAGCGTGAAGACAAGTACGAGTATTTATTGACTCTAACCTAAAGGAAGGTTGGTTGGTTGCTCAGTTTAGGGATTGCGAGAACGCGGCCATGTAGCCTCGTGTACTTTGGGTTTGTATAGAATCTGTCTGATAACCAGTGTAAATTGTGTTGTCTGTATTAGTGTGCGTTAGGCCTATCTGTAATTCAAGTAAAGACTGCAAACATTCAATTTTCAAGTAGTTCTTACTCTTGCTACCGTCAACAACTAGTTGTGAAAACATGGTTACTAGATGCCACCGCAGTCGGCTCAGGGTGACGAACGTTGGAACTTAGAGCGTTAGTCAAATCTAACCTATAATAGCTTCACACAAATGTAATTAGTGGAAGGTTCTTTTACATGCCATAAATCAATGACATGGGACCGCCGGATTTACTTCCTCTCCGAAGGAAGGCATACTGAGGGATTTTTAACGCTCTTAAAAAATCCGACGACTACGGCCGGGTTTTAACCCGCGGCCTTAGGCATAGACTACAAGCTCAGCATGCTACCAATTACGCCACTGAACCCCCCTAAACTGAAGGAAATAATACATAAATATTTATCACAAAATAACACGCATTTAAGTACAAAAATGGGAACAGGGTACAGAGGGTAAAGTACGTTCAAACACTTAAACAATACGGTAGCCCCTGACAGATCTGTGTTGCGTCCAGCCCGCTGGGCGGGTGGTCTATACATATGGGGTGTCACAAGTAACCGTACGTAACAAATGAGCATTCATACGAAAGAGAATTACCCGTAGCAGTGATGAAATAATTGCACTCTGATTTCATAAATATCGATAATGTGTTTAAAAATGCGTTTAAACAATAATTAAAGAAGACTATAGCCCGTTCCAGAACTGTGTCGCGTCGAGCCCGCATGATAATAATGCCAAGCGGGTGGTCTAACACACCAGATTTCTCGCACATGTCCTCCAGTTTACAATAAATTGTCATATGTGTAATTAATTTTACAAGTTCTAACATGTACTACATTTTCTCTGATGAACTTACGGTTTCCCTCCATTGCGCAAAATTTTCTTCGCGTACCCCTGGTTGAGAACCGTTCTTCTAGGCTTACACACACACAACCAAGTACATTTTGTTGATATTCAAAATGTCACATGGCCCTATACGAAACTAAAGCAGAGCAGCTCGTGGTGTAGCGGCTAGCATTCCTGGCTGTCACACCGGAGGTTGATCGCGTTATCCGCTTTATAAGTGAGAGTGGGTTAGGGCCAGCAATCTAAATTTTCCAGTATAAATTGACTCAACGACTTGTTTGTTTTTGAATGATAATTTTTGTTTTTCCGTAATTTTTGTTTATTTTTATAATTTTTATTTTTATTTAATTTTTTGTTTTTGTTTTATTAATTTTTGGTCTTTTTAAATTTAGGTGTCCACCTCAAAAATTTAAATTCAATTCCAAATTTGTATCCTTTAATCTGTGTTAAGATGGGTAGATGACCTCTTAGTTACGCCCCTTAAAACAACAATAACTAACTAACTAACTAACACCGGATGTCCGAGCTCGATTCCCGGCTGGTCTAAGAAATGTAATTCTGTTCTGAGGCTGCAATGATGATGATATTGTTTTTTAAATGGGCCTAATATCTAGGTTATCTGTCCCTAATGGTTTGGGTGTTAGTGAAAATATAAGATAACCTACAACTAACGTATATATCCTACTAGAAGAAGATAAGAATAAAAAAGTTATAAAAGACAGGGAAAGGGTAGTAATATTGTTATTGGTTTTACGTCCCTTTTAACTAATGCGGCTTTTAAGAGACGCTGGAGTGCTGGAATTTTGCCCCGAAGGGGATGTTTAACGCAAATCTACTAACACTGCTCCGTCAAATTTGTGCACCCTCAAATGCCAACTGACTGCGCCAGTCGATCCTGCAATCTGGGGAACAGCAGGCAAGAACGTTACCACTGCGCCACAGGGAAAAATATGCCCTCAACCCTCTAAGAGTCAGAAGTAGAGCCACAAAAGGCAGACAGAAAATGGAAAGAGGAGAGTGTCTCCCTCAAAGGCAATGAAAAAAGGGAGGAACCGGACCAAGCTCAGGAATCCCTCGTTGTCGCTAACTCCTGAACTCGCCAGCCGTGCGCCTTTGATGGTGCACATCAAGTGGTAGGGCATTAAGCAGAAGGCAGGAGATACCATGAAAAGAAATAGAAGTGGCCTGAAGCCTCGAAGAATGAGGGGTTCAGGAAAGATGAGACAAGGGACAATATATTTAAGGCTGGAAATTGAAAGACTCCTTAGGCCTCGGATACCCTAGTAACATCGGGGTCGGTAGAGAACAAGAGTTTACCGAGGGAGGTCGACAGGAATGATGACAGAGAGGAGTCCAGCACACCAACTCACGTCCCACTAGTCGTGAGCTCCAGGAGGATGTGAGATATGGAACCAACTTGGGATATAAGCATGAAACATCGGCTCTCTTTCATTGGTTTGCCTGTATTGAAGTTCTTAAATCTCGTATTCTTCTTCTTCTTCTTCATTTACCGGTTCAAGTGATCTGAGTCGGGGCGTGATTCAAGAACCTCCATCCGAGGCCTCCACTCTAGGCTATTTGTACGAAGGGTTCGCCACACCCAAAGGTAGACAAGGGTCAATAAAGGCGGGAAATTGAAAGACTCCCTAGGCCTCGTATATCCTAATACCGTCAGGGTCGGAAGAGAACAAGTGTTGGCCAAGGGAGGACGACAGGAAAGATAACTGAAAGGAGCCCGGCACAAGTAAGCGAAAGCAATGCCAGACTCAGCTGGGGTCCCGTGGTCGCCAAACCACGTCCCACGAATTGTAAGCTCCTGGGAGTTAAACTCTCGTATTATTGGTGAAATAAGCGAAACGATTTCACATTCATATTGGATAGTACGTGCTGTTCTCAACAGAAGCACCACCATCGTGCATCAATCATGTTCACTTACCTTTTCCGGCGGATGGAAGAGTGACAACGTTACAGCACCTGGAAAACAAACAAAAGTAACATAACTTAAAATGTTGAGCCAAAATACGAAACTGGAAGTAAATAATCAAATGAAGTCATGAAGATGATCCTATGGCCTCCGGAGAGACCGAGTGCAGATCTTTCTAGTTGACGCCCGTGGGCGACCTGCGCGTCGTAATGAGGACGAATTAATGATGAAGACGGCACATACACCCAGTCTCCGAGCCACGGGAATTAATACTAGGAGATTAAAATCCCTGAGGGCTCGGCCGGGAATCGAACCCGGAGTACATTGCGCCAAAATCTGGCACGCTAACCATTTAGCCACGGAGCCGTACAATGAAGTCATTAAATAACGTTTTTCTTGTGTTGCTTCATTTATACGGTTCCGATATTTTGGTCATCAGAGACGTATACTAGTAAGAGTAGGCCTACCGAATTCGTCTAATAATCTGTCCTTCTGTGATGAATCTAGTAGTCACTGAAATTTGTAGGGTGCAAGATTGAGGTAGATACTGTAAATTAAATGTTAGTGGTCCCGTCCCCTCCGCCATGTCATGAATTGCCGCCATGGCCATAGCAGGGTATTTTTAATTGAACGCCCGTAGGCTCCCAGCAAGTCCAAATTTCAAGTAGTTCCAACTTTGGCTACCAGATGCCACTGTTACTGATACCCAACGGCGAACGTTGAAACTTGATAGAGCGTTTCTAAGCAAATGACCTATAAATTTGGCTATACACTACCAATGGTAGGTTCCTTTTATTAATGTTTTCGTATCTTCGTGTTTTGGTCGCGAGTCTATTTGTTCAGCCCGTCGTTTGTAGATTCAATGTGAATATTAATTATTGGTTTATTATCATTGTTTTCTATAGTTGTATCCCTCACATCACCATATACCCGGCCGAAGCCGTCGGAGTTTTTAAGAGCGTTAAAAATCCCTCAGTATGCCTTCCTTCGGAGGGGAAGTAAAGCCGGCGGTCCCATGTCATAGATTTATGGCATGTTAAACAACCTTCCACTAATTACACCTATGTGAAGCTAAATTGGATAGGTTACGAATGTAAACAACGCTCTTAGGTTTCTACGTTCGTTGCCAAGAGCCGACTGCGGTGGCGTCTAGTAGCTAAGTTCTGAACTTGGCCTAGTAGTCGTTGACGGTGGCGCTTGGCGGCAAAAGTAGGAACTATTTGAAAAATTCTAAGTTGCAGTCTGCACTTAAATTTAAAAAAACAGATAACACACACTAATACAGTCATCAAAATTAACACCGGTTATCAGACTGATTCTACACACACCCAAAGTACACGGGGTACATGACCGCGTTGTCGCAGCCCCTAAACTTAAGAACCAACCTTCACCATATCTCCATCTGTAATACCTAGTGGTGGTGGAAATGTGGGGACATGATGCTATGAAATGGCCGCCATTTTGCCTGGACTAGACATTACCATATAGTGGCAGCACTAGTCAACATAGCCTCTTTAAGAATGAAAGGATCGCCATGACAAAAAATAAATAAATATACGAGCCTTACAGTAGTCGCATATTATGTAACATGTGACATGTTATCCTACTATGTGCGTCCCGGGAGCGCAATTGCCTTGTTGACAGTGAACTCTGTTGGTCATTGAAATAACTACTTGTAAAACTCCAGTGCCAAATCCTGACCGTAATGAATCATAATTGTTATTTGCCGTGGCGGAAGCAATCCACTGCCTACTTGATACGAGCTGCGCTCTATACCGGCCAGTTAGTGAACCCATGCCAGCGATGTTATTGAAAATGGCCTCGCTTAGCCGATATAGCGCACTGCCAAGTATAGGTGCGATTAAAAATTAGGTGTGCGGAAAACATATTAAATGTGTTTCTCCCAGTGATATGTTTAGACCAACGAAGTTTCAATTATTGTTAGTAGTCGGCGCGACAGTACATCGAGTGCTTACATTAAATAAGAATACATCAAAAGTAAGAAGATTTAATAAATCGTAATTGTTTACAGCAAATATGATAAAATGAATATTCTCACACCAAAGAACGACAACTTGAAGATGATTTATTGTGGGAATATCTTAAATGGGGTCTCCAAACCTTGAACTAAACTGTATGCGATATAGCCTACATTCCCCATAGCCATACGACCTACAGTACGTCGTTGTACCGATCTCCGCCACCACGCGCGCTTATTGTTTCCGTCCCATCCATTTCCGTCCCTTTTCCAAAATCACTCCCACAAACATGTCCAGCTACCGAGCGCCACAAAAATATCCAGATACCGAGTGGAAAGATGTTACACATCAAAAACAACATTATGGAGTTGAAGAGAAACAAGATTGGAGCTGCTGAGTATTAATCCGGTAGAATTGTTCAAAAATTACATACGATACTGAACAATACCGAGTCTGAGAGAATTTTGGGGCTCAAGAAAGAAGTCGTCAATAAGGCCTCCAAGGATAATGGTTAAATGCTAAGTAATGCAAGAGTCTTCTTGAGGAACTGAAGCCCGAGCTCATCCAGTCTATTCAGAGAAAGCATATTGTGGAAACCTACGATGCTCTGATATACGCAACGTACAAGCCTGCCTACAAAATTAACGATTACTGATACCTTCCACCACCAAAAAACTAGACAAGCATTGTCCATATATATCATGTTACCAGCAACTCCACACATTTAAGCTATATATCATTAAATTTTACAGTATTTCATCATTGATTGATTATTTATGTAGGCCTACCTAGTATTTGGCCTAAAGCGAGTGTATCGCCCTGCAATCTAAGAGGAAAGATTCTCGGCTTTATAGAAATACAATGGTTGGGCATAATAAAAAAAAGGGTTTTTAAGGTTACAATACCCCGGGACTCAAAGCAAGGTTCAATCAAGGCAATTAGCTGGAGTGAGTGTGGATAAACCCACTGAATAAGCACTTTCATGATGGCCTCTGTTCACACCTTTATTCGAATCATTGATCTCTGATATTCCAGCTACTCGTACAGGTATGGTGCCCTACTTAACGAGCACGGTTTTGCTGCGATGTGTACATGATATAAGGAGATCCCAATACAAGATATGAAGAGTGTTACAGTTCAATAATCACCGTGCTTTAGTTTGGCCCACATGTCAGCTAAGCGTAAGAAATATCAGAAGAGCGAAAGGCGAATATTTAATAGTCCTTCAAGAAATCCACGAGGAAGACGACTAACAACTAGTAAGAGGTTCCTCTGAAGAAAAAGAAAATAGTGCCAACCATTTTTGAACTCCCCAAGTAATAATAATCACATTATATAATACTGTGTACTATTTATTATCCTATAGCAGCCATGTTTCCTACCCATGGAGGAAAGAACGGAAGGAGATGCCTTCGCTGCGCTGCCTAGTGCAAGCTGCTGAAGCCAAACGGCACGCCCTCTTTGGAGAGCAAGAAAATGGCTATTCCTATGCTTAAAGCCGTAAACCACTCCAAATAGTCTTGGATTTTAGTGACATAAAACTGCAATGACATGACAAGATTTTTTCTTGGATAGGCAGAATACAGTCTGTACATCACGGTACTTGGCACAAATAAGCTGCGTTATCGTTTTAAAAGCCAATTTAATTAGAAATATGAGAGCGCCTTTGCAAGGCTAGTTTTGTAAGAAATACGCGTCAAAACGTAATAATACGCTGAAACACTGATTAAATTGAATACAGGTGTCTGAAGGTGCGAGTTGTACCAAAGAAGGAACATCTTGGGAACTAATGATGCCGAACTACTTACGGTATTTACACCAAATTGATTTTTACGCTCTTACAGTATTGGTGTTGAGGCATACATCAGTCTTTAGGCCTAATTTCGAGCACAGCCACTTTCACTCATTGTTCGTACACATTTTGATATTCAAGAATACGAGCCTTAAAATTAATAAACAGAGCACTTAAAAAGGACTCATATTTGCACAAAAATACGGTATAGCCTATAGGCTACTGTTTGGTACCGTACGGTATTTTGTTTGTAGGGGTAGAAACTTGGCGATTAGTCTCGAATTGATTCATTACGTAGGCCTACCGTAATTATTGACCGATAGCTGTTTGATAATTTGGGATTTGAAGAGAAATGGCTTTTTTCGTATGTAGGGTAAACATGCTGAGATTAGAATTCAAGAGTTTTATATATATATTAGCTGTCCCCGGCATGCGTTGCAATGCCAATCAAAGAAAGTGTTGGCGTTGAAATTCTGTTCCTTGAAGTGCTTTTGGATACACAACATGTTTTCCAATTTCCGTTAACTGCCTC
Source organism: Meconema thalassinum (assembly GCA_946902985.2). Taxonomy (NCBI): domain Eukaryota; kingdom Metazoa; phylum Arthropoda; class Insecta; order Orthoptera; family Tettigoniidae; genus Meconema; species Meconema thalassinum. Next base: position 221,937,241 of record OX336391.1, read on the forward strand.
TAAGCTATCGTAAAGGGGATTTTCTAATTTAGAACCATTCGTGGGAGCGTGCACAACAACTTTCAAAAGTTTCATCGCAATCGGATGAATGGCATATGAACGTATACGGGATTTTGTTTGAACGATTCGTGCGCAGTCACTCATTTCTTGATTCTACTCGTACGCTACCTATTGAGAAATGGATTTACTAAGTCGAAACCCTACCCTGGCGTGTACACAATAACTCATCAAGGTTTTATCACAATCGAAGAAGGTTATATGAACGCATAGGGGATTTTGTTGAAACGCTTCGCGCGTCGTCACCCATTTGTTGCATATACTCGTGCGCTACCTATTGTGAAATGGATTTACTAAGTCGAAACCCTTCCCTGGCGTGTACACAATAACTCATCAATGTTTCATCGCAATCGGATGAATGGTATATGCACGTATACAGGGTTTTGTTAAAACGATTCGTTGGCTGTCACTCATTTGTTGAATCTACTCGTGCGCTACCTATTGAGAAATGTATTACTAAGTCGAAGCCCTTCCCTGGCGTGTACACAATAACTCATCAAGGTTTCATTGCAATCGAAGAAGGTTATATGAACGCAATGGGGGATTTTGTTGAAACGCTTCCTGCGTCGTCACCCATTTGTTGCATCTACTCATGCGTTACTTATTGTGAAATGGATTTACTAAGTCCAAACCCTTCCCTGACGGGTACACAATAACTGATCAATGTTTCATCGCAATCGGATGAATAGTATATGAACGCATACCGGATTTTGTTTAAACGATTCGCGCCCCGTCACTCATTTGTTGAATCTATTCGGGCGCTACCTACTGTAAAATGTATTTACTAGGTTAGAAACCGTCACGTAAGTGTCCACAACATCTCACCCAAGTTTCATCGCTATCGGACTAATGGGATATGAAGACATAGGGGACTGTATTGAAACGCTCCGCGTGTCGTCGTTCATTTGTCGAATCTACTCGTGTGCTACCTACTGTGAAATGTATTTACTAAGCCAGAAACCTTCTTTGGAGTGTACACCATATTTCACCCAAGTTTCACCGCTAACGGCAGAATGGTATATGACCTTATACAGAACTTTGTTGAAATGCTTCGCGCGTCGTCCCTCATTTGTTGAATCTACTTGTGCGCTGCATATTGTATAGTGGATTTACTAAGCCAGAAACCTTCCATGACGTGTACACAACATCTCACTCAAGTTTCATAGCTATCGGACGAATGGTATATGAATGCATACGGGACTTGGTTGAAACGCTTCGCGTGTCGTCGCTCATTTGTTGATTCTACTCTTGCGCTACGTATTGTAATATGGATGTACTCAGCCAGAAACCTTCCCTGGAGTGTACACAACATCTCACCCAAGTTTCATCGCAATTGGATGAATGGTATGTGAACGTATACGGGACGTTGTTGAAACGCTTCGCGCATAGTCACTCATTTGTTGAATCTAAACGTGCGCTTCGTATTATAAAATGGATTTACTTAGCCAGAAACCTTTCTTGGAGTCTACACAACAATTCACCAAACATTTATCACTATCAGACGAATGGTATATGACCTTATACGGGACTTTGTTGAAACGCTTCGCGTGTCATCGCTCATTTGTTGAATCTACTGGTACGCTACCTATTGTAAAATGGATGAACTGAGCCAGAAACCTTCCCTGGAGTTTACACAACATCTCACCCAAATTTCATCGCTATCGGATGAATGGTATATGACCTTATATGGGACTTTGTTGAAACGCTTCGCGTGTCGTCGCTCATTTGTTGATTCTACTCGTGCTCTACCTATTTTTAAAGGAATGTACTAAGCCAGAAACCTTCCCTGGAGTGCACACAAAATCTCAGCCTAGTTTCATCGCTATCGGACGAATGGTATATGAAAGCATATGTGACTTGTTGAAATGCTTCGCGCGTCGTAGCTCATTTGTTGAATCTACTCGTGCGCTGCCTATTTTAAAGTGGATTTACTAAGCCAGAAAATTTCCCTGAAGTGTACACAACATTTTACGCAAGTTTCATAGCTATCGGACGAATGGTATATGTTTGCATACGGGACTTGGTTGAAACGCTCTGCGTGTCATCGCTCATTTGTTGAATTTACTCGTGCGCTATCTACTGTGAAATGTATTCACTAATTTTGAAACCTTCACGTAAGTGTACACAACATCTCACCCAAGTTTCATCGCTATCGGATGAATGGTATATGAACATATACGGGACTTTGTTGAAACGCTTCGCGCATCGTCGCTCATTTGTTGAATCTACGCGTGCGCTACCTATTATAAAATGGATTTACTAAGTCAGAAACCTTCCTTTGGAGTGTACTCAACATCTCACCCAAGTTTCATCGCAATCGGATGAATGGAATATGAACGCATAGGAGACATACACACCCACAGACAGACAAACTATCACGTAAAATTGATTTTTATATATATAGATAACTTTACACTACTGCTCCAGCATGAGTTAAGGCGAGAAAGGGCTGGAAATATATCCTGCAAGGATAACTCAGCAAACACCATGCACAATGCCTCGTGCAAGTCTCGGAACACCGAATACAGGATAAGGTCACGCCCACTTTGGGTGCAGCGCTTGGCTTCACTCAAACGAGCTCAGGGCATCTCCTCTTATTCTTTCCTCCATGGTCCTACCATCCATCACCACTCACACCAGTCAGTCAGCAGAATTCAACCAGCAAGCTTGACATACGGCTTTACATTTATTTATTGTGTTCTGAATTTCAGGAGGTGAATTCCATAGTCGGGACATAGCTACAACAAAAGAATATAGACGAGTGATTGATGGGGATGGCGAGGGAGAAGCCAGATCGAGTGTTTCGGTTATGATGAGAACAAGTAATTAAATATTGATGACATGTACATGAGAGTGCTTTCTAATAGACATCAATAAATGGATGTCAGTAAGTGAAGTAGTAATGGTAGTACCAGTTAGTATCTAGAATTTGGCTTTGGGGGGGGGGGGGGGTTCACAGAATAGAAATTGTTAAGAAAAATGGTATCACTAAAAACGCAATCTCAAAATAACCAAACGTACAAAACCAGACCAATTTTTTGCAAGCTACATGGATTGAAATTTGATGCGTTTAGCGCACCAAAAATATTCGTACAAATTGCAATGGTGTGTTTTGCGACTTTTACATCGGGCTTCGAGAAAAGTATCAAGTACGTTAGAGTTTCGGCAAGTCGAGTTGGTACCGACAAAGGGAGAAAGCCACAGCTTAAATTGCCAACCAAGCTTGCAGTTTGGACGTCGGCAAAATGTTTTCGTGCGAAAAAAGACCCAAATTTCTATCCGTGCAATGCTGCACATTCATCGTGACATCACTATAAACATCGATTCGGTAATCACAAGGTTTGCTAGACAAAATAGACGAGTTGATTTTGTTAGATAAATAATCGTTTTTATATAATAGGTATGAAGTTGTAAATATGTACAGTTGTAACAGAACATACTAATTGCAATAAAGATATTTTCAGTATTGAATAAAATGAAAAAAAAACTGTTTTTCAGTTAAAATTCGTTAAGTTTCATTTGTCTGGTTATTGTGTTTTCGTTTTTTTGAGTTTGCAAAATATTTGGTCTCCGTTTGGGGGGGGGGGGGGGCTTGAATCCGTGCCTGGGTAGTATTCTGTAACTGGGAGCATCTCGTTGTAAGTCCAAGAGTTAAACAGACAATAATTTTTACACAAATCTCCAAGGAACCTGGGACAGGTACGTAATCTGGTGGCTCTTATCCGGGCAAATCCTAAGAGATTCTAACGCATTGAATATCTCAGAACGAAGCCTGAAGCTGTGCTGGTTCTGATTTTCCATAAATCTCTCTTCTGGAAGTCTGGCACGGTATTTTATTTCCTCCCCTATCTCCTCTACATTCCTCCAACTCTGCGTTGAAATATCGGTAGAGCAAGTTCTAACCCCCCACGGGGCCTTCCTTTATCCTAACTTTTACAACTTCCTCCATAAGTTCAGCGCATTCTTTCAAATTTCCTTCTCATTTGTCAGGTTAGTCTAGATCCTGTTCCGCGGGCACCGCAAGTAACACATAGAGTATTTCTAATCTTTGGTAGGTATCTGTGCGTCCAGCTGTACAAAATATGAAAGTGATCGTCCAAATGTGTCCTTTCACTTAGAGACTTGGTCATCAACTCGGTGCGTTTAACTCTCGCAGTATTGAAGCGCAGGTGCGCTTCATAAGAAGGGACGTAGTGCGCCGTCACCAAGAGCCCGCTGATGAGCCAGCTTGGTGTTCCTAGGTGGAACCCCACACAAGACATGGCATAAACCTAGAAAATTGCTGAGTTGTAAATCACTGGCCGTGAAAGCCAATAACCTATGCTATTTTGGTGTTTGAAGTAGCGTGTGTTGGACCGTGCAAATATTATTATGGATTTAAGCCCACTCGGAAGCTCTGATGTGTGAAAAGGGTTCCCGAGAGATTTATTTTGGGTGGTGGACCCAAAGAGTTAAGCATACCACAACATTTGGTGCGATCTTGGACATGGTCATAAATCCCAGCGGAATCCAGGTCATTTTGTACTTCATTGTACTATTGTGCACATTGTGTCTGGATATAACAAGAAGAAATATCAAGGGGACATGACTGATTTCTTGCTGATAACCCCCGCACTAGACCATGGCTATATTCCAACCCTGTTATGTAATTGTAAATAACATATTTACTGCCATACCGGCCACGGAGGCCGAGTGCCCTTACGTGCTACCTCGTGCCTCGCTGGCATTGGGACTGCGTGGGTTCAAATCCCACCTCGGCCGTCCTGAAAATTGTTTTTGAAGTTTCCCATTTTCACCAGCTTCTACAGGCCCATGGCCGACTTCCTTCCAAAATCCTTTCCCCGACCCTTCCGTAGATAGTTATTGTTGTTTTAAGGGGCGGAACTACGAGGTCATCTACCCTTTCCGTAATTAGACCAAAGTTATAGGTCAACTGGGCTATCAGTTTGTCACCATCCCCAGTCGTATCTGCTGAAAAAGTACGAGTATACTCAGCCCCCAGACACCGTCCTTGCGACGGTAGATGAATGATCCCTCATAGAGTCCGTGGTTGAAGTCGAGCTGGGAGGATAAGAGATTGTAAAAAAATCTAAATGCCTTACTATAAATTGTATTTTTTTTACTTCATCGCCACAGTGATGCACTATACATACATTAGTTTGTCTGTAAGTCTATATTATCAGAGACCACTACCACAGCGGAATGAATTTTGTTTCAAAAACTAATCTCAATAAAAGCGTTTTAAAACTTGGAGACAACATTATTTTACTGCGATGGAAAAAGTATTTATGGATCATGATCGTTTGGAGAGTTGATTATGCGCTCGGTGCAGCGGGACCTTTTATGACTCGCATTGGAATAGGATGTTCAGTTCGAGAAATAGGTCAACATGTTAAACTAAACGTATAGTTATCACTGTTATAAAACATGAAGGACCATATCTAAATTATTGAAGGGAAATCAATATCTCCCATTCAATACACTCTCATCATAAAGTACAAGTGATCAAATAAGTACAGGGTGTAGGAAAGGGCTGCACTTGTCCAGCCAGCATCAGCTAGTTTTTTTTGTGATTATTTTTTTTAGGTCAAAAGAAATTTTACTTAACATCCGTTTAAATAATACAATTATTATTATTATCCGCGTTTAGTGAATATCAATTGTTAAAATACTTGTACTCAGTGGGATCTTGGTTGGTTGGTTCCTCAGTTTAGGGGCTGCGTCAAGGCGGTCATGTAGCCCCGTGTACTTTGTCTGTGGGTAGAATTTGTCAGATAACCGTTGTTAATGTGAGGGCTATGTTAATGTGTGTCATCTGTGATACAGGTAAGGACTGCAGACGATCAATTTTTCAAGTAGTTCCTACTTTTTCTACCAAATGCTATCGTCCACGACACCTAGCTGCGAACTTGACTACTAGATGCCGTCGCAACCAGCACCTGGTGGCAAAAGTTGGAACTAATATGGCTTTATCAAATCTAATCAACAAATTTAGGTTCACACAATTGTAGTCAGTGGAAGGTTCCTTTACATGCCATAAATCTATTACATGGGCCCGCTGGATTTACTTCCCCTCCGAAGGAGAGATTTTGAACGCTCATAAAAATCTGACGACTTCGGCCGGGTTCGACCCCGCGATCTTGAGCATAGAAGGTCAGCATTCAACTAACTACGCCACCGAAGCCGCCTCAGTGGGATCTTCTTCAGCAAGAAATGATAACATTTAAGAACTATATTAATCTATAAACTAAGGTTATAAATATGTCTGTATGTTAGGAGTAGTTAAGAAAAGCGGTTCCTGGATCAATGCCAAGGTCGTCCACTTTCTCTTTGAGTCACGTGTGCTTAGGGGTGGGGGTGGTGATGGGGATGGATGATGGTGGTACGGGTGGGGTGGGATGGGGCTGGAGGATTGTGGTAGTGATGGGGTGGGATGGGGGTGGGGGTGGGGGTATGGCCTGAGGTGAAGAAGGCTGAGATTGCCCGGCCTATTCCGGCCGGCATACTGACGGTGGTCCTGACCTGACCCACGCATTCGAAGCCGAATTATTCAGAGATTGAATTAGAACGTTTCCGCTCTATACAGAATTTTCGTATTTTATAAAGTGAGTGGAGAATTCTGTCAACTGTGTCCATTACCCGAGAAAGAGGTGAAAAAACACAATGGTTATTTATAAAATTCGTTACGGTATGACCTATATTCTCTTTGTAATAATCTGGGTACAATTCACTGGTTCATTTACTCCGAATAAATTCATATAAGACCATTTCAAATTGGAGTGAAGTTACTCACTCTCAGTCCTTTACCACCCCGGGCCCTTCAACATGTCCGGGCCCTGGGATTCAGCCCCGCTTGCCCCTCCCTGTCGTCGGGCCTTGTAGTTCGCATATTTTCCGGTGCCTCAGATGAACTCGTCGCGCTGTAGTTGGAATGCCTTGTTGTACTAGCGCTTAGAGACAGCCCAGCGGGGCTAACGATGCGATCCGAATACTCACGACCGCAACCGATCATCCATCCCCCTTCACGATCTTTTGACACGCACCGAGACAGACCAACGCAGTGGGGCAAACTGAACGTGCCTGGAACTCTACAACCTAGACCGATCATTAGGGCTTGGATTTTTATATAAATACATATTCCTTCCCTTTGCTTATACATAACTAAAAATGATAAACGTCCATGAATTAGAACCCTAGCTATCGTCTAATTACATTTTATTGTTAGTCTACATATTTTACATATTTGATCATAATGACATTTGTTTTAGATATTTTTACTTTACAATTAATATTCTGTTTTTTATTTAACATATTTGTTCAAAATGACATTTTTTAACATAACTTTACTTGATTTATTTAAAATTGCATATTCTGTCTCTTACCGGTACGGTAAAGGAAAAGTACTTTTTCGCAACTGAAATATATTTGTTCACTATCAACTCAGGTACATGAAACGGATTTTCCAAGCAATTCATAAGCTGTTGAGAAAGGGCCAAGGAAGATATTAGTGGAGATAAGGGGATGGACACCTTGCTGGAGACTCTGCTTCTGGACTTCAGTTTATTTCAGTTGTCCAGTGAGTGCCCGAGACTCTAAGAATTAACGTACAGAACAACAAATCAAGCGATTATTCACAGAACAAATAGCCCGTCGATAAACGAATGTAAAATGGCTGCCCCGCTTGGTCTGTCTTGGAAAAGGAAGAGCTTGGCTGATCGGTTATATTCTCGAGCATTCGGGTCACTTCGTTAGCCCCGCTGGGCTGTCTCTAAGCGCTAGTCTTGTTGTGATTCATTTAACTTTTAGAAATGCTCTACTTACGGCAGAACCTTACCAAGAGCCTTGTTGTTGCAGGTTCCCGCTGGAGATGAACGTAGTGCACATGCGCTATACAGTGAGACCGCTGAAGAGATCAGCTAATGAACATATTCTGGAGAAGAGAGGAGGGCAACAAGTAACCTCAACAGTCATCCTCGTCATCTTCTTCGAGGTACTGTGTGGGTATCACACGAGCTCATGTTTGTATACTTACCAAACTTAATACACATGTGTTATGGTATTTCTTCCCCAAATATGCCTGTTCTGATAAGCATCTCGTTCATCAGCCCCATTTGTCTAAGGTGTATTTATGTGCTGACTGAATCATGCTATATTTGTTTTCCAGACAGAGAAATTCATTCTGAATCAGTTTAATAAGATAATTCATCATTTTCATAAAAAAGTAAATGCATTCCTGATTTCTTTGGTTGATCTAAGGCAGACATGGGCAAACGTTTTAGGAGCAGGGCCAGATACAACACAAAATAATCTAGGCGGGCCGAAAAATACACAACGCATGTTTATAGAGAGATGATAAACTTTTTTTAAAATGACTTCGTCGTTACGCTGGGGTCTGGCGTTACGTTACGGTGACGGGACGAAATGTACCCAGATTCACTGAGGTGTGTGATATCATAGTACAGCTTGGTGCATGTGTTCCCCGACAATCTCTACTTCGTTAGTATAAGACAAAAATCCCCGTTTCTTGGATGTCACGGGAAATCTCGAGAACCACGGGATGGATTTTGATGCGGTTTTCACCATTCTATAAAAGATATCTCGACGAAAGATTCTGTAGAAAATAATTTATGTATGATCAAAGGATGCCAAGCAGTAACGATTTCAGTGAAAAAGTCGAAAACAAACTTGGCGTCCGTGCGTTTCCTAAGCTTACGCTGGGCAAACCGTTAAATATATCTATATACTATGAGCGTAAGAATTGGTCAGCATGAAAAGTTCTACAAAAAAGTCCCCGAGAGCATATCTCTATCTTCAATACATCGCCCAATATAAGTGTTTTTAGACTGGAGGGAAGGGGCACGTCCCCGCGCGCTTGACCTTGCTTTGCCCTTGGTTTGCACTTTCGTTCGCAAGTATTATAAAGCAAGATAAGTATTATGCAGATAATTTTCTAACATGTCAAGAGTCTTTGGCTTCGAGCGAAGCGAGAAGCCTCCAGCCTTTGTAGCATTTTTCAGCATTTGTAGCATTTAGAATGATACAAAGTCTAGTCTTTCAGACTGACTGTCACTTTTTTATATTTGCATTTTAAATTAAACAAAACCTGTATGCTACAATGATAGAAAACTTAGGAAGAAAAAACACACCTTCATTATTTGTTAGAAGAGGAAGGAGTATGTAACAAGTGAAACTGTTACTGTGCTTCTAAAGGTTTTTCATAATCTCGGATAAGTTGATTCTTAGTACCGCAGCTAAATGGTGGTCTGTCATTCTACTTCTGACGCTATATTTGCGAAGCTTTATTGTAGAAAAGACCTGTTTACAGATATATGAAGATGGGAACATGGCAGTTAGCTCTTGAGCATGAGATTACACGTTTGGGAAGCTTGATTTTGGTAGGTACCGGTACTTGTAGAACTCAATTTTCGAAACGTTGAGGAATAGTTGCTTGAATTCATTGTTACATTGTAAATCAGTTCTAGCTATATGTTAATAATATCGTATGGCCTCGGGTGCCGGGTGCAAGCTTTGTTATTTGACACCCAGGGGGCAGCTTGCATGTCGAAATTCGTTGTTCCTTGAAGCACTATGAAAGTCCAGGAGGTTAGATATATAAGCTCCTTGAACACTATAGCGCTTTCTAGTAGAGAAATGAGGAACTTTGTGTTGGCGGAAACTCCCGAGAATAATTTTGCCATTATGAACATGGCCTACTGAATTCAACTGGGTTCTTTGACATGCCAACATCCTATGGCATGTGTGTCGTAATTTTTACCGCCTTTCAAAAATTACTTACCACGGCCAGGAGCGAACCTGCAAGCTTGGGGTTAGTAGACTGACACCTTAACCTCTCACCCACCGTGGCAAGCAGCAACTCTATTACACAAAACTCATAAACGCAATGAGATTGAAACAGTTTGTAAGTTGTAGGTACACAGAAGAAAATATAATACCTATCCTATGCGTAATTGTAGGTAGTATAACTCGAAACCATGTCGCGGACCGGATCAGACCAGCTCAAGGGCCGCACTTTGCCCATGACTGATCTAAGGTATATCCTAATTAAACCACAAACGTTGGAACTTCTTCTCCTTCCTTGCCTAATCCTCCTCCCACGTCACTTAGGGTCATTATTATTATTGGAATTAAACACAACTAGTTGAAACCCGTCAAAACATGACGGTCAATAGAAAAATATTTACTGAAGAATTTTCTTATATAGGCCTACTGTACATTCTTTGTACGATTATTTTTTGACTCTATTGAAACTATGAGGGCGTCAAAAGATTGCACTCTCAACATTGCAAAATACTGCTGGCCATGACTGAAAAATTGTTGGGGCAAATTGAGGCCTATACGTTCCAGAGTTTCCCCTTGAGCTTTATTGATTGTGATAAAGTATGCCAAATGAATTGGAAAATATTGCCTCTTAAAAGAAAATGATAGTGTTTTATCGGATGGTGTTAAATCAAGTCGAAGGATTAGACATCTCTGCCTAATTTTAACTGCACCTATTATTTCCAAATCCAAGCAATATGGTTGCATTTAGGAGTCCTTGGGAACCGTTCAGATTTCTAAGCAGCATAACGGGCCAAGCGTTTGGAGTATGTGGCGGCCAGTCGTTTAGTTCCAAGGGATTCAAGAACTCTGATGAGTCTAATACAACTGGCCGCAAACCATCGCTTATATTTTTGGAATATAACGAAGAAATGCGATGATGTGCAATTCCATACATTTTAAAACAATGTGGACCGTGTGCGTGTGGCACAGTAACATTGGCACCTAATGAAACGAAGGAAGGAAGGAAGCTTGCAGTTTAACGTGACCGTTAATCTCGCGATCATAAGCCACGGGACCTCCGTTTAACGTGGAATCCGAACCACAGGACATGGCCTTTCACATCAAAAATCTCACATGCATTGACCGGGAATCGAACCGACCCGCCTTGGTGAGAGGCATACAGCTTGACCGCTGCGCCATGAAACGAAGGACATAGCATTGTACTGCCGATTAGTCCCTCTGGAATTCCTTGAGATATCATCTCCAGTGAAAAATAATTGTTAAAGCCTGTCAAATATTTTATATTTATTCAGATTAATTTTACCATTACAACAGCAAAGGTCAAAGTAACCAAGTGTAGATTTCTCGCAAGAGAAATACAGTGCAGAACAATGTTTACATTTGTTCGTCAAGGACCCTAAACTGTAACGGCATAGTATCTGGAATTGTTTCTGAAATGCCATATTTATATTGGATTTTAAAAGTGGCTTCGTATTTTTCTCCGATTTCCCACTTTTTTGCGGCTAATGTTCTATTTCGTCAAATGGGTTTATTTATAGCAGCATTTCTGCCCAAATTAACGTCATTTTATATAAAACTATAGTGGCCTGCATCAACGTAGCCGCCAAATATTAAATGGCAAATAATAACTTACTTCCATTGCCAAAATCAACTGCGTGGTTAGACCCATTGTTATGCACTCTAAACAAATAATCAATAAACAATAATATTCACATATACAATGAATACTTCCATTCTCAAGTTGGTTGCTGATGAGAATGCGATGAGATTGATCGCCAATAATAAAATCCTTGCAATTTTTGCAATTTGCTTGCAAACGCAACTCAGGATGACGATCTTCATTTTGAAATAAACAGAATGAAATTGCTGTAAATAATGAATTTCCATCACCTGTTGAAGGTACAATACTTTGTATTTCCATGACAGTAAATTATGCAAGGGAGCATAGAATCACTTCGCCACTACTGGAATGAGCATAGACTCACTTCGCCAGCCACAGTAATGGAGGGAGTTTTAGAATTATATGGTCAGTGCTTGTCAAAGATCGTATTAACACAGGGAAGCCCATTCTTAAGGCTACATTCTGAGCTATTGCCCCGGATTCCAGGTTCGATCCCCGCTCTGCCAAGAAATTTAATTCTGGTCTGAGGACTGGAACGGGGCGCACTCGTGAGGCAAAACTAAGAAGAGCAAAGTTTGATTCCCATCTCAACAATCTTGGATTTGGTTTTCCGTGGTTTCCCACTTCCACTCCAGGCAAATACCGGGATAGTTCCTAACTTAAAGCCTCGGTCGTTAACTCCCCATTCCCCACATTAATTACAAATGCACACATCAACACAGCCATCCCATTAACACAGGTTATCAGAGAAAAGTTTACACTCGCACACCTGTTCGCCAATATGTTAACGCTGATGTATGTGTTTGAACTACTGGATATAAGTTCAATGTTCCCCATCTCTTGATGAATACAGTACTTTTGCATTTGTCAGTTGGCACAGGCTAGAGTAAAAGGTGGCTTTTCACCGATGTCTCAGTCTCACTCATGGCTGTGATTATATGGAAGCTACTGAGGTATGGGTGGTGCTTAGTAATGGCATTCGGGGCACAGTCAGTGCCAGTGAATGCTGTGAAAGGTTCAACTCATAGGGTTAGGACTACTGATCTGACTCAGTGAGGAAAGCAATGGCAAACTACCTCACTCCTCTTCTTGCCTAGAACGCCTCAAAATAGCGCTGCCTTGGGTTTTTGTGGGTATCTACTCACATAACGTAACGGCGGTACTTTTTGAGGATCCAACCAGCCTTCGGGCTGACTACCTAACAGACAGACAGACTTTAAAATTAATATCATTGCATTGTTGCAGCTTGGCAAATATTTTATATTTCAGCAGATCAATTTTACCATCACAACAGTAAAGGCCAAAGTAACCGCGCGTAGATTTTACGCAAGAGAAATACAATGTAGAACAATGTTTACATTTGATCGTCAAAGACCTTTCACTGTACTGCATAACATCTGGAATTGTTTCTGAAATGGCCTATTTATATTGGATTTTAAATGTGGCTTCGTATTATTCGATAACACTATAGTGACCTGCAATATCGGAGCCGCTAAATATTAAATGGCAAAAAATACTTCCATTGCCGAAATCAACTGCGTAGTTAGATTCAGTACTCTAAACAAATAATCATTAAACAACTGTATTATACAATGAAGTTCAACATGACCGTCCAGAGACTCTCATACTCAAGTTGGTTGGTGAGGAGAATGCGATGAGACTGATCGCTTACAATAAATTCCTTATAATTGTTCCTGCCAGCGAAATGTTTGGCAATAGCTTGAAAACGCAGCGCAGAATGACGTTCTTCATTTTGATATAAACAGTACAAAACTGCTCTAAATAAGCTATTTCCATCACCTGTTATAGTTTATGGCAGTACATTTTGCAGGGGAACATAGAATAACTTCGCCAACTACTGGAATGAGCTTAGGCATATACTCAATACTCACTTCGACAGTCACCCTAATGGAGGCTGTTTTAGAATTCTATGTCTCGTGCATGTCAAAAATCGTATTAACACATGGAAGCCCACCCATTCTTGGCTATCGCCTCGGAGACCCGGGTTACATTTCCTGCTCTGCCAAGAAATTTAATTCTGGTCTGAGGGCAAAAACGGGGCACATTCAGTCTCTAGAGGTATAACTAAGAAGAGGAAGGTTTGATTCCCACCTCGACAATCTTAGATGTGGTTTTCCGTGGTTTCCCACTTCCACTCAAGGCAAATACCGGGATGGTTCCTAACTTAAGGCCTCGGCCGTCACCTTGCCATTTCCCACCTTAATTACAAATACACAAAGTAATGCAGCTATCACAATAATACGGGTTATCAGAGAAAATTTTACACTTACACACCAAAGTACATGGGGCTGAGTGACAACGATGTCGGAGCCCTTCAAACGAATTATGTTTGCCAAGTGTCTCTCATGGCGAAAGCAATTGTGGACACGCGCCAGGGCCTGGAAAACTACCTTTTCACTAATAATTTAAGAGTATATCGACGATGCATAATTTATAACTTTTAGTCTAGGATGCTACCAACTTGACCACCGAAGCATTGGGAAGAAATTGCAATATTAAAGTACATAAACAACATAGCCTACACACTCAACTGTCAGTTAATGTTCTTCAACGTTTCCCTTCTTAAAAATTCCCCTCTATAACTCTCCATCACTTGAAAACGCGCCATGTTTTGTGTTTTAAATATATCGATGCAATGGTGCTGCCATCTGTTGTTAGTTACTGAAACTATATGGGCGAGGTACTGCCATCTGTTGTCAGTTACTGCAATTGATGGCAGATATTAGCTCTTTTGACCACATGCTGTAATGCAATGGTAAAACGGAAATAAAACTTATTGAGAGGGAATGTAGGAATCTTTAACTGACATAAAACGTTACTAATAATCCTTGATAAAACAATATTTAACTATCACGCGAAAACTCGCCATCAAGGCCATGCCTTGTGTTTTAAATATATCGACGCAATCTGCTCTCAGTTACTGGATCTATATTGGCGAGGTACTGCCATCTGTTGTCAGTTACTGGAACTGATTGCAGATATTCAAACGACGTATTGAGGACATGCTGTAATGCAATGGTAAAACGGAAATAAAACGTGTTGAGAAAATGTGTAGAAATATGTATCTTTAACTGACATGAAAATGAAAATCCACAGCCTGCTTCCAGTCTCCGACCGGGTCAGGAATGGAATGAATGAAGCCCCTATCTAGCGGCGAGGATATGAACTGTGCCGGCTGCCGAGGCCTGACGCACTCCTCTGGGGCAATGATTAAATGAATGATAGATGAAATGAAATGATAGTGGAGAGTGTTACTGGAATTAAATGTTGACAGGGAAAACCGGAGTACCCGGAGAAAAACCTGTCTGCCTCCGTTCTGTCCAGCACAGATCTCACATGGAGTGACCGGGATTTGAACCACGGACTCAGCGGTGAGAGGCCGGCGTGCTGCCGCCTAAGCCACGGAGGCTTCTTTAACTGACATAAAACCTTAATAATGCTCCTTGATAAAACAATATTTCAGTGGCAAAAAAAAAAAAAAACTGGCGAGAGTTGGGATCGAACCTGCCATCCTTCGATCCACAGTCAATCGCCTTAACCAAATAGCTACTCGCGCCCTCACATTGAGATGCAGACGCAACCATTCACTATCTTCAAAAGCCGCTATCTGAAGAAAATAATCCAATTCATTATCAATAAAATCAATATACATTCGTATATGTTCATACTGTTATTATATTGTATTGTCAGAACTTGGTTAATGTATGTTTTCAATTACATGGAAGCTTATTAAATAACTTACATTTTAATGGACTTCTCACCGCCATTTTGTCATGAGCCCAGGCGGATTGTGCGCATGCGCGAGGGGCCAGAATTCTGCTATTTTCTATATTTATTTAAAAATATACCGTCTTATATTTGTTTATTTTAGAGACACTCTGCAAATCTACAGGCCAAGAGCTTTCGTTAGAGTGCTCTACGAAGTAAATTGGTTCTGTCGTTCTCTCTATCTCGTGATAACAAAAATCACCTTACTGTTTTAAATATATAGATGGGTACAGAATTATTACATATCAGGTATCATTGGCATTCGTCCATTGCATAGTGCGAGATTGGCATTGTTCTTTGTGTACATTCAAATAGGTGATACTATGTGCAGGATTGGTTGCAGAGTTCACAGCTGTCGACGTTGTGGTAATCTTTCCTGTTGCAGATTTTATGGTGGAAGCCGTGTATTGCTCCTCGTGTCGTAGTTCATAGCCGGCTGATCTCAATTCCTTCTCCATCATGGCTGGGGTGCGGTAGAAATCGGGGTCTATTTCTGTTGATTTCTGGGCTCTTTCTTCCAGGAACTTGATGCATGCTTGTGTTTGAATCTGGTTGTGTTTTAATATTAGGTCTTCTATAAATGATTTTGTTCCCACCAGTTGATAAACTAATCTGGTTGGGGCGTACTTCGATACGCACAGGGTTTTCTTGAGGTGTCTGGCTATAACTCTATCCAGGTCTTTGATGTTTTTAGGTAGATTTCATTAGAAAGCTAACTATTGCAATGGGTACCATGTTTCGACTTCCGGAAAATTTCGACATATCTTCGCGTTTCACATCCCCTAGACCCCAAAACCACCGTCATTGCAAAAGTTTATATATAATTTATGTATATATATATATATATATATATATATATATATATATATGAATAAATGTACATATATCACTTTCTTGTGGACACGATAACTACCGCAATTTTGAACCAATCACTTTGAATGTTTTACATAATATGTATCCCTATAAAAGCTCGGTCGAGTTCGCTAATAGGCACAATCGGTCGAAGGGGGTGAAAATGGGGGGCTTTTTTTTCGAAAAGGTGAAATATCGCTTTAACTCTCTTAATATGTGAAATATCGAATCCATTCAATGTTCATACCATGTGTCGGATTAGGCCCAAAAAATTATGTTTGAAAAGTTTTTAGATAGCACCAACCATTGACCTAAGGGGTGGGAAAATGTGGGTATTTCGGGAAAAATTAACCATATCTCTCTTAATAGGCACAATATAAAAACCTTACAAAATGGACAATACCTCCGTAATAATTACCTAAAACTTTTGTCTGAAAGAATTTTTGATATGACCGACCACTACGCCAAGGGATGAGCAAAATGATATTTTCGGAATTAGAAGAAAATGCCAAGTGCCATCAGGGGTTGCCATGACAACACTACTAAATTGATGAGGGATGAGCTATCAGACGTTGCCATGACAACGCCATTGCATGAGATCACATTCAGTTTTACATCTGACTCTGTGGTGGGTAGATTATTAGCTTGGGAATAACCCAACCCCCAAGGGAAGATGATAAGAAAAGGAAGTGGGTCTCGGACTGGAGAAAAAGGATGGACAAATAGGACGAGAGTCCTACAGAAGTTACAAGTTTAACTTTAAATATACTCAAAGGCAGCTGCCACTGCAAATCCGCTCTCCGATACCTAAAGAGGGTAGGGACCTGGGCAAAGCTAACGGGAAACGCAGCTGGAACTTGGGCGGTTTGCAAGAAAGTTGCTGTAGCGTATTCCCTCTCAAGCATACATATGCCTACTATGGGGAAGGGTGGTGGTCTGGCAAGACAAAGAGTAACAGATTTATTGTGTATCTGTTCAAAGGAGTTCGTTTCTAAACAGGTAATTTGAAGAATGCCAATAATTTGAATCAGCTGCGAGATTTTTAGTTTTTGAAATTGTAGAATTTCTAAAGAGTGACCAAATGCTTCCAAGAAGGATAGGGATAAAGCAATTATACTTTTGGGAATAATTTTGGGAAGTGTGCCAATAGTTGCATTTAGAAATGGCTAAGCTTTTACCCTGCAAGGCGCCGACTAAGAGATTAGACAATGAGAAACACTTATATTTTGAAAAACCAACCATAAGTGTTAGAGAGAATCTCCACAAGCAGGAAGCTGGCGTAGCGAGCTATGCTTGCCTTACTGGCCAGTTATTAAAGCTAAGAGAGACTTTACTAAGTTACCAACTAAGAGTTCTTGCTCAAATGCAACAAGTGGTGAAAACCCTATCAATAGATTTATTTTTATTGAATAGGAAGACAGGATCTTGCCTAACCGTTATGTTAGAAAAATGATAAAACGAAAAACAAATATTTAATTTATTAAACAATGCAAAAGGAAGTAATTTTTGTAACAAATATATAATTTTGATTTCTATAAACAATTGGGGTCGCAGACCTCCGAAAACATCTAAAGCTTGCGCCAGGCAATTGATAATTCTTTTAGTTTTAAACCTTTTATATTCTTTAAAATCTTGGTAAGATTTTGAAATGACGAAGATAAATAAATGAAAAATTTAAAGATAACTGACGTAATTAAAGTCAAACAATAAATCAAGTACAAGGTGTGTACTTTAAGGATTTCTAGATAAGTATCTAAGAAATAATAACAACTTCGAAAGTAACAACAACAAAAAGCAGGAAGAATAAAATAGAAGTTTCTATAACTTCTTGTATTAATGCAGAACTACGCTTGATGATTATACATAGGAGATTATACAAATAGGGCAGGTCATTTATTGTGAAACCTGAAGAGAACAATTGAAAGGAAGTTTCTAGAACTCCTGTGTTTAAGTAGGGATCACGAGAAATATGGGGCTAGTTTCCCTTTTGTGAAACCTAGAGATAACTCACTTTTGAGTTGAAAGAATTGGATTCCCTCATTAGAAGGGAGAAACAATATAATTTGAGGCGTGTACTAGACACGAAATTTTACAGACATTAATTCGTTGTACGTGGAACAAGTAAGGGAGGGCACTTATTGAGAGTGACACCTCATTGAAAAAAGACCTAAAGTAACAATTTTATTATTTTGGTTTGTTAGTCAAGGGTTTGGGAAAGATCAAATGGGATTGTGGAAAAGTGTTCATGGCCGTATTTATTTTACACGGACGAGCGCGACGCGGCTGAAAGGTTGAACAAGCACTGTTTTCACTATAGTCTGTTGATATAGTTGAAAAGTTCACTGTAGTAGCACAAAAAGTTGATAGAAAGGAAAGTTATTGCAATGGTGGAAAATAACTAGTTACACTAGATTTGCGAGAATCTATTGCTTGAGAAAATTGTAGGTTATAGTTGAATGCACAAGAAAAAATCCCAACGAAGGAAGAAAAATTAGATAATGATTAGCAGTTCATAAGGAAGATTCCTTAGTTTGAAAAAGTATTCCCATATGTGAGTGGAAAGTACTATAAGGTTTAACTCGTAGATAAATTGTTCGGCATGGAAAATTCCAGAACAATCATGACTGAAGAATAGGGCAAAAGTTAGTCCAGCGGTGGAACGAGCTACGTATTTTATAGACAGTAGGTAATTTAATGGTGTCCCACGTTGTGAGAAAATCTCTCATTTAATAAGCATAAGAAATGCTGCTTCATGTTAAGATTGACTTAGATAGACAAAAGCCCAACATAGAAAATCCCGCGAAGGATGATTATTGCCCCAAATATAGAAATCTCACACTGCCTATAAAATGATCATTAAAAAGCATGTAGCTATTTAAAATCAATTAAAATAAGTTGAAGAACGTAGAAGTAGTACTTAGCTCATTTCTGATGAACGGCGAATCCTTAGGTGACCGTTAGTCAGGAATTCACAACATGGCGAAGATTTGAAAGTTTGTCTCTCGAGGTGAGGAGATGAGCTTTAGTAAAGCTCCGACTGACTAGGTTGACTTCCGACGTACAAGTGAGATCCGCTCAACGGAGCTCGAAGGGACCAGGGAAGGGAAAAGAGTGGGGGTAGGAGACAAAAGGAATACATATAAGAATAGCCAACTTAATAGTTACAAAAAATCTTCTTGATGAAATGGTCTTCAAAGAGTTGATAGTAGGAGTCACTAGCGCAGCCTGGAGGGTGAAAAAGTAGACGAAGTTCTCTTGATCACGGAGATGATAGCTGACGATGGCGACGAGATCTGGTGGCAAGATTGATAAGGAAGTCCTCTTGTACAGGGAAGAATTGAGGAACTTCAGAGATTCACTGCTAGATGACGCTAGGTGGGTCATGGAAGATATATATCTAGAACAGACTTACTGGTAATATGAGAGACATAACCAACAAGGAGAAATAAGAAGATCACTGTTGGAGTTTGAGAAAAAAGAAAGGGGTGAACTAAAGCAAAGAGAAGCAAAAGCTTACTCTTTCTTACCGTGTATTCCAAAGAATACACCAAGCTGGGAGGAGAACACCAACAGAGAACAAGACGAACAATTAAAAGTTTAAAGGTAAAGGAGCAATTAATGACAGTGGTCTTATGATATGTCCGTTAGTGGTAAAGAGTTTGACTACTCTAACTCTCCCATCCCTTCCAGGATAAGATTCGGTCACTCTACCAGAAATCCAGACCAAGGGAGGAGAAACATCCCTAACCAGGACCAAGTCCCCCACTTTGATGTCGGGATTGGAAAGAAATCACTTCTTTCTCCGTTGTAGGGAAGTTAAGTATTCCAAATTTCACCTCTTCCAGATAGAATTGCGGAGGGCTTCAAGTTTACGCCAAACAATAGGTAAATTAGAATCCCTGTAAGAGTTGGGAAGGGGAGGAGGGGCAGAAAGAGAAGTGCCAATAAGGAAGTGACCAGGTGTGAGTGGAAGCAGGTCATCAGGGTCATTGGAAAGCGGAGTTAAAGGGCGAGATTAACAACACCTTCAATCAGAACAGACAGCGAATTAAATTCTTTATAAGTCAGAATGCGATTACCTAAAACCTTTCTTAAGTGACGTTTAGTGAGCTTTACGCAGGATTCCCACCTAACTTACCACCGTGATGAGGTGCGTAGGGAGGTATAAAACGCCATTTGAATCCCTTTGAGTAGGAAAAATTAGAAATCTGTTCCATGGCAGGAGAAGATGTGAGAGCTTTCTTCCACAAGGAAGCTGCGCCTTGAAAAGTGGAAGTGTTATCAGAGAACATCTCCGAAGGAACACCACGCTTAGCAGCGAAGCGAGAGACAGCTGATAAAAAGTAAGAAGTAGAGGCATTCGTTATTAGTTCCAAATGGATCGCGCCAGTAACCATGCAAACAAAGAGAGAAACATAGAGCTTACCAAACAATTTGCGTTTAGCTTCAGAGGAGTTACGTTGATTTTGGAACGGACCCATATAGTCCACACCAGTTAGAGCAAATGGACGTATAGGAGAAGAGCAAAAGGGGGGCAGATCGCTCATTAATTGAGTATTGACTTTAGGTTTCTCTTTGAAGCAAGGAATGCACTTGTGAATTACAGAGGAAACTTCATGAATTCCATTTATAATCCAGTACTTTTCCCTTAAGGGGCAAAGCAGTGTGCGTGTACCAACATGCAGATTGCGATAATGAAAGTCACGTATAATTAAGGAAGTTACGTGATGTTTAGAAGGCAAAATAACAGGATGCTTTTTGTCCTCAGAAAGCAAAGATTGCAAGAGCCTACCACCTACCCTGAGTAACCTATTGTCATCAAGGAACGGTGCTAAAGCACGAAGACGACTGGATTTGGGAAGATCCTTTTTAGAGGAAAGTAAAGACAATTCAGAAGAAAAGGCTTCTTGCTGTGTTAGTTGCAAAACCTTAATGGTAGCGAGATTCAATTCATGATTGGTAAGGTGTGGTTTGGGGACAAGAGGTTGGTCAACCAAAAGATATTTCCATCTGAGAAGATAGGCAACAATTCGAATTAATTTGTGAAAGGAAGAATAGCGTGACAATAAGGGATGAGAAACGTTGGAAACAAGACACGAAGCAGTAGATTTAGATACTTTAGCGTCAGGCAAGTTGAAGTTTGTGGCTGGAGGTATAGAAGGCCAACAAGAAGAGTCTCCGATTAACAACGAGGGTCAATGCCAGTACAACTGGGAAGCTGATAATTGATAGGGTAAACATCCACGAGAAATGATGTCGGCAGGGTTGTCAGCGCTGGGCACATGCCTTCATTGACATCCAGAAGAAAGAGTTTGAATTTTGGAAACCCTGTTTGCAACAAAAGTTTGCCAATGAGCGGGGTTCTTGGCGATCCAAGAAAGGGTGATCATGGATTCGCTCCAGAGATAGATTTGCGAGAATTCGACTTTTAAGACTTCCCGTAATTTCCTAACAAGTTCTGCGGCCATGAGTGCAGCACACAATTCAAGCCTAGGCAAAGTGATAGTTTTAAGAGGAGCCACCTTCGATTTGGCACAAACAAGGTTGGAAACTGAAGATCCATTTAATGAACCGCGATAAACCAAATATGCACAGCAAACGTAAGCTTTTTCGGAACTGTCCGCGAACACATGAAGGAAAAAAGATGCATTAGGATGAGCGTTAAATAAATTCCTGGGAATTTCAATAAGGGAAAGATCAAGCAAATTGCTGCGAAAAGAGAGCCATCTGTTAAGAAAAGAAAGGGGAACAGTGTCGTTCCATTCACATTTGAGCGACCATAGCTCTTGCATGAAAAGTTTGGCTATAACGATAACTGGGGCAAGGAATTGAAGCGGACCAAAATTTTTGCAATTTCAGAGAGAATTTGTCTTTTTGTGTTAGGGACCTCTTCTGCAAGCGAAACTTTATAGATGAGAGTGTCAGTGCTAGTGCACCAATGAACTCCTAGAGTTTTTATGGATTCGGAGTTTCCACAAATTTCGACGGAGGAGGGATCTACATCTTCAATAGGAAACTGGGCGAGAAACTCATGGGAGTTGGAATTCCACTTATGAAGTGGGAATCCTCCATTCTTCAGCAATGCCTGAAGTTCTAGTGACACGAAAGAAGCTTCCTCCAGAGTGGGGAAGGACTGCAAGTAATCGTCAACATAGAATGATGTAGTTAGTGCTTCGGAAGCTTTAAAATCAAATAAATGACCATCTTGAGAGGCTAACAAATGTAGGGATCGGATAGCAAGGAATGCGGAAGGTTTTAAGCCATAAGTAACCGTCTTTAAGCGAAATACCTTAATGGGCTTGCTGATTTCGTCGCGCCACAAGATTCTTTGGAGATCTCGTTGTTTAGGCTGAATTAAAACTTGACGGTACATCTGTTTTATATCCTCTACAACAGCTATGGGAAATAATCGAAAGTTTAAGAGTATAGCAGATAGATCTGACTGAATAGCAGGACGAGAGTAAAGAGTATCGTTAAGACTTTTGCCATTAACGTCAGGTGATAAACCATTGAAAACAACTCGGATTTTATCCTTTACAAGAGGGTTTTTCCACACGGGATGATGATTTAAGAAAACCGTTTCAATTGGGGGGTACAATTCGTCATCAGATTTGTTAACAACTTCCATATGATCTAAGCTTTCATACTCATCCATAAAATCAGTATACTGCTGTTTAACGAGAGGTTCTTTCTTGAATTTGCTCTCGATAGCAAAGAGAGCTTTTCGAGTTTTGGGTTGAGAGTTTATAAGTTTAGGGTGATTATGTAATCTAGGCATCTGAACAATGAACCGGCCATCAGGAGAACGAGTGGTGGTGGTTTAAAAAAAAATTTTGCTCACAGAATTCCTTTTCTGAAGAGGTCACGTACGGAGAATCAACGCTTTCGAGCCTCCAGAACTGTTCCAAGTCAGTATTAGCGAAATAACATTGCGATACGGGTTGGGGAGAATAATGAGGAAGTTGACCGGTGACGATCCATCCAAAATTAGTGTATCTGGCAACCACGTTTGAGGATAACTGTCGAACCTGTTTACGAAGGCAATTCCAGAAAACATTGGCACTAAAGAGTATGCCAATGGGGTTTTGAACATTGAACAGAGGATCGGCTAACCTTAAATGCGAGGGAATGTTTAAACCTGAAATATCCACAGAGTGACTTGGAGTATCTTCTCCTATGCTATTGAGAATGAGACAATTCAGTTTGAGAAAGTTGTTTCAGTGACAAATGTCTCTTATGGTTAGCTTTGAAAACTGTAAAGCTTTCGATTTTGAGCTGTTAATGCCCGATACGTTAATAGAAGTGGGGTTTACAGGTAGGCCTAGTTTTCTAATCAAAGAATTAGACACAAAATGATGAGTTGCCGCTGAATCAAGAAGACCGCGTGCACGGACCCAGTTGCCAAATTTATCCTGAACTTCGATTTGGACAATGGACAATAGTACTTGGGCACTACGTATGGACTTGGCATTTTGAATGTAAGATGAATCATTGGAACTGTTAGCATTGTCACTTTTCTGAGAAGTAGATGCGGTCGATGACCTTGCTTTATCATGACAATGTAGTAAAGTGTGATGAGCTTTTTCACAATGGAAGCAAAGTCTGGTGGACTTGCAATTTGAAGCAGAATGTGTGGGTGCTAGGCAGTTGAAGCAATGTTTATTCTGGGAAACTAATTTTCTTCTGTCGTCGACTGACAGTTCTTTAAAAGATTTACATAGATATACGGCGTGGGAATCTTTACAAGGTATGCACATTAATGGTTCATTTAAACTCTTGCGGGGTTCGCTTTGAGTGTTTAAAACGAGAGAACTAGCAATACGGCGATCACTAGACCTAGTTGGGTAACCAGTGGAGTTTGACTTGAGTTTAGATGAGTTGGACCCAGGTTTTTGGGTACTAGACGCTAAGCGTTCGCTTTTAGGTTTGAGAGACATTGAATCAAATTTAGAAATCGGGGATGAGGGTTCACTTTGATTAGCTAAAGCAGTTAAGAGTTGGCATCTAGCATTTACGAAAGTGACTAAATGCTCGTAAGAGTAATCGTCTTCTCTGGAAAGTTCAATCTCCCAAGCTTTGAGGGTAGCAACATCGACTTTAGAAACCACTAAATGTATTAAGAAAGTGACCCAGTGTTCAGTGGGTTGATCCAATTGGGACAAAGCTTTAACGTGAAGTTGTGTTGTAACAATGAGAGTACGCAAACTAGTGATGTCATTGTGCTGTGACGCAGGTAAGTTAAATAGAGCCTTCATATGGCGTTGAATACGTAACCGTGAATTACCGTATCTTTCTTTCTACAAGTTAAAGGCAATGGGGTAGTTTTCGGCACTTAATGGGAGTGCTTCAACTAACTGCAGAGCTTGACCTCGGAGGATAGATCTCAAATAATGAAACTTGTAGATGACTTGAATGTCTTCATTGTCATGAACAAGAGAACAAAATAGTTCATAAAAAGAATCCCAAGTAGATTCGTCTCCAGAGAAGTGGGGTAAATCAATTTTTGGTAGAAATGGTTTGGGCTTGTGAGTGCCCTCGCGAGAAGAGGTTTGTTGTTCGTGAAGGGAACCAAGAACAGAACCGTCTTTTTTCTATTCTTCTTCGAGTTGGCGTATTATTTTAAAAGCAGAACCTATACCTTCGTAATATTGATTTTCTACTTCGACTCGATCTTCAGCTTGATTGAGCATAAAAATTACAATTTCAGTTTGGATGTTACAATAATTTTCATATGAACGTTCAAAATCCTTTACACGATGTTTTAACAAATCTAATTGAGCTTCTGAGGGCAGCTCTTTGATGTATTTTCTGACTCGGGTAATTTGCCCTTTATAGGATGCTCGTTTGGAAGTAAGTTTTTCATCCTTATCCTTTTCTGTAGGAGCCATGACAAAATAGGTAAATTAAAGTATAACTTACGAAACTGTGGAACCTTGGAAATGCTGTCAGGCTGGCAGCAGCAAATAAGTTGAAAGAAAGGGACACACCAAAAGAGACAGGAGTGGCCTCTTTCCACTTCACAGGCTTTGCACGGTGTAGTTACAGCTGAAAAATTCAAAGAAGATATTAATGATTTGCAAAATATTGTCACATGAACCTTGACAAATAGAAAATGTCGTAAATGGACTCTCCCGGGTTTCGGCACCAAATTTTGGGTAGATTATTAGCTTGGGAATAACCTAACCCCCATGGGAAGATGATGAAGAAAAGGAAGTGGGTTTCGGACTGGAGAAAAAGGATGGTCAAATAGGACGAGAGTCCTACAGAAGTTACAAGTTTAACTTTAAATATACTCAAAGGCAGCTGCCACTGCAAATCCGCTCTCCGATACCTAAAGTGTGTAGGGACCTGGGCAAAGCTAACGGGAAACGCAGCTGGAACTTGGGCGGTTTGCGAGAAAGTTGCGGTAGCGTATTCCCACTCAAGCATACATATGCCTACTATGGGGAAGGGTGGTGGTCTGGCAAGACAAAGAGTAACGGATTTATTGTGTATCTGTTCAAAGGAGTTTGTTTCTAAACAGGTAATTTGAAGAATGCCAATAATATGAATCAGCTTCGAGATTTTTAGTTTTTGAAATTGTAGAATCTCTAAAGAGCGACCAAATGCTTCCAAGAAGGATAGGGATAAAGCAATTACACCTTTGGGAATAATTTTGGGAAGTGTGCCAATAGTTGCATTTAGAAATGGCTAAGCTTTTATCCAGCAAGGCGCCGACTAAGAGATTAGACAATGAGAAACACTTAAATTTTGAAAAACCAACCATAAGTGTTAGAGAGAATCTCCACAAGCAGGAAGCTGGCGTAGCGAGCTATGCTTGCCTTACTGGCCAGTTATTAAAGCTAAGAGAGACTTTACTAAGTTACCAACTAAGAGTTCTTGCTCAAATGCAACAAGTGGTGAAAACCCTATCAATAGATTTATTTTTATTGAATAGGAAGACAGGATCTTGCCTAACCGTTATGTTAGAAAAATGATAAAACGAAAAACAAACATTTAATTTATTAAACAATGCAAAAGGAAGTAATTTTTGTAACAAATATATAATTTTGATTTCTATAAACAATTGGGGTCGCAGACCTCCGAAAACATCTAAAGCTTGCGCCAGGCAATGGTAATTCTTTTAGTTTTAAACCTTTTATATTCTTTAAAATCTTCGTAAGATTTTGAAATGACGAAGATAAATAAATGAAAAATTTAATGATAACTGACGTAATTAAAGTTAAACGTTAAATCAAGTACAAGGTGTGTACTTTAAGGATTTCTAGATAAGTATCTAAGAAATAATAACAACTTCGAAAGTAACAACAACAAAAAGCAGGAAGAATAAAATAGAAGTTTCTATAACTTCTTGTATTAATGCAGAACTACGCTTGATGATTATACATAGGAGATTATACAAATAGGGCAGGTCACTTATTTTGAAACCTGAAGAGAACAATTGAAAGGAAGTTTCTAGAACTCCTGTGTTTAAGTAGGGATCACGAGAAATATGGGGCTTGTTTCCCTTTTGTGAAACCTAGAGATAACTCACTTTTGAGTTGAAAGAATTGGATTCCCTCATTAGAAGGGAGAAACAATATAATTTGAGGCGTGTACTAGACACGAAGTTTTACAGACATTAATTCGTTGTACGTGGAATAAGTCACTTATAGAGAGTGACACCTCATTGAAAAAAGACCTAAAGTAACAATTTTATTATTTTGGTTTGTTAGTAAAGGGGATTGTGGAAAAGTGTTCATGGCCGTATTTATTTTACACGGACGAGCGCGACGCGGATGAAAGGCTGAACAAGCACTGTTTTCACTATAGTCTGTTGATATAGTTGAAAGGTTCACTGTAGTAGCACAAAAAGTTGATAGCAAGGAAAGTTATTGCAAAGGTGGAAAATAACTAGTTACACTAGATTTGCGAGAATCTATTGCTTGAGAAAATTGTAGGTTATAGTTGAATGCACCAGAAAAAATTCCAACGGAGGAAGAAAAATTTGATAATGATTAGCAGTTCATAAGGAAGATTCCTTAGTTTGAAAATGTATTCCCATATGTGAGTGGAAAGTACTATAAGGTTTAACTCGTAGATAAATTGTTCGGCATGGACAATTCCAGAACAATCATGACTGAAGAATAGGGCAAAAGTTAGTCCAGCGGTGGAACGAGCTAAGTATTTTATAGACAGTGGGTAATTTAATGGTGTCCCACATTGTGAGAAAATCTCTCATTTAATAAGCATAAGAAATGCTGCTTCATGTTAAGATTGTCTTAGATAGACAAAAGCCCAACATAGAAAATCCCGCGAAGGATGATTATTGCCCCAAATATAGAAATCTCACACTGCCTATAAAATGATCATTAAAAAGCATGTAGCTATTTAAAATCAATTAAAATAAGTTGAAGAACGTAGAAGTAGTACTTAGCTCATTTCTGATGAACGGCGAATCCTTAGGTGACCGTTAGTCAGGAATTCACAACATGGCGAAGATTCGAAAGTTTGTCTCTCGAGGTGAGGAGACGAGCTTTAGTAAAGCTCCGACTGACTAGGTTGACTTCCGACGTACAAGTGAGATCCGCTCAACGGAGCTCGAAGGGACCAGAGAAGGGAAAAGAGTGGAGGTAGGAGACAAAAGGAATACATATAAGAATAGCCAACTTAATAGTTACAAAAAATCTTCTTGATGAAATGGTCTTCAAAGAGTTGATAGTAGGAGTCACTAGCGCAGCCTGGAGGGTGAAAAAGTAGACGAAGTTCTCTTGATCACGGAGATGATAGCTGACGATGGCGACGAGATCTGGTGGCAAGATTGATAAGGAAGTCCTCTTGTACAGGGAAGAATTGAGGAACTTCAGAGATTCGCTGCTAGATGACGCTAGGTGGGTCATGGAAGATATATATCTAGATCAGACTTACTGGTAATATGAGAGACATAACCAACAAGGAGAAATCAGAAGATCACTCTTGGTGTTTGAGAAAAAAGGAAGGGATGAACTAAAGCAAAGAGAAGCAAAAGCTTACTCTATCTTACCGTGTATTCCAAAGAATACACCATGTGGGAAGCGGCTTCGGTGACGTAACTGGTAGCATGCTGAACTTCAATGCACGAGGTCGCGGGTTCAAAGCCGGCAGAAGTCGTCGGATTTTCTAAGAGCGCCAAAACTCCCTCAGTATGCTTTCCTTCGGAAGGGAAGTTCCAACGTTCGTTGCTAGTAGCTGGATGCAGTGGCATCTAGTAGCCAAGTTCACAGCTAGGTGTCGTTGACTAGTATTAGATGGCAAAATTAGGAACTACTACTTGCAATTCACCGTCTGCAGCCCTTACCTGAATTACAGACTAATACTACCATCACAATTAACACTGTTTATCAGACATATTCTACACAAACCCAAGGTGCATGGGGTTACATAACCGCGTTGTCGCAGCCCCTAAACTGAGGAACCAACCAAAATCTCTGCGGGAGATAAAATTTTGCGTGAAGAAGTAACAGACTGTCAGATAGTTACACATCAGTGTCGAAACCTTGCATAACTACAGTGTGACCACAAGTATAACAAGTAGTTCCGTGAAGAACTATACAGCCTATTTTCATATATCCTGCTAACGTTAATTGCCTCTATCAACATACAAAATTTCAGTTTAATTGCTGTAACAGATTCGTAAATATTGAGAACCGTCTAAATATTTCAGATGGTCGCCAGGTTGGATTTTTATTTTTGTACTTTTACATTAAGATTATCGTGTACGTGTGGCATTCAAACTTCAATCGCATGATTAGAACACAAGAAGTAAAAACGAGATTTTAAAATTACGCACAGCAGCCATCTTGTGATTATGCAAACAATTGAAATAAATTAGATGCCAATGGATCAACATTTGTGTAAGCTTTTAACGTGCAACGTTTCACGGCACTCGGATAGTTAATTCGCGAGAAACGTCCATTTACATATTTATACTTCGCGTCGCCGCCATGTTGGATTTGTGCTCACCAGGTTACTGAAAGTCCTTTAGGTGAACATATGTTCATAGTCTTTTTGAACATTAAAAAATTCAGTTTGGTTGCTGTAAAAGATTCATAGATATTGAGAACCGTCTAAATATTTCGGAAGCTCGCCATTTAGGATTGTTATATGTATAGGCCATAGAGTTATGTACCATTCAAGGACAATTAATGCCTAGGTTCATCATGCATCCTTCCACTTCGATCGCATGGTTACGACACAAGAAATAAAAACTTAATTTTAAAATTTCGCACAGCCGCCATCTTGAGGTTATGTAAACAATTGAATTAAATTAGATGGCAGTGTATTACAATCTGCAATATCATTTACTGTACCTCATTTCACTGCGCTCAGAGAGTTAAATCACGAGAAAAGTCTATTAAAATATTTCAAATTCGCTTGGTCGCCATGTACGTTTTGTACTTCACAGGTGTATGAAATATACATAGGTAAACTTGTATCAGTACCCTTTATCACCGTACAAAATTGCAGGGTGATATCTGTAATAGTTTCGGAGATATAGAATGTCAGTGAAATATTTCGCACAGCCGCCATTTTGAGGTTATGTAAACAATTGAACTAAATTAGATTCTAGAGAATTACAATGTGTATAAACATTTGCTGTACCAAGTTTCATTACGTTTGGATAGTTAAATCGCGAGAAAAGTCTATTTAAAAGTCTCAACTTTGCTTGACCGCCATGTTGGTTTTGTAGTCACCAGGTTTTTGAAAGTCTCATAGGTGAACTTCTAGTAGTGACCTTTATCACCGTACACAATTTCAGGGCGATATCCGTAATAGTTTCGGAGATATTGAATGCTAGTGAAATATTTCGCACAGCCGCCATGTTGGATTGGTGAGACGTAACAAAATTTGAAGGGCACGGTCGAGGTCGCCGGAAATAGTGCTATGAACTTACCGAGTTTCATTGAAATCGCTCCAGCCGTTTAGATTTTATTAGGGGGACACACACACACACCTCACTCACACACACACACACACACACGCACACACACACGGAAAAAAGGTGATCTCATAAGCCTATTTTTTTCAAAATTGAAAACAGGCTAATAATGGACCCCAAATGACGAGAAGGTTACCGTCCCCATAAGACAATAAAATGTTTAAAATAAGCATAGAAAGACGAAAAACGAAGTTAATTAAGCTCCAATTGTAATATACTTTCTCGCAATAAATGAGGTCTGATCCTTCTTCGAAAACCAGCATATTCTGCCTATCCCGAAGTTTGCCCGGTGAAATCTACCTCCGCCTTCCGGCGTGCAGAGAGGAATATTTGTAGTTCAAGTGTGGCCAAATTATTTCAATTGCGTATGATGCTATTGGGGCGATTTTCAGATTGAACATTGAAATTGATGTTTCTTGTGAGAGGCTGTGAATTGAACCCTTATTGATTTGCCGATCAATAAGTTTTCATGATTATTATTATTATTATTCATATCCGGGCAATACATGTTGGAGCGAGTTATGGAAGGTGAGCTGAGTGTTGCAATCTCTTGCGACAGTCGTGGCGTGGGTAGCTATTCCTGTGTACGACCTGGGAAGTCGAGTTCAAGGCCAATGTTAGGGCGAGAGCGCATACAATTTGGCGTCATTTTGGCGTGCCAGAGGTGAGTTTCCAACCGATGCTTGATTGAATCGTCGAATCAGAAGAAGGCAAGCCTGGACCACGCGTAAAGTAGCGTGCCTTTAAAAAATGCGGGAAAACACGTGTCAGACGAACCACCGATTCGATCTGATTCCGCATGAGTGCATTGTGACATACAGGTCAAAAGAAGAAGTTTGAGATTAGTTCCATGTCTGTGAATTAAAACTGCGGATTATTTTTCTCGATTGCTCCCACCCTTGTCCAATCTGCTAGTTTCCAATAAATTGATCGTTGGAGTGTAGCTCGAGACACAATTTGATCAGGCGCTGAGGGGCTCAGTTCACGCCAGTTTGAGTACACATTTTGATTAAGCTCTGAGGAGCATAGTTCACGCCAGTTTGAGTTGAGATCTTGTGTTGAGATAAGCGCTACTCGGCGTAGATATTATTTGAGAGACCTTTAAATGTCAGCTGCGTTGCAGACTAACTGTAATACTATTTGTGTAATTATTTTGTGATTTACATGTGCGTGTGACCAAGCGAATGCTTAGATAGGGCAAGTTCTTCGTGGAGTAATCGCCTAGGACTCATGGGCGAAAGCCAGTAACTCATAGCGATTCTAGCAGGATAGCATATTAATTTGAACATTTCTTTTCAAGAAGCCTCCACCAAGATGTTTACCACAAGGTCGATGGGTGGAGTGATGTACGACGCCTACACCAAGATGACGACGTTGGAGTAAATTTCCAGTGGGAAATGCCCTGGGATGGAGGTTGATTTTCTGCAGGCTGTTCGGTGATGTACAAACCATTGATTTATTCAATATGTAGCTAGATTTGACGCGGGAACGTTGTAAATAGTTTTGTTATTATTTTTCCTTGTATTTAGATTTTGTGTACTGGCACTGTTATTTATTTAAATGTGCGTTGGCACGTGGCCAAAATAATTACACAAATAGTATTACAGTTAGTCTGCAACGCAGCTGACATTTAAAGGTCTCTCAAATAATATCTACGCCGAGTATGTTTCTTACGAGTCATTATTATATCACACGGCGCGTGCATTGGATTATTTTACTCATGTGAATGCGAAGTTCGTCTTGGATGACAAATGGTGTTTTATTCAAATTCATTTAAATTAGGAGAAGTGGGTAAAATTTGTTAGATATTTACGAACAGGTTTTTTTCAATCCATATTAGGATTGCCGAGCACAACACGTTAAAATGTCATTGTAGAACACCTTAGTTCTACATTATGAGTTTTTTGATATCCCTTTTCAGGATCTTCAGTCACGGACTAGATTGGGAGAGCAATCCGGTGGAAATATTTATGTCTTTTTATTACAGTTTTCTGTCAAACCCATACGTGTGATTCTGGTGTGTCTATCGTGTCTATGTGTGTGTATTGATTCTTCGTGGTGAGGGGTAGAATGTGTCTACTGCCCTCAATGATGGTTGTATTTGTTAGAAAGGAGGAGCGCTCTAGGAGGCTACCTTATTTTGCCCATCGCTGATTCTTGGATTTCCAAAGGGAAATACTAAGATAATATTTGACACACACACACGTGTATTATGTGCTATTGTGAGCACGGTTCCTCTATACCTGAGCCATTGTTACGGCTGGCCGAGGTATTTTAACACGTGGCTTGACAGATGTTGCAGATTCCACGTTGCGCCCGTCTATGTCTGGTGATTCATCATGTAGGCAGTCCGGCTGTGACCGACTGACCCCTTTAAGCTATCTGTAGCATACCTGTTCTTTTAAAGATCGTTGGATCTAATAAATGGGAGTTCGCCATGTCCGTCATGAGTTGCCGCATGTCGTATAAAATGAAATATTGTTGTCTTGATGTAAATGTTGGCATTAAGCCTGGTGATTTGAGTGATTCAGTTATTTGCTATTTTTCATATTTGTTTGTCTTGACACCGTTGGGTGTATTTGTATTTCTATAATATGGTAAGCGGCCATATGTGTATATTTTCTTGTTGTTGGTCACGTGTTGATTTACTTGAGTTGATTTTGAAGTCCTAATTTCTTAGGCGTCATTGTTGATTGCTACGGCAATTTCTTTTATCCCAATTTCATGCGGAAATTGTCTGGTTCAGTGTAGGGAGTGTCGGATAATTACTTAGTGTTTAGATTGTGTTCCTCGTGTCTGTCTAGCTCTAAGACAATGCAGATCCGTCCCCTGAAGGTTCACTGGATGGTAACGGATCTCGCATAAATTGTACATATCATACCGCATGTAGAGAAGCCGCACACGCACATGTCATTGAAGTTATTTGGGACATTTGGTCCAGTTGTATACGATCTCTCCTGAGATCAGGCCTGTTTGGCACTTTTATTAATTCATGTGGGTGTCATTTGGGAGTTCTTTTGTTTGGTTGTAATTATTGTAAATGTTGTTGATTTGTTAATTAAATTCTTATGTTTATTCCTGGTATTCACTTTTTCCTGCATGATATTTTGTATATGTTACCCTCAATTTTAAGAAGCGCTCATAACAACAACTTTACGAAATGGACTGTTACACTCCCCGAAATCGAGTCTCATATGCTTCATCGCAAGGGTTCAGAGTCTTTTGATTTCCATTGTGGCTTTTATTGCGCAGATTGATCTTTCCTCAACATGTCTTGTGAAGGTGAATCCGGTGGCCTGCAGAGTTACCCCTAAATATGTGTACGCCTTCGCTATGCCTAATGTGTGGTTCCCATATGTGAAGACATCCTTCGAGGATATTCGTCCGCCTTTGCGAAACGTCATTACTTTTGTCTTGTTCTGGTTTATTTTAATTTCGTTTTGTTTCGTCCATTCCTCTAACCTATTGATAGCTTGCTGCATCGCTTCCTTGTTTTTGCTTAGAGTCAGTGTTACTGTTCTGGATTATTTTCTTCCATACGTGTCAACCTCATATTTTCTCCCTCTTCCATCCTTTTCCTCTGAGGTCCCCTGCAACCTTGTCTTTCCATCCCATTTTTGGTCTTCCTCTCCTCCTTGACCCCTCAATTTCCAGGTTTCCAACTCTTTTCCCCCCGTTGTCCTCCTCACTTCTCAGTACATGCCCATACCATCGGAGCCTACTCTCTTGGACCTCATTTCCGATGGGTCCCACTTTCACTGCTCCCCTGATGTAATCATTCCTTTCTTGTCACTCCACTTATCCCCCTTAACATTCTCATTTCTGCCACATCCATTTTTCACCCTTGGACTTCTGTAATCGGCCACGTTTCTTCACTATAGAGCCTAAAGTGAGGTAGTCTTGTCACTAAACCGCTCAAAATCATTGTAGATGAAACTGGATTTAAAATGTTTATAGCCTATGAAGTCAGCATTGCTTAGTTGTTATACATTTGCTTCTTTCTGAACAGTGGTATATTCGAGTGGTTTCATAATAAAACTATGTATAGATTTTACAGGATGAAGTGGGAGAATTTTCCAGAAAACAATGGGAAAGGAATAACTACTTTGGTTCCAAATAATTGCATAAGTTCCGTAGCATATTTTCATATATCCTATTGGTCTTCTCGATTATTATTATTATTATTATTATTATTATTATTATTTATTTATTTATTTACCATACATCGTACAAGAAGTATGGAAGGCCTAGTGAAAAAGGGCAAGTCCCACATAAGATATTTCATGCTTCACAGGCACAGTTTACATCTACATTTGTTTTAACAATATTTACATGTTTTACAAAGATATATGCAGTATTTACATATTTAGAATATTGGCATAGTACATTTTTCCTGTTCACTCACTCTCTCACGCACGCACTTTCATAACCTCAATCACTCGATACATTAATTCATTCCATTCAGATACTCATTCATTCAGCGAGACGATCAATCATTCATACATACGTTTATTTATACAATGTACCTTTTTACGTACGGCTTGAATTTCCGAAGAGATTCTCCCGCCTATAAAAGGATCGCCATGTTGGATTATTCTGTATATAGGCCATAGAGTTATGTATCATTAGTTGACGATTTTTGCGTAGGTTCATTATTCATATATTAACGATCACTTCGATCTTATGATTAGGACACAAGAAATAAATACTCAATTTTAAAAATTCGCCAAGGGGCCGTCTTAGGGTTATGGAAACATCATCATCATCCGTGCCCAACTCCAGTCAGCCGGGTGTTGTAAACTAGCCTCTTCCACTCCTGTTATAAAAACAATTGTATTTAATTAGATTCCAGTAGGTTAGATTTTGTATGAACATTTACCGTACCATGTTTTACTGCGCTCGGATGGTTTAATTCTGGCCATTAAAATGTTTCAACTTTGCTTGGCTGCCATGTTCGTCTTGTACTTAACACATTTTTGAAAGTCACATAGGTGAACATGTAGTAGTCCTACCCTTTATCACTGTACAAAATTTCAGGGCGATATCTGTTACCGCTGTGGAGATATAGAATGCCAGTGAAATAATTCGCGTGGCTGCCATGTTGAATTGGTGAAAAGTAACAAAATTTGAAAGACATAGTCTACGTCGGACGAGGTAATAGTATGTACTTACGAGGTTTCATTGAAATTGCTTCAGCCGTTTAGATTTTATTACGGACACACACACACACATATGGACAAAAGATGATCTCATAAGCCTATTCTTTTCATAAATGAAAATAGGCTAATAAATAGCTCAAAGTACTGAAACTTTCTACCGATCAGTAATTAAATGTAAATTTATTAAAACACAGGTTATATTCCTAGTTATAGTTACAAATACCATAATTAATTAATTTATTGAGAAATTTTATATTAATTATAATAATTTAGCTACGTCTATAGAAACCCATCCCGGCGTTGCCATGGAAGGGTGTGAGAAAATGGAAAAAAAAAACTTGGCCCGCAGAGTTTTAGCCACAACATTTCTCTGGGGCTTTGTTGTCGCCCCGTGTACTTTTATGTATGTGAGATTTGTCTTAAAGCCTGTGTTATTGTAGTATCTGTAGTAGTGTATTTGTAATTCAGGTTAGAATTGGGATGTAGGCGGCTGTGGTCTTAAGTTAAGAACCATCCCAGCATTTGCCTGGAGTAGAAACGGGAAACCAGAAATGATAAACCACGGAAAACCACGTCTAGGATGGCCGAGGTGGGAATCGAGCCCGCTTCTTCTTAGTTTGGCTTCACGAGGTTGAGTGTACCCCGTCTCAGCTTTTAAAGCAGAATTAAATTTCTTGGGAGAGCCGGGAATCGAACCAGGTCTCCGTGGTGAAAGCCACGAATGCTAGCCACTACACAACGAGGTGGTCCTATCCATGCATGAGTTACCTTACACTCAGTATTAGGCAATATGACCAGCAGTGTAACCCCGTGCAAGTTCATTGACGACTGCCAGTGACATAGCAATCTGCGGAGAATGACTCAGTGGTATGAATTCATGATTTACAACTTGCAAGGTTTGAGACATTATTTCTGGAGAGTGGCTAGAAATTCCATCAAAAATACTGTCAAGGAAGTACTAAAATCGATGGCATTATTTCTTTGTGCAACATTGTTGAAAATATTACATAGTCTGTTCAGCGGTGAAATTTTGTGGGCAGATGTCCCGGTTATTTTAATTTCAAATGTGATATTGTTCCTAGAATTGATGCGTGGTACATGGAAATTTAAGGGAGACAGGAATCCGGAATCATCAATTGAATTGTTTATAATTTTGAAAAGGAATTTCATAGCATCTATTTTTCTTCGTATTTCTAAACTGTCTAGATCAAAATTTATTAGCAACTAGTTTAAGCCCGTCAATACATGCCGGTCATTGGAAAAATATTAACTGAAGGATTCTCTTATATGCATTTCTTGAACGATTACTTTTTGACACTGTTGCAACTTTAAGGGCGTCGAAAGATCGACTTCGCCGCATATAACTGGCCATGACTGAAACGTTGATGAGGCAAATAGACCCCTACACGTTCTAGAGTTTCCCCACGAGCTTTATTGATTATGATAAAGTACGCCAAGCGAATTGGAAATTTGGAAAATGGAAGTGTTTAATCGGATTATGTTAAATCAAGTCCAAGGAGTATAGCTCTCTGCCCTATAGGCCTACTATCTGCAGTTATTATTTCCAAATCCAAGCAATTTTTATACGTATTTCTTACAAATAATCTGGTTCCATTTAGGAGCCCTTGGGAAACGTTCAAATTTCTCAGGAGCATTACAATGGTTCAAATTTTTAGAGTACGGTAAGTATATGTGGAGGTAATCACTTATTTCCAAGGAATTCAAGAATTATGTAGGAAACATAGTAACTGATTTCATCTTCAGTATTAGGCTTTTAACGGTGGTGTATATTTTTGAACTACTGGATATCAGTTCAATGACTTTAAAATTAATTTCATTACAGTGTTCATTTTTTGGTGTAAG
Source organism: Meconema thalassinum (assembly GCA_946902985.2). Classification (NCBI taxonomy): domain Eukaryota; kingdom Metazoa; phylum Arthropoda; class Insecta; order Orthoptera; family Tettigoniidae; genus Meconema; species Meconema thalassinum. Next base: position 221,974,340 of record OX336391.1, read on the forward strand.
AATGCGAACTTCCTTCGCAGAACTGAATGTTTCGCCGTAAATCTCAGCCACGATATCATCATGAGTTGAAAGTCTGGCTGGTAATTCAATAACATTTGATTCGTCCCCCTACACAAAGGGTAGGCGTCGTTAACTTGTACCAAAAAATCAGAATATTCCATTTTATCTGGTTTCAATCGCGTTTTTATGTAAGGGGCGTATTTTGGAGAAGGGCCAGGGAGAAGAGTATTTGCTACAATTGTGAATAACTGTTTGGCGAGAAGGCACAACAGGCAAAACCTACCTGAAGTCTCCTCCAAGGACAATAACTTTCCCACAAAAGGGAATAATGTGTTACGTATAATATATTTAAGAAGTCGATTCTCACACATTATTGAATGAATATATGCCATTGTGGCTTCACCCCATATTATGATAATCGAATATCGTACGCTAGATTGGAATTTAATTTTATTTAGACACTGAACTCTCATTTAAGTTGAGAGGTATTTTGAATGCTGAATGTAGGGCCCTTGCAAAATATTGTCTAAATTTTTAAGTGTGCCCTCCCTGATGTAAGAATTCACTTGATTTACAGATCTGACTTGATTAGCTTGTGAGGAGTCTAATACAACTGGCCGTTAGAACCTTCGCTTATATTTTTGGAATATAAGGATGAAATGCAATGATGTGACATTCCAGAAATTTTAAATCAATATGGACCGTATTCATGTGACACGGTAACATTGGCACCAAAGGAAACAAAAGACATAGCATTGCTGTACTGTCGAATATTGTCTCTGAAATTCCTTGATATATCATCTCAAGTCAAAAATTGTTTCAGCCTGTCAGGTATTTTATATTCGGCAGATCAATTTTACCATTACAACAGGAAAGGCCGAAGTAACCAAGCGTTGATTCCTCCCAAGAAAAATACAATGCAGAACAATATTTACATTTGTTCGTTGAGGACCCTCCACTGCACACACGTGCGAGAACTCTCACATGTGTTTAAACCGCCCACCCGGCTTCATTGTTATGCGGGCTCGACGCGACACAGTTCTGGCAGGGACTATATTCGCAATTTCCTTCGGGATTAGGGTACCACCCATTACAACTGGGTACAGTCGTGTCGACCGACTGAAAAACATTAAATTTTGATTACTAAGGCAACAATGAAAAATGTCTTCAAATACCATAATATTGTATGCTTATTTACGAAGTAAACCGGGAAAGTCGTCCAGTATTTGTAATGTCAGAGTTTCAACGTATTGTAGGCCGACATTATTGTCGCATAACAGGCAAAGGTACGGTTCATTAGTGGAATTTCATGAAACAACATTTTCGACATGCCTTGTATGTTTCATACGGCACCGAATGGACTGAGAAAAACAAAGGAGTACCGTAACGCATGGTGCGTTTTCAAAGACATCCAGAAGGAAGCCACCGAAGGGGGTGGATTCACTGCATATATTTTTCGTAATGTGTTGGGATTCGTACTACAGAAATTCCCGGCTTTTTCAAGAAATTTAATGCTGAGTTGAAGCCTGGAACGGGGTACACTCAGCCTCGTGGAGAGAAACTGAGAAGGGGTGGGTTCGATTCCAAACTCAACCATCCTGGAAGTGGTTTTCCGTGGTTTACTACTTCTCGTCCTGGAAAGTACCACGATGGTTCCTAACTGAAGGCCATGGCCGCTGCATTCCTAATCCTATCCCCAATTTACACATACACACGCTAGTGCAACCATCACAATAACACAGATTATCACAAAAATTCCATACACACACACACACCCATGTATACGGGGCTACATGACCACGATGTCCAAGGCCTTCAAATGAAATAAAACCTGTCTACACATAAAAACTGCAAAATGGTGAAAGGAATATTTGGCATTATTTTTCTCTGTCAGGATAGCATTTTTCTATTTATGCTGACTAACTGTCCATACGATAGCATAGAGAATACTACAGCCCTTGATTCACAATCGGCGACAGTTTTCCCATGTGCAACAATATACCAAATCTTCTGTAGCAATAATGACTAATACCGGTATTGCAATGTAGGCTACACAGTGAAACCAGCCATCTGAAAAAAATACATTAATTATGTACATACAGTAACAACCATTTTCTTTATACTACAGGGGCCGATTTGACTTGATAATTATGCCAAATATCAATTAAAAAAAAGAGCTTTGCATACTTAAAATGAACACCATCGCATAGTCTAGTTGTATCTCGTCTTGATGGCAAATAAAAATTCGTGCTATTGCAACAAATATGGTACAAAGATAATTGTAGCCTATAGGCCTACTCACTTGTCTTTTAATTCACTGTAATATTACCCTTTATCTCAATTGTATAATTTGACACAAATAACTCCCGAAAATTCAATTTGTTTTGTGAAATTAGTTGTCTTAGGTACGATTGTCCTTCAAACAGGCGTTGGCATGTGTCATTAGCAAAACGGCTACAGCTTGCACATGAGCATTGAAATGGCAAGTGAGGAGCAGCCGAAGCAGGCCTATAGTTGCTTACATTATATATACAATCTCATAACAACATATGCTGCAAAAGAACGATCGGGGCTACATGACTGCGTTGTCGCAGCCTCTAAACTAAGGAACCATAAAGAACGTACAATTAGTAAGATTTTAAACAGTTAAAAAGCATTGTGTGTTATAATTTGTCTCAGAGTAATCCATTCTTTGAGTAGTTTTAATTATATCATGTGTAACTTACAGAATCCTGTTCTACTTACGGTATTCTATGGATATATGCGACATTAGTGCCCGGGTGGAGTAGATAGAAGTTAAAGACATCATGACGTAATTTGGGAACCGATTGTCCTATACCAGTTTCAACCGCCTGGTGAAGTGGCTCTTGTTTTTTCTTTGCCACTCCAAGAATCCCGAGGGATGACGAAACATTCCGACTGTGCACGAAAACTGCACAGGAGTTTGTGCTCGCGATATCAAAGACTCAATTCCAGCCAACTCCTACATAACTCATAAAATGTAAAACGTTAATAATACTCCTTGATAAACCAATATTTCAGTTTAAAAAGAAAGGTGCCGAGAGTTGGGACCGATCCTGGGCTCCTTCCAACCAGAATCAGTAACCTTAACCACGTAGCTACTCGCGCACTCCTGTTCAGTTGCTGGCGCAATCATTCGCCATCTTTATAACTCGCTGTCTGGAGATAAAGAAATCAATGTTGAACATTCGTATACGTTCATACCGTTACTATATTTTATTGTCAGGACTTGGTTAATGTCCGTGTTCAATTACACGGAACCTTTATACACGAGCGCGTACAGTTCTTAAATAAATTACATTTTAATGGACTTCTCACTGCCATTTCAGTCATGAGCCAAGGCGGATTGTGCGCATGCGTGAACGGCAAGAATTCTGCATTTTTCTAAATTTATTTAAAAATATACTATAACAAATTTGTTTATTTTAAAGATACTCTGCAAATCTACAGGCCAAGAGCTTTCATCAGAATGCACTACGAAGTAAATCGGTTCTGTCGTTCTCTAAATCCCGTCTTAACAAAAATCACCTTAGTGTTTTAAATATATAGACTAGTTGAAACCCGTCAAAACATGACGGTCAATAGAAAAATATTTACTGAAGAATTTTCTTATATAGGCCTACTGTACATTCTTTGTACGATTATTTTTTGACTCTATTGAAACTATGAGGGCGTCAAAAGATTGCACTCTCAACATTGCAAAATACTGCTGGCCATGACTGAAAAATTGTTGGGGCAAATTGAGGCCTATACGTTCCAGAGTTTCCCCTTGAGCTTTATTGATTGTGATAAAGTATGCCAAATGAATTGGAAAATATTGCCTCTTAAAAGAAAATGATAGTGTTTTATCGGATGGTGTTAAATCAAGTCGAAGGATTAGACATCTCTGCCTAATTTTAACTGCACCTATTATTTCCAAATCCAAGCAATATGGTTGCATTTAGGAGTCCTTGGGAACCGTTCAGATTTCTAAGCAGCATAACGGGCCAAGCGTTTGGAGTATGTGGCGGCCAGTCGTTTAGTTCCAAGGGATTCAAGAACTCTGATGAGTCTAATACAACTGGCCGCAAACCATCGCTTATATTTTTGGAATATAACGAAGAAATGCGATGATGTGCAATTCCATACATTTTAAAACAATGTGGACCGTGTGCGTGTGGCACAGTAACATTGGCACCTAATGAAACGAAGGAAGGAAGGAAGCTTGCAGTTTAACGTGACCGTTAATCTCGCGATCATAAGCCACGGGACCTCCGTTTAACGTGGAATCCGAACCACAGGACATGGCCTTTCACATCAAAAATCTCACATGCATTGACCGGGAATCGAACCGACCCGCCTTGGTGAGAGGCATACAGCTTGACCGCTGCGCCATGAAACGAAGGACATAGCATTGTACTGCCGATTAGTCCCTCTGGAATTCCTTGAGATATCATCTCCAGTGAAAAATAATTGTTAAAGCCTGTCAAATATTTTATATTTATTCAGATTAATTTTACCATTACAACAGCAAAGGTCAAAGTAACCAAGTGTAGATTTCTCGCAAGAGAAATACAGTGCAGAACAATGTTTACATTTGTTCGTCAAGGACCCTAAACTGTAACGGCATAGTATCTGGAATTGTTTCTGAAATGCCATATTTATATTGGATTTTAAAAGTGGCTTCGTATTTTTCTCCGATTTCCCACTTTTTTGCGGCTAATGTTCTATTTCGTCAAATGGGTTTATTTATAGCAGCATTTCTGCCCAAATTAACGTCATTTTATATAAAACTATAGTGGCCTGCATCAACGTAGCCGCCAAATATTAAATGGCAAATAATAACTTACTTCCATTGCCAAAATCAACTGCGTGGTTAGACCCATTGTTATGCACTCTAAACAAATAATCAATAAACAATAATATTCACATATACAATGAATACTTCCATTCTCAAGTTGGTTGCTGATGAGAATGCGATGAGATTGATCGCCAATAATAAAATCCTTGCAATTTTTGCAATTTGCTTGCAAACGCAACTCAGGATGACGATCTTCATTTTGAAATAAACAGAATGAAATTGCTGTAAATAATGAATTTCCATCACCTGTTGAAGGTACAATACTTTGTATTTCCATGACAGTAAATTATGCAAGGGAGCATAGAATCACTTCGCCACTACTGGAATGAGCATAGACTCACTTCGCCAGCCACAGTAATGGAGGGAGTTTTAGAATTATATGTTCAGTGCTTGTCAAAGATCGTATTAACACAGGGAAGCCCATTCTTAAGGCTACATTCTGAGCTATTGCCCCGGATTCCAGGTTCGATCCCCACTCTGCCAAGAAATTTAATTCTGGTCTGAGGACTGGAACGGGGCGCACTCGTGAGGCAAAACTAAGAAGAGCAAAGTTTGATTCCCATCTCAACAATCTTGGATTTGGTTTTCCGTGGTTTCCCACTTCCACTCCAGGCAAATACCGGGATAGTTCCTAACTTAAAGCCTCGGTCGTTAACTCCCCATTCCCCACATTAATTACAAATGCACACATCAACACAGCCATCCCATTAACACAGGTTATCAGAGAAAAGTTTACACTCGCACACCTGTTCGCCAATATGTTAACGCTGATGTATGTGTTTGAACTACTGGATATAAGTTCAATGTTCCCCATCTCTTGATGAATACAGTACTTTTGCATTTGTCAGTTGGCACAGGCTAGAGTAAAAGGTGGCTTTTCACCGATGTCTCAGTCTCACTCATGGCTGTGATTATATGGAAGCTACTGAGGTATGGGTGGTGCTTAGTAATGGCATTCGGGGCACAGTCAGTGCCAGTGAATGCTGTGAAAGGTTCAACTCATAGGGTTAGGACTACTGATCTGACTCAGTGAGGAAAGCAATGGCAAACTACCTCACTCCTCTTCTTGCCTAGAACGCCTCAAAATAGCGCTGCCTTGGGTTTTTGTGGGTATCTACTCACATAACGTAACGGCGGTACTTTTTGAGGATCCAACCAGCCTTCGGGCTGACTACCTAACAGACAGACAGACTTTAAAATTAATATCATTGCATTGTTGCAGCTTGGCAAATATTTTATATTTCAGCAGATCAATTTTACCATCACAACAGTAAAGGCCAAAGTAACCGCGCGTAGATTTTACGCAAGAGAAATACAATGTAGAACAATGTTTACATTTGATCGTCAAAGACCTTTCACTGTACTGCATAACATCTGGAATTGTTTCTGAAATGGCCTATTTATATTGGAATTTAAATGTGGCTTCGTATTATTCGATAACACTATAGTGACCTGCAATATCGGAGCCGCTAAATATTAAATGGCAAAAAATACTTCCATTGCCGAAATCAACTGCGTAGTTAGATTCAGTACTCTAAACAAATAATCATTAAACAACTGTATTATACAATGAAGTTCAACATGACCGTCCAGAGACTCTCATACTCAAGTTGGTTGGTGAGGAGAATGCGATGAGACTGATCGCTTACAATAAATTCCTTATAATTGTTCCTGCCAGCGAAATGTTTGGCAATAGCTTGAAAACGCAGCGCAGAATGACGTTCTTCATTTTGATATAAACAGTACAAAACTGCTCTAAATAAGCTATTTCCATCACCTGTTATAGTTTATGGCAGTACATTTTGCAGGGGAACATAGAATAACTTCGCCAACTACTGGAATGAGCTTAGGCATATACTCAATACTCACTTCGGCAGTCACCCTAATGGAGGCTGTTTTAGAATTCTATGTCTCGTGCATGTCAAAAATCGTATTAACACATGGAAGCCCACCCATTCTTGGCTATCGCCTCGGAGACCCGGGTTACATTTCCTGCTCTGCCAAGAAATTTAATTCTGGTCTGAGGGCAAAAACGGGGCACATTCAGTCTCTAGAGGTATAACTAAGAAGAGGAAGGTTTGATTCCCACCTCGACAATCTTAGATGTGGTTTTCCGTGGTTTCCCACTTCCACTCAAGGCAAATACCGGGATGGTTCCTAACTTAAGGCCTCGGCCGTCACCTTGCCATTTCCCACCTTAATTACAAATACACAAAGTAATGCAGCTATCACAATAATACGGGTTATCAGAGAAAATTTTACACTTACACACCAAAGTACATGGGGCTGAGTGACAACGATGTCGGAGCCCTTCAAACGAATTATGTTTGCCAAGTGTCTCTCATGGCGAAAGCAATTGTGGACACGCGCCAGGGCCTGGAAAACTACCTTTTCACTAATAATTTAAGAGTATATCGACGATGCATAATTTATAACTTTTAGTCTAGGATGCTACCAACTTGACCACCGAAGCATTGGGAAGAAATTGCAATATTAAAGTACATAAACAACATAGCCTACACACTCAACTGTCAGTTAATGTTCTTCAACGTTTCCCTTCTTAAAAATTCCCCTCTATAACTCTCCATCACTTGAAAACGCGCCATGTTTTGTGTTTTAAATATATCGATGCAATGGTGCTGCCATCTGTTGTTAGTTACTGAAACTATATGGGCGAGGTACTGCCATCTGTTGTCAGTTACTGCAATTGATGGCAGATATTAGCTCTTTTGACCACATGCTGTAATGCAATGGTAAAACGGAAATAAAACTTATTGAGAGGGAATGTAGGAATCTTTAACTGACATAAAACGTTACTAATAATCCTTGATAAAACAATATTTAACTATCACGCGAAAACTCGCCATCAAGGCCATGCCTTGTGTTTTAAATATATCGACGCAATCTGCTCTCAGTTACTGGATCTATATTGGCGAGGTACTGCCATCTGTTGTCAGTTACTGGAACTGATTGCAGATATTCAAACGACGTATTGAGGACATGCTGTAATGCAATGGTAAAACGGAAATAAAACGTGTTGAGAAAATGTGTAGAAATATGTATCTTTAACTGACATGAAAATGAAAATCCACAGCCTGCTTCCAGTCTCCGACCGGGTCAGGAATGGAATGAATGAAGCCCCTATCTAGCGGCGAGGATATGAACTGTGCCGGCTGCCGAGGCCTGACGCACTCCTCTGGGGCAATGATTAAATGAATGATAGATGAAATGAAATGATAGTGGAGAGTGTTACTGGAATTAAATGTTGACAGGGAAAACCGGAGTACCCGGAGAAAAACCTGTCTGCCTCCGTTCTGTCCAGCACAGATCTCACATGGAGTGACCGGGATTTGAACCACGGACTCAGCGGTGAGAGGCCGGCGTGCTGCCGCCTAAGCCACGGAGGCTTCTTTAACTGACATAAAACCTTAATAATGCTCCTTGATAAAACAATATTTCAGTGGCAAAAAAAAAAAAAAACTGGCGAGAGTTGGGATCGAACCTGCGATCCTTGGATCCACAGTCAATCGCCTTAACCAAATAGCTACTCGCGCCCTCACATTGAGATGCAGACGCAACAATTCACTATCTTCAAAAGCCGCTATCTGAAGAAAATAATCCAATTCATTATCAATAAAATCAATATACATTCGTATATGTTCATACTGTTATTATATTGTATTGTCAGAACTTGGTTAATGTATGTTTTCAATTACATGGAAGCTTATTAAATAACTTACATTTTAATGGACTTCTCACCGCCATTTTGTCATGAGCCCAGGCGGATTGTGCGCATGCGCGAGGGGCCAGAATTCTGCTATTTTCTATATTTATTTAAAAATATACCGTCTTATATTTGTTTATTTTAGAGACACTCTGCAAATCTACAGGCCAAGAGCTTTCGTTAGAGTGCTCTACGAAGTAAATTGGTTCTGTCGTTCTCTCTATCTCGTGATAACAAAAATCACCTTACTGTTTTAAATATATAGACTAGTTGAAACCCGTGCGAGAAATCTCGCATGTTCATAAACCACACTTTCCCCAATAGGTTTATAATGAGACATTAAGGAGAAAGGTTATTTTTTTATTTCAACCAAATGATTATAGAACACTTATTTACATTTCAGGATAATCGACAGTAGTGGCTACGCTGGCTAAAGCGCGGCGTTAGGTCATGGGGCCAAGCTCTCTGCTAACTCGGTAGACGCATGTGTTCGAGCCCCACCGTCGGCTGTCCTTGACATGGTTTTCCGTGGTTTCCCATTTTCAACACCAGGCAAATGCTGGGACAGTACCTTCTGACAGGCCACGGCCGCTTCCTTCCACATCCTTGCCCACTTTCATACATTCATCTCATCTCTCATCCCGACGCGCAGGTCGCCCACGGGCGTCGACTAGAAAGACCTGCACTCCGCCTCTCAGGAGGCTACACGACAAAAAGAAAACAGGATAAAGGAAAGACCTCAGAATGTCAATATGACATGAAACAGGCGTCACAGCGGCCCGTGGACAGCAATTATGGAGCGTATTTTCCTACATCAACGGTGTCGCAAATCGCACACTTCGTTCAATTTTTTAAAGTATTTTTTTAAAGAAATTATAGATATTTATGAAATTATAGTGTAATAAGTCACTGCTAATGTCTATTCTCTTTCATTTGAATGCTCATTTGTCATGATCGGTCGCTTGTGAGCGGCGCAGGAGGGATGCATACTACTGAAATAATATATAGGCTACTAGTTGAAACCCGTCAAAAAATGACGGTCAATAGAAAAATATTTACTGAAGAATTTTCTTATGTAGGCCTACTGTATATTCTTTGTACGATTATTTTTTGGCTCTATTGAAACTATAAGGGCGTCAAAAGATTGCACTCTCAACATTGCAAAATACTGCTGGCCATGACTGAAAAATTGATGAGGCAAATTGAGACCTATACGTTCCAGAGTTTTCCCTTGAGCTTCATTGATTGTGACAGAGTATGCCAAATAAATTGGAAAATATTGCCTCTTAAAACAAAAGGATAGTGTTTTATCGGATGCTGTTAAATCAAGTAGAAGGATTAGACCTCTCTGCCTAATTTTAACTGCACTTATTATTTCCAAATCCAAGCAATATAGTTGCATTTAGGAGCCCTTGGGAAACGTTCAGATTTCTAAGCAGCATAACGGTTCAAGCGTTTGGAATATGTGGAGGCAAGTCATTTAGTTCCAAGGAATTCAAGAACTCTGAGGAGTCTAATAAAACTGGCCGCAAACCGTCACATATAATTTTGGAATATAACGAAGAAATGCGATGATGTGCACCTCCATACATCTTAAAACAATGTGGACCGTATGGGTGTGGCACAGTAACATTGGCACCAAATGAAACGAAGGACATAGCATTGTACTGCCGATTAGTCTCTCTGAAATTCCTTGAGATATCATCTCCAGTGAAAAATAATTGTTGCAGCATGTCAAATATTTTATATTTAGTCAGATTAATTTTACCATTACAACAGCAAAGCTCAAAGTAACCAAGTGTAGATTTCTCTCAAGAGAAATACAGTGCAGAACAATGTTTACATTTGTTCGTCAAGGACCCTACACTGTAACGGTATAGTATCTGGAATTGTATCTGAAATGCCGTGTTCATATTGGAGTTTAAAAGTGGCTTCGTATTTTTCTCCGATTTCCCACTTGTTTGCGGCTAATGTTCTATTTCGTAAAATGGGTTTATTTATAGCAGCATTTCTCCCCAAATTAACGTCATATTAAATAATACTATAGTGGCCTGCATCAACGCAGCAGCCAAATATTAAATAGCAAATAATAACTTACTTCCATTGCCAAAATCAACTGCGTGGTTAGACTCATTGTTATGTACTCTAAAAAAATAATCAATAAACAATAATATTCACTTATACAACTAAGTTCAGAGACTTCCATTCTCAAGTTGGTTGCTGATGAGAATGCGATGAGACTGATCGCCAATAATAAAATCCTTGCAATTTTTGCAATTTGCTTGCAAACGCAACTCAGGATGACGAACTTCATTTTGAAATAAACAGAATGAAACTGCTCTAAATAATCAATTTCCATCACCTGTTGAAGGTACAATACTTTGCATTTCCATGACAGTAAATTATGCAAGGGAGCATAGAATCACTTCGCCACTACTGGAATGAGCTTTGACTCACTTCACCAGCCACCGTAATGGAGGGAGTTTTAGAATTATATGTTCAGTGTTTTTCAAAGATCGTATTAACACAGGGAAGCCCAGTCTTAAGGCTACATTCTGAGCTATCGCCCCAGATTCCAGGTTCGATCCCTGCTCTGCCAAGAAATTTAATTCTGGTCTGAGGGCTGGAACGGGGCGCACTCTTGAGGCAAACCTAAGAAGAGCAAAATTTGATTCCCATCTCAACAATCTTGGATGTGGTTTTCCGTGGTTTCCCACTTCCACTCCAGGCAAATACCGGGATAGTTCCTAACTTAAAGCCTGAGTCGTCAACTCTCCATTCCCCATACTAATTACAAATGCACACATCAATACAGACATCACATTAACACAGGTTATCAGAGAAAGGTTTACACTCACACACCAAAGTAGACGGCGCTGAGTGACCACGATGCCTGAGTCCATCAAATGAATTATGTTCGACAATTTTCTCTCAAGGCGAAGCGATTGTGCCGATTTTTATTTGATAATTTAAAAGTATCTGGCAACGTAAATCATGGAGAATTCCTTACCTTACGGGAATAATAAACGTAACATATGTTTAGACAATGTAATACCAATTGCAAGATAGAATAATTGGGAAATAAAATTACATGTCTGAGGTGGGAATCAAACTCCTCCGACGATGCATATCAATTTCGTTGTCCACAATGTTAGCCGCTGAGCCACCCAGACAACGAAATTAGAGTGCAATATTAAGTGACGTAAACAACAAACGCACTCAACTACCAGTTATAGTTCATCAATATGTCCCTTATTTCATGATTCTATTCCAGTATATATCGGGATACAACATAAGCGATATTTCCCTTTTCAATTCTCATAAACAAAGATCACACTACGATACGGTGGATCGTTTATCCGCCATTTCTCTCATGAAGAAACGCCATTGTGGCAACCCGCAATAGCCACATATATTACATTTTTCTTTAAACATATAAAAATATACCGTAACATATATTTTCCTTTTAAAGACACACTGCAAATCTGCATGCCAAGAGCTTTCGTTAGAATGCCATACGAAGCCAATCGGTTAAGTCGTTTTCAAAATCTCGTGTGTACAAAAAATACCTTAGTGTTTTAAATATATACTAGTTGAAACCCGTCAAAACATGACGGTCAATAGAAAAATATTTACTGAAGAATTTTCTTATATAGGCCTACTGTACATTTTTTGTACGATTATTTTTTGACTCTATTGAAACTATAAGGGCGTCAAATGATTGCACTCTCAACATTGCAAAATACTGCTGGCCATGACTGAAAAATTGTTGGGGCAAATTGAGGCCTATACGTTCCAGAGTTTCCCCTTGAGGTTTATTGATAGTGATAAAGTATGCCAAATGAATTGGAAAATATTGCCTCTTAAAAGAAAATGATAGTGTTTTATCGGATGGTGTTAAATCAAGTCGAAGGATTAGACCTCTCTGCCTAATTTTAACTGCACCTATTATTTCCATATCCAAGCAATATGGTTGCATTTAGGAGTCCTTGGGAAACGTTCAGATTTCTAAGTAGAATAACGGGTCAAGCGTTTGGAGTATGTGGCGGCCAGTCATTTAGTTCCAAGAAATTCAAGAACTCTGAGGAGTCTAATACAAAGGAAGCTTGTAGTTTAACGTGACCGTTAATCTCGCGATCATAAGCCACGGGGCCTCCGTTTTACGTGGAATCCGAACCACAGGACATGGCATTTCACATCGGAGTCTAATACAACTGGCCGCAAACCGTCGCTTATAATTTTGGAATATAACGAAGAAATGCGATGATGTGCAATTCCATACATTTTAAAACAATGTGGACCGTGTGCGTGTGGCAGAGTAACATTGGCACCAAATGAAACGAAGTACATAGCATTGTACTGCCGATTAGTCTCTCTGAAATTCCTTGAGATATCATCTCCAGTAAAAATAATTGTTGCAGCCTGTCAAATATTTTATATTTATTCAGATTAATTTTACCATTACAGCAGCAAAGGTCAAAGTAACCAAGTGTAGATTTCTAGCAAGAGATATACAGTGCAGAACAATGTTTACATTTGTTCGTCAAGGACCCTAAACTGTAACGGCATAGTATCTGGAATTGTTTCTGAAATGCCATATTTATGTTAGATTTTAAAAGTGGCTTCGTATTTTTCTCCGATTTCCCACTTTTTTTTGCGGCTAGTGTTCCATTTCGTCAAATTGGTTTATTTATAGCAGCATTTCTCCCCAAATTAACGTCATTTTAAATAACACTATAGTGGCCTGCATCAACGCAGCCGCCAAATATTAAATGGCAAATAATAACTTACTTCCATTACCAAAATCAACTGCGTGGTTAGACCCATTGTTATGTACTCTAAACAAATAATCAATAAACAATAATATTCACATATACAATGAAGTTCAGAGACTTCCATTCTCAAGTTGGTTGCTGATGAGAATGCGATGAGACTGATCGCCAATAATACAATCCTTGCAATTTTTGCAATTTGCTTACAAACGCCACTCAGGATGACGATCTTCATTTTGAAATAAACAGAATGAAATTGCTGTAAATAATCAATTTCCATCACCTGTTGAAAGTACAATACTTTGCATTCCCATGACAGTAAATTATGCAAGGGAGCATAGAATCACTTCGCTACTACTGGAATGAGCATAGACTCACTTCGCCAGCCACCGTATTGGAGGGAGTTTTAGAATTATATGTTCAGTGCTTGTCAAAGATCGTATTAACGCAGGGAAGCCCACTCTTAAGACTACATTCTGAGCTATTGCCCCGGATTCCAGGTTCGATCCCCGCTCTGCAAGAAATTTTATTCTGGTCTGAGGACTCGAACGGGGCGCACTCGTGAGGCAAAACTAAGAAGAGCAAAGTTTGATTCCCATCTCAACAATCTTGGATTTGGTTTCCGTGGTTTCCCACTTCCACTCCAGGCAAATACCTAACTTAAAGCCTCGGTCGTTAACTCCCCATTCCCCACATTAATTACAAATGCACACATCAACACAGCCATCACATTAACACCGGTTATCTGAGAAAAGTTTACACTCGCACACCAAAATAGACGGGGCTGAGTGACCACGATGTCTGAGTCCATCAAATGAATTATGTTCGCCAATTTGTTAACGCTGATGTATGTTTTTGAACTACTGGATATAAGTTCAATGACTTTTAAATTAATATCATTACATTGTTGCAGCTTGGCAAATATTTTATATTCGAGTAGATCAATTTTACCATCACAACAGTAAAGGCCGAAGTAACCGCGCGTAGATTTTACGCAAGAGAAATACAATGTAGAACGATGTTTACATTTGATCGTCAAAGACCTTACACTGTATTGCATAACATCTGGAATTGTTTCTGAAATGGCCTAATTATATTGGATTTTAAATGTGGCTTCGTATTATTCGATAACACTATAGTGTCTTGCAATATCGGAGGCGCTAAATATTAAATGGCAAAAAATACTTCCATTGCCGAAATCAACTGCGTAGTTAGATTCAGTACTCTAAACAAATAATCATTAAACAATTGCCTTATACAATGAAGTTCAACATGACCGTCCAGAGACTTTCATACTCAAGTTGGTTGGTGAGGAGAATGCGATGAGACTGAACGCTTAAAATAAATTCCTTATAATTGTTCCTGCCAGCGAAATTTTTTGCAATAGCTTGAAAACGCAGCTCAGAATCACGTTCTTCATTTTGATATAAACAGTACAAAACTGTTCTAAATAAGCTATTTCCATCACCTGTTATAGTTTATGGCAGTACATTTTGCAGGGGAACATAGAATCACTTCGCCAACTACTGGAATGAGCATAGGTCTAAACTCAATACTCACTTCGGCAGTCACCCTAATGGAGGCAGTTTTAGAATTCTATGTCCCGTGCATGTCAAAAATCGTATTAACACATGGAAGCCCACCCATTCTTGGCTATCGCCTCGGAGACCCGTGTTACATTTCCTGCTCTGCCAAGAAATTTAATTCTGGTCTGAGGGCAAAAACGGGGCACATTCAGTCTCTTGAGGTATAACTAAGAAGAGGAAGGTTTGATTCCCACCTCGACAATCTTGGATGTGGTTTTCTGTGGTTTCCCACTTCCACTCAAGACAAATACCGGGATGGTTCCAAACTTAAGGCCTCGGCCGTCACCTTGCCATTTCCCACCTTAATTACAAATACACACAGTAATGCAGCCATCACAATAACACGGGTTACCAGAGGAAATTTTGCACGTACACACCAAAGTACACGGGGCTAAGTGACCACGATGTCGGAGCCCTTCAAACGAATTATGTTTGCCAAGTGTCTCTCGTGGCGAAAGCAATTGTGGACACGCGCCAGGGCCTGGAAAACTACCTTTTCTCTAATAATTTAAGAGTATATCGACGATGCATAATTATAACTTTTAGTGTAGGATGCTACCAACTTGACCACCGAAGCATTGGGAAGAAATTGCAATATTAAGGTACATAAACAACATAGCCTACACACTCAACTGTCAGTTAATGTTCTTCAACGTTTCCCTTCTTAAAAATTCCCCTCCTTTATAATTCTCCATCACGTGAAAACGCGCGATGTCTTGTGTTTTAAATATATAGATGCAATGGTGCTGCCATCTGTTGTTAGTTACTGGAACTATATGGGCGAGGTACTGCCATCTGTTGTCAGTTACTGGAACTGATGGCAGATATTAGCTCTTTTGACCACATGCTGTAATGTAAAGGTAAAACGGAAATAAAACGTATTGAGAGGGAATGTAGAAATATGTATCTTTAACTGACATAAAACCTTACTAATACTCCTTGATAAAATAATATTTCAGTAGTAAAAAAATAAAAATACTGGCGGGAGCTGGGATCGAACCTGTGATTCTTGGAACCACAGTCAATCGCCTTAACCAAATAGCTATTCACGCACTCTCGTGCAGCTGCAGACGCAACCATTTAGTATCTTCAAAAGCCGGTATCTGAAGAAAATAATCCAATTCATTATCAATAAAATCAATATTGCAAATTCGTATATGTTCATACTGTTATTATATTTTATTGTCAGAACTTGGTTAATGTATGTTTTCAATTACATGGAAGCTTATTAAATAACTTACATTTAAATGGACTTCTCACCGCCATTTTGTCATGAGCCCAGGCAGATTGTGCGCATGCGTGAGGGTAAAGAATTCTGCTATTTTCTATATTTATTTAAAAATATACCGTAATATATTAGTTTATTTTATAGACACTCTGCAAATCTACTGGCCAAGAGCTTACGTTAGAGTGCTCTACGAAGTAAATCGGTTCTGTCGTTCTCTCAATCTCGTAGTAACAAAAATCGCCTTAGTGTTTTAAATATATAGACTAGTTGAAACCCGTCAAAACATGACGGTCAATAGAAAAATATTTACTGAAGAATTTTCTTATATAGGCCTACTGTACATTCTTTGTACGATTATTTTTTGACTCTATTGAAACTATGAGGGCGTCAAAAGATTGCACTCTCAACATTGCAAAATACTGCTGGCCATGACTGAAAAATTGTTGGGGCAAATTGAGGCCTATACGTTCCAGAGTTTCCCCTTGAGCTTTATTGATTGTGATAAAGTATGCCAAATGAATTGGAAAATATTGCCTCTTAAAAGAAAATGATAGTGTTTTATCGGATGGTGTTAAATCAAGTCGAAGGATTAGACATCTCTGCCTAATTTTAACTGCACCTATTATTTCCAAATCCAAGCAATATGGTTGCATTTAGGAGTCCTTGGGAACCGTTCAGATTTCTAAGCAGCATAACGGGCCAAGCGTTTGGAGTATGTGGCGGCCAGTCGTTTAGTTCCAAGGGATTCAAGAACTCTGATGAGTCTAATACAACTGGCCGCAAACCATCGCTTATATTTTTGGAATATAACGAAGAAATGCGATGATGTGCAATTCCATACATTTTAAAACAATGTGGACCGTGTGCGTGTGGCACAGTAACATTGGCACCTAATGAAACGAAGGAAGGAAGGAAGCTTGCAGTTTAACGTGACCGTTAATCTCGCGATCATAAGCCACGGGACCTCCGTTTAACGTGGAATCCGAACCACAGGACATGGCCTTTCACATCAAAAATCTCACATGCATTGACCGGGAATCGAACCGACCCGCCTTGGTGAGAGGCATACAGCTTGACCGCTGCGCCATGAAACGAAGGACATAGCATTGTACTGCCGATTAGTCCCTCTGGAATTCCTTGAGATATCATCTCCAGTGAAAAATAATTGTTAAAGCCTGTCAAATATTTTATATTTATTCAGATTAATTTTACCATTACAACAGCAAAGGTCAAAGTAACCAAGTGTAGATTTCTCGCAAGAGAAATACAGTGCAGAACAATGTTTACATTTGTTCGTCAAGGACCCTAAACTGTAACGGCATAGTATCTGGAATTGTTTCTGAAATGCCATATTTATATTGGATTTTAAAAGTGGCTTCGTATTTTTCTCCGATTTCCCACTTTTTTGCGGCTAATGTTCTATTTCGTCAAATGGGTTTATTTATAGCAGCATTTCTGCCCAAATTAACGTCATTTTATATAAAACTATAGTGGCCTGCATCAACGTAGCCGCCAAATATTAAATGGCAAATAATAACTTACTTCCATTGCCAAAATCAACTGCGTGGTTAGACCCATTGTTATGCACTCTAAACAAATAATCAATAAACAATAATATTCACATATACAATGAATACTTCCATTCTCAAGTTGGTTGCTGATGAGAATGCGATGAGATTGATCGCCAATAATAAAATCCTTGCAATTTTTGCAATTTGCTTGCAAACGCAACTCAGGATGACGATCTTCATTTTGAAATAAACAGAATGAAATTGCTGTAAATAATGAATTTCCATCACCTGTTGAAGGTACAATACTTTGTATTTCCATGACAGTAAATTATGCAAGGGAGCATAGAATCACTTCGCCACTACTGGAATGAGCATAGACTCACTTCGCCAGCCACAGTAATGGAGGGAGTTTTAGAATTATATGTTCAGTGCTTGTCAAAGATCGTATTAACACAGGGAAGCCCATTCTTAAGGCTACATTCTGAGCTATTGCCCCGGATTCCAGGTTCGATCCCCGCTCTGCCAAGAAATTTAATTCTGGTCTGAGGACTGGAACGGGGCGCACTCGTGAGGCAAAACTAAGAAGAGCAAAGTTTGATTCCCATCTCAACAATCTTGGATTTGGTTTTCCGTGGTTTCCCACTTCCACTCCAGGCAAATACCGGGATAGTTCCTAACTTAAAGCCTCGGTCGTTAACTCCCCATTCCCCACATTAATTACAAATGCACACATCAACACAGCCATCCCATTAACACAGGTTATCAGAGAAAAGTTTACACTCGCACACCTGTTCGCCAATATGTTAACGCTGATGTATGTGTTTGAACTACTGGATATAAGTTCAATGTTCCCCATCTCTTGATGAATACAGTACTTTTGCATTTGTCAGTTGGCACAGGCTAGAGTAAAAGGTGGCTTTTCACCGATGTCTCAGTCTCACTCATGGCTGTGATTATATGGAAGCTACTGAGGTATGGGTGGTGCTTAGTAATGGCATTCGGGGCACAGTCAGTGCCAGTGAATGCTGTGAAAGGTTCAACTCATAGGGTTAGGACTACTGATCTGACTCAGTGAGGAAAGCAATGGCAAACTACCTCACTCCTCTTCTTGCCTAGAACGCCTCAAAATAGCGCTGCCTTGGGTTTTTGTGGGTATCTACTCACATAACGTAACGGCGGTACTTTTTGAGGATCCAACCAGCCTTCGGGCTGACTACCTAACAGACAGACAGACTTTAAAATTAATATCATTGCATTGTTGCAGCTTGGCAAATATTTTATATTTCAGCAGATCAATTTTACCATCACAACAGTAAAGGCCAAAGTAACCGCGCGTAGATTTTACGCAAGAGAAATACAATGTAGAACAATGTTTACATTTGATCGTCAAAGACCTTTCACTGTACTGCATAACATCTGGAATTGTTTCTGAAATGGCCTATTTATATTGGATTTTAAATGTGGCTTCGTATTATTCGATAACACTATAGTGACCTGCAATATCGGAGCCGCTAAATATTAAATGGCAAAAAATACTTCCATTGCCGAAATCAACTGCGTAGTTAGATTCAGTACTCTAAACAAATAATCATTAAACAACTGTATTATACAATGAAGTTCAACATGACCGTCCAGAGACTCTCATACTCAAGTTGGTTGGTGAGGAGAATGCGATGAGACTGATCGCTTACAATAAATTCCTTATAATTGTTCCTGCCAGCGAAATGTTTGGCAATAGCTTGAAAACGCAGCGCAGAATGACGTTCTTCATTTTGATATAAACAGTACAAAACTGCTCTAAATAAGCTATTTCCATCACCTGTTATAGTTTATGGCAGTACATTTTGCAGGGGAACATAGAATAACTTCGCCAACTACTGGAATGAGCTTAGGCATATACTCAATACTCACTTCGGCAGTCACCCTAATGGAGGCTGTTTTAGAATTCTATGTCTCGTGCATGTCAAAAATCGTATTAACACATGGAAGCCCACCCATTCTTGGCTATCGCCTCGGAGACCCGGGTTACATTTCCTGCTCTGCCAAGAAATTTAATTCTGGTCTGAGGGCAAAAACGGGGCACATTCAGTCTCTAGAGGTATAACTAAGAAGAGGAAGGTTTGATTCCCACCTCGACAATCTTAGATGTGGTTTTCCGTGGTTTCCCACTTCCACTCAAGGCAAATACCGGGATGGTTCCTAACTTAAGGCCTCGGCCGTCACCTTGCCATTTCCCACCTTAATTACAAATACACAAAGTAATGCAGCTATCACAATAATACGGGTTATCAGAGAAAATTTTACACTTACACACCAAAGTACATGGGGCTGAGTGACAACGATGTCGGAGCCCTTCAAACGAATTATGTTTGCCAAGTGTCTCTCATGGCGAAAGCAATTGTGGACACGCGCCAGGGCCTGGAAAACTACCTTTTCACTAATAATTTAAGAGTATATCGACGATGCATAATTTATAACTTTTAGTCTAGGATGCTACCAACTTGACCACCGAAGCATTGGGAAGAAATTGCAATATTAAAGTACATAAACAACATAGCCTACACACTCAACTGTCAGTTAATGTTCTTCAACGTTTCCCTTCTTAAAAATTCCCCTCTATAACTCTCCATCACTTGAAAACGCGCCATGTTTTGTGTTTTAAATATATCGATGCAATGGTGCTGCCATCTGTTGTTAGTTACTGAAACTATATGGGCGAGGTACTGCCATCTGTTGTCAGTTACTGCAATTGATGGCAGATATTAGCTCTTTTGACCACATGCTGTAATGCAATGGTAAAACGGAAATAAAACTTATTGAGAGGGAATGTAGGAATCTTTAACTGACATAAAACGTTACTAATAATCCTTGATAAAACAATATTTAACTATCACGCGAAAACTCGCCATCAAGGCCATGCCTTGTGTTTTAAATATATCGACGCAATCTGCTCTCAGTTACTGGATCTATATTGGCGAGGTACTGCCATCTGTTGTCAGTTACTGGAACTGATTGCAGATATTCAAACGACGTATTGAGGACATGCTGTAATGCAATGGTAAAACGGAAATAAAACGTGTTGAGAAAATGTGTAGAAATATGTATCTTTAACTGACATGAAAATGAAAATCCACAGCCTGCTTCCAGTCTCCGACCGGGTCAGGAATGGAATGAATGAAGCCCCTATCTAGCGGCGAGGATATGAACTGTGCCGGCTGCCGAGGCCTGACGCACTCCTCTGGGGCAATGATTAAATGAATGATAGATGAAATGAAATGATAGTGGAGAGTGTTGCTGGAATGAAATGTTGACAGGGAAAACCGGAGTACCCGGAGAAAAACCTGTCTGCCTCCGTTCTGTCCAGCACAGATCTCACATGGAGTGACCGGGATTTGAACCACGGACTCAGCGGTGAGAGGCCGGCGTGCTGCCGCCTAAGCCACGGAGGCTTCTTTAACTGACATAAAACCTTAATAATGCTCCTTGATAAAACAATATTTCAGTGGCAAAAAAAAAAAACTGGCGAGAGTTGGGATCGAACCTGCGATCCTTGGATCCACAGTCAATCGCCTTAACCAAATAGCTACTCGCGCCCTCACATTGAGATGCAGACGCAACCATTCACTATCTTCAAAAGCCGCTATCTGAAGAAAATAATCCAATTCATTATCAATAAAATCAATATACATTCGTATATGTTCATACTGTTATTATATTGTATTGTCAGAACTTGGTTAATGTATGTTTTCAATTACATGGAAGCTTATTAAATAACTTACATTTTAATGGACTTCTCACCGCCATTTTGTCATGAGCCCAGGCGGATTGTGCGCATGCGCGAGGGGCCAGAATTCTGCTATTTTCTATATTTATTTAAAAATATACCGTCTTATATTTGTTTATTTTAGAGACACTCTGCAAATCTACAGGCCAAGAGCTTTCGTTAGAGTGCTCTACGAAGTAAATTGGTTCTGTCGTTCTCTCTATCTCGTGATAACAAAAATCACCTTACTGTTTTAAATATATAGACTAGTTGAAACCCGTCAAAACATGACGGTCAATAGAAAAATATTTACTGAAGAATTTTCTTATATAGGCCTACTGTACATTCTTTGTACGATTATTTTTTGACTCTATTGAAACTATGAGGGCGTCAAAAGATTGCACTCTCAACATTGCATAATACTGCTGGCCATGACTGAAAAATTGTTGGGGCAAATTGAGGCCTATACGTTCCAGAGTTTCCCCTTGAGCTTTATTGATTGTGATAAAGTATGCCAAATGAATTGGAAAATATTGCCTCTTAAAAGAAAATGATAGTGTTTTATCGGATGGTGTTAAATCAAGTCGAAGGATTAGACATCTCTGCCTAATTTTAACTGCACCTATTATTTCCAAATCCAAGCAATATGGTTGCATTTAGGAGTCCTTGGGAACCGTTCAGATTTCTAAGCAGCATAACGGGCCAAGCGTTTGGAGTATGTGGCGGCCAGTCGTTTAGTTCCAAGGGATTCAAGAACTCTGATGAGTCTAATACAACTGGCCGCAAACCATCGCTTATATTTTTGGAATATAACGAAGAAATGCGATGATGTGCAATTCCATACATTTTAAAACAATGTGGACCGTGTGCGTGTGGCACAGTAACATTGGCACCTAATGAAACGAAGGAAGGAAGGAAGCTTGCAGTTTAACGTGACCGTTAATCTCGCGATCATAAGCCACGGGACCTCCGTTTAACGTGGAATCCGAACCACAGGACATGGCCTTTCACATCAAAAATCTCACATGCATTGACCGGGAATCGAACCGACCCGCCTTGGTGAGAGGCATACAGCTTGACCGCTGCGCCATGAAACGAAGGACATAGCATTGTACTGCCGATTAGTCCCTCTGGAATTCCTTGAGATATCATCTCCAGTGAAAAATAATTGTTAAAGCCTGTCAAATATTTTATATTTATTCAGATTAATTTTACCATTACAACAGCAAAGGTCAAAGTAACCAAGTGTAGATTTCTCGCAAGAGAAATACAGTGCAGAACAATGTTTACATTTGTTCGTCAAGGACCCTAAACTGTAACGGCATAGTATCTGGAATTGTTTCTGAAATGCCATATTTATATTGGATTTTAAAAGTGGCTTCGTATTTTTCTCCGATTTCCCACTTTTTTGCGGCTAATGTTCTATTTCGTCAAATGGGTTTATTTATAGCAGCATTTCTGCCCAAATTAACGTCATTTTATATAAAACTATAGTGGCCTGCATCAACGTAGCCGCCAAATATTAAATGGCAAATAATAACTTACTTCCATTGCCAAAATCAACTGCGTGGTTAGACCCATTGTTATGCACTCTAAACAAATAATCAATAAACAATAATATTCACATATACAATGAATACTTCCATTCTCAAGTTGGTTGCTGATGAGAATGCGATGAGATTGATCGCCAATAATAAAATCCTTGCAATTTTTGCAATTTGCTTGCAAACGCAACTCAGGATGACGATCTTCATTTTGAAATAAACAGAATGAAATTGCTGTAAATAATGAATTTCCATCACCTGTTGAAGGTACAATACTTTGTATTTCCATGACAGTAAATTATGCAAGGGAGCATAGAATCACTTCGCCACTACTGGAATGAGCATAGACTCACTTCGCCAGCCACAGTAATGGAGGGAGTTTTAGAATTATATGTTCAGTGCTTGTCAAAGATCGTATTAACACAGGGAAGCCCATTCTTAAGGCTACATTCTGAGCTATTGCCCCGGATTCCAGGTTCGATCCCCGCTCTGCCAAGAAATTTAATTCTGGTCTGAGGACTGGAACGGGGCGCACTCGTGAGGCAAAACTAAGAAGAGCAAAGTTTGATTCCCATCTCAACAATCTTGGATTTGGTTTTCCGTGGTTTCCCACTTCCACTCCAGGCAAATACCGGGATAGTTCCTAACTTAAAGCCTCGGTCGTTAACTCCCCATTCCCCACATTAATTACAAATGCACACATCAACACAGCCATCCCATTAACACAGGTTATCAGAGAAAAGTTTACACTCGCACACCTGTTCGCCAATATGTTAACGCTGATGTATGTGTTTGAACTACTGGATATAAGTTCAATGTTCCCCATCTCTTGATGAATACAGTACTTTTGCATTTGTCAGTTGGCACAGGCTAGAGTAAAAGGTGGCTTTTCACCGATGTCTCAGTCTCACTCATGGCTGTGATTATATGGAAGCTACTGAGGTATGGGTGGTGCTTAGTAATGGCATTCGGGGCACAGTCAGTGCCAGTGAATGCTGTGAAAGGTTCAACTCATAGGGTTAGGACTACTGATCTGACTCAGTGAGGAAAGCAATGGCAAACTACCTCACTCCTCTTCTTGCCTAGAACGCCTCAAAATAGCGCTGCCTTGGGTTTTTGTGGGTATCTACTCACATAACGTAACGGCGGTACTTTTTGAGGATCCAACCAGCCTTCGGGCTGACTACCTAACAGACAGACAGACTTTAAAATTAATATCATTGCATTGTTGCAGCTTGGCAAATATTTTATATTTCAGCAGATCAATTTTACCATCACAACAGTAAAGGCCAAAGTAACCGCGCGTAGATTTTACGCAAGAGAAATACAATGTAGAACAATGTTTACATTTGATCGTCAAAGACCTTTCACTGTACTGCATAACATCTGGAATTGTTTCTGAAATGGCCTATTTATATTGGATTTTAAATGTGGCTTCGTATTATTCGATAACACTATAGTGACCTGCAATATCGGAGCCGCTAAATATTAAATGGCAAAAAATACTTCCATTGCCGAAATCAACTGCGTAGTTAGATTCAGTACTCTAAACAAATAATCATTAAACAACTGTATTATACAATGAAGTTCAACATGACCGTCCAGAGACTCTCATACTCAAGTTGGTTGGTGAGGAGAATGCGATGAGACTGATCGCTTACAATAAATTCCTTATAATTGTTCCTGCCAGCGAAATGTTTGGCAATAGCTTGAAAACGCAGCGCAGAATGACGTTCTTCATTTTGATATAAACAGTACAAAACTGCTCTAAATAAGCTATTTCCATCACCTGTTATAGTTTATGGCAGTACATTTTGCAGGGGAACATAGAATAACTTCGCCAACTACTGGAATGAGCTTAGGCATATACTCAATACTCACTTCGACAGTCACCCTAATGGAGGCTGTTTTAGAATTCTATGTCTCGTGCATGTCAAAAATCGTATTAACACATGGAAGCCCACCCATTCTTGGCTATCGCCTCGGAGACCCGGGTTACATTTCCTGCTCTGCCAAGAAATTTAATTCTGGTCTGAGGGCAAAAACGGGGCACATTCAGTCTCTAGAGGTATAACTAAGAAGAGGAAGGTTTGATTCCCACCTCGACAATCTTAGATGTGGTTTTCCGTGGTTTCCCACTTCCACTCAAGGCAAATACCGGGATGGTTCCTAACTTAAGGCCTCGGCCGTCACCTTGCCATTTCCCACCTTAATTACAAATACACAAAGTAATGCAGCTATCACAATAATACGGGTTATCAGAGAAAATTTTACACTTACACACCAAAGTACATGGGGCTGAGTGACAACGATGTCGGAGCCCTTCAAACGAATTATGTTTGCCAAGTGTCTCTCATGGCGAAAGCAATTGTGGACACGCGCCAGGGCCTGGAAAACTACCTTTTCACTAATAATTTAAGAGTATATCGACAATGCATAATTTATAACTTTTAGTCTAGGATGCTACCAACTTGACCACCGAAGCATTGGGAAGAAATTGCAATATTAAAGTACATAAACAACATAGCCTACACACTCAACTGTCAGTTAATGTTCTTCAACGTTTCCCTTCTTAAAAATTCCCCTCTATAACTCTCCATCACTTGAAAACGCGCCATGTTTTGTGTTTTAAATATATCGATGCAATGGTGCTGCCATCTGTTGTTAGTTACTGAAACTATATGGGCGAGGTACTGCCATCTGTTGTCAGTTACTGCAATTGATGGCAGATATTAGCTCTTTTGACCACATGCTGTAATGCAATGGTAAAACGGAAATAAAACTTATTGAGAGGGAATGTAGGAATCTTTAACTGACATAAAACGTTACTAATAATCCTTGATAAAACAATATTTAACTATCACGCGAAAACTCGCCATCAAGGCCATGCCTTGTGTTTTAAATATATCGACGCAATCTGCTCTCAGTTACTGGATCTATATTGGCGAGGTACTGCCATCTGTTGTCAGTTACTGGAACTGATTGCAGATATTCAAACGACGTATTGAGGACATGCTGTAATGCAATGGTAAAACGGAAATAAAACGTGTTGAGAAAATGTGTAGAAATATGTATCTTTAACTGACATGAAAATGAAAATCCACAGCCTGCTTCCAGTCTCCGACCGGGTCAGGAATGGAATGAATGAAGCCCCTATCTAGCGGCGAGGATATGAACTGTGCCGGCTGCCGAGGCCTGACGCACTCCTCTGGGGCAATGATTAAATGAATGATAGATGAAATGAAATGATAGTGGAGAGTGTTACTGGAATTAAATGTTGACAGGGAAAACCGGAGTACCCGGAGAAAAACCTGTCTGCCTCCGTTCTGTCCAGCACAGATCTCACATGGAGTGATCGGGATTTGAACCACGGACTCAGCGGTGAGAGGCCGGCGTGCTGCCGCCTAAGCCACGGAGGCTTCTTTAACTGACATAAAACCTTAATAATGCTCCTTGATAAAACAATATTTCAGTGGCAAAAAAAAAAAAAAACTGGCGAGAGTTGGGATCGAACCTGCCATCCTTCGATCCACAGTCAATCGCCTTAACCAAATAGCTACTCGCGCCCTCACATTGAGATGCAGACGCAACCATTCACTATCTTCAAAAGCCGCTATCTGAAGAAAATAATCCAATTCATTATCAATAAAATCAATATACATTCGTATATGTTCATACTGTTATTATATTGTATTGTCAGAACTTGGTTAATGTATGTTTTCAATTACATGGAAGCTTATTAAATAACTTACATTTTAATGGACTTCTCACCGCCATTTTGTCATGAGCCCAGGCGGATTGTGCGCATGCGCGAGGGGCCAGAATTCTGCTATTTTCTATATTTATTTAAAAATATACCGTCTTATATTTGTTTATTTTAGAGACACTCTGCAAATCTACAGGCCAAGAGCTTTCGTTAGAGTGCTCTACGAAGTAAATTGGTTCTGTCGTTCTCTCTATCTCGTGATAACAAAAATCACCTTACTGTTTTAAATATATAGACTAGTTGAAACCCGTCAAAACATGACGGTCAATAGAAAAATATTTACTGAAGAATTTTCTTATATAGGCCTACTGTACATTCTTTGTACGATTATTTTTTGACTCTATTGAAACTATGAGGGCGTCAAAAGATTGCACTCTCAACATTGCAAAATACTGCTGGCCATGACTGAAAAATTGTTGGGGCAAATTGAGGCCTATACGTTCCAGAGTTTCCCCTTGAGCTTTATTGATTGTGATAAAGTATGCCAAATGAATTGGAAAATATTGCCTCTTAAAAGAAAATGATAGTGTTTTATCGGATGGTGTTAAATCAAGTCGAAGGATTAGACATCTCTGCCTAATTTTAACTGCACCTATTATTTCCAAATCCAAGCAATATGGTTGCATTTAGGAGTCCTTGGGAACCGTTCAGATTTCTAAGCAGCATAACGGGCCAAGCGTTTGGAGTATGTGGCGGCCAGTCGTTTAGTTCCAAGGGATTCAAGAACTCTGATGAGTCTAATACAACTGGCCGCAAACCATCGCTTATATTTTTGGAATATAACGAAGAAATGCGATGATGTGCAATTCCATACATTTTAAAACAATGTGGACCGTGTGCGTGTGGCACAGTAACATTGGCACCTAATGAAACGAAGGAAGGAAGGAAGCTTGCAGTTTAACGTGACCGTTAATCTCGCGATCATAAGCCACGGGACCTCCGTTTAACGTGGAATCCGAACCACAGGACATGGCCTTTCACATCAAAAATCTCACATGCATTGACCGGGAATCGAACCGACCCGCCTTGGTGAGAGGCATACAGCTTGACCGCTGCGCCATGAAACGAAGGACATAGCATTGTACTGCCGATTAGTCCCTCTGGAATTCCTTGAGATATCATCTCCAGTGAAAAATAATTGTTAAAGCCTGTCAAATATTTTATATTTATTCAGATTAATTTTACCATTACAACAGCAAAGGTCAAAGTAACCAAGTGTAGATTTCTCGCAAGAGAAATACAGTGCAGAACAATGTTTACATTTGTTCGTCAAGGACCCTAAACTGTAACGGCATAGTATCTGGAATTGTTTCTGAAATGCCATATTTATATTGGATTTTAAAAGTGGCTTCGTATTTTTCTCCGATTTCCCACTTTTTTGCGGCTAATGTTCTATTTCGTCAAATGGGTTTATTTATAGCAGCATTTCTGCCCAAATTAACGTCATTTTATATAAAACTATAGTGGCCTGCATCAACGTAGCCGCCAAATATTAAATGGCAAATAATAACTTACTTCCATTGCCAAAATCAACTGCGTGGTTAGACCCATTGTTATGCACTCTAAACAAATAATCAATAAACAATAATATTCACATATACAATGAATACTTCCATTCTCAAGTTGGTTGCTGATGAGAATGCGATGAGATTGATCGCCAATAATAAAATCCTTGCAATTTTTGCAATTTGCTTGCAAACGCAACTCAGGATGACGATCTTCATTTTGAAATAAACAGAATGAAATTGCTGTAAATAATGAATTTCCATCACCTGTTGAAGGTACAATACTTTGTATTTCCATGACAGTAAATTATGCAAGGGAGCATAGAATCACTTCGCCACTACTGGAATGAGCATAGACTCACTTCGCCAGCCACAGTAATGGAGGGAGTTTTAGAATTATATGTTCAGTGCTTGTCAAAGATCGTATTAACACAGGGAAGCCCATTCTTAAGGCTACATTCTGAGCTATTGCCCCGGATTCCAGGTTCGATCCCCGCTCTGCCAAGAAATTTAATTCTGGTCTGAGGACTGGAACGGGGCGCACTCGTGAGGCAAAACTAAGAAGAGCAAAGTTTGATTCCCATCT
Organism: Meconema thalassinum; assembly: GCA_946902985.2. Classification (NCBI taxonomy): domain Eukaryota; kingdom Metazoa; phylum Arthropoda; class Insecta; order Orthoptera; family Tettigoniidae; genus Meconema; species Meconema thalassinum. The sequence goes on from OX336391.1 coordinate 222,003,186, forward strand.
CAACAATCTTGGATTTGGTTTTCCGTGGTTTCCCACTTCCACTCCAGGCAAATACCGGGATAGTTCCTAACTTAAAGCCTCGGTCGTTAACTCCCCATTCCCCACATTAATTACAAATGCACACATCAACACAGCCATCCCATTAACACAGGTTATCAGAGAAAAGTTTACACTCGCACACCTGTTCGCCAATATGTTAACGCTGATGTATGTGTTTGAACTACTGGATATAAGTTCAATGTTCCCCATCTCTTGATGAATACAGTACTTTTGCATTTGTCAGTTGGCACAGGCTAGAGTAAAAGGTGGCTTTTCACCGATGTCTCAGTCTCACTCATGGCTGTGATTATATGGAAGCTACTGAGGTATGGGTGGTGCTTAGTAATGGCATTCGGGGCACAGTCAGTGCCAGTGAATGCTGTGAAAGGTTCAACTCATAGGGTTAGGACTACTGATCTGACTCAGTGAGGAAAGCAATGGCAAACTACCTCACTCCTCTTCTTGCCTAGAACGCCTCAAAATAGCGCTGCCTTGGGTTTTTGTGGGTATCTACTCACATAACGTAACGGCGGTACTTTTTGAGGATCCAACCAGCCTTCGGGCTGACTACCTAACAGACAGACAGACTTTAAAATTAATATCATTGCATTGTTGCAGCTTGGCAAATATTTTATATTTCAGCAGATCAATTTTACCATCACAACAGTAAAGGCCAAAGTAACCGCGCGTAGATTTTACGCAAGAGAAATACAATGTAGAACAATGTTTACATTTGATCGTCAAAGACCTTTCACTGTACTGCATAACATCTGGAATTGTTTCTGAAATGGCCTATTTATATTGGATTTTAAATGTGGCTTCGTATTATTCGATAACACTATAGTGACCTGCAATATCGGAGCCGCTAAATATTAAATGGCAAAAAATACTTCCATTGCCGAAATCAACTGCGTAGTTAGATTCAGTACTCTAAACAAATAATCATTAAACAACTGTATTATACAATGAAGTTCAACATGACCGTCCAGAGACTCTCATACTCAAGTTGGTTGGTGAGGAGAATGCGATGAGACTGATCGCTTACAATAAATTCCTTATAATTGTTCCTGCCAGCGAAATGTTTGGCAATAGCTTGAAAACGCAGCGCAGAATGACGTTCTTCATTTTGATATAAACAGTACAAAACTGCTCTAAATAAGCTATTTCCATCACCTGTTATAGTTTATGGCAGTACATTTTGCAGGGGAACATAGAATAACTTCGCCAACTACTGGAATGAGCTTAGGCATATACTCAATACTCACTTCGGCAGTCACCCTAATGGAGGCTGTTTTAGAATTCTATGTCTCGTGCATGTCAAAAATCGTATTAACACATGGAAGCCCACCCATTCTTGGCTATCGCCTCGGAGACCCGGGTTACATTTCCTGCTCTGCCAAGAAATTTAATTCTGGTCTGAGGGCAAAAACGGGGCACATTCAGTCTCTAGAGGTATAACTAAGAAGAGGAAGGTTTGATTCCCACCTCGACAATCTTAGATGTGGTTTTCCGTGGTTTCCCACTTCCACTCAAGGCAAATACCGGGATGGTTCCTAACTTAAGGCCTCGGCCGTCACCTTGCCATTTCCCACCTTAATTACAAATACACAAAGTAATGCAGCTATCACAATAATACGGGTTATCAGAGAAAATTTTACACTTACACACCAAAGTACATGGGGCTGAGTGACAACGATGTCGGAGCCCTTCAAACGAATTATGTTTGCCAAGTGTCTCTCATGGCGAAAGCAATTGTGGACACGCGCCAGGGCCTGGAAAACTACCTTTTCACTAATAATTTAAGAGTATATCGACGATGCATAATTTATAACTTTTAGTCTAGGATGCTACCAACTTGACCACCGAAGCATTGGGAAGAAATTGCAATATTAAAGTACATAAACAACATAGCCTACACACTCAACTGTCAGTTAATGTTCTTCAACGTTTCCCTTCTTAAAAATTCCCCTCTATAACTCTCCATCACTTGAAAACGCGCCATGTTTTGTGTTTTAAATATATCGATGCAATGGTGCTGCCATCTGTTGTTAGTTACTGAAACTATATGGGCGAGGTACTGCCATCTGTTGTCAGTTACTGCAATTGATGGCAGATATTAGCTCTTTTGACCACATGCTGTAATGCAATGGTAAAACGGAAATAAAACTTATTGAGAGGGAATGTAGGAATCTTTAACTGACATAAAACGTTACTAATAATCCTTGATAAAACAATATTTAACTATCACGCGAAAACTCGCCATCAAGGCCATGCCTTGTGTTTTAAATATATCGACGCAATCTGCTCTCAGTTACTGGATCTATATTGGCGAGGTACTGCCATCTGTTGTCAGTTACTGGAACTGATTGCAGATATTCAAACGACGTATTGAGGACATGCTGTAATGCAATGGTAAAACGGAAATAAAACGTGTTGAGAAAATGTGTAGAAATATGTATCTTTAACTGACATGAAAATGAAAATCCACAGCCTGCTTCCAGTCTCCGACCGGGTCAGGAATGGAATGAATGAAGCCCCTATCTAGCGGCGAGGATATGAACTGTGCCGGCTGCCGAGGCCTGACGCACTCCTCTGGGGCAATGATTAAATGAATGATAGATGAAATGAAATGATAGTGGAGAGTGTTACTGGAATTAAATGTTGACAGGGAAAACCGGAGTACCCGGAGAAAAACCTGTCTGCCTCCGTTCTGTCCAGCACAGATCTCACATGGAGTGACCGGGATTTGAACCACGGACTCAGCGGTGAGAGGCCGGCGTGCTGCCGCCTAAGCCACGGAGGCTTCTTTAACTGACATAAAACCTTAATAATGCTCCTTGATAAAACAATATTTCAGTGGCAAAAAAAAAAAAAAACTGGCGAGAGTTGGGATCGAACCTGCGATCCTTGGATCCACAGTCAATCGCCTTAACCAAATAGCTACTCGCGCCCTCACATTGAGATGCAGACGCAACAATTCACTATCTTCAAAAGCCGCTATCTGAAGAAAATAATCCAATTCATTATCAATAAAATCAATATACATTCGTATATGTTCATACTGTTATTATATTGTATTGTCAGAACTTGGTTAATGTATGTTTTCAATTACATGGAAGCTTATTAAATAACTTACATTTTAATGGACTTCTCACCGCCATTTTGTCATGAGCCCAGGCGGATTGTGCGCATGCGCGAGGGGCCAGAATTCTGCTATTTTCTATATTTATTTAAAAATATACCGTCTTATATTTGTTTATTTTAGAGACACTCTGCAAATCTACAGGCCAAGAGCTTTCGTTAGAGTGCTCTACGAAGTAAATTGGTTCTGTCGTTCTCTCTATCTCGTGATAACAAAAATCACCTTACTGTTTTAAATATATAGACTAGTTGAAACCCGTCAAAACATGACGGTCAATAGAAAAATATTTACTGAAGAATTTTCTTATATAGGCCTACTGTACATTTTTTGTACGATTATTTTTTGACTCTATTGAAACTATAAGGGCGTCAAATGATTGCACTCTCAACATTGCAAAATACTGCTGGCCATGACTGAAAAATTGTTGGGGCAAATTGAGGCCTATACGTTCCAGAGTTTCCCCTTGAGGTTTATTGATAGTGATAAAGTATGCCAAATGAATTGGAAAATATTGCCTCTTAAAAGAAAATGATAGTGTTTTATCGGATGGTGTTAAATCAAGTCGAAGGATTAGACCTCTCTGCCTAATTTTAACTGCACCTATTATTTCCATATCCAAGCAATATGGTTGCATTTAGGAGTCCTTGGGAAACGTTCAGATTTCTAAGTAGAATAACGGGTCAAGCGTTTGGAGTATGTGGCGGCCAGTCATTTAGTTCCAAGAAATTCAAGAACTCTGAGGAGTCTAATACAAAGGAAGCTTGTAGTTTAACGTGACCGTTAATCTCGCGATCATAAGCCACGGGGCCTCCGTTTTACGTGGAATCCGAACCACAGGACATGGCATTTCACATCGGAGTCTAATACAACTGGCCGCAAACCGTCGCTTATAATTTTGGAATATAACGAAGAAATGCGATGATGTGCAATTCCATACATTTTAAAACAATGTGGACCGTGTGCGTGTGGCAGAGTAACATTGGCACCAAATGAAACGAAGTACATAGCATTGTACTGCCGATTAGTCTCTCTGAAATTCCTTGAGATATCATCTCCAGTAAAAATAATTGTTGCAGCCTGTCAAATATTTTATATTTATTCAGATTAATTTTACCATTACAGCAGCAAAGGTCAAAGTAACCAAGTGTAGATTTCTAGCAAGAGATATACAGTGCAGAACAATGTTTACATTTGTTCGTCAAGGACCCTAAACTGTAACGGCATAGTATCTGGAATTGTTTCTGAAATGCCATATTTATGTTAGATTTTAAAAGTGGCTTCGTATTTTTCTCCGATTTCCCACTTTTTTTTGCGGCTAGTGTTCCATTTCGTCAAATTGGTTTATTTATAGCAGCATTTCTCCCCAAATTAACGTCATTTTAAATAACACTATAGTGGCCTGCATCAACGCAGCCGCCAAATATTAAATGGCAAATAATAACTTACTTCCATTACCAAAATCAACTGCGTGGTTAGACCCATTGTTATGTACTCTAAACAAATAATCAATAAACAATAATATTCACATATACAATGAAGTTCAGAGACTTCCATTCTCAAGTTGGTTGCTGATGAGAATGCGATGAGACTGATCGCCAATAATACAATCCTTGCAATTTTTGCAATTTGCTTACAAACGCCACTCAGGATGACGATCTTCATTTTGAAATAAACAGAATGAAATTGCTGTAAATAATCAATTTCCATCACCTGTTGAAAGTACAATACTTTGCATTCCCATGACAGTAAATTATGCAAGGGAGCATAGAATCACTTCGCTACTACTGGAATGAGCATAGACTCACTTCGCCAGCCACCGTATTGGAGGGAGTTTTAGAATTATATGTTCAGTGCTTGTCAAAGATCGTATTAACGCAGGGAAGCCCACTCTTAAGACTACATTCTGAGCTATTGCCCCGGATTCCAGGTTCGATCCCCGCTCTGCAAGAAATTTTATTCTGGTCTGAGGACTCGAACGGGGCGCACTCGTGAGGCAAAACTAAGAAGAGCAAAGTTTGATTCCCATCTCAACAATCTTGGATTTGGTTTCCGTGGTTTCCCACTTCCACTCCAGGCAAATACCTAACTTAAAGCCTCGGTCGTTAACTCCCCATTCCCCACATTAATTACAAATGCACACATCAACACAGCCATCACATTAACACCGGTTATCTGAGAAAAGTTTACACTCGCACACCAAAATAGACGGGGCTGAGTGACCACGATGTCTGAGTCCATCAAATGAATTATGTTCGCCAATTTGTTAACGCTGATGTATGTTTTTGAACTACTGGATATAAGTTCAATGACTTTTAAATTAATATCATTACATTGTTGCAGCTTGGCAAATATTTTATATTCGAGTAGATCAATTTTACCATCACAACAGTAAAGGCCGAAGTAACCGCGCGTAGATTTTACGCAAGAGAAATACAATGTAGAACGATGTTTACATTTGATCGTCAAAGACCTTACACTGTATTGCATAACATCTGGAATTGTTTCTGAAATGGCCTAATTATATTGGATTTTAAATGTGGCTTCGTATTATTCGATAACACTATAGTGTCTTGCAATATCGGAGGCGCTAAATATTAAATGGCAAAAAATACTTCCATTGCCGAAATCAACTGCGTAGTTAGATTCAGTACTCTAAACAAATAATCATTAAACAATTGCCTTATACAATGAAGTTCAACATGACCGTCCAGAGACTTTCATACTCAAGTTGGTTGGTGAGGAGAATGCGATGAGACTGAACGCTTAAAATAAATTCCTTATAATTGTTCCTGCCAGCGAAATTTTTTGCAATAGCTTGAAAACGCAGCTCAGAATCACGTTCTTCATTTTGATATAAACAGTACAAAACTGTTCTAAATAAGCTATTTCCATCACCTGTTATAGTTTATGGCAGTACATTTTGCAGGGGAACATAGAATCACTTCGCCAACTACTGGAATGAGCATAGGTCTAAACTCAATACTCACTTCGGCAGTCACCCTAATGGAGGCAGTTTTAGAATTCTATGTCCCGTGCATGTCAAAAATCGTATTAACACATGGAAGCCCACCCATTCTTGGCTATCGCCTCGGAGACCCGTGTTACATTTCCTGCTCTGCCAAGAAATTTAATTCTGGTCTGAGGGCAAAAACGGGGCACATTCAGTCTCTTGAGGTATAACTAAGAAGAGGAAGGTTTGATTCCCACCTCGACAATCTTGGATGTGGTTTTCTGTGGTTTCCCACTTCCACTCAAGACAAATACCGGGATGGTTCCAAACTTAAGGCCTCGGCCGTCACCTTGCCATTTCCCACCTTAATTACAAATACACACAGTAATGCAGCCATCACAATAACACGGGTTACCAGAGGAAATTTTGCACGTACACACCAAAGTACACGGGGCTAAGTGACCACGATGTCGGAGCCCTTCAAACGAATTATGTTTGCCAAGTGTCTCTCGTGGCGAAAGCAATTGTGGACACGCGCCAGGGCCTGGAAAACTACCTTTTCTCTAATAATTTAAGAGTATATCGACGATGCATAATTATAACTTTTAGTCTAGGATGCTACCAACTTGACCACCGAAGCATTGGGAAGAAATTGCAATATTAAGGTACATAAACAACATAGCCTACACACTCAACTGTCAGTTAATGTTCTTCAACGTTTCCCTTCTTAAAAATTCCCCTCCTTTATAATTCTCCATCACGTGAAAACGCGCGATGTCTTGTGTTTTAAATATATAGATGCAATGGTGCTGCCATCTGTTGTTAGTTACTGGAACTATATGGGCGAGGTACTGCCATCTGTTGTCAGTTACTGGAACTGATGGCAGATATTAGCTCTTTTGACCACATGCTGTAATGTAAAGGTAAAACGGAAATAAAACGTATTGAGAGGGAATGTAGAAATATGTATCTTTAACTGACATAAAACCTTACTAATACTCCTTGATAAAATAATATTTCAGTAGTAAAAAAATAAAAATACTGGCGGGAGCTGGGATCGAACCTGTGATTCTTGGAACCACAGTCAATCGCCTTAACCAAATAGCTATTCACGCACTCTCGTGCAGCTGCAGACGCAACCATTTAGTATCTTCAAAAGCCGGTATCTGAAGAAAATAATCCAATTCATTATCAATAAAATCAATATTGCAAATTCGTATATGTTCATACTGTTATTATATTTTATTGTCAGAACTTGGTTAATGTATGTTTTCAATTACATGGAAGCTTATTAAATAACTTACATTTAAATGGACTTCTCACCGCCATTTTGTCATGAGCCCAGGCAGATTGTGCGCATGCGTGAGGGTAAAGAATTCTGCTATTTTCTATATTTATTTAAAAATATACCGTAATATATTAGTTTATTTTATAGACACTCTGCAAATCTACTGGCCAAGAGCTTACGTTAGAGTGCTCTACGAAGTAAATCGGTTCTGTCGTTCTCTCAATCTCGTAGTAACAAAAATCGCCTTAGTGTTTTAAATATATAGACTAGTTGAAACCCGTCAAAACATGACGGTCAATAGAAAAATATTTACTGAAGAATTTTCTTATATAGGCCTACTGTACATTCTTTGTACGATTATTTTTTGACTCTATTGAAACTATGAGGGCGTCAAAAGATTGCACTCTCAACATTGCAAAATACTGCTGGCCATGACTGAAAAATTGTTGGGGCAAATTGAGGCCTATACGTTCCAGAGTTTCCCCTTGAGCTTTATTGATTGTGATAAAGTATGCCAAATGAATTGGAAAATATTGCCTCTTAAAAGAAAATGATAGTGTTTTATCGGATGGTGTTAAATCAAGTCGAAGGATTAGACATCTCTGCCTAATTTTAACTGCACCTATTATTTCCAAATCCAAGCAATATGGTTGCATTTAGGAGTCCTTGGGAACCGTTCAGATTTCTAAGCAGCATAACGGGCCAAGCGTTTGGAGTATGTGGCGGCCAGTCGTTTAGTTCCAAGGGATTCAAGAACTCTGATGAGTCTAATACAACTGGCCGCAAACCATCGCTTATATTTTTGGAATATAACGAAGAAATGCGATGATGTGCAATTCCATACATTTTAAAACAATGTGGACCGTGTGCGTGTGGCACAGTAACATTGGCACCTAATGAAACGAAGGAAGGAAGGAAGCTTGCAGTTTAACGTGACCGTTAATCTCGCGATCATAAGCCACGGGACCTCCGTTTAACGTGGAATCCGAACCACAGGACATGGCCTTTCACATCAAAAATCTCACATGCATTGACCGGGAATCGAACCGACCCGCCTTGGTGAGAGGCATACAGCTTGACCGCTGCGCCATGAAACGAAGGACATAGCATTGTACTGCCGATTAGTCCCTCTGGAATTCCTTGAGATATCATCTCCAGTGAAAAATAATTGTTAAAGCCTGTCAAATATTTTATATTTATTCAGATTAATTTTACCATTACAACAGCAAAGGTCAAAGTAACCAAGTGTAGATTTCTCGCAAGAGAAATACAGTGCAGAACAATGTTTACATTTGTTCGTCAAGGACCCTAAACTGTAACGGCATAGTATCTGGAATTGTTTCTGAAATGCCATATTTATATTGGATTTTAAAAGTGGCTTCGTATTTTTCTCCGATTTCCCACTTTTTTGCGGCTAATGTTCTATTTCGTCAAATGGGTTTATTTATAGCAGCATTTCTGCCCAAATTAACGTCATTTTATATAAAACTATAGTGGCCTGCATCAACGTAGCCGCCAAATATTAAATGGCAAATAATAACTTACTTCCATTGCCAAAATCAACTGCGTGGTTAGACCCATTGTTATGCACTCTAAACAAATAATCAATAAACAATAATATTCACATATACAATGAATACTTCCATTCTCAAGTTGGTTGCTGATGAGAATGCGATGAGATTGATCGCCAATAATAAAATCCTTGCAATTTTTGCAATTTGCTTGCAAACGCAACTCAGGATGACGATCTTCATTTTGAAATAAACAGAATGAAATTGCTGTAAATAATGAATTTCCATCACCTGTTGAAGGTACAATACTTTGTATTTCCATGACAGTAAATTATGCAAGGGAGCATAGAATCACTTCGCCACTACTGGAATGAGCATAGACTCACTTCGCCAGCCACAGTAATGGAGGGAGTTTTAGAATTATATGTTCAGTGCTTGTCAAAGATCGTATTAACACAGGGAAGCCCATTCTTAAGGCTACATTCTGAGCTATTGCCCCGGATTCCAGGTTCGATCCCCGCTCTGCCAAGAAATTTAATTCTGGTCTGAGGACTGGAACGGGGCGCACTCGTGAGGCAAAACTAAGAAGAGCAAAGTTTGATTCCCATCTCAACAATCTTGGATTTGGTTTTCCGTGGTTTCCCACTTCCACTCCAGGCAAATACCGGGATAGTTCCTAACTTAAAGCCTCGGTCGTTAACTCCCCATTCCCCACATTAATTACAAATGCACACATCAACACAGCCATCCCATTAACACAGGTTATCAGAGAAAAGTTTACACTCGCACACCTGTTCGCCAATATGTTAACGCTGATGTATGTGTTTGAACTACTGGATATAAGTTCAATGTTCCCCATCTCTTGATGAATACAGTACTTTTGCATTTGTCAGTTGGCACAGGCTAGAGTAAAAGGTGGCTTTTCACCGATGTCTCAGTCTCACTCATGGCTGTGATTATATGGAAGCTACTGAGGTATGGGTGGTGCTTAGTAATGGCATTCGGGGCACAGTCAGTGCCAGTGAATGCTGTGAAAGGTTCAACTCATAGGGTTAGGACTACTGATCTGACTCAGTGAGGAAAGCAATGGCAAACTACCTCACTCCTCTTCTTGCCTAGAACGCCTCAAAATAGCGCTGCCTTGGGTTTTTGTGGGTATCTACTCACATAACGTAACGGCGGTACTTTTTGAGGATCCAACCAGCCTTCGGGCTGACTACCTAACAGACAGACAGACTTTAAAATTAATATCATTGCATTGTTGCAGCTTGGCAAATATTTTATATTTCAGCAGATCAATTTTACCATCACAACAGTAAAGGCCAAAGTAACCGCGCGTAGATTTTACGCAAGAGAAATACAATGTAGAACAATGTTTACATTTGATCGTCAAAGACCTTTCACTGTACTGCATAACATCTGGAATTGTTTCTGAAATGGCCTATTTATATTGGATTTTAAATGTGGCTTCGTATTATTCGATAACACTATAGTGACCTGCAATATCGGAGCCGCTAAATATTAAATGGCAAAAAATACTTCCATTGCCGAAATCAACTGCGTAGTTAGATTCAGTACTCTAAACAAATAATCATTAAACAACTGTATTATACAATGAAGTTCAACATGACCGTCCAGAGACTCTCATACTCAAGTTGGTTGGTGAGGAGAATGCGATGAGACTGATCGCTTACAATAAATTCCTTATAATTGTTCCTGCCAGCGAAATGTTTGGCAATAGCTTGAAAACGCAGCGCAGAATGACGTTCTTCATTTTGATATAAACAGTACAAAACTGCTCTAAATAAGCTATTTCCATCACCTGTTATAGTTTATGGCAGTACATTTTGCAGGGGAACATAGAATAACTTCGCCAACTACTGGAATGAGCTTAGGCATATACTCAATACTCACTTCGGCAGTCACCCTAATGGAGGCTGTTTTAGAATTCTATGTCTCGTGCATGTCAAAAATCGTATTAACACATGGAAGCCCACCCATTCTTGGCTATCGCCTCGGAGACCCGGGTTACATTTCCTGCTCTGCCAAGAAATTTAATTCTGGTCTGAGGGCAAAAACGGGGCACATTCAGTCTCTAGAGGTATAACTAAGAAGAGGAAGGTTTGATTCCCACCTCGACAATCTTAGATGTGGTTTTCCGTGGTTTCCCACTTCCACTCAAGGCAAATACCGGGATGGTTCCTAACTTAAGGCCTCGGCCGTCACCTTGCCATTTCCCACCTTAATTACAAATACACAAAGTAATGCAGCTATCACAATAATACGGGTTATCAGAGAAAATTTTACACTTACACACCAAAGTACATGGGGCTGAGTGACAACGATGTCGGAGCCCTTCAAACGAATTATGTTTGCCAAGTGTCTCTCATGGCGAAAGCAATTGTGGACACGCGCCAGGGCCTGGAAAACTACCTTTTCACTAATAATTTAAGAGTATATCGACGATGCATAATTTATAACTTTTAGTCTAGGATGCTACCAACTTGACCACCGAAGCATTGGGAAGAAATTGCAATATTAAAGTACATAAACAACATAGCCTACACACTCAACTGTCAGTTAATGTTCTTCAACGTTTCCCTTCTTAAAAATTCCCCTCTATAACTCTCCATCACTTGAAAACGCGCCATGTTTTGTGTTTTAAATATATCGATGCAATGGTGCTGCCATCTGTTGTTAGTTACTGAAACTATATGGGCGAGGTACTGCCATCTGTTGTCAGTTACTGCAATTGATGGCAGATATTAGCTCTTTTGACCACATGCTGTAATGCAATGGTAAAACGGAAATAAAACTTATTGAGAGGGAATGTAGGAATCTTTAACTGACATAAAACGTTACTAATAATCCTTGATAAAACAATATTTAACTATCACGCGAAAACTCGCCATCAAGGCCATGCCTTGTGTTTTAAATATATCGACGCAATCTGCTCTCAGTTACTGGATCTATATTGGCGAGGTACTGCCATCTGTTGTCAGTTACTGGAACTGATTGCAGATATTCAAACGACGTATTGAGGACATGCTGTAATGCAATGGTAAAACGGAAATAAAACGTGTTGAGAAAATGTGTAGAAATATGTATCTTTAACTGACATGAAAATGAAAATCCACAGCCTGCTTCCAGTCTCCGACCGGGTCAGGAATGGAATGAATGAAGCCCCTATCTAGCGGCGAGGATATGAACTGTGCCGGCTGCCGAGGCCTGACGCACTCCTCTGGGGCAATGATTAAATGAATGATAGATGAAATGAAATGATAGTGGAGAGTGTTGCTGGAATGAAATGTTGACAGGGAAAACCGGAGTACCCGGAGAAAAACCTGTCTGCCTCCGTTCTGTCCAGCACAGATCTCACATGGAGTGACCGGGATTTGAACCACGGACTCAGCGGTGAGAGGCCGGCGTGCTGCCGCCTAAGCCACGGAGGCTTCTTTAACTGACATAAAACCTTAATAATGCTCCTTGATAAAACAATATTTCAGTGGCAAAAAAAAAAAACTGGCGAGAGTTGGGATCGAACCTGCGATCCTTGGATCCACAGTCAATCGCCTTAACCAAATAGCTACTCGCGCCCTCACATTGAGATGCAGACGCAACCATTCACTATCTTCAAAAGCCGCTATCTGAAGAAAATAATCCAATTCATTATCAATAAAATCAATATACATTCGTATATGTTCATACTGTTATTATATTGTATTGTCAGAACTTGGTTAATGTATGTTTTCAATTACATGGAAGCTTATTAAATAACTTACATTTTAATGGACTTCTCACCGCCATTTTGTCATGAGCCCAGGCGGATTGTGCGCATGCGCGAGGGGCCAGAATTCTGCTATTTTCTATATTTATTTAAAAATATACCGTCTTATATTTGTTTATTTTAGAGACACTCTGCAAATCTACAGGCCAAGAGCTTTCGTTAGAGTGCTCTACGAAGTAAATTGGTTCTGTCGTTCTCTCTATCTCGTGATAACAAAAATCACCTTACTGTTTTAAATATATAGACTAGTTGAAACCCGTCAAAACATGACGGTCAATAGAAAAATATTTACTGAAGAATTTTCTTATATAGGCCTACTGTACATTCTTTGTACGATTATTTTTTGACTCTATTGAAACTATGAGGGCGTCAAAAGATTGCACTCTCAACATTGCATAATACTGCTGGCCATGACTGAAAAATTGTTGGGGCAAATTGAGGCCTATACGTTCCAGAGTTTCCCCTTGAGCTTTATTGATTGTGATAAAGTATGCCAAATGAATTGGAAAATATTGCCTCTTAAAAGAAAATGATAGTGTTTTATCGGATGGTGTTAAATCAAGTCGAAGGATTAGACATCTCTGCCTAATTTTAACTGCACCTATTATTTCCAAATCCAAGCAATATGGTTGCATTTAGGAGTCCTTGGGAACCGTTCAGATTTCTAAGCAGCATAACGGGCCAAGCGTTTGGAGTATGTGGCGGCCAGTCGTTTAGTTCCAAGGGATTCAAGAACTCTGATGAGTCTAATACAACTGGCCGCAAACCATCGCTTATATTTTTGGAATATAACGAAGAAATGCGATGATGTGCAATTCCATACATTTTAAAACAATGTGGACCGTGTGCGTGTGGCACAGTAACATTGGCACCTAATGAAACGAAGGAAGGAAGGAAGCTTGCAGTTTAACGTGACCGTTAATCTCGCGATCATAAGCCACGGGACCTCCGTTTAACGTGGAATCCGAACCACAGGACATGGCCTTTCACATCAAAAATCTCACATGCATTGACCGGGAATCGAACCGACCCGCCTTGGTGAGAGGCATACAGCTTGACCGCTGCGCCATGAAACGAAGGACATAGCATTGTACTGCCGATTAGTCCCTCTGGAATTCCTTGAGATATCATCTCCAGTGAAAAATAATTGTTAAAGCCTGTCAAATATTTTATATTTATTCAGATTAATTTTACCATTACAACAGCAAAGGTCAAAGTAACCAAGTGTAGATTTCTCGCAAGAGAAATACAGTGCAGAACAATGTTTACATTTGTTCGTCAAGGACCCTAAACTGTAACGGCATAGTATCTGGAATTGTTTCTGAAATGCCATATTTATATTGGATTTTAAAAGTGGCTTCGTATTTTTCTCCGATTTCCCACTTTTTTGCGGCTAATGTTCTATTTCGTCAAATGGGTTTATTTATAGCAGCATTTCTGCCCAAATTAACGTCATTTTATATAAAACTATAGTGGCCTGCATCAACGTAGCCGCCAAATATTAAATGGCAAATAATAACTTACTTCCATTGCCAAAATCAACTGCGTGGTTAGACCCATTGTTATGCACTCTAAACAAATAATCAATAAACAATAATATTCACATATACAATGAATACTTCCATTCTCAAGTTGGTTGCTGATGAGAATGCGATGAGATTGATCGCCAATAATAAAATCCTTGCAATTTTTGCAATTTGCTTGCAAACGCAACTCAGGATGACGATCTTCATTTTGAAATAAACAGAATGAAATTGCTGTAAATAATGAATTTCCATCACCTGTTGAAGGTACAATACTTTGTATTTCCATGACAGTAAATTATGCAAGGGAGCATAGAATCACTTCGCCACTACTGGAATGAGCATAGACTCACTTCGCCAGCCACAGTAATGGAGGGAGTTTTAGAATTATATGTTCAGTGCTTGTCAAAGATCGTATTAACACAGGGAAGCCCATTCTTAAGGCTACATTCTGAGCTATTGCCCCGGATTCCAGGTTCGATCCCCGCTCTGCCAAGAAATTTAATTCTGGTCTGAGGACTGGAACGGGGCGCACTCGTGAGGCAAAACTAAGAAGAGCAAAGTTTGATTCCCATCTCAACAATCTTGGATTTGGTTTTCCGTGGTTTCCCACTTCCACTCCAGGCAAATACCGGGATAGTTCCTAACTTAAAGCCTCGGTCGTTAACTCCCCATTCCCCACATTAATTACAAATGCACACATCAACACAGCCATCCCATTAACACAGGTTATCAGAGAAAAGTTTACACTCGCACACCTGTTCGCCAATATGTTAACGCTGATGTATGTGTTTGAACTACTGGATATAAGTTCAATGTTCCCCATCTCTTGATGAATACAGTACTTTTGCATTTGTCAGTTGGCACAGGCTAGAGTAAAAGGTGGCTTTTCACCGATGTCTCAGTCTCACTCATGGCTGTGATTATATGGAAGCTACTGAGGTATGGGTGGTGCTTAGTAATGGCATTCGGGGCACAGTCAGTGCCAGTGAATGCTGTGAAAGGTTCAACTCATAGGGTTAGGACTACTGATCTGACTCAGTGAGGAAAGCAATGGCAAACTACCTCACTCCTCTTCTTGCCTAGAACGCCTCAAAATAGCGCTGCCTTGGGTTTTTGTGGGTATCTACTCACATAACGTAACGGCGGTACTTTTTGAGGATCCAACCAGCCTTCGGGCTGACTACCTAACAGACAGACAGACTTTAAAATTAATATCATTGCATTGTTGCAGCTTGGCAAATATTTTATATTTCAGCAGATCAATTTTACCATCACAACAGTAAAGGCCAAAGTAACCGCGCGTAGATTTTACGCAAGAGAAATACAATGTAGAACAATGTTTACATTTGATCGTCAAAGACCTTTCACTGTACTGCATAACATCTGGAATTGTTTCTGAAATGGCCTATTTATATTGGATTTTAAATGTGGCTTCGTATTATTCGATAACACTATAGTGACCTGCAATATCGGAGCCGCTAAATATTAAATGGCAAAAAATACTTCCATTGCCGAAATCAACTGCGTAGTTAGATTCAGTACTCTAAACAAATAATCATTAAACAACTGTATTATACAATGAAGTTCAACATGACCGTCCAGAGACTCTCATACTCAAGTTGGTTGGTGAGGAGAATGCGATGAGACTGATCGCTTACAATAAATTCCTTATAATTGTTCCTGCCAGCGAAATGTTTGGCAATAGCTTGAAAACGCAGCGCAGAATGACGTTCTTCATTTTGATATAAACAGTACAAAACTGCTCTAAATAAGCTATTTCCATCACCTGTTATAGTTTATGGCAGTACATTTTGCAGGGGAACATAGAATAACTTCGCCAACTACTGGAATGAGCTTAGGCATATACTCAATACTCACTTCGACAGTCACCCTAATGGAGGCTGTTTTAGAATTCTATGTCTCGTGCATGTCAAAAATCGTATTAACACATGGAAGCCCACCCATTCTTGGCTATCGCCTCGGAGACCCGGGTTACATTTCCTGCTCTGCCAAGAAATTTAATTCTGGTCTGAGGGCAAAAACGGGGCACATTCAGTCTCTAGAGGTATAACTAAGAAGAGGAAGGTTTGATTCCCACCTCGACAATCTTAGATGTGGTTTTCCGTGGTTTCCCACTTCCACTCAAGGCAAATACCGGGATGGTTCCTAACTTAAGGCCTCGGCCGTCACCTTGCCATTTCCCACCTTAATTACAAATACACAAAGTAATGCAGCTATCACAATAATACGGGTTATCAGAGAAAATTTTACACTTACACACCAAAGTACATGGGGCTGAGTGACAACGATGTCGGAGCCCTTCAAACGAATTATGTTTGCCAAGTGTCTCTCATGGCGAAAGCAATTGTGGACACGCGCCAGGGCCTGGAAAACTACCTTTTCACTAATAATTTAAGAGTATATCGACAATGCATAATTTATAACTTTTAGTCTAGGATGCTACCAACTTGACCACCGAAGCATTGGGAAGAAATTGCAATATTAAAGTACATAAACAACATAGCCTACACACTCAACTGTCAGTTAATGTTCTTCAACGTTTCCCTTCTTAAAAATTCCCCTCTATAACTCTCCATCACTTGAAAACGCGCCATGTTTTGTGTTTTAAATATATCGATGCAATGGTGCTGCCATCTGTTGTTAGTTACTGAAACTATATGGGCGAGGTACTGCCATCTGTTGTCAGTTACTGCAATTGATGGCAGATATTAGCTCTTTTGACCACATGCTGTAATGCAATGGTAAAACGGAAATAAAACTTATTGAGAGGGAATGTAGGAATCTTTAACTGACATAAAACGTTACTAATAATCCTTGATAAAACAATATTTAACTATCACGCGAAAACTCGCCATCAAGGCCATGCCTTGTGTTTTAAATATATCGACGCAATCTGCTCTCAGTTACTGGATCTATATTGGCGAGGTACTGCCATCTGTTGTCAGTTACTGGAACTGATTGCAGATATTCAAACGACGTATTGAGGACATGCTGTAATGCAATGGTAAAACGGAAATAAAACGTGTTGAGAAAATGTGTAGAAATATGTATCTTTAACTGACATGAAAATGAAAATCCACAGCCTGCTTCCAGTCTCCGACCGGGTCAGGAATGGAATGAATGAAGCCCCTATCTAGCGGCGAGGATATGAACTGTGCCGGCTGCCGAGGCCTGACGCACTCCTCTGGGGCAATGATTAAATGAATGATAGATGAAATGAAATGATAGTGGAGAGTGTTACTGGAATTAAATGTTGACAGGGAAAACCGGAGTACCCGGAGAAAAACCTGTCTGCCTCCGTTCTGTCCAGCACAGATCTCACATGGAGTGATCGGGATTTGAACCACGGACTCAGCGGTGAGAGGCCGGCGTGCTGCCGCCTAAGCCACGGAGGCTTCTTTAACTGACATAAAACCTTAATAATGCTCCTTGATAAAACAATATTTCAGTGGCAAAAAAAAAAAAAAACTGGCGAGAGTTGGGATCGAACCTGCCATCCTTCGATCCACAGTCAATCGCCTTAACCAAATAGCTACTCGCGCCCTCACATTGAGATGCAGACGCAACCATTCACTATCTTCAAAAGCCGCTATCTGAAGAAAATAATCCAATTCATTATCAATAAAATCAATATACATTCGTATATGTTCATACTGTTATTATATTGTATTGTCAGAACTTGGTTAATGTATGTTTTCAATTACATGGAAGCTTATTAAATAACTTACATTTTAATGGACTTCTCACCGCCATTTTGTCATGAGCCCAGGCGGATTGTGCGCATGCGCGAGGGGCCAGAATTCTGCTATTTTCTATATTTATTTAAAAATATACCGTCTTATATTTGTTTATTTTAGAGACACTCTGCAAATCTACAGGCCAAGAGCTTTCGTTAGAGTGCTCTACGAAGTAAATTGGTTCTGTCGTTCTCTCTATCTCGTGATAACAAAAATCACCTTACTGTTTTAAATATATAGACTAGTTGAAACCCGTCAAAACATGACGGTCAATAGAAAAATATTTACTGAAGAATTTTCTTATATAGGCCTACTGTACATTCTTTGTACGATTATTTTTTGACTCTATTGAAACTATGAGGGCGTCAAAAGATTGCACTCTCAACATTGCAAAATACTGCTGGCCATGACTGAAAAATTGTTGGGGCAAATTGAGGCCTATACGTTCCAGAGTTTCCCCTTGAGCTTTATTGATTGTGATAAAGTATGCCAAATGAATTGGAAAATATTGCCTCTTAAAAGAAAATGATAGTGTTTTATCGGATGGTGTTAAATCAAGTCGAAGGATTAGACATCTCTGCCTAATTTTAACTGCACCTATTATTTCCAAATCCAAGCAATATGGTTGCATTTAGGAGTCCTTGGGAACCGTTCAGATTTCTAAGCAGCATAACGGGCCAAGCGTTTGGAGTATGTGGCGGCCAGTCGTTTAGTTCCAAGGGATTCAAGAACTCTGATGAGTCTAATACAACTGGCCGCAAACCATCGCTTATATTTTTGGAATATAACGAAGAAATGCGATGATGTGCAATTCCATACATTTTAAAACAATGTGGACCGTGTGCGTGTGGCACAGTAACATTGGCACCTAATGAAACGAAGGAAGGAAGGAAGCTTGCAGTTTAACGTGACCGTTAATCTCGCGATCATAAGCCACGGGACCTCCGTTTAACGTGGAATCCGAACCACAGGACATGGCCTTTCACATCAAAAATCTCACATGCATTGACCGGGAATCGAACCGACCCGCCTTGGTGAGAGGCATACAGCTTGACCGCTGCGCCATGAAACGAAGGACATAGCATTGTACTGCCGATTAGTCCCTCTGGAATTCCTTGAGATATCATCTCCAGTGAAAAATAATTGTTAAAGCCTGTCAAATATTTTATATTTATTCAGATTAATTTTACCATTACAACAGCAAAGGTCAAAGTAACCAAGTGTAGATTTCTCGCAAGAGAAATACAGTGCAGAACAATGTTTACATTTGTTCGTCAAGGACCCTAAACTGTAACGGCATAGTATCTGGAATTGTTTCTGAAATGCCATATTTATATTGGATTTTAAAAGTGGCTTCGTATTTTTCTCCGATTTCCCACTTTTTTGCGGCTAATGTTCTATTTCGTCAAATGGGTTTATTTATAGCAGCATTTCTGCCCAAATTAACGTCATTTTATATAAAACTATAGTGGCCTGCATCAACGTAGCCGCCAAATATTAAATGGCAAATAATAACTTACTTCCATTGCCAAAATCAACTGCGTGGTTAGACCCATTGTTATGCACTCTAAACAAATAATCAATAAACAATAATATTCACATATACAATGAATACTTCCATTCTCAAGTTGGTTGCTGATGAGAATGCGATGAGATTGATCGCCAATAATAAAATCCTTGCAATTTTTGCAATTTGCTTGCAAACGCAACTCAGGATGACGATCTTCATTTTGAAATAAACAGAATGAAATTGCTGTAAATAATGAATTTCCATCACCTGTTGAAGGTACAATACTTTGTATTTCCATGACAGTAAATTATGCAAGGGAGCATAGAATCACTTCGCCACTACTGGAATGAGCATAGACTCACTTCGCCAGCCACAGTAATGGAGGGAGTTTTAGAATTATATGTTCAGTGCTTGTCAAAGATCGTATTAACACAGGGAAGCCCATTCTTAAGGCTACATTCTGAGCTATTGCCCCGGATTCCAGGTTCGATCCCCGCTCTGCCAAGAAATTTAATTCTGGTCTGAGGACTGGAACGGGGCGCACTCGTGAGGCAAAACTAAGAAGAGCAAAGTTTGATTCCCATCTCAACAATCTTGGATTTGGTTTTCCGTGGTTTCCCACTTCCACTCCAGGCAAATACCGGGATAGTTCCTAACTTAAAGCCTCGGTCGTTAACTCCCCATTCCCCACATTAATTACAAATGCACACATCAACACAGCCATCCCATTAACACAGGTTATCAGAGAAAAGTTTACACTCGCACACCTGTTCGCCAATATGTTAACGCTGATGTATGTGTTTGAACTACTGGATATAAGTTCAATGTTCCCCATCTCTTGATGAATACAGTACTTTTGCATTTGTCAGTTGGCACAGGCTAGAGTAAAAGGTGGCTTTTCACCGATGTCTCAGTCTCACTCATGGCTGTGATTATATGGAAGCTACTGAGGTATGGGTGGTGCTTAGTAATGGCATTCGGGGCACAGTCAGTGCCAGTGAATGCTGTGAAAGGTTCAACTCATAGGGTTAGGACTACTGATCTGACTCAGTGAGGAAAGCAATGGCAAACTACCTCACTCCTCTTCTTGCCTAGAACGCCTCAAAATAGCGCTGCCTTGGGTTTTTGTGGGTATCTACTCACATAACGTAACGGCGGTACTTTTTGAGGATCCAACCAGCCTTCGGGCTGACTACCTAACAGACAGACAGACTTTAAAATTAATATCATTGCATTGTTGCAGCTTGGCAAATATTTTATATTTCAGCAGATCAATTTTACCATCACAACAGTAAAGGCCAAAGTAACCGCGCGTAGATTTTACGCAAGAGAAATACAATGTAGAAGAATGTTTACATTTGATCGTCAAAGACCTTTCACTGTACTGCATAACATCTGGAATTGTTTCTGAAATGGCCTATTTATATTGGATTTTAAATGTGGCTTCGTATTATTCGATAACACTATAGTGACCTGCAATATCGGAGCCGCTAAATATTAAATGGCAAAAAATACTTCCATTGCCGAAATCAACTGCGTAGTTAGATTCAGTACTCTAAACAAATAATCATTAAACAACTGTATTATACAATGAAGTTCAACATGACCGTCCAGAGACTCTCATACTCAAGTTGGTTGGTGAGGAGAATGCGATGAGACTGATCGCTTACAATAAATTCCTTATAATTGTTCCTGCCAGCGAAATGTTTGGCAATAGCTTGAAAACGCAGCGCAGAATGACGTTCTTCATTTTGATATAAACAGTACAAAACTGCTCTAAATAAGCTATTTCCATCACCTGTTATAGTTTATGGCAGTACATTTTGCAGGGGAACATAGAATAACTTCGCCAACTACTGGAATGAGCTTAGGCATATACTCAATACTCACTTCGGCAGTCACCCTAATGGAGGCTGTTTTAGAATTCTATGTCTCGTGCATGTCAAAAATCGTATTAACACATGGAAGCCCACCCATTCTTGGCTATCGCCTCGGAGACCCGGGTTACATTTCCTGCTCTGCCAAGAAATTTAATTCTGGTCTGAGGGCAAAAACGGGGCACATTCAGTCTCTAGAGGTATAACTAAGAAGAGGAAGGTTTGATTCCCACCTCGACAATCTTAGATGTGGTTTTCCGTGGTTTCCCACTTCCACTCAAGGCAAATACCGGGATGGTTCCTAACTTAAGGCCTCGGCCGTCACCTTGCCATTTCCCACCTTAATTACAAATACACAAAGTAATGCAGCTATCACAATAATACGGGTTATCAGAGAAAATTTTACACTTACACACCAAAGTACATGGGGCTGAGTGACAACGATGTCGGAGCCCTTCAAACGAATTATGTTTGCCAAGTGTCTCTCATGGCGAAAGCAATTGTGGACACGCGCCAGGGCCTGGAAAACTACCTTTTCACTAATAATTTAAGAGTATATCGACGATGCATAATTTATAACTTTTAGTCTAGGATGCTACCAACTTGACCACCGAAGCATTGGGAAGAAATTGCAATATTAAAGTACATAAACAACATAGCCTACACACTCAACTGTCAGTTAATGTTCTTCAACGTTTCCCTTCTTAAAAATTCCCCTCTATAACTCTCCATCACTTGAAAACGCGCCATGTTTTGTGTTTTAAATATATCGATGCAATGGTGCTGCCATCTGTTGTTAGTTACTGAAACTATATGGGCGAGGTACTGCCATCTGTTGTCAGTTACTGCAATTGATGGCAGATATTAGCTCTTTTGACCACATGCTGTAATGCAATGGTAAAACGGAAATAAAACTTATTGAGAGGGAATGTAGGAATCTTTAACTGACATAAAACGTTACTAATAATCCTTGATAAAACAATATTTAACTATCACGCGAAAACTCGCCATCAAGGCCATGCCTTGTGTTTTAAATATATCGACGCAATCTGCTCTCAGTTACTGGATCTATATTGGCGAGGTACTGCCATCTGTTGTCAGTTACTGGAACTGATTGCAGATATTCAAACGACGTATTGAGGACATGCTGTAATGCAATGGTAAAACGGAAATAAAACGTGTTGAGAAAATGTGTAGAAATATGTATCTTTAACTGACATGAAAATGAAAATCCACAGCCTGCTTCCAGTCTCCGACCGGGTCAGGAATGGAATGAATGAAGCCCCTATCTAGCGGCGAGGATATGAACTGTGCCGGCTGCCGAGGCCTGACGCACTCCTCTGGGGCAATGATTAAATGAATGATAGATGAAATGAAATGATAGTGGAGAGTGTTGCTGGAATGAAATGTTGACAGGGAAAACCGGAGTACCCGGAGAAAAACCTGTCTGCCTCCGTTCTGTCCAGCACAGATCTCACATGGAGTGACCGGGATTTGAACCACGGACTCAGCGGTGAGAGGCCGGCGTGCTGCCGCCTAAGCCACGGAGGCTTCTTTAACTGACATAAAACCTTAATAATGCTCCTTGATAAAACAATATTTCAGTGGCAAAAAAAAAAAAACTGGCGAGAGTTGGGATCGAACCTGCGATCCTTGGATCCACAGTCAATCGCCTTAACCAAATAGCTACTCGCGCCCTCACATTGAGATGCAGACGCAACCATTCACTATCTTCAAAAGCCGCTATCTGAAGAAAATAATCCAATTCATTATCAATAAAATCAATATACATTCGTATATGTTCATACTGTTATTATATTGTATTGTCAGAACTTGGTTAATGTATGTTTTCAATTACATGGAAGCTTATTAAATAACTTACATTTTAATGGACTTCTCACCGCCATTTTGTCATGAGCCCAGGCGGATTGTGCGCATGCGCGAGGGGCCAGAATTCTGCTATTTTCTATATTTATTTAAAAATATACCGTCTTATATTTGTTTATTTTAGAGACACTCTGCAAATCTACAGGCCAAGAGCTTTCGTTAGAGTGCTCTACGAAGTAAATTGGTTCTGTCGTTCTCTCTATCTCGTGATAACAAAAATCACCTTACTGTTTTAAATATATAGACTAGTTGAAACCCGTCAAAACATGACGGTCAATAGAAAAATATTTACTGAAGAATTTTCTTATATAGGCCTACTGTACATTTTTTGTACGATTATTTTTTGACTCTATTGAAACTATAAGGGCGTCAAATGATTGCACTCTCAACATTGCAAAATACTGCTGGCCATGACTGAAAAATTGTTGGGGCAAATTGAGGCCTATACGTTCCAGAGTTTCCCCTTGAGGTTTATTGATAGTGATAAAGTATGCCAAATGAATTGGAAAATATTGCCTCTTAAAAGAAAATGATAGTGTTTTATCGGATGGTGTTAAATCAAGTCGAAGGATTAGACCTCTCTGCCTAATTTTAACTGCACCTATTATTTCCATATCCAAGCAATATGGTTGCATTTAGGAGTCCTTGGGAAACGTTCAGATTTCTAAGTAGAATAACGGGTCAAGCGTTTGGAGTATGTGGCGGCCAGTCATTTAGTTCCAAGAAATTCAAGAACTCTGAGGAGTCTAATACAAAGGAAGCTTGTAGTTTAACGTGACCGTTAATCTCGCGATCATAAGCCACGGGGCCTCCGTTTTACGTGGAATCCGAACCACAGGACATGGCATTTCACATCGGAGTCTAATACAACTGGCCGCAAACCGTCGCTTATAATTTTGGAATATAACGAAGAAATGCGATGATGTGCAATTCCATACATTTTAAAACAATGTGGACCGTGTGCGTGTGGCAGAGTAACATTGGCACCAAATGAAACGAAGTACATAGCATTGTACTGCCGATTAGTCTCTCTGAAATTCCTTGAGATATCATCTCCAGTAAAAATAATTGTTGCAGCCTGTCAAATATTTTATATTTATTCAGATTAATTTTACCATTACAGCAGCAAAGGTCAAAGTAACCAAGTGTAGATTTCTAGCAAGAGATATACAGTGCAGAACAATGTTTACATTTGTTCGTCAAGGACCCTAAACTGTAACGGCATAGTATCTGGAATTGTTTCTGAAATGCCATATTTATGTTAGATTTTAAAAGTGGCTTCGTATTTTTCTCCGATTTCCCACTTTTTTTTGCGGCTAGTGTTCCATTTCGTCAAATTGGTTTATTTATAGCAGCATTTCTCCCCAAATTAACGTCATTTTAAATAACACTATAGTGGCCTGCATCAACGCAGCCGCCAAATATTAAATGGCAAATAATAACTTACTTCCATTACCAAAATCAACTGCGTGGTTAGACCCATTGTTATGTACTCTAAACAAATAATCAATAAACAATAATATTCACATATACAATGAAGTTCAGAGACTTCCATTCTCAAGTTGGTTGCTGATGAGAATGCGATGAGACTGATCGCCAATAATACAATCCTTGCAATTTTTGCAATTTGCTTACAAACGCCACTCAGGATGACGATCTTCATTTTGAAATAAACAGAATGAAATTGCTGTAAATAATCAATTTCCATCACCTGTTGAAAGTACAATACTTTGCATTCCCATGACAGTAAATTATGCAAGGGAGCATAGAATCACTTCGCTACTACTGGAATGAGCATAGACTCACTTCGCCAGCCACCGTATTGGAGGGAGTTTTAGAATTATATGTTCAGTGCTTGTCAAAGATCGTATTAACGCAGGGAAGCCCACTCTTAAGACTACATTCTGAGCTATTGCCCCGGATTCCAGGTTCGATCCCCGCTCTGCAAGAAATTTTATTCTGGTCTGAGGACTCGAACGGGGCGCACTCGTGAGGCAAAACTAAGAAGAGCAAAGTTTGATTCCCATCTCAACAATCTTGGATTTGGTTTCCGTGGTTTCCCACTTCCACTCCAGGCAAATACCTAACTTAAAGCCTCGGTCGTTAACTCCCCATTCCCCACATTAATTACAAATGCACACATCAACACAGCCATCACATTAACACCGGTTATCTGAGAAAAGTTTACACTCGCACACCAAAATAGACGGGGCTGAGTGACCACGATGTCTGAGTCCATCAAATGAATTATGTTCGCCAATTTGTTAACGCTGATGTATGTTTTTGAACTACTGGATATAAGTTCAATGACTTTTAAATTAATATCATTACATTGTTGCAGCTTGGCAAATATTTTATATTCGAGTAGATCAATTTTACCATCACAACAGTAAAGGCCGAAGTAACCGCGCGTAGATTTTACGCAAGAGAAATACAATGTAGAACGATGTTTACATTTGATCGTCAAAGACCTTACACTGTATTGCATAACATCTGGAATTGTTTCTGAAATGGCCTAATTATATTGGATTTTAAATGTGGCTTCGTATTATTCGATAACACTATAGTGTCTTGCAATATCGGAGGCGCTAAATATTAAATGGCAAAAAATACTTCCATTGCCGAAATCAACTGCGTAGTTAGATTCAGTACTCTAAACAAATAATCATTAAACAATTGCCTTATACAATGAAGTTCAACATGACCGTCCAGAGACTTTCATACTCAAGTTGGTTGGTGAGGAGAATGCGATGAGACTGAACGCTTAAAATAAATTCCTTATAATTGTTCCTGCCAGCGAAATTTTTTGCAATAGCTTGAAAACGCAGCTCAGAATCACGTTCTTCATTTTGATATAAACAGTACAAAACTGTTCTAAATAAGCTATTTCCATCACCTGTTATAGTTTATGGCAGTACATTTTGCAGGGGAACATAGAATCACTTCGCCAACTACTGGAATGAGCATAGGTCTAAACTCAATACTCACTTCGGCAGTCACCCTAATGGAGGCAGTTTTAGAATTCTATGTCCCGTGCATGTCAAAAATCGTATTAACACATGGAAGCCCACCCATTCTTGGCTATCGCCTCGGAGACCCGTGTTACATTTCCTGCTCTGCCAAGAAATTTAATTCTGGTCTGAGGGCAAAAACGGGGCACATTCAGTCTCTTGAGGTATAACTAAGAAGAGGAAGGTTTGATTCCCACCTCGACAATCTTGGATGTGGTTTTCTGTGGTTTCCCACTTCCACTCAAGACAAATACCGGGATGGTTCCAAACTTAAGGCCTCGGCCGTCACCTTGCCATTTCCCACCTTAATTACAAATACACACAGTAATGCAGCCATCACAATAACACGGGTTACCAGAGGAAATTTTGCACGTACACACCAAAGTACACGGGGCTAAGTGACCACGATGTCGGAGCCCTTCAAACGAATTATGTTTGCCAAGTGTCTCTCGTGGCGAAAGCAATTGTGGACACGCGCCAGGGCCTGGAAAACTACCTTTTCTCTAATAATTTAAGAGTATATCGACGATGCATAATTATAACTTTTAGTCTAGGATGCTACCAACTTGACCACCGAAGCATTGGGAAGAAATTGCAATATTAAGGTACATAAACAACATAGCCTACACACTCAACTGTCAGTTAATGTTCTTCAACGTTTCCCTTCTTAAAAATTCCCCTCCTTTATAATTCTCCATCACGTGAAAACGCGCGATGTCTTGTGTTTTAAATATATAGATGCAATGGTGCTGCCATCTGTTGTTAGTTACTGGAACTATATGGGCGAGGTACTGCCATCTGTTGTCAGTTACTGGAACTGATGGCAGATATTAGCTCTTTTGACCACATGCTGTAATGTAAAGGTAAAACGGAAATAAAACGTATTGAGAGGGAATGTAGAAATATGTATCTTTAACTGACATAAAACCTTACTAATACTCCTTGATAAAATAATATTTCAGTAGTAAAAAAATAAAAATACTGGCGGGAGCTGGGATCGAACCTGTGATTCTTGGAACCACAGTCAATCGCCTTAACCAAATAGCTATTCACGCACTCTCGTGCAGCTGCAGACGCAACCATTTAGTATCTTCAAAAGCCGGTATCTGAAGAAAATAATCCAATTCATTATCAATAAAATCAATATTGCAAATTCGTATATGTTCATACTGTTATTATATTTTATTGTCAGAACTTGGTTAATGTATGTTTTCAATTACATGGAAGCTTATTAAATAACTTACATTTAAATGGACTTCTCACCGCCATTTTGTCATGAGCCCAGGCAGATTGTGCGCATGCGTGAGGGTAAAGAATTCTGCTATTTTCTATATTTATTTAAAAATATACCGTAATATATTAGTTTATTTTATAGACACTCTGCAAATCTACTGGCCAAGAGCTTACGTTAGAGTGCTCTACGAAGTAAATCGGTTCTGTCGTTCTCTCAATCTCGTAGTAACAAAAATCGCCTTAGTGTTTTAAATATATAGATGGCAACAGCGAATTCGTTACTTTACGGGAATGATAAAAGTGAAATATATTTCTACAATGTAATACCAATCGTAGAAAGGAAGAAAACAAAAAAAAAACATATCCGAGGTGGGAATCGAACCCTCTCGACCATGCAAAGGATGGCAACAGAGAATTCGTTACTTTACGGGAATGAAAAAAGTGAAATATGTCTCTACAATGTAATACCAATCGTAGGAAAGAAGAAAATGAAAATAAAAGAACGTATCCGAGGTGGGAATCGAACCCTCTCGACCATGCAAAGGATGGCAACAGAGAATTCGTTACTTTACGGGAATGATAAAAGTGAAATATGTTTCTACAATGTAATACCAATCGTAGGAAGGAAGATAATGAAAATAAAAAAAAAACATAACCGAGGTGGGAATCGAACCCTCTCGACCATGCAAAGGATGGCAACAGAGAATTCGTTACTTGACGGGAATGATAAAAGTGAAATATGTTTCTACAATGTAATACCAATCGTAGGAAGGCAGAAAACGAAAATAAAAAAACATATCCGAGGTGGGAATCGAACCCTCTCGATCATGCATAATACATATTTCTAGGCAGTAAGCTTATCCCCTCGGCCATCCAGACAACTATGTGAGACTTCAGTATTAAGCTATCTAACCAGTATACACGCTCAACCTGCAGTTTAAGTCCTTCAATTCGTGGTTTATTTAATATAATTCTAATTCAATGCATATTGTAAAAACATAATTAACATTATTGGAGACCCTTTTTAATTCTCATAAACAAAGATCTCAGTTAGACGCGACCGGAATCGCCATTTTCCTTGTTGAGAAAGGCCATTGTGCGCATGCGCGGGAGTGTCAAATATTACATATTTCTTTAATCATTTAAAAATATACCGTAACATATATTTTCCTTTTAAAGAAACTCTGCAAATCTGCATGCCAAGAGCTTTCGTTAGAATGTCTTACGAAGCCAATCGGTTAAGTCGTTTTCACAATCTCGTGTGTACAAAAAACAGCTTAGTGTTTTAAATATATAGATGGCAACAGCGAATTCGTTACTTTACGGGAATGATAAAAGTGAAATATATTTCTACAATGTAATACCAATCGTAGAAAGGAAGAAAACAAAAAAAACATATCCGAGGTGGGAATCGAACCCTCTCGACCATGCAAAGGATGGCAACAGAGAATTCGTTACTTTACGGGAATGAAAAAAGTGAAATATGTCTCTACAATGTAATACCAATCGTAGGAAAGAAGGAAATGAAAATAAAAGAACGTATCCGAGGTGGGAATCGAACCCTCTCGACCATGCAAAGGATGGCAACAGAGAATTCGTTACTTTATGGGAATGATAAAAGTGAAATATGTTTCTACAATGTAATACCAATCGTAGGAAGGAAGAAAATGAAAATAAAAAATAACATAACCGAGGTGGGAATCGAACCCTCTCGACCATGCAAAGGATGGCAACAGAGAATTCGTTACTTGACGGGAATGATAAAAGTGAAATATGTTTCTACAATGTAATACCAATCGTAGGAAGGCAGAAAACGAAAATAAAAAAACATATCCGAGGTGGGAATCGAACCCTCTCGATCATGCATAATACATATTTCTAGGCAGTAAGCTTATCCCCTCGGCCATTCAGACAACTATGTGAGACTTCAGTATTAAGCTATCTAACCAGTATACACGCTCAACCTGCAGTTTAAGTCCTTCAATTCGTGGTTTATTTAATATAATTCTAATTCAATGCATATTGTAAAAACATAATTAACATTATTGGAGACCCTTTTTAATTCTCATAAACAAAGATCTCAGTTAGACGCGACCGGAATCGCCATTTTCCTTGTTGAGAAAGGCTATTGTGCGCATGCGCGGGAGTGTCAAATATTACATATTTCTTTAATCATTTAAAAATATACCGTAACATATATTTTCCTTTTAAAGAAACTCTGCAAATCTGCATGCCAAGAGCTTTCGTTAGAATGTCTTACGAAGTCAATCGGTTAAGTCGTTTTCACAATCTCGTGTGTACAAAAAACAGCTTAGTGTTTTAAATATATAGACTAGTTGAAACCCGTCAAAAAATGACGGTCAATAGAAAAATATTTACTGAAGAATTTTCTTATGTAGGCCTACTGTATATTCTTTGTACGATTATTTTTTGGCTCTATTGAAACTATAAGGGCGTCAAAAGATTGCACTCTCAACATTGCAAAATACTGCTGGCCATGACTGAAAAATTGATGAGGCAAATTGAGACCTATACGTTCCAGAGTTTTCCCTTGAGCTTCATTGATTGTGACAGAGTATGCCAAATAAATTGGAAAATATTGCCTCTTAAAACAAAATGATAGTGTTTTATCGGATGCTGTTAAATCAAGTAGAAGGATTAGACCTCTCTGCCTAATTTTAACTGCACTTATTATTTCCAAATCCAAGCAATATAGTTGCATTTAGGAGCCCTTGGGAAACGTTCAGATTTCTAAGCAGCATAACGGTTCAAGCGTTTGGAATATGTGGAGGCAAGTCATTTAGTTCCAAGGAATTCAAGAACTCTGAGGAGTCTAATAAAACTGGCCGCAAACCGTCACATATAATTTTGGAATATAACGAAGAAATGCGATGATGTGCACCTCCATACATCTTAAAACAATGTGGACCGTATGGGTGTGGCACAGTAACATTGGCACCAAATGAAACGAAGGACATAGCATTGTACTGCCGATTAGTCTCTCTGAAATTCCTTGAGATATCATCTCCAGTGAAAAATAATTGTTGCAGCATGTCAAATATTTTATATTTAGTCAGATTAATTTTACCATTACAACAGCAAAGCTCAAAGTAACCAAGTGTAGATTTCTCTCAAGAGAAATACAGTGCAGAACAATGTTTACATTTGTTCGTCAAGGACCCTACACTGTAACGGTATAGTATCTGGAATTGTATCTGAAATGCCGTATTCATATTGGAGTTTAAAAGTGGCTTCGTATTTTTCTCCGATTTCCCACTTGTTTGCGGCTAATGTTCTATTTCGTAAAATGGGTTTATTTATAGCAGCATTTCTCCCCAAATTAACGTCATATTAAATAATACTATAGTGGCCTGCATCAACGCAGCAGCCAAATATTAAATAGCAAATAATAACTTACTTCCATTGCCAAAATCAACTGCGTGGTTAGACTCATTGTTATGTACTCTAAAAAAATAATCAATAAACAATAATATTCACTTATACAACTAAGTTCAGAGACTTCCATTCTCAAGTTGGTTGCTGATGAGAATGCGATGAGACTGATCGCCAATAATAAAATCCTTGCAATTTTTGCAATTTGCTTGCAAACGCAACTCAGGATGACGAACTTCATTTTGAAATAAACAGAATGAAACTGCTCTAAATAATCAATTTCCATCACCTGTTGAAGGTACAATACTTTGCATTTCCATGACAGTAAATTATGCAAGGGAGCATAGAATCACTTCGCCACTACTGGAATGAGCTTTGACTCACTTCACCAGCCACCGTAATGGAGGGAGTTTTAGAATTATATGTTCAGTGTTTTTCAAAGATCGTATTAACACAGGGAAGCCCAGTCTTAAGGCTACATTCTGAGCTATCGCCCCAGATTCCAGGTTCGATCCCTGCTCTGCCAAGAAATTTAATTCTGGTCTGAGGGCTGGAACGGGGCGCACTCTTGAGGCAAACCTAAGAAGAGCAAAATTTGATTCCCATCTCAACAATCTTGGATGTGGTTTTCCGTGGTTTCCCACTTCCACTCCAGGCAAATACCGGGATAGTTCCTAACTTAAAGCCTGAGTCGTCAACTCTCCATTCCCCATACTAATTACAAATGCACACATCAATACAGACATCACATTAACACAGGTTATCAGAGAAAGGTTTACACTCACACACCAAAGTAGACGGCGCTGAGTGACCACGATGCCTGAGTCCATCAAATGAATTATGTTCGACAATTTTCTCTCAAGGCGAAGCGATTGTGCCGATTTTTATTTGATAATTTAAAAGTATCTGGCAACGTAAATCATGGAGAATTCCTTACCTTACGGGAATAATAAACGTAACATATGTTTAGACAATGTAATACCAATTGCAAGATAGAATAATTGGGAAATAAAATTACATGTCTGAGGTGGGAATCAAACTCCTCCGACGATGCATATCAATTTCGTTGTCCACAATGTTAGCCGCTGAGCCACCCAGACAACGAAATTAGAGTGCAATATTAAGTGACGTAAACAACAAACGCACTCAACTACCAGTTATAGTTCATCAATATGTCCCTTATTTCATGATTCTATTCCAGTATATATCGGGATACAACATAAGCGATATTTCCCTTTTCAATTCTCATAAACAAAGATCACACTACGATACGGTGGATCGTTTATCCGCCATTTCTCTCATGAAGAAACGCCATTGTGGCAACGCGCAATAGCCACATATATTACATTTTTCTTTAAACATATAAAAATATACCGTAACATATATTTTCCTTTTAAAGACACACTGCAAATCTGCATGCCAAGAGCTTTCGTTAGAATGCCATACGAAGCCAATCGGTTAAGTCGTTTTCAAAATCTCGTGTGTACAAAAAATACCTTAGTGTTTTAAATATATACTAGTTGAAACCCGTCAAAACATGACGGTCAATAGAAAAATATTTACTGAAGAATTTTCTTATATAGGCCTACTGTACATTCTTTGTACGATTATTTTTTGACTCTATTGAAACTATGAGGGCGTCAAAAGATTGCACTCTCAACATTGCAAAATACTGCTGGCCATGACTGAAAAATTGTTGGGGCAAATTGAGGCCTATACATTCCAGAGTTTCCCCTTGAGCTTTATTGATTGTGATAAAGTATGCCAAATGAATTGGAAAATATTGCCTCTTAAAAGAAAATGATAGTGTTTTATCGGATGGTGTTAAATCAAGTCGAAGGATTAGACATCTCTGCCTAATTTTAACTGCACCTATTATTTCCAAATCCAAGCAATATGGTTGCATTTAGGAGTCCTTGGGAACCGTTCAGATTTCTAAGCAGCATAACGGGCCAAGCGTTTGGAGTATGTGGCGGCCAGTCGTTTAGTTCCAAGGGATTCAAGAACTCTGATGAGTCTAATACAACTGGCCGCAAACCATCGCTTATATTTTTGGAATATAACGAAGAAATGCGATGATGTGCAATTCCATACTTTTTAAAACAATGTGGACCGTGTGCGTGTGGCACAGTAACATTGGCACCTAATGAAACGAAGGAAGGAAGGAAGCTTGCAGTTTAACGTGACCGTTAATCTCGCGATCATAAGCCACGGGACCTCCGTTTAACGTGGAATCCGAACCACAGGACATGGCCTTTCACATCAAAAATCTCACATGCATTGACTGGGAATCGAACCGACCCGCCTTGGTGAGAGGCATACAGCTTGACCGCTGCGCCATGAAACGAAGGACATAGCATTGTACTGCCGATTAGTCCCTCTGGAATTCCTTGAGATATCATCTCCAGTGAAAAATAATTGTTAAAGCCTGTCAAATATTTTATATTTATTCAGATTAATTTTACCATTACAACAGCAAAGGTCAAAGTAACCAAGTGTAGATTTCTCGCAAGAGAAATACAGTGCAGAACAATGTTTACATTTGTTCGTCAAGGACCCTAAACTGTAACGGCATAGTATCTGGAATTGTTTCTGAAATGCCATATTTATATTGGATTTTAAAAGTGGCTTCGTATTTTTCTCCGATTTCCCACTTTTTTGCGGCTAATGTTCTATTTCGTCAAATGGGTTTATTTATAGCAGCATTTCTGCCCAAATTAACGTCATTTTATATAAAACTATAGTGGCCTGCATCAACGTAGCCGCCAAATATTAAATGGCAAATAATAACTTACTTCCATTGCCAAAATCAACTGCGTGGTTAGACCCATTGTTATGCACTCTAAACAAATAATCAATAAACAATAATATTCACATATACAATGAATACTTCCATTCTCAAGTTGGTTGCTGATGAGAATGCGATGAGATTGATCGCCAATAATAAAATCCTTGCAATTTTTGCAATTTGCTTGCAAACGCAACTCAGGATGACGATCTTCATTTTGAAATAAACAGAATGAAATTGCTGTAAATAATGAATTTCCATCACCTGTTGAAGGTACAATACTTTGTATTTCCATGACAGTAAATTATGCAAGGGAGCATAGAATCACTTCGCCACTACTGGAATGAGCATAGACTCACTTCGCCAGCCACAGTAATGGAGGGAGTTTTAGAATTATATGTTCAGTGCTTGTCAAAGATCGTATTAACACAGGGAAGCCCATTCTTAAGGCTACATTCTGAGCTATTGCCCCGGATTCCAGGTTCGATCCCCGCTCTGCCAAGAAATTTAATTCTGGTCTGAGGACTGGAACGGGGCGCACTCGTGAGGCAAAACTAAGAAGAGCAAAGTTTGATTCCCATCTCAACAATCTTGGATTTGGTTTTCCGTGGTTTCCCACTTCCACTCCAGGCAAATACCGGGATAGTTCCTAACTTAAAGCCTCGGTCGTTAACTCCCCATTCCCCACATTAATTACAAATGCACACATCAACACAGCCATCCCATTAACACAGGTTATCAGAGAAAAGTTTACACTCGCACACCTGTTCGCCAATATGTTAACGCTGATGTATGTGTTTGAACTACTGGATATAAGTTCAATGTTCCCCATCTCTTGATGAATACAGTACTTTTGCATTTGTCAGTTGGCACAGGCTAGAGTAAAAGGTGGCTTTTCACCGATGTCTCAGTCTCACTCATGGCTGTGATTATATGGAAGCTACTGAGGTATGGGTGGTGCTTAGTAATGGCATTCGGGGCACAGTCAGTGCCAGTGAATGCTGTGAAAGGTTCAACTCATAGGGTTAGGACTACTGATCTGACTCAGTGAGGAAAGCAATGGCAAACTACCTCACTCCTCTTCTTGCCTAGAACGCCTCAAAATAGCGCTGCCTTGGGTTTTTGTGGGTATCTACTCACATAACGTAACGGCGGTACTTTTTGAGGATCCAACCAGCCTTCGGGCTGACTACCTAACAGACAGACAGACTTTAAAATTAATATCATTGCATTGTTGCAGCTTGGCAAATATTTTATATTTCAGCAGATCAATTTTACCATCACAACAGTAAAGGCCAAAGTAACCGCGCGTAGATTTTACGCAAGAGAAATACAATGTAGAACAATGTTTACATTTGATCGTCAAAGACCTTTCACTGTACTGCATAACATCTGGAATTGTTTCTGAAATGGCCTATTTATATTGGATTTTAAATGTGGCTTCGTATTATTCGATAACACTATAGTGACCTGCAATATCGGAGCCGCTAAATATTAAATGGCAAAAAATACTTCCATTGCCGAAATCAACTGCGTAGTTAGATTCAGTACTCTAAACAAATAATCATTAAACATCTGTATTATACAATGAAGTTCAACATGACCGTCCAGAGACTCTCATACTCAAGTTGGTTGGTGAGGAGAATGCGATGAGACTGATCGCTTACAATAAATTCCTTATAATTGTTCCTGCCAGCGAAATGTTTGGCAATAGCTTGAAAACGCAGCGCAGAATGACGTTCTTCATTTTGATATAAACAGTACAAAACTGCTCTAAATAAGCTATTTCCATCACCTGTTATAGTTTATGGCAGTACATTTTGCAGGGGAACATAGAATAACTTCGCCAACTACTGGAATGAGCTTAGGCATATACTCAATACTCACTTCGGCAGTCACCCTAATGGAGGCTGTTTTAGAATTCTATGTCTCGTGCATGTCAAAAATCGTATTAACACATGGAAGCCCACCCATTCTTGGCTATCGCCTCGGAGACCCGGGTTACATTTCCTGCTCTGCCAAGAAATGTAATTCTGGTCTGAGGGCAAAAACGGGGCACATTCAGTCTCTAGAGGTATAACTAAGAAGAGGAAGGTTTGATTCCCACCTCGACAATCTTAGATGTGGTTTTCCGTGGTTTCCCACTTCCACTCAAGGCAAATACCGGGATGGTTCCTAACTTAAGGCCTCGGCCGTCACCTTGCCATTTCCCACCTTAATTACAAATACACAAAGTAATGCAGCTATCACAATAATACGGGTTATCAGAGAAAATTTTACACTTACACACCAAAGTACATGGGGCTGAGTGACAACGATGTCGGAGCCCTTCAAACGAATTATGTTTGCCAAGTGTCTCTCATGGCGAAAGCAATTGTGGACACGCGCCAGGGCCTGGAAAACTACCTTTTCACTAATAATTTAAGAGTATATCGACGATGCATAATTTATAACTTTTAGTCTAGGATGCTACCAACTTGACCACCGAAGCATTGGGAAGAAATTGCAATATTAAAGTACATAAACAACATAGCCTACACACTCAACTGTCAGTTAATGTTCTTCAACGTTTCCCTTCTTAAAAATTCCCCTCTATAACTCTCCATCACTTGAAAACGCGCCATGTTTTGTGTTTTAAATATATCGATGCAATGGTGCTGCCATCTGTTGTTAGTTACTGAAACTATATGGGCGAGGTACTGCCATCTGTTGTCAGTTACTGCAATTGATGGCAGATATTAGCTCTTTTGACCACATGCTGTAATGCAATGGTAAAACGGAAATAAAACTTATTGAGAGGGAATGTAGGAATCTTTAACTGACATAAAACGTTACTAATAATCCTTGATAAAACAATATTTAACTATCACGCGAAAACTCGCCATCAAGGCCATGCCTTGTGTTTTAAATATATCGACGCAATCTGCTCTCAGTTACTGGATCTATATTGGCGAGGTACTGCCATCTGTTGTCAGTTACTGGAACTGATTGCAGATATTCAAACGACGTATTGAGGACATGCTGTAATGCAATGGTAAAACGGAAATAAAACGTGTTGAGAAAATGTGTAGAAATATGTATCTTTAACTGACATGAAAATGAAAATCCACAGCCTGCTTCCAGTCTCCGACCGGGTCAGGAATGGAATGAATGAAGCCCCTATCTAGCGGCGAGGATATGAACTGTGCCGGCTGCCGAGGCCTGACGCACTCCTCTGGGGCAATGATTAAATGAATGATAGATGAAATGAAATGATAGTGGAGAGTGTTACTGGAATTAAATGTTGACAGGGAAAACCGGAGTACCCGGAGAAAAACCTGTCTGCCTCCGTTCTGTCCAGCACAGATCTCACATGGAGTGACCGGGATTTGAACCACGGACTCAGCGGTGAGAGGCCGGCGTGCTGCCGCCTAAGCCACGGAGGCTTCTTTAACTGACATAAAACCTTAATAATGCTCCTTGATAAAACAATATTTCAGTGGCAAAAAAAAAAAACTGGCGAGAGTTGGGATCGAACCTGCCATCCTTGGATCCACAGTCAATCGCCTTAACCAAATAGCTACTCGCGCCCTCACATTGAGATGCAGACGCAACCATTCACTATCTTCAAAAGCCGCTATCTGAAGAAAATAATCCAATTCATTATCAATAAAATCAATATACATTCGTATATGTTCATACTGTTATTATATTGTATTGTCAGAACTTGGTTAATGTATGTTTTCAATTACATGGAAGCTTATTAAATAACTTACATTTTAATGGACTTCTCACCGCCATTTTGTCATGAGCCCAGGCGGATTGTGCGCATGCGCGAGGGGCCAGAATTCTGCTATTTTCTATATTTATTTAAAAATATACCGTCTTATATTTGTTTATTTTAGAGACACTCTGCAAATCTACAGGCCAAGAGCTTTCGTTAGAGTGCTCTACGAAGTAAATTGGTTCTGTCGTTCTCTCTATCTCGTGATAACAAAAATCACCTTACTGTTTTAAATATATAGATGGCAACAGAGAATTCGTTACTTTACTGGAATGATAAAAGTGAAATATATTTCTACAATGCAATACCAATCGTAGGAAGGAAGAAAAAAAAACCTATCCGAAGTGGGAATCGAACCCTCTCGACCATGCAAAGGATGGCAACAGAGGATTCGTTACTTTACGGGAATGAAAAAAGTGAAATATGTCTCTACAATGTAATACCAATCGAAGGAAGGAAGAAAATGAAAATAAAAAAACGTATCCGAGGTGGGAATCGAACCCTCTCGACCATGTAAAGGATGGCAACAGAGAATTCGTTACTTTACGGGAATGATAAAAGTGAAATATGTTTCTACAATGTAATATCAATCGTAGGAAAGAAGAAAAAAAAAACCATATCCAAGGTGGGAATCGAACCCTCTCGACCATGCAAAGGATAGCAACAGAGAATTCGTTACTTGACGGGAATGATAAAAGTGAAATATGTTTCTACAATGCAATACCAATCGTAGGAAGGCAGAAAACGAAAATAAAAAACATATCCGAGGTGGGAATCGAACCCTCTCGATCATGCATAATACATATTTCTACAGGTGTATTTTCCAGAGTTGGAATCTGACAGTTCGGCGGACAATCGTTGAACTAAAGGAAGCGTTGCCACGTATGCTACTCGCCACCACGTGCGTACTTTCACCCTACCGTTCTTTTCCTCATGCTCATAATATCATTAGCACCGTTAATACATTTATTACAATTTTACTCAGATGGTTTTCAAAAATCTTAAACAAAGCAATGCTTAAAACTGTTCGGTTTACACTGTAAAAGCACGTCAAATTGAGGAGAGGCCTAAAATATTGTAATGAATAGCAATAGCAATATTACGAATAGCCTACTATCATAGAGCAAAAATGTTCCAAGCGAAACGACAACACGTGATAGTTTCCGTGTTATTTAGCAATTTATATCTCCTGTAGAATAAGTTTCAAGGCACAAGAAACACACAAATGTATGACAAAATATAGGCCTATGTTCATTGTATAGCCTAGGCTATTAACTCACCCTTTTGAAGACAGAAGCTAATTACTGGGAAGAGGCTCTATCCCATCCATGGCATCATCATCATCATCATCCCGGTCCTCTCCGTCACTAGTCTTACTAATTCCAAGAGCAGAGGCAGTACGCTCCTGCGCGCGACTGAATGGAATTAATGGTTCGCCTGATGCTCGGATATTTTCTCCCTCCCTTTCAAAAAAAAATCCCGCGCGGCGATAATCATCTTCCTCCCATGGCTTCGAATAGGTACACCTCGACCAGTTCTTGATGATTCCTGAACTGGATGTGTCCTCGGTCTTCCTCTACGAGAAGTCATTCTTAAAAACGTCACCACTCGCAAACAAAAACAAAGCTAACCTTAATCTAATTCACACGAACCTAAGCTTAAACTGACACTAAT
The DNA here is from genome assembly GCA_946902985.2 of Meconema thalassinum. Taxonomy (NCBI): domain Eukaryota; kingdom Metazoa; phylum Arthropoda; class Insecta; order Orthoptera; family Tettigoniidae; genus Meconema; species Meconema thalassinum. The sequence continues at coordinate 222,042,323 of OX336391.1, forward strand.
GAATTATAAATATAAGTATAAAGTATAAATAAGTATAAATCCTACACGAAAAAGTAATTAACTAATTAATTCAAAACAATTTTAACGCAGCAAGGTCAATGTGTGCACTCTGGAAGCAACCAAACAAGCGACTGGTCAAACGACAAGCACGTGGCCAAAGAGCGTCATTCAAATTGGCAGCGCTGTATGGTTTCCATGGCAACAAGCCTTGCGTGCGATCTAGCCGTCAATTATTTTTGCATAGTGGCGCCGAAATGTCAGATTCCAACTCTGGATAATACAACTGTAGGCAGTAACCGTATCCCCTTGGCCATCCAGACAACTATGGGACACTTCAGTATTAAGCTATCTAACCAGTATACACACTCAACCCGCTGTTTAAGTCCTCCAATTCGTGGTTTATTTAATATAATTCTAATTCAATGCATATTGTAAAAACATAATTAACATTATTGGAGACCCTTTTTAATTCTCATAAACAAGGATCTCAGTTAGACGCGACCGGAATCGCCATTTTCCTTGTTGAGAAAGGCCATTGTGCGCAAGCGCGGGAGTGTCAAATATTACATATTTCTTTAATCATTTAAAAATATGCCGTAACATATATTTTCCTTTTAAAGAAACTCTGCAAATCTGCATGCCAAGAGCTTTCGTTAGAATGTCTTACGAAGCCAATCGGTTAAGTCGTTTTCACAATCTCGTGTGTACAAAAAACAGCTTAGTGTTTTAAATATATAGATAGATTCCTGGTATGGTATCAAGTGAGGATAGTTGGCTGTTCTTTTAAAATGTAGATATTTTAGGAATTTCTTTTGTGTGTTTTCAATCATTGAGGTATATGTCTTGCATCTAGGACTCCATATAATGCTAGCATATTCTAGTTTCGGTCTGACTAGTGTGTTGTAGAGGTGGATACAGGTGCTTATGTTTTTGAATGGTGTTGTATTCCTGATAACAAATCCAAGTGTCTAGTTTAAGTCAGCTATCTTTTAAGTATATGGGGGGTAAACGTTAGTTCTGTATCTAGAAACACACCGAGATCTTTGTTTTCAAGAACGGGTTTCAGGATACTGCAACCTAACTTGTAATTAAAAACGATAGGGTTTATACTCCGGGTGAACGACATTGAGATACATTCTATTACGGTTAATCCTAAAATCTACTGGCATCCAACCGTAGGGGTGAGGGGTCGACTTCTTCCATATATCCAGCTTTGCCTTCTCCGGTGAGACGATAAGCATCTCAGATGTCCTGAGGAAGCTCTTTCGGGTCCTCAGCCGTTGTTGAGGAGTATATATCCTTGCAGTGGGTGGGCGCTGTTCTCTTCCACTCTCAGCCTCTCCCTGTTGGAAGCCACCGCTCTGCTTACACAAGGTGGTGCTATTCCAGCCAGGTAGTAGAACTTATCTGTTGGGGTAGGTTTTAAGCAACCTGTTATCAACCTACAGGTTTCGTTCAGAGCTGTATGTATCTGCCTGGCATGAGATGACCTGTACTGCCCCCGTAATTGAATTATATAGAGACCACGGTGGCTATATTGGAAATTATAAAGAAAGTTATGGCTGTCATAGTTATGACGTGGGTAGTCATGACGTAAGCACGGATGACGCAGACGTTATGCCAGCAGGCTACTTGAGCTGAGATTCTCAGTGACGTCAGCATTTATTCGAGAAAGATCCGAGATCTACGACGCAGTCGCAGAAAACCTGGAATTCTGCTGAGGAAGAAAGTATGCTATTGGAGGGGAGGCTTGAACCAATGAACGATAGTTTGAAGGAAGACGGAGATTGCTGAAACTATGGTATTTTTATTACTTTTTGGAATGCAGAATTGTGGAAATCCATTTGCAGTAGAGGCATTGTTCTGGAATTTTGGTGAAATTTATTTTCAGTTTTTGAATTTTGAAAATCCGTCATGTATTGACGGAGTTGGAACTTTTAGCGATGACGCAGTAACACGCGATGGAAGGGATGGATACGCCCCTCATGATGTTTATAAAAGGCCTTGCGCAGAAGAGAGGAGTCTCATTCTCAGATCATCAATCGTCTCATTCTCAATCGTCTCATTCTCAATCGTCTGATAGCTCAATCGTCAGATCTCAAATAGTCATTTCAGTGAAACGTCGAGTGAGATTATTAGTAAGAGTCGTCTTTAGAACGCGTGGTGAAGCCACTGCATTAAACGAGAGTCGAGCATGCAAGCAGTGCAAGTTTACTGTGAGTAAATCTAGGTGAAGTTGAAACGCACATTATAACGCGTCTACAAGATTAGCTATGAACAGTTAGTGGTCGCCTATAAGCTAATTCTCTTGTGCATTGCTACAGTAAGGAGTGTAGAAAAGTTGAACAATTTCGAGGAATTATTTTGGAAGTTATTGGCAATTTTAGACGACTGACAAAAGTGATTCTCTCGCCACTTGAGAAGCACTTTGTATCGCCAGAATCTACGCCACGGCTGACACGGCTAGTGAAATAGGGAGACTTCAGATTGCTTTTGTGACACAACGCTACAGTATTATGGAGCAGTTTAATATGGCAGTTTGTTCTACTATTACTATAACCGAAGAGAAGATGGAAGGTTAAAGGACTTTAATGCAATTGGGACATATTTCAACGGAGTAAGATAGCAGCATGGAACTTCGCTAATTGCTATTCCACACAAGCGAACATGTGGTGAATAACCATCTACACCCATGTTTCGTGGTTCAACACTGAATACTATCAAACAGCAATGGAAATGATTTCATACTCACTGAATATGAATATTTCTTCGGAAATTACTACAAAAACTTCATGGCGATTTTCTACTGGAACTTCAGGGATTTTTCAAGAGAGGTCAGGGTTGTCCCGACTCACAAAGAAGATTATTGCCGGAAGGATGTCGTTCGTCTTCACGGAGCAGTGCAATTTCCGGGGGAGGAAGCAGTTCGATTCTCCGAGAGTGCTGTTTCTTGTATCGAGGATGGAGCTCAGCTTTAACTTGGTGAAATGGATCCATCAGCAGTCTTCTTTGGGGAATTTTCCTCTGGAACGTCAATCGGCAGATAAGGTAGTCGTGAACGTTTATTGTATTTGAGTTTCTTAGCAATATTTGAGCAACCATTTTCCCATATTTTTGTCCTCATGTGCCTGATATTCTTGTTTGAGATTCCTATTCTCAGTTCACCTTGAGGAGTTATGCCTTTTTCGACGATTTATTAAGACATAGTTATGTCATGGGCATAGTTAAACGATTTTGGATCAGTTGAGACTGATATTTAGATTTTTCAGTAATTTGCTTATTTTTTTTGTAGTCTCGATTTGACTGTAAGCTAATGATTTTTATGGCAGATTTAAATTCAGACAGCATGTCATTTTATTAAAGTAATTCTACCCCAGTTTTATTACTTTGACCAATTTTCTGTCATCATCAAGAAGGAAGAACATTTAAATGATTTTAGAGCGTTAAAATCCATTACGTTGTCGACGATCTTGGAAATACTAGTCGTTATTTGAATTGATTGCAACACAGACATTTATCGTCAGTTATGAACGACCATTGCATCATAGACCATTTTGTGAAAGATGAACTTTAATTATGAATTATTGAATGCATTAAAGTCGTGAACTTTTGTTAGGAGTTTTTTCTCAATTAGAGATTTATATAATGATGTTTGCATTCCCCAGTCTAATTGGATTCTATTCGACTATTTTGCAGTTTAGTCGCACTTTGTTTGATGATAGTATTTTTATACTACAATTCTTTGAAGATGTTAATCTTAAATTTTGATAGACCAGACAGGCGTATATAAGCGTATTCACTATTAAATTTGTTTGTGATTGGCAAATTTTTACTTCATTACGATTCATGAATGAAATCCACGAAGGTTAAATGACAACAGTTTTGAAACAATTAATGATTATAAGAATTTTTAAGTGGAACTATGAATGTATAATCGCTAGTGCAGCGGACATGATGAAAGTCGCTGATGTATAATGCCCTTAAATAATTGGAGGAGATTCCCACAGTAATTAATGATGTTAAGGAATGTGTTAGTGAAGGTTTTTGTAAATTCTGTGGAAGATTTTGATGCCATATATTTTAATATATGATGAATTTTGGGCCTAATTTTAATGCAGTTTGTGCATTATTTTGTAAGCGAAGTATTTTCCGCCGGAGTGTATTGTCATAGTCCGTTGAAAATTAATCAAGTGAATTTACTGTTATAATTAACAAGAGTTTTGAAAGAATTTGAGATAAGATTTTGAATGAAGATTACCGTCACAAATAATTATAATTATTACAACCTTTATTAAACCAGATTGTGACATTAACATGTATAACTAACCTTCATTGGTCGATTATATTAACACGATTATGAATTTACCAACCGGATGAACATGTGGTTAAATGTATTTCTTAAATTAATAATTTAAATAATTTAAATGTTGATATTGTAAATAATGATGTAAATATCTTTGACAATAATGTGGAACGAAAGTAATGTTAAAGGCGTGTTTAAAAATTTTTGTAATTATCTTCGACAATATTATAAACAATTTCTAATTGTTATAAATAATTTATGTGATTTTGTTATAAACATTTAAGAGTGTGTTTTATACTCTAAACTATGCTTATTAAACATTTGGATGATAACTTAACAAGTTTAGGGATTGTCAGAATAATCCAGTGGTATGTGAGTAAAGCATTTGAAAGATTTGCGTCAATATATATGAGTTGTCTTGCAGACATTTAAAGCTTTGAGAGGGAGCTGAATTCTTACGCAGTGTGGCGTGACAAGTGAGCCCCCATTTGACAGGTGTACGTCAGGTTGAAGAGTAGATCGCAGCTGGTCAGACAACTGGTTATCAGCGGGCGAGGTCGATACTCTGGCCTTGCGCCTATAAATACAAGTGTCATGTTTATTAAAAGAAACTAAATGCTCTATATATATGTGTCTCATCCTGACTTCCTTATCCAATCCAAATGTGTTTTGAATGTTACGTTATTTTGAGCTCATGGGAGCTAACATATTGTTTGAGAACTTTGCAAGTCCTTCAAGTGGACATAGTCAGATTGACTTGGGCTACTGATAGCCACATTTATTTTGTTGAGTTGTTAAAATCATACCCTTTATTTGAATTAAAAGCTTTTGTACAATTCAAAGTTCTCGTCTTCGTTCTGGTTCATTTTTAAATGTCATGGTGAAGGTTATTGTGGGAGCATACTTTAGAGATCCTGTTGTCAACCCAATCCCCGAGATAATTTTTAAGATGTAAGTAAAAGTAAGTATGAACCCTCGTCTATTTTGGTGTGTTCCACAATAATTTTTCTTGGTAACTTCTGTGCTCAAACCTCGGTAGTATCTGTCAGTGCCATTTTCATTGGTGCAGCTGAGCCGGTGCGATTAGTTGTTGGCAATCCGATTGAGGGGGCGGATATCTGACAGCCTACTATCCGGGTAAACGGGGACAGTACCAAACTGGGGAAGCAAATTCAGCAGTAGAAAAGCACAATGCCATTGCAGAAGTGCGAATCGTCTCTGGAAGTGAGCCCCATTGTGTCCCTACTAGTTTGAGAATCAGGTTGTTTCGTGTGGAGATTTTCATTTTGTTGTGGGTTTTAAATGTAAGAGCTCTATCAAGGGTTACTCCCAAGTATTTAGGGGTGTGACAATGCTGCAATCGGATACCTGACCATTCTATGCGTAACTCACGATGAGCTTCCCTGTTCTTAAAGTAGAAGGCGCATACTTGTGTCTTAGATGGATTTGGTCTGAGTTGGTTCCAACTGTAATAACTTGATAGATTTCGCAGGGAAGATGTCAGATCTATTTCCACTGATTCAAAACTTGCGCTCTGTGCAGCAAGGGCTAGGTCGTCTGCATACAAGAAGCTTCTTGTGTCTGGGGACAGTGGCTGATCGTTGGTATAGATATTGAAGAGAATTGGAGCTAGGACGCTTCCCTGAGGTAGGCCATTTTTCTCTACTCTCCAACGACTGCGTTTCCCCTGGAAGTCCACAAAAGACCTATGGTTTTGAAGGAGAGTGTTGATAAGTCTAACTAGATGGAAATCCTTGGTCATACTGAACCCTACGGTATTAGGCTGACTGGTGTCGAACCTGCATCTCTGGGATAAATAAGAACAGACTAGAGATACCAGCAAGAAACGAACACAAGATCTTTTGAGGGAGTTTAAGCTATAAAACCCCTAGAGAAAGTACACAGGAAATCACTGTTGTGATATAAACAAATTCAGACATTATTTGTTAATATAATGTAGAAAATATTAGCAGAATACGGCAGTATTGGGCTGTAAGAGGCATACAATTCTGGACTTAGTGCAGAGAGTTGGAACTCTTGACAGATTGAAAATGAGCCTGGAATATAGGCGTGGTTTCGTGGCCCCATGCCAGTCACTAGGACCTATTTACGCTGTCTGAGACAAGGCAGGACAGTAATATATGGGTAAGTGAATCCCCGCCACATAAGGAGAGGTCCAGTGGGGTGAGAAGATGCCAGAATAATTTAATGATAACTCGTGAATGGAGTAACTCAAGAGACATGAGGATTGCACCTATGTGAATGAATTGCCAGTATGCTAATTATCAAGCCATCAAACATTGAAATCGAGGCAGATTTAATGTAACGCGCAAGGGCATTGAAGGAATGAGTCCAGCGCCATAATCTGACCATGTTTTCGGGGAAGAACCAATGACGCGGCGTGGGGACGCGCTGGCAAAGGAAATTAATATTAATAAATTGGCCGATCGATCCTCGGGCACACAGGCGGATATGTAATCAGTGTGGCAAAATGGACCAGGAAAACGTTATTTCAAGACCAGAAATGTACGGAGAGAGGAGATGAAGCTCCAAGGAAATTTTAGACCTACTTTTCGCCTCCAAACAGATATAAATAAGGTCAGTGGAGCGAGCAGTCGAGGTCAGTTGAACCCTACTCTAGTGCGGAGCGCACGTTCCCTGAGTCCAGGAGGGGGACGCGCGAACTTTAACATATTGAGTGTTCAACATAGTAACCATGCAGTATAACGCACTAATTAGAACAATAAATTAATAAGGGTAGTTGTGCCATACTTTTATAGTCGGCAGTACAAGTGATTACTATTGAGTACGCAGTAAATGTACCGTGTGGTGTACAAGTTGACAATGTCATATTAGGCAAATCGTACCTCATGACGAGGAGATATTATGTGGTATCATAATAATGTACGTGGAACTGTCCAAGGCTTTGTTATAAGCAGATCATTCAAGGGGACTGTAAGTTCGGCCGAAGGACAATTGAAAGTGGTAATTGTACATGTACAATGTACAATGGACGAGCGCAATATACTGTATAAGCTATTGGTTAGACATAATAATAGGATGTCGAACTGCGCAGGTATAAACTTTGTTATACGAGCGATGCAATTTCGCATGGATACCACTGTAATTAATGCTCAGGAATATGTGGAAGCATATCTATGTTATATCGGGAAATTATCTCAGGATAGAAATTGATCGACAGATTGGGGACCGCTTGGAATCGTCCGGCAGTGTATAGAGACTTTCGAACGAGATGCGGGATATTCGTGAAGGAAAGATCTTCAACGCCTGCATTTCTGAAATTCTGCAAGGAAGGGTCAACCATTAAGAAATGTACATAGTGATCGTGTGATTTTAGTGATGGTCATTTAAATATGTGTAAAATTACCAGTGTAATAATTCAGATATTAATGTTGTATTGATTTTAGTCAAGATGAGATGTCTTTGTACATCATTGAGTGGATAAATCGTTACCACTAATGTAAAAATGGCAATTGAGTTAAATAGAAAGTAAACGTAACGAACACGGATGTTCGGTTATTGATTATATGAATACGGTTACGTTGTGTCGGTATAGGGGAAAATTTATGTCAGAAATAATCATAATAATGAGAATAAATGAATACATCAGGGAAAAATGTTTGTAAGCATTATATGTGCTAAGTTGAATAACTGTGTATCCAAGCAGTAGCATTACAAGTGGTGGGCAAGGCAAAGGAATTTGATATCAGGGTATGTTATGATAATGGAAATATATGGAAGAATATAGGAACTAGAAGGGTTTAATGGTGAATTCAACCTCAGCTTGTTGAATAAGCTTATAAGAAGTAATTGATAGAGATTATCTTATTAATTAAAGGACGGGATCATCTCACAATGGTCATGGGAGCCAGGTAGTCTAATCGACGTGTGAAATCTCGTATAGCCAAGGGCATACAGAGAGGTATTATTGTTGCAATCGAGCGTATTTAGTGAAGGAGACCCTAGCTCTGAGTATTGCTATGAAATGTTCCGGGTTCGAATCCAGTGGTGCATGGGAGGATAACAATGGACACCTCAGCATGACACCTGATATCGACCGAGAACTAGCTATTGTGTGAATAAATTCAGCTCCTGGGAGTGAATTTGGACGGCAGAAAGTTGTGCCTGACCGTGTTTTTTGACAAAAAGATGCCGGCTATTCCAATTCGACATGTGTTTGATGAATCTCGTTCCTTCATATAAATGTAAATTGGACCTGTTGAGGCCAGCTATTAATATCCTAAGGATAGGAATAAATGCTTAAACAATTCCATATTCCGTCTTGCATACAGTTGAGTTAGATCATCTGTGTTGTGCGGGTCATTGGTACGGCACTATTGTATTTGAAGCCATGTGCTACTGCTTGGGAAGAAAAGGGAAAGGACGAGGTAGGTAACAAGCGTTTTGTTACAGCCCGTCGCGGACCCATTGTATACAGGAAGGGCCATGGGGAAGAGGCTTTAAACTACCCAGGCTTGGAGGGTGACGTTTAAAGTGGAAAGACTTTGAAACCCTGTTTGTTATAAAAGAATCATTGTAGTATTGTATAATGATTTTGTGTGGTTTGAAACACATTGATATTTAAGGATCATTCTGATAACTTAATACTTGGCAAACTTATGAGATGTTAAAAGTTGCATTTTTATACTGACATTGTCACCTATTTCCGAAGGTGGATACCAGATGTCACATGCTATGCCCACGCAAGGGTAGCATAAAACCCCACCCGACACAGCGGTAACGGAATCATTGGAATTGAACTCATTACGGCATACAGTGGATCTACATAAAGGGGTAGAATTACAAGTAACAGTGGAGTTGCAATTAAAATATGATGTGCAACCCATAAATTGGTTAATGCATGGTAGAGAATTTTGGTGGGAAGAGAAATACAGAACATAATTGTATGAATAATGTAAAGTAGGATGTGTTGAGAATAAACACCTAGATCTTGAAATTGAAGGGGTCACAAATAGGTGACGTAAAATTGTAAGTACAGTTGTATGTGTATTTTACCAGTGCATCAGCGCACCTGAGAATGAATTTCATGTTAAATTCATGGTAAATGAATCAATAATCATTTGGATTTGCGAGGATAAAATGCGAATAATAGTGGATTGAAGGTATAAGTTTTGCATTGTTTTGTGTTTTTGTTGTTGGGATTGTGTTTTTGTTTGTGTGAAGCCATGATTTAGAGCTACATTAAAGTCTTTAGAATAGAGCTGTGCCTTATCATTTTAGAGTTGAAACCTTTTAGTATCAGATCAAAAATAAGCAACTGCTCAGTGGGTGAACGGTACACGCCTGAGGACTGATGCTAGCTGGAGGCAGAAGCATGTTTTCCATGGAAATTATTCACATGGGTACATGGGATTTGGTGCCCTGTACAGTGATTTGAGCTAAAGGTACAACTTAAGTCGGTCAAGATCTGATGTAAACAACTCTATTAACGTAACGAATAAAATGAATTAGGGGAAGGACCGCACCTAACCTTAGCTAAGCTCCGATACAAACAAACATAAATTTTGTAAATGATCTCTCTTTTATTTATCATGGTGAGGCCCAAGGTGGGGCATTCGACAGTAAAACCGAATCCTTCGATGGTTTCTGCGATGTCGTGCGATGGATAACCTTGTCACAACCCTATCTTATATTTATCATGGCGCCCAAGTTTGTGGAGCTTATGGGATTTAGGGAAACCCCATAGATTTTATATGGTATTTCATGGGGAAAACCATAATAATTATTTTTTGCCACAAACGGTGTTTGAGCGATTTTTAAGTTCAGTAGACTTTTGAAGTAAAGCAGAGTCTCTCTATTGAGAAGAGAAGTGCCCAAGGGTACGAGCGCTACACACCCAATTCACAATTTATCCAAAATCCAAATTTTAAGTACAATCTTACAATATGTGTACAGTGTCTTGAATCTCTCTTCAAAACGAATCCATACATGTATCCGTGAAGCGTGCCTATATATCTCAAATTGAATTGTTGTACGAATGGCTGGTACGGAGGGAATATTGCGAGGTATTGCAGAGCTAAGACAGCATTTTGACGCTGTCAATGAACAGAATAAGCTGGAAGCCAAGGCTTTCCAGGATGAAATAAATAACCGTTTAGATGCCAATCAGGTGGCAATGAATGCAAATGAGGTTGCAATGAACAATAATTATTATTTCTTTGTGCAACATTGTTGAAAATATTACATAGTCTGTTCAGCGGTGAAATTTTGAGGGCAGATGTCCCGGTTATTTTAATTTCAAATGTGATATTGTTCCTAGAATTGATGCGTGGTACATGGAAATTTAAGGGAGGAAGGAATCCGCAATCATCAATTGAATTGTTTATAATTTTGAAAAGGGATTTCATAGTATCTACTTTCTTCGTATTTCTAAACTGTCTAGATCAAAATTTATTAGCAACTAGTTTAAGCCCGTCAATACATGACGGTCATCGGAAAAATATTTACTGAAGGATTCTCTTATATGCATTTTTTGAGCGATTACTTTTTGACACTGTTGCAACTTTAAGGGCGTCGAAAGATCGACTTCGCCACATATAACTGGCCATGACTGAAACCTTGATGAGGCAAATAGACCCCTACACGTTCTAGAGTTTCCCCACGAGCTTTATTGATTATGATAAAGTATGCCAAGCGAATTGGAAATTTGGAAAATGGAACTGTTTCATCGGATTATGTTAAATCAAGTCCAAGGAGTATAGCTCTCTGCGCTATAGGCCTACTATCTGCAGTTATTATTTCCAAATCCAAGCAATTTTTATACATATTTCTTACAAATAATCAGGTTCCATTTACGAGCCCTTGGGAAACGTTCAAATTTCTCAGGAGCATTACTATGGTTCAAATTTTTAGAGTAAGTATATGTCGAGGTAATCAACTTATTTCCAAGGAATTCAAGAATTATGTAGGAAACATAGTAACTGATTTCATCTTCAGTATTAAGCATTTAACGGTGGTGTATATTTTTGAACTACTGGATATCAGTTCAATGACTTTAAAATTAATTTCATTACAGTGTTCATTTTTTAGCCTATTTTCAATTTTGAAAAAATAGGCTTATGAGATCACCTTTTGTCCGTGTGTGTGTGAGTGTGTGTGTGTGTGTGTGTGTGTGTGTGTGATTCGTGTGTGTGTCCCCCCCTAATAAAATCTAAACGGCTGGAGCGATTTCAATGAAACTCGGTATGTTCATAGCACTATTCCCGGCGACCTCGACCGTGCCCTTCAAATTTTGTTACGTCTCACCAATCCAACATGGCGGCTGTGCGAAATATTTCACTAGCATTCAATATATCCGAAACTATTACCGATATCGTCCTGAAATTGTGTACGGTGATAAAGGGTACTACTAGAAGTTCACCTATGAGACTTTCAAAAACCTGGTGACTACAAAACCAACATGGCGGTCAAGCGAAGTTGAGACTTTTAAATAGACTTTTCAGGCGATTTAACTATCCACACGTAATGAAACTTGGTACAGCAAATGTTTATACACATTGTAATGCACTGGAGTCTAATTTAGTTCAATTGTTTACATAACTTCAAAATGGCGGCTGTGCAAAATATTTCACTGACATTCTATATCTCCGAAACTATTACAGATATCACCCTGCAATTTAGTACGGTGATAAAGGGTATTGATACAAGTTTACCTATGTATATTTCATAAACTTGTAAAGTAGAAAACGAACATGGCGACCAAGCGAAGTTGAGACTTTTAAACAGACTTTTCTCACGATTTAACCATCCAAACGTAATGAAACTAGGTACAGCAAGTGTTTATACACATAGTAATGCACTGGAGTCTAATTTAGTTCAATTGTTTACATAACTTCAAAATGGCGGCTGTGCAAAATATTTCACTGACATTCTATATCTCCGAAACTATTACAGATATCACCCTGCAATTTAGTACGGTGATAAAGGGTACTGATACAAGTTTACCTATGTATATTTCATAAACTTGTAAAGTAGAAAACGAACATGGCGACCAAGCGAAGTTGAGACTTTTATATAGACTTTTCTCACGATTTAACCATCCAAACGTAATGAAACTAGGTACAGCAAGTGTTTATACACATAGTAATGCACAGGAGTCTAATTTAGTTCAATTGTTTACATAACCTCAATATGGCGGCTGTGCGAAATATTTCACTGACATTCTATATCTCCGAAACTATTACTGATATTACCCTGCAATTTTGTACGGTGATAAAGGGTACTGGTACATGTTTATCTGTGTATATTTCATAAACTTGTAAAGTAAAAAACGAACATGGCGACCAAGCGAATTTGAAATATTTTAATAGACTTTTCTCGTAATTTAACTCTCTGAGCGCAGTGAAATGTGGTACAGTAAATGATTTTGCAGATTGTAATACACTGCCATCTAATTAAAATCAATTGTTTACATAACCTCAATATGGCGGCTGTGCGAAATTTTAAAATTAAGTTTTTATTTCTTGTGTCGTAATCATGCGATCGAAGTGAAAGTTTGAATAATGAACCTAGGCAATAATTGTCCTTGAATGGTACATAATTCTATGGCCTATACATATAACAATCCTAAATGGCGAGCTTCCGAAATATTTAGACGGTTCTCAATATCTATGAATCTTTTACAGCAACCAAACAGATTTTTTTATGTTCATAGAGACTATGAACATATGTTCACCTATAGGATTTTGAGTAACCTGGTGAGCACAAATCCAACATGGCGGCGACGCGAAGTATAAATATTTAAATGGACGATTCTCGCGAATTAACTATCCGAGTGCTGTGAAACGTTGCACGTTAAATGCTTATACAAATGTTGATCCACTGGCATATAATTTATTTCAATTGTTTGCATAATCACAAGATGGCTGCTGTGCGTAATTTTAAAATCTCGTTTTTACTTCTTGTGTTCTAATCATGCGATTGAAGTTTGAATACCACACGTACACAATAATCTTAATGTAATAGTACAAAAATAAAAATCCAACCCGCCGACAATCTGAAATATTTAGACGGTTCTCAATATCTACGAATCTGTTACAGCAATTAAACTGAAATTTTGTATGTTGTTAGAATTAATATGAGCAGGATATATGAAAATAGGCTGTATAGTTCTTTACGGAACTACTTGTTGGTGTAAGAATTCGAACTTCCTTCGCAGAACTGAATGTATCGCCGTAAATCTCAGCCACGATATCATCATGAGTTGGAAGTCTGGCTGGTAATTCAATAACATTTGATTCGTCCCCCTACACAAAGGGTAGGCGTCGTTAACTTGTACCAAAAAATCAGAATATTCCATTTTATCTGGTTTCAAGCGCGTTTTTATGTAGGGGGCGTATTTTGGAGAAGGGCCAGGGAGAAGAGTATTTGCTACAATTGTGAATAACTGTTTGGCGAGAAGGCACAACAGGCGAAACCTACCTGAAGTCTCCTCCAAGGACAATAACTTTCCCACAAAAGGGAATAATGTTGTTACGTATAATATATTTAAGAAGTCGATTCTCACACATTATTGAATGAATATATGCCATTGTGGCTTCACCCCATATTATGATAATCGAATATCGTACGCTAGATTGGAATTTAATTTTATTTAGACACTGAACTCTCATTTAAGTTGAGAGGTATTTTGAATGCTGAATGTAGGGCCCTTGCAAAATATTGTCTAAATTTTTAAGTGTGCCCTCCCTGATGTAAGAATTCACTTGATTTACAGATCTGACTTGATTAGCTTGTGAGGAGTCTAATACAACTGGCCGTTAGAACCTTCGCTTATATTTTTGGAATATGAGGAAGAAATGCAATGATGTGACATTCCAGAAATTTTAAATCAATATGGACCGTATTCATGTGACACGGTAACATTGGCACCAAAGGAAACAAAAGACCTAGCATTGCTGTACTGTCGAATATTGTCTCTGAAATTCCTTGATATATCATCTCAAGTCAAAAATTGTTTCAGCCTGTCAGGTATTTTATATTCGGCAGATCAATTTTACCATTACAACAGGAAAGGCCGAAGTAACCAAGCGTTGATTCCTCCCAAGAAAAATACAATGCAGAACAATATTTACATTTGTTCGTTGAGGACCCTCCACTGCACACACGTGCGAGAACTCTCACATGTGTTTAAACCGCCCACCCGGCTTCATTGTTATGCGGGCTCGACGCGACACAGTTCTGGCAGGGACTATATTCGCAATTTCCTTCGGGATTAGGGTACCACCCATTACAACTGGGTACAGTCGTGTCGACCGACTGAAAAACATTAAATTTTGATTACTAAGGCAACAATGAAAAATGTCTTCAAATACCATAATATTGTATGCTTATTTACGAAGTAAACCGGGAAAGTCGTCCAGTATTTGTAATGTCAGAGTTTCAACGTATTGTAGGCCGACATTATTGTCGCATAACAGGCAAAGGTACGGTTCATTAGTGGAATTTCATGAAACAACATTTTCGACATGCCTTGTATGTTTCATACGGCACCGAATGGACTGAGAAAAACAAAGGAGTACCGTAACGCATGGTGCGTTTTCAAAGACATCCAGAAGGAAGCCACCGAGGGGGGTGGATTCACTGCATATATTTTTCGTAATGTGTTGGGATTCGTACTACAGAAATTCCCGGCTTTTTCAAGAAATTTAATGCTTAGTTGAAGCCTGGAACGGGGTACACTCAGCCTCGTGGAGAGAAACTGAGAAGGGGTGGGTTCGATTCCAAACTCAACCATCCTGGAAGTGGTTTTCCGTGGTTTACTACTTCTCGTCCTGGAAAGTACCACGATGGTTCCTAACTGAAGGCCATGGCCGCTGCATTCCTAATCCTATCCCCAATTTACACATACACACGCTAGTGCAACCATCACAATAACCCAGATTATCACAAAAATTCCATACACACACACACCCATGTATACGGGGCTACATGACCACGATGTCCAAGGCCTTCAAATGAAATAAAACCTGTCTACACATAAAAACTGCAAAATGGTGAAAGGAATATTTGGCATTATTTTTCTCTGTCAGGATAGCATTTTTCTATTTATGCTGACTAACTGTCCATACGATAGCATAGAGAATACTACAGCCCTTGATTCACAATCGGCGACAGTTTTCCCATGTGCAACAATATACCAAATCTTCTGTAGCAATAATGACTAATACCGGTATTGCAATGTAGGCTACACAGTGAAACCAGCCATCTGAAAAAAATACATTAATTATGTACATACAGTAACAACCATTTTCTTTATACTACAGGGGCCGATTTGACTTGATAATTATGCCAAATATCAATTAAAAAAAGAGCTTTGCATACTTAAAATGAACACCATCGCATAGTCTAGTTGTATCTCGTCTTGATGGCAAATAAAAATTCGTGCTATTGCAACAAATATGGTACAAAGATAATTGTAGCCTATAGGCCTACTCACTTGTCTTTTAATTCACTGTAATATTACCCTTTATCTCAATTGTATAATTTGACACAAATAACTCCCGAAAATTCAATTTGTTTTGTGAAATTAGTTGTCTTAGGTACGATTGTCCTTCAAACAGGCGTTGGCATGTGTCATTAGCAAAACGGCTACAGCTTGCACATGAGCATTGAAATGGCAAGTGAGGAGCAGCCGAAGCAGGCCTATAGTTGCTTACATTATATATACAATCTCATAACAACATATGCTGCAGAAGAACGATCGGGGCTACATGACTGCGTTGTCGCAGCCTCTAAACTAAGGAACCATAAAGAACGTACAATTAGTAAGATTTTAAACAGTTAGAAAGCATTGTGTGTTATAATTTGTCTCAGAGTAATCCATTCTTCGAGTAGTTTTAATTATATCATGTGTAACTTACAGAATCCTGTTCTACTTACGGTATTCTATGGATATATGCGACATTAGTGCCTGGGTGGAGTAGATAGAAGTTAAAGACATCATGACGTAATTTGGGAACCGATTGTCCTATGCCAGTTTCAACCGCCTGGTGAAGTGGCTCTTGTTTTTTCTTTGCCACTCCAAGAATCCCGAGGGATGACGAAACATTCCGACTGTGCACGGAAACTGCACAGGAGTTTGTGCTCGCGATATCAAAGACTCAATTCCAGCCAACTCCTACATAACTCACAAAATGTAAAATGTTAATAATACTCCTTGATAAACCAATATTTCAGTTTAAAAAAAAAAGGTGCCGAGAGTTGGGACCGATCCTGGGCTCCTTCCAACCAGAATCAGTAACCTTAACCACGTAGCTACTCGCGCACTCCTGTTCAGTTGCTGGCGCAATCATTCGCCATCTTTATAACTCGCTGTCTGGAGATAAAGAAATCAATGTTGAACATTCGTATACGTTCATACCGTTACTATATTTTATTGTCAGGACTTGGTTAATGTCCGTGTTCAATTACACGGAAGCTTTATACACGAGCGCGTACAGTTCTTAAATAAATTACATTTTAATGGACTTCTCACTGCCATTTCAGTCATGAGCCAAGGCGGATTGTGCGCATGCGTGAACGGCAAGAATTCTGCATTTTTCTAAATTTATTTAAAAATATACTGTAACAAATTTGTTTATTTTAAAGATACTCTGCAAATCTACAGGCCAAGAGCTTTCATCAGAATGCACTACGAAGTAAATCGGTTCTGTCGTTCTCTAAATCCCGTCTTAACAAAAATCACCTTAGTGTTTTAAATATATAGACTAGCGGACCCGTGCGAGAAATCTCGCATGTTCATAAACCACACTTTCCCCAATAGGTTTATAATGAGACATTAAGGAGAAAGGTTATGTTTTTATTTCAACCAAATGATTATAGAACACTTATTTACATTTCAGGATAATCGACAGTAGTGGCTACGCTGGCTAAAGCGCGGCGTTAGGTCATGGGGCCAAGCTCTCTGCTAACTCGGTAGACGCGTGGGTTCGAGCCCCACCGTCGGCTGTCCTTGAAATGGTTTTCCGTGGTTTCCCATTTTCAACACCAGGCAAATGCTGGGACAGTACCTTCAGACAGGCCACGGCCGCTTCCTTCCACATCCTTGCCCACTTTCATACATTCATCTCATCTCTCATCCCGACGCGCAGGTCGCCCACGGGCGTCGACTAGAAAGACCTGCACTCCGCCTCTCAGGAGGCTACACGACAAAAAGAAAACAGGATAAAGGAAAGACCTCAGAATGTCAATATGACATGAAACAGGCGTCACAGCGGCCCGTGGACAGCAATTATGGAGCGTATTTTCCTACATCAACGGTGTTTGCAAATCGCACACTTCGTTCAATTTTTTAAAGTATTTTTTTAAAGAAATTATAGATATTTATGAAATTATAGTGTAATAAGTCACTGCTAATGTCTATTCTCTTTCATTTGAATGCTCATTTGTCATGATCGGTCGCTTGTGAGCGGCGCAGGAGGGATGCATACTACTGAAATAATATATAGGCTACTAGTTGAAACCCGTCAAAAAATGACGGTCAATAGAAAAATATTTACTGAAGAATTTTCTTATGTAGGCCTACTGTATATTCTTTGTACGATTATTTTTTGGCTCTATTGAAACTATAAGGGCGTCAAAAGATTGCACTCTCAACATTGCAAAATACTGCTGGCCATGACTGAAAAATTGAAGAGGCAAATTGAGACCTATACGTTCCAGAGTTTTCCCTTGAGCTTCATTGATTGTGACAGAGTATGCCAAATAAATTGGAAAATATTGCCTCTTAAAACAAAATGATAGTGTTTTATCGGATGCTGTTAAATCAAGTAGAAGGATTAGACCTCTCTGCCTAATTTTAACTGCACTTATTATTTCCAAATCCAAGCAATATAGTTGCATTTAGGAGCCCTTGGGAAACGTTCAGATTTCTAAGCAGCATAACGGTTCAAGCGTTTGGAATATGTGGAGGCAAGTCATTTAGTTCCAAGGAATTCAAGAACTCTGAGGAGTCTAATAAAACTGGCCGCAAACCGTCACATATAATTTTGGAATATAACGAAGAAATGCGATGATGTGCACCTCCATACATCTTAAAACAATGTGGACCGTATGGGTGTGGCACAGTAACATTGGCACCAAATGAAACGAAGGACATAGCATTGTACTGCCGATTAGTCTCTCTGAAATTCCTTGAGATATCATCTCCAGTGAAAAATAATTGTTGCAGCATGTCAAATATTTTATATTTAGTCAGATTAATTTTACCATTACAACAGCAAAGCTCAAAGTAACCAAGTGTAGATTTCTCTCAAGAGAAATACAGTGCAGAACAATGTTTACATTTGTTCGTCAAGGACCCTACACTGTAACGGTATAGTATCTGGAATTGTATCTGAAATGCCGTATTCATATTGGAGTTTAAAAGTGGCTTCGTATTTTTCTCCGATTTCCCACTTGTTTGCGGCTAATGTTCTATTTCGTAAAATGGGTTTATTTATAGCAGCATTTCTCCCCAAATTAACGTCATATTAAATAATACTATAGTGGCCTGCATCAACGCAGCAGCCAAATATTAAATAGCAAATAATAACTTACTTCCATTGCCAAAATCAACTGCGTGGTTAGACTCATTGTTATGTACTCTAAAAAAATAATCAATAAACAATAATATTCACTTATACAACTAAGTTCAGAGACTTCCATTCTCAAGTTGGTTGCTGATGAGAATGCGATGAGACTGATCGCCAATAATAAAATCCTTGCAATTTTTGCAATTTGCTTGCAAACGCAACTCAGGATGACGAACTTCATTTTGAAATAAACAGAATGAAACTGCTCTAAATAATCAATATCCATCACCTGTTGAAGGTACAATACTTTGCATTTCCATGACAGTAAATTATGCAAGGGAGCATAGAATCACTTCGCCACTACTGGAATGAGCTTTGACTCACTTCACCAGCCACCGTAATGGAGGGAGTTTTAGAATTATATGTTCAGTGTTTTTCAAAGATCGTATTAACACAGGGAAGCCCAGTCTTAAGGCTACATTCTGAGCTATCGCCCCAGATTCCAGGTTCGATCCCTGCTCTGCCAAGAAATTTAATTCTGGTCTGAGGGCTGGAACGGGGCGCACTCTTGAGGCAAACCTAAGAAGAGCAAAATTTGATTCCCATCTCAACAATCTTGGATGTGGTTTTCCGTGGTTTCCCACTTCCACTCCAGGCAAATACCGGGATAGTTCCTAACTTAAAGCCTGAGTCGTCAACTCTCCATTCCCCATACTAATTACAAATGCACACATCAATACAGACATCACATTAACACAGGTTATCAGAGAAAGGTTTACACTCACACACCAAAGTAGACGGCGCTGAGTGACCACGATGCCTGAGTCCATCAAATGAATTATGTTCGACAATTTTCTCTCAAGGCGAAGCGATTGTGCCGATTTTTATTTAATAATTTAAAAGTATCTGGCAACGTAAATCATGGAGAATTCCTTACCTTACGGGAATAATAAACGTAACATATGTTTAGACAATGTAATACCAATTGCAAGATAGAATAATTGGGAAATAAAATTACATGTCTGAGGTGGGAATCAAACTCCTCCGACGATGCATATCAATTTCGTTGTCCACAATGTTAGCCGCTGAGCCACCCAGACAACGAAATTAGAGTGCAATATTAAGTGACGTAAACAACAAACGCACTCAACTACCAGTTATAGTTCATCAATATGTCCCTTATTTCATGATTCTATTCCAGTATATATCGGGATACAACATAAGCGATATTTCCCTTTTCAATTCTCATAAACAAAGATCACACTACGATACGGTGGATCGTTTATCCGCCATTTCTCTCATGAAGAAACGCCATTGTGGCAACGCGCAATAGCCACATATATTACATTTTTCTTTAAACATATAAAAATATACCGTAACATATATTTTCCTTTTAAAGACACACTGCAAATCTGCATGCCAAGAGCTTTCGTTAGAATGCCATACGAAGCCAATCGGTTAAGTCGTTTTCAAAATCTCGTGTGTACAAAAAATACCTTAGTGTTTTAAATATATACTAGTTGAAACCCGTCAAAACATGACGGTCAATAGAAAAATATTTACTGAAGAATTTTCTTATATAGGCCTACTGTACATTCTTTGTACGATTATTTTTTGACTCTATTGAAACTATGAGGGCGTCAAAAGATTGCACTCTCAACATTGCATAATACTGCTGGCCATGACTGAAAAATTGTTGGGGCAAATTGAGGCCTATACGTTCCAGAGTTTCCCCTTGAGCTTTATTGATTGTGATAAAGTATGCCAAATGAATTGGAAAATATTGCCTCTTAAAAGAAAATGATAGTGTTTTATCGGATGGTGTTAAATCAAGTCGAAGGATTAGACATCTCTGCCTAATTTTAACTGCACCTATTATTTCCAAATCCAAGCAATATGGTTGCATTTAGGAGTCCTTGGGAACCGTTCAGATTTCTAAGCAGCATAACGGGCCAAGCGTTTGGAGTATGTGGCGGCCAGTCGTTTAGTTCCAAGGGATTCAAGAACTCTGATGAGTCTAATACAACTGGCCGCAAACCATCGCTTATATTTTTGGAATATAACGAAGAAATGCGATGATGTGCAATTCCATACATTTTAAAACAATGTGGACCGTGTGCGTGTGGCACAGTAACATTGGCACCTAATGAAACGAAGGAAGGAAGGAAGCTTGCAGTTTAACGTGACCGTTAATCTCGCGATCATAAGCCACGGGACCTCCGTTTAACGTGGAATCCGAACCACAGGACATGGCCTTTCACATCAAAAATCTCACATGCATTGACCGGGAATCGAACCGACCCGCCTTGGTGAGAGGCATACAGCTTGACCGCTGCGCCATGAAACGAAGGACATAGCATTGTACTGCCGATTAGTCCCTCTGGAATTCCTTGAGATATCATCTCCAGTGAAAAATAATTGTTAAAGCCTGTCAAATATTTTATATTTATTCAGATTAATTTTACCATTACAACAGCAAAGGTCAAAGTAACCAAGTGTAGATTTCTCGCAAGAGAAATACAGTGCAGAACAATGTTTACATTTGTTCGTCAAGGACCCTAAACTGTAACGGCATAGTATCTGGAATTGTTTCTGAAATGCCATATTTATATTGGATTTTAAAAGTGGCTTCGTATTTTTCTCCGATTTCCCACTTTTTTGCGGCTAATGTTCTATTTCGTCAAATGGGTTTATTTATAGCAGCATTTCTGCCCAAATTAACGTCATTTTATATAAAACTATAGTGGCCTGCATCAACGTAGCCGCCAAATATTAAATGGCAAATAATAACTTACTTCCATTGCCAAAATCAACTGCGTGGTTAGACCCATTGTTATGCACTCTAAACAAATAATCAATAAACAATAATATTCACATATACAATGAATACTTCCATTCTCAAGTTGGTTGCTGATGAGAATGCGATGAGATTGATCGCCAATAATAAAATCCTTGCAATTTTTGCAATTTGCTTGCAAACGCAACTCAGGATGACGATCTTCATTTTGAAATAAACAGAATGAAATTGCTGTAAATAATGAATTTCCATCACCTGTTGAAGGTACAATACTTTGTATTTCCATGACAGTAAATTATGCAAGGGAGCATAGAATCACTTCGCCACTACTGGAATGAGCATAGACTCACTTCGCCAGCCACAGTAATGGAGGGAGTTTTAGAATTATATGTTCAGTGCTTGTCAAAGATCGTATTAACACAGGGAAGCCCATTCTTAAGGCTACATTCTGAGCTATTGCCCCGGATTCCAGGTTCGATCCCCGCTCTGCCAAGAAATTTAATTCTGGTCTGAGGACTGGAACGGGGCGCACTCGTGAGGCAAAACTAAGAAGAGCAAAGTTTGATTCCCATCTCAACAATCTTGGATTTGGTTTTCCGTGGTTTCCCACTTCCACTCCAGGCAAATACCGGGATAGTTCCTAACTTAAAGCCTCGGTCGTTAACTCCCCATTCCCCACATTAATTACAAATGCACACATCAACACAGCCATCCCATTAACACAGGTTATCAGAGAAAAGTTTACACTCGCACACCTGTTCGCCAATATGTTAACGCTGATGTATGTGTTTGAACTACTGGATATAAGTTCAATGTTCCCCATCTCTTGATGAATACAGTACTTTTGCATTTGTCAGTTGGCACAGGCTAGAGTAAAAGGTGGCTTTTCACCGATGTCTCAGTCTCACTCATGGCTGTGATTATATGGAAGCTACTGAGGTATGGGTGGTGCTTAGTAATGGCATTCGGGGCACAGTCAGTGCCAGTGAATGCTGTGAAAGGTTCAACTCATAGGGTTAGGACTACTGATCTGACTCAGTGAGGAAAGCAATGGCAAACTACCTCACTCCTCTTCTTGCCTAGAACGCCTCAAAATAGCGCTGCCTTGGGTTTTTGTGGGTATCTACTCACATAACGTAACGGCGGTACTTTTTGAGGATCCAACCAGCCTTCGGGCTGACTACCTAACAGACAGACAGACTTTAAAATTAATATCATTGCATTGTTGCAGCTTGGCAAATATTTTATATTTCAGCAGATCAATTTTACCATCACAACAGTAAAGGCCAAAGTAACCGCGCGTAGATTTTACGCAAGAGAAATACAATGTAGAACAATGTTTACATTTGATCGTCAAAGACCTTTCACTGTACTGCATAACATCTGGAATTGTTTCTGAAATGGCCTATTTATATTGGATTTTAAATGTGGCTTCGTATTATTCGATAACACTATAGTGACCTGCAATATCGGAGCCGCTAAATATTAAATGGCAAAAAATACTTCCATTGCCGAAATCAACTGCGTAGTTAGATTCAGTACTCTAAACAAATAATCATTAAACAACTGTATTATACAATGAAGTTCAACATGACCGTCCAGAGACTCTCATACTCAAGTTGGTTGGTGAGGAGAATGCGATGAGACTGATCGCTTACAATAAATTCCTTATAATTGTTCCTGCCAGCGAAATGTTTGGCAATAGCTTGAAAACGCAGCGCAGAATGACGTTCTTCATTTTGATATAAACAGTACAAAACTGCTCTAAATAAGCTATTTCCATCACCTGTTATAGTTTATGGCAGTACATTTTGCAGGGGAACATAGAATAACTTCGCCAACTACTGGAATGAGCTTAGGCATATACTCAATACTCACTTCGACAGTCACCCTAATGGAGGCTGTTTTAGAATTCTATGTCTCGTGCATGTCAAAAATCGTATTAACACATGGAAGCCCACCCATTCTTGGCTATCGCCTCGGAGACCCGGGTTACATTTCCTGCTCTGCCAAGAAATTTAATTCTGGTCTGAGGGCAAAAACGGGGCACATTCAGTCTCTAGAGGTATAACTAAGAAGAGGAAGGTTTGATTCCCACCTCGACAATCTTAGATGTGGTTTTCCGTGGTTTCCCACTTCCACTCAAGGCAAATACCGGGATGGTTCCTAACTTAAGGCCTCGGCCGTCACCTTGCCATTTCCCACCTTAATTACAAATACACAAAGTAATGCAGCTATCACAATAATACGGGTTATCAGAGAAAATTTTACACTTACACACCAAAGTACATGGGGCTGAGTGACAACGATGTCGGAGCCCTTCAAACGAATTATGTTTGCCAAGTGTCTCTCATGGCGAAAGCAATTGTGGACACGCGCCAGGGCCTGGAAAACTACCTTTTCACTAATAATTTAAGAGTATATCGACAATGCATAATTTATAACTTTTAGTCTAGGATGCTA
Source organism: Meconema thalassinum (assembly GCA_946902985.2). Lineage (NCBI taxonomy): Eukaryota > Metazoa > Arthropoda > Insecta > Orthoptera > Tettigoniidae > Meconema > Meconema thalassinum. The sequence goes on from OX336391.1 coordinate 222,066,441, forward strand.
CCAACTTGACCACCGAAGCATTGGGAAGAAATTGCAATATTAAAGTACATAAACAACATAGCCTACACACTCAACTGTCAGTTAATGTTCTTCAACGTTTCCCTTCTTAAAAATTCCCCTCTATAACTCTCCATCACTTGAAAACGCGCCATGTTTTGTGTTTTAAATATATCGATGCAATGGTGCTGCCATCTGTTGTTAGTTACTGAAACTATATGGGCGAGGTACTGCCATCTGTTGTCAGTTACTGCAATTGATGGCAGATATTAGCTCTTTTGACCACATGCTGTAATGCAATGGTAAAACGGAAATAAAACTTATTGAGAGGGAATGTAGGAATCTTTAACTGACATAAAACGTTACTAATAATCCTTGATAAAACAATATTTAACTATCACGCGAAAACTCGCCATCAAGGCCATGCCTTGTGTTTTAAATATATCGACGCAATCTGCTCTCAGTTACTGGATCTATATTGGCGAGGTACTGCCATCTGTTGTCAGTTACTGGAACTGATTGCAGATATTCAAACGACGTATTGAGGACATGCTGTAATGCAATGGTAAAACGGAAATAAAACGTGTTGAGAAAATGTGTAGAAATATGTATCTTTAACTGACATGAAAATGAAAATCCACAGCCTGCTTCCAGTCTCCGACCGGGTCAGGAATGGAATGAATGAAGCCCCTATCTAGCGGCGAGGATATGAACTGTGCCGGCTGCCGAGGCCTGACGCACTCCTCTGGGGCAATGATTAAATGAATGATAGATGAAATGAAATGATAGTGGAGAGTGTTACTGGAATTAAATGTTGACAGGGAAAACCGGAGTACCCGGAGAAAAACCTGTCTGCCTCCGTTCTGTCCAGCACAGATCTCACATGGAGTGACCGGGATTTGAACCACGGACTCAGCGGTGAGAGGCCGGCGTGCTGCCGCCTAAGCCACGGAGGCTTCTTTAACTGACATAAAACCTTAATAATGCTCCTTGATAAAACAATATTTCAGTGGCAAAAAAAAAAAAAACTGGCGAGAGTTGGGATCGAACCTGCCATCCTTCGATCCACAGTCAATCGCCTTAACCAAATAGCTACTCGCGCCCTCACATTGAGATGCAGACGCAACCATTCACTATCTTCAAAAGCCGCTATCTGAAGAAAATAATCCAATTCATTATCAATAAAATCAATATACATTCGTATATGTTCATACTGTTATTATATTGTATTGTCAGAACTTGGTTAATGTATGTTTTCAATTACATGGAAGCTTATTAAATAACTTACATTTTAATGGACTTCTCACCGCCATTTTGTCATGAGCCCAGGCGGATTGTGCGCATGCGCGAGGGGCCAGAATTCTGCTATTTTCTATATTTATTTAAAAATATACCGTCTTATATTTGTTTATTTTAGAGACACTCTGCAAATCTACAGGCCAAGAGCTTTCGTTAGAGTGCTCTACGAAGTAAATTGGTTCTGTCGTTCTCTCTATCTCGTGATAACAAAAATCACCTTACTGTTTTAAATATATAGATGGCAACAGCGAATTCGTTACTTTACGGGAATGATAAAAGTGAAATATATTTCTACAATGTAATACCAATCGTAGAAAGGAAGAAAACAAAAAAAAAACATATCCGAGGTGGGAATCGAACCCTCTCGACCATGCAAAGGATGGCAACAGAGAATTCGTTACTTTACGGGAATGAAAAAAGTGAAATATGTCTCTACAATGTAATACCAATCGTAGGAAAGAAGAAAATGAAAATAAAAGAACGTATCCGAGGTGGGAATCGAACCCTCTCGACCATGCAAAGGATGGCAACAGAGAATTCGTTACTTTACGGGAATGATAAAAGTGAAATATGTTTCTACAATGTAATACCAATCGTAGGAAGGAAGATAATGAAAATAAAAAAAAAACATAACCGAGGTGGGAATCGAACCCTCTCGACCATGCAAAGGATGGCAACAGAGAATTCGTTACTTGACGGGAATGATAAAAGTGAAATATGTTTCTACAATGTAATACCAATCGTAGGAAGGCAGAAAACGAAAATAAAAAAACATATCCGAGGTGGGAATCGAACCCTCTCGATCATGCATAATACATATTTCTAGGCAGTAAGCTTATCCCCTCGGCCATCCAGACAACTATGTGAGACTTCAGTATTAAGCTATCTAACCAGTATACACGCTCAACCTGCAGTTTAAGTCCTTCAATTCGTGGTTTATTTAATATAATTCTAATTCAATGCATATTGTAAAAACATAATTAACATTATTGGAGACCCTTTTTAATTCTCATAAACAAAGATCTCAGTTAGACGCGACCGGAATCGCCATTTTCCTTGTTGAGAAAGGCCATTGTGCGCATGCGCGGGAGTGTCAAATATTACATATTTCTTTAATCATTTAAAAATATACCGTAACATATATTTTCCTTTTAAAGAAACTCTGCAAATCTGCATGCCAAGAGCTTTCGTTAGAATGTCTTACGAAGCCAATCGGTTAAGTCGTTTTCACAATCTCGTGTGTACAAAAAACAGCTTAGTGTTTTAAATATATAGATGGCAACAGCGAATTCGTTACTTTACGGGAATGATAAAAGTGAAATATATTTCTACAATGTAATACCAATCGTAGAAAGGAAGAAAACAAAAAAAACATATCCGAGGTGGGAATCGAACCCTCTCGACCATGCAAAGGATGGCAACAGAGAATTCGTTACTTTACGGGAATGAAAAAAGTGAAATATGTCTCTACAATGTAATACCAATCGTAGGAAAGAAGAAAATGAAAATAAAAGAACGTATCCGAGGTGGGAATCGAACCCTCTCGACCATGCAAAGGATGGCAACAGAGAATTCGTTACTTTATGGGAATGATAAAAGTGAAATATGTTTCTACAATGTAATACCAATCGTAGGAAGGAAGAAAATGAAAATAAAAAATAACATAACCGAGGTGGGAATCGAACCCTCTCGACCATGCAAAGGATGGCAACAGAGAATTCGTTACTTGACGGGAATGATAAAAGTGAAATATGTTTCTACAATGTAATACCAATCGTAGGAAGGCAGAAAACGAAAATAAAAAAACATATCCGAGGTGGGAATCGAACCCTCTCGATCATGCATAATACATATTTCTAGGCAGTAAGCTTATCCCCTCGGCCATTCAGACAACTATGTGAGACTTCAGTATTAAGCTATCTAACCAGTATACACGCTCAACCTGCAGTTTAAGTCCTTCAATTCGTGGTTTATTTAATATAATTCTAATTCAATGCATATTGTAAAAACATAATTAACATTATTGGAGACCCTTTTTAATTCTCATAAACAAAGATCTCAGTTAGACGCGACCGGAATCGCCATTTTCCTTGTTGAGAAAGGCTATTGTGCGCATGCGCGGGAGTGTCAAATATTACATATTTCTTTAATCATTTAAAAATATACCGTAACATATATTTTCCTTTTAAAGAAACTCTGCAAATCTGCATGCCAAGAGCTTTCGTTAGAATGTCTTACGAAGTCAATCGGTTAAGTCGTTTTCAAAATCTCGTGTGTACAAAAAACAGCTTAGTGTTTTAAATATATAGACTAGTTGAAACCCGTCAATACATGACGGCCAATAAGAAAATAATTACTGAAGAATGTTATTATATACGTTCTTTGTTCAATTATTTTTGGCACTATTGAAACTTTAAGGGCGTCAAAAGATTGCACTCTATAGACATTGCAACATAATGCTGGCCATGATTGAAAACTTGATGAGGCAAATTGAGACCTATACGTTCCAGAGTTCCCCCTTGAGCTTTATTGATTGTGATAAAGTATGCCAAGCGAATCGGAAAATGTTGCCTCTTAAAAGAAAATGATTGTTTTATCCGGTGGTGTTAAATCAAGTCGAAGGATTAGACCTTTCTGCCTAATTTTAACTGCACTTATTTCCAAATCCAAGCTTTTTCATGCATATTTCATATAATTAATATGGAATCAAGTCGAAAGGTTAGATCTCTCCGCCTAATTTTAACTGCACTTATTATTTCCAAATTCAAGCAATTTTCGTACATATTTCTTTTACGGTAATTAATATGGTAGCATTTAGATGCCCTTAGGAAACTTCAGATTTCTCAGGAGCATATCTACGGGTCAATCGTTTGGAGTATGTGGAAGCAAATCACTTAATTCCAAGGAATTCAAGAATTCTGAGGAGTCTAATATATACAACTGGCCGCAGAAACCGTCGCTTATAATTTTGGAATATACATTAACGAAGTTCTCTCTTAAATTCCTTGAGATATCATTTCCAGTGAAAAATTGTTGCAGTCTGTCAAATATAGGAAGATTAATTTTGCCATTACAACACCAAAGGTCCAAGTAACCTGGCGTAGATTTCTCGCTATAGAAATACAGTGCAGAACAATGTTTACATTTGTTCGTCAAGGACCATACACTGTACGGCATAATATCTGGAATTGTTTCTGAAATGGCATTTTTATATTAGATTTTAAAAGTGGCTTCGTATTTTCTACGATTTCCCACTTTTTTGTGGCTAATGTTCCTTTTCGTCAAATGGATATATTTATTGCAGCATTTCTCTCCAAATTAACGTCATATTCAATAACACTATAGTGGCCTGCATCAACGCAGCCGCCAAATATTAAATGGCAAATAATACTTCCATTGCCAAAATCAACAGCGTGGTTAGACTCATTGTTATGTGCTCTAAACAAATCATCAATAAACGGAGGCGACATAATTATCTTATATATTAAAATAGTTTTCAAAAAATTGTACCCTTTACTAAAACTGAAATATCTCGGGAAGTATTTGCGCTACGACGACGTTTGTTGTCTTAAAATGTAATGCCTGTCACGCACTCTCGATTGATACCCACCTTACTTGATTATATCATTCGAGTATTAAAATAATAGCGAATATTACTTCCTTCAGGGTCTCACGAAAATGGAATATTCGAACGACTTGTAATAATCAAGTATACAATGAAGTTCAGATACTTTCATTCTCAAGTTTGTTGCTGATGAGAATGCGATGATACTGATCGCCAATAATAAAATCCTTATAATTATTCATGCCAGCAACAATTTTTGCAATTTGCTTGCAAACGCAGCTCAGGATAACGTCCTGCATTTTGGAATAAACAGTACGAAACTGCTCTAAATAAGCAATTTCCATCACCTGATGTAGGTACAATCCTTGGCATTTCCATGACAGTAAATTAAGCAAGGGAGCATACTTCGCCAACTACTGGAATGAGCATAGACTCACTTCGACAGCCACCGTAATGGAGGGAGTTTAAGAGTTAGACTATATGCTCAGAGCTTGTCCAAAATCGTATTAACACAGGGAAGCCCAATCTGAAGGCTACATTCTGAGCTATCATCCCGAATTCCAGGTTCGATCCCTGGTTTGCCAAGAAATTTACTTCTGGTCTGAGGACTGGAACGGGGCGCACTCTTCAGGCAAAACTCAGGAGAGCAAGGTTAGATTCCTATCTCAACAATCTGGGATGTGGTTTTCCGTGGTTTGCCACGTCCACTGCAAGTAAATACCGGGATAGTTCGTAACTTAAAGCCTCGGTCGTCAATTCCCCATTCCCCACTTGAATTACAAATGCACACATCAGTACAGCCATCACAATAACACAGGTTATCAGAGAAAATTTTACACACACACACACACACACACCAAAGTAGACGGGGCTGAGTGACCACGATGTCTGAGTCCATCAAATGAATTATATTCGTCAATTGTCTCTCATGGCGAAAGCGATTGTGGCCATCTTTTATTTAATAATTTAAAAGTATATGGCAATGTAAATCGTACCGGGTGAGTTAGCCGTGGTGGTTACGGCATGACTGATGGCAGTCGCTCACATCCGGGAGGCGAGGAGGTTCGAATCCCCCCGCCGGCAACCTTGAAGATGGTCTTCTGTGGTTTCCCATCTTCCTTCCAGGCAAATGCCGGGGTTGGTCCCTAACTATAGGCCACAGCCGCTACCTCCCAACTCCTCGTCCTTACATTCCAACTTCCCTCCTTCCCTCCCCAACGGTACTTGTAGCTCACCCATTGGGTGTCCGTCTCGAAGCAGCTACAAAAACTGGCGAGCCGAACATGTCCTCGGACACTCCCGGCACTAAAAGCCATACGCTAAAATAAAAATAAAAAAAAAAATGTAAATCGTGGAGAATTCCTTACTGTACGGGATCAATAAAAGTAAAATATGTTAAGACAATGAATTACCAATAGCCAGAAAGAATAATTAGGAAATAAAAATACATGTCTGAGGTGAGACTCCTTCGACTATGCAAAATTCATTCCTGGGTCCGCAATGTTACCCCTGAGCCACCCAGTCAACAGACTTTTAAACCAATATTAAGTTACTTAAACAACAAACGAACTCAAACGCCTGCTGAAGTTCTTCGATCCCCTCTTTTTAATTCTCAAAAACAAAGATCACACTACGATACGGTGAATCCTTTATTCGCCATTTCTCTAGAACTGTAATTCTGGTCTGAGGGCTGGAACGGGGCGCACTCTTGAGGCAAAACTAAGAAGGGCAAGGTTCGATTCCCATCTCAACAATCTGGGATTTGGTTTTCCGTGGTTTGCAACTTCCACTGCAGGTGTAATTCTGGTCTGAGGGCTGGAACGGGGCGCACTCTTGAGGCAAAACTAAGTAGGGCAAGGTTCGATTCCCATCTCAACAATCTGGGATGTGGTTTTCCGTGGTTAGCCACTTCCTCTGCAGGTAAATACCGGGATAGTTCCTAACTTAAAGCCTCGGTCGCCAATTTCCCATTCCCCACTTTAATTACAAATGCACACATCAGTACTGCCATCACAATAACACAGGTTATCAGAGAAAATTTGACACACACACACCAAAGTAGACGGGGCTGAGTGACCACGATGTCTGAGTCCAACAAATGAATTATGTTCGTCAATTGTCTCTCATGGCGAAAGCGATTGTGGCCATCTTTTATTTAATAATTTAAAAGTATACTAGTTGAAACCCGTCAAAACATGACGGTCAATAGAAAAATATTTACTGAAGAATTTTCTTATATAGGCCTACTGTACATTCTTTGTACGATTATTTTTTGACTCTATTGAAACTATGAGGGCGTCAAAAGATTGCACTCTCAACATTGCAAAATACTGCTGGCCATGACTGAAAAATTGTTGGGGCAAATTGAGGCCTATACGTTCCAGAGTTTCCCCTTGAGCTTTATTGATTGTGATAAAGTATGCCAAATGAATTGGAAAATATTGCCTCTTAAAAGAAAATGATAGTGTTTTATCGGATGGTGTTAAATCAAGTCGAAGGATTAGACATCTCTGCCTAATTTTAACTGCACCTATTATTTCCAAATCCAAGCAATATGGTTGCATTTAGGAGTCCTTGGGAACCGTTCAGATTTCTAAGCAGCATAACGGGCCAAGCGTTTGGAGTATGTGGCGGCCAGTCGTTTAGTTCCAAGGGATTCAAGAACTCTGATGAGTCTAATACAACTGGCCGCAAACCATCGCTTATATTTTTGGAATATAACGAAGAAATGCGATGATGTGCAATTCCATACATTTTAAAACAATGTGGACCGTGTGCGTGTGGCACAGTAACATTGGCACCTAATGAAACGAAGGAAGGAAGGAAGCTTGCAGTTTAACGTGACCGTTAATCTCGCGATCATAAGCCACGGGACCTCCGTTTAACGTGGAATCCGAACCACAGGACATGGCCTTTCACATCAAAAATCTCACATGCATTGACCGGGAATCGAACCGACCCGCCTTGGTGAGAGGCATACAGCTTGACCGCTGCGCCATGAAACGAAGGACATAGCATTGTACTGCCGATTAGTCCCTCTGGAATTCCTTGAGATATCATCTCCAGTGAAAAATAATTGTTAAAGCCTGTCAAATATTTTATATTTATTCAGATTAATTTTACCATTACAACAGCAAAGGTCAAAGTAACCAAGTGTAGATTTCTCGCAAGAGAAATACAGTGCAGAACAATGTTTACATTTGTTCGTCAAGGACCCTAAACTGTAACGGCATAGTATCTGGAATTGTTTCTGAAATGCCATATTTATATTGGATTTTAAAAGTGGCTTCGTATTTTTCTCCGATTTCCCACTTTTTTGCGGCTAATGTTCTATTTCGTCAAATGGGTTTATTTATAGCAGCATTTCTGCCCAAATTAACGTCATTTTATATAAAACTATAGTGGCCTGCATCAACGTAGCCGCCAAATATTAAATGGCAAATAATAACTTACTTCCATTGCCAAAATCAACTGCGTGGTTAGACCCATTGTTATGCACTCTAAACAAATAATCAATAAACAATAATATTCACATATACAATGAATACTTCCATTCTCAAGTTGGTTGCTGATGAGAATGCGATGAGATTGATCGCCAATAATAAAATCCTTGCAATTTTTGCAATTTGCTTGCAAACGCAACTCAGGATGACGATCTTCATTTTGAAATAAACAGAATGAAATTGCTGTAAATAATGAATTTCCATCACCTGTTGAAGGTACAATACTTTGTATTTCCATGACAGTAAATTATGCAAGGGAGCATAGAATCACTTCGCCACTACTGGAATGAGCATAGACTCACTTCGCCAGCCACAGTAATGGAGGGAGTTTTAGAATTATATGTTCAGTGCTTGTCAAAGATCGTATTAACACAGGGAAGCCCATTCTTAAGGCTACATTCTGAGCTATTGCCCCGGATTCCAGGTTCGATCCCCGCTCTGCCAAGAAATTTAATTCTGGTCTGAGGACTGGAACGGGGCGCACTCGTGAGGCAAAACTAAGAAGAGCAAAGTTTGATTCCCATCTCAACAATCTTGGATTTGGTTTTCCGTGGTTTCCCACTTCCACTCCAGGCAAATACCGGGATAGTTCCTAACTTAAAGCCTCGGTCGTTAACTCCCCATTCCCCACATTAATTACAAATGCACACATCAACACAGCCATCCCATTAACACAGGTTATCAGAGAAAAGTTTACACTCGCACACCTGTTCGCCAATATGTTAACGCTGATGTATGTGTTTGAACTACTGGATATAAGTTCAATGTTCCCCATCTCTTGATGAATACAGTACTTTTGCATTTGTCAGTTGGCACAGGCTAGAGTAAAAGGTGGCTTTTCACCGATGTCTCAGTCTCACTCATGGCTGTGATTATATGGAAGCTACTGAGGTATGGGTGGTGCTTAGTAATGGCATTCGGGGCACAGTCAGTGCCAGTGAATGCTGTGAAAGGTTCAACTCATAGGGTTAGGACTACTGATCTGACTCAGTGAGGAAAGCAATGGCAAACTACCTCACTCCTCTTCTTGCCTAGAACGCCTCAAAATAGCGCTGCCTTGGGTTTTTGTGGGTATCTACTCACATAACGTAACGGCGGTACTTTTTGAGGATCCAACCAGCCTTCGGGCTGACTACCTAACAGACAGACAGACTTTAAAATTAATATCATTGCATTGTTGCAGCTTGGCAAATATTTTATATTTCAGCAGATCAATTTTACCATCACAACAGTAAACGCCAAAGTAACCGCGCGTAGATTTTACGCAAGAGAAATACAATGTAGAACAATGTTTACATTTGATCGTCAAAGACCTTTCACTGTACTGCATAACATCTGGAATTGTTTCTGAAATGGCCTATTTATATTGGATTTTAAATGTGGCTTCGTATTATTCGATAACACTATAGTGACCTGCAATATCGGAGCCGCTAAATATTAAATGGCAAAAAATACTTCCATTGCCGAAATCAACTGCGTAGTTAGATTCAGTACTCTAAACAAATAATCATTAAACAACTGTATTATACAATGAAGTTCAACATGACCGTCCAGAGACTCTCATACTCAAGTTGGTTGGTGAGGAGAATGCGATGAGACTGATCGCTTACAATAAATTCCTTATAATTGTTCCTGCCAGCGAAATGTTTGGCAATAGCTTGAAAACGCAGCGCAGAATGACGTTCTTCATTTTGATATAAACAGTACAAAACTGCTCTAAATAAGCTATTTCCATCACCTGTTATAGTTTATGGCAGTACATTTTGCAGGGGAACATAGAATAACTTCGCCAACTACTGGAATGAGCTTAGGCATATACTCAATACTCACTTCGGCAGTCACCCTAATGGAGGCTGTTTTAGAATTCTATGTCTCGTGCATGTCAAAAATCGTATTAACACATGGAAGCCCACCCATTCTTGGCTATCGCCTCGGAGACCCGGGTTACATTTCCTGCTCTGCCAAGAAATTTAATTCTGGTCTGAGGGCAAAAACGGGGCACATTCAGTCTCTAGAGGTATAACTAAGAAGAGGAAGGTTTGATTCCCACCTCGACAATCTTAGATGTGGTTTTCCGTGGTTTCCCACTTCCACTCAAGGCAAATACCGGGATGGTTCCTAACTTAAGGCCTCGGCCGTCACCTTGCCATTTCCCACCTTAATTACAAATACACAAAGTAATGCAGCTATCACAATAATACGGGTTATCAGAGAAAATTTTACACTTACACACCAAAGTACATGGGGCTGAGTGACAACGATGTCGGAGCCCTTCAAACGAATTATGTTTGCCAAGTGTCTCTCATGGCGAAAGCAATTGTGGACACGCGCCAGGGCCTGGAAAACTACCTTTTCACTAATAATTTAAGAGTATATCGACGATGCATAATTTATAACTTTTAGTCTAGGATGCTACCAACTTGACCACCGAAGCATTGGGAAGAAATTGCAATATTAAAGTACATAAACAACATAGCCTACACACTCAACTGTCAGTTAATGTTCTTCAACGTTTCCCTTCTTAAAAATTCCCCTCTATAACTCTCCATCACTTGAAAACGCGCCATGTTTTGTGTTTTAAATATATCGATGCAATGGTGCTGCCATCTGTTGTTAGTTACTGAAACTATATGGGCGAGGTACTGCCATCTGTTGTCAGTTACTGCAATTGATGGCAGATATTAGCTCTTTTGACCACATGCTGTAATGCAATGGTAAAACGGAAGTAAAACTTATTGAGAGGGAATGTAGGAATCTTTAACTGACATAAAACGTTACTAATAATCCTTGATAAAACAATATTTAACTATCACGCGAAAACTCGCCATCAAGGCCATGCCTTGTGTTTTAAATATATCGACGCAATCTGCTCTCAGTTACTGGATCTATATTGGCGAGGTACTGCCATCTGTTGTCAGTTACTGGAACTGATTGCAGATATTCAAACGACGTATTGAGGACATGCTGTAATGCAATGGTAAAACGGAAATAAAACGTGTTGAGAAAATGTGTAGAAATATGTATCTTTAACTGACATGAAAATGAAAATCCACAGCCTGCTTCCAGTCTCCGACCGGGTCAGGAATGGAATGAATGAAGCCCCTATCTAGCGGCGAGGATATGAACTGTGCCGGCTGCCGAGGCCTGACGCACTCCTCTGGGGCAATGATTAAATGAATGATAGATGAAATGAAATGATAGTGGAGAGTGTTGCTGGAATGAAATGTTGACAGGGAAAACCGGAGTACCCGGAGAAAAACCTGTCTGCCTCCGTTCTGTCCAGCACAGATCTCACATGGAGTGACCGGGATTTGAACCACGGACTCAGCGGTGAGAGGCCGGCGTGCTGCCGCCTAAGCCACGGAGGCTTCTTTAACTGACATAAAACCTTAATAATGCTCCTTGATAAAACAATATTTCAGTGGCAAAAAAAAAAAAAAACTGGCGAGAGTTGGGATCGAACCTGCGATCCTTCGATCCACAGTCAATCGCCTTAACCAAATAGCTACTCGCGCCCTCACATTGAGATGCAGACGCAACCATTCACTATCTTCAAAAGCCGCTATCTGAAGAAAATAATCCAATTCATTATCAATAAAATCAATATACATTCGTATATGTTCATACTGTTATTATATTGTATTGTCAGAACTTGGTTAATGTATGTTTTCAATTACATGGAAGCTTATTAAATAACTTACATTTTAATGGACTTCACACCGCCATTTTGTCATGAGCCCAGGCGGATTGTGCGCATGCGCGAGGGGCCAGAATTCTGCTATTTTCTATATTTATTTAAAAATATACCGTCTTATATTTGTTTATTTTAGAGACACTCTGCAAATCTACAGGCCAAGAGCTTTCGTTAGAGTGCTCTACGAAGTAAATTGGTTCTGTCGTTCTCTCTATCTCGTGATAACAAAAATCACCTTACTGTTTTAAATATATAGACTAGTTGAAACCCGTCAAAACATGACGGTCAATAGAAAAATATTTACTGAAGAATTTTCTTATATAGGCCTACTGTACATTCTTTGTACGATTATTTTTTGACTCTATTGAAACTATGAGGGCGTCAAAAGATTGCACTCTCAACATTGCAAAATACTGCTGGCCATGACTGAAAAATTGTTGGGGCAAATTGAGGCCTATACGTTCCAGAGTTTCCCCTTGAGCTTTATTGATTGTGATAAAGTATGCCAAATGAATTGGAAAATATTGCCTCTTAAAAGAAAATGATAGTGTTTTATCGGATGGTGTTAAATCAAGTCGAAGGATTAGACATCTCTGCCTAATTTTAACTGCACCTATTATTTCCAAATCCAAGCAATATGGTTGCATTTAGGAGTCCTTGGGAACCGTTCAGATTTCTAAGCAGCATAACGGGCCAAGCGTTTGGAGTATGTGGCGGCCAGTCGTTTAGTTCCAAGGGATTCAAGAACTCTGATGAGTCTAATACAACTGGCCGCAAACCATCGCTTATATTTTTGGAATATAACGAAGAAATGCGATGATGTGCAATTCCATACATTTTAAAACAATGTGGACCGTGTGCGTGTGGCACAGTAACATTGGCACCTAATGAAACGAAGGAAGGAAGGAAGCTTGCAGTTTAACGTGACCGTTAATCTCGCGATCATAAGCCACGGGACCTCCGTTTAACGTGGAATCCGAACCACAGGACATGGCCTTTCACATCAAAAATCTCACATGCATTGACCGGGAATCGAACCGACCCGCCTTGGTGAGAGGCATACAGCTTGACCGCTGCGCCATGAAACGAAGGACATAGCATTGTACTGCCGATTAGTCCCTCTGGAATTCCTTGAGATATCATCTCCAGTGAAAAATAATTGTTAAAGCCTGTCAAATATTTTATATTTATTCAGATTAATTTTACCATTACAACAGCAAAGGTCAAAGTAACCAAGTGTAGATTTCTCGCAAGAGAAATACAGTGCAGAACAATGTTTACATTTGTTCGTCAAGGACCCTAAACTGTAACGGCATAGTATCTGGAATTGTTTCTGAAATGCCATATTTATATTGGATTTTAAAAGTGGCTTCGTATTTTTCTCCGATTTCCCACTTTTTTGCGGCTAATGTTCTATTTCGTCAAATGGGTTTATTTATAGCAGCATTTCTGCCCAAATTAACGTCATTTTATATAAAACTATAGTGGCCTGCATCAACGTAGCCGCCAAATATTAAATGGCAAATAATAACTTACTTCCATTGCCAAAATCAACTGCGTGGTTAGACCCATTGTTATGCACTCTAAACAAATAATCAATAAACAATAATATTCACATATACAATGAATACTTCCATTCTCAAGTTGGTTGCTGATGAGAATGCGATGAGATTGATCGCCAATAATAAAATCCTTGCAATTTTTGCAATTTGCTTGCAAACGCAACTCAGGATGACGATCTTCATTTTGAAATAAACAGAATGAAATTGCTGTAAATAATGAATTTCCATCACCTGTTGAAGGTACAATACTTTGTATTTCCATGACAGTAAATTATGCAAGGGAGCATAGAATCACTTCGCCACTACTGGAATGAGCATAGACTCACTTCGCCAGCCACAGTAATGGAGGGAGTTTTAGAATTATATGTTCAGTGCTTGTCAAAGATCGTATTAACACAGGGAAGCCCATTCTTAAGGCTACATTCTGAGCTATTGCCCCGGATTCCAGGTTCGATCCCCGCTCTGCCAAGAAATTTAATTCTGGTCTGAGGACTGGAACGGGGCGCACTCGTGAGGCAAAACTAAGAAGAGCAAAGTTTGATTCCCATCTCAACAATCTTGGATTTGGTTTTCCGTGGTTTCCCACTTCCACTCCAGGCAAATACCGGGATAGTTCCTAACTTAAAGCCTCGGTCGTTAACTCCCCATTCCCCACATTAATTACAAATGCACACATCAACACAGCCATCCCATTAACACAGGTTATCAGAGAAAAGTTTACACTCGCACACCTGTTCGCCAATATGTTAACGCTGATGTATGTGTTTGAACTACTGGATATAAGTTCAATGTTCCCCATCTCTTGATGAATACAGTACTTTTGCATTTGTCAGTTGGCACAGGCTAGAGTAAAAGGTGGCTTTTCACCGATGTCTCAGTCTCACTCATGGCTGTGATTATATGGAAGCTACTGAGGTATGGGTGGTGCTTAGTAATGGCATTCGGGGCACAGTCAGTGCCAGTGAATGCTGTGAAAGGTTCAACTCATAGGGTTAGGACTACTGATCTGACTCAGTGAGGAAAGCAATGGCAAACTACCTCACTCCTCTTCTTGCCTAGAACGCCTCAAAATAGCGCTGCCTTGGGTTTTTGTGGGTATCTACTCACATAACGTAACGGCGGTACTTTTTGAGGATCCAACCAGCCTTCGGGCTGACTACCTAACAGACAGACAGACTTTAAAATTAATATCATTGCATTGTTGCAGCTTGGCAAATATTTTATATTTCAGCAGATCAATTTTACCATCACAACAGTAAAGGCCAAAGTAACCGCGCGTAGATTTTACGCAAGAGAAATACAATGTAGAACAATGTTTACATTTGATCGTCAAAGACCTTTCACTGTACTGCATAACATCTGGAATTGTTTCTGAAATGGCCTATTTATATTGGATTTTAAATGTGGCTTCGTATTATTCGATAACACTATAGTGACCTGCAATATCGGAGCCGCTAAATATTAAATGGCAAAAAATACTTCCATTGCCGAAATCAACTGCGTAGTTAGATTCAGTACTCTAAACAAATAATCATTAAACAACTGTATTATACAATGAAGTTCAACATGACCGTCCAGAGACTCTCATACTCAAGTTGGTTGGTGAGGAGAATGCGATGAGACTGATCGCTTACAATAAATTCCTTATAATTGTTCCTGCCAGCGAAATGTTTGGCAATAGCTTGAAAACGCAGCGCAGAATGACGTTCTTCATTTTGATATAAACAGTACAAAACTGCTCTAAATAAGCTATTTCCATCACCTGTTATAGTTTATGGCAGTACATTTTGCAGGGGAACATAGAATAACTTCGCCAACTACTGGAATGAGCTTAGGCATATACTCAATACTCACTTCGGCAGTCACCCTAATGGAGGCTGTTTTAGAATTCTATGTCTCGTGCATGTCAAAAATCGTATTAACACATGGAAGCCCACCCATTCTTGGCTATCGCCTCGGAGACCCGGGTTACATTTCCTGCTCTGCCAAGAAATTTAATTCTGGTCTGAGGGCAAAAACGGGGCACATTCAGTCTCTAGAGGTATAACTAAGAAGAGGAAGGTTTGATTCCCACCTCGACAATCTTAGATGTGGTTTTCCGTGGTTTCCCACTTCCACTCAAGGCAAATACCGGGATGGTTCCTAACTTAAGGCCTCGGCCGTCACCTTGCCATTTCCCACCTTAATTACAAATACACAAAGTAATGCAGCTATCACAATAATACGGGTTATCAGAGAAAATTTTACACTTACACACCAAAGTACATGGGGCTGAGTGACAACGATGTCGGAGCCCTTCAAACGAATTATGTTTGCCAAGTGTCTCTCATGGCGAAAGCAATTGTGGACACGCGCCAGGGCCTGGAAAACTACCTTTTCACTAATAATTTAAGAGTATATCGACGATGCATAATTTATAACTTTTAGTCTAGGATGCTACCAACTTGACCACCGAAGCATTGGGAAGAAATTGCAATATTAAAGTACATAAACAACATAGCCTACACACTCAACTGTCAGTTAATGTTCTTCAACGTTTCCCTTCTTAAAAATTCCCCTCTATAACTCTCCATCACTTGAAAACGCGCCATGTTTTGTGTTTTAAATATATCGATGCAATGGTGCTGCCATCTGTTGTTAGTTACTGAAACTATATGGGCGAGGTACTGCCATCTGTTGTCAGTTACTGCAATTGATGGCAGATATTAGCTCTTTTGACCACATGCTGTAATGCAATGGTAAAACGGAAATAAAACTTATTGAGAGGGAATGTAGGAATCTTTAACTGACATAAAACGTTACTAATAATCCTTGATAAAACAATATTTAACTATCACGCGAAAACTCGCCATCAAGGCCATGCCTTGTGTTTTAAATATATCGACGCAATCTGCTCTCAGTTACTGGATCTATATTGGCGAGGTACTGCCATCTGTTGTCAGTTACTGGAACTGATTGCAGATATTCAAACGACGTATTGAGGACATGCTGTAATGCAATGGTAAAACGGAAATAAAACGTGTTGAGAAAATGTGTAGAAATATGTATCTTTAACTGACATGAAAATGAAAATCCACAGCCTGCTTCCAGTCTCCGACCGGGTCAGGAATGGAATGAATGAAGCCCATATCTAGCGGCGAGGATATGAACTGTGCCGGCTGCCGAGGCCTGACGCACTCCTCTGGGGCAATGATTAAATGAATGATAGATGAAATGAAATGATAGTGGAGAGTGTTGCTGGAATGAAATGTTGACAGGGAAAACCGGAGTACCCGGAGAAAAACCTGTCTGCCTCCGTTCTGTCCAGCACAGATCTCACATGGAGTGACCGGGATTTGAACCACGGACTCAGCGGTGAGAGGCCGGCGTGCTGCCGCCTAAGCCACGGAGGCTTCTTTAACTGACATAAAACCTTAATAATGCTCCTTGATAAAACAATATTTCAGTGGCAAAAAAAAAAAAACTGGCGAGAGTTGGGATCGAACCTGCGATCCTTCGATCCACAGTCAATCGCCTTAACCAAATAGCTACTCGCGCCCTCACATTGAGATGCAGACGCAACCATTCACTATCTTCAAAAGCCGCTATCTGAAGAAAATAATCCAATTCATTATCAATAAAATCAATATACATTCGTATATGTTCATACTGTTATTATATTGTATTGTCAGAACTTGGTTAATGTATGTTTTCAATTACATGGAAGCTTATTAAATAACTTACATTTTAATGGACTTCTCACCGCCATTTTGTCATGAGCCCAGGCGGATTGTGCGCATGCGCGAGGGGCCAGAATTCTGCTATTTTCTATATTTATTTAAAAATATACCGTCTTATATTTGTTTATTTTAGAGACACTCTGCAAATCTACAGGCCAAGAGCTTTCGTTAGAGTGCTCTACGAAGTAAATTGGTTCTGTCGTTCTCTCTATCTCGTGATAACAAAAATCACCTTACTGTTTTAAATATATAGACTAGTTGAAACCCGTCAAAACATGACGGTCAATAGAAAAATATTTACTGAAGAATTTTCTTATATAGGCCTACTGTACATTCTTTGTACGATTATTTTTTGACTCTATTGAAACTATGAGGGCGTCAAAAGATTGCACTCTCAACATTGCAAAATACTGCTGGCCATGACTGAAAAATTGTTGGGGCAAATTGAGGCCTATACGTTCCAGAGTTTCCCCTTGAGCTTTATTGATTGTGATAAAGTATGCCAAATGAATTGGAAAATATTGCCTCTTAAAAGAAAATGATAGTGTTTTATCGGATGGTGTTAAATCAAGTCGAAGGATTAGACATCTCTGCCTAATTTTAACTGCACCTATTATTTCCAAATCCAAGCAATATGGTTGCATTTAGGAGTCCTTGGGAACCGTTCAGATTTCTAAGCAGCATAACGGGCCAAGCGTTTGGAGTATGTGGCGGCCAGTCGTTTAGTTCCAAGGGATTCAAGAACTCTGATGAGTCTAATACAACTGGCCGCAAACCATCGCTTATATTTTTGGAATATAACGAAGAAATGCGATGATGTGCAATTCCATACATTTTAAAACAATGTGGACCGTGTGCGTGTGGCACAGTAACATTGGCACCTAATGAAACGAAGGAAGGAAGGAAGCTTGCAGTATAACGTGACCGTTAATCTCGCGATCATAAGCCACGGGACCTCCGTTTAACGTGGAATCCGAACCACAGGACATGGCCTTTCACATCAAAAATC
The DNA here is from genome assembly GCA_946902985.2 of Meconema thalassinum. Lineage (NCBI taxonomy): Eukaryota > Metazoa > Arthropoda > Insecta > Orthoptera > Tettigoniidae > Meconema > Meconema thalassinum. The sequence continues at coordinate 222,084,789 of OX336391.1, forward strand.
TCACATGCATTGACCGGGAATCGAACCGACCCGCCTTGGTGAGAGGCATACAGCTTGACCGCTGCGCCATGAAACGAAGGACATAGCATTGTACTGCCGATTAGTCCCTCTGGAATTCCTTGAGATATCATCTCCAGTGAAAAATAATTGTTAAAGCCTGTCAAATATTTTATATTTATTCAGATTAATTTTACCATTACAACAGCAAAGGTCAAAGTAACCAAGTGTAGATTTCTCGCAAGAGAAATACAGTGCAGAACAATGTTTACATTTGTTCGTCAAGGACCCTAAACTGTAACGGCATAGTATCTGGAATTGTTTCTGAAATGTCATATTTATATTGGATTTTAAAAGTGGCTTCGTATTTTTCTCCGATTTCCCACTTTTTTGCGGCTAATGTTCTATTTCGTCAAATGGGTTTATTTATAGCAGCATTTCTGCCCAAATTAACGTCATTTTATATAAAACTATAGTGGCCTGCATCAACGTAGCCGCCAAATATTAAATGGCAAATAATAACTTACTTCCATTGCCAAAATCAACTGCGTGGTTAGACCCATTGTTATGCACTCTAAACAAATAATCAATAAACAATAATATTCACATATACAATGAATACTTCCATTCTCAAGTTGGTTGCTGATGAGAATGCGATGAGATTGATCGCCAATAATAAAATCCTTGCAATTTTTGCAATTTGCTTGCAAACGCAACTCAGGATGACGATCTTCATTTTGAAATAAACAGAATGAAATTGCTGTAAATAATGAATTTCCATCACCTGTTGAAGGTACAATACTTTGTATTTCCATGACAGTAAATTATGCAAGGGAGCATAGAATCACTTCGCCACTACTGGAATGAGCATAGACTCACTTCGCCAGCCACAGTAATGGAGGGAGTTTTAGAATTATATGTTCAGTGCTTGTCAAAGATCGTATTAACACAGGGAAGCCCATTCTTAAGGCTACATTCTGAGCTATTGCCCCGGATTCCAGGTTCGATCCCCGCTCTGCCAAGAAATTTAATTCTGGTCTGAGGACTGGAACGGGGCGCACTCGTGAGGCAAAACTAAGAAGAGCAAAGTTTGATTCCCATCTCAACAATCTTGGATTTGGTTTTCCGTGGTTTCCCACTTCCACTCCATTCAAATACCGGGATAGTTCCTAACTTAAAGCCTCGGTCGTTAACTCCCCATTCCCCACATTAATTACAAATGCACACATCAACACAGCCATCCCATTAACACAGGTTATCAGAGAAAAGTTTACACTCGCACACCTGTTCGCCAATATGTTAACGCTGATGTATGTGTTTGAACTACTGGATATAAGTTCAATGTTCCCCATCTCTTGATGAATACAGTACTTTTGCATTTGTCAGTTGGCACAGGCTAGAGTAAAAGGTGGCTTTTCACCGATGTCTCAGTCTCACTCATGGCTGTGATTATATGGAAGCTACTGAGGTATGGGTGGTGCTTAGTAATGGCATTCGGGGCACAGTCAGTGCCAGTGAATGCTGTGAAAGGTTCAACTCATAGGGTTAGGACTACTGATCTGACTCAGTGAGGAAAGCAATGGCAAACTACCTCACTCCTCTTCTTGCCTAGAACGCCTCAAAATAGCGCTGCCTTGGGTTTTTGTGGGTATCTACTCACATAACGTAACGGCGGTACTTTTTGAGGATCCAACCAGCCTTCGGGCTGACTACCTAACAGACAGACAGACTTTAAAATTAATATCATTGCATTGTTGCAGCTTGGCAAATATTTTATATTTCAGCAGATCAATTTTACCATCACAACAGTAAAGGCCAAAGTAACCGCGCGTAGATTTTACGCAAGAGAAATACAATGTAGAACAATGTTTACATTTGATCGTCAAAGACCTTTCACTGTACTGCATAACATCTGGAATTGTTTCTGAAATGGCCTATTTATATTGGATTTTAAATGTGGCTTCGTATTATTCGATAACACTATAGTGACCTGCAATATCGGAGCCGCTAAATATTAAATGGCAAAAAATACTTCCATTGCCGAAATCAACTGCGTAGTTAGATTCAGTACTCTAAACAAATAATCATTAAACAACTGTATTATACAATGAAGTTCAACATGACCGTCCAGAGACTCTCATACTCAAGTTGGTTGGTGAGGAGAATGCGATGAGACTGATCGCTTACAATAAATTCCTTATAATTGTTCCTGCCAGCGAAATGTTTGGCAATAGCTTGAAAACGCAGCGCAGAATGACGTTCTTCATTTTGATATAAACAGTACAAAACTGCTCTAAATAAGCTATTTCCATCACCTGTTATAGTTTATGGCAGTACATTTTGCAGGGGAACATAGAATAACTTCGCCAACTACTGGAATGAGCTTAGGCATATACTCAATACTCACTTCGGCAGTCACCCTAATGGAGGCTGTTTTAGAATTCTATGTCTCGTGCATGTCAAAAATCGTATTAACACATGGAAGCCCACCCATTCTTGGCTATCGCCTCGGAGACCCGGGTTACATTTCCTGCTCTGCCAAGAAATTTAATTCTGGTCTGAGGGCAAAAACGGGGCACATTCAGTCTCTAGAGGTATAACTAAGAAGAGGAAGGTTTGATTCCCACCTCGACAATCTTAGATGTGGTTTTCCGTGGTTTCCCACTTCCACTCAAGGCAAATACCGGGATGGTTCCTAACTTAAGGCCTCGGCCGTCACCTTGCCATTTCCCACCTTAATTACAAATACACAAAGTAATGCAGCTATCACAATAATACGGGTTATCAGAGAAAATTTTACACTTACACACCAAAGTACATGGGGCTGAGTGACAACGATGTCGGAGCCCTTCAAACGAATTATGTTTGCCAAGTGTCTCTCATGGCGAAAGCAATTGTGGACACGCGCCAGGGCCTGGAAAACTACCTTTTCACTAATAATTTAAGAGTATATCGACGATGCATAATTTATAACTTTTAGTCTAGGATGCTACCAACTTGACCACCGAAGCATTGGGAAGAAATTGCAATATTAAAGTACATAAACAACATAGCCTACACACTCAACTGTCAGTTAATGTTCTTCAACGTTTCCCTTCTTAAAAATTCCCCTCTATAACTCTCCATCACTTGAAAACGCGCCATGTTTTGTGTTTTAAATATATCGATGCAATGGTGCTGCCATCTGTTGTTAGTTACTGAAACTATATGGGCGAGGTACTGCCATCTGTTGTCAGTTACTGCAATTGATGGCAGATATTAGCTCTTTTGACCACATGCTGTAATGCAATGGTAAAACGGAAATAAAACTTATTGAGAGGGAATGTAGGAATCTTTAACTGACATAAAACGTTACTAATAATCCTTGATAAAACAATATTTAACTATCACGCGAAAACTCGCCATCAAGGCCATGCCTTGTGTTTTAAATATATCGACGCAATCTGCTCTCAGTTACTGGATCTATATTGGCGAGGTACTGCCATCTGTTGTCAGTTACTGGAACTGATTGCAGATATTCAAACGACGTATTGAGGACATGCTGTAATGCAATGGTAAAACGGAAATAAAACGTGTTGAGAAAATGTGTAGAAATATGTATCTTTAACTGACATGAAAATGAAAATCCACAGCCTGCTTCCAGTCTCCGACCGGGTCAGGAATGGAATGAATGAAGCCCCTATCTAGCGGCGAGGATATGAACTGTGCCGGCTGCCGAGGCCTGACGCACTCCTCTGGGGCAATGATTAAATGAATGATAGATGAAATGAAATGATAGTGGAGAGTGTTGCTGGAATGAAATGTTGACAGGGAAAACCGGAGTACCCGGAGAAAAACATGTCTGCCTCCGTTCTGTCCAGCACAGATCTCACATGGAGTGACCGGGATTTGAACCACGGACTCAGCGGTGAGAGGCCGGCGTGCTGCCGCCTAAGCCACGGAGGCTTCTTTAACTGACATAAAACCTTAATAATGCTCCTTGATAAAACAATATTTCAGTGGCAAAAAAAAAAAAACTGGCGAGAGTTGGGATCGAACCTGCGATCCTTCGATCCACAGTCAATCGCCTTAACCAAATAGCTACTCGCGCCCTCACATTGAGATGCAGACGCAACCATTCACTATCTTCAAAAGCCGCTATCTGAAGAAAATAATCCAATTCATTATCAATAAAATCAATATACATTCGTATATGTTCATACTGTTATTATATTGTATTGTCAGAACTTGGTTAATGTATGTTTTCAATTACATGGAAGCTTATTAAATAACTTACATTTTAATGGACTTCTCACCGCCATTTTGTCATGAGCCCAGGCGGATTGTGCGCATGCGCGAGGGGCCAGAATTCTGCTATTTTCTATATTTATTTAAAAATATACCGTCTTATATTTGTTTATTTTAGAGACACTCTGCAAATCTACAGGCCAAGAGCTTTCGTTAGAGTGCTCTACGAAGTAAATTGGTTCTGTCGTTCTCTCTATCTCGTGATAACAAAAATCACCTTACTGTTTTAAATATATAGATGGCAACAGCGAATTCGTTACTTTACGGGAATGATAAAAGTGAAATATATTTCTACAATGTAATACCAATCGTAGAAAGGAAGAAAACAAAAAAAAAACATATCCGAGGTGGGAATCGAACCCTCTCGACCATGCAAAGGATGGCAACAGAGAATTCGTTACTTTACGGGAATGAAAAAAGTGAAATATGTCTCTACAATGTAATACCAATCGTAGGAAAGAAGAAAATGAAAATAAAAGAACGTATCCGAGGTGGGAATCGAACCCTCTCGACCATGCAAAGGATGGCAACAGAGAATTCGTTACTTTACGGGAATGATAAAAGTGAAATATGTTTCTACAATGTAATACCAATCGTAGGAAGGAAGATAATGAAAATAAAAAAAAAACATAACCGAGGTGGGAATCGAACCCTCTCGACCATGCAAAGGATGGCAACAGAGAATTCGTTACTTGACGGGAATGATAAAAGTGAAATATGTTTCTACAATGTAATACCAATCGTAGGAAGGCAGAAAACGAAAATAAAAAAACATATCCGAGGTGGGAATCGAACCCTCTCGATCATGCATAATACATATTTCTAGGCAGTAAGCTTATCCCCTCGGCCATCCAGACAACTATGTGAGACTTCAGTATTAAGCTATCTAACCAGTATACACGCTCAACCTGCAGTTTAAGTCCTTCAATTCGTGGTTTATTTAATATAATTCTAATTCAATGCATATTGTAAAAACATAATTAACATTATTGGAGACCCTTTTTAATTCTCATAAACAAAGATCTCAGTTAGACGCGACCGGAATCGCCATTTTCCTTGTTGAGAAAGGCCATTGTGCGCATGCGCGGGAGTGTCAAATATTACATATTTCTTTAATCATTTAAAAATATACCGTAACATATATTTTCCTTTTAAAGAAACTCTGCAAATCTGCATGCCAAGAGCTTTCGTTAGAATGTCTTACGAAGCCAATCGGTTAAGTCGTTTTCACAATCTCGTGTGTACAAAAAACAGCTTAGTGTTTTAAATATATAGATGGCAACAGCGAATTCGTTACTTTACGGGAATGATAAAAGTGAAATATATTTCTACAATGTAATACCAATCGTAGAAAGGAAGAAAACAAAAAAAACATATCCGAGGTGGGAATCGAACCCTCTCGACCATGCAAAGGATGGCAACAGAGAATTCGTTACTTTACGGGAATGAAAAAAGTGAAATATGTCTCTACAATGTAATACCAATCGTAGGAAAGAAGAAAATGAAAATAAAAGAACGTATCCGAGGTGGGAATCGAACCCTCTCGACCATGCAAAGGATGGCAACAGAGAATTCGTTACTTTACGGGAATGATAAAAGTGAAATATGTTTCTACAATGTAATACCAATCGTAGGAAGGAAGATAATGAAAATAAAAAAAAAACATAACCGAGGTGGGAATCGAACCCTCTCGACCATGCAAAGGATGGCAACAGAGAATTCGTTACTTGACGGGAATGATAAAAGTGAAATATGTTTCTACAATGTAATACCAATCGTAGGAAGGCAGAAAACGAAAATAAAAAAACATATCCGAGGTGGGAATCGAACCCTCTCGATCATGCATAATACATATTTCTAGGCAGTAAGCTTATCCCCTCGGCCATCCAGACAACTATGTGAAACTTCAGTATTAAGCTATCTAACCAGTATACACGCTCAACCTGCAGTTTAAGTCCTTCAATTCGTGGTTTATTTAATATAATTCTAATTCAATGCATATTGTAAAAACATAATTAACATTATTGGAGACCCTTTTTAATTCTCATAAACAAAGATCTCAGTTAGACGCGACCGGAATCGCCATTTTCCTTGTTGAGAAAGGCCATTGTGCGCATGCGCGGGAGTGTCAAATATTACATATTTCTTTAATCATTTAAAAATATACCGTAACATATATTTTCCTTTTAAAGAAACTCTGCAAATCTGCATGCCAAGAGCTTTCGTTAGAATGTCTTACGAAGCCAATCGGTTAAGTCGTTTTCACAATCTCGTGTGTACAAAAAACAGCTTAGTGTTTTAAATATATAGATAGATGGGAACGTAAATCGTGAAGAATTCCTTACTTTATGGGAATAATAAAAGTAAAATATGTTAAGACAATGTATTACCAATAGGCAGAAAGAATAATTGAGAAATAAAAATATATGTCGGAGGTGGGATTCGAACTGCTTCCATTGCGCGATGCATAAATTAAGAGTTTTGAACGCTACCGTCTGAGCTACGGAATCAGTGGTAGTAGAATGCAATATTAAGTTACTTAAACAACATTCACTCTCAACAGTCCGTATAAGTTCTTCTACATTTCCCGTTTTTTATAATATTCTATTTCCGTTTATATCCTGGAAACTTCATAATCAATATTCCCCTCCTTTATTATAATTCTTATAAATAACTATTGCATTAAAACGCGGTGGACATCCGCCATGTCTGTCATTAATCAAGATGATTCTGCGCATGCACTTGAGCCAATAATTTTGCAGCTTTGTTTATAAATTTAAAAATATGTGGTAACATATTTGTTTATTTTAAAGACACTCTGCAAATCTACAGGCCTACAGCTTTCGACAGATTGCTCTACGAAGTGAATCGGTTCTACCGTTCCCTCAATCTCGCGGTAACAAAAATCAGCTTAGTGTTTTAAATATATAGATAGATGGCAACAGAGAATTCGTTACTTTACTGGAATGATAAAAGTGAAATATATTTCTACAATGCAATACCAATCGTAGGAAGGAAGAAAAAAAACATATCCGAAGTGGGAATCGAACCCTCTCGACCATGCAAAGGATGGCAACAGAGAATTCGTTACTTTACGGGAATGAAAAAAGTGAAATATGTCTCTACAATGTAATACCAATCGAAGGAAGGAAGAAAATGAAAATAAAAAAACGTATCCGAGGTGGGAATCGAACCCTCTCGACCTTGTAAAGGATGGCAACAGAGAATTCGTTACTTTACGGGAATGATAAAAGTGAAATATGTTTCTACAATGTAATATCAATCGTAGGAAAGAAGAAAAAAAAAAACCATATCCGAGGTGGGAATCGAACCCTCTCGACCATGCAAAGGATAGCAACAGAGAATTCGTTACTTGACGGGAATGATAAAAGTGAAATATGTTTCTACAATGCAATACCAATCGTAGGAAGGCAGAAAGCGAAAATAAAAAACATATCCGAGGTGGGAATCGAACCCTCTCGATCATGCATAATACATATTTCTACAGGTGTATTTTCCAGAGTTGGAATCTGACAGTTCGGCGGACAATCGTTGAACTAAAGGAAGCGTTGCCATGTATGCTACTCGCCACCACGTGCGTACTTTCACCCTACCGTTCTTTTCCTCATGCTCATAATATCATTAGCACCGTTAATACATTTATTACAATTTTACTCAGATGGTTTTCAAAAATCTTAAACAAAGCAATGCTTAAAACTGTTCGGTTTACACTGTAAAAGCACGTCAAATTGAGGAGAGGCCTAAAATATTGTAATGAATAGCAATAGCAATATTACGAATAGCCTACTATCATAGAGCAAAAATGTTCCAAGCGAAACGACAACACGTGATAGTTTCCGTGTTATTTAGCAATTTATATCTCCTGTAGAATAAGTTTCAAGGCACAAGAAACACACAAATGTATGACAAAATATAGGCCTATGTTCATTGTATAGCCTAGGCTATTAACTCACCCTTTTGAAGACAGAAGCTAATTACTGGGAAGAGGCTCTATCCCATCCATGGCATCATCATCATCATCATCCCGGTCCTCTCCGTCACTAGTCTTACTAATTCCAAGAGCAGAGGCAGTACGCTCCTGCGCGCGACTGAATGGAATTAATGGTTCGCCTGATGCTCGGATATTTTCTCCCTCCCTTTCAAAAAAAAATCCCGCGCGGCGATAATCATCTTCCTCCCATGGCTTCGAATAGGTACACCTCGACCAGTTCTTGATGATTCCTGAACTGGATGTGTCCTCGGTCTTCCTCTACGAGAAGTCATTCTTAAAAACGTCACCACTCGCAAACAAAAACAAAGCTAACCTTAATCTAATTCACACGAACCTAAGCTTAAACTGACACTAATGAATTATAAATATAAGTATAAAGTATAAATAAGTATAAATCCTACACGAAAAAGTAATTAACTAATTAATTCAAAACAATTTTAACGCAGCAAGGTCAATGTGTGCACTCTGGAAGCAACCAAACAAGCGACTGGTCAAACGACAAGCACGTGGCCAAAGAGCGTCATTCAAATTGGCAGCGCTGTATGGTTTCCATGGCAACAAGCCTTGCGTGCGATCTAGCCGTCAACTATTTTTGCATAGTGGCGCCGAAATGTCAGATTCCAACTCTGGATAATACAACTGTAGGCAGTAACCGTATCCCCTTGGCCATCCAGACAACTATGGGACACTTCAGTATTAAGCTATCTAACCAGTATACACACTCAACCCGCTGCTTAAGTCCTCCAATTCGTGGTTTATTTAATATAATTCTATTTCAATGCATATTGTAAAAACATAATTAACATTATTGGAGACCCTTTTTAATTCTCATAAACAAGGATCTCAGTTAGACGCGACCGGAATCGCCATTTTCCTTGTTGAGAAAGGCCATTGTGCGCAAGCGCGGGAGTGTCAAATATTACATATTTCTTTAATCATTTAAAAATATGCCGTAACATATATTTTCCTTTTAAAGAAACTCTGCAAATCTGCATGCCAAGAGCTTTCGTTAGAATGTCTTACGAAGCCAATCGGTTAAGTCGTTTTCACAATCTCGTGTGTACAAAAAACAGCTTAGTGTTTTAAATATATAGATAGATTCCTGGTATGGTATCAAGTGAGGATAGTTGGCTGTTCTTTTAAAATGTAGATATTTTAGGAATTTCTTTTGTGTGTTTTCAATCATTGAGGTATATGTCTTGCATCTAGGACTCCATATAATGCTAGCATATTCTAGTTTCGGTCTGACTAGTGTGTTGTAGAGGTGGATACGCGTGCTTATGTTTTTGAATGGTGTTGTATTCCTGATAACAAATCCAAGTGTCTAGTTTAAGTCAGCTATCTTTTAAGTATATGGGGGGTAAACGTTAGTTCTGTATCTAGAAACACACCGAGATCTTTGTTTTCATGAACGGGTTTCAGGATACTGCAACCTAACTTGTAATTAAAAACGATAGGGTTTATACTCCGGGTGAACGACATTGAGATACATTCTATTACGGTTAATCCTAAAATCTACTGGCATCCAACCGTAGGGGTGAGGGGTCGACTTCTTCCATATATCCAGCTTTGCCTTCTCCGGTGAGACGATAAGCATCTCAGATGTCCTGAGGAAGCTCTTTCGGGTCCTCAGCCGTTGTTGAGGAGTATATATCCTTGCAGTGGGTGGGCGCTGTTCTCTTCCACTCTCAGCCTCTCCCTGTTGGAAGCCACCGCTCTGCTTACACAAGGTGGTGCTATTCCAGCCAGGTAGTAGAACTTATGTGTTGGGGTAGGTTTTAAGCAACCTGTTATCAACCTACAGGTTTCGTTCAGAGCTGTATGTATCTGCCTGGCATGAGATGACCTGTACTGCCCCCGTAATTGAATTATATAGAGACCACGGTGGCTATATTGGAAATTATAAAGAAAGTTATGGCTGTCATAGTTATGACGTGGGTAGTCATGACGTAAGCACGGATGACGCAGACGTTATGCCAGCAGGCTACTTGAGCTGAGATTCTCAGTGACGTCAGCATTTATTCGAGAAAGATCCGAGATCTACGACGCAGTCGCAGAAAACCTGGAATTCTGCTGAGGAAGAAAGTATGCTATTGGAGGGGAGGCTTGAACCAATGAACGATAGTTTGAAGGAAGACGGAGATTGCTGAAACTATGGTATTTTTATTACTTTTTGGAATGCAGAATTGTGGAAATCCATTTGCAGTAGAGGCATTGTTCTGGAATTTTGGTGAAATTTATTTTCAGTTTTTGAATTTTGAAAATCCGTCATGTATTGACGAAGTTGGAACTTCTAGCGATGACGCAGTAACACGCGATGGAAGGGATGGATACGCCCCTCATGATGTTTATAAAAGGCCTTGCGCAGAAGAGAGGAGTCTCATTCTCAGATCATCAATCGTCTCATTCTCAATCGTCTCATTCTCAATCGTCTGATAGCTCAATCGTCAGATCTCAAATAGTCATTTCAGTGAAACGTCGAGTGAGATTATTAGTAAGAGTCGTCTTTAGAACGCGTGGTGAAGCCACTGCATTAAACGAGAGTCGAGCATGCAAGCAGTGCAAGTTTACTGTGAGTAAATCTAGGTGAAGTTGAAACGCACATTATAACGCGTCTACAAGATTAGCTATGAACAGTTAGTGGTCGCCTATAAGCTAATTCTCTTGTGCATTGCTACAGTAAGGAGTGTAGAAAAGTTGAACAATTTCGAGGAATTATTTTGGAAGTTATTGGCAATTTTAGACGACTGACAAAAGTGATTCTCTCGCCACTTGAGAAGCACTTTGTATCGCCAGAATCTACGCCACGGCTGACACGGCTAGTGAAATAGGGAGACTTCAGATTGCTTTTGTGACACAATGCTACAGTATTATGGAGCAGTTTAATATGGCAGTTTGTTCTACTATTACTATAACCGAAGAGAAGATGGAAGGCTAAAGGACTTTAATGCAATTGGGACATATTTCAACGGAGTAAGATAGCAGCATGGAACTTCGCTAATTGCTATTCCACACAAGCGAACATGTGGTGAATAACCATCTACACCCATGTTTCGTGGTTCAACGCTGAATACTATCAAACAGCAATGGAAATGATTTCATACTCACTGAATATGAATATTTCTTCGGAAATTACTACAAAAACTTCATGGCGATTTTCTACTGGAACTTCAGGGATTTTTCAAGAGAGGTCAGGGTTGTCCCGACTCACAAAGAAGATTATTGCCGGAAGGATGTCGTTCGTCTTCACGGAGCAGTGCAATTTCCGGGGGAGGAAGCAGTTCGATTCTCCGAGAGTGCTGTTTCTTGTTTCGAGGATGGAGCTCAGCTTTAACTTGGTGAAATGGATCCATCAGCAGTCTTCTTTGGGGAATTTTCCTCTGGAACGTCAATCGGCAGATAAGGTAGTCGTGAACGTTTATTGTATTTGAGTTTCTTAGCAATATTTGAGCAACCATTTTCCCATATTTTTGTCCTCATGTATTTTGCCTGATATTCTTGTTTGAGATTCCTATTCTCAGTTCACCTTGAGGAGTTATGCCTTTTTCGACGATTTATTAAGACATAGTTATGTCATGGGCATAGTTAAACGATTTTGGATCAGTTGAGACTGATATTTAGATTTTTCAGTAATTTGCTTATTTTTTTTGTAGTCTCGATTTGACTGTAAGTTAATGATTTTTATGGCAGATTTAAATTCAGACAGCGTGTCATTTTATTAAAGTAATTCTACCCCAGTTTTATTACTTTGACCATTTTTCTGTCATCATCAAGAAGGAAGAACATTTAAATGATTTTAGAGCGTTAAAATCCATTACGTTGTCGACGATCTTGGAAATACTAGTCGTTATTTGAATTGATTGCAACACAGACATTTATCGTCAGTTATGAACGACCATTGCATCATAGACCATTTTGTGAAAGATGAACTTTAATTATGAATTATTGAATGCATTAAAGTCGTGAACTTTTGTTAGGAGTTTTTTCTCAATTAGAGATTTATATAATGATGTTTGCATTCCCCAGTCTAATTGGATTCTATTCGACTATTTTGCAGTTTAGTCGCACTTTGTTTGATGATAGTATTTTTATACTACAATTCTTTGAAGATGTTAATCTTAAATTTTGATAGACCAGACAGGCGTATATAAGCGTATTCACTATTAAATTTGTTTGTGATTGGCAAATTTTTACTTCATTACGATTCATGAATGAAATCCACGAAGGTTAAATGACAACAGTTTTGAAACAATTAATGATTATAAGAATTTTTAAGTGGAACTATGAATGTATAATCGCTAGTGCAGCGGACATGTTGAAAGTCGCTGATGTATAATGCCCTTAAATAATTGGAGGAGATTCCCACAGTAATTAATGATGTTAAAGAATGTGTTAGTGGAGGTTTTTGTAAATTCTGTGGAAGATTTTGATGCCATATATTTTAATATATGATGAATTTTGGGCCTAATTTTAATGCAGTTTGTGCATTATTTTGTAAGCGAAGTATTTTCCGCTGGAGTGTATTGTCATAGTCCGTTGAAAATTAATCAAGTGAATTTACTGTTATAATTAACAAGAGTTTTGAAAGAATTTGAGATAAGATTTTGAATGAAGATTACCGTCACAAATAATTATAATTATTACAACCTTTATTAAACCAGATTGTGACATTAACATGTATAACTAACCTTCATTGGTCGATTATATTAACACGATTATGAATTTACCGACCGGATGAACATGTGGTTAAATGTATTTCTTAAATTAATAATTTAAATAATTTAAATGTTGATATTGTAAATAATGATGTAAATATCTTTGACAATAATGTGGAACGAAAGTAATGTTAAAGGCGTGTTTAAAAATTTTTGTAATTATCTTCGACAATATTATAAACAATTTCTAATTGTTATAAATAATTTATGTGATTTTGTTATAAACATTTAAGAGTGTGTTTTATACTCTAAACTATGCTTATTAAACATTTGGATGATAACTTAACAAGTTTAGGGATTGTCAGAATAATCCAGTGGTATGTGAGTAAAGCATTTGAAAGATTTGCGTCAATATATATGAGTTGTCTTGCAGACATTTAAAGCTTTGAGAGGGAGCTGAATTCTTACGCAGTGTGGCGTGACAAGTGAGCCCCCATTTGACAGGTGTACGTCAGGTTGAAGAGTAGATCGCAGCTGGTCAGACAACTGGTTATCAGCGGGCGAGGTCGATACTCTGGCCTTGCGCCTATAAATACAAGTGTCATGTTTATTAAAAGAAACTAAATGCTCTATATATATGTGTCTCATCCTGACTTCCTTATCCAATCCAAATGTGTTTTGAATGTTACGTTATTTTGAGCTCATGGGAGCTAACATATTGTTTGAGAACTTTGCAAGTCCTTCAAGTGGACATAGTCAGATTGACTTGGGCTACTGATAGCCACATTTATTTTGTTGAGTTGTTAAAATCATACCCTTTATTTGAATTAAAAGCTTTTGTACAATTCAAAGTTCTCGTCTTCGTTCTGGTTCATTTTTAAATGTCATGGTGAAGGTTATTGTGGGAGCATACTTTAGAGATCCTGTTGTCAACCCAATCCCCGAGATAATTTTTAAGAGGTAAGTAAAAGTAAGTATGAACCCTCGTCTATTTTGGTGTGTTCCACAATAATTTTTCTTGGTAACTTCTGTGCTCAAACCTCGGTAGTATCTGTCAGTGCCATTTTCATTGGTGCAGCTGAGCCGGTGCGATTAGTTGTTGGCAATCCGATTGAGGGGGCGGATATCTGACAGCCTACTATCCGGGTAAACGGGGACAGTACCAAACTGGGGAAGCAAATTCAGCAGTAGAAAAGCACAATGCCATTGCAGAAGTGCGAATCGTCTCTGGAAGTGAGCCCCATTGTGTCCCTACTAGTTTGAGAATCAGGTTGTTTCGTGTGGAGATTTTCATTTTGTTGTGGGTTTTAAATGTAAGAGCTCTATCAAGGGTTACTCCCAAGTATTTAGGGGTGTGACAATGCTGCAATCGGATACCTGACCATTCTATGCGTAACTCACGATGAGCTTCCCTGTTCTTAAAGTAGAAGGCGCATACTTGTGTCTTAGATGGATTTGGTCTGAGTTGGTTCCAACTGTAATAACTTGATAGATTTCGCAGGGAAGATGTCAGATCTATTTCCACTGATTCAAAACTTGCGCTCTGTGCAGCAAGGGCTAGGTCGTCTGCATACAAGAAGCTTCTTGTGTCTGGGGACAGTGGCTGATCGTTGGTATAGATATTGAAGAGAATTGGAGCTAGGACGCTTCCCTGAGGTAGGCCATTTTTCTCTACTCTCCAACGACTGCGTTTCCCCTGGAAGTCCACAAAAGACCTATGGTTTTGAAGGAGAGTGTTGATAAGTCTAACTAGATGGAAATCCTTGGTCATATTGAACCCTACGGTATTAGGCTGACTGGTGTCGAACCTGCATCTCTGGGATAAATAAGAACAGACTAGAGATACCAGCAAGAAACGAACACAAGATCTTTTGAGGGAGTTTAAGCTATAAAACCCCTAGAGAAAGTACACAGGAAATCACTGTTGTGATATAAACAAATTCAGACATTATTTGTTAATATAATGTAGAAAATATTAGCAGAATACGGCAGTATTGGGCTGTAAGAGGCATACAATTCTGGACTTAGTGCAGAGAGTTGGAACTCTTGACAGATTGAAAATGAGCCTGGAATATAGGCGTGGTTTCGTGGCCCCATGCCAGTCACTAGGACCTATTTACGCTGTCTGAGACAAGGCAGGACAGTAATATATGGGTAAGAGAATCCCCGCCACATAAGGAGAGGTCCAGTGGGGTGAGAAGATGCCAGAATAATTTAATGATAACTCGTGAATGGAGTAACTCAAGAGACATGAGGATTGCACCTATGTGAATGAATTGCCAATATGCTAATTATCAAGCCATCAAACATTGAAATCGAGGCAGATTTAATGTAACGCGCAAGGGCATTGAAGGAATGAGTCCAGCGCCATAATCTGACCATGTCTTCGGGGAAGAACCAATGACGCGGCGTGGGGACGCGCTGGCAAAGGAAATTAATATTAATAAATTGGCCGATCGATCCTCGGGCACACAGGCGGATATGTAATCAGTGTGGCAAAATGGACCAGGAAAACGTTATTTCAAGACCAGAAATGTACGGAGAGAGGAGATGAAGCTCCAAGGAAATTTTAGACCTACTTTTCGCCTCCAAACAGATATAAATAAGGTCAGTGGAGCGAGCAGTCGAGGTCAGTTGAACCCTACTCTAGTGCGGAGCGCACGTTCCCTGAGTCCAGGAGGGGGACGCGCGAACTTTAACATATTGAGTGTTCAACATAGTAACCATGCAGTATAACGCACTAATTAGAACAATAAATTAATAAGGGTAGTTGTGCCATACTTTTATAGTCGGCAGTACAAGTGATTACTATTGAGTACGCAGTAAATGTACCGTGTGGTGTACAAGTTGACAATGTCATATTAGGCAAATCGTACCTCATGACGAGGAGATATTATGTGGTATCATAATAATGTACGTGGAACTGTCCAAGGCTTTGTTATAAGCAGATCATTCAAGGGGACTGTAAGTTCGGCCGAAGGACAATTGAAAGTGGTAATTGTACATGTACAATGTACAATGGACGAGCGCAATATACTGTATAAGCTATTGGTTAGACATAATAATAGGATGTCGAACTGCGCAGGTATAAACTTTGTTATACGAGCGATGCAATTTCGCATGGATACCACTGTAATTAATGCTCAGGAATATGTGGAAGCATATCTATGCTATATCGGGAAATTATCTCAGGATAGAAATTGATCGACAGATTGGGGACCGCTTGGAATCGTCCGGCAGTGTATAGAGACTTTCGAACGAGATGCGGGATATTCGTGAAGGAAAGATCTTCAACGCCTGCATTTCTGAAATTCTGCAAGGAAGGGTCAACCATTAAGAAATGTACATAGTGATCGTGTGATTTTAGTGATGGTCATTTAAATATGTGTAAAATTACCAGTGTAATAATTCAGATATTAATGTTGTATTGATTTTAGTCAAGATGAGATGTCTTTGTACATCATTGAGTGGATAAATCGTTACCACTAATGTAAAAATGGCAATTGAGTTAAATAGAAAGTAAACGTAACGAACACGGATGTTCGGTTATTGATTATATGAATACGGTTACATTGTGTCGGTATAGGGGAAAATTTATGTCAGAAATAATCATAATAATGAGAATAAATGAATACATCAGGGAAAAATGTTTGTAAGCATTATATGTGCTAAGTTGAATAACTGTGTATCCAAGCAGTAGCATTACAAGTGGTGGGCAAAGCAAAGGAATTTGATATCAGGGTATGTTATGATAATGGAAATATATGGAAGAATATAGGAACTGGAAGGGTTTAATGGTGAATTCAACCTCAGCTTGTTGAATAAGCTTATAAGAAGTAATTGATAGAGATTATCTTATTAATTAAAGGACGGGATCATCTCACAATGGTCATGGGAGCCAGGTAGTCTAATCGACGTGTGAAATCTCGTATAGCCAAGGGCATACAGAGAGGTATTATTGTTGCAATCGAGCGTATTTAGTGAAGGAGACCCTAGCTCTGAGTATTGCTATGAAATGTTCCGGGTTCGAATCCAGTGGTGCATGGGAGGATAACAATGGACACCTCAGCATGACACCTGATATCGACCGAGAACTAGCTATTGTGTGAATAAATTCAGCTCCTGGGAGTGAATTTGGACGGCAGAAAGTTGTGCCTGACCGTGTTTTTTGACAAAAAGATGCCGGCTATTCCAATTCGACATGTGTTTGATGAATCTCGTTCCTTCATATAAATGTAAATTGGACCTGTTGAGGCCAGCTATTAATATCCTAAGGATAGGAATAAATGCTTAAACAATTCCATATTCCGTCTTGCATACAGTTGAGTTAGATCATCTGTGTTGTGCGGGTCATTGGTACGGCACTATTGTATTTGAAGCCATGTGCTACTGCTTGGGAAGAAAAGGGAAAGGACGAGGTAGGTAACAAGCGTTTTGTTACAGCCCGTCGCGGACCCATTGTATACAGGAAGGGCCATGGGGAAGAGGCTTTAAACTACCCAGGCTTGGAGGGTGACGTTTAAAGTGGAAAGACTTTGAAACCCTGTTTGTTATAAAAGAATCATTGTAGTATTGTATAATGAATTTGTGTGGTTTGAAACACATTGATATTTAAGGATCATTCTGATAACTTAATACTTGGCAAACTTATGAGATGTTAAAAGTTGCATTTTTATACTGACATTGTCACCTATTTCCGAAGGTGGATACCAGATGTCACATGCTATGCCCACGCAAGGGTAGCATAAAACCCCACCCGACACAGCGGTAACGGAATCATTGGAATTGAACTCATTACGGCATACAGTGGATCTACATAAAGGGGTAGAATTACAAGTAACAGTGGAGTTGCAATTAAAATATGATGTGCAACCCATAAATTGGTTAATGCATGGTAGAGAATTTTGGTGGGAAGAGAAATACAGAACATAATTGTATGAATAATGTAAAGTAGGATGTGTTGAGAATAAACACCTAGATCTCGAAATTGAAGGGGTCACAAATAGGTGACGTAAAATTGTAAGTACAGTTGTATGTGTATTTTACCAGTGCATCAGCGCACCTGAGAATGAATTTCATGTTAAATTCATGGTAAATGAATCAATAATCATTTGGATTTGCGAGGATAAAATGCGAATAATAGTGGATTGAAGGTATAAGTTTTGCATTGTTTTGTGTTTTTGTTGTTGGGATTGTGTTTTTGTTTGTGTGAAGCCATGATTTAGAGCTACATTAAAGTCTTTAGAATAGAGCTGTGCCTTATCATTTTAGAGTTGAAACCTTTTAGTATCAGATCAAAAATATGCAACTGCTCAGTGGGTGAACGGTACACGCCTGAGGACTGATGCTAGCTGGAGGCAGAAGCATGTTTTCCATGGAAATTATTCACATGGGTACATGGGATTTGGTGCCCTGTACAGTGATTTGAGCTAAAGGTACAACTTAAGTCGGTCAAGATCTGATGTAAACAACTCTATTAACGTAACGAATAAAATGAATTAGGGGAAGGACCGCACCTAACCTTAGCTAAGCTCCGATACAAACAAACATAAATTTTGTAAATGATCTCTCTTTTATTTATCATGGTGAGGCCCAAGGTGGGGCATTCGACAGTAAAACCTAATCCTTCGATGGTTTCTGCGATGTCGTGCGATGGATAACCTTGTCACAACCCTATCTTATATTTATCATGGCGCCCAAGTTTGAGGATCTTATGGGATTTAGGGAAACCCCATAGATTTTATATGGTATTTCATGGGGAAAACCATAATAATTATTTTTTGCCACAAACGGTGTTTGAGCGATTTTTAAGTTCAGTAGACTTTTGAAGTAAAGCAGAGTCTCTCTATTGAGAAGAGAAGTGCCCAAGGGTACGAGCGCTACACACCCAATTCACAATTTATCCAAAATCCAAATTTTAAGTACAATCTTACAATATGTGTACAGTGTCTTGAATCTCTCTTCAAAACGAATCCATACATGTATCCGTGAAGCGTGCCTATATATCTCAAATTGAATTGTTGTACGAATGGCTGGTACGGAGGGAATATTGCGAGGTATTGCAGAGCTAAGACAGCATTTTGACGCTGTCAATGAACAGAATAAGCTGGAAGCCAAGGCTTTCCAGGATGAAATAAATAACCGTTTAGATGCCAATCAGGTGGCAATGAATGCAAATGAGGTTGCAATGAACAATAATTATTATTTCTTTGTGCAACATTGTTGAAAATATTACATAGTCTGTTCAGCGGTGAAATTTTGAGGGCAGATGTCCCGGTTATTTTAATTTCAAATGTGATATTGTTCCTAGAATTGATGCGTGGTACATGGAAATTTAAGGGAGGAAGGAATCCGGAATCATCAATTGAATTGTTTATAATTTTGAAAAGGGATTTCATAGTATGTACTTTCTTCGTATTTCTAAACTGTCTAGATCAAAATTTATTAGCAACTAGTTTAAGCCCGTCAATACATGACGGTCATCGGAAAAATATTTACTGAAGGATTCTCTTATATGCATTTTTTGAGCGATTACTTTTTGACACTGTTGCAACTTTAAGGGCGTCGAAAGATCGACTTCGCCACATATAACTGGCCATGACTGAAACCTTGATGAGGCAAATAGACCCCTACACGTTCTAGAGTTTCCCCACGAGCTTTATTGATTATGATAAAGTATGCCAAGCGAATTGGAAATTTGGAAAATGGAAGTGTTTCATCGGATTATGTTAAATCAAGTCCAAGGAGTATAGCTCTCTGCGCTATAGGCCTACTATCTGCAGTTATTATTTCCAAATCCAAGCAATTTTTATACATATTTCTTACAAATAATCTGGTTCCATTTACGAGCCCTTGGGAAACGTTCAAATTTCTCAGGAGCATTACTATGGTTCAAATTTTTAGAGTAAGTATATGTCGAGGTAATCAACTTATTTCCAAGGAATTCAAGAATTATGTAGGAAACATAGTAACTGATTTCATCTTCAGTATTAAGCATTTAACGGTGGTGTATATTTTTGAACTACTGGATATAAGTTCAATGACTTTAAAATTAATTTCATTACAGTGTTCATTTTTTGGTGTAAGAATTCGAACTTCCTTCGCAGAACTGAATGTATCGCCGTAAATCTCAGCCACGATATCATCATGAGTTGGAAGTCTGGCTGGTAATTCAATAACATTTGATTCGTCCCCCTACACAAAGGGTAGGCGTCGTTAACTTGTACCAAAAAATCAGAATATTCCATTTTATCTGGTTTCAAGCGCGTTTTATGTAGGGGGCGTATTTTGGAGAAGGGCCAGGGAGAAGAGTATTTGCTACAATTGTGAATAACTGTTTGGCGAGAAGGCACAACAGGCGAAACCTACCTGAAGTCTCCTCCAAGGACAATAACTTTCCCACAAAAGGGAATAATGTTGTTACGTATAATATATTTAAGAAGTCGATTCTCACACATTATTGAATGAATATATGCCATTGTGGCTTCACCCCATATTATGATAATCGAATATCGTACGCTAGATTGGAATTTAATTTTATTTAGACACTGAACTCTCATTTAAGTTGAGAGGTATTTTGAATGCTGAATGTAGGGCCCTTGCAAAATATTGTCTAAATTTTTAGGTGTGCCCTCCCTGATGTAAGAATTCACTTGATTTACAGATCTGACTTGATTAGCTTGTGAGGAGTCTAATACAACTGGCCGTTAGAACCTTCGCTTATATTTTTGGAATATAAGGAAGAAATGCAATGATGTGACATTCCAGAAATTTTAAATCAATATGGACCGTATTCATGTGACACGGTAACATTGGCACCAAAGGAAACAAAAGACATAGCATTGCTGTACTGTCGAATATTGTCTCTGAAATTCCTTGATATATCATCTCAAGTCAAAAATTGTTTCAGCCTGTCAGGTATTTTATATTCGGCAGATCAATTTTACCATTACAACAGGAAAGGCCGAAGTAACCAAGCGTTGATTCCTCCCAAGAAAAATACAATGCAGAACAATATTTACATTTGTTCGTTGAGGACCCTCCACTGCACACACGTGCGAGAACTCTCACATGTGTTTAAACCGCCCACCCGGCTTCATTGTTATGCGGGCTCGACGCGACACAGTTCTGGCAGGGACTATATTCGCAATTTCCTTCGGGATTAGGGTACCACCCATTACAACTGGGTACAGTCGTGTCGACCGACTGAAAAACATTAAATTTTGATTACTAAGGCAACAATGAAAAATGTCTTCAAATACCATAATATTGTATGCTTATTTACGAAGTAAACCGGGAAAGTCGTCCAGTATTTGTAATGTCAGAGTTTCAACGTATTGTAGGCCGACATTATTGTCGCATAACAGGCAAAGGTACGGTTCATTAGTGGAATTTCATGAAACAACATTTTCGACATGCCTTGTATGTTTCATACGGCACCGAATGGACTGAGAAAAACAAAGGAGTACCGTAACGCATGGTGCGTTTTCAAAGACATCCAGAAGGAAGCCACCGAGGGGGGTGGATTCACTGCATATATTTTTCGTAATGTGTTGGGATTCGTACTACAGAAATTCCCGGCTTTTTCAAGAAATTTAATGCTTAGTTGAAGCCTGGAACGGGGTACACTCAGCCTCGTGGAGAGAAACTGAGAAGGGGTGGGTTCGATTCCAAACTCAACCATCCTGGAAGTGGTTTTCCGTGGTTTACTACTTCTCGTCCTGGAAAGTACCACGATGGTTCCTAACTGAAGGCCATGGCCGCTGCATTCCTAATCCTATCCCCAATTTACACATACACACGCTAGTGCAACCATCACAATAACACAGATTATCACAAAAATTCCATACACACACACACCCATGTATACGGGGCTACATGACCACGATGTCCAAGGCCTTCAAATGAAATAAAACCTGTCTACACATAAAAACTGCAAAATGGTGAAAGGAATATTTGGCATTATTTTTCTCTGTAAGGATAGCATTTTTCTATTTATGCTGACTAACTGTCCATACGATAGCATAGAGAATACTACAGCCCTTGATTCACAATCGGCGACAGTTTTCCCATGTGCAACAATATACCAAATCTTCTGTAGCAATAATGACTAATACCGGTATTGCAATGTAGGCTACACAGTGAAACCAGCCATCTGAAAAAAATACATTAATTATGTACATACAGTAACAACCATTTTCTTTATACTACATGGGCCGATTTGACTTGATAATTATGCCAAATATCAATTTAAAAAAAGAGCTTTGCATACTTAAAATGAACACCATCGCATAGTCTAGTTGTATCTCGTCTTGATGGCAAATAAAAATTCGTGCTATTGCAACAAATACGGTACAAAGATAATTGTAGCCTATAAGCCTACTCACTTGTCTTTTAATTCACTGTAATATTACCCTTTATCTCAATTGTATAATTTGACACAAATAACTCCCGAAAATTCAATTTGTTTTGTGAAATTAGTTGTCTTAGGTACGATTGTCCTTCAAACAGGCGTTGGCATGTGTCATTAGCAAAACGGCTACAGCTTGCACATGAGCATTGAAATGGCAAGTGAGGAGCAGCCGAAGCAGGCCTATAGTTGCTTACATTATATATACAATCTCATAACAACATATGCTGCAAAAGAACGATCGGGGCTACATGACTGCGTTGTCGCAGCCTCTAAACTAAGGAACCATAAAGAACGTACAATTAGTAAGATTTTAAACAGTTAAAAAGCATTGTGTGTTATAATTTGTCTCAGAGTAATCCATTCTTCGAGTAGTTTTAATTATATCATGTGTAACTTACAGAATCCTGTTCTACTTACGGTATTCTATGGATATATGCGACATTAGTGCCCGGGTGGAGTAGATAGAAGTTAAAGACATCATGACGTAATTTGGGAACCGATTGTCCTATACCAGTTTCAACCGCCTGGTGAAGTGGCTCTTGTTTTGTCTTTGCCACTCCAAGAATCCCGAGGGATGACGAAACATTCCGACTGTGCACGAAAATAGCACAGGAGTTTGTGCTCGCGATATCTAAGACTCAATTCCAGCCAACTCCTACATAACTCATAAAATGTAAAACGTTAATAATACTCCTTGATAAACCAATATTTCAGTTTAAAAAGAAAGGTGCCGAGAGTTGGGACCGATCCTGGGCTCCTTCCAACCAGAATCAGTAACCTTAACCACGTAGCTACTCGCGCACTCCTGTTCAGTTACTGGCGCAATCATTCGCCATCTTTATAACTCGCTGTCTGGAGATAAAGAAATCAATGTTGAACATTCGTATACGTTCATACCGTTACTATATTTTATTGTCAGGACTTGGTTAATGTCCGTGTTCAATTACACGGAAGCTTTATACACGCGTACAGTTCTTAAATAAATTACATTTTAATGGACTTCTCACTGCCATTTCAGTCATGAGCCAAGGCGGATTGTGCGCATGCGTGAACGGCAAGAATTCTGCATTTTTCTAAATTTATTTAAAAATATACTGTAACAAATTTGTTTATTTTAAAGATACTCTGCAAATCTACAGGCCAAGAGCTTTCATCAGAATGCACTACGAAGTAAATCGGTTCTGTCGTTCTCTAAATCCCGTCTTAACAAAAATCACCTTAGTGTTTTAAATATATTGACTAGCGGACCCGTGCGAGAAATCTCGCATGTTCATAAACCACACTTTCCCCAATAGGTTTATAATGAGACATTAAGGAGAAAGGTTATGTTTTTATTTCAACCAAATGATTATAGAACACTTATTTACATTTCAGGATAATCGACAGTAGTGGCTACGCTGGCTAAAGCGCGGCGTTAGGTCATGGGGCCAAGCTCTCTGCTAACTCGGTAGACGCGTGGGTTCGAGCCCCACCGTCGGCTGTCCTTGAAATGGTTTTCCGTGGTTTCCCATTTTCAACACCAGGCAAATGCTGGGACAGTACCTTCAGACAGGCCACGGCCGCTTCCTTCCACATCCTTGCCCACTTTCATACATTCATCTCATCTCTCATCCCGACGCGCAGGTCGCCCACGGGCGTCGACTAGAAAGACCTGCACTCCGCCTCTCAGGAGGCTACACGACAAAAAGAAAACAGGATAAAGGAAAGACCTCAGAATGTCAATATGACATGAAACAGGCGTCACAGCGGCCCGTGGACAGCAATTATGGAGCGTATTTTCCTACATCAACGGTGTTTGCAAATCGCACACTTCGTTCAATTTTTTAAAGTATTTTTTAAAAGAAATTATAGATATTTATGAAATTATAGTGTAATAAGTCACTGCTAATGTCTATTCTCTTTCATTTGAATGCTCATTTGTCATGATCGGTCGCTTGTGAGCGGCGCAGGAGGGATGCATACTACTGAAATAATATATAGGCTACTAGTTGAAACCCGTCAAAAAATGACGGTCAATAGAAAAATATTTACTGAAGAATTTTCTTATGTAGGCCTACTGTATATTCTTTGTACGATTATTTTTTGGCTCTATTGAAACTATAAGGGCGTCAAAAGATTGCACTCTCAACATTGCAAAATACTGCTGGCCATGACTGAAAAATTGATGTGGCAAATTGAGACCTATACGTTCCAGAGTTTTCCCTTGAGCTTCATTGATTGTGACAGAGTATGCCAAATAAATTGGAAAATATTGCCTCTTAAAACAAAATGATAGTGTTTTATCGGATGCTGTTAAATCAAGTAGAAAGATTAGACCTCTCTGCCTAATTTTAACTGCACTTATTATTTCCAAATCCAAGCAATATAGTTGCATTTAGGAGCCCTTGGGAAACGTTCAGATTTCTAAGCAGCATAACGGTTCAAGCGTTTGGAATATGTGGAGGCAAGTCATTTAGTTCCAAGGAATTCAAGAACTCTGAGGAGTCTAATAAAACTGGCCGCAAACCGTCACATATAATTTTGGAATATAACGAAGAAATGCGATGATGTGCACCTCCATACATCTTAAAACAATGTGGACCGTATGGGTGTGGCACAGTAACATTGGCACCAAATGAAACGAAGGACATAGCATTGTACTGCCGATTAGTCTCTCTGAAATTCCTTGAGATATCATCTCCAGTGAAAAATAATTGTTGCAGCATGTCAAATATTTTATATTTAGTCAGATTAATTTTACCATTACAACAGCAAAGCTCAAAGTAACCAAGTGTAGATTTCTCTCAAGAGAAATACAGTGCAGAACAATGTTTACTTTTGTTCGTCAAGGACCCTACACTGTAACGGTATAGTATCTGGAATTGTATCTGAAATGCCGTATTCATATTGGAGTTTAAAAGTGGCTTCGTATTTTTCTCCGATTTCCCACTTGTTTGCGGCTAATGTTCTATTTCGTAAAATGGGTTTATTTATAGAAGCATTTCTCCCCAAATTAACGTCATATTAAATAATACTATAGTGGCCTGCATCAACGCAGCAGCCAAATATTAAATAGCAAATAATAACTTACTTCCATTGCCAAAATCAACTGCGTGGTTAGACTCATTGTTATGTACTCTAAAAAAATAATCAATGAAGAATAATATTCACTTATACAACTAAGTTCAGAGACTTCCATTCTCAAGTTGGTTGCTGATGAGAATGCGATGAGACTGATCGCCAATGATAAAATCCTTGCAATTTTTGCAATTTGCTTGCAAACGCAACTCAGGATGACGAACTTCATTTTGAAATAAACAGAATGAAACTGCTCTAAATAATCAATTTCCATCACCTGTTGAAGGTACAATACTTTGCATTTCCATGATAGTAAATTATGCAAGGGAGCATAGAATCACTTCGCCACTACTGGAATGAGCATGGACTCACTTCACCAGCCACCGTAATGGAGGGAGTTTTAGAATTATATGTTCAGTGTTTTTCAAAGATCGTATTAACACAGGGAAGCCCAGTCATAAGGCTACATTCTGAGCTATCGCCCCAGATTCCAGGTTCGATCCCTGCTCTGCCAAGAAATTTAATTCTGGTCTGAGGGCTGGAACGGGGCGCACTCTTGAGGCAAACCTAAGAAGAGCAAAATTTGATTCCCGTCTCAACAATCTTGGATGTGGTTTTTCGTGGTTTCCCACTTCCACTCCAGGCAAATACCGGGATAGTTCCTAACTTAAAGCCTGAGTCATCAACTCTCCATTCCCCATACTAATTACAAATGCACACATCAATACAGACATCACATTAACACAGGTTATCAGAGAAAGGTTTACACTCACACACCAAAGTAGACAGCGCTGAGTGACCACGATGCCTGAGTCCATCAAATGAATTATGTTCGAAAATTTTCTCTCAAGGCGAAGCGATTGTGCCGATTTTTATTTAATAATTTAAAAGTATCTGGCAACGTAAATCATGGAGAATTCCTTACCTTACGGGAATAATAAACGTAACATATGTTTAGACAATGCAATACCAATTGCAAGATAGAATAATTGGGAAATAAAATTACATGTCTGAGGTGGGAATCAAACTCCTCCGACGATGCATAATCAATTTCGTTGTCCACAATGTTAGCCGCTGAGCCACCCAGACAACGAAATTAGAGTGCAATATTAAGTGACGTAAACAACAAACGCACTCAACTACCAGTTATAGTTCATCAATATGTCCCTTATTTCATGATTCTATTCCAGTATATATCGGGATACAACATAAGCGATATTTCCCTTTTCAATTCTCATAAACAAAGATCACACTACGATACGGTGGATCGTTTATCCGCCATTTCTCTCATGAAGAAACGCCATTGTGGCAACGCGCAATAGCCACATATATTACATTTTTCTTTAAACATATAAAAATATACCGTAACATATATTTTCCTTTTAAAGACACACTGCAAATCTGCATGCCAAGAGCTTTCGTTAGAATGCCATACGAAGCCAATCGGTTAAGTCGTTTTCAAAATCTCGTGTGTACAAAAATTACCTTAGTGTTTTAAATATATACTAGTTGAAACCCGTCAAAAAATGACGGTCAATAGAAAAATATTTACTGAAGAATTTTCTTATGTAGGCCTACTGTATATTCTTTGTACGATTATTTTTTGGCTCTATTGAAACTATAAGGGCGTCAAAAGATTGCACTCTCAACATTGCAAAATACTGCTGGCCATGACTGAAAAATTGATGAGGCAAATTGAGACCTATACGTTCCAGAGTTTTCCCTTGAGCTTCATTGATTGTGACAGAGTATGCCAAATAAATTGGAAAATATTGCCTCTTAAAACAAAATGATAGTGTTTTATCGGATGCTGTTAAATCAAGTAGAAGGATTAGACCTCTCTGCCTAATTTTAACTGCACTTATTATTTCCAAATCCAAGCAATATAGTTGCATTTAGGAGCCCTTGGGAAACGTTCAGATTTCTAAGCAGCATAACGGTTCAAGCGTTTGGAATATGTGGAGGCAAGTCATTTAGTTCCAAGGAATTCAAGAACTCTGAGGAGTCTAATAAAACTGGCCGCAAACCGTCACATATAATTTTGGAATATAACGAAGAAATGCGATGATGTGCACCTCCATACATCTTAAAACAATGTGGACCGTATGGGTGTGGCACAGTAACATTGGCACCAAATGAAACGAAGGACATAGCATTGTACTGCCGATTAGTCTCTCTGAAATTCCTTGAGATATCATCTCCAGTGAAAAATAATTGTTGCAGCATGTCAAATATTTTATATTTAGTCAGATTAATTTTACCATTACAACAGCAAAGCTCAAAGTAACCAAGTGTAGATTTCTCTCAAGAGAAATACAGTGCAGAACAATGTTTACATTTGTTCGTCAAGGACCCTACACTGTAACGGTATAGTATCTGGAATTGTATCTGAAATGCCGTATTCATATTGGAGTTTAAAAGTGGCTTCGTATTTTTCTCCGATTTCCCACTTGTTTGCGGCTAATGTTCTATTTCGTAAAATGGGTTTATTTATAGCAGCATTTCTCCCCAAATTAACGTCATATTAAATAATACTATAGTGGCCTGCATCAACGCAGCAGCCAAATATTAAATAGCAAATAATAACTTACTTCCATTGCCAAAATCAACTGCGTGGTTAGACTCATTGTTATGTACTCTAAAAAAATAATCAATAAACAATAATATTCACTTATACAACTAAGTTCAGAGACTTCCATTCTCAAGTTGGTTGCTGATGAGAATGCGATGAGACTGATCGCCAATAATAAAATCCTTGCAATTTTTGCAATTTGCTTGCAAACGCAACTCAGGATGACGAACTTCATTTTGAAATAAACAGAATGAAACTGCTCTAAATAATCAATTTCCATCACCTGTTGAAGGTACAATACTTTGCATTTCCATGACAGTAAATTATGCAAGGGAGCATAGAATCACTTCGCCACTACTGGAATGAGCTTTGACTCACTTCACCAGCCACCGTAATGGAGGGAGTTTTAGAATTATATGTTCAGTGTTTTTCAAAGATCGTATTAACACAGGGAAGCCCAGTCTTAAGGCTACATTCTGAGCTATCGCCCCAGATTCCAGGTTCGATCCCTGCTCTGCCAAGAAATTTAATTCTGGTCTGAGGGCTGGAACGGGGCGCACTCTTGAGGCAAACCTAAGAAGAGCAAAATTTGATTCCCATCTCAACAATCTTGGATGTGGTTTTCCGTGGTTTCCCACTTCCACTCCAGGCAAATACCGGGATAGTTCCTAACTTAAAGCCTGAGTCGTCAACTCTCCATTCCCCATACTAATTACAAATGCACACATCAATACAGACATCACATTAACACAGGTTATCAGAGAAAGGTTTACACTCACACACCAAAGTAGACGGCGCTGAGTGACCACGATGCCTGAGTCCATCAAATGAATTATGTTCGACAATTTTCTCTCAAGGCGAAGCGATTGTGCCGATTTTTATTTAATAATTTAAAAGTATCTGGCAACGTAAATCATGGAGAATTCCTTACCTTACGGGAATAATAAACGTAACATATGTTTAGACAATGTAATACCAATTGCAAGATAGAATAATTGGGAAATAAAATTACATGTCTGAGGTGGGAATCAAACTCCTCCGACGATGCATAATCAATTTCGTTGTCCACAATGTTAGCCGCTGAGCCACCCAGACAACGAAATTAGAGTGCAATATTAAGTGACGTAAACAACAAACGCACTCAACTACCAGTTATAGTTCATCAATATGTCCCTTATTTCATGATTCTATTCCAGTATATATCGGGATACAACATAAGCGATATTTCCCTTTTCAATTCTCATAAACAAAGATCACACTACGATACGGTGGATCGTTTATCCGCCATTTCTCTCATGAAGAAACGCCATTGTGGCAACGCGCAATAGCCACATATATTACATTTTTCTTTAAACATATAAAAATATACCGTAACATATATTTTCCTTTTAAAGACACACTGCAAATCTGCATGCCAAGAGCTTTCGTTAGAATGCCATACGAAGCCAATCGGTTAAGTCGTTTTCAAAATCTCGTGTGTACAAAAAATACCTTAGTGTTTTAAATATATACTAGTTGAAACCCGTCAATACATGACGGCCAATAAGAAAATAATTACTGAAGAATGTTATTATATACGTTCTTTGTTCAATTATTTTTGGCACTATTGAAACTTTAAGGGCGTCAAAAGATTGCACTCTATAGACATTGCAACATAATGCTGGCCATGATTGAAAACTTGATGAGGCAAATTGAGACCTATACGTTCCAGAGTTCCCCCTTGAGCTTTATTGATTGTGATAAAGTATGCCAAGCGAATCGGAAAATGTTGCCTCTTAAAAGAAAATGATTGTTTTATCCGGTGGTGTTAAATCAAGTCGAAGGATTAGACCTTTCTGCCTAATTTTAACTGCACTTATTTCCAAATCCAAGCTTTTTCATGCATATTTCATATAATTAATATGGAATCAAGTCGAAAGGTTAGATCTCTCCGCCTAATTTTAACTGCACTTATTATTTCCAAATTCAAGCAATTTTCGTACATATTTCTTTTACGGTAATTAATATGGTAGCATTTAGATGCCCTTAGGAAACTTCAGATTTCTCAGGAGCATATCTATGGGTCAATCGTTTGGAGTATGTGGAAGCAAATCACTTAATTCCAAGGAATTCAAGAATTCTGAGGAGTCTAATATATACAACTGGCCGCAGAAACCGTCGCTTATAATTTTGGAATATACATTAACGAAGTTCTCTCTTAAATTCCTTGAGATATCATTTCCAGTGAAAAATTGTTGCAGTCTGTCAAATATAGGAAGATTAATTTTGCCATTACAACACCAAAGGTCCAAGTAACCTGGCGTAGATTTCTCGCTATAGAAATACAGTGCAGAACAATGTTTACATTTGTTCGTCAAGGACCATACACTGTACGGCATAATATCTGGAATTGTTTCTGAAATGGCATTTTTATATTAGATTTTAAAAGTGGCTTCGTATTTTCTACGATTTCCCACTTTTTTGTGGCTAATGTTCCTTTTCGTCAAATGGATATATTTATTGCAGCATTTCTCTCCAAATTAACGTCATATTCAATAACACTATAGTGGCCTGCATCAACGCAGCCGCCAAATATTAAATGGCAAATAATACTTCCATTGCCAAAATCAACAGCGTGGTTAGACTCATTGTTATGTGCTCTAAACAAATCATCAATAAACGGAGGCGACATAATTATCTTATATATTAAAGTAGTTTTCAAAAAATTGTACCCTTTACTAAAACTGAAATATCTCGGGAAGTATTTGCGCTACGACGACGTTTGTTGTCTTAAAATGTAATGCCTGTCACGCACTCTCGATTGATACCCACCTTACTTGATTATATCATTCGAGTATTAAAATAATAGCGAATATTACTTCCTTCAGGGTCTCACGAAAATGGAATATTCGAACGACTTGTAATAATCAAGTATACAATGAAGTTCAGATACTTTCATTCTCAAGTTTGTTGCTGATGAGAATGCGATGATACTGATCGCCAATAATAAAATCCTTATAATTATTCATGCCAGCAACAATTTTTGCAATTTGCTTGCAAACGCAGCTCAGGATAACGTCCTGCATTTTGGAATAAACAGTACGAAACTGCTCTAAATAAGCAATTTCCATCACCTGATGTAGGTACAATCCTTGGCATTTCCATGACAGTAAATTAAGCAAGGGAGCATACTTCGCCAACTACTGGAATGAGCATAGACTCACTTCGACAGCCACCGTAATGGAGGGAGTTTAAGAGTTAGACTATATGCTCAGAGCTTGTCCAAAATCGTATTAACACAGGGAAGCCCAATCTGAAGGCTACATTCTGAGCTATCATCCCGAATTCCAGGTTCGATCCCTGGTTTGCCAAGAAATTTACTTCTGGTCTGAGGACTGGAACGGGGCGCACTCTTCAGGCAAAACTCAGGAGAGCAAGGTTAGATTCCTATCTCAACAATCTGGGATGTGGTTTTCCGTGGTTTGCCACGTCCACTGCAAGTAAATACCGGGATAGTTCGTAACTTAAAGCCTCGGTCGTCAATTCCCCATTCCCCACTTGAATTACAAATGCACACATCAGTACAGCCATCACAATAACACAGGTTATCAGAGAAAATTTTACACACACACACACACACCAAAGTAGACGGGGCTGAGTGACCACGATGTCTGAGTCCATCAAATGAATTATATTCGTCAATTGTCTCTCATGGCGAAAGCGATTGTGGCCATCTTTTATTTAATAATTTAAAAGTATATGGCAATGTAAATCGTACCGGGTGAGTTAGCCGTGGTGGTTACGGCATGACTGATGGCAGTCGCTCACATCCGGGAGGCGAGGAGGTTCGAATCCCCCCGCCGGCAACCTTGAAGATGGTCTTCTGTGGTTTCCCATCTTCCTTCCAGGCAAATGCCGGGGTTGGTCCCTAACTATAGGCCACAGCCGCTACCTCCCAACTCCTCGTCCTTACATTCCAACTTCCCTCCTTCCCTCCCCAACGGTACTTGTAGCTCACCCATTGGGTGTCCGTCTCGAAGCAGCTACAAAAACTGGCGAGCCGAACATGTCCTCGGACACTCCCGGCACTAAAAGCCATACGCTAAAATAAAAAAAAAAAAAAAAATGTAAATCGTGGAGAATTCCTTACTGTACGGGATCAATAAAAGTAAAATATGTTAAGACAATGAATTACCAATAGCCAGAAAGAATAATTAGGAAATAAAAATACATGTCTGAGGTGAGACTCCTTCGACTATGCAAAATTCATTCCTGGGTCCGCAATGTTACCCCTGAGCCACCCAGTCAACAGACTTTTAAACCAATATTAAGTTACTTAAACAACAAACGAACTCAAACGCCTGCTGAAGTTCTTCAATCCCCTCTTTTTAATTCTCAAAAACAAAGATCACACTACGATACGGTGAATCCTTTATTCGCCATTTCTCTAGAACTGTAATTCTGGTCTGAGGGCTGGAACGGGGCGCACTCTTGAGGCAAAACTAAGAAGGGCAAGGTTCGATTCCCATCTCAACAATCTGGGATTTGGTTTTCCGTGGTTTGCAACTTCCACTGCAGGTGTAATTCTGGTCTGAGGGCTGGAACGGGGCGCACTCTTGAGGCAAAACTAAGTAGGGCAAGGTTCGATTCCCATCTCAACAATCTGGGATGTGGTTTTCCGTGGTTAGCCACTTCCTCTGCAGGTAAATACCGGGATAGTTCCTAACTTAAAGCCTCGGTCGCCAATTTCCCATTCCCCACTTTAATTACAAATGCACACATCAGTACTGCCATCACAATAACACAGGTTATCAGAGAAAATTTGACACACACACACCAAAGTAGACGGGGCTGAGTGACCACGATGTCTGAGTCCAACAAATGAATTATGTTCGTCAATTGTCTCTCATGGCGAAAGCGATTGTGGCCATCTTTTATTTAATAATTTAAAAGTATATGGGAACGTAAATCGTGAAGAATTCCTTACTTTATGGGAATAATAAAAGTAAAATATGTTAAGACAATGTATTACCAATAGGCAGAAAGAATAATTGAGAAATAAAAATATATGTCGGAGGTGGGATTCGAACTGCTTCCATTGCGCGATGCATAAATTAAGAGTTTTGAACGCTACCGTCTGAGCTACGGAATCAGTGGTAGTAGAATGCAATATTAAGTTACTTAAACAACATTCACTCTCAACAGTCCGTATAAGTTCTTCTACATTTCCCGTTTTTTATAATATTCTATTTCCGTTTATATCCTGGAAACTTCATAATCAATATTCCCCTCCTTTATTATAATTCTTATAAATAACTATTGCATTAAAACGCGGTGGACATCCGCCATGTCTGTCATTAATCAAGATGATTCTGCGCATGCGCTTAAGCCAATAATTTTGCAGCTTTGTTTATAAATTTAAAAATATGTGGTAACATATTTGTTTATTTTAAAGACACTCTGCAAATCTACAGGCCTACAGCTTTCGACAGATTGCTCTACGAAGTGAATCGGTTCTACCGTTCCCTCAATCTCGCGGTAACAAAAATCAGCTTAGTGTTTTAAATATATAGATGGCAACAGAGAATTCGTTACTTTACTGGAATGATAAAAGTGAAATATATTTCTACAATGCAATACCAATCGTAGGAAGGAAGAAAAAAAAACATATCCGAGGTGGGAATCGAACCCTCTCGACCATGCAAAGGATGGCAACAGAGAATTCGTTACTTTACGGGAATGAAAAAAGTGAAATATGTCTCTACAATGTAATACCAATCGTAGGAAGGAAGAAAATGAAAATAAAAAAACGTATCCGAGGTGGGAATCGAACCCTCTCGACCATGTAAAGGATGGCAACAGAGAATTCGTTACTTTACGGGAATGATAAAAGTGAAATATGTTTCTACAATGTAATATCAATCGTAGGAAGGAAGAAAACAAAAAAAAAAAAAAAAACATATCCGAGGTGGGAATCGAACCCTCTCGACCATGCAAAGGATAGCAACAGAGAATTCGTTACTTGACGGGAATGATAAAAGTGAAATATGTTTCTACAATGCAATACCAATCGTAGGAAGGCAGAAAACGAAAATAAAAAACATATCCGAGGTGGGAATCGAACCCTCTCGATCATGCATAATACATATTTCTACAGGTGTATTTTCCAGAGTTGGAATCTGACAGTTCGGCGGACAATCGTTGAACTAAAGGAAGCGTTGCCACGTATGCTACTCGCCACCACGTGCGTACTTTCACCCTACCGTTCTTTTCCTCATGCTCATAATATCATTAGCACCGTTAATACATTTATTACAATTTTACTCAGATGGTTTTCAAAAATCTTAAACAAAGCAATGCTTAAAACTGTTCGGTTTACACTGTAAAAGCACGTCAAATTGAGGAGAGGCCTAAAATATTGTAATGAATAGCAATAGCAATATTACGAATAGCCTACTATCATAGAGCAAAAATGTTCCAAGCGAAACGACAACACGTGATAGTTTCCGTGTTATTTAGCAATTTATATCTCCTGTAGAATAAGTTTCAAGGCACAACAAACACACAAATGTATGACAAAATATAGGCCTATGTTCATTGTATAGCCTAGGCTATTAACTCACCCTTTTGAAGACAGAAGCTAATTACTGGGAAGAGGCTCTATCCCATCCATGGCATCATCATCATCATCATCGCGGTCCTCTCCATCTCTAGTCTTACTAATTCCAAGAGCAGAGGCAGTACGCTCCTGCGCGCGACTGAATGGAATTAATGGTTCGCCTGATGCTCGGATATTTTCTCCCTCCCTTTCAAAAAAAAAAATCCCGCGCGGCGATAATCATCTTCCTCCCATGGCTTCGAATAGGTACACCTCGACCAGTTCTTGATGATTCCTGAACTGGATGTGTCCTCGGTCCTCCTCTACGAGAAGTCATTCTTAAAAACGTCACCACTCGCAAACAAAAACAAAGCTAACCTTAATCTAATTCACACGAACCTAAGCTTAAACTGACACTAATGAATTATAAATATAAGTATAAAGTATAAATAAGTATAAATCCTACACGGAAAAGTAATTAACTAATTAATTCAAAACAATTTTAACGCAGCAAGGTCAATGTGTGCACTCTGGAAGCAACCAAACAAGCGACTGGTCAAACGACAAGCACGTGGCCAAAGAGCGTCATTCAAATTGGCAGCGCTGTATGGTTTCCATGGCAACAAGCCTTGCGTGCGATCTAGCCGTCAACTGTTTTTGCATAGTGGCGCCGAAATGTCAGATTTCAACTCTGGATAATACAACTGTAGGCAGTAACCGTATCCCCATGGCCATCCAGACAACTATGGGACACTTCAGTATTAAGCTATCTAACCAGTATACACACTCAACCCGCTGTTTAAGTCCTCCAATTCGTGGTTTATTTAATATAATTCTATTTCAATGCATATTGTAAAAACATAATTAACATTATTGGAGACCCTTTTTAATTCTCATAAACAAGGATCTCAGTTAGACGCGACCGGAATCGCCATTTTCCTTGTTGAGAAAGGCCATTGTGCGCAAGCGCGGGAGTGTCAAATATTACATATTTCTTTAATCATTTAAAAAAATGCCGTAACATATATTTTCCTTTTAAAGAAACTCTGCAAATCTGCATGCCAAGAGCTTTCGTTAGAATGTCTTACGAAGCCAATCGGTTAAGTCGTTTTCACAATCTCGTGTGTACAAAAAACAGCTTAGTGTTTTAAATATATAGATAGATTCCTGGTATGGTATCAAGTGAGGATAGTTGGCTGTTCTTTTAAAATGTAGATATTTTAGGAATTTCTTTTGTGTGTTTTCAATCATTGAGGTATATGTCTTGCATCTAGGACTCCATATAATGCTAGCATATTCTAGTTTCGGTCTGACTAGTGTGTTGTAGAGGTGGATACGAGTGCTTATGTTTTTGAATGGTGTTGTATTCCTGATAACAAATCCAAGTGTCTAGTTTAAGTCAGCTATCTTTTAAGTATATGGGGGTAAACGTTAGTTCTGTATCTAGAAACACACCGAGATCTTTGTTTTCATGAACGGGTTTCTGGATACTGCAACCTAACTTGTAATTAAAAACGATAGGGTTTATATTCCGGGTGAACGACATTGAGATACATTTTATTACGGTTAATCCTAAAATCTACTGGCATCCAACCGTAGGGGTGAGGGGTCGACTTCTTCCATATATCCAGCTTTGCCTTCTCCGGTGAGACGATAAGCATCTCAGATGTACTGAGGAAGCTCTTTCGGGTCCTCAGCCGTTGTTGAGGAGGATTATATCCTTGCAGTGGGTGGGCGCTGTTCTCTTCCACTCTCAGCCTCTCCCTGTTGGCAGCCACCGCTCTGCTTACACAAGGTGGTGCTATTCCAGCCAGGTAGTAGAACTTATCTGTTGGGGTAGGTTTTAAGCAACCTGTTATCAACCTACAGGTTTCGTTCAGAGCTGTATGTATCTGCCTGGCATGAGATGACCTGTACCAAACTGGGGAAGCAAATTCAGCAGTAGAAAAGCACAATGCCATTGCAGAAGTGCGAATCGTCTCTGGAAGTGAGCCCCATTGTGTCCCTACTAGTTTGCGAATCAGGTTGTTTCGTGTGGAGATTTTCATTTTGTTGTGGGTTTTAAATGTAAGAGCTCTATCAAGGGTTACTCCCAAGTATTTAGGGGTGTGACAATGCTGCAATCGGATACCTGACCATTCTATGCGTAACTCACGATGAGCTTCCCTGTTCTTAAAGTAGAAGGCGCATACTTGTGTCTTAGATGGATTTGGTCTGAGTTGGTTCCAACTGTAATAACTTGATAGATTTCGCAGGGAAGATGTCAGATCTATTTCCACTGATTCAAAAATTGCGCTCTGTGCAGCAAGAGCTAGGTCGTCTGCATACAAGAAGCTTCTTGTGTCTGGGGACAGTGGCTGATCGTTGGTATAGATATTGAAGAGAATTGGAGCTAGGACGCTTCCCTGAGGTAGGCCATTTTTCTCTACTCTCCAACGACTGCGTTTCCCCTGGAAGTCCACAAAAGACCTATGGTTTTGAAGGAGAGTGTTGATAAGTCTAACTAGATGGAAATCCTTGGTCATACTGAACCCTACGGTATTAGGCTGACTGGTGTCGAACCTGCATCTCTGGGATAAATAAGAACAGACTAGAGATACCAGCAAGAAACGAACACAAGATCTTTTGAGGGAGTTTAAGCTATAAAACCCCTAGAGAAAGTACACAGGAAATCACTGTTGTGATATAAACAAATTCAGACATTATTTGTTAATATAATGTAGAAAATATTAGCAGAATACGGCAGTATTGGGCTGTAAGAGGCATACAATTCTGGACTTAGTGCAGAGAGTTGGAACTCTTGACAGATTGAAAATGAGCCTGGAATATAGGCGTGGTTTCGTGGCCCCATGCCAGTCACTAGGACCTATTTACGCTGTCTGAGACAAGGCAGGACAGTAATATATGGGTAAGTGAATCCCCGCCACATAAGGAGAGGTCCAGTGGGGTGAGAAGATGCCAGAATAATTTAATGATAACTCGTGAATGGAGTAACTCAAGAGACATGAGGATTGCACCTATGTGAATGAATTGCCAGTATGCTAATTATCAAGCCATCAAACATTGAAATCGAGGCAGATTTAATGTAACGCGCAAGGGCATTGAAGGAATGAGTCCAGCGCCATAATCTGACCATGTCTTCGGGGAAGAACCAATGACGCGGCGTGGGGACGCGCTGGCAAAGGAAATTATTATTAATTAATTGGCCGATCGATCCTCGGGCACACAGGCGGATATGTATTCAGTGTGGCAAAATGGACCAGGAAAACGTTATTTCAAGACCAGAAATGTACGGAGAGAGGAGATGAAGCTCCAAGGAAATTTTAGACCTACTTTTCGCCTCCAAACAGATATAAATAAGGTCAGTGGAGCGAGCAGTCGAGGTCAGTTGAACCCTACTCTAGTGCGGAGCGCACGTTCCCTGAGTCCAGGAGGGGGACGCGCGAACTTTAACATATTGAGTGTTCAACATAGTAACCATGCAGTATAACGCACTAATTAGAACAATTAATAAGGGTAGTTGTGCCATACTTTTATAGTCGGCAGTACTAGTGATTACTATTGAGTACGCAGTAAATGTACCGTGTGGTGTACAAGTTGTCAATGTCATATTAGGCAAATCGTACCTCATGACGAGGAGATATTATGTGGTATCATAATAATGTACGTGGAACTGTCCAAGGCTTTGTTATAAGCAGATCATTCAAGGGGACTGTAAGTTCGGCCGAAGGACAATTGAAAGTGGTAATTGTACATGTACAATGTACAATGGACGAGCGCAATATACTGTATAAGCTATTGGTTAGACATAATAATAGGATGTCGAACTGCGCAGGTATAAACTTTGTTATACGAGCGATGCAATTTCGCATGGATACCACTGTAATTAATGCTCAGGAATATGTGGAAGCATATCTATGCTATATCGGGAAATTATCTCAGGATAGAAATTGATCGACAGATTGGGGACCGCTTGGAATCGTCCGGCAGTGTATAGAGACTTTCGAACGAGATGCGGGATATTCGTGAAGGAAAGATCTTCAACGCCTGCATTTCTGAAATTCTGCAAGGAAGGGTCAACCATTAAGAAATGTACATAGTGATCGTGTGATTTTAGTGATGGTCATTTAAATATGTGTAAAATTACCAGTGTAATAATTCAGATATTAATGTTGTATTGATTTTAGTCAAGATGAGATGTCTTTGTACATCATTGAGTGGATAAATCGTTACCACTAATGTAAAAATGGCAATTGAGTTAAATAGAAAGTAAACGTAACGAACACGGATGTTCGGTTATTGATTATATGAATACGGTTACGTTGTGTCGGTATAGGGGAAAATTTATGTCAGAAATAATCATAATAATGAGAATAAATGAATACATCAGGGAAAAATGTTTGTAAGCATTATATGTGCTAAGTTGAATAACTGTGTATCCAAGCAGTAGCATTACAAGTGGTGGGCAAGGCAAAGGAATTTAATATCAGGGTATGTTATGATAATGGAAATATATGGAAGAATATAGGAACTGGAAGGGTTTAATGGTGAATTCAACCTCAGCTTGTTGAATAAGCTGATAAGAAGTAATTGATAGAGATTATCTTATTAATTAAAGGACGGGATCATCTCACAATGGTCATGGGAGCCAGGTAGTCTAATCGACGTGTGAAATCTCGTATAGCCAAGGGCATACAGAGAGGTATTGTTGTTGCAATCGAGCGTATTTAGTGAAGGAGACCCTAGTTCTGAGTATTGCTATGAAATGTTCCGGGTTCGAATCCAGTGGTGCATGGGAGGATAACAATGGACACCTCAGCATGACACCTGATATCGACCGAGAACTAGCTATTGTGTGAATAAATTCAGCTCCTGGGAGTGAATTTGGACGGCAGAAAGTTGTGCCTGACCGTGTTTTTTGACAAAAAGATGCCGGCTATTCCAATTCGACATGTGTTTGATGAATCTCGTTCCTTCATATAAATGTAAATTGGACCTGTTGAGGCCAGCTATTAATATCCTAAGGATAGGAATAAATGCTTAAACAATTCCATATTCCGTCTTGCATACAGTTGAGTTAGATCATCTGTGTTGTGCGGGTCATTGGTACGGCACTATTGTATTTGAAGCCATGTGCTACTGCTTGGGAAGAAAAGGGAAAGGACGAGGTAGGTAACAAGCGTTTTGTTACAGCCCGTCGCGGACCCATTGTATACAGGAAGGGCCATGGGGAAGAGGCTTTAAACTACCCAGGCTTGGAGGGTGACGTTTAAAGTGGAAAGACTTTGAAACCCTGTTTGTTATAAAAGAATCATTGTAGTATTGTATAATGAATTTGTGTGGTTTGAAACACATTGATATTTAAGGATCATTCTGATAACTTAATACTTGGCAAACTTATGAGATGTTAAAAGTTGCATTTTTATACTGACATTGTCACCTATTTCCGAAGGTGGATACCAGATGTCACATGCTATGCCCACGCAAGGGTAGCGTAAAACCCCACCCGACACAGCGGTAACGGAATCATTGGAATTGAACTCATTACGGCATACAGTGGATCTACATAAAGAGGTAGAATTACAAGTAACAGTGGAGTTGCAATTAAAATATGATGTGCAACCCATAAATTGGTTAATGCATGGTAGAGAATTTTGGTGGGAAGAGAAATACAGAACATAATTGTATGAATAATGTAAAGTAGGATGTGTTGAGAATAAACACCTAGATCTTGAAATTGAAGGGGTCACAAATAGGTGACGTAAAATTGTAAGTACAGTTGTATGTGTATTTTACCAGTGCATCAGCGCACCTGAGAATGAATTTCATGTTAAATTCATGGTAAATGAATCAATAATCATTTGGATTTGCGAGGATAAAATGCGAATAATAGTGGATTGAAGGTATAAGTTTTGCATTGTTTTGTGTTTTTGTTGTTGGGATTGTGTTTTTGTTTGTGTGAAGCCATGATTTAGAGCTACATTAAAGTCTTTAGAATAGAGCTGTGCCTTATCATTTTAGAGTTGAAACCTTTTAGTATCAGATCAAAAATATGCAACTGCTCAGTGGGTGAACGGTACACGCCTGAGGACTGATGCTAGCTGGAGGCAGAAGCATGTTTTCCATGGAAATTATTCACATGGGTACATGGGATTTGGTGCCCTGTACAGTGATTTGAGCTAAAGGTACAACTTAAGTCGGTCAAGATCTGATGTAAACAACTCTATTAACGTAACGAATAAAATGAATTAGGGGAAGGACCGCACCTAACCTTAGCTAAGCTCCGATACAAACAAACATAAATTTTGATAATGATCTCTCTTTTATTTATCATGGTGAGGCCCAAGGTGGGGCATTCGACAGTAAAACCGAATCCTTCGATGGTTTCTGCGATGTCGTGCGATGGATAACCTTGTCACAACCCTATCTTATATTTATCATGGCGCCCAAGTTTGTGGAGCTTATGGGATTTAGGGAAACCCCATAGATTTTATATGGTATTTCATGGGGAAAACCATAATAATTATTTTTTGCCACAAACGGTGTTTGAGCGATTTTTAAGTTCAGTAGACTTTTGAAGTAAAGCAGAGTCTCTCTATTGAGAAGAGAAGTGCCCAAGGGTACGAGCGCTACACACCCAATTCACAATTTATCCAAAATCCAAATTTTAAGTACAATCTTACAATATGTGTACAGTGTCTTGAATCTCTCTTCAAAACGAATCCATACATGTATCCGTGAAGCGTGCCTATATATCTCAAATTGAATTGTAGTACGAATGGCTGGTACGGAGGGAATATTGCGAGGTATTGCAGAGCTAAGACAGCATTTTGACGCTGTCAATGAACAGAATAAGCTGGAAGCCAAGGCTTTCCAGGATGAAATAAATAACCGTTTAGATGCCAATCAGGTGGCAATGAATGCAAATCAGGTTGCAATTAACAATAATTAGGTTGAAATAAACAACCGATTGGATGCAAATAAGGCAGAAATAAATGCTATGTTAGGTCAAATGCAAGAAACAAATAAGACCGAGGTAACTGAATCCGTTGTAAGCATTATATCAGAAATGCGGGTTAAGACCGAAGAACGTTTTGAGTCGATAGAAGCGAAACTCGAAAGTAATTTGGAGGCGTGGAAGGACGCGCAGGATGAAACGAACAGCAGGTTAGATGCGCTGTCCAATGACATTAAGGATATTCAAATCCAAAATGAGACGAATCTTGAACGCCAAGCGAAACAGTTTTCCGAATTTACTAGAACGGTAGATCAGAGATTAGAAGAGAACGATAATAAATGGGATGAAAAGTTGAAAAGTTATGCTCGAGCGATTAACGGTGATTTAAAGAAGCAGGATCAGAACATATTAGACTAATGTCAGGAAATAGGAGAAATTAAGGCTATCGCTAACGAAAGTAAAGAGCGTGTAGGCAACATGAAAGGTCAGGTGAGCAAAGTTCATCAAGAACTGGACCAAATTCAATGCGACATTGTTATAGTTAACAAAAGACAAGAAGAAAACAGAGGGGAAATCGCCAAAGTCATAAGTGAAATATCAAAGGTCAATGGACATATCCCAGAGGAAATTAAAGGGCTTAGAGAAGAACTCGAAGTGAGAGAAGGCCAAAAGACAGAGGCAAGCGACAAGACCCTTGCTCAAATAAAGGAAGACGTAGAAAATGAAATCTCCCATATGAAGCAAAACCTGAAGGAAGATAACAAGAAAATATTTCAAGTGGCAGAAGAAAACCGGGATAGACTAAGCAGAATAGAAAAAGAAGTACTCGCTCGATTGGAAAGGGCAGAGATGCGCCACAATCAAATGGAGACTAGGATAATAGCACAGGAGGAAACCCTAATGAAAGATCCTAAGTCAAGTGAAGGCAGCGTGGAAGATATGAGGAAAACCAATTGGGCAGAATTAGAAACCCAACCTATAATAAGGAATGCTACAGGGCCAGGCGAAACTGCATATATGACGCCAGGTGCACCAATTGCAGCTTCTACGCCGCATGAAAATGCTATTCACAACCAAGTTATAACTGTAATTAGAGCAAGCGAGGAGAAACCAAGAAAGTTTTCAGGTAGCCAATGTAATATGACACTGAAGTATTGGTTGAAAGAGGTGTTCGAATATCTGAATGATGCGCGGATACCACAAGAGCGCAGGCTACGAGTCATAGAGATACTAACGGAGGGAGAATGTGCGTTATGGTTTCGCAGTTTCCGTTATACCTTCGATACTGTCGAGGAGTTCCGGGAAGCTTTTCTGAAGCGATACTGGGATCCGAGTACCCAGCAGAATTTACGACTGGAGTTGTACTCGAAAAGATACAGCACCAACAATCAAACGAAATATGCTGAAATCTTCGTATCTCAGGTGTGTAAATTTAAAGAACTAGACCAAGCACCTAGCGAGCTAGAGCTATGCATTGCTATTGCCAAACAACTTCCTTATGAAATCCAAAGGCTGCTGATTTCGGCAAATGCAAAAACAGCAATGGAAATGGAGGCAGTTCTTAGGCAACTGGACCTCACAACATCCAATACTATGCGTCAGAATCGAACCGTGGAACAGGTACACGTGACCAACACGCAGACTGACCAGTACAAAGCTCCGAAAAATAACAAAGCTACTAGCACCGAAAAGTTAGATTCCAAAGGACGTCAATGGGAACATGAACCCAGACGATGGCAACCGAAATATAAAGAAAACGCCGGTAGAGGAAGAGGAGGCCGAAATTCTTTGAATCAACAGAATACAAGGGGTAGACCATACCAAAATAATGGAGGTAACAATGATCAAGAAGGCAACAATCGAAATTGGAGACCCCAGGAAGGAAGGCGTAACTTCGATGACGAGGTAGAGGAACGTTATCACGCTTCATTGCAATTCCTCGATGAAAGGGGAGAAGAACCCAAGAAGCTGCAAGTCCGCTGGCTAGAAGCTATTCAAAATAGGACGTCGCCAGACAGATATGGAGACGGGGCCAAAAGTTTGAAGTTACAGCGCAGTGCACAGGAGAGACGAAACTAACGGGACTGGCGCTGTAGAGAAAAAAACACCAAAATTAGAAGATTTTGAGAATGATGGATGGAATGCAGTCAACATCATTAATTGGATAGCTAAACCGGAAGAATTAATCGAGGATACAGGAGGATCACAGGTCATAGTCAAAAGAGAATTGCCCATTATTATAGTAAGAGTGGCAGGGTTGAATATAAGAAGTCTTTTGGACACAGGTTCAACGGTGAGTCTCATGACACAAGCTTTGTATAATGAGATAGCGCAAAGAGAAAACATTTTGAAAATACCCATCTCAAGTGTCAAAATAAAGGGTGTCTTTCCTGACAAGACGATGATATGCAAATATCAGGTATTCCTAGACTTACAGATAGGAGGCTCTATCGTTTCACAGAGTTTTCTACTAGTAAGCAAATTGCCTTTTAATCTCATTATTGGGGGAAGTTTATAAGGGAATACAGAGTGGTAATAGACCTATCACAGGACAGAGTTATGTTTCGTGTGAACGAAGAAGCCGAAGGCTTAGAGGTCTCACTCAAACAGAATGTACCAGGGACAGATGAACAAGTATGGTATACATACAAAGACATGACTGAGGAGGAAGTGTTAGCTATCGAGCATTTAGAAGATGAACTGCAAACACTAGCCGCAGACATGGAGAAAGATCTGGAACCCGATTTGGAAGAATGTATTTCGGAAAAAACAGAAGTGAAAATTGGTCCAAGACATAAAGAAAATTTAAAGAATTGTTATTGGAACAGAAGGAAGTCTTTGAATCGAGACCTGGTCGTATAAAGAACTTCACTTATGCATTCCAAGTTAACGACTGGACACCATTTAGGCAGAAACCGTACCCAATAGCCGAAAAGCACTATGCTAATGTCAAAGAAGCAATTCAGGAGATGTTGGAGGCCGGTGTTATTGAGAAGACATCTACGCCTTACGTAAGTCCATTGGTGATCGTAACCAAGACAGACGGGACTGTCAGAGTGTGCCTGGACTTGAGAAATTTAAATATGAGTGTGATACCAGAGTTTGACCAAGTGCCACCTTTTAAGGAAATCCTCAGAAAGTTTAAAGGGAAGACCATATTTACAAATTTAGATATCACGTCGAGCTTTCACCGTATTGAATTGGAAAAAAACTAGTCTATTGACAGGATTTATGTTTGATCAACATACATACACATTTTTAAGACTCCCCTTCGGTTTGAAAACAGCTGGTTCAGCTTTGATAAGAGCGTTAGACCGCAATCTATCGGAAGAAGTTAAAGA
Organism: Meconema thalassinum; assembly: GCA_946902985.2. Classification (NCBI taxonomy): domain Eukaryota; kingdom Metazoa; phylum Arthropoda; class Insecta; order Orthoptera; family Tettigoniidae; genus Meconema; species Meconema thalassinum. The sequence continues at coordinate 222,129,657 of OX336391.1, forward strand.
GAGTACCATCAGGTACGTAGATGACATTCTACTCACATCGGAATCTCTGGAGGAGCACATGAGAGACCTGAAGAAGTTGCTGGATAACCTTAGAGAAGTTAATTTTAAGTTTAATATAAAGAAATCGCACTTCTGTCAGAGGGAAGTTAAATTCCTAGGGCACGTTATCGATGAAAATGGAGTAAGACCAAACCCAGAGAAATTAGAAGTAATTCGAAATTTTCCTCGACCCACGAAAGTTAAGCACGTCCGACAGTATTTGGGAGTTATTGGATTCTTTGCTAACCACTGCCCAAACTATACTACAACTGCGGCACCCCTGCAAGATCTATTGAAGAAAGGCGGCAGGTGGAATTGGACGGAGCAGTGTCATGAAGCATTCGTGAGGTCGAAACAAATGCTTTTGGAATACGTGAAGCTGGGATATCCGGATTATACCCAGAAGTTCATAATACAGACGGATGCAACACTTGTTGGAATAGGGGCGATGCTGTTCCAAGAAAATGTTGATAAGCCTGAGGAGAAAGTTTTTATTGCCTTTATAAGTAGGAGATTGAAGGCCCACGAGAAAAATTACACGATTACAGAGATAGAGTTGCTCGCAATTCTGTACGCGTTACAGTACTAGCGCAAACTCGTGTATGGCTTTCAAATCGTCCTCAGAACAGACCATAAAGCTTTAACATTCTTGTTAAAGACGGATTTGTCCAGCCAGAGGTTGACAAGTTGGTCCCTGTATATTCCACAGTTCAATGTGGAAATAGAATACTGTCCAGGGAAAGAGAACGTAATACCAGACATGCTAAGCCGATATCCGAGAGAAGAGGAAACTCTAGCTGTCGAGATAGAAAATCGAGATCAGAAGACCTTAGATGACTTGAAGAAACTTACCACCCTACAACGCGAAGATCCGTGGTTGAAAATGATGATTGATTACTTCGAGGGACGCTTAGCAAGGGGAACTGCAATATACAGAGAGGCAGAGGCGTTATCAACAGACTACTTGTGGTACAATCAGATGCTAAACAATTGGGGTGATGTAGAGCATACCCGCCAAAGAATTGTTGTTCCTGCATCTCTACAGAGGAGATTGGTGTGGCTGGCACACAGAGCGTTTGGACACCCTGGCATAGATAAGGTAACTGCTCTACTGAAAGAAGCATTCATTTGGCCGAAGTTAAGAGAAACTGTAAGAAATGCTCTTAGGACATGCAATTTGTGCCAAAGGGGAAAGCCAAATCCCTTTTTAATGAACAACGACCCATTCCGTTGTTACCAGAGAAGCCAGGGCAGCTTATGGGTGTAGACAACTTTGGATCACTGCCTAGGGCACGTAGAGGCAATAGACATATTTTGTAGCCATGGATGTATTAACAAAAATTGTGGTATTATGCCCCATACAGAAGACCAGCTCGAAGCAGGTGTTAAAGAGATTGAAAGAGAGAGTTTCTCCGATACTTGGGAAACCGGATAACTTACTCTCAGATCACGGGAGCTGCTTTACTAGCGCAGAATTTCGTCGGGAATTGGCAAATTTAGGAATTAGGCAGATTCTACCATTCGCCATCCTGAGGCTAGCCCCGTTTAACGCGTTATGAGAGAGATCCAAAAATACATGTAAATCTACTTTTCAGAAGAGAATTGGAGATGGATTGACGTCTTGGATATAATAGAGTACTGCATCAATAATACTGTGCACGAAGCGACAGGTCAAGTGCCCGTGACTCTACATCTGGATCAGAGACCGGAGAGGCCGTGGACTGGGGTTATTCCGCTACCTATAGACGCGCAGCCAGGACGAGAATTGAGGATCCAGCGAACCTTCGAATATCTCCAAGCACAGGCTGAAAGACGCCAGAGAAGAAACCGTGCGAAGCGATATCATAGACCGCTTTACATTGGGGAGAAAGTTTTAGTTAGGAGACCAGCCAGTTCAGATCCAGAAGCATGGAAATATAAGAAATTCAACTTTGGATATCACGGCCTGTTCGAAATTATAAGAGACCTACAGAATAATGCATATAGAGTAAGGCATTTAGAAACGGGAAACGAGGTCGTTATGAACGCTGCCAACCTCAAAATTTATCATTCACCAGAAGAATTCGACGAACAAGAAGAAGTTGTAGCAGCGCACACGCAAGTGTATGTGGACAGCAAAGTCAGCCAGGCAGACGAGCTTGGAGGCTCACGCAGCGAGACGGAAAGATACCCAAGCAGCTCGCCCAGGGAAGGAAGAAGACAGACTGAGTGCAAGTGTCTACTACTGCTATACAAAGAAATGGTCGGTTTTGCAGGGGAGGTTGAAGCCTTTAATGAAGCCCTCCGCGAGGACAATGCACGTCTGAGAGCCAACCTAAGAGTAGAAGGGGGAGGTAGACAGACCCACTCGCAGGCAGACGAGTTGAACGACCGCTTATTGTACACATGGCGGCGGTCAGGACACTGTCAGCCAGTGACTTACAGAAGGTCACTTGCTAATGACTTCTATAAGTTTTGCAAGGGGAATATGAACCCTACGGTATTAGGCTGACTGGTGACGAACCTGGATCTCTGGGATAAATGAGAACAGACTAGAGATACCAGCAAGAAACGAACACAAGATCTTTGAGGGAGTTTAAGCTATGAAAACCACTAGAGAAAGTACACAGGAAATCACTGTTGTGATATAAACAAATTCTGACAATATTTGTTAATATAATATAGAAAATATTAGCAGAATAGGCAGTATTGGGCTGTAAGAGGCATACAATTCTGGACTTAGTGCAGAGAGTTGGAACTCTTGACAGAATGCAAATGAGTCTGGAATATAGGCGTGGTTTCGTGGCGCCAAGCCAGTCACTAAAACTATTTACGCTGTCTGAGACAAGGCAGGACAGCAATATATGGGCAAGTGAATCCCCGCCACATAAGGAGAGGTCCAGTGGGGTGAGAAGATGCCAGAATGATAACTCGTGAATGGAGTAACTCAGAGGCATGAGGATTGCACCTATGTGAATGAATTGCCACGAGGCTAATTATCAAGCCGTCAAACATTGAAATCGAGGCAGATTTAATGTAACGCGCAAGGACATTGAAGGAATGAGTCCAGCGCCATAATCTGACCATGTCTTCGGGGAAGAACCAATGACGCGGCGTGGGGACGCGCTGGCAAAGGCAATTAATATTAATTAATTGGCCGATCGATCCTCGGGCACACAGACGGATATGTAATCAGCGAGACAAAATGGACCAGGAAAACGTTATTTCAAGACCAGAAATGTACGGAGAGAGGAGATGAAGCTCCAAGGAAATTTTAGACCTACTTTTCGCCTCCAAACAGATATAAGGTCAGTGGAGCGAGCCGTCGAGGTCAGTTGAACCATACTCTAGTGCGGAGCGCACGTTGCCTGAGTCCTGGAGGGGGACGCGCGCACTTTAACATATTGAGTGTTCAACATAGTAACCGTGCAGTATAACGCACTAATTAGAACAATTAATAAGGATAGTTGTGCCATAATTTTATAGTCGGCAGTACAAGTGATTACTATTGAGTACGCAGTAAATGTACCGTGTGGTATACAAGTTGACAATGTCATATTAGGCAAATCGTACCTCATGACGAGGAGATATTATGTGGTATCATAATAATGTACGTGGAACTGTCCGAGGCTTTGTTATAAGCAGATCATTCAAGGGGACTGTAAATTCGGCCGAAGGACAATTGAAAGTGGTAATTGTACATGTACAATGTACAATGGACGAGCGCAATATATAAGCTATTGGTTAGACATAATACTGTAATAGGATGTCGAACTGCGCAGGTATAAATTTTGTTATACGAGCGATGCAATTTCGCAGGGATACCACTGTAATTAATGCTCAGGACGATGTGGAAGCATATCTATGCTATATCGGGAAATTATATAAGGATATAAATTGATAGCCAGACTGGGGACTGCTAGGAATCGTCAGGCAGTGTATAGAGACTTTCGAACGAGATGCGGGATATTCGTTAAGGAAAGATCTTCAACGCCTGCATTTACCAGTGTAGTAATTGTTATAACGTGTTTTGTGAAAAGGGAAGCGACAGGTTCGACATGGGGAAGCAAAGTGCAGTGTGTTTTGTAATGCAAAAACAAGATGTTCAGTAAAGAACATATAGCCTACTTTCTCCTAAATGTATGGGTATAGTTATAACTCGTTGTTATTATCAAAGAGTATAATAGAACTATTCTTTGTTGAAGACCTTAGAAACGATTTACCTCTACCAAACGCCACAACCTAGATAAAAACTGCTACCATCATTGACGAAAGAAAGATAAGAAGTATATCAAGAATGTTATGGATCTGGAGACATAATCGACCGGACTGGCTGCGTGGCTCAGCGGTAATGTTCTCGCTTGCTGGGCCCTAGGTTGCAGGTTCGTATCCTGGCGCAATCAGCTGGCATTTGAGGGTGCACAAATGCGAGGGAGCCGTGTCAGTACATGTACTGGCACGTTAAAGATCCCCTTCGGGCCTAAAATTCCGGCACCCCGGTGTCTCTAAAAGCAGCAGTAGTTAAAAGGGACGTAAAACCAATAACATTATTATTATTATTATTATTATTATTATTATTATTATTATTATTATTATTATTACATATACGACCTGCCGTGGACAACATCCAACTTTGAGTTGAGGCATGTCTTTACACGTCTGGTTGTGCATGGCTTTCACAACCCTAATTGAATTAACAAATCTTTCCATGACCCTACAGAGACGTGTGTAAACAAACTATGTGGATATTTTCGATTGCTATTTGCCTGAAATAAAAGTAGTAATTAATAACCTGAACTAACGCCAACGGCTTGAATTCAGCTACTATGTGAAATCGTTTTGTTCTTTACTTCAAATAACATTTTCAAGTAACGCAAAATAGGCTGTTACAAACCCTTTAAAATAAAAAGGAAAAATGTATCGTAGTATCATCTTGTCATTCTTCAAATTCGATGCGCATAAAATGCCAATGGTATAGTAATCAATGGAGCCCCACGTAGACTAGTAGTGACATCTAGTGGTGAAATATCGAACAATATAATCCTAACAGAGCGAGTGCATTCTAGCGGCCAGAAGAAGAAACTTTTCAATAAAATCTGGTCGGCGTGCAGTTACCTTTTTGGCAGCTAGATGTCTCGAGTAAATCTGCTGGCGAATTATGTTTTAATTAAATATATATTTTACACCATAATATGCACAATATAACGCTTAATTTTAAAACATCTGAGTCATTACAAAAAAATAAACATATAACATTTCAAGCAAAAAACCTAGCTCTGATCGGGTTTGAACCATAGGCATTTGAGCGATAGGCTAACGCTCTACCACTGAGCTAATTGTGTCAACGAATATCGTTCTATATAAAATGACTTACATAGAACTTGTTAGCAAATAATGATTTATACTAAACGATTTCATCACTGGAGTATATTATTTATATATAAAGCATTTCATACAAAGTTTATTTATTTTGTATCAGTACGCTATATTGCATGCAATACTCAAATTAGTGAAATATAAGTCAGGCACAAGATATCCGCAGCCTTCTTGTCTTATTACTGAATCGGCTCAGCTTTTCAAAATCACGTCTGCGCTATAGTATTACAAAATAAACTTTTAATTTCGAACGTGCCTCTTCCTTTAGAACAGTTAAAACGATTCTCGGCTCGATAATCGGAACTGGTGGGTCCCATGATATGGATTATAAAGTTTGCATAATTCGCACGGCCGCCATCCTGAAATGGTATGGCGGACGACCTTGTAGTTTGGTCACAAGACGCACCCTATACGAAGGTATGTTGTTACCAAATTTGGTAGAGATCGGATGATTTCGTTAGTCGTTATTTGATTTTACGTTTTGAACGTTTGAGTGGCCACCATTCAGTTTTAGTAAAGATGGCGGCGATATAAAACATGACACTGAGGTGTCCTTTGCTAGTGCTACCTTTGTACCAAATTTCGTTCAATTCGCATTCACCGTGTTCGAATTGATAGGGGAGACAGACATTCAGAGTACACACACTCACACACACACACACACACACACAGACACACACACAGACACACACATACACACACACACACACAGACTCACACACACACATACACACACACAGACAGACACACTTTTTTCGCCCTGTGTTGATCTCATAAGTCTACTTTCATTTTTTGCAAAAATCGAAAGTAGGCTAATTATGTAAAATATGTGTGAAAAGTGTGATAATGCCTTGCTAATTTGCAAATTATGGCTAGCATTAAGGGAGAAAATGTATGGTCGGAGCCGCCAGATTAGCCAATGTAAGTACCCAAAACCATGTTTTTGTAGAGAATATGTAGTCCACTGAATGTTGAGTGATGTCAAATTTGTAGAATATGCCAATAAGAGTCAATTTTGGGGAGGTAGAACCTTCAGATATTAATGTTGTATTGATTTTAGTCAAGTTGAGATGTCTTTGTACATCATTGAGTGGATAAATCGTTACCACTAATGTAAAAATGGCAATTGAGTTAAATAGAAAGTTAACGTAACGAACACGGATGTTCGGTTATTGATTATATAAATACGGTTACGTTGTGTCGGTATAGGGGAAAATTTATGTCAGTAATAATAATAATAATGAGAATAAATGAATACATCAGGGAAAAATGTTTGTAAGCAATATATGAGCTAAGTTGAATAACTGTGTAACCAAGCAGTAGTATTACAAGTGGTGGGCTACGCAAAGGAATTTAATATCAGGGTATATTATGATAATGGAAATAAATATGCAAGAATATTGGAAATGGAAGGGTTTAATAGTGAATTGAATCGCAGCTTGATGAATAAGCTTATAAGAAGTAATTGATAGAGATTATCTTATTAATTAAAGGACGGGATCATCTCACAATGGTCATGGGAGCCAGGTAGTCTAATCGACGTGTGAAATCTCGTATAGCCAAGGGCACACAGAGAGGTATTATTGTTGCAATCGAGCGTATTTAGTGAAGGAGACCCTAGCTCTGAGTATTGCTATGAAATGTTCCGGGTTCGAATCCAGTGGTGCATGGGAGGATAACAATGGACACCTCAGCATGACACCTGATATCGACCGAGAACTAGCTATTGTGTGAATAAATTCAGCTCCTGGGAGTGAATTTGGACGGCAGGAAGTTGTGCCTGACCGTGTTCTTTGACAAAAAGATGCCGGCTATTCCAATTCGACATGTGTTTGATGAATCTCGTTCCTTCATATAAATGTAAATGGAATCCTAAGGATAGGAATAAATGCTTAAACAAATCCATATTCCGTCTTGCATACAGTTGAGTTAGATCATCTGTGTTGTGCGGGTCATTGGTACGGCACTATTGTATTTGAAGCCACGTGCTACTGCTTGGAAAGAAAAGGAAAAGGGCGAGGGAGGTAACAAGCGTTTTGTTACAGCCCGTCGCGGACCCATTGTATACAGGAAGGGCCAGGGGGAAGAGGCTTTAAACTACCCAGGCTTGGAGGTTGACGTTTAAAGTGGAAAGACTTTGAAACCCTGTTTGTTATAAAAGAATCATTGTAGTATTGTATAATGTATTTGTGGGGTTTGAAACACATTGATATTTAAGGATCATTCTGATAACTTAATACTTGGCAAACTTATGAGATGTTAAAAGTTGCATTTTTATACTGACATTGTCACCTATTTCCGAAGGTGGATACCAGATGTCACATGCTATGCCCACGCAAGGGTAGCATAAAACCCCACCCGACATAGCGGTAACGGAATCATTGAAATTGAACTCATTACGGCATAGTGGAACTAAAGAATTACAAGTAACAGTGGAGTTGCAAGTAAAATATGATGTGCAACCCATAAATTGGTTAATGCATGGTAGAGCATTTTGGTGGGAAGAGAAATACAGAACATAATTGTATGCATAATGTAAAGTAGGATGTGTTGAGAATAATCACCTAGATCTTGAAATTAAAGGGGTCACAAATAGGTGACGTAAGATTGCAAGTGTATTTTGCCAATGCATCAGCGCACCTGAGAATGAATTTCATGTTAATTTCATGGTAAATGAATCAATAATCATTTGGATTTGCGAGGATAAAATGCGAATAATAGTGGATTGAAGGTATAAGGTTTGCATTGTTTTGTGTTTTTAGCCTACTTTCGATTTTTGCAAAAAATGAAAGTAGACTTATCAGATCAACACAGGGCGAAAAAAGTGTGTCTGTCTGTGTGTGTGTATGTGTGTGAGTCTGTGTGTGGGTGTGTGTGTGTGTGTGTGTGAGTGTGTGTACTCTGCATGTCTGTCCCCCCTATCAATTCGAACACGGTGAAAGCGAATGCAACGAAATTTGGTACAAAGGTAGCACTAGCAAAGGACACCTCAATGTCATGTTCTATATCGCCGCCATATTGACGGAAACGTAATGGCGGCCACACAAATGTTCGAAGCTTAAATCAAATTACGACTTACCTAATCATCCGATCCCTACCAAATTTTGCAATAACATACCTTTATAGGGGGAGCATCCGTTGACCAAACTAACAGGTCATTAGCCTAATAGTTTGCGGATGGCGGCCATCTTTGTGTGAAAATCGATTCCCCCTATTTATTCGAATACGGTGAAACCTAATGGAACGAAATTTGGTACAGGGGTAGTACTAGCAAAGGGCACCTCAGTGTCATGTTTTATATCGCCTCCATCTTGACAGAAACGTAATGGCGGCCAGACAAATGTTCAAAGCTTAAATCAAATTACGACTAACATAATCATCCGATCTCTACCAAATTTTGCAATAACATACCTTTATGGAGGGAGCATCCTTTGACCAATCTAATAGGTCATTAGCCTAATAGTTTGCGGATGGCGGCCATCTTTGTGTCAAAATCGATTCCCCCTATTAATGCGAACACGGTGAAACCGAATGGAACGAAATTTGGTACAGAGGTAGCACTAGCAAAGGGCACGTAAGTGTCATGTTTTATATCACCGCCATCTTGACGGAAGCGTAATCGCGGCCACCCAAATGTTAAAAGCTAAAATGTAATTACGACCAACCTAATAATCTAGTCTCTACCAAATTTTGCAACAACATATCTTTATGGAGGGAGCATATTCTGACCAAACTGCAAGATCATCAGCCCAATAGTTTGCAGATGGTGGCCAAGTATGTGTGCAAATCGATTCCCCCTATCAATTAAAACACGGTGAAACCGAATTGAACGAAATTTGGTACAGAGGTAGCACTAGCAAAGGGCACCTCAGTGTCATGTTTTATATCGCCGCCATCTTGACGGAAACGGAATGACGGCCACTCAAATATTAAAAGCTTAAATCAAATTACGACCATCCTAATAATTTGATCTCTACCAGATTTTACAACAACATGCCTTTTTGTGGAATGCATATTATGACTGACTAAAAGGTCATCAGCCATGTATGTGTGCAAATCCATTCCCCATATCAATTCAAACACGGTGAAACCGAATGACATTTTTTACAGAGGTAGCACTAGCAAAGGGCACCTCATATTCATGTTTAATATCCCTATAGCACGTTGTATTTCAACAAGCTACTACAACCAACATTCAATTATACTCCTTGAAAAGGACAAAGAGTTATAACAATACCCATGGATTTAGGAGAAAGTAGGCTGTATGTTCTTTACTGAACATCTTGTTTGTGTTGGGATTGTGTTTTTGTTTGTGTGAAGCCATGATTTAGAGCTCAATTAAAGTCTTTAGAATAGAGTTGTGCCTTATTATTTTAGAGTTGATACCTTTTAGTCTCAGATCAAAAATATGCAACTGCTCAGTGGGTGAGCGGTACACGCCTGAGGACTGATGCTAGCTGGAGGCAGAAGCATATGGGTACAATACTGTACAACTTGGCATGGAGTAACAGATGATGGACAGTGTCGTACGCTGCTGAAAGATCCACTCAGACCACGCCTGGCACCTACCGAGTTTCAAACACATCCGCTATAAACTGAGTAAGGTTAAAAGTTGCCCTATACAGCTTTCATTTGGTCGAAATCCTGCTTGTTCAGGTATGAGAAGAGGGTCAATTACACGTAGAATTCTATTCAAAATCATACGTTCAAATAGTTTATAGAGGTGACTCAGAAGACTAATTGGCCTGAATTTCTTAGGACGATTTGCTTTCGCCAGATCTTTGGAATTTGGCACTTGCTCAGGCAAATTATTGAAAAGCTGCAGGATCCACTTTCTTGTCGCTGGCCCTAAATTCTTAATTTGTTCCATACGGATGTCATCTAAACCGGGTGCTTTACCAGATTTGCTCTCCTTGATAGTCTTGTTTATTTCTGATATGCCGAATGGGAGTGTAAGATCACACCTTTGCGCCTGGACATCTTTGTGTATTTTAGGTACTTTAATTCTGTGACTGCCTTTCCCATTCATGAGTAACTGGTGGGCAATCTGATCTGGAGTGATCTTGGTATGCGCATTGGAACTAATTGGGTTATTAATAAGTCGTTTCAATAATCTCCACGCTTTATGGCTGTTTCTGGATAGATCAAGTTCTTCTGTATTTTTAATCCAAGAATCCCTTCTGGATTCTTTCAGAGATGTGACGAGTTTATTCCCAGCCGCCAATGTGGCCTCGCAGAAAGGATCTTCTTCAAATAACACCTTAAACTCGATATATTGAGCAGTACGTTCTGAAGTAAGACCGGGGATGTATTGTATCCAATATTTAATCGAGGCTATCGGCTACGCCAGCTGTAGTTGAGTTTTGTTGCTTAGAAGAAAAGATTGCGCTGAAATCGAGCCAGTGACGATGAGGGATGATGACGTAGAAGACTATGGGAGAAGAAGTCACTACCCCTCAAACGCACGTAATCATGGGAGTAGTACAGGTTATTTATGGAGATTAATTGGAAATGACGTATTATTTAACCTCAGAAGAGAAAGGAATTATATTGAATATTAATGATATTAACATTGGAAAAGGTGGATAAATCCTTATTGTGTGTATAATGGCTACATAACAGAAGATATGGACCGAGGCTAAGTATCTGACGTCAGAGAACAAAGGTAGGAGCTACCCTCACACCAGCTGAGAGGTGGCGAGTCACGTGTTTAGCGAGGAGAGTTGTCGCAGCACAGTGAAACGAGGAATCAGTCTATTACATTATGCTCTAGAGTCTACTACATTCTGCTCTAGAGTCTATTACATTCTGCTCTAGTAGCAAATCGAAAGTATTACAGTATACAATACAGTGCAGTGCAGTAATTATCACCTGTCTGACAGGTTCACTTCATTAAGTTAGCATTGTGTAACTTTGGGAGCACGGCAGAGTCGAGCAGGCTGACCGGAGATTGTATCGCGATGGCTGTGAGCAGGGCGAAGGCGGCCGGTGATAGGGAACAGCATAGTTTTGAACAGTGGAGTTGCGTTAGCATGTGTTTCAAATGGCAACACATTTACCAGCTCATGATCTACAGCAGAAATAAGCAGCATTGCATTGGGAATAACGAACATTATTGCAGCAGTATTCACAACGAATAGTCGCATACAACATGGGTAAAATGAGGCTAGTGATTAACTTCGTGTTACACACTGATAGTGAAGCAGGAAATGTCATGTATTGGGCGACATTTTGAGACAGTTTGAGGTCACGTTGTGGAACATTGCAGTCGACATTTTCACGTTCATGATATTTGGATTTAGACTTTCAGCAGTCCAGATACTTATTGCATTTATAGTTCATACACTCTCAACTGATAACCAAATGGACTTTGAAGTTATTTCACCGATATTACGGCGTACAAAAATGACGTGTTTCAGCATCGCGTATTTTAAGCGACCATAGGGCAGCTTACACATTGCTGCGTTATGTAAAATGGGACAGTGGATTTCATGCACATTATACAGTAGTGAGGTGTTCACTAAATGACTTTAGTTCATGAACAATTACGCAAATAATTACCACGTCGAACACAGATACAGGGTGTCTAGAAAACATGCTTACATTCTGAAATATTTTTTTCTGTTAATTCAAATCAACCACAGTGTATGAGAACATTGTTAGTGAATGTCAATCGACAATTTTACATCGAACAGTGGCGAACACATTTGAGAATAGAATGGGGTGCCCATTCGAACTGAACTTTGTGGGGATTATTGGACAATATTCGTGATGGATATTCTTCATTCTACCATGTGGGGCTAGGCGCATGAAGAGACGTGATGGCAGCGCAAAGTGACGGATTCTATTCCTATCGAAAAGAGTGACTACATCACGATGTGCGTTTGGCCGGGGCCAAATGCATTTCCAGTGGCAAATACGACGATTTCGCCGAACTTTCGAGAAATCTGTTGCGTACAATTGGATTATGGCCGATATTGGAATGTATGTCTACCCTTATTATTCCCATTTTCCAACGGGGTCGGGGATGAGATGCGATGGAAGTCTTTTGACGATGGTTTTTAAGGCCGGATGCCCTTCCTGACACCAACCTCATGAGAGGAGATAATGAGAGATGAAATGAATAATGGTGAATGAAACTGGGCAAGGATGTGGAAGGAAGCGGCCGTGGCCTGTCAGAACGTACCGTCCCAGCATTTGCCTGGTGTTGAAAATGGGAAACCACGGAAAACTATTTCAAGGACGGCCGACGGAGGGGCTCGAACCCACGCGTCTACCGAGTCAGCAGAGAGCTTGGCCCCATGACCTAATGCTGCGCGTTAGCCAGCGTAGCCACTACTGTCGGTATCGCCGATCTTGGAATAAATTCTATTAAACATCTGGAATATGAAGGTATTGTGAGAGCTATGGCATTAGATTTTCTAACATGACACTGGGTACACTTGTATATCTTAAGGAATGTTTTTTACGACATGGTATGAGTATTTTCTTACTTTATCTTGAGGAGTTTGCTAAAATATGGTGTTACCATATGAGATGGCAGACATATTTATCCGACTTTTTCGCAATTTATTGAGTTTATTAGGCAGGATTTTGATCTTGATTTTCTTGAAGTGATAGTATTTTTGATCATGGTGATTTTTAACGAGTATTTCGAAACTCGAGACCTGCAGTCGGATAGTTTAGATTTTGTCAGCCTATTGCATGCTAGCGAGTATGTGAGATGTGGAATTTAATTCGCTCTAGAGAATCAGTATCGCTTTGATGTGACAAGTAGAATATTGTTGATTCCAATCATTTGCACTCACTCATTTGTGTACGAAGACGGCGCCTGTTACTTTAAATAGCTGTGAGGTGTTGATCGCCTGACCTGTCAAAATAGAAATTTATCATCTTAGTCTACGGAAACGGGGCCTGTTACTTCATTAGCTGTGTTGTGTTGAACGCCTTACCCGTCGCTTAGGAATATCATATTATCATCCGAGTGCAATTGTGATAGTAGGAGAATTAAACAATAATTTACCAGTCAAATATTAGTTGATCATTGTTAAATAATTCAGAAATAAATGTCAGCAGGGTTACATTTTGTAATTCTTGTATTGCCAGTCCAATAGTTTGTTGCATTACTCTTTTGAGAGTTCAGTAATTTAATATTTAATATTTGATACTCTTTCGTGAGTGAGTTTATACCTTTGATTTCAAGTAATTGAGTCTTTTAAGACGAGTTCTTTCTTATTAAGAATTTATTACAGGCAGATGATGAACAGATATTATGAATATGAGTTAATATAACACTTTGGTGTTTCTTTTTGAAGTATATTTTGAGGATCTTAACAGAGATTTTACACTCTGGATTAAAATAAATCTTGGTTTGGATTACGATTACGTTGGAAATTTTTCTCATTGTTTAAGAAGTTGTATGGACATGATAATACTGACTACAATTTTTGTAGGTCATTTTCGTCAACAGTCTGAAACCAGTGGCTCATTTGTGGATCATTCTGTATGATGAGTTAAGGTATATTTTTGGCCAAGTTTGTGAAATTGCCAAAGAGAGGTTTATAATATTGCCAATGTGAGTTATTGATGCAGACATGAGGTCGTCGAACCCAGTCTAGTATATATTTGAAGTTCAGTCTGTGGGCTGAATAATTGTGGTATAATGTGAAATAATAATGGTGTTCAAATGTGAGATTTGATGAAGTGATTTAAGTGATAAAGTTTTGGATGATGAGATCCCATGAGATTTAGTGAAGGCAACGTATTTTTGGCATGGCAATCGACAGTATTAAGGGTATAGCCTGGAACTGGTGGTTTTTTGAGGCAACATTCGGTACTCATTTTCTGGAAGTTTTATAGTCCAAGATTCTCTAATAATAATAATAATAATAATTTATGGATAATAATAATAATAATAATAATGTATGGAATTATTATCAGAAGTTTAAACATATTGATGATCTGACATGATAAAAATGAATAATAATTAATTAAATAAATTGATGAATAGATGAATAAAATGATAATTAATTAAAAGAGCTGATAATTAAAACAAAATAATAATAAATTTAAATAAGCTGATAACAATGATAAATTTGATAAGTTGAAATAAATTTAAATAACCTGAGAACTCTATTAAATTTAAATAAGATGAATATATTAAATTTAAATAAGCTGATGACTATAAAAATAATTTAAATGAATGGATTGAAATAAATCAAATTGAATGAGATGATTTGCAGATGATTTAATGATATGATGAATATAATAATTATTTGAATGATCTGATGATAAGGAGATTAATAATTCGGATTTGAATAGAACAGATAATTAAACGATAGCCGATGTGATAATAATTTTTCTATGGATGATGATGATGATGACAGATGATTAGGACAGAATTGTGATTCACAACCGAGTAGTTGTTAGAAGTGGTGTAAATAACGTGTACACATTTATTATTAACCTTAAGAGTGATTATTAGGATTCCAACATTTGGAACAGTGACATTCAAGCCATTTACGAATGATTTAATATATGTTAGTGTTGATATAAAATTTGTTGTGTGATAGAAAGTTTAATATGTAATTGAAATTCGCGTGCCTGATGTTATATGAAACAAAGATAGGTCTCAGGGCTCACAAAATTTCAGTGACGAAAAGGCATAGTGCTACAGTGACCCTGAGAGCACAAGAGAACTTTAACTATTTTTATTTTCTGCACGTGAATATTTTCTTTTGAAGCAGTGCGGAGATGATATGATTTGAGAGAACATTAACATCCTAACTGTTATGCTCTTCCATACTCCTAGGCAGGAATTTATTTTGTTTCTGTCGGACCACTCAAGTTTAAATAAACTTTATTTTATTTTAAGTTGTGATCTCATGATGATGTGTTTTCCCAATCCTTTCCTTTGTCATACTTCTGGCTTAACCAGGAAGGATGTGGTTTTCTAGGTATTCAGATGATGGCGCCCTTTCTATTTGATATTCTGATTAACTCTAAGCCCGTAACGACCCTGAGATATTTTATCTCGTGTTACCCTTTGCTTTTGTGATATTTCAACTGAATTTCCGACACATTCCTTATTTTGTTTTGTGTTACTTCAACTCTACCTGTCCTGGGATGCCAGGTATGCGATGTAGTAGCAGATTGGTCTTTGCATCCCTCGGCGAACGAGTACAGAGAGAGGAAGGATAATTGGCTTTTCCCAATCGTGGGGCTTCGATGTTGTTCATTTCATGGGAATACATCAGATTGAGGTTACGAGGAGATTGATCTTTATTTCATTAATGGTGTTATGAAGTTTATTAAACTTGGTCAGACGATACACTTGTGTGCCCATACCAGTGATCATGTTAATCATATTAGTGTTATATCATGTTTAACCCCATTTTATCCTTGTTGCTCATACTCAAGTGTAGTTAGGAATTGATATGTCACGATGTTTTGCTATCCAACGTCTCTGAATTAATACGTTTAGTTGCAAATTATAATTATGCCTGTGGACGATTTAGTAAAGGTATTAGGGGAGTTGCAGAACAGTATGGCTAACATTGAGGCTAATGTTAGGAGAATGGAGACTGAAGTCGAAGAACAGATAAATGATTCAGAATCTAGGTTACAGGCTAGATGTGAAGAAAATGTAAAAGCTTTTCAGGCTAGCAGTAAAGATAATTTAAAGTCTTTGCAAGATAATACCGAAAGTAATTTAAAAGATAGTTTGAAATGATTAGAAACCAGACTACAAGCTCGTAGTGAGGAAAATAACACAGAATTGAAACACAATTTAAATAGTTTGGAAACTAGATTAAAGGTAAAGATTGACGAAATCCTAAGAGCATTACAGTCAGATATTAAGGCAGTAGAATTGAAAGGAGAGGAAAATGTAAGCATCTTAAGGAAAAACATTCTAGAGCTAGAGAATAAAGGTGAACAGAATATCATTAATTTGAGGACAGATGTCATGTCTATTCAGAAAGACATTAAATCAAATATATCGAACTTAAAATTCTACATAGATCGTTTAACAACAGATGTAGGTAAAATTCAAGAATGGTCTTCTGAAGTATCTTTCGAATCCAAGATTAAAAATTTAGAAACGAACTTAGGAAATGAAATGAAAGGTTTGAGTTCAGTAATCGGAACAGTCAAAAGGGAAGTTTTAGGAGAGGTCAATTCCAACTTAAAATCCTTAGAGAACCGATTGCAGGCGGACATTAAACAAATTGATGATAACGTTGATCAGAAAACGAACGAATATCTAGCGTTATTTAAAAATAGAGTCTGTGCATTAGTGGAAGAGAGGTAAATGATGTAGATGCCGAAGCAAAAGAAAAACGTGCAGGGATTGAAAGTAAAATAATCGCAGGCATGGCGAACTTGGAAACTAGATTCACCGAGAATAAAATTACGATGGAAAGGGATTCTGCTCAGTTGAGGACGGAAGTAGGCCAGTTGAAGGAGCAGGTTGCGTCATTTAAGACAACATGCGAAGAAAGGCTAGATAAATTGAAGAACGATCTCGAAGAAAGTAATAGAACACAGACTGTTATTTCATTAGACAATCTGAAAACGAAATTCAAGTTAGGAGAAAAACGGACTGAAGATAGAATGGCTAAACTTGAATCAGTCATAAGTAATCTCACTATTCAAGAGGTAACAGCAGGGGATATGTCGATGAATCAAACACCGATAGCTCATAATGTTTATAGTCAAGAGGTGAATGTAGGAGAGGATAACCGAACTCAACAAAATGTTACCTCTGGCAGTATTAGTTCAACCCCTCATGTTAATCCTAATCCGACTTTTGAACACTTCCAATACTAATGAACGTTACTCAGGTCCGGTGACCATAATCAGAAATCTTGATGATAAACCAAGAATATTATCTGGAAATACGGGAGTCACACCAGTTGAATTTCTGAGAGATATCCGAGATTATATGGAGGAACATCGGGTATCCAAAGAAAGAGAGCTAAGGGTAGTCGAACGCGCCTTAGATAGGCCAGCTTTGACTTGGTTTCGCGCATTTAGAAACAGCTTTGCGAACCTAGAACAATTTGCCATAGCATTTTTACAACGATTCTGGAGTGCGGAGGATCAATTGAACGTAAGAGGCGAAATGTATTCAAAACGCTATTCTACGTCGCATCCAACGCATTACGCTAACTACTTTACTTCACAGGTAGCGAAACTGCAGTTCTTAACTCCACCATTACCTGAAGACGAATTGTTGCAAGCGATAGCAAGGCAGTTGCCAGTAGAGGTCCAACGATCACTCATAGCATCTGGTGCTAATTCGCTGGAATATTACGACGACATATTACGCAGATTAGACTACACAAGCGCTCAAATAACACCTAGAAATTCAAGGAATGAAAATAGGAACACGCAGGAAGTGAATGCGGTAGTTGTCGATAATGCAGTCCAAACAGATCGGAGAACTTCGTGGGAAAACAGGAGAAACGAGTAAAATAGAGGAAATGTTCGTAACGTCCATGGGAATGACACGTATCAGGGACCAAATGAGAGACCATATGATCGGGGTCCACGAGAAAGTAGATACCACAACTATAACCAGGATTCCAGATATCAGAATCGAAACAGGTATAGTAACCGATATCGAGGCAGATATAATGGAATCAGAATCCGAATCAGCAGTCCAGTCAAACCAATCGACAATACGAACGAAAGACGCCGAGAGAGTCAAGAGTATGTAAGGACACGGCGAGAGGATAGGCAACCTAGCGCACCGACCGAAGAGTTAGTTCGAGACCTCGATAGGGCAGGCAAAAGTGGAGTAGAAAAAACGTCGAATTGATCTCGAATCAACGTTCTAATTATCTGGAACCCATCATCATAGTTGAGACATTTTAGGTTTAAGATGAAGATTTGATCGAAGAAGAAGATATAGTCCATCGAGGGAATAGCCAGTCATTAGCGTGGAATTCATGGGAAAAGAAATAAAGACATTACTGGATACAGGGGCCATGGTGGGTGTGATATCCATAGGCTGCATTGAGGAATTAAAATTGTTGGGAGATGTTACGATGTTGCCAGATGTTGTTAGCAAGTTTCAAGGGGTGATTCCAGACAAGAGCATTAAATGCAAAAGTCAAGTACCCTTGGATATCAGAGTTGGAACCAGATAATTTGAGCAAATGTTCCTAGTGGTAGGTCAGCTACATTTTGATATGATCTTAGGAGTGGATTTCTTAGGCGAGAGTGGCCTGATCATAGATATGCAGAGTAGACGCATGTATTTTCAGGAAGAGGACACTGAGATTCAGGAATCTGAAATGACATTCTTCAGAGAGAATATTTTGAATGAGATTGTGTATAACATAAAGAAGTATATTGAGAGCAAAGGAGGCATGAAGAGTAAGCTGAATCCAGAAATACAAGAGCAATTTGATCAAGCAATTACTGAATACGAGGACATATTCAACGATATGCCTGGACTCATAGCAAATTTTACTTACCGCATCAAGTTGATGCATGACAAACCGTATCATAAGAATTTATATCCCATACCAGACAAGTGGAAAGAAGAAGTTGGTATGATGATAAATGACATGGAGAGAGATGGAATTATTAAGAAGATGCCAACTGCTTATCTGACTCCTTTGGCTGTTGTCAAGAAACCTAATGGCAAGCTGAGGATAGGTCTAGATGCCAGGGCCCGTAATGAGAGAATTCTTCCTGAGCACGACAGACCACCTATTATTCGTGAACTACTGCGTAGATTCAGAGGAAAGAGTTTCTTTTCTACTATCGATCTGACTAGTTCATATTATCATATAGAACTAGCAGAGGACTGTAAACAATATACTGGATTCCTATTTGACCATAAAACCTACGTCTTTAATCGTTTACCTTTTGGAGTAAAGAATAGTGGTCCGGTGATGATCCGAGCACTAGATGGTAATCTGTCAGATACAGTTAAAGAGCATATAGTGAGCTATATAGATGACCTGATCATAGCATCTGAGACAGCTGTGGACCTTAGAATGCTTTTTGAAGATCTTAGGAGGACGAATTTCAAGGTGAATTTCGACAAATGTCAGTTCTTTTACGGGGAGATAGAATGTCTTGGTCATAGGATCGATGGAGATGGATACAGGTCCAATCCAAAGAAGATAGTAGCTATTTCGGAATTCCCGACCCCAAGGAAAATCAAGGAAGTCGGGCAGTTTCTAGGAATGTGTCAGTTCTTTTCAACACATTGTCCCGGATATACCGAAGTAATGGCACCTCTGCAGGATTTGCTAAGGAAAGGAAATCGATGGAAGTGGGACGACAAATGCGACCAAGCTTTCTTGTCAGCTAAGAACATGTTGATCCAGAATGTTAAACTCGAAAACCCAGATTTCGCTAGGAGATTCTTTGTTGAGACAGACGCATCCAACATAGGCATCAGTGGTATCCTATATGAGATGGATGATGCGAATAAACATAGATATTTGGCTTTCACCAGTCGCAAGCTCAGGGACAGTGAAAGGAATTATTATGCAACAGAGTTGTTCATGCTCTCAAAACGTGAACGTAGGTATTGTTCGGACATGACGTGACGGTGATCACAGATCATAAAGCACTCCAATTCATTATGAAGACGGACTTAGCGAGCGATCGTATCACCAGGTGGGCTCTGTTCCTGCAACAATTTAACCCAATCAGTGTGCATAGACCAGGGAAGCTAAATCTGTTGGCAGATGTTTTGAGAAGAAACCCTTGTGAAGAGGTGATTATCAACCACATAGATCTTGTTCAGGAAGACCAGGAAACCCTAGAGATGTTGAAAAACCTAGCTCAGACGCAGAAGAGATATACACCTTTGCGAAGAAAATACCGTTTCTTAACACGCAGAGGATGGACAATGCCGATCCAGATTTTAACCGCACAGAGCTAGAAGCTAGGAAGTATCATATGATGAGAGGTCTGATATTCATTCATTCATTCATTCATTTATTTATTTGCAATGGGGGGTGTGTCACCCGGTGGCAAATTGGATATACATAACACATAAATAATTATACATAACAATTCAATAACAATTATACAACAATTAAACTGGAGTATTTACACAAATAGTCAGTCTTTTCTTAAACACACCTATATGTTTGGGAAAAGGCTCTAAGACTGCGACAGGTAGAGAGTTCCAGTTATCAATGGCACGGTTTACAAAAGAATATTTACCATAATATATGTCAATATATTGACAACGATCACACCAAGCTTAGAGTTGTGATCCCCCCAAGCTTGTCAAGTCAGTTATTTGGATGGTACATCGAACCGCTGCTCATGTAAGTGTAGGCAAGACTTTAGCTCTTGCCCAGGAGACGTTTGTTTGGAGGCAAATAGGAAAAACGATCCGCAACGTCATTAAGACCTGTGACAGATGTCAGCGAAGAAAAAATTCATCTAAACTAATGAAGGAAGTTCTTAGATCTATATTACCTAACAAGCTGAGAGAATTATTTGCTACGGACATTTTCGGTCCAATTCCTCGTTCGACGAGAGGGAACCAGTTTGTTTTGGTTACTGTAGACGTATTCTCTAAATAAGTATCTTTATGTCCGATCCAAAAAGCTACGTCTAGATATGTTATCAATAGACTGGAGACGACTATAATTCCAAATATGGGTAAACTCGAGGTTTTGTTAAGTGACCATGGATCACAATTTACCAGTATGGAATTTTCAACTGCTATGGAACGTTTGGGAATAAGACATGTATTTAATTCTATCCGTTATCCAGAGGGAAACCCGGCAGAGAGAATTATGCTGAAATTAGCAATATGTGCCGTTTAAACGTGTCAAGACAGCACCACCGATGGATGGAGGTCATTCCCATCATTATTCTATGTTTGAATTCCACTATACGTGAAAGTACTGGACAGATTCCGTCCGTTTTTCATCATTGAACGAAACCTAGTAGGCGTTGGGACCGCATTGTGAAGGCTCCAGTGGATCCGGAACCTACCCAAGAAAGAAGAGTCGAAATAGCAGGAGAACGACTTAGAAGTCAGGTGGAGATAAGGGCCATAAGACACGAAGGAAGAAGGTTTCATGATCAGGAAACCAGTTACATCGAATCTTCAACAGAGAATATACCATAAATTCGCGCCACTGTACGCTGGTCCCTTCCGAATTGACGAAGCGTATAGAAATAACAGCTATAGGATTGCTAAAGTCGACACGAATGAAGTTATTGGAACTTTTAATGCAGCCAGCATTAGGAAATATCATTACCCTTGAGATGAGGATGGTTAGATAGATATCAAGTACATGAAATGTTGTATATAATGAATGCCTGAGTGTAATTTTTTTACTAATCTGTTTCTTCAGGATTAATAAAAAAGGGGACGTAAGGGAGAGATGTACCAGATATTTAATCGAGGCTATCGGCTTCGCCAGCTGTAGATGAGTTTTGTTGCTTAGAAGAAAAGATTGCACTGAGATCGAGCCAGTGACGATGAGGGAAGATGACGTAGAAGACTATGGGAGAAGAAGTCACTACCCCTCACACGCACGGAATCACGGGAGAAGTACGGGATATTTATGGAGTTTCATTGGAAACAACGTATTATTTAACCTCAGAAAAGAAAGGAATTATATTGAATATTAATGATATTAACATTGGAAAAGGTGGATAAATCCTTATTTGAGTGTAATGGCTACATAACAGAAGATATGGACCGAGGCTAAGTATCTGACGTCAGAGAACAAAGGTAGGGGCTACCCTCACACCAGCTGAGGGGTGGCGAGTCACGTGTTTAGCGAGGAGAGTTGTCGCAGCACAGTGAAACTAGGAATCAGTCTATTACATTCTGCTCTAGAGTCTACTACATTCTGCTCTAGAGTCTATTACATTCTGCTCTAGTAGCAAATCGAAAGTATTAGAGTATACAATACAGTGCAGTGCATTAATTATCACCTGTCTGACAGGTTCACTTCGTGAAGTTAGCATTGTGTAACTTTGGGAGCACGGAAGAGTCGAGCAGGCGGACCGGAGATTGTATTGCGATGGCTGTGAGCAGGGCGAAGGCGGCCGGTGATAGGGAACAGCATAGTTTTGAACAGTGGAGTTGCGTTAGCACGTGTTTCAAATAGCAACGCATTTAGCAGCTCATAATCTACAGCAGAAATAAGCAGCATTTCATTGGGAATAACGAACATTATTGCAGCAGTATTCACAACGAATAGTCGCATGCAACATGGGCAAAATGAGGCTAGCGATTAACTTCGTGTTACACACAGATAGTGAAACAGGAAATGTCATGTATTGGGTGACATTTTGTGACAGTTTGTGGTCACGTTGTGGAACATTGCAGTCACATTTTCACGTTCATGATATTTGGACTTAGACTTTCAGCAGTCCTGACCTGACCTGACCTGACCTGACCCATGCAGAGCCGGCTTCGATGCAGACTATTCTAGCCTATCAGCCCGAGGGCCTTGAGTGCTATATCCAGTAATTTCGTAACAACTGCAAATGTGTTAGGGTGATTGGGTGATTACAATGTTATCGGAGTTGGCCAGAATGTGACCTGATTCAAGAAATACAGAAGAGAGAGAGAGAGTAAAGATAGATAGTTCTGCGAGAGTCAGAGTTTAAGTGTGAAATTGAAAGTAGATAGTTCTTAAAAGAAGAAAAGGAGTGCTATAGTAGCAGATTTGTTTTGAAGAGGAAAGTCATTCTATAAGAATGCGGGGGCGCTTGTGACGGCTACCCCTTACTTGGTAATCACCCAATCTCTTTATGAGCGGGTTTGTACTAAGTGTAGCTGTTCTGTAGAGTCTAACTGCCTGTCCGTGAATTATTTCACTGATGGTCGGTTGACCGTACTCATTATGTAGTTGAGCGTTGCGCACGTACCAGGGGGCACCCGATATCGTGCGCAGCGCTTTGTTCTGGATGACCTGAAGTTTGTTGATAGTAGAGGGGGCAGCAAAGCCCCATGTGGGACTGGCATATTCCATGACAGGACGCACTATGGTGCTATATGTGAGGAGTCTGCTCCTATCATCTAGTGCACTCCGAGACTTCATAAGAGGCCAGAGTTGCGCTTGGATAGCTTTCGCTAGGTTCGCGCGCTGAGTGACGTCCTGAGCGAAAGTAAGGCCTCGATCAAGCGTAATTCCCAGATACTTTGTAGCTGGCTGCCATCTGATTACGTCGCCAAATAAATTAAGGTCCTGGTCTTCTACAAATTTGCGTCTTTTGGTAAACAGAGTGGCAGCACATTTACCGACATTAATGTTGACTCTCCAATCCCTTAGCCAGGGGTGAAGGGTGTCTAAAGCGACTTGGAGGTTTTCAGCAACTCTATGTCCTCTCCAGGAGGTGGATGAGATAGCAGTATCATCTGCATATAAGTGGAGACTGGTAGCATCTGTTTTGGGGATGTCAGAAAGATAGATGTTGAAGAGGGCGGGAGCTATGACACTACCTTGCGGTACACCGGCTTTGATCTTCCTCAGTGAGGATTGGACGTCAACCACTTGGATATAGAACTGTCTTTTCCTAAGATAGGAGTTGATGACCTTGAGTAAGTGATCTGGAAATCCTTTGTGCTTCATTTTGTACAGCAAGCCGCTGTGCGAAACTTTATCAAAAGCACGACGGATGTCTAGGAAGCAGACTCCTGTCATACGTCGTTCGTTAAACGCGCGCATGATGATCTCAATGAGTCTAAGAAGTTGTACCGTGGAGTGGCCTTTGCGGAATCCGAACTGCTCATCGTTGATAATTTCAGAAATGTAGGAGTTAAGCCTGGAAAGCAGAGTCATTTCAAAAAGCTTAGAGATGACTGAGAGCAAACTGATTGGTCTGTAGTTTTGAGGGAAAGTTCCATCTGTGTTCGGTTTGTGGATCATAATAACTTTGGCCACTTTCCAGGCCGACGGAAAATACCCAAATCGGTATATGGCGTTAAAAATGTCAGTGAGGCAAGTTAAGGCGTTCTTGCTCAGGTTCTTAAGGAAGGAGGCTGCAACTTCGTCAGGGCCAGGTGCCTTACGAGTTTTCAGTTTCTTGATAAGTTTGAGCAGCTCGCACGGCGAGACAAATCTAAAGCCCTGGGGAAGCTCTCCTCGAAACTCACCATTATTTCAGCAGTCCAGATACTTATTGCATTTATAGTTCATACACTCTCAACTGATAACCAAGTGGACTTTGAAGTTATTTCACCGTTATTACGGTGTACAAAAATTATGTGTTTCAGCATCGTATATTTTAAGCGACCATGGGGGCAGCTTACACATTGCTGCGTTATGCAAAATGGAACAATGGATTTCATGCACATTATACAGTAGTGAGGTGTTCACTAAATGACTTTAGTTCATGAACAATTACGGAAATAATTACCACGTCGAACACAGATACAGGGTGTCTAGAAAACTTTCTTACGTTCTGAAATATTTGTTTCTGTTAATGCAAATCAACCACAGTGGATGAGAACATTGTTAGCGAATGTCAATCGACAATTTTACATCGAACAGTGGCGTAACACATCCGAGAATAGATTGCGGTGCCCATTTGAAGTGAACTTTGTGGGGATTATTGGACAATATCCGTGATGGATATCCTTCATTCTACCATGTGGGGCTAGGCGCATAAAGAGACGTGATGGCAGCGCAAAGTGACGGATTCGATTCCTATCGAGAAGAGTGACTAGATCACGATGAGCGTTTGGACGGGGCCAAATGCATTTCCAGTTGCAAATACGATGATTTCGCCGATCTTTCGAGAAATCTGTTGCGTACAATTGGATTATCGCCGATCTTGGAATAAATTCTATGAAACAACTGGAATATGAAGGTATTGTTAGAGCTATGACATTACTGATATGATTTTCTAACATGACACTGGGCACACTTGTATATATTTAGGAATGCTTTTTTACGACATGGCTTGATTGTTTTCTTACTTCATCTTGAGGAGTTTGCTAAAATATGGTGTTACATTTATCCGACTTTTTCGCTATTTATTGATTTTATTAGGCAGGATTTTGATCTTTATTTTCTTGAAGTGATAGTATTTTTGATCATGGTGATTTTTATCGAGTATTTCGAAAAACTCGAGACCTGCAGTCGGATAGTTTATATTTTGTCAGCTTATTGCATTCTAGCGAGTATGTGAGATTTATCAGCAGGGCTTTTTCTTTATTGGATTGTTTTTGAGATGTGGAATTTAATTTGCTCTAGCGAATCAGTATTGCTTTTATGTGACAAGTAGAATATTGTTGATTCCAATCATGTGCACTCACTCCTGCCTGTTACTTTAAGTAGCTGTGTGGTGTTGATTGCCTGACCTGTCGAAATAGGAATTTATCATCTTAGTCTACGGAAACGGGGCTTGTTACTTCAGTAGCTGTGTGCTGTTGAACGCCTTACCCGTCGCTTAGGAATACCATATTATCATCCCAGTGCAATTCTGATAGTAAGAGAATTAAACAATAATTTTCCAGTCAAATATTAGTTGATCTTTGTTAAATAATTCAGAAATAAATGCCAGCAGGGTTACATTTTGTAATTCTTGTATTGCCAATCCAATAGTTTGTTGCATTACTTTTTGAGAGTACAGTCATTTAATATTTAATATTTGATACTCTTTCGTGAGTGAGTTTATACCTTTGATTTCAAGTAATTGAGTCTTTTAAGACGAGTTCTTTCTTATTAAGAATTTATTACATGCAGATGATGAACAGATATTATGAATATGAGTTAATATAACACGTTGGTGTTTATTTTTGAAGTAAATTTTGAGGATCTTAACAGAGATTTTATACTCTGGATTAAAATAAATCTTGGATTGGATTACGATTACTTTGGTAATTGTTCTCATTGTTTAAGAAGTTATCTGGACATGATAATACTGACTACAATTTTTGTAGGTCATTTTCGTCAACCGTCTGAAACCAGTGGCTCATTTGTGGATCATTCTGTATGATGAGTCAAGGTATATTTTTGGCCAAGTTTGTGAAGTTGCCAAAGAGAGGTTTATAATATTGCCAATGTGAGTTATTGATGCAGACATGAGGTCGTCGAACCCAGTCTAGTATATATTTGAAGTTCAGTCTGTGGGCTGAATAATTGTGGTATAATGTGAAATAATAATGGTGTTCAAATGTGAGATTTGATGAAGTGATTTAAGTGATAAAGTTTTGGATGATGAGATCCCATGAGATTTAGTGAAGGCAACGTATTTTTGGCATGGCAATCGACAGTATTAAGGGTATAGCCTGGACTGGTGGATTTTTGGGGCAAAGTTCGGTACTGATCTTAAACATTTTCTGGAAGTTTTATAATCCAAGATTCTCTAATAATAATAATAGTAATAATTTATGGAATTATTATCAGAAGTTTAAACATATTGATGATCTGACCTGATAATAAAAATGAATAATAATTAATTAAATAAATTGATGAATAGATGAATAAAATGATAATTAATTAAAAGAGCTGATAATTAAAACAAAATAATAATAAATTTAAATAAGCTGATATCAATGATAAATTTGATAAGTTGAAATAAATTTAAATAACCTGAGAACTCTATTAAATTTAAATAAGATGATTATATTAAATTTAAATAAGATGAATTCAGTAAATTTAAATAAGCTGATGACTATAAAAATAATTTAAATGAATGGATTGAAATAAATCAAATTGAATGAGATGATTTGCAGATGATTTAATGAGATGGTGAATATAATAATTATTTGAATGATCTGATGATAAGGAAATTAATAATTCGGATTTGAATAGAAGAGATAATTAAACGATTGCCGATGTGATAATAATTTTTCTATGGATGATGATGATGATGACAGATGATTAGGACAGAATTGTGATTCACAACCGAGTAGTTGTTAGAAGTGGTGTAAATAACGTGTACAAATTTATTATTAACCTTAAGAGTGATTATTAGGATTCCAACGTTTGGAACAGTGACATTCAAGCCATTTACGAATGATTAAATATATGTTAGTGTTGATATAAAATTTGTTGTGTGATAGAAAGTTTAATATGTAATTGAAATTCACGTGCCTGATGTTATCTGAAACAAAGATAGGTCTCAGGGCTCACAAAATGTCAGTGACGAAAAGACATAGTGCTACGGTGACCCTGAGAGCACAAGAGAACTTTAACTATTTTTATTTTTTTGCACGTGAACATTTTCTTTTGAAGCAGTGCGGAGATGATATGATTTGAGAGAACATTAACATCCTAACTGCTATGCTCTACCTTACTCCTAGGCAGGAATTTATTTTGTTTCTGTCGGACCACTCAAGTTTAAATAAACTTTATTTTATTTTAAGTTGTGATCTCATGATGATGTGTTTTCCCAATCCTTTCCTTTGTCAAACTTATGGCTTAACCAGGAAGGATGTGGTTTGCTAGGTATTCAGTTGATGGCGCCCTTTCTATTTGATATTCTGATTAACTCTAAGCCCGTAACGACCCGGAGATATTTTATCTCGTGTTACCCTCTGCTTTTGTGATATTTCAACTGAATTTCCGACACATTCCTCATTTTATTTTGTGTTTACCTCAACTCTACCTGTCCTGGGATGCCAGGTATGCGATGTAGTAGCGGATGGGTCATTGCATGCCTCGGACGAACGGCTACAGTATAATGTTCGACAACCCCGAGGAATGGCCATTCGGGAACATCTCCTTACAGCCTCCACGAAGTATCATATGATTCAGGTGTATATTCTATAGTGGAAACCGCAGTATCCAGCATATCTGTAAACTTCGGCCAGTTGGCTTTCCGGAAGTTAAACCTCCTTCTGAACGAAACTGTCTGTGGTCTAACTGCTGCGTGTATTTCGCACAGGATAGACCTGTGTTGTGTATTTGGAATAGGGTTGCAGACTGTTTTTATGCACTGTTGTAAGATGTTTTCAATGCTGAATATCAGATCTGGGTTATAGCCGCGTTTCCATCTGCCGCTATTAAAAGATGCTGGCTGCTTAGGATCATGTATAGGGCTCAGATGATTGCCTTCCGCCCATTCTTGCAAAGCTACCCCATTCTCATCATCATGCTCATAGCCCCACATGGTGTTGTGGCAGTTAAAGTCACCAATCACTACTTGTGTATGTCGATTGTAAAAGTTATCGGGTACATTGGTTTTGAAATCAGCACGTGGTCGTTTGTATAAGTATGTGATAGTACAGCCTCTGATTTCCAGAATTAGAACTTCAAGATCATTTGCCTCATACGAGGTTGTTGATATTACCTGTATATCCGATTGGACAAATATAGCACTTCCGTATTTGAAATGAGGTCTTTTCAGAGCCAATCGCATTCTACTTATTTTCGGTCGGCGCATTTCACAGCCTCTATGAGTCTCCTGTATGCACAGTACATCGCACTTGGTTTGCATACATAAATCACGTAGCAGTTCTTCTTTTGACGATGATATAACCTCTATATTCACTGATATGATGGTCAACTGTGGTTCTGAAGAGGACCTAGATGATGTTCCCTTAGGCCGGACGTAATTTTCGGAATGTGTTTATTTTTAGTTTGATAGATCTACCTAAGACTCACAAATTGAAATCTTTCCGAACCCTTCGGCCCTTCAATATTTGGCACAATTGAGGATTAATTTTACGTTTTGCTAAGGTGGGGAACCCCTACTTTGTCTGCTAAGAATTGTTTTCTAATACCCCTCCCTAAAATTTACCAAAATTACTTAAAATCCCCCAAATTTACCCGAGTTTCAGAGGACCAATATGTATTACATTCAACGCGTGCGGTCAATTCAAAATCTACGAAAACCATATAGATCGCTATGAGAATGGCCAAAATATGGGGCAACGCCCACTTGCGCTGGGCCATTTAAATGGCCGCTAAGGGCTTTAAATGGTTCACTTTTAAGAAAAACAAAGTGTAAATAGAAAGTACTAGGTAGAAGCATAACAAAAATTAAAAAATTACAAAAAGCATCTTTTTCACAATATTTGCAAATTTCACCAGACCTGAAGTGATTTTCGAAATTTGTTTATTTTTAGTTTGATAGATCTCTCTAAGACTCACAAATTAAATCTCTCTGAGCCCAACATTGGGCACAATTGACGATTAATTTTAAGTTTTTGCTAGGATGGAGAGCCCCTACTAAGAATAATTGTTTTCATCATTAAAAGGTCTAGAACGCCCGCTGTATATATTTGGAGCTGTTTAGGAGATCTATTCTCCAATTAAGAGGTTCCGTTTTTTGAAAATGTCACTTGAGAGTAAAATGAATAAATTATGCGAAAAAAACACATTTTCTCGAAACTTCATTAGCTACTAACGCAAGTTTAATGGACGAAAATTTCGCGATGCCGATCTTCGATCCCAAAGCTTAGCTGATAGGATAGAACATGGTCTTAGGAAAGTTGGTGAAGACATGATCGACCTAGAAGTCAGAGTGAAGAAGGAGAGTAACGAGATGGGAATTCTAGTTGTTCAACGTTTAACGGAACAATTCAAAGAACTTGTCATGGGAGAAATAAGAGAAGGTGTGATTAATGAATTGCAAACTGAAATTAAAACCACAGTTGTCAATGAAATTAAAGACACACTCAAGCTGGAGAATCAAGAGGGAATCAAGGAGATTAGGGAATCTTTGTCATCCCATATTGAAGTAATTGCCAAAGATATCCAAGCAACTCAGAAGGACATATCAGATATGACAGGGTCATTGAAAAGTCATGAGACTGTTATGAACCAGATATCCATTGATTTTAAGGAGAATTGTAAAGAAACTGAAGCAATTAAGAAGATGGCAGAAGAAAACCAGAAGGAACTTGAGGCTATGAAAACTCAAATCAAGGATGAGAAACAGTCTGATCATCTGTTGAAAATGCCAAATGTAAGGGGAAAGGAACAGATACAGATAAATCTAGGAGCAGCTAGAGAAACGGATAGTCAAAGACAGGATGAGGTCAGGACAGTATTTCAATCCAACCCCATAACTGTATTTAAGAATGTAGAGGATAAGCCTTCTAAATTTTCAGGGCGAGATTCTGTGACACCCGTGGAATTTTTGAGAGAAGCAGGGGATTACCTGAAAGATTCTAAGATCCCTAAAGAAAGACAGATCCGAGTGATAGGGAAGTTTTTGGAAGGTCCTGCACTTCTTTGGTTTAGAGCTTTTAGATACACTCTAACCACTTTTGAGGAGTTTTCTCGTGGGCTATTGAAAAAGTTTTGGTCCCCGGAAACCCAACAGCAAGTCAGAGCAGAGTTATATTCGAAGAGATTCTCGACGTCACAACCTACTCGATACTCGACGTACTTTTCTGGGCAGCTTTCTAAACTTCAACATTTAGATCCGCCGATGCCAGATAACGAATTGATTACTGCATTGATACGTCAGTTTCCAGCAGACGTCCAGAGGACTTTGATCGCTGCTGATATCTATAATATGGAACAATTTGATGAAGTATTACAGAAGCTGGATCATACGAACGCTCAATTCTTCCATCAGAAGGGAGGAAAGAATAACAACGCTGTGTACGCTGTCATGACCGACAGTTATTCTCAAACACCTCGAGAGATTCGAGAAGGGCGAGAAGAGAAAACGCCGAGGGAAGATCCAAATAAGAGAGGATGGAACCAGTACAGTAACAGATACAGTTACAAGCCTTATGCGAGACCAGATGGTGGAAATCGATACAATACTCAATGGAGAAGACCACGAGATAGTCAAGGAAGGTACCAGGAAAGAAGATATTATGGTCGAAACAACTACAATAACAGAGGGAATGTGGATACTCGTCAGTCCAATGAAGAGTTCAACAAGGAGACGAGGAAAAATTTGGAAGCAAGACACCAAGATAACTTGCAATTTTTGGAGCAGAGGCCCAATGAACCAGGTCCATCGGGAACACAACAATCCCGGGGGAATGGTAATGAAAAAAAAAAACTTCGAATTCACAGTAGAAGATAGAATTTTGAACACTTTCACTTCCAGAATTATTAAATGGCAAGCAGTGGATGATGACTTAATTCAACAGAATGACGAACGGAAAGAAATGGGTACAAGAATTAGAATGCCAATCATATCATGCGAAGTATTCGGTATGCCTGTCGATACTTTGATTGATTCTGGGGCTATGCTTTGTCTTGTGAGTGAGAAACTTTATATTCTGTGGAAGCTCAAAGAGAATTTAGAGGAGATTCCAGTATCAGGAATTAAGATCCAAGGAATAATACCCAACAAAATATCTCTGTGTAAAACACAATTATACTTATGTATTACGATTGGAGGACATGATTTCCGACATGTATTTGTTGTAATGAAGGACATGGCTTTTGACATGATATTGGGAGCAGATTTCATTCAGAAATATCAAGCAGTGATAGACATGAAGACAGAGACGATTAGATTCAAGAATACCGAAGAGATTAACTTCGAGGGAAAAGAAGAGGAAGACATCGAGGGAGATGCTCAATGGTCTCTGATTTTTCATGAAGCTGAAGGAAGAGAAGTCTACACTGAGGAGGAGTCCCCAGAGCTAGGGAAAATTTTGGAAGAGTATCACGATATTTTTGATATTAAACCTGGTGAAATTGAAGATTTTGAATATTGTGGAAGTAAACAATAATGGAAGCTATGAAGTCGCCAATACACGAACTGGTAACATCGTGGGAACTTATAATGCATCGAATTTGAAGATTTATTATTCAAGAACCAGATGATTTAATGTGTAGATAGAAAAAATAAAAATTTTTCAATTTTTATTTTTTTTGCTAGGTGTGGGGTGGATGTGCCCAATTCTAGGAATGGGTATTCCAATATTCAGACACCTAGATATCAAGGGAAAGGCTGTAGTCGCTTTTGATAGTTGAGATATTTGAATATCGCGCTACATTGCTTCTCGAAGCAATTGGAAAGAATTTACCGATACTTGGATGTCAAGTGACGTAGCGAGTAATAGCAGAGGTGGAGGCTATTTATTGATTAAATAGTTAACCATGGAGTAGAGACTTGAGACTGGGATCAGATTACTGGCACGGCCAAATGAAAGAGAATGCAATTAGTATCAAGTAAATCGGACCAGGGATTCAAGAGATATGAGGATTTCCAGATATCAGCTGATGCGGCGTGACCCTGACAGTTTTGAATAAAAGCCGGCTGGCCGAAGCATCGATAGCTCATTTCAACACAAGCACTTGCCGAGTAAGTTGAGGCGATGCTGAGCCAAGGCACATGGTTGCCGGATCTACGCAGAAGTTCTTTTCAAAGTCGTGATAGTCACGAAAGTGCTGCGCTACGAGGTGTAACTTAGTAAGTTTACGGCGAGGAGAATCACTGAGGTGATTGATTTTTCTACAGACATTGGTGGAAATATTTATATTTCTACATGGACATATGCTAGACTTTGTCAAGAATTAGTATTTTGTCACAGTCCAGTAATAACATAATACTTGGATATTTAAATCCATTTCAGTCAGTTTTCATTATTTGTTACTAGTTAACCACTTCGATCTATCAGTACACTGAAGACTAGTCTATAACGGTAGTGTTCATTAGTCTACGCAAGGGAAACTACAAGTTGCTTTGCGCATGGTAGATGGCGAGAAGCCATGCCCAGGGAACGATCTTCAGAACAGCCGTTGATTGCTTAGACTGTCAGTGTTTTTCTTGTACTGATAAGATTACCGTGAGTTATGTTACAACTGACATATCTAAGAATAGATCACTTAGATCTGACCCTATTTAAACAAACTGTTATGGCTTTGATAGAAGCCCATATTAAAATGGAACAACAGTTAATTCAAACGTCAAGAGATACTACCACTATGTGTGACTAGACGGATTGTGGGTATATAATGGCGGCCGATACAAGGATTATACGTGCTATTCCAATGGGGCATGTCTATGGATAAATCTGGTACAGACCAGGTTTACTTCGCTTCAAGACCATCAAGAAATGTAAGCCATATTTGAATTATATTATGCCTAGCTAATTGGAACAAACTATTTTTCTGCAGATGACCAACACATTTTATTTTTCTTCGTATTTAAAGCTTGCAATGATTTACGCAAGACTTATTAGAGTTATTCTGAGCATTTTCAACACTCAGAACAGTTTATGATCGATGACCGAGCATAACGAAGATTTATTTGAATTTTTCATATTTTAGGGAAACCACGGAGAACCGTCGATGTAAAGGTTGAGTTAAATTATTTTTGTTGAGGAATGGATATTTTTTCCATATTCGAAGATTCGAACATGTGGATTCTCACATAATGAGATGATAATTAAACATATTTAAAATGATATTAATAATAATAATAATAATAATAATCCACTAATGAAAATGAAAATCCACAGCCTGCTTCCAGTCTCCGACCGGGTCAGGAATGGAATGAATGAAGCCCCCATCTAGCGGCGAGGATATGAACTGTGCCGGCTGCCGAGGCCTGACGCACTCCTCTGGGGCAATGATTAAATGAATGACAGATGAAATGAAATGATAGTGGAGAGTGTTGCTGGAATGAAATTTTGACAGGGAAAACCGGAGTACCCGGAGAAAAACCTGTCTGCCTCCGTTCTGTCCAGCACAGATCTCACATGGAGTGACCGGGATTTGAACCACGGACCCAGCGGTGAGAGGCCGGCGTGCTGCCGCCTGAGCCACGGAGGCTTCAATAATAATCCACTAATAATAATAATAATAATTTTCATAATTTTTCTAAATAATTCTTGGATATTATATTTTATAATAATCATATGTATTGAGAGAGAGCCTATTGAAGTAGTTTAATCATTTCTAGTCTGGAACAGGAGATTTTCCGAAGGAGAGTGGTTAACGCAAGCCCGCATTCAACCAACATTTCAGTTCTGGTTGAACAGTTGATATTTGCAATGAGCAAAGTATATTTTTCAGATAACACGGAGAGGCATGAAACGGGAAGCAAATGATATTTGTATCAAATAGGATATTTTTGTATTTATATAAAATCATGACGTAAATACACTCGAAAGTGAAATAAAGATTTTCATAAGTATGGTAAATTCACGGGTTGAACTGAATGGTAAAATAAAATAAACTTGTCAGTTTATTAATCTTCCAGTGTTGATAACAAGCAGAGGCTTGATTTATTGTATAAAATTTGGGAAGAAAATTTATATGTGTGGAGTAATTGAAATGCCATTCCCAGGTGTGCATGTTTAAGTCGCAAGAATGAAGAGGTTTTTTCGAGCATCAATCAAATAGCAGGTTCGATGGCTCAGGTTTATAGTAGGAGTATTGGAACTACACATTTCGTCGGATGAATGACCCGAAGGTTATTTCTTTGAAACCATCAGTTCTTATTTCAACCTTGTTTACGAATTCCATTTAGACTTTGATTTTGCTAGAACCCGGATTTGTCATGATAGTAGTTTATTCTTCTACAGAGGAAGACCTTTGCCGTTGTTGTTGTAATATTGTGTTCTTACACAAATAATAGAATGGGCCACTGCCAATTTAAAATAATTCTTTAACCACGAATAATTTGAAGGATATTTTCAATCCTAGTGCCATGAACTGAATGAATTTATTATGAAGCTACAATTCTTATTTCCGCATTCTGTCGAAGAATTGCAAGTTGTAAAAGTTACTAATAATGGCCATAAAAATAAATATATTTTCATAATGATTCCAAGTGGAAAATTGAATAGTTGAAAGGTTCAACAATTTAGTGATCAAGTTGATGATTCAGGAAATCATGTATTTTGTTAGAAACTTGAAGTTCATAATCGAGTCACTTCTCGAATGTTTAATGTCAGAAGAACAATAAATTGTTGTTGTGCTTCGCACAGTTCTTCGATGCTATGCTCAAGGTCAAATACTTTTCATATGTTATTAATATGTGTAAATAATGTGTGTTGATTCAATGATAATAATATTTTCGACGATATATTTTTGAAAACTGGAAAATAAGTGAAAGTTTAAAATTCTATGAACATTTATTCTACGAGTGTTAATATCATGTAAATATTCAAACAGTGATCTACGATATTTCCAGTAGAGACAATTAACTTTGAACTGGAATTAATCCTAAATAATTTTGGAACACAGTCTACAGGACTATTAATCGGACTTGTGTTTCCAAAAAAAGATTGTCAAATGTGTTTGGAAAATTTCTGTATATTGTGTAAATAAGAGTGTGGATCGCAACACGTGGATGATGCTGCTTTGAGCATCTTTGCAGTCAATTTTAACTTCAAAATAAACTGAGATAATTTTACCAGATGTGTTATACCCAATTAAATCTCCTTCTATCCTTATTGTTGCATTGAGCCAAAAATCAGTAAAGCATATTTTTTATTTTGATGTCGTTTTTGCGATTTGCTTTAACCCATCTGGCGCTCCGGGATATTTTGATTCTCGTGCTGACTGATTATTGGTAAATTGCATATGTGGTCGTGCGGACTCCAGTCTAAACGGGCACATAAAATAAGATAGAGAGAGAAATGGCGCCCAACGTGGGGATCGATTTAGACATGGTCAATCGCATGCCGATTTAAATTGTGATAATTTTTATAGAAATATTTTGGGAGTTGAGAGATGTCTGGTTTGGATGAATAAATTATTAGGAAACCCAATTAGTGGGGAAAATTAAAAATTTAACTTGGATTAATAAGTAGAATGGGTTTGATTATTTTTGATAATGGCTTAACCATTAGGGCGTCAAGTAAATTCAGTAGTAAACGTTCGATGACTGGACATACACATTATTAGAATCCAGGTGGAGGATATTTGAGAACTTGCATATTTTTCTTGTGATATTGTGGTAAATGTAATTCGTAAAAGTAGAGAATTTTGTTTTTCCATCACGTCGACATTAGGACAAATCTCATTTTATTAGAGTGTTCCAATTAGCTATTCATATTTCTTGTTCTAGTTATAAGCTTGTGTTTGCCAATATTGTATACCCCTAAGTTTTGAATAATAAATGAAATTATGGAAGAAATGATGAGGATGATGAGGAGTTTGGAGGAGAGTTCAAAAGAGGCTGGACTGCGTGTAGCAGCCATTATGAAAGAAAATACTGAGGCTTTGGAAAGGAAACATAAAGAAAATACTGATAAACTTAAAGAAAGTTTAAACGATAAACTTAAAAAAAATTCTGATTCTTTAGAAAATAAACTTAAAGAAACTTCTGATTCTTTAAAAGGTAATTTGAAAGAAAGTTCTGATTTGTTAGAAGGCAGGTTAAAGGATAACTTGAAAGAAAGTTCCGATTTGTTAGAAAGCAGGTTAAAAGGTAACTTGAAAGAAAATTTAAATAGTAAATTTAATTCTATGGAAAGTAAATTTAAAGAGAATTCTGAAATTTTGAAAATGTCACTTGAGAGTAAAATGAATAAATTATGCGAAAAAACACATGAGCTCGAAACTTCATTAGCTACTAACGCAAGTTTAATGGACGAAAAATTTCGCGATGCCGATCTTCGATCCCAAAGCTTAGCTGATAGGATAGAACATGGTCTTAGGAAAGTTGGTGAAGACATGATCGACCTAGAAGTCAGAGTGAAGAAGGAGAGTAACGAGATGGGAATTCTAGTTGTTCAACGTTTAACGGAACAATTCAAAGAACTTGTCATGGGAGAAATAAGAGAAGGTGTGATTAATGAATTGCAAACTGAAATTAAAACCACAGTTGTCAATGAAATTAAAGACACACTCAAGCTGGAGAATCAAGAGGGAATCAAGGAGATTAGGGAATCTTTGTCATCCCATATTGAAGTAATTGCCAAAGATATCCAAGCAACTCAGAAGGACATATCAGATATGACAGGGTCATTGAAAAGTCATGAGACTGTTATGAACCAGATATCCATTGATTTTAAGGAGAATTGTAAAGAAACTGAAGCAATTAAGAAGATGGCGGAAGAAAACCAGAAGGAACTTGAGGCTATGAAAACTCAAATCAAGGATAAGAAACAGTCTGATCATCTGTTGAAAATGCCAAATGTAAGGGGAAAGGAACAGATACAGATAAATCTAGGAGCAGCTAGAGAAACGGATAGTCAAAGACAGGATGAGGTCAGGACAGTATTTCAATCCAACCCCATAACTGTATTTAAGAATGTAGAGGATAAGCCTTCTAAATTTTCAGGGCGAGATTCTGTGACACCCGTGGAATTTTTGAGAGAAGCAGGGGATTACCTGAAAGATTCTAAGATCCCTAAAGAAAGACAGATCCGAGTGATAGGGAAGTTTTTGGAAGGTCCTGCACTTCTTTGGTTTAGAGCTTTTAGATACACTCTAACCACTTTTGAGGAGTTTTCTCGTGGGCTATTGAAAAAGTTTTGGTCCCCGGAAACCCAACAGCAAGTCAGAGCAGAGTTATATTCGAAGAGATTCTCGACGTCACAACCTACTCGATACTCGACGTAATTTTCTGGGCAGCTTTCTAAACTTCAACATTTAGATCCGCCGATGCCAGATAACGAATTGATTACTGCATTGATACGTCAGTTTCCAGCAGACGTCCAGAGGACTTTGATCGCTGCTGATATCTATAATATGGAACAATTTGATGAAGTATTACAGAAGCTGGATCATACGAACGCTCAATTCTTCCATCAGAAGGGAGGAAAGAATAACAACGCTGTGTACGCTGTCATGGCCGACAGTTATTCTCAAACACCTCGAGAGATTCGAGAAGGGCGAGAAGAGAAAACGCCGAGGGAAGATCCAAATAAGAGAGGATGGAACCAGTACAGTAACAGATACAGTTACAAGCCTTATGCGAGACCAGATGGTGGAAATCGATACAATACCCGATGGAGAAGACCACGAGATAGTCAAGGAAGGTACCAGGAAAGAAGATATTATGGTCGAAACAACTACAATAACAGAGGGAATGTGGATACTCGTCAGTCCAATGAAGAGTTCAACAAGGAGACGAGGAAAAATTTGGAAGCAAGACACCAAGATAACTTGCAATTTTTGGAGCATAGGCCCAATGAACCAGGTCCATCGGGAACACAACAATCCCGGGGGAATGGTAATGAAAAAAAAACTTCGAATTCACAGTAGAAGATAGAATTTTGAACACTTTCACTTCCAGAATTATTAAATGGCAAGCAGAGGATGATGACTTAATTCAACAGAATGACGAACGGAAAGAAATGGGTACAAGAATTAGAATGCCAATCATATCATGCGAAGTATTCGGTATGCCTGTCGATACTTTGATTGATACTGGGGCTATGCTTTGTCTTGTGAGTGAGAAGCTTTATATTCTGTGGAAGCTCAAAGAGAATTTAGAGGAGATTCCAGTATCAGGAATTAAGATCCAAGGAATAATACCCAACAAAATATCTCTGTGTAAAACACAATTATACTTATGTATTACGATTGGAGGACATGATTTCCGACATGTATTTGTTGTAATGAAGGACATGGCTTTTGACATGATATTGGGAGCAGATTTCATTCAGAAATATCAAGCAGTGATAGACATGAAGACAGAGACGATTAGATTCAAGAATACCGAAGAGATTAACTTCGAGGGAAAAGAAGAGGAAGACATCGAGGGAGATGCTCAATGGTCTCTGATTTTTCATGAAGCTGAAGGAAGAGAAGTCTACACTGAGGAGGAGTCCCCAGAGCTAGGGAAAATTTTGGAAGAGTATCACGATATTTTTGATATTAAACCTGGTGAAATTGAAGATTATGAATATTGTGGAAGTAAACAATAATGGAAGCTATGAAGTCGCCAATACACGAACAGGTAACATCGTGGGAACTTATAATGCATCGAATTTGAAGATTTATTATTCAAGAACCAGATGAATTAATGTGTAGATAGGAAAAATAAAAAATTTTCAATTTTTATTTTTTTTGCTAGGTGTGGGGTGGATGTGCCCAATTCTAGGAATGGGTATTCCAAGATTCAGACACCTAGATATCAAGGGAAAGGCTGTAGTCTCTTTTGAAAGTTGAGATATTTGAATATCGTGCTACATTGCTTCTCGATGCAATTGGAAAGAATTTACCGATACTTGGATGTCAAGTGACGTAGCGAGTAATAGCAGAGGTGGAGGCTATTTATTGATTAAATAGTTAACCATGGAGTAGAGACTTGAGACTGGGATCAGATTACTGGCACGGCCAAATGAAAGAGAATGCAATTAGTATCAAGTAAATCGGACCAGGGATTCAAGAGATATGATGATTTCCAGATATCAGCTGATGCGGCGTGACCCTGACAGTTTTGAATAAAAGCCGGCTGGCCGAAGCATCGATAGCTCATTTCAACACAAGCACTTGCCGAGTAAGTTGCTGCGATGCTGAGCCAAGGCACATGGTTGCCGGATCTACGCAGTTCTTTTCAAAGTCGTGATAGTCACGAAAGTGCTGCGCTACGAGGTGGAACTTAGTAAGTTTACGGCGAGGAGGATCACTGAGGTGATTGATTTTTCTACAGACATTGGTGGAAATATTTATATTTCTACATGGACATATGCTAGACTTTGTCTAGAATTAGTATTTTGTCACAGTCCAGTAATAACATAATACTTGGATATTTAAATCCATTTCAGTCAGTTTTCATTATTTGTAACTAGTTAACCACTTCGATCTATCAGTACACTGAAGACTAGTCTATAACGGTAGTGTTCATTAGTCTACGCAAGGGAAACTACAAGTTGCTTAGCGCATGGTAGATGGCGAGAAGCCATGCCCAGGGAACGATCTTCAGAACAGCCGTTGATTGCTTAGACTGTCAGTGTTTTTCTTGTACTGATAAGATTACCGTGAGTTATGTTACAACTGACATATCTAAGAATAGATCACTTAGATCTGACCCTATTTAAACAAACTGTTATGGCTTTGATAGAAGCCCATATTAAAATGGAACAACAGTTAATTCAAACGTCAAGAGATACTACCACTATGTCTGACTAGACGGATTGTGGGTATATAATGGCGGCCGATACAAGGATTATACGTGCTTGTCCAATGGAGCATGTCTATGGAAAAATCTGGTGCAGACCAGGTTTACTTCGCTTCAAGACCATCAAGAAATGTAAGCCACATTTGAATTATATTATGCCTAGCTAATTGGAACAAACTATTTTTCTGCAGATGACCAACACATTTTATTTTTCTTCGTATTTAAAGCTTGCAATGATTTACGCAAGACTTATTAGAGTTATTCTGAGCATTTTCAACACTCAGAACAGTTTATGATCGATGACCGAGCATAAAGAAGATTTATTTGAATTTTTCATATTTTAGGGAAACCACGGAGAACCGTCGATGTAAAGGTTGAGTTAAATTATTTTTGTTGAGGAATGGATATTTTTTCCATATTCGAAGATTCGAACATGTGGATTCTCACATAATGAGATGATAATTAAACATATTTAAAATGATATAAATAATAATAATAATAATAATAATCCACTAATAATAATAATAATAATTTTCATAATTTTTCTAAATAATTCTTGGATATTATATTTTATAATAATCATATGTATTGAGAGAGAGCCTATTGAAGTAGTTTAATCATTTCTAGTCTGGAAAAGGAGATTTTCCGAAGGAGAGTGGTTAACGCAAGCCCGCATACAACCAACATTTCAGTTCTGGTTGAACAGTTGATATTTGCAATGAGCAAAGTATATTTTTCAGATAACACGGAGAGGCATGAAACGGGAAGCAAATGATATTTGTATCAAATAGGATATTTTTGTATTTATATAAAATCATGACGTAAATACACTCGAAAGTGAAATAAAGATTTTCATAAGTATGGTAAATTCACGGGTTGAACTGAATGGTAAAATAAAATAAACTTGTCAGTTTATTAATCTTCCAGTGTTGATAACAAGCAGAGGCTTGATTTATTGTATAAATTTTGGGAAGAAAATTTATACACACATCAAAAAAAGTTTTGCATCACCTCGGTTCCCAGATCTCCGGCATATAGACGTTGACTGTGTACATTGTATCCAAGATACAGTCCCTTTGACTGTTCATAGATGTCACTAAAACTGCTCAAAGATGTAAACAACCATGCATGAGCAGGGCCTATTAGACGGAGGGGGTACGACAGCCGATCAGTTCCAGTCATTCCACCAGGACGAAGGTACGCTGCTCATGTTGTCTGTAGTTCTACCATGCCTAGAAGGTCAATACCGCAGTTCGATCGCGTCCGCATTGTTACTTTGTGTCAAGAAGGGCTCTCAACAAGGGAAGTTTCCAGGCGTCTCAGAGTGAACCACAGCGATGTTGTTCGGACATGGAGGAGGTACAGAGATACAGGAACTGTCGATGACAGGCCTCGCTCAGGCCGCCCAAGGGCTACTACTGTAGTGGATGACCGCTACTTACGGATTGCCGCTCGGAGGAACCCTGACAGCAATGCCCCCATGTTGAATAATGCGTTTCGTTCAGCCACAGGACGTCGTGTTTCAACTCAAACTGTGCGCAATAGGCTGCATGATGCGCAACTTCACTCCCGACGTCCATGGCGAGGTCCAGCTTTGCAACCCCGACACCATGCAGCGCGGTACAGATGGGCCCAACAACATGCTGAATGGACCCCACGGAATTGGCATCACGTTCTCTTCACCGATGAGTGTCGCATATGCCTTCAACCAGACAATCGTCGGAGACGTGTTTGGAGGCACCCTGGTCAGGCTGAACGTCTTAGACACACTGTCCAGCGAGTGCAGCAAGGTGGTGGTTCCCTGATGTTTTGGGGTGGCATTATGTGGGGCCGACGTACGCCACTGGTGGTCATGGAAGGCTCCGAAACGGCTTTACGATACCTGAATGACATCCTCCGACCCATAGTGCAACCATATCGGCAGAATATTGGAGAGGCATTTGTCTTCATGGACGACAATTCTCGACCTCATCGTGCACATCTTGTGAATGCGTTCCTTCAAGATAACGACATCGCTCGACTACAGTGGCCAGCATGTTCGCCAGACATGAACCCTATCGAACATGCCTGGGATATGTTGAAAAGGGCTGTTTATGGACGTCTTGACCCACCAACCACTCTGAGAGATTTACGCCGAATTGTCGTTGAGGAGTGGGACAATTTGGACCAACAGTGTCTTGATGAACTTGTGGATAGTATGCCACGGCGAATACAGGCATGCATCAATGCAAGAGGACGTGCTACTGGGTATTAGAGGTAGTGGTGTGTACTGCAATCTGGACCACAAATGCTGAAAGTCTAGCTGTATGATGGTACAACATGCAATGTGTGGGTCTCATGAGCAATAAAACGAGCTGAAATGTTGTTTGTGTTGATCTCTATTTCCTTTGTATTTAACGGTTCCGGAACTCTTGGAACCGAGGTGATGCAAAACTTTTTTTGATGTGTGTATGTGTGGAGTAGTTGAAATGCCATTCCCAGGTGCGCATGTTTAAGTCGCAGGAATGAAGAGGTTTTTTCGAGCATCAATCAAATAGCAGGTTCGATGGCTCAGGTTTATAGTAGGAGTATTGGAACTACACATTTCGTCGGATGAATGACCCGAAGGTTATTTCTTTGAAACCATCAGTTCTTATTTCAACCTTGTTTACGAATTCCATTTAGACTTTGATTTTGCTAGAACCCGGATTTGTCATGATAGTAGTTTATTCTTCTACAGAGGAAGACCTTTGCCG
The DNA here is from genome assembly GCA_946902985.2 of Meconema thalassinum. Lineage (NCBI taxonomy): Eukaryota > Metazoa > Arthropoda > Insecta > Orthoptera > Tettigoniidae > Meconema > Meconema thalassinum. The sequence continues at coordinate 222,172,694 of OX336391.1, forward strand.
TTGTTGTTGTAATATTGTGTTCTTACACAAATAATAGAATGGGCCACTGCCAATTAAAAATAATTCTTTAACCACGAATAATTTGAAGGATATTTTCAATCCTAGTGCCATGAACTGAATGAATTTATTATGAAGCTACAATTCTTATTTCCGCATTCTGTCGAAGAATTGCAAGTTGTAAAAGTTACTAATAATGGTCATAAAAATAAATATATTTTCATAATGATTCCAAGTGGAAAATTGAATAGTTGAAAGGTTCAACAATTTAGTGATCAAGTTGATGATTCAGGAAATCATGTATTTTGTTAGAAACTTGAAGTTCATAATCGAGTCACTTCTCGAATGTTTAATGTCAGAAGAACAATTAATTGTTGTTGTGCTTCGCACAGTTCTTCGATGCTATGCTCAAGGTCAAATACTTTTCATATGTTATTAATATGTGTAAATAATGTGTGTTGATTCAATGATAATAATATTTTCGACGATATATTTTTGAAAACTGGAAAATAAGTGAAAGTTTAAAATTCTATGAACATTTATTCTACGAGTGTTAATATCATGTAAATATTCAAACAGTGATCTACGATATTTCCAGTAGAGACAATTAACTTTGAACTGGAATTAATCCTAAATAATTTTGGAACACAGTCTACAGGACTATTAATCGGACTTGTGTTTCCAAAAAAAGATTGTCAAATGTGTTTGGAAAATTACTGTATATTGTGTAAATAAGAGTGTGGATCGCCACACGTGGATGATGCTGCTTTGAGCATCTTTGCAGTCAATTTTAACTTCAAAATAAACTGAGATAATTTTACCAGATGTGTTATACCAAATTAAATCTCCTTCTATCCTTATTGTTGCATTGAGCCAAAAATCAGTAAAGCATTTTTTTATTTTGATGTCGTTTTTGCGGTTTGCTTTAACCCATCTGGCGCTCCGGGATATTTTGATTCTCGTGCTGACTGATTATTGGTAAAATGCATATGTGGTCGTGCGGACTCCGGTCTAAACGGGCACAATAAGGCAACCTCGATATTTTGCCTATATTAGTCTATGCGTGGGAAAGGAGCTGGAACAAGCCGATAGGTTTAAATATCTAGGGATATTGGGATAACAATCAATCAAGATGGAAAGATTGATGAGGATCTGAACACAAGACTACTCAATACAAGTAGACTCTATTCCTGAGAAAGAAAGAAATAAGTAAAAAGACAAAAATGGCCGTATATAAATCTACATATGTCCCAACACTGATATATGGAAGTGAATCCTGGATAATTACCATCAAACAGAGACAGAAATGTAGCAGGAAGGACTAGACGGGATAAAGTCAGGAACCAAACAATTAGGAAGACCTTAGAAGTTCAACCTCTACAGAATCAAGTTGAAAAAAGCCAGTTAAGATGGTTCGGACATCTGAACCGAATGGACAGCAATAGAGGGCCAAAACAGCTATGGGAAGCACGTTTGGCAAGTATAGGAAGAAGACCCAAAGGAAGACCTCGAAAGACATGGGACGACTGTGTGTGAGAGAAACACTCCACAAGAGAAACTCACTTGGGAGAAAGCCAAGCAGACAGCCTTGAACAGGTAGAAATGGCGAGCTCTCTGCCAAACCCCGACACCGGAAGGTACAAGAGGGCAGGATTAAGTAAGTAGTCTATGCTTGAGTGCTTAATGACCAAAATGATAAGAACAGGAACGGCTACCACAAATTCATGTAGCTAGAGCTTTCTTCTGGGTCTTTGTGTATGCAAATTTTAGTTGCGATTGGTGGAATAGTGTTGATTTGTATAGAGAACGAACATTTCATGACGAAAAACTGAGAAGAGGAGGGATCGTTCCCACCTCTGATATCCTGGAAGTAGTTTTCCGTGGTTTCTTACTTCTACTCCAGGCAAATACCCGGATGGTCCCTAACTTAAGGCCGCCTCCTTCCCAATGCTAACTTGAAATACAAATACACACACTACTAAATACATCACAATAACACAGGTTATCTGACAAATTCTATACACACCGCCAAGTACACGGGGATAAATGACCACGATGTGCAAGCCCCTACAATGAAACACCAACAAACAACTGAAATAACCTAGAATAGTGCCCATACCACACGGGAAAATGGAGGAGAGAGACTACTCAGACAACACAGTGCTGGTGTGGGACCTGGTGACTGATAACCACTGACCAAGTCTATGTAGTGCCCTTTCGGCTGCTTCAGCGGGTCCTTCGCTTCCCTACAATACGTTGGTAAGATTGTGGCGAACAAGGAAAGTCGGGGGAAAATAAACGAAACTTAATACGCATCTCAGCTTCAGAGAAAGTGTTGTTATTTTCATCTAAAGGCTTTGACATCGTGGCCATTAGCTCCATGTACGTGGGTAAAATTTACCTGATAACCTGTGTTATTTTAGTGTGTATGAGGTCTGGTTTGCTTCTGGAGGGGGATGAAAAATTACATAGGTGGTGGAGGGGGAGGGGAGGGGGAGGGGGGAGACCTCCTACATGAGACAAAATCAACTAAAGCAAGTATACGATCCCGAAGTTTCAAAACTTCCTATCTATATTTATTCTTAATTTGATTAAATTAGCATTTAGTACGCTGTATTTGTACTTAATTATCAATGTGCAAATGTCCAAAATTTAATACACTTTTGTTGAAATTAAATTAAGAATCTAGTTCTCTTCGCGACCTCATCTGGGCCTTTCTAATCCCCGACATTGAATAAAAATTAATAAACTATAGTTTCCAGCTAATGTTTAACTTAAAACAGCAATAAAAACAAAATATTACCCATTTTCCACAATGTATGTAAAACTTATTTTAAGTACGAGTCGGCGTTTATAGGCTACTTCTAACTTGAAAGCATTTATTTTCACTGATTCAGGCCAGAACTGCAACTGACAAGCGGTGTATTTTTGGGAAGGGTTGAATAAAGATAGCGCCACACCCATCTCATTGTCATCCCTCAGGCTAATTCAGTTGTTGCTGTTGATTCTTTAGGGGCTTTGCAACATCGTGGTCAAGTAGCACCGTGTACTTGGGTGTGTGTACAATTTGTCTGATAACCTGTGTCACTGCGATATCTATAGTAGTGTGTGTATTTGTAATTGAGGTATGACTTGGGTAGGAAGCGGCTGTGACTTTCAGTTAGCTACCATCCCGGCATTTGCCTGGAGTAGAAGTGGGAAACCACGGAAAACCACTTCTAGGATGACTGAGGTAGGAATCGAACCTGCCTCTTCTCAGTTTTGCCTCACGAGGCTGAGTGTATCCCGATTCAGCCCTCAGAAAAGAATTTAAATTTCTTGGCAAAGCCGGGAATCGAACCCGGACCTCCGTGGTGACATCTAAGAATGCTAGCCACTACGCAATGAGGCGGACTCTGGCTCATTCATAAGTGTTGTTAGGTTAACGAGTGAAAATAAATGCTTTCAAGTTAGAAGTAGCCTATAAACGCCGACTCGTACTTAAAATAAGTTTTACATACAAATATACGATGTTGTAATGATAACTGTCTCATGTTAACATCTGAGGTTCAGACTGGCGACTGAACACCTGCACGTTTATTGCAAGGTCGAGTACAGTATACAGGTGTCTTTTATGTACCCTTGGAGAATGATAGGTCGTGTATGGCACGGGTATAGAAGTAATTTGAGATAGGGAACTTGGGGTCGGAGCGGCCTCCTTAACCCCTAAAATAAGGGTTGATTCAGGCCCTCCACCCTGTAAGTTAGGCAACCGATCCAAGCCTTTATTACCTTTCTCAATTCTTTAACTCTTGGCAAGATTCATTTTTTGCCCAAGCCTGGAATCGAACCCGGGACTACCAGCCTTTCGCACCGCAATGCTATTCATTACGTCAGCGCCGCATGGTGAAAGGTAATAGAGGCTTGGGTCGGTTGCCTAACTTACAGGGTGAAGGGCCAGAATCAACCCTTACTTTAGGGGTCAAGGAGGCTGCTCCGACCCCAAGTTCCCGGTCTCAAATTACTTCTATACCCGTCCTCTACACGACCTATCATTCTCCAAGGGTACATAAAAGACAACCTGTACACTATGCGCGCGCTTTCAATACTACAGCAGGTGGCCGTGGCACGCCGCAAGCTTGGCCAAGGCCACTGCAGCAGCGGATAACAAAGTGGCCGCTCACCGTTCTTATTTTATATGAAAGACCCTGTACATAATCCAATCATTTTTCATCAATCCGAAGATTGATTTGATTCAAATTTTCAACAAATTTCATATTTTTATTATTTGGTTCTGGGGAGGGGGGGGGGGGTAGTTACGCCACTGGTCATGACCTAGATTGTTCGAGTGATGGGATAATCTTTCTATAACACAGTTGGATATTTATGATCTGTATTTCACAGTTCACAGACGATTACCGAGAGAACGCAGGCATCCGCACGCTGACGAGGCAGTTCAAGAGGATAAGGAGGCCTCACACGACAGCTTGTCTGGAGGACATGCCCCTCACTATGATAGTACCAATCTTCAGTAAGAACTACTTTGTGTACACCGGCTCACTGACTACACCCCCCTGTACAGAGTGCGTCACCTACGTGGTCAGCACCGAAAGTGCGAGTATCACTAGATATCAGGTAAGAATAGGACTCTGCACCACTGTCATATCCATCTACCTTTTGTAGTTAGTTATTGCTGTATTATTCGACATGCAAGCCACCCTCTGGGTGTCAAATTACAAAGCTTGCACCCGGCAACCGAGGTCATACGATATTAATTTATTGCTGAATTAAGGGGCGGAACAGCGAGGACATCTGCTCCTCTTAAAATATATAAAATTATACAAATGTAGATTGCCACCCGCCTACTAGGCCTATTTTGTGGAAATATGTGCTATCCAGTATTTTCCCAGAGGTAAATATTAATGAGATGACACCCAGCATGATAATAGAAAATACAAAAGTCAAATTAGGTTATACATTCTTAATAACATTGATATAACATTAACTTTGAAAACCTTACCATCTAACATAAATCAAAATTATAAGTAGAAACCGAGGTAACTAAATTAAAGAAATGAATAATTACCCTAATGATGATGTACCACACATCAGTATTGCTTGATTAAAATCCGTTAAGTACAGGGTCTTTATATTTGCTTGGCAAGGACATTCTTGCTCACGCGCTCCGCCAGTGACAGCTCAGTTCCCGGCGACCGCGCGCGCATATGTACGACAGAATACGGCGCTTAAAATCAGTATCATGCATTTTTACTCACCATGCTTACAGTAGATGCTGAAAATGTTCCCCATCCGCTGCCAAACATAACCAGTGTAATGAGTGGAAGGTTCTTTAACATGCCATAAATCTATGACATGGGACCGCCGGCTTTACTTCCCCTCCGAAGGAAGGCATACTGACGGATTTTTAACGCTCTTAAAAAATCCGATGACTTCGGCCGGATTTGAACCCGCTATCTTGGGCATAGAAGCTCAGCATGCTACCAACTACGCCACCGAAGCCGACTCTGGTTCGGTGTACCGCAATCACAGCAAGGGTTTGTCCGCTTCCCTCATTTGTGCAGGTTGTATGCACAAAGTCCATGCCCGAAAACAGTGTACGGAACAAACAAGCAAACATGTTATCTTAGAGTTAACATATGAGCCAAGGAAATGTCGTCACACAACAATGAAAATACAACATCATGCAATTTGCAATATTTTTTTTTTTTTGACCAGTTTATTAATATTAACACGCGTCCTGTTACATCATAGTTTTGGTTGTCAGTACCTGGGGCATACAGCTATGTTTTGATATTACAAATAAGAATAGGCTTTAGTTACCAAGCAAGTTAATATTTACCTCCCCGAGACTTCCTGTCTCACTCCCTCCTTTTACTTTCTTTCCGCCACGAGACGAGACGAGATGAAACTAACAGAGAAGAATTCTGCTAGCAACGGGAGACGCACCTTAAATGAATTTTATATTCAGGAGCTGCTCGGCACAGTGAAACACACTGATATCACATTCTGGGTTGCAGGGAATAAGAGTGAATACATCAAACATCTGGCCCGAATCTTGCAAGGAAAGACGCATTCGAAGCGCCATTTCACGTGGTCCTTATAAAACTGCTTTCATTACTAATCTCATTCTCAATGTTGAATTTAATTTGGTTGATTGGTTGTTGGTTCTTCTGTTTAGGGACTGCGACAACGCGGTCATGAAGCCCCGTGTACTTTGGGTGTGTGTAGAATCTGTCTGATAACCGGTGTTGTGATGACTGTATTCGTGTGTGTTATTGTAATTCAACATTTTGGTTACCAGCACTGAGTCATATTCCAACAGCGGAACTCAGACGCAAACATGCCTTACTCCTGGAGTATAAGAAGATAAATGCCAACGACCAGCTACCAATACACCAGGACATCACTGCTGCTGAAGTGAGACGTCTACGCTCGTGAAACCCCTCCATCCGGACAGCGAGACACCTGGTGAACCAAAACTTCAACCTGCTGCAAAACTGGAAAGACGAATTGGTGGAAAACATTCCAAGTCAGCTGCAAGATATCACAAACTCCACAACACCACCAAGTGGCTTCCATCTACCCCGGAAAACATGGTCAACGCTAAACAGGATAAGAACAAACCATGGTAGATGTGCAGATCTTCTCTACAAATGGGGATATATATCTTCACCAGAATGCAGTTGTGGTGATCCCAGGCAGACAATACGGCATATAGTGAATGACTGTCCGACGCATTCCTAAAGTGGCAACTTCAGTGACTTTGTGGAAGCAGGCCCAGCTGTGATAGACTTTATTAACAACTTGAAAGTGAAACTGTAAATAATGTAAATACACATCTATTTTTGACTAATGTCGATATGTACAGCCAAACGCTAAATAAATAAATAAATTGTAATTTAGGTAAGGACTGCAGACGATCAATTTCAAGTACTGGAGTTCCTACTTTTGCTAACAAATGCTACCGTCAACGACACCTAGCTGCGAACTTAGCTACTAGATGCCACCGCAACCAACACCTGGCAGCGAATGTTGGAACTTAATGAGCGTTAATCAAATCTAACCTAAAAAAATAAATTAGCCTCACACAATTGTAGTTAGTGGAAGGTTCTTTTACATGGCATAAATCTATAACATCGGTCCACCGGCTTTACTTCCCCTCCGAAGGAAGGCATTCTGAGGGATATTTAACGCTCTTAAAAAATCTGACGTCTTCGGCCGGGTTTGAACCCACAATCTTGGGCATAGAAGCTCAGCAAGCTACCAGCTACGCCACCGAAGCCATCAAAGTTTAATTTAATGTTCAACAAATAATAAGTTAATATTTTGAAAATGAAACTTCAAACACTAGACTTTCTTGTAATTTGAATAACTCACGTTTCGTGTCAAATTCATTTTCACGTCGTGTGCTTTCAGTGACGCTACGTGTAACGCTGCGTGCTCAAGTTCAACTCTTGCTCCCTAAAAGATTTAAAAAAAGTCCTCTCGGCACGCCGGAAGGCGGAGGTAGATTTCATCGGACAAACTTGGAGATAGGCGAAAATAGGCAGAATATGCAGGTTTTCGTAGAAGGATCAGACCTCATTTATCGCGTGAAAGTATTTTATAATTGGAGATTAATTAACTTTGTTTTTCTTCATTTTAAACATATTTTAAACATTTTATTGTCTTACGGGGACGGTAACCTTCTTGTCATTTGGAGTCCATTTTTAGCCTATTTTAAATTTTGAAAAAATAGGCTTATGAGATCACCTTTTGTCCGTGTGTGTGTGCGTGTGTGTGTGTGTGAGAGATGTGTGTGTGTGTCCCCCTAATAAAATCTAAACGGCTGGAGCGATTTCAGTGAAACTCGGTAAGTTCATAGCACTATTCCCGGCGACGTCGACCGTGCCCACTGAATTTTGTTACGTCTCACCAATCCAACATGGCGGCTGTGCGAAATATTTCACTAGCATTCAGTATCTCCGAAACTATAACGGATATCGCCCTGAAATTGTGTACGGTGATAAAGGGTACTACTAGAAGTTCACCTATGAAACTTTCAAAAACCTGGTTACTACATAACCATCATGGCGGCCAAGCGAAGTGGAGACTTTTAAATAGACTTTTCTCGCGATTTAACTATCCAAACGTAATGAAACTTGGTACAGCAAATATTTATACACATTGCAATGCACTGGAGTCTAATTTAGTTCAATTGTTTACATAACCTCAAAGTGGCGGCTGTGCGAAATATTTCACTGACATTCTATATCCCCGAAACTATTACAGATATCACCCTGCAATTTTGTACGGTGATAAAGGGTACTGATACAAGTTTACCTATGTATAATTCATAAACCTGTAAAGTACAAAACGAACATGGCGACCAAGCGAATTTGAAATATTTTAATAGACTTTTCTCGTGAGTTAACTCTCTGAGCGCAGTGAAATGTGGTACAGTAAATGATTTTGCAGATTGTAATGTACTGCCATCTAATTTAATTCAATTGTTTACATAACCTCAAGATGGCGGCTGTGCGAAATTTTAAAATTAAGTTTTTATTTCTTGTGTCGTAATCATGCGATCGAAGTGAAAGTTTGAATAATGAACCTAGGCAATAAGTGACCTTGAATGGTACATAACTCTATGGCCTATACATATAACAATCCTAAATGGCAAGCTTCCGTAATATTTAGACGGTTCTCAATATATATGAATCTTTTACAGCAACCAAACTGAAATTTTTATGTTTATAGAGACTATGAACATATGTTCACCTATAGGACTTTCAGTAACCTGGTGAGCACGAATCCAACATGGCGGCGACGCGAAGTATAAATATTTAAATGGACGTTTCTCGCGAATTAACTATCCGAGTGCCGTGAAACGTTGCACGTTTTAAATGCTTACACAAATGTTGATCCACTGGCATCTAATTTATTTCAATTGTTTGCATAATCACAAGATGGCTGCTGTGCGTAATTTTAAAATCTCGTTTTTACTTCTTGTGTTCTAATCATGCGATTGAAGTTTGAATACCACACGTACACAATAATCTTAATATAATAGTACAAAAATAAAAATCCAACCTGGCGACCATCTGAAATATTTAGACGGTTCTCAATATCTACGAATCTGTTACAGCAATTAAACTGAAATTTTGTATGTTGATAGAGGCAATTAACATGAGCAGGATATATGAAAATAGGCTGTACAGTTCTTCACGGAACTACCTGTTATACTTGTGGTCACACTGTCCTTATGCAAGGTTTCGACACTGATGTGTAACTATGTAACGGTCTGTTACTTCTTCACGCAAAATTATATCTCCCGCAGAGATGTTGGTTGGTTCCTCAGTTTAGGAGCTGCGACAACGCGGTCATATAACCCCGTGTACTTTGTGTGAGTGTAGAATCTGTCTGATAAACGGTGTGAATTGTGATGGCTGTATTAGTCTGTAATTCAGGTAAGGAATGCAGACGCTAAATTTCAAGCAGTAGTTCCTAATGTTGCTACCAGATACTAACGTAAACGCCACCCAGCTGTGAACTTGGCTACTAGATGCCACCTCAATCAGCAACTCGCAACGAACGTTGGAACTTCCCCTCCAAAGGAAAGCTTACTGAGGGATTTTTAGCGCTCTTAGAAAATCCGACGACTTTGGCCGGTTTTGAACCCGCGACCTTGGGCATAGAAGTTCAGCATGCTACCAGTTACGTCACCGAAGCCGCTGCACACTTAGTCAGATGGAAATCTGAATCTGATCTCGCGCAAGTGCGTTGTCATGGCAACGTCTGATGGCTCATCCCTCATCAATTTAGTAGTGTTGCCATGTCAACCACTGATAGCTCTTGGCATTTTCTTATAATTCCGAAATCATTTTTCTCATCCCTTGGCGCAATGGTGGCTCATATCAAAAATTCTTTCAGACAAAATTTTAGGTAATTATTAGGGGAATATTGTCCATTTTGTACGGTTTTGATATTGTGCCTATTAACAGAGATATGATTAATGTTTCCCGAAAAAAACACTTTTTCCCACCCCTTTGGTCAATGGTTGGTGCTATCAAAAAACGTTTCAAACATAAATTTCTGAGCTTCATCCGACACATAGTATGAACTTTGAACGGATTCGATATTTCACATATTAAGAGAGTTATAGCAATATTTCATTTTTTAGGTATTTTGAAAAAAAAAAGTCCCCCATTTTCATCCCCTTCGACCGATTTAGCCCAGTAACGAACTCGTCCGAGATTTTATGGGTATACATATTCGGTAAAAAATTCAAAGTGATTGGTGCAAAATTACGGCAGTTATCGTGTCCACAAGAAACTGATATACATATATACATATATTACATAAATTATATATAAACTTTTGAACTGACGGTGGTTTTGGGGTCTGGGGGATGTGAAACGCGAAGATATGTCGAAATTTTCCGGAAATCGAAACATGGTACCCATTGCAATAGTTAGCTTTCTAATGAAATCTACCTAAAATACTGCCGTCTACGACACCTAGCTGTGAACTTGGCTACTAGATGCCACCTCAATCAGCAACTCGCAACGAACGTTGGAACTTCCCCTCCGAAGGAAAGCAAACTCAGGTTTTTTAGCGCTCTTAGTAAATCCGACGACTTCAACCGGGTTTGAACCCGCGACCTTGGGAATAGAAGTTCAGCATACTACCAGTTCCGATACCGAAGTCGCTTCCCACTGACATGAAAACTGAATGTGATCTCGTGCAGTGGCGTTGTCATAGCAACTGCTGATGGTCATCCCTTATCAATTAAAAGTAAAGTTGTCATGGCAACCTCTCTTGGCACTTGGCATTTTCTTATAATTTAAATCATTTTGTTCACCCCGTGGCGTAATGGTGGGTCATATCAAAAATTCTTTCAGACAAAAGTTTTAGGTAATTATTGGAGGAATATTGTCCATTTTGTGCGGTTTTGATATTGTGCCTATTAACAGAGATATGATTAATGTTTCCCGAAGAACCCACTTTTTCCCACCCCTTTGGTCAATGGTTGGTGCTATCAAAAAACATATTTGACATAAATTTTTGGCACTTATCCGACACATATTATGAACTTTGAAGGGATTCGATATTTCATGTATTAAGAGAGTTATAGCGATATTTCACTTTTTCGAAAAAAGCCCCCCATTTTACCCCCTTTGACCGATTTTGCCCATTAACGAACTCGACCGAGATTTTATAGGGATACATATTATGTAAAACATTCAAAGTGATTGGTGCAAAATTACGGCAGTTATCGTGTCCACAAAAAACTGATATATATATATATATATATATATATATATATATATATATAGATAGATAGATACATATATACATAAATTATATATAAACTTTTGAACTGACGGTGGTTTTGGGGTCTGGGGGATGTGAAACGCGAAGATATGTCGAAATTTTCCGGAAGTCGAAACATGGGACCCATTGCAATAGTTAGCTTTCTAAAGAAATCTACCTAAAACCATGAAGTCATAACCAAGCACCGTGTTGTTCGCAGACGCCGCGCTATAAGGTGTGGGTCATAGGACTGCGTGCTGTCGGCCATTGCTCCTGGCAAAAGTATATAACAGGGCCATTCCTGCTAGGTCGGTACAATTTACGTGCGCAATGGTATTTCCGCGCACAGCAAGCCTTGATACGTTTGTGACCAGTGCGAATGAAGTAAGCAATGTCTCCTCGCGAAGCACATGCGCAAATTTAGTCCTGAGCTTCTATGTCCAAGATCGCGGGTTCAAAACCGGCCGAAGTCGTCGGATTATTTAAGAGCGTTAAAAATGCCTCAGTATGGCTTCCTTCGGAGGGGAAGTTATGTCGGCGGTCCCATGTCATAGATTTATGGCATGAAAAAGAACCTTCCACTAACTACACTTGTGGCAGCTAAAATTTGTAGGTTAGTTTGATAACGCTTTGTTAATTCCAACGTTTGTCGACAGGTGGTGACTGCGATGGCATTTAGTAGCCACGTCCGCAGCTAGGTGTCGTGGACGGTAGCATTTGTTGGAAAAAGTAGGAACTACTTGAAAAAATTAATTGTCTGTAGTACTTCTACCTGAATCATAGATAACACTTATTAATACTGTCATCACAATTAGCACCGGTTATCAGACAAATTCTACACACACCCAATGTACACGGGGCTACATGACCACATTGTCGCAGCCCCTAAACTAAGGAACCAACCAACCAAATTGAGTCCAGTCTCAGCGTTCTACTTGAGTTGTCAACGTACGAATCGTGCCGACAACGAAGCAGCAAGTGAGCGCCAAGAATATTCCCCAACGAGGTGCTGGACAGATGCAGTTCGTACTGGAAGACTGTCAAAGGGATTTCACGTGATCGCTCTAATATTCTCACGCGCATACGGCCGGCCACAAATGGTTGGCACATTTATACCATGCGCGGCTCTACGGTGCAGGCTAACCTGACCTGGGCATTTTATATACACCATCTTTTCTTCTGATATATATGACTACTGTTGTACCCATCGTTGACGGGTCATGTATGATATATTTGCAGAGATGTTAACAACCCTTTCAGCCGAGTGCCTCCTTGTAGAAAACGTTGGTGGTCTTCCTCTGGGGAACATATATTCAACATAGGTCGTCTTGGTGAAAGGCTAACAGCTAGGCCACTGCGTCATCTTGGCCTCTCCACCCTTACACATACTCACAAATTATGAAGTAAGAACGTACGAAAGGGACAAGCTTGTTATTTTTATGAGTCTCCCATGACAGTTTCCCTTAGGCTATGAAAGTTTTATATCAATATTTTATCGTGTTGGAAACATGTCCAATTGCATTGGTCCATTCGCAGTAGGCTCAGTATCACTATTTTATTAAATTATTATTATTATTACTACGGTTGTATTTCAACCCGGGTTAATGTAGTGTTGTTTGACAATATTCTGAAGCTTGGTTTAAGTATAGGTTGTATAGTACATTTATATTCAGTTCGTACAGATTTCATATGTTAAAATTGTGTATTGAGCCTTGCAGGATGCAACTTGTTGCAACTGTGTTATTCCTGGATGGTAATTTGAGGACCTGGGATAATAACGCATAGGCCTGTCCCATAACTCATGGCTCTAATTATATGGCAACGCTATTTGAACTGGGAACCGCCCAGTGAACGTGTCTCCCTGTGATTGGTGGACATAATTTTTGAGTCTGAAGTGACACGATCTGTATGATTGGTCGACGGAGATGTTTGTTATGAGACAATAAACCGGGTTACGATTGGCTGACTTCTGAGCAGGAACTATGTATTGAACTCTGGCGGAAGAAAATGTTTTGGCTATAAAAGCTGGTATCAGGCATAACTTGGGACTGAATTGCTGTGCACTTGGAGGTGCTACGTGTGTGAATGACTGTTTGGCCGGATGACTTAATTATTGAGTATCCGAGTGCTACTTGTTTCAATGGCTATTCAGCGAGGACATACTTTGTGAGCATTTCGAAATGCTGCGTGTTTGTATGACTGCTAGGCCGGATATACTTAAACTATTCAGTACTTGTATATGTATTTGTAAAGTGTGTACTTGGGTGTGTGTAGAATTTGTCTCATAACCTATGTCACTGTCATGTCTGTACTAGCGAGTGTATTTGTAATTGAGGTAGGATTTGGGTAGGAAGCAAGGAAGGAAGGAAGATTGTAGTTTTACGTGACCGTGAATCTTGTGGTTATGAGCCATGGAACCTCCTCCTTTACGTGTAATCCGAACCATAGGACATGGCATTTCACTTCAAAAATCTCACATACATTGACTGGGAATCGAACCCAGTCAACCTTGGTGAGAGGCCAACAGCTTAACCGTTGCGCCACCACACCCCCTAAGGTAGGAAGCGGCCGTGATATTAAATTAGTTACCGTCCCAGCATTTGCCTGGAATAAAAGTGGGGGAATCCATGGAAAACCATTCCATGATGGCTGAGGTAGGAATCAAACCCGCTTCTTCTCCATTTTGTCTCACGAGACTGAGTGTACCCCGTTCCAGCACTCAGACCTGAATTAAATTTCTTCCCGGGCCTGCGCATTGACAGCCAAGTAAGCTAACGACAATACAACGAGTTGGACCTTATACCTGGTTATACACATCAAAGAAAGTTTTGCATAGGCCTATACTTAGCACATCGAGTGGCGGTGGTACAAAACTTCCTCCAGGAGTCCGCCATTGCACGAATGGAATGGCTTGCGATATCGCTGGACATGAACTGTATCGAACATGTCTGGGATATGCTGAAGCGTGCTATTGCTCAGCTTCCACGCCCTCCCACTACCCGCCAAGAGATCATGGAGGCACAGTCAAAGAGAAGGATCGCCTGCCTCAAGAGGACCTGGACAACTTGATCTGTGGTATGCAACGGCGAGTAAGAACCCTTCTGGACGCCCGTGGTGGCCATGTTCCCTATTGAAACGTCACAGGATTACAACACACATCAGTTCCTGTTCAACAGGCCAAATGTCATCGTGTTTGTAATTTTCTTTTCACACATGAATGAAGTGTGCAGGATTTGTCAGAATGCCGTCCCTTTTGTAATAACCTCGCCCACCTCCCTCACACGCTCTGCATCATGGCCAACGAGTGTAAAGCAAAACGTTTTTTGATGTGTGTATATATTCTAGTCTTGTGCATACGTGTTATGCCCGTCAAACCTTAAAAAGGGAACGATTAAGTGAACTGATCTGATGATGTCTGCCTGACGAACAAAACATGACATCTAATCGATTCATTTTTTTCGAGACTGTATAAAATACATAATTAATCCGTGTACATGTTTTCAGGTTAGTAGATGCGATTATATAAGTGTTATTCCCTGCCCAATTTAATTGGGCACATTACCGTGTTGGCAGACTGAAAATCAATTCCCTTACGACTGCAACAGTGGAAAATTGCCTCTGATTTTTTATTCTTATCCTCGCCCACGAAAGGTTTCTATTGAAATTCATTCCTACGGGTGATAAGTGATTTTTATCTTACCTTGGAACGTGCCTCTCACGGAGTCTTTTCTGATTGACATGTTCCATCGAGCTCGTGGTTGGGCAGTGCCTTATCAGTGCCAGCCTGTCGATCTACGGGAGCCGGATATTGGCTCGATCTGTAAGGGGAGGATAAAGGTTCGGAAATAGAAATGCAGTACGATGTATCGTATCAGAGCTTAGCCTCAGAGTATTTGCCGTAGGAGAGTAAACAGCGCAAATGTGGCACGAGAGAAAATATTATACAAACCAACAAGCAAACAACAATGCATGGTCACTGAATTCACGATCCCTCGAGGATACACGCTGACATTTACGACAGAATATACATTAATATCCAGCTCATGGAACCAGTCACTCAAATGGGTCAAAGTGTTTCGATGTCCCAATTAATTAACAGGAATTATAATAATAATGTATAATATCGTATGGCCTCGGGTGCAGAGTTCAAGCTTTGTTATTTGACGGCCAGAGGGCACCTTGCATGTCGAAATTTTTGTTTTCCTTGGAGCGCTATGAAAGTCAATGGGTAAGATATCTATGCTCCTTAACATTATAGAGCTTTCTAGTAGAGAATGGAGGAACTTTTGTGTTGGCGGAAAATCCCGAGATTGATTTTGCCATTATGAGCATAGCCTACTGAATTCAAATGGGTTCTTTTACATGCCAACAACGTACGACTTGCATGTCGTGATTTGTGTCACCTTTCAAAAATCACTTACCATGGCCAGGAGCGAACCAGCAAGCTTGGGGTTGGTAGCCCGACACGAAAAAGACACGCCACAGAAGGTTAAATAAGTTATGAACAAGACGTATTACTAACCAATAATGTCGTATGGAGCAGAAACTTGGCCAATGATGAGGAGAGATGAAAGTAGAATACAGGCAGCAGAAATGAAATTAGTGAGGAGTATGGTACAGAAGACTAGGAGAGAGAGAGTGAGAAATGAAGACATTTGAAGGAAAGTGAATGTACAGAAGCTGAATGATTAGCTGAAGCAGAACAGATTGAGATGTTATGGACATGTGAAAAGGATGAAGGACGAAGGAATGCTGAAACAAGTGATGGAAAGACAGATGGCTGGAAAGAGAAGACGAGGAAGACCTCGATTACTGTGGATGGATTTGGTGAAGGACAGTGTGAGAAAACAGAACCTGGAGTGATGCAGTGGTAGTGGAAGGGTGGTGGACAGACAGAGGGGTGTCATATTTGCTCCGACCGGCCTAAGGTTGGAATCGTACATTGAATAGGTTAAAAATGCGTCACAGTTCCTAACAGATATCAATAGAACTTATTTTGAGTTGTATGCACAAGTCCCAACAAACATTTCAGATTAACAACCGCCAATGTTCCAAATTTGTCTGCATCGTTGCGTAGTGGCTAGCATTTTTTACTGTCACCACGGAATACCAGCTTTGCCAAGAAATTTAATTCTGGTCTGAGGGCTGGAACGAGGTACACTCAGACTAGTGAGGCAAAATTGAGAAGCGGTGGGTTAGATTCCTACCTCAGCCATCCCAGAAGTGGTTTTCCATGGTTTTCCACTTCTAATCCAGTTAAATGCCGGGATGGTAACTATCTGAAGGCCACGGCCGCTTCCTACCTAAATTACAAATACACACGTGTAGAGACATCACAGAGATTCATGTTATCAGACAAATTCTACACACACCCAAATATACGGGTCAACATGACCAGGAAGTCGCAAAGCCCCTAAAAGGGATCAACAACAAACTGGAATACATGCATCAAGACAAACAAGTTCCACATTTGAAGACTCCACGCGGGTGAAACGGGGTAAGTCACAATGTGCAAATTTTTCAGGAGAGCGAATTTTAACTTTCAACACAAAAAATATATACCTAAAACGCCCCAATTGAGGGTAAGCAATATATTTATTTAGCCAAATTTATTTCTTCTAAGGGAAGTCATGTATGAAAATAACAACTAAAGTTAAATTATGAAAAGTGAGGGGATGTGGGACGTTCTTTCCGTTTCCACTAAAAATAACAACCTCTGTATCTCGGTGACTTGCCGCTTTATATGAAATTAATTTCAACTGATCGTAGTGACGATGACTGGCCACCAGAATGCGCTATAAACTCATTTCCGAATAAAAAGAGGACTTACCCCGTTCTTTCCGTGGGGTCTTCATTTGTTAAAATAGGTTGCAAATAACGTACTTATATCCTAATATATCCACATACAGAGGGGTACAATAAAAAGACTAGTGCAATAAAGAACAAAAAGCATCTTCAAAGTGACTTTGTTATTAAACACAAGTGCAAAATTAACACGTGATTATCGTGTTGGAAGTCATTTATCAGTGTTGCCTTAGTGATCGAAACTTAATGTTTTTTAGTCGGTCAACACGACTGTACCCAATTGTAATGGGTAGTTCCCTAATCCTGAAAAAACATTTGCATGATATTAACAAATACACTTGGATGACCGATCCTCAAACGATCATCATCAGATGATCGGGGCATGGTGGCGCAGCGGTCAAGCTGTTGGGCTCACACCAAGGTGGACCAGGTTCGATTCCCCGTCATTGCATTTGAGATTTTCGAAGTGAAATGCCATGTCCTTTGGTTCGGATTCCACGTAAAATGAGGTCTCTTGGCTCATGATCGTATGATTAACGGTCACGTAAAACTGAAAGCTTCCTTTCTTTCTTTATTTCTTTCTTTCTTTCTTTCTTTCTTTCTTTCTTTCTTTAATAACCATCGCATAATCACATTAACCCTCCGTAGTCCAGTCAAATTATGATTTGTTTGCTGCATTAAATCATGTAGTTCCAAATTTTTCTGGAATGTGTAGAGGGAGGTCCCCTGAACAACGCCTAATAAAGTCCCGTCGATTACAGGTGCTGCGGGGGGCAGGAGGGGGGCTCGAAGGCCCCCCTTTTTCGTTTTTGGCGCATAACTTTCAAACGGTGCATCTTACAGAAATGTTGATACTCTCTTAACTGAAAGGTAATTGAATGCCCTACAAAATAGTATATTCATTTTCACACCTGTGTGTCGCCTTCTTCGAGATATGAGGTGGTGAACATGGAAAATTTGCAGAAAAATATGTAGCGCCTCACGTTTCTCGTCAAACTTGCCCTTCCAATCCGTTTGCCTTCCATTTTACAGGAAAGTCGTGAGGAAGGAAGTTGTAGAGCACGAAGTTGTCTTCATGAATATATATACTTATGCTAATTTATCTTTATATCTTTAAACGTTATAGCGTTTTGACATATCGGGGTCGGTTTCGAGATTTCGCTAGTAAACTGCTCATTATTTTACTTATGTTTTCAACGGCTTTAACTCTCTGTAACTCTATAACAAAGGAGAAACTGTTCCGCCTAGTCAATACATTTATTTACAACAAGTTATAAACTTGTTATTATATGGTACATGTTTCGGGGCCTCTAGTACGGGTCCCTTCTTCAGCCATAAATTAAGTTGCAAAATCCAACATAATTAAAGATATCATAAAAACATAAAATGATGAGTGAATGGATGAAATGAGATGAAAAAGAACATATTAATCATGAGAAATAGCATGAGTGCGCATCAGTAAAAAGTAATACCAATGGTAGTGCTAGTTTCTTGAGAATACACTTACATAGCACTGTTCTAATGTTTGTGCGTGTGGAAATCACTTCACTTGGGACGTATGGCCTGTTGTTTACAATGCTGTTGACTGAAACTTGCTGTTCAAGCTGGGGCTTCTGAGCTTATAGTCTTGTATTAGAGGGAAAAACACCGATTGTCATGTAATGAAATACATCATCATGATGAGGAGACGTCCAAGCATGGAAAAAACATACTTTACTTAGACCAACTAAAACAATTTTCTTTCAGAGCACAATCTCTGTAACTCGTATATTGATTATGTAAACATAAATGGTATTTATTACCCATATAAATAATGATATATACCTAGAATGTATAAATATATATGAACGCAGTGGCGTATATATGATTGTTTTGGGGGAGCCCAATATTTCGGAATACAATTTCGTTTTTATGGGAATGAAAACATGATCAAAATCTAATAGTTTGCAGTCCAGCCCATCGGAGTATACCGGTATATAAATG
This sequence comes from Meconema thalassinum, assembly GCA_946902985.2. Lineage (NCBI taxonomy): Eukaryota > Metazoa > Arthropoda > Insecta > Orthoptera > Tettigoniidae > Meconema > Meconema thalassinum. The sequence continues at coordinate 222,191,774 of OX336391.1, forward strand.
TTCTGAAGAGTTCGTTATTTTTCGTTGTATATATTCTTTAAAAAATAAGTTATAAATGCCTCTTTTATAGTTAGCGCCACTGTTACCCTCTTATAATAAAAATAAATGTACTTGTTGGTCGAAACTTCAGCGATGCTTTTGATTTCGTTAGGATACCGCGCGAAACATTTGATTATGGCTGCTTTACTTCTCCCAAAAATGGCAGAAGTGGTATCACATCCAGTGAAGCCTTGGATAAATAGAATGTACTGGCAGAATGGCAAGGTCAGAAGTTGTTGGGAGGAGTACAGTCTGTCTTCTGTGTTGCCTCGTCCAGGCTTCAAGAAAAGGCCATTCGTGTCTCGTGGTGTGAGTGCCACGAGTAAGACGAGCAGGTCTATGTCCTCGCCAATTACCACCACAGTCGAATGAGGGGTATTTTGTAATCCATACCTGACAATGCTGCAGTCAGCGTTTGCTTTGGCTATAGTGAACTGTATACCTTTTGCATCCAAGGCCTTCGCTAACATACTAATCAGCTTGATTTTGTTTATTTCGTTGGAAAGGAAGTTTTCCTGCTGAACAGAAGCCACCATGTTCTGATCGAAGTCTATATCCACTGATGTTTTACTTGATGCTCTCCGACGTTGTCGCCTCTTTTCGTGGAACTCGTGTCTTCGTAACCATCAAACACAGCAGCAGAGTTGTGGCCGTAATGGTTGATAACGTAGGACACATATTGATCGCAGATGGAGGCGAACTTAGTGTTGTTGTTCCACTTTACTCTATGAAGAAGAAAGCCGCCATCGATTACCGTGAAACAGTTCTTCAGGTTGATTATTTGACTGCATGAAGGAAAGGCATCGTAGAGAGTGGACTTTTTGGTTTTCCTCATCATCCCTTCATCAAAAATAGTCATGGGATATGGGGCTAACTCACACTTCAACAGCTCCTCTACATCCCCTTCAGTTCTCTTGTTTAGAATGGTTCTCTGGAAAATCATTAAAGCCTCGACCACCACTACTTCGTTGTCCAGTTTGATAGTGTTGCTCATAGCAGCCAAAGCGTTCTTCTTACACAACCTAATTTCTGAAAAGTTCATTCCAACAAAAGTCCCCATTGTACTGGTTCCGATTTCCAATGCTTGGTAACAGTTGATGTTTCTGGTTCCTATTAAACCGGTTGAAAGGGACATCAAAGAATCACGTACAGCAAAAGGCGGGTGATTAGTCAACCACTGTGCAAGCTTTCTTCTGTCTTGAGGATCCAACCAGCCTTCGGGCTGACAACAACAGACAGTATATTATATTAGTTATATGGGTTAAATACGATTTGTTTGCATAATGAAAATAAATAACGTGATACAGAGTGTTAAAGCCCTTGAAAACGGAAGTAAAATAATGAGCAGTTTATTAGCGAAATCAAGAAACCGACCCCGATACGTCAAAACGCTCTAACGTTTAAAGATATAAAGATAAATTACCATAAGTATATATATTCTTGAAGAGAAGCCTCCGTGGCTTAGGCGGCAGCACGCCGGCCTCTCACCGCTGGGTCCGTGGTTCAAATCCCGGTCACTCCATGTGAGATCTGTGCTGGACACAACGGAGGCAGACAGGTTTTTCTCCGGGTACTCCGGTTTTCCCTGTCAAAATTTCATTCCAGCAACACTCTCCACTATCATTTCATTTCATCTGTCATTCATTTAATCATTGCCCCAGAGGAGTGCGTCAGGCCTCGGCAGCCGGCACAGTTCATATCCTCGCCGCTAGATGGGGGCTTCATTCATTCCATTCCTGACCCGGTCGGAGACTGGAAGCAGGCTGTGGATTTTCATTTTTCATATATATTCTTGAAGGCAACGTCGTGTTCTACAACTTCCTTCCTTACGACGTTCCTGTAAAATGGAAGGCAAACGGATTGGAAGGGCAAGTTTGACGAGAAACGTGAGGCGCTACATATTTTTCTGCACATTTTCTATGTTCACCAGCTCATATCTCAAAGAAGGTAACACACAGGTGTAAAAATGAATATACTATTTTGTAGGGTATTTAATTACCTTTCAGTTAGGAAAGTATAAAAATTTCTGTAAGATGCACCATTTGAAAGTTATGCGCCAAAAACGAAAAAGGGGGGCCTTCGAGCCCCCCTCCTGCCCCCCGCAACACCTGAAATCGACGGGACTTTATTAGGCGTTGTTCAGGGAACCTCCCTCTACACATTCCTAAAAAATTTGGAACCACATGATTTAATGCAGCAAAACCATCATTTTTTTGGTCTAATTTGACTGGACTACCGTCGGGCGCAGCTGGCCTAACAGGCGCTGCAAAGCTATTCCTCCCCCTACCTCTCCGAGGGCACCTATGCCCCTGCCTCTTTTAGTACCTTCCCGTCACTATAGATCCCGTTAATGCTCGCAGCTAGTTTTCCCGCCATGTGCGTAAAATGCAGTAATTACTCTCCAGGTCTGTGAGGCACATTGCGCCCGAACTCATTCGACTTTGGAAGGTTCGTATTTCTTTAATATTCCTTCGCAATATTGCTCATTTTACTCATTTTATGTGAAATACATAGATTGTGGTTATTTCGTGGAATAAAATAAGTTTGTCGAAGGTGGCCTCATAAGCACACTGCACCTGAACGTATACTAATGTTCATGTTTTATGTTTTGCGCTGCATCTTTACTGCTGAGCATTCCAAAAGTGATTCCGATTAAGACTGACTCTATTGAGCAGTATTTTCTGATTGAAGCATCATTTATGTTTTGTTCGTGATTTTAATGTATGTTTGAATGAAAACTGAACGCAATTTGGTGGTGAATTGTAAATGTGAGCTCCTTTTAGCCTATTTTCATTTATGAAAAAAAAAATAGGCTTATGAGATCACATTTTGTCCGTGTGTCTGTCTGTGTGTGCGTGTGTGATTTGTGTGTGTGTGTGTCCCGTCCCCTAATAAAATCTAAACGGCTGGAGCGATTTCAATGAAACTCGTTAAGTTCATAGCACAATTCCAGACGACCCCGACCGTGCCCTTCAAATTTTGTTACGTCTCACCAATCCAACATGGCGGCTGTGCGAAATATTTCACCAGCATTCAATATCTCCGAAACTATTACCGATATCACCCTGGAATTTTGTATGGTGATAAAGGAAACTACTAGAAGTTCATCTATGTGACTTTTGAAAACCTGTTAGCTACAAAACCAACATGGCGGCAGTCATTTAAATAGACGTTTCTTGCGATTTAACCAACCAAACTTGGTACAGTACAGTATATGTTTATATACATTGTAATGCACCGACATCTACCTTCGTTCAATTGTTTACATAACCTCAAGATGGCGGCGTTGCAAAATATTTCACCGTCATTTAATATCTCTGAAACTATTACCGGTATCACCCTGACATTTTGTACGGAGATAAAGGGCACTACTGGAAGTACACCTACGATACTTTCAGAAACCGGTTAACCACTAAACGAACATGGCGGCCATGCGAATTTGAAAGTTTTAAATAGACTTTTCTCGCGAATTAATGATACAAACGCAATGAAACTTGGTACAGCAAATGTTTATACACATTGTAATGCACTGGTATTTAATTTAGTTCAATTGCTTACATAACATCAAGATGGCGGCTGTGCGAATTTTAAAATTTGGTTTTAATTCTTGTGTCGTAATCATGAGATCGAAGTGAAAGTTTGAATAATGAACCTACGCAATAATTTTCCTTTAATGGTATATGACTCTATGGCTTAAACATATAACAATCCAACATGGCGACCATCCGAAATATTTAGACGGTTCTCAATATCTACGAATCTATTACAGCAATCAAACTGAATGTTTGTATGCTCATAGGGGCTATGAACGTAAGTTCACCTATAGGACTTTCAATAACCTGGTGATCACAAATCCAACATGGCGGCGACACGAAGTATAAATATTCACATGGACGGTTCTCGCAATTTGACCATCCGTGTGCAGTGAAACTTGGTACAGCAAATCTTTATACAAATGTTAATCCACTGGCATCTATTTTTAGGTAGATTTCATTAGAAAGCTAACTATTGCAATGGGTCCCATGTTTCGACTTCCGGAAAATTTCGACATATCTTCGCGTTTCACATCCCCCAGACCCCAAAACCACCGTCAGTTCAAAAGTTTATATATAATTTATGTATATATATATATATGTATATATATATGTATATCAGTTTCTTGTGGACACGATAACTGCCGTAATTTTGCACCAATTACTTCGAATTTTTTACCGAAGATGTATACCTATAAAATCTCGGTCGAGTTCGTTACTGGGCTAAATCGGTCGAAGGGGGTGAAAATGGGGGGCTTTTTTCGAAAAAGTGAAATTTCGCTATAACTCTCTTAATACGTGCAATATCGAATCCATTCAAAGTTCATAATATGTGTCGGATAAGTGCCAAAAATTTATGTCAAATAAGATTTTTGATAGCACCAACCATTGACCAAAGGGGTGGAAAAAAGTGGGTTTTTCGGGAAACATTAATCATATCTCTCTTAATAGGCACAATATCAAAACCGTACAAAATGGACAATATTCCCCTAATAATTACCTAAAACTTTTGTCTGAAAGAATTTTTGATATGACCCACCATTACGCCAAGGGACGAGAATAATGATTTCGGAATTATAAGAAAATGCCAAGAGCAATCAGTGGTTGCCATGGCAACACTACTAAATTGATGAGGCATGGACCATCAGACGTTGCCATGACAACGCACTTGCACGAGATCAGATTCATTATTTCCATCTGATTAAGTGGTTGGTTGGTTGGTTCTTAAGTTTAGGGGCTGCGACAACGCGGTCATGTAGCCCCGTGTACTTTGGGTGTGTGTAGAATCTGTCTGATAACCGGTGTTAATTGTGATGACTGTAATAGTGTGTGTTATCTGTTTGTTAATTTAAGTACTGCAACTAACAATTTTTCAGATAGTTCCTACTTTTGCCGCCAAGCGCCACTGTCAACGACTACGAGGCCAAGTTCAGAACTGAGCTACTAGACGCCGCCGCAGTCGGCTCTTGGCAACGAACATAGAAACCTAAGAGCGTTGTATACATTCTTAACCTATCCAATTTAGCTTCACACAGGTGCAATTAGTGGAAGGATCTTTAACATGCCATAAATCTATGACATGGGACCGCCGGCTTTACTTCCCCTCCGAAGGAAGGCATACTGAGGGATATTTAACGCTCTTAAAAAATCCGACGGCTTCGGCCGGGTTTGAACCCGGTATCTTGGGCATAGAAGCTCAGCATGTTACCGACTACGCCACCAAAGCCGCCTGATAAAGTGGGAAGCGGCTTCGGTGACGTAACTGGTAGCATGCTGAATGTCTATGCCCAATGTCGCGGTTTCAAAGCCGGCCGAAGTCGTCGGATTTTCTAAGAGCACTAGAATCCCTCAGTATGCTTTCCTTTGGAGGGGAAGTTCCAACGTTCGTTGCGAGTTGATGGTTGGGGTGGCATCTAGTAGCCAAGTTCACAGCTAGGTGTCGTTGACGGTTGTACCTGGTAGCAACATTAGGAACTACTGCTTGAAATTGACCGTCTGCAGTACTTACATGAATTAAGACTAATACAGCCATTACAATTCACACCGTGTATCAGACAGATTCTACACTCACCCAAAGTACACGGGGTTAGATGACCGCGTTGTCGCAGCCCCTAAACTGAGGAACCAACCAGAGGTAGATTTCGTTAGAAAGCTAACTATTGCAATGGGTACCATGTTTCGACTTCCGGAAAATTTCGACATATCTTCGCGTTTCACATCCCCAGGCCCCAAAACCACCGTCAGTTCAAAAGTTATATATAATTTATGTATGTATATGTATATCAGTTTATTGTGGACACGATAACTGCCGTAATTTTGTACCAATCACTTTGAATTTTTTACCGAATACGTATACCTATAAAATCTCGGTCGAGTTCGTTACTGGGCTAAATCGGTCGTTGGGGGGTGAAAATGGGGGGCTTTTTTTTCGAAAAAGTGAAATATTGCTATAACTCTCTTAATATGTGAAATATCGAATCCGTTCAACATTCATACTATGTGTCGGATAAAGCCCAAAAATGTATGTTTGAAGAGTTTTTTTTATAGCACCAACCATTGACCAAAGGGGTGGGAAAAAGTGGGTTTTTCGGGAAACATTAATCATATCTCTCTTAATAGGCACAATATCAAAACCGTACAAAATGGACAATATTCCCATAATAATTACCTAAAACTTTTGTCTGAAAGAATTTTTGATATAACCCACCATTATGCCAAGGGATGAGAAAAATAATTTCGGAATTATAAGAAAATGCCAAGACCTATCAGTGGTTGCCATGGCAACACTACTAAATTGATGAGGGATGAGCCATCAGACGTTGCCAAGATAACGCACTTGCACGAGATCAGATTCAGATTTCCATCTAAGTGTGAAGCGGCTTCGGTGACGTAACTGGTAGCATGCTGAATGTTTATGCCCAAGGTCGCGAGTTCAAAGCCGGCCGAAGTCGTCGGATTTTCTAAGAGCGCCAAAAATCCCTCAGTATGCTTTCCTTTGGAGGGGAAGTTCCAACGTTCGTTGCGAGTTGCTGGTTGCGGTGGCATCTAGTAGCCAAGCTCACAGCTAGGTGTCGTTGACGGTAGTACCTGGTAGCAACATTAGTAACTACTGCTTGAAATTGACCGTCTGCAGTCCTTACCTGAATTACAGACTAATACAGCCATCCCAAAGTACACGGGGTTACATGACCGCGTTGTCGCAGCCCCTAAACTGAGGAACCAACCAAAATCTCTGCGGTAGATATAATTTTGCGTGAAGAAGTAACAGACCGTTACATAGTTGCACATCAGTGTCGAAACCTAGCATAAGGACAGTGTGACCACAAGTATAAAAATGGACCCCAAATGACAAGAAGGTTACCGTTCCCATAAGACAATAAAATGTTTAAAATAAGCATAAAATGACGAAAAACAAAGTTAATTAAGCTCCAATTATAAAATACCTTCTCGCATTAAATGAGGTCTGATCCTTCTACGAAAATCTGCATATTCTGCCTATTTTCGCCTATCCCCAAGTCTGTCCGGTGAAATCTACCTCCGCCTTCCGGCGTGCCGAGAGGACTTTTTTTCAATTGTTTCCACAACCATAAGATGGCAGCTGTGCGAAATTTTAAAATCTCGTTTTTAGCCTACTTTTCACATTTTGCAAAAATGAGGAAAAAGTAGACTTATGAGATCGATCCGGGAAAATGTGTGCCTGTCTGTCTGTCCTTCTGTCTGTCTGTCTGGCTGTGTGTGTGTCCCCCCCCCCCCCTATCAATTCCTAAACGGCTACAGCTATCAACACCAAATTTGGTAAGAGTAAAGATCTATATTTGAATATCTCACGACCATATTTGAAATTGACGTCAGTGCTACCAACTGCTGAAAAATCGCAATTGAAATTTCAGCTCTACGTCGGATATCTCAGAAGTTATGCAGGCGAACTATTCCAAAATTGGAACACGTATAGATAATAACATTCCAGATTAATTTTCTGAAGTTCATACATGCCAGTGTTGCCTATATGATTCTAAGCCTGCCGGTAGGTCCAATTTCTAAATGCATGTAACTTCTATATTATCGATTGGATGTCAACCAAATTTCGTATGTACTATATGTACTAGAACACATATGACTGTGCATATTCTAAACAGCCACCAGGGCTCCCAACTATTAAAAAATGCTCTCACTATATTTCAACCCTAATGTCAATATATCAGGAAGTATGCAAGCCAACAGCTCTAAACTTTGCACACGTATAGTACTTGATATTCTACCCAAGTTCGGTGTAACTTATATACATCAGTGCTGCCAACACGATTCTAAGCCTGCTGATAGGTCAAGTTTTTAAATGCATACAACTTCTATACTAACAAATGGATTTCAACCAAATTTCGTATGCTCTTTGTGTACCATAACAGTTATGATTATGCTTATTCGTAGGAAGCAGCAGGGCTGCCAACTGTTAATAAATGTTCTCTCTATTTGATTAACCCCAATGTCAATATATCAGAAAGTATGCAAGCCAACAGCTCTAAACTTTGCACACTTATAGTACCTAATATTCTACCCAAGTTCGGTGTAACTTATATACTTCAGTGCTGCCAACACGATTCTAGGCCTGCTGATAGGTCAAGTTTTTAAATGGATATAACTTCTATAATAACAAATGCATTTCAACCAAATTTCGTATGTGCTTTGTGTACCATAACAGTTATGATTATGCGTATTCGTAGGAACCAGAAGGGCTGCCAACTGTTAATAAATGTTCTCTCTATTTGTTTTTTAATCCTAATATCATATATCAGAAATATATGCAAGCCTTCAGCTGGAAACTTTGCACACGTATAGTACCTGACTTTCTAGATTAATTTGGAGTATCTAATATACCTCAGTGCTGCCAATATGATTCTAAGCTTTCTGATAGTTTCAATTTTAATTAAATGTAACTTCTATACTAACAATTATTACCAATTGGCACTAGGCTATAATAGATCGTATTATTTCAGATTAATTCTGAGCATCACATACATGACATTGTTCCCAACACGATTTTACGCGCACTGATAAATCCAATATCAAGCAGCATGTAACGTCCGTACTATCCATTAGTCTTCAACCAAATTTTGTATGTGCATTCTATATCTTAAGAGAGGGAGCTCAGAATATATTCAGAGTCACCAGGGCTGCCAACTGTAGTAAGTTACTGCATTAGGCTACATTATTTTAGGTGTATTTCAAACTGCAGTACTTAGAAATGTTGGTATTAGGAACTTGATATCGTTATTATTGCAGATAGGTCTATATAGATTGGCATGAATCTTACATTTTAAGAAAAGTAGGCTGTTTAGTTCGTCACGGAACTACTTGTTACTTCTTGTGACCTAATTATGCGATTGAAGTTTGAATACTACACTTACAAAATAATCTTCATGTAACAGTACATAACTCTAAGACCTACTGTACACATATAAAAGTCCAACATGACGACCATCCGAAATATTTAGTCGGTTCTCAATATCTACGAATCTATTACAGCAATCAAACTGCAATTTTGTATGTTGATGGAGGCAATTAACAAAAGTAAGATATAAGAAAATAGGCTGTACTACTTGTTTAAAAGTTTGTTTGTGAGCAATAAAATATAGTAAGTTTTAAAGAAAACAAATGTTGAATAAACTCCCTATGTACGAGGGCTGTTTTTGAAGTAAGGGCCGTTTTTTTTAAATTAACCGAACATTTTATTTGAATCCACATTTATTTTTAGGTTTTACATACATTCCTCTATTTTCCTACATAGTTGCCTTGTTTATTTAAACACTTGTCATACCTTAAAACTAAGTTCTGAAATCCCTCTGCATAAAAGTTTGCCGCCTGCTCTGACAACCAAGAATTCACGGCTGTTTTCACTTCTTCATAGTCGGCGAAGCGCTTCCCACCAAGATGACGAAGGGTTATGCGGTGGGTGATTCAAAACTTCCCACCCAAAAGAGTCAATCAGTTCCCGAGTCCAGACAGCAGTGTGAGGTCTTGCCATGATCTTGCGCTGTGACGGTAAAGTGGGTACGCGAGTACAAATGTGGCCGTGAAAATGTTCTCTGCATTATCACCATACACCTCACAAAGCTGACATGTTTCTTGCGCTCAAAAAACCGTATCACAGATAGTACCTCACACGCGCGGGCGAATCAATAATCTTGAACATAGTAAAGATGCACAGTTCAGCGTACAGGTTAGCTACACAGCTGCAACTGACGCCTGTTTGATCGCAAAGGATGCCGGGATGTAGCACGCACGCTTGTTGCTGCGTGCGCACTAACTACGGGCTTTAAAAAACGGCCCTTACTTAAAAAACAGCCTTCGTACATATTAATGAATTCCACTTACCACTTTAAAAAATTGCGTCAATTGGGTGTTAATGACGTCTTTACAACAGACACCTGTTAGGCACACTGCGCCCGATGGAGGGTTAAGAAACAATGAGTTGCGACACACGTTCACCAGGCTAGCGGTTCATTGTTTCCATTACAAGCTATCATGTCAAAAGAAGACTTACCACAACCCTGCCGAGGACTGCGTGTGTGTGAAAATGTGAAAGATATCACGTCATGAAGTGTCATAAACGAGCAGAATCCCTAACAACGGTGTTTTGCACAGCAGACTGAGAACATTGTATTTACAAACAGTAGTGATGAAGACTTGATTTACGACTTTGTTCTAACCGATATGTATATTTTGGCCATTGGCTTATTTAATTGCATTAACATCATAATCACACTTAGCAAGCAAACTTGAAGGTCGGTTGGTTGGCTCCTCAGTTTTGGGGCTGCGATAACGTGGTCATGCAGCCACGTGTGCTTTGGGTGTGTGTAGAATCTGTCTGATAACTGGTGATAATTGTGACGGCTGTATTAGTGTGTGTTATCTGTTTTTAATTCAAGTAAGAACTGCAGACATTTGGTTTTCAAGTAGTTCCAACTTTTGCTACCAAACGCCTCCGTCAACGACCAACTAGTTTTAAACTAGATGCCACCGCAGTCGTCTCCTGGCGACGAACGGTGGAACCTAAATCAAATCAAATCTAACCTATAATTTAGCTTCACACAAGTGTAATTAGTGGAAGGTTCTTTATCATGCCATAAATCTATGACATGGGCCCGCCGGCTTTTCTTCCCCTCCGAAGGAAGGCATACTGAGGGATTTTAACGCTTTTAAATAATCCGACGACTTCGGCCAGGAAACTATCAGTATATCAACAAAAAATCACATTTCTTCACTAGTTGTGCGAGTTTAATTACTACTGCAACTAAATAAGTGTATATATTGTAAATAGCATAATCCACAGCCTAAGTGTAAAGGATCTGATGATGATGTCTTGACGATTGATACTTGTCGTCCAAGTGTATTTATTAAAATCATATAAATATTTTTCAGGATTAGTGAACCACCCATTACAATTGGGCACCTTAGTGTTGACCGACTGAGAAACATTAAATTGCTATTAACAAGTGATGATGTATTTTTAAAATTGTGGCAAAAACAGATGTTAGTATTTTTAGATCTAAAAAACCGCCGGTACCAAATGTGTTAGTTCAGAAAGGCCGAAACATGTAATAAATTAACAAATGTATTGATAAGTGGAACAAACAAACTTGAGTAAGTTAAAATATTGTGTTTAAGTCATGTTCGTAATGTTATAGGTAAGGCGCGGAAGTTCATGCAAAATCATATTTTTGCATATTTATGCATAGTTTAGTTATTTTGGCACAATGCATAATTTTATTTAGCGTATGGCTTATAAGACAATATCGGTAATATATATGTACATATTTACAGACGAGAAACAAAGTCATTTGTGCTTCACAATTGAATGTCTAAGTTTTCAATCCAGCGTACAGCATCTGGAGTTGCCAGCAGGAAGTCCACTTCACCACCGTGATAGGCTCGAATCTTACATTCTTTGACAATGTGGTGAATAGACTGGTGTGCAGCTCTGCAGTCGCAGTCTGGATTAGGTACCTTTTTCCACTTGTGGAGGGCGTCTCTGCACCGACCATGGCCTGTTCTGCTTCTGTTCAGGGCGGTCCAGGTCTTGCGTGGTAGATGGAATCCACTTGGAAGTTTGGGACCTGAGAAGATAGTATGCAGGCGCACATCTGTTGCTGCTTCCCACCGACCTTTCCACTGTTCAAGAGAATTAAAAACTTTAGCATCCATGTCAGCAGCATCACGCAGAGTTGGATGGCGTGATTTTAGTCTTTTAAGATTCAAAAGTGGCAGGTCACTATGCACGGGTAGACTAGGATTCCTGGAGATCTTGTGAAATTCCCTCATAAGGGCATTAGATCGACGTAAATCAGATGGCATTATACCGGTTAGCAGTGGAAGCCAATGTACTGGAGTAGATATGATTGCGCCAGATATGATGCGCATTGTGGTATTAAGCTGGGTATCGACAAGCCTTGTATGATGACTGTTCAACCAAACAGGTGCACAATACTCAGCACTTGAGTACACCAAACCCAAGGCTGAAGATCGCAAGGTGATTGCTGAAGATCCCCAGGTAGTAGGAGGTAGAGTTGCTCACATCCGTAGGTTTAACCTGGGTGGTGCAACAGCGAATACAGGCAGCCAGACTATCCACAGGATCTCCTGGCAATAACATATCGACAATGCATAATGTTTTCCTCCTTTTCCTATTCAAGTGCATATCTCTGCTTGAGAAGAGCGTATATTCTAATTTCCTGTTGTTTTGAAGCGCTCTTTGTTACATCATGTTCTTAAAGCCGTATATTTCGATTTGGACTCCGAGAGTCTACCACAGAATAATACTGAAATTATTTTAATATCTGGTACGTTTCAATCCTTTTTGTGAGTTAATATGAAGTATTTTTATTCAGCATTCACTATGTAAATAGTGTGAAATTATTTTCATAAAAATGCAAAGGTTATTAAAATTGTATATCAGTTACACTTAAAAATTAACATAATAAAATTGCTATTGACTAGCGGACCCTTGCGAGAAATCTCGCTTGTTCATAAACCACACTTTCCCCAATAGGTTTATAATGAGAGACTTAAGGAGAAAGGTTATGTTTTTATTTCAACTAAATGATTATAGAACACTACGGAATTTGCATTTCAGCTATAATTCCAAGTTCTACGTTCTAACTTATGATATTATACGATTTGAGTACTCATTCCTTTGATTTACTGTTTCTGAAATCCATGCAAAAGGATAAAGGAAATACCTCAGAATGTTAAAATGACATGAAACAGGCGTCACAGCGGCCAAAATGTGAAGTAGACAGCAGTTATGGAGGCAGCAACAGTATCTGCAAATCGCACACTTCGTACAATTTATAAAAGTCATTTTTAAAAGATATTATAGATATTTATTAAATTAGAGTGCAATTGGTCACTTCTAATGTCTATTCTCTTTCATTTGTCACGATCAGTCACTTTTGAGTGCCACAGGAAGGATCTATACTACTGAAATAGTATATACTAGCGGACCCGTGCGAAAAATCTCGCATCTTCATAAACCACACAGAAACAGTATTTGCAAATCGCACACTTCCTAGGAAAAACTATATTTATGAAATTAGAATGCAGAAGAAAACCCTGTAAAAGAATTAATGTTTAATAGTTTTAAAGTTTTAGACGACAACTCATAATTGCAGCATGTTAGAGCATTAGGATTTGCTAATCGCACACTGCATACAAAAATCGATATTAATGAAATTGGAATGCAAATAGTCACTGCTAATATCATTTGTGTGCTGAGTCCATTGATTGACAGCAAACCTGTAGGTAAATTAACGTTTAATACTGTAGGTTGGACATGAAACAGGCGTCCTTACGGCCAAAATGCGAACTGAATAGCAATGATGTCCCGTATTTCCCCATAACATCAGTATTTGCAAATCGTACACATAAAAAAAAAAATTATTTATGAAATTAGAATGCAGTTCGTCACTGCTTATGTCATTCCGTGTGCTGAGTGCATTGATTGGCAGCTTAGCTGCAGCACTCACCGGTTATTCGATATTTATGAAATTATACGATATGAGTACTCATTCCTTTGATTTACTGTTTCTGAAATCCATGCAAAATGATAAAGGAAAGACCTCCGAATGTTAAAATTACACGAAACAGGCGTCACAGCGGACAAAATGTGAACTGGACAGCAATTATGGAGCGTATTTTCCTACAGCAAAAATATCTGCAAATCACACACTTCGTACACATTTCTAAAAGTCATATTTTAAAGAAATTATAGACATTTATGAAATTAGAGTGTAATTCGTCACTGTTAATATCTATTCTCTTTCATATGAATGCTCATTTGTCACGATCGGTCGCTTGTGAGCGCCGCAGGAGGGATCTATACTAATGGAATAATATATATGATGATGGTCAACACCGTTTGAAGTTCCATATAATAACACTACCTACTATTTAGAACTGATTCTTAGTTGATATATTTTAAAAGAGGTGTAGTTATATGCCCGACTGTTCATAATTTCTTGTTATTCAAAATAGAAACGCTAAAGTAGACTTATGAGATCGGGCAAATGTGTGTCTGACTGTCCTTCTGTGTGTCTGTATGTCTGTCCTTCTGTCTGTCTGGCTGGCTGTGAGTGTGCCCCCCCCCCCCTATCAACTCCTAAACGGCTGCAGCAATCGAAACAAAATTTGGTAGGAGTAAAGATCTATACCTGAATATCTCACGGCTATATTTGAAAATGATGTCAGTGCTACCAACTGTTGTAAAATCGAAATTGAAATATGAGCTCCATGTTGGATATCTTGGAAAGTATGAATGGGAGCTATTTAAAAATTGGCACACGTATAAATAATAATATTGCAGTTCAATTTCCAGGAGGCCATACATGGCAGTGTTGCCAAAATTATTACAAGCCCGCTGATAGGTCCAAATTTTTAATGCATATAACTTCTACACTAACAAGTGGATTTCAACCAAATTTCGTATGTGCTATGTGTACATAAACAGATATGACTGAGCGTATTCTTAAGAGCCACCAGGGTTGCCAACTCTTAATAAATGCTTTCATTTTTTAAATCCAAATACCCATATATCAGAAAGTATGCAAGCCGACAGCTTTAAACTATGCACACGTATAGTACCTGACATTCTCTATTAATTTGGAGTAACTTATATACGTCAGTGCTACCAACATCATTCTAAGCATGCTGAGAGGTCCAACTTTAAATACATGTAACATCTATACTATCATTTGGATTTCAACCAAATTTCGAATGTGCTATGTGTACCATAACCGATATGACTATGCCGATTCTTAATAGTAACCAGGGCTGCCAACTGTTAATAAATACTGTCTCTATTTTTGTTACACTAATATCAATATATCAGAAAGTATGCAAGGCAATAGTTCTAAACTTTGCACACGTATAGTACCGGGCATTCTAGATTAATTTGGAGTAACCAATATAGGCCTACGCCAGTGCTGCCAACATGATTCTAAGCCTGCTGATAGGTCAAATGTTAAAATGCATATAACTTCTATACTAACTAATGGATTTCATTCCAAATTGACACAACAATAGATCATATTATTTCAGATTATTTATGACCAATACATTTATGTCATTGTTGCCAACGTGATTTTACGCGTGCTGTTAGATCCGATGTTTAACTGCATGTAACATCCATGCTATCCATTGGACTTCAACCAAATTTTGTATTCTGTACGTTAAGAGATGGATCTAAGAATATATTTAGTCACCAAGGCTGCCAACTCTAGTTCTCTATTAGGCTACATTATGCCAGGTATACAGTATTTCGAACTAATTAGAAATTCCGATATTACCTACTTAATTCCGTCATTATTCTAGATAGATCCATATACACACATCAAAAAAAGTTTTGCATCACCTCGGTTCCAAGAGTTCCGGAACCTTTAAATACAAAGGGAATAGAGATCAACACAAACAACATTTCAGCTCGTTTTATTGCTCATGAGACCCACACATTGCATGTTGTACCATCATACAGCTAGACTTTCAGCATTTGTGGTCCAGATTTCAGTACACGCCACTACCTCTAATACCCAGTAGCACGTCCTCTTGCATTGATGCATGCCTGTATTCGTCGTGGCATACTATCCACAAGTTCATCAAGACACTGTTGGTCCAAATTGTCCCACTCCTCAACGACAATTCGGCGTAAATCTCTCAGAGTGGTTGGTGGGTCAAGACGTCCATAAACAGCCCTTTTCAACATATCCCAGGCATGTTCGATAGGGTTCATGTCTGGCGAACATGCTGGCCACTGTAGTCGAGCGATGTCGTTATCTTGAAGGAACGCATTCACAAGATGTGCACGATGAGGTCGAGAATTGTCGTCCATGAAGACAAATGCCTCTACAATATTCTGCCGATATGGGTGCACTATGGGTCGGAGGATGTCATTCAGGTATCGTAAAGCCGTTTCGGAGCCTTCCATGACCACCAGTGGCGTACGTCGGCCCCACATAATGCCACCCCAAAACATCAGGGAACCACCACCTTGCTGCACTCGCTGGACAGTGTGTCTAAGACGTTCAGCCTGACCAGGCTGCCTCCAAACACGTCTCCGACGATTGTCTGCTTGAAGGCATATGCGACACTCATCGGTGAAGAGAACGTGATGCCAATTCTGTGGGGTCCATTCAGCATGTTGTTGGGCCCATCTGTACCGCGCTGCATGGTGTCGGGGTTGCAAAGCTGGACCTCGCCATGGACGTCGGGAGTGAAGTTGCGCATCATGCAGCCTATTGCGCACAGTTTGAGTTGAAACACGACGTCCTGTGGCTGAACGAAACGCATTATTCAACATGGTGGCATTGCTGTCAGGGTTCCTCCGAGCGGCAATCCGTAAGTAGCGGTCATCCACTACAGTAGTAGCCCTTGGGCGGCCTGAGCGAGGCCTGTCATCGACAGTTCCTGTATCTCTGTACCTCCTCCATGTCCGAACAACATCGCTTTGGTTCACTCTGAGACGCCTGGAAACTTCCCTTGTTGAGAGCCCTTCTTGAAACAAAGTAACAATGCGGACGCGATCGAACTGCGGTATTGACCTTCTAGGCATGGTAGAACTACAGACAACATGAGCAGCGTACCTTCGTCCTGGTGGAATGACTGGAACTGATCGGCTGTCGTACCCCCTCCGTCTAATAGGCCCTGCTCATGCATGGTTGTTTATATCTTTGAGCAGTTTTAGTGACATCTATGAACAGTCAAAGGGACTGTATCTTTGATACAATATACACAGTCAACGTCTATATGCCGGAGATCTGGGAACCGAGGTGATGCAAAACTTTTTTTGATGTGTCTAGATTAATTATTGGCATGAATCTTAAATTTTAAGAAAATAGGCTCTTTAGTTCGTCATGGAACTTCTTGTTTGAAACGTGGTTCATATTTGACCTATCATTAGTGCATTTTTTCATGCATATTTATTCATTTAATTGTTCATGAGCTTCCGGGCCGTAGTTATAGGAGTTTTCACGTAATGTCGTATGTGCTGCAGTTGTAACCTGTCGCTGAATGTAAACTGGCGAGGGGTGTCGCGTAACAATCCACAAGGGAGAAACTTCAGTTGAAGTGGAAAGAAAAAGAGAGAACGTCGAATGCAGTCACCGAGCTCTCTTAAAGAGGATGGTTCTTTATGTTTTGTACACTTCCGCTCATCTCTTCCACTTAACCGCGCACTGCTTTGATCTCCCACTCCTCCCACTACTACATGACTGGAATGTCTCATCGCATAACTCTTCGACTTTATAGTAAAATAAGAGTTATCCTACCTCTGTTACAGCCATCAAAGTGAGAAATATTGGTTTTGATTAACACTGGATAGGTTGGTTGGTTCCTCAGTTTAGGGGCTGCGACAACGCAGTCATGTAGCCCCGCTGGATAGGTTAGTCGTATATATATATATATATATAAATGAACCACCTAATATAAGGACTATTTATATCTCCAGCTAGAGATGGGGAAGGGTGGCAAACGGTCAAGCATAAGTAGAAGACCCACTTCTACTTAAGTCCACTCAATGGCACTATTACAATGGAAGTGTAATGGCTATTCTGGTCATCTCGCTGAGTTACGTCAATTAATATCTCTATTTTCGGCAACCATTGTCTGTCTTCAGGAGTCCAGGTTTCGTCCTGGACATGAGACAACAATGCGTCACTTCAAACTCTTCTCTAAATACCGGGTGGACGGAGGTGTGGCCGCCGGTGGCGTCTGCACTCTCGTCCACTCTAGCCTCTTTAGTGAAGAGGTGCCGTTGCGTACTCTGCTAGAAACAGTTGCAGTTCGTACTTCGTTGTCAGTAATGGCAACAGTATGTAACGTGTACATTCCCCCTGATTCTCAGCTGGATTTCGGCCAGCTAGTTGATCTAGTCTCTCAGCTCCCCCCTCCTTTTCTCCTTCTGGAAGATGTTAATACCCACAGCACCATCTGGGGCTCCGCTACCACTAGCGGTAGAGAGAGAGAGATTTTGAGAGACTGATCGAGCGTCTGGACCTGTGTTTGTTGAACCTACGCACTTCTCTATTGATCACGGCACTTATTCAAGTATCGATATTACCTTGTGCAGCCGTACGCTGGTTCCCCTGCTGCACGACGACCTTTGTAACAGTGACCATTTCCCGATTATCCTTAATCTTCCGAACGAGAGAGCCATCGAGTTACCAAGCCGGGCTGTTTGGCCAACTTTCACGGCACGTTCAGTGTTTGTCGAAGATACCTTTGAGAGTGTCAACGATCATACCATTCACATAACGAATGGTATTTTGGCTGCTGCTGAGGAAACAATACCTTCCTCATCCGGAAACTCTCGCCGGATGCTTGTCCCTTGGTGGACAGCCTAGATTGCAGCAGCCATTAAAGATCGTCGACGTGCTTTCAAATGCTATCGGAGGCAAAACACTATGGCCAACCTTATCACCTTCAAAAGGATGCGTGCTAGAGCCCGATATCTGATTCGGGAGAGTAAGAAAACGACATGGGAAAAGTATGTGTCGTCTATGACGGCGCATACTCCTTCATCTCAAGTGTGGACTAAGCTTCGTCGGATCTCCGGACTCCCGACATCATTGTCGATACCCGGACTATCCATCAAAGGAGATATCATCACGGACCATTTCACCATTGCCAACAGTATTGGATCGCACTTCTCTGGGAGTTACGATCCTACATTTCTGACTCTGAAGCGGGAGGCAGAGACTCACCCCTTGTCCTTTGCCACTGCTGCTTCGGAGTCCTACAATGTACCATTCTCTGAATGGGAACTGCGCAGTGCGCTTGCACTGTGCTGGGATAAGGCTCCTGGACCGGATAACATACATAATCAAATGTTAAAACATCTGTGCGAATCCAGTATAAAACAACTGTTGATCCTCTTCAATCGTATTTGGATTGAAGGGGAGTTTCCATCTCAATGGCGAGAGAAAATCGTGATACCGATTCCCAAGGCTGGAAAGGATCCCAAGTTTGTAAGCAGCTATAGACCCATTTGTCTGACAAATGGCCTACGTAAGCTGCTGGAGAAGATGGTGAACCGACGACTGGTGTGGTTCTTGGAGGAGAGAGGTCTCCTGTGAGTACCAGTGTGGATTTCGCTCTCATAGGTCCACCACTGACCATCTGGTGCGACTTGAGATCGCCATACCGGAGGCATTTTTCCAAAAGCACCACTTAGTCACGGTTTTCTTTGGCCTCGAGAAAGCCTACGACACCACATGGCGCTACGGTATCTTTTCCACCCTTCTCAAATGGGGACTCCGTGATAATCTACCGACTTTCATTGCGAATTTCATGTCCGTCCGACTCTTCCGTGTAAGAGTCGGTAGGACATTATCGCAATACTATACTCAAGAAAATGGATTTCCTCAGGGTTCTGTGCTGAGTGTCATCTTGTCACCGCCGGGTCTGCGGTAGTTCCATCGCTATATGTAGACGATTTAGCTCTGCATTACAGCTCTGGAAGTATGGCAGTCGTGGAACGGCAATTGCAGCTAGCTATCAACCGGGTCGACAGGTGGGCTCACGACCGGGGTTTTTGTTTTTCAGCAGCGAAAACCTCCGTCGTCCATTTTTGTCGGCTCCGGAGGCTACATTTACATCCTGAACTACATCTCTGGGATGCTGCGTCGCTGTTGGTTGTCACTTACCGCTTCCTGGGGCTCCATTTTGACAGCAAATTAACGTGGCAGCACCATATACGGCAACTAAAAACGACGTGTCTCAGGAAACTGAACATCTCGTCCTGTCCCGGCAAGACTATGGTTCTGCGGCATAAGGTTCAGCAAGGCCGGCAACCTCGAAAATGCTGGATAGTATCCACCATAGTGGCGTAAGGCTGGCTACCGGTGCCTTCCGGACCAGCCCGATACCCAGCCTACTCGCCGAATCGGGTGTTCCACCTTTAAATTATAGACGCCAACATATGCTTTTAACATATGCTGCCAATGTGTGTCAAATGCCGCAACACCCGAGCTATCAAGCTCTCTTCAGTACCCAAAACCACCAGAGGTACGCCTACCAGCCTTGTGCCACTCGGCCAGTTGGTTTTAGACTTGATAGCTCGTGTACTGAAATAGGAGTGGCTCTAGGTCCCTGTATGATCCGGACACCTAGCGAGGTGCCTCCGTGTCAAATCCCGCGACCAGAAATTCGGTTAGATCTGCACCGAGGTCCTAAGGTGAACACGGATGCCTCCGTTTATCGGAGGCAGTTCCAGAGCATAGATCACCAATTTCCGGACGCTGGCATTCTCTACACGGATGGTTCGAAGATGGACGAGAAAGTGGGTTGTGCTTACGTTATTGATGGTGCAAATACCAAGATCTCTTTGCCTGAGGCCTGTAGTGTGTTTACTGCGGAGCTCGTTGCCATCTATGAAGCTCTGCTGTTTGCACTACAGGTTGCACGAATCCACTTTCTCGTGTGTACCGATTCTTTGAGTTCCTAGCAGTCAATTGCTACATGTTTCCCGCAACACCCCCTAGTGCAGCGAATCCACGACCTACTAGCATGGCTGTGCCACGCTGACACTCGAATCACCTTTCTGTGGCTTCCAAGCCACATGGGAATTGCCGGAAATCAGTTAGCGGATCAAGCTGCAAAAGAGGCGGTATCACTACCACCTCGACCAATGGAGGTACCCGCTAGAGATATTCGCTCTCAGTTACGCCTACAAGTTCTGGCATTTTGGGAGAGTCAGTGGCTAGCTGACCCACTGTCCAATAAACTGAGAGCGATCAAGGGAACTACTCGCGTGTAGCGGAGCTCTTTCCGGTCACGGAGAGAGTCCGTCATTTTGTGTAGACTAAGGATAGGTCATACAAGATGCGCCCACTCGTACCTAATGAGAAGGGAAGATCCCCCACGTTGTACCTGTGGAGCCATTTTCACCGTGGCCCACATTTTAACCGAGTGTGTGGATCTTGCTGACTTACGAAGAAACCTTGGTTTGCAGATGACACTCAAATTTATATTAGCCGATGACGCGGTGGCTGCTGATCGCGTTATCCGCTTTATAAGTGAGAGTGGGTTAGGGCCAGCAATCTAAATTTTCCAGTGAACATTGACTCAATGACTTGTTCCTTTTTGGAATGATAATTTTTTTGTTTTTCCGTAAATTTTGTTTATTTTTATAATTGTTATTTTTATTTAATTTTTTGTTTTGTTAATATTAGGTCTTTTCAAATTTAGGTGCCCACCTTTAAATTTTAAATTCAATTCCAAATTTTTATTCTTTAATCTGGGTTAAGAGGGGCAGATGACCTCGTAGTTCATCCCCTTAAAACAACAATAACTAACTAACTGTTAATGATCTGATGTTTGAATCTTTCAGCCATATACCAAAACATTTCATTTCGGAAGTGCTAATATTACTGAAATCCAAATATTATCTCATTATCTCCTTGACCTAAAGTACATACAACATTTTTAATAAAAACAATTAAAATTAAAAAGTTTTAAAAATGGTAGGCCAAATAAAATTATAATTAAATTAAAAAATAAGCTCATAAAAATTAAAATTATAATACTTCTATATCCTTTTTATTTAGAACATTAAAATGTTAAAGAAAATTAAAATTGAAATTAAAAAGTTTAAAAAATTGATAAAAAAAATTAGATTTAAAATAAATAAGCTTACAGAAATTAAAATTCTATTATAATCTAAATTTCAAGAATATTGAAATGTTGAAGAAAACAAAAATTAAAATTAATAATAATTAATACAAGGGCAAAAATATTAAAATGAAATTAAAATAAATACAAATAAAAGATCTGCATTAATATTCTGCCCTATAAAGGGTTAAGGAGGAGAGATCTGTCTTTAAAACAAAAATTAACAGTTCTAATCCTTCAGGAATTAAGATTTTAAAACAACAAAATATATGTTTCGTCTTCTTTTGGCGATATTTTCGTCTCTTTGATGTAATTTCAAATGTAGTAGTTCAATGATTACAATGTCTTCATCTTGTTGCCGACTCGTTCCAGGTTTGTCGCTGAATCTTACTGCAGAGAGTTTGTTTAATATGCGACGGGGACCCGCGCTTGCCCGCTCGCCCGCGTTGCGTGTCTGTCTCCCGCCAGGCACTTTCCGTTGTGTGGCGCTACCCGGCACTGAGTCATTGAGTATAGGAATTTGTACTTACCTAGTTCACAGCTGGTGCTGAAAATGTTCGCCATTCACTGCTACACATCGCTGGCACCTCTTTATGAAATTGTCATTTACTTTCTGAAGAACCTCAGCACCGATTGACTGTATTTCAGCTGTAATATAGCCTTTAAGCTCATTTATAGTGTGAGGGTTTCTCGCATACGCTCTATTTGTAATCGTCCCCCACAGATAAGAGTCACATGGTGATAAGTCTGGGCTTCGCGGGGGCCACACGTTCCGCCTTATAATCCTAGTGCCGAAAATGCGACGTAATTCTGTCATGGATGCTTCGGCAGTGTGAGCAGTGGCAGAATCTTGTTGAAAATAAGTTGACAGTCACACTCCGTAAGTCAGTTCGTCAAAAAAATTGGTCAAGGATCACATTGAAGTACAAATTAAAGTATAAATTCCTATACTCAATGACTCAGTGCCACGCTAGCGCCACATAACGGCAAAGTGCCTGGCGGGAGACAGACGCGCAACGCGGGCGAGCGGGCAAGCGAGGGCCCCCGTTGCATATATAACAAACTCTCTGTACTTCCTGTCTTTAATGTCCTTATTCCACATTTGAATATGTTGTGTATTCACCAAACGCCTCTTACGTGTTGGTGGCCTGGTGATACACACTAAACTGACAAGATAGTCATGGACACCAAGAGTTAGACCACACTCTTTATCGTATGTAGTTCACTAAAACTATCACTAGGAGTGCTAGTGTTGACCCATATCTGGTCAAATCAAAACCGAAATGTCTAATTCCGTTTTGACTGACTTCTTGCGCACCAACAGTTAGACCACGTCCGTTGTTGCCTAAATCCATCATTTAAGCCGGAAGTGATTCTCAAAATTGTATTGTATTCGAATATAATAATAATATTAATAATAATAATGCTTGCCATGGTTGGTGAGTGGTTATAGTGTCGGACTACCAATCCCAAGATTGCAGGTTCGCCCCTGGCCATGGTAAGTGAATTTTGAAGGCGACAAAAATCACGATACTCATGTCATACGTTATTGGCATGTTAAAGAACCCATTTGAATTCAGTACGCCATGTTCAATGGCAAAATAAATTAATCTCGGGATTTTCCGCCAACACAAAGTTCCTCCATTCTCTACTTGAAAGCGCTGTAGTGTCAAGGAGTTTAGATATCTAACCTCCTTGACTTTCATAGCGTTCAAAGGAACGACGAAATTCGACATGCAAGCTACCCTCTGGGTGTCAATTAACAAAGCTTGCACCAGGCACTCGAGGCCATACGATATTATTATTATTATTATGATTAATAATAATAATAATACTTAGTAATATTATTTTATTTTATTTATTTAATAATAATAATAATAATAATAATAATAATAATAGTGCAACAAAATGCGTCCTCTTTCCTTTGCCTATCTCTCTCTCTCTGTCAGAAGTGCTGAAATAGCTATGGATTCAGCACTCACCTGGCATGCTGCAACGGCATGCATGACTGATACAGATAAGATTATTTTTACTGTGGATAAAAATACTATTTTACAAAATGATCAAGTTTCTGACTGAAAATTTGTATTGAAGACACTATTAGCCGATTCTGGTTCGTGCAACAAAGTTTAATTGAATAATGGATCACAGGGGAGCTGGTGTTCGCAAGCACTTTTTGGTTCGTATGACGGGAGCACAAAGAGCACCGTGGTGCTCGCGAGCACCAGGTTGAGAACGCCTGGCCTTTGCTATAGCTAGAGCCCTACGCGGATAAACAGAACGTTATCCGCATCCACCCCTTATCCGCACGACATGTTTCCGCATTCGCACGTTTGTTATCTGAATCTACTGGCATTACAATAATGCTCTTAATTAGTTAAAGAATAAATTACTGTACTAGAGCAACATATGTAGACATTAGGCTTAGTAGGTCATGTGCTATGTTTAACCTCTTGAGACCCAAGAAAAAATTCGTAGCTATTTTCTAGATCTGTCTTTCTTTTTATTAAATAATTGCAAAAAATACACATATTTTAAGACACTGGACATATTTTTAATAACGTATTAAATTAAAAAATATACAGTAGAGTTGCCGATGGGGATTGTTATGAGCGCCAAGTCGCGGCCGTAGGGCCTGTCTATGTACGGACTGGAAAAACAAATGGGTTCGAATCCCTCAGTTGGACATTTTTTGAAGTGTTTTTCCATGGTTTGCCGTTTTCAAATCCAGGCGAAACTGGGATGGTATCTTCTAGCAGGCCATGATCGCTTCCTTCTAACTTCTTGCCCAGTTTAATTCATCTCCACTCATTTTTTCTCAATAGCACCCTGATAAGCCAAGTGTCTGGAAGGCATCCGGCCGTAAAAGCCACCCACCAAAATAAGACTCATCTCTCTTTTCCCACCAACCTTATTGAAACAGGAATGTTAAGGGAGAGAATGACAGTTCAGGATTCACATTATACCAACTGCTGCCAAGGAAAAAAAAAATGTGAAGATCCACAAATGTGTATCCTGGGTCTGAAGAGGTTACAATGAATGTTATACAGCCAGAATTGCAACCCTTTCCAGTTCGGAGTGTTAATTAGGCTTCATGAAATAATTTGAATGAGATTAGCTTAAATCATCATCTTACATATTTTGTCAAGGAAAAAAAAACATAACGGAAAAATATAATAAGTTATGTCATATACACCCAAGTCCTAATAATGATATTAAACAAGTTCGGATTGTATTCTAAAAACCATTTTTTTTTCAAACATTATCCGCAGCTTATCCGCTATCCGCACATCCATGCAAACTATATCCGCATTGCGAAAACTTTTGCGGATATCCAGGGCCGAATACAGATTTGATGTGCTCCTAGCCTGTGTGTTTTTGCCGCCCCCCTGTGCATACCATCGTAAAGGAGGTAGAATTTGGACCTTAGAAAGGTCTTTGTGAAGGTAATTTTTAGCCTACTTTCGATTTTTGCAAAAAAATGAAAGTAGACTTATGAGATCAACACAGGGCGAAAAAAATGTGTCTGTCTGTGTGTGTGTATGTGTGTGTGTGTGTGTGTGCGAGTCTGTGTGTGTGTCTGTGTGTGTGTCTGTGTGTGTGTGTGTGTCTGTGTGTGTGTGAGTGTGTGTACTCTGAATGTCGGTCCCCCCCCCTATCAATTCGAACACGGTGAATGCGAATTGAACGAAATTTGGTACAGAGGTAGCACTAGCAAAGGACACCTCAGTGTCATGTTTTATATCGCCGCCATCTTGACGGAAACGTAATGGCGGCCACACAAATGATCAAAGCTTAAATCAAATTACGACTAACCTAATCATCCGATCTCTACCAAATTTTGCAACAACATACCTTTATGGGGGAGCATCCTTTGACCAAACCAATAGGTCATCAGCGTAATAGTTTGCGGATGGCGGCCATCTTTGTGTGAAAATCGATTCCCCCTATTAATTCGAACACGGTGCAACCGAATGGAACGAAATTTGGTACAGAGATAGTACTAACAAAAGGCACCTCAGTGCCATGTTTTATATCGCCGCCATCTTGACGGGAACGTAATGGCGCCCACACAAATGTTCAAAGCTTAAATCAAATTACGACTAACCTAATCATCCGATCTCTACCAAATTTTGCAACAACATACC
The DNA here is from genome assembly GCA_946902985.2 of Meconema thalassinum. Lineage (NCBI taxonomy): Eukaryota > Metazoa > Arthropoda > Insecta > Orthoptera > Tettigoniidae > Meconema > Meconema thalassinum. The sequence continues at coordinate 222,217,647 of OX336391.1, forward strand.
TTTATGGGGGGAGCATCCTTTGACCAAACTAATAGGTCATCAGCGTAATAGTTTGCGGATGGCGGCCATCTTTGTGTGAAAATCGATTCCCCCTATTAATTCGAACACGGTGCAACCGAATGGAACGAAATTTGGTACAGAGGTAGTACTAACAAAAGGCACCTCAGTGTCATGTTTTATATCGCCGCCATCTTGACGGAAACGTAATGGCGGCCACACAAATGTTCAAAGCTTAAATCAAATTACGATTAACCTAATCATCCGATCTCTACCAAATTTTGCAACAACATACCCTTATAGAGGAAGCATCTTTTGACCAAACGAATAGGTCATTAGCTTAATAGTTTGCGGATGGCGGCCATCTTTGTGTGAAAATCAATTCCCCTTATTAATTCAAACACGGTGAAACCGAATGGAACGAAATTTGGTACAGAGGTAGCACTAGCAAAGGGCATCTCAGTGTCATGTTTTATATCGCCGCCATATTGACAGAACCGTAATGGCGGCCACACAAATGTTCAAAGCTTAAGTTAAATTACGACTAACATAACCATCCGATCTCTACCAAACTTTGCAACAACATTCCTTTATGGAGTGAGCATCCTTTGACCAATCTAATAGGTTATTAGCCTAACAGTTTGCGGATGGCGGCCATCTTTATGTCAAAATTGATTCCCCCTATTAATTCGAATACGGTGGAACCGAATGGAACGAAATTTGGTACAGAGGTAGCACTAACAAAGGGAACCTCATTGTCATGTTGTATATCGCCGCCATCTTGACTGAAACGTAATGGCGGCCACACGAATTTTCAAAGCTTAAATCAAATTACGATTAACCTAATCATCCGATCTCTACCAAATTTTGCAACTACATACCTTTATGGAGGGAGCATCATTTGACCAATCTAATATGTCATCGGCGTAATAGTTTGCGGATGGCGGCCATCTTTGTGTGAAAATCGATTCCCCCAATTAATTCGAACACGGTGCAACCGAATGGAACGAAATTTGGTACAGAGCTAGTACTAACAAAAGGCACCTCAGTGCCATGTTTTATATCGCCGCCATCTTGACGAAAACGTAATGGCGGCCACACAAATGTTCAAAGCTTAAATCAAATTACGACTAACCTAATCATCCGATCTCTACCAAATTTTGCAACAACATACCCTTATGGGGGGAGCATCCTTTGACCAAACTAATAGGTCATCAGCGTAATAGTTTGCGGATGGCGGCCATCTTTGTGTGAAAATCAATTCCCCCTATTAATTCAAACACGGTGAAACCGAATGGAACGAATTTGGTACAGAGGTAGCACTAGCAAAGGGCATCTCTCTGTCATGTTTTATATCGCCGCCATACTGACAGAAACGTAATGGCGGCCACACAAATGTTCAAAGCTTAAGTTAAATTACGACTAACATAACCATCCGATTTCTACCAAACTTTGCAACAACATACCTTTATGGAGGGAGCATCCTTTGACCAATCTAATAGGTCATTTGCCTAATAGTTTGCGGATGGCGGCCATCTTTGTGTCAGAATAGATTCCCCCTATTAATTCAAACACGGTGAAACCGAATGGAACGAAATTTGGTACAGAGATAGCACTAGCAAAGGGCATCTAAGTGTCATGATTAATATCGCCGCCATATTGACAGAAACGTAATGGCGGCCACACAAATGTTTAAAGCTGAAATCAAATTACGACTAATATAACCATCCGATCTCTACCAAACTTTGCAATAACATACCTTTATGGAGGGAGCATCCTTTGAGCAATATAATAGGTCATTAGCCTAATAATTTGCGGATGGCGTTCATCTTTATGTCAAAATTGATTTCCTCTATTAATTCGAACACGGTGGAACCGAATGAACGAAATTTGGTACAGAGGTAGCACTAGCAAAGGGCACCTCAGTGTCATGTTTTATATCACCGCTATCTTGACGGAAACCCAAATGTTAAAAGCTAAAAATGTAATTACGACCAACCTAATAATCTAGTCTCTACCATATTTTGCAACACCATATCTTTATGTGGGAAATATATTCTGACCAAACTGCAAGAACATCAGCCCAATAGTTTGCAGATGGTGGCCAAGTATGTGTGCAAATCGATTCCCCCTATCAATTCAAACACGGTGAAACCGAATTGAACGAAATTTGGTACAGAAGTAGCACTAGCAAAGGGCACCTCATATTCATGCTTAATATCCCTATAGCACGTTGTATTTCAACAAGCTACTTCAACCAACATTCAATTATACTCCTTGAAAAGGACAAAGAGTTATAACAATACCCATGCATTTAGGAGAAAGTAGGCTATATGTTCTTTACTGAACATCTTGTTATTTTATTGTAATGTATCATGAAGTAAAATAAAATAATTAAATAAATTTTAATAATGTGAGAATCAACTGTTTTTAATTTGTATATCTAAACTATAAATAAATAGGCGAACAAGATATTAAAAGTTGAAACCATTTAAGACTCATTATACAGTATTCAGATATACATATACACTACATCATACAACCTGCAACTATGCATACAACTATAACATTTTATGGAAATTTTCTGACAAAACAATTTGCGGATTAATTTTGCGTCCCTCAGCATGGAGCGCTCCTAGGTCGGGACCTATAGGGCCTATTGGTAAATCCAGCCCTGCAGATATCCGCGGGTTTATCCGAGGATATCCGCATCCGCACAGCTAGCAAGTAAGTGATGATATTACAGGACCTGCGGGTCTGGGTATGTACATCAGTACTGAGGGATCTTCCTATTGTCTGACAAATCCTCTCTTCCGACTTTCCTGTGCTATCTGCATTTCATTCCTAGTCTCAACAGATTGACAGTCCGGTCCCGATAGGGCACTCAACCCGTCAATAATGTCAGGCAGATAACTTAATTATCACTGTCAACTGTTCGACCTGTCATGGAAGATCAACTTTCTGCTTCATATTATTTAATTCTGGGTCACAGACGAATGTGACGCGAGCCGTCAGCAGAGATACCTTTATTGTTTTTGAGTATTGTTGCTACAAGCAAGTAATAATAGACCTGAAATCTGTAAGGGTCGCCTCCATAGCGTAGCGGTCAGCAAGATTAGCTGCCGCCCCGGAGGACCTGGGTGCGATTCCCGGCTCTGCTCCGAAATTTGAAAAGTGGTACGAGTACTGGAACGGGGTCTACTCAGCCTCGGGTGACCCAAATGAGTAGAGGGGTTTGGATCCTACCTCAGCCATCCTCGAAGAGGTTTTCCGTGGTTTCCCACTTCGTCTTTGGCCAAATGCCAAGATGGTACAGCCCCCGAAAATTGAATTATTTAGGGACAAAATGAGAGTATTTTCCGAGCCCATGATAAAATTTAACTAGCAAATATAAATCCCGGAAATGTGACACAAGTCAGTCGTGTTACAAGCCCGAGGCAGTGGGAGACCCCAATCACGTGATATATTGCACAACAGAAGTTTCTGGAAGGTTGAAATCTGCATAGCAACAGTGAATTAGCCATAAAATATAATAAATATGGTTATAAATTATGCTATTGGATACCAGCCCAGAGCCAATGAGAAGAGGTCTTACTGAAGATGGGATTAACTTCAACTATATAATTTGATGAAATTATGCATTTAGGCCCTTAAAAGGAGATTTTCTTAGTTGGGGATGAAGAGAAAATGAAATGAAAAAGTGTCTGATACTTTAAAAGTCGTAGAACGGTTGATTTACGCAGTAATAAATCTCACAACTATATAATTTGATGAAATTATGCATTTAGGCCCTTAAAAGGAGATTTTCTTAGTTGGGGATGAAGAGAAAATGAAATGAAAAAGTGTCTGATACTTTAAAAGTCGTAGAACGGTTGATTTACGCAGTAATAAGCATTAAACTACGCGCAAAAATTATGGTGTGAGATTGATATGGCCGCCAAATTTTCGACTTGGAGAGGGAGAACCAGGCATCGAGGTTCTTAATCCTACAGACTTTGAAGAGAGAGGAAGTGCTTCTTGGATTAACAGAGATCCCAAAGCCTAAGTCCGAGTGCGGTGATAGACCACTCGTGGAGACGACACGTTAGCAGGGTGGAACAGTGGAGATACCCGCGCTAGCATTATAGGCGAAGTTGAGAGGAGCATTGATATTAGGATATCTCATTGCTATTTGAGAATATACCTCAGACAAGTGAATAAATATATAGTACAGGTCGAATACTACATTACATTAAAAGATGAGCGTTTTTTTTCGAACCATTTCGACGATATTTCAGAATAAAGACAGCTTTACAAATGTGTCGGACGTAGAAGCTGGAAGAAACTTTTGTTGGAACGTGAAGTTAATGAACAGAGTTCGAGTGAACAGCAGTGGAGAACTTTTACATTGGCGCAGCAGGCTGTTAATATTCATCGATTAGTTTCATTCAACATTATTATCATTGTTGAGATGATGGACTAAACAGTCATGCGTCAGGGACATATTTGATGCAGAGTTAAGATACAACAATGGAGCTTCGATAGACAACGTATTGCAGAATACAGACGTTGTGTACGTTACATCTTGTACATTTTCGTCAGTTTACGAACACTAATATAACAACGATTAGCAATAGAAATAATTCATTCATCACCTACAAGAATATTTCTATAAATAATTACTCAACGATGATGCTGATATATATTTGCGACGGAGAAAGAAGATCCTAGATGCTAGGGAATCCCAGCAAAGACAGAAGAATATGCCAGAAGGATGTCGTTCGATACCAGACGGAGGTAGGTGTCTGCCGGAGAGGGAACGTCTTCCCAAATCCGAAGGCGCTGTTCCGAGGGTTCGAATGGAGGTCCATTCCAGTATTTTGGACTGAGGAAATACCAAGTATTGTGCAGATACTTACCCTGATCTTCAAGATATGGTCCAAATAAGGTAGCTGTGTTATCTATTTGTAGTATAGAGCTTGTTTAGTGGCATGCTGAGCCGACGTCCTTACTCCATATTTCATGTATTTTATTGTTTCCACGTAAAATTACACTTCACATGTGTATCAAGATTTTTATGCTTCAAGATCATTAGAGATGATTGTCTTTCATCTATTTTTCAATTTTATTCTACGGATCAGTTGTTGAACTGACATTAAGATTTTGTTTGAGGAATCAGATTTCCTTATGTAAGACTAGTCGTTTTGACTATCGAATTTTGATTTTTATTTGAACCAAGGATTCAGACTAAGTGTCATAGTGCAAATTAAATTATTTTTAATAATTTAATTTGGGCACTTTATTGTATCAACTTCAAGACCAGAAGAAACTTCGAATGATATTGTTATATCATTATTGTATATAAACTGTACGGCGATCTAGCAAAAACTAGTCGTTTGATAATACTAAAGTCTTAAACTCATAGACATTCTTCGTCCAGAATGGAAAGACATTGCGAAACTGACAATCCTTACTTTATTTGAAAAGCTGAATGCTTTAGTCAATTAATTGTTGGAGGAAATATCTCTTTATAGAATATAATTTAAATCTTTGGCTAGGAATTCAATGCTAGCTTTACCGGTCAAGATTGAATTCTATTAGACATTATAAATAGCATGTGTGGTTATTTATAAACTATATGTGTAATATCACGTCATTATGTAGACCTGATATTGCATGGACATGCAATTTAAAGCTTGACAAGTGAGAAGAAACAGAATTAGTATTTTTATTACATGTATTTGTGACAGTTGAGTTAACAATTAAATATCTTATTGTGTAGTAAACTCGAGGAGGTTATTCACGACAGTCTAAAGGCGTTTGTTATTGATGGAAGTTTATTTGAAGAACTCAAGGATGTATTATTGTAGATCAGTAGTCGAATGTGACGACGCTGACGATTATGCCATTAATTGAAGGAGGTTCCTAGAGAAGAAATGTTAATAACAACTAATCCGCTTTTGGTTATTATTTAACAAAGTGGAAGATATTTGTTTATACCATATAGAGTAATATATGAGGAGATATAGAGCTATGTCTGAGCTCATGCGACGGTGTTTCCGCATTTTAAGGGAAGTTATTAAAGTATAGTTCTTGTAATACGATCATGGCATAGATCATGAAGGAGTCGTTGTCTGTGAGAAGTCCAGATCATTTGAAACAACGTTTTAGCTGTGATGACAGTAGGGTTTGAGCGGAAAGCAATTAGAGAACGATTGTCTACTTATGTCATTAATATTTTTATTAAACATTTATTAAAACACGGAGTTGTATAGAAACGTGCTGGTTTAATGTATTTGACCGATAATGTATACAAACCTACCTAAGACAGTGTGTGTGCAGTATATAAACACTTACGAGTGTTAGCGAAACTTAATGTTGAGAAATATTGTAAATATTTAATGTCAAGTGGTTTAATGAGAGAGAACTTGGATTCTCGAAGACAACGTGTTGAAAACGTTATATATCGTTTGTTATAACGACCAGATTACTTGTAAATATTTTTCGCAATTATTTAATTACTTAAATAATTTTGTTAGGAGTATTTAGTAGGATGTTTTTGAAATAGTGTGTATTTTATGAGCGAATGTTTTTAGTATGAATGATTGCCAGTTGTTAAGTATGACTGAACAACCTGATCAGTTCTAGAACGATTCGGGAGTGTGAAAGGAAGGTTGTATTAAAATTTTAGTGAAATAGGTAAAGAACTATGTGAGATATAAGCATTTTAATAAATACTGAATGTCATTTTAAACTAGGCTTCTCGACGCACGGCAATCTGTGTGTATGCAAGCCAATATGAGTGGAGAGATTTACTGTTAGGAAATCGAGGCCAGCCCATGATGTAATGTGCAGCCTGGTGACGGCTCACAGCCTTCTGAATGAAAACAGTTTCACGGCCCGACACGTGGTTGTCAGTGGGTCAGTGAAACGGAGTAAGCAGGTGAATTTTTGAGACGCGTGGCATGAGAGTAACCTGTTAAGGACTGTTATTAACGCAAGAATGTTTGTTAAAAGTTTTTATCGCCTATCGTAGGCCTAGACAGTTCAAAATTTTTGTGCTTTTAATTTATAATCAGTAAAATGCAGTAGAATGTGTATAGTAGACGAGGAACGAGTATGAGTGTATGGATGCTTTTATTAGTATAGTTTATTGTTATTTATTGTTTAAATTAGATTTAGTTTACATTTGTTTGAATAAATTTATACAGTTCGTTGGTCTTGGTCGTTTGCGAGTGATTCATTTTAATTATAAGAAACAAGATATTGTGGATCCATTTTCAGGCGAAGCTGAGTTCCCATAACCCCGAGAAAGGTAAGAAAGGTAGGCGAGCCCCGATTATTTTGTTCTTATCCACAATATTCTTGAATCTACTGTATGTAAATCCCTGAAGACATTGTTGGAGCGATTTCTAATGTAGTAATTTGCCGTTGCTGTTAGAAATAGTCAATCCAGCCGGGGCTATGGATATTCCGACAGGCAACTTCCCGGATTTACGGGTACAGTACCTACAGTGAGGCCACGGCCGCCTCATTCGTACTTCCTTGCCAAACCCTCCCACTCTTCCTATCCCTTCATCAGGCTCCTGTTCGCTTTGCAGGTGAGGCCGCCTGTGCGTCGTGCTGGTCACACACCCTAGTTGTGTCCCCGACCCATAGTCTCAAGCTCCAGGATACTGCTCTCATTGGCGGTAGAAGTGGGATCTCTCGCTTAGTCCGTGGGAAAAGCCGAGTCGGGAGGGTATAATGATAGCGAAAAACGAAAATCCGTAAGAGTAAAGTCACTTAGAGACCACCATATGGTGTAACTTTTGGCTGTCGCCTCGGAGGTCCGAATTTTATTCCCGGTTCTGCCAAGAAGTTTCAATTCTGCTTGGCATTTTACAAATATGTAAAAAATATTATTTTGTGTGTGTTTTATTATAGCCTATTTGTTGTTTTACAATTGCCCATGTAATTGCATTATAGTGTGTATTTTCTAATGGGAAATACATACGCATTACACAGCAAGTTTCATTGTATGCTTCTACAACAAAGATGCTAGTTCATTGGCTAAGGATTCCTACACCCGTCCCTTAGACACAAAATGCATTCATTACCTACTATAAAATGATAAAGAATACTATTTGGATTACGAGTCAGAGTTGACTGTAGTAGACTCTACCGCGGATCAAGGACAACGAATGGAAATCACTGTGGCAGCGTGTTGAAATATGTGGTGCTATAAATATATAAAACATTTTCCATTGTAAAATACACACTATATATGCTTAACATTATAACGTCTCAGTAATTATAAAACAATAACTATAAAAAAATAACAAAGCAACCCGCATAGCACTAGAGCCAGGTGGGTAACCTGTAAAAATAGGGCACGCACAACCCACAATTTGCTTAAAACGTGCGTTTAAACAAATAAACATAAGAAGCCCCCATAACAGTAAAGCCACGTGGGTGGAATCCGAAACATAGGACATGGCATTTCACTTCGAAAATCTCACTTGCATGACCGGGAATCGACTTTAGAAATGAATCCTCATCAGAGAGAGAGCTATATAGACCACGTGGTTACTCTAGTATTCTTAATTGAACTTTTAGTTGAAACATGTACATCACTTGAATAGTTGTTGTTTTTTTTAAATTTGTATTGATTGGCGTAGTATCATTAAGAATCAGATAGATGAGTCATTTGATGGACTGAATGACGTTCGGTTAATGATCTATAATAAGTATATGGCAAAGAAAAGAACTGAAGTAAGGTAGTGTTGGTCGTTATTAAACATTGAAGGTGTGGTGTGTTGCAGATTAGAGAGTTCCGCAAGTTACTGGACGCTGAGGGGAATGCATTGGTGAACAATTATCGGCCCATCCAGGCCAGCAATGGTCGTGTAGTGAGATTCGTCAGAAAATGACAGCATGGTCACGAGCAAGTGTATCTATTGTTCAAATAAATCCTCATGGTCACCATGTTTACAATGCACACGACGTGCAAGAAACTGGTGACAGGGGACAACATTGTGTGTTATTTCTGCGTATCTTCAACCTTCCAGCGAGCGCGTGGTAACATTGAGTGCTACCATCTCAGTTTTCTTGTGATAAATCGGAGTACGATATTTGACGGCGCCAGAGAATTTCAGTACTAAGGGTTAGAAACACTGATCACTTGTCAGATGTCCTTTTCCTCCGTTCTAGCAGTCATTAGTCAAGGTTGATAGCACTCCATGATGCACGCGCCCACGTGTAAGTAATTTTGCTATTCAAATATGTGTGTGGGTTATTGCGAAATATTTGTTTACGAGTAGTTTTCACTTAATATTTAGCAGCTGCGGTGGCATAGTTGGTAGCATGCTGAACTGCTGTTCCCAAGATAGTGGGATCAAACCCGGCCGAAATCGTCGGATTTTTAAGAGCGTTAAAATCCTTCAGTATGCCTTCCTTCGGAGGGGAAGTAAAGCCGGCGGTTCCATGCCATAGATTTATGGCATGTAAAAGATTCTTCCACAGACTAAACTTGTGTGAAGCTAAATTTCTAGGTTAGATTTCGTTGGAACGCTCTATCAAAGTTCCGACATTCACCACTAGGTATCATTGACATCTGGTAGCGAAAGTTGGAACTACTTGAAATTGAACAGAACATGTAGCTCACCCTATGGGTGTCCGTTAGAAGCAGCTACAGCCTCTGGCGAGGCCAAAATGTCCTCGGACACTCCCGGCACTGAAAGCCATAAGATAAATAAATAAATAAATAAATAAATAAATAAATAAATAAATACTGAACCCGCTAAGCACTGGTTCATGTGATATTTTTCATCGCAACGCATTTTTGATGCATCACTTTAGAACGTACCCACTGACCGACCATGCTGTCGCCACATGCTAACATTCTTTGGAGTTATAAATGGTTGATCTTTTGAATATGGAGAAAACCATTATTAAATAATCTGAGGCTAAATTATGACACTTCTATTTTCTACGAAGCTCAGATATTCTCATGTTGTAATTCTGTATCATCCAAACATTCTTTACAATCTTATTTCTGCTTTTGGTAAGGTATTAACATCGCAGATACGAGAACCGGAACCAGACAGTCGCTGCACGACTAGTGTATTCACAAGTTCACGCAGCGCAGGACTGAGCTCTTATCACATGTGTTTGGTTTACCATCCAAGTTGGATGTTGTTCTTGTCAAGTCCGTCTAAAAGACGATGTAATAGTCCGCCTGGAAGGCGAAGAAAGCAATCTCAGTGCATCGCACATTATTTAACTACGAACAGTACATAATGTTAGTGAATATTACAGCCGGAGAAGGCTTGTGCTACGATTACTGTGAATTTTTGGAAAAGTGATTATAATTGTGGAACACCATATTTTCAACCACGTGTTCGAACATCGTATTTCGACATCACCAAGTGGCGATAAAATATATCATTCACTGTGAGATTATCATTAACCGAGTGAATCATTTCAACACTCATAACTACAAATATTGCTTTAATCGCAAGTGCGATTCAGTAGTGGAGTAGGGGGGGGGGGGGGGGTTCTATTTCACTCTACAACCCTCCTTGCCCCACTACTAAGCCTCAGCCATGTTAAATAATTAATATCTCTCGAACGCATGGACCAATTTTGACAAATGAGGTGTCATTGGACTCGAGCTGACGTCCTCTTTCCTCCGGACCACGTATAATATTTTTCAAAAAAAAAAAAGAAATTTTTCGTTTTCGAAAATAGACGATAGTTTGAAAACCAAACATGATGGAACGTTGTGCCATGGCTCATACAAATTGTCTTTATGACCTTTATTTTTTGTAATAAAACTTTTTAATTTTTGTACATTTTTTGAAAAAAGTGTAATTTTGAAAATCCCATATTTTGGAAATTGTGAATTATACAAAAAAGTTTGTTTGACATAAACGAAAGGTCCCTACCCCCTCTCTCGTATGAAAACCTGACAGTAGTGGGGTAGTGAGAGAGCTGTCTACTAACTTATTTAACCCTCCTCGTATTTGCCCCGAACCTGATATCTCGCTGACCAATGGTCGGATTTGAACATACAGGGTGTCCTAGCACTCGTAGTGAAGCCCCCTACTTTCCTATAGGCTCTTTATTTAATTAAAAGACCAAAACTAAAAGGTCATGCGCATTTAATATCTCGCGAACCAATCATGCTAGAGGCGTGTACGAGGGGTCCAAGGACTCGGGATGACTTTCTCTTTGCTATGGACCACTCGTTATATTAAAAAAATTGGAAACTCGATTATGGGGTAAACACGTGTCTTTTGTGATTTTTGCCGATATGTCACGAACCAATAACACTAGAGACGTGTACGAGGTGTCCTAGGACTCGGGCTAACGCCCCCTTTCAAATGTGGTAGCTATCTTTTCCAAAAAATAATTCACAAAGGGCCTAACGCTATACATGTTGAAAAAACTTTTTTTTTCTTTACCTGTTTATAATGTTCATGAAGCATGGTGGTTGAGAGAGACGATACTGCTGGGTGTGTGTTACAACGAACCTGTCGCTAACCACAAGGACCATGCTTAATAGATCAATCGCTATTTCGACGGGTCGGTGTATGACAGAGCGAGGGTGCGTTTGTTCTGATATTTTACCTTTAACGTGTAAACGGTGATGAGAACTTGGTTCTATGTTGGTCGAAGCGAGTAGAGAAAACAAACTTGCAGAGGAGCAGGAGGTGAATGTCATTTGAGAATATTGGAATGCGCTGATCTGACTTGACAACAGGTGCAATGGAAAATGACAAAGACGCAGAGGACACTTGATGGTGAAATAATCTGACCATCGTGGTGGCAGGGAAGAGCGAAAGGCATGCATACACGTGTGAGATGACATGTACGCTAAACAAGTTACATCCTGTTTGCTTCGTACGTGACAAAATGCAAGTTCAGGTGAAATTTGATCTGCCACAGGTGTTCATCTTGGGCGTTGGCTGTCCACGTGCATGATAACTGTTAACGAGTCACATCCTGTTTGCTTCGTACATGACAAAATGCAAGTTGACGTGTAATATGATCCAACACACGTGTTCACCTTTGGGCGTTAGCTGTCCACGTGCCCGATAACAGAATGTTCAAAGCGTGGGAATCGCTGAATCAGTAAAAAGTATGATGCAACTTGTGGGAATGATGTCACAACCAATAGATAGGCAAGAGCTGCGAACAGCAGTGGTGGGAGGTGGAGGGGGGAAAGGGGGGGGGGGTTATGTATGAGAGAACACATGTGGAAAGAGAAAGAAATATGTGGAGCTGAGGACTGTACACATAGAGCTATAGGTGGTGTACAACATGTGTGAATAAATAAATTAAAAATTGCACAGGTTCACACAACATGTAATTTATTGATCCACGATTTAAACGTAGAGTTAAACCCTAATCATTTGACATATAGTTTATTTCCTTTTTGTTTCAACACCTTTTCCACAAGATAATGCTTAGGAAATGCTGTTTTCTGAAGTTCATGGAGATAAAATCTACCTTTTATGGGTTGACGGTTGAGGTCCTGGAGTAAATAGGTGACTGGACTGTCCAAGTTGACTTGACGAATTCGAAATAGTTCAGTCCCCCACTGTGGCGTGTAGCCCTTAATGAAGGCAGACTTAAATTTGCTCACACGAACAAAATCTCCAATTTTCAGTCGGTGACGTTTATGATCGGCTGCTTTTATGGGGTTAAACAGTTTATCCAATCGCTGAATATTTTTAGTCACGAGGCGTGTCTTGGTCCCAATCGTTCTATGTTTGGTGTCATTGTAACGTGACACTAGCTCAGGTAACATGTCCAACCAGCGATAACTGCCCTGAGCGGTAAACGCTTTCCACATATGGGTTTTCAATGTTCGGTTGAACCGCTCGACTACACTGGCTTTGAGATTGCTGTACATGGTGTAATGGTGAATAACCTTAGATTTGAGAAAACTGGAGAAATCCTTGTTGAAAATTTCTTTCCTCTGGTCGGTTTGTAGCAGCTGAGGTTGACGTTTGGAGTGTGGAATAATATGTTGAAAGGCCTTGGTAACTAGTGGACCAGACTTGCGACGCACAGGTTCAACAAAGGCCATTTTGGAATAGACATCAATGACGGTCAACATATAGCGTACACCGTCGTTAACGCTAGCATAGGGTATCATTTCAACCAAGTCAGCCTGCCAAAGTTCACCCACACCTCGTGAAATCACATTGAGTCGTGGATAGTGACGCCTAGCTGGGCGATGCAACTCGTGAGCAATACCCATTTTAATGGGTGAGGGCTTAAACAATAATTTTGGCATTTCGAAGTTCTTGTTCAATTTCTTGAATTTCCCAATCGTGACCGGTATGGCCAGCTTGACGTGAGGCATGCAACAACTGGAGCCGCTGGACAAGCTTATTGGGATTGTGCCAGTAGGTAATATCCACAAGGGGTTTTAATGGTTTAAATGTCACTCCAGAAACGGACGCTTTACGACGAGTACTTTGACTAGTGGGAAACATTTTTGCAATGATGGTTTTATATTTTTGATATATATTGGCATTCAGATGTTGAGCTGGATCATACTGTCTTTTGTGAGCATGGGTATTCAATAAAATGGATTTATATTTGTCAAGGTCTTCTGACGTATAATCATGGGAAGAGGGGGTCCGAGAAAAGAGCAGCTTTAACAGTCCTGGCGTTAATTTATAGTTGATGTTTTTAATTACAGTTTTAGTACGAGCTAATTTAATGCATGAATCGCCAATTTTAAAACTATCATCCTCATAGCGAACGCCATACGTGGTATCAGTGTTTCCAATATATAGATCGGTGAAATAGGGTTCCAATGTTGATCCATAATATTTTATTAAAATGGTTTTCAGTTGAGCTTTATGTTGAGGGGTGGCCATGAGTTGTGAAAACGGAGACGCTCTGGAAGGGCAAGGTGTTTCGATCATGGCCAAGGATTTCTTTTTTCTCAAAAACTCTGCAAGGGGTGCGGCCTTTTTTTGAGGCGTAAACTCTTGTTCCTCCTCATCCTCAACCTCGCTAACACTAGTCAAATCTTCCTGTTCCTGTTCCTCTTCCTCCTCCTCAGGGTCCTCGTGCAGCGTCTGCGTGGCTTGTGAAACGGTGGTTAGCGTTTCAGATGGCTTGAAAGAGGGTTTCAACATGGCTTTTAGTGGAGGTGCTAAATGTTGTTGAATAAACAAAGCATGATTTGCACGCGATTGTTTCAATTGACGAAACTTTTGGCGAATAGTATTTTTTGCTCTAATAATATGCTTTTTCAATTGACTATCTGCTAACGCCATGGTGTCTTGACAAATGACTTGACGGGGAATGAGACAGGGCCTTAAATAGCAATAAAATGATCAAACCCTAAGCGATACCGTCCTTGGTTGAGTTGTTTGTCAATCACTAAACAGGCATGACGTTGAGTGTTCCAGCACTTGGCACACAATTCTGTAAACATTTGAAAGGTCATATCCGGATTCACATGTTCATTATAAATGTGACGACTGTTCCTCTCGTCCTGGCGAAATAAAACAATGACATTGGCATTGTCACGAATCAACTGTTTGGACATTTTTGATTACGTTTTTCCAACATAGAAGCAATCGATATGTTTGTGACGACCCATGCTGAAATAACTTTGAATGATGCCTTGGCGTTCAGTGGATACATCATCGAAAATCATGAGTGAATCGGGCTTTACCTCATCCGGTGAAATCACATTTTCTTGCATGGAAAATGTGAAATAACCCATATTCTCTTTTTGTAATCCAGACATGACTTGATCCAGAAACACGTAGAGGGGTTGGTAGAGAGATTTTGCAAAAATATAATTATTTTGAAAACGAAGACCATTGGGCGCTGTAATGAGCGTCAGCAAAAGATTAGTCTTTACACAGCCGCAAGGCCCCACAATAATGCAGCGAATGGAAGATGGAAACAGTGAACCATGGCGTTGTTCACGTGATGGGAAACCATGTCCCCCACGGGGAATGACTCTTGCTGCTTAATAATCTTCATTTCAACTAAGGCTTAGCCAGGCTAGCAGGCTGTCTATATACAGGACACCGAGCCTTGTCATAGAAACAGTAGACTCATACTACAGGTGGACGATGGATGTCTTTGGACGTGCGTTCATAGCCAAAGCTAGGTCTGTCCCCATACATGATCCTAAACAAGAAACAGATCCTGCTAATAAACACTATGTGGATAGGTCAGTAGTACCATGCACAAAACAGGGAGATTATGACTTTAAGGGAAAGCGGTTAACCCATGTAAAACATCCTCAAGTGTCTACAGACGTTACTACAAAAAAGTATGTGGATAACAAAGTGTATGAGTTTTATGACAAAGTGCCCCAGCTTACGGTGAATGGCTATAGCGCTAATCACCATCGGATTATTCACGTGGAAGACCCGCAAGACGAAGACGATGTCTGTACCAAGCGTTACGTGACCTATGAAATGAAAAGGATTTATAAATTTATCCCATCTGTATTTTTAGTGTATCTGACAAATGAAAAACCTGTGAATGACAGACACCATTTACCGCTAGTCCATGATCAGCACTTGACCTATGCGCTTGCTTCGGGTTTAAGCCACTATCGATTGCATTATGATGGAACCATTCACATTAAATATGCCATACCTGTTGAGAACCATTTACAAATAAAGATAAATGATCATAGGATGTTGGTCCATAACCATGAAATGGTCAATGTAAGTGACGAATTATCCTTTCATCTCATGTTGACATGGGATGAAAAGCAAGCTGGAAAAACCATAAACGATTTCCCACTTTATGTGGAATTGGAATATACAGCCATGAAATAACAATCTGACGTTAGTTGTGATTTAAACGTTCTTGTGAAAGGTTGTTGGTCATTATCATCATGGTGAAACAAAGATATGTGGTGAGAAAGACTAAACAAGAGACCCTGTCCTTGGCAAAGCCTGGGCTTAAGACATTCGTGGACAAGCCCTTGCGAAAGAAAAAAAAGAAAAAATAATGTATTGACCATAAGGAAAGCCCTTCGAGCAGCACAGAGACGTGTTATTCCAAAACGTCAGCAACAGGGTTCAAAACAAGGGCGAGTGATTCCCGTCCCCAAACGAGCGGGATTTTTACCTGCATTATTTGCCGGTCTGGCTGCTCTGAGTTCACTTTTGGGTGGTGCCAGTGCAGTGGCGAAAACCATTAAAGCAGCGCAGCAGGGCAAGCAACAACTCAAAGAAAGTCAGCGACACAATGAAACGATGGAAGCGATTGCTATAGGGGCTAGAAATGCCAATTTAAAGCCAGCTTTTTATCAACAAGGATTTGGGATTTCACCATTTAGAAATATTAAAAAAATATCCTCAGCCATAGCGAGACATGCCCTGACGCATCAATAAGTGGAAAGCTATGCTAAACAACTGAAGCTTTCTCATTTTCGAGGAGTGTTTATGCGAAACCAATTACCCCCACGACCCTGGAAACAGGAATGTGCTGTTGTCAATTTGGATGATCACCGAGGACCAGGAACACATTATGTAGCTTATGTCAAAGAGGGATCCATTGTATGGTACTTTGACAGTTTTGGGAATTTGCCCCCGCCCATGGAACTAGTGACCTATTTTGGAAACAGGATCAAGATATATTATAATGTGAAACGTGAGCAAACATTTAACAGCCAACAATGTGGACGTTTGTGTGTTTTTTTATATAAGACGCAGCATAAGCAAAAACGCCACCAGTATGTCGACAGAAAGTAAAACGTTTACAGTGCATGGACGTGGACGTGAAGTCAGCCTAGACTTTTACCCGCCTATCGAATTGAGTGAAAAACCCTATGGTTTAGGACTTGTTTCTCTTGAAACGTACAATCGAATATACAATATACGTGAAAATGTGAACAACAAGTTTTACTATGATGATTCTGTGCTCACCTTGAACTCGGGTGGATACACGATCGATGACTTTTATGAACACATTTATGTGATGATGATCAATGAGTATGGTTTAAAGTCATTTCTCGACGGTACGCACAAGTTTGAACTTGTAGGAAATACCAACACTCATCGCTGCAGTATTTTTTCTACCTTCAACATTGACTTTAAAACACACCCCGATTCCATTGGCCCATTTCTAGGATTTAAACCACGCGTGTTGGAGCCCAACAAAAAACATGAATCAGACCATGAAGTGAAATTCATTGAGGACCATCATGTGTCGGTGACGTGTAATATTATTAGCCAAGTGTACACCAATCAAGAACCATCGCATTCGCTTTATGACTTTATTGTGGCATCGCCCAATGGCTATATTATTCGTGTAAACCCTCCAGTGGTGCGTTTTCAGTGGCTGTCGATAGTATTAGTAATATAACATTAAGACTGATCAATAGAGAGCAACAACTCATTGATCTAGATTCTACCTCACCAGTGACTTACAAGTTGGTGCTAAAGCCACTATGAAGTTTGTGTATAAAGCAACAACACCATCTAGGAATGGTGTTAGTTGTTTGCCAGGTGAATACACGTTAACATCTCAAGACAAGCAGATTTTACAGCATTTGGGTTACCACGTCAACCCTCATGATGAATTCTATCCTAGAGATAGCGAACCGCATCGAGGAGCAACCAGGACTGGTAAGAATTGATCTCCATTCCTATCAAGCTCAAACACCTGGGCTCAATAACAATGATGAAATTCAATTTGTTATCAACAACCAAGATATTTACACCCTACCGCATGAAAGTAAAGTGTCATTCAGATTGAAGGTCGGCTCAGCAAAGCCGATGGCTATACACCCACCACATCCAAGTTGGCCAACCATGGTTTGGCCTTTCTGTTTTCTGAAGTACGTTACGTGATTAACGATATCGTGGTGGATAACACTCGAAATGTGGGCATTTCCAGTGTCATGAAACTATATCCCTCTTATAGTGAGGAAGAAGGTAAAACACTTTGCATGGCAGGTTGGTGTCCTGACTCGACCAATGACTGGATGGTACACACCAATGGGACCTTTACTGGATATTTACCTCTTAAATTGATTTTAGGCTTTGCCGAAGATCACCAACGCATTGTGGTCAACGCAAGGCAAGTGCTCTATCTGGTGAGAGACAGGAGTGATAATAATGCACTCAAGGGAGCCGACAATGCCCCCATAGATTCAAAAATTCAACTACAACGCTTGCTATGGAAAGTGCCCCCATGTGACCTTGACGATAGCAAAAAACTGGACATACTCAAAATGGTAAAGAGAGATATGCCTCTACCCATGGAATTTAGAAGCTGGGCACTCCATGAGTACCCGCTATTGCCCACCACCAACACACACAGTTGGTCTGTAAAAACAGCTCGCTATGCAGAGAGACCTCTCTACCTGATCGTGGGTTTTCAAACGAATCGCAAGTATCAACAAACCAAAGATGCCACGCAATTTGATCACCTGCAATTGAGAAATGGACGTCTTTTCCTCAACGGAGCCGTGTTTCCCTATGAAGGACTGGATTTGGATTTTTCAAAAAATAAATTTGGCCCCCTGTACGACTTGTTTTCTAAATTTCGATGGTCGTATTATCAAAAAGAGAACCCCTGCTACCCCAAGCGTTTAAGGCAAGAGCACCACTGCTTGTCTTTGACTGTTCTTACCTGGAAGAGTCTGTCAAGTCATCCAATATTGGCATTCGAATGGATTTTGAAACGCATGACAATGTACCAGGCAATACGACGGCCTACTGTTTGATTATTCATCACAAACAAGTCAACTATTATCCACTGTACAACCAAGTGATGAGTGTATAAATAACAGGTCAACCCACGTCAAGCCGCTCAGTCATGTCTTGCTTTAAAGCCTCAAGAGACGTCACATCCATGAATTTAAACTCTGAGGAGCAACGTTTCAAGACTTTTGCCACATGGCCAGTGCCTTTCATGAACACTCAAGCCTTGGGGGCCGCTGGATTCTACTATTTAAAAACAAGAGATGAAGTGAAATGTGCCTTTTGTCCCATCATCATAGACCAATGGCAGGGGGGCGATGAACCCATGCAGGAACATCAGCGCTGGTCACCCACCTGCCCCTACCTGTGCAGATGGAAGTGGGAAATATACCCTGTCATCCAAGCTATCCCTCACTTGTGTCTCTGAGTGATGAAAAAACAAGTTACGATACGTGTGGACGGTATGGTGTCCATGGTGCTTCGGTGAGCAGCTCACCATCAAAAACGCCTAGTTTAGAGACATTGGGACATCATCGGTGTTATGGACGTTACAAACACAAGAGACTATATTGTTGTATCAGTTGGTATCGTCCTTATCCCAAAATGACAAAAGCCTGTGAGACATGTTATGATAATAAAATGATGTGATTCTTAAATTCTTATTTTTGCATGTACCCCTGTCCTACCCTAACCTCATTTTTTTCAAACTAGCATGGTAGGTAAGTCCATGTCATGATCACAACTTAGTCATTGATCGTCAGTCAGTCGTCAGTTAAACTTGGTCCAGACAAGCGTCAACATGTTGCGCACACTCATTGTGGATTGCCAAGGGTTTAAAATTGGTGACAACAAATTTATATTTAAACAAGAGGCCATTATCGATTGTACCACGTTTTGGATATCGCAAGCTACGCATTTGCTATTTAAACCACCCCATGCTTTTGATTTGTTGTGTGAAAAAGACCGTAAACAAACCCAGTGGATTGAAAATCATAGGCAACTAGACTGGAATCAAGGAACCATTTCCTATAAATATTTGGACGTGGTCATGAAAGCACACTTGTCCTCGGCCAATGTGGTATTTGTGAAAGGTAATGAAAAACGTCAATGGTTGCAACCATTTTTGGCGTCTTACTGTCAATGTATCGACCTCATGTAGTTGGGCTGCCTCTCCCTGCAAACGCTGATGGATACTTGTTCCTGTGGCAACATTACCCATACACCCCTAGCGCATGCGTGGCATCTCTTTCATTGGTTAACCACCCATGCCTGCTGGGAGTTGTTGAACAAAATTATAACTCAAGATTTACCTGTGAATGACGCCAGTGAGATTTCTACAAGCGACGTGTAAACATCTACAGCACGTGATACCATGGAGAAAGGCAATGCTACGGACAAAGCCATCGGCAAGTTCTTTGTGTGCAAAAAGAAACTAGACAGTTTTACCAAAGAGGAACTCTTGGCGCTGCCCAAGTCGTTCATTTATTATGTGGCCGCCAACGCGGTGAAAGAAATCTGGCAACATGTACCAAAATCATGAACACAAGACGCTGTGTTGAGTGAATTGCAACCCTGTACGGATTACGATCACCATAAGCAAGTGGTCATGGCAAAAATACCGTCTATGCGTCAGTGCGCGACTTGTCAGCTAGTGAAACTGTATCACGGTCATAAAAGTCCGTGTAAAGACTTTGTTGAATCATTCCACGGGTGTCATGGCGAGAAAAAGCAACAACAACAACAAACACAAACATCGTCCACAGAAGAGGAGGACCAAACCTTTTCACCATCAATGGAAAAGGATATGCCAGACCTGTACTGGCAATGGCGTCATTGACAAAGTGATTCAATACATACCTTTCGAAATCCATCTTCCAGGTTATCGTTTTTGTGGCCCTGGAACTCATCTTGAAAAACGTTTGCAGCGTGGTGATGTACCCATTAATCTTTTGGATCAAGCATGCAAAGAACATGACCCTTCTTATCGCCATAGTCATCATGATTTAAGACATGTGGCCGATAAATTGTTATTGAAAAAATCTAAACAACGTTTTACATCCTGTGATGCCTCAGTGGGTGAAAGAATGGCAGCCCTGATTGCCATGTGTGCTATGAAAGCAAAGTTGATGATGCATGGACATAAACATTGAGGAATGGAGGAGTGAGGAATTGGGATTTGTTTGCATTCTCTTTCTTTTGTCAATTCACTATGACTATGAAATAAAAACAAAGGTTTACCAGAGCACGATGTTTTGTTTTTTTATTTTTTGAAATCATGATGTTGATGGCTGATTTTTCATTTTCACATTTCACACATGATGAATTCACACACTGCCATTTGTTTTTTTGCAATTTACAGTTTTTAAAAAAGTTCGTTTCAAGTTTTTTGATTTTGATGATATGAATTTTTCCATTTTGCTGATGACACTTTTTAAACTATGTCTGTTTGAAGTTTTTGAATTTTCATATTTCACACATGGCCATTTCCAGTTTTTTTAAATGTCCGTTTTAAGTTTTGCTGTTTTTGGTGATATGGAAACATAGCTTTTCCATTTTGCTGTTTTGACATTTTTCCATTTGGTGTATGTTGAAAGTTGAGATTTGACAATGATGTTGATGCAAGTGCATGACCATTGCGATGCTGCAGTGAGTTTATGGGACTGCGGAAACGTCAAGGTCTACGACTACTGCAGGTAAGACTGTTTTTTACAAAAATAATGTCTATTGTCTGCCACTTTCAAAGAAAACAAAATGAGTATATAAGTGACCATTTACCCCCTCCCACCCACACTACCTCACCGTGTTTGCTCTGGTCATACATACACACTAGCTTTCTCTCTCTCTCTCTCTCTCTACTCATACATTCACACATGTGTTTGGGGACAAACACAACCACTTTATTTATTCCCAAAAGCACATTCTCGACATGCACACTCATTCCAAATGAACTCTTTAGTTTACCATTTATAATTTACATAACAAAAAATAATTGAATACTAGTTATTAACGTTGCTAAAAATACTATTACTCGTTAAATATTTACAAAAAACTACAAATTTGTACAGCTTTAAAAGAATCAAACTATTTACCAGTCATTTTTTAAAAAAAAAGGTTGCATAGTACTTTTTTAAGAGCAAAAGGTCCAAGTGGGTTGCCACTATTTACAAAATCTACTATTTACAATGGCAGAAACCAATATTTACAAAATACTAAATCTACAAGTTACATAAAGCCAAGTCCCATAAACGATTAAACAATGAAATCACACCTTCTCCTCCTTGCGATCATAACCCCAGGGCAGGCTGGTGAGCAGGTCATCAGCCCACACACGCTTGTTATCCATGGAGGCGAGGGTGCGTTTTCTCTGTTCCACAAGATACAAATGATGGTTGCTGGATTGTATCCTGCACTGTGTATGAGACATAGCTTTGCCAGTGCGTAAAACCGCTAGGTAATCGTCTACACGTAGCGATTTTACCACTGCCCTACCAACACCTTTTGCTCTTTTGGCTTCCTTACAGTCTAGTGTGCGATAAGAATACATTTTCGAAGCAAAACCTACGAATTCCGTCATGACGGAATCACCGCATTCATCTTTAAAACACCCATTTCCTTCTTGTCTTTTATGGGCAGCTGAAACACGTTGTCAGCGCTATACGAAGAGGTGTCGAGCCAGTCACTATGCTTCCTCATGACGTCATAGGGGTTGCAGTGGCGAATGTGGTAAATGAATGAATCCGTATTCATATACAAAAGAGAGACGTCCTCAAAATGGCGTTTGGCAAACCCATAGTGGAATCGATACATGACCGATTTAGAAAAGTCTAAAATGACTTGGCCCAAGTAAATGGGTTTATTCATGGTCACGCTGGTCTTACTCAATTCAATAGTAGCCAAATCCTCATCGATAATGTTGATCGATTTAAAATTTGTCTTGGCAATGTACCGCCGGGCACCTCACCGCCCCTCCCAGACATTGACCAATTTAATGTCACGGTATTTGCGGACATTCTCCATGGACTTGCCATAGATGCAGTTGGTCATTAATTTTTAAAAATTAATTTCAAACTGCTGTGTTGGCATTTGTCGGTGCTCTGTGTTGAGTCGCATGTATGGTTCAAGCCATGCTTTTTGAGCAAAAGAAATACCCCTGTGGATTTTCTTCAACACCAAGACTTGGGCGAGGCATTGCACCAACATTTGAATATGTAGCACATACCGATTTTTGTTGTAAAGTGTGCCCATGAGTTTTTCAATTTTCACTTTACTGTCAGGGGGAACCATTTGCTCAAGGCAGAATGGAAAATCGGCATGTTCATCATACAAGGATGAGGGATATTCAATATCCACTTCTAGCACATATCCACGGCCTGTTTCTTGGCTAGCCATGTTCACATCAAATTCTGACACTTGTTTGTCAGCCAAGCAAACTTCCCATAGGGCAAACGCTGACTCATGGCGTAACCGTACAAATTGTTCACGTCATAGTACATTAAGTACGATTCTGGTTTGTCTGGTGAATAATCAGGCATGTAGACTTTGTTCGCTTCGGCATGGCGTTGGTTAAGTGACACACAGCCGCCACGAATGCCCTTTTCAAAAAATAGAACCATTTCTACATCAGTGAGTAAATCCAATTCCACTTGAGTGTATTTCAATGCGGCATCGAACGAGAGCCCAGGACTCGTATAATAGTGAGCCGGGTCAAGACCGTAAATGTTTTGACACAACTCACGGAATTTTTGAAACCCATCAGTGAGCAACAATACATCCAGTTTTAGGTAATGCAAAGCATATTCACTTAGCGTCTTAATGCCAAACACTCGCCAAACTTGACACGCATGTGCATAGTCTTCATCGGAAACGGTACTGCGTGTTAGTTTCGAGTAAAATTTCTCTTGTGGTGAGAGTTTTCTTTGCATTAACACGTCCCAGCTGTTACAGAAATCATACGGGAATATACCTTTCCGAATGCACAATTGAAATTGCTCAGGATCATTACAATGCATTCTAATATTTTTTAATTCCTCCTCATTCAAGCCATTCACAAGACTGTCTAGTGAGAATGCCATAAACTTAAAGGAATCCAAAAATCGAATGCTAATGTCGCCCAACCACCATGTCAGGGCCGTAAAACGCTCATGGTTTTGGGGAATAATGGTAAACGAGCCCTTGATGACATGACCCAATTCCCGAATCAAAAACTGAACGTCATAATTCGCCAGATTGTGGAAAAAGACACTGATGAAACGAGGAGCTGAAAAGTTCAAATTGCATTTGCTGTGCGCAGCTCCACGAAACTCCCCCGTAAAGTGCGAGTGGTCTCTGACTTTTCCTCTCCACTTAAAATAGGCTTTTCGCAAATATGGCAAGTCGTTGCATGCTCATACTGCTGCTGCTGTTCTGGAGATAGACTCATGGGTACTGGGTGGTCCAGTAATTCCTGTACATTATGAGCCAACTTGACAAGTTCATCCAAGAACCATTTGGCACAATCTGGCCCCTCGCGGTATTTGTAAACGGATTGTGTGGGGTCATAGGCACACACCACATTAAATCCTATGGCAAAGGGTTCATGTTTTTGAATGGGTGTGGTTGAGCTAATGGTGGGATCTGGTTCACATCCCGCCATGGGCGTGGTGAGAGCTTCGAAATCTGCGTATACCTCATAGGGAACAGTGTCACGCTTATGAATGTCCTTAAACTTTAACACAGCCTTGTCCCCTTGTGGCAATATCAATCCCACCGCTTCCCGAGAAACACAATCTACCCTATGACGTACCAAAAGCGTAGGGGTTGTAAAATATTGCAAGCATCGATCACAAAATGTTTTGCACACTTTTTCTTTGACATTGGACTGCTTAGCAATCTACTCAAGCTTATAATCAGGCAATAGTGATTCATCTCTCCTACAGGCAAATATAAAATATGAATGTGATGTCGTTTGTTTGTTTCAATTGGCCTAGTACTTTCCTGGCCGAGAACCATTATAATCTTGTGCTGGCTGCAAATACGCGGCCACAGACCACAGGAAGCAATCATTGTCACGATTCTTGATATTCACCACATCCTTTTTCGAAGCTATTGCTGGTGGTGTTTCAATAAAGCTAGACCCAGCATTCAACGGGTTGAATTGACAAATGTTGATTTGCAAATGATGAATTTTGTCTAAGGCGAGGCCACTCGGTCCTTGTTGCAGTTTATCAAATTTTGATAGCAAGGCATTCACCACATGGCTTTGATACCACTCATTCAGATTATCGGCTATCAGAAGCTCTTGCATTTTACTGCAAATATAAAATGTCTCTTTATGCTCTACGTCCTTCTTTTTATATATGAAATCGCACACCAGTTCTGTATTCACCTTTAAAGCCGTATGCAACCTTTGAGCTGTACAAATTTCAATTTTAAAAATTTCAAAACAAGATTCTAAAAATTCTTTGGGAATCAAACTTTTTCTAACATTGACCACACGACCAGAGCACACACGCGATTTGAAACAACTGTTTAGGGATTCCCAAGTTAACGTATCCGCAGCAGTAAAAGACATTATTTTGAAAGAACACTCTCACCTGAGTTTAGAAATGTAGACTGTCTGACAATGGTCGCACACTAGAGCCTCCTGGATTTTAGCTGTATTTGCTATAGCGGTAAACCTTTTTTTTTCCAAATATCTAAAAAGATATAAAATAAACCTCCATAAGTATATCCATTCCATATAGTTTATGCATTTCATAAACAAAACAAAATCAAACAGGTTATATATATATAAAACAAATCTCACTTTGACGTGTAATGCTTTGCTTTGCTTTATTCCCGTCTCGTGGACTAGTCTGGTAATGGTTTCCTTTTCTAGCTGTCCGTCTTTCACTCTTTTCCAATCTCTTTCCCACAGACACACAACAGGTAGGCGATGCACCTTATCTACAAACAAATAAATAAACATTTAATTATAACTTCAACAATCAATAAATAATTGCATGTAAATATATAAAAATCAATAAATATATAAATCAATAAATATATACCTACCCCACAACAAGGTTAAGTATTTTCCACAAACACCAAAACTGTTAAACAAGACCGTGTGTTTCACGCAACGCAGTGTGTTCAAAGGTAGTCACCTAAGTGAGAGTGAAAATGATAACGACATGTCTTTATACATGTTACGTTGCATGTATAATCATTTTTTCCCCAAGCTTTGAACATTCTGTTATCAGGCACGTGGGCAGCTAACGTCCAAGGTGAACACCTGTGGCAGATCATATTACACGTCAACTTGCATTTTGTCATGTACGAAGCAAACAGGATGTGACTCGTTAACAGTTATCATGCACGTGGACAGCCAACGCCCAAGATGAACACCTGTGGCAGATCAAAATTCACCTGAACTTGCATTTTGTCACGTACGAAGCAAACAGGATGTAACTTGCTTAGCGTACATGTCATCTCACACGTGTATGCATGCCTTTCGCTCTTCCCTCGCACCACGATGGTCAGATTATTTCACCATCAAGTGTCCTCTGCGCCTTTGTCATTTTCCATTGCACCTGTTCAGTCAGATCAGCGCATTCCAATAAGCTCAAATGACATTCACCTCCTGCTCTTCTGCAAGTTTGTTTTCTCTACTCGCTTCGACCAACATAGAACCAAGTTCTCATCACCGTTTACACGTTAAAGGTAAAATATCAGAAAAAACGCACCCTCGCTCTGCCATACACCGACCCGTCGAAATAGCGATTTATCTATTAAGCATGGTCCTTGTGGTTAGCGACAGGTTCGTTGGAACACACAACCAGCAGTATCGTCTCTCTCAACCACCACGCTTCATGAACATTATAAACAGGTAAAGAAAAAAAAGTTTTTTCAACATGTATGGCGTTAGGCCCTTTGTGAATTATTTTTTGGAAAAAATATCTACCACATTTGAAAGGGGGCGTTAGCCCGAGTCCTAGGACACCTCGTACACGTCTCTAGCGTTATTGGTTCGTGACATATCGGCCAAAATCCCAAAAAACACGTGTTTACCCCATAATCGAGTTTCCAATTTTTTTTTAATATAACGAGTGGTCCATAGCAAAGAGAACGTCATCCCGAGTCCTCGGACCCCTCGTACACGCCTCTAGCTTGATTGATTCGCGAGATATTAAAAGTGGATGACCTTTTAGTTTTGGATTTTTAATTAAATAAAGAGCCTATAGGAAAGTAGGGGGCATCACTACGAGTGCTAGGACACCCTGTATGTTCAAATCCGACCATTGGTTAGCGAGATATCAGGTTCAGGGCAAATACGAGGAAGGTTCAATAAGTTAGTAGACGGCTCTCTCACTACCCCACTACTGTCAGGTTTTTATCCTAGAGAATTGAAATTTATTTTGGGGGTAGAGGGGGTAGGGACCTTTCAGTTATGACAAACAGACCTTTTTGTATAATTCACAGTTTCAAATATATGGGATTTTCAAAATTACACTGTTTTCAAAAAATGTAGAAAAATAAAAAAGTTTTATTACCAAAAATAAAGGTCATAAAGACAATTTGTTTGAGCCATGGCACAGTGTTCTATCATGTTTCGTTTTCAAACTATCGCCTATTTTCAAAAACGAAAAATTTCAAAAAAATGAAAAATATAATACATGGTCCATAGAAAATAGGACGTCAACTCGAGTCCAATGACACCTCATTTGTCAAAATCGGACCATGCGTTCGAGAGATATTAATTATTTAACATGGCTGAGGCTTAGTAGTGGGGCTAGGAGGGTTCTAGAGTGAAGTAGAACCCCCCCCCCCCTACTCCACTACTCGATTCTTTTCTGTGAAACACAACGTCGATGCCACGTGATTTTTGGGCAAGTAAAATCTGTGTTAGTGAAGCAGATAATAGTGCATGGCTAATTTATAAACCATCTGCGCCGTGTAGCAGCAGTGAATTTAGTACCACATTGAAGCTAGCTTCAGTGCAACTGTGCTACGCTCATTTTTCGTATTTTCAAGTGGTAAATTCGTACTTCAAAATGTCACTTCTTGATAACCACGTGTACGACGATCTTTGTTACGCATCACCTGTGGAGATGAGCTGTTAAGCTTCATCATGTGAAGGAGAGGACCGGAGAACTACAGCCGATGACGGGAGAACCATGACTTTAGCATCCGCTAAGCCAAGGAAAATGACGACTATGGGGAGGAGTCTGATCATATCATCACGACAACGACGAGGACGAATAAAGGCCGTGAAGATGGATAGGGCCTATGTGGAGGCTCAGATTGGACAACCCTTGTCCGGAGACCAAAGCCTTATTGTATCCCTCAGGTCGTTGGAACGACTGAGATGTAGACATCCTTTCTTGGGAGTCCGAATAATTCATTCCTTGTGAAGTTCTCTTGTGGTGTAGCTTAGTGTAGTTTATTGTAGTTTATTGTAGAATCAGCCGAACTCCTTGACAAGCCATAGGTAGGTTTTGTACTGTTAGAATTAATCCTTGTAGTTCACTTTCAGTGATTTGTTAGTCACCCGTTGTGATTGAATTTCTTTTCGATCACGGTGCATTCTGATGGACATCGCTAAGATGTTATTTCTACCCCTGCTAAGCGTGACTGTAGTCTTTGTTACTACGTTTTGTTCAACCCTAGGTGGGTGATTTTGTGTACAGTTATTTTGGATGACGATCAGACGTCATGGCCAGTGTTATTTTTATAACACCCCTTTCTAGTAAATGTTGTCACGCCACTGATAAGTCAGAACAGTCCGTATCATTAGATAGCCGACTGAAGCTATCAGTTTTTTAATTCAATGTCATTTTCATTTTGATGTGCTATGAAGCCATCCAGTTCAAGTTATGAACACATTCAGGGTGTTACATTTTGTATGCAATCTAGCATCGAACCCTGCAATGAATGCCGTACCATTGGCAAACTTAGCAATTGTAAGATTTGCGCCTTTATGATGTTTATTTCATGTCAAGTGTTTCGGCGCAGTTATTATTTTGGTTATGATTAAACAGAGCAGTTATGAACTGACATATCTGCACATTTCAAAGAGGTTCAGACTAAGTGGAATATCTGTATTTTTCATTTCCTTGACTTTTACAAACACGCCACGTCTTTGTGCATAGTTTTGAGGCGTGATTTTAAGCCTAATGCTTATGTGATTTTGTATTATATCTGGGACATGATAACAAGGCCAGTTTTCTGACAGGACTTTCTGCGAGAAAGCTGCCTGCTTTCAGTGTTGTTCGTTTTCTAAACTGTCCGTGTGGATGATTGTGAGTAGCGAGACTAGCTCGAATCATGGACAGGTGGTAACAGTTCCCAGCATGCAATGTACTAGAGCACCACTCACTCAGTGAGACCTACTTTTTAGACTCTTTGACAATGCTTATAGCATTACTAACATTTAAATGTTGTGTCTCATATGTAGGTCAATGTCCAGGCAATCATTTTGTAATAATCCGATGTTTTGCTACTTTGAGATGAATGGCAAGAGCCATATGTTTGCATCGCTATTGAAGCGACTATCTTTCTTCTCCATCTGAGAATGATTACACGTTATGTGAAGGTTTATTTGTTGAAATTAAGAGTCTAGACGAGGCACCTGTATAGAGGCTATATTTATGTGTGTCCAGACTTCGATTCTGTTGACTGTGTTATTGTAGGGAGGTAACTGATGTTCATGCCAGGCCTTACCCAGAGGTAAATTAAGTGAGCCGAGAGCCACTAATAACCTGTGTTATTGTTATGTCAGAGCGGGAGAGTTCATTGACGGTGTTTTATAGCAGAGATTGATCTCGTACGAGGCTGCTACTGCTGAGCCCAAGGTATTCAGGATTGTCAGCCTATTCGCCATAAACCAACGATAATCTAAACCAACGATTCTAATAATCAAAAACGTCATTATTATAAACTGATAATAATTAACTATTTATAGCATTTAACCCTGATTTTCTTGCATTTTGGACCTACTGGCTGACACTTGCTTTGTGCACACTTCTTTTGTGGAAGTAATCTAGGACAGATGACACTAATTTTTATCGACGGAGTGCTTGCTCAACCTTTAGTCAGTAGCTGGTGGAGCGTGAGCCTCATGCGACGTTAGACGTAGTTTTAGGTAGATTTCATTAGAAAGCTAACTATTGCAATGGGTACCATGTTTCGACTTCCGGAAAATTTTGACATATCTTCGCGTTTCACATCCCCCAGACCCC
Source organism: Meconema thalassinum (assembly GCA_946902985.2). NCBI lineage: Eukaryota > Metazoa > Arthropoda > Insecta > Orthoptera > Tettigoniidae > Meconema > Meconema thalassinum. Next base: position 222,247,516 of record OX336391.1, read on the forward strand.
AAAACCACCGTCAGTTCAAAAGTTTATATATAATTTATGTATATATGTATCCATATATATATATATATATATATCAGTTTCTTGTGGACACGATAACTGCCGTAATTTTGCACCAATCACTTTGATTTTTTTATATAACATGTATCCCTATCAAATCTCGGTCGAGTTCGTTAATGGGCAAAATCGGTCGAAGGGGGTGAAAATGGGGGGCTTTTTTTCTAAAAAGTGAAATTTCGCTATAACTCTCTTAATACGTGAAATATCGAATCCATTCAAAGTTCATAATATGTGTCGGATAAGTGCCAAAAATTTATGTCAAATAAGTTTTTTGATAGCACCAACCATTGACCAAAGGGGTGGAAAAAAGTGGGTTTTTCGGGAAACATTAATCATATCTCTCTTAATAGGCACAATATCAAAACCGTACAAAATGGACAATATTCCTCCAATAATTACCTAAAACTTTTGTCTGAAAGAATTTTCGATATGACCCACCATTACGCCACGGAGTGAGCAAAATGATTTAAATTATAAGAAAATTCCAAGTGCCTAGAGTGGTTGCCATGACAACTTTACTTTTAATTGATACGGGTTGAGCCATCAGCAGTTGCTATGACAACACTACTGCACGAGATCACATTCTGTTTTCATATGTCTGTGGGAAGCGACTTCGGTATCGGAACTGGTAGCATGCTGAACTTCTATGCCCAAGGTCGCGGGTTCAAACCCGGCTGAAGTCGTCGGATTTACTAAGAGCGCCAAAAAACCCTGAGTATGCTTTCCTTCGGAGGGGAAGTTCCAACGTTCGTTGCGAGTTGATGGTTCCGGTGGCATCTAGTGGCCAAGTTCACAGCTAGGTGTCGTTGATGGTAGTATTTTAAATTATGTAGCCTATTTTAGGTAGATTTCATCAGAAAGCTAACTATTGCAATGGGTGCCATGTTTCGACTTCCGGAAAATTTCGACATATCTTCGCGTTTCACATCCCCCAGACCCCAAACCACCGTCAGTTCAAAAGTTTATATATATGTGTGTGTGTATATATGCATATATATCAGTTTCTTGTGGACACGATAACTGCCGTAATTTTGCACCAATCACTTTGAATGTTTTACATAACATGTATCCCTATAAAATCTCGGTCGAGTTCGTTAATGGGCAAAATCGGTCGAAGGGGGTGAAAATGGAGGGCTTTTTTCGAAAAAGTGAAATTTCGCTATAACTCTCTTAATACGTGAAATATCGAATCCATTCTAAGTTCATAATATGTGTCGGATAAGTGCCAAAAATGTATGTCAAATAAGTTTTTTGATAGCACCAACCATTGACCAAAGGGGTGGAAAAAAGTGGGTTTTTCGGGAAACATTAATCATATCTCTCTTAATGGGCACAATATCAAAACCGTACAAAATGGACAATATTCCTCCAATAAATACCTAAAACTTTTGTCTGAAAGAATTTTAGATATGACCCACCATTACGCCACGGAGTGAGCAAAATGATTTAAATTATAAGAAAATTCCAAGTGCCAAGAGTGGTTGCCATGACAACTTTACTTTTAATTGATACGGGTTGAGCCATCAGCAGTTGCTATGACAACGCTACTGCACGAGATCACATTCTGTTTTCATATGTCTGTGGGAAGCGACTTCGGTATCGGAACTGGTAGCATGCTGAACTTCTATGCCCAAGGTCGCGGGTTCAAACCCGGCTGAAGTCGTCGGATTTACTAAGAGCGCCAAAAAACCCTGAGTATGCTTTCCTTCGGAGGGGAAGTTCCAACGTTCGTTGCGAGTTGATGGTTCCGGTGGCATCTAGTGGCCAAGTTCACAGCTAGGTGTCGTTGATGGCAGTATTTTAAATTATGTAGCCTATTTTAGGTAGATTTCATCAGAAAGCTAACTATTGCAATGGGTGCCATGTTTCGACTTCCGGAAAATTTCGACATATCTTCGCGTTTCACATCCCCCAGACCCCAAACCACCGTCAGTTCAAAAGTTTATATATGTGTGTGTATATATATGCATATATATCAGTTTCTTGTGGACACGATAACTGCCGTAATTTTGCACCAATCACTTTGAATTATTTACATAACATGTATCCCTATAAAATCTCGGTCGAGTTCGCTAATGGGCAAAATCGGTCGAAGGGGGTGAAAATGGGGGGCTTTTTTTTTCGAAAAAGTGAAATTTCGCTATAACTCTCTTAATACGTGAAATATCGAATCAATTCAAAGTTCATAATATTTGTCGGATAAGTGCCAAAAATGTATGTCAAATAGGTTTTTTGATAGCACCAACCATTGACCAAAGGGGTGGAAAAAAGTGTTTTATTTCGGGAAACATTAATCATATCTCTCTTAATAGGCACAATATCAAACCCGTACATAATGGAAAATATTCCCCTAATAATTACCTAAAACTTTGTCTGAAAGAATTTTTGATCTGACCTACCATTACGCCAAGGGAAGAGAAAAATGATTTTGGAATTAAAGAACATGCCAAGTGACATCGGAGGTTACCGTTACAACGCTTCTAAATTGATGAGGGATGAGCTATCAGAGGTTGCCAAGACAACGCCATTGCACGAGATCACATTCATTTTTCCATCTGACTGTGGGAAGCGGCTAACTGGTAGCATGCTGAACTTATATGCTCAAGGTCGCTGGTTCAAAGCCGGCCAAACTCGTCGGATTTTCTAAGAGCGCTAAAAAACCCTCAGTATGCTTTCCTTTGGAGGAGAAGTTCCAACGTTCGTTGCAAGTTGCTGGTTGAGGTGGCATCTAGTAGCCAAGTTCACAGCTAGGTGTCGTTCACGTTAGGATATGGTACAAAATTAGGAACTAATACTTAAAATTGACCGTCTGCAGACCTTACCTGAATTACAGACTAAAACAGTCATCACAATTAACACCGTTTATCAGATTCTACACACCCGGGGTTACATGACCACGTTGTCGCAGCCCCTAAACTGAGGAACCAACAATAATCTCTGCGGGAGATAAAATTTTGCGAGAAGAAGTAACAGACTGTCTGATAGTTACACATCAGTTCCAAACCTTGCATAAGGACAGTGTGATCAGAAGTATAAAAATGAACCCCGAATGACAAGAAGGTTACCATCCTCATAAGACAATAAAATGATAAAAATATGCATACAAAAACGAAAAAAAGTTGATTTTTAACCTCCAAATGTAAAATACTTTCTTGCAATCAATGAGGTCTGATCCTCCTACGAAAACCTGCATATTTTGCCTATTATAGCCAATCCCCTAGTTTGCCCGGTGAAATCTACCTCCGCCTTCCGGCGTGCCGAGAGGATTTTTTACTACGCAATCGCCACCGTAATTAACATGCACGTGGATGACACTGGTTTACAAAGAGTAACCCAGGGCGAAGGCAGGAATAATATTGTTTATGGTCTTGTTATTATTTATTCATGTGTATGATAACCCCATGTTTACCTTTTTTTAGATTGTAAGAGGGCATTTAATGTTTTTTGACAGCTTGACATGTAGATTTGTACTAACTGTTTTGCTTTACGGACGTCATCGCCGTAAATTTTGTATTAATTGTTAGGAATTAGCTAGATTATTTAAAAATAAATGTAAATGAGGAAATGGTATCATCCTAACTTAGACTTGCTATTGCTACCCTGTTAAATGTAAATTCCGTTATTATCTTATTTTGTAACCTGACTTAAAGATTATTGCCGTACCATTTTCCCAGCGTTGCTGTTGTTGCTTTACTTTGTCAGATAGATCTTTCGCGAGGGTTTACAGTAGTTTACAGGTAGGGTACTGATCTTTTATTTTTGTTTATTTATTAGTTTGCGGATTAGCCGATAGAAACTCTCCGAACTAGGCTAGGTGTCTGAATATTTTGAATAAATATTTCTACATGTTTTACTTAAGCCTGGAAGTTTATTTCTCAGTCTAGCTTTCGGATGTTTATTTTCTTGGGCTGTCTATGGCCTTTTTAGCAACCATGTTCCACGGATCCCCTGGATCATGGATACTCGTGCCGCTATGGCCTATAAGAAATTCACCTGATCCTCATGGTACATGGGTACGGCAGGTGAGGTGTTAGGGATGTCGTTTCGGCTGTTAGCAACCCTGATAGCTCCTCTGACGGGCACAATACTTAATATTATTATGTAAGTATAGTTACTATTCTCACGTGGTTTTACACGTTATCGATATGACTAATTTCATCCTTTCATTTCTATTGTTTATTATATCAGCAATACAATGCTATTATTATTATTATTATCATGTAACTAAATATGTGGGAAAATTCCGGAGATTCGATAGAGATCCTGACAACAATCATAACATGTCCTGTAAACATATGAATCGCTTGATGTTAAAAGGGGGACTTCTGCAGGTTTTACGAATTAGTAGTTTTTGATGCCATACTACAGTTGATACGTAGGGCCACAGTTTAGTGTTGAAATGAGACTTCTGCAGGCCCCACCACGGCTTTGCCGAGCTTGTGAAATCTCCGTGTATACTATTTGCGTATAATATCAGTGTTGGTTTTTCATTACATTGAATTGCTGTTTGTGGAATTATTGCTTTCTGTGTTTCAATGATTCTTGTATTGATATTGTACTTCATTTTCATATTACTATTAAGTCAATTATTGGTTCAGTGTTCATACTGAGAATTGTATTTATCCTTTTCAAAAGCAATAACAATACATTTTGTAATTATTTGTGGGTTTTATGTGCAAATTTGCATTCAAATTTCCAAAAATCATAATCTATGAATTGGATTTTGTATTTTCGTGCACTGAAGAGTGCATTAGTATAGGCGTCATGCACTGGCAGAAGTGTAAAACATAGATTGAATTTTTCATCACCTACACAGTTTTTTCCTTCTCCTGTAAAATCTAGAAAGTGTCAGGAGTCCCCTTTCAACATCATGCGATTCATGGCGTATTTGCTTTCGTTTCCGTGTTACAAGCATTGTATGTGGTGTACATAGCTCCAACCGCTTCACTTTGCAGGTTGGTCATTTGTGTTGATAAAGTGTACGTTACTACTTACAGTTCTCTTCAGAAGGTGCTCAAAATGGCTACCACGAGCTGTAATGCTGGCGTCTATGCGCCGCATCATTCACTGTCTCACACGCTCCCATATTCCCGGCATCTGTCGTATCTGCTGACATCCTTGCTGTATTCGCTGACGCAGCGTGTTCACGCTATGAATAGGTGTGGCATACACAATGGCCTTTAAATGACCCCATAAGTTGAAGTCTAATGGGTTGAGATCGGGAGAACGAGCAGGCCACGGTGTCGGTCCCTGATGCCCTATCCATTTGTTGCACACAGACTTGAATAGCGACTAAACGTACAAGTGGCCTGTGTGCCCTCCACAAATGACCAACTAGCATTGTGCCGCCGTCTGTGTTATGCACACCACGAACAATGTTTGTAACACGGCACGAACTCACATACACCATATGTTTACAGGACATGTTTTGCTTGTTGTCAGGTCCTCTATCAAATCCCACATATTTAGTTACGCCCTGTAGGCCTATATATAAGATGCTAAGGTGTATGTCTCACAAACGTCAAGCTCTTCAACCAGAAGGAATTCGAACGTGCGGTTTGTGACAAAATCGTCCAAATCGTCTCAATAGTATAGGAAACATCTTACTTTTCTTGAAATCAAGTGACATATATGTATTTGTTAAAAATGCGATTAAACAAGTAAATAAGAAGGCAGAACCAGCCAGAACTGTGTCGCGTCAATCCCACTTAACAGTAAATACTGGGCTACATGGGTCGTTCACGCGTAACCTACCAGTTAGTCAGTTATTGAGGTTTTGACCCTTTATAGGCTAGTGGTCTGTATATGTACCACATACTATAAGGACAAATTCATATCGTCACAAATACAGATGATTGAACTTTCAGGTAGGCCTATACAGTATGTCATTTCATTTTATTGGAAAGTATTAATATTTCTGTAAACCATATATTAAACCTAAGTTACTCGAAAAAAAAATTAAATAACAATAATAATATTGATAAATAAAATTAGAGAGTGAAAAAAAAAACACGGGAAAACAAATAAGAATTAAAAATGAAGATGCTTCAAAAAATTAACAATAAATAAGTTCATAAAATTAATATTACAATAATTTTATAATTTTAATTTTTAGACTATAAATATTATGTATAGATTAAAATTATCAAAATAAATATGAACATTAAAATGTTAAAGAAAATTAAAATTAATAATAATTAAATTCACCCTAAAATAATTAAAATGAAATTGAAATAAGTACAAATAGCATATCTTCAATAATATTCTGAGGGCTGGAACGGGGTACACTCAGCCTCGTGAGGAAAAACTGAGAAGAGACGGTTCCCACCTCAACCATCCTGTAAGTGCTTTTCTGTGGTTTCTCACTTCTACTGGGGTGGTTTCTAACTTAATGCCACGGTCGCCTCCTTTCCAAATCTTAACCCTGAGTTACAAATACACACACGAATACAACCATCACAATAAAACAGATTATAATCTATAATCGAGAATTCGTACCCACCCAAGTACACGGAGTTAAATGACCACGTTGCCCAAGCCCCTCATTTGAAACAACGACAACAACAATCTTTTCTATTCCACATGATCTCACCATCTGAGTCAACTCACACGAACAGCCTCATCTAACTTGTTAATCCCTAACCTACCCTTCATTTAAACATTGCGAGTAACCTCCTACCATAACTCTCATCTATTTGTCCCAGCACAAATGTTTTTTGATGTACACAAAAAAGAAATGGATGAAAGAATTTGGATGGCTTCAGGAGGAAGAGAGAAGGATGGAGAGAAGAGGACGCATGGAGGGGAATGCCGACTACTTGCTCCCCCAGCCTGTTCGTGAGTAAGCCAGAATATTCCGCTTCTACAGTATATGGGCCTGAAGTGATTTCTACTCACTATTCCTCTGAGGGGTCAACGTACAGATAAAGAAACGCACATTAAGGTTGCAAAGCAATCTCCGCCAAGTGCATGGTGTGTCCATATTCTCTTCCGCATGACATAATGTCATGGGTGACTGGACTCCATTTCTTTGTGCGCACCTTGGCTCGTCTTCACACATGACGGAGCGAGATTGGTGGGACGGAGTTCAATAGATGGTGGTCGACACAAAGGCGAGGAACAGTATGGCGTCGCGAACGGGCAGATAAAGGACTAAATAACTCACATTCTCCACCATCGGCCCTCGACCTGGTACCGGAGTCAACCTGTGTTTAGACTTGGTCAGGGATGTAAGCTGGATGCCATACGTGACACGGCTCAGGGGCTTACAGCTTGCTGGACTTGGGTTGGAAACCACGGGACCCCAGCTTCCTCTTACTTGTACCATACACCTTTCTGTCTTTTTCTTTTTTTCGACCACCCTTGGTCAACTCCTATTCTCTCCCGGCACCGACGGTATTAGCCCAGTAGAGATAGATTTCGGCTTGCAAAAGGTGGAGTAAGTTTCATTTTCAGGTATGTTGTATGTATTGCCTCTCTCGTAAAAATCGAAGTATTCGACCTCCCCCTCCTTGTACGTTGTCTGCCATCTTGAAAATAGCACCAAGAAAAAACGCAAAAAGTTAGATATGTCAGTGGTTTCTCCTCCCAAAAAAATCTTCATTTAGTGTCATTTAGAGCAAAATCCATCATAACCAATCTTGTACAGGTAAGTGGGTGGCTTCGGTGGCGTAGTTGGTAGCATGCTGAGCTTCTATGCCCAAGAGTGCGGATTGAAACCCGGCCGAAGTCGTCGGATTATATAACAGTGTTAAATACCCCTCAGTATGCCTTCCTTCGGAGGGGAAGTAAAGCCGGCGGGCCCATGTCATATATTTGTGGCATGTAAAAGATCCTTCCACTAACTACAATTGTGTAAAGTTAAATTTGTAGCTTAGATTTGATGAACGCTCTGAAGTTCCAACGTTCGTTGCCAGGAGCTGGTTGCGGTGGCATATAGCAGCCGAGTTTGCAGCTAGGTGTCGTTGACGGTATTATTTGGTAGCAAAAGTAGGAAATACGTGAAATTGATCGTCTGCAGTCCTTACCTGAATTACAGATACACACTAATACAGTCATCACAATTAACACCGGTTATCAGACAGATTCTACACATACACAAAGTATACGGGGCTTCATGACCGCGTTGACGCAGCCCCTAAACTGAAGAACCAACCCACCATACAGGTAAGTGAACTGAAACTGAAAAAACCTGATTAAATCTACGGCTATGACCTTGTAGTATGGGTACAAGGCTCATTCCATATGAAAGTATATTGTTACCAAATTTGGTAGCGATCAGACGAATAGTTTAGGCGTATTTTCATAGACTACGTTTTGAACGTTTGAGTGGCCGCCATTCAGTTTTGTTAAAGATGGTGGCGATATCTATTTCAAAAATCGAAAGTAGGCTGATAAGTTAAAAATTCATCAGGTTTTTGATGTTTAGGCTCAGATTTCGTTGATGCATATAATTAATTACTTCGATCAATAGATAAAGCCCGCGGGTTTATATTTTTAGCCTACTTTTCACATTTTGCAAAAATGAGGAAAAAGTAGACTGATGAGATTGATCCGGGTAAATGTGTGTCTGTCTGTCTGTCGTCTGTCTGTCCTTCTGTCAGTCTGGCTGTGTGTGTGTCCCCTCCTAAACGGCTGCAGCAATCGAAACAAAATTTGGTAGGAGTAAAGATCTATACCTGAATATCTCAATGCCGTATTTGAAAATGATGTCAGTGCTACCAACTGCTGAAATATCGCAATTGAAATTTGAGCTCCATGTTGGATATCTTGGAAGGTATGAATGGGAGCTGTTTCAAAATTGGCACACGTATAGATAATAATATTGCAGTTTAATTTCCAGGAGACCATACATGGCAGTGTTGTCAAAATGATTATAAGCCTGCTGATAGGTCCAAATTTTAAATGCATATAACTTCTACACTATAAATTGGATTTTAACCAAATTTCGTATGTGCTATGTATGCATAAACGGATATGACTAAGCGTATTCTTATGAGCGACCAGGGCTGCCAACTGTTAATAAATGCTCTCATTTTTTAAAATCCTAATACCCATATATCAGAAATTATGCAAGCCGACAGCTTTAAACTATGCACACGTCTAGTACCTGACATTCTATATTAATTTGGAGTAACTTATATACATCAGTGCTACCAACATGATTCTAAGACTGCTGAGAGGTCCAACTTTAAATACATGTAACTTCTATACTATTATTTGGATTTCAACCGAATTTCGTGTGTGCTATGTGTACCATAACAGATATGACTATGTCGATTTTTAAGAGTAATCAGGGCTGCCAACTGTTAATAAATACTGTCTCTATTTTTGTTACCCTAATATCAATATATCAAAAAGTATGCAAGACAATAGCTCTAAACTTTGCACACGTATAATACCTGTCATTCTAGATTAATTTGGAGTAATTAATATAGGCCTACGCCAGTGCTGCCAACATGATTCTAAGCCTGCCGATAGGTCCAATTTTAAAATGCATGTAACTTCTATACTAACTAATGGATTTCATTCAAAATTGACACAACAATAGATCATATTATTTCAGATTATATCTGACCAATAACATGTATGTCATTGTTGCCAACATGATTTTACGCACGCTGTTAGATCCAATGTTTAACTGCATGCAACGTCCATGCTATCCATTGGACTTCAACCAAATTTTGTATTCTGTACCTCAAGAGGTGGAACTAAGAATATATTCAGTCACCAGGGCTGCCAACTGTAGTTCTATATTAGGCTACATTATGCCAGGTATACAGTATTTCGAACTAATTAGAAATTTCGATATTACCAACTTAATTTCATCATTATTCCAGATAGATCCATATAGATTAATCATTGGCATGAATCTTAAATTTTAAGAAAAATAGGCTCTTTAGTTCTTCACGGAACTTCTTGTTACGTTGTGTCTTTTCCATGACAAATGTAAGGTGATTATTTAAGTTAATCTCATTCAAATTATGCCATTAAGCATTAATAACACTCCGAACAGGGAAGGGTTGCATTTCTGGCTGTATACCATTCTTTTTAAACACACCGTTGCACATGACATACAAATCGTAGGGGAACGACTTTTTCCTTAAATGTCTAAATATGTTGTTTTAGTAATTTACGTCTTATCTAATTAAAATAGTATTGTAAAGCCAGTAGATTCGGATAACAAACGTGGGAATGCGGAAAAAAGTCGTGCGGTTGCGCGGCGGATGCGGATAACCTTTTGTTTATCCGCGCAGGGCTCTACGAATACGCAGCAGATCGTCTAACTCGTCTAACTCGTCTTCTTTCAGGTTTAATACAATTTCTGGTGTATTACAGCACGATTCGAATCCACTGATGGCATACAATGGAGCATCGAAGTCCTGCTTTTTTGCAGCTGCATGATTATTGCCACAAGCCTTTTTGCATTGGCACGAAATCATGATCAGTAATGATTTGGAGCTGGTTCTTTATTTATTTGCACAGGAGATATGCCACCGATATCCTTCTTCCAGCCCCAGTTGAAGGTGTTTTTTATCATTTTCTTGTCGACTTCGTCATTACGCTGAGGTCTGGCGTTACGTTACGGTGACGGGACGAAATGTACCTAGAATGCACTGAGGTGTGTGACGTCATAGTACGATGTAGCAGCCGAGTACCAAGAAGGCAGTACGAGAACAGAGTTTCAAGAAGGCAGTGCGAGAACAATCAAGTAGGCAGTGAATAAACAAAACAGAATCTTGAAACTCTGTTCTCGCACTGCCTTCTTGGTACTCGGCTGCTAGCATTTAAAATGATATAAAGTCCAGTCTTTCAGACTGACTATCAGTGTCTTTTTCATACCCCATCCACGTTTAAATATGCAGATAGTAAGCTAGTGGGTAGCAGAGGATTGTAAGCTAAAAGTGGCTTCGATCACAAAACGCTCCCCGTTGTTTATCGAATGTATCGCCAGTAGTTACAAACCAATGACTGAGCCATCATTTTCTATGACGTTTAATTATTGGGAAAATTATTTATTTTGCAACTGCTGTCATATTTTGCAATCAGAACTTAATTTTATTCATAGAAACAAGTGAAATATTCTGGAGAGTGACATGTCCAACACCTATGATTATAGACGCAGATGCAATTTTGTCAGCTATATGAACGGCTTAATTATCTTCAACCCACACTGATGATCAAACAATGGTTCAGAGATAATGGAGCATGTGAGAATATTACACAGTAATATAGCAGACATTTTCTCCAGCCATATCCAATTAGTTCAGTGTTCATTAATGTTCATAATAATTTACAAGGTTGATTGAATACTGTACAGTAGCACTCAAAAATACGTGCAAATAGCAACAATCATAAGGAATGTGTATGTGGACTCGGGATTCAAATTGATATGTTGATAATAATAATGTTATTGGTATTATGTCCCTTTTAACTACTGCGGCTTTACCGACAGCGGTGTCTACGCTCGCTAAAGCGCAGAGTTAGGTCATGAGGCCAAGCTCCCTCCTGAATTGGTAGACTCCTGAGTTCCAGACCCACCGTCGGCCGTCCTTGAAATGGTTTCCCTGGTATCCCATTTTTAACACCGGGCAAATGCTGGGACGGTATCTTCTGACTGGAGACGGCCGCTTCCTTCCACATCCTTGCCCACTTTCATCCTTACATCTCATCTTTCATTTCACCGGGTGAGTCAGCCGTGGTCGTTACACCGTGGCTGCTGGCAGTCGCTCACATCCGGGAGGCGAGGAGGTTTGAAATCCCCCGCTGACAACCTTGAAGATGGTCTTCTGTGGTTTCCCATCTTCCTTCCATACAAACAAAATAATAATAATGCCGGGGTTGGTCCCTAACTTTAGAACACAGCCAGTACCTTCCAATTTCTCGTCCTTACATTCACAATTTCCTCCCCAGACAACACTCAACACGCGACGGTTATTGCAGCTCACCCCATGGATGTCCACATAGAAGCAGCTACAAACTCTAGCGAGCCGAACATGTCTTCGGGCACTCCCGGCACTAAAAGCCATACGCTAAAAAAATAGTTTATTTCGATGCCCAGGTTGCCCACGAGCGTTGACTAGAAAGACCTGCATACCGTCTCTCACGAGGCCACTCGCTTAAAAAGGAACTGCGGCTTTTAGAGGCGCCAGTATTCCGGAATATTCCTCCGAAGGAGAACCTTAACGTGCCAGCAAATGTACTGACACGGTTCACTCACAATTGCGCACCCTCAATTGGCAACCGACTGCACCAGGATTCCTATTCGGACTTCGGTCTCAAATATCTTAGGTAAGATTACCAAATCTCCCAGAAAATGTAATTCTGGTCTGATGACTGGAACGGAGTAGGCCTACTTGTTAAGATTACTTAGTGCTGATAATAAGCTGTTTCATTACCGATTAATAACAAATTGTTGTTGTTTGAGTAGTTGTATGAGTCTTCAGTCTTTTGACTGGTTTGATGCATCTCTCCATGGCTCCCTGTCCTGAGCTAATCGTTTCATCTCTACATAGCTACCACACCCTACATCCGAGGCAATCTGCTTAACATATTCTAACCTTGGTCTACCCCTACAGTTCTTGTCCTCGACCCTTCCTTCCATTACTAAGCTTGCTATTCCTGGGTGTCTTAGTATATGTCCTACCAAGCTATCTCTTCTCTTCATTAGCAGTCGCCAGAAACATCTCTCCTCTCCCACTCGTCTTAATACCATTTCGTTTGTAACCTTATCTACCCATCTGATCTTCATCATTCTTCTGTAACACCACATTTCAAACGCTTCAATTCTCCTCTTTTCAGCTGCACCAATAGTCCAAGTTTCACTTCCATAGAGCACCACGCTCTAGACAAAAGTTTTCAAAAATGACTTCCTAATACCTAAATCTATATTCGATGTCAACAGATTCCTTTTCTGTAGAAATGCTTTCCTTGCCTGAGCCAACCTACTTTTTATATCCTCTTTTCTTCGTCCATCACTGGTTATTTTGCTTCCTAAATAACAGAAGCCTCCTACTTCCTTTAGTTTCTCCCCTACCAATTTGATGTCCATAGAGGTTTCCGATTTATTGCGGCTGCATTCCAATATTTTTGGAATGCAGCCGCAATAAATAACAAACAAATTAATCGAATAATTTTAAATTAATCGAAAGAGATTAATCGATAAATCGACTGAACGTTTAATTGACTAACCGAATAATAGATTATTCGCCTAACCGAAAAATCGATTAATTAATTAGTAGACGCGAGATAAGAAGAGAAGTTTAAATGAGATGTTATCGCTTAAGTTGAGTTCCGCCTAGTTTCGTAATGATGTATAGAAATCTACAAAAGTTACTTTTTGACTAAATATACCAAGTGTCCTTCCTAGTTTATGTTAACAATAACCAATAACAATAACCTGTCAGTGACAGTAGAAGGGCAAACATCAATAAAATTGGGCAGGCTTTCGAAAATAGAAAACGAAGAGTATCCAGCAAAGATTTTGATTTCTTCTTCAATGTTTACAGGAACATTTCTGTATTTTACAAATAAGTTAGTTAGTTATTGTTGTTTTAAGGGGCGTAACTACGAGGTCATCTGCCCGTTTACAAAGAAGGTAAGTACATTATTTGAAAATATATGATACAATATTCTTTAATTAATGAAATGTCTGTTTTGCTGCTGTGAGACGGTAGTCTATTGATTAATCGACAATACAATTAAAATATTATTCGTCTAAACGATTAATCGACTAAGCGACCAATCGTTAATTTGAGTAATTAATCGATTTTTCTGCTTCGAACTGAAATTAAAGTTAACATGATCGTATCCAATGTTTTGTGTCACTCTCAACATAATTTAGAGGGATTTAAGTTCGTAATAGTATGAATTAGTAATCTGAACTGTAGGTTGGCTCAGGCAAGGAAAGCATTTCTACAGAAAAGAAATCCGTTGACATCAAATAACTTATAGATTTAGGTATTAGGAAGTCATTTTTGAAAACTTTTGTCTGGAGCATGACACTCTATGGAAGTGAAACGTGGATTGTTGGCGCAGCAGAAAAGAGGATAATAGAAGTATTTGAAATGTGGTGTTACAGGAGAATGATGAAGATCAGATGGGTAGATAGAGTAACAAATAAAGAGGTGAGAGAGAGAGAGGTGTTTGTGAAGAGGTCGACGAATATGTAACATGTCTTCAAGAACATTGTCATCGTTAAGAATAATGATTAATGTACGATCCATTTTTGGAGTATATACTGTAAATCTTAAACTTTTTGCAGCTGAAAGCTTGTTTCATTAAACCAAAGAAAATACAGGCGTCCTGAAAAGTAATGCCTCCGAATTCTTTACGCGAAAACGCTTAAAGATTTTTGAATGAAACATGATGATCATAATTGTTGTTTTAAGGGGCCTAACATCGAGGTTATCGGCCCCTGATGAAAGGTTGATGATGATGATGATAATTGTTGTTTTAAGGGGCCTAACATCTAGGTTATCGGCCCCTGGGCCTGATGAAAGGAAATGGCGTGAAATGAAAGGATGAAGATACAAAAAAAGCTCACTGCTATGGATGAAACGAAAATGGTTTAGATAAAATAGACAGTGAGCCCCAACAACTATGCCTTATGTAGCAGGGAAAATACTTACAGAAAGGAACTCAGATTGAAACTGCTCACCGAATGGAGAGCGGTAATACGTACATAAGGGAATTTCGAACGTAAATACTCACAAAAGGAATAGATTGAAAAATATACACAAAATGTAGGTTAAGTCCAAAATACGTACAAAATGCAACGTACAGTCGAAATACCTACAAAATGCAAGTGAAATCAAAATACTTACAAAATGCAAATGAGATTGAAAATACGCACAGAATGTAATGGAGATTCAAAATACCCACAAAATTGCAATTGAGACTTAACTACTTGAACAAAGCGGGGTAGGTTGAAAATACAAAATGCAATTGAAATTGCTTACAAAATGTATGGTAGATTCTAACTTCTCATTAGGATGGACAATACTTACAAAATGCAATTTAGATTGAAAATAATTACAAAGTGTAATTCAGATTCAAAATACCCACAAAATTGCAATTGAGACTTAACTACTTGAACAAAGCGGGGTAGGTTGAAAATACAAAATGCAATTGAAATTCAAAAAACTCACAAAAGCCCCGGCCCGGATATTGAAAGATTTACTAAAAAGCAATTCAGATTGTCAATCCTTACAAAATGCAATTGAGATTGAAAAACACTCACAAAATGCAGTCTAGATCGAAAAGACTTACAAAATGCAACGCAGATTTAAAAAAAATCTCTAAAAGAGAATTTAGATACACGGGGAACCAAGTAACAAAAACAGTGCGGGAATCTGAAAGAGAAAAGGAAATATAAGGAAAAGAGGAGAGGATTGGAGAGGAGAGGGTCCACCCCAAAGGGAACGGACAAAAGGGGAAAACGGACCCAGCTCAAGAATCCCTCGGGGTCGCCAACTCCCGAACTCACCAGCCGTGAGCCCCTGAGGGTGTAGCGTTACCTAGGGTGCACCAGAAGTGGTGGGGCTACATACACCCTGCCTCCTTAAGGGCCTTGAGCAGAAGGCAGGAGGTAAAAGGAAAAGAAAAAGAAAGCTGACCCCTCACAGAAGGAGGGTGTAAGGAAAGCTGAGACAAGGGCCAATTAAGGTGGGAAAGGAAGAGACTCCCTAGGCCTCGGATACCCTAATACCGTCGGGGGTCGGAAGAGAACAAGAGTTGACCAAGTGAGGTCGACAGGAAAGAAGACGGAGAGGAGCCCGGCACAAGTAAGTGGAAGCAATGCCGGACTCAGCTGGGGCCCCGTGGTCGCCAACCCACGCCCATTAGAAGTGAGCCCCTGGGGGGTTTTGAATGAAACAAACTGTATTAATATTGTACATATTAATAATAATAATATAATATCGTATGGCCTCGGGTGCCCGGTGCAAGCTTTGTAATTTGACACCCAAAGGGTAGCTTGCATGTCGAATTTCGTTGTTCCTTGAATCACTCTGAAAGTCAAGGAGGTTAGATAATATATATCTAACCTCCTTGAACACTATAGTGCTTTCTAGTAGAGAAATGAGGAACTTTGTGTTGGGGGAAACTCCCGAGATTAATTTTGCCATTATGAACTCGGCCTACTGAATGCATTTGGGTTCTTTGACATGCCAACATCGTATGACATGCGTATCGTATTTTTTCCGCCTTTCAAAAATCACTTACCACGCCCAGGGGCGAACCTGCAATCTTGGGGTTAGTAGATCGACACGCTATTCACTCACCCACCGTGGCAAGCTATTGCACATATTTATTCTTCACGTCCAGATATTTATTTTTGAACATAGTTACCCGGAGCCGAACACATTTCTCCCAACGAGAAACCAGTTTGTTGATACCGTCACTGTGGAATGTTTGACGGAGCCACAACCGCACCACTGCTTGCACCGCTTCATCACTATCAAAGTGAACTCCCCGAAGGTGTTCTTGAAGTTTTGGAAACAGATGAAAATTGGATGGAGCGAAGTCGGGGCTGTATGGAGGTTAATCGAAGACAATGAATCCAAGGCGTGTGATTGTTGCAGTTGTCACAGCACTTCTGTGAAGTCTATAGATCATTCTACATCTTTAATTTTCACGTCCACATTTTTATTTCTCAACATGGTCACCCTGGAGACGACCGGACAAAACTTTCATTCTTCTATGTATTTCAACTGGAGGCACGTTTTCTGCTCTTAGAAACTCGATTAAATTACGCCGTCTCTCAAGCAACGACATAGTGTGTTATCAGTAGGGCTCGGATTTTTAGGTAAATAAATATTTTTTTATGTTAATACATATTTTAAGCATTTTTTCTATAAATACATAGGCTAAATTCCTGCTTTTCATTTATTAGCACATAAAAATACATAATATTTACTTTAAAAAAAATCAGTTTGCTGGATTTTTCAGTTTATTGCATTTTTGTTCTGTGTTACTTCAACGGGGAAGAACCTGTGAGCTATCTAATGTTCATGCAGAGCGTATGTCTGCTTGCAACTGTGTTATTCTTAACTTGACGCCCCGTGCCACTCACTGTGGAAGCCGGAGATTTCCTTGTCCAGAACCATATTGCACCACATGCTAGTTTTCCCTCCCACGGCTACCTAGAACCAATGTCACTCGCATGCAGTACATTTCTGGCACTGAAGTGTAAGGCAGTTCTAC
This sequence comes from Meconema thalassinum, assembly GCA_946902985.2. NCBI lineage: Eukaryota > Metazoa > Arthropoda > Insecta > Orthoptera > Tettigoniidae > Meconema > Meconema thalassinum. The sequence goes on from OX336391.1 coordinate 222,264,778, forward strand.
GATGCCTAAAGTAAAAACAACTACAAGTTATCGTCTGTTGGAGATTTTAAAAATAATTTTACTTCTGATGGGGACGTTCTGTTCTGCCAACCATGTGGGAAAGCAAACAAGGCGGAACTGCTATCTCAAGTTACACAACACCTCAAGGGCAAGAAACACATTGCCGCAGTTTCGCGCCTTCAGAATAAGTGTTTCGCGATAATCGTCTGTCATTTGTGATGGACAACCTGAAGATGTATCTCGTTGTGTATTGTAATGTTTCAGCAGTCAGTGAGACATAGAATAAATTGCATTTGTTTATATTCACATTACAGTTAGTTATTGTTGTTTTAAGGGGCGGAACTACGAGGTCATCGGCCCCTATATATTCACATTTAAACGAAATTATAATTAAATACTTTTACTTTTTTGCCACAAATTTCAGGTATTTTTAATACATACAAAAAATTATTTTCCCGTTTTTTTGCACCTAAAATCCGAGCCCTAGTTATCAGTGCTGTAGAGTGTGTAGTTCTCGGATTGGACTGATGAGTCATCTGAGGAAGCATCAGTAGGAAGACAAATTCATACTCGCTCGCGAGTGAACGCCAATATATACACACCGCCATGATACACGCTACAATTCGGAGCCATCTAGTAGCAGACAGTTGCAACTTACGTCAGCGACGCGGGAAAGTCGACTGAGTAACATGCATGACATGTCATTCCTCAACCGATATTGTGAATACAATAACAAAATTGGGAGGCATTACTTTCCAGCACGCCTTAGTACAAATACCGACACAATCATCATAATTCAATGAGTTTTGTACAGCCCATAAACATAACGATTCGTTTGCTAATGCCAATCGGGGAATGTCGCCAACGAATTTTATTCGGATTTTAAAATTAATGAGGCATTTACTGACGGCCTATTAACGCTGCGTTGGTGAACTCGGCCCTAACTGCGTTTGCCTAAACGGAATTTAATATTTAATCTATATATATATATATATATATATATATAAATGAAATGCTGTTCGTTAGTCTCGCTAAAACTCGAGAACGGCTGGACCGATTTGGCTAATTTTCGTCTTGAATTATTTGTGGAAGTCCAGAGAAGGTTTAAAAGGTGAATAAATATGAAAGTTGTAGCGCACGAGTAGATTCAACAAATGAGTGGCGGCACGCGAATCTCTTAAACAAAGTCCCGTATGCGTTCATATACCATTCATCCGATTGCTATGAAACTTTGGTTGTATTGTTGTGCACATTCCAGGAAAGGTTTCTGAGTTAGTAAATCATTTTTATAATAGGTAGCGCACGAGTAGATTCAACAAATGAGCGACGACAGCCGAAGCGTTTCAACAAAGTCCTGTATGCGTTCACATACCATTCGTCCGATAGCGATGAAACTTGGGTGAGAGATTGTGTACACTACATGCAAGGTGTCTGGCTTAGTAAATCCATGTTATAATAGGTAGCGAAAGAGTAGATTCAACAAATGAGCGTCGACGAGCGAAGCGTTTCAACCAAGTCCCGTATGCCTTCATATACTATTCGTCTGATAGTGATGAAACTTGGGTGGGATGTTGTGTACACCTCAGGGAAGGTTTCTGGTTTAGTAAATCGACTTAACAATAGGTAGCGCACGATTTGATTCAACAAATGAGTGACGACGGCCGAAGCGTTTCAACAAAGTCCTGTATGCGTTCACATACCATTCGTCTGATAGTGATGAAACTTGGGTGAGAGGTTGTGTACACTACAGGCAAGGTTTCTGGCTTAGTAAATCCATGTTATAATAGGTAGCGCACGAGTAGATTCTACAAATGAGCGACGACGAGCGAAGCGTTTGAAGAAAGTCCCGTATGCCTTCATATACTATTCATCTGATAGTGATAAAACTGGGCTGAGATGTTGTGTACACCTCAGGGAAGGTTTCTGGTTAGTAAATCGACTTAATAATAGGTAGCGCACGATTAGATTCAACAAATCAGCGACGACGGGCAAAGCGTTTCAACAATGTCCTGTATGCGTTCACATACCATTCGTCCGATAGCGATGAAACTTGGGTGAGAGGTTGTGTACACTACGGGCAAGGTTTCTCTCTTCTTAAATCCATATTATAATAGGTAGCGCACGAGTAAATTCAACAAATGAGCGACGACGAGCGAAGCGTTTTAACAAAGTCCCGTATGTGTTCATATACGATTCGTCTGATAGCGATGAAACTTGGGTGAGATGTTGTGTACACTTCAGGGAAGGTTTCTGGGTTAGTAAATTCACTTTACAATAGGTATCACACAAGTAGATTCAACAAATGAGCGACGACGGGCGAAGCGTTTCAACAAAGTCCTGTATGCGTTCACATACAATTCGTCCGATAGCAATGAAACTTGAATGAGAGGTTGTGTACACTACAGGCAAGGTTTCTGTCTTAGTAAATCCATGTCATGATAGGTAGCGCACGAGTAAATTCAACAAATGAGCGACGATGCGCGAAACGTTCCGACAAAGTCCCGTTCGCGTTCATATACTATTCGTCTGATAGCGATGAAACTTGGGTGAGATGTTGTGTACCCTTCAGGGAAGGTTTCTGGGTTAGTAAATTCACTTTACAATAGGTATCGCACAAGTAGATTAAACAAACGAGCGACGACGCGCGAAGTGTTTCAACATAGTCCCGTATACGATCATATACCATTCGTCTGATAGCGACTAAACATGGGTGAGTTGTTGTGTACACTCCAGGGAAAGTTTCAGGCTTAGTTAATCCATTTTACAATAGGTAGTGCTCAATTAGATTCAACATATGAGCGAAGGCGCGCGAAGCGTTTGAAACTTGGGTGAGATGTTGTGTACACGTCAGGGAAGGTTTCTGGCTTAGTACATCCACTTTACACTAGGTATCGCACAAGTAGATTCAACAAATGAGTAACGGCGTGCGTATCGTTTAAAAAAAATCCGTATGCGTTCATATACCATTCATGCGATTGCAATGAAATTTGGAGAAATGTTGTTTCCACTCCCGCAAAGATTTCTGATTTAGTAAATCCATTTTACAATTGGTAGCGCACGATTAGATTCAATTAATGGGCGACAGCGCGTGAATCATTTCAACCAAGTCCGGTATGCGTTCATATAACATTCATCCGATTATCATAAAACTTTGGTGAGTTGAGCACAGTCCTGCGAAGGTGTATGAATTAGTAAATCCGTTTTTCAATAGGTGGCGCACAAGTCGATTCAACAAATGAGTGTCGTCGCGCGAATCGTATAAGCAAAACCCGTATGCGTTCATATGCCATTCATCCGATTGCGATGGAACTTTCATGAGTTGTTGTGTACACGCCAGGGAAGGTTTTCACTTAGTAAATCCATTTTACATTAGGTAGCGTACGAGTATATTCAACAAATGGCTGACGGCGCTAGAACCGTTTCAACAAAGTCCCGTATGCGTTCATATACCATTCATTTCATTGCGATGAAAATTTGGTGAGTTGTTGAGCACGTTCCGATGAATTTTTTGAGATAGTAAATCAATTTTACAATAGTTTAGAGGTGGTTACCGGAAAAAGAAAAACAATATTGGGAATCCAAAAGCACTTCAACATACAAAGTTACAATGCCAATACTTTCTTTGATTGGCATTGCAACGCATGCCGGATACAGCTAATATTTAATATTTAATATTTAATATTTAATATTTAATATTTAATATTTAATATTTAATATTTAATATTTAATATTTAATATTTAATATTTAATATTTAATATTTAATATTTAATATTTAATATTTAATATTTAATATTTAATAATATTTGCTTGGCAAGGACATTCTCGCTCACGCGCTCCACCAGTGACGGCTCCGTTGCCGGTTACCGTGCGCGCATATGTACGGCAGAATACGGTGCTTAAAATTAGTATCATGCACTTTTACCGACCATGTTTACAGTAAATGCTGCCGAACATAATGGGCATCTTATGAAGTTTCCGGTACTCCGGTTAATTTAGCTTCAGTAAGAAAATAACGATCTTTACGTCGATTTTTATTGTTTACAGAACTTGTAAGTTAGAATCTCTTAGCCAGTTGTTTTATTGTCCAATTTATAGGAATGGGCTCCCTGGAAATTTCACTCGAAACTTTTGTCTTGACATGGCGCACGATTTCCTGCACTTTATGTACTATTGTGCAGTTATACACGTCCACGTAACGAATATTTCACACATGGTATTACAGCACTATACACAATCACAATAAAACACTACCGTATACAATACGATATACAGTACACAGTAGCTTTCTAAAACACCCAAGTAGCTCGGAGCTCACACGTCTACCGCAGCAAGAATACGGCCGGAGACCACGCGCGCCAACCTGTCGAGCGGAATCGCCTTGCCAAGCAGACATAAAGACTCTGTATAACTTATAATGTTAAGTTAATGTTTGAAATTATAACTCTTCTCTCTTCCATTACCTCAGTAGTCAGAACAATGACGTACAAAGTTACAGGTCATGAATGTTAGGCCCTATGTGTCAGATATTAAAATCTGTACCTCCGTTTATGTGGCTTGTGTGTTACTACAACACTCGATCCAATAGCGTAGAGCTTCTATTAGTGTATAATGTTAAACGTGGTTAGAGCGACTACCTCAATTTAATTTGGTTGAAAAGTTGCGCGAGTAAAGGGATGTATAATGCGATTGTACCCTCAAGGAAGTTTGGGATTACAGCACAATATTCCCTGGGCTTGATTTCTTCAATTACACGCAAAGTGCTGAGTGTGTTTGGATAGACGAAATTTCCTGGGCTATTTACCTCCGGCGACAATTAGTTCAGTCACCGACAACAAACCGCTACACTGTTGTGTATATAGGCTCGTAGAGAGGCGAATCTAAACATTAGATTTATTGAGGAAGTCTGTTCTCGTATTACAGAGCTATCTCAAACATACATTTCGACTCTCTACACTAAAAATAGCATTTTCTCTCTCTTTTGCTAACAAATAGTATGCAATTGAAATCCAAATGATATTGAATAGAACTACCAATAGTCAATAAATATATTATTATTATTACCATTACGATTCCCCATTTTTAGAACAATTTCAGTAGGATACAATAGCAGTTACTGGCTTATGTTTTGATCAAGGGGTACTATTTCAAAGTTATTTGCTGGAGAGGGATTTACTAAATCAAAGAAAAAGTTCAAGGGGAAATTGTTATAACAATAGTCAAATCATCAGTAGACATTCTAAGAAATTGGTGGCTTCGTGGCGTAGTTGGTAGCATGCTGAGCTTCTGTAACCAAGTTCGCGAGTTCAAACCCAGCCGAAGTCGTCGGATTTTTTAAGAGCGTTAAAAATCACTCGGTATGCCTTCCTTCGGAGGGAAAGTAAAGCCGATGGTCCCATGTCAGAGATTTATAGCATGATAAAGAACCTTCCACTAATTACACCTGTGTGAAGCTAAATTATATAGGTTAAGAATGTAAACAACGCTCTTAGGTTCCTACGTTAGTTGCCAGGAGCCGACTGCGGTGGCGTCTAGTAACTAAGTTCTGAACTAGTAGTAGATTTAAGTACATCTCTAGTGTTTTATTATTATTCTCAATTGATTTTATTCTTACTTGAGCTGAAGAAGACCTCAATGTCAGGTCAAAACATGTACAATACAGGATGTGACAAAGATATGCGCCACAAAATCCAGCACATAATCCTCACACGTAGACGAAGAAATTATGTTACATGAACATGGGTCAGGAAACACTTTGTTTCCATGTTATACCTCATTGTTTCCAACTCATTGATCATGGGAAACATACAAGAACAGAACGTGCCAGCCTGCCACATGCAACTCTTTCTCACAGGAGATGTTCAATATGCCCTCCGTGCGCATTGATGCATGCATCAACCCACCGTCGCGTCGTAGTGAAACCCGGATGCTCTGATGTATACCTAGAGTACTGCGTAAGGTTTCGCAGCCTTCCATAATACGGCCACGGAGACTTTGAACATCTTGTAGTGGGGTTCAATACACAATAGCTTTTAAATGCTCTTACAAATAAAAGTCCAGTGAGTTTAGGTCCGGAGAGCGTGGAGGCCAGGAAATTGGTCCACCTCTACCTATCCATGTGTCACCAAATCTGTTATTTAGAAGCCGACGGACATTAACACTAAAATGAGGAGGTGCTCCATCGTGCATGAAGTACATTTTTTGCCGCACAGCTAAAGGCACATCTGCTAAGTCGCATGGCAACAGGGCCTTGTAAAACAAAACACTGGCGGTGCACCTACGATAATGACATCGTAACCAGACGTAACAAATAGTGCATGTTCCCCATGGTTCTAACGTTCTGTTATTGTGTGTTACCCATGCTTAATGAGTTGGAGACAATGAGGTGTAACATGGAAACAAAGTGTTTCCGGACCCATGTTCATATAACAACATTTCTTCGTCTACGTGTGAGGAATGTGTCCAGCATTTTGTGCCGTACCTTTTTGTTACACCCTGTACACAGTATAATATATATATATATATATATATATATATATATATTTGTGTAAGTATTGATTGCCATATAATTTAAACTTTGAAATATAAGAACATTTTTATTTTGTTTTAACGTACAATTAATATTCCTTTTAGTTGGAAAAATTACAAATTATATTTGATTTTAAATCTTGAGAGTAACACAGCACTTTTATAAGATTTCTGGAAGATAATTTATATTTTTGGGTTAAATAACCATGTAACAGATCTGATTTCGATAGTATTGGAACATTTTATGAGAATCTAAAAAATACAACATAGTTTCATTTACTCACAACTTTATATTTTAAATAGCAACTCAACCCGGCTTCTCCCGGTATCTTTAACGGTTTACCCAGCGTAATCTTAAAAGACGCACGGACGGCAGGTCCCAGACGCCATTCAGAAAAGCCGAGGTGAACAGCGAAACTCCAAACACATATACTCTTCTCTGAAGTCTTAACTCCACACGACTAGACAGTTTGATGCTGCCGAAGCTGGGGTGATAGGCTCACACGATAGCTCGTAAACTCGCTCCGAAGCTAGTAATTTAAATTTTCACTGATTGGAGATTGCTGGATGAAATGAAAACGTAAAAATATTTTTAGTGGACGATTTATTAAATAACTTTTTTGTAGAACTTTTCATGCTGAACATTTCTTACACTTATAGTATATAGATATATTTAACGGTTTACCCAGCTTAAGCTTAAAAATCCCCCTCGACACGCCGGAAGGCGGAGGTATATTTCACCGGGAAAACTGGGGGATAAACGAAAATAGGCAAATATGGAGGTTTTCGTAGAAGGACCAGACCTCATTTTATACCTCTCATTATGAGAAAGTATTTTACAACTGTAGCTTATTAAACTTTGTTTTTCGTCTTTCTATGCTTATTGTTAACATTATATTGTCTTATGGGGACGGTAATATTTTTGTAATTTTGGGTCAATTTTTATACTAGTGCTCACACTGTCCTTATGCAAGGTTTCGACACTGATGTGTAACTAATGGTGTGTTACTTCTTCTCGGAAAATGTTATCTCCCGCAGAGATGTTGGTTGGTTCCTCAGCTTAGGGGCTGCGATAACGCGGTCATGTAGCCCTTTGTACTTTGGGTGTGTGTAGAATCTATCTGATAACCGGTGTTAACTGTGATGGCTGCTTTAGTCTGTAATTCAGCCAAGGACTGCAAAGGTTACCGGACGGTAGGTTTATTTTCGACTCGATTCATGGAAATCGTTACTGCTCGGCTTCCTTGCGACATAAATAAATGTATTTCTACAGAAACTTTCCTCTAGAAACCCTTTACAGAATGGTGAAAACCGCATCAAAATCCATCCAGTCGTTCTCGAGATTACCCGTTATGTCCAAGAATCGGGGACTTAGAAAAAGATAGTCATTTCCGACAACTTGTTAATATTGCTGATGATGACCAAATTGTGGTCGAAACTAGTCCTAGATCATTAAACAAATAATAATAATGATTATAATAATAATTATTATTATACACCAACTCAACCTACCATTCAACATCCATCAGAAAATACAGAGGGTAGCAATGCTGGACAGCTGTAATATTGTCAGGAAATTCTTGAAGACTGATTGAAAACCAGCAAAGCTTCTTGTGTACGCCCACCGAAGTTTTGCCGAAGACCGGAAGAACTGTGTTTAATGAACAATTTGTGATATTAATAATAAGGCAGACATGCCAGATGTCAAATGTAGGAGATGCAATCGCGAATCCGAGGCCATCGAACATATTACAGCGGGCTGTACAGCAATTTCATCTACGCACTACTTGAAGAGGCATGGCCAAGTAACCACCTGAACGTGGCAAAGAAGCACTCCTCAAGTAATAACGTTCTGCCTTACTATCAATACAATCCTGATGTTGTTCTGGAGAACAATACACACAAGCTACTCTGGGGCAGGTCAGTGATCACAGATAGACCTATATCAGCAAACAGGCCAGACATTATTCTTATTGATAAAGTGCAGAAGAAAACTCTTCTAATAGACATAGCAGTCCTCAATTCGCATAATATACAACACATTTATGCTTCGAAGGTGACCAAATACATGCCTCTGGCTGAAGAGATCCGACAGATGTGGCGACAGGAATTTGTCACTGTATTGCCTATCATAATCTCTTCCACTGGGATCATACCGAAGTCGCTGAAGGTCTACCTCGATAACCTGGGGTTCTACCATAATCTGCATACCTGTATGCTGAAAGTAGTTATTTTAGAGACCTGCTGCATAGTTCGTTCGTTCTTGTACATATAAGATCGTACAAATTCCTAATTGAACATACAGTATAAAATTCTATGAATTCCTAATTGAACATTTAAGATCCTATGAATTTCTAATTGATCATATAAGATACTATGAATTCCTGATTGAACATATAAAAACCTATACATTTCTAATTGAACATATAAGATACTATGAATTCCTAATTCAACATATAAAATCCTATACATTTCTAATTGAACATGTAAGATCCTATGAATTCCTAATAGAACATATAAGATTATATGAATTCCTAATTGAACATATAAAATCCTATAAATTTCTAATTGAACATATAAGATAATATTAATTCCTAATTGAAAATATAAAATCCTATAAATATCTAATTGAACATCTTCTTCTTTCTCTTTACATCATTCCCACTCCTATGTGGGGTCGATGTTTCTGACAGCTCTCCTCCATTTAACCCGGTCATGCACATCCTCTTCTGACAACTGTTTTTATCTGAGGTCCTCCTGTACACAATCCATCCATCTTCGTTTAGGTCTGCCTCGCATTCTCACTTCCTGTATTTGCATGTCTAGCATCTTTCTCCCCACGTAGGATTCCTCCCTTCTTCTCACATGCCCGTATCATTGAAGTCGCTTTTCTTGTATCTTCTTAGATATTTTTACAACTTTCAATGTTTCTCTTATTTTGACATTTTCCACTCTATCACGCCTATTATCCACTCATTCACCTGAGCATTTTCATTTCCGTGACGTCAAGCCTGTTTGTGTGCGTTTATCGTGCAGGCCATATTTCAGAGCAGTACAGCACTGCAGGTCTTACGACAGTTTTATATATTTTCCCATTAACCTTAGGCTTGATCCTGCGGTCACAGAGCACTCCTGACATTTTCCTCCAGTTCATCCATCCTACCTGAATCCTGTGTGACACTTCCACATCCAGATTTCCATCTCCAGTCACCACCAAACCCAGGTATTTGAACTCGTCCACTCTATTTAACGTTTCTCCTTGCATTCTGATCTCACAGTCTTAACTGAACATATAAGATGCTATAAATTTATAACTGAACATATAAGATCCTATAAATTTCTAGTTGAGCATATAAGATACTATGAATTCCTAATTGAACATGTAACATCCTATAAATCTCTAATTTAACATAATAAGATACTATGAATTCCTAATTGAACATATAAAATCCTATAAATTTCTAATTTAACATAATAAGATACTATGAATTCCTAACTGAACTTATAATATCCCATAAATTTCTAATTTAACATAATAAGATACTATGAATTCCTAATTGAACATATAAAATCCTATAAATTTCTAATTTAACATAATAAGATACTATGAATTCCTAACTGAACTTATAATATCCCATAAATTTCTAATTTAACATAATAAGATACTATGAATTCCTAATTGAACATATAAAATCCTATAAATTTCTAATTTAACATAATAAGATACTATGAATTCCTAACTGAACTTATAATATCCCATAAATTTCTAATTTAACATAATAAGATACTATGAATTCCTAATTAAACATATAAGATCCTATAAATTTCTAATTGAACATATAAGATACTATGAATTCCTAATTGAACATATAAAATCCTATAAATTTCTAATTTAACATAATACGATACTATGAATTCCTAAATTGCACATATAAAATCCCATAAATTTCTAATTGAACATATAAGATACTATGAATTCCTAATTGAACTTATAGAGTCCTATAAATTTCTAATTTAACATAATAAGATACTATGAATTCCTAATTAAACATATAAGATCCTATAAATTTCTAATTTAACATAATAAGATACTATGAATTCCTAATTGAACCTATAAAATCCTATACATTTCTAATTGAACATAATTTCTAATAATTATACTGATAGATAAAACCTAATTTCAACCTTTTAGAACCTATAAACCCGGTGCTTGCTCATGACATTTGGCAAATTGTTGTTCATTCATTTTATTGGCTTGGGACATGTTAATCATCATCCCCGTACACTTGGCTGTGTGTTAAATCGGTCTGATATCCTGTGGTGAGTATATTATTGTTTAGCCTACCTCGTGAAACGAATTAGCAACAACTCAATTGCCCCGCTGCAGTAGCCTCCACGCACCGTTATGAATATTGTTTAATTGAATGGAATCCATCCGCTCAATACTCGTTAGTTTGGCTGTCTGTCGAAGTATGCTTTTTCCTCTTTATTTAATGAAGGGAAACAGATAAAAAATATTACTATGAAGCTCATATATTCCATATAATAACCAAGAGTTGAGGTATTGCGTGCAGTCATGTTCGACTGTAGTAAAATGTTCGGTAGGCAATGTTGTTAGGCATACTATGCTGTCATTACAATCTGAAAAGGTCAATATGCTTTACTGTCATAAAAGCTCCTCAAATTACAAAAGTTAATCGTGATTTGGTAAAGCCTCCGTGGCTTAGGCGACAACACGTCGGCCTCTCACCGCTGGGTCCGTGGTTCAAATGCCGGTCACTCCATGTGAGATCTGTGCTGGACAAAACGGTGGCAGACAGGTATTTCTCGGGTAATCCGGTTTTCCCTGTCAAACATGTCATTCCAGCAACACTCTCCACTATCATTTCATTTCATTTCATCTGTCATTCATTTAATCATTGCCTCAGAGGCATGCGACAGGCTTCGGCAGCCGGCACAGTTCATACCCTCGCCGCTAGATGGGGGCTTCATTCATTCCCTCCCTGACCCAGTCGGTCAACTGGAAGCAGGCTGTGGATTTTCATTTTCAATCGTGATTTGGTGATTTGCAAGTGGTTTCACAATAAATAGATATATTTTGGGTGCTTAATACTTTGCTATTTATCAGTAATAGTTGACACACTTTATAACTTTTTGACATGATTTGTGTTTTTGGAGGGCAGACACCATTTTTGGTGTAATTGTAGCATTGATAGTGCTTTTAGCATACTTTCATTTATGAAATAAGTAGGCTTATCACCTTTTGTTCGTGTGTGTGTGTCACCCCCCCCCCCCTAATAATATCTAAATGCCTGGAGAGATTTCAATGAAACTATGTAAGATAGTACTATATAGGCCGACCTCGACCGTGACATTAAAATTTTATTACATCTCACCAATCCAACTTGGCGGCTGTGCGAAATATTTCACCGGCTTTCTATAACTCCAAATCTATTACTGATATCACCCTGAAATTTTGTACGGTGACAAAGGACCATAGTAGAAGTTCACCTATGTAACTTTCCAAATCCTGTTAAGTTAAAAACGAACATTGCGGCCAAGCGAAGTTGAAATATTTAAATAGACTTTTCTCGCGATTTAACCATCCGAACGGAGTGAAACTTGGTACCTACAGAAAATGTTAGGTAAGAATCGGTCGATTTAAGACCTCCCGTATCGGAGAGAACCTAAAGAAATGGTTGGAGTTAAGATTAAGTTGAACTTTATGACAAATAGTTTTCGGCATTGACAGTAAACAAAACAATTATGAAAGGAGAACAAGTTACTTGTGCAGTTTGAAATTTTATTGCCAATAAACATGTGCAGGCATTAAAATATAATAAACTAATATGTAAATATGTAACAGCAATTCAAATACTTTGTAATAACAACAAGGTAAATTGTGTATATTTAACAGTAGAACACTCTCAAAAATATTAATGATTGCAATTATTTTAATGTTTTGTAGAAGGTAGCGAATAACTGATTTGAGTTTCACACAACACCAAGTTTCTGATGGCTCTGTCACGGATTGGGTTAGTACTTGGGGGCACAGCCCAAGATACTAAAGAAAACAAGAAAACAACTTCAAGTTCTTGGGGACCAGACCAAGATACTTGAGGAGAAAGAGTGAAAGTTCCAGCACAAGATGATAGAAAAGGAAGTGAACTACTTTCAAACACTTGGTTGCTCAGCCCAAGATGTTTGTAAGAAACTGAGAAAGATTGAAACCCTAAAACAGGGCAGAAAATCTTGACACAGGAGGAAAGAACAGAAGAGTGCGTGAAGACTGAACACACGAGTCTCATTCACTCACTGAAAGGAAGTAGAACCAGAAGGGGTAATTGCGCTCAGGGGTCAAATCCTGAAGCAGTAGTGTCAAGAGGAAGGCAAGAAGGGCACTCATAAATCTTTGACAGAAAATGACAAAAACAAGCCGGTATGTGAAATCCAATCGGGGATTCATAAAGATAGTGAAGTAAATGGAAAACAAGTAAATGATTTGACAGTGAAATAGAACACTTGATTTGACAAACACTGTTTGTCTTTAAGAAAGTCTATAAAATATAGGTAGGAGAAGATTATACTGAAATACTTGGCTGAAAAACTCAAACAAAGTTGTACGGCCTGTATACAGAGCCCTGTAGAAAAATGGTAAACCAGTTTTAAAGTTTTATGATAAGAAAACAGGTTAAATAACACATGTTACTTATCCATATCCTGAGTAGAACATTTGTTGGTTAGGTTAACCATAGCTGGAACTTCCGTATCGAAATTTTTAAACCAGAGCATCCTTGTTACACTGTACACCTCACCAGGAAATAAAATGCAACCAGTATGAATAGTCGTCATTTCGAAGCACTTTCACTTATAGCCCAGGCATTATATGCAAAAAACACGGCCAACCTAAAAAAAATAATGTAAAGCTGAAATTTGGCATCGATGTTTCCTAGTACCCTAGAAGCAAATCCTGAAAATTCCCCATCTCTGCGGTGTCCGCGTCATAGTTTTGGAGGGTTCAAAAGGGCTTAAATAAGGCCTAAGTGCGAAAAACAGCATTTTTCCTTCCTGCATTCAAAATATTGATCCAAATTTAGTTCTCGCGAGCTTTAGCAATTAATAAAAATGAACCAGTAGGATAGCGGACTTATCAGACCTAATTATTGCTATTGATGAAGGGAAAAACTACTAATTTAACATTTTTTGCAACATTTTTACACGAAATTTTGGTTAATTTGTCATTAGCAGGTCATTATTTTTAACCAACTGCTGATATTGACTAAAGACCCAGAATGAAAGTTATAAATCATACTTTTAGCTTTAACTTACATTGCTACATTACCCATGTATATGCGGGAAACGGTTACCGAGTTACGGTTCCAAAGCATAACCGCTGTTGAAAAAGGCACCCGATCGCGTTTCTACGTGACAGCACTCGGCCTGTCGGAGCAAGCCAACAATACTCGAAACAATTAATTCAGCTTCTAAACAGTCTTGGATTTTCAGTAAATGTGGCGGAAGTCCACAGGTACGAAGTTTCAGCGCTTCGTGAAGAACGTCCAATCCCGAATGCTGGAGCGTTCACGCAGTTTTGCTTTGACAACGCTGACTTGAGCATGTCCTTTCACATTTCACTGCATGGGAGGCATCAAGTGCGCATGTCCAGCGCCTGACAGTGAAATATCTCCACTCCCACGTACACGAGGAGTTCCTAATGCTGGTGTGATTGCGGCGATGGGAAAGTTCAACATTTCGTGGTATCGGAAGCCCTCTTCTCCTGGTTCAAAGGACGTCAAGATTAAGGAGTTAACTGTGGAAGCCCCAAACTCTGTGGCTATTGCGTCGATGATGGTCTCCATGTGGTTATCTGGACGGTGGTCAGGTATTAATTTACCCGCTTCCTGGAACGGCTTTATGAAGACGTCACTGTCTGCTCATGCTCAACCGGCTCTCCAGACGACGTCAGTTGATGCACTGCCGTTCATTAACTTGGAACCGAGCAATCCATCAACTATATATTCCGCGTTGAAGTTTGCCGCAAGAGAGTACGCGGAACTGAAACAAAGCACTTGTTTCGTAACCTATACGCGAAAGCTGCAGAGATAGTCGCATCGGACACTTCAGAGCAACTAAAAAACGTGGTTGTTCGTCGAGGCGGATTTCACCTTCTAATGTCGTTTCTTGGGGCAATCGGCTACGTGATGAATGTAAGCAGTTAGGAGGAGCTCTGGGCGGAAATATACGCTAAATAGTCAGTGACTCACATGGTGTCTGGACACACATATTCGAGGTAGGCTTGCAATTAGCTCGCTCTTAAAAATATTACGTTATGCCTTCAATTTTATCAATAACGCGAGACTTTGCATATTTTAGGGCCCTCAGAGCGCATTTTCTGACAAAACAGGTTGTCGGTACAATGTTACTCAACATGAACGACGGGCTGAAGGATGACAAGGACGAAATGCATGCGCTTTATACCGCATTCCAAGAAGGCACCGCCAACGACTTGCTATCATAACCTTGCCTTCAACGTCTCAAAGAGTCGCTTCATGACACATTTTCTTCAATGAGCCAGAAATCTCGCACAGGAAAGCTGTGGGTAGAGTACATCAAACAGCAAGCCTGGAAAATATTGAAGGATTCCCCATTTTTACGCGAGGAAAGGATGGTATTCGTCCCTACGGCTCCAGATGAAATGACCTTAATATCATCTGGAGAGAAGTTCGACATTTGTCTCTACGATAGTGCCAAATCGGAGTGCAAAAGCCTCGACGAACTTCGGGTAGTGAAATACAGCTCAAAAATTGCCAAACAACCGGTCACAGCGCCATTTCAGCTGGCTTCACTCCCGCAGACTTCGGCGGCATGCAAACAACATTCACTGCGGGTATATTTGCAAGTTCAGGAATGGTTAGGATTTTCTATGGACCCGACCCAATGGGGATGGAAAATCCAACACTCAGCTTTAGTACCAGTGGCAACTCATCTTCCAGATGCTCCAGATCATCTCCTCAATTTTGTGTCCTGCAACTGCAAGAGCTCTTGTGGCAGCCGATGTGAGTGTGTACGTTCCGGTTTAGAATGCTCTTTAATGTGTGGTCATTGCAATGGAAAAGCAACTGGCAACGTCACATTTGATGGCTCAGACGATGAAGAGGACGATTGAGTCCGATGTAAGCTTTGTTTTGCAAGTGTTCTTTGTCTAAAGAAAGCTTTCTAAGCTTTGTTTTGTTATTATTTTTATTATGCATACTAGCAGAAGTACCCGTTCTTCGAACGGTGTTCGGTGTTAACACCGGACATTATAATAATAATAATAATAATAATAACAATGTTATTGGTGTTACATCCCTTTTAAGTACTGTTGCTTTTAGAGACGCGCCAGACATTATCAATTGAGCTACTGTTGCAATGGTTAGCAGCTTGTAATTCCTTCATAAGTTTATCAGAACGAAGTTAATTTTCTGGGAATATCACACACACTGTTAATTTAAGGGCCTTATAATGTGGTTTTCGGAGATCCTTTATAGACTCGCGAATTTTTTGTCTCACATTGAGAAGTGCAACATATGCTTTGGTCGTCCTTCTAGGATAATTTTTATATTTCGCCTATTTTAGCATGTATTTTGAGAAGTTTTTCCCTATATCCACCCTTCTACTGTATGAAAAGTACGGTGAAGAGTTTTATAAATGATTGGTGTATTGACTCATGTTTACCATACCTAATTTTACGATGCACCAAGCATCCGAGCATGAGTTATAGGCGTACATAAGGATACACAGAAAGACAGACAGACAATTCTATTGTCTACAACATATCACCCAGAAATCCAAATATGGGTATATCTACCACACAGTATCAAAGAAAATCATCCTTACGATGAACCCGTTTGTCGACAAAAAAAAAAAGAAAAGAAAAAAGATTAGTTGAAATGTGCTCTCAAACTAAATTCACCTAACGTGTACGTCCTGACATGAAATAGAATTGAAAGTCTTGTAGATGAAACGCAATACACGTCACATAAAAACTGACCCTCTACGTTGTGTTGGGTCCCCATACACAGGAAGACCTCTATCATAAATTATAAAAGTTTGTGGTGCATGAAAATTCAGGTTCTTTAGTCTCAAATGGCCCAAATTCCTAAAAGCCGCAAAAAATGCTGATTCAATTCAGGAATTTTTGAAAATAATGTTGTTGTTTGGAGATATAATAGACCTTCTGTACTATATGTCGCACGTGAAAATTGCATGAAAAAATCCTAGATTACCCCTTGACCCCCTTAATTGCATTGGTGAATTATACAGTCTACGTTGGTTCCGTGATAACCTTGTATTTGCAAACTTTCACAGAAATGTAATAAATGTAATAAATTGCTTCTTACTGAAATAGATGGAAAGTTGGATGCCACCCCTTGAGATAATGTTGTCATGGTTACGGATTTGCATTCCTTCATTAGTTTGTTAAATTAAATTTAATTAGTTTTCTGGGAATGTTTCAGAAACTGTTGGTTTAAGAGCCTTATAATGTAGTTTTCGAGGACCCTAGAGTTTTATTTCTG
This sequence comes from Meconema thalassinum, assembly GCA_946902985.2. Taxonomy (NCBI): domain Eukaryota; kingdom Metazoa; phylum Arthropoda; class Insecta; order Orthoptera; family Tettigoniidae; genus Meconema; species Meconema thalassinum. The sequence goes on from OX336391.1 coordinate 222,281,863, forward strand.
GCACCGAGGGGCTTTGTCTCGTCGTTGTACGCCATAATATAATACTACTAATAATAATATAATATAGGGATAGGAATATAATAGACCTGCCATACCACACCCGCAGGTGTAAATCGCGTGAAAAAATTCTAGACTACCCCTTGACCCCCTTAAGCGCATTTTACATATTGATGAAATTTACAGCTTAATTTGGTTCCATAATAACCATCTAGCCGTTTGCAAACTTTCACACTAATGTAATTAATGGAATTGCATTGCGTCTTACAGCAATAGATGGACCTCTGAGAATCTGTTGCCATGGCTATCGGCTTGCATTCGTTCAGTAGTTTATGAAATTAAATTAGTTTTCTGGGAATATCTCAAAAACGGTTGGACGTAGGACCTTAAAATGTGTTTTTAGGGCCCCCGAATGTTATCTCTCCTATTTCAGCATGTATTTTAAGGGGGTATGCCCCCTTTTATGATAGGTACAGAGAAGAGATACATCAATGATTATTGTCGTGCCTCTGATGGATATCTGTACCAAATTTTGCGTTGATACACCCAGCCGTTCTCGATTTATAAGGGAACAAAGTTGTCCACAATCAAACAAACAGGCAGACAGACCAAAACAATATTTTCGCGCGCATCTATCATAAAACAGTCTGAAACGTGTAAATAACTCAAATATCCGTAGAAATTCAGAAAAAAACAGACAAATTTTCTATTTATATATGTAGAGATATACTGCACGGCTCGGTGTTGACCGTGTTTTATTGCACAAATTTAGGATTTACTCGCTAACCGTTGGAGATACACGAAAAGTGTTAAGGACCTTTTGGATAGAAAATTGAATGCTAAGCTCATGTATGCCATCAAAAGGTTGCTATTTCTTAGCGTTCTCTTTTTATTTGAAATGGAATTATCAAATTTTGAAACCAAAGGGTGTAGTGACGTCATAAATGTGGGTTTTACTCGCTAACCGTTGGAGATAAACGAAAAGTGAAGCTCGTATGAACCGTCAAAAGTATGCTATTTCTTAGCGTTCTCTTTTTATTTGATAAGGAAATATGAAGTTTTGATTAAAGTGTGTAGTGACGTCACTAAAATGGTCGCCATTTTTAATAGTGCAAATTATCGAAATAAAATGTATCCTATATGTAAACCTGGTAAATCAGCTACATCCATGCAAAATTTCATTTAAATCGGACCAGTGGTTCTTGCGTTATTGAGTAGCACACAGACAGACAGAAAGACAGACACACACCATCTCATTTTTAGCCTATTTTCAATTTTGAAAAAATAGGCTTATGAGATCACCTTTTGTCCGTGTGTGTGTGCGTGTGTGTGTGTGTGTGTGTGTGTGTGTGCGTGTGTGTGTGATTCGTGTGTGTGTCCCCCCCCTAATAAAATCGAAACGGCTGGAGCGATTTCAATGAAACTCGGGAAGTTCATAGCACTATTCCCGGCGACCTCGACCGTGCCCTTCAAATTTTGTTACGTCCCACCAATCCAACATGGCGGCTGTGCGAAATATTTCACTAGCATTCAATATCTCCGAAACTATTACCGATATCGCCCTGAAATTGTGTACGGTGATAAAGGGCACTACTAGAAGTTCACCTATGAGACTTTCAAAAACCTGGTGGCTACAAAACCAACATGGCGGCCAAGCGAAGTTGAGACATTTAAATAGACTTTTCTCGCGATTTAACTATCTAAATGTAATGAAACTTGGTACAGCAAATGTTTATACACATTGTAATGCACTGGAGTCTAATTTAGTTCAATTGTTTAAATAACCTCAAAATGGCGGCTGTGCGAAATATTTCACTGACATTCTATATCTCCGAAACTATTACAGATATCACCCTGCAATTTTGTACGGTGATAAAGGGTACTGATACAGGTATACCTATGTATATTTCATAAACCTGTAAAGTACGAAACGAACATGGCGACCAAGCGAATTTAAAATATTTTAATAGACTTTTCTCGTGATTTAACTCTCTGAGCGCAGTGAAATGTGGTACAGTAATTGATTTTGCAGATTGTAATGCACTGCCATCTAATTTAATTCAATTGCTTACATAACCTCAAGATGGCGGCTGTGCGAAATTTTAAAATTAAGTTTTAATGTCTTGTGTCTTAATCATGCGATCGAAGTGAAAGTTTGAATAATGAACCTAGGCAATAATTGTCCTTGAATGGTACATAACTCTATGGCCTATACACATAACACTCCTAAATGGTGAGCTCCCGAAATATTTAGACGGTTCTCAATATCTATGAATCTTTTACAGCAACCAAACTGAATTTTTTATGTTCATAGAGACTATGAACATATGTTCACCTATAGGACTTTCAGTAACCTGGTGAGCACAAATCCAACATGGCGGCGACGCGAAGTATAAATATTTAAATGGACGTTTCTCGCGAATTAACTATCCGAGTGCCGTGAAAAGTTGCACGTTAAATGCTTATACAAATGTTGATCCACTGGCATCTAATTTATTTCAATGGTTTGCATTATCACAAGATGGCTGCTGTGCGTAATTTTAAAATCTCGTTTTTACTTCTTGTTGTCTAATCATGCGATTGAAGTTTGAATACCACACGTACACAATAATCTTAATGTAATAGTACAAAAATAAAAATCCAAGCTGGCGACCATCTGAAATATTTAGACGGTTCTCAATATCTACGAATCTGTTACAGCAATTAAACTGAAATTTTGTATGTTGATTGTGGCAGTTAAAATAAGTAGGATATATGAAAATAGGCTGTATAGTTCTTCACGGAACTACTTGTTATATATTAGTATAGCAGAAGTACCCGTCCTTCGAACGGTGTTATATATTAACACCAGACATTATCAATTGAGCTACTGTTGCAATGGTTAGCGGTTTTTCATTCCTTCATAAGTTTATCAGAACGAAGTTAGTTTTCAGGGAATACCACACACACTGTTAATTTAAGGGCCTTAAAATGTGGTTTTCGGAGACCCCTTATAGACTCGCGAATTTTGTGTCTCACATTGAGAAGCGCAACATATGCTTTGATCGTCCTTCTAGGATAATTTTTTATATTTCGCCTATTTTAGCATGTATTTTGAGAAGTTTTTCCCTATATCCACCCTTCTACTGTTTGAAAAGTACGGTGAGGAGTTTTATAAATGATTGGTGTATTGACTCATGTTTACCATACCTAATTTTACGATGCACCACGCCTACGAACACGATTTATAGGCGTACATAAAGATACACAGAGAGACAGACAGACAATTCTATTGTCTACAACATATCACCCAGATATCCAAATATGGGTATATCTGCCATACAGTATCAAACAAAATCATCCTTACGATGAACCCGTATGTCGACAAAAGAAAGATTAGTTAAAATTTGCTCTCAAACTAAATTCACCTAACTTGTACTTCTTGACGTGAAATAGAATTGAAAGACTTGTAGACGAAACGCAATACACCTCACATAAAAAATGACCCTCTACGCTGTGTTAGGTCCACATACACAGGAAGACCTCTTTTATAAATTATAAAGGCTTGTAGTGCATGAAAATTCAGGTTCTTTAGTCTCAAATGGCCCAAATTCCTAAAAGCCGCAAAAAATGCTGATTCAATTCAGAAATTTTTGAAAATAATGTTGCTGTTTGGAGATATAAAGGATGATTGTAGTTTTACGTGACCATTAATCGCGAGATCATAAGCCACGGGACCTCCATTTTACGTGGAATCTGAACCACAGGGCATGGCATTTCACTTTGCAAATGTTTGGAGATATAATAGTCCTTCTGTACTATATGTCGCACGTGAAAATTGCATGAAAAAAATCTAGGTTATCCCTTGACCCCCTTAATTGCATTGATGAATTATACAGTCTACGTTGGTTCCGTGATAACCGTATAGCCATTTGCAAACTTTCACAGAAATGTAATAAATAGAGTGACATTACTTCTTACAGAAATAGATGGAAAGTTGGATGCCACCCTTTGAGATAATGTTGTCATGGTTAGCGATTTCCATTCCTTCATTAGTTTGTTAAATTAAATTAGGTTTCTGGGAATATTTCAGATACTTTTGGTTTTTGGGCCTTATAATGTAGTTTTCGAGGACCCTTTAGGGCCCCCAAGTTTTGTTTCTGGCACCGAGGGGGCTTTGTCTCCTCGTTGTACGCCATAATATAATAATAATAATATAATATAGGGATAGGAATATAATAGACCTGCCGTACCACACCCGGAGGTGTAATTCGCGTGAAAATATTCTACTGTACCCCTTGACCCCCTTAAGCGCATTATACGTATTGATGAATTCTACAGCTTAATTTGGTTCCGTGATAACCTTCTAGCCGTTTGCAAACTTTCACACCAATGTAATTAATGGAATTGCATTGCGTCTTACAGCAATAGATGGAACTCTGAGAATCTGTTGCCATGGTTACCGGCTTGTATTCGTTCATTAGTTTATTAAATGAAATTAGTTTTCTGGGAATATCTCAAAAACGGTTGGTTTTAGGGCCTTAAAATGTGGATTTCGGGGACCCTTCAGGGTTTTGTCTCTCACATCGAGGGGCTGAAAATGATTTTTGTCTCGTCCTTCTACTCCTATTTCAGCATGCATTTTAAGGGGGTAGGCCCCCTTTTATGAGAGGTACGGAGAAGGGTTACATCAATGATTAGTGTCGTGCCTCTGATGGATATATGTGCCAAATTTTACGTTGATACACCCAGCCGTTCTCGAGTTATAAGGGAACAAATTTGTCCACAGACAATCAAACAAACAGACAGACCAAAACATTATTTTCGCGCGCATCTATCATAAAACAGTCAGAAACGTGTAAATAACTCAAATTTCCGTAGAAATTCAGAAAAAAAAACAGACAAATTTTCTATTTATATATATAGAGATATACTGCACCGCTCGGTGTTGACCGTGTTTTATTGCACAAATTTAGGTTATACTCGCTAACCGTCGGAGATACACGAAAAGTGATAAGACCCTTTTGGATAGAAAATTAAATGCTAAAGCTCGTGTATACCATCAAAAGTTTGCTATTTCTTAGCGTTCTCTTTTTATTTGAAATGGAAATATGAAATTTTGAAACCAAAGGGTGTAGTGACGTCACAAAAGTAGGTTTTACTCGCTAACCGTTGGAGATACACGAAAAGTGATAAGGACCTTTCGGATAGGAAATTAAATTTCAAAGCTCGTATGTGCCATCAAAAGTTTGCTATTTCCTACCGTTCTCTTTTTATTTGATATGGAAATATGAAATTTTGAAACCAAAGGGTGTAGTGACGTCACTAAAATGGTCGCCATTTCTTAATAGTGCAAAATATCGAAATTAAAAGTATCCTATATGTAAACCTGGTATTTCAGCTACATCCATGCAAAATTTCATTTAAATCGGACCAGTGGTTCTTTCGTTATTAGGTAACAGACAGACAGACAGACAGACAGAAAGACAGACACACACCATCTCATTTTTTATATAGCCTATTAGTATGATTATGAATGTACGTTTAACTGCTAACTGCATTAAACTCGTTTTGTTCTATGCAAACTGTTTCTGCTAGTTTACCTGGATACAAAGGAATATCATCCTAAAAGCTCTTGAGCAAAGATACAAAATGGTGTCAGCAAAGGTGAATAGATGGAGCCCACCAGCGTAAATGGGCGTTCGTTCAGAAAGCGACTGCCACACTGCCACACTTCCACTTTTATATTTGTAACTGTATCTCTGCTGCTGTTTGTCGGATAAACATGGGGAATGTATCGTTTTAAAGCTACAAGTGTGATTTACAACTTTTACTTCGGGTCTTTAGTCGCTATCAGCAGCTGTTTACACGATAAGTCCCGGTTAATGACAAATTAGCTAAATTTTCTTGAGAAAAGTTGAGCTAAAAATGTTTGATTACTCATCTGTTTAAATGCATGGCAATAATTACGACCAATAAGAGCGTTATATTTAACGCAGTCCTTCTATTATTACTCTCAGAGCTCATTAGAACTGATTTGGAACAATATTTTGAACGCAGGAAGCAACAAGACGTTCCGTTAAGAACTATACAGCCTACTTTTCATGCCAATGATTATTCTACAGAATATGAACCTATCTAGAATAATGACGAAATTAAGTTGGTAATATCGAAATATCTAATTAGTTCAAAATATACCTGGTATAATGTAGCCTAATAGAGCACTACAGTTGGCAGCCCTGGTGACTGAATATATTCTTAGTTCCATCTCTTAAGGTACAGAATACAAAATTTGGTTGAAGTCCAATGGACGTTACATGCAGTTAGACACTGGATCTATCAGCAGGCGTAAAAGCATGTTGCCAACAATACCATGCGTGTGCTGGTCAGAAATAATCTGAAATATTATGATATCTTGTTGTGCCAATTTTGGATGAAATCCATTTGTTAGTATAGAAGTTACATGTATTTTAAAATTGGACATATCAGCAGGCATAGAATCATGTTGTCAGCACTGCCTTGTATTAATTACTCCAAATTAATCTAGAATGTCAGGTGCTATACGTGTGCAAAGTATAGAGCTGTTGGCTTGCATACTTTCTGATATATTGATATTAGGGTAAAAAATATAGACAGCATTTATTAACAGTTGGCAGCCCTGATTGCACTGAAGAATACTTATAGTCATATCTGATATGTTACACATAGCACATGCGAAATTTGGATGAAATCCTACTGATAGTATAGAAGTTACATGTATTTAAAAATTGGCCCTATCAGCAGGCTTAGAATCATGTTGGTAGAACTGACGTATATAAGTTACTCCAAAATTAATCAAACATGTCAGGTACTATACGTGTGCATAGTTTAAAGCTGTCGGCTTGCATACTTTCTGATATATGGGTATTTGGATGTAAAAAATTGAGAGCATTTATTAACAGTTGGCAGCCCTGGTGGCTCCTAAGAATACGCTCAGTCATATCTGTTTATGTACAGATATTACATACAAAATTTGGTTGAAATCCAGTTGATAGTGTAGAAGTTATATGCATTTAAACATTGGACCTATCAGAAGGCTTAAAATTATTTTGGCAACACTGTCATGGTTGGCCTCCTGGAAATTAATCTGAAATAGTATTATCTACATGTGTGCCAATTTTGGAATAGCTCCTATGCATACCTTGCAGGATATCCAACATGGAGCTCAAATTTCTAGTGCGTTTTTTCAGCAGTTGGTAGCACTGACATCATTTTCAAATATGGACGTGAGCTATTCCGGTGCACATCTTTACTCATACTAAATTTGGTTTTGATTGCTGCAGCCGTTTAGGAGTTGATAGGGGGGGGGGGACACACACACAGCCAGACAGACAGACAGAAGGACAGACAGACAGACAGACAGACAGACAGACAGACAGACAGACAGACACACATTTGCCCGATCTCATAAGACTACATTTTCCTCATTTTTGCAAAATGTGAAAAGTAGGCTAAAAATGCTGTTTTCGGCACTTAAGCCCTTTTGAACTCTCCAAAAACTATGACGCGGACGCCGCAGAGATGGGGACTTTTCAGGATTTGTTACTAGGGCACTAGGGAACATATATGCCAAATTTCAGCTTTACATTATTTTTTTAGGTTAAAACTTAATATGCCTGGGCTATTAGTTGAACACTTGTAGAGATACATGTTCGCATTGAATAAAAGATGATTGATATTTAAAAACTGCAAAGTTCCATAGCCGGAGACTTATATCAATAGAAGTAGGTACCAGACCCAAACACTTTAAGCAAGTTTAAAGCATTGCAGTTACACTTGTATAATTTGCATTCTTTAGAATGAAGTCAAAGTTTCGCAGCTCCCAGAGCTGGATTGCTGAGATGAATGCTTGACTAGCAAACATGAGTCAAAATGTCAGCGACGAAAATGTCGCTTCAGAGGCAGCGTGCTTTGACGAATTCGGTAGACGAAGTAATCGTAGTGCTCCAAGTATGCCGACGTATTCGTTGCGACGAGATGTGTCGCAGGTGCGGCGATGTGCTAAATGATGAAATGACAAGTTGTCATTTGAAATCCTCGCGACGAGATGTGTCACAGGTACGGCGATGTGCTAATTGATGAAATGACTAGTTGTCATTTGAAGTCCTCGCGACGAGATGTGTCACAGGCACGGCGATGTGCTATTTGATGAAATGACTAGTTGTCATTTGAAGTCCTCGCAACGAGATGTGTCGCAGGTGCGGCGATGTGCTAATTGATGAAATGACTAGTTGTCATTTGAAGTCCTCGCAACGAGATGTGTCGCAGGTGCGGCGATGTGCTAATTGATGAAATGACTAGTTGTCATTTGAAGTCCTCGCAACGAGATGTGTCGCAGGTGCGGCGATGTGCTAATTGATGAAATGACTAGTTGTCATTTGAAGTCCTTGCGACGAGGTGTGTCGCAGGTGCGGCGATGTGCTAATTGATGAAATGACTAGTTGTCATTTGAAGTCCTCGCAACGAGATGTGTCGCAGGTGCGGCGATGTGCTAATTGATGAAATGACTAGTTGTCATTTGAAGTCCTTGCGACGAGGTGTGTCGCAGGTGCGGCGATGTGCTAATTGATGAAATGACTAGTTGTCATTTGAAGTCCTTGCGACGGGATGTGTCACAGGTGCGGCGATGTGCTAATTGATGAAATGACTAGTTGTCATTTGAAGTCCTTGCGACGAGATGTGTCACAGGTGCGGCGATGTGCTAATTGATGAAATGACTAGTTGTCATTTGAAGTCCTTGCGACGAGATGTGTCGCAGGTGCGGCGATGTGCTAATTGATGAAATGACTAGTTGTCATTTGAAGTCCTTGCGACGAGGTGTGTCGCAGGTGCGGCGATGTGCTAATTGATGAAATGACTAGTTGTCATTTGAAGTCCTTGCGACGAGATGTGTCAGAGGTGCGGCGATGTGCTAATTGATGAAATGACTAGTTGTCATTTGAAGTCCTTGCGACGGGATGTGTCGCAGGTGCGGCGATGTGCTATTTGATGAAATGACTAGTTGTCATTTGAAGTCCTTGCGACGGGATGTGTCACAGGTGCGGCGATATACCATTGACGAAAACAGTACGTCGTAGTTCGAAGTGTTCGAAGATATTCGAAGGTATTCCAAGTAATCGTAGAGAAGATGGAAATTTCAGCTGTTTTATAGCAGGACGAATGGCTTTTAGAATATTCGGTGAGAAGAAGCGTTGTGATTGGCCAGCGAGGAAGTCGACCAATGAGAGTGAAGGAGACAGATAGTGGCTGTCATTTGAGTTATTTCTTGCGCAGCTAATAGTACGTGAGATGGCACTAGACCAACAATAAAAAAGTATCTTACAGTCTTGTATTTGTGAATAAATAACAAGTAAGTGTGAAGTATATAAGTACTTTAGGAAAAAAGCATATATAATTAAAGACAAAATTAAGTAACCATGTGGAACTCAGTCAGACTCTTAGGTTATGAAGAAAAAACATGACGTCTCGAATTACTACTTTCTCTCTCGTTACATTAGAAAAAAAAATACGGGCTTTGTAGGCTTCGCAAATGCGAACAATGTTTGTACACATTGAAATGCATTGACATGTAATTTTGTTCAATTGTTTACATAACCTCAAGATGGCACCTGTGTGAAAATTTATAATAAAGTTTTTATTTCTTGTATACTAATCTTGCGTTCGAAGTCAACTTTTAAATAGTGAACCTCCGTAATGATCGTCTGCTAATCTGTTTTAAAAGCCGTTAGGGGACCAGGTACAGTTGCGACAATGCACTACTCTGCCTGGTGTTCATAATTTTAAGTGGGATAAGTTGTATTTTATCGTAAATATGATATTTCGTTAATATAATAAAAAAGTTTTCCACCGCAAGCGACTGTCGGTGGTTGCGTGTATAAATTGGTAATTTATTTTTTTAAATTGCCATTATGGAGTAAGTTTAGGATTGAAACATATTTAATTATTTTCTTGGTTTCGAGGAATAAACTGTTTTAATAGCAGCTTCAATCTCTGTTAGCCTGGTGGTATGACTTTGAAATGTAGCGCGCGCCATGGCTGGCGTTGGCAACGACTTCAGCTTAGTAATAATAGTGTAATAATAAAATTAAAAATTGAAAATGTTTAGTTTTTAACTTGGTAAATTTTAGGAAGGAAGAAAGACTTCTAGTGGATTGATTTTTGTAGAATGAAAGAGTAGTAGACCTATAGTAGGTATTTAGTTAAGATAATAAATTGATTTTAATATGCCTCGCTGAAGATTAGGGGGAAAATGAGATGAAAATGACTTGTATTGAGTTGGATAGGTGATTTTAATGTAGGTGTGCTAAGATTGGTCAATGGAACCCTGTGATTGGTTGTTGAGAAGCCGGTAGTTTGAATGCTGTTTTTATTATTGAAGTTGCTGTAAGTTGTTCTTGTTGTTTGAAAATGGTTTATTTTACTGTAAATAAATGTTGGGCTATGATATGTTATGTTTATGGTATCTATGGACTTCTAGTGTTCTCTCCGGCTCGTCGAATGCCATCCCAGGCGATCAGCTCAAGCCCCAATCCCCAGACAGGCACCCAACGATCCCGGAGTCCTGTGTTCGGTCGTGGCTATGTTAATGTGATGGCAGAGAGTTGGGACAGTAGTTGGAGTAGCTGTGTGACTGTAGTGGCAGGTGGGGCTGAAGGGGGGGAGGGGGGAGGGCTGTTTGCAGCAAGAGTAGTGATGGGATGTTGGGACGAGTTCACTGCCTGGTGAATGCTTTCTGCCTGTGTTTTATGGCGTCTTTAATGCACTTGAACCCTGAGTAAGACGCCGCATGGTTGCCCCAACAGTTTACACACGTGGGGTTGTCCTTAGGTACCGTACAAACAGAGTGGCGATGATTATCACCACATCTGTTGCAGCGGGTATCGTGACTGCAATTCGCGGCGTCGTGGTGCAAGCGCTGACAGTTAAAGCACTGTATTATGAGTGTATTAGTGGCTTAGGTGGCGTAGTTGGTAGCATGCTGAACTGCTGTTCCCATGATAGTGGGTTCAAACCCGGACGAAGTCATCGGATTTTTAAGAGCGTTAAAAATCCTTCAGTATGCCTTCCTTCGGAGGGGAAGTAAAGCCGGCGGTCCAATGTCATAGATTTATGGCATGTAAAAGATCCTTACACATACTAAACTTGTGTGGAGCTAAATTTCTAGGTTAGATTTCGTTGGAACGCTCTATCAAAGTTCCAACCTCCACCACTAGGTTTCATTGATATCTAGTAGCGAAAATTGTAACTACTTGAAATTGAACGGAACGTGTAGCTCACCCTCTAGGTGTCCGCTGGAAGCAGCTACAGACTCTGGCGAGCCGAACATGTCCTGGGACACTCCCGTCACTAAAAGCCATACGATAAATTATATAAATAAATTAGTCTATTGTGTTGGATGATCGCGTGGCGGCGTCGCGGGGCCTGTGTTGGTGTATTTGGTTTGCTGTTTGAAACTCAGGCGAGAATTAAATTCCCTGGCTTCGCCAGGAATCGAACTTGGACCTCTGAGAAGACAGCCAAGAATGCTAGCCTCTACACCACGTGGTGAATTCACTACTACAGTCATTACAATTGCATGGGTTATCAGACAGTTTCCAAAAACGCACACCCATGTACACGGGACTGCATGAGTACGATGTCGCCGAGTCCTTAAATAAACCAATATACGTAAAGAAATTCAATGTGTAACTCTTCATTCACTAGATAACGTTTGTGACCCGCTCACGGTGGAGCGGCTAGCATGCTTGGCTGTCGCCCCAGAGGTCCGTGTTTGATTCCCGGCTCAACCAAGGAACTTTAATTATGGTGTGAGAGCTGGAACGGGGAACACTCAGCCTCGTGAGGCCTAACTGAGAAGAAGAGGTTTACATTCCCATCGATTCCCACCTCAGCAACCCAGAAAGTGGTATTCCATGGTTTCCCCATTTCTACTCCAGGCAAATGCTGGGATGGTTCCTAACTTAAGGTCATGGCCGCCTCGTATCCAATCCTCATCTGAATTACAAACCCACTAGTACAGCCATCACAATAACACAGGCTATCACACATATTCCACACATACCCAATAGGCTTATACACGGGGCTATATATTTGACCACGGTGTTGCAGCCCCTAAAATAAGCAACAGCAACAAAATCTGATATGATCGTGTTGCAAGCCATTTTTCAGTGTTGCCTTAGTAATTGAAACTTAATGTTTTTCAGTTGGCCAACTTGATTGTACCCAATTGTATTGGCTGTTTTCCTAATTCTGAAAAAAAAAAAAAAAAAAACATGAGATTAATATACAGGGTGCTTCTAAATTCCCATTGAAAACTTTGAGGGCTTGTATTGGGGACGGCGCTCTGTCCATATTCTGCTGCTTGTCGTATGAGTACAATTACAGGTGGGGCTCGATGTGAAAACCACCGACGTCAGCACAGACACGGTACCATGTTCTGGTACACACTATTACCAATCTCTGGTCCTCCAACATCCGCCGCATCCATTACCCACACCAGTAGGTCTCTCTCGATCTCGTAAATCAAGGTTTTCATGTGACCCCACAGGTAGTATCCTTGCGGTGTCAAGTCAGATGAACGTTCAGGCCAAGCAATCAGGCCACCACGACCTATCCACTGTTGCCCAAATCTGTGCTATAGATGATCCCGGACCATAGGTGAAAAAGGAGGTGGTGCGCCTTCATTCTGAAACCATAATATGTTTTGACGCACATGTTGTGGCACATCGTCTAATAACTCATGCAGTACGTCTTCAAGGAATACCAAGCACGCGGCATCCGTGAGATTTCGTGGAAGAAGGTAAGGAATTTTATTTTAGAACTTTAAAGGTTCATACTGGTTCCGTTTTGATGAACTAATTGAGTAATAAATAGGTTGAAAGTTCCGCCTAATCAATACTTTTTATTAAAGAAAGATCACTGTGTGGTCATTGGGACATGTTTCAAGGCCTAATTATTGCTGGCCACTTCATCAGCCGATAAGAATAAATTAATACATGTCAAAGACATAAGATAAAATATGTATAGCGTAACCCAAAAAGTTCCTTGTTATTAAACCTTATATGGTGCACCATATAGAAGGACTAGCAGAAGAACCCATTCTTCGAACGGTCTCCGGTATTAATAACCACACGTTATCAATTGAGATACTGTTCCAATGATTAGGGGCTTGTCATTCCTTCATAAATTTATCAGAACGAAGTTAGTTTTCTGGGTATATCGCAGACACTGTTAATTTAAGGGCCGTAAGATGTGGATTTCTGAGATCATTTATAAACTCCCTTGTTTTGTGTCACACATTGAAAAGCGCAACAAATGCTTTGGTCGTCCTTCTAGGATAATTTTCATTTTTCGCCTATTTTAGCATGTATTTTGAAAAGCTGTTCCTTTTACCCACCCTTCTTTGAGAAGTACGTTAGAGAGTTTTCTAAATGATTGGTGTATTGATTCATGGTTACAATAGCTAATTTTACGATGATCCAAGAACCCGAACATGAATTATAGGCGTAGCCTACATAAACATAAAGATATATCAACCACACAGTATCAAATAAAATCATCTTTACGATGAACCCGTTTCTCGATAAAAATATGATTAGTTAAAATGTGCTCTCAAACTAAATTCACCTAACGTGTACTTCCTGACGTGAAAATAATAATGAAAACCTCGTAGACGAAACGCAATATATGTCAAATTAAAACTGACCCTCATCGTTGTGGAAATCCCCATCCCCAGAAAGACCCCTTTAATAAATTATAAAGGCTCGTGGTGCATGAAAATTCGGGATTTTTAGCCTCCAATGGCCCAAATTCCCAAAAGCTGCAAAAACACTATTCCAATTCAGGAATTTTTGAAAATGATGCTCCTGTTTGGAGATATAAGCCTAATAGACCATCTGTACAACATATCGCGTATCAGACGTGTAAGTCACGTATAACAACAAGTTCCGTGACGAACTAAAGAGCCTACTTTTCATGCCAATGATTATTCTACAGTATATGACCCTATCTAGAATAATTACGAAATTAAGTTGGTGATATCGAAATTTCTGATTAGTTCGAAATATACATGTAACCTAATAGAGCACTACAGTTGGCAGCCCTGGTGACTGAATATATTCTTAGTTCCATCTCTTAAGATACAGAATACAAAATTTGGTTGAAGTTACATAAAGTTAAACATTGGATCTAACAGCGCGCGTAAAATCATGTTGGCAACAATGACATACATGTATTGGTCAGAAATAATCTGAAATAGTATGATCAATTGTTGTGTGAATTTTGAATGAAATACATAAGTTAGTATAGAAGTTACATGCATTTTAAAATTGGTCCTATCAGCAGGCTTAGCATCATGTTGGCAGCACTGGCGTAGGCCTATATTAGTTACTCCAAATTAATCTAGAATGCCAGGTCCTACACGTGTGCAAAGTTTAGAGCTATTGGCTTGCATACGTTCTGATATATTGATATTAGGGTAACAAAGAGACAGTATTTATTAACAGTAGGCAGCCCTAGTTACTCTTAAGAATCGGCATAGTCATATCTGTTATGGTACACATAGCACACACGAAATTTGGTTGACATCCAAATGATAGTACAGAAGTTACATGTATTTAAAGTCCAACCTCTCAGCAGGCTTAGAATCATGTTGGTAGCACTGACGTATATAAGTTACTCCAAATTAATCTAGAATGTCAGGTACTATACGTGTGCATAGTTTAAAGCTGTCGGCTTGCATACTTTCTGATATATGGGTATTTGGATGTAAAAAATTGAGAGCATTTATTAACAGTTGGCAGCCCTGGTGGCTCTTAAGAATACGCTCAGTCATATCTGTTTATGTACCCATAGCACATACGAAATTTGGTTGAAATCCAATTGATAGTGTAGAAGTTATATACATTTAAAATTTGGATTTATCAGCAGGCTTATAATCATTTTGGCAACACTGCCATGTATGACCTCCTGGAAATTAAACTGCAATATTATTATCTATACGTGTGCTAATTTTGAAATAGCTCCCATTCATACCTTCCAGGATATCCAACATGGAGCTCAAATTTCAATTGCGATTTTTCAGCAGTTGGTAGTACTGACATCATTTTCAAATATGGCCGTGAGATATTCAGGTATAGATCTTTACTCCTACCAAATTTTGTTTCGATTGCTGCAGCCGTTTAGGAGTTGATAGGGGGACACACACACAAACAGACAGACAGACAGAAGGATAGACAGACAGACACACACACATTTGCCTGATCTCATAAGACTATTTTTCCTCATTTTTGCAAAATGTGAAAAGTAGGCTAAAACTTCTAGGGTACCCCTTGACCCCCTTAATCGCATTGTTGAATTTTACAGTCTATGTTTGATTCCAGGATAACCTTATAGCCATTTGCAAACTTTCTCCGAAATTTAATAAATTAAGTGGCATCGCTTCTTACAGAAATAGATGGAAAGTTGGATGTCACCTCTTGTGACACTGTTGTCATGGTTACCGGCTTGCATTACTCCATTAGTTTCTTTTTGTTGATGTTCCTCTTCTACTTTCGGATGGGCCAGCTGAGGATCACGACGTTCAACTTTTCAGCTTGGCGAGGGACTTGATGTTTTCCCAATATTCGCGCATTCTCTGGCTATGTTTCTCCTTCCTCTCTTTTATCCAGATGATGCCGGTTTTCTTACAGGGTGGTCTGTCCTGAAAACTCTACTGTTTAAGTATTTTTCTGAGATGTGAGCGGCTTCTAATATTACTTTTCATTATCTTCGGTTCTTGGATATCATTGTTAACTACTGTTAGCGACGGTGTCACGCTCTTTCTCTTCCCCTAGTAGTTGAGAAGCCGTTTGGTTAGTCTTGTTTGGTTCATCCATGAGACATGTTCATAGAAAGCCAGACGTCTCTTCTTGGCCACATCTGTGATTTTCTCAGTATACTTAGTATACGGGGCGCTTTCAACCTAGGGAGCCTACATGACAGGGTCATCGGTTCGTGCCGGCCATTGTGAGGAGGCGCAGGTCCAAAGGTTGCCAGCCGACGGGAACAGAAGGAGCTACTTCGGGATATTTGCTGCGGAGGTAAGACTCTAAGATTCTGTTAGGTAGTCAGCCCGAAGGCTGGTTGGATCCTCAAACAGTACCGCCGTTAGGTTATGTGAGTAGATAACCACGAAAACCCAAGGCAGCACTATATTGAGGCGTACTAGGCAAAAAGAGGAGTGAGGTTGTTTGCCATTGCTTTCTTCACTGAGTCAGAACAGTAGTACTAACCCTATGAGTAGAACCTTTCACAACATCCACAGGCATTGACTGTGCCCTGAATGTCATTACTAAGCACCACCCATACCTCAGTAGCTTCCATATAATCACAGCCATGAGTGAGACTGAGACATCGGTGAAAAGCCATATTCTATTCCAGCCTGTGCCAACAGACAAATGCAAATGTACTGCATTCATCAAGGGATGGCAAACAGGACATACTACTGCAGGTTAATTGTCAGAGTTTAGGAAATAAATTAATTGAATTTTGGAATGTTGTAGAGACGTATTCTCCGGACATCGGCATTGCTACTGAATCTTGGTTATATGAGGATATAAATAGTAATGAAATAATTCAAGGGACATACGAAATGTACAGAAGGGATCGGGTGAAGCGAGGTGGTGGGTTATTTATTTGTGTGCGCAAAAATATAGCTAGTTTCTTAAAGTGGGCTGATACGGATCATGAAATGTTATGTGTACAAATTTCGGATCAAGGGAATAAATTCCCTCTTCAGGTGATAGGGGCGTATAGAGCACCGAAAGATAACTTTTCGCTTCTCGACACATTGTATGATAAAACTTGTACGGGTCATCATTATCATCGGCTTTAACTCGAATCCGAGTATAAATCTTCTTCCTTCAGTCCAGTTTGTGGATGTGTTTACGGTGACTAAAGAGTCCAATCCTGGCATGGAACAAGCGTCCACACATGTCACATAGTATTGCTGGAGGAGGACGTGGTTGGGCTGCTCGAAGTTTCCTAGCTTGACGCTTGGCCTCTTCATGTGTGCGTCGATCCCTTTCAAACGTCTTTACAGTATCTGAGATGGTACGGCGCCAAGTTGAGCGGTCCTCAGCCAGCAAGTCCCAGGTTTGTGAATCAAGACCTGTCAATTTCAGGGTCTGCTTATATTGGTCCTTGTAGCGCCTCTTAGGACCACCATGAGGTCTGGTGCCATAGCATAACTCACCATATAGCATTTGACGTGGTAATCTCACATCATCCATCCGATGGACATGACCAATCCATCTAAATTGGTGACCTATTATGGATGATTCTATGCTGTTGATTTGAGCCTTTTCCAGAACAGCAATATTGGTAATGCGGTCTTCCCATTTAATCCTCAGGATTGATCGAAGTTTTTGTAGGTGGAAACGCTCAAGCTTCCTAAGATCACGTCGGTAAAGGGTCCATGTTTCACAGCCATACAACAATGTAGAAATGACTACTGCTTTGTACACCATAAGCTTTGTACTCATGGACAGATCTTTATTCATGAAGACCCGGTGCGCTAATCGTCCATATGCTGCATGGGCTGCGCCAATTCTCTTATCCACATCCTGCTCACAGGTACAGCTCACAGAAATGGCACTGCCCAGGTACGAGAAGTGATCTACCTGTTCTAATGGCAAATTTGAGATGGAGATATTGAACTGAGGAATAGGTGTGCCTGGTGAAGGTTGTGCCAAGACTTTTAGTCTTATTGACATTTATAGTAAGACCAAAGCGATCACATGCACTTTTGTAACAATTAACTGACTCTTGCAGCTCTTCTGGTGTGAGAGTTGGCGACGCAGCATCATCTGCATACAACATGTTAGTAACCTTAGTAACCTGAGTTTTCCTCGAGGAGCGGAGACGAGTTAGGTTGAAAAGCCCTCCATCAAAACGATACTTGACCTCCACACCTGGGATGTTTGTGGGTGAATCATAAAGCACTGCAGCCAAGTACAGCGCAAAAAGCATTGGAGCCAGAACACATCCTTGTTTTAGTCCATGGGTAATGGGAAATTCATCGGACATCTTATTCTGATGGCTAACCTGACCTGTCATGCCATCATGGAGAGCCTTGATTAGATCTACGAAACGCTGTGGGCAACAAAACCACTTCAGCACTGCCCACATGGCTGGTCTTGGAACCGAATCAAATGCCTTTTCCGAGTCATAAAAGACAAAGAAGAGTGGATTTTTCTTGTAGCTGTCTCACACAGAAAATCAAGTCAATTGTGCTTCTGGAAGCTCTAAATCCGCATTGTGTATCTGGGAGGATCTTCTCAGAGACAACCTTGAGGCGGTTAAGAAGAAGTCTTCCAAGAATCTTCCCCACAATTGATAGCAGTGATATACCACGGTAGATGCCACAAACACTGCGATCACCCTTTTTAAAGATAGTGACGATAGTGGCATTCTTTAGATCTCCAGGTACCTTTCTTGATTCCCATATTCTGAGGATAAGGATGAAAATTCTTGTTTTGAGGGAATGACCTCCGGCTTGAATTAGTTCCAGAGGGATGTTATCTGGGCCAGGTGCTTTTCTGGGTTTCAATTGGGTGAGAGCTGCACTGAATTCATGATAAGTAGGAGGTACTGCCAACCACAGTTGTTCAGGTTGTTGCGGCACATCACAGAGGAAGTCTTCAGCAGCTTCTGATGGACGATTTAGGAGATTGGAGAAGTGCTCCTTCCAGCGTTCCAAGATTTCTTGACTATCAATAAAGGTAGTAGAATTATCAGCGCTTTTCAGTGTACCTGATGATGAGCGAGATGGTCCATATATTTCCTTGAGTACTGCATAGAAGTTCCTCAAGTCTCGAGCATTGGATAGTCTCTGCAGTTCCTGAGCCTTCTGTTGCCACCAAGTATTTTTAATCTGCCTTATCTGCGTCTGGCATTTACCCTTGAGTTCCAGTAGTTTATCTCTCTTTGTGTTGGAAGTTGGGTCTTGAAGATGGGCAAGATAGGCATTCCTTTTGGCATTGATGAGAGACAGAATTTCCCCATTGTTGTCATCAAATCAGTCTTGTCTTTTCCGCACTATAAGACCAACGGTTTCCTCAGCTGACTGTGTGATAATCTTCTGTAATGTGGCCCATTCTTGCTGAATATCATTTGTTATTGGGTTTTCTGATAACTGGGTGACGATCCTGTTCCCAAAATGTTTGTAGATGGATTCATCCTGAAGTTTGGATGTATTAAACTTCTTTCTTGACAAATTTTTGATGTTCCTGGGTGGTTTAGGTCTGATGGATATCCTGAGCTTACATATAAGAAGTTTATGATCTGTCCAACAATCGTCTATATTCCTTGCTGTTCTGGTAATAAGAGTGTCCTTCTTATCACATTGCCGGTTAATGATATAATCAAGAATGTGCCAATGTACGGGTAATGCTATGAAAAAGAGCATAATAATTGCCGGAGATTTAAACCTCCCCAAAGTAGACTGGTCTGGTGAGTCAACTAGCTATGGTCAAGCTCAGAGCGCTGCAAACAAATTCTTAAGGAAGGGTGGATTTTCCCAAGCAGTTGACTTCCAAACTAGAGGCAATAATACCTTAGATGTTTATCTCGTAAGGCCTGTAGAGCTGTATATTAACTGTCTGAAAGTACCAGGAATTAGTGACCATTCTGGGGTAGAATTAAATATTAGATACGGTGACATTACAAAATTAGACACTGATGTAGCAAATAAGATCATATTCCAGTATCGCAGGGCGGATCAGGGCAAATTTCATGGGTATTTAAATGAGCTATTTGTGGGATGGGCATCGTAAGGAAATCACATTAATATCCTGTGGACTAACTTTTTGAAAATTTTAAATAGCGCTATTGATAAATTTGTTACATTTAAATTACTGAAACAAAACCCAGATCCTGAGTATTACACACGGAAAAACAGGAGTCCTAAACGGAAAATTAGGAAATTATACAATAAAAGACATGATAGTGACAAGTATATGTTGATATTTAAGTCCTTATCAAGAGAGCTTGTCTTAAAAAAGAGGGCTGCTCATGACAATTATATGCAAGGTTTACTTGGTTCGGGAGGCGATGGGTGGAAAAAAAATATAGTTATGTTAGGAGGAGAAAGGGAAATTCAAATAATGTGTCGATGATAATGTCCGGTGACGGTAAATTAATTACTGAGAAGCAGGCCATTGCTAATGAATTAAATGTCTTTTATGGTAGTGTGTTCAATAAATCCAATAGCTGTGTGTTGGACCTTAACGGTGAAACAGTGGCTCCACTTCTCCAAATAAACCAGTCAGCAATTGTAAAGCTAATACAAACATTACATTACAATATATCGAAGGGTCCTGATAATATTGTTAGTGAAGTACTTAAACTAGGAGGTAGGGCCGTTGCACGATACTTAGAGGTGATGTTTAATGTGTTCATAAACAATGCGCAAATCCCGGATGACTGGAAAAGAGCCCAATATTTAAGGGAGGGAGCAGACTTGAATTGGGCAACTACAGGCCGGTTAGTCTTACGTCCATCGTTTGTAAACAGATGGAGCATCTCATTTGCGACTACTTGAGGGAACAGTGGGAAACATTATCATGGATTAATGATGATAGGCAACATGGATTTCGGAAAGGTTACTCATGCGAGAGCCAGATGCTATGACTCTTTCAAGATAGTAGCGAATCGTTAGACGATGGAGTTTCAGTCGACGCCGTAGTTATAGATTTTGCGAAGGCATTTGATGTCGTGCCGCATGGCATGCTACTCCATAAATTAGCTTCGACGAAGATTGATAGAAGAGTAATTTTATGGATCCAAGAATTTTTGACGGGTCGTTCCCAGAAAGTGAAAGTTGAAGACCGATTCTCGGATGAAATTACCGTAACGTCGGGTTTCCCTCAGGGCAGCGTAATCGGAACTTTGTTATTTTTGGCGTTTATAAATGACTTACCAAATGGGATTCGCAGTGACTGTCGATTGTTTGCGGATGATTGTGGAATATATCGAAAGATACATGACTCACAAGACAATGCAGTACTTCAAGATGACCTGAACCTGGTCTATAAGTGGGCGATTGAAAATAAAATGAAAATAAACACAAGAAAATGTAGTCTAATAAAAATAGGAAAAGTGCGAAGGCAAGATTTTCAATATAACATTGGCTCGGAAATACTTGTAGAAGAAGATTCTTGCAAATATTTGGGCGTTCGCGTAAGAAATGATATGAAATGGAGTAGTCATATAGGATGTGTATGTTCTAAAGCTTACAAATCCCTGCACTTTGTAATGAGGGTATTAAAAGGAAGTAGTACCTCTGCTAAAGAATTAGGATATTTGTCACTTGTGAGACCTATTCTGGAATACGCCTCGGCAGTTTGGGATCCATATCAAGCTGGGCTCATAAATGAGTTGGAAATGGTACAAAGAAAGGCTGCTAGATTTGTGCTCAGTGACTTTAATCCCAGGAGCAGTGTGAGCCGTATGTTAACGAAACTTGGGTGGGAATCACTTAAGGCTAGGAGGATGAAATCTAGTCTCTGCGCTATGTACAACACGTATACAAATCAACCAGCATTGGGTGAGATAACAAACGTATGTAAAAGCCTATTTATATGGGTAGGGGCGATCATCCTTTCAAAGTTAAGGGCTGACCACAGCGAACAAATTATGGTAAATATTCTTTCGTAAACCGTGCCATTGATAATTGGAACTCTCTATCTGCCGCAGTCTTAGAGCCTTTTCCCAAACATATAGGTGTGTTTATGAAAAGACTGACTATTTGTGTAAATACTCCAGTTTAATTGTTAGTGAATTGTTATGTACAACTATTTATTTGTTATGTATATCTAATTATCCACCGGGTGACACACCCCCAATTGCAAATAAACTAACGTATTGTACCCGATACCTAGTTGAGGCTATCGGCTACGCCAGCTGACATTGAGCCGTAGTTGAGATTTATGGGAAAAGTTGTAAAGATAGCGCTCAAATCGAGTCGAGAGGAATGCTAGGAATTGACGTAGAGGGCCTAGGATCAAGAAGGCACTGCCAGTCAAACAGATGGAATTATGGGAGGAATATTAAAGTTTTATTAAGATCTTTTTGGAACAGTATATTTAATCATCTCAGAAGAGAAGAAATAACAAGCATTATATATGATAATAACTTGAAGAAAGACAGATAATCCCTTAAGTTATTGTATGACTTAATAGCCGAGATGATGGGAGTCGAGATTATATTTGTGACGCATGAACACAGTAGGTGGGGGATGCATCACGTGACTGCGCCAGGTACGAGCTCCTCAATGCAGTCCAGAGACATCAGTCGAGTTCAGCCAGCGAGCTGAGTGGTACCCATGCGCAGAGCGTACGGCGAAGCTGAACGGTGCACTGCACTTGTTACGTAAAGCGAAGGCGACAGTATTACTTAACCAAGCAGAGAGCAGGAAGTAGGTCAGTGAGACAAGGCGAACAACGCAGGGCAGACGGCGAGAAGACCGGTTACGCGGCAGGCTGTACGGGCCGTGTACGGAGGAGAAAAGCCGGGGTTCAGAACAGCATTGTAATACGAGTTTGAGAACTTTATTTCGAGCTGCATTTTATAACGCAGAACAGTATAGCAAAGTGACATGGCGAGGCCGGCTTTAAGCGTAGATCATTCTGGAACAATGCAGTAGATCCGAGCGGGCTAGTTCCGACTTTTATACGCAGGCAACATTAAATAAGCTGAACTTCATTTCAACATTCAGTTACAACATTGAGTTGGGACTTATATTCAGTAATGGAATTGTGCAGGCAGATAGTTACAATATACTGCAATTATGAACTTAGATATTCAAATTACATTACGACTATGCATTTCATAGCGGAATATGTAGAGCGACCATAGGGTCCAAACAACATTAACGCTTTTAAGCAAACGAAATGTTACAATTAAATGCACTTATGAACATTGGCATGTGCGTTAATAGAATTCTTTTTCCTGAATTATCATAAAATACCGAGTACGAACACAGCTACAGGGTGTTTCAAAAACTTATACACTCTCATAAATAAAACTTATTTTCTACAAGTGAGACTTAACCGCTGTGGAGATTGAACTTTTAACAAGCGAACCGAACATTGTATGGGACAGTGGCGTAACATAGAAGAGGAATATGGGGTACGCTGCCTTTATGAACTTTTACGTAAGGATTTGGACAGTATCCATTATGGATAACATGCAGTTCATCATGTCGGAGTAAACGAAGAAGAGGAGGTCTAACAGCTGATTCACTTGGGATATGGAGGCGATCGTTTTCGCGTGGGTGAAACGATATTCACGTCGATCTTTCGAGAAATTTATTACACATAAGAATAATCGATGATCTTGGAAATATAATAACAGCTGATATGAGAAGGTACTGTAAGAGTTATGACTTTCTAATATGACTTTTTCATGAACACTCGGCATACATGTATATATATTTTTCTAGTAGGAGTTCTACGATTATTTAGACATGGCTTAAACATTATTTGCTCCAAGTTTTGCTAGAATATGGCGTTACCATATGATATGGCAGGCACCATTATACGAAATTCTCACCATTGGTTGGCTTCATTAAGCAGATGTTTGGTCTTTTAGACTTTTTTTCCAGTAAGGATAGTTTTTCTTGGACAGTTATTTTTTTTGGCGAGTATTTCGAACTCGTGATCTGCAATTGGATTATTTAAATCACTTCGTCAGTTCATTGCATACTAGCGAGTATGTATTGTTCATCAGTAGGGATTTTTCCATTGGATTGTTTGGAGATATTAAGATGTTATTCACTCAAGTGAATGAATATCGCTTTTATGTGACAACTAGAGACTTGTTGATTCCAATCTGGTACATTCACTCATGAGACGACGAGATGGGGCCTTTCGTATTTATACGATTGCGTGGTGGTACACATCTTTACCCATCGTTCAGGGCATTATCATGTTAGACGACGGGGCGAGGCCTTTCGTATTTATACGATTGTGTGGTGGATACTCATCTTACTCGCCATTGAGGGACTCATTTTTATCATCCGAGTGTACTTGAGATTGTAAGAGGATCAAACAAGGAACTACTAGTCACATATAAGTCGAATTTTGTTAAATAAATTAAAAATACATGTCAGCAGGGTTACATTTCGTAATTCTTGTTTTCCAATCCAATATTTTGTTGCTATACTCTTTTGAGAGTACTTTCAATTTAACAGCTGATACAGTTGATGCTTTTGATAATTTTTATGATTGAGTTTGATACCTTTGAGAAGGATTTAAAGTAGTTGAATCTTGTAAGATGAATCATTAATGGTCAGATTTATTTTAAGGCAGATCAGTATTGCATATTTCGATGTGACAGATTATAGCACATTGGTGTTTTTCTGTGAACTGAATTATGAGAATTTTAAGAGAATTTATGCTATTTGAAAGCAGATTTTGTATTTGATTTCGATTACTAATGTAATATTTTTCCTAATTGTTTGAGAAGTTGTCTATGTGATCAGATTAATTCCAGTTATTGGAGATTGTGTGCGTTGATAATTTGAAGCCAGTTATGTATTTATGTAGATCATGCAGCGTGATTAAGTGAAGTTTGTGATAGGCATTTTGTGGAAGTTGCCAAGTGGAAGTTGCAATATTGCTAATGTATTTTGAAGCAGACATGAGGTTGTCGAACCCAGTCTAGCATAATTTTTGAGATTCATGCTGTGCGCTGAATATTTATGGAGTTTTGTGGAATAATTGTGGTATTCAAATGTGATATTTGATAAAGTGAAAATATATAATGTAATTGTGGATAGTGAGATCCAACGTGAATTTGTGAAGGCAATAATATTTTTTGGCATGATAATTAAATACGAGATATAACTTGGAAGTGATAAAACTGTAAGACAACGTTCTATAAACCCATATTAAACAATTTGTTAGGAAATTAAACAAATAAATAAAGTTGATAATACAAGATTTTCTGATAATAATAATTAATGAAATAATAATCTGAAATTTAAGCATATTAATGATCTGACCTAATGAAATAAAAATCAGAATGACTAGATGAAATAATAAAAATCTAAATAACCAGATGAATAAAATTTAAATAAGTTGATAAATTAAATTTTAGAATAAATCAATGAATTAAATAAATGGATGAATTAAAGATTGAATAAATAAGCTGACTTAAATAAATTAATAGACGATTGAATAGATGATGAATAACTGAATTACAAGGTGATAATTAATTAAAGAAGCTGATGATTAATAAATTTAAATGGATTTAAATAAATTTAATTGAGAGATATAATTTGAATGATTTGAAGAATTGCAACTTGGATTGATGAATTAAACGATTTAATTTTGATGATGATGATTATAACCAATGAATAGTGGATTTTCTGTGATTCACAAACCAGCAATGATTAATGACAGTGTAAATAGTGTAAATTAGTTATTCGATGTTTAGGAGCATTTTACTAACATATTCAGCATTTGAATAATGCCATGCAAGCCATAAATTATGTGATATTTAAAATATGTGATTATAATATGTGTGTTTAGACAGATTAATAATATTTTTACATCCACATTCATGATGTTAATTTAAAGAGAAATTAGGTCTCAGTTATCACGAATGTCAGTGACGCAAAGACATAGTGCTACGGTGATCCTGAGAACCCAAGAGAACTTTAGAAATTGTTCCTATTTTATGTGGATTAAATACACTTTGAGTAGAATGGAGATGGTTCGATTTTCTGGACAATGACAATTTAACGTTGGCATTCGACCATGCTCTCAGGTAGGATGAGTGTTTAATACAGTATGTCTGTCTGACTATCAAAGTTGAATTTTTTTTTTATCTTAGTTGTGATCTGATGATGATGGGATTTTCCTATTTTCTTTCCTTGTCTTAATTAGGGCTTAACCAGGAATGATGTGGTTTGCTAGGGATTCAGTTGATGGCGCCCATTGATATTTGTATTTTTTTAATTAAATTTAAACCCGTAACGACCCTGGAGATACTTTATCTCGTGTTACCCTCTGCTTTTGAGATATTTCAACTGAATTTCCGACACATTCCTTATTTGACTAGAGGTTCATTTAACTCCGCTCTGTCCTGGAAATCCAGGAATGCGATGTAATAGCAGATGGGTCATCGCATCCCCAGGACGAACGGGTACAGTATGAATGAATGAATATAGCTCCTGATTTGGTCTTCTGCTGTACTCGTCATCTATTTATTAGTTTATAAAATAAAAGAGTGCCATATCCCCTCCAGGGACGTAGGCGACCTGAATAAGAGCCCTTGACTAAGTCAAGAGATCACTAACCAGGCATCCCGAGCCGGAGGTTGCGTGTGGTAGGGTTGCCAGTTCCGTTCGACTCCTCCTCCTACCATAGCATCTGGCAGGTTCCCATTTTGCATCACGAGGTTGGGAGACCCCGTACCAGATCATACCAAAAATTTTAAATTATTGGCAGAGCCGGGGATCAAACCCGGTACCTCGGGGATGACAGCCAACAATGCTAGCCACTGCGCCACGAGGTGGTCTTTATTAGTTTATTAAATGAAATTAGTTTTCTGGGAATATCTCAAAAACTTGGTTTTAGAGCCTTAAAACGTAGTAGCCTCCGAGCCACTGAGGGGCTGAAAATGAGTTTTGCTCGTCCTTGTACGCCATAATATAATAATAATCATAATAATAATTTAATAATATAGGGATAGGGATATAATAGACCTTTAGAACCCCTTGATCGCATTAAGCGCATTATGTACGTATTGATGAATTTTACAGCTTAAGTTGGTTCCGAGGTAACCTTAAAGCCGTTTGCGAACGTTCACAGTGATGTAATAAATGGAATGGCATTGCGTCTTACAGAAATAGATGGACTTCTGAAATTGTGTTGCCATGGTTACAGGCTTGCATTTTTTCAATCATACTAATATATAAAAATGAGATAGTGTGTGTCTGTCTTTCTGTCTGTCTGTCTGTCTGTCTGTCTGTTACTCAATAACTCAAGAACCACTGGTCCGATTTAAATGAAATTTTGCATGGATGTAGCTGATTTACCAGGTTTACATATAGAATACTTTTGATTTCGAAATTTTGGACTATTAAAAATGGCGACTATTTTAGTGACGTCATTAGAACCTTTGGTTTCAAAATTTCATATTTCCATATCAAATAAAAAGAGAACGGTAGGAAATAGAAAACTTTCGATGGCACATGCGAGCTTTGAAATTTAATTTCCTATCCGAAATGTCCTTATCACTTTTCGTGTATCTCCAACAGTTAGCGAGTAAAACAGACATTTGTGACGTCACTACATCCTTTGGTTTCAAAATTTCATATTTCCTTTTCAAATAAAAAGAGAACGCTAAGAAATAGCAAACTTTTGATGGTATACATGAGCTTTAACATTTAATTTTCTATCCGAAAGGTCCTTATCACTTTTCGTATATCTCCAACGGTTAGCGAGTAAAACCAGAATCTGTGCAATAAAACACGGTCAACACCGAGCGGTGCAGTATATCTCTCTATATATAAAAATGAAAATTTGTGTGTTTATCTCTGAATTTCTACGGAAATTTGAGATGTTTAAACGTTTCAGACTGTTTTATGATGGATGCGCGCGAAAATAATTTTGTTTGTTTGTCTGTCTGTTTGTTTGTTTGTCTGTGGACAAATTTGTTCCCTTATAACTCGAGAACGGCTGGATGTATCAACGTAAAATTTGGTACAGATATCCATCAGAGGCACGACACCAATCATTAATGTAACTCTTCTCCGTACCTCTCATAAAAGGGGGCCTACCCCTTAAAATACATGCTGAAATAGGCGTAGAAGGACGAGACAAAACTCATTTTCAGCCCCTCAATGTGAGAGACAAAACTCGGGTCCCCGAAAACCACATTTTAAGGACCGAAGACCAACCGTTTTTTAGATATTCCCAGAAAACTAATTTAATTTAATAAACTAATGAACGAATGCAAGCCAGTAACCATGCCAACGGATTCTCAGAGGTCCCATCTATTGCTGTAAGACGCAATGCAATTCCATTAATTACATTAGTGTGAAAGTTTGCAAACGGCTAGAAGGTTATCACGTAACCAAAGCCGTAAAATTCATCAATACGTTTAACGCGCTTAAGGGGATCAAGGGGTACTCTAGAATTTTTTCACGCGATTTACACCTGCGGGTGTGGTACGGCAGGTCTATTATATTCCTATCCCCATATTATTCATTCATTCATTCATTCATTCATTCATTCATTCATTTCGTATAGGCCATCTATGGACCGCGTCATTCCAACCGTCTCCTACTGGCTTTGATGTTTGCCCTGTACGCCCGCATTCGTTCTCGGTGGACTTCCTTCCGTTCCTGGGTCCAAATCTTTCCCGTTTTCAGCTTCGGTTTTTCTTGGAAACCTTTACAAGCTTGAAGTTTCCCTTTGAGTGGGACGCACTCCTGAATGTCTGTTGGTGTAATCCCCACTTCTTTCAGATCTTTATCCAGTTCAATGAACCAGGCCCATTTTGTTTTCCTCTCCTGAAAGTAAGTTATGTTGCGGTTGGTCAGTCTCGCTGGGCTCATTCGTTTCACATGCCCAAAAATGGTAACCTTCTCTTCCGGATGACGTTGCTTATCTTCTCCACATGAGTATATAGGTCATGGTTATGCCGTTTTCTGTATTCCCCATTATCTTTGATGGAACCCAATATCTTTCTCAAAATTTTTCTTTCTTTGGCCTCCAGTTTCTCGACCAAGCCTTGTTCATCGTGTGGCATTCAGAAGCATGCAAGACTTCCGGACGGATGACACTGCAGTAATGTTTTAGATTTGTGTTGAAGGATATTGACCTTTTCATATAGATGTCCTTAGTTAAATGGTAGGCCTTTTCCATTTTGCTCAAGCGCGATGTGAATGCTTCTTTCTCTGATAATATCCCTTCCCTGACCCGTCCTGAAAAGAAAAGTACATGGCCATTGGCTGAATAAAAAATAATAAAAAAATAGGTGTTATAATTTCTCCCTATATTATATTATTATTAGTATTATATTATGGCGTACAACGACGAGACAAATCCCCTCGGTGCGAGCAACAAAACTCGGGGGCCCTGAAGGGTCCTCGAAAACTACATTATAAGGCTCTAAATCCAACAGTTTGTGAAATATTCCCAGAAAACTAATTTAATTTAATTTAACAAACTAATGAAGGAATGTAAATCGGTAACCATGAGAACATTATCTCATGGGGTGGCATACAACTTTCCATCTATTTCTGTAAGAAGCAATGACACTCCATTTATTACATTTCTGTGAAAGTTTGCAAATGGCTATAAGGTTATCACGGAACTAACGTAGACCGTATAATTCATCAATGCAATTAAGTGGGTGAAGGGGTAACCTAGAATTTTTTCATGCAATTTTCACGTTCGACATATAGTACAGAAGGTCTATTATATCTCGAAACAGCAACATAATTTTCAAAAATTCCTGAATTGAACTAGCATTTTTTGCGTCTTTTAGGAATTTGGGCAATTTGAGTCTAGAGAAACTGAATTTTCATGCACCACAAGCCTTTATAATTTATGAAAGGGGTCTTCCTGTGTATGGGCACCTAGCACAACGTAGAGGGTCAGTTTTTATGTGACGTGTATTGCGTTTCGTCTACAAGACTTTCAATTGTATTTCACGTCAGGAAGTACACGTTAGGTGAATTTAGTCTGAGAGCACATTTTAACTATTTTTTTTTGTCGACATACGGGATCATCATAATGATGATTTTATTTGATACTGTGTGGTAGATATACCCATATTTGGATATCTGGGTAATATGATGTAGACAATAGAATTGTCTGTCTGTCTTTCTGTGTATCTTTATGTACGCCTATACCTCGTGTTCGGATGCTTGGTGCATCTTAAAATTAGGTATGGTAACCATGAGAGTCAATACACCAATCATTTATAAAACTCTTCACCGTACTTTTCATACAGTAGAAGGGTGGATATAGAGAAAAACTTCTCAATATATGCTTAAATATGCGAAATATAAAAATTATCCTACAAGGACGACCAAAGCATATGTTGCGCTTCTGAATGTGAGACAGATAATTCGGGAATCTATAAAGGGTCTCCGAAAACTACATTTTAAGGGCCTTAAATTAACAGTGTGTGTGATATTCCCAATAAACTAACTTCGTTCTGATAAACTTGGTGGAATGACAAACCACTAACCATTGCAACAGTAGCTCAATTGATATTGTCTGGTGTTAACTACGAACACCGTTCGAAGAACGGGTACTTCTGCTAGTAGCTTAATAAATGAAATTAGTTTTCTGGGTATATCTCAAAATTTGTTGGTTTTAGGACCTTAAAATGTGTTTTTCGAGGCCCGTAGGGCTCCCGAGTTTTGTTTCTCATATTGAGACGCTGAAAATGAACTTTCTTGCGTTTTTCTACGCCCATTTCAGCATGCATTTTAAGGGGGGTAGGCCCTCTATTATGAGAGGTATGGAGAAGAGTTACATCAATGATTACTTTCGTGCCTCAGATGGACTTCTGCACCAAATTTTACGTTGATCCACTCAGCCGTTCTCGAGTGATGCGCGTGCAAAGTTGTACACAGACAAACAGACAGACATACTTTTTTTTTGCGCGGGCCCAACCGTCATAAACCAGTCTGAAACGCGTTAATAACACAAACTTCCGTGGAAATTCAGAAAAAAAAAACTCTCATTTTTATATATATAGAGATGGGAAATTGAACGCCTAAATCAACACAATATGATGTATAATAATAATAATAATAATACTAATAATAATAATAATATCGTATGTCCTCGGGTGCCGGGTGCAAGCTTTGTTAATTGACACCCAGAGGGCTGCTTGCATGACGAATTTAATTCTCCTTGGAGCGCTATGAATGTCAAGGAGGTTAGATATCTAAGCTCCTTGACGTATACCGCTTTCTAGTAGAGAAATGAGGAACTTTGTGCTGGCGGAAAATCCCGAAATTAATTTTACCATTATGAACACGGCCTACTGAATTTAAATGGGTTCTTTAACATGCCAACAACGTATGACATGAGTATCGTGATTTTTGCCGCCTTTCAAAAATCACTTACCAAGGCCAGGAGCAAGCTTGGTGTTGGTAGTCCGACACTACAGCCACACACCCACCGTGGCAAACACAGTATGATGTATGAAAATATGAATGAAGTAATCATTTGAAACAAATTTGCAACAAATATTAAAATTCTAATGACCATTCAGTGATCTTTATTTAATAAAAAGTATTGATTAGGTGGAGAAGCCTCCGTGGCTCAGGCGGCAGCACGCCGGCCTCTCACCGCTGGGTCCGTGGTTCAAATCTCGGTCACTCCATGTGAGATCTGTGCTGGACAAAACGGAGGCAGACAGGTTTTTCTCCGGGTACTCCGGTTTTCCCTGTCAAAATTTCATTCCAGCAACACTCTCCACTATCATTTCATTTCATCTGTCATTCATTTAATCATTGCCCCAGAGGAGTGCATCAGGCCTCGGCAGCCGGCACGTTCATATCCTCGTCGCTAGATGGGGGCTTCATTCCTTCCATTCCTGACCCGGTCGGAGACTGGAAGCAGGCTGTGGATTTTCATTTCAGTTATATCTGGAAGCAAAGTTCCATCCGGAAGCAAAATTCCAAACTCAACTAGTGCTGCATAAATCCCAACAGATGGCAGAAAAATACCAGGGATAAACTCCGTACTCGAAAGCGAATGGGGAATATGAAAAGAAAAAGAAATCTTGAGTAACGTTTATAGACGGTCGAAGCATTCAACGGGTTAATGATATGTGAATTTTGAAGGGTAATCACCACTTTCAATATATAAACAAAAATCACATATAATTAACACATCTCGACTAGTAATGTTAGTTTTACTAATACTGCAACTAAATCAGGGTGCATACTATCAACCATACTTGTAGACATAGATTTAATAGCCCAAGTGTAATGGATCTGATGATGATCACTAGACGATCGAAACTGGTCATCTAAGTGCCGGCTATATATTGATTCCATGTTTTTCTTTCCTGGATTAAGAAAACAGCCGTTACAATTAGGTACAATCGTGTTGGCAGACTGAAAACCATCAAATTTAAATAACTGTTATGTTTGCAGATATGTTGGCCAAAGATAATTTGATTGGAGTCCCAGAATTAACAAATATGATCATTTCGGTTATGTTACAGCTTCGTTCCTTTAGAATATAGGCTAATCAATATTGCTGCATTAGCTTGAAACCCATTTTGCTGCCGGACTTACCGTAATTGAAGTGCTCAGTGAGTGTTGGAGTTCAGTGTGTTGGTCCTTTGTGAATGGTAGAACAGAGCTACCTGAAACTAAGCGTATTGTGTGTCGAGTAATTACTTCAGCTGAGCGCCCCTGCTTCCATTACATTCCAATGCGTAAACTGATATTCTGTGCCTACATGAGCCGCCGGTCCCGTACACAGTTGATCATACTCGAACAGCAATTGATAGAAATTAAACTCAGCCAGACATACCATTGCATTCATTGCGCAGGCCTCAATTCATACCAGTAGCTCGAGCTTGAGTTCTCAGTGCAGGCAACTATTTACTGTATATTACAGACTTACTGGTAACACAATACCTTCAATGCTCACCGACTCACCGTAAAAAATAATAGAGTAACAAAAGGAAGAACGAAGATAGTAGTTTTACGTTACCATTAATCTCAAGATCATAAGCCACGGGACCTCCCCTATACGTGGAATCCGACCCACAGGATATTTATTTATTTATTTATTTATTTTCATACGGAGGATGTCCTAGAGGGCAAGGCCCTAGAGTAGGTCTATACATTGTTATATAATAAGGAATATTAAATATTAGCGGTATTTAACATACAAATACAAAGTTACAAAGTATTTTACAATGACAGTAAGTTACTATTCAAAGTTTTATTAATTTTATAAATTAGCAAGTATCAGAGTGTAGATGTGAAGAATTGTTTGCAGGCTTTTTTGAATTTTAAGATACGATTTATTGACTTTATAGGTGCTGGGAGAGTATTATAATCCTTTATAGCCTGGGTAAATATGCTTTTGATGCCGTATTTAGAGGTGTAGACCCTGTGAATTGCAAGGTTCTTGGAATTTCTGGTGTTATACTCATAGTTTTGTCCTTGTAGAGGAAACTTTATTGTGCCTTTATACGAAAGTTCTCCACGTTTATGTATGTACAGAGAAGCAGATACTTTTATACAGATTTCTAGAAGGGGGATTCCTGAGATTCGAACGAAATCTGCTGTATGGCTGTGTAAGGAAAGTGAATAAACTGCTTTAATTGCCATTTTCTGGAGTGTACTTACTTGATTTAATAATGTGGTAGTGCATCTTCCCCAAATACTGCACATATATGTTATATGGTCATGTACTAGACTGTAATACAGTGTTTTTAATATATGAGATGGAAGAACATGTTGTACTTTGTATATTGCTCCTATTGCAGGAAGAATGTTTTGCTTTACTTTGTATATATGTTCTTGCCAGCACAGATGTTCATCAAAATTCAGGCCGAGATATTTTATTGATGAGACCCTTTCAATTACTGTATTATGTAGTGTTACAGGAATCATGGTTTCTTTGCTATTGCTAGGTTTAGTGATATATATAGTTTGTCTTTTTTGTACTAGGCAGCAATCCATTTAATTTACACCAGTTGTCCAGGACTTTTAAATCATCATTTATTTTTGTTGCAAGTTCTTGTTTGGATTTTGCGCTATATATTAAACTGATATCATCAGCAAATCACTTTGAAAAAAATTAATAATTTCTATTAATGCAAGCCAATGGCCACTTTGAAAATATCACATGCATACACCGGGAATCAAACTCGGTCCGCTGTGACGACCGCTGTGCTACCACGGCCCCCTAATAGAGTAACACTCATGAACTCAAATCACAAAATAAATCACATTTTACGTGCAGGGGCATGACAGCGTGGGGTTGGCAATTGGAAATTAAAAATAACATTAATTATTTAGTTACAGAAAGCCGCCCGCAGGGCGGACGGAGAGTCCGGATTCTGAGGACATGTCATCTTTTATATGGTTCACAACAGACATTGATTGGTAACTTATATACAAATCCAGTTCCTGGCTCCCACAATACAGAAATTCATTTTTATTAAGTACCTTTTTCGTCATTAATTCTAAGTATTTTATTATTAGGTGATTTTCTAGCTTTTCGCGTCATTATTATGTCATTTTATGGAATTTATTAGAATATTTTATACGTTTTGAGTCATTTTCTCAAAATTTTAATGGTTTATGATGCATTTTTTTGCGTATGGTACTGGATAACGGAACTGAAAGTGAGGATGAATTCAAGGACATGAGAATATTCACAACTTTGTTTAACCCTTATTTCTTGGAATATTCACATTCCAGGAGACGCACTGCGCTTGAAAATAATCCGGAAGCGATGTCAAAATAGAGGGGGTAGGAAGACAGACAACAGTAGGCCCAGAAATGTGAGTCTGGTTAAGTACTGTGCCCGTTTAGACCGGAGTCCGCACGACCACATATGCATTTTACCAAGAATCAGTCAGCACGAGAGTCAAAATATCCCGGGGCGCCAGAGGGGTTAAAGCTAATCGCAAAAACGACATCAAATGAAAAAAATGCTTTACTGATTTTTGGCTCAATGCAACAATAAGGATAGAAGGAGATTCAACTGGCATAACACATCATGTAAAATTATCTCATTTTATTCTGAATTTAAAATTGACTGCAAAATAAAATGCTCAAAGCAGCATCATTCATGTGTGGCGACCCACATTACTATTTACACAATTTACAGAAATTTTCCAACACATTGGACAATTATCTTTGGAGACACAAGTCTGATTATCAGTCTTGTAGACTGTGTTCCAAAATTGTAACAATTATTTATGCTTAAATCCAGTTCAAATTTAATTGTCTTTACTGGAAATACTGTAGTTCACTGGTTGAATTTTTACATAATATTAACACTCGTAGAATAATTGTTCACAGAATTTTTAACTTTCACTTATTTTTTTCCAGTTTCAAAAAAATATTGTCCAAAAATATTATCCTCTCTGAATCAACACAAATTATGTACACATATTAATAACAACATCTGAAAAGTATCTGACCCTTGAGCATAGCATCGAAGAACTGTGCGAAGCACAACGAAATTAATTGTTCTTCCGACCTTAAACGTTTCGAGAAGTGACTCGATTATGAACTTCAAGTTCCTAACAAAATATATGATTTCTGAATCATCAACTTGATCAATAAATTGTTGGACCATTCAACTATTCGATTTTCCACTTGGAACCATTATTAAGAAAAATATTTATATTTGTGGTCATTTTAATAATTTTCACAACTTGCAATTCTTGAACAGAATGCGGAAATAAGAATTGTAGCTTCATAATAAATTCATTTATTTCATGACACTAGGATTGAAAAACATCCTTCAAATTATTCGTGGTTATAGAATTATTTATAATTGGCAGTGGCCCATTTTATTATTTTTATAAGAACACAATATTCCAACAACAACGGCAAAGGTCTTCCTCTGAAGAAGAATAAAATATTATCATGACAAAATCCGGGTTCTAGCAAAATCAAAGTCTTAATGGAATCCGTAAACAAGATTGAAATAAGAACTGATGGTTTTTAAGAAATAA
Organism: Meconema thalassinum; assembly: GCA_946902985.2. Lineage (NCBI taxonomy): Eukaryota > Metazoa > Arthropoda > Insecta > Orthoptera > Tettigoniidae > Meconema > Meconema thalassinum. The sequence continues at coordinate 222,317,617 of OX336391.1, forward strand.
CCTTAGGGTCATTCATACGACGCAATGTGTAGTTCCAATACTCCTTCTTTAACACTGAGTCATCGAACCTGCTATTTGATTGATGCTCAAATAAAAACCTCCTCATTCCTGCGACTTAAACATGCGCACCTGGGAATGGCATTTCAACTACTCCACACACATAAATTTTCTTCCCAAAATTTATACAATAAATCAAGCCTCTGCTTATTATCAACACTGGACTATTTATAAACTTACAAGTTTATTTTATTTTACCACTCAGTTCAAATCGTGAATTTACCACACTTATGATGCTCTCTATTTCACTTTCGAATGTGTATCTACGTCATGATTTTATATAAATACAAAATATCCTAATTGATACAAATATCATTTGCTTCCCGTTTCATGCCTCTCCGTGTTATCTGAAAATATACTTTGCTCATGGCAAATATTAACTGTTCAACCAGAACTGTCATGTTGGTTGAATGCGGGCTTGCGCTAACCACTATCCTTCGGAAAATCACCTGTTCCAAACCAGAAATGATTCAACTACTTCATAAGCTCTCTCTCAATGAATGTGATTATTAGAAAATATAAGATCCAAGAATTATTTAGAAAAGTTATGAAAATCATTATTATTATTATTATTAGTGGATTATTATTGATACGTGCAAGGGCACGTCTCTACTATTTCAAACATGTATTTAATCATGGATGCTGTACTTGAAGTTTGAATCGTCCGCTTCGCCGCTCAGTACCGTCTGTGACCACAAGATGGTAGCTGCAGTCGGACTTTGGAAGGATCCAAGTAGTTCCTGCTTATTCACCAATAGAGTGCGTTGGTGTTTCCTTTAAAACTCTACCAATTCGTGACATAAGTGAAAGACAATTATGATTCTACGTCATAAAACAAAGAACGGTGTGTATTCATGATACCGCCAAATTATCAACTTATTTATGACATTGTTGTATGAGGTGTCAAACCATGATTGGACATTTTCAAAATATCATGCATGCAGCGCGCCTGGCTTCCTTGTCGGCGCCATTATGTGTTGTCATCGGTAACTGAACAGTCTGGATTGAACTGAGTGATCGTGAATTTGATTGCCTATTGAGGCGGGGGCCTGTGGCCCTCGCCTCACCAAGAAATGAAATTACTTTACAAAACGTAAACCGCAGTGGGTAGGAAGTGGGATCGTCGCCCCTGAAGCATGGTCTGCCTTATTTTCGCCGGATTGAAGAAAACTTGAAAATGTTTGGTGTCAATGGTTGCCAGTGCCAGCGGCAGCCATCTGGGCAGTTTTCTTTTTTTAAAATTATTTATTAGTGTTATGTTTGTTTTATCATCAGTGTCTCCCCAAAGGCCTTATTAAGGTATGTTTTGAAACCTTATTTAATTTAAATTATTGGAGCTCCTTATTTTGCATTGTGTGATGAGTGTTTGTTTTAGTTCTGAAAGGTTGACCTTGGAATAGATATGTCACCTATGAAAATGTAAAATTTTTATTAAATTTTTTGTGTCCGGGGAACACTAATGTTTTCTTCTTAACTTATTATTTGCATCTAGCTAAGGCAGTTTCTTCTTATAATATTATGGTAATGGCCAGACGAGTCTATTTACACTAGGCCTAAATTGGTTCATTAGTCGGTTTTTTTTGTCTGATCCGTTGCATGTAAAAACCTTTTGATCTCGTAATGTCTAGAGTTTGTTATATCTAGCTGTTTTCTCACTGGAGAACTTTATTTTAAATATGTAAATTACGCGTTTCTCATTATTACGTACTGATGTACATTCTTCTGTTCTCGGTCGCCATGGTAACTTGTTTATTGAAGAGCATTGTGGTTTTTTTTCTGGCGTTTTGTTTGAAGTGCACGTTCTTGGGTCATGGTGATGTTGGTTAACTTATTTGTTTTAATTTTCCTTTGGTTTTCTTTTTTGGTGGAGTTTTCTTGGTACTCCTTCGTTATTCTTTCGTTACCTAGTTTTTGGTAATTATTTCGCACTAGTTTTTTTTCTGATTCTCCAAGGCTCTCATGGTCCAGTTTGGGAGTGTGTCTGGTGCTTATTTAGTTTTTTTTTGGGTTTGTAGCTGTTTATGCTCTTACCTCAAGTAATCCTTTTTGATATTGGCCTTAAATATTTATTATTTCTACAGTGAGAGTTCTAGCTGAGATTTTATTTTATTTTTAAATTTTGGCTGCCTGATGCATGTTGTGTTTGCCGGTGGAGGTGTTTTCTTTTTAAATTTTAACATTAAATGTTTATTTTAAATTTTTAACTACTGTTGTGGCATTATTTCACCGACGGGTGTTCCGTTGGTTTTTGGGGGGTGTTTGTACGATAGCCTGTGTGTGTTGTCCCCTTCTCCTTCTTCCTTCCACCCCTTTTGGAGCTCTTCTGTCGGGACTTGTCTTCTGGAGGTGGTTTTGCTGCGGAAGTGACCCGGACCTCTGAATACAGGTAAGTTGACCCATCCACGTTCCCCGTACTCGTCTCATTCTGGTAAGCAAAGCGTTGGCTATCGAGTCGCCAACGTGCTGCTTGCCAGTGCCGTTAATGTTTGGGGTATCATTCTGGTAGCAGAGCGTGGTTATGTTCACTTCCGTAACTATCCCCTCCCCAGTACCCACAGGCTGTTTTATGGACCCCTCTAATGCCGATGGGTCAGTTGTTGGTGTGATTTTGTCAGGAAAGTGCACGTAATGTTGTGTAAAGCTAATCCTTGTCGTTTATTGTGTTTCATGTTGCCTCTGGATATCCATATGCTGTATGTAAGTGTCCTGTTATAAGCGAGGTGTTTCCTGCTGTAGTTTATCCTGTTTGTGTGCAACATCCCCACTGAAGATGAGGCCCGGTGAGTGTCTGACATGTGTTCTTGGCGTGGGAAATGGGATTTCTTAATGTTCTGATAGCCTATATGCTGCGTGTGAAGGCATCCTGGAGCCCCGTCGGAAGCTGGTAGCCTGATGTTTTGTGCCTATTTGTGTAATCTAGCTCCCTGTTCTCGAGCCAAGCAGGTGGTGACGTGTGCAGTTCTGGACAGCATGGTGCATGATTTGGTGTAGTAGGGTGGCTGTGTTTGAGTGTCAGCCTAATCTTTGGTGATGGTAATTGCTGGTTGTGGTACTGTTGTGAAAGTGTAAACTGTCCTTGTAATTCCTGAAATTTTGTTTCTTTCTATATTGGTTGTCTGCATTCTGTGTTTTCCAAAATGGCCGACAACAATAGTGTTTTCAATTTAATTGACTTAAGCGATAACCTTGTGAATTTAGAGAGTTCTTCTGGGGTTGAACGTGAATCACGTCTGTTTACTAGGTCTGAGGTTTTGGGATCGATTACCAGTAGTAGTTTGCCTGCCCCTCTGTTGCCTGGCGCTGGCTCGTCCATACCACTTAATCCTGCATACGGTCATTCTTCTCATGTTAGGTCACCTAATGATTTCCTGGGTCCTGCCGACCCATTGCATCCCAGTTCTTTCTCTAGTAATATAAATGTTTTGTCGCCTGTAGAGGGTGTGCGAGCGGGCTACCCTGGTAACAATGTCTCTATTCCTAATGCTACGTTCTCACCTACCGTTAATTATGGGTCGATTCCTCATCCTATTTCTGGTTTCTTAACTAAATTAAAACATTTCAACCTTGATGACGTTACCCAAGTGGTACAATTTTTAAAGCAAATGGTCGAGTTGGGTAACCATGCCTCGATTTTTGGGATGTCGGAAGTTCAGATTTTCCAACTTTTGTATCCAGTTGCATCCGGTATGCTGCGCGATAAGCTTGTTGAAGCTATCCACCTCCGCATGTCCTTAGCCATGTTTATTAGGGAAGTGTTGTGGTTTTTTGTCCCTGCGAGCGCACTAAGTGCTCTCGAGCATAAGTTCCTTTATCGTGTCCAAAGGCTGGACGAGTCCCTTAGCGACTATGTCAGCGACATTAAGGTGTATGCCCAGGTTTTTGCATCCCCTTTAACTGAGCGACAGTTGGTGTCATCAATTGTGAATGGGTTTTCGCCTCAATATAGGTCATACATGACTATGTGTACCAGGCCTTCGTCATTCGTCGAGCTGAAACAGGTCGTTATAGAGGCTATGGCTGTGAAGCATGCAGATTCCCTTCGTGTAGCTAATGTTCCTCCTCCTCCCTTGATGTCTTGTCCCCCTCCTTCCTTGATGTCTCGTCCCCCACCTAAGGTTATGTTTCATCCTCGACCTAATATTAAGTGCCACTCGTGCGGTGGAGTGGGACATGTCAAGAAGGTGTGTCCGAGTAACCAGGCTGTGTATCGCCAATGACGGAACGTTGAGGAGACCAATTCGGGTGTTACTTCCAAGGATATTTCTGTGTGTAAGAATTTGGGAAAACCCTGTGAAGTTTCTGGTCGCCCTACCAATGATAGTCTTGATAACTCGTTGAAAACTAAATCTTTATGTGCTAATTCTGCTTATGTCGCTGACCTACCTAACCTGTCGGTGAACAATGGCGTGGCAAGTCAGCCTAATTCTAAACGTTGTGTGAAACCTGTGGTGCGGGTGTCCTCGTCACCTACTTGTAATCGTGTTAGAGTGAGTAATGATTTTGGAATTTCTCCTGTGGCTAAAGGAATATCCCCGTTTATTGAAATTTGTGTCAACGACGAGCCCGTTTCTGCGTTGCTTGATTCTGGTAGTGTCGCATCCTTTATAAGTGAGGACTGGTTTTTATCTATGAAGAGTGTTTGCAAATTTCCTGAGTTAGAGCCTAACAATGAATCTTTTATTTCGGCAAATTGTTCAAACTTAAGTATTTTGGGTAGTAGGACAGTCAAAATCCATATTCTAAATTTTTCTTGGAAATTTAAATTTTTGGTTGCCAGAAATCTTTCTTGTGCTGTGGTCATTGGAGCTAATTTCATGTCACACGTTGGTATGCTTCTTGATTTTGGTGCTCGCAACTTATGGTTTAAGTTTAATCCACAGAGTAAATTATCTTTTAACCCGGTTTTATCTTCTCCTGCTGTCAATTCTGTTACTGAACCTATGACTATTGAGGATCTCGATCTGGAAAATTTAACGAGTCTTCAAAAGGATGCCATAAAGAGGTTATGTCAGGAGTATGGCGATGTATTTACTGACAAGCTGGGTGTAACCCATTTGATGGAGTACAAGATTGAGCTAACCGATTCTGTGCCGGTGCGTTCCAGCCCGTATCGCCTTGCCCCGCCCAAGATGGCTGAACTTCGTAAGATTATCGATAAGATGTTAGAAGAAGGTGTAATCCAACCCTCTATCTCTGCCTACTCATCCCCTGTATTTCTTGTGCCAAAACCTAACGGTGGTTTTCGGCCGGTGGTCGACTATAGGGCTCTTAATCAAAAAGTGGTTTTGCAGTCCATTCCTTTGCCGGACCTTCACACATGTTTTAGTTGGTTTCGCAACGCGAAGGTGTTCACGATCCTCGATTTAAATTCTTCCTACTTCCAAATTCCCCTCTCTCCTGAATCCAGGCATGTTACTGCTTTTTCCACTGACTGGAACCTGTTTGAGTATGCCCGTGTCCCGTTTGGCCTATCCACCGGAGCCGCTGTGTTGAGTAGACTTCTGGACAAGGTATTTTCAGAAATTAAATTCAAGTTTGTGTACCACTACCTTGACGATGTGGTGATCTATTCCGAGTCCTTCGAGGAACACGTTGATCATCTGAAAATTGTACTTGATCGGTTGCGTGACGCTGGACTTACCGTCAAATTGTCCAAGGTTTCCTTTGCCAAGCCCAAAATTTCCTTCTTGGGACATGTTGTTTCTGAATCTGGTATCTCAGTGGACCAATCTCGTACGCAGGCCATCAGAGATTTTAAACCACCCAAGAACGCCAAGGGTGTTGCTCGCTACATTGGAATGGTCAACTTCTTTCGCAAGTATATCAGTAACTTTGCCGATCGGGCTGCTCCTCTAAATCAATTACGCAAAAAGGCTGTGAAGTTCGAGTGGGGTCCCTCTCAGCAAGCAGCCTTCGAAGATCTTAAGCTTGCGCTCTCTAACGCCCCTGTGTTAGCCATTCCGGATTTTGGGAAGCAGTTCATTGTGCAGACTGATGCGTCTGGTCGTGGTGTTGGTTGTGTTCTACTGCAGGAATCTGATCTGGGTAGGCAACCCATTGCATACGCTTCTCGTACCTTAACGGACGCAGAGAGGAAGTATTCCATTTACGAACTTGAGGGTTTGGCTGTGTTGTTCGCTCTGGAAAAATTCCGTATGTTTCTTGAGCACACCAAGTTTCTCCTTGAGACCGATAACCAAGCCTTGAGCTGGGTCTTAGGGAAACCCCGCAAAACTGGTAGAATTGCTAGGTGGGCAACTAGGATTCTGTCGTTCCAGTTCACTGTCCAACATATTCGTGGGTCCGAAAATGCGGTAGCTGATTCTTTAAGCCGCATGTACGAGGAAACAGCTGAAGAGGATGTTCAGGAATGCGATCCCGTAAACCTGGTATCTGCTGTAAATTGTGTCAATGCCGTTCTTAGCAATTCCCCTGTGCTGTTTGAGGATGTGAGACGATTCCAGAAAGAAGACCCCTCCTTATCTAGCCTTATTGACCGAATCAATTCTGGTGAAGTGATCAAGCCCTACTCTCTGAAGGACGGTGTATTGTGTTGTTCGTCTCGTCATGACCGCCTACCTAAAATTGTGCTCCCGTCAATCCTCATTCCGGAAATCTTTCGTTACTATCATGAATCTCCTATTGGTGGCCACCTAGGAGTATTCAAGACCCGAGCTAAAATCAGACAGTTTTTCATTTGGCAAGGTATGGATGGCGACATCAGGAGGCTCATTAGGAATTGTGCAGCATGCAGTATTAGCAAACCTCCGGTTTCTACTAAGGTTGGCCTGTTGTCATCTGAACCAGCATCTAGACCCATGGAGAGGCTTTTTATCGACCATGTTGGACCGTTCCCTCGCTCTGGTCGGGGAAACCAATTTGCGCTTGTTTGCACTGACGGTTTCTCCCGGTTTAGTTGGATTTTCCCCACCAGACAGGCTACGACCAGTTCCGTCATAAAGTGTCTTAATTCCATCTTCTCGTCTTTTGGGCCGTGTCAGTATCTGGTGTCAGATAATGCCAAGTGCTTTGTATCTCATCAGTTCCGTCAATTCTTGTTTGATTATGCTATTTCGCATGTAACCACTACTCCCTATTTTCCTAACCCGTCTCTCGCTGAGCGAGTCAATCGTAATCTTCGTTCTGCTCTGATTGCTTTCCATCACGACGACCATTCCAAGTGGGATTCTAATTTGCATTGGCTCAATTTTGCTTTCAACACCGCCGTGCATGAGAGCACGCAAACCACCCCTTTTTCGTTAATGTTTTCCTTTATGGCTAATTCTCCGTTGTCCAACCTGTGGAACCTGCACGATCTCCTTCCTGACAGTTTCACGCCCGAGGATATGAGGGCGAAATTCGACAAGGCTAGAGAGAATATTAAGGTATCCCATGACCAACTTGCCAGGCGACACAATGCCTGTCGCAAGCCAGCTGATTTGGAAATTGGTGATGTTGTGTACGTCCGCAATTTAGAGCCCAAGGGCGTCAGTAATCTTGTCTCAAGCAAGTTAACTCCTCGTTTTAAAGGCCCATGCTATGTAGAGGCATTCTTGACTCCTGTTACTCTTCTTGTTCGAAACCCTAAGGCCAACAAAATTTCTAGAGTGCATCTATCACACATTAAGCGAGGTGGAGAGGTGTCTAATGAGGAAATGCTACCGTAAATTTTGTAAAACAAATTTTGTATAATGTAGAGTATCCCTAACCTTCATTGAAGCCTACAGGCATCTGTTCCTTGTGGAATTTTGAATTTAATTGGATATGCAAACTCTGGTGGGATACAAAATGTAAATGTTGGGAAGTTCCCATTGTAATGGCAAATTGTAAAAGTGTACCTAATTTTGATGTTTCATAGGAGATGCTAACATGTAAGTTGGGCTCGGTGGGAGACCTAACTCATGGTAACCTTGTATTCCTGTTCCCTTTGGGAATTGTAGTGGTCATTCCTCTACCGTAGTTCCTTCGAAATGTAAAGTCGTCTAACTCATGTAATCTTGTAATGTACTTCGAATCTGTAAAAAGGTAAACTTGTTAATGAAATTTTGTAAGCACGGATCTAGGGCCTAGTCAAAAATTTTCTTCATTCAAATTCAACTTTGTTTCTCTTTGTAAAATGTAGTAATAAATTGTAAATTCTGTAAACCTTTTTTGAAATTAGATTAACTTCTATTTTTGTAAATGGCTGCCCACGCGTCGAATCATATCTGGCACATTGCTTCCACCTACTTCGTCTAAAACGACCTAAATTGGACTTATTGAAAATGTATCTAACGTGTCTCGGACTCTGAAAGCACTGCTGGTGCTGGTGTACTACGTTTCTGAAGATTTTTGGACACAGTGATGCTGTTGACTAAGTGGTTTGGGAGGTGATCAATTATCCCATCTCTGATAATCTGACCCTGCATTCTTCCTAACCAAAACGATGCGGTTTCATCCATCAATTGGAGTTAACAGGTGAACATTATCTTCGGGAAACATTTCTGGTGAATCGACAAGTTATGGAGTACTGTCTATGCCTTGGCATATTCGTGAACGGTGTTCACGCTTAAGGGAGGGAGACTGATACGTGCAAGGGCACGTCTCTACTATTTCAAACATGTATTTAATCATGGATGCTGTACTTGAAGTTTGAATCGTCCGCTTCGCCGCTCAGTACCGTCTGTGACCACAAGATGGTAGCTGCAGTCGGACTTTGGAAGGATCCAAGTAGTTCCTGCTTATTCACCAATAGAGTGCGTTGGTGTTTCCTTTAAAACTCTACCAATTCGTGACATAAGTGAAAGACAATTATGATTCTACGTCATAAAACAAAGAACGGTGTGTATTCATGATACCGCCAAATTATGAACTTATTTATGACATTGTTGTTTGAGGTGTCAAACCGTGATTGGACATTTTCAAAATATCATGCATGCAGCGCGCCTGGCTTCCTTGTCGGCGCCATTATGTGTTGTCATCGGTAACTGAACAGTCTGGATTGAACTGAGTGATCGTGAATTTGATTGCCTATTGAGGCGGGGGCCTGTGGCCCTCGCCTCACCAAGAAATGAAATTACTTTACAAAACGTAAACCGCAGTGGGTAGGAAGTGGGATCGTCGCCCCTGAAGCATGGTCTGCCTTATTTTCGCCGGATTGAAGAAAACTTGAAAATGTTTGGTGTCAATGGTTGCCAGTGCCAGCGGCAGCCATCTGGGCAGTTTTCTTTTTTTTAAATTATTTATTAGTGTTATGTTTGTTTTATCATCAGTGTCTCCCCAAAGGCCTTATTAAGGTATGTTTTGAAACCTTATTTAATTTAAATTATTGGAGCTCCTTATTTTGCATTGTGTGATGAGTGTTTGTTTTAGTTCTGAAAGGTTGACCTTGGAATAGATATGTCACCTATGAAAATGTAAAATTTTGTTAAATTTTTTGTGTCCGGGGAACACTAATGTTTTCTTCTTAACTTATTATTTGCATCTAGCTAAGGCAGTTTCTTCTTATAATATTATGGTAATGGCCAGACGAGTCTATTTACACTAGGCCTAAATTGGTTCATTAGTCGGTTTTTTTTGTCTGATCCGTTGCATGTAAAAACCTTTTGATCTCGTAATGTCTAGAGTTTGTTATATCTAGCTGTTTTCTCACTGGAGAACTTTATTTTAAATATGTAAATTACGCGTTTCTCATTATTACGTACTGATGTACATTCTTCTGTTCTCGGTCGCCATGGTAACTTGTTTATTGAAGTGCATTGTGGGTTTTTTTTCTGGCGTTTTGTTTGAAGTGCACGTTCTTGGGTCATGGTGATGTTGGTTAACTTATTTGTTTTAATTTTCCTTTGGTTTTCTTTTTTGGTGGAGTTTTCTTGGTACTCCTTCGTTATTCTTTCGTTACCTAGTTTTTGGTAATTATTTCGCACTAGTTTTTTTTCTGATTCTCCAAGGCTCTCATGGTCCAGTTTGGGAGTGTGTCTGGTGCTTATTTAGTTGTTTTTTTTTGGGTTTGTAGCTGTTTATGCTCTTACCTCAAGTAATCCTTTTTGATATTGGCCTTAAATATTTATTATTTCTACAGTGAGAGTTCTAGCTGAGATTTTATTTTATTTTTAAATTTTGGCTGCCTGATGCATGTTGTGTTTGCCGGTGGAGGTGTTTTCTTTTTAAATTTTAACATTAAATGTTTATTTTAAATTTTTAACTACTGTTGTGGCATTATTTCACCGACGGGTGTTCCGTTGGTTTTTGGGGGGTGTTTGTACGATAGCCTGTGTGTGTTGTCCCCTTCTCCTTCTTCCTTCCACCCCTTTTGGAGCTCTTCTGTCGGGACTTGTCTTCTGGAGGTGGTTTTGCTGCGGAAGTGACCCGGACCTCTGAATACAGGTAAGTTGACCCATCCACGTTCCCCGTACTCGTCTCATTCTGGTAAGCAAAGCGTTGGCTATCGAGTCGCCAACGTGCTGCTTGCCAGTTCCGTTAATGTTTGGGGTATCAATTATTATTATTAGTTATATTATTTTAAATATGTTTAATTATTATTTCATTATGTGAGAATCCACATGTTCGATTCTTCGAATATGGATAAAATCTCCATTTCTCAACAAAAATAATTATTAACTTTTACAGTTACCTCGGCTGATTACCGTGATTATCAAAAAAATATGAAACATTCAAATAAATGCTCGTTATGCTCGGTCATCGATCCTAAACTGTTCTGAGTGCTGAAAATACTCAGAATAACCCTAATGTGTCTTGCGTAAATCATTGCAAGATTGAAATACGAAGAAAAATAAATGTGTTGGTCATCTGCAGAAAATGAGTTTGTTCCAATTAGCTAGGCATAATATAAAATCAAATGTGGCTTACATTTCTCGTTGGTCTTGAAGCGTAGTGAACCTGGTCTGTACCAGATTTATCCAGATACATGCCCTTTTGGACACGCACGTCTAATCCTTGTATCGGCCGCCATTATATACCCACAATCTGTCTAACAAGACATAGTGGAAATATATCTTGAAGTTGGGAGTAACTGTTGATCCATTATAATATTTACTTCTGTTAAAGCCATAACAGTTTGCTTAATTGGGGTCAGATCCAAAAGATCTATTCTCAAATAAGTCAGTTGTAACATAACTCACGGTAATCTTTTCAGTACAAGAAAACACTGACAGTCTAAATCAATCAACGGCCGTTCTGAAGATCGTTCCCTAGGCATGGTTTATCACCATCTATCATGCGCGAAGCAACTTATAGTTTCCCTTTGTCGGCTAATGGACAACACCGTGATAGACTGGCCTTCAATATACTGAAAGATCGGAGTGGTTATCAAGTTACAATATATGAAACTGACTAATTGGATTAAAATATCCAAGTATAGAATTATTATTACTGGACTGTGACAAAGTACTTTCTAGACAAAGTCTAGCATATGTCCATATAGAAATAAAGTATTTCACCAGTGTCCGTAGAAAAATAAGCATCACCTTAGTGATTCCCTCTGCCGGAAACTTACTATGTTCCACACGTATCGTAGTACTTTTGTAACTATCACAATTTAAAGATATCTTCGGCGTAGATCCGGCAACCATGTGCCTTGGCTCAACGTAGCAGCAGCACCTTGTCATGCAAGAGCTTGGTTCGAAGTGAGCTGATGATGCTTGGGCCGGTCGGCTTTTATTCAAAACGGTTGGGTCCACGCTGGATCACGCTGAAATCTGGAAATCCTCATATCTCCGGTGTCTCTGGTCCGATTCACTTGAGACTAAGTGCATTCTCTTTCATTTTGCCGTGCCAGTAATCTGATCCAAGTCTCAAGTCTCTACTCCATGGCTAACTGTTTAATCAACAAATAGTCTCGACCTCTGCTACTACTCGCTACGTCACTTGACATGCTCTTGGCTGCACAAAGTTTCAATTTCCTTCTAGAAGTAGGGGAGCGCGATATTCAAATATCTCAACTTTCAAAAGCGGCTGTAGCCTTTCCCTTGATATCTAGGTGTCTGAATCTTGGAATACCCTTTCCTAGAGTTGGACACATCCACCCCACACCTAGCAAAAAATAAAAATTGATTTTTTTTATTTTTCCTATCTACACATTAAATCATCTGGTTCTTGAATAATAAATCTTTAAATTTGCTGCATTATAAGTTCCCACGATGTTACCAGTTCGTGTATTGGCGATTTCATAGCTTCCATTATTGTTTACTTCCACAATACGATAGGATCCAACGTAAAGGCTTGCAAACTTCGAGTACACTCGATTTTGCACGTCAGAGGTTGTAGGTCTTTTCACTAAAACAAGAGTTCCTACGCGCAAGGGTCTGCGAAAACGCCTTCCTCTCACTCTGCGCTCTCTCTTCTCAGCTTGGCTCCTCAACTTGTCTAAAGCTAGAGTCTCCCTCATCTGACGACTTGGTTTCTCCTCTGGGATAAATGCAACAATCTTAACCTTCTCAAGGTATCCTCATCCTCCTGCGTCAGGTTAACTTGAAAAACCTTAGATGTAGACTCAACTGCTCTACTCAATAAATCGGCTCCAACGTTTAATTTTCCAGGAGTGTGTTCAATAACTAGGTTGAATTGCTGGATAAAAAGTGACCATCTAGTTATCCTATCACTGGCAAAGTTTGTTCTCAAGATAAACTCCAATGCATGGTGATCAGTCCTCACAATTACTGAATGTCCAATTAACATTTTCTTCCACGACTCCAACGCGAAGATTACAGCAAGGGCTTCTAACTCTGTGGTGTAATAATTCCTTTCTGATGGACGAAGTTTCTTGCTTATGAACGCCAGGTAACGTCTCTTGTGATCGTCATCTTCTTGAAGAAGAATAGCTCCAATCCGTACGGTGGATGCATCGGATTCTATGATGAAATTCTTGGTAAAGTCAGGATACTCCAATTTCTCGCTGTTCACCAATAACCTCTTGGCATCTTGAAATGATTGTTCACAATCTCCATTCCATTTCCATTTGTTTCCCTTTTTTAATAATTCCTGCAAGGGAGCAACCGTCTTGGTGAAGCTTGGACAATGCCATGCAAAGAATTGGCATGTCCCGAGAAAACTGCGGACATTCTTCACTCTAGTAGGTCTAGGGAAATTTGCAATCACCTGTATCTTTGTCTCATTGGGACGGTATCCTTCACCATCCAAAATGTGGCCCAAAAATTTTATTTCCTTCCGAAAGAACTGACATTTTCGAAGGTTTACTTTAAAGTTCGCTTTTCTCAAATCTGCGAATAACATCTGAAGATGTAACAAATGTTCCTCCTTAGTCTCAGATGCAATTAGGATATCATCTATGTAACGAATTGCTATCTCTTTTACTTCAGGACTCAAGTTTTGTTCCAGTGCTCTGATCAAAACAGATCCAGATGTTTTGACCCCAAATGGTAGACGGCGGAATACAGATGTCTGCTAGTCAAACATAAATCCTGTAAACTTTTTAGAATCTTCACTAAGCCTAATGTGGTGGTAGGACGAAGTGAGATCAATGTTAGAGAACCAGACCTTGCCTTGGAATTTCCTTAACAGTTCCCTAATGATTGGTGGTCTGTCATACTCTGGCAGCAATCTTGAATTCAAATTTCGCGCGTCTAAACACAGTCTCAGACTTCCATCTGGCTTAGACACTACTGTTAATGGATTGACATAAGAGGTAGTGTACTTTTCAATCACATTGTTACTTTCCATCTCTTTGATAAGCACTTTTACCGTTTCTCGATGCTTTTGCGCTACTGGATACAATTTAGCATGGAAAGGTGCATCATCATTTACACGAATACGATATTCAAAATCTTTAATTTCACCAGGTTTAATATCAAAAATATCGTGGTACTCTTCCAAAATTTTTCCTAGCTCTGGGGACTCCTTCTCAGTGTAGACTTCTCTTCCTTCAGCTTCATGAAAAATCAGAGACCATTGAGCATCTCCCTCGATGTCTTCCTCTTCTTTTCCCTCGAAGTTTATATCTTCGGTATTCTTGAATCTGATCGTCTCTGTCTTCATGTCTATCACTGCTTGATATTTCTGAATGAAATCCGCTCCCAATATCATGTCAAAAGCCATGTCCTTCATTACTACAAACACATGTCGGAAATCATGTCCTCCAATAGTAACACATAAGTATAATTGTGTTTTACACAGAGATATTTTGTTGGGTATTATTCCTTGGATTTTAATTCCTGATACTGGAATCTCCTCTAAATTCTCTTTGAGTTTCCACAGAATATAAAGCTTCTCGCTCACAAGACAAAGCATAGTCCCAGTATCAATTAAAGTATCGACAGGCATACCGAATACTTCGCATGATATGATTGGCATTTTAATTCTTGTACCCATTTCTTTCCGTTCGTCATTCTGTTGAATTAAGTCATCATCCTCTGCTTGCCATTTAATAATCCTGGAAGTGTAAGTGTTTAAAATTCTATCTTCTACAGTGAATTCGAAGTTTTTTTTCTTTACCATTCCCCCGGGATTGTTGTGTTCCCGATGGACCTGGTTCATTGGACTTCTGTTCCAAGAACTGCAAGTTTTCTTGGTGTCTTTCTTCTAAGTTCTTCCTCGTCTCCTTATTGAACTCTTCATTGGACTGACGAGTATTCACATTCCCTCTGTTATTGTAGTTATCGTGTCTACCATAGTACCTTCTTTCCTGGTACCTTCCTTGATTATCCCTTGGCCTTCTCCATCGAGTATTATATCGATATCCACCATCCGGTCTCGCATAAGGCTTGTAACTGTATCTGTTCTTGTTCTGATTCCATCCTCTTTTATCGGGCTCTTCCCTCGTCCTTTTCTCTTCTCGCCCCTCTCGAATCTCTCGAGGTGTTTGGGAATAACTGTCGGCCATAACAGCGTATACAGCGTTGCTATTCTTTCCTCCCTTCTGATGGAAGAATTGAGCGTTCGTGTGATCAAGTTTCTGCAATACCTCGTCAAATTGCTCCATATTATAAATGTCAGCAGCGATCAAAGTTCTTTGGACGTCTGCTGGAAACTGACGTATTAATGCAGTAATTAATTCCTTATCTGGCATCGGCGGAACTAAATGTTGAAGTTTAGAAAGCTGTCCAGAAAAGTACGTAGAGTATCGAGTAGGTTGTGACGTCGAGAATCTCTTTGAATATAATTCTGCTCTGACTTGCTGTTGGGTTTCCGGGGACCAAAACTTTTTTAATAACCCACGGGAAAACTCCTCAAAATTGGTGAGAGTGGACCTGAAAGCTCTAAACCAAAGAAGTGCGGGACCTTCCAGAAATTTCCCTATCACTCGGATTTGTCTTTCCTTAGGGATTTTGGAATCTTTTAGGTAATCACCTGCTTCTCACAAGAATTCTACGGGTGTCACAGAATCTCGCCCTGAAAATTTAGAAGGCTTATCCTCTACATTCTTGAATACAGTTATGGGGTTGGGTTGAAATACTGTCCTGACCTCATCCTGTCTTTGACTATCAGTTTCTCTAGCTGCTCCTAGGTTTATCTGTATCTGTTCTTCTCCCCTTATACTTGGCATTTTCAACAGATGGTCAGACTGTTTCTCGTCCTTGATTTGGGGTTTCATAGCCTCAATTTCCTTATGGTTTTCTTCTGCCAGTTTTCTAATTTCTTCGGTTTCCTTACAGTTCTCCTTGACATCAGTGGATATCTGGTTCATAACAGCCTCGTGACTTTTCAACGATCCTGTCACATCTGATATGTCCTTCTGAGTTGCTTGAATATCTTTGGAAATTACTTGAATATGGGATGACAAAGATTCCCTAATTTCCTTGACTCCCTCTTGGTTCTCCAGCTTGAGTGTGTCTTTAATCTCATCGATAACTGTGGTTTTATTTTCAGTTTGTAATTCACTAATCACACCTTCTCTTATTTCTCCCACTATGAGTTCTTTGAATTGTTCTGTCAAACGTTGAACAACTAGAGTTGCCTTCTCATTGTTCTCTTTCTTCATCCTGACTTCTAGGTTGATCATGTCTTCACCAACTTTCCTAAGACCACGTTCTATCCTATCAGCTAAGCTTTGGGATCTTAGATCGGCATCGCGAAATTTATCGTCCATTAAACTTGCGTTAGTGGCTAATGAAGTTTCGAGCTCATGTGTTTTTTCGCATAATTTAGTCATTTAACTCTCAAGTGACATTTTCAAGATTTCGGAATTCTCTTTAAATTTATTTTCCATAGAATTAAATTTACTATTTAAATTTTCTTTCAAGTTATCTTTTAACCTGCTTTCTAACAAATCGGAATTTTCCTTAAGTTTATCATTTAAAGAATCAGAATTTTCTTTAAGTTTATCATTTAAACTTTCTTTAAGTTTATTTTCTAAAGAATCAAAATTTTCTTTAAGTTTCTTTTCCAAAGCCTCTGTATTTTCTTTCATAATGGCTGCTACACGCAGTCCAGCTTCTTTGGAACTCTCTTCCAAACTCCTCATCATCCTCATCATCTCTTCCATAATTTTCAATTATTATTCAAAACTTAGGGGTATACATGTTGGCAGACACAAGATTATAACTAGAACAAGAAATATGAATAGCTAATTGGAACACTCTAATAAAATGAGATTTGTCCTAATGTCGACGTGATGGAAAAACAAAATTCTTCTACTTTTACGAATTACATTTACCACAATATCACAAGAAAAATATGCAAGTTCACAAATATCCTCCACCTGGATTCTAATAATGCGTATGTCCAGTCATCGAACGTTTACTATTGAATTTACTTGACGCCCTAATGGTTATGCCATTATCAAAAATAATCAAACCCATTCTAATTATTAACCCAGTTAAATTTTTAATATTCCCCACTAATTGGGTTTCCTACTAATTTATTCATCCAAACCAGACATCTCTCAACTCCCAAAATATCTATATATAAAAAAATTATCACAATTTAAATCGGCATGCGATTGACCATGTCTAACTCGAGCCCCACGTTCGAAGCCATTTCTCTCTCTATCTTATTTTATGTGCCCGTTTAGACCGGTTTCCGCACGACCACATATGCATTTTACCAAGAATCAGCCAGCACGAGAGTCAAAATATCCCGGGGCGCCAGAGGGGTTAAAGCTAATCGCAAAAACGACATCAAATGAAAAAAAATGCTTTACTGATTTTTGGCTCAATGCAACAATAAGGATAGAAGGAGATTCAACTGGCATAACACATCATGTAAAATTATCTCATTTTATTCTGAATATAAAATTGACTGCAAAATAAAATGCTCAAAGCAGCATCATTTATGTGTGGCGACCCACATTACTATTTACACAATTTACAGAAATTTTCCAACACATTGGACAATTATCTTTGGAGACACAAGTCTGATTATCAGTCCTGTAGACTGTGTTCCAAAATTGTAACAATTATTTATGCTTAAATCCAGTTCAAATTTAA
Source organism: Meconema thalassinum (assembly GCA_946902985.2). Classification (NCBI taxonomy): domain Eukaryota; kingdom Metazoa; phylum Arthropoda; class Insecta; order Orthoptera; family Tettigoniidae; genus Meconema; species Meconema thalassinum. The sequence continues at coordinate 222,335,055 of OX336391.1, forward strand.
TTGTCTTTACTGGAAATACTGTAGTTCACTGGTTGAATTTTTACATAATATTAACACTCGTAGAATAATTGTTCATAGAATTTTTAACTTTCACTTATTTTTTTCCAGTTTCAAAAAAATATTGTCCAAAAATATTATCCTCTCTGAATCAACACAAATTATGTACACATATTAATAACAACATCTGAAAAGTATCTGACCCTTGAGCATAGCATCGAAGAACTGTGCGAAGCACAACAAAATTAATTGTTCTTCCGACCTTAAACGTTTCGAGAAGTGACTCGATTATGAACTTCAAGTTCCTAACAAAATATATGATTTCTGAATCATCAACTTGATCAATAAATTGTTGGACCATTCAACTATTCGATTTTCCACTTGGAATCATTATTAAGAAAAATATTTATATTTGTGGTCATTTTAATAATTTTCACAACTTGCAATTCTTGAACAGAATGCGGAAATAAGAATTGTAGCTTCATAATAAATTCATTTATTTCATGACACTAGGATTGAAAAACATCCTTCAAATTATTCGTGGTTATAGAATTATTTATAATTGGCAGTGGCCCATTTTATTATTTTTATAAGAACACAATATTCCAACAACAACGGCAAAGGTCTTCCTCTGAAGAAGAATAAAATATTATCATGACAAAATCCGGGTTCTAGCAAAATCAAAGTCTTAATGGAATCCGTAAACAAGATTGAAATAAGAACTGATGGTTTTTAAGAAATAACCTTAGGGTCATTCATACGACGCAATGTGTAGTTCCAATACTCCTTCTTTAACACTGAGTCATCGAACCTGCTATTTGATTGATGCTCAAATAAAAACCTCCTCATTCCTGCGACTTAAACATGCGCACCTGGGAATGGCATTTCAACTACTCCACACACATAAATTTTCTTCCAAAAATTTATACAATAAATCAAGCCTCTGCTTATTATCAACACTGGAATATTTATGAACTTTCAAGTTTATTTTATTTTACCATTCAGTTCAAATCGTGAAATTACCACACTTATGATACTCTCTATTTCACTTTCGACTGTGTATCTACGTCACGATTTTATATAAATACAAAATATCCTAATTGATACAAATATCATTTGCTTCCCGTTTCATGCCTCTCCGTGTTATCTGAAAATATACTTTGCTCATGGCATATATTAACTGTTCAACCAGAACTGTCATGTTGGTTGAATGCGGGCTTGCGCTAACCACTATCCTTCGGAAAATCACCTGTTCCAAACCAGAAATGATTAAACTACTTCATAAGCTCTCTCTCAATGAATGTGATTATTAGAAAATATAAGATCCAAGAATTATTTAGAAAAGTTATGAAAATCATTATTATTATTTTTAGTGGATTATTATTATTTTTATTAGTTATATTATTTTAAATATGTTTAATTATTATTTCATTATGTGAGAATCCACATGTTCGATTCTTCGAATATGGATAAAATCTCCATTTCTCAACAAAAATAATTATTAACTTTTACAGTTACCTCGGCTGATTACCGTGATTATCAAAAAAATATGAAACATTCAAATAAATGCTCGTTATGCTCGGTCATCGATCCTAAACTGTTCTGAGTGCTGAAAATACTCAGAATAACCCTAATGTGTCTTGCGTAAATCATTGCAAGATTGAAATACGAAGAAAAATAAATGTGTTGGTCATCTGCAGAAAATGAGTTTGTTCCAATTAGCTAGGCATAATATAAAATCAAATGTGGCTTACATTTCTCGTTGGTCTTGAAGCGTAGTGAACCTGGTCTGTACCAGATTTATCCAGATACATGCCCTTTTGGACACGCACGTCTAATCCTTGTATCGGCCGCCATTATATACCCACAATCTGTCTAAGAAGACATAGTGGAAATATATCTTGAAGTTGGAAGTAACTGTTGATCCATTATAATATTTACTTCTGTTAAAGCCATAACAGTTTGCTTAAATGGGGTCAGATCCAAATGATCTATTCTCAAATAAGTCAGTTGTAACATAACTCACGGTAATCTTTTCAGTACAAGAAAACACTGACAGTCTAAATCAATCAACGGCTGTTCTGAAGATCGTTCCCTGGGCATGGTTTATCACCATCTATCATGCGCGAAGCAACTTATAGTTTCCCTTTGTCGGCTAATGAACAACACCGTGATAGACTGGCCTTCAATATACTGAAAGATCGGAGTTGTTATCAAGTTACAATATATGAAACTGACTAATTGGATTAAAATATCCAAGTATAGAATTATTATTACTGGACTGTGACAAAGTACTTTCTAGACCAAGTCTAGCATATGTCCATATAGAAATAAAGTATTTCACCAGTGTCCGTAGAAAAATAACCATCACCTTAGTGATTCCCTCTGCCGGAAACTTACTATGTTACACACGTATCGTAGTACTTTTGTAACTATCACAATTTAAAGATATCTTCGGCGTAGATCCGGCAACCATGTGCCTTGGCTCAACGTAGCAGCAGCACCTTGTCATGCAAGAGCTTGGTTCGAAGTGAGCTTATGATGCTTGGGCCGGTCGGCTTTTATTCAAAACGGTCGGGTCCACGCTGGATCACGCTAAAATCTGGAAATCCTCATATCTCCGGTGTCTCCGGTCCGATTCACTTGAGACTAAGTGCATTCTCTTTCATTTTGCCGTGCCAGTAATCTGATCCAAGTCTCAAGTCTCTACTTCATGGCTAACTATTTAATCAACAAATAGTCTCGACCTCTGCTACTACTCGCTACGTCACTTGACATGCTCTTGGCTGCACAAAGTTTCCATTTCCTTCTAGAAGTAGTGGAGCGCGATATTCAAATATCTCAACTTTCAAAAGCGGCTGTAGCCTTTCCCTTGATATCTAGGTGTCTGAATCTTGGAATACCCATACCTAGAGTTAGGCACAGTACCTCAGTGCAACCATACGTGTGCTAAGTGGATTTGTGTTATCGGCCGCGATTGTTATTTCGAGTGTATGTTGGTCGACATTCATAGTTCTTTTTCCTGTGAGAATCTACGAATGGTCAGTCATCTACTGTAACACGGAGTAAGGTAAGCCTGTATTGCCTGTCGTGTATTTTAAGTACATATTTTTCTTATTATTTCTAATCCGATAACGAATTCGAGTACCTAATGGCGAAATTCTCTGTTTTTGATCTTCAGATGTTGCAGCCTTCAAGTTGCACATACCATGAAGTGTTATTTTCCTTGGAAAAAGAAAACGAACAGACCTTTGAATGCCATACAATAGACTCAAATAATAACCAGTTTTTGTGTGCATATAATTCGTAGGTTGTTGGTTGGTTCCTAAGTTTAGATGCAGCGACAACGCGGTCATGTAGTCCCGTGTAATTTAGGTGTGTGTGGAATCTGTCTGATAACCGATGTTAACTGTGATGGTTGTATTAGCGTGTATTATCTGCTTTTAATTCAAGTAAGGACTGCAGACATTTCAAGTAGTTCCTGCTTCTGCTACCAAACGCTACCGTCAACGACAACTAGTCCTGAACTTGGTTACTAGATGCCACCACAGTCGTCTCTTGGCGATAAACGTTGGAAACTAAGAGCGTTAGTCAAATCTAACCTATAATTTAGCTTCACACAAGTGTAATTAGTGGAAGGCTCTTTTACATGCCATAAATCTATGACAAGGGACCGCCGGCTTTAATTCCCCTCCGAAGGAAGGCATACTGAGTGATTTTTAACGCTCCTAAAAATCTGACGACTTCGGACAGGTTTGAACCCGCCATCTTGGGCACCGAAGCCACCGAAGCCACTGCAATTAATTCGTATTTGTCAAATAATAATTAAATTATATTAGGTACCTACTAAAATCATTTCAACATACAGAACTAGGCAACACTGAAAATATGGCTTCTAACACTTCAATGAATATCTCAATTCAGGTTCAAGTTTTGAGCCACATCTTCTCAGTTTAGCCTCACGAGGCTGAGATACACCATTCCAGCCCTATATTAGAATTAAATTTCCTGGCAGCGCCGGGAATCGAACCCAGACTTTCGCGCTGACAGCCAAGAATGCTAGTCACAATTCCATGAGGTGGACTACATCATGAAGAGTATTCTTCATGGATATTAAGATTAGTCTATTACAAAGAAGATGAAAAGAGAAAAATCAACAGTATATACTGCAATTCGTTGGACGCCGAGATGAAAATAACCAAATTGTTTGGCTTTATCAAGATATGTCTAGTAAGAGGAGAATAAGCTCTCGCGCTGCTTCCATTGGATAAACTCTTAACGCCGATGTTTGTGCTCTCTGATTGTGTTTTCATTACCAAGTGACAGCTCCACATCTCCCACGCTGTTTTTACCTAAAGGGGTCTTAAAGAGGAACATCGGACTATGACTTTCACGCATGTACGGTGCTGCTTTCTATACTGTAGGTAGTTCACCCAGTGCCCACGAACGGCAGCGCCCGTAGCACAGTCGGGAATCTTTAGCATTCTGTGTGAATGTCATATCTTAGCATTTATGCATCTTTGTCATATATTATTGTATAACGTTTTCCCTTGTTACAAGTAAGATCTGGTTAGATTTAAGATATTAAAATTTCGTAAGTAAGTATATGTGCAGTTCCCTATTAATAGCTACGAGAGAGATGTTTGATTCATACAACAATGCTCTTATTGTTGTGCAAGGAAGGAAGCAGCACGCTCTCATTGTTCTTCGAGGAAACGTCTGCAAGGAAGGAGGCAGCACGCTCTCACTGTTGTACGCGGAAATATCTGCAATTAAGGAGGCAGGTGCTCATATTGTTGAACGAAGAACATCTCCAAGGAAGGAGGCAGCACGCTCTCATTGTTGTTCGAGGAAACATCTGCAAGGAAGGAGGCAGCACGCTCTCCTTGTCGTTCGAGGAAACGTCTGCAAGGAAGGAGGCAGCACGCTCTCACTGTTGTACGCAAAAATATCTGCAATTAAGGAGGCAGGTGCTCATATTGTTGAACGAAGAACATCTCCAAGGAAGGAGGCAGCACGCTCTCATTGTTGTTCGAGGAGACGTCTGCAAGGAAGGAAGCAAGCAGCACGCTCTCATTGTTGTTCGAAGAAACATCTGCAAGGAAGGAGGCAGCACGCTCTCATTGTTGTTCGTGGAAAAATCTACAAGGAAGGAGGCAGGTGCTCTTATTGTTGTACGCGGAAACATCTGCAATTAAGGAGGCAGGTGCTCATATTGTTGAACGAAGAACATCTCCAAGGAAGGAGGCAGCACGCTCTCATTGTTGTTAGAGGAAACATCTGCAAGGAAGGAGGCAGCACGCTCTCCTTGTCGTTCGAGGAAACGTCTGCAAGGAAGGAGGCAGCATGCTCTCATTGTTGTTCGAAGAAACGTCTGCAAGGAAGGAGGCTGCACGCTCTCATAGTTGTTCGAGGAAAGATCTACAAGGAAGGAGGCAGCACGCTCTCGTTGTTGTTCAAGGAAACGTCTGCAAGGAAGGAGGCAGCGCGCTCTCATTGTTGTTCGAGGAAACATCTGCAAGCAAGGAGGCAGGTGCTCTTATTGTAGTTGGAGGAAACATCTACTGGCCATTCACATAAAATCAACTCGACTTTCACTTAGCCTCCAATTTCCTTTTAAATCAAATTCAGTTCTAACTGTTGATGTCCACCACCGTACCCCGCTCAATTGCCAAAAGTGCCAGGGACGAAAGTCTTTCCTGACCAGTGGTATTTCTGCAATACGCTTTCAGGCGTCTTAGGCATGAGTAGGTACTGTGTCTTTAAACCCCTGATTTACGCCTATGTTCCCTTTTATAAAGCGTTGCTTGGGCTGTCTGTGGCCAGCCTTGACATCTCAGCGGTAGAAACTGAAATATTTGATCAGAACTCTGAACTCCTGTGAGCGACTAGATGCAGTTTCCTGTCCAACTAGAGAAGACACAAAGATATATAAATGAATGCAGAATCAGCATTCCATGCGGGTAGCAGAGAGCACCAATGCGATGTGCAAAGTAACTTGAATAAATTGCATTCTTCTGTGTGCATGGCGCACCGCGGCGTCAGGATGCAGTACGATATGTGAAACCGTCGTTGTGGGAATACTGTGGGTGTTTATACAGTATTATTAGGACCACTAGGTAAAAATATTAGTGAATACATATTTTGGTTGTATTCACGCATTTGTATTAACTAATTGTAGTCTTTAATTCTTGGATATCCTTCAACACGATATATATTTACGGGGGAAGTTCTGAATGTAAGTTTCGTCATTTTATTGCATGAGCGGATGGTACGCCAGGAAACACAAACAATTGCCAAAAGATTCCTCACCCGTGGCTGGTTCAAAGATAGATGGAGCGTCAGCGGAGGGGGAATGACGCATGCGCACAGTGCCGACGAAGAGAGAGGAGTAGCAGACCGGTGTGCCCGATATCATTCGAGTACAACTCACGATGGCAGACAGACGTGTACTGACAACGTGGTCACCAATGGAAGTGCGTGTTGTTATCCGGTATGAATGGGCACGTGGGACTAGTGTGTCAGTCGTCCATGCAAACCTACAGACCGAGTATGGTGAGGCTGTCATGCCTCGTCAAATGGTCAGTCGCTTTTGTTTCATGTTGAGTGAAGGACGCCAGAGTGTGGAGGATGAAGGTATAACGGAACAAGTTAGATCTGAACCTTCCGATGCGCATGTGCGTCCAGTTGCATTACGTCACCCCCCTTTGCCTGGATTCATTGTCAACCAGTGAGCACATACTTCTTCACGCGCTGGTTAGATGTTGCCAAGTAGTCATTATTCCCAACACCTCAGTCCATTACCACCAATACCAGTCCTATGCCACTGAGAATGCTCCTATTCGATAATTTATGCTTGCATAATATAACCACGACGAGCAGCGAGCAGCCCCAAACAGCTGTTGCACCAAAGAGGGGAAATCGCATTTGCGCCTAGTGATCCCACCACTTCCCCTCCTAGACCAGACTCCGCCATGACAGACCAGGCCTAACTTGCCACGCTTTTTTTTATATAGAAGTGGAAGTCCCTCCACATTCACGAATGAAAGCAACATTGCTCGAGTACAGGACATAGTGCTCGCGGACAGGTGCATAACGGTGGCGTCCACACTGAGTAGTGTCGTGCCCGGGCCCATCACATGCTCCATGATGTGTTGTGTTACCGGAAATGTTGAGGTGGAGCACGCTGTGCAACAATTCCTTGCATCGCTGAGCGCCGAGTTTTACCAGAGTGTTTTTTTCAAATTGATTGCAAGCTGCGATAAGTGGCTCAATGTCGGTGGAGACTATGCCGAAAAATAGTGCATGGTATATAGTTCATGATGCCATGGTGTGTGTGTCAGTTTGGCTTTGCGAGTGTGCGTGAAGAACGTTACGTGATGGGTTGCGCACGGTCCTTTAGACTGGGGAGAATTTAAAAAAAGCACTTTGTTAGGCAAATCATATTGCTGCATAAATGAAAACGATGTATCCGTAAAACTCAACAATTTTTCTAGGTTTGTGCCGTGTCTTCTGTGGGGTTTCGCCAAGGACACCAAGCTGGCTCATCAGCGCCCGGACCCTCACAGGAGTAGCGAAATGCGCGCTACCTCCCTTTTTATGGAGCGCACCTGCGCCTCTTCACTGCGAGAGCGAAATGCTCAAGCAATCCTCACTTCCCTGTCAAGGCTTCCAAAATCCATAAACCTCACTGATTCTATGTACTTATTAGTTCTCGGAATCTGGCTCATTCTTCGCAAATGACACCAGTGTTCCTTTCTGATGAAACGTTGACGTTTACAGTATTTTGGCACCAGAAAGATGTCGAGATATGTTTTAACCGAACATTTTCTTCTAAATAATCATCTCACAAATCAATTCAAATAAAACGCAAGTACATGGTTTCCCCACTTCCACTTCATGTAAATGCCGGGAATGTACCTAACTTAAGGCCACGGCCGCTTCATACCCAAATCCTACTTCGATTAAAATTACACACACTAGTAGAGACATCACAGTGCCACAGGTTATCTGACAACACCCAAGTACACGAAGCTACATGATAACGATGTCGCAAAACCCTTAAAGAATCATCAACAACAACAACAACAACAACCTTCCTCCTGCTGTTATAGGGAGTGTTGAGGTCGAATGGGTAGGCTACACCGTTTTGTGTTTTGTTCTTGTATCTTATGAACCCATCAGTGACGGGTTCGTTGGGATGGTCATTGTTTAAGTTTTATCATTACAAAATATATGCCAGTAGTGTTTTTTGTTCCTTTCCAGGAGCTGTGTGTGAAGTTGGTAGCACTGCTACCTTGTGTGGAGAAGAGGTCGAAGCAATCTTGCAGAAAGTGCGCGTTCAGAGTCTTGAAGTGTGAGTGATTTATTTATTCCGCAGGGCCCTTCCTACAGTTTATTTATGCTCAACTTCCTCTCTTCTGTGTTTATTTCTCCGGGATTCCCGCGCAACTACGTAAACATGTAATGCGTTTATTGCAGCTGGATGGACGCAGCTTTGAAGAATTGCGAGTCGAGCCATAAATAATGGTATGTAAAGAAAGTTTTGTATTATACTTGTATTTAATTTATCCATAATAGAATTACGAAATAAATAAATAAATAAATAAATAAACTCATGATCCTGACAGAAATTCTACACACATAAATTAATATGTTGTTCTAAGTTTTTAAATATATTCATCAAATTTTCCTAATGTGCTCAAGAGAGAAATTAATTTCGATCTGCTCGAAACAGGAAAGACTCTTGCACTGATATCTGTTTTATAAGCATCTTGAGCTGAGGGTCTGTATTGGACACAATTTACTTCAACGTGAGGTTTCGGGTTCGAGTCTTGAATGTGTCCAATTAATAACTATGTTTATTTGTAAAGTAAAAAGCACACAATGATATTTAAGTGATTATTCGAGTAAAAACAAACAAACACACATCCTTAATTCAGACTCCTTTGACTTTCAGTTTCTAGTTTAGCCTGGAAGCCTTTATGCTGACCTGTCATCTGCATATGATTCCCTATTAACAGTTGGCACTGTGGCCTTCTCTGATTCCACACCTTCCACTTACGAATGCCTCAGTATGAACATACACGGCTTGGTTGAGAACGATCATGGGTCCCGTCAAAGACAATGGGGAATATAGAAGATGGCTTAACCACAAACTTTGAAGTCCAGTGGCGAAGATAACCGACACCATCCGGAAAAGGAGGATTAACTTTTATGGATATGTGAAGTGAATGAGCCCAGTGAGTCAAAGCAACCGCATCATTACTTACTTTCAGGAGAGGAAAACCAAATGGACCTAGTTCATTGAACTGGATAGAGAAGTGGGAATTAAATCAACTGACATTCAGGAGCGCATCCCACTGAAGACAAAACTTCAGGTATGCCAACATCTGCAAGAAGATACGAAGCTGAAAACTGGAACTATTTGGACCCAATAAAGGAAGGAAACCTACCGAGAACAAATGCGGGCGTTCTGGGGAAACATCAAAGCCCGAACAATGAGACATTTGGAATGACTCGGTCCATAGGTGGACGATACGAAACGAATAATAATAATAATAATAATAACAATAATAATAATAATAATAATAATAATAATAATAATTCAAAATCATTTCCAAAATTTGTGAATACTCTAGGCTTTCAAGTATTGAAAATGCGTCAATATCAATAGCCAGTAACAAATATTATGTCTGTCAAAATAATTTATGTTTTACACACAACTATGGCTGGTTGGTTGGTTCCTCAGTTTAGGGGCTGCGACAACGCGGTCATGAAGCCCCATGTACTTTGGGTGTGTGTAGAATCTGTGTGATAACCGGTGTTAATTGTAATAAAATTCCTCTCGGCACGCCGGAAGGCGGAGGTAGATTTCACCGGGCAAACTAGGGGATAGGCTATAATAGGCAAAATATGCAGGTTTTCGTAGGAGGATCAGACCTCATTGATTGCAAGAAAGTATTTTACATTTGGAGGTTAATTAACTTTTTGTTTCGTTTTTGTATGCATATTTTTATCATTTTATTGCCTTATGGTGATGGTAACCTTCTTGTCATTTGGGGTTCATTTTTATTATACTTGTGATCACACTGTCCTTATGCAAGGTTTGGAACTGATGTGTAAACTATCTGACAGTCTGTTACTTCTTCACACAAAATTTTATCTCCCGCAGAGATTTTTGTTGGTTCCTCAGTTTAGGGGCTGCGACAACGTGGTCATGTAACCCCGTGTAGGCTTACATTGGGTGTGTGTAGAATCTGATAAACGGTGTTAATTGTGATGACTGTATTAGTCTGTAATTCAGGTAAGGTCTGCAGACGGTCAATTTTAAGTAGTAGTTCCTAATTTTGTACCATATACTAACGTCAACGACACCTAGCTGTGAACTTGGCTACTAGATGCTACCGCAATCAGCAACTTGCAACGAACGTTGGAACTTCCCCTCCAGAGGAAAGCATGCTGAGGGATTTTTAGCGCTCTTAGAAAATCCGACGACTTTGGCCGGCTTTGAACCAGCGACCTTGGGCTTATAAGTTCAGCATGCTACCAGTTAGCCGCTTCCCACAGAGTCAGATGGAAAAATGAATGTGATTTCGTGCGATGGCGTTGTCTTGGCAACCTCTGATAGCTCATCCCTCATCAATTAAGAAGCGTTGTCATGGTAACCTCTGATGGCACTTGGCATTTTCTTTAATTCCGAAAATCCGACGACTTTGGCCGGCTTTGAACCAGCGACCTTGGGCTTATAAGTTCAGCATGCTACCAGTTAGCCGCTTCCCACAGAGTCAGATGGAAAAATGAATGTGATCTCGTGCGATGGCGTTGTCTTGGCAACCTCTGATAGCTCATCCCTCATCAATTAAGAAGCGTTGTCATGGTAACCGCTGATGGCACTTGGCATTTTCTTTAATTCCGAAATCATTTTTCTCATCCCTTGGCGTAATGGTAGGTCTGATCAAAAATTCTTTCAGACAAAGTTTTAGGTAATTATTAGGGGAATATTTTCCATTTTGTACGGTTTTGATATTGTGCCTATTAAGAGAGATATGATTAATGTTTCCCGAAAAACCCACTTTTTTTCCACCCCTTTGGTCAATGTTTGGTGCTATCAAAAACTTTTCAGACATACATTTTTGGCACTTATCCGACACATATTATGAAATTTGAATGGATTCGATATTTCACGAATTAAGAGAGTTATAGCGATATTTCACTTTTTTGAATAAAAAAAAGCCCCCCCCCCCCCTTCAACCGATTTTGGCCATTAACGAACTCGACCGAGATTTTAAGGGGATACATATTATGAAAAACATTCAAAGTGATTGGTGCAAAATTACGGCAGTTATCGTGTCCACAAGAAACTGATATATATGCATATATATACACACACATATATATATAAACTTTTGAACTGACGGTGGTTTGGGGGTCTGGGGGATGTGAAACGCGAAGATATGTCGAAATTTTCCGGAAGTCGAAACATGGCATCCATTGCAATGGTTAGCATTCTGATGAAATCTACCTAATTTGCAATAGTTAGCTTTCTGATGAATTCTACCTAAAATAGGCTACATAATTAAAAATACTACCATCAACGACACCTAGCTGTGAACTTGGCTACTAGATGCCACCGGAACCATCAACTCGCAACGAACGTTGGAACTTCCCCTCCGAAGGAAAGCAAACTCAGGGTGTTTTAGGGCTCTTAGTAAATCCGACGACTTTAGCCGGGTTTGAACCCGCGACCTTGGGCATAGAAGTTCAGCATGCTACCAGTTCCGATACCGAAGTCGCTTCCCACAGACAGATGGAAAACTGAATGTTATCTCGTGCAGTGGCGTTGTCATAGCAACTGCTGATGGCTCATCCCTTATCAATTAAAAGTAAAGTTGTCATGGCAACCTCTCTTGGCACTTGGCATTTTCTTATAATTTAAATAATTTTGCTCACCCCGTGGCGTAATGGTGGGTCATAGCAAAAATTCTTTCAGACAAAAGTTTTAGGTAATTATTGGAGGAATATTGTCCATGTTGTACGGTTTTGATATTGTGCCTATTAACAGAGATATGATTAATGTTTCCCGAAAAACCCACTTTTTCCCACCCCTTTGGTCAATGGTTGGTGCTATCAAAAAACTTCTCAAACATAAATTTTAGGGCCTCGTCCGACACATAGTATGAACTTTGATTGGATTCAGATATTAAGAGAGTTATAGCGATATTTCACTTTTTCGAAAAAAGCCCCCCATTTTCACCCCCTTCGACCGATTTAGCCCAGTAACGAACTCGACCGAGATTTTATAGGTATACATATTCGGTAAAAAATTCAAAGTGATTGGTGCAAAATTACGGCAGTTATCGTGTCCACAAGAAACTGATATACATACATAAATTATATATAAACTTTTGAACTGACGGTGGTTTTGGGGTCTCGGGGATGTGAAACGCGAAGATATGTCGAAATTTTCCGGAAGTCGAAACATGGGATCCATTGCAATAGTTAGCTTTCTAATGAAGTCTACCTAATAACTGTATTAGTGTGTGTTTTGTGCTTTTAATTCAAGTAAGGACTGCACACAATAATTTCAAGTAGTTCCTACTTTCGCTACCAAATACTAACGTCCACGACACCTAGCTGTGGACTTGGCTGCCACTAGAAGCCATCGCAATCAGCGCCTGGCGACGAACGTTGTAACTTAAGAGCATGAATCTAACAAAATCTACAAATTTAGCTTCACACAAGTTTAGTTAGTGGAAGGTTCTTTTACATGCTATAAATCTATGAAATGGGCCCGCCAGCTTTACTTCCCTGCGAAGGAAGGCATACTGAGGGATATTTTGTGCTCTTAAAGAATCGATGATTTCTGCCGGGTTTGAACCCGCGATCTTGGGCACAGAAGCTCATCATTCTACCAACTACGCCACCGAAGCCGCACACACAACAATGTCAGACTAGCTAAGAGCGTGTAGTGGAGCTTGTAGAAAGTATTCTTATCAAATATTATTATTATTATTATTATTATTATTAATAATGATAATAAAGCACTACCACACTGTGGTCAAAACAGAATGCCTGTACGCCAGCGAATGCCTTTCCACGAACTACAAGCTAGAGAAGTTGGAGGTCCTGGAAAGGAGACTCCTATAGAAAATCATGGGGCCAATCCAGACTAAAGCCGGATGGAAACTTCGGACCTAAAACGAAGTCTACAAGAATGTAGAAAACATCTCTCAGACCATAAGGAAACGGAGGCTAATAATTTCTTGAACACCTGTACAGAATGGACAAATCCAAGTTAACCAAACAGTTATTTGACTATTTCTGGTACAAGAAGACCACCACATCATGGATTAAAGAAACTCGGAAAGACCTTAAAAGATCTAACATCCCGGAGGCCAAAATGTTTCGAAACAGTATACACGATCTGGAAGGGTTTCAGAACGAGATAAGTGCTACAAAGACCGGAAGAGTTTGGAAAACCAACGGCAGCATCACAGCGAACGCAAGGAGTACTGGAGACAGAGGAAATTACTGACAAGGCACAAATAGTGAAATTGTAGCGAGATTCTAAGTTTACAATTCGGAAATTAATAATCATAATAATCGTATGGTTTTAACTTCCTGGAGTAGATCATTTGAGTTGGAGAGACAGAAACGGATGACTTCGATGTTCCGCCCCTTAAAAAGAACAATTATTACATCCAGTTGGGGACATGTTGGCAGTAACCACGTGTCACTTACACTGCCACCAAAAAGTGAACCCAGAACTGTGATGTTTTTTTTTAACAAGCCAATAAGTATTATCGAGTTGGAAGCCATTTTTCAGTGTTGTCATAGTAATCGAAATTGTATGGTTTTCAGTCGGTCAACATGTTTGTAACCAATTGTGATGGGCTATCAACGGGAGTCTCTCACATTTTAGCACTGTCGAAAGGCACCTGAGCTTGATACGAGAATAATAGGCACAGGAGGAGACTGCCTTATCAGCACAATAGAAATCGAGTTATTTTTTGGTCAGGAAAGAAGTGCTTTCTGAAACTATTTCTCAGGATCGATGGAAAACGAGCTGATGACCATCACGTCTCATGTTCTTAAATGAAAACACAGTAAATCACCGTTCACAATGAGCATTATTTATATAAACACTAGCAGAAGTACCCGCTCTTCGAACGGTCTTCGGTATTAATAACCAGACGTTATCAATGGGCTACTGTTGCAATGGTTAGAGGCTTGTTATTTCTTCATACGTTTATCAGAGCGAAGTTAGTTCTCTGGGAATATCACAGACACTGTTAATTTAAGGGTCTTAAAATGTGGTTTTCGGAGACTCTTTATAGACTGCCGAATTTTGTGTCGCACATTGAGAAGCGCATTGGTCGTCATTCTAGGATAATTTTTATATTTCGCCTATTTTAGCGTGTATTTTGATAAGTGTTTTCCTATACTAACCCTTCTATGAGAAGTACGGTGAGGAGTTTTATAAATGATTGGTGTATTGACTCTCTTGGATACCTAATTTTACGATGCTAACATTCGAACACGAGTTATCAGCGTACATAATGATACACAGAAAGTATGCCTTACTTCGAAGGGGAAGTAAAGCCGGCGGTCCCATGTCATAGATTTATGTCATGTAATAGAACCTTCCACTAACTACAATTGTGTGAAGCTAAATTTATAGGTTATATTTGATTACCACTCTATTAGTTCGAAAGTTTTCCACCAGGTGCCGGTTGCGATGGCATCTACTAGCCAAGTCACAGCTAGGTGTCGTTGACGGTAGCATTTTGTAGCAAAAGTAGGAACTACTGGAAATTGATCGTCTGCAGTCCTTACCTGAAATACAGATAACACACACTAATACAGCCATCACAATTAACACCGGTCATCAGACAGATTCTAGACACACTCAAAGTACACGAGGCTACGTGCCCACGTTGTCGCAGCTTCTAAACTGAGGAACCAACCAACCAACCAACCTACAACATATCACCCAGATGTCCGAATATGGATATATCAACCACACAGTGTCAAACAAAATCATCCTTACGATGAACCCGTTTGTCGAAAAAAAAAATGTGCTCAATCTAAATTCATGTAACGTGTACTTCCTGACGTGAAAATAAAATTGAAAACCTCGTAGACGAAACGCAATACACCTCACATAAAGACTGACCCTCACCATTGTGTCAAGTCCCCATCCACAGGGAGACACCTTTAACAAATTATAAAGGTTTGTGGTGCTTGAATATTCCGGTTTTAAGTCTCCAATGGCCCAAATTCCTAATAGCCCCCCAAAATACTATTTCAATTCAGGATTTTTTTCAGGAATTTTTGAAAATAATGTTGCTGTTTGGAGATATAATTCTGTACGACATATCTCACGTGTAAATGACGTGAATAAAATCTAGGGTACCCCTTGACTCCCTTAAGCGCACTGATGAATTTTACAGTCTAAGTTGGTACCGTGATAACCTTATAGCCATTTGCAAACTTTCACAGAAATGTAATAAGTGGAGTGGCATTGCTTTTTACAGAAATAGATGGAAAGTTGGACGTCTTCTCTTATGAACCTGTTGTCATGGTAGCCGGCTGGCATTCCTTCATTAGTTTATTAAATTAAATTAGTTTTCTGGGAATATCTCAGAAACTGTTGGGTTTAAAGCCTTAAAATGTAGTTTACGGGAACCCACGAGTTTTGGTTCTGTCACTGAGGGGCTAAAAATGAGCTTTGTCGCGTCGTTGTATGCCATAATATAATAATAATAATAATAATGATAATAATATATATATATTTTGTCGTGTGGCCTCCTGGGAGGCCGAGTGCAGGTCTTCCTATTCGACGCCCGTGGGCGACCTGCGCGTCGGGATGAGAGATGGAATGGATGAAGATGAATGAAACTGGGCAAGGATGTGGAAGGAAGCGGCCGTGGCCTGTCAGAAGGTACTGTCCCAGCATTTGCCTGGTGTTGAAAATGAGAAACCACGGAAAACCATTTCAAGGACAGCCGACGGTGGGGCTCGAACCCACGCGTCTACCGAGTCAGCAGAGAGCTTGGCCCCATGGCCTAACGCAGCGCTTTAGCCAGCGTAGCCACTACTGTCGGTTGATAATAATATAATAAATACAATATAGGGATAGGGATATAAAAGACCTTCCGTACCACACCCGCACGTGAAAACCTCGTGAAAAAATTCTAGTGTACCCCTTGAACCTCTTAAATGCATTATACGTATTGATGAATTTTACAGCTTAATTTGGTTCCGTGATAACCTTATAGTCGTTTTCAAACTTCACAGTAAATGGAATTGCATTGCGTCTTACAGAAATAGATGGACATCTGAGATTCTGTTGCCATGGTTACCGGCTTGCATTCTTTCATTAGATTATTAAATTAAATTAGTTATCTGGGAATATCTCAGAAACTGTTGGTTTTAGGGCCTTAAAATGTTGTTTTCAGGGGCCATAGGGCCCCCGAGTTTTGTTTCTTACATTGAGGGGTTGAAAATAAGCTTTGCCTCGTCCTTCTACGCCTATTTCAGCATGTATTTTAAGGGGGTAGGCCCCCTTTTATGAGAGGTACGGAGAAGAGTTACATCAATGATTAGTGTGGTGCCTCTGATGGATATCTGTATCAAATTTTACGTTGATCCACTCAGCCGTTCTCAAGTTATAAGGACACAAAGTTGTCCACAGACACACAAACAAACAGACAGACAGACAGACAGACAAAAAAAAAGATTTTTGCGCGCATCCGTCATAAAACAGTCTGAAACGCGCAAATAACGCAAATTTCCGTGGAAATTCAGAAAAAAACAGACAAACTTTCATTTTTATATATAGAGAGATCACAATGTGATGTGATCGATCCAATGTAATACAATGCTCAAGGAAGGATTTGAGTTCTCTGTATAAATATCAATTTCTTGTTTTCTAGGATTCATTGGATCAACTTTAACTCTTTCCTTTTCTCTGTTTCTGTGACCTAATTCTGCTCTGTAGTAACCAATGAAGTTAAGAAGAAAGCGAGATGGGCTATCGATTCCTTGACGAAGATGAATGTCTGTGTATTTAGCCCTTGCCTGACGAGGGTATAATCAAGGCGTTCCGTAAGGTGTGTGTTTGTAGGACGGGAGGAAAAATTGACTGAACAAACAGTACATTGCGGGTTCGAGTCACGCATGCGTTTGGGCATCGTGGTTATTTCAGCAACATGTATGTGGGTGTGTTTAAGATTTGAACGATAATCTGTGTTATTGTCGTGTCTGACATAGTGAATGTATTTGTAAATCAGATTAGGATTTGAGAAGGAGGCAGCCATGGCCTAAGTTAGGAACCATCCTGGCATTTGCCTGGAGATGTGATAAATATCAGTTTGGGAGGCTGAGTGAACCCCGGCCGATCTCTCAGACCAGAATTTAATTTCTTGGCTGAGCCAGGAATTGCTGGGATTGCAGCTATGAATGCTAGCCACTACACCACGAGTTGGCTGTGGGACACTTGAATACTCTATTTTTCATAATAATAATGCTAATGGTTTTACGCCTCTTTTGACTACTGAGGATTTTAGAGACGACGGGGTGCCAGAATTTTGCCCCGATGGGGATCTTTTAAGTGCCAATAATCATCAGATCCACAGAATTCCACATCGCCCAATTAATCAGCTAAATGCACTTTAAATCCACATTTAAGTCACAACACCAAACTGACCATTCACTAACCATTAGAGAATCTCAATAAACAAGTAAACTTGAAGGTCAATGGCCACTAACATATCACAACAACAGCTTGCCCCGGTGGGTGAGTGGTTATCGTGTCGGACTGCCAACCCCAAGATTGCAGGTTCGCCCCTGGCGATGGTAAGTGAGTTTTGAGAGGCGACAAAAATCACGATACGCATGTCATACGATGTTGGCATGTTAAAGGACCCATTTGAATTCAGTAGGCCGTGTTTATAATGGCAAAATTAATCTCAGGAATTCCTGCCAACACAAAGTTCCTCATTTCTCTACTAGAAAGCGCTTTTGTATCAAGGAGTTTAGATATCTAACATCTTTGGCCTTTATAGCGCTTCAAGGAACGACAGAAAATTCGAAATGCAAGTTGTCCTCTGGGCGTCAAATAACAAAGTTTGCACCCGAGGCCATACGATATTATTATTACAAGAATTAATCACATAGCCTACTAACAAACCGTACAAGTTACGCAAGTTTACAATAAACGTATGTAACTAAAATACTGTATATATGAGGCGATCCCAACCAGAAGGGTGAACTTAACATACTGTACGGTATTCTTCTTCTTTTGTGATTTCATCCAAAATTATAGTTGGTAATAAAACGAAGCATTTATCACATTATTCATTTAATATAATAGACACGTGACGCGAATGGAATATTAATAATAATAATAACTAGCGGACCCGTGCGAGAAAATCTCGCATGTTCATAAACCACACTTTCCCCAATAGGTTTATAATGAGACATTAAGGAGAAAGGTTATGTTTTTATTTCAACCAAATGATTATAGAACACTTATTTACATTTCAGGATAATCGACAGTAGTGGCTACGCTGGCTAAAGTGCGGCGTCAGGTCATGGGGCCAAGCTCTCTGCTGACTCGGTAGACGCGTGGGTTCGAGCTGTCCTTGAAATGGTTTACCGTGGTTCCCCATTTTCAACACCAGGCAAATGCTGGGACAGTACCTTCTGACAGGCCACGGCCGCTTCCTTCCACATCCTTGCCCACTTCCATCCATTCATCTCATCTCTCATCCCGACGCGCAGGTCGCCCACGGGCGTCGACTAGAAATACCTGCACTCGGCCTCTCAGGAGGCTACACGACAAAAAAAATCAGGATAAAGGAAAGACCTCAGAATGTCAATATGAAATGAAACAGGCGTCACAGCGGCCCGTGGACAGCAATTATGGAGTGTATTTTCCTACATCAACGGTGTTTGCAAATCGCGCACTTCGTTCATTTTTTAAGTATTTTTTTAAAGAAATTATAGATATTTATAAAATTATAGTGTAATAAGTCACTGCTAATGTCTATTCTCTTTCATTTGAATGCTCATTTGTCACGATCGGTCGCTTGTGAGCGCCGCAGGAGGGATCTATACTACTGGATTAATATATATGATAATACGAACGGAAAATTCTACGCAAAATATTTGGTCCCATGAGAGAAAATGGAATGTGGATTAAGAGGAGAACAGCGGACCTCTACTCCTTCACTGACAGGTTCACTGATGCCGTAAGGAAGCGATGCCTGAATTTCTATGGCCATATCTACAGAATGAACAGCGACAGACTAACTAAGAGATTATTCAATGTAATCAACTCAAAGAAGTAGTAGTACTCTCTTTCGGTCAATAATCGCAATAGCGATAGAAAATGATAGGAGTCTGGTGACCTAATGGGCTCCTTTCACTCCGTTGGTAATGGCGATAATTAATTAAAGATTATTATGATTATTTAAGGTGATTTAATTGTGACTCCCTTAATGCATTACGAGATAATGTATTTGAAGGAGAATTTAGTCCTTTGAATATTGCTGTCGAGTGGAATAATTTTACTTTGCTTTAATTATTTTCGTAGATATTTGAGAGTACTAAGCTAGAGCATGTGCCTGTCGAGCTGCGGGTTCGAACATGGGTCAGCGACAGGGCTATAGACCGTCCGACTAGCAGCGGCACTAGTTGTTTATGTAGTTCGCTCGATCATGGCCTATCAGCAGTTGCTTCAGTGAGTTAATAGTATTAATAAAAATGGCTAAGTTTTTGGTAATGTAAGTTTGTTGAAGGAAGAGATAGACCTCTAGTTAGGTATGGTTTTGTAGAGGAAGAATAATAGTCCTTTAGTAGGTAATGTGTTTAAAAGAAAATCGATAATAATAATAAGCCTCAGTTATGGTATTGTTATTTATGTATTGTTGGTGTAATGAGTTTTGTAGATGGAGTAATAGGTGATTTATATGGGCTTCGCGGGCGGGGAATTCGAAATGGCTAGTGCTGGATGCTGATTGGTTAAAGCTGTGTTGTGATTGGCTGTTGGTTTAAATTTATTTGTTATGAATTTAAGGTTGTACAATGATGTATTAATGATTTAATATTGTTGCGAGCGTTGGAATAGATGTGTTTAGAGTGTTTTGTCGGATTTGTGTAAGGTGTAGTTATTGATTTTGCCTGCTGAGAGGTTGGTTGCCGACTGGGGCTGACCTCTCTCTACTAGGCTTTGTATTGAGTACTGGGTTCGATAGATGTAGGCGGATAGCGGTCCCATGGCCCGTGGCCCATCACCCCGGGTAGGTTGGTGTTCCACCTTGCCTCCCAGGCAGATAGAGCCACTGGATCCGGGTTTATGGGTTAATTGAGGGGGGGAACTGACTGATGGTGTGTTTAAAATGTTGTGGAAGCTAGGAGTTGTATGAAGTGCAGTATTTGAGTGAGAGCTGAGTTAGAGTTAGTTTTTGGTGAGGGGACATTGAGGGACATGAGAGGGGGAATGTTAATGTGTGAGCGTTGTCTGGGTTCCAACTGCTTTCGCTTAATGACTGTTTTAATGTAAGCGCAACCACCGAATGAGGCCGCGTGCGCACCGCCACAATTGACGCACTTAGGTTTGTCTTTGGCTCAAAGAAGGTCAAGATAAAATGGCTAGAAGAAACTATGGCGGACCTCCAAGAAAATGAATATCACAGACGACATCATAGACAATCGTGGAGCTTTTAGGACAAAGGTAGCCAACCATAAATTTAGGGAGAAACCCATAAAGAAAACTGGTAGGAAGTGGTCGAGAGAACACAAGATGCAACTCAGTGCATTCATGAAGAGATTTTGGAAGGATAAGAAGGCGAAAACCATCAGCCAACTAACAAGTTCACACGCGCTCTTTGAATGGGCATAACGACGAAAGCAGAAGAAGAAGAAGAATACGAGGGTAGTACTATATTGATATACACTTCAATTATTTTACCCAAATGAAGTACATTACACATCAGTTGTTACGTCCACCTTCTCAACATAATCACTTTGTAACTTTATGCACATTTGCCATCGATGTGTCAGTCTCACCTGAATTTCCTGAAACCATTCCTACGGAGTGCTGCATACCCATGCATTGACAGCTGTGTCCAGAAGTTTCTTCATGTTCCCGAACAGGTGATAATCACTTGGTGCCAAGTCGGGAGGGTATGGTGAATCTGGCAGCACCGTGAATCCCATTTGATCAATGGCAGCGGTGGTCTCTCGGCTAGTGTGGGGGCGGGCATTGTCAAGTAGCAGAAGCACACTTTTAGCCCATTTTCCTGGCCGCTTAGTTTGAATGGCACGACGTAAGCGCTTAAGGGTTGCCACATATTCTGCACTGTTAATTGTGGCCCCCAATTCAAGCCAGTCAATGAGGATGATGTCCCAGAACACTGTCGCCATTCGCTTGCCAACTGATGGCACTGATCGACATTTCTTTGGCGGTGGACTGGTCATCCAAGTGTAATAAGAAATTAATCTCGCGAATTTCTTTAGGTTTAGCGAATAACACCCATTATAATGTGCGCATATCGTGTTCACCGGCTGAAAAGCATTTACATTTAATTTATAAGCCAATACTAAATATATGGCTTCCAATACGATAGCATAATTCAGGAACCAACTGAAAAGAGGCTCTCGTGGTGTAGTTGGTAGCATGCTGAGTTTCTATGCCCAAGATCGCTGGTTCAAACCCAGCCGAAGTCATCGGATTTTTTAAGAGCGTTAAAAATCCCTCAGTATGCCTTCCTTCGGAGGAGAAGTAAAGCCAGCGGGCTCATGTCATATTTTTATGACATGTAATAGAACCTTCCAATAACTACAATTGTGTGAAGCTAAATTTGTAGGGTAAATTTGAGTAACGCTCTATCGAATTCGAACGTTAGCCACCAGATGCCGGTTTCGGTGGCGTCTAGTAGCCAAGTTCACAGCTAGGTGGCGTTGACGGCAGCAATTGGTAGCAAAAGTAGGATCTAAGTTTACTTGAAATTGTTCGTCTGCAGTCCTTACCTGAATTACAGATAGCACACACTAATACAGTCGTCACAATATAACACCGGTTATCAGAAAGATTCTACACAGCCAAAGTACACGGGGCTGCAATACCGCGTTGTCGCAGCCCCTAAACTGAGGAACCAACCAACTGACAAGAGTGCAAACGAGATTCCACGGAAGAAAAATATTTTATTCTGTTTTCGACAGAGGTAAAAAGAAACTATAAAACCCACCTCTTCTCGTTCATTCAGGCAAGCGAGAGTTTAGATTATATTTATAGGCGCAGCAGGGAATTTGACCTAAGACCTACAGAGAAGAAGATTGCTGTCTTTGTGCTGGAAGAGCGCTACCATGTGACAGGTAGCTGGAAGTTTACCAACGCTGCAGCGACAAAAGTTGGCAGAGCAAATACTGTAGTGTATTCAAAATATTGTAACTATTCTTTATTTTATTATTATTATTATTACCAAACTACTTTCCATTTTATTTTTTAATTTTTATTTCCTATTGTTGTGGGCTCCACCTTATCATATCGCCCAGGGCCCCGCAAGGCCTGGATCCGCAACTGTTCCCAGACACCATCCTTGCGACGGTAGAGGAATGATCCCTCGCAGCGTCGGTGCGTGAAGTCGAACTGGGAGGAAAAGCGATTTGAAAGAAAGTATTGGAAGATAATATTTCATGTTAATGGATGTCCAGGCTTCACCAAAACTATCCTTGTGTCGGTATTTTAGCCCGCCATACCGGATAAAATTTCAAAAAGAATTTGTCAGTAATATAATCTACGAGCACTAGAATGTATCCATTTCATTGGAATGCTCGAGACAACATGTTCGTCAGCCCTGTGTACTGCATGTGGAGTCTGTTTGAAACCTGTTTCATTTGAGGAGTTTAGTCATTTATCCCCACTGTACTTGGTTGTACGTAGAATTATATATTAGAAACCATCGTGCCTGGAGTAGAAATGGGAAACCTTGGAAGACCACTTCCAGGATGTCTGAGGAGAGATTCAAACCCGCCTCTTCTCACTTCTGCTTCACAAGGCAGAGTGTACCCCGTTCCAGCCTTAAAATCAGAATTAAATTTATTTGCAGAGCCGGGAAACGAACCCATACCTCCGGAGCGACAGCCAACAACGCTAGCCGCTTCAACAGAAGAAGGTTAAAACCTGTGTTATTATGGTGCTTGCATTCGAGTGTGTGCTTGACCAACAGCGGTAGCTACGTTCGCTAACGCGCAGCTCTAGGCTATGGAGCCATGCTCTCTGTGGACTTGGTAGACGTGGGTTCGAGCCCCACGGTCCACCGTCCTTGAAATGGTTTTCCGTGGTTTCCCCATTTTCAACTCCAGGCGAATGCTGGGACGGTACCTTCTAATAGGCTACGGCCGCTTCCTTCCACATCCTTGCCCAGTTTCATTCACCTTTCTTTCATTTCATCTCTCATTAAATCCTCTCACGAGGTTGGCGTCAGAAAGAGCATCCGGACGTAAAACACCCGGCACATAGACTTCCATCACATCTCATACCCGACCCCGTTGAAACGGGAATGATAAGGTGTAGACATAAATTAGAGTTTGTGCTTAGAATAGGGGCAAGGTTTGGGAAGGAGGCGACCGTGGTTAAGTAACATTTGTCTTGACTAAAAGTGAGAAACCACGCTACATCACTTCTAGGATGGCTGAGATTGGAATCGAACCCACCTCTTGTCAGTTCTGTCTCACGAGGCTGGGTGAATCCCGTTCCAGTCCACTTCCTAGTGGAGCAGCTAGCAGTCTTGGCTGTTTGATTCCCGGTTCTGCCAAGAAATTGAATTCTCGTCTGGGGGTTGGAACGGTGTACACTTAGCCTCGTGAGACAAACCTGAGAAAGAGATGGGTTCGATTCCCACCTTTCAGCCATCTTGGATGTGGTTTTCCGTGGTTTCCCCACTTCTTCTCTAGGCAAATACCGGGGTGGTTCCTAACTTTAGGCCATGGTCTCTTCCTTGTCAATCCTCATCTGAGTTATAAATACATACAGACATCAAAATAACACAGGTTAGCTGACATAATCTATGCCCATTCAAGTACACGGAGCTAAATGACCACGCTGTCCAAGGCCCTGAAATTAAACAAGATACACAACAAACAACGGATTAAGTTCCAAACGTCAGATAGTTGGTTGGTTGGTTCCTCAGTTTAGGGGCTGCGACTACGCGGTCATGTAGCCCCGTGTACTTTGGGTGTGAGTAGAATCTGTCTGATAACCGGTGTTAATTGTGATGGCTGTATCCGTATGTGCTATCTGTTTTCAATTCCAGTAAGAACTGCCGACATTGAATTTTTATGTAGTTCCTACTTTTGCCGCCAAACGCCACCGTCAAAGACTTCTAGTTCAGACCTCGGTTACTAAACACCACCGCAGTCGGCTATTAAAATTTTTAACCTCTAATTTATTTTCACACTGGTGTAATTAGTGGAAGGTTCTTTAACATGCCATAAATGTATGACATGGAACCGCTGGCTTTACTTCCCCTCCGAAGGAAGGCATACTGAGGGATTTTTAACGCTCTTAAAAAAATCCGACGACTTTGGCTGGGTTTGAACCCGCGATCTTGGGCATAGAAGCTCAGCATGCTACCGACTACGCCACCAAAGCCGCAACCGTCAGACAGGAATTAAACATCTTGGCAGAGCCTAGAATCGAACCCGACCTGAGGGTATGACAGTCATGAATGCTAACCAATGCGTCATAAGGTGGAAGAAATAAGGTACAATCCCGACATTTGCCTGGAGGGAGTGTGGAAAAAGCCGGGGAGAAGTCACTCTTAGGATAGTCAATGTCTGTGCCGGGGCTAAAACCTTCGATCTCTGGACTTAGAGCTGCTTGTGTTGTAATAGTAATTCTTAGCCCAGTGCACATCTTTCCTTAACTAATTCCTTTCTTTCTTCGGCTTTACTCAATTAATTTGGGTCCCGGAGCCAACCTGGCTAATTTTGGTTTTGGCCGGGGATTTAAGGCCGGATGCCCTTCGTGACGCCACATGATTTTTCAGGTGAAAATTCCACCCCGCTGTCACCAGTATTCGAACCCCGGCCGTCCGGGTGAAAGCGGAGCAGCTAAGCCACTGCACCATCACACTCACCACATGTTTCCATAACTAATAATACATTTATTGCAGCCAAATGGCCATCTCAACTTTATACACTAATTTCCACTTTCTCTTTTGCGTATGCACTTAT
The DNA here is from genome assembly GCA_946902985.2 of Meconema thalassinum. Lineage (NCBI taxonomy): Eukaryota > Metazoa > Arthropoda > Insecta > Orthoptera > Tettigoniidae > Meconema > Meconema thalassinum. The sequence continues at coordinate 222,360,300 of OX336391.1, forward strand.
TGATTTTGTCCTTTTGTTCTACGTGGTAGCGTTCACACTTCTTGTTGCAAAATGAACACTCCCACGATTTCTTTTGGTTCGTGGTATGCTGATATTTTTTTTTTCTGCAGATAAGATAGTGAAACCCATGAACTGCTAGTCTGGTTACCACATGTCGTAGTTCAAAATTCTCCTTTGTCCATCTCGATCAATCATGCCGTAAAACTCTGTTGGAATGTCTTCTCTCTTCCCCCAGGGTCTCACATCTATTGGGACGTAGGTTGGCGACCACGGGACCCTAGCTGAGTCCACCATTGCTTCCACTTACTTGTGCTGGGCTCCTCTCCGTCTTCTTTCCTGTCGATCTCTCTTGGTCAAGTCTTGTTCTCTTCCGACCCCGATGGTATTAGGGTATCCAAGGCCTAGGGAGTTTTTTCACTTCCCCGTCTTAATTGAATCTTTTCTCATCCTTTCTGATACCCTCATTTTTCGAGGGGTCAGCCATCTTTTACTTTTCATGTTATCTCCTGCCTTCTGCACATGGCCCTCAAGGAGGCAGGGTGTATGTAGCCCCACCACTTCTGGCGCACCCTGGATAGTGCTACATCCTCATGGGCTCACGGCTGGTGAGTTTGGGAGTTGGTGACCCCGAGGGAATTCCTGAGCTGGGTCCGTATTATCCCCTTTTTCCTCTGACTTTGGGGCGGGCCTTCTCCTCTTTCTCTTTCCTATCTGACTTTCATGGCTCTCCTTCTTTCCAAGTCCCTCAATCCTCATTCTTCGAGGGTTTGGGGCATTTCTTTTCTTCCTGTCCTTTATTTGCCTTATCCTTCAAGTGTTTACCATGTCTTCTTCTAATATGTAAGTTTGTAGTTAGTATTAGCAAAGTTTTCATTCTCATCTCATCTTTTACTATCACCCAAACAATTAGGGGCCGATAACCTAGATGTTAGTCTCCTTAAAACAATAAATATCATCATCTCTTCTCTCTTCTTTCTGAGTGTTGTTAAAATTCGTTCAGAGGCATCAGTTCTGGTTCTGAGAACATGCTAACTTCACCCGCTCCGCAATAACTTGTGATCTTGTTGCATACCTCGATTTACATACTGTATAATGTTAACCGTCAAGCACAGTTGGTTCTGAAACCTGAAGTTATGTTTCTCTTGCGAACTGCTTCTAAGTTTTGTTAAGTAGAAACATTTCTACCGGTGGAAGTTTGGAGACCAAGTAATTCAAATCAGTTGCTGTCTGCACACAGTTCATAACACAAGACGGGAATATCTGACAACCCAATCACCGGGCATGAATAAAATCCATCGTAATGAACCACGTTCATTAGAACGGTTGTGTTTGAACTATCGAAGCCTGTATGTTGGGCAGTCAGCTGGGAGGATATTTGGAGCCTCAAAGAGCACCATCGTAGATTTTGTGGATTGAAATCCAATAATAATAATAATAATAATAATAATATAGTAGAGACTCGCTCAACCGACCATCGCTTATCCGACATTCCATGTTATCCGACATGGTTCCCTTGCTGAGATGTATTCCTGGCTGTGAGGATGCTACAACTCAAAATGTGGGTAAGTGGTGTGCACAGGATCAGCTGTTGGTACTAACTGACCCTGATATGTTTGATTTCGTGAATGCTAACGAAAATGAGGATTAAGAACGAGATATTGCAGAACAAAAGGATAAAACGATGTCTCATAGTGAAGCATTAAGTGCATTAGATATGGCATTAACGTACGTGGAGCAACAGTCGGAGGCAAGCGAAACAGAGTGTTGATTTTTCGTCGATGGCGAGATCTTGCAGGACGGAAACGTGAATCAGCAGGCAAGGAAACGTTGGTTGGTTGGTTCTTAAGTTTAGGGGCTGCGACAACGCGGTCATGTAGCCCCGTGTAATTTGGGTGTGTGTAGAATATGTCTGATAACTGGTGTTAATTGCGATGACTGTATTAGTGTGTGTTATCTGTTTTTAGCCTATTTTCAATTTTGAAAAAATGGCTTATAAGATCACCTTTTGTCCGTGTGTGTGTGTGTCCCCCTAATAACTTCTAAACGTCTGGAGCGATTTCATTGAAACTAGGTAAGTTCATAGCACTATTCCACACGACCCCGACCGTGCCCTTCAAATTTTGTTACGTCTAACCAATCCAAAATGGCGGCTGTGCGAAATATTCCACCAGCATCAATATCTCCGAAACTATTCCCGATATCACCCTGGAATTTATTACTGTGATAAAGGGAACTACTAAGAGTTCACCTATGTGACTTTTGAAAAACTGGTAACTACAAAACCAACATGGCGGCCACGCGAATTTGCGACTTTTAAATAGACGTTTCTCGCGATTTGACCAACTAAACGCAATAAAACTTGGTACAGTATATGTTTATACACATTGTAATGCACCGACATCTAACTTGGTTCAATTGTTTTCATAACCACAAGATGGTGGATGTGCGAAATATTTCACCGGCATTCTATATCACTGAAACTATTAACGGTGTCACCCTGAAATTTTATACGGAGATAAAGGGCACTACTGGAAGTCCATCTATAAGATTTGCAAAAACCGGTTAACTACAAAACGAACATGGCGGCCAAGCGAATTTTAAAATTTTAAATAGACCTTTCTCGCGATTTAATGTTCCAACCGCAATTAAATCTGGTACATGAAATGTTTATACACATTGTAATACACTGGTATCTAATTTAGTTCAATTCTTTACATAACCTCAAGATGGCGGCTTTGCGAATTTTAAAATTAAGTTTTCATTTCTTGTGTCGTAATCATGCGATCGATGTGAAAGTTTGAATATGAACCTACGCAATAATTTTCCTTTAATGGTACATGACTCTATGGCCTATACATTTAACAATCCAAAATGGCGACCATCCGAAATATTTAGAAGGCTCTGAATATCTACGAATCTATTATAGCAATCAAACTGAATCTTTTAATGTTCATAGGGGCTATGAACTTAAGTTCATCTATAGAACTTGAAATAACCTGGTGATCACAAATCCAACATGGCGGTGACTCGAAATATAAATATTCACATGGACGTTTCTCGCAATTTAACCATCCGAGTGCAGTAAAACTAGGTACAGTAAATCCTTATACGAATATTAATCCACTGGCATCTAATTTATTTCAATTGTTTCCATAACCACAAGATGGAAGCTGTGCGAACTTTTAAAATCTCCTTGTTATTTCTTGTGTCCTAATCATGCGATTGATGTTTGAATGCTACACGTACACAATAATCTTCATGTAACAGTACATAACCCTATGACCTACATATATAAAATCCAACATGGCGACCATCCGAAATATTTAGTCGGTTCTCAATATCTACGAATCTATTACATCAATCAAACTGAAATTTTGTATGTAGATAGAGGCAATTAACATAAGTAGGATATATGAAAATAGGCTGTATAATTCTTCACGGAACAACTTGTTTAATTCAAGTAAGGACTGCAGACTTTTGAATTTTTCAAATAGTTCCTACTTTTGCCGCCAAATGCCACCGTCAACGACTACTAGTTCTGAACTTAGCTACCAGACGCCACCGCAGTCGGCTCTTGGCAACGAACGTAGGAACCTAAGAGGGTTGTTTACATTCTTAACCTATACAATTTAGCTTCACACAGGAGTAATTAGTGGAAGGTTCTTTTTCATGCCATAAATCTATGACATGGGACCGCCGGCTTTACTTCCCCTCCGAAGGAAGGCATACTGAGGGATTTTTAACGCTCTTAAAAAATCCGACGACTTCGGCCGGATTTGAACCCGCGATCTTGGGCATAGAAGCTCAGCATGCTACCGACTACGCCACTGAAGCCGCCGCAAGGAGACGTTGTTGGCAAGTTTCTTTTCTTAAGGCATTTGGAACGTTTTTGTTCAATACTCCATGTGCCATTAATTGATAATACAGTAAATAGAGTACCGTATAGCCTACTTATTTTAGTTCATTTTCAAAGTCATTCTGTATTACCCGACATTTTCGGTGATCCGACGTCCTCCAGGCCCAAATTAGGTCGGATAATCAAGACTCTGCTGTAATAATACCAGAAAATTCATTGACGAAGTAACCTCACTCAAGAACTCAACACCTTGGCTAGAAGAACTTTTAAAGGACCTCAAAAGCGCAAATTACAGTAAGTTCAACGGGCTTTTCAGAAAGGGACACCTTCAGACACAAAGTAAACAAATGGAAAGTTACATCAGTGCAACCAAAACAAAAACAGTACAGACAAAAGGGGTCAGAAGAGCGTAAACGAGCCTTCTCGGAAAGAATGTAATCCTATTGGAACAACAAGAAGAACAAAAAAATATAGTTGAGTTATTTGCTTAACGTCTTCCATGTATTGGGAGAATTCGCTTAAAATAAAAAAGTAAATAAATAAATAATAATGTTATGGTTTTACGTCCCTTTTAACTACTGTGGCTTTTAGAGACGCCGGGGTGCCGGAATTTTGTCCCTAAGGGGACCTTCAACATACCAATATCTCTACTGCGACAGTTCCCTCGCATTTGCGCACCATCAAAGGCCAGCTGACTGCGCTAGGATTCGATCCTGCAAACTTGAGAACAGCAAGTTAGAACGTTTCCGCTGAGCCACGAGGCCAACCACGAGTACTCATTCATGAAATTATTTTAAAAAATAATTAAGATATAGCCTACTTGGATAATTTAACAAAAACTATTTTTGAAAGACAAATTAAATATAAAAAACATGTTATTTACAATATAACATTAATGGTGGTTCATCCTCGGTATCCATGTGTTTTCTTTATATGAAAGAAAAATCATTGCAATCAAACTGGTATTTCTTGTTAAATCATGTGTTTTGTGATTCATGACGTTTAAAATATCACAAATATTGCCCTATCAATAAATCACGCAATCTATACTAATATAATAAAGCTGAAGAGTTTTATGTTTGTTTGTGTGTTTATGTGTTTAAACGCGCTTATCTCTGGAACTACCAGTCGGATTCAAAAATTCTTTTTGTATATGATAGCCTGATCCAAGAGGAATAGTTTAGGCTATGTAGCATTAGGCCGCAGCTCTCAGATAACCTTAAATATTGATTTTTGTTCAGTAAGTCGGAAGAACAAGCGCTCCAGAACGGCTTCAATAATACCGAAGTCTATTGTTGCCATGTAATGCGGGCGTCATCACGTCGCCCCTACCAATGTGCTGGTGCAGAATTGCGAGCTGCTTATAAACTTCAGTCACGGGGAGTAATTAGTGCAAAAAGATTTCTTAGGCCCCTTAAAACAGTTATCATCATGACAATAGTATGCCTCTGTATAAGGGCGATGGTGTTGGTGCAGTATACTGAGGTTATCAGCTGCAATAAGCGTTGGTGCTTTCAAATTTACTTTCATTTATTCCGATCCTTATCCTCGAGCGCTCCAGTTCTGTAAAACAAATAAATCCACCGGGCGAAGCCGGGCACTACTGCTAGTACTTTATATGAAATAAAAGCCCTGTGTATTGACTATCACTTTGTAAGTTCCCATAATTCCATGTTTCATATTAGTGAAGCTATGATTTAATTAGTAAATGTGTGCAAAAACTCCCACTCGCAGTGTATAATCCCCTTACTATCTCAAAAGAGAAATTACATCAATCAGATATAACTCAAATTATATATTTTATTTCCAAAATGCTATAAAATGCAAAATATTCAAATGAAAACGCTAAATTCTTGATTTCAAAACGCTAAAAATCACAATTTCTATGTGAAAGTCCCCGAACTTGGGAATCAATCAAAATTCCCTGTTTCACTTTTGCATCACTAAGCTTTCGAAACTAGGGGCAGATGACCTCGTAGTTCTTCCCCTTAAAACAACAATAACTAACTAACTAATTAACTAACTAACTAACTAACTAGCTTTCGAAACTGACTTCTTAGGTACGCAAAACTTTCTCCATCCTTGTCCATGGCTTCAACACAATTTTTCAATAGGCCCTAATCTATGTGGCAGTAGTACTTCGTTAGAATTCGCTAATTGAACGTACTTAATATTCTGTTGTCTTGGTACATAATTTTCTCTGAGAGACCAGTCCTTCATATTATATTTTGATTTGGTTGGCCTACTGTCCCATAAGTACAACAGTACCTCGTGAACTCCCTTTTTCGATGTAGTGTATATTATGAGGTGAAAAGGATGAAAAGTGGGGGTTGAAAGAGTCCTAACGGATCGTGTATCTCTTAAACGACATAGGCGAGGAGTTTGAAAACCGGAGGAAATCAATCAGCTTAAAATAAATAAATAAATAAATAAAATAAATAGGTATTCGACCGTTTTTTCATAAATGCAATTTAAGGGGCCTATGGGGAGGGGTGAAATTCTAGAAGAAAAACGTCCACTAAGGAAGGATTTTTGAATGTTCACTCTCATCGACCAACCAAAACTATTAAAGTTAGAAGAATGATATTTTGGGGATATGTTTGTTGTGTGTCGAAAACGTATACTAAGGAGGGATTTTTGGATATTCAGGTTCTAAAGGGGTGTTAACGGGGTTAAACCTGCATTTCATTGAATAACAATATGACACGACTATGACGCGAGCGAAGCGAGGCTAAAAATAAGATGGTGTGTGTCTGTGTATCACTCAATAACGCAAGTACCACTGGTCCGATTTACATGAATTGTACATGGAAGTAGCTGATTTACCTGGTTAACATATAGGTTACTTTTGATTTCAATACTTTGCTCTATTTAAAGATGGCGACCATTTTAGTGACGTCACTACACCTTTTGGTTTCAAACTTTCATATTTCCCTTTCAAATAAAAAGAGAACGCTAAGAAATAGCAAACATTTGATGGCATATACGAGGTTTAAAAATACATTTTCTATCCGAAAGGTATCTCGAACGGTTAGCGACTAAAACCTAAATTTGTGCTATAAAACACGGTCAACGCCGAGCGGTGTAGTTGGACAAAATGTTCCATCCTTAATCTCCCTCTACGCAGCACCTCGCCTATCCCCTGTTTTAACTGTCACCTTCATATTTTAATTTATTTATGACGCGTAGCGAAGCACGGGTACTTCAGCTAGTATCGTATAAAATGTCCATGTAATAGGCAGGAGAATTGTGGTTGGTTGGTTCCTCAGTTTAGGGGCTGCGACAACGCGGTTATGTAGCCCCGTGTAGCCTACATTTTGTGTGTGTAGTAGTTGTCTGATAACCGGTGTTAATTTTGATGGCTGTATTAGTGTGTTTTATCTGTAAATCAGATAAGGACTGCAGGCGATAACTTTCATGTAGTTCCAACCTTTGCTACCAAATGCTACCGTCAATCACACCTAGCTGTGAACATGTTTACCAGATGCCACCGCAACTGGCACCTGGTGATAAACGTTGGAACTTAATAGAGCGATAATCAAATCTAACCTACAAATTTAGCTTCACACAATTGTAGTCAGTAGAAGGTTCTTTTACATGCCATAAATCTATGACATGGACCCGCCGGCTTTACTTCCCCTACCGAAGGAAGTCATACTGAGGGATTTTCAATGCTCTTAAAAGTCCGATGACTTCGGCTGGCTTTGAAGCCGCGATCTTGGGCATAGAAGCTCAGTATGCTACCAACTACGCCACCGAAGCCGCCCAGGAGAATTTTAATGAAAGAAAGAAATACAAGTGGGATATATGAAAATAGGCTATAAAGTTCCTTACGGAACTACTTGTTCATTTTCAGCTCCAGACTTGATAGGCGCTACATTCCGGCAGGACAGGGCTGCTTCCTTCCCAATTCTTGCCTATTTCATAGTTCTCACATTAACTACAAACCCTGATGGTGTTGGCGACTGGAAGAGCGTGTATGGACCATTCACAATATATTCATCTCTGGTCATTAAGGGGGTGTCATTATACAGCTCACCAAACTCTATAGTAGTTCATGATCAACATTTCAGCCTAGGGTGCCATAAGGGTTGTAACAGGGACCAGAAACAACAATATTCTTCTGAACGATCGGAAATAAAGAATTCCCATCTCGTTGGGATCTCGACATCAAACGCCCCCATCTACATTTAAATGGGTGCACGTTTCAAATGAAATCTCCGCCAATAGCGGGCTCATCATCCCTTCTGTTAGACTCGTAGGAGACAGAATAGATTAGGTCATTGAGACTGGGAAGTCATATAAACAGAGCATTAACCTATATTCCTTAATTTAACATGTCGCAACCTTTGGACTATGAGTCTGTTTTAAATCTAATTTAAATAACAATCTGATGGAAGAACATTTCTTGGTGTATGAAACAAATTCTACGCTGCCTGGACGAAGTGACAGCTTTATCTAGAGCACTTTCTGACCGTGATGTACCTTTACACATAAATTCAACTGTATATAAAACAGCTGATCGACCAGTGGCACTCTACAGAGCGCAGTGCTCAGGATTCGTATTATGACTCTAGTCCTTGACGTCCTAGGTTAAATTCTCAACTCTACCATGACAATTAATTCTGGTCTCTCAGCCCCGTGAAACAAAAATGATAAGAGGTAGATTCTATTCTTCCCTCAGCCACCCTAGAAGTACCGGAAGTTTCCGTGGTTCCACTATTCTACCCCAGATTAATATCAGTATGGGTCGTAACTTAAAGCATAGCTGTCTCTTTCCCAATCCTAGTCTCAACTACAAAGTTGCACACTATTACAGATACCATAATTACATAGGCTAACAGACATATTTTTAAACATCAAGTACACTGGGGTGATGACCACGATGCCCTATCCCCTAAAGAAAGGAGCAACGTACTCGTATATGTCATGGAAAAAAAGGTGATCTCCAAATCTCACTAGATTGGACCACGTTTGACACCGGGATGTGAGGATAGCATTTTGGCTTAAATATGTGGAACGTCTGAGATAGTCTGGACATGTACTGTATAGTTGCGGCAACTCAGCTACGAAGACTGCTCTGGCATTGATGGCCGCTGTCAAAGAAACGACGATGTCTTTGTGGGGGTGCTTCCAGACGGTGCCAAGGATCGGAAGACATGCAAGACTAAATGGTGAATGAAGTGCAAACGCTAGGAACCAGATACAATACATCAATCGCCTTGCCACGAACATTAGAATCAAAATCACTTTTCGGCAGCTTGCCACGGTGGGTGAGCGGTTATCAAATTAAAAACAAGATGTTCAGTAAAGAACATATAGCCTACATTCTCCTAAATGCATGGGTAAAGTTTTAACCCTTTGTCCTTTTCATGGAGTATAATTGGATATTTGTTGTAGTAGCTTGTTAAAATACAACGTGTTATACGGATATTAAACATGAATATGATGTTCCCTTTGCTAGTGCTACCTCTGTACAAAATTTCATTCAATTCGGTTTCACCGTGTTTGAATTGATATGGTGAATCGATTTGCACACATACATAGCCGCTATCAGCAAACTATTGGGCTGATTACCTTGTAGTTCAGTCAAAAGATGCTTCCCACAAAAAGGTAGGTTGGTCGTAATTTGATTTAAGCTTTTAACATTTGGGTGGCTACCAGTCCGTTTCCGTCGAGATCGCGGCGATATAAAACATGACACAGAGGTGCCCTTTGCTAATGCTAGCTCTGTGCCAAATGTCGTTCAATTCGGTTTTACCGTGTTTGAAATGTAAGGGGGGTCGATTTGCACACATAAATGGCCGCCATATGCAAACTATTGGACTGATGGCCTTATAGCTTGCTCAAAGAACACTTCTCACATAAAGGTATGTTGTTGCAAAATTTAGTAGGGATCTGATGATTAGGTTGGTCGTAATTTGATTTAAGCTTTTAACATTGGGGTGGACGCCATTACGTTTCCGTCAAGATGGAGACGATATAAAACATGACACTGAGTTGCCTTTTGCGAGTGCTACCTCTGTACCAAATTTCGTTCAATTCGGTTTCACCGTGTTTGAATAGATAGGGAGATTCGATTTGCACCCATTCATGGCCGCCATCCACAAATTATTGGGCTGATGACCTTGTAGTTTGGTGAAAAGATGCTCCATACATAAAGGTTTAATTTTGCAAAATTTGGTAGAGATCAGATCATTAGGTTGGTCGTAATTTGATTTAAGCTTTTAACATTAGTGTGGCCGCCATTACGTTTCCGTCAAGATGGTGGCGATGTAAAAGCCTACACCTCAGTGCCCTTTGCTAGTGCCACCTCTGTACCGAATTTCGTTCCGTTCGGTTTCACTGTGTTTGAATTAATAGGGGAAATCGATTTGCACACAAACATGGCGGCCATCCGCAAACTATTGGGTTGATGACCTTGTACTTCGGTCAAAGGATGCTACCCATATAACGGTATGTTGTTACAAAACTTGGTAGAGATCGGACGATTAGGTTAGTCGTAATTTGATTTAAGCTTGGAACATTTGGGTGGCCGCCATTACGTTTCCATCAAGATGGCGGTAATATAATACATGACACTGAGGTGCCCTTTGCTAGTGCTACCTCTGTACCAAATTTCGTTCCATGAGGTTTGACCGTGTTTGAATTAATAGGGGAAATCGATTTGCACACAAACATGGCCGCCATCCGAAAACTTTTGGGCTGATGACCTTGTAATTTGGTCAGAGGATGTTCCTCACATAAAGGTAAGATGTTGCAACATTTGGTAGAGATCGAATGATTAGGTTAGTCGTAATTTGATTTAAGCTTTGAACATTTGGGTGGCCGCCATTACGTGTCCGTCAAGATGGCGGCGATATAAAACATGACACTGAGGTGCCCTTTGCTAGTGCTACCTCTGTACCAAATTACGTTCTATTCGGTTTCCCCATGTTCGAATTGATAGGGGGGTACACACATTCAGAGTACACACACTCACACACACACACTCACACACACTCACACACACATAAACATACACACACACAGACAGACACACAATTGTTGGCCCTGTGTAGATCTCATAATAGCCCAGGAATTTTAGGTTTTAACCTTGAAAAAATTTTAGTATAGCTGAAAATTGGTACAGTTGTCCTATTTGATGTTCTTAACAACATATTAAAAGTCCCCGGTCTTCCCGTGTCGGCTTCCTGGATTTCCAGCCGATTGAACTCCTGGAATGCTGGAGAAGTAGGTGGTGTTGCTGGAATGCGCATTGTAGGCGAACGATTTGGCTTACAGTGCGCTAACATGGCTTAAATTTAAGGAGAGAAAATAAGCTATAATTTAATTCATGGGTTGGCATGTTATCGATACTTCCGGTCTAACAGGAAACGAAAAAATGCAGCGAATTTTTTTAAAAAAGTGCCAAGTTTTTCTTGTTTTGACGTTTGTTGGCAAACTATCACGAATATCGCAGACAAGTCTTCTATAAGAGTTGTTGGCGACAAAATAAGCTTTCGTTTGATGTATTTATGATAGATATCTGAATAATAGTTGCCGAGCTATAGTGGTGTAAACAAAAGATTGTTACGTCATTCTCTTCTCCGTCTGCGCTACACACACACTGCGACCGGGACGCGCTCTGATTTTGCATTGTTACATCCGACAGGAGCTTCCTTTCTCTATGATAAATGAAGTGCTTCCCCTCTTTTCAAAATATTTCACGCTTAAACCCACCCGTCTCAAAAAATCCCCTCCCCCCCCCAAAAAAAAGAGATTTTTTTTCAATTTTCTTTGAGTGTTTTTAATGAAAAGCACCCTTTTTGTACATCTCTCCTAATAGTGAAAATAATTCAATTTCGCATTTTGAGTCTCCCCCCCCCCCCCCATCGACATCGCTTCATTCTATAAGGTGTTCTCGGTGGGGTTTTTTACGTGCTTTATTGAGCTAGGTAAACAAAATTAAAGTTTTAATATGTAAAATATGTAACCATTTGTGACTTGGCGATCATAAATTATTATTTTAATGCCATTTTTAGGAGAACAAATATCTTAAGTAAAAAGTAGTGCTAATATCGAAGTAGATATTTCTGCTTAAAACTAATACAGTTTATATGTATTATTTATCAAATAATTCAAATAATATTTCTTAGAAACCAATTTGTAAACAAAAGAGAATGTTAATTTTAACACAGCAAAGTAAAATGGTGTAACAACATACTGAAAATAATATATACCTGCAAATATGTACGCAGTGAATGTGTCGGACGTTGGCGGCAAAGTGGCCAAATCGAACGAAGCAGTAACTGTCTGTCTTGCGATAGTCCTTCCTTACAGATGCACACGAAGCTCGTTTAGAGAATTGGAGCCCTTTCCGTTGAACAACTCCAGAACAATTATTTCTCCAGCTATCTTGATATCTTACTTGGATGCGCCAGGCTGATTGAAAACTTCGACAGTTTTCCGAAGATCTTCGTTGTATTTGAGAATGACCCATACACGCGTCTTCCCGTTGCTTAAAATAGCCGAAGTTGTGTCACATCCGCTCACGGCGTGTGCAAATAGCACACAACTTTTCATCTCGGCGATATCTTCCTGAATGCTTGTGATAGGGAAAATCTTTCCAAGAGATTTCAAATTACCAGGACTGTAAAAATGAATGTTGTTGTTCTCTCTTGCTTTTGCCAAAAACATGCATAGGACATCAATGCCTGACGCTATAACACTAACAGCATGATCTTCGGCATCTAGAGACAACGCTACGTCGACAATTAGTGTATCTGCGTCTCCTGTCGCCTGACGAAGGAGCATTTCTAAGCTCCTTTGTCAACGTTGAGATGAACCGTCCCTTGTTTTTGGTGTTACTTAGAAAGTCTGCCTGAGAAGTGGAAGCCATTGTGTTGGAATCGAAGACGATGTCTATGGACTTCCGCTTCCCCACACGGCGTGCCTGCTCCTGGTTCTTCGTGCTTGGACTCTGATCGTAGTAGCCAAACACAATGGCAACGTTTGAAGGATAGTGCTTGCTTATGTACAACTTGTAGGACTGGATTATGTCACTAAAAGTTGCAGGTCTTGGCCATACAACGGTATGCAAAAGCAGACCTCCATCAACGACTACTTTGCGTTGTTCTTCAAAATCTTTGGGGGCTTCTGAAGATTTAAAAATGTGTTGAAGTGCTGACTTGGCTGTTTTTTTTTTCAATAAGGATGAATCGAAGAAACTGGAGGCGTCGGAGCAAGCTCGTACTTCAAAAACTCCACGATATCCGTTTCCAATTTTATCACACATATGATTCGCATGAAAAGTTAGTGCGGGTTGACCGGGACGATGTCATCACGAATTTTTTGTTGGCACCCAACAACTGACAAAGGGACTACGCGGCTTTTTCTTGCGAGCTTGAGACACTCAAAACTTTTCCCCACCATTTGTTGTATTGCTACTTCACCAACTTCTCGAGCCTTATCGCAGTTGATGCTGTTGTCTGCAACTACGCCAGTGGAAAGTGATTGAAGACTTTCTTTCTTTAAATCCCACGGAGAGCGATCTTCTACCCACGAGCGAGACACTTCTGCGTGGCGGTTCTCCAGCTTCCGCCGCGAGTCTCTCAACTCAACGTGCTGTTCCGAGGATTTTGTCTCTATACCAGACACATTTTCTACAGCTTCACAGATCGGGATGCACAGTGGAAACGCCGAGACAAAGTGAGCCAGCGAGCTATCGTCCACTCCTCGTCTTCTTGTTAAACCTTCACGTGATTTCATAGGCCGCATAAGATCCTGTTCTATGGCCATATCTGACCATATTCCAGCCCAAAAATCATGCGAGCGTCGGATGGAATAGTACCCGTTCTTCGTGAAGTTGATGTACTCGTCCACGGGCATCTTCTGATCTAACTTAAGCATTTGATGCAGGTACAAGTAGGCTGACTTAGCGTAGTGAATATGCCCTGCAGCGTGTAGGTATGGCAACATCTTCGATACGCAGTACAAATGGAGGTTCCAATTTGATGTTCTTTCTGCCCGAATAAACAGCTGAACGATTTCATATTGCCTGTAGTACTCCGCCCACAGCTTCGCTGTCCGTCTAGCTTCTGACAGAGTCTTCATCCTGTCATCCATGTACTCCATGACCCGAGTTACAACTTGATCTTCGCATACTTCTTGCGGTGTTAGTTTTCCTTCTAAAACCTTTTAAAATACAAACAACGCCCATCGGATCGTCGAGTGGCTTCTTACACAAAATGCAGCATTCAAAACTCATTTTTATGAAAACACAATAAATAACACTTATACGGCATAACACACATCGGCCAACGACCAACTGTTTAAAATTTAGAAACAACAGAAAACAAGAAGCTGCGCCAATTCGACGCATCAATGCTGCGGGTGAACGCGTCAGTTGGCCGCTGAGAAACAACGCAAACACGGGCTGATTCAGGTCGCGCGCCATTGTTTAAAACTCTGTATCTCAGCAACTATTACTTGCACATCTATTATGAATACATCAAATGAAAGCTTATTTTGTCGCCAACAACGTTTATTCAATACTTGTCTGCGATATTCGTGATAGTTTGCCAACAAACGTCGAAAGAAGAGAAACGTGGCACTTTTTTAAAAACATTCGCGGCATTTTTTCGTTTCCTGTTAGACCGAAAGTATCGCTAACATGCCAACCCATGAATTAACTTATAGCTTATTTTTTCTCCTTTAATTTAAACCATGTTAGAGCACTGTGAGCCAAATTGTTCGCTTACAATGCGCATTCCAGCGACACCATCAACTTCTCCAGCATTCCAGGAGTTCAAACGGCTGGAAATCCAGGAAGCCGACACGCGAAGACCGGGGACTTTTAATATGTTGTTAAGAACATCAAATAGGACAACTGTACCAATTTTCAGCTTTACTAAGCAATTTTCAAGGTTTTGACCGTTTTTAGACTAAAATTCCTGGGCTATAAGTCTACTTTCATTTTTTGCAAAAATCGAAAGTGGGCTAGTAAAAATCTTCAAAAACATTCTCCATTATGCTATCCTAGAGAGTGAAATGAAAGTTATTTAGTACAAGCTGTACCCGGCATGCGTTGCAATGCCAATCAAAGAAAGTGTTGGCGTTGAAATTCTGTTTCTTGAAGTGGTTTTGGATACACAACATGTTAACTGCCTCTAAGCTATCGTAAAATGGATTTTCTAATTTAGAACCATTCGTGGGAGCGTGCAAAACAACTTTCAAAAGTTTCATCGCTGTCACTCATTTGTTGAATCTACTCGTACGCTACCTATTGTGAAATGGTTTTACTAAGTCGAAACCCTTCCCTGGCGTGTACACAATAACTCATCAATGATTCATCGCAATCGGATGAATGGTATATGCACGTATAGGGGTTTTTGTTTAAACGATTCGTGCGCTGTCACTCATTTGTTGAATCTACTCGTGGGCTACCTATTGAGAAATGTATTACTAAGTCGAAGCCCTTCCCTGGCGTGAACACAATAACTCGTCAAGGTTTCATCGCAATCGAAGAATGTTATATGAACGCAATAGGGGATTTTGTTGAAACGCTTCGCGCGTCGTCACCCATTTGTTGCATCTACTCTTGCGCTACTTATTGTGAAATAGATTTACTAAGTCCCCTTCCTTGGCGGGTACACAATAACTGATCAATGTTTCATCGCAATCGGATGAATAGTATATGAACGCATACCTGATTTTGTTTAAACGATTCGCGCTCCGTCACTCATTTGTTGAATCTACTCGTGTGCTACCTACTGTAAAATGTATTTACTAAGTTAGAAACCGTCACGTAAGTGTCCACAACATCTCACCCAAGTTTCATCGCTATCGGACTAATGGGATATGAAGACATAGGGGACTGTATTGAAACGCTCCACGTGTCGTCGTTCATTTGTCGAATCTACTCGTGTGCTACCTACTGTGAAATGTATTTACTAAGCCAGAAACCTTCCTTGGAGTGTCCACCATATTTCACCCAAGTTTCACCGCTAACGGCAGAATGGTATATGACCTTATACGGGACTTTGTTGAAACGCTTCGCGCGTCGTCCCTCATTTGTTGAATCAACTTGTGCGCTGCATATTGTATAGGAGATTTACTAAGCCAGAAATTTTCCATGACGTGTACACAACATCTCATCCAAGTTTCATAGCTACGGACGAATGGTACATGTATGCATACGGGACTTGGTTGAAACGCTTCGCGCGTAGTCACTCATTTGTTGAACATAAACGTGCGCTTCGTATTGAAAAATGGATTTACTTAGCCAGAAACCATTCCTGGAGTGTACACAACAATTCACCAAACATTTATCACTATCAGACGAATGGTATATGACTTTATACGGGATTTTGTTGAAACGCTTCGCGTGTCATCGCTCATTTGTTGAATCTACGCGTGCGCTACCTATTGTAAAATGTATGTACTAAGCCAGAAACCTTCCCTGGAGTGTACACAACATCTCACCCAAGTTTCATCGCTATCGGATGAATGGTATATGAAATTATATGGGACTTCATTGTGAATATCTGTAGAGTTGATATCTCACTGATATGAGTTGCCTCAATGTTCATAAACACACGCAGCTTATTAAATATCAATGGCTTCAATACGGTGCTAATAATGTTCGTCTCACTTCACATAAATGTGCTGCTCGCCTCGCCAGTATACGAAATGTTATGGACTGAACGATCTAGTATCAGACGCAGATTCTCTTATGAATACACTCGTATAAAACACTGTTACAAACGTCAAAAACCAATTCCCGACTACACAATCCTCCTTATTTACCTTAATACAGCCGAAATGAAACCATTTCTCACTTAGTGCAATTTTGCATACGTCCCCCTTAAATTGCATTTTGTGACAATTTTGAATCTAAATTACATTTTGTAAGTATTTTCTATCTTAATTGCACTTTGTAAATATTGTCAATTCAAATAAAAGTACAGTAAGTATGTAGTTAGTTTTAGTTGTAAGTAGGTAGTTAGTTTGTCTATTAGATATATGTCATTGTTCTATTAGACTGTGGTGTGTGAGTGTGTCTGGTAGCAGTTGCATTGTTTATTAGTTATAGTTCATTGTTTCAGTAGACTGTGATGTGTGAGGGTGCATGTGAGTGTGCCTGTTGACAGACTGTTTTAGTGGTAGTATTTGTTGTTGGTGGAACTTAAGTTTTTTGTTAGTAGAGTTTTGGTATTTAATTGTTAGTATGGTAGAAGGTTAGTATTTTTGTTAGTAGAATTGCTCTTTACTTATTCTGAAAGGGAGTAGCAGCCTTTCAGAATAAATCAATTCTTTACTAGTCTTATAGACGGTTAAGATATTGATAATATAAACCAATAATGGCTACACTGCGTCCTGCTGCACGGCTGAAAGCAACGGGAAACTACAGCCGTATGCTATTCCCGAGGATATGCACCTCTCTATGCATAATTACATGTGATGATGGCCTCCTCCCTTGTAAAATTTCAATCCGGAGGTAAACTAGTCCCCCGTTCGGATCTCCGGGTGGGGACTACTCGAGAGGGGGTTAACATCACAGAAGTGACAAAGAGGAAATCTGACATTCTACGGATCGGAGCGTGGAATTTTAGAAGTCTGCTAGGAAGTGGAAGGTTAGAAAACTTAGAAAGGGAAATGGATAGGTTGAGGTTGGATTTGGTTGGGATTAGTGAAATGCGCTGGCAGGAAGAACAGGACTTTTGGTCAGGAGACTATAGGGTCATTAGCACTAAATCAAACAATGGCCAAGCAGGGGTTGGCCTCATATTGAGTAGGAAACTTGGACAGCGGGTGGAATATTATGAGCAATATAGTGAACGGATTATTGTAGCAAAAATCAATACAAAACCTACCTGCACTACAGTGGTACAAGTCTATATGCCTACCAGTCAAGCTGATGATGAGGATGTTGAAAAGGTCTACGAAGAAATAGACGAAATTCTGAGATATATCAAGGGTGATGAAAATGTTATAGTAATGGGAGATTGGAATGCTGTGGTAGGAAAAGGGAGAGAAGGGAAGATAGTAGGAGATTTCGGATTAGGTGAAAGGAATGATCGAGGAAGCAGGCTGGTAGAATTCTGCACCGAGCATGAATTGGTCATAGCTAACACCTTATTCAATAACCACAATAGAAGAATATACACATGGATGAGACCAGGAGATACAGGGCGTTACCAAATCGACTTCATTATGGTCAAGCAGAGGTTTCGAAACCAGATTTTGGATTGTAAAACATATCCTGGTGCTGACATAAACTCTGATCACTATCTGGTTGTAATGAAATGCAGATTAAAGTTGAAGAAACTGAAGAAAAGTCAAAAGCCAAAAAGGTGGGCAATGGACAGACTGAAAGAGAAGGATGTAAACGAAAGATTCAAGAAGATTATAAAGGAAGGACTAATGAAAAACCCTAAACAAACTTCAATTGCAGACGAATGGGCACTTTTGAAGAATGAAATAACAAAATCCGCAGAAGAAAACATTGGTAGGAAAGAAAGAATAGGTAGAAAACCGTGGATCACTCAGGATATACTAGAATTGATGGATGAAAGGCGGAAACACAAGAATCTAAGAGATGAAAAGGGGAAAGCAGAATACAGACGTCTGAGAAATGAGGTTAACAAGAAGTGCAAGGAAGCGAAAGAAGAATGGTTGAAAGAGAAATGTGCAGGTATAGAAAATTGTCTGAAATTAGGAAAAGTAGACACAGCTTATCGAAGGATTAAGAATACTTTTGGGGAAAAGAAGACTAAGGGCTGTAATATTAAGGACACAAATGGAAAGCCTCTAACAGATAGGGAAGAAAAGGTTGAGAGATGGAAAGCTTACATAGAGAGTTTGTATAAGGGAAAGGAGATTGAGAATCATGTAATGGAAAGGGAGGAGGAAATTGATGAGGATGCGAAAGGAGATTTAATATTGAGATCAGAATTTGATAGAGCTTTGGAAGACTTAAGCAGGAACAAAGCACCAGGCATAGATGATATACCTATTGAGTTGCTACGCTGCATAGGAGATGAAGGTCTGATCAGGTTATTTCACTTGGAGTGTAGGATTTATGAGACAGGTGAGGTACCCCCTGATTTCAAGAAGAATGTAATCATCCCTATACCAAAGAAAGTGGGAGCTGACAGATGTGAAGATTACCGTACAATCAGCTTGATTACTCATGCTTCAAAGATCCTGTCTAGAATAATTTACAAGAGGATTGAAAGCCAGATAGAAACGGAGTTGGGTGAAGACCAGTTTGGTTTCAGGAGAAATGTAGGAACAAGGGAAGCTGTACTAAGTCTTAGGCTGATTTTAGAAGGTAGAATAAGGAAAGATAAGAGAACGTTCATGGCTTTTGTAGACTTAGAAAAGGCTTTTGATAACGTTGATTGGACTAAATTGTTTGACATTTTGAAATCTATTGGAATAAAGTACAGGGATAGGAGGGTGATATACAATTTGTACAGAAACCAGACAGCAGTCATTCGAGTTGAAGGACTTGAGAGAGAAGCTGGTATTCAGAAAGGTGTAAGGCAAGGCTGCAACTTATCACCCATACTTTTCAATCTTTACATTGAACAAGCAATGAAGGAAATTAGAGAAAAATTTAAAGTGGGAGTGAAGATTCAAGGGGAAATAATTTCAACTCTGAGATTTGCTGATGACATCGTCATCTTGGCCGACAAGCCTGAGGATTTGAGTGAGTTCTTGAATGGTATGGACTCCGTCTTACGGAAAGAATTCATGATGAAAATAAATAAATGTAAAACAAAAATACTGGAATGCAGCCGAAATAAATCAGAAACCCCTATGGAGATCAAATTGGCAGGTGAAAAGCTGAAGGAAGTAGGACACTTCTGTTACTTAGGAAGCAGAATAACCAGTGATGGACGAAGCAAAGAGGATATTAAAAGTAGGTTGGTTCAGGCAAAGAAAGCATTTCTACAAAAAAGGAATCTGCTGACATCGAATATAGATTTAGGTATTAGGAAGTCATTTTTGAAAGCCTTTGTCTGGAGCGTGGCGCTCTATGGAAGTGAAACTTGGACTATTGGTGCAGCAGAAAAGAGGAGAATTGAAGCATTTGAAATGTGGTGTTACAGGAGAATGATGAAGATCAGATGGGTAGACAGGGTTACAAACAAAGAGGTATTAAGACGAGTGGGAGAGGAGAGATGTTTCTGGCGACTGCTAATGAAGAGAAGAGATAGGTTGGTAGGACACATACTAAGACACCCAGGAACAGCAAGCTTAGTTATGGAAGGAAGGGTCGAGGACAAAAACTGTAGGGGTAGACCAAGGTTAGAATATGTTAAACAGATTGCCTCCGATGTAGGGTGTCGGAGCTATGTAGAGATGAAACGATTAGCTCAGGACAGGGAGGCATGGAGAGCTGCATCAAAACAGTCAAAACACTGAAGACTCAAACAACAACATGGGACTTTGTTGAAACGCTTCGCGCGTCGTCGCTCATTTGTTGATTATACTCGTGCTCTACCTATTTTTAAAGGTATTTACTAAGCTAGAAACCTTCCCTGGAGTGCACACAAAATCTCAGCCTAGTTTCATCGCTATCGGACGAATGGTATATGAACGCAAACGAGACTTTGTTCTAATGCATCGCCGTCGTAGCTCATTTGTTGAATCTACTCGTGCGCTGCCTATTGTAAAGTGGATGTACTAAGCCAGAAAATTTCCCTGCAGTGTACACAAAATTTTACGCAAGTTTCATAGCTATCGGACGAATGGTATATGAATGATTACGGGACTTTTTTGAAACGCTTTGCGTGTCGTCGCACATTTGTTGAATCTACTCGTGCGCTATCTACTGTGAAATGTATTCACTCATTTTGAAACCTTCACGTAAGTGTACACAACATCTCACCCAAGTTTCATCGCTATCGGACGAATGGTATATGAACACATACGGGACTTTGTTGAAATGCTTCGCGCATCGTCGCTCATTTGTTGAATCTACGCGTGCGATACCTATTGTAAAATGGATTTACTAAGTCAGAAACCTTCCTTGGAGTGTACTCAACATCTCACCCAAGTTTCATCGCAATCGGACGAATGGTATATGAACGCATAGGAGACATACACACCCACAGACAAACTATCACGTTACATTGATTTTTATATATATACAAGCTGTACCCGGCATGCGTTGCAATGCCAATCAAAGAAAGTGTTGGCGTTGAAATTCTGTTTCTGAAGTGCTTTTGGATACACAACATGTTAACTGCCTCTAAGCTATCATAAAATGGATTTTCTAATTTAGAACCATTCGAGGGAGCGTGCACAACAACTTTCAAAAAGTTTCATCGCTGTCACTCATTTGTTGAATCTAATCGTACGCTACCTATTGTGAAATGGATTTACTAAGTCGAAACCCTTCCCTGGCGTGTACACAATGACTCATCAATGATTCATCGCAATCGGATGAATGGTATATGCACTTACAGGGGTTTTTGTTTAAACGATTCGTGCGCTGTCACTCATTTGTTGAATCTACTCGTGCGCTACCTATTGAGAAATGTATTACTAAGTCGAAGCCCTTCCCTGGCGTGTACACAATAACTCATCAAGGTTTCATCGCAATCGAAGAATGTTATATGAACGCAATAGGGAATTTTGTTGAAACGCTTCGCGCGTCGTCACCCATTTGTTGCATCTACTCTTGCGCTACTTATTGTGAAATGGATTTACTAAGTCCCCTTTCCTGGCGGGTACAACATAACTGATCAATGTTTCATCGCAATCGGATGAATAATATATGAACGCATACCCGATTTTGTTTAAACGATTCGAACTCCATCACTCATTTGTTGAATCTACTCGTGCGCTACCTACTGTAAAATGTATTTACTAAGTTAGAAACCGTCACGTAAGTGTCCACAACATCTCACCCAAGTTTCATCGCTATCGTCGTTCATTTGTCGAATCTACTCGTGTGCTACCTACTGTGAAATGTATTTACTAAGCCAGAAACCTTCCTTGAAGTGTCAACCATATTTCACCCAAGTTTCACCGCTAACGGCAGAATGGTATATGACCTTATACGGGACTTTGTTGAAACGCTTCGCGCGTCGTCCCTCATTTGTTGAATCAACTTGTGCGCTGCATATTGTATAGGGGATTTACTAAGCCAGAAATTTTCCATGACGTGTACACAACATCTCACCCAAGTTTCATAGGTACGGACGAATGGTACATGTATGCATACGGGACTTGGTTGAAACGCTTCGCGTGTCGTCGCTCATTTGTTGATTCTACTCTTGCGCTACATATTGTAATATGGATGTACTCAGCCAGAAACCTTCCCTGGAGTGTACACAACATCTCACCCTAGTTTCATCGCAATCGGATGAATGGTATGTGAACGTATACGGGACGTTGTCGAAACGCTTCGCGCGTAGTCACTCATTTGTTGAACATAAACGTGCGCTTCGTATTGTAAAATGGATTTACTTAGCCAGAAACCTTTCCTGGAGTGTACACAACAATTCACCAAACATTTATCACTATCAGACGAATGGTATATGACTTTATACGGGACTTCGTTGAAACGCTTCGCGTGTCATCGCTCATTTGTTGAATCTACTGGTGCGCTACCTATTGTAAAATGTATGTACTAAGCCAGAAACCTTCCCTGGAGTGTACACAGCATCTCACCCAAGTTTCATCGCTATCGGATGAATGGTATATGAAATTAAATGGGACTTTGTTGAAACGCTTCGCGCGCCGTTGCTCATTTGTTGATTCTACTCGTGCTCTACCTATTTTTAAAGGGATTTACTAAGCTAGAAACCTTCCCTGGAGTGCACACAAAATCTCAGCCTAGTTTCATCGCTATCGGACGAATGGTATATGAACGCAAACGTGACTTTGTTGAAATGCTTCGCGCGTCGTAGCTCATTTGTTGAATCTAATCGTGCGCTGCCTATTGTAAAGTGGATGTACTAAGCCAGAAAATTTCTCTGCAGTGTACACAACATTTTACGCAAGTTTCATAGCTATCGGACGAATGGTATATGAATGCATTCGGGACTTTGTTGAAATGTTTCGCGCATCGTCGCTCATTTGTTGAATCTACGCGTGCACTACCTATTGTAAAATGGATTTACTAAGTCAGAAACCTTCCTTGGAGTGTACTCAACATCTCACCCAAGTTTCATCGCTATCGGACGAATGGTATATGAATGCATACGGGACCTTGTTGAAATGCTTCGCGCATCGTCGCTCATTTGTTGAATCTACGCGTGCGCTACCTATTGTGAAATGGATTTACTAAGTCAGAAACCTTCCTTGGAGTGTACTCAACATCTCACCCAAGTTTCATCGCAATCGGACGAATGGTATATGAACACATACGGGACTTTGTTGAAATGCTTCGCGCATCGTCGCTCATTTGTTGAATCTACGCGTGCGCTACCTATTGTGAAATGGATTTACTAAGTCAGAAACCTTCCTTGGAGTGTACTCAACGTCTCACCCAAGTTTCATCGCTATCGGACGAATGGTATATGAACACATACGGGACTTTGTTGAAATGCTTCGCGCATCGTCGCTCATTTGTTGAATCTACGCGTGCGCTACCTATTGTAAAATGGATTTACTAAGTCAGAAACCATCCTTGGAGTGTACTCAACATCTCACCCAAGTTTCATCGCAATCGGACGAATGGTATATGAACACATATGGGACTTTGTTGAAATGCTTCGCGCATCGCCGCTCATTTGTTGAATCTACGCGTGCGCTACCTATTGTAAAATGGATTTACTAAGTCAGAAACCTTCCTTGGAGTGTACTCAACATCTCACCCAAGTTTCATCGCTATCGGACGAATGGTATATGAACACATACGGGACTTTTTTGAAATGCTTCGCGCATCGTCGCTCATTTGTTGAATCTACGCGTGCGCTACCTATTGTAAAATGGATTTACTAAGTCAGAAACCATCCTTGGAGTGTACTCAACATCTCACCCAAGTTTCATCGCAATCGGACGAATGGTATATGAACACATACGGGACTTTGTTGAAATGCTTCGCGCATCGTCGCTCATTTGTTGAATCTACGCGTGCGCTACCTATTGTAAAATGGATTTACTAAGTCAGAAACCTTCCTTGGAGTGTACTCAACATCACACCCAAGTTTCATCGCTATCGGACGAATGGTATATGAACACATACGGGACTTTGTTGAAATGCTTCGCGCATCGTCGCTCATTTGTTGAATCTACGCGTGCGCTACCTATTGTAAAATGGATTTACTAAGTCAGAAACCATCCTTGGAGTGTGCTCAACATCTCACCCAAGTTTCATCGCAATCGGACGAATGGTATATGAACACATATGGGACTTTGTTGAAATGCTTCGCGCATCGCCGCTCATTTGTTGAATCTACGCGTGCGCTACCTATTGTAAAATGGATTTACTAAGTCAGAAACCTTCCTTGGAGTGTACTCAGCATCTCACCCAAGTTTCATCGCTATCGGACGAATGGTATATGAACACATACGGGACTTTTTTGAAATGCTTCGCGCATCGTCGCTCATTTGTTGAATCTACGCGTGCGCTACCTATTGTAAAATGGATTTACTAAGTCAGAAACCATCCTTGGAGTGTACTCAACATCTCACCCAAGTTTCATCGCAATCGGACGAATGGTATATGAACACATACGGGACTTTGTTGAAATGCTTCGCGCATCGTCGCTCATTTGTTGAATCTACGCGTGCGCTACCTATTGTAAAATGGATTTACTAAGTCAGAAACCTTCCTTGGAGTGTACTCAACATCTCACCCAAGTGTCATCGCTATCGGACGAATGGTATATGAACACATACGGGACTTTGTTGAAATGCTTCGCGCATCGTCGCTCATTTGTTGAATCTACGCGTGCGCTACCTATTGTAATATGGATTTACTAAGTCAGAAACCATCCTTGGAGTGTACTCAACATCTCCCCCAAGTTTCATCGCAATCGGACGAATGGTATATGAACACATACGGGAATTTGTTGAAATGCTTCGCGCATCGTCGCTCATTTGTTGAATCTACGCGTACGCTACCTATTGTAAAATGGATTTACTAAGTCAGAAACCTTCCTTGGAGTGTACTCAACATCTCACCCAAGTTTCATCGCAATCGGACGAATGGTATATGAACGCATAGGAGACATACACACCCACAGACAAACTATCACGTTACATTGATTTTTATATATATAGATATCAGTTTCGAGACTCGTAGTAGTCGCCGATGCGGAGCCCTACCAATAACAATGTTGCAATTAGTGCTACCGTTCTACTGTAGAGTTAAGGGGCTTTATACACTAAAACATATGTTAAACTAGCGTATTTTAGCTCATCGGATAGAACATAATAAATCTTCCTCTGTTTTGTTGCCAATTTCCATGCGAAATGTACACTTTATTTCTGTTATTTTAATATCGTATGGCCTCGGGTACCGGGTGCAAGATTTGTTATTTGGCACCCAAAGGGTGGCTTGCATGTCGAATTTCGTTGTACCTTGAAGCACTATGCAAGTCAAGGGGGCTAGATATCTAAGTTCCTTGGACATTATAGCGCTTTCTAGTAGAGAAATGAGGAACTTTGTGTTGCCGGAAACTCGCGAGATTAATTTTGTCATTATGAACACGGCCTACTGAATTCAAATGGGTTCTTTGACATGCCAACATCGTATGACACGGTGTCGTAATTTTTGCTGCCTTTCAAAAATCACTTACCATGGCCAGGAGCGAACCTGCAAGCTTGGGGTTAGTAGACCGACACGTTAACCAGTCTCTCACCGTGGCAAGCAATGTTTCAGTAGTGTTTGAAATATTTTGGCTGCAACCAGGTGTAAGTGAGTGTTGTTACCCCCTGTACTAGGGTGTGTGTGTATAGAATTTGTCAGATAACGTGTGTTATTGTGGTGGCTGTAGTAGTGTGTGTATTTGTAATTCATGTGAGGATTTGCAAGGAGGCGACCGTGGCTTTAGGTTAGGTACCATCCCGGCATTTGAAGGCGAGAAATTGTGATGAACTCTCAAGGTTATCTTGCTGAAAATCGTATTTATCATTACAAAACAAGAATCATGATACTTCACACCCTAATTGAGAGATTCACAGAATATTAATTTTCAGAACTCTTGAAAAAAAAGTATTAACTTATATTCTCAAACTTGAAAAACTGATAGGATTAAAGTCGAAATCAAGAATAAATTATATTTTGAAAAATAAGTTCTAAGTGTTTGTTAAATCTATATTGTTAGGCAGATTTCATTAGAAAGCTAACTATAGCAATGGGTCCCATGTTTCGACTTCCGGAAAATTTTGACATATCTTCGCGTTTCACATCCCCCAGACCCCAAAACAACCGTCAGTTCAAAAGTTTATATATAATTTATGTATATATATATGTATATCAGTTTCTTGTGGACACGATAACTGCCGTAATTTTGCACCAATCACTTTGAATTTTTTACCGAATAGCCTATGTATACTTATAAAATCTCGGTCGAGTTCGTTACTGGGCTAAATCGGTCGAAGGGGGTGAAAATGGTGGGCTTTTCTCGAAAAAGTGAAATATTGCTATAACTCTCTTAATATGTGAAATATCGAATCCGTTCAACGTTCATACTATGTGTCGGATAAGGCCCAAAAATTTATGTTTGAAGAGTTTTTTTATAGCACCAACCATTGACCAAAGGGTTGGGAAAAAGGTTTTTTTTCGGGAAACATTAATCATATCACTCTTAATAGGCACAATATCAAAGCCGTACAAAATGGACAATATTCCCCTAATAATTACCTAAAACATTTGTCTGAAAGAATTTTTGATATGACCCACCATTACGCCAAGGGATGAGAAAAATGATTTCGGAATTATAAGAAAATGCCAAGAGCTATCAGAGGTTGCCATGGCAACACTACTAAATTGATGAGGGATGAGCCATCAGACGTTGCCACGACAACGCACTTGCACGAGATCAGATTCAGTATTTCCATCTGACTAAGTGGGAAGCGGCTTCGGTGACGTAACTGGTAGCATGTTGAATGTCTATGCCCAAGGTCGCGGTTTCAAAGCCGGCCGAAGTCGTCAGAATTTCTAAGAGCGCTAAAATCCCTCAGTATGCTTTCTTATGGAGTGGAATTTCCAACGTTCGTTGCGAGTTGCTGGTTGGGGTGGCATCTAGTAGCCAAGTTCGCAGCTAGGTGTCGTTGACGGTAGTACCTGGTAGCAACATTAGGAACTACTGCTTGAAATTGACCGTCTGCAGTCCTTACCTGAATTAAGACTAATACAGCCATTACAATTCACACCGTTTATCAGACAGATTCCACACTCACCCAAAGTACACGGGGTTAGATGACCGCGTTGTCGCAGCCCCTAAACTGAGGAACCAACCAGAGGTAGATTTCAATAGAAAGCTAATGGGTACTGCGCCCGAAGAAACCCATCAGTACGTATATCCAAAGCCCGAAAAAGGATTGCAGACATGTAAGTTACCCAGCTCACAAGCTTATCATGCCTACTAAGTAAAATTGGGAATTCCAGGAACATACAGGATAGATATTATTCGTAAAGAAAATAGTACTACTAGACAAGGTACAAATTTCTACTATTATTTACATTTAGAACAATCGAGAAAACTCCAATCTCAAGGGGTGATAAGGTCTAATCTATAGTGAGCGCCTGTATCTATACCTCGTAGTACTATTTTCGACGATGACGACAATGAAAACGGAATCCGTTTAGATAAAATTTGACTAAGTTGCTAAAAAGAACTAGCCGTTTATTAAGCTAATAAAACATGTATAACAACTGGCTTCCTCCCCCAATATTGTGTCTCCCTGACACTTCAACAAAAATAACTGCAAAGATAAATTTGCACGTGGCATTACTATCGTAAGAAAATGTGAAACGGCGTGACATTAAGTATTGCCCTATTTTATACAGGTCCGCTTCAACTATGAACCGTAGTTCCATATCTAATCAAATGATTCATGAACTATGTGCATATATACATCTTTTATGAATTTCAGATTTTACACTTCATAACGTCGAAGATTAAATTTTCTTCCTCCAATAAGTCTTTCATCTACTCCATTTCTCTTAAACATCAAATTCAAATTCAAACATAACACCGCAACTATCGTGTTGAAAGTAATAAATACTCGTCATAATCAATTGAACATAAGTGACAAACATTTAAGCTAAGCACTGTTCCTTTTTACCTTTATCTATAAATCATGAAATTCTGAAATAAGTGTTGAAATTCTTTACTGAGTTAACAATCTTCTGATAAACGTGAATACTGTAAGTGCACGGCATTAACCTTCGTTTCCACACTTCTCCTCCATAATTATACAACAATTACTTTCTCTCTTAAACACCCTGTACAGAATCTTCCTTTACTTCACTCTCATAACTTCACAATTATTGCATTCAATACTCGAAAAACTTAGAGACTCCCCTGCGTCCCTTCGTAAACTTACGTAACTCCTTTACGTTCATAACTCCTTAATCTGCACGGTAATTCAACTATAAACTTCTACTTCAATACATATACTTCCTTTACTTAACATTTCTCCTCTATAATTGATAGAACATCGCCTCGTGCTCGTAATTTCATTTCTGTAATAAATCTCTGTACTTTCACCTTTCTAATCACCCTGTGATTTAATTTCGTTAACTTTCCTCTTCACGTGTTTAAATTCAGCTTTACATTTTATTACAACTTTTCAAGAAATATCAGTAAATATTCATATTCTTAACAAAAGATATAAGTTTGACTTCATTCCATTAATATTTGTTTAACAAATTCCTTTATGTTTTTTAACGCTCTAAATCTCATTAGACATATGTGTTTAAGCTTTTCGTAATACTTTCGTTCATAATAAATTTCTGACACTCGAATCAACATCATGAGTTGTCGAAATATTCTTTACACTTCGTGACGTTACTTCTTAAGTATACTGTACTTAAATTTGCTCCAATAAATTTCATTTTACTTCATTTACAATCTTACTCCTTCTTTACTTCGTTCAACGTTCTATTCCTTTTATATAGTTCACTCTACATTCCATTTTAACGCTCTAAATGTCTTTAATACAATTTCTTCCAATAATTTGCTTTCCTCTAATCAATTCCTTTATATTCCTTTTTTAACGCTCTGAATTCCTTTAATACAATTGGTTCTAACTTACTCTAAACAATTCCTTTATATTCCTCTCAATTCCTTTATATTCCTCTCAATTCCTTTATATTCCATCGCTGCGATAAAACAGATTTAATTAAATTAAATCTAACGCAAGTATGAAAATATTTACACGATTTTACTTTAGTATAACCTTAGTGTTAATAGCATCATCATCATGCCAAAATTTCATCCAAGTGACTGAAATTTTCCAAGAACAAAGCAAATAACTCCGTAGAAAAATATGAAAAATCACAATAACAAGATCTACACAAATTTAATTACTTTGACAAAATTATACGTTTTAAATAATGCAGTTATGAAAAATGCTATTGAAAAATATGCGGTTGAAAATATGCGGTTGATCAATTGGATAATCACACAACTAAACTACAATTCTACATTATAAAAGACAATTTTCTCACTACCTTGTGTTGACTTCTGTACTGCTGAAAATACTTGCATCGCTCCTTCCAAACCAAACTTGTCGTGTTCATAGCAATGTCCACAGCTATGAAGACCGGTTTTGTGACAGCAGCAGCTGGACTCGCGGTGAATGACCTCGCTGTGTACAGCTCTGCCAACTCCCCGTCTCTCCTCCGCTCCAAGTAGGCCGGCTTCGATTCTCCTTCTCTTCAGAATAGACATCATGGTTTCTTCAGAATAGACATCGGTTTTCTTCAGAATAGACATCGGTTTTCTTCAGAATAGACATCGGTTTTCTTCAGAATAGACATCACGGTGTAATACTGTCGTTTATGCAAGCTTTTTCGTCTCTCAAGATGTGTTAAAACTCTCGTAGAAAAGTATGAGTTTTGCTCGGTGATATTGCGCTTTGCGTAGATATTTGTAGCGTCTTTCATGCTAGTGAATCTGGAATTCAACTGACATCCTTGTAGTCTTCAACTTCCCCATGCTTAACTTAGCACATGTCAATATTCATATTCTTGACAATATAATTGAGACCTCCCCGTTGCTGCCTTATAACTTGCATTTTCAATACAATGTTGAAATAAGCTTTTACACGTAGAAATACTGAGTAGCTTCTTGTCGATAATGTTTCTAGCTATGTGGAACACTTTGTATAAGTACTGCAATATATAGTTGTAGCTTGCTCCCAAGTTACTGAAATTACACCCTCTTCCTTACTTCCAACCTTTGTGAACCGTAGCACTCTTATAAAGATACTCGTTTATGCTCGAGGTCTTGTCTCGTTCAAATCTCAATTGGAAAGCACTCTCTCGTCCTGCTCTCCGCATTCCTCAAGTTCTCGTCTCACTTCCTCTCCTCCCGTGGTGTGACGTAACTCCTACCACCTCTCCTGACTTCCGTCCGCAGTTCGACCTTCGCCTCTTCCCCTCTCTCATGACGTAACTCTCGCTTCAAGTGGCGTGATCTTTCTTGTAAAGTGAACCTCCCACTTTCCTATAAAGGAATATATGTCCATCTTTAAATCATTCCTACTTCCTTGCCTTTTATAAATGCATAAGATCTATAGTATTTCACTCATTTCCATACAGTTTTTCCCATATTACTCAAATTTTTAATAAATAAAAATTTTTTATCCACTCATTTATTTTCTGGGGTCTTGGTTCATTTCCCGATCAGTTCTTGAGTAATGACCTTCAATAAATTCTGGCGCATTTCCAGGTTGCTAATTTAAAGTAAAGTATAGCCTGTACTTTCTTTAATACCAGTAATTTCTCTGCTCTTGAGACTGAATTTATTGATCTTACTGTATCTGTGGGTAAAATCTTTTCAACTTGGAATGGTTGAATTTTCCAATGGATCTATTATCTTCCACTCTCACAATTTTATAGCAATTATTTCCGTAGACTGTATCTACTTTGAATGGTCCTTTGAACAGGTTACTGAATTTGATATACACTTTCTTCAGTACGTCAGCTTTCACAGGAATCCTGACTAATACAAGGTCTCCTTTTCGTTTCGAAGTATGAGGCGTGTCTCCTCGTCATTCTCCCTGACAAAAATCGATAAATGTTCCTGAATGGTGCATGCTTCTTTTGAAAAAGAGGAATTCTTTTCAACTTATCCAGCGTTTCTTGATCTTCAGCATCAGTCTGGATAACATTAACTCTCACATCTCTCTCAGGAATCGGATGTCTGGAAAGAATATCTGCTAGAAGGTTGTCTTTTCCAGGTACATGAACTATCGTGGCATCAAATTGTTGCAAAAACATGGTCCATCTTGTCATCCTATCGCTTGACAAGTCTGACTTCAACATGAATTCTAGTGCTTTATGATCCGTTCTGATTATGATCTTGTGTCCCAGCAATAATTTCTTCCAATTTTGTAGAGCATTTATGACGGCTAAAGCTTCAAGCTCCGTCGTGAAGTAATTCAGCTCGTGTGTGCGTAACTTCCTACTACTGAATGAAATATAGTGAGGATTTCCATCTTGATCCTTCTGATATAAGACTGCACTAATACCAACTCGTGAAGCGTCTGTTTCTATGATGAATGTTCTTTCAAAATCTGGGTACTCCAACTTGATGTTATCTCTGAGCATTTCCTTAGCTTGAAAAAGGCATTCTCAGCAGCTGCATCCCATTTCCATCTATTGTTCTTCTTTAGAAGCTCATGTAGAGGTGCCATGATTTCTGAATATCGTGGACAATGACTACTGAAAAACTGACAAAGACCCGCAAAAGCTCTGATGTCTTTGATTTTCTTGGGTGTTGGAAATTTCAAAATTGCTTCAATCTTGTCTTCTTTCGGATGGTAACCAAATCTGTCTATAGTTTGCCCAAGAAAGTTGATCTTTTCTTGAAAGAAATGACATTTATCCAACTTCACCTTGATGTTTGCCCTTCTAAGGTTATCAAATAGCTTCGTCAAATCCATGAAATGTTGCTCTGGTGTCTCTGAAGATATGATGATATCGTCCACGTAGCAAATAGCAAATTGTTTCACTTCTTCACTCAACTTGTCATCCAAGGCTCTGATAAGTGCTGGACTTGAATTTACCAATCCATATGGTACTCTTTGGTATACATAACAGGTTTGATTGAACATGAACCCTGTATAACATTTGCTGTCTTCTGTAAGCTCTATTTGATGAAATGCTGCAGTTAAATCAATTACTGAGAAACAGGTTTTATTCTTGAATCTCTTCAGTAGTTCTCTAATTTTCGGTGGCCTGTCGAATTCTTTCAGCAGAAGAGTATTTATGCCCCTGGCATCTAAACATAGTCTAAGACTACCATCTGCTTTCTTCACAACAGTGAGTGGATTTAAATAAGGAGTGGTTTGCTTTCTTATAATTCCTTCCTTTTCCATGCCTTTTATGAGCTCTGTCACTTCAGCTTGATACTTCTCCGGAATTGGATACAATTTCTTCTGATAAGGTGTGTCGTCAGTTAGCTTAATCTGATATTTATATCCTCTTATAATACCTGGCTTGTTATCAAAAATGTCTGCATAGGTCGTGACTAATTCTTCCAACTTCTCCCTCTGATCTTCAAAATTTTCAATCTTTCTGCCATAGTGAGGTATTCCTTCTGCTTCAATTTCCATAACAATCTTCACAAGATTTTCTTCTGTAGTTTCGTCAAACAAACTACACTCATTCTCATCCTTCGTCTTATCCTCTGATTGATGTAGGCCTTCATTAAATCTTATGACTCCATTTCGTAAATCGATTACAGCTCCAGTCTTGGTGATAAAATCAATGCCTAAAATAGCATCAAAATTAATCTGGCTCAAGACTATGAATATCTGCTCATATCTGTGTTTATTTATAGAGAATTTCATTAGTGCTTGGACTTTACATTTCATGGTCTTGTCGTTAAATACGCCCCTGACTTTAATGGTTGAAACAGGCATTGCTATAAGTGAATTTTCATCCTTCAATCTGTGAAAACAGTTCTCTGATAAAATTGATGCTGTTGCTCCCGTATCTAGTAGTGTTCTCAGGCATTCTCCTTCTGATATGATTTCTATAATCGGTAACCTTGCTACTCTATCTGTTTTCGTCTCTTCTCTCTCATATAGAAGATCTTCATTCGTGGCTTCATACAATTCATTAATTTGGATCTCATGTCTGGTTACGGTGCTGTTTTCTTCTCCTTTCACTTTTTGGAATTTGACGTTTTTTTTGTGCCCCTCCTGGGTCTTCATTCCTTCTATCTCTGCTTGTTCCAGGTTGAGGTTCTGGATTCCGGTTATGCTGTCCCTGATCTTGGTCTCTCGCATTTCTTTCTCTGAGATTCCTTAGGTACTCCTGACTTTCTCTTTCCCTGTCATCATAATACCTTCTTACATTGTTATTATTCCTCCAACCTTGTTGCTGTTGTTGCTGTCTTGAATAATTACTCGTGTTTTTCCAGTTCTGATATCCCCGATATCCATAATTATTCGTAGGGTTATTTCGATTATAATATCCCTCTCTACGATAATCATTGTTCCTGGTGTAATAGTTACTCCTCCATCTTTGATTTTCATATGGCCTTCCTTCTCTAGGTCTCTGATAATCTGGTCGAAATCGATTCTGCCCATATATATCCTGGATCTCGTTGGACCTACTCCATTTTTGTTCTCCTCTGTTTGCTGCATTTGATCGATGTGAATGGTGTGTATTTCTCTCGGTTCCTGGTTTCTACTTCTCTGGTTTTGATTTCCAGTTGAGTTGGTGGACACATTAGACGTGTGATCCAGTCTTCTCAAAATTTCCGCCATTCCTTCTAGAGTTTTCACGTTTGCCGAGATGAGGTGTCTCCTAACTTCTGTTGGTAGCTGACATGAAATAGCATGAACCAAGTCTTCTTCCGCCAAAGGGGGTTGCAAATATTGCAAGCGTGCTAATTGTTTCGTGAAGAAACTTGCGTATTTCGTAGGACTGGAATATGCGTACTTCTTAGAATAAATTCCCGCTCGTATATCCTGTTGAAGTTCCTTGCTCCAAAATCGTTTTTGCAGAGCTATAGCGAATTCTTCAAATGTCTGATATGTGTATCTGAAAGCTCTGTGCCATACTAATGCTTCTGAATCTAAGTATTTTTCCACGACTCTCATATGTCTTTCACGAGGTATCCTATTGTCTTCTAAATACGACCTCATGTCTCTCAGAAATTCTACTGCAGTAATATTGCCTACTCCGCTGAATTTGTTCGGTTTCTCATCGTTATTCTTTATTACGACGATATTGGCATTTGATCTAGTTTGGTAAGGTTCAAAATTTCCTCCAAATTCCCCTATTTCAGTGTGAAATGGCTCTTGACTGAAGTTAAAATTGGACTTCGGAATTTGCTGTTGACTACTCTCGCTTTCCTTATCCTCTTCTATCCTGTCTGTCCTAGCCTCTAATCTTCTTATTTCTTCTTTTAATTTTTCATCTCTTGCTTGAAAAAATCTTGTCAAGTCCTTTCTGATGTCCTCCCTGACTTCGGTTCTTAACGTTGATGAAAATGTAGTATCTCCTATCATAAGTGACCTTAATTGCTGTTCAATTTCTCTGATATCCTCATCCTGCTTTGATTGAATTTTCGCTAGTTCTATGCTTATCCCATCGACCGTACATTTAATTTTGTCAAATTCGTTTGAGTTAGTTAAATCTGCTTTATTAACAATCTCTGTCAGCGTGGCTACGTTATTAATTTATAATGTATCTATCCGCTTAGATAGATCTTCCCATACCTTGCTAACATTAATATTGGAACATAATTCTATAGCTTTAATGTCATTTGCTAATTTGTGATGTATCTCTGATATGATTTGAGTTGTGACTGTTACGACCTCCTCCTTCATGTCCGTAACTGCCTTTACAATGGAAGCATTTATATCTACATTTATACCCTCTTCAATCAGTTTACATTGACCTTCCAATTTGACCTGTAATTCACCAACAGTGCCATTTAGATTGTCAAGTTGCTCCTTGAGTTTCTTCAGGGCCCCTGAAATGTGTACATGATGAGTGTTATTGTCTTCCTTAATTGAGCTCATGCTAGCCTGTAGTTTCTGTTCTAGTTCTAACATGTGATTACTGTTAGCTAATTGGATTTATATCACTTTTCCTGCCATGTCCTGTTTGACTTGTTCAAATGAGGCTTTTAATTCTTCTTGTGCATTACCTGCCCTTTCTAAAATTCTCTGAGCTTTTTCCTGATTTTTCCGAACCTCTAATCTAGCCTGCTCCTGACTTAACCTGTCCTCCTCACGAGCTTTTTCCTGAGCTAATCTTATCTCTGCTCTTATCCTATTTGCCTCTTCCAAAGCTAACTTGGCTTCTTCTCTTTCCTTCTCTCTAGCTAGTCTATCTTCCTTTCTGGCCTTCTCTAAAGCTAACTTAGCTTCTTCCTGAGCTAATGTTATACTAGCCGTAGTAAGTGTTTGAGCAACTGCTAACTCTGCTTTGACTTCTGATTTTACAGTAGCTACTGATTTCTGTATCTCAGTTTTTAATTGTTTAATGTTGTTATGTGTTAACTGGTGGAGGGCTTCAAGGTCTTTGGTCAACGTACTTTGACCTTCCTTCATGGTTTCAAGCATCGTTCGAATGAACGTCATATCATTCGTTGACATCTTTCTTCTTTTCTTGAGAATAAGGGAAGTATCGACTACAAAATTATCAGTGAATATCCAGATTGACCAACGCATGCATTTTATACCAGTAATGGAATATATAGAACATCTTAATCCTACTTACATCTATTTCAATCGCGAGTTGTCTTGTATACTTGTTGTCCCATTTTACCGAACTGACATCGCTTCATTTTATCATCTCACTTACCTATGTTTAACAACATGAATTTACTTTTAAATTTACTATTACATGACAAAATGTCGTTAGCTGGTTTACAAATTATGCCTCACAACTATAGTGTACTCCACTAATCTTCTGATGTTGTGTTCATCTCAACAATCATTAAATTTGGGATCGGCATTTTTCTTTTCAAAATTAATATGGCCTCACTCTCGAGTACTTCCAAACTTCTTCTCTCAAGTGCTCTTTCGAATGCATTTCGAATGCTTTTCGAACGCCCCACGGATGGGTATGCCATTTAAAAATAATTTATCTATCTATATGCGCCCGAAGAAACACATCAGTACTTATATCCAAAGCCCGAAAAAGGATTGCAGACATGTAAGTTACCCAGCTCACAAGCTTATCATGCCTACTAAGTAAAATTGGGAATTCCAGGAACATACAGGATAGATATTATTCGTAAAGAAAATAGTACTACTAGACAAGGTACAAATTTCTACTATTATTTACATTTAGAACAATCGAGAAAACTCCAATCTCGAGGGGTGATAAGGTCTAATCTATAGTGAGCGCCTCTATCTATACCTCGTAGTACTATTTTCGACGATGACGACAATGAAAACGGAATCAGTTTAGATAAAATTTGACTAAGTTGCTAAAAAGCACTAGCCGTTTATTAAGCTAATAAAACATGTATAACAACTGGCTTCCTCCCCCAATATTGTGTCTCCCTGACACTTCAACAAAAATAACTGCAAAGATAAATTTGCACGTGGCATTACTATCGTAAGAAAATGTGAAACGGCGTGACATTAAGTATTGCCCTATTTTATATAGGTCCGCTTCAACTATGAACCGTAGTTCCATATCTAATCAAATGATTCATGAACTATGTGCATATATACATCTTTTATGAATTTCAGATTTTACACTTCATAACGTCGAAGATTAAATTTTCTTCCTCCAATAAGTCTTTCATCTACTCCATTTCTCTTAAACATCAAATTCAAATTCAAACATAACACCGCAACTATCGTGTTGAAAGTAATAAATACTCGTCATAATCAATTGAACATAAGTGACAAACATTTAAGCTAAGCACTGTTCCTTTTTACCTTTATCTATATATCATGAAATTCTGAAATAAGTGTTAAAATTCTTTACTGAGTTAACAATCTTCTGATAAACGTGAATACTGTAAGTGCACGGCATTAACCTTCGTTTCCACACTTCTCCTCCATAATTATACAACAATTACTTTCTCTCTTAAACACCCTGTACAGAATCTTCCTTTACTTCACTCTCATAACTTCACAATTATTGCATTCAATACTCGAAAAACTTAGAGACTCCCCTGCGTCCCTTCGTAAACTTACGTAACTCCTTTACGTTCATAACTCCTTAATCTGCACGGTAATTCAACTATAAACTTCTACTTCAATACATATACTTCCTTTACTTAACATTTCTCCTCTATAATTGATACAACATCGCCTCGTGCTCGTAATTTCATTTCTGTAATAAATCTCTGTACTTTCACCTTTCTAATCACCCTGTGATTTAATTTCGTTAACTTTCCTCTTCACGTGTTTAAATTCAGCTTTACATTTTATTACAACTTTTCAAGAAATGTCAGTAAATATTCATATTCTTAACAAAAGATATAAGTTTGACTTCATTCCATTAATATTTGTTTAACAAATTCCTTTATGTTTTTTAACGCTCTAAATCTCATTAGACATATGTGTTTAAGCTTTTCGTAATACTTTCGTTCATAATAAATTTCTGACACTCGAATCAACATCATGAGTTGTCGAAATATTCTTTACACTTCGTGACGTTACTTCTTAAGTATACTGTACTTAAATTTGCTCCAATAAATTTCATTTTACTTCATTTACAATCTTACTCCTTCTTTACTTCGTTCAACGTTCTATTCCTTTTATATAATTCACTCTACATTCCATTTTAACGCTCTAAATTTCTTTAATACAATTTCTTTCAATAATTTGCTTTCCTCTAAACAATTCCTTTATATTCCTTTTTTAACGCTCTGAATTCCTTTAATACAATTGGTTCTAAGTTACTCTAAACAATTCCTTTATATTCCTCTCAATTCCTTTATATTCCTCTCAATTCCTTTATATTCCATCGCTGCGATAAAACAGATTTAATTAAATTAAATCTAACGCAAGTATGAAAATATTTACACGATTTTACTTTAATATAACCTTAGTGTTAATAGCATCATCATCATGCCAAAATTTCATCCAAGTGACTGAAATTTTCCAAGAACAAAGCAAATAACTCCGTAGAAAAATATGAAAAATCACAATAACAAGATCTACACAAATTTAATTACTTTGACAAAATTATACGTTTTAAATAATGCAGTTAAGAAAAATGCTATTGAAAAATATGCGGTTGAAAATATGCGGTTGAAAATATGCGGTTGATCAATTGAATAATCACACAACTAAACTACAATTCTACATTATAAAAGACAATTTTCTCACTACCTTGTGTTGACTTCTGTACTGCTGAAAATACTTGCATCGCTCCTTCCAAACCAAACTTGTCGTGTTCATAGCAATGTCCACAGCTATGAAGACCGGTTTTGTGACAGCAGCAGCTGGACTCGCGGTGAATGACCTCGCTGTGTACAGCTCTGCCAACTCCCCGTCTCTCCTCCGCTCCAAGTAGGCCGGCTTCGATTCTCCATCTCTTCAGAATAGACATCATGGTTTCTTCAGAATAGACATCGGTTTTCTTCAGAATAGACATCGGTTTTCTTCAGAATAGACATCGGTTTTCTTCAGAATAGACATCACGGTGTAATACTGTCGTTTATGCAAGCTTTTTCGTCTCTCAAGATGTGTTAAAACTCTCGTAGAAAAGTATGAGTTTTGCTCGGTGATATTGCGCTTTGCGTAGATATTTGTAGCGTCTTTCATGCTAGTGAATCTGGAATTCAACTGACATCCTTGTAGTCTTCAACTTCCCCATGCTTAACTTAGCACATGTCAATATTCATATTCTTGACAATATAATTGAGACCTCCCCGTTGCTGCCTTATAACTTGCCTTTTCAATACAATGTTGAAATAAGCTTTTACACGTAGAAATACTGAGTAGCTTCTTGTCGATAATGTTTCTAGCTATGTGGAACACTTTGTATAAGTACTGCAATATATAGTTGTAGCTTGCTCCCAAGTTACTGAAATTACACTCTTCCTTACTTCCAACCTTTGTGAACCGTAGCACTCTTATAAAGATACTCGTTTATGCTCGAGGTCTTGTCTCGTTCAAATCTCAATTGGAAAGCACTCTCTCGTCCTGCTCTCCGCATTCCTCAAGTTCTCGTCTCACTTCCTCTCCTCCCGTGGTGTGACGTAACTCCTACCACCTCTCCTGACTTCCGTCCGCAGTTCGACCTTCGCCTCTTCCCCTCTCTCATGACGTAACTCTCGCTTCAAGTGGCGTGATCTTTCTCGTAAAGTGAACCTCCCACTTTCGTATAATGGAATATATGTCCATCTTTAAATCATTCCTACTTCCTTGCCTTTTATAAATGCATAAGATCTATAGTATTTCACTCATTTCCATACAGTTTTTCCCATATTACTCAAATTTTTAATAAATAAAATTTTTTTATCCACTCATTTATTTTCTGGGGTCTTGGTTCATTTCCCGATCAGTTCTTGAGTAATGACCTTCAATAAATTCTGGCGCAGTACCATGTTTCGACTTCCGGAAAATTTCGACATATCTTCGCGTTTCACATCCCCCAGACCA
Organism: Meconema thalassinum; assembly: GCA_946902985.2. Taxonomy (NCBI): domain Eukaryota; kingdom Metazoa; phylum Arthropoda; class Insecta; order Orthoptera; family Tettigoniidae; genus Meconema; species Meconema thalassinum. Next base: position 222,399,880 of record OX336391.1, read on the forward strand.
CAATACCACCGTCAGTTCAAAAGTTTATATATAATTTATATATATATATATAATTTATATATATATGTATATATATATATATATACGAGGTATGTTCAGAAAGTAAGCTCCGTTTGGTAATAAAATTGAATTGTGTACAGATACAGAAAAAATATTTATTGCACAACATTCTACACCTCTTAAACTACTTTTCCACATAACTGCCGAACTTTTGCAGGCATTTGTCATAGCGTGGCACAAGTTTTTGGATACCTTCTTCATAGAAGTTTGCCGCCGACCCGTAAACGAGAGTGATGACTCCCCTTAAGGTATCCTACTGTTTGGCCATCACTGTTAGGCAAATTGCGTATGTGGTCAGGAGAACTCCTAAACATACGCAGTTCTCCTGGTAAGCACGCAATTTGCCTAACAGTAGTGACCAAACAGTAGGATATCTTAAGGGGCGTCTTCACTCTCGTTTACGGGTCGGCGGCAAACTTCTATGAAGAGGTATCCAAAAACTTGTGCCACGCTATGACAAATGCCTGCAAAAGTTCGGCAGTTATGTGGAAAAGTAGTTTAAGAGGTGTAGAATGTTGTGCAATAAATATTTTTCCTGTATCTGTACACAATTTAATTTAATTACCAAACGGAGCTTACTTTCTGGACGTGCCTCGTATATATATTTATATCAGTTTCTTGTGGACACGATAACTGCCATAATTTTGCACCAATCACTTTGAATTTTTTACCGAATATGTATACCTATAAAGTCGCGGTCGAGTTCGTTACTGGGCTAAATCGGTCGAAGGGGGTGAAAATGGGGGGCCGTTCTCGAAAAAGTGAAATATTGCTATAACTCGCTTAATATGTGAAATATCGAATCCGTTCAACGTTCATACTATGTGTCGGATAAGGCCCAAAAATGTATGTTTGAAGAGTGTTTTATATAGCACCAACCATTGACCAAAGGGGTGGGAAAAAGTGGGTTTTTCGGGAAACATTAATAATATCTCTCTTAATAGGCACAATATCAAAGCATTACAAAATGGACAATATTCCCCTAATAATTATCTAAAACTTTTGTCTGAAAGAATTTTTGATATGACCCACCATTACGCCAAGGGATGAGAAAAATGATTTCGGAATTATAAGAAAATGCCAAGAGCTATCAGAGGTTGCCATGGCAACACTACTAAATTGATGATGGATGAGCCATCAGACGTTGCCATGACAACGCACTTGCACGAGATCAGATTCAGTATTTCCATCTGACTAAGTGGGAAGAGGCTTCGGTGACGTAACTGGTAGCATGCTGAATGTCTATGCCCAAGGTCGCAGTTTTAAAGCCGTCCGAAGTCGTCGAATTTTCTAAGAGCGCTAAAATACCTCAGTATGCTTTCCTTTGGAGGGGAAGTACCTACGTTCGTTGCGAGTTGCTGGTTGGGGTGGCATCTAGTAGCCAAGTTCACAGCTAGGTGTCGTTGACGGTAGTACCTGGTAGCAACATTAGGAACTACTGCTTGAAATTGACCGTCTGCAGTCCTTACCTGAATTAGAGACTAATACAGCCATCCCTAAGTACACGGGGTTATATGACCGCGTTGTCGCAGCCCCTAAACTGAGGAACCAACCAAAATCTCTGCGGGAGATATAATTTTGCGTGAAGAAGTAACAGACCGTTACATAGTTACACATCAGTGTCGAAACCTTGCATAAGGACAGTGTGATGACCACAAGTATAACAAGTAGTTCCGTGAAGAACTATACAGCCTATTTTCATATATCCTACTTATGTTAATTGCCACTATCAACATACACAATTTCAGTTTGATTGCTGTAATAGATTCGTAGATATTGAGAACCGACTAAATATTTCGGGTGTTCGCCATGTTGGATTTTATATATGTAGGTCCTAGAGTTATGTACTGTTACATGCAGATTATTGTGAACGTGTAGTATCAAACTTCAATCGCATAATTAGGACACAAGAAAAAACAAGGAGATTTTAAAATTTTTCACAGCTGCCATCTTGAGGTTATGGAAACAATTGAAATAAATTAGATGCCAGCGGTTTAACATTCGTATAAGGATTTACTGTACCAAGTTTCACTGCACGCGGATGGTTAAATTGCGACAAACGTCCATGTGAATATTTATAATTCGCGTCACCGCCATTTTGGATTTGTGATCACCAGGTTATTTAAAGTCCTATAGGTGAACTTAAGTTCATCGCCCCTATGAACATTAAAAAATGCAGTTTGATTACTAAAATTGATTCGTAGATATTCAGTATCGTCTAAATATTTCGGATGGTCGCCATGTTGGATTGTTAAATGTATAGGTCATAGAGTCTTGTACCATTAAAGGAAAATTATTGCGTCGGTTCATTATTCAAACTTTCACTTCGATCGCATGACTACATCACAATAAATAAAATCTTAATTTTAAAATTCGCACTGCCGCTATCTTGAGGTTATGTTAACAATTGAACTAAATTAGATACCAGTGGATTACAATTTGTATAAATATTTCCTGTGCCAGGTTTCAGTGCGCTTGGAACATTAAATCGCGAGAAAGGTCTATTTAAAATTTTCAAATTCATGTTCGTTTTGTAGTTAACCGTTTTTTGAAAGTCTTATAGATGGACTTCCAGTAGTGCCTTTTATCTCCGTACAAAATTTCAGGGTTTTACCGCTAATAGTTTCAGAGATATAGAATGCCGGTGAAATATTTCGCACATCCGCCATCTTGTGATTATGTAAACAATTGAACGACGTTAGATGTCGGTGCCTTACAATGTATATAAACATATACTGTACCAAGTTTCATTGCGTTTGGTTGGTCAAATCGCGAGAAACGTCTATTTAAAAGTCGCAAATTCGCTTGGCCGCCATGTTGGTTTTGTAGTTACCAGGTTTTCAAAAGTCACATAAGTGAACTTATAGTAGTTCCCTCTATCCCCATAGCAAATGTCAGGGTAATATCGGTAATAGTTTCGGAGATATTGAATGCTGGTGAAATATTTCGCACAACCGCCATGTTGGATTGGTGAGTCCTAACAAAATTTGAAGGGCACGGTCGAGGACGCCCGGAATAATGCTATGAACTTTCCGAGTTTCATTGAAATCGCTCCAGCCGTTTAGATTTTATTAGGGGGGGGGGGTACACACACGAATCACACACACACACACACACACACGCACACACGAACGGACAAAAGGTGATCTCATAAGCCTATTTTTTCAAAATTGAAAATAGGCTAAAAATGGACCCCAAATGACAGGAAGGTTACCGTTCCCATAAGACAATAAAATGTTTAAAATAAGCATAAAATGACGAAAAACAAAGTTAATTAAGCTCCAATTATAAAATGCCTTCTCGCAATAAATGAGGTCTGATCCTTCTACGAAAACCTGCATATTCTGCCTATTTTCGCCTATCCCCAAGTTTGTCCGGTGACATCTACCTCCGCCTTCCGGCGTGCCGAGAGGACTTTTTTTAGCCTATTTTCAATTTTGAAAAAATAGGCTTATGAGATCACCTTTTGTCCGTGTGTGTGTGCGTGTGTGTGTGTGTGTGTGATTCGTGTGTGTGTGTCCCCCCCTAATAAAATCTAAACGGCTGGAGCGATTTCAATGAATTTGCGACTTTTAAATAGACGTTTCTCGTGATTTGACCAACCAAACGCAATGAAACTTGGTACAGTATATGTTTATATATATTGTAATGCACCGACATCTAACTTTGTTCAATTGTTTACATAATCACAAGATGGCGGATGTGCGAAATATTTCACCGGCATTCTATATCTCTGAAACTATTAGCGGTATCTCCCTAAAATTTTGTACGGAGATAAAGAGCACTACTGGAAGTCCATCTATAAGACTTTCAAAAACCGGTTAACTACAAAACGAACATGGCGGCCAAGCGAATTTTGAAAATTTTAAGTAGACCTTTCTCGCGATTTATTGTTCCAAGCGCACTGAAACCTGGTACAGGAAATATTTACACACATTGTAATCCCCTGGTATCTAATTTAGTTCAATTGTTTACATAACCTCAAGATGGCGGCAGTGCGAATTTTAAAATTAAGTTTTTATTTCTTGTGATGTAGTCATGCGATCGAAGTGAAAGTTTGAATAATGAACCTACGCAATAATTTTCCTTTAATGGTACATGACTCTATGGCCTATACATTTAACAATCCAACATGGCGACCATCCGAAATATTTAGACGATACTGAATATCTACGAATCTATTTTAGCAATCAAACTGCATTTTTTAATGTTCATAGGGGCTATGAACTTAAGTTCACCTACTGGACTTTAAATAACCTGGTGATCACAAATTCAACATGGCGGTGACGCGTATTATAAATATTCACATGGACGTTTCTCGCAATTTAACCATCCGAGTGCAGTGAAACTTGGTACAGTAAATCCTTATACGAATGTTAATCCACTGGCATCTAATTTATTTCAATTGTTTCCATAACCTCAAGATGGCAGCTGTGAAAAATTTTAAAATCTCCTTGTTTTTTCTTGTGTCCTAATTATGCGATTGAAGTTTGAATACTACACGTTCACAATAATCTGCATGTAACAGTACATAACTCTAGGACCTACATATATAAAATCCAACATGGCGACCATCCGAAATATTTAGTCGGTTCTTAATAACTACGAATCTATTACAGCAATCAAACAGAAATTGTGTATGTTGATAGTGGCAATTAACATAAGTAGGATATATGAAAATAGGCTGTATAGTTCTTCACGGAACTACTTGTTTTCATTCTTTTAGGGGTTTCCGAGATCGTGGTCATGTAGCCCCGTGAACTTGGGTGCATGTAGAATTTGTCTGAATACCTGTGTCACTGTGATGTCTGTACTAGTGTGTGTATTTCTATTTGAGGTTGGATTTGGGTAGGAAGCGGCTATGGCCTTACGATTGATACCATCATGGCATTTGCCTGGAGTAGAACTGGAAAACCTCTTCCAGAATGGCTGAGGTACGAATTGAACCTCATATTCTCAGTTTTACCTCACGAGGCTGAGTATACCCCGTCCCATCCCTCAGGCCACAATTAAATTCCTTTGCAGACCGGAAATCGAACCCGAGTCTCCGCGGTGACAGCCAATAAAGCTAGCTCCTATGCATCAGGGAAGTGCATCTACAGTATATAAATGAAAATGTACATTGTTTATCCGCTAGAATAAAACCTCGGCTTTAATGAGGTGTGAAAATATTATGTTTCAGGTGTACTTTTCCGGATATCCAGACCTTTTTGGAAAATGTGTTAAAACAATGTTGAAAGGCCAGCTGCATCATGCACAATACTTTTTCTTAAATCATCGTTATACATAACGCTTATGAAATATGCACATATGGGCTAAAATTCCAGAACATTCCTCAAATAGCTACCAAGATGATGAATAATTTGTGAGATAAGTGAATTATATGAAACCCCTTAATGAGAATCAACCCCTTGATCTTCCCATAAAACTGAAGTCCTTTCATCCCTATAGTGCCAAGAGAGAGAGAGTAATGAGATGGCATTCTTTGTATGAATAAGGAAGCGCAAAGAAGGAAGACACGCGAGTAGAAGGATCAATAAAGAGGACAGCTGAAATGAGATTCTTGAGAGGCACAGGAAGACATACGACAAAGGGCACGTCCTTAAATCATTCTGCATTTGAGTCGGGTATTGCAACGACACTTGAAGGAATGGAGAGTGTTATTCACTCTCAGCCATTAAGACGGACAACTCGAAACAAGTTATTTTCTTTCCATACTAGTCTATTTTCATCATACTATATTGTTTTACACTTTATTTTTTGTACGTCCGGGTATGGTTCACATTTCACTTGTGAAGTTGGTGACGTCACGAACTTCTATAACTACCGGACCTGACACTGGCGGCATGACAGAGGAAAGATGGCTGACGATCTTGGCGGTTACATACTATGTTTATAAGTTGTGTGGTATTGTTAAAATGTGATAGTGGTGTGAATTTCGCTTAGCAATCGTCTACCTTGATTATCTGTGCTTATTGATTATTGCTCAATGATATTACACGTTCGTGTAAGTAACTGTCTGCATTAGTGCTTCTTAAATACGAGATACTGGTAACTTCTGTTACGCTTGTGATACTATCAACTCTATTGCCAATCAGTGGGTAAGTTGGTCTATTTATTATTCTGTTTAGGGTTTATAAATTATTAGTAATGGTAATTCATTATGAGCAAGCATAGTAATAATTAACGTATTCCAATTTGAGGTCTAAGAAGATCTGAAAATTGATTAGGTACCGTACGTAGGAACATAACCTACTTTTTAAATTGTCTGCAGTGTCCACTCATCCAGTTATACGCCTGCAAGTTCAAGGATATCAATCTTATCACGTACTCGGTGTGGATCCCGTTTTAATCATCTACCAGTACGCTTACTCATGCAAATGCTAAAATTGTGGTGATATGCCTTGAAACTGTTGTGTGACTGGATGCAAATCCTATTGTTATAAATATAAGCCATTGGTGCCTATTTTCCAATTTACCATCATGGGAATTCAACCCACACCTTACTTCACGGGGCTGATGACCAAGAAGTTCCAAACCCATAAAATGATTAACAGCAGACAAAATCAGCTAATTAATCAGTTTGTGTCAAACATTTTGTCCCTGAATTTATTATTGTTGTTATTATTTTGCAGATGGCTCAGTTGTATCTGTACCTAGGAAAAGAACAAACCTACACATCAAATACGTCTCCGTTGTCTACGGCTATCAGTATATTTTGTATCGAGTGCACTTGGTACCGTGCAGTGTCATTTAATATTATCAATGGGACTAGCCTACATGTTTATGGATTCACATGGAAGTTATTTCTTGTATGTACAGCAGGCCTAATTATTTGTGTGTGTGTTAGATGTGCATAAAATATGCCTTTCTGTCTACTGGTACCAATATATTTTGTATCGATTCATTCGGCAGTGTGCTATTTAATTATTTGAATTTGACTACCGTTTAAGTATTTACATGGAGGTAATTTTTTGTATGTAGTGTTAATTTATATTCTCAGATGTTCATCAAATAGGCCTTCATTGTGTATATTTTGTGTATTTTTTGTATTTTACAGAGTACCATTTAATCTCATGAATAGGACTAGCCTACTTGTTCATAAATTTACAGGTGGCAGTCGTGATATTATGATAGGAATTACCTAGGCATTTATATTCAGTATGTGTGGGAACCCATGGTAAACCACTTGGTAGGTGGCTAAGGGGAGAATCGAACCCAACATTTCCAAGTTTACCTCACTAGGCTGAGTGTACCCCGTTCTTACCCTCTTACCCTTAAACTAGAATTAGATTTCTTGACAGTCCCCAGAAGTGACAACCAAGAACTACACCACCTGGTTGGTCACATTTATTTTAAGGAATAATAGGCTATGTACACTAAAAAGAAGTTGAAATTCCAACCGGAACAGTTACAACTTTTCCTGTCCACTCAGCCAAGATATTTTGCAGATCTCTCCTATGGGCCTCAATATGATTTTATTATATTCCTTTCCTGATGGAACTCCGGTAGTACCTTATTTCAAATCCTGGGGGACCTGTCCCTTATACAGCTACGCACATTAATACAGTCATCACATAATCGGAGGAATTCTACCCACACCCAACTGCACGGGACTGATGACCAAGATGTCCCAAGCCCATCAAATGAATTAACAGCAGACAAAATCACGTCAAGATGTCATTTTGTGTTGTGTACGATTCTGATACACGTCATGCGTTTGATGTCCGACCACCAATTACGGCGGCCATCTTCGATTGCAGTGTCAGATCCGGTAGTATAGAAGGTCCTGGTGACGTGTAAATAGTGTCTTGTTCCACCGTTTGGTAGCAGCACACGCACAGGGGCCAACGAATGCACTCGTCATAGCCGACTTCATGGCTAGGCTTGTGACTGGTGATGAGCCATTACCATGAGCCACAAACGAAACAACAATCGATGCAATGGAAGCATAGGGGCAGTCCACCGCCAAAGAAATGTCGAACAGTGCCATCAGTTGACAAGCGAATGGCGACAGTGTTCTGGGACACAAAGGGCATCATCCTCATTGACTGGCTGCAATTGGGGACCACGATTAACAGTGCAGCATATGTGGCAACCCTTGAGCGCTTATGTCATGACATTCAAACTAAGCGGCCAGGAAAATTGGCTAAAGGTGTGATTCTGCAACATGACAATGCCCGACCCCACACTAGCCGAGAGACCACCGCTGCCATTGATCAAATACGATTCATGGTGCTGCCTCAACCACCATACTCTCCCGACTTGGCAACAAGTGATTATCGCCAGCATGGTCGCCGTTTTGCATAACTAGACACAGATTTCACGGCATGGGTACGCAGCACTACGAGAGAATGGTTTCAGGAAGGTCTGGAGAGACTGACACATCGATGGCAAAGGTGCATAAAGTTACAAGGAGATTATGTTTAGAAGGTGTACGTAACAACTGATGTGTAATTGTACTTCATTTGGGTAGAAAAAAATTAAAGTGTAAAACAATAGTACGCTCTTCGTATTGCCCCCGAAAATTGAATTATTATGGGACAAAATGAGAGTATTTTCCGTCCCCATGATAAAATTTAACCAGCAAATATAAATTCTGGAAGTCTGACACAGGAGGGTAGTGTTACAAGCTCGAGTGGGAGAGCCCGATCACGTGACATATTGCACAATAGACGCTTCAAGAAGGCTGAAATTGGCATAGCAACATTAAGTTTGGAAATTAATATTATAAATATTGTTATAAATTATGCTATTGGATTCCAGCCCAGAGCCAATGAGAAGAGGTCTTATTGAAGACGGGATCAACTTCAACTACATAATTTGGTGAAATTATGCATTTAGGCCCTTCGAAGAAGATTTTCTTATTTGGTAATGAAGAGAATATTAAAAGAAAGTATGGCTGATACTTTAAAAACCGCAGATCGGTTAATCTACGCAGTAATAAGCATTAGTAATCTACGCGCTAAAATTATGGTGGGAGATTGATATGGCCGCCAAAATTTCGATTTGGAGGGGGAGATCCAAGGATCGATTTTCTTATTCCAGAAGTCTTTGAAGAGTGAGAAAGTGTTTTATTGGGTTAACGGAGATCCCAAAGCTTTGTCCGAGTGCAACGACTGTCGACTTGTGGAGACGCTAGGTTAGCAGTATAGAACGTTGGAGATTACCGCACTTCCATTTTAAGTGAAGTTGTGAGGAACATTGAAAATACTATATCTCTTATATAATTGAGATTAGAGTTCAACTAAGTGAATATAGTGAAAGAACAGGTCGAATGCTACATTCTGTTGAAAGTCGAGCGTTCTAAGATTTACCGTTTCGACAATATAAGCCTGTTAGTACAGATCTTCAAAAGTGTTGGAAATAAAGCTGAAAATCATTTTAGTTGCAACGTGAAGTTGGCGAACGCAGTTCAAGTGAATAGTAGCGAAGAACTTATAACATTGGCGCAGCAAATACACATTATCATAATGACTATCATTATTCTTCAAGTGGTTTCATTCAACATAATTAACATTGTTGGTATGATGAACTAAATAGTCATGCGCCAGAGACATATTCGATAACAGAAGTTAAGATACAACGATGGAACTTCGTTAGAAAACGTATTCTTGAATACAGACGTAGTGTACGGTCCTTCTGGTACATTTTCGTCAGTCTACGAACACTAATGTAACATCAATTAGCAATAGAAATATTTCATTCACCATCAATATGAATATTTCTATAAATTATTTTCCAATGATAAGGCTGATATATATTTGCGACGGAGAATGAAGATTCTACAGAAGAGATTTGTCAAGATGCTAGGGTAGCCCAGCAACAAAAGAAGAATTTGCCAGAAGGATGTCGTTCGAGCCCAGGCGAATGTTGGTGAATTCCGGAGAGGGAACGTTTTCCTATCTCTGAGGTCGCAGATCCGAGGTTCGAATGCAGATCCATCTCAGTATCTTGAACTGAGGAAACATCTAAAGTATTGTGTGAATACTTACATAGATCTTCAAGTTTTCGTCCAAATAAGGTAGCAGTGTCTCTTATTTATAGTATAGAGCTTGATTAGTGACATTCTGAGCCGTCGTTCTACTCCATATTTTCACATTTAATGTATTTCAGTGTTTTCTTGTATTTTACACTTCAGATGTGTGCTAAGATTTTTATGCTTCAAGATTATTTATTTTTCCATTTTATTCTACGGATCAGTTGTTGAACTGACATTAAATTTTTTGTTTGAGGAATCAGATATCCTTATAGAAGACGAGTCGTTTCGACTATCGAATTTTAATAATTTTATTTAAACCAAGTATTCAGACATTGTGTCATAGCTTCAAATTAAATTCTTTTAAATTTAATTTGAGCTCTTTAATATAATAACATCAAACTTCAAGAGCAGAAGAAACATCGAATGATATTGTCATATCATTATTGTACATAAAATTTCGACGATCTAGGAAATACTAGTCGTTTGATAAGACCGAAGTCTTAATCCCTATAGACATTCCTTGTGTAGAGTGGAAAAACATTACGACGTTGACAAACCTTTTTATTATTTGTAAAGCTGAGAGCTTTGTTCATTTAATATGTTAGAGGAAATATCTTTTGATAGAAGGTTATTCAAATCTTTGGCTTGGAATTCAAAGCTAGTTTATCCCGGTCAAGATTGAATTCTATTTGACACTATAAGTAACATGTGTGTTATTTTACACTATTTGTGTTATATCACGTCATTATGTAGACCTGACATTACAACGATATACAATTTAAAGCTTGATAAGTGAGGTGAGACAGGAGTATTATTTTTAATACATGTATTTGCGACAGACGAGTTAACAGTTAATTATCTTTTTGTGTAGTAAACTTTAGGAGGTCAATAACGACAGTCTAATATCGTTCATTACGATTGGAAGTTTCGTTTGAAGAACTTAAGGATGTATAATTGTAGATCAGTAGTCATGTGAAACGATAGTGAGGATCATGCCGTTATTTGAGAAATGTTCCTACAGAAGAAATGTTAATAACAATTAATCCGTTTTTTGTTATTGTTTAACATAGTGGATGATAATTGTTTATGCCATATATACTGTTATATGAGGATTTGTAGAGCTATGGAGTGCTCTTGCGAAGGAAGTTCCGCATTTTAAGGTAAGAAAGGCATGGATCATGATAAGGGTCGTTCTACACAAGTAGTCCAGTTCATGTGAAGCAACGTTTTAGCTGTGTTGACAGAAGGGTTTTGGCGGAATGCAATTAGAGAGCGATTGTCTACTCATGTCAATGATACCATTATTATATTTTATTAAACCCGAAGTTATGTAATTACGTACAGTTAACCTTTGTCAGTCGACTTTATTAGACCGACATTGTAATGAAACCTATATAAGACGATGTGTAAGCAGTATATGAAAGCTGAAGAGCGTGAGAAAATGTTTATGTGGGAAAACAGTGTAAATAATTAATTGAGAGTTGTGTAGTAACTGAGAATTCAGAATCTCGAAAGTAACGTATTAGCAACGTTAAATATTGTCTCTTATTATGAACAAATTACTTGTAAATATTTTTCGGAAATGATTTAATTAGTTAAATAATTTTTTAATAGGATTTATTAATCGAATGTTTTGGAACAGCGTGTGTTTTGTGAGCGGATGTTTTTGTATGTATGATTGCCCATTGTTTAAGAGTGAATGTTGAACCGAATTGGTCTAGAACAATTTCGGGGTGCGAATGAAATATTGTATGAAGATTTCAGAATGATTGTTAAAGGAATATAGAAGTTATGAGCATTTTTGTAAGGTCTGAATGTTAATTTTATACGTGTATTTTAAACGCACACAAGGCAGTCTCTATACAAGCCAGACATAATGATTTACCGTTAGGAGTGGAGAGCTTGGTGTGACATATTATGAACAGGTGGCGACTCACAGACTTGTATAAAATGTAAGTAGTTCTGAGCGCAACGCTATGCTAGCGTTCATTGATGAAGCAAACCAATACACGTGCGTTACCTGGACGCATGCCAATGAAGGTAACCAGTTGTCAGGAATGCCATGAATGTAAGAGCCTCCCTTAAACGTTTTTCTTAACGTAGTGTAGGCCTAGTTACGCCAAGGCGTTTATGCTTATATTTTTACACAGCAATGTAGAATGATGTGTTGTAGAAGAGAAGTGTGTATGATTGTATGGTTTTATTTGTTGTTGTTGTTAGATTAGTTTATTGTTATTTTGTTTATATTAGATTAGTTTACTCTTGTTAATAAATTTATTCAGTACGTAATCTGTCATCGTTGACGTGTGATTCATTTTAAATATAAGGATTAGAGTATTGTGGATGTATTGTAGGTGAAGCTGAGTTCCCAGTCCCCGAGACACGTAAGTAAAGGTAAGTGTGCCCCGTGTAGTTTGTTGTTTATCCACAATATTCTCGTAACTGCTGTATGTAAATCCCTAAAGACCATGTTGGAGCAATTTCTAATGTAGTAATTTGCCGGTGCTGTTAGAAATAGGCGATCCAGCTGGGGCAATGGATATTCCAACAGGCTACTTTCCGGATTTACGGGTGCAGTATAAGATATACATTTGCCCGTGTGTGTGTTTATCAACCCAAAATAACTTTTGATTACCTTATCAATTTAATGAAATTATTCATGACAACATGGAGGCCACGAGAAATGTTTCACCAATAAAAATTAAGAAGTAAAATTAAGAAGTAAAATGCACAGTTGGTGCAAGTGGAAGTTCGAGAATTGATTTGTCTGCCCCAGCCGACTCGAATCCATGACCTCCGCCTGTGTAAGTTGGTGCTCTGTCCGCTGAGCTATAGGGGAACAGACAAACTCGTAGTGTAACGGTCGTCTGGAGATCCCTGTTCGATTCCCAGCTCTGCCAAGATATTTAACTCTGGCTTCAGGGCTTGAACTCACCCTCGTCAGGCAAAACTGAGAAGTGATCGGTTTTATTTCCACTTCAGCCTTCCTGGAAGTGCTTTCCCCCAAACTTCTACGCCAAACGAATGCTGGGATGGATCGGAACTAAAGGCCACGGCCACCTCCTTCCCAATCCTCACATGATTTAAAAATACACACACTAATACAGCCATAACAATAACACAGTTTATTATCAGACAAGAATTATACACACACATCAACTCCCAAGTACACGGGACTAAATGGCCACGGTGTTCAAGCAAGGAAGGAAGCTTTCAGTTAAAAGTGGCCGTTAATCATGCGATCATGAGCCACGAAGCCTTCTTACGTGGAATCCGAACGACAGGACATGGCATTTCACTCTCATGCATTGACCGGGAATCAGCAATATAAGAGGACAGTTGGCTCTGATACCGATGACGCTGGGAACTATCGTACTGTGATATTTGTCCACTGAGGGTTAACTATAGATTCCAGGATTGGATTTTCACGAACGCAATGATAGGCTACTAATCATGTTGGTGTTTTCTTGCTTATTTTAGAAAGTGCGACGTCGTGGTAACTTTTTTATGATTTTTTTCCTTTTTGAAATACCGTAATAAAAAGAATGAAAATTGATTTCTAAAAATTTAAAAATAATTTTCCTTTTTGATTTTTTTAAATTACCGGTTTTTTTTGAAATTTCTTCTCAATTTGTCTTCTTTTTGAAAGTTAATTTTCTTGATTTTTTCTTTTTTTGAAAATGATTTTTCTTCCCTTTTGCAAATATTTTCAAGTCTTCTTTTTTACAATTTATTTTCTCAACTTATTTCTTATTTCCTTATTTTGGGTGTGTGTTGAATTTGTGTGATAACCTGTGTTATTATGATGATTGTACTAGAGTGTGTATTTGTAAATTAGGGATAGTATTGAGAAAGAGGTGGCCGTGGCTTTAAGTTAGGAACCATCCCAGCATTTGCCTGGAGAACCACTACCAGACAGAGACCAGTAGACTTAGTATAGATTGGTTTACGTGGCCAAGTAATTAAATGCGAGCAATACTTTTAAGTTCTGACGAGGTCCAGCTCTCCATTGAGTGGGATGATGGTTAGAGGGAAGAGAGGAAGCTCGACCTGTGGTCACACCAGCACAGTATACGGGCCTCCTGATTGCGGTGCTGTGGGAAATTAAATTACGGATTGAGGTAGCGCTGACGTGTTACATGCCACGGTTGGACAACTCCGCAGTTGAGCAGCACGTGTAAATAATAAAGGAAGCAAATCCAGGGATGTTCCGTCCCTAACAATGTGTGTACAGTCATTCAAACAAGCAACGAGTGCACTCTTGGTACAGTAACTGCCCTGCTCTTGTTTAGTTGTCGACAGTAGCAGCTCGTGCCTTAAATTCTCCGAGTAGGCGAACTTACGAATCATATTCAAAACTCAAATTATCAATATACGAAAGCCAGATAACCTCAGTATTATGCCCCTTAAATCAATTCAAAATTCTATGAAGGTGGCATCGGAGGCGTAGTTGGTAGTATACTGAGCTTCTATGCCCTAGGTTGCGGGTTAAAACCCGGCAGAAGTCGTTGGATCTTTTAAGAGCGTTAAAAATCCCTCAGCATAACTTCCTTCGAAGGGGAAGTAAAGCGGGCGGTCCCATGTCATAGATTTTTGGCATGATAAAGAACCTTCCACTAATTACATTTGTGTAAAGCTAAATTATAGGTTAGAGTTGACTAATGCTCTAACGTTCCAACGTTCGTCACCAGGAGCCGACTGCGGTGGCATCTAGTAACAAAGTTCAGAACTAGTTGGTCGTTGACGGAGGCGTTTGGTAGCGAAAGTTGGAACTACTTGAAAATCGATTGTTTGCAGTCCTTACTTGAATTAGAAACAGATACCACACACTAATACAGCCATCACAATTAACACCGGTTATCAGACAGATTCTACACACACCCAAAGTACACGGGGCTACAAGACTGCATTGTCGCAGCCTCTACACCGAGGAACCAACCAACCAAAATTCTATGAAAGTTAATATCTTTATTTCTAGATATAGACTACTACCTAAATATTACGCAGATAATAATAATGATCGTGTGTCCTCCGGTGAGGCAGAGTGCATATCTTTCTAGTTGACGCCCGTGGGTGACCTGCGCGTCGTAATGAGGATGAAGTCGTCACATACACCCAGTCCCCGAGCCACGGGAATTAACCCCAGGAGATTAAAATCCCTGATTCCTCGGCCGGGAATTGAACACTGGGCACTTCGGGCCAAAGGCTAGCGTGCTAACCATTTAGCCACAGAGCCGGACATTACGCAGATGATTCTTATACAGGCCACCAGGGAATATTCTACGCAGCGGTTATATGCTGCTGCAAGAGATAGCGTCAGCAGTTACGTTGGCAGCATGGCTGTCGCTTGTATCAAAACAAGCAAACAATAAACTTTGTTCTCATCATAGCCATTCATAACAGATGCTGGAAGTGTTGTCTTTGTGTTCGAAGACAGACTTCAACACGTCTACACATATTGTCGATGACTTTCACTTAAGTTTCTTGCTTAATGGACTCCACATAATTAATGAAAATCACTTTTAGTTCAATCCTTTTTGGATTAGTTTGTGAGCCAGTCACACGAAATTTACTTATGAAATCCCGAACGGTATCCCGGTTTGCACACTTTGAATTAGGGAACCGTGTAAACCAATCGCCTTCGCAAAGAAACTTATTCCACCAAAAAAGCTCTTTCTTCAGTAGTAAACATTACCGCTCGTATACTGTATAAAGTTGCACTCTTCCAATAATCTATCTATACACACTGGCGATTTCGACAGCCCACAGCCCACACATGTGGCCTTCACTCTGTCAATGACACCGTGCTGCCAACTAAACTGATGACACTACCTCTTGCAGCAGCACGTAGCCGATGATGAGAAAATTCCTGGCGCCCTGTATCTTTCCTTTCATTTACACAGTTGTTCGAATTTAACCTTGGATACGGCATTTCATTCTTACATAATCTGAAAACTTTTCAACAGATTACTGCCTTTATGAAAGCTAATCACATTCGAAGAATAGTTAACATCAAAAAGTGGGTCTGAGCAGCCTGTTGACATCCTACAAATTCAGGTAAGTCTCCACATCAATTCTTTCAACACATTAATAGTAGACCAACACTATTTCGTATGTTGTAGCTATAGCTTATTATTGAATATCCCCTCTTTTACAAATTTAACTTTTACTTGTTGAAGCAACAGGGCTGTACCTCTCCCCGCGCCTTCTCCACACTCTTTCTCTTCCATCAGGAGATCTAAGGTTAAAGCGACTCTCGTCAGTGAAGAGAACAGAGGCCCACTGCTCGTGGGTCCATCGCAGATGCTGCCTTGCTAAGCGAAGACGCGCCTCTCTGTGATGCCGTTCGAGTGCGGGTCCACGTGCAGGTCTCCTGGACGAAAGATGAGCTTCTTCAAACCTTCTTCTTACTGTTCGCTCACTCACTCTCACATTTCTGACATTTTCCAGTTGATTTCGTGCCTGAACTGCTGTGGTATGCCGATCACGCAGAACTTGGAGGGTGAGAAATCTGTCATCCCTGGCACTTGTGCTTCTTCTACGGCCTGACCCTCGTCTCCTGTCGTATGTTCGGAGCTCTCTGTAACGTTGCACTGCACGATGTATGCTACCGAGAGATGATCCAATGACCTCAGCAACATAACGGAAGCTGCGGCCATCCTCCACCAATGCAACTGCCTGTGCAGCTTCTTCACGGCTAAGAGGCATGTTTTAGTGTGAACTGCAAATTGATAACTTGCTAAAATGTGTGACAATGGTTCACACGTGTTCAACAAGTAACAGTTGTTATCCCTAGAACAACAATAAGCGAGCGGCAACACTCATAAACCTTAAACGCTTCCAGTCCGCTTCCCGCCGTAAAACCATTAAGATAGGCTCATCGAGGATTGGGGGTAATTGGTGGTAATAAACCACCCTAAGAAATGTCATATTATCAATTTCTATTCACGGATGTTTCAGATGTTTGTTCTAATGCATGAAAAGCTTTTAAAATTTGATTAAATCTTTTTCAAGGCTAGATTTATACTATTTATATTACTTTTTTAACTGTTCCACTTTTTTTGCCGGTCAGTGTATTTCTCTCGACAACACTTGGAACATTATTGCTTTACCTCTGTTATATTATTTCACGAATATGCAAATTCATACTTGTTTCTATTTATAAATATTCATTATGCATTGCTGATGAAGGTCATACATAAGTTGACCGAAACCGGTTCTTTAGAACATTAATCATCATTTTATTGATTGAAGGTATATTTTCGTGGTCTCTCAAAGAAGCAAATTTCATCGGTAAATGAGACGAGAGAAATGAATTAAATATTCCACAAACTACTGTAACGATAATGTATATTTATAATAGAAGAAGACATAATATCCAACAAGTAGTTCCGTGAAGAACTATAAAGCCTATTTTCATATATCCTACTCATGTTAATTGCCTCTATTAACATACAAAAATTCAATTTTATTGTTGTGATAGATTAGTAGATATTGAGAACCGTCTAAATATTTCAGATGGTTGGATTTTTATTTACGTACTATTATATGAAGATTATTTACATTCCAAATTAGTGTATTCAAACGTCAATCGCATGATTAGGACACAAGAAGTAAAAACGAGATGTTAAAATTTCGCACAGCTGCCATCTTGTGGTTAGGTAAACAATTGAAATAAATTAGATGGCAGTGGATTAACATTTGTATATGCACTTAACGTGCAAAGTTTCACTGCACTCGGATGGTTAAATCGCGAGAAATGTCCATTTAAATATTTATACTTCGCGTCCCCGCCATGTTGGATTTGCGCTCACCAGGTTACTGAAAGTCCTATGTCCGTAGCCGTTTGATTACTGTAAAAGATTCGTAGATATTGAGAACCGTCAATATATTTCGGATGCTCGCCATTTTGGATTGTTATATGTATAGGCCATAGTGTTATGTCCCATTAAAAGAAAATTATTGCATAGATTCATTATTCAAAGTTTCACTTCGATCGCATGATTATCGTACAAGAAATAAGAGTTTAATTTTAAAATTTCACACAGCCGCCATCTTGAGGTTATGTAAGCAATTGAATTATATTAGATGCCAGTGCATTACAATATGTATAATCATTACTGTACCACATTTCATTGCGCTCAGATGGTAAAATCACGAGAAAAGTCTATTCAAATGTTTCAAATTCGCTTGGCCGCCATGTTCGTTTTGTAATTTACAGATTTTTGAATATTACATAGATAAACTTGTAGCAGTGCCCTTTATCACCGTACAATATGTCAGGGTGTTATCTGTAATAGTTTCGGAGATATAGAATGCCAGTGAAATATTTCGCACAGCCGCCATTTTGAGGTGATGTAAACAATTGCACTAAGTTAGACGTCAGTGCATTAAAATGTGTATAAACACTTGCTGTACCAAGTTTCATTACTGTTGGATGGTTAAATCGCGAGAAAAGTCTATTTAAAAGTCTCAACTTCGCTTGGCCACCATGTTGGTTTCGTAGTTACCAAGTTTCTGAACGTCTCATAGGTACACTTTTAGTAGTCCCCTTTATCACCGTACACAATTTCAGGGTGATATTGGTAATAGTTTCGGAGATACTGAATGCTGGTGAAATATTTCGCACTGCCGCCATGTTGGATTGGTGCGACAAAATAAAATTTGAAGGGTACGTTCGGGATTGACCAGAATGGTGCTATGATCTTACCGATTTTCATTGAAATCGCTCCAGCCGTTTAGAAGTTATTAGGGAGACACACACACACGAATCACACACACGCACACACAGACACACGGGCAAAAGGTGATCTCATAAGCCTTTTTTTTTTCATAAAATGAAAATAGGCTGAAAATGAATGCCGATGTAATACATATTTCAACCGTGATTTCAGCCAGAATATCATCTTTGGGGACAAGAGGATCAGGTGCGATGTACTGAAGGCAGATGATGGAGAACTGGTGTATGAAGATTCTGAATTTGGTTCAAAATGGAAAGAATACATTGAAAATTTATATGGGGGATAACATACACCTTGTGAAATACTAGAAAATGAAGAGTTATTAGATAAAGAAGAAGAGGGAGATGAAATACTCCTGGATGAATTTAATCAATCAATGGAAAGGCTGAGAAACGGAAAGGCATCCGGGGTTGATGATATACCAGCAGAGCCGATAAAAGCCACTGGAGACAATGTGAAGAAAGTCCTATTTGATCTGATTTGTGAAATGTATAACACGGGACATATCCCATCGGACTTTAGGAAATGTGTCATAGTGCCCATTCCAAATAAATCATCTGCTAATAGATGTGACCGATATCGCACATTAAGCCTTGTAGCCCGCATTATCTTGAAACGCATTGAAGGAAAGGTAGAGTTGGCATTGACAGAAGATCAATTTGGATTGAGAAAGGGTAGGGGGACTTGAGAAGCAAACCTAGCTTTAAAAATGATTATAGAGAAACGACTAAGAAAAGATCTTGATACATTCATTGCTTTCGTAGACCTGGAGAAGGCATTTGATAAGGTTGAGAGGAATAAACTCTTCATGGTGTTGAATGAACTGGGTGTTAAGTACAAGGACAGGAAGACAATTTGGAAATTGTATGAAGACGAGATAGCTGTTATACGATGTGGAGATTCCACAACAGAGGCCAACATTAAGCAAGGAGTTCGGCAAGGTTGTTCGCTCTCACCAATTCTTTTTAATGCATCCAGCCGAAAAAGCAATAGATGAGGTAAATAATAATTTGCTAATGACTGGAGGTCTCAAGATTCAAGGAGAAATAATTACCATGATTCGCTTTGCGGATGATATCGCAGTCCCGGCAGAAAACGAAAATGATCTGAATTATGCATTAGCAGAAATGGAATCCACCATCAACAAATTTAACATGAAGATCAACAAAATGAAAACCAAAGTTCTTCTCTGTAGCTGGCAGTATGAACCTCCTCGTTGTACTTTAAATGGAGAACAGTTGACAAATGTACAGGAGTTCACTTACCTTGGTAGCAAAATAACAGCAGATGGAAGAAGTAGAAGAGAAAAAGTCAGCCGCATTAACCAAGCCAAAATAGCATTCAACAAGAATGCAAAAACATTAGTATGAGCCTCAGTAAACGTCTTGTGAAGATATATGTGTGGAGCGTACTGTTGTATGGTAGAAAAACCTGGACTCTTAACTTGGCTGATAAGAAACGAATAGTAGCCTTTGAAATGTGGAGCTACAGGAAAATACTAAAATTTCCATGGGTGGACAAAATCAGTAATAAAGAAACGTTGAAGAGGATTGGAGGGAAGCTATGTTTATGGAATATGCACACTCGCCGAAGAGACAATTGGATTGGGCATATCTTGAGGCATGAAAGTCTTCTGCACACAATACTGGAGGGCAATGTGGAAGGAAAGAACTGTAGAGGTAGACCACGGCTGAGATACATGAAACAAATCATTCACGGCAAGGTTTGTGATAATTACTTGGACATGAAGAGACTAGCCTCAGACCGGAGTTCATGGAAAGCTGCTACAAACCAATCTTCGGATTGAACACCACAGAAGTAGATCATCTCAGGCATCCACAGCATGTATACCCCCTATGGACAGCACGCCAGAACAACACTTTGTACTTAACGGAATAATTTAACGTGGCCACTCTTCGCAATTAGACACGAGCTGTCGAGTAAAAGATTGCAATTAAAGCACATAAATTCACTGCAGTGAGGGTAAACACATCACTGGCTCGCTTCAGATCCCGTTTATCAGTCATGACAGAGAAGTGAATGAAGAGGAAACAACAGGCTTTCCGTTCTCCTACGCTATTCGTAAGTATAATTGGTCAGGAAATGTTGTTGTTGTTTATTCATTCAGGGGCTTTGCAACATCGTGGTCATATTCTTTCAGTCATTTATTTGCAATTGGGGGTGTTTCCCCCAGTGGCACATTGGGTACACATAACAATTCAATAACAATTAAACACGAGTGTTTACACAAATTGACAGCATTTCCTTAAAGACACCTATATGTTTGCGGAAAAAGTTCCAGTTATCAATGCCCGGTTTACGAAAGAATATTTACCATAATTTGTACGCTGTGGTCACCCTTTAACTTTGAAAGAATGATCACTCCTACTTATGTAAGTGGGCTTTCCCATACGTTTTTAAAGCTGACCCCATGCTGGTTGATTTGTATACGTAATGTTCATAGCGCAGAGTCTATATTTCATCCTCCTAGCCTCAAGTGATTCACACGCGAGTTTCTTTAACATACGTGCCACACTGCTCCTGGGATTAAAGTCACTGAGCACAAATTTAACAGCCTTTCATTGTACTCTTTCCAACTCATTGATGATCCCCACTTGACACGCATCCCAAACCATCGAGGCGTATGTCTTACAAGTGACAAACACCCTAATTCTTTAGCAGGGGTACTACTTCCTTTTAATACCCTCATTACAAACTGCAGAGATTTCTAAGCTTTAGAAACTACACATTCTATATGACTGCTCCATTTCGTATATTTCCTTACGTAAACGCCCAAATATTTGCATGAATCTTCTTCTACTAGTATTTCCAAAAATCTTTGAAATCTTTGAAAATGTTGCCTTCGCCCTTTCGCTATCATTATGAGGCTACATTTTCGTGTATTTATTTTCATTTTATTTCTAATCGCCCTCTTATAGACCAGGTTTAGGTCATCTTGAAGTACTGCAATGTTATGTGAGCCATATATCTGTGATATATTACACTATCATCCGCAAACAATCGACAGTCACTGCGAATCGCATTTAGTAAGTCATTTATAAACGCCAAAAATAACAAGAGTCCGATCCCGCTACCCTGAGCGATACCCGACGGTAATTTCATCCGAGAATAGGCATTCGACTTTCATTTTCTGATAATGACCCGTCAAAGGTTCAAGAATCCATAAAATTACTCTACTATCAATCGTCGTTGAAGCTAATTTATGGAGTAGCATGCCATGCGGCTCGATATCAAACGCCTTCGCAAAAATTATAACTACGGTGTCGACTAAACGTCCATTTTCCAGCGATTCGCTAATATATTGTAACAAAGATAGCATCTGACTTTCGCATGAGTAAACTTACCGAAATCTAAGTTGCATATCATTAAACCATGATAAATTTTGGTTGGTTGGTTCCTAAGTTTAGGGGTTGCGACAACGCGGTCATGTAGCCCCGTGTATATTGGATGTGTGTAGAATCTGTCTGATAACCGGTGTTAATTGTGATGACTGCATTAGTGTGTGTTATCTGTTTTTGAATTCAAGTAAGGACTGCAGACTTTTGAATTTTTCAAATAGTTCCTACTTTTTCTGCCAAACGCCACCGTCAACGACTACTAGTTCAGAACTTAGCTACCAGACGCCACCGCAGTCGGCTCTTGGCAACGAACGTAGGAACCTAAGAGCGTTGTTTATATTCTTGACCTATACAATTTAGCTTCACACAGGTGTAATTAGTGGAAGGTTCTATAACATGCATTAAACTATGGCATGGGACCGCCGGCTTTACTGCCCCTCCAAAGGAAGGCATACTGAGGGATGTTTAACGCTCTTAAAAATCCGATGACTTCGGCTGGATTTGAACCCGCGATCTTGGGCATAGAATCTCAGCATGCTACCAACTACGCCATCGAAGCCGCCTCATGATAAATTTTCCCACTGTTCCCGCAAGTAGTCGCAAATGAGATGCTCCATCTGTTTACAGACGATGGACGTAAGACTAAGTTCAAGTTCAAGTCAGCTCCCTCCTCAAATATTGGGACCGCCGTAGCTCATTTCAAGTCATCAGGGAATTGCGCATTGTTTATGGACGCATTAAACATCACCTCCAAGTATCGTGCCACGGCCCTACCTCCTAAATTAAGCACTTCACTAACAACATTATCAGGACCCTTCGATATATTGTAACGTAATTATTGATTAGCTTTACAATAAAATTGCTAACTGGTTTATTCGGGAAGAGGAAAGACCTGATTCATCGTTAAGGTTCAACACACACCTATTGGATTTAACGCCGGATGTCCTTCCTGACGCCACGTAATTGTTCAGGTGAAAATTTCACCTCGCTGTCGTCGGAATTTGAAGCTCAACCACCCAGTGGAAAGAAGAGCAACTAAGCCGCTGCGCCACCTATCTCCTCGTGTGGCCTTGCCTTAGAAAGGATGAGGTCAGAAATTTTGGTTTATTTGATAACTACCAGTCGATCAGCACGGATACACGCACAATTATAGGCCTATTAGTGAGGAAATATGTAATGTTACCAGAAAAAAACCTACATTGGTTTAATTATTTACACAGATTACAAGAAAGGGGGCCGGGCGGTTTCAAAGATGATATGTTTCGTTCATTAAGAGAACATCATCAGACCATAGTCTCTCCAATTCAACATTTATTGAAGACAACAAAATCGCTCTACATTTAAAACACACGATCCTAATCACAAATAGTCGTTGCCTTCCAACACTGATCCGCAGAAGTGCGTCAAAATCGTGACCAGCTCGTAGCGTAGCGGCTAGCATTCTAAGTTGGCACCCCCAGAGGTTTGGGTTCAATTCTCGGCTCTGCCAAGAATTGTTTTTCTGATTTGAGGACAGGAACGGGGATCACTCAGCCTCGTGAGGTAAAACTGAGAACATGTCAGTTTGATTCCACCACAGTGGTTTTCCGACTTGTACTCCAGACAAATGCCGGGATGGTTTCTAACTCGAAGGCCAATCCTCACCTGACTTACACATATACAATACACACTAGAGCAGGCACTACAGTAACACAGGGTATCAGACAAATTTTACATACTCCCAAGGACACGGGGCCAAATGACCACGATGTCGAAGCCCCTCAAATAAAACAACTGAGCTATTCGTTTTTGTCGTGTGGCCTCCTGAGAGGCCGAGTGCAGGTCTTTCTAGTCGCCGCCTGAGGGCGACCTGCGCGCTGGGATGAGAGATGGAACGGATGAAGATGAATGGAACTGAGCAAGGATGTGGAAGGAAGCGGCCGTGGCCTGTCAGAAGATACCGTAAGAGCATATGTCTGGTTTTGAAATAGGGAAAATCACGAAAAACCATTTCAGGATGGCCGACGGTGGGGCTCAAATCCACGCGTCTACCGAGTCAGCAGAGAGCTTGGTCCCATCACCTAACGCTCTGCTTTAGCGAGCGTAGCCACTGCCGTCGGTATTTATTAATATCTACGTTATAACAAGATTTTTAGCCAATTTTCAATTTTGAAAAAATAGGCTTATGAGATCACCTTTTGTCCGTGTGTGTGTGTGCGTATGTGTGTGTGTGAGAGGTGTGGGTGTACCCCCTAATAACTTCTAAACGGCTGGAGCGATATCAATGAAACTCGGTAAGTTCATAGCACTATTCCGGACGACCCCGATCGTGCCCTTCAAATTTTGTTACGTCTCACCAATCCAACATGGCGACTGTGCGAAATATTTCACCAGCATTCAATATCTCCGAAACTATTCCCAATATCACCCTGGAATTTTTAACGGTGATAAAGTATGATTATACACATTGTAATGCACCGACATCTAACTTCTTTAATTGTTTACATAACGGCAAGATGGCGGATGTGCGAAATATTTCTCCAGCATTCTATATCTCTGAAACTATTACTGATATCAACCTGAAGTTTTGTACGGAGATAAAGGGCACTACTGGAAGTTCATCTATAAGACTTTCAAAAACCGGTTAACTACAAAACGAACATGGCGGCCAAGCGAAATTGAAAACTTTAAATAGACCTTTCTCGCGATTTAATGTTCCAAACGCAATGAAATCTGGTACAGGAAATGTTTATACACATTGTAATGCACTGGTATCTCATTTAGTTCAATTGTTTACATAACCTCAAGATGGCGGCTGTGCGAATTTTAAAATTAAGTTTTTATTTCTTGTGTCGTAATCATGCGATCGAAGTGAAAGTGTGAATAACGAACGCAATAATTTTACTTTAATAGTACATGAGTCTATGGCGTATACATTTAACAATCCAACATGGCGACCATCCGAAATATTTAGACGGCTCTGAATATCTACGAATCTATTATAGCAATCAAACTGAATGTTTTTATGTTCATAGGAGCTATGAACTTAAGTTCACCTATAGGACTTTAAATAACCTGGTGATAAATCCAACATGGCGGCGACGCGAAGTATAAATATTCACATGGACGTTTCTCGCAATTTAACCATCCGAGTGCAGTGAAACTTGGTACAGTAAATCCTTATACGAATGTTAATCCACTGGCATCTAATTTAATTCAATTTTTTCCATAACCACAAGATGGCAGCTGTGCAAAATTTTTAAATCACCTTGTTACTTCTTGTGTCCTAATCATGCGATTGAAGTTCGAATGTTACACGTACACAATAATCTTCATGTAACAGTACATAACTCTAGGACCTACATATTGTGCCCAATCGGACACGGCAGACTGGCAACGAACTCGGGTCTTATCAGAGAAGACCAGGCCCATGATTCTGCCTAGGGTCAAACCATTGATCTCTGAGGGGGAACAGCTACAGGGAACCCGAAGAGCAATGAGTTATATAATGACATATAATATAGCATGATTTCACGGCTAGAATGTGAATATCATAGCTGTTTAAGGGAATAATTGTTAGAAAATGATAGCATATGTACATTTTGAAAGCATAGAAGTATGAAGGCAAGCCAGCTTGACGGTTGACTAATCGCAGCCAGCGGATGGGCGTGGATTCGTGACGCCAAAGGAACTCATTTCGTCTGGACCGCCACGACAGCTCAAAATTAATGACTCTGGGGTTCACCGATGGACAACGCTTGAGAATGGAGAGGGGGTAATTGTCCACGGAAATTAATTGATTGCAGCCAATTGGAGCATCGAAATGTACACCCAGGTGAATATATTCCAGGAGAGATAATTTAGGAGTGGTCTCACACCTAAATTGAAGCCTATATCTCTAAATAAGCCTGTGAACACAGAGCCTACGCGCGAGAGGAATGATTTGGAGACCCACACGAGGGGATTTACCATGGTGGCGTCATGACGCTATGGAAGAAGGCAATTAATTGTAATTAATTGGCCGAAGCGATCGCTTGCACGCGAGTGATTATGGGACTTCCACACCTAGATAAACGAGGTGTATACGTCATTTTGAATGGAAATGCATTATTTCAAGATAGGAGTCGCACCCGTATGTCCTGTGGACTACGTTTTACGACAAACCTTTATATAGGGGAAGCAGCGCAGACCAAGCCAGTTCGTCTTTAGTCGCTCTGCAGTTCTTCTTTAGTCTTCTTGACTCAACACGTAAACTAAAACGCTGCCAGAAAGTGCGCGAAATGTTAGAGTATCGGCGCTCGAGTATATATGAAGAACAATGGAAGCGCATCATACAGCTTCATAATAGTAATCATGAATCGCGTAAGATTTAATCTACAGCAGATATTTATCCATTATTATACGCAAGTATAGTTCGCCTCAGCGTAGGAACAAGTTAGGATATTTTTGGACAGTGAATATACCAGGAGGTATTGTCATAGTTATAAATGACGCAGTATCGTCAGGATCACTACAATTATGGGAGCCGGGAAGGCATCACAAGTAATCATGACGGTGAAATGAACTGTATTGAAGGTGACGAGAATCGAACGCACGCACACGCATATAGACTTTCACGGAGACCAGCGGTTGTCAGAAGTTAGCTGCATCGCATCTCTGAGGTCAGGCGTTAGGAGGAGTCCGATTAAGGATCCACATGTGAAATAGTGCGAAAAGTGTATATAAGTTTTATTACAGTGATTTCAAAAGTGTTTATGTGTATTGTGAAAAATATGTATTGTGTTAAAGTGAGAAAAGCCACTGATAAAAATATGATTATCATGTGTGAAGTATGTAATAGCATGCGTCGTGTGAGATATAGCATGATGGCTTGAACCAAGCATCATGGTAGGTTCGTGGCTGGTGTGCTGGAATAATCCAGCGAAAATGAAAAGTGAGTACAAATTTACAATGTTAATCTAATTAGATAGTTCACCATACAATGAAGCATCACTTTAAGACTAAGATGTAACAGTCACTTATGTACGAGCTTTCACCACTCGTATTTTGGTAGAATATGGCTTGGAGGGTGTTTTGTTTAGGGCCATTCAGGCCTAACATAGTGATGAATGTAACGGTAACGTTAAATGATAATATTAATAATAATAATCTGGGGTCGGTAACAGTAATAAGTAAAGTATGGGCATTTCTGGCCTAAAGAACGTTCAAAGTGTGTCATGTCTAATATTAAGATACTGTATTTGGTAAACAGTAAGAAAGTAACATAACATATATCGAGATACGAGAATTTTTCAGTGTCAGTGAAGTGTTGAATGAATATTTGATATGGTCAATTCTTAGGAGTGTATTTGAGAACCATTAAAGTAATGTAAGCCAGTAATTTTATACTTGTTTTTGGAGCTATTTAAAGCTTTGGCTTAAGAATAATTGCAGAGAGGACGTGAGTGCTTTAATAATTGAGTCATCTATGAGAAGTATTGTTTGAGCCGCATATAGCGAGCAATGTAACGTAGAATCAAGTGATTTACGTCAATAAAGTTGCGGGGACCACTCTAACATAGCTTGCACGTTAGGTGAAAGGTTGGCTAATCTACGAGATGGTATTGCCGTTGGAGCATACTTATATTATTCGCAGCGAATTGGAACGGAGCTTGTCTGTATCCATCGCTTGCAGGAATATTGCCACGAGGGATGCTCTTCGAGACCTCGTGAGCTCATGTATTAATTGATCTGCCCTGAGAGGAGATTCATGTTCGTCGTATAGGAAACGCACATTTCCTTATTATTGTAGGCAGCTGCTGATGAGAAATCTTGTATTTTCAATCGTGATGCGCGCCCGAAGCCACTAGAATCGCCACAGAACGGCAAGGCTATTACAGGATCCATCCCCAGCCATGAATGTTAAGTAGGAGCCGAGTGAGCCCATTACACTATAAATATAGGTGGTAAATAATTAGAATGACTCAATTACTAGAGACAACACTCAGCGTAACTCCATTGTATTGCAATTGTAAACAAAGTTGACCTTGCTAGCAGCCAGAGGGGTGTGGTAGGTATGCCACGAGGACGGCGGCCATCTTGCTCGGCCAGCTGGAACTAATTTTATGGCCTGCTTGAAAGGGAGGTCTGTTGACCTGGTCCCTTTATTTTAGAAGCATAGTGGGACACTGAAGAATCTCGATATTTCGAAATGTAATTAAGATATGATTGTTGTGATGATGCCAATTTAATTAAATGATGTGTTTCAACACACATACCTGGTCGGATCATTGTGATCGGATAATATTTGGCCCAGTTATTCTCTGAGGAGGAACGCTGAACCAAATAAATGTAGGCATCTTTTTAAAGTGCATTTTGCCCAGTTCACACTAAGTTATGCAGACGGGTAGGTGATTTCAATAACATGACACGTTTGTAACGATAATAATTTCGACCAGACCCAGAAAATCGTTGTATGGTGAAACTATAAACATTTCTATCCATGTGTATTTTGGAAGGGAAAACGTACCACTTTAGCGTTTCATATTGATGGGAAAAAGGAAGACGATTCACACGACACAACATTTGTTAATTAAGGCATAAGACAATGAATTTGTGTTAATGAGAGTAAATGCCCGTGAGAAACGGATTAATGTTTAATTATTCCAGAATTGATGTCATTTAAAAGTGATATTGTGACTTTGAGTTGTGATACTCCAGTTTGTTAAATTGTGCGACATGAAGAACACTATGGACGCTCGTAGATGTCTGAAAGTATCAATGACAGGATGCTAGAAATATATTTGAGTGCAGTGAAGCACTAATTAAGAAGAGACTCACAAATAACCTTGATTTTCATTGTGGGAAGTAAATGTAAACTATCCTTTGTTTGTATTTTGTTGTATAGCCATGACTTTATATCAGTAAATGTTTTATTTAAGAATATGTTGTTTCTTTCATGTAGAGTAGTTACCTGACAGACTCAAATCCTGAGCATGTGGTCGTATGGTGGTCAGGAACGTCCCATACCTCGAAAGACCTTGAGTTAGCTGCGATACGAAAAAATGTTCCATATGATGACAATTGGGTACATGGAGGAGATGTCACTGTACTAGAATTGAGCCACAGGTACTACTAAAAGTCGGCCAAGATATTAATGGTAGAAGCAAGTACAGCAGAAAAATTAGGATATATTAGAAAAAGGCCGCGTCCCATTTGTTAATAAGCCTTCACGTCAAAATAAATGTTGATAATCCTCCATAAGGCATGCTTAAATATAACTTGTTAGCGTTGAATACCCACCTACTTACATTCACCTCAAGGCACGTAATTTTACTCTTTCATTATCATGACGCTGATACGTGGGGCCAGTTTAAAATACAGGTAACCATAAAGCATGAGATGTTCTACTTCCTTTTCATTATCATGGCGTCCAAAGACGTGGAAGTCTTATGGGATTCAGAAAACCCCATAATAATAGCATGGTTTTCATGGGGAAAACCATAATAGTATTTGTTTTCCTCATACTGTGTTTGAGCGATTGTGAGTCTTTCTAGATAATACTCAGACATTAGACACTGTTGTAAGATGGGTACGAGGGTCTATACCCATTCCATAGGTGGTTACAGAACTGTGTAATATGTTGTGTTGTTGTCGCGAGATCGGAAACCTTTTTTCCAATAGAACGCGTCAGCATGCTCAGCTGCGGCCTACCTGAATCTCAGAATAAGAAATACAGGATGGCTGGAACTGAGGAGGTACTCAAGTGTATCGCGGAGTTAAGAGAACATTTTGATACTACTCATGCTAAGAGTAAGGAAGAGGCTAAAGCATTTAAAGATGAAATAGCAGGTAGATTGGCTACAGTCAATACTCAATTGGATGCCAATCAAGCTGAAATGAACACTAGATTAGAGGCTAATCAGTTAGAGGTAACTAAGAATATTGTTAGCGTGGTTTCAGAGATGCGAGCTGATAACGACAAACGCTTTGAGTCAATCGAGCTAAAACTAGAAAATAATCTGCAAGCGTGCAGAGAATCACAGCGTGAGATTAATGATAGCTTAAGCAGTATGTCCATAGAGCTTAAAGACATTCAAAGTCAGAATGAAGCGAATACTAAGCGTCAGCAAGAGCAATTTGATACGTTCACTCAGACCGTGGATCAAAGGCTCGAAGACAGCGACGGAAAATGGAATAAGCGGATGGCAGGCTACGCAAAGGCGGTAGACGAAGCCTTAAGGAAGCAGGATCAGAATATCCTTGACCAATGCAAGGAGATCAATGAAATAAAAACTTCTGATCAAGAGAATAAGGAAATAATATCAAACATGAAAAGGCAGGTCGTAAAGATTCAAAAAGAGTTAGAACAAACTCAGAACGATCTAGCAGTCATTCATAAAAGGCAGGATGAGGACCAGGGAGAAATTACGAAAATAAGGACTGAAATCTCTCATATGCATGGTCACATACAGAAAGAAGTTACAGGCTTACGAGAAGAATTAGAACTTCGAGAAGGCTTGAAGACTGAAGCCAGCGATAAAACTCTTGCCGAGGTAAGAGAGAGTCTAGCGGGGGAAATTACCCACATGAAAGAAAGCCTTAAGGATGACAAGGAGAAAGTATTTTCTATGGCAGAGAAAAACCGGGATCGCTTAGAAAAAATAGAACGAGAGGTATTAGCTCGTTTAGAAAGGGCAGAAAATAGGCACAGCCAAATAGAAAGTAGAATGATCGCACAGGAGGAATCCATATTGCGAAATCCTAGATCTAGCGAAGGAAGCATAGATGAAAATAGGAGAAATAAATGGGCAGATATAGATATACAGCCCACTCCAAAGAATGCAGCCATGCCAAGTGACAGCCCGTATACCACGCCTGGTATACCTATTGCTATGTCTACACCGCATGAAAATACTATACAAAATCAAATAGTCACTGTTGTGAGGGCTAGTGACGAGAAACCGAAGAAATATTCTGGGAGTAATTCTAACATGACACCCAAGTACTGGCTCAAAGAGGTTTCCGAGTACTTGAATGACGCGAAGGTACCGCCAGAGCGAAGGTTGAGAGCAATCGAAAAACTGACTGAAGGCGAGTGTGCCTTATGGTTTAGAAGTTTTCGGTACACGTTCGACACCGTTGACGAATTTCGCCAGGCATTTTAAGCAGGTACTGGAACGCAAATATACAACAGAACCTCATATTGGACTTGTACTCCAGACGCTACAGTACTAATAACCCTACGAAGTACTCAGATTTCTTCGTGGCTCAATTGTGCCGCTTCCGCGAACTTGATGAAGGTCCTAAAGAGTCAGATCTGTGTATAGCGATAGCCAAGCAGTTACCGTATGAAGTACAACGTCTATTAATCTCAGCAAACGCCAAGACAGCGACTGACATGGAGGAAGTGCTGAGACAACTCGATCTCACCACAGCGCAGCACACAAGGCAAAGTCGGAACATGGAACAAGTCAACATGACGACTACACCGACTGAATCGACTAGGGTGCAGACTAAAAGTAAGTCTACTAGCACCGAAACGGCAACGCGAAGGACGGGAAAATCAGAATTGGAGGCCAGCATACAGAGGAGGATCGAACCGCGAATACCGAGGAAGGAAAGCCTGGAATCAGCGCGGCACAAGAGACCAGCAGCCTGATAACAGAAGAAATTACGGCCGAAATGAGAATAACCAAGGATGG
Source organism: Meconema thalassinum (assembly GCA_946902985.2). Classification (NCBI taxonomy): domain Eukaryota; kingdom Metazoa; phylum Arthropoda; class Insecta; order Orthoptera; family Tettigoniidae; genus Meconema; species Meconema thalassinum. Next base: position 222,431,684 of record OX336391.1, read on the forward strand.
AGATCCCAAGAACAGAGTCGTGGGTTCGATGAAGAAGCGGAATAACGCTATCACGCATCATTAAGATACATGGAAGAGCGTGGAGACGACCATAGAAAATCGCGAGTGCATTGGGATGAAGCGATTAAGAATAGAAGGTCACCCGACATCTATAAAAATGATGACGGTGCCAAGAGTCTGGAACTTCAGCAGTACGAAGACAGACAAAAGAACTCCACAGAGAATGGAGCAATGAAAAAAAAACATCAAAATTAAATGACCAAATAAGAGAGATAAATGCAGGATGGAATACAGTGAATGTGGTTAACTGGATTGCCAAACCTGAGGAACTTATTGAAGACCTAGATGAAGGGGCGGTCAGAGTGAGAAGGGAACTACCCATTATTATTGTAAGCATCGCAGGCATGAAGATAAGAAGTCTTCTAGATACAGGCTCAACGGTATGTCTAATAACTCAGGCATTATATAATGAAAACCAAAGTAAAATCCACGTATTGAAAATACCTATTTCAAGCGTGAAGATAAAAGGCGTGATACCAGATAAAGTAATGATATGCAGATACCAAGTATTTTTAGATTTGCAGATAGGGAACTCTACATTCTCACAGAGCTTCCTACTTGTGAATAAGCTGCCTTTTAACGTTATTGTTGGCATGGATTTCATAAGAGAATATAAGGTCATAATAGATCTCTCACAAGACACTGTTATGTTTCGCGCAAGTGAGGGAAAGGAAGATTTAGAGCTCTCATTAAAGCACAATGAAACGAGACCAGAAGAGTACGTATGGCATACATACGGAGATATGACTGGGGATGCGGTATTGACAACAGAAGACATCGAGGGAGAGTTGGCAACACTGGCCGCAGACATTGAAAAGGACCTCGAACCAAAATTTGAAGAATGCCTGGAAGAAAAGATAGAGGAAGCTAAAATTGGTCCAGAGCATAAGCAAATGCTAAGGGAACTGCTATTTGAATACAAAGGAGTCTTCGATTCGAGACCTGGCCGGATCAAGTATTTCCAATACGCGTTCCAAGTTAGTGACTGGACACCATTCAGACAGAAGCCGTATCCTGTAGCCGAGAAACATTATTTAAAGGTCAAGGAAGCAATACAGGAGATGCTAGAAGCAGGCGTCATTGTGAAGACGGCCACACCTTATATCAGCCCACTCGTAGTTGTACCTAAACAGGACGGAAGTGTAAGGATATGCCTGGACCTGCGGAATTTGAATTCCAAGGTCATACCAGAGTTTGACCAAGTGCCGCCCATCAAGGAGGTCCTCAGGAGATTCAAAGGAAAGACTGTTTTCTCTAATCTTGACCTGACAGCAAGTTTTCACCATCTTGCTCTGGAGGAGAAAACAAGCTTATTAACTGGGGTTTTATTCGATCTGCATACATATTCATTCGTACGCCTACCATTTGGATTGAAAACAGCGGGTTCAGCGTTGATACGAGCGCTTGATCGGAACCTGTCTGAAGAAGTAAAAGCAACAACCACATGCTATGTAGATGATATCCTACTGACATCTGAAACAGTCGAAGAACACATCAGAGACCTACGCAAGCTGTTGAATGACCTAAGTCAGGCTAACTTTAAGGTCAATATAAAGAAATCTAACTTTGGTCAGAGAGAAGTTAAATTCCTAGGCCACATAATAGATGCACAAGGAGTTAGGCCTAATCCGGGAAAATTGGAGGTCATTAAACATTTCCCGAGACCAACGAAGGTAAAGAACGTCAGGCAATATCTAGGCGTTATTGGATTCTTTTCAAGCCATTGCCCGAAGTATACCGAGGCCGTAGCACCACTCCAAGATTTACTGAAGAAAGGAGGAAGGTGGCGTTGGACGAAAAAATGTGAGGAAGCCTTCGTGAAATCTAAACAGATGCTTTTAGATTATGTAAAATTAGGATATCCAGACTACATCCAGAAATTTATTATCCAGACTGACGCATCATTTATAGGCATTGGGGCGATGCTATACCAGGAAAATGAGGACAGGCCAGAGGAGAAAACTTATATTGCATTCATAAGCAGAAGGTTGAAACCTAATGAAAAGAATTATACGGTCACGGAGATCGAATTACTCGCAATACTGTATGCCTTACAGTATTGGAGAAAACTAGTTTATGGGTTCAGAATTATATTAAAAACGGACCATAAAGCCCTAACATTCCTGTTGAAAACTGACTTGTCGAGTCAAAGACTGACGAGGTGGTCCCTGTATATACAGCAATTTCAAGTGGAAATCGAGTATTGCCCGGGGAAGGACAATATTATACCTGACTTGCTAAGCAGATACCCGACAGCTGATCAAGAGGAAGCTCTAGCTATCGACATAGAAGATAGAGACCAGAAGACCTTAGATGATCTAAGGAACATCACCGTTTTTCAACGTGAAGATCCCTGGATACGGTTGATGATTAATTACTTCGAGGGAAAGCTTGTCAGAGGAACCCCGATGTATGTTGAAGCCGAGGCGCTATCAACGGAGTATTTATGGTTTAACCAGATGCTACACAAATGGAGCGATACAGACCACACTCGACCCAGGATTGTTATACCACCAGCATTGCAGAGAAGGCTAGTATGGTTAGCACACAGAGCTTTTGGCCACCCTGGCGTAGACAAATCTGTTGCCCTGCTCAAAGAAGCATTTATTTGGCCAAAACTTAGAGATACAGTCAGGAATACAATCAGGCGAGTAAAGCCTAACTCGTACTTAATGAGGCAAAAACCGATACCACTCTTACCAGAGAAGCCATGTCAGCTTCTGGCATTGGACAATTTCGGGCTGCTTCCGAGAGCTAGAAGAGGAAATACACACATCCTAGTTGCACTAGACGTGTTTCCTAAAATGGTAGTCCTATGTCCAATTCAGAAAACCAGTACGAAACAGGTACTTAAGAGGCTGAAGGAAAGAATCATTCCTATACTAGGGCAGCCGGAGAACATATTATCTGATCATGGGAGCTGTTTTACCAGCGTAGAATTTCGCAGGGAGTTGGAAAATCTGGGAATAAGACAGATTTTGTCCACAGTTCGACACCCGGAGTCGAATTCCGCTGAGAGAATGATGAGGGAACTGCAAAAGTACATGAAGTTATACTGCTCTACAGAAAACTGGAAATGGATAGATGTATTAGAGATTATTGAGTATTGTATCAACAATACCGTGCATGAAGCGACAGGAGAAGTGCCAGTGAGCCTACATCTTGATAGAAGACCAGAGAGGCCATGGAATAATGTCATTCGGAAACCTGTAGATGCACAGCCTGGACGCGAGTTGAGGATCCAGAGAACATTCGAGTATCTCAAGAAACAAGCGGACAGACGACAGCGAAGAAATAGGAGGAAACGCTACCACAGACACTACTCGTAGGGGAGTACGTCTTGTTAAAAAAAACAGCTAGTTCAGATCCAGAGAGCAGGAAATATAAAAAATTTCAGCATAGCTATCACGGACCCTACCTGATTATAAGGGACTTGCAAAATAATGCATACCGAATCAAAGATGAAGAGACAGGTAGAGAAGTTGTTATAAATGCAGCTAATTTAAAGTTATATAGTCCGCCAGAGGATTATGAAACACGAGAGGAGCAAGCCATGCACACCCAAATGGACGGGGAGTCATTATATATACACGCAGAGACTCCTGAGAAAACCTCGCAGGCCCAGGAAGAAAGAAAGCGAGGCGACCAGCTCGCAGACCCAGGGGAAACGAGGGGTGAATGCAGCTGTCGGTTGAAAGAATTTTACGACCAGTTGTGTGAGGCCGCTGCAGAACTCCGAGAAATGAATGAACAACTAAGGGAGCAAAATAAGAGAACACGAGACGGCAGACAGAGTGGAATGGGGGAACGAGACATCCCATTGCCGGGAGCACTGACCGCTTAAAGTAAATATAGCATGGAGTCAATGCCATCTGAAGGCCCGAAAAATTCACTTGTGAAATGAATTTTCCGAGCTTAGCGAGGGAAAGATGTGCCCAATCGCACACGGCAGACTGGCATCGAACTCGGGTCTTATCAGAGAAGACCAGGCCCATGATTCTGCCTAGGGTCGAACCATTGATCTCTGAGGGGGAACAGCTACAGGGAACCCGAAGAGCAATGAGTTATATAATGACATATAATATAGCATGATTTCACGGCTAGAATGTGAATATCATAGCTGTTTAAGGGAATAATTGTTAGAAAATGATAGCATATGTACATTTTGGAAGCATAGAAGTATGAAGGCAAGCCAGCTTGACGGTTGACTAATCGCAGCCAGCGGATGGGCGTGGATTCGTGACGCCAAAGGAACTCATTTCGTCTGGACCGCCACGACAGCTCAAAATTAATGACTCTGGGGTTCACCGATGGACAACGCTTGAGAATGGAGAGGGGGTAATTGTCCACGGAAATTAATTGATTGCAGCCAATTGGAGCATCGAAATGGAGTGAAATGTACACCCAGGTGAATATATTCCAGGAGAGATAATTTAGGAGTGGTCTCACACCTAAATTGAAGCCTATATCTCTAAATAAGCCTGTGAACACAGAGTCTACGCGCAAGAGGAATGATTTGGAGACCCACACGAGGGGATTTACCATGGTGGCGTCATGACGCTATGGAAGAAGGCAATTAATTGTAATTAATTGGCCGAAGCGATCACTTGCACGTGAGTGATTATGGGACTTCCACACCTAGATAAAAGAGGTGTATACGTCATTTTGAATGGAAATGCATTATTTCAAGAAAGGAGTCGCACCCGTATGTCCTGTGGACTACGTTTTACGAGAAACCTTTATATAGGGGAAGCAGTGCAGACCAAGCCAGTTCGTCTTTAGTTGCTCTGCAGTTCTTCTTTAGTCTTCTTGACTCAACACGTAAACTAAAACGCTGCCAGAAAGTGCGCGAAATGTTAGAGTATCGACGCTCGAGTATATATGAAGAACAATGGAAGCGCATCATACAGCTTCTTAATAGTAATCATGAATCGCGTAAGATTTAATCTACAGCAGATATTTATCCATTATTATACGCAAGTATAGTTCGCCTCAGCGTAGGAACAAGTTAGGATATTTTTGGACAGTGAATATACCAGGGGGTATTGTCATAGTTATAAATGACGCAGTATCGTCAGGATCACTACAATTATGGGAGCCGGGAAGGCATCACAAGTAATCATGACGGTGAAATTAACAGTATTGAAGGTGACGAGAATCGAACGCACGCACACGCATATAGACTTTCACGGAGACCAGCGGTTGTCAGAAGTTAGCTGCTTCGCATCTCTGAGGTCAGGCGTTAGGAGGAGTCCGATTAAGGATCCACATGTGAAATAGTGCGAAAAATGTATATAAGTTTTATTACAGTGATTTCAAAAGTGTTTATGTGTATTGTGAAAAATATGTATTGTGTTAAAGTGAGAAAAGCCACTGTTAAAAATATGATTATCATGTGTGAAGTATGTAATAGCATGCGTCGTGTGAGATATAGCATGATGGCTTGAACCAAGCATCATGGTAGGTTCGTGGCTGGTGTGCTGGAATAATCCAGCGAAAATGAAAAGTGAGTACAAATTTACAATGTTAATCTAATTAGATAGTTCACCATACAATGAAGCATCACTTTAAGACTAAGATGTAACAGTCACTTATGTACGAGCTTTCACCACTCGTATTTTGGTAGAATATGGCTTGGAGGGTGTTTTGTTTAGGGCCATTCAGGCCTAACATAGTGATGAATGTAACGGTAACGTTAAATGATAATATTAATAATAATAATCTGGGGTCGGTAACAGTAATAAGTAAAGTATGGGCATTTCTGACCTAAAGAACATTCAAAGTGTGTCATGTCTAATATTAAGATACTGTATTTGGTAAACAGTAAGAAAGTAACATAACATATATCGAGATACGAGAATTTTTCAGTGTCAGTGAAGTGTTGAATGAATATTTGATATGGTCAATTCTTAGGAGTGTATTTGAGAACCATTAAAGTAATGTAAGCCAGTAATTTTATACTTGTTTTTGGAGCTATTTAAAGCTTTGGCTTAAGAATAATTGCAGAGAGGACGTGAGTGCTTTAATAATTGAGTCATCTATGAGAAGTATTGTTTGAGCCGCATATAGCGAGCAATGTAACGTAGAATCAAGTGATTTACGTCAATAAAGTTGCGGGGACCACTCTAACATAGCTTGCACGTTAGGTGAAAGGTTGGCTAATCTACGAGATAGTATTGCCGTTGGAGCATACTTATATTATTCGCAGCGAATTGGAACGGAGCTTGTCTGTATCCATCGCTTGCAGGAATATTGCCACGAGGGATGCTCTTCGAGACCTCGTGAGTTCATGTATTAATTGATCTGCCCTGAGAGGAGATTCATGTTCGTCGTATAGGAAACGCAGATTTCCTTATTATTGTAGGCAGCTGCTGATGAGATATCTTGTATTCTCAATCGTGATGCGCGCCCGAAGCCACTAGAATCGCCACAGAACGGCAAGGCTATTACAGGATCCATCCCCAGCCATGAATGTTAAGTAGGAGCCGAGTGAGCCCATTACACTATAAATATAGGTGGTAAATAATTAGAATGACTCAATTACTAGAGACAACACTCAGCGTAACTCCATTGTATTGCAATTGTAAACAAAGTTGACCTTGCTAGCAGCCAGAGGGGTGTGGTAGGTATGCCACGAGGACGGCGGCCATCTTGCTCGGCCAGCTGGAACTAATTTTATGGCCTGCTTGAAAGGGAGGTCTGTTGACCTGGTCCCTTTATTTTAGAAGCATAGTGGGACACTGAAGAATCTCGATATTTCGAAATGTAATTAAGATATGATTGTTGTGATGATGCCAATTTAATTAAATGATGTGTTTCAACACACATACCTGGTCGGATCATTGTGATCGGATAATATTTGGCCCAGTTATTCTCTGAGGAGGAACGCTGAACCAAATAAATGTAGGCATCTTTTTAAAGTGCATTTTGCCCAGTTCACACTAAGTTATGCAGACGGGTAGGTGATTTCAATAACATGACACGTTTGTAACGATAATAATTTCGACCAGACCCAGAAAATCGTTGTATGGTGAAACTATAAACATTTCTATCCATGTGTATTTTGGAAGGGAAAACGTACCACTTTAGCGTTTCATATTGATGGGAAAAAGGAAGACGATTCACACGACACAACATTTGTTAATTAAGGCATAAGACAATGAATTTGTGTTAATGAGAGTAAATGCCCGTGAGAAACGGATTAATGTTTAATTATTCCAGAATTGATGTCATTTAAAAGTGATATTGTGACTTTGAGTTGTGATACTCCAGTTTGTTAAATTGTGCGACATGAAGAACACTATGGACGCTCGTAGATGTCTGAAAGTATCAATGACAGGATGCTAGAAATATATTTGAGTGCAGTGAAGCACTAATTAAGAAGAGACTCACAAATAACCTTGATTTTCATTGTGGGAAGTAAATGTAAATTATCCTTTGTTTGTAATTTGTTGTATAGCCATGACTTTATATCAGTAAATGTTTTATTTAGCAATATGTTGTTTCTTTCATGTAGAGTAGTTACCTGACAGACTCAAATCCTGAGCATGTGGTCGTATGGTGGGCAGGAACGTCCCATACCTCGAAAGACCGTGAGTTAGCTGGGATATGAACACATGTTCCATATGATGACAATTGGGTACAATATATAAAATCCAACATGTCGACCATCCGAAATATTTAGTCGGTTCTCAATATCTAGGAATCTATTACAGCAATCAAACTGACATCTTGTATGTTGATAATGGCAGTTATCATAATTAGGATATATGAAAATAGGCTGTATATTTCTTCACGGAACTACTTGTTTTTAAATTCAACCATTGTCAGCCGCAAATAGAAGAGAAGGCCACAGCAGGTGATTGGAGGAGTGGTTGACTATATTTCAGGCGCGGAGGGGACGGGTTGTACGAGGGCGGATCAAAAAGTATTTGCACCTACCTTTTTGGCCAAACAAAAATGCATACAGGTAATAACACGTACTGTTCTACGTACCTTACACTATTTTTCCACATAGTCTCCACATTTGTTCAGACAATTGTCCCAACGCAGCCTAAATTTGAGATCCTCCTGTTGTAGAATTCAGCCGGCTGACTGTGGAACCATCGCCGGACTGCTGTTTTGGCGTCATCGTTGCACGTGAATCGCTGTCCTGCCAGGAACTTCTTCAGTGGACCAAAAACGTGTAAATCGCTATGGACGCGGTCTGGACTGTTTGGTGGGTGGTCCGGACTCTCCCAGTGAAATGACCGGAGCTTGTTGGCGGTTCTGGTTGCCACTTGTGGTCTCGCATTGTCATGGTTCACTGAAGAAGTTCCTGGCAGGACAGCGATTCACGTACAACGATGCCTCCAATACAGCAGTCCGAAGATGGTTCCACAGTCAGCAGACTGAATTCTACCTCAGGGACATGCCAAATTTTGTGCTGCGATGGGGAAAATTTACAGGGTGGTCCAGAAGTAGCCTATGTATGTTTGTATGTATGTATGTATGCATTCTTTATAGTCAGACAGATACTCCACTAGTGACAATATAATAATTAACAATAAAATTTACAAGCATAAACAAAACGAAAACAGCAAACACGAAAAAAAAACAGAAATACACTATTATATATAAAAGAACACAACCATACAGACACGCACTCAAACATCCTATCTCAAGCATTCATTCATACAATCCCTTTGTACAGGAAACACTAAAAATTATTACAGAAAAATCAAAACTATCTTCAGTAAACGGAAAAGTTCACAAACTGGAAAAATGCAATACAAGAGTGGCATACGGGGATCTACATAACAGCAAACAAAAATACATTACTTCAGTCGCTCGTACATTTAATTAAAAAAACAATCAACCATTCATTCAATCAAATGTTCAATCAATCAAACGCAAATAGAAAAGAACTTCTGGACCACCCTGTATAAACAACTATGGAGACTATGTGGAGAAATGGTATAAGATAGGTATAAAAAAAATCTTCGGCTTTTCCCAATTCATTGGGGGTCGCCGGAGCCGACCAGGCTCATTTTTGTTTTGGCCGGGGATTTAAGGCCGGATGCCCTTCCTGACGCCACGAGATTTTTCAGGTGAAAATTCCACCCCACTGTCACCGGGATTCGAAACCCGGCCGTCCGGGTGAAAGACGAGCAGCTAAGCCACTGCCCCACCACGCTCTCCTATAAGGTACGTAGAACAGTACGTATATTTGTAATTACCTGTATGTAATTTTTTTTGTTAAAAACACTAGGGGCAAAGACTTTTGGATCCACCCTCGTATGTCGTCCAATACTGGGAGAGAGCAGCCCGCAAGGCTCACTGACTGCAACAATTGGCAAGAATCGGCATTAGGTTTGAACACCCGGTAGAGTGCCATGGATCGAACTCGGGATCTTGCAATCGCAAGGCGAGAAGTTACTCTTTTGTTGACCTGTAACGCGGAGTAATCCACTCAGCTTGCGCAAGCACGCGGAGAATAGGGTCTTGGAGAGTCGCAAGGTGAGATAACAGGAGATGCGATACAGGGTAATTCACTTTCACCCTCTGCTTGCCCCAAACTACTGGCGCTGTCTTGTTCTATGGCCCAGAGCACTCCCTAGCAAAACACAGCTCACAGCAACTCCCAGCAGCGTAGCCGAGTGAGTGTTTTATTTTATAGAAATCGATTTCACCGCTCGACAAATGCACCAATATCAGATGATGATGATGATGATGATAATTGTTGTTTTAAGGGGCCAAACATCTAGGTTATCGATCGGCCCAATGGTCTGGGTTATAGAAAAAGATCAGATGAGAATGAAAACTATAACTAACTAGCTGAAGTACCCGTGCTTCGCTACGCGTCATAAATAAATTAAAATACGAAGGTGACAGTTAAAACAGGGGATAGGCGAGGTGCTGCGCAGAGGGAGATTAAGGATGGAACATTTTGTCCAACTACTCCGCTCGGCGTTGACCGTGTTTTATAGCACAAATTTAGGTTTTACTCGCTAACGGTTGGAGATACCTTTCGGATAGAAAATGTAATTTTTAACCTCGTATATACGCTCTATCAAAGTTCCAACGTTCACCACTAGGTATCATTGATATCTGGTGGCGAAAGTTGGAACTACTTGAAATTAAACGGAACTTGTAGGTCACCCTTTAGGGTATCCGCTGGAAGCAGCTACAGATTCAGGCGAGCCGAACATGCCCTCGGACACTCCCGGCACCAAAAGCCATACGATAAATAAATAATAAACCATCAAAAGTTTGCTATTTCTTAGCGTTCACTTTGTATTTGAAATGGAAATATGAAAGTTTTAAACCAAAGGGTGTATTGAAGTCACTAAAATGGTCGCCATCTTTAAATAGTACAAAGTATTGAAATCAAAAGTAACCTATATCTTAACCAGGTAAATCAGCTACTTCCATGTAAAATTCATGTAAATCGGACCAGTGGTACTTGCGTGATTGAGTAATACAAAGACGCACATCATCTCATTTTTAGCCTCGCTTCGCTCGCGTCATAGTCGTGTCATATGGTTATTCAATGAAATGCAGGTTTAACCCCATTAACACCCCTTTAGAACCTGACTATCCAAAAATCCCTCCTTGGTAGACGTTTTCGACACACAACAAACATATCCCCAAAATATCATTCTTCTAACTTTAATAGTTTGGGTTGGTCGATGAGAGTGAACATCCAAAAATCCTTCCTTAGGGGACGTTTTCCTTCCAGAATTTCACCCCTCCCCATAGGCCCCTTAAATTGGATTTATGAAAAAACTGTCGAACACATATTTATTTTATTTATTTATTTATTTATTTATTTTTAAGCTGATTGATTTCCTCCGAGTTTCAAACTCCTCGCCTATGTCGTTTAAGAGATACACGGTCCGTTAGGAATCTTTCAACCCCCACTTTTCATCCCTTTCACCTCATAATATACACTACATCGAAAAACCATTAGACATGTGGCAGCTTATTTTTAATGATTAGTATATATGCCAAGTATCACATCCCCAAATGAAACCACTCGTGAGATATTGTTATTCAATGAAATGCACGTTTACCCACCTTAACACCTATTTAGAACCTGAATATTCAAAACTCTTTCCTTAGTGGACGTTTTCGACATACAACGAACATATCCCCAAAATTTCATGTTTCTAACTTTAATAATTTTGGCTGGGCTATGATGAGTGAGTCAGTCAGTCAGGACATTTCCTTTCATTTATTTTTGATAATTTCACCCCTCCCCATGAACCCCTTAAATTGGATTTATGAAACAAACGGTCGAACACCTATTTACTTATTTAAAGCTGTTTTCCCCCTGAGTTTGATGAGTGAGTAAGTGAGTCAATCACTTAGGACACTTTATTTCCTGTTTTTCCCCCCCGGAATTTCACCTCTCTCCAAGGGCCCCTTAAATTAGATTTATGAAAAAAAATAGTCGAACACCTATTTACTTGTATTTTAAGCTGTTCTTTTTCCGCCGAATTTCAAACTTCTCGCCTATGTCCTTTAAGAGATACACGCTCCGTCAAGAATCCCTCAACCCCCAATTTTCACCCCTATCACCTCATAATATACACCACATCGATAAACCCTTAGACATATGTCTGATTATTTTTAATGATTAGTTTATATACCGAATATCACATCCCGAAAGAAACAACTCATGACATATCGTTATTCAATGACATGCACGTTTACCCCCTTAACATCTTTTTAAAACCCGAATAAACAAAAATCATTCCTTAGTTGACGTTTTCGACATACAGCGAACATATTCCCAAAATTTTTTTTTTCCAACTTTAATAGTTTTCGCTGGGCGTGATGAGTGAGTGAGTCAGACAGGACATTTTCTTTCAATTATTTTTACCAGAATTTCACCCCTCCCCATGTGCCCCTTATATTGGATTGATGAAAGAACGCTTGAAGACCCATTAACTTATTTTTAATGTTTTTTTCCCCTGAGTTTGGTGAGTGAGTGAGTTAGTCAGTTAGGACGCTTTCTCTCCTTTCTCCCCCAGAATTTCACCCCACTCCATTGGCCCCTTAAATTAATTTATGAAAAAACGGTCGAACACCGATTTACTTATCTTTTTAGCTGACGATTTTTCGCTGCGTTTCAAATTTCTCGCCTATGTCGTTTAAGAGATAGGCCTACACGCTCCATTAGGAATCCTTCAACCCCCACTTTTCACCCCTTTCACCTCATAATAATACACCACATCGAAAAACCCTTAGACATATGTCTGCTTAGTTTTAATGATTAGTTTATATGCCGAGTATCACATCCACAAATGAAACCACTCGTGATATATTGTTATTCAATGAAATTCAGGTTTAACCCCCTTAAGATCCCTTTAGAGCCTGAATATCCAAAAATCCTCCCTTAGTGTACGGTTTTGACATACAACGAACATATCCCCAAAATGCCATTTTTCCAACTTCAATATTTTTGGCTGGGCTATGATGAGTGAGTGAATGAGTCAGGACATTTTCTTTCATTTTTTTTTCCTTCAGAATTTCACCCCTCCCGATGAACCCCTTCAATTTGATTGATAAAAAACTGTCGATCAGCTATTTACTTACTTTAAAGCAGTTTTTCCCCCTGAATTTGATGAGTCAGTCAGTCAATCAGTTAGGACATTTTCTTTCCTGTCCCCCCCCCCCAGAATTTCACCCCTCCCCATGGGCCTCTTAAATTGGATTTATGAAAAAACGGTCAAACACATATTTACTTATTTTTATGCTGATTTTTTCCCGCTGAGTTTCAAACTCCTCGCCTATGTCGTTTAAGACATATACGCTCCGTTAGGAATCTTTCAATCCCTACTTTTCACCCCTTTCACCTCATAATATACACCACATCGAAAAACCCTCAGACACTTGTCTTACTTTTTAATGATGAGTTCATATGCCGTGTATCACATCCCCCAATGAAACCAATCGGGAGATATTGTTATTCAATGAAATGCAGGTTTAACCCCATTAAGACCCCTTTAGAACCTGAATATCCGAAAATCCTCCCGTAGTAGACTGTTTTGAAATACAATGAACATATCCCCAAACTGTCATGTTTCTAACTTCAATAATTTTGGCTGGGCGATGATGAGTGAGTGAGTCAGGACATTTTCTTTCAGTTTTCTTTTTTCAGAAATTCACCCCTCCCCATGAACCCCTGAAATTTGATTTATGAAAAAAAAAACTGTCGAACAGCTATTTACTTACTTTAAAGCAGTTTTCCTCCTGAGTTTGATGAGTGAGTCAGTCAGTCAATCAGTTAGGACACTTTCTTTCCTGTTTCTCCCCCCCCCCTTCCAGTAGTTCACCCCTCCCCATGGGCCCCTTAAATTGGATTTATGATAAAACGGTCAAACACATATTTACTTATTTTTATGCTGATTTTTTCCCGCTGAGTTTCAAACTCCTCGCCTATGTCGTTTAAGAGATACACGCTCCGTTAGGAATCTTTCAATCCCCACGTATCACCCCTTTCACCTCATAATATACACCACATCGAAAAACCCTCCGACTCGTGTCTTCTTATTTTTAATGATGAGTTTATGTGCCGAGTATCACATCCCCCAATGAAACCAATCGGGAGATATTGCGGCTCAATGAAATGCAGGTCTACCCCCTTAACACCCCTTTAGAACCAGAATATTCAAAAATCCTCTCTTAGTGGGCATTTGCGGCCCTTGGGGAAGCTGCATACCAAATTTCATTCCAATCCGTTTGATGGTTTCTGAGATTTCGTGATGAATGAATGAGTGAGTGAGTGGTATTTGACAAATAGTAGAAGATAGTGTCAAGTCTTTGTTATGCTAAACTCGGTTGACAGTGCTGTGTGAGAAGTTGAGTAACTAACGTGATTTCAAGTAAAGATCCTCATTTTCTATACCGGTAGTGCAGAGCGCAAATGGCATCCAGTCGGCCGTGTCTCGACTTGAGCTATGTTGCCATGGAAACTATCCGCCTTGCAATTCCTTCATGAGTATATTTTATGATTTGATTAGCATGTGCTGGAGTGCAAAAGGGTCGAAATCAGAAGAATGAGAAAGACTATCGAAAATTCATGTAGCCAGCGGTTTCTTCTGGGTCCTAAACTATGTGTATGCAAAATTCGGTTGAGATTGGTGGAACGGTGTAGATTTGTATACGGAACAGATCCACATACATACCCACATACATACAGACTTTCACTTTTATAAATAAGACAAGCTGACCCGGCAGACGTTGTCCTGCCAATCAAAGAAAGTGTTGTAACTTTGTTTCTTGAAGTGCTTTTGGATACACAATATTTTTTCAATTACTGTTAACTGACTCTAAACTATCGTGAATTGAATTAACTAATTTAGAAACATTCGTTGGAGCGTGCACAACAACTCTCCAAAGTTTCATCGCAAACGGATAAATGGCATTTAACGCATACGGGATTTGGTTTAAATGATTCGTGCACTGTCACTCATTTGTTGAATCTACTCGTGCGCTACTTATTAAAAACTGGATTTATTAAGACAGAAACATTTCCTGGAGTGTACACAACAATTCACCAAAGTTTCATCGAAATCGGATAAATGGTATATGGACGCATACGGTACTTTGTTGAAATGATTCACGTGCCGTCACACATTTGTTGAATCTACTCGTGCGCTACCTATTGTAAAATGGATTTATTAAGCCAGAAACCTTCCGTAGGGTGTACACAACATCTCACCCGAGTTTCATCGTAATCGGACGAATGGTATTTGAACGCATACGGGACCTTATTGAAACGCTTGGCGCGTCGTCGCTCATTTGTTGAATCTACTCGTGCGAAATCTCCTGTGAAATAGATTTACTAAGTTAGAAACCCTCACGTAAGTGTACACAACATCTAACCCAAGTTTATTGCAATCGGATGAATGGTATATGAACGCATACGGGACTTTGGTTAAAAGTTCGCGCGTCGTTGCTCATTTGTTGAATCCACTCGTGAGCTACCTATTGTAAAATGGATTTATTAAGTTAGAAATCCACACGCAAGTGTACACAACATCTCACCCAAGTTTCATCGCTATCGGACGAATTGTATTTGAACGCATACGGGACTTTGTTGAAACGCTTCGCACGTCGCCGCTCATTTGTTGAATCTACTCGTGCGCAACCTCCTGTGAAATGGATTACTAAGTTAGAAGCCTTCACTTAAGTGTACACAACAACTCATCAAAGTTTCATCAATCTATGAATGGAATATAAACGTATACGGGATTTTGTTGAAAGGCTTCGCGCGTCAACACTCATTTGTTGAATCTAGTCGTGCGCTACCTAATGTGAAATTGATTTACTAAACCAGAAGCCTTCCCTGGAGTGTACACAACATCTCACCCAAGTTTCATCGCTATCGGACGAATGGTATTTGAACGCATACGGGACCTTTTTGAAACGCTTCGCACGTCGTCGCTCATTTTTTGAATCTATTCGTGCGCTATATATTGTAAAATGGATTTACTAAGCCAAACACCTTCCCTGGAGCTCACTCAACATATCACCCAAGTTTCATGGCAATCGGATGAATGGTATATGAACGCATACGGGACTTTGAAACGCTCTAACGTGCAGAGACAAACAGTGCCACCGTTGGTATAACACACAACTTTTCGCCACGGGCGGAGTGTATGTAATGGCGGTAGTTGCACAGGTAGCGACCAGGTGGCTCTAACGTGCAGAGACAAACCGTCCAAAGACATCAGCTTTCACGAAAGCCAAGGCTAGTGGTTTCCATGACGACTGTTTTTGACTGTATATTGTGGATCTAAAATTGTGTGTAAATTGTGGTTCTAAAATTGTGTTCATTCCACCTACCTGGTCAGATTGTGAATCTAAACCATACATGGACCCACCCTAATATACATACCAAATTCCATCAACATCGGTTCAGTCGTTTAGGAGGAGTTCAGTCACATACACACGTGTCGAAGAATTATATATATAAAGATAGTACAGTAACTGCAAACTTACATACTAGAAGGAGAAATGGTAAACAAATAAAGGAAATGGCAAACAAAGGACAGGAAGAAAAGAAATGCCCTCAACCCTCGAAGAATGAGGATTCAGGGTATTGGAAGGAAGGAGAGCCATGAAAGGCAGATAGTTGGTTGGTTCCTTAGTTTAGGGGCTGCGACAACGCGGTCATGTAGCCCCGTGTACTTTGGGTGTGTGTAGAATCTGTCTGATAACCGGTGTTAATTGTGATGACTGTATTAGTGTGTGTATCTGTTTTTTAATTCAAGTAGGGACTGCAACTTTGAATTTTCAAATAGTTCCTACTTTTGCCGCCAAACGCCACCGTCAACGACTACTAGGCCTAGTTCAGAACTAGCTACTAGACGCCACCGCAGTCGGCTCTTGGCAACGAACGTAGCAACCTAAGAGCGTTGTTTACATTCTTAACCTATCCAATTTAGTTTCACACAGGTGTAATTAGTGGAAAGATCTTTAACATGCCATAAATCTATGACATGGGACCGCCGGCTTTACTTCCCCTCCGAAGGAAGGCATACTGAGGGATTTTTAACGCTCTTAAAAAATCCGACGGCTTCGAAAGGCAGATAGGAAAGGGAAAGAGGAGGGGGCACCTCAAGGTCAGAGGAAAAAGGGGACAAAACGGACCCAGCTCAGGAATCCCTCGGGGGCGCCAACTCCCAAACTCACCAGCCGTGAGCCCCTGAGGGTGTAGCTCTATCCAGGGTGGGTGCACCAGAAGTGGTGGGGCTACATACACCCTGCCTCCTTGAGGGCCTTGTGCAGAAGGCAGGAGATAACATGAAAAGAAAGAGAAGGCTGACCCCTCGAAGAATGAGAGTATCAGAAAAGATGAGACAAGGGCCAATATGGCGGCAAAGTAAGACTCCCTAGGCCTCGGATACCTTAATACCGTCGGGGTCGGAAGACAACAACAGTTGACCAAGAGAAGTCGACAGGAAAGAAGACAGAAAGGAGCCCAGTGGAAGGGAAGCTGGACGCAGCTGGGGTCCCGTGGTCGCCAACCCACGTCCCAATAAATGTGATTCCCTGGGGGGTGTACCAATATCAGCGGTGACTGTGTGAAAAAATAACCCAAAGTGTACAAAATATGTTCGTTTTTGTGTAGTGTGTCTTCCATTAGAGAAATAAGCTAGGTGTGACGATCTCAAAATATATCGATCGATGAGCACATTTCAAAAAGAAAAAGTTGAGATAGTTTTCGGACCCTCCATTCTTTAGAAACGAATTGTTAAAATTATTTTTCGGACACAACTCTATTCAAATGATTCAAGTCACTCATTCGACTTAATTTAGAATATTTTAATGTTATTTGGAATCCCATTCACAGTAATAAAATTGACGCCATCGAACGTGTACAAAAGAGAATTGTTAAACACCTCAGTTAGAGGGATGGACTGTACCAGAGAGCTGAGTATGAGAGTTATTGCGATGTGTACGGTCTTCCACCTCTGAACAGTCGACCCACACTGGGTGACGTGAGATTCCTTTGGAATCTGGTTAATGGCGGACTTGATTCTAATCAGTTGCTAGCCAAACTCGGTTGTCACGTCGCTCAACAAATCACCAGACGGAAGTCCCCTCCTCCTCCCTGTAATTTTCGTTTAATTTCTTACTTGCTTCGTGTAATTCATTATTTGGTTGCTCTGAAACCGTTGGGTTTATTTCTTAAAGGTAAAAAGTAGTGGTACCACCATGTATCGACAAAAGTAAAACAAATCAAGCTGTTCATTAATATGTTAAGGAGAACCCAGTCTATATAACTGGAGATATTTTCAAATAATCCCAAATCACTAAGTTAAATAAAACTGTGGAATGATCCCTACATCTACATCAGTTAACTATCAGTAACTTCAATTTATGAAATATACTGGTGTGACAAGAACAATCGAAATATTGTCGGTATTCCACGGAGGGGGGCATGGCCCCTCCTTGCACCCTCCGCACCCTCCCTGCGGGCGCACATGACTGAGATAAGATTTTGGCCCTTATCCCAAGGATAGTAGGCTATGAACTTTGAATGGAATCAATTTTTCACATACTGAGAAAGTTATAGCGATAGTGGTGATTGACCTTCAAATTTGCCAGCTTAGTGAGATTATGTGATTGTTATTAAATGGTCAGGATATTGTGGATTGTGTACTTAGCTGTTTGAGCGATGTGTTGTTCGTATCCGCGCAGCTCCCACCACCACTGCCTGCACTGAACTATCATTATCTCGACAAAACATCACATATCTCGACTAGTTGTGCTAGTTAAATTACTACTGCTACTAAATAAGTGTATTGTAATAGTACATTATGCAACGAGCCTATAATGGCAATAATTAAGACACTAGTATATTTATAAATCGAACGTATGCGAGTTTTATAATTTCCATTCGAATCTCTTAATTACCGTTATAGGAAGTTGCATACGACTGTTTATGTTCGACGAAAATTATTATAACTATTTTATGTTCGAACATAAATATTCATAAATATCTGTCGAGATTTCGCCAGTGTTATGTAGGAACAGCGCGCATGGGACGCACAGAATACCTTGTATTCGACCAGGGCCTCCTCGATTACCCCTCGATGACACTAGGCCACGCAGTGAAATTTAAATTAGAAGGCCTTGGAACTCAGCGCAGGTGCGATGCTATCCTCACCTAATTGGTCAAACAACTGTTTCTTGAGCTCTGATTGGTGGGAGAAACTGTTTCATAATGAAAAAAGTCCTCTCGGCACGCTGGAAGGCGGAGGTAGATTTCACCGGGCAAACTTGGGGATAGGCGAAAATAGCCAGAATATGCAGGTTTTCGTAGAAGGATCAGACCTCATTTATTGCGAGAAAGTATGTTACAATTGGAGCTTAATTAACTTTGTTTTTCGTCATTTTATGCATATTTGAAACATATTATTGTCTTATGGGGACGGTAACCTTCTCGTCATTTGGGGTCCATTTTTATACTTGTGGTCACACTGTCCTTATGCAAGGTTTCGACACTGATGTGTAACTATCTAACGGTCTGTTACTTCTTCACGCAAAATTTTATCTCCCGCAGGGATTTTGGTTGGTTCCTCAGTTTAGGGACTCCGACAACGCGGTCATGTAACCCCGTGTACGTTGGGTGAGTGTAGAATCTGTCTGATAAACTGTGTGAATTGTGATGGCTGTATTAGTCTGTAATTCAGGTAAGGACCTGAGACGGTCAATTTCAAGCAGTAGTTCCTAATGTTGCTACCAAATACTACCGTCAACGACACCTAGCTGTGAACTTGGCTACTAGATGCCACCACAACCAGCAACTCGCAACGAACGTTGGAACTTCACCTCCAGAGGCAAGCATACTGAGTGATTTTTAGCGCTCTTAGAAAATCCGACGACTTCGGCCGGCTTTGATCCCGTGACCTTGGGCATAGAAGTTCAGCATACTACCAGTTACGTCACCGAAGCCGCTTCACACTTAGTCAGATGGAAAACTGAATGTGATCTCGTGCAAGTGCGTTGTCATGGCAAAGTCTGGTGGCTCATCCCTCATCAATTTAGTAGTGTTGTCATGCCAACCTCTGATGGCACTTTCTTATAATTCCGAAATCATTTTTCTCATCCCTTGGCGTAATGGTGGGTCAAATCAAAAATTATTTCAGACAAAAGTTTTAGGTAATTATTAGGGGAATATTGTCCATTTTGTAGGGTTTTGATATTGTGTCTATTAAGAGAGATATGATTAATGTTTCCCGAAAAATCCACTTTTTCCCACCCCTTTGGTCAATGGTTGGTGCTATCAAAAAACTTTTCAAACATAAATTTTTGGGCCTTATCCGACACATAGTATGAACTTTGAATGGATTCGATATTTCAAATATTAAGAGAGTTATAGCGGTATTTCACTTCTTCGAAAAAAAAAGCCCCCCACCTTCACCCCCGTCGACCGATTGTGCCCTTTAACGAACTCGACCGATATTTTATAGGGATACATACATGGGTTGGTTTTTTAGTTTTGGCACCTTAGTTATAACTGGATTAATAACTCACTTAGATGGTTCCAAGTTTCACAGGCCCTCGATGTAGTCCCCACCGTTGCGTACAACGTGTTCCCAGTGATGCGGAAGTCGTTGGATCCCGCTGGCACTGCCCAATCTATTGATGGTACGAAGAGAGCACTCGGCAGCCTGCTTAACATCTTCAATGGTATGGAAGCGCTGCCATACTGTTCCCCGAGGGTAAACCGTTAATGCGGCGTACTATTGTTCGTTTCTGCAAGACCATTTCCGAGGAGCTCTGAGAAGGAAACGGCGCTACCACATGGTTACACCGCCCATCGATCTGCATGACAATGCTAGGGCACACACAGCAGGCGTTGTGTCGGCATTGTTGGATCGCTGGGGCTGGGAGGTACTCTATCACCCCCCATATTCTCCCAACATCAGTCCCTGCGACTATGATCTCATCCCGAAGATGAAGATGACAATGACGTTAAGCAGGCTGCCGAGCGCTCTCTTCGTACCATCAATAGATTGGGCAGTACCAACGGGATCCAACGACTTC
Organism: Meconema thalassinum; assembly: GCA_946902985.2. Lineage (NCBI taxonomy): Eukaryota > Metazoa > Arthropoda > Insecta > Orthoptera > Tettigoniidae > Meconema > Meconema thalassinum. Next base: position 222,452,294 of record OX336391.1, read on the forward strand.
CGCATCGCTGGGAACACGTTGTACGCAACGGTGGGGACTACATCGAGGGCCTGTGAAACTTGGAACCATCTAAGTGAGTTATTAATCCAGTTATAACTAAGGTGCCAAAACTAAAAAACCAACCTACTTATTATGCAAAAATTTCATAGTGATTGGTGCAAAATTGCGGTAGTTATCGTGTCCACAAGAAAGTGATATATATAGGTACATATATACATAACTTATATATAAACTTTTGAACTGACGGTGGTTTTGGGGTGTAGGGGAAGGGCCTGATGTTGCTACCAAATACTACCGTCAACGACACCTAGCTGTGAACTTGGTTATTAGATGCCACCGCAACCAGGAACTCACAACGAACGTTAGAACTTTCCCTCCAAAGGAAAGCATTCTGAGGGATTTTTAGCGCTCTTAGAAAATCAACGGCTTTGGCCGACATTGAACCCGCGACCTTGGGCATAGAAGTTCAGCATGCTACCAGTTACGTCACCGATGCCGCTTCAGACTTAGTCAGATAGAAAACTGAATGTGATATCGTGCAAGTGCGTTGTCATGGCAACGTCTGATGGCTCATCCCTCATCAATTTAGTAGTGTTGTTATGGCAACCTCCGATAGGTCTTGGCATTTATTTATAATTCCGAAATCATTTTTCTCATCCCTTGGCGTAATGGTGGGTCATATCAAAAATTCTTTCAGACAAACGTTTTAGGTAATTATTAGGGGAATATTGTCCCTTTTGTACTGGTTTGATATTGTGCCCTTTGGTCAATGGTTGGTGCTATCAAATAACTTTTCAAACATAAATTTTTGTTCCTTATTCGACACATAGTATGAACTTCGAATGGATTCGATATTTCAAATATTAAGAGAGTTATAGCGATATTTCACTTTTTCGAAAAAAAAAGCCCCCCCACCTTCACCCCTTTCGACCGATTGTGCCCTTTAAAGAACTCGACCGAGATTTTATAGAGATACATATTATGTAAAAAATTCAAAGTGATTGGTGCAAAATAGCGGTAGTTATCGTGTCCTCAAAGAAGTGATACACATATATACATATATATGTTACGCTCGAAGGCCGAATTCGCTCAATGACCGAAATTTTTACCCACGACGCGACGTGGGTACGACAAAATACTCACAACGCGACGTGGGTACCGATATTCGGTCATTGGCCGAAACGGAATGCCCACGTCGCGTTGTGGGTAATCCTGTTTGCTCAAAGACCGATGTAAACTTCACTTCGGAGATTGAACAATGCAAAAATACCCACGTCGCGTTGTGGACAACGTGGCTTGCCCACAACGCGTTGTGGGTATTTTACTTTTGCGCAAAGTCCGAAATGACCCAACGTCAGTAGTTAAGTTGTTTGATACCTTATCGGCAAACTATAGTAAAAAAGAAGTTGGTTTGGAAATAAACATTCTTTCAACATAATGAACATTTATTAATGTTTTAAAGAAAATGTTATAATTAATGTTAAAAAGTATGTTACATATTATAAAGAAATGTATTGCTTTATAACACACTAGCAGTAGTACCCGGCTTCGCCCGGTGGAATGATGATAATATTCCAGTCTCCTTAACACTCAACGTCATAAATTATATTTATTTATGTATTCATTTCTTACATTATCAAACCCAGTGACAATGTTTATACTTAAGTCACTATGGGAAGGCTCTGTAAAATAATGATCATTCTCGTGATATTTGTCTTCAGTCCGAGTCGAGATATGTCGTTAGCGGTCCCAGAATTCGTGACATCTCAGTCGTAGAAGACTTTATGTGGTGGTGATTAGAAATATAATGGACTTAAATTCTAGGTCATTTGTCCCCAATGACGTTGAGGGCGTAACATCTAGGTAATTTGCCCTACTGATCAGGATGATATTGAAAATTACTACATAACTGACATATTAAACTTAGAAAATAATAGAAAAAGTTATTTTTAGGACTCACATTTCGGGAAAGACTTGATTATTTTTGCCAAAGAGCTCCCACTTAGATCGCTATCTGGTTAAAAGTTTCGTCATGTTAAGGTTTAAACTGTACGATAAATGTCTGAAGTAATTCCTCAAAGAGAAGCTTCCAGATTTCGCAGTCGATATATCGTTAACGTTCCTGAGCATCCAGTTGTCTTTTCTTCTGACGCAAAACATCTTCTACATAGTGCTGATGAACATAGAAGCGACTACTGGCACATGTAACTTATCAACGAATGGGAAAAATTGATACCGTACTTTAAAGGAATGAGAGGTCATTTGCCCTTTTGATGAGGATGACAATGAAGACTACTACTACTTCTGAACGGGTATATCAAACTTACAAACTAATGGAAATACGTATTTTTAAAATCACAGGCTAGGTAGACTCTGGTGTTGCTTAGTAGTATAATGGACGTAACATCTACTGTAGGTCATTTGCCCCTTTGATGAGGATGATAATGAAGACGACTACTACTGAACGGGTATATCAAACTTACAAACTAATGGAAATACATATTTTTAAAATCACAGCCTAGGTAGACTCTGGTGTTGCTTAGTAGTATAATGGACGTAACATCTAGGTCATTTGCCCCTTTGATGAGGATGATAATGAAGACGATTACTACTGAACGGGTATATCAAACTTACAAACTAATGGAAATACAAATTTTAAAAATCACAGGCAATGAAGACTGTGGTGTTACTTAGTAGTATAATGGACGTAACATCTAGGTCATTTGCCCTTTTGATGAGGATGGTAATGAATACTACTGTTGAATTGACACGACAAACTTACAAACTACCGTGATAGAAATAAATATTTCAAAATTCACAGGCGATAAAGACTTATTGTGTGTGGTGATTAGTGGTATAATGGGCGTAACATCTAGGTCATTTGCCCTTATGATGATAATAATAAGGTAATGAAAAATGACTAATAAACGAACTTGGTGTAATTTTAAATCTGATATAGGTAATTCAGATTTCTACCTTCGATGTCTTCCAAAGTCTGAACGTTATTTTCTGGCTTAGGCCTATACTCGATGCGTGTAGTGAAACTGCTTATCGAGTACTGCTCGGGTCCAAGCACGAACCTGAGAATATCGCAGATGATGACGATATATGATGACAGACGTTCAAGGGGGGGGGGGGTTCCCTGTCCTATTCACATTGACCGGTGAATCACTCATTCTTTCGTAACACTACAGTGGTTTGAGTGAAGACCCTGTAAGAACATCAGCATAGCAATACCAGGTAACACGGCGGGGTCTGGACATTTCTCTCATGCCACCTCGCGATGAATCAGCAAGCTATTCTCACACCTGCCCCCTCCTCCCCCCTCCACCCACCAGGGTCTCACAACTTGTTGGATATGGGTGTGCGACCACAGGACCCCAGCTGAGTCCGGCATTGCTTCTACTTACTGGTGCCGGGCTCCTTTCAGTTCTCTTTCCAGTCAGCCTCCCTTGGTCAAACTCTTGTTCTCTTCCGACCCCGATGGTATCAGGTTATCCGAGGCCTAGCGACTCTTTCACTTTCCCGCCTTAATTGGCCCTTGTCTAATCATTCCTGATAGCCTCATTCTTCTTTTTATTTTCTTAATATCTCATGTCTTCTGCTCAAAACCCTCAAGGAGGCAGGGTGTGTGTAGCCCCACCACTTCTGGTGCACCCTGGATAGTGCTACATCCTCAAGGGCTCATGGCTGGTGAGTTCGGGAGCTGGCAACCCTGAGGGTTTCCTGAGCGGGTCCGGTTTTACCCCTTTTTTTCATTGCCTTTGGGACGGACCCTGTCCTCTTTCCGAGAATAGAGTGGTCTGTCCGCAATTTCAAGCAGACAGTGTTTCTCGCAGGGTACCAAAGGGTAAGTATACAAATTTTGGTTCTGATCGGTGAAACGGTGTAGATTTGTGCCAAAGTGCCAAAATGCAGGGAATGGGGTGATCTGTCCGCAATTTCAAGTGGACAGGGTTACCCGCAGGGTTCGAAAGGGTAAGTATACAAATTTTGGTCCGGATCAGTGAAACGATATAGATTTTTGGCAAAGGGCCTAAATGCAGGAAATGGGGTGGTCTGTCCGAAATTTTAGGTGGACAGTGATATTCACAGGGTTACAAAGGGTAAGTATACACATTTTGGTTCAGATCGGTGAAACGGTGTAGATTTGAGCCAAGGGGCTTAAATGCAGGGAATGGAGTGGTCTGTCCGCAATTTCAAGCAAACAGTGTTACTTGCAGGGTACCAAAGGGTAAGTATACAAATTTTGGTTCTGATCGGTGAAACGGTGTAGATTTGTGTCAAAGTGCCTAAATGCAGGGAATGGAGTGGTCTGTCCGAAATTTCAAGCAGACAGTGTTACTCGCAGGGTTCCAGACGGTAAATAACAAATTTTGGTTGAGATCTGTGAAACGGTGTAGATTTGGGACAAATGGCCTAAATGCAGGGAATGGAGTGGTCTGTGCGCAATTTCAAGCAGACAGTGTTACTCGCAGGGTACCAAAGGGTAAATATACAAATTTTGGTTCTGATCGGTGAAACGGTGTGGATTTGGGCCAAAGGGCCTAAATGCAGAGAATGGGGTGGTCTGTCCAAAATTTCAAGTGGACAGGGTTACCCGCAGGGTTGCAAAGGGTAAGTATACAAATTTAGGTTCGGATTGGTGAAACGGTGTAGATGTTTGCCAAAGGGCCTAAATGCAGGAAATGGGGTGGTCTGTCCGAAATTTTAAGTGGACAGTGTTATTCACAGGGTTCCAAAGGGTATGTATACAAATTTTGGTTGAGATCGGTGAAACGGTGTAGATGTTTGCCAAAGGGCCTAAATGCAGGAAATGGGGTGGTCTGTCCGAAATTTTAAGTGGACAGTGTTACTCGCAGGGTTCCAAAGGGTATGTATACAAATTTTGGTTGAGATCGGTGAAACGGTGTAGATTTGGGCCAAAGGGCCTAAATGCAGGGAATGGGGTGGTCTGTCGGAAATTTCAAGTGGACAGGGTTACCCGCAGGGTTCCGAAGGGTAAGTATACAAATTTTGGTTCAGATCGGTGAAACGGTGTGGATTTGTATACATAACAGACAGACAGACAGACAGACAAACATTGAGCTTTATATATATAGATTTGACATTGTAAACCTTAAAAATATATGACTCAAAAGAAAACTTTAAATTAAATACTATAATGTAAGAAAAACGTATTTAAAGTTATGTTTATCACGATACATTCATTGTCTGTCTGTTAGGTAGTCAGCCCAAAGGCTGGTTGGATCCTCAAAAAGTACCGCCGTTACGTTATGCGAGTAAATACCCACAGAAACCCAAGGCAGCGCTATTTTGAGGCGTTCTAGGCAAGAAGAGGAGTGAGGTAGTTTGCCATTGCTTTCCTCACTGAGTCAGAACAGTAGTCCTAACCCTATGAGTAGAACCTTTCACAGCATTCACAGGCACTGACTGTGCCCCGAATGCCATTACTAAGCACCACCCATACCTCAGTAGCTTCCATATAATCACAGCCATGAGTGAGACTGAGACATCGGTGAAAAGCCACCTTTTACTCTAGCCTGTGCCAACTGACAAATGCAAATGTACTGTATTCATCAAGAGATGGCAAACAGGCCAAATGTAAGAACTGTTTATTTATTTGCGCATGTGGTGCTGCTATGGCACTGTGAGTTACATTTTACATTTGATTTTAAACACTTACAGGATTTTCCTGTGCACCTTTGTTTACATCCACATTTAACAAACCCTTGTTTAGACCCTGACGACACCACCGCTTCAAGCCTGACGTTGATGAAAGGTTCAGGCACTTCATCAGTTTTCAGGAATTTGTTTTTTATTGGTTGGAATTGGTTCCTAGAGAATTGTTTGTCGAGGGTCCCATGTTTTGTTCCAAGTGTGTGGTGATCCTCGTCAACGTTCATGACAACAGCCATGATATTTCGCGGGGCCAGCCGGCCACGGTCTACTTCAGGAATCTGAACAACTACATTGTCACCAACAGACACAGAAGGTAATTTTTACCCGAAATTTTCAACATTTTCTCAGCCTGTGACCCAAGTCCCAATTTGCACTTTCCCCTGGCGGTTTCAACTGCAGATTTCTTTGAGCAAAGAGAGCAAAGGGGCAATTCAGAACCAAGTTCAGTTGTTGGAAAGCATCCTATATGAAATTTTTGCCCACATTCAAAGCATTTCTCAGTTGCCATAGCACACTCATCGTCTCCAATAGTCTGATCGCATACAGAGCAAACCAACATATTTCTTTCAATGAATTCAGCTTCATTTTGATCTAGCATAGCATTGTCCACGAGTTCATCATTATCTTGTGTCATATCGTTTTCGTTTATGCTATTTTTAACAAACGTGAGTTCCTGCTCCAGCTCTTCTTCGCTGACAATCCGATTGCAAACCTCCTCAGTCAAGATGGAGCTACGTAGGCCATTCTTCTGTGGGGCGCCGAACATAGCTTCATAAGGTGTCATTTTTATTCCCGAGTGGTAACTATTATTTTTGGTATTCTGGACAATTCTTAGACCGTTCGCCCAATTAGAAGTGTCGTTATCAGCCATCCAAACTACCAAACTGTCCCTTACGTCTTGGTTGGCCCGTTCGACAGATCCTTGGCTTTGCGAGTGTCGTGGTTTCCCGTGGACTAGCTTGATAGCACTCCATTTTGTCGCCAAAGTCTCGATTATCTGAAAGTTACACAAAATGATTGATTACACAAGATTACCATTCCTTGGTTGAGTTTATAACTATTTTAAAGTAGATTTGATTATAAAAATTTACCTTATTACAAATCTCCCTTCCATTATCACTGTGGAGAATGTTCGGTGCACCAAATATGCAAAATATGTCCAGGAGGACATCTGCCACTTCATCAGGTGTTTTTCTTTTCAGTGGTTGAAGAATGACAAACTTTGTCAGGTGATCTTGATAGTTGAGTATGAACTTGTATTCTCCATCTGCTTCAGACTGCATGTCGATAAGATCAACCTAATGAAATATAATAAGTAAGTAGCGTAGTTTTCATAAAAAATTATTAGCGGCCCAACTATTTTTAGATTTGTTATTATAGTCACTTTGCCCAGTCATAACTCCGTTATAAATACGTTAAAAAAGTTTCAGATTTTACAAACATGACCACAGGTTAATACTAGATTAATGAAGAAATTTAGAGCGGATTATTGTTTTAAAATTTTTTCATGTTTTGAAAACGATTATTGTATTTAAAAACATTGATTTTCCGAGGTATTTGACAAACCCTTGTACATAAGTTGTTGTAACTTTGACAATAATAATTCTAAAAATATTTCTTATGCAGGCATTATTTGGCTTGTTAGGAACAGTTTTATTTGGTTTTAAAATTTATATTACATTTCAATGTTATTAGGTAAAAGTATACAATTACCTTGTCACCCTTAAAAAAATTACTATTGAGATATGTTATAGGCAATGAACTGAAAATGATTGATAAACATGTTTTAAAGGTCGGAAAGTGAAAAAAAGGGGTAAAACGGCGTTTTTTTTTCGTTTTTTGCGATTTTACATAACTTTTGCATTTTAAGCCAACTTGAACTTTATTTTAATTTCCCATGTTTTTTGACATTTTTGATACAATGGGATACACAAAAAACGCTGCCATGGAACGAACATGTTTTTTTAAATCAAAACACGGACTGACTACAGTATTAAGGTTTTTTATATTATAACCTAACCTAACCTAACCTTTTCGACCACGTCTTGTCGGCGGCCACTCTTCTAAATATGTCGGCAAATAGTGCTTGTAAATCATAAAAGTGTGGTTTTTCAAGCTGACTAACTTGCAAAGAACTTGCCGACTGACTTAGAAGAATGGCCGCCGACGTTTCAGTTAGGTCGGTTAGATTAGGTTATAATAAAAAACGATGTAATACGCAACAAAACGCTGCTGTGGAACAAATATTGTTTTTTATCAAAACACGGACGGACTAATAAGTTTTTTTTATATTATAACCTAACCTAACCTTTCTCACCACGTCATGTCGGCGGCCACTCTTCTAAATCTGTTGGCGAATAGTGCTTGTAAGTCATAAAAGTATGGTTTTTAAAGCTGAATAACTCGCATATAACTTGCCAACAGCCTTAGAAGAGTGGCCTCCGATGTTATGTGGTCGGTTAGGTTAAGTTAGGTTATCATAAAAAAATAATAGAACAATAACAAATTGCGGTGTTTGTGGCGTTGTTAAGTGTTTTTAGTGTCCCATTTTATCAAAAATGTTGAAAAAACACGGTTTTTGTTGTTGTCAAAATCGGATTGAAAACGCAAAAATTACCCTAACATCGCAAAAAGCGTAAAAAATCTTCAATAAAAATCAATGTTCGTTCCACGGTAGTTTTTTTTGTGTATCCCATCGTATTGGCAACGTCGTAAAACATGGGAAAGAAAAAAAAGGTCGTTAAAATCAGCTTAAAAACGCAAAAGTTGCATAAAATTGCAAAAAACGAAAAAACACCATTTTACTCCCCTTTTTCATTTTCCGACCTTTAAATCATGTTTATCTACAATTTTCAGTTCATTGCCTATAACATATCTTAATAGTAAATTTTTGAAGGGTGACAAGGTAATTGTATACTTTTACCTGTTATTAATTTGTTTCTCACACTTGAGTACTTCGGAAACTACTTCGAATTTTAGCCAAACGAACTCTAGTCGCAGAAACGCTGTCTATGTTTTAAAAAACACATTCAAATAGTTATTTAGTTAGTTTCCTAAAGGATAATTTTAAGGTATTAAGAATACAGCAACGATTATTATGTACGCCGCATTTATGAATCAATTATTATGAAAGTAGCCGATAGTAGGTGTAAACTACCTAAATATTGTAGGTTACGTGATTTTACATACAGTTCATGGTGCTATATCAGGCAGGTGTGTAAATAATGCAGATTTGTAAAATGCAAACTTAGGCTACTTGACATTGAGAATTCATAGCAGACATAACCATTGGTTTAACAACAAGTCCCTTCTTAATTGATCTTTTCTTCAAAGCGCAGGCCTCACACATATCTAAATATATTTTTATAACTTCTCTGGTGATATTGCAGAATTTCTTCTTTAGTTCAGCTTCCAAGGCTTTTTCTTTTTTATGTCCTGTATTCAAGTGTGCTGCATGTATTGCTCCGAAAATTTCTTCGTATCGGCAAAAGTATTTTATGTCAGTCAAGTCACCCACAGACTTCTCTATCAACATTTGAACACTTCCGATCTGAATAACGTCGAAACGATTTATGCGACGATACTCTTTTGAGCTCAGAGTTCCTCCACTTCTTCTTTTCTTTCGCCTCCTTCACTTGATTGATAATCTCGTCGTAACGAGCTCTGTCCATGATGAACGTGCGACCCGACTCAAGGTACTTCGTGCATAATAGCTCCTGCAGCTTGATATAGAACTTTTGAATTTTTCGAGTTTCACCTGATGAAAGGTTATACCAGCATTCACTACCGCCATCCTTTCATACCCGTTTCATTGTGAATATACGATCTATCCGGTGTCGTCTCCCCATCAGTCCAATCCCTAGTCCGCTGTTTATTTCATCCTCCACAGCAATGTGTTTATTCTCGGCACGTCCCACTTCAGACAGCTCTAGAAAATATCTCTGTTCTTGTCGGTAACGCCGAAAAGGACGTGACAGTTTACACTGCAGCATAGGACAGTTTTACATTACCTAATAAAGACTGCAGCTATATCTACGAAGCAGTACTGTTCTGGTCACCATTGGCGTGTCTGTCCACCAGTATTTGGGGAGAGGGGTTATATCTGTCAGTTCTTCTATAAAACGTAATTTACAAGAGCGATGGCGGCATTTTTCAAGGATAGGTGAGGCAAGGACCATCTCCACTTAATACGTATGAAACAAAGTCCCCGATTCTTGGATGTTCGGGGGGTAATCTCGAGAACCACTGGATGGATTTTGATGCGGTTTCCACCATTCTGTAAAGGATATCTCGAGGAAGATTTTTGAAGAAAATAATTTATTTATGATCTAAGGAAGCCAAGCAGTAACGATTTCAGTGAAAACGTCGAAACAAAACCTGGCGTCCATGCGCTTTTTAAGCTTACGCTGGGCAAACAGTTAAAAATATCTATATAGGCCTACTATGAGTGTAAGAATTGTTTAACATGAAAAGTTCTACAAAAAGTCCGCGAGAGCATATCTCTAACTTCACGCCTACTATAAGTGTTTTTACGTTTTCATTTCTTCCAACTATCTTCATTCAATTATATACTGAGGCGACAGTTTACGAGCTTGCCAGGAACGAGTCTATCACCCCAGTTACAGCCTAGCTAGCGTGCGAGCGCATTACCCCAGATACAGCCAGCAGCAAACTGTCGAGTCGTGCTGAGTTAAGGCTTCAGAGAAGAGTGGTTGTGGTTGGAATTTCCCTGGAAGTGCAACTCGGCTTTTCTTCATTTCACCTGTGGACATTTCGTTCCGCAAAATGCACAGTGAAGTTAAGATTGGGCGGAAGGGGGATTTGTGTTTCATGCACCTCGCCATTCTTAAATTACCTCTGACAAGAGTTTGGTGCACATTCATCTCCATAATAATATAATTAATAGTCCAGTCGGTGATTTTAACCCTTCATTCCAAGACGTAAAACGGATATAGGTCGTAGTTCATTGACATAGGAAAAAAAGCGCTGAACACGTAAAGCATTCATAATTGTTCCCGGGCGAAGCCGGAGTTGGTTGCTAGTGAATAATAAATAGGCCTACAGTACGCATACAAGAGTAGACATTCAAATTTAGATTTTGAAGTTACCGGGATTTAAATTCAAACCATGCCCTTTGTAATGAAAGGTCACTCGTTAATCTACTCTTGTCGGTCTAGGTAGCGTAATTTGTTACATGTTGGAATTTAAAACACAAAGTAGTAGGTTCTATCCCAGCTTACCCCAAAGGTATTTGTGTGTGTTTAAATGCTTCGGTGGCGTAGTCGGTAGCATGCTGAGATTCTCTACCCAAGATCGTGTGTTCAAACCCGGCCGAAGACGTCGGATTTTTTAAGAGCGTTAAAATCCTTCAGTATGCCTTCCTTCGGAGAGGAAGTAAAGCCAGCGGTCCCATATCATAGATTTATGGCATGTAACGGAATCTTCCACTAATTAAACTTGTGTAAAGCTAAATTTGCAGATTAGATTTCGTTGAAACGCTCTATAATAAGTTCCAACGTTCACCACTAGGTATCAGTGACATCTGGTAGCGAAAGTTGGAACTAGCCTAAGTTACTTGAAATTGAACGGAACTTGTAGCTCACCGCATGGGTGTCCGCTTGAAGCAGCTACAGCCTCTGGCGAGCTAAACATGTCGCGGACACTCCCGGCATTAAAAGCCATACGCTAAGTAAATCTATCTATCTATATATATAAAAATCAATGTAACGTGATAGTTTGTCTGTGGGTGGGTATGTATGTCTCCTATACGTTCATATACCATTCGTCCGATTGCGATGAAACTTGGGTGAGATGTTGAGTACACTCCAAGGAAGGTTTCTGACTTAGTAAATCCATTTTACAATAGGTAGCGCACGCGTAGATTCAACAAATGAGCGACGATGCGCGAAGCATTTCAACAAAGTCCCGTATGTGTTCATATACCATTCGTCCGATAGCGATGAAACTTGGGTGAGATGTTGTGTACACTTACGTGAAGGTTTCAAAATTAGTGAATACATTTCACAGTAGATAGCGCACGAGTAGATTCAACAAATGAGCGACGACACGCACAGCGTTTCAACAAAGTCCCGTATGCATTCATATACCATTCGTCCGATAGCTATGAAACTTGCGTAAAATGTTGTGTACACTGCAGGGAAATTTTCTGGCTTAGTACATCCACTTTACAATAGGCAGCGCACGAGTAGATTCAACAAATGAGCTACGACGCGCGAAGCATTTCAACAAAGTCACGTTTGCGTTCATATACCATTCGTCCGATAGCGATGAAACTAGGCTGAGATTTTGTGTGCACTCCAGGGAAGGTTTCCAGCTTTAAAAATAGGTAGAGCACGAGTAGAATCAACAAATGAGCGACGACGCGCGAAGCGTTTCAACAAAGTCCCATATAATTTCATATACCATTCATCCGATAGCGATGAAACTTGGGTGAGATGTTGTGTACACTCCAGGGAAGGTTTCTGGCTTAGTACATACATTTTACAATAGGTAGCGCACCAGTAGATTCAACAAATGAGCGATGACACGCGAAGCGTTTCAATAAAGTCCCGTATAAAGTCATATACCATTCGTCTGATAGTGATAAATGTTTGGTGAATTGTTGTGTACACTCCAGGAAAGGTTTCTGGCTAACTAAATCCATTTTACAATATGAAGCGAACGTTCATGTTCAACAAATGAGTGACTACGCGCGAAGCGTTTCGACAACGTCCCGTATACGTTCGCATACCATTCATCCGATTGCGATGAAACTTGGGTGGGATGTTGTGTACACTCCAGGGAAGGTTTCTGGCTGAGTACATCCATATTACAATATGTAGCGCAAGAGTAGAATCAACAAATGAGCGACGACACGCGAAGCGTTTCAACCAAGTCCCGTATGAATACATGTACCATTCGTCCGTAGCTATGAAACTTGGGTGAGTTGTTGTGTACACGTCATGGAAAATTTCTGGCTTAGTAAATCCCCTATACAATATGCAGCGCACAAGTTGATTCAACAAATGAGGGACGACGCACGAAGCGTTTCAACAAAGTCCCGTGTAAGGTCATATACCATTCTGCCGTTAGGGATGAAACTTGGGTGAAATATGGTGGACACTCCAAGGAAGGTGTCTGGCTTAGTAAATACATTTCACAGTAGGTAGCACACGAGTAGATTCGACAAATGAACGACGACATGCGGAGCGTTTCAATACAGTCCCCTATGTCTTCATATCCCATAAGTCCGATAGCGATGAAACTTGGGTGAGATGTTGTGGACACTTACGTGACGGTTTCTAACTTAGTAAATACATTTTACAGTAGGTAGCGCACGAGTAGATTCAACAAATGAGTGACGGAGCGCGAATCGTTTAAACAAAATCAGGTATGCGTTCATATACTATTCATCCGATTGCGATGAAACATTGATCAGTTATTGTGTACCCGCCAGGGAAGGGGACTTAGTAAATCCATTTCACAATAAGTAGCGCAAGAGTAGATGCAACAAATGGGTGACGACGCGCGAAGCGTTTCAACAAAATCCCCTATTGCGTTCATATAACATTCTTCGATTGCGATGAAACCTTGATGAGTTATTGTGTACACGCCAGGGAAGGGCTTCGACTTAGTAATACATTTCTCAATAGGTAGCGCACGAGTAGATTCAACAAATGAGTGACAGCGCACGAATCGTTTAAACAAAAACCCCTATACGTGCATATACCATTCATCCGATTGCGATGAATCATTGATGAGTTATTGAGTACACGCCAGGGAAGGGTTTCGACTAAAAAAATCCATTTCACAATAGGTAGCGTACGAGTAGATTCAAATAATGAGTGACAGTGATGAAACTTTTGAAAGTTGTTGTGCACGCTCACACGAATGGTTCTAAATTAGAAAATCCATTTTACGATAGCATAGAGGCAGTTAACATGTTGTGTATCCAAAAGCACTTCAAGAAACAGAATTTCAACGCCAACACTTTCTTTGATTGGCATTGCAACGCATGCCGGTTACAGCTTGTCTATATATATAAAAATCAATGTAACGTGATAGTTTGTCTGTGGGTGGGTGTGTATGTCTCCTATGCGTTCATATACCATTCGTCCGATTGCGATGAAACTTGGGTGAGATGTTGAGTACACTCCAAGGAAGGTTTCTGACTTAGTAAATTCATTTTAAAATAGGTAGCGCACGCGTAGATTCAACAAATGAGCGACGATGCGCGAAGCATTTCAACAAAGTCCCGTATGTGTTCATATACCATTCGTCCGATAGCGATGGAACTTGGGTGAGATGTTGTGTACACTTACTTGAAGGTTTCAAAATTAGTGAATTCATTTCACAGTAGATAGCGCACGAGTAGATTCAACAAATGAGCGACTACACGCAAAGCGTTTCAACAAAGTCCCGTATGCATTCATATACCATTCGTCCGATAGCTATGAAACTTGCGTATAATGTTGTGTACACTGCAGGGAAATTTTCTGGCTTAGTACATCCACTTTACAATAGGCAGCGCACGAGTAGATTCAACAAATGAGCTACGACGCGCGAAGCATTTCAACAAAGTCACGTTTGCGTTCATATACCATTCGTCCGATAGCGATGAAACTAGGCTGAGATTTTGTGTGCACTCCAGGGAAGGATTCTAGCTTAGTAAATCCCTTTAAAAATAGGTAGAGCACGAGTAGAATCAACAAATGAGCAACGGCGAGCGAAGCGTTTCAACAAAGTGCCACATAATTTCATATACCATTCATCCGATAGCGATGAAACTTGGGTGAGATGTTGTGTACACTCCAGGGAAGGTTTCTGGCTTAGTACATACATTTTACAATAGGTATCGCACCAGTAGATTCAACAAATGAGCGATGACACGCGAAGCGTTTCAACAAAGTCCCGTATAAAGTCATATACCAGTCGTCTGATAGTGATAAATGTTTGGTGAATTGTTGTGTACGCTCCAGGAAAGGTTTCTGGCTAAGTAAATCCATTTTACAATACGAAGCGCACGTTTATATTCAATAAATGAGTGACTACGCGCGAAGCGTTTCGACAACGTCCCGTATACGTTCACATACCATTCATCCGATTGCGATGAAACTTGGGTGAGATGTTGTGTACACTCCAGGGAAGGTTTCTGGCTGAGTACATCCATATTACAATATGTAGCGCAAGAGTAGAATCAACAAATGAGCGACGACACGCAAAGCGTTTCAACCAAGTCCCGTATGCATTCATGTACCATTCGTCCGTAGCTATGAAACTTGGGTGAGATGTTGTGTACACGTCATGGAAAATTTCTGGCTTAGTAAATCCACTATACAATATGCAGCGCACAAGTTGATTCAACAAATGAGGGACGACGCGCGAAGCGTTTCAGCAAAGTCCCGTATAAGGTCATATACCATTCTGCCGTTAGCGGTGAAACTTGGGTGAAATATGATGGACACTCCAAGGAAGGTTTCTGGCTTAGTAAATACATTTCACAGTAGGTAGCACACGAGTATATTCGACAAATGAACGACGACATGCGGAGCGTTTCAATACAGTCCCCTATGTCTTCATATCCCATAAGTCCGATAGCGATGAAACTTGGGTGAGATGTTGTGGACACTTACGTGACGGTTTCTAACTTAGTAAATACATTTTACAGTAGGTAGCACACGAGTAGATTCAACAAATGAGTGACGGAGCGCGAATCGTTTAAACAAAATCAGGTATGCGTTCATATACTATTCATCCGATTGCGATGAAACATTGATCAGTTATTGTGTACCCACCAGGGAAGGGGACTTAGTAAATCCATTTCACAATAAGTAGCGCAAGAGTAGATGCAACAAATGGGTGACGACGCGCGAAGCGTTTCAACAAAATCCCCTATTGCATTCATATAACATTCTTCGATTGCGATGAAACCTTGATGAGTTATTGTGTACACGCCAGGGAAGGGCTTCGACGTAGTAATACATTTCTCAATAGGTAGCGCTCGAGTAGATTCAACAAATGAGTGACAGCGCACGAATCGTTTAACCAAAACCCCGTATACGTGCATATACAATTCATCCGATTGCGATGAATCATTGATGAGTTATTGTGTACACGCCGGGGAAGGGTTTCGACTTAAAAAATCCATTTCACAACAGGTAGCGTACGAGTAGATTCAACAAATGAGTGACAGCGATGAAACTTTTGAAAGTTGTTGTGCACGCTTCCACGAATGGTTCTAAATTAGAAAATCCATTTTACGATAGCTTAGAGGCAGTTAACATGTTGTGTATCCAAAAGCACTTCAAGAAACAGAATTTCAACACCAACACTTTCTTTGATTGGCATTGCAACGCATGCCGGGTACAGCTTGTATAATATAAAAATCAATGTAACGTGATAGTTTGTCTGTGGGTATGTATCCTATGCGTTCATACACCATTCGTCCGATTGCGATGAAACTTGGGTGAGATGTTGAGTACACTCCAAGGAAGGTTTCTGACTTAGTAAATCCATTTTACAATAGGTAGCGCACGCGTAGATTCAACAAATGAGCGATGATGCGCGAAGCATTTCAACAAAGTCCCGTATGTGTTCATATACCATTCGTCCGATAGCGATGAAACTTGGGTGAAATGTTGTGTACTCTTACGTGAAGGTTTCAAAATTAGTGAATACATTTCACAGTAGATAGCGCACAAGTAGATTCAACAAATGAGCGACGACACGCAATGCGTTTCAACAAAGTCCCGTATGCATTCATATACCATTCGTCCGATAGCTATGAAACTTGCGTAAAATGTTGTGTACACTGCAGGGAAATTTTCTGGCTTAGTACATCCACTTTACAATAGGCAGCGCACGAGTAGATTCAACAAATGAGCTACGACGCGCGAAGCATTTCAACAAAGTCACGTTTGCGTTCATATACCATTCGTCCGATAGCGATGAAACTAGGCCGAGATTTTGTGTGCACTCCAGGGAAGGTTTCTAGCTCAGTAAATCCCTTTAAAAATAGGTAGAGCACGAGTAGAATCAACAAATGTGCAACGGCGCACGAAGCGTTTCAACAAAGTCCCATATAATTTCATATACCATTCATCCGATAGCGATGAAACTTGGGTGAGATGTTGTGTACACTCCAGGGAAGGTTTCTGGCTTAGTACATACATTTTACAATAGGTATCGCACCAGTAGATTCAACAAATGAGTGACTACGCGCGAAGCGTTTCGACAACGTCCCGTATACGTTCACATACCATTCATCCGATTGCGATGAAACTTGGGTGAGATGTTGTGTACACTCCAGGGAAGGTTTCTGGCTGAGTACATCCATATTACAATATGTAGCGCAAGAGTAGAATCAACAAGTGAGCGACGACACGCGAAGCGTTTCAATCAAGTCCCGTATGCATTCATGTACCATTCGTCCGTAGCTATGAAACTTGGGTGAGATGTTGTGTACACGTCATGGAAAATTTCTGGCTTAGTAAATCCACTATACAATATGCAGCGCACAAGTTGATTCAACAAATGAGGGACGACGCGCGAAGCGTTTCAACAAAGTCCCGTATAAGGTCATATACCATTCTGCCGTTAGCGGTGAAACTTGGGTGAAATATAGTGGACACTCCAAGGAAGGTTTCTGGCTTAGTAAATACATTTCACAGTAGGTAGCACACGAGTAGATTCGACAAATGAACGACGAAACGCGGAGCGTTTCAATACAGTCCCCTATGTCTTCATATCCCATTAGTCCGATAGCGATGAAACTTGGGTGAGATGTTGTGGACACTTACGTGACGGTTTCTAACTTAGTAAATACATTTTACAGTAGGTAGCGCACGAGTAGATTCAACAAATGAGTGACGGAGCGCGAATCGTTTAAACAAAATCAGGTATGCGTTCATATACTATTCATCCGATTGCGATGAAACATTGATCAGTTATTGTGTACCCACCAGGGAAGGGGACTTAGTAAATCCATTTCACAATAAGTAGCGCAAGAGTAGATGCAACAAATGGGTGACGACGCGCGAAGCGTTTCAACAAAATCCCCTATTGCGTTCATATAACATTATTCGATTGCGATGAAACCTTGATGAGTTATTGTGTACACGCCAGGGAAGGGCTTCGACTTAGTAATACATTTCTCAATAGGTAGCGCACGAGTAGATTAAACAAATGAGTGACAGCGCACGAATCGTTTAAACAAAACCCCGTATACGTGCATATACCATTCATCCGATTGCGATGAATCATTGATGAGTTATTGTGTACACGCCAGGGAAGGGTTTCGACTTAGTAAATCCATTTCACAATAGGTAGCGTACGAGTAGATTCAACAAATGAGTGACAGCGATGAAACTTTTGAAAGTTGTTGCGCACGCTCCCACGAATGGTTCTAAATTAGAAAATCCATTTTACGATGGCTTAGAGGCAGTTAACATGTTGTGTATCCAAAAGCACTTCAAAAAACAGAATTTCAACGCCAACACTTTCTTTGATTGGCATTGCAACGCATGCCGGGTACAGCTTGTAAATAAATAAATAAATGAATAAATAAATAAATAAGTAAATAAATAAATGAATGCGACAGCCTCATGTCAGTAGTTGCACTGGAATGGCCAAAATTCAGATACAAGGGCGTTAATGCCAGAGTAATTAAACACTGCCGTTGAACTCATAGCATTATTATTATTATTATGATTATTATTATTATTATTATTATTATTATTATTATTATTATTATTATTATTATTATTACTATACCAATCCATTCTGTGTGATGATTTTCGATTGTCATTTCACAAAATTTCATCAGTGGTAGTGTGTCCACTTTGTGATCTCAAGCTTGGTTCGACTTCCGGTCGAGAAAAATCTATCTTTGAAAGTCGATTTAGTGATTACAAGACGAAATTAATTAAATCTTAGCCAGAGGGTGCCAGTAAAATCAGGACGTTGAACATGGAGAATAGATCCCTTATATGGCTCCGTTGTTTTGTTGTTGTTGTTATTTTATTTGAGGGGCTTGGCCATCGAGGTCAATTAGCCCGTGTATTTTGGTGTCTGTAAATTTGTTTCAAGCGGGGTCGGGGATGAAAATACACGTGGCTGATGGTTTCTACGGTTGGATGACCTTCCTGATTCCAACCTCAAGAGTGGAGTTAATGAGAGATGAAATGAATGAAGACGAATAAAAGTTCAATTTCAAGTAGTTCCAAATTTCGGTACCAGACGCCACTGTCACCCAGCGGCGAATGTTGGTACTTAATAGAACGTTTCTAAACCAAATAACCCACAAATTTAGCTACGCGCCATCAATTGTAGTGGTAGGTTCTTTTTCGTGCCATAAATCTATGACATGGGCCCGCCGGCTTTACTTCCCCTCCGAAGGAAGGCATACTGAAGGATTTTAATTATCTTAAAAATCCGACAACTTCGGCCGGGTTTGAACCCCGATCTTGGGATAGCACTTTAACATGATACCGACTACGTCACAGAAACCGACTGTAAATTTGTTTGATAACTTGTTCTTGTGATGTCTGTAGTAGTAGACCCTAGTAGTAGAAGTAGTAGTGTTTGCCTTAATTAAGGAGCCATCCCAGCATTTGCCGGGAAAAGCCTAACTTAAGGTACGGCCTGCTTCTTCCTAATCATCACTTGAATTGCAAATACACACACATTACTACTACTACTACCACTACTACTATAATATCGTATGGCCTCGAGTGCCAGGTACAAGCTTTATTATTTGACACCCAGAGGGTAGCTTGCATGTCGAATTTCGATGTTCCTTGAAGCACCATGAAAGTCAAGGAGGTTAGTTTTCTATGCTCCTTGATCACTATAGCGTTTTCTAGTAGAGAAATGAAGAACTTTGTGTTGGCGGAAACTCCCGGGATTAATTTTGCCATTATGAACACGGCCTAATGATTCAAATGGGTTCTTTGACATGCCAACATCGTATGACATTCGTGTCGTAATTTTTGCCGCCTTTCAAAAATCACTTACCACGGCCAGGAGCGTAGGCCTGCCTGCAAGCTTGGGATTAGTAGACCGACACGTTAACCTCTCACCCACCGTGGCATGATACTTAATCTACTTAAACCAATGAAATCACCTCCATACCAGAGCAATCGAGTGTTCGCTAAGTGTACCGACATTTGGCACAACGAGAAGATAATTGTATTGGTTTTACGTTCCTTTTAACTACTGTGGCTTTTAAAGACACCGGGGTGCCTGAATTTTGCCCCGAAGGAGATCATTAACGTGCCAGTAAATCTATTGGCACGTCTCCCTCACATTTGCGCACTCCCAAATGCCAACTGACTGCGCCAGGATTCGATCCTGCAACCATGAGAACGTTACCGCTGCGCCACACAGCCAGTCACAACCACGTGAAGACGATGGCCATGAATGAAACCATGTTACGGTGGGATTATGGTAGGCAATGGATGTCGCAGTGCACACAGCAGTGGTTACGATGAGCTGTGGCACAAAGTACTGTACGGTATGGTTAGGACAGAGCAGGGCAGCACGAAAAAGAACCCTGTGTGGCACAGTTGTCCACGCACAGCCTAACACAGCTTCTTCGGTCCAGATGTCTCTCCGGACAGTTCAAAATTCGTCTGTATAAAACTCTGATCCAACCCGCTGTACTTCATATATGCATGTGAGACATGAAATATCCGAAAACAGGACTTTAATAAACTGCTTGTATTTGAGAGAAAAGTTCTTCGGAAGATCTTAGGACCCGTGAGGGATGTACACACGGGAGAATGGAGGATTAGACACAATCACCAAGTAGAAGACCTGTACCATGTTGCCAACATAGCTGGAACCATTAAAACCAGAAGACTGCAGTGGGCTGGATTTGTAGCCCGGATGGAAGACCACAGATAGCCACGGAAGCTACTGCATTTCAGAAAGGAGACCTCCAGGGAGACCAAGGAAGTGGTGGAGTGATGAACTCCATGAAGATCTGCAACAGGCAGTGATACGTGTGGACTGTTGGCGGATGGCAGCTATGGATAGGAGACGATGGAGAAGGATTGAAAAGACACACAAAATGTAATTTACAATGGAAAACACTGAAAAAATGGAATTTAGATGGAAAATACTCACAAAAGTAATTTAGATTGAAAATACGCACAACATGCAGGTTAGAGTGAAACAAAATTCACAAAGTGCAATTTAGATTCAAAATACTCACAAAATGTAATTTAGATTCTAAATATTTACAAAATGCAGTTTGGATTGACAATGCTTACAGAATGCAATGTGGATTGAAAATACTTACAAAATGTAATTGAGATTCAAAATGCTCACAAAATGTAATTTAGATTGAAAATACTTGCAAAATGCGGTTTTGGTTGAAAATACTTCCAAAATGTAATTTTAATTCAAAATACTCACAATATTACAGCCCCCGATCCCAAAGATGTACAAAATGCAATTGAGGTTGAAAATACTCGCAAAATGGAAATTAGATTGAAAATATCTACAAAATGCAATTTAAATTCAAAATACTCACAATTTGACAGCCCCCAATCCAAAATGCAATTGAGGTTGAAAATACTTACCAAATGCAATTTAGATTGAAAAAACACTTACAAAATGTAGTTGTTCACGCATATCAAACATTTAACATTTAATCATATAATTACCCTTATCATTCACGCCAAATGAAACACACATTAACTAGTACTCATATTCTTATTACCAGAACTATCATACTCATTGTCGAGTGTTTGCATCACAAGCACACAGGCCTGCTGCTTCTCGATATAAATAAGCACCAAACGTATCTAAGGTGCCGTTACTCTTTGCCTCACGACACAAAGGCACCAAACGTATCTATGATGCCGTGACTGGGAACGGAACAGTAGTATAGACTTAAAACGTTCACTAATGGTAATTTACATACACAAGCAGCCAATTCACAAAAACAGTGCGGGGATCTTAAAGAGAAAAGGATATATAATGAAATGAAAAAGAAGGCTGAGCTCTAGAAGAAGAAGGGATCAGGAAAGATGAGAGAAGGGCCAATTAAGGCGGGAAAGGAAGAGACTCCCTAAGCCTCGGTTACCCTTATACCGTCGGGGTCGGAAGAGAACAAGTGTTGACCAATGGAGGTCGACAGGAAAAAAGACGGAGAGGAAGCCATGCCGGACTCAGCTGGGATCCCGTGGTCACCAACCCACGTCCCACAAGTTGTGAGCCCCTGGGGGAGAATTCTAGAACGAACGATTTGTGAACTTCTTCCGTCTGAATCGAGCGGAGTTGGAGCAAGTTCATAGAATGATTTTTTTACTCGAAGGGGTGCAATGCTCAAACGCCAATTGGAACTGAAGAAAAATGGGCAGTATTTTTTGAGGTAGGCTATGTACTCGGAGAGCGTGTTGCACATCGACAGTGTGATAGGCAGTCCACGTCTGGCCCAGTACTGCTTTAACCTGCTCTGCGTCTCAATTCACGGCGGTCCCCTCGAAAGATAAAATCACAGAAAATGAGCCGCCCTGCCTAAGCCACCTGCGCGTCAATGTGCGCCGGCCCAAATAATCTCTATCCGGCCCCATCTGGGCCCACTCGTAGTCGAGTAACCTGAAGTGATTGTTAACTCAGTAATGACATCGTTAAAAGAGGTCGTCCTGCTCTGTAATGAGGAACACGCCCCATTTCCCCTCTACGTATAGTGGGAGTCATGTGACACCAATCCCTTGGTTGTGCCAACTGCCAACCTTCATTCCGCTCTCGGCATTCTAGGTAGCCTAATATGTATTAGGCTGTGTTTCTATCTCCCAAAATTTTAATAATGGCACCCCGTGGTGTTCGTTAAGCCGCCATTTTGTTCGCTGCTACGGCCTAGGGTGGGGGCTTAACAAAGAGGAGTGAATCAAAACGATCTAAAAATTTTCCGAGCATGGTCTCCAATCAAAACGTCCCTGATTGGCTGAGCACTTATTGGGTCCTTCCCGCCACACAGCCGCAATCAATTCCGCCATTAACCTCAATTTAACATAACCTAAGTTACTTAAATTACAAATAATAATGTTGGTGAAGGGTGAATGACTTGTGGATTAGTTAAGCCATTTTTAGTGTTTCCTTCTATAGTTTTGTGGGTGGCATTGTGGTTTTTTGGCAATCTCGTTATCTTGTAGACATTAAGATAAATAGTTATATTTCGGGGGCCTATCACTCAGTAGCGGTTTATCACAACAGTAGCAACTATTACGAATAGCTGTACTTTTTTAAGATTTTTCTGCACCTTCGCGAAATAGTGGCGGTGGTTTGAGATTATTTTTGACTACCATTATGGGGTTTTAATAGTTTTTCATAGAGCATTTTTGTTGTCTTGTAGGCATGATTGATTTGACATGTTAGGTCAGCATGTACATTTTTTCTGGTTTTGGGAATAATGCTCATTACTATTAAGTGCAACCGTGTTGACCGACTGAAAGTCATTGAATATTTCGTTTACTAAGGCAACACTGAAATGTGGCTTCCAACACGATATGGACTTGGAACTTATGTTCGCTTAACAAAATAATGATACATCAACAAGTCATCCTTGTAATCTCTGCAAATAGTAAAAATATTTCCCATCCAATATAGGCCTATTCATGTTGAACGGTAGAAAGTTATCAACCTTTATTAAGGAAACACTGAAAAGATGTTCATTTTGATCTAGCCTACTTACTCGGAGTCATCTGCATCAATGTCCCTAGAGGTTCAGTTTTTTAAATTCTCCCTTTTCTATGGTCAAATAACACATGGATGTTCCCTGTTTTCTTAAGGGGATTCAATGATCTTATGCTGAACTAATTAAGAATAGGACATATACCCCAACCCCTTAAAATATGAAGTTATCAGGATAAAAATAATATCCATAACCATCAGAAACTTGAGAACACAGATCAGGAGAATGTTGATCGACCATGGATGCAAGACCAGAAAGTCTTAAAGAGGAGTGTTTCATTTAGAGGCTTGGAACATCATGGTCAAGACCCCTGTACTTAGATGTGTGCTCAATTTGTTTGAAAACCCGTTGACAGATCATAAGTTAATCTATGGCTGGAATCCACTCCGTCCTATGCTAAGCTGTGAGTACTGGGCACCATTAGTGTTCTGTAACTACTGTATCAATTTCTGAAAATTGTGTCATAGGCTTATGCTTAGACAAGTCGCTGAAAATATTCTCTGAATGGTGAATACCAGTAGGCTAGCCTACTTAGCTGCCTCCTTCACTAGCATTTCCAGGCACCTGGTTAGTTGGTAAAATGAAATAGAAAAATCACTTGAATGATTCAAGTTGTCCTTGATTGCCCTCGTGGGACAGTGTACCCCATTCCAGATCTTATTTCAGAATTAGTTTCCTTGACGGAGTTGGAGAAACAGTCACAATACCTATGGTACTACTAGACCTAGTACGGTATATGTAGATGGAAGCATTGTTAGACCAACCACTAGGTAGCTTATGTCCCATTAGTTGGGAATGTTAGGGAATGGGAGATTGGTTCAACATGTCAGCCTATGTTGTTGTATATTTCATTAATGTATGGGATCTAAAAGTGTATCATAGGAATATTAAAGCAAGCCATAATATATTACCAGTTGGTCAATTGGATACAACAATTCAATGAAACATTCTGTTAATTAGGAAGTGTCGTCGGCAACCAGAGAAGCGACACAAGAAAAAATACCTGAGTCTTCCAGGCAGTTGTCATCAACTGTATTTCACATAGAGAAGAATGACTAAAATGGTTCCTCATGAAAAAAACAACTGGTCAATGGCTTGAAAGACAGTAGTAAGGACTTGCATGCTGTCAGTGAAAGTGGAGTTAAGAAAGATGTCTGGAATATTTAAATCAGTAGTTGATAGCCAGGATTTTTAAAATTACCGTAGGTAATTGCACCTTAATATGATTAGTAGCCTACCGGTATGTGCAAGATTTTAAATGGTAGGTTTTCCTGTGAACCAAAAAACAGCTCTTAACATGGATTATGTTCAGGTTAGGCCTACAAGTTATTGGGAGGGAGGTTTATTTTACATACCTGTTGCACATAAAATGAGCTTCTGATTAGAGCTCTGTGGGAATGTTTAAATGGTTGGATGATACAGGGTTTATCAAGCCACTTTCTATGCATCTTTTAAAAACATTTTAACAATTCATAAATTACTGTCATCATTGCAAATGCTGTAATCTGTCATGTTTATTTATGCAGCATGAGGAATTAGGAAACATTGGTAGGATTGGTATATTGAGTGGAGATATAGTAGGATAATATGCAACTGTGTTATGGAAACCTAAGATGTATTTTTATTTCTCAACTTTATTTTCTGTAGACTCCAACACAGCCCACCACCAGGGGAAAAAAAGTGTTGGTGATGTTTAATGAGAGCAAATCTTGAAATACTGTGATTTAAGTGGTTGGTATCAAAAGCTGTATAGGAAAAATGAAAATGTGAAGTCACGCCCAAGTTTATGAAGTCTTGCCAGACTCGGCTGAAATTATCTTCGATGCAAATCAAGTCTCAATAGTTAAAACTTTAGGACGACCTTTGACATGAGCACTATAATAGACCTACATTTAGGATCGACATAGCCTGCAGTAGGTCTTGTGCTACTGTATGCACCTGGGCATGTTTAAAAAAACTCAGCCTGCAGGTTAATAAGGTAGTATATTACTATAAGAAGTTACCAGACTGAGAAACTACATATCAATAATTAAACAAAAAAAGGGTGGCAGTGCAAACTGCACTTTTAATTCTTGCTTCATTAGTTAAACCATAATATTTGTACATAAATACAGTAAGGACTTCACATTACAAACGGCCACTTAAATTATATGCCTTATTAGGTGTAACGATTCGATCCCATAGCTGTTATATTTAAAGGGTTATTCATTTATTATCATGTTATTATTATTATTATTAACTAGTACATCCATGAGATGATTTTTATATCAGATAATTGTAAGCGGTTTTGATTATTATATTCAATTAGATTTTTATTAACAATTACTTGTAAAGAGACGAAGTATTATATATTGCAACAAGACTGGCGATATGGACTAACCCTGTGCGTCACAAACTGAACGACGTAGTAAGAATTACACCACGGCTAACTGCGTCATTTTCCTGAGATGTTAAGAAACCCACAATGGTGTAACCAACACGCCATTTTCTACGGTATATACGCGTCAATATATATTGCAAGTTATGAGTCAAGAATGGAGAAGGCTAAGAGAGAGGGAAGCTGTGACACCACGTGACAAGGAAGTCATTAGTATTTGTACCTGCAACATCGGACAAGAATGGCATTATTCTACAGCTCTTAATGAAGGAAGGAAGTTGTAACCTTGCTTTCTGGGTCCTAATGGACTGAGCACCGAGAGTCGACACTGAACGATGTCTTGCCGACATCTATATCAATACATAAGGGGTTATATCCCTGATCAAGAGTCTTTCTACAGATGGCAACGTACTTAATGAGGATATTTCATAGTAAATGAGATATCACATCATTTTTTTAAACATAAGCGACGTAACATGGAGATCATCGATCATTTCTTAAATATGACGAATCTTCGACTGGGTGAGCCAACAATTCAATAAAACTATCGTCTCTATTATAATTTAACTTCATTTAACTTTCAATTCATTTTAATATTCATTTTCTTTTAAATAATTAATTGCCGCATTGAGTAATTTTAAATTCAATTGTGTGACTATCACTATTCTGTTTTATTAGTATTTTGTTCTTGAGTAAATAAATTCATTTCCTTTAACGTAATGCCTATTTCTTTCATTGTAGTTGGTACTTTAAGGCAATCATACTCCTTGATTAAATACGGATTGGTTAGATGACTTTGTCTCACTACGGCCCGGGTAAGTGGTTCTCGACTCTACTGCTGATAGCCGAGGTTAAATCAATAAATTTCGATTCACTATCTTAAATAGGAATCTGGCGCTCAACAACTTATTATATTACACTATCACAGGTAAGGTCACACCACAGTGTATATTATTTATTCATATCATGTTTGTTTTATTGAACCACAATAGTCATCACCACGTTTAGTTAACTCATTAAAAATGTTACATTTGGCGCCACAAAGTAGGGCACGAAAACCATTCGGTATTTAGTCAGAGGAGTGTATAATTTCAGTGCAAATTGTCAGTGCTTTTGGGGGACAGTGAAGTGAAGTGAAATTTTGGAAGGGCAATTGTTATACGGTGTACTTCGAGATGTCGGAGGAGGAACAGAGGCAGTTGAGAAGTAGGGATGCAGTCAAGAAAGTTAATTATAAGGAGGTTGAT
Organism: Meconema thalassinum; assembly: GCA_946902985.2. NCBI lineage: Eukaryota > Metazoa > Arthropoda > Insecta > Orthoptera > Tettigoniidae > Meconema > Meconema thalassinum. Next base: position 222,479,301 of record OX336391.1, read on the forward strand.
AGCGGTAGCGATGTTGAGAGCGTAGAGAATAATACCAAGATGTCGGAGGTAAATCTTGAGAATAATCCTGAGAGTAATCCTGAAAATAATCCTGAGGTTAACCCTGACATGAATTCAGAGGAAAATCTCGAGACGAATACAGAGGTACATCCTGAGACTAGTGGTAGTCAGGAGAAACAGAAGTCCTTAGAGGTCCATGAAATTTCATTAGCTGATATCTTGAGGGAGATGAATAAAAATAGTCAGGAGATGAATAAAAATAGTAGGGAGATGAAAGAAAATATTGGTAGGCTAAATCAAAATATGGAAGAGAGTAAGAAAGATAATTTAGAAAATAGGAAAGAATTCAATGATAAATTTGAGAAATTAGATAAAGATATGAATAAAAATATGGAAGAGAGTAAGAAAGATAATTTAGAAAATAGGAAAGAATTCAATGATAAATTTGAGAAATTAGATAAAGATATGAATAAAAATATGGAAGAGAGTAAGAAAGATAATTTAGAAAGTAGGAAGGAATTCAATGATAAATTTGAGAAATTAGATAAAGATATGAATAAAAATATGGAAGAGAGTAAGAAAGATAATTTGGAAAGTAGGAAGGAATTGAGTAGAGATTTAGGTGAGAAATTAGATCAGAGTAATCAAAAGATGAGAGAGGATATGAGTAAAATAAATCAGAAGCTGGAAGAGAATAATGTAAAACTAGACAGTGTGGTTAAAGTCAATGAAGGGTTGAGTAAGAAGTATGAGGTACTACAGCAAAGTATTCAGGGGGTGAAACAGGAAATCAGAGGTGAAATTAAGGAGGAGGTAGAGATGAAGGCTAAAGATATTATTAAGACAGTAGATAAGAAATTAGAAGCAGCAGAAAGTAGGATTCAGGAAAGAATAGTAACTGTGATTGAAGAGAAAATAGCAACTCAAGGTGAAAGTTTTAGCAAATTGGTAGAAGTGGAAACTAGGCAGGTGGTAGAGACTTTAGGGGAAACTGCAGTAGAATCAGTAAAGACAGCCTGTAAGGAGACTATAATTGAAAGTAGAATGGAGTCAGACGAGATTTTAGGTGAAAGCAAATTGGAAATAGCGGAGATTTTAGGTGAAATCAGATTAGAGTCAGACGAGATTTTAGGTGAAAGCAAATTGGAATTAGTGGAGACTGTAATTGAAAGTAGATTAGAGTCATTGGAGATTGTAGGTGAAAGCAGATTGGAATCGGAGGAGATCTTAGGTGAGGAACGGCAAATAGCGGAGATTTTAGGTGAAATCAGATTAGAGTCAGACGAGATTTTAGGTGAAAATAGATTAGCGTCAGAGGAGATAGTAGGAGAAAGCATAGTAGAGTTGAAGGAGATTTTAGATGAACGCAGGATAGCTGTAGAAGAGACTATAGAATGTAGCGAAAAAGAAGTGAAGAAGATGAGAGAAAAGATAGGGATAGAAGTAGGTAAGATAAAGAAAGTACTAAGCACCCAAGAGATTAAGATGCAGACAATCATAGATAAGTTAGATAGGCAAACTAGGGAAGAATTTAGTCCTGTGATAGAGGAAGTTAATATGAAATTATTAGTGGCAGAGAAGCGTGCGTTAAGTCATAGTCAGAAGAACATAATTAGTAAACAGGTTAAGAGGAGGAGAGAGATAGATAAGAGGAGAAGCAATGGGCAACGGCTAAAGAGAAAATTAAATATTAGTAGTGGAGAAGTGAAGGGAAGACATGTAGGTAGATATTTTAGAAGTAAAATGAAAGAGAAGAGAATTAAGTTGTTAGTGGAAAAAGAAATCAGAATGAAAGAGAGAAAGAAAGCATATGATGTGCAGTGGCGTAATGAATTAGCCAGACTTGGGGAAATGATAGGAGGAAAGCCGAAGTATAATGTTACTGTTGATGAGTGTAGTCCGAAAGAGGTAGAAAGTAATGTTATAAGAAAAGAGGAAAATGGAACCCTAGAAAGAGATAGAATTGAAGATGAAGATGGTAAGAACGGTGAAATGCCAGAGAAAGTAGTGATGTAAATTTATATTACCGATAGTTACTCTTCCGTATGACTTAAATATTAAGTAATGAAGTTTAATATGACTTAAAAGAGGTAGATAAGAAACCTGCTGTGTGTAATTTTAATTCAGTCGTGAAGTTAGGATGGTAAGGGGCGCGTAGTGCCTACGCTTATTGATTTAGATTGACTAAAATTATTTAATTTTGAAGACAGAGGTTGTCGTGCTATTGAGCAATGCAGGTAAGTTGAATGTAGGTCCTTAAACTGCAGGTAAGTTGGATGAAGTAAGAATTAAATAAAAAAAAAAAAAAGGGTAGGAAGATTATTACATAGGTAAGTAATCGAAAGAAAGTAATAATTATTATGGCAACCATAATTAAGAATATAATGGTAATAAAGATATAATTCAAAAGTGAGTGAAGATAAGATGATACAGTGGTAATAAAACGAATGAGTTGAAGAATTAGGTATTGATTTTTAAAGAAGTTTCAGTTGAGGACAGCGAGGTTATCAGTGGATATATTTTGAGAAATTTATAAGTGGTTTAGAATAGTTAATGGTAATGCGTTGTATGAATTAACCAACATCGGGTTGAAATGAGGAAGTAGTAACTAATTAGGACATCTGATACTTGTTGACAGATATATGTGTGTGTATGTGTGTATTTTCACGTAAATGGACGTGAGTTTGAAGAAGTAAGCCAACGAAGGTAATGCCATTGAGCAATGTGGTTTTTAAAGTTTTGGTAAGATGCCAAATGAAGTTGTTTTTTGAGGAAGTTTTTGGTAAGATGCCAAATGAAGTTTTTTAAGGAGGAAGTTTTGGTAAGATGCCAAATGAAGTTGTTTTTTGAGGAAGTTTTTGGTAAGATGCCAAATGAAGTAGGTTGGAGGAAGTTTTTGGTAAGATGAAGTAGGTCAGCGAGGTATATTCCGTTGAGTTATGAGTTTTTTATGGTATCTACGGGACTACGTGAAGTTAATAAGGGAGTTTTTTTTAAAGTATATATGGATGTATGCACACAAGGTAATAAGAGATTACAAAGGTAAGATTGTCCAAGTTTTTGTTACAGTTACGCACGTTTTAAAGATATTACAAGGCTTGTTATTGAGCTAAACCACTTTGTAGTAAAAAGTTACTGATGAATAATAACGAATTAATGATGTGGTAGATTGTTGTCCTACACACAGGTTAAAGTAAAGATAATAATTATAATTAAAAGGTTGACATAATATTTACTAATATTGAAAGGAATTTGTTATAATTCGACGTTTGAGGATTTAAAGATAAATCATTTTTTTTAGTAGACAGGAAATTAAAGTTTTATTTATGTCATACGGAGTTAGTAAAGATAAGTTTAATATTTTGAAGACAAGAATAAGTTAGTAATGTAAGGTGAGTATACCTAAGGGGTAATAATGAAGTTTCAATTAAAGGTAGGTGTAATTTACGCAGTTAATTTGGTAGAGCAGAAAGTATCTGAACTGTGTTAGAACTCAGAACTTGCTTTATGAAGTGATTATGGGAGAATATTTGCGAATTAGGAGTGTCGGTGTTATTAACTATCAACTGAAACACTGTCATTATTTGAGGAAGACAATAGTTAGGAAAGCAAAGGGTGATGTTATTATTCCAAGGAATTAGTCGAAGCATGTAAGATTTTTTAGCTGAAATTTAATGTGTTATTGGTCAGTAAGAGGTGACCTGTAACAGTAAGAAGAAGTGGGATTATACCACGAATAGGGGAAGTTTTTGTATGTGACGTGTGAAGTCACGATGAGTTTTGAGAGATTCTGGTATAGCAAGAGTGAGCTATAGTCCAGGCGGTCAGAACAAGTAGGAAGTGGTGTTTGGAGGACACGGTACTTAATTAAGAGTTTTGAGAGAAAACTAAGGGGGGTTTTTAGGCATTCAGCAAAAAGTCAAATCATGAATAGACTAAGTTCAAAGTATAAGAGCATTAATATTTTGTGGAACGAAATATTTATTCCGAGGAGTTTGTCATGTGTTTTTGTGAAATAGTTTAGTGATATACGTAATTCAGGTATTGAGTAGTATTTTGTCCAAGTCTTAATCATTTTGTTATGGTAAGGTATGAATGACGATAGAGTAAAGATATCTCGACACTAAGTTAAATTTTATAAGATGAACGAGAAGTCAGATTTTATGTTTATTTGTGATTTTGAAAATTCAAGTTATTGTTTTCGAGAAGTAGTGAAGAGGAATTATGGTTTTATGAGAAGTTAAGAAGTCGTGGAGACTTAGGAAGTATTAATTTGGAAGGAGGCGGCCGTGGCCTAAGAAAGAATTAAGCCACGAAGGCAGGTGAGTAGTAACTTGGATATTTAAATGAACTGTTTAATAACTGCTTTGAGGTATTTCGATGTCATTATGTATTTGGGGAAATATTTACATGTATGACATATGCACTGAAATAGGAATTGTCTTAGGTATCTTGCTAAGTTATTTTTTTCTTCAATTATTGAAATTTTACTGCATTTGAGTAATCCCTTTATAAAGACGAAAGGAATATTGTATTGTTTGCATCCTATTATCGTGTGCTGTAATAGTTATTATGGGTTAATCAGCTGGTATTACAACAATGTACTTCTACGCCAGACTGATATACAAAAACTACGTTCAAAAGAGATGAAGCCAAAATTGTATGTCATGCATACGATCACCGAAATATAAACGAGTGCAGCGTTGACATATATGTCAAAAATAAAAGTGAAGGGCATTTTATATGTATATTTTTTACAGCTCGTTTAATACATAAAGAAGAATGAACATTATGAACATTTGGAAGAATGAGATGAATGAAAGTTAAAATATGATTTTTTTGTGAAGAATACATTTATGTATATTTTTTTTACAACATATATAAAGAAGAATGAACATTATGAACATTTGGAAGAATGAGAAATGATAGTACAAATATGTAAAGTGAAAAGAGTATGTTCTTGTATATCTTTATGTATTGTTGAAGGGTATTATTTGTATGTTGTCGTTATGGGGGTATTAATATTTAAATTTGTATTCATTTGTGTAGGATGTGTAGTGATATAAATAATGTTACATTTTATTTTAAATTATTTATATCAGGGGCGATTGTAACGATTCGATCCCATAGCTGTTATATTTAAAGGGTTATTCATTTATTATCATGTTATTATTATTATTATTAACTAGTACATCCATGAGATGATTTTTATATCAGATAATTGTAAGCGGTTTTGATTATTATATTCAATTAGATTTTTATTAACAATTACTTGTAAAGAGACGAAGTATTATATATTGCAACAAGACTGGCGATATGGACTAACCCTGTGCGTCACAAACTGAACGACGTAGTAAGAATTACACCACGGCTAACTGCGTCATTTTCCTGAGATGTTAAGAAACCCACAATGGTGTAACCAACACGCCATTTTCTACGGTATATACGCGTCAATATATATTGCAAGTTATGAGTCAAGAATGGAGAAGGCTAAGAGAGAGGGAAGCTGTGACACCACGTGACAAGGAAGTCATTAGTATTTGTACCTGCAACATCGGACAAGAATGGCATTATTCTACAGCTCTTAATGAAGGAAGGAAGTTGTAACCTTGCTTTCTGGGTCCTAATGGACTGAGCACCGAGAGTCGACACTGAACGATGTCTTGCCGACATCTATATCAATACATAAGGGGTTATATCCCTGATCAAGAGTCTTTCTACAGATGGCAACGTACTTAATGAGGATATTTCATAGTAAATGAGATATCACATCATTTTTTTAAACATAAGCGACGTAACATGGAGATCATCGATCATTTCTTAAATATGACGAATCTTCGACTGGGTGAGCCAACAATTCAATAAAACTATCGTCTCTATTATAATTTAACTTCATTTAACTTTCAATTCATTTTAATATTCATTTTCTTTTAAATAATTAATTGCCGCATTGAGTAATTTTAAATTCAATTGTGTGACTATCACTATTCTGTTTTATTAGTATTTTGTTCTTGAGTAAATAAATTCATTTCCTTTAACGTAATGCCTATTTCTTTCATTGTAGTTGGTACTTTAAGGCAATCATACTCCTTGATTAAATACGGATTGGTTAGATGACTTTGTCTCACTACGGCCCGGGTAAGTGGTTCTCGACTCTACTGCTGATAGCCGAGGTTAAATCAATAAATTTCGATTCACTATCTTAAATAGGAATCTGGCGCTCAACAACTTATTATATTACACTATCACAGGTAAGGTCACACCACAGTGTATATTATTTATTCATATCATGTTTGTTTTATTGAACCACAATAGTCATCACCACGTTTAGTTAACTCATTAAAAATGTTACATAGGCATAACCTACAAATTACATGTCATGAAATTGGTAAATATAAGCAGACAGCAACATCAATATGCAATGGTCTATAATGTAGTTTTATAGTGCACAAAAGGTTTTTGTACTGAATGTATTTCGAACTGATGAATAAAACTGGTGGAAACGACAGCCAATTGATTTACATTCATTACATCCAAAGTAGTAGAAACTTTCAGTTGATTGGCAAGAGTGTTGATTTGTACTTTTATTTTCACAAATTTTGATGAACAGTGTCACGCTTCAATTTAAATATAAACGCACATACAATTCCTCATCAATAAGTGATTTGCACTTCATACTGTCATGAACTGGAATAGATTTCTAGCAATTTAATTGATGTAGAAATCTATTCCTCTCCCCGCCATGTTGGTGATAATTGTAAACAAACCCGCGGGCAGCCAATGGCTGGTAATAATTGCCAGCCAATAACAAGCCAGGATGACGCGGATCATAATTCGCGTTTCACTCTCATTGCGTTTTAACTTGAGGTGAGGAATCAGCTGTTCGTTAACGCCACGGGGTGCTATTATTAAAATTTTGGGAGATAGAAACACACCCTTAGAGGTGATGAACGTAGTTATATTGCTCAACGGGGGACATCAGTGGCATAACTAGGATTTGCTTCTGGAGGGGGATTAGCGGAGCCGGTATGTTATGAAGAGCGTTTTACTACGTCTATTTACTTGCCTTATAATAGTAATAATAATAACAAGTAGTTCCTTGAACAACTATACAGCCTATTTTCATATATCCTACTTATGGTAATTGCCTCTATCAACATACAAAATATCATGAATATCTATGACTTTAGTCATTATTCTAGGTTTTCCCGTATTGATTATGATATATTATACCAATATCCACTTTACAATACAACAATTTTTATCATTTTAAATGATCTTGTCGACTTCGTCGTTACGCTGGGTTCTGGCGTTACGTTACGGTGACGGACGGACAGATGCACTGAGGTGTGTGACGTCATAGTACCGCTCGGTGCATGTGTACCCCGACAATCTCTACTTCGTTAGTATAAGACAAAAATCCCCGATTCTTGGATGTCACGGGGAATCTCGAGAACCACTGGATGGATTTTGATGCGGTTTTCACCATTCTGTAAAGGATATCTCGGGGAAGGATTCTGTAGAAAATAATTTATGTATGATCAAAGGAAGCCAAGCAGTAACGATTTCAGTGAAAAAGTCGAAAACAAACTTGGCGTCCGTGTGCTTCTTAAGCTTACGCTGGGCAAACCGTTAAAAATATCAGTATACTATGAGCGTGAGAATTGGTCAGCATGAAAAGTTCTACAAATAATTCCGCGAGAGCATATCTCTAGGTTCAATACATTGTCCACTATAAGTGTTTGTAGACTGGATGGAAGGGGCACGTCCCCGCGCGCTCTGTTGAGTGTGCGGCATTACCAGCACTGGACCTTGCTTTGCCCTTGGTTTGCCCTTGCCCTTCGTGAGTAATTTTAAACAAGATAAGCAAGATAAGTATTATGCAGATGATTTTCTAACATGTCAAGAGTCTTTGGCTTCGAGGGAAGCGAGAAGCCTCCAGCCTCTCTAGCATATTTCAGCATTTGTCGCATTTAAAATGATACAAAGTCTAGTCTTTCAGACTGACTGTCACTTTTTTATACGATGTCCTTACACTCTTAGATACATGTTTCGGCTCTGTGAGCCTTCTTCAGTCAAAACATATTGATGATTCTTATAAGACAGTCTATGTGTTGATCTTGCCCACACACTTGCAGTACCAAGGCCGATCAGTTTGCCAGTGATCAAAGGCAGACCAACAACAATACAAATGTTACATATCCTTCAAAGAGTGAGGTGTTATCTCAAGCGTCTTCAATTCTACGGTATGTAAATAATTGGTCAATTTACTCTGGGTTTATGCTTAGCTTTCCATTTATTTTTATTATTTTCGCGTAACAGGTTGTTGACAAAGTTTTAAGCAAGTAACGTCCGCTCTCCCGTAGCCACAAGGATTTCTCATACACGTTCTTGACAAGATACTTGTTCAATGGGGTAAGTTTATGCCCAAATTTTAAAATCTGTTTCAGTTTCCCAATAACATGTAGATTATCAGGACCCCCACCCCCAAACCCCCACTTTTTTACAGTTACAGGTCCTGTGTTTGATCTGGGATTTCAACGACGAAGGGCCTATGACCTGAATTTCGGCACATAGTCAAATTCTTTAAGCATTTTATGTCTATTTTTAAATAACTCTGACGATTGTAAAAATATTTTTTTAATGTTTTTTAACAAGATCAACACATAGACTGTCTTAGGAGAATCATCAATGTGTTTGACTGAAGAAGGCTCACAGAGCCGAAACATGTAAGTTATCTAAGAGTGTAAGGACATCGTATAAAGAATTGTTGTATTGTAAAGTGGATATTGGTATAATATATATATATACAAAAAATCAGTTTGATTGCTGTCAAACATTCATAGATATTGAGAACTAGCCTATCTAAATATTTCGGATGTTTGCCAGGTTGGATTTTGATATATGTAGGTCATACAGTTATGTACTATTAGATGACAGTTTTTGCGAAAGTTCATTATTCAAACGTTCACTTCGATCGCATGATTAATACACAATAAATAAAATCTTAATTTTCAAATTGCGCACAGCCGCCTTCTTAAGGTTATGAGAACAATTGAACTAAATTAGATGCCAGTGCATTACAATGTAAATAAACATTTACTGTACCATATTTCACTGCACTCAGATGGTTAGATCGCGAGACAAGTCTATTAAAAAGTTTCAATTTTACTTGGCCGCCATGTTCGTTTTGTAGTTAACAGGTTTTTGAAAGTCTCATAGGTAAACTTCTAGTAGTGGCCTTTATCAGCGTACAATATTTCAGGGTGATATGAGTATTAGTTTCTGAGATATAGAATGCCCGTGAAATATTTTGCACAGCCGCCATGTTGGATTGATGAGACGTAATAATATTTGAAGGGCAGGGTCGGGGTCGACAAAATAGTACTATGACCTTACCGAGTTTTGTTGAAATCGCTCCAGCCGTTTAGAGGTTATTTGGTGGCAACACACACACAATTACACACACACACACGGACAAAAGGTGATCTCATAAATGAAAATAGGCTAACAATCGCGCACAACTTGCCTTATAAGCGCCTAATAAGGCAGAACTATTTATTTTCAAATGTTTTCTTTAGTTTCTGTCTGTCTCTTTTCCTTTATAAAAGTTTAGGTTTTGTGTCTGTTTTTTGTTGTGTTGTGATTTTGTTTCTGTTTCTTTGTCTGTTTTTTGTTGAGATTTTGTTTCTGTTTCTTTTTTGTTTTTATTGTGTTGTGGTTTTGTTTCTGTTTCTTTGTTTGTTTTTTGTAGTGTTTTGATTATTTTTCTGTTTCTTTGTTTGATTTTTGTTGTGTTGTGATTTGGTTTCTGCTTCTTTGTTTATTTTTAGTTGTGTTGTGATTTTGTTTCTGGTTTTGTGTTTGTTTTTGTTGTGTTGTAATTTTGTTTTTGTGTTTGTCGTTTTATGCTTTTGATTAAAATTTTTGCTTTTCGTTTTGTGCTTTTGTGTTTGCTTTTCCTTCCTTTTTTTGAAGTTTGTGTACTTGCTATTTGCTTTGTGTGGGGAGCTTGGGCAAAAGCTAACATTTTCATTGCACACGCATTCAATGGTACCTAGTGCTTCTAAAATGTTGGGCTTTATAGGTAGAAATTCTCAAGATTTTGTCGTCACAACTGTATAGAATGATTGTTCAATTCTTTTGTTAGACGCGGACTAGAATATGGATCCAGAGTTTGGAATTCCTGGTACTTGAACCACATTAGTGAAATTGAAATGGTTCAGAATAAAATCCTCAGGCACCTGCAGTAACTAACAATATCACGGCTATTTATCCGAAATATGATAGCTCTGGAAGTCTTGTAAGTTACTTGAATTATAAATCTCTGGCTAACAGACGAAAAATTGCAATTCCTGTTTTTGTCTTCAAAGTATCCAATAACCTTATGTATAGTCCGTATTTAATATCACTGTTTAATTTACTTGTGCCACCTCCCTCAACTCGACCTATGTTTATTACATTTTACTGCACAAGAACTTGAACAGAAGTACAATTGAATCATACAATGAACATTCAATAGCAACCAACCATGACTTATTGAGTTCCTTTGTTTCTGCCTTCTGTGAGATCACATGAACTCGTGCATTCTTCTTATCAATTTCCTGCACAGAGTTATTTTATTCTAGTATTTAGTTGTAGAATTAATTTTGATTTCAAGCTGAAAATTCTGCCTTGGGTGATGCATTTCGCTCAATATGCACCGGTAAACAACTTCATGACTGATGAGATTAACTTGCCATCTTCAGAATGGACAGGTCTCTTAAAACTAAATGTAAATTAAGCCAATCCCAGAGGAGTCCCTGGTAATAATGGAGGATATACGGGCAATTAATTCCCTTTGTAGAAGATGTACAAAGGAGACTGAAACACCAAGTCATGTACTTGGAAATTGACCTTTTAATTCTTTGCTTATTAACAGAAGACATAACAGAATTAAACATTCAATCATCAACATGCTGAGCAATAAGGGATTTGAATGCTACGAGGAAGTGCACGCACTCGACTCTCAAGGGACGAGCCGTCTTGCTGACACACTGTAGTTCCATTTAAGAACACATCTAAAGAAGCCTATATTCTTGATCCAACCATTCAGTTTGAGAAGAATGCACCAGATCAGGCTAAAGAGGTTGACGAGTAGAAAAAGGCCATCTAGGAAGATTGCGTTCCGTACTTTCGGAAAATATTCGGAGACAGGTACAGGATTCACACTTTCAATGTGCGAGTAATGCCATTTGGTGCCAGGGGCACTATCTATCGAGAAGTTTTGGAACTGTTCTAGAAGCTTGGCATAGATCACCTGATCACTCTTGCTGAGGGTATCATAGATGATTCTGTGGCCATATTGCAGCACAATATTTACAAGAGTGCCAACACCTGACATACCACTGTAAAATACCACTGGATTTTATATTGTGAACAAGTAGTTCCGTGAAGAACTATACAGCCTATTTTCATATATCCTACTTATGTTAATTTCCTCTATCAACATACAAAATTTCAGTTTGATCGCTGTAATAGATTCGTAGATATTGAGAACCGACTAAATATTGCGGATGGTCGCCATGTTCGATTTTTATTATGTAGTTCTTAGAGTTATGTACTGTTACATGAAGATTATTGTATAGGTGTAGTATTCAAACTTCAATCGTATGATTAGAACACAAGAAGTAAAAAAGAGATTTTAAAATTTCGCCCAGCCGCCATCTTAAGGTTATGTAAGCAATTGAACGTAGGTAGATGTCTGTGCATTACAATGTGTATAAACATATACTGTACCAAGTTTTATTGCGTTTGGTTGGTTAAATCGCGAGAAACGTCTATTTAAATGTCGCAAATTCGCGTGGCCGCCAAGTTGGTTTTGTAATTACCAGTTTTTCAAAAGTCACATAGGTGAATTTCTAGTAGTTCCCTTTATCACCGTACAAAATTCCAGGGTGATATCGGTAATAGTTTCGGAGGTATTGAATGCTGGTGAAATATTTCGCACAGCCGCCATGTTGGATTGGTGAGACGTAACAGAATTTGAAGGTCGGGGTCGTCCGGAATAGTGCTATGAACTTACCGAGTTTCATTGAAGTCGCTCCATCTGTTTAGAAGTTATTAGGGGGGGACACACGAATCAATCACACACACACAGACACACGGACTAAAGGTGATCTCATAAGCCTATTTTTTCATAGATGAAAATAGGCTAAAAAGAATGTTTATTAATGAATTGTCCTAACAAGGATTGAGGTGTATGCTGTGCCTTAAGGCATCTTGCGGGAAACCAAGCAGCTATATTGTAAATATATTCTTCTTATAGAATTATGTGTAACCAAATGTACCTGTGTTTCTTTTTTTATTAGGTATATGTCTGTTAGAAGCACACTAAATCCAAATCTCTACTTAGTATAAAACAAAGTCCCCGATTCTTGGATGTCACGGGTAATCTCGAGAACCACCGGATGGATTTTGATGCGGTTTCCACCATTCTGTAAAGGATATCTCAAGGAAGGTTTCTGTAGAACATAATTTATTTATAATCAAAGGAAGCCAAGCAGTAAAGATTTCAGTGAAATAGTTGAAAAAATAACCAGGCGTCCGTGCAATTTTAAGCTTAAAATGGGCAAACCATTAAAAATATCAATATACTATGAGTCTAAGAATGGTTCTGCATATAAGTTCTACAAAAAATCCGCGAGAGCATATCTCTATCTTCAGTACATCGCTCACTATAAGTGTCTTTACGCTTTCATTTCTTCCAACGATCTCCATTCAATTACTGAGGCGACTGTTTACGAGTTAGGTAGGGGCGAGCCTATCACCCCATTTATAGCCTAGCTAGCGGGAGAGCCTTTTACCCCCAGATACAGCCAGCTTAAAACTGTCGAGTCGTTGTTGAGTTAAGACTTCAGAGACTTTCCCTGGAAGTGCAACTCGGCTTTTCTTCATTTCGCCTGTGAAATTTTCATTCCGCAAAATACACAGTCAAGTTAAGATTGGAAGGAAGGGGGATTATAGGTCGTAGTTCAATGACATCGAAAAGAAAAGCACTTATCACGTAATTCATGCATAACTGTTACCGTGCGAAGCCGCCGGATTGCTAGTGAAGAATAAATAATAAAATGAGACATAATCAATTAAATTAAAACTACACGTTTTCGTGTGTGATCTCGATAGCATCTGATTCGTTGTATGTGCACCTATCAATGTGCCAAAGCTCGAATATGAACAGTTTAGTTTAAGCAAAACGTTTTACACGAGTAAAGGGAAATATTACTGAATAAGTATAAACATAATCTAGTAGGTTGGTTGGTGCCTCAGTTTAGGGGCTGCGAAAACGCGGTCATGTAGCCCCGTGTACTTTGGGTGTGTGTAGAATCTGTCTGATAACCGGTGTTAATTGTTATGGCTGTATTAGTGTATGTTATCTGTAATTCAGGTAAGAACTGCAGACACTCACCTTACAAGTAGTTCCTACTGTTGCTACCAAATGCCACCGTCAATGACAACTAGTTCTGAACATAGTTACTAGATGCCACCTCAATCAGCTCCTGGCGACGAACGGTGGAACCAAAGAGCGTGAGTCAACTCTAACCTATAATTTAGCTTCACACAAGTGTAATTAGTGGAAGGTTCTTTATCATGCCATAAATCTATGGCATGGGACCGCCGGCGTTACTTCCCCTCCAAATAAAAGCATACGGAAGGATTTTTAAAGCTCTTAAAATCTCCCACGACATCGACCGGGTTTGAACCCGCGATCTTGGGTATAGAAGCTCATAATCTAGTTGTTTGTCAATAAAATGATTGGTTTTATACAAAGTAAAAACATCATCGAATTACGTATTACTATTATTTGGCGCTGGCAGGGATTGATCACCCTATTCCCACCCCCGTAGTTACGACACTGGAGGAGATACAGCCCTTTATTATGATCGATCTTCGATTTCTTGTACTTATCTGCTACTTGCTTTTCGCTGATGAAAGTTTGTTAAGTCTTTTCTACGTTTGTTGGCATTTTGGCTTAGACTGAATCAGCTGGTTTCGGTTAGCGATCATAAAGGCGTTTAAGAGGTTTGGTTGGTTGGTTCTTAAGTTTAAAGGCTGCGACAACGCGGTCATGTACCCTCGTGTACTTTGGGTGTGTGTAGAATCTGTCTGATAACCGGTGTTAATTGTGATGACTCTATTAGTGTGTGTTATCTGTTTTTTTAATTTAAGTACTGCAACTTAGAATTTTTCAAACAGTTCCTACTTTTGCCGCCAAGCGCCACCGTCAACGACTTCTAGGCCAAGTTCAGAACGTAGCTACTAGACGCCACCGCAGTCGGCTCTTGGCAACGAACGTAGAAACCTAAAAGCGTTGTTTACATTCCTAACCTATACAATTTAGCCTCACACAGGTGCAATTAGTGGAAGGTTCTTTAACATGCCATTATCTATGACATGGGACCGCCGGCTTTACTTCCCCTTCGAAGGAAGGCATACTGAGGGATTTTTAACGCTCTTAAAAAATCCGACGGCTTCGGCCGGGTTTGAACCCGCTATCTTGGGTATAGAATTTAAGAGGTTTAGTGAGGGTATTTTTGTGTTGATTTTGCAGATTATTGTTTATCTGTAATGCAGATAATAATGCATTTGTGGTTGTCCCTTGGTACAATATTTTTTTTTAAATTTATAATGTTCCACGTTATACTCCATCTGCAATCGGTATATTCTCCATAGTGTTAGGAGAAATTAAGTAATGATTAACCTTGGAAAAGGGAGTCTGTTTTGTGCAATTTGCAAAAAAAAGCAATCATTTACAGAGAGAAATAAGCCGCTGAATGGGCAGACACACTATATACACTGACCGGCAAAAAAGTGGAACAGTTAAAAAAAGTAATATAAATAGTATAAATATAGCCTTGAAAAAGATTTAATCACATTTTAAAAGCTTTTCATGCATTAGAACAAACATCTGAAACATCCGTGAATAGAAATTGATAATATGACATTTCTTAGGGTGGTTTATTACCACCAATTACCCCCAATCCTCGATGAGCCTATCTTAATGGTTTTATGGCGGGAAGCGGACTGGAAGCGTTTAAGGTTTATGAGTGTTGCCGCTCGCTTATTGTTGTTCTAGGGATAACAACTGGCACTTGTTGAACACGTGTGAACCATTGTCACACATTTTAGCAAGTTATCCATTTGCAGTTCACACTAAAACATGCCTCTTAGCCGTGAAGAAGCTGCACAGGCAGTTGCATTGGTGGAGGATGGCCGCAGCTTCCGTTATGTTGCTGAGGTCATTGGATCATATCTCGGTAGCATACATCGTGCAGTGCAACGTTGCAGAGAGCTCCGAACATAGACAGGAGACGAGGGTCAGGCCGTAGAAGAAGCACAAGTGCCAGGGATGATAAATTTCGCACCCTCCAAGTTCTGCGTGATCGGCATACCACAGCAGTTCAGGCACGAAATCAACTGGAAAATGTCAGAAATGTGAGAGTGAGTGATCGAACAGTAAGAAGAAGGTTTGAAGAAGCTCATCTTTCGTCCAGGAGACCTGCACGTGGACCCGCACTCGAACGACATCACAGAGAGGCGCGTCTTCGCTTCGCAAGGCAGCATCTGGGATGGACCCACGAGCAGTGGGCCTCTGTTCTCTTCACTGACGAGAGTCGCTTTAACCTTAGATCTCCTGATGGAAGAGAAAGAGTGTGGAGAAGGCGCGGGGAGAGGTACAGCCCTGTTGCTTTCTCCTCCAGGACTCCATTTGGTGGTGGCTCGGTTATGGTGTGGGGTGGCATCAACGTTATGGCCCGCACTGAGTTGGTGTGCATCGATCACGGGACACTCAATTCCCAAAGGTACATCGAAGAGATCCTGGTGAACCATGTGATGCCCTTTGCGCCTTTCATTGGTCAGAATTTCGTGCTGATGCAGGATAATGCCCGCCCTCATACTGCTCGCTGTGTTGTACAATATCTGCAGGAAGTGGAGATTCAATCCCTGGACTGGACAGCTCGTAGTCCTGACTTGAACCCTGTCGAACATGTATGGGATACGCTTGGAAGGAACGTCAGACAGCATGACCACACCATCTTGGCACAACTGAGAACATCGCTGCTGGAGGAATGGGATCGCATCCCGGCAGATGCCATTTGACGAGTTGTGAACAGTATGCCTGAGCGTTTACAAGCTGTCATAGACGCTAAAGGTGGAAACAGCCGTTTTTAGTGACCAGTGCACTTGCAGTGCAGTGCAAACATTAATACTGTTTTGTTTGGCAATACGTTTGATAAACACCAGCCCAAAAGAGCATTACTAAAAAATAGAAAATTGTAAGATTTGCAAAATGTAACGAAATTTGTGAGTTAAAGCGTGTTGTAAAACATGATTCGGTATTTTCTGTTGCCAACCATCTAAATTTACATGAATAATGCAAATATTGGAAAACCGATACATTTTAGTGGCATAAATTAAGAAATTACTTAAAAAATTAAAGTGTTCCACTTTTTTTGCCGGTCAGTGTAGTTATTACGGTGTTGGAAGTCATTTTTAGCTTATTTTCATTTATGAAAAAATAAGTTTATGAGATCCCCTTTTGTCCGTGTGTGTGTGTGTGTGGGTGTGTGTGTGTGTGTTCGTGTGTCCCTAATAAAATCTAAACGGCTGGAGCGATTCCAATGAAACTCGGTAAGGTCATAGCAAAATGTTCGCCGATCCCGACCGTGCCCTTCAATTTTTTTTACGTCTTACCAAAACCAACACGGCGGCTGTGCGAAATATTTCACCGGCATTCTATATCTCCGAAACTGTTAATGATATCACCGTAAAATTTTGTTCAGTGATAGAGAGCATTACTAGAAGATCATCTATTAGACTTTCAAAAACCTGTTAAATACAAAACGAATATGGTGGACAGGTGAATTTGAAATATTTAAATAGACTTGTCTCGCGATTTAACCATCCAAACGCAGTGAAACTTGGTACAGCAAATGTTTATGCACATTGTAATGCACTAGCATCTAATTTAATTCAATTGTTTACATAACCTCAAGATGGCGGCTGTGCGAAATATTTCATTGGCATTATATAAATCCGCAACTATTATTGATATCACCCTTAAATTCTGTACGGTGATAAAGGGCACTGCTAGAAGTTCACCTATGTAACTTTCAAAAAGGTGTTGACTACAAAACGAACATGGCGGCCCAGCAAATTTGAGATATTTAAATAGACTTTTCTCGCGATTTAACCATCCGAACGCAGTGAAACTTGATACAGGAAATGTTCATACACATAGTAATGCTCTGGCATATAATTTAGTTCAATTGTTCACATAACCTCAAGATGGTGGCTGTGCGAAATTTTAAAATTACGTTTTTATTCCTTGTTTCCTAATCATGCGATCGAAGTCAACGTTTGATAATGAACCTGCGCAATAATCGTCATCTAATATTGCATAACTCAATGGCTTTCCTAGGCCTATATAAAATCCAACATGCCGACAATCTGAAATATTTAGATGGTTCTCGATATCTATTAATCTATGACAGTAATCAAACTGAAAGATTGTATGTTGACAGAAGCTATAGACATAACTTCACGTATGGGCCTTTTAATAACCTGGTGATCACAAATTCAACATAGCGGCGTCGCGAAATGTAAATATTTAAATGGACATTTCTCGCGATTTAGCTATCCGAACACAGTGAAACTTGGTACGGGAAATGCTTATACAAATTGTAATCCACTGGCATATAAGTTATTTAAATTGTTTTCAAAACCACAAGATGACGGCTGAGCGGAATTTTAATATCTTGCTTTTATTTCTTGTGTCCTAATCATGCAATTGAAGTTTGAATAATACACCTACAGAATAATCTTCATGTAATAGTACATGATCCTAAGGCGTACATGTATAAAAATCCAACATGGCGACCATCCGAAATATTTAGACGGTTCTCAATGTCTACGAATCTATTACAGCAATCAAACTGGAATTTTGTATGTTGATGGAGGTAATTAACAGTAGGATATATAATAATAATAATAAGCATAATAATAATAATAATAATAATAATAAAAATATCGTATGGCCTGGGGTGCCGGGTGCAAGCGTTGTAATTTGACATACAGAGGGCAGCATGCGTGTCTAATTTTGTTGTACCTTGGAGCACTATGAAAGTCAAGGAGGTTAGATATCTAAGCTCCATGGCACTATAGCGCTTTCTAGTAGAGAAAGGAGGAACTTGAGTGTGGGCAGAAAATTCCGAGATTAATTTTGCCATTATCATCACGGCCTACTGAATTCAAATGGGTTATTTAACATGCCAACAACGTATGACATTTGTGTCGTGATTTTTGTTGCCTTTCAAAAATCACTTACCATGGCCAGGAACGAACCTGCAAGTTTGGGGTTGGTAATCCGACACGATAACCACTCACCCACCGTGGCAAGCAGTAGGATATATGATAATAGGCTATATAGTTCTTCACGGAACTACTTGTTTAGTGTTGCCTAAGTAATCGACATTTTATGTACCCAATTGTAATGAGTGGTTTCCTATTCCAGAAAACAAAATTTACATGAGATTAATAAATACACTTGGATGACCAGTTTCGATCGTCAAGCGGTCATCATTAGGCTACTAAATCTATGCCTAAAAGTATCGGTTATGATATGTACACTTAGTTAGTTGCAGTAGGAGTTAAACTAAAACAACTAGCCTAGTCAATATATATGTGATTTTTGTTAAGATACTGAAAGTGATGATTGACCTTCAAATTTTCTTGCTTATTGTGGTTATGTGATGGTTTTTAAAAGGCGAGGTTCGAGTGGATTGTGAACCTAACTGCTTGAGTGGTTTTGCAGTCCAGCTGCGAACAGACACTCTCGTTACTGCCTGCAATGAACTGGGAGCACATTCCTGTGTAACCGTTATCTATTATCCTCCTAGGCTTCCTCCCCCACCCTCAGCATTCCTATCTGTCTGTGTTCATCTAATATTGTAACATATATTTTGCCCGTTCAGACCGGAGTCCGCACGACCACATATGCATTTTACCAAGAATCAGTCAGCACGAGAGTCAAAATATCCCGGGGCGCCAGATGGGTTAAAGCAAATCGCAAAACGACATCAAATAAAAAAAAATGCCTTACTGATTTTTGGCTCAATGCAACAATAAGGATAGAAGGAGATTCAACTGGGCATAACACATCATGTAAAATTATCTCATTTTATTCTGAATTTAAAATTGACTGCAAAATAAAATGCTCAAAGCAGCATCATTCATGTGTGGCGACCCACATAACTATTTACACAATGTACAGAAATTTTCCAACACATTGGACAATTATCTTTGGAGACACAAGTCTGATTATCAGTCCTGTAGACTGTGTTCCAAAATTATATCCATTATTTATGATTAAGAAGCCTCCGTGGCTTAGGCGTCAGCACGCCGGACTCTCACCGGTGGGTCCGTGGTTCAAATCCCGGTCACTCCATGTGAGATCTGTGCTGGACAAAACGGAGGCAGACAGGTTTTTCTCCGGGTACTCCGGTTTTCCCTGTCAAAATTTCATTCCAGCAACACTCTCCACTATCATTTCATTTCATCTGTCATTCATTTAATCATTGCCCCAGAGGAGTGCGTCAGGCCTCGGCAGCCGGCACATTTCACATCCTCGCCGCTAGATAGGGGCTTCATTCATTCCATTCCTGACCCGGTCGGAGACTGGAAGCAGGCTGTGGATTTTTTCATTTATGATTAAATCCAGTTCAAATTTAATTGTCTTTACTGGAAATACTGTAGTTCACTGGTTGAATTTTTACATAATATTAACACTCGTAGAATAATTGTTCATAGAATTTTTAACTTTCACTTATTTTTCCAGTTTTCAAAAAATATTGTCAAAAAAATATTATTATCTCTGAATCAACACAAATTATGTACACATATTAATAACAACATTTGAAAAGTATCTGACCTTTGAGCATAGCATCGAAGAACTGTGCGAAGCACAACAAAATTAATTGTTCTTCTGACATTATACGTTTCGAGAAGTGACTCGATTATGAACTTCAAGTTCCTAACAAAATATATGATTTCTGAATCATCAACTTGATCAATAAATTGTTGGACCATTCAACTATTCGATTTTCCACTTGGAATCATTATTAAGAAAAATATTTATATTTGTGGCCATTTTAGTAACTTTCACAACTTGCAATTCTTGAACAGAATGCGGAAATAAGAATTGTAGCTTCATAATAAATTCATTTAGTTCATGACACTAGGATTGAAAACATCCTTCAAATTATTCGTGGTTATAGAATTATTTTTAATTGGCAGTGGCCCATTCTATTATTTGTGTAAGAACACAATATCCCAACAACAACGGCAAAGGTCTTCCTCTGAAGAAGAATAAAATACTATCATGACAAATCCGGGTTCTAGCAAAATCAAAGTCTTAATGGAATCCGTAAACAAGGTTGAAATAAGAACTGATGGTTTTTAAGAAATAACCTTTGGGTCATTCATACAACGCAATGTGTAGTTCCAATACTCCTTCTTTAACACTGAGTCATCGAACCTGCTATTTGATTGATGCTCAAATAAAAACCTCCTCATTCCTGCGACTTAAACATGCGCACCTGGAAATGGCATTTCAACTACTCCACACACATAAATTTTCTTCCCAAAATTTATACAATAAATCAAGCCTCTGCTTATTATCACAACTGGAAGATTTATAAAATTACAAGTTTATTTTATTTTACCATTCAGTTCAAACCGTGAAGTTACCACACTTATGATACTCTCTATTTCACTTTCGAATGTGTATCTACGTCATGATTTTATATAAATACAAAAATATCCTAATTGATACAAATATCATTTGCTTCCCGTTTCATGCCTCTCCGTGTTATCTGAAAAATATACTTTGCTCATTGCACATATTAACTGTTCAACCAGAACTGTAATGTTGGTTGAATGCGGGCTTGCGCTAACCACTATCCTTTCGAAAAATCACCTGTTCCAAACTAGAAATGATTAAACTACTTCATAAGCTCTCTCTCAATGAATGTGATTATTAGAAAATATAAGATCCAAAAATTATTTAGAAAAGTTATGAAAATCATTATTATTATAATTAGTGGATTATTATTATTATTAGTTATATTATTGTAAATGTGTTTAATTATTATTTCATTATGTGAGAATCCACATGTTCGATTCTTCGAATATGGATAAAATATTCATTTCTCAAGAAAAATAATTATTAACTTTTACAGTTACCTCGGCCGATTACCGTGATTATAAAAAAAAATATGAAACATTCAAATAAATGCTCGTTATGCTCGGTCATCGATCCTAAACTGTTCTGAGTGCTGAAAATACTCAGAATAACTCTAATATGTCTTGCGTAAATCATTGCAAGATTTAAATACGAAGAAAAACAAATGTGTTGGTCATCTGCAGAAAATGAGTTTGTTCCAATTAGCTAGGCATAATATAAAGTCAAAATGTGGCTTACATTTCTCGTTGGTCTTGAAGCGTAGTGAACCTGGTCTGTACCAGATTTATCCAGATACATGCCCTTATTGGACACGCACGTCTAATCCTTGTATCGGCCGCCATTATATACCCAAAATCTGTCTAACACGACATAGTGGAAATATTTATTGAAATTTGAAGTAACTGCTGATCCATTTTAATATTGGCTTCAATTAAATCCATGGCAGTTCGCTTAAATGGGGTCAGATCCATATGATCTATTCTCAAATACGTCAGTTGTAACATAACTCACGGTAATCTTTTCAGTACAGGAAAACACTGACAGTCTAAATCAATCAACGGCTGTTCTGAAGATCGTTCCCTGGGCATGGTTTATCACCATCTATCATGCGCGAAGCAACTTATAGTTTCCCTTTGTCGGCTAATGAACAACACCGTGATAGACTGGCCTTCAATATACTGAAAGATCGGAGTGGTTATCAAGTTACAATTTATGAAACTGACTAATTGGATTAAAATATCCAAGTATTGAATTATTATTACTGGACTGTGACAAAGTACTTTCTAGACAAAGTCTAGCATGTGTCCATATAGAAATAAAGTATTTCACCAGTGTCCGTAGAAAAATAACAATCACCTTAGTGATTCTCTCTGCCGGAAACTTACTATGTTCCACGCGTATCGTAGCACTTTTGTGACTATCACAATTTAAAGATATCTTCTGCGTAGATCCGGCAACCATGTGCCTTGGCTCAACGTAGCAGCAGCACCTTGTCATGCAAGAGCTTGGTTCGAAGTGAGCTGATGATGCTTGGGCCGGTCGGCTTTTATTCAAAACGATCGGGTCCACGCTGGATCACGCTGAAATCTGGAAATCCTCATATCTCCTGTGTCTCTGGTCCGATTCACTTGAGACTAAGTGCATTCTCTTTCATTTGGCCGTGCCAGTAATCTGATCCAAGTCTCAAGTCTCTACTCCATGGCTAACTATTTAATCAACAAATAGTCTCGACCTCTGCTACTACTCGCTACGTCACTTAACATGCTCTTGGCTGCACAAATTTTCCATTCCATTCTAGAAGTAATGGAGCGCAGTATTCTAATATCTCAACTTTCAAAAGCGGCTGTAGCCTTTCCCTTGATATCTAGGTGTCTGAATCTTGGAATACCCATTCCTAGAGTTGGGCACAATATGTGCTGCCAGTCTAGAGCCTCATATTGTAAATACAAGGTCATCGAAAAAGGTTCAGCAATTTCAAACAAGTAGTTCCGTGAAGAACTACACAGCCTATTTTCATATATCCTACTCATGGTAATTGCCTCTATCAACATCCGAAATTTCAGTTTGATTGTTGTGATAGATTCGTAGATATTGAGAACCGTCTAAATATTTCAGATGGTCGCCGGGTTGGATTTTTATTTATGTACTACTAGCAGTAGTACCCGGCTTCGCCCGGTGGAATGATGATAATATTTCAGTCTCCTTAACACTCAACGTCATAAATTAGATTTATTTATGTATTCATTTCTTACATGATCAAATCCAGTGACAATGATTATACTTAGTCACTATGGGAAGGCTCTGTAAAATAATGATCATTCTCGTGATATTTGTCTTCAGTCCGAGTCGAGATATGTCGTTAGCGGTCCCAGAATTCGTGACATCTCAGTCGTAGAAGACTTTATGTGGTGGTGATTAGAAATATAATGGACTTAAAATCTAGGTAATTTGTCCCCAATGACGTTGAGGGCGTAACATCTAGGTAATTTGCCCTACTGATCAGGATGATATTGAAAATTACTACATAACTGACATATTAAACTTAGAAAATAATAGAAAAAGTTATTTTTAGGACTCACATTTCGGGAAAGACTTGATTATATTTTGCCAAAGAGCTCCCACTTAGATCGCTATCTGGTTAAAAGTTTCGTCTTGTTAAGGTTTAAACTGTACGATAAATGTCTGAAGCCATTCCTCCAAGAGAAGCTTCCAGATTTCGCAGTCGATACATCGTTACGTTCCTGAGCATCCAGTTGTCTTTTCTTCTGACGCAAAACATCTTCTACATAGTGATGATGAACATGGAAGCGACTACTGGCACATGTAACTTATCAACGAATGGGAAAAATTAATACCTTAAAGGAATGAGAGGAATACAATAGAAAAGAGATGTACGATATACCATAACACTCGCTGTGAATTTTCTACGTGACCAGCTTACATGTTTCGGTACAGGTTCTCTAGAAGAGGAACCAGATCATTGACATAAATGAATACAGTGACAGTAGATTAAATAGTATCCGAGACAGATGACATGCAAAGTAACACGGCCTAATATACGATGTAATGGTTGAACTTCAGAGAAATGTTTCATCTCACTTCGCAGTTGTTATTTAATAAATACTAACATGTTTGTAGCTAACATTGAAATTAATGGAGTGCGTAAGGATAAATGATATTCCTTGTTTTTCCCTCTGGTGTATAAATAAATAAATGTTTAGGTGTGCCCACTCTTGAGAAAGCTACGTATAACTGATCATGAGAGAGGCATGGACTTTCCAGATTAAGGCCAGCTACCTTGAGCGACTGTCCTTGGGCCTTGTTTATGGTCATTGCAAATGCAAGACGTACAGGGAATTGCAGTCGCTTGAAATCAAAAGGCATATCAGTAGGGATCATAGGAATTCGGGGAATGAAGATATCTTCTCCTTTGGCATGGCCTGTCAATACTGTCGCTTCTATTACATTTGGCATGAGTTTTTTCACACAGAGTCTCGTTCCATTACACAATTTTGGTGGATCGATATTACGCAATAGCAGTATTGATGATCCAGCTTTTAGTATTAATTTATGTGGTGGAAATCCAAGTGGTTCCAAAGAATTCAAGAACTCAGTAGGGTAAAATACAGCCTGTTCGGTCTCCAGAACAGTATCGATAGATTCGTACGTCATACTGGGACCAGGAACATGATCTTGGATCTGAATATTCATTTTGTGTACACTTTCGTTTTTAGGCGCTAGAATTGCTCGCTCGCTAAGCCACTGATGGTCTTGATAATTTCCAGGAATATTTGGGAATACTTCGTTCATCATTTCCTGAACTGAATGCATCAGTTCGCAAAAGTCTAACGGGAAAGAAATGAGATTGGTTGTCGCATCAGGCGTGAACTCACCATCACCGAGATGCAGGAGTTGTTGCGCAAAATTCTGTGCAGTCACATCTCCTAGTAAATGGACATGGTCGTCAGTGTCATTTTGTAAACATGTCTTCAAAGATACGATGCTTTGAGGCAAGCATTGAGTTCATCAGCGGGAGTTGATCGTGGTATAACTGGTAATGTTTGGTGAAAGTCACCCGCCAGAACTAAAACAGCTCCTCCCAAGAGCTTTCTTAAGGGCCATAGTGCACTCATCCCAAACAATGACTTTGCATGTTTTTAGTATTTCAGCTTTTCCGGAGCCCTTCTTGATGTTGCATACTGGAGTTTCTGACTGCGCAAGATTTAATGGCAGATTCAGAGCTGAGAGTGCTGTTTGACCTCCAGTGAGTAGTGTGGATGCAATTCCTGATGATGCCATTGCAAATACAATATCGTTCTGTGCCCGAATTTCTGCAAGTAGCATATTAATGAGAAACATTTTTCCTTTTCCTCCTGGTGCATCAAGGAAAACAATTCCACCATTTCCGTTATTGATTAAGTCCATTATGGCACTATATGCAAAACTTTGATCATCAACTAAGAGAGGCTTTTTGTCTTCAACGAACCTTTTTAACTCATCAGTGTTGAAGCTTCTCTCTCTCAATATGTCCCTATCAAGTACGTCAGTATTAGTGCGTAATGGGGCTTGCAAACCAAGCTGTATGAGAGTTTTGCCATTGCATTTATCCTCAATCACTATGAAGGCTTCATTAAGTACATGAGGAGAAAATTTCAAAACCAAAGCTGGGTTAGCTCTTCGTTGTTCTCTAAGTACATCCTCACTAAGGCTTCCTTTATATTTGTCCCAAAGAGCCTGAGGGTTCGATGGGGAGCAAGTTGTTATTATAATTGCAAAGAGACTTCTTAGTTGAGATGGAAAAGATGTGGGGGATTCTTCGGACAATGTTATGTCCCAATGTTGGTCATTTTCAAGTAAGCCACGGGGTTGGCATGCTTCTCTGAATGTTTGGCATTCCTCCCCGATCACAGTTTTCAGATATTTGAATGATGTTGGCCCTCGAATTGTGTGAAGTAGTAATCGAAGCTAATAGCATTCGGCGTTGTTGGGATGAACTGTATATACCCGGCCTAAGGCATCACTTGCACGCACATCATGTCCTGGAACTAAAACACCTTGTTTTCTCTTGCAGAACACTTTGGTAGATTTATTCCATGTATAATATCTTGGAACTTCTCCATATATCAGTGTTCTAGCAAATGGATCTTGTTGACATAAAAGAAAGAAGGCTGTTAGTGTCGTGTTAGGAGGTTGTACAGCTCTCTCTTGGGCGTTATCAGCTCTGAAATAAACTCGTTATTCGTTTTCTAGGTGAACACTGAGATGCACAACAGCTGGATAACGTTCATGAATTGGGAAATTAAGGATACGCCAAACTGCTTCGTTGCTGCTGATATATCTTCCCAACTGAAATTGTGTAGGCTCATCGATAGTCCTGGTTTGTCCTTCAAGTTGAAATACTACCATATCGCTAACCTTGTTGACGTATTTACAGATGTATTTAATGGATTTCACTGAATTGCAGTATTCAACATTGTTGTGTGCTTGGAACATTTTAGAAAGTAGAGGAGAATATGGAAGCACCCATCTGTTGCCTACCTCAGTTTGTCTGTATTGGTTGTTTATTTTAAGATTAATATTCGAAGTATAGCCTCCGTTTCCTGGTTTTCGTCTTCTGTACAGAGGGTAGCCATCACCTCCGGTTTGGGTTTCCTGGGCAAATTCTCGGGGGGTACTTTTTGCTGCATTTTCCTTCCTTCATGCAGGGTGACTTAGGGTTGATAGCTCCGCATGGTCCATGAATCATATTCTTTGTAATTATCTCAAAGAGCATGGGGTCTTGTTCCTTACTGGGTATCTCCGCGGAAATAACACTGTCCACTTGAGTTGGACGTATCTTGCTTTTGAGCCATAATAATATGCGAGCATGTGTAAGGCCTCTTTTTTGCCACTCAATTGAGTACATCCAACAGCGAGTTTCTACATAAATATGGCTCTTGATTATTATATCCATGAGCTTTACTAATTTTTGTTTAAAAATTCTCGCTGTCAAATCATGGCGATCAGTAGTTGCATGGCCACAGAAAAGTTCTTCCTTAATGTCAGTCCAGGCAGGATTACATGTAACTGTATTAAATAAATCTGGACATCCGTATATCCGAACATAGCACATGGCATCCTGGGCATATTCGGGCATATATCTTGGACTTCCCGTAAATGTTGCCGGTAAAATAACCATTTTTCCAATGTCCACAACATTACCATCATTGGCTACAGCATCACGCAAATGAATGTAATCATCAACTCGAAGTTTATTTTGGTTTAATGGGATGTAGAGCAGGCGTTCACTTTCTATCTTGGCGTACATGAAAATATGAAAATCCACAGCCTGCTTCCAGTCTCCGACCGGGTCAGGAATGGAATGAATGAAGCCCCTATCTAGCGGCGAGGATATGGACTGTGCCGGCTGCCGAGGCCTGACGGACTCCTCTGGGGCAATGATTAAATGAATGACAGATGAAATGAAGTGATAGTGGAGAGTGTTGCTGGAATGAAATTTTGACAGGGAAAACCGGAGTACCCGGAGAAAAACCTGTCTCCGTTCTGTCCAGCACAGATCTCACATGGAGTGACCGGGATTTGAACCACGGACCCAGCGGTGAGAGTCCGGCGTGCTGCCGCCTAAGCCACGGAGACTCCTTGGCGTACATATCAAAAGTAAATTGATGGAAGAGTTGTCCGCTTTTCAGTATATGGTTTGATGATCCTGGTCTAATCATTATTCTGTAGGCATAAAAATCCATAGCTGATATCTTTTTATTCGTGGCTGTACCACTGATTGGATCAGTTTGCCTCAGATTAAAGTGGTGCCCATCCTCACCCTCCCAAAATATTAATGGGTACTGAAGGGCATCGTACGATCTGTGTGTTTCTGAAATTCGTTGCAAAACATCACTCCGTCTATGAATGATTATGTCACGTTTCTCGAATTTTTGACCTGTCATTACAATGGCCACTTCGTCAATGGTCGGAGAATTAAAACGACGTTCATGTTCGCCTACTGGTCTCTTGTCTGCTGATATGACAACCTTATATTCATCCGTTGGCATTCGATCCAGGGCGGTCTTAAACATATTTAATAAGTTATTATGCTCTTGCAACAACCTCTTTAGAGCTATAACATTGCTGGGAATAATTTTACAACGTTGATCGGCTTGTTGTCGTTCGTCTCCCATAAAATAGATTTGTAAGAATTTTGGATTCTCATTAGTGAAGGGAAGAATTTATCCAAGTTGATGATAAATTTGTCCTTGCACTTTGAAAGTTGACACGAAACCACTTTCTTTTACTATTGCTGTTGTACCGAAAGAAGTCATTTGGAAGCATGAATTTTACTTCCTAATGTTTTTCAGGAAGTGTTTAGATTCTTGAGTCGTTCCTGACGTGTACGAAAGAAGTGGTTCTGGAGGAGGATTTAAAGCGGCTAGCTTAATTTTCCCGTTAGAGCAACATATTCCAGGCGACTCCGATCTGAATTTTTTGGATAGACAGTGATGGCATACACCATCCATTTTTCCAATTGTTACTTTGGGGTGCATTCCATAATTGTAAGTGTGATCGTACTGAAATGCCTCTAATTTCAAATCAGACTGCCTAAATGTTTGCCTAGATTGAAAAAGTCGCGTACGTTCTATTTCAAGCCGGTCTTGACGCTGCTGAGGTGTTTCGGCAGCCCTGAGCTCAGGGTGCCTTCTTTCGTCCTGTTCAAGCCGGTCTTGACGCTGATGGAGAGTTTCAGCAGCCCTGAGCTCAGCGTGCCTTCTTTAGTCCTGTTCAAGTCGGTCTTGACGCTGCTGAGGTGTTTCAGCAGCCCTGAACTCAGCATGCCTTCTTTCATCCTGATCACGCCGATATTGACGCTGATCAGATGGTTCAGCAGCCCTAGTCTGAGACTGCCGTATTTGCTGATCTTCAAGCCAGTCTTGACGCTGCTGAGGAGTTTCAGCAGCCCTGAGCTCAGCGTGCCTTTTTCGTCCTGTTCAAGCCGATATTGACGCTGCTCAGGTGTTTCATCAGCCCTTAATAATGTAAATTTCTTGGTTTGTTGGCTGATTTTCCCAATAGATTGTCGCTTTTTGGGAGACATTTTGAAATAGTTAAAAGAAAAGTTCGCAGTGGAAAGCCGTTGGTGATTGTTACTATACCAAAGGGCGTACCTTGTACCTGTAAATTGCAGTCAAGAAAGATTTAATGTCGTATTATTTAAAAGTACTATGAACGGAGCATATTAAGGGGGAATTGGCCCCTAATGACTACTATTGCATTGGACACATGGAACTTAGAAATTAATAGACAAAGTCATTTTTAAGAATCATAGTTCGTGCAAGACTATGTTTTGGTGATTATTACTATAGTAATGGGCGTAATATGTGGGTAACTTGCCCTAATGATGAAGATGATAATGAAGACGACTACTACTGAACGGGTACATCAAACTTTTAAACTAATGGAAAAACAGCTTTTAAAAATCACAGGCGATGAAGACTTATTGTGTGTGGTGATTAGTGGTATAATGGGCGGAATATCTAGGTCATTTGCCCTTATGATAATAATAAGGTAATAAAAAATGACTACTAAACGAACATGGTGTAATTTTAAACCTGATATAGGTAATTCAGATTTCTACCTTCGATGTCTTCCAAAGTCTGAACGTTATTTTCTGGCTTAGGCCTATACTCGATGCGTGTAGTGAAAGAGCTTATCGAGTACTGCTCGGGTCCAAGCTGCACGAACCTGAGAATATCGCAGTTGATGACGATATATGATGACAGGCGTTGGGGGGGGTTCCCGGTCCTATTCACATTGACCGGTGAATCACTCATTCTTTCGTAACACTACAGTGGTTTGAGCAAAGACCCTGTATGAACATCAGCATAGTCAGCAATAGCAGCTAACACGGCGGGGTCTGGACATTTCTCTCATGTCACCTCGCGATGAATCAGCAAGCTATTCTCACACCTGCCCCCTCCTCCCCCTCCACTCACTAGGGTCTCACAACTTGTGGGACGTGGGTTTGCGACCACGGGACCCCAGCTGAGTCTGGCATTGCTTCTACTTACTGGTGCTGGGCTCCTTTCAGTTCTCTTTCCTGTCAGCCTCCCTTGGTCAAACATTAGTTCTCTTCCGACCCCGATGGTATCAGGGTATCCGGGGCCTAGCGACTCTTTCACTTTCCCGCCTTAATTGGCCCTTGTCTAATCATTCCTGATAGCCTCAATCTTCGAGGTGTCAACCTTCTTTTTCTTTTCTTAATATCTCATATCTTCTTCTCAAGACCCTCAAGGAGGCAGGGTGTGTGTTGCCCCACCACTTCTGGTGCACCCTGGATAGTGCTACATCCTCAAGGGCTCATGGCTGGTGAGTTCGGGAGCTGGCAACCCTGAGGGTTTCCTGAGCTGGGTCCGGTTTTACCCCTTTTTTCCATTGCCTTTGGGACGGACCCTGTCCTCCTTCCAGGAATGGAGTGGTCTGTCCGCAATTTCAAGCAGACAGTGTTACTCGCAAGGTACCAAAGGGTAAGTATACAAATTTTGGTTCTGATCAGTGAAACGGTGTAGATTTGTGCCAAAGGGCCTAAATGCAGGGAATGGGGTGATCTGTCCGTAATTTCAAGTGGACAAGGTTACCCGCAGGATTCGAAAGGGTAAGTATACAAATTTTGGTCCGGATCGGTGAAACGATATAGATTTTTGGCAAACGGCCTAAATGCAGGAAATGAGGTGGTCTGTCCGAAATGTTAGGTGGACAGTGATATTCTCAGGGTTACAAAGGGTAATTATACACATTTTGGTTAAGATCGGTGAAACGGTGTAGATTTGAGCCAAGGGGCCTAAATGCAGGGAATGGAGTGGTCTGTCCGCAATTTCAAGCAAACAGTGTTACTCGCAGGGTACCAAATGGTATATATACAAATTTTGGTTCTGATCGGTGAAACGGTGTAGATTTGGGCCAAAGGGCCTAAATGCAGAGAATGGGGTGGTCTGTCTGAAATATCAAGCAGACAGTGTTACTCGTAGGGTTCCAGACGGTAAATAACAAATTTTGGTTGAGATCTGTGAAACGGTGTGGATTTGGGCCAAAGGGCCTAAATGCAGGGAATGGGGTGATCTGTCCGTAATTTCAAGTGGTCAGGGTTACCCGCAGGGTTCGAAAGGGTAAGTATACAAATTTTGGTCCGGATCGGTGAAACGATATAGATTTTTGGCAAAGGGCCTAAATGCAGGAAATGAGGTGGTCTGTCCGAAATTTTAGGTGGACAGTGATATTCTCAGGGTTACAAAGGGTAATTATACACATTTTGGTTAAGATCGGTGAAACGGTGTAGATTTGAGCCAAGGGGCCTAAATGCAGGGAATGGAGTGGTCTGTCCGCAATTTCAAGCAAACAGTGTTACTCGCAGGGTACCAAAGGGTATATATACAAATTTTGGTTCTGATCGGTGAAACGGTGTAGATTTGGGCCAAAGGGCCTAAATGCAGAGAATGGGGTGGTCTGTCCGAAATATCAAGCAGACAGTGTTACTCGTAGGGTTCCAGACGGTAAATAACAAATTTTGGTTGAGATCTGTGAAACGATGTGGATTTGGGCCAAAGGGCCTAAATGCAGGGAATGGGGTGATCTGTCCGTAATTTCAAGTGGTCATGGTTACCCGCAGGGTTCGAAAGGGTAAGTATACAAATTTTGGTCCGGATCAGTGAAACGATATAGATTTTTGGCAAAGGGCCTAAATGCAGGAAATGAGGTGGTCTGTCCGAAATTTTAGGTGGACAGTGATATTCACAGGGTTACAAAGGGTAATTATACACATTTTGGTTAAGATCGGTGAAACGGTGTAGATTTGAGCCAAGGGGCCTAAATGCAGGGAATGGAGTGGTCTGTCCGCAATTTCAAGCAAACAGTGTTACTCGCAGGGTACCAAATTTTGGTTCTGATCGGTGAAACGGTGTAGATTTGGGCCAAAGGGCCTAAATGCAGAGAATGGGGTGGCCTGTCCGAAATATGAAGCAGACAGTGTTACTCGTAGGGTTCCAGACGGTAAATAACAAATTTTGGTTGAGATCTGTGAAACGGTGTGGATTTGGGCCAAACGGCCTAAATGCAGGGAATGGAGTGGTCTGTCCGTAATTTCATGCTGACAGTGTTACTCGCAAGGTACCAAAGGGTAAGTATACAAATTTTGGTTCTGATCGGTGAAACGGTGTAGATTTGGGCCAAAGGGCCTAAATGCAGGAAATGGGGTGGTCTGTCCGAAATTTTAAGTGGACAGTGTTATTAACAGGGTTACATAGGGTAAGTATACACATTTTGGTTGAGATCGGTGAAACGGTGTCGATTTGGGACAAAGGTCCTAAATGCAGGCAATGGGGTGGTCTGTCGGAAATTTCAAGTGGACAGGGTTACCCGCAGGATTCCGAAGTGTAAGTATACAGATTTTAGTTCAGATCGGTGAAACGGTGTGGATTTGTATACATAACAGACAAACAGACAGACAAACATTGAGCTTTATATATATAGATAGATAGAAGGAAGATAGATAGATAGATTACATGAAGATTATTGTGTACGTGTGGTATTCAAACTTCAATCGCTTGATTAGGACACAAGATGTAAAAACGAGATTTTAAAATTTCTCACAGCTGCCATCTTGTGGTTATGAAAACAATTGAAATAAATTGGATGCCAGTGGATTAACATTTGTTCAAGCATTTAACGTGCAAAGTTTCACCGCACTCGGATGGTTAAATCACGAGTAACGTCCATTTAAATATTTATACTTCGCGTCGCCGCCTTGTTGGATTTGTGCTCACCAGGTTACTGAAACCTATAGGTGAACTTATGTTCATAGCGGCTATGATTGCTGTAAAAGATTCGTAGATATTGAGAACCGACAAAATATTTCGGATGGTCGCCATTTTGGATTGTTATATGTATAGGCCACGGAGTTATGTACCATTAAAGGAAAATTATCGCGTAGCTTTATTATTCAAACTTTCACTTCGAACGCATGATTACGACACAAGAAATAAAAAATTAATTTTAAAATTTCGCACAGCCACCATCTTGGGGTTATGTAAACATTTGAACTAAATAAGATGCCATTGCATTACAGTTTGTATTGAACCCATGTGCCATCAGGTCCATGGATGGTCGAATCCATGCATTTGAGGAAGAAATCAAAGGAGCATATAGTTTCTAATGTAACTTTAAGAAAGATCAAGCTAGGAGGCCAGTATAAGGTTGTGCAACTAACGTGGACCAGGTGTTCGAGAGGATGATATCATCCCTCTTGATATTCTGAAGGGAGCGAGTCACGAGTATTAATAACCGAGTGGAACTTTCCAACGATTAGACAAGGAGGCCTGAATCGGAATTCGAGCTGACGTTGCTGGAAATTGACAACACCGCTTATGCGCCAGGAGAGGAATAATTAAATTTAACCCATTTACAAGTATAATAATGAGTAAACAAGTACAGTACAGTGAA
Organism: Meconema thalassinum; assembly: GCA_946902985.2. NCBI lineage: Eukaryota > Metazoa > Arthropoda > Insecta > Orthoptera > Tettigoniidae > Meconema > Meconema thalassinum. The sequence goes on from OX336391.1 coordinate 222,512,566, forward strand.
TCATTTTGAATGAGAGATTTTTCAGTAAAGAGAAACCATTTAATAATTGCGCAGGAGAAAACTGCCAACGCAAGACGACGTCATTGGGGAAGTACCAAAGCCTGTGTGGAGGGGAGAGAGCAAAAGAAATGCAACACCCACACATCTGAGGACGAGAAATTAATTAATATCTCCGAATTGCACGATCGATTCTTAGGTGCAATGAGATTATTTGACATTGAGAAGACGAGCTTTCGGAAGGTATAATTTTTATGTTTGTGGCACCATTATTTTAGAAGTTGACCACAGAAAAGGCTAGAGTCTTATTTTTTTGTAGTGAAATAGTATAAAGTTTCGGGCTTCACCAAGCCAATCATGCAGTCTCGAACAGCCCGTGAGGGGTATAATCACGCATCACGCAGTACAAGTCCGTCCAGGGGGACGTAACGCTGGATCATCAGCACATGCAGGTTCAAACGGCCTGAGGGCACGTCACTAGGCTACATCAAACACCGAAGGCAGTTATTCTGACAACCCGTGAGGGTGTTACTACGCACGCAGTTCCGACAGCCCGTGAGGGGCGTAAGACTACATCACAGCACATCAGTATTCAGACAGCCGTTTGGGGCGTAACTCTGCGTCACATCGAGGAAAGTTACTAGTACTCCTTGAGGGGAGAAATACTGTGTTATACCGCAGAAGTAATATCCGATAGCCATAGGCGTCGCAGTATTAAAGACTTGCTTGCCTCCATAAGGAGTGGTCAAGAAGAAATTTAAAGTATCGCCGTATTGAAAGAGTAGGAAAATCCTAGTTACAGGATTTAGGCCCGACTGTATACAAGTTATAGTGAAAGTTCGTAAGATATAGTCAGAGCAGGCTGCGAACGTCGGACTTAAAGGCGATAGGTCGTTAAATAGACGAACGATTAGATCATAACGTACGGAAGTACCGTACCAGAAAGATAAACTGGTATTTAAATTAAAGAACCCAAAAAGGGAAGAACAGAATAAGGTTCGGAACGTATATCAGAAAACGTAGGAGTGCTAGAACCGATCAGATAAAGAAGATAGGAGACTATAAACATTATCTCCAGAAAGCAGGCGAACTATTCTAAAAGTACTAGAATCGAGAAGTACTAGCTGCTATAAACTAAATCTATAGGTCATTGAGGAAACCTCGATCCGAATAGACTTTCGCTAGGATCGATAAACAGATCTACAAAGAAACCGTGCAAGCTAGATAAATAGCCGGTCATCCAGGATAGGAGTAGAAGAATTTGGGTTCTAGGGAACAATAGATGTTTCAAGGCTTTCATATTCTGCAGGATAGGAAGCCGACATCGAATAAATTTCACCCTTGGAAACGGGAAATTAAGAAGATCACGTGTGATAGGCTCAGAAATACGGCCTAGTGATCAAGAATTGTGAAGTGTAAAAATTATCAAGATTGTGTGTTAAATTAATTTTTTTAGTGTTTATTATGTGTTCAAAAGGGACACATCAGTGTATAAAAATGTCGTCAATGTTAAGTGTTTTAAATATATGTCAAGTAGTGTTTATCCATAAGATGAATTCTTTTAATATGGAGTAAAAAGTTCAAAGTGGGCCCAAAATGAAGCACCGCACAAGAATAAAGATCATGGGACGATCTTAATAACATGTGAGTACTGAATTTCATTCTATTTTGGTGTCAGAAATTGGTTGTGTACAAATCCACCGGAGTTTTTGAGTAAAAGGGATGTGTTTTAAGAAATAAATACTGAATAAGCAAGAACGCGGTCTGAACAATAATAGAAAATTTGAGAAATTATAAATGATTATGTAAAGAATAAATCCCGTAGAGGAAATAAGTGAATAAAATATTAATGTATTTAACAAATGTCATAAGAGCAAGCGAAATATCAATAATTGTCATGAAAGATAGTTAAATAAAATAAAGTTGAGACATGAAGAAATAGCTTTTGAGCTTGTGTAAAGAATTAAGATAATAATAATAACTAAGTATGGAAATATTAAATAAAGATCAAATAAATTGATGTGAACATAAAAGCGTTAAAGCCTTAACATATGTGTAAGATATAATGTTCAATGGAATATTTTAAAAAGGGAGCGATTTATCGGCAACGGAAAAGATTAATATGAGAATTAAAATAATATGAATTGTTACTAATGAGATTTATCAGCTCTTGGGAAGACAATTCGGCTTAAAATAATGCATAGCGCAAAAGAGCGCCAATAATATTAAAATGTCACGCTAGGGACGCGTAGAGGTTAAAATACTTGGTAAATTACTTATGGAGGGTAGTTGATTGCAGTGAATTGATAATTGTATAAGTCCTCTATTTGTGACGTAGTATCACGAGGCATTGTGTATGTATTTGAAAGGGAGCTAATATATGGTATTATTGAGCGTATGTCATATGGGCCACGGCCGACTTTAAATCGCATTTTGTATAAGTCCTCTGTAAGGGAATGGTTCCCGAGGCACGTGAAGAGATTCGAACGCAGAATCTTCTTATGATAAAAGCCCCTTTATTCTTCGACGTCGAAAGTGTATTAATCTTCCCAATCAATGAGGACCCTCTCATAATTAATAAATGCCAAGGTTACGAAAGTGGTCTTTGAACCAAAGAATAGTTGTTTGAATGAGTACGGTACAGTAAAGCCCGGTCTCTCCCCAGAACTGAATATAATGTGAAGGTTTGTTTTGAAAGCCTTGGAAATAAGCTATTAACGTGGGTTAGACAGGGAGTCGCCGTCACCCTCCGTGTCATAAATCGCGCCCGAGTATAAGGGTCTAGCTTTCTTAGAGTGAGAGTGGCCAGAAACCGTCTCGTAAGATGTTGTAAAGAGAAATGAATACACCAGGAGTGTTTAAAGTTGTTAACGACCCGGGCGTTGAACCGAGGTCCTTGTAGATTGATATTTTCGTTTGCCTGTTCAGATCGTAGTCTCTTATATGATAATGGTCTTATAAAATATAAGAGATAAATAACAATCCCTATTGTAGTGTTGGATGGACGTAGGATTCCACGAGTTAATTGAAGGCAACTAAGTTTCGGGAGTAACTATAGTTTTTTGACTGTGTCAAGTATCTTCATGCTCTGGAGTACACAATTGATTTCCTGATTACCTTAATATATTTGTGAAAATAAAGAGAGATGATAACAACTGAATGTGTGGACATGCCCAAAATATTGAGTTAGATAATTAACATAAATTTTAAATGTAATTATAAATTTGTTTTTGAGAATTAAGAAGATATAAAGGATAGTATTTGAGGTGTACAAGAATGACACCATTATTATGTAAAGCATGGAGCCAAAAGAGCTCGGAGTTATATGAAACTTATAGTGATGCTTTATGGAAGTAAGACTAAGTAGGAATTGTTGGTTTATGTGGAAACCATATGTTTGAATACAATATTTGTTTTATTATATTTGTGATTCCTCGTTCATTTGGAACAAGTAGATGATTATGGGTCAGTAATTAAATTGTTAAAGTGTTTGTAGCGCCATTAATTTTATTAATTAAATGTGTTAAAATAGGAGTTGATTTTGTTGTTATTTTTTGCAAGTGTATCCTCTAATTAATCCAAAATATGTGAGTCACAGAGTGGGGGAACTTACCGCTGCCCCGAAAATTCCGAATTGAGCTACGCTGGTATACTGTGATTGGCATATTTCTTGCTAAAAGGGCACACGGGGGTCATATAAGTAATGTGCTGGATTAATAACTAGAGGAGCACTTAAGACGGTCATCTCATGTAAAGTAAAGTAAGGATAGGTGTAGCTACAACATAAAATATTAACTGACCGCATGGGTCCCTAGAAACTCATACCGAGCAGCCCTGTATTATATTATCAACCCCCTAGCAAACATTAATCATGGCGCCCAGTACGCAGGGCTGAGTTTTCCTAGGGAAAACCCGAGTTTTCTCGAAAAATCAAAATTTTCATTTTTTTTGAAAAAAAAAATGGTTTTTCGAAAATTTGAATTTTAAATACTTCCATAAAGGTTTATGAAATTGAATAAAAGTATCAAAAGGGTACGTTGTAAGTGAATACCCGTACCAAAATAAATTGGGACACAAGGATTCAGAGTATCATCTCTCAAGCATGTACTAGTGTGGTGGCATTAGTGGCCCACTGTATTTTTATATTAGAAAAGATGGTGACGATGATGGAGTTAAAGGAGTGTTTGGATGAACATTTCCAAAAGAATAGGGACGAGATAATAAAAATAAGTACGCAAAGTACGGAAGATGCAAAAAGAGAATAGGGAAGAGAGGCAGGAACTTTTGAACGCTATAAAAGCTGATAGCAAAGAAAAGTGGGAGACCCTGAACAATAAATTGGGAACAATAGACAATACATTGAGTCTCCAAAAGGATGAAAATAAAAAAGAGTTCGAGTCCATAAATGATAATTTAACAGCTCTCAAAACTGATAGTACTAACATGGGAACTAAATTAGAAGCTATCCAAGCCGATTGTATTAACATGAATAGTACATTGAAGGCTGAGATAGAAAGTCAGTTGGATAATATAAGGATAGAGAATACCGATCATTTTTCAGCACAATCCAGGGCTTTGGAAGATAAACTAGGAATAATAGAAGGGAATTTTGAAAATAAATTATATTCCTTTCAGGAGAAGATGATAGGTGATAATTTCTTGAAAAGTCAAGCCATGAACACTAAACTAGAGGCCATGGAGACTAAAATACAAAGTAATATAAATGAGAAATTAGAAGGGATAATGAATGACAAATTTCAAGGTTTTGACACTAGGTTGGAGGACAAGTTAACTGAGTTGAAAGGGGAAATCACAAGTGAGATTAAAAAGGAAAGTAAAGGATTTTATTCAGGAATGCAAGCACAATTACATACTATGAACAAAAATATGGTAGATTCCCAAATGGAATGTCAAAATCATTTTAAGAGGATTGAGGGTAAAATTTGTATCATGGAAGATAAATTTGGTTCTATAGAAACTAAATTAATTAACATAGAAACAAAGGGTGATGATTGTGAAAAGAAACTTGTAACCCAGATCCAAGGTGTGCAGGAAAAGTTAGAAGCTCAGATAAAATCTAACAGCGATATTTGTGAGGCATCCCGGGATGAAATAAAACAAAGCGTGAATAAGCTAGGAGATAGATTTGAAGGGGTTGAGGAGAAAGTAGGGACCCTCGAGAATAAAATCAGTGCAGTTCAGACTGAAGTAACTGAGATGAAAAATCAAAATCTAAAGGATGCGCGGGATATGAAAGATCAATTTGAGCTGTTTACCGGGCAGGTAGATGATAACTTAAAGAAGTATGAGGGTGAAATAAATCGAAGATTAGGTACCTACGAGGGGCATCTCCAGAGTGAAAGAAAACAACGAGAGAAAGAAAATAAGGATAACACCCATAAGATAGATGAAATAAGCAAGGGTATTAATGAGGTCCAGGAAACTATCGGAAAATTAGAAGGGCGAGTAGGAAAAACTAATAATGAAGTAAAACTGATCAAAGATGAATCAACGGAAGTGTCTAAGAAGACGGAATGAAAGTTGAAAGGAATTGAATTAGATATGGTCAAAGGACGAAAAGAAGTGGAAAAGCAAATAAAGGAGATACGAGAGGGCCTGGAGACCATAGGTGACATTAAGCCAGAAATTATAGACCAAAGGGTCATGATCTTTAAGAAAGAGGTTGAAGAACAACTAAATGAATTCAGGGATAGTTACAGGGATGAGAAATTCCAATCCAAAAAGGTAGAGGAAGATATTAAAAGGAATCAAGAAAGAATTCAGAATGAATTAAGATCCCGATTAGAGAGGACTGAACATAAGAATAGTCAAATAGAAATCCAACTTATGGCTAATGAAGAAAGTGCCCGAAGGGAAAGGAAGTTAGAATTTGAGAATCAGGAGGAGTTTCCAAAGACAGGATGGGTAGATTCTCGTGAACAAGGCACAGATACGGAGAGGGACTTAGGAGGGGAGAGCCCTTATAAGAACCCAGGATATCCGATGGCGATGTCAACCCCGTACATGAATCAGACAAATGGCCAGATAATAAACATTATTAAATCCAATGAGGACAGACCAGTAAAGTTTACGGGTAATAACATGTCTATTACTCCAAAATACTGGCTAAAAGAAGTGGCAGAGTATCTAAACGAAATGAAGGTTCCTCAGGATCGGAGACTGAGGGCTATTGAAAAGCTGTTAGCAGGTGATTGTCTCACCTGGTTCAGAAGCTTCAGATACACCTTCAATACGGTGGAAGGCTTTAGGGAAGCATTTTTAAAACGATATTGGGCAGCAGACGTCCAAGAGAATTTAAGGCTAGATCTGTACTCTAGGAAGTACAGCACCAATGCACCTACTAAATACTCGGAATTTTTCACCGCTCAGCTGTGTAAATTCCGCGAACTGGATATTGCTCCGGCAGAAAACGACCTGTGTGCCGCCATTGCGAGACAGCTTCCGTATGAGATTCAGAGGCTGCTAATCTCATCCAAAGCCAGAAGTGCTGTGGAAGTGGAAAGTGTATTACGTCAGTTAGATATGACGACTTCGCACGTGACTCCTCGGCATCAAAGACAGACTGAGCAAGTACACATGGCCAGCAGTCAGGAAACAGGAGAAAAACCAGCGACCAGGAATCAGTCCACCAGTACGGATACTCAAGGACTAGATCGAGAGTATGGGCACCAGGAGCCTAGAAGGATACAGCCATATTACAGAGGAGGATATCGAGGAAGAAATCCTAGGAATTCAGGTTATAGGCAACAAGAGAGCCGACCCTATAACAATAACCATCAAAGGCCAGACAACAGAAAGAAATGGGAGAATTATCCCAGAAGGAATGTAAGGCCAGACGATAGGGATGATGAATATCGGGCCGAAATAGAAGAAAGATATCAGGAAAGTCTTCGGTATATGAACGAAAGACCAGATGAACCTGATAGGCAAAAAGTCCGTTGGAGTGAGGCAATCAAGAACCGGAAATCACCCGACCGACTAGACGGAGCTCAAAGCTTGGAATTACAAGCTCAGTTAAAGAATGAGGGAAAAGGGAGCCCTCAGGATTAAAAAAAACTCCAAATTTAAATTGTCAAAAGTGGAAACATACCAGGAGCTGGGAGGAGGTAGAAATTGTAAATTGGATAGCCAGACCAGGTGAGCTAATTAACGAGGATGTGGAAGGAATCCCACCTGTTAAAAGAGAACTACCTATAATTATGCTTAGGATAGAAGGATTACTGGTCAGAGCATTGATTGATACTGGATCCACAATAAATCTAATTACACAAACCCTTTTAAATGAATTGGAAACAAGGGGCCGAGTATTAAAGATTCCCACATCAAGTGTAAAGATTAAGGGAATTATCCCTGAAAAATCTTTGACATGTAAATTTCAGGTATACATTGATCTGATCATGGGTAACGCTGAAATTTCGCAGTGCTTTTTGCTGGTAAATCAATTACCGTATAATGTCATATTAGGTATTGATTTTATCCGTGAGAACAAGGTCATTATAGACCTAGCGCAAAACTGCATTAGAGTTCAAAGAGAGGATGTGGACGAACAAAACATTAACCTACAGGAACAGGATGCGAAAATAGAAGAACAGGTATGGCATATGGAAGAAGTGAGTGAGGAAGATTATAAGGACATAGAAAAGATATTTGAAGTCCTTAACATAGAACTCGAAGATAATGTGGAAAATGAGTTCGAGACCAACCTGTCAGGAAAAGTGGAGGAAGCTAAAGTCAGCCTCGAAATTAAGGAACAGTTAAAGAAATTATTATTGGATTATAGGGACGTATTTGATTCCAAGCCAGGGAAGATTGAAAATTTTAAATACGCGTTCCAAGTCAATGATTGGGCACCGTTCAAACAAAAACCATACCCGGTTGCGGAAAAACATTACCCACAAACTAAGAAAACACTGCAGGAGATGATGAATGCAGGTGTTATAGAAAAGATGGCGACACCATATGTTAGTCCATTAGTGATTGTGAGTAAACCGGATGGCTCAGTAAGGGTGTGTTTAGATGCCAGAAATTTAAATGCAAAAATCATACCAGAAAATGATTCGGCACCACCCATAAAAGAAATACTGAGGAAGTTCAAAGGCAAGATGATTTTTACAAATATGGCTTCTTCGTATCATCATCTCGAACTGGAAGAGAAAACCAGCTTGCTGACTGGATTTCAGTTCGACCAACAAACATACTGCTTTAGAAGATGTCCGTTTGGATTGAAGACCGCAGGATCTGCATTAATAAGAGCGCTTGATCGAAACCTGTCAGAGGAAGTGAAAGATTGCACTATCCGTTACGTGGACGACATTTTGCTTACCTCGGAGAACATTGAGGAACATTTAGAAAATTTGAAGAAATTATTGGAAGACTTAAGAAGGGCAAATTTTAAAATAAATTTAAAGAAGTCGAATTTTTGTCAAAGGCAAGTGACATTTTTAGGGCATGTGATTGATAAGGATGGTGTTAAACCAAATCCATGCAAATTGGAATCGATAAGGGATTTTCCAAGGCCTTTGAAGGTAAAGAACGTTCGCCAGTTTTTGGGATTGATTGGGTTCTTCTCAGGACATTGTCCATCATACACCAAAACTGTTGCACCACTACAGGACCTTCTGAAGAAGGGGGGCAAGTGGAAATGGACGGAGGAAGCAGAAAAAGCATTCGTGGAGGCCAAGGAAATGCTCTTAAATTACGTGAAGCTAGGATATCCTGATTTTAATCAGAGATTTATCATTCAAACAGACGCATCCCAGATTGGAATAGGGGCAATGCTATATCAGGAGAACCCGGAAAACCCTGATAAGAAGAACTATCTAGCTTTCACAAGTAGGAGACTGAAAGCACACGAGAAAAATTATACGATCAGCGAGATCGAGCTGTTAGCGATATTGCACGCGTTGCAATATTGGCGGAAGATCGTATATGGGTTTAGGTCATTCTAAGGACGGATCATAAAGCCTTAACCTTTTTGATGAAGACTGATTTATCCAGTCAAAGGTTGATGCGTTGGGCTTTATACATTCAACAATTTGATGTCAAGATAGAGTACTGCCCAAGAAAAGAAAATATAGTTCCAGACTACTTAAGTAGACAGCCAGAGTCCATAGAAGAGGAAGTAATGGCTATAGATTTGGAAGACAGGGATCAGCGTACTCTTAATGAGTTAAGAAGCATTAGTCAAAGACAACGGGAGGATCCATGGATGAACATGCTCATATCTTTCCTTGAGGGAAGCTTGATAAGAGGAACACCAGCGTACACGGAAGTGGATAAGATAGCTCAAGACTACACGTTTTATAATGGGTTGTTATATAAGTTTGTGGACTCTGACCATACAAAATTAAGGATTGTTGTACCTGCAATTTTGCAGAGGAAAATAGTATGGTTAGCCCATAGATCGTTCGGACATATGGGAGTCGACAAAACAGTCTCGATGCTGAAAGAAGCATTTGTATGGCCGAGACTGAGAGAAACTGTAAGGGACACGCTAAAGACATGTGATTTATGTCAAAGGATCAAACCTAATGCATTTCTGATGAGGCAAAAGCCTATACCATTGTTGCCCGAAAGGCCAGGTCAAATCATATCTATTGATAACTTCGGACCTTTGCCTAAGGCAAGAAGAGGAAATCGACACATAATGGTGGCTATGGATGTCTTCACTAAAATGGTTGTCCTTGCTCCCATACAGAAGACTAGTACCAAACAGGTGTTGAAACGACTAAAAGAAAAAGTGATACCGATTCTGGGAAAACCTGAGAATTTGTTGTCGGATCACGGCAGTTGTTTCACCAGTGTAGAGTTCAGACGAGAATTAGAAAGACTTGGAATACGTCAGATTTTGTCAAGTATTCGCCATCCTGAGGCAAATCCTGTAGAAAGAGTGATGAGAGAGACGGCCAAGTACTGTAGAATATACTGTGCCGAAGAAAATTGGAAGTGGATAGATATCTTGGATATTATCGAATTTTGTATAAATAATACAATCCATGAATCCACGGGAGAGATACCCATAACGTTACATCGGAATGAGCAACCAGAGAGACCTTGGAGTCTGGTAATTCCTAGGCCAGCAGACGCTCAGCCTGGAAGAGATGTACGTATTAGAAGAGCTTTTGAGCATCTAAAAGCTCAAGCCGAAAGGAGGCAAAGAAGAAATAGGCATAAGAGGTATCATCGACCATTATTGGCAGGAGATATGGTGTTAGTAAAAAGACCAGCCATTTCGGATCCAGGGAACCGTGTGTACAAGAAGTTCCAGAAAATGTACCACGGACCGTATCAAATAATCAGAGATTTGAGGAATAACGCATATAGAATTCGGCACTGTGAAACGGATCACGAAGTGACCATGAATTCAGCAAATTTGAAATTATATTACCCTCCCGAAGATTTTGATGAAACGAATGAATAAGCCCTGGTTATGGAAACATTTAGAGATGAATCCGCTTTTGACATAAACAAGAATAAGGAAGAAATAGAAAATAGAGCTCAAGTATTCGAGTGCGAATGCGAATTGGAAGAATTGTATTGGGAAATCAAAGAAATAATTGAGTTTATTGAAGAAGAAAATTTCAATTTAAGACAGGAAAATGATGAAATAAGGAAACGGGTAGGGATAGACCAAACCCGTAAGGAAGAATGAGGTTCTGGGGACTTAGTGTCCAGACAAATAAAGAAAGAAAGAAAGGGTAGGGACAGAGCATACCCGACCTACACAATTACCGGATACGACTTTAAAGAAGTAAAAACAACGGAAGGTACGGACAACGTTATGATGACTTCGACGAATAAAGAAATACAAATTTAATTGAAATAAATTTCCTCAAAAATTTTCGAAAATTTATTTACCTAAGGAGGGGAGAGATGAACCCATGTGCCATCAGGTCCATGGATGGTCGAATCCATGCATTTGAGGAAGAAATCAAAGGAGCATATAGTTTCTAATGTAACTTTAAGAAAGATCAAGCTAGGAGGCCAGTATAAGGTTGTGCAACTAACGTGGACCAGGTGTTCGAGAGGATGATATCATCCCTCTTGATATTCTGAAGGGAGCGAGTCACGAGTATTAATAACCGAGTGGAACTTTCCAACGATTAGACAAGGAGGCCTGAATCGGAATTCGAGCTGACGTTGCTGGAAATTGACAACACCGCTTATGCGCCAGGAGAGGAATAATTAAATTTACCCCATTTACAAGTATAATAATGAGTAAACAAGTACAGTACAGTGAATCATTTTGAATGAGAGATTTTTCAGTAAAGAGAAACCATTTAATAATTGCGCAGGAGAAAACTGCCAACGCAAGACGACGTCATTGGGGAAGTACCAAAGCCTGTGTGAAGGGGAGAGAGCAAAAGAAATGCAACACCCACACATCTGAGGACGAGAAATTAATTAATATCTCCGAATTGCACGATCGATTCTTAGGTGCAATGAGATTATTTGACATTGAGAAGACGAGCTTTCGGAAGGTATAATTTTTATGTTTGTGGCACCATTATTTTAGAAGTTGACCACAGAAAAGGCTAGAGTCTTATTTTTTTGTAGTGAAATAGTATAAAGTTTCGGGCTTCACCAAGCCAATCATGCAGTCTCGAACAGCCCGTGAGGGGTATAATCACGCATCACGCAGTACAAGTCCGTCCAGGGGGACGTAACGCTGGATTATCAGCACATGCAGTTTCAAACGGCCTGAGGGCACGTCACTAGGCTACATCAAACACCGAAGGCAGTTATTCTGACAACCCGTGAGGGTGTTACTACGCACGCAGTTCCGACAGCCCGTGAGGGGCGTAAGACTACATCACAGCACATCAGTATTCAGACAGCCGTTTGGGGCGTAACTCTGCGTCACATCGAGGAAAGTTACTAGTACTCCTTGAGGGGAGAAATACTGTGTTATACCTCAGAAGTAATATCCGATAGCCATAGGCGTCGCAGTATTAAAGACTTGCTTGCCTCCATAAGGAGTGGTCAAGAAGAAATTTAAAGTATCGCCGTATTGAAAGAGTAGGAAAATCCTAGTTACAGGATTTAGGCCCGACTGTATACAAGTTATAGTGAAAGTTCGTAAGATATAGTCAGAGCAGGCTGCGAACGTCGGACTTAAAGGCGATAGGTCGTTAAATAGACGAACGATTAGATCATAACGTACGGAAGTACCGTACCAGAAAGATAAACTGGTATTTAAATTAAAGAACCCAAAAAGGGAAGAACAGAATAAGGTTCGGAACGTATATCAGAAAACGTAGGAGTGCTAGAACCGATCAGATAAAGAAGATAGGAGACTATAAACATTATCTCCAGAAAGCAGGCGAACTATTCTAAAAGTACTAGAATCGAGAAGTACTAGCTGCTATAAACTAAATCTATAGGTCATTGAGGAAACCTCGATCCGAATAGACTTTCGCTAGGATCGATAAACAGATCTACAAAGAAACCGTGCAAGCTAGATAAATAGCCGGTCATCCAGGATAGGAGTAGAAGAATTTGGGTTCTAGGGAACAATAGATGTTTCAAGGCTTTCATATTCTGCAGGATAGGAAGCCGACATCGAATAAATTTCACCCTTGGAAACGGGAAATTAAGAAGATCACGTGTGATAGGCTCAGAAATACGGCCTAGTGATCAAGAATTGTGAAGTGTAAAAATTATCAAGATTGTGTGTTAAATTAATTTTTTTAGTGTTTATTATGTGTTCAAAAGGGACACATCAGTGTATAAAAATGTCGTCAATGTTAAGTGTTTTAAATATATGTCAAGTAGTGTTTATCCATAAGATGAATTCTTTTAATATGGAGTAAAAAGTTCAAAGTGGGCCCAAAATGAAGCACCGCACAAGAATAAAGATCATGGGACGATCTTAATAACATGTGAGTACTGAATTTCATTCTATTTTGGTGTCAGAAATTGGTTGTGTACAAATCCACCGGAGTTTTTGAGTAAAAGGGATGTGTTTTAAGAAATAAATACTGAATAAGCAAGAACGCGGTCTGAACAATAATAGAAAATTTGAGAAATTATAAATGATTATGTAAAGAATAAATCCCGTAGAGGAAATAAGTGAATAAAATATTAATGTATTTAACAAATGTCATAAGAGCAAGCGAAATATCAATAATTGTCATGAAAGATAGTTAAATAAAATAAAGTTGAGACATGAAGAAATAGCTTTTGAGCTTGTGTAAAGAATTAAGATAATAATAATAACTAAGTATGGAAATATTAAATAAAGATCAAATAAATTGATGTGAACATAAAAGCGTTAAAGCCTTAACATATGTGTAAGATATAATGTTCAATGGAATATTTTAAAAAGGGAGCGATTTATCGGCAACGGAAAAGATTAATATGAGAATTAAAATAATATGAATTGTTACTAATGAGATTTATCAGCTCTTGGGAAGACAATTCGGCTTAAAATAATGCATAGCGCAAAAGAGCGCCAATAATATTAAAATGTCACGCTAGGGACGCGTAGAGGTTAAAATACTTGGTAAATTACTTATGGAGGGTAGTTGATTGCAGTGAATTGATAATTGTATAAGTCCTCTATTTGTGACGTAGTATCACGAGGCATTGTGTATGTATTTGAAAGGGAGCTAATATATGGTATTATTGAGCGTATGTCATATGGGCCACGGCCGACTTTAAATCGCATTTTGTATAAGTCCTCTGTAAGGGAATGGTTCCCGAGGCACGTGAAGAGATTCGAACGCAGAATCTTCTTATGATAAAAGCCCCTTTATTCTTCGACGTCGAAAGTGTATTAATCTTCCCAATCAATGAGGACCCTCTCATAATTAATAAATGCCAAGGTTACGAAAGTGGTCTTTGAACCAAAGAATAGTTGTTTGAATGAGTACGGTACAGTAAAGCCCGGTCTCTCCCCAGAACTGAATATAATGTGAAGGTTTGTTTTGAAAGCCTTGGAAATAAGCTATTAACGTGGGTTAGACAGGGAGTCGCCGTCACCCTCCGTGTCATAAATCGCGCCCGAGTATAAGGGTCTAGCTTTCTTAGAGTGAGAGTGGCCAGAAACCGTCTCGTAAGATGTTGTAAAGAGAAATGAATACACCAGGAGTGTTTAAAGTTGTTAACGACCCGGGCGTTGAACCGAGGTCCTTGTAGATTGATATTTTCGTTTGCCTGTTCAGATCGTAGTCTCTTATATGATAATGGTCTTATAAAATATAAGAGATAAATAACAATCCCTATTGTAGTGTTGGATGGACGTAGGATTCCACGAGTTAATTGAAGGCAACTAAGTTTCGGGAGTAACTATAGTTTTTTGACTGTGTCAAGTATCTTCATGCTCTGGAGTACACAATTGATTTCCTGATTACCTTAATATATTTGTGAAAATAAAGAGAGATGATAACAACTGAATGTGTGGACATGCCCAAAATATTGAGTTAGATAATTAACATAAATTTTAAATGTAATTATAAATTTGTTTTTGAGAATTAAGAAGATATAAAGGATAGTATTTGAGGTGTACAAGAATGACACCATTATTATGTAAAGCATGGAGCCAAAAGAGCTCGGAGTTATATGAAACTTATAGTGATGCTTTATGGAAGTAAGACTAAGTAGGAATTGTTGGTTTATGTGGAAACCATATGTTTGAATACAATATTTGTTTTATTATATTTGTGATTCCTCGTTCATTTGGAACAAGTAGATGATTATGGGTCAGTAATTAAATTGTTAAAGTGTTTGTAGCGCCATTAATTTTATTAATTAAATGTGTTAAAATAGGAGTTGATTTTGTAGTTATTTTTTGCAAGTGTATCCTCTAATTAATCCAAAATATGTGAGTCACAGAGTGGGGGAACTTACCGCTGCCCCGAAAATTCCGAATTGAGCTACGCTGGTATACTGTGATTGGCATATTTCTTGCTAAAAGGGCACAGTATAATGATTTACTGTACCACATTTCACTGCGCTGAGATGGTTAAATCAAGAGAAAAAACTATTAAAATGTTTGTAATTCACTTGGCCGCCATGTTCGTTTTGTACTTTACAGGTACATAGATAAACATTTATCAGTGCTCTTTATCACCGTACAAATTTTCAGGGTGATATCTGTAATAGCTCCGGAGATATAAAATGCCAGTGAAATATTTTGCACATCCGCCATTTTGAGGTTATGCAAACAATTTAACTAAATCAGACGCCAGTGAATTACAATGTGTATACATATTTGCTGTACGAAGTTTCATTACGTTTGGATGATTAAATAGCGAGAAAAGTCTATTTAAAAGTCTTACCAGGTTTTTGAACGTCTCATAGGTTAACTTCTAGTAGTGCCCTCTATCACCGTACAAAAGTTCAGGGTGATATCGGTAATAGTTTATGAGATACTGAATGCCGGTGAAATATTTTCTACAGCCGCCATGTCAGATTGGTGCGACAATAAAATTTGAAGGGCACGGTCGGGGTCGACCAGAATGGTGCTATGGTCTTACTGAGTTTCATTGAAATCGCTCCAGCCGTTTAGATTTTATTAGGGGGGACACACAAAAATATCACACACACACCATTACACACGCATACACAGACACACGGACAAAAGGTGATCTCATAAGTCTTTTTATTTTTTCATAAAATGAAAATAGGCTAAAAGTTATATCTCCCGTTGTAAGTGAGATAAATTAATAATTCGACCTGAAAACTAATCAGGAACTCATGGAATTTTAGTTTTAGATATGACTGTAGGCGTACTTTGCCCGTGACCTACAGCCGATGCACAGAATGAGAGCGCGACAGGAAGCTGCCACGCCACTGTTTCAGTAGTGAGAGTGATTGCAATGGCGACAGTTCAGCAGAAATCACAGTGCGTGTTGTGGTTAGCGGAGTTTAAATCTGTTATAACTGTTTCCGACGTGTTCATGGTAGCGATCCCGCTTATGCTAATAGCATTAGACGGTGGTATGAACAGTGTCAGGAAACTGGCAGCGTTAACGTGAAATAGTCCCCCGGACGCCATAGAACGAGTGACGAAACAGTCAAGCGCATATAGAAACATTATATCGAATGAAAAACATTTTTGAGACGGTGAATTTAACAAAAAATACTCTTTTAGGTAGATTTCATTAGAAAGCTAACTATTGCAATGGGTACCATGTTTCGACTTCCGGAAAATTTCGACATATCTTCGCGTTTCACATCCCCCAGACCCCAAAACCACCGTCAGTTCAAAAGTTTATATATAATTTATGTATATATGTATCTATCTATCTATATATATATATATATATATATATATATATATCAGTTTCTTGTGGATACGATAACTGCCGTAATTGTGGACCAATCACTTTGAATTTTTTACATAACATGTATCCCTATAAAATCTCGGTCGAGTTCGTTAATGGGCAAAATCGGTCGAAGGGGGTGAAAATGGGGGGCTTTTTTCGAAAAAGTGAAATTTCGCTATAACTCTCTTAATACGTGAAATATCGAATCCATTCAAAGTTCATAATATGTGTCGTATAAGTGCCAAAAATTTATGTCAAATAAGTTTTTTGATAGCACCAACCATTGACCAAAGGGGTGGAAAAAAGTGGGGTTTTCGGGAAACATTAATCATATCTCTCTTAATAGGCACAATATCAAAACCGTACAAAATGGACAATATTCCTCCAATAATTACCTAAACCTTTTGTCTGAAAGAATTTTCGATATGACCCACCATTACGCCACGGAGTGAGCAAAATGATTTAAATTATAAGAAAATTCCAAGTGCCAAGAGTGGTTGCCATGACAACTTTACTTTTAATTGATACGGGTTGAGCCATCAGCAGTTGCTATGACAACGCCACTGCACGAGATCACATTCTGTTTTCATATGTCTGTGGGAAGCGACTTCGGTATCGGAACTGGTAGCATGCTGAATTTCTATGCCCAAGGTCGCGGGTTCAAACCCGGCTGAAGTCGTCGGATTTACTAAGAGCGCCAAAAAACCCTGACTATGCTTTCCTTCGGAGGGGAAGTTCCAACGTTCGTTGCGAGTTGATGGTTCCGGTGGCATCTAGTAGCCAAGTTCACAGCTAGGTGTCGTTGATGGTAGTATTTTAAATTATGTAGCCTATTTTAGGTAGATTTCATCAGAAAGCTAACTATTGCAATGGGTGCCATGTTTCGACTTCCGGAAAATTTCGACATATCTTCGTGTTTCACATCCCCCAAACCACCGTCAGTTCAAAAGTTTATATATATGTATGTGTATATATGCATATATATCAGTTTGTTGTGGACACGATAACTGCCGTAATTTTGCACCAATCACTTTAATGTTTTACATAATATGTAACCCCTTAAAAAATCGGTCGAGTTCGTTAATGGGCAAAATCGGTTAAAGGGGGTGAAAATGGGGGGGGGGGGGGCATTTTTTTTTCGAAAAAGTGAAATGTCGCTATAACTCTCTTAATACGTGAAATATCGAATCAATTCAAAGTTCATAATATTTGTCGGATAAGTGCCAAAAATTTATGTCAAATAGGTTTTTTGATAGCACCAACCATTGACCAAAGGGGTGGAAAAAAGTGTTTTTTTCGGGAAACATTAATCATATCTCTCTTAATAGGCACAATATCAAACCCGTACATAATGGAAAATATTCCCCTAATAATTACCTAAAACTTTGTCTGAAAGAATTTTTGATCTGACCTACCATTACGCCAAGGGATGAGAAAAATGATTTCGGAATTAAAGAACATGCCAAGTGCCATCAGAGGTTACCGTGACAACGCTTCTAAATTGATGAGGGATGAGCTATCAGAGGTTGCCAAGACAACGCCATTGCACGAGATCACATTCATTTTTCCATCTGACTGTGGGAAGTGGCTAACTGGTAGCATGCTGAACTTATATGCCCACGGTCGCTGGTTCAAAGCCGGCCAAAGTCGTCGGATTTTCTAAGAGCGCTAAAAAACCCTCAGCATTCTTTCCTTTGGAGGAGAAGTTCCAACGTTCGTTGCAAGTTGCTGGTTGCGGTGGCATCTAGTAGCCAAGTTCACAGCTAGTGTCGTTCACGTTAGGATATGGTACAAAATTAGGAACTACTATTTAAATTTGACCGTCTGCAGACCTTACCTGAATTACACACTAAAACAGTCATCAAAATTAACACCGTTTATCAGATTCTACACACCCGGGGTTACATGATCACGTTGTCGCAGCCCCTAAACTGAGGAACCAACAAAAATCTCTGCGGGAGATAAAATTTTTCGAGAAGAAGTAACAGACTGTCAGATAGTTACACATCAGTTCCAAACCTTGCATAAGGACAGTGTGATCAGAAGTATAAAAATGAACCCCGAATGACAAGAAGGTTACCATCCCCATAGACAATAAAATGATAAAAATATGCATACAAAAACGAAAAAAAGTTGATTTTTAACCTCCAAATGTAAAATACTTTCTTGCAATCAATGAGGTCTGATCCTCCTACGAAAACCTGCAAATTTTGCCTATTATAGCCAATCCCCTAGTTTGCCCGGTGAAATCTACCTCCGCCTTCCGGCGTGCCGAGAGGATTTTTTTAATATCTCAAATAGTTCCTAAGTTTTTAGCCTATTTTCAATTTTGAAAAAAATAGGCTTATGAGATCACCCTTTGTCTGTGTGTGTGTGTGTGTGTGTGTGTGTACGTGCGTGTGTGAGTTTGAGGAATGTGTGTGAGTGTCCCCCATAATAACTTCTAAACGGCTGGAGCGATTTCAATGAAACTCGGTAAGTTCATGGCACTATTCCGGACGACCCCGACCGTACCATTCAAATTTTGTTACGTCTCACCAATTCAACATGGCGGCTGTGCAAAATATTTCACCAGCATTCAATATCTCCGAAACCATTACCGATATCACCCTGGTTTTTTTTACGGCGATAAAGGGAACTACTAGAAGTTCATCTATGTGACTTTAAAAAACCTGGTAACTACAAAACCAACTTGGCTGACAAGAGAATTTGCGACTTTTAAATAGACGTTTCTCGTGATTTAACCAACCAAACGCAATACAATGTTTACATACATTGTAATGCACCGATATCTAACTTCATTCTATTGTTTACATAACCTCAAGATGGCGGCTGTGCGAAATATTTCTCCGGCATTCTATATCTCAGAAACTATTAGGGGTATCAACCTGAAATTTTGTTCCGAGATAAAGGGCACTACTGGAAGTTCATCTATAAGATTTTCAAAAACCAGTTAACTACAAAACGAACATGGCGGCCAAGCGAATTTGAAAATTTAAATAGACCTTTCTCGCGATTTAATGTTCCAAACGCAATGAAACTTGGTTCAGGAAATGTTTCTACACATTGTAATGCACTGGTATCTAATTTAGTTCCATGGTTTACATAACCTCAATGTGGCAGCTGTGCGAATTTTAAAATTAAGTTTTTATTTCTTGTGTCGTAATCATGCGATCGAAGTGAAAGATTGAATAAAGAACCTACGCAATAATTTTTCTTTAATTGTACATGACTCTATGGCCTGTACATATAACAATCCAAAAGGGCGACCATCCGAAATATTTAGACGGTTCTCAATATCTACGAATCTATTACAGCAATCATCCTGATTTTTTATGTTCATATGGGCTATGAAAATAAGGTCACCTATAGGACTTTCAATAACCTCGTGATCACAAATCCAACATGGAGGCGACGCACAGTGGTCCGGATTTGAAAAAAAGCGGACAAAAATACTTTCCGCTAAATGAAATGAAATACTTTTGTATAAAACTTTAAATTAGATGCTACTATTAGGTAAATTTGTCTTAGTACATAAAATTACTTATTCATCCTCTGATCCGGATGAGTCGACTTCTTCTTCCCCTTCCTGCTCCGTCTCGTCCTCGGGTATTGACAATAAATTACCCACCTCCTGAGGCAACTGTCTTCATTTCTTCTTCGATAGACTTCCCGTGCTTGAGATTACTGGATCAGAGCTTAGCAATAGTCTATGGAACAATTCAAAATTATTGGAAATTCTTGAGGATTTTCTGGTATGGTCTTCTCTATATTTTCTTACGTCTTGGTTTCTAGACTCTAAGACCTCTTCTGAATGTTCTCCAATCAGCAAAATAGCTGCTTCTATAATGAAAGATCGATGGATAAGTATATTATGGAGTGTTAGAGGGATGTAACACTACGGATATAGCCGTACATATAAGCTTGCTGTTTCGCAGCAGTAGGAATTGAACTCTGAACTATTAATTTCATGACCAGAGGAAATTGCTTTTAAAATTATTCCAAAACGAGTTATTAACTCACAGTCTACCCCTGTTATTTCGGATGCTACTTGAGGTTGATCAAAAAACCTTCGGGCAGTGTTGCCATCACTGGTTGTTCCATATCCAGGCTTCGGAATATCTACTAGAAGACCTAATCTCGTTCTGAATGAGTCTTGCACAATTTTTTCTTTCTTTCGAATAAGTCTTGATTACCATCTCTCACGCTCACTTTCCACTTTTTAAAACCCAGGCGGTACGAAATATGCAGGAGACATTCAAAAAATCGAAAGTGGGCGTGTGGAACTGAAATTCCAAACTCAAGTTGTAAATTGTCGACGAGCTTTTGTGCCACTTATGTAGATTTTTCATTTTTGAAAAATTCGCACCATTCGTTTGCCCCTTGTTGGTGTAGTCGTGGTAGCTTCTTTTTAGCTTGGCTGATGAATCGTCTCCCTCTGCCCTTAAATTCATAACGGTCACATAGGCAAGCTCTGATGAACTGGCACTCTCCCTTAAGTCTTTAATTTTCCTTATTTTGCTTCTCTCCGTTAGCTCTTGAAATTCTTTTGGAGGGCGACCTCGATCTACTGATTTTGCGGAGCCAGGAATGCTCGGAATTGATATCACAATTTCTGTTTTCAACCAGTCTGAATATCTCTTCAAAAAAACCATGTTCTAAGAAGTTACACTTTCTCCACCGGTCAACATACGGCAAAAAGAAAAGGTTCTTATATTATTATACACTGTTTTCTCTACACTGTCGTCAACATTTAATTGGAATTTGTTAAGGAGATATGTTACCACAAACTTTCCTTGACGCGCGCGAGACTGATTTTTGTTCTCTCGAATCTTGTTAATAAGTTCACTGCGACTAACAACGAAAATTCATTTTTCACTCTTCACAACACACACAACTACTACTAATCAATTACTTCTCGTGATTGAAGATTATTTTGGTTTCATGGCCTCGAGATATCCCTTGCGTAGCATAAACAAATGTCTCAACAGGCCTTTATCTCGCGCGAGTGTTTATCGTCAGAGCGCGCAGTAATGTTCTCTCCCTTCTCAATCACGCATCTGGCGGGTTCTGGCGATGAAACCTTTATGGATATATTCTCCAGTCTTCATTTTAAAACTTGCATAAGTTTCATGGTATACATATGTATACATTTTTTTGTAGGTCAAGCAACATTTATTTTTCTTGAAGAAAATAAAGCACTATAAAAATAAGTATAACAGTCCTTATAAGTGATCTGAAATCGAAAATCATGCTATAATCAAATATATCAGATCACAAAATACATACAGATGCAGTATTATAGACCCCGAGTTTCGTTTTGAAGTTGGAATGATATTTCAAAGTTTACTTAATGGAGCGCGGAATTCAGAAACGAAGAGTTGTATCACTTTTGTAGTATTATATCTGAGAAACACAGAAGCAATTTCCAAAGAAAAAGTGAAATTAATGTACACTGATTAACTTACTTCACTTGGGAGTTGGTTTGCCCTTTCTAATGTAAAGTTGAAAAATCTATTTTTGTCCGCTTCTTTCCGGATCCGGACCACTGTGCGACGGGAAGTATAAATATTCACAGGAACGTATCTCGCAATTTAACCATCCGAGTGCAGTGACACTTCGTACACTAAATCCTTATACAAATGTTAATCCACTAGCATCTAATCTACTTCAATTGTTTCCATAACCACAAGATGGCAGCTGTGCGAAATTTTTAAATCTCGTTTTTAGCCTATTTTCATTTATGAAAAAAAAAATAGGCTCTTGAAATCACCTTTTGTCCGTGTATCTGAGTGTGCGTGTGTGATTCGTGTGTGTCCCCTCTTAATAACTTATAAACGGCTGGAGTGATTTCAATAAAACTTGGTAAGTTCATAGCACTAAGCTGGAGAACTCCGACCGTGCCCTTCAAATTTTGTTACGCCTCACCAATCCAACATGGCGGCTGTGCGAAATATTTTACCAGCATTCAATATCTCCGAAACTATTACCGATATCACCATGGAATTTTCTACGGTGATAAAGGGAACTACTAGAAGTATACCTATGTGACCTTTAAAAATTTGGTAACTAAAAAACCAACATGGCAGCCAAGCGAATTTGCGACATTTAAATATACGTTTCTCGCTATTTAACCAACCAACCGCAATGGAACTTGGTACAGTATATGTTTATACACATCGTAATACACCGACATATAACTTCGTTCAATTGTTTACATAACCTCAAGATGGCGGCTGTGCGAAATATTTCACCGGCATTTTATATCTCTGAAACTATTACCGGTATCACCCTGAAATTTTGTACGGAGATAAAAGGTACTGCTGGAAGTTCATCTATGAGAATTTCAAAATCCGGTTAACTACAAAACGAACATGGCGGCCAAGCGAAGTTGAATGCTTTAAATAGACTTTTATCGCGATTTAATAAACCAAACGCAATGAAACTTGGTAGCAAATGTTTATACACTTTGTAATGCACTGGTATCTAATTTAGTTCAATTGTTTAATTAACCTCAAGATGGCTGCTGTGCGAATTTTAAAGTTAAGTTCTTATTTCTTGTGTCGTAATCATGCGATCGAAGTGAAAGATTGAATAATGATCCTATGCAATAATTTTCCTTTAATGGTACATGACGCTATGGCCTATATATATAAAACAATCCAAGATGGCGACCATCCTAAATAATTAGACGGTTCTCAATATTTACGAATTTATTACAGAAATCAAACTGATTTTTTATGTTCATAGGGGCTTTCAACATAAGTTCACCTATAGAACTTTCAATAACCTGGTGATCACAAATCCAACATGGCGGTGACGCGAAGTATAAATATTTAAATAGACGTTTCTCGCAATTTAACCATCCGATTGCAGTGACACTTGGTACAGTAAATCCTTATACAAATGTTAATCCACTGGCATCTAATTTATTTCTATTGTTTCCATAACCACAAGATGGCAGCTGTGCAAAATTTTAAAATCTTGTTTTTACTTCTTGTGTCGTAATCAAGAGATTGTAGTTTGAATTCTACACGTACACAATAATCTTCATGTAACAGTACATAACTCTAAGAACTACAAATCCAACTAGGCGTCCATCCGCAATGTTTAGTCAGTTCTCAATATCTACGAATCTATTATAGCAATCAAACTGAAATTTTGTATGTTGATAGTGGCAATTAACGTAAGTAGGTTATATGAAAATAGGCTTTAGTTCTTCACGGAACTACTCGTTATATAGTTAGGTCATAGAGTTATGCACTATTATGTTCGACCCTGACTATTATATGTCAGAAAACTGTATCATAATGATGGTCATTATAAAACTATTTTTCATTATGAAACAGTTTCTCCCACCAATCAGAGCTCAATAAACAGTTGTTTGACCAATAGCATATCACCTGCGCTGAGTTCCACGGCCTTCTAATTAAAATTTCACTGCGTGGCCTAGTGTCATAGTAGGGTAATCGAGGAGGCCATGGTCAAATACAAGGTATTCTCTGCGTCTCATGCGCTCTGTTCAGTAAATAAAACTGGCGAAATCTCGACAGATATTTATGGATATTTAAGTTCGAACATAAAATAGTTATAATAATTATCGTCGAACATAAACAGTCGTATGCAACTCGCCTATAATGGTAATTAAGACAGTCGTATGGAAATTATAAAACTCGCATACGCTCGTTTTATAAACATACTCGTGTCTTAAGTATTGCCATTATAGGCTCGTTGCATAATGTACTATTAGATGACGATTATTGTGTTGATTCATTATTCAGACGTGGACTTTGATCGCATGATTAGGACATACGTAATAAAAACCTTAAATCTAAAATTTCACACAGCCCGCATATTGAGGTTGTGTAAGCAATTGAACTAAATTAGATGTTATTGTATTACAATGTGTACAAACACAATGTTTCACTGCGCTCGGATGGTTAAATCGCGAGAAAACTATATCTAAATGTTCCAACTTTGCTTGGCCGGTATATTCGTTTTGTACTTACCAGATTCTTGAAAGTCACGTAGGTGAACTTCCAGTAGTGGCCGTTATCACCGTACAAAATTTCAGGGTGATATCGGTAATTGTTTCGGAGATATAGAATGGCTTGAAATATTTCACACAGCAGCCACAGACGTAATAACCCTTTTTAGGGCACGGCCGGGGTCGGACTAAACAGTACTATGACCTTTCCGAGTTTCATTAAAATTGCTCAAGCCGTTTATATTATCATTTTAAATGATCTTGTCGACTTCGTCGTTACGCTGGGCTTTGGCGTTACGTTACGGTGACGGGACGAAATGTACCCAGATGCACTGAGGTTTGTGACGTCATAGTACTGCTTGGTGCATGTGCTCCCCGACAATCTCTACTACGTTAGTATAAGACAAAAATCCCCGATTCTTGGATGTCACGGGTAATCTCGAGAACCACTGGATGGATTTTGATGCGGTTTTTACCATTCTGTAAGGGATATCTTGAAGAAAGATTATGCGGAAAATAATTTATGTATGATCAAAGGAAGCCAAGCAGCAACGATTTCAGTGAAAAAGTCGAAAACAAACTTGACGTCCATGCGCTTCTTAAGCTTACGCTGGGCAAACCGTTAAAAATATCAATATACTATGGGAGTAAGAATTGGTCAGCATGAAAAGTTCTACAAAAGAGTCCGCGAGAGCATATCTCTACCTTCAATACATCGCCCACTATACAGTAAGTGTTTTTAGACTGGATGGACGGGGCACGTCCCCGCGCGCACTCGTGGGCGTGACGGCATCCCGCGTGCTTGATCTTGCTTTGCCCTAGGTTTGCACTTGCCGTTCGTGAGTAATTTGAAACAAGATAAGCAAGATAGGTATTATGCAGATTTTCTAGCATGTCAAGAGTCTTTGGCTTCGAGCAAAGCGAGAAGCCTCCAGCCTTTCTAGCATTTTTCAGCTTTTGTAGCATTTAAAATGATACAAAATCTAGTCTTTCAGATTGACTGTCACTTTTTTTTTATTAGGGATACACACACAAATACACATAATGAATATAGGCTAATAAATCAAGTGATGTTGGTTGCTCCTTCCAGTCCCGACTGTGTTCTCTGGAGGGGCAAATGACCTCGCTGACTCGCCCCTAAAACTCCAATAACTAACAAACTGTCTTTTCTGGCCTGATATCCCATATACCGCCCCCGTCTCGTCTATATAGTTGGGCCTGTATCTGGTTGCTGAAAATGCACTTCAGTGTTCCAATAATTGATACTCTTGATATACAGAATAAACAACGCTCTGCGTCTATATCCCTATATCCTTCTCACTCATGCATTTCAAAAATTGAAAATATTCAGGTAGGCCTACATCTGTGATGAAAGTACAACGGACAAAGCGGTGGAACACACAATACATCCAAAACGCACACAGAGTAATATGATTTTTACAAATGGAAAATAACCCACAAGAGGGAGAAATATATTATTAACATTGGTATGCGTGCTTCGTCAGTAGAGTGCGCCTTTCTCGCAGGACGTGTGTCATTCGCCAGGCGAAGTCGCTTACCTTATCATAGAGGCAGTTGAAACAAAGTAGTTATTTCTGGCGTTGTTCGTAGTATGCTGAGATTCTATGCCTAAGATCGCGGGTTCAAAATCGGCCGAAGTTGTTGAATTTTTAAGATTGTTAAAATTCCCTCAGTATGCCTTCCTTCGGATCGAAAGTAAAGCGCGAGGCCCATGTCGTAGATGTATGACATGTAAAAGAACCTTCCACTAACTACAATTGTGTGAAGCTTTTTAGGTTAGATTTTATTAGCGATCTAGAAGTTTCAATGTTGGTCGCCAGGTGCCGGTTGCGGTGGCATCTAGTAGCTAAGTTTGCAGCTAGGTGTCGTTGATGGTAGCATTTGGTAGCAAAAGGAGGAACTACTTGAAATTGATCATCTGCAGTCCCTACATGAATTACAGATAACTCACACTAATACAGCCATCACAATATTAACACCGATTATCAGACAGAATCTACACATACCCAAAGTACACGGGGCCACATGACCGCGTTGTCGCAGCCCCTAAACTGAGGAACAAACCAACCAACCTTCCTATTGTGCCCTTTTAGCAAGAAATATGCCAATCACAGTATACCAGCGTAGCTCAATTCGGGATTTTCGGGGCAGCGGTAAGTTCCCCCACTCTGTGACTCACATATTTTGGATTAATTAGAGGATACACTTGCAAAAATAACAACAAAATCAACTCCTATTTTAACACATTTAATTAATCAAAAATTATGGCGCTACAAACAATTAACCAATTAAATTACTGACCCAGAATCATCTACTTGTTCCAAATGAACAAGGACTAACAATAGAATAAAACAATATTGTATTAAAACATATGGTTTCCATATAAACCAACAATTCCTAATTATTTTTACTTCCATAAAGCATCAACTGTAAGTTTCATATAACTCTGAGCTCTTTTGGCTCAATGCTTTTTGTAATAATGGTGTCATTCTTTGTACACCTCCAATACTACTTTTTTATATTTTTCTTAATCATCAAACAAATGTATAATTACATTTAAAATTACATGTTAATTATTTAACTCAATATTTGGGCATTTTCACATATTTTCAGCTGTTATCATCTCTCTCTAGTCTTACAAATACATTAAGGTAATCAGGAAATTACTTGTGTACTCCAGAGTATGAAGATACTTGACACAGTCAAAAAACTATGGTCACTCCCGAAACCTAGTTGCCTTCAATTTACTCGTGGAATCCTACTTCCATACAACATTACAATAGGGATTGTTATTTATTTCTTACGTCTTATAAGACCATTATCACATAAAAAACTACGATCTGAACAGGCAAGCGGAAATATCAATCTACAAGGACCTCGGTTCAACGCCCGGGTCGTTAACAACTTTAAACACTCCTGGTGTATTCATTACTCCTTACAAAACGGCGTTCAGGCACCCTCCTACTCCAAGGGTCTGACCGTGCTACTTGAGAGTTATTTATGACTATGCGGGAACCCTCCCGTCTAGCCCAAGATAGAGCTCTCTTTAATGCTTTTACAAAACACAAACCTTTCATTCTCAGTTCTTTAGGGAGACCTGGCATTCTACTCTTCGTGTACATTCAACCATATTATTGGGCTCATAAACCACATTCGTAATCTTGGCGTTTATTAATTATGAAAGGTCCTCATTGATTGGGGAAGAGTAATTACACATTCTACGACGAATAATAAAGGGGCTTTCACAATTAGAGGATTCTGAGTTCGAATCTCTTCACATGCCTCGGGAACCTTTCCCATATAGAGGACTATACAAAATGCGATTTAAAGTCAGCCTAAAGCTTATAAGACCTACGCTCAATACCATACATTTGCTCCCCGTTCAATAACATACACAATGCCTCGTGATACTACGTCACAAATAGAGGACTTATACCAATTCTCAATTCGCTACAATCAACTACCTCTCATAAATAATTTACCAAGTACATTAACTTTTACGCGTTCCTAGCGTGACATTTTACTTTAATTGCGCTCCTTTCGCGCTATACATTATTTTAAACCTAGCGTCATCCAAAGAACTGATAATATCATATTAACAATTGATGCACATCTCAATTTTTATATTATTCTTTCCATTGACAATAACTTTCTCTCTTTTAAAGAACATGCATTTGAATATCATGTCTATACTTTTTATTAAGGCTCTAACGCTCTTATGTTCACATCAATTTATTTGATCTTTATTTAATATTTCCTTACTTGGTTATTATTATTATTATTTCATATCTTTGTTCTTTACACAAGCTCAAAAGCTATTTCTTTCATATCTCAAATTTACTTTTATTTAAATATCTTTCATGATAATTATTCATATTTCGCTTGCCCTTATGACTTTTGTCAAATACACTGACATTGTATTCAATATTTCTTCTACAAGATTTATTCTTTTACATAATTATTTATGGTTTCTCAAATTTCTATTATTGTTCAGACCGCGTTTTTGTTTATTCAGTATTTATTTATTTAAACACATCCCTTTTACTCAAAAACTCCGGTGGATTTGTACACAATCGTTTCCTGACACCAACATATAATGAAATTCATTACTCACATGTTTTTAAGGTCGTCTCATGACCTTTATCCTTGTGCGGTGTTTCATTTTGGCCCACTTTGAAACTTATTCCATATTATAGAAATTCATCTTATGTACAAACACTTCTTGACACATATTTAATACGCTTAACATTGACGACATTTTAATACACTGGTGTATCCCTTTAGAACACACAATAAACACTAAAAATATTATTTTTACCCACAATCTTGATCGATTTACACTTCACAACTTTTGATCACTAGGCCGTATTTTCTTAGCCTATCACACGTGACCTCTTAATCTCCCGTTTCCAAGGGTGAAATGTATTCAATGTCGGCTTCCTATCCTGCAGAATACGAAAGTCTCGAAACATCTACTTTTCCCTGGAATCCTAGTTCTTCGAATCATATTCTGGATGACCGGCTATTTCTCTAGCTTGAACGGCTTCCTTTTTTTATCTAGTTTATCGATCCTAGTAAAAGTCTGTTCGGATCGAGGTCTCCTCGATACTTATCGATGATCGATGGATTTATTTTATAGCAGCTAGTACTTCTCGAGTCTAGTGCTTTAGAATAGTTCGTCTGCTTTCTTGGAGATAATGTCTATAGTCTCCGTTCTTCTTTATTTAATCGGTTCTAGCACTCCTACGTTTCTGAAATACGTGGCGAACCTTACTCTGTTTTTCCCTATTTGGGTCCTTTAATTTAGATAACTGTTTATCTTCCTGTTACGGTACTTCCGTACGTTATGATTTATTCGGTCGTTTATTTAAAGACCTATCGCCTTAAGTCCAACGTTCGCAGCCTGCTCTGACTATATTTTACGAACTTTTCACTGTAAACTTGTGTACTGTCGGACCTAAAATCCAGTAACTAGGATTTTCCTATTTTTTTAACACGGCGATACTTTAATATCTCTTCTTTACAACTCCTTATGGAGGCAAGCAAGTTGTTAATACTGCGACGCCTATGGCTATCGGATATTAATTCTGCGGTGTAATACAGCGTTTCTCCCCTCAAGGAGTACTGGTAAACTGTCTTCGATGTGACGCAGAGTGACGCCCCACACGGCTGTCTGAATACTGATGCGTAGCAACGCCCCCTCGGGCTGTTTGGAACTGCTTGTACTGATGCTCCAGCGTTACGTCCCCTCGACTGTTTGAGACTGCATGTTTGGCTTGGTGATGCCAGGAGCTTTATACTCTTTCGCTACAAAAAGATAAGACTCTAGCCCTTTCCGTGACCAACTTTTAAAATAATGGTTGCACAATTATAAAAAGTATACCTTCCGAAAGCTCGTCTTCTCAATGTCAAATAATCTCATTGCGCATAAGAATCGATCGTGCAATTCGGAGATATTAATTAATTTCTCGTCCTCAACTGTGTGGGTGTTGCTGTTCTTTTGCATTCTCCCCTCTCTACAGGCCTTGGTAAATCCCCGATGACGTATACTTGCGTTTGCAGTTTTCTCCTGTGCAATTATTAAAGGGTTTTTCTTTACACAAAAATCTCTAATCCAAATTGATTCACCGTACTGTAATTGTTTACTTATTTTTATACTCGTAAACGGGTTAAATTTAATTATTCTTCTTCTGGCGCATAGGCGGTGTTGTCGTTTTCAGGCAAGCTAAGCTCGATTTCCGAGTCAGGCTTCCTTGTCTAATAGTGGGAATCTTCCACTCGGTTATTAATACTCCTGACTAGCTCCTTTCTGAATGTCAAGAGGGGTGATCTCATCTCTCGAACACCTGGTCCACGCCGCTTGCACAACGTTAGGCTAGCATCCTGGCTTGATCTTTCTCTAAGTTACATTAGAAACTGTACGTTTCTTTCATTTCTTCCCCAAATACATGGATTCGACCTCCTTGGACCCTATGGCACATGGGTTCATCTCTCCCCTCCTTAGGTAAATAAATTTTCGAAAAATTTTGAGGAAATTTATTTCAATTAATCATATCTGTCGTTATTCGTCGAAGCCATCATAACATTGTCCGTATCTTCTGTTGTTTTTATTTCTTTAAAGTCGTATCCGGTGATTGTGTAGGTCGGGTACGCTCTGTCCCTACCCTTTCTTTCCTTTTTTCTTCGTCTGGGCTTTAAATCTCCAGAACCTCATTCTTCCTTACGGGTTTGGTCTATCCCTACCCGTTTCCTTATTTCATCATTTTCCTTTCTTAAATTGAAATTTTCTTCTTCAATAAACTCAATTATTTCTTTGATTTCCCAATACAATTCTTCCAATTCGCATTCGCACTCGAATGCTTGAGCTCTATTTTCTATTTCTTCCTTATTCTTGTTTATGTCAAAAGCGGATTCATCCCTAAATGTTTCCATAACCAGGGCTTGTTCATTCGCTTCATCAAAATCTTCGGGAGGGTGATATAATTTCAAATTTGCTGAATTCATGTTCACTTCGTGATCCGTTTCACAGTGCCGAATTCTATATGCGTTATTCCTCAAATCTCTGATTATTTGATACGGTCCGTGGTACATTTTCTGGAACTTCTTGTACACACGGTTCCCTGGATCCGAAATGGCTGGTCTTTTTACTAACACCATTTCTCCTGCCAATAATGGTCGATGATACCTCTTATGCCTATTTCTTCTTTGCCTCCTGTCGGCTTGAGCTTTTAGATGCTCAAAAGCTCTTCTAATACGTACATCTCTTCCAGGCTGAGCGTCTGCTGGCCTAGGAATTACCAGACTCCAAGGTCTCTCTGGTTGCTCATTCCGATGTAACGTTATGGGTATCTCTCCCGTGGATTCATGGATTGTATTATTTATACAAAATTCGATAATATCCAAGATATCTATCCACTTCCAATTTTCTTCGGCACAGTATATTCTACAGTACTTGGCCGTCTCTCTCATCACTCTTTCTACAGGATTTGCCTCAGGATGGCGAATACTTGACAAAATCTGACGTATTCCAAGTCTTTCTAATTCTCGTCTGAACTCTACACTGGTGAAACAACTGCCGTGATCCGACAACAAATTCTCAGGTTTTCCCAGAATCGGTATCACTTTTTCTTTTAGTCGTTTCAACACCTGTTTGGTACTAGTCTTCTGTATGGGAGCAAGGACAACCATTTTAGTGAAGACATCCATAGCCACCATTATGTGTCGATTTCCCCTTCTTGCCTTAGGCAAAGGTCCGAAGTTATCAATAGATATGATTTGACCTGGCCTTTCGGGCAACAATGGTATAGGCTTTTGCCTCATCAGAAATGCATTAGGTTTGATCCTTTGACATAAATCACATGTCTTTAGCGTGTCCCTTACAGTTTCTCTCAGTCTCGGCCATACAAATGCTTCTTTCAGCATCGAGACTGTTTTGTCGACTCCCATATGTCCGAACGATCTATGGGCTAACCATACTATTTTCCTCTGCAAAATTGCAGGTACAATAATCCTTAATTTGGTATGGTCAGAGTCCACAAACTTATATAATAATCCATTATAAAACGTGTAGTCTTGAGCTATCTTATTAGCTTCCGTGTACGCTGGTGTTTCCCTTATCAAACTTCCCTCAAGGAAAGATATGAGCATGTTCATCCATGGATCCTCACGTTGCCGTTGACTAATGCTCCTTAACTCATTAAGAGTACGCTGATCCCTGTCTTCCAAATCTATAGCCATTACTTCCTCTTCTATGGACTCTGGCTGTCTACTTAAGTAGTCTGGAACTATATTTTCTTTTCCTGGGCAGTATTCTATCTTGACATCAAACTGTTGAATGTATAAAGCCCAACGCATCAACCTTTGACTGGATAAGTTAGTCTTCATCAAAAAGGTTAAGGCTTTATGATCCGTTCTTAGAATGACCTGAAACCCATATACGATCTTCCGCCAATATTGCAACGCGTGCAGTATCGCTAACAGCTCGATTTCGCTGATCGTATAATTTTTCTCGTGTGGTTTCAGTCTCCTACTTGTGAAAGCTAGATAGTTTTTCTTATCAGGGTTCTGCGGGTTTTCCTGATATAGCATTGCCCCTATTCCAATCTTGGATGCATCTGTTTGAATGATAAATCTCTGATTAAAATCAGGATATCCTAGCTTCACGTAATTTAAGAGCATTTCCTTGGCCTCCACAAATGCTTTTTCTGTTTCCTCCGTCCATTTCCACTTGCCCCCCTTCTTCAGAAGGTCCTGTAGTGGTGCAACAGTTTTCGTGTAAGACGGACAATGTCCTGAGAAGAAACCAATCAATCCCAAAAACTGGCGAACGTTCTTCACCTTCAAAGGCCTTGGAAAATCCCTTATCGATTCCAATTTGCATGGATTTGGTTTAACACCATCCTTGTCAATCACATGCCCTAAAAATGTTACTTGTCTTTGACAAAAATTTGACTTCTTTAAATTTATTTTAAAATTAGCCTTCCTTAAATCTTCCAAGAGGTTCTTCAGCTTTTCTAAATGTTCCTCAATATTCTCCGAGGTAAGCAAAATATCATCCACATAACGGATAGTGCACTCTTTCACTTCCTCTGACAGGTTTCGATCAAGCGCTCTTATTAATGCAGAACCTGCGGTCTTCAATCCAAACGGACATCTTCTAAAACAATATGTTTGTTGGTCGAACTGAAACCCAGTCAACAAGCTGGTTTTCTCTTCCAGTTCGAGATGATGATACGAAGAAGTCATGTCAATATTTGTAAAAATCTTCTTGCCTTTGAACTTCCTCAGTATTTCTTTTATGGGTGGTGCCGAATCATTTTCTGGTATGATTTTTGCATTTAAATTTCTGGCATCTAGACACACCCTTACTGAGCCATCCGGTTTACTCACAATCACTAATGGACTAACATATGGTGTCGCCATCTTTTCTATAACACCTGCATTCATCATCTCCTGCAGTGTTTTCTTAGTTTGTGGGTAATGTTTTTCCGCAACCGGGTATGGTTTTTGTCTGAACGGTGCCCAATCATTGACTTGGAACGCATATTTAAAATTTTCAATCTTCCCTGGCTTGGAATCAAATACGTCCCTATAATTCAATAATAATTTCCTTAACTGTTCCTTATTTTCGAGGTAGACTTTAGCTTCCTCTACTTTTCCTGACAGGTTGGTCTCGAACTCAGTTTCCAAATTATCTTCGAGTTCTATTTTGAGGACTTCAAATATCTTTTCTATGTCCTAATAACCTTCCTCAATTACTTCTTCCATATGCCATACCTGTTCTCCTATTTTCGCATCCTGTTCCTGTAGGTTAATGTTTTGTTCGTCCACATCCTCTCTTTGAATTCTAATGCAGTTTTGCGCTAGGTCTATAATGACCTTGTTCTCACGGATAAAATCAATACCTAATATAACATTATACGGTAATTGATTTACCAGCAAAAAGCACTGCGAAATTTCAGCGTTACCCAAGATCAGATCGATATATACCTGAAATTTACATGTTAAAGATTTTTCAGGGATAATCCCCTTAATCTTTACACTTGATGTGGGAATCTTTAATACTCGGCCCCTTGTTTCCAGTTCATTTAGAAGGGTTTGTGTAATTAAACTTATTGTGGATCCGGTATCAATTAATGCTCTGACCAGTAATCCTTCTATCCTTAGCATAATTATAGGTAGTTCTCTTTTAACAGGTGGGATTCCTTCCACATCCTCGTTAATTAGCTCATCTGGTCTGGCTATCCAATTCACAATTTCTACCTCCTCCCAGCTCCTGGTATGTTTCCACTTTTGACAATTTAAATTTTGAGTTTTTTTATCCTAGGGCTTCCTTTCCCCTCATTCTTTAATTGAGCTTGTAATTCCAAGCTTTGAGCTCCGTCTAGTCGGTCGGGTGATTTCCGGTTCTTGATTGCCTCACTCCAACGGACTTTTTGCCTATCAGGTTCATCTGGTCGTTCGTTCATATAACGAAGACTTTCCTGATATCTTTCTTCTATTTCGGCCCGATATTCATCATCCCTATCCTCTGGCCTTACATTCCTTCTGGGATAATTCTCCCATTTCTTTCTGTTTACTTGCCTTTGATGGTTATTGTTATAGGGTCGGCTCTCTTGTTGCCTATAACCCGTATTCCTAGGATTTCTTCCTCGATATCCTCCTCTGTAATATGGCTGTATCCTTCTAGACTCCTGGTGCCCATACTCTCGACCCAGTCCCTGAGTATCAGTGCTGGTGGACTGATTCCTGGTCGATGGTTTTTCGCTGGTTTCCTGACTGCTGGCCATATGTACTTGCTCAGTTTGTCTTTGATGCCGAGGAGTTACGTGCGAAGTCGTCATATCTAATTGACGTAATACACTCTCCATTTCCACAGCACTTCTGGCTTTGGATGAGATTAACAGCCTCTGAATCTCATACGGAAGTTGTCTTGCAATGGCGGCACACAGGTCGTTCTCTGCCGGAGCAATGTCAAGTTCGCGGAATTTACACAACTGAGCGGTGAAAAATTCCGAGTATTTAGTAGGTGCATTCGTGCTGTACTTCCTAGAGCACAGATCTAGCCTTAAATTCTCTTGGACGTCTGCTGCCCAATATCGTTTCAAAAATGCTTCCCTAAAGCCTTCTACCGTATCAAAGGTGTACCTGAAGCTTCTGAACCAGGTGAGACAATCACCTGCCAACAGCTTTTCAATAGCTCTCAGTCTCCGATCCTGAGGGACTTTCATTTCGTTTAAATACTCTGCAACTTCCTTTAGCCAGTATTTTGGAGTAATAGACATGTTATTACCCGTAAACTTTACTGGTCTGTCCTCATTCGATTTAATAATGTTTTTTATCTGGCCATTTGTCTGATTCATGTACGGGGTTGACATCGCCATCGGATATCCTGGGTTCTTATAAGGGCTCTCCCCTCCTAAGTCCCTCTCCGTATCTGTGCCTTGTTCACGGGAATCTACCCATCCTGTCTTTGGAAACTCCTCCTGATTCTCAAATTCTAACTTCCTTTCCCTTCGGGCACTTTCTTCATTAGCCATGAGTTGGATTACCATTTGACTATTCTTATGTTCAGTCCTCTCCAATCGGGATCTTAATTCATTCTGAATTCTTTCTTGATTCCTTTTACTATCTTCCTCTGCCTTTTTGAGTTGGAATTTCTCCTCCCTGTAACTATCCCTGAATTCATTTAGTTGGTCTTCTACCTCTTTCTTAAAGACCATGGCATGTTGATTGATAATTTCAGGCTTAACGTCCCCTATGGTATCCAGGCCCTCTCGTATTTCTTTTATTTTCTTCTCCATCTCTCTTTGTCCTTTGACCATATCTACTTTAATTCCTTCAAGCTTTTCCTCAGTTTTCTCTTGACTCTTATATAATTTCATCACTTCATCTTGGACCTGGTTAACTTCAGTATGAGTTTTTCCTACTTGGATCTTTAATGTTCCGATGGTTCCCTGAACATCATTAATACACTGACTTATTTCATCTATCTTATGGGTATTATCCTCATTTTCTTTCTCTCGTTGTTTTCTTTCATTCTGGAGATGCTCCTCATATAGACCTAATCTTTGATTTATTTCCTCCCCGTGCCTCTTTAAGTTCTCATCTACCTGCCCGGTAAAAAGATCAATCTGCTCTTTCATGCCCTGTATATCTTTGTGATTCTGACTTTCCATATCATCCACTTTAGCCTGAATTTTATCAACCTTTCCCTCGATGTTTCCTACTTTATCCTCAACCCTTTCAAATCTATCTCCTAGATCACTAACACTTTTCTTTATCTCATCCTGGGACCTTTCACAAATATCGCTATTAAATTTTATCTGAGCTTTCAATTCTGTTTGCACACCTTGGATCTGGGTTACAAGTTCATCTTTACATGCATCTACATTCTTTTTGCACGTTCCTTCCATGTTACTTAATTTAGTTTCCAAATTTTCAAAATTTTCTTGACACCTAGTTTGGGACTCTCCCATACTTTTGTTCAAAGTATCTAATTGAGCTTGCAATCCTGAATGAAATTCTTTATTTTCCTCTTTAATCTCACTTGCGATTTCCCCTTTTAACTCATTTAACTTGTCCCCAAACTTAGTGTCAAAATCTTGAAATTTGGTATTCATTGTTTCTTCTAAAACCTCTCTGAGTCCATTTGACCCCCTTTTTATTCCCTCAATTTCAGCCTTCACTTCATCGTTCATTTTTATACAGTTATCCTCGATCGCTTCTAATTTAGTTCCCATGTTATCACTTTTAGCTTCGATATCTAATAATTTAGTTCCCATATTAGCACTATCAGTTTTTAGTGACTCTAAACTTTGATTCATGGATCCTAACTTTTGGTTATTTTCCTCCTGTTGGCTATCCAACTTATTTTCTATTCTAACACTGTCAGTTTTGAGAGCTGTTAAATTATCATTTATGAATTCGAACTCTTTTTTATTTTCATCCTTTTGGAGGCTCAATGTATTGTCTATTGTTCCCAATTTATTGTTCATGGCCTCCAAGAGCCGTTGCACTTCCTCACTCAATGCCATCTTATGAGAATATTGTGGGCTACTCATGCCACCACACTAGTACATGCTTGAGAGATGATACTCTGAATCATTGTGTCCCAATTTCTTTAAAATCTTACTTTGGTACGGGTATTTTACTACAACGTACCCTTTTGATACTTTTATTCAATTTCATAAACCTTTATGGAAGTATTTAAAATTCAAAATTTCGAAAAACCATTTTTTTTTTCAAAAAATGAAAATTTTGATTTTTCGAGAAAACTCGGGTTTTCCCTAGGAAAACTTAGCCCTGCGTACTGGGCGCCAAAAAAGAGAGATATAGGGGGGTTGATGAAATAATAATTCAGGGCTGCTCGGTATGAGTTTCCAGGGACCCATGCAGTCAGTTAATATTTTACGTTGTAGCTATTCCTATTATTACTTTAATTTACATGATATGACCGTCTTAAGTGTTCCTCTAGTTATTAATCCAGCACATTACTTCTATGCCCACCCCCCATGTGCCCTTTTAGCAAGAAATATGCCAATCACAGTATACCAGCGTAGCTCAATTCGGGATTTTCGGGGCAGCGGTAAGTTCCCCCACTCTGTGACTCACATATTTTGGATTAATTAGAGGATACACTTGCAAAAATAACAACAAAATCAACTCCTATTTTAACACATTTAATTAATCAAAAATTATGGCGCTACAAACAATTAAACAATTAAATTACTGACCCATAATCATCTACTTGTTCCAAATGAACAAGGACTAACAATAGAATAAAACAATATTGTATTAAAACATATGGTTTCCATATAAACCAACAATTCCTAATTATTTTTACTTCCATAAAGCATCAACTGTAAGTTTCATATAACTCTGAGCTCTTTTGGCTCAATGCTTTTTGTAATAATGGTGTCATTCTTTGTACACCTCCAATACTACTTTTTTATATTTTTCTTAATCATCAAACAAATGTATAATTACATTTAAAATTACATGTTAATTATTTAACTCAATATTTGGGCATTTTCACATATTTTCAGCTGTTATCATCTCTCTCTAGTCTTACAAATACATTAAGGTATTCAGGAAATTACTTGTGTACTCCAGAGTATGAAGATACTTGACACAGTCAAAAAACTATGGTCACTCCCGAAACCTAGTTGCCTTCAATTTACTCGTGGAATCCTACTTCCATACAACATTACAATAGGGATTGTTATTTATTTCTTACGTCTTATAAGACCATTATCACATAAAAAACTACGATCTGAACAGGCAAGCGGAAATATCAATCTACAAGGACCTCGGTTCAACGCCCGGGTCGTTAACAACTTTAAACACTCCTGGTGTATTCATTACTCCTTACAAAACGGCGTTCAGACACCCTCCTACTCTAAGGGTCTGACCGTGCTACTTGAGAGTTATTTATGACTATGCGGGAACCCTCCCGTCTAGCCCAAGATAGAGCTCTCTTTAATGCTTTTACAAAACACAAACCTTTCATTCTCAGTTCTTTAGGGGGACCTGGCATTCTACTCTTCGTGTACATTCAACCATATTATTGGGCTCATAAACCACATTCGTAATCTTGGCGTTTATTAATTATGAAAGGTCCTCATTGATTGGGGAAGAGTAATTACACATTCTACGACGAATAATAAAGGGGCTTTCACAATTAGAGGATTCTGAGTTCGAATCTCTTCACATGCCTCGGGAACCTTTCCCATATAGAGGACTATACAAAATGCGATTTAAAGTCAGCCTAAAGCTTATAAGACCTACGCTCAATACCATACATTTGCTCCCCTTTCAATAACATACCCAATGCCTCGTGATACTACGTCACAAATAGAGGACTTATACCAATTCTCAATTCGCTACAATCAACTACCTCTCATAAATAATTTACCAAGTACATTAACTTTTACGCGTTCCTAGCGTGACATTTTACTTTAATTGCGCTCCTTTTGCGCTATACATTATTTTAAACCTAGTGTCATCCAAAGAACTGATAATACCATATTAACAATTGATACACATCTCAATTATTATATTATTCTTTCCATTGACAATAACTTTCTCTCTTTTAAAGAACATGCATTTGAATATCATGTCTATACTTTTTATTAAGGCTCTAACGCTCTTATGTTCACATCAATTTATTTGATCTTTATTTAATATTTCCTTACTTGGTTATTATTATTATTATTTCATATCTTTATTCTCTACACAAGCTCAAAAGCTATTTATTTCATATCTCAAATTTACTTTTATTTAAATATCTTTCATGATAATTATTCATATTTCGCTTGCCCTTATGACTTTTGTCAAATACACTGACATTGTATTCAATATTTCTTCTACAAGATTTATTCTTTTACATAATTATTTATGGTTTCTCAAATTTCTATTATTGTTCAGACCGCGTTTTTGTTTATTCAGTATTTATTTATTTAAACACATCCCTTTTACTCAAAAACTCCGGTGGATTTGTACACAATCGTTTCCTGACACCAAAATATAATGAAATTCATTACTCACATGTTTTTAAGGTCGTCTCATGACCTTTATCCTTGTGCGGTGTTTCATTTTGGCCCACTTTGAAACTTATTACATATTATAGAAATTCATCTTATGTACAAACACTTCTTGACACATATTTAATACACTTAACATTGAAGACATTTTAATACACTGGTGTATCCCTTTAGAACACAAAATAAACACTAAAAATATTATTTTTACACACAATCTTGATCGATTTACACTTCACAACTTTTGATCACTAGGCCGTATTTTCTTAGCCTATCACACGTGACCTCTTAATCTCCCGTTTCCAAGGGTGAAATGTATTCAATGTCGGCTTCCTATCCTGCAGAATACGAAAGTCTCGAAACATCTACTTTTCCCTGGAATCCTAGTTCTTCGAATCCTATTCTGGATGACCGGCTATTTCTCTAGCTTGAACGGCTTCCTTTTTTTATCTAGTTTATCGATCCTAGTAAAAGTCTGTTCGGATCGAGGTCTCCTCGATACTTATCGATGATCGATGGATTTATTTTATAGCAGCTAGTACTTCTCGAGTCTAGTGCTTTAGAATAGTTCGTCTGCTTTCTTGGAGATAATGTCTATAGTCTCCGTTCTTCTTTATTTAATCGGTTCTAGCACTCCTACGTTTCTGAAATACGTGGCGAACCTTACTCTGTTTTTCCCTATTTGGGTCCTTTAATTTAGATAACTGTTTATCTTCCTGTTACGGTACTTCCGTACGTTATGATTTATTCGGTCGTTTATTTAAAGACCTATCGCCTTAAGTCCAACGTTCGCAGCCTGCTCTGACTATATTTTACGAACTTTTCACTGTAAACTTGTGTACTGTCGGACCTAAAATCCAGTAACTAGGATTTTCCTATTTTTTTAACACGGCGATACTTTAATATCTCTTCTTTACAACTCCTTATGGAGGCAAGCAAGTTGTTAATACTGCGACGCCTATGGCTATCGGATATTAATTCTGCGGTGTAATACAGCGTTTCTCCCCTCAAGGAGTACTGGTAAACTGTCTTCGATGTGACGCAGAGTGACGCCCCACACGGCTGTCTGAATACTGATGCGTAGCAACGCCCCCTCGGGCTGTTTGGAACTGCTTGTACTGATGCTCCAGCGTTACGTCCCCTCGACTGTTTGAGACTGCATGTTTGGCTTGGTGATGCCAGGAGCTTTATACTCTTTCGCTACAAAAAGATAAGACTCTAGCCCTTTCCGTGACCAACTTTTAAAATAATGGTTGCACAATTATAAAAAGTATACCTTCCGAAAGCTCGTCTTCTCAATGTCAAATAATCTCATTGCGCATAAGAATCGATCGTGCAATTCGGAGATATTAATTAATTTCTCGTCCTCAACTGTGTGGGTGTTGCTGTTCTTTTGCATTCTCCCCTCTCTACAGGCCTTGGTAAATCCCCGATGACGTATACTTGCGTTTGCAGTTTTCTCCTGTGCAATTATTAAAGGGTTTTTCTTTACACAAAAATCTCTAATCCAAATTTATTCACCGTACTGTAATTGTTTACTTATTTTTATACTCGTAAACGGGTTAAATTTAATTATTCTTCTTCTGGCGCATAGGCGGTGTTGTCGTTTTCAGGCAAGCTAAGCTCGATTTCCGAGTCAGGCTTCCTTGTCTAATAGTGGGAATTTTCCACTCGGTTATTAATACTCATGACTGGCTCCTTTCTGAATGTCATGAGGGGTGATCTCATCTCTCGAACACCTGGTCCACGCCGCTTGCACAACGTTAGGCTAGCATCCTGGCTTGATCTTTCTCCTAAGTTACATTAGAAACTGTACGTTTCTTTCATTTCTTCCCCAAATACATGGATTCGACCTCCTTGGACCCTATGGCACATGGGTTCACCATCAAACTGTTAATGTCAAGTTAGCCTAAGTGTTTATACAATGTTTTACAACGCGAGTAATATTTCTCCACTCTGAGAATTATTATTATTATTGTTATTATTATTATTATTATTATTATTATTCTCCCAGTACTAAGATGACATGTTTCGTACGTCAAGTGAACATTATCAGATCTATGTTAATCAAATCAACAATATGTTTACAAGACAACACTGCAAGAACACTGAGTGTTCATCACAAATAATTGCGACCCTCCCATTGTTAACTGTCCAAATAATAATTTATCACATGTTCATTCTGCCTGTTTAACATCTATTGATGAATGCAGTAAATTTGCTTTTGTCTGTTGGCACAGGCTAGATTAAAATGTGGCCTTCCATGGATGCATCAGTCTCACACATGGCTGTGATTATATGGAAGCTACTGAGGTATGGGTGATGCTGAATAATGACCTCAGGGCACAACTAGTGCCTGTGTGTTCTACTCATAGGGTCAGTGCTATTGTTCTGACTCAGTGAGAAAAGCAATGGCAAACTACCTCACTCCTCATCTTGCCTAGTACGCCTCATTATAGTGCTGCTTTGAGGATTTGTGGGTATCTACTGACCTAACCTAAGGCGGTACTTTTTGAAGATCTAAACTGCTTATGGGCTAACTACCTAACAGCCACAGAGACATTATTTTTAGCCTACTTTTCACATTTTGCAAAAATGAGGAAAAAGTAGACTAATGAGATCGGGCAAATGTGTGTCTGTCTGTCTGTCCTGTCTGTCTGTCCTTCTGTC
Organism: Meconema thalassinum; assembly: GCA_946902985.2. Classification (NCBI taxonomy): domain Eukaryota; kingdom Metazoa; phylum Arthropoda; class Insecta; order Orthoptera; family Tettigoniidae; genus Meconema; species Meconema thalassinum. Next base: position 222,554,574 of record OX336391.1, read on the forward strand.
TGTCTGTCTGTCTGGCTGTGTGTGTGTCCCCCTATCAACTGCTAAACGGCTGCAGCAATCGAAACAAAATTTGGTAGGAGTAAAGATCTATACCTGAATATCTCACGGCCATATTTGAAAATGATTTCAGTGCTACCAACTGCTGAAAAATCGCAATTGAAATTTGAGCTCCATGTTGGATATCTTGGAAGGTATGAATGGGAGCTATTTCAAAATTGGCACACGTATAGATAATAATATTGCAGTTTAATTTCCAGGAGGCCATACATGGCAGTGTTGCCAAAATGATTATAAGCCTGCTGATAGGTCCAAATTTTAAATGCATATAACGTCTACAATATCAAATGGATTTCAACCAAATTTCTTATGTGCTATGTGTACATAAACAGATATGACTGAGCGTATTCTTAAGAGCCACCAGGGCTGCCAACTGTTAATAAATCCTCTCTTTTTTAAATCCAAATACCCATATATCAGAAAGTATGCAAGTCGACAGCTTTAAACTATTCACACGTATAGTACCTGACATTCTATATCAATTTGGAGTAACTTATATACGTCATTGCTACCAACATGATTCTAAGCCCGCTGAGGGGTCCAACTTTAAATACATGTAACTTCTATACTATCATTTGGATTTCAACAAAGTTTCATGTGTGCTATGTGTACCACAACATATATGACTATGCCGATTCTTAAGAGTAACCAGGGCTGCCAACTGTTAATAAATACCGTCTCTATTTTTGTTACCCTAATATCAATATATCAGAAAGTATGCAAGCCAATAGCTCTAAACATTGCATACATATAGTACCAGGCATTCTAGATTAATTTGGAGTAACTAATATATGCCTACGCCAGTGCTGCCAACATGATTCTAACCCTGTTGATAGGTCCAATTTTAAAATTCATGTAACTTCTATATTAACTAATGGATTTCATTCAAAATTGACACAACAATAGAACATATTATTTCAGATTATTTCTGACCAATACATGTATGTCAATGTTGCCAACATGATTTTACGCGCGCTGTTAGATCCAATGTTTAACTGCATGTAACGCCATGCTAACCATTGGACTTCAACCAAATTTTGTATTCTGTAACTTAAGAGATGGAACTAAGAATATATTCAGTCACCAGGGCAGCCAACTGCAGTTCTATATTAGGCTACATTATGCCAGGTATACAGTATTTCGAACTAATTAGAAATTTCGATATTACCAACCTAATTTCGTCATTATTCTAGATAGATTCATATAGATTAATCAGTGGCATGAATCTTAAATTTTAAGAAAAGTAGGCTCTTTATTTCGTCACGGAACTTCTTGTTAGTTAGAGCCTTATGCTATACGCCTAATATAATTGGGTTTAAAAACGTGTTGAACGACTGAAAATGAATCAATTAATAGTTAATTAGGAAACACTGAAGATAGATTCAAAGCTTTCATTAATCCTATTGCTACCTGGGTCTCTAATTATTACAAGTATTTCATAATTAATTGGAGCTGGACGTATAACCAATACCAAAATTATTACCAAAATCATAAGGATGTTTAATTTCTATGCAGGCGCTATATGAAAAGTTTGGGACCTGTCTCAAAATAAAATTATAAACGGAGAGTTAAAATATAACGGGACTGATAGCTCAATGATAGCAACTTTTGTACTTCCTATCAATCAGTGTTAGAGTAAAAAGCCCGGCAGAGAAATATGCGCAGTGATAAATGTACAAATAGCAGCAAGTCAGGTACTCGTGATTAATGTGTGTCATTCGCAGAGTGCTTGCTGTCCGAGACATAGGAATAATTATCATATACTGTATCACTACAAAACCCATGCTGCTCTGCAGCATTCATTTCAATAATCCTATAACACTTCTTTCCGTACGACATTTGCTATTCACATGCCTTTATGCTAATAACCAGAGCAGACAATTACCGTCTCTTTTCAATTGTATAACATCTGTAATTGAGGTTCGCCTCCGACTCGTCATATGAATCATCGTGATGAGAACACACATAACTAGGGCTCGGATTTTTAGGTGCTAAAAATCGGGAAAATATTTTTTTATGTATTAAAAATACCTGAAATATGTGACAGGTAAAAATATTTAATTATAATTTACTTAATTAATGTGAATATAAATAATATGCAGTACTCACGAATGCAATTTATTCTATGTCTCACTGACTGCTGAAGCATTACAATACTCAACGAGATACAGCTTCAGGTTGTCCATCACAAATGACCGACGATTATCGCAAAACGCTTATTCTGAAGGCGCGAAACTGCGGCAATATGTTTCTTGCCCTTGAGGTGTTGTGTAACTTGAGATCGCTGTTCAGCCTTGATTGCTTTCCCACATGGTTGGCAGAACAGAATGTCCCCATCAGAAGTAAAATTATCTTTAAATTCTGCAACAGACGATAACCTGTATTTTGTTTTTTCTTTAGGTGTCGTAAGCCTCCGTGGCTTAGGCGGCAGCACGCCGGCCTCTCACCGCTGGATCCGTGGTTCAAATCCCGGTCACTCCCTGTGAGATCTGTGCTGGACAAAGCGGAGGCAGACAGGTTTTTCTCCGGGTACTCCGGTTTTCCCTGTCAAAATTTCATTCCAGCAACACTCTCCACTATCATTTCATTTCATCTGTCATTCATTTAATCATTGCCCCAGAGGAGTGCGTCAGGCCTCGGCAGCCGGCACAGTTCATATCCTCGCCGCTAGATGGGGGCTTCATTCATTCCATTCCTGACCCGGTCGGAGACCGGAAGCAGGCTGTGGATTTTTTCTTTAGGTGTCATAGAACTGCCTTACAGTTCACAGTGCCAGAAATGAACTGCAGTGAGTGACACTGGTTCCAGGTAGCTGGGGGAGGGGGAGGTCTAGCACGTGGTGCAATATGGCTATGGATAAGGAAATCCCCGGATTCCACAGTGAGTGGCACGGGGTGACAAGTTAAGAATAACACAGCTGCAAGCTGACGTACGCTCTGCATGAAGATTAGACAGCTCACAGGTTGAACTAACACAGAACAAAAATGCAATAAACTGAAAGATTTTAAATAATGTAAATATTATGTCTTGTTATGTGCTAATACGTAAACAGCAGGAATTTATGTATTTATAGAAAAAATGCTTAAAATATGTATTCACATAAAAAAAATATTTTTTAACCTAAAAAGCCGAGCCCTACACATAACCTTTAACAACGAATACTGAGAAAAAAATGGTAGTCTGCAAGCGTTCGCATGTTGCAGCGGGAAAGGCAATCTGGCTCCTGGACGCATGCGTGTTACAGAACACATGAATCGTTCCTCTCCACACTACGGCTGGCACACAGCTTCACCAGAAAAATGGCCTTGTTGAAATGAATATTCCCAATTGTATTAATACACGGATGACAGAAACAAGAAGGATGGTGCTCAATGGATAATGCGTAACGTGCATAATGACTCAAGCCACAGTATAGTAATCATATACAGTATGGACACATCAGGCCTTTACCATGTAATTTTTTCGTCATGGTTTTGAAACGGCCGTCACCGGAAGCACCGCACGCACGCACACGTGACGGCGACGGTTCACTATGTACCCACGACAGAGCAGTCTACCCATATTCATTATTGAGTGCGGCCTGTCGATTTTGTCTGAAGAAAACATTGCTTGTAATTATTAAAAACAACTCAGAAATATAATTTTGCAATTTAACCAATAGCAGAAATGTGGGAAACCCAACATCTGTGCGGTAATTTTTTGCGCAGTTCTTATCACACCGGACATACCAGGATTCCGGTTTCCTCGGGCATTGGAGCGGTAAATATAAATATCAAACGTTTCACCGAATGATTCTGTTTTTAATACCCATGAAATATCAGTCCCTCAAACACCTATCCATTTATTCACAAAACAAAAATCACATTTCCCCCACATTTTTAGCCTACTTTTCACATTTTGCAAAAATGAGGAAAAAGTAGACTTATGAGATCGATCCTGGAAAATGTGTGTCTATGTCTGTCTGTCTGTCCTTCTGTCTGTCTGTCTGTCTGGCTGTGTGTGTGCCCCCCCCCCCCCTATCAACTCCTAAACGGCTGCAGCAATCAAAACCAAATTTAGTATGAGTAAAGATGTGCACCGGAATAGCTCACGCCCATATTTGAAATTTATGTCAGTGCTACCAACTGCTGAAAAAACGCACTAGAAATTTGAGCTCCATGTTGGATATCTTGCAAGGTATGCATGGGAGCTATTCCAAAATTGGCACACATGTAGATAATACTATTTCAGTTTAATTTCCAGGAGGCCAACCATGACAGTGTTGCCAAAATAATTTTAAGCCTTCTGATGGGTCCAATGTTTAAATGCATATAACTTCTACACTATCAATTGGATTTCAACCAAATTTTGTACGTAATATCTGTACATAAACAGATATGATTGAGCGTATTCTTAAGAGCCACCAGGGATGCCAACTGTTAATAATTGCTCTCTCTATTTTTTTTATCCAAATACCGATATATCAGGAAGTATGCAAGCCGACAGCTTTAAACTATTCACACGTATATTCTGACATTTTAGATTAATTTGGAGTAACTTATATACGACAGTTCTACCAACATGATTATAAGCCTGCTGATAGTACCAATTTTTAAATACATGTAACTTCTATACTATCAGTTGGATTTCAACCAAATTTCGTATGTGCTATGTGTACCATAACAGATATGACTTTAAGTATTGTTAAGAGCAATCAGGGCTGCCAACTGTTAATAAATGCTGTCTATATTCTTTTTACCCTAATATCAATATATCAGGAAGTATGCAAGCCAACAGCTCTATACTTTGCACACGTATAGCACCTGACATAATAGATTAATTTGGAGTAATTAATACAAGGCAGTGCTGCCAACATGATTCTATGCCTGCTGATATGTCCAATTTTAAAATACATGTAACTTCTATACTAACAAAAGGATTTCATCCAAAATTGGCACAACAAGTTATCATAATAATTCATATTATTTCTGACCAGCACACGCATGGTATTGTTGGCAACATGCTTTTACGCGTGCTGATAGATCCAGTGTCTAACTGCATGTAACGTCCATTGTACTTCAACCAAATTTTGTATTCTGTACCTTAAGAGGTGGAACTAAGAATATATTCAGTCACCAGGACTGCCAACTGTAGTGCTCTATTAGGCTACATTATACCAGGTATATTTTGAACTAATTAGATATTTCGATATTACCAACTTAATTTCGCCATTATTCTAGATAGGTTCATATACTGTAGAATAATCATTGGCATGAAAAGTAGGCTGTATAGTTCTTCACGGAACATCTTGTTCAATATATCGTGTTATTTTAAACATTTAAAACATATCATAACCTTTCATAGTTACGATACACTCACAATGCAATACCACATGACTGGGAATGTGGTGTTAAACGTTAAATCACAAACTTCTTAGAATTAAAACTCAGTAATATTAAGACTTTCTATTTTCTTGTTATTTATTTTCTTAAAATACGGTATCTGATTATAATGAGAGCCAGTGTGTTGTGATCGAGTTAAATAAATTACATAAAATATACATTCATCAATCAGCTGTTTATCATGTGATTGTCCATAAGTGGTGCTACCTAGCGGCTTACAGGTGTATTGGTGCCCCCCCCCCCCCCCCTCTTATCATTTTTTTTTTGAAAATCCGTTCTTCCGGTTTTGCCGAAGTGTCCATACTGTATTGAAATCTATACTGTGCTCAAGCCAACAAACGTCGTGATAGCCCAATAACCTGCCCAGATACTGTATTTCAGTTTCAGTAAAAGGTAAAATGTCTTCCCAATTATTTTAATATGTAAGTTTATATAAATGCCTACCACCAATTGGTTGCAGACAACACAGACTTCTCTTAAGTGTTGAGAAGACCTAATACATAGAACCTACACCTCCATATCAAGGTGAATGGTGAACACTTAGTTAGGAATGCCAGTTTCCGATATTTATTGTTATTGTTGTCTTATTTATGGGCATGGATATCGTAGTAACTTCAACCCCCTGCGCTTGGGTGTATAGAATTTGTCTCATCACCTGTGTTATTGTGGTGTCAATATTAGTGTGTGTAATTGTAAATCAGGCGAGTATTGTGATGGATGCGACCGCGACCCTAAGTTAAGATACATCCTGGCATTTGCCTGGAGTAGAAATGGTAAATCTCGGAAGACCAATGATAGGATGGCTGAGGTGGGAATAGAACCCTAGCTCTACTCATTATTTTGCCTCACAAGGCTGAGTGTATCACTTTTCAGCCCTCAGACCAGAGCCGGGAATCATACTCGGACCTCCGAAGCGACAGCCATAATGCTACCTGGTACACGCGAGGTTGTCTTTCCGATGTTTGGAATTTTATTTGCAAAGGAACGGTATCATTGGTCACGAAGTGCGGGAGAGAGTGAAATCATGGCTACGATGGAAGGTTATCCCAGGAGTACTGTGCATAGTTCTGTTGACCAACAGAATCCCACCGGCTTGTTAAAGGATGGAATGGATTTGTGGGCCAAAAACCATTTTTGTTAACACATTTGTCTTACTCTACAGAGAGTAATACATTGTGGATACATTTTATCTTGATTGGAGCCGTAGAAGTCCATTAAATGGACATGAATGTTTAACTTGGTGCGTGCTGCCACATCTCCTTTTCTGACGTTCTTCTTTCTCAGAAGTTACAAGAGTGAATAACATCCTTTATTTCGAGTCATCATCATCAGCTTCTAAAGGCTAAAAGCCTTGTCATTGCAGCCATTTCTTACGGTCTTCAGCAGTTCTCTTCATATTGACATACGATTCACATTCCATTTCCTTGACAATGTTCTTGAGATACGATTGTCTTGGTAGTCCCCTTGGTTTCTTCCCCAAAATTTTTCCTTCAAAAATGACCTGGAGGAGAGTGTTATGTCTGAGTACGTGTCCCATGAATTTTGATTTCCTTTTCTTGATGGTGTTCAACAGGCATCGATTCTCCTGAATTTGTTTCAGAACAAGCTCATTTCTCTTTCTTTCCACCCAGCTTGTTCGGGTCATTCGTCTCCAAAACCACATTTCAGTTCCCTGAAGTTTTGATTCTTCTCTTTTCTCCAGTGTCCATGTTTCACAACCATAGGTCAACACACTCCAAACAAAGGTCTTGAGAAATGACTTCCTTATCTTCAAGTTGAGGTGCTCATTGAGCAGCAAATTCTTCTTATTTTGAAACGCTTTCTTCGCCAACACTATTCTTTTCTTAATTTCTGAGATGCATCTGTTGTCATAATTAATCACACTTCCCAAATAGCAAAATTCCGTTACTTGTTCAATGGCACTATCATTTAACATTATATTAGCTAAAATTGGTTGTTTCTTTTTATCAACCACCATTAATTTTGTCTTCCGAGAATTAACTCTTAGCCCGAATTTTCCTAAGGATTTCTGAAAAATGTTTAACATTCTATTCATTTCACATGCAGAGTTTGCTAATAGTGCAATATCATCTGCAAAGCGAATGCTATGAACCTGTACTCCATTAAATTTTAATCCTTTTGTTTTCTCTTTTAATGCATTTACTGCAGCTTCTATATAGATATTAAAGAGATATGGTGATAGAGGACAACCCTGCCTTACACCTCTTCTTATTTTTGCTTCTCTTTTATTGCCATTAACTGTTATTTCTGTAGTTTGATTTTTATATAAGTTCAGAATAAGGCGCCTGTCTTTCCAGTCAATCACGACTTTGGCCAATGTAAGAAATAAGGTTTTCCAATTAACATTATCAAATGCCTTTTCTATATCAATGAATACTATATAGGTTTTTCGATTAACTTCCAGTCTTCTTTCTAAAATCTGATGTAATGCTAGGATAGCCTCCCTAGTCCCTTTCCTTGTTCTAAATTCATACTGATCACTATCCAGATGTTGTTCAATTTTCTTGCTTAGTCTCTCTTTGATGATTATCAATAACATCTTTGATGCATGTGAAAGAATGGCTAAAGTTCTATAATTAGAACATTCACAAGCATTTCCTTTCTTGGGTAGTGTGATTGTTCGACTTTTAATAAAATCGGGAGGTACAATTCCGTCCTCATAGCATTTAGTAATGATTTAAATTTTTGTACTACATTAGGATCCTGAAGCTTATTTAAACACCATCTCTTTCGTCTAAATGTTTTATTCCTCTTGAACCTTATATCACATTTAGCTGCAACTAGGATATGATCACTATCAATTTCCGCCCCAGGGTAACTATGGCTGGCTTTCACTTGGTTCCTATATCTTTGTTTAACTATGATGTAGTCAATTTGCAACCTTATTCTATCTCCAGGTGCTATCCAGGTGTAACGTCTTCTCTTGGGAACTTCGTAACAGGTATTAGTTTTTACCATCTCATGTTGCTCACAGAATTCCAGTAATCTTTCTCCTCTCACATTGACATCACCCATGCCAAACTTACCAGCATATTTATCATCATTATGAGAGCCTACGGAAGCATTAAAATCACCCATTAAAATAATGTTTGAATTCTCCTTTACTATGTCAAACAACTTTTCTATTTGATCATACATTTCTTCAATTTCTTCATCAGCAGCATTTAAAGTGGGGAAATATGTTTGTATGATCACCAAATCAACTGGAATTGCTTTTACTTGTATCATTAGAATTCTGTCACTAATGTGATAAGTGTTGACTACGTTGTGAGTCCATTTTCCTCTTAATACAATCGCTACACCACTATTTCCGGCTTTGGTATTGCCTGCGTGGATTATCCTGAAGTCATCAGAAATGAAGTCTCCATTTCCTGCCCATCTAGTTTCACACATTCCCAGGACATCTAGATTCTTCTTAATCATAGAGTTTTTTTACCTCCTCAAGCCGTCCAGGTTGTAGAAGAGTTCTTACGTTCCATGTACCAACAGTGAATTTGCAATTGTCATTGCGAGGGTTCCGTTGAATGACGACCGAAGAGGCCTCGCTACTGTTTCCTCTCTTGCCGGATCTTGGTTTCCGATTCCCATGATCAGTACAATCACAATCAATAGAGAAACTCATCATGGCTGCTATACTCGGGATATCCTAGGATCTTTAATGGAGTGGTTTCCCGTTGCCTTCACCATTCTATGCCGTTGGCCACCTAGTAGCTCTTCCGCCTTTAGAAGCAGTTTCCCCCTCCAAGGACAAGATAGTGCCCTTCTTCTACCCGCTCATCCGCCCTCCGAAGAAACCGTTGGCACTTGATAAAAGTGGTCGCCTAATCCCGGGCGACGTTCGATGCCTGATATATGTCCAATATACGGACATATACCTTTTGCTCTATTAACCCGAGCACTGGGTTGCCTCCTCCACCATCTGCACTGTACCAAAGGACTCCTTCTCCACCGCAGGTGCTGTTGAGGTCTTCACTCATATCCCAGAGCAGGGCCCTCCATATTTATAGCCCCTGGAGTGAGGGTGTCTCAGTATTCTAAAGCCCCCAAGAATTGGGCTACCTGTTGGTCCGCGGGTTCTATTGGAGGTTATTCGAACCAACCCTACCGTTACTGTAGGGGCCCCCTATCCGCCACCTGGGGACGCGCCCTCTACGTACAAAATGCAACGTACAGTCGAAATACCTACAAAATGCAAGTGAAATCAAAATACTTACAAAATGCAAATGAGATTGAAAATACGCACAAAATGTAATGGAGATTCAAAATACCCACAAAATTGCAATTGAGACTTAACTACTTGAACAAAGCGGGGTAGGTTGAAAATACAAAATGCAATTGAAATTGCTTACAAAATGTATGGTAGATTCAAACTTCTCATTAGGATTGACAATACTTACAAAATACAATTTAGATTGAAAATAATTACAAAATGTAATTTAGATTCAAAATACCCACAAAATTGCAATTGAGACTTAACTACTTGAACAAAGCGGGGTAGGTTGAAAATACAAAATGCAATTGAAATTCAAAAAACTCACAAAAGCCCTGGCCCGGATATTGAAAGACTTACTAAAAAGCAATTCAGATTGTCAATCCTTACAAAATGCAATTGAGATTGAAAAACACTCACAAAATGCAATCTAGATCGAAAAGACTTACAAAATGCAACGTAGATTAAAAATACCTACAAAAAGAATCGCTAAAAGGGAATTTAGATACACGGGGAACCAAGTAACAAAAACAGTGCGGGAATCTGAAAGAGAAAAGGAAATATAAGGTAAAGAGGAGAGGATTGAAGAGGAGAGGGTCCGCCCCAAAGGGAAGGGACAAAAGGGGGAAAACGGACCTAGCTCAGGAATCCCTCGGGGTCGCCAACTCCCGAACTCACCAGCCGTGAGCCCCTGAGAGTGTAGCATTACCTAGGGTGCACCAGAAGTGGTGGGGCTACATACACCCTGCCTCCTTAAGGGCCTTGAGCACAAGGCAGGTGGTAAAAGGAAAAGAAAAAGAAGGCTGACCCCTCGCAGAAGGAGGGTGTCAGGAGAGATGAGACAAGGGCCAATTTTCGAGTTAAAAAAAATTAAAGCGCAGGCAGGCCCACAGTGGACGAGAGAAGCAAGAAGTAGAACTGAGTGGAGGACCATGGAAGACAGACGGTTATACAAAACGTTATTCGCATCCGCCCCGCTGTCATCCTCATCCGCCCCGCATCCGCACGACTGTTATCCGCATCCGCCCCGCATCCACATGATGTTATTCGCCTCGCATCCGCAGGCACTTATCCGCATCCGCACGACTGTTATTCGCATCCGCCCCGCATCCGCATGACTTCAGTTATATCCGCATCCGCACGTTTGTTTTCCGAATCTACTCGCATTACAATAATATTTTCAATTAGATAAAATATTAAAGCAACACATTAACTTTTGAGGAGAAAGTCGTTCCCTTAGGCTATGTACGGTACGTCAAGTTCTACGTTAAAAATGAATGTTACACAGCCAGAATTGCAACTTTTTTCATTTCTTAGTGTTCATTGTGCTTAATGGCATAATTTAAATGAGATTGGCTTAAATCATCATCTACATTTGTCATGAAAGAAAAACTTAACGGAAAAATATGTGTCATAAACATCCGGGTCCTAGAAATGATATTCAACAAGTTCGGGTTGCATTCTAAAAACTATCCGCAAAATTATCCCAAACATTATCCGCAGCTTATCCGCTATCCGCACAGAAATGCAAACAATATCCGCATGGCGAAAAATCTTGCGGATATCCGCGGGTTTATCAGCGGGTATCCGCATCCACGCAGGGCTTTAACTATAGGGCAACTGAAAGTAATTTAAGTCAAGTGCATCGCTAAGAAAACTGGGAGAGAAAGTCAAAGTGTAACAGCATACAATTACCATGCACAATCCTAATGTGATTAGCTCACCACATTAGTGAAAAAGAGCTACCCTTTTATAGGGGGCCTTTGCCCTTTAAGGGACATTCGAGGCTGTTCTTTATTCTTTATTCTTTATAAAATTAATACAATTTTAAAAATAAACATATACAGTACTATAAAAAGTACAGAAATTTGACTTTCAAATTTTGAAATTAAACATCAAAAATTAAACATTGACCATTGAATATCGAGAATTGAAAACGATTATAAAATTTAAAAAAATATAAATTAAATTAAAATTTAAAAAAATGCAAATTTGAAATTAAACACCAGAACTCGAAAATTAGAAATTAAATTAATAATTGATTTTTAATTGAAAATTTAAGAATTTTAATATTCATAAATCTATAAATCTAAAAATTTTAAATCTAAAAATCCACAAATCTAAAAATTTAAAATTTAAAATTCAAAATTTTACTAAAATACAATATGTCTACAAAATGCCGTTTTCAACGGGGTCGGGGATGAGATGCGATGAAAGTCTATGTGGCGGATGGTTTTTACAGTCCGATGCCCTTCCTGATGCCAACCTCATGAGAGGAGTTAATGTGATATGAAATAAATGAAACTGGGCAAGGATGTGGACGGAAGGGACCGTGGCAAGTCAGAAGGTACCGTCCCAGCATTTGCCTGAAGTTGAAAATGGGGAAACTACGGAAAACCATTTCAAGGATGGCTGACGGTGGAGTTCGAATCCACGTCTACCGAGTCCGCGGAGAGCTTAGCCCATGGCCTAGCGCTGTGCGTCAGCGAGCGTAGCTTCTGCTTGAAATAACATACAATAATAATATAAAATATAATAATAGATAAATAAGTTATGCATTTTTAAAATACTGTACATTAATAAAATAAAAAAAGATACGTGCACAAACTCTCAGGGTCGAAACACTGAAGTGCCTTTATAGATTGACAACGTATTAAGTTGTGCAGGACGCTACTTACTTACGGGCAATGACTCAATCTTCAGGAAACTATTGCTAACACACCTGAATGTGGATAAATGAACCTTAATAAGAACATATTTGTGATGTCTTTTTAACATTTGTGAAACATAATCTTTGGTTACAAGCCCTCTGAAGTACAGTAATAATTACAATTATTGTTGCACTATGGTATGCAAACCCCTTATAGGGGGTCGTTAATGAATTAAAGAGGGACAATAATAGGACTACCAGTAGATTAAAAACTGCCCTTATGTTATCTCCCAAGCCCGATGGTATCACGGTATCTGGGACCTGGCGTGTTTTTTCACTTTCCCGCCAAATCACCCCTTGTCTTCTCTTTTATTTTTATGAATCCTCATTTTTCGAGGGTGAGACTACTTCCTTCCTTTCCTTGGTATTCTTTGGCTACTGAACGTGGTCCTAAATGAAGCAGGACTTGTGTAACCGTAGAGTGGAAGCTCTGTTCGTTATGCAGGAAAGCTTTTCTAAAGAAAGGAATATAATGGCACTAAATATAGCTCTATGAATTATTTTATTTAATTTAAGCTACCACAGTCATCACAATAACACCCCATTTGCCTGCAGTAGAAGCGGAAAACCACGGAAAACATCTTCTAAGTTGGCTAAGGTGGGAATTGAACCCACCTATTCTCAGTTTTGCATCAACCAAACTGAGTGAACCCCGTTCAAAGCCTTCAAATTTAAATTCAATTTATTGACAGAGCTGGGAATCGAACTCAGTGACAGCCAAAAATGCTAACTTCTGCGTCAAGGCTTGTTGTTGTCGATTCATTTAGGTGATTTGCAACATCGTGGTCATGTAGCCCTTTGTACTTGGGTGAGTGAGGAAATTGTATGCTAGCCTGTGTTATTGTAAAGGCTGTGTTAGTAAAGGAAGGTTTTAGTTTTACGTGACCATTAATCATGCGATCATGAGCCACGGGGCCTCCTTTTTGCGTGGAATCCGAACCACAGGACGTGGCATTTCACTTCGAAAATCTCATTTACATTGACCGGGAATCGAACCCGGTCCATCTTGGTGAGAGGCCAACAGCACGACCACTCCGCCACCGCATCCGTCGAAGCTGCATTGGTGTGTGTAGTTGTAATTCAGATGAGGATTGGGAAGGAGGCGGCCGTGGCCTTAATTTAGGAACCATCCCGCATTCGCCTGGAGTAGAAGTGGGAAACCACCGAAAACCACTACCAGGATATTGAGGTGGGAATTGAAACCACATCTTCCCAGTTTTGCCTCAGGAGGGTGAGTGTACCTCGTTCCGGCCTTCAGACCAGAATTAAATTTCTTGGCAGGGCTGGGAGTCGAACTTGGGCCTCCGCGGTGACAGAGAGTGCTAACCACTACGCAACGAAGCGGACTTACTATTAGGACACGTAGGATACGTACCAAGAAACTCATGATGTTGATGATCAGGTACCATCAAGTCGGCGTCGACTCCTAGCGACTGCATGGATGGACTGTCTCCATATGATTCGGTCTTCAGCCATACACTTCAGATCCTTCACTGAATTCATGTTGGATTTGATGGCGTCGATCCATATCAATGCTGGCCGCCCTCGTCTCCGAGACTCTTCCACCTTTCCAAGCATAATTGTCCAAAATTTGACAGCTCTAATCGTGTTATCAATGTTTCAAGAGACAGATCTGGTTTGATTTTTTGAATCACCCATACATTTGTCTTCTTGGCTGTCCAAGGAATACGCAGCATCCTTCTCCAACACCAGATCTCAAAAGCATCAATATACTTCCTCTCTCGTTACCTTATGGTCCAGCTTTCGCAACCATATGTACTCATAATCAGGATTATTACGGAAATATAAATTCATATACCCGCAATTACAAGAGGCTAGCTACACGTATATGAATATCTGTTTTTAATTAATCCTTTCAGGATCAGTCATGCAGGCAACACATCTGTGGGTAAAGACACATTTTATTCAAACACAACTAGTCAGCAGTTGCACACATTTCTTTTTTATATTTATTCAATTTGATAATTCGGAACAGCGCTCTATATAACTAATCGTTTGAAGAAATGGCGCTTTAATTCTGGTCTGAGGGCTGGCACGGGGTACACTCAACCTCGTGAGGCAAAACAGAGAACAAGTGGGTTCGATTCCCATCTCAGCCATACTAGAGGTGGTTTTCCGTGTTTGCCGAATTCCACTCCAGACAAATAAATGTAGGGCCACAGCCGCTTCCTTCCCATTCATATCCTTAATTAAACATACACACTAATACAGACATCAAAATAACAGATTATTGGACAAATTCTTAACCAACCTAAGTACATGGGGATGTGACCACGATATGAATAATAACATCTCATCTTGTGATCTACTTGTGATTTCTACCTTGAAAATGTCCTCTACAGTAGGGGGCGAAACGTCTGTTTACCAATTAGGCCTAATATATGAACGGTAAAAATGCTCTCATCTCACACGCAGTATGTATGAATCTCACTTCATTCCCAACCCCATAGAAACGGGCATATTAGTAGCAGTAATAATAATAATAATAATAATAATAATAATAATAATAATAATAATAATAATAATAATAATAATGATTAAACTTAAGAAAGGGTAGAGACCAAAGAGGTCAGAAGCAGCTAAACAACTACAAAGTCAGAAAATGAAGGAGATATGGGTTAGGAAGAAGACTCTTAAGAGCGTGAAACCAATCCCAACTCATCAAGCTGAAAACCATTTTGGTTAACCTACGTAGTTCATAGCTGGCTCATTCGAATAAAGAATAATAATAATAAAAATAATGAAGCATAAATTTGATAAAGAAGTGCAACCAAAGATGACAGGAAGAAAGTGGACAGACGAACGGAAAAATGAACATAGTGCACGAGTGAAGAGGATTTGGGAGGAACGTCGCCGCAAGACTGGGTTGTCATGAAAATTGTTCAAGTCACACGCTCTCTTAAAACGGAATGTACGATACTAATAGTAGTAATAATACTGATTCAAATCTCTTCATTACGAGTACCCTCCTGCCATTTCATACTTCGTACTATTCTCATAATATTTAATTCAGGTTAAATACTATTGTTATTAAACTCCGCCAAGTATTATAGGTTTATACCACGTATTTTGCGAAATTTCACTAATCAGAAGGATACTCATACACCCATGTGGCGCTTGGATAGTGTATAATGCACCACCCCTCATGTATGTTTTTACTAGGAGCTAAGCAAATTTAAATTTCCCTTTCTTTCATAAGTTCCTAAATTAAAGATACACCCTTGGCACCAAGTTTAACATGTAGTTCAGAGACGAACTAAAGAGCATACTTTCCTTACTTAGGCAATGCTGAAAAATGGCTTCACATATAGCACTTCAATTGTTATTTGAAATGCCAGCTGTCAGTCTCGGGATTCGATACTGAGATCCCCGAAATAGTTTACCTTGTACAGAACACCTTACCGTAGTGGGCGCTTCTTCCATGCTCCCGAATGATGTTATTCAGCATATACCCTCCGGCAATGATGGTATTTAGTTTGAGAGTTCCTTGATGTCTGGTTTATACTGATTTGCCTTTTTCTTTCTCGTTTTGTCGTCGTTGGGACCCTCAGGCACAGCACAGTAAGGACAACATCAGAGGGATAAAATACCGCCTCGAGACTTGCATTGCCAACAAAACAACTTGCAGCAAGCTGCCTCGTGAGAAGAGAAAACAACCCATTTGACTTCACCAAATAAGAAATAGTAATTGTTCAAAAATTAAACATGCCAAATGAATTGTGTGTGTGTTGAGTCTTCAGTCATTTGACTGGTTTGATGCAGCACGCCAGGCCTCCCTGACTTGAGCTAATCGTTTCATCTTTACATGGCTACAACACCTTACATCCGAGACAATCTGTTTAACATATTCTAAACTACGTCTACCCCTACAGTTCTTGTCCTCGACCCTTCCTTCCGTAACTAACTTTGCTATTCCTGGTGGCTTAGTATGTGTCCTACCATCCTACCTCTTCTCTTCATTAGCAGTCGCCAGAAACATATCTCCTCTCCCTATTCATGAATTACTGTATCTACCCATTTGTTCTTCATCATTCTCCTGTAACACCACATTTCAAATGTTTCTATTCTCTTTTCCGTTGCGCCAACATTCTAAGTATCACTTCCATAGAGTGCCACGCACCAGACAAAGGCTTTCTAAAATAATTTCCTAATACCTAAATCTATATTTGATGTCAACAGATCTGAGGGCTGGAATCGAAGCTGGGTCTCCGCGGTGACAGCCAACAATGCTAGCCACAACGCAACGTGGCGTACGAGTCAAGTCACGTATACACTTGAGCATGCGTTTGCCCTGATTTGCACAGATGTGCACAGGGTGAACCGTATGGATCCGCATACCACAGCCCGATCCACTGTTGTCAGTACATTAAAGTGACCACGTATTCTGTTCGTGCTCAATGCAGATGGACGATGACGAGTGGGGAAGGACCGAATGGTATGAGTCGACTGTTTCTACTCTCGATGCATATGCAACCTCGCTCACGCAAGTGAAGAAAGTGAAAGATAATTTCAAGTTCAAATGGAATTGTTCCAGGATAATTCCCTTACCCTCCTGGGGTACTACAACAAGTATCCCGTACTGTGGAACCCCAAGGATGAGTACTATTACAATACTTTAAGAAAGGAAGATGCTTCGATTGAAATTGATGCCCCCGTGCACATTTCAAATATAAGTCCCGCAAAAAGAAAAAAAAAAACAAGAAGTTCCGTGACGAACTAAAGAGCCTACTTTTCTTAAAATGTAAGATTCATGCCAACCTATATAGACCTATCTAGAATAATGACGAAATTAAGTAGGTAATGTCGAAATTTCTAATTAGTTCGAAATATACCTGGTATAATGTAGCCTAATAGAGCACTACAGTTGGCAGCCCTGGTGATTGAATATTTTGTAAGTTCCATCTCTTAAGGTACAGAATACAAAATTTGGTTGTACTCCAATGGATAGCATGGACGTTTCATACAGTTAGACATTGGATCTCTCAGCGCGCGTAAAATCATGTTGACAAACATGTCATGTATGTGTTGGTCAGAAATCATCAGAAATATTATGATCTCTTTTTGTGCCAATTTTGGAGAAATCCATTTGTTAGTATAGAAGTTACATGTATTTTAAAAAAGGACCTATCAGCAGGTTTAGAGTCATGTTGGCAGCACTGACGTATATTAGTTTCTCCAAATTAATCTAGAATGTCAGGTACTATACGTGTGCACATTTTAAAGCTGTTGGCTTACATACTTTCTGATATATTAATATAAGGGTAAAAAATAGAGACAGCATTTATTAACAGTTGGGATCCCTGGTTGCTCCTGTGAATAAGCATAGTCATATCTGTTATGGTACTCATAGCACATACGAAATGTTGTTGAAATCCAATCGATAGTATAGAAGTTACATGTATTTAAAATTTGGTCCTATCAGCAGGCTTAGAATCATGTTGGTAGCACTGACGTACATAAGTAACTCCAAATTAATCTAGAATGTCAGGTACTATACGTGTGCATAGTTTAAAACTGTCGGCTTGCATACTTTCTTATATATTGGTACTTGGATAAGAAAGTAGAGAGAGAGCATTTATTAACAGTTGGCAGCCCTGGTGTCTATTAAGAATACGCTCAGTCATATCTGTTTTTGTACACATAGTACATACGAAATTAGGTTGAAATCCAACTGATAGTGTAGAAGTTATATGCATTTAAAACTTGGACCTTTCAGCAGGCTTAGAATCATTTTGGGAACACTGCCATGCATGGCCTCCTGGAAATTAAAGTAAAATATTATCTCTATATATATATTAAAAAAATGAAAGTTTGACTGTTTTTTCAGAATTTCCACGTACATTTGCGATATTTGCGCGTTTCAGACTGTTTTATGATGGATGCGCGCAAAAATAAAATTTTTGTCTGTCTGTCTGTTTGTTTGTTTGTTTGTTTGTTTGTTCGTTTGTGTGTGGACAATTTTTTGTGTCCTTATAACTCGAGAACGGCTGAGTGGATCAACGTAAAATTTGATATAGATATCCTTCAGAGGCACGACACCAATCATTGATGTAACTCTTCTCCGTACCTCTCATAAAAGGGGCCCTAGCCCCTTGTACATGCTGAAATAGGCGTAGAAGGGTGAAACAAAGCTCATTTTCAGCCCCTCAATGTGAGAAATGAAACTCGGGGCCCTAGACGGCCCCCGAAAACCACATTTTAAGGCCTTAAAACCAACAGTTTTTGAGATATTCCCAGAAAACTAATTTCACTTAATAAATTAATGAAAGAATGCATGCCGGTAACCATGGCAACTGAATCTCAGAAGACCATCTATTTCTGTAAGACGCAATGCAGTTCCATTTATTACATTACTGTGAAGGTTTGCAAACGGCTATAAGGTTATAACGGATCCAAATTAAGCTGAAATATTCATCAATACATACAATGCGCTTAAGGGTCAAGGGATACTCTAGAATTTTTTCACGTGATTTACACGCGCGTGTGTGGAACGGAAGGCCTATTATATCCCTTCTCTATTATATAAAAAATGAATGTTTGTCTGTTGTTTCTGCATTTCCACGGAAATTTGACATGTTTGCCCGTTTCAGACTGTTTTGTGACGGATGCACGCTAAAATATTTTTTGTCTGTCTGTCTGTTTATCTGTGGACAATAATTTTTGTCCTTATAACTCGAGAACGGCTGGGTGGATTAACGTAAAATATGATGCAGACATCCATCAGAGGCACGACACTAATCATTGATGTAACTCTTCTCTGAACCTCTCATAACAGGGGGCCTATCCCCTTAAAATACATGCTGAAATAAGCGTAGAAGGATGAGGCAAAGCTCATTTACAGCCCCTCAATGTGAGAAACGAAACTCGGGGGCCCTAAAAGAGCCACAAAACCCACATTTTAAGGCCATAAAACCAACATTTTTCGAGATATTCCCAAAAAACTAATTTCACTTAATAAATTAATGAAGGAATGCATGCCGGTAACAATGGCAACAGAATCTCAGAGGTCCATCTATTTCTGTAAGACGCAATGCAATTCCATTTATTACATTACTGTGAAGGTTTGCAAACGGCAATAGGGTTATAACGGATCCAAATTAAGATGAAATATTCATCAATACATATAATGCGCTTAAGGGGTCAAGGGGCAATCTAGATTTTTTAAACGCGATTTACACGTGCGGGTATGGTCCGGAAGGTCTATTATATCCCTATTCCTATATTGTTATATTATTATTATTATTATTTTAATTATTATCATTATTATGGCGTACAACGAAGAGACAAAGCTCATTTTCAAACCCTTGGGGTCAGAAACAAAACTCGGGGCCCCTCAAGAGCCGTAAAGGGTCCCCGAAAACTATATTTTAAGGCTCTAAACCCAACAGTTTCTTAGATATTCCCAGAAAACTAATTTCTTTTAATAAACTAAAGAAGGAATGCAAGCCACTAACCATGACAACAGTATCTCAAGAGGTGGCATCCAACTTTCCATCTATTTCTGGAATAAGTAATGCCACTCCATTAATTACATTTCTGTGATAGGTTACAAATGGCTATAAGGTTATCATGGAACCAACTAAAACTGTAAAATTCATCAATGCGCTTAAGGGGTTCAAGGAGTACCCTAGATTTTTTTCACACGACTTACACGTGCGATATGTCGTACAGAAAGTCTATTATATCTCCAAACAGCAACATTATTTTCAAAAATTCCTGATTTGAAATAGTAGACTGTTTTTTGCTGATTTTAGGAATTTTTGACAATTGGAGGCTAAAAAACTGAATTTTCATGCACGCCTTTATAATTTATAAAAGGGGTCTTCCTGTAGTTGGGCACTTGACACAACGGTTAGGGTCAGTTCGTATGTGACGTGTATTACGATTCGTCTACGAGGTTTTCAATTTTATTTTCACGCCAGGAAGAACACGTTAGGTAAATTTAGTTTGAGAGCACATTTTAGCTAATCATTTTTCTTTGCCAACAAACAGGTTCCAAGCCCCTAAACATTGCAACAGTAGATCAATTGATAGCATCTGGTTATTAATACCGAAGACCGTTCGAAGAATGGGTACTTCTGCTAGTTATCTATATGTGTGCCAATTTTGGAATACCTCCCATGCATACCTTCCAAGATATCCAACATGGAGCTCAAATTTCAAATGCGGGTTTTCAGCAGTTGGTAGCACTGACATAATTCAAATATGGGCTTGAGATATTCAGGAATAGATCTTTACTCATACCAAATTTGGATTCGATTTCTGCAGTCGTTTAGGAGTTGATATGGGGTGGGGACACACACAGCCAGACAGACAGACAGACAGACAGACAGAAGGACAGACAGACAGACAGACACTTGCCCGGATCGATCTCATAAGTCTACTTTTTCCTCATTTTTGCAAAATGTGAAAAGTAGGCAAAAAATTTAAAGCCTCAAGGGTTCATACCGGAGGGAAATATTAAAGAATCAAGGAAAGGCAACATCACTGGAACGGGTAAGTACTGCAGACTGGGCTCTCTGTTCGGTCCGTGCGACGTCAGAATACAGTGGTTCCTTGCTAATTCGGGGCGAATGCTCAAGGGTATACGCGCCTTTAACACGTGAGAACTGGCGTGAAAAATTATAACACGAGGACTGGCGCGGGGACATTTTGACCCATAGTGTGTCACTCTCTTTTTGTCGTAGTCATACGTATTTTAATTAAGTAATTTCACACCTGATGTCTTCCTATGAACCATTCCCAATAGAAAATGAGGTTTGTTTATATTTTTCAATTTTTGTATGCAGAAAAATGACACTAATTTCGTAACAGTACCATTGGCCTTGATAGTGGCGGCAAAGCAGTCATCTTATTTTCTTAAACAAAGGAGCTGATGACCAAGGTGTCCCTAGATCCTAAAAATGGATGAACAAGGACGTGAGCTATGTGATTGTGCTGCACCAAAATAGGGAGATTTTCCCCCTTATTTTTCACAGATTGTCCCACCTAAAGTAAGCTTAAACCGAAAATTATCACGCGAGGAGTGCCGCCATGGGTTCATCTGACTCGACCGTAAATAATATAGAAATAACTGGAGTGTTCAAAAAGGTAAAGACATGTTCCTTTTGCAGGGTGAAGTTCAAGACTAGGAAGCATAGGCGTAATTACGGGGTGGCAAGGGGTGGCAGTTGCCACCCCAGAATTCCCAAACCCCACTTTTTGCCTACAAACAAGTAAAAATTTAGTTTATAAACTTGGTACAATCTTGATTTTGTTTTAACTGTATCTCTCAGAATCAATTTAATTACCCAAACAATAATAGCTTTCATTTTCAAAATGATGGCGTAAAAAGTAATAAAACCATTTGCATGAATAATGGGACTAAGCGATTAAGCGATATAAATGTCACTAGTTGGCAACCCTGTAATATGTAATGCAAAGCAGACATCAGCTGTTGTCTGTCGTTTGCCTTTTCGAAAGAGATCTACTCGTACTATTCTACCTGTAACGTGCTGCCTTAATTTTCTTGAAATTTCTAAGTTTCTTTCAGTGAACTATCTGCATCATAGGATTGGATTTCAAGTACTGAGACATGGTAAGTTAAATTAATTTCAGTTCAAGTGTCTACCTATTTTATAGGTTAAGTTATAAGCCAGTTTCTCCCACAGCGCACAGAATAGTATAGTGAAGCCAGTGTCGGCAATATTGATGAGGTCTAGACTCTAGAGAAAGCAAAATCACGCGTCTGAGAACGGTCTTGAGTAAAATAAAAGACGGCCATTCACTTACACTGCGGTTTAACACGTTGACTGCGAAATTTGGCCTCATTATGTTCCCAATATGCGAACAGAGAAATGCACTAACCGCGAAAATAAAGCGCCAAGAAAGTGCCGAGCGCGGGAAACTGAGACCACGCGAAATTTAAACTCGCCACAGAGTCGGCTGTCAGAGAAACATAACCTCAGACGCAAAGCATAGAACAAGTCTAGTGTTGTCCAATGTGCTGTAACAAAAAATAAACAAAATATTTTTGCGTTTTTGAGTAACTTTGATATGGTTAGATTTATTTAAATGTTTTTTTTAAATCCAAACAATTTTTTTTCTAAGACGTTGCTACTGAAAGAAAAATATTGTGTGCCTGGTTATTTTTGCAGTTTTCCACGTTATTTCCGTTGCTCCATGTTCACATTATTTGCCTTATCATATTATTATTTTTTTATTATTTTATTATTTTTATTATTTTTTGATCTTGTTCTAACGAGGGAAAAATTGCCTCAAAACATACAGTATATTTTCACCGTTCCTCGTGTTGTGTGTCATTTTAAGCCAGCCTTATTTTGTTGTTTATAAACTGAGTCTAATTTTCCCCTCAAATTACACTAAACCCTTTTCTTGAGGTTGATACTATGGTAAAAAAAACTTGTAAAAATTTTAACTTGTAGGCCCTATACAACTTTTTATTTACCATGAGACAGACATTTTGTAAATTTTTGAATTGTTGGTGTTTGAAAACAAGTTTAATCCCTTTCTTTTCAGGCTCAGAAGAACAAAAAGGGACAACGTTCGTTGTTGTCTTACTTTTGCTCAGGCCCACCAAGCAAGAAGAAACAGCGTCTAGAAGATGAACCAACAGAAAAAGATTCTTTGGAACATAAGTCAGAGCCACCTCAGCCTACAGAAGAAGTGTTAGGCTCCTCATCCACTCAGTCATCTACACTTACGAAGGGCAGTACTTCGAGTGAGGAAAATTTACCAAGTTCCAGCTGTTCCTCTACTGCAATTGACCAATTATTGTCAATTGGACTGATCAACAAGCGTGATCCTGCCCATGGTCCAGATATGGCCATATTGCATGTTAAGGAAGGATCATTTCAACCACAAGATTTCGATTTCCCTAAAAAGGATGGAAGAAAGTTTAGGCCTGAATGGTACAAAGGTTTTCTCGGCTGGAATATAGTCCTCTAACCGATAAAGCATTCTGTTTAGTCTGTCGTGTGTTTTACAAGACGGAAAAAAATGCTGAAGACGCTTTCACAATCAGTGGGTTTTCGAAGTGGAAGAAAGCTGTAAAAGTGTTTGAAAAACATGATTGTAGTAATTTGCATAAGACTAGTATGACTAAGTTCACCTCTCTACAAGAAGCAGATAGAAGTGGTACTGTTATTGAAAAGGTTAATGAAAAGTACTCCAAAGAAGTTGAAGAAAACCGATTGTATTTAGGAGCTTTGTGTGAATCGTTAATATTTTGTGGCAGGCAATCCATTGCTCTCAGAGGACATATTGAATCTGCAGAATCAAAGAACAGAGGAAACTTTTTGGAGCTGATGGAGCTTCGTTCTAAAGATAGTGATTTGATCAAGAAGTTCTACACTGAGCATCGAAAGAATTTTCGGTACACTTCAGCGACTTTCCAGAATGAGTTACTGTTCATTATTGGAGAACAAATCAAGCTGCACATTGCCAAAGAAGTTAAAGAGTCCAAAGTGTTTGCCATTATAGCTGATGAGGCTCAAGACATAGGAAAGCACGAGCAAGTAGCTGTCGTTTTAAGGCATGTCAACGATAAATTACAAGTTTATGAGTCGTTTGTAGGGTTTTATCGAGCCAAAAAACTGAGGGTGAAACTCTGGCAAATGAACTAAAGAATGTTTTGATTTCACTGGATTTGAACATTAAAAATATGCGTGCTCAGTGCTACGATGGGGCCTCAAACATGAGGGGTCCATGTAAAGGAGTGGCAGCTAGAATTATGGAAGAAGCCCCAACAGCAATGTATATTCACTGCAATGCACATATATTAAATTTCTGCATTGTAAGCAGTTGTACAAGCATAACATCAATAAGAAACACCTTTTTGTGCTTCAAAGTCTTTACAACTTTATTGAGAAATCAACTAAACGACATGCTGTTTATGAACAAATTCAAAACAGTTCCAAAAGCTTTAGTGGTGGAACTGTAACATCAAAGTCCTTAAGTGATACCAGATGGGCTTGCCGTGTTGGAGCAGTGCGGTCTTTGTTAGGCAATTTCGAAACAACTTTGAACACTTTACAACAAATTGCACACATAGACCCTGATAGTGGTGGACAGGCCAATGCTTTGTTAAAGAGCATGGAGGATTTCAGCTTTGTGTTTGACTTGCTGTTACTGAGGAGAGTTCTTATGCAATGTGATGTACTGTCAAAAACATTACAAGCAAGCGATGTGACCTACGATGTTGTGAAATCTGTCAATATCAGCACAATTGAAGTCTTACAATCCTTCAGAACAGATGATTTTTTAAATAAGTTATTTAACCACTGCACAGAAATCTCTGAGCCCTGCGGATTCCAAGCAGCACACATGCCAAGAAGAGGAAGAATTCCATCAAACATTGGTGGTGGGGATAAAACTCCTTTTGAAACAGTGGAACAATATTACAAGGTTTCAACCCTTTGGCCAGTTATTGAAATCCTGGTGCAAGAGATAGAATCCAAGTTTCAAGAAAACAATCTAGATGTACTGAACCACTTAAGCAAAGTTCTTGGTGCAACTGACGTGGAACTTTCCAGTGTACAGTATTTGTGCAAGTACTACAGTATGGAAAGTGAACTGCTCCTCTCTGAACTAAGATGTTTTTACAACATGGATGAGTTCAAAAAGAAAAAGAGTATTCAAGAAAGAACTGACCTTGTGGTTAAAAAATCTTTGAAAAGTGTGTTCCCTCTTCTTTTCAACTGTTCCGCTTATATTTTACAATTCCCATGAACTCAGCATCCTGTGAAAGGTCTTTTTCATGTCTAAGGAGGTTGAAAACCTACACCAGAAACACTGTTGGCCAAGAAAGGTTGTCGTCATTGGCCCTTCTGGCAATTGAAAGGAGTGTTGAAATAGATATTCCCCAAGTAATTGATGTTTTAATTCAAAACAAAAGAGAAGGCTTCATTTTGTGTAAAATAGTTTTTGTACAACTTATGGTGTTATCAAGTAAAACTTCAATAAAGCATTGTTATTTTAGTATGATGTTTTCTTAATTTATACTTAACTAGGGTAAGCATTAAAATTAATAATTATCAACAACAGACCAAACTTTAAAAAACTATGTATGGATGGTATTTTTTTCAAACGATTTTGTTGTTGATGTTATTAAAAATAACACATTTTGGTATAACTAGGCCCATAAATAACAACACAGATCATTGGTAAAAATGATTTACATTTATGCTGGTATGGTATGTAAAGCAGTTTAAAAAGTGCTTGTAAACTACAGTTTTAACGCAAAATTTTAAAAAATCTCCGGGGGAGGCCCCCGTACCCCCTTTTTACTGGGAGGTATTCCATACCCCCCAGACCCCCCGGCAAAACTTGCCACCCCAGTTAAAAAGCTGAAATTACGCCCATGCTAGGAAGGAAGATACAGTGAGCAAGAGGAAATAAGGGCTGACCGAAACAACAATATAGAGCATTATTTAAGGCTCGGGTGAAGAATAGCCTTGCACCAGTTCTCGCGGCTGTGTGGTGAAGGGTCACACAGCTGTCTGTCCCTGATCTAACCACTAGTCACGGCACGGCCCTTCTGTTCTAAGCAGTGTTTTCATAACGGCCAAGTTTCAGCTGTTCTCTCGTATGTGGGCTAAATGCGTGTAAATAAACAGTAGTCGCTGCTCTGATGTGGGCATATGTATACTTAGCATTAAGCCTATTATTCTCCACACACTACTCACACGCAATGTGCCCTCAAGACAAAGCCTGCAATTGTACGAAACAGCAAAGTTTTCTCATTCTGTCAAGTGCCGCAAGGGCAGAACACCCACACAAAATACCACACGCTGTTGGTTAAACAGAACACTGGATGAGCATAAGTTTACTTTGGATTTCTATACACAAGTGATGGCCAGATGGTCCGCAATAACGAGGTGTCTCTTCCTTCTATAGCTGGTCTCGTTTCGCCAAGAAAACTTATTAAACAGCACGCAAACCATCCCCCACCCCCTTTTTCTTCTGAAGAAAATTTCACGTATAGTACATTCACTTGTAAAAGTCTCATTACTTTGCCTTACCCATAGTTGACACATACTATTGAAAATCCACACAGCCTGCTTCCAGTCGACCGACTGGGTCAGGGAATGGAATGGAATGAATGAAGCCCCCTCTAGTAGAGAGGATATGAACTCCACCGGCTGCCCAAGCCTGTCGCACTCCCCTGGGGCAATGCTTAAATGAATGACAGATGAAATGAAATGATAGTGCAGAGTTACGTTGGAATGAAATTGTGACAGGGAAAACCGGAGTACCCGGAGAAATACCTGTCTGCCTCCGCTTTGTCCAGCACAAATCTCACATGGAGTGACCGGGATTTGAACCACGGACCCAGCGGTGAGAGGCCGGCGTGCTGCCGCCTAAGCCACGGAGGCTTTGACACATACTATTAAATATCTAAACTTATTTATTAATTTATTTATTTCAGCTCAAAGCAAGAATAAATTTTGAAAATTGGGTATGTATCAAAATTGTGAATTTTGTTTCTGATGTCTAAGATACGTATATGTGTCTTCTTGAGCATATATTTAATTCTTGTACATGATTTAAGTCAGGACCAGTCATAAAATTAACATTTTTACTTCTTTTGAGCCTATAAGCTGTACGTGGTGTTAATGGCTGTTTCTGCCAAGAAATTTTAATTTTGGTCTGAGCGCTGGAACGTGCTGCACTCAGCCTCGTGAGGCAAAACTGAGAAGAGGAGGGTTCTATTCCCACCTAAGCAATCCTGGAAGTGGTGTCCCCCGCTTCTACTCCAGGCAAATGCTGGGATGGTTCCTAACATAAGGCCACTAACCTGGAATCCGCATATAGAAAGGAACATAACCCGGGCCAAGAACTTACTCTATGCGTGTAAGAGAGCTGTTGGGACAACATGGGGTCTAAATCCGTCGGTGGTAATGTGGATATACACAATGATCATTAGACCACTGATAACCTATGCTTCAATCATTTGGTGGGAGAAAGCAAAACAGGGAAATGTCGGCAGCAGATTAAATAGTCTGCAGAGAATGGCATGTGTAGCTATAACTGGAGCTATGAAAACTGCGCCGACAGAAGCCTTGAATACATTACTGGATCTCCCATCTCTATGCAACTTCATAGAGGGACAGACTAGAATGAGTTCATATGATTGGAACAAACAGAATGTTGGAAAGCACAAAGGCCCAATCTAGGACACTGTAAAATTAACAGAGTTATAACAGGGTAAGTGCTACACATGCCTTCTGATTACATGATACCAAAGTATAACTTTGAGAAACCGTTTGAGACCCAAATAATAAAAAAAAGGAAGACTGGGATATCAACAAGTGGAAGACCGATAGAGAGTATATAGTGTGAAGGACTGATGGCTCAAAAACGTAAGTGGTACAGGAGGAGGGATCAACGGGGAAAGACCTGAGAGATCAATTCAAATGAGCCTGGGCAGACACACTACTGTCTTTCAAGCGGAGGTGTCGGCTATCACCACGTGTCTTGAAGAAAACCTGAAAATGAAATATAAAGATAAGAACATTTTCATTTTTACGGATAGCCAAGCAGCCATTAAGCCACTAGAGGCTGTCCGGATAACATCCAAAATAGTATGGTACTGCCACTCAGTTCTCCTGAAGCTCTCAGAGTACACCACCGTTAAAATAATATGGGTACCAGGACATGCAGATATAGAAGGTAATGAAAGGGCAGATGAACTGGCCAGAAAAGGAGCAGAGATACATTTTGTAGGCCCAGAATCTGTATGTGGGATCTCTTACAGACAAGCCCGACAAGTAATAGGTAAATGGGTACAAAAGAAGCTAATAGAAAACTGGAAAAAGACTCCAGGTTGCGGACTTGCAAAGGAACTGATAAAAGGACCAAACAAGAAGTACACTAAACAACTTCTACAACTTAGCAGAGGAAATATAAGATGGGTAGTGGGATTATTGACAGGACACTGCCATCTTAAAAACACCTACATAGAATTGGAGTAATAAGAGACACTATTTGTAGGAAATGCAATGAAGCAGAAGAATCAGCTGAACACATAATTTTTGAATGTGAGGCGCTGGGAAGAACTAGAATCTCCACACTGGGGCTGCCGGGTGAAGAAAGAGAGAAAATCCTAGAAGACCCAATAAGATTGATCTGCAGCTTTGTGAAGGGAGCAGAGATATCCAGGTGGGAATGAAGGAAACACGTGGTAGCAAAAGATCTTGGAGGTCGACGCTAAACAGGAACTTGGAAACGAGAGGCCCCATGAATAAAAGAAGAAGAAGAAGAACATAAGGCCACGGCCGCCTCTCCCCAATCCTTTCCCCAATTTACAAATACACACACTAGTACAGGCATGACAATAGCACAGGTTTTACACAAATTCTACACACACCAAAATACACGGGGCTGTATGACCACGATGTCTCAGCCCCCGAGAAAAGCAACAAAAACAAGCTGTACGTCCACCTTTAAGTCAATTTCATTTAACCTTTCAGTAACATTGTGTTAATACAACAACTAAGTAACTGTACTACACCCAAGTATCTGTTTGTTGATTTATTTAGGGGCTTTGGAACATCTTGGTTGTATAGCCCCGTGTAGTTGGGGGTGTGTGTGTATGTTGCTTGATAACCTGTGTTATTCTGATGTCTGTGTGTGTGTATTTGTAACACAGGCGACGAATGGGAAGGAAGCACCCGTTCCCTTAAATTAGGGAACAGGATGGCTGAGGTGGGAATCGAACCGAACTCTTCTCAGTTTTGCCTCACGATGCTGAGCGTACCCTTGGTCCAGCTCTCAAACCAGAATTAAATTTATTGACAATGCCGGGAATCGAAACACGGACCTCTGGGCCGACAGCCAAGAATTCTAGCCGCTACTCCAACAAATGTACTACAATAATTGTTCTGATTCCTCCTGTCAACGTTCTGCAGTTGATCTGTCGTTGATTTGGTGATTAATTTAAATAGTGTTTTCACACGCGCAAGTCGCTTCAGGTTAATGACGGAACAGTAATGTTGAAATT
Source organism: Meconema thalassinum (assembly GCA_946902985.2). Lineage (NCBI taxonomy): Eukaryota > Metazoa > Arthropoda > Insecta > Orthoptera > Tettigoniidae > Meconema > Meconema thalassinum. The sequence goes on from OX336391.1 coordinate 222,583,976, forward strand.
TAGCATTTATCGAAGGAGATTTCTTCTTGTATGTTGTCCAAGTAAATCGCTGTGCTTTTCTTAATTTAAAAGTTCTACTTTCTATTTTATTATATTAGAATTAATTACAAATTGTTATCGTTGTTGTTTGAGTCTTCAGTCTTTTGACTGGTTTGATTCAGGCCTCCATGTCTCCCTGTCCAGAGCTAATCGTTTCATCTCTACATGGCTACCACAACCTACATCCGAGGCAATCTGTTTAACATATTCTAAGCTTGGTCTACTCCTACAGTTCTTGTCCTTGACCCTTCCTTCCATAACTAAGCTTGTTATTCCCAGGTGTCTTAGTATGTATCCTACCAACCTATCCCTTCTCTCCATTAGCAGTCCCCAGAAACATCTCTTCTCTTCCAATCGTCTTAATATCTCTTCATTTGTTACCCTATCTACCCATCTGATCTTCATCATTCTCCTGTAACACCACATTTCAAACGCTTCAATTCTCCTCGTTTCTGGTGCACCAATAGTCCAAGTTTCACTTCCATATAATGCCACGCTCCAGACAATGGCTTTCAAAAATGACTTCCTAATACCTAAATCTATGTTCGATGTCAACAGCTTCCTTTTCTGTAGAAATTCCTTCCTTGCCTGAGCCAATCTACTTTTTATATCGTCTTTGCTTCGTCCATCACTAGTTATTCTGATTCCTAACAGAAGTCTCCTACTTCATTTAGCTTTTCACCTGCCAATTTGATGTCCATACAAGTGTCTGATTTATTTCGGCTGCATTCCAATATTCTTGTTTTACATTTATTAATTTCCATCATGAATTCTTTCCTCAAGACGGAGTCCATACCTTTCAAAATCTCATTAAAATCCTCTGGCGTGTCGGCCAAGATGACGATGTCTTCAACAAATCTCAGAGTTCAAATTATTTCTCCTTGAATCTTCACGCCCACTTTAAATTTTCCCCAATTTCCTTCATTGCTTGTTCAATGTAATGATTGAAAAGTATGGGTGTAAAGTTGAAGCCTTGCTTTACACCTTTCTGAATACCTGCTTCTCTCTCATGTCCTTCAGCTTGAATGATGCTGTCTGGTTTCTGTATACATTGTAGAGCAGCCTCCAATCCCTGTACTTCATTCCAATCGTTTTTCAAATGTCAAATAATTTAGCTCGATCAACTTTATCAAAAGCCTTTTCTAAGTCTACAAATGCCATGAACGTTCTCTTGTCTTTCCTTGTTCTACCTTCCAAAATCAGCCTAAGACTTAGTGCAGCTTCCTTTGTTCCTACATATCTCCTGAAACTAAACTCGTCTTTACCCAACTCCGTTTCTATCTGGCTTCCATCCTCTAGTAAATTATTCTAGACAGGATCTTTAAAGCATGAGTAATCAAGCTGAGTGTACGGTAATCTTCACATCCGTCAGCTCCTACTTTCTTCGGTATAGGGATTCTTCTTGAAATCAAAGGGAAGAGACTCATAAATCCTACACACCAAGTGAAATAACCTGACCCGACCATCATCACCTATGCAGCGTAGCAACTCAATCGGTATATCATCTATGCCTGATGCTTCGTTCCTGCTTAAGTCTTCCAATGCTATGTCAAATTCTTATCTCAATATTAAATCTCCTTTCGCATCCTCATCAATTTCCTCTTCCCTTCCCATTACATGATTCTCAATGTCCTTCCCCTCATACAAACACACTATGTAAGCTTTCCATCTCTCTACCTTTTTTCCCTATCTGATAAGTTGGATCTACTTTTCCTAATTTCAGACAATTTTCTATACCTGCACATTTATCTTTCAACCATTCTTCTTTCGCTTCATTGCACTTCTTGTTAACCTCATTTCTCAGACGTCTGTATTCTGCTTTCCTCTTTTCATCTCTTACATTCTTGTGTTTCCCCCTTTCATCCATTAATTCTAGTATATCCTGAGTGATCCACGGTTTTCTACCTATTGTTTATTCCCTACCAATGTTTTCCTCTGCGGATTTTGTTATTTCATTCTTCAAAAGCGCCCATTCGTCTGCAATTGAAGTTTGTTTAGGGTGTTTCATTAGTCCTTCCTTTATACTCCTCTTGAATCTTTCGTTTACAACCTTCTCTTTCAGTCTGTCCTTTGCCCACCTTTTTGGCTTTTGACTTTTCTTCAGTTTCTTCAACTTTAATCTGCATTTCATAACACCAGATTGTGATCAGAGTTTATGTCAGCACCGGGATATGTTTTGCAATCAAAAAACTGGTTTCGAAATCTCTGCTTGACCATAATGAAGTCGATTTGGTAACGCCGTGTTTCTCCTGGTCTCATCCTTTTTATATTCTTCTATTGTGGATATTGAATAAGGTGTTAGCTATGACCAACTTGTGCTCGGTGCAGAATTCTATCAAATTGCTTCCTCGATCATCCTTTCACCTAATCCGAAATCTCCTACTATCTTCCCTTCTCTTCCTTCTACTACCACAGCATTCCAATCTCCCAATACTATATAATTTTCATCACCCTTGACATCCCTCAAAATTTCATCTATTTCTTTGTAGAGCTTTCCAACATCTTCATCATCAGCTTGACTGGTAGGCATATAGACTTGTACCACTGTGGTGCAGGTAGGTTTTGTATTGTGTTTTCTTTTTTTGCTACAATAATCCATTCACTATATTGCTCATAATATTCCACCCGCTGTCCAAGTTTCCTACTTAATATGAGACCTACCCCCGCATAGCCGTTGTTTGATTTAGAGCTAATGATCCTATAGTCTTCTGACCAAATGTCCTGTTCTTCCTGCCAGCGCATTTCACTAATCCCAACCAAATCTGACCTCAACCCAACCATTTCACTTTCTAAGCTTTCTAACCTCCCACTGCCTAGCAGACTTCTAGCGTTTCACGCTCCAATCCGTAGAATGTCAGATTTTCACTTTGTCACTTCTGTGATGTTAACCCCCTCTCGAGTAGTCCCCACCCGAAGATCCGAACGGGGGACTAGTTTACCTCCGGATTGGATTTTCGCAAGAGAGGAGGCCATCATCACACGTAATTATGCATAGAGGTGCACATCACACACACACTCACACGACACACGATTCGCTAGCTAGCTACCGAGCAAGACAGCAACTACTGCACTGAGCTCCCGCCACGATCATCGAATACTTCGAGAATCGATGCAAATTGATGGTCTTCGGGATTAGCATTACGGCTGTAGTTTCCCGTTGCTTTCATCCGTGCAGCAGAACGCAGTGTAGCCATTATTAGGCTAATGTTATAAATATCTTAACCGTCTATAAGACAAGTAAAGATTTGATTTACTCAGAAAGGCTGCTACTCCCTTTCAGAATAAAGTAATAGAGCAATTCTACAAAATACTGAAGTTCTACCAACAACAAAATACTACCACTAAAACTGTCTGTCACCAGGCTCACTCATATGGACCCTCACACACCACAGTCTAATGAAACCATGAACTATATCTCATAAACAATGTAACTGTCACCAGACACACTCACGTGGACCCGCATACACCACAGACTAATGAAACAATGACTAGCACTAATAAACATTGTAAATGTCACCAGGCACACTCATATGGACCCTCAAACATCACAGGATTACATGAAACAATGAAAATATCAAATAGATAATGTAACAAAGTATACAAACTTAGAATGAAACTAAGAATGTAGATGTGGACACCCAAATGTGGAAAGGCCGAAGATCAACAAAACAAAAAATTAAATAAAACCAATAAGTTAATTATGAACAACGACAAAGAAATACCGGAAAAATAATTCAGAATTCAAAAAAGAGCAAAGTCTTTGAGTCAATGATCACTTGTAAATTTAGATTGCTGGCCCTAACCCACTCTCATTTATAAAGCGGATGACGAGACCAGCAGCCACCACATCATCGGCTAATATAAGTTTGAGTGTCATCTGAAAACAAAGGTTTCTTCCTAGATCAGCAAGATCCACACACTCGGTTAAAAGTAGGCCACGGTGAATACGGTACCACAGGTACAAAGTGTGGGGGGGGGGGGGGTCTTTCCTTCTCATCAGGTACGAGTGGGAGGATCATGCAAGACCTACCCTTAGCCTAGACAAAATGATGAACTCCCTTCGTGCCCGGAAAGAACTCCGCCACGCGGGAATAGTTCCCTCGATCGTTCTCAGTTTATTGGGCATTGGGTCAGCAAGCCACTGACTCTCCCAAAATGCCCGTACTTGTAAGCGTAACCGAGAGCGAATATCTCTAGCGGGTACCTCCATTGTTCGAGGTGGTAGTGATACCACCTCTTTTACAGCTTGATCCGTTAACTCATTTTCCGCAATTCCTATGTGCCTTGGAAGCCAAAGAAAGGTGATTGGAGTGTCAGCGTGGCACACTCCGGCTAGTAGGTCATGGATTCACTGCACTGGGGGGTGTTGCGGGAAACATGTATACATTGACTGCAACGAACTCAAATAGTCGGTACACACGAGAAAGTGATTCGTGCATCCTGAAATGCAAACTGCAGAGCTTCATAGATGGCAATGAGCTCCGCAGTTAATTCACTGCAGGCCTCAAGAAAAGAGATTTTGGTATTTGCACCATCAATAACATAAGCACAACCCACCTTCTCGTCCACCTGCGAACCAGATAAAGGCTAAGTTCGAAATGAACACGCTTGATGAAGCAGTCGTATTAGTACAGGACAGCTGCACAGGAAAACAACCTTTTGTTCCAAAAACTGTGCTATGGTTGGCTTTCTGTAAATCGTTAGAAAAGCACAAAAAAAGCTTAACAGTGAATTTTAGAATAATTTGCACGATCATTTTGTCGGAAAACTCAAAAAATCATTGTAAAGCGTTTTTCTCTTAATCGACGTATTTTAAAGAAAAGTTTTTTAAACAAAAAAAATGTAGACTACATTATCACCTACAATTCGTCTCGTTGAGGTCATGTCATACGTTTTGAAATGCAGAAGCTAGGTGGCGCCAAAATTTCCAAAAAAGTGTTTTTACACTTTTTGTCCTAGAAAAAATGTTTTGTTCACAAAAGAGCGAATCAGAAATTTGTCCCTCTCAAAATTATCTACAACATTCATTGAAACATTTTTTCCTCCGCCTTACCTTTCCAATGTTATAGTCTGCCGAAGTGTGAAAATTGTACTATTCAGATGGCACAAAGTTTAATATGTGTACAGTTATGATTGATAAGTTGCGATTGAAATATATATGATTGTTTGAGCTAATTAACAAACACAGCCCGCGTCCTGTTTGACCGAGCCTTAGGCAGCTGTCCGACACCGGTCCCTGTCCAAATGATGCCCACCGCTCTCTCCCCAGTAACAATAGTAGCCTTGACTACGCAGTGTTGCATTTGCTGCGCTATAACTTTGGAACAGTAAGTCGGAGGAAACAAACGTTTATATAAATGTTACAGACCATTTTGAGAGGAACAAATTTCTGATTCACTCTTTTGTGAAAAAACTATTTTTTCTAGGACAAAAAGTGAAAAAACGCTTTTTTGAAAATTTTGGCGCCACCTAGCTTCTGCATTTCAAAACGTAAGACATGACCTCAATGAGACGAATTGTAGGTGACAATGTCCTCTACATTTTTAGCCTACTTTCGATTTTTGCAAAAAATGAAAGTAGACTTATGAGATCAACACAGGGCGAAAACAGTGTGTCTGTCTGTGTGTGTGCATGTGTGTGTGTGAGTCTGTGTGTGTGTGTCTGTGTGTCTGTGTGTGTGTGTGTGAGTGAGTGTACTCTGAATGTCTGTCCCCCCCCCTATCAATTCGAACACGGTGAATGCGAATTGAACGAAATTTGGTACAAAGGTAGCACTAGCAAAGGACACCTCAGTGTCATGTTTTATATCGCCGCCATCTTTACTAAAACTGAATGGCGGCCACTCAAACGTTCAAAACGTAAAATCAAATAACGACTAACCAAATCATCCGATCTCTACCAAATTTGGTAACAACATACCTTCGTATAGGATGCGTCTTGTGACCAAACTACAAGGTCGTCCGCCATACCATTTCAGGATGGCGGCCGTGCGAATTATGCAAACTTTATAATCCATATCATGGGACCCACCAGTTCCGATTATCGAGCCGAGAATCGTTTTAACTGTTCTAATGGAAGAGGCACGTTCGAAATTAAAAGTTTATTTTGTAATACTATAGTGCAGACGTGGTTTTAAAAAGCTGAGCTGATTTAGTAATAAGACAAGATGGCAGCGGATATCTTGTGCCTGACTTATATTTCACTAATTTGAGTATTGCATGCAATATAGCGTACTGATATAAAATAAATAAACTTTGTATGAAATGCTTTATATATAAATAATATACTCCAGTGATGAAATCGTTTAGTATAAATCACTATTTGCTAACAAGTTCAATGTAAGTCATTTTATATAGAACGATATTCGTTGACACAATTAGCTCAGTGGTAGAGCGTTAGCCTATCACTCAAATGCCTATGGTTCAAACCCGATCAGAGCTAGTTTTTTTGCTTGAAATTTTATATGTTTATTGTTTTGTAATGACTCAGATGTTTTAAAATTAAGCGTTATATTGTGCATATTATGGTGTAAAATATATATTTAATTAAAACATAATTCGCCAGCAGATTTACTCGAGAAATCTAGCTGCCAAAACGGTAACTGCACGCCGACCAGATTTTATTGAAAAGTTTCTTCTTCTGGCCGCTAGAAAGCACTCGCTCTGTTAGGACACGGCCGACTGAATGCGCTCATACCGGCCTAGACAATGAGACCTTTTTCATGAAATCATGTTAGTTACTCAACTGCTCACACAGCGCTGTTCACCAAGCATTGCACGACTAAGACTTATCTCTACTTAGTGTAAAACAAAGTCCCCGATTCTTGGATATCACGGGTAATCTCGAGAACCACTGGATGGATTTTGATGCGGCTTTCCCCATTCTGTACAGGTAATATCGAGGAAGATTTCTGTAGAAAATAATTTATTTATAATCAAAGGGAGCCAAGCAGTAACGATTTTAGTTTTCAGTGAATAGGTCGAAGAAAGAACTTGACGTCCGTGCGCTTTTTAAGCTTACGCTGGACAAACCGTTTAAAATATCAATATACTATGAGTGTAAGAATTGTTCAGCATGAAAAATTGTACAAAAAAGTCCGCGTGAGCATATCTCTATCTTCGATACATCGCCCACTATAAGTGTTTTTAGTTTGGACGGGAGGGGGATTTGACTTGCACCTCGCCATTCTTAAATTACGTCTGACAGGAATTCCTTGCACATTCATAACTGTTCTCGGGCGAAGCCGGGGCGGGTTGCTAGTGACACTATTATATTATCATTATAATTCCCACAATATCAAAATGCAAATTATATCACAAAATAAATTAGCGTGCTAATAAATCTAAGAGAAATTAGACATACCTTGCACCTCGTTACAGTTCAATTCGATCAGAATCACTCGGTTTTCATTAAAGTTTATGCATTTTTCTGCTGAACGGTTTGGAAGTTCGGCAACAGGAAACTAGGACTGTTATTTACTTAAAATATTCATTTTTGTATTTTTGTACTATTTGTGTTCATGATTTCATTACATTGTCAAAGTTACCGACAGTAGTGGCTACGCTGGCTAAAGTGCAGCGTTAGACCATGGGGCCAAGCTCTCTGCTGACTCGGTAGACGCGTGGGTTCGAGCCCCACCGTCGGCCGTCCTTGAAATGATTTTCCGTGGTTTCCCATTTTTCAACACCAGGCAAATGCTGGGACGGTACCTTCTAACAGGCCACGGCCGCTTCCTTCCACATCCTTGCCCAGTTTCATTCATCTTCACCCATTCCATCTCTCATCCTGACGCGCAGGTCACCCACGGGCGTCGACTAGAAAGACCTGCACTCGGCCTCTCAGGAGGCCACACGAAAAAAAATTGTCAGAATTAATGCTTTAATTAGTAGGGTATACTATTCAGTGTACCTATTATAAATAAAAACCGTGAGGTTGCTCACCTCCCCATATTACGAAACCCGGTTGCCTAATACGGGGAAAGTGCACTTTTAAAGTTAACAATAATATCAGAGGGTATTACAACATCAAACGTGCCCATATTTGTAATATACATAGTATATCGCCTGAGGTTTACATTGGTGAGAAAACCAAAATTATTCCGTTCCTTCTTATGTCTAATGTGAGCCTTATAAAAAGAAACTCCCCATTTTTGGCGACTTTCCTCTACCCATTTTTAGAAGATACCTTATGCACTGGACAGTTGAATCCGTGATTAATTGTATAGGTAGCTTCATAAGTCTCAGAACTCAGGAATTCCTTTCTAGCAGCGTTACTAGCAGCTTTCAAAGTTTCAAGGTAAGAAACAAAATATTCCTCTAGCCAGTTTAGGCGACTGACATTTAATGAGAAAAAATGCCCTTTATCTGGATTTCTAGACTGAATATGATGATGTGTGATGCTTACGTCATGCATAGCGAACCATTTATTAACGTTTTTCAAAAAAAATGGTTGATTCTGCGTCCATGAATGTGTACGCTTCCGGGTACATGCCTATATTTTCTTTCAGTGTACTAATGGCACCAATAACGTCTGACGAGAACACTTCCTTGGCACGCCGAACATTCATTTTTTCAAATTTAGTGGTTTCGATGTGTTTTTTAGTGAGGTGTCTGACCGGTTTGACGATCTCACCCTTTTGCATTGTGTATAGTAATGACAAGTATTTCCCTGAAATTATTCCAGTACCATCAGTCATCTCTCGCTACAGAAACTGCGTTCTAATGGTTTTTTTTTAGAATGTGACAATGATCAAAACTAGGGATTACATTCCTAGACTCGTCGTATGGGTGATTGACCATTGGTTGCAAATTCCCTCCCCCTAAATGCCTCACCATTGTAGTGTTAGTTTTGTGATTATCAGAGACAGTTATTATAATTATGAAACCGCATTGTTCAACCTCGAGAATAACGTCCAGCAGGAGTTTATGTAAGTCCCGTCCTGACAGCTGCTTCGTGAAAAAGAAGGCACACGGTATCTGATAATTTGTCGAAAGATCTCTTAGCACAAAACACAACACACGATTGGCTGCTACTTGTTCCCGGCTGTAATTTTCATCCTCTCTTTCCTTTTGATGAGACGGTGCAGGAGTAGTGTCCTTGTACCCGAAGAAGGTGCAAGGTATGTCTAATTTCTCATAGATTTATTAGCACGCTATTTTATTTTGTGATATAATTTTAATTTTGATAATGCGGAAATTATAATGATAATAATTATATAGTGTCACTAGCAACCCGCCCGGCTTCGCCCGGGAACAGTTATGAATGTGCAAGGAATTCCTGTCAGACGTAATTTAAGAATGGCGAGGTGCAAGCCAAATCCCCCTCCCGTCCAAACTAAAAACACTTATAGTGGGCGATGTATCGAAGATAGAGATATGCTCTCGCGGACTTTTTTGTAGAATTTCTCACGCTGAACAATTCTTACACTCATAATATAATGATATTTTTAACGGTTTTCCCGGCGTAAGCTTAAAAAGCGCACAGACGCCAGGCTATTTTTCGACCTTTTCACTGAAATCGTTACTGCTTGGCTCCCTTTGGTCATAAATAAATTATTTTCTAAACAAATCTTCCTCGAGATCACCTTTACAGAATGGTGAAAGCAGCATCAAAATCCATCCAGTGGTTCTTGAGATTACACATTTAATATACGTACTTTACAGCTGATTCCTTATCGCGCCTATAATGGGAGGGGAGTGCGCTCTACCGGCAACGAGTAGAAACTTTCCAATTACATGTTATACATGGGTTCTGACTGGGAATGTCAAGGCCGGTATAGAGCGCAGCTCGTATTCAGTCGGCCGTGGTTAGGATTATATTGTTAGATATTTCACCACTAGATATCACTACTAGTCTACGTGGGGCTCCATTGATTACTATACCATTTGCATTCTATGCGCATCGAATTTGAAGAATGACAAGATGATACTACGATACATTTTTACTTTCTATTTTAAAGGGTTTGTAACAGCCTATTGTGCGTTATTTGAAAATGTTAATTGAAGTAAAGAACAAAACGATTTCACATAGTATCTGAACTCTACCGTTGGTGCTAGTTCAGGATATTAATTAATACTTCTATTTCAGCCAAATAGCAATCGAAAATATCCACATAGTTGGTATACACACGTCTCTGTAGGGTCATGGAAAGATTTGTTAATTCAATTAGGGTTGTGAAAGTCATACGCAGCCAGACGTGTAAAGACATGCCTCAACTCAAAGTTGGATGTTGCCCGCGTCAGGCCGATTATGTAATAATAATAATAATAATAATAATAATAATAATAATAATAATAATAATGTTATTGGTTTTACGTCCCTTTTAACTAATGTTGATTTTAGAGACGCCGGGGTGCCAGAATTTTGTCCCGAAGGGGATCTTTAACGTGCCAGTAAATCTACTAACACGGCTCCCTCGCATTTGTGCACCCTCAAATGCCAGCTGACTGCGCCAGGATACGAACCTGAAACATACGGTCCAGCAAGCGAGAACGTTACCGCTGAGCCACGCCGCCAGTCCGGTCGATTATGTCTCCAGATCCATAACATTCTTTAGATACTTCTTATCTTTCTTTCTTCAATGATGGTAGCAGTTTTTATCTAGGTTGTGGCGTTTGGTAGAGGTAAATCGTTTCTAAGGTCTTCAACAAAGAATAGTTCTATTATACTCTTTGATAATAACAACGAGTTATAACTATACTCATACATTTAGGAGAAAGTAGGCTATATGTTCTTTACTGAACATCTTGTTTGTTTGTTAAAAGCACTTTTCTCTAAAATACGTCGATTCAGAGAAAAGCGCTTTTCAATGTTTTTTTGAGTTTTCTGACAAAATGATCGTGCAAATTATTCTAAAATGCAGAGTTAAGCTTTTTTTGTGCTTTTCTAACGATTTACAAAAAGCCAACCATAGCACAGTTTTTGGGGGGAAAAACCATTCCAGCTGTACAGTACTATATGAGTCGACTCAGATGGTGGGGTTATGTGAAGATAATGGGGGAGGAGTGATCACCTATGGGGTTAATGAGTTCGCCTGAACAGGGCAAGAGAAGTAGAGATAGACCTCTGAGGCGATGGTTAGATTCAGTCTTGAATTATTTCAAAGTGGGAGGTGTAGAAGCAGAGGGCGCCGCAGTGCCAACTGCTTATAGGGAATCATGGAGGCAATTTCTTCGCAATTAGAGGCTTGCAGACTAGACTGGACGCTAAAAGGCAAAACAGTCTCAAATGAAAATGTATGTATTAATATCATGAATAATACAAAAACAGGACCAAGCTTGAAAAACAGAGGTTTAAGAATTCGAGGGTTTCCAGGAAATAGAGAAATGGCAAAGAAAGAAAGAAAGAAAGAAAGAAAGAAAGAAATAACAAAGTGCTTGAAGACAAGCAATAAGCTAAATAAAATCACTGTAAATTGCATTTCGTTATCGTGCAGATGTGGAATTGTTATTTATGTCCTTGAAACTTGTCGCCCTCAGAGTTACGGAGCCGAACTTCGACTTCACTTGACAAGTCATTGACAATACCCGTCATAGCATGGGAGTAACGTCTAGCAATGCTAATTCTATAATGTTGATACGGACTAACCTCAAAATGAATTTATATTAGTAATAGCAATGTCTGCATAAGCTGGCATATGAAGATTCTTTTCTCCTTTTCTACTGTGTGAACCCGCCAAAGACAGCTAAGTAAAGCCAGCAGTATATTATAATACAAGCATTCTTTCAAATTGTAAAAAAAATAGTCTCTCCTCAAAATAAAAGTTTAATACCTCCTCTGTGACCTGCAATAAATCGATTACAATCATTATTAATTGATTTTAAAAAATACCACCCAGTGGGGTTCGAACCTGGAGCGCCTTCTCAGGAATCGAACACCATAGCCATTAGGCTACCAGACGTGACATGGAATACGTTCTTATTATGGCACTAGCAGGTACCCGCGGCTTCGCCCGCAATCAAGACAATGGGGACGATGCATTAATGCTGATAATTGGTCTATTCTATTACAGCAATCGCGGCTATAGGTGGGTCCATTCTAATTCTGAATATTCTGATACATACAGTATATTGATATGAGCAGCAAAGTGGGAATTTTATAGAGTTGTGAATGTCTGCAGGGTTCGATGTTACATTATGTTAACACATTTTAAAATTACGTTTATGGTTTTGCCATCTTCTGCTGAGACATAACGATTTTGTTGTCCGGATGCTCTCGAGCACGCCACATACAGTTGCCCATTGGAAAAAATGGTTTTTGTCTAAATGTACACGTGCTACTGTTATGTGTGGTCATTGCGCTTTGTTAAAGAAATTGCGAATATTGTTTGAAGAGGGAACTGCACTCCTGCACACTGGAATGGCAAATCTATCGAAATATGGGGAATTAAAAGTATTCTTAATTAAGCTATTCTGGATGTAATTTGGCCATACTTATTGATGATTTGAACGTCAACATACCGCTATTAATAGACCTATAGTTAAATATCTCTCACCTTGGCCGCTGATGTGCATTATGCAGCCTCTTCCAGTGTTACATCCCAGGGATTGAAATCTCCAACCACCATTTTGCCTCACATGCCTCTTTAAGTAATTCAAATTCCTGATTGTTGTTGTTTGAGTCTTCAGTTTTTTAACTGGTTTGATGCAGCCCTCGATGTCTCCCTCTCCTGAGCTAATCGTTTCATCTCTACATAGCTACCACACCCTACTTCCGAGGCAATCTGTTTAACCCTGGTTTACTCCTACATATCGAGTCCGCGACCCTCCCATCCGTAACTAAGCTTGCTATTCCTTGGTGTCTTAATATGTGTCCTACCCTCCTATCTCTTCTCTACATTAGCAGTCGCAAGAAACATCTCTCCTCTCCCACTCGTCTTAATACCTCCTCCTTTGTTACTCTATCTACCCATCTGATCATCATTCTCCTGTATCACCACATTTCAAAAGCTTCAATTCTCCTCCTTTCTGCTGCACCATTAGCGTATTAGTCCAACTCAGCAACTTTTCTATGTTTAAGCCGTGCCTTGTGCGGGGATTCAATGGCCGTGAAAGACAAAATACCAACATTATTCCTCAGTAAGAGTAATTAAGAAAAAATAATAATTAACGTGACAGCCGGCAGAATACGACACATTCAATTGTGAATATGGGTTGCTGATCATGGTAAAAAACGAAAAAGAGCAGATCAAAATTGGCAAAAAAAAATATTCAGTTAACAAAAAACAAATTTATAAAGAAAATGAAAGCATACCGTGCAAAATAGAAAGAATCTTAATATTGTAAATTAGAGTAAAGATACGAAAGCTCGCTTACAATAACCAGCTCAAAGAGTATAAAATTAGACTCAAAATCACGATCGTATCCACCCCAAAAGCCACCTATATAAATAAAATATATCTCATTTTACGCGTATCAATGCGAGGAGCAATGTTCGTGGTTAGAAGTGAGAACCGAAACCCGCGTTTTAAAGCCCAAAAACGAACGTTTCTCGAGATATTGCCAGAAAACTATCCCTGGTATGGGAAATTTCAGCGGTTGCCATAGTAACGTTGATCTGTTTCTCAGAGGGAACACAGTTATTTGGGAATATCTCCGAAACCGTTCATTTTAGGAACTTAAAAAGTGTGTTTCGGGGTCCCTACAGGACCTCCGAGTATTGTTTCTCGTATCTGGCGGCTTAAAATGAGCTAAATCCGACCTTTGTACGGACTGTCCTTGCTCAGTGCCAAAGGGCCGAAAAAAGTCACTTACAAATTGAATTTTCAAAAACCGTTTCTTAGTTAGCCTCTAAATACACGGATCAACCAACATGCAAAATTTCAACTTTCTAGGTCTAGAGGTTTGAGCCCTGCGATGATGAGTCAATTTTGGATTATATACACACATCAAAAAATGTTTTGCATCACCTCGGTTCCAAGAGTTCCGGAACCGTTAAATACAAAGGGAATAGAGATCAACACAAACAACATTTCAGCTCGTTTTATTGCTCATGAGACCCACACATTGCATGTTGTACCATCATACAGCTAGACTTTCAGCATTTGTGGTCCAGATTGCAGTACACACCACTACCTCTAATACCCAGTAGCACGTCCTCTTGCATTGATGCATGCCTGTATTCGCCGTGGCATACTATCCACAAGTTCATCAAGACACTGTTGGTCCAAATTGTCCCACTCCTCAACGACAATTCGGCGTAAATCTCTCAGAGTGGTTGGTGGGTCAAGACGTCCATAAACAGCCCTTTTCAACATATCCCAGGCATGTTCGATAGGGTTCATGTCTGGCGAACATGCTGGCCACTGTAGTCGAGCGATGTCGTTATCTTGAAGGAACGCATTCACAAGATGTGCACGATGAGGTCGAGAATTGTCGTCCATGAAGACAAATGCCTCTCCAATATTCTGCCGATATGGTTGCACTATGGGTCGGAGGATGTCATTCAGGTATCGTAAAGCCGTTTCGGAGCCTTCCATGACCACCAGTGGCGTACGTCGGCCCCACATAATGCCACCCCAAAACATCAGGGAACCACCACCTTGCTGCACTCGCTGGACAGTGTGTCTAAGACGTTCAGCCTGACCAGGGTGCCTCCAAACACGTCTCCGACGATTGTCTGGTTGAAGGCATATGCGACACTCATCGGTGAAGAGAACGTGATGCCAATTCCGTGGGGTCCATTCAGCATGTTGTTGGGCCCATCTGTACCGCGCTGCATGGTGTCGGGGTTGAAAAGCTGGACCTCGCCATGGACGTCGGGAGTGAAGTTGCGCATCATGCAGCCTATTGGGCACAGTTTGAGTTGAAACACGACGTCCTGTGGCTGAACGAAACGCATTATTCAACATGGTGGCATTGCTGTCAGGGTTCCTCCGAGCGGCAATCCGTAAGTAGCGGTCATCCACTACAGTAGTAGCCCTTGGGCGGCCTGAGCGAGGCCTGTCATCGACAGTTCCTGTATCTCTGTACCTCCTCCATGTCCGAACAACATCGCTTTGGTTCACTCTGAGACGCCTGGAAACTTCCCTTGTTGAGAGCCCTTCTTGACACAAAGTAACAATGCGGACGCGATCGAACTGCGGTATTGACCTTCTAGGCATGGTAGAACTACAGACAACATGAGCAGCGTACCTTCGTCCTGGTGGAATGACTGGAACTGATCGGCTGTCGTACCCCCTCCGTCTAATAGGCCCTGCTCATGCATGGTTGTTTACATCTTTGAGCAGTTTTAGTGACATCTATGAACAGTCAAAGGGACTGTATCTTGGATACAATATACACAGTCAACGTCTATATGCCGGAGATCTGGGAACCGAGGTGATGCAAAACTTTTTTTGATGTGTGTATAATAGATGAGACATTCCAAGTCGATTTGCTCGTAGAAATATGGAATATAGCTCTTCTTGCACGTATCAATGCGAGGAGCAATTTTCGTGGTTTACGCTTCAAAGAAGTGGGAACAAAATTCGCGTTTTAAGGCCCTAAAACGAACGGTTTTCGAGATATTGCCAGAAAACTATCCCCGGTCTGGGAAATTTCAGCGGTGCCATAGTAACGTTGATTTGTTTCTCAGAGGGAACACAGTTATTTGGGAATATCTCCTAAACCGTTCATTTTAGGAACTTAAAAATTGTGTTTCGGGGCCCCTACACGACCTCCATGTATTATTTCTCGTATCTGGTGACCTATAATGAGCTAAATCCGACCTATGCACCGACTGTCCTTGCTCGGTGCGAAAGGGCCGAAAAAAGTCACTTAAGAATTGAATTTTCAAAAACCGTTTCTTCGTGGGCCTCTACATACTCGGATCAACCAACATGAAACATTTCAGCTCTCTAGGTCTAGTGGTTTGAGCCCTGCGTCGATGAGTCAATTTTGGATGGTCAATGACAAAGGGCCGAAAAAAGTCACTTAAAATTTGAATTTTCAAAAACCGTTCCTTAATGAGGCTCTAAATACTCGGATCAACCAACATGAAAAATGTCAGCATTCTAGGTCTAGTGGTTTGAGCCCTGCGATGATGAGTCACTTTTGGATTATATATAATAGATGAGAATTTCCAAATCGATTTGTTCGCAGAAATATGGAATATAGCTCTTCGTGCGCGTATCATTGCGAGGACCAATCTTCGTGGTTTCCACTTCATAGTAACGTTGATCTGTTTCTCAGAGGGAACACAGCTATCTGGGAATATCTCCGAAACCGTTCATTTTAGGAACTTAAAAAGTGTGTTTCGGGGACCCTACAGGACCTCCGAGTATTATTTCTCGTATCTGGCGGCTAAAAATGAGCTAAATCCGACCTTTGTACCGACTGTCCTTGCTCTGTGCCAAAGGGCCGAAAAAAGTCACTTACGAATTGAATTTTCAAAAACCGTTCCTAAGTGAGCCTCTACATACTCGGATCAACCAACATGCAACATTTCTTCTTTCTAGGTCTAGTGGTTTGAGCCCTGCGTCGATGAGTCAATTTTGGATGGGCAATGACAAAAGACCGAAAAAAGTCACATACAAATTGAATTTTTAAACACCGTTTCTTAGTGAGCCTCTAAATACTCGGATCAACCAACATGCAAAATTTCAGCTTTCTAAGTCTAGTGGTTTGAGCCCTGCGATGATGAGTCAAATTTGGATTATATATAATAGATGAGACATTCCAAGTCGATTTTCCCGTAGAAATATGGAATATAGCTCTTCTTGCGCGTATCAATGCGAGGAACAATCTTCGTGGTTTCCACTTCAAAGAAGTTGGAACCGAACCCCGTGATTTAAGGCCCTAAAACGAACGGTTTTCGAGATATTGCCAGAAAACTATCCCCGGTCTGGTAAATTTCAGCGGTTGCCAGAGTAACGTTGATCTGTTTCTCAGACGGAACACAGTTATTTGGGAATATCTCCGAAACCGTTCATTTTAGGAACATAAAAAGTGTGTTTCGGGGTCCCTACAGGACCTCCGAGTATTGTTTCTCGTATCTGGTGGCTTAAAATGAGCTAAATCCGACCTTTGTACCGACTGTCCTTGCTCAGTGCCAAAGGGCCGAAAAAGTCACTTACAAATTGAATTTTCAAAAACCGTTCATTAGTGGGCCTCTACATACTCGGATCAACCAACATGCAACATTTCAGCTTTCTAGGTCTAGTGGTTTGAGCCCTGCGTCGATGAGACAATTTTGGTTGGTCAATGGCAAAGGGCCGAAAAAAGTCACTTACAAATTGAATTTTCAAAAACCGATTCCTAGTGGGCCTCTACATACTCGGATCAACCAACATGCAACATTTCAGTTTTCTAGGTCTAGTAGTTTGAGCCCTGCGTCGATGAGTCAATTTTGGTTGGTCAATGCCAAAGGGCCGAAAAAAGTCACTTACAAATTGAATTTTCAAAAACCGTTTCTTAGTGAGCCTCTACATACTCGGATCAACCAACATGCAAAATGTCAGCTTTCTAGGTCTAGTGATTTGAGCGCTGCGATGATGAGTCAATTTTGGATTATGTATAATAGATGAGACATTCCAGTCGATTTGCTCGTAGAAATATGGAATATAGCTCTTCGTGCGCGTATCAATGCGAGGAGCAATGTTCGTGGTTTCCACTTGAAAGAATTGGGAACCGAACGCCACGTTTTAAGGCCCTAAAACGAACGGTTTTCGAAATATTGCCAGAAAACTATCCCCGGTCAGGGAAATTACAGCTCTTGCCTTAGTAACGTTGATTTGTTTCTCAGAGGGAACACAGTTATTTGGGAATATCTCCGACACCGTTCATTTTAGGAACTTAAAAAGTATGTTTCGGGGTCCCTACAGGACCTCCGAGTATTGTTTCTCGTATCTGGCGGCTTAAAATGAGTTAATCCGACCTTTGTACCGACTGTCCTTGCTCAGTGCCAAAAGGGCCGAAAAAAGTCACTTACAAATTGAATTTTCAAAAACCGTTTCTTAGTGGGCCTCTACATACTCGGATCAACCAACATACAACATTTCTGCTTTCTAGGTCTAGTGGCTTGAGCCCTGCGTCGATGAGTCAATTTTGGATGGTCAGTGCCAAAGGGCCGAAAAAAGTCAGTTACAAATTGAATTTTCAAAAACCGTTTCTTAGTGAGCCTCTACATACTCGGATCAACCAACATGCAAAATTTCAGCTTTCTACGTCTAGTGATTTGAACCCTGCGATGATGAGTCAATTTTGGATTATATATAATAGATGAGACTTTCCAAGTCGATTTGCTCGTAGAAATATGGAATATAGCTCTTCTTGCGCGTATCAATGCGAGGAGCAATGTTCGTGGTTTCCACATCAAAGAAATGGGAACTGAACACCGCGTTTTAAGGCCCTAAAACGAACGGTTTTCGAGATATTGCCAGAAAACGATCCCCGGTCTGGGAAATTTCAGCGGTGCCATAGTAACGTTGATTTTTTTCTCAGAGGGAACACAGTTATTTGGGAATATCTCCGAAACCGTTCATTTTAGGAACTTAAAAATTGTGTTTCGGGGCCCCTACACGACCTCCGTGTATTATTTCTCGTATCTGGTGACTTAAAATGAGCTAAATCCGACCTCTGCACCGACTGTCCTTGCTCGGTGCCAAAGGGCCGAAAAAAGTCACTTAAGAATTGAATTTTCAAAAACCGTTTCTTAGTGGGCCTCTACATACTCGGATCAACCAACATGCAACATTTCTGCTTTCTAGGTCTAGTGGCTTGGGCCCTGCGTCGATAAGTCAATTTTGGATGGTCAATGACAAAGGGCCGAAAAACGTCACTTACAAATTGAATTTTAAAAACCGTTTCTTAGTGAGCCTCTAAATACTCGGATCAACAAACATGAAACATTTCAGCTTTCTAGGTCTAGTGGTTTGAGCCCTGCGTCGATGAGTCAATTTTGGATGGTCAATGACAAAGGGCCGAAAAAAGTCACTTAAAAATTAAATTTTCAAAAACCGTTCCTTAATGAGGCTCTAAATACTCGGATCAACCAACATGCAAAATGTCAGCATTCTAGGTCTAGTGGTTTGAGCCCTGCGATGATGAGTCACTTTTGGATTATATATAATAGATGAGAATTTCCAAATCGATTTGCTCGCAGAAATATGGAATATAGCTCTTCGTGCACGTATCAATGCGAGGAGCAATCTTCGTGGTTTCCACTTCAAAGAAGTGGAAATCGAACCCCGCGTTTTAAGGCCCAAAAACGAACGATTTTCGAGATATTGCCAGAAAACTATCCCCGGTCTGGGAAATTTCAGCGGATGCCATAGTAACGTTGATCTGTTTCTCAGAGGGAACACAGCTATTTGGGAATATCTCCGAAACCGTTCATTTTAGGATCTTAAAAAGTGTGTTTCGAGGACCCTACAGGACCTCCGAGTATTATTTCTCGTATCTGGCGGCTAAAAATGAGCTAAATCCGACCTCTGTACCGACTGTCCTTGCTCGGTGCCAAAGGGCCGAAAAAAGTCACTTACGAATTGAATTTTCAAAAACCGTTCCTAAGTGGGCCTCTACATACTCGGATCAACCAACATGCAACATTTCTTCTTTCTAGGTCTAGTGGTTTGAGCCCTGCGTCGATGAGTCAATTTTGGATGGTCAATGACAAAAGACCGAAAAAAGTCACATACAAATTGAATTTTTTAACACCGTTTCTTAGTGAGCCTCTAAATACTCGGATCAACCAACATGCAAATTTTCAGCTTTCTAGGTCTAGTGGTTTGAGCCCTGCGATGATGAGTCAATTTTGGATTATATTTAATAGATGAGACATTCCAAGTCGATTTTCCCGTAGAAATATGGAATATAGCTCTTCTTGCGCGTATCAATGCGAGGAGCAATGTTCGTGGTTTCCACTTCAGAGAAGTTGGAACCGAACCCCGCGTTTTAAGGCCCTAAAACGAACGGTTTTCGAGATATTGCCAGAAAACTATCCCCGGTCTGGGAAATTTCAGCGGTTGCCAGAGTAACGTTGATCTGTTTCTCAGAGGGAACACAGTTATTTGGGAATATCTTCGAAACCGTTCATTTTAGGAACTTAAAAAGTGTGTTTCGTGGTCCCTACAGGACCTCCGAGTATTGTTTATCGTATCTGGTGGCTTAAAATGAGCTAAATCCGACCTTTGTACCGACTGTCCTTGCTCAGTGCCAAAGGGCCGAAAAAAGTCACTTACAAATTGAATTTTCAAAAACCGTTTCTTAGTGGGCCTCTACATACTCGGATCAACCAACATGCAACATTTCAGCTTTCTAGGTCTCGTGGTTTTAGCCCTGCGTCGATGAGACAATTTTGGTTGGTCAATGGCAAAGGGCCGAAAAAAGTCACTTACAAATTGAATTTTCAAAAACCGTTTCTTTGTGAGCCTCTACATACTCGGATCAACCAACATGCAAAATTTCAGCTTTCTAGGTCTAGTGATTTGAGCCCTGCGATGATGAGTCAATTTTGGATTATATATAATATATGAGACTTTCCAAGTCGATTTGCTCGTAGAAATATGGAATATAGCTCTTCTTGGGCGTATCAATGCGAGGAGCAATGTTCGTGGTTTCCACATCAAAGAAATGGGAACTGAACCCCGCGTTTTAAGGCCCTAAACGAACGGTTTTCGAGATATTGCCAGAAAACGATCCCCGGTCTGGGAAATTTCAGCGGTGCCATAGTAACGTTGATTTGTTTCTCAGAGGGAACACAGTTATTTGGGAATATCTCCTAAACCGTTCATTTTAGGAACTTAAAAATTGTGTTTCGGGGCCCCTACACGACCTCAGTGTATTATTTCTCGTATCTGGTGACTTAAAATGAGCTAAATCCTACCTCTGCACCGACTGTCCTTGCTCGGTGCCAAATGGCCGAAAAAAAAACACTTAAGAATTGAATTTTCAAAAACCGTTTCTTAGTGGGCCTCTACATACTCGGATCAACCAACATGCAACATTTCTGCTTTCTAGGTCTAGTGGCTTGAGCCCTACGTCGATAAGTCAATTTTGGATGGTCAATGACAAAGGGCCGAAAAACGTCACTTACAAATTGAATTTTTAAAACCGTTTCTTAGTGAGCCTCTAAATACTCGGATCAACAAACATGAAAAATTTCAGCTTTCTAGGTCTAGTGGTTTGAGCCCTGCGTCGATGAGTCAATTTTGGATGGTCAATGACAAATTTTCAAAAACCGTTTCTTAGTAGCCTCTACATACTCGGATCGACCAACATGCAAAATGTCAGCTTTTTAGGTCTAGTGGTTTGAGCCCTGCGATGATGAGCCAATTTTGGATTATATACAATAGATGAGAATTTCCAAATCGGTTTACTCGTAGAAATATGGAATATAGCTCTTCGTGCGCGTATCAATGCGAGGAGCAATGTTTGTGGTTTCCACTTCAAAGAAGTGGGAACCGAACCCCGCGTTTTAAGGCCCAAAAACGAACGATTTTCGAGATATTGACAGAAAACTATCCCCGGTCTGGGAAATTTCAGCGGTTGCCATAGTAACGTTGATCTGTTTCTCAGAGGGAACACAGTTATTTGGGAATATCTCCTAAACCGTTCATTTTAGGAACTTAAAAACTGTGTTTCGGGGTCCCTACAGGACGTCCGAGTATTCCTTCTCGCATCTGGCGGCTTAAAATTAGCTAAATCCGACCTTTGTACCGACTGTCCTTGCTCAGTGCCAAAGGGCCGAAAAAAGTCACTTACAAATTGAATTTTCAAAAACCGTTTCTTAGTGGGTCTCTACAATCACGGGTCAACCAACATGCAAAATTTCAACTTTCTAGGTCTAGAGGTTTGAGCCCTGCGATGATGAGTCAATTTTGGATTATATATAATAGATGAGACTTTCCAAGTCGATTTGCTCGTAGAAATATGGAATATAGCTCTTCTTGCGCGTATCAATGCGAGGAGCAATTTTCGTGGTTCACACTTCAAAGAAGTGGGAACCGAACTCGCGTTTTAAGGCCCTAAAACGAACGGTTTTCGAGATATTGCCAGAAAACTATCCCCGGTCTGGGAAATTTCAGCGGTTGCCATAGTAACGTTGATCTGTTTCTCAGAGGGAACACAGTTATTTGGGAATATCTCCTAAATCGTTCATTTTAGGAACTTAAAAACTGTGCTTCGGGGTCCCTACAGGACCTCCGAGTATTCCTTCTCGCATCTGGCGGCTTAAAATTAGCTAAATCCGACCTTTGTACCGACTGTCCTTGCTCAGTGCCAAAGGGCCGAAAAAAGTCACTTACAAATTGAATTTTCAAAAACCGTTTTAGTGGGTCTCTACAAACACGGATCAACCAACATGCAAAATTTCAACTTTCTAGGTCTATAGGTTTTAACCCTGCGATGATGAGTCAATTTTGGATTATATATAATAGATGAGACTTTCCAAGTCGATTTGCTCGTAGAAATATGGAATATAGCTCTTCTTGCGCGTATCAATGCGAGGAGCAATTTTCGTGGTTTACACTTCAAAGAAGTGGGAACCGAACTCGCGTTTTAAGGCCCTAAAACGAACGGTTTTCGAGATATTGCCAGAAAACTATCCCCGGTCTGGGAAATTTCAGCGGTTGCCATAGTAACGTTGATCTGTTTCTCAGAGGGAACACAGCTATTTGGGAATATCTCTGAAACCGTTCATTTTAGGAACTTAAAAAGTGTGTTTCGGGGACCCTACAGGACCTCCGAGTATTATTTCTCGTATCTGGCGGCTAAAAATGAGCTAAATCCGACCTTTGTACCGACTGTCCTTGCTCTGTGCCAAAGTGCCGAAAAAAGTCACTTACGAATTGAATGTTCAAAAACCGTTCCTAAGTGGGCCTCTACATACTCGGATCAACCAACATGCAACATTTCTTCTTTCTAGGTCTAGTGGTTTGAGCCCTGCGTCGATGAGTTAATTTTGGATGGTCAATGACAAAAGACCGAAAAACGTCACTTACAAATTGAATTTTTAAACACCGTTTCTTAGTGAGCCTCTAAATACTCGGATCAACCAACATGCAAATTTTCAGCTTTCTGGGTCTAGTGGTTTGAGCCCTGCGATGATGAGTCAATTTTGGATTATATTTAATAGATGAGACATTCCAAGTCGATTTTCCCGTAGAAATATGGAATATAGCTCTTCTTGCGCGTATCAATGCGAGGAGCAATGTTCGTGGTTTCCACTTCAAAGAAGTTGGAACCGAACCCCGCGTTTTAAGGCCCTAAAACGAACGGTTTTCGAGATATTGCCAGAAAACTATCCCCGGTCTGGGAAATTTCAGCGGTTGCCAGAGTAACGTTGATCTGTTTCTCAGAGAGAACACAGTTATTTGGGAATATCTCCTAAACCGTTCATTTTAGGAACTTAAAAATTGTGTTTCGGGGCCCCTACACGACCTCAGTGTATTATTTCTCGTATCTGGTGACTTAAAATGAGCTAAATCCTACCTCTGCACCGACTGTCCTTGCTCGGTGCCAAAGGGCCGAAAAAAAACACTTAAGAATTGAATTTTCAAAAACCGTTTCTTAGTGGGCCTCTACATACTCGGATCAACCAACATGCAACATTTCAACTTTCTAGGTCTAGTGGTTTTAGCCCTGCGTCGATGAGACAATTTTGGTTGGTCAATGGCAAAGGGCCGAAAAAAGTCACTTACAAATTGAATTTTCAAAAACCGTTTCTTTGTGAGCCTCTACATACTCGGATCAACCAACATGCAAAATTTCAGCTTTCTAGGTCTAGTGATTTGAGCCCTGCGATGATGAGTCAATTTTGGATTATATATAATATATGAGACTTTCCAAGTCGATTTGCTCGTAGAAATATGGAATATAGCTCTTCTTGCGCGTATCAATGCGAGGAGCAATGTTCGTGGTTTCCACATCAAAGAAATGGGAACTGAACCTCGCGTTTTAAGGCCCTAAACGAACGGTTTTCGAGATATTGCCAGAAAACGATCCCCGGTCTGGGATATTTCAGCGGTGCCATAGTAACGTTGATTTGCTTCTCAGAGGGAACACAGTTATTTGGGAATATCTCCTAAACCGTTCATTTTAGGAACTTAAAAATTGTGTTTCGGGGCCCCTACACGACCTCAGTGTATTATTTCTCGTATCTGGTGACTTAAAATGAGCTAAATCCTACCTCTGCACCGACTGTCCTTGCTCGGTGCCAAAGGGCCGAAAAAAAACACTTAAGAATTGAATTTTCAAAAACCGTTTCTTAGTGGGCCTCTACATACTCGGATCAACCAACATGCAACATTTCTGCTTTCTAGGTCTAGTGGCTTGAGCCCTACGTCGATAAGTCAATTTTGGATGGTCAATGACAAAGGGCCGAAAAACGTCACTTACAAATTGAATTTTTAAAACCGTTTCTTAATGAGCCTCTAAATACTCGGATCAACAAACATGAAAAATTTCAGCTTTCTAGGTCTAGTGGTTTGAGCCCTGCGTCGATGAGTCAATTTTGGATGGTCAATGACAAATTTTCAAAAACCGTTTCTTAGTAGCCTCTACATACTCGGATCGACCAACATGCAAAATGTCAGCTTTTTAGGTCTAGTGGTTTGAGCCCTGCGATGATGAGCCAATTTTGGATTATATACAATAGATGAGAATTTCCAAATCGGTTTACTCGTAGAAATATGGAATATAGCTCTTCGTGCGCGTATCAATGCGAGGAGCAATGTTTGTGGTTTCCACTTCAAAGAAGTGGGAACCGAACCCCGCGTTTTAAGGCCCAAAAACGAACGATTTTCGAGATATTGACAGAAAACTATCCCCGGTCTGGGAAATTTCAGCGGTTGCCATAGTAACGTTGATCTGTTTCTCAGAGGGAACACAGTTATTTGGGAATATCTCCTAAATCGTTCATTTTAGGAACATAAAAACTGTGCTTCGGGGTCCCTACAGGACGTCCGAGTATTCCTTCTCGCATCTGGCGGCTTAAAATTAGCTAAATCCGACCTTTGTACCGACTGTCCTTGCTCAGTGCCAAAGGGCCGAAAAAAGTCACTTACAAATTGAATTTTCAAAAACCGTTTCTTAGTGGGTCTCTACAAACACGGGTCAACCAACATGCAAAATTTCAACTTTCTAGGTCTAGAGGTTTTAGCCCTGCGATGATGAGTCAATTTTGGATTATATATAATAGATGAGACTTTCCAAGTCGATTTGCTCGTAGAAATATGGAATATAGCTCTTCTTGCGCGTATCAATGCGAGGAGCAATTTTCGTGGTTCACACTTCAAAGAAGTGGGAACCGAACTCGCGTTTTAAGGCCCTAAAACGAACGGTTTTCGAGATATTGCCAGAAAACTATCCCCGGTCTGGGAAATTTCAGCGGTTGCCATAGTAACGTTGATCTGTTTCTCAGAGGGAACACAGTTATTTGGGAATATCTCCTAAATCGTTCATTTTAGGAACTTAAAAACTGTGCTTCGGGGTCCCTACAGGACGTCCGAGTATTCCTTCTCGCATCTGGCGGCTTAAAATTAGCTAAATCCGACCTTTGTACCGACTGTCCTTGCTCAGTGCCAAAGGGCCGAAAAAAGTCACTTACAAATTGAATTTTCAAAAACCGTTTTAGTGGGTCTCTACAAACACGGATCAACCAACATGCAAAATTTCAACTTTCTAGGTCTATAGGTTTTAGCCCTGCGATGATGAGTCAATTTTGGATTATATATAATAGATGAGACTTTCCAAGTCGATTTGCTTGTAGAAATATGGAATATAGCTCTTCTTGCGCGTATCAATGCGAGGAGCAATTTTCGTGGTTTACACTTCAAAGAAGTGGGAACCGAACTCGCGTTTTAAGGCCCTAAAACGAACGGTTTTCGAGATATTGCCAGAAAACTATCCCCGGTCTGGGAAATTTCAGCGGTTGCCATAGTAACGTTGATCTGTTTCTCAGAGGGAACACAGCTATTTGGGAATATCTCCGAAACCGTTCATTTTAGGAACTTAAAAAGTGTGTTTCGGGGACCCTACAGGACCTCCGAGTATTATTTCTCGTATCTGGCGGCTAAAAATGAGCTAAATCCGACCTTTGTACCGAATGTCCTTGCTCTGTGCCAAAGTGCCGAAAAAAGTCACTTACGAATTGAATTTTCAAAAACCGTTCCTAAGTGGGCCTCTACATACTCGGATCAACCAACATGCAACATTTCTTCTTTCTAGGTCTAGTGGTTTGAGCCCTGCGTCGATGAGTTAATTTTGGATGGTCAATGACAAAAGACCGAAAAAAGTCACTTACAAATTGAATTTTTAAACACCGTTTCTTAATGAGCCTCTAAATACTCGGATCAACCAACATGCAAAATTTCAGCTTTCTAGGTCTAGTGGTTTGAGCCCTGCGATGATGAGTCAATTTTGGATTATATATAATAGATGAGACATTCCAAGTTGATTTTCCCGTAGAAATATGGAATATAGCTCTTCTTGCGCGTATCAATGCGAGGAGCAATGTTCGTGGTTTCCACTTCAAAGAAGTTGGAACCGAACCCCGCGTTTTAAGGCTCTAAAGCGAACGGTTTTCGAGATATTGCCAGAAAACTATCCCCGGTCTGGGAACTTTCAGCGGTGCCATAGTAACGTTGATTTGTTTCTCAGAGGGAACACAGTTATTTGGGAATATCTCCTAAACCGTTCATTTTAGGAACTTAAAAATTGTGTTTCGGGGCCCCCACACGACCTCCGTGTATTATTTCTCGTATCTGGTGACCTAAAATGAGCTAAATCCGACCTCTGCACCGACTGTCCTTGCTCGGTGCCAAAGGGCCGAAAAAAGTCACTTAAGAATTGAATTTTCAAAAACCGTTTCTTAGTGGGCCTCTACATACTACAGATCAAAATTGGCAAAAAAAAAAATATTCAGTTAACAAAAAACAAATTTATAAAGAAAATGAAAGCATACCGTGCATAATAGAAAGAATCTTAATATTGTAAATTAGAGTAAAGATACGAAAGCTCGCTTACAATAACCAGCTCAAAGAGTATAAAATTAGACTCAAAATCACGATCGTATCCACCCCAAAAGCCACCTATATAAATAAAATATATCTCATTTTACGCGTATCAATGCGAGGAGCAATGTTCGTGGTTAGAAGTGAGAACCGAAACCCGCGTTTTAAAGCCCAAAAACGAACGTTTCTCGAGATATTGCCAGAAAACTATCCCTGGTATGGGAAATTTCAGCGGTTGCCATAGTAACGTTGATCTGTTTCTCAGAGGGAACACAGTTATTTGGGAATATCTCCGAAACCGTTCATTTTATGAACTTAAAAAGTGTGTATCGGGGTCCCTACAGGACCTCCGAGTATTGTTTCTCGTATCTGGCGGCTTAAAATGAGGTAAATCCGACCTTTGTACCGACTGTCCTTGCTCGGTGCCAAAGGGCTGAAAAAGGTCACTTACGAATTGAATTTTCAAAAACCGTTTCTTAGGGGCTTCTACATACACGGATCAACCAACATGCAACATTTCAGTTTTCTAGGTCTAGTGGTTTGAGCCCTGCGTCGATGAGTCAATTTTGGATGGTCAATGGCAAAGTGCCGAAAAAAGTCACTTACAAATTGAATTTATAAAAACCGCTTCTTAGTGAGCCTCTACATACTCGGATCAACCAACATGCAAAATTTCAGCTTTCTAGGTCCAGTGGTTTGAGCCCTGCGATGATGAGTCAATTTTGGATTATATATAATAGATGAGACATTCCAAGTCGATTTGCTCGTAAAAATATGGAAGATAGCTCGTCTTGCGCGTATCAATGCGAGGAGCAATGTTCGTGGTTCCCGCGTTTTAAGGCCCTAAAAAGAACGGTTTTTGAGATATTGCCAGAAATCTATCCCCGGTATGGGAAATTTCAGCGGTGCCATAGTAACGTTGATTTGTTTCTCAGAGGGAACACAGTTATTTGGGAATATCTCCTAAACCGTTCATTTTAGGAACTTAAAAATTGTGTTTCGGGGCCCCTACACAACCTCCGTGTATTATTTCTCGTATCTGGTGACCTAAAATGAGCTAAATCCGACCTCTGCACCGACTGTCCTTGCTCGGTGCCAAAGGGCCGAAAAAAGTCACTTAAGAATTGAATTTTCAAAAACCGTTTCTTAGTGGGCCTCTACATACTCGGATCAACCAACATGCAACATTTCTGCTTTCTAGGTCTAGTGGCTTGAGCCCTGCGTCGATAAGTCAATTTTGGATGGTCAATGACAAAGGGCCGGAAAACGTCACTTACAAATTGAATTTTTAAAACCGTTTCTTAGTGAGCCTCTAAATACTCGGATCAACAAACATGAACCATTTCAGCTTTCTAGGTCTAGTGGTTTGAGCCCTGCGTCGATGAGTCAATTTTGGATGGTCAATGACAAAGTGCCGAAAAAGGTCACTTTAAATTTGAATTTTCAAAAACCGTTCCTTAATGAGGCTCTAAATACTCGGATCAACCAACATGCAAAATTTCAGCTTTCTAAGTCTAGTGGTTTGAGCCCTGCGATGATGAGTCACTTTTGGATTATATATAATAGTAGTGGGATGATGAGAGAGCTGTCTCACTTTTTATTGAGCCACCCTCGTAGTTGCCCCGAACCTGATATCTCGCTAACAAATCATGGGATTTAAACATACAGGGTGTCCTAGCATTGGTAGAAATGCCCCCTACTTTCCTATAGCCTCTTTATTTAATTAAAAGGCCAAAACTAAAAGGTCATTCGCGAGTAGTGGGGTAGTGTTGGTTTTCTCAAGTCGCGCTCGTGCTTGAATATGTATGGCTATGTTGGGAAAGGGTTAGGTGGTGGGAAAGGAGTAGGGTCGAGTGAGAGGTCGTTTAGATGGTATTTTTTCCGCTCTAGGTGATGGTGAGGTTATTTTTTAAAATGGATGGAATTTGGAAAGGCCATTTGGGGTAAACATGTTGTTTTTTAACATTTTGGCGATGAATGTTTTTTTATACGCATGCGCACTTGAGGAGTTTTGTAAAAGGGCGGGCTTTTTAAATGATGATTTATTAATGAGTGTTTTTAATATGTATTGAAATAAACCATAAAAACTAATAGGTCATCGGCTTTTGACTATTTCGCTAACCAATAATCGGATTTAAACCTATGAGGTGTCGTAGGACTCGTGGTGAACTCTTTTTTTCTATCGAAGGGGTATATTCACTCTAAAATAAAAACTACCCTCACCCGGGGGGGTGAAATAGATTTTTTTGTATGTGCGCGCACGGACGGCTTTTGTCAAAAGGACCTAACTACACGTTTGTTAATATTTTCTGAACCCCTCATGGGATTTTGCCATAGGCAGTATTCTAACCCTGGGGGTGACGCCCCGTTTTTGAATGTAGGATTCATTCTTGTTAAAAGGACCTAACGACACTTTTGTTCATATCTCGCGAACCAATCATGCTAGGGACTTGTATGAGGGGTCCTAGCACTTGGGGCAACATTCCCTGTTTGGGAGTGAAACTACCCCCTAAAATTGAAAAATCCATATCTAGGAAACGAAGAATTCTAAAATTAGGTGTGATAGCTCAAAAAATAGGGGATGTTATGGGCTTTTACCTCGATGGATCATTTCACCCCTAAAACAGTAAATAGTTATGTTATGGGGGAAAAAACGTGTTAAACACCTAAAAATGATAAATGAACCTAAGATCTTTTGTTTTTGATGAAAAATAGCAGGGGGGTGAAACTACCCCCCAAAATTGAAAAATCCCTATCTCGGAAACGAAGAAGCCTAAAATTAGGTGTGATAGCTTAAAAAATAGGGGATGATATGGGCTTTTACCTCGATGGATCATTTCACCCCTAAAACAGTAAATAGTTATGTTATGGGGGAAAAAACGTGCTAAACACCTAAAAATGATAAATGAACCTAAGATCTTTTGTTTTTGATGAAAAATAGCAGGGGGTGAAACTACCCCCCAAAATTGAAAAATCCATATCTTGGAAACGAAGAATCCTAAAATTAGGTGTGATAGCTTAAAAAATAGGGGATGATATGGGCTTTTACCTCGATGGATCATTTCACCCCTAAAACAGTAAATAGTCATGCTATGAGGAAAAAACGTGTTAAACACCTAAAAATGATAAATGAACCTAAGATCTTTTGTTTTTGATGAAAAATAGCAGGGGGGTGAAACTACCCCCCAAAATTGAAAAAACCCTATCTCGGAAACGAAGAACCCTAAAATTAGGTGTGATAGCTTAAAAAATAGGGGATGATATGGGCTTTTACCTCGATTGGTCATTTCACCCCTAAAACAGTAAATAGTTATGTTATGGGGGAAAAACGTGTTAAACACCTAAAAATGATAAATGAACCTAAGATCTTTTGTTTTTGATGAAAAATAGCAGGGGGATGCAAACAACCCCCAAATTGAAAAATCCATATCTAGGAAACGAAGAATCCTAAAATTAGGTGTAATGGCTTAAAAAATAGGGGATGATATACGCTTTTACCTGGATAGGTCATTTCACCCCTAAAACAGTAAATAGTCATGTTATGAGGAAAAAATGTGTTATACACCTAAAAGCATAAGCATCTTTGTGAAACCATGCTTTAATGGACATGTGTATGGAGGATGATTTTTGTTATTATTATTATTATTAGGTAATTATGGATTAATGTGTGTATAGATAACTAACCTGTGGGGAGCGTGATGGCGCAGGTGCTTAGCTGCTCGTCTTTACCCGGACGGCTGGGGTTCAAATCCCGATGCCAGCGGGGGTTAGAATTTTCACTTGAAAAATCACGTGGCGTCAGGAAGGGCATTCGGCCTTAAATCCCCGGCCAAAATCAAAATGAGCCTGGTTGGCTCCGGCGACTCAAACTAATAGGGAAAAGCCGAAGAAAGAAAAAATGGTAACTGACCAGTAATAGTAAACATTGGTTGGAGGTGTTGAAGAAGTCAGGATGGCCAACCCTTGCCATGGTTCACGAATGCACCCCAAAAAGTTTTACCTGTCAAGACTCAGTCTACCCTGTTGCAGCCTTTAGAAAAAAAAATCGAACCGGGGCCTCTGTGGTGACAGTGGAGCTATATTCATGATGATTTTTAAACAAACATAGGCTTGCCTACTACCACTGGCTTGAATCTGCACAGAGACACTGGCTTTGGTGATAACAGCACAGCGACCTTGTCAGTAAGTTTCATATTACTCATTTGCTTGATAGCGGACATGCTCTGCACATGACTAGATCGTTGTTAGGTTTGACAAAGGCTTAGTGAAGCTTATGGCAACCTTGAAATGAATGTCATGGTATAGCCGGGGTTGGAAGCCAAGACCTTAGGGTTGACAACCAAGTAGGTTAACCACTACACGGTGAGATGGTCAAATAATAATGTAACAGAACATATAGAAACGTTTTCTATAGTTTAACGAATTGGCATACCATGAGAGGTGTAGGTAATGGAAATTGAATCCTTAGCTGATGATCTATAGCCATGCCCACGTATAAGCTATCATGGTAGAAAAAGAATGGTATGGCTTGTTTTAAACGGAGAATAATAATTGTGTTTACTGTGAAACACAAATCTGAATTTAAAATAATTAATTTAAAATAATTAATTTAAAATAATTAATTTAAAATTAGTTTAGTACGCTGAAGTTAAAATGAATCATGATCGCGTTACAGACAGCCAGTTTCAAAGCCATGAGAACTAAGTGAACAAAGAATAAAATTCATGAACCAGTGAGGAATTCAGCATGCTGTCCTTTGGACAAGAGAGAAGCGTTCTACAGCGACCCTCAATGGTTTGGGTCATCGTAAAGATGAAAATTAAATCTAAGCTACTACACTCTTATATACTAGAAGAAGAAATGGAAAACAATTGGTCAAATAAAGGACAGAAGGAATAAAAATGACCCTCAAGCATGTGGATTGAGGGAGTTGGAAGGAAGGAGAGCCATGAAAGGCAGATAAAAAGTATACTAGGAGTGGCTTTGCCCCAGAGGTAATGGAGGAAAACTGGACTCAGCTCAGAAATCCCTTGGGGTCGCCAACTTCCAAACTGATCAGCCCTTGAGGGTGTAGCCATAGGCAGAGTGCATCGCAAGTCGTGGGGCTAAATACACCCTACCTTCTTGAGGGGGGGGGCATGAGCAAAAGACAGGAAATAACATGAAAATAAAAAAGCAAGGCTGCCTCCTCAGGATATCAGAAAAAATAAATAAACCAGGGCCAATGAAGTTTCAAAAGGAAGAGACTCCCTAGGGCTCGGATACCCTAATCATGTTGGGGTCGGTAGAGAACAAGAGTTGAGCAAGTGTGGTCGACAGGAAATAAGACAGAGAGGAGCCTAGCACAAGTTAGTGGAAGCAATGACGGTCTCAGCTGGGACTCCGTGATCGTCAACCTACATGACACTAGATATGACGCCCAGGGGTGGAATTAAAGACCTCTTTTGTTTTATATTACATGGCATGTCTTATAATGCAATACTGGTCCTAGGGTATGCAAAAAGGTATTAGAAACTCAGCTAATAATAGTGTGCTTGCCCATGATTATTTTCCCAAGTATAGTACATGGGACTGATAACCATGATTTCCAAGCCCCTAAGTAAGACAAAAAAACAAATGATTTTCATTTTTCCAATGAGTTGGGGTGAGGTGAGGTGAGTTTTCTATACACCAAACTGATGTGGTTTCCCACTTCTACTCCAGGCAAATGCACATTTGATGTTATGAATAGTCAAATGGTTTGCAACTGCCCAATGCTAGGACCTGATTAGTGGCTTTTAAAAAAAATGGAATGGAATGGAGTGCACTTTCCCCAAAACCAACAAGAGGAGTGTTCGATCCCTCACAACAACCATCCTTAAAGTCAATATAAATGACTATGCACTTCAGCTCATGACGGTCTCCTCTATTGTATGGCTTGTTTTAAACGGAGAATAATTGTGTTTACTGTGAAACACAAATCTGAATTTAAAAAAAAGTCCTCTCGGCACGCCGGAAGGCGGAGGTAGATTTCACCGGACAAACTTGGGGATAGGCGAAAATAGGCAGAATATGCAGGTTTTCGTAGAAGGATCAGACCCCATTTATTGCGAGAAGGTATTTTATAATTGGAGCTTAATTAACTTTGTTTTTCGTCATTTTATGCTTATTTTAAAAATTTTATTGTCTTATGTGGAACGGTAACCTTTTTGTCATTTGGGGTCCATTTTTATACTTGTGGTCACACTGTCCTTATGCAAGGTTTCGACACTGATGTGTAACTATGTAACGGTCTGTTACTTTTTCACGCAAAATTATATCTCCCGCAGAGATTTTGGTTGGTTCCTCAGTTTAGGGGCTGCGACAACACGGTCATGTAACCCTGTGTACTTATGAATGGCTGTATTAGTCTGTAATTCAGGTAAGGACTGCAGACGGTCAATTTCAGGCAGTAGTTCCTAATGTTGCTACCAGGTACTACCGTCAACGACACCTACCTGTGAACTTGGCTACTAGATGCCACCACAACCAGCAACTCGCAACGAACGTTGGAACTTCCCCTCCAAAGGAAAGCATACTGAGGGATTTTTAGCGCTCTTAGAAAATCCGACGACTTCGGCCGGCTTTGAACTCGCAACCTTGGGCATTGACATTCAGCATGCTTGCTACCAGTTACGTCACCGAAGCCGCTTCCCACTTAGTCAGATGTCAAAGTCAACCCCTGGCACCATTCAGCCCATGACGGGCTAAGGCCGACCAAGTGACCGCTGCCCAGCCATTTGGCCTGCAGATATTGGGGTGAAGCGTGATCAGCGCGTCGGGTCCCCTCGGCTGTTAATCTTGGTATTCGTGATCGGGGTGCTGTCTCACTGTCAGACAGCTACTCAATTGTCCTCACGAGGCTGAGTGCACCCCGTTCCAACCCTCACGTCAGTTATAAAATCCCTGACGGAGCCGGGGATCGAACCCGGGGCCTCCGAGTGAGAGGCAGGCGCGCTACCCCAACACCACGGGGCCGGCTTAGTCAGATGGAAATACTGAATCTGATCTCGTGCAAGTGCGATGTCATGGCTACGTCAGATGTCTTATCCCTCATCAATTTAGTAGTGTTGCCATGGCAACCTCTGATAGCTCTTGGCATTTTCTTATAATTCCGAAATCATTTTTCTCATTCCTTGCCGTAATGACGGGTCATATCAAAAATTCTTTCAGACAAAAGTTTTAGGTAATTATTAGGGGAATATTGTCCATTTTGTACGGTTTTGATATTGTGCCTATTAAGAGAGATATGATTAATGTTTTCCCGAAAAACCCATTTTTTCCCACTCCTTTGGTCAATGGTTGGTGCTATAAAAAAACTCTTTAAACATTAATTTAATATATGCTATTTGCTAATAGGATTCGACACTGGAATTATTTTACAAGTAGTTATTTTAATGACCAACAGAGTTTAATGTTAACAAGGCACAGCTCTATTTGAAATTTTGAATAACATGTTGCATGTCATACATTATATGCAACTACTGTAAGGCTTGTGATTTATTTAATGCCTTTAACCCTATATTAAACACGCAGTTTGCAATACTGATAACTGCAATGTTAGTGAAAAAAAAATTGAAACAAAACAAAAATCAGCATTGAAAAACCAAAAAGTGGTTGAGCATATAAACAGTGGGGAAAAGAAAAGTTTTGTAAACTCTAATGTCCAACAAGACTAATTAAATCAGTAACTGTCAGGGTGGTCGAGTGGTTAAGGCGTTTGACTTAAGATCAAATTTCCAAATATATAAGGAAGCAAGGGTTCAAATCCCTTCCCTGACATAACTATTGCTTGAACATGCAAGAAAACAAGAAATATACACAAACTATGTTTATCAATTTAATCAATTTATTTTTTACAAGAGATAGACACACAGAATACAGCTCTTTTGGTTTATCAGTTCTTTTAAACATAACACTTGTTGAAAATTATTTTTTAGGGGATGGGGGTGTTGCTACGTTGACCCATTACACAATAATAGCAGCTTTACGAAGTTCATTTTCTATATTTAATAGCTCTTTCTCATAACCAATATGGCCAAGCTGTTTACAGGCATGCAAGAGCTGTAGACGTTCGACTAATATATTAGGATCGTTCCATTTACTATTTTTTATGAATGGTTTCAGAATCTCGGGAAGCAGTTCATCATTATCACCATCATTATGATTATCATCCTCATTATTATAATCATTTTCATAATGATGATCATTATCATCGTTATCATTACCATGATAATTTCCACCTGTGTCCACAGTCTGTTCAATGGTTTGAGTTGTCTTTGATAGTGTTGAAAGCTTCTTTTTATATGTGCTAGAATGCTTTAACATTGTTATGTTATTATTACCACTATTACCTTTCCCCACTAACTTTCTGATGGGGTATATTGTCTCTGATAGGGTTGAAGGCTTTTGAGATGTGGGTGCATGTCTGAACATGGGTTTCACTGGAGGTGTTAAAGGTTTCTCATTAAACAACTCGCTAACAGCATGAGTGCGTTGTAGTGTATTAAACTTGAGGTTAATATTATCTTGAGTAGTACTATCTTTCTCTCGGACTTGGTTTCTTGCTTTGGTTTGGGTTTTCCTTACATTTAGACTAGCATGATTATTAAGTTTACATTCATGATTGTTTGAAGAAAGTACGTCCAATTCTTTTGTTTTAAGCATTCCTCGACACTGTTTCGATCGTTGCTTTGAACATCGCCAAATAACAGTTCCATTTTTATTGCTTCGTTTCATAATATATGAATATCCTTTATAGTATGCATAAGGCTTACCATACCTAGTCACTGATACTTCCATATCAACTGTCAAGCACAAACTAATCTCTAGTAAAGACAACTTGGTAATAACAACAATAGTTTAATGTGGGAGCATATATACATGCAAAAAGTGGGAGCAAAGGTGGGGGTAAAATGTGGGAGCAAAAGTGAGAGCAAATGTGGGAGAAAAACATAACTGTGAGCAAAAAGTGGGAGCAAATATGGGATAAAATGTGGGAGCAAAGCAAATATATAAAAAAGTGGGAGCAAATATGCTAACAAATATGTCAACAAATATACCAGCAAAAGTAAATACACAAGTCAATATAGATTCAAGTGCAAAGAAAATATGTAAGCAAATATGAGAGCAAAAATATTGTTTTTCTAAAACAACTAGACATAACAAACTTAGTCATAACCTAACCTAACCTAACCTCACCTAACCTCACCTAACCTAACCTAACCTCACCTCACCTAACCTCACCTCACCTAACTTCACCTAACCTAACCTAACCTAACTTAACTTCACCTAATCTAACTTGACTGAACTTTACCTAACCTAACCCATCATAACTTCACCTAACCTAACCCATCATAACTTCACCTAACCTAACTTTACCTAATCTAACTTCACCTAACCTAACTTTCAACTCACAGATCAAAATTAAATTCTAGGCATAGTTGAGTTGGAACCCAAGACTTCAGGGATAACACACAAGTATACTAGCCACTACACCGCAAAATGGGCAAATTATCATGCAACACAACATAAAGTAAAAGTTTCCTGTAGTGTAACTCATTGGCTGTCAACCATAGTTTGGGAATTCAAACCCAAGACCTCAGGACTTTTGTTTTGAACATTATCAGAAATATTATTCCATTTACATTTTGCTGCTGCTGCTTATAGTTATAAGAGTTGGCATTAATATGGAAAGCAAAAAAAAAATGTGGGAGCAAAAAGTGGGTGGAAAACGTGTAAGCAGAAGTGGGAGCAAACAAGTGTGAGCAAATATGGGAGCAGAAAGTGGGAGCAAATGTGAAAGCAAAAGTGGGAGCAAAAAGAGCGAGCAAAAGTGAGTGTACAAAGTAGGAGCAAAATGTGTGAGTAAAAAGTGGGGGCAAATGTGGTGTTTTACTAAAACAATCTCCCCTAACCTAACCTAAACTAACTTCACCCAACCTAATTTCACCTAACCTAACTTTACTTAACCTAACCTTCCAACTCTCAGATCAAAAATTAAATTCTGGCCATAGTCGAGTTGGAACCCAAAACCTCTGGGATAACACCCAAGTATACTAGCCACTACATCGCGAAATGGGCAAATTATCATGCAACACAACACAAAAATAAAAAGTTTTCTGTAGTGTAACTCATTGGCTGACATTCATAGTTGAGAATTCAAACCCAAGACCTCAGGACTTTTGTTTTGAACATTATCAGAAATATTATTCCATTTACATTTTGCTGTTGCTTATAGTTATAAGAGTTGGCATTAATATGGGAGCAAAAGTGAAAGCAAAAAGTGGGTGCAAGCATGGCTGGTTGTAGAGACTTTCATATCAACAAATACACATTAATTAAATTTTAGTAAAGTGACTTGGCTAATAATAATAATAATATTAACAGTTTAAAAAAAAATTCAAGGGGATTGATATTTTTCAGGGTGTAATTTCCAAAGTACTGTCAAGAATAATAATTACATGAACAGATTCCAAGAACTCTAGAGTGCTTTTAAGGTTAATGATTGGCTAGGAGTGAGATAGAGCTAGCTAACCTAAGTTAACCTCAGCTCAGTAAACCTAACCTTGTCGCATGGCATGTTCTACAAGTATAGACTTGCTTTGAGACTGGCTATGACGTCACAGATGAATGGCGGTGGGAGGCTGGACATGACGTTTTTATTACCCAAAAACATTTTCCTTTTTTGCCAGCCTCCCACCGCCATTCATCTGTGACGTCATAGCCAGTCTCAAAGCAAGTCTATACTTGTAGAACATGCCATGCGACAAGGTTAGGTTTACTGAGCTGAGGTTAACTTAGGTTAGCTAGCTCTATCTCACTCCTAGCCAATCATTAACCTTAAAAGCACTCTAGAGTTCTTGGAATCTGTTCATGTAATTATTATTCTTGACAGTACTTTGGAAATTACACCCTGAAAAATATCAATCCCCTTGATTTTTTTTTTAAACTGTTAATATTATTATTATTATTAGCCAAGTCACTTTACTAAAATTTAATTAATGTGTATTTGTTGATATGAAAGTCTCTACAACCAGCCATGCTTGCACCCACTTTTTGCTTTCACTTTTGCTCCCATATTAATGCCAACTCTTATAACTATAAGCAACAGCAAAATGTAAATGGAATAATATTTCTGATAATGTTCAAAACAAAAGTCCTGAGGTCTTGGGTTTGAATTCTCAACTATGAATGTCAGCCAATGAGTTACACTACAGAAAACTTTTTATTTTTGTGTTGTGTTGCATGATAATTTGCCCATTTCGCGATGTAGTGGCTAGTATACTTGGGTGTTATCCCAGAGGTTTTGGGTTCCAACTCGACTATGGCCAGAATTTAATTTTTGATCTGAGAGTTGGAAGGTTAGGTTAAGTAAAGTTAGGTTAGGTGAAATTAGGTTGGGTGAAGTTAGTTTAGGTTAGGTTAGGGGAGATTGTTTTAGTAAAACACCACATTTGCCCCCACTTTTTACTCACACATTTTGCTCCTACTTTGTACACTCACTTTTGCTCGCTCTTTTTGCTCCCACTTTTGCTTTCACATTTGCTCCCACTTTCTGCTCCCATATTTGCTCACACTTGTTTGCTCCCACTTCTGCTTACACGTTTTCCACCCACTTTTTGCTCCCACATTTTTTTTTTGCTTTCCATATTAATGCCAACTCTTATAACTATAAGCAGCAGCAGCAAAATGTAAATGGAATAATATTTCTGATAATGTTCAAAACAAAAGTCCTGAGGTCTTGGGTTTGAATTCCCAAACTATGGTTGACAGCCAATGAGTTACACTACAGGAAACTTTTACTTTATGTTGTGTTGCATGATAATTTGCCCATTTTGCGGTGTAGTGGCTAGTATACTTGTGTGTTATCCCTGAAGTCTTGGGTTCCAACTCAACTATGCCTAGAATTTAATTTTGATCTGTGAGTTGAAAGTTAGGTTAGGTGAAGTTAGATTAGGTAAAGTTAGGTTAGGTGAAGTTATGATGGGTTAGGTTAGGTGAAGTTATGATGGGTTAGGTTAGGTAAAGTTCAGTCAAGTTAGATTAGGTGAAGTTAAGTTAGGTTAGGTTAGGTTAGGTGAAGTTAGGTGAGGTGAGGTTAGGTGAGGTGAGGTTAGGTTAGGTTAGGTGAGGTTAGGTGAGGTTAGGTTAGGTTAGGTTATGACTAAGTTTGTTATGTCTAGTTGTTTTAGAAAAACAATATTTTTGCTCTCATATTTGCTTACATATTTTCTTTGCACTTGAATCTATATTGACTTGTGTATTTACTTTTGCTGGTATATTTGTTGACATATTTGTTAGCATATTTGCTCCCACTTTTTTATATATTTGCTTTGCTCCCACATTTTATCCCATATTTGCTCCCACTTTTTGCTCACAGTTATGTTTTTCTCCCACATTTGCTCTCACTTTTGCTCCCACATTTTACCCCCACCTTTGCTCCCACTTTTTGCATGTATATATGCTCCCACATTAAACTATTGTTGTTATTACCAAGTTGTCTTTACTAGAGATTAGTTTGTGCTTGACAGTTGATATGGAAGTATCAGTGACTAGGTATGGTAAGCCTTATGCATACTATAAAGGATATTCATATATTATGAAACGAAGCAATAAAAATGGAACTGTTATTTGGCGAAGTTCAAAGCAACGATCGAAACAGTGTCGAGGAATGCTTAAAACAAAAGAATTGGACGTACTTTCTTCAAACAATCATGAATGTAAACTTAATAATCATGCTAGTCTAAATGTAAGGAAAACCCAAACCAAAGCAAGAAACCAAGTCCGAGAGAA
Organism: Meconema thalassinum; assembly: GCA_946902985.2. Classification (NCBI taxonomy): domain Eukaryota; kingdom Metazoa; phylum Arthropoda; class Insecta; order Orthoptera; family Tettigoniidae; genus Meconema; species Meconema thalassinum. The sequence goes on from OX336391.1 coordinate 222,623,757, forward strand.
AGATAGTACTACTCAAGATAATATTAACCTCAAGTTTAATACACTACAACGCACTCATGCTGTTAGCGAGTTGTTTAATGAGAAACCTTTAACACCTCCAGTGAAACCCATGTTCAGACATGCACCCACATCTCAAAAGCCCTCAACCCTATCAGAGACAATATACCCCATCAGAAAGTTAGTGGGGAAAGGTAATAGTGGTAATAATAACATAACAATGTTAAAGCATTCTAGCACATATAAAAAGAAGCTTTCAACACTATCAAAGACAACTCAAACCATTGAACAGACTGTGGACACAGGTGGAAATTATCATGGTAATGATAACGATGATAATGATCATCATTATGAAAATGATTATAATAATGAGGATGATAATCATAATGATGGTGATAATGATGAACTGCTTCCCGAGATTCTGAAACCATTCATAAAAAATAGTAAATGGAACGATCCTAATATATTAGTCGAACGTCTACAGCTCTTGCATGCCTGTAAACAGCTTGGCCATATTGGTTATGAGAAAGAGCTATTAAATATAGAAAATGAACTTCGTAAAGCTGCTATTATTGTGTAATGGGTCAACGTAGCAACACCCCCATCCCCTAAAAAATAATTTTCAACAAGTGTTATGTTTAAAAGAACTGATAAACCAAAAGAGCTGTATTCTGTGTGTCTATCTCTTGTAAAAAATAAATTGATTAAATTGATAAACATAGTTTGTGTATATTTCTTGTTTTCTTGCATGTTCAAGCAATAGTTATGTCAGGGAAGGGATTTGAACCCTTGCTTCCTTATATATTTGGAAATTTGATCTTAAGTCAAACGCCTTAACCACTCGACCACCCTGACAGTTACTGATTTAATTAGTCTTGTTGGACATTAGAGTTTACAAAACTTTTCTTTTCCCCACTGTTTATATGCTCAACCACTTTTTGGTTTTTCAATGCTGATTTTTGTTTTGTTTCAATTTTTTTTTCACTAACATTGCAGTTATCAGTATTGCAAACTGCGTGTTTAATATAGGGTTAAAGGCATTAAATAAATCACAAGCCTTACAGTAGTTGCATATAATGTATGACATGCAACATGTTATTCAAAATTTCAAATAGAGCTGTGCCTTGTTAACATTAAACTCTGTTGGTCATTAAAATAACTACTTGTAAAATAATTCCAGTGTCGAATCCTATTAGCAAATAGCATATATTAAATTAATGTTTAAAGAGTTTTTTTATAGCACCAACCATTGACCAAAGGAGTGGGAAAAAATGGGTTTTTCGGGAAAACATTAATCATATCTCTCTTAATAGGCACAATATCAAAACCGTACAAAATGGACAATATTCCCCTAATAATTACCTAAAACTTTTGTCTGAAAGAATTTTTGATATGACCCGTCATTACGCCAAGGAATGAGAAAAATGATTTCGGAATTATAAGAAAATGCCAAGAGCTATCAGAGGTTGCCATGGCAACACTACTAAATTGATGAGGGATAAGACATCTGACGTAGCCATGACATCGCACTTGCACGAGATCAGATTCAGTATTTCCATCTGACTAAGCCGGCCCCGTGGTGTTGGGGTAGCGCGCCTGCCTCTCACTCGGAGGCCCCGGGTTCGATCCCCGGCTCCGTCAGGGATTTTATAACTGACGTGAGGGTTGGAACGGGGTGCACTCAGCCTCGTGAGGACAATTGAGTAGCTGTCTGACAGTGAGACAGCACCCCGATCACGAATACCAAGATTAACAGCCGAGGGGACCCGACGCGCTGATCACGCTTCACCCCAATATCTGCAGGCCAAATGGCTGGGCAGCGGTCACTTGGTCGGCCTTAGCCCGTCATGGGCTGAATGGTGCCAGGGGTTGACTTTGACATCTGACTAAGTGGGAAGCGGCTTCGGTGACGTAACTGGTAGCAAGCATGCTGAATGTCAATGCCCAAGGTTGCGAGTTCAAAGCCGGCCGAAGTCGTCGGATTTTCTAAGAGCGCTAAAAATCCCTCAGTATGCTTTCCTTTGGAGGGGAAGTTCCAACGTTCGTTGCGAGTTGCTGGTTGTGGTGGCATCTAGTAGCCAAGTTCACAGGTAGGTGTCGTTGACGGTAGTACCTGGTAGCAACATTAGGAACTACTGCCTGAAATTGACCGTCTGCAGTCCTTACCTGAATTACAGACTAATACAGCCATTCATAAGTACACAGGGTTACATGACCGTGTTGTCGCAGCCCCTAAACTGAGGAACCAACCAAAATCTCTGCGGGAGATATAATTTTGCGTGAAAAAGTAACAGACCGTTACATAGTTACACATCAGTGTCGAAACCTTGCATAAGGACAGTGTGACCACAAGTATAAAAATGGACCCCAAATGACAAAAAGGTTACCGTTCCACATAAGACAATAAAATTTTTAAAATAAGCATAAAATGACGAAAAACAAAGTTAATTAAGCTCCAATTATAAAATACCTTCTCGCAATAAATGGGGTCTGATCCTTCTACGAAAACCTGCATATTCTGCCTATTTTCGCCTATCCCCAAGTTTGTCCGGTGAAATCTACCTCCGCCTTCCGGCGTGCCGAGAGGACTTTTTTTTAAATTCAGATTTGTGTTTCACAGTAAACACAATTATTCTCCGTTTAAAACAAGCCATACAATAGAGGAGACCGTCATGAGCTGAAGTGCATAGTCATTTATATTGACTTTAAGGATGGTTGTTGTGAGGGATCGAACACTCCTCTTGTTGGTTTTGGGGAAAGTGCACTCCATTCCATTCCATTTTTTTTAAAAGCCACTAATCAGGTCCTAGCATTGGGCAGTTGCAAACCATTTGACTATTCATAACATCAAATGTGCATTTGCCTGGAGTAGAAGTGGGAAACCACATCAGTTTGGTGTATAGAAAACTCACCTCACCTCACCCCAACTCATTGGAAAAATGAAAATCATTTGTTTTTTTGTCTTACTTAGGGGCTTGGAAATCATGGTTATCAGTCCCATGTACTATACTTGGGAAAATAATCATGGGCAAGCACACTATTATTAGCTGAGTTTCTAATACCTTTTTGCATACCCTAGGACCAGTATTGCATTATAAGACATGCCATGTAATATAAAACAAAAGAGGTCTTTAATTCCACCCCTGGGCGTCATATCTAGTGTCATGTAGGTTGACGATCACGGAGTCCCAGCTGAGACCGTCATTGCTTCCACTAACTTGTGCTAGGCTCCTCTCTGTCTTATTTCCTGTCGACCACACTTGCTCAACTCTTGTTCTCTACCGACCCCAACATGATTAGGGTATCCGAGCCCTAGGGAGTCTCTTCCTTTTGAAACTTCATTGGCCCTGGTTTATTTATTTTTTCTGATATCCTGAGGAGGCAGCCTTGCTTTTTTATTTTCATGTTATTTCCTGTCTTTTGCTCATGCCCCCCCCCTCAAGAAGGTAGGGTGTATTTAGCCCCACGACTTGCGATGCACTCTGCCTATGGCTACACCCTCAAGGGCTGATCAGTTTGGAAGTTGGCGACCCCAAGGGATTTCTGAGCTGAGTCCAGTTTTCCTCCATTACCTCTGGGGCAAAGCCACTCCTAGTATACTTTTTATCTGCCTTTCATGGCTCTCCTTCCTTCCAACTCCCTCAATCCACATGCTTGAGGGTCATTTTTATTCCTTCTGTCCTTTATTTGACCAATTGTTTTCCATTTCTTCTTCTAGTATATAAGAGTGTAGTAGCTTAGATTTAATTTTCATCTTTACGATGACCCAAACCATTGAGGGTCGCTGTAGAACGCTTCTCTCTTGTCCAAAGGACAGCATGCTGAATTCCTCACTGGTTCATGAATTTTATTCTTTGTTCACTTAGTTCTCATGGCTTTGAAACTGGCTGTCTGTAACGCGATCATGATTCATTTTAACTTCAGCGTACTAAACTAATTTTAAATTAATTATTTTAAATTAATTATTTTAAATTAATTATTTTAAATTCAGATTTGTGTTTCACAGTAAACACAATTATTATTCTCCGTTTAAAACAAGCCATACCATTCTTTTTCTACCATGATAGCTTATACGTGGGCATGGCTATAGATCATCAGCTAAGGATTCAATTTCCATTACCTACACCTCTCATGGTATGCCAATTCGTTAAACTATAGAAAACGTTTCTATATGTTCTGTTACATTATTATTTGACCATCTCACCGTGTAGTGGTTAACCTACTTGGTTGTCAACCCTAAGGTCTTGGCTTCCAACCCCGGCTATACCATGACATTCATTTCAAGGTTGCCATAAGCTTCACTAAGCCTTTGTCAAACCTAACAACGATCTAGTCATGTGCAGAGCATGTCCGCTATCAAGCAAATGAGTAATATGAAACTTACTGACAAGGTCGCTGTGCTGTTATCACCAAAGCCAGTGTCTCTGTGCAGATTCAAGCCAGTGGTAGTAGGCAAGCCTATGTTTGTTTAAAAATCATCATGAATATAGCTCCACTGTCACCACAGAGGCCCCGGTTCGATTTTTTTTTCTAAAGGCTGCAACAGGGTAGACTGAGTCTTGACAGGTAAAACTTTTTGGGGTGCATTCGTGAACCATGGCAAGGGTTGGCCATCCTGACTTCTTCAACACCTCCAACCAATGTTTACTATTACTGGTCAGTTACCATTTTTTCTTTCTTCGGCTTTTCCCTATTAGTTTGAGTCGCCGGAGCCAACCAGGCTCATTTTGATTTTGGCCGGGGATTTAAGGCCGAATGCCCTTCCTGACGCCACGTGATTTTTCAAGTGAAAATTCTAACCCCCGCTGGCATCGGGATTTGAACCCCAGCCGTCCGGGTAAAGACGAGCAGCTAAGCACCTGCGCCATCACGCTCCCCACAGGTTAGTTATCTATACACACATTAATCCATAATTACCTAATAATAATAATAATAACAAAAATCATCCTCCATACACATGTCCATTAAAGCATGGTTTCACAAAGATGCTTATGCTTTTAGGTGTATAACACATTTTTTCCTCATAACATGACTATTTACTGTTTTAGGGGTGAAATGACCTATCCAGGTAAAAGCGTATATCATCCCCTATTTTTTAAGCCATTACACCTAATTTTAGGATTCTTCGTTTCCTAGATATGGATTTTTCAATTTGGGGGTTGTTTGCATCCCCCTGCTATTTTTCATCAAAAACAAAAGATCTTAGGTTCATTTATCATTTTTAGGTGTTTAACACGTTTTTCCCCCATAACATAACTATTTACTGTTTTAGGGGTGAAATGACCAATCGAGGTAAAAGCCCATATCATCCCCTATTTTTTAAGCTATCACACCTAATTTTAGGGTTCTTCGTTTCCGAGATAGGGTTTTTTCAATTTTGGGGGGTAGTTTCACCCCCCTGCTATTTTTCATCAAAAACAAAAGATCTTAGGTTCATTTATCATTTTTAGGTGTTTAACACGTTTTTTCCTCATAGCATGACTATTTACTGTTTTAGGGGTGAAATGATCCATCGAGGTAAAAGCCCATATCATCCCCTATTTTTTAAGCTATCACACCTAATTTTAGGATTCTTCGTTTCCAAGATATGGATTTTTCAATTTTGGGGGGTAGTTTCACCCCCTGCTATTTTTCATCAAAAACAAAAGATCTTAGGTTCATTTATCATTTTTAGGTGTTTAGCACGTTTTTTCCCCCATAACATAACTATTTACTGTTTTAGGGGTGAAATGATCCATCGAGGTAAAAGCCCATATCATCCCCTATTTTTTAAGCTATCACACCTAATTTTAGGCTTCTTCGTTTCCGAGATAGGGATTTTTCAATTTTGGGGGGTAGTTTCACCCCCCTGCTATTTTTCATCAAAAACAAAAGATCTTAGGTTCATTTATCATTTTTAGGTGTTTAACACGTTTTTTCCCCCATAACATAACTATTTACTGTTTTAGGGGTGAAATGATCCATCGAGGTAAAAGCCCATAACATCCCCTATTTTTTGAGCTATCACACCTAATTTTAGAATTCTTCGTTTCCTAGATATGGATTTTTCAATTTTAGGGGGTAGTTTCACCCCCAAACAGGGAATGTTGCCCCAAGTGCTAGGACCCCTCATACAAGTCCCTAGCATGATTGGTTCGCGAGATATGAACAAAAGTGTCGTTAGGTCCTTTTAACAAGAATGAATCCTACATTCAAAAACGGGGCGTCACCCCCAGGGTTAGAATACTGCCTATGGCAAAATCCCATGAGGGGTTCAGAAAATATTAACAAACGTGTAGTTAGGTCCTTTTGACAAAAGCCGTCCGTGCGCGCACATACAAAAAAATCTATTTCACCCCCCCGGGTGAGGGTAGTTTTTATTTTAGAGTGAATATACCCCTTCGATAGAAAAAAAGAGTTCACCACGAGTCCTACGACACCTCATAGGTTTAAATCCGATTATTGGTTAGCGAAATAGTCAAAAGCCGATGACCTATTAGTTTTTATGGTTTATTTCAATACATATTAAAAACACTCATTAATAAATCATCATTTAAAAAGCCCGCCCTTTTACAAAACTCCTCAAGTGCGCATGCGTATAAAAAAACATTCATCGCCAAAATGTTAAAAAACAACATGTTTACCCCAAATGGCCTTTCCAAATTCCATCCATTTTAAAAAATAACCTCACCATCACCTAGAGCGGAAAAAATACCATCTAAACGACCTCTCACTCGACCCTACTCCTTTCCCACCACCTAACCCTTTCCCAACATAGCCATACATATTCAAGCACGAGCGCGACTTGAGAAAACCAACACTACCCCACTACTCGCGAATGACCTTTTAGTTTTGGCCTTTTAATTAAATAAAGAGGCTATAGGAAAGTAGGGGGCATTTCTACCAATGCTAGGACACCCTGTATGTTTAAATCCCATGATTTGTTAGCGAGATATCAGGTTCGGGGCAACTACGAGGGTGGCTCAATAAAAAGTGAGACAGCTCTCTCATCATCCCACTACTTATAATAGATGAGAATTTCCAAATCGATTTGCTCGCAGAAATATGGAATATAGCACTTCGTGCGCGTATCATTGCGAGGAGCAATCTTCGTGGTTTCCACTTCAAAGAAGTGGAAATCGAACCCCGCGTTTTAAGGCCCAAAAACGAACGATTTTCGAGATAATGCCAGAAAACTATCCCCGGTCTGGGAAATTTCAGCGGATGCCATAGTAACGTTGATCTGTTTCTCAGAGGGAACACAGCTATTTGGGAATATCTCCGAAACCGTTCATTTTAGGAACTTAAAAAGTGTGTTTCGGGGACCCTACAGGACCTCCGAGTATTATTTCTCGTATCTGGCGGCTAAAAATGAGCTAAATCCGACCTTTGTACGGACTGTCCTTGCTCTGTGCCAAAGGGCCGAAAAAAGTCACTTACGAATTGAATTTTCAAAAACCGTTCCTAAGTAGGCCTCTACATACTCGGATCAACCAACATGCAACATTTCTTCTTTCTAAGTCTAGTGGTTTGAGCCCTGCGTCGATGAGTCAATTTTGGATGGTCAATGCCAAAGGGCCGAAAAAAGTCACTTACAAATTGAATTTTCAAAAACCGTTTCTTAGTGAGCCTCTACATACTCGGATCAACCAACATGCAAAATGTCAGCTTTCTAGGTCTAGTGGTTTGAGCGCTGCGATGATGAGTCAATTTTGGATTATGTATAATAGATGAGACATTCCAGGTCGATTTGCTCGTAGAAATATGGAATATAGCTCTTAGTGCGCGTATCAATGCGAGGAGCAATGTTCGTGGTTTCCACTTGAAAGAATTGGGAACCGAACGCCACGTTTTAAGGCCCTAAAACGAACGGTTTTCGAGATATTGCCAGAAAACTATCCCCGGTCTGGGAAATTTCAGCTCTTGCCTTAGTATCGTTGATTTGTTTCTCAGAGGGAACACAGTTATTTGGGAATATCTCCGAAACCGTTCATTTTAGGAACTTAAAAAGTATGTTTCGGGGTCCCTACAGGACATCCGAGTATTGTTTCTCGTATCTGGCGGCTTAAAATGAGTTAATCCGACCTTTGTACCGACTGTCCTTGCTCAGTGCCAAAGAGCCGAAAAAAGTCACTTACAAATTGAATTTTCAAAAACCGTTTCTTAGTGGGCCTCTACATACTCGGATCAACCAACATGCAACATTTCTGCTTTCTAGGTCTAGTGGCTTGAGCCCTGCGTCGATGAGTCAATTTTGGATGGTCAATGCCAAAGGGCCGAAAAAAGTCAGTTACAAATTGAATTTTCAAAAACCGTTTCTTAGTGAGCCTCTACATACTCGGGTCAACCAACATGCAAAATTTCAGCTTTCTACGTCTAGTGATTTGAGCCCTGCGATGATGAGTCTATTTTGGATTATATATAATAGATGAGACTTTCCAAGTCGATTTGCTCGTAGAAATATGGAATATAGCTCTTCTTGCGCGTATCAATGCGAGGAGCAATGTTCGTGGTTTCCACATCAAAGAAATGGGAACTGAACCCCGCGTTTTAAGGCCCTAAAACGAACGGTTTTCGAGATATTGCCAGAAAACGATCCCCGGTCTGGGAAATTTCAGCGGTGCCATAGTAATGTTGATTTGTTTCTCAGAGGGAACACAGTTATTTGGGAATATCTCCGAAACCGTTCATTTTAGGAACTTAAAAATTGTGTTTCGGGGCCCCTACACGACCTCCGTGTATTATTTCTCGTATCTGGTGACTTAAAATGAGCTAAATCCGACCTCTGCACCGACTGTCCTTGCTCGGTGCCAAAGGGCCGAAAAAAGTCACTTAAGAATTGAATTTTCAAAAACCGTTTCTTAGTGGGCCTCTACATACTACAGATCAAAATTGGCAAAAAAAAAAATATTCAGTTAACAAAAAACAAATTTATAAAGAAAATGAAAGCATACCGTGCATAATAGAAAGAATCTTAATATTGTAAATTAGAGTAAAGATACGAAAGCTCGCTTACAATAACCAGCTCAAAGAGTATAAAATTAGACTCAAAATCACGATCGTATCCACCCCAAAAGCCACCTATATAAATAAAATATATCTCATTTTACGCGTATCAATGCGAGGAGCAATGTTCGTGGTTAGAAGTGAGAACCGAAACCCGCGTTTTAAAGCCCAAAAACGAACGTTTCTCGAGAAATTGCCAGAAAACTATCCCTGGTATGGGAAATTTCAGCGGTTGCCATAGTAACGTTGATCTGTTTCTCAGAGGGAACACAGTTATTTGGGAATATCTCCGAAACCGTTCATTTTATGAACTTAAAAAGTGTGTATCGGGGTCCCTACAGGACCTCCGAGTATTGTTTCTCGTATCTGGCGGCTTAAAATGACCTAAATCCGACCTTTGTACCGACTGTCCTTGCTCGGTGCCAAAGGTCCGAAAAAGGTCACTTACGAATTGAATTTTCAAAAACCGTTTCTTAGGGGCTTCTACATACTCGGATCAACCAACATGCAACATTTCAGCTTTCTAGGTCCAGTGGTTTGAGCCCTGCGATGATGAGTCAATTTTGGATTATATATAATAGATGAGACATTCCAAGTCGATTAGCTCGTAAAAATATGGAAGATAGCTCGTCTTGCGCGTATCAATGCGAGGAGCAATGTTCGTGGTTCCCGCGTTTTAAGGCCCTAAAAAGAACGGTTTTTGAGATATTGCCAGAAATCTATCCCCGGTATGGGAAATTTCAGCGGTGCCATAGTAACGTTGATTTGTTTCTCAGAGGGAACACAGTTATTTGGGAATATCTCCTAAACCGTTCATTTTAGGAACTTAAAAATTGTGTTTCGGGGCCCCTACACAACCTCCGTGTATTATTTCTCGTATCTGGTGACCTAAAATGAGCTAAATCCGACCTCTGCACCGACTGTCCTTGCTCGGTGCCAAAGGGCCGAAAAAAGTCACTTAAGAATTGAATTTTCAAAAACCGTTTCTTAGTGGGCCTCTACATACTCGGATCAACCAACATGCAACATTTCTGCTTTCTAGGTCTAGTGGCTTGAGCCCTGCGTCGATAAGTCAATTTTGGATGGTCAATGACAAAGGGCCGGAAAACGTCACTTACAAATTGAATTTTTAAAACCGTTTCTTAGTGAGCCTCTAAATACTCGGATCAACAAACATGAACCATTTCAGCTTTCTAGGTCTAGTGGTTTGAGCCCTGCGTCGATGAGTCAATTTTGGATGGTCAATGACAAAGTGCCGAAAAAGGTCACTTTAAATTTGAATTTTCAAAAACCGTTCCTTAATGAGGCTCTAAATACTCGGATCAACCAACATGCAAAATGTCAGCATTCTAGGTCTAGTGGTTTGAGCCCTGCGATGATGAGTCACTTTTGGATTATATATAATAGATGAGAATTTCCAAATCGATTTGCTCGCAGAAATATGGAATATAGCTCTTCGTGCGCGTATCAATGCGAAGAGCAATCTTCGTGGTTTCCACTTCAAAGAAGTGGAAATCGAACCCCGCGTTTTAAGGCCCAAAAACGAACGATTTTCGAGATATTGCCAGAAAACTATCCCCGGTCTGGGAAATTTCAGCGGATGCCATAGTAACGTTGATCTGTTTCTCAGAGGGAACACAGCTATTTGGGAATATCTCCGAAACCGTTCAATTTAGGAACTTAAAAAGTGTGTTTCGGGGACCCTACAGGACCTCCGAGTATTATTTCTCGTATCTGGCGGCTAAAAATGAGCTAAATCCGACCTTTGTACCGACTGTCCTTGCTCTGTGCCAAAGGGCCGAAAAAAATCACTTACGAATTGAATTTTCAAAAACCGTTCCTAAGTAGGCCTCTACATACTCGGATCAACCAACATGCAATATTTCTTCTTTCTAAGTCTAGTGGTTTGAGCCCTGCGTCGATGAGTCAATTTTGGATGGTCAATGCCAAAGGGCCGAAAAAAGTCACTTACAAATTTAATTTTCAAAAACCGTTTCTTAGTGAGCCTCTACATACTCGGATCAACCAACATGCAAAATGTCAGCTTTCTAGGTCTAGTGGTTTGAGCGCTGCGATGATGAGTCAATTTTGGATTATGTATAATAGATGAGACATTCCAGGTCGATTTGCTCGTAGAAATATGGAATATAGCTCTTAGTGCGCGTATCAATGCGAGGAGCAATGTTCGTGGTTTCCACTTGAAAGAATTGGGAACCGAACGCCACGTTTTAAGGCCCTAAAACGAACGGTTTTCGAGATATTGCCAGAAAACTATCCCCGGTCTGGGAAATTTCAGCTCTTGCCTTAGTAACGTTGATTTGTTTCTCAGAGGGAACACAGTTATTTGGGAATATCTCCGAAACCGTTCATTTTAGGATCTTAAAAAGTATGTTTCGGGGTCCCTACAGGACCTCCGAGTATTGTTTCTCGTATCTGGCGGCTTAAAATGAGTTAATCCGACCTTTGTACCGACTGTCCTTGCTCAGTGCCAAAGGGCAGAAAGAAGTCACTTACAAATTGAATTTTCAAAAACCGTTTCTTAGTGGGCCTCTACATACTCGGATCAACCAACATGCAACATTTCTGCTTTCTAGGTCTAGTGGCTTGAGCCCTGCGTCGATGAGTCAATTTTGGATGGTCAATGCCAAAGGGCCGAAAAAAGTCAGTTACAAATTGAATTTTCAAAAACCGTTTCTTAGTGAGCCTCTACATACACGGGTCAACCAACATGCAAAATTTCAGCTTTCTAGGTCTAGTGATTTGAGCCCTGCGATGATGAGTCAATTTTGGATTATATATAATATATGAGACTTTCCAAGTCGATTTGCTCGTAGAAATATGGAATATAGCTCTTCTTGCGCGTATCAATGCGAGGAGCAATGTTCGTGGTTTCCACATCAAAGAAATGGGAACTGAACCCCGCGTTTTAAGGCCCTAAACGAACGGTTTTCGAGATATTGCCAGAAAACGATCCCCGGTCTGGGAAATTTCAGCGGTGCCATAGTAACGTTGATTTGCTTCTCAGAGGGAACACAGTTATTTGGGAATATCTCCGAAACCGTTCATTTTAGGAACTTAAAAATTGTGTTTCGGGGCCCCTTCACGAACTCCGTGTATTATTTCTCGTATCTGGTGACTTAAAATGAGCTAAATCCGACCTCTGCACCGACTGTCCTTGCTCGGTGCCAAAGTGCCGAAAAAAGTCACTTAAGAATTGAATTTTCAAAAACCGTTTCTTAGTGGGCCTCTACATACTCGGATCAACCAACATGCAACATTTCTGCTTTCTAGGTCTAGTGGCTTGAGCCCTGCGTCGATAAGTCAATTTTGGATGGTCAATGACAAAGGGCCGAAAAAATCACTTAAAAATTGAATTTTCAAAAACCGTTTCTTAGTGTGCCTGTACATACTCGGATCAAGCAACATGCAACATTTCTGCTTTCTAGGTCTAGTGGCTTGAGCCCTGCGTCGATAAGTCAATTTTGGATGGTCACTGACAAAGGGCCGAAAAACGTCACATACAAATTGAATTTTCAAAAACCGTTTCTTAGTGGGCCTCTACATACTCGGATCAACCAACATGCAACATTTCAGCTTTCTAGGTCTAGTAGTTTGAGCCCTGCGTCGATGAGTCAATTTTGGTTGGTCAATGCCAAAGGGCCGAAAAAAGTCACTTACAAATTGAATTTTCAAAAACCGTTTCTTAGTGAGCCTTTACATACTCGGATCAACCAACATGCAAAATGTCAGCTTTCTAGGTCTAGTGGTTTGAGCGCTGCGATGATGAGTCAATTTTGGATTATGTATAATAGATGAGACATTCCAGGTCGATTTGCTCGTAGAAATATGGAATATAGCTCTTAGTGCGCGTATCAATGCGAGGAGCAATCTTCGTGGTTTCCACTTCAAAGAAGTGGAAATCGAACCCCGCGTTTTAAGGCCCATAAACGAACGATTTTCGAGATATTGCCAGAAAACTTTCCCCGGTCTGGGAAATTTCAGCGGATGCCATAGTAACGTTGATCTGTTTCTCAGAGGGAACACAGCTATTTGGGAATATCTCCGAAACCGTTCATTTTAGGAACTTAAAAAGTGTGTTTCGGGGACCCTACAGGACCTCCGAGTATTATTTCTCGTATCTGGCGGCTAAAAATGAGCTAAATCCGACCTTTGTACCGACTGTCCTTGCTCTGTGCCAAAGGGCCGAAAAAAGTCACCTACGAATTGAATTTTCAAAAACCGTTTCTAAGTGGGCCTCTACATACTCGGATCAACCAACATGCAACATTTCTTCTTTCTAGGTCTAGTGGTTTGAGCCCTGCGTCGATGAGTCAATTTTGGATGGTCAATGACAAAAGACCGAAAAAAGTCACATACAAATTGAATTTTTAAACACCGTTTCTTAGTGAGCCTCTAAATACTCGGATCAACCAACATGCAAAATTTCAGCTTTCTAGGTTTAGTGGTTTGAGCCCTGCGATGATGAGTCAATTTTGGATTATATTTAATAGATGAGACATTCCAAGTCGATTTTCCCGTAGAAATATGGAATATAGCTCTTCCTGCGCGTATCAATGCGAGGAGCAATGTTCGTGGTTTCCACTTCAAAGAAGTTGGAACCGAACCCCGCGTTTTAAGGCCCTAAAACGAACGGTTTTCGAGATATTGCCAGAAAACTATCCCCGGTCTGGGAAATTTCAGCGGTTGCCAGAGTAACGTTGATCTGTTTCTCAGAGGGAACACAGTTATTTGGGAATATCTTCGAAACCGTTTATTTTAGGAACTTAAAAAGTGTGTTTCGGGGTCCCTACAGGACCTCCGAGTATTGTTTCTCGTATCTGGTGGCTTAAAATGAGCTAAATCCGACCTTTGTACCGACTGTCCTTGCTCAGTGACAAAGGGCCGAAAAAAGTCACTTACAAATAGAATTTTCAAAAACCGTTTCTTTGTGAGCCTCTACATACTCGGATCAACCAACATGCAAAATTTCAGCTTTCTAGGTCTAGTGATTTGAGCCCTGCGATGATGAGTCAATTTTGGATTATATATAATATATGAGACTTTCCAAGTCGATTTGCTCGTAGAAATATGGAATATAGCTCTTCTTGCGCGTATCAATGCGAGGAGCAATGTTCGTGGTTTCCACATCAAAGAAATGGGAACTGAACCCCGCGTTTTAAGGTCCTAAAACGAACGGTTTTCGAGATATTGCCAGAAAACGATCCCCGGTCTGGGAAATTTCAGCGGTGCCATAGTAACGTTGATTTGTTTCTCAGATGGAACACAGTTATTTGGGAATATCTCCTAAACCGTTCATTTTAGGAACTTAAAAATTGTGTTTCGGGGCCCCTACACGACCTCGGTGTATTATTTCTCGTATCTGGTGACTTAAAATGAGCTAAATCCTACCTCTGCACCGACTGTCCTTGCTCGGTGCCAAAGGGCCGAAAAAAGTCACTTAAAAATTGAATTTTCAAAAACAGTTTCTTAGTGGGCCTCTACATACTCGGATCAACCAACATGCAACATTTCTGCTTTCTAGGTCTAGTGGCTTGAGCCCTACGTCGATAAGTCAATTTTGGATGGTCAATGACAAAGGGCCGAAAAACGTCACTTACAAATAGAATTTTCAAAAACCGTTTCTTAGTAGCCTCTACATACTCGGATCGACCAACATGCAAAATGTCAGCTTTTTAGGTCTAGTGGTTTGAGCCCTGCGATGATGAGCCAATTTTGGATTATATACAATAGATGAGAATTTCCAAATCGGCTTACTCGTAGAAATATGGAATATAGCTCTTCGTGCGCGTATCAATGCGAGGAGCAATGTTTGTGGTTTCCACTTCAAAGAAGTGGGAACCGAACCCCGCGTTTTAAGGCCCAAAAACGAACGATTTTCGAGATATTGCCAGAAAACTATCCCCGGTCTGGAAAATTTCAGCGGTTGCCATAGTAACGTTGATCTGTTTCTCAGAGGGAACACAGTTATTTGGGAATATCTCCTAAATCGTTCATTTTAGGAACTTAAAAACTGTGCTTCGGGGTCCCTACAGGACCTCCGAGTATTCCTTCTCTCATCTGGCGGCTTAAAATTAGCTAAATCCGACCTTTGTACCGACTGTCTTTGCTCAGTGCCAAAGGGCCGAAAAAAGTCACAAATTGAATTTTCAAAAACCGTTTCTTAGTGGGTCTCTACAAACACGGGTCAACCAACATACAAAATTTCAACTTTCTAGGTCTAGAGGTTTGAGCCCTGCGATGATGAGTCAATTTTGGATTATATATAATAGATGAGACTTTCCAAGTCGATTTGCTCGTAGAAATATGGAATATAGCTCTTCTTGCGCGTATCAATGCGAGGGGCAATTTTCGTGGTTTACACTTCAAAGAAGTGGGAAACGAACTCGCGTTTTAAGGCTCTAAAACGAACGGTTTTCGAGATATTGCCAGAAAACTATCCCCGGTCTGGGAAATTTCAGCGGTTGCCATAGTAACGGTGATCTGTTTCTCAGAGGGAACACAGGTTATTTGGGAATATCTCCTAAATCGTTCATTTTAGGAACTTCAAAACTGTGCTTCGGGGTCCCTACAGGACCTCCGGGTATTCCTTCTCGCATCTGGCGGCTTAAAATTAGCTAAATCCGACCTTTGTACCGACTGTCCTTGCTCAGTGCCAAAGGGCCGAAAAAAGTCACTTACAAATTGAATTTTCAAAAACCGTTTTAGTGGGTCTCTACAAACACGGATCAACCAACATGCAAAATTTCAACTTTCTAGGTCTATAGGTTTTAGCCCTGCGATGATGAGTCATTTTGGATTATATATAATAGATGAGACTTTCCAAGTCGATTTGCTCGTAGAAATATGGAATATAGCTCTTCTTGCGCGTATCAATGCGAGGAGCAATTTTCGTGGTTTACACTTCAAAGAAGTGGGAACCGAACTCGCGTTTTAAGGCCCTAAAAACGAACGATTTTCGAGATATTGCCAGAAAACTATCCCCGGTCTGGGAAATTTCAGCGGATGCCATAGTAACGTTGATCTGTTTTCTCAGAGGGAACACAGCTATTTGGGGAATATCTCCGAAACCGTTCATTTTAGGAACTTAAAAAGTGTGTTTCGGGGACCCTACAGGACCTCCGAGTATTGTTTCTCGTATCTGGCGGCTAATAATGAGCTAAATCCGACCTTTGTACCGACTTGTCCTTGCTCAGTGCCAAAGGGCCGAAAAAGTCACTTACGAATTGAATTTTCAAAAACCGTTCCTAAGTGGGCCTCTACATACTCGGATCAACCAACATGCAACATTTCTTCTTTCTAGGGTCTAGTGGTTTGAGCCCTGCGTCGATGAGTCAATTTTGGATGGTCAATGACATAAGACCGAAAAAAGTCACATACAAATTGAATTTTTAAACACCGTTTCTTAGTGAGCCTCTAAATACTCGGATCAACCAACATGCAAAATTTCAGCTTTCTAAGTCTAGTGGTTTGAGCCCTGCGATGATGAGTCAAATTTGGATTATATATAATAGATGAGACATTCCAAGTCAATTTTCCCGTAGAAATATGGAATATAGCTCTTCTTGCGCGTATCAATGCGAGGAGCAATCTTCGTGGTTTCCACTTCAAAGAAGTTGGAACCGAACCCCGCGATTTAAGGCCCTAAAACGAACGGTTTTCGAGATATTGCCAGAAAACTATCCCCGGTCTGGGAAATTTCAGCGGTTGCCAGAGTAACGTTGATCTGTTTCTCAGACGGAACACAGTTATTTGGGAATATCTCCGAAACCATTCATTTTAGGAACATAAAAAGTGTGTTTCGGGGTCCCTACAGGACCTCCGAGTATTGTTTCTCGTATCTGGTGGCTTAAAATGAGCTAAATCCGACCTTTGTACCGGACTGTCCTTGCTCAGTGCCAAAGGCCGAAAAAGTCACTTACAAATTGAATTTTCAAAAACCGTTTCTTAGTGGGCCTCTACATGCTCGGATCAACTAACATGCAACATTTCAGCTTTCTAGGTCTAGTAGTTTGAGCCCTGCGTCGATGAGTCAATTTTGGTTTGGTCAATGCCAAAGGGCCGAAAAAAGTCACTTACAAATTGAATTTTCAAAACCGTTTTTTAGTGAGCCTCTACATACTCCGATTAACCAACATGCAAAATGTCAGCTTTCTAGGTCTAGGTGTTTTGAGCGCTGCGATGATGAGTCAATTTTGGATTATGTATAATAGATGAGACATTCCAGGTCGATTTGCTCGTAGAAATATCGAATATAGCTCTTCGTGCGCGTATCAATGCGAGGAGCAATGTTCGTGGTTTCCACTTGAAAGAATTGGGAACCGAACGCCACGGTTTTAAGGCCTAATACGAACGGTTTTCGAGATATTGCCAGAAAACTATCCCCGGTCTGGGAAATTTCAGCGCTTGCCTTAGTAACATTGATTTGTTTCTCAGAGGGAACACAGTTATTTGGGAATATCTCCGAAACCGTTCATTTTAGGAACTTAAAAAGTATGTTTCGGGGTCCCTACAGGTCCTCCGAGTATTGTTTCTCGTATCTGGCGGCTTAAAATGAGTTAATCCGACCTGTGTACCGACTGTCCTTGCTCAGTGCCAAAGGGCCGAAAAAAGTCACTTACAAATTGAATTTTCAAAAACCGTTTCTTAGTGGGCCTCTACATACTCGGATCAACCAACATGCAACATTTCTGCTTTCTAGGTCTAGTGGTTTGAGCCCTGCGTCGATGAGTCAATTTTGGATGGTCAATGACAAAGGGCCGAAAAAAGTCACTTAAAAATTGAATTTTCAAAAACCGTTCCTTATTGAGGCTCTAAATACTCGGATCAACCAACATGCAAAATGTCAGCATTCTAGGTCTAGTGGTTTGAGCCCTGCAATGATGAGTCACTTTTGGATTATATATAATAGATGAGAATTTCCAAATCGATTTGCTCGCAGAAATATGGAATATAGCTCTTCGTGCGCGTATCAATGCGAGGAGCAATCTTCGTGGTTTCCACTTCAAAGAAGTGGAAATCGAACCCCCGCGTTTTAAGGCCCAAAAAACGAACGATTTTCGAGATATTGCCAGAAAACTATCCCCGGTCTGGGAAATTTCAGCGGATGCCATAGTAACGTTGATCTGTTTCTCAGAGGGAACACAGCTATTTGGGAATATCTCCGAAACCGTTCATTTTAGGAACTTAAAAAGTGTGTTTCGGGGACCCTACAGGACCTCCGAGTATTATTTCTCGTATCTGGCGGCTAAAAATGAGCTAAATCCGACCTTTGTACCGACTGTCCTTTGCTCTGTGCCAAAGGGCCAAAAAATGTCACTTACGAATTGAATTTTCAAAACCGTTCCTAAGTGGGCCTCTACATACTCGGATCAACCAACATGCAACATTTCTTCTTTCTAGGTCTAGTGGTTTGAGCCCTGCGTCGATGAGTCAATTTTGGATGGTCAATGACAAAAGACCGAAAAAAGTCACATACAAATTGAATTTTTAAACACCGTTTCTTAGTGAGCCTCTAAATACTCGGATCAACCAACATGCAAAATTTCAGCTTTCTAGGTCTAGTGGTTTGAGCCCTGCGATGATGAGTCAATTTTGGATTATATTTAATAGATGAGACATTCCAAGTCGATTTTCCCGTAGAAATATTGAATATAGCTCTTCTTGCGCGTATCAATGCGAGGAGCAATGTTCGTGGTTTCCACTTCAAAGAAGTTGGAACCGAACCCCGCGTTTTAAGGCCCTAAAACGAACGGTTTTCGAGATATTGCCAGAAAACTATCCCCGGTCTGGGAAATTTCAGCGGTTGCCAGAGTAACGTTGATCTGTTTCTCAGAGGGAACACAGTTATTTGGGAATATCTTCGAAACCGTTTCATTTTAGGAACTTAAAAAGTGTGTTTCGGGGTCCCTACAGGACCTCCGAGTATTGTTTCTCGTATCTGGTGGCTTAAAATGAGCTAAATCCGACCTTTGTACCAACTGTCCTTGCTCAGTGCCAAAGGGCCGAAAAAAGTCACTTACAAATTGAATTTTCAAAAACCGTTTACTTAGTGGGCCTCTACATACTCGGATCAACCAACATGCAACATTTCAGCTTTCTAGGGTCTAGTGGTTTGAGCCCTGCGTCGATGAGACAATTTTGGTTGGTCAATGGTAAGGGGCCGAAAAAAGTCACTTACAAATTGAATTTTCAAAAACCGTTTCTTTTGTGAGCCTCTACATACTCGGATCAACCAACATGCAAAATTTCATCTTTCTAGGTCTAGTGATTTGAGCCCTGCGATGATGAGTCAATTTTGGATTATATATAATACTAGCTGAAGTACCCGTGCTTCGCTACGCGTCATAAATAAATTAAAATGTGAAGGTGACAGTTAAACAGGGGATAGGCGAGGTGCTGCGCAGAGGGACATTAGGGGACGGAACATTTTGTCCATGTACACCGCTCGGCGTTGACCGTGTTTTATAGCACAAATTAGGTTTTACTTGATAACAGTTGCTGATACCTTTCGGATAGAAAATGTAATTTTAAACCTCGCATATGCCATCAAAAGTTTGCTATTTGTTAGCGATCTCTTTTTATTTGAAATGGAAATATGAAAGTTTGAAACCAAAGGGTGTAGTGACGTCACTAAAATGGGTCGCCATTTTAAATAGTGCAAAGTATTGAAATCAAAAGTAACCTATATGTTAACCAGGTAAATCAGCTACTTCCATGTAAAATTCACGTAAATCGGACCAGTGGGTACTTGCGAGATTGAGTAATACACAGACACACACCATCTCAATTTTAGCCTCGCATCGCTCGCGTCATAGTCGTATCATATTGTTTTTCAATGAAATGCAGGTTTAACCCCGGTTAACACCCCATTAGAACCTGAATACCCAAAAGTCCCTCCTTAGTAGACGTTTTCGATACACATCAAACAAACATATCCCCAAAATATCATTCTTCTAACTTTAATAGTTTTGGTTGGTCGATGAGAGCAAACATCCAAAAATCCTTCCTTAGTGGACGTTTTTCTTCCAGAAGTTCACCCCTCCCCATATGCCCCTTGAATTGCATTTATGAAAACACGGTCGAACACCTATTTATTTTATTTATTTATTCATGTATTTATTTATTTTTAAGCTGATAGATTTCCTCCGAGTTTCAGACTCCTCCCTATGTCGTTTAAGAGATACACGCTCAGTTAGGAATCTTTCAACCCCCACTTTTCATCCCTTTCACCTCATAATATACACTACATCGAAAAACCATTAGACATGTGTCAGCTTATTTTTAATGATTAGTATATGTGCCAAGTATCACATCCCCAAATGAAACCACTCGTGAGATATTGTTATTCAATGGAAAGCACGTTTACCCCCTTAACACCTCCTTAGAACCTGAATATCCAAAACTCTTTCCTTAGTGGACGTTTTCGACATACAACGAACATATCCCCAAAATTTCATGTTTCTAACTTCAATAATTTTGGGCTGGGGCGATGATGAGTGAGTGAGTCAGTCAACACACTTTCTTTCATTTATTTTTGATAATTTCACCCTTCCCCATGAACCCCTTAAATTGGATTTATGAAACAAACGGTCAAACACCTATTTACTTATTTAAAGCTGTTTTCCCCCTGAGTTTGATGAGTGAGTAAGTGAGTCAATCAGTTAGGACACTTTCTTTCCTGTTTTTTTTTCCCAGAATTTCACCCCTCTCCAAGGGCCCCTTAAATTGGATTTATGAAAAAACGTGTCGAACACCTATTTACTTGTATTTTAAGCTGTTTTTTTCCACCGACTTTCAAACTTCACGCCTATGTCGTTTCAGAGATACACGCTCCGTCAAGAATCCCTCAACCCCCAATTTTCACCCCTTTCACCTCATAATATACACCACATCGATAAACCCTTAGACATATGTCTGATTATTTTTAATGATTAGTTTATATACCGAATATCACATCCCCAAACAAACAACTCATGAGATTTCGTTATTCAATGAAATGCACGTTTACCCCCTTGACACGTCCTATAAAACCCGAATAAACAAAAATCATTCCTTAGTAACGTTTTCGACATACAGCGAACATTTTCCCAAAATTTCATGTTTCCAACTTTAATAGTTTTCGCTGGGCGTGATGAGTGAGTGAGTCAGACAGGACATTTTCTTTCATTTATTTTACCGGGAATTTCACCCCTCCCCATGGGCCCCCTTAAATTGGATTGATTAAAAAACGCTTGAACACCTATTAACTTATTTCTTAAGCTGTCTTTTTCCCCTGAGTCAGTCGGTTAGGACACTTTCTCTCCTTTTTTCCCCCAGAATTTCACCCCACCCCATTGGCCCCTTAAATTAATTTATGAAAAAACAGTCGAAAACCGATTTACTTACTTTTTAAGCTGTTTTTTTTCGCTGAGTTTCAAATTTCTCGCCTATGTCGTTTAAGAGATAGGCCTACACGCTCCATTAGGAATCCTTCAAACCCCACTTTTCAGCCCTTTCACCTCATAATAATACACCACATCGAAAAACGCTTAGACACATGTCTGCGTATTTTTAATGATTAGTTTATATGCCGAGTATCACATCCACAAATGAAACCACTCGTGAGATATTGATATTCAATGAAATGCAGGTTTAACCACCTTAAGACCCCTTTAGAACCCGAATATCCAAAAAAACCTCCCTTAGTGTACGGTTTTGACATACAACGAACATATCCCCGAAATGTCATGTTTCCAACTTCATTATTTTTGGCTGGGCGATGATGAGTGAGTGAATGAGTCAGGACATTTCCTTTCAATTTTTTTTTCTTCAGAATTTCACCCCTCCCGATGAACCCCTTCAATTTGATTGAAAAACAAACTGTCGAAAAGCTATTTACTTACTTTAAAGCAGTTTTTTCCCGTGAGTTTGATGAGTGAGTCAGTCAGTCAATCAGTTAGGACACTTTCTTTCCTGTCCCTCCCCCCGAATTTCACCCCTCCCCATGGGCCCCTTAAATTGGATTTATGGAAAAGCGGTCAAACACATATTTACTTATTTTTATGATGATTTTTTTTTCGCTGAGTTTCAAACTCCTCGCCTATGTCGTTTAAGAGATACACGCTCCGTTAGGAATCTTTCAATCCCCAATTTTCACCCCTTTAACCTCATAAACACATCGAAAAACCCTCAGACACTTGTCTTGTTACTTTTTAATGATAAGTTTATATGCCGTGTATCACATCCCCCAATGAAACCAATCGGGAGATATAGTTATTCAATGAAATGCAGGTTTAACCCCCTTAAGACCCCTTTAGAACCTGAATATCCGAAAATCCTCCCTTAGTAGACGGTTTTGATATACAATGAACATATCCCCAAACTGTCATGTTTCTAACTTCAATTATTTTTGGCTAGGCGATGATGAGTGAGTGAGTAAGTGAGTGAGTCTGGACATTTTCTTTCAATTTTCTTTTTTCAGAATTTCACCCCTCCCCATGAACCCCTTAAATTTGATTTATGAAAAAAAACTGTCGAAAAGCTATTTACTTACTTTAAAGCAGTTTTTCCCCCTGAGTTTGATGAGTGAGCCAGTCAGTCAATCAGTTAGGACACTTTCTTTCCTGTTCCCCCCCCCCCCCCAGAATTTCATCTCTCCCCATGGGCCCCTTAAATTGGATTTATGAAAAAACTGTCAAACACATATTTACTTCTTTTTTATGTTGATTTTTTTTCGCTGTGTTTCAAACTCCTCGCCTATGTCGTTTAAGAGACACACGCTCCGTTAAGAATCTTTTAATCCCCACTTTTCACCCCTTTCACCTCATAATGTACACCACATCGAAAAACCCTCAGACACATGTCTTCTTATTTTTAATGATGAGTTTATATGCCGAGTATCACATCCCCCCATGAAACCAATCGGGAGATATTGCTATTCAATTAAATGCAGGTCTACCCCCTTAACACCCCTTTAGAACCTGAATAGCCAAAATTTCCCTCTTAGTGGGCATTTGCGGCTCTTGAGGAAGCTGCATACCAGATTTCATTCCAATCCGTTCGGTGGTTTCTGATATTTCGTGATGAATAAATGAATGAGTGAGTGAGTGAGTGAGTGGTATTTGAAAAATATATAGTAGAAAGAAGATAGTGTCAAGTCTTTGTTATGCTAAACTCGGTTGACAGTGCTGTGTGAGCAGTTGAGTAACTAACGGGATTTCAAGTAAAGATCCTCATTTTCTATACCGGTAGTGCTGAGCGCAATTGGCATCAAGTCGGCCGAGTCTCGACTTGAGCTATGTTGCCATGGAAACTATCTATCTTGCCATTCCTTCATGAGTATATTTTATGATTTAATTAGCCTGTTTTTGAGTGAAAAAGGGCCAAAATCAGAAGAATGAGAAAGACTATCGGAAATGCATGTAGCCAGCGGTTCCTACTGGGTCCTAAACTATGTGTATGCAAAATATGGTTGAGATTGGTGGAACGGTGTAGATTTGTATACGGAACCAACATATATACATACATACATACATACATACATACAGACTTTCACTTTTATATATTAGATATGAGACTTTCCAAGTCGATTTGCTCGTAGAAATATGGAATATAGCTCTTCTTGCGCGTATCAATGCGAGGAGCAATGTTCGTGGTTTCCACATCAAAGAAATGGGAACTGAACCCCGCGTTTTAAGGCCCTAAAACGAACGGTTTTCGAGATATTGCCAGAAAACGATCCCCAGTCTGGGAAATTTCAGCGGTGCCATAGTAACGTTGATTTGTTTCTCAGAGGGAACACAGTTATTTGGGAATATCTCCTAAACCGTTCATTTTAGGAACTTAAAAATTGTGTTTCGGGGCCCCTACACGACCTCCGTGTATTATTTCTCGTATCTGGTGACTTAAAATGAGCTAAATCCTACCTCTGCACCGACTGTCCTTGCTCGGTGCCAAAGGGCCGAAAAAGTCACTTAAGAATTGAATTTTCAAAAACCGTTTCTTAGTGGGCCTCTACATACTCGGATCAACCAACATGCAACATTTCTGCTTTCTAGGTCTAGTGGCATGAGCATTTTGGATTATATACAATAGATGAGAATTTCCAAATCGGTTTACTCGTAGAAATATGGAATATAGCTCTTCGTGCGCGTATCAATTCGAGGAGCAATGTTTGTGGTTTCCACTTCAAAGAAGTGGGAACCGAACCCCGCGTTTTAAGGCCCAAAAACGAACGATTTTCGAGATATTGCCAGAAAACTATCCCCGGTCTGGGAAATTTCAGCGGTTGCCATAGTAACGTTGATCTGTTTCTCAGAGGGAACACAGTTATTTGGGAATATCTCCTAAATCGTTCATTTTAGGAACTTAAAAACTGTGCTTCGGGGTCCCTACAGGACCTCCGAGTATTCCTTCTCGCATCTGGCGGCTTAAAATTAGCCAAATCCGACCTTTGTACCGACTGTCCTTGCTCAGTGCCAAAGGACCGAAAAAAGTCACAAATTGAATTTTCAAAAACCGTTTCTTAGTGGGTCTCTACAAACACGGGTCAACCAACATGCAAATTTCAACTTTCTAGGTCTAGAGGTTTGAGCCCTGCGATGATGAGTCAATTTTGGATTATATATAATAGATGAGACTTTCCAAGTCGATTTGCTCGTAGAAATATGGAATATAGCTCTTCTTGCGCGTATCAATGCGAGGAGCAATTTTCGTGGTTTACACTTCAAAGAAGTGGGAACCGAACTCGCGTTTTAAGGCCCTAAAACGAACGGTTTTCGAGATATTGCCAGAAAACTATCCCCGGTCTGGGAAATTTCAGCGGTTGCCATAGTAACGTTGATCTGTTTCTCAGAGGGAACACAGTTATTTGGGAATATCTCTTAAATCGTTCATTTTAGGAACTTAAAAACTGTGCTTCGGGGTCCCTACAGGACCTCCGGGTATTCCTTCTCGCATCTGGCGGCTTAAAATTAGCTAAATCCGACCTTTGTACCGACTGTCCTTGCTCAGTGCCAAAGGGCCGAAAAAAGTCACTTACAAATTAAATTTTCAAAAACCGTTTTAGTGGGTCTCTACAAACACGGATCAACCAACATGCAAAATTTCAACTTTCTAGGTCTATAGGTTTTAGCCCTGCGATGATGAGTCAATTTTGGATTATATATAATAGATGAGACTTTCCAAGTCGATTTGCTCGTAGAAATATGGAATATAGCTCTTCTTGCGCTTATCAATGCGAGGAGCAATTTTCGTGGTTTACACTTCAAAGAAGTGGGAACCGAACTCGCGTTTTAAGGCCCTAAAACGAACGGTTTTCGAGATATTGCCAGAAAACTATCCCCGGTCTGGGAAATTTCAGCGGTTGCCATAGTAACGTTGATCTGTTTCTCAGAGGGAACACAGCTATTTGGGAATATCTCCGAAACCGTTCATTTTAGGAACTTAAAAAGTGTGTTTCGGGGACCCTACAGGACCTCCGAGTATTATTTCTCGTATCTGGCGGCTAAAAATGAGCTAAATCCGACCTTTGTACCGACTGTCCTTGCTCTGTGCCAAAGTGCCGAAAAAAGTCACTTACGAATTGAATTTTCAAAAACCGTTCCTAAGTGGGCCTCTACATACTCGGATCAACCAACATGCAACATTTCTTCTTTCTAGGTCTAGTGGTTTGAGCCCTGCGTCGATGAGTTAATTTTGGATGGTCAATGACAAAAGACCGAAAAAAGTCACTTACAAATTGAATTTTTAAACACCGTTTCTTAGTGAGCCTCTAAATACTCGGATCAACCAACATGCAAAATTTCAGCTTTCTAGGTCTAGTGGTTTGAGCCCTGCGATGATGAGTCAATTTTGGATTATATATAATAGATGAGACATTCCAAGTCGATTTTCCCGTAGAAATATGGAATATAGCTCTTCTTGCGCGTATCAATGCGAGGAGCAATGTTCGTGGTTTCCACTTCAAAGAAGTTGGAACCGAACCCCGCGTTTTAAGGCTCTAAAACGAACGGTTTTCGAGATATTGCCAGAAAACTATCCCCGGTCTGGGAAATTTCAGCGGTGCCATAGTAACGTTGATTTGTTTCTCAGAGGGAACACAGTTATTTGGGAATATCTCCTAAACCGTTCATTTTAGGAACTTAAAAATTGTGTTTCGGGGCCCCTACACGACCTCCGTGTATTATTTCTCGTATCTGGTGACCTAAAATGAGCTAAATCCGACATCTGACTCGACTGTCCTTGCTCGGTGCCAAAGGGCCGAAAAAAGTCACTTAAGAATTGAATTTTCAAAAACCGTTTCTTAGTGGGCCTCTACATACTACAGATCAAAATTGGCAAAAAAAAATATTCAGTTAACAAAAAACAAATTTATAAAGAAAATGAAAGCATACCGTGCAAAATAGAAAGAATCTTAATATTGTAAATTAGAGTAAAGATACGAAAGCTCGCTCAAAGAGTATAAAATTAGACTCAAAATCACGATCGTATCCACCCCAAAAGCCACCTATATAAATAAAATATATCTCATTTTACGCGTATCAATGCGAGGAGCAATGTTCGTGTTTAGAAGTGAGAACCGAAACCCGCGTTTTAAAGCCCAAAAACGAACGTTTCTCGAGATATTGCCAGGAAACTATCCCTGGTATGGGAAATTTCAGCGGTTGCCATAGCAACGTTGATCTGTTTCTCAGAGGGAAAACAGTTATTTGGGAATATCTCCGAAGCCGTTCATTTTATGAACTTAAAAAGTGTGTATCGGGGTCCCTACAGGACCTCCGAGTATTGTTTCTCGTATCTGGCGGCTTAAAATGAGCTAAATCCGACCTTTGTACCGACTGTCCTTTCTCGGTGCCAAAGGGCCGAAAAAGGTCACTTACGAATTGAATTTTCAAAAACCGTTTCTTAGGGGCTTCTACATACTCGGATCAACCAACATGCAACATTTCAGTTTTCTAGGTCTAGTGGTTTGAGCCCTGCGTCGATGAGTCAATTTTGGATGGTCAATGGCAAAGTGCCGAAAAAAGTCACTTACAAATTGAATTTATAAAAACCGCTTCTTAGTGAACCTCTAAATACTCGGATCAACAAACATGAAAAATTTCAGCTTTCTAGGTCTAGTGGTTTGAGCCCTGCGTCGATGAGTCAATTTTGGATGGTCAATGACAAAGGGCCGAAAAAAGTCACTTAAAAATTGAATTTTCAAAAACCGTTTCTTAGTAGCCTCTACATACTCGGATCGACCAACATGCAAAATGTCAGCTTTTTAGGTCTAGTGGTTTGAGCCCTGCGATGATGAGCCAATTTTGGATTATATACAATAGATGAGAATTTCCAAATCGGTTTACTCGTAGAAATATGGAATATAGCTCTTCGTGCGCGTATCACTTCAAGGAGCAATGTTCGTGGTTTCCACTTCACAGAAGTTGGAACCGAACCCCGCGTTTTAAGGCCCAAAAACGAACGATTTTCGAGATATTGCCAGAAAACTATCCCCGGTCTGGGAAATTTCAGCGGTTGACATAGTAACGTTGATCTGTTTCTCAGAGGGAACACAGTTATTTGGGAATATCTCCTAAATCGTTCATTTTAGGAACTTAAAAACTGTGCTTCGGGGTCCCTACAGGACCTCCGAGTATTCCTTCTCGCATCTGGCGGCTTAAAATTAGCTAAATCTGACCTTTGTACCGACTGTCCTTGCTCAGTGCCAAAGGGCCGAAAAAAGTCACAAATTGAATTTTCAAAAACCGTTTCTTAGTGGGTCTCTACAAACACGGGTCAACCAACATGCAAAATTTCAACTTTCTAGGTCTATAGGTTTGAGCCCTTCGATGATGAGTCAATTTTGGATTATATATAATAGATGAGACTTTCCAAGTCGATTTGCTCGTAGAAATATGAAATATAGCTCTTCTTGCGCGTATCAATGCGAGGAGCAATTTTCGTGGTTTACACTTCAAAGAAGTGGGAACCGAACTCGCGTTTTAAGGCCCTAAAACGAACGGTTTTCGAGATATTGCCAGAAAACTATCCCCGGTCTGGGAAATTTCAGCGGTTGCCATAGTAACGTTGATCTGTTTCTCAGAGGGAACACAGTTATTTGGGAATATCTCTTAAATCGTTCATTTTAGGAACTTAAAAACTGTGCTTCGGGGTCCCTACAGGACCTCCGGGTATTCCTTCTCGCATCTGGTGGCTTAAAATTAGCTAAATCCGACCTTTGTACCGACTGTCCTTGCTCAGTGCCAAAGGGCCGAAAAAAGTCACTTACAAATTGAATTTTCAAAAACCGTTTTAGTGGGTCTCTACAAACACGGATCAACCAACATGCAAAATTTCAACTTTCTAGGTCTATAGGTTTTAGCCCTGCGATGATGAGTCAATTTTGGATTATATATAATAGATGAGACTTTCCAAGTCGATTTGCTCGTAGAAATATGGAATATAGCTCTTCTTGCGCTTATCAATGCGAGGAGCAATTTTCGTGGTTTACACTTCAAAGAAGTGGGAACCGAACTCGCGTTTTAAGGCCCTAAAACGAACGGTTTTCGAGATATTGCCAGAAAACTATCCCCGGTCTGGGAAATTTCAGCGGTTGCCATAGTAACGTTGATCTGTTTCTCAGAGGGAACACAGCTATTTGGGAATATCTCCGAAATCGTTCATTTTAGGAACTTAAAAAGTGTGTTTCGGGGACCCTACAGGACCTCCGAGTATTATTTCTCGTATCTGGCGGCTAAAAATGAGCTAAATCCGACCTTTGTACCGACTGTCCTTGCTCTGTGCCAAAGTGCCGAAAAAAGTCACTTACGAATTGAATTTTCAAAAACCGTTCCTAAGTGAGCCTCTACATACTCGGATCAACCAACATGCAACATTTCTTCTTTCTAGGTCTAGTGGTTTGAGCCCTGCGTCGATGAGTTAATTTTGGATGGTCAATGACAAAAGACCGAAAAAAGTCACTTACAAATTGAATTTTTAAACACCGTTTCTTAGTGAGCCTCTAAATACTCGGATCAACCAACATGCAAAATTTCAGCTTTCTAGGTCTAGTGGTTTGAGCCCTGCGATGATGAGTCAATTTTGGATTATATATAATAGATGAGACATTCCAAGTCGATTTTCCCGTAGAAATATGGAATATATATCTCTTCTTGCGCGTATCAATGCGAGGAGCAATGTTCGTGGTTTCCACTTCAAAGAAGTTGGAACCGAACCCCGCGTTTTAAGGCTCTAAAACGAACGGTTTTCGAGATATTGCCAGAAAACTATCCCCGGTCTGGGAAATTTCAGCGGTGCCATAGTAACGTTGATTTGTTTCTCAGAGGGAACACAGCTATTTGGGAATATCTCCGAAATCGTTCATTTTAGGAACTTAAAAAGTGTGTTTCGGGGACCCTACAGGACCTCCGAGTATTATTTCTCGTATCTGGCGGCTAAAAATGAGCTAAATCCGACCTTTGTACCGACTGTCCTTGCTCTGTGCCAAAGTGCCGAAAAAAGTCACTTACGAATTGAATTTTCAAAAACCGTTCCTAAGTGGGCCTCTACATACTCGGATCAACCAACATGCAACATTTCTTCTTTCTAGGTCTAGTGGTTTGAGCCCTGCGTCGATGAGTTAATTTTGGATGGTCAATGACAAAAGACCGAAAAAAGTCACTTACAAATTGAATTTTTAAACACCGTTTCTTAGTGAGCCTCTAAATACTCGGATCAACCAACATGCAAAATTTCAGCTTTCTAGGTCTAGTGGTTTGAGCCCTGCGATGATGAGTCAATTTTGGATTATATATAATAGATGAGACATTCCAAGTCGATTTTCCCGTAGAAATATGGAATATAGCTCTTCTTGCGCGTATCAATGCGAGGAGCAATGTTCGTGGTTTCCACTTCAAAGAAGTTGGAACCGAACCCCGCGTTTTAAGGCTCTAAAACGAACGGTTTTCGAGATATTGCCAGAAAACTATCCCCGGTCTGGGAAATTTCAGCGGTGCCATAGTAACGTTGATTTGTTTCTCAGAGGGAACACAGTTATTTGGGAATATCTCCTAAACCGTTCATTTTAGGAACTTAAAAATTGTGTTTCGGGGCCCCTACACGACCTCCGTGTATTATTTCTCGTATCTGGTGACCTAAAATGAGCTAAATCCGACATCTGACTCGACTGTCCTTGCTCGGTGCCAAAGGGCCGAAAAAAGTCACTTAAGAATTGAATTTTCAAAAACCGTTTCTTAGTGGGCCTCTACATACTACAGATCAAAATTGGCAAAAAAAAATATTCAGTTAACAAAAAACAAATTTATAAAGAAAATGAAAGCATACCGTGAAAAATAGAAAGAATCTTAATATTGTAAATTAGAGTAAAGATACGAAAGCTCGCTCAAAGAGTATAAAATTAGACTCAAAATCACGATCGTATCCACCCCAAAAGCCACCTATATAAATAAAATATATCTCATTTTACGCGTATCAATGCGAGGAGCAATGTTCGTGTTTAGAAGTGAGAACCGAAACCCCGCGTTTTAAAGCCCAAAAACGAACGTTTCTCGAGATATTGCCAGGAAACTATCCCTGGTATGGGAAATTTCAGCGGTTGCCATAGCAACGTTGATCTGTTTCTCAGAGGGAAAACAGTTATTTGGGAATATCTCCGAAGCCGTTCATTTTATGAACTTAAAAAGTGTGTATCGGGGTCCCTACAGGACCTCCGAGTATTGTTTCTCGTATCTGGCGGCTTAAAATGAGCTAAATCCGACCTTTGTACCGACTGTCCTTTCTCGGTGCCAAAGGGCCGAAAAAGGTCACTTACGAATTGAATTTTCAAAAACCGTTTCTTAGGGGCTTCTACATACTCGGATCAACCAACATGCAACATTTCAGTTTTCTAGGTCTAGTGGTTTGAGCCCTGCGTCGATGAGTCAATTTTGGATGGTCAATGGCAAAGTGCCGAAAAAAGTCACTTACAAATTGAATTTATAAAAACCGCTTCTTAGTGAACCTCTAAATACTCGGATCAACAAACATGAAAAATTTCAGCTTTCTAGGTCTAGTGGTTTGAGCCCTGCGTCGATGAGTCAATTTTGGATGGTCAATGACAAAGGGCCGAAAAAAGTCACTTAAAAATTGAATTTTCAAAAACCGTTTCTTAGTAGCCTCTACATACTCGGATCGACCAACATGCAAAATGTCAGCTTTTTAGGTCTAGTGGTTTGAGCCCTGCGATGATGAGCCAATTTTGGATTATATACAATAGATGAGAATTTCCAAATCGGTTTACTCGTAGAAATATGGAATATAGCTCTTCGTGCGCGTATCAATTCAAGGAGCAATGTTCGTGGTTTCCACTTCACAGAAGTTGGAACCGAACCCCGCGTTTTAAGGCCCAAAAACGAACGATTTTCGAGATATTGCCAGAAAACTATCCCCGGTCTGGGAAATTTCAGCGGTTGACATAGTAACGTTGATCTGTTTCTCAGAGGGAACACAGTTATTTGGGAATATCTCCTAAATCGTTCATTTTAGGAACTTAAAAACTGTGCTTCGGGGTCCCTACAGGACCTCCGAGTATTCCTTCTCGCATCTGGCGGCTTAAAATTAGCTAAATCTGACCTTTGTACCGACTGTCCTTGCTCAGTGCCAAAGGGCCGAAAAAAGTCACAAATTGAATTTTCAAAAACCGTTTCTTAGTGGGTCTCTACAAACACGGGTCAACCAACATGCAAAATTTCAACTTTCTAGGTCTAGAGGTTTGAGCCCTGCGATGATGAGTCAATTTTGGATTATATATAATAGATGAGACTTTCCAAGTCGATTTGCTCGTAGAAATATGAAATATAGCTCTTCTTGCGCGTATCAATGCGAGGAGCAATTTTCGTGGTTTACACTTCAAAGAAGTGGGAACCGAACTCGCGTTTTAAGGCCCTAAAACGAACGGTTTTCGAGATATTGCCAGAAAACTATCCCCGGTCTGGGAAATTTCAGCGGTTGCCATAGTAACGTTGATCTGTTTCTCAGAGGGAACACAGCTATTTGGGAATATCTCCGAAATCGTTCATTTTAGGAACTTAAAAAGTGTGTTTCGGGGACCCTACAGGACCTCCGAGTATTATTTCTCGTATCTGGCGGCTAAAAATGAGCTAAATCCGACCTTTGTACCGACTGTCTTTGCTCTGTGCCAAAGTGCCGAAAAAAGTCACTTACGAATTGAATTTTCAAAAACCGTTCCTAAGTGAGCCTCTACATACTCGGATCAACCAACATGCAACATTTCTTCTTTCTAGGTCTAGTGGTTTGAGCCCTGCGTCGATGAGTTAATTTTGGATGGTCAATGACAAAAGACCGAAAAAAGTCACTTACAAATTGAATTTTTAAACACCGTTTCTTAGTGAGCCTCTAAATACTCGGATCAACCAACATGCAAAATTTCAGCTTTCTAGGTCTAGTGGTTTGAGCCCTGCGATGATGAGTCAATTTTGGATTATATATAATAGATGAGACATTCCAAGTCGATTTTCCCGTAGAAATATGGAATATATATCTCTTCTTGCGCGTATCAATGCGAGGAGCAATGTTCGTGGTTTCCACTTCAAAGAAGTTGGAACCGAACCCCGCGTTTTAAGGCTCTAAAACGAACGGTTTTCGAGATATTGCCAGAAAACTATCCCCGGTCTGGGAAATTTCAGCGGTGCCATAGTAACGTTGATTTGTTTCTCAGAGGGAACACAGTTATTTGGTAATATCTCCGAAACCGTTCATTTTATGAACTTAAAAAGTGTGTTTCGGGGCCCCTACACGACCTCCGTGTATTATTTCTCGTATCTGGTGACCTAAAATGAGCTAAATCCGACCTCTGACTCGACTGTCCTTGCTCGGTGCCAAAGGGCCGAAAAAAGTCACTTAAGAATTGAATTTTCAAAAACCGTTTCTTAGTGGGCCTCTACATACTACAGATCAAAATTGGCAAAAAAAAATATTCAGTTAACAAAAAACAAATTTATAAAGAAAATGAAAGCATACCGTGCAAAATAGAAAGAATCTTAATATTGTAAATTAGAGTAAAGATACGAAAGCTCGCTTACAATAACCAGCTCAAAGAGTATAAAATTAGACTCAAAATCACGATCGTATCCACCCCAAAAGCCACCTATATAAATAAAATATATCTCATTTTACGCGTATCAATGCGAGGAGCAATGTTCGTGGTTAGAAGTGAGAACCGATACCCGCGTTTTAAAGCCCAAAAACGAACGTTTCTCGAGATATTGCCAGAAAACTATCCCTGGTATGGGAAATTTCAGCGGTTGCCATAGCAACGTTGATCTGTTTCTCAGAGGGAACACAGTTATTTGGGAATATCTCCGAAACCGTTCATTTTATGAACTTAAAAAGTGTGTATCGGGGTCCATACAGGACCTCCGAGTATTGTTTCTCGTATCTGGCGGCTTAAAATGAGCTAAATCCGACCTTTGTACCGACTGTCCTTGCTCGGGGCCAAAGGGCCGAAAAAGGTCACTTACGAATTGAATTTTCAAAAACCGTTTCTTAGGGGCTTCTACATACTCGGATCAACCAACATGCAACATTTCAGTTTTCTAGGTCTAGTGGTTTGAGCCCTGCGTCGATGAGTCAATTTTGGATGGACAATGGCAGAGTGCCGAAAAAAGTCACTTACAAATTGAATTTATAAAAACCGCTTCTTAGTGAGCCTTTACATACTCGGATCAACCAACATGCAAAATTTCAGCTTTCTAGGTCCAGTGGTTTGAGCCCTGCGATGATGAGTCAATTTTGGATTATATATAATAGATGAGACATTCCAAGTCGATTTGCTCGTAAAAATATGGAAGATAGCTCGTCTTGCGCGTATCAAAGCGAGGAGCAATGTTCGTGGTTCCCGCGTTTTAAGGCCCTAAAAAGAACGGTTTTTGAGATATTGCCAGAAATCTATCCCCGGTATGGGAAATATCAGCGGTTGTCATAGTAACGTTGATCTGTTTCTCAGAGGGAACACAGTTATTTGGGAATATCTCCGAAACCGTTCATTTTATGAACTTAAAAAGTGTGTTTCGGGGTCCCTACAGGACCTCCGAGTATTGTTTCTCGTATCTGGCGGCTTAAAATGAGCTAAATCCGACCTTTGTACGGACTGTCCTTGCTCAATGACAAAAGACCGAAAAAAGTCACTTACAAATTGAATTTTTAAACACCGTTTCTTAGTGAGCCTCTAAATACTCGGATCAACCAACATGCAAAATTTCAGCTATCTAGGTCTAGTGGTTTGAGCCCTGCGATGATGAGTCAATTTTGGATTATATATAATATATGAGACTTTCCAAGTCGATTTGCTCGTAGAAATATGGAATATAGCTCTTCTTGCGCGTATCAATGCGAGGAGCAATGTTCGTGGTTTCCACATCAAAGAAATGGGAACTGAACCCCGCGTTTTAAGGCCCTAAAACGAACGATTTTCGAGTTATTGCGGGAAAACGATCCCCGGTCTGGGAAAATCAGCGGTGCCATAGTAACGTTGATTTGTTTCTCAGAGGGAACACAGTTATTTGGGAATATCTCCTAAACCGTTCATTTTAGGAACTTAAAAATTGTGTTTCGGAGCCCCTACACGACCTCCGTGTATTATTTCTCGTATCTGGTGACTTAAAATGAGCTAAATCCTACCTCTGCACCGACTGTCCTTGCTCGGTGCCAAAGGGCCGAAAAAAGTCACTTAAGAATTGAATTTTCAAAAACCGTTTCTTAGTGGGCCTCTACATACTCGGATCAACCAACATGCAACATTTCTGCTTTCTAGGTCTAGTGGCTTGAGCCCTACGTCGATAAGTCAATTTTGGATGGTCAATGACAAAGGGCCGAAAAACGTCACTTACAAATTGAATTTTTAAAATCGTTTCTTAGTGAGCCTCTAAATACTCGGATCAACAAACATGAAAAATTTCAGCTTTCTAGGTCTAGTGGTTTGAGCCCTGCGTCGATGAGTCAATTTTGGATGGTCAATGACAAAGGGCCGAAAAAAGTCACTTAAAAATTGAATTTTCAAAAACCGTTTCTTAGTAGCCTCTACATACTCCGATCGACCAACATGCAAAATGTCAGCTTTTTAGGTCTAGTGGTTTGAGCCCTGTGATGATGAGCCAATTTTGGATTATATACAATAGATGAGAATTTCCAAATCGGTTTACTCGTAGAAATATGGAATATAGCTCTTCGTGCGCGTATCAATGCGAGGAGCAATGTTTGTGGTTTCCACTTCAAAGAAGTGGGAACCGAACCCCGCGTTTTAAGGTCCAAAAACGAACGATTTTCGAGATATTTCCAGAAAACTATCCCCGGTCTGGGAAATTTCAGCGGATGCCATAGTAACGTTGATCTGTTTCTCAGAGGGAACACAGCTATTTGGGAATATCTCCGAAACCGTTCATTTTAGGAACTTAAAAAGTGTGTTTCGGGGACCCTACAGGACCTCCGAGTATTATTTCTCGTATCTGGCGGCTAAAAATGAGCTAAATCCGACCTTTGTACCGACTGTCCTTGCTCTGTGCCAAAGGGCCGAAAAAAGTCACTTACGAATTGAATTTTCAAAAACCGTTCCTACGTGGGCCTCTACATACTCGGATCAACCAACATGCAACATTTCTTCTTTCTAGGTCTAGTGGTTTGAGCCCTGCGTCGATGAGTCAATTTTGGATGGTCAATGACAAAAGACCGAAAAAAGTCACATACAAATTGAATTTTTAAACACCGTTTCTTAGTGAACCTCTAAATACTCGGATCAACCAACATGCAAAATTTCAGCTTTCTAAGTCTAGTGGTTTGAGCCCTGCGATGATGAGTCAAATTTGGATTATATACTGCTCAAAAAAATTAAAGCACCACTTTTTTCCAAGGCCACCAAATTTTGAAAAGTTGACCTACAAGCTCGAAATCTCAGTATGACGTTTGTCCTGACGCCTACCAAGCATATGCTTCAGCACAACTCCCCAACTTGAGTAGTTTCGGGGTAGCACCCCGAGAACCAGCCCATTTTCGAAAACCGCAAATTGAAGTTTGCGAAAAACGCTGCAGAACTTGTCGCAGGTTGCCAAAGCAGTCGAGAATGAATTAGTCTTGCTCTTAAAGGTTCCACAAACACGTACAAATCGTTACATTTGACGTTTGGGTATTTTCAACCCCCTTCATCATCCCCTAAACATGGACTACAATTGGGGGCGTCTGAGAAGGTACCGGGTGTGTTTAACCATCTGAAAACCTGCACACCGTCCTCAGTTGCTGATTGCAGTAAGTTCTTAAGGCCTCCGGCAATGTCCACACCCCCTAACACCCTCAACTGGCATGGGACCAAACCACCCCCTATCGATTCACCTCTAAGGAAGGTTTTAATCGAGATGTTTATCAGTGCTGTGAATGCGGGGGTCTTCCCCTACCGTTTCAAAAAAGGAGCTGTGCCTTTGTCACCACCCCTTCCCCTGCAACCCCCGTTTGTATGATTTTTCGAATCAGGCCCTTTTTAAGGGCTGAAACGAGGTCTTAATCGCTGAAAGGGCTGTAAAGGTCCTTAGAAGTAGTGGTGACACGAAATCATCCCGTTCCGATCGATGATTGACATTCCGTCCCCCAAATTCGAAATTTTTGCACCCCCAACCCTCCCTGTCTGGACGCGTAACGCGTCATGGCAGAGTTTTCAGAGTTGGATGGAAATGAAGCTTATGGCCTGCAATGGAGCCCAAAACAGCAGGTTGGATAGAAATTCATCGGTAGGTTGGGAAACGGGACCAAATTTTTTCGAAAAAGTGTACAGCCTACAGTAAGTACGCCCATGCACAGGCAACCCACATCACGTCCGTGTGTGTGGGTTGCCTATGATCGGCAATAGGTTACAAAGTTTGGCAATGAGAGAAAAATGACGTGATGTGGGTTGCCTATGCATTGGTGTACTTACTAGAGGCTGTTAACTTTTTTGAAAAAATTTTGGTCCCGTTTCCCACCCTACCGATGAATTTTCATCCATCCTGCTGTTTTGGGCTCCATGTCAGGCCATAAGCTTCATTTAAATCCAACTATGAAAACTCTGCCATGACGCGTTACGCGTCCAGACAGGGAGGGTTGGGGGTGCAACAATTTCGAATTTGGGGGACGGAATGTCAATCATCGATCGGAAGGGGATGATTTCGTGTCACCACTACTTCTAAGGACCTTTACAGCCCTTTCAGCGATTAAGACCTCGTTTCAGCCCTTAAAAAGGGCCTGATTCGAAAAATCATACAAACGGGGGTTGCAGGGGAAGGGGTGGTGACAAAGGCACAGCTCCTTTTTTGAAACGGTAGGGGAAGACCCCCGCATTCACAGCACTGATAAACATCTCGATTAAAACCTTCCTTAGAGGTGAATCGATAGGGGGTGGTTTGGTCCCATGCCAGTTGAGGGTGTTAGGGGGTGTGGACATTGCCGGAGGCCTTAAGAACTTACTGCAATCAGCAACTGAGGACGGTGTGCAGGTTTTCAGATGGTTAAACACACCCGGTACCTTCTCAGACGTCCCCAATTGTAGTCCATGTTTAGGGGATGATGAAGGGGGTTGAAAATGCCCAAACGTCAAATGTAACGATTTCTACATGTTTGTGGAACCTTTAAGAGCAAGACTCATTCATTTTCGACTGCTTTGGCAACCTGCGACAAGTCCTGCAGCGTTTTCCGCAAACTTCAATTTGTGGTTTTCGAAAATGGGCTGGTTTTCGGGGTAATACCCCGAAACTACTCAAGTTGGGGAGTTGTGCTGAAGCATATTCTTGGTAGGCGTCAGGACAAACGTCATACTGAGATTTCGAGCTTGTAGGTCAACTTTTCAAAATTTGGTGGCCTTTGAAAAAAGTGGTGCTTTAATTTTTTTGAGCAGTATATATAATAGATGAGACATTCCAAGTCGATTTTCCCGTAGAAATATGGAATATAGCTCTTCTTGCACGTATCAATGCGAGGAGCAATCTTCGTGGTTTCCACTTCAAAGAAGTTGGAACCGAACCCCGCGATTTAAGGCCCTAAAACGAACGGTTTTCGAGATATTGCCAGAAAACTATCCCCGGTCTGGGAAATTTCAGCGGTTGCCAGAGTAACGTTGATCTGTTTCTCAGACGGAATACAGTTATTTGGGAATATCTCCGAAACCGTTCATTTTAGGAACATAAACAGTGTGTTTCGGGGTCCCTACAGGACCTCCGAGTATTGTTTCTCGTATCTGGTGGCTTAAAATGAGCTAAATCCGACCTTTGTACCGACTGTCCTTGCTCAGTGCCAAAGGGCCGAAAAAGTCACTTACAAATTGAATTTTCAAAAACCGTTTCTTAGTGGGCCTCTACATACTCGGATCAACCAACATGCAACATTTCAGCATTCTAGGTCTAGTAGTTTGAGCCCTGCGTCTATGAGTCAATTTTGGTTGGTCAATGCCAAAGGGCCGAAAAAAGTCACTTACAAATTGAATTTTCAAAAACCGTTTCTTAGTGAGCCTCTACATACTCGGATCAACCAACAGGCAAAAAGTCAGCTTTCTAGGTCTAGTGGTTTGAGCGCTGCAATGATGAGTCAATTTTGGATTATGTATAATAGATGAGACATTCCAGGTCGATTTGCTCGTAGAAATATGGAATATAGCTCTTCGTGCGCGTATCAATGCGAGGAGCAATGTTCGTGGTTTCCACTTGAAAGAATTGGGAACCGAACGCCACGTTTTAAGGCCCTAAAACGAACGGTTTTCGAGATATTGCCAGAAAACTATCCCCGGTCTGGGAAATTTCAGCGCTTGCCTTAGTAACATTGATTTGTTTCTCAGAGGGAACACAGTTATTTGGGAATATCTCCGAAACCGTTCATTTTAGGAACTTAAAAAGTATGTTTCGGGGTCCTTACAGGACCTCCGAGTATTGTTTCTCGTATCTGGCGGCTTAAAATTAGCTAAATCCGACCTTTGTACCGACTGTCCTTGCTCAGTGCCAAAGGGCCGAAAAAAGTCACAAATTGAATTTTCAAAAACCGTTTCTCAGTGGGTCTCTACAAACACGGGTCAACCAACATGCAAAATTTCAACTTTCTAGGTCTAGAGGTTTGAGCCCTGCGATGATGAGTCAATTTTGGATTATATATAATAGATGAGACTTTCCAAGTCGATTTGCTCGTAGAAATATGGAATATAGCTCTTCTTGCGCGTATCAATGCGAGGAGCAATTTTCTTGGTTTACACTTCAAAGAAGTGGGAACCGAACTCGCGTTTTAAGGTCCTAAAACGAACGGTTTTCGAGATATTGCCAGAAAACTATCCCCGGTCTGGGAAATTTCAGCGGTTGCCATAGTAACGTTGATCTGTTTCTCAGAGGGAACACAGTTATTTGGGAATATCTCCTAAATCGTTCATTTTAGGAACTTAAAAACTCTGCTTCGGGGTCCCTATAGGACCTCCGGGTATTCCTTCTCGCATCTGGCGGCTTAAAATTAGCTAAATCCGACCTTTGTACCGACTGTCCTTGCTCAGTGCCAAAGGGCCGAAAAAAATCACTTACAAATTGAATTTTCAAAAACCGTTTTAGTGGGTCTCTACATACTCGGATCAACCAACATGCAACATTTCTTCTTTCTAGGTCTAGTGGTTTGAGCCCTGCGTCGATGAGTTAATTTTGGATGGTCAATGACAAAAGACCGAAAAAAGTCACTTACAAATTGAATTTTTAAACACCGTTTCTTAGTGAGCCTCTAAATACTCGGAACAACCAACATGCAAAATTTCAGCTTTCTAGGTCTAGTGGTTTGAGACCTGCGATGATGAGTCAATTTTGGATTATATATAATAGATGAGACATTCCAAGTCGATTTTCCCGTAGAAATATGGAATATAGCTCTTCTTGCGCGTATCAATGCGAGGAGCAATGTTCGTGGTTCCCACTTCAAAGAAGTGGGAACCGAACCCCGCGTTTTAAGGCTCTAAAACGAACGGTTTTCGAGATATTGCCAGAAAACTATCCCCGGTCTGGGAAATTTCAGCGGTTGCCATAGTAACGTTGATCTGTTTCTCAGAGGGAACACAGTTATTTGGTAATATCTCCGAAACCGTTCATTTTATGAACTTAAAAAGTGTGTATCGGGGTCCCTACAGGACCTCCGAGTATTGTTTCTCGTATCTGGCGGCTTAAAATGAGCTAAATCCGACCTCTGCACCGACTGTCCCTGCTCGGTGCCAAAGGGCCGAAAAAAGTCACTTAAGAATTGAATTTTCAAAAACCGTTTCGTAGTGGGCCTCTACATACTACAGATCAAAATTGGCAAAAAAAAATATTCAGTTAACAAAAAACAAATTTATAAAGAAAATGAAAGCATACCGTGCAAAATAGAAAGAATCTTAATATTGTAAATTAGAGTAAAGATACGAAAGCTCGCTTACAATAACCAGCTCAAAGAGTATAAAATTAGACTCAAAATCACGATCGTATCCACCCCAAAAGCCACCTATATAAATAAAATATATCTCATTTTACGCGTATCAATGCGAGGAGCAATGTTCGTGGTTAGATGTGAGAACCGAAACCCGCGTTTTAAAGCCCAAAAACGAACGTTTCTCGAGATATTGCCAGAAAACTATCCCTGGTATGGGAAATTTCAGCGGTTGCCATAGTAACGTTGATCTGTTTCTCAGAGGGAACACAGTTATTTGGTAATATCTCCGAAACCGTTCATTTTATGAACTTAAAAAGTGTGTATCGGGGTCCCTACAGGACCTCCGAGTATTGTTTCTCGTATCTGGCGGCTTAAAATGAGCTAAATCCGACCTTTGTACCGACTGTCCTTGCTCGGTGCCAAAGGGCCGAAAAAGGTCACTTACGAATTGAATTTTCAAAAACCGTTTCTTAGGGGCTTCTACATACTCGGATCAACCAACATGCAACATTTCAGTTTTCTAGGTCTAGTGGTTTGAGCCCTGCGTCGATGAGTCAATTTTGGATGGTCAATGGCAAAGGGCCGAAAAAAGTCACTTACAAATTGAATTTATAAAAACCGTTTCTTAGTGAGCCTCTACATACTCGGATCAACCAACATGCAAAATTTCAGCTTTCTAGGTCCAGTGGTTTGAGCTCTGCGATGATGAGTCCATTTTGGATTATATATAATAGATGAGACATTCCAAGTCGATTTGCTCGTAAAAATATGGAAGATAGCTCGTCTTGCGCGTATCAATGTGAGGAGCAATGTTCGTGGTTCCCGCGTTTTAAGGCCCTAAAAAGAACGTTTTTTGAGATATTGCCAGAAATCTATCCCCGGTATGGGAAATATCAGCGGTTGTCATAGTAACGTTGATCTGTTTCTCAGAGGGAACACAGTTATTTGGGAATATCTCCGAAACCGTTCATTTTATGAACTTAAAAATTGTGTTTCGGGGTCCCTACAGGACCTCCGAGTATTGTTTCTCGTATCTGGCGGCTTAAAATGAGCTAAATCCGACCTTTGTACGGACTGTCCTTGCTCAATGACAAAAGACCGAAAAAAGTCACTTGCAAATTGAATTTTTAAACACCGTTCCTTAGTGAGCCTCTAAATACTCGGATCAACCAACATGCAAAATTTCAGCTTTCTAGGTCTAGTGGTTTGAGCCCTGCGATGATGAGTCAATTTTGGATTATATATAATATATGAGACTTTCCAAGTCGATTTGCTCGTAGAAATATGGAATATAGCTCTTCTTGAACGTATCAATGCGAGGAGCAATGTTCGTGGTTTCCACATCAAAGAAATGGGAACTGAACCCCGCGTTTTAAGGCCCTAAAACGAACGGTTTTCGAGATATTGCCAGAAAACGATCCCCGGTCTGGGAAATTTCAGCGGTGCCATAGTAACGTTGCTTTGTTTCTCAGAGGGAACACAGTTATTTGGGAATATCTCCTAAACCGTTCATTTTAGGAACTTAAAAATTGTGTTTCGGAGCCCCTACACGACCTCCGTGCATTATTTCTCGTATCTGGTGACTTAAAACGAGCTAAATCCTACCTCTGCACCGACTGTCCTTGCTCGGTGCCAAAGGGCCGAAAAAAGTCACTTAAGAATTGAATTTTCAAAAACCGTTTCTTAGTGGGCCTCTACATACTCGGATCAACCAGCATGCAACATTTCTGCTTTCTAGGTCTAGTGGCTTGAGCCCTACGTCGATAAGTCAATTTTGGATGGTCAATGACAAAGGGCCAAAAACGTCACTTACAAATTGAATTTTTAAAACCGTTTCTTAGTGAGCCTCTAAATACTCGGATCAACAAACATGAAAAATTTCAGCTTTCTAGGTCTAGTGGTTTGAGCCCTGCGTCGATGAGTCAATTTTTGATGGTCAATGACAAAGGGCCGAAAAAAGTCACTTAAAATTGAATTTTCAAAAACCGTTTCTTAGTAGCCTCTACATACTCGGATCGACCAACATGCAAAATGTCAGCTTTTTAGGTCTAGTGGTTTGAGCCCTGTGATGATAAGCCAATTTTGGATTATATACAATAGATGAGATTTTCCAAATCGGTTTACTCGTAGAAATATGGAATATAGCTCTTCGTGCGCGTATCAATGCGAGGAGCAATGTTTGTGGTTTCCACTTCAAAGAAGTGGGAACCGAACCCCGCGTTTTAAGGCCCAAAAACGAACGATTTTCGAGATATTGCCAGAAAACTATCCCCGGTCTGGGAAATTTCAGCGGATGCCATAGTAACGTTGATCTGTTTCTCAGAGGGAAAACAGCTATTTGGGAATATCTCCGAAATCGTTCATTTTAGGAACTTAAAAAGTGTGTTTCGGGGACCCTACAGGACCTCCGAGTATTATTTCTCGTATCTGGCGGCTAAAAATGAGCTAAATCCGACCTTTGTACGGACTGTCCTTGCTCTGTGCCAAAGGGCCGAAAAAAGTCACTTACGAAATGAATTTTCAAAAACCGTTCCTAAGTGGGCCTCTAC
Organism: Meconema thalassinum; assembly: GCA_946902985.2. Lineage (NCBI taxonomy): Eukaryota > Metazoa > Arthropoda > Insecta > Orthoptera > Tettigoniidae > Meconema > Meconema thalassinum. The sequence goes on from OX336391.1 coordinate 222,666,722, forward strand.
ATACTCGGATCAACATTCATGCAACATTTCTTCTTTCTAGGTCTAGTAGTTTGAGCCCTCTGTCGATGAGTCAATTTTGGTTGGTCAATGCCAAAGGGCCGAAAAAAGTCACTTACAAATTGAATTTTCAAAAACCGTTTCTTAGTGAGCCTCTACATACTCGGATCAACCAACATGCAAAATGTCAGCTTTCTAGGTCTAGTGGTTTGAGCGCTGCGATGATGAGTCAATTTTGAATTATGTATAATAGATGAGACATTCCAGGTCGATTTGCTCGTAGAAATATGGAATATAGCTCTTCGTGCGCGTATCAATGCGAGGAGCAATGTTCGTGGTTTCCACTTGAAAGAATTGGGAACCGAACGCCACGTTTTAAGGCCCCAAAAAGGAACGGTTTTCGAGATATTGCCAGAAAACTATCCCCGGTCTGGGAAATTTCAGCGCTTGCCTTAGTAACATTGATTTGTTTCTCAGAGGGAACACAGTTATTTGGGAATATCTCCGAAACCGTTCATTTTAGGAACTTAAAAAGTATGTTTCGGGGTCCCTACAGGACCTCCGAGTATTGTTTCTCGTATCTGGCGGCTTAAAATGAGTTAATCCGACCTTTGTACCGACTGTCCTTGCTCAGTGCCAAAGGGCCGAAAAAAGTCACTTACAAATTGAATTTTCAAAAACCCTTTCTTAGTGGGCCTCTACATACTCGGATCAACCAACATACAACATTTCTGCTTTCTAGGTCTAGTGGCTTGAGCCCTGCGTCGATGAGTCAATTTTGGATGGTCAGTGCCAAAGGGCCGAAAAAAGTCAGTTACAAATTGAATTTTCAAAAACCGTTTCTTAGTGAGCCTCTACATACTCGGATCAACCAACATGCAAAATTTCAGCTTTCTACGTCTAGTGATTTGAGCCCTGCGATGATGAGTCAATTTTGGATTATATATAATAGATGAGACTTTCCAAGTCGATTTGCTCGTAGAAATATGGAATATAGCTCTTCTTGCGCGTATCAATGCGAGGAGCAATGTTCGTGGTTTCCACATCAAAGAAATGGGAACTGAACCCCGCGTTTTAAGGCCCTAAAACGAACGGTTTTCGAGATATTGCCAGAAAACGATCCCCGGTCTGGGAAATTTCTGCGGTGCCATAGTAACGTTGATTTGTTTCTCAGAGGGAACACAGTTATTTGGGAATATCTCCGAAACCGTTCATTTTAGGAACTTAAAAATTGTGTTTCGGGGCCCCTACACGACCTCCGTGTATTATTTCTCGTATCTGGTGACTTAAAATGAGCTAAATCCGACCTCTGCACCGACTGTCCTTGCTCGGTGCCAAAGGGCCGAAAAAAGTCACTTAAGAATTGAATTTTCAAAAACCGTTTCTTAGTGGGCCTCTACATACTCGGATCAACCAACATGCAATATTTCTGCTTTCTAGGTCTAGTGGCTTGAGCCCTGCGTCGATAAGTCAATTTTGGATGGTCAATGACAAAGGGCCGAAAAACGTCACTTACAAATTGAATTTTTAAAACCGTTTCTTAGTGAGCCTCTAAATACTCGGATCAACAAACATGAAACATTTCAGCTTTCTAGGTCTAGTGGTTTGAGCCCTGCGTCGATGAGTCAATTTTGGATGGTCAATGACAAAGGGCCGAAAAAAGTCACTTAAAAATTGAATTTTCAAAAACCGTTCCTTAATGAGGCTCTAAATACTCGGATCAACCAACATGCAAAATGTCAGCTTTCTAGGTCTAGTGGTTTGAGCCTTTCGATTATGAGTCAATTTTGGATTATATTTAATAGATGAGACATTCCAAGTCGATTTTCCCGTAGAAATATGGAATATAGCTCTTCTTGCGCGTATCAATGCGAGGAGCAATGTTCGTGGTTTCCACATCAAAGAAATGGGAACTGAACCCCGCGTTTTAAGGCCCTAAAACGAACGGTTTTCGAGATATTACCAGAAAACGATCCCCGGTCTGGGAAATTTCAGCGGTGCCATAGTAACGTTGATTTGTTTCTCAGAGGGAACACAGTTATTTGGGAATATCTCCTAAACCGTTCATTTTAGGAAATTAAAAATTGTGTTTCGGGGCCCCTACACGACCTCCGTGTATTATTTCTCGTATCTGGTGACTTAAAATGAGCTAAATCCTACCTCTGCACCGACTGTCCTTGCTCGGTGACAAAGGGCCGAAAATATGCACTTAAGAATTGAATTTTCAAAAACCGTTTCTTAGTGGGCCTCTACATACTCGGATCAACCAACATGCAACATTTCTGCTTTCTAGGTCTAGTGGCTTGAGCCCTACGTCGATAAGTCAATTTTGGATGGTCAATGACAAAGGGCCGAAAAACGTCACTTACAAATTGAATTTTTAAAACCGTTTCTTAGTGAGCCTCTAAATACTCGGATCAACAAACATGAAAAATTTCAGCTTTCTAGGTCTAGTGGTTTGAGCCCTGCGTCGATGAGTCAATTTTGGTTGGTCAATGACAAAGGGCCGAAAAAATCACTTAAAAATTGAATTTTCAAAAACCGTTTCTTAGTAGCCTCTACATACTCGGATCGACCAACATGCAAAATGTCAGCTTTTTAGGTCTAGTGGTTTGAGCTCTGCGATGATGAGCCAATTTTGGATTATATATAATAGATGAGAATTTCCAAATCGATTTGCTCGCAGAAATATGGAATATAGCTCTTCGTGCGCGTATCAATGCGAGGAGCAATCTCCGTGGTTTCCACTTCAAAGAAGTGGAAATCGAACCCCGCGTTTTAAGGCCCAAAAACGAACGATTTTCGAGATATTGCCAGAAATCTATCCCCGGTCTGGGAAATTTCAGCGGATGCCATAGTAACGTTGATCTGTTTCTCAGAGGGAACACAGCTATTTGGGAATATCTCCGAAACCGTTCATTTTAGGAACTTAAAAAGTGTGTTTCGGGGACCCTACAGGACCTCCGAGTATTATTTCTCGTACCTGGCGGCTAAAAATGAGCTAAATCCGACCTTTGTTCCGACTGTCCTTGCTCTGTGCCAAAGTGCCGAAAAAAGTCACTTACGAATTGAATTTTCAAAAACCGTTCCTAAGTGGGCCTCTACATACTCGGGTCAACCAACATGCAACATTTCATCTTTCTAGGTCTAGTGGTTTGAGCCCTGCGTCGATGAGTTAATTTTGGATGGTCAATGACAAAAGACCGAAAAAAGTCACTTACAAATTGTATTTTTAAAACCGTTTCTTAGTGAGCCTCTAAATACTCGGATCAACCAACATGCAAAATTTCAGCTTTCTAGGTCTAGTGGTTTGAGCCCTGCGATGATGAGTCAATTTTGGATTATATATAATAGATGAGACATTCCAATTCGATTTTCCCGTAGAAATATGGAATATAGCTCTTCTTGCGCGTATCAATGCGAGGAGCAATGTTCGTGGTTTCCACTTCAAAGAAGTTGGAACCGAACCCCGCGTTTTAAGGCTCTAAAACGAACGGTTTTCGAGATATTGCCAGAAAACTATCCCCGGTCTGGGAAATTTCAGCGGTTGCCAGAGTAACGTTGATCGGTTTCTCAGAGGGAACACAGTTATTTGGGAATATCTCCGAAACCGTTCATTTTAGGAACTTAAAAACTGTGCTTCGGGGTCCCTACAGGACATCCGTGAATTCCTTCTCGCATCTGGCGTCTTAAAATTAGCTAAATCCGACCTTTGTACCGACTGTCCTTGCTCAGTGCCAAAGGGCCGAAAAAGGTCACTTAAAAATTGAATTTTCAAAAACCGTTTCTTAGTGAGCCTCTAAATACTCGGATAAACCAACATGCAAAATTTCAGCTTTCTGGGTCTAGTGGTTTGAGCCCTGTGATGATGAGTCAATTTTGGATTATATATAATGGATGAGAATTTCCAAGTCGATTTGCCCGTAGAAATATGGAATATAGCTCTTCTTGCGCGTATCAATGCGAGGAGCAATGTTCGTGGTTTCCACTTCAAAGAAGTTGGAACCGAACCCCGCGTTTTAAGGCCCTAAAACGAACGGTTTTCGAGATATTGCCAAAAAACTATCCCCGGTCTGGGAAATTTCAGCGGTTGCCATAATAACGTTGATCTGTTTCTCAGAGGGAACACAGTTATTTGGGAATATCTCCTAAACCGTTCATTTTAGGAACTTAAAATTTTCTTTCGGGGTCCCTACAGGACCTCCGAGTATTGTTTCTCCTATCTGGCGGCTTAAAATGAGCTCAATCCGACCATTGTACCGACTGTCCTTGCTCAGTGCCAAAGGGCCGAGAAAAGTCACTTTCATATTGAATTTTCAAAAACTGTTTCTTAGTGGGCCTCTACATACTCGGATCAACCTACATGCAACATTTCTGCTTTCTAGGTCTAGTGGTTTGAACCCTGCGTCGATGAGTCAATTTTGGATGGTCAAAGCCAAAGGGCCGAAAAAAGTCACTTACAAATTGAATTTTCAAAAACCGCTTCTTAGTGAGCCTCTACATACTCGTATCAACCAACATGCAAAATTTCAGCTTTCTAGGTCTAGTGATTTGAGCCCTGCGATGATGAGTCAATTTTGGATTATATATAATATATGAGACATTCCAAGTCGATTTGCTCGTAGAAATATGGAATATAGCTCTCCTTGCACGTATCAATGCGAGGAGCAATGTTCGTGGTTTCCACTTCAAAGAAGTTGGAACCGAACCCCGCGTTTTAAGGCCCTAAAACGAACGGTTTTCGAGATATTGCCAAAAAACTATCCCCGGTCTGGGAAATTTCAGCGGTTGCCATAATAACGTTGATCTGTTTCTCAGAGGGAACACAGTTATTTGGGAATATCTCCTAAACCGTTCATTTTAGGAACTTAAAATTTTCTTTCGGGGTCCCTACAGGACCTCCGAGTATTGCTTCTCGAATCTGGTGGCTTAAAATTAGCTAAATCCGACCTTTGTACCGACTGTCCTTGCTCAGTGCCAAAGGGCCGAAAAAAGTCACTTACAAATTGAATTTTCAAAAACCCTTTCTTAGTGGGCCTCAACATACTCGGATCAACCAACCTGCAACATATCAGCTTTCTAGGTCTAGTGGTTTGAGCCCTGCATCGATGAGTCAATTTTGGATGGTCAATGCCAATGGGCCGAAAAAAGTCACCTACAAATTGAATTTTCAAAAACCGTTTCTTAGTGAGCCTCTAAATACTCGGATCAACCAACATGCAAAATGTCAGCTTTCTAGGTCTAGTGGTTTGATCCCTGCGATAATAAGTCAATTTTGGTTTATATATAATAGATGAGACTTTCCAAATCGATTTGCTCGTAGAAATATGGAATATAGCTCTTCGTGCGCGTATCAATGCGAGGAGCAATGTTCGTGGTTTCCACTTCAAAGATGTGGGAATCGAACCCCGCGTTTTAAGGCCCAAAATCGATCGATTTTCGAGATATTGCCAGAAAACTATCCCCGGTCTGTTAAATTTCAACGGTTGCCATAGTAACGGTGATCTGTTTCTCAGAGGGAACACAGTTATTTGGGAATATCTCCTAAACCGTTCAATTTAGGAACTTAAAAACTGTGTTTCGGGGTCCCTACAGGACCTCCGAGTATTCCTTCTCGCATCTGGCGGCTTAAAATTAGCTACATCCGACCTTTGTACCGACTGTCCTTGCTCAGTGCCAAAGGGCCGAAAAAAGTCACTTACAAATTGAATTTTCAAAAACTGTTTCTCAGTGGGTCTCTAGATACTCGGATCAACCAACATGCAAAATTTCAGCTTTCTAGGTCTAGTGATTTGAGCCCTGCGATGATGAGTCAATTTTGGATTATATATAATATATGAGACATTCCAAGTCGATTTGCTCGTAGAAATATGGAATATAGCTCTCCTTGCACGTATCAATGAGAGGAGCAATGTTCGTGGTTTCCACATCAAAGAAGTGGGAACTGAACCCCGCGTTTTAATGCCCTAAAACGAACGGTTTTCGAGATAATGCTAGAAAACGATCCCCGGTCTGGGAAATTTCAGCGGTGCCATACTAACGTTGATATGTTTCTCAGAGGGAACACAGTTATTTGGGAATATCTCCTAAACCGTTCATTTTAGGAACTTGAAAATTGTGTTTCGGGGCTCCTACACGACCTCCGTGTATTATATCTCGTATCTGGCGGCTTAAAATGAGCTAAATCCGACCTCTGCACCGACTGTCCTTGCTCGGTGCCAAAGGGCCGAAAAAAGTCACTTAAGAATTGAATTTTCAAAATCCGTTTCTTAGTGGGCCTCTACATACTCGGATCAACCTACATGCAACATTTCTGCTTTCTAGGGCTAGTGGCTTGAGCCCTGCGTCGATAAGTCAATTTTGGATGGTCAATGACAAAGGGCCGAAAAAAGTCACTTACAAATTGAATTTTTAAAACCGTTTCTTATCGAGCCTCTAAATACTCGGATCAACAAACATGAAAAATTTCAGCTTTCTAGGTCTAGTGGTTTGAGCCCTGCGTCGATGAGTCAATTTTGGATGGTCAATGACAAAGGGCCGAAAAAAGTCACTTAAAAATTGAATTTTCAAGAACGGTTCCTTAATGAGGCTCTAAATACTCGGATCAACCAACATGCAAAATGTCAGCATTCTAGGTCTAGTGGTTTGAGCCCTGCGATGATGAGTCAATTTTGGATTATATATAATAGATGAGAATTTCCAAATCGATTTGCTCGCAGAAATATGGAATATAGCTCTTCGTGCGCGTATCAATGCGAGGAGCAATCTTCGTGGTTTCCACTTCAAAGAAGTGGGAACCGAACCCCGCGTTTTAAGGCCCAAAAACGAACGATTTTCGAGATATTGCCAGAAAACTATCCCCGGTCTAGGAAATTTCGGCGGTTGCCATAGTAACGTTGATCTGTTTCTCAGAGGGAACACAGTTATTTGGGAATATCTCCTAAACCGTTCAATTTAGGAACTTAAAAACTGTGTTTCGGGGTCCCTACAGGACCTCCGAGTATTCCTTCTCGCATCTGGCGGCTTAAAATTAGCTACATCCGACCTTTGTACCGACTGTCCTTGCTCAGTGCCAAAGGGCCGAAAAAAGTCACTTACAAATTGAATTTTCAAAAACTGTTTCTTAGTGGGTCTCTAGATACTCGGATCAACCAACATGCAAAATTTCAGCTTTCTAGGTCTAGTGATTTGAGCCCTGCGATGATGAGTCAATTTTGGATTATATATAATATATGAGACATTCCAAGTCGATTTGCTCGTAGAAATATGGAATATAGCTCTCCTTGCACGTATCAATGAGAGGAGCAATGTTCGTGGTTTCCACATCAAAGAAGTGGGAACTGAACCCCGCGTTTTAATGCCCTAAAACGAACGGTTTTCGAGATAATGCTAGAAAACGATCCCCGGTCTGGGAAATTTCAGCGGTGCCATACTAACGTTGATATGTTTCTCAGAGGGAACACAGTTATTTGGGAATATCTCCTAAACCGTTCATTTTAGGAACTTGAAAATTGTGTTTCGGGGCTCCTACACGACCTCCGTGTATTATATCTCGTATCTGGCGGCTTAAAATGAGCTAAATCCGACCTCTGCACCGACTGTCCTTGCTCGGTGCCAAAGGGCCGAAAAAAGTCACTTAAGAATTGAATTTTCAAAATCCGTTTCTTAGTGGGCCTCTACATACTCGGATCAACCTACATGCAACATTTCTGCTTTCTAGGTCTAGTGGCTTGAGCCCTGCGTCGATAAGTCAATTTTGGATGGTCAATGACAAAGGGCCGAAAAAAGTCACTTACAAATTGAATTTTTAAAACCGTTTCTTATCGAGCCTCTAAATACTCGGATCAACAAACATGAAAAATTTCAGCTTTCTAGGTCTAGTGGTTTGAGCCCTGCGTCGATGAGTCAATTTTGGATGGTCAATGACAAAGGGCCGAAAAAAGTCACTTAAAAATTGAATTTTCAAGAACGGTTCCTTAATGAGGCTCTAAATACTCGGATCAACCAACATGCAAAATGTCAGCATTCTAGGTCTAGTGGTTTGAGCCCTGCGATGATGAGTCAATTTTGGATTATATATAATAGATGAGAATTTCCAAATCGATTTGCTCGCAGAAATATGGAATATAGCTCTTCGTGCGCGTATCAATGCGAGGAGCAATCTTCGTGGTTTCCACTTCAAAGAAGTGGGAACCGAACCCCGCGTTTTAAGGCCCAAAAACGAACGATTTTCGAGATATTGCCAGAAAACTATCCCCGGTCTAGGAAATTTCGGCGGTTGCCATAGTAACGTTGATCTGTTTCTCAGAGGGAACACAGTTATTTGGGAATATCTCCTAAACCGTTCATTTTAGGAACTTAAAAACTGTGCTTCGGGGTCCCTACAGGACCTCCGAGTATTCCTTCTCGCATCTGGCGGCTTAAAATTAGCTAAATCCGACCTTTGTACCGACTGTCCTTGCTCAGTGCCAAAGGGCCGAAAAAAGTCACTTACAAATTGAATTTTCAAAAACCGTTTCTTAGTGGGCCTCTACAAACACGGATCAACCAACATGCAACATTTCAGCTTTCTAGGTCTAGTGGTTTGAGCCTTGCGTCGATGAGTCCATTTTGGATGGTCAATGACACAGGGCCGAAAAAAGTCACTTACAAATTGAATTTTCAAAAACCGATTCTTAGTGAGCCTCTACATACTCGAATCAACCAACATGCAAAATGTTAGCTTTCTTAGTCTAGTGGTTTGAGCCCTGCGATGATGAGTCAATTTTGGATTATATATAATAGATGAGACTTTCCAAGTTGATTTGCTCGTAGAAATATGGAGTTTTTCGAGATATAGCCAGAAAACTAACCCCGGTATGGGAAATTTCAGCGGTTGCCTTGGTAACGTTGATCTGTTTCTCAGAAGGAACACAGTTATTTGGGAATATCTCTGAAACCGTTCCTTTTAGGAACTTAAAAAGTGCCTTTCGGGGTCCCTACAGGACCTCCGAATATTGTTTCCCGTATCTGGTGGCATAAAATGGGCTAAATCCAACCTTTGCACCGACTGTCCTTGCTCAGTGCCAAAGGGCCGAAAAAAGTCACTTAAAAATTGAATTTTCAAAAATTGTTTCTTAGTGAGCCTCTAAATACTCGGATAAACCAACATGCAAAATTTCAGCTTTCTAGGTCTAGTGGTTTGAGCCCTGTGATGATGAGTCAATTTTGGTTTATATATAATGGATGCGAATTTCCAAGTCGATTTGCCCGTAGAAATATTGATTATAGCTCTTCTTGCGCGTATCAATGCGAGGAGCAATGCTCGTGGTTTCCACTTCAGAGAAGTTGGAACCAAACCCCGCGTTTTAAGGCCCTAAAACGAACGGTTTTCGAGATATTGCCAGAAAACTAACCCCGGTCTCGGAAATTTCAGCGGTTGCCATAGTAACGTTGATCTGTTTCTCAGAGGGAACACAGTTTTTTGGGAATATCTCCTAAACCGTTCATTTTAGGAACTTAAAAAGTGTGTATCGGGGTCCCCACAGGACCTCCGAGTATTCTTTCTCGCATCTGGCGACTTAAAATTAACTAAATCCGAGCTTTATACCGACTGTCCTTGCTCGATGACAAAGGGCCGAAAAAAGTCACTTACGAATTGAATTTTCAAAAACCGTTTTTTAGTGGGCCTCTACATACTCGGATCAACCAACATGCAACATTTCTGCATTCTAGGTCTAGTGGCTTGAGCCCTGCGTCGATGAGTCAATTTTGGATGGTCAATGACAAAGGGCCGAAAAAAGTCACTTACAAATTGAATTTTTAAAACCGTTCCTTAGTGAGCCTCTAAATACTCGGATCAACAAACATGAAAAATTTCAGTTTCTAGGTCTAGTGGTTTGAGCCCTGCGTCGATGAGTCAATTTTGAATGGTCAATGACAAAGGGCCGAAAAAAGTCACTTAAAAATTGAATTTTCAAAAACCGTTTCTTAGTAGCCTCTACATACTCGGATCGACCAACATGCAAAATGTCAGCTTTTTATGTCTAGTGTTTTGAGCCCTGCGATGATGAGCCAATTTTGGATTATATACAATAGATGAGAATTTCCAAATCGGTTTACTCGTAGAAATATGGAATATAGCTCTTCGTGCGCGTATCAATGCGAGGAGCAATGTTTGTGGTTTCCACTTCAAAGAAGTGGGAACCGAACCCCGCGTTTTAAGTCCCAAAAACGAACGATTTTCGAGATATTGCCAGAAATCTATCCCCGGTCTGGGAAATTTCAGCGGTTGCCATAGTAACGTTGATCTGTTTCTCAGAGGGAACACAGTTATTTGGGAATATCTCCTAAACCATTCATTTTAGAAACTTGAAAACTGTGTTTCGGGGTCCCTACAGGACCTCCGAGTATTCCTTCTCGCATCTGAAAGCTTAAAATTAGTTAAATCCGACCATTGTACCGACTGCCCTTGCTCAGTGCAAAAGGGCCGAAAAAGGTCACTTACAAATTGAATTTTCAAAAACCGTTTCTTAGTGGGCCACTACGTACACGGTACAATCATCATGCAACATTTCAGCTTTCTAGGTCGAGTGGTTTGAGCCTTGCGTCGATGAGTCAATTTTGGAAGGTCAATGACACTTGGGCCGAAAAAAGTCACTTACAAATTGAATTTTCACAAACGGATTCTTAGTGAGCCTCTACATACTCGAATCAACCAACATGCAAAATGTTAGCTTTCTAGGTCTAGTGGTTTGAGCCCTGCGATGATGAGTCAATTTTGGATTATATATAATAGATGAGACTTTCCAAGTTGATTTGCTCGTAGAAATATGGAGTTTTCGAGATATTTGCAGGAAACTATCCCCGGTATGGGAAATTTCATCGGTTGCCTTATTAACGTTGATCTGTTTCTCAGAGGGAACACAGTTATTTGGGAATATCTCTGAAACCGTTCATTTTAGGAACTTAAAAACTGTGTTTCGGGGTCCCTACAGGACATCCGAATATTGTTTCTCGTATCTGGTGGCTTAAAATGAGCTAAATCCGACCTTTGTACCGACTGCCCTTGCTCAGTGCCAAAGGGACGAAAAAAGTCACTTAAAAATTGAATTTTCAAAAACCGTTTCTTAGTGAGCCTCTAAATACTCGGATAAACCAACATGCAAATTTTCAGCTTTCTAGGTCTAGTGGTTTGAGCCCTGCGATGATGAGTCAATTTTGGATTATATATAATGGATGAGAATTTCCAAGTCGATTTGCCCGTAGAAATATGGAATATAGCTCTTCTTGCGCGTATCAATGCGAGGAGCAATGTTCGTGGTTTCCACTTCAAAGAAGTTGGAACCGAACCCCGCGTTCTTAGGCCCTAAAACGAACGGTTTTCGAGATATTGCTAGAAAACTATCCCCGGTCTGGGAAATTTCAGCGGTTGCCATAGTAACGTTGATCTGTTTCTCAGAGGGAACACAGTTATTTGGGAATATCTCCTAAACCGTTCATTATAGGAAATTAAAAATTTTCTTTCGGGGTCCCTACAGGACCTCCGAGTATTGTTTCTCGTATCTGGTGGCTTAAAATTAGCTAAATCCGACCTTTGTACCGACTGTCCTTGCTCAGTGCCAAAGGGACGAAAAAAGTCACTTACAAATTGAATTTTCAAAAACCGTTTCTTAGTGGGCCTCTAAATACTCGTATCAACCAACATGCAAAATGTCAGCTTTCTAGGTCTAGTGGTTTGAGCCCTGCGATGATAAGTCAATTTTGGATTATATATAATAGATGAGAATTTCCAAATCGATATGCTCGTAGAAATATGGAATATAGCTCTTCGTGCGCGTATCAATGCGAGGAGCAATGTTCGTGGTTTCAACTTCAAAGAAGTGGGAACCCAACGCCGCGTTTTAAGACCCTAAAACGAACGATTTTCGAGATATTGCCAGAAAACTATCTCCGGTCTGGGAAATTTCAGCGGTTCCCATAGTAACGTTGATCTGTTTCTCAGAGGGAACACAGTTATTTGGGAATATCTCCTAAACCGTTCATTTCAGGAACTTAAAAATTGTGTTTCGGGGCCCCTACACGACCTCCGTGTATTATTTCTCGTATCTGGCGACTTAATATGAGCTAAATCCGACCTCTGCACCGACTGTCCTTGCTCGGTGCCAAAGGGCCGAAAAAAGTCACTTAAGAATTGAATTTTCAAAAACCGTTTCTTAGTGGGCCTCTACATACTCGGATCAACCAACATGCAACATTTCAGCATTCTAGGTCTAGTAGTTTGAGCCCTGCGTCTATGAGTCAATTTTGGTTGGTCAATGCCAAAGGGCCGAAAAAAGTCACTTACAAATTGAATTTTCAAAAACCGTTTCTTAGTGAGCCTCTACATACTCGGATCAACCAACAGGCAAAAAGTCAGCTTTCTAGGTCTAGTGGTTTGAGCGCTGCAATGATGAGTCAATTTTGGATTATGTATAATAGATGAGACATTCCAGGTCGATTTGCTCGTAGAAATATGGAATATAGCTCTTCGTGCGCGTATCAATGCGAGGAGCAATGTTCGTGGTTTCCACTTGAAAGAATTGGGAACCGAACGCCACGTTTTAAGGCCCTAAAACGAACGGTTTTCGAGATATTGCCAGAAAACTATCCCCGGTCTGGGAAATTTCAGCGGTTGCCAGAGTAACGTTGATCTGTTTCTCAGACGGAATACAGTTATTTGGGAATATCTCCGAAACCGTTCATTTTAGGAACATAAACAGTGTGTTTCGGGGTCCCTACAGGACCTCCGAGTATTGTTTCTCGTATCTGGTGGCTTAAAATGAGCTAAATCCGACCTTTGTACCGACTGTCCTTGCTCAGTGCCAAAGGGCCGAAAAAGTCACTTACAAATTGAATTTTCAAAAACCGTTTCTTAGTGGGCCTCTACATACTCGGATCAACCAACATGCAACATTTCAGCATTCTAGGTCTAGTAGTTTGAGCCCTGCGTCTATGAGTCAATTTTGGTTGGTCAATGCCAAAGGGCCGAAAAAAGTCACTTACAAATTGAATTTTCAAAAACCGTTTCTTAGTGAGCCTCTACATACTCGGATCAACCAACAGGCAAAAAGTCAGCTTTCTAGGTCTAGTGGTTTGAGCGCTGCAATGATGAGTCAATTTTGGATTATGTATAATAGATGAGACATTCCAGGTCGATTTGCTCGTAGAAATATGGAATATAGCTCTTCGTGCGCGTATCAATGCGAGGAGCAATGTTCGTGGTTTCCACTTGAAAGAATTGGGAACCGAAACGCCACGTTTTAAGGCCCTAAAACGAACGGTTTTCGAGATATTGCCAGAAAACTATCCCCGGTCTGGGAAATTTCAGCGCTTGCCTTAGTAACATTGATTTGTTTCTCAGAGGGAACACAGTTATTTGGGAATATCTCCGAAACCGTTCATTTTAGGAACTTAAAAAGTATGTTTCGGGGTCCTTACAGGACCTCCGAGTATTGTTTCTCGTATCTGGCGGCTTAAAATTAGCTAAATCCGACCTTTGTACCGACTGTCCTTGCTCAGTGCCAAAGGGCCGAAAAAAGTCACAAATTGAATTTTCAAAAACCGTTTCTCAGTGGGTCTCTACAAACACGGGTCAACCAACATGCAAAATTTCAACTTTCTAGGTCTAGAGGTTTGAGCCCTGCGATGATGAGTCAATTTTGGATTATATATAATAGATGAGACTTTCCAAGTCGATTTGCTCGTAGAAATATGGAATATAGCTCTTCTTGCGCGTATCAATGCGAGGAGCAATTTTCTTGGTTTACACTTCAAGAAGTGGGAACCGAACTCGCGTTTTAAGGTCCTAAAACGAACGGTTTTCGAGATATTGCCAGAAAACTATCCCCGGTCTGGGAAATTTCAGCGGTTGCCATAGTAACGTTGATCTGTTTCTCAGAGGGAACACAGTTATTTGGGAATATCTCTTAAATCGTTCATTTTTAGGAACTTAAAAACTCTGCTTCGGGGTCCCTATAGGACCTCCGGGTATTCCTTCTCGCATCTGGCGGCTTAAAATTAGCTAAATCCGACCTTTGTACCGACTGTCCTTGCTCAGTGCCAAAGGGCCGAAAAAAATCACTTACAAATTGAATTTTCAAAAACCGTTTTAGTGGGTCTCTACATACTCGGATCAACCAACATGCAACATTTCTTCTTTCTAGGTCTAGTGGTTTGAGCCCTGCGTCGATGAGTTAATTTTGGATGGTCAATGACAAAAGACCGAAAAAAGTCACTTACAAATTGAATTTTTAAACACCGTTTCTTAGTGAGCCTCTAAATACTCGGAACAACCAACATGCAAAATTTCAGCTTTCTAGGTCTAGTGGTTTGAGACCTGCGATGATGAGTCAATTTTGGATTATATATAATAGATGAGACATTCCAAGTCGATTTTCCCGTAGAAATATGGAATATAGCTCTTCTTGCGCGTATCAATGCGAGGAGCAATGTTCGTGGTTCCCACTTCGAAGTGGGAACCGAACCCCGCGTTTTAAGGCTCTAAAACGAACGGTTTTCGAGATATTGCCAGAAAACTATCCCCGGTCTGGGAAATTTCAGCGGTTGCCATAGTAACGTTGATCTGTTTCTCAGAGGGAACACTGTTATTTGGTAATATCTCCGAAACCGTTCATTTTATGAACTTAAAAAGTGTGTATCGGGGTCCCTACAGGACCTCCGAGTATTGTTTCTCGTATCTGGCGGCTTAAAATGAGCTAAATCCGACCTCTGCACCGACTGTCCCTGCTCGGTGCCAAAGGGCCGAAAAAAGTCACTTAAGAATTGAATTTTCAAAACCGTTTCGTAGTGGGCCTCTACATACTACAGATCAAAATTGGCAAAAAAAAATATTCAGTTAACAAAAAACAAATTTATAAAGAAAATGAAAGCATACCGTGCAAAATAGAAAGAATCTTAATATTGTAAATTAGAGTAAAGATACGAAGCTCGCTTACAATAACCAGCTCAAAGAGTATAAAATTAGACTCAAAATCACGATCGTATCCACCCCAAAAGCCACCTATATAAATAAAATATATCTCATTTTACGCGTATCAATGCGAGGAGCAATGTTCGTGGTTAGATGTGAGAACCGAAACCCGCGTTTAAAGCCCAAAAACGAACGTTTCTCGAGATATTGCCAGAAAACTATCCCTGGTATGGGAAATTTCAGCGGTTGCCATAGTAACGTTGATCTGTTTCTCAGAGGGAACACAGTTATTGGTAATATCTCCGAAACCGTTCATTTTATGAACTTAAAAAGTGTGTATCGGGTCCCTACAGGACCTCCGAGTATTGTTTCTCGTATCTGGCGGCTTAAAATGAGCTAAATCCGACCTTGTACCGACTGTCCTTGCTCGGTGCCAAAGGGCCGAAAAAGGTCACTTACGAATTGAATTTTCAAAAAACCGTTTCTTAGGGGCTTCTACATACTCGGATCAACCAACATGCAACATTTCAGTTTTCTAGGTCTAGTGGTTTGAGCCCTGCGTCGATGAGTCAATTTTGGATGGTCAATGGCAAAGGGCCGAAAAAAGTCACTTACAAATTGAATTTATAAAAACCGTTTCTTAGTGAGCCTCTACATACTCGGATCAACCAACATGCAAAATTTCAGCTTTCTAGGTCCAGTGGTTTGAGCTCTGCGATGATGAGTCCATTTTGGATTAATAATAATAGATGAGACATTCCAAGTCGATTTGCTCGTAAAAATATGGAAGATAGCTCGTCTTGCGCGTATCAATGTGAGGAGCAATGTTCGTGGTTCCCGCGTTTTAAGGCCCTAAAAAGAACGTTTTTTGAGATATTGCCAGAAATCTATCCCCGGTATGGGAAATATCAGCGGTTGTCATAGTAACGTTGATCTGTTTCTCAGAGGGAACACAGTTATTTGGGAATATCTCCGAAACCGTTCATTTTATGAACTTAAAAATTGTGTTTCGGGGTCCCTACAGGACCTCCGAGTATTGTTTCTCGTATCTGGCGGCTTAAAATGAGCTAAATCCGACCTTTGTACGGACTGTCCTTGCTCAATGACAAAAGACCGAAAAAAGTCACTTGCAAATTGAATTTTTAAACACCGTTCCTTAGTGAGCCTCTAAATACTCGGATCAACCAACATGCCAAATTTCAGCTTTCTAGGTCTAGTGGTTTGAGCCCTGCGATGATGAGTCAATTTTGGATTATATATAATATATGAGACTTTCCAAGTCGATTTGCTCGTAGAAATATGGAATATAGCTCTTCTTGAACGTATCAATGCGAGGAGCAATGTTCGTGGTTTCCACATCAAAGAAATGGGAACTGAACCCCGCGTTTTAAGGCCCTAAAACGAACGGTTTTCGAGATATTGCCAGAAAACGATCCCCGGTCTGGGAAATTTCAGCGGTGCCATAGTAACGTTGCTTTGTTTCTCAGAGGGAACACAGTTATTTGGGAATATCTCCTAAACCGTTCATTTTAGGAACTTAAAAATTGTGTTTCGGAGCCCCTACACGACCTCCGTGCATTATTTCTCGTATCTGGTGACTTAAAACGAGCTAAATCCTACCTCTGCACCGACTGTCCTTGCTCGGTGCCAAAGGGCCGAAAAAAGTCACTTAAGAATTGAATTTTCAAAAACCGTTTCTTAGTGGGCCTCTACATACTCGGATCAACCAGCATGCAACATTTCTGCTTTCTAGGTCTAGTGGCTTGAGCCCTACGTCGATAAGTCAATTTTGGATGGTCAATGACAAAGGGCCAAAAACGTCACTTACAAATTGAATTTTTAAAACCGTTTCTTAGTGAGCCTCTAAATACTCGGATCAACAAACATGAAAAATTTCAGCTTTCTAGGTCTAGTGGTTTGAGCCCTGCGTCGATGAGTCAATTTTTGATGGTCAATGACAAAGGGCCGAAAAAAGTCACTTAAAATTGAATTTTCAAAAACCGTTTCTTAGTAGCCTCTACATACTCGGATCGACCAACATGCAAAATGTCAGCTTTTTAGGTCTAGTGGTTTGAGCCCTGTGATGATAAGCCAATTTTGGATTATATACAATAGATGAGAATTTCCAAATCGGTTTACTCGTAGAAATATGGAATATAGCTCTTCGTGCGCGTATCAATGCGAGGAGCAATGTTTGTGGTTTCCACTTCAAAGAAGTGGGAACCGAACCCCGCGTTTTAAGGCCCAAAAACGAACGATTTTCGAGATATTGCCAGAAAACTATCCCCGGTCTGGGAAATTTCAGCGGATGCCATAGTAACGTTGATCTGTTTCTCAGAGGGAAAACAGCTATTTGGGAATATCTCCGAAACCGTTCATTTTAGGAACTTAAAAAGTGTGTTTCGGGGACCCTACAGGACCTCCGAGTATTATTTCTCGTATCTGGCGGCTAAAAATGAGCTAAATCCGACCTTTGTACGGACTGTCCTTGCTCTGTGCCAAAGGGCCGAAAAAAGTCACTTACGAAATGAATTTTCAAAAACCGTTCCTAAGTGGGCCTCTACATACTCGGATCAACATTCATGCAACATTTCTTCTTTCTAGGTCTAGTAGTTTGAGCCCTCTGTCGATGAGTCAATTTTGGTTGGTCAATGCCAAAGGGCCGAAAAAAGTCACTTACAAATTGAATTTTCAAAAACCGTTTCTTAGTGAGCCTCTACATACTCGGATCAACCAACATGCAAAATGTCAGCTTTCTAGGTCTAGTGGTTTGAGCGCTGCGATGATGAGTCAATTTTGAATTATGTATAATAGATGAGACATTCCAGGTCGATTTGCTCGTAGAAATATGGAATATAGCTCTTCGTGCGCGTATCAATGCGAGGAGCAATGTTCGTGGTTTCCACTTGAAAGAATTGGGAACCGAACGCCACGTTTTAAGGCCCCAAAAAGGAACGGTTTTCGAGATATTGCCAGAAATCTATCCCCGGTCTGGGAAATTTCAGCGCTTGCCTTAGTAACATTGATTTGTTTCTCAGAGGGAACACAGTTATTTGGGAATATCTCCGAAACCGTTCATTTTAGGAACTTAAAAAGTATGTTTCGGGGTCCCTACAGGACCTCCGAGTATTGTTTCTCGTATCTGGCGGCTTAAAATGAGTTAATCCGACCTTTGTACCGACTGTCCTTGCTCAGTGCCAAAGGGCCGAAAAAAGTCACTTACAAATTGAATTTTCAAAAACCCTTTCTTAGTGGGCCTCTACATACTCGGATCAACCAACATTCAACATTTCTGCTTTCTAGGTCTAGTGGCTTGAGCCCTGCGTCGATGAGTCAATTTTGGATGGTCAGTGCCAAAAGGCCGAAAAAAGTCAGTTACAAATTGAATTTTCAAAAACCGTTTCTTAGTGAGCCTCTACATACTCGGATCAACCAACATGCAAAATTTCAGCTTTCTACGTCTAGTGATTTGAGCCCTGCGATGATGAGTCAATTTTGGATTATATATAATAGATGAGACTTTCCAAGTCGATTTGCTCGTAGAAATATGGAATATAGCTCTTCTTGCGCGTATCAATGCGAGGAGCAATGTTCGTGGTTTCCACATCAAAGAAATGGGAACTGAACCCCGCGTTTTAAGGCCCTAAAACGAACGGTTTTCGAGATATTGCCAGAAAACGATCCCCGGTCTGGGAAATTTCTGCGGTGCCATAGTAACGTTGATTTGTTTCTCAGAGGGAACACAGTTATTTGGGAATATCTCCGAAACCGTTCATTTTAGGAACTTAAAAATTGTGTTTCGGGGCCCCTACACGACCTCCGTGTATTATTTCTCGTATCTGGTGACTTAAAATGAGCTAAATCCGACCTCTGCACCGACTGTCCTTGCTCGGTGCCAAAGGGCCGAAAAAAGTCACTTAAGAATTGAATTTTCAAAAACCGTTTCTTAGTGGGCCTCTACATACTCGGATCAACCAACATGCAATATTTCTGCTTTCTAGGTCTAGTGGCTTGAGCCCTGCGTCGATAAGTCAATTTTGGATGGTCAATGACAAAGGGCCGAAAAAAGTCACTTACAAATTGAATTTTTAAAACCGTTTCTTAGTGAGCCTCTAAATACTCGGATCAACAAACATGAAACATTTCAGCTTTCTAGGTCTAGTGGTTTGAGCCCTGCGTCGATGAGTCAATTTTGGATGGTCAATGACAAAGGGCCGAAAAAAGTCACTTAAAAATTGAATTTTCAAAAACCGTTCCTTAATGAGGCTCTAAATACTCGGATCAACCAACATGCAAAATGTCAGCTTTCTAGGTCTAGTGGTTTGAGCCTTTCGATTATGAGTCAATTTTGGATTATATTTAATAGATGAGACATTCCAAGTCGATTTTCCCGTAGAAATATGGAATATAGCTCTTCTTGCGCGTATCAATGCGAGGAGCAATGTTCGTGGTTTCCACATCAAAGAAATGGGAACTGAACCCCGCGTTTTAAGGCCCTAAAACGAACGGTTTTCGAGATATTACCAGAAAACGATCCCCGGTCTGGGAAATATCAGCGGTGCCATAGTAACGTTGATTTGTTTCTCAGAGGGAACACAGTTATTTGGGAATATCTCCTAAACCGTTCATTTTAGGAAATTAAAAATTGTGTTTCGGGGCCCCTACACGATCTCCGTGTATTATTTCTCGTATCTGGTGACTTAAAATGAGCTAAATCCTACCTCTGCACCGACTGTCCTTGCTCGGTGCCAAAGGGCCGAAAATATGCACTTAAGAATTGAATTTTCAAAAACCGTTTCTTAGTGGGCCTCTACATACTCGGATCAACCAACATGCAACATTTCTGCTTTCTAGGTCTAGTGGCTTGAGCCCTACGTCGATAAGTCAATTTTGGATGGTCAATGACAAAGGGCCGAAAAACGTCACTTACAAATTGAATTTTTAAAACCGTTTCTTAGTTAGCCTCTAAATACTCGGATCAACAAACATGAAAAATTTCAGCTTTCTAGGTCTAGTGGTTTGAGCCCTGCGTCGATGAGTCAATTTTGGTTGGTCAATGACAAAGGGCCGAAAAAATCACTTAAAAATTGAATTTTCAAAAACCGTTTCTTAGTAGCCTCTACATACTCGGATCGACCAACATGCAAAATGTCAGCTTTTTAGGTCTAGTGGTTTGAGCTCTGCGATGATGAGCCAATTTTGGATTATATATAATAGATGAGAATTTCCAAATCGATTTGCTCGCAGAAATATGGAATATAGCTCTTCGTGCGCGTATCAATGCGAGGAGCAATCTTCGTGGTTTCCACTTCAAAGAAGTGGAAATCGAACCCCGCGTTTTAAGGCCCAAAAACGAACGATTTTCGAGATATTGCCAGAAATCTATCCCCGGTCTGGGAAATTTCAGCGGATGCCATAGTAACGTTGATCTGTTTCTCAGAGGGAACACAGCTATTTGGGAATATCTCCGAAACCGTTCATTTTAGGAACTTAAAAAGTGTGTTTCGGGGACCCTACAGGACCTCCGAGTATTATTTCTCGTACCTGGCGGCTAAAAATGAGCTAAATCCGACCTTTGTTCCGACTGTCCTTGCTCTGTGCCAAAGTGCCGAAAAAAGTCACTTACGAATTGAATTTTCAAAAACCGTTCCTAAGTGGGCCTCTACATACTCGGGTCAACCAACATGCAACATTTCATCTTTCTAGGTCTAGTGGTTTGAGCCCTGCGTCGATGAGTTAATTTTGGATGGTCAATGACAAAAGACCGAAAAAAGTCACTTACAAATTGTATTTTTAAAACCGTTTCTTAGTGAGCCTCTAAATACTCGGATCAACCAACATGCAAAATTTCAGCTTTCTAGGTCTAGTGGTTTGAGCCCTGCGATGATGAGTCAATTTTGGATTATATATAATAGATGAGACATTCCAATTCGATTTTCCCGTAGAAATATGGAATATAGCTCTTCTTGCGCGTATCAATGCGAGGAGCAATGTTCGTGGTTTCCACTTCAAAGAAGTTGGAACCGAACCCCGCGTTTTAAGGCTCTAAAACGAACGGTTTTCGAGATATTGCCAGAAAACTATCCCCGGTCTGGGAAATTTCAGCGGTTGCCAGAGTAACGTTGATCGGTTTCTCAGAGGGAACACAGTTATTTGGGAATATCTCCGAAACCGTTCATTTTAGGAACTTAAAAACTGTGCTTCGGGGTCCCTACAGGACATCCGTGAATTCCTTCTCGCATCTGGCGTCTTAAAATTAGCTAAATCCGACCTTTGTACCGACTGTCCTTGCTCAGTGCCAAAGGGCCGAAAAAGGTCACTTAAAAATTGAATTTTCAAAAACCGTTTCTTAGTGAGCCTCTAAATACTCGGATAAACCAACATGCAAAATTTCAGCTTTCTGGGTCTAGTGGTTTGAGCCCTGTGATGATGAGTCAATTTTGGATTATATATAATGGATGAGAATTTCCAAGTCGATTTGCCCGTAGAAATATGGAATATAGCTCTTCTTGCGCGTATCAATGCGAGGAGCAATGTTCGTGGTTTCCACTTCAAAGAAGTTGGAACCGAACCCCGCGTTTTAAGGCCCTAAAACGAACGGTTTTCGAGATATTGCCAAAAAACTATCCCCGGTCTGGGAAATTTCAGCGGTTGCCATAATAACGTTGATCTGTTTCTCAGAGGGAACACAGTTATTTGGGAATATCTCCTAAACCGTTCATTTTAGGAACTTAAAATTTTCTTTCGGGGTCCCTACAGGACCTCCGAGTATTGTTTCTCCTATCTGGCGGCTTAAAATGAGCTCAATCCGACCATTGTACCGACTGTCCTTGCTCAGTGCCAAAGGGCCGAGAAAAGTCACTTTCATATTGAATTTTCAAAAACTGTTTCTTAGTGGGCCTCTACATACTCGGATCAACCTACATGCAACATTTCTGCTTTCTAGGTCTAGTGGTTTGAACCCTGCGTCGATGAGTCAATTTTGGATGGTCAAAGCCAAAGGGCCGAAAAAAGTCACTTACAAATTGAATTTTCAAAAACCGCTTCTTAGTGAGCCTCTACATACTCGTATCAACCAACATGCAAAATTTCAGCTTTCTAGGTCTAGTGATTTGAGCCCTGCGATGATGAGTCAATTTTGGATTATATATAATATATGAGACATTCCAAGTCGATTTGCTCGTAGAAATATGGAATATAGCTCTCCTTGCACGTATCAATGCGAGGAGCAATGTTCGTGGTTTCCACTTCAAAGAAGTTGGAACCGAACCCCGCGTTTTAAGGCCCTAAAACGAACGGTTTTCGAGATATTGCCAAAAAACTATCCCCGGTCTGGGAAATTTCAGCGGTTGCCATAATAACGTTGATCTGTTTCTCAGAGGGAACACAGTTATTTGGGAATATCTCCTAAACCGTTCATTTTAGGAACTTAAAATTTTCTTTCGGGGTCCCTACAGGACCTCCGAGTATTGCTTCTCGTATCTGGCGGCTTAAAATGAGCTAAATCCGACCTTTGTACGGACTGTCCTTGCTCAATGACAAAAGACCGAAAAAAGTCACTTGCAAATTGAATTTTTAAACACCGTTCCTTAGTGAGCCTCTAAATACTCGGATCAACCAACATGCCAAATTTCAGCTTTCTAGGTCTAGTGGTTTGAGCCCTGCGATGATGAGTCAATTTTGGATTATATATAATATATGAGACTTTCCAAGTCGATTTGCTCGTAGAAATATGGAATATAGCTCTTCTTGAACGTATCAATGCGAGGAGCAATGTTCGTGGTTTCCACATCAAAGAAATGGGAACTGAACCCCGCGTTTTAAGGCCCTAAAACGAACGGTTTTCGAGATATTGCCAGAAAACGATCCCCGGTCTGGGAAATTTCAGCGGTGCCATAGTAACGTTGCTTTGTTTCTCAGAGGGAACACAGTTATTTGGGAATATCTCCTAAACCGTTCATTTTAGGAACTTAAAAATTGTGTTTCGGAGCCCCTACACGACCTCCGTGCATTATTTCTCGTATCTGGTGACTTAAAACGAGCTAAATCCTACCTCTGCACCGACTGTCCTTGCTCGGTGCCAAAGGGCCGAAAAAAGTCACTTAAGAATTGAATTTTCAAAAACCGTTTCTTAGTGGGCCTCTACATACTCGGATCAACCAGCATGCAACATTTCTGCTTTCTAGGTCTAGTGGCTTGAGCCCTACGTCGATAAGTCAATTTTGGATGGTCAATGACAAAGGGCCAAAAACGTCACTTACAAATTGAATTTTTAAAACCGTTTCTTAGTGAGCCTCTAAATACTCGGATCAACAAACATGAAAAATTTCAGCTTTCTAGGTCTAGTGGTTTGAGCCCTGCGTCGATGAGTCAATTTTTGATGGTCAATGACAAAGGGCCGAAAAAAGTCACTTAAAATTGAATTTTCAAAAACCGTTTCTTAGTAGCCTCTACATACTCGGATCGACCAACATGCAAAATGTCAGCTTTTTAGGTCTAGTGGTTTGAGCCCTGTGATGATAAGCCAATTTTGGATTATATACAATAGATGAGAATTTCCAAATCGGTTTACTCGTAGAAATATGGAATATAGCTCTTCGTGCGCGTATCAATGCGAGGAGCAATGTTTGTGGTTTCCACTTCAAAGAAGTGGGAACCGAACCCCGCGTTTTAAGGCCCAAAAACGAACGATTTTCGAGATATTGCCAGAAAACTATCCCCGGTCTGGGAAATTTCAGCGGATGCCATAGTAACGTTGATCTGTTTCTCAGAGGGAAAACAGCTATTTGGGAATATCTCCGAAACCGTTCATTTTAGGAACTTAAAAAGAGTGTTTCGGGGACCCTACAGGACCTCCGAGTATTATTTCTCGTATCTGGCGGCTAAAAATGAGCTAAATCCGACCTTTGTACGGACTGTCCTTGCTCTGTGCCAAAGGGCCGAAAAAAGTCACTTACGAAATGAATTTTCAAAAACCGTTCCTAAGTGGGCCTCTACATACTCGGATCAACATTCATGCAACATTTCTTCTTTCTAGGTCTAGTAGTTTGAGCCCTCTGTCGATGAGTCAATTTTGGTTGGTCAATGCCAAAGGGCCGAAAAAAGTCACTTACAAATTGAATTTTCAAAAACCGTTTCTTAGTGAGCCTCTACATACTCGGATCAACCAACATGCAAAATGTCAGCTTTCTAGGTCTAGTGGTTTGAGCGCTGCGATGATGAGTCAATTTTGAATTATGTATAATAGATGAGACATTCCAGGTCGATTTGCTCGTAGAAATATGGAATATAGCTCTTCGTGCGCGTATCAATGCGAGGAGCAATGTTCGTGGTTTCCACTTGAAAGAATTGGGAACCGAACGCCACGTTTTAAGGCCCCAAAAAGGAACGGTTTTCGAGATATTGCCAGAAATCTATCCCCGGTCTGGGAAATTTCAGCGCTTGCCTTAGTAACATTGATTTGTTTCTCAGAGGGAACACAGTTATTTGGGAATATCTCCGAAACCGTTCATTTTAGGAACTTAAAAAGTATGTTTCGGGGTCCCTACAGGACCTCCGAGTATTGTTTCTCGTATCTGGCGGCTTAAAATGAGTTAATCCGACCTTTGTACCGACTGTCCTTGCTCAGTGCCAAAGGGCCGAAAAAAGTCACTTACAAATTGAATTTTCAAAAACCCTTTCTTAGTGGGCCTCTACATACTCGGATCAACCAACATTCAACATTTCTGCTTTCTAGGTCTAGTGGCTTGAGCCCTGCGTCGATGAGTCAATTTTGGATGGTCAGTGCCAAAGGGCCGAAAAAAGTCAGTTACAAATTGAATTTTCAAAAACCGTTTCTTAGTGAGCCTCTACATACTCGGATCAACCAACATGCAAAATTTCAGCTTTCTACGTCTAGTGATTTGAGCCCTGCGATGATGAGTCAATTTTGGATTATATATAATAGATGAGACTTTCCAAGTCGATTTGCTCGTAGAAATATGGAATATAGCTCTTCTTGCGCGTATCAATGCGAGGAGCAATGTTCGTGGTTTCCACATCAAAGAAATGGGAACTGAACCCCGCGTTTTAAGGCCCTAAAACGAACGGTTTTCGAGATATTGCCAGAAAACGATCCCCGGTCTGGGAAATTTCTGCGGTGCCATAGTAACGTTGATTTGTTTCTCAGAGGGAACACAGTTATTTGGGAATATCTCCGAAACCGTTCATTTTAGGAACTTAAAAATTGTGTTTCGGGGCCCCTACACGACCTCCGTGTATTATTTCTCGTATCTGGTGACTTAAAATGAGCTAAATCCGACCTCTGCACCGACTGTCCTTGCTCGGTGCCAAAGGGCCGAAAAAAGTCACTTAAGAATTGAATTTTCAAAAACCGTTTCTTAGTGGGCCTCTACATACTCGGATCAACCAACATGCAATATTTCTGCTTTCTAGGTCTAGTGGCTTGAGCCCTGCGTCGATAAGTCAATTTTGGATGGTCAATGACAAAGGGCCGAAAAACGTCACTTACAAATTGAATTTTTAAAACCGTTTCTTAGTGAGCCTCTAAATACTCGGATCAACAAACATGAAACATTTCAGCTTTCTAGGTCTAGTTGTTTGAGCCCTGCGTCGATGAGTCAATTTTGGATGGTCAATGACAAAGGGCCGAAAAAAGTCACTTAAAAATTGAATTTTCAAAAACCGTTCCTTAATGAGGCTCTAAATACTCGGATCAACCAACATGCAAAATGTCAGCTTTCTAGGTCTAGTGGTTTGAGCCTTTCGATTATGAGTCAATTTTGGATTATATTTAATAGATGAGACATTCCAAGTCGATTTTCCCGTAGAAATATGGAATATAGCTCTTCTTGCGCGTATCAATGCGAGGAGCAATGTTCGTGGTTTCCACATCAAAGAAATGGGAACTGAACCCCGCGTTTTAAGGCCCTAAAACGAACGGTTTTCGAGATATTACCAGAAAACGATCCCCGGTCTGGGAAATATCAGCGGTGCCATAGTAACGTTGATTTGTTTCTCAGAGGGAACACAGTTATTTGGGAATATCTCCTAAACCGTTCATTTTAGGAAATTAAAAATTGTGTTTCGGGGCCCCTACACGACCTCCGTGTATTATTTCTCGTATCTGGTGACTTAAAATGAGCTAAATCCTACCTCTGCACCGACTGTCCTTGCTCGGTGCCAAAGGGCCGAAAATATGCACTTAAGAATTGAATTTTCAAAAACCGTTTCTTAGTGGGCCTCTACATACTCGGATCAACCAACATGCAACATTTCTGCTTTCTAGGTCTAGTGGCTTGAGCCCTACGTCGATAAGTCAATTTTGGATGGTCAATGACAAAGGGCCGAAAAACGTCACTTACAAATTGAATTTTTAAAACCGTTTCTTAGTTAGCCTCTAAATACTCGGATCAACAAACATGAAAAATTTCAGCTTTCTAGGTCTAGTGGTTTGAGCCCTGCGTCGATGAGTCAATTTTGGTTGGTCAATGACAAAGGGCCGAAAAAATCACTTAAAAATTGAATTTTCAAAAACCGTTTCTTAGTAGCCTCTACATACTCGGATCGACCAACATGCAAAATGTCAGCTTTTTAGGTCTAGTGGTTTGAGCTCTGCGATGATGAGCCAATTTTGGATTATATATAATAGATGAGAATTTCCAAATCGATTTGCTCGCAGAAATATGGAATATAGCTCTTCGTGCGCGTATCAATGCGAGGAGCAATCTTCGTGGTTTCCACTTCAAAGAAGTGGAAATCGAACCCCGCGTTTTAAGGCCCAAAAACGAACGATTTTCGAGATATTGCCAGAAATCTATCCCCGGTCTGGGAAATTTCAGCGGATGCCATAGTAACGTTGATCTGTTTCTCAGAGGGAACACAGCTATTTGGGAATATCTCCGAAACCGTTCATTTTAGGAACTTAAAAAGTGTGTTTCGGGGACCCTACAGGACCTCCGAGTATTATTTCTCGTACCTGGCGGCTAAAAATGAGCTAAATCCGACCTTTGTTCCGACTGTCCTTGCTCTGTGCCAAAGTGCCGAAAAAAGTCACTTACGAATTGAATTTTCAAAAACCGTTCCTAAGTGGGCCTCTACATACTCGGGTCAACCAACATGCAACATTTCATCTTTCTAGGTCTAGTGGTTTGAGCCCTGCGTCGATGAGTTAATTTTGGATGGTCAATGACAAAAGACCGAAAAAAGTCACTTACAAATTGTATTTTTAAAACCGTTTCTTAGTGAGCCTCTAAATACTCGGATCAACCAACATGCAAAATTTCAGCTTTCTAGGTCTAGTGGTTTGAGCCCTGCGATGATGAGTCAATTTTGGATTATATATAATAGATGAGACATTCCAATTCGATTTTCCCGTAGAAATATGGAATATAGCTCTTCTTGCGCGTATCAATGCGAGGAGCAATGTTCGTGGTTTCCACTTCAAAGAAGTTGGAACCGAACCCCGCGTTTTAAGGCTCTAAAACGAACGGTTTTCGAGATATTGCCAGAAAACTATCCCCGGTCTGGGAAATTTCAGCGGTTGCCAGAGTAACGTTGATCGGTTTCTCAGAGGGAACACAGTTATTTGGGAATATCTCCGAAACCGTTCATTTTAGGAACTTAAAAACTGTGCTTCGGGGTCCCTACAGGACATCCGTGAATTCCTTCTCGCATCTGGCGTCTTAAAATTAGCTAAATCCGACCTTTGTACCGACTGTCCTTGCTCAGTGCCAAAGGGCCGAAAAAGGTCACTTAAAAATTGAATTTTCAAAAACTGTTTCTTAGTGAGCCTCTAAATACTCGGATAAACCAACATGCAAAATTTCAGCTTTCTGGGTCTAGTGGTTTGAGCCCTGTGATGATGAGTCAATTTTGGATTATATATAATGGATGAGAATTTCCAAGTCGATTTGCCCGTAGAAATATGGAATATAGCTCTTCTTGCGCGTATCAATGCGAGGAGCAATGTTCGTGGTTTCCACTTCAAAGAAGTTGGAACCGAACCCCGCGTTTTAAGGCCCTAAAACGAACGGTTTTCGAGATATTGCCAAAAAACTATCCCCGGTC
This sequence comes from Meconema thalassinum, assembly GCA_946902985.2. Classification (NCBI taxonomy): domain Eukaryota; kingdom Metazoa; phylum Arthropoda; class Insecta; order Orthoptera; family Tettigoniidae; genus Meconema; species Meconema thalassinum. The sequence continues at coordinate 222,694,737 of OX336391.1, forward strand.
TGGGAAATTTCAGCGGTTGCCATAATAACGTTGATCTGTTTCTCAGAGGGAACACAGTTATTTGGGAATATCTCCTAAACCGTTCATTTTAGGAACTTAAAATTTTCTTTCGGGGTCCCTACAGGACCTCCGAGTATTGTTTCTCCTATCTGGCGGCTTAAAATGAGCTCAATCCGACCATTGTACCGACTGTCCTTGCTCAGTGCCAAAGGGCCGAGAAAAGTCACTTTCATATTGAATTTTCAAAAACTGTTTCTTAGTGGGCCTCTACATACTCGGATCAACCTACATGCAACATTTCTGCTTTCTAGGTCTAGTGGTTTGAACCCTGCGTCGATGAGTCAATTTTGGATGGTCAAAGCCAAAGGGCCGAAAAAAGTCACTTACAAATTGAATTTTCAAAAACCGCTTCTTAGTGAGCCTCTACATACTCGTATCAACCAACATGCAAAATTTCAGCTTTCTAGGTCTAGTGATTTGAGCCCTGCGATGATGAGTCAATTTTGGATTATATATAATATATGAGACATTCCAAGTCGATTTGCTCGTAGAAATATGGAATATAGCTCTCCTTGCACGTATCAATGCGAGGAGCAATGTTCGTGGTTTCCACTTCAAAGAAGTTGGAACCGAACCCCGCGTTTTAAGGCCCTAAAACGAACGGTTTTCGAGATATTGCCAAAAAACTATCCCCGGTCTGGGAAATTTCAGCGGTTGCCATAATAACGTTGATCTGTTTCTCAGAGGGAACACAGTTATTTGGGAATATCTCCTAAACCGTTCATTTTAGGAACTTAAAATTTTCTTTCGGGGTCCCTACAGGACCTCCGAGTATTGCTTCTCGAATCTGGTGGCTTAAAATTAGCTAAATCCGACCTTTGTACCGACTGTCCTTGCTCAGTGCCAAAGGGCCGAAAAAAGTCACTTACAAATTGAATTTTCAAAAACCGTTTCTTAGTGGGCCTCAACATACTCGGATCAACCAACCTGCAACATATCAGCTTTCTAGGTCTAGTGGTTTGAGCCCTGCATCGATGAGTCAATTTTGGATGGTCAATGCCAATGGGCCGAAAAAAGTCACCTACAAATTGAATTTTCAAAAACCGTTTCTTAGTAGCCTCTACATACTCGGATCAACCAACATGCAAAATTTCAGCTTTCTAGGTCTAGTGGTTTGAGCCCTGCGATGATGAGTCAATTTTGGATTATATATAATAGATGAGACTTTCCAAGTCGATTTGCTCGTAGAAATATGGAATATAGCTCTTCTTGCGCGTATCAATGCGAGGAGCAATGTTCGTTGTTTCCACTTCAAAGAAGTGGGAAACGAACCTCGCGTTTTAATGCCCTAAAACGAACGGTTTTCGAGATATTGTCAGAAAACTATCCCCGGTCTGGGAAATTTCAGCGGTTGCCATAGTAACGTTCACCTATTTCCCAGAGGGAACACAGTTATTTGGGAATATCTCCAAAACCGTTCATTTTAGGAACTTAAAAAGTGTGTTTCGGGGCCCCTACACGACCTCCGAGTATTATTTCTCGTATCTGGCGTCTTAAAATGAGCTAAATTCGACCTTTGTACCGACTGTCCTTGCTCGGTGCTAAAGGGGCGAAAAAAGTCACTTACGTATTGAATTTTCAAAAACCGTTTCTTAGTGGGCCTCTACATACCCGGATCTACCAACATGCAACATTTCTGCTTTCTAGGTCTAGTGGTTTGAGCCCTGCGTCGATGAGTCCATTTTGGTTGGTCAATGACAAAGGGCCGTAAAAAGTCACTTATAAATTGAATTTTCAAAAACCGTTTCTTAGTGAGCCTCTAAATACTCGGATCAACCAACATGCAAAATGTCAGCTTTCTAGGTCTAGTGGTTTGATCCCTGCGATAATAAGTCAATTTTGGTTTATATATAATAGATGAGACTTTCCAAATCGATTTGCTCGTAGAAATATGGAATATAGCTCTTCGTGCGCGTATCAATGCGAGGAGCAATGTTCGTGGTTTCCACTTCAAAGATGTGGGAATCGAACCCCGCGTTTTAAGGCCCAAAATCGATCGATTTTCGAGATATTGCCAGAAAACTATCCCCGGTCTGTTAAATTTCAACGGTTGCCATAGTAACGGTGATCTGTTTCTCAGAGGGAACACAGTTATTTGGGAATATCTCCTAAACCGTTCAATTTAGGAACTTAAAAACTGTGTTTCGGGGTCCCTACAGGACCTCCGAGTATTCCTTCTCGCATCTGGCGGCTTAAAATTAGCTACATCCGACCTTTGTACCGACTGTCCTTGCTCAGTGCCAAAGGGCCGAAAAAAGTCACTTACAAATTGAATTTTCAAAAACTGTTTCTTAGTGGGTCTCTAGATACTCGGATCAACCAACATGCAAAATTTCAGCTTTCTAGGTCTAGTGATTTGAGCCCTGCGATGATGAGTCAATTTTGGATTATATATAATATATGAGACATTCCAAGTCGATTTGCTCGTAGAAATATGGAATATAGCTCTCCTTGCACGTATCAATGAGAGGAGCAATGTTCGTGGTTTCCACATCAAAGAAGTGGGAACTGAACCCCGCGTTTTAATGCCCTAAAACGAACGGTTTTCGAGATAATGCTAGAAAACGATCCCCGGTCTGGGAAATTTCAGCGGTGCCATACTAACGTTGATATGTTTCTCAGAGGGAACACAGTTATTTGGGAATATCTCCTAAACCGTTCATTTTAGGAACTTGAAAATTGTGTTTCGGGGCTCCTACACGACCTCCGTGTATTATATCTCGTATCTGGCGGCTTAAAATGAGCTAAATCCGACCTCTGCACCGACTGTCCTTGCTCGGTGCCAAAGGGCCGAAAAAAGTCACTTAAGAATTGAATTTTCAAAATCCGTTTCTTAGTGGGCCTCTACATACTCGGATCAACCTACATGCAACATTTCTGCTTTCTAGGTCTAGTGGCTTGAGCCCTGCGTCGATAAGTCAATTTTGGATGGTCAATGACAAAGGGCCGAAAAAAGTCACTTACAAATTGAATTTTTAAAACCGTTTCTTAGCGAGCCTCTAAATACTCGGATCAACAAACATGAAAAATTTCAGCTTTCTAGGTCTAGTGGTTTGAGCCCTGCGTCGATGAGTCAATTTTGGATGGTCAATGACAAAGGGCCGAAAAAAGTCACTTAAAAATTGAATTTTCAAGAACGGTTCCTTAATGAGGCTCTAAATACTCGGATCAACCAACATGCAAAATGTCAGCATTCTAGGTCTAGTGGTTTGAGCCCTGCGATGATGAGTCAATTTTGGATTATATATAATAGATGAGAATTTCCAAATCGATTTGCTCGCAGAAATATGGAATATAGCTCTTCGTGCGCGTATCAATGCGAGGAGCAATCTTCGTGGTTTCCACTTCAAAGAAGTGGGAACCGAACCCCGCGTTTTAAGGCCCAAAAACGAACGATTTTCGAGATATTGCCAGAAAACTATCCCCGGTCTAGGAAATTTCGGCGGTTGCCATAGTAACGTTGATCTGTTTCTCAGAGGGAACACAGTTATTTGGGAATATCTCCTAAACCGTTCATTTTAGGAACTTAAAAACTGTGCTTCGGGGTCCCTACAGGACCTCCGAGTATTCCTTCTCGCATCTGGCGGCTTAAAATTAGCTAAATCCGACCTTTGTACCGACTGTCCTTGCTCAGTGCCAATGGGCCGAAAAAAGTCACTTACAAATTGAATTTTCAAAAACCGTTTCTTAGTGGGCCTCTACAAACACGGATCAACCAACATGCAACATTTCAGCTTTCTAGGTCTAGTGGTTTGAGCCTTGCGTCGATGAGTCCATTTTGGATGGTCAATGACACAGGGCCGAAAAAAGTCACTTACAAATTGAATTTTCAAAAACCGATTCTTAGTGAGCCTCTACATACTCGAATCAACCAACATGCAAAATGTTAGCTTTCTTAGTCTAGTGGTTTGAGCCCTGCGATGATGAGTCAATTTTGGATTATATATAATAGATGAGACTTTCCAAGTTGATTTGCTCGTAGAAATATGGAGTTTTTCGAGATATAGCCAGAAAACTAACCCCGGTATGGGAAATTTCAGCGGTTGCCTTGGTAACGTTGATCTGTTTCTCAGAAGGAACACAGTTATTTGGGAATATCTCTGAAACCGTTCCTTTTAGGAACTTAAAAAGTGCGTTTCGGGGTCCCTACAGGACCTCCGAATATTGTTTCCCGTATCTGGTGGCATAAAATGGGCTAAATCCAACCTTTGCACCGACTGTCCTTGCTCAGTGCCAAAGGGCCGAAAAAAGTCACTTAAAAATTGAATTTTCAAAAATTGTTTCTTAGTGAGCCTCTAAATACTCGGATAAACCAACATGCAAAATTTCAGCTTTCTAGGTCTAGTGGTTTGAGCCCTGTGATGATGAGTCAATTTTGGTTTATATATAATGGATGCGAATTTCCAAGTCGATTTGCCCGTAGAAATATTGATTATAGCTCTTCTTGCGCGTATCAATGCGAGGAGCAATGCTCGTGGTTTCCACTTCAGAGAAGTTGGAACCAAATCCCGCGTTTTAAGGCCCTAAAACGAACGGTTTTCGAGATATTGCCAGAAAACTAACCCCGGTCTCGGAAATTTCAGCGGTTGCCATAGTAACGTTGATCTGTTTCTCAGAGGGAACACAGTTTTTTGGGAATATCTCCTAAACCGTTCATTTTAGGAACTTAAAAAGTGTGTATCGGGGTCCCCACAGGACCTCCGAGTATTCTTTCTCGCATCTGGCGACTTAAAATTAACTAAATCCGAGCTTTATACCGACTGTCCTTGCTCGATGACAAAGGGCCGAAAAAAGTCACTTACGAATTGAATTTTCAAAAACCGTTTTTTAGTGGGCCTCTACATACTCGGATCAACCAACATGCAACATTTCTGCATTCTAGGTCTAGTGGCTTGAGCCCTGCGTCGATGAGTCAATTTTGGATGGTCAATGACAAAGGGCCGAAAAAAGTCACTTACAAATTGAATTTTTAAAACCGTTCCTTAGTGAGCCTCTAAATACTCGGATCAACAAACATGAAAAATTTCAGTTTCTAGGTCTAGTGGTTTGAGCCCTGCGTCGATGAGTCAATTTTGAATGGTCAATGACAAAGGGCCGAAAAAAGTCACTTAAAAATTGAATTTTCAAAAACCGTTTCTTAGTAGCCTCTACATACTCGGATCGACCAACATGCAAAATGTCAGCTTTTTATGTCTAGTGTTTTGAGCCCTGCGATGATGAGCCAATTTTGGATTATATACAATAGATGAGAATTTCCAAATCGGTTTACTCGTAGAAATATGGAATATAGCTCTTCGTGCGCGTATCAATGCGAGGAGCAATGTTTGTGGTTTCCACTTCAAAGAAGTGGGAACCGAACCCCGCGTTTTAAGGCCCAAAAACGAACGATTTTCGAGATATTGCCAGAAATCTATCCCCGGTCTGGGAAATTTCAGCGGTTGCCATAGTAACGTTGATCTGTTTCTCAGAGGGAACACAGTTATTTGGGAATATCTCCTAGACCATTCATTTTAGGAACTTGAAAACTGTGTTTCGGGGTCCCTACAGGACCTCCGAGTATTCCTTCTCGCATCTGAAAGCTTAAAATTAGTTAAATCCGACCATTGTACCGACTGCCCTTGCTCAGTGCAAAAGGGCCGAAAAAGGTCACTTACAAATTGAATTTTCAAAAACCGTTTCTTAGTGGGCCACTACGTACACGGTACAATCAACATGCAACATTTCAGCTTTCTAGGTCGAGTGGTTTGAGCCTTGCGTCGATGAGTCAATTTTGGAAGGTCAATGACACTTGGGCCGAAAAAAGTCACTTACAAATTGAATTTTCACAAACGGATTCTTAGTGAGCCTCTACATACTCGAATCAACCAACATGCAAAATGTTAGCTTTCTAGGTCTAGTGGTTTGAGCCCTGCGATGATGAGTCAATTTTGGATTATATATAATAGATGAGACTTTCCAAGTTGATTTGCTCGTAGAAATATGGAGTTTTCGAGATATTGCCAGGAAACTATCCCCGGTATGGGAAATTTCATCGGTTGCCTTATTAACGTTGATCTGTTTCTCAGAGGGAACACAGTTATTTGGGAATATCTCTGAAACCGTTCATTTTAGGAACTTAAAAACTGTGTTTCGGGGTCCCTACAGGACATCCGAATATTGTTTCTCGTATCTGGTGGCTTAAAATGAGCTAAATCCGACCTTTGTACCGACTGCCCTTGCTCAGTGCCAAAGGGACGAAAAAAGTCACTTAAAAATTGAATTTTCAAAAACCGTTTCTTAGTGAGCCTCTAAATACTCGGATAAACCAACATGCAAATTTTCAGCTTTCTAGGTCTAGTGGTTTGAGCCCTGCGATGATGAGTCAATTTTGGATTATATATAATGGATGAGAATTTCCAAGTCGATTTGCCCGTAGAAATATGGAATATAGCTCTTCTTGCGCGTATCAATGCGAGGAGCAATGTTCGTGGTTTCCACTTCAAAGAAGTTGGAACCGAACCCCGCGTTCTTAGGCCCTAAAACGAACGGTTTTCGAGATATTGCCAGAAAACTATCCCCGGTCTGGGAAATTTCAGCGGTTGCCATAGTAACGTTGATCTGTTTCTCAGAGGGAACACAGTTATTTGGGAATATCTCCTAAACCGTTCATTATAGGAAATTAAAAATTTTCTTTCGGGGTCCCTACAGGACCTCCGAGTATTGTTTCTCGTATCTGGTGGCTTAAAATTAGCTAAATCCGACCTTTGTACCGACTGTCCTTGCTCAGTGCCAAAGGGACGAAAAAAGTCACTTACAAATTGAATTTTCAAAAACCGTTTCTTAGTGGGCCTCTAAATACTCGTATCAACCAACATGCAAAATGTCAGCTTTCTAGGTCTAGTGGTTTGAGCCCTGCGATGATAAGTCAATTTTGGATTATATATAATAGATGAGAATTTCCAAATCGATATGCTCGTAGAAATATGGAATATAGCTCTTCGTGCGCGTATCAATGCGAGGAGCAATGTTCGTGGTTTCAACTTCAAAGAAGTGGGAACCGAACGCCGCGTTTTAAGACCCTAAAACGAACGATTTTCGAGATATTGCCAGAAAACTATCTCCGGTCTGGGAAATTTCAGCGGTTCCCATAGTAACGTTGATCTGTTTCTCAGAGGGAACACAGTTATTTGGGAATATCTCCTAAACCGTTCATTTCAGGAACTTAAAAATTGTGTTTCGGGGCCCCTACACGACCTCCGTGTATTATTTCTCGTATCTGGCGACTTAATATGAGCTAAATCCGACCTCTGCACCGACTGTCCTTGCTCGGTGCCAAAGGGCCGAAAAAAGTCACTTAAGAATTGAATTTTCAAAAACCGTTTCTTAGTGGGCCTCTACATACTCGGATCAACCAACATGCAACATTTCTGCTTTCTAGGTCTAGTGGCTTGAGCCCTGCGTCGATAAGTCAATTTTGGATGGTCAATGACAAAGGGCCGTAAAATGTCACTTACAAATTGAATTTTTAAAACCGTTTCTTAGTGAGACTCTAAATACTCGGATCAACAAACATGAAAACTTTCAGCTTTCTAGGTCTAGTGGTTTGAGCCCTGCGTCGATGAGTCAATTTTGGATTATATATAATAGATGAGAATTTCCAAGTCGATTTGCTCGTAGAAATATGGAATATAGCTCTTCTTGTGCGTATCAATGCGAGGAGCAATTTTCGTGGTTTACACGTCAAAGAAGTGGGAACCGAACTCGCGTTTTAAGGCCCTAAAACGAACGGTTTTCGAGATATTGCCAGAAAACTATCCCCGGTCTGGGAAATTTCAGCGGTTGCCATAGTAACGTTGATCTGTTTCTCAGAGGGAACACAGCTATTTGGGAATATCTCCGAAACCGTTCATTTTAGGAACTTAAAAAGTGTGTTTCGGGGACCCTACAGGACTTCCGAGTATTATTTTTCGTATCTGGCGGATTAAAATGAGCTAAATCCGACCTTTGTACCGACTGTCCTTGCTCTGTGCCAAAGGGCCGAAAAAAGTCACTTACGAATTGAATTTTCAAAAACCGTTCCGAAGTGGGCCTCTACATACGCGAATCAACCAACATGCAACATTTCTGCTTTGTAGGTCTAGTGGTTTGAGCCCTGCGTCGATGAGCCAAATTTGGATGGTCAATGACAAAAGACCGAAAAAAGTCACTTACAAATTGAATTTTTAAACACCGTTTCTTAGTGAGCCTCTAAATACTCGGATCAACCAACATGCAAAATTTCAGCTTTCTAGGTCTAGTGGTTTGAGCCCTGCGATGATGAGTCAATTTTGGATTATATATAATACATGAGACATTCCAAGTCAATTTGCCCGTAGAAATATGGAATATAGCTCTTCTTCCGCGTATCAATGCGGGGTGCAATGTTCGTGGTTTCCACTTCAAAGAAGTTGGAACCGAACCCCGCGTTTTAAGGCCCTAAAACGAACGGTTTTCGAGATATTGCCAGAAAACTATCCCCGGTCTGGGAAATTTCAGCGGTTGCCAGAGTAACGTTGATCTGTTTCTCAGAGGGAACACAGTTATTTGGGAATATCTCCGAAACCGTTCATTTTAGGAACTTAAAAAGTGGGTTTTGGGGTCCCTACAGGACCTCCGAGTATTGTTTTTCGTATCTGGTGGCTTAAAATGAGCTAAATCCGACCTTTGTACCGACTGCCCTTGCTCAGTGCCAAAGGGCCGAAAAAAGTCACTTACAAATTGAATTTTCAAAAACCGTTCCTAAGTGGCCCTCTACATACTCGAATCAACCAACATGCAACATTTCTGCTTTCTAGGTCTAGTGGTTTGAGCCCTGCGTCGATGAGTCAATTTTGGTTGGTCAATGCCAAAGGGCCGAAAAAAGTCACTTACAAATTGAACTTTCAAAAACCGTTTCTAGTGAGCCTCTACATACTCGGATCAACCAACATGCAAAATGTCAGCTTTCTAGGTCTAGTGGTTTGAGCCCTGCGATGATGAGTCAATTTTGGATTATATATAATAGATGAGACATTCCAGGTCAATTTTCTCGTAGAAATATGGAATAAAGTTCTTCGTGCGCGTATCAATGCGAGGAGCAATGTTCGTGGTTTCCACTTGAAGGAATTGGGAACCGAACGCCACGTTCTAAGGCCCTAAAACGAACGGTTTTCGAGATATTGCCAGAAAACTATCCCCGGTCTGGGAAATTTCAGCGGTTGCCTTAGTAACGTTGATTTGTTTCTCAGAGGGAACACAGTTATTTGGGAATATCTCCGAAACCGTTCATTTAAGGAACTTAAAAGTATGTTTCGGGGTCCCTACTGGACCTCCGAGTATTGTTTCTCGTATCTGGCGGATTAAAATGAGCTAAATCCGACCTTTGTACCGACTGTCCTTGCTCAGTGCCAAAGGGCAGAAAAAAGTCACTTACAAATTGAATTTTCAAAAACCGTTTCTTAGTGGGCCTCTACATACTCCGATCAACCAACATGCAACATTTCTGCTTTCTAGGTCTAGTGGTTTGAGCCCTGCGTCGATGAGTCAATTTTGGATGGTCAATGCCAAAGGGCCGAAAAAAATCACTTACAAATTGAATTTTCAAAAACCGTTTCTTAGTGAGCCTGTACATACTCGGATCAACCAACATGCAAAATTTCAGCTTTCTAGGTCTAGTGGTTTGAGCCCTGCGATGATGAGTCAATTTTGGATTATATATAATAGAGACATTCCAAGTCAATTTGCCCGTAGAAATATGGAATATAACTCTTCTTCCGCGTATCAATGCGGGGTGCAATGTTCGTGGTTTCCACTTCACAGAAGTTGGAACCGAACCTCGCGATTTAAGGCCCTAAAACGAACGGTTTTCGAGATATTGCCAGAAAACTATCCCCGGTCTGGGAAATTTCAGCGGTTGCCAGAGTAACGTTGATCTGTTTCTCAGAGGGAACACAGTTATTTGGGAATATCTCCGAAACCGTTCATTTTAGGAACTTAAAAAGTATGTTTCGGGGTCCCTACAGGACCTCCGAGTATTATTTCTCGTATCTGTCGACTTAATATGAGCTAAATCCGACCTCTGAACCGACTGTCCTTGCTCGGTGCCAAAGGGCCGAAAAAAGTCACATAAGAATTGAATTTTCAAAAACCGTTTCTTAGTGGGCCTCTACATACTCGGATCAACCAACATGCAACATTTCTGCTTTCTAGGTCTAGTGGCTTGAGCCCTGCGTCGATAAGTCAATTTTGGATGGTCAATGACAAAGGGCCGAAAAACGTCACTTACAAATTGAATTCTTAAAACCGTTTCTTAGTGAGACTCTAAATACTCGGATCAACAAACATGAAAAATTTCAGCTTTCTAGGTCTAGTGGTTTGAGCCCTGCGTCGATGAGTCAATTTTGGATTATATATAATAGATGAGAATTTCCAAGTCGATTTGCTCGTAGAAATATGGAATATAGCTCTTCTTGTGCGTATCAATGCGAGGAGAAATTTTCGTGGTTTACACGTCAAAGAAGGGGGAACCGAACTCGCGTTTTAAGGCCCTAAAACGAACGGTTTTCGAGATATTGCCGGAAAACTATCCCCGGTCTGGGAAATTTCAGCGGTTGCCATAGTAACGTTGATCTGTTTCACAGAGGGAACAGAGCTATTTGGGAATATCTCCGAAACCGTTCATTTTAGGAACGTAAAAAGTGTGTTCCGGGGACCCTACAGGACCTCCGAGTATTATTTTTCGTATCTGGCGGCTAAAAATGAGCTAAATCCGACCTTTGTACCGACTGTCCTTGCTCTGTGCCAAAGGACCGAAAAAAGTCACTTACGAATTGAATTTTCAAAAACCGTTCCTAAGTGGGCCTCTATATACTCGAATCAACCAACATGCAACATTTCTGCTTTCTAGGTCTAGTGGTTTGAGCCCTGCGTCGATGAGTCCATTTTGGATGGTCAATGACAACGGGACGAAAAAAGTCACTTACAAATTGAATTTTTAAAAACCGTTTCTTATTGAGCCTCTAAATACTCGGATCAACAAACATGAAAAATTTCAGCTTTCTAGGTCTAGTGGTATGAGCCCTGCGTCGATGAGTCAATTTTGGATGGTCAATGACAAAGGGCCGTAAAAAGTCGCTTATGAATTGAATTTTCAAAAACCGTTTCTTAGTGAGCCTCTAAATACTCGGATCAACCAACATGCAAAATGTCAGCTTTCTAGGTCTAGTGGTTTGATCCCTGCAATGATAAGTCAATTTTGGTTTATATATAATTGATGAGACTTTCCAAATCGATTTGCTCGTAGAAATATGGAATATAGCTCTTCGTGCGCGTATCAATGCGAGGAGCAATGTTCGTGGTTTCCACTTCAAAGATGTGGTAATCGAACCCCGCGTTTTAAGGCCCAAAAACGAACGGTTTTCGAGATATTGCCAGAAAACTATCCCCGGTCTGGGAAATTTCAGCGGTTGCCATAGTAACGGTGATCTGTTTCTCAGAGGGAACACAGTTATTTGGGAATATCTCCTAAACCGTTCATTTTAGGAACTTAAAAACTGTGTTTCGGGGTCCCTACAGGACCTCCGAGTATTCCTTCTCGCATCTGTCGGCTTAAAATTAGCTAAATCCGACCTTTGTACCGACTGTCCTTGCTCAGTGCCAAAGGGCCGAAAAAAGTCACTTACAAATTGAATTTTCAAAAACCGTTTCTTAGTGGGCCTCTACGTACACGGATCAACCAACCTGCAACATTTCATCTTTCTAGGTCTAGTGGTTTGAGCCTTGCTTCGATGTGTCAATTTTGGATGGTCAATGACACAGGTCCGAAAAAAGTCACTTACAATTTGAATTTTCAAAAACCGATTCTTAGTGAGCCTCTACATACTCAAATCAACCAACATGCAAAATGTTAGCTTTCTAGGTCTAGTGGTTTGAGCCCTGCGATGATGAGTCAATTTTGGATTATATATAATAGATGAGACTTTCCAAGTCGATTTGCTCGCCGAAATATGGGATATAGCTTTCTTGCGCGTATCAATGCGAGGAGCAATGTTCGTGGTTTCCACTTCAAAGATGTGGGAAACGAACCTCGCGTTTTAATGCCCTAAAACGAATGGTTTTCGAGATATTGCCAGAAAACTATCCCCGGTCTGGGAAATGTCAGCGGTTGCCTTAGTGACGTTGATCTGTTTCTCAAAGGGAACACAGTTATTTGGGAATATCTCCATAACCGTTCATTTTAGGAACTTAAAAAGTATGTTTCTGGGTCCCTACAGGACCTCCGAGTATTGTTTCTCGTATCTGGTGGCTTAAAATGAGCTAAATCCGACCTTTGCACCAACTGTCTTTGCTCAGTGCCAAAGGGCCGAAAAAAGTCACTTACATATTGAATTTTCATAAACCGTTTCTTAGTGGGCCTCTACATACTCGGATCAACCAACATGCAAAATGTCAGCTTTCTAGGTCTAGTGGTTTGAGCGCTGCGATGATGAGTCAATTTTGAATTATGTATAATAGATGAGACATTCCAGGTCGATTTGATCGTAGAAATATGGATTATAGCTCTTCTTGCGCGTATCAATGCGAGGAGCAATGCTCGTGGTTTCCACTTCAGAGAAGTTGGAACCAAACCCCGCGTTTTAAGGCCCTAAAACGAACGGTTTTCGAGATATTGCCAGAAAACTAACCCCGGTCTCGGAAATTTCAGCGGTTGCCATAGTAACGTTGATCTGTTTCTCAGAGGGAACACAGTTTTTTGGGAATATCTCCTAAACCGTTCATTTTAGGAACTTAAAAAGTGTGTATCGGGGTCCCCACAGGACCTCCGAGTATTCTTTCTCGCATCTGGCGACTTAAAATTAACTAAATCCGAGCTTTATACCGACTGTCCTTGCTCGATGACAAAGGGCCGAAAAAAGTCACTTACGAATTGAATTTTCAAAAACCGTTTTTTAGTGGGCCTCTACATACTCGGATCAACCAACATGCAACATTTCTGCATTCTAGGTCTAGTGGCTTGAGCCCTGCGTCGATGAGTCAATTTTGGATGGTCAATGACAAAGGGCCGAAAAAAGTCACTTACAAATTGAATTTTTAAAACCGTTCCTTAGTGAGCCTCTAAATACTCGGATCAACAAACATGAAAAATTTCAGTTTCTAGGTCTAGTGGTTTGAGCCCTGCGTCGATGAGTCAATTTTGAATGGTCAATGACAAAGGGCCGAAAAAAGTCACTTAAAAATTGAATTTTCAAAAACCGTTTCTTAGTAGCCTCTACATACTCGGATCGACCAACATGCAAAATGTCAGCTTTTTATGTCTAGTGTTTTGAGCCCTGCGATGATGAGCCAATTTTGGATTATATACAATAGATGAGAATTTCCAAATCGGTTTACTCGTAGAAATATGGAATATAGCTCTTCGTGCGCGTATCAATGCGAGGAGCAATGTTTGTGGTTTCCACTTCAAAGAAGTGGGAACCGAACCCCGCGTTTTAAGTCCCAAAAACGAACGATTTTCGAGATATTGCCAGAAATCTATCCCCGGTCTGGGAAATTTCAGCGGTTGCCATAGTAACGTTGATCTGTTTCTCAGAGGGAACACAGTTATTTGGGAATATCTCCTAAACCATTCATTTTAGAAACTTGAAAACTGTGTTTCGGGGTCCCTACAGGACCTCCGAGTATTCCTTCTCGCATCTGAAAGCTTAAAATTAGTTAAATCCGACCATTGTACCGACTGCCCTTGCTCAGTGCAAAAGGGCCGAAAAAGGTCACTTACAAATTGAATTTTCAAAAACCGTTTCTTAGTGGGCCACTACGTACACGGTACAATCAACATGCAACATTTCAGCTTTCTAGGTCGAGTGGTTTGAGCCTTGCGTCGATGAGTCAATTTTGGAAGGTCAATGACACTTGGGCCGAAAAAAGTCACTTACAAATTGAATTTTCACAAACGGATTCTTAGTGAGCCTCTACATACTCGAATCAACCAACATGCAAAATGTTAGCTTTCTAGGTCTAGTGGTTTGAGCCCTGCGATGATGAGTCAATTTTGGATTATATATAATAGATGAGACTTTCCAAGTTGATTTGCTCGTAGAAATATGGAGTTTTCGAGATATTGCCAGGAAACTATCCCCGGTATGGGAAATTTCATCGGTTGCCTTATTAACGTTGATCTGTTTCTCAGAGGGAACACAGTTATTTGGGAATATCTCTGAAACCGTTCATTTTAGGAACTTAAAAACTGTGTTTCGGGGTCCCTACAGGACATCCGAATATTGTTTCTCGTATCTGGTGGCTTAAAATGAGCTAAATCCGACCTTTGTACCGACTGCCCTTGCTCAGTGCCAAAGGGACGAAAAAAGTCACTTAAAAATTGAATTTTCAAAAACCGTTTCTTAGTGAGCCTCTAAATACTCGGATAAACCAACATGCAAATTTTCAGCTTTCTAGGTCTAGTGGTTTGAGCCCTGCGATGATGAGTCAATTTTGGATTATATATAATGGATGAGAATTTCCAAGTCGATTTGCCCGTAGAAATATGGAATATAGCTCTTCTTGCGCGTATCAATGCGAGGAGCAATGTTCGTGGTTTCCACTTCAAAGAAGTTGGAACCGAACCCCGCGTTCTTAGGCCCTAAAACGAACGGTTTTCGAGATATTGCTAGAAAACTATCCCCGGTCTGGGAAATTTCAGCGGTTGCCATAGTAACGTTGATCTGTTTCTCAGAGGGAACACAGTTATTTGGGAATATCTCCTAAACCGTTCATTATAGGAAATTAAAAATTTTCTTTCGGGGTCCCTACAGGACCTCCGAGTATTGTTTCTCGTATCTGGTGGCTTAAAATTAGCTAAATCCGACCTTTGTACCGACTGTCCTTGCTCAGTGCCAAAGGGACGAAAAAAGTCACTTACAAATTGAATTTTCAAAAACCGTTTCTTAGTGGGCCTCTAAATACTCGTATCAACCAACATGCAAAATGTCAGCTTTCTAGGTCTAGTGGTTTGAGCCCTGCGATGATAAGTCAATTTTGGATTATATATAATAGATGAGAATTTCCAAATCGATATGCTCGTAGAAATATGGAATATAGCTCTTCGTGCGCGTATCAATGCGAGGAGCAATGTTCGTGGTTTCAACTTCAAAGAAGTGGGAACCGAACGCCGCGTTTTAAGACCCTAAAACGAACGATTTTCGAGATATTGCCAGAAAACTATCTCCGGTCTGGGAAATTTCAGCGGTTCCCATAGTAACGTTGATCTGTTTCTCAGAGGGAACACAGTTATTTGGGAATATCTCCTAAACCGTTCATTTCAGGAACTTAAAAATTGTGTTTCGGGGCCCCTACACGACCTCCGTGTATTATTTCTCGTATCTGGCGACTTAATATGAGCTAAATCCGACCTCTGCACCGACTGTCCTTGCTCGGTGCCAAAGGGCCGAAAAAAGTCACTTAAGAATTGAATTTTCAAAAACCGTTTCTTAGTGGGCCTCTACATACTCGGATCAACCAACATGCAACATTTCAGCATTCTAGGTCTAGTAGTTTGAGCCCTGCGTCTATGAGTCAATTTTGGTTGGTCAATGCCAAAGGGCCGAAAAAAGTCACTTACAAATTGAATTTTCAAAAACCGTTTCTTAGTGAGCCTCTACATACTCGGATCAACCAACAGGCAAAAAGTCAGCTTTCTAGGTCTAGTGGTTTGAGCGCTGCAATGATGAGTCAATTTTGGATTATGTATAATAGATGAGACATTCCAGGTCGATTTGCTCGTAGAAATATGGAATATAGCTCTTCGTGCGCGTATCAATGCGAGGAGCAATGTTCGTGGTTTCCACTTGAAAGAATTGGGAACCGAACGCCACGTTTTAAGGCCCTAAAACGAACGGTTTTCGAGATATTGCCAGAAAACTATCCCCGGTCTGGGAAATTTCAGCGGTTGCCAGAGTAACGTTGATCTGTTTCTCAGACGGAATACAGTTATTTGGGAATATCTCCGAAACCGTTCATTTTAGGAACATAAACAGTGTGTTTCGGGGTCCCTACAGGACCTCCGAGTATTGTTTCTCGTATCTGGTGGCTTAAAATGAGCTAAATCCGACCTTTGTACCGACTGTCCTTGCTCAGTGCCAAAGGGCCGAAAAAGTCACTTACAAATTGAATTTTCAAAAACCGTTTCTTAGTGGGCCTCTACATACTCGGATCAACCAACATGCAACATTTCAGCATTCTAGGTCTAGTAGTTTGAGCCCTGCGTCTATGAGTCAATTTTGGTTGGTCAATGCCAAAGGGCCGAAAAAAGTCACTTACAAATTGAATTTTCAAAAACCGTTTCTTAGTGAGCCTCTACATACTCGGATCAACCAACAGGCAAAAAGTCAGCTTTCTAGGTCTAGTGGTTTGAGCGCTGCAATGATGAGTCAATTTTGGATTATGTATAATAGATGAGACATTCCAGGTCGATTTGCTCGTAGAAATATGGAATATAGCTCTTCGTGCGCGTATCAATGCGAGGAGCAATGTTCGTGGTTTCCACTTGAAAGAATTGGGAACCGAACGCCACGTTTTAAGGCCCTAAAACGAACGGTTTTCGAGATATTGCCAGAAAACTATCCCCGGTCTGGGAAATTTCAGCGCTTGCCTTAGTAACATTGATTTGTTTCTCAGAGGGAACACAGTTATTTGGGAATATCTCCGAAACCGTTCATTTTAGGAACTTAAAAAGTATGTTTCGGGGTCCTTACAGGACCTCCGAGTATTGTTTCTCGTATCTGGCGGCTTAAAATTAGCTAAATCCGACCTTTGTACCGACTGTCCTTGCTCAGTGCCAAAGGGCCGAAAAAAGTCACAAATTGAATTTTCAAAAACCGTTTCTCAGTGGGTCTCTACAAACACGGGTCAACCAACATGCAAAATTTCAACTTTCTAGGTCTAGAGGTTTGAGCCCTGCGATGATGAGTCAATTTTGGATTATATATAATAGATGAGACTTTCCAAGTCGATTTGCTCGTAGAAATATGGAATATAGCTCTTCTTGCGCGTATCAATGCGAGGAGCAATTTTCTTGGTTTACACTTCAAAGAAGTGGGAACCGAACTCGCGTTTTAAGGTCCTAAAACGAACGGTTTTCGAGATATTGCCAGAAAACTATCCCCGGTCTGGGAAATTTCAGCGGTTGCCATAGTAACGTTGATCTGTTTCTCAGAGGGAACACAGTTATTTGGGAATATCTCTTAAATCGTTCATTTTAGGAACTTAAAAACTCTGCTTCGGGGTCCCTATAGGACCTCCGGGTATTCCTTCTCGCATCTGGCGGCTTAAAATTAGCTAAATCCGACCTTTGTACCGACTGTCCTTGCTCAGTGCCAAAGGGCCGAAAAAAATCACTTACAAATTGAATTTTCAAAAACCGTTTTAGTGGGTCTCTACATACTCGGATCAACCAACATGCAACATTTCTTCTTTCTAGGTCTAGTGGTTTGAGCCCTGCGTCGATGAGTTAATTTTGGATGGTCAATGACAAAAGACCGAAAAAAGTCACTTACAAATTGAATTTTTAAACACCGTTTCTTAGTGAGCCTCTAAATACT
The DNA here is from genome assembly GCA_946902985.2 of Meconema thalassinum. Classification (NCBI taxonomy): domain Eukaryota; kingdom Metazoa; phylum Arthropoda; class Insecta; order Orthoptera; family Tettigoniidae; genus Meconema; species Meconema thalassinum. The sequence goes on from OX336391.1 coordinate 222,712,385, forward strand.
CGGAACAACCAACATGCAAAATTTCAGCTTTCTAGGTCTAGTGGTTTGAGACCTGCGATGATGAGTCAATTTTGGATTATATATAATAGATGAGACATTCCAAGTCGATTTTCCCGTAGAAATATGGAATATAGCTCTTCTTGCGCGTATCAATGCGAGGAGCAATGTTCGTGGTTCCCACTTCGAAGTGGGAACCGAACCCCGCGTTTTAAGGCTCTAAAACGAACGGTTTTCGAGATATTGCCAGAAAACTATCCCCGGTCTGGGAAATTTCAGCGGTTGCCATAGTAACGTTGATCTGTTTCTCAGAGGGAACACTGTTATTTGGTAATATCTCCGAAACCGTTCATTTTATGAACTTAAAAAGTGTGTATCGGGGTCCCTACAGGACCTCCGAGTATTGTTTCTCGTATCTGGCGGCTTAAAATGAGCTAAATCCGACCTCTGCACCGACTGTCCCTGCTCGGTGCCAAAGGGCCGAAAAAAGTCACTTAAGAATTGAATTTTCAAAAACCGTTTCGTAGTGGGCCTCTACATACTACAGATCAAAATTGGCAAAAAAAAATATTCAGTTAACAAAAAACAAATTTATAAAGAAAATGAAAGCATACCGTGCAAAATAGAAAGAATCTTAATATTGTAAATTAGAGTAAAGATACGAAAGCTCGCTTACAATAACCAGCTCAAAGAGTATAAAATTAGACTCAAAATCACGATCGTATCCACCCCAAAAGCCACCTATATAAATAAAATATATCTCATTTTACGCGTATCAATGCGAGGAGCAATGTTCGTGGTTAGATGTGAGAACCGAAACCCGCGTTTTAAAGCCCAAAAACGAACGTTTCTCGAGATATTGCCAGAAAACTATCCCTGGTATGGGAAATTTCAGCGGTTGCCATAGTAACGTTGATCTGTTTCTCAGAGGGAACACAGTTATTTGGTAATATCTCCGAAACCGTTCATTTTATGAACTTAAAAAGTGTGTATCGGGGTCCCTACAGGACCTCCGAGTATTGTTTCTCGTATCTGGCGGCTTAAAATGAGCTAAATCCGACCTTTGTACCGACTGTCCTTGCTCGGTGCCAAAGGGCCGAAAAAGGTCACTTACGAATTGAATTTTCAAAAACCGTTTCTTAGGGGCTTCTACATACTCGGATCAACCAACATGCAACATTTCAGTTTTCTAGGTCTAGTGGTTTGAGCCCTGCGTCGATGAGTCAATTTTGGATGGTCAATGGCAAAGGGCCGAAAAAAGTCACTTACAAATTGAATTTATAAAAACCGTTTCTTAGTGAGCCTCTACATACTCGGATCAACCAACATGCAAAATTTCAGCTTTCTAGGTCCAGTGGTTTGAGCTCTGCGATGATGAGTCCATTTTGGATTATATATAATAGATGAGACATTCCAAGTCGATTTGCTCGTAAAAATATGGAAGATAGCTCGTCTTGCGCGTATCAATGTGAGGAGCAATGTTCGTGGTTCCCGCGTTTTAAGGCCCTAAAAAGAACGTTTTTTGAGATATTGCCAGAAATCTATCCCCGGTATGGGAAATATCAGCGGTTGTCATAGTAACGTTGATCTGTTTCTCAGAGGGAACACAGTTATTTGGGAATATCTCCGAAACCGTTCATTTTATGAACTTAAAAATTGTGTTTCGGGGTCCCTACAGGACCTCCGAGTATTGTTTCTCGTATCTGGCGGCTTAAAATGAGCTAAATCCGACCTTTGTACGGACTGTCCTTGCTCAATGACAAAAGACCGAAAAAAGTCACTTGCAAATTGAATTTTTAAACACCGTTCCTTAGTGAGCCTCTAAATACTCGGATCAACCAACATGCCAAATTTCAGCTTTCTAGGTCTAGTGGTTTGAGCCCTGCGATGATGAGTCAATTTTGGATTATATATAATATATGAGACTTTCCAAGTCGATTTGCTCGTAGAAATATGGAATATAGCTCTTCTTGAACGTATCAATGCGAGGAGCAATGTTCGTGGTTTCCACATCAAAGAAATGGGAACTGAACCCCGCGTTTTAAGGCCCTAAAACGAACGGTTTTCGAGATATTGCCAGAAAACGATCCCCGGTCTGGGAAATTTCAGCGGTGCCATAGTAACGTTGCTTTGTTTCTCAGAGGGAACACAGTTATTTGGGAATATCTCCTAAACCGTTCATTTTAGGAACTTAAAAATTGTGTTTCGGAGCCCCTACACGACCTCCGTGCATTATTTCTCGTATCTGGTGACTTAAAACGAGCTAAATCCTACCTCTGCACCGACTGTCCTTGCTCGGTGCCAAAGGGCCGAAAAAAGTCACTTAAGAATTGAATTTTCAAAAACCGTTTCTTAGTGGGCCTCTACATACTCGGATCAACCAGCATGCAACATTTCTGCTTTCTAGGTCTAGTGGCTTGAGCCCTACGTCGATAAGTCAATTTTGGATGGTCAATGACAAAGGGCCAAAAACGTCACTTACAAATTGAATTTTTAAAACCGTTTCTTAGTGAGCCTCTAAATACTCGGATCAACAAACATGAAAAATTTCAGCTTTCTAGGTCTAGTGGTTTGAGCCCTGCGTCGATGAGTCAATTTTTGATGGTCAATGACAAAGGGCCGAAAAAAGTCACTTAAAATTGAATTTTCAAAAACCGTTTCTTAGTAGCCTCTACATACTCGGATCGACCAACATGCAAAATGTCAGCTTTTTAGGTCTAGTGGTTTGAGCCCTGTGATGATAAGCCAATTTTGGATTATATACAATAGATGAGAATTTCCAAATCGGTTTACTCGTAGAAATATGGAATATAGCTCTTCGTGCGCGTATCAATGCGAGGAGCAATGTTTGTGGTTTCCACTTCAAAGAAGTGGGAACCGAACCCCGCGTTTTAAGGCCCAAAAACGAACGATTTTCGAGATATTGCCAGAAAACTATCCCCGGTCTGGGAAATTTCAGCGGATGCCATAGTAACGTTGATCTGTTTCTCAGAGGGAAAACAGCTATTTGGGAATATCTCCGAAACCGTTCATTTTAGGAACTTAAAAAGTGTGTTTCGGGGACCCTACAGGACCTCCGAGTATTATTTCTCGTATCTGGCGGCTAAAAATGAGCTAAATCCGACCTTTGTACGGACTGTCCTTGCTCTGTGCCAAAGGGCCGAAAAAAGTCACTTACGAAATGAATTTTCAAAAACCGTTCCTAAGTGGGCCTCTACATACTCGGATCAACATTCATGCAACATTTCTTCTTTCTAGGTCTAGTAGTTTGAGCCCTCTGTCGATGAGTCAATTTTGGTTGGTCAATGCCAAAGGGCCGAAAAAAGTCACTTACAAATTGAATTTTCAAAAACCGTTTCTTAGTGAGCCTCTACATACTCGGATCAACCAACATGCAAAATGTCAGCTTTCTAGGTCTAGTGGTTTGAGCGCTGCGATGATGAGTCAATTTTGAATTATGTATAATAGATGAGACATTCCAGGTCGATTTGCTCGTAGAAATATGGAATATAGCTCTTCGTGCGCGTATCAATGCGAGGAGCAATGTTCGTGGTTTCCACTTGAAAGAATTGGGAACCGAACGCCACGTTTTAAGGCCCCAAAAAGGAACGGTTTTCGAGATATTGCCAGAAATCTATCCCCGGTCTGGGAAATTTCAGCGCTTGCCTTAGTAACATTGATTTGTTTCTCAGAGGGAACACAGTTATTTGGGAATATCTCCGAAACCGTTCATTTTAGGAACTTAAAAAGTATGTTTCGGGGTCCCTACAGGACCTCCGAGTATTGTTTCTCGTATCTGGCGGCTTAAAATGAGTTAATCCGACCTTTGTACCGACTGTCCTTGCTCAGTGCCAAAGGGCCGAAAAAAGTCACTTACAAATTGAATTTTCAAAAACCCTTTCTTAGTGGGCCTCTACATACTCGGATCAACCAACATTCAACATTTCTGCTTTCTAGGTCTAGTGGCTTGAGCCCTGCGTCGATGAGTCAATTTTGGATGGTCAGTGCCAAAAGGCCGAAAAAAGTCAGTTACAAATTGAATTTTCAAAAACCGTTTCTTAGTGAGCCTCTACATACTCGGATCAACCAACATGCAAAATTTCAGCTTTCTACGTCTAGTGATTTGAGCCCTGCGATGATGAGTCAATTTTGGATTATATATAATAGATGAGACTTTCCAAGTCGATTTGCTCGTAGAAATATGGAATATAGCTCTTCTTGCGCGTATCAATGCGAGGAGCAATGTTCGTGGTTTCCACATCAAAGAAATGGGAACTGAACCCCGCGTTTTAAGGCCCTAAAACGAACGGTTTTCGAGATATTGCCAGAAAACGATCCCCGGTCTGGGAAATTTCTCCGGTGCCATAGTAACGTTGATTTGTTTCTCAGAGGGAACACAGTTATTTGGGAATATCTCCGAAACCGTTCATTTTAGGAACTTAAAAATTGTGTTTCGGGGCCCCTACACGACCTCCGTGTATTATTTCTCGTATCTGGTGACTTAAAATGAGCTAAATCCGACCTCTGCACCGACTGTCCTTGCTCGGTGCCAAAGGGCCGAAAAAAGTCACTTAAGAATTGAATTTTCAAAAACCGTTTCTTAGTGGGCCTCTACATACTCGGATCAACCAACATGCAATATTTCTGCTTTCTAGGTCTAGTGGCTTGAGCCCTGCGTCGATAAGTCAATTTTGGATGGTCAATGACAAAGGGCCGAAAAAAGTCACTTACAAATTGAATTTTTAAAACCGTTTCTTAGTGAGCCTCTAAATACTCGGATCAACAAACATGAAACATTTCAGCTTTCTAGGTCTAGTGGTTTGAGCCCTGCGTCGATGAGTCAATTTTGGATGGTCAATGACAAAGGGCCGAAAAAAGTCACTTAAAAATTGAATTTTCAAAAACCGTTCCTTAATGAGGCTCTAAATACTCGGATCAACCAACATGCAAAATGTCAGCTTTCTAGGTCTAGTGGTTTGAGCCTTTCGATTATGAGTCAATTTTGGATTATATTTAATAGATGAGACATTCCAAGTCGATTTTCCCGTAGAAATATGGAATATAGCTCTTCTTGCGCGTATCAATGCGAGGAGCAATGTTCGTGGTTTCCACATCAAAGAAATGGGAACTGAACCCCGCGTTTTAAGGCCCTAAAACGAACGGTTTTCGAGATATTACCAGAAAACGATCCCCGGTCTGGGAAATATCAGCGGTGCCATAGTAACGTTGATTTGTTTCTCAGAGGGAACACAGTTATTTGGGAATATCTCCTAAACCGTTCATTTTAGGAAATTAAAAATTGTGTTTCGGGGCCCCTACACGATCTCCGTGTATTATTTCTCGTATCTGGTGACTTAAAATGAGCTAAATCCTACCTCTGCACCGACTGTCCTTGCTCGGTGCCAAAGGGCCGAAAATATGCACTTAAGAATTGAATTTTCAAAAACCGTTTCTTAGTGGGCCTCTACATACTCGGATCAACCAACATGCAACATTTCTGCTTTCTAGGTCTAGTGGCTTGAGCCCTACGTCGATAAGTCAATTTTGGATGGTCAATGACAAAGGGCCGAAAAACGTCACTTACAAATTGAATTTTTAAAACCGTTTCTTAGTTAGCCTCTAAATACTCGGATCAACAAACATGAAAAATTTCAGCTTTCTAGGTCTAGTGGTTTGAGCCCTGCGTCGATGAGTCAATTTTGGTTGGTCAATGACAAAGGGCCGAAAAAATCACTTAAAAATTGAATTTTCAAAAACCGTTTCTTAGTAGCCTCTACATACTCGGATCGACCAACATGCAAAATGTCAGCTTTTTAGGTCTAGTGGTTTGAGCTCTGCGATGATGAGCCAATTTTGGATTATATATAATAGATGAGAATTTCCAAATCGATTTGCTCGCAGAAATATGGAATATAGCTCTTCGTGCGCGTATCAATGCGAGGAGCAATCTTCGTGGTTTCCACTTCAAAGAAGTGGAAATCGAACCCCGCGTTTTAAGGCCCAAAAACGAACGATTTTCGAGATATTGCCAGAAATCTATCCCCGGTCTGGGAAATTTCAGCGGATGCCATAGTAACGTTGATCTGTTTCTCAGAGGGAACACAGCTATTTGGGAATATCTCCGAAACCGTTCATTTTAGGAACTTAAAAAGTGTGTTTCGGGGACCCTACAGGACCTCCGAGTATTATTTCTCGTACCTGGCGGCTAAAAATGAGCTAAATCCGACCTTTGTTCCGACTGTCCTTGCTCTGTGCCAAAGTGCCGAAAAAAGTCACTTACGAATTGAATTTTCAAAAACCGTTCCTAAGTGGGCCTCTACATACTCGGGTCAACCAACATGCAACATTTCATCTTTCTAGGTCTAGTGGTTTGAGCCCTGCGTCGATGAGTTAATTTTGGATGGTCAATGACAAAAGACCGAAAAAAGTCACTTACAAATTGTATTTTTAAAACCGTTTCTTAGTGAGCCTCTAAATACTCGGATCAACCAACATGCAAAATTTCAGCTTTCTAGGTCTAGTGGTTTGAGCCCTGCGATGATGAGTCAATTTTGGATTATATATAATAGATGAGACATTCCAATTCGATTTTCCCGTAGAAATATGGAATATAGCTCTTCTTGCGCGTATCAATGCGAGGAGCAATGTTCGTGGTTTCCACTTCAAAGAAGTTGGAACCGAACCCCGCGTTTTAAGGCTCTAAAACGAACGGTTTTCGAGATATTGCCAGAAAACTATCCCCGGTCTGGGAAATTTCAGCGGTTGCCAGAGTAACGTTGATCGGTTTCTCAGAGGGAACACAGTTATTTGGGAATATCTCCGAAACCGTTCATTTTAGGAACTTAAAAACTGTGCTTCGGGGTCCCTACAGGACATCCGTGAATTCCTTCTCGCATCTGGCGTCTTAAAATTAGCTAAATCCGACCTTTGTACCGACTGTCCTTGCTCAGTGCCAAAGGGCCGAAAAAGGTCACTTAAAAATTGAATTTTCAAAAACCGTTTCTTAGTGAGCCTCTAAATACTCGGATAAACCAACATGCAAAATTTCAGCTTTCTGGGTCTAGTGGTTTGAGCCCTGTGATGATGAGTCAATTTTGGATTATATATAATGGATGAGAATTTCCAAGTCGATTTGCCCGTAGAAATATGGAATATAGCTCTTCTTGCGCGTATCAATGCGAGGAGCAATGTTCGTGGTTTCCACTTCAAAGAAGTTGGAACCGAACCCCGCGTTTTAAGGCCCTAAAACGAACGGTTTTCGAGATATTGCCAAAAAACTATCCCCGGTCTGGGAAATTTCAGCGGTTGCCATAATAACGTTGATCTGTTTCTCAGAGGGAACACAGTTATTTGGGAATATCTCCTAAACCGTTCATTTTAGGAACTTAAAATTTTCTTTCGGGGTCCCTACAGGACCTCCGAGTATTGTTTCTCCTATCTGGCGGCTTAAAATGAGCTCAATCCGACCATTGTACCGACTGTCCTTGCTCAGTGCCAAAGGGCCGAGAAAAGTCACTTTCATATTGAATTTTCAAAAACTGTTTCTTAGTGGGCCTCTACATACTCGGATCAACCTACATGCAACATTTCTGCTTTCTAGGTCTAGTGGTTTGAACCCTGCGTCGATGAGTCAATTTTGGATGGTCAAAGCCAAAGGGCCGAAAAAAGTCACTTACAAATTGAATTTTCAAAAACCGCTTCTTAGTGAGCCTCTACATACTCGTATCAACCAACATGCAAAATTTCAGCTTTCTAGGTCTAGTGATTTGAGCCCTGCGATGATGAGTCAATTTTGGATTATATATAATATATGAGACATTCCAAGTCGATTTGCTCGTAGAAATATGGAATATAGCTCTCCTTGCACGTATCAATGCGAGGAGCAATGTTCGTGGTTTCCACTTCAAAGAAGTTGGAACCGAACCCCGCGTTTTAAGGCCCTAAAACGAACGGTTTTCGAGATATTGCCAAAAAACTATCCCCGGTCTGGGAAATTTCAGCGGTTGCCATAATAACGTTGATCTGTTTCTCAGAGGGAACACAGTTATTTGGGAATATCTCCTAAACCGTTCATTTTAGGAACTTAAAATTTTCTTTCGGGGTCCCTACAGGACCTCCGAGTATTGCTTCTCGTATCTGGCGGCTTAAAATGAGCTAAATCCGACCTTTGTACGGACTGTCCTTGCTCAATGACAAAAGACCGAAAAAAGTCACTTGCAAATTGAATTTTTAAACACCGTTCCTTAGTGAGCCTCTAAATACTCGGATCAACCAACATGCCAAATTTCAGCTTTCTAGGTCTAGTGGTTTGAGCCCTGCGATGATGAGTCAATTTTGGATTATATATAATATATGAGACTTTCCAAGTCGATTTGCTCGTAGAAATATGGAATATAGCTCTTCTTGAACGTATCAATGCGAGGAGCAATGTTCGTGGTTTCCACATCAAAGAAATGGGAACTGAACCCCGCGTTTTAAGGCCCTAAAACGAACGGTTTTCGAGATATTGCCAGAAAACGATCCCCGGTCTGGGAAATTTCAGCGGTGCCATAGTAACGTTGCTTTGTTTCTCAGAGGGAACACAGTTATTTGGGAATATCTCCTAAACCGTTCATTTTAGGAACTTAAAAATTGTGTTTCGGAGCCCCTACACGACCTCCGTGCATTATTTCTCGTATCTGGTGACTTAAAACGAGCTAAATCCTACCTCTGCACCGACTGTCCTTGCTCGGTGCCAAAGGGCCGAAAAAAGTCACTTAAGAATTGAATTTTCAAAAACCGTTTCTTAGTGGGCCTCTACATACTCGGATCAACCAGCATGCAACATTTCTGCTTTCTAGGTCTAGTGGCTTGAGCCCTACGTCGATAAGTCAATTTTGGATGGTCAATGACAAAGGGCCAAAAACGTCACTTACAAATTGAATTTTTAAAACCGTTTCTTAGTGAGCCTCTAAATACTCGGATCAACAAACATGAAAAATTTCAGCTTTCTAGGTCTAGTGGTTTGAGCCCTGCGTCGATGAGTCAATTTTTGATGGTCAATGACAAAGGGCCGAAAAAAGTCACTTAAAATTGAATTTTCAAAAACCGTTTCTTAGTAGCCTCTACATACTCGGATCGACCAACATGCAAAATGTCAGCTTTTTAGGTCTAGTGGTTTGAGCCCTGTGATGATAAGCCAATTTTGGATTATATACAATAGATGAGAATTTCCAAATCGGTTTACTCGTAGAAATATGGAATATAGCTCTTCGTGCGCGTATCAATGCGAGGAGCAATGTTTGTGGTTTCCACTTCAAAGAAGTGGGAACCGAACCCCGCGTTTTAAGGCCCAAAAACGAACGATTTTCGAGATATTGCCAGAAAACTATCCCCGGTCTGGGAAATTTCAGCGGATGCCATAGTAACGTTGATCTGTTTCTCAGAGGGAAAACAGCTATTTGGGAATATCTCCGAAACCGTTCATTTTAGGAACTTAAAAAGAGTGTTTCGGGGACCCTACAGGACCTCCGAGTATTATTTCTCGTATCTGGCGGCTAAAAATGAGCTAAATCCGACCTTTGTACGGACTGTCCTTGCTCTGTGCCAAAGGGCCGAAAAAAGTCACTTACGAAATGAATTTTCAAAAACCGTTCCTAAGTGGGCCTCTACATACTCGGATCAACATTCATGCAACATTTCTTCTTTCTAGGTCTAGTAGTTTGAGCCCTCTGTCGATGAGTCAATTTTGGTTGGTCAATGCCAAAGGGCCGAAAAAAGTCACTTACAAATTGAATTTTCAAAAACCGTTTCTTAGTGAGCCTCTACATACTCGGATCAACCAACATGCAAAATGTCAGCTTTCTAGGTCTAGTGGTTTGAGCGCTGCGATGATGAGTCAATTTTGAATTATGTATAATAGATGAGACATTCCAGGTCGATTTGCTCGTAGAAATATGGAATATAGCTCTTCGTGCGCGTATCAATGCGAGGAGCAATGTTCGTGGTTTCCACTTGAAAGAATTGGGAACCGAACGCCACGTTTTAAGGCCCCAAAAAGGAACGGTTTTCGAGATATTGCCAGAAATCTATCCCCGGTCTGGGAAATTTCAGCGCTTGCCTTAGTAACATTGATTTGTTTCTCAGAGGGAACACAGTTATTTGGGAATATCTCCGAAACCGTTCATTTTAGGAACTTAAAAAGTATGTTTCGGGGTCCCTACAGGACCTCCGAGTATTGTTTCTCGTATCTGGCGGCTTAAAATGAGTTAATCCGACCTTTGTACCGACTGTCCTTGCTCAGTGCCAAAGGGCCGAAAAAAGTCACTTACAAATTGAATTTTCAAAAACCCTTTCTTAGTGGGCCTCTACATACTCGGATCAACCAACATTCAACATTTCTGCTTTCTAGGTCTAGTGGCTTGAGCCCTGCGTCGATGAGTCAATTTTGGATGGTCAGTGCCAAAGGGCCGAAAAAAGTCAGTTACAAATTGAATTTTCAAAAACCGTTTCTTAGTGAGCCTCTACATACTCGGATCAACCAACATGCAAAATTTCAGCTTTCTACGTCTAGTGATTTGAGCCCTGCGATGATGAGTCAATTTTGGATTATATATAATAGATGAGACTTTCCAAGTCGATTTGCTCGTAGAAATATGGAATATAGCTCTTCTTGCGCGTATCAATGCGAGGAGCAATGTTCGTGGTTTCCACATCAAAGAAATGGGAACTGAACCCCGCGTTTTAAGGCCCTAAAACGAACGGTTTTCGAGATATTGCCAGAAAACGATCCCCGGTCTGGGAAATTTCTGCGGTGCCATAGTAACGTTGATTTGTTTCTCAGAGGGAACACAGTTATTTGGGAATATCTCCGAAACCGTTCATTTTAGGAACTTAAAAATTGTGTTTCGGGGCCCCTACACGACCTCCGTGTATTATTTCTCGTATCTGGTGACTTAAAATGAGCTAAATCCGACCTCTGCACCGACTGTCCTTGCTCGGTGCCAAAGGGCCGAAAAAAGTCACTTAAGAATTGAATTTTCAAAAACCGTTTCTTAGTGGGCCTCTACATACTCGGATCAACCAACATGCAATATTTCTGCTTTCTAGGTCTAGTGGCTTGAGCCCTGCGTCGATAAGTCAATTTTGGATGGTCAATGACAAAGGGCCGAAAAACGTCACTTACAAATTGAATTTTTAAAACCGTTTCTTAGTGAGCCTCTAAATACTCGGATCAACAAACATGAAACATTTCAGCTTTCTAGGTCTAGTGGTTTGAGCCCTGCGTCGATGAGTCAATTTTGGATGGTCAATGACAAAGGGCCGAAAAAAGTCACTTAAAAATTGAATTTTCAAAAACCGTTCCTTAATGAGGCTCTAAATACTCGGATCAACCAACATGCAAAATGTCAGCTTTCTAGGTCTAGTGGTTTGAGCCTTTCGATTATGAGTCAATTTTGGATTATATTTAATAGATGAGACATTCCAAGTCGATTTTCCCGTAGAAATATGGAATATAGCTCTTCTTGCGCGTATCAATGCGAGGAGCAATGTTCGTGGTTTCCACATCAAAGAAATGGGAACTGAACCCCGCGTTTTAAGGCCCTAAAACGAACGGTTTTCGAGATATTACCAGAAAACGATCCCCGGTCTGGGAAATATCAGCGGTGCCATAGTAACGTTGATTTGTTTCTCAGAGGGAACACAGTTATTTGGGAATATCTCCTAAACCGTTCATTTTAGGAAATTAAAAATTGTGTTTCGGGGCCCCTACACGACCTCCGTGTATTATTTCTCGTATCTGGTGACTTAAAATGAGCTAAATCCTACCTCTGCACCGACTGTCCTTGCTCGGTGCCAAAGGGCCGAAAATATGCACTTAAGAATTGAATTTTCAAAAACCGTTTCTTAGTGGGCCTCTACATACTCGGATCAACCAACATGCAACATTTCTGCTTTCTAGGTCTAGTGGCTTGAGCCCTACGTCGATAAGTCAATTTTGGATGGTCAATGACAAAGGGCCGAAAAACGTCACTTACAAATTGAATTTTTAAAACCGTTTCTTAGTTAGCCTCTAAATACTCGGATCAACAAACATGAAAAATTTCAGCTTTCTAGGTCTAGTGGTTTGAGCCCTGCGTCGATGAGTCAATTTTGGTTGGTCAATGACAAAGGGCCGAAAAAATCACTTAAAAATTGAATTTTCAAAAACCGTTTCTTAGTAGCCTCTACATACTCGGATCGACCAACATGCAAAATGTCAGCTTTTTAGGTCTAGTGGTTTGAGCTCTGCGATGATGAGCCAATTTTGGATTATATATAATAGATGAGAATTTCCAAATCGATTTGCTCGCAGAAATATGGAATATAGCTCTTCGTGCGCGTATCAATGCGAGGAGCAATCTTCGTGGTTTCCACTTCAAAGAAGTGGAAATCGAACCCCGCGTTTTAAGGCCCAAAAACGAACGATTTTCGAGATATTGCCAGAAATCTATCCCCGGTCTGGGAAATTTCAGCGGATGCCATAGTAACGTTGATCTGTTTCTCAGAGGGAACACAGCTATTTGGGAATATCTCCGAAACCGTTCATTTTAGGAACTTAAAAAGTGTGTTTCGGGGACCCTACAGGACCTCCGAGTATTATTTCTCGTACCTGGCGGCTAAAAATGAGCTAAATCCGACCTTTGTTCCGACTGTCCTTGCTCTGTGCCAAAGTGCCGAAAAAAGTCACTTACGAATTGAATTTTCAAAAACCGTTCCTAAGTGGGCCTCTACATACTCGGGTCAACCAACATGCAACATTTCATCTTTCTAGGTCTAGTGGTTTGAGCCCTGCGTCGATGAGTTAATTTTGGATGGTCAATGACAAAAGACCGAAAAAAGTCACTTACAAATTGTATTTTTAAAACCGTTTCTTAGTGAGCCTCTAAATACTCGGATCAACCAACATGCAAAATTTCAGCTTTCTAGGTCTAGTGGTTTGAGCCCTGCGATGATGAGTCAATTTTGGATTATATATAATAGATGAGACATTCCAATTCGATTTTCCCGTAGAAATATGGAATATAGCTCTTCTTGCGCGTATCAATGCGAGGAGCAATGTTCGTGGTTTCCACTTCAAAGAAGTTGGAACCGAACCCCGCGTTTTAAGGCTCTAAAACGAACGGTTTTCGAGATATTGCCAGAAAACTATCCCCGGTCTGGGAAATTTCAGCGGTTGCCAGAGTAACGTTGATCGGTTTCTCAGAGGGAACACAGTTATTTGGGAATATCTCCGAAACCGTTCATTTTAGGAACTTAAAAACTGTGCTTCGGGGTCCCTACAGGACATCCGTGAATTCCTTCTCGCATCTGGCGTCTTAAAATTAGCTAAATCCGACCTTTGTACCGACTGTCCTTGCTCAGTGCCAAAGGGCCGAAAAAGGTCACTTAAAAATTGAATTTTCAAAAACCGTTTCTTAGTGAGCCTCTAAATACTCGGATAAACCAACATGCAAAATTTCAGCTTTCTGGGTCTAGTGGTTTGAGCCCTGTGATGATGAGTCAATTTTGGATTATATATAATGGATGAGAATTTCCAAGTCGATTTGCCCGTAGAAATATGGAATATAGCTCTTCTTGCGCGTATCAATGCGAGGAGCAATGTTCGTGGTTTCCACTTCAAAGAAGTTGGAACCGAACCCCGCGTTTTAAGGCCCTAAAACGAACGGTTTTCGAGATATTGCCAAAAAACTATCCCCGGTCTGGGAAATTTCAGCGGTTGCCATAATAACGTTGATCTGTTTCTCAGAGGGAACACAGTTATTTGGGAATATCTCCTAAACCGTTCATTTTAGGAACTTAAAATTTTCTTTCGGGGTCCCTACAGGACCTCCGAGTATTGTTTCTCCTATCTGGCGGCTTAAAATGAGCTCAATCCGACCATTGTACCGACTGTCCTTGCTCAGTGCCAAAGGGCCGAGAAAAGTCACTTTCATATTGAATTTTCAAAAACTGTTTCTTAGTGGGCCTCTACATACTCGGATCAACCTACATGCAACATTTCTGCTTTCTAGGTCTAGTGGTTTGAACCCTGCGTCGATGAGTCAATTTTGGATGGTCAAAGCCAAAGGGCCGAAAAAAGTCACTTACAAATTGAATTTTCAAAAACCGCTTCTTAGTGAGCCTCTACATACTCGTATCAACCAACATGCAAAATTTCAGCTTTCTAGGTCTAGTGATTTGAGCCCTGCGATGATGAGTCAATTTTGGATTATATATAATATATGAGACATTCCAAGTCGATTTGCTCGTAGAAATATGGAATATAGCTCTCCTTGCACGTATCAATGCGAGGAGCAATGTTCGTGGTTTCCACTTCAAAGAAGTTGGAACCGAACCCCGCGTTTTAAGGCCCTAAAACGAACGGTTTTCGAGATATTGCCAAAAAACTATCCCCGGTCTGGGAAATTTCAGCGGTTGCCATAATAACGTTGATCTGTTTCTCAGAGGGAACACAGTTATTTGGGAATATCTCCTAAACCGTTCATTTTAGGAACTTAAAATTTTCTTTCGGGGTCCCTACAGGACCTCCGAGTATTGCTTCTCGAATCTGGTGGCTTAAAATTAGCTAAATCCGACCTTTGTACCGACTGTCCTTGCTCAGTGCCAAAGGGCCGAAAAAAGTCACTTACAAATTGAATTTTCAAAAACCGTTTCTTAGTGGGCCTCAACATACTCGGATCAACCAACCTGCAACATATCAGCTTTCTAGGTCTAGTGGTTTGAGCCCTGCATCGATGAGTCAATTTTGGATGGTCAATGCCAATGGGCCGAAAAAAGTCACCTACAAATTGAATTTTCAAAAACCGTTTCTTAGTAGCCTCTACATACTCGGATCAACCAACATGCAAAATTTCAGCTTTCTAGGTCTAGTGGTTTGAGCCCTGCGATGATGAGTCAATTTTGGATTATATATAATAGATGAGACTTTCCAAGTCGATTTGCTCGTAGAAATATGGAATATAGCTCTTCTTGCGCGTATCAATGCGAGGAGCAATGTTCGTTGTTTCCACTTCAAAGAAGTGGGAAACGAACCTCGCGTTTTAATGCCCTAAAACGAACGGTTTTCGAGATATTGTCAGAAAACTATCCCCGGTCTGGGAAATTTCAGCGGTTGCCATAGTAACGTTCACCTATTTCCCAGAGGGAACACAGTTATTTGGGAATATCTCCAAAACCGTTCATTTTAGGAACTTAAAAAGTGTGTTTCGGGGCCCCTACACGACCTCCGAGTATTATTTCTCGTATCTGGCGTCTTAAAATGAGCTAAATTCGACCTTTGTACCGACTGTCCTTGCTCGGTGCTAAAGGGGCGAAAAAAGTCACTTACGTATTGAATTTTCAAAAACCGTTTCTTAGTGGGCCTCTACATACCCGGATCTACCAACATGCAACATTTCTGCTTTCTAGGTCTAGTGGTTTGAGCCCTGCGTCGATGAGTCCATTTTGGTTGGTCAATGACAAAGGGCCGTAAAAAGTCACTTATAAATTGAATTTTCAAAAACCGTTTCTTAGTGAGCCTCTAAATACTCGGATCAACCAACATGCAAAATGTCAGCTTTCTAGGTCTAGTGGTTTGATCCCTGCGATAATAAGTCAATTTTGGTTTATATATAATAGATGAGACTTTCCAAATCGATTTGCTCGTAGAAATATGGAATATAGCTCTTCGTGCGCGTATCAATGCGAGGAGCAATGTTCGTGGTTTCCACTTCAAAGATGTGGGAATCGAACCCCGCGTTTTATGGCCCAAAATCGATCGATTTTCGAGATATTGCCAGAAAACTATCCCCGGTCTGTTAAATTTCAACGGTTGCCATAGTAACGGTGATCTGTTTCTCAGAGGGAACACAGTTATTTGGGAATATCTCCTAAACCGTTCAATTTAGGAACTTAAAAACTGTGTTTCGGGGTCCCTACAGGACCTCCGAGTATTCCTTCTCGCATCTGGCGGCTTAAAATTAGCTACATCCGACCTTTGTACCGACTGTCCTTGCTCAGTGCCAAAGGGCCGAAAAAAGTCACTTACAAATTGAATTTTCAAAAACTGTTTCTTAGTGGGTCTCTAGATACTCGGATCAACCAACATGCAAAATTTCAGCTTTCTAGGTCTAGTGATTTGAGCCCTGCGATGATGAGTCAATTTTGGATTATATATAATATATGAGACATTCCAAGTCGATTTGCTCGTAGAAATATGGAATATAGCTCTCCTTGCACGTATCAATGAGAGGAGCAATGTTCGTGGTTTCCACATCAAAGAAGTGGGAACTGAACCCCGCGTTTTAATGCCCTAAAACGAACGGTTTTCGAGATAATGCTAGAAAACGATCCCCGGTCTGGGAAATTTCAGCGGTGCCATACTAACGTTGATATGTTTCTCAGAGGGAACACAGTTATTTGGGAATATCTCCTAAACCGTTCATTTTAGGAACTTGAAAATTGTGTTTCGGGGCTCCTACACGACCTCCGTGTATTATATCTCGTATCTGGCGGCTTAAAATGAGCTAAATCCGACCTCTGCACCGACTGTCCTTGCTCGGTGCCAAAGGGCCGAAAAAAGTCACTTAAGAATTGAATTTTCAAAATCCGTTTCTTAGTGGGCCTCTACATACTCGGATCAACCTACATGCAACATTTCTGCTTTCTAGGTCTAGTGGCTTGAGCCCTGCGTCGATAAGTCAATTTTGGATGGTCAATGACAAAGGGCCGAAAAAAGTCACTTACAAATTGAATTTTTAAAACCGTTTCTTAGCGAGCCTCTAAATACTCGGATCAACAAACATGAAAAATTTCAGCTTTCTAGGTCTAGTGGTTTGAGCCCTGCGTCGATGAGTCAATTTTGGATGGTCAATGACAAAGGGCCGAAAAAAGTCACTTAAAAATTGAATTTTCAAGAACGGTTCCTTAATGAGGCTCTAAATACTCGGATCAACCAACATGCAAAATGTCAGCATTCTAGGTCTAGTGGTTTGAGCCCTGCGATGATGAGTCAATTTTGGATTATATATAATAGATGAGAATTTCCAAATCGATTTGCTCGCAGAAATATGGAATATAGCTCTTCGTGCGCGTATCAATGCGAGGAGCAATCTTCGTGGTTTCCACTTCAAAGAAGTGGGAACCGAACCCCGCGTTTTAAGGCCCAAAAACGAACGATTTTCGAGATATTGCCAGAAAACTATCCCCGGTCTAGGAAATTTCGGCGGTTGCCATAGTAACGTTGATCTGTTTCTCAGAGGGAACACAGTTATTTGGGAATATCTCCTAAACCGTTCATTTTAGGAACTTAAAAACTGTGCTTCGGGGTCCCTACAGGACCTCCGAGTATTCCTTCTCGCATCTGGCGGCTTAAAATTAGCTAAATCCGACCTTTGTACCGACTGTCCTTGCTCAGTGCCAATGGGCCGAAAAAAGTCACTTACAAATTGAATTTTCAAAAACCGTTTCTTAGTGGGCCTCTACAAACACGGATCAACCAACATGCAACATTTCAGCTTTCTAGGTCTAGTGGTTTGAGCCTTGCGTCGATGAGTCCATTTTGGATGGTCAATGACACAGGGCCGAAAAAAGTCACTTACAAATTGAATTTTCAAAAACCGATTCTTAGTGAGCCTCTACATACTCGAATCAACCAACATGCAAAATGTTAGCTTTCTTAGTCTAGTGGTTTGAGCCCTGCGATGATGAGTCAATTTTGGATTATATATAATAGATGAGACTTTCCAAGTTGATTTGCTCGTAGAAATATGGAGTTTTTCGAGATATAGCCAGAAAACTAACCCCGGTATGGGAAATTTCAGCGGTTGCCTTGGTAACGTTGATCTGTTTCTCAGAAGGAACACAGTTATTTGGGAATATCTCTGAAACCGTTCCTTTTAGGAACTTAAAAAGTGCGTTTCGGGGTCCCTACAGGACCTCCGAATATTGTTTCCCGTATCTGGTGGCATAAAATGGGCTAAATCCAACCTTTGCACCGACTGTCCTTGCTCAGTGCCAAAGGGCCGAAAAAAGTCACTTAAAAATTGAATTTTCAAAAATTGTTTCTTAGTGAGCCTCTAAATACTCGGATAAACCAACATGCAAAATTTCAGCTTTCTAGGTCTAGTGGTTTGAGCCCTGTGATGATGAGTCAATTTTGGTTTATATATAATGGATGCGAATTTCCAAGTCGATTTGCCCGTAGAAATATTGATTATAGCTCTTCTTGCGCGTATCAATGCGAGGAGCAATGCTCGTGGTTTCCACTTCAGAGAAGTTGGAACCAAATCCCGCGTTTTAAGGCCCTAAAACGAACGGTTTTCGAGATATTGCCAGAAAACTAACCCCGGTCTCGGAAATTTCAGCGGTTGCCATAGTAACGTTGATCTGTTTCTCAGAGGGAACACAGTTTTTTGGGAATATCTCCTAAACCGTTCATTTTAGGAACTTAAAAAGTGTGTATCGGGGTCCCCACAGGACCTCCGAGTATTCTTTCTCGCATCTGGCGACTTAAAATTAACTAAATCCGAGCTTTATACCGACTGTCCTTGCTCGATGACAAAGGGCCGAAAAAAGTCACTTACGAATTGAATTTTCAAAAACCGTTTTTTAGTGGGCCTCTACATACTCGGATCAACCAACATGCAACATTTCTGCATTCTAGGTCTAGTGGCTTGAGCCCTGCGTCGATGAGTCAATTTTGGATGGTCAATGACAAAGGGCCGAAAAAAGTCACTTACAAATTGAATTTTTAAAACCGTTCCTTAGTGAGCCTCTAAATACTCGGATCAACAAACATGAAAAATTTCAGTTTCTAGGTCTAGTGGTTTGAGCCCTGCGTCGATGAGTCAATTTTGAATGGTCAATGACAAAGGGCCGAAAAAAGTCACTTAAAAATTGAATTTTCAAAAACCGTTTCTTAGTAGCCTCTACATACTCGGATCGACCAACATGCAAAATGTCAGCTTTTTATGTCTAGTGTTTTGAGCCCTGCGATGATGAGCCAATTTTGGATTATATACAATAGATGAGAATTTCCAAATCGGTTTACTCGTAGAAATATGGAATATAGCTCTTCGTGCGCGTATCAATGCGAGGAGCAATGTTTGTGGTTTCCACTTCAAAGAAGTGGGAACCGAACCCCGCGTTTTAAGGCCCAAAAACGAACGATTTTCGAGATATTGCCAGAAATCTATCCCCGGTCTGGGAAATTTCAGCGGTTGCCATAGTAACGTTGATCTGTTTCTCAGAGGGAACACAGTTATTTGGGAATATCTCCTAGACCATTCATTTTAGGAACTTGAAAACTGTGTTTCGGGGTCCCTACAGGACCTCCGAGTATTCCTTCTCGCATCTGAAAGCTTAAAATTAGTTAAATCCGACCATTGTACCGACTGCCCTTGCTCAGTGCAAAAGGGCCGAAAAAGGTCACTTACAAATTGAATTTTCAAAAACCGTTTCTTAGTGGGCCACTACGTACACGGTACAATCAACATGCAACATTTCAGCTTTCTAGGTCGAGTGGTTTGAGCCTTGCGTCGATGAGTCAATTTTGGAAGGTCAATGACACTTGGGCCGAAAAAAGTCACTTACAAATTGAATTTTCACAAACGGATTCTTAGTGAGCCTCTACATACTCGAATCAACCAACATGCAAAATGTTAGCTTTCTAGGTCTAGTGGTTTGAGCCCTGCGATGATGAGTCAATTTTGGATTATATATAATAGATGAGACTTTCCAAGTTGATTTGCTCGTAGAAATATGGAGTTTTCGAGATATTGCCAGGAAACTATCCCCGGTATGGGAAATTTCATCGGTTGCCTTATTAACGTTGATCTGTTTCTCAGAGGGAACACAGTTATTTGGGAATATCTCTGAAACCGTTCATTTTAGGAACTTAAAAACTGTGTTTCGGGGTCCCTACAGGACATCCGAATATTGTTTCTCGTATCTGGTGGCTTAAAATGAGCTAAATCCGACCTTTGTACCGACTGCCCTTGCTCAGTGCCAAAGGGACGAAAAAAGTCACTTAAAAATTGAATTTTCAAAAACCGTTTCTTAGTGAGCCTCTAAATACTCGGATAAACCAACATGCAAATTTTCAGCTTTCTAGGTCTAGTGGTTTGAGCCCTGCGATGATGAGTCAATTTTGGATTATATATAATGGATGAGAATTTCCAAGTCGATTTGCCCGTAGAAATATGGAATATAGCTCTTCTTGCGCGTATCAATGCGAGGAGCAATGTTCGTGGTTTCCACTTCAAAGAAGTTGGAACCGAACCCCGCGTTCTTAGGCCCTAAAACGAACGGTTTTCGAGATATTGCCAGAAAACTATCCCCGGTCTGGGAAATTTCAGCGGTTGCCATAGTAACGTTGATCTGTTTCTCAGAGGGAACACAGTTATTTGGGAATATCTCCTAAACCGTTCATTATAGGAAATTAAAAATTTTCTTTCGGGGTCCCTACAGGACCTCCGAGTATTGTTTCTCGTATCTGGTGGCTTAAAATTAGCTAAATCCGACCTTTGTACCGACTGTCCTTGCTCAGTGCCAAAGGGACGAAAAAAGTCACTTACAAATTGAATTTTCAAAAACCGTTTCTTAGTGGGCCTCTAAATACTCGTATCAACCAACATGCAAAATGTCAGCTTTCTAGGTCTAGTGGTTTGAGCCCTGCGATGATAAGTCAATTTTGGATTATATATAATAGATGAGAATTTCCAAATCGATATGCTCGTAGAAATATGGAATATAGCTCTTCGTGCGCGTATCAATGCGAGGAGCAATGTTCGTGGTTTCAACTTCAAAGAAGTGGGAACCGAACGCCGCGTTTTAAGACCCTAAAACGAACGATTTTCGAGATATTGCCAGAAAACTATCTCCGGTCTGGGAAATTTCAGCGGTTCCCATAGTAACGTTGATCTGTTTCTCAGAGGGAACACAGTTATTTGGGAATATCTCCTAAACCGTTCATTTCAGGAACTTAAAAATTGTGTTTCGGGGCCCCTACACGACCTCCGTGTATTATTTCTCGTATCTGGCGACTTAATATGAGCTAAATCCGACCTCTGCACCGACTGTCCTTGCTCGGTGCCAAAGGGCCGAAAAAAGTCACTTAAGAATTGAATTTTCAAAAACCGTTTCTTAGTGGGCCTCTACATACTCGGATCAACCAACATGCAACATTTCTGCTTTCTAGGTCTAGTGGCTTGAGCCCTGCGTCGATAAGTCAATTTTGGATGGTCAATGACAAAGGGCCGTAAAATGTCACTTACAAATTGAATTTTTAAAACCGTTTCTTAGTGAGACTCTAAATACTCGGATCAACAAACATGAAAACTTTCAGCTTTCTAGGTCTAGTGGTTTGAGCCCTGCGTCGATGAGTCAATTTTGGATTATATATAATAGATGAGAATTTCCAAGTCGATTTGCTCGTAGAAATATGGAATATAGCTCTTCTTGTGCGTATCAATGCGAGGAGCAATTTTCGTGGTTTACACGTCAAAGAAGTGGGAACCGAACTCGCGTTTTAAGGCCCTAAAACGAACGGTTTTCGAGATATTGCCAGAAAACTATCCCCGGTCTGGGAAATTTCAGCGGTTGCCATAGTAACGTTGATCTGTTTCTCAGAGGGAACACAGCTATTTGGGAATATCTCCGAAACCGTTCATTTTAGGAACTTAAAAAGTGTGTTTCGGGGACCCTACAGGACTTCCGAGTATTATTTTTCGTATCTGGCGGATTAAAATGAGCTAAATCCGACCTTTGTACCGACTGTCCTTGCTCTGTGCCAAAGGGCCGAAAAAAGTCACTTACGAATTGAATTTTCAAAAACCGTTCCGAAGTGGGCCTCTACATACGCGAATCAACCAACATGCAACATTTCTGCTTTGTAGGTCTAGTGGTTTGAGCCCTGCGTCGATGAGCCAAATTTGGATGGTCAATGACAAAAGACCGAAAAAAGTCACTTACAAATTGAATTTTTAAACACCGTTTCTTAGTGAGCCTCTAAATACTCGGATCAACCAACATGCAAAATTTCAGCTTTCTAGGTCTAGTGGTTTGAGCCCTGCGATGATGAGTCAATTTTGGATTATATATAATACATGAGACATTCCAAGTCAATTTGCCCGTAGAAATATGGAATATAGCTCTTCTTCCGCGTATCAATGCGGGGTGCAATGTTCGTGGTTTCCACTTCAAAGAAGTTGGAACCGAACCCCGCGTTTTAAGGCCCTAAAACGAACGGTTTTCGAGATATTGCCAGAAAACTATCCCCGGTCTGGGAAATTTCAGCGGTTGCCAGAGTAACGTTGATCTGTTTCTCAGAGGGAACACAGTTATTTGGGAATATCTCCGAAACCGTTCATTTTAGGAACTTAAAAAGTGGGTTTTGGGGTCCCTACAGGACCTCCGAGTATTGTTTTTCGTATCTGGTGGCTTAAAATGAGCTAAATCCGACCTTTGTACCGACTGCCCTTGCTCAGTGCCAAAGGGCCGAAAAAAGTCACTTACAAATTGAATTTTCAAAAACCGTTCCTAAGTGGCCCTCTACATACTCGAATCAACCAACATGCAACATTTCTGCTTTCTAGGTCTAG
Source organism: Meconema thalassinum (assembly GCA_946902985.2). Taxonomy (NCBI): domain Eukaryota; kingdom Metazoa; phylum Arthropoda; class Insecta; order Orthoptera; family Tettigoniidae; genus Meconema; species Meconema thalassinum. The sequence continues at coordinate 222,734,983 of OX336391.1, forward strand.
TGGTTTGAGCCCTGCGTCGATGAGTCAATTTTGGTTGGTCAATGCCAAAGGGCCGAAAAAAGTCACTTACAAATTGAACTTTCAAAAACCGTTTCTAGTGAGCCTCTACATACTCGGATCAACCAACATGCAAAATGTCAGCTTTCTAGGTCTAGTGGTTTGAGCCCTGCGATGATGAGTCAATTTTGGATTATATATAATAGATGAGACATTCCAGGTCAATTTTCTCGTAGAAATATGGAATAAAGTTCTTCGTGCGCGTATCAATGCGAGGAGCAATGTTCGTGGTTTCCACTTGAAGGAATTGGGAACCGAACGCCACGTTCTAAGGCCCTAAAACGAACGGTTTTCGAGATATTGCCAGAAAACTATCCCCGGTCTGGGAAATTTCAGCGGTTGCCTTAGTAACGTTGATTTGTTTCTCAGAGGGAACACAGTTATTTGGGAATATCTCCGAAACCGTTCATTTAAGGAACTTAAAAGTATGTTTCGGGGTCCCTACTGGACCTCCGAGTATTGTTTCTCGTATCTGGCGGATTAAAATGAGCTAAATCCGACCTTTGTACCGACTGTCCTTGCTCAGTGCCAAAGGGCAGAAAAAAGTCACTTACAAATTGAATTTTCAAAAACCGTTTCTTAGTGGGCCTCTACATACTCCGATCAACCAACATGCAACATTTCTGCTTTCTAGGTCTAGTGGTTTGAGCCCTGCGTCGATGAGTCAATTTTGGATGGTCAATGCCAAAGGGCCGAAAAAAATCACTTACAAATTGAATTTTCAAAAACCGTTTCTTAGTGAGCCTGTACATACTCGGATCAACCAACATGCAAAATTTCAGCTTTCTAGGTCTAGTGGTTTGAGCCCTGCGATGATGAGTCAATTTTGGATTATATATAATAGAGACATTCCAAGTCAATTTGCCCGTAGAAATATGGAATATAACTCTTCTTCCGCGTATCAATGCGGGGTGCAATGTTCGTGGTTTCCACTTCACAGAAGTTGGAACCGAACCTCGCGATTTAAGGCCCTAAAACGAACGGTTTTCGAGATATTGCCAGAAAACTATCCCCGGTCTGGGAAATTTCAGCGGTTGCCAGAGTAACGTTGATCTGTTTCTCAGAGGGAACACAGTTATTTGGGAATATCTCCGAAACCGTTCATTTTAGGAACTTAAAAAGTATGTTTCGGGGTCCCTACAGGACCTCCGAGTATTATTTCTCGTATCTGTCGACTTAATATGAGCTAAATCCGACCTCTGAACCGACTGTCCTTGCTCGGTGCCAAAGGGCCGAAAAAAGTCACATAAGAATTGAATTTTCAAAAACCGTTTCTTAGTGGGCCTCTACATACTCGGATCAACCAACATGCAACATTTCTGCTTTCTAGGTCTAGTGGCTTGAGCCCTGCGTCGATAAGTCAATTTTGGATGGTCAATGACAAAGGGCCGAAAAACGTCACTTACAAATTGAATTCTTAAAACCGTTTCTTAGTGAGACTCTAAATACTCGGATCAACAAACATGAAAAATTTCAGCTTTCTAGGTCTAGTGGTTTGAGCCCTGCGTCGATGAGTCAATTTTGGATTATATATAATAGATGAGAATTTCCAAGTCGATTTGCTCGTAGAAATATGGAATATAGCTCTTCTTGTGCGTATCAATGCGAGGAGAAATTTTCGTGGTTTACACGTCAAAGAAGGGGGAACCGAACTCGCGTTTTAAGGCCCTAAAACGAACGGTTTTCGAGATATTGCCGGAAAACTATCCCCGGTCTGGGAAATTTCAGCGGTTGCCATAGTAACGTTGATCTGTTTCACAGAGGGAACAGAGCTATTTGGGAATATCTCCGAAACCGTTCATTTTAGGAACGTAAAAAGTGTGTTCCGGGGACCCTACAGGACCTCCGAGTATTATTTTTCGTATCTGGCGGCTAAAAATGAGCTAAATCCGACCTTTGTACCGACTGTCCTTGCTCTGTGCCAAAGGACCGAAAAAAGTCACTTACGAATTGAATTTTCAAAAACCGTTCCTAAGTGGGCCTCTATATACTCGAATCAACCAACATGCAACATTTCTGCTTTCTAGGTCTAGTGGTTTGAGCCCTGCGTCGATGAGTCCATTTTGGATGGTCAATGACAACGGGACGAAAAAAGTCACTTACAAATTGAATTTTTAAAAACCGTTTCTTATTGAGCCTCTAAATACTCGGATCAACAAACATGAAAAATTTCAGCTTTCTAGGTCTAGTGGTATGAGCCCTGCGTCGATGAGTCAATTTTGGATGGTCAATGACAAAGGGCCGTAAAAAGTCGCTTATGAATTGAATTTTCAAAAACCGTTTCTTAGTGAGCCTCTAAATACTCGGATCAACCAACATGCAAAATGTCAGCTTTCTAGGTCTAGTGGTTTGATCCCTGCAATGATAAGTCAATTTTGGTTTATATGTAATTGATGAGACTTTCCAAATCGATTTGCTCGTAGAAATATGGAATATAGCTCTTCGTGCGCGTATCAATGCGAGGAGCAATGTTCGTGGTTTCCACTTCAAAGATGTGGTAATCGAACCCCGCGTTTTAAGGCCCAAAAACGAACGGTTTTCGAGATATTGCCAGAAAACTATCCCCGGTCTGGGAAATTTCAGCGGTTGCCATAGTAACGGTGATCTGTTTCTCAGAGGGAACACAGTTATTTGGGAATATCTCCTAAACCGTTCATTTTAGGAACTTAAAAACTGTGTTTCGGGGTCCCTACAGGACCTCCGAGTATTCCTTCTCGCATCTGTCGGCTTAAAATTAGCTAAATCCGACCTTTGTACCGACTGTCCTTGCTCAGTGCCAAAGGGCCGAAAAAAGTCACTTACAAATTGAATTTTCAAAAACCGTTTCTTAGTGGGCCTCTACGTACACGGATCAACCAACCTGCAACATTTCATCTTTCTAGGTCTAGTGGTTTGAGCCTTGCTTCGATGTGTCAATTTTGGATGGTCAATGACACAGGTCCGAAAAAAGTCACTTACAATTTGAATTTTCAAAAACCGATTCTTAGTGAGCCTCTACATACTCAAATCAACCAACATGCAAAATGTTAGCTTTCTAGGTCTAGTGGTTTGAGCCCTGCGATGATGAGTCAATTTTGGATTATATATAATAGATGAGACTTTCCAAGTCGATTTGCTCGCCGAAATATGGGATATAGCTTTCTTGCGCGTATCAATGCGAGGAGCAATGTTCGTGGTTTCCACTTCAAAGATGTGGGAAACGAACCTCGCGTTTTAATGCCCTAAAACGAATGGTTTTCGAGATATTGCCAGAAAACTATCCCCGGTCTGGGAAATGTCAGCGGTTGCCTTAGTGACGTTGATCTGTTTCTCAAAGGGAACACAGTTATTTGGGAATATCTCCATAACCGTTCATTTTAGGAACTTAAAAAGTATGTTTCTGGGTCCCTACAGGACCTCCGAGTATTGTTTCTCGTATCTGGTGGCTTAAAATGAGCTAAATCCGACCTTTGCACCAACTGTCTTTGCTCAGTGCCAAAGGGCCGAAAAAAGTCACTTACATATTGAATTTTCATAAACCGTTTCTTAGTGGGCCTCTACATACTCGGATCAACCAACATGCAAAATGTCAGCTTTCTAGGTCTAGTGGTTTGAGCGCTGCGATGATGAGTCAATTTTGAATTATGTATAATAGATGAGACATTCCAGGTCGATTTGATCGTAGAAATATGGAATATAGCTCTTCGTGCGCGTATCAATGCGAGGAGCAATGTTCGTGGTTTCCACTTGAAAGAATTGGGAACCGAACGCCACGTTTTAAGGCCCTAAAACGAACGGTTTTCGAGATATTGCCAGAAAACTATCCCCGGTCTGGGAAATTTCAGCGCTTGCCTTAGTAACATTGATTTGTTTCTCAGAGGGAACACAGTTATTTGGGAATATCTCCGAAACCGTTCATTTTAGGAACTTAAAAAGTATGTTTCGGGGTCCCTACAGGACCTCCGAGTATTGTTTCTCGTATCTGGCGGCTTAAAATGAGTTAATCCGACCTTTGTACCGACTGTCCTTGCTCAGTGCCAAAGGGCCGAAAAAAGTCACTTACAAATTGAATTTTCAAAAACCCTTTCTTAGTGGGCCTCTACATACTCGGATCAACCAACATACAACATTTCTGCTTTCTAGGTCTAGTGGCTTGAGCCCTGCGTCGATGAGTCAATTTTGGATGGTCAGTGCCAAAGGGCCGAAAAAAGTCAGTTACAAATTGAATTTTCAAAAACCGTTTCTTAGTGAGCCTCTACATACTCGGATCAACCAACATGCAAAATTTCAGCTTTCTACGTCTAGTGATTTGAGCCCTGCGATGATGAGTCAATTTTGGATTATATATAAAAGATGAGACTTTCCAAGTCGATTTGCTCGTAGAAATATGGAATATAGCTCTTCTTGCGCGTATCAATGCGAGGAGCAATGTTCGTGGTTTCCACATCAAAGAAATGGGAACTGAACCCCGCGTTTTAAGGCCCTAAAACGAACGGTTTTCGAGATATTGCCAGAAAACGATCCCCGGTCTGGGAAATTTCTGCGGTGCCATAGTAACGTTGATTTGTTTCTCAGAGGGAACACAGTTATTTTGGAATATCTCCGAAACCGTTCATTTTAGGAACTTAAAAATTGTGTTTCGGGGCCCCTACACGACCTCCGTGTATTATTTCTCGTATCTGGTGACTTAAAATGAGCTAAATCCGACCTCTGCACCGACTGTCCTTGCTCGGTGCCAAAGGGCCGAAAAAAGTCACTTAAGAATTGAATTTTCAAAAACAGTTTCTTAGTGGGCCTCTACATACTCGGATCAACCAACATGCAACATTTCTGCTTTCTAGGTCTAGTGGCTTGAGCCCTGCGTCGATAAGTCAATTTTGGATGGTCAATGACAAAGGGCCGAAAAACGTCACTTACAAATTGAATTTTTAAAACCGTTTCTTAGTGAGCCTCTAAATACTCGGATCAACAAACATGAAACATTTCAGCTTTCTAGGTCTAGTGGTTTGAGCCCTGCGTCGATGAGTCAATTTTGGATGGTCAATGACAAAGGGCCGAAAAAAGTCACTTAAAAATTGAATTTTCAAAAACCGTTCCTTAATGAGGCTCTAAATACTCGGATCAATCAACATGCAAAATGTCAGCTTTCTAGGTCTAGTGGTTTGAGCCTTTCGATGATGAGTCAATTTTGGATTATATTTAATAGATGAGACATTCCAAGTCGATTTTCCCGTAGAAATATGGAATATAGCTCTTCTTGCGCGTATCAATGCGAGGAGCAATGTTCGTGGTTTCCACATCAAAGAAATGGGAACTGAACCCCGCGTTTTAAGGCCCTAAAACGAACGGTTTTCGAGATATTACCAGAAAACGATCCCCGGTCTGGGAAATTTCAGCGGTGCCATAGTAACGTTGATTTGTTTCTCAGAGGGAACACAGTTATTTGGGAATATCTCCTAAACCGTTCATTTTAGGAAATTAAAAATTGTGTTTCGGGGCCCCTACACGACCTCCGTGTATTATTTCTCGTATCTGGTGACTTAAAATGAGCTAAATCCTACCTCTGCACCGACTGTCCTTGCTCGGTGCCAAAGGGCCGAAAATAGGCACTTAAGAATTGAATTTTCAAAAACCGTTTCTTAGTGGGCCTCGACATACTCGGATCAACCAACATGCAACATTTCTGCTTTCTAGGTCTAGTGGCTTGAGCCCTACGTCGATAAGTCAATTTCGGATGGTCAATGACAAAGGGCCGAAAAACGTCACTTACAAATTGAATTTTTAAAACCGTTTCTTAGTGAGCCTCTAAATACTCGGATCAACAAACATGAAAAATTTCAGCTTTCTAGGTCTAGTGGTTTGAGCCCTGCGTCGATGAGTCAATTTTGGTTGGTCAATGACAAAGGGCCGAAAAAATCACTTAAAAATTGAATTTTCAAAAACCGTTTCTTAGTAGCCTCTACATACTCGGATCGACCAACATGCAAAATGTCAGCTTTTTAGGTCTAGTGGTTTGAGCTCTGCGATGATGAGCCAATTTTGGATTATATATAATAGATGAGAATTTCCAAATCGATTTGCTCGCAGAAATATGGAATATAGCTCTTCGTGCGCGTATCAATGCGAGGAGCAATCTTCGTGGTTTCCACTTCAAAGAAGTGGAAATCGAACCCCGCGTTTTAAGGCCCAAAAACGAACGATTTTCGAGATATTGCCAGAAAACTATCCCCGGTCTGGGAAATTTCAGCGGATGCCATAGTAACGTTGATCTGTTTCTCAGAGGGAACACAGCTATTTGGGAATATCTCCGAAACCGTTCATTTTAGGAACTTAAAAAGTGTGTTTCGGGGACCCTACAGGACCTCCGAGTATTATTTCTCGTACCTGGCGGCTAAAAATGAGCTAAATCCGACCTTTGTTCCGACTGTCCTTGCTCTGTGCCAAAGTGCCGAAAAAAGTCACTTACGAATTGAATTTTCAAAAACCGTTCCTAAGTGGGCCTCTAAATACTCTGGTCAACCAACATGCAACATTTCATCTTTCTAGGTCTAGTGGTTTGAGCCCTGCGTCGATGAGTTAATTTTGGATGGTCAATGACAAAAGACCGAAAAAAGTCACTTACAAATTGAATTTTTAAAACCGTTTCTTAGTGAGCCTCTAAATACTCGGATCAACCAACATGCAAAATTTCAGCTTTCTAGGTCTAGTGGTTTGAGCCCTGCGATGATGAGTCAATTTTGGATTATATATAATAGATGAGACATTCCAATTCGATTTTCCCGTAGAAATATGGAATATAGCTCTTCTTGCGCGTATCAATGCGAGGAGCAATGTTCGTGGTTTCCACTTCAAAGAAGTTGGAATCGAACCCCGCGTTTTAAGGCTCTAAAACGAACGGTTTTCGAGATATTGCCAGAAAACTATCCCCGGTCTGGGAAATTTCAGCTGTTGCCAGAGTAACGTTGATCGGTTTCTCAGAGGGAACACAGTTATTTGGGAATATCTCCGAAACCGTTCATTTTAGGAACTTAAAAACTGTGCTTCGGGGTCCCTACAGGACATCCGTGAATTCCTTCTCGCATCTGGCGGCTTAAAATTAGCTAAATCCGACCTTTGTACCGACTGTCCTTGCTCAGTGCCAAAGGGCCGAAAAAGGTCACTTAAAAATTGAATTTTCAAAAACCGTTTCTTAGTGAGCCTCTAAATACTCGGATAAACCAACATGCAAAATTTCAGCTTTCTGGGTCTAGTGGTTTGAGCCCTGTGATGATGAGTCAATTTTGGATTATATATAATGGATGAGAATTTCCAAGTCGATTTGCCCGTAGAAATATGGAATATAGCTCTTCTTGCGCGTATCAATGCGAGGAGCAATGTTCGTGGTTTCCACTTCAAAGAAGTTGGAACCGAACCCCGCGTTTTAAGGCCCTAAAACGAACGGTTTTCGAGATATTGCCAAAAAACTATCCCCGGTCTGGGAAATTTCAGCGGTTGCCATAATAACGTTGATCTGTTTCTCAGAGGGAACACAGTTATTTGGGAATATCTCCTAAACCGTTCATTTTAGGAACTTAAAATTTTCTTTCGGGGTCCCTACAGGACCTCCGAGTATTGTTTCTCCTATCTGGCGGCTTAAAATGAGCTCAATCCGACCATTGTACCGACTGTCCTTGCTCAGTGCCAAAGGGCCGAAAAAAGTCACTTTCATATTGAATTTTCAAAAACTGTTTCTTAGTGGGCCTCTACATACTCGGATCAACCTACATGCAACATTTCTGCTTTCTAGGTCTAGTGGTTTGAGCCCTGCATCGATGAGTCAATTTTGGATGGTCAATGCCAATGGGCCGAAAAAAGTCACCTACAAATTGAATTTTCAAAAACCGTTTCTTAGTAGCCTCTACATACTCGGATCAACCAACATGCAAAATTTCAGCTTTCTAGGTCTAGTGGTTTGAGCCCTGCGATGATGAGTCAATTTTGGATTATATATAATAGATGAGACTTTCCAAGTTGATTTGCTCGTAGAAATATGGAGTTTTTCGAGATATAGCCAGAAAACTAACCCCGGTATGGGAAATTTCAGCGGTTGCCTTGGTAACGTTGATCTGTTTCTCAGAAGGAACACAGTTATTTGGGAATATCTCTGAAACCGTTCCTTTTAGGAACTTAAAAAGTGCGTTTCGGGGTCCCTACAGGACCTCCGAATATTGTTTCTCGTATCTGGTGGCATAAAATGGGCTAAATCCAACCTTTGCACCGACTGTCCTTGCTCAGTGCCAAAGGGCCGAAAAAAGTCACTTAAAAATTGAATTTTCAAAAATTGTTTCTTAGTGAGCCTCTAAATACTCGGATAAACCAACATGCAAAATTTCAGCTTTCTAGGTCTAGTGGTTTGAGCCCTGTGATGATGAGTCAATTTTGGATTATATATAATGGATGCGAATTTCCAAGTCGATTTGCCCGTAGAAATATGGATTATAGCTCTTCTTGCGCGTATCAATGCGAGGAGCAATGCTCGTGGTTTCCACTTCAGAGAAATTGGAACCAAACCCCGCGTTTTAAGGCCCTAAAACGAACGGTTTTCGAGATATTGCCAGAAAACTAACCCCGGTCTCGGAAATTTCAGCGGTTGCCATAGTAACGTTGATCTGTTTCTCAGAGGGAACACAGTTTTTTGGGAATATCTCCTAAACCGTTCATTTTAGGAACTTAAAAAGTGTGTATCGGGGTCCCCACAGGACCTCCGAGTATTCTTTCTCGCATCTGGCGACTTAAAATTAACTAAATCCGAGCTTTATACCGACTGTCCTTGCTCGATGACAAAGGGCCGAAAAAAGTCACCTACGAATTGAATTTTCAAAAACCGTTTTTTAGTGGGCCTCTACATACTCGGATCAACCAACATGCAACATTTCTGCATTCTAGGTCTAGTGGCTTGAGCCCTGCGTCGATGAGTCAATTTTGGATGGTCAATGACAAAGGGCCGAAAAAAGTCACTTACAAATTGAATTTTTTAAACCGTTCCTTAGTGAGCCTCTAAATACTCGGATCAACAAACATGTAAAATTTCAGTTTCTAGGTCTAGTGGTTTGAGCCCTGCGTCGATGAGTCAATTTTGAATGGTCAATGACAAAGGGCCGAAAAAAGTCACTTAAAAATTGAATTTTCAAAAACCGTTTCTTAGTAGCCTCTACATACTCGGATCGACCAACATGCAAAATGTCAGCTTTTTATGTCTAGTGTTTTGAGCCCTGCGATGATGAGCCAATTTTGGATTATATACAATAGATGAGAATTTCCAAATCGGTTTACTCGTAGAAATATGGAATATAGCTCTTCGTGCGCGTATCAATGCGAGGAGCAATGTTTGTGGTTTCCACTTCAAAGAAGTGGGAACCGAACCCCGCGTTTTAAGGCCCAAAAACGAACGATTTTCGAGATATTGCCAGAAATCTATCCCCGGTCTGGGAAATTTCAGCGGTTGCCATAGTAACGTTGATCTGTTTCTCAGAGGGAACACAGTTATTTGGGAATATCTCCTAAACCATTCATTTTAGGAACTTGAAAACTGTGTTTCGGGGTCCCTACAGGACCTCCGAGTATTCCTTCTCGCATCTGAAAGCTTAAAATTAGTTAAATCCGACCATTGTACCGACTGTCCTTGCTCAGTGCAAAAGGGCCGAAAAAGGTCACTTACAAATTGAATTTTCAAAAACCGTTTCTTAGTGGGCCACTACGTACACGGTACAATCAACATGCAACATTTCAGCTTTCTAGGTCGAGTGGTTTGAGCCTTGCGTCGATGAGTCAATTTTGGAAGGTCAATGACACATGGGCCGAAAAAAGTCACTTACAAATTGAATTTTCAAAAACGGATTCTTAGTGAGCCTCTACATACTCGAATCAACCAACATGCAAAATGTTAGCTTTCTAGGTCTAGTGGTTTGAGCCCTGCGATGATGAGTCAATTTTGGATTATATATAATAGATGAGACTTTCCAAGTTGATTTGCTCGTAGAAATATGGAGTTTTCGAGATATTGCCAGGAAACTATCCCCGGTATGGGAAATTTCATCGGTTGCCTTATTAACGTTGATCTGTTTCTCAGAGGGAACACAGTTATTTGGGAATATCTCTGAAACCGTTCATTTTAGGAACTTAAAAACTGTGTTTCGGGGTCCCTACAGGACATCCGAATATTGTTTCTCGTATCTGGTGGCTTAAAATGAGCTAAATCCGACCTTTGTACCGACTGCCCTTGCTCAGTGCCAAAGGGACGAAAAAAGTCACTTAAAAATTGAATTTTCAAAAACCGTTTCTTAGTGAGCCTCTAAATACTCGGATAAACCAACATGCAAATTTTCAGCTTTCTAGGTCTAGTGGTTTGAGCCCTGCGATGATGAGTCAATTTTGGATTATATATAATGGATGAGAATTTCCAAGTCGATTTTCCCGTAGAAATATGGAATATAGCTCTTCTTGCGCGTATCAATGCGAGGAGCAATGTTCGTGGTTTCCACTTCAAAGAAGTTGGAACCGAACCCCGCGTTCTTAGGCCCTAAAACGAACGGTTTTCGAGATATAGCCAGAAAACTATCCCCGGTCTGGGAAATTTCAGCGGTTGCCATAGTAACGTTGATCTGTTTCTCAGAGGGAACACAGTTATTTGGGAATATCTCCTAAACCGTTCATTATAGGAAATTAAAAATTTTCTTTCGGGGTCCCTACAGGACCTCCGAGTATTGTTTCTCGTATCTGGTGGCTTAAAATTAGCTAAATCCGACCTTTGTACCGACTGTCCTTGCTCAGTGCCAAAGGGACGAAAAAAGTCACTTACAAATTGAATTTTCAAAAACCGTTTCTTAGTGGGCCTCTAAATACTCGTATCAACCAACATGCAAAATGTCAGCTTTCTAGGTCTAGTGGTTTGAGCCCTGCGATGATAAGTCAATTTTGGATTATATATAATAGATGAGAATTTCCAAATCGATATGCTCGTAGAAATATGGAATATAGCTCTTCGTGCGCGTATCAATGCGAGGAGCAATGTTCGTGGTTTCAACTTCAAAGAAGTGGAAACCGAACGCCGCGTTTTAAGACCCTAAAACGAACGATTTTCGAGATATTGCCAGAAAACTATCTCCGGTCTGGGAAATTTCAGCGGTTCCCATAGTAACGTTGATCTGTTTCTCAGAGGGAACACAGTTATTTGGGAATATCTCCTAAACCGTTCATTTCAGGAACTTAAAAATTGTGTTTCGGGGCCCCTACACGACCTCCGTGTATTATTTCTCGTATCTGGCGACTTAATATGAGCTAAATCCGACCTCTGCACCGACTGTCCTTGCTCGGTGCCAAAGGGCCGAAAAAAGTCACTTAAGAATTGAATTTTCAAAAACCGTTTCTTAGTAGGCCTCTACATACTCGGATCAACCAACATGCAACATTTCTGCTTTCTAGGTCTAGTGGCTTGAGCCCTGCGTCGATAAGTCAATTTTGGATGGTCAATGACAAAGGGCCGAAAAATGTCACTTACAAATTGAATTTTTAAAACCGTTTCTTAGTGAGACTCTAAATACTCGGATCAACAAACATGAAAACTTTCAGCTTTCTAGGTCTAGTGGTTTGAGCCCTGCGTCGATGAGTCAATTTTGGATTATATATAATAGATGAGAATTTCCAAGTCGATTTGCTCGTAGAAATATGGAATATGTCTCTTCTTGTGCGTATCAATGCGAGGAGCAATTTTCGTGGTTTACACGTCAAAGAAGTGGGAACCGAACTCGCGTTTTAAGGCCCTAAAACGAACGGTTTTCGAGATATTGCCAGAAAACTATCCCCGGTCTGGGAAATTTCAGCGGTTGCCATAGTAACGTTGATCTGTTTCTCAGAGGGAACACAGCTATTTGGGAATATCTCCGAAACCGTTCATTTTAGGAACTTAAAAAGTGTGTTTCGGGGACCCTACAGGACTTCCGAGTATTATTTTTCGTATCTGGCGGATAAAAATTAGCTAAATCCGACCTTTGTACCGACTGTCCTTGCTCTGTGCCAAAGGGCCGAAAAAAGTCACTTACGAATTGAATTTTCAAAAACCGTTCCTAAGTGGGCCTCTACATACGCGAATCAACCAACATGCAACATTTCTGCTTTCTAGGTCTAGTGGTTTGAGCCCTGCGTCGATGAGCCAAATTTGGATGGTCAATGACAAAAGACCGAAAAAAGTCACTTACAAATTGAATTTTTAAACACCGTTTCTTAGTGAGCCTCTAAATACTCGGATCAACCAACATGCAAAATTTCAGCTTTCTAGGTCTAGTGGTTTGAGCCCTGCGATGATGAGTCAATTTTGGATTATATATAATACATGAGACATTCCAAGTCAATTTGCCCGTAGAAATATGGAATATAGCTCTTCTTCCGCGTATCAATGCGGGGTGCAATGTTCGTGGTTTCCACTTCAAAGAAGTTGGAACCGAACCCCGCGTTTTAAGGCCCTAAAACGAACGGTTTTCGAGATATTGCCAGAAAACTATCCCCGGTCTGGGAAATTTCAGCGATTGCCAGAGTAACGTTGATCTGTTTCTCAGAGGGAACACAGTTATTTGGGAATATCTCCGAAACCGTTCATTTTAGGAACTTAAAAAGTGGGTTTCGGGGTCCCTACAGGACCTCCGAGTATTGTTTTTCGTATCTGGTGGCTTAAAATGAGCTAAATCCGACCTTTGTACCGACTGCCCTTGCTCAGTGCCAAAGGGCCGAAAAAAGTCACTTACAAATTGAATTTTCAAAAACCGTTCCTAAGTGGCCCTCTACATACTCGAATCAACCAACATGCAACATTTCTGCTTTCTAGGTCTAGTGGTTTGAGCCCTGCGTCGATGAGTCAATTTTGGTTGGTCAATGCCAAAGGGCCGAAAAAAGTCACTTACAAATTGAACTTTCAAAAACCGTTTCTAGTGAGCCTCTACATACTCGGATCAACCAACATGCAAAATGTCAGCTTTCTAGGTCTAGTGGTTTGAGCCCTGCGATGATGAGTCAATTTTGGATTATATATAATAGATGAGACATTCCAGGTCAATTTTCTCGTAGAAATATGGAATAAAGTTCTTCGTGCGCGTATCAATGCGAGGAGCAATGTTCGTGGTTTCCACTTGAAGGAATTGGGAACCGAACGCCACGTTCTAAGGCCCTAAAACGAACGGTTTTCGAGATATTGCCAGAAAACTATCCCCGGTCTGGGAAATTTCAGCGGTTGCCTTAGTAACGTTGATTTGTTTCTCAGAGGGAACACAGTTATTTGGGAATATCTCCGAAACCGTTCATTTAAGGAACTTAAAAAGTATGTTTCGGGGTCCCTACAGGACCTCCGAGTATTGTTTCTCGTATCTGGCGGATTAAAATGAGCTAAATCCGACCTTTGTACCGACTGTCCTTGCTCAGTGCCAAAGGGCCGAAAAAAGTCACTTACAAATTGAATTTTCAAAAACCGTTTCTTAGTGGGCCTCTACATACTCGGATCAACCAACATGCAACATTTCTGCTTTCTAGGTCTAGTGGTTTGAGCCCTGCGTCGATGAGTCAATTTTGGATGGTCAATGCCAAAGGGCCGAAAAAAATCACTTACAAATTGAATTTTCAAAAACCGTTTCCTAGTGAGCCTGTACATACTCGGATCAACCAACATGCAAAATTTCAGCTTTCTAGGTCTAGTGGTTTGAGCCCTGCGATGATGAGTCAATTTTGGATTATATATAATAGAGACATTCCAAGTCAATTTGCCCGTAGAAATATGGAATATAGCTCTTCTTCCGCGTATCAATGCGGGGTGCAATGTTCGTGGTTTCCACTTCACAGAAGTTGGAACCGAACCCCGCGTTTTAAGGCCCTAAAACGAACGGTTTTCGAGATATTGCCAGAAAACTATCCCCGGTCTGGGAAATTTCAGCGGTTGCCAGAGTAACGTTGATCTGTTTCTCAGAGGGAACACAGTTATTTGGGAATATCTCCGAAACCGTTCATTTTAGGAACTTAAAAAGTATGTTTCGGGGTCCCTACAGGACCTCCGAGTATTATTTCTCGTATCTGGCGACTTAATATGAGCTAAATCCGACCTCTGCACCGACTGTCCTTGCTCGGTGCCAAAGGGCCGAAAAAAGTCACATAAGAATTGAATTTTCAAAAACCGTTTCTTAGTGGGCCTCTACATACTCGGATCAACCAACATGCAACATTTCTGCTTTCTAGGTCTAGTGGCTTGAGCCCTGCGTCGATAAGTCAATTTTGGATGGTCAATGACAAAGGGCCGAAAAATGTCACTTACAAATTGAATTTTTAAAACCGTTTCTTAGTGAGACTCTAAATACTCGGATCAACAAACATGAAAACTTTCAGCTTTCTAGGTCTAGTGGTTTGAGCCCTGCGTCGATGAGTCAATTTTGGATTATATATAATAGATGAGAATTTCCAAGTCGATTTGCTCGTAGAAATATGGAATATAGCTCTTCTTGTGCGTATCAATGCGAGGAGCAATTTTCGTGGTTTACACGTCAAAGAAGTGGGAACCGAACTCGCGTTTTAAGGCCCTAAAACGAACGGTTTTCGAGATATTGCCAGAAAACTATCCCCGGTCTGGGAAATTTCAGCGGTTGCCATAGTAACGTTGATCTGTTTCTCAGAGGGAACACAGCTATTTGGGAATATCTCCGAAACCGTTCATTTTAGGAACTTAAAAAGTGTGTTTCGGGGACCCTACAGGACTTCCGAGTATTATTTTTCGTATCTGGCGGATAAAAATTAGCTAAATCCGACCTTTGTACCGACTGTCCTTGCTCTGTGCCAAAGGGCCGAAAAAAGTCACTTACGAATTGAATTTTCAAAAACCGTTCCTAAGTGGGCCTCTACATACGCGAATCAACCAACATGCAACATTTCTGCTTTCTAGGTCTAGTGGTTTGAGCCCTGCGTCGATGAGCCAAATTTGGATGGTCAATGACAAAAGACCGAAAAAAGTCACTTACAAATTGAATTTTTAAACACCGTTTCTTAGTGAGCCTCTAAATACTCGGATCAACCAACATGCAAAATTTCAGCTTTCTAGGTCTAGTGGTTTGAGCCCTGCGATGATGAGTCAATTTTGGATTATATATAATACATGAGACATTCCAAGTCAATTTGCCCGTAGAAATATGGAATATAGCTCTTCTTCCGCGTATCAATGCGGGGTGCAATGTTCGTGGTTTCCACTTCACAGAAGTTGGAACCGAACCCCGCGTTTTAAGGCCCTAAAACGAACGGTTTTCGAGATATTGCCAGAAAACTATCCCCGGTCTGGGAAATTTCAGCGGTTGCCAGAGTAACGTTGATCTGTTTCTCAGAGGGAACACAGTTATTTGGGAATATCTCCGAAACCGTTCATTTTAGGAACTTAAAAAGTATGTTTCGGGGTCCCTACAGGACCTCCGAGTATTATTTCTCGTATCTGGCGACTTAATATGAGCTAAATCCGACCTCTGCACCGACTGTCCTTGCTCGGTGCCAAAGGGCCGAAAAAAGTCACATAAGAATTGAATTTTCAAAAACCGTTTCTTAGTGGGCCTCTACATACTCGGATCAACCAACATGCAACATTTCTGCTTTCTAGGTCTAGTGGCTTGAGCCCTGCGTCGATAAGTCAATTTTGGATGGTCAATGACAAAGGGCCGAAAAACGTCACTTACAAATTGAATTCTTAAAACCGTTTCTTAGTGAGACTCTAAATACTCGGATCAACAAACATGAGAAATTTCAGCTTTCTAGGTCTAGTGGTTTGAGCCCTGCGTCGATGAGTCAATTTTGGATTATATATAATAGATGAGAATTTCCAAGTCGATTTGCTCGTAGAAATATGGAATATAGCTCTTCTTGTGCGTATCAATGCGAGGAGAAATTTTCGTGGTTTACACGTCAAAGAAGGGGGAACCGAACTCGCGTTTTAAGGCCCTAAAACGAACGGTTTTCGAGATATTGCCAGAAAACTATCCCCGGTCTGGGAAATTTCAGCGGTTGCCATAGTAACGTTGATCTGTTTCTCAGAGGGAACAGAGCTATTTGGGAATATCTCCGAAACCGTTCATTTTAGGAACTTAAAAAGTGTGTTCCGGGGACCCTACAGGACCTCCGAGTATTATTTTTCGTATCTGGCGGCTAAAAATGAGCTAAATCCGACCTTTGTACCGACTGTCCTTGCTCTGTGCCAAAGGACCGAAAAAAGTCACTTACGAATTGAATTTTCAAAAACCGTTCCTAAGTGGGCCTCTATATACTCGAATCAACCAACATGCAACATTTCTGCTTTCTAGGTCTAGTGGTTTGAGCCCTGCGTCGATGAGTCCATTTTGGATGGTCAATGACAACGGGACGAAAAAAGTCACTTACAAATTGAATTTTTAAAAACCGTTTCTTATTGAGCCTCTAAATACTCGGATCAACAAACATGAAAAATTTCAGCTTTCTAGGTCTAGTGGTATGAGCCCTGCGTCGATGAGTCAATTTTGGATGGTCAATGACAAAGGGCCGTAAAAAGTCGCTTATGAATTGAATTTTCAAAAACCGTTTCTTAGTGAGCCTCTAAATACTCGGATCAACCAACATGCAAAATGTCAGCTTTCTAGGTCTAGTGGTTTGATCCCTGCAATGATAAGTCAATTTTGGTTTATATATAATAGATGAGACTTTCCAAATCGATTTGCTCGTAGAAATATGGAATATAGCTCTTCGTGCGCGTATCAATGCGAGGAGCAATGTTCGTGGTTTCCACTTCAAAGATGTGGTAATCGAACCCCGCGTTTTAAGGCCCAAAAACGAACGGTTTTCGAGATATTGCCAGAAAACTATCCCCGGTCTGGGAAATTTCAGCGGTTGCCATAGTAACGGTGATCTGTTTCTCAGAGGGAACACAGTTATTTGGGAATATCTCCTAAACCGTTCATTTTAGGAACTTAAAAACTGTGTTTCGGGGTCCCTACAGGACCTCCGAGTATTCCTTCTCGCATCTGTAGGCTTAAAATTAGCTAAATCCGACCTTTGTACCGACTGTCCTTGCTCAGTGCCAAAGGGCCGAAAAAAGTCACTTACAAATTGAATTTTCAAAAACCGTTTCTTAGTGGGCCTCTACGTACACGGATCAACCAACCTGCAACATTTCATCTTTCTAGGTCTAGTGGTTTGAGCCTTGCTTCGATGTGTCAATTTTGGATGGTCAATGACACAGGTCCGAAAAAAGTCACTTACAATTTGAATTTTCAAAAACCGATTCTTAGTGAGCCTCTACATACTCAAATCAACGAACATGCAAAATGTTAGCTTTCTAGGTCTAGTGGTTTGAGCCCTGCGATGATGAGTCATTTTTGGATTATATATAATAGATGAGACTTTCCAAGTCGATTTGCTCGCCGAAATATGGGATATAGCTTTCTTGCGCGTATCAATGCGAGGAGCAATGTTCGTGGTTTCCACTTCAAAGATGTGGGAAACGAACCTCGCGTTTTAATGCCCTAAAACGAATGGTTTTCGAGATATTGCCAGAAAACTATCCCCGGTCTGGGAAATGTCAGCGGTTGCCTTAGTAACGTTGATCTGTTTCTCAAAGGGAACACAGTTATTTGGGAATATCTCCATAACCGTTCATTTTAGGAACTTAAAAAGTATGTTTCTGGGTCCCTACAGGACCTCCGAGTATTGTTTCTCGTATCTGGTGGCTTAAAATGAGCTAAATCCGACCTTTGCACCAACTGTCTTTGCTCAGTGCCAAAGGGCCGAAAAAAGTCACTTACATATTGAATTTTCATAAACCGTTTCTTAGTGGGCCTCTACATACTCGGATCAACCAACATGCAAAATGTCAGCTTTCTAGGTCTAGTGGTTTGAGCCCTGCGATGATGAGTCAATTTTGGATTATATATAATAGATGAGACATTCCAGGTCAATTTGCTCGTAGAAATATGAAATATAGCTCTTCGTGCGCGTATCAATGCGAGGAGCAATGTTCGTGGTTTCCACTTGGAGGAATTGGGAACCGAACGCCGCGTTTTAAGGCCCTAAAACGAACGGTTTTCGAGATATTGCCAGAAAACTATCCCCGGTCTGGGAAATTTCAGCGGTTGCCTTAGTAACGTTGATTTGTTTCTCAGAGGGAACACAGTTATTTGGGAATATCTCCGAAACCGTTTATTTTAGGAACTTAAAAAGTATGTTTCGGGGTCCCTACAGGACCTCCGAGTATTGTTTCTCGTATCTGGCGGCTTAAAATGAGCTAAATCCGACCTTTGTACCGACTGTCCTTGCTCAGTGCCAAAGGGCCGAAAAAGGTCACTTACAAATTGAATTTTCAAAAACCATTTCTTAGTGGGCCTCTACATACTCGGATCAAACAACATGCAACATTTCTGCTTTCTAGGTCTTGTGGTTTGAGCCCTGCGTCGATGAGTCAATGCCAAAGGGCCGAAAAAAGGCACTTACAAATTGAATTTTCAAAAACCGTTTTTTAGTGAGCCTCTACATACTCGGATCAACGAACATGCAAAATTTCAGGTTTCTAGGTCTAGTGATTTGAGCCCTGCGATGATGAGTCAATTTTGGATTATATATAATACTAGCAGGTACCCGCGGCTTCGCTCGCGTCATAGTCGTGTCATATTTGTATTCATTGAAATGCAGGTTTAACCCCGTTAACACCCTTTTAGAACCTGAATATCCAAAAATCCCTCCTTAGTAGACGTTTTCGACACACAACAAACATATCCCCAAAATATCATTCTTCTAACTTTAATAGTTTTGGTTGGTCGATGAGAGTGAATATCCAAAAATCCTTCCTTAGTGGACTTTTTCTTCCAGAATTTCAGCCCTCCCCATTGGCACTTGAATTGGATTCATGAAAAAAAAAAACGATCGACCACCTTTTTACTTATTTTTCAAGCTGATTCTTCCCCCTGAGTTTCATACTTTATGCCTCTGTCTTTTAAGAGATACTTGCTCCGTTAGGAATCCTTCAACCCCCACTTTTCACACATACACCTCATAATATACAGTTCATCGAAAAAACCCTCAGACATGTGTCTTCTTATTCTTAATGATGAGTTTATATGCCGAGTATCGCATCCCCCAAGGAAACCAATCGGGAGACATTGCTATTCAATTAAATGCAGGTCTACCCCCTTAACACCCCTTTAGAACCTGAATATCCAAAAATCCTCCCTTGGTGGACGTTTTCGACATACAACGAACACAACCCCAAAATTTCATGTTTCTAACTTCAATAATTTTGGCTGGGCGATGATGACTGAGTGAGTAAGTCAGGACATTTTCTTTCATTTTTTTTCAGAATTTCACCCCTCTCATGAATCCCTTATATTGGATTTATGATTAAAAAAACGGTCGAAGACCTATTTACTTCTTTTTAAGCTGTTCTTCCCCCCTGAGTTTGATGAGTGAGTGAGTTAATCAGTTAGAACACTATCTTTCCTGTTTTTTCCCCCAGAATTTCACCTCTCTCCAAGGGCCCCTTAAATTGGATTTATGAAAAAACGGTCGAACACCTATTTACTTATATTTTAAGCTGGTTTTTTTTCCGCTGAATGTCAAACTTCTCGCCTATGTCGTTTAAGAGATACACGCTCCGTTAAAAATCCTTCAACCCCCAATTTTCACCCCTTTCACCTCATAATATACACCACATCGATAAACCCTTAGACATATGTCTGCTTAATTTTAATGATTAGTTTATATGCCGAATATCACATCCCCAAAGAAACAACTCGTGAGATATCGTTAATCAATGAAATGCACGTTTACCCCCTTGACACCTCTTAAGAACCCGAATACACAAAAATCCTTCATTAGTTGATGTTTGCGACATAGAGCGAAAATATTCCCAAAATTTAATTTTTCCTACTCCAATAGTTTTCGCTGGGCGATGATGAGTGAGTGAGTCAGTCAGGTCATTTTCTTTCAATTATTTTACCGGAATGTTACGCCCTCCCCATGCGCCCCTTAAATTGGATTTATGAAGAAACGCTCGAACACCTATTAACTTATATTTGAAGCTGTCTTTTTCCCTTGAGTTTGATGAGTGAGTGAGTGAGTCAGTCAGTCAGGACACTTTCTCTCCTTTTTTTCTAGAATTTCACCCCACAAAATTGGCTCCTTAAATTGAATTTATGAAAAAACGGTCGAACACCGATGTACTTATTTTAAGCTGTTTTTTTTCGCAGAGTTTCAAACTTCTCGCGTATGTCGTTGAAGAGATACACGCTCCGTTAGGAATCCTTCAACCCTCACTTTTCACCCCTTTCACCTTATAATATACACCACATCGAATAACCCTTAGACACATGTCTGCTTATTTTTAATGATTAGTTTATATGCCGAGTATCACATCCACAAATGCAACCACTCATGAGATATTGTTATTCAATAAAATGCAGGTTTAACCCCATTAAGACACCTTTAGAACCTGAATATCCGAAAATCCTCCCTTAGTGTATGGTTTTGACATACAATTTCACCCCTCTCCATGAGCCCCGTAAATTGAATTTAAGAAAAAAAAAACGATCGAACATCTATTTACTTATCTTTTAAGCTGATTTTTTCCGCTGAGTTTAAAACTCCTCGCCTATGTCGTTTAAGAGATACACGCTCCGTTAGGAATCCTTCAACCCCCACTTTTCACCCCTTTCACCTCATAATATACACCACATCGAAATCCCTCAGACACATGTCTTCTTATTTTATGTGTTCATATGCCGAGTAACACATCCCCCAATGAAACCAATCGGGAGTTATTGTTATTCAATGAAATGCAGGTTTAACCCCCTTAAGACCCCCTGAATATACGAAAATCCTCCCTTAGTGGACGGTTCCGACATACAATGATCATATTCCCCGAAATGTCATGTGTCTAACTTCAATAATTTTGGCTGGGCAATGGTGAGTGAGTCAGGACTTTTTCTCTCAATTTCCTTTTTTCAGAACTTCACCCCTCCCAAAGAACCCCTTAAATTGGGTTTATGAAAAAGACTGTCGAACACATATTTACTTATTTTTAAGAAGTTTTTTTTCCTGAGTTTGATGAGTGAGTCTGTCAGTCAATCAGTTAGGACACTTTCTTTCCTGTTTTTCCCCCCCATAATTTCACCCCTCCCTATTGGCCCCTTAAATTGGATTTATGAAAAAACGGTCAAACACCTATTTACTTATTTTTTAAGCTGATTTTTTTCCACTGAGTTTCAAATTCATCGCCTATGTCGTTTAAGAGATACACGCTCCGTTAGGAATCCTTCAACCCCTACTTTTCACCCCTTTCACCTCATAATATACACCACATCGAAATCCCTCAGACACATGTCTTCTTATTTTATGTGTTCATATGCCGAGTAACACATCCCCCAATGAAACCAATCGGGAGTTATTGTTATTCAATGAAATGCAGGTTTAACCCCCTTAAGACCCCCTGAATATACGAAAATCCTCCCTTAGTGGACGGTTCCGACATACAATGATCATATTCCCCGAAATGTCATGTGTCTAACTTCAATAATTTTGGCTGGGCAATGGTGAGTGAGTCAGGGCTTTTTCTCTCAATTTCCTTTTTTCAGAACTTCACCCCTCCCAAAGAACCCCTTAAATTGGGTTTATGAAAAAGACTGTCGAACACCTATTTACTTATTTTTAAGAAGTTTTTTTTTCCTGAGTTTGATGAGTGAGTCTGTCAGTCAATCAGTTAGGACACTTTCTTTCCTGTTTTTCCCCCCCATAATTTCACCCCTCCCTATTGGCCCCTTAAATTGGATTTATGAAAAAACGGTCAAACACCTATTTACTTATTTTTTAAGCTGATTTTTTTCCACTGAGTTTCAAATTCATCGCCTATGTCGTTTAAGAGATACACGCTCCGTTAGGAATCCTTCAACCCCTACTTTTCACCCCTTTCACCTCATAATATACTTCACATCGAAAAACCCTCAGACACGTGTCTTCTTATTTTTAATGATGAGTGTATATGCCGAGTATCACATCTCCCAATGAAACCAATCGGGAGATATTGTTATTCAATGAAATGCAGGTATATCCCCTTAACACCCCTTTAGAACCTGAATATCCAAAAATCCTTCCTTAGTGCGCGTTTTCGACTTACCACGAACATATCCTCAAAATTTCATGATTCTAACTTCAATAGTTTTGGCTGGGCGATGATGAGTCAGTCAGTCAGTCAGTCAGTCAGTCAGTCAGGACACTTGTTTTTATATAAGAGACTAGCAGGTACCCGCGGCTTCGCTCGCGTCATAGTCATGTCATATTGTTATTCAATGAAATGAAGGTTTAACCCCGTTAACACCCCTTTAGAACCTGAATATCCAAAAATCCCTCCTTAGTAGACGTTTTCGACATACAACAAACATATCCCCAAAATTTCAAGTTTCTAACTGCTATAGGTTTGGCTGGGGGATGATGAGTGAATATCCAAAAATCCTTCCTTAGTGGACTTCTTTCCCAGAACTTCACCCCTCCCCATTGGCCCCTTAAATTGGATTTATGAAAAAATGGTCGAACAGCTACTTACTTATTTTTAAGCTGATTTTTCCCCCTGAGATTTATACTTTTGCCTGTGTCTTTTAAGAGATGCTTGCTCCGTTCGGAATCCTTCAACCCCCTCATTCCACCCCTTTCACCTCATAATATACACCACATCGAAAAACCCTCAGACACATGTCTTCATATTCTTAATGATGAGTTTTTAAGCCGAGTATCACATCCCCAAGGAAACCAATCGGGAGATATTAATATTCAATTAAATACTGGTCTACCCCCTTAACACCCCTTTAGAACCTGAATATCCGAAAATATTTCTTTAAGGGACGTTTTCGACATATAGTGAACATAACCCAAAAATTTCATGTTTCTAACTTCAATAATTTTGGCTGGGCGATGATGAGTGAGTGAGTAAGTCAGGACATCTTCTTTCATTTATTTTTCAGAATTTCACCCCTCTTAAATTGGATTTATGAAAGTAAAAACGGTTGCACACCTATTTACTTATTTTTAAGCTGTTCTTCTCCCCCTGAGTTTGATGAGTGACTGTATTAATCAGTTAGAACACTTTTTTTCCCTGTTTTGTTCCCCCAGAATTTCACCCCTCTCCAAGGGCCAATTAAATTGGATTCATGAAAAAAAGGTCGAACACCTATTTACTTATATTTTAAGCTGTTTTTTTCGGTGAAATTCTCGCCTACGTCGTTTAAGAGATACGCGCTCCGTTAAGAATCCTTCAACTCCCAATTCTCACCCCTTTCAACTCATAATATATACCACATCGATAATCCCTTAGGCATATGTCTGCTTATTTTTAATGATTAGCTTATATGCCGAATATCACTTCCCCAAAGAAACAACTCATGAGATATAGTTATTCAATGAAATGCTCGTTTATCCCCCCTTAACACCCCTTTAGAACCCGTTTAAACAAAAATCCTTCCTTAGTTGACGTTTTCGACATACAGCGAACATATTCCCAACATTTCAAGTTTTCAACTTCAATAGTTTTCGCTGGGCGATGATGAGTGAGTGAGTCAGTCAGGACATAATCTTTACCAGAATTTCACTCCTCCCCATGGGCCGCTTAAATTGGATTTACGAAAAAACGCTCGAACACCTATTAATTTATTTTTAAGCTGTCTTTTTCCCTGAGTTTGATGAGTGAGTGAGTTTGTCAGTCAGTTAGGACACTTTCTCTACTTTTCTTTTCCAGAATTTCACCCCACCCCATTGGCCCCTTATATTGAATTTGTAAAAAAACCAGTCTAACATCGATTTACTTATTTATTGAGCTGATTTTCTTCCGCTGAGTTTCAAACTTCTCGCCTACGTCGTTTAAGAGATACACGCTCCGTTAGGAATCCTTCAACCCTCACTTGTCACCCCTTTCACCTTATAATAAACACCACATAGAAAAATCCTTAGACACATGTCTGCTTATTTTTTAATGATTAGTTTATATGCTGAGTATCACATCCACAAATGAAACCACTCTTGAGATATTGTTATTCAATGAAAATCAGGTTTAAGCCCCTTAAGATCCCTTTAGAACCTGAATATCCAAAAACCCTCTCTTAGTGCACGGTTTTGACATACAACGAACATATCCCCAAAATGTCATATTTCTAACTTCAATAATTTTTTCTGGGCGATGATGAGTGAGTGAGTGAGTGAGTCAGTACATTTCCTTTCTATTATTTTTTTCAGAATTTCACCCCTCCCCATGAACCTCTTAAATTTGATTTATGAAGAAAAACGGTCGAACACCTATTTACTCTTTTTTTAAACTGATTTTTTTCCGCTGAATTTCAAACCCCACGCCTATGTCGCTTAAGACATACACGCTCCGTTAGCATTTCTTCAACCCCCACTTTTCACCCCTTTAACCTCATATATACACCACATCGAAAAACCCTCAGACACATGTCTTCCTATATTTAATGGTGAGTTTATATGCCGAGTATCATATCCCCCAATGAAACCAATCGGGAGATATTGTTATTCAATTAAATGCAGATTTAACCCCCTTAAGACCCATTTAGAACCTGAATATCTGAAAATCCTCCCTTAGTGGACGGTTTTGACATACAATGAACATATCCCCAAAATGTAATGTGTCTAACATCAATAATTTTGGCCGGGCAATGATGAGTGAGTGAGTCAGAACATTTTCTTTCAATTTTGTTTTTTCAAAATTTCACCCCTCCCCATGAACCCCTTAAATTGGATTAATGAGAAAAACTGTCGAACAACTATTTACTTTTTTAAGCATTTTTTCCCCCTGAGTTTGATGAGTGAGTGAGTCAGTCAATGAGTTAGGACATCCTCTTTTCTGTTTTTTTCACCCCCAGAATTTCACCCCTCCCCTTGGGCCCCTTAAATTGGATTTATGAAAAAACCGTGAAACACCTATTTACTTATTTTTTATGCTGATTTTTTTTCGCTGAGTTTCAAATTCCTCGCCTATGTCGTTTAAGGGATACACGCGCCGTTAGGAATCCTTCAACCCCCACTTTTCACCCCTTTCACCTCATAATATACACCACATCGAAAAACCCTCAGACACGTATCTTCTTATTTTTAATGATGAGTTTATATGCCGAGTATCAAATCCCCCAATGAAACCAATCCGGAGATATTGTTATTCAATGAAATGCAGGTGTACCCCCTTAACACCCCTTTAGAACCTGAATATCCAAAAAACCTTCCTTAGTGGGCGTTTTCGACTTACAACGAACATATTCCCAAAATTTCATGTTTTTAACTTTAATAGTTTTGGCTGGGCGATGATGAGTCAGTCAGTCAGTCAGTCAGTCAGTCAGTCAGGACACTTAGTTTTATATAATAGATAGATGAGACTTTCCAAGTCGATTTGCTCGTAGTAATATGGAATATAGCTCTTTTTGCGCGTATCAGTGCGCGGAGCAATGTTCGTTGTTTCCAATTCAGAGAAGTGGGAACCGAACCCCGCGTCTTAAGGCCCTAAAACGAACGGTTTTCGAGATATTGCCAGAAAACTATCCCCGGTCTGGGAAATTTCAGCGGTTGCCATAGTAACGTTGACCTGTTTCTGAGAGGGAACACAGTTATTTGGGAATATCTCCAAAACCGTTCATTTTAGGAACTTAAAAAGTGTGTTTCGGGGCTCCTACACGACCTCCGAGTATTATTTCTCGTATCTGGCGTCTTAAAATGAGCAAAATTCGACCTTTGTACCGACTGTCCTTGCTCGGTGCTAAAGGGCCGAAAAGAGTCACTTACGTATTGAATTTTCAAAAACCGTTTCTTAGTGGGCCTCTACATACCCGGATCAACCAACATGCAACATTTTAGCTTTCTAGGTCTAGTGGTTTGAGCCTTGCGTCGATGAGTCCATTTTGGATGGTCAATGACAATGGGCCGTAAAAAGTCACTTATAAATTGAATTTTCAAAAACCGTTTCTTAGTGAGCCTCTAAATACTCGGGTCAACCAACGTGCCAAATGTCAGCTTTCTAGGTCTAGTGGTTTGATCCCTGCGATAATAAGCCAATTTTGGTTTATATATAATAGATGAGACTTTCCAAATCGATTTGCTCTTAGAAATATGGAATATAGCTCTTCGTGCGCGTATCAATGCGAGGAGCAATGTTCGTGGTTTCCACTTCAAAGATGTGGGAATCGAACCCCGCGTTTTAAGGCCCAAAAACGAACGATTTTCGAGATATTGCCAGAAAACTATCCCCGGTCTGGGAAATTTCAGTGGTTGCCATAGTAACGGTGATCTGTTTCTCAGAGGGAACACAGTTATTTGGGAATATCTCCTAAACCGTTCATTTTAGGAACTTAAAAAGTATGTTTCGGGGTCCCTACAGGACCTCCGAGTATTGTTTCTCGTATCTGGCGGCTTAAAATGAGCTAAATCCGACCATTGTACCGAATGTCCTTGCTCAGTGCCAAAGGGCCGAAAAAAGTCACTTACAAATTGAATTTTCAAAAACCGTTTCTTAGTGAGCCTCTACATACTCGGATCAACCAACATGCAACATTTCAGCTTTCTAGGTCTAGTGGTTTGAGCCCTGCGATGATGAGTCAATTTTGGATTATATATAATAGATGAGAATTTCCAAGTCGATTTGCTCGTAGAAATATGGAATATAGCTCTTCTTGCGCGTATCAATGCGAGGAGCAATGTTCGTGGTTTCCACTTCAAAGAAGTGGGAACCGAACCCCGCGTTTTAAGGCCCAAAAACGAACGATTTTCGAGATATTGCCAGAAAACTATCCCCGGTCTGGGAAATTTCAGCGGTTGCCATAGTAACGTTGATCTGTTTCTCAGAGGGAACACAGTTATTTGGGAATATCTCCTAAAACGTTCATTTTAGGAACTTAAAAAGTTTCTTTCGTGGTCCCTACAGGACCTCCGAGTATTATTTCTCGTATCTGGCGTCTTAAAATGAGCTAAATACGACCTTTGTACCGACTGTCCTTGCTCGGTGCTAAAGGGCCGAAAAAAAGTCACATACGTAATGAATTTTCAAAAACCGTTTCCTAGTGGGCCTCTTCATACCCGGATCTACCAACATGAAACATTTCTGCTTTCTAGGTCTAGTGGTTTGAGCCCTGCGTCGATGAGTCAATTTTGGATGGTAAATGACAAAGGGACGAAAAAAGTCAATTACATATTGAATTTTTAAAAACCGTTTCTTATTGAGCTTCTAAATACTCGGATCAACCAACATGCAAAATGTCAGCTTTCTAGGTCTAGTGGTTTGAGCCCTGCGATGATAAGTCAATTTTGGATTATATATAATAGATGAGACTTTCCAAATCGATTTCCTCGTAGAAATATGGAATATAGGTCTTCGTGCGCGTATCAATGCGAGGAGCAATGTTCGTGGTTTCCACTTCAAAGAAGTGGGAACCGAACCCCGCGTTTTAAGGCCCAAAAGGAACGATTTTCGAGATATTGCCAGAAATCTATCCCCGGTCTGGGAAATTTCAGCGGTTGCCATCGTAACGTTGATCTGTTTCTCAGAGGGAACACAGTCATTTGGGAATATCTCCTAAACCGTTCATTTTATGAACTTAAAAAGTGTGTTTCGGGGTCCCTACAGGACCTCCGAGTATTCTTATCTCGCATCTGGCGGCTTAAAATTAGCTAAATCCGACCTTTGTACCGACTGTCCTTGCTCGGTGCCAAAGGGCCGAAAAAAGTCACTTACGAATTGAATTTTCAAAAACCGTTTCAGAGTGGGCCTCTACATACTCGGATCAACCAACATGCAGCATTTCTTCTTTCTAGGTCTAGTGGCTTGAGCCCTTCGTCGATGTGTCAATTTTGGATGGTCAATGACAAAGGGCCCAAAAAAGTCACTTACAAATTGAATTTTTAAAACCGTTTCTCAGTGAGCCTCTAAATACTCGGATCAACAAACATGAAAAATTTCAGCTTTCTAGGTCTAGTTGTTTGAGCCCTGCGTCGATGAGTCAATTTTGGATGGTCAATGACAAAGGGCCGAAAAAAGTCACTTAAAAATTGTATTTTCAAAAACCGTTTCTTAATGAGGCTCTAGATACTCGGATCAACCAACATGCAAAGTGTCAGCTTTCTAGGTCTAGTCGTTTGAGCCCTGCAATGATGAGTCAATTTTGGATTATATATAATAGATGAGAATTTCCGAATCGATTTGCTCGTAGAAATATGGAATATAGCTCTTCGTGCGCGTATCAATGCGAGGAGCAATGTTCGCGGTTTCCACTTCAAAGAAGTGGGAACCGAACCCCGCGTTTTAAGGCCCAAAAACGAACGATTTTCGAGATATTGCCAGAAAACTATCCCCGGTCTGGGAAATTTCAGCGGTTGCCATAGTAACGTTGATCTGTTTCTCAGGGGGAACACAGTTATTTGGGAATATCTCCTAAACCGTTCATTTTATGAACATAAAAAGTGTGTTTCGGGGTCCCTACAGGACCTCCGAGTATTCTTTCTCGCATCTGGCGGCTTAAAATTAGCTAAATACGACCTTTGTACCGACTGTCCTTGCTCGGTGCCAAAGGGCCGAAAAAAGTCACTTACGAATTGAATTTTCAAAAACCGTTTCAGAGTGGGCCTCTACATACTCGGATCAACCAACATGAAGCATTTCTGCTTTCTAGGTCTAGTGGCTTGAGCCCTGCCTCGATGAGTCAATTTTTGATGGTCAATGACAAAGGGCCCAAAAAAGTCACTTACAAATTGAATTTTATAACCGTTTCTTAGTGAGCCTCTAAATACTCGGATCAACAAACATGAAAAATTTCAGCTTTCTAGGTCTAGTGGTTTGGGCCCTGCGTCGATGAGTCAATTTTGGATGGTCAATGACAAAGGGCCGAAAAAAGTCACTTAAAAATTGTATTTTCAAAAACCGTTTCTTAATGAGGCTATAAATACTCGGATCAACCAACATGCAAAATGTCAGCTTTCTAGGATTAGTCGTTTGAGCCCTGCGATGATGAGTCAATTTTGGATTATATTTAATAGATGAGAATCTCCAAATCGATTTGCTCGTAGAAATATGGAATATAGCTCTTCGTGTGCGTATCAATGCGAGGAGCAATGTTCATGGTTTCCACTTCAAAGAAGTGGGAACCGAACCCCGCGTTTTAAGGCCCAAAAACAAACGATTTTCGATATATTGCCAGAAAACTATCCCCGGTCTGGGAAATTTCAGCGGTTGCCATAGTAACGTTGATCTGTTTCTCAGAGGGGACACAGTTATTTGGGAATATCTCCTAAACCGTTCATTTTAGGAACTTAAAAACTGTGTTTCGGGGTCCCTACAGGACCTCCGAGTATTCCTTCTCTCATCTGAAGGCTTAAAATTAGTTAAATCCGACGTTTGTACCGACTGTCCTTGCTCAGTGCCAAAGGGCCGAAAAAAGTCACTTAAATATTGAATTTTCAAAAACCGTTTCTTACTGGGACTCTACGTACACGGATCAATCAACATGCAACATTTCAGCTTTCTAGGTCGAGTGGTTTGAGCCTTGCGTCGATGAGTCAATTTTGGATTATATATAATAGATGAGACTTTCCAGGTCGATTTGCTCGTAGCAATATGGAATATAGCTCTACATGCGCATATCAATGCCAGGAGCAATGTTCGTGGTTTCCACTTCAAAGAATTGGGAACCGAACCCCGCGTTTTAAGGCCCTAAAACGAACGGTTTTCGAGATATTGCCAGAAAACTATCCCCGGTCTGGGAAACTTCAGCGTTTGCCATAGTAACGTTGACCTGTTTCTCAGAGGGAACACAGTTATTTGGGAATATCTCCGAAACCGTTAATTTTAGGAACTCAAAAAGTGTGTTTCGGGGTCCCTACAGGACCTCCGAGTATTGTTTCTCGTATATGGTGGCTTAAAGTTAGCTAAATCTGACCTTTGTACCGACTGTCCTTGCTCAGTGCCAAAGGGCCGAAAAAAGTCACTTACAAATTGAATTTTCAAAAACCGTTTCTTAGTGGGTCTCTACATACTCGGATCAACCAACATGCAAAATTTCAGCTTTCTAGGTCTAGTGGTTTGTGCCCTGCCTCGATGAGTCAATTTTGGATGGTCAATGCCAAAGGGCCGAAAAAAGTCACTTACAAATTGAATTTTCAAAAACCGTTTCTTAGTGAGCCCCTACATACTCGGATCAACCAACATGAAACATTTCAGCTTTCTAGGTCTAGTGGTTTGAGCCCTGCGATGATGAGTCAATTTTGGATTATATATAATAGAATATAGGTCAAAATCATGGTATCCAAGGAACCATACGATTGTTAGCCACATAGCTTCTAAGCTGTAGTTGAGGTAGTGGTGACCGTTGATATTGTTCAATTTAGGGGTTTGAAACATCATGGTAATATCCCCCGTGTACAGAATCGGTCTGATAACCTGTAGAAATATGGAATATAGCTCTTCGTGCGCGTATCAATGGGAGGAGCAATGTTCGTGGTTTCCACTTCAAAGAAGTGGGAACCGAACCCCGCGTTTTAAGGCCCAAAAACGAACGATTTTCGAGATATTGCCAGAAAACTATCCCCGGTCTGGGAAATTTCAGCGGTTGCCATAG
The DNA here is from genome assembly GCA_946902985.2 of Meconema thalassinum. Lineage (NCBI taxonomy): Eukaryota > Metazoa > Arthropoda > Insecta > Orthoptera > Tettigoniidae > Meconema > Meconema thalassinum. The sequence continues at coordinate 222,765,669 of OX336391.1, forward strand.
AAACGTTGATCTGTTTCTCAGAGGGAACACAGTTATTTGGGAATATCTCCTAAACCGTTCATTTTATGAACATAAAAAGTGTGTTTCGGGGTCCCTACAGGATTTCCGAGTATTCTTTCTCGCATCTGGCGACTTAAAATTAGCTAAATCCGACCTTTGTACCGACTGTCCTTGCTCGGTGACAAAGGGCCGAAAAAAGTCACTCACGAATAGAATTTTCAAAAACCGTTTTTTAGTGGGCCTCTACATACTCGGATCAACCAACATGCAACATTTCTGCTTTCTAGGTCTAGTGGCTTGAGCCCTGCGTCGATGAGTCAATTTTGGATGGTCAATGACAAAGGGCCGAAAAAAGTCACTTACAAATTGGATTTTTAAAACCGTTTCATAGTGGGTCTCTACATACTCGGATCAACCAACATGCAAAATTTAACTTTCTAGGTCTAGTGGTTTGAACCCTGCGTCGATGAGTCAATTTTGGATGGTCAATGACAAAGGGCCGAAAAAAGTCACTTAAAAATTGAATTTTCAAAAACCGTTTCTTAGTAGCCTCTACATACTCGGATCGACCAACATGCAAAATGTCAGCTTTTTAGGTCTAGTGGTTTGAGCCCTGCGATGATGAGTCAATTTTGGATTATATATAATAGATGAGAATTTCCAAATCGGTTTGCTCGTAGTAATATGGAATATAGCTCTTCGTGCGCGTATCAATGCGAGGAGCAATGTTCGTGGTTTCCACTTCAAAGAAGTGGGAACCGAACCCCGCGTTTTAAGGCCCAAAAACGAACGATTTTCGAGATATTGCAAGAAAACTATCCCCGGTCTGGGAAATTTCAGCGGTTGCCATAGTAACGTTGATCTGTTTCTCAGAGGGAACACAGTTATTTGGGAATATCTCCTAAACCGTTCATTTTAGGAACTTAAAAACTGTGTTACGGGGTCCCTACAGGACCTCCGAGTATTCCTTCTCGCATCTGAAGGCTTAAAATTAGTTAAATCCGACGTTTGTACCGACTGTCCTTGCTCAGTGCCAAAGGGCCGAAAAAAGTCACTTAAAAATTGAATTTTCAAAAACCGTTTCTTACTGGGCCTCTACGTACACGGATCAATCAACATGCAACATTTCAGCTTTCTAGGTCGAGTGGTTTGAGCCTTGCGTCGATGAGTCAATTTTGGAAGGTCAATGACACAGGGCCGAAAAAAGTCACTTACAAATTGAATTTTCAAAAACAGACTCTTAGTGAGCCTCTACATACTCGAATCAACCAACATGCAAAATATTAGCTTCCTAGGTCTAGTGGTTTGAGCCCTGCGATGATGAGTCAATTTTGGATTATATATAATAGATGAGACTTTACAAGTTGATTTGCTCGTAGAAATATGGAGTTTTTGAGATATTGCCAGAAAACTATCCCCGGTATGGGAAATTTCAGCGGTTGCCTTAGTAACGTTGATCTGTTTCTCAGAGGGAACACAGTTATTTGGGAATATCTCTGAAATCGTTCATTTTAAGAACTTAAAAAGTGTGTTTCTGGGTCCCTACAGGACCTCCGAATATTGTTTCCGTTATCTGGTGGCTTAAAATAAGCTAAATCCGACCTTTGTACCGACTGTCCTTGCTCAGTGCCAAAGGGCCGAAAAAGGCCCTGCGATGATGAGTCAATTTTGGATTATATATAATAGATGAGACTTTCCAAGTTGATTTGCTCGTAGAAATATGGAGTATTCGAGATATTGCCAGAAAACTATCCCCGGTCTGGGAAATTTCAGCGGTTGCCATAGTAACGTTGATCTGTTTCTCAGGGGGAACACAGTTATTTGGGAATATCTCCTAAACCGTTCATTTTATGAACATAAAAAGTGTGTTTCGGGGTCCCTACAGGACCTCCGAGTATTCTTTCTCGCATCTGGCGGCTTAAAATTAGCTAAATACGACCTTTGTACCGACTGTCCTTGCTCGGTGCCAAAGGGCCGAAAAAGTCACTTACGAATTGAATTTTCAAAAACCGTTTCAGAGTGGGCCTCTACATACTCGGATCAACCAACATGAAGCATTTCTGCTTTCTAGGTCTAGTGGCTTGAGCCCTGCCTCGATGAGTCAATTTTGGATGGTCAATGACAAAGGGCCCAAAAAAGTCACTTACAAATTGAATTTTATAACCGTTTCTTTGTGAGCCTCTAAATACTCGGATCAACAAACATGAAAAATTTCAGCTTTCTAGGTCTAGTGGTTTGGGCCCTGCGTCGATGAGTCCATTTTGGATGGTCAATGACAATGGGCCGTAAAAAGTCACTTATAAATTGAATTTTCAAAAACCGTTTCTTAGTGAGCCTCTAAATACTCGGGTCAACCAACGTGCCAAATGTCAGCTTTCTAGGTCTAGTGGTTTGATCCCTGCGATAATAAGCCAATTTTGGTTTATATATAATAGATGAGACTTTCCAAATCGATTTGCTCTTAGAAATATGGAATATAGCTCTTCGTGCGCGTATCAATGCGAGGAGCAATGTTCGTGGTTTCCACTTCAAAGATGTGGGAATCGAACCCCGCGTTTTAAGGCCCAAAAACGAACGATTTTCGAGATATTGCCAGAAAACTATCCCCGGTCTGGGAAATTTCAGTGGTTGCCATAGTAACGGTGATCTGTTTCTCAGAGGGAACACAGTTATTTGGGAATATCTCCTAAACCGTTCATTTTAGAAACTTAAAAAGTATGTTTCGGGGTCCCTACAGGACCTCCGAGTATTGTTTCTCGTATCTGGCGGCTTAAAATGAGCTAAATCCGACCATTGTACCGAATGTCCTTGCTCAGTGCCAAAGGGCCGAAGAAAGTCACTTACAAATTGAATTTTCAAAAACCGTTTCTTAGTGAGCCTCTACATACTCGGATCAACCAACATGCAACATTTCAGCTTTCTAGGTCTAGTGGTTTGAGCCCTGCGATGATGAGTCAATTTTGGATTATATATAATAGATGAGAATTTCCAAGTCGATTTGCTCGTAGAAATATGGAATATAGCTCTTCTTGCGCGTATCAATGCGAGGAGCAATGTTCGTGGTTTCCACTTCAAAGAAGTGGGTACCGAACCCCGCGTTTTAAGGCCCAAAAGCGAACGATTTTCGAGATATTGCCAGAAAACTATCCCCGGTCTGGGAAATTTCAGCGGTTGCCATAGTAACGTTGATCTGTTTCTCAGAGGGAACACAGTTATTTGGGAATATCTCCTAAAACGTTCATTTTAGGAACTTAAAAAGTTTCTTTCGTGGTCCCTACAGGACCTCCGAGTATTATTTCTCGTATCTGGCGTCTTAAAATGAGCTAAATACGACCTTTGTACCAACTGTCCTTGCTCGGTGCTAAAGGGCCGAAAAAAAGTCACATACGTAATGAATTTTCAAAAACCGTTTCCTAGTGGGCCTCTTCATACCCGGATCTACCAACATGCAACATTTCTGCTTTCTAGGTCTAGTGGTTTGAGCCCTGCGTCGATGAGTCAATTTTGGATGGTCAATGACAAAGGGACGAAAAAAGTCACTTACATATTGAATTTTTAAAAACCGTTTCTTATTGAGCTTCTAAATACTCGGATCAACCAACATGCAAAATGTCAGCTTTCTAGGTCTAGTGGTTTGAGCCCTGCGATGATAAGTCAATTTTGGATTATATATAATAGATGAGACTTTCCAAATCGGTTTCCTCGTAGAAATATGGAATATAGGTCTTCGTGCGCGTATCAATGCGAGGAGCAATGTTCGTGGTTTCCACTTCAAAGAAGTGGGAACCGAACCCCGCGTTTTAAGGCCCAAAAGGAACGATTTTCGAGATATTGCCAGAAAACTATCCCCGGTCTGGGAAATTTCAGCGGTTGCCATCGTAACGTTGATCTGTTTCTCAGAGGGAACACAGTCATTTGGGAATATCTCCTAAACCGTTCATTTTATGAACTTAAAAAGTGTGTTTCGGGGTCCCTACAGGACCTCCGAGTATTCTTATCTCGCATCTGGCGGCTTAAAATTAGCTAAATCCGACCTTTGTACCGACTGTCCTTGCTCGGTGCCAAAGGGCCGAAAAAAGTCACTTACGAATTGAATTTTCAAAAACCGTTTCAGAGTGGGCCTCTACATACTCGGATCAACCAACATGCAGCATTTCTGCTTTCTAGGTCTAGTGGCTTGAGCCCTTCGTCGATGTGTCAATTTTGGATGGTCAATGACAAAGGGCCCAAAAAAGTCACTTACAAATTGAATTTTTAAAACCGTTTCTCAGTGAGCCTCTAAATACTCGGATCAACAAACATGAAAAATTTCAGCTTTCTAGGTCTAGTTGTTTGAGCCCTGCGTCGATGAGTCAATTTTGGATGGTCAATGACAAAGGGCCGAAAAAAGTCACTTAGAAATTGTATTTTCAAAAACCGTTTCTTAATGAGGCTCTAAATACTCGGATCAACCAACATGCAAAGTGTCAGCTTTCTAGGTCTAGTCGTTTGAGCCCTGCAATGATGAGTCAATTTTGGATTATATATAATAGATGAGAATTTCCGAATCGATTTGCTCGTAGAAATATGGAATATAGCTCTTCGTGTGCTTATCAATGCGAGGAGCAATGTTCATGGTTTCCACTTCTAAGAAGTGGGAACCGAACCCCGCGTTTTAAGGCCCAAAAACAAACGATTTTCGATATATTGCCAGAAAACTATCCCCGGTCTGGGAAATTTCAGCGGTTGCCATAGTAACGTTGATCTGTTTCTCAGAGGGAACACAGTTATTTGGGAATATCTCCTAAACCGTTCATTTTAGGAACTTAAAAACTGTGTTTCGGGGTCCCTACAGGACCTCCGAGTATTCCTTCTCTCATCTGAAGGCTTAAAATTAGTTAAATCCGACGTTTGTACCGACTGTCCTTGCTCAGTGCCAAAGGGCCGAAAAAAGTCACTTAAATATTGAATTTTCAAAAACCGTTTCTTACTGGGACTCTACGTACACGGATCAATCAACATGCAACATTTCAGCTTTCTAGGTCGAGTGGTTTGAGCCTTGCGTCGATGAGTCAATTTTGGATTATATATAATAGATGAGACTTTCCAGGTCGATTTGCTCGTAGCAATATGGAATATAGCTCTACTTGCGCATATCAATGCCAGGAGCAATGTTCGTGGTTTCCACTTCAAAGAATTGGGAACCGAACCCCGCGTTTTAAGGCCCTAAAACGAACGGTTTTCGAGATATTGCCAGAAAACTATCCCCGGTCTGGGAAACTTCAGCGTTTGCCATAGTAACGTTGACCTGTTTCTCAGAGGGAACACAGTTATTTGGGAATATCTCCGAAACCGTTAATTTTAGGAACTCAAAAAGTGTGTTTCGGGGTCCCTACAGGACCTCCGAGTATTGTTTCTCGTATATGGTGGCTTAAAGTTAGCTAAATCCGACCTTTGTACCGACTGTCCTTGCTCAGTGACAAAGGGCCGAAAAAAGTCACTTACAAATTGAATTTTCAAAAACCGTTTCTTAGTGGGTCTCTACATACTCGGATCAACCAACATGCAAAATTTCAGCTTTCTAGGTCTAGTGGTTTGTGCCCTGCCTCGATGAGTCAATTTTGGATGGTCAATGCCATAGGGCCGAAAAAAGTCACTTACAAATTGAATTTTCAAAAACCGTTTCTTAGTGAGCCCCTACATACTCGGATCAACCAACATGCAACATTTCAGCTTTCTAGGTCTAGTGGTTTGAGCCCTGCGATGATGAGTCAATTTTGGATTATATATAATAGAATATAGGTCAAAATCATGGTATCCAAGGAACCATACGATTGTTAGCCACATAGCTTCTAAGCTGTAGTTGAGGTAGTGGTGACCGTTGATATTGTTCAATTTAGGGGTTTGAAACATCATGGTAATATCCCCCGTGTACAGAATCGGTCTGATAACCTGTAGAAATATGGAATATAGCTCTTCGTGCGCGTATCAATGGGAGGAGCAATGTTCGTGGTTTCCACTTCAAAGAAGTGGGAACCGAACCCCGCGTTTTAAGGCCCAAAAACGAACGATTTTCGAGATATTGCCAGAAAACTATCCCCGGTCTGGGAAATTTCAGCGGTTGCCATAGAAACGTTGATCTGTTTCTCAGAGGGAACACAGTTATTTGGGAATATCTCCTAAACCGTTCATTTTATGAACATAAAAAGTGTGTTTCGGGGTCCCTACAGGACTTCCGAGTATTCTTTCTCGCATCTGGCGACTTAAAATTAGCTAAATGCGACCTTTGTACCGACTGTCCTTGCTCGGTGACAAAGGGCCGAAAAAAGTCACTCACGAATAGAATTTTCAAAAACCGTTTTTTAGTGGGCCTCTACATACTCGGATCAACCAAAATGCAACATTTCTGCTTTCTAGGTCTAGTGGCTTGAGCCCTGCGTCGATGAGTCAATTTTGGATGGTCAATGACAAAGGACCGAAAAAAGTCACATACAAATTGGATTTTTAAAACCGTTTCATAGTGGGTCTCTACATACTCGGATCAACCAACATGCAAAATTTAACTTTCTAGGTCTAGTGGTTTGAACCCTGCGTCGATGAGTCAATTTTGGATGGTCAATGACAAAGGGCCGAAAAAAGTCACTTAAAAATTGAATTTTCAAAAACCGTTTCTTAGTAGCCTCTACATACTCGGATCGACCAACATGCAAAATGTCAGCTTTTTAGGTCTAGTGGTTTGAGCCCTGCGATGATGAGTCAATTTTGGATTATATATAATAGATGAGAATTTCCAAATCGGTTTGCTCGTAGTAATATGGAATATAGCTCTTCGTGCGCGTATCAATGCGAGGAGCAATGTTCGTGGTTTCCACTTTAAAGAAGTGGGAACCGAACCCCGCGTTTTAAGGCCCAAAAACGAACGATTTTCGAGATATTGCAAGAAAACTATCCCCGGACTGGGAAATTTCAGCGGTTGCCATAGTAACGTTGATCTGTTTCTCAGAGGGAACACAGTTATTTGGGAATATCTCCTAAACCGTTCATTTTAGGAACTTAAAAACTGTGTTACGGGGTCCCTACAGGACCTCCGAGTATTCCTTCTCGCATCTGAAGGCTTAAAATTAGTTAAATCCGACGTTTGTACCGACTGTCCTTGCTCAGTGCCAAAGGGCCGAAAAAAGTCACTTAAAAATTGAATTTTCAAAAACCGTTTCTTACTGGGCCTCTACGTACACGGATCAATCAACATGCAACATTTCAGCTTTCTAGGTCGAGTGGTTTGAGCCTTGCGTCGATGAGTCAATTTTGGAAGGTCAATGACACAGGGCCGAAAAAAGTCACTTACAAATTGAATTTTCAAAAACAGACTCTTAGTGAGCCTCTACATACTCGAATCAACCAACATGCAAAATGTTAGCTTCCTAGGTCTAGTGGTTTGAGCCCTGCGATGATGAGTCAATTTTGGATTATATATAATAGATGAGACTTTACAAGTTGATTTGCTCGTAGAAATATGGAGTTTTTGAGATATTGCCAGAAAACTATCCCCGGTATGGGAAATTTCAGCGGTTGCCTTAGTAACGTTGATCTGTTTCTCAGAGGGAACACAGTTATTTGGGAATATCTCTGAAATCGTTCATTTTAGGAACTTAAAAAGTGTGTTTCTGGGTCCCTACAGGACCTCCGAATATTGTTTCCGTTATCTGGTGGCTTAAAATAAGCTAAATCCGACCTTTGTACCGACTGTCCTTGCTCAGTGCCAAAGGGCCGAAAAAGGCCCTGCGATGATGAGTCAATTTTGGATTATATATAATAGATGAGACTTTCCAAGTTGATTTGCTCGTAGAAATATGGAGTATTCGAGATATTGCCAGAAAACTATCCCCGGTATGGGAAATTTCAGTGGTTGCCTTAGTAACGTTGATCTGTTTCTCAGAGGGAACACAGTTATTTGGGAATATCTCTGAAATCGTTCATTTTAGGAACTTAAAAAGTGTGTTTCTGGGTCCCTACAGGACCTCCGAATATCGTTTCCGTTATCTGGTGGCTTAAAATGAGCTAAATCCGACCTTTGTACCGACTGTCCTTGCTCAGTGCCAAAGAGCCGAAAAAAGTAACTTAAAAATTGAATTTTCAAAAACCTTTTCTTAGTGAGCCTCTAAATACTCGGATAAACCAACATGCAAAATTTCAGCTTTCTAGGTCTAGTGGTTTGAGCCCTGCGATGATGAGTCAATTTTGGATTATATATAATGGATGAGACTTTCCAAGTCGATTTGCCCGTAGAAATATGGAATATAGCTCTTCTTGCGCGTATCAATGCGAGGAGCAATGTTCGTGGTTTCCACTTCAAAGAAGTTGGAACCGAACCTCGCGTTCTTAGGCCCTAAAACGAACGGTTTTCGAGATATTGCCAGAAAACTATCCCCGGTCCGGGAAATTTCAGCGGTTGCCATAGTAACGTTGATCTGTTTCTCAGAGGGAACACAGTTATTTGGGAATATCTCCTAAACCGTTCATTATAGGAACTTAAAAAGTTTCTTTCGGGGTCCCTACAGGACCTCCGAGTATTGTTTCTCGTATCTGGTGGCTTGAAATTAGCTAAATCCGACCTTTGTACCGACTGTCCTTGCTCAGTGCCAAAGGGACGAAAAAAGTCACTTACAAATTGAATTTTCAAACACTGTTTCTTAGTGGGCCTCTACATGCTCGGATCGACCAACATGCAACATTTCAGCTTTCTAGGTCTAGTGGTTTGAGCCCTGCGTCGATGAGTCAATTTTGGATGGTCAATGACAAAGGGCCGAAAAAAGTCACATATAAATTGAATTTTCAAAATCCGGTTCTTAGTGAGCCTCTAAATACTAGGATCAACCAACATGCAAAATGTCAGCTTTCTAGGTATAGTGGTTTGAGCCCTGCGATGATAAGTCAATTTTGGATTATATATAATAGATGAGAATTTCCAAATCGATTTGCTCGTAGAAATATGAAATATAGCTCTTCGTGCGCGTATCAATGCAAGGAGCAATGTTCCTGGTTTCAACTTCAAAGAAGTGGGAACCGAACCCCGCGTTTTAAGACCCTAAAACGAAAGATTTTCGAGATATTGCCAGAAAACTATCCCCGGTCTGGGAAATTTCAGCGGTTGCCATAGTAACGTTGATCTCTTTCTCAGAGGGAACACAGTTATTTGGGAACATCTCCTAAACCGTTCATTTTAGGAACTTAAAAACTGTGTTTCGGGGTCCCTACAGGACCTCAGAGTATTCCTTCTCGCATCTGGCGGCTTAAAATTAGCTAAATCCGACCTTTGTACCGACCGTCCTTGCTCAGTGCCAAAGGGCCGAAAAAAGTCACTTACAAATTGAATTTTCAAAAACCGTTTCTTAGTGGGCCTCTACGTACACGGATCAACCAACCTGCAACATTTCAGCTTTCTAGGTCTAGTGGTTTGAACCTTGCGTCGATGAGCCAATTTTGGATGGTCAATGACACAGGTCCGAAAAAAGTCACTTACAAATTGAATTTTCAAAAACCGATTCTTAGTGAGCCTCTACATACTCGAATCAACCAACATGCAAAATGTTAGCTTTCTAGGTCTAGTGGTTTGAGCCCTGCGATGATGAGTCAATTTTGGATTATATATAATAGATGAGACTTTCCACGTTGATTTGCTCGTAGAAATATGGAGTTTTCGAGATATTGCCAGAAAACTATCCCCGGTCTGGGAAATTTCAGCGGTTGCCATAGTAACGGTGATCTGTTTCTCAGAGGGAACACAGTAATTTGGGAATATCTCCTAAACCGTTCATTTAAGGAACTTAAAAATTGTGTTTCGGGGCCCCTACACGACCTCCGAGTATTATTTCTCGTATCTGGCGTCTTAAAATTAGCTAAATTCGACCTTTGTACCGACTGTCCTTGCTCAGTGCCAAATGGCCGAAAAAAGTCACTTACAAATTGAATTTTCAAAAACCGTTTCTTAGTGGGTCTCTACATACTCGGATCAACCAACATGCAAAATTTCAGCTTTCTAGGTCTAGTGGTTTGAGCCCTGCGATGATAAGTCAATTTTGGATTATATATAATAGATGAGACTTTCCAAGTCGATTTGCTCGCAGAAATATGGGATATAGCTCTTCTTGCGCGTATCAATGCGAGGAGCAATGTTCGTGGTTTCCACTTCAAAGAAGTGGGAAACGAACCTCGCGTTTTAATGCCCTAAAACGAACGGTTTTCGAGATATTGCCAGAAAACTATCCCCGGTCTGGGAAATTTCAGCGGTTGCCTTAGTAACGTTGATCTGTTTCTCAAAGGGAACACAGTTATTTGGGAATATCTCCGTAACCGTTCATTTTAGGAACTTAAAAAGTATGTTTCTGGGTCCCTACAGGACCTCCGAGTATTGTTTCTCGTATCTGGTGGCTTAAAATGAGCTAAATCCGACCTTTGCACCGACTGTCCTTGCTCAGTGCCAAAGGGCCAAAAAAAGTCACTTACATATTCAATTTTCAAAAACTGTTTCTTAGTGGGCCTCTACATACTCGGATCAACCAACATGCAACATTTCTGCTTTCTAGGTCTAGTGGTTTGAGCCCCGCGTCGATGAGTCAATTTTGGATGGTCAAAGCCAAAGGGCCGAAAAAAGTCACTTACAAATTGAATTTTCAAAAACCGTTTCTTAGTGAGCCTCTACATACTCGGATCAACCAACATGCAAAATTTCAGCTTTCTAGGTCTAGTGATTTGAGCCCTGCGATGATGAGTCAATTTTGGATTATATATAATACTAGCAGGTACCCGCGGCTTCGCTCGCGTCATAGTCGTGTCATATTGTTCTTCAATGAAATGCAGGTTTAACCCCGTTCACACCCCTTTAGAACTTGAATATCCTAAAATCCCTCCTTAGTAGACGTTTTCGACGCACAACAAACATAATCCCAAAATATCATTCTTCTAACTTTAATAGTTTTGGTTGGTCGATGAGAGTGAATATCCAAAATTCCTTCCTTAGTGGACGTTTTTCTTCTAGAATTTCACCCCTCCCCATGAGCCCCTTAAATTGGATTTATGAAAATACGGTCGAACACCTATTTATTAAATTATTTATTTATGTATTTATTTATTTATTTATTATTATTAAGCTGATTGTTATCCTCTGAGTTTCAAACTCCTCGCCTCGTGTAGGAGATGCATGCTCCGTTAGGAATCCTTCAACCCCCACTTTTCACCCCTTTACTCTTAATATACATTACATCGAAAAATCATTAGACATGTGTCAGCTTATTTTTACTGATTGGTTTATATGCCAAGTATCACATCCCCAAATGAAACCACTCGTGAGATATTGTTATTCAATTAAATGCAGGTTTACCCCCTTAACACCCGTTTAGAAGCTGAATATCCAAAAATCTTTCCTTAGTGGACGTTTTCGACACACAATGAACATATCCCCAAAATTTCATGTTTGTAACTTCTATAATTTTGGCTGGGCGATGATGAGTGAATGAGTCAATCAGGTCATTTTCTTTCAATTATTTTTACCAGAATTTTACCCCTCCCCATGGGCCCCTTAAATTGAATTTATGAAGAAACGCTCGAACACCTATTAACTTATTTTTTAAGCTGTCTTTTTCCCCTGAGTTTGATGAGTGAGTGAGTTAGTCAGTCAGTTAGAACACTTTCTCTCCTTTTTTCGCAGAATTTCACCCCACACCATCGGCCCCTTAAGTTGAATTTATGAAAAAACGTTCGAACACCGATTTACTTAATTTTTAAGCTGATTTTTTCCGCTGAGTTTCAAACTTCTCACCTATGTCTTTTAAGAGATACACGCTCCGTTAGGAAACCTTCAACCCCCACTTTTCACCCCTTTCACCTTATAATATACACCACATCGAAAAACCCTTCGACACATGTCTGCTTATTTTTAATGATTAGTTTATGTGCCGAGTATCACATCCACAAATGAAACCACTCGTGAGATATTGTTATTCAATAAAATGCAGGTTCAACCCCCTTAAGACCCCTCTAGAACCTGAATATCCAAAAATCCTCCCTTAGTGTACGGTTTTGACATACAACGAACATATCCCCAAAATGTCATGTTTCTATCTTCATTAATTTTGGCTGGGCGATGATGAGTGAGTGAGTGAGTGAGTGAGTCAGGACATTTTCTTTCATTTTTTTCTCCAGAATTTCACCCCTCCCCATGAACCCCTTAAATTTGATTTATGAAAAAGAAACTGTCGAACACTTATTTACTTATTTTTAAGCAGTTTTCACTTCCTGAGATTGAAGAGTGAGTGAGTCAGTCAATCAGTTAGGACACTTTCTTTCCTGTCCCCCGCCCCCTCCCCCCCCCCCGAATTTCACCCCTTCCCATGGGCCCCTTAAATTGGATTTATGAAAAAAAAATAACGGTCAACACCTATTTACTTATCTTTTAGGCTGATGTTTTTCCGCTGAGTTCAAACTCCTCGCCTATGTCGTTTAGGTGATACACGCTCCGTTAGGAATTCTTCAACCCCCACTTTTCACCCCTTTCACCTCATAATATACACCACATTGAAAAACCCTCAGACACGTGTCTTCTTATTTTTAATGATCAGTTTATATGCCGAGTATCACATCCACAAATGAAACCAATCCGGAGTTATTGTTATTCAATGAAATGCAGGTCTTACCCCCTTAACACCCCTTTAGAACCTGAATATCCGAAAAACCTCCCTTAGTGGACGGTTTGGACATATAATTATCATATCCCCAAAATGTCTTGTTTCTAACTTCAATAATTTAGGCTGGGCGATGATGAGTGTGTCAGGACTTTGTATCTTTCAATTTTCTTTTTTCAGAATTTCACCCCTCGCCATGGGCCCCTTAAATTCCATTTATGAAAAAACTGTCAAACAACTATTTACTTATTTTTTAAGCTGATTTTTTTCCGCTGAGTTTCAAACTCCTCGCCTATGTCGTTTAAGAGATACACGCTCCGTTAGGAACCCTTCAACCCCCACTTTTCACCCCTTTCACCTCATAATATACACCACATCGAAAAACCCTCAGACACGTGTCTTCTTATTTTTAATGATACATTTATATGCCGAGTATCACGTCCCTCAATGAAACCAAGCCGGAAATATTGCTATTCAATGAAATGCATGTGTACCCCCTTAAGACACCTTTAGAACCTGAATATCCAAAAATCCTTTCTTAGTGCGCATTTTCGACTTACCACGAACATATCCCCAAAATTTCATGTTTCTAACTTTAATAGTTTTGGCTGGGCGATGATGAGTCAGTCAGTCAGTCAGTCAGTCAGTCAGTCAGTCAGGACACTTGTTTTTATATAAGAGATATGAGACTTTCCAAGTCGATTTGCTCGTAGAAATATGGAATATAGCTCTCCTTGCGCGTATCAATGCGAGGAGCAACGTTCGTGGTTTCCACGTCAAAGAAGTGGGAACTGAACCCCGCGTTTTAAGGCCCTAAAACGAACGGTTTTCGAGATATTGCCAGAAAACGATCCCCGGTCTGGAAAATTTCAGCGGTGCCATAGTAACGTAGATATGTTTCTCAGAGGGAACACAGCTATTTGGGAATATCTCCTAAACCGTTCATTTTAGGAACTTGAAAATTGTGTTTCGGGGCCCCTACACGTCCTCCGTGTATTATTTCTCGTATCTGGCGGCTTAAAATGAGCTAAATCCGACCTCTGCACCGACTGTCCTTGCTCGGTGCCAAAGGGCCGAAAAAAGTCACTTAAGAATTGAATTTTCAAAAACCGTTCCTTAGTGGGCCTCTACATACTCGGATCAACCAACATGCAACATTTCTGCTTTCTAGGTCTAGTGGCTTGAGCCCTGCGTCGATAAGTCAATTTTGGATGGTCAATGACAAAGGGCTGAAAAAAGTCACTTACAAATTGAATTTTTAAAACCGTTTCTTAGTGAGCCTCTAAATACTCGGATCAACAAACATGAAAAATTTCAGCTTTCTAGGTCTAGTGGTTTGAGCCCTGCGTCGATGAGTCAATTTTGGATGGTCAATGACAAAGGGCCGAAAAAAGTCACTTAAAAATTGAATTTTCAAGAACCGTTCCTTAATGAGGCTCTAAATACTCGGATCAACCAACATGCAAAATGTCAGCATTCTAGGTCTAGTGGTTTGAGCCCTGCGATGATGAGTCAATTTTGGATTATATATAATAGATGAGAATTTCCAAATCGATTTGCTCGCAGAAATATGGAATATAGCTCTTCGTGCGCGTATCAAAGCGAGGAGCAATCTTTGTGGTTTCCACTTCAAGGAAGTGGGAACCGAACCCCGCGTTTTAAGGCCCAAAAACGAACGATTTTCGAGATATTGCCAGAAAACTATCCCCGGTCTAGGAAATTTCAGCGGTTGCCATAGTAACGTTGATCTGTTTCTCAGAGGGAACACAGTTATTTGGGAATATCTCCTAAACCGTTCATTTTAGGAACTTAAAAACTGTGCTTCGGGGTCCCTACAGGACCTCCGAGTATTCCTTCTCGCATCTGGCGGCTTAACATTAGCTAAATCCGACCTTTGTACCGACTGCCCTTGATCAGTGCCAAAGGGGCGAAAAAAGTCACTTACAAATTGAATTTTCAAAAACCGTTTCTTAGTGGGCCTCTACAAACACGGATCAACCAACATGCAATATTTCAGCTTTCTAGTTCTAGTGGTTTGAGCCTTGCGTCGATGAGTCCATTTTGGATGGTTAATGACACAGGGCCGATATAATAGATGAGACTTTCCAAGTTGATTTGCTCGTAGAAATATGGAGTTTTCGAGATATTGCCAGAAAACTAACCCCGGTATGGGAAATTTCAGCGGTTGCCTTAGTAACGTTGATCTGTTTCTCAGAGGGAACACAGTTATTTGGGAATATCTCTGAAACCGTTCATTTTAGGAACTTAAAAAGTGTGTTTCGGGGTCCCTACAGGACCTCCGAGTATTGTTTCTCCTATCTGGCGGCTTAAAATGAGCTATATCCGACCATTGTACCGACTGTCCTTGCTCAGTGCCAAAGGGCCGAAAAAGTCACTTACAAATTGAATTCTCAAAGACCGCTTTCTTAGTGGGTCTCTACATACTCGGATCAACCAACATGCAAAATTTAACTTTCTAGGTCTAGTGGTTTGAACCCTGCGATGATGAGTCAATTTTGGATTATATATAATAGATGGGAGTTTCCAAGTCTTCTTGCTCGTAGTAATATGGAATATAGCTCTTCTTGCGCGTATCAATGCGAGGAGCACTGTTCGTTGTTTCCAATTCAAGGAAGTGGGAACCGAAGCCCGCGTTTTAAGGCCCTAAAAAGAACGGTTTTCGAGATATTGCCAGAAAACTATCCCCGGTCTGGGAAACTTCAGCGTTTGCCATAGTAACGTTGATCTGTTTCTCAGAGGGAACACAGTTATTTGGGAATATCTCCGAAACCGTTAATTTTAGGAACTCAAAAAGTGTGTTTCGGGGTCCCTACAGGACCTCCGAGTATTGTTTCTCGTATATGGTGGCTTAAAGTTAGCTAAATCCGACCTTTGTACCAACTGTCCTTGCTCAGTGCCAAAGGGCCGTAAAAAGTCACTAACAAATTGAATTTTCAAAAACCGTTTCTTAGTGGGTCTCTACATACTCGGATCAACCAACATGCAAAATTTCAGCTTTCTAGGTCTGGTGGTTTGAGCCCTGCCTCGATAGGTCAATTTTGGATGGTCAATGCCAAAGGGCCGAAAAAAGTCACTTACAAATTTAATTTTCAAAAACCGTTTCTTAGTGAGCCTCTACATACTCGGATCATCCAACATGCAACATTTCAGCTTTCTAGGTCTAGTGGTTTGTGCCCTGCGATGATGAGTCAATTTTGGATTATATATAATAGATTATAGGTCAAAATCATGGTATCCAAGGAACCATACGATTGTAAGCCACATAGCTTCTAAGCTGTAGTTGAGGTAGTGGTGACCGTTGATATTGTTCAATTTAGGGGTTTGAAACATCATGGTAATATCCCCCGTGTACAGAATCGGTCTGATAACCTGTAGAAATATGGAATATAGCTCTTCGTGCGCGTATCAATGGGAGGAGCAATGTTCGCG
This sequence comes from Meconema thalassinum, assembly GCA_946902985.2. Taxonomy (NCBI): domain Eukaryota; kingdom Metazoa; phylum Arthropoda; class Insecta; order Orthoptera; family Tettigoniidae; genus Meconema; species Meconema thalassinum. The sequence continues at coordinate 222,781,775 of OX336391.1, forward strand.
GTTTCCACTTCAAAGAAGTGGGAACCGAACCCCGCGTTTTAAGGCCCAAAAACGAACGATTTTCGAAATATTGCCAGAAAACTATCCCCGGTCTGGGAAATTTCAGCGGTTGCCATAGAAACGTTGATCTGTTTCTCAGAGGGAACACAGTTATTTGGGAATATCTCCTAAACCGTTCATTTTATGAACATAAAAAGTGTGTTTCGGGGTCCCTACAGGACTTCCGAGTATTCTTTCTCGCATCTGGCGACTTAAAATTAGCTAAATCCGACCTTTGTACCGACTGTCCTTACTCGGTGACAAAGGGCCGAAAAAAGTCACTCACGAATTGAATTTTCAAAAACCGTTTTTTAGTGGGCCTCTACATACTCGGATCAACCAACATGCAACATTTCTGCTTTCTAGGTCTAGTGGCTTGAGCCCTGCGTCGATGAGTCAATTTTGGATGGTCAATGACAAAGGGCCGAAAAAAGTCACTTACAAATTGGATTTTTAAAACCGTTTCCTAGTGAGCCTCTAAATACTCGGATCAACAAACATGAAAAATTTCAGCTTTCTAGGTCTAGTGGTTTGAGCCCTGCGTCGATGAGTCAATTTTGGATGGTCAATGACAAAGGGCCGAAAAAAGTCACTTAAAAATTGAATTTTCAAAAACCGTTTCTTAGTAGCCTCTACATACTCGGATCGACCAACATGCAAAATGTCAGCTTTTTAGGTCTAGTGGTTTGATCCCTGCGATGATGAGTCAATTTTGGATTATATATAATAGATGAGAATTTCCAAATCGGTTTGCTCTTAGTAATATGGAATATAGCTCTTCGTGCGCGTATTAATGCGAGGAGCAATGTTCGTGGTTTCCACTTCAAAGAATTGGGAACCGAACCCCGCGTTTTAAGGCCCAAAAACGAACGATTTTCGAGATATTGCAAGAAAACTATCCCCGGTCTGGGAAATTTCAGCGGTTGCCATAGTAACGTTGATCTGTTTCTCAGAGGGAACACAGTTATTTGGGAATATCTCCTAAACCGTTCATTTTAGGAACTTAAAAACTGTGTTTCGGGGTCCCTACAGGACCTCCGAGTATTCCTTCTCGCATCTGAAGGCTTAAAATTAGTTAAATCCGACGTTTGTACCGACTGTCCTTGCTCAGTGCCAAAGGGCCGAAAAAAGTCACTTAAAAATTGAATTTTCAAAAACCGTTTCTTACTGGGCCTCTACGTACACGGATCAATCAACATGCAACATTTCAGCTTTCTAGGTCGAGTGGTTTGAGCCTTGCGTCGATGAGTCAATTTTGGAAGGTCAATGACACAGGGCCGAAAAAAGTCACTTACAAATTGAATTTTCAAAAACGGACTCTTAGTGAGCCTCTACATACTCTAATCAACCAACATGCAAAATGTTAGCTTCCTAGGTCTAGTGGTTTGAACCCTGCGATGATGAGTCAATTTTGGATTATATATAATAGATGAGACTTTCCAAGTTGATTTGCTCGTAGAAATATGGAGTTTTCGAGATATTGCCAGAAAACTATCCCCGGTATGGGTAATTTCAGTGGTTGCCTTAGTAACGTTGATCTGTTTCTCAGAGGGAACACAGTTATTTGGGAATATCTCTGAAATCGTTCATTTTAGGAACTTAAAAAGTGTGTTTCTGGGTCCCTACAGGACCTCCGAATATTGTTTCCGTTATCTGGTGGCTTAAAATGAGCTAAATCCGACCTTTGTACCGACTGTCCTTGCTCAGTGCCAAAGAGCCGAAAAAAGTAACTTAAAAATTGAATTTTCAAAGACCGTTTCTTAGTGAGCCTCTAAATACTCGGATAAACCAACATGCAAAATTTCAGCTTTCTAGGGCTAGTGGTTTGAGCCCTGCGATGATGAGTCAATTTTGGATTATGTATAATGGATGACACTTTCCAAGTCGATTTGCCCGTAGAAATATGGAATATAGCTCTTCTTGCGCGTATCAATGCGAGGAGCAATGTTCGTGGTTTCCACTTCAAAGAAGTTGGAACCGAACCTCGCGTTCTTAGGCCCTAAAACGAACGGTTTTCGAGATATTGCCAGAAAACTATCCCCGGTCCGGGAAATTTCAGCGGTTGCCATAGTAACGTTGATCTGTTTCTCAGAGGGAACACAGTTATTTGGGAATATCTCCTAAACCGTTCATTATAGGAACTTAAAAAGTTTCTTTCGGGGTCCCTACTGGACCTTCGAGTATTGTTTCTCGTATCTGGTGGCTTAAAATTAGCTAAATCCGACCTTTGTACCGACTGTCCATGCTCAGTGCCAAAGGGACGAAAAAAGTCACTTACAAATTGAATTTTCAAAAACTGTTTCTTAGTGGGCCTCTACATACTCGGATCGACCAACATGCAACATTTCAGCTTTCTAGGTCTAGTGGTTTGAGCCCTGCGTCGATGAGTCAATTTTGGATGGTCAATGACAAAGGGCCGAATAAAGTCACATATAAATTGAATTTTCAAAATCCGGTTCTTAGTGAGCCTCTAAATACTCGGATCAACCAACATGCAAAATGTCAGCTTTCTAGGTATAGTGGTTTGAGCCCTGCGATGATAAGTCAATTTTGGATTATATATAATAGATGAGAATTTCCAAATCGATTTGCTCGTAGAAATATGGAATATAGCTCTTCGTGCGCGTATCAATGCGAGGAGCAATGTTCGTGGTTTCAACTTCAAAGAAGTGGGAACCGAACCCCGCGTTTTAATACCCTAAAACGAACGATTTTCGAGATATTGCCAGAAAACTATCCCCGGTCTGGGAAATTTCAGCGGTTGCCATAGTAACGTTGATCTCTTTCTCAGAGGGAACACAGTTATTTGGGAATATCTCCTAAACCGTTCATTTTATGAACTTAAAAAGTGTGTTTCGGGGTCCCTACAGGACCTCCGAGTATTCTTTCTCGCATCTGGCGGCTTAAAATTAGCTAAATCCGACCTTTGTACCGACTGTCCTTGCTCGGTGCCAAAGGGCCGAAAAAAGTCACTTACGAATTGAATTTTCAAAAACCGGTTCAGAGTGGGCCTCTACATACTCGGATCAACCAACATGCAGCATTTCTGCTTTCTAGGTCTAGTGGCTTGAGCCGTGCATCGATGAGTCAATTTTGGATGGTCAATGACAAAGGGCCCAAAAAAGTCACAAATTTAATTTTATAACAGTTTCTTAGTGAGCCTCTAAATACTCGGATCATCAAACATGAAAAATTTAAGCCTTCTAGGTCTAGTGGTTTGAGCCCTGCGTCGATGAGTCAACTTTGGATGGTCAATGACAAAGGGCCGAAAAAAGTAACTTAAAAATTGTATTTTCAAAAACCGTTTCTTAATGAGGCTCTAAATACTCCGATCAACCAACATGCCAAATGTCAGCTTTCTAGGTCTAGTCGTTTGAGCCCTGCGATGATGAGTCAATTTTGGATTATATATAGGCCTAAAAGATGAGAATTTCCAAATCGATTTGCTCGTAGAAATATGGAATATAGCTCTTCGTGCGCGTATCAATGCGAGGAGCAATGTTCGTGGTTTTCACTTCAAAGAAGTGGGAACCGAACCCCGCGTTTTAAGGCCAAAAAACGAACGACTTTCGAGATATTGCCAGAAAACAATCCCCGGTCTGGAAAATTTCAGCGGTTGCCATAGTAACGTTGATCTGTTTCTTAGAGGGAACACAGTTATTTGGGAATATCTCCTAAACCGTTCATTTTAGGAACTTAAAATTTTCTTTCGGGGTCCCTACAGGACCTCCGAGTATTGTTTCTCGTATCTGGCGGCTTAAAATGAGCTAAATCCGACCATTGTACCGACTGTCCTTGCTCAGTGCCAAAGGGCCGAAAAAAGCCACTTAAAAATTGAATTTTCAAAAACCGTTTCTTAGTGAGCCTCTACATACTCGGATCAACCAACATGCAAAATTTTAGCTTTCTAGGTCTAGTGGTTTGAGCCCTGCGATGATGAGTCAATTTTGGATTATATATAATAGATGAGACTTTCCAGGTCGATTTGCTCGTAGCAATATGGAATATAGCTCTTCTTGCGCATATCAATGCGAGGAGCAATGTTCGTTGTTTCCAATTCAAAGAAGTGAGAACCGAACCCCGCGTTTTCAGGCCCTAAAACGAACGGTTTTCGAGATATTGCCAGAAAACTATCCCCGGTCTGGGAAATTTCAGCGGTTGCCTCAGTAACGTTGATGTCTTTCTCAGAGGGAACACAGTTATTTGGGAATATCTCCTAAACCGTTCATTTTAGGAACTTAAAAAGGTTCTTTCGGGGTCCTTACAGGACCTCCGAGTATTCTTTCTCGTATCTGGCGTCTTAAAATGAGCTAAATCCGACCTTTGTACCGACTGTCCTTGCTCGGTGCCAAAGGGCCGAAAAAAGTCACTTACAAATTGAATTTTCAAAAACCGTTTCAGAGTGGGCCTCTACATACTCGGATCAACCAACATGCAGCATTTCTGCTTTCTAAGTCCAGTGGCTTGAGCCCTGCGTCGATGAGTCAATTTTGGATGGTCAATGACAAAGGGCCCAAAAACGTCACCTACAAATTGAATTTTATAACCGTTTCTTAGTGAGCCTCTAAATACTCGGATCAACAAACATGAAAAATTTCAGCTTTCTAGGTCTAGTGGTTTGAGCCCTGCGTCGATGAGTCAACTTTGGATGGTCAATGACAAAGGGCCGAAAAAAGTAACTTAAAAATTGTATTTTCAAAAACCGTTTCTTAATGAGTCTCTAAATACTCGGATCAACCAACATGCCAAATGTCAGCTTTCTAGGTCTAGTCGTTTGAGCCCTGCGATGATGAGTCAATTTTGGATTATATATAAGAGATGAGAATTTCCAAATCGATTTGCTCGTAGAAATATGGAATATAGCTCTTCGTGCGCGTATCAATGCGAGGAGCAATGTTCATGGTTTCCACTTCAAAGAAGTGGGAACCAAACCCCGCGTTTTAAGGCCCAAAAGCGAACGATTTTCGAGATATTGCCAGAAAACTATCCCCGGTCTGGGAAATTTCAGCGGTTGCCATAGTAACGTTGATCTGTTTCTCAGAGGGAACACAGTTATTTGGGAATATCTCCTAAACCGTTCATTTTAGGGACTTAAAAAGTTTCTTTCGGGGTCCCTACAGGACCTCCGAGTATTGATTCTCGTATCTGGCGGCTTAAAATGAGCTAAAGCCGACCATTGTTCCGACTGTCCTTGCTCAGTGCCAAAGGGCCGAAAAAAGTCACTTACAAATTGAATTTTCAAAAACTGTTTCTTATTGAGCTTCTACATACTCGGATCAACCAACGTGCAAAATTTCAGCTTTCTAGGTCTAGTGGTTTGAGCCCTGCGATGATGAGTCAATTTTGGATTATATATAATAGATGAGACTTTCCAAGTCGATTTGCTCGTAGAAATATGGAATATAGCTCTTCTTGCGCGTATCAATGCGAGGAGCAATGTTCGTTGTTTCCAATTCAAAGAAGTGGGAACCGAACCCCGCGTTTTAAGGCCCTAAAACGAACGGTTTTCGAGATATTGCCAGAAAACTATCCCCGGTCTGGGAAATTTCAGCGGTTGCCTCAGTAACGTTGATCTCTTTCACAGAGGGAACACAGTTATTTGGGAATATCTCCGAAACCGTTCATTTTAGGAACTTAAAAAGTGTGTTTCGGGGTCCCTACTGGACCTCCGAGTATTGTTTCTCGTATCTAGTGGTTTAAAATTAGCTAAATCCTACCTTTGTACCGACTGCCTTGCTCAGTGCCAAAGGGCCGAAAAAAGTCACTTACAAATTGAATCTTCAAAAACCGTTTCTTAGTGGGCCTCTACATACTCGGATCAACCAACATGCAACTTATCAGCTTTCTAGGTCTAGTGGTTTGAGCCCTGCGTCGATGAGTCAATTTTGGATGGTCAATGACAAAGGGACGAAAAAAGTCACTTACAAATTGAATTTTCGAAAACCGTTTCTTAGTGAGCCTCTACATACTCGGATGAACCGACATGCAAAATTTCGGCTTTCTAGGTCTAGTGGTTTGAGCCCTGCGATGATGAGTCAATTTTGGATTATATATAATAGATGAGACTTTCCAAGTCGATTTGCTCGTAGAAATATGGAATATAGCTCTTCTTGCGCGTATCAATGCGAGGAGCATTGTTCGTGGTGAACCGAACCCCGCGTTTTAAGGCCCTAAAACCAATGGTTTTCGAGATATTGCCAGAAAACTATCCCCGGTCTGGGAAATTTCAGCGGTTGCCATAGTAACGTTGATCTGTTTCTCAGAGGCAACACAGTTATTTGGGAATATCTCCGAAACCGTTCATTTTAGGGAACTTAAAAAGTGTGTTTCGGGGCCCCTACACGACCTCCGAGTATTATTTCTCTTATCTGGCGTCTTAAAATGAGCTAAATTCGACCTTTGTACCGACTGTCCTTGCTCGGTGCTTATGGGCCGAAAAAAGTCCCTTACGTATTGAATTTTCAAAAACCGTTTCTTAGTGGGCCTCTACATACTCGGATCAACCAACATGCAACATTTCTGCTTTCTAGGTCTAGTGGTTTGAGCCCTGCGTCGATGAGTCAATTTTGGATGGTCAATGACAAAGGGCCGAAAAAAGTCACTTATAAATTGAATTTTCAAAAACCGTTTCTTAGTGAGCCTCTAAATACTCGGATCAACCAGCATGCTAAATGTCAGCTTTCTATGTCTAGTCGTTTGAGCCCTGCGATAATAAGTCAATTTTGGATTATATATAATAGATGAGACTTTCCAAATCGATTTGCTTTTAGAAATATGGAATATAGCTCTTCGTGCGCGTATCAATGCGAGGAGCACTGTTCGTGGTTTCCACTTCAAAGAAGTGGGAACCGAACCCCGCGTTTTAAGGCCCTAAAACGAACGATTTTCGAGATATTGCCAGAAAACTATCCCCGGTCTGGGAAATTTCAGCGGTTGTCATAGTAACGTTGATCTGTTTCTCAGAGGGAACACAGTTATTTGGGAATATCTCCTAAACCTTTCATTTTAGGAACTTAAAAACTGTGTTTCGGGGTCCCTACAGGACCTCCGAGTATTCTTTCTCGCATCTGGCGGCTTAAAATTAGCTAAATGCGACCTTTGTACCGACTGTCCTTGCTCAGTGCCAAAAGGGCCGCAAAAAGTCACTTACAAATTGAATTTTCAAACACCGTTTCTTAGTGGGCCTCTACGTACTCGGATCAACCAACATGCATCCTTTCAGCTTGCTAGGTCTAGTGGTTTGAGCCCTGCGTCGATGAGTCAATTTTGGATGGTCAATGACAAAGGGCCGAAAAAAGTCACTTACAAATTGAATTTTCAAAAACCGATTCTTAGTGAGCCTCTACATACTCGAATCAACCAACATGCAAAATGTTAGCTTTCTAGGTCTAGTGGTTTGAGCCCCGCGATGATGTGTCAATTTTGGATTATATATAATAGATGAGACTTTCCAAGTTGATTTTCTCGTAGAAATATGGTGTTTTCGAGATATTGCCAGAAAACTATGCCCGGTATGGGAAATTTCAGCGGTTGCCTTAGTAACGTTGATCTGTTTCTCAGAGGGAACACAGTTATTTGGGAATATCTCCGAAACCGTTCATTTTAGGAACTTAAAAAGTTTGTTTCGGGATCCCTACAGGACCTCCGAGTTATGTTTCTCGTATCTGGTGGCTTAAAATGAGCTATATCCGACCTTTGTACCGACTGTCCTTGCTCAGTGCCAAAGGCCCGAAAATAGTTACTTACGAATTGAATTTTCAAAAACCTTTTCTTAGTGGGCCTCTACATACTCGGATCAACCAACACGCAAAATTTCAGCTTTCTAGGTCTGGTGGTTTGAGCCCTGTGTCGATGAGACAATTTTTGATGGTCAATGCCAAAGGGCTGAAAAAAGTCACTTACAAATTGAATTTTCCAAAACCGTTTCTTAGTGAGCCTCTACATACTCGGATCAACCAACATGCAAAATTTCAGCTAGCTAGATCGAGTGGTTTGAGCCCTGCGATGATGAGTTAATTTTGGATTATATATAATAGATTATAGGTCAAAATCATGGTATCCACGGAACCATACGATTGTTAGCCACATAGCTTCTAAGCTGTAGTTGATGAAGTCGTGACCGTTGATATTGTTCAATTTAGGGGTTTGAAACATCATGGTAATGTCCCCCGTGTACAGAATCGGTCTGATAACCTGTGTCACTGCGGTGTTCGTACAAATTTGTAAATTTAAATGCAAAGGTAGAATGTAAGGAGTCAGTCGTGCCTCATAATTATTATTATTATAGCCTACTGTTTGCGCAGTACTGAATTATACCGTATGAAGACGATTTGAAAATATTTATTTTGTAATGATATATATATATATTAAAATCGAGTTTACCCTCCAGGGTGGTGGCTCCCACGGACTCAGCGTGGGAACTCACCCCTACCGTCCTTTCAGGCAGTGTCCTAGAGCTGGGGACATCTAATCGGAGTGGATACAACTGGTGAGATGGGATTAGCACCTCACCCAGGCGGCCTCACCTGCAAAGCGAACAGAGGCCTCATGATGAAAGGGGGTGGAAGGTTAGGATGGATAGGCAAGGAAGGGGGAAGGAGGCAGCCGTGGCCTTACAGTGGGCGCCATCCCGGCATTTGCCCGAAGACGAAGTGGGAAACCACGGAAAACCACTTCGAGGATGGCTGAGGTGGGAATCGAATCCTCTTTAATTAGTTGGGCCACCCGAGGCTGAGTAGACTCAGTTTCAGTCCTCATACCACTTTTCAAATTTCATTTCAGAGCCGGGAATGGAACTCAGGTCCTCCGGTTGGCAGCTAACCATGCTGACCGCTACGCTACGGAGGCGACTCTGTAATGATATTACGTAATATTATTATTATTATAATTACTAGTTGACCCGTGCAAGAACTCTCGCATAATGGGTTGTGTATGCCCCATTTGTACAGACTACTCTTAGGGACAGATGACCTCGTAGTTCCGCCCCTTAAAACAACAATAACTAACTAACTAACTACAGACTACCCGCCCGGCCCTAGTGTTATGCGGGCTGTACGCGACACAGTTCTGCTATGGTCTAGTTTATTTGTTTAAAAGCACTTTATCAACAAATAAATATATTTCCGTCGACTTTTCAAGAAATGCAAGATTTTTCCTGTACTATTGAGACGATTTGGAAGATTTTGGTACAAACCACACCTTCTAACTCCCTCTGGTTTAGGAGCTTGAGATTTGTAAAACATACAGGTTGTTAGTTCCTCAGTTTAGGGGCTGCGACAACGCGGTCATTTAGCCTCGTGTACTTTGGGTGTGTGTAGAATATGTCTGATAACCGGTGTTAATTGTGATGGCTGTATTAGTGTGTGTATCTGTTTTTTAATTCAAGTAAGGACTGCAACTTTGAAATTTTCAAATAGTTCCTACTTTTGCCGCCAAACACCACAGTCAATGACTACTAGGCCTAGTTCAGAACTTAGCAAATAGACGCCACCGCAGTCGGCTCTTGGCAACGAACGTAGAAACTTAAGAGCGTTGTTTACATTCCTCACCTGTACAATTTAGCTTCACACAGGTGTAATTGGTGGAAGGTTCTTTAACATTCTTAGCGTATTATATAATAAGAGTATTGTTATAGTGGGTAACCAATTAGTTACTCTTCACTTGAATACAGTGCTTTACTAGTATCGAAGGTCACCGCACGCCACTTGTATATAATTGTCTTTGCAACACACCCTAGCACCTTTAAGGCCAGTATCACTGAACTGAAACGAGATCCAGGGACGCAGGCCAGTAACAAGAAGTCCGCTGATTGGCCATAAATTTCTGCTGTGGAAGGAGTGCGCTGTCACATAAATCTGGTCACGTTCCACCGTGCAAACCTTGGTGAGAACAGAGAAAGTCTTAGTCCATCAGTTAACTGCGGAAGTCGTGTATTCCGCCATCATCCCCATCCAATGAAGCCTTCGGCTATTAGAAATGTTATACTGTATTATTGTTCTGAGATGGTAACTTCACTATCTGAAAAGAAGTAACACCATCACCATGTCTATTTATCATTTCGAACTCCACAGAGCTTGCTATCTTGCTTAAATTCTCAGAATATTGCATTGCATATCCGCCCCGTTGCGTAGTGGCTAGCATTCTTGGCTGTCACTGCAGAGGCCCGGGTTCGATTCCCAGCTCTGCCAAGAAATGTAATTCTAGTTTTAGGGATGGAACGGGGTTCACTCAGCCTCGTGAGGCAAAACTGAGAAAAGGGCAGGTTCGATTCCTACCTCAGCCATCCTGGAAGTGGTTATCCGTGGTTTCTCTAATTCTACTCCAGGTAAATGCCAGGATGGTTCCTAACTTACAGCCACGGCCGTCTCCTTTCGAGTCCTCATTTGAATTACAAATACACCCTAATTCAGCCATCAAAATAACACAGGGATGGACAGATGACCTCGTAGTTTTGCCCCTTAAGACAACAATAACTAACAAACTAACAATATCGCAGGTTATCAGACAAATGAGACACACAAACAAGTAGGCTACACGGGGCTGTATGACCACGATGTCGCAAAGCCACTAAAATCAACAACAACAACGTCATCAATGATTTCTGGGGAAAGAGATGATGATGATAATTGTTGTTTTAAGGGGCCTAACATCGAGGTTATCGGCCCCTGATGGTTTGGGTGATCGTGAAAATGATAATGAAAAGCGAACTTAAAACGAAAACTAACTACTAACCTACATACTAGAAGAAGAAATGGAAAACTAAAGGAGAATAAGGCAAATAAAGGACAGGAGGAAAAGAAATGCCCTCAACCCTCAAAGAATGCGGATTGAGGGACTTGGAAGGAAGGAGAGCCATAAAAGGCAGATAGGAAAGTGAAAGAGGAGAGGGTCGTCCCCACAGGTAAGGGACAAAAGGGGGAAACCGGACCCAGCTCAGGAATCCCTCGGGGTCGCCAACTTCCGAACTCACCAGCCGTGAGCCCCTGAGGGTGTAGCATTATCTAGGGCGCACCAGAACTGGTGGGGCTACATACACCCGGCCTCCTTGAGGGCCTTGAGCAGAAGGCAGGAGATAACATGAAAAGAAAAAGAAGGCTGACCCCTCGCAGAAGGAGGGAATCAGAAATGAGGAGACAAGGGCCAATTAAAGCGGGAAAGGAAGAGACTCCCTAGGCCTCGGATACCCTAATACCGTCGGGGTCGGAAGAGAACAAGAGTTGACCAAGTTAGGTCGACAGGAAAGAAGACGGAGAGGAGCCCGGCACACGGAAGTGGAATCAATGCCGAACTCAGCTGGGGCCCCGTGGTCGCCAACCCACGTCCCACTAGACGTGAGCCCCTGAGGGGAGGAGAAAGAGAGAATTATGAGGACATATTTCGTGATTGGCCCTTATTGACAGTTACGTCTTGAGGCACTGGCGCAAGATACCTACATAAAGCCCTTGTTTTGCTCGCATTTCGAAGGTGAATGTACCAAGATGGTAAACAATACAATGCTAAGTATGAATCGGCTCTTTGGTTCTTATCCCGACCATAGGTGCAGTTACTCGGGTAAAACCCTCTCATGACGCTGCGGCTTGAACTTGTCACGAAACAATCAGCATATCTACAGTAAATTTGGCGATAACTGGGATATATTCTCAGAACTGGTCATATTGTTTTATCTTTGTCATGTTGTGTGGCCCCTTTTGTGAACTACTTTTAATTCAGGTGTGAGGGCTGGAATGGCGGAACACTCAGCCTCGTGAGACAAACTGAGAAGAGAGGATTTCGATTCTCACCTCTGTGCAATTCTGGAACTGGTATTACATAGTTTTCCACTTCAACGTCAGACGAATGCCGCGATGGTTCCTAACTTTAAGTCACGGCCATCTCCTTCCAAATCCTCATCTGAATTACAAATAGACACACTAATACAGCCATTACAATAACACAGGTCACCAGACAAATTACACACACACACCCAAGTATACGGGGCTACATGACCACGATGACGCAAACCCCTGAATGAATCAAGAACAAACTGCCTTCGTGGCTCAGCGGTTACGTTCTCGCTTGCTGGGCCCAAGGTTGCAGGTTCGTATCCTGGCGCAGAGTGTCAGTGGATTTACTGGTACGTTAAAGATCCCCTTCGGGGCAAGTCTCTAAAATCCAGAGTAGTTAAAAGGCACGTAAAACTAATGAAAATGAAAATCCACAGCCTGCTTCCAGTCTCCGACCGGGTCAGGAATGGAATGAATGAAGCCCCCATCTAGCGGCGAGGATATGAACTGTGCCGGCTGCCGATCCCTGACGCACTCCTCTGGGGCAATGATTAAATGAATGACAGATGAAATGAAATGATAGTGGAGAGTGTTGCTGGAATGAATTTTTGACAGGGAAAACCGGAGTACCCGCAGAAAAACCTGTCTGCCTCCGTGTTGTCCAGCACAGATCTCACATGGAGTGACCGGGATTTGAACCACGGACCCAGCGGTGCGAGGCCGGCGTGCTGCCGCCTAAGCCACGGAGGATTACGTAAAACTAATAACATTATTAATTGAATGAACAACAACAGAGTGGCTATTTGAATATTTCCTGCTGATGAATACTGCTCACCTTCTCTGCATCTCGCTATCTGTAAACACTTCCATTACACGCATCAGGTGAGTCTGCAACTCGTCATAAGCCGCTTAGTTAGGGTCTCAAGGCTTGCTCTCAACTTCAGGCGCAAATAATAACCCTGTGTTCTCAACCGAAAATACTGTAATTCCCTCTGGCTCCAAAGGGAGCGGCTGTCTGTTTACAGCAAAGACTCAAGACTTCAGGGCCCAATTTGTTTAAAAAGTGTGATTAAACAAACAAACAAACAAGACGATAACCCCTGACAGAACTGCGTCGCACCCAGAATACCAATAAAGTCAGGCGAATGGTTTATACACGTGTCCGCTACTACTGCTTATTAGTATTATGATTGTATCATATGTTCACCATATCGTTGGGTACAATTCACCATTTCATCCGCATTTGCTGCAATATAGAGTGGAGTTCTCTACACTGCTAGGTTGAGGAACGAACGAACTATGGAACAGGTCTCTAAAATTACTACATTCTGCATACTGGTATGCGGATTTTGGTGTAGCCCCAGTTTATCGAGGTTGACCTTCAGCGACTTCGGTATGATACCTGTGGAAGAGACTATGATAGGTAGAGACGGGAATTTGCCTATTTGCCTATTTTATTCCTGTGTTTAGAAACGTAGGCTTTCGAGTTATAAATCCGTTTTAGGTTCTTTTAGGCTAGATTTTGTTGGTTTTATTGTGCCTATAAATGCCTATTTCAAGGGTGTGTGCCTATTTGGAGTATAATTGCCTATTTGATGCATTTTGACTGTATTTTAAAGTGCATTATATTGCAGCTGGTGTGCTCGACAGAATTATATTCTCATTTCTCAATATGTGTTTACCCCACGAACAACGATGGGAATTCTCGGAATTCACCAGAAATAGCGCCTGGGATCTCGATATTAAGCCTCCAAACTTAACAACCCTTCGTTTTGTATTTCGCTTTTCTTTTTATTGAAAATTTACCCGTTAGTATGTGTGTGAATTAATATCATAAACTTTATGCTGATTGAATTACAAAAGAACTTACTTAGTGCCATGTTTTCGCGTTTTTTCAATCTCGATATTAAGCTTCCAAAGTTAAAAACTCTTCGTTTCAGGTATCGTCCCCTTCAAAAGCCGCGTTAGGTTGACGCTGCAACCTAACTGTGAATCAATATACAGTATATCCTGTACGCGCCTGAGTGTTGAAAGGGCAGTCAGTTAAAAGCAGCCAGGAGGGATGCGATCCAGCTGGCAGTTAAAATGCCGCGGCGATCACAGTGGGTTGGTGCTGTAACCTATCTTGTGTTGAATGGACAGGCAGTTTAAAGCAGTTGGAGGGATGCGATCTAACTAGCAGCGGGTGTAGCATGGCCTCATACCGAGATAGATGTAAACTTGGTGGTCCCGTCTTGAACTACTGTTGCCATGCAGCCAGGTGGGATGCGATCCAACTGGCAGTGAAAATGCCGCGGCGATCACAGTGCGTTGGTGCTGTAACCTATCTTGTGTTGAATGGACAGGCAGTTTAAAGCAGCTTGGAGGGATGCGATCTAACTGGCAGCGGGTGTAGCATGGCCTCTTACCGAGATAGATGGAAACTTGGTGGTCCCATCTTGAACTACTGTTGCCATGCGGCCAGGAGGGATGCGATCCAGCTGGCAGTGAAAATGCCGCGGCGATCACAGTGCGTTGGTGCTGTAACCTATCTTGGGTTGAATGGACAGGCAGTTTAAAGCAGCCAGGAGGAATGCGATCCAGCTGGCAGTGAAAATGCCGCGGCGATCACAGTGCGTTGGTGCTGTAATCTATCTTGGGTTGAATGGACAGGCAGTTTAAAGCAGCCAGGCGGGATGCGATCCAGCTGGGAGTGAAAATGCAGCCGCGATCAGTGCGTTGGTGCTGTAACCTATCTTGTGTTGAATGGACAGGCAGTTTAAAGCAGCCAGGAGGGATGCGATCCAGCTGGGAGTGAAAATGCAGCAGGGATCAGTGCGTTGGTCCTGTAACCTATCTTGTGTTGAATGGGCAGGCCATTTAAAGCAGGCAGGCGGGATGCGATCCAGCTGGGAGTGAAAATGCAGCCGCGATCAGTGCGTTGGTGCTGTAACCTATCTTGTGTTGAATGGACAGGCAGTTTAAAGCAGCCAGGAGGGATGCGATCCAGCTGGGTGTGAAAATGCAGCAGGGGTCAGTGCGTTGGTGCTGTAACCTATCTTGTGTTGAATGGACAGGCAGTGCTGTAACATATCTTGTGTTGAATGGACAGGCAGTTTAAATCAGCTTGGAGGGATGCGATCAAGCTGGCAGTGGGTGTAGCATGGCCTCTTACCAAGATAGATGGAAACTTGGTGGTCCCGTCTCGAGCTACTGTTGCTATGGTGATGGCCGGCCTTGCTATTACTTCATCAGTTTATTTTCTGCTTTTATTAGCCTCTGCTTGAGTGCAAAAAGGCCGAAATCAGAAGAATGAGAAAGACTACCGTATCGAAAATGCATGTAGCCAGCCGTTACTTCTGGGTCCTAAACTAAGTGTATGCAAAATTTGGTTGGGATTGGTGGAACGGTGTAGATTTGTATACGGAACAAATCCACCCACCCACCCGCATACATACATACATACATACATACATACATACATACATACATACAGACTTTCACTTTTATATATAAGATAAGTGTGTTATTAAATTATAAGTTGCTTATTGTTAATTCTTTTTATAGTAATTAAATATGTTATTAAATTAAAAGAATTTTTTCATGCCTATTTTGTTGCCTATTTTACACGTTAGTGCCTATTTACATGCCTATTTTGGCTATTTTAAGAGCCTATATGCCTGCCTATTTTAACTGTTTTTAGTGCCTATAATTCTCGTCTCTAATGATGGGCAATACAGTGACAAATTCCTGTCGCCACATCTGTCGGATCTACAGCCAGAGGCATGTATTTCGTCACTTTCTCAGCCTAACTGTGCTGGATATTAAGCGAGTTGGGACTGCAATGTCTATTAGAAGAGTGTGCTTCTGCACTTTATCAATAAGAATAATGTCTGGCATGTTTCCAGATATAGGTCTATCTGTGATCACTGACCTGTCGCCGAGTAGCTTGGGTGTATCATTTTTTTGAACAGTATCAGGAATGTATTGATAGAAAGGCAGAATATTATTACTTAAGGAGTGCTTCTTTGCCAGGTTCAGGTGGATCTTGGCTACTTGGTCATGCCTCTTCAAGTACTGTAGTACGTAGATGAAATTTATTGTTGTACAGCCCCATGTGATATGCTGGATGGTTTCCGATTCGCGATGGCATCTCCTACATTTGTCATCTGGCATGTCTGCCTTAATTATGTATTTTAGGTAGTTCTTTGTTGCCACTACTTGATATTGTATCGCGATCATGAACCCCTCAGTCTCAGGAAATAGATCCGCATGGGTCAGTTAGCTGTTCGACGCATGTATGTCGACATTATTCTTGACTGAGATCATACGGATGACGGCCATGCAGTGCTTTCTGAGTCCATTGTTGAAGCTTGTTGGTTGTGTCCTCTTCTGACGTATCTAACTGCACATCCCTGGCATGGGGAAGGTCCAATGGCGTGTACTTGTCATCCACCTTAACGACAAACTGATGCAGGGTAGAGTTCGTCTTGCTCAGAAAGTAGGCCTGAAGATTCATCACCTGCTTGGCATGTAGGGGTATAATATCAGTAAGCGCGCGGCCACCTCTCTGGCGTGGCAAAGTTAGCCGTCTGTTGCAGACATCTATGTTTCGTTAAGGTACTGCGCGTCTTAATAAGAATATTTTCTAGGTCTGCCTGTGTCCACTTTTCTATACCAAACGTGTAAGCCAGTACTGGAATGGCATTTGTATTGATGGCCTTGAAGATGTTCCTTCCACTCAACTTGGATTTCAGAATCTTGTTGAGACGTTGATTGAACGTCGCTACTGTTTGATCCTTAATGATCTTGTGATCAATTCTCTTTGACTGTTGCAAACCAAGATATTTGTAACTCTCAGTTTCTTCCATGGGCTGAATGAGACATCGATTTTCGATTACACATCCTCGGGCTTCTAACTTTCCCTGTTGGAGAGTGAGAGTACGACATTTATCCAACCCAAAGGACATGCCGATGTCTGTAGAATAGGAGGCTGTGATAACAATCAGATTATCTATAAGATTTTCAGAGGGTGCATATAGTTTTATGTCATCCATGTAAATCAAATGGGAGAGATGTTGGATTACTGTGCCAGAGTGTCGAATCGGAAAGCCACTTCGTGTCGCATTCAATAACGATGATAACGGGTTCAACACAAGGCAGAACCACAATGGACTCAGACTGTCTCCATGAAAAATGCATCTCTTGATTGGAATGAATCTTGACTCAATCAAAGTACCACCATGTTGTATATACAAATTGGTTCCCCATGATATAATACTTGTTTGCAATGTTGTGATTATCACTGGATCAACTTCATAAATCTTTAGGACTCGGAGTAACCAGGAGTGTGGATCTGCATCAAATGCTTTCCTGTAATCAATGTAGGCCATATATAGATTTCGCATCATTTTGTATCCTTGTTCCATAATCACGGCATCAATTACCAGCTGTTCTTGGCATCCCTGAGACTTTTTCACGCATCCCTCTGTTCCTCAGTCAAGATGTTGTTATACTCCAAGTGCTTGTAGACTTTATGTGCAATACATGATGTAAATAGTTTATAAAGAATTCATAGGCAAGTGACTGGCCTATACTTTGCAGGGTCAACAGTTCTTTCACATTTCGGGAGTAGGTATGTCTTCCCTCGCATCAGGAGGGTATCAGTTTTGGATTTTCAAGGAATTTACTATAGTGGCGGGCAAGATGTTCGTGTGCGCAGGTGAATCGTTTGACCCAGAAGCTATGGATATTGTCTGGTCTAGTGACTTTCCAATTTTGTGTCTCATTGTTATTATTATTACTATTATTATTATTATTATTATTATTATTAAAGCTTTTACGGTGGATCAGTGGTAGAATGTCTACCTCCTGATACTAAGTTCGCTGGTTTGATTATCACCCAAGGAAGTTGAACTTTTGAAGTTCCATGACACTTCAATGTGTGAAGAATGTTGGCTCGTAAAATATCTCTCGTATCACATTTCATGAGTACAAGACGAAAATAATTAAATCTCAACCATAGGCCGCTGAATACAATTTGTAGAATGAAATTCAATGTCGAAATCGAAGCGCAGAGCACCTAGATGTCTTCATCTCATAGAATCTACACTAGCTGTACTGTACTAATAATACGGTAATTATAATAACATTTTGTGATAATATTTCAACCCCCTTATCTGCATTGTTATTGAAAGTAAATAACATCCCGGTTGGGATTCAAACTCTGAGCCTTTCAAACAATAGGCTTGCGATCTATCCACTTAGTCACGAAGTCGGATTGCACATAGTGGCTTCGGCGGCGTAGTTGGTAGGATGCTGAGCTTCTATGCCCAAGATCGCGGGTTCAAACCCGACCGAAGTCGTCGGAATTTTAAGAGCGTTAAAAATCCCTAAGTATACCCTCCTTCAGAGGGGAAGTATAGCCGGCGGTCCCATGTCATAGATTTATGGCATGTTAAAGAACCTTCCACTAATTACACCTGTGTGAAGCTAAATTATATAGGTTAAGAATGTAAACAACGCTCGTAGGTTCCTACGTTCGTTGCCAGGAACCGACTGCGGTGGCGTCTAGTAGCTAAGTTCTGAACTTGGCCTAGTAGTCGTTGACGGTGGCGCTTGGCGGCAAAAGTAGGAACTATTTGAAAATTGAATGTCTACAGTCCTTACCTGAATCACAGATAACACACACTAATACAGCCATCACAATTAACACCGGTTATCAGACAGTATACACACACCCAAAGTACACGGGGCTACAAGACCGAGTTGTCGCAGCCCCTAAACTGCTTTAACAAGTGCGACAGAAGTATCGTGGTGACGTGACGTGCGAATTGTGAAACCAAGCGAGGCTGTTGCTCCAGACAGTGAAGCAGTGTGAATCATACAGGAACTGTGTTTGACAAGCACTTACAAGGGAAGTCTCTGAACCGGGGAATCGCGGATCCTGCTGAAACTTAGCAAATATGTTGCTTGAGCCCAACTAGGCAGAACCATGGAAAAAAATATTTCGGAAATTAACTCCTGCCCTCCGTAGACGGCAATAAGTACAACAATTTTGAACTGTGTGCGATGGTCAAGCGCGGGTGTGCCTCACGCCTGATTGGTGGCTCAAAAGGTCATGCTCCAAACGACTGCCCTCCCGTACTCGCGCTCACAACCTGCACTGCGGCGTGGACATTTATTGCTGCATCTTTACAATATATTGCACGTCGTGCTTTATTATTAATCATGCAATGTAAGGTACCACAAATACATATCATTACAGCACAACACAGAGTAAACTGAACCAATAGTCAAACAAGTGAGTAAGTGACCAAGCTACTTCACATAGTTCTGATAACAGTGATGTTCGTGGTAATAATGTTGGAAACACAAACTGGTTTTACACCATCCACACCGTATGAAACACGGGCGAGTGCAAGTACTACATTGTATTGCACTGATATCGAAACAATATGGCACAGGGTGTACAAACCCGCCGGGATTGTCGGACAGGTACTGACTTCGGTACCATGCGTATTGCCACATTGAAGTAAAACGAGGGGACGCCAATTGGTGATATGTCAGAGACTGCATTTTCAAGATCGTATTTCTCTGGGCCAAATTGATGTCAAAATTCAATAACCGAACGGTGTTCGAAAATCTACGGACAAAGCTTTTCCAGACCCTAAAGCCGTATACATCCAATGGTTGACAATAGGCTGTGGCTCCAGGAGGTATCATAATCAGTCGTATGCGCTCTTCACTTTCTAACGATTTATGTCCAGAAAAGGAATCCAGAAGGAGTGCCGCATTGCCGGACGGTAGATGCTGTTTGAAAACATTGTGAAACCAATCCTTCAATTGTGCGGATCACATTTTGCCAGATTTTGTAGGAACAACGTAAATATTGTCATGTGCAAACATAGTTTCTTTCACCCTTTTTCCAAACACACCTTTTGGTTCTTTTAGAGTTATGGAGAGAGGTCCTAGTAGCTTGCCGGATGCTGTTATTGTTGGCATTATTGTATAACTGTGCGTTGTGGCCCCCACTGATTGCACTTTTGGAGCAAACCATTTTCGACCCTTTTATAGCCAGTGTCCTACCCGAACACATCTCCAAATTGAACCCACTTTGATCACTATTACATACAGTACGTTCCCAGGGCCGAGAGAATCAAGAACCGATGTAACCTCTTCTACGAATATTTCTGCTGCTGACATAATATCCATTTCTCGATGGGCATTCTTTGATGTCGTCACAGTTGTTATTTTTCGCGAAATGATATTATAGCGATCCTTAAAGTGCTGCACCCAGGAATGGCTGGCTCTAAACCCCGTACATTTTACGTCCTGTGCAGCTAGCATAGCCCATTACTGAATTGTCACGTCATGTATTACTTCATTATTCTGATGGGCAATGTCAAATTGGGCTTTTACGACACATGTTATTCTCCTCAATTTGTCGCGGCGGGTGCCTCCCCTTTTCACTTGCTCTGCCCACAAATATAAATCTTTCTTACTTTTTAAACGGTGAAACTTACTTTTACTGACGAAAAGGAAAGCGGACGCCTCTTACCGCTTTTCCAATAATCAACAGCATTTTGTTTGTATTCCATACCTACAGCTTCATCTGACACTTTCCTGGGTGAGCTATCGGTGGCAGTCCAAATATTATATTCATCAGAGTTGTTGGTGTTACTGTCGTCCGGTAGCTCATGTGTGGCGACAGTAAGAGTAGAATAGGAGTCCACGTTCGTAGTACTGTTTTCTATACAACCAGTTATGATACCTGTAAACATCAATTAGCACGACAAATAAACTCACTTGTTACAAGAGACGAACGCCAGAAAGTCAGATAGGCACAAAACCATCAATAGCCTACCATCCAAACTGTACAACAGGTCCTGTTCTTGAATGCTGAGAGGCCTTTCCATACATTTTCCATATTTTTCCTCCAGACAACATATAACTTTTGCAATGTTAATATTCATCATGCAATGCATGGGACACTATCCGTATACGGATATAAGCGTATGCCGGGTCTGTCGCCTCTCATTCGGTGACTGTACGCCGTAGGCCGGGAAGCAACCTCTGACGCAGCCAATGAAACTCACACCACTGGAGCGCCAATTTAAACGTGTAAATCTTAATTTTTCATCTAGTACAAGGGGAAGTTAATTTCCGAAAGATTTCTCTTCACGGTTCTGCCTATTTGGGCTCACGCAACGTATCTGCAAAGTTCCAGCAGGATCTGCGATTCCCCGGTTCAGAGACTTCCCTTGTTAGTGGTGAGCGACACATATAGTGACAGACTGTGGCTTGTGTACTTGAGGAAGAGTTGTGGTTATTTCTAGCGAGGACGGGTCTAATTAGTGGAGGATTAGCCGCTTGAAAAGTGAAAGGGGTGGGCGTTCTCCACAAGGGATGGAAGTGGATCGGACGGAAGTGTGTAAGACGCACTTCCAGCTGGATCGTATTTCTCCTGGACATTCATCAACACACACAAATCTTTTTTATTTACACACTAGTAATACATAACAATTCCAAGATTCTCTTTTTATCATTTTAAATGATCTTGTCGACTTTGTCGTTACGCTGAGGTCTGGCGTTACGTTACGGTGACGGGACGAAATGTACAGAGAATGCACTGAAGTGTGTGACTTCATAGTACGATGTAGCAGCCGAGTACCAAGAAGGCAGTGCGAGAACAGAGTTTCAAGAAGGTAGTGCGAGAACAATCAAGTAGGCAGTGAAGAAACAAAATAGAATCTTGAAACTCTGTTCTCGCACTGCCTTCTTGGTACTCGGCTGCTAGCATTTAAAATGATATAAAGTCCAGTCTTTCAGACTGACTATCCGTGTCTTTTTTCATCACTGCCTACTTTATATTTTTACACTCGCACTGCCTTATTGATTGTTCTCGCACTGCCTTCATGATACTCTGCTGCTAATCACATCAATATGACTCATCTTAACAGAATCCATATGAAATTACGTGTTGGTTTGTGAATCAAGAGGTCCGGGAACTGGGCAAGCCTTTCATGATCTACTGCTGTGCACATTGCATTTACTCGCAAGTTGGCCTATTTATAAGGAACTAGCTGTTACCCGCGGCTTCGCCCACAATTACATTTGTAATCCTGTTATAACATTAGTTAAATAGATAGATAAGCATGGGTCCTAGTGGAAAATAATTCTATCACCTGAAACCAAAAATGCATGGGACGAAAAAAAACACATCAAAATATCATGTTGGTTTCGGAACCTAAAAGACGTAAAAAATATAATAAAAGTATTTTAAAAAAACAATTTTTTGAAATTTCATTCGAATCAATTTTTATGTCATTCCTGGGACTTTGAAAATTCCGACCAAAAAGTACAAAATCATTAATAACTCCGTAAGTATTCGTCGTATGATGAAATAGCAAGAGACAAAAAAGATGTAATGTGTTATTGTCTACAACATAGGCCATGTATAATTTTACACTCAGACATATTACGTTTACCCCCCCCCCCCTCCCCCATAATTTCACCCCTCCCCATGGGCCCCTTAAATTGGATTTATGAAAAAACGGTCAAACACCTGTTTAGTTAAGGGGGTAAACGTGCATTTCATTGAATAACGATAACTCATGAGTTGCTTCTTTGGGGATGTGATATTCGGCATATAAACTAATCATTAAAAATAAGCAGACATATTGTGCCCGTTTAGACCGGAGTCCGCACGACCACATATGCATTTTACCAAGAATCAGTCAGCACGAGAGTCAAAATATCCCAGGGCGCCAGATGGGTTAAAGCTAATCGCAAAAACGACATCAAATGAAAAAAAATGCTTTACTGATTTTTGGCTCAATGCAACAATAAGGATAGAAGGAGATTCAACTGGGCATAACACATCATGTAAAATTATCTCATTTTATTCTGAATTTAAAATTGACTGCAAAATAAAATGCTCAAAGCAGCATCATTCACGTGTGGCGACCCACATTACTATTTACACAATGTACAGAAATTTTCCAACACATTGGACAATTATCTTTGGAAACACAAGTCTGATTATCAGTCCTGTAGACTGTGTTCCAAAACTATATCCATTATTTATGATTAAATCCAGTTCAAATTTAATTGTCTCTACTGGAAATACTGTAGTTCACTGGTTGAATTTTTACATAATATTAACACTCGTAGAATAATTGTTCATAGAATTTTTAACTTTCACTTATTTTTCCAGTTTCAAAAAAATATTGTAAAAAAATATTATTATCTCTGAATCAACACAAATTATGTACACATATTAATAACAACATCTGAAAAGTATTTGACCATTGAGCATAGCATCGAAGAACTGTGCGAAGCACAACAAAATTAATTGTTCTTCTGACATTAAACGTTTCGAGAAGTGACTCGATTATGAACTTCAAGTTCCTAACAAAATATATGATTTCTGAATCATCAACTTGATCAATAAATTGTTGGACCATTCAACTATTCGATTCTCCACTTGGAATCATTATTGAGAAAAATATTTATATTTGTGGCCATTTTAGTAACTTTCACAACTTGCAATTCTTCGACAGAATGGGGAAATAAGAATTGTAGCTTCATAATGAATTCATTTAGTTCATGGCACTAGGATTGAAAACATCCTTCAAATTATTCGTGGTTATAGAATTATTTTTAATTGGCAGTGGCCCATTCTATTATTTGTGTAAGAACACAATATTCCAACAACAACGGCAAAGGTCTTCCTCTGAAGAAGAATAAAATACTATCATGACAAATCCGGGTTCTAGCAATATCAAAGTCTTAATGGAATCCGTCAACAAGGTAGAAATAAGAACTGATGTTTTTTTAAGAAATAACCTTTGGGTCATTCATACGACGCAATGTGTAGTTCCAATACTCCTTCTTTAACACTGAGTCATCGAACCTGCTATTTGATTGATGCTCAAATAAAAACCTCCTCATTCCTGCGACTTAAACATGCGCACCTAGGAATGGCATTTCAACTACTCCACACACATAAATTTTCTTCCCAAAATGTATACAATAAATCAAGCCTCTGCTTGTTATCAACACTGGAAGATTAATAAACTTACAAGTTTATTTTATTTTACCATTCAGTTCAACCCGTGAAGTTACCACACTTATGATAATCTTTATTTCACTTTCGAATGTGTATTTACGTCATGATTTTATATAAATACAAAAATATCCTAATTGATACAATTATCATTTGCTTCCCGTTTCATGCCTCTCCGTGTTATCTGAAAAATATACTTTGCTCATTGCAAATATTAACTGTTCAACCAGAACTGTAATGTTGGTTGAATGCGGGCTTGCGCTAACCACTCTCCTTCGGAAAATCACCTGTTCCAAACTAGAAATGATTAAACTACTTCATAGGCTCTCTCTCAATAAATGTGATTATTAGAAAATATAAGATCCAAGAATTATTTAGAAAAGTTATGAAAATTATTATTATTATTATTAGTTATATTATTTTAAATGTGTTTAATTATTATTTCATTATGTGAGAATCCACATGTTCGATTCTTCGAATATGGATAAAATATCCATCTCTCAACAAAAATAATTATTAACTTTTACAGTTACATCGGCTGATTACCGTGATTATCAAAAAATATGAAACATTCAAATAAATGCTCGTTCTGCTCAGTCATCGATCCTAAACTGTTCTGAGTGCTGAAAATACTCAGAATAACTCTAATATGTCTTGCGTAAATCATTGCAAGATTTAAATACGAAGAAAAATAAATGTGTTGGTCATCTGCAGAAAAAGAGTTTGTTCCAATTAGCTAGGCATAGTATAAAGTCAAAAGTGGCTTACATTTCTCGTTGGTCTTGAAGCGTAGTGAACCTGGTCTGTACCAGATTTATCCAGATACATGCCCTATCGGACACGCACGTCTAATCCTTGTATCGGCCGCCATTATATACCCACAATCTGTCTAACACGACATAGTGGAAATATTTCTTGAAGTTTGAAGTAACTGCTGATCCATTTTAATATTGGCTTCTGTTAAATCCATAGCAGTTTGCTTAAATGGGGTCAGATCCAAGTGATCTATTCTCAAATATGTCAGTTGTAACATAACTCACGGTAATCTTTTCAGTACAAGAAAACACTGACAGTCTAAACCAATCAACGGCTGTTCTGAAGATCGTTCCCTGGGCATGGCTTATCACCATCTATCATGCGCGAAGCAACATATAGTTTCCCTTTGTTGGCTAATGAACAACACCGTGATAGACTGGCCTTCAATATACTGAAAGATCGGAGTGGTTATCAAGTTACAATTTATGAAACTGACTAAATTGGACTAAAATATCCAAGTATTGAATGATTATTACTGGACTGTGACAAAGTACTTTCTAGACAAAGTCTAGCATATGTCCATATAGAAATAAAATATTTCACCAGTGTCCGTAGAAAAATAACAATCACCTTAGTGATTCTTTCTGCCGGAAACTTACTAAGTTCCACATGTATCGCAGCACTTTTGTGACTATCACAATTTAAAGTTATCTTCTGCGTAGATCCGGCAACCATGTGCCTTGGCTCAGCGTGGCAGCACCTTGTCATGCAAGAGCTTGGTTCGAAGTGAGCTGATATTGTTTGGGCCGGCCGGCTTTTATTCAAAACGGTCAGGTCCACGCTGTATCACGCTGAAATATGGAAATCCTCATATCGCTGGTATCCCTGGTCCGATTTACTTGATACTAAGTGCATTCTCTTTCATTTGGCCGTGCCAGTAATCTGATCCAAGTCTCAAGTCTCTACTCCATGGCTAACTATTTAATCAACAAATAGTCTCGACCTCTGCTACTACTCGCTACGTCACTTGACATGCTCTTGGCTGCATAAAATTTCCATTCCCTTCTAGAAGTAATGGAGCGCGATATTCAAATATCTCAACTTTCAAAAGCGGCTGTAGCCTTTCCCTTGATATCTAGGTGTCTGAATCTTGGAATACCCATTCCTAGAGTTGGGCACAATATGTCTAAGGGTTTATCGATGTGGTGTATATTATGAGATGAAAGGGGTGAAAATTGGGTGTTGAAGGATTCTTGACGGAGCGTTTATCTCTTAAACGACATAGGCGAGTAGTTTGAAATTCAGCAAAAAAAAAAACAGCCCTTGGAGAGGGGTGAAATTCTGGAAAAAAAAAAACAGGAAAGAAAGTGTTCTAACTGATTAACTCACTCACATATCAAACTCAGGGGGGAAGAACATCTTAAACATAAGTAAAAAGGTGTTCGACCGGTTTTCTTTTCATAAATTCAATTTAAGGGGTTCATAAGAGGGGTGAAATTCTGAAAAATAAATGAACGAAAATGTCCTGACATCCTCACTCACTCTCTCATTATCGCCCAGCCTAAATTATTGAATTATTGAAGTTAGAAACATTGAATTTTAATTGCTGAAAGACATTAAGATAATTAATCAATCCTTCGATAAATGCCAATATTGTGTAGGGTGGGTATTTTGTAAGTATTTTTATTCTCAATTGCATTTAGTGATTATTTTGAATCTAAATTACATTTTGTAAGTATTTTCTAACTAAATTGCATTTTGTAAATATTGTCAATTCAAAAAACAGTACAGTAAGTATGTAGTTAGTTTTAGTTGTAAGTAGGTAGTTAGTTTGTCTATTAGATATGTCATTGTTCTATTAGACTGTGGTGTGTGAGTGTGTCTGGTAGCAGTTGCATTGTTTATTAGTTATAGTTCATTGTTTCAGTAGACTGTGATGTGTGAGGGTGCATGTGAGTGTGCCTGGTGACAGACTGTTTTAGTGGTAGTATTTGTTGTTGGTGGAACTTTAGTATTTTTTTCGTTAGTAGAATTTTGGTATTTAATTGTTAGTATGGTAGAAGGTTAGTATTTTTGTTAGTAGAATTGCTCTTTACTTATTCTGAAAGGGAGTAGCAGCCTTTCAGAATAAATCAATTCTTTACTAGTCTTATAGACGGTTAAGATATAGATAATATAAGCCAAATAATGGCTACACTGCGTCCTGCTGCACGGCTGAAAGCAACGGGAAACTACAGCCGTATGCTATTCCTGAGGGCATGCACCTCTCTATGCATAATTACATGTGATGATGGCCTCCTCCCTTGTAAAATTTCAATCCGGAGGTAAACTAGTCCCCCGTTCGGATCTCCGGGTGGGGACTACTCGAGAGGAGGTTAACATCACAGAAGTGACAAAGAGGAAATCTGACATTTTACGGATCGGAGCGTGGAATGTTAGAAGTCTGCTAGGAAGTGGAAGGTTAGAAAACTTAGAAAGGGAAATGGATAGGTTGAGGTTGGATTTGGTTGGGATTAGTGAAATGCGCTGGCAGGAAGAACAGGACTTTTGGTCAGGAGACTATAGGGTCATTAGCACTAAATCAAACAATGGCCAAGCAGGGGTTGGCCTCATATTGAGTAGGAAACTTGGACAGCGGGTGGAATATTATGAGCAATATAGTGAACGGATTATTGTAGCAAAAATCAATACTAAACCTACCTGCACCACAGTGGTACAAGTCTATATGCCTACCAGTCAAGCTGATGATGAGGATGTTGAAAAGGTCTACGAAGAAATAGACGAAATTCTGAGGTATATCAAGGGTGATGAAAATGTTATAGTAATGGGAGATTGGAATGCTGTGGTAGGAAAAGGGAGAGAAGGGAAGATAGTAGGAGATTTCGGATTAGGTGAAAGGAATGATCGAGGAAGCAGGCTGGTAGAATTCTGCACCGAGCATAAGTTGGTCATAGCTAACACCTTATTCAATAACCACAATAGAAGAATATACACATGGATGAGACCAGGAGATACAGGGCGTTACCAAATCGACTTCATTATCGTCAAGCAGAGGTTTCGAAACCAGATTTTGGATTGTAAAACATATCCTGGTGCTGACATAAACTCTGACCACAATCTGGTTGTAATGAAATGCAGATTAAAGTTGAAGAAACTGAAGAAAAGTCAAAAGCCAAAAAGGTGGGCAATAGACAGACTGATAGAGAAGGATGTAAACGAAATATTCAAGAAGAGTATAAAGGAAGGACTAATGAAAAACCCTAAACAAACTTCAATTGCAGACGAATGGGCACTTTCGAATAATGAAATAACAAAATTCGCAGAAGAAAACATTGGTAGGAAAGAAAGAATAGGTAGAAAACCGTGGATCACTCAGAATATACTAGAATTGATGGATGAAAGGCGGAAACACAAGAATGTAAGAGATGAAAAGGGGAAAGCAGAATACAGATGTCTGAGAAATGAGGTTAACAAGAAGTGCAAGGAAGCGAAAGAAGAATGGTTGAAAGAGAAATGTGCAGGTATAGAAAATTGTCTGAAATTAGGAAAAGTAGACACAGCTTATCGAAGGATTAAGAATACTTTTGGGGAAAAGAAGACTAAGTGCTGTAATATTAAGGACACAAATGGAAAGCCTCTAACAGATAGGGAATAAAAAGTTGAGAGATGGAAAGCTTACATAGAGAGTTTGTATAAGGGAAAGGAGATTGAGAATCATGTAATGGAAAGGGAGGAGGAAATTGATGAGGATGCGAAAGGAGATTTAATATTGAGATCAGAATTTGATAGAGCTTTGGAAGACTTAAGCAGGAACAAAGCACCAGGCATAGATGATATACCGATTGAGTTGCTACGCTGCATAGGAGATGAAGGTCTGATCAGGTTATTTCACTTGGTGTGTAGGATTTATGAGACAGGTGAGGTACCCCCTGATTTCAAGAAGAATGTAATCATCCCTATACCAAAGAAAGTGGGAGCTGACTGATGTGAAGATTACCGTACAATCAGCTTGATTACTCATGCTTCAAAGATCCTGTCTAGAATAATTTACAAGAGGATTGAAAGCCAGATAGAAACGGAGTTGGGTGAAGACCAGTTTGGTTTCAGGAGAAATGTAGGAACAAGGGAAGCTGTACTAAGTCTTATGCTGATTTTGGAAGGTAGAATAAGGAAAGATAAGAGAACGTTCATGGCTTTTGTAGACTTAGAAAAGGCTTTTGATAACGTTGATTGGACTAAATTGTTTGACATTTTGAAATCGATTGGAATAAAGTACAGGGATAGGAGGGTGATATACAATCTATACAGAAACCAGACAGCAGTCATTCGAGTTGAAGGACATGAGAGAGAAGCTGGTATTCAGAAAGGTGTAAGGCAAGGCTGCAACTTATCACCCATACTTTTCAATCTTTACATTGAACAAGCAATGAAGGAAATTAGAGAAAAATGTAAAGTGGGAGTGAAGATTCAAGGAGAAATAATTTCAACTCTGAGATTTGCTGATGACATCGTCATCTTGGCCGACAAGCCTGAGGATTTGAATGAGTTTTTGAATGGTATGGACTCCGTCTTACGGAAAGAATTCATGATGAAAATTAATAAATGTAAAACAAAAATACTGGAATGCAGCCGAAATAAATCAGAAACCTCTGTGGAGCTCAAATTGGCAGGTGAAAAGCTGAAGGAAGCAGGAGACTCCTGTTACTTAGGAAGCAGAATAACCAGTGATGGACGAAGCAAAGAGGATATAAAAAGTAGGTTGGCTCAGGCAAAGAAAGCATTTCTACAAAAAAGGAATCTGCTGACATCGAATATAGATTTAGGTATTAGGAAGTCATTTTTGAAAGCCTTTGTCTGGAGCGTGGCGCTCTATGGAAGTGAAACTTGGACTATTGGTGTAGCAGAAAAGAGGAGAATTGAAGCATTTGAAATGTGGTGTTACAGGAGAATGATGAAGATCAGATGGGTAGATAGGGTAACAAACAAAGAGGTATTAAGCCGAGTGGGAGAGGGGAGATGTTTCTGGCGACTGCTAATGAAGAGAAGAGATAGGTTGGTAGGACACATACTAAGACACCCAGGAATAGCAAGCTTAGTTATGGAAGGAAGGGTCGAGGACAAGAACTGTAGGGGTAGACCAAGGTTAGAATATGTTAAACAGATTGCCTCGGATGTGGGGTGTGGTAGTTATGTAGAGATGAAACGATTAGCTCAGGACTGGGAGGCATGGAGTGCTGCATCAAACCAGTCAAAAGACTGAAGACTCAAACAACTCAACAACAACAACATGCTGATTTTTTTCGGCTGAGTTCCAAACTCCTCGCCTATGTCGTTTATGAGATACACGCTCCGTTAGGAATCCTTCAACCCCCACTTTTCACCCCTTTCACCTCGTAATATACACCACATCGAAAAACCCTCAGACATATGTCTTCTTATTTTTTGTGATGAGTTTATATGCCGAGTATCACATCCCCCAATTATACCAATCGGGAGATTTTGCTATTCAATGAAATGCAGGTCTACCCCCTTAACACCCCTTTATAACCTGAATATCCAAAAATCCTTTCTTAGTGGGCGTTTGCGGCCCTTGAGGAAGCTGGATACCAAATTTCATTCCAATCCGTTCGGTGGTTTCTGAGATTTCGTGATGAATGAATGAGTCAGTGGTATTTGAGCTTTATATAGTAGACAAGCTGTACCCGGCATGCGTTGCAATGCCAATCAAAGAAAGTGTTGGCGTTGAAATTCTGTTTCTGGAAGTGCTTTTGGATACACAACATGTTAACTGCCTCTAA
Organism: Meconema thalassinum; assembly: GCA_946902985.2. NCBI lineage: Eukaryota > Metazoa > Arthropoda > Insecta > Orthoptera > Tettigoniidae > Meconema > Meconema thalassinum. Next base: position 222,812,179 of record OX336391.1, read on the forward strand.
GCTATCGTAAAATGGATTTTCTAATTTAGAACCATTCGTGGAAGCGTGCACAACAACTTTCAAAAGTTTCATCGCTGTCACCCATTTGTTGAATCTACTCGTACGCTACCTGTTGTGAAATGGATTTACTAAGTCGAAACCCTTCCCTGGCGTGTACACAATAACTCATCAATGATTCATCGCAATCGGATGAATTGTATATGCACGTATACGGGGTTTTGTTTAAACGATTCGTGCGCTGTCACTCATTTGTTGAATCTACTCGTGCGCTACCTATTGAGAAATGTATTACTAAGTCGAAGCCCTTCCCTGGCGTGTACACAATAACTCATCAAGGTTTCATCGCAATCGAAGAATGTTATATGAACGCAATAGGGGATTTTGTTGAAACGCTTCGCGCGTCGTCACTCATTTGTTGCATCTACTCTTGCGCTACTTATTGTGAAATGGATTTACTAAGTCCCCTTCTCTGGCGGGTACACAATAACTGATCAATGTTTCATCGCAATCGGATGAATAGTATATGAACGCATACCTGATTTTGTTTAAACGATTCGCGCTCCGTCACTCATTTGTTGAATCTACTCGTGCGCTACCTACTGTAAAATGTATTTACTAAGTTAGAAACCGTCACGTAAGTGTCCACAACATCTCACACAAGTTTCATCGCTATCGGACTAATGGGATATGAAGACATAGGGGACTGTATTGAAACGCTCCGCATGTCGTCGTTCATTTGTCAAATCTACTCGTGTGCTACCTACTGTGAAATGTATTTACTAAGCCAGAAACCTTCCTTGGAGTATCCACCATATTTCACCCAAATTTCACCGCTAACGGCAGAATGGTATATGACCTTATACGGGACTTTGTTGAATCGCATCGCGCGTAGTCACTCATTTGCTGAATATAAACGTGCGCTTCGTATTGTAAAATGGATTTACTTAGCCAGAAACCTTTCCTGGAGTGTACACAACAATTCACCAAACATTTATCACTATCAGACGACTGGTATATGACTTTATACGGGACTTTGTTGAAACGCTTCGCGTGTCATCGCTCATTTGTTGAATCTACTGGTGCGATACCTATTGTAAAATGTATGTACTAAGCCAGAAACCTTCCCTGGTGTGTACACAACATCTCACCCAAGTTTCATCGCTATCGGATGAATGGTATATGAAATTATATGGGACTTTGTTGAAACGCTTCGCGCGCCGTTGCTCATTTGTTGATTCTACTCGTGCTCTACCTATTTTTAAAGGGATTTACTAAGCTAGAAACCTTCCCTGGAGTGCACACAAAATATCAGCTTAGTTTCATCGCTATCGGTCGAATGGTATATGAACGCAAACGTGACTTTGTTGAAATGCTTCGCGCGTCGTAGCTCATTTGTTGAATCTACTCGTGCGCTGCCTATTGTAAAGTGGATGTACTAAGCCAGAAAATTTCCCTGCAGTGTACACAACATTTTACGCAAGTTTCATAGCTATCGGACGAATGGTATATGAATGCATACGGGACTTTGTTGAAACGCATTGCGTGTCGTCGCTCATTTGTTGAATCTACTTGTGCGCTATCTACTGTGAAATGTATTCACTAATTTTGAAACCTTCACGTAAGTGTACACAACATCTCACCCAAGTTTCATCGCTATCGGACGAATGGTATATGAACACATACGGGACTTTGTTGAAATGCTTCGCGCATCGTCGCTCATTTGTTGAATCTACGCGTGCGCTACCTATTGTAAAATGGATTTACTAAGTCAGAAACCTTCCTTGGAGTGTACTCAACATCTCACCCAAGTTTCATCGCAATCGGACGAATGGTATATGAACGCATAGGAGACATACCCACAGACAAACTATCAAATTACATTGATTTGTATATATATAGATAGATAGAAGATTTAAGGTTATGGGCGGTGTCGCGTCTATTAATCTAGTTGATCCATATCGTATTCTTTATTTAGGCTAGTGCTGGTGGAAGCTACAAATCATCTAATAAAATGAGTTCCGTATTATAAACTACAATATCTGTAAAACACTCCCTTTTACAATAGATTAATATTTGTGCCAATAATATTATAAAATACCGGTGTATCAACAATTTCACGTGAGGTTTCTTCTATGTCAGATGTTACACAAGATATGTGACTACTGTAAGGCTCGTAAAGTTTTTTCTAATTTTTTACAACCTAAATATATGGTGCACTATATTAGGTTGAATAACCTTTCATATTACAGTGCTACGCTTTATTTTGTTTTCAATATGTTTTTAGCTGATGAAGGGGATAAAATAGGATTAATCCCCGAAGCATGTACTAAGAACAAGTTTAATAATTAATTAATTTATAGTATTGATTCAGGCGGCCGTATAATTCTCTTTAATAACTATTTCAGCATATCAATACGGAACCACCATGAATAATTTAAATAATGTAATTAATCGACTAACCAAATAATAGATTGGTTGGTTGGTTCCTCAGTTTAGGGGCTGCAACATCGTGGTCATGTAGCCCCGTGTACTTTCGGTGTGTGTGTAGAATCTGTCTGATAACCGGTGTTAATTGTGATGACTGTATTAGAGTGTGTTTTTTTAAATTCAAGTAAGGACTGCAGACTTTTAATTTTTCAAATAGTTCCTACTTTTGCCGCCAAACTCCACCGTCAACGACTACTAGTTCAGAACTTAGCTACTAGACGCCGCCGCAGTCGGCTCTTGGCAACGAACGTAGGAACCTAAGAGCGTTGTTTATATTCTTAACCTATATAATTTAGCTTCACACAGGTGTAACTAGTGAAAGGTTCTTTAACATGCCATAAATCTATGACATGGGACCGCCGGGTTTACTTCCCCTCCGAAGGAAGGTATACTGACGGATTTTTGGTTGGTTGGTAGGTTGGTTCTTAAGTTTAGGGGCTGCGACAACGCGGTCATGTAGCCCCGTGTACTTTGGGTGTGTGTAGAATCTGTCTGATAACAGGTGTTAATTGTGATGACTGTATTAGTGTGTGTTATCTGTTTTTAATTCAAGTAAGGAATGTTTTTCGCCAAACGCCACTGACGGATTCTAAACGCTCTTAAAATATCCGACGACTTCGGCCGGGTTTGAACCCGTGATCTTGGGCATAGAAGCTCAGCATGCTACCAACTACGCCACCGAAGCCACCTATAATAGATTAATAGGCTAACCGAAGAATCGATTAATTGATTAGTAGATACGAAATGGAAAGATGTTTAAATGAGAGGTCATCGCTAAGTTGAGTTACGCTTATTTTGGGAGTGATGTATAGAAATCTAAGTTATATAAGTTACGTTTTGCCTAAATATACAAAGTGTCCTTCCTTGTTTATGTCAACAATAACCTAATAAGAGTCAGTGACAGTGGAAGGAAAAACATCAAACAAATTGGGAAGGGTCTCTGAAAAAAGAAAAGAGTTTTTAACCAAGATTTAGAATTCTTGTTCAATGTTTACAATTTAGGATAGCATAATTTTTGTTTTACTTTCTTTTAGCCTAGTTTTAACAAAGAAAGTACGTTATTTTAAAATACAATATATTTTAATAATAAAATGTCTGTTTTACCTCTGTGTGAGTCGATGTAGATCGATTAATCGACAAAACAAATAATCAATTATTCGACCAATCGATTGATAGAATAAACGACCAATCGTTTGAACGCACAATCGATTAATCGTTACATGTAGCAATTAAGCGATTTTTCTGCTTCGATTAATCGAGTATTCGGTAACTGAAATTAATCGATTTAATATACCAGCCCTAATAAAAAAAAACGACAGCGAGTCTAGTAAAGTAGACACTGGTGAGACGTCAGAAGGATTCCGTATAGTACGAGACTACTTGCCCTCAAGTGTTACATAATTCCCATACTAATGTATAGACACCACGGGAGGACGTTAACCAAAACCTTGGAGAAGAAGTTGGAAGCATTTGAAATGTGGCTGTATCGTCGCATGCTTCGTACATCGTTGGCCGACAAAGTGAGAAACACCGAGGTGCTGGATCGGATTGGCATGGAGATGGAGGTGTTCTACAACATCAAGTGACAGAAGCTACAATATTTTGGCCACGTGATTCGAAATAACAAGTACCGACTCCAGCAGCTAATCATGGAAGATAAGATTGAAGGACGGCATCGACCAGGGAGGAGGAGGATCTCCTGGCTCAAGAATTTGTGGGAATGGTTTGAACTTGACTCAGCATCTCTGTTTCGAACGCAACCTCGAGGCAAGGGATTGCAATGATGATCGCCAATCTTCGGCGCGGAGACGGCATATAAAGGAGAAGAAGATAGTACGCCACCGTTATAGGAGGAACATTGCTCTGCATGTTGACATAAACAGCTAATGATTCAGGGCCGTTTTTACCATCCAAACCTGGACCTCTGAGGTGCATAGACCGGTGCAATGCGCGGCGCAAGATGCAAAAGACGACTTCGCTAGATTGACACCCACTCCTCAGCTTGTCTCGCTCCCTCAGCCTATCTTCCTCTTTCTCACCTTCCTCGCTGTTCTTTCCACAAAGCTCAAAGCACTGGTACAAACCTCATTTATGGATACAGATTGGTCATCTTCAAGAGATTTCAACTTCTTTTTCTTCCTCTGAGGCGTCCTCTGTGAGTCAGCATATTTCCTTATGTTTACAGTATGACATCACCTTTTGTCCGTATGCGTATGTGTATGTGTGTCCCCCTAATAACTTCTAAACGGATGGAGCGATCTCAATGAAACTCGGTAAGGTCATAGCACCATTTTGGCTGACCTCGACCGTGGCCTTCAAATTTTATTACATCTCACCAATCCAACATGGCGGCTGTGCAAAATATTTCACCGGCATTCTATATCTCCGAAACTTTTTCCGATATCACCCTGAGTTTTTTACGGTGATAAAGGGCACTACTACAAGTTCATATATGTAACTATCAAAAATCTGTAAAGTACAAAACGAACATGGCGGTCAAGCGAAGTTTAAACATTTTAATACACTTCTCTCGCGATTTAACCAACTGAGCGCGGTGAAATGTAGTACAGTAAATGTTTATACACATTGTAATGCAGTGGAATTTAATTTAGTTCAATTCTTTACATAACCTCAGGATGGCGGCTGTGCGAAATTTTAAAATTAAGTTTTTATTTATTGTGTCGTAATCATGCGATCGAAGTTACCGTTTGAATAATGAACCTACGCAATCATTTTCATTTAATGGTACATAACTCTATCGCCTATACATATAATAATCCAACATGGCGACCATCCAAAATATTTCGACGGGATTAATATCTACGAATCTATTACAGCAAAAAAATAGAAATTGTATATGTTGATAGAGGCAATTGTATGAAAATAGGCTTTAGTTCTTCACGGAACTACTTGTTCAGCATTTTTTCATCTTTTGATATACTTAAATATTGCAAACACATTCAGGTGAGTCAACTTCCTGGTGTAGCAGCTATCATTCATGGTCCAGGTTCGAATTCTAGCTCTGCCAAGAAATGTAATACTGGTCTGAAGGTTGCAATGGATCACACTCAGCCTCGCGAGGCAACACCGAGAACAGGTGGGTTCGAATACTATCTTAGTCATCTTGGAAATGGTTTTCCTTGGCTTCCCACTTCTACTCCATGCAAATGCCGGGATGGTTGCTAACTTAAGGCCACGGCCGCCTCCTTTCCAATCATCTGAATTACACACACTAATAGAATCATCACATTAGCATAGGTTATCAGACAAATTCCACACACTCCCAAGTACTACACGGGGCTACATGACGATGTCGTTAAGCCCCTAAATCAATCAACAACATTCAGGAGACCCTGCGCTCCTTCTCTCTGCAGAGAAATTATATCGTGTCGCCACCTATTGTAATATGGATTTACTAATTCAAAAACATAAGCGGGAGTGCGCAAGATAAGTTTTTCGTAGATCTCCGGCCAGTTGTCTAGTTGGAGAAGAGTGAACTTATCGACACTCACTTAATTTGAATATTGCTTGAGGATCTACTATTTAGGTCCGCTCAAGTTCTACCGCGCTGTATACTGTTATACTTACAAAAGAATAGAAGACGTTGAGAAGATGTTAATTTATTGGTTACCAACACCTAAGTAATTACAATACTTTTACATGAAGCCTGACTTGCTCGCCGTGAGGCAGAGCGTACACAGTATCTATATAGCTGTCGTGAAGAGTGACCACATGGTCTGCTGTATTGTTATGAAGAGAGTGATTATCAGCTCTGCTTCAGTTTATAAACTACTAGCTGAAGTACCCGTGCTTCGCTACGCGTCATAAATAAATTAAAATGTGAAGGTGACAGTTAAAACAGGGGATAGGCGAGGTGCTGCGCAGAGGGAGATTAAGGATGGAACATTTTGTCCAACTACACCGCTCGGCGTTGACCGTGTTTTATAGCACAAATTTAGGTTTTACTCGCTATCAGTTGCAGATACCTTTCGGATAGAAAATGTAGTTTTATACCTTGCATATGCCATCAAAAGTTTGCTATTTCTTAGCGTTCTCTTTTTATTTGAAATGGAAATATGAAAGTTTGAAACCAAAGGGTGTAGTGACGTCAATAAAATGGTCGCCATTTTAAATAGTGCAAAGTATTGAAATCAAAAGTAACCTATATGTTAACCAGGTAAATCAGCTACTTCCATGTAAAATTCACGTAAATCGGACCAGTGGTACTTGCGAGATTGAGTAATACACAGACACACGCCATCTCAATTTTAGCCTCGCTTCGCTCGCGTCATAGTCGTATCATATTGTTTTTCAATGAAATGCAGGTTTAACCCCGTTAACAACCCTTTAGAACCTGAATACCCAAAAATCCCTCCTTAGTAGACGTTTTCGACACACAACAAACATATCCCCAAAATATCATTCTTCTAACTTTAATAGTTTTGGTTGGTCGATGAGAGCAAAAATCCAAAAATCTTTCCTTAGTGGACGTTTGTCTTCCAGAAGTTCACCCCTCCCCATATGCCCCTTGAATTGCATTTATGAAAACACGGTCGAACACCTATTTATTTTATTTATTTATTTATTTATTTATTCATTTATTTATTTATTTATTTATTTTAAAGCTGATTGATTTCCTCCGAGTTTCAGACTCCTCCCTATGTCGTTTAAGAGATACACGCTCAGTTAGGAATCTTTCAACCCCCACTTTTCATCCCTTTCACCTCATAATATACACTACATCGAAAAACCATTAGACATGTGTCAGCTTATTTTTAATGATTAGTATATGTGCCAAGTATCACATCCCCAAATGAAACCACTCGTGAGATATTGTTATTCAATGGAAAGCACGTTTACCCCCTTAACACCTCTTTAGAACCTGAATATCCAAAACTCTTTCCTTAGTGGACGTTTTCGACATACAACGAACATATCCCCAAAATTTCATGTTTCTAACTTCAATAATTTTGGCTGGGCGATGATGAGTGAGTCAGTCAGTCAGGACATATTCTTTCATTTATTTTGGATAATTTCACCCGTCCCCATGAACCCCTTAAATTGGATTTATGAATCAAACGATCAAACACCTATTTACTTATTTAAAGCTGTTTTCCCCCTGAGTTTGATGAGTGAGTAAGTGAGTCAATCAGTTAGGACACTTTCTTTCCTGTTTTTTCCCCAGAATTTCACCCCTCTCCAAGGGCCCCTTAAATTGGATTTATGAAAAAACGTTCGAACACCTATTTACTTGTATTTTAAGCTGTTTTTTCCCACCGAATTTCAAACTTCACGCCTATGTCGTTTCAGAGATACACGCTCCGTCAAGAATCCCTCAACCCCCAATTTTCACCCCTTTCACCTCATAATATACACCACATCGATAAACCCTTAGACATATGTCTGATTATTTTTAATGATTAGTTTATATACCGAATATCACATCCCCAAACAAACAACTCATGAGATATCGTTATTCAATGAAATGCACGTTTACCCCCTTGACACGTCTATAAAACCCGAATAAACAAAAATCATTCCTTAGTTAACGTTTTCGACATACAGCGAACATATTCCCAAAATTTCATGTTTCCAACTTTAATAGTTTTCGCTGGGCGTGATGAGTGAGTGAGTCAGACAGGACATTTTCTTTCATTTATTTTACCAGAATTTCACCCCTCCCCATGGGCCCCTTAAATTGGATTGATTAAAAACCGCTTGAACACCTATTAACTTATTTCTTAAGCTGTCTTTTTCCCCTGAGTCAGTCGCTTAGGACACTTTCTCTCCTTTTTTTCCCAGAATTTCACCCCACCCCATTGGCCCCTTAAATTAATTTATGAAAAAACAGTCGAAAACCGATTTACTTACTTTTTAAGCTGATTTATTTTTCGCTGAGTTTCAAATTTCTCGCCTATGTCGTTTAAGAGATAGGCCTACACGTTCCATTAGGAATCCTTCAACCCCCACTTTTCAGCCCTTTCACCTCATAATAATACACCACATCGAAAAACGCTTAGACACATGTCTGCGTATTTTTAATGATTAGTTTATATGCCGAGTATCACATCCACAAATGAAACCACTCGTGAGATATTGATATTCAATGAAATGCAGGTTTAACCCTCTTAAGACCCCTTTAGAACCCGAATATCCAAAAAACCTCCCTTAGTGTACGGTTTTGACATACAACGAACATATCCCCGAAATGTCATGTTTCCAACTTCATTTTTTTTGGCTGGGCGATGATGAGTGAATGAGTCAGGACATTTCCTTTCAATATTTTTTTTCTTCAGAATTTCACCCCTCCCGATGAACCCCTTCAATTTGATTGAAAAACAAACTGTCGAAAAGCTTTTTACTTACTTTAAAGCAGTTTTTCCCCCTGAGTTTGATGAGTGAGTCAGTCAGTCAATCAGTTAGGACACTTTCTTTCCTGTCCACCCCCCCCCCCCGAATTTCACCCCTCCCCATGGGCCCCTTAAATTGGATTTATGGGAAAGCGGTCAAACACATATTTACTTATTTTTATGCTGATTTTTTTCCGCTGAGTTTCAAACTCCTCGCCTATGTCGTTTAAGAAATACACGCCCCGTTAGGAATCTTTCAATCCCCACTTTTCACCCCTTTAACCTCATAAACACATCGAAAAACCCTCAGACACGTGTCTTGTTACTTTTTAATGATAAGTTTATATGCCGTGTATCACATCCCCCAATGAAACCAATCGGGAGATATTGTTATTCAATGAAATGCAGGTTTAACCCACTTAAGACCCCTTTAGAACCTGAATATCCGAAAATCCTCCCCTAGTAGACGGTTTTGACATACAATGAACATATCCCCAAACTGTCATGTTTCTAACTTCAATAATTTTGGTTAGGCGATGATGAGTGAGTGAGTAAGTGAGTGAGTCTGGACATTTTCTTTCAATTTTCTTTTTTCAGAATTTCACCCCTCCCCATGAACCCCTTAAATTTGATTTATGAAAAAAAAAACTGTCCAATAGCTATTTACTTACTTTAAAGCAGTTTTTTTCCCCTGAGTTTGATGAGTGGGCCAGTCAGTCAATCAGTTAGGACACTTTCTTTCCGGTCCCCCCCCCCTCAGAATTTCATCTCTCCCCGTGGGCCCCTTAAATTGGATTTATGAAGAAACTGTCAAACACATATTTACATTCTTTTTATGTTGATTTTTTTTCGCTGTGTTTCAAACTCCTCGCCTATGTCGTTTAGGAGACACACGCTCCGTTAAGAATCTTTTAATCCCCACTTTTCACCCCTTTCACCTCATAATATACACCACATCGAAAAACCCTCAGACACATATCTTCTTATTTTTAATGATGAGTTTATATGCCGAGTATCACATCCCCCATGAAACCAATCGGGAGATATTGCTATTCAATTAAATGCAGGTCTACCCCCTTAACACCCCTTTAGAACCTGAATAGCCGAAATTTCTATCTTAGTGGGCATTTGCGGCCCTTGAGGAAGCTGCATACAGATTTCATTCCAATCCGTTCGGTGGTTTCTGAGATTTCGTGATGAATAAATGAATGAGTGAGTGAGTGAGTGAGTGGTATTTGACAAATATATAGTAGAAAGAGGATAGTGTAAAGTCTTTGTTATGCTAAACTCGGTTGACAGTGCTGTGTGAGCAGTAGAGTAACTAACGGGATTTCAAGTAAAGATCCTCATTTTCTATACCGGTAGTGCTGAGCGCAATTGGCATCAAGTCGGCCGTGTCTCGACTTGAGCTATGTTGCCATGGAAACTATCTGCCTTGCCATTCCTTCATGAGTATATTTTATGATTTGATTGGCCTGTTTTTGAGTGAAAAAGGGCCGAAATCAGAAGAATGAGAAGGACTATCGAAAATTCATGTAGCCAGCGGTTCCTTCTGGGTCCTAAACTATGTGTATGCAAAATATGGTTGAGATTGGTGGAACGGTGTAGATTTGTATACGGAACCAACATATATACATACATACATACATACATACATACAGACTTTCACTTTTATATATTAGAGAAGATAACTTTCTCTGGAGAGGGAAAAGCTGTCACATGTAGAGATTCACCAATGGCGTGTATCTCTAGTGGTAAGAGGGGGGTTTAGCCAATCAAACCATAAGCGTTGGGGTTTGGTTGGGCTGACCTTAAAGTTGTTGTTGAAAGCTCAATACTAAGAATTATTATGAGGAAGGAACAGAAATATGTGTTCCTTGTGAAATATTGGAGACAGTCTGGAAACTTAAGAATGTTAGCAGTGGCCAACTCCTAGTTCCGTGTTTCCGAGAAATCTCTAATGGAAATATGTTCACTTAAAGTGCTTTTGAAATAGCAAGCTTTTACATGCTTTGCCTGTGGGCTTAGAGTGGACTCTTATAATATTCTGACTTCCTGAAGAGAATATACTTCGTCTCTCCTGGACAGTAATAATGATAATAATAATAATAATAATAGTAATAATAATTATTATTATTATTTATAATAATTATTATCATTTAAAACCCAAAATTAGTAAGGGATGTCTCTTGGTCATGGCTAGTAAGGGGTTTACTGGGCAATAGACATGACTCGCATACCAACTCACCAGCGTTTCATCGCAATAAGATGAATGGTAGCCTATATGAGCACACACGGGGCAGACAAACAAATAATCACCTAACATTCAATTTTATACTAGCAGAGGAGCAGATGACCTCGTAGTTCCGCCCCTTACAACCTCAATAACTAACTTATACAAGCAGTAACCGGCAGGTGTTGCAATGCCAAACAAAGAATGAAAGTGTGTGCATTGTAATTTTGTCTATTGAAAGGCTTCTGGATACACAATATTTCTTTTTGTTTTTCCGTCTGGTGCGTACATGAGTAAATTAGGATGATTTCCGACGCATGAGCAGGCCACTAACATCTGTCCATGTGAGAAGCCTAGATTTTCCAAATTTAATCTAAACACTTGTATCGATCGTCCCTATGCTTTGTTGATGGTCATCAAAATGCGAGTTGCACCGGAAACTAAAAACGCTTGGAAACACATATAATGCCAATAAACAGTATGAAATACAATCGTTTCTGTAACGACTTATAAGCCACCTATTGTATATTGGATTTGCTACTTCAGAAGCCTTCGCAGGGGTGTACACAACAACTCACCAAAGTTTCACCGTAATCGGATGAATGGTATATGAATGCATACGGGACAGACAGAAAAACTATCACGTAACATTCATATAATAATTATAGAGAAACAGAGATGGAAATGGATTTATTTCCACCACCAAAATATCCAAATCCTTTATATTTACACCACTAATTTTCAGGTTTCAGTACATTATAATAGCGTACGGTTATAGGCCCTGTATTGCATCCACTTTTATGTATAGGTAGCTTCTTAATTCCAATCGTTCCTAGTTTTCTGTTAGCACAGAATGATTATACCGGTAGCCGGTTGCAGCGTGTCTATTATCCTGTGGATTATTCAGGAATGCACAGCACGTAGACTCCTTGCCATTCGCAGCACCATAAATAATTCGCTAGACACAATGAGGAGAAGACAGACTGGGGAATGGTGTAATTCACACCACTCTATGGTCCGTTCTCAATTTACGAGAACTGTGGTGACGAAGGAGATAAATATTCACCGCCACAATAGCACGATAAGTCTTTTCTCTCCCACACGGATACTCCCAATGATTTATGGGGCTGATTATTTACAGATCTCACTCCCTTCAGGAGACTTGTTTATTTCCTGTGTTCATTATCTGTACTATAGATTCACACTGCAAGTTATTTTATGACCATTACCGAGATAATGACATTACTTTTCCTGTGATCAAGTTTTTAAGTGATTTAGCTAATTTCGGGGTCTGTTATACAAGACGCTTCTAAATCATTTGGTTAATATAATAATAATATCGTATGGCCTCGGGTGCCGGGTGCAAGCTTTGTAATTTGACACCCAGAGGGTAGCTTGCATGTCGAATTTCGTTGTTCCTTGAATCACTATGCAAGTCAAGGAGGTTAGATATCTAATCTCCTTGAACACCATAGCGCATTCTAGTAGAGAAATGAGGAACTTTGTGTTGGCGGAAATTCCCGAGATTAATTTTGCCATTATGAACACGGCCTACTGAATTCAAATAGGTTCTTTGAAATGCCAACATCGTATGACATGCGTATCGTATTTTTGCCGCCTTTCAAAAATCACTTACCACGGCCAGGAGTGAACCTGCAATCTTGGGGTTAGTAGACCGACACGCTATCCACTCACCCACCGTGGCTAATGAAACCCTAACACATAGAAAACAGAAGTTACAAACAAAATACCTTCAGTCGCATTCAAAATACTCACCAATGGCCACACATTTCGCAACGTGTATACAGCTACTGGAAGCTGGTGGCCAAAGGCGTCTTTCAGAATCAGTCTATGTCACACATCGTTGTATGACTGCACAGTGCGTGCTTTTTAGGATTTCCTTGAGGCGGGGAAACAAAGATAAGTCTACAGGCACCAGATCCTGAGGACAGTGGATGTTCATGATCATTGATCAGTTACACACTTTGTGCCCGTTTCTCCAATGGGACAGGCGATCACCCGGCCAACATCCCGGCCCCATCAGAAGAAACGGCCAAGGGAGTGGGTAAAAAAAGATTAGGGCGTGAATCTTGGTTCATACAGACAAGACTAAAAGAAATGCTCCAGCGAGCCAGAGACAAAGGGTCTCGGGTCGTTTACGGGTTGGGATGGCAAATTGACTGAACCAGGATTCAAAAGCAAACTCCCTAACTTGAATTAACAAACAGAGAAGAAAGGAAAAGCCCTCGTAAAATCACATCTGCTCCTTTATTGGCCAAAGGATAAATAAATATGCAACCTGCCTACCACGCACGAGTATAGAGTTAGGGTGGGACAAAGTCCGAAAAAAAAAAAAGTTCATAGTCCCTAAACAAACAAACAAAAATTATACTTATTCAAACTCGTGGGTGTCCTCTCTTAAAGTTCCGACAAGGAGATCGCCTTTCAAAAAACTAAATTAACCCTCAATTTATCGGTGCACACGCATGTAAACATCACAAGCCACTTATCACAAAGTTCACCTGCGGCAAAAACTCTAAGAAAATATCGAATATCTATGTATATTACAACTGTCTACCCTTATACAGCAATGGACGGATCTCCTCTATCGAACTGCAAATTAATAACTAAAGAGCATCATACTACATCAAATAGCACTCAAACATCAACTCAGCTTCACATAATATGGCATTTCAACACTTAATTATAACTTATCATAAATTATTAACACACCCAGATTGTGCTTACATATTTACACTACTAATTCTAATTATTATTACTGATTTATATTCGCCGTTCCAACAACCTTGATCCACACTGTCATATTTGTTATTGTAATTAAATTATAGCATTGTCTAACGTTTATGAAAGGTTAAGAACCTCGTAATAAGGCACCCTAGTGTATTTCATTCTCACAACGAACATTTAATCGCAACCCTTCCGTCGAACACTCTGTGTGAGGATCCGAACAATCTGACTGTCGAGCGCACTATCAATTACACCCCTGCGATACTCAATATACAACTCATCGATAAACGTAGCACGTTCGTCAAGAGGACCCTGTCCTCACAAATTCAATTCAACGGTCATACGTCGCCCCGTGAATAACCTCGTCATATATGACGGAATAATACCATATTTAATTATCACATTAACTTTACACAACATCATTACAAAATATCATGCATTATTAGCATGTCTCAAGAACCCACACTAACAGAGCGTATCAACATTATCGGGACCACGAGGTCGTATGATAATATGGCATCCTATCCAAGGAACCTTATTCGACAATCTCCAACCATATTCATTTTGCTATTAAAATCTATGCAATCCGTGACAAACCTTTCAGAATTAAATTCGTACTAGATGAAACCCGTCAAAACATGACGGACAATGGAAAACAAATTTACTGAAGAAGCTTCTTATATAAGTTACATTCTTTGTATGATTACTTTTTAGCACTATTGCAACTTTAAGGGCGTCAAAAGATAGCACTCTCAGCATTGCAACATATTGCTGGTCATAACTGAAAACGTGATGAGGTCATCATCATCTTGCACAGTTTCCAGCCACTGGCCGGGTCTGTTTGGAACTAGCCTCTCCAACGTCTTCTGTCTTCCCACCATCTCTCAGCCTCCACCCTTGTCCAGTCTTCTCCTCTCTTCTTCACGCTTTCTTCCACCCCCTTCAGCCACCTGTCTTTCGGTCTCCCTCTTGGTCTCTTTCCTTCCCAGTTCGTCTCGTGTATCCTCCTGGGTATCCTCTTCTCCTCCATTCGTTTTACATGTCCATACCATCTAAGTCTAGATTTCTCTATACCGTACCATCCTGTAATGGTTCCTCCTTCATTAATTCTCTGGTCCTCTCATTTCTTATTCTGTCCCTCTTTGTAGCTCCAATACTGCTTCTCAAGAACCTCATCTCACTGGCCTGTATTTTGCTCTTCTCCCTTCCTTTCATATCCTAGGTCTCCGAGGCATACGTCAGGATAGGGACATAGTACGTCCGATATATGATCTTTTTGCTGTTTTGAGGGACATCCTTGCTCCATAACATGCTTCTCACACTCCTCCGGAATGCTTCTGCCTGTCTCCCCTGCTCATTTATTTCTCTATCGTTTCTTCCATTCTCTTGTATCTGGCTTCCCAGATACTTGAAACTCTCCACTTTCTTCAGCTGTTCCCCACCAATTGTTATCCCTGTTGTGGTTCTTTCCTTCTTCCTTGTTGTGATCACCATCTCACTCTTATTTATGCTAAATGTCATCCCATAACCTTGTATTATTCCTTCTCACACGTCCAACTGTTCCTGTACCTCCTCCTCCTTGTTTCCCCAAATCATCAAATCATCTGCAAGCACCATTGCTTTCATCTTTCCTTCCCCAATTACTTGTGCCACTCGGGTCATTATGTCATCCATCACCACAATGAAAAGTAACGGTGACAGTGCACTTCCTTGTTTCAGGCCGTTTCTCTGTTCCAACCAGTCAGATCTCTCTCCTCCCACTTTCACACAGCTCACGCTTCCCTTGTACATCTCCTTTATCCTCCTTATAGTCCATTTTTCTATTCCTCTATCCTCCAGGGACTTCCATACTTTGTTTCTGCATACACTGTCATATGCTTTCTCAATGTCCAGGAAGGCCATCAGTAGATCTGTTCCATACTCATAGTGCTGTTCTTGTAACTGCCTTACAGCAAAAATCTAATCCACTGTGGACCTTCCTCCTCTGAAGCCATGTTGTTCTTCCCTCATCCCTCCTTCTATCCTTGTCCTAATTCTCCTTTCCAATACTTTCTCAAACATCTTTGCACAATGACTCATCAGTGTTATTCTCCGATAGTTTCTGCATTCTGTTCTACTACCTTTCTTGCAGATCGGGACAATTATTCCCTTTTTCCAGTCCTCTGGGGTCTTCCTTTCCTTCCATGCTGTCTTCATCACTCGGTACAACCATTGTATCCCCACCTCTCCTGCTGCTCTCACCATCTCCACACTCAACTCATCCACACCCGGTGCCTTCCCTCCTTTCATCTTCTTCACTGCATCTTCCACTTCTTTCCATGTTAAGTCCTTTTCTGTTTGCAGTTCATCTACTGTACCTCTTCCCCGATTTCTTCCTCCTCGCCGTGGTTTCCATTTGGGTTCAGGAGTTCTTCAAAATATCCTTTCCACATTTTCTTCAGTTCTTCCTTATTTTTCCCTTTACCATCCCATACAGTACCTTTTTTGTACCTTCACTATCCTGCTGGTCATGATTTAAAACGTGATGAGGTAAATAGCCCAATACGTTCAAGAGTTTCTCCTTGAGCTTGATTGATTGTGATGAAGTAGGCCGAGCGAATAGGACATTGTTGCCTATTAAAAGAAAATGTACTGTACCTGCAAGTGTTTTATCGGAAGGTGTTAAATCAAGTAGTAGGATTTGAGCTCTCTGCCTAATATTACTGCACCTATTATATCCGAATCCAAGCAATTTCTTACATATTTCTTACAATTACAGTAATATATTACCATATATGAGTCCTTGGGAAACGTTCAGATTTCTAAGGAGCATAACTATGGCTCAAACGTTCGGAGTATGTGGAGGCGAATCACTTAATTCCAAGGAATTGAAAAATTCAATAATAGGGAAATGAAGTAGCTGGCTTTCATCTTCAGTATCCAATCTGTTAACGCTGATGTATGTGTTTGAACTACTGGATATAAGTTCAATGACTTTTAAATTAATATCATTACATTGTTGCAGCTTTGGCAAATATTTTATATTCCAGCAGATCAATTTTACCCTCACAACAGTAAAGACCAAAGTAACCACGCATAGATTTTACGCAAGAGAAATACAATGTAGAACAATGTTTACATTTGATCGTCAAAGACCTTACAGTACACTGTACTGCATAATATCTGGAATTGTTTCTGAAATGGCCTATTTATATTGGATTTTAAATGTGGCTTCGTATTATTCGATAACACTATAGTGTCCTGCAATGACGGAGCCGCTAAATATTAAATGGCAAATAATACTTCCATTGCCGAAATCAACTGCGTAGTTAGACTCAGTACTCTAAACAAATAATCATTAAACAATTGTCTTATACAATGAAGTTCAACATGACCGTCCAGAGACTTTCATACTCAAGTTGGTTGGTGAGGAGAATGCGATGAGACTGATCGCTTAAAATAAATTCCTTATAATTGTTCCTGCCAGCGAATTTTTTTGCAATAGCTTGAAAACGCAGCTCAGAATGACGTTCTTCATTTTGTTATAAACAGTACGAAACTGCTCTAAATAAGCAATTTCCATCACCTCTTATAGGTTATGGCAGTACATTTTGCAGGGGAACATAAAATCACTTCGCCAACTACTGGAACGACCATAGGCCTATACCCAATACCCACCCTAATGGAGGCAGTTTTTGAATTCTATGTCCCGTGCATGTCAAAAATCGTATTAACACATGGAGGCCCACCTATTCTTGTCTATCACCCCGGAGACCCAGGTTACATTTCCTGCTCTGCCAAGAAATTTAATTCTGGTCTGAGGGCAAAAACGGGGCACATTCAGTCTCTTGAGGTATAACTAAGAAGAGGAAGGTTTAATTCCCACCTCGACAATCTTGGATGTGGTTTTCTGTGGTTTCCCACTTCCACTTAAGGCAAATACCGGGATGGTTCCTAACTTAAGGCCTTGGCCGACTCCTTGCCATTTACACCTTAATTACAAATACACACAGTAATGCAGCCATCACAATAACACAGGTTATGAGAGAAAATTTCACACATACACACCCAAGTACACGGGGCTGAGTGACCACTATGTCGGAGCCCTTCAAACGAATTATGTTTGCCAAGTGTCTCTCATGGCGAAAGCAATTGTGGACACGCGCGAGTGCCTGGAAAACTACTTTTTTCTTTAATAATTTAAGAGTATATCGACGAAGCATAATTATAACTTTTAGTCTAGGACGCTAATAACTTGACCACCGAAGCATTGGGAAGAAATTGCAATATTAAGGTACATAAACAACATAGCCTACACATTCAACTGTCGGTTAATGTTCCTCAAAATTTCCCTTCTTAAATATTCCCCTCCTTAATAATTCTCCATCACGTGAAAACGTGCCATGTCTTGTGTTTTAAATATATCGATGCAATGGTGCTGCCATCTGCTGTCGGTTACTGGAACTATATGGGCGATGTACTGCCATCTGTTGTCAGTTATAGGAACTGATTGCAGATATTTAAACGGCGTACTAGGTAATCTGTGGGCGTACTGAGGACAACAGTTTGCTCTTTTGATCAAATGCTGTAATGCAATGATAAAACGGAAATAAAACGTATTGAGAGGGAATGTAGAAATATGTATCTTTAACAGACATATAACCTTAATAATACTCCTTGATTAAACAATATTTCAGTGGTAAAAAAAAATATATTAGCGAGGGCTGGGATCGAACCGGTGAACCTCGGAACCAAAGTCAGTCCCCTTAACCACATAGCTACTCGCGCACTCTTGCTCAGCAGCAGACGCAGCCATTTAGCATTGGGAAAAAATTGCAATATTAAGGTACATAAACAACATAGCCTACACATTCAACTGTCGGTTAATGTTCCTCAAAATTTCCCTTCTTAAATATTCCCCTCCTTAATAATTCTCCATCACGTGAAAACGTGCCATGTCTTGTGTTTTAAATATATCGATGCAATGGTGCTGCCATCTGCTGTCGGTTACTGGAACTATATGGGCGATGTACTGCCATCTGTTGTCAGTTATAGGAACTGATTGCAGATATTTAAACGCCGTACCACAGATTACCTACTACTACAGATGGCCAACAGCCATGCTAATTCTTGGTACCTAAGACTTCAGCGCTGTCTGGTGGTTGACTGATGTACTAGCAACACGTCGACCGGTAGCGCCACCTATGAGCAGATCTCGTAAACACTAACCCTCCCGCCCCCTCCACCCTGCCCCTTCCCATCGTTCCGCTAAATATTCTCGTCCTAAATGCTCTGCCCACTTCAATGTTCCGACAATCACAATCTCCCAATACTTATGGCACGTTTTTAAGTGTGGAGATAATAATATGATCTACAAGAAATAAATCACATTCAAAATACCAATAACAGAAAAAAATTAATAA
The DNA here is from genome assembly GCA_946902985.2 of Meconema thalassinum. Lineage (NCBI taxonomy): Eukaryota > Metazoa > Arthropoda > Insecta > Orthoptera > Tettigoniidae > Meconema > Meconema thalassinum. The sequence continues at coordinate 222,831,399 of OX336391.1, forward strand.
AAATAATAACAAAGTGGGAAATTGTGATTTCCAGAACTTTGAAATGAACAATCACAGCATTTAGGACATAACCTCATCACTAATATACATGTTTAAATTTCTTTCAGTTGCAATTGGAGCATATTGCATTGGTGACAAAAATTAGGCTACTACAAGGCCTGCAGCATATTATTACTCAGCTTGAAAATGGCCCAAGTAGGCCTATAACCAATTAGTTATTAGAAAAAAACTACAAAGGAAAAGTACTGGGAAGGGAGAAAATTCATATTTTAAAATGCTTGATGCTGTTAGCAATAACAGTAAAATTTTAAGAGAGAATGCTAAGGATCAGGTGGTGTAACCAGATCCTCATCACACTAAAATTGTTAGTGTAATTAGTGCCAAATACATTAGGGGACAGAAAAAGAATTGGATATCACAAAATATCTATACAGTAGTTCATTTCATATGCCCTTTAAAATATATCCAGTTAAAAATTTTGAAGGGTGAAATGCAGTAAGTAGGCTACACTAAAAATTATCATCACACACTAATACAGTACATTCCATGACGTGCTGTTAAGGGGAAGGGAGAAATAGGACTTTCAATGAAACAAAAGAAAAACACTCAATACTGCTAGAATTCATCATGTTTTATTTAAAAAGTTGTCAATGAAGAGAAGATAACAGCAAGAGCCAAGATCAAACTTAGCAAAAATACAGTAATCAAATCTGGTCCTCCTAAAAGTATGTGTTGAGGCATGTTCCTTTCTTCTTTCTTGCCAAAGTATAACAGTAGGGTCCTGCACATAATAATGGACCTAGTTCCTCCTTGATGTAATGGCTGACACCGATGAACCACAAATTCCTACAACACATACCAGTGTGTATGTTGAAACAGTAAACTTAATAAATGTGTAACATAATGCTTGAAACGGGGAACTTGAATTTGCTGACATGTGTATGTTTGCACCTACTATAAGTTAACTACATTTTAAAAGAATCATTGTGTTTTTGATATTAATTCATTTAGGGCTTTCGATAACATATTCATTTAGCCCCATGTATTTGGAAGTGTGTATGATTTGTTGATATTTGTTGTTTTAACGAGCCTAACATCTTGGTTATCGGCCCCTAATGGTTTGGGTGATCGTGAAGATGAAAATCAAATGTAAACTATAAATGAAACTAACTACAAACTTATATAGGCTACTAGAAGAAGAAATGGAAAACAAAAGGAGAATAAGGCAAACAAAGGACAGGAGGAAAAGAAATGCCCTCAAACCCTCGAAGAATGAGGATCGAGACACTTGGAAGGAAGGAGAGCCACGAAAGGCCCCAGAGGCAATGGAAGAAAGGGGAAAAACCGACCCAGCTCAGGAATCCCTCGGGGTCGCCATCTCCCGAACTCACCAGCCGTGAGCCCCTGAGGGTGTAGCAATATCCAGGGTGCACCAAAGGTGGTGGGGCTACATACACCCTGCCCCTTGAGGGCCTTGAGCAGAAGGCAGGAGATAACAAGAAAAGAAAAAGAAGGCAGACCCCTCGTAGGTGGAGGGCATCAGAAAAGATGAGACAAGAGCCAATTAAGGCGGGAAAGGAATAGACTCCCTAGGCCTCGGATACCCTAATACCGCGGGGGTCGGAAGAGAACAAGAGTTGACCAAGTGAGGTCGACAGGCAAGAAGACAGAGAGGAGCCCGGCACAAGTAAGTGGAAGCAATGCGGGACTCAGCTGGGGCCCCATTGTCGCCAACCCACGTCCCACTAGATGTGAGCCCCTGGGGGAGTGTATGATTTGTATGATAATCTGTGTTATTGTGGTATCTGTAGTAGTGTGTATACTTCCTGTAATTCAGGTGAGGACTGGAAAGGAGGCAGCCGTAGCCTTAAGTTGGGAACCATCCCAGCGTTAGCCTGGAGAGGAAGTGGGGAAACCTTGCAAAACCACTTCTTGGAAGGCCGAGGTGAGAATCGAACCTTCCTCTTCTCAGTTCTGCCTCACAAAGATGAGTGTGCACCGTTCCAACAGTCAGACCAGAATTAAATTGCTTAATCAAGCTTGGAAACTAGCCCAGGACCTCAGGAGTGGCAGCAACCACACCACAAGGTGGTCTTATTACAGAATCAATTGATGAAAAAATCCCTCCATGTAAGCTTAGACATTGGCATCCTACGTGTTGAAAAATATTGCAAATAACGTGTGGGAATAAAATACTACCTATAGGTATATCAACCATTACATTGGCATACAATAAATCAATTATATTTGTCTTGTATCTATCTCGCGGTTACAGAATACCATCGACAGAACCTAACACTTATTAACTTACCAAGAGTATAAAATAAAAATTGGCAGATAAGGGTGGGGTTATCGGGCCAATGGTTCCATGGTTTTATTGGATTTTCACGTTGGACTTAGTTCCACAGGACATGACGTCCGAAACGGGGGAGGAGCTTACGGTCAGCTGTTTGCAATATGGCGGCGAGATAGTGACGAGACGTAAGCAAGACAGTGATAGGGTGTGCGTTTGTTATGGATTCTAATTTATGATGGCAAAATACTACATATTTTCTTTTATTGATAGAAATATTTGTATAATCAATTTAAATGCAGTGCTTAATTACTACCAGTTAAAAATATTACCCACCTGTAGATAGTTAATTTACTGTCTGCCGTTACATTTATGAAGCCTGTACTTGGGAGCCTAGCGGTGTCGATGTTTTTATTAATTTCACAATATATATATATATCCAGGGGCGGATCTAGGGGAGGGCGACCGCCCAGGGCTCCGCGGTCTGGGGGCCCCGCGCCAAGGATTTTTAAAATTTAATTAATTAATAAATTATACGTTTCAATCTTTTCAAACTAAGTTATAATTCATAGTCTTCTTTTCAGTGCAGCTATGCCCTCCCGTGACCGTTTAGCAAGTTTAGATTTCAGTGAAATAATATAAGACTTCAGCCGGGAAAAGAAGTCGCAAAGTGATATTTTAATATTTCATAGTTTACATAATCTTCATCAAGGGGACATAAAGGTTTCTTTCATTTTCTTAAAATAATGTACTGTAGTGTATTCGAAGTATGGTAACTATTCTTTATTTTATTATTATTGCAAAACTATTTTCCATTTGATTTGATTTTTTTATTATTACCTATTGTTGTCGGCCCCACCTTATCATATCGCCCAGGGCCCCGCAAGGTCTGGATCCGCCACTGTATATATCTCACATAACACAAAGGAAGACTCCCTGATAATAAATTGAATCCAGCAACCCTGAATTTGCATGAATGTTTTGGGTTCAAAGAAGCGTTACTTGGGATGCTCAAATCATACTTCAATATTGCTAATATTGACCTACATACTTGCTGTTCAAAGGCAAGAATATAAATTTATTAATCTCTTGCCACAGACAAGTTAAAATGGAGGCATCCTCTTTATCAATATATTTAATTAAATATTTAAAATACAGATATTTAACAAAGCTGGAGTCTCCATTTGAACTTGTCATAAGCAAGCGGAACAGATCTAAAACTACACTTTAAGCTAAATCAAATTCACTCCCCAGCTCGACATAAACCATAATACCAATTAAAACCTATACAAAACATACTCTCCTTACTGTTGTACAACTTTCAAACCAACTATTCGCACTCAAAACTGAAAAACCTTGAAATGGAAACTAATTAAAGTTAGAATAGCCTAGGCCGATCAGGTCTCCTGCTACATTACTGCATATGTATACTTAAAATCACTACAACTTCTAAATTACGGCTAAGGGACCTATCTGCCTGAGTAGTATAGGTGTTAACGGCCTGCCTGGGATGATGGGTTTCCAAACCGGTACTTAAAACTAAGATTTTACACATTAATTAACTAAATTCAACAGTAAGGAGATCATAGACAAAAACACAATTTAAGCCAAATAATACTTCAATATTGCAAATATTGAGCTACATAGGCCTACTTGCTGTTTAAAGGCAAGAATATAAATTCTCTGGCAAATTAAGGCTAGGGACAGCGTTTTTCTTAAGTTTTCTAACCATTCGACTATTGTCAATCGGAAGAACCCCTACAATAAGTTTGCGAAGAACGGATTACATTCTATGTACGACACAGAAGTATTAGGCTACAAGTTTATCAGTATTTTTGATGTAGCTAAATCCTTGTGAGTACAATTAGAGACAATAACTATCAATAATCAACAGTATCGGTGCTTACGCTGTGGAAAGAAGTCGTCTTCACAAAAATTCAGACTGCACACTGTCATGTAACGTGTAACACGTTTTCCAATTGACAGCGCCGTATCCCATCTTTCTCTCTGAACTTTTTGTACAGGAAAGTAGTGAAGAGACTTCGTACCCATTTTATACGATTTGCAACCGTATACAGAGCAGTACCTCCTCGAATTTGACAAATTCCTTTCTGTTTCCATCACGACATCAATGTTTCACCATGAAAATAAACCTCACCAGTCACAATGTTACAGCTTTAACATTCTACCGCGTGGCTGCGCCATCCAACTTTTCTGACGTCAATAGTTACACATTGGAAAGACTATAATATGATCCTAGGCCATTAAAACTATTAGACCACGGGGGTGTATGTTAAGTTTTAATAACCTGTAATTACAGTCCTACATCAATATTGCCATTACTACCAATTCGACCAACTGAACACCCAGCCCAAACACTGCATTCCTACCATAACATAAACCGTACAGCTTATTTTCCTGTGTATCTACAAAAATAAATACAAAGTGCCCATAGCATGAATATGCAAGGAAACACATCTACACATTTGTTTGTTCTTGGCTTATTAGAGGAGGACAGGTGCATTTGAATGGTATTTGGGTCGCAGAACATTACACGAGTCGACTACTTTAGCACCATGACTTAGCATAAGTATATTCACGTTGGACTTCGTTCCACAGGACAAGAACACATTAATGTATATAGTTACACATTGGTAAGACTATATGATATAGGCCATTAGACCTATTAGACCATGGGGTGTGTGTGTTAAGTTTGAATAGCCTGTAATTACAGTCCTACATGGCATTACTACCTATTCTAACTGAACTGATCTGTTTTGAATACTGTAATAATTTGAAATTCAAGGAAGGGGAAAAATTAAAGCTTAGATACGTTGTCATGAATCATGAGATTTATATTCTATTGCAATGTGAAATTAATTAATTGATTATTCACACTCCTCAAGATCTTCAGTACACACATGCAATAGGCTCATTTAAATATTTCTGCGAGTTGTAATCAAGTTGTTGCAATGGTTTATGGAACCCAACCTTATTCATCTTGTACTCTACCGTAGGTCTACATTATAGGCCTATTAAAAAATCCATTACGAGAACCCACAGTACCTAGTTCCACTACCCACTGCCAAAACATTACGGTAACACAGACTTCTTACCTGGTCATAGACTGGATCATTCTTAGGAGAGTAATTGCCATATATTCCTCTGCTATTTCGAGAACAGCGATTTAGGATTTGTTTTTTTCCTTCTTCCGGTGATAGGCACAGTTCACAGAATTTGGTAGGTCTACCTATGGGATAAATAACAGTGAAAGTTAATTGATATGTCAAGTAGAATGTCACCTGCGTCTAATATCAATTCAAAACTAGGCCTGTATTTTTCACAGCCACTACAGAAACACAAAATTTATAATAAGCGTACTTACTCGCCGTAGCAGAAGAAGAACTGTTCACTTCTCATTACCACGAAGACAATTTGATATAAGAAAGATGAGATAGAACACAACATTAGCTTATTTAGCTTATTTGTATACGGCCAATATTATTACATACAACTCATAAACAGAGCTGTCATGGCATGGTCAGTGCCGCCAACCCAGTAGAAATAATGTTTATTTAATGATAAGTGCCGTAATTATCGTCTGTGAGCAAGATAATTGCAAGAAAATGTCAATTAGGAATTATGTGTATATTTATTGACTAAATATAGTGATATGTTTGCAATTTAATTACAACGTTGTATCATGCATATGTTGGCAACACGATATACACGATATACAGCGCTCCATACGACTGGCACGTGCTACTACACCGATGGTGCCAAATGATCCCTATCTGGTTGACACCCCCTGTGACGTACTGAGGACAACAGTTTGCTATTTTGATCACATGCTGTAATGCAATGGTAAAACGGAAATAAAACGTATTGAGAGGGAATGTAGAAATATGTATCTTTAACAGACATAAACCCTTACTAATACTCCTTGATTAAACAATATTTCAGTGGTAAAAAAAAATGGCGAGGGCTGGGATCGAACTGGTGAACCTTGGAACCAAAGTCAGTCGCCTTAACCAAATAGCTAGTCGCGCACTCTAGTTCAGCAGCAGACGCAGCCAATCATTATCTTCAAAAGCCGCTGTCTGAAGGAAATAATACATTTCATTATCCAAATAAATCAATGTTGCACATTCGTATACGTTCATACTGTTATTATATTTAATTGTCAGAACTTGGTTAATTTATGTTTTCAATTACATGGAAGCTTATTAAATAACTTACATTTTAATGGACTTCTCACCGCCATTTTGTCATGACCCCAGGCGGATTGTGCGCATGCGTGAGGGGCATGAATTCTGCTATTTTCTATATTAATTCAAAATTATACCATAATATGTTTGTTTATTTTAGAGACACTCTGAAAATCTAGAGGCCAAGAGCTTTCGTTAGAGTGCTCTACGAAGTAAATCGGTTCTGTCTTTCTCTCAATCTCGTGGTAACAAAAATCACCTTACTGTTTTAAATATATAGATAATGACCTCGGAAATCGAAATGCTAGAATCTCCCAGCAAAATGGGCATCTCATATTATCGTTACCCAATTTCAACTTATTATTATTATTATTATGTCTCAGAGAATAAATGTATGTCTTACTCCTACCTTTGATACTGTTAATTTACGTAAGTCAAAACGACCCGAAAAGAAAGGACAAAAAAAATCTGTACAACCCTATGAGAAAATGATGCTCTTGTTCAATCTGGAATAAATGATTATGAATGGCGTTAAGTTACACGATCTCAGGTTATCTCATGGCACGGCTATCCGAGGTAGAACTTCTCTTCTTCCTGATGAACAAGGATGGAAATGAAACGTCTTACTTTAGATCCGGTGTCCTCGGAAACCCCTGGCGTCGGCGTCGGTGTCGTCTGCGGCATTAGGGCGGCGTTGTTCCTCCAGCGTCTCCGCGATGTGGTCTCCCAGCGTACTGGTAGAGGTATACGCCCCCGGCACCTCTCGATCTCCTGGCGACGCCCATGTCCGCCCACTGGTTGCCCCCGGTCACCGTCATCGGCGGCGTCTCCTGACGTCCCAACCATGGTCCACTCGTCCATCTCGTCGCGACCGTTCACCCCATTATGGCCCCTTTAGAGGTTCAGTGCAGCATAATTTGCGTATTAATATGCATGTTGATTCCCTGAATATTTGAGTCCATGTTTATAAAGTTCATGCCGCCGTGTAGCAATATTACATTTCACTATATCAGAGCACTTTCACGCCCACGCACTATAGTGTCTAGTTCCTGGTTCACTTGAATTATATGTATTCACTTTCCTCAACCAGTGACACACTTCCTTCCACGGGGAGCTATTTCGACCTGGCCTTGACCGACATATCAAGTTGCCTGCGGCCTGCAGTCTTCCAACACAAGCTTAAAGCAGATGTCACATTCTCACTGCGTCTCTTAAAATGCCGCACTGCTATGCTATTTTCGAATGGATGTCTGTTACAATATAGGGCCTCGCGATAATGCTTCGCCTCGACTATCGTTATTATTGTTCCTTCCCTGATACTCGTAATGTTAAACACCTCCTGGTATTCATCTTTAATTAACATAAATTGTCGGCATGATAATTCAGTTTTTCATCACGGCCTCCACTCGGACGACGTTCAAAGGCGCACAATTTTGTTTTGCTATTACCACAGCACATGCCTTCAACACCTTACTATCCGTTAACTTAACCGGACCACGTGCATTAATCTTCGTAATCAAAATGGTAAAGTACTGTACAATATTCCACGCGTCTTCACCTATCAATAGCAGCATATGCTTGAATTTAACGGACCTTCCTTTATCAGTTCTGATTATTTCCTCACATACTAGCCAGTCCGATATCGTCTTGAAATTCACGATTATCGTTCTAGTGCCACCTTACTGAACACTGTTCGACAAACAAACTGACATACTTCACTGTAAACAACTCACTGGCACTACACGCACGCTAGCTTCATGGCCTGCTGATCACTCCTCGTATCAAACGGCCACGAGCACTGACCACTCACGAAAACCGTTCAAGTTCCCGATGCAAATTTCTGTTTACGTGACATAGGCTACTCGTCCGTGCCCCGCTGGATAACATACTCGTCCACGCACTACTGACTCACTGAACATTCCGCAACTGTGTCCTCCTTCGAGAAAAAAAGTGGAAGGGGTTGGAACCTTCTGGAGCATTCCCCTACTCTCGCGGTTGCCTCGCCGCGTCATGCCATGACGTCATACTGACCCTCCGGTCTCCTCTCGATCTTCGGTCATCTGGGGCCGGTAATTGACCCTGACTGGATCGGTCACAACTTCTTATATAAACAGCTGTGCACGTGGATGTGTGTGTATGGGCGGGCGTTATCGTGGAGACGACACCACTTTCCAGTTCGATACAACTCTGGCCGAACTCACAGACGCGCAGCAGCAGCCGTTTTAAAATGTTCCCGTAAAATGCGGAGTTGAGAGTTTAGCCCTCCGGTAGGAATTTCTGGTGGATCCTTGCATTGCTGTCGAAAAAGTGGATCAATAGTGTCTTGAAGCTGGACTTTTGGAAACCGGTGAACTCCATACGATTGATTATCGCGTGGTATCCAAATCGAGCTGGTAGCACCAGCTCTCATCGTCGATGATGAATTTCAGAAATGCTGGAACTCGATCAAAAGTGTCATTGAAATCTCCAGTCATTTCCATCTATGTTGCCATCTATTCGTCAGTCAATGTGTGCGCTCAAATGCAGAACACTCACACAGATAATCGTGAATGGCGATGTTCATACTGTTCTTGATAATCACTAATTCCTCTGATATCGCTTTCAGAAACGGCCACCGATTTCGTGACAGCATCTGTCGCACCTGATTGAGGTTTTCTGCAGTTCTGTTCGTTAACGGTCGACTCGGTCGAGGTGCATCATCAAGAGTCTTCTGTCCTTCCCAAAAGCGTTTGAACCAGTCGTGAACTCATTTTCCGTTTACGGCTTCTGTTCCGTACATTTGCACCAACATCGCATGAGTCTCCATCACTGCTTTTCCCAATTTGTCCCAAAACTGGATGGTTATGCGTTGCTCCATTGCACTATGACACGAGTTTTGACACTCACAACGTTCACCTCGAAAGAGGTGAGTTTGATTACCACCTCGACCTCAGCCATGCTGAAACTGTTTTTTCTTCGTTTACCACTTCTTCCCCAGGCATATGTTGGGGTGGTGCCTAACTTAAGCCCATGGTACCTTCCTCTCCATTTCTAACCCCACTTATAAATTATGTATTTAGCGTACGGCTTTTTTTTAGTGCCGGGAGTGTCCGGGGACATGTTCGACTCGCCAGAGGCTGTAGCTGCTTCAGTGCGCACACCCGTAGGGTGAGCTACAAGTTCCGTTCAATTTCAAGTAGTTCCAACTTTCACTACCAGATGCCAATGACACCTAGTGGTGAACGTTGGAACTTTGATAGAGCGTTTCAACGAAATCTATCCTACAATTTAGCTTCACACAAGTTTAATTAGTGGAAGGTTCTTTTACATACTATAAATCTATGACATGGGACCACTGGCTTTACTTCCTCTCCGAAGGACGGTATACTGAAGGATTTAAACGCTCTCAAAAAATCCGATGACTTCGGCCGGGTTAGAACCTTCGATCTTGGGCATAGAAGCTCAGCTTGCTACCGACTACGCCCCCGAAGCCGCTACTTACAAAAAAATTGTACAACTATGACAACGACACAGCTTATACAGGGCGCCAGGGAATGTTCTCCGCAGCGGATACATGTTGCTGCGAGAGGTAGCGTCAGCAGTTACGTTGGCAGCACGGCTGTCGCTTGTATCAAAACAAACAAACAAACAAACAAACAGTAAACTTTTTTTCTCACCACAGCCATTCATAACAGATGCTGGAATTGTTGTCCTTGTGTTCGAAGACAGACTTCAACACGTCTACACATATTGTCGATGACTTTCACTAATGTTTCTTGCTTAATGGACTCCAAATAATTAATGATATTCATTATAAGTGAGGTGCCTAGAATCAAAACCCGCCAAGTCCACAAAACAAACTTTGTGGGAAAATGAGGAATACTTTACATATTATGAAAAAAAAAACAGACAGTCAGTCTGAAAGACTGGACTTAATATCATTTTAAATTCTACAAATGCTGAAAAATGCTAGAAAGGCTTGACATGTTAGATGATTAAGAAACAATCAGAACGCTAGAAAGTTACAAGTCATCGCGGTGAAAGGAGGGAGCTGGCTGGATGACGTCACGCTCGCCGAGTCGTTGCCGTCTCGTAACGCCAGAGCTCACCAGTGAACTCAGTACACATGCACCAAGCGGTACTATGACGTCTTACACCTCAGTGCATTCTCGGTACATTTCGTGACGTTGCCGTAACGTAACAACGAAGTCGACTAAATCATTTAAAATGATAAAAACATCCTTGGAATATGAACATTTCGTTTATTAATTACTTTGCCATCAAACGATGCAAACCAATAAATTAGAGGATTGTCCCTTTATGGAAAGTAACACAATTCTTAATATTAATTTGGAGTTAACTGTTTTTGAAAGTGAAATGTACATATTGACCCTTTTGAAAGTAAGAAAAAGTCCTCTCGGCGCGCCGGAAGGCGGAGGTAGATTTCACCGGACAAACTTGGGGATAGGCGAAAATAGGCAGAATATGCAGATTTTCGTAGAAAGAACAGACCTCATTTATTGCGAGAAGGTATTTTATAATTGGAGCTTAATTAACTTTTTTTTTCGTCATTTTATGCTTATTTTAAACATTTTGTCTTATGGGAACGGTAACCTTCTTGTCATTTGGGGTCCACTTTTATACTTGTGGTCACACTGTCCTTAGGCAAGGTTTCGACACTGATGTGTGACTATGTAACGGTCTGTTACTTCTTCACGCAAAATTATATCTCCCGCAGAGATTTTGGTTGGTTCCTCAGTTTAGGGGCTGCGACAACGCGGTCATGTAACCCCGTGTACTTAGGGATGGATGTATTAGTCTGTAATTCAGGTAAGCACTGCAGACAGTCAATTTCAAGCAGTAGTTCCTAATGTTGCTACCAGGTACTACCGTCAACGACACCTAGCTGTGAATTTGGCTACTAGATGCCACCCCAACCAGCAACTCGCAACGAACGTTGGAACTTCCCCTCCAAAGGAAAGCTTACTGAGGGATTTTTACGCTCTTAGAAAATCCGACGACTTCGGCCGGCTTTGAACTCGCGACCTTGTGCATAGACATTCAGCATGCTACCAGTTACGTCACCGAAGCCGCTTCACACTTAGTCAGATGGAAATCTGAATCTGATCTCGTACAAGTTCTTGGCAACGTCTGATGGCTCATCCCTCATCAATTAAGTAGTGTTGCCATGGCAACCACTGATAGCTCTTGGCATTTTCTTATAATTCCGAAATCATTTTTCTCATCCCTTGGCATAATGGTGGGTCATATCAAAAATTCTTTCAGACAAAAGTTTTAGGTAATTATTAGGGGAATAATGTCCATTTTGTACGGTTTTGATATTGTGCCTATTAAGAGAGATATGAATAATGTTTCCCGAAAAACCCACTTTTTCCCACCCCTTTGGTCAATGGTTGGTGCTATAAAAAACTCTTCAAACATAAATTTTTGGGCTTTATCCGACACATAGTATGAACGTTGAACGGATTCGATATTTCACATATTAACAGAGTTATAGCAATATTTCACTTGTTCGAAAAAAGCCCCCCATTTTCACCCCCTTCGACCGATTTAGCCCAGTAACGAACTCGACCGAGATTTTATAGGTATACATATTCGGTAAAAACTTCAATGTGATTGGTACAAAATTACGGCAGTTATCGTGTCCACAAGAAACTGATACATAAATTATATATAAACTTTTGAACTGACGGTGGTTTTGGGGTCAGGGGGATGTGAAACGCGAAGATATGTCGAAATTTTCCGGAAGTCGAAACATGGGACCCATTGCAATTGTTAGCTTTCTAATGAAATCTACCTAAAAGCAGTTGAGTAAAAACAAGGGAAGAAGGAAAGCATTTGAACTAGAACCCTCCAAATTATGTATAAAATGGAAACCTGACTTGAATTATGATTGTGCATATATTAATGTTTAACAAACACACCACAATGCAGCTGATGGCAGTAACTTATGAAGGAATCCTGGGTAATGCAATTCTATGTGCTGATTGGCTGAAAGCGACTTGGTGAGTTTTGAAACTAGCAATGGCGGAAGTAGAATTGAATTTAGTGGATTTTGTAGATTTGTCCGCCATTTTCATAGAGAAATAGTGTCTTTTGAAGGAAAATCATGGCACCATTGAATTGCCCGACTGAAAATTCATATGAAGGCAACTTCATGTCATTTTTCATGTTCGATGGACTTGGCGGATTTTGATTCTAGGCACCGCAGTTCATCAATTGTTTTTCGATTAGTTTGTGAGCTAGTTACACGAAATGTACTTATCAAATCCCGAACGATATCCCAGTTTGGACACTTTGAATTAGGAAACCACGCCTGAAATGTTAGTTTTACATTTTCTGTAAATCGATCGCCTTCTCGAAAAACGTACAGTGTTCCACCAAAAAAAGCTCCCTGTTCAGTAGTGAACATTACCGCCTGTATACCGTTGCACTCTTCCAATAATCTATCTGAACGCTCGCTAACTGCAATACACACTGACGATTTCGATAGCATACAGCCCACTCGTGTTGCCTTATCTTTACCTTCACTCTGTCAATGACACCGTACTGCCAACTAAACTGCTAACTCTACCTCTCGCGTTGACTGGCAGGGTGCCTCAGCGGTAACGTTCTCGCTTGTTGGGCCCAAGTTTGCAGGTTCGTATCCTGGCGCAGTCAGCTGGCATTTGAGGGTGCGCAAATGCGAGAGAGCCGTGTCACGTTAAAGATCCCCTTCGGGGCAAAATTCCGGCACCCTGGCGTCACTAGAAGCCAGAGTAGTTAAAAGGGACGTAAAACCAATAACATTATTATTATTATTATTATTACCTCTCGCAGCAGCTCGTAGCCGGTGCGGAGGACATTTCCTGGCGCCCTGTATAACAGGTTCCACATACACTGAAGTACACGGTGTTGATGACTACGATGTCGCAAGACCCTAAATAAAACAACAACGACGAGGTTAGACAAGACGTCACCACAAATAACGACAGTAGTGCTTACAATCTCAAATCACCCCTGACTCGTCTTCAGCTTGTAAGATTAACGGCCAACTCCAACACCATATCGTGTATTTTATGGTTCTGTTGCGAGATCCAATCAAAGTAATGGCCTCGAGAGGATGTGACGAGAACATGACGTAACTACTGCATGAGACCGTCACACCGCATTGCACACTCACCACTCCGTCTCATACATTGATGTTATCGTTCTCCTTATCGTTACACGACTGGCTACGTGGCTCAGCGGTATCGTTCTCGTCAGCTCTGTCCTAGGTTGTAGGATCTAATTCTGGCGCAGTCAGCTGGCATTTGAGGGTGCGCAAATGTGAGGGAGCCATGTCAGTAGATTTACTAGCACATTAAAGATCCCCTTCGGGGCAAAATTCCGGCACCCCGGCGTCTCTAAAAGCCATTGTAGTCTAAAGGGACGTAGGCTACAACCAATAACATTATTATCTTATACTTTGCGGCTTCGGTGGCGTAGTTGGTAGCATGCTGAGCTTCTATGCCCAAGATAGCGGGTTCAAACCCGGCCGAAGCCGTCGGACTTTTAAGAGCGTTAAAAATCCCTCTGCATGCCTTCCTTCGGAGGGGAAGTAAAGCCGGCGGTTCCATGTCATAGATTTATGGCATGTTAAAGAATCTTCCACTAATTGCACCTGTGTGAGCTAAATTGGATAGGTTAAGAAAGTAAACAACGCTCTTAGGTTTCTACGTTCGTTGCCAAGAGCCGACTGTGGTGGCGTCTAGTAGCTATGTTCTGAACTTGGCTTAGTAGTCGTTGACGGTGGCGCTTGGCGACAAAAGTAGGAACTATTTGAAAAAATTTAAGTTGCAGTACTTAAATTAAAAAACAGATAACACACACTAATACAGTCATCACAATTAACACCGGTTATCAGACAGATTCTACACACACCCAAAGTACAAGGGGCTACATGACCGCGTTGTCGCAGCCCCTAATCTTAAGAACCAACCAACCATTATCTTATTATACTGTAGTTACATGTGGCTGGAATGTCTGGCGCACTTTCTCCGCGTATTACTGCACTCACTATTCTAGGAGGCCTTGCCACTCCGTTTCGAACATTGACCTGTATATTTAAATCAAGTTCTGAACTAGTAGTCGTTGACGGTGGCGTTTGGCGGCAAAAGTAGGAACTACTTGAATAGATTCAATGTCTGCAGTCCTTACTTGATTTGAAAACAGATAACACACACTAATACAGTCATCACAATTAACACCGGTTATCAGACAGATTCTACACACACCCAAAGTACACGGGGCTACATGACCGCGTTGTCGCGGCCCCTAATCTTAAGAACCAACCAACCATTATCTTATTATACTGTAGTTACATGTGGCTGGAATGTCTGGCGCACTTTCTCCGCGTATTACTGCACTCACTTTTCTAGGAGGCCTTGCCACTCCGTTTCGAACATTGGCCTGTATATTTAAATCAAGTTCTGAACTAGTAGTCGTTGACGGTGGCGTTTGGCGGCAAAAGTAGGAACTACTTGAATAGATTCAATGTCTGCAGTCCTTACTTGATTTGAAAACAGATAACACACACTAATACAGTCATCACAATTAACACCGGTTATCAGACAGATTCTACACACACCCAAAGTACACGGGACTACATGACCGCGTTGTCGCAGCCCTTAAACTGAGGAACCCACCAACCAAACTTTACTACATAGGCCAGGTGTTTGGTGCAGTTTCTCCAGGTATTGCTGGTAAAAGCCACCAAAACTCTGAAAAAATCAGTATTATAAACGGCATCCCTGTAACACATTCCTCTTTTACCATTCATGTGTATTTGTATCCATAATATTATAAAATAAACCAACAATTTGTCGCTCGAAGTTGAAATTAGTGGATTAGTTCGATTACCTCCGCCTGGTATTGTGGGCAAAATGAGCATCACTTTCGTAACACGAAGTACGACATCCAGTAATGGCGGAGACCAATGATTTCGTATGACGGTTGGTTGGTTCCTCAGTTTAGGGGCTGTGACAACGAGGTCATCTAGCCCCGTGTACTTTGGGTGTGTGTAGAATCTGTCTGACAACCGGTGTGAATTGTGATGGCTGTATTAGTGTCTGTTGTCTGTAATTCAGGTAAGGACTGCAGACATTAAATTGTCAAGTAGTTCCAACTTTTGCTACCAAATGTTACCGTCAACGACAACTAGTTTTGAACTTGGGTTCTAGATGCCACCACAGTTGGCTCCTGGCGACGAACGTTGGAACTTAAGAGCGTTAGTCAAATCTAACCTATAATTTAGCTTTACACAAGTGTGGTAGGTTATATTACATGTCATAAATCCATAACCTGGGACCGTCGGCTTTACTTCCACTCCGAAGGAAGGCTTACTGAGGGTTTTTTAACGCTCTTAAAAATATTTTGACTTCGGCTGGGTTTGAACCCGCGATCTAGGGCATAGAAGCTCAGCATGCTACCAACTACGCCACCGAAGCCGCCAAAGGCTTCATATGAGATATAGTTCCTACTCCAAAAGGTTTGCGTCACCGTTACGTCTGAGTAGAGCCCCAGTGTTAGGTATAATATAAAGTAGCGTAGTTAGAGATCAAAATATTTCGACATGTTGTGGGTGGTTAAGACATTTTCTTTGTTAACCTTTTCCGATTATGTTGTCTTTTGTTGGCCATTATGAGTTCTTCCTCTTCTTGTGTTTTGCGGTGTTATGTTAGTATCAGAAAGTAGATTATTGGTAAGGGTTGAGTGAAGGCACTCAGCGAGGCATACCTCACCGAGAGTACTGTATGGATGTCCAGCTAGCAATTTCACCCAGTCGCTATTTCAAATAGAAACTATTCCTCTTTACAGGGTCACCGTCAGTAAATGCCCTAAACTTGATATCGTAATAGATTAATTTGAAGTTGGTTTATCGATTGATAACATTAAAATATTAAACAAGAAATTTGTTGTTGTTGTTGTTGTTGCTGTTTGAGTCTTCAGTCTTTTGACTAGTATGTTGCAGCCTTCCATGCCTCCCTGTCCTTATTTAATCGTTTCATCTCTACATAGCTACCACACCTTACGTCCGAGGCAATCTGTTTAACATATTCTAACCTTCGTCTACTCCTACAATATCCTAGTCCTCGTCCCTTCCTTCCATAACTAAATTTGCTATTCCTGAGTGTCTTACCAACCTCTCTCTTCTCTTCATTAACTGTCTCCAAAAACATCTCTCCTCTCCCACGCGTCATAATACCTCTTCATTTGTGACCCTATCTTCTCATTTGACCTTCATAATGCTCCTGTAATACCACATTTCAAACGCTTCAATTTATTTTCTCCGTTTCTGCTGCAACAACAGTCCAAATTTCACTTCCATAGAACACCACGCTCCATACAAAGGCTTTCAAAACTCACTTCCTAATACCTAAATCTATATTAATGTCAACAGATTCCTTTTCTGTAGAAATGCTTTCCTCGCCCGAGCCAAACTACCTTTTATATCATTGTAGTCACGTCCATCACTGGTTATTTTGCTTCCTAAGTAGCAGAAGTCTCCTACTTTCGTTAGCTTTCACCTGCCAATTTGTAGACATTTGTTACCACTGGCAAACACAAAGGCTTTTCCTACTTAAACGAAGCCCTCCCTCTATTTATCCAAGCCATTTTGTTTTCCATTGACGGTCTTGGAAAAAAAACTCGTCATTCTACTTGAAATACGAGGGCAGTTTTTTAAGTAAGGGCCGTTCTTTTTTTTATTAACCAAACATTTTATTTTGAAACCACATTTAATTTTAGGTTTTACATACCTTCCTCTATTTTTCTACAAAGTTGCCTTGTTTATTTAGGCACTTGTCATACCTTAAAACTAAGTTCTGAAATCCCTCTGCACAAAAGTTTGCCGCCTGCTCTGACAACCAAGAATTCACACTTGAGGAAAATCCATTGATAGAGTGGTTAACATGAATCTTCGGTCCTCGTGAAATTTCGTGTCAATT
The DNA here is from genome assembly GCA_946902985.2 of Meconema thalassinum. NCBI lineage: Eukaryota > Metazoa > Arthropoda > Insecta > Orthoptera > Tettigoniidae > Meconema > Meconema thalassinum. Next base: position 222,848,867 of record OX336391.1, read on the forward strand.
GCAGTCACCAAGTCATCTGTGATCACAGACCTGAGCGTTCAACGTCATGAACATTTTCAGGGCCACTTTTGAACTCGCGTACCCATTTTCGCCCTTTACCTTCCGTTATTGCATTATCACCATACACCGTACAAAGCCGACATGTTTCTTGCACTCAAAAAACGTATCAGAGATCGTACTTCATATGCGGTGGGCGAATCAATCATCTTGAACATTGTAAACATGCACAGTTCAGCGTACAGGTTAGCTACACATCTGCAACTGACGCCTGCTTGTTCGCAAAGGATGCTGGGAGGTAGCGCGCACGCTTGTTGCGGCGTGCGCACTAACTACGGGCTTTAATAAGATACGGCCCTTACTTTAAAACAGCCCTCGTAGATCCTCATTGACATAGGAGTGAAAATTATTAGGCTCGACGTCAGTTTTCCAACATTTAATTTATTCTTCTCACGACTTAAGGGACACTAGGGCTGAGTTTTTCAACTTCCACACTTTTTATCAGAATGAATTGAAATTTAAACTGCATACTTAGAATAGTAACACTAAGTCACATACCAAATTTGAAAACAATTGGATGAAATTTAATTGATTTTTTAGTAATTATATTATTAAAATATACCGTATAATCAAAATGCTCCATGCGCATTAGAAATTATGTAAAACGCTTGAAATTTTCATTACATATACATAAAACCATTCTTAATATTGTAACATTGAGACATTTCAGAAAAGTGATACATGTATGCTGTCAGATTAAGTTTTTCTTGATGTGCCATCATGTTTTATGCATTTGGATAATTTTTCATAGTTTTTTTTTATTTTTTTGGTGTGTAATTTACAAAGTGACTGGAGATATCGCAATGTTATCTTACAACACATGTGTTTCTGAATATCCAGTGATTTTGTTTAGTAAAATTGGTGAATATGTCATGCACATGGAGCATTTTGATTACCTAAAAAGGTTGTTTGGAGATAAAAGCATTTTTATAAAACCGCATGCTATATTAACCAGTTTGGCTAACCCAATGAAACTTGTTTGGAAATAATCTGAAAAATACAATGTTTTGTTGTAGAGATAAAGAGTATAGAGACCTTTCGTTTGAGTTAACCTACGACTTTCTAGGATTTCTAGTTTTAAAAGTATAGCCTACTTTCTATGATTTGCATTCCTTCTTCTTTTTACGCAGTCGATATTTAAAAATGTCGCTGAGCCTTTAAAGATGGCGGTGCATGAAAACTTTTTTGCTGAAATGATCCACAGGGGTCCATAAGATAGACTATATATATGGGAAAAACAAAATACAGTTATTTTGTCATTTTTGCCTAAAAACTCAGCCAGTAAGAATGTTGTTCAAGCTGCTGAAATTATTTCATAATTGTAACCCATGGTCTTAATTATTCCTTCTTTTAAGAAACTCACGGCAAACGTTTCAGTCTTGTGTTTATATAGGCCTACCTTTAAAAAGAGGATATCATCAGTTCTCATGTAATAATAATGTTTATGTTCGACCATGGCGAAATGTAAATATTATATGTCAGAAAGCTATACTATAATGAGGCTCATTATAGTACAAGTTTTCATTATGATACAGTTTCTGCCACCAATCAGAGCTCAAGAAACAGTTGTGTGACCAATTAGGTAAGGATAGCATCGCAACTGCGCTGACTTCCACGGCCTCTTATTTTAAATTTCACTGCGTGGCATGTATCATAGTGGGGGTATTTGAGGGGGCCATGGTCGAATAAAATGCATTATCTGCGTCCTATGAGCTCTGTTCAATACATAAAACTGGCGAAATCTCGACAGATATTTATGAATATTTATATTCGAATATAAAATATTAATAATTATTGTCGAACATAAACAGTCGTATGCAACTCGCATATAATGGTAATTAAGACACTCGTATGGAAATTATGAAACTCGCTTCGCTCGTTTTACAACCATACTCGTGTCTTAATTACTGCCAATATAGGCTCGTTGCTTAATGTACTATATGGCTATTACGTCCATTTTAAGTACTGCGGCTTTTAGAGACGCCGGTGTGCCGGAATTTTGCCTCGAAAGGGATCTTTAGCATGCCATTAAATCTTCTGACACGGCCTGACTGCACCGGTATTTGATCCCGCAATATGGGGCTTAGCAGGTGAAAACGTTACCGCTGAGCCAAGCAGCCAGTTTATTTATTATGTCGTATGTTGTATTTATTAATCTCATGTAAATATTTTCAGGATTAGGGAGTACCCCATCACACTTGGGTACATTCGTGTAGACCGACTGAATAACATGAAATTTTGATTACTAAGGCAACACTGAAAATGGCTCCAAACACCATTATGTTGTAAATTCAATAATAGTAGTAGTTGAATTTCTAAGAAAAATGCATTTGTAAGGGGTCGATAAGTAGCAGCAAGTATAGGAATGTACTACTTGTGAAGCACGCAGAGCTTCTATGCCCCAGGTCGAGGGTTCAAACCCGGACGAAGTCGTTGGATTTGTTAAGAGCGTTAAATATCCCTCAGTATGCCTTCCTTCGGAGGGGGAGTAAAGCCCGCGGCGGTCCCATGTCATAGATTTCCACTAACTAAACTTGTGTGAAGGAAAATTTGTTGGTTAGGTTTGATTAATGCTCTTAAGTTCCAACGTTCTTCACCAGGCGCTGGTTACGATGGCATCTAATAGTAGCCACGTTCACAGCTAGATGTCGTGGACGGTAGCATTTGGTTGCGAATGTAGAAACTACTTAAAATTATCGTCTGCAGTCCTTACTTGATTTAAAAACAGATAACACACACTAATACAGTCATCACAATTAACACCGGTAGTAGGAATAATAAGGTGGTTCTGGTGCAGGGGCTAATGCGCAAGATGGCCGCCGCGCGCAACCAGCCCTATGTTATTCTTATGGAGGGGCCAGTCATAGCTGGGGCAAGGGCTGATGCGCAAGATGGCCGCCATACTCTGAGACCGTGAATGACGTCACAGGGGGAGGTCGGCCGTGTAGTTACTAAATGGAATATTTATTATTATTATTATTATTATTATTATTAATTTCATTAGGTAATTTTTGATTGATAGCTTGCAACTGTGGGTGAGTGGTTATCGTGTCGGACTACCAACCCCAAGCTAGCAGGTTCGCTCTTGGTCGTGGAAGTGATTTTTGAAAGGCGGCAAAAATTAAGACACGCATGTCATACGATGTTGGCATGTAAAAGAAATGGAATATTTATTATTATTATTTATTATTATTATTATTATTATTATGTAATTATTGATTGATCATGTACAATCAAGACCAGCCTTATATTGCCCCACTTTATGGTGTAGTGGCTAGCATTTTAGCTGTTACTGTGGAGGCTCGGGTTCGAGTCCTGGCTCTGTCAAGAAATTTAATTCTAGGCTGAGGGTTGGAATGGGGTACACTCAACCTTGTGAGGCAAAACTGACAGGAGCTGGCTTTTGCCTAACCCAACTTCACCTAACCTAACCTAACCTAACCTAACCTTACCTAACCTAACCAAATCCCACCTTACCTAACGTAACCTAACATAACCTAACCTAACCTAACTTAACCTAACCTAACTTCAAAGTCAGAATGTACAATACATCTATTGTTTTTATACCCTCATAAATTAGATATAGAGAATGTCCACCACGATTTAGATCCTCGAGCACACTTTTTGACATATCATTAAAACGTGTAGAAAGGAATGTCTGAAAATTTTCACTAACACATAGTACACGTCCACCATACATTGTGTCCACTTTATTGAATGTTAAAGATACGGAAAAGAGTATGCATTGGTAATTCAGTGAGCTTTTTTCTCATTAATCAACAGTTCTGCCTCCATAGCATTGAGAATATTTATTGTAGTAGCCTATAAAGAAACAAACAAGAAGTTCCGTTAAGAACTATACAGCCTACTTTTCATGCCAATGATTATTCTACAGAATATGAACCTATCTAGAATAATGACGAAATTAAGTTGCTAATATCGAAATTTCCAATTAGTTCGAAATGCTGTATACATGGCATAATGTATCCTAATAGAGCACTACAGTTGGCAGCCCTGATGACTGAATATATTCTTAGTTCCATCTCTTAAGGTACAAAATACAAAATTTGGTTGAAGTCCAATGAATCGCATGGACGTTACATGCAGTTAAACATTGGATCTAACAGCGCGCGTAAAATCATGTTGGCAACAATGTCATGCATGTATTGGTCAGAAATAATCTGAAATAATATGATCTATTGTTGTGCCAATTTTGAATGAAATCCATTAGTTAGTATAAAAGTTACATGCATTTTAAAATTGGACCTATCAGCAGGCTTAGAATCATGTTGGCAGCACTGACGTATATTAGTTACTCCAAATTCGTCTAGAATTCCAGGTACTATACGTGTGCAAATTTTAGAGCTATTGGCTTGCATACTTTCTGATATATTGATATTAGGGTAACAAAAATAGGGACAGCACATATTAACAGTTGGCAGCCCTGGTTGCTCCTTAGAATACGCATAGTCATATCTGTTATGGTACACATAACACATACGAAATTTGGTTGAAATCCAAATGATAGTATGGAAGTTGCATGTATTTAAATTTGGACCTGTCATCAGGCTTAGAATCATGTTGGTAGCACTGACATATATAAGTTACTCCAAATTAATATAGAATGTCAGGTACTATACGTGTACATAGTTTAATGCTGTCGGCTTGCATACTTTCTGATATATTGGTATTTGGATAAAATAAATTAGGAGCATTTATTAACAGTTGGCAGCCCTGGTAGGTCTTAAGAATACGCTCTGTCATATCTGGTTATGTACACATACAACATACGAAATTTGGTTGAATTCTGCTTGATAGTGTAGAAGTTACATGCATTTAAAAATTGGACTTATCAGGAGGCTTATAATCATTTTGGCAACACTGCCATGTTTGGCCTCCTGGAAATTAAACTGAAATATTATGGTCTGTACGTGTGCCAATTTTGAAATAGCTCCCATTCATACTTTCCAAGATATCCAACATGGAGCTCAAATTTCAATTGCGATTTTTTTAGCAGTTGGTAGCACTGACATCATTTTCAAATATGGCCGTGAGATCTTCAGGCGTAGATCTTTACTCCTACCAAATTTTGTTTCGATTGCTGCAGCCGTTTAGGAGTTGAAAGGGGGGGACACACACACAGCCAGACAGACAGACAGAAGGACAGACAGACAGACAGACAGACAGACACACATTTGCCCGATCTCATAAGTCTACTTTTTCCTCATTTTTGCAAAATGTGAAAAGTAGGCTAAAAATGTCTATTACAGTTTAGCTATAAGTGACCAGAACCATTATAACATTTTATTCTAATAAGGAGATTTCCATAATGATAAGAAAGAAAAAAAAAGCTTACCATAATGATGGATTGTGTAAGTAAACGTCTTTTGCTGCTTGATGCCACTACTAAACTGATACTCATACAACGGACAAGTGAGTTCTTGTTTCGCTGACGTAATCGTATGTTCCGACGCACTTCCTGTGTGTTGCACGCGCTGTAGTGGCTAAATTTGAAACTAGATGAGATGATTTGCTGATGTAATCGTATGTTCTCCTGCACGCACACGCCGGTCCCTGTGGACGGGTCCTAATAAGGAGATTTCCATAATGATAAGAAAAAAAGCTTACCATAATGATGGATTGTGTGTAAGTAAACGACTTTTGCTGCTTGATGCCACTACTAAACTGATACTCATACAACAGACAAATGAGTTCATGTTTCGCTGACGTAATCGTATGTTCCCACGCACTTCCTGTGTGTTGCACGCGCCGTAGTGGGTAAATTTGAAACTAGATGAGATGATTTGCTGACGTAAAGGTATGTGTCCCCCCCCCCCCCCGCACGCACACGCAGGCCCCTGTGGGCGGATCCTTGTGGACGAGTCCCTGTGGACGGGTCCCTGAGGACGGGTCCCTGTGGATGGGTCATTGTTGACGGTTCCTTGTTGACGAGCCCCTGTAGAAGGGTCCTTGTTGACGGGTCCTTTTTGACTAATCCCTTTAGACCGGTCCCTTTGGGCTGGTCCCTAATGCTATGATGAAATTAAACGTTGTTCCACATGAAACGCAAGCGAAGAACCGATCGCTACTATGAATTAACATGTTTGTTTTTTGTTTTTACGCATGTGCACTTGGGGTTTTTGTAAGAGGGCGGGCTTTTTGAATACAGATTTATAGATGAGTTATTTTTTTAAATTACCAAAAGATCCAAAACTAATAGGTCATTAGCTTTTTAATATCTCATGAACCAATAAGGCTAGGGACTTGTATGAGAGGTCGTTGAACTTGAGGTGACATTCTGTTTTTGAATGTATTATTTATTTTTTGTCAAAAGGGCCTAACTACACTTTTGTTAATATCTCGCTAACTAATATTCAGAGAGGGTCAAGTGAGGTGTCATGGGACTCAGGATGGTCAACCCCTTTCCATGACCAACGAATTTACCCAAAAGATCTAATACAGCATGGTCATTGACCTATGATTTTATAAACTAATCATTGGAGAGGGTCAAGTGAGGTGTCATAGGACTTAGAATGGTTAACCCTTTCCAATGACCAATGAATTTACCCCCCCCCCCAAATCAAAAACAGCAAGGTCATTGACCTAAGATTTTATAAACTAATAATCGAATATCAACATGTGAGGTGTCATAGGACTTAGAATGGTCAACCCTTTCCCCATGGACAATAAATTTACCCAAAATACCCAATACATCAAGGTCATCGACCTGAGATTTTATAAACTAACAATCGGATACGAACATGTGAGATGTTTACCATGCGTGATGAAACATAGCTAGGTAGAGAAAGAATTAGTGTAGGCTACATATATGGTGACTGACAAGTCTTTTACCATTGAAACTTGTTTTCAGATCAAACTGCAGTATAGAGAGAGTATAGGTTGCAGGTATGGGTTAATAAATGAGAAACGGTGTACGCAAACTCTGATTTATCAAGAATTAAGAGTAGACTATCTTTAATTGATTGGTTAAAGATGATAGCTAAAACACAGAAATGCTCAGTGGTTACCGAGACAAAATGGTCGCTCCACACAACAAGTTTTAAATACTCGAGGCTAATAATCTATATACACACACACACACACTCGCTTGTTCTAAACTAAACTGTGTTGCTGTCAGTGCTCAGACAGTAGGCTGATGACAAAATGCATTGCTAACAGAAATATGATCATTTCCTGTTGTCTAATGTTACCAGCTATCCATTTTTTTGTGTTGCAGTTGTAAGCACTTTTAATTCTTTTACTGGTGGTCTTAACTCGATTTCCAGGTCTGAGGCCTAGAACGAGTCGAACAAAGAACAAGGGCATGGTGGTGTAGTGGTTAAGCTGTTATCCTTTCACCAGGGGTTCGATTACTGGTTAATATGCATGTCAAAAACATATTAAACAAAACAAAAAAGAGATAACGTTTAAAACTGATTACATTTGTGTCTTTTTCAAATTATTACTTGGATTACAAATACAAAGGTGAACTGGGTTTGATATACAGTTAATGCCGTCTATCACATACTAGACTGTAAGAAAGCCAAAAGAGCAAAAGGCGTAGGTAGAGCAGTGGTAAAATTGCTATATGTAGAGAAGTACCTGGCAAAGCTATATCGCATAAACAGTGCAGGATACAATTCAGCAATCAAATTTGTATCTTGTGGAACAGAGAAATGCACTTACGTGAGAAAATGCAAGTTCATGTGTAATATGACCTAACACACAAGTGTTCACCTGTGCACGTGCGTGATAAGAGCTAACAAGTCATATTCTGTTTAGTTCGTACGTAACGTTAGGTTAGGGCTAATGCACACACCCTAGTACACGAGGCACATGCCATTTGAGAGCAGGTCAAGGGATCTAACTTGGTGGATGGATGTGTTCTAACGAGTCATTTGTAGTTGAAAGAGAATAATACTTGTTCTTAAGATGTTAAAACTGAGGAGATGGTACGTACAGAAAGACGTCTTGTTATTTCCTGTGTCATATTACAGACATGGCAGAGAGCGCACAGTTCTGTTGCTATGACTAACGCTGCAGTAAATTTAACCCCCCCCCCCAGGTGTTCATCAAGACAATGGGTGATGATCACGCAAAGTCAGCAGTAATTCGATACCACACATCAACATGGACTAAATCATGAACGTGTTGTCATAACCCGCAGAATTCTCATTTAAAGATTTTAGATTTTACATTTTAACATTTTACATTTTAACATTTTAGATTTTAGATTTTTTTTAATTTTACATTTTTTTTTTTTAGATTTTACATTTCAAATTTAAGATTTTTTGACTTTTTAGATTTTACTTTTTTTACATTTTCCTAAAAGAGTAAACTACAAGGTCACATACCTAACCTCATTAAACCTAACTTTACCAAACCTACCTTAAGCTAATCAAAAGGCTAATGCACATACACAAAGTATATAAGGTACATGCAACTATCCTTATGCTAGTCTTACAGGTTACTGTACAATATGATCACTACCCCAAACGGATATCTTTTTTTCATTTTGTTGTTTACACATATGCCAATTTTCCAATTTCCCATTTTCAGTTTTATATGTCAGTTTTTAGTTTTTCAATTTCATAATATGAAAACATGGATTTTGCATTTTGTTGGTTACATAATTATTAATTTCACAATTTCCCATTTATAGTTCTTAAAATGTGAATTTAAAGTTTTTCAATTTCATGATATAGAAACATGGATTTTCCAATTTGTTGTTTTCACATTTGTCAATTTACCAAATTCACATTTACAGTTTTTTAAATTTCAGTTTAATCGTTTTTTTCTATTTGTCAATATGGAAACATGGATTTTTTACAATTTGTGTTTTACATGTCATGCAACCATCCTTATGCTAGTCTTATAGGTTACTGTACAACTTGTTCACTAGCCCAACCAGATTTTTTTTTCATTTTGTTGTTTACACATTTGTCAATTTTCCAATTTCCCATTTTCAGTTTTTTAATGTCAGTTTTAAGTTTTTTCAATTTCATAATATGGAAACATGGATTTTGCATTTTGTTGTTTACACATTTATCAATTTCACAATTTCCTATTTACAGTTCTTAAAATGTCAGTTTAAAGTGTTTTCAATTTCATGATATAGTAACATGGATTTTCCAATTTGTTGTTTTCGCATTTGTCAATTTACCAAATTCCCATTTAGAGTTTTTTAAAATTTCAGTTTAATGTTTTTCTCTTTGTCAATATGGAAACATGGATTTTTCCAATTTGTGTATTACATGTTCATTTTGCATTAGGAGTGGAGAGAGGTGGGTAGTAATTAAAAATGTGCAAGCAGTGTCCATTGTTGACAGGTCATTGTTGACGAGTCCTTCTTATACAACAGACAAGTGAGTTCATGTTTCACATGCATTACCGAAAATGTAATACCATGCAAGTGTTTAACATTTTACAAATTAGCTTATGTATTAGTTTATGTGTGGGGTCTTCTGTTGGGCATTTTGTGTTGGCTTATTTGACAAGTTATTTTGTCAATGCATTTAGTGGATTTTTCTCTTGGACTTGGAAAGTATATCAGTCCATTTTATCACAACATAATGCTTACTGCCATGTTTGTAAGCAACAACAACAACACACTAAACATTCAAAAAAACTCTAAAGTACTCTAAGGTACTCCGAACTCGTACTCTTCCCTCTATCCCATGCCTAGTCAAGAACATTATTTTTTTTTCAAAAAAAATGTGAATGGGGAAAGTACTCTATATGTTTAAACTAAAAAAATCATATAAAGTCACATGTTAACTCTAACACCTACGTTTATCCCATTCTTAGTCGAAAAATATTTTATTTTTTTAAATTTTTCTAAAAAATATTTGGAAAGTAGGCTATATTTTGAAAAATAATCATCCTATAAAGTCATATATAGACCCAAACCAATGGCTTTTATATCCTTAATCGTTAGAACAAAATATGGAATTTTTGGCATTTTTTCCAGAAATGTTCATTTTAAAAAATGGGCTATATATTGGAAACTAGGTATTTTACAAAAAAGTGTGTTTGACATAAATGGCAGGTATTTACCCCCACCCCCTCTACCCACAAACCAAGTCCCCAGATCTCTGGGACAAAATCCAGAAATGTTTTAATCTAATCCTGACGTGACCATACCTGTTTGTAAGCAACAACAACAACACACTAAGATTCCATGAATTCCAGAGTACTTTTAGATTAATTATCGACTCTCAACTCTTATAACTATGTCTATCCCACTCTGTCAGAAACACGATTTTTTTTTAAATTTTTGCTCGATATCACCACTGAAGTGATAATGGGTTTTCCGATCCTATCACTATAAATTCATTACCCCCGCTCTTATCTCCGTCTCGACAACAACCATGCCTATTTTATTATGTCAGATGATGTAATGTTGGGCTGCAAAATGAGTGCAAAGTAGGTGTAAAAGTGAGTGAAAAGTGGGTGCAAAGAGGGTGCAAAGTGGGTACAAAGTGGGTGCAATGTGGCTGCAAAGTGGGTGCAAATTGAGTGCAAAGTGGGTGCAAAAGTGGGTGCAAAAGTGAGTGCAAAAGTGGGGGTGTAAAAGTGGTACCCTATTTGTAATGGCTTATTTGACAAGTTATTTTGTTTTACCCTATTTGTAATGGCTTATTTGACAAGTTTGAGCCGGTAATACGTCACTATTTTACGATTGCTACGCCTTTCGATACGTTTAATTTTGATGCCTGGTGTGATGACTTTGGTTCTCTGTTTTCCCGCTAGAGAGCTACACCGAAAGTTAAGAACTTATATTTGTCTTTCTACTGAATGCAGCTGATGTTCCGGTCCTGTGAGAGAACGCCGGGTTAGTTGTCATTTGTCTAACTATTATGTTGCATGTCAAGTACGAATTGTGCCGAGATCTTGTAATATTTTGGTTAGACTTGGATCTCCATGGAAGAAGACAGTAGTTGAGTTTGCTGCTAGGCCTGTTATGTATCAAAGTGGCCTGAGATACGGTAATAGTTCGTGTCTCCGAGAGTAAATATCTGTACTGTATTATGTGGTACAATCTGCATTGACTTTGAGATGTTAAATATCATGGTCGGGTAAGAATCATCTTAGCCGGGAGTGATAAGATAGGACTAGATATTTGTGGTGAGTTGTTTTGGTAACCTTAACCTTGGATGTTGTATTGGAGTTGTTGCTGTTGGTTTTTGTTTTATGAATCTTCTGTTGGCAATCGGTAACAGTAGTCTTCCGTCAGCCGAGGAGTGAACAAGAGAAGTTCTCAGGAAGCCATGACAGGGCTTAGACGTTTATAAAAGTTTGCTGCCGAGGATAGTCAAGAATTATATTAAACATATGAATTACGACATCTTTACATGGGTTTAAACATGTATATGTATCGAGCAGCTGATATTGATATTGTGAAGAAGTTGAGTATTTTTATGAGAGTGAGTGGACGTTGGATTGACAGTGTTTCCTTTGAAGGCTCTTGGATTATCGGAAGAGATAAATGTATTCAGGCCTATTAACATGCGTTGGTACATGAATGAGTTTTATATTGGAACTACCGACGATTTGAGCAATATTAGTAACAAGACGAGTCGATGCAAGTGAAGGAAAGTCGTGAAAGATTATACGCCGTTGTCATTGCTTGTTTGGAAACTTGGATTACTGTGAATGTTGATCTGTCGTTTAGAATATAAGGCAAGTACCAAAGAATGTTGTATTTTTCCATGTCTTTTAAAAGTCATGTAATGTATGTAAGTGTTATTGTTAATAGAAGTTGTTACCGCAGTTTGCATCAGTGTATTATTTCTAGGCCTATGCTAGATACTGTAGTCTCGGTACATTCATCTGGGTTATATCGCAAATGGGCTCGGTCGTATTCTGCTGTTAGGAGAGGGGGGTGTTACATTGGTAGCAGAGCGTGGTTAACGATATTTTACCACATTTTCTGAATGTATCGAGATTGCAGTGTTGTGTGTGGGCGTGGAGGTATGCACTTAACCTTAACTTACGTGAAGTACGATTATGCATATGTTTATAACTTCTAATATATGTATGTTGTTTTGTTTCATGCTTAATATTGTCACAAATGGAAGTGAGACCTTTGCCTACTTGTTATTATCTGACTAAAGATGAGGTGGTCCATGAATTGATGGTCAGAAGTGAAAAGCCTAAGTATCATAGGGAGTTGGATATTGCTGTACTGAAGAGAGTAAAGGATAAACCTATTATTATTCCTGACCATGAACATCCTTATTGGAGCACCGTTAAGTCCACCATAGTGTCCACTGTTTCTAATTTAATTGATTCTTTAAATGTTGTGAATGTTCTGGGGAAAACGGCTACTTCTCAACGGAAACGAATTAAGTATAGGTCTATTCATTGGGTACATCGGCTACAGGTTTTAATTGGTGTTTGGTCTTTGAGTGATGTGAGTTTTGCGAATGAGTTATTAGGCCTACGTTCCAAACTTGTCGAATTATTTGATCTGAAGTTTCCTGAGGTAAGTAATTGTGATATGGCGGAATGCATTGAAGTTTCGCATTGTGATAGTTTGATTGGTGATGTTGCGTGTGAATTGAGTGATCGTGTGAATTTAGTTGACAATTTGGAAACTACGTTGGGAGATAATCGTCAGGATAGTGCAAGGGTTAGTGAAAATAGAAATCCTTCGAAAGAGAGTAGCTACATAGGGTCATCTACGGATTTACCTCGTGATGTGTTGTGTGCGGTCAGGTCTAAAACTGTTAATCGGAGTAGTTCCACTGAAAGATGTATTTTCACTACTAAATCGGTTCAGAATAGTGATACGATGTGTTCTCAAACGAACCTAAAATATAATTTGTCTCTGGTGCCTAAATCTGTGCAGACGGGGGACATTTTATTTGACAAAAATGATGTGGTAAGGGGGAACGCATTTGATTTGGGTGAGAATAATAGTGCATTGCTTCAGGGTGACAGATTGGGTTGTAACATGTCTGAGTATGATGTTAAGTTCTCTACCGTGCCCAATCCGTTGAATGTAATTTTAAGGGATTTTAATGTGTGTGATGGTACGGATAATGATTTATTAATCAAATTACTTAGGAAATTCATTGAGCTTAAAGAAAGTGGAACTGTTTTTGGATTATCTGAGCTGCACATTTATCGGATTGTGTTTCCGTGCACTAGTGGGTTACATCGTGAGAGATTTAGCGAGTATGATTAACCATCGTTCCTTGACGTTCTTTCATCTTGAAGTTTTGGATTTTTTCTTGACTCCTAGAACCCTATCTGACTTGCATCGTGACCACTTATTTAGAGTAAAGAGGATGGACGAAACTCTCAATCAGTATTTTATAGATGTTAAATGGTATGCCAAGGTTTTCGCTGTCCAATTAACTGAAAAACAAATTGTTACTTCTATGGTAGAAGGCATTAACCCCATTTAAAGGTCATTCCTGTCTATGAATACCAAACCCCAGTCTTACAAAGACTTTAATGACATCATCTTGGAGGCTGAGAAGGTAAAGAAAGCTGATTTGAGACGCATGCATGATTCGTCGAAGTTTTGCACTTCTATTTGTGGTCCACCTGTGCAAGCTTGTACTTCTAACAATTTTCAGTGGCGTGAAGTTGTACTACCTGCTGGAAACTATAATGATGCTGTATCTGGTAGTGATGTATTTCAGGGAGATGTTGTTCAGGAGAAACGTGCTATCATGCCTGCTGATTCTCAGCAGAATATGTTTCAGGGGCGTGAACTTCAGAGAGATTTTAGGGGTAACTACTATAAAGGTAAGAGGTGTAATCGGTGTGGATCATACGATCATCTTCGTCGTTGGTGTGATGCACCAGATAATCGTTTCTGTTGATGTACTTTGTGTATGTTGATGTTTTTTCTAAATTGGGTTCGGGAAATTTTTATTTCTCAGCACAGGTGATGCACTTTCATCTGAATCGTGTAAATCAGTAATGGTTCGTCTTGTATGTATTGTCTAAATTGTGTTAGGTCTAAAGTGTCAAACTTGTATAAATGTATTTGAGTGTGTGAGTGTGAGTGATTGTTATTTAGCTTTGTTCTTGTAATAGGGTGGGTGTTGTTGTTGTTGTTGTATTGGGTTAATAAAAAAGGTTAGGTCTTATTCATATTATGATGTTAAAATAAAATAAAGGGTAAAGCCGAATATATAAATTGGATTTGCGTTAAGATATCTTAGTTCGTCTTACGATCCTAACTTGTTGTCAAGGTATGGGACTTGACTAGGTGACATAAGGTGTTCTTATATTGTGTGGTGAGTATTTACAAATCGTTCCTTTGTGTCTCCAAGTGGTGACTTGTTCATTTTGGGTGGCTTGTTGATGTTGGAAAGTAAGTACTGGCCGAATTTGTTATGTGGTGACGGGTATTCATGCTACACCAGGGAATTATGCGGTGAGTATGATATGATGAATTACGGATTTTATTTAAGGGTTTTTTATGTTTTGTGAGAAGATGTTTTAACGGACTCTATTTATATTCAGGCAATTTTGGGGAAGATTTGTGGGTAGTAACTAGTTATTATTATATTCAGTGTGACGTGAAGTTGTGTGATTTGGATGAATGATTATGGATGTTGTATGTTGTTGATCTGTTCATATGTACTATCGGTGCTATATTTTCTTGGTGTTGAGGTATACTTCCGTTTTTCTTTGGATTTTCTTTGGGTCTATCTTCGTTTTGTAAATTTTTTGGGAGGTGGTTTTTTGGTTTATGATTTCTTTAGTGTGAGTATAGATGGACTATGGAGGACTAAAGCTGACATCCAATTTTCCCTAATTTTTTTGAGGCAAGGAACTCAGATTTCATTTTTAAGTGGTAACTTCTGTCTGTTATTTTCTGTATCTTTGAATTTTTAATTGTGAATCTAATTATTGCTTGGATAGTAGCAACTTCTATATGGTAAACGTGTGATGTATGATTTGTCAAACTTAATTTTGTTTGTGAAGGACATGGAAATTTATCAATTATGTGATTATTCGGTTTGGTATCTTGCCTGATTTTCTTGTAAGGATGAATAATGATGGTTGTAAGTATTATGTTATCGTGTAGGTTGTTACTCCTTACATGGTACTGCCTCTAGTATATTTGCTTTCAGCTTAATTGTGGGAGTGGTTGCTTCGACGATGGTTGTGGCTTCGATGTTAATGTGAAGTTATCCAGGGCCCAGATATTGAACAAGCATCCTGGGATGGAATCGGAATGAAGCTTTCTCCTCATTTGCAAGAAATCTACTACGATTTGGTTGAATGTATTTATATTGGATCTCATTATGGAAAGCATCTTTGTAAAATTTTGTATAGACATGATGTCAACTGATATTGTCTGTGACGAGGTGTCAAATCTTGGAACGACTAATGTGAGCGACAAAGAGTTTGGAATGTGAAAGAACTTGTATGCTTTGAAGAGTTTACCTTATGGAATTTTGGAAGTAATTGTGAAAAAAAAAACTTCAGGGTATTGTGATTTGCATGTTACATGTTGTCTTGATATACTGTCCGAATATATTTTCGCGGTTTATATAAAAACCGGAGTTAAGGCATGTGGAGAGGGAGGATGTGCCGGTATTACGTCACTATTTTACGATTGCTACGCCGTTCGATATGTTTAATTTTGATTGCCTGGTGTGATGACTTCGGTTCTCTGTTCTCCCGCTAGAGAGCTACACCGAAAGGTAAGAACTTATATTTGTCTTTCTACTGAATGCAGCTGATGTTCCGGTCCTGTGAGAGAACGCCGAGTTAGTTGTCATTTGTCTAACTATTATGTTGCATGTCAAGTACGAAGTGTGCCGAGATCTTGTAATATTTTGGTTAGACTTGGATCTCCATGGA
The DNA here is from genome assembly GCA_946902985.2 of Meconema thalassinum. Taxonomy (NCBI): domain Eukaryota; kingdom Metazoa; phylum Arthropoda; class Insecta; order Orthoptera; family Tettigoniidae; genus Meconema; species Meconema thalassinum. Next base: position 222,864,761 of record OX336391.1, read on the forward strand.
AGAAGACAGTAGTTGAGTTTGCTGCTAGGCCTGTTATGTATCAAAGTGGCCTGAGATACGGTGATAGTTCGTGTCTCCGAGAGTAAATATCTGTACTGTATTATGTGGTACAATCTGCATTGACTTTGAGATGTTAAATATGACTTGTCGGGTAAGAATCATCTTAGCCGGGAGTGATAAAATAGGACTAGATGTTTGTGGTGAGTTGTTTTGGTAACCTTAACCTTGGATGTTGTATTGGAATTGTTGCTGTTGGTTTTTGTTTTATGAATCTTCTGTTGGCAATCGGTAACAGTAGTCTTCCGTCAGCCGAGGAGTGAACAAGAGAAGTTCTCAGGAAGCCATGACAGGGCTTAGACGTTTATAAAATTTTGCTGCCGATGATAGTCAAGAATTATATTAAAAGATATGAATTACTACATATTTACATGGGTTTAAACATGTATATGTATCGAGCAGCTGATATTGATATTGTGAAGAAGTTGAGTATTTTTATGAGAGTGAGTGGACGTTGGATTGACAATGTTTCCTTTGAAGGCTCTTGGATTATCGGAAGAGATAAATGTATTCAGGCCTATTAACATGCGTTGGAACATGAATGAGTTTTAAACTGGAACTACCGACGATTTGAGCAATATTAGTAACAAGACGAGTCGATGCAAGTGAATGAAAGTCGTGAAAGATTATACGCCGTTGTCATTGCTTGTTTGGAAACTTGAATTACTGTGAATGTTGATCAGTCGTTTAGAATATAAAGCAAGTACCAAAGAATGTTGTATTTTTCCATGTCTTTTAAAAGTCATGTAATGTATGTAAGTGTTATTGTTAATAGAAGTTGTTACCGCAGTTTGTATCAGTGTATTATTTCTAGGCCGATACTAGATACTGTAGTCTCGGTACATTCATCTGGGTTATATCGCAAATGGGCTCGGTCGTATTCTGCTGTTAGGAGAGGGGGTGTTACAAAGTTATCTTTGTCAATGTATTTAGAGGATATTTCTCTTGTTCTTGGAAAGTATCTCAACCCTTTTTATGATAGCATAATGCTTACCGCCATGTTTGTAAGCAACAACAACACACTAAAATTCCAAGAATCCCAACTACATACTCTAAGGTTAATGATTGCCTCTCAACTCCATTCCACGCCTAGTCAAAAATATTTTACATTTCAAATTTTTCAAAAAAGGTAAATTGGGACAGTAGGCTACATGTTTAATCTAAAAATCATATAAAATCATGTGCTAACTACAACACCTAAGTCAATCCCACTCTCAGTCAAAAAATATTATATTCTTTAAATTGTTCCAAAAAATATTTGGAAAGTAGGCTATATTTTGAAAACTAATCATCCTAGAAAGTCATATATAGACTCAAACCAATGGCTTTTATGTCCTTAATCGTTAGAACAAAACATGGAATTTTTGACATTTTTCCAAAAAATGTTCATTTTAAAAAATAGGCGATATTTTGTAAACTATGAAATTTACAAAAGAAAGTGTTTGACATAAATGACAGGTATTTACCCCCTCTACCCAAAAAATTGAGTCCTAGGTCTCTGGGAAAAAAATCCAAAAAGGTTCAATTTTGAAAGTAGACGATATATTGAAAACTAATCATTCTAAAAAGTCATATATAGACTCAAACACATTTTCTCTAAGTCCTTTAACGTTAGAACAAAACTTAACACATTTTCAATTTTTCCAAAAAAAGGTCAATTTTCAAAATTGCCTATATTTTGAAAACTAAGAATTTTACAAAAAAAAAGTTTGTTTAACGTAAATGAAAGACCTTTACCCCCTCTACCTCAAAAATAAATTGTAGGTGCCTAGGACAAAAACTGTGTAGTAGTGTGTTTGTAACAGTTCAAAACCCTCCTCCTCCTCACCCTCCTCACAAGATGGCGGCCGTAGCTATCATAAAAAGGGTTGAGATACTTTCCAAGAACAAGAGAAATATCCGCTAAACACATTGAAAAAAGATAACCTGTCAAATAAGCCATTACAAATAGGGTACCACAAAATAACTTGTCAAATAAGCCATTACAAATAGGGTACCACTTTTACACCCCCTCTTTTTGCACTCACCTTTGCACCCACTTTTGCATCCACTTTTGCACCCACTTTGCACCCACTTTGCACCCACTTTGCACCCTCTTTGCACCCACTTTTCACTCACTTTTACACCTACTTTGCACAGACTTTGCACCCGAACATTACATCATCTGACATAATAAAAGTAGGCATGGTTGTTGTCGAGACCGAGATAAGAGCGGGGGTAATGAATTTATAGTGATAGGATCGGAAAAACCATTATCACTTCAGTAGTGATATCGAGCAAAAATTTAAAAAAAAAAATCGTGTTTCTGACAGAGTGGGATATACATAGTTATAAGAGTTGAGAGTCGATAATTAATCTAAAAGTACTCTGGAATTCATGGAATCTTAGTGTGTTGTTGTTGTTGTTGCTTACAAACAGGTATGGTCACGTCAGGATTAGATTAAAACATTTCTGGATTTTGTCCCAGAGATCTGGGGACTTGGTTTGTGGGTAGAGGGGGTGGGGGTAAATACCTGTCATTTATGTCATACACACCTTTTTGTAAAATACCTAGTTTCCAATATATAGCCCATTTTTTAAAATGAACATTTCTGGAAAAAATGCCAAAAATTCCATATTTTGTTCTAACGATTAAGGATATAAAAGCCATTGGTTTGGGTCTATATATGACTTTATAGGATGATTATTTTTCAAAATATAGACTACTTTCCAAATATTTTTTAGAAAAATTTAAAAAAATATAATATTTTTCGACTAAGAATGGGATAAACGTAGGTGTTAGAGTTAACATATGACTTTATATGATTTTTTTAGTTTAAACATTTAGAGTACTTTCCCCATTCACATTTTTTTGGAAAACAAATAATGTTCTTGACTAGGCATGGGATAGAGGTAAGAGTACGAGTTGAGAGTACCTTAGAGTACTTTAGATTTTTTTTGAAAGTTTAGTGTGTTGTTCTTGTTGCTTACAAACATGGCAGTAAGCATTATGTTGTGATAAAATGGACTGATATACTTTCCAAGTCCAAGAGAAAAATCCACTAAATGCATTGACAAAATAACTTGTCAAATAAGCCAACACAAAATGCCCAACAGAAGACCCCACACATAAACAAATACATAAGCTAATTTGTAAAATGTTAAACACTTGCATGGTATTACATTTTAGGTAATGCATGCGAGACATGAACTCACTTGTCTGTTGTATGAAAAGGACTCGTCCACAATGACCTGTCAACAATGGACACTGCTTGCACATTTTTAATTACTACCCACCTCTCTCCACTCCTAATGCAAAATGAACATGTAATACACAAATTGGAAAATCCATGTTTCCATATTGACAAATAGAAAAAAAATGAAATTTAAAAAAACTGTAAATGGGAATTTGGTAAATTGACAAATGTGAAAACAACAAATTGGAAAATCCATGTTACTATATCATGAAATTGAAAAAACTTTAAACTGACATTTTAAGAACTGTAAATGGGATATTGTGAAATTGATAAATATGTAAACAACAAAATGCAAAATCCATGTTTCCATATTATGAAATTGAAAAAACTTAAAACTGACATTTAAAAAAACTGAAAATGGGAAATTGGAAAATTGACATATGTGTAAACACAAAATTTAAAAAAAAATCCGTTTGGGGTAGTGATCATGTTGTACAGTAACCTATAAGACTAGCATAAGGATAGTTGCATGTACCTTATATACTTTGTGCATGTGCATTAGCCTTTGGATTAGCTTAAGTTAGGTTTGGTAAAGTTAGGTTTAATGATGTTAGGTATGTGACCTTGTAGTTTACTCTTTTAGGAAAATGTAAAAAAAGTAAAATCTAAAAATCAAAAAATCTTAAATTTAAAATGTAAAATCTAAAAAAAATATGTAAAATTAAAACAAATCTATAATCTAAAATGTTAAAATGTAAAATGTTAAAATGTAAAATCTAAAATCTTTAAATGAGTTTTCTGCGGGTTATGACAACACGTGTATGATTTAGACCATGTTGATGTGTGGTATCCAATAACTGCTGACTTTGCATGATCATCACCCATTGTCTTGATGAACACCTGGAGGGGTTTCAAATTACTGCAGCGTTAGTCATAGCAACAGAACTGTGCGCTCTCTGCCATGTCTGTAATATGACACAGGACATAACAAGACGTCTTACTGTACGTACCATCTCCTCAGTTTTAACATCTTAAGAACAAGTATCATTCTCTTTCAACTACAAATGACTCGTTGGAACACATCCATCCACCAAGTTAGATCCCTTGACCTGCTCTCAAATGGCATGTGCCTCGTCTACGAGAGTGTGTGCATTAGCCCTAACCTAACGTTACGTACGAACTAGACTGAATGTGACTTGTTAGCTCTTATCATGCACGTGCACAGGTGAACACTTGTTTGTTAGGTCATATTACACATGAACTTACATTTTCTCACGTAAGTGCAATTCTCTGTTCCACAAGATACAAATTTGATTGCTGAATTGTATCCTGCACTGTTTATGCGATATAGCTTTGCCAGGTACTTCTCTACATATAGCAATTTTACCACTGCTCTACCTACGCCTTTTGCTCTTTTGGCTTTCTTACAGTCTAGTGTGTGATAGACAGCATTAACTGTATATCAAACCCAGTTCACCTTTGTATTTGTAATCCAAGTAATAATTTGAAAAAGACACAAATGAAATCAGTTTTAAACGTTGTCTCTGTTTTGTTAAATATGTTTATGACAAGCATATTAACCTGAAATCGAACCCCCTGGTGAAAGGATAACAGCTTAACCACTGTACCACCATGCCCTTGTTTCTTTGTTCGACTCGTTCTAGGCCTCAGACCTGGAAATCGAGTTAAGACTACCAGTACAAGAGCTAAAAGTGCTTACCACTGCAACACAAAAAAATTGATAGCTGGTAACATTAGACAACCGGAAATGATCATATTTCTGTTAGCAATGCATTTTGTCATCAGCCTACTGTCTGAGCACTGACAGCAACACAGTTTAGATTAGAACAAGCGAGTGTGTGTGTGTATAGATTATTAGCCTCAAGAATTAAAACTTGTTGTGTGTAGCGACCATTTTGTCTCGGTAACCACTGAGCATTTTTGTGTTTTAGCTATCATCTTTAACCAATCAATTAAAGATAGTCTACTCTTAATTCTTGATAAATCAGAGTTTGCGTACACCGTTTCTCATTTATTAACCCATACCTGCAACCTATACTCTCTCTATACTGCAGTTTGATCTGAAAACAAGTTTCAATGGTAAAAGACTTGTCAGTCACCATACATGTAGCCTACACTAATTCTTTCTCTACCTAGCTATGTTTCATCACGCATGGTAAACATCTCACATGTTCGTATCCGATTGTTAGTTTATAAAATCTCAGGTCGATGACCTTGATGTATTGGGTATTTTGGGTAAATTCATTGTCCGTGGGGAAAGGGTTGACCATTCTAAGTCCTATGACACCTCACATGTTGATATTCGATTATTAGTTTATAAAATCTTAGGTCAATGACCTTGCTGTTTTTGATTTGGGGGGGGGGGGTAAATTCATTAGTCATGGGAAAGGGTTAACCATTCTAAGTCCTATGACACCTCACTTGACCCTCTCCAATGATTAGTTTATAAAATCATAGGTCAATGACCATGCTGTATTAGATCTTTTGGGTAAATTCGTTGGTCATGGAAAGGGGTTGACCATCCTGAGTCCCATGACACCTCACTTGACCCTCTCTGATTATTAGTTAGCGAGATATTAACAAAAGTGTAGTTAGGCCCTTTTGACAAAAAATAAATAATACATTCAAAAACAGAATGTCACCTCATGTCCAACGACCTCTCATACAAGTCTCTAGCCTTATTGGTTCATGAGATATTAAAAGGCTAATGACCTATTAGTTTTGGATCTTTTGGTAATTTAAAAAAATAACTCATCTATAAATCTGTATTCAAAAAGCCCGCCCTCTTACATGCGTAAAAACAAAAAACAAACATGTTAATTCATAGTAGCGATCGGTTCTTCACTTGCGTTTCATGTGGAACAACGTTTAATTTCATCATAGCATTAGGGACCAGCCCAAAGGGACCGGTCTAAAGGGATTAGTCAAAAAGGACCCGTCAACAAGGACCCTTCCACAGGGGCTCGTCAACAAGGACCCGTCAACAATGACCCGTCCACAGGGATCCGTCCTCAGGGACCCGTCCACAGGGACTCGTCCACAAGGATCCGTCCACAGGGGCCTGCGTGTGCGTGCGGGGGGGGGGACTTACAATTACGTCAGCAAATCATCTCATCTAGTTTCAAATTTACCCACTACGGCGCGTGCAACACACAGGAAGTGCGTGGGAACATACGAATACGTCAGCGAAACATGAACTCACTTGTCTGTTGTATGAGTATCAGTTTAGTAGAGGCATCAAGCAGCAAAAGTCGTTTACTTACACACAATCCATCATTATGGTAAGCTTTTTTTTTCTTATCATTATGGAAATCTCCTTATTAGGACCCGTCCACAGTGACCGGCGTGTGCGTGCAGGGGAACATACGATTACATCAGCAAATCATCTCATCTAGTTTCAAATTTAGCCAGTACAGCGCGTGCAACACACAGGAAGTGCGTGGGAACATACGATTACGTCAGCGAAACATGAACTCACTTGTCCGTTGTATGAGTATCAGTTTAGTAGTGGCATCAAGCAGCAAAAGACGTTTACTTACACAATCCATCATTATGGTAAGCTTTTTTTTCTTCTTTCTTATCATTATGGAAATCTCCTTATTAGAATAAAATGTTATAGTGGTTCTGGTCACTTATAGCTAAACTGTAATAGACATTTTTTTGTTTCTTTATAGGCTACTACAATAAATATTCTCAATGCTATGGAGGCAGAACTGTTGATTAAAGAGAAAAAAAGCTCACTGAATTACCAATGCATACTCTTTTCCGTATCTTTAACATTCAAAAAAAGTGGACACAATGTATGGTGGACGTGTACTATGTGTTAGTGAAAATTTTCAGACATTCCTTTCTACACGTTTTAATGATATGTCAGAAAGTGTGCTCGAGGATCTAAATCGTGGTGGACATTCTCTATATCTAATTTATGAGGGTATAAAAACAATAGATGTATTGTACATTCTGACTTTGAAGTTGGTTAGGTTAGGTTAGGTTAGGTTAGGTAAGGTGGGATTTGTTTAGGTTAGGTAAGGTTAGGTTAGGTTAGGTTAGGTTAGGTTAGGTGAAGTTGGGTTAGGCAGAATGGCTGCGGTATGAATCTAAAGCCAGCTCCTGTCAGTTTTGCCTCACAAGGTTGAGTGTACCCCATTCCAACCCTCAGCCTAGAATTAAATTTCTTGACAGAGCCAGGACTCGAACCCGAGCCTCCACAGTAACAGCTAAAATGCTAGCCACTACACCATAAAGTGGGGCAATATTCCATTTAGCAACTACTGTACATAGCCTACCTGTCATTGGGTTCTTTTACCTGCCAACATCGTGTGACATGCGTGTCTTAATTTTTGCCGCCTTTCAAAAATCACTTACCACGACCAAGAGCGAACCTGCAAGCTTGGGGTTGGTAGTCCGACACGATAACCACTCACCCACCGTGGCAAGCTATCAATCAATAATTACCTAATAATAATAATAATAATAATAAATATTCCATTTAGTAACTACACGGCCGACCTCCCCCTGTGACGTCATTCACGGTCTCAGAGTATGGCGGCCATCTTGCGCATTAGCCCTTGCCCCAGCTATGACTGGCCCCTCCATAAGAATAACATAGGGCTGGTTGCGCGCGGCGGCCATCTTGCGCATTAGCCCCTGCCCCAGAACCACCTTATTATTCCTACTACCGGTTATCAGACAGATTCTACACACATCCAAAGTACACGGGGCTACATGACCACGTTGTCGCAGCCCCTAAACTAAGGAACCAACCAACCAACCAAACTATTATTAAGAGATAATGTTACAGTGGGCCAAACATGGTGGTAACAAGAAATTTACAGATATCTAAATTGCTCTTCATAATGTCTCTGTGTTCTCCGAATACAATATTCATTTTCTCCTGCACAACTTTTAAACTGTTAGGGAAATGTTTGAAGTCTTCTTCGGGCGACTCACTTCATGTGCCAACACCCTTGTTGATAAAAGGATACTAAGCTAAATTTGTTCTTTGAATTTTGAGCCTATTTATATAAGCGTGATCTATTCAACTCATGCATTCTGTTTCGTACTTTATAATGGATCGGCTCCCCCGTGTATGCATTGTACTTCTCCTGGAGTCTTCTTTTATGTCTTCATTTGTTGTGGGATACCCATCCCAATGACTTTAACATGTCAGAGACACTGTCAGTTTGGAGGAATTTGTCAAGAACGAATATTGCAGCTTTCCTTTGCACTATATCCAATTTGTTCCTTCGAGTTGATTGGTCGAACACCCACACACTCGAGGCGTATTCCAAAATCGATCTCGGAAGACAGTTTTATGTAAAGAAAAAAATGATTCAGCTTCCCGCAGGAGAGGAGCGAAAACGCTCTGAAACATGTAATTGCCATTTACCTCACAATTACAGTCGAACGTTTTAATTGTTAATTAAGGTTGTACCGTAACCAATGATAATTGCCTTATCTCATGCCATTACGGCTAAATTGAGCTTATTTCTTCGGTGTAAGTAAATAAATAATATTGTGGCATTGTTGACATTACATCAATTACAATATAAGAAGTTCATTCATAGATCAATAAAATATTATAAGTATAACTACAATATATCCCAAGATCAGTTTGTTTTCACGTCAGGAAACGGAAGTAGAGAAGCTCTCCTTGCCCTAAGAACTATCCTAAAAAGAAGAATGTGTGTTACCAGGAAGACATACGTTGCGTTCGTGGATATAGAGACAGCCTTTGATAAGGTTAATTGGAAGCAGCTCTTTAAGACCATGAAAAACATAGGATTAGACTGGAGGGACAGAAAACTCATTCTGCTTCTGTACGAAAACCAAAACACAGAGATAAATGTGAATTGGAAAAGTAAGGACTGCATCCATTAGGAGGGGAGTGAGACAAGGTTGTGCACTATCCCCATATTTGTTCAAAATTGTTATTGAGGAGGCCATATTCAAATTCAAACAAAAGACCAAGGGCATCAAAGTGAACGGATAGGAAATTCACGGTGTAAGATTTGCAGATAACCTCCCCCCGCCCTGGTACTATAGCCCATGAAGGGCCTAGGCCTACCAAGCGACTGCTGCCCAGTCATTTGGCCTGCAGATGTTAGGGTGATGCGAGGTCGGTTCCCCTCAGCCGTTAATCTTGGTTTTCGTGACTAGGGCACTGTCTCACTGTCAGACAGCTACTCAGTTGTCCTCACGAGGCTGAGTGCACCCCGTTCCAGCCCTCACGTCAGTCTCTAAAATCCCTGATGGAGCCGGGTATCGAACCGGGGGCCTCCGGGTGAGAGACAAGCGTGCTACCTAACACCGCGGGGCCGGCCAAGATTTGCAGATGACATCGCATTATCCGCAGACTCGGAGAAGGAACTAAGAATATGCTGCGAGTCTTGTCATCAACGCTAAGGAAGCAAATTTGAAACTGAATACCTCCAAAACCAAAGTGTTAGTTGTCAACAAATCCAATGAAAATATCCAAACAAACGTGGAGAATAACGGTGAAACTATTCAACAGTGCAGTCAGTTCTGCTGCTTAGGAAGGATTGTCACTGACGATAATAGGTGCACCACAGAAATCAAAAGGAGATTTGCCCTCGCTCAACAGGCCTTCAGCAATAAGAGACAGCTTCTGACAAGCAGGCACATTTTAGCATTAAAACGAGAAAATCGTTTATCAAATCATGCGTTTTGTTATACGCATGCGAAACTTGGGTTCTAAGGAAACAGGACATACAACGTCTGGAAGCAGCGGAAATGTGGATGTGGAGAAGGATGCTGAAATTAAGCTGGGCGGAGAAAAAGATTAACGAATGGGTCCTCAAGGAAGTAGACGAAACAAGAAAATTGATAACTTCTATAGAAAAGAGGCAAAAACATTTGTTGGCCACACCCAACGTCATAATGAGTTCCTGACCACCATACAGGAAGAAAATGTTTCGGGGAAGAAAGGAAGAGGAAGACCGCGGAAGGTTCATCCGGATTCTGTAATGCATGGTCTTCAATTCAATCAGTATGCTACTTAGAACGTTCAGCAAAGGAGAGACAAATGTGGTTGCAGCGGCATTAAAACACAAGAACTTTCCAGAATACTGGAAATATCTCAGTGTATCTGGAGAAAACCGGTACCGATACTTGACTGTTTTATGATAAATATTGTGATAGACCTATCGTAAATTTAGGCAATGCCTAAAGCAGCACTCGCATTATATCAGTAACTAGCAGTAGTGCCCGGCTTCGCCCGGTGGATTTATTTGTTTTACAGAACTGGAGCGCTCAAGGATAAGGATCGGAATACATGAAAGTAAATTTGAAAGTATCAACGCTTATTGCAGCTGATAAACTCAGTATACTGCACCAACACCATCATCCTTATACAGAGGCATACTATTGTCATGATGATAACTGTTTGAAGGGGCCTAAGAAATCGGTTTGCACTAATACTCCCCTTGACTGCAATTTATAAGCAGCTCGCAATTCTGCTCCAGAACATTGGTAGGGGCAACGTGATGCAGCCTGCATTACATGGCAATAATAGACTTCGGTAATCTTGAAGCCGTTCTTGAGCCCTTGTTCTTCCGACTCACTGAACAAAAATCAATCTATAAGGTTACCTGAGAGGTGTAGCCTAATGCTACACAGCCTAAACTATTCCTCTTGAATCAGGCTATCATATACAAAAAGAAGTTTTCGAATCCGACCGGTAGTTCCCGAGATTAGCGTGTTTAAACACATAAACAAACACACAAACACACAAACTCTTCAGCTTTATTATATTAGTGAGATATGAGAGTTTGAGTGTAGTAGCTGTAATGTTCGGAGACACAAGATATCCTGTTGTCCTGCTTCTAAGGTATGATAGAGTGGTCTCCATTTAAACTGACAATGAGCTTCGCATGGAGCTTAGTCATTAATCGTGCTGACTCGACCTAGACTAAGCTGAAAAGATGTAGAGGAACACCGTAAAATGGCGCCTGATAACTTTAGTGAGTAACCGGTATATGACCAGAGCAAGGTACCGTACTGTAGAATATGGTACAATGGTGTAGAGTAGAGTAGAATAGGGTAGAAAATCTCTACTTAGTATAAAAAAAAGACCCCGATTCTTGGGTGTAACGGCTAAACTCGAGAACCACTGGATGGATTTTAATGCGGGTTTCACCATTCTGTAAAGGAAATCTCGAGGATGATTTCTGTAGAAAATATTTTTTTATGATCAAAGGAAGCCGAGCAGTGACAATTTCAGTGGAAAAGTCCAAAAAAAAAAAAAACGTCCGAGTGCTTTCTAAGCTTACGCTGGACAAACTGTTAAAAATATCTAAATACTATGAGTGTACGAATCGTTCAGCATGAAAAGTTCTACAAAAAAGTCTGGGAGAGCATATGTCTATATTCCATACATCGCCCACTGTAAGTGTTTTTACGTTTTAATTGCTTCCAACCATCTCCATTCAACTACTGAGGCGACAGTTTACGAGCTAGCTAAGGTGAGTCTATCATCCCTCTTACAGCCTAGCTAGCGGGCGAACTTATTGCCCCAGATACAGCCAGCAGCAAACCGTTGAGTCGTGTTGAGTTAAGACTTCTGAGAAGGGTGGTTGTGTTTGGAATTTCCCTGGAAGTGCAACTCGGTTTTCTTCTTTTCGCCTGTGAAACATAGTCAAGGATTAGACGGAAGGGGGATTTGAGTTTCATTCACCTCGCCATTCCCTGGAAGTGCAACTCTCATTTCGCCTGTGAAGTTTTCGTTCCGCAAAATTCACAGTCAATTTAAGTTTGGACCGAAGGAGGATTATATTACACTAGCAGTAGTGCCCGGCTTCGCCCGGTGGATTTATTTGTTTTATGGATGATAATGAATACTACTACAGAACTGGCACATGATACTTGAACTAACAGAAAACAATATTTTAAAAATATATATTTTTGTGGTGGTGGTGATGGTGGTGGTGGTGGTGGTGGTGGTGGTGGTGGTGGTGGTGGTTGTAGTGGGGCTGATAAGTAGTACAGTATAATGGACGTAACATTCAGGTTATTTTCCCGTAATGATAATTATGAATAGGGAAACAGCTATTTACTAACTACAACACGGACACATGTAATTTACAAAAAAATTGAAAGAGGACTAAGTCAAATAAAAGACACTGTCTAGGGCCTATCTCTCATTGGCAGTTAGAAATGTAGAGACCAATAGTGTCGTCTTTTGTCGCATAGCGCCGTAGGAAAATAATCAGAACTCTTTGGAAAACTTCGATGTCCCGAGCTACTGAGGTAGCAATAGTATCATTTAGCGCCACAGCGCTTAACGATAAGTTTCGGAATAAATGAAGGTAAATTTGAAAGCACCAACGCTTATTGCAGCTGATAACCTCAATGTACTGCACCAACACCATTGCACTTATACAGAGGCATAATATGTTCATGATGATAACTGTTTAAAGGGGCCAAAGATTTTTTTTTTCACTAATTACCCCCAGTGACTGCAATTTATAAACAGCGCAAGATGCAACTATTTTCGCAATTCTGCACCAGAACACTGGTAGGGGTGACGTGATACAGCCCGAACTGTCCGTTAACAATAGACTTATTAAAATACTCTTACAGTTACACTACTACGGACATGAATGGTTCTTGGGCCTTAATACGTGGTTTTCAAGTTCATTTTGTCTGTTATTCTAGATGTAGAGAATGAATAGCGTTTTCCAAAATATCAAGTGGACAGAGTTACCAGCAGGGTTTCAAAGTGTATGTAGAATTTGGTGCAATTAGGAGAAACGGTGTAGATTTGTGACGAAGGGCCTCAATGCACTGGACTGGTCTGTCATAAATTTCATGTAGGCAGTGTTACTCGCAGGGTTTCAAAGGGTAAGTATACATATTTTGGTTCAGATCGGTGAAACAGTGTAGATTTGTGCCAAGGGCCTAAATGCAGGGAATGGAGTGGTATGTCCGAAATTTCATGCAGACTGTGTTACTCGAAGGGTTCCAAAGGGTAAGTATATTAACTTTGGTTCTGATCGGTGAAACGATGTAGATTTGTGCCAAAGGGCCTAAATGCAAGGAATGGGGTGGTCTGTCCGAAATTTCATGTAAACAGTGTTACTCGCAGGGTTCCAAAGTGTAAGAATACAAATTTTGGTTCATATCGGGGAAAAGGTGTAGATTTGAACCAAAGGGCCTAAATGTAGGGAATTGACTGGTCTGTCATAAATTTCACGTAGACAGTGTTACAATCAGGGTACCAAAGGGTAAGTATACAAATTTTGGTTCATATAGGTGAAACGGTGTTCGTATCACTAACCAAAACGGACAGCGCATGGGGATAGAGCTGTTTGGGAGCGCTTGTTCTACCGACTTACTGAACAAAAATCAATCTTTAAGGTTGCCTGAGAGGTGTAGCCTAGTGCTACATAGCCAAAACTATTCCTCTTGAATCTGGCTATCATATAAAAAGAATTTTTCGAATCGGACCGGTAGTTCCAGAGATTCATTTAAACACATAAACACACAAACACACAAACTCTTCAGCTTTATTATATTAGTATATATTAAATTATACTGATTGGCGTATACTCTCTACTTAGTATAAAACAAAGTCCCCGATTCTTGGATGACGTGGGTAATCTCGAGAAACACTGCATGGATTTTGATGCAGTTTTCACCATTCTGTAAAGGATATCTCGAGGAAGGTTTCAGTAGAGAATAATTTATTTATGATGAAAGGAAGCCAAGGAGTAACGATTTAAGGGGAAAAGTCGAAAAAAAATATCCTGGCGACCATGCGATTTTTAAAGTTACGCTGGGCAAACCGTTAAAAATATCAATATACAATGAGTGTAAGAATTGTTCAGCATGAAAATTTCTACAAACACGTACCGGAGAGCACATCTCTATATTTAATATATCGTCCACTCTAAGTGTTTTTAGATTGGACGGAAGGGGGATTTTTGCTTCATGCACCTCGCCATTCTTAAATTACGTCTGACAAGAATTTGTTGCACATGCATCTCCATGATAATATAGTTAATAGTCCAGTCAGTGATTCTAACCCATCATGCCGAGACGTAAAACGGATATAGATCGTAGTTCATCGACATCGTAAAGAAGCGCTTATCACGTGATGCATTCATAACTGTTCCCGGGCGAAGCCGGGCCGGATTGCCAGTATTAGAATAAAACAGAGTCCAGTAGAAGAGATTACAATTTCGTAGAATAGGGTAGAGTAGAATAGAGTAGGGTAGAAGTACATTATAATAGGGTACAGGATTAATAGAATAGAGTAATCTAGCGTACAGTAGAACAGACTGCAATTGCGTAGAATAGAGCAGAATAAAGAAGAGTAGGCTATAGTTGACTAGAATATAATAGAGTACAGCAGAATATAAAAGAATTGAGTAGAATAGAATAAGAGTTGAATAATGTAGAGTGCAGTAGAATAGACGAGAATTGAGTAGAATAGGAGTAGAGTAGAAATAGATTATAATTGGGTGAGGAATTAATAGAACTAGCGAACCCGTGCGAGATCTCTCGCACAATGGGTTGGGTGCGCCCCATGTGTATAGACTTCCCGCCCGGACCTAGTGCTATGCGGGCTGTACGCAACACAGTTCTTCCAGGGGCTATTGTCTTGATTATTCGTTTAAAAGCACACTATAAACAAATAAATATATTTCCGTTAACTCTTCAAGAAATGCAAGATTTTTCCTGTACTATTGAGACAAATTTGGAAGATTTTGGCACAAACCGCACCTTCTAGGTCGCTCTGGTTTAAGAGCTTGAGTTTTGTGAAACATACACCTTTGCGTATTAGACATACTGTATACTAGCGGACCCGTGCGAGATCTCTCGCAAAATGGGTTGTGCGCGCCCCATGTGTACAGACTACCCGCGTGGCGATTGTGCTATGCGGGCTGTAGGCGACAGAGTTCTCGCAGGGGCATTCGTCTTGTTTACTTGTTTAAAGGCACTTTATAAACAAATACCGGTACATATATTTTCGTTGACTTTTCTAGAAATGCAAGATTTTTCCTATACTATTGAGACAATTTGGATGATTTTGGTACAAACCACACCTTCTAACTCCTTCTGGTTTAGGAGCTTGAGTTGTGTGATACGTGCACCTTAGCCTTAGCGTATTATATAATAAGATTATTATTATCTTATATATTAAAATAGTTTTCAAAAAATTTCACCTTTTGCTAAAACTGAAATATCTCGGGAAGTATTTGCGCCACGACGACGTTTGTTGTCTTAAAATGTAATGCCTGTCACGCACCCTTGATTGATACCCACCTTAGTTGATTACATCATCCGTGTATTAAAATAATTGCGAATATTACTTCCACCAAGGTCACACGAAAATAGAATCGAATGACTTGACGGACATATTGTCTCTAGGCGACAACGACTAACACTGTATCATGATATTCAACGCCACCCCAATAATAAATCTAACTTTATATTAACAGAGATCAAATCTCCTTGAGAACTTAACGCATTCACTTAAAAATCTTCTAAGCGGTTTGAATCTAACTTCTACCTGCTCCACTCAGGCGCTAATGTCGCATGTATCCATACATGATATCGTTAACTTCTACCTGTTCCACTCGGGCGCTAATGTCGCATGTATACATACAATAAGCAGAACAGGATTCTGTGCACATAATTTAATTAAAACTTCTCAAAGAATGGATTACTTTGAGACTGAAATGCTCATGCACAATCAGCAGCCTTTTTGCTAATGACACTGTCATGTCAACATCTCTTTGAATAACAACAAATACTGTATACGAAAGACAACTAATTTCACGAAGATGCCGCTACAGTCGAATGTTGGAACCGCCATTTTGTATTGTGTATCCGATCTTTCAATTATATAGTATTTGGTCTCACCAGCTGGACAAACTGTCTTCTTTTCGTTTCACCATTCGTCCATATAGATTGTGTGCTCAATCAAAACAATGAATCATATTATGATGAATGAGAGGCGACACTCAATTACAAAATAAAGATTAAAGGTGACGGTAATTGTCTGTTCAGGTCATTGGCATATTGTGAGTACAACAATCAGAGTTTATTTACACAGGTTAGAAAGCGAATTGTAAAACATGTTACAGGCAATTGGAATAATTATTATTCCTTTATTGTTGGCAACAGTGATATGTACGAAACAGTTATCAATACGAGCGATGATTACAAAATGCATATGTCTATGAATGGTATTCATGGAGGTCATGTTGAGTTAGTTGCCGCTGCTCAAGTTTACAAAATGGATATTGACATAATCACTAATAATAAAACTTATAGTGTAAAAGCAGAAAATACGCCATCAAATAGAATAATTTCTTTGCTATACTCTGGGGATGGGTGGAACGGTCATTATGACGTCTTAAATACCGGTATCAGTGCTAACTCAGTTGAGAACGTGGATGCCATGTCACTCGATTCAGTGGCTGATTTACAGTTTCAAACTAAGAGTGGGTTTGCGTGCAGTAAAACCCCAGGATCGTGTCGGAAGCGAACCTCAGAACCAGTTAGCCAGAGACAAAATGTGATAAGAATTAAAGGTGACAGAAATTGTCTGTTCAGGGCATTGGCATATTGTGTGCACAACAATCAGAGTTTATTTACAAAGGTTAGAAAACGAATTCTTCAACATGTTACAAACAATTGGAATAATTATTCTTCCTTTATTGTTGACAACAGCGATATGTACGTAACTGCTATCAATACGAACGATGATTACAAAATGTATATGTCTATGAATGGTATTCATGGAGGTCATGTTGAGTTAGCTGCCGCTGCTCAAGATTACAAAATGAATATTAACATAGTTAATAATAAAACGTATACTGTAAACGCCGAAAATACGCCACCAAATAGAATAATTTCCTTACTGTATTCTGGAGATGGCCGGAACGGTCACTATGACGTTCTAGATATCAGTGCTAACTCAGAGTCAAGTGTGGTCGAAAAAGTCAATACCAAGAAACAGAAACGAGCACTACGCGACTCAAATCGATATCAGAAACAGATTGTCACAAAACCGTTCTCAGCCACTTATCGATGTGCTATTTTTGATACTATTCCCTACATAGAACCATTCTCAATTGGAAGTCTGTGTAACATTTGTCACTACTGCTCAGCTGTATACTTTTCAAAAGAGAAAAATACAGCTGGTCACTTTTATTTTTGTTGTAGCGATGGCAAAGTGAAACTTCCACCATACACAATACTTCCGGAAATTAAGCAGTTGTTTACGAAGTGTGACGAAATCAGTAAAAATTTTAGGAAAAATGTTCGGCAGTATAATAATGCTATGTCGTTTGTATCCTTTGGTGCTACTGCTGAGCTACTACCGAGCCATGGGCCTTACTGTTTCAAAATCAAAGGTGTCATTCATCATAGAATTTCCCCTTTATATGCCAGAAAACGGGAAAACAGTTCATATGGCCAATTATACATCTTAGAATTTTCAGAGGCAAATGATTTAAGGCTACTGAATGATGCTAATCACGAACTGAGAGAAGATACCCTCAGTCTTTTAAATCGTTTACTAGATCAGCACAATCCTTACGCGCGCTCTTATAAAACAATGCACGAGAAAGTAAGTGAAGAGAAACAAGTAGTTCCGTGAAGAACTATATAGCCTATTTTCATATATCCTACTTATGTTAATTGCCACTATCAACATACACAATTTCTGTTTGATTGCTGTAATAGATTCGTAGATATTAAGAACCGTCTAAATATTTCGGATGGTCGCCATGTTGGATTTTATATATGTAGATCCTAGAGTTATGTACTGTTACATGCAGATTATTGTGAACGTGTAGTATTCAAACTTCAATCGAATACTTAGGACACAAGAAAAAACAAGGAGATTTTAAAATTTTTCACAGCTGCCATCTTGAGGTTATGGAAACAATTGAAATAAATTAGATGCCAGTGGATTAACATTCGTATAAGGATTTACTGTACCAAGTTTCACTGCACGCGGATGGTTAAATTGCGAGAAATGTCCATGTGAATATTTATAATTCGCGTCACCGCCATGTTGGATTTGTGATCACCAGGTTATTTAAAGTCTTATAGGTGAACTTACGTTCATAGCCCCTATGAACATTAAAAAATACAGTTTGATTGCTAAAATAGATTCGTAGATATTCAGTATCGTCTAAATATTTCGGATGGTCGCCATGTTGGATTGTTAAATGTATAGGCCATAGAGTCATGTACCATTAAAGGAAAATTATTGCGTAGGTTCATTATTCAAACTTTCACTTCGATCGCATGACTACATCACAAGAAATAAAAACTTAATTTTAAAATTCGCACTGCCGCCATCTTGAGGTTATGTAAACAATTGAACTAAATTAGATACCAGTGGATTACAATGTGTATAAATATTTCCTGTACCAGGTTTCAGTGCGCTTGGAACATTAAATCACGAGAAAGGTCTATTTAAAATTTTCAAATTCGCTTGGCCGCCATGTTCGTTTTGTAGTTAACCGGTTTTTGAAAGTCTTATAGATGGACGTCCAGTAGTGCCCTTTATCTCCGTAAAAAAATTTAGGGAGATACCGCTAATAGTTTCAGAGATATAGAATGCCGGTGAAATATTTCGCACATCCGCCATCTTGTGGTTATGTAAACAATTGAACGAAGTTAGATGTCGGTACATTACCATGTATATAAACATACACTGTACCAAGTTTCATTGCGTTTGGTTGGTTAAATCACGAGAAACGTCTATTTAAAAGTCGCAAATTCGCTTGGACGCCATGTTGGTTTTCTAGTTACCAGGTTTTCAAAGGTCACATAAGTGAACTTATAGTAGTTCCCTTTATCACCATACAAAATGTCAGGGTAATATCGGTAATAGTTTCGGAGATATTGAATGCTGGTGAAATATTTCGCACAGCCGCCATGTTGGATTGGTGAGTCGTAACAAAATTTGAAGGGCACGGTCGAGGTCGCCGGGAATAGTGCTATGAACTTTCCGAGTTTCATTTAAATCGCTCCTGCCGTTTAGATTTTATTAGGGGGGGACACACACACGAATCACACACACACACACACACACACACACACACGCACGCACACACACACACGGACAAAAGGTGATCTCATAAGCCTATTTTTTCAAAATTGAAAATAGGCTAAAAATCAGCTCTAAAAGAAAATCGTCGTCAAAAGGAATTGGTAATGCGTTTCTATCACGAACTTTCCTCAGATCCAAGACGTTATAATGACCCCACATATTCAGAAATTGCTGCTGTATTTGGAACTGTTGATGGAGCTCCACCATCTCATCGACACATTCCAGTATATGAGAGAGAAGGTGGCTTGAGGAATGTTGATTATGATAGTATGCACTGTGATCCTATGTGTTATACCTTGATTTGGCCTTGCGGAGATTCTGGTTGGCACATTTCAATGCCAAATGCTGGAGTGAGACACATTAAAATACGTCATACTGTAACAATGCGTGAGTATATTCTGTACAGAATTGCCATTCGAGGTCTAGGAGCTGAGTTCGATTTCAATCCCCTTATTAACGCTGGTAAATTGACTCAACAGCTATTCGTGGATTACTACTGGCATATGGAAGGTGACCGGTTAAAATATATACGTTATCAACAAACGAAGTTGTGAGTTGATACATATGCCGGTTTAGCAGACGCCTTGCATGTACGAGCAGAAAATGAAAATCTCAGAGTCGGTCGTATTGTAGTTTTGCCATCTTCTTTTACAGGTAGCCCAAGGAATATGATGCAAAATTACCAGGATGCGATGGCGATAGTGAGGAAGTTTGTAAAGCCAGATTTATTCATTACGTTCACCTGTGATGCGGGCTGGCCAGAAATACTTAACAGCATTCATCCTTTGTAAACGGCTAATAATAGGCCTGATATTGTAGTGAGAGTTTTCCATTGCAAAGTAAAGGAATTGCTACGATTGATTAATGTTAAGGAAATTTTCGGTAAAGTAAAAGCATATCTATATACAGTGGAATTTCAAAAACGATGTCTCCCGCACATCCATTTACTATTAACATTAACGGAAGATAGTAAGTTTCGAGAAATTTCTGACATTGACAGTGTGGTGTCAGCCGAAATACCAGATCTCAAGGATGAAGCGCTATACGAGTTGGTAAGGCGTCATATGGTACATGGTCCTTGCGGATCTTTGAATCCTTCTTCAGTCTGTATGAAAGATGGCGTATGTAAGAAAGATTTCCCTAAACAGTTTCAGGAAGAGACCAAAGATATGATGATGATGATAATTGTTGTTTTAAGGGGCCTAACATCGAGGTTATCGGCCCCTTATGATCTGGGTGATAGCGAAAATGATAATGAAATGGAAACCAGAACAAAATTATCTGAGACGGAAAATACGTACAAAAAGGAACTCAGATGGAAACAACTCACAATATGGTCTTACAAAAGGGAATTTAGAACGAAAAGTTGCACAAAAAGAATAGATTGAAAAAAGACCCACAAGACGTAGGCGAGATTCAAAATACGTACCAAATGCAATGTAGCGTCGAAATACTTACAAAATGCAACTGATATTCAAAATACTTACAAAATGCAAATGAGATCGAAAATACGTACAAAATGCAATTGAGGTTCAAAACACTTACAAAATGCAATTGAAATTGAAAACAAGATGTTCAGGAAAGAACATATAGCCTACTTTCTCCTAAATGTATGGGTATCGTTATAACTCTTTGTCTTTATCATCTCCTAATTTCTTCCAATTCGAAGTGCAAATTGGCACACTGGATTTGAGGAGTGGCGTTCAAATAATTTACCCCAGCATTTTGCAATTTCATCAGTAAACACTCCAAACAACGTAGGTATTCAGTTTATTAACACCGACTACTTACAATAATTTAAACTTCGTTGCTCTAAACGTATCACTGGGAGAAACATATTTAATATAACTATTACACAGCTAATTTGTAATCGCGCACGGCTAACGAGAAAGACATGCCATGGCGCGTAAACCAAACCCTTCTGTGACGTAGGCAATGTACCGGTACTGCTTGATGATGCTTGTACTTTTAAGTCGAGAGCAATTCATAAGCAGCAGAAATGCAATATTTTATATCAATCTTCATAAAATGGACGCAGTTTAGATGTTCCGTCTGTTTTCAAACACGATAAATTATACTGTATAGGTTTGCAAAACTACGCCTATTGAAGTTACTCCTTACAAAAATCCACGCGAACTAGGATTCAAGGGTTCGTTGTGTCTTTAATAGCTTGCAGCACAGTATAGATATCATTAACTTAATGTTGTTTCAAGGGGCGGAACATAAATAAATTCGTTTATAGAAGAGATCTGTGGAATACACTACCCACCGACTAACGACTTGTATCAATACCTTCTATGAAGACAAGTGATAAATGAATACCAACGTTTATACAGGTTCAATGATGTAGACAAGATGACTAGGTACCACACCAGCAGTAAAACGAAGACCAGGCAGTGGTGCAACAGAACTACATTGCTGACGTCACGAAAACTCACCAGAGCCAGTCATTCTCGTTGGCCGTGATAATCGCGCCTTATCTTGGGGATGTGTACCCTCTATCGGCAAAAATAATAACCTTCGCAATTATACTGTAGACATGGGTTCACTAACTGGCCGGTAGAGAGCATTGCTCGCATCTAGAAGGCTGTGGTTACCAATAACATAGTTCAAGTAATTACTCTTAGATGTAACTCCGGTGGTGAATGCTGTTTTAATTAAATATATATTTTCCATTTCAAAATGCACCATATAATGCTTTATTTTATAACGTCTCGGTACTCAAGAAATAATAAATATAAAAAAATCAAGAAAAAAAGTCTAACTCTGATAGGATTTGAACCACGGCCAGCCTGATGAAAGACTAACGCGCTGACCACTTTTTTTTTCGTGAGTCTGGCGCTAGCCTTTTTTTTAATTTTTTTATTAGCTCTCTACAGAATTACAGAATTTTCAGATATGATAAATACCATACCATTACATCACAAGAAAATCCAGATAGTGTCCATATTTATCGTACAATTGTCCACTTTCACTAAGCTTCCAACGCTCTTTCTGCAGGTGATACCTGAGATCCAGGAACGAGAAATGTTGCTCATTGTCCATCACGAAGTGTACATATTGGCCCATTATCCACACAATGGCAGTCTGTTTAATTTGGGGGAAGGCGGTCACCGACAAACGAATCAACTTCCTGTCATCAAGGTCATCCGTGGGCACATTTAATAGTTGACATACTTTTCCCTTACACCACAGCCACGTGCAGGCAACTCGCGTGCATGATGTGAAGCGGTGTATCGCCGTATCAGTTTGACCACATATAGTACACCATGGGTAAGCTTCAAGACGGATGGTATATCGCTGTAGAGCCGTTGGGATGAGATCGTTGAGGAAGATAAAAACCTGGGAGTGTACAGCAGAAGAAATGGTCATAGCCCCAAAATTTTTCCAAACAGTGGGCCAATGGACGTAGAGGGTGGTGGCCTCGATTCGCGGTTTGGAGTATACCACTTGCCGCAACATGTTATAAATACTTTTCGTCGTTGGAACAGTCCCTGAAGGCATTTGGCGAACAGTTTCCAGAAGGTGCTGTTGATGGTCCCTAAATATATTCGGCAAAGCTCTATAACAACCACGGGCTGTGTTTCGAATATCTTTGTATAGCACTTTCGTAAAAGTGTCATGTTGGGAAAGGATGGTGATATCGTTCTTGCAGAGGAGTGCACGGCATTTCATGCCATGAGCTGTTAGCCCTAGCCCGCCTTGCCGGGATGGGAGATAAAACTGTTCCCGTTGTACACGAAACAGAAATCCTTGCCATATAAACCAACCTGTATATTTTGACAGTTGGCACTCAAACATTTTGGGAAGTGGGAAAAGTTGTGCGACATACCATATTTTAGAGAGCGCAAACACGTTGAGGACCATGACCCGTTGCACTATATTGAGGTTTCTTTGACCAAATAGGATCAGCACTCCCCTAACTTTGGCAATGATCTTAGTCCAGTTTGCTTGCACTGTGTCCAGAAGCGATTGCTTCCAGGTAATGCCATGAATTTTCACCTCATTTACTATCCGGAACCAGGGCTGTTGTGTAATCACTGAGTTAGTATAGAGCGGAAGCAAAGCAGTTTTCTGGGGGTTCGATTGTGCTCCAGAGGCGATATGGTAGAGCTGAAGGACGCTATCGATGTGGGAGATGTCTTCATTATTGCGGACCAATATGGATACGTCATCAGCATAGGCGCACATGCCAAAAACATGTGTGGACAGTTTGTAACCCTGTAGCTTCACCTGGGTAGTCCGAATGAACGGTTCAAGGCCAATGACAAAAAGTAGCATGGAAAGGGGACATCCTTGCCTAACTGATCGTTGTATTGGAATCAGAGGGGAAAGAAAACCGTTGACGAGCACTCGAGACGTAGCATTACAATTTATCATACGAATGTAGTCAATAAGGATTGCAGGAAATTCAAAGTGCTGCAAGACCATGTACAAGTATTCATGACTGATGCGGTCGAAAGCTTTATCAAGACCTAAGGTGAGAAAACTCATTGGCTCAGTGGGGAGCATTTCGGCTTTTAGGTGTAGGTCCCGTAGTATCGCTAAGTTTGTTAACAGAGTTCTTCCAGGAATACTGCAACATTGTTCATCACCAATGATATCATGTAGAACAGTCTTCAATCGGCATGCAAGTACTTTGTTAAGGACTTTATAATCACTGCAGAGCAGAGTAACTGGTCAGAAGTCACCAACTGCCATGGGAGAGGATGTTTTTGGTATGAGGACTATGGTACCCTCGTGATGTGATTGACAAAGAGCACGACGTTGGAGAATGGTACGCAAGACGTGACAAAATTATTTGCCAATGAGAGGCCAGATGTGTTTATACAGTTCATATGGCAGTCCATCAATGCCAGGTGAGCGGTTATTTGGGAGGTGCTTAACCACAGAGTGAATCTCTTCATCCGTAATATCCGCGCTGAGCAGAGTTTTGTTGTCCGGAGATAGTTGGGTACTGCAAGATGAAAGCAGTAGGGTCACCTGCTGTGGATCAATTGGAGCCTTAGTGTAGAACCGTTGATAAAATAATGATATTTCACTACGTATAGCGTCAGGGGAGGTGACGACACTTCCAGTACTGGTGCGGAGGCGGTGGATATATTTACGTTGCCGCTCACGTTGTCCTTTGGCGATATGGTATACACTTGCACTTTCGTCCGGGAGCACTGTACGATCTTTTAAAGCCACGTTTATATGAGCGAGCGTTCGTTGCTGTAGAGACAGGAGCTTGGTTTTAACTTACCGAATCTGGTCATACATACGCTCCCCAGCATCAGATCTTTGCTGGAGCTGGCGAAGAACTCGATAGTAAAATTCAACTGTATCCCGTCTTTCCCGACCTCGTTGGTAGCATATGTTCTTAAAGACGCGGCGGATCCCTGGTTTAACTAAAATATCCCACCAGTCTGCACAGTCGCGATAGTTGCATTTTTGTTGGACCCATCGAGTCCAGTGTTGTCTGAAAATATCTTGGCATTCCTCCTCCAGTAACAGCGAGCAATTCAGTTTCCAATAACCTCTTCCTATGTGAAATATGGGATGGGGGTAAGAGATTGTACATACGACTGCATGATGGTTAGTGAAACTGGCAGGTATCACTTCATATCGTCTAGGCTGGATAAGTTCCTGGGAAAAGTATATGCGGTCAATTCGTGATGAGGAGTTGTGACTTATACAGGTGTAATGGGGCAGGGGCACCCTTAAACTATCCACAGCATCAATGAAGTGTAGGGAGGTAAGGAGGGTCCTGAGAGCCGGGTTGACACCTTGGTATGGACTAGTGGAATCCTCTTGGCGTTGAATACAATTGAAATCCCCTGCAAGAATAAGTTTTTCCTTAACGTCGTGCAGATGAGGCAGTATACTCTGTTGAAAGAACATTTTTCGTTCCACACGTTTATTGGACCCGGATGGGGCATATACATTTATCAGGGTGGTATTGTTTATGTGTCCAGATATTATGCGTCCTGATGGATGACATAGCACACCTTCGAGTGGGATATCATGTCTTATGAGGAATCCGGTCCCTCTATTCGTAGTACCGGTATTGATGTATTGTTTAAAGAAGGCAGATATGGGCAGACAGGGTGTAGCAACTTCTTGAATGAAAGCAATGTCAATGTCTGCATCTCGAAGGAATCGCTCCAACAGTTGAAATTTCAGGGGGCATTCTATTACATTGATATTCACAGTGGCCACAGTGAGAAATTGCGGCATCAAGAGAAGTATAAAAGCTGTGCTAGACATACTGGAATGTGGACTCGAGAAAAAAAAAGACACGGTGAGAAATATACTGGTGCACTATGTCAAATTAGGTTGAGATAGTTCCTTATGACTGCCATTCATAGGCCGGCTGTCAGCGTTTGAGAGCGTTCGTGGGTCCCTAGATGACGTAGAATGAAGATTTTGTTTCTTTTTCACAGCTGCGGGAACGTTTGTAGAACCTGTTTGATTCTTCGGGGCTGGTACGGCAATCGAGGCATTTGTTTTAATCTTCTTAGATACGTTCTCAGATCCCCGATCAACCTGCTTAAGTGAGTCGGTAGGTAGCAGAGAAGGTGGGGTCAGTGAAGGCAAAATTTCTGTGGCAGCCTGTAGTGACGGCAGAGTTGGTTCTAAGGCTGCTATACAGGTTGCCGATATCACAGGGGCACTCTGTGGCTCGCTGATCTGGTCAGTGCAAGGTTCGTGTTCTGCGTCATGTGTGTCCGAGGCCACTTCTGCTGGTGTCCCAGCTGACTGATCCATAAGCATGTTTTCATGTGACGTTTGCTGTGACACAACATCCGAGTATTGGACACGTCGTTGTTGTGTGGGAGTTATACTGAGGGGAATCATTTTCTTTGGGCAGTTGATACGTAGATGTGTGTTAGCATTGCAAATTAAACAGGTCTGTTTCTGTCCATTATACGATATATAGCCAGAATGGCCACCAAAAGTCTCAGTGGAGGGGATATCTTGTTTGATTTCCATAGTGACTGCACGTATTCCATTATACACCAGGAACTGATAAGCAGAAGACCATTGTTCTTTCCTGACGTCACTCACAGTGCCATATTTCGACAGGACGGATTTGAAAATGTCAGGGGGAACTTCGAGTGGGACATTAAATATACGCACTGTGGTAAAATTTGAATCCGCTGTGGAGAGCTTAACATTAGTCATTTCGCCTGAGTCATACTGAAATTTAATAGGAGCTGCAAAAGTATTTAGCAATTTCTGATAAGTAGATATGCTGATTACCTTGATGTACATGGTTCTTTCTTGCGCATTTAACTGGATGGCTTCTACTTGGTCGACAGTCAACCGGAGGGTATCGCTAATCCAGCGGTGAATTTCTCCTGGTGTGGGGCGAGAACTCTGCCTGTCCCATTGACAGCGTACGGTGTTTTTCCTCTGGTATCCGGACATGATTTTCAGCGGGGTTTTCTGGGTTTCTGGTTTTGTTGTCCTATCTGGAACACTACTTGAATAAGTATTGTCCGAATGACACACGGAAGGTCAGTACACCCGTGGAACTATCGGAAGCACCGGTATTAGGAAACGTACACTCTTCCAATGCGGTCACACAGTGCGCACACACGCACCTCACTCGGCCACGACTAGTGACCAACTGTCCACTCAGCCAATCGTGCACACTCTAATAGATCGTTAGGAACCAATACATATACCACGTTATAGCAAATCATGACTTGGACTAAACGCTTTCTTTACTGGAGTATATTTTAATCCGAGTTCATTTCATAGAAAGTTCATATATTTGTTACCACTAGCCTATATTGCATGCAACATACTGAAATTAATAAAATAAAGGTCAGAACGAGAGATCAGCTGCCATCTTGTCAAATAACCGAGACGACTCAGATTTTTAAAATCACTTCTAGACTATAATATTAAAATATAAACTTTTAATTTCAAACGGGCCACGTCGTTTCAAACAGATTAAACGATTCTTGGTTCGATAGTCGGAACTGGTGGGTCCCATGTTATGGATTATAAAGTTTGCATAATTCACACGGCCGCCATTCTGAAATGGTACGGTTGATGACCTCGTAGTTTGGGCACAAGACGCGCCTCATAAGAAGGAACGTTGTTACCAAATTTGGTAAAGATCCGATTATTAGTTTGGTTGTAATGCATTATTACGTTTTGACCATTTGAGTGGCCGCCATTAAGTTTTGGTAAAGATGGCGGCAATATAAAACATGACACTGAGGTGCCCTTTGCCAGTGCTACCTCTGTACCCAATTTCGTTCAATTCAGTTTCACCGTGTTCGAATTTATAGGGGGGGGGGGCAGACATTCAGAGTACACACACTCACACACACACACACAGACTCACACACACACACATACACACACACACAGACACACACACAATTTTTGGCCCTGTAGTGATCTCATAGGTCTACTTTCATTTTTTGCAAAAATCGAAAGTAGGCTAATACACAATGCAAGTTAGATTGAAAAAAAAAGCCGGTTCAGATTCAAAATACTCACAAAGTGCAATTTGAATTCAAAATACTTACAAAATGCAATTGAAATTAAAAATGCTTACAAATTGTACGGTAGATTCAAACGACTCATATGGATTGACAATACTTACAAAATGCAATTTAGATTGAAAATACTGGACAAAATGTAATTTAGATTCAAATTACCCACAAAATGCAATTGAGAATCAAAATAGGTGCAAAATGCCCACCAAACAAAATGCAATTTGCCTTCAAAATTCGTGCGAAATGCGGTTTTGGTTGAAAATACTTACAAAATGCAATTGAAATTCAAAATACTCACTAAAAGGCCCGTCTACCTGCATTGAAAGACTTACTAAAAAGCAATTTAGATTGTCAATCTTTACAAAATGCAATTGAGGTTGAAAACAATCGCGAAATGTAATTTAGATCGAAAAAACATACAAACAGCAACGTAGATTAAAAATGCCTTAAAAATCGTTAGAAGGGAATTTAGACACACGGTGAACCAAGTAACAAAAACAGTGCGGGAATCTTAAAGAGAAAAGTAAATATAAGGAAAAGAGGAGTGGAGAGGAGAGGAGAGGGGAGAGAGGAGAAGGTCCGCCCCAAAGGGAAGGGACAAAAGGGGAAAACGGACCCAGCTCAGGAATCCCTCGGGGTCGCCAATTCCCGAACTCACCAGCCGTGAGCCCCTGAGGGTGTAGCATTATCGACTGTGCACCAGAAGTGGTGGGGCTACATACACCCTGCCTCCTTAAGGGCCTGGAGCACAAGGCAGGAGGTAAAAGGAAAAGAAAAAGAAGGCTGACCCCTCACAGAAGGAGGGTATCAGGAAAGATGAGACAAGGGCCAATTAAGGCGGGAAAGGAAGAGACTCCCTAGGCCTCGGATACCCTAATACCGTCGGAGTCGGAAAAGAACAAGAGCTGACCAAGGGAGGTCGACAGGAAAGAAGACAGAGAGGAGCCCGGCACATGTAAGTGGAAGCAATGTCGGACTCAGCTGGGGTCCCGTGGTTGCCAACCCACGTCCCACTAGATGTGAGCCCCTGGGGGAAGACCAAAGATAACGCCATTGGTTATCCTTCGTATAGGAGAAGAAATAATGGACGGATTATTGTAAAAACAATTCGAGGCATTGACATTGAAATCGATAGTCGATTCATTGTTCCCTACAATCCATTTCTTTTACTTTACTTTCAAGCTCATATTAATGTTGAAATATGCTCAAGTGTTCGGAGTGTTAAATACATCCACAAGTATGTGTATAAAGGTCATGATTGCTGCCATGTTAATATATGTCCTGAAGGCGAAACGGTGAACTACGATGAAATTACTTCTTTCCTAAATGTTAGATATATTGGTCCAACAAAAGCCGCATACAGGATATTTTCATTTCACAGGCATGAACAGACATATTCTATCCTGCGATTACCAGTTCACTTGCCAAACTTGCAAAATATCTATTTTAAAAATGATAACGCTCCTGATATTTTACTTCAAGCACAGTTGCGCAACACGGAATTACATGCGTGGTTCAAGTTAAATCAAGATTCGCAAGCCAGAAGTCCGTATATATCCTGAAACAGCAATACTTTACGTCTGGAATAAGAGCAACTGCCAGTGGCAAAAAAGAAAAAAATGTTTCAAAAACTATAGGCAGAACGTATAATGTTTCGCCTACAGAAACAGAAAGGTATTATTTACGCCTGTTATTGCTTCACGTCATAGGTGCTACCAGCTTCCAGGATATACGAACAAACAAAGCCGTTGTCTATTCTACTTTTAAAGAAACAGCTAAGGGGCGAGGTTTGCTGATTGATGATTCTGAATGGCAGCGTTCTTTGGCAGAAGCGTCACAGTTGCAGATGCCTTCTCAGTTACGACAACTGTCTTCTTACATATGTATCTTTCAGACCCTTTCAAATGTAAGACAGTTATGGGACATTTTCAAGAATTCATTATCAGAAGATTATCTGCAGTTTCACGAACCTAACATTGCATATAAGTTCACTCTTATACATATTTCTAATACATTAAAGCTCCATGGTCTTCCCATTACTTCTCTTGAATTGCCAGCTATTACTGATGATTTCCTTCAGACAAATTTACCAATGAATTATTCAAAACTTAATGAGGATCAATTAAGTCGGATGATAAACCAAGCAAATGAAAACCAAACGGCTACAATTACAGAAATTTCGGGGATGGAACAAAACGGCAATGAAAGGATGAGTGCCGGTAATGCATATTTCATTGACGGTACGGGGGGCACCGGGAAAACATTTCTTTACCAATGCTTGATTCACAGTTGCACAAATTTGGGATTAAATGTAGTTTCTGATGCATGGACTGGTATTGCAGCAATGTTACTACCTCAGGGGCGCACTGTACACAGCCAGTTCAAGTTACCTCTACATTTACTTGAAAGTTCTGTATCAGGAATAAAAGTTAACAGCAAAGAAGCTTTTTATATTCGTTCAGCAATTATCATCTGGGTTGAAGCCCCTAAGGCTAATAAGCACGCGTTGATGTGTGTGAATCGGCTGCTCAAGGACATCACGAAAAACGACGTGCCTTTCCGAGGAAAAATTATCATCTTAGGTGGAGATTTTAGGCAGGTATTGCTTGTTGTTCCTCACGCATCTAGAGCAGCTTCAGTCCAAATGTCAGTAAGGTTCCCTCTTTTGTGGCCATTAGCCTATTCAAAATTTTTAAACTCTACAAAAATATGCGAGCGAATACAGATCAACGTGACTTTGCAAACTTCTTGATACAAATTGGTAACGGTGAATACCCTCACGTCGATGGAGAAAATTCAGAATTAGTCGACTTACCACCCTCCATCATTGCTAAAACTGATATCATCACTGAAATATATGGAAACGAAGTTTCCACACTGAAAGATATTTCACGCTTTTCAAAAATTGCGATTTTTGCACCTAAAAATGAACACTGTAAAGAAATCAATGACAAAGTTTTAGAGCTAATCCCAGGATCATCGAAAACTTACATCAGTGTGAATAATGTGATTACTGAAGATGAGAGTGAACTTCTACAGTTCCCAACAGAATTTTTAGACAGCATAGACACAAGTGGATTGCCACCTCATATCCTTCGACTAAAATAAGGCTCAATTGTGATTCTGTTGAGAAATATAAATGTTACCCAAGGTCTGTTGAACGGTACTAGACTGTTGGTTCGGAAGATGCATGACAATTGCTTACACCTGGAAATTATTACTGGCGTAAATGTTGGAAACAATGTTCTACTTCCTCGCCTTGACCTTACGCCATCAGATACTTCTATGCCGTTTTCCTTCAAAAGGAGGCAGTTTCCAGTACGTTTGGTTTTTGTATAACTATCAATAAAGCTCAAGGTCAAACACTAGATCAAGTAGGCATTTATTTACCTCAACCGGTGTTTAGCCACGGACAACTGTATGTCGCACTATCGCGAGCAAAATCCTTTCGTGACGTCAAAGTTCAAATAGAACCAAAAGGCAAGCGAACAGAAAATGTCGTATGGAAGGAAGTACTATTATAATGTTGAAACGAATGTTGCGGAGGAGCACAGACCTCAGCAAACGGGGCACAGATTAAATAACAATTATACAAGGACGTCCGAATCTCTAATACGATAAATGTCCTGTGGTAATGGTAAAAAAGTGCTATTGTCCTACATCGGTGATTACTATCCTACATCCTGTTCTTTCATTCCCTCAGTTCTATACCTAAGATATGCTCAATCAAATTTACAGCTTAATAAATATTAATTCCTTCTGTGTGAGTTATCTTTTCATTTCTCATCAATCGCCTTTACTTACTATTCTATCCGAAGTGGTGGAGGTGATAGCTGTCTTTACAGAGGTGTGCAGTTTTCCAAAATTGCATTTTTACTTTTCACGGTTTAATGAACTAAGTATGTTTACAAGACGATGAAATTACTTCAAATGTTTAACCAAGACTCCTAATTATATTTTAATTTAAGAAACTCAAATTAAAATGATTTTTTAGAATTTTCACTACCATAGGAGCCTTGCAAATGCAAAATGCCACACGTTTCGTTTTTATTACTTCACTCTACTTTACGTGTGAATTTAGAGCAGAGGGATTTGGGGTCTTTTAACTGATGAACGCTATTGAACTATTCAAAGATTCATGAACTATTCATTGAAATCATCTGACTTAAATTCTTAAGTCAATGAAAAATTGAAAACGAACCCAGCTCACATATCTCTCGGAATCCAATAATCTGAAAGTTTCCAGACGCAATTCCTTATGGGAAAAGGTGTAATTCCACGGGAGAGGAAACACTACTAAGTAGGATAACAAAAGAAGTTGGTCAATAAAATGATTTTGAATAAAAGCAATTATGACTAATTAATATTATTTTATTTAATTCTATTAATTTGCACACCATTATAATTATGTTACCCAAGAGTTACGGTACATCTCTAAATTCAAATATAAGAGACCCATGTTTTATTTTAAATGTTTACCATTGGTATCATAAGTAGACAGATCACCAAATTGTACCGCTGTAGCCTTAAATTGTGTGGATATCTCTATCTACTTAGTATAAAACCAAGTTCCCAATTCTTGGATGTAACGGGTAATCTCGAGAGCAACTTGATGGATTTTGATGCGGTATTCTTCATGCTGTGAAGGATTTCTCGATTAAGATGAAGGATTAGTTAGAAAAAAATATGTATGACCAAAATAAGCCGAGCAGTTACGATTTCAGTGAATCGAGTTGAAGTAAAACCTAACGTCTATGTGTCTTTTGAGCTTACGCTGGGTAAACCGTTAAAAATATCGATATACTCTGAGAATTGTTCAGCACGAAAAGTTCTGCAGGAAATATCGCGACAGCTCCCACATCGACGACTGTAAGTGTTTTTACGTTTTCATTTCTTCAAGCAATCTCCATTCAGTGGAAATTTAAATTACTACCTTCAGAGTGAGTTTACGAGCTTGCCAGCGACCTATCACCCTACCTTCAGCCAGCATCAAACTGTCGAGTCGTGTCGAGTTAATACTTCAGAGATGACGATGATAATTGTTGATTTAAGGGGCCTAACATTTAGGTTATCGGCCCCTAATGGTCTGGGTGATAGCGAAAATGACAATGAAGTGGAAACCAGAACGAAAATTAAGTGAGAAGAAAAATACTTACAAAAAGGAACTCAGATTAAAACTACTTACAAAATGGAGAGCGGTAATATTTACAAAAGAGAATTTAGAACGAAAACACTCACAAAAGGAATAGATTGAAAAAGACACACAAAATATAAGTTAGGTTCAAAATACGTACAAAATGCAATGTAGAGTCGAAATACTTTACTTACAAAATGCAAGTGAAATTCGAAATACTTACAAAATGCAAATGAGATTGAAAATACGTACAAAATTCAATTGAGGTTCAAAATACTTACAAAATGCAATTGAAATTGAAAATACACAATGCAATTTAGATTTAAAAAGCGCATTTCAGATTCCAAAAAAATCCTCTCGGCACGCCGGAAGGCGGAGGTAGATTTCACCGGACAAACTTGGGGATAGGCGAAAATAGGCAGAATATGCAGATTTTCGTAGAAGGATCAGACCTCATTTAATGCGAGAAGGTATTTTATAATTGGAGCTTAATTAACTTTGTTTTTCGTCATTTTATGCTTATTTAAAACATTTTATTGTCTTATGGGAACGGTAACCTTCTTGTCATTTGGGGTCCATTTTTATACTTGTGGTCACACTGTCCTTATGCTAGGTTTCGACACTGATGTGCAACTATGTAACGGTCTGTTACTTCTTCACGCAAAATTATATCTACCGCAGAGATTTTGGTTGGTTCCTCAGTTTAGGGGCTGCGACAACGCGGTCATGTAACCCCGTGTACTTTGGGATGGCTGTATTAGTCTGTAATTCAGGTAAGGACTGCAGACGGTCAATTTCAAGCAGTAGTTACTAATGTTGCTACCAGGTACTACCGTCAACGACACCTAGCTGTGAACTTGGCTACTAGATGCCACCGCAACCAGCAACTCGCAACGAACGTTGGAACTTCCCCTCCAAAGGAAAGCATACTGAGGGATTTTTGGCGCTCTTAGAAAATCCGACGACTTCGGCCGGCTTTGAACTCGCGACCTTGGGCATAAACATTCAGCATGCTACCAGTTACGTCACCGAAGCCGCTTCACACTTAGATGGAAATCTGAATCTGATCTCGTGCAAGTGCGTTATCTTGGCAACGTCTGATGGCTCATCCCTCATCAATTTAGTAGTGTTGCCATGGCAACCACTGATAGGTCTTGGCATTTTCTTATAATTCCGAAATTATTTTTCTCATCCCTTGGCATAATGGTGGGTTATATCAAAAATTCTTTCAGACAAAAGTTTTAGGTAATTATTATGGGAATATTGTCCATTTTGTACGGTTTTGATATTGTGCCTATTAAGAGAGATATGATTAATGTTTCCCGAAAAACCCACTTTTTCCAACCCCTTTGGTCAATGGTTGGTGCTATAAAAAACTCTTCAAACATACATTTTTGGGCTTTATCCGACACATAGTATGAATGTTGAACGGATTCGATATTTCACATATTAAGAGAGTTATAGCAATATTTCACTTTTTCGAAAAAAAAGCCCCCCATTTTCACCTCCCAACGACCGATTTAGCCCAGTAACGAACTCGACCGAGATTTTATAGGTATACGTATTCGGTAAAAAATTCAATGTGATTGGTACAAAATTACGGCAGTTATCGTGTCCACAATAAACTGATATACATATACATACATAAATTATATATAACTTTTGAACTGACGGTGGTTTTGGGGCCTGGGGATGTGAAACGCGAAGATATGTCGAAATTTTCCGGAAGTCGAAACATGGTACCCATTGCAATAGTTAGCTTTCTAACGAAATCTTCCTCTGGTTGGTTCCTCAGTTTAGGGGCTGCGACAACGCGGTCATCTAACCCCGTGTACTTTGGGTGAGTGTAGAATCTGTCTGATACACGGTGTGAATTGTAATGGCTGTATTAGTCTTAATTCATGTAAGTACTGCAGACGGTCAATTTCAAGCAGTAGTTCCTAATGTTGCTACCAGGTACAACCGTCAACGACACCTAGCTGTGAACTTGGCTACTAGATGCCACCCCAACCATCAACTCGCAACGAACGTTGGAACTTCCCCTCCAAAGGAAAGCATACTGAGGGATTCTAGTGCTCTTAGAAAATCCGACGACTTCGGCCGGCTTTGAAACCGCGACATTGGGCATAGACATTCAGCATGCTACCAGTTACGTCACCGAAGCCACTTCCCACTTTATCAGGCGGCTTTGGTGGCGTAGTCGGTAACATGCTGAGCTTCTATGCCCAAGATACCGGGTTCAAACCCGGCCGAAGCCGTCGGATTTTTTAAGAGCGTTAAATATCCCTCAGTATGCCTTCCTTCGGAGGGGAAGTAAAGCCGGCGGTCCCATGTCATAGATTTATGGCATGTTAAAGATCCTTCCACTAATTGCACCTGTGTGAAGCTAAATTGGATAGGTTAAGAATGTATACAACGCTCTTAGGTTTCTATGTTCGTTGCCAAGAGCCGACTGCGGCGGCGTCTAGTAGCTCAGTTCTGAACTTGGCCTCGTAGTAGTTGACAGTGGCGCTTGGCGGCAAAAGTAGGAACTATCTGAAAAATTGTTAGTTGCAGTACTTAAATAAATTAACAAACAGATAACACACACTAATACAGTCATCACAATTAACACCGGTTATCAGACAGATTCTACACACACCCAAAGTACACGGGGCTACATGACCGCGTTGTCGCAGCCCCTAAACTTAAGAACCAACCAACCAACCACTTAATCAGATGGAAATACTGAATCTGATCTCGTGCAAGTGCGTTGTCATGGCAACGTCTGATGGTCCATGCCTCATCAATTTAGTAGTGTTGCCATGGCAACCACTGATAGCTCTTGGCATTTTCTTATAATTCCGAAATCATTTTTCTCGTCCCTTGGCGTAATGGTGGGTCATATCAAAAATTCTTTCAGACAAAAGTTTTAGGTAATTATTAGGGGAATATTGTCCATTTTGTACGGTTTTGATATTGTGCCTATTAAGAGAGAGATGATTAATGTTTCCCGAAAAACCCACTTTTTTCCACCCCTTTGGTCAATGGTTGGTGCTATCAAAAATCTTATTTGACATAAATTTTTGGCACTTATCCGACACATATTATGAACTTTGAATGGATTCGATATTGCACGTATTAAGAGAGTTATAGCGAAATTTCACTTTTTCGAAAAAAGCCCCCCATTTTCACCCCCTTCGACCGATTTAGCCCAGTAACGAACTCGACCGAGATTTTATAGGGATACATGTTATGTAAAAAATTCAAGGTGATTGGTGCAAAATTACGGCAGTTATCGTGTCCACAAGAAACTGATATACATATATATATATACATATATATATACATAAATTATATATAAACTTTTGAACTGACGGTAGTTTTGGGGTCTGGGGGATGTGAAACGCGAAGATATGTCGAAATTTTCCGGAAGTCGAAACATGGGACCCATTGCAATAGTTAGCTTTCTAATGAAATCTACCTAAAATCACGAAGTGCAATTGAATTTCAAAATACTTACAAAATGCAATTGAAATTGAAAATGCTTACAAAATGCATGGTAGATTCAAACTACTCAATTGGATGGACAATACTTACAGAATGCAATTTAGATTTAAAATACTTACAAAATGTAATTTAGATTCAAAATACCCACAAAATGCAATTGAGAATCAAAATCCCTGCAAAATGACCACCACACAAAATGCAATTTAGATTCAAAATACGTGCAAAATGCGGTTTAGGTTGAAAATACAAAATGCAATTGAAATTCAAAATACTCACAAAAGTCCCATGCCCTATATTGAAAGACTTTCTAAAAGGCAATTTAGTTTGTCGATCCTTACAAAATGCAATCGAGGTTGAAAACACTAGCAAAATGCAATTCACTGTAGATCGAAAAGACTTACAAAATACAACGTAGACTGAAAACACCTACAAAATGGAGTGTGGATGCAAAAGAAATCGCTAAATGGAATTTAGATAGATGGGAGCCAATTAACAAAAACAGTGCGGGATATTAAAGAGAAAACGAAATATAATGAAAAGAAAACAAGAAGTCTGACCCCTCGAAGAAGGAGGGATCAGGAAAGAAGAGACAGGGGCCAATTAAGGCAGGAAAGTGAAAGGCTCCCTAGGCCTCGGATACCCTAATACCGTCGGGGTCGGAAAAGAACAAGAGTTGACCAAGGGATGTCGACAGGAAAGAAGACGGAGAGGAGCCCGGCACAAGTAAGTGGAAGCAATGCCGGACTCAGCTGGGGTCCCGTGGTCGCCAACTCAGGCACTTCAGAGAAGAGTATAGATTATGTGTTTGGAGTTAGCTGTTCACCTCGGCTTTTCAGAATTGCGTCTGGAACCTGATGTCCGTGCGCCTTTTAAGCATACGCTGGGTAAATAGTGGCACACACACACAGAGGACATTTGATCTCATAAGTCTACTTCATCATTTAGACAAAAGCGACGGTACTGTAAATGTCTGTTCAGGTCACTAGCATGAACACATGCTAATGTCATATGGACAGAAGTGCTGTAGGATTGTTGAAGTGAATGCTGCGGAGCAGCACGGGTCTTCTAGTTATTATTATTATTTGTATTATATAACAAGATAAAATATTTCCGTTGAATTTTCAAGGAATGCAAGATTTTCCCTGTACTATTGAGACGATTTGGAAGATTTGGTAGTTGCCAACAGCGTACGTATTTAAAATGGATTAGAAGGGGTCGCTGAATCTACGATGAAGATGACCGTGCACTCTACTTTCTATTCACCTCGTTGCTTAGGTGAACCATAATATTCTGTAAGATGGGCAGTGTTCTTTAGCAATTTTTACCCGACTATCATGATGCAGAGTAAGTCGTAGTCGCCTAGCGGCAATCTTTATGACGTTCAATCTGCCCATCAAGTCAGGTTCAGTATTGGTGCGACTTTGACTATCATGATACAGCGTTAGTCGTTGTCGCCTAGCGACAATCTGTCTGTGAAGTTATTAGATTCAACTTTATTTGTTCACACTTTTTTAGCCTATTTTCAATTTTGAAAAAATAGGCTTATGAGATCACCTTTTGTCCGTGTGTGTGTGCGTGTGTGTGTGTGTGTGATTCGTGTGTGTGTCCCCCCCTAATAAAATCTAAACGGCTGGAGCGATTTCATTGAAACTCGGAAAGTTCATAGCACATATCCCGGCGACCTCGACCGTGCCCTTGAAATTTTGTTACGACTCACCAATCCAACATGGCGGCTGTGCGAAATATTTCACCAGCATTCAATATCTCCGAAACTATTACCGATATTACCCTGACATTTTCTATGGTGATAGAGGGAACTACTATAAGTTCACTTATGTGACTTTTGAAAACCTGGTAACTACAAAACCAACATGGCGGCCAAGCGAATTTGCGACTTTTAAATAGACGTTTCTCGCGATTTGACCAACCAAACGCAATGAAACTTGGTACAGTATATGTTTATATACATTGTAATGCACCGACATCTAATTTCGTTCAATTGTTTACATAATCACAAGATGGCGGATGTGCGAAATATTTCACCTGCATTCTATATCTCAGAAACTATTAGCGGTAAAACCCTGAAATTTTGTACGGAGATAAAGGGCACTACTGGAAGTCCATCCATAAGACTTTCAAAAACCGGTTAACTACAAAACGAACATGGCGGCCAAGCGAATTTGAAAATTTTAAATAGACCTTTCTCGCGATTTAATGTTCCAAACACACTGAAACCTGGCACAGGAAATATTTATACACATTGTAATCCACTGGTATATAATTTAGTTCAATTGTTTACATAACCTCAAGATGGCGGCAGTGCAAATTTTAAAATTAAGATTTTATTTATTGTGATGTAGTCATGCGATCGAAGTGAAAGTTTGAATAATGAACCTACGAAATAATTTTCCTTTAATGGTACATGACTCTATGGCCTATACATTTAACAATCCAACATGGCGACCATCCGAAATATTTAGACGATACTGAATATCTACGAATCTATTTTAGCAATCAAACTGCATTTTTTAATGTTCATAGGGGCTATGAACTTAAGTTCACCTATAGGACTTTAAATAACCTGGTGATCACAAATCCAACATGGCGGTGACGCGAATTATAAATATTCACATGGACGTTTCTCGCAATTTAACCATCCGCGTGCAGTGAAACTTGGTACAGTAAATCCTTATTCGAATGTTAATCCACTGGCATCTAATTTATTTCAATTGTTTCCATAACCTCAAGATGGCAGCTGTGAAAAATTTTCAAATCTCCTTGTTTTTTCTTGTGTCCTAATTATGCGATTGAAGTTTGAATACTACACGTTCACAATAATCTGCATGTAACAGTACATAACTCTAGGACCTACATATATAAAATCCAACATGGCGACCATCCGAAATATTTAGTCGGTTCTCAATGTCTACGAATCTATTAAAGCAATCAAACTGAAATTGTGTATGTTGATAGTGGCAATTAACATAAGTAGGATATATGAAAATAGGCTGTATAGTTCTTCACGGAACTACTTGTTTTGTAAGTTGCAGTCTGTACTTAAATTAAAAAACAGATGCACACACAAATACAGCCATCACAATTAACACCGGTTATCAGACAGATTCTACACACACACAAAGTACACGGGGCTACATGACCGCGTTGTCGCAGCCCCTAAACTGAGGAACCAACCAACCAACACTTTTTAAAAGCGGCTTCGGTGGCGTAGTCGGTAGCATGCTGAGCTTCTATGCCCAAGATAGCGGGTTCAAACCCGGCCGAAGCCGTCGGATTTTTTAATACCGTTAAAAATCCCTCAGTGTGCCTTCCTTCGGAGGGGAAGTAAAGCCGGCGGTCCTATGTCATAGATTTATGGCATGTTAAAGAACCTTCCACTAATTGCACCTGTGTGAAGCTAAATTGGATCGGTTAAGAATGTAAACAACGCTCTTAGGTTTCTACGTTTGTTGCCAAGAGCCGACTGCGGTGGCAACTAGTAGCTAAGTTCTGAACTTGGCCTAGTAGTCGTTGACGGTGACGCTTGGCGGCAAAAGTAGGAACTATTTGAAAATTTCTAAGTTGCAGTACTTAAATTAAAAAACAGATAACACACACAATTACAGTCATCACAATTAACACCGGTTATCAGACAGATTCTACACACAACCAAAGTACACGGGGCTACATGACCGCGTTGTCGCAGCCCCTAAACTTAAGAACCAACCAACCAGCCAACACTTTTTAAACAAATAAATATATTTCCGTTGACTTTTCAAGAAAAGCAAGATTTTTCCTGTACTATTGAGGATTTTGATACAAACCACAACTTGTAACTCCCTCTGGTTTAAGGGCTTGAGTTTTGTGATACATACACCTTAGCGTATTAGAGTATAGCAATGTGAGTACAGTAGAATGGAATACAAGTGAGTAGCATAGAATAGGAATAGCCTGCAATACAGTAGAGTAGAGTAGAATAGAATAGATGCAGTCGCCATTTTGGGTTGGCACAACTTGTTAAAATTTGAAGGCACGGTCGAGGTCGGACGGGATAGTTGTAAATCTTTACCATAGTTCATTAAGACAGCTCCAGCACGCTAAAGCTCAGCGCTAGGCCATGGGGCCAAGCTCTCTGCGGACTCGGTAGACGTGGGTTTGAACCCCACCGTCGGCCGTCCTTGAAATAATTTTCCTTGGTTTCCCCATTTTCAACTCCAGGCAAATGCTGGGACGGTACCCTCTGAGAGACCACAGCCACTTCCTTCTACAAACTCCTCTCATGAGGTAGGCATCAGGAAGGGCATCCGGCCAGAAAAATTATCTGCCACATAGAATTTCATCGCATCTCATCCCCGACCCCGTTGGAATTGGGAATAATAAGAGGTAATCATACATTGAGATAGCTCCAGCCGTATAGACTTTCTTTAGGGACAAACACACACACGCACGCACACACAGACAACCTCTAACCCACTGGGGTCTAGACAGGGTATACTGTAAGCCTGTACCATGGCACACCTACTATAAACACCACAACTGATACGGCAAACCCCTAGCAATATGCTATCGTGGAGTTTAAATATGTAATTGTATGGCTGATGTGCACAGAGGAAACACGAGCTGTAATGACCTGCATTACGACCTCTGACCTTCAGCACGCAGCTAAAAATATCGTACAGCAGGGAAAAGAGCGTATGGGCAATTTAGCGCCTGATATTCGACGACGTTTATCACCGCAGTCATGACCTACGGGGATTTGATCTATTATGTCACACTGTGGAATTGAGTGCGAATCATACAGATTTAAGGTGTTTTGTTGTTCATTTATTTCATAGACTTGGGACATCTTGGTAATCAGCCCCGTGTGTGTTGAACTTCTCTGATAACCTGTATTAATGCGATGACTAGTAGTGTGTGTAGCTGTATCAGGGACAGTGATTAGGGTAGGTGCTCCGGGACTTGAAGAAATTAGGTAATACTCCGGCATTTGTCCAGAGGGAGTGTGAAAAAAACGTGAAACAAGATGTTCAGTAAAGAACATATAGCCTACTTTCTCCTAAATGCATGGGTATTGTTATAACTCTTTGTCCTTTTCAAGGAGTATAATTGAATGTTGGTTGTAGTAGCTTGTTGAAATACAACGTGCTATAGGGATATTAAACATGAATATGAGGTGCCCTTTGCTAGTGCTACCT
Organism: Meconema thalassinum; assembly: GCA_946902985.2. Lineage (NCBI taxonomy): Eukaryota > Metazoa > Arthropoda > Insecta > Orthoptera > Tettigoniidae > Meconema > Meconema thalassinum. Next base: position 222,906,430 of record OX336391.1, read on the forward strand.
CTGTAAAAAAAAAACATTCAATTCGGTTTCACCGTGTTTGAATTGATAGGGGGAATCGATTTGCACACATACTTGGCCACCATCTGCAAACTATTGGGCTGATGATCTAGCAGTTTGGTCAGAATATGCTTACCACATAAAGATTTGTTGTTGCAAAATTTGGTAGAGACTAGATTATTAGGTTCGTCGTAATTACATTTTAGCCTTTAACATTTGGGTGGCCGCGATTACGTTTCCGTCAAGATGGCGGTGATATAAAACATGACACTGAGGTGGCCTTTTCTAGTGCAATCTCTGTACCAAATTTCGTTCCATTCGGTTTCACCGTGTTCGAATTAATAGGGGGAATCGATTTTCACACAAAGATGGCCGCCATCCGCAAAATATTAGGCTAATGACCTATTAGTTTGGGTAATCGTAATTTGATTTAAGCTTTGAATATTTGTGTGGCCGCCATACGTTTCCGTCAAGATGGCGGAGATATAAAACATGACACTGGGGTGCCCTTTGCTAGTACTACCTCTGTACCAAATTTCGTTCCATTCGGTTTCACCGTGTTCGAATTAATAGGGGCAATCGATTTTCACACAAAGATGGCCGCCATCCGCAAACTATTAGGCTGATGACCTATTAGTTTGGTCAAAGGATGCTACCCTCATAAAGGTATGTTGTTGCAAAATTTGGTAGAGATCGGATGATTAGGTTAGTCGTAATTTGATTTAAGCTTTGAACATTTGTGTGGCCGCCATTACGTTTCCGTCAAGATGGCGGCGATATAAAACATGACACTGAGGTGTCCTTTGCTAGTGCTACCTTTGTACCAAATTTCGTTCAATTTGCGCTCACCGTGTTCGAATTGATAGGGGGGGACAGGCATTCAGAGTACACACACTCACACACACACACACACGACACACATACACACACACAGACAGACACACTTTTTTTCGCCCTGTAGTGATCTCATAAGTCTACTTTCATTTTTTGCAAAAATCGAAAGTAGGCTAAAAACCTCACTCAGAATATCTGAGGTTAAAAATCCCTCAGTATGCCTTCCTTTGGAGGGAAAGTAAAGCCGGTGGGCCCAGTCATAGATTCATGGCACGTAAAAGAACCTTCCACTAACTACAACTTGTATTAAGCCAACATTTGTAGGTTAGAATTGACAACACGATATTCGTTCCATCGTTCATCGCCAGGTGCTGACTGCGATAGCATCTAGTAGTCAAGTCCGCAAGCTAGGTGTCGTGGACGGTAGCATTTGGTAGCAAAAGTAGGAACTACTTGAAATTATTGTCTGCAGTCCTTACATGAATTGAAACAGATAACACACACTAATACAGCCATCACAATTAACACCGGTTATCAGACAAATCCTACACACACCCAAAGTACACGGGGTTACATGACCGCGTTGTCGCAGCCCCTAAACTGAGGAACCGACCAACCAACTCTCAGAATAGCCGCTGTTACCGAATGGATTCAAACCTACGATCTCTGGAATTGATGCAGCTGCCCTCGTGACCATGGAGCGTGATTTAACAAGCACTCAGAATATAACCACATAATTTAGATGAATCTCGATAAGAGATGAGTATCATATGAGGTTTCATATATAGATTATCACACTGAAAATAGTGCACAACGCCCATCTTGAAATTGCAAGATAAACTCAGAATTCTAGAGCCATAATAATAAATTTAGTAGTAAGGTAGAACATTTGCCCCTTTGAATGACTAAAGTAAAGTTTTTCCTAGAGTTTAGATCTTCACGACGGCGGCTAGACGTATTATTAACGTATACAAATTAGTAACTCAGAAACTAATGGCACAATTAAAACAAAACTTGGTAGGAGAGGAGTATTATAATGAGCCCAAATAGAGTTAGAAATAAGTTTATCACACTGAATATAGCCGCCATCCTGAATGTTTCATTATATAAAAATAAATATATTTCCATAATTTATAGCTGCAATAACGATAACTGTAAGGTAGATGCTTATACTATAAATGTTTATTATTTACAAAGCACAATGTGCACCTAAGACACGTTTACATGAATTTATAGGTCTTTGGCGTAATTAGCGAGTGTAATTATTGTCCTTTTCGAGCTGTTCTTCAGGTGATACTGCATACATTTCAATCCGCACAGTTGGCATTTGCAGATGTCAACCGGTGTGTGGTGGCCGTCAGTCGTGCAGATCTTCCAGTGAAAGCCGTGGCCGGCGAATCTTGTATATACATGTCTGAGCTCGAAGTTTGGACCTTTCCATGTGTCTGTCTGTAGTGCTTCCGTGGAGTGGATATCCACTGGAATTTGCCGTGCCTTTTCTCTTCTTTCTTCGAGGACGAGATGGAGGCAGGTGTGTATGTAGCACCGTATACCCAAAGCAGACTTATAGCAATTCTTAAGTTCCTTGATGGTGGCTGGGCGTGTAATTAGAACGTTATAATAAATAATTCGGAATGTAATTCGGTAATTAAAATGAAACTTACTAAAAATGACGTGCCATACATTAACTAACAAGGAGCGCGCCCCCGGATTCGCCCAGCGTAAGCTTAAAAGGCGCACGGACGACAGGTCCCAGACGCAATTCAGAAAAGCCAAGGTGAACAGCGAAACTCCAAACGCATATACTCTTCTCTGAAGTTCTTACTCGACACGACTCGACAGTTGGATGCTAGCCGAAGCCGGGATGATAGGCTCACTTGCTAACTCGTAAACTCGCTACGAAGCTAGTAATTTAATTTTCCGCTGAATGGAGATTGGAAGAAATGAAAATGTAAAATCACTTATAGTGGGCGATGTATTGAAGACAGAGATATGCTTTCGCGAACTTCTTGTAGAACGTTTCAAGCTGAACAATTCTTACACTCATAGTATATTGATATTTTTAACGGTTTACATAGCGTAAGTTTAAAAGGCACACGGACGGCAGGTTTTCATCGACTTGATTCACTGAAATCGTTACTGTTCGGCTTTCTTTGGAGTTCTTCTTACATGTTTCTCTACAGAAACCTTCCTCAAAAAATCCTTTACAGTATAGTGAAAACCGCATCTAAATCCATCCAGTAGTTATCGAAATTACCCATTAGGCCTACGTCCAAGAATCGGGGACTTTGCTTTATGCTATGTGGAGATGATATATTAGAACATTTAATGCACAATTTGGTGAAAAAAGAGTACCACACACATTACCTCGCTAGCATTACTCGTAAGAATATCACACTGAATACAGTATACCGCGTACGGGCCATCTTGAATTTATGGAATAGAAAAATTAACAGGCCTATATACATTTTATAGACGCAATATAAAAACTAAGAATTGAAGTAAAACCATGCATGGGCTCTATATGCCCAAAACAAATGAACAGCCTCACCCTATCCGTATTTAAGATGGTGGCAGATCGTAGTATTTAAACCTCAAAATCAGTAACTCTTGATACTATTGCGCATTTAGCAGGGAACTTGGTAGGAGAGGAGTATCAAGTAAGAGACTTCGCTAGCATTAGTCATAAAACTAACGCACTGCATATAGCACGAAGCCGCCATCTTGAATATATATAAGACATTAATATCGTTATTCCACTACTTAGAACAGTTACAATGGTGAAACGCAGCAAGTGTGCACTCTCACATAGCCTAAGATGATTTATCTGCAGAGGGCACAGGATCAACGATTCTATACGTTCAAGATGGTGGATGGACGTACTTTTCTCATCTTAGATTCAATTCCTCTGGATCCGAGAGCGAAATTAGAAGGAAACTTAGACAACGATGTGTCTTATATAGAGTACAACTCCTAACTAAGTTTGCTATTCCTGGCTGTCCTGTATGTGTCTCACGAACGTATCTCTTATCTTCATTAGCAGTCGCCAGAAATATCTCTCCTCTCCCAATCACCTTAATACCTCTTAATTTGTAACCCTAATCATCATTTTCCTGTATCACCTCATTTCAAACGCTTCGATTCTCCTCATTACTGATGCTCCAACAGTTCAAGTTTCACTTCCAAAGAGCACCACGCTCCAGAAAAAGGCTTCCTAGTACCTAAATCTATATTCGACGTCAACAGATTCCTTTTCTGTAGAAAAATGGTTTCCTTGCCTGAGCCAACCTACTTTTTATATCCACTTTGTTTCGTCCATCACTGGTTATTTTGCTTTCTAATTAACAGAAGTCTCCTACTTCCTTTAGATTTTCATCTGCCAATTAGACGTCCATGGGGATTTCTTTATTAATTATGAATGGCGTTTTTGGTTACTGTTCGAAGTAGACAGTCAGAATATCATGCATTAAATACTGAAATAGACTCTACAAAAAATGTTTTGTTTGTTGGCTTGTGTAATCTATCACGGTGGGTCAGTTGTGACTTGCTTTAGTTTCATCCGGCTAAAGTGTACACCTTGGCTTAATCCTGCTATCGACTAACACGTCAAATAGCAATGTTCAGCTTCCTTTGACCTAGTTAATCTTTCAAACATGTATAATCATCGTAATGGACGATATCTTGAAAAAGTTAAAGGAACAACATGGACCAGAATTAAATGCAATGGACTTCACCGATGATGTCATGGTCTGGGGAGATGAAAAGGAAGTGCAAGAAAAACTGATTATATGGAACCATTACTTTGAAGAGTTTGGTCTCAAAGTCGGTGAATCTAAGACCGTAGCCATGAAAGTCAGCAGACTGTAAAAAATTCAACTCGAAGTGAAGTTCTAAACCGTACGCATAAAGCTGCCAAATTCTACAACCAAATGAGGTATCTTCTGGGGGATAATCAAGTACCCCATAAGGCAAAACTAACCATCTTCAATACATACTGTACAATCCAATCTTGACCTATGTATTAGAGACGTGTGCCTTGACAGAACGTGAAGACAATCAAATTCAATCTGCTGAAATGAAGTTTGTTCGATCTTTGCTAAGACGAACAAAAAAGGACAAGATTAGGATGAAACAAACAGAATGCAAGATGCTTTAAAATTCAGTTTATTGGAAAATTACGGCGAAATTATGTTCGGTTTCCAGCCATGATCCTCTTATTGATCTCTTGTGTCACTGAATTTCCACAATTTAATTCAGTACCAAGATAGTTGAAACTCTTTACACTCTGTTATGTATTTTAGTGGTCGAATGCACGCTTAATATAGTCGAAGCAAGAACACATAATAAATACTTAAATCCTTATATATTTATCACTACTCTAATACACATAACCAAGGAGTAGTATTCCTTGATAATAATGGATGTATCAATAGAACCATGACAACTGTTGTGCCTTGGTGTTTGGAAAAGTCAGGGAGAGTCTATCTTTATATAACTTCCGCGACCACCACCAGAGTGCTCGTTAACGGGATATAACAGTCTTCCCTAGGCAAAAGAAAATCATTGCACGTAGTCACTGAGGTAAGCAGGTAGTCGTCTGGGACGCTCAGAATGTCGAACTTGCATTCCAACTCGATGATCTATGACTGGCTCGGCTGCTGGGTTGTTGAAGTCCGTGAATATGATCTCTGGAGGAATATACGGGGGGGGGTTAGAAGGTTGGTTCTGTACGTCCTCGGCGAATGATACGTGGGTTTTGGTTTTCGGTTGAACCCCAGTCCTTCTCATTTGATTTACGTGCCGTTTAATGTTTGATCCATCGTCGAGGAGAATAATGTAGTGTAGTTTTCCTAAACATTTTGCTATCTCTCCAAATCGCCAGGTAGGTTTTCTGTTTTGTGGATACCAGCGAACTTGTACTCTTTCTCCTTCTGAAAACTTGCGAGTAGAACTTTGTACTGCCTGTTCATTTGAGTCACATTGTTGAGTTTTGGAGTGCCTCCGGACAAGTGCATCTAGACGAGTTCTAATGGTTCGTTTCAGGTACAGCTCTGCTGGAGACTTCCCGCAGGCTAAAGGAGTTGCTCGATACCTGAACATGATATCTTGTAACTGCTGTCGTAGTGACTGTTCTGAAATGCTCATGGTATTCAGCTTCACTTTTAATGTTTGCACGTATCTTTCGGCTAATCCGTTGGTTGAAGGATGATGTGGAGCACTAAATTTATGAATAATTCCATTCTTAATGCAGTAGTCTTTAAATTCCATTGAAGTAAAAATTGTAGCAATGTCTGACACGAGAACTGATGGAAATCCGTGTGAAGCAAAAATGTCACCAAGGGCTTCAATTGTCGATTCTGATGTGGGTGCACTTGTTTGAGTTCGTACTTCTGCCCACTTAGATTTGGCATCAACTAGAACCAGGAAACGGAGGTTTCTGTACGGTCCCGCGTAGTCAATGTGTACCCTTTCAAAGTTTTCTCTTGGTTCATCCCACTGTTGCACAGGTACTTTTGCAGGGCTTTTCTGTAGCAGTGCACAAGCTTCACAGGTTCTCACCATTCGTTCAATGTCCCTGTCGATCCCTTTCCAGTAAACATATCTCCGTGCTAGCTGTTTCATCTTAACGATTCCAACGTGTGTGTGGTGTAGTTCGTTCAACTAACCGATGGTCCCTGAAGAGGAGTTCGTCCTGAATGGTATACTTTGAATCTGTATTTATGGTAGAATTGAGTTCATTTCGAATTTGGATGAGTTCATCGTCGTCACGAGATGCTTTGATCAGGTTTTCAGGGGTTATTGCTTCGCTCGAAATCCGATTAATGATCTGATCACACAACATTAAAACTTCGTTGTCAAAAACTTGTTCGATGGAAGTTTTTGCTCTGGATTCGGTGCTCGTGAAAGACAGTCCACATTTACATGATCATCCGCCTTTTGGTATTTCACTTCGTAATCAAATTCCTGAAGGAAAGATGCATAGCGGAGTAATCTTGCTGAGGTCATTGCTGGAATATTTGAAGCTGGATGTAGAATTCTTGTAAGAGGTCTATTGTCTGTAATAAGTTGAAATTTTCTTCCGTAAATGTAAACGAAGAAATGATGAACGGAGAACATTATCGCCAGAGCTTCTTTGTCCAACTGACTATATCTTTTTTCTGTATCCGTCAGTGATCCGGATGCAAATGCTATACGTCTTTCAATACCATCAATTACATGGTACAAGATTCCTGCGACACCCACTGGACTGGCATCGCACGCTAAAACGAGTGGCAATTCTGGATCGTGATCACTAGAAACTTCATTCTTGAGCTTAATGAAAGCTGATTCGCATGCTGCTGTCCACTTAAATTTCTCTTCCTTTCCAAATAGTTTTCGGAGAGGATATGTCTTTGTGGAAAGGTCAGGAATAAATCGTGCGTAATATGTCACCATTCCTAAAAACCTTCGAACGTCATATGCAGTCTTGGGTCGAGTTATTTAATTTATTGCTTTGGTCTTTTCTTCGGATTTAGATATTTTGTTGTGTTCTACAACATGTCCAAGATATTCTGTTTTTTTAGTAAAGAATTCACACTTTTGCATGTTGACATACAAATCGAACTTACGTAATCTCTGGAGACATGCATAGAGGTTTCTAGAACACTCTTCCAGTGTTTCTCTATGTATGACGATGTCATCAAAATAGGACATGGTCTTCGGAAGGCCATTCAATATTTGGTCGATTATTCTGTTGAATTCAGCAGGTGCAGTCTTAATTCCGAAAGACAGTCTATTTACTTTTTACATGCCCCGATGCGTAGTAATAGTTTGAATCATTGCACTTTCTTCATCCACGGCCAAATGTTAGTATGCCTTGTAAAGATCGAGACGACAGAAGTAATTAGAATTTCGAAGATTGTTCAAAATGTCGTCGATTCTTCGAATCGGGTAGTTTGAATCTATCAGCCTTCTGTTGGCACCTATTTCGTAGTCAACACACAGTCGCTCATTACCGACTGGCTTTGGAATGACAACTAGAGGAGATCCCCAATCACTTGTCGAGATTTTGGTGATGATACCATCGCGTTCTAAGTTGTCCAACTCTTGTTCGACTTTGGCTCGAAGAGCGTACGGGACATCACGCTCCTTCGAATAGCAAGGTTTGACTTCCGGTCGGAGCTTTAGTGAACATGTGATGTTCGGCAGTCTTCCCACCTTTCCCAGGAATTTTGTCGGGAACATTTGAACTGCATCTTCAGCTGTTTTCATCCTATCAGCTTGATTGATGTTTGTATCCGTACATCTTCCATGATCAACAGTAGCGAGATCAATTTTCAGATGTCTGATCCATTCTCTTCCCAATAGGGGTTCGAATTTATCTGGAACTATGTAAAATTCTTCGGTCGACTGACGTGAATTGTATTCGAATTTAACCTTTACGCGTCCTTCAGGTAGGAACACATCATGAGTGTATGGCCGAAATGCAATGTTAGCTGGTTGAACTTCAGCATCAAGGCATAGTCGATCAAATTCTCTCTTTGGCGACAGTGTGTATCCTGCTCCGGAATCCACTTCAAATTTCTGACGTCTTCCTTCGATAAGTACGGTTGTATAGAATTTAGCTGTGTCATTCGTGCTGTGTTGCTCGTAAATGTCCACGACATTATTAATATGATTCCGGACTATATATTCTTCTGTGATGTTGTTTGTGGATTCTGTGGTGTAACTGTTCGTACTTTTCTTCCCTAGCAGAGTTGAAATACATACTTTGGAGATGTGGCCTGACTTATTACATGAGTTACATTTGAGGTTATGGGGTGAGATACGGCAATTTTTTTGCTGTGTGGTTGTCACGGCCGCAACGTAAGCATACATTTTCTATTCCAAGCTTTCTATAATCGATCCTAGGCCTAGATTTCGGTCGATGATTTGGCTGGTTCTGCCTTTCTTTAGAGTGTGGTTGAAATTTTGTTCTTGAATCATCTCTGGAGGTACGCTGATTTCGTGTTACCTTATTGATGGGAGTTATTACTGGTTGATGTAGCAGGGTTTGAAGGAGATTCTTTTGCTGCAAATTCACGGCTGTCGATTTTGATGCTTCTAGTGCGATAGCTTTTGCTGCTATTTCTTCAAATGTTCAAATATCTGACTGTAAGAGTTGCTCTCGAATCGAGTTTTCTCGTAGACCTCTAATGAACTGTGCTCGTAAAAATATGTCAGCAATGGAAATTTTGCAGTCGCAAGGGATACTAATTCGCATTCAATAATGTCCCTACGTAATGCTGCAATGTAATCTGAAATGGATTGTGTACCTGTTTGATATGTTGAGAGGAACCTGTGCAGTGTTACAAGTACATTCTTCTTTGGGCATACATGCTTTTCTAATGCTTCGATTAGGTCATCATATTGTAGTTCATTCGGAAGTTGTGGTGCTACAAGTGCTGCTAGCGTGTTGTAATTTGAAGATCCAATAGAATTGAGTATCATCTGTGTGCATTAATTCTTATTTTGAAATACATTTTTCATTATAAGATAGTTTTCAAATCGTTGCCGGTAATATTTGAAGCTCTCTTTTTTACTGTCAAAATTCTCGAACGGAGGTATCAATGCTGTATGTACCGGTACAAGAGGATTAGATTTAGAGGTTTGTGGAGTAGGTTGAATTGGAAGTAGACGATTGACCAAATCTTGTTGGTTCCGATTCATCAGTTCCAGCAGAAGTCGAAATTGGTCTGCATCCATTGTATTGATGTTATTTTTTTTTAAATCCTCGTCGCCAATTGCTATGTATTTTAGTGTTCGAATGCACGCTTGATATAATCGAAGCAAGAACATAATAAATACTTAAATCCTTATATATTTATCTCTACTCTAATACACATAACCAAGGAGTAGTATTCATTTATAATCATAGATGTATCAATAGCACCATGATAACTGTTATGCCTTGGTGTTTGGAAAAGTCAGGGAGAGTCTATCTTTATATAACTTCCACGACCACCACCAGAGTGCTCGTTAACGGAATATAACACGCTATCAAATTCATAATGTTCAAAGATTATGATTTGGAAGAATCTTCCATACTCCATGGCTGACATCTTCATGTATTTTGTCTTACTTTTATTGATTCGAAGACCCTTTTGTTGAATTCTCATCCATGGTCGGAGTTTACGATAAAAACATAATGTTCATGTTATTTTTGGTTTTATATCTGTTGTTGTTGATTATTTAATGGCTTTGCGACATCGTGGTCATGTAATCCCGCGGAGTTGGGTGTGTTGTCTGATAACCCGTGTCACTGTTATGTCTGTATTAGAGTGTGTATTTGTCAAAGGAGTAGTATTTGGGCAGGAAGCGGCCGTGACTTGATTTTGGGTACCAACCCGGCATTTTCCTGGAGTAGAAATTGGAAACCACGGAAAACCACTCTCAGAATGGCAGAGGTAGGAATCAGAACCACCACTTCTCAGTTTTCGCTCACGAGATTGAGTGTACCCCATTCTAGCCCTCAGACCAGAATTAAGATTCTTAGCAGCGCCGGGAATCAAACCTGGGCCTCCTGGTGACAGCCACTACGCAACGCGGTGGACCGTGGACTGTGGCTTTTTGAGACGCTGGGGTGGAAGAATTTTGCCCCGAGGCAGATCTTTAACGTGCTAGTAAATGTACTGACAAGCACCCACAAATGCCAACTGGTTGCACCAGGATTCGATCCTGCAACTGTGGGCACAACAGCCATGAATATTACCGCTGCGCCACGCTGTTAGTTGGAGTTTACGCTAGAGACACTACAATAACACAGGTAAAATGATGCAATGAGAATTCTCTAGAGTGTCGCAAATTATATATTTCCAATGTCCAGGCGTCTTTCAGGTGCCAACTCACCCATGAATGCAACACATTGTACGCTTCTGCTCACGTCTGTCCCACACACTAAGTTCTTACAATATTTACAGTCGTTCAAATTATTCATAAGATTTCAGTTCATTAATTGAAACATTTCAAACTGACTTTTCAGCCGTCACAAACATTGCATAAATGGTACACCTGTAATCAACAAGTCTGTGAAGCATTGTCCATATATAGTGCTCATTGAGTTGCTACACTGCATAGGAGATGAAGGTCTGATCAGGTTATTTCACTTGGTGTGTAGGATTTATGAGACAGGTGAGGTACCCCCTGATTTCAAGAAGAATGTAATCATCCCTATACCAAAGAAAGTGGGAGCTGACAGATGTGAAGATTACCGTACAATCAGCTTGATTACTCATGCTTCAAAGATCCTGTCTAGAATAATTTACAAGAGGATTGAAAGCCAGATAGAAACGGAGTTGGGTGAAGACCAGTTTGGTTTCAGGAGAAATGTAGGAACAAGGGAAGCTGTACTAAGTCTCAGGCTGATTTTGGAAGGTATAATAAGGAAAGATAAGAGAACGTTCATGGCTTTTGTAGACTTAGAAAAGGCTTTTGATAACGTTGATTGGACTAAATTGTTTGACATTTTGAAATCGATTGGAATAAAGTACAGGGATAGGAGGGTGATATACAATCTATACAGAAACCAGACAGCAGTCATTCGAGCTGAAGGATATGAGAGAGAAGCTGGTATTCAGAAAGGTGTAAGGCAAGGCTGCAACTTATCACCCATACTTTTCAATCTTTACATTGAACAAGCAATGAAGGAAATTGGAGAAAAATTTAAAATGGGAGTGAAGATTCAAGGAGAAATAATTTCAACTCTGAGATTTGCTGATGACTTAGTCATCTTCGCCGACAAGCCTGAGGATTTGAATGAGTTTATGAATGGTATGGATTCCGTCTTACGGAAGGACTTCATGATGAAAATTAATAAATATAAAACAAAAATACTGGAATGCAGCCGAAATAAATCAGAAACCTCTATGGAGATCAAATTGGCAGGTGAAAAGCTGAAGGAAGTAGGAGACTTCTGTTACTTAGGAAGCAGAATAACCAGTGATGGACGAAGCAAAGAGGATATAAAAAGAAGGTTGGCTCAAGCAAGGAAAGCCTTTCTACAAAAAAGGAATCTGTTGACATCGAATATAGATTTAGGTATTAGGAAGTCATTTTTGAAAGCCTTTGTCTGGAGCGTGGCGCTCTATGGAAGTGAAACTTGGACTATTGGTGCAGCAGAAAAGAGGAGAATTGAGGCATTTGAAATGTGGTGTTACAGGAGAATGATGAAGATCAGATGGGTAGATAGGGTTACAAACGAAGAGGTATTAAGGCGAGTGGGAGAGGAGAGATGTTTCTGGCGACTGCTAATGAAGAGAAGAGATAGGTTGGTAGGACACATACTAAGACACCCAGGAATAGCAAGCTTAGTTATGGAAGGAAGGGTCGAGGACAAGAACTGTAGGGGTAGACCAAGGTTAGAATATGTTAAACAGATTGCCTCGGATGTAGGGTGTGCTAGCTATGTAGAGATGAAACGATTAGCTCAGGACAGGGAGGCATGGAGAGATGCATCAAACCAGTCAAAGACTGAAGACTCAAACAACAACAAGCTGTTACCAGAATGTTTAAATACGAACAGATTGACTTTGAAATGATTTTAATGCGATTTGGTTATAAACAAAATGTGTATTAAAAAGATATGAATTGTAGGGAGAGCTATATTTAATAACAGGCTTTCTAGGGTTAAAAATATCACATTTAATACGAATTGTTGTTTGTCAAATAATGATTTATAAAAGGATTTGTTAATTACGTTTGGTTTTTCTTCTTTTATTACCACATAGCATCACTGTAGTCAGTCCATCGTTCAGATCTTCTTTGAAGGGATTGTTCGGGCTTTGCTTTTCTCCCAGAACTTCTTAAGACGGTTTTATCGTCGTGCTCTTTCCTCAGATGAAAATGTGCGTGTTGTGGGCTTGTTTTTTTTTTGTAAGGAAAGAGCGTTTTTTTTTGTATAAGATAGCCGACAGATTCACTGTTTTCTCCCGTAGCATTTATTTCATGTTTTACTGTTCTAATGAATCTACGTTTTTACTTGGAAAAACTACTTTAATCTCAATCCTTACTTTTCCTGTTTTAAAATTCAAAACAAATTCGGTAGATATTTTTTCCTAGCCCAGTTCGGATTAGGCAGATTTTCGGAATAGCGGGGTTCAGATTGGTGGGAGTCTACTGAATAACGGAATATCGTAATATAAACACCAACTACACGCACTACACTTACTTGTAGTTAGATAATATTTGTATATTTGGATCTGATAATGACTGCTTGAAATTCGAAACGCGTAATTCTAAAATTGACCAATTACAACAGTGATCATAAGTAATACAGTACTTTTTTTCGGGAGTGTAATTTACTTATATTCATATAGCATATATATTGTACCCCGCACAGTCATTGGACAAATTCGTGTTGACCGACTGAACAGTTACAACTGACAGTTTGCATGCGCAACATTGAAGGAATGACTTCAAAACTTTACATTTTAAAAGATTCATGAATTTTCAAAAATACATTTATTTCAAGAAATTCCGCATCAAACAAAGGAGAGAGTCTTGAAGAACATCCCAGGAAAAGGTAAATGAATAGTTAGAAATTATCGAGGACAATATAGGACATTCCGGAGTTCCTCAAATACCTTTAGTGAAATTTTGTTAGAGCAGGCGCACACTAGAGAAAATTTGCCTTAACACAACTGAAATGAAAATCCACAGCCTGCTTCCAGTCTCCGACCGGGTCAGGAATGGAATGAATGAAGCCCCCATCTAGCGGCGAGGATATGAACTGTGCCGGCTGCCGAGGCCTGTCGCACTCCTCTGGGGCAATGATTAAATGAATGACAGATGAAATGAAATGATAGTGGAGAGTGTTGCTGGAATGAAAGTTTGACAGGGAAAACCGGAGTACCCGGAGAAAAACCTGTCTGCCTCCGTTTTGTCCAGCACAGATCTCACATGGAGTGACCGGGATTTGAACCACGGACCCAGCGGTGAGAGGCCGGCGTGCTGCCGCCTAAGCCACGGAGGCTCTAGCCTTAACACAACTATTATCTCTAAATATAAAAATAAATCTTACGTGATAAACTGTGTGTGTGTGTCCTTTATGCGTTCATATACCATTCATCCGATTGCCATGAAACTTTGGTGAGTTGTTGTGTACACTCCTGCGAAAGTCCCTGACTTAGTAAATCCATTTTACAATAGGTAGCACACGAGAAGATTCAACAAACGAGTGATGGCGCGAGAATTGTTAAAACAAAGTACCATATGCGCTCATATACCATTCATCCGATTGTCATGAAACTTTGGTGAGTTGTTGTGTACACTCCTGCAAAGGTTTCTGACTTAGTAAATCCATTTTACAATAGGTAGCACACGAGTAGATTCAACAAATGAATGATGGCACGCGAATCGTTTCAACAAAGTCCCGTATGCGTTCATATACCATACATCCGATTGCGATGGAATTTTGGTGAGTTGTTGTGCACGCTACCACGAATTCTTCTGAATTAGTAAATCCATTTTACAATAGTTTAGAGGCAGTTTACGTAAAAATAAGAAAGATATTGTGTATCCAAAAGCACTTCAACAAACAAAATTAAAACGCCAACACTTTCTTTGATTGGCATTGCAACGCATGCCGGGTACAGCTAGTTGTAAATAAATACATAGGCTAGTTATGTAATGATAAGCGTACTTAATCGTGTTGGACGCCATTTTTCAGTGTTACCTTCCAGTAAACGAAATTTAAAATGCTCTTCAATCGATCAACAGAATTGTACCCAATTGCAATGGATGTTATATTAGTGAATTATTAATCTCATGTAATAATTTCAGTTATAGGGAATAAGACCCATTTACAATTGCGTACAATCGTGTTTACCGACTGAAAAGCATTTTAAATTTCGTAATACCTACTTTTTATCATGTTATTTTAAAGTATATAAATAATAATAATAATAATAATAATAATAATAATAATATCGTATGGCTTTAGGTGCCGGTTGCAAGCGTTGTTATTTGACGCCCAGAGGGCAGTTTGCATGTCGAATTTTATCGCTCCTTGGAGCGTTATGAACGTCAAGGAGGTTAGATATCTAAGCTCCTTGACACTATGGTGCTTCCTAGTAGAGAATGGAGGAACTATTTGTGTTGAAGGAAAATCCCGAGATTAATTTTGCCATCATGAACACGGCCTACTGAATTCAAATGGGTTCTTTAACATGTTAACAACGTATGACATGCATACCGTGATTTTTTTCGCCTTTCAAAACTTACTTACCACAGCCAGGAGCAAACCTGCAAGCTTGGGGGTTGGTAGTCCGACACGATAACCACTCACCCACCGTTGAAAGCTAAATAGAGTATATTAATGAAGTAAGTATATTGGCTTAACGGCATACAAAAGCTTAATGTTCGAATAGTCTTTAGAATTTTCCTCGTAAATTCCCGGTATTTTTTCTACTACCTCGATGAGCTGTTCCATCTGCTGGTCATTCATTTCAGAAGGAAAAATCGAAACCACACAAATAGGCCTATTACAACACAACTGCTTGCTCAAATCTTATCACATAATGTCTTGAGCACCCCGAGTTGAAGTCTATTTGAGTCCATTGAACGAGTAATCCCAGCCACACAGTCGGCAGGCAAAATGTGTGCGAGGAATCTCTTCTCCCCGCAGACAGATTTGTTTCCTACCTGTCGTATCTTACAGTGTGCGTACTTCCACTACAAATATCCACGTCTCACAGACAAGACTGTGTTACAGGTAGTTTTCACCAACTCTTTACTAACGACAACTTAGTTAATTTGTATTTAACTTAAACACGAGAGGTAATGCATGGATATCGTCGATGCATTTCATGAGGCCATTCAGGTTCGCAATTACTTCAATAAGCGGTACGGCTCTCGCGCATGCGTAGACTTGGTTTCATCTTGGAGAAACATGGCGGACAGATGAAGAATGTGTAGCACTGCACATTGTTTGCGATGCTTCCTTGAGATTTTCTGAAATATAATTATAAAGGAAGGGAAATACAGAATACCTTATTCGTGGCAAAAGCTTAAAATATGAACAAAGTATTTAGGAGAATTGACAGTAGTGTGCATACAGTTGACTTAGCTTAATAGGACACGCTTTCCCAGTTGTCTTCGTAGAGTAAGCGGCTCCTGTGGTTAATTCCTCTGACTCAGGGACTGGGTGTTTGTGACGTCTTCATGTACAAAGAAAGGAAACATTGGAAACAAGTAAATAGAAACAAGTAAGAAAAGAGATGCGGTTACGGTGCAGTCTCTGAGTTCATTATGCAGAGCCCGAAGGGGTTCGAAGCCCACTTCAGATATGTTTTTTTTTATATTTTGTATTTCCTTATTCTTCTGTATTGGTATTAAAGCTTAGTAACATGTATGATCTTCTATAATTTCATTGTCATACACATATTTTATATTCATATGGATGAAATTTCGTGTGAAACCGCCACTGCGAGAGGGAGATCAGCCGTTTCCCTCCACTTTAACGATGCATTAGAGCAGTACTTTCCGAACAAGGTGTCACTGTCGTGTGCTACCATCAAGGGTGTCATGAGATTCGTCGTACTTATAAATTACATAGACATCTAAATATCCAATTAGTGACAAAATAGAGGGTTATTATCTGTGTGCGCGCCAGTAAGCACGGCAAGCTAAGCCGGCTATGACTAGCGCAGATCGCGGCCACGCGCACCTGGTTCAGCCGGTGCAATAACCAGCTCCGCTGACTCATATCGTTAGTTCACACGCGTTTCGTCATTCATTTTGGCGTGTATTTGCAAAGCTTAGACGTTAGTGTTGCACGTTTAGTGAGTAGACCTACTGTGATTACTGTGATTGTTGGTCATGCCTAGACACCAATTCACATTGCGCGAACATGTGTATATCCATAATTCGTATATGAAAAGCAAAAAAACTTGTTCTGTAACGAGACAAAAATTTCGAATCAAGTTTCTATGAAGACCTGTGCCTAATGCCAGTACAATTAGGAAGCTCGCTAAACGATTCAAGACAACAGGCTCCGTAAATAATAAAAGAGTTGACAGACATTCATTCATCAGAAGATGTCAGGTGTGTGTTACAAGAGAGGGAGGACATTTCCAGCATCGCCTATGTGCACTGTAAGTACACATTGTTGAACATGTTTGGTAAAAGTGTGAAAGTCGGGCCAAACCACCGGCTGAAACAGGTGCGCGCGGCCGCGATCTGCGCTAGTCACAGCCGGCTTAGCTTGCCGTGTTTGCTCGCGCGCACACACATAATGACCCTGTACAACCACTGGTCCATAATCATCGAGGCTGGATGGATATTTTCTAACACTAAATATAAACCAATATGACTGGATAAGAAATCCTTTTGCACCCTCCAGCTCTTGTGAACTTCAACTTATCGAAGACGAGGAACTGGCGGATCTTGAAAACAACCAGAATTCAAAACTTAAGTACCGAGAGTCAGAATTAGACAGAGTAAGGGTTTCTATTCAACAAGATTTTCCTCACCTGAGTAAAAGAGCCCTCACGTTTTTTTGCAGTTTTCAACGACATATTCGTGTGAAAGTGCGTTTTCTGTTATAGCTAATACAAAAACAGTTAAGAGTTGAGTGCACATATTTGGCAATATAACATAATTCCTTGTTAATGGTAAGTTAAGGAGCGTTTCTGTTTGATGAAATGCTCGTGCAAAGTTAAATATCCTCTAATGATGAATTAATAGATAATTGACATTGGTGAAACCGGCACTCTAGCGTGTGCCTGATGTAAGTCACTAGTTGATAGTACTTGATGAGGATGATAATTGTTGTTTTAAGGGTCCTAACATCTAGGATATCGACCCCTAATGGTCTGGGTGATAGTGATAATGACAATGAGACGAAAACCACAACGAAAACTAACGGGGATTGAAAATTACTGACAAAAGATTCAAAAGGCACACAAATGTAATTTAGAGTGGAAAACACTGACAAAATGGAACTTACAAGGAAAATACTCACAAAAGTAATTTAGATTGAAAATACTTACAAACTGTAATTTAGATTCAAAATACTCACAAAATGCAATTGAGATTCAAAATATTTACAAAATGTCCAATCTACAAAATGCAATTTAGATTGAAAATAGTTGCAAAATGCGGTTTAGGTTGAAAATACTTACAAAATGCAATTGAAATTCAAAAATCTCACAAAAATGCCGCCACTACATTCAAAAACTTATTAAAAAGCAACTTAGATTGTCAATGCAATTGAGGTTGATAATACTCGAAAAATGCAATTTAGATTGAAAATACTTACAAAATGCAATTTAGATTGAACATACGTACAAAATGTAATGTAGATTCAAAAAATTCACTAAATGCAATTTAGATACTCGGGGGAGCCAATTCACAAACACAGTGCGTGGATCTTAATGCGAAAAGGAAATATAATGGAAAGATAAAGAAGGCTGATCCCTCGAAGAATGAGGGATCAGGAAAGATGAGAGAAGAGCCAATTAAGGCGGGAAAGGAAGCGATTCCCCAGGCCTGGGATACCCTAATACCGTCGGGGTCGGAAGAGAACAAGAGTGACCAAGAGAGGTCGACAGGGCAGAAGACGGGAAGGAACCCGGCAATGCCGGACTCAGCTGGGGTCCCGTGGTCGCCAACCCACGTCCCACTATATGTGAGCCCCTGGGGGGGTTGCTAGTACTTACCATAAGGGGTAGATGGCCCGAATGTTCCCCCCATCACCAGACAGCAGAGTTTGCTGACACAGCGCAACGAGCTAATTTCCGCTCGTCATATCAAAGGCACCTGTTGCTGCGAGATAAAGGATTAAGTGTTGTGCTGTAGAGCAACGCGCTTGTTAGATTACGTTCCTGTTGATGCAACAGTAAATCGTCACTGTGAAACGTTTCGTCGAAGTGTAAAATTGATTATGAGAGGCTTTTATTATTATTATTGAAAAAGCGCACAATGTGCAAAATACAAAACTGAGTAACCTACTGTACATTATTCCAATCCCAATTGGGCTATTGATGCATGTCTTTGTCCGCAATATTTAGCATGATATCGAAAACAGCATTCACGGCATAGATCGCACACACATTCTTCAGTTGGTTGGTGGAATCTCTTGTTTTGGCAAAACTTGTAGAGAAAGCCATAATTATGTACAGTATCGTGACATTACGTGTTGGAGTTCATAGTTTGCCTGTTTCCGTTCGTCAGTCATTATGGCGTCAATTGAGTAGAAATCATCCCAGATAGCGTTTTGCTTTTCTTTGAGTGTTTGAAGGGCACTCTCATTGGCCTCGGTGCATAGCCGTAGCATCTGCAGTCTAATGTCCTCTATGAAGAAAATATCTTTTGTGAAGACATACGTCAGTCTCGACAGCGCTGTCTGCCAGATATCCAAGACCCTTTTCATATAGTGGGCTTCTATGACGTGTCGTATTCTCAATAATAAGTGGTGTATCATTGATCAAATCGAATGGAAAAAGCATGTGGCATAAATATTGTATCTACTCTACTATTGTCTGTTGGCGCACGTTAATTTGTAAAATTCGTTTCTATCTAATCCAGTCTACGCAATAATTGCAATTTTTACATAAATAATATATTTGATTATAATCTTGGTCTTAGACCAACTACTTAGCAGTAACTGCTCTCTTTGTGTATTGAAACTTAGTTAGCAATTATATTGCTTTATACTTGAACTCGTGGCATAGCTTCAAATGTTTAGCCACGGCCGCCCCCTGTTTGTATTTTACCCATCATCTTGCAATTACTCAAAGTTTGAAAGTGCATTCTTTATTATTATTATTATTATTATTATTATTATTATTATTATTATTATTATTATTATTATTATTATTATTATTATTAATCTTGATTGGTCACATTGGACCACTTGAGTCATTCCACAATCACGTCTTCTTTGAAGGTAGTACTGCTTGGTTCTTGTGCTCTTTCCAGTACTTTTTCATTCGTTCAGATCAGGATTTTCTCAACTCATCTGCAGAAAATTTGTGAGTTTTAAGAATGGTGTTAATTTAATTTTCTCCTCGGCATCTGTACATTCTTTATTATTGCCAAATTTAACTAATATTTTCCCTATTCCTGCACTTGGTCTTCACTTATAGTAGCAACTGAAGATGCGTCTCGTGAACTTTGACTTGTTGGTCTCTTACCAAAATTTTCTTAACTACTCCCGATTAGTTCATGATTTTTCACAGATCTCTTTAGATGAGTTATGAAGGCATAGTTCGCTCAGCTAACTTCATACGTTCTTGATTATCAAGACTGTGTTTAATCTAGCTAAATCTCTTATTAGTACTTTTCTTGTGAAAGATTTAGTTTTACTTTTCGGGTACAACAATCTTTTTTTTTTTCATATAAACTTTAAGCTTGATTATATTGGTAACTACAGCCAACAATTGTAAATGGGCCACGTGCCAACCGTTCCCTGGAGCATCAGTAAAGGGAAAGTTATAGAAAGCAATTAAACAGCCAATTAAGCGAACAAGCTTAATCAAGCCGGTTTTGCGATTCGACAAACGACAATTTCATTCCGTGTGAAATACATTGAAATACATTTTGGAATGCTAAAATATAAATACATTCCAACAACGGTGTGTAATTATATTTTTATCAGATTAGCTTCGAATATTGCACTGACTGGTTTAGTTTAAAAGTAGACGTGCGTATTAAATCGCTCATTACGACCACTTGGTAGGTGTAGTAGTTAAGTTCGAATCCCGAAGCTGGGTTTTCCACACTCAGAAATGCCGGGATACTACCTTACTTCAACTCCCGGGCCACCTACTCGACCTTCATACTTAGAGCTACGTGGTTTATTTTTGTTTTATTCGAGGGGATTGGAAATCATAGTAATTTAACCCCGTGTAATTGGGTGTGTCACCCAATCACTGGGACGAAGATTAACGGCCCGACGCTGACCACACGTCACCAAATGGCCCTTCATGGGCTGTAGTGCTACGGGGTTTGGTTTGGTTTGTGTGCAGAATATGTCCAATAAACTGTGTTATTTTAGTGTCTGTAGTAGTGTGTGTACTTATAATTTTCGGTGGGAATTGGGAAAGAGGCGGCTGAGGTCTTCAGTTAGGATCCATCCCGGCATTTGCCCGGATCAGAAGTGGGAAACCACGGAATACCACTTCCAGGATTGCTGAGGCGGGAATCGAACCCACTTCTTCTCAGTTTTGTCTCACAAGGCTGAGTGTACTTCTTTCCAGTCCTCAGAAGAGAATTAAATTTATTGGCAGACCCGGGAATCGAACCCAGACTACCGGGGCGTAGGCAAAGAATACTAGTCGCTAAACCACGAGGTGGACTACTTACAGCAAAACATGCAATCGCCACCGAAACACAGGTTAGGAGACACACAAACACTGGGATGATGACCGAAGTTGAGCGCGAATTAACAACAACAATACGGGTTGGTTTACCAATTCGGGAACAAAGCCAGTTCGCAAGTCCTTGATGGGGTTTTCTATTAGTTAGTTGAAACTTTACCCCAGTCTTGGATTCTGGTCACACAGTCGGGCCCTCCGTAATATACGATAACTCACCATCCGCGGAACCACTACCGGAAATTGGATATGTCGCTCATGAGGAAGTGGTAAGAATGGCAGATCAAGGAAGCACGAGACGGGTGGTCGGTCATCATCTCTCCTTAGTATAAAACCAAGTCCCCAATTCTTGGATCTTCTGGGTAATGTCGAGAACCACTGGATGGATTTTGATACGGTTTTTTTTCCATTCTGTAAAGGATTTCTCGAGGAAGATTTATGTAGAAAATAATTCATTTATAACAAAAGGAAGCCGAGCAGCAACAATTTCATTGAACAATTCGAAAAGAAACTACCGTCCGTGCACATTTTAAGCTTGCGCTGGGTAATCCATTAAAATATCTATATACTATGAGTGTCGAATTGTTCAGCATGAAAAGTTCTACTAGAGAGTCCCCGACAGCATATCTCTATCTTCAATACATCGCCAACTGTAAGTCTTCTTACGTTTTCATTTCTTCTAATAACAATCTCCATTCAATTGCTAGCTTCCGCGATAGTTGACGAGCTAGCTAGCGAGCGAGTCTATCACCCCAGTTAATTATAGTTAGTTATTGTTGTTTTAAGGGGCGTAATTACGAGGTATCTGCCCCTACACCCCAGTTACAGCCATCAGCAAACTGTCGAGTCTTGTCGAGCATATGAACCCATATTCTTTTATATCGAGCAAAGGTGTCGAGTTAAGACTTCAGATAAGCGTGGATGTGTTTGGGAGTATCTCTGGAAGTGCAACTCGGCTGTTCTTCATTTCGTCTGTGAACTTTTCGTTTCCCAGAATACACAGTCGAGTATAGAATGGACGGAAGGGGATTTGTGTTCTATGCACCTCGCCATTCTTAAATTACGTCTGACAAGAATTCGTTGCACATGCTATCTCCTTGATAATATAATTAATAGTCCAGTCAGTGATTTTAACCCATCACGCCGAGATGGAAATCGAATAGGTCGTCGTAGTTCATTGAAATCGAAAAAAAGTGATAGTCAGTCTGAAAGACTAGACTTTGTATCATTTTAAATGCTACAAATGCTGAAAAATGCTAGAAAAGGTGGAGGCTTCTCGCTTCGCTCGAAGCCAAAGACTCTTGACATGTTAGAAAATTATCTGCATAACACTTTACCGTGTTCAAATTACTCGCGAACGGCAAGTGCAAATCAAGGGCAAAGCAAGGTCAAGCGCGCGGGATGCCATCACGCTCACCAGAGCGCGCGGGGACGTGCCCCTTCCATCCAGTCTTAAAACACTTATACTGGGCGATGTATTGAAGATGAAGATATGCTCTCACGGACTTTTTTGTAGAACTTTTCAAGCTGACCAATTCTTATGCTCATAGTATATTGATATTTTTAAAGGTTTGCCCAGCGTAAGCTTAAGAAGCACACGGACGCCAAGTTTGTTTTCGACGTTTTCAATGAAATCGTTACTGCTTGGCTCCCTTTCATCATATATAAATTATTTTCTAAAGAATCTTTCCTCGAGATATCCTTTACAGAATGGTGAAAACCGCATCAAAATCCATCCAGTGGTTCTCGAGATTACCCGTGACATCCAAGAATCTGGGATTTTTGTCTTATACTAACGAAGTAGAGATTGTCGGGGAACACATTCCCCAAGCGGTACTATGACGTCACACACCTCAGTGCAGCTGGGTACATTTCGTCCCGTCACCGTAACGTAACGCCAGACCCCAGCGTAACGACGAAGTCGACAAGATCAATTAAAATGATAAAATACGCCTTTTAAGCTTACGCAGGGTAAACTGTTAAAGATACCGGGCGAAGCCGGGGCGGGTTGCCTGTCTATTATATAAAGCTCAATGTTGGTTTGTTATTTTACAAGTCTACAGCGTTTCACCGATCTAAACCAAATTTTAGGTACTTACCCTTTGGAACCATGCGGATAACACTAGGCGCTTGAAATTTCGGACAGCCTTCATCATTCTCTATATTTGGCACAAATCTACACCGTTTCACCGAACTGAACCAAATTCTATGTTCTTGCCTTTCGGAACCCTGCAGGTAATACTCTCTGCTTGTAATTTGGACATCCCTCTTCATACGCTAGGTTTAGGCTGTTTGTCATATAGACAAAATATCGAATTTCTCGTGGAAGGGAGTTCTTGTCTGTCACACAGGAGGTCCGGGTTTGATTCCCGGCTCTGCCAAGAATTTTTAATTCTGGTGTGAGGGCTGAAATGGGGTACACTCAGCCTCGTGAGGCAAAACTGAGCAGTGGAGGGCTCGATTCACATCTCAGCCATCCTGGAAGTGGTTTTCCGTGGTTTCCCACTTCTCCGACAACCAGTTTCGCAATTCAGTATAGACAGTGTTAGAGGTGGCAGCTGCATAAGTTACTTTAATAAAATCAATATTTACAGTATGATTGTTTATTATCGTGTTGGAAGCCATTTTTGTGTGTGTTGCCTTTGTAAAGGAAATGCAATGCTTTTCAGTCGGCCAACACGGTTGTACCCAATGATAATGGGTGTTATTTAGCCGTTCGAGATTTGATTGCCGCTGTACGTAGCTGCGCCCGCTTTAGATGTTTAATGCAACAGGAGCCTTGCGGGACGAGCAAGAGGGCCAGCGATGACGGAGTGCAGTCTGCACATAAGTCAAGCAGCATTGCGCGTCACAGAAGCTCATGTCACCACGGTCAGTTGAACGATGACTGAGGCTACTGGAGGTGAGTCATATCCTACCTGCACGGCTGTAGGCCTACCTGTCAACTAAGCAGGCTGACAGCGTGACACGTGTAAACAAAGAATAGTTTCCACCTCGACCACTGGCAATAATATATAACTAGCATTACCCGTCGCGGCTTCGCCCGCGAATATTCTAGTTGTAAAGAGTACACTTAGCAACATCTCTATCATGAATGCTATGACTGATTTATCCTTGGTATGAATGATCAGACTTTGTCAATTCAGCTACTGGTGCAGTGGTTAGGGGTTTGTCATTCCTTCATAGGTATATCAGAGCGAAGTTAGTTTTCTGGGAATATCACAGACACTGTTAATTAAAGGGCCTTTAAATGTGGTTTTCGGAGACCATTTATAATCGGGTGAAAAATACCTTTCGTAACACACTCACACGTGAAAATTGCGTGAAAAAATCTAGAGTGCCCCTTGACCCCCTTAAGCGCATTATACTGTATGTATTGATGAATTTTAGAGCTTAATTTGGTTCAGGGATAACCGTATAACCATCTGGAAACTTTCACAGTAATGTAATAATTGGAATTGCATTGCGTCTTACAGAAATAGTTGGACCTGTGAAATTCTGTTACCATGGTTACCGAGTTGCATTCTTTCGTTGTAAATATACATGTTTTAAGGTATTTATTTAATTGTGAGGCATTTAAAGAGTACGTGAGTGCGTTTCGCTTACGCATTGGGTTATGCTGAACCTGTAGGTACCCCATATGTGTATGCTGGTGTTAATGGGACCTTACTTTCGGTACAAAACTAGAATGGGACCTTAGCAGAATAATATAGGGAGGGATCACTAATTTATTGTGCACAGTGTGCAAAATATGTGCATTATGTCAGGCTAAATAACAGTTAACTCAAGAATCAGAGCAAAATTGAATGAGAGAGAGACCGTTCTCTTCTTGCACGCCATTGCGGGATATGTATCGCACTGTTCTCCACACAAAACACCGTCATATAAACTCCTCGCTAGCCTGTTGAAAACATTTCCTGGCGGCACAAATACGATGATGTAAACCGTGTATCGCAAATCATGTCATCTGGTGTTTCAACTCGTATTTCTCTTTCATCCAATCCTTGTTGATCATTGCGTCTGTATTGTAGAAGAATTTTTCTATCGAGTCCCTAACTCCTCATAGCTCTTGTAACGGCAATCAAATATTGAAAGGCTAATATTCCCTAAAACTGAAAAAATGTACATAAGATTAATAAATTCACATAGATGACAAGTTTTGATCGTTGAGCGATCATCATCAGATCCTTTTCACTTGGCAGTTATATCTATGTCAACACGCATGTGGGTGATGGTTTTTAGAAGAATATAGTTACAGCAGGTATTATAAACATGAACAACTTGTCAAGACTCGTTGCAGCAATAACCGAAGACAATTATCAGCGAATATCTATCTACCTTGGTCACCTTCCGAAGTGGTTCCTGGTGTAGCATGCCTTTGACGGACGGAGCATCGAGTGATAATAAAGCTTCAAATCGACATCTCCTCGTTACGGTAATAACGTTTTAAACCACCTTTGCCTCATACTCGATACTTCAACAGTTTCTTTCCCTGCACTAGTCCGTTACAATGCAATTTTTGAATCAACCTCGTAGATATGAATTGAAGATTCCCTGACAGTGCACTTCATACTCGTTGAATAATAATTTGGGAGCTTCCTCAAGTCATGACAAAAAGAAAGGCGTAAGAGATATTAGGCATGTCGTAACCCTTCTTGAGAGTGCATTATGAGCAATCGCATGGCCCATCTTCGCAGAAGAGAAAAGAACGGCTGCATTTTCCTAAAGCTGTTCAATAATTTATGAGCCATAATGGAGTCTATAAAGAGAACGGAGAGTCCATCAATCAAGCCACTGAGTATAGAATATTCCTCTCTTGAGGAAAATTATAAACAGGCAAAAATAGGAGGAAGTATCACGGAGCAGACGACTATGTACCCTCAACGTCTTCAATATCTAGCATACAGACCACCTCGTAGTGAGCGGCTAGCATTCTTGGCTGTCACCCCGGAGGTTCGGGTTCGATTCCCGGGTCTGATAACAAACGTTAATTCTGGCGAGAGGGCTGGAACGGAGCACACTCAGCCTCGTGAGGCAAAACTGAGAAGAGGAGGGTTCCATTCTTATCTCAGATATCCTGGAAGTGTTGATCGAGGTTTCCCCCACTTTTACTCCAGGCAAATGCTGGGATGGTTCCTAACATAGGCCACAGCCACCTCCTTCCCAATCCTATCCCCCAATTTACAAATACGCACACTACCACAGCCAACACAATCATACAAATTCCACATACACCCAAATACACGGGGCAGCCCCTAAAATAAGCAACAACTATCAAACATACACAATGCCCATTTATTAGGAGCCTTAGAGATGCCAGTATTCATGAATTTGTTTGTTAATAAGGATCCAAAGTTTGATACAATTTGTGGTGGCAAGATATATCCCCGCCCGGACACCCACAGGAGTAGCGAACTGCGCACTGCCCATGAGGGTCCGGCCGGGGACAACAAGAGTCCGCTGATTAACCAGCTTCGTGTCCTAGGTGAAACCTCACAGAAGACACGGCACAATTTGCTGAGTTTTAATTCACTGGCCGTGAAAGCCAATACAC
This sequence comes from Meconema thalassinum, assembly GCA_946902985.2. Classification (NCBI taxonomy): domain Eukaryota; kingdom Metazoa; phylum Arthropoda; class Insecta; order Orthoptera; family Tettigoniidae; genus Meconema; species Meconema thalassinum. Next base: position 222,933,148 of record OX336391.1, read on the forward strand.
CAGCTTTTTGGAAGCCTTCATAGCGAGGTTATGGCTGCTTGAGCTTTTAGTTCTCGCAGTAAAGAGGCAAAGGTGCGCGTCATAAAAAGGGAGGTAGCACGCAGTTCGCTACTCCTGTGGTGGTCCGGGCGGGGACACCGTGAGCCCGCTGATGAGCCAGCTTTGTGTCCTAGGTGAAGACTCACACAAGACACAGCACAAACCTAGAAGAATTGCAGAGTTTTAAGATCTACAAAGCTTTAACATCTCTCAATCCATTATATAAGACAGTCAAGCTTTCCGGAAAATGTTAAAAGAAGACCCACAAATTAAACTTAAGAAAGGGCAGAGACCAAAGAGGTCAGAAGCAGCTAAGGGAGGATGTAGGTGAAATTTTCATGAAAATGTTATTTTTTTTATTTTTCTGTAAAAAATGTATGTAGTTTCAAGATTATAATCCCAAAGTTTCATTGCTGTATTTCAATTCTAAGGGAGTCAAAAAAATGGAAACGTTATGGCGCCACGCCCCCTATTTTGCTGTCACCAGTACAGCTGGACAGGAATCCGTATATATCTTGCCACTCTGACCGTCATTGCGAGGAAATGATTGATGCTATTGTTCGCAAGGCTGTGGACAAGATGTTGGCTGTTCCGGCTCTTTGTTGTTGAGTAACCATGGATACCACGGGCTTAATAACTGTGTGTTACCTGTGATAAGCGTTTCTGTCGAATATTTTTTCCCAGTTGTTGATTAGGTTCTATAGGCTACTGGTTTTTGACGTAAATATGGGGAGAATAAATGGTAGAGTGTTTAAAAGAGTGGAAATGAATAGGATTCAACGTGCAGGTACCGGTACAGTGAAGGGAATTGTCCCGCAAATTTTGAATAGGAGTGTATCTACCAAAAAAAAAAATCTGTGAGGGTATTTTACCTGACATTAGCTCTGAAGAAACTTCTAATAGTTGTTTCAGATTAATAGAATCGAACTACTTAGTTATTGAGGTTTAAAGGGGCTGAACTACGAGGTCATCTGTGAAGCAATTCATAACAGCTGTAAGTGTGCCAATTGTGGTTCAAAGTCTATGAAATTGCATGATGATTGTACAGAAAGGATTGGCTTCATTAGTACATTAGATGTTGTTTATGAGAAGTGCAAAGCAGACAGTAAGTTTAAAGCATCCCTTATAAACAAATAGGTTTATGATGCCTAGGTGTGGGAAAGGGAGCTGCTTTATTTTGTGGCTTGATAAATATGCCACCACCTGTCAATTGGTTTACAGATCTCAACACAGGCTTGCTAATTTCCTTGGAAAAAGTTGCCAAAACAAACTTACTAGCAGCAAAGGAACTAGTAGAGGCAGAAGATGATGAGAAGTATGGATATGGCCTGCACTGAACTCTTCAGCTCTAGGTATTGCATTGTAATATGAAGATAAAACTTCAAATTAAGTTTCCCGAAAATGATTTTTTGTCACTTATAAGGTGCATTTTCACAGACACTACTGCATATAAAGCAACCAAACTCGGCATTCTCCTTCTAAATAGGACTGTGCACAATCCTGTGCACCATAATTTTAATTTTTGGCCTATTATAGAAGTTATAATTTGGATAAGAACATTTTTATGCAGATTTTTTTTGTAATAATTCTGTTTTTATTTTTTATTTGAGTAATTTAAAAGATATCAAAATTCTGTTGCACAGGATTCTAAGTTGAGCCTTTTTAAATATGTGATAAAAATATTAGAAACAAATACCCAGTAGTTCTGCAGAAAATGCACCTTAAAAATTTCAGGAAGGGTACAATATTATTTTTTCCGTAGATAAATGTCCATAACTTCTACATTTTAGAGATATTTAGTTCATATTTTGTATGGTTATTGTCAACATGCTGCTTGATGTTGCATTGAATTTTAACTCAATATTATCATAGAATCTTAATATAAAAATATTTTACCCTTCCTGAATTTTTTAAGGTGAATTTTCTACAGAACTACTGGATGTACAATAACAAAAAAGGAAATCAAGGAGATATGGGCTAGGAAGAAGACTCTTAAGAACGTGAAACCAATCCCATGAAGCTGAAATCCATTTTGGTTACCCTACGAAGTCCATAGTTGGCTTCTTCGAAGAAATAATAATAATAATAATAATAATAATAATATGTGTAGATTACGGCTTTCACGGCCGCGAATACTATTAAAACTATTCATACATTTTGGGATATTGCTGTGTGAAAATATGAAATTAAAAATTTAAATAATAATTATTTTTATTATTTTCACACAGCTTTATCCCCAAAGCATGAATAGTTTTAATACTGAATAATTTAATTATGTGAATTAAGGCCCAACTACTGTATGTATTTCACATACAGTATGTTAAGATTTCGGGATAAATCTTGTAACCATTTTGGATACAGAGTTTACTTTTATAGGTTATACTAGCAACCCGACCCGGCTTCGCCCGGGAACATTTATGAATGCATTACGTGATAAGCGCCGGCCCCGTGGTGTTGGGGTAGCGCGCCTGCCTCTCGCCCGGAGGCCCCGGGTTAGATCCCCGGCTCCGTCAGGGATTTTAAAACTGACGTGAGGGTTGGAATGGGGTGCACTCAGCCTCGTGAGGACAATTGAGTAGCTGTCTGACAGTGAGACAGCGCCCCGATCACGAATACCAAGATTAACGGCCGAGGGGACCCGACGCGCTGATCACGTGTCACCCCGATATCTGCAGGCCAAATGGCTGGGCAGCGGTCGCTTGGTCGGCCTTAGCCCGTCATGGGCTGGATAGTGCCAGGGGTTGACTATTACGTGATAAGCGCTTTTTTTTCCAATGTCAATGAACAACGAGAAATATCAGTTTTACGTCTCGGCATGATGGGTTAAAAGCACTGACTGGACTATTAATTATATTATCATGGAGATGCATGTGAAACAAATTCTTGTCAGACATAATTTAAGAATGGCGAGGTGCATGAAACACAAATCCCCCTTCCGTCCAATCTTAACTTGACTGTGAATTTTGCGGAACGAAATGTTCACAGGCGAAATGAAGAAAAGCCGAGTTGCACTTCCAGGGAAACTCCAAACACAACCAACCTTCTCTGAAGTCTTAACTCAACACGACTGTACAGTTTGCTGGACTGTATCTAGGGAAATAAGCTCGTCCGCCAGCTAAGCTGTAACTGGGGTGATAGACTCGCCCCTAGCTAGCTCGTGAACTGTCGCCTCAGTAACTGTAACTGAATGGAGATTGTTGGAAGAAATGAAAACGTAAAAACACTTATTGTAGGCGATGTATTCAAGATAGAGATATGCTCTTCCGGGATCTTTTGCAGAACTTTTCATGCTGAACAATTCTTACACTCAGAGTATATAGATAATTTTAACGGTTTCCCCAGCGTAAGCTTAAAAAGCGCACGGACGCCAATTTTGTTTCGACCTTTTCACTAAAATCGTTAGTGCTTGACTTCCTTTGGTCATAAATAAATTATTTTCTACTGAGACCTTCATCGAGATATCCTTTAAAGAATGGTGAAAACCGCATGCTGCTGCTCGCTTTGTATCGTCACGTGACATGCACGCGTGCCCTCTAGCGACGGGCTGTGACCTTCCACGCTCTGGTCGGAACCACACCTCGTTACACATGCCACGATTAGCCATCACCGGTTTGCGCATTACAGCCCCCGGCTCGTTACTTTCTGAACGCACCTTATATTTAGATATTTTATGGGTTTGCCCAGCGTAAGCTTACAAAACGCTCGGACGCCAGTTTTTTTTCGACTTTTCCACTGAAATCGTTACTGCTCGGCTTTCTTTGACTATAAATAAATTATTTTCTACAGAAATTATCCTCGAGATATCCTTGACAGAATGGTGAAAACCGTATCAAAATCCATCCAGTGGTTCTCGAGATTACCCGTAACATCCAAGAATCGGGGGCTTTGTTTTATACTAAGTAGAGATTAAGGTTCAAGGCATGGCCACCTTTGGCTGATGGGCCATTGCATTGCAGGCCTTAGCGCCTGAGCAAAAGGGATTCCTTGTAATGGTCCAGCAGTAAGGTAGGAGGGCGCCATGCTTAATTAAGTTCCACATCTGTATGGATATTTATTTTTTATTGTGTTTTTTTTCTTTTATCTCGGTGACTATATATGATAGTGTTAGTTCTGTGATGGATGATATTTGGCTTACTTTGGCTATGAAAATGATAGATGTGAGAGGTATGTATGTATGAATTGAGAAGATTGGAAGATATTGTTGCAAATAAGAAATATTTGGTTTTGAAATGTGTTTCCCTTGTGGTAATAAATACCCCCCCCCCCCCACACACACACACTAAAGAAGTTTGTACAGTTACAATCTCATGTCTTCAGTTAAAATGTTCAATTTCATTATGTATGCCAGTTATTGTATTGTTTTTCTTAATTGATCGTTAAATAAAAGCATTTGATTATAAATTATTTTATTTACTTACATTGTAAATTTTACAATATAGCGTAATCGAAATAATCTATGGCGGACCGGATACCGGGTTGGTCCGCGGACCGTAGTTAGGGAACCCCTGCTCTGGTGAATCGGCAAAGATGACAAAATTATCAACATTCAATGTATCGATTGGCAAGTAGAAAAACATGTGAGTGTTGGAAGGATATCTCTATGGCAGAATGGAACACAGCTGGCCAAATATGAATTATTTAGGCTACACGAAACTACACAGCCGTCTGTCGACCAATCACAATAATCTATGCAAGAGAGAAGAGGATTGTGCTGATTCCAAGAGTAAATATTTAACCTTGGCGCAGACTGAAGTGTAAGGTTTATTCAATGGTTAGCTATTCTGAGAACAGTTGCTTCGGTGGCGTAGTTGGTAGCATGCTAAGCTTCTATGCCCAAGATCATGGGCTCAAACCCGGCCGTTGTCGTCGGAATATTTAATAGTACTGTTACGTGCCACCCCCCTAGTGGCACTTTTGTTAACTGGATTACGGTGGGTAGGAAGCACAACACCAATTACTGCTTAAAGAAGTAATTAACTTTATTGCGGCCAGAAAATTACACTAATCAGCAAATACAAGCAATTAGGAACCTTACTCCAGTTTACAAAGTCTATTGCTTGTGGAGAGCTCTTGCCCCTTTCACTTGTCAACAAACCACAGAAGTTAATCCTGCCGCTAATGAGCCTAGTGGCCTTGACAGAACTACATGCAACTTCTTTCTAATGTGCGCCTACTACAGTACTTACGAGCACTTGCTGCGCGCTGTTCACCAGCTGGGAGAAACAATGTCACTTAATTTCGACACCACAATATCTGACACTCAGTGAAAGCACACTTACTCAGAACACGGCAGTCCCCTGTATGTTCCTCACTTCGCCGCTACACTAGGGGTTTCGCAAGTCACCACACTTCTGTCGCTCAGAATAAACGCTCACACTAGCTCGTAAAACACAACAACCACAACTGCTTCACGGGTCACTCTTATATAGCAGGCCGGTGACTCAATAAATGGTTCTAGATCCATCCAGGGTCCACGGCTTCTCGAGGTTTCCATCGCTGGTCCAGTCACGAATCTTCTGGACTATCCCTTTGTCTTAGTAGCCCTGTTGCATAAGGCACACGCAATACAGGAGGCATGCCACAGCCCAGCCCCTGGGGCAGTTGTGACTCAAGCGGCGAGCGATGACACAAACTCACAGCCGTAACACCACCCTCTTCCTAAAAAGGCTGATCGTCCCGATCAATCATTGGTCCGTCTGTGTCCCTCCGTAGGCTGCCAGGCGATCTCGATGCACGATCTTCATCTTCGCCCTCGGGTTCCGCTGGATCCTGTAGACGACATCGTTGATCCGTTTCACGACTCGGTACGGGCCCTCCCAGGACTTCTGAAGTTTGGGTGACAGGCCTTTCTTCCGTAATGGGTTGAAGAGCCAGACCAGGTCGTCCTCGTGGAATCCGCCGGCATCCGTCTGCTGGTCGTATCGGGTCTTCATTCGGTCGGTCTCGATCCGCAGTTTCCTCCTCGCGAACGCGTGCACGTCCTCCAGTTGGTCGACCAGTTCTTGACAATACTGGCTTACCGGGATCGGATCATTCCCAGGTCGGCCGAAGGCAAGATCGACAGGTAGACGGAGCTCCCTCCCAAACATGGCCCGGGCTGGTGTGCACCCGGTGGCTTCATGCACGGCGGCGCGGTAGGCCAGGAGAAATAGTGGAAGATGTTTGTCCCAATCCCTCTGGTGCTCGCTGACGACTATTATGTAGCGGTTCCCTGCCTCGCTTAACGGGAATGGCCCAGCAACATCGATGGCCACTCTCTCCATGGGGCCGCCCACGTTGTAGGTCTTCAGTGGACCCCGTCGTCTTCGTCCTGGGCCCTTGCTGGCTGCGCAATCGTGGCACCTCGCGCAGTGGTTCTCCACGTCTGTTCGGCATCCGATCCAGTAGAACCGCTCTCTCAGCTTCTCCAGGGTCTTCTTTATCCCTAGGTGTCCACCAGATGATCCTCCATGAACTTCCTTCAGGACTTCCTCCGTCATAGCCTTTGGAACGACGACTTGTTCCCGAGATGTCTTCCCGTCGGTGCTCTCCCAGGTACGGCAGATGAGGCCATCCCTTACAATCAGCGAGTCCCACTGTGCCCAGTAGGACTTAAACTTTGGGCTGCAGTCGCTCACAATGTTCCACCCGGGTCTGGGGACACAGGCCCTCTTCCATTCGGCTATCAGTCCCAGGTCATCATCCTCTGCTTGTGCCCGCGTGAAAGATTCGCGGCTCCAGTTCCCTTGAAGTTCCACAGTAGTCCGTCGGCACAGTATCCCGGTGTTCTCCTCCCTTCGGGCACAGAAGGTGCAGTCTTCGGGGCACGGTCTTCGTGACAGGGCGTCGGCGTTAGCATGCAGTTGGCCTTTCCTGTGCTGAATCTCAAAGTTGTACTGTTGAAGCCTCTCTAACCACCGCGCGAGTTGACCCTCGGGCTGCTTGAAGTTCAGGAGCCACCGCAGGGATGCATGGTCGGTCCTGATGAGAAATTCTTGCCCGTACAGGTACTTGTGGAAGTGTTCAATGGTCTTCACGATGGCGAGCAGCTCCTTCCTGGTGACGCAGTAGTTCCTTTCTGGCTTTGACAAGGCCTTGCTGAAGTAGGCCACTACTCTCTCCTCGCCGTCCACTACCTGCGACAGGATTCCCCCTATGCCAAAGTCGCTGGCATCGGTATCGACGATGAACCTTGTTCCAGGTCTGGGGTAGGCCAGAATAGGCGCGGTGCACAGAGCCTGCTTGAGTTGTTCGAAGGCACTGTGGCATTCTGCTGTCCACGTGAAGAGTTGGTCCTTCTCAGTCAGTCGATGTAAAGGTTTGGCGATGTCGGCGAATCCCCTCACGAAGCGACGGTAATAAGTGCAGAGTCCCAGGAAGCTTCGTAGTTGGGACTTGTCCTTCGGAACTGGCCACCCCCTCACAGCTGCGGTCTTCTCTGGGTCGGTGCGCACCCCTTCCTCGGAGACGATATGCCCAAGGTACTGGACCCGCTTCTGGAAGAGCTGACACTTCTTGGGGCTCAACTTCAGCTGGGCAGCCCGTAGCTTCAACAAGATCTCCTTCAGGTTGCTGTAGTGCTCCTCGAAGCTTCTCCCCAGAACGATGACGTCGTCTAGATAGACCAGGCAGGTCTTCCAGTGTAGTCCCCTCAGAATGGACTCCATTAGCCTTTCGAAGGTCGCAGGGGCGTTGCACAGACCGAATGGCATGACGGTGAACTGCCAGAGCCCGCTGCCCACAGAGAACGCCGTTTTCTCGCGGTCCTTAGGGTGGACCTCTACCTGCCAGTAGCCACTCTTCAAATCCAAGGTGGAGAACCATCTTGACCCTGATATGGTGTCCAGCGTGTCGTCGATCCGGGGTAGAGGGTAGCTGTCCTTCTTCGTGACGTCGTTCACCCGCCTGTAGTCCACGCAGAACCTGGTGGAACCGTCCTTCTTCTTCACAAGCACGACCGGAGAACTCCAAGGACTATGTGATGGCTCGATCACCCCTTGCTCCTTCATCTCTTCTACCATCCGGTCGACTTCGGCTTGCTTGGCGAGCGGGACACGTCGGAATGGGGCCCTAATCGGTGCGCTGTCCCCAACGTCGATTCTGTGCTGGACCAAGCTTGTCCTGCCGAAGTCTTTGCTCCCCACGGAGAAGACATCCTGGAATTCGCGTAGCAGGTCCTGAAGTTGGCGTGATTGTTCCTCGTCTAAATGGTCCTGGGATCCTTGGTACAGCTTCTGTAGTTCTTCTGGCAGTGTGCGTCTTCTTCGGTTGTCCGTCTGCAGGTGTCCGTCCGTCGTGTCGGTGATGCGGGCAATCCAGGTAACGGGCTCGCAGACTCCTAGGTTGGTGTCCCGGTGAACCGTAATGTCGTAGTCGTTCAGGTTGGACAGGCGGACGTACGGCCGAGACGTCGTGTTGATGAGGGTCTTGGCAACTAGCAACCCTTTTGTCTGGATGTCCTCATATTTTGGCTCGATGACAGCCGCCACTCCCTCAGCAGTTCCGTCGACAATTACGGCAGCGCTGACTTCCGTCCTGGCGGGAACGATGACGTCTTCTCTCAGCCTTACTCGTCGTACGGTGATGGACTCGTGCGCAGGTTGCAAAGCAAGTTCCTCACCTCCGAAGTGCAGAGTGTTGGTACTCAGGTCCAAGATGATGTTGTTCTGGTCCAGGATGTCCAGTCCGATGATCACTTCGTTTGATACGTCAGCCACAAGCACTGGATGCTTTATCACCCGTCGACCAATGACGAACTCCAGTGATGCTTCGCCATGTACCGGTGCGGTCTCTCCGGTCGCGGTTATTAGCTGGAGGTTCCTTTGTGTGGGTTGCAGTCTCCACTTCGGGATCACAGTGGGATTGACGATGGTCCTCGATGCTCCCGTGTCGATCAACATGGGCCAGCTCACTCCGTTGATGACTCCGTCGACCATCAGGCTGCTATTGTCCCTCCGTAACTTCGTCACACGCACTTGGACTGCCGGGGCTTGACGACTGTCACAAGCCAACCTTTGCCCCCCAAGGCTGGCTAATACTCGTTTCCCTGGGCCGCGCGGTTTTCAGACGACTGATTTCCCGTCGGATACCCTCGGCGGCGGCGATCACCGCAGTCCTTGCTCAGTTGGCCTTTCTTACCGCAGGCCCAGCAGGTCGGTAGTCCTCTTCCAGGCCGCCTCTCCGGTTGTCTTCCGGCTGTGTCGTTGCTGGTGGTGCCGCGACTATCGAAGAAACGGCTTAGCGCCTCCATCAATTCGTCGGCCAGGGGCTTGGTCTCGTTGGTTTTTGCTGGTTCGTCGACGTCCACTTGACGCACCCGCGCGTGCATTCTGGATGCCTGTTTTGCCGTCTCGAATTCAAGTGCGTGGCTCAGCGCATTTGCCAGGGTCTTATTACGCGCGAGTCGCAGCGCCTGTTGAGTGTCCGAGTCCCGTAGCCCGTCGGTGAAAGTCTGCGTCGCTAACTGCTCCAGAAAGTCGGCCGGCGCTGTTGGGTAGGCGAGCCTTACGAGGCGTGCGATGTCCATCTCGAACTCCTGCAGGGTTTCCGCGTTCTTCTGTACCCGGGTCCGGAGCTGCATCTGGTAGGCCTGCTGAAGATGGCTATCTCCATATCGGGACTCCATATGGGCGATCAGTGAAGCGTAGTCCTGGGATCCAGTCGGGATGGCCTGAATGACGTTAAGGGCGTCACCTCTCAGCGCTATAATGAGAGCTGTAGCCTTTTCTGTGTTGTTCCAGTTATTTATGGAACAGGCCGCCTCGAACTGACGTAAGTAGGTGCTCCACGGGACCTTTCCGTCGAAGGTTGGGGGCGTCACTCTGCTATGTCCCGTTCCTGATATTCCCGGTGTAACGGTGGGCGGGCGTTGGCGCAGCTCGGCAACTTCCTCTCGTAGAGCGTTGAATTCCTCTTTCACCCCCGTCAGTGGGCGTTGGCGCAGCTCGGCAACTTCCTTTTGTAAGGCGTTGAATTTCTCCTCCACCCCCATCAGCGGGCGTTGGCACAGCTCAGCAACTTCCACTTGTAAGGCGTTGAATTTCTCCTCCACCCCCATCAGCGGGCGTTGGCGCAGCTCGACAACTTCCACTTGTAAGGCGTCGAACTTCTTTTCCACTGCCGTGACTTCCTCACGCAGACCCAGTTCTAATTTCTTCAGGTCCTGTTTCAACTTACTCTGACCGTCTTCCATCTTCTTCTGGCCGTCCTCTATCCTCTTCAGGTCCTCCACTAGCTTCTTCTGGCCGTCTTCTAGTTTGGCAGTTAGGTCCTCAGCTAACTTCTTCTGGCCGTCCTCCATCTTCTTCTGGCCGTCCTCCATCTTCTTCAGGCCGTCTTCCATTTTGGCAGTTAGGTCCTTGGTTAAATTCTTCTGGCCGTCTTCTATGCCATTTAACTTTTCTAGCAATGCTGCCAATTGCGCCTCCATTTTAGTTGTTTGCCTTGTAAAGGGCATGCACTCACAGGAAAATTAGAGAAAATGACCTGCTCGGGTTTTGAAACCAGGACCGTCAGGTGTTGTGCTTGAGTTCGTAATCCGGCTTCTGACACCAGTTGTTACGTGCCACCCCCCTAGTGGCACTTTTGTTAACTGGATTACGGTGGGTAGGAAGCACAACACCAATTACTGCTTAAAGAAGTAATTAACTTTATTGCGGCCAGAAAATTACACTAATCAGCAAATACAAGCAATTAGGAACCTTACTCCAGTTTACAAAGTCTATTGCTTGTGGAGAGCTCTTGCCCCTTTCACTTGTCAACAAACCACAGAAGTTAATCCTGCCGCTAATGAGCCTAGTGGCCTTGACAGAACTACATGCAACTTCTTTCTAATGTGCGCCTACTACAGTACTTACGAGCACTTGCTGCGCGCTGTTCACCAGCTGGGAGAAACAATGTCACTTAATTTCGACACCACAATATCTGACACTCAGTGAAAGCACACTTACTCAGAACACGGCAGTCCCCTGTATGTTCCTCACTTCGCCGCTACACTAGGGGTTTCGCAAGTCACCACACTTCTGTCGCTCAGAATAAACGCTCACACTAGCTCGTAAAACACAACAACCACAACTGCTTCACGGGTCACTCTTATATAGCAGGCCGGTGACTCAATAAATGGTTCTAGATCCATCCAGGGTCCACGGCTTCTCGAGGTTTCCATCGCTGGTCCAGTCACGAATCTTCTGGACTATCCCTTTGTCTTAGTAGCCCTGTTGCATAAGGCACACGCAATACAGGAGGCATGCCACAGCCCAGCCCCTGGGGCAGTTGTGACTCAAGCGGCGAGCGATGACACAAACTCACAGCCGTAACAGTACTTTATGCAACGAGCCTATAACGGAAGTAATTAAGACACGAGTAAAGCGAGTTTTAATTTCCATACGAGTGTCTTAATTACCATTATAGGCGAGATGCATACGTCTGTTTATGTTCGACGATAATTATAACTTTATTATATGTTCTAACATAAATATTCATAAATATCTGTCGATATTCTGTCGGTTGACTTCTTCTTGGAAATTGTGTCGGCTCAGCATTTGATCTCTACCCAATAACGGATCCCAAAGCTTTGAAACATTGTTTATCCTGAAGTAGCACCAACAGATAGCGCACAGGTACTATGTATGTAGGATCATTTTGTTATTTTGGTCAAATAACACAAAATAGGCTGTTACAAACGCTTTAAAATTAAAATGTATCGTATTATCAACTAGTTATTCTTCAAATGCGATGCGTATAGAATGTCAACGGAAGACAAACCTATTTAGTCCCAAATAGAACAGTTATGACATCTGGCGGAAACGTTTCGCATAAGAAAACCATTTACTGAACAGAGAGCTGGATTATAATGTCCGTGGAACTAATGTCATACGCCTGCTTACTCCTTGACGTTATGGTGTGTTTATGTCAACAACAGCATTCACAAAAATTGTCGGCGAAATCTTACGAATGTGTAGAAATTGGAGTTGCGGATATTAAGGTACAGTGCTATTTCTTTTGCAATATTGCCCAGTTTGTTTATGCATTGTAACTACAATGGTTGATCCAATATAGGCTTCATTGTCAACTTTCAAATCATGTAATTCATGTCCGACATGTTGGATTTTCAGTACATGTCAGACGCTACCCTTACCTAATTGGTCAATGAATGAAAATATTGGGTTCTGATTGGTTGAAAAAACAATGTAAAATGAAAAATAGTACTTTAATGACACCCATTATGATACAGTTTCTGACATATAATATTTACATCATATCGACATCGTCGAACATAAAAGCGATAATAATCGCTCAGTATGCCTTCCTTCAGAGGGGAAGTAAATCCGGCAGACCCATGTCATAGATTTATGGCATGTAAAAGATCCTTCCACTAACTAATTGTGTGAAGCTAAATTTGATGGTTAGATTTTATTAAAGCTCTATTATTTCCAAGTTCGACGCCAGGTGCAGGTTGTGGTGGCTAGTAGCCAAGTTCACAGCTAGGTGTCGTTGACGGTAGCAAAAGTAGGACTACTTGAAATTGATCGTCTGCAGTCCGTACCTGAATTACAGATAACACACACTAAAACAGCCATCACAATTGACACCGGTTATCAGACAGATTCTACACACAGCCAATGTACACGGGGCTACATGACCGCGTTGCCGCTGCCCCAAAACTGAGGAATCAACCAACCATTCTGAGAACACTGGTTTCTGTGAAATAGGAAAATACACTGCTCGAAGGAAGGAAGGAAGAAAGAAAGAAAGAAAGAAAGAAAGCAGCTGTAGATATTGGCGTTTAAGGCGTAAGTGATATTTGTTTGTTATTCGGTCTTGATCCTAAAGGATCTCAGTTACGCAGGTTAAGCAATACCTCTAAGCACAAAAGCCGGTAGAGCTGTGCACTAATGCTGCCATTGCAGGATGTATAACACCACCGACCTACGCATACCTACCCACATATAGCAAATCGCTAACTGTATCTGCGTCTGTCGGTCATAAATAGAATTACCGTACATATTCATTTAGGCTATAGCAGCTGCGTGGGATTTCTTGTGCAAAAGAAGATGTGGGTGTTTTTCCCAAAGGCTGCCATCCTAAACAAGTAGCGACGTGTTTTATTAACTTTATCGATCGTTCGAAGCTCCACAGCTGTCAGTGAGGTTAGAATTTAAATGTATTTTGAAGCCAGATGTATGTTTTATGTTTAAAGGAGCACATAGCCATTTATCACTCACTGCGCTACTGGTTGATATAGAACATAAAACAAAATAGTGTAGACAACATCATTCCTGAAGTTAGTCACAATAATGATGTAATAGAACACAGGTTAACATTCTTAAACCACATAAATAAAGCGCTACAAACATAGAAGTGAACAATAACATCTGTAAATAAATTTGACATGTTACACAAGTATTCATGATCTTATGATATATATATATATATATATATATATATATATATATATATGTGCATAAGTATAATTGAATAAACATCGTACATTAACTAAGCCTAAGTGAGCAGCTTCTGATGATGATCGCTTGACGATCGAAATATGTCATCCAAATAAGTATCCCCCATTTTTGTCACAGAACACCAAATATAATAGTTGTGAATGCAGCATGGTAAAGCATGGAGAAAAGAAACTACTGCGGCACGCCTAGTGGTGTGGCAGCCAACTACCAGTATGGAAATATTAGCTCCCAAATATGTTTTCATTTTATGTTTTACTTTATTTAACTGGGTCACTCCAATCCGTATTTTATTTAAGGACACATTTCCATTTTAACAAATCGCACCATCATGAGACTTTGAACTGGGTGGTTTTATTCAGAACTGTTCACGCCGGTGTCGTACGACTCATATTCTTTGGCGTGAGCAACATCTGCATTTGACAAATACGGCTTACGAATGAAAAGTATGGATCACGATTATAAGCTGCAGAAATACGATAGTATCGTGTTAGCAAGGAACAATATTTGCTACTGCGAGTAGTTTTAGCGTATAAGTGACTTAAATATCTCTCAAAATCAGGTTAATGAACAGTTACCGCAACGTCTTTCAAGCATACGGAGCCACCATTTTATCAACAACACAGAACACTAAATATAACAAGGCTGGAAAGCTCTTGTGGAAGCCCTCTGCTCCTTGGAGGACATGAGTCAAGTAAGTCAAAATCAACCAATCACGAGGCGAACTTTTGCCTAGCATAATTTGTGTTGACCGACTGGAAAGCTTTATTTAATAGAACAAGGCAACACTGAAAAATGGCTTCGATCACTTCAATTTTCCGTTTTATTTACTTCTATGCTTGTTATATCGTAGAGTCCCGCCAATCCGAACCATGCTAATCCGAAAATCCACCTAATCTAAACTGGGCAAGGAAGAAATATGTACCAAATCTGTTTTCAATTTTAAAACAGGAAAAAATAAAGATTAAGATTAATCTTGTTTTTTTTTTTTTTCAAGTAAAAACATAAATTTATTAGCACAGAAAAACATGAAATAAATGCTACTGGAGTAAACAGTGAATCTGTCGGCTATCTTATACACAAAAACTAAAAAAAGGAAGGGTAACAATGTGCATAACAAAGTTTGAATGCTATTTTCTTTACGTTAACGACAACACAAACGGAAAAGCAAATTAACACTTAACAAGTGAAATCAGTGATTTTTGTAAAAAACAGGGAGTGAGTTCATGTTCATGTTTTTGAAACACCGTGGTTTTGCCGATTTTCCGATTACCATTAGTGGAAGATTATGTGTCGCAGAGGCATTGCTGCAAGCCAGGTAGACGCTAACAGTGCTTATAAAAACATTACAGTACGGAGCAATTGGTTTTCGAGCCTTAAAGTCAATAGGCCTAAATCGTCATATTTGACGAAAATCCACCTAATCCGAATTTTCGCTAATACGAACAGGGTTCGGTTCCAATTAGTTCGGATTAGCGGGACTCGACTGTATTTAATTTATGAGCCCACACTCAGTTTTTATGACGCAAACAATGTGTGTGAAGAGAACACGGCAAGTGAATAAGCTTTATATTATGGAGTCAAATCTGCTGTTCATCACGAAAGCCATTCGGCTATCTCCGCTGTATTCGCTGATTTGAAGCCCATGATGTTCACTGTCTGTAAGTTCAAGTGTTGTTTCGAGCTTTAAAGCCTTAAAAAGAGAAGTTTTCCCTGGTAGGTAAGCAACCACAGTTTATAAATTCCCCTCCCAAGTTAGCGAGGAGTTTTACGCCATACGCCATATTATAACATCAGTAAGCGCGCGTCCACCTCTATGGCGTGCCAATATCAGTTAGTCGTTCAACTGCTGACTTGGATTTAGAGAACTGTTTTGTTAAGGTGGTAGTGTCTTGTCATTTGTAGCTCTTCAGTTGGTCAACAAGAATATGCCCAATGAATGGGCGGGGTATGATATATAAATACGAGGGCTGTTTTTGAAGTAAGGGCCGTTTTTTTTAATTAACCGAACATTTTATTTTGAAACCACATTTATTTTAAGGTTTTACATACCTTCCTCTATTTTTCTACATTGTTGCCTTGTTTATTTAGGCACTTGTCATACCTTAAAACTAACATCTGAAATCCCTCTGCATAAAAGTTTGCCACCTGCTCTGACAACCAAGAATTCACACTTGAGGAAAATCCATTGATAGAGTGGTTATCATGAATCTTCGGTCCTCGTGAATTTTCGTGTCAATTGCACTCACCAAGTCATCTGTGATCACAGACCTGAGCGTTCATCGTCATGAACATTTTCACGGCCACTTTTGAACTCGCGTACCCATTTTCTCACTTTACCTTCCGTCATTGCATTATCACCATACACCGTACAAAGCCGACATGTTTCTTGCGCTCAAAAAACGTATCACAGGTCGTACCTCACACACGTCGGGCGAATCATTAATCCTGAACATTGTAAACATGCACAGTTCAGCGTACAGGTTAGCTACACAGGTGCAACTGACGCCTGCTTGTTCGCAAAGGATGCCGGGAGGTAGCGCGCATGCTTGTTGCGGCGGGCGCACTAACTACGGGCTTAAAAAAACGGCCCTTACTTTAAAAAAAACAGCCCTCGTATGTAAATACACTTCTGGAAAAAGCATGTATTAGTTAATTATCACTATTATCACTATTGCCCCATTTAATTGTGATAATTAATAACATGTCAATTATTCCAGGAGTATATTTACATATTTATATCTTGTACCCCGTCCAGTACATATTCTTGTTGACCGGCTGAAGAGCAACAAATGACAGTTTGTATAGGTAACACTGACAGAATGGCCTCAAATCTCTACATTGGTAGTGTCTTGACAAGGATACCTTCTAGGTCTGTCTCTACGTAGTGATATGAACAAAGGGTGATGTAACCGAAAATGCATAGCTGGCTTTAAAAGTTCATGGAGTTCACAATATAAGACATAGCACATTGAAACTTTGTACAGTTGTCTAATGGTGTTTGATCCATTACGTGGAAAGCAACAGCTATCTTGGGTGGAAAAATGGCACAAGTACAGTCACTGCTAAACGTTTGTTACATCCTCTTATTTAGGTACATTTCACAACATAACTATAAAAGATCCTGGCCTGAGCTTTTAAATAGTTCAAATATATGCCACTAACTCTACGTTTATGTGGAATTATCCAAATAACATGAAAAGTTGTTCTTTTATTGTCATTTGAATTTTGGATTCTATAAACCTCAGTGAAAATATGAATGTAAATGCATGCAAATTCTACAAATCGTTAAATAGAAGATTAATTCTACACCACCATATGTATAATCACTCAATAAACAATTCCTGAAAGTTTCAGTTATGTAGCATTTAGGGTATCAGATAAAAGTGTGCCTATGTGGTGGAAAAATTGATATTGAGAAAACAACATTTGAAAGTTAGATATGTTCTTATACTCAAATTTAAGTAACGTTGTCTATAGGCATGCAGCATCAAATATAAAATTATTTTAAAAATACTTCCAGTTGAGTAACGAGCTTGAAATTTTTACACAACGTATAGAAGAGGTAATACATACCAAAAAAATCAAATTCAAATTTTGATATTTTGACCCCTCATCGGTTGACGATTAATCATAGTCAGATGATGAAAAAGTAGTGGAAGAAGAGAAAGGACAAAACGACGGGGAGATATGAGTTCCAAAGTCCTCAGTAGGCCAAACGACGAAGCAGAAGAAGAAGAAATGAAATACCAAAGGGAATTTAATAAAGTATTACACCTTACTCAATAATAATATATTAATATACATTAATTAATTAATGTACCAGTTTCGGCCGTATTATGGCCTTCTCCAGCGATGAAACTAGTGTAATTACGAGCAAAGTTTAGTTAATAATATTTTACTTGGGTTTTC
The DNA here is from genome assembly GCA_946902985.2 of Meconema thalassinum. Classification (NCBI taxonomy): domain Eukaryota; kingdom Metazoa; phylum Arthropoda; class Insecta; order Orthoptera; family Tettigoniidae; genus Meconema; species Meconema thalassinum. The sequence goes on from OX336391.1 coordinate 222,950,538, forward strand.
TACGATTTTGTTTTTTATCAAAATAGTTAAAAACAGAACTGTAACAAATGTGAGCTTTAATTTGATGTTAATAAAAATAATTTTGCGAAATTGACATTTATCTAAATAATTGATATTTGTATATTCCCATAAATCAGTCTAAAAATTGTTCTTTTAAAAAATATCTTGAGATGGTCATCAGGTGTGAAGTGTGATGAATAAAGGCTCCTTGTGGAGTGGAGCAAAGGATGGATTATGTAATGTAGACTATTGTATTTATCTTCTTACTCCAATGGCAATTTTGAAGTGATATGGAAATGTTTAAGGTCCTTGAAAAAAAGAAAATGTTGTGTCTTAATCTCTGGTAGTCTTCTTATCGAAAATTTATTGAGGTCGAATTTTGTCATTATGTTGTCAGTTTTCAATTGTAGTTTTCTGTTCATTTTACTGTGTAAGTCAGTGCTGGGATGACATAGGTCTACAGTGTGCGCACAAAGTCCATATCTCCGTCACTCATTATTATTATTTATATTTCAATTGTCAGTACAGTACATATATTCATTATTTATTTATTTCTACTTATATTGTCAGATAGGCCTACCCATTGTTATCGGCTTCGGTGTTGTCAGCAGTTGGCACCAAGTGTTTGGGATCGTGGTCGAGATACACAGGACGGCTGGTGTGATATAACAGACGCGTGACAGATACGACGTTAGAGATGGCGCGGCAGTCCAACTACAAGAAATTGGAATATGTATGGTCATTCGGCAGTATGTAAATATTATTAGCATATATAAATATTCTGTAGTAACAGTCCACAGAAATCCAGTGATTTTACCAGGTAACCCCACCTCGTTAGAATCCACATCTACCTACAGTCCATTTAATATTTATTCTCTTAACCAATTCTTCGTAAACTCATTATCAATCCATTTTACCAAGATATTGCAAAAATGGCTGACACAATTGATTATGCGATTGAGGAACGTTTGCTGGCCGCTGTGTGAGTTCATGAGTGTAAATTTAATGGGAAACCAAATTAAAATGTGAAGGAAGATTTTGTTGCGTGGTTTGTAAAAGCAGCACCGACAAACAATGCGTTGTTAGCGTGGAAAAAGAAAGTCTTTTTAATGGGCAGTGTTCACGACGCCGGGAAATGGAAGACCATCTACCAGGCTTGAACTTTTTTGCTGACGTGGAAAAATCTATCGAACAATCTCCGGTCAAATCCATACGGAAGCGTGCGTAAGAGTTCGGGGTACCGGAATCAACCGTGAGGAAACACATCAAAAGGTATCTGAAAATGAGGTGTTGGCAGTGCGCGAAGCTTTCCAGACATTGACCTCCAAGGATGTTGCTTAATATGAGCATCAGAACATGGCGGCGTATTCAGCTGTGCAGAGACCATAGAGGGACACATACGGATGTCTAGATTCCTAAGATGTAAAAATGTATATGTACTGACATTAGAAATAAATAATAATGATTAGGAATATATGGACTTTGTGCGCATACTGTACACATTATATTGCTGGTCTTGAAGATGTTTTTTTCCATTGAATTTGGATTTAAGAATCTTGTTGAGGCGTTGAATATATATAGCCACTATTTGATCATTAATGATCTTGCGACCAATTCCCATTGGCAATTATTTGGTACTTATAGTGCAATCAGGTTCTTAAGAGCCAGTGCTGATGTTGGAGAGTTTGATATTGGTACTTATGATAAACGTCGATAGAGATTTGTTTATTATGAGTTATCTGATCTCCCCGTATTCATCGTACATAATGAGGGAAAGTCTGCAAACTCATCAGAAGCCAGGAGATAGGAGAGTAATTGGAGTTGAAGATAAGTGGTGTTGTCAAAGACTCTTAAATTAAAAACCTCCGAGCCACTGCGCTCTTCAAGGAGCATGGCTAAGGAAACTAATAACCGATATCAATGAGAATTCACCTCATTAATGTGTATCTTGGAGCGGAGATATTACATACCGTACTTCAATGCACGGGAATATTACATCTTAGCACAGGTAAGAAGGCGATTCGAATTTCTTACAACAAACTCCTAAGACTTAAAGATAGGAAGAAAGAAAGAAAGAAAGAAGAGGAGGAGAGACGGAAGGAAGGAAGGAAGGAAGCAAGGAGGGAAAGAAGACAGGAAGGAAGAAAGCAAAGGGGGGGGGGGGAGAAAAGAAGGAAGAGAGGAAGGAAGGAAGAAAATAAGAAAAGATGATGATGATGATGTTGATGATAATTGTTGTTTAAGGGGTCTAACATGTAGGTTATCGGCCCCTAATGGTCTGGGTGATAGCGAAAATGACAATGAAATGGAAACTATAACGAAAATTAAGGGAGACTGAAAATACTTACAAAATGGAACCCAGATTGAAATGACTCACAGAAAGTATAGTGGAAATACTTACTAAAGGTAATTTAGAAGGAAAATACTCACAAAAGGAATAGATTAAAAAATACGAACAAAATGTAGTTCAGGTTCAACATACGTACAAAATGCAATGTACAGTAGATTCGAAATACTTACAAAATGCAATTGAGATTCAAAATACTTACAAAATGCAAATTAGATTGAAAATACGTACAACATGCAATTGAAATTCAAAATACACAATGCAATTTCGATTTAAAACGGCCATTTCAGATTCAAAATACTCCCAAAGTGCAATTGAAATTCAAATTACTTACAAGATGGAATTTAAATTGAAACTGCTTACAAAATGTATGGTAGATTCAAAATAATCATTTGGATTGACAATTCTTACAAAATGAAATTTAGATTGAAAATACTTACAAATAAGTTAGATTCAAAATACTCACACAATGCAATTGATATTCAAAATACTTACAAAATGCCCTCCACACAAAATGCAATTTAGATTGAAAATACTTGCAAAATGAGGTTTAGTTTGAAAATACTTACAACACGCGGTTTAGGTTGAGAATACTTACAAAATGAAGTTGAAATTCAAAATACTCACAAAAGTGCCTCCACCTACATCGAACGACTTACTAGGAAGCGAGTTAGATTGGCATTCCTTACAAAATGCAATTGAGGTTGAGAATACTCGCAAAATGCAATTTAGATCGAAAATACTTACAAAATACAACTTCGATTGAAAATACCTACAAAATGTAGTGTAGATTAAAAAGATTCGCGAAAGGTAATGTAGATACAATTCACAACAAAAATAAAAAAGTGCGAGAATCTTAATGAGAAAGGGAATTAGAATGAAAAGTAAACACGTGGTCTGACCCCTCGAAGAATAAGGGGTCAGGAAATATGAGAAAAGGGCCAATTAAGGCGGGAAAGTGAAAGACTCCCTTGGCCTCGGATACCCTAATACCGATGGGGTCGGAAAAGAACAAGAGTTGACCAAGGGAATTCGACAGGAAAGAAGACGAAGAGGAGCTCGGTACAAGTAAGTGGAAGTAATGCCGGACTCAGCTGGGGAAAATAAGAAAAGAAGGAAGAAAGGAAGGAAGGAACGGAGAAAGGAAGAAAGAAAGAAAGAAAGGGACAATGAAAGGAGGGAAGGAAGGAAGGAAGGAAGGAAAAAGGAAGGAAAACGAAAAATTTCTTAATACAATAATGCCTGTTAATGTACACAATTCACATGTTTAAGAGTGCACAGTGTCCTTGCGCCTAAATACAGTACTGTAAGTAACTAACAATGTAACGTTATCATATGTCCACCCCCATGACTGCAAATATAGTGATTTATAGTGTTATTTCTGACTGTTGGGTTCAATCAGGGTTAAAACCATTCTTGAAGTAAGAGAGGCCTAATTCTATTGAAAATGAAAATCTACAGCCTGCTTCCAGTCGACCGACTGGGTCAGGGAATGCAATAAATGAAGCCCCCATCTAGTGGCGAGGATATGAACTGTGCCGGCTGCCAAAGCCTGTCGCACTCCCCTAGAGCAATGATTAAATGAATGACAGATGGAATGAAATGATAGTGGAGAGTGTTGCTGGAATGAAATTTGTGACAGGGAGTACCCGGAGAAAAACCTGTCTGCCTCCGTTTAGTCCAGCACAAATCTCACATGGAGTGACCGGGATTTGAACCACGGACCCAACGGTGAGAGGCCGGCGTGCTGCCGCCTAAGCCACGGAGGCTCCCTAATTCTATTAAAGAAATCTTTTCAGTCGGTTACCACAAAACGTAATTGTTGCTACGCATCCTTCATAGTCATCATGTTGGCAGACACTGACGTAACTAGAAAATTGGCAGGCATGTTCTGATCGTCGTCTGTTTCTGTGGTATCATTCGCCAATCTTCACTGTTAGCCAAATAACAACACATAAAACAGGCTGTTCCAGCCGAACAACTCGCCAGTGAGCAGCGGAGTACTCGCCGCCTTGCGTGAGTAAACCTGCGACAAGCAATACAGCCCTGCTGTGGGGGCTGCCGTCACTGCGTGGTGAATACATCAAGACTGGCAGTTAGCGCATGGACTTGTGTTATGACCTTCGCCCAGTGATGTATTGGCTATTACCCCCAGTCCCTCTCCAACCGTGCTCCAAGCATCACTGCTGAGTACTCGCGTGTACGCATACTCAAACTCGTGGATTTGGAACAGCCTAATATAATATATAAAGCAACGGCTATAGAAGAACATTGTTACACTGCGTGTTCTTTCTACTAACATGTTATTGTGTATGATTGGCTCAAGATTATGCCTTCTATAACTGGACTACTGTTATGATGTTTAGCATAATTGCACGACGGTTATGAAAATAAATATCTATGTTCGCAACATTGTATTGGATGAGAATTTTTTTTAAAGAATAAACAATTCACAGTTTAGAAGATGGCGTCTACAATAATAGAAACAACTTAGCAGCAAACTGGGACTTTCTGATATGGGTGAGTTCCGATAAAATTAATACGTTTCTAAATACAGCACTGAATATTTTATAGCCTATAACTTCGACCCGTCAACTACAGGATCCAAGAGTGAGCATGCTATTACTGAGCCGATAGGACACACGGGGAGAAGAGTCACATGTGTAATTCTCTCTCACTGCCTTACATTCAGAATGTACTGAATATATGCATTCTGAACTCTTTGTAGTTTAATATTCGTTGTCTCTGATGAATCATTGTATATAGCAGAGCCATAATAAATTATTGGAAATATGAGAGTTTGGACGAAAGCCTAATGTATACTGCATTATGTTAAAATGGTATTTTTATGTTCAATTATACTACCAGAACAAGAGCTGACAACCTACCTACGTTAATATGTTTTCTTGTATATGGTGTTTATTTTCCAGGCTAATACTCTGTCTGTATGCACTGTTTTGTATTTAATTTTTCCATTATTATTATTATTATTATTATTATTATTATTATTATTATTATTATTATTGTTTTATTATTGTTGTTACTATCATTGTTAGATTACAATTATTATTTATATTGTGAATGTTTACATTATTTAAATGACTCATGGTGGTTCCGTATTGATATGTTAGAATAGTTATTAACAAGAAATGAACATCTGCCTGAATCAATACTATACAGATCAAATTAATTATTTAACTTGTTTACAGTACATGTTTCGGGGATTAATTATATTTTATCCCTTTCATCAGCTGTTGAAAAAACAAAAAACAAAGCGTAGCACAGTAATAAGATACGTGTTTAAAACCTAATATGGTGGACCATAAAATTTAGGGTATAAGAATAGAATAAAATGAAGAGAAACAGATGGTGACGGTGATCAGCTGCTCATGACAAATAGTAGTTCCTTGAAATGGTAGATATGTAACACCAGTACTGCCCCCGGAAATTGAATTATATTGAGACCACGATGGCTGTATTGGAAAATATGAGTAAAGTTATGGATGTCATAGTTGTGACGTGGATACTCATGACGTAGGCACGGATGACGCAGATTTCATGTAAGCAGGCTGGTTGAGCTGAGATTCTTGGTGACGTCATGATTTTGTTCGAGAAAGATCTTAGATTTACGACGCAGTCGCAGGAAACAAGGTATTGTTCTAAGGAAGAAGCTACGCTATTGGAGGAGAGACTCGAACCAATGAACGATAGTTTGGAAGGAAGACGGAGATTGCTGAAACTACGATATTTAATTACTTTTGGCATGCAGATTTGTGGAAATCTATTTTCAGTTATGGCATTGATTTGGAATTTTGAAGAAATTAATTTTGAGTTTTTGAAATTTGAAAATCCGCCAAGTATAGCCAAAGTTAAAACTTCTAGCAATGACGCAGCAACAGGCTATGGAAGGGATGGATACGCCCCTTAAGAAGTTGATAAAAGGTCGTGCACAGGAGAGAGGAGCTCTCAGATCTCATATGTCAGATCGCATATATATTTCTGGTGATATATATATAGTTATTTTCAAGTGATTCAGTGAAGTAAGTTGTCTTTAGCGTGGTTAAAGCCCGGCGCATCGAACGAACACGGAGCAGTTCCATTTTACGCTGCTCGAAACTAGGTGAAGTTGAAACGCTCACATTAACGTTTCCACCAGTCAAGATATCAAGCGCTAACTTCAGCCTTTGTTATAATTCTATTGGGCAGTATAACATTGAGGTGTGTAGAAGATTTGGACAATTTCACAGTGATACTTCGAAAGATATTGGAACTTTAAGGCTGCCAACAAAAGTGATTTTCTCGCCACATGAGAAACACTTTTAAAATTCCACATTATACACTACGGCTGACACGTGGAGTGCAACAGTGATATTGGAGAATACGTTTGGTATTACAACGATACATTCGACTATGGAACATTATAATCTTGCAGTGCTTTCGATGATTATAACAGTAGTTGAGATGGAAGGCTAAGGCTTTAATGCAATTGGGACATATATCGTTGGAGTAAAGTAACAGCATGGAACTTCGTTAATCGTCTTTCTACAAAACCGAGCATGTAGTGAACATCCAACTACACTCATGCATCGTGAATCCATCGCTGAATTATACCAGATAACAGTGGAAATATTTTCATACTCCACAACTATGAATATTTCTGCGGAAATAACTACAATAAACTTCATGGCGAATTCCTGCAAGAACTTCAGGGAACTTTCAAGAGAGGCCAGGGTTGTCCCGGCGCACAAAGAAGAGTTTTGCCAGAAGGATGTTTTTCGTATCCACGGAGCAGTGCAATTTCGGAGGAGGAAGCAGTTCGATTCTCCGAGGACGCTGATTCCAAATTCGAGGTCGGAGCACATCTTCACGCTGGTGAAATGGAACCAACAGCAGTTTTCTTTGAAAACTTTCCTCTGGATCTTCAATCAACAGATAAGGTAGTCGTGAACGTTTCTTGTATTATTTGAGTCTTGTAGCGATATCTGAGCAACCATTCTTCCCATATTTTTGTCCTATCTTTTGCCCCATTTTCTTGATTGATATTTCTGTACTCAGTACACTTCGATGATTTATGCCTTTTTCTTCGATTTTTGAGACATTGCTATGTCATTGGCATACTTAATAATTTTGGATCAGTTGAGACTGATGATTTAGATTCTTTCAGTAATTTGCATATTTTTGTAGTCACGATTTGACTGTCAAGTTAATGATTTGCTATGGCAGATTTGAATTCAGACAGCGTGTCATTTTATTAAAGTAATTCTATTCAGTAAATTACTTTGACCAATTTTCTGTCATCCTCAAGAAAGAAGAATGATTAAAAAAATTTAGAGCGTTAAAATCTATTACGATATCGACGATCTTTGAAATACTAGTCGTCTTATGAACATGATTGCAACATAGACATTTATCATTGCATTATAGACAACTTTATGAAATATGAACGTTAATTACAATTTATTGAATACACTATAGTAATGAACATTTGATAGGAGTTTTTCTCAATTATAGTTTGGAACAATAATGTTTGCATTCCACAATCTAATTGTATTCTATTCGACTATTCTTGCAGTTTAGTTGAACTTTGTTTGAAGATAGTATTTTTATACTGCGTTACTTTGAAGATATTAATCTCAATTTTGATAGACCAGGGAGGAGTGTCTAATCGTATTCGCTATTAAATTTATTTGTGATTGGCAAATTTTTACTTCATATCGATTCATGAATGAAACCCACGAAGGTTAAATAATAACAGTCATTATTACAATTGATGAATATAAGAATTTTTAAACAGGAACAATGGATGTATAATCGTTAGTTCAGTGGACGTGTAAAAGTCGCTGTTGAGTAATGCCCTTGAATAATGAAGGAGGTTCCCACAATAATTAATGAAGTTGATGAATTAATAAGTGGAGGTTTTTGTGTGTAGTTTGGAAGATTTTTATGCCATATATATGAAGATATATGATGAATTTTGGGTCAATTGTTGTGCAATTTTGTGCGTTATAAGCGAAGTATTTTCCCGCTGATTGTATTGTTCTTGTTCTTTGAAAGATTATTCATATGAAGATACTGTTAAAATTAACAAGAGTGTTAAATAATTTGAGATAAAGATTTGGAATGGAGGTTACCGTCACAAATATTAATAATTATTATTAAACCTTATTAAACCTGAATTTGACAGTTAAATATAACTAACCTTCATTGGTCGATTATATCACCACGATTTGAGTAATTATCAACCGGATAAACGTGTGGTTTAATGTATTTCTTGTATAAATAATATAAACAATATAATATTGTAAAATAATTATGTAAATATCTTTGTTAAATAATTTAAAAGATAGTGATGAATAGAGGCGTGTATAAAATTTTCAATTGTCATTTGACATTGTTATAAACAATTTATTATTGTTATAAATAATTAATCAACTTTTGTTATTAACATTTAGAGTTTTTTTATACTCTAAATAACGCTAATTAAACAAGTGGTTTGAACAATTAATCATGATTTGGAATTGATGGAGTAATCCACTGGTGTTTGAATGAAGCATGTAAGACATTTGCGTGATAATATTTCAGTTGAGATGTGAACATTTACGTGTTTGAAAAGGAGAGCCAAGCTCTGAGGTAACACGCTTATGCTAGGGTCGAACGAACGGGAGTCCGCTTTGACAATGCAGGTGCATTGCAGCTGGCCCGGACAACTGTGTTACAGAGGCCAAGGACGTTCCATAATAGCCTTGTGGCTATAAATAAAATGTGAAGTATATAAACACGCAAAACAATTGATATATGTGTCTCATCCCAAATCCCGTTTCCATCCCCAGTGCATTATTATTTTACGTTGCTATGAGCTTGAGAAAGCTGAAACATTATATGTAGAGAATACAGGTCCTACAGGAGGACATGGTTATGTGGTCGATGGCTTCTGATTGCCACGTTGATTTTGTTGTTTATTTTTGTTAAAATCATTCTTTTTGTGAAATAAATTATTGTGCAGTTTAAAGTTTCTCGTCTTCGTTCTGGTTCATTTTAAATATCATGGTGGAGGTTATTGTGTGGGCATACTTTTAAGTGATCCAGTTGACAACCCAGTCCCCGAGATAAATTTAAGAGGTAAGTAAAGGTAAGTATGAACCCCCGTATATTTTGGTGTGTTCCACAATAATTTCTTGTTAACTATTGTGCTCTAATCTCGATAGTATCTGTCAGTGCCATTTTCATTGATGTAGCTGTGCCGGTGCGATTGATTATTGGCAATCCGATTGAGGGGGCGGATATCTGACAGCCTACTATCAGGATATCGGGTACAGTAGGATTGGCGACCCTATAACGTGGGGAACGATCAGCAAAACATTGGATTACCAAGTTATTGCAGTAGAATTGACACCGCAATTTTTGTGGAGTGTTCGAATAACATTGGATTACCAAGTTATCGATGTCAAAGGGATTGTGAAGACTCAAATAAAGAGGTTGATTCTTTGTTAGATGTCTTAGCCAATTGTAGAATTTGAGAGTGTGATTATATAGGAATAAATGTTGTGTTGTATTAGGAAAATTACACTCAGAAAAGATCAGATCTTATACGACTTGAAAGAGGTTAAATAGGCTGGAAACTTAGAAAAATCGCCTATGATCTGGAATCTTATTTTATTTGACCGGCTTATGACATGTATAGTCATATTAAAGATAAAATTAAACTATTTGGATTGTAAATGTAAATTACTTGTGTTAGGATATTTTAAAATGAACCAAAGAAACTTGAACATGTGCTTGAGTTTATTTCAACATGAAGTGTCTACGAAGGTTAATTATAAGGTAATTATAAGTTAGATTTAAGACAGAAAATTGCTCAAATTTATATATGGTGAAAAATGTTGCTCAGATGTTGTTATTTTGCTCTGTTTGATGTATGTCCCTAAAGCAGTTTATTATTGAAATATTATTGAAATGGCAGATGAAAGTCTGAGAATGATGTTAGAGGAGATGTCTGCTAACATGAAAGCTAGCATGAATAGCAGTATGAAGCAGATGATGGAGGAGAATGCTAGTAGAATGGATGAAAGTTTGAAAGTTCTTCAGACCAGTTCTGCAAACCTAGAAAATAATGTGTCGCGTTTACAGATCAGTACCCAGGGAATCGAGAATGCTGTAAGTGACATTCACAAAGATGTTTCTGATGTTAAAATTGATGTGTCTAAGGTACAAAAAGATCTTACCATGTTGAATCTTGATGTTGCTAATGTCCGGGGTGATATTTCATGTGCTAGAGCTGAAGTAATTGTTGTAATGAATGATGTTGCTACCGTACAAGACAAAGTAGAAGAAGTTCAAAGAGAGGTTAGTAATGTTCGAACTGATGTGTCAAATGTTCAAGTTGACATCAATAATATTCATTCAGATGTTAACGATATGCAAAGCGATATCAATAAAATACAAGTAGAAGTCAATACTGTTTTTGTAGACATTGCTAAAGTTCAGACTGATGTTAACAAAGTTAGGGAGGAAATTGAAACTTCAAAAACACTTTGTACTCGTAACATTAGTGCATTAACAACTCGGTTAGTTGACGAGTCTGTCAGGACAACAGCTTCTTTAGCTGGTTTAAAATACGATGTAGAGGTCATGAGAACCCAAGTATTAGATCACAATCGTTTACTTAAGGAGGACATCGAAGTAGATATTGCAGAAATGTTAACTGCAAATGTAACAGTGTGGAAAGATGAATGGAACAGGTCAAGTGGGGAACATGTAGATCAGATTCAGGAACGAATTGAAAGAAAACTTGCCAGTACACAAGTAGATATTAATAACGAAGTAGTTCAGATTAGGAAAGACTTGAATGTAAGGATGGATTCGCTATCCGAAAAGCAGGTAGAGGATAGAACTCAAATGGGTCAGGACGTGCAAGCATTAAAAACTGCGTTAGAGGAACAGATTCATAAGGTTGTCTCTGATGTTAATGAAACTACGAGCAAGCTGCAGAATTTGAAACTAGGAGAAGCTAGCATGATGGAAACCTATAAGGAAGAGTTGATTAGGAAAGTCATCACGGAAATCACAGACAAGGATACCGAAGGATTGACTGGTGAAGAGGATAGAAATTACGTGAGAAGAGGTAATCTTACTACAGAAGAGAGAGATATTAGTCCTGAGGAACGTATATCCAGATTCAGGGAAGAAGAAGAGGATCGGAATATTGAACCCGAATGGAAGTATCGTGATAGTGGGAGGAATTATATGGATTCATATCCGAGAAATGTGACAGTCATCCGGAATTTTGAAGACAAACCTCAAAAATTTAGCAACACTGATAGTCTCACACCGATCGAATATATCAGGAATCTTAAAAACTATTTCATAGAAGCCCACATTCCTAGAGAGAGAGAGATGAGAATCGTAGAAAGATTTCTAGCTGGAGGACCCCTCGAATGGTTTAGAGCATTTCGGTACACTTTCAGCAATTTTGACGAATTTGCAGAGGCATTGATTAAACGATTCTGGTCAATAGAAGCTCAGAATTCATTAAGAGCTGAGGTATACTCGAGGAAGTATTCAGGTACTCTTCCAACACGGTACGCTGATTTCTTCACGAGTCAACTATCACGCTTGAGATTTTTGCAACCCCCATTGTCAACAGAGCAGTTGATAGATGCGATTTCACGTATGCTGCCTGTGGAGGTAAGAAGACTGATCATATCGTCAAACATTAGAGATTTGACAAGTATGGACGAATTGTTGAGAAGGCTTGACTACACGAGTCCAATGCCAAATTTGGTACAAAAAGGTCAGAGGCACGAATTCAAAGACGTTAATACGGTCTACATGGATCAAGTGCAACAAACTGATAAGCCTGAGGAAGGAAAAACTGAAAATGTAGGTCCTCACAGGAATAATTATTTCCGCAACCACAGATCCCAAGGTTACCGTCCATATCAGCAAAGACGAGGCTGGAATAATAATAGAGGGAATTACAACAACGGAAGAGGTAGATACTACAACAATGGTTATAATCGAAATTATAACAGAAATAACCAGTACCAGAATCAGAATCAGAATTCTCAAGGTCAGGTTATGACACCCGACAAGTATCAAGAAAGAGAGAAAGAAAGTCAGCAGTATCTGAAGGAATTACGAGAAAAGGAAGCTGAAAATCAAAAGAAAAGACAGGATGTAGTGATCGATCCTGGTCCTTCTACAAGTCAGCAGGGGAACTTTGAGATTGGTAACACAAAAAAAACGCCGATTTCTCAACGACAGTGAGAAACCATGAATACATTGCCACACCACACCTGATTACCATTAACGAAATTTACGAAGTAACTGATGAGGATTTATTAGAAGAGAGGGGAATCGTCAAAGAGGAAAGACCATGTGCATTACCTATTATTTCTGTACTGATAGATGGCCAACAGTATAAAGCTCTTATGGATACTGGTGCAATTATTTCTATCATTTCTGATGAATGCTATCAAAGTCTGTTAAAAGGAGAAAACATGACAGTTTTACCAGTTTCTACCGTCAAAGTGAGAGGAATTTTCCAAGACAAGGCAGTGAAATGCAAGATCCAAGTGCTGTTGAACTTTGAAATTAATGGAAGGAATTATGAACAGATCTTCATTGTGGTTAACAAGATCCATTTCGATATTGTGCTAGGAATCGATTTTATATCGAAAGTTGGAGCCATTATTGATATGAAGAATAGAAGTATTAGCTTTAATGATGGGTACGTGATCACAGAAGAGATCGAAGAACAGGACGTGAAAAACAGTCTGGAGATAGACCTTAGGGAAGAAATTTTAAATACCATTATTAACGACGTAGAGAATATAACAGAAATACCCAGTAGAAAAACTGAAGGATTTGAAGAAATTCAGGGGGAATTTGAAGATTTGATAAAGGAATTCCAAGATATATTTGATGAAAAGCCAGGATTGATTAAAGACTATAAGTATAAGATAAGGCTGACCGATGAAACCCCTTACCAAAAGAGAATATACCCCATACCTGAGAAATACTATCAAGAAGTACGAGGGTTGATCAGAAAAATGGAGGTAGACGGGATTATTAAAAAACAGGCGTCGTCTTACATAAACCCCATCACTGTAGTGAAGAAAAGTAATGGTCAGATACGTCTTTGTCTCGATGCTCGGACCATCAACTTGAAGATTCTTCCAGAAAATGACCGACCACCTAAGATCAGAGATCTGCTTAGAAAGTTCAAAGGGAGAGCATGTTTCAGTGTTCTTGACTTGACATCTTCGTTTTACCAAGTTCAACTGGAGGAAGAAAGTATGCAGTACACTGGATTCCTATTTGACCAGACGTCATGGGTCTTTGTGAGAATGCCTTTTGGAATGGTCAACAGTGGACCAGCACTCATTCGAGCACTTGATAGCAAGCTCACTGACGAAGTAAAGGAGAATGTAATCTGCTACATTGACGATTTAATTGTATCTTCACCCAACGCCGCAGAACATTTAGTGCACTTGAGAAAGTTGTTTGAAAATTTAAGGGAAGCCAATATCAAGGTCAATTTTGGAAAATGTCAATTCTTGAAGAAGGAGATCAATTACTTGGGGCATACCATTGATAAAGATGGATATCATCCAAACATGCAGAAAGTAGATGCGATCACACGATTCCCAAAGCCAACTAAGGTGAAACAAGTCAGAGAATTTGTAGGCGCTTGCCAATTCATTAGCAGCCACTGTCCGAGATATTCTGAAATTATGGCTCCTCTGTATGATTTACTCAAGAAAAATAATAGATTGAAATGGAGTACCGCAGCAGACGAGACTTTTGAGAAAGCAAAGGAGATGCTCAGAAACAACGTCAAACTGGAGTACCCAGACTTTGAGAAGGTGTTCTATATAGAGTCTGATGCATCAAGAATAGGCATTAGTGCAGTCTTATACCAAAAAGACGAGGCAGGCAACAAGCACTACATTGCGTTCACTAGTCGGAAGTTAAAGAAACACGAGGAAAACTACTTTACGACAGAACTAGAAGCGTTAGCTTTTGTAACAGCTTTGCAAGCTTGGAAAAAAATGTTGCTGGGACACAAGGTTATCATTATTACAGATCACAAAGCACTTCAGTTTAAGCTGCAAACTGACATGTCTAGTGATAGATTGACACGTTGGGCTTTGTTCACCCAACAGTTTAACGCCACTATCGTCCATCAGCCTGGGAAAGATAACTTACTGGCTGATGCTTTATCACGTAACCCTATCAAAAATGTGCAGATACACCATGTACAATTGGAGCAGCAAGATCAAGAGACCGTTAGGAGGTTAGCCCGAATCGGTGTGTCACAGAAGAGACAAGCTCCAATCAGGAAAATGTACAGGTTCCTTAAGGGTTACATGGACAATACTGATGTTGACTATGCAGCTACACAGAGAGATTCACGACACTTTGTCTTGAGTGGAGACATCGTATGTAAGTATGCTGACTCTGCGCATACAAAGCTTCGAATAGTCGTGCCACCTAAACTTGTTGTCAATTTAGTGTGGGTAGCTCATCACGCAACTGGACATGCGGGTTTAGATAAAACTCTTGATACCCTTAAAGAGAGGTTTATTTGGACTAATACGCGTTCCAGCATTGCGAATGTCATTCGTTCATGTGATAAATTTCAAAGAGCAAAGTATGCTTCCGCTCTATTAAAAGGAAACCCTAAGGCGATGATTCCCTCTAAACCAAATGAACTCATGGCGACAGACATATTTGGTCCTTGTCCGAAGGGATATCAGGGTAATCAGTATCTGTTGGTTACCGTGGATGTCTTCTCAAAATTTGTAACAATGAGTCCCATGCAAAAAGCTAACACGAGGAACGTTGTAAGCAGACTGGAACATGCTGTATTTCCAAAAGCTGGTAAACCAGAATATTTACTTTCGGATCATGGAGCTCAGTTTACATCCTTAGAATTTGCTGCAGATATGGAGAGGCTTGGTATTAAGCACATATTTTCAAGCGTGCGATATCCGGAATCGAATTCTTCGGAAAGATATATGGCTGAATTTTTGAAATTCTGTCGAATTTTCTGTCCAAATGATCATTCTGGTTGGGTGAGATTTGTACCCCTTATTGAGGAATGTCTAAATTCTACAGTGCAGGAGAGCACAGGAGAGGTGCCAATGAGACTTCATCTAGGAAGAAACCCAGAACGGCCGTGGGAAAATCTGTTCAACCACGTTCCTAGAGATCCCGACCTAGGAAGGCAGCAGAGAATAGACAGAGCGAAGGAACAACTCCAGAAAGCAGCACAAAAACGACTGAAAAGAGTAGCTGGAAAACGTTTTGGTGCTCCCTTAGAAATTGGAAATCTGGTATTATTACGCAGACCTGTCAAGGCTGACGTGGGTAAGAAAATCTATCCCAAGTTTGGAATAGTGTTCATGGGTCCGTTCAGAATTACGAATGCTTATGGAAACAACTGTTATGAACTTTACGATGATGAGAATAATGTCGTTTATGGCAAGTTCAATGCTGGGAACTTGAAGAAATATTATCCAAGAGTAAGCCAATAATAATTCAATTTCGTGTTCAAGTGAATTGAGATATTTATAACACAGAGTTTAAAAACAATTTGCAACTGTTTTTAAAACGTGGTGAAGGGAGAATGCCCCCGGAAATTGAATTATATTGAGACCACGATGGCTGTATTGGAAAATATGAGTAAAGTTATGGATGTCATAGTTGTGACGTGGATACTCATGACGTAGGCACGGATGACGCAGATTTCATGTAAGCAGGCTGGTTGAGCTGAGATTCTTGGTGACGTCATGATTTTGTTCGAGAAAGATCTTAGATTTACGACGCAGTCGCAGGAAACAAGGTATTGTGTTAAGGAAGAAGCTACGCTATTGGAGGAGAGACTCGAACCAATGAACGATAGTTTGGAAGGAAGACGGAGATTGCTGAAACTACGATATTTAATTACTTTTGGCATGCAGATTTGTGGAAATCTATTTTCAGTTATGGCATTGATTTGGAATTTTGAAGAAATTAATTTTGAGTTTTTGAAATTTGAAAATCCGCCAAGTATAGCCAAAGTTAAAACTTCTAGCAATGACGCAGCAACAGGCTATGGAAGGGATGGATACGCCCCTTAAGAAGTTGATAAAAGGTCGTGCACAGGAGAGAGGAGCTCTCAGATCTCATATGTCAGATCGCATATATATTTCTGGTGATATATATATATAGTTATTTTCAAGTGATTCAGTGAAGTAAGTTGTCTTTAGCGTGGTTAAAGCCCGGCGCATCGAACGAACACGGAGCAGTTCCATTTCACGCTGCTCGAAACTAGGTGAAGTTGAAACGCTCACATTAACGTTTCCACCAGTCAAGATATCAAGCGCTAACTTCAGCCTTTGTTATAATTCTATTGGGCAGTATAACATTGAGGTGTGTAGAAGATTTGGACAATTTCACAGTGATACTTCGAAAGATATTGGAACTTTAAGGCTGCCAACAAAAGTGATTTTCTCGCCACATGAGAAACACTTTTAAAATTCCACATTATACACTACGGCTGACACGTGGAGTGCAACAGTGATATTGGAGAATACGTTTGGTATTACAACGATACATTCGACTATGGAACATTATAATCTTGCAGTGCTTTCGATGATTTTAACAGTAGTTGAGATGGAAGGCTAAGGCTTTAATGCAATTGGGACATATATCGTTGGAGTAAAGTAACAGCATGGAACTTCGTTAATCGTCTTTCTACAAAAGCGAGCATGTAGTGAACATCCAACTACACTCATGCATCGTGTATCCATCGCTGAATTATACCAGATAACAGTGGAAATATTTTCATACTCCACAACTATGAATATTTCTGCGGAAATAACTACAATAAACTTCATGGCGAATTCCTGCAAGAACTTCAGGGAACTTTCAAGAGAGGCCAGGGTTGTCCCGGCGCACAAAGAAGAGTTTTGCCAGAAGGATGTTTTTCGTATCCACGGAGCAGTGCAATTTCGGAGGAGGAAGCAGTTCGATTCTCCGAGGACGCTGATTCCAAATTCGAGGTCGGAGCACATCTTCACGCTGGTGAAATGGAACCAACAGCAGTTTTCTTTGAAAACTTTCCTCTGGATCTTCAATCAACAGATAAGGTAGTCGTGAACGTTTCTTGTATTATTTGAGTCTTGTAGCGATATCTGAGCAACCATTCTTCCCATATTTTTGTCCTATCTTTTGCCCCATTTTCTTGATTGATATTTCTGTACTCAGTACACTTCGATGATTTATGCCTTTTTCTTCGATTTTTGAGACATTGCTATGTCATTGGCATACTTAATAATTTTGGATCAGTTGAGACTGATGATTTAGATTCTTTCAGTAATTTGCATATTTTTGTAGTCACGATTTGACTGTAAAGTTAATGATTTGCTATGGCAGATTTGAATTCAGACAGCGTGTCATTTTATTAAAGTAATTCTATTCAGTAAATTACTTTGACCAATTTTCTGTCATCCTCAAGAAAGAAGAATGATTAAAAAATTTTAGAGCGTTAAAATCTATTACGATATCGACGATCTTTGAAATACTAGTCGTCTTATGAACATGATTGCAACATAGACATTTATCATTGCATTATAGACAATTTTATGAAATATGAACGTTAATTACAATTTATTGAATACACTATAGTAATGAACATTTGATAGGAGTTTTTCTCAATTATAGTTTGGAACAATAATGTTTGCATTCCACAATCTAATTGTATTCTATTCGACTATTCTTGCAGTTTAGTTGAACTTTGTTTGAAGATAGTATTTTTATACTGCGTTACTTTGAAGATATTAATCTCAATTTTGATAGACCAGGGAGGAGAGTCTAATCGTATTCGCTATTAAATTTATTTGTGATTGGCAAATTTTTACTTCATATCGATTCATGAATGAAACCCACGAAGGTTAAATAATAACAGTCATTATTACAATTGATGAATATAAGATTTTTTAAAGAGGAACAATGGATGTATAATCGTTAGTTCAGTGGACGTGTAAAAGTCGCTGTTGAGTAATGCCCTTGAATAATGAAGGAGGTTCCCACAATAATTAATGAAGTTGATGAATTAATAAGTGGAGGTTTTTGTGTGTAGTTTGGAAGATTTTTATGCCATATATATGAAGATATATGATGAATTTTGGGTCAATTGTTGTGCAATTTTGTGCGTTATAAGCGAAGTATTTTCCCGCTGATTGTATTGTTCTTGTTCTTTGAAAGATTATTCATATGAAGATACTGTTAAAATTAACAAGAGTGTTAAATAATTTGAGATAAAGATTTGGAATGGAGGTTACCGTCACAAATATTAATAATTATTATTAAACCTTATTAAACCTGAATTTGACAGTTAAATATAACTAACCTTCATTGGTCGATTATATCACCACGATTTGAGTAATTATCAACCGGATAAACGTGTGGTTTAATGTATTTCTTGTATAAATAATATAAACAATATAATATTGTAAAATAATTATGTAAATATCTTTGTTAAATAATTTAAAAGATAGTGATGAATAGAGGCGTGTATAAAATTTTCAATTGTCATTTGACATTGTTATAAACAATTTATTATTGTTATAAATAATTAATCAACTTTTGTTATTAACATTTAGAGTTTTTTTATACTCTAAATAACGCTAATTAAACAAGTGGTTTGAACAATTAATCATGATTTGGAATTGATGGAGTAATCCACTGGTGTTTGAATGAAGCATGTAAGACATTTGCGTGATAATATTTCAGTTGAGATGTGAACATTTACGTGTTTGAAAAGGAGAGCCAAGCTCTGAGGTAACACGCTTATGCTAGGGTCGAACGAACGGGAGTCCGCTTTGACAATGCAGGTGCATTGCAGCTGGCCCGGACAACTGTGTTACAGAGGCCAAGGACGTTCCATAATAGCCTTGTGGCTATAAATAAAATGTGAAGTATATAAACACGCAAAACAATTGATATATGTGTCTTATCCCAAATCCCGTTTCCATCCCCAGTGCATTATTATTTTACGTTGCTATGAGCTTGAGAAAGCTGAAACATTATATGTAGAGAATACAGGTCCTACAGGAGGACATGGTTATGTGGTCGATGGCTTCTGATTGCCACGTTGATTTTGTTGTTTATTTTTGTTAAAATCATTCTTTTTGTGAAATAAATTATTGTGCAGTTTAAAGTTTCTCGTCTTCGTTCTGGTTCATTTTAAATATCATGGTGGAGGTTATTGTGTGGGCATACTTTTAAGTGATCCAGTTGACAACCCAGTCCCCGAGATAAATTTAAGAGGTAAGTAAAGGTAAGTATGAACCCCCGTATATTTTGGTGTGTTCCACAATAATTTCTTGTTAACTATTGTGCTCTAATCTCGATAGTATCTGTCAGTGCCATTTTCATTGATGTAGCTGTGCCGGTGCGATTGATTATTGGCAATCCGATTGAGGGGGCGGATATCTGACAGCCTACTATCAGGATATCGGGTACAGTACTTCACCAATCCGTGTAGCTCTATAACCAATGATGAGCCTGTATGCTTAAGAATCCAAATATAGCCTTTTCCAAACAAAGCGGCTTTTGTTTTGAAAAGGTTATATTTGGATCTTTAAGCATACAGGCTCTTCATTGGTTATAGAGCTACACGGATTGGTGAAGTACTGGTGTTACATATCTACCATTTCAAGGAACTACTATTTGTCATGAGCAGCTGATCACCGTCACCATCTGTTTCTCTTCATTTTATTCTATTCTTATACCCTAAATTTTATGGTCCAGCATATTAGGTTTTAAACACGTATCTTATTACTGTGCTACGCTTTGTTTTTTGTTTTTTCAACAGCTGATGAAGGGGATAAAACATAATTAATCACCGAAACATGTACTGTAAACAAGTTAAATAATTAATTTTATCTGTATAGTATTGATTCAGGCAGATGTTCATTACTTGTTAATAACTATTGTGAATGTTAGTGAAATGTTTCAATTTTATAAGCCCTAATCCTATTGTATGTTCAGTTCCCACCATATCTCTATACTCATTTCTAGACTATTTTCAATTTAAAAAAAATAGGCTAATGAGATCACCTGTTGTCCGCGTGTGTGTGCTTGTGTGTGTGTGTGTGTGTGAGGTGTGTGTGTCCCCCCTAATAACTTCTAAACGGCTGGAGCGATTTCAATGAAACTCGGTAAGTTCATAGCACTATTCCGGACGACCCCGACCGTGACCTTCAAATTTTGTTACGTCTCACAAATCCAACACGGTGGCTGTGCGAAATATTTCACCAGCATTCAATATCTCCAAAACTATTGCCGATATCACCCTGGATTTTTTTACGGTGATAAAGGGAACTACTAGAAGTTCACCTATGTGACTTTTGAAAAACTGGTAACTACAAAACCAACATGGCGGCCACGCGAATTAGCGACTTTTAAATAGACGTTTCTCGCGATTTAACCAACCAAACGCAACAAAACTTGGTACAGTATATGTCTATACACATTGTAATGCACCGACATCTAACTTGGTTCAATTGTTTACATAACCACAAGATGGCGGATGTGCGAAATATTTCACCGGCATTCTATATCTCTGAGACTATTAGCGGTATCACCCTGAAATGTTGTACGGAGATAAAGGGCACTACTGGAAGTTCGTCTATAAGACTTTCAAAAACCGGTTAACTACAAAATGAACATGGCGGCCAAGCGAATTTGAACATTTTAAATAGGCCTTTCTAGCGATTTAATGTTCCAAACGCAATGAAATCTGGTACAGGAAATGTTTCTACACCTTGTAATGCACTGGTATCTAATTTAGTTCAATTGTTTACATAACATCAAGATGGCGGCTGTGCGAATTTTAAAATTAAGTTTTTTATTTCTTGTGTCGTAATCATGCGATCGACGTGAAAGTTTGAACAATGAACCTACGCAATAATTTTCCTTTAATGGTATATGACTCTATGGCCTATACATTTAACAATCCAACATGGCGACCATCCGAAATATTTAGACGGCTCTGAATATCTACGAATCTATTATAGCAATCAAACAGAATTTTTTTATGTTCATGGGGGCTATAAACTTGAGTTCACCTATAGGACTTTAAATAACCTGGTGATCACGAATCCAACACGGCGGCGACGCGAAGTATAAATATTCACATGGACTTTTCTCGCAATTTAACCATCCGAGTGCAGTGAAACTTGGTACAGTAAATCCTTATACGAATGTTAATCCACTGGCATCTAATTTATTTCAATTGTTTCAATAACCACAAGATGGTAGCTGTGCGAAATTTTAAAATCCCCTTGTTACTTTTTGTGCCATAATCATGCGATTGAAGTTTGAATGCGACACGTACACAATAATCTTCATGTAACAGTACATAACTCTAGGACCTACATACATAAAATCCAACATGGCGACCTTCCGAAATATTTAGTCGGTTCTCAATATCTACGAATCTATTACAGCAATCAAACTGAAATTTTGTATGTTGGTAGTGGCATTTAACATAAGTAGGATATATGAAAATAGGCTGTATAGTTCTTCACGGAACTACTTGTTACCGTATGGAAGGACCTTGTATGAGAATTCTCATCGTTCAGTATTCAATTACCAGTGCATTAATGGCGGGCTATAAGCGACAATATTAAAGATGATAATAATAATAATAATAATAATAATAATAATAATAATAATAATAGTGGTTTAACGTCCCTTTTAACTACTGAGGCTTTTGGAGACTCCGGGATATCGGAATTTTGCCCCGAAGGGGATGTTTAATGTTCCAGTAGGCTCCCTCGCATTTGAGCACCCTCAAATGCCGATTGACTGCGCCAGAATTCGATCCTGAAACCTTGGGCACAGCCGGTGAAAACGTTACCGCTGAGCCACGTAACCACGATCTCGTGGCAAGTACATCATGGATTTATAAAGAATGTTAGTGTACTATTAGTGTAGATTATAGTATGTAAATTTAACAAATGTTTGGTGATCATGCTGTATTTTTTATGTTTGACGATGTCGATATCTAAATGTTATATGTCAGAAAACTGTATCATAATAGGGGTCATTAAAGTACTACTTTTCATTACAACACAGTCTTTCCAACCAATCAGAGATCAATATTTCCATTCATTGATCAATTAGGAAAGGATAGCTTCTGACATGGACTCAAAATCCAACATGTCGGACATGAATTACATGATTTGAAAGTTGACAATGTAGCCTATATTGGATCAACCATTGTAGTTACAATGCATAAACAATCTGGGCAATATTGCAAAAGAAATAGCACTGTACCTTAATATCCGCAACTCCAATTTCTACACATTCTTAAAATTTCGCCGACAATTTTAGTGAATGCTGTTGTTGACATAAACACACCATAACTTTATGGAGGAAGCAGGCGTATGACATTAGTTCCACGGAAATTATAATCCAGCTCTCTGTTCAGTAAATGGATTTCTTATGCGAAACATTTCCGCCAGATGTCATAACTGTTCTATTTGGGACACAATTGATTTGCCTTCCGTTGACATTCTATACGCATCGAATTTGAAGAATAACTAGTTGATAATTCGATACATTTTAATTTTAAAGCGTTTGTAACAGCCTATTTTGTGTTATTTGACCAAAATAACAAAATGATCCAACATACTGTAGTACCTGTGCGCTATCTGTATGTGCTACTTCAGGATAAACAATGTTTCATAGCTTTGGGATTCATTATTGGGTAGAGATCAAATGCTGAGCCCAGATAATTCTCAAGAAGAAGAATTCAAGCGACAGAATCTCGACAGATATTTATGAATATTTATTTTAGAACATACACACATCAAAAAAAGTTTTGCATCACCTCGGTTCCAAGAGTTCCGGAACCGTTAAATACAAAGGGAATAGAGATCAACACAAACAACATTTCAGCTCGTTTTATTGCTCATGAGACCCACACATTGCATGTTGTACCATCATACAGCTAGACTTTCAGCATTTGTGGTCCAGATTGCAGTACACACCACTACCTCTAATACCCAGTAGCACGTCCTCTTGCATTGATGCATGCCTGTATTCGCCGTGGCATACTATCCACAAGTTCATCAAGACACTGTTGGTCCAAATTGTCCCACTCCTCAACGACAATTCGGCGTAAATCTCTCAGAGTGGTTGGTGGGTCAAGACGTCCATAAACAGCCCTTTTCAACATATCCCAGGCATGTTCGATAGGGTTCATGTCTGGCGAACATGCTGGCCACTGTAGTCGAGCGATGTCGTTATCTTGAAGGAACGCATTCACAAGATGTGCACGATGAGGTCGAGAATTGTCGTCCATGAAGACAAATGCCTCTCCAATATTCTGCCGATATGGTTGCACTATGGGTCGGAGGATGTCATTCAGGTATCGTAAAGCCGTTTCGGAGCCTTCCATGACCACCAGTGGCGTACGTCGGCCCCACATAATGCCACCCCAAAACATCAGGGAACCACCACCTTGCTGCACTCGCTGGACAGTGTGTCTAAGACGTTCAGCCTGACCAGGGTGCCTCCAAACACGTCTCCGACGATTGTCTGGTTGAAGGCATATGCGACACTCATCGGTGAAGAGAACGTGATGCCAATTCCGTGGGGTCCATTCAGCATGTTGTTGGGCCCATCTGTACCGCGCTGCATGGTGTCGGGGTTGCAAAGCTGGACCTCGCCATGGACGTCGGGAGTGAAGTTGCGCATCATGCAGCCTATTGCGCACAGTTTGAGTTGAAACACGACGTCCTGTGGCTGAACGAAACGCATTATTCAACATGGTGGCATTGCTGTCAGGGTTCCTCCGAGCGGCAATCCGTAAGTAGCGGTCATCCACTACAGTAGTAGCCCTTGGGCGGCCTGAGCGAGGCCTGTCATCGACAGTTCCTGTATCTCTGTACCTCCTCCATGTCCGAACAACATCGCTTTGGTTCACTCTGAGACGCCTGGAAACTTCCCTTGTTGAGAGCCCTTCTTGACACAAAGTAACAATGCGGACGCGATCGAACTGCGGTATTGACCTTCTAGGCATGGTAGAACTACAGACAACATGAGCAGCGTACCTTCGTCCTGGTGGAATGACTGGAACTGATCGGCTGTCGTACCCCCTCCGTCTAATAGGCCCTGCTCATGCATGGTTGTTTACATCTTTGAGCAGTTTTAGTGACATCTATGAACAGTCAAAGGGACTGTATCTTGGATACAATATACACAGTCAACGTCTATATGCCGGAGATCTGGGAACCGAGGTGATGCAAAACTTTTTTTGATGTGTGTATAATAAAGTTATAATTATCGTCGAACATAAACAGTCATATGCAATTCGCCTATGATGGTAACTAAGACATTCGTATGGAAATTATAAAACTCGCTTCGCTCCTTTTATAAACATACGCATTTCTTAATTATTGTCATTATAGGTTCGTTGCATAATGTACTATTATCTAAGACAGCGGATTATAATGCGACATTTTAATCCTATGTATGAAATCCCTAATTAAACAATCAATCTCTCTCAAAATATACGTTAATTTGACTACGTTCGTCGAGATGTGATGCATTTGATTCCCGTTGTGACGACAGACGTTCGTATTACAAATAATTCACACAATATAAACGAAAAGTGCCTGTAGCCTTAGTGTGGATTGACCCCGCGACCTTCCACGTGTTGCCTATAATTCCTGTGTAACACGCGCTACGGCACTTCAACTTTTACGACTTCAGGAGATTGGCTATAACTTATTTCTAGTACTGTACAACCGGTGGATGAGGTAAACAGCTTCAATTATGTGTCGATGGTTTCTTCTTGAATCATTCAACCTATCAACTCACTGTATAATTTAAACATTAGGGTAACTTTGTTTTTAAGCCTGGCTAGTTGAAACCAACTGACTTCTAGAACGCGGACCCTTCATCCTGAGTGCCAGGCACTCGTGTACTTGATTTATTTTACCATACATTATCTGCTCAGCCTCGCATCTACAGCCAGAATGACGTCCGAGATAGGAAGAGGGTGTAGGAAGTGCCGAGTGGACTATTCCAAGGTGTCGCTACTTGTTGAGAATTACGTGCAGAAGATAAAGGAACTCCCAGGACAACCATGAAACTGGTAGGAAATGCACCCGACAACTTTATAACCTGTGTAATGCAGATATGTCTGTATTTTTCATGGAATATAAAAACACTAGCGAACCCGTGCAAGAAATCTCGCATGTTCATAAACCAATAGGTTTATAATGAGAGACTAAAGGAGAAAGGTTGTTATGTTTTTATTTTAACCAAATTATTATAGGGTAGAGCGGGGCTATTCCGCTCATTTCAAATTGTAAACATTATAAATCAAAAACTATTCATTTCTCTAAGATGGAACCAACAGCAAAGCACACCTTATTTATTGCTTAATACATACGAATGTTGTCAAAATTCAGTTATAACAATATACCGGCTTGATGAAATAAAATATAAATCAAAGCAAAAATGACGAATCACAAATTTAATGGGGCTATTACGCCCATGCTTGGGGCTATTTCACTCACTGTAATAATGTCCTTTCCTCAACGGCATTTACCACAAATGAAGTTTTTCCTTCCTATAGCCGCAACATACATGACATGATACCAAGTTTCACAGTCTTTGCATTGAATCCAATCACCTTTTAATGATGACTGAGCGGTATAAAAAGTTACGCCACAAAATCCACATGGTGTTTCTTCCTTGTCAAAGTATTTTGGTCGTACGGATTGAAGGTCCCGGTCATTTGTCTTGCAAATGTCTCGAAAATGTTTTTGGCAACCTTTTCTTTACGTGCCTTATCATATTTTAAACTCCGTTTTGCCCTTCGTATCTGTTCTGGTGTGCATCCAAATCCTCTAGCTGCCAAGCATTTTAGCCGGGAAGATAAATCCGTCTCCTCTTGCATACTAAATGCAGTGGGATGACCCGGTGGTTTGTCCACTATGATTTTCTCCAAGGATCCTTGTCGTTTACGCAAATGAACACGATTTTTAAGTGTTGAATAAGGCACATTGCAAAGTCCAGCTGCACCTCTCATGCTCACATCGCCTCGTAATACACTTGAAATAGCTCGGTCAATATCTTCCTCCGTCCATTTTCGAACTGGCCCTTTCCTTTTATACGTCCGTACCATTTCTAACGTAACAAGAAAGAGATACTAATCTGCTATCTGAAATAATTTGGTTGCAATATTTTAACAAGAGAGAAGTCTTGGCTGAGCGGAGTAGCCCCCATATTTCTGGGCGGAGTAGCCCCAATTACTGTAATTTACAATAGCGCGTCTTATGTTGGCTGTGACCAAGAAAACGCATGGAGGAAAGAATAAGAGGAGATGCCCTGAGCTCGTATGAGTGAAGCCAAGCGCTGCAACCAAAGTGGGCGTAACCTTAACTCGTGTTCGGTGTTCTGTGAATTGCATGAGGCATTGTGCATGGCTAAACCTTATTTCGGCCTTGGTTTTTATCGCGCACCGGTTATGCAACTTTGGAAACGTAATAACAGTAGTGATAAGTTATTTAAAAAAAAACCTCTTCAATTCTAATCTCAGCATGTGTATGCCTACCCTATAGGTCTATACCAAAAAATAAAAATCATTCCTCTGGAAATCCCAAATTATCAAACGGCTGTCGGTCAATAATTACGGCAGGCCTACGTAATTAATCAATTCGAGGCTAATCGACAAGTTTCTACCCCCCACAAAGAAAATACCGCACGGTACCGAGACGTATAGGCTATACCGTATTTTTGTGCAAATATGCGTCGTTTTTAAATTGTTCTGTTTATTAATTTTGAGGTTCGTATTCTTGAATATCAAAATGTGTACGACCAATGAGTGAAAGTGGCTGTGCTCGAAATTAGGCCTAAAAACTGATGAATGCCCCAGCACCAATAAGAACATAAAACTCAATTAGGAGTAAATACCGTAATTAGTTCGGCATCATTAATTCCCAAGATGTTCCTTCTCGCATCTTCAGACACCTGTATTCAATTTGATCAGTGTTTCAGCGTACTATTACGTTTTGCCGCGTCTTCCTTACAAAACTAGCCTCGCAAAGGTGCTCTCATATTTATATATAATTGGCTTTTGAAACGATAACGCAGCTTATTTGTGCCAAGTACCGTGTTGTACAGAGTGTATTCTGCCTATCCAAGAAAAAATCTTGACTTGTCATTGCAGTTTTATGTCAATAAAATCCATTACTAGTTGGAGTGGTTTACGGCTTTAAGCATAGAGGCAGCCATTTTCTTGCAACCAAAGTGGGCGAGCCGTTTGGCTTCAGCAGCTTGCGCTAGGCAGCGCAGCGAAGGCATCTCCTCCCTTTCTTTCCTCCATGAGAAAACGCGCTACCTGCTATGTCAAGATGTAACCTAACCTTCAGACTGCCAGGCGCCACATTTCCGAAAAAAAAAAGCCGCTGCTGTGGACACTAATCCGTAAGTTGCAAGCACAAATTCTTAATGACGACAAATTCCACAACATAAACAACGTACCTTGCAGTATTCTCACTTTGTTTTACTCAACACTCAAGCTGTCACTCTCAAACAAACGATAGATGTAGTAGCACAGAGACCGAGGAACACACTGAACACAAAGGGCGATATCAGCTGAGCAGGGTGGCTGCTCAGTGCAACGTCAGGCTTATTTTGAGCTGGAAAGCCCCGTGAGTGAATTAACCCCGCCGTACCCTAGAACAATATTTACATTTCAGTTAGAATTCCAAGTTCTACGTTCCCTAACTTAAGAAGGCGATCACTGAAAAATGGATAATCATAACACTCATCGGTTATTCGATATTTATGAAATTATACGATTTGAGTACTCATTCCTTTGATTTACTGTTTCTGAAATACATGCAAAATGATAAAGGAATTACCTTAGAATGTTAAAATGACATGAAACAGGCGTCACAGCGACCAGAATGTGGAGTGGACAGCAGTTATGGAGCGTATTTTCCTACAGCAACAGAATCAGCAAATCGCACACATGATGGTGATGACCTTATATTCGATTAAAAGCATAGTAGTTACCACAAAAGTCATTGGTTGATTTCTATCAACTTTTCTGTCTATTTGGTCACACATATTTCAAAACCACTGAAATATTTTCATTAAAATAATTGGTGATTAAGTTGAGTACTTATATTTAGTCTAAGGATTATTTCGTTCATCGGCTTGTTTAAAAGAGGTCAATACATAGACAGTGAAAGGTCTCCTTTTCGGAGCTCGGGGAACATCCCTCAAGTTCGTCGTGAACATCCTTAAAGAACTTGGCATCATTGGCAATGATTTTGTAGCATATTGAGGGCCTCAATCCACGTACTAAATAATCATTTATATGGTGAATTGCAACGTTTATGTAGAGCGAACTATATAATAGAATCGGTTGGAGTTGAAAAGCATTCAGTTAACAAGCAGTTCCGTGATGAACTATACAGCCTATTTTCATATATCCTACTTATGTTAACTGCCACTATCAACATACAAAATTTCACAAGATGTAACAAGGAAATTTTAAAATTTCGCACAGCTGCCTTCTTGTGATTATGGAAACAATTGAAATATATTAGATGCAAGTGGATTAACATTCGTATAAGGATTTGCTGTAACAAATTTCACTGCACTCGGATGGTTAAATTGCGAGAAACGTCCATGTGAATATTTATACTTTGCGTCGCCGCCATGTTGGATTTGTGATCACCAGGTTATTTAAAGTCCTATAGTAGAACTTAAATGCATAGCCCCTATGAACATAAAAAAATTCAGTTTGATTGCTATAATAGATTCGTAGATATTCAGAGCCGTCTAAATATTTCGGATGGTCGCCATGTTGGATTGTTAAATGTATAGGCCATAGAGGCATGTACTATTAAAAGAAAATTATTACGTAGGTTCATTATTCAAACTTTCACTACGATCGCATGATTACGACCAAGAAATAAAAACTTAATTTTAAAATTCGCACAGCCGCCATCTTGAGGTTATATAAACAATTGAACTAAATTAGATACCAGTGCATTACAATGTGTATAAACATTTCCTGTACCAGATTTCATTGCGTTTGGTACATTAAATCGCGTGATAGGTCTATTTAAAATTTTCAAATTCGCTTGGCCGCCATGTTTGTTTTGTATTTAACTGGTTTTTGAAAGTCTTATAAATGAACTTCCAGTAGTGCCCTTTATCTTCGTACAAAATTTCAGGGTGATACCGCTAATAGTTTCAGAGATATAGAATGCCGGTGAAATATTTCGCACATCCGCCATCTTGTGGTTATGTAAGCAATTGAACGAAGTTAGATGTCGGTGCATTACAATGTGCATAAATATATACTGTACCAAGTTTTATTGCGTTTGGTTGGTTAAATCGCGAGAAACGTCTATTTAAAAGTCGCGAATTTGCGTGGCCCCATGTTGGTTTTGTAGTTACCAGTTTTTCAAAAGTTACATAGGTGAACTTCTAGTAGTTCCCTTTATCACCACAATAAATTCCAGGGTGATATCGGGAATAGTTTAGGAGATATTGAATGCTGGTGAAATATTTCGTACAGCCGCCATGTTGGATTGGCAAGACGTAACAAAATTTGAAGGGCACGGTCGGGGTCGCCCGGATTATTGCTATGAACTTACTGAGTTTCATTGAAATCGCTCCAGCCGTTTAGAAGTTATTAGGGACACACACACACACACCTCTCTCTCTCTCTCTCACACACACACACGGACAAAAGGTGATCTCAGAAGCCTATTTTTTCAAAATTGAAAATAGGCTAAAAATGGTCTTTTTTAAAGAATGTACGGTATATTGTGAAGTATTGACCCATGGGCCTTGGAACGGCATAGGAAAGAATTAAATCAGCCGTCTGAAAAGTCCGTTCGATTTCCTAACCCTTACACTACAAATTTAATAAAAATTCGACACGGTTGAATATGAAACTATAATGTAAAAAATGCCGTAAACAGCTGTTGCGCGCGCTCTCGTCCTCGACGAGAGCAACATTTAAGGCATCAGCAGGGTAAGTGTTAATACTTTTCAGATACGGTGGATTCAATTATATGATATTTACGCTGGGCAAACCGTTAAAAATATCATTATATTATGGTTGCTTCTGCGTCCATGAATGTGTACGCTTCCGGGTGCATGCCTATATTTTCTTTCAGTGTACTAATGGCACCAATAACTTCTGACGAGAACACTTCCTGGCAAAGTTGGGGATAGGCGAAAATAGGCAGAATATGCAGGTTTTCGTAAAAGGATCAGACCTCATTTATTGCGAGAAAGTATTTTATAATTGGAGCTTAATTAACTTTGTTTGTCATAATTTTATGCATATTTTAAACATTTTTTTGTCTTATGGGACGGTAACCTTCTCGTCATTAGTGTTCCATTTTAGCCTATTTTTCACATTTTGCAAAAATGAGGAAAAAGTAGACTTATGAGATCGATCCGGGAAAATGTGTGTCTCTCTGTCTGTCTGTCTGTCTGTCTTAGATTTATTAGCACGCTATTTTATTTTGTGATATAATTTTAATTTTGATAATGCGGAAATTATAATGATAATAATTATATAGTGTCACTAGCAACCCGCCCCGGCTTCGCCCGGGAACAGTTATGAATGTGCAAGGAATTCCTGTCAGACGTAATTTAAGATTGGCGAGGTGCATGATACACAAATCCCCCTTCCGTCCAAACTAAAAACACTTATAGTGGGCGATGTATCGAAGATAGAGATATGCTCTCGCGGACTTTTTTTTGTAGAATTTCTCACGCTGAACAATTCTTACACTCATAATATAATGATATTTTTAACGGTTTGCCCAGCGTAAATATCATATAATTGAATCGACCGTATCTGAAAATTATTAACACTTACCCTGCTGATGCCTTAAATGTTGCTCCTCACCCCTGTGCTGGCTGATTTCCAGAATTTATGGCTACGTTTGCAATGGCACAAAATGAATGTGGCTTGAGTTACATCTGTTGTAGCGGAACACGCCTGGGAAATAGATCACGTAATTCGATTCGTTTTTCTGAGTATACAGTAAAATCTATCAAAATATTCTTGCAGAAGATAACATGAAAAATGAGATGGTATGTAATGAATACACAGCCAACTTTCTTAAATACCTATGTTACATGCTTTGTGATCAGAGCAGAATAGCATTAAGTCATTGACTTGCTGCCTTTCAGCGCCGTGTTCCGTACTAAATGTTGGCCGCACTGCAAGATTTCCGCGTGTATCAAGTGCTATTGTTAATTACATTTGTACAGGGGGTTAGGTGGTTCTTATGTTCCAAATCCGTTTTAAAATAAAATTTCATGTGAAATATTAATTCTGGACGGCTTTATGCCGCACTAAACTGACCACGGAGCTGAAAGGCATCAAGTCACGTTTCCAAATTTGATTTGAAAAATACGTTTATTAAATTAAAATTGATATTCCGCTAACACAAATATAACCTGAATAGTTGCTTCAAAACATAGATGACTAATATAGTGTGTGTGTTAAGTTCTCTTCTGTCAATTACGTTTTATCTGTGTCCTGAAAAGTAGTGAAAATTGACCTAACATTTAGAGTGCGGGCGCCGTAATTTTACGTTTGAAGGTAACTTTTTAAAACTGCGGCGAGCGTAATATTACGTTGATCGATTTCTCGCGCTTTGTGTTGGAGACGAACGTAATATTACAACTCTAGCACTCGTGTGTGTATGCCAGTAACACGGCCGACTGAATGCTAGCTGCGCTCATACCGACCTAGACAATGAGACCTTTTTCATGAAATCTTGTTAGTTACTCAACTGCTCACACAGCGCTGTTAACCAAGCATTGCACGACTAAGATCTCTACTTAGTGTAAAACAAAGTCCCCGATTCTTGGATATCACGGGTAATCTCGAGAACCATTGGATGGATTTTGATGCGGCTTTCACCATTCTGTACAGGTAATATCGAGGAAGATTTCTGTAGAAAATAATTTATTTACGATCAAAGGGAGCCAAGCAGTAACGATTTTAGATTTCAGTGAATAGGTCGAAGAAAGAACTTGACGTCCGTGCGCTTTTTAAGCTTACGCTGGACAAACCGTTAAAAATATCAATATACTATGAGTGTAAGAATTGTTCAGCATGAAAAATTGTACAAAAAAGTCCGGGTGAGCATATCTCTATCTTCGATACATCGCCCACTATAAGTGTTTTTAGTTTTGACGGGAGGGGGATTTGGCTTGCACCTCGCCATTCTTAAATTACGTCTGACAGGAATTCCTTGCACATTCATAACTGTTCCCGGGCGAAGCCGGGGCGGGTTGCTAGTGACACTATTATATTATCATTATAATTCCCACAATATCAAAATGCAAATTATATCACAAAATAAAATAGCGTGCTAATAAATCTAAGAGAAATTAGACATACCTTGCACCTCGTTACAGTTGAATTCGATCAGAATCACTCGGTTTTCATTACAGTTTATGCATTTTTCTGCTGAACGGTTTGGATGTTCGGCAACAGGAAACTAGGACTGTTATTTACTTAAAATATTCATTTTTGTATTTTTGTACTATTTGTGTTCATGATTTCATTACATTGTCAGAATTACCGACAGTAGTGGCTACGCTGGCTAAAGCGCAGTGTTAGGCCATGGGGCCAAGCTCTCTGCTGACTCGGTAGACGCGTGGGTTCGAGCCCCACCGTCGGCCGTCCTTGAAATGATTTTCCGTGGTTTCCCATTTTTCAACACCAGGAAAATGCTGGGACGGTACCTTCTAACAGGCCACGGCCGCTTCCTTCCACATCCTTGCCCAGTTTCAGTCATCTTCATCCATTCCATCTCTCATCCTGACGCGCAGGTCGCCCACGGGCCTCTCAGGAGGCCACACGAAAAAAAAATTGTCAGAATTAATGCTTTAATTAGTAGGGTATACTATTCAGTGTACCTATTATAAATAAAAACCGTGAGGTTTCTCACCTCCCCATATTACGAAACCCGGTTGCCTAATACGGGGAAAGTGCACTTTTAAAGTTAACAATAATATCAGGGGGTATTGCAACATCAAACGTGCCCATATTTGTAATATACACAGTATATCGCCTGAGGTTTACATTGATGAGAAATCCAAAATTATTCCGTTCCTTCTTATGTCTAATGTGAGCCCTATAAAAAAAACTCCCCATATTTGGTGACTTTCCTCTCAGAACTCAGGAAGTCCTTTCTAGCAGCGTTACTAGCAGCTTTCAAAGTTTCAAGGTAAGAAAGAAAATATTCCTCTAGCCAGTTTAGGCGACTGACATTTAATGAGAAAAAATGCCCTTTATCTGGATTTCTAGACTGAATATGATGATATGTGATGCTTATGTCATGCATAGCGAACCATTTATTAACGTTTTTCAAAAAAAAAAAAATGGTTGCTTCTGCGTCCATGAATGTGTACGCTTCCGGGTGCATGCCTATATTTTCTTTCAGTGTACTAATGGCACCAATAACTTCTGACGAGAACACTTCCTTGGCACGCCGAACATTCATTTTTTTCAAATTTAGTGAGTTCGATGTGTTTTTTAGTGAGGTGTCTGACCGGTTTGACGATCTCACCCTTTTGTATTGTGTATAGTAATGACAAGTATTTCCCTGAAATTATTCCAGTACCATCAGTCATCTCTCGTTACAGAAACTGCGTTCTAATGTTTTTATTAGAATGTGACAATGATCAAAACTAGGGAATACATTCCTAGACTCGTCGTATGGGTGATTGACCATTGGTTGCAAATTCCCTCCCCCTAAATGCCTCATCATTGTAGTGTTAGTTTTGTGATTATCAGAGACAGTTATTATAATTATGAAACCGCATTGTTCAACCTCGAGAATAACGTCCAGCAGGAGTTAATGTAAGTCCCGTCCTGACAGCTGCTTCGTGAAAAAAAAAAAAAAAAAAAAAGGCACACGGTATTTGATAATTTGTCGAAAGATCTCTTAGCACAAAACACAGCACACGATTGGCTGCTACTTGTTCCCGGCTGTAATTTTCATCCTCTCTTTCCTTTTGATGAGACGGTGCTGAAGTTGTGTCCTTGTACCCGAAGAAGGTGCAAGGTATGTCTAATTTCTCTTAGATTTATTAGCACGCTATTTTATTTTGTGATATAATTTTAATTTTGATAATGCGGAAATTATAATGATAATAATTATATAGTGTCACTAGCAACCCGCCCCGGCTTCGCCCGGGAACAGTTATGAATGTGCAAGGAATTCCTGTCAGACGTAATTTAAGATTGGCGAGGTGCATGATACACAAATCCCCCTTCCGTCCAAACTAAAAACACTTATAGTGGGCGATGTATCGAAGATAGAGATATGCTCTCGCGGACTTTTTTTGTAGAATTTCTCACGCTGAACAATTCTTACACTCATAATATAATGATATTTTTAACGGTTTGCCCAGCGTAAGCTTAAAAAGCGCACGGACGCCAGACTATTTTTTCGACCTTTTCACTGAAATCGTTACTGCTTGGCTCCCTTTGGTCATAAATAAATTATTTTCTACACAAATCTTCCTCGAGATCACCTTTACAGAATGGTGAAAGCAGCATCAAAATCCATCCAGTGGTTCTTGAGATTACACATTTAATATACGTACTGTACAGCTGATTCCTTATCGCGCCTATAATGGGAGGGGTGTGCGCTCTACCGGCAACGAGTAGAAACTTTCCAATTACATGTTATACATGGGTTCTAACTGGGAATGTCAAGGCCGGTATAGAGCGCAGCTAGCATTCAGTCGGCCGTGCCAGTAAGCATGAAGTTGCACATACTATCGCTAGATAGCACCACGTCACTGTTCAGCGGAAGAATATCGATCTGTTCGAAAGTAAGCGATGCAAGTTCAAGTAGGTCAAATCTGTATCCCTTTCCTTTGTTTTTATTCTTTGTGGACTGATTTTTCTTTCGCAAAAACGTTGAGTTTATTCTATGACTAGTAGTGTATATATATTAGGGGTTATAATTCGCATTACAGATTCTGAATCTGACGCAACCGAAGAGACAGTTCTCCCTTCTACTTTTGCCAGCGCGCCCGCTCGTTCGAGGACGAGAGCGCGCGCAACAGCTGTTTACGGCATTTTTTACATTATAGTTTCATATTCAACCGTGTCGAATTTTTATTAAATTTGTAGTGTAAGGGTTCGGAAATCGAACGGACTTTTCAATTTGTTTGTAACTCAAGCCACATTCATTTTGTGCCATTCCAAACGTAGCCATAAATTCTGGAAATCAGCCAGCACAGGGGTGAGGAGCAACATTTAAGGCATCAGCAGGGTAAGTGTTAATACTTTTCAGATACGGTCGATTCAATTATATGATATTCTGGACCCTTGTGGTCTCCTGGAATGTCGGGCATATGTCCCTATGGACATATATATATTAGTTAATTATAACAATTGCCCCATTTAATTGTGATAATTAACTAATACATGTATTTTTTTCGAGGAATGTATTTACATATTTATATCTTGTACCCCGCCTATTCATTGGGCACAATCTTGTTGACCGACTGAATAGCTACTAATGAGAAGTAAGAATATCGGAATGCCACTACGTAGACACTATTTACAGATCACCACAAAAACACAGCAATATTCACAGGATCCCTTAAGACCCCATTGGCCCAATGGCCTCTGCAGGTGTATACAAAACTGGACTCTCATGTGTACAAGTATATATTAGCACGACTAAACGAAGTGTAAGAACATCCTTGACACGGCAGTCAGCAACAAATAGATATATCTGTTGTAGCGGAACACGCCTGGGAAATAGATCACGTAATTCGATTCGTTTTTCTGAGTATACAGTAAAATCTATCAAAATATTCTTGCAGAAGATAACATGAAAAATAAGATGTTATGTAATGAATACACAGCCAACTTTCTTAAATACATGATTTAAAACTTCCACACGCTCAGAACGTCGAAATAGCACGCCAAATCTTAGAGAGAAGCCATTGAAATTCAGAACAAGTAATTCCGTGAAGAACTAAATAGCCTATTTTCATTTATCCTACTGGTCTTACATATGAAACGAGAAATGAAAAAGGAGATTAAAAAAAATCCTCTCGGCACGCCGGAAGGCGGAGGTAGATTTCTCCGGGCAAACTTGGGGATAGGCGAAAATAGGCAGAATATGAAGGTTTTCGTAAAAGAATCAGACCTCATTTATTGCGAGAAAGTATTTTATAATTGGAGCTTAATTAACTTTGTTTGTCATAATTTTATGCATATTTTAAACATTTTTTTGTCTTATGGGACGGTAACCTTCTCGTCATTAGTGTTCCATTTTAGCCTATTTTTCACATTTTGCAAAAATGAGAAAAAGTAGACTTATGAGATCGATCCGGGAAAATGTGTGTCTGTCTGTCTGTCTGTCTGTCTGTCCTTCTGTCCTGTCTGTCTGTCTGTCTGTCTGTCTGTCTGGCTGTGTGTGTGTCCCCCCCCCCCTATCAACTCCTAGACGGCTGCAGCAATCAAAACCAAATTTAATATGAGTAAAGATGTGCACCGGAATAGCTCACGTCCATATTTGAAAATGATGTCAGTGCTACCAACTGCTGAAAAAACGCACTAGAAATTTGAGCTCCATGTTGGATATCTCGCAAGGTATGCATGGGAGCTATTCCAAAATTGGTACACATGCAGATAATACTATTTCAGTTTAATTTCCAGGAGGCCAACAACGACAGTGTTGCCAAAATAATTTAAAGCCTTCTGATAAGTCCAATGTTTAAATGCATATAACTTCTACACTATCAATTGGATTTCAACCAACTTTTGTATGTAATATCTGTACATAAACAGATATGATTGAGCGTATTCTCAAGTGCCACCAGGGCTGCCAACTGTTAATAATTGCTCTCTCTATTTTTTTATCCAAATACCAATATATCAGAAAGTATGCAAGCCAACAGCTTTAAACTATGCACACGTATATTCTGACATTTTAGATTAATTTTGAGTAACTTATATACGTCAGTTCTACCAACGTGATTATAAGCCTGCTGATAGTACCAATTTTTAAATACATGTAACTTCTATACTATCAGTTGGATTACAACCAAATTTCGTATGTGCTATGTGTACCATAACAGAATGACTGTAAGTATTGTTAAGAGCAATCAGGGCTGCCAACTGTTAATAAATGCTGTCTATATTTTTTACCCTAAAGTATGCAAGCCAACAGCTGTATACTTTGCACACGTATAGCACCTGACATTGTAGATTAATTTGGAGTAATTAATACAAGGCAGTGCTGCTAACATGATGCTATGCCTGCTGATATGTCCAATTTTAAAATACATGTAACTTCTATACTAACAAATGGATTTCATCCAAAATTGGCAGAACAAGATAACATAATATTTCAGATTATTTCTGACCAGCACACGCATGGTATTGTTGGCAACATGCTTTTACGCGTGCTGATAGATCCAGTGTCTAACTGCATGTAACGTCCATTTGACTTCAACCTAATTTTGTATTCTCTACCTTAAGAGATGGAACTAAGAATATATTCAGTCACCAGGGCTGCCAACTGTAGTGCTCTATTAGGCTACATTATACCAGGTATATTTTGAACTAATTTGATATTTCGATATTAACAACTTAATTTTGTCATTATTCTAGATAGGTTCATATACTGTAGAATAATCATTGGCATGAAAAGTAGGCTGTATAGTTCTTCACGGAACTTCTTGTAATACTTGTGGTCACACTGTCCTTAGGCAAGGTTTCGGCACTGATGTGTTACTATCTAACGGTCTACCGGGTGAGTTAGCCGAGGCTGCTGGCAGTCAGTCACATGCGGGAGGTGAAGAGGTTTGAATCCCCCC
Organism: Meconema thalassinum; assembly: GCA_946902985.2. Lineage (NCBI taxonomy): Eukaryota > Metazoa > Arthropoda > Insecta > Orthoptera > Tettigoniidae > Meconema > Meconema thalassinum. The sequence goes on from OX336391.1 coordinate 222,988,813, forward strand.
GCCGGCAACCTTGAAGATGGTCTTCTGTGGATTCCCATCTTCCCTCCAAGGAAATGCCGGGGTTGGTCCCTAACTATAGGCCACAGCCGCTACTTTCCAACTCCTCGTCCTTACTTTCAAACTTTCTTCCCCAGACAACATTCCACACGTTACGGTACTTGCAGCTCACCCCATGGGTGTCCGCCTAGAAGCAGCTACAAAATGGCGAGCCGAACATGTCCTCAGACACTCCCGGCACTAAAAGCCATACGCTAAAAATAATAAAAATAAAAAAATAAAAATAAATTATCTAACGGTCTGTTACTTCTTCACGCAAAATTGTATCTCCCGCAGAGATTTTGGTTAGTTCCTCAGGTTTGGGGCAGCGACAACGCGGTCATGTAGCCCCGAGTACTTTGGGTGTGTGTAGAATCTGTCTGATAAACGGTGTTAGTTGTGATGGCTGTATTGGTCTGTAATTCAGGTACGGACTGCAGACGGTCAATTTCAAGTAGCAGTTCCTAATTTTGCTTCCAAATATTACCGTCAACGACACCTAGCTGTAAACGTGGCTACTAGATGCCTCCGTAACCAGCTACTCGCAACGAACGTTAGAACTTCCCCTCCAAAGGAAGGCATACTAAGGGATTTTTAGCGTTCTTAGAAAATCCGTCGACTTCGGCCGGCTTTGAACCCACGACCTTGGGCATAGAAGTTCAGCATGCTACCAGGTATCTCACCGAAGACAGTTCCCTCAGACTCAGATGGAACAAGATGTTCAGTAAAGAACATATAGCCTACTTTCTCCTAAATGTATGAGTATAGTTATAACTCGTTGTTGTTATCAAAGAGTATAATAGAATCATTTCTTGCTTGAAGACCTTAGAAACTATTTACCTCTACCAAACGCCACAACCTAGAAAAAAAACTACAACCATCATTGAAGAAAGATAGATAAGAAGTATCTCAAGAATGTTATGGATCTGGAGACATAATCGACCGGACTGGCTGCGTGGCTCAGTGGTAACGTTCTCGCTTGCTGGGCCCTAGGTTGCAGGTTCGTATCCTGGCGCAGTCAGCTGGCATTTGAGGGTGAACAAATGCAAGGGAGCCGTTTCAGTAGATTTACTGGAATGTTAAAGGTCCCCTTCCGGCCAAAATTCCGGCACTCCGGCGTATCTAAAAGCAGCACTAGTTAAAAGGGACGTAAAACAAATAACACTATTAGTATTGTTATTATTACATAATCGACCTGCCGTGGGCAACATCCAACTTTGAGTTGAGGCATGTCTTTACACGTCTGGTTGTGCCTGGCTTTCAGAACCCTAATTGAATTACCAAATCTTTCCATGACCCTACAGAGACGTGTGTATCCAAACTATGTGGATATTTTCGATTGCTATTTGCCTGAAATAAAAGTATTAATTAATAACCTGAACTAGCATCAACGGCTAGAATTCAGTTACTATGTGAAATCGTTTTGTTCTTTACTTCAAATAACATTTTCAAATAACGCACAATAGGCTGTTACAAACCCTTTAAAATAAAAAGTAAAAATTTATCGTAGTATCATCTTGCCATTCTTCAAGTTCGATGCGCATAGAATGCCAATGGTATACGGTACTAACCAATAGAGTCCCACGTAGACCAGTCGTGACATCTAGTGGGGATGTATCGAACAATATAACCCTAACAGGGCGAGTGCATTCTAGTGGCCATAAGAATAAACTTTTCAATAAAATCTTAATAAAAAGTTAATAAGTAGGCCGGCGTGCAGTTACCTTTTTGGCTGCTAGATGTCTCGAGCAAATCTGCTGGTGAATTATGTTTTAATTAAATATATATTTTCCACCGTAATATGCAAAATATAACGCTTAATTTTAAAACGCTGAATCATTACAAAACAATAAATATATAAAATTTCAAGCAAAAAAAAAAAAAAACTCTGATGGGGTTTGAACCATATGCATATGAGTAATAGGCCAACGCTTTACCACGGAGCCATTTGTGCCAACGAACATCGTTCTATATAAAATGACTTACATATAACTTGTTAGCAAATAATGATTTAGACTAAACGATTTCATCAGTGGAGTATATTATTTATTTATAAAGCATTTCATAAAAAGTTTATTTATTTTGTATCAGTACGCTATATTGCATGCAATACTCAAATTAGTTAAATATAAGTCAGGCACAAGATATCCGCTGCCATCTTGTCTTCTTACCGAGACGGCTCAGCTTTTTAAAATCACTTCTGCACTATAGTATTACAAAATAAACTTTTAATTTCGAACGTGCCTCTTCCTTTAGAATAGTTAAATCGATTCTCGGCTCGATAATCGGAACTGGTGGGTCCCATGATATGGATTATAAAGTTTGTATAATTCGCACGGCTGCCATCCTGAAATGATACGGCGGATGACCTTGTAGTTTGGTCACAAGACGCGTCCTATATGCAGGTATGTTATTACCAAATTTGGTAGAGATCGGATAATTTGGTTAGACACTATTTGATTTTACGTTTTGAACGTTTGAGTGGCCGCCATTCAGTTTTGGTAAAGATGGCGGCGATATAAAAGATGACACTGAGGTGCCCTTTGCTTGTTCTATCTCTGTACCAAATTTCGTTCAATTCGGTTTCACCGTGTTCGAATTGATAGGGGGGACAGACATTCAGAGTACACACACTCACACACACAGACTCACACACACACACACACACACAGCCAGACACACAATTTTTGGCCCTGTAGTGATCTCATAAGTCTACTTTCATTTTTTGCAAAAATCGAAAGTAGGCTAAAAATGAATGTGATCTCGTGCAATGGTGTTGTCATGGCAACGTCTGATGGCTCATCCCTCGTCAATTCAGTAGTATTGTCATGGCAACCTCTGATGGCACTTGGCATTTTCTTCTAATTCCGAAATCATTTTGCTCATCCCTTGGCGTAATGGTGGGTCATATCAAAACTTCTTTCAGACAAAAGTTTTAGGTAATTCTTAGGGGAATATTGACCATTTCGTACGGTTTTGATATTGTTACTTTTAAGAGAGATATGATTAATGTTTCCTGAAAAAAACACTTTTTCCCACCCCTTTGGTCAATGGTTGGTGCTATAAAAAAACTCTTCAAACATAAATTTTTGGGCTTTATCCGACACATAGTATGAACTTTAAACGGATTCTATATTTCACATATTAAGAGAGTTATAGCAATATTTCACTTTTTCGATAAAAGCCCCCCATTTTCACCCCCTTCGACCGATTTAGCCCAGTAACGAACTCGACCGAGATTTATAGGTATACATATTCGGCAAAAAATTCAAAGTGATTGGTGCAAAATTACGGCAGTTATCGTGTCCACAAGAAACTGATATACATATATATATACGAGGCACGTCCAAAAAGTAAGCTCCGTTTGGTAATAAAATTAAATTGTGTACAGATACAGAAAAAATATTTATTGCACAACATTCTACACCTCTTAAACTACTTTTCCACGTAACTGCCGAACTTTTGCAGGCATTTGTCATAGCGTGGCACAAGTTTTTGGATACCTTCTTCATAGAAGTTTGCCGCCGACCCATAAACGAGAGTGAAGACACCCCTTAAGATATCCTACTGTTTGGCCATCACTGTTAGGCAAATTGCGTATGTGGTCAGGAGAACTCCTAAACCTACGCAGTTCTCCTGGTAAGCACGCAATTTGCCTAACAGTAGTGGCCAATCAGTAGGATATCTTAAGGGGTGTCTTCACTCTCGTTTACGGGTCGGCGGCAAACTTCTATGAAGAAGGTATCCAAAAACTTGTGCCACGCTATGACAAATGCCTGCAAAAGCTCGGCAGTTATGTGGAAAAGTAGTTTAAGAGGTGTAGAATGTTGTGCAATAAATATTTTTTCTGTATCTGTACACAATTTAATTTTATACCAAACGGAGCTTACTTTCTGGACGTGCCTCGTATATATATATATATATATATATATATATATATACATAAATTATACATAAACTTTTGAACTGACGGTGGTTTTGGGGTCTGGGGGATGTGAAACGTGAAGATATGTCGAAATTTTCCGGAAGTCGAAACATGGTACCCATTGCAATAGTTAGCTTTCTAATGAAATCTACCTTAAACTCTATCACCGTACAAAATTTCAGGGTGGTATCTGTTACTGCTGTGGAGATATAGACTGCCAGTGAACTGTTTCGCAACCGCGGATTGGTGAAACGTATTAGAATTTGAAGGACACGGTCAAGGATGGACGAGGTAGTAGTATGCACTTACCGAGTTTCATTGAAATCGCTTTGACCGTTTAGATGATATTAAAGGGGAGGAGGGGGGCACACACAGACGCACATACGCGCACACACGGGGAAAAATGTGATCTCATAAGCCTATTCTTTTTCATAAATGAAAACAAGATGTTTATTAAAGAACATATAGCCTACTTTCTCCTAAATGCATGGGTATTGTTATAACTCTTTTTCCTTTTCAAGGAGTATAATTGAATGTTGGTTGTAGTATTGTTGAAATACAACGTGTTATATGGATATTAGACATAAATATTAGGTGCCCTTTCCTAGTGCTACCTCTGTACAAAATTTCATTCAATTCGGTTTCACCATCTTTGAATTGATATGGTGAATCGATTTGCACACATACATTGCCGCTATCTGCAAACTATTGGGCAGATGACCCAGTAGTTCAGTTAAAAGATGCTCCCCACAAAAGGGCATGTTGTTGAAAAATTTGGTAGAGAACAAATGATTAGGTTGGTCGTAATTTGATTTAAGCTTTTAACATTTGGGTGGCCACCATTCCGTTTCCGTCAATATGGCGGCGATATAAAATATGACTCTGACCTACCCTTTGCTAGTGCCACCTCTGTACCAAATTTCGTTCAATTCGGTTTCACCGTGTTTAAATAGATAGGGGGAATCGATTTGCACACAAACATGGCCACCATCCGCAAATAATTGGGCTGATGACCATGTAGTTTGGTCCCAAAAAATTCATACGTAAGGGTATAACGTTGCAAAAATTGGTAGAGATCAGATGATTAGGTTGGTCGTAATTTGATTTAAGCTTTTAATATTTGGGTGGCCGCCATTACGTTTTCGTCAAGATGGCGGCGATATAAAACATGACACTGAAGTTTTCATTGCTAGTGCTACCTCTGTACCAAATTTCGTTCAATTCGGTTTCACCGGGTTTGAATTGATAGGGGGGATCTATTTGCACACATACATGGCCGCCATCTGCAAACTATTGGGCTGATGACCTTGTAGTTTAGTCAAATGATGCTCGCCTTTTGGTAGTTCTACCTCTGTAGCAAATTTCGTTAAATTCGGTTTCATCGTGTTCGAATTGATAGGGAGGGGGGGGGGGGGGACAGACATTCAGAGTAGGCTGCACACACTCACAGACACACACACACAGACACACAATATGTTGTTGCAAAATTAGGTGGAGATCGATGATTAGGTTAGTCGTAATTTGATTTAAGCTTTGAACATTTGTGTGGCCGCCATTACGTTTCCGTCAGGATGGCGGCGATATAAAACATGACACTGAGGTGCCTTTTGGTAGTTCTACCTCTGAACCAAATTTCGTTAAATTCGGTTTCACCGTGTTCGAATTGATAGGGGGAGGGGCAGACATTCAGAGTACACACACTCACAGCCACACAGACACACACACAGAGACAGACACACAATTTTTTGCCCTGTGTTGATCTCATAAGTCTAGTGATGTAAAATACCCAGGGTATATACTCGGATAAATACCCAATTTGGGTAAATACCTGGGTATTTTAAATTTTCATCAAAAATCCTGTTTCGTGGTAAGTTGAACCTTAAAAAAAGGTAGCGGTATACAAACTATTCTACATTAACTTTTTAGAATTGTAACAACATTTGATAGTTAATCAAATTAAATATTATTAGAATTGGGACTTAAAACAGAATTAGAATTGGGAATTAGATCGGAAGATATAAACTAACAACTCCACTACACTGAAAAGATTAGGTTAAGTACAGTAGGCATCAAACAATCAATAGAAAATGGGAGGGAAGTACAGTGTCAATTTGAATTCTGGGTAGGATGAGCGGAGCAGTGTTGCCAACCCATATGCTTGTTGGCAAACATCTTCACCCATTTAGGACCCACATACTACAAAAACTTCCTGACATGCATTTATATTATTTAGAGTATGATTTTAAAAATTAATATTTTTTATATTTAAAATTGAATGATAAATAACTTAAAGCACTTTTACTAAGTTTTTTTTTTCAAATATGCTTTCTATTTAATATATTTTATTACCTTTATAGTTTTGGTATACACATTTCAATTAATATGCAAATAGCCTACTCCTATTACTACAAATGTAGCCTTTCCCTCCCACATCTTTGTTGCTCATTTCCAGTACCGTAATAAAACTCGACCTTCTCAATATCTTGGTATTTATTAAAAATTTAAAACACAAAACAACCAAAAGGTTTTATCCAATATTTTAGTTTAATTTAAGGAAAACCCACACTTAAAGACAAGGTTACAGTGCCAAAACATATAAATGCCCAAAAATACCCGGCCGTCCATTTTCCTTTTCTTTTAGTTTTGAAGGATCAATATTGTTCCTGATTTCAATTTAAGGCATGAAATAACTGTGTTTCAGTCCTTGTTTGTCCAACACTTCATCAACACTACAAAAAGTGTTGTACAAAGCTCAAAAAAAATAAAATACCCTCATTTTGGGTATTTAAATGACCACTGGGTATATAGCCGGGTAAATACCCAATTTATATTTACCTTCCCACTGGGTATTTACCTGCCCACATCACTACATAAGTCTACTTTCATTGTTTGCAAAAATTGAAAGTAGGCTAATAGGCTAAAATACATAAATGTGAAACAGGAAAATGTATATTCTCAATATGGGTAATATTTGGGAGCCGGTAAACAGACTCTCCGATGAAGGCGACCCACGCCACACTTGGCTCCATGTAGCCTACACGGAGGCGGAACATCCCACAGCAGCTAACCAATCACGAAGCGTAATAATATTATCGTCGCCATGTGCAAAGGGAGCCAAACAACTGTCGCAAGAATCCATTCCTTCTTCCTGTTATTTCCATAACATTTCAATCTCTATGAATAAAGTAAACCTTCTGTTTGACATTTTGATTTTTCAGATCGAACTTCGTATTTATTCCGGATGAGGAGCGGCTTCGGTGGCGTAGTCGGTAGCATACTGAACTGCTATGCCAAAGATCGCGGGTTCAAACCCGGCCGAAGAGCGTTAATACTTCAGTATGCCTTCCTTCGGAGGGGAAGTAAAGCCGGCGGGCCCATGTCATAGATTTATGGCATAAAAAAAGAACCACCACTACAATTGGTATTATGTAGTTAAATTTGTAGGTTACTTGGCTAGAAACGCTCTATCAAGTTCCAGCTTTCGCCGCTGGGTGTCAGGGACGCCTGGTAGCCAAAGTTGGAACTACTTGAAATTGAACTTGCCCAGTTTCATTCATCTTCATTAATTTCATCTCATCCACACTCGACGGTACTTGTAGCTCACCCCATGGGTGTCCGCATAGTAGCAGCTACAAACTCAGGCGAGCAGAACATGTCCTTGGACACTCCCGGCACTAAAAGCCATACGCTAAATAAATGAACCCGTATGAGGAGTATAGTGACCTTCGGTTTTGCGACATTCATGGTCATGTAAGCCCATGTACTTGAGTGGGAGTAGAATTTGTCTGCTGACTTGTGTCACTGTGATGTCTGTACAAATGCGTGTATTTGTAATGCAGGTAGGATTTGGGTAGGAAGCGCCCGTTGCCTTAAGTTACCCACTTTCAGGATGGTTGAGATGGGAATCGAAACCACCTCTTCTCAGTTTTGCCTCACGAGGCTGGCTGAATAAACCCAGTTCAAGCCCTCAGAAGAGAATTAATTTTCTTGGCAGAGCCGTGAATCAAACTCGGACCTCCTGGTCGACAGCCAAGAATGCTAGCCACTGAACCATGAGGTGGTCAAGAGAGAAAAATTAAATCATGAATTTAAGAAAATAGGCTGTGTGTTCTTTACGGAATATCATGTTTTTCATGTTTACTGCAAGTGTGCTTGACATTCTTGAGGAGTCGAGATTGAAATGGTTCGGTCATCTGATGAGGATGCCCTCTTGATGAACACCTGAAGCCTGTTTTGAAAGGGAGATAATTGGCAAGAGACCAAGAGGTAGACCTCGAGATGGGTGGATGAAGAAGGTCCACAGAGCGTTGACTAAGAGGAGCGTAGAATGGCAAACAGTGGTGGAAGAAGAATGGTGGGAGGAGAGACAGCCTATGGAAGGGGCTTGTTCATTCCCACACCCGGCCTGCTGGAGTGGAGAATCGATAATGATGTTGATTGCAAGAATAGTTTGATTCTTTTCAGTTTCACTGTACACACTTTCCTCAGCAATGGCGATGTTCAACAATTTCCACTCCGCCTTATTGCTAGCGGCACTGGTAAGAGACCCGACAGGGCAAGTACAGAATTGTGTGGAACTTCCCTGAACTTTGCATGTAATCCTCTCCCTCCACTCCTCAAACTTATCGCTAAGGAAAGGTTTAGGAATAACAACTCAGCATCTAGTACGAAATTACATGAAAAGGAGCATGTCTGCCCAAATCCTAATTCAGAGAGAGTTTAATGAAGTAGGAAAATATACCTTAAGTCAATAAAATGTAATATTTGAGTACACTGTACCGGTTTAGGTATATTATAACCTTCTACAGCAGACAGTATATGATACGAATGAAGTTGCAAGATTACATATAATTTTATAAAAAGTATGAGTCGAAAAATATTTCCAAAACGTTAACCATCTAAAACGATTAAATATACTCTAAAAATTAATATCAGATCTGTTACAACTTTCTTGAAGTTAATAATAATAATAATGTTAAGTGCCACCCCACTAGTGGCACTTTTGTTAACTGGATTACGGTGGGTAGGAAGCACAACACCAATTACTGCTTTAAAGAAATAATTAACTTTATTTCTGGCCAGAAATATACACTACTCAACAGCAAATAGCAATTATTACCTTACTCCAGTTTCCTCAAGTCGAGAATACTTCCCCTTTCACTTGTCAACAGACCACAGTTAATCCCTCGTAATGAGGTGGCCCCGTACGCTGGATGGAAATAGCTGCACTAGCTCTGTCACTCAATGTTTTGCAACTCACCACAATGACTTCTCTTCGCACTAAGTAAGCACACTCGCTCAAAACACAGGCAGTCCCCTGTAAGCTCCTCACTCCCTTCGCCGTCACGAGAATCGGCTTCACTAGTCGGTTTCGCAAGTCTCCACACTTCTGTCGCTCAGGATACGCGCTCGCACTCGCTCGTAAAACACAACAACAACTGCTAGACAGGTCGCACTTATATAGCAGGCCGGTGACTCAATAAATGCTTCTAGATCCATCCAGGGTTCACGGCTTCTCGAGGTTTCCATCGCTGGTCCAGTCACGAATATTCTGGACTATCCTTTTGTCTGTAGTAGCCCAGTTGCATAAGGCGCGCGCAATACAGGAGGCAGGCCACAGCCCAGCCCTGGGGCAGTTGTGACTCATGCGGCGAGTGATGACACAAACTCAAAGCCGTAACACCACCCCCTTCCTAAAAAGGCTGATCGTCCCGATCAATCATTGGTCCGTCTGTGTCCCTCCGTAGGCTGCCAGGCGATCTCGATGCACGATCTTCATCTTCGCCCTCGGGCTCCGCTGGATCCTGTAGACGACATCGTTGATCCGTTTCACGACTCGGTACGGGCCCTCCCAGGACTTCTGCAGTTTGGGTGACAGGCCTTTCTTCCGTAAAGGGTTGAAGAGCCAGACCAGGTCGTCCTCGTGGAATCCTCCGGCATCCGTCTGCTGGTCGAATCGGGTCTTCATTCGGTCGGTCTCGATCCGCAGTTTCCTCCTCGCGAACGCGTGCACGTCCTCCAGTTGGTCGACCAGTTCTTGACAATACTGGCTTACCGGGATCGGATCATTCCCAGGTCGGCCGAAGGCCAGATCGACGGGTAGACGGAGCTCCCTCCCAAACATGGCCCGGGCTGGTGTGCACCCGGTGGCTTCATGCACGGCGGCGCGGTAGGCCAGGAGAAATTGTGGAAGATGCCTGTCCCAATCCCTCTGGTGCTCGCTGACAACTATTCGGAGATGGTTCTCGATGGTGCGATTGAATCGCTCTACCATCCCGTCGGACTGAGGGTGTAACGGCGTTGTCCTTGTCTTCCGGATTCCCAGCAGCTGGCATAGGTTCTGGAACACCTGCGACTCGAAGTTCCTCCCTTGGTCGGAGTGCAGCTCCAGGGGTACTCCGTACCGGCTGACGAATTCCTTCACCAGGGTCTCTGCGATCGTCGCGGCTTCTTGGTTAGGGAGCGGCCATTTGGTAAAGTAGTCGCTGACGACTAATATGTAGCGGTTCCCTGCCTCGCTTAACGGGAATGGCCCAGCAACGTCGATGGCCACTCTCTCCATGGGGCCGCCCACGTCGTAGGTCTTCAGTGGACCCCGTCGTCTTCGTCCTGTGCCCTTGCTGGCTGCGCAATCGTGGCACCTCGCGCAGTGGTTCTCCACGTCTGTTCGGCATCCGATCCAGTAGAACCGCTCTCTCAGCTTCTCCAGGGTCTTCTTTATACCTAGGTGTCCACCAGATGATCCTCCATGGACTTCCTTCAGGACTTCCTCCGTCATAGCCTTTGGAACGACGACTTGTTCCCGAGATGTCTTCCCGTCGGTGCTCTCCCAGGCGCAGCAGATGAGGCCATCCCTTACAATCAGCGAGTCCCACTGCGCCCAGTAGGACTTAAACTTTGGGCTGCAGTCACTCACAATGTTCCACCCGGGTCTGGGGACACAGGCCCTCTTCCATTCGGCTATCAGTCCCAGGTCATCATCTTCTGCTTGTGCCCGCGTGAAAGATTCGCGGCTCCAGTTCCCTTGAAGTTCCACAGTAGTCCTCCGGCACTGTATCCCGGTGTTCTTCTCCCTCCTAGTACAGAAGGTGCAGTCTTCGGGGCACGGTCTTCGTGACTGGGCGTCGGCGTTAGAATGCAGTTGGCCTTTCCTGTTCTGAATCTCAAGGTTGTACTGTTGAAGCCCCTCTAACCACCGCGCGAGTTGACCCTCGGGCTGCTTGAAGTTCAGGAGCCACCGCAGCGATGCATGGTCGGTCCTGATGAGAAATTCTTGCCCGTACAGATACTTGTGGAAGTGTTCAATGGTCTTCACGATGGCGAGCAGCTCCTTCCTGGTGACGCAGTAGTTCCTTTCTGGCTTTGACAAGGCCTTGCTGAAGTAGGCCACTACTCTCTCCTCGCCGTCCACTACCCGCGACAGGATTCCCCCTATTCCAAAATCGCTGGCATCGGTATCGACGATGAACCTTGTTCCAGGTCTGGGGTAGGCCAGAATAGGCGCGGTGCACAGAGCCTGCTTGAGTTGTTCGAAGGCACTGTGGCATTCTGCTGTCCACGTGAAGAGTTGGTCCTTCTCAGTCAGTCGATGTAAAGGTTTGGCGATGTCGGCGAATCCCCTCACGAAGCGACGGTAATAAGTGCAGAGTCCCAGGAAGCTTCGTAGTTGGGACTTGTCCTTCGGAACTGGCCACTCCCTAACAGCTGCGGTCTTCTCTGGTTCGGTGCGCACCCCTTCCTCGGAGACGATATGCCAAAGGTACTGGACCCGCTTCTGGAAGAGCTGACACTTCTTGGGGCTCAACTTCAGCTGGGCAGCCCGTAGCTTCAACAAGATCTCCTTCAGGTTGCTGTAGTGCTCCTCGAAGCTTCTCCCCAGAACGATGACGTCGTCTAGGTAGACCAGGCAGGTCTTCCAGTGTAGTCCCCTCAGAATGGACTCCATTAGCCTTTCGAAAGTTGCAGGGGCGTTGCACAGATCGAATGGCATGACGGTGAACTGCCAGAGCCCGCTGCCCACAGAGAACGCCGTTTTCTCGTGGTCCTTAGGGTGGACCTCCACCTGCCAGTAGCCACTCTTCAAATCCAAGGTGGAGAACCATCTTGATCCTGATACGGTGTCCAGCGTGTCGTCGATCCGGGGTAGAGGGTAGCTGTCCTTCTTCGTGACGTCGTTTACCTGCCTGTAGTCCACGCAGAACCTGGTGGAACCGTCCTTCTTCTTCACTAGCACGACCGGAGAACTCCAAGGACTATGTGATGGCTCGATCACCCCTTGCTCCTTCATCTCTTCTACCATCCGGTCGACTTCGGCTTGCTTGGCGAGCGGGACACGTCGGAATGGGGCCCTAATCGGTGTGCTGTCCCCAACGTCGATTCTGTGCTGGACCAAGCTTGTCCTAACGAAGTCTTTGCTCCCCACGGAGAAGACATCCTGGAATTCGCGTAGCAGGACCTGAAGTTGGCGTGATTGCTCCTCGTCTAAATGGTCCTGGGATCCTTGGTACAGCTTCTGTAGTTCTTCTGGCAGGGCACGTCTTCTTCGGTTGTGCGTCTGCAGGTGTCCGTCCGTCGTGTCTGTGATGCGGGCAATCCAGGTAACGGGCTCGCAGATTCCTAGGTTGGTGTCCCGGTGAACCGTAATGTCGCAGTCGTTCAGGTTGGACAGGCGGAAGTACGGCCGAGACGTCGTGTTGATGAGAGTCTTGGCAACTAGCAATCCTTTTGTCTGGATGTCCTCATATTTTGGCTCGATGACAGCCGCCACTCCCTCAGCTGTTCCGTCGACAATTACGGCAGCGCTGACTTCCGTCCTGGCGGGAACGATGACGTCCTCTCTCAGCCTTACTCGTCGTGCGGCGACGGCCTCGTGTGCTGGTTGCAAAGCGAGTTCCTCACTTCCGAAGTGCAATGTGTTGGTACTCAGATCCAAGATGATGTTGTTCTGGTCCTGGAAGTCCAGTCCGATGATCACTTCATTTGATACGTCAGCCACAAGCACTGGATGCTTTATCGCCCGTCGACCAATGACGAACTCCAGTGATGCTTCGCCATGTACCGGTGCGGTCTCTCCGGTCGCGGTTATTAGCTGGAGGTTCCTTTGTGTGGGTTGCACTCTCCACTTCGGGATCACGGTGGGATTGACGATGGTCCTCGACGCTCCCGTGTCGATCAGCATGGGCCAGCTCACTCCGTTGACGACTCCGTCGACCATCAGGCTGTTATTGTCCCTCCGTAACTTCGTAACACGCACTTGGACTGCTGGGGCTTGACGACTGTCACAAGCCAACATTTTCCCCCCAAGGCTGGCTAATACTTGCTTTCCTGGGCCGCGCGGTTTCCCTACGACTGACTGTCCCGACGGAAACCCTTGGCGGCGGCGATCACCGCAGTCCTTGCTCAGGTGGCCTCTCTTACGGCAGGTCCAGCAGGTCGGTAGTCCTCTTCTGGGCTGCCTCTCCGGATGTTCTTCGGCTACGTTTTTGTTGGTGGTACTGGCGCGACTGTCGAAGAAACGGCTGAGCACCTCCATCAATTCGTCGGCCAGGGGCTTGGTCACGTTGGTTTTTACTGGTTCGTCGACGTCCACTTGGCGCACCCGCGCGTGCATTCTGGATGCCTGTTTTGCCGTCTCGAACTCAAGTGCCTGGCTCAGCGCATCTGCCAGGGTCTTATTGCGCGCAAGACGCAGCGCCTGTTGAGTGTCCGAGTCCCGTAGCCCGTCGGTGAAAGTATGCGTCGCTATCTGCTCCAGAAAGTCGGCCGGCGCTGTTGGGTAGGCGAGCCTTACGAGGCGTGCGATGTCCATCTCGAACTCATGCAGGTTTTCCGCGTTCTTCTGTACCCGGGTCCGGAGCTGCATCTGATAGGCCTGCTGAAGATGGCTATCTCCATATCGGGACTCCATATGGGCGATCAGGGAAGCGTAGTCCTGGGATCCAGTCGGGATGGCCTGAAGGACGTTAAGGGCGTCACCTCTCAGCGCTACAATGAGAGCTGTAGCCTTTTCTGTGTTGTTCCAGTTATTTATGGAACAGGCCGCCTCGAACTGACGTAAGTAGGTGCTCCACGGGACCTTTCCGTCGAAGGTTGGGGGCGTCACTCTGCTATGTCCCGTTCCTGATATTCCCGGTGTAACGGTGGGCGGGCGTTGGCGCAGCTCGGCAACTTCCTTTTGTAAGGCGTTGAATTTCTCCTCCACCCCCATCAGCGGGCGTTGGCACAGCTCGGCAACTTCCACTTGTAAGGCGTTGAATTTCTCTTCCACCCCCATCAGCGGTCGTTGGCACAGCTCGGCAACTTCCACTTGCAAGGCGTTGAATTTCTCCTCCACCCCCATCAGCGGGCGTTGGCGCAGCTCGGCAACTTCCACTTGTAAGGCGTCGAACTTCTTTTCCACTGCCGTGACTTCCTCACGCAGACCCAGTTCTAATTTCTTCAGGTCCTGTGTCAACTTATTCTGACCGTCTTCCATCTTCTTCTGGCCGTCCTCTATCCTCTTCAGGTCCTCCGCTAGCTTATTTTGACCGTCTTCTAGTTTGGCAGTTAGGTCCTCAGCTAACTTCTTCTGGCCGTCCTCCATCTTCTTCAGGTCCTCCGCTAACTTATTTTGGCCGTCCTTCAGGACCTCTGCTAGCTTATTCTGACCTTCTTCTAATTTGGAAGTTAGGTCCACGGCTAAACTTTTCTGGCTGTCTTCCAATTTGGCAGTTAGCTCCTTGGTTAAATTCTTCTGGCCGTCTTCTATGCCATTTAACTTTTCTAGCAATGCTGCCAATTGCGCCTCCATTTTAGTTGTTTGCCTTGTAAAGGGCATGCACTCACAGGAAAATTAGAGAAAATGACCTGCTCGGGTTTTGAAACCAGGACCGTCAGGTGTTGTGCTTGAGTTCGTAATCCGGCTTCTGACACCAGTTGTTAAGTGCCACCCACCTAGTGGCACTTTTGTTAACTGGATTACGGAGGGTAGGAAGCACAACACCAATTACTGCTTTAAAGAAATAATTAACTTTATTTCTGGCCAGAAATATACACTACTCAACAGCAAATAGCAATTATTACCTTACTCCAGTTTCCTCAAGTCGAGAATACTTCCCCTTTCACTTGTCAACAGACCACAGTTAATCCCTCGTAATGAGGTGGCCCCGTACGCTGGATGGAAATAGCTGCACTAGCTCTGTCACTCACTGTTTTGCAACTCACCACAATGACTTCTCTTCGCACTAAGTAAGCACACTCGCTCAAAACACAGGCAGTCCCCTGTAAGCTCCTCACTCCCTTCGCCGTCACGAGAATCGGCTTCACTAGTCGGTTTCGCAAGTCTCCACACTTCTGTCGCTCAGGATACGCGCTCGCACTCGCTCGTAAAACACAACAACAACTGCTAGACAGGTCGCACTTATATAGCAGGCCGGTGACTCAATAAATGCTTCTAGATCCATCCAGGGTTCACGGCTTCTCGAGGTTTCCATCGCTGGTCCAGTCACGAATATTCTGGACTATCCCTTTGTCTGTAGTAGCCCTGTTGCATAAGGCACGCGCAATACAGGAGGCAGGCCACAGCCCAGCCCTGGGGCAGTTGTGACTCATGCGGCGAGTGATGACACAAACTCACAGCCGTAACAATAATAATAATAATAATAATAATAATAATACTCTTAAGTCAGCAAGAGACTCAAATTCAGGTGCGCAGTGATTTGGATAGATTCAATGCCTGGTTGTCCAAGCCACTACACGGAAGACATCCCAATGAAGTCATCCAAACTCACGTCGACAAGCTAGCGTCGAACTTTTGGTTGATTTCTGGGCAGATGTTTCCTGAAACAGAAGGCTTTATGATGGCTATTCAGGACCAGGTTGTCCCCACGAGGAACTACCTAAAGTTCATAATCAAGGATGCATCTGTGCAAGATGACCATTGCAGATACGGTTGCCCAACATCTGAGACTGTTCAGCATATTATATCAGGTTGTCGCCATTTTGCAGGGACAGAATATAGGAAGAGACATGATTTTGTTGCCAAGATAGTCCATCAAGAATTGGCTATACAACTTCAACTGCTGAGCCAAGAGAAAGTGCCGTACTACAAATATGCTCCTGAAAGTGTACTGGAAAATGACAGCTTTACGTTGTACTGGGATCGTACTGTATTGACAGACCAATCAGCTGTGCACAACAGACCTGATTTAGTTCTTGTTGACAAATGCATGAAGCACACCACCTTCATAGATGTGGCGATCCCAAACAGTGGCAACATACTAACAAAGCATGTTGAAAAGCTGTCAAAATACACAGAGCTTTCAGAACTGATAAGGAAGCAATGGCACATGGCACAAGTCAGGACAGTTCCTATTATTATCTCCAGCACTGGCGTGATTCCCAACAACTTAAAGGAATCGCTCACGGCGTTGAAATTAGACCCAGGCCTTTTCAAACTGATGCAGAAAACAGTCATACTTTCTACGTGTCGCGTAGTAAGGCTGTTCTTGGGCAATCAGGCCTGAAGCAATGAGGGGAATATGAAGCTACTACTCAATGCAGTCACCAAGAATTTGCTCCTTGTGATATGTACGGTATCTGGGATTGTGAATGTTTTCTTTCCAGCAAATGCTGAGAATGTGTAAGCGCATGCGCAAAATAAATAATAATAATATCGTATGGCCTCGGGTGCCGGGTGCAAGCTTTGTTATTTGACCCCCAGAGGGCAGATTGCATGTAGAATTATGTCGTTCCTTGGAGCGCTATGAAAGTCATGGAGGTTAGATATGAATTTAAGAAAATTGGCTGTCGTTCTTTACGGAATATAATATTTTCCATGTTTACGCAAGTGTGCTTGACATTCTTGAGGAGTCGAGATTGAAAGGTTCGGTCATCTGATGAGGATGCCCTCTTGTAGAACACCTAAAACCTATTTTGAAAGGGAGATAATTTGGCAAGAGACCAAAAATATTTCCAAAACGTTAACTATCTAAAACAATTAAAAATACTCTAAAAAGATTCAAAATCAGATCTGTTACAACTTTCGTTAAGTTAATAATAATAATAATAATAATAATAATAATAATAATAATAATAATAATAATAATAATAATAATAATAATAATAATAATAATAATATCGCATGGGCTCGGGTGTCGGGGGCAGGCTTTGTTATTCGACCCCAAGGAGGTTAGATATCTAAGGTCCTTGACACTATAGCGCTTTCTAGTAGATAATGGAGGAACTTTGAGTTGGTGGAAAATTCCGAGATTAATTTTGCCATTATGAACTCGGCCTACTGAATTCAAATAGGTTCCTTAACATGCCAACACCGAATGACATGCGTGCCGAGATTTTATCGCCTTTCAAAGATCACTTACTATGGCCAGGAGCTAACCTGTGCAAGCTTGGGGTTGGTAGTCCGACACGATAACCACTCACCCACCGTGGCAAGCTAATGATGAAAGAACAAATTCCTCAAAAGACAGCCCGTAGTGGAGATGTCAATGATATGGAACTGATGTAGTGGTTCATTAAAAAATAGATTTGAGGTAGAAATAAAAGGCTTCATGATGTGTTTAGATACCGTAGTTAATGTTTTGGAAATATTTTTGAACTCATACTTTAATAAAATTACAGTAGCCTATACGTAATCTTGCAACTTCATTCATATCCCCCCCAGGGGCTAGCATCTAGTGGGACGTGAGTTGGCGACCACGGGGCCCCAGCTGAGTCCGGCATTGCTTCCACTTACTCGTGCCGGGCTCCTCTCTGTCTTCTTTCCTGTCGACCTCACTTGGTCAACCCTCGTTCACTTCCTACCCTGACGGTATTAGGGTATCCGAGGCCTAGGGAGTCTCTTCCTTTCCCGCCTTAATTGGCCCTTGTCTCATCTTTTCTGATACCCTCCTTCTGCGAGGGGTCAGCCTTCTTTTTCTTTTCATGTTATCTACTGCCTTCTGCTCAAGGCCCTCGAGGAGGCCGGGTATATGTAGCCCCACCACTTCTGGTACACTCTGGATATTGCTACACCCTCAGGGGCTCACGGCTGGTGAACTCGGGAGTTGGCGATCCCGGGGCATTTCTGAGCTGGGTCCGATTTCCCCCCTTTTTCCATTACCTCTGGGCGGACCCTCTCTTCTTTCACTTTCCTATCTGCCTTTCATGGCTCTCCTTTCTTCCAAGTCCCTCAATCCGCATTCTTCGAGGGTTGAGGGCATTTCTTTTCCTCCTGTCCTTTATTTGCCTTATTCTCTTCTCTTTTATTTTTCATTTCTTCTTCTAGTATATAAGTTAGTTGTTAGTTTTAGTTATAGTTTACATTTCATTATCATCTTCACGATCACCCAAACCATTAGGGGCCGATAACTTAAAAGTTAGGCCCCTTAAAACAACAATGATCATTATCATCATAATTCATATCATATACTGTCTGCTGAAGAAGGAATCGGTACTGTGTACTCAAATATTGCATTTTATTGACTTATGATATCTTTTCCTATTCCAATCAAACTCAGCATCAGCCTTGACTTCGATGGTATTAGCCACTTGTTTTGGGTATGTGTAGAAATTTTCCTCATAACATACGTTGTAGTTGTCTTTGTTTCGTATAGGGCTGGGGGCATCGTTGTCATCAACCCCATGTAATTTTCTATGTGGCTAATAGCCTGTGTTATTGTGGTGAATTGTAATGTATACACATGTACAGTAATAATAATTTACTACCCTGCCAGCGAATTGTTGCCGGTGGCGGAAATTGGAACTAGTGCCCTCCACCCGGCCTCACGCCTGCGATAGACGTGCAGTCGTCACCAGCGAAACCACATCGTATGTCGTGTGTGTGCATGGTTCATTCTGGGTCGTGCGCTGTGCGGTTTGTTCTCATTGTATAACTGTTTATGCGTTCCCTCTCTTGACCGCACCCGCCCGCGGCAGACATAACATGGCAAGCTGACGTAATGTATACACAACAGCCCCGCTCTACGTCTAGCAGTAAAAATTCCCTGGCAGGGTAGTACTTGAAGAAAGGCTGGGAAACAACGGAAACCTGTTCCAAAGTGACTGAGGTGAGAATCGAATTCAGTTTTACCTCACGAGGCCGGGTGTACCCATTTCGAATCCTTAGACCAGAATTACATTTCTTGCCTAAGCTTTTGTACCGAGGTCTCAATAGTTAGTTATTGTTGTTTTAAGGGGCGGAACTACGAGGTCATCTGCCCCTCGAGGTCTCAATACGTACCCCAAACCCAGAGATGGTTTATTGCTAGAAAGTGATCTAAAGGTTATTTCCTGGGACCAATGCTTATGTTTAATGACCTGAAGCCTTTATTCCGAATTGACAGACTAATTTCTATGACCCAATTAAAAAGTAGACGAATGATACTATGTGTTTTTTGTAATGGATCCAGTTGCCATATAACTACCACGCAGCATAGCCATGCGCGTTAAATCGCTCACCGAGACGGCGTTACGGGAGCTGCGGAAAGTCCGGAGATTGGAGGTTCGAAACGTGGCGCTGACCGAAAATATCCTAACTATGGTTTTTCGCGGGTTTTAACTCACTCCTCCCAGACAAATGCCGGGATAGTTCCTGGGGACCGACTCCATTCCCGACCGTCATAACTACAGATCCACACAAAAACACAAGTTTTCATACAAATTCAACGCACACCGAAGTACATGGGGCAAAATGTCCCAAGCCCACGCAACCAACCAGCAACTGCTTTATACAATATGTAATAACAATGTGTACCTTAATTTGAGTTTTGATTGTTACCAGTCTTTTTTTAGTGTGTATAATGGTAGAGTTCTGCTTTCACACCTCACTAAATAGTACTTGGGGCATGGTTTGCTGCACAGTCTTCCTTGGGTTCATGATACGATTTGTTCTGGCATATCTTCTCATGGAATCCATGGGCGGCGAATCGTGTTTACAGGTGGTGAAGCTCAATGTTCATTTCCTTCCAGGTTTCTGATTTCATAGCTTCTGTTTTCTTTATTTCTCTAGGAATCTCACTGCCTACGTTCTGTCTCCTCGATGACGGTTTTGTATGCTTACGTTTCCGGTAGTTCGAAGCAGTGTCTTATGTCTTCAAAAAGAAGGATTCCTGCACTATTATATAGGCATACCTGTTCCTTGTGAACTCTTAGATTGAGAGAGCACTTTTGAGATATCTTGCTTTAACGCTTTCCAGTTTCTTAAGATTATTCGCCGTCAAATAAGGCCATATTAATTTTCACTTGTAATTGACAACAATTCCCTTAAGTAGTTGGATACTTTCCCCTGGATGTGTTCCCAGAATTTGTTTTTCCTTGTCTGCTGCCTGAGGCTAAAACAAAATTAATTAATGCTTAGCTTTTGCTTAGCTTTGCTTTTGTCTCTAAATTAGCCCCTACCAGTATTGCCTGTGAATGTTGCGAAAGGTGCTGTTCATAGGATCAGTTAGGAAGGCAATGACAAACTACCTTACTCCCTGTCATAATCAGTCCGTCTCCTCATAGTTCTGCCTTGGGGTTTCTATAAACATAACACGTGGAGGTGAACCCTCCAGGTTCACACCTTAGATACATCCCTGTTTTCCAGCCTTTGAGCATGTTTCACAACACTTCAGGAACTCAATATCTCTCTTGTGAGGCTAGATTTATTATTTTAGAAAGGAGATCAAATATGAGGATGAAACTGAAAGCCTGAAACTTTCCCTAATCAACAAAGTAATCCAAAGTTGAACAGTTGAATTACCTCGGAGTGCAATAGAAGAGAGACTGAGCTTGATTGCATTTCTTTGCTCTGAACTGTGACCTTATCTTACATCAGCTATCAAGAGCAAATTGCGAGACGCACACAATGGTTTGTTGATGCGAATAAAAACGGGATGAAATATTAAACATTAAAGAAGTTTCTCTTCTGGTATAACTTTACAGCACCATTTTCATAGCCACCTTCCTCAGTTTCCTGCCAAAAAGTACTTTAGCTTGATTCCCAACTTTGCGGAAAATGTAATTTTAGTCTGGAGGCTAGAGCAGGTTGCACTCGGCCTCGTGAGAATATCTTGGTTCGATTCTCGTTCTCACTCAGCTAGAAAGGTCGGTGCGTTGCGCAGTGGTGAGGTTGTCGCCTGCTATGCCCCACGTTGAGGTTTTGAATCCAGACGCAGTCGGTTAAGGGTGTTGAAATGCAAGAGCTTATTTACCTGCACATTGAAGATCTCTTTCAGGGTGAAATTCTGGAACCCCGGCTTGTCTAAAACCATAGTTAAATTGGCTTAAAACCTATAGCATTATTATTATTTTCGATAATTTCCCCTTAGGGAGAAAGTTAAAAATAAATCATGATGATGATGATAATTGTTGTTTTAAGGGGCCTAACATCTAGGTTATCGGCCCCTAATGGTCTGGGTGATAGCGAAAATGACAATGAAATGGAAGCCATAACGAAAATCAATGTAGATTGAAAATACTTAAGTTACAAAAATGGAAATTAGATTGAAAAGCCGCACAAAATGTACAGTGGAAATACTTACAAAAGGTAATTTAGACGGAAAATACTCACGAAAGCAATTTAGATTGAAAATTACACACAAAATGTAGTTTAGGTTCAAAATACTTACATAATGCAATGTAGATTCGAAATACTCACAAAATGCAATTGAAGTTCAAAATACTTACAAAATACAATTGAAATTGAAAATACTTCCAAAATTTAATTGAGATTGAAAATACTTACATATTTCAATGTAAATTGAATTTTTTTACCTATCAGATTCATGATAATAGATGATAATTGTTGTTTTAAGAGGCCTAACATCGAGGTTATCGGCCCCTATCTGATTCAAAATACTCACAAAATGCAATTGAAATTCAAAATACTAACAAATTGCAATGGAAATTGAAAATAGGGAATGCGATTTAGATTCAAAATACTCACAATATGTCGGCACGCAATTCAAAATACTGTACTTACAAAATGCAATTTAGTTTGAAAATATTACAAAATGGAGTTTAGATCGAATATATTTACAAAATGCAATGCAGATTGAAAATACTCACACAAGGGAATTTGAATAAAAAAGACTTACAAAATGTAATTTAAATACACGGGGGGCAAATTCACAAAACAGTGCGGGAATCTTAATGAGAAAAGGAAATATAATGAAAAGAAAAAGAAGTATGATCCCTCGAAGATTGAGGCATCAGTAAAGACGACCGAAGGGCCAATTAAGGCGGGAAAGGAAGAGACTCCCTACTTGAATACTCTAATACCGTCGGGGTTGGAAGAGAACAAGAGTTGACCAAGGGAGGTCAATAGGAAAGAAGACGGAGAGGAGTCCGGCACAAGTAAGTGGAAGCAATGCCGGACTGAGCTGGTGCCCCGCGGTCGCCAACCCACGTCCCACTAGATGTGAGCCCCTGGGGGAAGACCAAAGATAACGCCATCGGTTATCCTTCGTATAGGAGAAGAAATAATGGACGGATTATTGTAAAAACAATTCGAGGCATTGACATTGAAATCGATAGTCGATTCATTGTTCCCTACAATCCATTTCTTTTACTATACTTTCAAGCTCATATTAATGTTGAAATATGCTCAAGTGTTCGGAGTGTTAAATACATCCACAAGTATGTGTATAAAGGTCATGATTGCTGCCATGTTAAAATATGTCCTGAAGGCGAAACGGTGAACTACGATGAAATTACTTCTTTCCTAAATGCTAGATATTGAGACCGTTAGTCGAGTCAACAACCACGATGACTTTTCTAACATCCCATAAGTCGAATAAAATTACCGTGAGGATCAGGTGAACTTCCTAATAGGCTAAGCGGCACGAGACACTGTAGTCCACGGGGATCGTGGTACATGGTGACGATGGTCATAGAGTGCCTAAGGAAAGGTTCACCTTAAAAACTAGACCGAGAAATTAAACATCCAGACTTAAGTAAAACACCGTGAAAATTTATTAACATTCACAAGCCCCTAGCCTAGTTCGGAGGGTTATAATCGGCTAGTCCGCAAACTAATAAACAAAAGAAAATAAAGAGTAGGTCCCTACCTGAGAAGTTACTGAAAAAAAAAAACCTCGCGAAAGATCTATCTCACAATAATAAAGCAACAACAGCAACACTAGGAAAATGGTACGACGCAAGTCCCTAGTTCAAGTTACAAGAGTGGGGGGAAACACAATGAATATTCATGTTTTCTTTCTGTCTGTTTTTTCTTCCCCAAAACTTCTCATATATTCACCGTGCTTCGCCTTTCTCTCTTCTGCCCACTTCTTTCCAGTTTATTTCCCTTTGTGCGTGGCTCAGCGGTAACGTTCTCGCTTGCTGAGCCCAAGGTTGCAAGTTTGTATCCTGGCGCAGTCAGCTGGCATTTAAAGGTGCGCAAATGCGAGGGAGCCCTGTCAGTAGATTTACTGGCACGTTAAAAATCTCCTTTGGGACAAGATTCCGGCACCCCGCGGCGTCTCTAAAAGCCAGAGTAGTTAAAATAGACGTACAATCAATAACATTATTATTATTATTCTCTTTGTGCGTTTGTTCAAATTTCTGTTTTCAGATTTTTTCTCTGTATGTTTTCCTGTCTGCCATGTCTTCTGTAGAGATGTTTAGTTTCTTGAGGTCTTCCACGGTTTCTTTCACCCAATTGATTTTCAGTGTGTAGTTGTTCGAGTCTTCAGTCTTTTGACTGGTTTGATGCAGCCCTCCATGCCGCCCTGTCCTGAGCTAATAGTTTCATGTCTACATAGCTACCACACCCTACATCTGAGGCAATCTGTTTAACATATTCTAACCTTGGTCTACCCCTACAGTTCTTGTCCTCAACCCTTCCTTCCATAACTAAGCTTGCTATTCCTGGGTGTCTTAGTATGTGTCCTATCAACCTATCTCTTCTCTTCATTAGCAGTCGCCAGAAACATCTCTCCTCTCCCACTATTCTTAATACCTCTTCGTTTGTAACCCTATCTACCCATCTGATCTTCATCATTCTCCTGTAACACCACATTTCAAACGCTTCAATTCTCCTCTTTTTCTGCTGAACCAATAGTCCAAGTTTCACTTCCATATAGCGCCACACTCCAGACAAAGGCTTTCCAAAATGACTTCCTAACACCTAATTCTATAGTCGATGTCAACAGTCCTTTTTTTATAGAAATGCTTTCCGTGCCTGAGCCAACCTACTTTTTATATCCTCTTTGCATCGTCCATCACTGGTTATTTTGCTTCCTAAGTAACAGAAGTCACCTATTAATAATAATAATACTAAATATCTTCTTGGTCAGTCTGTGTTCGTTTAACGATCCTATGTGTATGTCCATAAGATTTTTCCTTTTTTTCTAATGTTGTTTCGTCTCTGTCTGTTTGTATAGTTCTATTGTTGGTCTCTTTTTCCATATTCCCTTTTAACGTGCAATGTTAAGTTGATAGTGAGACAACACTAGGTCTAGAAGCAATTTTTATTTCATTCAGCACAAATGATGCTACAGTGCTCTTTTTTTAGTTTCTGAACAATCTAATTTTTGGACTACTCTGGTTCTTTGAATGAACCCTTCAATTACATTTACTGTACAGTGGATTAAAAAATACTATTTCACAAGATGATAAAATTTCTCACAGTAAAAACTTGGTATGAAAACACTATTATTCCGGTTCATGCAACAAAATTTGGATTTAGGGATCGATGTCATGGGAGTTTTTGCCCGCGAGCACTTCTCGGCTCGTATGACGAGAGCACCGTGTTGGTCACGTGCACCAGGTTGATGACGCCTGGTTTTACACAAGTAGCGTGCGCAATGCTGCTGTATTATGTGCGGACTGCACTCTGTCATCACTGTGTCCCCCTGCTCG
Organism: Meconema thalassinum; assembly: GCA_946902985.2. Lineage (NCBI taxonomy): Eukaryota > Metazoa > Arthropoda > Insecta > Orthoptera > Tettigoniidae > Meconema > Meconema thalassinum. The sequence goes on from OX336391.1 coordinate 223,013,594, forward strand.
TCCTGCAGACTGGCTACGAGGTTCAGCAGTAACATTCTCACCTGCTGTTCCCAAGATTGCTGGATCTCATCCCGGCACAGTCAGTTGGCATTTGAGGGTCCTTACAGTAACCCTCCGACACTCGCGCTAGTAATAAGATACAGCGTTACTCGCGTGGGCTACGTATGTAGCCCAAACAAGTAATCGATCTGATGGACTCGCACACGTTATTTTTTGGTATTCAGTTTTAATAATATATTAAATAGTAGTATATAGAAGTATTCTAAGCTAAATCTGAGGATTTTATGTAGGCTTTTATTTTCATATGTAGAAAAAATACAAACCTAAGAAGAAAATTCAATTTTATCGTACATATTTTGTAAAACTGCAACAGAAACAAAACTAATGGAACTAGAACTGTTAAATTATTTTTAATTAAACCTAAGTACTTATATTAGAGTATATTTGGATTTGAATTAAACAAAAATAGGGTACTAGGTTAGATAATTTCCTTAGAAAATCAGCACTTATTATGAACAATTTCAGTATTTTCATTTTTAGCCTATTTTCAATTTTGAAAAAATAGGCTTATGAGATCACCTTTTGTCCGTGTGTGTGTGCGTGTGTGTGTGTGTGTGTGTGTGATTCGTGTGTGTGTCCCCCCCCCCTAATAAAATCTAAACGGCAGGAGCGATTTCAATGAAACTCGGAAAGTTCATAGCACTATTCCCGGCGACCTCGACCGTGCCCTTCAAATTTTGTTACGACTCACCAATCCAACATGGTGGCTGTGCGAAATATTTCACCAGCATTCAATATCACCGAAACTATTACCGATATTACCCTGAAATTTTCTATGGTGATACAGGGAACTACTATAAGTTCTCTTATGTGACTTTTGAAAACCTGGTAACTACAAAACCAACATGGCGACCAAGCGAATTTGCGACTTTTAAATAGACGTTTCTCGCGATTTGACCAACCAAACGCAATGAAACTTGGTACAGTATATGTTTATATACATTGTAATGCACCGACATCTAACTTCGTTCAATTGTTTACATAATCACAAGATGGCGGATGTGCGAAATATTTCACCGGCATTCTATATCTCTGAAACTATTAACGGTATCTCCCTAAAATTTTGTACGGAGATAAAGGGCACTACTGGAAGTCCATCTACAAGATTTCAAAAACCGGTTAATTACAAAACGAACATGGCGGCCAAGCGAATTTGAACATTTTTAATAGACCTTTCTCGCGATTTAATGTTCCAAGCGCACTGCAACCTGGTACAGGAAATATTTATACACATTGTAATCCACTGGTATCTAATTTAGTTCAATTGTTTACATAACCTCAAGATGGCGGCAGTGCGAATTTTAAAATTAAGTTTTTATTTCTTGTGATGTAGTCATGCGATCGAAGTGAAAGTTTGAATAATGAACCTACGCAATAATTTTCTTTTAATGGTACATGACTCTATGGCCTATACATTTAACAATCCAACATGGCGACCATCCGAAATATTTAGACGATACTGAATATCTACGAATCTATTTTAGCAATAAAACTGCATTTTTTAATGTTCATAGGGGCTGTGAATTTAAGTTCACCTATAGGACTTTAAATAACCTGGTGATCACAAATCCAACATGGCGGTGACGCGAATTTTAAATATTCACATGGACGTTTCTCGCAATTTAACCATCCGCGTGCAGTGAAACTTGGTACAGTAAATCTTTATCCGAATGTTAATCCACTGGCATCTAATTTATTTCAATTGTTTCCATAACCTCAAGATGGCAGCTGTGAAAATTTTTTTAATCTCCTTGTTTTTTCTTGTGTCCTAATTATGCGATTGAAGTTTGAATACTACACGTTCACAATAATCTGCATGTAACAGTACATAACTCTAGGACCTACATATATAAAATCCAACATGGCGACCATCCGAAATATTTAGTCGGTTCTCAATATCTACGAATCTATTACAGCAATCAAACTCAAATTGTGTATGTTGATAGTGGCAATTAACATAAGTAGGATATATGAAAATAGGCTGTATAGTTCTTCACGAAACTACTTGTTTTTTCTCGAATTCTTGAATTTAATTTTGCCCTTTGGCTACAATCTATAGCCCAGGAAATACATAAGCATGCTCACACAAATTTGTCACCCACGCATTCAATGCAAATGGACACAATGATCCAAGAAGATTTTCATTGCACTTTGCGCATCTAGGCCTATTTCTTGTTGATTTATCCCTCCCTCGTCCACACAAGAAGCAACAGCCTACTTTATTTCCACTACACTCAACCTACCACTACTTTCATCTAAACACTGACTGATTTGAAAGTCATCTCCAAGGCCACCTCCTGTGAGACAACGTTTCCTTTGCACGCTCAATTCTGAAACAGCGATGCTCGAGCGGGCTACTATTGTAGCCCAGACGACTTCTAATGCAATCTGGTGTCAGTTTGGTGCAATTAGTTTAGTCGGACACACACACCCGTCTGTTAAATACAGCGTCAATAGGCAGCTACAGAGATTCGCAATACTCCTAGCAAAGAATATACTCTGCCCTACAACAAAATAAATCACTGGGCTACACCTGTAGCCCGCAATAGTATCCGAGGGGTGTACGCGTGAGAGCAATGTCAGCAGATTTACTGTCACGTTAAAGATTCATGGCAAAATTCTGGCACCCCAGCGTCGTAGTTAACAGGTGGTTGTTGTCTGATAACCTGGGTTATTGTGATGGCTGTATTAGTGTGTGTATTTGTAATTCAGATGAGGATTGGGAAGGAGGCGGCCGTGGCCTTAATACAGGAACCATCCCGGCATTCGCCTGGAGTAAAAGTAGGAAACCACAGAAAACTACTTCCAGAATGGCTGAGGTGGGAATAGAACCCGCCTCTTCTCAGTTTTGCCTCACGAAGTAGAGTGTACCCTGTTTCAGAGCTCAGACTAGAATTACGTTTCTTGGTAGAGCCGGGAATCGAACCCGGGCCTCAACCGTGACAGCCAAGAGTGCCATCCACTACGCAACGAGGCAGATAGTTAAAACTGGTAACATTACAGTATTATAGGCTAGGAGTAGCGAACTGCGCGCTGCCTCCCTTTATGTGATGCGCACCTGCGGCTCTTTACTGCTAGAACTAAATGCACAAGCAGCCATAACCTCCCTATGAAAGCTTCCAAAAAGATGGTATATTGGCTTTCACGGCCAGTGAATGAAAAGTTAAATTAAGTTAAGTTAGGCAGTAAAGAGCCGCAGGTGCGCTTCATAAAGAAGGAGGTAGCGCGCAGTTCGCTACTTCGATCAATCTGACTTCAACGCTCGTGATACTGGCGGAAAGAGGGACACTGTCACTAGTCCGTCAGACTTGGCGTGAACTTGTTTGATCAGCACTTGTTCGATTTTACAGTTTTTAACTTGTACATCACAATTAGCTGATTAACCACAGGATTTTAATTAGTTCTTAAATGATATGGACTTTATCTTGAGGAAAGAATTAATTATCAAAATCAATAAATGTAAAGCATAAGTAATGGAATCCTGTCGAAAAAATCCGAAATCTCTAGTGACGTCAATTGCCAGGTGAAAATCTGAAGGAAGTGGGATACTTCTGATACTTAGGAAGCAAAATAACCAGTGATGGACGAAGCAAAGAGGATATAAAAAGCAGGTTGGATCAGACAAGGAAATCATTTCTACAGAAATCTGTTGACATCAAATAATGATTTAGGTACAGTATTAGAAAGTTATTTTTCCAAGCCTTTGTTTGGAGCGTGTCACTCTATGAATGTGAAACTTGAACTGTTGGTGCATCAGAAAAGACGAGAATAGAAGCATTTGAAATGTGGTGTTACAGGAGATTGATGAAGATCAGATGGGTAGATAGAGTAATAAATAATAAATATTTATTACAGCCAATGGCCAAAGAAAATTCAATTACAATACTACCGTACATTTCATACTAACATATTCTTATTCATATTCATTCATTTATTTGCAATGGGGGGTGTGTCCCCCGGTGGCAAATTGTATATACATAACAAATAAATAATTATACATAACAATTCAATAACAATTATACAACAATTAAACTGGAGTATTTACACAAATAGTCAGTCTTTTCTTAAACACACCTATATGTTTGGGAAAAGGCTCTAAGACTGCGGCAGGTAGAGAGTTCCAGTTAGCAATGGCACGGTTTACAAAAGAATATTTACCATAATTTGTTCGCTGTGGTCGGCCCTTAACTTTGAAAGGATGATCGCTCCTACCCATGTAAGTGGGCTTTCCCAATCGTTTGCTAAGCTCACCCCATGCTGGTTGATTTGTATACGTGTTGTACATAGCGCAGAGTCTAGATTTCATTCTCCTAGCCTCCAGTGATTCCCACCCAAGTTTCTTTAACATACGGCTCACACTGCTCCTGGGATTAAAGTCACTGAGCACAAATCTAGCGGCCTTTCTTTGTACCATTTCCAACTCATTGATGAGCCCTACTTGATATGGATCCCAAACCGCCGAGGCATATTCCAGAATAGGTCTTACAAGTGACAAATAGCCTAATTCTTTAGCAGAGGTACTACTTCCTTTTAATACCCTCATTACAAAGTGCAGGGATTTGTAAGCTTTTGAAACTACACATCCTACATGACTACTCCATTTCATATCATTCCTTACGTGAACGCCCAAATATTTGCAAGAATCTTCTTCTACAAGTATTTCCGAGCCAATATTATATTGAAAATCCTACCTTCGCATTTTCCCTATTTTTAAGAGACTACATTTTCTTGTGTTTATTTTCATTTTATTTACAATCGCCCACTTATAGACCAGGTTCAGGTCTTCTTGAAGCACTGCATTGTCTAGTGAGTCATGTATCTTTCGATATATTACACAATCATCCACAAACAATCGACAGTCACTGCGAATCCCATTTGGTAAGTCATTTATAAACGCCAAAAATAACAAAGTTCCGATTACGCTGCCCTGAGGGATACCCGACGTTACGGTAATTTCATCCGAGAATATGCCTTCGACTTTCACTTTCTGAGAACGACCCGTCAAAAATTCTTGGATCCATAAAATTACTCTTCTATCAATCTTCGTCGAAGCTAATTTATGGAGTAGCATGTCATGCGGAACGACATCAAATGCCTTCGCAAAATCTATAACCACGGCGTCGACTGAAACTCCATGGTCTAACGATTCGCTAATGTCTTGAAAAAGTGATAGCATCTGACTCTCGCATGAGTAACCTTTCCGAAATCCATGTTGCCAATCATTAAACCATGATAATGTTTCCCACTGTTCCCTCAAGTAGTCGCAAATGAGATGCCCCATCTGTTTACAAACGACGGACGTAAGGCTAACCGGCCTGTAGTTGCCCAATTCAAGTCTGCTCCCTCCCTTAAATATTGGGACTACCGTAGCTCTTTTCCAGTCATCTGGGATTTGCGCATTGTTTATGGACACATTAAACATCACCTCCAAGTATCGTGCCACGGCCCTACCTCCTAGTTTAAGTACTTCACTAACAATATTATCAGAACCCTTTGATACATTGAAACGTAGTTTTTGTATTAGCTTTACAATTGCTGACTGGTTTATTTGGAACAGGGGAGCCCCTGATTCGTCGTTAAGGTCCAACACACAGCTATTGGATTTATTGAACACACTACCGTAAAAGACATTTAATTCATTAGCAATGGCCTGTTTCTCAGTAATTAATTTACCGTCACCGGACATTATCATCGACAAATTATTTGAATTTCCCTTTCTTCTCCTAACATAACTGTAAATTTTTTTCCACCCATCATCTCCCGAACCAAGTAAACCTTGCATATAACTGTCATGAGCAGCCCTCTTTTTTAAGACGAGCTCTCTTGATAAGGACTTAAATTTCAACATATACTTGTCACTATCATGTCTTTTATTGTATAATTTCCTAATTTTCCGTTTTAGACTCCTAATTTCTCGTGTGTAATACTCAGGATCTGGGTTTTGTTTCAGCAATTTAAATGGGACAAATTTATCAACAGCGCTATTTAAAATTTTCAAAAAGTTAGTCCACAGGATATTAATGTGATTTCCTTCCGATGCCCATCCTACAAATAGCTCATTCAAATACCCTTGAAACTTGCCCTGATCCGCCCTGCGATACTGGAATATGATCTTTTTTCGCTACATCAGAGTCTAATTTTGTAATGTCACCATATCTAATATTTAATTCAACCCCAGAATGGTCACTAATTCCTGGTACTTTCAGACAGTTAATATACAGCTCTACAGGCCTTACGAGATAAACATCTAAGGTATTATTGTCTCTAGTTGGGAAGTCAACTACTTGGGAACCCCCCCCCCCCCCCTCCCTTAAGAATTTATTTGCAGCGCTCTGAGCCTGACCACAGCTAGTTGACTCACCAGACCAGTCTACTTTGGGGAGGTTTAAATCTCCAGCAATTATTATGCTCTTTTTTCATAGCACTACCCGTACAAGTTTTATCATACAGTGTTTCGAGGAGAGAAAGGTTATCTTTCGGTGCTCTATACGCCCCTATCACCTGAAGAGGGAATTTATTTCCTTTATCCGAAATTTGTACACATAACATTTCATGATCCATATCAGCCCACTTTAAGAAACTAGCTATATTTTTGCGCACACAAATAAATAGCCCACCACCTCGCTTCCCCCGATCCCTTCTGTACATCTCGTAGGTCCCTTGAATTATTTCGCTACTATTTATGCCCTCATATAACCAAGATTCAGTTGCAATGACAATGTCCGGAGAATACGTCTCTACACGATTCCAAAATTCAATTAAGTTATTTCCTAAACTCTGACAATTAACCTGCAGTAATCTTAGAGTCTTACCTCCGCAGCAAATATCTCGAAATAGCTCCTTCTGTTCCCATCGGCTGGCAACCTCTGGACCTGCTCCTCCTCACAAAAGCCGGCACGAACCGATGACCCTGTCATGTAGGCTCCCTAGATTGAAAGCGCCCCGTCGATTTAGATGCAGCCCGTCTCGGGCGAAGTCACGGCCACCAATCCAGCAGTCAGCTTCTACGTACATTAATCCCAGTTGTGCACATACCCAGTCCATGCGGTCATTTACAGTCTTAACTCGCCTTAACGGAACATCTCCTCGCCGAACAATGCCACTCATTATAATTTTTGCATTTCTAAACTTGCTTTTAGCTTTTCTGCCTAGTTCGTAGAGCTCCCCCATGATGTAATCAGCTGTAGCCCTCTTCTTCAAATCGTTCGTCCCAACATGGAGCAACAACACTTTAACTTTGTCACAGTCCTCTACATTTGCTTCTTGCACTTGTTGGGCAAGCTGGTCAATCTTAATCCCCGGGTAACACCGCACTTTCGCACCTGATTTCCTCGAGATATTCGCACTCCATCGTATCATAGAATCACCCATTATGATAACGTCATCCTCAGTTTGCTCCTGCACGCCCTCTTCCACAATGATCCCAGTAGAGAGCCGTTCAGTCACATCCTTCACCGTTTCTTCTGATTCACGAAGCTTTGCTCTAAGTTCCTGTATTATTTGATCCCTTGCTTTGATTTGCACCCTCAAACTGTCCGGCGTATCACATACTTTACAAAACCAATTTCCGACATCACAATCCTCCTTCTTGACCTTAATACAGCCGAAGTGAAACCATTTCTCACATAGTCCACACTCAACACCTTTCTTCAATGTTTTACTGCACGTCGAACACTTTAAAGATGCCACTGGATCATTTGCCTGATTCACATTTGGAGTAACAGGCCCTGGATTCATTTCCACTCCACCAATAACTAACAACGCAGCTATCACTAGGGCTATAAACCACAAGTTACTAGGTCCCGTACGCACACACAAACACCGGAAATCCCGACTACCCTTCGCATACCACAGCCCGATCCTCGCCCGATAACACTCCAGAGAACACCCCATTTCAGCACACCTGAGAGCTCGGGAAAAACACGACCGTTCACTTTGACTGCCAACTGGTGTATGGAGGATCATTGTCGCTACACAGATCCTTGAGGGACAGCTTCCGTTCGCATTCTCGGGCATGATACCGTTCACAACATTTCCCACAAAATTTGCAAATACACTCTGCAGCAGGCGAATGGTAAACTTCCATCTTACAGACTCGAAAATGAAATCCATGCACTGCAAATCTTGTCCATGTGTGACGCAGCTCATAGTCTGGTCTTTTCCATTCTGCAGGGTTCAACATAGCTTCTGTGGAGTAGAAATCTAGCCAAATTGCCACACGCTTGGCTTGAATCTCTTCCAGTAGTTCCTGGTAGGCACCTGTAGCTGGCAAGAGCGGCTTTACACGGAGTTCGTCCATGAAGAATGGCTCACGAGTAAGCTCGTAAGTCAGTCTGGATGGTGTATTTTTGGAAACACAGAGAATCTTCTTGAGAAACGTCGATTTAATTGTCTTAATTTTCTTAAGGTTGGTTTTATTAAGGTAGCCCCAAAACAACTCAATACCATAGGTCACAATAGGAATTATTATACTGGAGAAAATCTTCATGGCTGTATTAATAGACATTCTTCTGAGGAGTTTGATGTCATTCATGGCTATTGTCGCTGCTGTTATTCGATTATCGAGATGTTTCGTGAGCGTATTACCAGAAGTCTGTAGCGTGATTCCTAAATAGTTAAAGAGCTTTGCTAATTTCAGTGGCTCTCGTCCGTGATACAGTTCTTCACAGGCTGCTATTTTTCCACCCTTTCTAAAAACCATATGGACCGTTTTGTCCCTATTCAACTGTAGGTTATTCTTTTCTGCCCAAAGTGTTTATCTGTCCCAGCATTCCTGCAGAACTCTAAGATCATAAGACCCTATCACCATATCGTCTGCATAAGCGTAGAAGGAAACCACTTCTTCGTGGCCTTCAAGAACTTCTATGACATCTGAGGTAGTCAAGTTAAACAACAGCGGACTAACAGGATCTACCTGCAAGACTCCTTTTGCTTGAACAATGGGTGCTGATGACTGTAGGCTGTCTTTGATGATAACTATGTTATGCTGAAACATTTCAGATATTATCTCTGCTAGGTAGTGACCGTTCCCAAGTAGTCGACGAAATTTATCTGCGATAAGCTGACGGTCTAATTGGTCGAAATTCTTTCGGTAGTCAATAAAGATGGTATGGAATTTCCTTCCCTCATGTCTGAGAGTTTCGTTAATGTCTTCCAGGATATTGCTGATTGCATGTACGGTGGATCTGCCTTTCCTAAAACCAAATTGGTTATCGGGTATCATACTAATTGTCTCTTCTGATAATCTGTTGGCTACTATTTTGCTGAATAATTTGAATGTAGTATTTTCCGGCGCAATTCCCCTGTAGGAATCAGGTGAGTCCGGGGAACATTTGCCCTTATATAGAACTTTCAACGTTGATGTCCTCCAGTTGGATGGTATCGTGGATGTCTCCAAGCATTTATTGAACAGTGCGGTCCATATTTCTTCTAGGTAGGGTAAAGCTTCCTTTAAATGCTCGTTAAATACTTCGTATGGCCCGGCAGCCTTGTTGGTTTTCAATTTCTGGATTGTTTTTCGTACTTCTTCCACCGTGATTCTTGGGAAATTGCATATTTGACTTGTGTTTCTTACTAAGGGAACGTTTCCGTCGTTGAAGAGTTTCTTGAAGTGATTTTCCTATGTTTCCATCGCGATCGACTGAGCGAACTTTGGGGGTTTTACTTTGAAAACAGTGAAATGATTTTCTATGGCTTTCAACACTAATTTCTTACTCTCCTCTTCCACCCAGTTTGCTCTTTTTTTCCTTTAGCAATTTCTTATACCTACACCTGTGACAATTGTATACTATTCGAAATTCTTCTACATTCGAGTTCTTTGTTTTGTGAAGTAGCTCAAGACCGATAGTTCTTCTTTCGAAACACTCCTTTTCGAACCAACGTTGGGATCTTCTTTTCCTTCGAGGGGTTCTCACCTGTTCTCTTCCAAGTACGCCTTCTAATGTATGCGCTGTTGCTTCGACGTTTCCTCCTTGTATTTGTTGTATAATGAATCCTTCAGTTTTTGTAAATCCTTCAATGCCACTGATACATAATGTTCTTTGAATGTTATCTGCCCATTGCTCTTGCTTCATTTTGCATGTTTTGACTGATATCTTGGCCTTAACTGGGAGATGTTTTCTAAGTGGCGCCACCTCTGATTTTGCGAGTACCTTTATTTCTGAGGTTTTTATAGAAGTGCTAGTAAAAATTAGGTCAATCGTACTCGCACCATTGTAACATATGTATGTATGGTCCTGTGGATCATTTTGCAATATGAAACCTTCTCTTTCCATGTAATCAATAACTGAAATACTTTTGAGGACTTCTTTATCTATCAGACAATCAAAATCGCCTACTACGATAGTTCCGACATTTTGTCTGATGTTCTTCAACATATCCGCCATGTTGTCAATTATGTCCTGCGCTGAGTGATTTGGTTGAAAATAGGTTCCTATAATGTTCAGGTTCTTAGTTTCCATTGATAATATATTAGCAGATCTGTAAATAATTTTGTACGGAGTTAGCCATGGTTTTAGTAAGCATGATATGCCTCCACTGGGTCGGCCTTGGTCACCCTGTGTAATAAATGAAGAGGCATTAAGACGAGTGGGGGAGGAGAGATGTTTCTGGTGACTGATAATGAAGAGAAGAGATAGGTTGGTCGGACACATACTACGAAACGCAAGAATAGCAAACTTGTACTGAGAACTCAATTCGGCTGCCACTGGCAGGCACAATAATTAATCAGAACTAATTGTACTCAGTGGGTACGGTCTGCGCACAGTTCACCTATTTTCAACAGCACTGTGACCAAACTCTTGTCCTTACAGTTTACTAAACCCTACACTTTGTTTGTCTAGTTTGGGGATCATAAAGCTATGATACTTGCACTACAACCATTCCAGCGCGAACTGATGACTGATTTATTAGTGTGTGAATACTGAATAGAGCCAACAGCATGTTATTGCATTAGTACAGTAGTTTGCCAGAATGTTCATGACTGACGTGAATAGCAGCATGCCTCACTGGCCATTAAATTCTGGTTCTCTTTCCACGACCAGCTATAAACTTCAAACATCTTTATGACGAAACATAGCCTCGAACTCAAGTAACGACTTCGTCCAGATATGAATTATTAACTCTAACAGTAATAAAACTGCGGGGCTGTCTGTTCATGATCCATATTATCCTCTGTGAGCAGGTCTATCACGCCGACCTGCAGTGCTTTCAATTCTCATCAGCAAGGCTTGGAAGGTCATGCACGATCATATTTTTGGATATTTATGATTGTTTTGGTTAATTTTGACACAATATATCATATTTTCCTTCTTTGCCTGTGTAAGTGCATATCTCTGCTTGAGAAGGGCGGGCGTATAATCTTTGCTTGGTTGGTTCCTTAGTTTAGGGGCTGCGACAACGCGGTCATGTAGCCCCGTGTACTATGGGTGTGTGTAGAATCTGTCTGATAACCGGTGTTAATTGTGTTGACTGTATTAGTGTGTGTATCTGTTTTTTTAATTCAAGTAAGGACTGCAACTTTGAATTTTTCAAATAGTTCCTACTTTTGCCGCCAAACGCCACCGTCAACGACTACTAGGCCTAGTTCAGAACTTAGCTACTAGACGCCACCGCAGTCGGCTCTTGGCAACGAACGTACCAACCTAAGAGCCTTGTTTACATTCTTAACCTATCCAATTTAGTTTCACACAGGTGTAATTAGTGGAAAGTTCTTTAACATGCCATAAATCTATGACATGGGACCTCGGATTTACTTCCCCTCCGAAGGAAGGCATACTGAGGGATTTTTAACGCTCTTAAGAAATCCGACGGCTTCTGCCAGGTTTGAACCCGCTATCTTGGGCATAGAAGCTCAGCAGGCGTATACCCTAATTACCTATTGTTTTAGAGCGCTTTTTGTTACTTCATTTTCTTAAAGTCCTATATTTCGATTCGGACTCCGAGAGTCTATCTCAGAATAATACTGAAATTATTTGAATACCTATTACGTTTCAGTCCTTTTTGTAAATTAATAGCAATTGTTTTTATTCAGCATTCACCATGTAAATATTGTAAATTATTTTAATTTTTTAAAATTCTACGACTATTAAAATTGTAAATCAGTTATCCTTAAAAATTAACATAATAAAATAATTATTCTTTGCCAACACTGCTTGAAGGTCCATAGAATAACATTTCCCACTATTTAGAACTGTTTCTTAGTTGGGATATTTTACAAAAGGTGTAGTTATATGTCCGTCTGTTCAAATTTCCTTATGCTTGCCACGGTGGGTGAGTGGTCAACGTGTCGGTCTACAAACCCCAAGCTTGCAGGTTCAATCCTGGCCGTAGTAAGTGATTTTTCAAAGGCGGCAAAAGTTACGACACCATGTTATGCGATGTTGGCTTGTTAAAGAACCCATTTGAATTCAGTAGGCCGAGTTCATAATGGCAAAATTAATCTCGGGAGTTCCCGCCAACAAAAGGTTCTTCATTTCTCTAATAGAAAGCGCTGTAGTGTTCAAGGAGCTTAGATATGTAACCTCCTTGACTTTCATAGAGCTTCAAGGAACAACGAAATTCGACATGCAAGCTACCCTTTGGGTGTCAAATAACAAAGCTTGCACCCGTCACCCGAGGCCATACGATATTATTATTATATTTTCTTTATATCCAAAATAGAAACTCTAAGAATACAAAATGATCGTAATTGTCGTAGTTATTTCATAGTGCATATTCTTTCGAAACGTGATGCATATTTGACCAATAATTACTGCATTTTTGCATACATATTTATTCATTTATTAGTGCATGAATTTCCGGGCCTTACATCAGTTTGTTTCTCTTATCTTCACTTCAGTTGTGATCGTTATTGGTCATCGTCTCTGTGTACTTGTGTGTGTATGGCATGTTTCTGATAACCTGTATTATTGTGATTACTGTGATATTGTGTGTGTAATTGTAATTATTAAGGCCAAGGATTGTAGTGAGAGTCCTAAGACTTGACATGAAGGATCACCATGGCATTGCCCTGGAGAGTGTCTGCCGAAAATCTACAATCAGGATGACCACATAATCACCAAAATACAAAGTCCGATCTACAATAATCGCAGACATAACTTTACACGCTCGCCTATGTTGTTTGGTTGACATCAGTTAGTTCACGGTATTAAAGTAGATTAAAGCTTCTTCAAGGACTTAATATTGGTTTCATGAAAAACTGCAGCCATTTCTTCCCTGATTTACTTATTCACTATTTATAATTTATTTACCTGATTTCTTTTGTTTTAGATGAACGAATGTTTGATATCAACCCGCGAGGACAGGCGCATGGCTATTTTACACCCGGGGCTTAAATAATGTTTTATATTTTCGTTTTGGTCAGCCCTTATTTCCTGTCGCTTACTGTACCTTCCTTCCTAGCCTTGAACTTCACCCTGAAAAAGGAACATGTCCATAGCTTTTAGAACACTCAAGTTATTTCTATATTATTTACGGTCGCGTCAGATTTACACACGGTGCCAGTCCACGCATGAAAATTTTGGTTTACATTACTAAGCAATATGTACAAAATAAGGGAGAAAATACCCCTATTTTGGTGCAGTACAATCACAGCTGTGGCTTCGTTGGCGTAGTCGGTAGCATGCTGAACTGCTGTGCCCAAGATAGCGGGTTCAAGTCCGGAGAAGCCGTCGGATTTTTTAAGAGCGTCAAAAATCCTTAAGTATGCCTTCCTTCGGAGGGGAAGTAAAGCCGGCGGTCCCATGTCATAGATGTATGGCATGTAAATGATCCTTCCACAGACTAAACTTGTGTGTAGCTAATTTGCTAGGTTAGATTTCGTCCGAACGCTCCATCAAAGTTCCAACGTTCACCACCAGGTATCATTGACATCTGGTAGCGAAAGTTGGAACTACTTGTAATTGAACGGAACTTGTAGCTCACCCTATGGATGTTCACTAGAAGCAGCTACAGCCTCTGGCGAGCCGAACATGTCCCCGGACACTCCCGGCACTAAAAGCCATACGATAAATAAATAAAATTCGGTGGTGTAGTTGGTTGCATGCTGAACTGCTGTGCCCAAGATAGCAGATTCAAACCCGGCCGAAGTCGTCGGATTTTTAGGAGCGTTAAAATCCTTCAGTATGCCTTCCTTTGGAGGGTAAGTAAATCTGGCGGTCCCATGTCATAGATGTATGGCATGTAAAAGATCCTTCCACAAACTTAACTTGTGGGAAGCTAAATTGTTAGGTTAGATTTCGTTGGAACGCTCTATCAAAGTTTCAACGTTCACCACTACTCCACTAGGTATCATTGATATCTGGTAGCGAAAGTTGGAACTACTTGAAATTGAACGGAACTTGTAGCTCACCCTAAGGGTGTCCGCTGGAAGTAGCTACAGACTCAGGCGAGCCGAACTTGTCCTCGGACACTCCCGGCACTAAAAGCCATACGATAAATAAATAAATAAATAAATAAATAAATAAATAAAGTACAATCATATAGCTCACGTTCTTGTTCATCCATATTTAGGGTCTAGGGACACCTTGGTCATCAGCTCCTTTATTCAACAAAATCGAGACGACTGCTTTACCGCCACTGTCAAGGCCTATTATATTGTTAAGCAAATTATTGTCATTTATCTGCACGTTAAATTAGAAATATAAATAAAGCTCATTTTATATTGGGAATAGTTCATAGGAAGACACCAGGTGTAAAATTACTTCATTAAAATCCGTACGACTACGACAAAAAGGGAGTGACACACAATGGGTCAAAATGACCCTGTGCCAGTCCTTGTGTTATATTTTTACACGCCAGTTCTCAAGGGTTAAGTCCGGAGGTGGCAGGTTCAAATCACGGCGCTGATAGTGGCTATCTTGAGTGTGGTTTTCTCCTGGGGTTTTCCACTCTCACTCCAGGCAATTGCCAGGATAGTACTTTATTTCAAGTCCCGGGGCAACTACCTCGTCCCTGTCACGAATATAGTATCACACACAACTACAGTCCTCGCATAAATACTGTACAAGTTTTCACACAAGTTCAACACACACCCAACTACACGGGACTGATAACCAAAATGACCCAGGCCCCTCAAAAGAATTAAGAAATTAATACGTAATGTAATCTTGCTCATTATGTTTTTATGGCAATGTTTCTAGTAATAATAGGATTTTATTTTATTATAAATGATATAATTCTTTTTATTGAGTGAGAGATTTTTAATTTGAATAGATCATTCTTAGTTATAACTTTTTTATTTGATTGAATATCTTTATTATTTATGGGTTTTGTTTTATTTATTACTTCATTAGTAATTTTTATAGTGAGGAATATATACATGGTGATTTGGTAATTAATCGATTTATTATTTTAGTATTAATATTTGTCTTATCGATAATATTTTAATTGAAAATGAAAATCCACAGCCTGCTTCCAGTCTCCGACCGGGTCAGGAATGGAATGAATGAAGCCCCCATCTAGCGGCGAGGATATGAACTGTGCCGGTTGCCGAGGCCTGACGCACTCCTCTGGGGCAATGATTAAATGAATGACAGATGAAATGAAATGATAGTGGAGAGTGTTGCTGGAATGAAATTTTTGACGGGGAAATCCGGAGTACCCGGAGAAAAACCTGTCTGCCTCCGTTTTGTCCAGCACAGATCTCACATGGAGTGACCGGGATTTGAACCACGGACCCAGCGATGAGAGGCCGGCGTGCTGCCGCCTAAGCCACGGAGGCTTAATATTTTTAATTATTAGACCTAATTTAATTTGAATTCCTTTAGGGTGGGATGGATTAGGATTAGTTTCACATTGTTTAGTAATATATTACCAAAATGTGAAATCTTATAGAGCTGGAATATTAACAGCGTTATCTAATCGAATTTGTGATGTGGCCTTATTAATGGCTATTGCTTGAATACTTAATTTTGGGAGATGAAATTATATTCATTATTTGGATGTAATGAAGAATTCTAGAATTATATATATTATTTCTGCATTAGTAATTTTAGCTGCTATAACGAAGAGAGCTCAAATTCATTTTTCTTCTTGATTACCAGCTGCTATGGCTGCACCTACTCCGGTTTCAGCATTAGTACATTCTTCTACTTTAGTTACTGCAGGGGTTTATTTATTAATTGGGTCTAATTCTGTTATTGCTGATAATAATTTAGGTAAAGGGTTATTATTGATTTTTGGTTTAACAATGTTTATAGCAGGATTAGGGGCTAACTTTGAATATGATTTAAAAAAATATATCGCCCTTTCTACACTAAGACAATTAGGTTTAATAATAAGGATGAGACAATTTCTCAACTCCACACCTAACGAAAACTGCTGGTTTAAAGTTGAAGTAGTCGTCGAAAGGTTTGTGTTTATGAGGGGGAACAGTAAGTCACATCTGGCAACACCACTTGCTTCTGCAACTGTGACCAGAGCCACGAAATGACACTTGTATGAATCAGCAATATGCTCATGGTTTGGTTATCATGTGAGGACAAGACGTGACAAGCTGATTTTGTTAATCAAAGTTAACATGCAATCAACTGTTATTCAGGTGAAGGTCACACAAAAAAGGTGATCTCACAAGCCTATTTTCTTCATAAATGAAGAAAGGCTAAAAAGTCAAACCGAAAACAGTCTGAAAAGGGGAAAGCTAAATAAAATAAACTACAACAAAATCCAAAATGAACAATCTTATACCAGAGGGCGTGTAGGTCGTATGTACGCAGGAAGAACACTAATAAGACCGACAAATTAAAATACAAGTAGCAAATAGCCAGACAAAACTCTATGAAAAGTTGCTTAAAAAGACCGAAATTACCATACATGGAGAGGAGAAACACCAAAATATAATTAGGTGCACAGATAAAGGATTCTCACGCTACAAAGGCGTGGAAACGTCACATTGTCTCATGGTTCTCATAAAAATGGCTCATGGCAAACATGATATACTGTATATTAAGGGTTTCAAATAATTATTATGTTAATTAAAATACCCTACATAGTTGTGACATAAATATAAATCTTAAAATTTCATCTGCCATGGGTTGCTTATATCAACCAATACTTAAAATAACACTATTGAAGATATATGAATTTAGTAACTTTTCAGGAAGTTTTGGTTCAGACTTTTGGTAACAGTGCCTAATCCGCAATACCTTGTCTAAATCTACAATATTATCAGTTTAGTAATATGCTTCATTAGTATCACTAACACATACAGGTAAATGCATCGCCAAAATACAAGGATAGTTTAAAAATGTTCGAAAAACGAAACACAACAGTTATTTGTAGCTCTTCAGTCGGTCAACAGGAATTTTCCCAAAGACTGGTCGGGGTAAAATGTCTGTAAAATATGTACAAAAAATTAAATAACATTCCTGGAAAAATTACATCACAACTAATACATGTAATTTATTTATTTATTTATTTATTTAATAATTATTAGATACAACCATGAATAGGTCGTTTTACACTAATATTTTAACAATTTTAAATAATATTAACAAAACAACAACAGCAACAATAACAGGTAACAAATGGCAGTGATGGCAGCAAGGGACAAATCTCGGGAAAGACGTAGGGAATGATTGGGGTAGTGGGTGATTAGGAGGGTGAGGGGGTAGGGATTGAGGATGAAAGGGATCTTCTTCCAGAAATCAGTGATTATAACTAATATATGTAATTTCTTCCAGAAATCAGTGGTCATAACTAATACGTGTAATGTTTTCCAGGAATCAGTGGTCATAGCTAATACGTGTAATGTTTTCCAGGAATCAGTGGTCATAACTAATACGTGTAATATTTTCCAGGAATCAGTGATCATAACTAAGTTAATACGTGTAATTTTTTCCAGGAATCAGTGGTCATAACTAATACGTGTAATGTTTTCCAGGAATCAGTGGTCGTAGCTAATACGTGTAATGTTTTCCAGGAATCAGTGATCATAACTAACTCGTGTAATTTTTCCAGGAATCAGTGATCATAGCAAATACATGATTTTTCCAGAAATCAATGATCATAACTAATACATGTAATTTTTCCATATATGTATATTATATTATGTATATATGTATTTTTTTAGGATTGTTATATAATTTTTGTGTCATATATTATATACATTGTACCTCGTCCAGTCTTTCTGCAAATTGATGTTGACCAACTAAAGAGCTACAATTGACAGTATGTATAGGTAACACTGAAAAATGGCTTCGAAACTTTAGATACGGTAACAAAACACCATACAAGTTTTCACGATTTTACCACCAGGTGGTAGCATTTGTCGTTTCGATATTCATAGCCAAGAGAATTTATTAAATAGTTGAATAATAATAATATTGGTTTTACGCCCCTTTTAACTACTCTGGCTTTTAGAGACGCCGGGGTGCCAGAATTTTGCCCCGAAGGGGATCTTTAACGTACCAGTAAATCTACTGACACGGCTCCCTCGCATTTGCGCATCTTCAAATTCCAGCTGACTGCGCCAGGATGCGAACATGCAACCTTGGACCTAGCAAGCGAGAACGTTACCGCTGAGCCACACAACCGGTGAGATGAGCTTTTCTCTCGCGCTGGGGTATCTCTGCAAAAAGGTGTAGTTCAAGTATTGTGGAATTACCTGTATTGCAGAGTTAGCAAAGCTTACCCTACTGTATATAATTATATCCAAACTCATCAGGAAGGAACAAGATGGAACAATCATCCGAGTTAATGACGTGAGGTGATGGCAAAGAATTTTTAAATTAAACTGCTCCGTGGCGCAGTGCTGTTCTACTAAAGCCAAAAAGCTCATATGGCCAAGAGCGTCTAATAACAGGGAGGTAATAGCGCTGTAAATTAGTTTTACAAGCGAAATATGAGGCAGTTCAGTGAAGGCGATATCTTCAGGCATTTACCTTCTTAGTGCGCATCTTTAAGATGATGTTCCATTTGAGGAGCTTGGACATCGTGGTCATTTAGCCCAGTGCACTTGAGTGAGTGTAGAATTTTGTCTGATAACCTGTGTTAATGGGATGGCTGTATTTGTGAGTGTATTAGTAATTCAGGTGAGGATTCGAAATGAAGCCTTAAGTAAGGAACCATCCGGGCATTCGCCTGCAGTAGAAGTGGGAAACCATGGAAAACCCCTTCCAGGTGAGTAGGGAATCAAACCCATCTCTTCTCAGTTTTACCTCACAAGGCTGAGTGTACCCCGTTCCAGCTCACAGACCAGAATTTAAGTTCTTGGCTGGGGATTGAACCTGAAACTCCGGAGCGACAGCCAAGAAAGCTAGCCGCTGCACCAGGAAGTGAACACCATATTTTAGAAGACTCAAGTGAAAATTTGTGCCATTTTGGTACCGAACATGGTACATAGAGATATTCTAAAATTTTTGACGTCGATCACGTTGTTGTACCTTGGTTGGTTTCTTAGTTTAGGGGCTGCGACAACGAAGTCGTGTAGCCCCGTGTACTTTGGATATGTGTAGAATCTGTCTGATAACCGCTGTTAATTGTGACGGCTGTATTAGTGTGTGTTATCTGTAATTCAGGTAAGGACTGCAGACGATCAATTTCAAGTCGTTCCTACTTTTGATATCAAATGCTACCGTCAACGACATCATTTAACAGTTCTTAGGAGGTTAATGTAAGGTTGCTACCACTTACTGCTAACAGTTGGCAACTCTGGAGTGGAATGAAATGTTATCCATAGTGTGTTGGTGATGCGCACCGAGTTCGTACAAAAGTTTCTCAAAGTTGGATGAACCCTTCGTGAGTTTGTTGAGGGTAAAAGTAAAGTAAGTAGTACCTAATAATAATGGTTGCCAACATCGGAAGACCTCAAAATATAAGAATTATAAGTTCACTATGTTTGTATATATTTCAGTTGAATTTGGGTAAGTTGTTTGAGAGTTCTACAAGGGTAAAATTAGTATCACCAGGTAAAATAATATTAATAAAAGCAGCGAATTCGCATGCTTCGAGTCAATACTACAACTACTGTGATCGGAGCAGTCGTCTTTTTCGAGTTACTGGCATTACAAGCCCTGCATGGTTGCAATATTCTGAGCAGTCTTCTTCGAGTTACTGCTCTTACAAGCCCTGTATGGTTGCATTATTCTGGGCAGTCTCTTGGAGTTACTGGCATTACAAGCCCCGTATGGTTGCATTATTCTGAGCCGTCTCTTGGAGTTACTGCCCTTACAAGTCCCGAATGGTTACATTATTCTGGGCCGTCTCTTGGAGTTACTGCCCTTACAAGTCCCGTATGATTACATTATTCTGGGCCGTCTTCTTGGGGTTACTGCCCTTACAAGCCCCGTATGGTTGCATTATTCTGAGCCGTCTCTTAGAGTTACTGCCCTTACAAGCCCCGTATGGTGGCATTATTCTGAGCCGTCTCTGGGAGTTACAGCCCTTACAAGCCCCGTAAGGTTGCATTATTCTGGGCCGTCTCTTGGAGTTACTGCCCTTACAAGTCCCGTATGGTTACATTATTCTGGGCCCTTGGGGTTACTGCCCTTACAAGCCCCGTATGGTTGCATTATTCTGGGCCGTCTCTTGGAGTTACTGCCCTTACAAGTCCTGTATGGTTACATTATTCTGGGCCGTCTCTTGGAGTTACTGCCCTTACAAGTCCCGTATGGTTACATTATTCTGGGCCGTCTTCTTGGGGTTACTGCCCTTACAAGCCCCGTATGGTTGCATTATTCTGAGCCGTCTCTTGGAGTTACTGCCCTTACAAGCCCCGTATGGTGGCATTATTCTGGGCGGTCTCTTGGAGTTACTGCCCTTACAAGTCCCGTATGGTTACATTATTCTGGGCCGTCTTCTTGGGGTTACTGCCCTTACAAGCCCCGTAAGGTTGCATTATTCTGAGCCGTCTTGGAGTTACTGCCCTTACAACCCCGTACGGTTGCATTATACTGAGCCGTCTTCTTGGAGTTACTGCCCTTTCAAGCCCCGTAAGGTTGCATTATTCTGAGCCGTCTTCTTGGAGTTACTGCCCTTACAACCCCGTACGGTTGCATTATTCTGAGCCGTCTTCTTGGAGTTACTGCCCTTACAACCCCGTACGGTTGCATTTTTCTGAGCCGTCTTCTTGGAGTTACTGCCCTAACAAGCCCCGTAAGGTTGCATTATTCTGAGCCGTCTCTTGGAGTTACTGCCCTTACAAGCCCCGTAAGGTTGCATTATTCTGAGCCGTCTTCATGGAGTTACTGCCCTTACAAGCCCCGTAAGGTTGCATTATTCTGAGCCGTCTTCTTGGAGTTACTGCCCTTACAACCCCGTACGGTTGCATTATTCTGAGCCGTCTTCTTGGAGTTACTGCCCTTACAAGCCCTGTCAGGTTGCATTATTCTGAGCCGTCTTCTTCGAGTTACTGCCCTTAAAAGCCCCTTATGGTTTCATTATTCTGAGCCGTCTTCTCGGAGTTACTGTCCTTACAAGACCTGTTTGGTTGCATTATTCTGAGCCGTCTTCTTGGAGTTACTGCCCTTCCAAGCCCTGAATCGTTGCATTATTCTGAGCCGTCTTCTTCGAGTTACTGGCCTTGAAAGCCCTGTATGGTTACATTATTCTGACGAGTCTTCTACGAGTTACTGGCCTTACAAGCCCTGTTTGGTTCCATTATTCTGAGCCGTCTTCTTCGAGTTACTGCCCTTACAAACCCCGTATGGTTACATTATTCTGAGCCATCTTCTTGAAGTTACTGCCCTTACAAGCCCTGTCAGGTTGCATTGTTCTGAGCCGTCTTCTTCGAGTTACTGCCCTTAAAAGCCCCTTATGGTTACATTATTCTGAGCCGTCTTCTTGGAGTTACTGCCCTTACAAGACCTGTTTGGTTGCATTATTCTGAGCCGTCTTCTTGGAGTTACTGCCCTTCCAAGCAGTGTATGGTTGCATTATTCTGAGCCGTCTTCTTCGAGTTACTGGCCTTGCAAGCCCTGTATGGTTACATTATTCTGACGAGTCTTCTACGAGATACTGGCCTTACAAGCCCTGTTTGGTTCCATTATTCTGAGGGGTCTTCTTCGAGTTACTGCCCTTACAAACCCCGTATGTTTACATTATTCTGAGCCATCTACTTGAAGTTATTGCATTACAAGCCCTGTTTGGTTGCATAATTCTGAGCGGTCTTCTTGGGGTTACTAGCCTTACAAGCCCTGTATGGTTACATTATGCTGAGCAGTCTTCTTGGAGTTACTGACCATACAAGCCCCGTATGGTTAAATTATTCTGAGCCGTCTTCTTGAAGTTACTGCCCTTACAAGCCCCGTATTGTTGCATTATTCTGAGCCGTCTTCTTGGGGTTAGTGGCCTTACATGCCCCGTATGGTTACATTATTCTGAGCCTTCTTCTTGGGGTTACTGCCCTTACAAGCCCCGTTTGGTTGCATTATTCTGAGCCGTCTTCTTGGAGTTACTGCCCTTACAAGCCCTGACTGGTGGCATTATTCTGAGCCGTCTTCTTCGAGTTACTGCCCTCACAAGCTCCGTATGGTTACATTATTCTGAGCCGTCTCTTGGAGTTACTGCCCTTACAAGCCCCGTATGGTTACATTATTCTGAGCCGTCTTTTTGGAGTCACTGCCCTTACAAGCCCTGCATGGTTACATTATTCTGAGGCGTCTTCTTCGAGTTACTGCCCTTACAAGCCCTGTTGGGTTGCATTATTCTGAGCCGTCTTCTTGGAGTTACTGGCCTTACAAGCCCTGTCTGGTTGCAATATTCTGAGCCGTCTTCTTGGAGTTACTGCCCTTACAAGCCCTGTAAGTTTGCATTATTCTGAGCCGTCTTCTTGGAGTTACTGGCCTTACAAGCCCTGTTTGGTTGCAATATTCTGAGCCGTCTTCTTGGAGTTACTGACCTTACAAGCCCTGTATGGTTGCCATATTCTGAGCTGTCTTCTTGGAGTTACTGCCCTTACAAGCCATGTTGGGTTGCATTATTCTGAGCCGTCTTTTTGGAGTTGCTGCCCTTACAAGCCTTGTAAGTTTGCATTATTCTGAGCCGTCTTCTTGGAGTTACTGGCCTTACAAGCCTTGTTTGGTTGCAATATTCTGAGCCGTCTTCTTGGAGTTACTGACCTTACAAGCCCTGTTTGGTTGCAATATTCTGAGCTGTCTTCTTGGAGTTACTGGCCTTACAAGCCCTGTATGGTTGCATTATTCTGAGCCGTCTTCTTCGAGTTACTGCCCTTACAAGCCCCGTATGGTTGCAATATTCTGAGCCGTCTTCTTGGGGTTACTGGCCTTACAAGCCCTGTTTGGTTGCATTATCCTGAGCCGTCTTCTTCGAGTTACTGCCCTTACAAGCCCTGTATGGTTGCATTATTCTGAGCCATCTTCTTGTAGTTACTGCCCTTACAAGCCCTGTATGGTTGCATTATTCTGAGCCGTCTTCTTCTTGTTACTGCCCTTACAAGCCCCGTATGGTTGCTTTATTCTGAGCCGTCTTCTTGGGGTTACTGCCCTTGCAAGCCCGTATGGTTACATTATTCTGTACAGTCTTTTTGGAGTTACTGCCCTTACAAGCCCTGTTTGGTTGCATTATTCTGAGCCGTCTTCTTGGAGTTACTGCCCTTACAAGCCATGTTTGGTTGCATTATTCTGAGCCATCTTCTTGGAGTTACTTCCCTTACAAGCCCTGTATGGTTGCATTATTTCGAGCCGTCTTCTTCGAGTTACTGCCCTTAGAAGCCCCGTATGGTTGCATTATTCTGAGCCGTCTTCTTGGGGTTACTGGCCTTACAAGCCCTGTTTGGTTACATTATTCTGTACAGTCTTCTTGGAGATACTGCCCTCACAAGCCCTGCTTGGTTGCATTATTCTGAGCCGTCTTCTTGGAGTTACTGCCCTTACAAGCCCTGCTTGGTTGCATTATTCTGAGCCGTCCTCTTGGAGTTACTGCCCTTACAAGCCCTGTTTTGTTGCATTATTCTGAGCAGTCTCCTTGGACTTACTGCCCTTACAAGCCCCGTATAGTTGCATTATTCTGAGCCGTCTTCTTCTAGTTACTGCCCTTAAAAGCCCTGTAAGGTTGCATTAATCTGTACAATCTTCTTCGAGTTACTGTCCTTTCAAAGCCTGTTTGGTTGCATTATTCTGGTCAGTCTTCTTCGAGTTACTGCCCTCACAAGCCCCGTATGGTTGCATTAATCTGTACAGACTTCTTCGAGTTACTGCCCTTACAAGCCCTGTATGGTTGCATTATTCTGTACAGTCTTCTTCGAGTTACGGCCCTTACAAGCCCTGTATGGTTGCATTATTCGGTACAATCTTCTTCGAGATACTGCCCTTACAAGCCCTGTATGGTTACATTATTCTGGGCAGTCCTCTTGGAGTTACTGACCTTACAAGCACTGTATGGTTGCATTAATCTATACAGTCTTCTTCGAGTTACTGCCCTTACAAGCCCTGTATGATTACATTATTCTGAGTCGTCTTCTTAGAGTTACTGACCTTACAAGCCCTGTATGGTTGCATTAATCTGTACAGTCTTCTTCGAGTTACTGCCCTAACAAACCCTGTATGGTTATATTATGGTGAGCAGTCTTCTTCGAGTTACTGACCTTACAAGCCCCGTATGGTTGCATTATTCTGAGCCATCTTCTTGGGGTTACTGCCCTTACAATTCCCGTATTGTT
Source organism: Meconema thalassinum (assembly GCA_946902985.2). Taxonomy (NCBI): domain Eukaryota; kingdom Metazoa; phylum Arthropoda; class Insecta; order Orthoptera; family Tettigoniidae; genus Meconema; species Meconema thalassinum. Next base: position 223,038,270 of record OX336391.1, read on the forward strand.
ACATTATTCTGAGCCGTCTTCTTGGAGTTACTGCTCTTACAATTCCCGTATTGTTACATTATTCTGAGCCGTCTTCTTGGGGTGACTGCCCTTACAATCCCCGTATGGTTACATTATTCTGAGCCGTCTTCTTGGAGTTACTGCTCTTACAATTCCCGTATTGTTACATTATTCCGAGCCGTCTTCTTCGAGTTACTGCCCTTACAAGCCCTGTATGGTTACATTATTCTGAGCCGTCTTCTTGGAGTTACTGACCTTACAAGCCCTGTATGGTTACATTATTCTGAGCTGTCTTCTTCGAGTTACTGCTCTTACAAGCCCTGTATGGTTACATTATTCAGAGCCGTCTTCTTCGAGTTACTGCCCTTACAAGCCCCGTATGGTTACATTATTCTGAGCCGTCTTCTTGGAGTTAATGACCTTACAAGCTATATATGGTTACATTATTCTGAGCCATCTTCTTGGGGTGACTGCCCTTACAAGATCTGTATGTTTACATTATTCTGAGCCATCGTCTTGGGGTTACTGGACATACAAACCCTGTATGGTTAAATTATTTTGAGCCATCTTCTTCGACTTACTGCCCTTACAAGCCCCTTATGGTTACATTATTCTGTGCCGTCTTCTTGGGGTTACTGGCCTTACAAGCCCCTTATGGTTACATTATTCTGAGCCATCTTCTTGGAGTTACTGCCCTTACAAGCCCTGTATGGTTGCATTATTCTGAACCGTCTGCTTCGAGTTACCGCCCTTACAAGCCCCGTATGGTTGCTTTATTCTGAGCCGTCTTCTTGGGGTTACTGGCCTTACAAGCCCCGTATGGTTACATTATTCTGTACAATCTTCTGGGAGTTACTGCCCTTAAAAGCCCTGTTTGGTTGCATTATTCTGAGCCGTCTTCTAGGAGTTACAGCCCTTACAAGCCCTGTTTGGTTGCATTATTCTGAGCCGTCCTCTTGGAGTTACTGCCCTTACAAGCCCTGTTTGGTTGCATTATTCTGAGCAGTCTTCTTGGAGTTACTGCCCTTACAAGCCCTGTTTGGTTGCATTATTCTGAGCAGTCTTCTTGGAGTTACTGCCCTTACAAGCCCCGTATCGTTGCATTATTCTGAGACGTCTTCTTCGAGTTACAGCCCTTACAAGCCCTGCATGTTTGCATTATTCTGATCCGTCTTCTTCGAGTTACTGAAACTTACAAGGCCTGTTTGGTTGCATTAATCTGTACAGTGTTCTTCGAGTTACTGCCTTTACAAGGCCTGTTTGGTTGCATTATTCTGGTCAGTCTTCCTCGAGTTACCGCCCTCACAAGCCCCGTAAGGTTGCATTAATCTGTACAGTCATCTTCGAGTTACTGCCCTTACAAGCCCTGCATGGTTGCATTATTCTGTACAGTCTACATCGATTTACTGCACTTACAAGCCCTGTATGGTTGCATTATTCTCTACGATCTTCTTCGAGTTACTGCCCATATAAGCCCTGTATGGTTACATTATTCTGGGCAATCCTCTTGGAGTTACTGACCTTACAAGCCCTGTATGGTTGCATTAATCTATACGGTCTTCTTCGAGTTACTGTCCTTACAAACCCTGTATGGTTACATTATTCTGAGTGGTCTTCTTCGAGTTACTGCACTTACAAGCCCTGAAGGGTTACATTATTCTGAGTCGTCTTCTTCGAGTTACTGCCCTTACAAGCCCTGTATGTGTACATTATTCTGGGCAGTCCTCTTGGAGTTACTGACCTTACAAGCACTGTGTGGTTGCATTAATCTATACAGTCTTCTTCGAGTTACTGCCCTTACAAGCCCTGTATGGTTACATTATTCTGAGTCAACTTCTTCGAGTTTTTGACCTTACAAGCCCTGCATGATTGCATTAATCTGTACAGTCTTCTTCGAGTTACTGCCCTTACAAGCCCTGTATGGTTACATTATGCTGAGCAGTCTTCTTCGAGTTACTGAGCTTACAAGCCCCGTATGGTTGCATTATTGTGTACAGTCGTCTTCGAGTTACTGAACTTACAAGCCCGGTATGGTTACATTATTCTGAGCAGTCTTATTCGAGTTACTGCCCTTACAAGCCCTGTATGGTTACATTATGCTGAGCAGTTTTCATCGAGTTACTGACCTTACAAGCCCCGTCTGGTTGCATTATTCTGAGCCGTCTTCCTGGGGTTACTGGCCTTACAAGCCCTGTTTGGTTGCATTATTCTGAGCCTTCTTCTTGGAGTTACTGCCCTTACAAGCCCCTTATGGTTACATTATTCTGAGCCGTCTTCTTCGAGTTACTGCCCTTACAAGCCCTGTTTGGTTACAAAATTCTGAGCCGTCTTCTTCGAGTTACTGCCCTTACAAGCCCCGTATGGTTACATTATTCTGAGCCGTCTTCTTGGAGTTACTGCCCTTACAAGCCCTGCATGGTTACATTAATTCTGAGGCGTCTTCTTCGAGTTACTGCCCTTACAAGCCCTGTTTGGTTGCATTATTCTTAGCCGTCTTCTTGGAGTTACTGCCCTTACAAGCCCTGTATGGTTGCGTTATTCTGAGCCGTCTTCTTGGAGTTACTGGCCATACAAGCCTCGTTTGGTTGCATTATTCTGAGCTGTCTTCTTGGAGTTACTCGCCTTACAAGCCCTGTATGGTTGCATTATTCTGAGCCGTCTTCTTCGAGTTACTGCCCTTAAAAAACCCCGTATGGTTGCATTATTCTGAGCCGTCTTCTTGGGGTTACTGGCCTTACAAGCCCTGTTTTGTTGCATTACTCTGAGCCGTCTTCCTCGAGGTACTGCCCTTACAAGCCCTGTATGGTTGCATTATTCTGAGCCGTCTTCTTGGAGTTACTGCCCTTACAAGCCCTGTATGTTTGCATTATTCTGAACCGTCTTCTTCGAGTTACCGCCCTTACAAGCCCCGTATGGTTGCTTTATTCTGAGCCGTCTTCTTGGGATTACTGGCCTTACAAGCCCCGTATGGTTACATTATTCTGTACAGTCTTCTGGGAATTACTGCCCTTACAAGCCCTGTTTGGTAGAATTATTCTGAGCCATCTTCTTGGAGTTACTGCCCTTACAAGCCCTGTTTGGTTGCATTATTCTGAGCCGTCCTCTTGGAGTTACTGCCCTTACAAGCCCTGTTTGGTTGCATTATTCTGTACAGTCTTCTTCGAGTTACTGCCCTTACAAGCCCTGTATGGTTGCATTATTCTGTACAATCTTCTTCGAGTTACTGCCCATACAAGCCCTGTATGGTTACATTATTCTGGGCAATCCTCTTCGAGTTACTGACCTTACAAGCCCTGTATGGATGCATTAATCTATACGGTCTTCTATGAGTTACTGCCCTTACAAGCCCTGTATGGTTACATTATTCTGAGTCGTCTTCTTCGAGTTACTGCCCTTACAAGCCCTGTATGGTTATATTATTCTGAGTCGTCTTCTTCGAGTTACTGCCCTTACAAGCCCTGTATGGTTACATTATTCTGGGCAGTCCTCTTGGAGTTACTGACCTTACAAGCACTGTATGGTTGCATTAATCTACACTGTCTTCTTCGAGTTACTGCCCTTACAAGCCCTGTATGGTTACATTATGCGGAGTCGTCTTCTTCGAGTTACTGACCTTACAAGCGCTGTATGGTTGCATTAATCTGTACAGTCTTCTTCGAGTTACTGCCCTTACAAGCCCTGTATGGTTACATTATGCTGAGCAGTCTTCTTCGAGTTACTGACCTTACAAGCTCCGTCTGGTTGCATTATTGTGTACAGTCTTCTTCGAGTTACTGGCCTTACAAGCCCAGTATGGTTACATTATTCTGAGCAGTCTTCTTCGAGTTACTGCCCTTACAAGCCCTGTATGTTTACATTATTCTGGGCAGTCCTCTTGGAGTTACTGACCTTACAAGCCCTGTATGGTTACATTACTCTGGGCCGTCTTCTTGGAGTTACTGCCCTTACAAGCCCTGTATGGTTACATTACTCTGGGCCGTCTTCTTCGAGTTACTGGCCTTACAAGCCCCGGGTGGTTACATTATTCTGGGTCGTCTTCTTGGAGTTACTGCCCTTACAAGCCCTGTATGGTTACATTACTCTGGGCCGTCTTCTTGGAGTTACTGCCCTTACAAGCCCTGTTTGGTTACATTACTCTGGGCCGTCTTCTTCGAGTTACTGCCCTTACAAGCCCTGTATGGTTATATTATTCTGGGCGGTCTTCTTCGAGTTACTGCCCTTACAAGCCCTGTATGGTTACATTATTCTGGGCCGTCTTCTTCGAGTTACTGGCCTGACAAGCCCGGTATGGTTACACTAGCATTAGTGCCCGGCTTCGCCCGGTTTATTTATTTGTTTTATGAATGATAATGAATACTACTACGGAACTGGCACATGATACTTAACTAACAGAAACCAATATTTTAAAAATATATTTTTTTGTGGTGGTGGTGGTGGTGGTGGTGGTGGTGGTGGTGGTGGTGGTGGTGGTGGTGGTGGTGGTGGTGGTGGTGGTTGTAGTCGGGGTGATAAGTAGTACAGTATAATGGACGTAACATTCAGGTAAATTTCCCGTAATTATAATTATGAATATGGAAACAGCTATTTACTAACTACAGCACTGACACATGTAATTTACAAACAAATTTACAAAAAATATATAAAGAACAGTAAATGAAACAAACGACACTGCCTAGGGCCTATATCTCATTGGCTGTTAGAAATGTAGAGACCAATAGTGTCGTCTTTTGTCGCATAGCGCCGTAGGAAAATAATCAGAACTCTTTGGCAAACTTCGGTTGTCCCGAGCTACTGAGGCAGCAATAGTATCATATATCGCCACAAAGCGCTTAACGATAAGTTTCAGAATAAATGGAGGTAAGTTTGAAAGCACCAATGCTTATTGCAGCTGAACCTCAATGTACTGCACCAACACCCTTGCACTTATACAGAGGCATAATATTTTCATGATGATAACTGTTTAATGGGGCCTAAGAAATCTTTTTTCACTATTACCCCCCCCCCTCCCCGTGACTGCAATTTATATCAGCTCAAAATGCAAATATTTTCGCAATTCTGCACCAGAACACTGGTAGGGTTGACGGGATGCAGCCCGAACTGCCCGTCAACAACAGACTTATTAAAATACCCTTACAGTTACACTACTACGGACATGAATGGTTCTAGGGCCTTAATACGTGGTTTTCAAGTTCATTTTGTCTGTTATTCTAAATGTATGGAATGGGGAGCGTTGTCCAAAATATCAAGTGAACAGTGTTACCAGCAGGGTTTCAAAGTGTGTGTAAAATTTGGTGCCATTAAGAGAAACGGTGTAGATTTGTGATGAAGGGCCTAAATGCAGAGAATGGAGGGGTCTGTCCAAAATTTCATGCAGTCAGTGTTACACGCAGGGTTCCAAAGGGTAAGTATACAAATTGCCGTTCAGATCTGTGAAACGGTGTAGATTAGTGTCAAAGGGCCTAAATGCAGGGAATGGACTGGTCTGTCATAAATTTCACTTAGACAGTGTTACCATCAGGGTTCCAAAGGGTAAGTATACAAATTTTGGTTCAGATCGGTGAAACGGTGTACGTATCACTAACCATAACGCCAGCGCATGCGGATAGAGCTGTTCGGGAGCGCTTGTTCTACCGACTTGCTGAACAAAAATCAATCTTGAAGGTCACCTGAGAGGTGTAGCCTAATGCTACATAGCCTAAACTATTCTTCTTGAATCAGGCTATCATATAAAAAAGAATTTTTTGAATCGGACCGGTAGTTCCAGAGATTAGCGCGTTTAAACACATAAACACACAAACACACTAACTCTTCAGCTTTATTATATTAGTATAGATCATTCTGAGCCATTTGTTTGTACGATTATTCCCTTTTCGGAAGGTCGGGTATGAGTTAGGATGATTTTCTATGCGGCGGATGAATTTAAGTCCGGAGACCATTCTGACGTCAACCTCATTAGATGAGTTAATTAGAAATTAAATGAAATGATTGTAACTGGGCAAGGAGTTGGCAGGAGGCAGCCGTGGCCGATTAAAAGGCACCGTCCCGGTATTTATCTTGAGCTGCAATGATGAAACCATTTCAAGGATGGTCGACTCAAGTTGGAACTCACTCGTCTACAAAGTCCGCAAATAGCTTGGCCCCTTGGCCTATTGCTGCACCTTAGTGTGTGTAGCTAGAACTGTCATTTCCAACAACCTTTTATGGCTACATTATTCTGTCCCATCTGCTGTTAATAACTGTTCTTACAACTGATGTTATCGATAACTTTCAAATGGACTTTAACATTTTTTTTAAATGAAATTAACCGTTCCAACCCGTGGCCGGAAAGTTTCCAAGTAACAAGATCTTTGTTTCAGGCGTATCTTCGCGTAAAAAGTGTCCTAATGGACCAAGTTAGCAAACTTGTCAACGGAGCTAAATGAAAGTCTTCCTATTTGCTATTCAGCTTCCGGAACACTTGTGCTGCAAGCTCCTCGCATTTTTATAGCCTCGTTTGAGGAACTTTGTCAAAAAGCAGGACTCGCACAACGTCACGTTCCATCTAGCCTGGAGAGGCTCTCGCCGCAGGCACTTACAGAGAAACCACTCGCATCGATTTAGCTATCAGATGTCAGCAGAATATCACAGTCTAGATAGATGCTGTACGTCACTTCTGCTTTAATAAGAGGACGCCATCATCCACTATGGCTCAGGAAAACTACGGCTCACGGAGTTGTTATTATTATTTGAATCTTACGTATTAAAGCCACTATCTTCAGAAGTTTTGAAAAGAAAAGTTTCAACAATTGGATGAGATCTTATTCATGGGTGACCGTTAAGTTAGCAATTCCTGTTATTTACGTGTGGTAACCGCCTTTTGTGGCCCCGGCTCTGCCAAATTTAATTCTGGTCTGAGGGCTGAAGCGGGGTACACTCAGCCTCGTGTGACAAAACTGGGAAGAGGCACGATTGATTCCCACCTCAGCCAACCTTGAAGTGGTTTTCGGTGGTTTCCCACTTCTACTCCAGGCAAATGCCGGGGTAGTTCTTAAATTATGGCCACGGCTGCCTTCTTCCCAATCCTCATCTGAATTTACAAATATATACACTAATACAGCCATCACAATAACACAGGTTATCAAACAAATTCCACACACATCATGACCACGATGTCGCATAAAAGAATCAACAACAAATTCTGGTCTGAGGGTTAAAATGGCGTTGACTTAGCGTCGTGAGGCAAAACTCCAAGAGCAAAAATTCCAGAAATTTTAGACGCCTTTATAATCAGTAAGGTTCGGAAGTTGAAGACCTAAAGAAGTACAAAATATGCAAGCAAATATGCCCTAAAACTAGGTAAATATGACCTAAAAAAACTATGAAATATGACATGAATTTTTGAGATAGGTCGAGTATCACTAACATACAGTAAACGTCTTAAGTGCCAAAACAATTTTCCAGTGTATTGGACATGTGATATTTTGATTTTACAAATGACTTTTTTAATGAACTATGTGTATTTGCAATGTATTTTATGTGTATATCAGGCTGATGAAGAACAACATTATTGTTGAAACATGTACCGTAGTAAACAGTGCTAATAATATTACAGGTATTGAAAAGACAGAAATAAAAGTAAGTTATTTATTGGAATTTAAATTCAATATGGGCCATTATGGATAAAAACAATTTCCTTGTTTGCTAATTGCTTCTGAGCTAAATATATATACTGGAGTGACATCCTTTTGAAAGGCAGATGCACACTATCGTCATGTTCCGTGTCCTCATGCACACAGTGTCGCAATCCAACTTGTCCAGAAAGATTTGCTAAAAGACGTCCGTAGAGGAGCGCCTTCTTGGAATCAGATCTTCTAAACCTGCTATCTGCCTGTTCTGGGTAAAGAAAAAAATCTACTACATTATTCAGAAATCCTGTGTTTGAAATTCGACGCTCATAACACGTACCTTGTTAACGACGCCTCAATTTAAACAAAAATGCTGAAATTATAACCAAATATGACCTTATATTACTGAAATATGACCAAAACAATGAAAATGGCCGAAATATGAATTTATAGGCAACATCAAATTCCTTTAAACGTGGTCAGGGATGTTATAAGAGTAATATTTCCTGTGGGTTATATGTGGTATCTTTCAAATAAATGATCAGGCACAGATCTTTGCTAACGTCCTTTTGGCTCTACGATACCAACTACACTGGTATCGACTTACTTTTATTACGTCTGCATTGTCTTTGGTACATAGTTGCCAACATATGCCGGTGAAAGATCTTACAACATAAATAAGTAAATAAGAGTTAAATTGTCTTTCTTAACACTTCCCCTCAATTTAACATAGATAGTAATCTATTAAATGAGTTTAACAAACTAATGATCACAATACAAAAATAATCTTTCACAGCTTTAACAGCTTACAAGTTGCTTACAAACTAACAATGCCCAAGCCAGCTCGAAGAGTCTGGAAATGGTTACCAGTCAGTGGTTTGGTGAGAATATCTGCTTTCTGCTCACCTGAAGGAATATGAAAAACCTTGATAACATTCTTCCGATACATATTTTTTACAATATTATACTTGACATCAACGTGTTTTAGCCTTTTCTCTTCCCACTTATATAGACAGAAAATAGTTGACTGATTGTCTTCAAAGATGACAACTGGTCCACATAGTTCAACACCTATGTCCAAAACAAGATTTCTCAACCAAATGAGTTCCATTACAGCACATCCGAGAGAAACGTACTCCGCTTCAGTTGATGACTGGGTTACGGCAGTTAGTTTCCTAGTCACCCAAAGTACATTAGCACCATAGACTTCGAACATGAAACCAGAAATTTATTTCCTATTCTTGGTATTACCCCCCTCCCCAGTCTGCATCAGCATAGCCAACTAGGTTAGCACTAGTTCCTGATTGCCTTTGAAATAAGAGTCCCATCTCGCTTGTTCCCTTCAGATAACGTAAGACACGTTTAAGCCTAACCCATTGCGCATCAGTAGCATTACTTTGAAACCTACTATAGAAATTCACTGCCATGCTTATATCAGGACGTGTTGTCAACATGAGATACATTAAACATCCAACTAGTTCTTTGTAAGAATCAACAGGCTCCTTTGCTGGATCTAACTCCTTGGGAGTTTTAGCTGGATTGCAGTCCTCCATTCCAAAACGTTTCAGAAGGTTTTGGATATATTGGGGCTGGCTTAAGAACATTCCTCTCTCTGAGCGATCAATTTTGATTCCCAGAAATTCTCTGAGATCTCCAAGATCAGTCATCTTGAATTCTGCCAAGAGAGCCTTCTTACATTCCTGCAGAGCTGCAGCTAAACTACCTGCTACAATAATATCATCAACATAAAGAAGTAGGGTAATAGCAAGTGTGTCATGAAAATAAAGACATTTATCATTGAATCTAGAGTTCCACTCCTTTGGGGCCTGCTTCAATCCGTAGAGTGTTTTGTTCAGCTTGCAAACCAGAGGTGGAGTTGACTCTTGCTCAAATCCCTCTGGTTGAGTCATGTAGATTTCTTCCTTGATACTGCCGTAAAGGAAAGAGTTCTTAACATCAAGTTGTTGAGTAAGCAATCCATGATGATTAATTACTGACAACAATACTCTCACAGTCACTAGGCGGGCCACTAGTGCCTACGTCTCAAAATAGTCCAAGCCCCGTTTTTGCGAACAGCCTTTAATGACAAGGCGGGCTTTATACTTCTCAACATTTCCGGATGCATCATGTTTGATTCGAAACACCCACCTGTTGTTGATTGCCTTCTTACCAGGGGGCAGCGTTGTCAGTGTCCAGGTTTTATTTTCCTGCAGTGCATTCATCTCTTCTTGAACTGCTTTCCGCCATTCTGTAGCGTCAGGTCGACCTTCAATGTCCTTGACAGATTCAGGCACATCATCTACTACTGCAACCATAGCTAGTTCACTTAGGGTAACCTCATAATCATCCAGATACTACGGTCTCTTCCTTACACGAGTTCCACGCCTCCGTTCTTCTGTCGGTGTGTCATTGGCTTCCAGATCTTCCCCTGAATTTTTGCAATCTTCAGGAATTGGATCTTCCACGGTACCTCATTCTTTTGAAATAGGCTTCTTATTAGCTTCATAGTGTGATGGATCAATATCTATAAACCTTTCACCTGGAGAACTCTCATCAAAAATGACATCTTTCCCTTCAATAATTTCTTGGGTGTCAGGACACCACAATCTATAACCATTATGACAGTACCCAACCAAGTAAAGTTTCCTCGATTGACTGTCAAATTTTCCTCCACTCAGTTGTTTGGGAGTATGAAGGTAAGCTGGAGAACCAAATACCCTGATCTTGCTGACATCAGGTTTATGCCCATACCAGAGAGTTGCTGGAACACAGTCTGATAAAGCATTTGTAGTGCTCCTGTTGATAAGGTACACTGCTGCGATTACTGCTTCAGTCCAAAGATTCTTCTGTAGTCCTGAGATCAGCAACATACATCTTGCTTTGTCCAGGATAGTTCTGTTGAACCTTTCAGCTACTTCCGTTTTGCTCAGGTGTGTAGCTCATGGTATATTCCAACTGTATTCCTTTCTCTTGAAAGTAAGTCTTCAGCTCGTTTGAGGTGTACTCCCCACCTCGATCACACCTGAAGCGACTTATTTTGCTCTTGAAATGAGCGGTTGCCCTCGCTTCATGGATCTTGATGTAGTCTAATGCTTCACTCTTCTTTTCTAGAGGATATACAGCTGCAAAATGTGTGAAGTCATCTATTAGAGTTATAATGTACCTTTTTCCATTATATGACTCCGGTGTAATTGGGCCAAATAGGTCACTGTAAATTAGTTCCAGTGGCCTCTGTGCTCTTCTTATTGTTTGGTTGTGTGGCAGCTTACACAATTTTCCTTGACAGCATATTTCACACACTTCCTTCACCTTAGTTTCTTTCATACCATCCACCAGGGTTTGCAGTTTCTGAAGCCCTGCCTTACTAGTGTGACCAAATCTTCTATGCCACAAGTCCTCGCTTCCAAGTGTTAGGCATGCAATTTCCTTCCTGGTATGGAGTGTTAGCCTGTACAACTTGTTGATCCGATGTGCAACTGCAATCACATAATTTCCTTTCATTATTAGTGCCTTACCATCTTCAAAAATGATTGTGCATCCACTCATTTCCAGTCTTCTCACAGACAGTAAATTTATTTCCAAATCTGGAATGTACAACACGTCTGGAATGTTCACAGTATTCCATGTTCCGTCCACCAATGCAAAAAGTTTCATGTTTCCCTTTTGTGTTGATGTGACTGAATGCCCTGCTTTTGCTACTTTAATCTTCATAGGATTAATCTTTACACTTGTCTGAAAGAAATCAGCTTGATTAATCGTGTGCTCTGAAGCTGCAGAATCAAGCCACCATATCACTTCACACTTCCAGCCTTATTCATTCTTGAGTCTATTACATCAGATAAAGCTGAGAAACAGAATTCCTCTTCCTCCTCTTGAGTGACATTGGCAGCACCAGTTTGCATCCCTGAAAACTTTGTAGGCTGGCAAGGAGTGTTACGTGGGCTAGGACAGTCTCTCCGTAAATGACCACTGCCGTCACAGTTGTGGCACTTGTAAGAATGTGAAGCAGGCTTAGTATTACTGTTAGCTCCAGAAAATACCTTGGACTGGTGCTGAGTGTATGTTGTTGCTGCAGTAGTCTTCGGCTGCTGGTACTGATGTTTCTGTTTTCCTCCATTCTTTACTTGTCCTGGTCGAGTAAAGAAAGCAGTTGTTGACTCATTCCTCTGTGGTTTCTTTTTTCCATGCAGATTCCTTTTAGATTCTTCATCCAAAAGTCTATTTTGACAAAAGGAAGGGTTAAGTTCTCACCGTTTGCTGACATGGTTTCAATAGAGGTTACAACCATACTATAGTCAGTTGGCATGGTCAATAACAAATGACAAATCACATCTATATCATCAGTATTTGCTCCAGCAGATTTAAGTTCTCGAATTTGTCTGTCAAACTTCAGAAAGTGATTTTCCAAAGTTTCATTATTAGGGCTATGTCGCATTGCAAGCAAAGCTTTCCTTGCCTGAAGTTGACTGGCAATTCCTTTCCTTTGAAAAGTGTCTGCTAAAGTTTTCCAGACCATGAAGGCTGTATCATGTCCTCGGCAATATCCCAAATGACTATCAGCTATAGCACTCACAATAAGTCTAATGCAATACTTATCTTTTTGCCGGAGTTTCTCATTAGCTGCTTCCCTGGCCATTCGAGCTGCCGTTGTCTCGCCCACCGGTGCTTCAGTATACAGAACTTCTTCTGTGATGTGGGACATCAGTTTCTTTTCGTCCAGTAGAACTTCAAGTCTTAATTTCCAATTGTCGTAGTTCTTACCGTCGAAAAGTGGAGTGTGGTATCGTTCATCATTGACTCTTTGTCTCTCCTCGTCGTTCATTTTTCCTTTTGTATCAAAGTAGGCCGACGCTAAAAAGTCACTATTCTTCCTCCGATATTCCGTTAACCTCACAGTATTGATTCCCGTTTCACTCACAAAAACTATCCGTACGTTCTGGGCACCATAACCTGTTATAAGGGTAATATTTCCTGTGGGTTATATGTGGTATCTTTCAAATAAATGATCAGGCACAGATCTTTGCTAACGTCCTTTTGGCTCTACGATACCAACTACACTGGTATCGATTTACTTTTATTACGTCTGCATTGTATTTGGTACATAGTTGCCAACATATGCCAGCGAAAGATCTTACAACATAAATAAGTAAATAAGAGTTAAATTGTCTTTCTTAACAAGGGACCCGTCATTCAAACTTATTTTTCAGATTTCCAGTAAAGTGAGCTCAGGAAAAAAATATGACTTTTCCTTAACATCTGAACCTTGATAATCAGTTACCAAAAACCACCTGAGTCACTCAAAGCTTACTTCTGCTCGAGTCCAAGCTCTGTGAACCTGAGAGGAATGTGGATCGTGGACTATGAGGTGAGATGTGGGGGATTCACGGTCCGTGCGTAGTAACAAAACCAAATTGGTCAATCACTCACTCATTTGCACCAGCACAGTGGTTTAGGCAACGGCCCTATGTTAACAGTATTGGAATAGACAGGAATTCCAGATAACACTGCGAGCTGTTGACAGGCCCTTCTCTTCCTGCCTCACCTCACCCCGCAAGTTCACAGAGCTTGGACTCGAGCATTACATAAATGCCAAGAAACGTAGAAGAGAGGTAATAAATTTCCCGGATTGTAAATTTCGTAAAGAGTGTGAACGAGGCTAATAGCAGATTAATACGAAAATGGAAGAATGTTCGTAATAATCTGACTAGGTGCTGTATGTTCCCAGGTCATTAACATCACGTTCAGACACTGTCCTACACAATGCCACGAATAGCAGTGCAAAGTTATCGGCCACTATTCTAGAATATGGTTTAGATGTGACTCCTTAAAGCAATGCAAACCAAGGGAGGATAACATACTATCGTACAGTAAAGCAAACCTTCAACGGAATTGAACAGTACTCGCAATTTCATTCGTAAAAGGTAGGTTTTCGGTAAATGGAGGTAGGCCTATGGTCAAGTAATTTAATTAAACCATGGCCATATAATGGACATACTGAGTAAGAATAAAATTGTGTACATACCTTATTCAGGGGGAGATGACCTCCCTGTTCCGCCTCTTAAACAATACCTTATTTAAAACTCAGCAATTCTTCTAGGTTTGTGCCGTGTCTTGTGTGGGGTTTCGCCTAGGACACCAAGCTGGCTCATCGGCGGGCTCTTTGTGTCCCCGCCCGGACCCCCACAGGAGTAACGAACTGCGCGCTACCTCCCTTTATATAGAGTGCAACTGCACTCCTTGACTGCGAGAACTAAAAGCTCAAGCAGCCTGAACCTCCCTATGAAGGCTTCCAAAAAGATATCTTTTTTGGAAGCCTTCATAGGGAGGATCAGGCTGCTTGAGCTTTTAGGGAGGTTCAGGCAGCTTGAGCTTTTAGTTCTCGCAGTCAAGGAGTAAAGATATCTTTTTGGAAGCCTTCATAGGGAGGTTCAGGCTGCTTGAGCTTTTAGTTCTCGCAGTCGAGGAGTGCAGCTGCACTCTATATAAAGGGAGGTAGCGCGCAGTTCGTTACTCCTGTGGGGGTCCGGGCGGGGACACCAAGAGCCCGCCGATGAGCCAGCTTGGTGTCCTAGGCGAAACCCCTTACATGACACGGCACAAACCTAGAAGAATTGCTGAGTTTTAATTCATCGGCCGTGAAAGCCAATATAATACCTTATTTATTTATTTATTTATTTATTTATTTAAGTATTTATATATTTAATATGTATTTAGTAGTGGAAAAGTTAGGACTCATGGCCCTTGAGCACGCAATATGCTACCAGTGCATATGAAACAATCTTTGAAATACAATAAATAATTATGATGGTAAATAAAGAGTAAATTAATTTTGTGAATATTAATATTAATGAAAAAGGCATATACATAATAATATTAATAATAATAATAATAATAATAATAATATCCACAATATCCTAAATATAATCCTAGCACAGTCATACGTCCTACCATCCATCACCATTCACACGAGTCAATCAGCAGTATTCAACAGGTAATCTCGGCATGCGGTCTTAAATTTCTTTATTGTTATCGAATTCTGATACCGTCAGTGATATATTTACATATGTCTGTTACGAATTAATATAGTACTGTAGGTATCACTTTTACTCTCAGGTTAAGATCAGGCACAACTCTTACTTTCGAAGCCATAATGACTGCTATCGAACTATGTAAGTTGAGAAATGTTCAGTTAAAAGCTGAACTTTAAGCAGATTGACAAGGGCCGAGACAAAGATAGGCATTTGTTGAGTGATAGTGTATTAAAGCGTGCATTGAGGAAGACTTGGGGAACCGGAAACGGGCAATACGCCGTACACTTTGACGTGTAAGTTGGAGAACAAAAGAAGGAAGACGTATTTTCACTTTTCTTGTTAGCTACAGAATCAGCTGTTACAACATACAAGTTACACTTCATAGGATGACTGAAGAGTTTCTTAACATTGCTTTCC
Source organism: Meconema thalassinum (assembly GCA_946902985.2). Classification (NCBI taxonomy): domain Eukaryota; kingdom Metazoa; phylum Arthropoda; class Insecta; order Orthoptera; family Tettigoniidae; genus Meconema; species Meconema thalassinum. The sequence goes on from OX336391.1 coordinate 223,053,322, forward strand.
AAAACTTGAAAGTTTCCCGTTAAAATGCGTATTTTGATTTTCGTTGTCCACGTAGCAGAGTTTCCGTTTAATGAAGAGTCCGTTATGGTGTTTGAAGCTGTTTTCAGTGTTGGCTTAGTAAACAAAAGATTGATGCTTTTCAGTCGGGCAACACGATTGTACCCAAAAGAGTTGCGTTATTCCCTAATCCGGAAAAAAGGTACATGAGATTAGTAAATACACTTGGATGACCAGTTTCGATCGTCACGCGATCATCATCAGATCCTTTACACTTAGGCTATAAAAGCCATGACTGAAAGTATGGGTGAAAATATTTACAACATATTGTTTAGCCTTTAAGGGCTGAAGCTGTGTGTTAGGGAGTGTGTAGCGTGTTGGAATATCTGGGGGAGGTTGATGGGGGTATCCTCTATAAGGGTGCGGAAGGAACGGTTACGTAAATTGAGTGTAACTCAAGGGAGAGCTTCCAGGTGTTCAGAGTGTCTGGTGAGCTCAGGGTTGGTGGTGCTTTCAAGGGATTGATGGGATAACAGATTAGCCCGCTGGAGTACGATTGTGACTCGGCGCGTCCGGACAGCGTACGTGTGTGCGAGTGCAGAATAGAGCAGAAATGCTGTACGGTACTTTACTAGAGGTCGGAAGGCGAACTGCTTACCGAATGTTTATAGACAATTATGTAACACGAGACTCTACTAGGTCAGGGTTGGAGGGTATGGGGTTAGCGTACAATTAAATAAGCTGCAAGACCAATTATGTTATAACTAAGTAGTTTACTGACTGCTATACTTGTGAAGTACTGCGACTTCACTAATCAGCCTGAGTGCTGTATGTTTTCAATGTATGACAAGACAATTGCAAAGTGTATTAGAGGGTGAAATGTAGGATTTGTGTAGGAGTACACTTACCGGTGACTGGCGTCGAGATGGTGACTGTCAAGGCGTCGGCAGGATACAAGATATTGGTGCTCGTGGCGTGTAACCTTTTATAGTCCTAGCCCCCTGAGGACTGGTATGTCGCTGCATATAGCTGACACAGTTAGTGTTTGTTATAGTGTTGAGCCATGGTGGCGAAATGAGAATGATGTGTTGCTGTAGATCACTCCAGGGTTTGATGGTGTCTTATGTGTATTGGGAATGGGGTCTGAAGGGGTGCAGTGATATGGGGCAGATAGTGTAGTTTAGGGGGTGCAGCCCTATAAGATTTCTAGGGGATCTTAGGGATGCAACAATATACACATATTTATTTGCAGTGTATATTGTAAATATTTTCACCCATACTTTCAGACATAGATTTTATAGCCTAAGTGTAATGGATCTGATAATGATCGCTTGACGTTCTAAACTGGTCATCCTAGTGTATTTATTAATCTCGTGTCTTTTTTTTTTTCAGGATTAGGGTATAACCCATCTCATTTGGGTACAATCGTGTTGACCGACTGAAATGCACCAACATTTTGTTTTTGTAAAGAGTCCATTGAATAAAAGTTAAACTGTGGTAGGTTGATGATAAAACTAGCAATTAAAAGGTTTATGGAGATGAACATACAGTATTTACATGTTTTCACATATTTTAATTGGCTTTAAACAAATTTAAGTGGCTGCCGTCTCCAGCAAACAGAACTGTAGTTATTACACCAGATCTCGCTTTATATCACTAGCTCTTCTCTGTCCTTCGTACGGGTGAAAATGTTGTACTTGTGTGTGTATGTAGAATTTGTCTGATAGTGAAATATTAGAAGCCATTATTCAGTGTTGCCTCAGTAATATATCGTTAGAAGCTTTTCAGTCGGTCAACACGAGTGTGGCGAGGAATTGCAATCAATTTCCTAGAAAATGCTGACACTAGCTAATTACCTAAAGGTTAGAAGTAAATATTTGTGAGACGAATCCAAATTCATTTGATATGGTGAGATGCATTAAAAGTGTTATGACACAAGACTTTGGTGTGGTCCAGATGACAGGGACGTGCAAAAAATAGAACCTTTCTGTATATAGGGGTGAACAAATTGTAAGCACATGCAAATATATTGAGTACAAAGAGTACTTTTGTTTGTTTTCACATCCTGAGAATAGCTAACTTCACAATGTTATTAATTTATAAAATTCGGAAATATTAACCATTAGGAAGATGGTAATAATATTTGAATTGCAGCCAATGGCCATAGCAGGGCATTTCAATTCAACACTCGTGGGCTCCCAACAAGTTCAATTTCAAGTAGTTCCAACTTGGCTACCAGACACCAATGTCACTGACACCCAGTGGCGAACGTCTGAACTTGATAGAGCGTTTCTAACCAAATAACCTAGAAATTTTGACTTCATACTACCAATTGTACTGGTAGGTTCTTGTACATGCCATAACTCTATGAAATGGACCCGGCTTTACCTCCCCTCCGAAGAAACGCATACTGAAGGATTTTTACACTCTTAAAAATCCGAGGTCTTCGGTCGGGTTTGAACCCGCGATCTTGTACATAGCTAACTTAACAATGTTAATCTATAATAATTTTATCAGTTATTTAAGAAAATGTTTACAAAATAAGTAAGTAGATTGGGATATGTTTTCTTGGATCCTAATCTAATGAACTAAATAGGTTAACATTCTGTAGTTATCTATTCTCAGTATGTGACTAAACTTAGAGAGCATTTGGTTGAAAAACCATTGAGATAAGACGTGATCCTAATTGAACCAATGTTACTTTTTTCTGAATTTCTTTAGTTTTAATTTGTATTAATTATCTAGATTTTATAACCTCAAAATATCACCATAAGGTTATCATCCAGTTTAGTGTTAGTTTAGTTTTGCACGTTACACGTTTTTTAGCCAAGGCCTTGCCGAAAACTAAAAAATGATTCGTGTCTTAGTGCCAGTGTCCTTAATATCAAGTGATAGCCATCAGCTACCGAGTTTAGAAGCGATGTCACTAAAATTCTATTTTTAGCCTACTTTTCACATTTTGCAAAAATGAGGAAAAAGTAGACTTATGAGATCGGGCAATTGTGTGTCTGTCTGTCTGTCTGTCTATCTGTCTGTCCTTCTGTCTGTCTGTCTGTCTGGCTGTGTGTGTGTGCCCCCCCCCCTATCGACTCCTAAACGGCTGCAGCAATCGAAACAAAATTTGGTAGGAGTAAAGATCTACACCTGAATATCTCACGGCCATATTTGAAAATGATGTCAGTGCTACCAACTGCTAAAAAATCGCAATTGAAATTTGAGCTCCATGTTGGATATCTTGGAAAGTATGAATGGGAGCTATTTCAAAATTGGCACACGTACAGACCATAATATTTCAGTTTAATTTCCAGGAGGCCAAACATGGCAATGTTGCCAAAATGATTATAAGCCTCCTGATAGGTCCAATTTTTAAATGCATATAACTTCTACACTATCAATTGGAATTCAACCAAATTTCGTATGTTGTATGTGTACATAACCAGATATGACGGAGCGTATTCTTAAGACCTACCAAGGCTGCCAACTGTTAATAAATGCTCCTAATTTATTTTATCCAAATACCAATATATCAGAAAGTATGCAAGCCGACAGCTTTAAACTATGCACACGTATAGTACCTGACATTCTATATTAATTTGGAGTAACTGATATACGTCAGTGCTACCAACATGATTCTAAGCCTGCTGACAGGTCCAACTTTAAATACATGCAACTTCCATACTATCATTTGGATTTCAACCAAATTTCGTATGTGTTATGTGTACCATAACAGATATGACTATGCGTATTCTAAGGAGCAACCAGGGCTGCCAACTGTTAATATGTGCTGTCCCTATTTTTGTTACCCTAATATCAATATATCAGAAAGTATGCAAGCCAATAGCTCTAAAATTTGCACACGTATAGTACCTGGCATTCTAGACGAATTTGGAGTAACTAATATACGTCAGTGCTGCCAACATGATTCTAAGCCTGCTGATAGGTCCAATTTTAAAATGCATGTAACTTCTATACTAACTAATGGATTTCATTCAAAATTGGCACAACAATAGATCACATTATTTCAGATTATTTCTGACCAATACATGCATGACATTGTTGCCAACATGATTTTACGCGCGCTGTTAGATCCAATGTTTAACTGCATGTAACGTCCATGCGATTCATTGGACTTCAACCAAATTTTGTATTTTGTACCTTAAGAGATGGAACTAAGAATATATTCAGTCATCAGGGCTGCCAACTGTAGTGCTCTATTAGGATACATTATGCCAGGTATACAGTATTTCGAACTAATTGGAAATTTCGATATTAGCAACTTAATTTCGTCATTATTCTAGATAGGTTCATATTCTGTAGAATAATCATTGGCATGAAAAGTAGGCTGTATAGTTCTTAACGGAACTTCTTGTTTTAATTTACATTTGTATTGCTTAGAGATTTATTTACCTACCATCTTCCTAGGTTTATTTCATGGCGTTTTTGTTGATTAGACTTCTTGAGGAGATGATAGGACAATGTAGGATGTTATTTATTTTTCAAGCGGGTATTTATTAGTGGATTAGCCCCTAGATCCCAAACATAGAGCAGGCAAGGGACTTTTGACACAAATAAATGTCGAGAGAGCATTTTATCTTAACCTGTGTTGTTCTTTTGTAGTTTCACTTCTTCCTTATTTTTTACGGAAATGCATTTTTGGGCTAGTTTTGTAGCATCTCCTTATCCAAACCCGATACTACCCGAGATTAACCCTCTCGTACTAGAACTAGTTTGAATGTATGTCTGGTATATCTGAGTCGTTGGTTTGCAATGGGACCTCATCATGGTGGTCGATTTCGGCACTCGAACCCATGACATCTCGGAGCAAACCAACTCAATATTCACACGAAAGTAATGGGGCCCAAATGGCTCAAATCAATATGTTTCATAGCCTGTGTCTCTATGGTGTCTGCAATAATGTGTATAACTGTAATGTTTAGGACCTAAGGTCGTGGTAGGTGTCCAAGAACTGGAAAATAGAAACGATCCCAGCATTTAGCTGGAGACTGTCACAAAAAAAAACACGGGGGAATTTTACACTCAGGATAGCCAATCCCAGTGTTTGGATTTGCACCTTCAATATCCGGGCTTCGAGTTTAGCCGTCAGTCTTGCCAATAGGAGCTAAGCTACTTAAAATATAAAATGTTGAATTTTACTTTTTTGCCGTTACTGAATGGAGCAAATTCCCCTTTAAATATTACCCTCTAGCTCCTACACTGTGAGAGAGATCGCATTCTGCGGAAAGGAGTCAACAGTTAGAGTCTCCGATTTCACGCACTCTGAACTGAAGGCAATTTGGGTTACCTATGGTGGAAGTAATCTAATTCTCCGTGCGGGAATATTGACAGGCACGATACGGTACGATGCCTCTCTCTGCCGCCGAGTGATGGTTAACCTCTCCAGAACGTATGGAACCAGAGCGTATTCCATAATCTTTAGCAAGGTAATTATTAATCCACCTGTAATTTTAACTCAAAATTTACTGAGTCTCGTATTTTGAAGGATATAAACCTCATTTATCTTACCATATTATCTCTATCTCTACTTAGTATTAAACAAAGTCCCCGATTCTTGGATGCCACTGGTAATCTTGAGAACCACTGGATAGATCTTGATGCGCTTTTCACCATTCTGTAAAGGATTTCTTGAGGAGGGTTTTCTGTAGGAAATAATGTATTTATGATCAAACGAAGACAATCAGTAACGATTTTAGTGAAAACGTCGAAGAAAGACCTGGCGTCCATGCGCTTTTTAAACTTACGCTGGGCAAACTGTTAGAAATATCGATATATTATGAGTGTAAGAATTGTTCAGTATCAAAAGTTCTACAAAGAAAGTCCGCGAGAGCATATCTCTATCTTCAATACATCGCCCAATATAAGTGTTTATACGTTTACATTTCTTATAACAAGCTTCATTCAATTACTGAGGCGACAGTTTACGAGCTAGCTAGGGGTGAGTCCATCACCCCAGTTACAGCCTAGCTAGTGGACGAGCCTATTACCCCAGATAAAGCCAGCAGCAAACTGTCGAGTCGAGTCGTGTTGAGTTAAGACTTCAGAGAAGAGAGGTTGTGTTTGGAATTTCCCTGGAAGTGCAACTCGGCTTTTCTTCATTTCGCCTGTGAACTTCTCGTTCCGCAAAATTCACAGTCAAGTTAAGATTGGACGGAAGGGGGATTTGTGTTTCATGCACCTCGCCATTCTTAAATTATGTCTGACAAGAATTCGTTGCACATGCATCTCCATGATAATATAATTAATAGACCAGTCAGTGATTTTAACCCATCATGCCGAGACGGATATAAAACACTGTTCATTTACATCGAAAAAAAAAAGCGCCTATCACGTAATGCATTCAAAACTTTTCCCGGGCGAAGCCGGGACGGGTTGCTAGTGCAGTGTATAAAACACTGAGGTGTATGTTCACAAAACTCAAGCTCTTAAACCACAGGGAGATCGGTTGTGCGCTTTGTGCCAAAATCTTCCTAATCGTCTCAATAGTACAAGAAATATCTTGTATTTCTTGAAAAATCAATGGAAATAAGACGATAGCCCCTGCCAGAACTGTATCGTGTCGAGTCCTCATAACAATAAAGCCGACAGGGTGGTATATACACAGGGGACGCCACATGTAACCGATCATAACTAATGATCATTCAAAAGAAACAGTATTAACCACAGCAGTGACAAATTGCACTCTGATTTCATAAATATAAACACTTTATTTGAAGAGTGCGTTTAAACAAATAAAATATATACAACGTTAAGGTGTATGAGTAACAAAACTCAACCTTTTTAACTAAAAGGCGTTAGAAAGTGCGATTTGAGCCACAATCTTCCAGCTTCGGTGGCGTAGTCTGTAGCATGCTGAGCTTCTATGCCCAAGATAGCGGGTTCAAACCCGGCCGAAGCCGTTGGATTTTTAAGAGCGTTAAAAATCCCTCAGTATGCCTTCCTTCGGAGGGGGAGTAAAGCCAGCGGTCCCATGTCATAGATTTATGGCATGTTAAAGAACCTTCCACTAATTGCACCTGTGTGAAGCTAAATTGGATAAGTTAAGAATGTAAACAACGCTCTTAGATTTCTACGTTCGTTGCCAAGAGCCGACTGCCGTGGCGTCTAGTAGCTAAGTTCTGAACTTGGCCTAATAGTCGTTGAGGATGGCGCTTGGCGGCAAAAGTAGGAACTACAGTATTTGAAAAATTCTAAGTTGCAGAACTTAAATTCAAAAACAGATAACACACACTAATACAGTAATCACGATTAACACCGGTTATCAGACAGATTCTACACACACCCAAAGTACCGCGTTGTCGCAGCCCCTAAACTTAAGAACCAACCAACCGTCTCAATAGTACAGGAAAAAAACTTGCATTTATTTAAAAACCAACGGAAATATATTTATTTGTTCATAAAATGCGTTTAAACAAATACACAAGACGATAGTTCCTGCCAAAACTGTATCGCGTCAAGCTCGCATTACAATAAAGCCTGACGGGTGAATTATACACATGGGAAGAGGTCCAATTATTTGGGGGTATTCCGAGCTATGATGTTCTTCCCCTGGGATCGATCGCCCGATGCTCTTCCTCACCCACAGGAGTTTAAGCCTACTTTTCATATTTTGAAAAACTGATGAAAAAAATGTTTTTGTTTCAGTAGAGGAGTTTGGACATAGGGTTAATTTTGCCCCGTGTACTTACAGAGATGTGCAAATAATTAGACTCGATGGCAGTTTTCCAACATTTACTTTATAGGTTTTGTGACTTAACACAGTAGAAAAGTTTTGCAAGGCGCTAAAATTATTTCAAATCTGACAGTAAACTTTTTTTACAGTTTCCACTAAAAGAGGAGACTTGTTAAAGCACAATGCCACACGTTTTGTTTTGATTACTTAATTTTCATGTGAATTTAGACCAGAGAGATTAGAAGTCTTTTATTACTGATTGCCCACTCTTGAACTATTCAAAGATTAGTGGACAATGGATTGAAATCACCTGATTTAGAGCATACATTCCAAAGTCAATGAAAATGAGAAAAACGGACCCAGCTCAGGTGTCCCTCAGAATCTCCAATTTCGAAAATTTCCAGATTTAATTCCTTATGGCAAAAGGTGTAAGTCGACAAGGGAAAAAAACATTACTAATTAGGGTTACAAAAGATGCCAGCAAATGGTCAATAAAATGATTTTGAATTTTTAAAAACATGACTGATTTAAATTTTCCATTTGATTCTAATAATTTTCACACCTCTGTGCACTGGCATGCATTGCAATGTCAATCAAAGAAAGAAAGAAAGAAAGAAAGAAAGAAAGAAAAAGTATTTGTTTCTAGTTTTCTTGATTGAGATGGTTTTGGATACACAACATTCTTTCTTTTTACAGTCTAGTGCGTACATGAATAATTCAGAAGGCTTTCCGATGCGTGAGTAGGCCACAAACAGCTGTCCATGTGACAAACAAGGATTTTCTAAATTTAGTGCACACACTTGTAGGGATTATCCCAGTGCTTTGTTGATGGTCATCGCTAATGAGAGTGGCACTGGAAACTGCAAACGTTAGGAAAACACATAAACAGCCGCTAAACTGTATGAATTACACTCATTTGTTGAAACGATTCATGAACCACATATCGTAAAATGGATTTAATAAATCTGAAACCTTAGCGGGAGTGTGCACAACATCTCACCAAAGTTTCATAGCAATGGAAAGAATGGTATAGGAACGCATACGGGGCAAACAGACAAAAGCTATCAAGAAACATTCATTTTTAGCCTATTTTCAATTTTGAAAAAATAGGCTTATGAGATCACCTTTTGTCCGTGTGTGTGTGCGTGATGGGTGTGTGTGTGTGTGTGTGTCCCTAATAAAATCTAAACGGCTGGAGCGATTTCAATGAAACTCGGTAAGTTCATAGCACTATTCCCGGCGACCTCGACCGTGCCCTTCAAATTTTGTTACGTCTCACCAATCCAACATGGCGGCTGTGCGAAATATTTCACTATCATTCAATATCTCCGAAACTATTACCGATATCGCCCTGAAATTGTGTACGGTGATAAAGGGCACTACTAGAAGTTCACCTATGAGACTTTCAAAAACCTGGTGACTACAAAACCAACATGGCGGTCAAGCGAAATTGAGACTTTGAAATAGACATTTCTCGCGATTTAACTATCCAAACGTAATGAAACTTGGTACAGCAAATGTTTATACACATTGTAATGCACTGGAGTCTAATTTATTTCAATTGTTTACATAACCTCAAAATGGCGGCTGTGCGAAATATTTCACTGACATTCTATATCTCCGAAACTATTACAGATATTATCATGCAATTTTGTACGGTGATAAAGGGTACTGACACAAGTTTATCTATGTATATTTCATAAACCTGTAGAGTACAAAACGAACATGGCGACCAATCGAATTTGAAATATTTTAATAGACCTTTCTCGTGATTTAACTCTCTGAGCGCAGTGAAATGTGGTACATTAAATGATTTTGCAGATTGAAATGCACTGCCATCTAATTTAATTCAATTGTTTACATAACCTCAAGATGGCGGCTGTGCGAAATTTTAAAATTAAGTTTTTATTCTTGTGTCGTAATCATGCGATCGAAGTGAAAGTTTGAATAATGAAGCTAGGCAATAATTGTCCTTGAATGGTACATAACTCTATGGCCTATACATATAACAATCCTAAATCGCGAGCTTCCGAAATATTTAGACGGTTCTCAATATCCATGAATCTTTTACAGCAACCAAACTGATTTTTTTATGTTCATAGAGACTATGAACATATGTTCACCTATAGGACTTTCAGTAACCTGGTGAGCAAAAATACAACATGGCGGCGACGCGAAGTATAAATCGACGCCTCCAACTAAGAACATCGTATCTGCATAAAGTAAAATGTTGAGGAGAGCAGTTTAAAGTTTAGAAAAATTCCTACAAATCGGCGAGTTTCTCAATCTTTGCGATTATGGGCTCAATGGAAAGCATGTATTGCCTAGTTTATTTTACCCAAAGAAGGGTGTTTGCATTTATTAAATAACCCATTTACACGTAGTTACGATATTACTGAATTGGAATTATCCAATGAAGAACCTCGTATGTGATGTTACGATGTTCTTCATTGGAGATGTGTGAACAACTGACTGCAAAAGTCGAGTTACGATGTTATTATTTGGACAATTTAATCTAATAATAACCATCAACTTTATGTTATAGTGTATTTTATTAATATAAATTCCATTATTACTGCCTACAATGAGCTAAAAGAAAGAATTGACTGAACTTACTATTCTTAAGATTGTTATCTGTGAACAATACAATCGTTGAAGACCATAAAAATATTTCAGAAGAACAGAAGTTTACAGGTGAAATTACAAAATATTTGTTATTATTTTAAACTCTCCAAAAATGTTCATTGTTTTGAAAATACAATAATCAAACTAAAACAATTCAACTTCGAGACAAGTTACTTTCATTTTTATTTGTCACTAGTTGTGTCTGATACAGTTGTTTCGGCTACGGTAACTTTCAGATTGTTTTTAGAAATTTTCATACATGTGTGGAATGAGATTGGGAGCACATAAAGACAGCAGGTCCTTCTCCTTTTGTGGAGCTACTGTCAACAGTCCGTTATAAGCATTACTAAGCTCCAAAGTGCGAATAGATTGCCGTCTTCCTCGTCGATTCTGGTAAAGATCAATAAACACGTCTTCACCTTCGTGGTCGTACTCGATAAGCAGCTTGGTTGGTTCGTCTCTCCCGATACGAACCTGCCTCACTTTGTGCCAGTGTATTTTCTCTTCTCTTGCTACCCAATTCCGCTTGTCAAAATCCAAAAGTTCCTTGCAATTCTTTAAGTCCTTCTGGGAAACTTCTTTAACCACGTATGGTTTACCCTTTGCTTTCGCCATGCGAATAAGCATAACCCATTGGTATGGAACATAAATAGTTTGCCCTTTCCTTCTTCTTTCAATAAGAGCATAAATTGAGTCCCCTTCATTTTGTGTGTATCCTTTTTCCAAAAATCTGTGGATGATGGAAACATGCAGGGTATCAGACATAAAGGAGTAAACTGCATACAAAATCCAATTCCGATTTTGTCCTGCACAGCTATCTGAATAAAATATAAAGTCTGTAATTCCTCCTTGAACTTTAAACTTTATATAGCTCATAACAAAGCTCCCAATTTCATTTGAACCTCATTTTTCATTCTTTTTCTTTGAATTTGCCTCTTCTTCATACACTGATTTGTCACTATCTTCCTCAGACTCAGGTTCCCAGTCTGTTTCAATCAAAAACTGTTCATAATCTTCATTCTGGTAGAAGTTTTCAGTAGAACTTTCAGATTTTGTGGTGTTGGGGGATAGGTTTTCTCGTTCAACGGGTTCTATGGTTTTTCCAATCTTCATCCTAGAACAATCCGACTTGTTGTGCATTGGGCCATTATTAATTATGATGTCAACATCCTAGTGTTTTATTAATCTCATGTAATTTATTTCAGGATTAGGGCATAACCCATCTCTTTTGGGTACATTCGTGTTGACCGACTGAAAAGCACTAAACTCTTGTCATGTCAACTATAGCCTGTTTCATTCTTTTTCTTGTTTATTCTGTGATTTTTCATTCTCTTCTTTATTGTCGTCTTCATGCTGTAATTTGTCACCATTATCTTCACAATCTTCTCTCCAATCTTTTGCTTCAAAGGTGACTCCTTCAAGATTTTCTGATAAACCGAAGATATCCCTAGTAAATTCACTCATTAATATGTTGCTCTGAGGTTAGGGGGGATGAGCAGTTACTCTGAGATTCTGAGTCCATGGTGCTTGAATTACGTTCGTCAGTACTTTGATCTGAAATGTATAACATGAACAATAAAAATAATGTCTCTCATATTATTATTATAATAGAATTTGATAGTATTCTCCTCAAGAAAATTATTTTGATATGCATAGTTGTTTTTTTTAACCCGGACACTTTACGTCTTATTTTATGTTATTGAAATGTAAGCAGCACCTTGTAATAAGCCAACTTCCTTATTATTTCTCCTCTAATAGAGGTGGCTGTAGCTGTTGCTGGTTAAAGCTACTCTTCTGACATAAAGATAATAATAATGACTGGCCTTTCCGAACAATAATAATGAATGTGCACTTACCTTGTAACTGAGTTGAATAAGCGGCCATGCCCCTCACTAAATCAACCATCAATTTGCCTCTTGATAACATTATGAAAAGGGTAAAAGACTATACACAATAATCACCTAAACAATATAGTCAGCGTTACATTGCACTGCCAACACTGCACTGTGTCTCGACTTCAGTAACTGGAAATGTGCGCTCTCCAGCTCCTAAAATGAGAACTATAATCAAAAGACGGATCCACCGTGGCTAAGGCGGCAGTGAGCCGGTCTCTCACAGCTGGGTCCGTGGTTCAAATCCCGGTCACTCCATGTGAGATTTGTGCTGGACAAAGCGGAGGCAGGCAGGTTTTTCTCCGGGCACTCAGGGATTCCCTGCCACAAATTTCATTCCAACAACACTCTCCATTATCATTTCTTTTCATCTTTCATTCATTTAATCATTGCCCCAGGGGAGTGCGACAGGCTTCGGCAGCCGGCACAGTTCATATCCTCGCCGCTAGATGGGGGCTTCATTCATTCCATTCCCTGACCCCGTCGGTCGACTGGAAGCAGGCTGTGTATTTTCAATCAAATGAAGATAGCGCAGCTCACAAAGCAGCGAGAATGGAAGCTTCGAGCACCTTGGCATGTCATTGTCATTAGTCATTGGGGACGGATGCGGAAAACTAACATGCAGTTTTGAGTGAATGAGCTGAATGCTTCCTGTAATATGATCGTAACTACACTTGTACTGAACACTTCATAGACAGCACTCCGTTTAAGAACATCGTATCTCAAGTTACGATGTTCTTAAACGGAACAAATCAAATAACAGCAGTTACGATGTTCTTAAATACTGAGTTAACAAAAAATATAATGGGAATCAGAGAGTAATAATCTTCCAGTTGATGAGCTCATTTTTAGCCTACTTTCGATTTTTGCAAAAAATGAAAGTAGACTTATGAGATCACTACAGGGCGAAAAAAAGTGTGTCTGTCTGTGTGTGTGTGTGTGTGTGTGTGTGTGTGTGGACTCTGAATGTCTGTCCCCCCTATCAATTCGAACACGGTGAGAGAAAAATTGAACGAAATTTGGTACAAAGGTAGCACTAGCAAAGGACACCTCAGTGTCATGTTTTATATCGCGGCCATCTTGACGGAAACGTAATGGCGGCCACACAAATGTTCAAAGCTTAAATCAAATTACGACTAACCTAATCATCCGATCTCTACCAAATTTTTCAACAACATACCTTTATGGGGGGAGCATCCTTTGACCAAACTAATAGGTCATCAGCCTAATAGTTTGCGGATGGCGGCCATCTTTGTGTGAAAATCGATTGCCCCTATTAATTCGAACACGGTGAAACCGAATGGAACGAAATTTGGTACAGAGGTAGTACTAGCAAAGGGCACCCCAGTGTCATGTTTTATGTCGCCGCCATCTTGACGGAAACGTAATGGCGGCCACACAAATGTTCAAAGCTTAAATCAAATTACGACTAACCTAATCATCCGATCTCTACCAAATTTTACAACAACATACCTTTATGGAGGGAGCATCCTTTGACAAATCTAATAGGTCATTAGCCTAATAGTTTGCGGATGGCGGCCATCTTTGTGTCAAAATCGATTACCCCTATTAATTCGAACACGGTGAAACCGAATGGAATGAAATTTGGTGCAGAGGTAGCACTAGCAAAGGGCATCCCAGTGTCATGTTTTATATCGCCGCCATCATGACGGAAACGTAATGGCGGCCACCCAAATGTTCAAAGCTTAAATCAAATTACGACTAACCTAATCATCCGATCTCTACCAAATTTTGCAACAACATACCTTTATGGGGGGAGCATCATTTGACCAAACTAATAGGTCATCAGCGTAATAGTTTGCGGATGGCGGCCATCTTTGTGTCAAAATCGATTACCCCTATTAAATCGAACACGGTGAAACCGAAAATATATCACCGCCATCTTGACGGAAACGTAATGGCGGCCACACAAATGTTCAAAGCTTAAATCAAATTACGATTAACCTAATCATCCGATCTCTACCAAATGTTGCATCAACATACCATTATGGAGGGAGCATCCTTTGACCAAACTAATAGGTCATTAGCCTAATATTTTGCGGATGGCGGCCATCTTTGTGTGAAAATCGATTCCCCCTATTAATTCGAACACGGTGAAACCGAATGGAACGAAATTTGGTACAGAGGTAGCACTAGAAAAGGCCACCTCAGTGTCATGTTTTATATCACCGCCATCTTGACGGAAACGTAATCGCGGCCACCCAAATGTTAAAGGCTAAAATGTAATTACGACCAACCTAATAATCTAATCTCTACCAAATTTTGCAACAACAAATCTTTATGTGGGAAGCATATTCTGACCAAACTGCTAGATAATCAGCCCAATAGTTTGCAGATGGTGGCCAAGTATGTGTGCAAATCGATTCCCCCTATCAATTCAAACACGGTGAAACCGAATTGAACGAAATTTGGTACAGAGGTAGCACTAGCAAAAGGCACCTCAGTGTCATGTTTTATATCGCCGCCATCTTGACGGAAACGGAATGACGGCCACCCAAATGTTAAAAGCTTAAATCAAATTTCGACCATACTAATAATTTGATCTCTACCGGATTTTGCAACAACATGCCTTTTTGTGGAAAGCATCTTATGACTGACTACAAGGTCATCAGCCCAATAGTTTGCAAATAGCGGCCATTTATGTGTGCAAATCCATTCCCCAGATCAATTCAAACACGGTGAAACCGAATTGAATGATTTTTTTTACAGAGGTAGCACTAGGAAAGGGCACCTGATATTCATGTTTAATATCCCTATAGCACGTTGTATTTCAACAAGCTACTACAACCAACATTCAATTATACTCCTTGAAAAGGACAAAGAGTTATAACAATACCCATGCATTTAGGAGTAAGTAGGCTATATGTTCTTTACTGAACATCTTGTTTACTATATGATACGCGAATAATCTCAAAATCATAAAAATGTCAGTTACGATGTTCTTAGTTGGAGGCGTCGAAATATTTAAATGGACGTTTCTCGCGAATTAACTATCCGAGTGCCGTGAAACGTTGCACGTTAAATGCTTATACAAATATTGATCCACTGGCATGTAATTTATTTCAATTGTTTGCATAATCACAAGATGGCTGGTGTGCGTACTTTTAAAATCTCGTTTTTACTTCTTGTGTTCTAATTGTAACGTGTTTTTCGAGGGGTTTTATGCAACTGGCATAAGTCAGTAGGAAGCCATTCTATATTTATTTACGCGGCAAATTGTTCAGCCAAGAGAATTTTTCATGGTAATTTATTATTATTATTAATTTATTATAATTATTATTAAGGTATTTTCGGAGCATTTTATAAAAATTATTAGCATTCAGATAGGTTTTCTATGTCTTAGAAAACGCTATCAAGCAAATTATTACGAACGACAATATTATAGAAAATTATGTGATTACGGAATTTTACGGAGTTTTGTCAGTTAGGGTATTTGAGAGACATGACTCACTGGGAATTCGAATACAAGCTGATTCCTGTCGAGAAGTATTACGCAAGGCTGGGTCGCAAGGTCTAGAAAAGGCGAATTGTTGGAACGGAAAACGACTTCTCCCTCTCGCGCGCCGAGTGTAATGAGGCAGAGGAGGGGAACTGGCGGCGTGCTCAGCCAATCAGTGAGGACGACGTAAGCTAGATGTCGGTACCATGGTGGGGGAGCCAACAGGTGCATATATCGTTCGACGCGCCGTGAAACGGGGACTATCTGTGTAGAACTTGCGGAGTACGGTTGGAAGTGCATATCGCTCCGATGTTCCGTGGAACGGGGGACTATCTGTGTAGAACTTGCGGAGTACGGTTGGAAGTGCATATCGCTCCGATGTTCCGTGGAACGGGGGACTATCTGTGTAGAACTTGCGGAGTACGGTTGGAAGTGCGTGTCGCTCCGATGTTCAGTGGAGTTGAAGACTAATTTTTGCAAAACTTAACCAGTGCGGTTGTACGAGTGTTTGGGTCCGAGGTACGGACCATAGAATTCTCTAATCTACCAGAATATCATCAAATTCCGACGGAGATGACGACGTCCAGGAGACTGTGGGAAGCTCACGGCATCATCAAGTACGAGGGAAATGCTTTGGCAATTTCCAGTGGTAAGCGCAAATGACGCAGAAATACGCAATCTCTCATTTTTCATTGTTTTACATTTCATATTTCAGTAACTTCATAGCTTGGAAATAAGAGTAAAATCAATTTATCAGACTCCGTTTTCACGTAATTTTCTATCGGTAATATTCAAATCACAACGCTCAAATTTAAATTTTGTTCTTATTATTATTATTAATTTTGCTATACTTGTTTTATATAATAAATTCATTTCTTTTACAATGCAATCTTTGCTTTCAGTAGGTAGCATTAGATATAGACCAATTCCTTCTCCTGATACAATTGTTTGTTGGGTTAATGATCAAATCATACCACGATCTGAGTGAATAGAGTCTTGAAGGTGTTCTGCCAGAGCTAGACGTTGTTAAATACAAATTTAGATTTCAACATTGCATTGAGGCCTTGGCGCCCATTAAAACAACATAGCTTAGGCAAAGGTAAACAGTTACATTTATCACCCAACAGTGTGGGCTAGCAAAACTGCTACATTTGTCGCTACCAACATGGGGCATTAATTAACGTTACAATTGTCGCCGACAACGTGGGGATGAAAACCTAATAACATTTGTGGAAGGAGAAGGGTATATATTTCTGTGCCTGTATTTTGGGGGTTATTTGTCTCTATCAGTGTATATCATTATGGGGGATGAGAAAGAAAGACAGATGAGGTTACGTAGTGGTCATCAACTGGAGAGTGATGATACGAGCAGTATGTCGAGTGATGGTAGTACCGGGGTAGCGGAGGTAAATCCCGATACTGAAACAGGGAGTGTAGGCGGCCAACCAGAATTAAAAACTTTACTTCTCGAGTTCATGTATCAGAACAAAGTTAGTAGTGATGCCTTAAATGCAAAATTAGAACAAAACAGTAAGGAAAATAAAGAAAGTACAGACGCTTTAAATGCTAAACTGGAACAAAACAACGCTAAATTAGAACAAAACAGTAGGGAAAATAAAGAAAGTACAGACGCTTTAAATGCTAAACTGGAACAAAACAACGCTAAATTAGAACAAAACAGTAGGGAAAATAAAGAAAGTACAGAAGCTTTAAATGCAAAATTAGAACAGAATAATGCAAAATTAGATAAGAACAACAAGGAAATTAGTGTGAAAATGGAGCAGATTAGAGGAGAAATCAGAGGAGTAATGGAAGAGAAGGTTAAAGAGATCATTGCAGATGTAGACAAGAAATTAGGAAAAGTACAGGAGGAGTTAGAAATTAGAATCAGTACACAGGCTGAAAATTTAAAAGAACTAGTGCAACTGGAAACACAGCAGGTCAAAAAGCAATTGGGGGGAGAAATTGACAAAATTCAGGTAGCAACTAAAGAGGTTAAGGAACAGCTGGGGGGTAGAATTGAGAAAGTCCACTCGCAAATATTTGCAGAAGTAAATGATTTAAGAGAGAGTAATAGAGAGAGCATTAGCAAGATTGAGGAGAAACAAGCAAAGCTATATGATAAAGTAGAAGAATCAGAAGGAAACATTAAATTAACAGTAAACAGTATTGAGAGGAAGGCTGAGGAGAAAATTGCAGAATTAGAATTAAAATTAAAAGCTAGGATCAGGCAAGAAAATAGTCAGAATAGGCCAGTTTTTATGAATAGCACACACAGGGAGGTAGAACTGGGTAAGTTCAGCAATCGACAGGGGTGCCCAATGGAGTTCATTATTTATTTAATCGTATGGTGATACAATACAGAATACAAACAAGACAAAATTAAACTTTAAAGTCCATCCTTTTAAACCATTCGGTTAGACTAGGTGTGAGATCGAACAAGTCGTCAGGAATTCCAGGGTATGAATGAAGAGGACAGCGTAGGACCAGGTGTTCAATCGTCTGTTCTTCTAAGTTACATTCACACATTGGAGTTCATGAACACTATAGAAAATAAATTCGGGGAGAGGTTGGAAAATGGTAGTATTGAGTGGTGCCAGGTAGTTGAAATTTTAGAACAAGTGTTTGTGGGGGAAACGAGGAATTGGTTTGCTGTCTACAGAGACAAGTTTACTGATATTAATGATTTTAAAATGAAATTCGGTGAAAAGTTCTGGAATGAGGTTATTCAGTCGCAGCATCGTGAGGGAGTAGTGTGTGGTAAATTCAACAGAGTCTTGAAGGTGTTCTGCCAGAGCTAGACGTTGTTAAATACAAATTTAGATTTCAACATTGCATTGAGGCCTTGGCGCCCATTAAAACAACATAGCTTAGGCAAAGGTAAACAGTTACATTTATCACCCAACAGTGTGGGCTAGCAAAACTGCTACATTTGTCGCTACCAACATGGGGCATTTCAACATTGCATTGAGGTCTTGGCGCCCATTAAAACAACATAGCTTAGGCAAAGGTAAACAGTTACATTTATCACCCAACAGTGTGGGCTAGCAAAACTGCTACATAATCATGCGATTGAAGTTTGAATACCACACGTACACAATAATCTTAGTGTAATAGTACAAAATAAAAATCCATCCTGGCGACCATATGAAATATTTAGACGGTTCTCAATATCTACGAATCTGTTGCAGCAATTAAACTGAAATTTTGTATGTTGATTGAGACAATTAACATGAGCAGGATATATGACAATAGGCTGTATAGTTCTTCACGGAACTACTTGTTATACATAGAGATACATTGCACCCCCGCCCAGTCATTGGGCAACCGTTTGTTGACCGCCAAAAAGTTCCAACTAACAGTTCGTATTGGCAACACTGTAAATTGGCTTCAAAACTTAACATTTGCATGTTTTCATTCTTAATGTTACGTCCATTTAATTACACAACTTCAGATAAGTATCTACAGTAGACACAATAGCAGTAGACAAACAATAGTTTATGTTGCAGTTATAGCTATCGATGATCACAACCGAGATCTTGTAGTTCATTTCCGCGCATTCGTTCTCCATTCTACTGTAGTTTTAGAGCTCACTGTTCAAGTGTATCACAACAATAGTATCTACACCTTCATAGATTAGTTTGTGGGAGGAAGAGTGAATTTGGTTGATGCGATAGTCATTTCTAAGTATCGCAACATTAAAATAAAAATAATAGTTCTTCTTTCGGTGCTTAATGCCTTAATATCTATCAGTAATAATTAGCACACTTACAAAGTTTTCTGATGGGTATTCTTGTATTTTGATTTTGGAGGGCAGAGACTGTCAGTGGGTGTCACTGTAGCTTTGGTAGTGTTTTGTAGAGCCATTTGTCTTGTATAATTGGATCTGATGATGCTCGCTTGACGAACGAAACATGTCATCCCATAGTCCGTATCAATATTTATAAATCTTTATCACATGAATTCATAAGCCTCCTTGGCTTAGGCGGCAACACGCCGGCCTCACACCGCTGGGACCGTGGTTCAAATCCCGGTCACTCCATGTGAGATCTGTGCTGGACAAAACGGAGGCAGACAGGTTTTTCTCCGGGTACTCCGGTTTCCCCTGTCAAATATGTAATTCCAGCAACACTCTCCACTATAATTTCAGTTCATCTGTTATTAATGTAATCCTTGCCACAGGGGAGTGCGACAGGCTTCGGCAGCCGGTACAGTTTATATCCTCGCCGCAAAACGGGGGCTTCATTCATTCCATTCCGTGACCCGGTCGGTGGACTGGAAGCAGGATGTGGATTTTGATTTTTCACTAAGTTTTCTGACAGGTCTTCATGCATTCTGTTTTTTTTGGGGGGGGGGAGGGGGGGGGGGAAGGGGGGGGGCAGAGACAGTCTGTGGATGCCACTGCCACTGTAGTGTTTTGTATAGCTATTTGTCTTGGATATTTGGATCTGATGATGCTCGCTTGACGAGCGGAACTTGTCATTCCTTAGTTTTCTTCTTCAATAGTCCATAACAATATTTATAATCTTAATGACATGTAATTCATATCATGCTATTTTTCACATGTTCTAGTGATTGTAATGATTTTTGGTGTTGACCGGCTGAAAGTTATAATATTGATCCATTTAATTTGTAAAGTGCCCCCGGATTCATAGAAACCAAACTGGTAACCTTATTGTAAAGAAGCTCAGAGAACTAACGAGCACAACTCACTGGAGGAGAATGAAAGAGTGGACAGACCCGGTAACAAGACTGCCGCCAGAGGGAGTCATGACACAACACAAGCTCAAACGAGCTGTATTCTACTGTACCGCAACAGAGCGCTCTTCAATGAGGTCGACTTGGGGCTGAGGAAAACCTTTAGATTCATTTTCAAAAGAGTTCTTGCTTCATTTGGGGTCTTGTAGCATCGTTGTCCTCAGCTTCGTATAGTTGGGTGAGTGTGTGTGGAATCTGCTTATCCAAAGGGGCACATGGCTTCGCTGTATCTCCCCTTAAAACAAAAATAACTAACTAACTCTGCCTGTCCGTGTTAATGTGGAGTATTTAAGTTATGTTGAAATAAACCTCAGCAATTTTTCTAGGTTTATGCCGTTTCTTGTGTGGGGTTTCGTCTAGGATCACCAAGCTGGCTCATCAGCGGGCTCTTGGTGTCCATGCCTGGACCCCCACAGGAGTAGAAAACTGCGCGCTATCTCCATTTTTATGAAGCTCACCTTCGCCTTTTTACTGCGAGAACTAAAAGCTGAAGCAGCCTTAACCTCCCTTTGAAGGCTCCCCAAAAAAATGGTATATTGGCTTACACTGGCCGTGAAAGCCAATATTCCATAGGTTTAAATAATGTATACAAAAGAATGTTTGTTTGTTCGTATTTTATCCGTTCATCCCATCCCATTGCGATGAAATTTTGGCAAATTGTTGTCCCCAGCCCCGTGAAGGTTTCTAACTTAGTAAATCAATTTCTCAATAGGTAGCACACGAGCAGATTTAACAAATGAGAGACGGCGCGCGAATCGTTTAAACAAAATCCCGTATGCGTTCATATACTATTCATCCAATTGCGATGTACTTTTTGTGAATTGTTTTTCCCACTTCCGCAAAGGTTTCTGACTTTGTAGATCAATTGTATAATTGGTAGTGCACGAGTAGATTCAGCAAATGAGTGACAGCGCGCAAATCGTTTCTACATAGTCCCGTATGTGTGCATATACTATTCATCAGATTATGATGAAACTTTGGTGAGTTATATACACTCCTGCGGAGGTTTATGAATTAGTAAATCCATTTTGCAATTGGTGGCGCACGAGTAGATTCCACAAAATAGTGATGGTGCGTGAATCGTTTCAATGCGTTCATATACCATTCATGCGATTATGATGACACTTTGGTGAGTTGTTGTGTTCACTCCTGCAACGGTTTCTAACTTAGTAAAAGTAAAATCATAGTAGAATAGGTTGCGCACGAGTAGATTCAACAAATGAGTGACGACGTACGAATCGTTTCAACAAAGTCCCGTATGCGTTCATATTCCATACATGCGATTGCGATGAAACTTTGGTTAGTTTTTGTGTACACTCCTGCAAAGGTTTCTGGCTTAGTAAAAGTAAAACCATATTAGAATAGCTAGCACACGAGTAGATTCAACAAATGAGTGACGGCGCGCGAATCGTTTCAATAAAGTCCCGGATGCGTGCATATACCATTCATCCGATTGCTATGAAACTTTGGTGAGTTGTTATCCACGCTCCCACGAATGTTTCTGAATTAGTAAATCCAATTTACAAAAGTTCGTAGGCAGTTAACGGAAAGAGAAAAGGAAACTGTGTATCCAAAAGCACTTCAACAAACAAAGTTTCAATGCCAACGCTTTGTTTGCTTGGCATTGCAACGAATTCCGGATACAGCTAGTATTGTATAAGGAATGAGTTTGTTTAGTATGGAAAACTCAGTGGAGAGCCTCTTGAGTGTTTCTGAGTGAGTGTTTTATAAATAATGGTTGTAAATATTTTTATTTTAGGAGGCGGGATGGGTTACTGCGCACATCTAATAGTATGCACCAGCCGCCACTGGTAATAATATGATCAGCCACTGCCCTTTAATAGTGGATCCAGTGAGAGTAAGGCTATCCAACCTGGTGATGCAGGAGAGTTAGGGCCGTTTACACCAACTCTTCACTAACGATTAGTTAATTCCCACTTAACTTAAATACGAGATTTAAAGCGTGATTATCTTCGATGCATTTCACGAGGCCATTCGGGTTCGCAATCACTTAAATAAGATTTACGGCTCTCGCGCATTCGTAGACTCGGTTTCATCTTGGAGAACATGGCGGACAAAACAATAAGCGTCTAGCATTGATTGTTGTTTGCAATGCTTCCTTGAGACTTTCTGGAACATAATTATAAAGGAAGGGAAATACAGAATACCTTATTCGTGGCAAAAGCTTAAAATGATATGAACAAATTATTTAAGAGAAATGGCAGTTGTGTGAATAGATAGCTCAGGAAGCGCATACTTAATTGTCTTCGTAAGCGTAAGCGCTTGCGTTGCTGACTCTGCATTTATTATGCTGCGCTGGAAGGAGTTCGATTCCCTCTTTGGACATACTTGTTTTTTACAATTTCCGTATTCGTCACTTTTGGTATTAAAACTTAGTAATGTGTGTGTTCTTTTATAATTTCATTGTCGTAAACATATTTTATGTTCATATGGATGAAAGTTCGTGTGAACTTCGGAAACCAATCGCCATTGTGAGATGCGCAAGGCACAGTTCAGCTGTTTCCCGCCACTTTAAAGATGCTTTAGAGAGTTGAGTGGCCAGATTTGGACATTTAACCACTGCCAGCTGGATCGCATCCCTCCTGGCTGTTTTAGACTGCCTGCCCATTCAACGATTACAGCATTGGTTTATGGGTACAACCTCGTCACAGTGACTTGGTGCTGCTCCTAGCGATTTTATTTGAAAATGAGGTTGTACGTCGAATAGGCAGGCAGTTTAAAGCAACCAGGAGGGACGCCATGAAGCTGGCAGTGAAACAGCCGCGGTGATCACAGTGGGTGGGTGCTGCAACCTATCCTGTACGCCTCTGAGTGTTGAATGGGCAGGCAGTCTAAAGCAGCCAGGAGGGATGCGATCCAGCTAAAAGCAGCCAGGAGGGATGAGATCCACCTGGCAGTGGTTTAACGTAATTCTTTGTTAGTGGTAAGTTAACGAGCATTTCTGTTTGGTGAAATGCTCGTGCAAAGTTAAATATCCCTTAGTGATGAAATAAGAGTTAATTGACGTTGGTGAAAACGGACCTAAGACAGTATCAGCTACTGAACCGTCAGCAAGTGCTCTCGACCAATGAGTACGAGCTGGAGAGGCTCGCCTTACATGTCTCGAGGGTGTTGAATTCCAATGAACCATTAAGAAACTGAAGTGAGAAATCACTTCACCAACCACTAAAGTTATGAAGGATCGCTCTCCCAAGAGTACACCCGCTTTTATGGAGGGAAAACAAAAGAGAGTGTTAGCAGATTCATCTTGTTTATTAGCTGAAGGGAACAGTAGGTGCAGGTTATTCAACCCATAAGTTTTAAACGGGTCAGACATTTCTCATTCATTATAACTCTAGTCCCAGCCTCTCAGGGATGGAAGTCATTTGATAGCACTCGCAGGGGACACACAAACACCCAGCACGTTTATATTATCAAACGCCCAAACCTTATTAATGTTATTGTTGCTAGAGGGCTCATATACCGCGAGTAGGTGTTTTGCATACACTTACTAATTAAATCATAGCTCCACTAATATGTAATATAGAATTATGGGAAGTTACAAAGTTATACTAAATGCACAGGGCTTTTATTTCATATATAAAAGTGAATAGCATATAAAGCATTGCGTGAATTATTGATAGGACAATACTTGTAATTTTTTAAACGTCATGAAATACAAAAAACACGATTTAACAAGAAATACCAGTCTGAATGGAATGATTTTTCTTTCATATAAAGATAAGGAATTGGAAGTAGTGAAACACATCAAATACTTGGGAAGTGAACTGACTGAAGATGGAAGACTAGATTTGGAACTAGGAGAAGAATACAACTCGAGAGTGCTTTCTACAAACAGGTACGGGGACTAGTATGGTACAAGGATATACCAATTAAGACTAAAGAAGCTTATTATGTTCCTATAATGACATACGCAGCAGAAACTTGGACAATGACTAAGAGAGATGAGAGCAGATTACAAGCAGCTGAAATGAGATTCCTGAGAAGTATGGTCCAGAAAACGAGGAGGGACAGAGTGAGAAATGAAGATATACGGAAAGAACTGGGAGTACAGAAACTAAATGACTAACTGGAGCAAAACAGATTGAGATGGTTTGGACATGTCAAACGGATGAATGAAGTAAGGCTACCAAGACGAGCACTAGAACGACGGATGACAGGGAAGAGAGGACGAGGAAGACCAAGAATGCGTTGAATGGACTCGGTGGAGAATAGTATTAGAAAACGGAACCTGGATTGGAACACTGGTCAGAAGAGGAATGGTGGAACCACAGAACAAAGTGGAGAGGAACCATATTTGCCCCCACCCAGTGTCAACTGGAAAAGGGGAAATGCAGATGATGATGATGATGATGTTGATGATACAGAAAGCACATGAATACCGAGGATGAACCACCATTAATGTTATATGGTCAATATTTTTAGCCTACTTTCGATTTTTGCAAAAAATGAAAGTAGACTTATGAGATCAACACAGGGCGAAAAAAGTGTGTCTGTCTGTGTGTGTGTATGTGTGTGTGTGAGTCTGTGTGTGTGTGTGTGTGTATGTGTGTGTGTGAGTCTGTGTGTGTGTGTGTGTCTGTGTGTGTGTGAGTGTGTGTACTCTGAATGTCTGTCCCCCCCTATCAATTCGAACACGGTGAATGCGAATTGAACAAAATTTGGTACAAAGGTAGCACTAGCAAAGGACACCTCAGTGTCATGTTTTATATCGCCGCCATCTTTACTAAAACTGAATGGCGGCCACTCAAACGTTCAAAACGTAAAATCAAATAACGACTAACCAAATCATCCGATCTCTACCAAATTTGGTAACAACATACCTTCGTATAGGATGCGTCTTGTGACCAAACTACAAGGTCGTCCGCCATACCATTTCAGGATGGCGGCCGTGCGAATTATGCAAACTTTATAATCCATATCATGGGACCCACCAGTTCCGATTATCGAGCCGAGAATCGTTTTAACTGTTCTAAAGGAAGAGGCACGTTCGAAATTAAAAGTTTATTTTGTAATACTATAGTGCAGACGTGATTTTAAAAAGCTGAACTGATTCAGTAATAAGACAAGATGGCAGCGGATGTCTTGTGCCTGACTTATATTTCACTAATTTGAGTATTGAATGCAATATATCGTACTGATACAAAATAAATAAACTTTGTATGAAATGCTTTATATATAAATAATATATTCCAGTGATGAAATCGTTTAGTATAAATCATTATTTGCTAACAAGTTCTATGTAAGTCATTTTATATAGAACGATATTCGTTGACACAATTAGGTCAGTGGTAGAGCGTTAGCCTATCGCTCAAATGCCTATGGTTCAAACCCGATCAGAGCTAAATTTTTTGCTTGAAATGTTATATGTTTATTGTTTTGTAATGACTCAGATGTTTTAAAATTAAGCGTTATATTGTGCATATTATGGTGTAAAATATATATTTAATTAAAACATAATTCGCCAGCAGATTTACTCGAGACATCTAGCTGCCAAAAAGGTAACTGCACGCCGACATACTTATTAACTTACAGATTTTATTGAAAAGTTTCTTCTTCTGGCCGCTAGAATGCACTCTGTTAGGATTATATTGTTCGATATTTCACCACTAGAAGTCACGACTAGTCTACATGGGGCTCCATTGATTAATATACCATTGGCATTCTATGCGCATCGAATTTGAAGAATGACAAGATGATACTACGATACATTTTTACTTTTTATTTTAAAGGGTTTGTAACAGCCTATTTTGCGTTACTTGAAAATGTTATTTGAAGTAAAGAACAAAACGATTTCACATAGTAACTGAGTTCAAGCCGTTGGTGTTAGTTCAGGTATTAATTACTACTTTTATTTCAGGCAAATAGCAATCGAAAATATCCACATAGTTTGTATACACACGTCTCTGTAGGGTCATGGAAAGATTTGTTAATTCAATTAGGGTTTTCGATTCCCGGTCAATGCATGTGCGATTTTTGAAGTGAAATGCCATGTCCTGTGATTCGGATTCCACGTAAAAAGGAGGTCCCGTGGCTCATAATCACATGATTCACGGCCACGTAAAACTACAATCTTCCTTCCTTTTTTTTCAATTAGGGTTGTGAAAGCCCTGCACAACCAGACGTGTAAAGACATGCCTCAACTCAAAGTTGGATGTTGCCCACGGCAGGTCGTATATGTAATAATAATAATAATAATAATATATATATATATATATATATATATATTTTTTTTTTTTAAGGGGAAGAAATGCATTTACGCACAGAGTGTCGAGCTCCTGCTGCTGAGTAGCAGACTACCGACTAAAACTCCCCCTTTACTTCTGAACACTAGCCTGGAACCGTTTAGCACATTAAAACAATAATAATAATAATAATAATAATAATAATAATAATAATAATGTTATTGGTCTTACATCCCTTTTAACTACTGCTGCTTTTAGAGACACCGGGGTGCCGGAAATTTGGCCCGAAGGGGATCTTTAACGTGCCAGTAAATGTACTGACACGGCTCCCTCGCATTTGTGCACCCTCAAATGCCAGCTGACTGCGCCAGGATACGAACCTGCAACCTAGGGCCCAGCAAGCGAGAACGTTACCGCCGAGCCACGCTGCCAGTCCGGTCGATTATGTCTCCAGATCCATAACATTCTTGAGATACTTCTTATCTTTCTTTCTTCAATGATGGTAGCAGTTTTTATCTAGATTGTGGCGTTTGGTAGAGGTAAATCGTTTCTATGGCCTTCAACAAAGAATAGTTCTATTATACTCTTTGATAATAACAACGAGTTATAACTATACTCATACATTTAGGAGAAAGTAGGCTATATGTTCTTTACTGAACATCTTGTTTTATGATCAATTTGTCTTTCAAAAATAGTTAATTGTTAAATTTTCCAAGTAGGCTATATCTTAATTATGTTTTAATATAATTTCATGAATGAGGTTCATCCTCCGTATTCATGCATTTTCTTTACAGAAAAAGAAAATCAATCCATTCAGAGAGGTATTTCTTATTAAATCGTGTTTTTGTGATTCATGACTTTTAAGAATCACAAATATTTTCCTACCAGTAAATCACGCAATAATGAATATACCGATCGCCTTTATACATAAAATAAAATCCCTATGTACGGACTAAAACTTAATAAGTTCCCATATTAGTGAAGCTACGGAAGCCTCCGTGGCTTAGGCGGCAGCACGCCAGCCTCTTACCGCTGGGTCTGTGGTTCAAATCCCGGTCACTCCATGTGAGATCTGTGCTGGACAAAACGGAGGCAGACAGGTTTTTCTCCGGGTACTCCGGTTTTCCCTGTCAAACTTTCATTCCAGCAACACTCTCCACTATCATTTAATTTCATCTGTCATTCATTTAATCATTGCCCCAGAGGAGTGCGTCAGGCCTCGGCAGCCGGCACAGTCCATATCCTCGCTGCTAGATGGGGGGCTTCATTCATTCCATTCCTGACCCGGTCGGAGACTGGAAGCAGGCTGTGGATTTTCATTTTTCTTTAGTGAAGCTACAGTATGATTTAATTGTTAACTGCGTGCAAAAACTCCCACTCGCGGTGTATAAGCCCCCTAAGGGAAGGGACAGCGAGGTCATCTACCCCATGCCATAACATTCAGTATTCTAACTAGTAGTTGTTGTTGTTCTTTCATTCACAGGGCTTGGACATTGTGGTCATTTAGTCCCGTGCACTTGGGTGTGAGTAGAAGGTGTCTCACAACCAGTGTCAGTGTGATGTCTGTACTAGTGTACTTGTAATGCAGGTAGGATTTAGGTAGAAATCAGCCATTGCCTTCATTTAGGAACCATCCCGACATTCACCTGGAGTAGAAGTGGGAAACGAATGAAAAGTACTTCCAGGATAGCTGAGGTGTGAATCGAACCCACCTCTCCTTAGCTTTGCCTCATGAGGCTTACACGGGGAGGATACGATGCATGGGTCACCGATTAGAACCATCTTTAGTACACGTGAAGGACATGACCAGACGTAAATCAGGTGCAAGAAGCGAACGAGCGTGTGGTGCAGCGGTAAGACCCCTGCTTCGTAACTGCAGGATCGCTGGATCGAATCGAATCCCACTTGCTCCTGGTATACGCCTGGCCATGCCCTACACGTGTACTAAAGATGGTTCGAATCGGTGACCCATGCATCGTATCCTCCCCTTGTTAGTGTACCCCGTTCCACTTCAGATTAGAATTAAATTTCTTGGCAAAGCTGGGACCCGAACCCGGAAACCAAGAAATCTACCAGCTACACCACCAGGTGGTCCCTACCAATAAACCGAGTGATCATTTGTTGTGTGCCCTCCTAGTTTCATTCAGACACCTCGCCATCCTGGAAGTTCTTTTCCGTGGTTTTCCACGTTTACTCCAGGCAAATGCCGCGATGGTTCTTAACTTAAGGCCACGACCACCTCCTTCCCAAACCTCACCTGAATTACAAATACACACACTGCAACAGATATCACAATAACACAGATTATCAGACAAATCCTACACACACACACAAGTACTCGGGACTAAATGACCACGATATCACAAAGCCCCTAAATAAATTAAGTTAACTACAACAACTAACTTAGCGACTTGGGACATCTTGTTCATCAGCCCCGTGTAGTTTGGCTTGTGTTAACTTATTCTGATGGCCTGTGTCTCTGTGATATCTGTACTAGTGTGTGTATTTGTAATTAAGGTAGGATTTGGGTAGGAAGCGGCCGTGGCCTGTCAGAAGGTACCGTCCCAGCATTTTCCTGGAGTTGAAAATAGGGGAAACCTCCGACCGGTGGTGGGGCTTAACCTGCGCGCCTACCGAGTCAGCCGAGAGCTTGGCCCCATGACCTAACGCTGTGCTTTAGCCAGCGTAGCTACCACTAAAAAAATACATCATTTAACAGACAACGTTTACTGTGTGTCACACTTTCTTCCCTTACTTAAGCCTTGGGGCCGATAACCTAGATGTTAGGCCCCTTAAACAACATCATCAACCTAAGCTGCGTAATTCAGACATACGACCCATCGAATTTCTTCTCTGTCAGGGTATGTTGATAGTAAGGATCACGATCAGAATCGTTTTTTGTTTTTGTTTTTTTGCGATGTCCCGATCAATACGTTTAAAACCGTCTCATAGAAAACGTTTTCAAAACTAAATTTGATTCTAAAACTATTAACACGTTTCCTGAAATTAGACGTTTGAACGTTCGGTGAAGATTTTGCGCATAAATTTACACAGGTCAATAGAAGTTTTGCATATTGCCATGATGCACAGTGAAGATGAAAGTGAGGACGGACTTATTTTTTAAGCAGTGTCCACGCCTGCTCTATACAATTGAGATCAGGAGCATAGGCAGACCATTCCATTCTGCGAATACCATTCTCTTGAAGAAAGGCTCTGTGCGGGCGAGCGTTATCATCCACGAAAGTGAAATTTGGGCCGAAATTGTCAGCATAGCCTTTCACTACAGGTGCTAGGAGAGTATCGCTGTAACGAATGCCTGTCATACGCCCTGGGATGTCCACAAAAGGTGTTCAGCGACCATACATGATGACACTCCAATACATTGCACCAACTCCTTCCTCTAGGTATCGGTCTCAGATGTATTGGTCGTGCACACGTTCACCGAGTCGTCTCCACACTCGCACAGATATATCCTCATAATTATTATCATTATTATTACAATTCATTTAGAGATAGAGAAAATGCAATCCCTCATAAACAGCAGTGTCTCCATCTACGTTCATTTAATCTATACATATCTGAAATGTTACATATACATATACATATATTTACAGTTTTACATTCCTATAAACACGAAGCCTCCGTGGCTTAGGCGGCAGCACGCCGGCCTCTCACCGCTGGGTCCGTGGTTCAAATCCCGGTCACTCCATGTGAGATCTGTGCTGGACAAAACGGAGGCAGACAGGTTTTTCTCCGGGTACTCCGGTTTTCCCTGTCAAACTTTCATTCCAGCAACACTCTCCACTATCATTTCATTTCATTTGTCATTCATTTAATCATTGCCCCAGAGGAGTGCGTCAGGCCTCGGCAGCCGGCACAGTTCATATCCTCGCCGCTAGTTGGGGGCTTCATTCATTCCATTCCTGACCCTGTCGGAGACTGGAAGCAGGCTGTGGATTTTCATTTCATTCCTATAAACACATAATCTGCTGTACCTGACGTCCATATCATGCACTTATTAAATAAAAGTGAAGATTCACGCACACACATATGCAGTATACACGCTCACACACACATGCATGCACACACACACACACACGTACATATAAACACGCACGCACAAACTCCAACTCACACATTCAGTTACATTATATATGAATTCAATTTACGTGGTGTTTTAGTCCCTTTAGAGCAGACATGACAAACATTTTAGGGCCAGATGCAATACAAAATAATCTATGTGGGCCGATAAAAAATACATCATAATTATGTTTAGGTATAGATTATAAACGTTTTATTTCTGAATTTTATATTAAACAAAACTTGTAGGCTACAATGGTAGAAAACCTAGGAATAAAGAACACACCTTCATTATTTGTTAGAAGAGGAAGGAGGATGTAACAAGTGAAACTGTGACTGTGCTTCTAAAATTTTTCAGAATCTGGTTGAAACTGGGATGAGCTGATTCTTAGTAGCGCAGCTGAATGGTGGTCTGTCAATATATTTCTGATGCTATTTTTGGCAAAGCTTCATTGTAGAAAACACGTGTTCACAAATATAGGAAGATGTTAACATGTCAGTTATCTTCTGTGCCCGAGATTTCAAGTTTGGGAAGCTTGATTTTGGTAGGGCTTTGTAGACTCAATTTTCGAAACGTTGAGGAATATTTGCTTCAATCCATTGTTACATTGTAACCGAATCAGTTGAAGCTGCAACTCTATTATACAAAACGTATTAACACAATGAGATTGAAACAGTTTTTCACTTCTAGTTATACAGAACAAAAAAGGTGACCCGTGTGTAATTGAGTCGTCCAGTTAAAAAACTCGTTTAATCCACTTGTGAATAAGGATAATGTCATACTAGTACATTATGCAACCAGCCTATAATGGCAATAATTAAGACACGAGTATGTTTATAAAACGAGCGTATGCGAGTTTTATAATTTCCATACGAGTGTCCTAATTACCATTATAGGCGAGTTGCATACGACTGTTTATGATCGACGATAATTATAACTTTATTATATGTTTTAACATAAATATTCATAAATATCTGTTGAGAGTCAGCCAGATGAATTCTTTGCGCTGGGTATGATATCTCCGTCTTTCAAGCTCTCTGACCGACCGACGAAAGCGCTCTGTGTGCTTGCATGCCATATGCAGGCCATATGTTTACATCTGCCGTCCAGCTCTTTAGCATTCACTAATATTGTCACCTAATTCGTTTGAAAGCAATTCGCTGTGTAGAAATTGGAGTAGGTGATATTAAGGTACAGTGCTATTTCTTGTCTCATATTCGCCAGTTTATTTACGCGAACATGTAGACGGTGCGTATTCCATGTCGGTAATTTATATAGAAAGATGTTGTATTTATGTCCAACATGTTGGAATTTGAGCGCATGCGCGAAGGTATCCTTACATAATTGGTCAATGAATGAG
This sequence comes from Meconema thalassinum, assembly GCA_946902985.2. NCBI lineage: Eukaryota > Metazoa > Arthropoda > Insecta > Orthoptera > Tettigoniidae > Meconema > Meconema thalassinum. The sequence goes on from OX336391.1 coordinate 223,085,388, forward strand.
CTCTGATTGGCTGGAGAAACAGTATCGTAATGAAAAACAGTGTTATAATGACTATTATTATGATACAGTTTTCTGACACATAATGTTTACATTTCGACATCGTCGAACATAAAATTATTTATTTAATTAGTTTATTTTATTTTACTTTATTTTATTTTATATTGTTTTAGTTGATTTTATTTTGTTTTATTTTCATTTGATTTTGTTTTGTTTTACTTTAATTTGTTTAATTTTTTGTTTTGTTTTTTGTTTTGTTTTATTTTATTTTGTTTTTATTTTGTTTTGTTTATTTTGTTTTATTTTATTTTGTTTTGTTTTATTTTCATTTTGTTATCATTATTTTGTTTTAATTTATTTTGTTTTGTTTTATTTTTATTTTCTAGAAAACAAACATAAAACCAAAAACCAAAAACACGAAGAAAGAAGCAAAATTCAAAAACAAGAGTCAAAGCAAAAAACAAGAAACACAAATCAAAAAGCAAAATTAAGCAAAAGCAGAAAACAAACTCAAAACCAAAACCAAGAAAGAAAAGCAAAACGTAAAATTCAAAATCAAAATCACAAAGCAAACACAAAACCAAAAACTCAAAACCAAAAACACAAAGCAAAAAGAAAAAAGTAGAAAACAACAAACACAAGTGATACGCGAGGCAAAGTCCAGAGAAACGTTTCTCATGAAAATGATCCTTATTCACAAGTGGATTGAACGAGTTTTGCAACTGGACGTCTCAATCGTAGGTAGTATAATTCGAAACCATGTCGCGGGCCGGATTAGACTAGCTCAAGGGCCGCACTTGACACGCGGGCCATACTTTGTCCATGACTGCTTTAGAGCCTTCACTTTGCGGCAAAATTGCCGTGGAGGAAGGTCTTTTATTGCATGAGGCAGGTCATTCCAAAGTCACAGGCGAGTGTACACAGCCGATATGCACGCACGCAAGAACGACTAGGCTAATGGGTTTGAGACCACTAGCCTACGACTCTTGGCCAGCAATATGCAAAACTTTTTTTAATGTGTAACATTTCCACTCGGTTGCTGGATATTTTTGTGGGAGTGATTTTGAAAAATGGGACGGAAGTGGATCGGACGGAAGTGTGTAGGACGCACTGCTTCAGCAACCAGGAGGGATGCGATCCAGCTGGCAGTGGTACCATGTGGAATGTATATAACAAACGGATCACTTCAAGGTTTGGAGGCGCCATTACAGATATTTCTACAATAAATCATCTTCAAGTTGTCGTTCTTTGGTGTAAAAATATTCATTATATCATATTTGCTGAAAACAATTATGATTTATTAAGAGTTTGTTTTTCAATCTCTGGATAAAAGTGATGGGCATCCACTCTCCGAGTAACTTTCCTCAACACTTTCTTACTGAACGGTAAACGCTCATGCAAACTCTGGTGTCAACTGAATGAAACACAAACCACATGTTAAAAATCTTCGTATCAGTATTTAAATGATTATTATGCTTTAATATGAAACATTGTAACTAGTCGGCAAAGCCGGTATTAAGTTTCTGAACCATGGTTATTCAGATATTAACCCACATTGCGGTAATGCAGTGATCAATGTAATATATATCTATATTTTTATACGGGACTGGGCTAGCCTTTCATAGACCACTATAGGAATTCCCTTTACTGTCAAGTAGGCGTATTCATAACTAATTTAAAACTCAATTCCACGCAGGAACATTATCGAAAAAAGCAAAATATTAATGGAGCATAAAAAAATTCTTCCATATTATTACCGGCACGTGAAAATGAGTACCTGTCTTGTAATCTAAATTTCTGTGGTTGTAATGGCTGCGTGGATAGCATCTTGGTCTGCGAATCATGAGGTCTCAGGTTCGAACCGCAGTCCCAGCAATTATATTTGCTACAGGATTATCGATTTAAACGATATCTATCATAACATTATGTGTCATTTTAACAGAATCTACTTGAAATTACGATTTATCTAATTTTAATTACAATAGTTTGCACCAAGCAGAAGTTGGGAAATTTGATTGTATTGAACATTATTTCTAGTGGTCTGAAGATAGGCTAGAGACTATGGTTTTATACCTCCTCTTAATTTACAATATAATATGTCTTTAACAAGTGTGACAGTAGCATATCTCCAATTCAATCTATACATTCATCACAGTACCAGTATACAGGGTGAGTTAGCCGTGGTCGTTACGGCACGACTGCTAGCAGTCGCTTACATCCGGGAGGCGAGGAGGTTTGAATCCCCCCGCCGGCAACCTTGAAGATGGTCTTCTGTAGTTTCCCATCTTCCTTCCAGGCAAATGCCGGGGTTGGTCCCTAACTATAGGCCACAGCCGCTACCTTCCAACTCCTCGTCCTCACATTCAAACTTTCCTCCCCAGACAACACTCCACACGCGACGGTACTTGTAGCTCACCCTTTGGGTGTCCGCCTCGAAGCAGCTCCAAAACTGGCGAGCCAAACATGTCCTCGGACACTCCCGGCACTAAAAGCCATACGCTAAAAAAAACGTACCAGTATGAAAACGGAGCGTAAATGAATAATTTAAGAATGTCCAAGCTGTGTAGTACGAGTAGGATAACAAGTCAGATGACTTCACATATATTTCATCTCAATTTCATAGTAGGATAACATGTCAGATGTTACACATCATATACGACTACTGTAAGGCTCGTATCTTTTTTTTAATGTGTGCAATAAATGTTTCTGACTCAGACGGTTTGACTGATTCTGAGGGAAATCTTAGGAAGGTTCGTCGGTTCACAATTTATCCAGTGCGAGGAATAACTGCAGAGTCGAGCGGTAGACCGGTATTTTGAAGTATTTAATACCTCCATGATGTATGAGAAATACCGGTATAGCGCTCATCCTTAAAAGGAAAGTTGTTTATTATATCGACAATAACAAGTAATATCATTATTCATTACTGTGAATTTACTAAATTAAGGAAACCGAAATGGAACACATTAAAGGCTTAAGAAACAAATTTTCGTGAAAACTGGCATGCAATCTGTAAATGACTCTGAAGTTTTGACTGTTCATGAGGGAAGTGTTAAGAAGGTTATTCAGTTCACAAGTCTAGTGCTAGGAATAAATGCACAATCAAGCGAAATACTCATATTTTGGATCACTTAATACCTCCATCCAGTATGATAAAACCCGGTATCCCGCTTGGTCTTAAAAGATGATGAAAGGAAAGTTGTTCATTTTACTGACAAAAGCACCCGTCAATATCATTACAGTGAGAGTACTAAATTGAGGGGGGGATGGAACGTATTAAACGCAAGAGAAACAAGTTTAAGTGAAAACTGGTATAAAAATCGATTTAGCTTTAAAATCATACAATGGCTTTTAGAAAACGTTGAATTAGGAAACGATTTCTTAAATAACGTCATGTCGTTTGTTTATTCATTTAAAAAACGATTAAACGTTTCTCAAGAAATCATTTATTTAATTAAACGTTTTTCGTAACGTGGTTAATAGTTTAATGAAAATTGTCAGATTATCATGTTGGAAGCCATTCTTCAGTGTTGTCTCAGTAATCGAAATGTAATATTTTTCACACGGTCAACAAGATTGTATCCAATTGTAATGGGTGGTTCCCTAATCCTGAAAGAAATGTACATGGGATTATTATTAAACAAAGCTCTCCAGTCGGTCAATACAAATTGTGCCCAATAACATTAGGCGGGAAAACACGTATTTATATGAAAGAAATGGCTACGATATTATTTCAAAACAACACACTTTTATGTGCAAAAATGGGGGCACATAATTCGATGGCATTTTTCGATCGTTGTGATTGTTTTGTTGATCGGAACATGTCAGCCATATAAGTACCCTCATTTTTGTACATAAAATTATGATGATGATGATAATTGTTGTTTTAAGGGGCCTAACATCTAGGTTATCAGCCCCTAATGGTTTGTGTGATAGTGAAAGATGAGATGAGAATGAAAACTACAACTAATACTAACTACAGTCTTACATACTAGAAGAAGAAATGGGAAACATTTAAAGAATAAGGCAAATAAAGGACAGGTAGAAGAGAAATGCCCTCAACCCTCGAAGAATGAGGAGTGAGGGACTTGGAAGGAAGGCGAGCCATGAAAGGCAGATAGAAAAGGGAAAAGAGGACAGGGCCCACCCCAAAGTCAGAGGAGAAAGGGGGCAAAATGGACCCAACTCAGAAATCCCTCGGGGTCGCCAACTGCCAAACTCACCAGCGGTGAGCCCATGAGGGTGTAGCACTATTCAGGGTGCACCAGAAGTGGTGGGGCTACATACACCCTGTCTCCTTGAGGGCCTAGTGCAGAAGGCAGGAGATAACATGAAAAGAAAAAGAAGGCTGAAGAAAGCCTTTCAAAATAAGAAGAATTTGCTGCTCAATGAGCACCTCAACTTGAAGGTAAGGAAGTCATTTCTCAAGACCTTTGTTTGGAGTGTGTTTTCCTATGGTTGTGAAACATGGACTCTTGGGAAAAAAGAAGAATTGAAACTTGAGGCAGCTGAAATGTGGTTTTGGAGACGAATGACCCGAACAAGCTAGATGGAAAGAAAGACAAATGAGCTTGTTCTGAAGCAAATTCAGGAGAATCTATGCCTGTTGAACACCATCAAGGAAAGGAAAGCAAAATTCATGGGACACATACTCCGACATGACACTCGCCACCAGGTAATTTTTGAAGGAAAAATTTTGGGGAAGAAACCAATGGGACGTCCAGGACAATCGTATCTCAAGAACATTGTCAAGGAAATGGAATGTGACTCTTATGGCAATATGAAGGGAGCTGCTGAAGACCGTAAGAAATGGCTGCAACGACAAGGCTTTTAGCCTTTAGAAGCTGATGATGATCACCCCTCGAAGAATGGGGGTGTCAGTAAAGATGAGACAAGGGCCAATTAAGGCGGGAAAGTGAAAGACTCCCTAGGCCTCCGATACCCTAATATCGACGGGGTCGGAAGAGAACAAAAGTTGAACAAGAGAGGTCGACAGAAAAGAAGACGGAGAGGAGCCTGGCACAAGTAAGCGGAAGCAATGCTGGACTCAGCTGGGGTCCCGTGGTCGCCAACCCACGTCCCACTAGATGTGAGCCCCTAGGGGACTGTTGTTTTGTAATAATATTTTATTTCTTTCATATAAATACTTGTTTTCCCTCGTAATGCAATTGGGCACAATTTGTGTTGACCGACTGAAAAACATTGATAATTAGCAGACATAAGATTGTTCAGCTTTATAGTAATAAATACCTGGGTGAAGTAATCCAAGAGAATGGGTTAGAACCTAGAACTAGAGGCGACCAATATCCGCATCCTGAAATTAGAGCAAGCGTTCCAACTGACTAAAAACATCTACAATAATAAGATGCTGAGTATAGGAGCCAAATTAATTCATTACAGCACTGTTGTCAGACCAAAAGGTTTATAAGCTTCGGAGACCCTGTGTATGAATCGAACAGGGCAAGTCAATCAGCTACTTAAAAGAGAACGCAGACTACTAAGAAAGATCTTGGGCAACAGATGGTTTGTCGGACAGGTTCGATTGAAATCAATTAAAGAAGTATACAACAAGATGGAACCGATAACAACAACAATAATTATAAAGCGAATATTGCTGTTTTATGGGCACATCTTCCGTTTGAATAATGACCGGCTCATCAAGAAAATGTGGAATTTTCTTTAACCGAAGATCTCCAAGTTGAAATGGTTCCAATCCAAGAGTGTGAGAAATATATGAGACAGGTGGGCATTAAGGAGGACAAAATCAAAGACAGGAATAGTTTCAGAAGGATGGTGAAAGGCTATCAAGGTTTTATGGTGGAGGCAGAACATAGAATATGGAGAGGACCTTTAACAGAGGAGCGGATACTGGCAAGATGTCAAAGCCGGCAGACGAACAGGACGCAGTCACTGAATTGAGAGTGGTTGTTAACACGCAGTCCATAGATGCTCAAGACGACGGTTGAAAAAAATGAGCATTCTTTAACAACCAAATATATTTGATTCTCGCTGAAAAGCACCACTTAATACACTAACATGCTTGCAATGTTATTACCAATATTATTTCTTAAGATTAATTGTAGTTTATGCTGATGAAGACCAAAATGTGGTTGAAACTAGTCCTATTATTTTATTGACTTTTGCTGTATTAATTTTAAAGGCATTTGCATTGAATTGAAGTAAACGTCTAATAGGGAGCTTTAGTCCCTAGTCCTTTATTAACTCAACTGGCAACCCGCTCCGGCTTCGCCCGGTATTTTTAACGTGTTACCCAGCGTAAATTTAAAGGCGTGCGACGGCAGGTCCCAGACGCAAATCAGAAAAGCCGAGGTGAACGGCGAAACTCCTAACACATATACTCTTCTCTGAAGTCTTAACTTGACACGACTCGACAGTTTGATACCGGCCAAAGCTGTGGTGATAGGCTCACTCGCTAGTTCGTAAACTCGCTCCAAAGGTAGTAATTTAAATTTCCACTTAATGGAGATTATTGGAAGAAATGAAAACGTAAAAACCCTTATAGTGGGCGATGTATTAAAGATAGAGATATGCTGTCGCGGACTTCTTTTGTAGAACGTTTCATGCTGAACAATTCTTACACTCATAGCATATAGATATTTTTCACAGTGTAACAGTGTAAGCTTAAAAGGCGCACGGACGACAGGTATTCCTTCGACTCGATTTACTGAAATCATTAATGCTGGGTTTCTTTTGGTCATAAATGAATGTTTCTCTTCAGAATCCTTCCCCAAAAAATCGTTTACAGAATGGTGAAAAGCGCATCGAAATCCACTCAGTGGTTCTCGAGATTACCCGTTACATACAAGAATCGGGGTCTTTGTTTTAACTATGTAAAGATGTACAGTATATCAACTCGCATGACCAAAAGAATCGTGTTATCTGTAACCAAATTACTCACCAATCTAGCGTTTAACGTGAGGGTCACCTACCTCTTAATGCATCCTGCAATTTGAAAAAAATATATTTACATCAGATACGTATGAGCAGTCAAATTGGACACATAGGATATACATTAAGTATACATGTGGCATCAATTTTAATATTACTAAGGAATATTTGTGCATACCTCAACTTATCGTCAGCTCAAGGTAATTTCATACACAGAGATTATATTTAAAAAAATCACTTTTTTTTTGCTATAGAACGTATTATTTAACTTTGTAAATTATAACGTTGCGTATTTATATATTCAGTAAGGACCTCCTAATCTAACATTTAATATTCGAAGAAATCTATGCACACCGAATAACGCGACAACGAGGATGATTTTACGAGCGTGAGATCGCGTGGGTATCGCCACGTGGTAGGACACAGCACGTCACGTCACAGCAGGGCCGCTGCAAGTCGCGCGACGAACTGGCGAGAGCAGACCTACACACCCCACCACAGGAGGCTGGAGCGTCTAAAGCCACGCAGGCGCGTCACTCATCGCATCCCCTGACATTTCTGACGTTACCTGATAATCGGCCCCCTGACATGTGCTCTAGTTTCATTGTAGTTACTCCCTACTCCCTTTACTGCCAATTTTTGCAAGCAGGAAAACTCTTTCCAGGCTGATCTAGCGAGAACAGGCTGTAAATTAGTGCCTATATATTGGAACAAATATTTGGGCTCAATAATAACGGAGGATAGCAGAACATCAGTGAAAATACAAGAGAGAATAAAAAGTGGAAATAGATGCTCTTACGCTCTGCAAAGCATGTTTAATTTTTAGAAATGTTAGTAGGAATACTAAAGTAAAAATTTACATTGCAATACTAAGTAAGACCTGTGGTTATGTATGGATCGGAAGGTTGGGTTCTGAATAGAAGATAAGAAAACTGGCTGCGAGGATGGGAAATAAGATCTTGAGGAAAATAAACGGGCCAGTGAGAGAGGAGGAATGTTGGAGAATAAGGACAAAATGTGGAACTGGAGAAGAAAGGCGGAAGATAGAGATTAATGGAGGCAGGTGATAAAGGAGGCCAAGGTTCTTCAGGGACTGTAGCGCCGACCTGTAGGTAATATTGGTGGCTTCGGTGACGTAGTTGGTAGCATGCTGAACTGCTGTGCCCAAGTTAGCGGGTTCAAACCTGGCTGAAGTCGTCGGAATTTTTAAGAGCGTTAAAAATCATTCAGAATGCCTTCCTTCGGAGGGGAAATAAAGCCGGCGGTCCCATGTCATAGATTTATGGCATGTAAAAGATCCTTTCACATACTAAACTTGTGTAAGTTTAAGCTAAAATTGTTAAGTTAGATTTCGTCGGAACGCTCTATGAAAGTTTCAATGTTCACCAGTAGGTATCATTGATATCTGGTGGTGAATGTTGGAACTATTTGACATTGAACGGAACTTGTAGCTCACCCTAATAAGGGTGTCCAATGGAAGCAGCTACAGACTCAGGCGAGCCGAACATGTCTTCGGACACTCCCGGCACTAAAAGCCATACGATAAATAAATAAATAAATAAATAAATAAATAATTGGAACATCGAATTATTCGAATTGTTAGAATAATTTCGACTAGGAATATTCGATTCGAACCTACGATTAGTTCGATAATTCCAATATCGAATTTCCAACCCATTCAAACATTCGAATACCGTGACTATTCAGTCAATAATCGAATCAATGGAATCATTCAAATCTTGGAATAATTATAATAAACATAGTTGATTAAGTCTTCAGTATTTTGACTGGTTTGATGCAGCACTTCAAGGCTCCCTGTCCTGAGGTAATCGTTTCATCTCTACACACCTTACATCCGAGGCAATCTGTTTAACATAGTCTAAACTTGATCTACTCATTCAGTTCTTGTCCTCGATCCTTCCTTCCATAACTAAGCTTGCTATTCCTGGGTGTCTTAGTATGCGTTCTACCAACCTATCTCTTCTCTTCATTAGCAGTCGCCAGAAACATCTCCCACTCGTCATTTGTAACCCTATCTATAATAATTATAATAGTAATAACCCCTTGCACTACAGCCCATGAAGGTCTCTAGGCCTACCAAGCGACTGCTGCACAGCCATTTGGCCTGCAGATGTTGGGGTGACGCGTGGTCAGCGCATCGGGTCCCCTCGGCTGTTAATCTTGGTTTTCGTGACTGGGGCATTGCCTCACTGTCAGACAGCTACTCAATTGTCCTCACGAGGCTGAGTGCACTCCGTTCCAGCCCTCACGTCAGTTTCTAAAATCCCTGATAGAGCCGGGAATCGAACCCGGGACCTCCGGGTGAGAGGCAGGCGCACTACCCGACACCACGAGGCCGGCTGTAACCCCATCTGAAGTTCATCATTCTCCTGTAACACCACATTTCAAATGCTCCTATTCTCCTCTTTTCACTTCCATAGAGCACTACACTCCAGAGGAAGGCTTTCCAAAATGACTTTCTAATATCTAAATCTATATTTAATGTCAACAGATTCCCTTTCTGTAGAAATGCTTTCCTTGCCTGAGCGAACCTACCTTTTATATCCCCTTTGCTTCGTCCATCACAAATTATTTTGCTTCCTAAGTAACAGAAGTATCCTACGCGCTCGTGCCTCTCTAGCATTGGGAGAGCGTGGGTTCAAATCAGATCTCGGCCGTCCTGAAAATGGTTTTCGTGGTTTCCCATTGTCACCACCAGGCAAATGCCAGGCCGGTTCCTTTAATAGGTCCACGGCCAATTTATTTACAAAATACTTTCCCAGACCAGTCCTGAAAATAAAAACAAGTAGTTCCGTCAAAAACTATACAGCCTATTTTCATATATCCTACTTATGTTAATTGCCACAATCAACATACAAAATTTCAGTTTGATTGCTGTAATAGATTCGTAGATATTGAGAACCGACTAAATATTTCGGATGGTCGCCATGTTGGACTTTATATATGTAGGTCCTAGAGTTATGTACTGTTATATGAAGATTATTGTGAACGTGTAGCATTCAAACTTCAATCGCATGATTAGGACACAAGATGTAACAAGGAGATTTTAAAATTCCGCACAGCTGCCATCTTGTGGTTATGGAAACAATTGAAAAAATTAGATGCCAGTGGATTAACATTCGTATAAGGATTTACTGTAGCAAGTTTCACTGCACTCGGATGGTCAAATTGCGAGAAACGTCCATGTGAATATTTATACTTCGCGTCGCCGCCATGTTGGATTTGTGATCACCAGGTTATTTAAAGTCCGATAGGTGAACTTATGTGCAAAGCCCCTATGAACATAAAAATATTCAGTTTGATTGCTATAATAGATTCGTAGATATTCCGAGCCGTCTAAATATTTCGGATGGTCGCCATGTTGGATTGTTAAATGTATAGGCCATAGAGTCATGTACCATTTAAGGAAAATTATTGCGTAGGTTCATTATTCAAACTTTCACTTTGATCGCATGATTACGACACAAGCAATAAAAACTTAATTTCAAAATTCGCACAGTCGCCATCTTGAGGTAATGTAAACAATTGAAATAAATTAGACACCAGTGCTTTACAATGTGTATAATCATTTCCTATACCAATTTTCATTGCGTTTGGAACATTAAATCGCGAGAGAGGTCTTTTTAAATTTTCAAATTCGCTTGGCCGCCATGTTGGTTTTGTAGTTACCAGTTTTTCAAAAGTCACATAGGTGAACTTCTAGAAGTTCCCTTTATCACCGTAAAAAATTCCAGTGTAATATCGGTAATAGTTTCGGAGATATTGAATGCTGGTGTAATATTTCGCACAGCCGCCATGTTGGATTGTTGAAACGTAACAAAATTTGAAGGGCACGGTCGGGGTCGCCCGGAATAGTGCTATGAACTTACCGAGTTTCATTGAAATCACTCCAGCCGTTTAGAATTTATTAGGGGGGACACACACACACCTCACACACACACACACACACACACGCACACACACACGGACAAAAGGTGATCTCATAAGCCTATTTTTTTTTTTTCAAAATTGAAAATAGGCTAATAAATGGCCATTGACTGCATTAATATTATTATAAATCGTATTAACAGGCTCATACATACGTAGTTACCGAGAAACCGGTAGAGAATTTGGTTTTCGAAATGGAACTATACTAATCTCACCCTCTGGAACAACTAAGAATCACGTGACAAGTTCTGTGATGTGCTTATTTTGCAAATCCGACGAGTAATTTTTGAGATATTAAAGGTTTCCATATGCGTTGGCATTAGACAGAAAGCGATGCGCTTGTCGCTGGAAGGTGGAGTGCATGATTGTCTTGCCTGATCCACTCCTTGTTGACAAACACACTTGCCGAATTTATTCCATTCATAGAATACTGTGATGGGAACATTATCAAAATGTTTGATGGTTAACCAGACTCGTAAGAATTAACATTAGACAAGACGTTAGCAATGAACTTAATGGGCGAGTTTTATTACATTTCTGATTTTAGTATGTACTGAATATGCAGTCACTGTCGCAGGTCTGCCAGTACTAAAATATTCCATAATAATTATTTATCCTCTTCATTGAGATGTTTCCAGATATTTCCGCTAGGATTCAGGACGAGGTGCAGAGGGAGAAAGGCGCACGCACATAAGATGATGATGATGATAATTGTTGTTTTAAGGGGCCTAACATCGAGGTTATCGGCCCCATGCACATAAGAGACTGGATTTGTATTGTAAGGCCGGCTCCGTGATGTTGGGTTAGCGAGTTAAGTTTGTCGCTTAACAGTATTCTTTAGTGATGTACTAAGAAGTTGTCGCTACTGCCAAGTCAGTAGGTCTCGTGGTTCTTACTTCTGATGAGTAGTATCTGCTTTCTATGAATGAGAACTCGTTGGTTAGTTTGTAGATGCATTTATTAATCTTTGACAATCCAATATATACAAGTTAACACCAGGCAGTCAACCTGTCCGGTCGCTGCTGTAACTGGAAGAGTCAGTGTGCTCCTCAGCGCAGGGCTTTTATACAGTTCCTTCACAAAGGGGGGGGGAACAATGTGCGTCATACAGAATATGGACTCACCCTTCACAAGGGGGAGGACAATGTGCGTCATACAGCATATGGACGCATGGTTCCGATAACAGGAATTCTATGAAGTGAACACTCATAAGCAGTGTGTCATTTCTTTGGTTCCGAGAATAAGAATTCTCTGAATTGAATACAAACGAACACTCATATGCAGTGTGTCATTTCCTTGGTTCCGAGAATAAGAATTCTCTGAATAGGGGCTTTTATACAAATCCTCCCTTCACAAGTGAGAGAGCCATGTGTGTCATACAGGATATTGATTCATGGTTCCGATAACAGGAATTCCATGAAGTGCACACTCATAGATAGTGGGGTGAACATGTCGAGATATACAGAATGACAGATACACATCTGCAGTAATAATAATCATAAGTCTTAGTTATAATGGGGTCTGGAGTTCGATCCTAGACGGAATACATAACTCCTCCACCCTTTGGTGATCGTTATCGTCCTCGATAACAATTTTCTTAAATCTATTTTTTACAGATTTAATACATTGATTTATCCTTGTTCTATATATTAACAGGATAACAGAGAAAATAAGTATTATAATACTTGTGTTCACAGACACAAAAATCTTCATTTTAGTATTAAAGAGTATACATGCGTACTATTGGGTAATTTTTATACAAGGTGCGTTAGACCATCTTAAGGTAGGTCCTTGCAAGTAATATTTTTCCGGAGGGATTAATATTAGATTATTGCTAGGTACAGGAGAAATGTTATACAATGTATAAGTTTTAGCATCAGTGATTGGCATATATAATATTACAACCATTTCTTCGTTCATCATGAGAACTTGCGTTTTTGACAGTTTAAGGTTCTCAAATTGATGATACTGCTCAGTATGAATTATAGTTTTTGTTGGGTAGATTAGTTGTAAATGTTTTACAACATTTGTTAAATCCTTTTGGGAGAACATCTTGATATTTGTCATTTCATTAAATGACAAGCTAATAGTATCTTGCATCACTTGTATGATTTTATCTAATTTGTTCGTACACAAGAGCACATATTGTTGATGTTCCAGAAGGTTAATCTTGAAGTCTTCTTCTCGTAAAATACCTTTAATTACCTTCATATTATTGTTTACATGGTTCATTTCATTATAGAACTTTTGAGCAATGGAGTTACTGAATGATACTAATTTATTAATATGTTTAATTTCTTTGGCGTTACTTTGTTTTAATGCTTTTAATTGTTCCTGTAGATTGTCTAGATCATCTTGGTCTAGATTGCCTGATATGAATTTAATTATACTACCTAAACCATTTATAAGACCTCTCTTACTTCTAGGTGTAGCAGGCAGCAACTTATTTAATTCCTTTTTGTTTCTTTAATTGATTCTCTTAATTCTGATATTAGATAAGGAAAAGTTTTATTGCTTCCTGATACGAGACTTGAAATAGTGTCTTGAATATTATAATAAGATTCTTTTAAACTCGTTAAATAGAAATGAAACATGAACCGGTGATAATCGTTAATTATTAAGGCTGGTCCTAATGAGTCGGCATAGAATCCTTGTGTCTGGATGGGCTGTGTGATGATGGTGCCATATCCAGGGAGGAATCTGGAATAAGAAACTTTCATTTTGGTTTAATGTCCCGAAAATTCCTTACATGAGTTTTACCGTTTCTCATTTTACAGTATACCCTGTTTTCTTCAATTTTGGTAATGATACCTTCGTTGTACAGGTTTTTTGATTTCTTGTTTCTGGTGAGGGGATCTAATACGTAGACAGTTTCATTAATTTGGTAATTATGATTGAAAGTGTCGGTGTTCGGTTTAGTATGACTCTCTTTTACAATTTTCAACTAATTTCCTTGTCTTTCAATGTATTCATTGATTTTGGGACATGGCGAGAAGACGTGGTCTAAAGCTTTATAGTATGGCCCATATAGACCGTTGAAAGGAGGTTGTTTAGTAGTGGAATGGATTGAAGAATTGTAATTCGTGATTATGGTGGTCACGAGCTCTGAGAGCGGAGTGAACTTATCGTGATCTCTGGAGATACGAAGTTTCTCTAGAAGGGTCGAATTCAGTCTTTCTACTGGAGAATTAGATGAAGAATTCAAAGGGGTAGTAGCGTGATATTCGATGTTCGTGGCTTTACAATATTCTTTTATGACATTGTTTTCGAACTCTCCTCCTTGGTCATGTGTGATTTTCTTTGGGAATCCATGGTGGGAAAAGTAAACTTGTAATTGGCTTAGTGTGGGCAGACCTGTACCATTTGGTAAAATGTAGGCTTGTCCATACTTTGAGAAAATGTCAATTATAGTTAATATGCGACTTTGCTCGAAGTGAAACGTGTCGATGTGAATTTGAGAGAAAGGGTGATCGGCGGTGATGGGACCTTGGTTCGATACCTCGTTAGGGTGTCTCTCGTATTTGTTTCTTTGACAGAGGTTACATTGATTGATGATTGTCCTAATTTGTTCTCTTAAATGAGGCCAGTAGTATTTGGTCTTAAGATGTTCGTAAGTTTCTACTATACCATTGTGGTTTTCAGAATGATAGTGTGAAATCAGCTGTCTCTGAGTTTCGGGGCTTTCAATGTCTTCCAAGAATTTGGATGACCTGATAATGATTAGTTCAGAAGTAAATAGCTTCTGGCATGCGCTGATGATTGGGATCTCGAGAGTGATATCGTCAAAATAAGTAGCGTACTTGTTTAAAGTTACTATTATTTTGAGGAGGTGATTTGCTAAATCTTCCTGAAGATTCTTCTTTGTGACAATCATTATGTGTCTGGTACATTTTTTAAACAGGTTTTGTTTAAGTACCTTGGGATAGTTACCATATTTTACAATAATCTGATTGCGGTTTTGGTTTAAGTTCCGTTCAGATATTTTCAATGTGAATATGGGGTCTGCTTGGTTTGAATGGACAGTTTCATTATCCATATCATTTTGGTAGGTGTCATCTCCGGGGATGGCAATGATTGAAGATGCTTCATCAGCCATGTTAATCTCTACTCTAGAGAGTGCGTCTGTGACATAGTTAGTTTTGTCTTTGACGTAATCAGACTCTCCTAGTTTTGTGCGGGGATATTCTTGAATGTTACCATATGTGATGGAATTCATTTCCAGTGGCTCAACTAAAATTGGTTTCTTAAACTCTTGTTTTAGTTGTCTCTCTGTGGGCTGTATGGCTTGGTGAGTTTTGGCATCTAAGAGATACATTTCACCATATTTAAAATTCAGAACATACTCTTTTTCTTTTTCGATATTGACGGGAATCGCAGTGTTAGCTGTATCTACTGTGGGTTGAAAATGATTCACTTGATTATGTGAAGAATGAAAGTGAAACGGTATGTTCGTGCTGTTGAGAGTGACTAGGTTCGAGGCGTAGTCAATCTTTGCGTCTAATTGAGCGAAAACTGCGCTACCTAAATTATTTAAGTCTTCGATTTTGATGGCCGGGCCAAGCGAAAGTCCTGAGACTGTTCCTCTGTATCGCACTCGTATTCATAGTACTGAGTGTCGTACTCTTGAGGGTAGTTCTGTATGTTGTACTCATCTACATACTCTAGTGATTGCTGTATGGGACCTAAAGCTTCCTGTTCGATGTCTTCTGAAGGTTCTAAGTGAGCATTCAGATTACCTCTAATGGTTGAAACACCTGACATCGGCTGTGGAAATCTTTGCTGGTTAGTGGGTGTGAAACGTCGGCCAATATTATTGGGAGTTGGGCAAGGACGATTCATGGAGTTTGGTGGCTTGAAAGGCTGATTGTTCGGAGCCTGAGCGGGTCCGAAAATTGGTTGTGGTTTATCTTTAAAGAAGGGTCTGTGGGTTTGATTTTGCATGAAAGATTGGTTAAATGGGTTCCTTGGTGGAGCGGGGTTAAAATTTGAGAATGGATTGTGTGCTGGGTGGCCTAGTGGTCGAGTTGTTGGAAACTTGCTAGGAGGTAGTTTTCCTCTTATTTGGTCCATGTAATCTTCACGGGCACGATCGTTATCATAAGACCTGCATAACCTGAGACAATGATTCAGGTCTGTAATCTGTGCATATCTTAAGTATGAACGGTATGGTTCCAAAACTCCTGCTTTAAATGTATTTAGGCTTAACTCTTCAAGTTCTCTTAATTTCAATTCCAAAATTTGATTTTGGTAATTGAGTTTGCATAAGCTTTTGCATTGCAAAGTCAATCCTTCCAATTTATCATGGTAGTCATTGTATGATTCGTTTCTTTTCTGGTAGCAATTAGAGATCTCCTGGATGAGAAGTCTCTCGTCTTTGACGTTACCGTATTTTCTTATGAGTTTATCTTTAAATTTTTCATAAGTACTGTTGGCTTCTAAGTCAAGAATGCTACATGCTTCACCTTTTAGTTTTACTTTATGACGTTAAATAGGAAGTCATTTATTAATACTGAGTTTGTAGCTGACGCTATTCTCTAATGAGTGCTTAGAAACGATTCTGTTCTTGCTAAGAAATAGTCAAGGCTGCAAGAATTAGTGCCGTTAAATTCAGGCAAAAGCTGTATCTGAGCATATTCGAATTTTGAAAGTAACTCGGTTTCAGGCATTTTGTTTGAATTTATAAAGATGGTTTTCAAAATTGTTTATAATAAATATTTAATTTGCTAGATTAAATTTTGTAACAGTGGTTACTTTTAAAAGTTAATTACTTACTTATAAGTGTTAATATTAATCAAAATATATGTGAAAGAGCCCCGGTTAGGTTTTCACAATAAAGTAAATAACTTATTATTATTAATGATCAAAATATATGTGAAAGAGCCCCGGTTAGGTTTTCACAATAAAGGAAATAACTTATTATTATTATTATTATTATTAACCAAAATATATGTGAAAGAGCCCCGGTTAGGTTTTCACAATAAAAGAAATAACTTATTATTATTATTATTATTATTATTATTATTATTAATCAAAATATATGTAAAAGAGCCCCGGTTAGGTTTTCACAATAAAGGAAATAAGTTATTATTATTATTAATAATCTAAAATTAATGATATGTGGATATCTCGTTTAGATTCTCCACAATATGAACTAGTAAAATGATAAAATTAATTATATGTCTTCTGAAATGAGGAAGATGATTGATGATGATAATAAATATTTAACTATTTTATTAATTCCTCTAATAGTGACAAGCGAAAGACCAGTATGGGCTGCACTAACTCTCTTTTGTTAGGAAATGATATAACTTTATTATTATTATTATTTTGTTTTAATCGTTTAGTTACAATATTAATTCAAAAGTAAATAAAGAGTGTAAGGTCTGCTAATTAGAGCCCACTAAATTATTTCCTCTTGAAAGTCATGAATATTTATTATTAAGTATTTATTGTTTGTTTTAAGTTTATTAAGTTTAATTCAAATCGAAATGACAAGGCAAACTCTACTAGTTTACTGTAATTTGTTTTCGTTTGAAAAGGAAAGAATGTATTATTTAGGTTTTATTATTATTATTGTTGCTCTCCCAATTTGTTACTTGAAATATTGAACCATGCTTTACTAATAATACTCTAGTTCACAAATAAGGTATTATTTGGAGTTTGACTTACAGACAAGAAAAGATGATCAGTGCTGGCTGCATCCTCTTGGAACTGCGGAGTCGGTTGGTTCTCGTGTCGTCGTGTGGTCGGAAAGCGCTTCTGGAGCGTTGTCGGCACGTACGGCGATGGCGGTCGGTTGTTGCGAAAGGCGTTTTCTTGGAGCGTGAGCTTCTTGGAACGTTTGTCGGCGAACTTCCTTCCTTCCGTTAAGTTAGCAAAGTTGGTTGTGGACGAAAAGCGTCTCTCTTGGTACGTTGTCAGTTCCACTTCTAACTTGCTTCCTTCAAGCTGGCGAAGTCGTTTGTGGACGAAAGGCCTCCCTGAGGTTGTCAGTACCACTCCTGGCTTGCTGGCTGATTCATAGAAACGATGACTGCATCTAGTACTGAAGATAGGTACCTTGGTGTCGCTAGTATAGTGACGAAAGGCCTCCTTGTGAGGTTTGTCAGAACACTGTACTAACTTACTCGTAGATAATCTGGCAAGGATAATCGTTACCTATCCCGGACGGGCCCCCAGTTAAGTTTGTCGCTTAACAGTCTTCTTTAGTGATGTACTAAGAAGTTGTCGCTACTGCTAAGTCAGTAGGTCTCGTGGTTCTTACTTCTGATGAATAGTATCTGCTTTCTATGAATGAGAACTCGTTGGTTAGTTTGTAGATGTATTTATTAATCTTTGACAATCCAATATATACAAGTTAACACCAGACAGTCAACCTGTTCGGTCGCTGCTGTAACTGGAAGAGTCTGTGTGCTCCTCAGCGCAGGGCTTTTATACAGTTCCTTCACAAAGGGGGGGGGGGAACAATGTGCGTCATACAGAATATGGACTCACCCTTCTCAAGGGGGAGGACAATGTGCGTCATACAGCATATGGACTCATGGTTCCGATAACAGGAATTCTATGAAGTGAACACTCATAAGCAGTGTGTCATTTCTTTGGTTCCGAGAATAAGAATTCTCTGAATTGAATACAAACGAACACTCATATGCAGTTTGTCATTTCCTTGGTTCCGAGAATAAGAATTCTCTGAATAGGGGCTTTTATACAAATCCTCCCTTCACAAGTGAGAGAGCCATGTGTGTCATACAGGATATTGATTCATGGTTCCGATAACAGGAATTCCATGAAGTGCACACTCATAGATAGTGGGGTGAACATGTCGAGATATACAGAATGACAGATACACATCTGCAGTAATAATAATCATAAGTCTTAGTTTAGAATGGGGTCTGGAGTTCGACCCTAGACGGAATACATAACTAGCGCACCTGCCTCTCACCTGGAGGCACGGGTTCGATTCCCTCTCTGTCAGGGATTTTAGAAACTGACGTGAGGGCTGGAACGGGGTGTACTCAGCCTCGTGAGGACAATTGAGTAGCTGTCTGACAGTGAGGCAGCGCGCCCCGATCACGAAAACAAGATTAACGGCCGGGGAGGGCCCGATGCGCTGATAACGCGTCACCCCAATATCTGCACGTCAAATGGCAGAACAGCGGTTGCTTGGTAGGCCTAGGTACTTCTCGGGCTGTAGTGCCAGGAGTTATTTTATATTTTAGCCTACTTTCGATTTTTGCAAAAAATGAAAGTAGACGTATGAGATCAACACAGGACGAAAAAAGTGTGTCTGTCTGTGTGTGTGTATGTGTGTGTGTGAGTCTGTGTGTGTGTGTCTGTGTGTGTGTGAGTATGTGTATCTGAATGTCTGTCCCCCCCTATCAATTCGAACACGGTGAATGCGAATTGAACGAAATTTGGTACAAAGGTAGCACTAGCAAAGGGCACCTCAGTGTCATGTTTTATATCGCCGCCATCTTGACGGAAACGTAATGGCGGCCACACAAATGTTCAAAGCTTAAATCAATTTACGACTAACCTAATCATCCGATCTCTACCAAATTTTGCAACAACATACCTTCATGGGGGGAGCATCCTTTGACCAAACTAATAGGTCATCAGCGTAATAATTTGCGGATGGCGGCCATCTTTGTGTGAAAATCGTTTCCCCCTATTAATTCGAACACGGTGCAACCGAATGGAACGAAATTTGGTACAGAGGTAGTACTAACAAAAGGCACCTCAGTGTCATGTTTTATATCGCCGCCATCTTGACGGAAACGTAATGGCGGCCACACAAATGTTCAAAGCTTAAATCAAATTACGACTAACCTAATCATCCGATCTCTACCAAATTTTGCAACAACATACCTGTATGGGGGTAGCATCCTTTGACCAAACGAGTAGGTCATCAGCGTAATAGTTTGCGGATGGCGGCCATCTTTGTGTGAAAATCGATTCCCCCTATTAATTCGAACACGGTGCAACCGAATGGAACGAAATTTGGTACAAAGGTAGTACTAACGAAAGGCACCTCAGTGTCATGTTTTATATCGCCGCCATCTTGACGGAAACGTAATGGCGGCCACACAAATGTTCAAAGCTTAAATCAAATTACGATTAACCTAATCATCCGATCTCTACCAAATTTTGCAACAACATACCCTTATAGAGGAAGCATCCTTTGACCAAATGAATAGGTCATTAGCCTAATAGTTTGCGGATGGCGGCCATCTTTGTGTGAAAATCAATTCCCCCCATTAATTCAAACACGGTGAAACCGAATGGAACGAAATTTGGTACAGAGGTAGCACTAGCAAAGGGTATCGCAGTGTCATGTTTTATATCGCCGTCATATTGACAGAAACGTAATGGCGGCCACACAAATGTTCAAAGCTTAAGTTAAATTACGACTAACATAACCATCCGATCTCTACCAAACTTTGCAACAAAATACCTTTATGGAGAGAGCATCCTTTGACCAATCTAATAGGTTATTAGCCTAATAGTTTGCGGATGGCGACCATCTTTATGTCAAAATTGATTCCCCCTATTAATTCGAACACGGTGAAACCGAATGGAACGAAATTTGGTACAGAGGTAGTACTAGCAAAGGGCACCTCATATTCATGTTTAATATCCCTATAGCACGTAGTATTTCAACAAGCTACTACAACCAACATTCAATCATACTCCTTGAAAAGGAAGAAAGAGTTATAACAATACCCATGCATTTAGGAGAAAGTAGGCTAGATGTTCTTTACTGAACATCTTGTTATTTTATTTGTTTTGTATTTCCAAGAACGCATTGATGGACAAGGAGGATGTTATCCATTACGTTAAGTATTGCACCTATACACTGATTACGAGCCGTATACTGTAGATAGATTATGTAGGGATAATTGTGGATGTCGAACCCGTGATCTTTGGCTTTGGTAGCCACTGTTGTACCAATTGAACTAAGCGACAGATGGCTTATTGTTAAGGCAAGTGGCATATCTGTGTCACCAGCCTATGCTGACGCAATCACTTTGTAACAGTGGTCCGCTATGGGCTTCATTCCAATATTGGATTCTCTACTATTCCGTACATTAAGTTGTTGTTGATTTATTCAGGGGATTGGCGGCATGTAAGTCATATAGCCTCGTATACTTGGGTGAGTGAGGAAGTTATCTGATAACCTGTGTCATTGTAATACATGCGAGAATTGGGAAGGAGGTGGCCGTAGTGTAAGTTAGGAACCATCCCGGCATTTGCCTGGAGTAGAAGTGGGAAGCCACGGAAAAATACTTCCAAGATGACTGAGATGGGAATTGAACCGAACCTTCGAGACGACAGCCAAGAATGCTAGGCCATACATATGGCTTGCGTTCTTTGTACAATACTCGATCTAGGCTAATGCCTGGAATCCTTCTTGGTCAAAATCCTGCCCCATTACACATATCAACACAGTGACACAGGTTATCAGACAACTTCAACACAAATTCACGGGGTTTATGACCACAATGTCCCAAAGCCCTTAAAGAATAAACAAGGAACATAACCAAACTTTCTGGAATTCCACAACGAATACACAATATGTTCTTTATTTTATTTTATTCAGAGGCTTGTGACAGCATGGATATAAGTCCCGTGCACTTCGGTAGTGCTTCAAAAGTGTAGAATAACCCGTAATAATGTGATATATTAACTAGTGTTTAGGCCTACAGCTTTAGGACTGGACATGGGAACGGAGGTAGCCTATAGATGGGCCGGTAATTCGTGGCCGGTCGTACGCGCGTGAGAACTCCTCTTAAAGCACTGAGTCCACTGAATATGCACATGCTACCGCTACCGAAGACACATTGCGCACTTTATTTGCATTGATCACAAAGGTATGAAGACTCACTGTGCGTGGAGACATCTCTGCGCACGTAAAATGTACCGGTCAAGAAGGAACGGCCCACCTATACAGTGAGTCACTTAACCTGGATTATAAATGGCAAAGGCGGCTTCGGTGGCGTAGTTGGTAGCATACTGAGCTGCTATGCCCAAGGTCGCGGGATCAAACCCGGCCGAAGTAGTTGGATTTTTAAAGCGTTAAAAATTCCTCAGTATGCCTTCCTTCGGAGGGGAAGTAAAGCCGGCGGGCCCATGCCATAGATTTATGTGATGTAAAAGAACCTTCCACTAATTACTTTGTGTGAAGCCAAAATTTCTAGGTTAAGTTTGATTGATGCTCTTAAGTTCCAACGTTCGCCACCAGGCGCTGGTTGCGATGGCATCCAGTAGTAGCCAAGTTCACAGCTAGGTGTCGTGGACGATAGCATTGGTAGCGAAAGTAGGAACTACCGAAATTATCGTCTGTAGTCCTTACTTGAATTTTAAACAGATAACACACACTAATGCAGTCATCACAATTCACAACGGTTATCAGACAGGTTCTACACACACCCAAAGTACACGGGGCTACATGACTGCGTTATCGCAGCCCCTAAACTAAGGAACCAACCAACCAACCAACCAGAAATGGGAAACCGTGGAAAACCACATCCGCCCCTTCTCAGTTGTCGTCTGGATGCTGAGTTAACCTTGTTTCAGCCCTCAGACCAGAATTAAAGTTTTCGGTAGAGTCAGGAATCGAAACTGAGACCTCAGGGATGGAAGCCAACAACACTAATCACTAGGCTATACTTTGGGGCGTTCAGGAGCTTTCTCCCACCAGCCACCAGGTATGTATTCGTTTCCAGATAATTTCAGAATTATCTTCGGTTTGTTTTCCCTCCACACTGAAGGTAAGAGAAGAAAGACTGAGCCGGGCGAGTGGGAAGTGATCTGACTCACTGCCACCTCGATTCATATAAACTCATTTGTGGGAGAGAAGGATAGATGGTTTGTGTTTCTCGGAATTAATGTGACATTTTAACGGTGAAAAGAAAATTGCAAACGGATTAGCGTGGTCAAGCAATTAGTTGATTCTCTCCGTCAAGTCAGAGCGGCACCACAGTGTGTTTCATAACTATTTAATTATTTTGTTATTGATTCTATCGGGGCATTGCGATAACGTGGTCATGTAGCCCCGTGTACTTAGGTGTGTATAGAATAACATATGTCACTATAATGTCTGTACTATTGTGAGTATTTGTAATTGAGGTAGGATTAGGGTATGAAGCGGCCTTGGTCTTAAGTAAGGTACTGCCCCCGTAATTGAATTATATAAAGACCACGGTGGCTATTTTGGAAATTATAGCGAAAGTTATGGCTGTCATAGTTATGACGTGGGTAGTCATGACGTAAGCACGGATGACGCAGACGTTATGCAAGCAGGCTACTTGAGCTGAGATTCTCAGTGACGTCAGCATTTATTCGAGAAGGATCCGAGATCTACGACGCAGTCGCGAGAAACGTGGAATTCTGCTGAGGAAGAAATTATGCTATTGGAGGGGAGACTTAAACCAATGAACGATAGTCTAAAGGAAGACGGAGATTGCTGAAACTATGGTATTTTTATTACTTTTTGGAATGCAGAATTGTGGAAGTCCATTTGCAGTAGAGGCATTGTTCTGAAATTTTGGTGAAATTTATTTTCAGTTTTTGAATTATGAAAATCCGTCATGTATTGACGAAGTTGGAACTTCTAGCGATGACGTAGTAACACGCGATGGAAGGGATAGATACGCCCCTCAAGAAGTTCATAAAAGGCCTTGCGCAGAAGAGAGGAGCCTCATTCCTCATTCTCTCAGATTATAAATCAATCGTCAGATTTCAAATAAGCATTTCAGTGAAACGTCGAGTGAATCAGTAGTGAAAAAGTCGTCTTTGTAACGCGTGGCGAAGCCACTAGTCGAACTTACAAGCAGTGCAGGTTTACTGTGAAGTAAATCTAGGTGAAGTTGAAACGACACTTATAACGCTTCTACGAGATTAGCTGTGAACAGTTAGCGGTCGCCTATAAGCTAATTCTCTTGTGCATTACTACAGTAAGGACTGTAGAAAAGCTGAACAATTTCGAAGAAGTATTTTGGAAGTTATTGACAATATTAGACGACTGACAAAAGTGATTTTCTCGCCACAGGAGAAACACTTTTTGTATAGCCAGACTCAACGCTACGGCTGACAGGGCTAGTGAAATAGGGAGACTTCAGATTGCTTTTGGGACACAACACTGCAGTATAATGGAGCAATTTAATAAGGCAGTTTGTTCTTCTAATACTTCAACCGAAGAGCAAATGGAAGGCTAAAGGACTTAATGCAATTGGGACATATTTCAACGGAGTAAAATAGCGACATGGAACTTCGCTAATTGCTATTCCATACAAGCGAACATGTGGTAAATAACCATCTACACCCATGTTTCGTGAGTAAAGGCTGAATACTATCAAACAGCAATAGAAATGATTTCATACTTTCTGAATATGAATATTTCTTCGGAAATTTATACAAAAACTTCATGGCGATTTTCAACTGGAACTTCAGGGATTTTTCAAGAGAGGTCAGGGTTGTCCCGACTCACAAAGAAGATTATTGCCGGAAGGATGTCGTTCGTCTTCGTGAAGCAGTTCGATCCTCCGATGGTGCTGTTTCTGGTTTCGAGGATGGAGCTCAGCTTTAACTTGGTGAAATGGATCCATCAACAGTCTTCTTTGGGGAATTTTCCTCTGGAACGTCAATCGGCAGATTAGGTAGTCGTGAACGTTTATTGTATTTGAGTTTCTTAGCAATATTTGAGCAACCATTTTTCCCATATTTTGTCCTCATGTATTTTTGCCCGATATTCTTGTTTGAGATTCCTATTCTCAGTACACCTTGATGAGTTATGCCTTTTTCGACGTTTTATTAAGACATTGTTATGTCATGGGCACAGTTAAATGATTTTGGATCAGTTGAGACTGATATTTAGATTTTTCAGTAATTTGCTTAGTTTTGTAGTCACGATTTGACTGTAAGTTAATGATTTTTATGGCAGATTTAAAGTCAGACAGCGTGTCACTTTATTAAAGTAATTCTACCCCAGTTTAATTACTTTGAACAATTTTCTGTCATCATCAAGAAGGAAGAACATTTAAATGATTTTAGAGCGTTAAAATCCAGTACGTTGTCGACGATCTTGGAAATACTAGTCGTTATTTGAATTGATTGCAACACAGACATTTATCGTCAGTAATGAACGACCATTGCATCTTAGGCAATTTTGTGAAAGATGAACATTAATTATGAATTATTGAATGCATTAAATTCGTGAAACTTGTGTTAGGTTTTTTCTCATATAGAGATTTATATAATGATGTTTGCATTCCCCAGTCTAGTTGGATTCTATTCGACTATTTAGCAGTTAGTCGCACTTTGTTTGATGATAGTATTTTTATACTACAATTCTTTTAAAAGTTAATCTTAAATTTTGATAGACCAGACTGGCGTATATAAGCGTATTCACTATTAAATTTGTTTGTGATTGGCATATTTTTATTTCATTTCGATTCATGAATGAAATCCACGAAGTTTAAATGACAACAGTTTTGAAACAATTATTGATATAAAAAATTTTAAGTGGAACTATGAACGTATAATCGATAGTGCAGCGGACATGTTGAAAGTCGCTGACGTATAATGCCCTTAAATAAATGAAGGAGATTCCCACTGTAATTAATAATGATAAAGAATTATTTGTGGAAGTTTTGTAAGTTCGGTGGAAATTTTAATGCCATATAGATTAATATATGATGAATTTTGGGCTATTTTGAATGCAGTTTGTGCATTATTTTGTAAGCGAAGTATTTTCCGCTAGAGTGTATGGTCATAGTTCGTTGAAAATTAATCAAGTGAATTTACTGTTATAATTAACAAGAGTTTGAAAGAATTTGAGATAAGATTTTGAATGAAGATTGCCGTCACAAATAATTAAATTTATTACAACCTTTATTAAACCAGATTGTGACATTTACATGTATAACTAACCTTCATTGGTCGATTATATTAAACACGATTATGAATTTACCAATCGGATAAAACATGTGGTTCAATGTATTTCTTAAATTATTAATTTAAATAATTTAAATGTTGATATTGTAAATAATAAATGTAAATATCTTTGACAATAATGTGGAACGAAAGAAATGTTAAAGGCGTGTTTAAAATTTTTGTAATTATTTTCGACAATATTATAAACAATTTCTAATTGTTATAAATAATTTATGTGATTTTGTTATAAACATTTAAGAGTGTGTTTGATACTCTAAACTATGCTGATTAAACATTTGGATGATAACTTAACAAGTTTAAGTAATGTTAAAATAATCCAGTGGGATGGAAGTTAAGCATTTGAAAGATTTGCGTCAATATGTATGAGTTGTCTTGTAGACATTTAAAGCTTTAAAAGGAGCTGAATTCTTACACAGTGTGGTGTGAGTAGGGAGCCCCATTTGACAGGCATGCGCCAAGTTGAGGAGTAGACCAGCTGGCTCGACATCTGGTTACAAGCGGGTGAGGTCGATACTCCGGCCTTGTGCCTATTAATAAAGGTGTTATGTTTATTGAAAGAAACCAAATGCTCTATATATGTCGTACCCTGACTTCCTCATCCAATCCAATTGTGTTTTAAAATGTTACGTTATTTTGAGCTCATGGGAGCTATCATATTGTTTGATAAATTTGCAAGTCCTTTAGGAGGACGTAGTCAGAGTGACATAGGCCACTGATAGCCACGTTTATTTTGTTGAGTTGTGAAAATCATACTCTTTATTTGAAAATAAAGCTCTTGTACAGTTCAAAGTTCTCGTCTTCGGTCTGGTTCATTTTTAAATGTCATGGTGAAGGTTATTGTGAGAGCATACTTTAAGGATCCTGTTGTCAACCCAATCCCCGAGATATTTATAAGAGGTAAGTCAATGTAAGTATGAAACCCCGTCTTTTTTGGTGTGTTCCACAGTAATTTTTCTTGGTAACTTCTGTGTTCAAACCTCGGTAGTATCTGTCAGTGCCATTTTCATTGAAGTAGCTGAGCTGGTGCGATTGATTGTTGGCAATCCGATTGAGGGGGCGGATATCTGACAGCCTACTATCCGGGTAAACGGGGACAGAAGGATTGGCGCACCTAAAACGTTGGGGATCGATTCAACATAACTGGATCACCAGGTTGAACGCCAGTAGGATTGGCAAACCTAAAACGTGTGGTTCGATTAGACTCAAATAAAGAGGTTGATTCTTTGTTAGATGTCTTGGCCAATTGTAGAATTTAAGAGTGTGATTGTATAGGAATTAAATGTTGCATTGTAGTAGGAAAATTACACTCAGAAAAGATCAGATCTTATACAACTTGAGAAAGGTTAAATGGGCTGGAAACTTAGGAAAATCGCCTATGATCTGGAATCTTATTTTATTTGACCGGCTTATGACATTTCAGTCATATTAAAGATAAAATTAAATTATTTGGATTGTAAATGTAAAATTATTTGTGTTAGGATATTTTAAAATGAGCCAGGGAAATTTGAACATGTGCTTGAGTTTGTTTCAACATGAAGTGTCTTCGAAAGTTAATTATAAGGTAGTTATAAGTTAGATTTAAGACAGAAAATTGATCAAAATTATATATGGTGAAAGGTGTTGCTCAAATGTTGTTATTTTGCTCTTTTGATGTATGTTCCTACAGCAGTCTAATTTTTGAATAATATTGTAATGGCAGATGAAAGTTTGAAGATGATGTTAGCGGAGATGTCTGCTAATATGAAGCAGATGAGTGAGAGTATGAAGGAGATGGAAGCTAGGAATACTAGTCGAATGGAGGAGAATATGAAAACTCTTCAGACCAGTTCTGCTAACTTAGAGGATAATATGTCGCGTTTACAGATTAATACCCAAGGAATTGAGAATACTGTAACTGACATCCGCTCAGACGTGTCCAATGTTAAAATTGATGTTTCTAATGTGCATAAAGATCTGACAATGTTGAATTTAGATGTTGCTAATGTCCGTAGTGATATTTCTTGTGCTAGGGCTGAGGTAGTTGCTGTCAAAAATGATGTTGCGACTGTCCAAGACAAGGTTGAGGAAGTCCAAAGAGGAATCCAAAATGTTAGAACTGATGTGTCCAATGTTCAGGTTGATATTAATAACATTCATTCGGATGTAAACGAAATGCAAAGTGACATAAATAAAATTCAAATAGAGGTCAACACAGTTTTCGTAGATGTTGCTAAAGTCCAAACTGATGTAAATAAAGTCAGGGAAGAGATAGAAAATTCGAAAACTCTTTGTACACGTAATATAAGTGCATTAACGACTAGGCTAGTTGATGAGTCAGTTAGAACGACAGCGTCTTTAGAAGGTTTAAAGTTTGATGTAGAGGTCATGAGAACCCAAGTATTAGACCATAATAAAGTATTGAAAGAGGATATTGAATTAGACATAGCAGAAATGTTAACGGCAAATGTAGAAATTTGGAAAGAAGAGTGGATTAGGTCAAGTGGGGAACATGTAACCCAAATTCAGGATCGTATTGAAAGGAAACTTGCCAGTACTCAAATTGATATTAACAATGAAGTAGTACAGATTAGGAAAGATTTAAGCGTCAGGATGGATTCGCTATCCGAAAGACAAGTTGAAGATAGGACAAAATTAGATCAGGATGTGAAAACATTAAAATCTGCATTAGAGGAACAGATTCATAAAGTTGTCTCTGATGTGAATGAAACGACGAGTAAACTGCAGAATTTGAAGTTAGGAGAGGCTAATTTAATGGAGACCTACAAAGAAGAGTTAATCAAGAAAGTCTTAGCGGAAATCACTGACAAGGATACAGTAGGCTTGGCTTGCGAAACTAGTAGGAATTATGCCAGAAGATATAACCTAGATCCAGAAGAGAGAGACGTGACTCCTGAAGAACGTATATCCAGATTCAGGGAGGAAGATGACGAGAGAAATATGGAACCTGAGTGGAACTATAGAGATAGTGGGAAATACTACCCGGATTCATATCCGAGGAACGTAACGGTCATCAGAAATTTTGAAGATAAACCGCAAAAATTCAGTAACACGGATAGTTTGACACCTATCGAATATGTAAGGAACCTCAAAGATTATTTCATCGAAGCTCACATTCCCAGAGAGAGAGAGATGAAGATAGTGGAGAGATATTTGATTGGAGGACCCCTCGAATGGTTTCGCGCATTTAGATACACATTCAGTAACTTTGACGAGTTTGCAGAGGCATTAATCAAACGATTTTGGTCCATAGACGCGCAGAATTCGTTAAGAGCGGAGGTGTATTCAAGAAAATACTCCGGTACTCTTCCAACGCGGTACGCTGATTTCTTTACGAGTCAATTATCCCGCTTGAGATTTTTACAACCCCCATTGTCCACGGAGCAACTTATTGATGCGATTTCTCGTATGCTGCCAGTTGAGGTGAGAAGGCTAATAATTTCGTCCAACATCAGGGATTTAACCAGCATGGATGAATTACTGAGGAGGTTAGACTACACAAGTCCAATGCCTAACGTGGTGCAGAAAGGTCAAAGGCAGGAGTATAAAGAAATAAATACTGTATATATGGACCAAGTCCAACAAACTGACAAGCCAGATGAGGAGAAAACTGACAATGTAGGTCCTCACAGGAGTAATCAGTTCCGAAATAACAGATCGCAAGGTTACCGACCGTATCAACAGAGAAGAGGCTGGAACTATAACCGAGGAAATTACAATGGAAGAGGCAGATATTATAACAATAATGGTTATAACCGAAATTATAACAGGAATAACCAGAGCCAAAACAGAAATCAGAATACTCAAGGTCAGGTTATGACACCCGATCAATATCAGGAAAGAGAGAAGGAAAGCCAGCAATACCTGAAAGAATTACGGGAAAAAGAAGCAGACAACCAAAAGAAAAGGCAGGATGTTGTAATCGATCCTGGGCCTTCTACGAGCCAGCAGAATTTTGAGGTCGGTAACACAAAAAAAAAACGCCGATATCTCAACGTCAGTGAGAACCTGTAAATACATTGCCACACCACACCTGATTACGATTAATGAGATATATGAAGTGACTGATGAAGATTTGCTAGAAGAGAGGGGTATAGTTAAAGAGGAAAGACCATGTGCCTTACCTATTATTTCAGTACGGATAGATGGACAACAGTATAAAGCCCTGATGAATACTGGTGCAATTATCTCCATCATTTCAGAGGAATGTTATCAAAGTCTGCTAAGAGGAGAGAACATGACAGTTCTACCTGTTTCTACCGTCAAAGTGAGAGGGATATTCCAAGATAAGGCAGTGAAGTGCAAGATTCAAGTGTTATTGAACTTTGAGATCAATGGAAGGAATTATGAACAGATCTTCATTGTGGTGAGCAAGATCAATTTTGATATGGTGCTTGGAATCGATTTTATATTGAAGGTCGGAGCTATTATTGACATGAAGAACAGAAGTATTAGCTTTAATGATGGGTACATAATCACAGAAGAGATAGAAAAACAGGACGTGAAAAACAGTCTGGAAATAGACCTTAGGGAAGAAATTTTGAATACTATAGTTAATGAAGTGGAAAATTTAGCAGAAATACCCAGTAGAAAAACTGAAGGATTTGAAGAAATTCAGGGGGAATTTGAGGATCTGATAAAGGAATTCCAAGATATTTTCGATGAAAAACCTGGATTGATTAAGGATTATAAATACAAGATAAGGCTGACAGATGAAACCCCTTACCAGAAGAGAATATACCCCATTCCTGAGAAATACTATCAAGAAGTACGAGGGTTAATCAGAAAAATGGAGGTAGACGGGATTATTAAAAAACAGGCGTCGTCTTATATAAACCCCATCACAGTAGTGAAGAAAAGTAATGGTCAGATACGTCTTTGTCTCGATGCCAGAACCATTAACTTGAAGATTCTTCCAGAAAATGACCGACCACCCAAGATTAGAGATCTGCTTCGAAAATTCAAAGGGAGAGCATGTTTTAGCGTTCTTGACTTGACGTCTTCATTTTATCAAGTTCAGCTAGAAGAAGATAGTATGCAGTACACAGGATTCCTATTTGACCAGACGTCATGGGTCTTTGTCCGAATGCCTTTTGGTATGGTTAACAGTGGACCAGCACTTATTCGAGCACTTGATAGTAAGCTCACTGACGAAGTGAAAGAAAATGTAGTCTGCTACATCGACGATTTAATCGTATCTTCACCCAGCGCCGCAGAACATTTAGTGCACTTGAGAAAGTTGTTCGAGAATTTACGGGAGGCCAATATCAAGGTGAATTTTGGAAAATGTCAATTCTTGAAGCAAGAAATAAATTACTTGGGGCATACTATTGATAAAGATGGATATCATCCAAACATGAAAAAAGTAGATGCGATCACGAGATTTCCAAAGCCAACTAAGGTGAAACAAGTCAGAGAATTTGTAGGAGCATGCCAATTTATTAGCAGCCACTGTCCAAGATACTCGGAAATTATGGCTCCTCTGTATGACTTACTCAAGAAGAATAACAGATGGAAATGGAGTACCGCTGCAGACGAGGCTTTTGAGAAAGCAAAAGAGATGCTCAGAAATAATGTGAAACTGGAGTACCCAGACTTTGAGAAGGTATTCTATATTGAGTCTGATGCATCAAGAGTAGGCATTAGTGCAGTCTTATACCAGAAAGACGAGGCAGGCAACAAGCACTACATTGCGTTCACTAGTCGGAAGTTGAAGAAACACGAGGAAAATTACTTCACGACGGAGCTTGAAGCGTTAGCTTTTGTAACAGCATTGCAAGCCTGGAAGAAAATACTGCTGGGACATAAGGTCATCATTATTACTGACCATAAAGCACTACAGTTTATGGTGCAAACTGACATGTCGAGTGATAGATTGACACGTTGGGCTTTGTTCACCCAACAGTTTAACGCCACTATCGTCCACCAGCCTGGGAAAGATAACTTACTGGCTGATGCTCTATCACGTAACCCTATTAAAAATGTGCAGATACACCATGTACAATTGGAGCAAGAAGATCAAGAAACCGTTAGGAGGTTAGCCCGAATCGGTGTGTCACAGAAGAGACACGCTCCAATAAGGAAAATGTACAGGTTCCTCAAGGGTTACATGGACAATACTGATGTTGACTATGCAGTTACACGCAGAAATTCACGACACTTTGTCTTGAGTGGAGACATCGTATGCAAGTATGCTGACTCTGCGCATACAAAACTCCGAATAGTCGTGCCACCTAAACTTGTTGTCAATTTAGTGTGGGTAGCTCATCACGCAACTGGACATGCCGGTTTAGATAAGACTCTTAATACTCTTAAAGAGAGATTTATCTGGACTAACATGCGTTCCAGCACTGCCAAGGTCATTAGATCATGTGACAAATGTCAAAGAGCAAAGTATGCTTCTGCTTGATTAAAAGGAAAACCGAAGGCTATGATTCCTTCTAAGCCAAACGAACTTATGGCGACGGACATATTTGGCCCCTGTCCGAAGGGATATCAGGGTAACCAGTACCTGTTGGTTACCGTGGATGTTTTCTCAAAATTTGTTACAATGAGTCCCATGCAGAAAGCGAACACAAGGAACGTAGTAAGCAGACTGGAAAATGCTGTATTTCCTAAAGCTGGTATACCAGAATATCTACTGTCAGATCATGGAACGCAGTTTACATCCGTGGAATTTGCAGCGGATATGGAATGGCTTGGCATTAAGCACTTATTTTCAAGCCTGCGTTACCCAGAATCGAATTCCTCAGAAAGATATATGGCTGAATTTTCGAAATTCTGTCGAATTTTCTGTCCTAATGATCATTCTGGTTGGGTGAGATTTGTACCCCTTATAGAGGAATGTCTGAACTCTACAGTGCAGGAGAGCACAGGAGAAGTGCCAATGCGACTTCATCTTGGAAGAAAACCCAGAAAAGCCGTGGGATAATCTTTTCAACCACATTCCTGGAGATCCCGACGTAGGAAGGCAGCAGAGGATTGACAAGGCGAAGGAACAACTCCAGAAAGCAGCAGAGAAACGATTAAAAAGAGTAGCTGGAAAACGCTTTGGTGCACCCTTACAAGTTGGAAATCTTGTATTATTACGCAGACCTGTCAAGGCTGATATGAGCAAGAAAATATACCCCAAATTTGGAAATGTATTCATGGGGCCGTTTAGGATTACGAACGCCTATGGAAACAACTGCTATGAACTCTACGATGATGAGAATAACGCCATTTACGGCAAGTTCAATGCTGGAAATTTAAAAAGATACTATCCTAGAGTAAGCCAGTAATAATTCAATTTCGTGTTCAAGAAAGTTGAGGTACTTGTAACACTGAGTTTAAAAACAATTTGCAACTGTTTTTAAAACGTGGTGAGAGGAGAATGCCCCCGTAATTGAATTATATAAAGACCACGGTGGCTATTTTGGAAATTATAGCGAAAGTTATGGCTGTCATAGTTATGACGTGGGTAGTCATGACGTAAGCACGGATGACGCAGACGTTATGCAAGCAGGCTACTTGAGCTGAGATTCTCAGTGACGTCAGCATTTATTCGAGAAGGATCCGAGATCTACGACGCAGTCGCGAGAAACGTGGAATTCTGCTGAGGAAGAAATTATGCTATTGGAGGGGAGACTTAAACCAATGAACGATAGTCTAAAGGAAGACGGAGATTGCTGAAACTATGGTATTTTTATTACTTTTTGGAATGCAGAATTGTGGAAATCCATTTGCAGTAGAGGCATTGTTCTGGAATTTTGGTGAAATTTATTTTCAGTTTTTGAATTATGAAAATCCGTCATGTATTGACGAAGTTGGAACTTCTAGCGATGACGTAGTAACACGCGATGGAAGGGATAGATACGCCCCTCAAGAAGTTCATAAAAGGCCTTGCGCAGAAGAGAGGAGCCTCATTCCTCATTCTCTCAGATTATAAATCAATCGTCAGATTTCAAATAAGCATTTCAGTGAAACGTCGAGTGAATCAGTAGTGAAAAAGTCGTCTTTGTAACGCGTGGCGAAGCCACTAGTCGAACTTACAAGCAGTGCAGGTTTACTGTGAAGTAAATCTAGGTGAAGTTGAAACGACACTTATAACGCTTCTACGAGATTAGCTGTGAACAGTTAGCGGTCGCCTATAAGCTAATTCTCTTGTGCATTACTACAGTAAGGACTGTAGAAAAGCTGAACAATTTCGAAGAAGTATTTTGGAAGTTATTGACAATATTAGACGACTGACAAAAGTGATTTTCTCGCCACAGGAGAAACACTTTTTGTATAGCCAGACTCAACGCTACGGCTGACAGGGCTAGTGAAATAGGGAGACTTCAGATTGCTTTTGGGACACAACACTGCAGTATAATGGAGCAATTTAATAAGGCAGTTTGTTCTTCTAATACTTCAACCGAAGAGCAAATGGAAGGCTAAAGGACTTAATGCAATTGGGACATATTTCAACGGAGTAAAATAGCGACATGGAACTTCGTTAATTGCTATTCCATACAAGCGAACATGTGGTAAATAACCATCTACACCCATGTTTCGTGAGTAAAGGCTGAATACTATCAAACAGCAATAGAAATGATTTCATACTTTCTGAATATGAATATTTCTTCGGAAATTTATACAAAAACTTCATGGCGATTTTCAACTGGAATTTCAGGGATTTTTCAAGAGAGGTCAGGGTTGTCCCGACTCACAAAGAAGATTATTGCCGGAAGGATGTCGTTCGTCTTCGTGAAGCAGTTCGATCCTCCGATGGTGCTGTTTCTGGTTTCGAGGATGGAGCTCAGCTTTAACTTGGTGAAATGGATCCATCAACAGTCTTCTTTGGGGAATTTTCCTCTGGAACGTCAATCGGCAGATTAGGTAGTCGTGAACGTTTATTGTATTTGAGTTTCTTAGCAATATTTGAGCAACCATTTTTCCCATATTTTGTCCTCATGTATTTTTGCCCGATATTCTTGTTTGAGATTCCTATTCTCAGTACACCTTGATGAGTTATGCCTTTTTCGACGTTTTATTAAGACATTGTTATGTCATGGGCACAGTTAAATGATTTTGGATCAGTTGAGACTGATATTTAGATTTTTCAGTAATTTGCTTAGTTTTGTAGTCACGATTTGACTGTAAGTTAATGATTTTTATGGCAGATTTAAAGTCAGACAGCGTGTCACTTTATTAAAGTAATTCTACCCCAGTTTAATTACTTTGAACAATTTTCTGTCATCATCAAGAAGGAAGAACATTTAAATGATTTTAGAGCGTTAAAATCCAGTACGTTGTCGACGATCTTGGAAATACTAGTCGTTATTTGAATTGATTGCAACACAGACATTTATCGTCAGTAATGAACGACCATTGCATCTTAGGCAATTTTGTGAAAGATGAACATTAATTATGAATTATTGAATGCATTAAATTCGTGAAACTTGTGTTAGGTTTTTTCTCATATAGAGATTTATATAATGATGTTTGCATTCCCCAGTCTAGTTGGATTCTATTCGACTATTTAGCAGTTAGTCGCACTTTGTTTGATGATAGTATTTTTATACTACAATTCTTTTAAGATGTTAATCTTAAATTTTGATAGACCAGACTGGCGTATATAAGCGTATTCACTATTAAATTTGTTTGTGATTGGCATATTTTTATTTCATTTCGATTCATGAATGAAATCCACGAAGTTTAAATGACAACAGTTTTGAAACAATTATTGATATAAAAATTTTTAAGTGGAACTATGAATGTATAATCGATAGTGCAGCGGACATGTTGAAAGTCGCTGACGTATAATACCCTTAAATAAATGAAGGAGATTCCCACTGTAATTAATAATGATAAAGAATTATTTGTGGAAGTTTTGTAAGTTCGGTGGAAATTTTAATGCCATATAGATTAATATATGATGAATTTTGGGCTATTTTGAATGCAGTTTGTGCATTATTTTGTAAGCGAAGTATTTTCCGCTAGAGTGTATGGTCATAGTTCGTTGAAAATTAATCAAGTGAATTTACTGTTATAATTAACAAGAGTTTGAAAGAATTTGAGATAAGATTTTGAATGAAGATTGCCGTCACAAATAATTAAATTTATTACAACCTTTATTAAACCAGATTGTGACATTTACATGTATAACTAACCTTCATTGGTCGATTATATTAAACACGATTATGAATTTACCAATCGGATAAAACATGTGGTTCAATGTATTTCTTAAATTATTAATTTAAATAATTTAAATGTTGATATTGTAAATAATAAATGTAAATATCTTTGACAATAATGTGGAACGAAAGAAATGTTAAAGGCGTGTTTAAAATTTTTGTAATTATTTTCGACAATATTATAAACAATTTCTAATTGTTATAAATAATTTATGTGATTTTGTTATAAACATTTAAGAGTGTGTTTGATACTCTAAACTATGCTGATTAAACATTTGGATGATAACTTAACAAGTTTAAGTAATGTTAAAATAATCCAGTGGGATGGAAGTTAAGCATTTGAAAGATTTGCGTCAATATGTATGAGTTGTCTTGTAGACATTTAAAGCTTTAAAAGGAGCTGAATTCTTACACAGTGTGGTGTGAGTAGGGAGCCCCATTTGACAGGCATGCGCCAAGTTGAGGAGTAGACCAGCTGGCTCGACATCTGGTTACAAGCGGGTGAGGTCGATACTCCGGCCTTGTGCCTATTAATAAAGGTGTTATGTTTATTGAAAGAAACCAAATGCTCTATATATGTCGTACCCTGACTTCCTCATCCAATCCAATTGTGTTTTAAAATGTTACGTTATTTTGAGCTCATGGGAGCTATCATATTGTTTGATAAATTTGCAAGTCCTTTAGGAGGACGTAGTCAGAGTGACATAGGCCACTGATAGCCACGTTTATTTTGTTGAGTTGTGAAAATCATACTCTTTATTTGAAAATAAAGCTCTTGTACAGTTCAAAGTTCTCGTCTTCGGTCTGGTTCATTTTTAAATGTCATGGTGAAGGTTATTGTGAGAGCATACTTTAAGGATCCTGTTGTCAACCCAATCCCCGAGATATTTATAAGAGGTAAGTCAATGTAAGTATGAAACCCCGTCTTTTTTGGTGTGTTCCACA
This sequence comes from Meconema thalassinum, assembly GCA_946902985.2. NCBI lineage: Eukaryota > Metazoa > Arthropoda > Insecta > Orthoptera > Tettigoniidae > Meconema > Meconema thalassinum. The sequence goes on from OX336391.1 coordinate 223,122,296, forward strand.
ATAATTTTTCTTGGTAACTTCTGTGTTCAAACCTCGGTAGTATCTGTCAGTGCCATTTTCATTGAAGTAGCTGAGCTGGTGCGATTGATTGTTGGCAATCCGATTGAGGGGGCGGATATCTGACAGCCTACTATCCGGGTAAACGGGGACAGTACCATCCCAGCATTTGTCTGCAGTAGAAGTGGGGAAACCACGGAAAACCACTTCCAAAATAGCTGAGGCAGAAATCGAATGTACTTCTTCTCAGTTTTGCCTCACTAGGCTAAGTGCACCGCATTGCAGCCCTCAGAATTAACTTTCTTGGCAGACCTGAGAATCGAACTCGGACCTCCACGGTGACAGCCAATAATGCTAGCCACTACGCAACGAGGCGGACGTCAAGTTATTTTTCGTGTTCAGGTTCTGTTGCTGTTGTTATTTAATTCACGGGCTTCTGACATCGTGGTCATTTAGCTGCGTGTACTTGTAGAAAATGAGAGAGGATTTATCTGTGCTAACGTAGTGTCTGTAGTCGAGTGTGCATGGTTTTGGCTAGGACTGGAGAGGAGGTAGCGATGGTCGTAAGTTAGGAACCATCCCAGCATTTGCCTGGAATAGAAGTAGGGAAGCTACGGGACACACTTCTAGAATGACTAAGGTGGGAATTGAAATCACCACTTGTCAGTTTTGCCTCATGAGGCTGAGTGTACCCCGTGTACTTGGGTGTGTATAGAATTGTCCTAATAACATGTGTCACTGTCTGTACTGTACCCAACTGTCATCATGTGGACCATGTGTTCGTATCCCAACTAACTCACGGTCTTTCGAGGTATGGGACGTTCCTGTCCACCATACGACCACATGCTCAGGATTTGAGTCTACCAGGTAACTACTCTACATGAAATACACAACATATTCCTAAAATAAAATATTTACTGGTATAAAATCATGGCTATACAACAAATACAAATAAAGGACAAATTATATTTAATTCCCACAAATAAAAATAGGGTTATTCTGTGAGTTTTCTTCTTAAAATAGTGCTACACTGCACTCAAATCTAATTCTAGCATCCTATCAATGATACTTTCAGAATTCCATGGGTTTCCATAGTGTTCATCATGTGATACAATTACTTAACTGGAGTATCATAACACAAAAGTCATATATCACATCAAAATGACATTAATACAACATTACTCCGTTTCTTATGGCATTTACCTTGATTAGCATAAATTCATTATTTTCTGCATTAATTAACAATTATTTGTTGTGTCGTGTGAATCATCTTCCTTCCTTCCATCACTATGAACGCTTTAAAAAGTGGTACACTTCCCTTCCAAAATAAACATGGATAGAATTATTTATAGTTTCACCATACAACGATTTTCAGGGTCTTGTCGGGCTTATCTCGTTACAAATGTGTCATGTTCTGGGAAATCACATACCCGTCTGCATAAATTAGCGTGAACTGGCTAAATGCATTCTAAAAGGAGATGCCTACATTATTTTGGTTCAGTTTTCCTCCTCCGAGAATAACTGAGCCAAATATTATCTGATTTCTATGATCCAACAACGTATGTGTGTTGCAACACACCATGCAATTCAATTGGCATCATCATAACACTCATATCTTAATTGCATATTGAAATATCGAGATTCTTCAGTGTCCTTCTATGACTCCAATTTACAAGGGACTGGTCGACCGACCTTCTCTCCCCTCAGCAGGCAATAAAATTCGTTCCAGCTGGCTAGTCAAGATGGCCGCCACAGAAGTCGTCTACTACCCCACCTCCTCTCATCTGCTGTCAAGGTCAAGTTTGTTTACAATTGCAGTACTGGAGTTACGCTAGGTGTGGTTCCTAAGTAATTGAGTCATTTAATTATTTAACACCTATCTTTATAGTGTTTTGGGCTCAACTCGGCTCCTTATTAACATTCATGGCTGGGGATGGTATTCCTGTGATAGCCTTGCCGTTCTATGGTGACTACTAGTGGCTTTAGACGCGCATCATAGTGAAAATCCACGATTTTCACCAGCAGCTGTCAATAAAATATAAGGAAATCTGCGTTTCCTAAACGACGAATATGATCCTTACCTCTCAGGGTAGATCATTTATACACATGCTCACTGCGTCTCGACGGACATCATTCATGGCCATAATTCATGCAAGCGTTGGATACAGACAGGCTCTGTCCAATTCGCTGCGAATAATACAGTATGCTCAAAGGCGATACTACTCGTAGATTTAGCCAACTTCTCACCTAACGCGCAAGCTATACTAGTTGGTCCCCGCAATATATTTATTTACGTAAATCACTGGATTCTACGTTATTTCTGCACGCAATATGCGGCTTCAAACAATACTTCACATAGATGACTCAATTATTAAGGCACCCGTGTTCTCTCTGTCATACCACTTACGCCAAAGCTTTAAATAGCTCCTAATAAAAATGTATAAATTTACTGGCTTTCTTTACTTTAATGGTCCTCAAACATAATCCTAAGGATTGACCATATCAAATATTCATTCACATTTCACTGACACTGAAAAAGCTCTCGTATTTCGCTATATTCCACGTTACTTTCTTACTGTTTACCAAAATACAGTATCTTTATATTAGACATGACACACTTTGAACGTTATTTAGGCCAAAAGTGCCTATTACTTTACTGTTGCCGACCCCAGATTATTATTATTATTCATTTAACGTTACCGTTACATCCATCACTATTTTCGACCTGAATGGCCCTAAACAAATCACCTTCCAAGCCATATTTTATTCAAGACGAGTGGTGAAAACTCGTTCAGTAAGTGACTGTTACATCTTAGTTTCAAAGTGATGCATCGTTATATGGTGAACTATTTAGTTATAATAACATTGTAAATTGGTACTCACTTTTTCTTTTTCGCTGGATAGTGCCAGCATTTCAGCTTCAGGCCCACCATGACGCTTGATTTAAGCCATCACGTTATATTTTACACAACACTTAAATTCACACATTTTCCACCTGATAAACATACTTTTATCAGTGGCCTCTTTCACTTCTACATAATGCATATTAATCACTATACACATGAACACTTTTAAATCACTATTACACAATTTATGTACACTTATTCACTACTTCACAGGTTGATCCTTAAATCGGACTTCTCCTACGCCTGATCTCAGAGATGCGATGCAATTACGCCAACCGCTGGTCTACGTGAAAATCTAACAGCGTTTTACGGACGTTCGATCCTCGTCACCTGCAACATCGTTCAGCTCACTGTCAAGATTAGGTGGCAATGATTCCCAAGCTCCCATCATTGTAGTGATCCTGATGATAATGGCATATACAATTCTGACAATACCTCCTGGTATGTGAAATGTTCAAAAACATTATAAGTTCCTCTTTCGCTGTGGCGAATTATATTTGCGTCAGATAATAGATAAATATCTGTATTAAATTACTTCGGCGCACTTCATGATTACTTATGAAGCTTTATGACTTGCTTCTATTGTTCTTCGATGGCTGGGCGTTGATACTTTAACATTTCGCGTGCTTACTGGCAGCGTATTAGTTACGTGTATACAGACTGAAGACAACAAGACAACTGGCTGGTGTGAGCTGCTCCCCCCATATAAAGGTTTCTCGTACAAAATAGTCCACTGGACACATGAGAGCGACTCCTTTCTTGAAATAATACCTCTTCAGCTGAAATGACATATACATCTTGTTCATTTAAGTGTGGAGGTTTCATAAACATTCGCGTGCACGCGATCGCTTCGGCCAATTAATTACAATTAATTGCCTTTGTTCAGCGCGTCAGGACGCCACTGTGGTGGTTCCCCTTTGGCTGGTCACAAAATCACTGCTCTCGAGCGTAGGCTAGGTTGTAATTCGTTCATTTGGAGATACAGGCATTAATTTAGGTGTAAAACCACTCCTAAATTACCTCTCCGTGAATATATTCACCTGGGTGTATATTTCATTCCATTTCAATGCCCCACTTGGCTGTAATTAATTAATTTCCGTGGGCAATCATCCCTACTCCCGATTCCACCGTTGTCAAGCGGTGAATACCCGAGTCATTAATTTTGGGCTGTCTCCGCGGTCCAGACGTAAATAGTGCGCTCGGCGCCTAAGATCTCCGCCCACTTGCTAAGTGTAATTTGTAAAACTTCAAACTGGTCTCCTCTCATTCTCGTATGCTAAGAAAACGTATATTTTCTTGCATTCGGCTACTATTCTTCACCTTAAACTGCTATGATATTCACATATAGGTCGTGAAATCATGCTACAATATTATATGTCAGTATACCTCTCATTGCTCTTTGGGGTTCCCTGTAATTGCTCCCCCTCAGAGATCAATGGTTCGACTCTAGGCATAACCATGTGCCTGGTCTTCTCTGATGAGACCCGAGTTCGATGCCAGTCTGCCGTGACTGATTGGGCACAGTACTAATGTGAGTATTTGAGTCGTCCAGTTGCAAAATTCGTTTAATCCACTTTTGAATAAGGATCATGTCGTAAAATTATTTATATATATTTTTTAATTTACTTCATTTTATTTTATTTCGTTTTATTTTCTTTTAAATTGTTTTGATATTTTTTTTAATTTTTTAAATTTTATTTTGTTTTGTAATATTTTGATTTGGTTTTGTTTATTTTGTTTTGTGTTATTTTGATTTTCCAGAAAACAAACACAAACCAAAAAACAAAAATACACGAAGCAAAAAGCAAAATTCAAAAACAAAAGCAAAAGCAGAAAACAAAAACATGAAACAGAAAGCAAAAAGCAAAATTCAAAAAAGCAAAAGCAGAAAAAAACAAGAAACAGAAAGCAAAAAGCAAAATTCAAAATGAGCTAAAGCAGGAAACAAAAAACAAGAAACCGAAAGCAAAAAGCAAAATTCAATAAAGCAAAACCAGAAAACAAACACAAAACCAAGAAAGAAAGGCAAAATGTAAAATTCAAAAGCAAAAGCACAAAGCAAGCACAAAACCTAAAACCAAAAACACAAAACAAAGAAAAAATGTAGAAAACAACAAACACAAAAGATACGTGAGGCAAAGTCTAGAGAAACGTTCCTCATGAAAATGATTCTTACTCACAAGTGGATTAAATGAGTTTTGTAACTGGACGACTCATTTGTAATTGAGTTAGGATTAGGATATGAAGCGGCCGTGGCCTTACGTAAGGTACCATCCCAGCATTTGTCTGGAGTAGAAGTGGGGAAACCACGGAAAACCACTTCCGACCACAATTAAATTTGTTGGCAGAACCGCGAATCGAAATCGAAACTTAGGAATGACAGCCGAGAATGCTAGCCATAACATTGCTTATAATGCAAAATCTCCCATAGTAGGCCTACAAATAAATCTCGAAAAGCTTGCGTAGGAATATGAACTTACAGTACACTGTATCTCGTACAGAAAACTAAACCTGTATTAACACTGGGTTCTGACGAAAATCTTAGAAACTGGATGTATGTCAACAAGAAGCTCACATAGCAGAATTATTATCTTGGCAGAGCTTGGAAATGATGTCGGGCCGAAGAAACGGAATTCAATTATACCAACCACTACATTACGAACCGTGTAAACAATAAGGTGAAGATATTGTACGCGTCTGAGAATCCTCGTTCCTTATGTCAGACAATGGCAGGCGAGGATCTAGTTTCCATGCGTTGTTGAACAATTGATTTGAAGCAGAACTCTTGAATGAACTCGACACTGTAGCTAATGCTTAATTTGTAACACGTTCGTCAATGTAATGAGGAATACAAGCTGCAATACGTGTCATTGCACCCCCATATCCCCCCGCCCCCCTCTCACGGCCCACCGCCCCCTCCTCTCATCCCCCACCCCCTCCCACCCTCACCCGAGCCAAATAACAAACATTTGAAATTCAATGAAATATTTATTTTGAATAAACCAATTTTTGGATTGATGACTAACAACTGGATAATGTACGTACTTAATAATTTGGGAATGCTCCTCTTTACTCGTGTGCAATGTTTTTCGTGTTACCAAAACTTAACACTTGGATAGCACTATTCACTTTCTAGCTTTTTCACACTGACAGGTGCAAATGAAACGTATCAAATGCTAGGAAATTCAAAAACGAAAACATGCAAGTGCTTGATTTCATTGATTACGTCTCATTTTGCCCGAACCAACCCCCAATGGAAGCAAATCCTATATACGCCACTGTTTTTAGGAGTTGAAAAACGTCATCGTGGGATTAAAATCCAATAATAATAATAATAATAATAATAATAATAATAATAATAATAATAATAATAATAATAAGAATAATAATAATAGAGGATAGAATACAAGCCTGGAAAAAAATTAACAGCCATAGAACACCCGAAAAATGGGAAGAATTCAACAAGATACAAAAAGACTCCTCGAGAATAATCCGCAGAGAAAAAAGAAACTACGATAACAACAGACTCAAGGAGATAGAAGAGGATTTTACCAAAAATAACACACGAAACTTCTATAGAACATTCAGAGAGAATATGACAGGATATCGACCACCGAGCTTATGCTTCAAAAGACAAGACGGAACACTGGAGACAAACCCGAAAAAGAACTGTACGATACTGGCACAATATTTTGACTCACTGCTTAACTGTGATAAACCAACACACAGATTACAGTTCGAAAAGCCAGAACCTAACATTGATTCCAAACCTCCAACACTTGAAGAAATCGTGGAAATAATAAAATCACTAAAGAACAATAGAGCGCCTGGAGAAGACCACTACAGATTTCGGAAATCTGGAAATTAGACCACGAAAATGTTACACCAAAAATACACAAAATCATCGAAAACATCTGGGAAACAGGGAAGGTACCAGAAGAATGGAGGTCAGCTCTAATACACCCCCTCCACAAGAAGGGAGACAAAATGAACCCTAATAATTATAGAGGGATTTCACTATTACCCGTCGCATACAACATTTTCTCCAAAGCCCTGTTAAAACGGATAGAGCCTCAGATAGATCCACAGATAGGAGAATACCAAGGAGGGTTCAAGAAGGGAAGATCGTGCAGTGAGCAGATTTAATGCCTGAGAACAATACTAGCAACGAGAAAAACCAGGAACACAACAATCACATTCGTCGACTACAAAAAAGCGTACGACTCCATAGATAGAGAAACACTTTTTAACACATTAGAAGAAATGAAGGTCGACAATAAGTCCAGAAAACTAATCAAAGAAACATTAACAAATACAATATCCAAAGTTAAATTCATGGGAGAGATCTCGGAACCCTTCAAAATTAATACAGGAGTGCGACAAGGTGATGGTTTATCACCCATTCTATTCTACTCAGTTTTGGATAAAATAATCAAGACATGGGAAAAAGGAGTCAAAGGCATAAAAATGGCAAAACACCAGAAAAGGACAGTCAACATTAAGTGTCTGGCCTTTGCCGATGATGTAGCGATTATAACAAATAACAGAAAAGAAGCCAAAGAAGCTCTAGAGACGCTACATGAAATCTCTGCCAAAACAGGGTTACAAATCTCATACGAAGAAACACAGTTCATGGACACTAAATCTACAGACAAGCACCAACTGGAAACCAAGTATGGAAAAATAACACAAGTGGAAAGTTTCAAATATCTAGGAGAGATTATACAGAAAACAGGACTGAACTTGGCATCCAATGAAGACAGGATCGCTAAATTGCAGAAAGCATACCGACTTACATGGAACCACTACAATAAAAAAAAAGTATTTCCATCAATGCCAAATTACGACACTAACGTACAGTAGTCTTACCAGAGGCCTTATACGCTTCAGAAACGACAGCAATCAAGGGGCGAACAAAAATCAAGGAATTAGAAAAACAAGAGAGAAAAATTCTGAGAAAGATCTACGGGCCAGTTCAGAAAGAGGGAATATGGATGAAGAGACCGACAATAGAACTGTACAAACAGACAGAGACGATTACAAACAACATAAGGAAAAGAAGGGCAAAATTTTATGGACATATACATAGGATGACCGAATACAGACTGACCAAGAAATTTTTTAATATAGTTACGAATAGCACACTAAAAACCAATTGGGTAAAGGAAACCGTGGAAGACCTTAAGAAACTAAACATCTTTACAAAAGACATCGCAGACAGGAGCAAATACAGAGAAAAACTTAGACTACAGAAGTTTGAGCAAACTCCCAAAGAGAGACAACCAGCAAAGAGGTGGACAGAAGAGAGAAAGAGGAAACATAGTGTGTATATGAGAGGTTTTTGGGGGAAAAAAAGAAGAAAGGTCCAGAATGATACATGAAAATTGATTGTGTTGTAACGCTCTCCTTATGGGGAATTAACGAATAAATAAATAAATAAATAATAATAATAATAATAATAATAATAATAATAATAATAATAATAATAATAATAATAATGATAATAATATAAGTTTATAGATTGAGGAAGACTTACTGTAATAATAAAACTGGCCTAAGTAATGAATGTTAGCCAAGTTCCACTTTCTTCCGCCAGGTGGCACCCGGCGCTGTAGTCATGGAATAGCTGGCTATCTCGTTATTCCAGTGAATTACTCGTCATAACTGATCATAACTAAACCTAAGAATGTATAATCTTAATAGCAGCATAGCTACTACAAACATATATCGTACGTTGTAGACATTACGTGTACCGTATCTGAAGTGTGGAGGCTACACACTATGAAGTTACGTTGCATTGGTTTTCATATACTGTACAATGATTGACCAGGGGATAGCATGCTTAACATCTGATGAGTTTATCAATTCGAGGGAGTTCGTATCCCACCTCTTCAGAATTTTTTGCCTGCCAATTTTTGTTCCATAATAAATTAAGCTTGGTGTATCATTACATCCTATTTAATTACAATATAGAAATGTATGTACGCGTTTTAATATTAGGGATCATGTACCAAATCCTTTGTTCGCAACAGGGAATTGTTGTTTGAGCGAGGGACTTGGAAATTGGTATTTCAGCCCCGTGGAATTTCCTCTTTCTGCCGCCTACTGCACTCCGGCTATCAAATGACCTTATTCATAATTTACAAAGTGATGGATACACCCACCTTTGTTTACAAGCAGCTTCGGTCATAAATCCTATAGATAGCTGATGACGTCACATTGTTGAGAGCAACATCTCGATCAGCTGACTATGGTGAACTGCGGTAGTTTGGAACACTGAAATACTACACGTAATGATATAATTGGGCTTTTTAAAGTGAGTTTTATTCATTAATAAGCCAGAATGGTATATTACTGTGTCGCTTACGGATGTAAGGAGACGTTTAAAAAAGATACGAGCCTTATAGTAGTCGCATATGATGTGTAACATCTGACATGTTATCCTACTTGTATACTACACAGCTTGGACATTCTTAAAATGTTAATTTACGCTCCATTTTCCGACTGGTACTATGATGAATGTATAGATTGAATTGGAGATATGCTACTGTCACAGTTGAGGCGCAGCGGTCAAACTGTTAGTCTCTCGCCAAGGTAGACCGGGTTTGATTCCCGGTCAATACATGTGAGATTTTCGAATTGAAATGCCATGTCCTGTGGTTCGCATTCCTCGTAAAAGGGAGGTACCGTGGATCATGAATGTGTGATTAACGGTCACGCAAAACTATAAAGGTACAACAAACTAAAGAACCCGCGGCTACTTCGGTTCGCGCATCTCACATCGGCTCGTCCCGATCTCCCCCGACAATCTCTACTTAGTATAAAACTAAGTCCCCGATTCTTGGATGTCACAGGTAATCTCGAGAACCACTGGATGGATTTTGATGCGGTTTTCACCATTCTATAAAGGATATCTCGAGGAAAGTTTCTGTAGAAAATAATTTATTTATGATCAAAGGAAGCCAAGCAGTAACGATTTCAGTGAAAAGGTCGGAAAAAAAAACTTGGCGTCCGTGCGTTTCTTAAGCTTACGCTGTGCAAACCGTTAAAAATATCAATATACTATGAGTGTAATAAATGTTCAGCATGAAAAGTTCTACACAAAAGTCCGCGAGAGCATATCTCTATCTTCAATACATCGCCCACTATAAGCGTTTTTATACTGGATGGAAGTAGTCTTTGTGTTTCATGCACCTCACCATTCTTAAATTACGTCTGCCAAGAATCCGTTGCACATGCTATCTCCATGAGCCCAGTCAGTGATTTTAACCCATCATGCCGAGACGTAAAACGGATATACAGTAGGTCGAAGTTCATTGACATCGAAAAAAAAGCGCTTATCACGTAAAGGAGTGCGCGGCTGGCTGTCAATCGCCGGCACATACCGTATCCTAAGTACCTGCAGCCAGCTGTTCGATTGAGGTTATTCCTCCATTAATGCTGCAAACGCAATTCAATTAAAAGAACGAGAGTAAATGTAAAGTGACCGAAAGTATTAAGCGCGGAGTTAAATGAAAATACAGTATTTATGATTTCCTAGTTGTAAGCTATGCTTTAAAGAAATATAATGTTCCAATAAGCGTACACACACAGAGGCTATAATATCAACAACCCGAAATAATGCATCAGGTGTAGAAAACTGCAGACGACCCTTGGCCATAGACGTTTTCCCCTCCGTTATTATACGCTTCACGAATGACTTTGAAACACCCGTTGCTTTACTTGTTGAAGCCACAACATTATAATTGAGTTTATGAACGGTTTTCTGCTTTTGTAGGCGATCAGTTACGTTATAGACTATTTCTCTACCTTGTCCCCTTAATGGTCGTCCAGATTTGCTACCATACTTCGAAGTAGAAGCCATAACGAAACTCAAATGATACTATTACTAGAATAGCATGGTACACAGCACTATATACATAAACACATTTACAAATAAAGTACACGCTACACGACAAGGGATTATAGGACTACAATCAAGAAAACGTATATAAAACTGAGAAAATAATAAGAGCGCAAAAATGGATCGGCCACGAAGCTCTTGTCAGCGTATCTCCGCAGTGTGCTCGGTAAGGCAGCCAGACAGCATGTGACCCCCTCCACCGCTCCTCTGTGACGTCGCACATCAACTCGGACTGAATGCGCGGGGAAGTGAGCTTTGCGCAGGTTCTTTTGATCGTTGCCACCTTATACAAGCTTCCTTCCTTAATAATTCATAATAACAAAGTGACACACAACGTCGACTGTACTCTCAAATACTGTGAGCACACTCCTCAGTAACTATATCAGTCATTATTCTCAAGACTCTCATACAATTCGTCGTAAACAATCAAAGCATGCCTTCGTACAATCATGAAATGACCTAGTCTCGGCTTTTATTCCACTCATATAACACCATTCTGTCATGCATTTAATATTTGACTATCCTATTCAACCACAGCTTGACAATAATGCCGCTTACTTAAATGTCATTTGTCGTCTTTATCCTACCCCATGTGATGTTCAACCTTGAACGTGAAGCTTCATAAACTGCTCAATGACAAATGAAAGTCGGTGAAACATTTGCCACTGTGCTCGTCAAACCAGTGCCTGCTAAATGCACTTCCTACTGTATTACCATAATATTTTCGCGCTACAGAGCACACACTGCCTTGTTTCCAATACACACATTTTCAATTGTTATTGTAAAAGGGAGTGTTTTACAGATATTGTAGTTTATAATACGGAACTCATTTTATTAGATGATTTGTAGCTTCCACCAGCACTAGCCTAAATAAAGTATACGATATTGTGCCCGTCAGAGGAGCTATCAGGGTTGCCAACAACCGAAATGACATCCCTAACACCTCACCTGTCGGACCCATGTGCCATGAGGATCAGGTGAATTTCTTATAGGCCATAGCGGCACGAGATTCCATGATCCAGGGGATCCGTGGTAACATGGTTGCTAAAAAGTTCAGAGACAGCCTAAGAAAATACACCTCCTAAAGCTAGACTGAGAAATAAACTTCCAGGCTTAAGTAAAACTTGTAGAAATATTTATCCAAAATATTCAGACACCTGGCCTAGTTCGGAGGGTTTCTATCGGCTAATCCGCAAACTAATAAATAAACAAAAATAAAAGATCAGATCCCTACTTGTAAACTACTATAAACCCTCGAGAAAGATCTATTTGACAAAGTAAAACAACAACAGCAACGCTAGGAAAATGGTACGGCAATAATCTCTAAGTCAAGTTACAAAATAAGCTAATAACGGAATTTACATTTTACAAGGTAGCAATAGCATATCTAAGTTAGGATGGTACCATTTCCTCATTTACATTTAGTGTTAAATAATCTAGCTAATTCCTAACAATTAATACAAAATTTACGGCGATGACGTCCGTAAAGCAAAACAATTAATACAAATCTACATGACAAGCCGTCAAGAAAACATGAACTGCCCTCTTACAAGCTAAGAAAGGTAAACATGGGGTTATTATACACTTAAATAAATAACAACAAGATCACAATCAATATTATTCCTGCCTTCACCCTGGGTTACTCTTTGTAAACCAGTGTCATCTACGTGCATGTCATTTACGGTGGCAAATGCGTAGTAAAAACTACGTCTAACATTGCATGAGGCTCACGCTCCGCCAGCTACTGACTAAAGGTTGAGCAAGCACTCCGTCGATAAAAATTAGTGTCATCTGTCCTAGAATACTTCCACAAAAGAAGTGCGCACAAAGCAAGTGTCAGCCAGCAGGTCCAAAATGCAAGAAAATCAAGGTTAAATGCTTTAAACAATTAGTTATCAGCAGTTTATAACAATGACGTGTTTGATTACTAGAATGTCGGTTTGGATTATCGTTGGTTTATGGCGAATAGGCTGACAATCCTGAATACTTTGGGCTCAGCAGTAGCAGTCTCGTGTGAGATCAATCTCTGCTATAAAATACCATCAACGAGCTCTCCTGCACGGACATAACAATAACACAGGTTATTAGTGGCTCTCGGCTCACTTAATTTACCTCTGGGTCGGTCTGGAATGTACATCAGTTACCTCCCTACAATAACACAGTCAACAAAATCGAAGTCTGGACACACATAAATATAGCCTCTACACAGGTGCCTCATCTAGCCTCTTAATCTCAACAAATAAACCTTAACATAACGCGTAATCATTCTCAAATGGAGAAGAAAAGTAGTCGCTCCAATAGCGATATAAACACATGGCTCTTGCCAGTCAGATCAAAGTAGCAAAACATCTGATTATTACAAAATGGTGGCCTGGACATTGACCTACATATGAGACACAAAAACAAATGGTTAGTAATGCTATAAGCATTGTCAAAAAGTCTGAAAAGGTATGTCTCACTGAATGAGTGGTGCTCTAGTACATTGCATGCTGGGAACTGTTACCAACTGGCCATGACTTGAGCTAGGCTCGCTACTCACAGTCATCTACACGGACAGTTTAAAATTAAACAACACTGAAGGCAGGCAGCTTTCTCGTAGAAAGTCTATCAGAAAACTGGCCTTGTTATCTGATCCCAAATATAATATAAAGTAGCATAAGCATCAAGCTTACAATCACGCCTCAAAACTATACACAAAGACGTGGCATGTTCATAAAAGTCAAATAAAAGAAAAATACAGATATACCACTTGTTCTGAACTTCTTTGAAATCTGCAGATATGTCACTCCATAACTGCTTTGTCTAACTATAACCAAAATAATAACTGTGTCGAAAACACCTGACACAAAATAAACATCATAAAGGCGCAAATCTCACAATTGCTAAGTTTGCCAATGATACGGCATTCATTACAGGGTTCGATGCTAGATTGCATACAAAATGTAACACCCTGAATGTGTTCACAACTTGAACTGGATGGCTTCATAGCTTATCAAAATGAAAATAACATTGAATTACAAAACTGGTAGTTTCAGTCGACTACCAACTGATACGAACTGTTCTAACTAACTCAGTGGCGTGACAACATTTACAAGAAAGGGGGTGTCATAAAAATAACACTGGCCTTGACGTCTGATCGTCATCCCAAATAACTATACACAAAAATCACCTACCTAGGGTTGGACAAAACGTAGTGACAAAGACTACAGTTACGCTTAGCAGGGGTAGAACTAACATCTTAGCGATGTCCATCAGAATGCACCGTGATCGAAAGAGATTCAATCACAACGGGTGACTAACAAATCACTGAAAGTGAACTACAAGGATTAATTCTAACAGTACAAAACCTACCTATGGCTTGTCAAGGAGTTCGGCTGGTTCTACAATAAACTACAATAAACTACACTAAGCTACACCACAAAAGAACATCACAAGGAATAGATTATTCGGACTCACGAGAAAGGATGTCTACATCTCAGTCGTTCCAACGACCTGAGGGATACAATAAGGCTTTGGTCTCCGGACAAGGGTTGTCCAATCTGGGCCTCCACATGGGCTCTATCCATTTCCACGGCCTTGATTTGGCCCCGTCCTTGTCGTGATGATACGACCAGACTCCTCTCCAAAGTCGTCATGCTCCTTGGCTTAGCGGATGCTAAAGTCATGGTTCTCCTGTCATCGGCCGTAGTTCTCCGGTCCTCTCCTTCACATAATGAAGTTTAGCAGTTCATCACCACAGATGATGCGTAATAAAGATTGTCGTACACGTGGTTATCAGGAAGTGACATGTTTAAATATGAAGTAACCACTTGAAAATATGGAAAATGGGCGTAGCACAGTTGCACTGAAGCTAGCTTTAACATGGTAACAACTTCACTGCTTTTACACGGCGCAGATGATTTATAAATTGGCCATGCACTGTTATCTGCTTCACTATCACAGATTTTAATAGCCCACAAATCACGTGGCATCGAAGTTGTATGTTACAGAAAATAATCGCTCTTGCGACGATAGCAATATTCGTAGTAGTGAGTGTTAGAATAATTCACTGGATTAATTATAAATTCACAGTAATTGACATATTTCCTTGTCACTTGACGATGTTGAAATTTCCACAACACGTGGTTGGAAATATGGTGTTCCACTTTGCACGATTATAATCTCTTTTCAAACAAGATGTTCAGTAAAGAACATATAGCCTACTTTCTCCTAAATGCATGGGTATTGTTATAACTCTTTGTCCTTTTCAAGGAGTATGATTGAATGTCGGTTGTAGTAGCTTGTTGAAATACAACGTGTTATAGGGATATTAAACATGAATATGAGGTGCCCTTTGCTAGTGCTACCTCTGTACCAAATTTCGTTAAATTTGGTTTCACCGTGTTTGAATTGATAGGGGGAATCGATTTGCACACATACTTGGCCACCATCTGCAAACTATTGGGCTGATGTTCTTGCAGTTTGGTCAGAATATGTTTCCCACATAAAGATATGGTGTTGCAAAATTTGGTAGAGACTAGATTATTTGGTTGGTCGTAATTACATTTTAGCTTTTAACATTTGGGTGGCCGCGATTACGTTTCCGTCAAGATAGCGGTGATATAAAACATGACACTGAGGTGCCATTTGCTAGTGCTACCTCTGTACCAAATTTCGTTCATTCGGTTCCACCGTGTACGAATTAATAGGGGGAATCAATTTTGACATAAAGATGGCCGCCATCCGCAAACTATTAGGCTAATGACCAATTAGATTGGTCAAAGGATGCTCCCTCCATAAAGGTATGTTGTTGCAAAGTTTGGTAGAGATCGGATGGTTATGTTAGTCGTAATTTGATTTAAGCTTTGAACATTTGTGTGGCCGCCATTACGTTTCTGTCAATATGGCGGCGATATTAATCATGACATTGAGATGCCCTTTGCTAGTGCTATCTCTGTACCAAATTTCGTTCCATTCGGTTTCACCGTGTTTGAATTAATAGGGGGAATCGATTCTGACACAAAGATGGCCGCCATCCGCAAACTATTATGCGAATGACCTATTAGATTGGTCAAAGGATGCTCCCTCCATAAAGGTATGTAGTTGCAAAATTTGGTAGAGATCAGATGATTAGGTTAATCGTAATTTGATTTAAGCTTTGAACATTCGTGTGGCCGCCATTACGTTTCAGTCAAGATGGTGGCGATATAAAACATGACACTGAGGTGACCTTTGCTAGTGCTACCTCTGTACCAAATTTCGTTCCATTCGGTTCCACCGTGTTCGAATTAATAGTGGGATCAATTTTGACATAAAGATGGCCGCCATCCGCAAACTATTAGGCTAATAACCTATTAGATTGGTCAAAGGATGCTCCCTCCATAAAGGTATATTGTTGAAAACTTTGGTAGAGATCGGATAGTTATGATAGTCGTAATTTAACTTAAGCTTTGAACATTTGTGTGGCCGCCATTACGTTTCTGTCAATATGGCGGCGATATAAAACATGACACTGAGATGCCCTTTGCTAGTGCTACCTCTGTACCAAATTTCGTTCCATTCGGTTTCACCGTGTTTGAATTAATAGGGGGAATTGATTTTCACACAAAGATGGCCGCCATCCGCAAACTATTTGGCTAATGACCTATTCATTTGGTCTAAGGATGCTTCCTCTATAAGGGTATGTTGTTGCAAAATTTGGTAGAGATCGAATGATTAGGTTAATCGTAATTTGTTTTAAGCTTTGAACATTTGTGTGGCCGCCATTACGTTTCCGTCAAGATGGCGGCGATATAAAACATGACACTGAGGTGCCTTTTGTTAGTACCACCTCTGTACAAAATTTCGTTCCATTCGGTTGCACCGTGTTTGAATTAATAGGGGGAATCGATTTTCACACAAAGATGGCCGCCATCCGCAAACTATTACGCTGATGACCTATTAGTTTGGTCAAAGGATGCTCCCCACATAAAGGTATGTTGTTGCAAAATTTGGTAGAGATCGGATGATTAAGTTAGTCGTAATTTGATTTAAGCTTTGAACATTTGTGTGGCCGCCATTACGTTTCCGTCAAGATGGCGGCGATATAAACATGACACTGAGGTACCTTTTGTTAGTACTACCTTTGTACCAAATTTCGTTCCATTCGGTTGCACCGTGTTCGAATTAATAGAGGGAATCTATTTTCACACAAAGATGGCCGCCATCCGCAAACTATTACGCTGATGACCTATTGGTTTGGTCAAAGGATGCTCCCCCCATAAAGGTATGTTGTTGCAAAATTTGGTAGAGATCGGATGATTAGGTTAGTCGTAATTTGATTTAAGCTTTGTACATTTGTGTGGCCGCCATTACGTTTCCGTCAAGATGGCGGCGATATAAAACATGACACTGAGGTGTACTTTGCTAGTGCTACCTTTGTACCAAATTTCGTTCAATTCGCATTCACCGTGTTCGAATTGATAGGGGGGGACAGACATTCAGAGTACACACACTCACACACACACAGACACACACACACACACACACACAGACTCACACACACACATACACACACACACACAGACTCACACACACACATACACACACACAGACAGACACACTTGTTTCGCCCTGTGTTGATCTCATAAGTCTACTTTCATTTTTTGCAAAAATCGAAAGTAGGCTAAAAATCACAATTATCGTGGCACAAGCCTTCTCTGGCTGTAATATTCACTCGAATGATAAACAGTTTGTTGTAGAATAATGTGCGATGCACAACGATCACTTTCCTCACCTTCCAGGCGGACTATTTCCTCGTCTTTAAGACGGACTTCACAAACACATCCAATCTGGATGGATAACCAAACACATGTGCTAGGAGCTCTGTCCTGCGCTGCGAGATCTTGTGAATACACTAGTCGTGCAGCAACTGGTTGGTTCCGGTTCGCGTATCTGCGATGTCAACACCTTACCAAAAGTAGAAATAGCATTCTGAAGAATGTTTCAATGATACAGAATTACAACATGAGAATATCTGAGCTTCGTAGAAAATAGAAGTGTCATAATTAAGCCTCGGATTATATTAAAATGGTTTTCTGCATAGTCAAAAGATCAACCATTTATAACTCCAAAGAATGTTAGCATGTAACGACAGCATGGCTGGTCAGTGGATACGTTCTAAGGTGATGATGAAAAATATCACATGAACCAGTGCTTAGCGGGTTCAATATGGATCAACTAGATAATAATAATAATAATATCGTATGGCCTCGGGTGCCTGGTGCAAGCTTTGCTATTGTCACCCAGTGGGTAGCTTGCCTGTCAAATTTCGTTGTTCCTTGACTATGAAAGTCAAGGAGATTAGATGTTAGATGTCTAAGCTCCTTGAACACTATAGCGCTTTCTAGTAGAGAAATGAGGAACTTTGTGTTGGCGGAAACTCCAGAGATTAATTTTGCCATTATGAACTCGGCCTGCTGAATTCAAATGGGTTCTTTGACATGCCAACATCGTATGACATGCGTATCGTATTTTTGCCGCCTTTCTAAAATCACTTACCATGGCCAGGAGCGAACCTACAATCTTGGGGTTAGTAGACCGACACGTTATCCACTCACCCACCGTGGCAACTAGATTAATAGACGCGACACCGCTCATAACCTTAAATTCCTTATAAACAGGTCCTCTTCATTCACAGACCAACACGTAATTTCATATGGATTCTGTTAAAATGAACCATATTGATATGATAAATATCGTTTAAAATGATAATCTGGTAGCTGGATCGATCGATCGAGCTGGCAGTGCGTACTTCCGTTGTCCACCACTGCCAGCTAGTACACTTCCGTTTGATCGATCGAGCGCGCAGTGCATACTTCCGTTGGATCCACGACTGCCAGATCGATCGTTCCGATCCACTTCCGTCCCCAATTTTCAAATCCACTCCCACAAAACTATCCAGCAACCGCGCGGAAAGATGTTACACATCAACAATAATGTGTACGTAATTGCAAAATAAACTTTTCTCCCGGTAGACGTGCAACAGCACCACTTCAGATAATAGCATAGGTTTTCTCATTCCTGAGAGTAACACTGATAAAGAAAAAAGACGCACAGCAATAACACAACCATTCATCGATGGCCCTCAGTGTAGTGGAGGGACTTGTAGGGAATCCTTCTAAATCCAAAAAATTCCCCTCCAGGAGTTTCGACGCCAAACCCATAACAAACAATCTAACATTAAGCTGAGGTTGTATTTGGTCATTGTCCAGGATAAATATAGACGTGGACAAATTTAATTAAAATCCTGTGTATGCTGTGAAAGGTTCTGCTCGAAGTGTTAGTACTGCTGTACTGACTACATGAGGAAAGAAATGGCAAACTACTTCATTCCTCACCTAAAGAAAGAAAGAAAGAAAGAAAGAAAGAAAGAAAGAAAGAAAGAAAGAAAGAAAGAAAGATTATTAATAGTAATGTAACTAAGTATTTATCGTATGAAGCCCATGAGCAGTGCTCGGGAATGCGACACATGAATCGCTTGCATTAGTTCCACGCCACTAGACAAAAGCACGTCTGTTTTAATTAATGAGTTGAACTGACTATCTGCCCTTTGATATTCACAATGAAACTTCTGTGATTAATATGTTCTATATAACACATTGTAACGTGTTTTTCGAGGGTATTTTACGCCACTGACATAAGTCAGTAGGAAGCCATTCAATATTTATTTACACGGCAAATTGTTCAGCCAAGAGAAGTTTTCATGTAACTTATTATTATTATTAGTTTTTTTGGAGCATTTTTTATAAGATTATAAGTATACAGATAGGTTTTCAATGTTATAGAAAACACTATCAAGCGAATTATTACGAACAACATTATCGCGGAAAATTATATGATTACGGAATTTCACGGATTTTTGTCAGTTAGAGTTTGTTGAGAGAGATGAGTCACTGGGAATTCGGCTACAGGCTTATTCTTGTCGAGAAGCGTGACGCAAGCGGGGTCGCTGCATCAAGAAAAGGCGAAATGGCCTGGACCGGTAATCGACATCTTCGTCCCGCCGAGTGTATTGACCCGGAGGTGGGGAAGATCGCGTGGTGGCTCAGCCAATCAGTGGAGAGCGGACGAGTTGAAGACGGCTCCGGAGAGGGGATGCGACGAGTGCATATATTGTTTGCACGCCATGGAAGCAGGGCGATTATCTTTGTAAAACTTGACCGTTGTGGTAGCTGGTGTGCGTGGTTCCGATGTGATCGGACCATAACTTAACATATCTACAAGTATCTCTTCAACTACCGAAGAAGATGACGACGTCCAGAAGGCTGTGGAAAGCTCTCTTCAACATCCAGTACGAGGGAAATGCTACGGCAATTTCCAATGGTAAGCGCGAATGACTCAGAACTACATAATCTCTCATTTCTTTGTTTCATATTCAGTATTTCAGTAACTTCTTAGCTTGGGAATAATAGAAAAATCAGTAATTCATCCGACTCCGTTTTCACGTAATTCTCTAGCGGTAATATTCAAATCGCAACGCTCCAATTTAGAATTTATTATTATTATTATTAATTTTGCCATACTTGTTTTTTAGCCTATTTTCAATTTTGAAAAAATAGGCTTATGAGATCACCTTTTGTCCGTGTGTGTGTGCGTGTGTGTGTGTGTGTGTGTGTGTGTGATTCGTGTGTGTGTCCCCCCCCCCTAATAAAATCTAAACGGCTGGAGCGATTTCAATGAAACTCGGTATGTTCATAGCAATATTCCCGGCGACCTCGACCGTGCCCTTCAAATTTTGTTACGTCTCACCAATGCAAAATGGCGGCTGTGCGAAATATTTCACTAGCATTCAATATCTCCGAAACTATTACCGATATCGCCCTGAAATTGTGTACGGTGATAAAGGGTACTACTAGAAGTTCACCTATGAGACTTTCAAAAACCTGGTGACTACAAAACCAACATGGAGGTCAAGCGAATTTGAGACTTTTAAATAGACTTTTCTCGCGATTTAACTATCCACACGTAATAAAACTTGGTACAGCAAATGTTTATACACATTGTAATGCACTGGAGTCTAATTTAGTTCAATTGTTTACATAACTTCAAAATGGCGGCTGTGCGAAATATTTCACTGGCATTCTATATCTCCGAAACTATTACAGATATCACCCTGCAATTTAGTACGGTGATAAAGGGTACTGATAGAAGTTTACCTATGTATATTTCATAAACTTGTAAAGTAGAAAACGAACATGGCGACCAAGCGAATTTGAGACTTTTAAATAGACTTTTCTCACGATTTAACCATCCAAACGTAATGAAACTAGGTACAGCAAGTGTTTATACACATAGTAATGCACTGGAGTCTAATTTAGTTCAATTGTTTACATAACCTCAAAATGGCGGCTGTGCGAAATATTTCACTGACATTCTATATCTCCGAAACTATTACAGATATTACCCTGCAATTTTGTACGGTGATAAAGGGTACTGGTACAAGTTTATCTATGTATACTTCATAAACTTGTAGAGTAAAAAACGATCATGGCGACCAAGCGAATTTGAAATATTTTAATAGACTTTTCTCGTGATTTAACTCTGAGCGCAGTGAAATGTGGTACAGTAAATGATTTTGCAGATTGTAATGCACTGCCATCTAATTTAAATCAATTGTTTACATAACCTCAATATGGCGGCTGTGCGAAATTTTTAAATTAAGTTTTTATTTCTTGTGTCGTAATCATGCGATCGAAGTGAAAGTTTGAATAATGAACCTAGGCAATAATTGTCCTTGAATGGTCCATAATTCTATGGCTTATACATATAACAATCCTAAATGGCGAGCTTCCGAAATATTTAGGCGGTTCTCAATATCTATGAATCTTTTACAGCAACCAAACTGAATTTTTTTATGTTCATAGAGACTATGAACATATGTTCACCTATAGGACTTTCATTAACCTGGTGAGCACAAATCCAACATGGCGGCGACGCGAAGTATAAATATTTAAATGGACGATTCTCGCGAATTAACTATCCGAGTGCTGTGAAACGTTGCACGTTAAATCGTTATACAAATGTTGATCCACTGGCGTCTAATTTATTTCAATTGTTTGCATAATCACAAGATGGCTGCTGTGCATAATTTTAAAATCTCGTTTTTACTTCTTGTGTTCTAATCATGCGATTGGAGTTTGAATACCACACGTACACAATAATCTTAATGTAATAGTACAAAAATAAAAATCCAACCTGGCGACAATCTGAAATATTTAGACGGTTCTCAATATCTACGAATCTGTTACAGCAATTAAACTGAAATTTTGTATGTTGTTAGAAGAAATTAACATGAGCAGGATATATGAAAATAGGCTGTATAGTTCTTTACGGAACTACTTGTTTTATATAATAAATTCATTTCTTATAACCATGCAATCTTTGCTTTCAGTAGGTAGCATTAGATATAGACCAAATTCCTTCTCCTGATACAATTGTTAGTTGGGTTAATGATCAAATCATACCACGATCTGAGTGTAAAGATTCTTGAAGGTGTTCTACCAGAGCTAGGTGTTGTTAAATATAAATTTTGATTTCAACATAGCGTTGAGGTCTTGGCGCCCATTAATACAACATATCTTAGTCAGAGTAGACAATACATTTGTGTTTCAAAGTGCAAGGCAGGCCTAGTAAAAACGTTTCACTTGTCACCCAACAAAGAGGCCTAAATAAACCGTTACACTTGTACGCTCAACGTGGGGCGAAAGAAAGCGTTATACTTGTCGCTACCAACATGGGGCCGAAAACCTGATAACATTTGTGGAAGGAGAAGGGTATATATTTCTGTGCCTGTATTTTGGGGGGTTTTCATTTATCGGTGTGTATCAGCATGGGTAGTGTGGAGGAAGAGATGAAGTTGCGTAGTGGTCACCAGTTGGATAGTAAAGATACGAGCTGTATGGCTAGTCTTGGAAATGAAAGCAGTACAAGGATGTCAGAGGTAAATCCCGATACTGAGGGGGGGGGGGGGGTAATCAAAACAGTCAAGCAGGGTCAGAGAGTTTGCTTCTTCAGTTTATGCAACCAAATAAAATTAGCACAGATGCTTTAAACGCTAAACTTGAACAAAACAATGCTAAACTCGAACAAAATAATGCTAGACTTGAACAAAATAGTAGGGAAAATAAAGAGAGTACTGAAACTTTAAATGGTCAACTCGAACAAAATAATGCTAAACTTGAACAAAATAGTAGGGAAAATAAAGAGAGTACAGAGGCTCTGAACGCTAAATTGGAACAGAGCAGTAAGGAAGTGAGCAAATAAATTAAATGAGAAATTTGAAGAGAACAATCTAAAATTAGATAAGAAATTTGAGCAGATTAGAGGAGAAATCAGAGGGGTGATGGAAGAAAAAGCTAAAGAGATTATTGCAGATGTAGACAGAAAATTAGGAAAAGTACAGGAGGAGTTAGAAATTAGAATCAGTACACAGGCTGAAAATTTAAAAGAACTAGTGCAACTTGAAACACAGCAGGTCATAAAGCAATTGGGGGGAGAAATTGACAAAATTCAGGTAGCAACTAAAAAGGTTAAAGAAGAGCTGGGGGGAAGAATTGATAAAGTACATGCAGAAATAATCACTGAAGTTAATTCTTTAAGGGAGATGAATAAGGATAGCATTAATGAGATTAATGAGAAACAAGCTAAATTAAGTGGTAAAGTTGAAGCATCGGAAGGGAGCATTAGGTTAACTGTAACTAATATTAAAAGAAAAGCTGAGGAGAAAATTGCTGAATTAGAACAGAAGTTGAAAGCTAGAATTAGGCAGGAAAATAGTCAGAGTAGGCCAGTTTATGTGAATAGCACACACAGGGAAATAGAACTAGGCAAATTCAGTAATCGGCAGGGTTGTCCAATGGAGTTCATGAATACAATAGAAAATAAATTCGGGGAGAGGTTGGAAGATGGTAGTATTGAGTGGTGCCAGGTAGTTGAGATTTTAGAGCAAGCGTTTGTAGGGGAGACAAGAAACTGGTTTGCTGTCTACAGAGACAATTTCGAGAATATTTCAGATTTTAAAGTTAAATTTTGTGAGAAATTTTGGAATGAGGTAATTCAGTCTCAGCATCGTGAGGGAATTGTGTGTGGGAAATATAACCCAAGAGGAAACTACACTATGACCGAGTACTTTTTAGGACAGGTATTGACGTGTAAATATCTGGATGGTTTGAAGGAGGAAAGTGATGTAGTCAGGCTATTACTAAGACATTTTCCATATAGAATCAAAGAAGCTGCCTGTATCCAAAATGTTAAATCTATTTCACAAGTGGAAAATTTATTAAGTACATTCGATGCTCTGGGAAGAGGTGGTTACGAGGAGAATTTCGGTAGGAACCAGGGTAACCATAATAACAGGCCTAATGAGAATAGGAATCAGGAAGTTCAAGGGAACAGTGGCGAAGGGGCCAACGTCCAAAATAGGGGGAACCAAAATAATAATAATAATAATAATAATAATAATCAGCAAAATCAGTACAGAGGAAATGGGTATGGTACGAACTACCAAGGTAGCAATAATGATTTCAGGGGAAATCAAGGCCGAAATAATGATTTTAGGGGTAACCAAGGGAGGTGTAATAACAGTAATAATTATAACCAGAACAGGGGTCAAGGAGGGAATCAGCCCAATGGTAATAACGGACAGAGAGATACCATTAACACAACCCAGAACAACCAGACCAGTGCAGTAGTGAGTAGTACTACACCAAGCGGTAGCAATGCTTTAAACACGAACCAGGCTGCGATGTAAGGTCAGAATCTCAGTCTGTAACATGCCCTGTCCATACACTTATACAGGAACCCTATGACCTAAATGTAAGAAATGAATTATTACGTGAACTAAATGATGAAGGTATTATTCAGGAGGTGGTTAGTAAGAGCCCCATAGTTAAATTTAACGTGTCCGAGGCGTACACAGATGTTTTAATTGATAGTGGTTGTATGAAGAGTTGCATAAGTAGTGCATTTTATGATAAAATGAAAGGAACTGGAGTAAATTTTGAGGAGATGCCAATTAAAAGCACTTTTGTTATCACAGCTGTTGGGAAGAGGTCTAAAGTAATTTCTAAGCAAGTTTTAGTAGACATTAAAATTAATAATCATGTAGAAAAGCAGATTTGTCTTGTGATTCCAAATTTAGTATTCAGTGTTATCTTGGGTTCAGAGTGGCTAAGTAGAGTGTCTGGTAACTTATGTTATGATGTAGGGAGTTTGAAATTTAAATGGGGTGATTCTGAAGTAGAAGTAACGTTCAATGACCATATTCAGAGAAGTAGTGTTGTAGGTGTGATTTGTACTTTAAATGAGATATCGCCAGCCGTAGAGCGGGGTTCTACATGTTTTGTGGGCAGTGTGATTACGAACGGTAGTCTAGAGGACTCGTTACGTGATGCTGCATTTCAGGGAAATGTAGAGGAGGAACAGTGTGTTCGGCTCTACGATGTGTTATTGTGTAATAGGAGAGTTTTTGAGGATCGCATTGGTATGTCCAATTGCTATACACATTCATTGAACGTTATTGATAGGTCAGTATTCACAGGACATAGATATCCTGTACCTTTCGCTTATCAGAGTGCAGTTGAGGCACAAATTAACCAGATGCTTGAAGATGGGATTATTGAGCACTCTAACAGTCCATATGTTAATTCTTTGATCACGGTACCCAAGGCCGACGGCAGAGTCTGTATTTGTTTAGACGCTCGTTTGGTTAACAGTAGAATTAGTTCAGATCAGCTGAAATCTATGTCAATAGAGGAATTAATGCAAACATTTGAGGGGAAGAAGTATTTCACTTGTGTAGATTTGAGTTCCAGTTTTTGGCAAGTGCCACTTATGTACGAAGATAGACCATTTACAGCTTTTAGTCATAAATATATCCTGTATCAATTTTGTAGAACACCTTATGGGTTGAAGAGTAGTTCAGCAGCTTTAATTAGGGCTTTAAACATCGCATTAGGGGATGACACAGGAGAGTTTGTAACCATTTACATTGATGATATGGTAATTAGTTCACGCAGTTTTGAGGAGCATCTACGTCATTTAGATATAGTTTTTCAGAAGTTAGATCAGGCAGGGTTCACTTTGAAGCTGTCTAAGTCGTCATTCTGTCAGTCAGAAGTGACATTTTTAGGTCATAGAGTGTCGAGTAGAGGTGTAACACCAGAGGAAAGTAGGGTTAGCATGTGTGGACAGTAGCAACAGGGCATCGTTACAGACACTCAGAAATATGCTAGTGGAGCAACGTGATGACATTAAGTATGTGTCATAAAGTGAGTGTGTTTAGCTGGCGAGCCAGCCTATCAAATGAGTAAGTGTGGTATTTGGTGCGTGGAAGATCTGGTCTTCCAGGCAGGCGTATCAGAAGTCACACAGGGGGGTAGTATGTAAGTAATTGAGAGTTTTTAAGGTACAGGGAAATATGACGGGATTGTCGGATGCTCTTGAGCACTAAAATGTCTCGATACACCAAGGGCCAGAATTTGGTAGCGCTGGTGAGTTCCCATTTGTCTCCTAGAGATGGGTGAGCGCTTGAACAGGGTATTTTTGCTTAAGGCGTCCACGAGACAAAAGATGGGCCACCAGAAGGCGAGACAGTCCTTCATGAAACTCATACATAACAGCACACGTGATTTCTGTTTACGGCCTCGCCATGTAAGAATTGTAGGTGTGTAATTTAAGGTAATTAGTACAAAGGTATTATTTGAGTGAGGAGAACTGGTCTGAGTTGTGAACTAGTATTAAGTAGAATTTGGTCTACGGGAACATTACGGCACAGAAATATTTGGTGTTATATATAATGCGCACTTACTGGTTTTTTTTTCAGAAGTCAATATTAATTTTGTCTAATATACAGAGAGATTAAGTATTATGGTCACGATGCGCTGCCACAATAGTGTGATCGTGTGCTCAGTGGGATCAGTGAGATTAAATTTCACCAAAAGGAAGCGACCTCCAGTGATATTAGGAAGTTCTGTGGTGATATATATATATATATATATATATATATATATATATATATATATATATCAGAACACCTTTGATGCGTGACATCATATATACACAGTGCTCACACATTATTTATGTATATCTTTCCCAACATAGAGATATTTGAGAGGCGGAAATATCCGTGGAACATTAATCTAAATGAAAAACATTGGACTGGTTGCACAGGGCAATCCAAAATGACAACAGATTTTGACGCAAAGTGCGTAAAGAAAATTATGAGTGTATATATATGTAATTTAGGGTGATTTATTTTATGTAATATGTATTTTGGTTGGGGATTTATTAACGTGTCTGGGATAATCGCATGATGGACCATCGTCACGGTAAATCATCCGATGATCCGAGGCGAATATGTAACGTGTTTTTCGAGGGTATTTTACGCCACTGACATAAGTCAGTAGGAAGCCATTCAATATTTATTTACGCGGCAAATTGTTCAGCCAAGAGAAGTTTTCATGTAACTTATTATTATTATTAGGGTTCTTTTGGAGCGTTTTTTATAAGATTTTAAGTATACAAATAGGTTTTCAATGTTATAGAAAACACTATCAAGCGAATTATTACGAACAACATTATCGCGGAAAATTATATAATTACGGAATTTTACGGATTTTTGTCAGTTAGAGTTTGTTGAGAGAGATGAGTCACTGGGAATTCGGCTACAGGCTTATTCTTGTCGAGAAGCGTGACGCAAGCGGGGTTGCTGCATCAAGAAAAGGCGAAATGGCCTGGGCCGGTAATCGACATGTTCGTCCCGCCAAGTGTATTGACCCGGAGGTGGGGAAGATCGCGTGGTGGCTCAGCCAATCAGTGGAGAGCGGACGGGTTGAAGACGGATCCGGAGAGGGGATGCGACGAGTGCATATATTGTTTGCACGCCGTGGAAGCAGGGCGATTATCTTTGTAAAACTTGACCGTTGTGGTTGCTGGTGTGCGTGGTTCCGATGTGATCGGACCATAACTTAACATATCTACAAGTATCTCTTCAACTACCGAAGAAGATGACGACGTCCAGAAGGCTGTGGGAAGCTCTCTTCAACATCCAGTACGAGGGAAATGCTACGGCAATTTCCAATGGTAAGCGCGAATGACTCAGAACTACATAATCTCTCATTTCTTTGTTTCATATTCAGTATTTCAGTAACTTCTTAGCTTGGGAATAATAGTAAAATCAGTAATTCATCCGACTCCGTTTTCACGTAATTCTCTAGCGGTAATATTCAAATCGCAACGCTCCAATTTAGAATTTATTATTATTATTATTAATTTTGCCATACTTGTTTTTTTATATAATAAATTCATTTCTTATAACCATGCAATCTTTGCTTTCAGTAGGTAGCATTAGATATAGACCAAATTCCTTCTCCTGATACAATTGTTAGTTGGGTTAATGATCAAATCATACCACGATCTGAGTGTAAAGATTCTTGAAGGTGTTCTACCAGAGCTAGGTGTTGTTAAATATAAATTTAGATTTCAACATAGCGTTGAGGTCTTGGCGCCCATTAATACAACATATCTTAGTCAGAGTAAACAATACATTTGTGTTTCAAAGTGCAAGGCAGGCCTAGTAAAAACGTTTCACTTGTCACCCAACAAAGAGGCCTAAATAAACCGTTACACTTGTACGCTCAACGTGGGGCGAAAGAAAGCGTTACAACATGTATTCCATAGGCATTGATGAAAAGCCCGTCACTACTTGCAATACAATTGGGTACAAACGTGTTGACCGACTGAAAAGCATACATTTCGTTTACTAAGACAACACTAACAAGTGGCTTCCAACACGATAATAATAATAATAAAACAGCATAAATTGTTGTCAGATTGTTAAATAAAATAAAAAAGTGGATTTTTATAGAAAAGTAACGATGTGTTTCCTTCTATACAGAGGTGTGTAAATTATTATAAGGTGCGTTCAAAAAGTAACGATCCGGAAGCTGGAATGCGCAAACCGGTGACGGCATCGGCTAATCGTGGCGTGTGTAACGAGGCGAGGTTCTGACCAGAGCGTGGGTCACAACCCGTCGCTAGAGAGCACGCATGCACGTCTCGTGACGATTCAAAGCGAGCAGCAGCATGCATCAATCGCCCAACGCTGCCAGTAATGCTGACTTCTTCTTTTACCAATATGGCCCCCTTCTGATACACTTCATGGCTCACTGGACAACAGTGAATGCTGTTACTCGCAAACCTTGACCACCCTTCGCCAAGCGATCAAAACAAAACGACCAAGCAATCTCACCCGTGGGGTCATTCTGCTCCACGACAATGCACGACCTCATACGGCCAACACAGTCGCGGCACGCCTGCTGAAATTCAAATGGGAGGTTCTCGGCCACCCTCCATAGGGTCCAGACCTCTCTCCCTGTGGTTACGCCATGTTTGGTCCCCTGAAAAGGGCTCTGCGGTGCCAACGATTCACCTCGGATGCCGACGTCCAGCTCCACGTGCGGAACTGGTTCACATCGCAGCCCAGGGAATTTTATGAGACAGCCATTCACCGCCTCGTGTCACAGTGGAACAAGTGCCTCCATAGCTAGGGCCAATACTTTTAACATACAGGTACTGGTTTCTGTAATTATGTCTCCGGCTAGTTACTTTTTGAACGCAACTTATAGAATCAAATGAAGAATTTAAATCAGTCACGATTTTTTATCCAAAACAATGTTATTGACATCTGCCGGCATCAAATATCAATATTTTACAATATTTTTGTTACACTTTATCTTAAGCTCCGCATTTTTTGCGGAGCGCACTGCGCACTGCGGACCTCTCCCCGCACATCCCAATGCGCTGCGCGGTAGTGTTTTCCTAGCTCAGCAATGCACTGCGTTATTTCAAGTTTTCATTTGTTTGAGAAGTGAGTGAATATGAGCTCTCGTCCTCTGAGTAAGAAAAAAATAGCGTTATTGATGTAAGTAGGGGAGCAAGGGTACTTTAAACCCACAGCCTACTTTCCTGCGAACATTGCCGGTATCTCTCGAACCCATGGTCGGATTTTAACAAATGAGGTGTCGTTGGACTCGAGCTGACGGTGTCTTTGCTCTGGACCAATCGTTATATATATTTTTATTTATTTTTGTTTTTCAAAATAGGCGATAGTTTTTAAAATAACTATGATAGAACATTGAGCCATGGTTCAAACGAACGGTCTTTATGTCCTTTATTTTTTATATAAAACTTTCTTTCTTTTTTATGTTTTTTGAAAACAGTCCAATTTTGAAATTGCCATATATTGGAAACTAACAAGTTTACAATAAAGTTTGTTTGACGTAAATGAATGGTCCCTACCCCTCTACCCCCAAAATAAATTTCAAGTCTCTAGGATAAAAACTTGACAGTAGTAGGATGACAGGGGTTCTACCCATAATCGCGTGTGTGCTTGAATACGTATGGTTATGATGGAAAAAGGTTAGGTGGTGGGGGAGGACTAGGGTCCAGTGAGGGGTCGTTTAGATGGTATTTTTTCCGCTCTATTTGATGGTGAGGTTATTTCCTAAAATGGGTGGAATTTGGAAACGCAATTTGAGGTAAACTGCGTTTTTTACATTTTGGTGATATTTAATGAGCATGTAAGGCTAGAACGGTGTGTTCTTTAGGAACGGGGTGACGTCCTCTTTGCTAAGAATGTGTGTTGGTAATTTTAATTGTTTTTTGAAAATGTTTGTTTTGGATTGGCGCTATTTTGGAAACGGTGAATTTAGGAAAAAAGTTTGATTGACGTGAATGAAAGGTGACTATGCCCTCTAGGCGGACAACAAGTTTCAAGGGTGTAGAAGGAAAAAAATGATAGCCTACTTTCTCGCGAACATTGGCGATAATTCGCGAACGGATGGTCGGATTTTAACGATTGAGGTATTGTTGGCGTTGGGGTAACGCCCTCTTTGCTAAGAATGTGTGTTGGTATTTTTGAAAAAAAAAGTTATTTTTTAAAGTAGGTGATAGGTTACAAACCAAACATGATAGAACATTGTGCCATAGTGCAAACGAATGGTCTATATGACCTTTATTTTTTACAATAAAACTTTTTAATTTTTTATGTTTTTTGAAGAAAGTGTAATTTTGAAATTCCTATATTTTGGAAACTAACAAGTTTACAAATACGTTTGTTTGACATAAATGAAAGGTCCCTACCTCCTCTACCATGAAAATAAATGTCAAGTCTGTAGAACAAGAACTGTGCATGTTGAAACTTTTCGAGTGTTTGTAGACAGAGAGCCGGTAGCGCTTGACACATGCTACAACGAGGCTATG
The DNA here is from genome assembly GCA_946902985.2 of Meconema thalassinum. Taxonomy (NCBI): domain Eukaryota; kingdom Metazoa; phylum Arthropoda; class Insecta; order Orthoptera; family Tettigoniidae; genus Meconema; species Meconema thalassinum. The sequence goes on from OX336391.1 coordinate 223,153,382, forward strand.
ACTGGCCATGGTGGATACAGGAAATGGCTATTCCGAGGGGCAGCAGGGCGAGGGGTCGCTTTCTGATATTTTGTTATGACGAACGAATGAAGGTGAATATTTAGAAAATCCCTTATGGCGATCTCGGTGACCGTGCCCGGAAGGAATGAATCGCTATTTTGGAGGGGGACGGCTGGGGCTGCTTATTACGGTTGGTTTTGTGACATTTCCTATAACGGATGGAGGCGAATATTTGAAAAGGTATTAAGTGTGCTAGGATTGTTTTTTTACCCTGAAGGCGGTCTTTAACATGCTAGTAAACGGTAATAAGCGAGACTGCTGTCTGGCACAGTAAATGGTTTTAGAATATGGAAACCTATAACATTTGCTCGACCAAGTCATGTGCATGCACGCAAAGAGCCAAAACGGTAAGGTCATTGGCCTGAAATGTTATAAACTAAATATTGAACTGGGTACAGTCATGTGTTTTAGGGAGAAAGTAAGTGGTTAACATGATCATGTATTGAGGATGGCCGCTTGCTAGTAATTATTATTACAGTATATATATTTCGTATGGCATGAAGATGCAATATACAATTATTTACATTCTACAGCATTTACAGTACAAATATATACAGATTGAGACCTTGATCTGCAAGTAGCTTCAGTTTTGTTAGAGCTGATTATCTAATTTCTCTAACCATTCTAAAGCTTCATCACTAGCTTGATGAATCTCCTTCATTGGACCATTGAACCTTCGGAGTGGGCAATCCATAGCGATGTGACTGATGGTCTGAGGCACATCTGCACAGTTGCAGAAAGGATTCTCGGCAATTTTCCATTTGTGCTTCCAGAACTGACACCTACCGTGTTGAGTTCTTATACGGTTCAGCGACGTCCACATTTTCCTGGGAAGGTCGAAACCAGGGGGCTGCTTAACTGGATCCGAGATAAAACCTAATCTGTCTGGATTTGAAGTCAGCCACTCATTGCGCCAAGCTTCATTCACTTGAAACTGCTCTTGGACCAACTTCCTTCCTTGTCTCCAAGAAGGATTCCGGGATTTCAGCCTGAGATCTTTAGGTGAGCAGTCTAGATGAATTGGCAGAAGAGGGTTGTCACAACATTTAAGCCATTCTCTCTTCAGTGCCATTTGTCTTCGATGATGAGGAGGCGGGATGTTGGAGAGAACTGATAACCATTCCTAAGGTATAGATTGAATGGTTCCTGATACAGTCCTCATTGTGTCGTTCAGCTGTACGTCTATCTTCTTTCCATGGGCGCTGTTAAGCCATACTGGGCACCAATATTCTGCTACTGGATACACTAGGGCAAGTACTGAAGTTCTGAGGGTGGATGCTGTTGGGCCCCAGCCCGTTCCTGTGAGTTTGTGCAGGATGTTGTTGCGGGTTTTGATCTTAGCAGATGTTTTGCCTAGATGTTCACTGTAAGTCAAGGATCGATCCAAGATGACGCCTAAATATTTAGGATGAGGATTGAATTTCAGTAGATGACCCTGGTATTGAACCCTAGGAATGTAGTTGGCTTGTTTGTTGCTCAGATGGAAGCAGCTGACCTCTGTTTTTGGTATATTTGGTTTTAGTCTCCAGGTTTTGAAGAACTTGTCGAGTCTGCAGAGATCTTCCGTAAGTACGGTTTCTGCTGTTGCAAAGTCCTTGGACTGAGCTGTCAATGCAAGATCGTCAGCGTATACGAACTTTCTAGCACCAGTAGGAGGTAAGTCTGCGGTGTAAATATTGAACAGCAATGGGGCAAGGACCGATCCTTGTGGTAATCCATCATTTAGTTTGTGAGATCTGCTTACGTTGCCATTTAGGAGAACTTCAATCACTCTGTTGACCAGCATATTATTCAGTAGGATGGCAAGTTTCTTGCAAGGGATTATTTTCAGGAATTTGAGGATCATTCCTTTTCGCCAAACTGTATCGTATGCTGCCGTGAGATCCACAAACACAGATACGGTCTTCTTTCGATCTTGAAACCCTCTCTCTATGTGAGTGGTTAAGGCACAATTGCGCTTTGGTCTGAAGCCAGCTTGCTCATTTGGTATGTGCTCAAGAACTGTAATTGAGATTCTATTATATATTATTCTTTCCAGCAGCTTGTAACAGACGCTCAGGAGGGCAATAGGCCTGTAATCTTCTACACTATTTCCACTTTACCCAGGTTTGAGTACAGCAACTACTTTAGTTCTTTTGAGTGCTGGTGGAAGTTGACCATCGCGTAAGATGTTGCTATAAAATTTAGCAAGCCTTTCAATTGTTCGAGGACCACAACGTTGTAGGAATTCTGGATAAAGACCATCCAACCCAGCATTATTACAGTAAAATGTTTAATAATAATAATAATAATAATAACAAGACCCACAAGTTTTGAATGCTACAGAACTGTGTTGCTTGCTCGCACTCAATACACAACCAGGCCAGGCCTTGTCAGCGCGACTGCTGATAACACAAGAATGTCTACGTGGGCAGGAAGTAAAGGGCCAGGTTACATGACTGGTAGAGGCTAGCAGGTCTGTCGTTTAAACAGACCTGGTAGTGGCTAGCAGGTCTGGCGTTTAAACAGAGAGACAGCCATTTTGGTTTCTAGACAGCCGTACTAACGATGTATAAGAGGCAGCCATTTTGGTTCCTTATTAAAAACATGAAACTAGTATAAGGTAGGCGAATCTTATCGCGTTTGAGGAATGTGGGGAGGCATGGGAACACGTGTGAGAGAGAGACAACATTTCAAGGTCAAAACGCTGAGAAAATGCAACTTTTTCTGTTGCTAAGCAGACTGATAAGGTTTGTGTTAGTAATACACTGACAGGGCCAGCAAATAGACGTATACATTAGAGCTCTGAACTGAACTTTGGAAAAAAAAAAGCCTCTTTGTTTTTGGAAAGTACTTATGAATGATTATTTTAATAATGTCATGCTAATGAACCTTAAATTTGTAGTTATTGGTTGGGTAATTAATGATTTTTATGTATTTATTTGTTTGCAGATAGCCGGTATACCTTACATGTCAGAGATACAAGAAACCATTGCACTTTTGAGCCCACTAGAAGGAAAGAGCAACAAGCCAGTGCAAGTGAAGTTGAGATTATTTTTTTAAACTAAATTATTAAATTTTTGGTTCGATATTTCTTATTTTATGAAATGCATGTATTAACCTGAATTCAGGTATTTATTGCGGTTTAATTTATTTTTAGAAACTTGGAAAGAAAAGCCTTACCGCCGTAGCAGTTGCTGAAAACCCGAGAAGCACTAGAGCGAAAGCATTGCCAAAGGGTGAACTATTTAAAATTCAGGTATGCCTAACATAAAATGCTATTCCATTTTACCGCTACTGAAAACTCTTACACAAAAAAATGCATTACCTGTACATGACTGGGACAATGATTGCTTTCTTGATTAATGGGTATGTATTGGCAAAAGGTACAAGACCATATTGGTTGTGGACCGGAAGAAGTACAAAGCCATGTAGTTTAAAAAAAAAAAAAGTTCACTCAGCGAATATCCACAGGTTTGAACATGATAATCTGAACAAACTGACATGACATTCAATTTTGTTTATATATTGGTTAAAGGGGGATGTAAACGACTGTAGCTGTACAAAAGGAAAATAAGTACATGGGTTACTGTTAGTGCCGACATACAGTTTATTATAATTTTTATGGTGTTTTTCATTCAATGTCAATTAACGTTAAAGTTTTATTTACAAGTATTGATTGATTGATTGATTGATTGATTGATTGAGTGATGGTTTTTTTTTTATTTTTTTATTTTAGGTGTGGTCATGTGCCATTAACATAGTGAACACACAGTGAAAAACCATACATTGTGCTTTAAAGTACTCTGTGCAACGTTAATAACTTACAATAAGAAAAAGTTTTATTATAACACATGGCGGTAGTACCAAATACAACAAGTGAGAAAGTTGGTTTACCACGTGGGTTAAATTTATAATCATAACATGATCGTTGGTTAACAATTGAATCCTGGCCTGTAGGCTCTTTGTCAACACATAAACTTGCAAAAGCCGTTTTTTTTTTTACTTGAACCGAGAAGATGTGGTGCGCTGTGTGTTTTGTTGTATTGAACTTTCACACTGGGAAGAAGGGGATGATCCCTTTAGAGACCATTTGCGATGGTCTCCTTGTTGTCCTTACATGCTTGGAAAACAAGTGGGTAACATACCCGTGTATCCATTTTACCGAACCTCAAGGCCATAGGCTACTACTTACGTTGCTGAATCACAAATAAATAATAATAATAATAATAATAATATATTACCAGCCAACGGTAGTGTCGATATATGTGATCCATATGCCATAGACAGTGTTGAATTGGCGTGTGTTTTTGAAAAATTGGGAGTTTGCAAGACTAAAGCACTAGCACACCCAGAGTACAGCTCTGTTGAAAAACGTTTAGAATCTTATAAAAATGTTTGGCCATTAATATTAAAACACCTTACCAAACAGCTAAGTTAAGCTGGATTTTTTTTTACTGGTGAAGGGGATAAAAAATATGTTCTTATTGTGGATTTGCTTTAAAGGATTGGCAAATGACTGATGACCCTTTTGTGCAACACGCTCGTTGGTTACCTAACTGTAAATACATGGTGTTGCTTAAAGGTCAGGAATTTGTGAACACTATTCGTAAAGAAAACGTGATTGCAGCACAAGACATAAAAGTGCCTTTAGAGTTAGGACACGCGGAGCAAATACATGAGTTTGAAAAAAAAAAGACATGTCTCACGAACAGATACAAAAGTGTGACCAACAATTATGTAAAATTTGCTATCAAGATGAACTAGGTGTTGTATTTTTGCCTTGTGGACACATGATAGCTTGTGTCAAGTGCGCATTAGAACATAACACTTGCGCTATATGCAGAAAATTAGTATCTGCTACAGTTAGGGCATTTCTTGCATAAATAGTACAATTTATTAGCAATGCATAGTGCAAAATACCTATATGCACGATATTATTACAAGCTGTTTTAGAGTGTAATAGATATGCTTTCGTTTTGTTTATAGACTACTACTTGAATGCTGTCGGACAATCATGTGGCTTAGAGACAAAGAAGCTCAGTGAATTGCCAACGCATATTCCTTTCCGCATTATCAAGATTCGAAAATTGAAAAACAGCATATGGTGATCGTGTACTTTGTGTATGTGAAAACTTTGAGACATTTCTGCCTACACGGTTTAATGATATGTCGGAGAGTGTTTTTGATGAAGTGAATAATGCTGTGCAACCTGTACACTTAATTTATGAAGGTTTTAAAGACAATAGGTGCATGGTCCGTTTTAATTAAATAATAAAAAAAAGTGAAATAATAATGGTAAAATATAAGTGATGACAATGGACTGAAAGAAATAATATGTGTATAGATTAATGATGTTTTAGTTTTTAGTATTGTCTTAAAAATATTAACTTGATACCAAAAAATGTATATAAAGTTTGTAAATAAATGCAAATGATGTTACAATGCTGTTTTATTTTCTACAAAGTTACAATATTTAACATTGCAGAGTATACATGATTATCACAATAAATGCATACTTAATACAAGTCTTTGCCTTTACGATAGTGTGTTATAATTTTAAAAACAAAGCTTGTAGTAGTTCTTTTTTCCACGGCGAACAATAGGTATAAAAACGTCATTATCACTATTATAATCATAAGCAGCATGAATATTATTATCCTCAACATTATCCTCAACATCACTAAAACCAGTTAAATATTCCTGTTCCTCTTCCTGTTCCTGTTCCTCTTCCTCTTCCTCTACAGTGTCCTCGTGTAGAGTCAGCGAGGCTTTTGATAATGTTAAGGGGTTTTTGAACGTTGATTTATTTTCAGCAGCAGTATTGTTTTCTAGCACTCACTTTTTAGCATTTTTATGATTTTCTGTTGACAGCAACAATGTTTCATGCAGTACACTACATTGATGATCACTGACACTTAAAACCTCACAATTTTAGCCTATTTTCAATTTTGAAAAAATAGGCTTATGAGATCACCTTTTGTCCGTGTGTGTGTGTGTGTGTGTGCGTGTGTGTGAGGTGTGTGTGTGTGTGTCCCTAATAAAATCTAAACGGCTGGAGCGATATCAATGAAACTCGGTAAGTTCATTGCACTATTCCCGGCGACCTCGACCGTGCCCTTCAAATTTTGTTACGTCTCACCAATCCAACATGGTGGCTGTGCGAAATATTTCACTAGCATTCAATATCTCCGAAACTATTACCGATATCGCCCTGAAATTTTGTACGGTGATAAAGGGCACTACTAGAAGTTCACCTATGAGACTTTCAAAAACCTGGTGACTACGAAACCAACATGGCGGTCAAGCGAAATTGAGACTTTTAAATAGACATTTCTCGCGATTTAACTATCCAAACGTAATGAAACTTGGTACAGCAAATGTTTATACACATTGCAATGCACTGGAGTCTAATTTAGTGCAATTGTTTACATAACCTCAAAATGGCGGCTGCGCGAAATATTTCACTGACATTCTATATCTCCGAAACTATTACAGATATCATCATGCAATTTTGTACGGTGATAAAGGGTACTGATACAAGTTTACCTATGTATATTTCATAAACCTGTAAAGTACAAAACGAACATGGCGACCAAGTGAATTTGAAATATTTTAATAGACTTTTCTCGTGATTTAACTCTCTGAGCGCAGTGAAATGTGGTACAGTAAATGATTTTGCAGATTGCAATGCACTGCCATCTAATTTAATTCAATTGTTTACATAACCTCAAGATGGCGGCTGTGCGAAATTTTAAAATTAAGTTTTTATTCATGTGTCGTAATCATGCGATCGAAGTGAAAGTTTGAATAATGAAGCTAGGCAATAATTGTCCTTGAATGGTACATAACTCTATGGCCTATACATATAACAATCCTAAATGGCGAGCTTCCGAAATATTTAGACGGTTCTCAATATCTATGAATCTTTTACAGCAACCAAACTGATTTTTTTTGTTCATAGAGACTAAGAACATATGTTCACCTATAGGACTTTCAGTAACCTGGTGAGCACAAATCCAACATGGCGGCGACGCGAAGTATAAATATTTAAATGGACGTTTCTCGCGAATTAACTATCCAAGTGCCGTGAAACGTTGCACGTTAAATGCTTATACAGATGTTGATCCACTGGCATGTAATTTATTTCAATTGTTTGCATAATCACAAGATGGCTGGTGTGCGTACTTTTAAAATCTCGTTTTTACTTATTGTGTTCTAATCATGCCATTGAAGTTTGAATACCACACGTACACAATAATCTTAATGTAATAGTACAAAAATAAAAATCCATCCTGGCGACCATATGAAATATTTAGACGGTTCTCAATATCTACGAATCTGTTATAGCAATTAAACTGAAATTTTGTATGTTGATAGAGACAATTAACATGAGTAGGATATATGAAAATAGGCTGTATAGTTCTTCACGGAACTACTTGTTACTTTTTAGCTCACTTCGACTTTGTTTTGAACGTTGTTTTGAACAATGCCAAATAACAGTTCCATTTTGATTGGTTCGTTTCACAATATATGAATATCCTTTATAGAATGCTTACCATACCTAGTCACTGATTCTTCCATATCAACTGTCAAGCATAGACTAAGCTCTACAAACGACAACTTGAAAATAAGAACAATAGTTTAATGTGGGAGCATATATGGGTGCAAATGTGGGAAGCAAAAAAAAAGTGGGAGCAAATGTGTGAGCAAAAAGAGGAAGCAAAAAGTGGGAGCACAAATAATAAACTTAGTTATAACCTAACCTAACCTAACTTAACTTTACCTAACCTAACCTAACTTCATCTAACGTAACCTAACTTAACTTAACCTAACCAAACCTAACTTCTCCTAATCTAACCTAACCTAACCTAACTTCAAAGTGGAAGCAAATGTGGGAGCAAAAATTTGTAAGCAAAAAAAAAGAGGGAGCAAATGTGGCAGCAAAAAGTGGGAGCAAAAATTGGGAGCAAATGTGTGAGGAAAAAATCAAAAACAAGTGAGAGTAAATATGGAAAGCAAAAGAAAAAGTGGGAGCAAATGTGACAAAAAAAAGTGGGAGCAAATGTGGAAAGCAAAACGTAGGAGCAAATGTGGAAGCACAAATAATAAACTTAGTTATAACCTAACCTAACTTCACCTAACCTAACCTAACCTAAATTGAAAGTGGGAGCAAATGTGGAAACAAAAAAAGTGGGAGCACATGTGAGAGCAAATGTGGGAGCAACAAGAGGGAGCAAATGTGGCAGCAAAAAAAAGTGGGGGTCAAAAAGTGGGAGCAAATGAGGGAGAAAATGTGTGACCAAAAAACAGTGAGAGCAAATATGGAAAGCAAAAAAAAAAGGGGAGCAAATGTGGGAGCACTAATAATAAACTTAGTTATAACCTAACCTAACTTCACCTAACCTAACCTTAACTAACCTAACCTAACCTAACTTTACCTAACCTAACCTAACCTAGCCTAACTTGAAAGTGGGAGTAAATGTGGAAGCAAAAAGTGGGAGCAACAAGAGGGAGCAATTGTGGGAGCAAAAAAGTGGGAGCAAAAATTGGGAGCAAAAAGTGGGAGCAAATGTTGGAGGAAATGTGTGAGCAACAAGAGGGAGCAAATGTGGGAGCAAAAAAAGTGGGAGCAAAAAGTGGGGAGCAACATGTGGGAGAAAAATGTGGGTGCAAATGTGGGAGCAACAAGAGGGAGCAAATGTGGGAGCAAAAAAGTGGGAGCAAAAAGTGGGGGGGGGGGACATGTGGGAGCAAAAAGTGGGAGCAAATGTGGGAGCAAATATGTGGGAGCAAAAAGTGGAAAGAAATGTGGGAGCAAATGAGGAAGCAAAAAGTGGGAGCAACCAAGACTGGTTGTTAAGACTTTTGTATCAACCAATTCACATGAATTAAATTTTGGTAGAGTAATCTGAGTAATAATAATTACCTTTTTGCCAGCCTACCACCACCATTCATCTGTGTGGCAAAAAGGTCAATATTTTTTGTTTAATAAAAAGTTATGTCCAGCCTCCCACCACCATTCATCTGTGACGTCATAGCCAGTCTCAAAGCAAGTCACAACTTGTATAACATTAGTTTAGGTGAAGTTAGTTTAAATTAGGTGAGCTGGGGTTAAGTTAGGTTAGCTAGTTCTATATCACTCCTAGCCAATGATTAAACTTAAAGTACTCTAGAATTCTCTGAATCTGTTTCATGTAATTATTATTCTTGACAGTACTTTGAAAATTCAAACTTGAAAAATATAATTACAATTTATTTTTTTAATTTTATTATTTTTATTAATAATAACAGAGGGATTTCCCTGGTATCAGTGACATACAAGATACTCTCCAAAGTATTGCTCACAAGAGTAGAGGTTCAACTGGATTCCTGCATTGGAGAGTACCAAGCTGGGTTTCGAAAGTCAAGGTCATGCACCGAACAGATTCTGAATCTCAAAACCATTCTCACGTACAAAATTCTAAGTGCCTCACCTTATGTTGCAATTTTTGTTGACTTCCAAAAAGCATACGACTCAGTAGATAAAGAGTCACTCTTTGAGACACTGGCTGAATTGGGGCTAGATAAAAAGACCCTGAATCTAGTGAAAGCGACTCTCACTAACACCACAGTCAAAGTCAAATTCAGAGGGGAACTGTCCAAGAGCTTCGAGGTCAGAACTGGTGTTAGACAAGGGGATGGCTTGTCTCCGATCCTCTTCAATTGCCTACTAGAAAAAGTAATTCGTGAGTGGACGAAAACTCTGAAGGATGATTCTGGATTAAGAATAGGCTACAAGAAAGACAAGTTAACAGTCCCCTGTTTAGCCTTTGCAGACGACCTTGCACTCCTAGCGTCCAGTGTGGAGGAAGCTAACCATCAACTATCCTCTCTGAACTATATAGCAGCTAAAGTAGGCTTAAAGATCGCCATCAACAAAACACAGTTTATCAGCAACATCAGAGATGCGCCCGAGTCAATCCCACTGGGGGACAACGTAGTACAAAGGACTAACTCCTTCAAATACCTAGGAGAATGGATAACCCCAAACATCAATGAAGACCTGGCCATGAACGACAGATGCATCAAACTGGAGAGAGCCTACCACCTATGCAAGAATATGTACAAATCAAAATCCCTCTCAATGAATTTCAAACTCAGACACTACAGTACTGTAGTGAGACCATCAGTACTACATGCCTCAGAATGCCTAAATATGGTCAGAAAAGGACAACTCCGGAAATTGGAGCTGAAGGACCGGAAGATTCTACGAAAAATCATGGGCCCTATTAAAGAGGAAGGCAAGTATAGAATCAGGCACAACAATGAACGCTATGAACAAGTGGAGAGCATTACAACAGCTATGAGGAAGAGGAGGCTGATCTTCTATGGTCATATTGTGAGAATGGATAATCAGAGGCTCACCTCCAGAATTTTCAACACTGTCTCTAGAGGGAAAGCAACTAACGCCAAGTTGTCGAAACTAGTCAGAAAAGACCTTGAACAATTGGATATTGACCCCAGTAACATCTATGACAGGAATAAATACAGGACTTTAGTCAGAACATCAGACTCTCTCCAGTCACTAACAGCAAAAGCAGTGCGTCCAGGAGTAGGTGCGAAATGGACTCAGGAGCGGAAGGACATTCACAGTGCCAGAATGAAGGAATACTGGGCTAGGAGGAAAGCTGCCAGAGATAAGAACCACGTGGTCCACAGCCGGCCCAAACGGAACTAAAAAAATAAATAATAATAATGATAATAATATTACTCAGATTAGTCTACCAAAATTTAATTCATGTGCATTGGTTGATATAAAAGTCTTAACAACCAGTCATGGTTGCTCCCACTTTTTGCTTCCTTTTTTGCTCCCACATTTCTTTCCACTTTTTGCTCCCACATATTTGCTCTCACATTTGCTCCCTCTTTTTGCTCCCACATGTTGCCCCCCCATTTTTGCTCCACTTTTTTTGCTCCCACATTTGCTACCTCTTGTTGCTCCCACATTTGCTCGCACATTTTGCTCCCTCATGTTGCTCCCCACTTTTTGCTCCCACTTTTTTGCTCCCACATTTGCTCCCTCTTGTTGCTCACACTTTTGCTCCCACATTTGCTCCCAATTTTTGCTCCCACTTTTTGCTCCTACTTTTTGCTCCCAATTTTTTGCTCCCACAATTGCTCCCTCTTGTTGCCCCCACATTTGCTCCCACTTTTTTGCTTCCACATGTGCTCTCACTTTCAAATTAGGCTAGGTTAGGTTAGGTCAGGTGAAGTTAGGTTAGGTTAGGTGAAGTTAGGTTAGGTTAAGTTAAGTTAGGTTAGGTTAGGTGAAGTTCGGTTAGGTTAGGTTAGGTTAGGTTAGGCTAAAACTGAGTTTATTATTTGTGCTCCCAGTTTTTGCTTCCACTTTTTGATCACACATTTACTCCCACTTTTTTTTTTTTTTTTTTTTTTTGCTTTCCACATTTGCACCCATGTATGCTCCCACATTAAACTATTGTTCTTGTTGTCAAGTTGTCTTTAATAGAGCTTAGTCTATGCTTGACAGTTGACATGGAAGTATCAGTGACTAGATAGGGTAAGCCTCATGCATTCTATAAAGGTTATTCATATATTGTGAAACGAACCAATAAAAATGGAACTGTTATTTGGCGTTGTTCATAACAACGTTCAAAACAATGTCGAAGTGAGCTAAAAAGTTAAAACACTGAGGTTTTAAGTGTCAGTGATCATCAATGGAGTGTACTGCATGAAACATTGTTGCTGTCAACAGAAAATCATAAAAAATGCTAAAAATCGAGTGCTAGAAAACAATACTGCTGCTGAAAATAAATCAACGTTCAAAAACCCCTTAACATTATCATAAGCCACGCTGACTCTACACGAGGACACTGTAGAGGAAGAGGAAGAGGAACAGGAACAGGAAGAGGAACAGGAATATTTAACTGGTTTTAGTGATGTTGAGGATAATGTTGAGGATAATAATATTCATGCTGCTTATGGTTATAATAGTGATAATGACGTTTTTATACCTATTGTTCGCCGTGGAAAAAAGAACTACTACAAGCTTTGTTTTTAAAATTATAACACACTATCGTAAAGGCAAAGACTTGTATTAAGTATACATTTATTGTGATAATCATGTATACTCTGCAATGTTGAATATTGTAACTTTGTAGAAAATAAAACAGCATTGTAACATCATTTGCATTTATTTACAAGCTTTATATACCTTTTAGGGTATCATGACAATATTTTTTAAGACAATACTAAAAACTAAAACATTATTATTCTATACACATATTTTTAGCCTATTTTCAATTTTGAAAAAATAGGCTTATGAGATCACCTTTTGTCCGTGTGTGTGTGCGTGTGTGTGTGTGTGTGTGTGATTCGTGTGTGTGTCCCCCCCTAATAAAATCTAAACGGCAGGAGCGATTTCAATGAAACTCGGAAAGTTCATAGCACTATTCCCGGCGACCTGAACCGTGCCCTTCAAATTTTCTTACGATTCACCAATCCAACATTGCGGCTGTGCGAAATATTTCACCAGCATTCAATATCTCCGAAACTATTACCGATATTACCCTGACATTTTCTATGGTGATAGAGGGAACTACTATAAGTTCACTTATGTGACTTTTGAAAACCTGGTAACTAAAAAACCAACATGGTGGCCAAGCGAATTTGCGACTTTTAAATAGACGTTTCTCGCGATTAGACCAACCAAACGCAATGAAACTTGGTACAGTATATGTTTATATACATTGTAATGCACCGACATCTAACTTCGTTCAATTGTTTACATAATCACAAGATGGCGGATGTGCGAAATATTTCACCGGCATTCTATATCTCTGAAACTATTAGCGGTATCTCCCTAAAATTTTGTACGGAGATAAAGGGCACTACTGGAAGTCCATCTATAAGATTTTCAAAAACCGGTTAACTCAAAACGAACATGGCGGCCAAGCGAATTTGAACATTTTAAATAGACCTTTCTCGCGATTTAATGTTCCAAGCGCACTGAAATCTGGTACAGGAAATATTTATACACATTGTAATCCACTGGTATCTAATTTAGTTCAATTGTTTACATAACCTCAAGATGGCGGCAGTGCGAATTTTAAAATTAAGTTTTTATTTCTTGTGATGTAGTCATGCGATCGAAGTGAAAGTTTGAATAATGAACCTACGCAATAATTTTCCTTTAATGGTACATGACTCTATGGCCTATACATTTAACAATCCAACATGGCGACCATCCGAAATATTTAGACGATACTGAATATCTACGAATCTATTTTAGCAATCAAACTGCATTTTTAATGTTCATAGGGGCTATGAACTTAAGTTCACCTATAGGACTTTAAATAACCTGGTGATCACAAATCCAACATGGCGGTGACGCGAATTATAAATATTCACATGGACGTTTCTTGCAATTTAACCATCCGCGTGCAGTGAAACTTGGTACAGTAAATCTTTATCCGAATGTTAATCCACTGGCATCTAATTTATTTCAATTGTTTCCATAACCTCAAGATGGCAGCTGTGAAAACTTTTTAAATCTCCTTGTTTTTTCTTGTGTCCTAATTATGCGATTAAAGTTTGAATACTACACGTTCACAATAATCTGCATGTAACAGTACATAACTCTAGGACCTACATATATAAAATCCAACATGGCGACCATCCGAAATATTTAGTCGGTACTCAATATCTACGAATCTATTACAGCAATCAAACTGATATTGTGTATGTTGATAGTGGCAATTAACATAAGGAGGAAATATGAAAATAGGCTGTATAGTTCTTCACGGAACTACTTGTTTTTCTTTCAGTCCATTGCCATCAGTTATATTTTACCATTATTATTTTACATTTGTGGTGTTTGAAGCCATATTTTCAGTGTTGCCTTAGTGTCGGTCAACACATTCGTGTTGACCGACTGAAAAGCACTAAACTCTTATTTTACATTTGTTTTTTAGCCTATTTTCAATTTTGAAAAAATAGGCTTATGAGATCACCTTTTGTGTGTGTGTGTGTGTGTGTGTGTGTGTGTGTGTGTGTGATTCGTGTGTGTGTCCCCCCCTAATAAAATCTAAACGGCAGGAGCGTTTTCAATGAAACTCGGAAATTTCATAGCAATATTCCCGGCGACCTCGACCGTGCCCTTCAAATTTTGTTACGACTCACCAATCCAACATGGCGGCTGTGCGAAATATTTCACCAGCATTTAATATCTCCGAAACTATTACCGATATTACCCTGACATTTTCTATGGTGATAGAGGGAACTACTATAAGTTCACTTATGTGACTTTTGAAAACCCGGTAACTACAAAACAAACATAGCGGCCAAGCGAATTTGCGACTTTTAAATAGACGTTTCTCGCGATTTGACCAACCAAACGCAATGAAACTTGGTACAATATATGTTTATATACATTGTAATGCACCGACTTCTAACTTCGTTCAATTGTTTACATAATCACAAGATGGCGGATGTGCGAAATATTTCACCGGCATTCTATATCTCTGAAACTATTAGCGGTATCTCCCTAAAATTTTGTACGGAGATAAAGGGCACTACTGGAAGTCCATCTATAAGATTTTCAAAAACCGGTTAACTACAAAACGAACATGGCGGCCAAGCGAATTTGAACATTTTAAATAGACCTTTCTCGCGATTTAATGTTCCAAGCGCACTGAAACCTGGTACAGGAAATATTTATACACATTGTAATCCACTGGTATCTAATTTAGTTCAATTGTTAACATAACCTCATGATGGCGGCAGTGCGAATTTTAAAATTACGTTTTTATTTCTTGTGATGTAGTCATGCGATCGAAGTGAAAGTTTGAATAATGAACCTACGCAATAATTTTCCTTTAATGGTACATGACTCTATGGCCTATACATTTAACAATCCAACATGGCGACCATCCGAAATATTTAGATGATACTGAATATCTACGAATCTATTTTAGCAATCAAACTAATTTTTTTAATGTTCATAGGGGCTATGAACTTAAGTTCACCTATAGGACTTTAAATAACCTGGTGATCACAAATCCAACATGGCGGTGACGCGAATTATAAATATTCACATGGACGTTTCTCGCAATTTAACCATCCGCGTGCAGTGAACCTTGGTACAGTAAATCTTTATCCGAATGTTAATCCACTGGCATCTAATTTATTTCAATTGTTTCCATAACCTCAAGGTGGCTGTTGTGAAAAATTTTTAAATCTCCTTGATTTTTCTTGTGTCCTAATTATGCGATTGAAGTTTGAATACTACACGTTCACAATAATCTGCATGTAACAGTACATAAGTCTAGGACCTACATATATAAAATCTAACATGGCGACCATCCGAAATATTTAGTCGGTTCTCAATATCTATGAATCTATTACAGCAATCAAACTGAAATTGTGTATGTTGATAGTGGCAATTAACATAAGTAGGATATATGAAAATAGGCTTTATAGTTCTTCACGGAACTACTTGTTTTTATTTAATTAAAACCGACCATGCACCTATTGTTTTTAAAACCTTCATAAATTAAGTGTACAAACTGCACAGCATTATTCACTTCATCAAAAACACTCTCCGACATATCATTAAACAATGTAGGCAGAATTGTCTCAAAGATTTCACATACACAAAAAACACGATCACCTTATGCTGTTTTCAATTTTCGAATCTTGATAATGCGGAATGGAATATGCGTTGGCAATTCGCTGAGCTTCTCTGTCTCTAAGCCACATGATTGTCCGACAGCATTCAAAACATTCATTGTATTAGTCTATAAACAAAACAAAAGCATATCTATTACACTCTAAAACAGCTTGTAATAATATCGTGCATATATGTATTTTGCACTATGCATTGCTAATAAATTATACTATTTATGCAAGAAATGCCCTAACTGTAGCAGATACTACTTTTCTGCATATAGCACAAGTGTTAAGTTCTAATGCACACTTGACACATGCTATCATGTGTCCACAAGGCAAAACAAGTAGTTCCGTGAAGAACTATACAGCCTATTTTCATATAACCTACTTATGTTAATTGCCACTATCAACATACACAATTTCAGTTTGATTGCTGTAATAGATTCGTAGATATTGAGAACCGACTAAATATTTCGGATGGTCGCCATGTTGGATTTTATATATGTAGGTCCTAGATATATGGACTGTTACATGCAGATTATTGTGTACGTGTAGTATTCAAACTTCAATTGCTTAATTAGGACACAAGAAGTAACAAGGAGATTTTAAAATTTCGCACAGCCACCATCATGAGGTTATGGAAACAATTGAAATAAATTAGATGCCAGTGGATTACCATTCATATAAGGATTTAATGTACCATGTATCACTGCACTCGGATGGTTAAATTGCGAGAAACGTCCATGTGAATATTTAGACTTCGCGTCGCCGCCATGTTGGATTTGTGATCACCAGGTTATTTAAAGTCCTATAGGTGAACTTAAGTTCATAGCCCCTATGAACATTAAAAAATTCAGTTTGATTGCTAAAATAGATTCGTAGATATTCAGAGCCGTCTAAATATTTCGGATGATCGCCCTGTTGGATTGTTAAATGTATTGGCCATAGAGTCATGTACCATTAAAGGAAAATTATTGCGTAGGTTCATTATTCAAACTTTCACTTCGATCGCATGACTACACCACAAGAAATAAAAACTTAATTTTTAAATTCGCACAACCGCCATCTTGAGATTATGTAAACAATTGAACTAAATTAGATACCAGTGCATTACAATATGCATAAATATTTTCTGTACCGGATTTCAGTGCGTTTGGAACATTAAATCGCGAGAAAGGTCTATTTAAAATTTTCAAATTCGCTTGGCCGCCATGTACGTTTTGTAGTTAACCGGTTTTGGAAAGTCTTATAGATGGACTTTCAGTAGTTGCCGTTTACCTCCGTACAAAATTTCAGGGAGATACCGCTAATAGTTCCAGAGATATAGAATGCCGGTGAAATATTTCGCACATCCGCCATCTTGTGGTTATGTAAACAATTGAATGAACTTAGATGTCGGTGCATTACAATGTATATAAACATATACTGTACCAAGTTTCATTGCGATTGGTAGGTTAAATCGCGAGAAACGTCTATTTAAAAGTCGCAAATTCGCTTGGCCGCCATGTTGGTTTTGTAGTTACCAGGTTTTCAAAGGTCACATATGTGACCTTATAGTAGTTCCCTTTATCACCATACAAAATGTCAGGGTAATATCGGTAATAGTTTCGGAGATATTGAATGCTGGTGAAATATTTCGCACAGCCGCCATGTTGGATTGGTGAGTCGTAACAAAATTTGAAGGGCACGGTCGGGGTCGCCCAGAACAGTGCTATGAACTTGCCGAGTTTCACTAAAATCGCTCCAGCCGTTTAGATTTTATTAGGGGGGGACACACACACGAATCACACACACACGCACACGGACAAAAGGTGATCTCATAAGCCTATTTTTTCAAAATTGAAAATAGGCTAAAAATACAACACCTAGTTCATCTTGATAACAAATTTTACATAATTGTTGGTCACAATTTCTTATCTGATCGTGAGACAAGTCTGTTTTTTCCAGCCTCATGTATTTGCTCCGCGTGTTCTAACTCTAAAGGCACTTTTATGTCTTGTGCTGCAATCACGTTTTCTTTACGAATAGTGTTCACAAATTCCTGACCTTCAAGCAACACCATGTATTTACAGTTAGGTAACCAACGAGCGTGTTGCACATAAGGGTCATCAGTCATTTGCCAATCCTTTAAAGCAAATCCACAATAAAAAAATATTGTTTTATCCCCTTCACCAGTATTTAAAAAATCCAGCTTAACTTAGCTGTTTGGTAAGGTGTTTTAATATTAATGGCCAAACATTTTTATAAGATTCTAAACGTTTTTCAACAGAGCTGTACTCTGGGTGTGCTAGAGCTTTAGTCTTGCAAACTCCCAATTTTTCAAAAGCACACGCCAATTCAACACTGTCTATGGCATATGGACCACATACATCGACACTAACGTTGGCTGGTAATATATTATTATTATTATTATTATTTATTTGTGATTCAGCAACGTAAGTAGTAGCCAATGGCCTTGAGGTTCGGTAAAATGGATACACGGGTATGTTACCCACTTGTTTTCCAAGCATGTAAGGACAACAAGGAGACCATCGCAAATGGTCTCTAAAGGGATCATCCCCTTCTTCCAAGTGTGAAAGTTCAATACAACAAAACACACAGCGCACCACATCTTCTCGGTTCAAGTAAAAAAACGGCTTTTGCAAGTGTATGTGTTGACCAGAAGCCTACAGGCCAGGATTCAAATGTTAACCAACGATCATGTTCTGATTTTAAATTTAACCCACGTGGTAAACCAACTTTCTCACTTGTTGTATTTGGTACTGACGCCATGTGTGATAATAAAACGTTTTCTTATTGTAAGTTATTAACGTTACACAGAGTACTTTAAAGCACAATGTATGTTTTTTTCACTGTTTGTTCACTATGTTAATGGCACATGACCACACCTAAAAAACAAACAAAATAACCCATCACTCACTCAATCAATCAATCAGTACTTGTAAATAAAACTTTAACGTTAATTGACATTAAATGAAATACACCATAAAAATTATAATAAACTGTATGTCGGCAACGTAAGTAGTAGCCAATGGCCTTGAGGTTCGGTAAAATGGATACCCGGGTATGTTACCCACTTGTTTTCCATGCATGTAAGGACAACAAGGAGACCATCGCAAATGGTCTCTAAAGGGATCATCCCCTTCTTCCAAGTCTGAAAGTTCAATACAACAAAACACACAGCGCACCACATCTTCTCGGTTCAAGAAAAAAAAACGGCTTTTGCAAGTTTATGTGTTGACCAAAAGCCTACAGGCCTCATTCATTCCATTCCTGACCCAGTTGAAGACTGGAAGCAGGCTGTGGATTTTCATTTCATGTCGGCACTAACAGTAACCCATTTACTTATTTTCTTTTTATAAAGCTACAGTCGTTTACATCCCCCTTTAACCAATATATAAACAAAAATGAATGTCATGTTAGTTTGTTCAGATTATCATGTTCAAACCTGTGGATATTCGTTGAGTCCATAGGGAGCCGCCCATAAATTAAATTTATTTTTTTTGTTTTTAGAAAATCCAACATGGCCTTGTACTTTTTCTGGTCAACAACCAATATGGTCTTGTACCTTTTGTCAATACATAGCCATTAATCAAGAAAGCAATCATTGTCCCAGTCATGTACAGGAAATGATTTTTTTTGTGTAAGAGTTTTCAGTAGCGGTAAAATGGAATAGCATTTCATGTTAGGCATACCTGAGTTTTAAATAGTTCATCCTTTGGCAATGCTTTCGCTCTAGTGCGTATCGGGTTTTCAGCAACTGCTACGGCGGTAAGGCTTTTCTTTCCAAGTTTCTAAAAATAAATAAAATAAACCGCAATAAATACCTAAATTCAGGTTAATACATGCATTTCATAAAATATAAAAAATATCAAACAAAAAATGAAACAAGTTAGTTTAAAAAAATAATCTCACCTTCACTTGCACTGGCTTGTTGCTGTTTCCTTCTAGTGGGCTCAAAAATGCAATGGTTTCTTGTATCTCTGACATGTAAGGTATACCGGTTATCTGCAAACAAATAAATAAATAAAAATCATTAATTACCTAATCAATAACTACAAATTTAAGTTTCATTAGCAAGACATTATTAAAATAATCATTCATAGGTACTTACCAAAAACAAAGAGGCTTTTTTTTTCCAAAGTTCAGTTCAGAGCTCTACTGTATACGTCTATTTGCTGGTCCTGTCAATGTATTACGAACACAAACTTTATCAGTCTTCTTAGCAACAGAAAACGTTGCATTTTTTCAGCGTTTTGACCATGAAATGTTGTCTCTCTCACACGTGTTCCCACGTCTCCGCACATTCCTCAAACGCGATAAGATTCGCTTACCTTATACTAGTTTCATGTTTTTAATAAGGAACCAAAATGGCTGCCTCTTATACATCGGTAGTACGGCTGTCTAGGAACCAAAATGGTTGTCTCTCTGTTTAAACGCCAGACCTGCTAGCCTCTACCAGCCAAGTAAACTGACCCTTTACTTCCTGCCCACGTAGACATTCTTGTGTTATCAGCAGTCGCTCTGACAAGGCCTGGCCAGGTCGTGCATTGAGTGCGAGCAAGCAACACAGTTCTGTAGCATTCAAAACATGTGTGTCTTATTATTATTATTATTATTATTATTATTATTATTATTATTATTATTATTATTATTATTATTGGTTGCGGTGGAAGGAGGTCACGGGTGTGCTTTGCGACAAGAAAATGCCACTTCGTCTCAAATCGAAAATATATCGGACAGTGGTACGGCCAGTTGCGCTGTATGGAGTTGAATGTCGACCATCCGACAAAATTTCAGAACGTCGCCTGCACGCCATGGAAATGAGAATGCTCCGTTGGACAATGGGCATCTCCCTTATTGATCATGTCAGAAACGACACAATTCGGGAGCAAATGGGTGTCGCCCCAATTGTGGACAAAATGAGAGAGAAACGGCTCCGATGGTATGGCCATGCCCTGCGTGCAGCGCCTGATACTGTTAATAACTCTGTCGTTCACTTTGAGGTTGAAGGCCTACGCCCCAGAAGACGACCGAAGCAGCGTTGGCAAGACACAATAAATGGTGATTTAAAAATTACCTGCCTAAATCAAGCTGACGCACAAAACCGGACAAAATGGAGGTCAATGACCAAAAAAGCGGACCCTGCACCAGCGGGACAACGCTAGGAAGAAGAAGAAGAAGATTATTAAACATTTTACTGTAATAATAATTACTAGCAAGCGGCCATCCTCAATACATGATCATGTTAACCACATACTTTCACCCTAAAACGCATGACTTTACCCAGTTCAATATTTAGTTTATAACATTTCAGGCCAATGACCTTACCGTTTTGGCTCTTTGCGTACATGCACATGACTTGGTCAAGCAAATGTTATAGGTTTCCATATTCTAAAACCATTTACTGTGCCAGACAGCAGTCTCGCTTATTACCGTTTACTAGCATGTTAAAGACCCCCTTCAGGGTAAAAAAAATCCTAGCACACTTAACAAATTTTCAAATATTCGCCTCCATCCGTCATAGGAAATGTCACAAAACCAACCATAATAAGCAGCCCCAGCCGTCCTGCCAAAATAGCGATTCATTTCTTCCGGGCACGTTCACCAAGAGCCATAAGTGATTTTCAAAATATTCACCTTTATTCGTCGTCATAACAAAATATTAGAAAGCGACCCCTCGCTCTGCTGCCCCTCCAAATAGCCATTTCCTGTATCCACCATGGCCAGTCATAGCCTCGTTGTAACATGTGTCAAGCGCTACTGGCTCTCTGTCTAGAAACACTCTTTATTTTTTAAATTTTTAAAAAGGTTCAACATGCACAGTTTTTGTCCCACTGACTTGACATTTATTTTCAAGGTAGAAGTGGTAGGGAACTTTCATTTATGTCAAACAAACTTATTTATAAACTTGTTAGTTTCCAAAATATAGGAATTTCAAAATTACACTTTATTCAAAGAAAACATAAAAAATAAAAAAGTTTTATATAAAAAAATAAAGGTCATAAAGACCATTCGTTTGCACTATGGCACAACGTTCTGTCATGTTTGGTTTGCAATCTATCACCTACGTTCAAAAACAAAATTTAAAAAAAAATCAAAAATACCAACACACATTCTTAGCAAAGAGGACGTTACCCCAACGCCAACAATACCTCATTCGTTAAAATCCGACCATCCGTTCACAAATTATCGACAATGTTCGCGAGAATTTAGGCTATCATTTTTTTTTCCTTCTAAACCCTTGAAACTTGCTGTCCGCCTAGAGGGCATAGTCACCTTTCATTCACGTCAAACAACCTTTTTTCCAAAATTCACTGTTTCCAAAATAGCGCCAATCAAAAACAAACATTTTCAAAAAAAAACATTCTTAGCAAAGAGGACGTCACCCCGTTCCTAAAGAACACACCGTTCTAGCCTTAAATGCTCATTAAATATCACCAAAATGTAAAAAACGCACGTTTACCTCAAATTGCGTTTCCAAATTCCACCCATTTTAAGAAATAACCTCACCACCAAATAGAGCGGAAAAATACCATCTAAACGACCCCTCACTTGACCCTAGTCCTCCCCCACCACCTAACCTTTTTCCAACATAGCCATACGTATTCAAGCACACACGCGATTATGGGTAGAAACCCTGTCATCCCACTACTGTCAAGTTTTTATCCTAGACCCTTGAAATTTATTTTGGGGGTAGAGGGGGTAGGGGCCATTCATTTACGTCAAACTAACTTTTTTGTAAACTTGTTAGTTTCCAAAATAAAGCTATTTCAAAATTTGACTGTTTTCAAAAGACATAAAAAATAAACAAAGTTTTATAAAATAACTAGCTGTACCCAGCATGCGTTGCAATGCCAATCAAAGAAAGTGTTGGAGTTTTGACTTTGTTAGTTGCAGTGCTTTTGGATTCCCAATATTTTCTTCTTTTTTCGTTAACACCTCTAAACTATTATTTAAAAAAATTACTATCTCAGAATCATTCATGGGAGCGTGATCAACAACTCACGAAAGTTACATCGCAATGAAATGAATGGTATATGAACGCATACGGGACTGCTGAAACGACTATGCGCCGTCACACATTTGTTGAATAAACTTGTACGCTACCTATTGTAAAATGGATTTACTAACTCGAAAACCTTTCCTGGCGTGTACACAACAACTCATCAAAGTTTCATCCAGTGGCGGCCGGTAATAAGGTTGCAGTGTTGCACAACGACCAGATTAATTCAGAAAAACAATTAATACCGCGATAACATTTTTAGCATTAAAATCTGCATGTTTCCTGTTATATGTATAGAAATTCATAATTCTGTTCTTTAATAATTCAGGAAATCTCATAGTAAGTTACAGTATTGTGAACTGACTGAGAAAGCGAAGCACGCCAGCCGTCTAGGAGCGCTCGTCCGCTTGGTCGTTGCCAGCCCCAAGCACCGACCAGATCTCAATAGTGAAGGGTATGGCAGAGATGCTAGATCGGGTAAGCCCTATCCCAACAGTTAACATGGCTAGTCGTTGCCAGCTCATTGCAACCAGGAAGCCGAGGCGCGGCCGGAGACATCCGAGATGCTCCGTCAACTGCCGATACTATGTTTTGCAATGTTAGGCGTACTTGTGATACTCACCCTCGTATATAACTTACATTGTTTTGTTCTCATGAAGGTTTTCATGTAGACTAACTTATATTCCATTTAATCCGATGAAAATGTGATGTCTCTGAACTGCGGCATTCGTTATGAATGAGGTACCGGTACATCCGTTTTACCGCGCAATTGAATACAGTTTTCTCCGATATCAAGCAGTCCTATCACCTCATGGGCGTCCGCAGGAGGGGGGGGGGGGAGTGCACAAGGAGGCGCCGTGCCCCCTCCCCCCCCCTGAAATTGTTCATTGTCACACCAGTTTATTTCATAAATTGGAGTTACTGATGGTTAACTGATTTACATGTAGGGATAATTCCACAGTTTTATTTAACTTAGAAATTTTGGATTATTTGAGAATATCATCAGTTATTTAGAAAATCGGCGAACTGGATTAACATTACCATTTTAATGAACTGCTTGATTTTATTTTTGTCGGTAGGCCTACATGGTGATACAACTACTTTTGCCTGTTTAAAATAAATGATTTATGACGATGATTCACAAAGAACTCCTATGGACAAAAACTCTGAACAAAAAAAAATATTCCTCCCATTCAAACCCCCCACCCCCTTAATGAAAATAGCGCAACACCCAGACAAATTATCCATCAGCCGCCACTGGTTTCATCGCAATCGGATGAATGGCATATGAACGCATACGGGATTTTGTTTAAACGATTCGCGCCGTCACTCATTTGTTGAATCTTCTTGTGCGCCACCCATTGAAAAACGGACTTACTAATTCATGAACCTTCGCAGGACTGTACTCAGCTCTCCAAAGTTTTATCACACTCGGATGAATGGTATATGATCGCATACGGGACTTGAAACGATTGAAACGATTCACGCGCTGTCGCTTATTAGTTAAATCTACCCGTTTGCTACCAATTGTAAAATGGATTTACTAAATCAGAAACCTTCCCTGGAGTGTACACAACAACTCACCAAAGTTTCATCTCTATCGGACGATTGTATATGAACGCATACGGGTCATTGTTGAAACACTTCGTGAGTCGTCGCTCATTTGTTGATTCCATTCGTGCGCTACCTATTGTAACATGGAATTACTAAGCTAGAAATCTTCCCTCAAGTGTGCACAACGGCTCACCCACGTTTCATCGCTATCGGACAAATGGTATATGAACGCATACGGGACTTTGTTGAAACAATTCGCGTGTCGTCGCTCATTTGTTGAATTTACTCGTGCGCTACCTATTGTTAAGTCGATTTACTAAGCCAGAAACCTTCCCTGAGTGTATACAACATCTCACCCAAGTTTCATCGCATTGGGGTGAATGGTATAGAAACGCATGTGGTACTTTGTTGAAACAAACGCACGCCATTTTGTTGAAGTTACTCGCGCGCCATCTATTGTTAATTGGATCTACTATGCCTATAACTTTTCCTGGCGTCTGCACAACAACTCACCGAAATTTGATTGCAATCGGATGAATTGTATGTGAACGCATCACCAACACTCATTTGTTTAAACTACTGGTGCGCTATCTATTGTTAATTGGATTAACTATGCCTATAACCATCCCGGAAGTGTGCCTAACAACCCAACAAAATTTGGTCGCTATCGGATGAATTGTAGGCTATATGAACGCATCACCAACACTCATTTGTTTAATCTACTTGTGCGATACCTATTGTTAATTGGATTTACTAACCCAGAAACCTTCCCTGAAGTGTACACAACATCTCAGCCAGGTTTCATCACTATCAGACGAATAGTATATGAACGCATACGAGACTTTGTTGAAACGCTTCGCGCGTCGTCGCTCATTTCTTGAATCTACTCGTGCGCTACCTATTATAACATGGATTTACTAAGTCAGAAACCTTGCCTGCAGTGTACACAACCTCTCACCCAAGTTTCATCGCTATCGGACGAATGGTATGTGATCGCATACTGGTATTTGATGAAACGCTTCGCCCGTTGTCGCTCATTTGTTGAATCTACTTGTGCGATACCTATTGTTAAGTGGATTTACTAAGCCAGAAACCTTCCCTGTAGTGTACACAACATCTCACCCAAGTTTCATCGCTATCAGACGAATGGGATATGAACGCATAAGGGACTTTGTTGAAACGCTTCGCGCGTCGTCGCTCATTTGTTGAACCTACTCATGCGCTACCTATTACAACATGGATTTACTAAGCCAGAAACCTTGCCTGTAGTGTACACAACCTCTCACCCAAGTTATAACGCAATGGGATGAATGGAATATGAACACATATGGGACTTTTTTGAAACAAACGCACGCCATTTTGTTGAAGCAACTCGCGCGCCATCTATTGTAAATAGGATTTACTACGCCTATTACTCTTCCGGGACTGTGCACAACAACTCACCAAAATTTGATCGCAATCGGACGAATTGTATATGAACGCGTCGCCATTACGCATTTGTTTAAACTACTCGTGCGCTATCTATTGTGAAATGGATTAACTATGCCTATGATCATCCCGGAAGTGTTCACAACAACTCACCAAAATTTGATCGCAATCGGATGAATGGTTTATGAACGCATAAACGACGAACACACAGACATTCCTTTTTATATATGTTATAAGATAAGATAAAGGACATAAAGTCCGTTCGTTTGACACATGGCTCAACGTTCTATCATAATTAGTTTAAAAACTATCGCCTAATTTGGAAAACATTTTTTTAAATTTGAAAAAATATAACGAGTGGTCCATAGCAAAGCCCCCGTCAGCTCGAGTCCAAAGACACCTCATTTGTTAAAATCCGATCATGGGTTCGAGATATCGGCCTTGTTCGCAGGAAAGTTGGCTGTGTGTTTAAAGTACCCTTGCTCCCCTACTGATGTTATTAGTAGAGGAAGAAGAGATGGAAGATGAAATTTATTTCATTGTTGGTCGTCTTCATAAAGTGCGGAAATCTGTCAGTTCCATGTACACATCTAGAGAGCAAGAAGTAGTGTTTAAACTTTTAATCAACAGACATTTGCTCGACGACGAAGGGAAGTTAAAATCTTTCTTCAGAGTTACTAGCTGTCAGTTTGAATACTGTACTTGCTTAGTTAGGTAGAAAATGATCTTGCAAGCGGGTGCTGCAACAGGATTAGAAGACCGATATCAGCGGCGGCGAAGCTGGCGTTTACATTGAGGTACGTTTGTAGAATTTATTTATAAGAAAATTTAAATAAGCTAATTTATTAGGCCTACGTCTATTCAATTAACAAAATTTGTCTAATTAAATTAAATTAATGTATCTTTCTATGAAAATACAGTGAATCATTCTAGAAAATATTTCTTTATTTAATAAAAATCGATACTGGTAGTATTTTTTTTAATATAAAATGGGTAAAAATTTAGTTTCTTTGGGCAAAGTTACTGAACTTAACTTATAACTACTGTACACACTCAATTAGTTCCTTTTGAATTTTGTTGCAAAGAAAGAAATCTACAGTACACAAGAGAAAACTGCACAAATACTCGTCTATTGCGTAGCGCGGTACTCACTTGACTGCTCTCAAAGGATTCGACTAGTTGTGCAGAGCGCACTGCGCACCGCGGAGGGGTGTAGGAAAACGATGCCGTCTGATTCCGTGTTGTTGAGTAGGCTCCGCACTGCGGACTGCGCATTGCGCACAAAATGCGGAGCTAGAAATACCCAGCTTTAGAGAGAGACATGAATTTACATCATTTTGTAGATATAGTAACCAGAAATACACACAAAAATGTTCATTAGTGTATGTCAATTAGTTTTTGAGTTATCATTAAAACAGGTGTCAAAGACACAGTTCTGAGAAAATGAGCGATAAACATTAGTGCATAAATCTCACATAACATTAGCCAGGACGAACACTGGGTGCAGGGCTTTGCCTTTTAAATCATAACTCAAAAACTATGGCGCATAATGGCATATTTCTTGCACCAAAATGCTCCTAAAGGATAGGAGCATAAAATAAGAAATATTTTGAAAAACTCGATTTTTTTAAGCTGTACGTGACCCCTTCAATAATTCACGATTTTTTTTATTGAAAATCATTTTATTGACTATCTGCCGGCATCTTTTGTAACCCTAATTAGTAATGTTTTCTCCCTTGTCGACTTACCGACTTTTCCCATAAGGAATTGTGTCTGGAAAGTCTCAGAACTGCATATTCAGAGGGATACTTGAGCTTGGTCCGTTTTCGTTTTCTTCATTGACTTTCGAACCTGTAAGTCAGGTGATTTCAATCCATAGTTCATGAATCTTTGAATAGTTCAAGAG
The DNA here is from genome assembly GCA_946902985.2 of Meconema thalassinum. Lineage (NCBI taxonomy): Eukaryota > Metazoa > Arthropoda > Insecta > Orthoptera > Tettigoniidae > Meconema > Meconema thalassinum. The sequence continues at coordinate 223,180,984 of OX336391.1, forward strand.
CGGATCATCAGTAAAATGACTCCAAAATGACTCCAAAACCCTCAGCTCTAATTTCAGATGAAAAGTAGAGTGAAGTAATCAAAACAAAACGTGTGGCATTTTGCAGAAGCAAAGCTCCTCTGTTAGTGGAAATTCTAAAAAATCATTTTACTTTGAGTTTCTTAAAAGAAAATATAATTTTAAGACTCTTGGTAAAACATTGGAAGTAATTTCACCGCCTTGCACACATATTTAGTGCATTATGCCGGGAAAAGTATCCTATATATGTTATTTTTGGAAAATGGCGTCGAGTCTAATAATTTGCAAACCTCTATACTCTAGGGGGTGATATCCTTGATGTTAGGCCCCTTAAAACACGAATTATCATTGACGCGTTTTAATTTCCCTGAGGAGAACTTTATCCTTACTAATATGTAACCGGGTTGGTCTAGCTGCCGTCCATGTGATTGAGATAAACAGACTTGCCACGCTCCCTGTTGAGCACGAGTAGTAACTCGTGTGTCGCCGTGCGATGATACCATCTGACGGAGAATATTAGTACTACTCCTACTGGATTTGCCGCTTGGAGCGCTTTACTCTCTAATCTACGATTCCCTCCGAAGGCTACCGAAGTCAACAGTGTCTGTTACCTTGGATACAGCTATAATAAGAAGAGTTGTTCTCTATTGGAATCCTTACAAGCAAGATGCAAAATTTATAACTCCGATATTAAACCAGGCTGGTTAGCCCTGAAGGCTAACATAGCCTCTATTCTGGAATATGGTCATATCCAACTTGATTCTGAAGTACTTCTGACATCTCCCTGAAGATATTTTGACTTACTTGGTGTAATAATATTTTCTGGCATCTCAACCAGTATGGTTTAGAAAAGATTTGTAAATATTGTGAGATATTTTGGAAACTGTTTTATTTCTGTCGATATGTTTTATTATCTTGGACGTATTGTAATTTCTTAACTTTGTGTTATTTTATGTTGGCGGTCTGTTGTTCACACTCGTGTTTTGGCCTAGCCTTGTGGTCGGAGAAACGGTAAGGTATTTGTCGATATATTTAAAATAGTTTCCAATTATCTAATATATTCTATGTATCTTTTGGGGGAATGTGGTTATTTAATTTATTTTCTGAGCTACAAGCCATGTAGAATTCAGTCTTCATCTTGGTCTAGAGCAAGGGCTTTCTTAACCTAAATATTTTTATGTAAATTTTCTTTATCTCCTTGCATCTACATAGTATGCCTCATATAGGCACTGTAACTTGTGTCGAAGATTATGGCACTTATTTTATTCTGAGTAATGGGTTGCTTGATGACAACCTAAGCTATTGTTATCGTTAAAACAATAGTTTTTTGTTTTCGTGTCGATAAATGAGAGACATGTTTTAGGATTTGATTGCGATCACACGTACCTAGAATTTGCTCCTGTTCATTAGACTAACTTATTTGATTGCATTGAATTGAGATCGGATTTGAACTTAAACTAGTTTCGGTTCATGCCTTGTTCATTCATTCATTCATTCATTCATTTATTTGCAATGGGGGGAGTGTCCCCCGGTGGCAAATTGGATACACATAACAAATAAATAATTATACATAACAATTCAATAACAATTATACAACAATTAAACTGGAGTATTTACACAAATAGTCAGTCTTTTCTTAAACACACCTATATGTTTGGGAAAAGGCTCTAAGACTGCGGCAGGTGGAGAGTTCCAATTATCAGTGGCACGGTTTACAAAAGAATATTTACCATAATTTGTTCGCTGTGGTCGGCCCTGAACTTTGAAAGGATGATCGCTCCTACCCATGTAAGTGGGCTTTCCCAATCGTTTGCTAAGCTCACCCCATGCTGGTTGATTTGTATACGTATTGTACATAGCGCAGAGTCTAGATTTCATCCTCCTAGCCTCCAGTGATTCCCACCCAAGTTTCTTTAACATACGGCTCACACTGCTCCTGGGATTAAAGTCACTGAGCACAAATCTAGCGGTCATTCCTTGTACCATTTCCAACTCATTGATGAGCCCTACTTGATATGGATGCCAAACCGCCGAGGCATATTCCAGAATAGGTCTTACAAGTGACAAATAGCCTAATTCTTTAGCAGAGGTACTACTTCCTTTTAATACCCTCATTACAAAGTGCAGGGATTTGTAAGCTTTTGAAACTACACATCCTACATGACTACTCCATTTCATATCATTCCTTACGTGAACGCCCAAATATTTGCAAGAATCTTCTTCTACAAATATTTCCGAGCCAATATTATATTGAAAATCCTGCCTCCGCACTTTCCCTATTTTTATGAGACTACATTCTTGTGTTTATTTTCATTTTATTTTCAATCGCCCACTTATAGACCAGGTTCAGGTCCTCTTGAAGCACTGCATTGTCTTGTGAGTCATGTATCTTTCGATATATTACTCAATCATCCGCAAACAATCGACAGTCACTGCGAATCCCATTTGGTAAGTCATTTATAAACGCCAAAAATAACAAAGTTCCGATTACGCTGCCCTGAGGGATACCCGACGTTACGGTTATTTCATCCGAGAATATGCCTTCGACTTTCACTTTCTGTGAACGACCCGTCAAAAATTCTTGGATCCATAAAATTACTCTTCTATCAATCTTCGTCGAAGCTAATTTATGGAGTAGCATGTCATGCGGCACGACATCAAATGCCTTCGCAAAATCCATAACCACGGCGTCGACTGAAACTCCATGGTCTAACGATTCGCTAATGTCTTGAGAAAGTGATAGCATCTGACTCTCGCATGAGTAACCTTTCCGAAATCCATGTTGCCTATCATTAAACCATGATAATGTTTCCCACTGTTCCCTCAAGTAGTCGCAAATGAGATGCCCCATCTGTTTACAGACGATGGACGTAAGGCTAACCGGCCTGTAGTTGCCCAATTCAAGTCTGCTCCCTCCCTTAAATATTGGGACTACCGTAGCTCTTTTCCAGTCATCTGGGATTTGCGCATTGTTTATGGACACATTAAACATCACCTCCAAGTATCGTGCCACGGCCCTACCCCCTAGTTTAAGTACTTCACTAACAATATTATCAGGACGCTTAGATACATTGAAACGTAGTTTTTGTATTAGCTTTACAATTGCTGACTGGTTTATTTGGAACAGGGGAGCCCCTGATTCGTCGTTAAGGTCCAACACAGAGCTATTGGATTTATTGAACACACAACCGTAAAAGACATTTAATTCATTAGCAATGGCCTGTTTCTCAGTAATTAATTTACCGTCACCGGACATTATCATCGACAAATTATTAGGATTTCCCTTTCTTCTCCTAACATAACTGTAAAAATTTTTCCACCCATCACCTCCCGAACCAAGTAAACCTTGCATATAACTGTCATGAGCAGCCCTCTTTTTTAAGACGAGCTCTCTTGATAAGGACTTAAATTTCAACATACTCTTGTCACTATCCTGTCTTTTAATGTATAATTTCCTAATTTTCCGTTTTAGACTCCTAATTTCTCGTGTGTAATACTCAGGATCTGGGTTTTGTTTCAGCAATTTAAATGGGACAAATTTATCAACAGCGCTATTTAAAATTGTCAAAAAGTTAGTCCACAGGAAATTAATGTGATTTCCTTCCGATGCCCATCCTACAAATAGCTCATTCAAATACCCCTGAAACTTGCCCTGATCCGACCTGCGATACTGGAATATGATCTTTTATGCTACATCAGAGTCTAATTTTGTAATGTCACCATATCTAATATTTAATTCAACCCCAGAATGGTCACTAATTCCTGGTACTTTCAGACAGTTAATATACAGCTCTACAGGCCTTACGAGATAAACATCTAAGGTATTATTGTCTCTAGTTGGGAAGTCAACTACTTGAGAAAATCCCCCCTCCCTTAAGAATTTATTTGCAGCGCTCTGAGCTTGACTACAGCTAGTTGACTCACCAGACCAGTCTACTTTGGGGAGGTTTAAATCTCCAGCAATTATTATGCTCTTTTTCATAGCATTACCCGTACAAGTTTTATCATACAGTGTTTCGAGGAGAGAAAAGTTATATTTCGGTGCTCTATACGCCCCCATCACCTGAAGAGGGAATTTATTTCCTTTATCCGAAATTTGTACACATAACATTTAATGATCCATATCAGCCCACTTTAAGAAACTAGCTATATTTTTGCGCACACAAATAAATAGCCCACCACCTCGCTTCCCCCGATCCCTTCTGTACATTTCGTAGGTCCCTTGAATTATTTCGCTACTATTTATGTCCTCATATAACCATGATTCAGTTGCAATGACAATGTCCGGAGAATACGTCTCTACAAGATTCCAAAATTCAATTTATTTATTTCCTACACTCTGACAATTAACCTGCAGTAATCTTAGAGTCTTACCTCCGCAGCAAATATCTCGAAATTGCTCCTTCTGTTCCCATCGGCTGGCAACCTCTGGACCTGCTCCTCCTCACAAAAGCCGGCACGAACCGATGACCCTGTCATGTAGGCTCCCTAGGTTAAAAGCGCCCCGTCGATTTAGATGCAGCCCGTCTCAGGCGAAGTCACGGCCACCAATCCAGCAGTCAGCTTCTACGTACACTAAGCCCAGTTGTGCACATACCCAGTCCATGCGGTCATTTACAGTCTTAACTCGCCTTAACGGAACATCTCCCCGCCGAACAATGCCACTCATTATAATGTTTGCATTTCGAAACTTGCTTTTAGCCTTTCTGCCTAGTTCGTAGAGCTCCCCCATGATGTAATAAGCTGTAGCCCTCTTCTTCAAATCGTTCGTCCCAACATGTAGCAACAACACTTCAACTTTGTCACAGTCCTCTACATTTGATTGTTCCACTTGCTGGGCAAGCTGGTCAATTTTAATCCCCGGATAACACCGCACTTTCGCATGTGTATGGGTTAAAGGTAATTGATCTGTTTTTATTTAACGTGGGATATTTTTTGTTGGTCTTTGACTTTTCATTTGCCAATTTAATATGATTAATTCAACCCTTTTCCTCCTCAATCGATGGGATTCCTTGCTTATATTTCCTTAGCTGTTAATACTAGGAACTAATTTCTTTTTAAATATTATTCCCTTCTTGTAATGCATGTAATATTATTGATTGTCAATTATATATATATCAAAAGTGACCTATGTGTTCTTGTATCATAGTTTTAGTTATTCTCTTATGTTCATGCTATTTAACTGCCTGGGTAAATGGTTTTGTTCAACACCTTCCACTTTCGTCACTGGTATTTTTGGGGGTCTTTCTTATTTTTATTTGTAAATTAGTTAGCTATCAGTACTACCAGTGTGTCAATTGGTAGCAGATCGTATGTTATTGTTTTCACGGACATTATAATAAGTTTAAAAAAATATTTAATCAAATAGATTCTTGAACACAAAGGTCGCTTAAAGCTTGGGTATTATTAATCTAATCCTTGTGGAAATTTCTGTTTCATGTCCGATTGTATACACAAAATGGAACCGAGGAATACATTATCAGCCTTCTACAACCTAAGGAAATTGGAAATTGAATATGAATTGTTCATTAGAAAAATACATTCTAACAACAATCGTGAAAAGGATTTGTTACTTCTGAAGGATGTGAAAGATGTTCCTATTATAATTCCTGACTTGGAAAGTTACCATCAATCGTTTGGTGAGTCTAATAACATTGTACCTGCTATAACGAATTTAATTAATTTATCTATTTATTTGATAGCCTCCGTGGCTTAGGCGGCAGCACGCCGGCCTCTCACCGCTGGGTCCGTGGTTCAAATCCCGGTCACTCCATGTGAGATCTGTGCTGGACAAAACGGAGGCAGACAGGTTTTTCTCCGGGTACTCCGGTTTTCCCTGTCAAAAATTTCATTCCAGCAACACTTTCCACTATCATTTCATTTCATCTGTCATTCATTTAATCATTGCCCCAGAGGAGTGCGTCAGGCCTCGGCAGCCGGCACAATTCATATCCTCGCCGCCAGATAGGGGCTTCATTCATTCCATTCCTGACCCGGTCGGAGACTGGAAGCAGGCTGTGGATTTTCATCTATTTATTTGATAGGTGCTAGTAACCCTTCTACATCTCAATTTGGGAGATTTAAAACGCAAGCATGCCATTGGTTTTATAGACTTGGTGATCTCATTTATATTTGGGAACTCGAGGATCCTAATTTCGGTTCGGAATTAATGTCATTTCAAAGTAAGCTTCTTGATTTTTTTTAAATTATTTCCTTCTGAGTGTGGTGATATTCAGGGTTGTGTCAATGGTGTTAATGATAATCCGTGTGAAATTATTGTGCCAGATGCGAGTAACTCACGTGTGATTATAGAATCTGAAGGTGCCGCTGACAATTTACCTAATAATCTTGAAAGTTTATCCTTAACTGATCATAATGCAAGCATGGAGAGCAGAATTACTTTGAATAAGAGCTTACAAGGGAGGTCATCAGGGATTCCTCAACCGACCTTATTAAACTCTAATGATATAAGTGTTAATGAGCATGGAGAAATTGATAATAATATACCTTGTCCCTTGCCAAATATTTCTTCGTCTGGCGCTTCAAATGATTTTCCTAATGATAACTCAGCAAATTCTAGGTTATTACCTAGAATTGAAAGCCAATTTGGGTTACCCTGTACTAACGTTGACACCGATTTTCTATCACTTTTGTTGAATAACGCTAATATTGGGGGAAATATGCCTTCGATGCCTAACTGTGGAAACAGTATAAGATTTAACGGTATTCCTCATCCAGTAACCTCTTGTGTTCAGAATTTACAGATGTGTTCGGGTAATGACACTATGGAGTTGATAAATTTTTTGAAACAACTAGTTGAATTAATGGACAATTCCGTTGTTTTTGGTTTATCAGATACTATGATTTTCAAATTAATTTTTCCTTTCACCTGTGGCCTGTTGCGTGATAAGTTGATCAGCGCTATGTCATCTCACTCTTCGTTGTCTGAGTTTCATGTCGAAGTAATTGATTATTTTATTCCTGAACGTGCTATGAGTCTACTGAAACATAATTTTTACTATCGTGGTCAGAGGATAGATGAATCTTTGAATGATTATATTAAAGAAATTAGGTGCTACGCTAGGGTTTTGAATTTAAATTTGAGTGAATCGGCAATTGTTACTACTATAGTAGAAGGTATTAATCCAGAATATACTGTAGGTTATGTATGGCTTTGGAAGGTAAACCTAAGAGTTTCCTTGAATTATATGATATAATTAAATCTGCAGAAAATGTCAAAAGCATTAACGCTGTAAGAGTGATTAACTCTCCGCCTCCCTTGGTTAATATCCCTGTCAATCCTAATAATCATTTACAACAGACTTCTTTCCAAAGAAGGAGATTCAATTACACTGAAAATACTCGAACTGGTAAACGTTGTGATAGGTGCGGGTCTTATGATCACATAGCCAAGTGGTGTGATAGAAGATTTAATCGTAGGCAATGACTAGATGATAGAAAGATCTTGTCGGATTATCAAAAATCTGATGGTATTGCAGGTAACCGTAAAACTGATTTTGATAGGGATCTTAAGACAAATCATAAGGTATATGACAAATTTTCTCGAATTGGTAAAGCTAATTATGAAACGTGTAACCGTATCACTAATGCGACAAAAAATAATTTCCCATACATAGATGTTTGTATAAATAATGAACCTGTCTCCGCTCTTATTGATTCGGGCAGTGTTAATTCATTTCTTGATAGTAAATGGTTCAGGACGATGTCTTCTGTTTGTAAATTTGGCCATTTGGTAAAGGAACCACATAACTTTATAGCAGCCAATTCTTCTTCACTCAGTATTTTAGGATATGTAAAGGTAAAGGTCAGCATATTTAACTTTTCTTGGATGTTTAGATTCTGGGTGGTTGACAATTTGTCGTATCAAGTGATTATCGGGTAGGATTTCATAACTCATGTTGGGTTATTGTTAGATTTAAATTCTAAATCCTTTTGGTTTCATTTCAAACCCAATCTCAGATGGAAATTCAATCATTCGGAGTGTATTAGTGGAGTCAACTCAGCTCAGGAAGAAAAAAAGGTTATAACCATTGAAGATTTAGAGTTCGATAACTTAAGCGAAGATCAAGCTAAACAGATTAAAGACCTGTGTTACGAATTTCCTGAGGTTCTAACTGACAAATTAGGTGTTACTAATTTAATAGAATATGAAATTGAGCTTTCCGACGACATTCCTGTTCGTGCGTCGCCTTATAGATTGGCTCCTCCTAAGATGAAAATTTTAAAAGGTATTGTGGGCGAGATGCTTGAGGAGGGGATTATTCGTAAATCTACTTCAGCATATTCTTCTCCTAACTTTCTAATTCCTAAACCCAATGGTCAATTCATACCCGTGATCGATTACAGAGCATTAAATAAGAAAGTCATCTTACAATCGATTCCCCTTCCTGACCTTCAGTCCTGCTTTTCGTGGTTCAAAGGAGCGTCCTATTTTACGATATTAGATTTAAAGTCAGCCTATTTCCTGGTTCCCCTGGCGGAGAAGTCCAAGAGTGTGACGGCTTTTGCCACGGATTGGAATTTATTTGAATTTGAACGTTTACCTTTTGGGTTGTCGACCGGTGCTGTTGTCTTGAGCAGATTGCTAGATAACGTATTTGACGGAATTAAGTTTAAATTCGTTTACCATTATTCAGATGACGTAGTCATCTTCAGTAAAAACTTTGAGGATCATACCCAACAAGTTCGTGAGGTGTTGTCTCGATTAAAGAATAGTGGTCTTACGGTCAAGTTATCTAAAGTCTCTTTCGCTAAACCCCAAATATCATTCTGGGGACATGTAATATCGTCATCTGGTGTCTCGGCAGACCAAAGCAGAACCCAATCTATTAGGGAATTCAAACAACCTAAAACGCCTAAAGAAATAGCACGTTTTATTGGGATGATTAACTACTTTCGTAGATTTATTCCTAATTTTGCTCACCGTGCAGCTCCCCTTAACATGCATCGAAAGAAAGGTGCTGTATTTTCGTGGGGTCCGTCGCAAGAATCGGCTTTTCTTGATCTTAAGTTGGCATTAACCAATCCACCGATTTTGGCTATTCCTGATTTTAGCAAAAGGTTTATCATCCAAACCGATGCATCTAACAAGGCTGTTGGTGCGGTATTGTTACAAGAGTACGATGAAGGAAGGTTGCCTGAGGCTTATGCTTCGAGGACATTAAACGATGTTGAGATAAAGTATTCTGTGTATGAATTAGAAGCGCTAGCCGTAATGTTTGCTCTCGAAAAATTTTAAATATATATCGAGCACGTTTCCTTTGATCTCGAAACCGATAACCAGGCATTGAGTTGGGTATTGGGAAAACCCAGGAAGACTGGAAGGATAGCTCGTTGGGCCACCCGTATTTTAGCCTTTCAATTCAGCGCTCGTCATATTAAGGGCACGGACAACGTCATTGCTGATTGCCTTAGTAGAATGTACGGGGATGAGAAAATAGAGGATAAGGCTGAAGATAAGTTTGATGAGAGTAACAAGGTGAACACTATCCTGTCTAATTATCCTAAATTGTTTAGGGGGGTATCCGAATATCAAAGAGAGGACCCTGGCTTGAATGAAATCATTGAGAAATTAGAAAAGGGAGAAAATTTGAAGCCGTATTCGATGAAGAACAGCACATTATGTTGTTCCGCTAGGTACGATAGGTTGCCTAAAATTGTACTACCTTCTCTTCTTATACCGGAGATTTTAGAGTATTTCCATGAGTCACCAATTGGTGGACATCTTGGGGTATTTAAGACAAGGAAGAAAATTAGACAGAATTTCATCTGAAAAAATATGGATAAAGACATCAGGAAATTGGTGAACGGATGTAACGCTTGCAATGTAGCTAAACCAACACGGCTATACATGAATCTCACCGAAACACTCCATTTAATCTGATATTTTCATATTCGCCTAATTCTCCGATATCAAATCTATGGTCTCTCAACGATCTATTGCCTGAGAACATTTCTAACTTGGATGTTCAGGCGGTTTGGAAGAAAGCTAGGGAAAACATGAAGATAGCTCATGAAAAGTTGCAGAGAAGGTATAATGTGGGTCGTAAACAGTGTTCATTAAAGGTTGGAGATGAGGTATATGTTCGAAACTTCTCGTTAAAAGAAGCTGGTCCTAAAGAATCCGGGAAATTACTTGTTAGATTTAAAGGCCCTTTCAAAATTCTTAGTTTCATCACTCCAGTGACTATGCTAGTGAGTGATCCTCAGAAAAACCGTATTTTCAGAGTTCATTTATCACAAGTGAAGAAAAATTGTGATATTTCTGAGTAATGTTTTATTTGGTTGTAATTTCTTCCTTTGGTTTTTTTGCTGTTTATTGGTAGATGTTTTGGTTTGTCCTTCCTGTTGTGATTCACGCACCGTAAGTATTATACTTAGCTTGTAATTCTTCTAAATTGTGTGTGAAAAACTGTGTGTATCTAGAATGGTTGTGCTTAGTGTGATTGCGGTAATTTAGATTTGTATTAAGGGGTGGGAAATTTTTGTTTTGTTGTTCAAAATAAGGTTAGGTTTGCGTTAGTTAAAATGTTCATTGTTGATTGTATAATACCGAGTATGTAAATAAATATTTCGTTAAAATATATTGCTACTTAAGTGCACTAGGTAGTGATTTGAATGATTGTGTTGTTGAATGCGGATAGTTTCTTATTTCGATTCTTGTTATCTCTGGTAAAGAACTGGTATAATTAAGATGAAGGAAGAGAGTCTTTGGTATGAAAGGTAAGCATTCCTTACAAAAGATCCCAAGTTGATCCAAGTTGGTGTACATTATGTCGCCTTATTTGCTTGTTTCATCAGGGATGTAAAAGGTATTGAATGTTATGTTTTGGCTGATAGTTGTTGAAAAGGTAAGTAAGTAATGCTATAAGGAAAATGCCCGTATTGTTCTTTCGAGATGCGTTCCTTGGGTTCGTTAACTGTCAGTCTGAGCAGGGTAAACATTGAGTGAAGTATGATATTGAAAATTTGTAATTATAAAAGGGATAAGCTAAAATGGCTCAATAGGTTCATGTCTTGGGCGTTCTGTGTGCGTTTCTTTCGTTGTTGTATGTTCCGAGCCTGCATACATGTGAGTGAGGGTTATGGTTGGTAAGTATTAAACCCGAGAGATTATAGGCTGACTGGTATCGAAAGTGGATCTCAGAGACTGTGATCTCAGAATGAAGGTTCCACCTGGGAACGAACCCGAGATCTGTTGAGGGAGTTTTAGTTGTAAAAACCCCTAGAGGAAAGTACATATTTAATCACTGGTGTGATATCAACTGGTGTTGACATTATTTATTAAAATAATGCAGGGAAAATGAGTGGATTACAGCATTATTGGACTGGAGGAAGGAAGATATGCTGCATTTGAGCACGAAGTTGGGGAGTTTGACATCTAACTAATAGCCCCAGAATTGTGGGAGGAGATTCGTGGAGCCTTGTCGCTCTCGTTGACCTACTTATGTCGTCTGGAACAGGTCAGGGGGTGAAATAATGGCCCAGTTCTTCCCCGTTTCAGAATGGAGTTGAGAAAGGAATGGGAAGATCCCAGTGAAAATCATTGATTACTCGTGATTGGAGCAACGCAATGACATGAAAGTTGCACACATGTGAATCTTTAGCCAGGAGGCTAATTACCAAGCCTTTAAACTGTGAAATCAAGGCATATTTAATGGAGTGCGCAAGAACACAGGACTTTTGGTGTTCGCGGAGTGACCTTACTAGTGCACCGGGGATTTCCACTGGAAGCCGCGTACCCACGCTATGGCAAAGACAAATAATATTAATTAATTGGCCGATCGATCCTTCAGCCCGCAGATAGTTTTGGGACCAGCGAGGAAAAAGGAACCCTATGAGCATTGTTTCGAGACCAGAATCATCCTGGGAGAGGAGATGATACAGCGCGGGAATTCTAGGTCTACTTTTTCTCGTGAAACGAATATAAGGATGTGGACTCAGGTCAGAGAGGGCAGTTGGAATAGACTCGAGCGCGGAACGTATGTCGCTCTGGCTCAGGAAAGGACGCGCACAAAGACTTGAACATTTTAGTGTTAATCAGTATATTCGCCGTGCAGTGTAATGCACCAATTGATAATATAATCATGCATAGTCATGAAGTAATAATAAGTACTGTAATCAACGAACTTTATTATGCGAAATGCGTTATCGAAATCAAGGAAGGAGGCTCGGACTTCAGCTTGGGAAGCCGTGCAGTAAAACTGTTATAATACTTTTTATTAAGAACAGTCGTGCCGTATGTGTATAGTTGGCAGTACGAGCAATTGTTAGTGTTCACATAGGAAGTACCGTATGATATAACTTGCAGAACTATTGAAAGTAATATTTTGTGTAAATACTATGTACGATGTTGAGCGCAGTGTATAATATATTGATTGGTTATCCATGTCTTAGTCCGCCGGACTGCGCCGGGAGAGATTTTATGATGCATTTGGTGAAATGTCTTAAGAATACCAAATAGTAACGCCCAGGACGAAAGTAAGCATGTTTATGCAAAGCAGGAAGTTTATCGTAGGATAATGGATCTACAGTTGGTGAATCCGTAGGCAGATGATCGAGACTTTCAATCAGGAGTTGGTAGGAGCATGGAAAAGTCCGTCAACAACCTGCAATTCTGATATCTTGCCAGGAAATTTCAACCGTAATGAATGTAAATAGTGAGTGATGTGTGTTTTTGTAGTGATCATATGTGAAATATCTTTTAAATTAATATTATGACAAGTGCTATAAAATGTCATGTGTAAAGAAGCGATAGCTTCATCATAGAAATGAAAAGTGCCGTGTGGTTGGTGAAACAAAGGTCTTATAAAATGTGTATTATCAGTGTACAATAGTCGCGCTAATTATACAAATGGCAGGCGACATTGGAAGATATGAGTGGTTGGAGCCACCGGGATAAGCCTATGTGAGTACCCCACAAATCATGATTTTATAGAAGTTATAGCCCACTGCATGTAATGTGATTTCAGAATTATAAAAATGCCAGTAAGAATCAGTATTAGGAGATAGACCCTCCAGGTTTAACTATTGTTGTGTTGATTTTAGTAGAGTTGAGATGTTGTTATACATCAGTGAGTGGATTAATCGTTACCACTATTAATAAAATGGCAAATCAGTTATGTAAACTTAACGTAACGAACACGGGTGTTCGATTATTAAGATGGTTATGTTGTGTCGGATTATGGTAATGTATGTCAGTAATAATAATAACGATAAATAATAAAAGGTATAAATGAATACATCAGGAAAAAATGTTGTAAGCAATAAATATTTACGCTAATTGGAAGATTTATCGATCCAAGCAGTAAGATTATATATTAAGGGATGAGAAAAGAGTTTAATATCAGAATATATTGTGTTAATGGGAATATAATTATGCAAGGAAATGGAAGAGTTTATAGTGAATTGAATTTGTAGCTTGTGTATAAGCTTGTAGAGTAATTGATAGAGTTCTCTTACTAATTATAGGACGAGATCATGGTATCGGGTTATGGAGCCAGGTAATCTGTTCGTCGTGTAGAGTCTCGTATAGCCTTGGGCGTACAGAGATATTTAATTTATGCCAGAGTGTTTAGTGTGGTACCCTAACTCTGATGATGGATATGGAATGTTCCGGGTTCGAATCCTGTGGTAGGTGAGAGGAGAACAATGGACACCTCTGCACCATACCTGATCGCCCGAGACCCTGTTATTGAATGATTCAGCTCTTGTGAAGCGAATCTTATTGACGGCAGCGCGTGACTGACCGTAGCATTTATTAAGATACCGGCTATCCAACTCGACCTGTGTTTATGAATCTCGTGCCTTCATATCATGATATGGACCTATTGAGGCCAGTTATTAATATCCTAAGGTTAGGAATAAATGTATAAACTCGTCCAGAACCTATATTGCATACCCTTCAGTTTAAAACATATGGGATCATGTGGGTCATTGTGACCACAGTATTGTATTTAGAATCTTGTACTGCTTGGGGGAAATGAAAGCCAAGAGTCAGGAGGCGAGGGACGGTTCACGTGCTGTGACCACCCCACTCCATTCCATTGTATGCGAGCAGCTCTAAGTGGGCTGAGTTGTAAAACGTACCGTGAAGGCTAATGTTTTGAAAGGACAGATTTGAGACCTTGCTTGTAATGAAAGGAAGCATTGTTATATTGTGTAATGAATGTGTGTGGTTTAAAAACACATTGGTAATCATAGATCATCCTGATGAGTAAAAATTTTAGCAATCTTACGAATGGTTGGAAGTTGCATTTTGTACTGACACTTACACGAATTTACGAAGTTGGGCACTTGACGCCACAGGCTACGCTCGCAAGGGTAGCTTAATAATACCATCCGACACAGCGATAAGGAAAGTTTTGAAGATGAAATCACAAAGGCATGCAGTGGAACTATAAATAGAGGGAAGTGTAGGGGTAGATTTACATAATTATGGAGTTGCACGTAGATTTGTTGTGCAACACCTGAATTGGCTAATGCATGTTAAAGCATTTGGTGGGAAGAGAGAGACCAAACACAACGGTACGCATAATGTCAAAGTAAGATGTGGTGTAAGATACAAATAACTTTGTGAAATTAAAGAAGTCACACAAGATGACAGAAGAGTAAAAGTACAGTTTGTTTATGAAAGTTGCATGTGCATCAGCACACTAGAGTGAATTTTGAAGTCAATCTAAGGGTAAAGGATTGAATAATGATATGGATTTAATATGATAAAATTGTATGAATAATTAGTGGATTGTGGGAGAAATTTTGCTTTATTTGTGTATTTTATTTGTTGGGATTGTGTTCTTTGATGTTTGAAGCCATGATTTTATGCTGAATTAAAGTCTTTAGAATAGAGTTGTGCTTTATCACTGTAGAGTTGATACCTCTTAGTCTCAGATCACAAATATGCAACCGCTCAGTGGGAGAACGGTACACGCCGAGACCTGAAGCTAGCTGGAGGCGGAAGCATGTTTTCCATGGAAATTACTCACATGGGTACAGTATGTTGTATGATCGTGTTTTCACGAAAATTTATTTATATACTGGTAGATATTTTTTGGGCATTTACTTTGCGGGTGGTAAATAGTAATCAGTAATTGTGGGAATTTTATGGTTATGTATGAGTGTGTGAAAGATTTTGTGTATTTCTGTTTTTCTGCACGTGTGATCTGATACTAAAATACTTTCTGGTTTTCCTTGTTATTTTTTTGGTATTTGCTTTGCCTCTCCCCTTTTGAACTTTGTCGGTACTTCTCTTTATCTATTTATTTTTCTCTCGTTTCTGATGTTCTGATAGCATGAGACTCGCTCAAAATTTTTCCTTCCTTGTTTTCGTATTTCGTGTTGCTTCATCTGGTATTTGTAAGGGATTCTTGTGTGTTGTTTGCGTCGGGTTTCCTCTTAGTTTTTTCTCGTTTTGCTCACTTGTTAACTTCCTTGGACCCCGTTTTATTTTAGAAGTCTATAAAGCTTATTGGTAATCTTCATTTATTTACGATGGTACAATGTTAGACTTAACCTACGTCATTTTCATTTTTGTGATCTTCGGTTGGCTGATAATTGTTTCAAAGTCCGTTTGTTCTTATTTTATATTTTTCTTTTGAAATAGCTGTGGAATTACGTCCCACAAAGTTATGATTTAATTAATAATACTCACATAAAATATAATTCTGTAAAAGATGTAAACCGTATGGTTATTAGATTAAATAACTTATGTTCCTATTTTGTAAAAGCAAGGAATCTTTGAGATGGGAGGAAATTTTTTGGGTCATTTAGAAAATGATACTCGGTTGATCATTTATTACTTATTTGGATGATTGTGAACTGGTTGTAAGGATGCATTATCTTAATATGTCACGAAGAAAGAACATGGACCTTGCTGTCGGAGTACAATTTGGTTTCAGATCAAGAGCTGATATTGTCATCCTGGTTGGCGAGTTGGTGACTGTTGCGAATGTCCTGGGCCCGGACTTCGTCGTGTAAAGCCGTGACCTCTACATTGAGATTGAATGTGTCTACATCAGCCAAGAAAACTTCTGATTTGTATTTTATGTTAGAAAAAAGAAAAACTGTTATATTGTTGCCAAGTAAGGAATTGAAACTCTAAGCATGTTGGTAATGATTAGATGCATGAACGCTTTGGTGTGTGCTTATTTTGAAGATGATAAGTTTGGTGTACCTTGGGCTCTTATGAAAGAACAAACTGATATTCATATGCAACTCTATTTACTCTCTCTCTCTCAACACATAAACTTGATGTACAATTGTGTCCTATCGTCCTGTATAGTGGGGAGGAGAGATGACGCGTTTTAATTTCCCTGAGGAGAACTTTATCCTTACTAATATGTAACCGAGTTGGTCTAGCTGCGGTCCATGTGATTGAGATAAACAGACTTGCCACGCTCCCTGTTGAGCACGAGTAGTAACTCGTGTGTCGCCGTGCGATGATACCATCTGACGGAGAATATTAGTACTACTCCTACTGGATTTGCCGCTTGGAGCGCTTTACTCTCTAATCTACGATTCCCTCCGATGGCTACCGAAGTCAACAGTGTCTGTTACCTTGGATACAGCTACAAGAAGAGTTGTTCTCTATTGGAATCCTTACAAGCAAGATGCAAAATTTATAACTCCGATATTAAACCGGGCTGGTTAGCCCTGAAGGCTAACATAGCCTCTATTCTGGAATATGGTCATATCCAACTTGATTCTGAAGTACTTCCGACATCTCTCTGAAGATATTTTGACTTACTTGGTGTGATAATATTTTCTGGCATCTCAACCAGTATGGTTTAGAAAAGGTTTGTAAATATTGTGAGATATTTTGGAAACTGTTTTATTTCCGTCGATATGTTTTATTATCTTGGACGTATTGTAATTTCTTAACTTTGCGTTATTTTATGTTGGCGGTCTGTTGTTCACACTCGTGTTTTGGCCTAGCCTTGTGGTCGGAGAAACGGTAAGGTGTTTGTCGATATATTTAAAATAGTTTCCAATTATCTAATATATTCTATGTATCTTTTGGGGGAATGTGGTTATTTAATTTCTTTTCTGAGCTACAAGCCATGTAGAATTCAGTCTTCATCTTGGTCTAGAGCAAGGACTTTCTTAACCTAAATACCTTTATGTAAATTTTCTTTATCTCCTTGCATCTACATAGTATGCCTCATATAGGCACTGTAACATGTGTCGATGATTATGGCACTTATTTTATTCTGAGTAATGGGTTGCTTGGTGACAACCTAAGCTATTGTTATCGTTAAAACAATAGTTCTTTGTTTTCGTGTCGATAAATGAGAGACATGTTTTAGGATTTGATTGCGATCACACGTACCTAGAATTTGCTCCTGTTCATAAGACTAACTTATTTGATTGCATTGAGTTGAGACCGGATTTGAACTTAAACTAGTTTCGGTTCATGCCTTGTGTATTGGTTAAAGGTAATTGATCTGTTTTTATTTAACGTGGGATATTTTTTGTTGGTCTTTGACTTTTCATTTGCCAATTTAATATGATTAATTCAACCCTTTTCCTCCTGAATCGATGGGATTCCTTGCTTATATTTCCTTAGCTGTTAATACTAGGAACTAATTTCTTTTTAAATATTATTCCCTTCTTGTAATGCATGTAATATTATTGATTGTCAATTATATATACCTTATATCAAAAGTGACCTCTGTGTTCTTGTATCATAGTTTTAGTTATTCTCTTATGTTCATGCTATTTAACTGCCTGGGTAAATGGTTTTGTTCAACACCTTCCACTTTCGTCACTGGTATTTTTGGGGGTCTTTCTTATTTTTATTTGTAAATTAGTTAGCTCTCAGTACTACCAGTGCGTCAATCATCATCGTCATCATCATTCTACAGTCTGAATGTTATGAAAGAAGAACGCTGACAGCTGTAAAGTGAGGTGTGAGGAGGAGATGTGCGGGGTAACGGTTTCCATGGCAACAACGAGCCATGTTACGGACAGCCTGGCACAGTGTCACTCATTGTCAGTATTATCCCGTGTATCTATAGAAATGTACTAAGGTTATAAATACAGTAATATCGTATGCCCTCGATTGCCGGGTGCAAGCTTTGTTAGACTCCCAGAGGGCAGCTTGCATGTCGAAATTTATCGCTCCTTGGAGCGCTATGAAAATCAAGGAGGTTAGATATCTAAGCTCCTTGACACTATAGCGCTTTTTAGGGAAAGGAGGAACGTTATGTGTTGGCGGAAAATGCCTAGATTAATTTTGCCATTATGAACACGGCCTACAGAATTCAAATGGGTTATTTAGCATGCCAACAACGTATAACATGCGTAGCGTGATTTTTATCGCCTTTCAAAAATTACTTACCACGGCCAGGAGCAAACCTGCAAACTTGGGGTTGGTAGTCCGACACGATTACCACTCACCCACCGTGGTAACAGTGAAAACTGCATAAATATTGTGTCCCGTGGTGTAGCCGTGCTCATTAATTCGCGTACCACAACCACGCATGCAGCTGCAACAAATCCGGAGATCGTAGGTTCAAACCCCGGCTATCCTGAGTGTGGTTTTCCCCGGGTTTTTCCACTTTCCCTCCTTGTAAATGCCGGTATTCTGCCTTATTTCAATTCCTGGGGTACCTACTACCTCCTAGTTCCTAATCCAGCTACACACACTACTACAATCATCACTAAGTCAACACATACCCAACTACACGGGACTGTGAGGTGTCCGAATTTTGCCCCGAATGGGATCTTTAATGTGTCAGTATATCTACAGACACGACTCCCTCGCATGTGCGCACCCTCAAATGCCCACTGACTGCGCCAGGATTCGATCCTGCAAACTTAGGAATAGCAGGTGAGAACGTTACCGCGGACCCACGGAGCCAGTCTAAAGCGAATGATGACGATGATGATAATTGCTGTCTTAAGGGGCTTAACATCTAGGTAATCGGCCCCTAATGATCTGGGTGATAGCGAAAATGACAATGAAATGCAAACCGTAACGAATTTATTTATTTATCGTACGGCTTTTAGTGCCAGGAGTGTCCGAGGACATGTTCGGCTCACCAGAGGATGTAGCTGCTTCTAGCGGACACCCATAGGGTGAGCTACAAGTTCCGTTCAATTTCTAGTAGTTCCAACTTTCGCTACCAGATATCAATGATACCTAGTGGTGAACGTTGGAACTTTGATAGAGCGTTTCAACGAAATCTAACCTAGAAATTTAGCTTCGCACAAGTTTAGTCTGTGGAAGGATCTTTTAGATACCATAAATCTATGACATGGGACCGCCGCCGGCTTTACTTTCCCTCCGAAGGAAGGCAAACTGAAGGATTTTAACGCTCTTAAAAAAAACCGATGACTTCGGCCGGGTTTGAACCCGCTATCTTGGACACAGCAGTTCAGCATGCTGCCAACTACGCCACCGAAGATATATTGAAAATACGTCTTACAAAAATGGAACTTAGATTCAAAAGAGGCACAAAATGTAGAGTGGAAATACTTACAAAAGGTAATTAAGATGGAAAATACTCACGAAAGCAAGATTGAAAAATACGCACAAAATTTAGTTTAGGTTCAATATACTTACAGAATATAATGTACATTCGAAATACTCACAAAATGCAATTGAAATTCAAAATACAAAATGCAATGGAAATTGAAAATACTTACAAAATGTAATTTAGATTCAAAATACTCACAAAATGTCGGCACGCAATTCAAAATACTGTGCTTACAAAATGCAATTGAGATTGAAAATACTTTAAAAAGGGATTTTAGATTAAAAATACTTACAAAATGAAATGTACATTTAAAATACTTGCAGGGGCAGATGACCACGTAGTTCCGCCCCTTAAAACCTCCATAACTAACTAACAAACTAAAATACTCACAAATGGGAATGTTGATGGAAAATGACTTAAAATGTAATTTAGATACACGGAGAGCTAATTCACAAAACAGTGTGGATATTTTAAAAAGAAAAGGAATTATAATAAGATAAAAAGAAGACTGAATGAGGGATCAGGAAGATGAGAGAAGGGCTAATAAGGCGGGAAAGGAAGAGACTCCCTAGGCCTCGGATAACCTAATACCATCAGGGTCGGAAGAGAGCAAGAGTTGACCAAGAGAGGTCGACAGGAAAGAAGACTGAGAGGAGCCCGGCACAAGTAAGTGGAAGCAATGCCGGACCCAACTGGGGTCCCGTGGTCGCCAACCCACGTCCCACAAGTTGTAAGCCCCTGGGGGGTAAAGTTAATGACATCTATACAATACACAGAGTTACCGTAGTCACCTTTGATGTCCCCCTCAAATATATTCAAAACTGTTCCGGTCATCAATGTTCCGTTGAATTGAATCTTGGAAGTAGACGTCAGTTTAGCAGCTTCTCATAGACAGCTAGGGTTCGATTCAAGACTGTGTCATGGAGGATTTAAATCTCGATATGAGTGCTAGAGACATTACGTTTGATGCAAAAATAGACTGTGTACGTGTTTCAATAACGTTCCAAGCTCAGGCTCCTATCTCAAGAGTCGCTTCTGTGGAGGATAACTTTTCTGCATTGAGAGGGTTCCACACTGACGTAAAAATAACTCTCATGTATCAGCTTCTTAACTTAGTTTACATTTCTGTGCCAGACACGACCCACATACTCGATCCAACTTTATAATTTAACGATGTCATGTGACCAGCAGCAATACCAAGAGGCAGGTGATTACTAGTTTGATACCCTTGCCTTATAGATAATCGATATTACAAGTTTTCTGTCGGTCAACTCAGTGTATTCCCATGCAACACATAACCTGAAAAAAATTACATGTAATTGTACATATACATACAGTATATATATATATACAGGGCTTATATATGTATATACAAATATCAGATATTTGTTTTGGACTACAAATGAGGGAGAAAACTAAGGGGTGAAATGTTTCGTCAAGCGACCATCATCAGATCAAAATCTAAACAATGCTTGTAACACTGCAACGAAATCACATACCGGTACACCATATGTTTACAGGACATGTTTTTCTTGTTGTCAGGTCCTCTATCGAATCCCCGGAGCGTTCCCACATATTTAGTACCCTGCATATTGATATAATGATATTTCATTAGTTTTATCATCGTCTTAAGAGATATAGGCTTTCTTTCAGTGGCGTATGTGATATCATACGGGTCGTAATACTGGAATTACCAAAATTTAAAATATTTTTCTCCTATTACTTACATCACGATGACACAGGTTATCAGACAAATTCTACACAAATTCAAGTACACGTGGCTATATGACCACGATGTCAAAAAAACTAAAAGGTTCAGCAACAACTCTATTTCCAAAAGAGGCTGACAGGAAAGGTTAGAGAGAGAGATGAAAAAAAATGAAAATCCACAGCCTGCTTCCAGTCTCCGACCGGGTCAGGAATGGAATGAATGAAGCCCCCATCTAGCGGCGAGGATATGACCTGTGCCGGCTGCCGAGGCCTGACGCACTCCTCTGGGGCAATGATTAAATGAATGACAGATGAAATGAAATGATAGTGGAGAGTGTTGCTGGAATGAAATGTTCACAGGGAAAACCGGAGTACCCGGAGAAAAACCTGTCTGCCTCCGTTTTGTCCAGCACAGATCTCACATGCAGTGACCGGGATTTGAACCACGGACCCAGCGGTGAGAGGCCGGCGTGCTGCCGCCTAAGCCACGGAGGCTTCAGAGAGAGAGAGATATCCTGCACAATAATGTCTGAATCAACTGGTGCCCCGGGAACAGATGATCTTGGTTTTTCCTTAAAACTTCAATAACTAACACAACTGGTGCACCATGGTTACCAACCCACGTCCCACTGATTGTTAGCCCCGATTATCATTCTCTGGATGTTATTGAGCTGGAAGTCAATTAACCCCTCAACACATGCTTCTGAAATACATTAAGAATACACAGTTCAGCTGTTCCGCGGTCTGAAACTCTCCCAAGATGGTATGTTTATGACCTCCTCGGCTCGTCTCGCTCTATTTTATTTCCCTGTTTATCGAGCCCACTATAAATGGCACGAACCGCTAAGGTCCCTCGGCACTTGACACTTTACGGCCGTGGGGAGAACTGGGGAACAAGACGTCTTCTCAACGACGCAGTCATTTCAACAGAACCATGAACTTGAGAACAGCTTCTCGTAATCTTTACAAGTTCAGGAGCTCGAACCTAACATCTCCAGATTTCTCGCTGTGACTTTTAAAATGAATATGTTTGGGCTAGTGCTGGGGGTGAATGAAAAAATTGCGTAATATTACCTAAAATTGTGAAGGTCTTCTAGGCCTCTTATATGGTTATCAAGGCAACAAGTATTCATCATCTAGATCTGATGTACAAATGCCATCAAGGCCTCCTATATGGTTACCAAGGCAACAGGTATTCATCATCTAGATGAAAATGAAAATGAAAATCCACAGCCTGCTTCCAGTCAACCGACCGGGCCAGGGAATGGAATGAATGAAGCCCCCCATCTAGCGGTGAGGATATGAACTGTGTCGGCTGCCGAGGCTTGTCGCACTCCCCTGTGGCAATTATTAAATGAATGACAGATGAAATGAAATGATAGTGGAGAGTGTTGCTGGAATGAAATTTGTGACAGGGAAAACCGGATTACCCGGAGAAATACCTGTCTTCCTCCGCTTTGTCCAGCACATATCTCACATGGAGTGACCGGGATTTGAACCACGGACCCAGCGGTGAGAGGCCGGCGGGCTGCCGCCTCAGCCATGGAGTCTCCATCATCTAGATCTAATGTGTAAATGCCATCTAGACCTCCTATATGGTTACCAACAAGTATTCATCATCGAGATCTGATGTATAAATGCCATCTAGGCCTCTTACATGATCACCAAGGCAACAAGTATTCATCATCTAGAGCTGATGTGTAAATGCCATCTAGGCCTCTTACATGGTCACCAAGGCAACAAGTATTCATCATCGAGATCTGATGTATAAATGCCATCTAGGCCTCTTACATGATCACCAAGGCAACAAGTATTCATCATCGAGATCTGATGTATAAATGCCATCTAGGCCTCTTACATGATCACCAAGGCAACAAGTATTCATCATCGAGATCTGATGTATAAATGCCATCTAGGCCTCTTACATGATCACCAAGGCAACAAGTATTCATCATCGAGATCTGATGTATAAATGCCATCTAGGCCTCTTATATGGTTACCAAGGCAACAAATATTCATCATCTGGAGCTGATGTATAAATGCCATCTAGGCCTCTTACATGATCACCAAGGCAACAGTATTCATCATCTAGATCTGATGTGTAAATGCCATCTAGGCCTCTTACATGATCACCAAGGCAACAAGTATTCATCATCTAGATCTGAAGTGTAATTGGGATTACACTGTGTTGACCGACTGAAAAGTTGCAACATCAATTAGCTTGTTGATGTCCCATTTACGAATTTGAATGTCGTGGACATTTCAGCCCCATGTACTTAGGTGTGTGTGTAGTTTGTCTAATAACTTGAGTTGTTGTTACAGTATGTCTGTGGTAGTGTATGTATTTGTAAACCAGACGATGATTCGGAAGGAATCATCCCTGGAATTGAAGTAAAGATACACGGAAAGTCATTTCTAGGATGGCTCAGATGGTAATCGAACCCAGTCTTACTTGGATGAATGTACTCTGTTGCAGCCCTCAGTCCTGAATTAAATTTCTTGGAATCAAGAGCCTCACCCACGAGGAGGATTTAAATCATTGTGGTTGGAGGGTAATGTCCCATCGTAATTAATCAGCTGGGTAATTGATTGGAATACAAGCGGCAGCATCAGCTGGATGAACAGGAGTTGAGGGTGGGGTGGTCGATTAGTGAACAGATGAATTACATTCTGGTTACATCACAACTAAACTTCTAGAAAACCAACTGATATATTCTTGCTTCATCCCATACTATATGTGTTCATTATTGAATTTCTTATAAATACTGTGTTTTCAAGCAAACCGACAGAAGTGGCTACGCTGGCTAAAGCGCAGCATTAGGTCATGGGGCCAAGCTCTCTGCTGACTCGGTAGACGCGTGGGTTCGAGCCCCACCGTCGGCCATCCTTGAAATGGTTTTCCGTGGTTTCCCATTTTCAACACCAGGCAAATGCTGGGACGGTACCTTCTGACAGGCCACGGCCGCTTCCTTCCACATCCTTGCCCAGTTTCATTCACCATCATTCATTTCATCTCTCATTAACTCCTCTCATGAGGTTGGCGTCAGGAAGGGCATCCGGCCGTGAAAACCATCGCCACAAAGACTTCCATCGCATCTCATCCCCGACCCCGTTGGAAAAACGGGAAGAAGGAAGATTGTAGTTTTACGTGACCGTGAATCTTGTGATTATGAGCCACGGGACCTCCTTTTTACGTGGAATCCGAACCACAGGACATGGCATTTCACTTCGAAAATCTCACATGCATTGACCGGGAATCGAACCCGGACCGCCTTGGTGAGAGGCATACAGCTAGACCGCTGAGCCACCACGCCCCGAAGGAAAAAAGGGAATAATAAGGGGTAGACATACATACATACACTGTGTTTTCAAGCAAGATTCTCATTTACTTTGCAGCTCCTCAGGATTACTAAATTGTCTTTTTCTGCAGTCGCATACTATTGTAAGTTGTGCCATATTGGACTACAGAAGAACTGCTATCGAGAAAAAAAATAGGAATAAAATATGACAGGCTTGACTAGCCACTACCTTCTATCAGTTGATCAACAAGGGGTGAATGTAAGGTACATAGAAATGACTTTAGGGCAAAGCCCAAACAATTATGAGCACACGTTCACTCCATCATGCTCTTCTCTTGCTCGGTTTCTGACAGGTAGGCAAAATGAGCGTTGGAAGGGAATAATTCCAGCGTAGTTATTGATGTTCCGAAGTCCATGCACTTTTAAGTACCTAACAAGGGAAGTATCAGTTAAGACAGGTCGAAACCTATCTTGAAACTTTGTAGACGCAATCGTCGTACTATAAGAGGACAACGTGTGGAAAATCAGCCGCCAGATTGAACTGCAAGGCTCCGAAATCGTACCTGACATCCTGGTACGCAGGCATGGTGGCTGGCAGAGCTGGACATCCCTGCGGCACTCATTATTGCTGTTGCCTATTAATGCTGGACGCAGCGCAAAACACCCCAGCTGACAGGAGCGTGCGGCTGCTTCCCACCGGCCTTGAGTGCCTGGGCCGTCAGGGCTGTACCTTCTAACATGTATGGTACTCAGAGCCTTGTGGTTCTACCTGGAGGATGATTTTCCGCATGTTGTCCTCTTATAGCACAACGATTTCGTCCACAAAGTTTCAAGATAGGTTTCGACCAGTCTTACCTGATACGTCCCAGTAAGATCCATTATTACCTCAAGCTGCGATGTGACTTTTGATACCCAAATGACGGTAAACGCAGCTTGTCTCATGTGGAAGTCACCGGAGTTCTCTGTGATAAAAAAAAAAAAATACATCCCTCACGTCAGACTGTACTTCATATCCCGCCACAGTCCATATTTTAATAACTCAAAAGAAATATTTAACAATCATTGACTGTAATTGCCATATACAGTATTGCTCTTCAAATTTTCACTGAATGAAAGAAGAATGTTAAAAGTTGATTGCATCGTTATTGTCTGCGTATTTGTCCGATTTTCACGTACGTAATGTTAAAATATGACAGTGCAGTATGCATGCATTAGGAATCCTCGGTCTGGTGATTAAAAGAAACAGAAGTTCTACATCATTACCGACAGACGCAGATTTAATGACATCGCGGAGGCACACACGATATATTCAGTACAAAATGTGGCAGGCAGCTCACGGGGAGCACCGAGTCTCTTGTTATTCTGTGAATTGTCGCAGTGAAGTAGTTTCGTTAATGAACCTGGCATCCTCCAATTCCTCTGTAAAATGTATATTACTAGACTATTCTGGCCATGCCTTTCTGCTAATGACCTGAACAGACATCTACCGTCGCCTTTAATATTCTTGTAACATCTGTAATTGAGGTTCGCTTCCAACTCATATTTTGAATCATCGTTTTGTGATCACACACAACCTCTAAGAAAGAATGCTAGTGGCAGCGGGGCAGGTCAATTGGCTCCTGGGCGCAAGCGTGTCCCAGATGACTCGCTCTGGTGAAATAAATCTTCACATTTATTTTAATCCACGGATGACAGATCAAGTCAGTTGGGGCTCAATGGATAATGCATAACGTGCCTAGTGTCTCAATCCAACAAAGTCGTCGTGGCACTATTACTTGTCAATATATTTCAGTCTTAAAGGGGAGAAGCTTGAAGATTTACATGAGCGTTAGTCTCGCGATTATGAGCCACGAAACCACCATTTTGCGTCGAATCTGACCCACAGGACCTAATATTTCACTTTGAAAATCTCACGTCATTAACCAAGAATCGAACCCACTACCCCTTGGTAAGAGGCAAGCAATTTAACCACTGCCCCTTCACTCCTCCTTTCAGTTTTAGTGAAAGGTGAAATTTGACCTTGGTACTGTACCCTTATTCTCGTGGACAGAACCTGTTGAATCCGATGACCAAGCTGGATCATAGAATCTGGAAGTAGCCGGCTAGAAGAACCCCAAAATCCTACCAACAAGATCAACCAGGAATAGGGATACACAAAGATGTAAGAATGCGTTAACAGAAACCAATGGAAACAGGAAAATAAACTAGCTCAAAACGGAAAACTCGAGAATCAAAAGAAAATCTCGTGGTGAAAGACTTACGTTGGGAAAATATCAAACACTGGCCTTCCTAACACATCCTTGCATTAATATAAATCACCGCATCGGAAAGAATTTAAAATAAAATATTAGTTTATTAATCGAAGACAAACGAAGTAAATGATGACACTCAAAAATTTCAAAGAAAATGTTTCGTCAATGATTATGTTAATTTCGATGCAATCTTGCATCTGACGTTGCTAATACAATAGGTATGAGAAACTATCCACCAAATATTGATTTACCCTAATTTATACACGTAATTGTCCATAAAAAATATTTACAGTTATGTACAGTGTTAGTCATGTCTGAATCCATGTAAGATTCACGTCATCCAATTATAATTATTAGCGTTAATTTCATAGTTGTTGCTTCATCACATCCAGTCTTATTTGACAAGCAATTAAGCTGAGCAAACGTGAATTGTAATATCTGTGAGTAATATTAAGTACTTATACTCCAAGAGTGTTATTGTAAGTTTCCCTTACGATTCGTACCGTAAAAATTATTCAACATGATCCATATTTTTATCAATAAATACCTTCACCTCAAATTTCAATTATTAAAAGATTCCTAAACGGTTTCTAACAAGATTGCTCGTGCTCAATCACAGAGAAATAAGACAAAATTACATCATAATCAATCCATCAACTTTCGTTGTGCTTGCATTATAGCTCATTAAATTCATCAATAATTTTACCATTCTCACTATATTTCACATTACTTCACACGTAATTCCAACATTTTTCATAATAATCGACGACATTATATTACCACATTATAATTCCATTCAACCACTTGTTGACCCATCTAAATACAATAATTATTTAATATAAGTATGCTGTAATTTCATCTACCACTTCAAAATTTCTCAAATATCAATTCTGCATTATGAATTGTTATTTAGTATATGTTCGTGACCATATTATGTTGAAAATCATTCGAAATATTCCTTTGTAAAATTCTTAACCATCTCGTAATAGTAATAAAATTATTCAAAAATGACCAACAAAACAATGAGTAAGTTATTAGTATTAATAAGAGTCAAAACAATTCAATCTGAAAAATCGAAATATGCCAGCCAGACCTTTCATGAGGTTCGATCAATCCTACTCCATGGAATTTATTTCATATGTTAACTGATTTTAATTTTAAAATATTAGAAATTATCGATCCTTGAAATAGCTGGCAATGATCTTCGATCAATGAAAATAGGAAAAACTGAGATGATTCTAAACCAAGAAATCATGACCTTAAATTTCATTCGAGAATTGAAGTCTTCTAAAAAATAAGGAATGAAAATATTAATGCAGAATTCAAAAAATCTTATTTAGTTCAGATCTATGTTTCAAATCGACGTATTATTTCAATTATGAAAAAGCTCTTCTATTTCAACGTAGCTTAGAGCAAATCTTCAAAATTATTCGTGAATGATTCCTGCAGAATGTTCATTAATATCATTCGAAAATATATTCTTCTTGTAAACGCATTCTTCTTACATACGCAATCTTCTTCCTATCGCAAAATCTTCTCAACCTTTACAAATCATCATAACGAAATGCCAAAATAAAAATAGACGAAATTCCAAAGTATTAAATTCAAAAACATCAAAACTACCAAAAGTAAAGTGAAAGATGCATTCGTAATCGAATCAAAATCATGGTAAACAAATAGCTAAAAATTATAGAAGCGTCATAATTAAACTATTGTTCACTTCAACATATTATAGAAATATGTTGAAAAAGGTTACTCCACAAATATCTCTACATGTACTGTCTACATAACGAAAATCTTCCCAGCTACCTTGTGATGGCTTTCTGATGAACGTGCATATGGAATTCACAACCATTCCTACTCCAATCGACACCTTGTTTCCGAAATGCTTTTGACCCTCCTGGCATCGAACTGGGAAAACGAACTTCTTCCCCCTGCTCGTCCTTCCTCAAATAGTCAGTGGCATGTCTCCTGGACAACCCTTGGATCTCGTTCGTAGCTCTCTTGGTTGGCAACAGTATTCCATCTCAGAGTGCTATTTGTAGAATACGCTTCGCTCACTTTGTGGTAATGAACAGTGTTTCGAGCCACGTCTCAAAACGTATTCGGACCCGAATGTAACACTTGGGGCGAATAAATTGCCGGAACAATATTCGCGCGCACACAAACAATTAATCAACGTATGCATTTAAATTATATACATTTATTACTATAGGCTACACACAACATATTGATATTATTTCGTTATTGCGCTGCGAGAAGCTGCGGCTTGTGCGTGCTGCCAGTAAGGCACGGCTTAACAGAGTGTGTCCCAAAGGCCGCGTAGAGGGCTGAGGGTCGACAATAGAATGTCACAGTGATGCCAAGCATCCCCATCACCACATGTTGTCACGTCTTGTTTCCTCACAACACTGTCCACTTACTGACACTGTCTCCAACATACCGCCCACCTAAATGTACTACATTTAAACACAAACATGAATGATGGGCACACCAAATGTTCACTGAGAAAACAACACTAACACAAAAGAAAATTACACAGCAAAAATATATATGTTACGCTCAAAGACCGAATTCGCTCAATGACCGAAATTTTTACCCACGACGCGACGTGGGAACGACAAAATACTCACAACGCGACGTGGGTACCGAAATTCGATCATTGGCCGAAACGGAATGCCCACGTCGCGTTGTGGGTAATCCTGTTTGCTCAAAGACCGATGTAAACTTCACTTCGGAGATTGAGCAATGCAAAAATACCCACGTCGCGTTGTGGACAACGTGGCTTGCCCACAACGTGTTGTGGGTATTTTGCTTTTGCGCAAAGACCGAAATGACATCATATAGTCGTGAGCGTGTACAGACTTGTCTGCGAGTCCGCCACCCTCCCCTCCACTCCAAGCTGTTACTGTCACTAGTCAACACGAAGCACGTCCAGTGTCAACCCGCTTTGTAGCTGTGCATTTTAGTGAGTTTTTTAGTTAGTGTTTGTGTTTACTAGTTGAGTGAGATGGAAGAAGCATTCTATATCAAGCTGCAGGAGCTATTATGCACGAAGGACCTTGAGTCGGGTCGCACGTTCATCATGGACAGAGCTCGTTACGACGAGATTATCAATCAAGTGAAGGAGGCGAAAGAAAAGAAGAAGTGTGGAGGAACTCTGAACTCAAAAGAGTATCGTCGCATAAATCGTTTCGACGTTATTCATATCGGAAGTGTTCAAATGTTGATAGAGAAGTCTGTGGGTGACTTGACTGACATAAAATACTTTTACCGATACGAAGAAATTTTCGGAGCAATACATGCAGCCCACTTGAATACAGGACATAAAAAAGAAAAAGCCTTGGAAGCTGAACTAAAGAAGAAATTCTGCAATATCACCAGAGAAGTTATAAAAATATATTTAGATATATGTGAGGCCTGCGCTTTGAAGAAAAGATCAATTAAGAAGGGACTTGTTAAACCAATGGTTATGTCTGCTATGAATTCTCGATGTCAAGTAAGTTTGCATTTTACAAATCTGCATTATTTACACACCTGCCTGATATAGTACCATGAACTATATGTAAAATCACGTAAGCTACAATATTTAGGTAGTTTACACCTACTATCGGCTGTTTTCATAATAATTGATTCATAAATGCGGCGTACATAATAATAATCGTTGCTGTATTCTTAATACCTTAAAATTATCCTTTAGGAAACTAACTAAATAACTATTTTAATGTGTTTTTTAAAACGTAGACAGCGTTTCTGTCGACTAGAGTTCGTTTGGCTAAAATTCGAAGTAGTTTCCGAAGTACTCAAGTGTGAGAAACAAATTAATAACAGGTAAAAGTATACAATTACCTTGTCACCCTTAAAAAATTTACTATTAAGATATGTTATAGGCAATGAACTGAAAATTGTAGATAAACATGATGTAAAGGTCGGAAAATGAAAAAGGGGAGTAAAATGGTGTTTTTTCGTTTTTTGCAATTTTATGCAACTTTTGCGTTTTTAAGCTGATTTTAACGACCTTTTTTTTCTTTCCCATGTTTTACGACGTTGCCAATACGATGGGATACACAAAAAACTGCCGTGGAACGAACATTGATTTTTATTGAAGATTTTTTAAGCTTTTTGTGATGTTAGGCTAATTTTTGCGTTTTCAATCCGATTTTGACCAAAACAAGTAGTTCCGTGAAGAACTATACAGCCTATTTTCATATATCCTACTCATATTAATTGCCTCTATCAACACACAAAATTTCAGTTTGATTGCTATGTTAGATTCATAGATACTGATAACCGACTAAATATTGCAGATGGTAGCCAGGTTGGATTTTTATTTATGTACTATTACATGAAGATTATTGTGTACGTGTGGTTTTCAGACTTCAATCGCATTTTTAGGACACAAGAAGTAAAAACGAGATTTTAAAATTTCGCACAGCTGCCATCTTGTTGTTATGAAAACAATTGAAATAAATTAGATACCAGTGGATTAACATTTGTATAAGCATTAACGTGCAAAAATTCACTGCAATCAGATGGTTAAATCGCGAGAAACGTCCATTTAAATATGTATTGTTCGAGTCGCCGCCATGTTGGATTTGTGCTCACCAGGTTACTGAAAGTCATATAGGTGAATTTATGTTCATAGCCTCTATGAATATAAGAAAAATCAGTTTGATTGCTGGAAAAGATTCTTAGATATTGAGAACCGTCAAAATATTTCGGATGCTTGCCATTTTGGATTGTTATATGTATAGGCCATAGAGTTATGTACCATTAAAGGAAAATTATTGCGTAGCTTCATTATTCAAACTTTCACTTTGATCGCATGATTACGACACAGGAATAAAAACTTAATTTAAAAATTTCGCGCAGCCGCCATCTTCAGTTTATGTAAACAATTGAACTAAATTAGATGCCAGTGAATGACAATATGTATAATCATTTACTGTACCACATTTAAATGCGCTCATATGATTAAATCACGAGAAAAATGTATTAGAATGTTTCAAATTCGCTTGGCCGCCATGTTCGTTTCGTAGTTAACAGGATTTGGAAAGTTGCATGGATAAACTTGTAGTAGTGCTCTTTATCACTGTACAAAATTTCAGGTTGATATCATAAATAGTTTCGGAGATATTGATTGCTTGTGAAATATTTCGCACAGCCGCCATTTTGAGGTTATGTAAACAATTGAACGAAGTTAGATGTCGGCGCATTACAATGTATATAAACATATACTGTGCCAAGTTTCATTGCGTTTGGTTGGTTAAATCGCGAGAAACGTCCATATAAAAGTCGCAACTTCGCTTGGCCGCCATGTTCGGTTTGTAGTTACCAGGTTTTCAAAGGTCATATAAGTGAATTTCTAGTATTTCCCTTTATCACCATACAAAATTCCAGGGTGATATCGGTAATAGTTTCGGAGATATTGAATGCTGGTGAAATAATTCGCACAGCCGCCATGTTGGATTGGTGAGACGTAACAAAATTTGAAGGGCACGGTCGGGGTCGCCCGGAATAGAGCTATGAACTTACCGAGTTTCATTGAAATCTCTCCAACAATTTAGATTTTATTAGGGGGGGGGGGGGAGACACACACGAATCACACACACACACACGCACACACACACGGACAAAAGGTGATCTCATAAGCCTATTTTTTCAAAATTGAAAATAGGCTAAAAATACCGTGTTTTTTCAACATTTTTGATAAAATGGGACACTAAAAACACTTAACAACGCCACAAACACCGCAATTTGTTATTGTTCTATTATTTTTTATGATAAACTAACTTAACCTAACCGACCACATAACATCGGAGGCCACTCTTCTAAGGCTGTTGGCAAGTTATATGCGAGTTATTCAGCTTTAAAAACCATACTTTTATGACTTACAAGCACTATTCGCCAACAGATTTTGAAGAGTGGCCGCCGACATGACGGTGAGAAAGTTTAGGTTAGAATATAAAAAAAACTTATTAGTCCGTCCGTGTTTTGATAAAAAAAACAATATTTGTTCCACAGCAGCGTTTTGTTGCGTATTACATCGTTTTTAATTATAACCTAATCTAACCGACCTAACTGAAACGTCGGCGGTCATTCTTCTAAGTCAGTCGGCAAGTTCTTTGCAAGTTAGTCAGCTTGAAAAACCACACTTTTATGATTTACAAGCACTATTTGCCGACATATTTAGAAGAGTGGCCGCCGACAAGACGTGGTCGAAAAGGTTAGGTTAGGTTAGGTTATAATATAAAAAAACCTTAATAGTCAGTCCGTGTTTTGATTTAAAAAAACATGTTCGTTCCATGGCAGCGTTTTTTGTGTATCCCATTGTATCAAAAATGTCAAAAAACATGGGAAATAAAAAAAGTTAAAGTTGGCTTAAAATGCAAAAGTTATGTAAAATCTCAAAAAACGAAAAAAAAACGCCGTTTTACCCCTTTTTTTCACTTTCCGACCTTTAAAACGTGTTTATCAATCATTTTCAGTTCATTGCCTATAACATATCTCAATAGTATTTTTTTTAAGGGTGACAAGGTAATTGTATACTTTTACCTAATAACATTGAAATGTAATATCAATTTTAGAACCAAATAAAACTGTTCCTAACAAGCCAAATAATGCCTGCATAAGAAATATTTTTAGAATTATTATTGTCAAAGTTACAACAACTTGTGTACAAGGGTTTGTCAAATACCTCGGAAAATCAATGTTTTTAAATACAATAATCGTTTTCAAAACATGAAAAAAAATTAAAACAATAATCCGTTCTAAATTTCTTCATTAATCTAGTATTAACATGTGGTCATGTTTGTAAAAACTGAAACTTTTTAAACGTATTTATAACGGAGTTATGACTGGGCAAAGTGACTATAATAACAAATCTAAAAATAGTTGGGCCGCTAATAATTTTTTATGAAAACTATGCTACTTACTTATTATATTTCCTTAGGTTGATCTTATCGACATGAAGTCTGAAGCAGATGGAGAATACAAGTTCATACTCAACTATCAAGATCACCTGACAAAGTTTGTGATTCTTCGACCACTGAAAAGAAAAACGGCTGATGAAGTGGCAGAAGTCCTCCTGGACATATTTTGCATATTTGGTGCACCGAACATTCTCCACGGAGATAATGGAAGGGAGCTTTGTAATAAGGTAAATTTTTATAATCAAATCTACTTTAAAATAGTTATAAACTCAACCAAGGAATGGTAATCTGGTGTAATCAATCATTTTGGTGTAACTTTCAGATAATCGAGACTTTGGCGACAAAATGGAGTGCTATCAAGCTCGTCCACGGGAAACCATGACACTCGCAAAGCCAAGGATCTGTCGAACGGGCCAACCAAGACGTAGGGACAGTTTGGTAGCTTGGATGGCTGATAAAGACACTTCTAATTGGGCGAACGGTCTAAGAATTGTCCAGAATACCAAAAATAATAGTTACCACTCGGAAATAAAAATGACACCTTATGAAGCTATGTTCGGCGCCCCACAGAAGAATGGCCTACGTAGCTCCATCTTGACTGAGGAGGTTTGCAATCGGATTGTGAGTGAAGAAGAGCTGGAGCAGGAACTCACGTTTGTTAAAAATAGCATAAACGAAAACGATATGACACAAGATAATGATGAACTCGTGGACAATGCTATGCTAGATCAAAATGAAGCTGAATTCAATGAAAGAAATATGTTGGTTTGCTCTGTATGCGATCAGACTATTGGTGACGATGAGTGTGCTATGGCAACTGAGAAATGCTTTGAATGTGGGCAAAAATTTCATATAGGATGCTTTCCAACAACTGAACTTGGTTCTGAATTGCCCCTTTGCTCTCTTTGCTCAAAGAAATCTGCAGTTGAAACCGCCAGGGGAAAGTGCAAATTGGGACTTGGGTCACAGGCTGAGAAAATGTTGAAAATTTCGGGTAAAAAATTATCTTCTGTGTCTGTTGGTGACAATGTAGTTGTTCAGATTCCTGAAGTAGACCGTGGCCGGCTGGCCCCGCGATATATCATGGCTGTTGTCATGAACGTTGACGAGGATCACCACACACTTGGAACAAAACATGGGACCCTCGACAAACAATTCTCTAGGAACCAATTCCAACCAATAAAAAACAAATTCCTGAAAACTGATGAAGTGCCTGAACCTTTCATCAACGTCAGGCAAGAAGCGGTGGTGTCGTCAGGGTCTAAACAAGGGTTTGTTAAATGTGGATGTAAACAAAGGTGCACAGGAAAATCCTGTAAGTGTTTAAAATCAAATGTAAAATGTAACTCCAAGTGCCATAGCAGCACCACATGCGCAAATAAATAAACAGTTCTTACATTTGGCCTGTTTGCCATCTCTTGATGAATACAGTACATTTGCATTTGTCAGTTGGCACAGGCTAGAGTAAAAGGTGGCTTTTCACCGATGTCTCAGTCTCACTCATGGCTGTGATTATATGGAAGCTACTGAGGTATGGGTGGTGCTTAGTAATGGCATTCGGGGCACAGTCAGTGCCTGTGAATGCTGTGAAAGGTTCTACTCATAGGGTTAGGACTACTGTTCTGACTCAGTGAGGAAAGCAATGGCAAACTACCTCACTCCTCTTCTTGCCTAGAACGCCTCAAAATAGCGCTGCCTTGGGTTTCTGTGGGTATTTACTCGCATAACGTAACGGCGGTACTTTTTGAGGATCCAACCAGCCTTTGGGCTGACTACCTAACAGACAGACAATGAATGTATCGTGATAAACATAACTTTAAATACGTTTTTCTTACATTATAGTATTTAATTAAAATTTTCTTTTGAGTCATATATTTTTAAGGTTTACAATGTCAAATGTGTTATAAAGCAATAAATTTCTTTATAATATGTAACATACTTTATAACATTAATTATAACATTTTCTTTAAAACATTAATAAATGTTCATTATGTTGAATGAATGTTTATTTCCAAACCAACTTCTTTTTTACTATAGTTTGCCGATAAGGTATCAAACAACTTAACTACTGTCGTTGGGTCATTTTGGACTTTGCGCAAAAGCAAAATACCCACAACGCGTTGTGGGCAAGCCACGTTGTCCACAACGCGACGTGGGTATTTTTGCATTGCTCAATCTCCGAAGTAAAGTTTACATCGGTCTTTGAGCAAAGAGGATTACCCACAACGCGACGTGGGCATTCCGTTTCGGCCAATGACCGAATTTCGGTACCCACGTCGCGTTGTGAGTATTTTGTCGTACCCACGTCGCGTCGTGGGTAAAAATTTCGGTCATTGAGCGAATTCGGCCTTTGAGCGTAACATATACAGTCACAAGAGCACACGTCACGGTGCAGGTAGGGGGCATATACATGTCGTCCGTCCTCTATGTAATCTCAGTAATTGATTAATCACCTTCAGCGTGAAAATTGTGATACTTATCGCTCCCTTTCCATCTATGGAGTGTTGACCTTGGCAGTCATCTGCTAGCACGAGACATAACTGGAAACACGCCTGGCCAATGTAGTTGTTGCGGGATAGTATCAGTTCTCCTTAACCAGCTGTAATCCAGTTTGCGTATAATAATCTCGTACATTGAAAACATCGCGGCTCTGCGTTAAAATATCCAAACCAAAATTGCTTTAATCTCACCAGGAAAATACTGGTCCAGTACATGATATATTCGCAATTATTTCCATACACAGATGGCAGAATCAAGTAAGTTGCACCTCAATTGATAATTCGTAACGTGCATAACTCAAGGCAATAAACGTTATCGTAGCACAATTAATTGACAAGTTATTTCAGTTTTTAGGAAAAGAAAAAGACCTGTGCTAGCGCGCTACTTCGAGCCTCACTGGTATCGAGAGAGCGTGGATTCGAATCCCACCTCGGCCATCCTAAAAATGGTTTTCCGTGGTTTCCCATTTTCACCCCCATGCTGGGACGGTTCCTTTCAACAGATTCACGGCCGACTTCCTTCCAATGTTCTTTCCCTGACCCTTTCTTAAATAGACCCAATTCAGCGGTCGCCTGGGCGACGGTAGAGGTGTGGTAGAGGAATGATCCCTCGCAAAGTCCGTGGGTGAAGCCTAGCTGGAAGATAAGTGATTAAAAAAAAGAAAATTGAAATTTCTTCCCTATTATTTTCTTCTTCTTCTTCTTTCGATTCGGCCATCTAAGGACCACGTCATTTCAACTGTTTCTTGTTGCATCGAGCTTTAACATCTTCCCAGTACTTTCTCATTAGTTCTCGATGCTGTTGTTTCCTTTCTGCAGTCCACTTCTTGCCAGTTGGAAGCTTTGGCTTTTCTTGGAAACATCGGTGTGCTGTCAGTTTTTGTTTAAGGGTGGCACGTTCCCAAATATCGTTGCCTGTAATTCCCACTTCTTGTAAATCTTTGTCCACCTCAGTGAACCAAGCTCCCGTGGTTTTCTTTTTGAGGAAGTAGGTGAAAATTCTATTTGTCAATCGTGCTGGGTTCATTCTTGTTATATGACAGTAAAAGGCAATTCTCCGTTTCCTCATGGTATCAGTTATTTTTAGCCTACTTTCGATTTTTGCAAAAAATGAAAGTAGACTTATGAGATCACTACAGGGCGAAAAAAGTGTGTCTGTGTGTGTGTGTGTGTGTGTGTGTGTGTGTGTGAGTGTGTGTACTCTGAATGTCTGTCACCCCCTATCAATTCGAACACGGTGAAACCGAATTGAACGAAATTTGGTACAGAGGTAGCATTAGTAAAGGGCACCTCAGTGTCATACTTTATATCGCCGCCATCTTTACCAAAACAGAATGGCGGCCACTCAAACGTTCAAAACGTAAAATCAAGTTACGGCTAAACTAATCATCCGATCTCTACCAAATTTGGTGACAACATACCTTTATATAGGACGCGTCTTTCATTCAACATTCAAGGTCATCGGCCGTACCATTTCAGGATGGCGGCCGTGTGAATTATTCAACCATTTTAATCAATGGCTTAAGACCCACCAATTCCGATTATCGAGCCTAGGGTGGTTTAAGCTATCCTGAAGGTCGTGATCCGTTATTTATTATAATTTATTATTATAATATTATACTGTATGAGTGGCTTAAAAGAGCTGAGCTGTCTGTGTCACACCACAAGATGGCAGCTGTCCTCATGTGCCTGTCTTATATTTCAATAGTTTTAGTATGTTGTATGTGATATACCCTACTGATACAATAATATAAACTTTGTATGAAATTATATTTAATGAAGATGTACAGCTGTGAAGAAATCGTTTATTTAAAGTCATTATTTGCCAACAGGTTGTATCTAATGTCAGTTAAGAACACCATGATGTTAAGGATAGGATTAGCTCTGGGCTAGCGTGTTAGTCTGTCACGCAGTCGACTGGGGATCGACTACTGCTGCAGTTAACTTTTTTTTCTTGAATTCTTTTACAAATGATGTGCACGAGCTCTTTCCACAGATACTGAATAAGATGTCATTTAGCTCAAAGGAGAAGCTAATATATACACTCGTTTATTAATAAAATCACAGCCCCAGCATCGCAAATAAACAGAAGACATTAGGAAAAGGAGAATAGAAGAACTAGATACACGTTGTCATTAACCACAGCCTTCTTAATGCCTCTGTACGGTGCTGTCCTCTTGTGGGTTATGTGGGTAATATTGTTCCAAACTTACCGCTGTGTAAATACCTGGCCTCCTGAAGTATGGCAATTTTTTTATACTGGTAGTTCAACTATTAGCCACGATCGCGCTCCGATTACCTTTAAACACTGCCAGCTGGATCGCCTCCCTCTTGGCTACTTTAAACTGTCTACTCATTCAACACCCTTAGGCCACTGCCATCGTAGTACATTACGATGGCAGTGCATAGGCGTACAACATAAAGATTAATTCACTGATAGGTCGCAGCACCAACCTACTGTGATCGGCGTGGATTTTTAAAGGGGAAGATACCCAGAACGGAAGATTCTTAACTTAGCAGGCTGGCTTAATATAGAGATTAACGGACGTGAATGCATTACAATAAGTTAGTAGTTTTGTTATTCAATCATCATAAAGTATACAATATTGATTTTGACACTTACTGGCTAATTATCAATATAAAAGAAAACAAACAATACATTGTGGTAGAGGTGATTGTGTTAGGGATGAGGACAAAGAGTTATAAATATACCCATACATTTAGGAGAAAGTAGGCTATATGTTCTTTGCTGAACATCTTGTTACCACATGGGTGTAAAGTTCGTCGTTGTGCCGTCTCCTACATTCCCCATTTTCTTTTATCGGACCCAAGATTTTTCTTAGAAATTTTCTTTCCTTCACTTCCAGATTCTCTGTTAGTCCCTTGCGATGCATTGCAAGGCACTCTGCAGCATACAAAGCCTCTGGGCGGATGACTGTTTGGTAGTGTCTTAACTTGGCATTTGTCGATATGGATTTCATGTTGTAAATGGCCTTACTTAGATCATATGCCATTTCCATTTTCCTGATTCGTGACTCGAAAGCTGCCTTCTCGGAGAGATTGGGGTCTATCCACTCGCCCAAATATTTGAACGCTTTCGTTTGCTTGATTTTCCCCTGTCCTATATCCAGCTCTTTTGGCGCTAGCTTGATATTAGTGATGAATTCTGTTTTTTTCAAAGGAGATCTTAAGGCCCGTTTTTGCTGCTTGAATCTAAAGTTCATTAATTTGCTCTGCGGCTGCATCGAGGGAATCTGAAAAAAATGCGAGGTCATCTGCGAATGCTAGGCAGTCAACAATCAGGTTCTGTTTCATGGAGCCCAATCTGACTCCATTTTCAGACTTGTTAATGTTCATTACTTTTCGCCACTGCCGGATGACTTTTTCGAGCACACAGTTGAAGAGCAAAGGTGATAGTCCATCTCCCTGTCTTACACCAGTCTTGATTTCGAAGGGCTCTGAAATTTCTCCCCTGAATTTCACTTTGTAAGCAGTGTTGGTTAAGGTTTTCTGAATAATTGCTCTTGTTTTGTTGTCCAGTCCCAGTTCTTTCAGGGTGGGTCGATCGATAGAGTCATACGCCTTTTTGAAATCAATGAAAGTCACTACAGACTGTTTGTTTCTAAGCTTCAGATATGAATGAATAGATTTAAGGTTCAAAATCTGTTCGGCACATGATCGTCCCTTCCGAAATCCCGCTTGATATTCCCCTAATTGTGGATCCAACTGTTCCTCTGCTCTAGTTTGAAGGGCTTTTGAAAGGATTTTGTATGTTATTGCAAGGAGGGAGATGCCACGGTAATTGTTCGCATTCGTTCTATCACCTTTTTTGTGAAGAGGGTAAAGCAGAGCTGATGTCCACTCAATAGGGAGTTCCTCCTTTTCCCATATCTCACTAATTATTTCTGTTAGCTTATCGATAGCTACGTCGCCAGCATGCTTCCGTAATTCGGCTATTATTGAATCCTCGCCTGGTGCCTTATTGTTTTTAAGGGACTGAATGATCTGCATAACTTCTTCTTTGGTTGGTGGTGTAGAGTCCGGGTTTGTATTTGGATTGTCTTCAAATGAGAATGAGGATGCTGGGCTTTCACAGTTAAGGAGAGTCTCAAAATAATTTGCCAGGATAGTGCATTGTCCTTGTCATTATAGGCAATTTTTCCCTCAGGATCTTTAAAGTGTAGGCTAGGTGGAGTGTATTTAGTGAGATTCTGTCTGAAGGTTCTGTAGAAATCTCGAGTATTGTTCTTCTTGAAGTCTTGATTAATCTTTTCCAACTGACTTTTGTCGTATGCACGTTTTACCCCCACGTATGGTTTTTGCAGCATGTTTCCTCACTAACAGAAAACTCTCCCAGTTATCTGAAATCTTCTGAGAGCTCCATCTCTGCCATGCTAGTTGTCTCTGCCTTATTGCTGCTTCACATTCACTGGTCCACCAGAGATGTTTCCTTCTTTTTGTTAGCAGGACTATCTCTTTAGCTGTCCTCACTATGCCACCTCGTAGTTGTTCCCAGTTCTGTGGATCCAAAGTGTTATATCGTGGGAGATACAAGATAAATAACATACACTTGTTAATATAACACAACGGTTTATTAAACACTAGTCGATACACAACGATACACAATGTGAACTAACTTGAGCGGAACTTTCGTCTGCAGTCCGCGGGTGCATATATACATAGTAGCTGGAAAGTTCCAGAATCGAATGTTCCAGATTGGAATGTTCTGGGCATAGTGACTAGAATGTTCGTGTTAACTCAAGTAGCCTAAATACAAAACACTGACTAGAATGTTCATGTTAACATAGCACTTTCTAGAATGTTCATGTAAATACACAACATTTCCTCCCTCTTTTAAATGGATGATTTAGGAATCAGGAGAGAATCTCAACGGTGGTCGGCGCTGGCGAGTACTCCTGCGGGGAATAAAAGGGGTTTGCGAAATAGGCGGTGCCCTGTCTACAGGTGTATCTGGTGTGGCTGGTGGTGTTTGGACTGTTGCTGGTGTCTCGGTGAAGCGAACTCGTCTCAGGCTCGGTGGCTTGGTCGGTTGTGCGGTGGCTTCGTCGGTTGTGCGGTGACTCCGTCGGTTGTGCGGTGGCTTGGATGGTTGCACGGTGACTTGGTCGGTTGCACGATGACTTGGTCTGTTGCACGGTGACCTTGTTGGTTGCACGGTGACCTTGTCGGTTGCACGGTGACCTTGTCGGTTGTATGGTGATTTGGTCGGTTGCACGATGACTTGGTCGGTTGTGCGGTGACCTCGACGTAGCCTGGTCAAGTTGAGTCTCGTGCGGAGATGAGGGTACCTTTGCTCCGTTGCTGTCATCGTTCGACTGGCGTAAGTGAATGGACGTTCTTGCCCGTTGCTGCGCTGGTGTGACAATATTGCGCCCAGGCCGGTCTTGCTGGCGTCCGTGGCCAACAGGAGTGGTAACGCTGGGTCATACTGCATGAGTACCTGGGGCGAGGTTAGGGCGTTCTTGATGTCTTTGTATGCCCTGTCGCCTTCTGGTGTCCAGATGAGAGGGTCCTTGAGCAGCATGTCTCTGAGTGGTCTGTCTCTGGTGGACAAATCGGGGAGGAACGAACTGTAGTAGGTTGCTTTACCAAGAAACAGTTGGATTTCTTCTGGTGTAGTTGGTTTCGGTGCATCACGTACAGCTCGGATGTGTGCATCCGACTTGTGGATGCCTGAGGCATCGATTTTGTGGCCAAGGGCTTCCAGAGAAGTTTGAGCGAAAACGCATTTGGCTCGGTTGAGTTTGAGGTTGTGTTGCCGAAACCGTTCCAGAGTGGTGCTGAGGGCCCGCATCAGATTTTCAAAGCTATCAGCAAAAACTATACTGTCATCGAAAAAACTTACGACGTTTGGGAGACCATGCAGGACTGTGTCCATTCGCCGCTGCC
The DNA here is from genome assembly GCA_946902985.2 of Meconema thalassinum. Taxonomy (NCBI): domain Eukaryota; kingdom Metazoa; phylum Arthropoda; class Insecta; order Orthoptera; family Tettigoniidae; genus Meconema; species Meconema thalassinum. The sequence goes on from OX336391.1 coordinate 223,223,102, forward strand.
AGATAGCGGGGATGTTAGCTGCTCCATATACTGCTCGCGTTGGGCTGATCAGACCGTGAGTTGGCGTGTTAAGCGTGAGAGCATGGCTGAACTCATCGTCGACCTCGAGATGAGTGTACGCGTCGGAGATGTCCAGATGGCAGAAGAGAGTGGCGCCGCGCATTCGGTTGAACAGATGTTCCACCTTGGGAATCGGATGTTCATCGATGATGATCCGCGGATTGAGAGTAGGCTTGTAGTTGCCTGTGATCCTCAGTTTGCCGTTCTTCTTGGCGACGACGTGCGTTGTCGATGCCCACTCAGAGTAGTCCACTCTTTTGTAGAAGCCAGATGCAATTTTCTTGTCGATTTCCTTGGCATAGGCATCGCGGAGGGCAACTGGTACGTCTCGAGCTCTGGCGAAAACAGGTGTGGCTCCAGCCTTCAGGTGCATCTTCGCTGGGGGACCTGAGATCTTCCCGGGGGTGTCTCTGAACACATCCTGGTAGCGAGATAGAATGTTGTCGAGCTGCTTCTGTTGTTCCAAGGTCAGAGCCTGCTTGTCTGAGAGCTTGTGGATTGGGTCAGATTTTGCGAAGAGGTGACCAAAGTCGATCTCCTACAAACTCTGAAATCCACTCTCGGCCAAAGAGCGATTCGACTTCATCGTCAACCACGTAGAGATTCAGGTTCCTGGTTGTGGTTCCGATGGTGGTGCACACTGACGTTTTGCCAATGCATTTAATCGGATGGCCAGTGTAACTGACGAAGTTACGATCGTTTCTCTGCAACACAAAACCTGGTTTGATCATACTTAGCTTTGATATGCTCATGGTTGAGCAGGGGGCGCCGGTGTCGAGTTCCATTTTGACGGTGGTTCCCTCTATGTTGACATCAACCAGTGGGTTAGGTGCTGCGTTGACCGATCCGATGACATCGATTTTGCTGAGGTAGTCCACAAGGTCGAGGTTTTCTGCTGGAAGCTCTTCTTCGGTCACATGGTTTGTTGTTCGATGTTTCCTCGATTTCGATCGGCAAACTTTTCTGATGTGACCTTTCTTGCCACACTTCAGGCACTCTGCGTTCAGGAACTTACACTGACTACGAGGGTGAGCTTCACCGCACCCTGCACATGTTGATTGGTTGTCCTGGGATGCACTCTGGTTTGCCTGGTGTGGCCATTGGTGCTGTCTGGTTAGGTTGTAAGACCCTTGACTTCGATGAGCTGACTTGCTGCGTGGCGGCTGCTGGTTGATGTTCTTCCTGGACATAGGCTTCTCGTATCCAATCCGATTGGTTGATTCAGACTTAGCGGCAGCTGTTTTGACCTCGTCGGTGGTAATGCGAGTAGCTTCGAGTGCGTGCGCGATTTCATATGCTGCGGTGAAGTTCTCTGGCTGTTTTGCAATAATCTCGTCGCACATTGCTCGTGATTCCAAACCTGCGAGCATTTGTTCAATTAACATGCGATCAAGAAATGTGCCATACTCACAAAACTTTGCAGCCTGCCGCAGTCTTAAGGTGAAGCTAGCGATGGTTTCTCCTTGCTTCTGCATTGCACTGCGAAATTTGATGCTCTCAGCAAACTTGTTGCGTGTGGCGTCAAAGTGGCCTTTCAGCTTAGATTGAATCTCGTTGTATGACAGAGTTTCCGGATTATTAGGACTCACCAGGATCTTCAGGGCATCATTGAGTTCAGATCCCATGTAAACCCGTGCAAAATGTGCGTGTTGATCCGCGGGTACCTTGCTCAAGTTGAGCGCCCTGGTAAAGCGAGTGAAATAGTCGGCTACAGTCGTCCCGTCGGTAGTGCGATACGGTTGCATTGTGAACTTTGGCGGTCGAGGTTCTGATGACGTTGTTGACCCTATTGCCTGTCGGATAGCGTCGGCGATCATTGCCGAGAATTGTTGGAGTTGCTCAGATGTTAAGTCCGGCATGGTGAAGATGAGTGGAGAACTGTATTTCTAACACGCACTTGCGATGAACTTAGTTCGGTGCACACACTCGCGTTGAGGTTAGAAAGTTCACTCGGTTTAGTTTCCAACACGCACTGCGATGAACGTCGTTCGGTGCAACACTTGCGTTGAGGTTAGAAAGTCACTAGGTTTCACAACGTTATTTATCTTATCCCACTTCTTGCACCACTGTTATATCGTGGGAGATACAAGATAAATAACATACACTTGTTAATATAACACAACGGTTTATTAAACACTAGTCGATACACAACGATACACAATGTGAACTAACTTGAGCGGAACTTTCGTCTACAGTCCGCGGGTGCATATATACATAGTAGCTGGAAAGTTCCAGAATCGAATGTTCCAGATTGGAATGTTCTGGGCATAGTGACTAGAATGTTCGTGTTAACTCAAGTAGCCTAAATACACAACACTGACTAGAATGTTCATGTTAACATAGCACTTTCTAGAATGTTCATGTAAATACACAACACAAAGTTTCAACCTTCTCAGTGAACTCGTGATTCAAGTGTAGCTTCTCTGTGTCAAACCTGTTGATCTCTCTTCGGCAGACCCTCCTGGTATTTCTTGGAAGAAATTTAACCTTGATTTTGGAAAGCTAATGATCAGAATCATGATTTACACTTCTCAGGGCTTTTACATTCTGGATCTCTCGGTGTGCCTTGCGTGAAATAGCGACATGATCGATTTGGAATTCACCAAGTTTTGGATTTGGAGAAGTCCACGTTTTCTGCTTTCTTGGCAGGTGTTTGAAAGCAGTAGATTTCATAACAAGGTTGAACGCCTTACAGAGCTCCAGAAGTCACTCTCCATTGTGGTTGGTTTTGTAATGAGCTGGGTAACTTCGTATAATGTTTCGGAATGTTCTTTCACGGCCAAGTTGAGCATTGAAATCACCGAGCAAGATAATCATATGTTTGTCCGGAATTTTAGCCATTATATCCTCCAGTTCTTCCCAAAATACATCAGTTTCTTCTCCGTCTTTTTTGTTTGCCTCATTAATTGGCGCATGTACATTAACCATAGTATACATTTTGATCTTGCATCGGAAAGTGAGGATTGCTACTCGGCTGTTAGGAGAACTGAAATCTATAACCGAGTCCAAAATTTTTCTATTTACAATGAATCCCGTGCCAAGGTGAGGTATGTTCTTTCCAACACGTTTACCAAATTTGCCTTTAAATATTCTGTACCCCTGAGACTCAAAAGGATGTTCATCTGTAAATCTTGTTTCTTGTACTGCCGTGATAAGAATTTGATGTTGGGAGAGAGTATCAGTGTGATACTTAAGTTTACAAGTCTTCAACGGTAGCAAAGAAGTTCCGATGTTTGTGTTTGATCTTTAGTGGAGTCCGACACTCCAAGCATTTTGGCGCAGGCTCCCCAGAATCCGAAGGCCTGCATGCATCGCTGAAAGCGATCAGCGATGGTGGACTGGTAACCACCTGGGGTAGTAGCTTTTGCTGAAATTTCCTCCATGCTTTCTTGAGACAGTTGAAAAACTGTAATTGGGGTCGGTGATATTTCACACCGGCCAAAGTACTACCAAGGTTGTGAGCCTTGGAGCCACCAGCACTGATCGGATCGCCGACCCAGTTTCCCGCTGGGAGTGGTTACCCAACCTTCCACTGGGTTGCTCGGCTTAACAGGGGACACCTCGGGTAGGTTACGTGCTGGAGTTGGAGTGAAAGAGGCTAAGTTGGATTCTCTTGCTGAATCCAATATGTTTGAGTTGCAGGTGACTAGCAACGACGCATTTCACTCCCATTTGCCCAGATCCACACGGACTCCTCCCAGGTTGATTCCTGAGACCCCCAATTACTTTATTATATAAGATAAGGCCTTTTGATAGCCGTAGCGCAGTAGGCAAATCATGATGAAACCTCTACGGGACTGAAGTGCCAATGTCCTGATGCCTAACTCAAACACACTTCCTTGTAGTAAGCGTAAACTTTGGTAGACCAACTCAATTGATTTATAATATAAAAAGCGTACATACATTTGTACAGGGCGTTCGTAAAATCACCGGACTCTAAATTTGTGAAATCGGTGCTCACGTATATGACAGAAAAAGTTGCCAAGAATGGTTGTGAGATGTTATAAGTAGGGACCGGATTTTTTGAAAATGCATAAGCGCATATGCAAATGCATATTTTGAGGGTTTATTGGACTTTCGCATATTCTGAATGTAATAGCATATATTGGCATATACCGTACAGTTGAAATTAAGTCTAATTTAAAACATCTTGAATAAAATAGATTTCTCCTACGTGTTGGACATCCCTTGTAAGCAACGTTCTGAGAAACAGATAACGAGATGAGTCAGATGACAGTAGGCCTACTCGTACTTGACGCAATGCTGCCTGGCTATTTGAAGAAGGAAATGGTGTGGGGCATGCCCTTCACCATCTCGACAGCCAGTAGGTGGGGTTACTTTTGTGAGGAGTTTCTTCAGTTAATGTGTTACTTTATTCTTAGTCTGCATATCCTTAACTCAAAAAGCCTAAGGAGAAGAGCAGCAGAAAGTATTTAAATCAGTGGGTGTGAGGTAATAGTGATAATTCAACTGATGGCGTTGTCGAAGTAAGCTCGAAGGAAGTGAAATGTGAAAAGAAATTAAACTTGTACAACATGCAAAAAAAAACGACTGCACATATTACGGCAAAAGAGGGAGAGTGAATATGATAGGCTTATTGTTAAGGGCATATTTTAGCCTGTTTTCATTTATGAAAAAGTAGGCTTATGAGATCACCTTATGTCCGTGTGTGTGTGCGTGTGTGATTCGTGTGTGTGTGTGTGTGTCCCTAATAAAATCTAAACGGCTGGAGCGATTTCAATGAAACTCGGTAAGTTCATAGCACTATTCCAGGCGACCCCGACCGTGCCTTTCAAATTTTGTTACGTCTCACCGATCCAACATGGCGGCCGTGCTAAATATTTCACCAGCATTCAATATCTCCGAAACTATTACCGATATCACCCTGGAATTTTGCACTGTGATAAGGGGAACTACTAGAAGTTCACTATGTGACTTTTGAAAACCCGGTAACTACAAAACCAACATGGCGCCCAACCGAATTTGCGACATTTATATAGACGTTTCTCGCGATTTAACCAACCAAACGTAATGAAACTTGGTACGGTATATGCTTATATAAATTGTAATGCACCGACATCTAACTTCGTTCAATTGTTTACATAACTTCAAGATGACGGCTGTGCGAAATATTTTTCCAGCATTCTATATCTCTGAAACTATTACCGGCATCACCCTGAACTTTTGTACGGAGATAAAGAACAATACTGGAAGTTCATATATGAGACTTTCAAAAATCTGTTGACTACAGAACGAACATGGCGGCCAAGCGAAATTGAAAGTTTTAAATAGACTTTTCTCGTGCTTTCATGATCCAAACGCAATGAAACTTGGTACAGCAAATGTTTATACATATTGGTGTCTAATTTAGTTCAATTGTTTACATATACTCAAGGTGGTGGCTGTGCGAATTTTAAAATTATGTTTTTACTTCTTGTTTCGTAATCATGCGATCGAAGTGAAAGTTTTAAATAATGAACCTACGCAATAATTTTCCTTTAATGGTACATGACTCTATGGCCTATACATATAACAATCCATCATGGCGACCAACAGAAATATTTAAACGATTCTCAATATCTACGAATCTATTACAACAATCAAACTGAACTTTTTAATGTTCATAGGGGCTATAAACATAAGTTCACCTATAGGACTTTCAATAACTTGGTGATCACAAATCCAACATGGTGGCGATGCCAAGTATAAATATTCACATGGACGTTTCTCGCAATTTAACCATCCAAGTGCAGCGAAACTTGGTACAGTAAATCCTTATACAAATGTTAATCCACTGACATCAAATTTATTTCAATTGTTTCCATAACCACAAGATGGCAGCTGTGCTAAAATCTCGTTTTTACTTCCTGTGTCTTAATCATGCGATTGAATTTCGAATACTAAACGTACACAATAGTCTTCATGTAACAGTACATAACTCTAAGACCTACATATATAAAAATCCAACATGGCGACCATCCGCAATATTTAGTCGGTTCTCATTATCTACGAATCTATTACAGCAATCAAACTGAAATCTTGTATGTTGGTAGTGGATATTAACATAAGTAGGATATAAGAAAATAGGCTGTATAGTTCTTCATGGAACTACTTGTTCAATTTTTAATGCATATTTTCGACAATTTCGGTGCATAATTGCTTGCATATTTTAATCATTTTAGTGCATTAATGTCCGGTCCCTAGTTATCAGACATGGTAGAATCAGCTGTAGACGTGTCATAACAATGCGGCTGTTGCCTTGCTTGTGCAGAGGGAGTCTCACAAGGTCAAGCGGGCAACAATGTATTTTACGCGCGCACAACGGGTCGCTTTATTAGAGGCTTATTATTATTATTGATTGCAAAGGTTATGAGAGCTGTGTGGTAAAATGCTGACAACTATTTCCTGATGAACCCTAACTAGGTACAGTAAATCTTCTTTGATTGATCTTGTACGCAGGTTTCGTGTAACAGACTTCGTAGGTGATAGAGAGACCTGAATTAATTACTGATACTTTCCTTCGCAATGTTTGGCAGCGCATTGAGAGATCTTCACGAGAAATAATACCAGCAACTTCGAAAAAGTGTCACAAAACATGTGTAAGCGTGTACATTTGTGCCTGGAAGAATGGGTGGTCACTTTCAACATCTCTTGTGAACTGGAACTATGGGAACAGAATATGTGGAAAACGACTTAGTGTTATGTCTGAACATTGTTACTCTCAGCACTTCCAGAATACTTCCTCCGGAGTTAAAAATTTTGTTCTTCATTTGAAAGTATGAGGAACTATTGTGTGTGATCACTAGATTTGTGTCTGTAATACAACGTCAGTAAAAAGATCCGAAATATTGAGACCGGTGACTTTACGAACACCCTGTATATTATAAGTAATAGGATTTAATGAAACACCAAGCATAAAAATTGAACAAAAATTAGCAGGAAAAATTAATCTGCTTTGGTGGGATTTTCGAACCACTTAATTGGTAACATCAGCCATGCTACCCCCTAGACCACCATACATAACTTCGGGACAACTATGTACCCTAACTTGGTTGGTTCCTCAGTTTAGGGACTGCGACAACGCGGTCATGTAGCCCGGTGAACTTTGGGTGTGTGTAGAATATGCCTGATAACCGGTGTTAATTGTGATGCCTGTATTGGTGTGTGTTATCTGTTTTAGGTAGATTTCATTAGAAAGCTGACCATTGCAATGGGTACCATGTTTCGACTTCCGGAAAATTTCGACATATCTTCGCGTTTCACATCCTCTTGACCCCAAAACCACCGTCAGTTCAAAAGTATATACACACATCAAAAAAAGTTTTGCATCACCTCGGTTCCAAGAGTTCCGGAACCGTTAAATACAAAGGGAATAGAGATCAACACAAACAACATTTCAGCTCGTTTTATTGCTCATGAGACCCACACATTGCATGTTGTACCATCATACAGCTAGACTTTCAGCATTTGTGGTCCAGATTGCAGTACACACCACTACCTCTAATACCCAGTAGCACGTCCTCTTGCATTGATGCATGCCTGTATTCGCCGTGGCATACTATCCACAAGTTCATCAAGACACTGTTGGTCCAAATTGTCCCACTCCTCAACGACAATTCGGCGTAAATCTCTCAGAGTGGTTGGTGGGTCAAGACGTCCATAAACAGCCCTTTTCAACATATCCCAGGCATGTTCGATAGGGTTCATGTCTGGCGAACATGCTGGCCACTGTAGTCGAGCGATGTCGTTATCTTGAAGGAACGCATTCACAAGATGTGCACGATGAGGTCGAGAATTGTCGTCCATGAAGACAAATGCCTCTCCAATATTCTGCCGATATGGTTGCACTATGGGTCGGAGGATGTCATTCAGGTATCGTAAAGCCGTTTCGGAGCCTTCCATGACCACCAGTGGCGTAGGCCTACGTCGGCCCCACATAATGCCACCCCAAAACATCAGGGAACCACCACCTTGCTGCACTCGCTGGACAGTGTGTCTAAGACGTTCAGCCTCACCAGGGTGCCTCCAAACACGTCTCCGACGATTGTCTGGTTGAAGGCATATGCGACACTCATCGGTGAAGAGAACGTGATGCCAATTCCGTGGGGTCCATTCAGCATGTTGTTGGGCCCATCTGTACCGCGCTGCATGGTGTCGGGGTTGCAAAGCTGGACCTCGCCATGGACGTCGGGAGTGAAGTTGCGCATCATGCAGCCTATTGCGCACAGTTTGAGTTGAAACACGACGTCCTGTGGCTGAACGAAACGCATTATTCAACATGGTGGCATTGCTGTCAGGGTTCCTCCGAGCGGCAATCCGTAAGTAGCGGTCATCCACTACAGTAGTAGCCCTTGGGCGGCCTGAGCGAGGCCTGTCATCGACAGTTCCTGTATCTCTGTACCTCCTCCATGTCCGAACAACATCGCTTTGGTTCACTCTGAGACGCCTGGAAACTTCCCTTGTCGAGAGCCCTTCTTGACACAAAGTAACAATGCGGACGCGATCGAACTGCGGTATTGACCTTCTAGGCATGGTAGAACTACAGACAACATGAGCAGCGTACCTTCGTCCTGGTGGAATGACTGGAACTGATCGGCTGTCGTACCCCCTCCGTCTAATAGGCCCTGCTCATGCATGGTTGTTTACATCTTTGAGCAGTTTTAGTGACATCTATGAACAGTCAAAGGGACTGTATCTTGGATACAATATACACAGTCAACGTCTATATGCCGGAGATCTGGGAACCGAGGTGATGCAAAACTTTTTTTGATGTGTGTATATCACTTTCTTGTGGACACGATAACTACCGCAATTTTGTACCAATTACTTTGAATTTTTTACATAATATGTATCCATATAAGGTCTCGGTGGAGTTCGTTAATGGGCACAATCGGTCGAAGGGGGTGAAAATGGGGGCATTTTTTTCTCGAAAAAGTGAAATATCGCTATAACTTTCTTAATATGTGTAATATTGAATCCATTCAAAGTTCATACTATGTGTCGGATAAGGCCCAACAATTTATTTTAAAAAGTTTTTTGATAGCACCAACCATTGACCAAAGGGGTGGGAAAAAGTGGGTTTTTCAAGAAACATTAATCATATCTCTCTTAATAGGCACTATATCAAAACCATACAAAATGGACAATATTCCCCTAATAATTACCTAAAACTTTTATTTGAAACAATTTTTGATATGACCTACCATTACGCCAAGGGATGAGCAAAATGATTTCGGAATTATAAGAAAATGCCAAGAGTCATCAATGGTTGCCATGACAACACTACTAAATTGATGAGGGATGAGCCATCAGACGTTGCCATGACAACGCCATTGCACGAGATCACATTCAGTTTTCCATCTGACTCTGTGGGAAGCGCCTTCGGTGACGAAACTGGTCGCATGCTGAACTTCTATGCCCAAGGTCACGGGTTCAAAGCCGGCCGAAGTCGTCGGATTTTCTAAGAGTGCCAAAAATCCCTCAGTATGCTTTCCTTCGTAGAAGTTCCAACGTTCGTTGCGAGTAGCTGGTTGCGGTGGCATCTAGTAGCCAAGTAGACAGCTATGTGTCGTTGACGGTAGTATTTGATAGCAAAATTAGGAACTACTACTTGAAATTGACCTCTGCAGTCCTTACCTGAATCACAATTAACACCGTTTATCACACAGATTATACACACACCCAAAGTACACTGGGCTACATGACCGCGTTGTCGCAGCCCCTAAACTGAGGAACCAATCAAAATCTCTGCGGGAGATAAAATTTTGGGTGAAGAAATAAAAGACCATTAGATAGTTACACATCAGTGACGAAACCTTGCATAAGGATAGTGTGACCACAAGTAGGCCTATAACAAGAAGTTCCGTGACGAACAAAAGAGCCTACTTTTCTTAAAATTTAAGATTAATGCCAATGATTAATCAATATGGATCTATTTAGAATAATGACGGAATTAAGTTGGTAATATCGAAATTTCTAATTAGTTCGAAATACTGTATGCCTGGCATAATGTAGCCTAATAGAGCACTACAATTGGCAGCCCTGGTGGCTGAATATATTCTTAGTTCCATCTCTTAAGGTACAGAATACAAAATTTGGTTGAAGTCCAAAGGATAGGATGGATGTTACATGCAGTTAAACATTGGATCTAACAGCACGCGTAAAATCATATTGGCAACAATGTCATGCATGTATTGGTCAGAAATTATCTGAAATAATATGGTCTATTGTTGTGCCATTTTCGAATGAAATCCATTAGTTAGTATATAAGTTACATGCATTTTAAAATTGGACCTATCAGCAGGCTTAAAATCATGTTGGCAGCACTGACGTATATTAGTCACTCCAAATTAATCTAGAATGTCAGGTACTATACGTGTGCAAAGTTTAGAGCTATTGGCTTGCATACTTCCTGATATATTGATATGAGGGTAACAAAAATAGAGATAGCATTTATTAACAGTTGGCAGCCCTGGTTGCTCTTAAGAATACGCATAGTCATATCTGTTACTGTACCCATAGCACATATGAAATTTGGTTGAAATCCAATTGATAGTATTGAAGTTGCATATGTTTATAAATTTGTCTTATCACCAGGCTTAGAATCATGTTAGTTGCACTGACGTATATACGTTATTCCAAATTAATATAGAATGTCAGGTACTATAACTTACGTGTGCATAGTTTGAAACTGGCGGCTTGCATAATTTATAATATATTGGTATTTGGATAGAAGAATTTGAGAGCATTTATTAACAGTTGGCAGCCCTGGTGGCTCTTTAAGAATACGCTCAGCCACATGTACACATAGCATATACGAAATTTGGTTGAATTGCAATTGATAGTGTAGAAGTTATATGCACTTACACATTGGACCTATCAGCAGGCTTATAATCATGTTGGCAACACTGCCATTATGGCCTCCTGGAAATTAAACTAAAATATTATTATCTAGACGTGTGCCAATTTTGAAATAGCTCCCATTCATAACTTCCAAGATATCCACCATGGAGCTCAAATTTCAATTGCGATTTTTCAGCAAGTGGTAGCACTGACATGATTTTCAAATACGGCATTGAGATATGCAGATATCTTTACTCCTACCAAACTTTGCTTCGATTGCTTCAGCCGTTTAGGAGTTGATAGAGGGGTGGGGGGACTCACACACAGCCAGACAAACAGAAGGACAGACAGACAATCAGACACACATGTACCCGGATAGATCTCATAAGTCTACTTTTTCCTCAATTTTTTCAAAATGTGAAAAGTAGGCTAAAAATGGACCCCAAATGACCAGAAGGTTACCGTCCCCATATGACAATAAAATGTTTAAAATGTGCATAAAATGACGAAAAACAAAGTTAATTAAGCTCTGAAGGTCTGATCCTTCTTCGAAAACGTGCATATTCTGCCTATTTTCGCCTATCCCCAAGTTTGCCCGGTGAAATCTAGCTCCGCCTTCCGGCGTGTCGAGAGGATTTTTAAAAATTCAAGTAAGGACTGCAGACATTCAATTTTCAAGTAGTTCCAACTTTTGCTACCAATCGCCACCATCAATGACCAACTAGTTCTGAACTTGGTTACTAGATGCCACCGCAGTTGGCTCGCGGCGACGAACGTTGGAACCTATGAGCGTCGGTCAGATCTAATCTATAATTTAGTTTCACACAAGTGTATTAATGGAAGGTTCTTTAGCATGCCATAAAGCTATGACATGGGACCGCTGGCTTTACTTCCCCTCCGAAGGAAGGCATACTGAGGGTTTTTTAACACTCTTAACAATCCGACGATTTCGGCCGGGTTTGAACCCGCGACCTTGGGTATAGAAGCTCAGGATGCTACCAACTACGCCACCGAAGCCACCTAACGTAACTTGACAACACGTATAAGCTTCAAATGTAATGTCACAAAGGATATGCGTTTGATAATTTCTTGAGAAATCCGTCTGTAATAGCTGTTAAGATTATACAGTACGTCCCTATGTTTATTTTATGAGTGGATGGCTCAGCTTAGACAGAATAATGACCTAGGTGAAATGAATATTCGCAATTATTTTAACACACGGTTGACAGAATCAAGTAAGTTGGGACTCAATGGATAATGCATAACGTGCATTTTGTCTGAGGTCAATTACTTGTCATGATATTTCAGTATTACAAAGGGTGAAAACTCGTTCCAATTATTTTAATATACCGTATATGATGTTTGCCGTCTTAATATTCATAGTCAATAAGCCTATACAAGATTCATTAATTTTCTTCCAAAGATGGATCCAGGATTGTTTACTGAGGCGATATGGAGCAAAGACCGCAGTACCGAGGTGATATACCGCCTGTGATAATAGCAAGCACTCGGGAATACTTCCCCAGTGTGGGGGATTCCATTTACCGCAATATTATAAGATATCGTCCCAACCTGCATTATTAAAGGAGCGATAAAAAGCGCTGGTTTCTGAATTTCCTCATTTTAAAAGATTTGTCAACTCTTAAAGAACAGGGAAGGAATTTATTTTTCTCACTCAAAAAAGGAATTTGCAATGTCAAAATAATATTACATTCAACTCCGGAAATCAATAGTAGGCTATATTTGAGTTATTTGCTCCAATTTAAGGGATGTTGATGACAGGCGTTATATACTGTAAGGATATTATTAAAATTCTGGTGTGACACAAAGATTGAACGCACAGACGTGAGAGCAGGCTGTAAAGACGTATATAAATGAATGTGCTTTAAGAACTACCATTCTGCAATTGGGTATTCTTGGTTTGTTCTCTTTGATTTTGAGTCACTAATATGGAATTTAACGTTAAATGTAGTAATCAAATCCAACATACGTGAGAACAAAACATTATTACATTAAACCCTCGATTTAGTGGTCTAATTAGGGCAGAGGTTTCGTTAATTCTTGAGTGCATAAGACTTTTTTGTACAGCTTTACATGAGCCGGGCCTGCGAGGTCTGGGTATGGGCTATATAGAAAATACTGGTGTGCGGTCAATATTAATAATACGAATGGAATGTGAATATTTCACTACGTTCATTTAGGTTCTAAAATGGAAATTTAACAACATCGAAATGAGGAAATTATTGAATCAAATGTGAAAATATATACTAAAGTGTGATTTAAAAACACCATCACACAGAATGAAACCATGATGTCCTCACATGAAGTCATCACTAAATTAACAAACTATGACAAGTTTTCTGTCATCATCCACACGTCATATATCATAAAATGCATAATTTTAAAACATGAGACGGAAAGGCCCGGCTCCTGTAAATGTGTGGTAAATTACAATAAAGCTACATTGTTACTCAACTATAAGAGAATCTCATGTTCGATAATTCACAAATATCGATTATTCGTTAGAACAATAAAGCTATATTGTTATTCAACTATAAGAGAATCTGATGTTCGATAACTCACAAATATCGATTATTCGTTAGAACAATACAGCTATATTGTAACTCAACTAAAAGAGAATCAGATGTTCGTTAACTCACAAATATCGATTATTCGTTAGAAAAATAAAGCTACATTGTTATTCAACTATAATCAATAATGGCTGATTGGTTCTATTACTGCTTTTCTCCTTAACTGTGAGAGCAATATTGGGAATTGCACACGAGCTCCGAACTCTTTTACCATAAATGATTAATAAATCACACCCTGGGCCTAGAAGGTCCGGCACACGGGTTAAATTACGAATTTAGAAATTAGAACTTAAATTAAATCGATATAGTTTTAAATAATCTTTAAACACAACGTGATTGATCTTACAAAACTCACTGGCCCGCGCATTGAGATGAGCGTCCTCAATTGCGCAGCTCTCGGGCGATAAAAATATCGACGTTGTTCTAACGAATAATCGAACATCAGATTCTCTTCGAAGTTCTCCATTGTGTTTCAAACAGGGACCAGCACGTTTACACAATGAAAACACGCTGCCGAATCGAGTTCTGTATGATTGTATTATGCCTGTAACTGCAAAACAATAGACTGCGAACGAACGAACGAACGAACGAATTATTGACTTGCCAACCATACTAATGAATAATCTACAATAGACAGGGGTGGTGTATTCTTGGAATACACGGTACGTGAGAATATAAAGTTTAATGCTTTTGCATGTTTATTCCTTCCTCTTTGTCAAACACCAACAGTGATCTTCTATTTTCTCTTTGTTGATCAGGTCTCTTATATCTTTTATGAGTCTGTTCTAGATATATATCCTCTGTGAACCACCTAGCGTCATCTAGCAGCGAATCTCTGAAGCTCCTCAATTCTTCCTGGTGCAAGAGGACTTCCTTCTCCATCTGGCCACCAGATCTTGTTACCATCGCCAGCTATTTTCTCCGTGAGCAAGAGAACTACGTCTACTTTTTTACTCACCATGCTGCGCTAGTATCGCCTGTTATCAACTCTTTGAAGACCAGCTCATCAAGAGAAAATCATTTTTTGTTTTAACGTTGGCAATGTTTATATGTTCTCCTTTTGTCTCCTACCCCCCACTCTTTTCCCCTTCCTTAGACCCTCCGTGCTCCGTTGAGCAGGTCTCACTTCTAAGTCAGCAGTTGACTCGATGAGTCAGGGCTCAACTAGAGCCAGTCTCCTCAACCCAAGAGGCATACTCTCTTCTACGCCATGTTGGCAAAGTAGTTATCGTCAAAAGGAACTTCACCTTCAACATGAAATCAAGATAAGTACCATCTTAAAGTTTTAACCTCATCTTCATGGTTTTAACTTTCACGTGCTTTTAACGACACTTTTATAGACAGTGTGAGATTATTTATTTTGGGGCAAAAATCATTCTTCGTGGGATTTGCCATGTTGAGCTTTTGTTCGTATAAGCCAACCTTACAAAAAAAGAGCTTTCTTAAGCTATTCAAATGAGAAATCCTCTCACTACGTGGGATATTATCTAATACCCGCTGTCTATAATTCAACAAGCTAGTTCCTCCGTTGGATTTTCTTGACCCCATTTTTCTATAAAGGTCGTTCTGGAACCTTCCAGATTCTGTACTTGATCTACAAGTCCTGTCGTCATGTATTTTTCCTCACTCGCGAGAATACTATTTAAAATTGAAGAATCTCATTTCTGAATTAAAAGCTTAATAGCTAACTTTCTTCCACCGCTGGAACCGCTGGAATGTTCTATGGCACATTTAATTGTAACTCCCAACTTCCTCAAGAAATAGACTCTCGCCTATCTAGTGCAATCAGTTATTTTCCTCATTGCAATAACTTTCTTTCTGATAAACTTTCGTGTTTCTACAGTGAACTTTGCATCCATCTTTACAGACTATAGTGATAACCAGTGCTTGCTCCACTTTTCTACCGCGTCGCGATCGTCCGTTTGTATTAAATACGGCCATGAACATTGATCCTATATCCCAATGATCTTACCTCAACCTTCTACTAACAACCCATATTAATAAAATTGTAACTTTTCTATAAGGTGTCACTCTCGAAGTGCCCTTCCATTTTTCTTGTTTAACATTAATTAATTACTGTGTAACTACGTGTTTTAAACACGATTTAAACTTACATTGTTTCTTCCCTATAATCAGGGAAAACAATTCTTTCAACTCTTGCGTGAGTTATTTCTAGGTGTCACGAATTGGAAACTGCCCCATTTTGGCTCGTGATTCCTACTTAAACGTGGGAAGTCTAGAACCTTCCTTTTGACTTTTTCTTCAGGTTTCACCGTAAGTGACCTGCCTTCCTTTGTATAATTGTAATAGAAGTAATTCTGCATAAACATAAGAAGTAGTAGGAACTTCTTCATCATTTTCTCACTTCCTTTTATTTGTTATTTTCGAAGTTGTAACCTTTTCTAAAATAATTACTTGTAAATTCCTTAAAGTACACTCCTTGTACTCAACTTGATGTTTAAACTTTAAGCATTTTATTTGTATTTTTTAAATCTTACTAAGATGTTAATATGTATAAGGTTTGAAACCTCATATATTGTTAATTGCCTGGAGCAACCATTTAATGTGAGGAGGTCTGCGACCCCATTTGTTAAAAAGTTTAAACGAACTATGTTTGTCAAAAATATATTACATACTTGTTAATTTCCTTAAACTTCTTTGAATTGTTAAATAAATTAAATATTTGGTTTTGGATTTATCATTTCTCAAATACCACGGTTAAGCAAGAGTCTGTCTTCCCTGACTCTTCCAAAGTTTATGCCATCGTTAATGCAGAACAATTCTGCTACTATTTGTATTGCCAGACTATCACTCTTCCCCATAGTACTCAGATACATGCTTGAGAGGGATTACACTAAAGCCACTCCCTTGCAAACCGCCCAAGTTCTAGCTGTGTTTCCAGTCAGCTTAGACCAAGCCCTTACTCATTTTAGGTATCCGAGAGCGGATTTGCGGTGGCAACCGCCTCTAAGTGTGTTTAAGGTTAAACTTATAAATTTTGTGGGACTCTCCTCCTATTTTTATATCCTTTTTCTCCAATCCAAAATCTACTTCCTTTTCTTAATCATCTTCCCTTGGTGGGTGGGTTATTCCTTAGCCTATAATCTACCCCAAGGGGTAATAATTCTCCCAGAGCCACTGATAATATTTAACAAAGTTTTACGTTTCTACTAGCTCTCGGAGGAGGTTGTCTTTTAGGTAGTCAGCCGGGAGGCTAGTTGGATCCTCAAAATGTGCCACCGTAGGTTATGTGGTAGAAAGCCAGAAAACCCAGGCAGTACTATAATGAGGCATACTTGGCAAGGTAAGGAGTGAGGTAGTTTACGATTGCTTTCCTCACTGAGTCGGTACGGCAGTACTGACCCTACGAGTAGAATCTATCACAGCATCCACTGGCGCTAGCTGCACCCAAAATGGCATTACTCAGCACCATCCATACCTCAGTAGCTACCACAGAATCACAACCATGAATGAGACTGAGCATCGCCATCTATAATTCTCAAGCCGTGCTGTTGGTAGAATTGGCAACACTGAGTAGAGTCCGTAAGTTATATAAACAAGTAAGAACACATGCTAAGTTTTATTCATAAATATCGTTTATTTTGATATGACAGCATCTAAAAGCAGTTCGTACTATTTCAACACCCGTGAAATTCCTTGTGGTAAATCAGACTTGCTAAAAGTTGTAGAAGTGAGTATTTCCCGTATTAAATTGCATGTGTAACCAATACCTGCTAATGAATTTAACCAACGAATTCTTCACTAATATTTCATTAAACTATTTCAGATGCCTATGAAGTATCGTGTGCCTGGCTGTAAGTCAGTGCCTAATAATTTAATTTTGGTAGGTATATATCTTTATGTGGCCTCTATATACCAGTACATTATGAACTGCACTCAGTTGGCAAGTGCCTTTAGGCAGATTTCATTAAAAAGCTACCTATTGTTTTTAAATTGTGACCAGTGGAGCATTATTGTTAGACTGTCAACATGAAGCTTGGAGGCCTATTGTGACTATGATGACTGCATCTGTGGACAAAGAGTGAAGAATTTATTATCAAAGAAAGTATCTAAATTCGTAAGAATAGTCTTAAATATTCTTTTCTGAGCGCGTCAATGACGGCAGTGAGCATAGCAGTAAGAGAAAGAAACTTCAGACATTGGGACATTGAGGTACAGTACAGTTTTTATTATTACCTTATCGGGAATCGACAGTAGCCTACATAGCATGATAATATGTATCCTTTATTTGTGATATTTGTGTGTAGATTAAGCGGACGTTATGTTCTGTTGTATTTTCGGAAACATTTGGAGTCAAAATCTTTGTGTTTACGCAGTGTTAGCAATTACCATGTGCGTGCGCTAGGCCTCCCAAATGACAGATGGGTGGTGCTACTAAACCTTATGACACGGCTTGAGAATTGTAGACGGCGATGGACTGAGACATCGGTGAAAAACCACATTTTTCTCTGTGCCAACAGACAAATGCAGAAATACTGCATCCATCAAGAGATAATAAAAATAATAATAATATCGTATGGCCTCGGGTGCCTGGTGCAAGCTTTGTTAATTGACACCCAGAGGGTAGCTTGCATGTCGAATTTCGTCGTTCCTTTGAACGCTATGAAAGTCAAGGAGGTTAGTTATCTAAGCTCCTTGACAATACAGCGCTTCCTAGTAGAGAATTGAGGAACTTTGTGTTGGCGGAAAATCCCGAGATTAATTTTGCAATTGAACACGGCCTACTGAATTCAAATGGGTTCTTTAACATGCCAACAACGTATGACATCCATGTCGTGATTTTTGTCGCCTTTCAAAAATCACTTACCACGGCCAGGGGCGAACCTGCAAGCTTGGGGTTGGTAATCCGACACGTTAACCACTCACCCACCGTGGCAAGCCATCAAGAGATGGTGAACAGGCATATGACCCACTAAATTTGTTCAGGTATTTATGGATCGCCCTATATCAGTAAATAGTCTTGTCATGAAAGACTGGGAGATTGCCATGGAGAAACTTGGTCTCAAGAAACGTCACATGCAAATGATGCAGAAGTCTGCCCTCATTGAAACTGCAAACATTTGCAGTCAGAATCTATGTGTTTACGCAGTGTTAGCAATTACCATGTGCTTGCGCTAGGCCTCCCAGATGACCGATGGGCGTTGTTACTAAACCTTATGACACGGCAAGACGCTGTCTCTTAAATATTCTGGTCAGAGGACCTCGAGCTGCCTTCGACTCTGAAAAGAGCCTGACGCCTGTGTTTGTATATTACTAGATTATGTGTATAACCTATAATAATAATAATAGTAATAATAATAATAATAATAATAATAATAACTAACAGTAGTACCCGGCTGCGCCCGGTGGAATGATGATAATATCTCAGTCTCCTTAACACTCAACGTGATAAATTATATTTATTTATGTATTCATTTCGTACATTATCAAACCCAGTGACAATGTTTATACTTAAGTCACTATGGGAAGACTCTGTAAAATAATGATCATTCTCATGATATTTGTCTTCAGTCCGAGTCGAGATATGTCGTTAGCGATCCCAGAATTCGTGACATCTCAGTCGTAGAAGACTTTATGTGGTGGTGATTTGAAATATAATGGACTTAATGGACTTAAAATCTAGGTCATTTGCCCCCAATGACGTTGAGGGCGTAACATCTAGGTAATTTGCCCTTTTGATGAGGATGATAATGAATACGACTACTACTGAACGGGTATATCAAACTTACAATCTAATGGAAATACACATTTTAAAAATCACAGGCTAGGTAGACTGTGGTGTTGCTTAGTAGTATAATGGACGTAACATCTAGGTCATTTGCCCTTTTTATGAGGATGATAATGAATACGACTACTACTGAACGGGTATATCAAACTTACAATCTAATAGAAATACACATTTTAAAAATCACAGGCTAGGTAGACTGTGGTGTTGCTTAGTAGTATAATGGACGTAACATCTAGGTCATTCGCCCCTTTTATGAGGGTGATAATGAAGATGACTACTACTGAACGGGTATATCAAACTTACAATCTAATGGAAATATATATTTTAAAAATCACAGGCTAGGTAGACTGTGGTGTTGCTTAGTAGTATAATGGACGTAACATCTAGGTCATTTGCCCTTTTGATGAGTATGATAATGAAGATGATTACTACTAAACGGGTTTATCAAACTTACAATCTAATGGAAATATATATTTTTAAAATCACAGGCTATGTAGACTGTGGTGTTGCTTAGTAGTATAACGGACGTAACATCTAGGTCATTTGCCCTCTTGATGGGTATGATAATGAAGATGACTACTACTGAACGGGTATATCAAACTTACAATCTAATGGATTTACACATTTTAAAAATCACAGGCGATGATGATTGTGGTGTTGCTTAGTAGTATAATGGACGTAACATCTAGGTCATTGGCCTTTTGATGAGGATGATAATGAAAACTACTGTTGAATTGACACGACAAACTTACAGACTACCGTGATAGAAATATTTCAAAATTCACAGGCTATGAAGACGTATTGTGTGTGGTGATTATTGGTATAATGGGCCTAACATCTAGGTCATTTGCCCTTATGATGATGATAATAAGGTAATGAAAAATGACTACTAAACGAACATGGTGTAATTTTAAATCTGATATAGGTAATTCAGATTTCTACCTTCGATGTCTTCCAAAGTCTGAACGTTATTTTCTGGCTTAGGCCTATACTCGAAGCGTCTAGTGAAAGAGCTTATGAAGTACTGCTCGGGTCCAAGCTACACGAACCTGAGAATATCGCAGTTGATGACGATATATGATGACAGACGTTCACCCACTCTTTCGTAACATTACAGTGGTTTGAGCAAAGGCCCTGTATGAACATCAGCTCAGTCAGCAATACCAGGTATAGGTACACGGCGGCCACCGGACAGTCCTCTCATGTCACCTCGCGATGAATCAGCAAGCTATTCTCACACCTGTCCCCTCCTCCAACCCTCCACCCCCCAGGGTCTCACAACTTGTGGGACGTGGGTTTGCGACCACGGGACCCCAGCTGAGTCCGGCATTGCTTATACTTACTGGTGTCGGGCTCCTTTCAGTTCTCTTTCCAGTCAGCCTCCCTTGGTCAAACTCTTGTTCTCTTCCGACACCGATGGTATCAGAGTATCCGAGGCCTAGCGACTATTTCACTTTCCCGCCTTAATTGGCCCTTGTCTAATCATTCCTGATAGCCTCATTATTCGAGGTGTCAGCCTTCTTTTTCTTTTCTTAATATCTCATGTCTCCTGCTCAAGGCCCTCAAGGAGGCAGGGTGTGTGTAGCCCCACCACTTCTGGTGCACCCTGGATAGTGCTACATCCTCAAGGGCTCATGGCGGGTGAGTTCGGGAGCTGGCAACCCTGAGGGTTTCCTGAGCTGGGTCCGGTTTTACCCCTTTTTCCATTGCCTTAGGGACGGACCCTGTCCTCTTTCCCTTTCCTATCTGCATTTCGTGGCTCTCCTTCCTACCAAGTCCTCAATTCTCACTTATCTAGGGTTGAGGGCATTTCATTTCCTCCTGTCTTTTATTTCCCTTATTTCTTTCTTTTGTACTTATCTTCTTCTAGCCCATAAGTTTTGTAGTTAGTTTTAGTATTAGTTTCATCTTTACGATCCCCCAAATCATTAGGGGCGATAACCACGATGTTAGGCCCCTTTAAAAAACAATTATTATCATCATCATCATCATCATCATCATCACAACTGGCATTGTGCACTTGGGTTACTGTGGCATTTAAAACTTCCTGTTAAGTCCCTCACCCTTTTGTGTTACATACATAATTTGTAGCTAGAGACCTTCCCTGGAATCCACACAACAACTGACCCAAGTATCATCGCAATCGGATGAATGGTATATGAACACATAGGGGACATACATACACTACAACTATTGAATTGGCACGTCAAACTTAAAAACTAACCTAATAGTAATAATGAATCACAGTCGAGCAAAACAAAATTTGGTTGAGATGGGTGAAACGGTGTAGATTTTTAGCAAAGGGCCTAAATGCAGGGAAAGGAGTGGTCTGCCAAAATTTTCAAGTAGAGAGGGTTACTCGTTGGGTTCCAAAGGGTAAGTATGTAAAATTTGGTTGAGATGGGTGAAACGGTGTAGATTTTTCTCAAACGGCCTAAATGCAGGTAATGGAGTGGTCTGTCCGAAATTTTAAGTAGACAGTGTTACTCGTCGGGTTCCGGAGGGTAAGTATGTAAAATTCGGTTGAGATGGGTGGGACGGTGTAGATTTTTGCCACAGGGCCTAAATGCAGGGAATGGAGTGGTCCGTCCAAAATTTCAAGTGGACAGTGTTACTCGCAGGGTACCAAAGAGTAAGTATCCGAATGTTGGTTATGATTGGTGAAACGGTGTAGATTTGTGTCAAAGGAACTAAATGCAGGGAATGGGGTGGTCTGTCCGAAATTTTAAGTGGACAGTGTTACTTGCAGTGTTTCAAAGGGTAAGTATACACATTTTGGTTCAGATCGGTGAAACAGTGTAGATTTGTGACAAAGGGCCTAAATGCAGGGGATGGAGTAGCCTCTCCGCAATTTCAAGCAGACATTGTTAGTTGCAGTGTTCCAAAAGGTAAATATACAAATTTTGGTTGAGATCGGTGAAACGGTGTAGATTTGGGCCAAAGGGCCTAAATGCAGGGAATGGAGTGGTCTGTCCGCAATTTCAAGCAGACAGTGTTTCTCGCAGGGTCCCAAAGGGTAAGTATACAAATTTTGGTTCAGATCGATGACGGTATAGATTTGTGCCAAAGGGCCTAAATGCAGGGAATGGAAATGTCTGCCCGCAATTTCAAGCAGACAGTGTTCCTCGCAGGGTTCCAAAGGGTTAGTATACAAATTTTGGTTCAGATCGGTGACGGTGTAGATTTGTGCCAAAGGGCCTAAATGCAGGGAATGGAGTGGTCAGCCCGCAATTTCAAGCAGACAGTGTTACTCGCAGGGTACCAAAGGGTACGAATACGAATTTTGGTTCTGATTGATGAAACGGTGTAGATTTGGACCAAAGGGCCTAAATGCAGGGAAAAGGGTGATCTGTCCGAAATTTTAAGTGGACAGTGTTACTCGCAGGGTTCCAAAGGGTAAGTATTCACATGATGGTTCTGATCTGTGAAACGGTGTAGATTTGTGCAAAAGGGCCAAAATACAGCGAATTTGGTGGTCTGTCCGAAATTTCAAGTGGACATGGTTACCCGCAGGGTTCCAAAGGGTAAGTATACAAATTTTGGTTCAGATCGGTGAAACGGTGTAGATTTGTGCAAAAGGGCCTATATGCAGGGAACGGGGTGGTCTGTCCGAAATTTAAAGTTGACAGGGATACTCGTCGGGTTCCAAAGGGTAAGTATACAAAATTTGGTTCAGATCGGTGTAACGGTGTAGATTTGTATACATAACAGACAGACAGACAAACAGACAAACTTTGTGCTTTATATATATAGATAATAATAATAATCATAATCATGAGTCGCCTCCGTAGCGTAGTGGTCAGCATGGTTAGCTGCCACCCCGGAGGTCCTAGGTTCGAATCCCGGCTCTGCCACGAAATTTGAAAAGTGGTACGAGGACTGGAACGGCGTCTACTCAGCCTCGGGTGGCCCAAATTAGTAGAGGGGGTTCGATTCCCCCTCAGCCATCCTCGAAGTGGTTTTCCGTGGTTTCCCACTTCGTCTTCGGGCAAATGCCGGGATGGTACTGCTCCCGTAATTTGAATTATTTAGGGACAAAATGAGAGTATTTTCCGTCCCCATGATAAAATTTAACTAGCAATATAATTTCTGGAAGTGTGACACAAGAGTGTAGTGTTACAAGCTCGAGACTGCGGGAGAGCCCGATCACGTGATGTGTTGCACAATGGACGCTTCTAGAAGGCTATATTTAGCATAGCAACAGCGAGTTTGGAAATTAATATTATAAATATTGTTATAAATTATGCTATTGGATCCCAGTCCAGAGCCAATGAGAACAGGTCTTATTGAAGACGGGATCAACTTTAATTACACAACATGATGAAATTATGCATTTAGGCCCTTAGAAGAAGATTTTCTTATTTGGTAATGAAGAGAATATTAAGAGAAATTATGTCTGATACTTTAAAAACCGCAGATCGATTAATCTACGCAGTAATAAGCATTAGTAATCTACGCGCTAAAATTATGGTGGGAGATTGATATGGCCGCCAAAAATACGACTTGGAGGGGAGATCCAAGGATCGAGGTTCTTATTCCAGCAGACTTTGAAGAGTGAGGAAGTGTTTTTACTGGGTTAACGGAGATCCCAAGGCTTAGTCCGAGTGCGACGACTGTCGACTTGTGGAGACGCGATGATAGCTAGGTGGAGCGTTAGAGATCACCGCACTTCCATTCTACGTGAAGTTGCGAGGAACATTGTATTGATTATATCTCATATATAATTGAGATCTGAAGTTAAATAAGCGAATATATATTAATAACAGGTCGCTTACTTTATATTGTGAAAAGTCGAGGGTTTTAATATTCACCGTTTCGACAATATCAGCCTGTCAAGTTAGATTTCCAAATGTGTTGGAAATAAAGCAGAATATCATTATAAATTGCAACGTGAAGTTGACGAACGCAGTTCATGTGAACAGTGGCGGAGAACTTTTAATATTGGCGCAACACATAAACATTAATAGAATGACTATTAATATTCTTTAAACATTATCATTCAGCATAATTAATATCGTTGATGTGATGAACTAAACAGTCATGCGCCAGAGACATATTCGATAACAGGAGTTAAGATACAACGATGGAGCTTCGTAAGACAACGTATTCTTGAATACAAGCTTGCCACGGTGGGTGAGTGGATAGCGTGTCGGTCTACTAACCCCAAGATTGCAGGTTCGCCCCTGGCAAGTGATATTTGAAAGGCGACAAAAATACGATACGCATGTCATACGATGTTGGCATGTCAAAGAACCCATTTGAATTCAGTAGGCCGAGTTCATAATGGCAAAATTAATCTCGGGAGTTTCCGCCAACACAAAGTTCCTCATTTCTCTACTAGAAAGCACTATAATGTTCAAGGAGCTTAGATATCTATTATCTAACCTCCTTGACTTTCATAGTGATTCAAGGAACAACGAAATTCGACATGCAAGCTACCCTCTGGGTGTCAAATTACAAAGCTTGCACCAGGCACCCGAGGCCATAAGATATTATTATTATTATTATCTTGAATACAGACGTAGTGTACGGTCCATCTTGTGCATTTTCGTCAGTCTACGAACACTAATATAACATCAATTAGCAATGGAAACATTTCATTCACTATTTATCTGAATATTACCATAAATATATTCCAATGATGAAGCTAATACATATTTACGACGGAGAATGAAGTCTTTACAGAAGAGATTTGTCAAGATGCTAGGGTAGCCCAGCAACAAGAATTTGCCAGAAGGATGTCGTTCGAGCCCAGGCGAATGTTGGTGAATTCCAGAGAGAGACGTTTCATATCTCTGAGGTCGCAGATCCGAGGTTCGAATGGAGATCCATCTCAGTGTCTTGTACTGAGGAAACATCTAAAGTATTGTGGGAATACTTACATAGATCTTCAAGATTTCGTCCAAATAAGGTGTTAGTGTATCTCAATTGTTATATAGAGCTTGATTGGTAACATTCTGAGCCGGCGATCTTATTCCATATTTTCGGCGATCTTATTCCATATTTCCAGCAATCTTATTCCATATTTCTATATAATCACATTTCATGTATTTCAGTGCTTTAAAGTAGTTTACACTTCAGATGTGTGTTGAGATTTTTATATTTCAAGATTATTTAGAAGATGATTGCATTTCATCTATTTTTCAATTTTATTCTACGGATCAGTTGTGGAACTGACATTAAAAATTTTGTTTGAGGAATCATATTGCCTCATAGGAGACTAGTCGTTTCGACTCTCGAGTTTTAATAATTTCATTTAAACCAAGTATTCTGACATCTTTCTTTATTCGTGTCAGAAGTATCGACTTTACACATAGATATTTTAAAATACACGATATATACATTGCTACTATACAAATATACAGATATACACATATAAACAATCCTACTGAGCAACAAAATCGGAAGCTAGATAATTCTTGCCCAGTATTGGGCGACGTCAATAGCATTAGAGGAAGCTGCAACCAAGTCTATCATAGTGCACTTTGAGGGACATAAGACACACTGACATACATGTTGGATCGTTTGCTGCTTTTCACAATCACAGAGTGATGAGTCGCTTGAGAAACCCCACTTCCGAAGATTTACTTTTGTTCTGCCGACTTCTGTACGGAGTCTGTTAAGGGATTTCCAGGTTGTCCACTTCTCCTGCATTCTGACATTGTGTCATAGCTTCAAATTAGATTCTTATTAAATTTAATTTGAGCACTTTAATGTAACAACATATAACTTCAAGAAAAGAAGAAACATCGAATGATATTGTTATATCATTATTGTACTTAAACTATCGACGATCTAAGAAATACTAGTCGTTTGATAAGACCGAAGTCTTTATCCCTATGAACATTCTTTGTGTAGAGTGGAAAACATTACGACATTGACAAACCTTTCTTATTATTTGTAAAGCCAAGAGCTTTGTTCATTTAATATGTTAGAAGAAATACCTTTTGATAGAAGATTATTCAAAGCTTTGGCTAGGAATTCAAAGCTAGTTTATCCCGGTCAGGATTGAATTCTATCTGACACTATAAATAACATTTGTGTTATCCTATTTGTGTAACATCACGTCATTTGTGGACATGATATTACAACGATAAACAATTTATAGCTTGACAAGTGAGATGAAACAGGAGTATTATTTTTATTACCTGTATTTGCGACAGCTCAAGCCTCCGTGGCTTAGGCGGCAGCACGCCGGCCTCTCACCGCTGGGTCCGTGGTTCAAATCCCGGTCACTCCATGTGAGATCTGTGCTGGACAAAACGGAGGCAGACAGGTTTTTCTCCGGGTAATCCGGTTTTCCCTGTCAAAATTTCATTCCAGCAACACTCTCCACTATCATTTCATTTCATCTGTCATTCATTTAATCATTGGCCCAGAGGAGTGCGTCAGGCCTCGGTAGCCGGCACAGTTCATATCCTCGCCGCTGGATGGGGGCTTCATTCATTCCATTCCTGACCCGGTCAGAGACTGGAAGCAGGCTGTGGATTTCATTCATTTTCATTTGCGACAGACGAGTTAACAGTTAATTATCTTGTAGTGGAGTAAACTTTAGGAGGTTAATCACGACTGTCTAATATCGTTCAATACAATTGGATGTTTCGTTTGAAGAACTTACGTATGTATAATTGTAGTCCAGTAGTCGTGTGCAATGATACTGAGGGTCATGCCATTATTTGAGAGAAGTTCCTACATAAGATATGTTAATAACAATTAATCCCTTTTGGTTCTTGTTTAACATAGTAGATGATAATTTTTTATGCCATATATACTGTTATATGAGGTTTTGTAGAACTATGGAGTGCTCAGGCGAGGGGATTCCGCATTTTAAGGAAGTCAAAGTATTGTTGTTCTTTGATAAAAAAGGCATGTATCATGATAAGAGCCTTTGTAATAAGTAGTTCAGTTTTTGTGAATTAATGATTTAGCTGTGTTAACAGAAGGGTTTCAGCGGAAATAAAACTTGAGAGAGATTGTCTACCACGTCTATAATACAATTATTAAATTGTATTAAACCCGAAGTTATGTAATTACGTACAGTTTACCTTAATTAGTCGTCTGTATTATACCGATAATGTAATTAAACCTATATAAGACGATGTGTATGCAGTATATTAAAACTACAGAGCGTTAGAGAAGGATGGTTATGTGAAAAACCAGTGTATATATTTAGTTAAGAATTATATTGTAATCGAGAAGTTAGAATCTCGAAAGTGTCGCTATAGCAACACTAGATAATGGATATTATTATAAACATATTACATGTAAATAATTTTTGTGGAAATGATTTCATTAGTTCAATAATTTAGTAGGATTTATTAATTAATTGTTGGAATAGTGTGTGTTTATGAGCGGATGTTTTTGGTGTGAATGATTATTCATTGTTAAGAGAAGATGTGGAACCGTATTGTTCTGGAACAATGACGGAGTGCGAATGAAAGAGTGTATAAA
Source organism: Meconema thalassinum (assembly GCA_946902985.2). Classification (NCBI taxonomy): domain Eukaryota; kingdom Metazoa; phylum Arthropoda; class Insecta; order Orthoptera; family Tettigoniidae; genus Meconema; species Meconema thalassinum. The sequence goes on from OX336391.1 coordinate 223,250,795, forward strand.
ATTTTTATAACAAAGTAGTTATATGAACTTTTGTAAGATATAAATGTTAATTTTCACGTGTTTTATAAATGCACACACAAGCAGCCTCTGTGGGCTAGCGAGAATGATTCACCGTTAGCATTGGAGAGCGATGATATAATATGAACAGGTGTAGACTTACAGCCTTGTATTTATTGTATAAACCAGTTTCGAGTACGGCGTGGTGCCGTTGTTTCGTTGATGAAACAAAGCCACGGCACGTGCGTTCTACAACGCAGGTTTGTAAATGAAATCAGGTGTCTGGAATGTCATTAAGAGGCTTCACTAAACGTTTTTATTTCTACGCTGTGTAGGCCTAAAACAAGCCAAGAAATTATGCCCATAATTTTTAATACGGCATTGTATTAAGACGTAGAATTGAAAGGAGGTGTGAATGTTTGCGTGTTTTTAATTTGAATGTCAATTGTTAAATTCATTTATTGTTATTTGTTTATAGTAGATTAGTTTACCTTTTTGTTAATACATTTGTTCAGATTGTTTTCCATTGTTGTTGGAGTGATTCATTTTCAATGTAAGGAGCAGAGTATTGTGGATGTAGTGTAGGCGAAGCTGAGTTCCCAGTCCCCGAGGTAAGTAAAGGTGAGTGCCCCGTGTAGTTGGTTGTTGATCCACAATATTCTGGTAACTGCTGTCTGTAAATCCCTAAAGGCCGTGTTGGAAGCGATTTCTAATGTTGTATATGCCGGTGCAGTTAGAAATAGGCAATCCAGCGGGGGCAATGGATATTCCAACAGGATCCTTTCCGGATTATCGGGTACAGTACCTTCTTCAAGGCCACGGCCGCCTCCTTCCCTCGTCCTTGTCTATCCATCCTAACCATCCCTTACCTTCCCTCATGAGGCCCCTGTTCGCTTTGCAGGTGAGGCCGCCTGGGCAAGGTGCCAATCCCACCTCACCAGTTGTATCCCTTCCGATTCGATGTTACTAGCTCTAGGACACTGCCCGTAGAGGCAGTAGTGGTGAGTTTCCTCGCTGAGTCCGTGGGTTCCACCAACCTGGAGGGTAAACGACTAAAAAAAAATAAAAAATATAACGAAGCAGTAAATCTATTGGCAATCTTCCTCAAATATCTACTGACTTCACAAGAATTCGATCCAGCAATCTTGGACACAGCAGGCGAGAACCTACGCAGTCAGCCGATTTGCTTAATATTTCTCCACATTAGACAGATCTGTTTTGGAACGTTTGTTATTTCAGTTGTGTTTAACATCCCGCAGTGACTAACTGGTTCGGAGATAAACACATGCTTCTGTCAGGCAGAGCTTCATTACGAGAGCCAGTAGTTAAAAAGACACATCTGGAATGAGTTTTCATAAAGGCGGCTTCGGTGGCGTAGTCGGTAGCATGCTGAGCTTCTATTCCCAAGATCGCGGGTTCAAATCCAGCCGAAGTCGTCGGATATTTAAGAGCGTCAAAAATACCTCAGTATGCCTTCCTTCGGAGGGGAAGTAAAACCGGCGGTCCCATGACATAGATTTAAGGCATGTTAAAGAACCTTCCACTAATTACACCTGTGTGAAGCTAAATTGTATAGGTTAAGAATGTAAACAACGCTCTTAGGTTCCTACGTTCGTTGCCTAGAGCCGACTGCGGTGGCGTCTGATAGCTAAGTTCTGAACTAGTAGTCGTTGACGGTGGCGTTTGGTAGCAAAATTAGGAACTATTTGAAAAATTCAAATGTCTGTAGTCCGTACTTGAATTTAAAAAAAACAAACAGATAACACACACTAATACAGTCATCACAATTAACACCGGTTATCAGACAGATTCTACACACACCCAAAGTACACGGGGCTACATGACCGCGTTGTCGCAGCCCCTAAACATAAGAACCAACCAACCAGTTTTCATAAAGAACAAATATCAATGGAACTGACACACGAGAGGAAGTTGCTTGAAATATGAGCAACGACTGCAGTTGGAACATTCACACACGTCATTTCATTTGGCCAACCCGCTGTTTTAAACCAGCGAACTCTGTTTGCCCTTTCCCTTCCACTGAACTCAACATGAAACTTGACTTTTAACCTTCACCATGTTCCGACTGGGTAACTATGGTATTTTCATATCGCATGTTTGAGTTCTTGGATGTCAGTCTCTACCATTACGTGCACAGCGCGGCGCACAGAATAGGAAATAATTTCAAAACTACGCTCTGACATTTGAGCGCTGGCTGAATCACCCAAAATATAAAGAGTTTTGAAGCCATTCTTTCCAAATTGCTAATTAGTGGGGTGAGTTAGCTTAAAATTATGCCAAAATATTTCGCATCTGGCAACCAATGCGCCCCTTTGGATTCAGATAGTACATGGATAGACAAGTCTAAAAAGCCCGGGACACAAATTTTTCTGGCCCTCTAGCGATGTTGGTGACGTAATCAATATGGCCGCCAAAATTTTGAGACACGCTTCTACATTCCTCGTTATAACTCAGTTTTCCTTTTCGATATCAACGTATGTTCGACGGCAGATCAAAAAAAAAGTTGCACTTCCCAGTTATGACCATTTATTACACCACCTATACAACAGCAACACGCCTATAACGACATACAATGTAACGTCACTTTTCCACATAGTTTCCAAGAGACTCCAAACATTTCTGCGAACGCACAACCAACTTGTTGATGCCGGATGCATAGAAAGTTCCTCCAGCGTTCTGCAACCACACGGAGACTGCGGCCTTCACCTCCTCATCGTCTGGGAACGTCGACCACCGTTGTGTCTAATGATCGCATTCACACTGTTGACATTTGCACGGGTCCTGGTCGTTGCGGGCCTGCCCTCGTGATATTCGTCCGTGATATCCGTGCGTCCGGCTTCGAATTGCTGACACCACTTTACGATCCCTTGCTGGGAAATGGCCCGCTCCCCATACACAGCACTAATTTCACGATGAATGTCCATGCAATTCTTCCTTTTGGCCCATAGGAATCGGATTGTCGCACGCACCACATATTTGGAGTGAACGTCCAGTCGACGCGCCATTGCTTTTGGCCGCTATTCACACCATACACGATGAGACACCACAGCGATCTGCCTAACAGATTGTGTGGACAGTACTTGTCCCTTTCTCCGCTGTGCCCACGTTTGCGACACACAGCACGCTGCTGCAGCGCGTTGGTGCAACTAACTTTTTGTTCCACCTTCGAGGTTAGTGATTATGAATCAGGAGAAACGCGCTTTCCAACGGTATTTTTGATTTCATTGTTTAGATTCACAATATAAATAAAAAAACATTTGAAATTTTATAATTTATTTTGATTTTGATTTTTTCAACGCATTTTGTTAAATAACTTGAAATCCGTTACATGTAGCTGAAAACGTGCCCTATACATTTTTGTTGATCAATGAATTGTCTTTCCAACGGTATATATTACCTCTGGTTTATCGTAAACAGTTGCTAAAAATCTGCCAAAACAATGTAGCGTTGCACGAGTCGTTATCGCAACTATGCAAATTATATAGACCCCGAAAAGTAATAGAGCGTCTTAATAACTACATAACTAGTAGCAAATGTGACTCTTCAGTCCGTCGACACGAATTTCCACAATGCCTAGGCAGGGTGCAATGTACATAACATATGAATAACTAGCAACCGCTCCGGTTTCGCCCGGTATCTTTAACAGTTTACCCAGTGTAAGCTTAAAAGGTGCACGGACGGCAGGTCCCAGACACAATTCAGTAAAGCCGAGGTGAACAGCGAAACTCGAAACACATATAGCCTACTCTTCTCTCAAGTCATAACTCGACACGACTCGACAGTTTCATGCTGGCCGAAGCTGGGGTGATGGGCTCGCTCGCTAGCTCATAAACTCGCTCCGAAGATAGTAATTTAAATTTCCACTGAATGGAGATTGTTGGAATAAATTAAAACGTAAGAATAATTATAGTGGGCGATTTATTAAAAATAGATGTATGCTGTCGGGGACCTACTTGTAGAACTTTTCATGCTTAACAATTCTTACACTAATGGTATATAGATATTTTTAACGTTTTACCCAGCGTAAGCTTAAAAGGCACACGGACGGAAGGTTTATCTTTGACTCGATTCACTGAAATCGTTACTGCTTGACTTCCTTTAGTCATAAATGAATGCCTTTTTACAGAAACCTTCCTCGAGAAATCCTTTACAGAATAGTGAATACCGCATCAAAATCCATACAGTGATTCTCGAGATTACCCGTGACATCCAAGAATCAGGGACTTTGTTTTATACTATGTAGATATAAGTAAATAACACTCATGGAAAATCTTACATGTATTAGTTATGATCACTATTATAATGGGGAAATTTATGTAATACGCGTTTCGACCTTCAAGCAGTCATCATTAGATCACTGGGGTTTAAATTCGTATACAAATATGATCTAACTACAAATAAGTGTAGTGCGTTTAGGTGTTTATATTATGATTCACAGTTTGAATCACGTTATATAAGGTTAGATTGTTTTATAAGGGTTCGTGAATTGCATATGAGTATTAGCCTATGCACGTGTAAGGTATTCATATACGAATACGTTCGAAACAGTCGCCCTAATTTTATACCAAACTTTTTGACAGTTTTTAATGGTTAACAAGAATGTAAATAAAGGCAGTTATGGTTAATTTATAATTTAAAGAGTGTCCAAAGAATGCTTTTGTAAAAACAATGGGCATTTTTGAAGATCAGCTAGCAACTGCCACAATTAATTTATTGAACATTTTCTTTCACATAACTATAAACATTAATGTTTTATTGTCCTCTAATAAATGTATTAGTTTATCACTAATATACCAAGATATCATATATATTATTTCAGTAGTATGGATCCTTTCTGCGGCGCTCACAAGCGACCGATCGTGACAAATGAGCAGTCAACTGAAAGAGAATAGACATTAGCAGTGACGAATTGCACTCTAATTTCATAAATATCTATAATTTCTTTAACAGATGACTTAAAAAAATGTACGAAGTGTGCGATTTGCAGATGCTGTTGCTGTAGGAAAATACGCTCCATATTGCTGACCACTTCACATTTTTGCCGCTGTGACGCCTGTTTCATGTCATTTCAACATTCTGAGGTCTTTCCTTTTATCATTTTGCATGAATTTCAGAAACAGTAAATCAAAGGAATGAGTACTCAAATCGTATAATTTCATACTCGAATAGCCGGTGAGTGTTATGATGATCCAATTTTCAGTGATTGCCTTCTTAAGTTAGGGAACGTAGAACTTGGAATTCTAACTGAAATTTAAATAAGATAAGATAAGAAAGAGATAAGATAAGATAAGCCCGTAGATCCCTGATGGGCAAGGGCCTCCTACCGGCCTCAAGTAGTCTCCCAAGAGGAGCCAGTTCTTGAGAGATGTCTTTCCTAAATACATATTGACACACATTAATAAAAATAAATTAACACACACCCTTGCTACGGTATTTACATTGTTACACTATTACACTGATCTGAATTTCCTTCCATAGCTTCCTATCCCTGGCATTTCTGGTCCACGTAACACCTGTCTCGAAGCTAAATTCGTCCGACCATCTGCGACGGGGGCGTCCTCTGCTTTTCTTGCCAGCACTTGGATCCCACATAGTCGTGGAGTAGGCCCATCTATCCTGGTGCATTCTGGATATGTGTCCACCCCAGCGCCATTTCAGTTGCGGAGCTCTTGTTGCTGTGTCCTCCAACCCACTTCTTTTTCTCAGATCTGTGTTACTGATTCTGTCGCTTAGCTTAACGCCTAGGATTCTCCTTTCCATTTTCCGTTGACAGATCTGGAGCAGTCTTGTATGACATTTACTAAATGACCACGTTTGGCATCCATAGATTAACACTGGGATGACACAACTTTGAAGTACATCGAATCTTAATTTAGGGTTCAATGATTTGTCCATAAGGATGAAGCTTAGGCTCCAGAATTTTTCCCACGTCAATCCAATTCTCCTTTTGATATCTCGGCCGCTTGTTTGTGTCATACTTATTGCTTGGCCTAAATGTATATACTCTCTGCAATATTCCATAGGTGTGGCATTCACTATAATTGGTAACTCTTCGGAATTTGTAATTTTTTGTTTTTTCTGGGGTTCATTTGCAGTCCCACTTCTTCGCTCGTGTAAAGGAGTTCACCTAGCATTGTGTTTAGTTCCTGTGCTGTCTTTGCAAATATCACAATGTCATCTGAAAAGTGGAGGTTAGATAGACGTCTTCCGTTAATGTTAACTCCGAAGGTCCTGTTTCCCCAGTTGAGTTTTCTGAACAAAATTTCGAGGACACGTGTGAAAAGTTTGGGCGATATGGGATCCCCTTGTTTGACCCCTTTCTCTATTCTGAAGAGTTCTCCTTCAACTTCCGTTCTAACCTTGGCGTAGCTTTCCAAGTATGTTAGACCAATAACTCGAATGTATTTCGAGTTTACACCTATTACTTTCAATGCCTCCAAGACGTTGATGTGCTCTACCGAGTCGAATGCCTTTTTATAGTCCACGAATGCAACATATGCTCTATTGTTGAATTCAAGTGTTTTCTCAATCACCTGGTTTACTGCTTGGAGGTGGTCCATTGTGTTGTACCTTTTCCGGAAGCCTGCTTGTTCTGGGGGTTGATTTTCATCCATTATTTTAGTAAGTCTATTTGTTAGGATTTTCATAAGCACTTTATATATGTTTGAGATCAGAGTTATTGGTCTGTAGTTGTCTAGATCATCACGTGTTCCCTTCTTGAACAATAATATTATCGTACTTATCAGCCACTGGTTAGGTATGCTTTCTGTATCTATTATATTGTTGAATAGGCTGGTTAGCGATGCTATTAGATGTGGTTTTCCCCATTTTAAACACTCGTTGATTATCCCTTCGTCTCCTGGTGTCTTGTATTTTTGAGGTCATCTATGGCCTTCTCAACTTCGTCCTGCATGATAGATACTACTTCTTCTTCGGAGTTTATGTTCTTTATGTATTCGTAATGTAATGCCTTGTCGCTTTTGTATAGAGATTTGTAGAAATTTGTGGCTGCTGCGTTTATTTCTGATCTTCCAGCTGTTCTTTCTCTGGTTCCTTTTTTCACGCCAGTCATCCAGAATTTTCCCACATTTAATTCTCTTTTCACCTTTCTAATTGATTTCGAATCTTCTATTATGCTCCTCACCAGATGAAGATTGTACTCTCTGCAATCTTTTCTTATTTCTCTCTTGGTTAGTTTGTTGATTTCGATATATTTTGTTTTTAGACTCTCGGATTCCAGTGCTGCCTATTTTAGTTTCTCCCGTCGTTCTATCAACCTAATGGTTTCTTCACTTAGTTTGTGCCTGTTTCTGATCCCTGTTTCATTAGCGGAGGCAACTTTTTCAGATTGGAGGATGCTTGTTTGTATTGTATACATCTTCTGTACTTCCATCATCGCCTCAATGTTGTCATTGAGGATTGTGTTCTGCAGTGTAGACTTATAAGTGTCTTTATTTATTTTAATTGCATTTGGTTTGTTAGGTTTACTGAAAGGTCTCCTTTTGTTTCTTCCGGTGAGCTTGAGTTTGGCACGTACCATCCTGTGGTCTGAATCAAACTTCCGTCCGTTTATGGTTTGTACATCCGAAATTAGATCCTTGCTATCACTCAATATGAAATCGATTTCGTTCTTTGTTTTTCCATCTGGGGATCTCCATGTCCATCTTGCTGAAGGATTCTTCCTAAAAAACGTGTTTAGTATGTGCATCTTATTTTCTTGGGCGAATTGAATAAGTCTATCTCCTCCCTTATTTCTTGATCAGTAACCATATTGCCCTAGCGGCTCTTCTTCCTCAGAGCACTTCCATCCAATTTTGCTATTAAAATCCCCAATTACGAAGTTTCTTTTTGTTTTGTATTTTAGTACCGCTGATTCTAGGCTGTCGTAGAAATCATTTAGCTCTTCGTCTGAGCAAGCTTCCGTGGGTGCGTAGACCTGTATTATAGTGATTGTCTCAGAGGTTACTTTAAGCTTAAATACTAGTATTCTTTCGTTTACTCCAATGAATTTTTGAAGATATTGCTTGAATGTTCTGTTGATTAAAAAACCTACTCCCTTTTGTCCTTTTGTCTGTCCAATATAGCATAAGAGGTTGCCATTTTGTTTTTCGATTATAGCTTCCCCTAATCTTCTAACTTCATTTAACCCTATTATGCTTAATTTAATCTCTTCAAGGGCGTTGTCTAATTTGATTTCATTTTCTGGTGTTCTCATTGTCCTGACATTTAATGTAGCTAAATACATTTCTCCTTTGTCCCTGTTTAGTGTTTTTCGTTGTTGGGGTGTGTTGTTGAGCTCAATTGTCCGTTTTTTTGTTTCATCTACATTGACGTGTTCCCAAGTTCCATTGATTTGTATTTTTTGGAAACCCAATTTAACTGAGTGTCCTTTCTCTCTTTCTTCTTTGGCCCTTCTTCTCAGATTCGCTTGAATTTGCCTCTCCTCTTTTGTCATGTCGTCATCTATATAGCAATCGTTTCCGACTAACTTGCGTTTGTTTTTCATCACTTTCAGCTTCTCTTCGAAGTTTTTAATTTTAACTAGAGTGATGTTTCGGCCTTTCCAGTCACTCCCAATATAGCGGACTTGACTGTATTCAGCATCTACTTCCAGTATCGTGAAAACTTTATCTACTTCTTCTATCAGATTTTCTCCTTCAGGTGTTCTCATTTCGTCACCTTAATAATTATGTTGTTCTTCCTCTCCTGTGTGTGTCTTTTTAGCCTATTTTCAATTTTGAAAAAATAGGCTTATGAGATCACCTTTTGTCCGTGTGTGTGTGCGTGTGTGTGTGTGTGTGTGTGTGTGTGATTCGTGTGTGTGTCCCCCCCTAATAAAATCTAAACGGCAGAAGCGATTTCAATGAAACTCGGAAAGTTCATAGCACTATTCCCGGCGACCTCGACCGTGCCCTTCAAATTTTGTTACGACTCACCAATCCAACATGGCGGCTGTGCGAAATATTTCACCAGCATTCAATATCTCCGAAACTATTACCGATATTACCCTGACATTTTCTATGGTGATAGAGGGAACTATTATAAGTTCACTTATGTGACTTTTGAAAACCTGGTAACTACAAAACCAACATGGCGGCCAAGCGAATTTGCGACTTTTAAATAGACGTTTCTCGCGATTTGACCAACCAAACGCAATGAAACTTGGTACAGTATATGTTTATATGCATTGTAATGCACCGACATCTAACTTCGTTCAATTGTTTACATAATCACAAGATGGCGGATGTGCGAAATATTTCACCGGCATTCTATATCTCCGAAACTATTAGCGGTATCTCCCTAAAATTTTGTACGGAGATAAAGGGCACTACTGGAAGTCCATCTATAAGATTTTCAAAAACCGGTTAACTACAAAACAAACATGGTGGCCAAGCGAATTTGAACATTTTAAATAGACCTTTCTCGCGATTTAATGTTCCAAGCGCACTGAAACCTGGTACAGGAAATATTTATACACATTGTAATCCACTGGTATCTAATTTAGTTCAATTGTTTACATAACCTCAAGATGGCGGCAGTGCGAATTTTAAAATTAAGTTTTTATTCCTTGTGATGTAGTCATGCGATCGAAGTGAAAGTTTGAATAATGAACCTACGCAATAATTTTCCTTTAATGGTACATGACTCTATGGCCTATACATTTAACAATCCAACATGGCGACCATCCGAAATATTTAGACGATACTGAATATCTACGAATCTATTTTAGCAATCAAACTAAATATTTTAATGTTCATAGGGGCTATGAACTTAAGTTCACCTATAGGACTTTAAATAACCTGGTGATCACAAATCCAACATGGCGGTGACGCGAATTATAAATATTCACATGGACGTTTCTCGCAATTTAACCATCCGCGTGCAGTGAAACTTGGTACAGTAAATCTTTATCCGAATGTTAATCCACTGGCATCTAATTTATTTTTATTGTTTCCATAACCTCAAGATGGCAGCTGTGAATTTTTTTTTAAATCTCCTTGTTTTTTCTTGTGTCCTAATTATGCGATTGAAGTTTGAATACTACACGTTCACAATAATCTGCATGTAACAGTACATAACTCTACGACCTACATATATAAAATCCAACATGGCGACCATCCGAAATATTTAGTCGGTTCTCAATATCTACGAATCTATTACAGCAATCAAACTGAAATTGTGTATGTTGATAGTGGCAATTAACATAAGTAGGATATATGAAAATAGGCTGTATAGTTCTTCACGGAACTACTTGTTTATCTTTGTCTTCTATGTTTTGTAGTCTCGATTCTAAGTTTTGTATTTTGTTTTCCATTGTCACTTCTACATTTGTTATTGTTTGCTGTATTATCTCCTTATCATGGTTCCATTTTTCATATTAGCCTACTTTCGATTTTTGCAAAAAATGAAAGTAGACTTATGAGATCAACACAGGGCGAAAAAAGTGTGTCTGTCTGTGTGTGTGTATGTGTGTGTGTGAGTCTGTGTGTGTGTGTGTATGTGTGTGTGTGAGTCTGTGTGTGTGTGTGTGTCTGTGTGTGTGTGAGTGTGTGTACTCTGAATGTCTGCCCCCCCCCCCCTATCAATTCGAACACGGTGAATGCGAATTGAACGAAATTTGGTACAAAGGTAGCACTAGCAAAGGACACCACAGTGTCATGTTTTATATCGCGGCCATCTTTACTAAAACTGAATGGCGGCCACTCAAACGTTCAAAACGTAAAATCAAATAACGACTAACCAAATCATCCGATCTCTACCAAATTTGGTAACAACATACCTTCGTATAGGATGCGTCTTGTGACCAAACTACAAGGTCGTCCGCATACCATTTCAGGATGGCGGCCGTGCGAATTATGCAAACTTTATAATCCATATCATGGGACCCACCAGTTCCGATTATCGAGCCGAGAATCGTTTTAACTGTTCTAAAGGAAGAGGCACGTTCAAAATTAAAAGTTTATTTTGTAATACTATAGTGCAGACGTGATTTTAAAAAGCTGAGCCGATTCAGTAATAAGACAAGATGGCAGCGGATATCTTGTGCCTGACTTATATTTCACTAATTAGAGTATTGCATGCAATATAGCGTACTGATACAAAATAAATAAACTTTGTATGAAATGCTTTATATATAAATAATATACTCCAGTGATGAAATCGTTTAGTATAAATCATTATTTGCTAACAAGTTCTATGTAAGTCATTTTATATAGAACGATATTCGTTGACACAATTATCTCAGTGGTAGAGCGTTAGCCTATCGCTCAAATGCCTATGGTTCAAACCCGATCAGAGCTATTTTTTTTTTTGCTTGAAATGTTATATGTTTATTGTTTTGTAATGACTCAGATGTTTTAAAATTAAGCGTTATATTGTGCATATTATGGTGTAAAATATATATTTAATTAAAACATAATTCGCCAGCAGATTTACTCGAGACATCTAGCTGCCAAAAAGGTAACTGCACGCCGCTACTTATTAACTTCCAGATTTTATTGAAAAGTTTCTTCTTCTGGCCGCTAGAATGCACTCGCTCTGTTAGGATTATATTGTTCGATATTTCAACACTAGATGTCACGACTAGTCTACGTGGGGCTCCATTGATTACTATACCATTGGCATTCTATGCGCATCGAATTTGAAGAATGACAAGATGATACTACGATACATTTTTACTTTTTATTTTAAAGGGTTTGTAACAGCCTATTTTGCGTTATTTGAAAATGTTATTGAAGTAAAGAACAAAACGATTTCACATAGTATCTGAACTCTACCGTTGGTGCTAGTTCAGGATATTAATTAATACTTTTATTTCAGCCAAATAGCAATCGAAAATATCCACATAGTTGGTATACACACGTCTCTGTAGGGTCATGGAAAGATTTGTTAATTCAATTAGGGTTGTGAAAGTCATACGCAGCCAGACGTGTAAAGACATGCCTCAACTCAAAGTTGGATGTTGCCCGCGTCAGGCCGATTATGTAATAATAATAATAATAATAATAATAATAATAATGTTATTGGTTTTACGTCCCTTTTTAACTACTGTTGCTTTTAGAGACGCCGGGGTGCCAGAATTTTGTCCCGAAGGGGATCTTTAACGTGCCAGTAAATCTACTAACACGGCTCCCTCGCATTTGTGCACCCTCAAATGCCAGCTGACTGCGCCAGGATACGAACCTGAAACATACGGTCCAGCAAGCGAGAACGTTACCGCTGAGCCACGCCGCCAGTCCGGTCGATTATGTCTGCAGATCCATAACATTCTTGAGATACTTCTTATCTTTCTTTCTTTCTTTCTTTCTTTCTTCAATGATGGTAGCAGTTTTTATCTAGGTTGTGGCGTTTGGTAGAGGTAAATCGTTTCTAAGGTCTTCAACAAAGAATAGTTCTATTATACTCTTTGATAATAACAACGAGTTATAACTATACTCATACATTTAGGAGAAAGTAGGCTATATGTTCTTTACTGAACATCTTGTCTTTTTTCCACTTCGATTTTAGGCATTTCAAGTTCTTTTTTCGTTTCTTCTCTAAAGCTAGCGTTTTGTTCTTTTAATTCTCTGATCTCTGATAATATTGTTGTTAGGAGGTTCGTGGAATCAGTTACTTCCATATTTCCTCCGTCTGTGCTTCTAGAGTTTTTTTTATTTATTTTTTTTATTTTTAGACATTGTTGTTGTTGTTGTAGGTCTTGTCGCTATTTGTCCTCTGTGTGGTTCGTGCTCAATGTCATGCGGGCCTAATTCCTACCGTGTGTAGCGCATGCTATAAGGTTTTCGGTAAAATGACTTGTTGCGATCGAGACAGGTGCTGTAGATATGTCGCTTATAAATAATGTTCTATAATCATTTGATTGAAATAAAGACATACCAACCTTTCTCCTTTAGTCTCTCATTATAAACCTATTGGGGAAAGTGTGGTTTATGAGCATGCGAGATTTCACGCACGGGTCTACTAGTATAACATACTTTCTCAAAAATGCAAAATTTCAAAATATTTTTGTTTCTTATTCTGCTTTTGAATGATGACATATTTTTTCTCAGCTTTAGTACAGGACATTCATACGTTTTAATGATCTTTAATTTGAGATCTTGTTGAGGTTGATAGGTGAATTAGAACTTCACTTATTGATGTTTGAACCAGTAAAGAAAACCACAATTCTTAGTTATTGAGCAAATGAAGTTCAGGCTGGCTGCGTGGCTCAGCGGTAACGTTCTCATCTCCTGTGCCCAAGATTACAGGATAGAATCCTGGCGCAGGCATTTGAGGGTGCGCAAATACGAGGGAGCCCTGTCAGTCGATTTACTGGTAAGTTAAAGGTCCCCTTCGGGACAAAATTACGGCAGCCCGGCGTCTCTAAAAGCCGCAGTAGTTAAAATGGACTTAAAACCAATAACATTATTATTACCGGTATTGAATTGAGTTTACAGGCGTTGCGTTATGATAAGACACGTGCACCCTGGTCCATTCAATTTTCTAAGAATATTTATGTATGACACATGTAAAAATCATACGTTTCCTTAAAGTAGAAGAATTTATTAAGCTTTCATCAGGAAACGGAGAATAGTGAAAATTCCATCCAAGTACCCTATTTCAAACGTATATAAATACTTTGAAACAACGCAAGAAAATAAATAAAATAAACTTAGAGTATGCACTTGAAATCTATTATGTTATGGATACTAAATCTGATCGGAGCCGTTGGTTGTACAGTCGTTCATGTACACGCCCAGTCATTCGGTAAATTCGTGTTACCAACTGAAGAGTTACAACTGACACTGAATCACCCAGTTTCATGTAGCCTACAGAGTGATTCAAAACTCCCCATTATTTTTACAAAAACAATTTTGTTCACCCCTTAGAATGTGGTATCGCCTTTTCAAAGCGCATCTTGTAGGAAAATCCCTATATTGATGATTGATATTGTGACTTTCAGTAGGTCAACACAAAATAATTCCGATTACTGGGATATGTGAAAAAATAATCTGAAACAACACAAATTCCACACATTGAAACTGCTCATCCCCACTCGGGCGACTGATTGTAATAAACCGGGGTGCGTGCGGATTAAACACCTGTACGATATGAGCAGCAACAATAAACATTCACTCTTAACTACACTGGTTACCTCATAAATAAAGACACTAGAGATCTGGTAAAAATTACAATCTGATACCAAAAATACATTTCGCAGGATCCTCGTCGTACAGACTATATAACACTCCCTATCATATTTACACAAGCACACGTATGACTTATTGATGACCCTTGGAAGTAATGATGACTGGTACTTACTGGCGTTGGTCTCAGCTGTGATGACTTAACTCTACTGATCCTGGGGTTAGTGCTCCCAGAGAATCAGTCCTACTTACTCGCAGCACAATTACTAAATATTTCACACGCATGTCTCTCAACTATGAACATTATGTATAGTATTATCGATGGTCAGAATCCAACGATTTATATAGCTTCGTGGATCTGATTATAAAAAGATGCTTTAAATCCGTGTGTTGGATTATCGCAACTAGTTCACTCCTGAGTTTACTAATACATAGCATATTTGACTAGTAATTGTCGTATCACAATTTACCGCTATGGTCTCAGAATTTCGGTACACAGACATTAGTTTACAATACTTCATGCGATTTGAGACAAACATCTAGGCGATTTGTTTAAAACTAGGCTCATTATTCCCTTGAGAATGTATAGCCAGCAACTCAGCAATTGCACCTCGAACACAAGCTTGTGATCGTCTGAAATACCTTCCTTCTCCACCAAAAACCACACAAGTCCAAAATACAATTTCAACGCCCTCACGGAGTCCTATCAAGAATACGAACCACTCCACACGGAATCCAAAAGATGATTACACCGCCCTACACGCGGTTCACAAGAAGAGTACCACTCCACATGGAGTCCGCAAATTGAGTCCCACTCCACACGGAGTTCTCAAAAAGAGTACTACTCCACACGGAGTCCGCGAAATGAGTCGTCTTCCCAGCCTCGTCAATTCCTAATAACATTCATCTCCTCTCCACAAATCACTGGCCTACCTGGCTTCCCTCACGGGTCTAGCCAATCAAAACAAAACATTACCATATAAGGAGCGCCTTCTTGGTCTTCAAAATACCCTAGACACACCCCTAGCACAGGGTTGTCAAGCCTGCTACCTGCATGAGTCAACGTGCACATGAGCGTGCTCGAGAAAAACCCAGGCGACAACAAGCTTACCTCCTGGTTCTTGCACACAATTCCAGACTCTCTGACTGAAAATTATTAGAATGTTAAAATATTCATATCTAACTTGACTCAGATCCTGCCAATTACAATATATTGAAATCCAAGCAAATTAATCCGAAATGAATCACATAATATTATACACTTCATTAAATAATTATAAAACATAAAAAGGCATCAAATAAAAATAAATGCACGATTATGAAAGTCGAACGTTCCGAAAGTAAGGGTTCGATCCCGTGTGACCTGGGAAGGTAACAACACACCCAAATACACGGAGCTATATGACCACAATGTCGCAGCCCGTAAAATAAGCAACAACAACTTCCCATCTAACTCTGCAAGTGGCAGTGCCACTCCATTTATTATCCAGATACGATACAAATAAATAAACAAATAAAGAAAGAAATACAGAAACATATTAAAAATTAAACAAACAAATAAACAAACAAGTAAAGCTAAAGTAAGCTAAAGCTAATATACCACTTTGTGGAAGCCTTCATAAGTAGGTTAAGGCTGCTTGAGCTTTTAGCTCACGCAGTAAACAAGCACAGGTGAACTTTATAGAAAGGGAGGAAGTGCACAGTTCGCTACTCCTGCTGGGGTCCGGGCACGGACACCAAGAACCCGCTGAGCCAGCTTGGTGTTCCTAGGCGAAACCCCACACAAGACACGGCATAAACCTAGAGAAATTTCTGAACTGTACATACAGTTCATGTCACGGATTTTGGCTGGTGAGGCCCGATTGCGCTGGCGTACAGAGGAGAGGTGGCGAACCTCAGGCATGTGCAATTGATACAGGAATTTATTTCCACGTAACTGAAAACTCACGTAGGCTATCAATGGCACATGCGTGAAGCTCTCAGACTGTCCTCGGTACAACTGCGAAACCGGCACAGACCGGCCAAAAACCATGGCGTGAACTGACACTACCCCAGACACACAATAATACAGGTTATCAGAAGCATCTAATGTACACGAGGCTGAAACGATACACTGTCCCTACAATACTAGCATACGTAAAATTAACGTGTATGAAAAATATAACTGCCTAGAATTCCCTCTATATCTGTCCCCACCCTACAATCTTCCAACAGTGCTTCTACTGGTCTATTGGTGGTGAAGTCAATGCTTTTGTTGTTAATGCCAATCAGTTCTAGGAGCATAATTATGGGGCAAAGAATTGCCCGGAAACTATCCTTGAATTTTACTACTTATTGGTTTCTCCATATTAATAACAAATGGGTGGAGAATTTGATGCAGATATGTCACATCACTTCAGAGGGATTATAAAAAAAACTCATAAAAACAGAGACAGTATAAGAGGCCGAAGAGATTACATACTGCTATTTACGTCAAAGAAAACGACTTCTCTCTGTGTTGTATTTAAGACTAGCAGTAGTGCCCGGCTTCGCCAGGTGGATTTATTTGTTTTGGGTAGACATACACTACAGAACTGGAGCGCTTATTGCAGCTGATAAACTCAGTATACTGCACCAACACCATCGCCCTCATACAGAGGCATACTATTGTCATGATGATAACTGTTTTAAGGGGCATAAGAAATCCTTTTTGAACTAATTACTTCCCGCGACTGCAATTTATAAGCAGCTCGCAATTCCGCACCAGAACACTGGTAGGGGCGACGTGATGCAGCCAGCATTGCCAGGCAACAATAGACTTGGTATTATTGAACCCGTTCGGGAATGCTTGTTCTTCCTACTTACTAAACAAAAATCAATCTTTAAGGTTACCTGAGAGGCGTAGCCTAATACTGCATAGCCCAAACTATTCCTCTTGAATCTGGCTAGCATATACAAAAGGAATTTTCCGAATCCGACTGGTATTTCCAGAGATTAGCGCGTTTAAACACAAAAAACTCTTCAGCTTTATTATATTAGTATAGATTAGTATAGATGGAACTTAACGTATTAAACTTCAAAAACCACAGAGCATTCAGTGTATAGACTATAAATGGTGTTACATACGAAATATATATTAATTTCAACCATTTCACTATTCGGTGCCTTATCACAAAGTTCGTAATAAACGTAAATTTAACGTATTAGTATTAAGCATCATTTGAATATTGTTAGTATTGTAGGGTTAAAACCCATCAACAATGAATTACAACTCCGTTTAGTTAGCACACGATCAACACAATTCCCTTCAAAGTTTTCAATCCTGGATATTGTATGCTGAGGGACTTCCTGCGATAAAGAATATCTTTTAGGAAGAAGTGTTTAACTATTAAAGGCACACACAATGTTATTTTATTGAGTGTACCCCCATTAACGTGATGAGTCAGAGATTCTAGATAATTCGTTTCATCACTAAACCTCCTTCTTCTGCTGAATATTGCATTTGGAGGACACGATCGTTAAGTGTGTAGGTTGTCGTGGCTGGGCATTGTTGAACAGGGTAGAGAGGAACACAGAAAAGTTCACCTGCTCAAACGTTTCTGAATAAATGGTATAGATCAAAGTGTGCTTTAACACCAAAGATCGCGAGACTCAGTGGAGCGGAGGAAGTGCAACATTAGGGTAAATATCTTAAACCATCTTCCTGTCATTACTTGCCATTGTCTTCCCCTAGATGGCCCAGTAAAGCGCCATGGTAAGATTCGACTAGGGAAGCGAGCCCTGAGAACACGGAGTGTAGCGTGGGAAATGCTGTACGTGTGACGTTAAATTAGGACTATGCGCCCATTGCGATTGATGTTGGGTAGGTGAGAACTATCCTTCATGAAGAATTCCTCTGACTCTTCGTTTACCTCCCTTAATTCTCCAAAAAGACTGGCTGCTAGCTCAAGAAGTTGGACTCGACTACACTGCTCGTACAAGCAGAAGCTTGGTTTGTAGAAACATGGGACAATAAATGGCGCTCTACTTCTCCCTCCAGTTGAAAACTATTAGGTGAATAGTTCTTGTGTGCCCTCGCGAATTGTATAACTCGTCTACACAATGCCGCAAAGAGCCAAACAGCCTCCCAATATTTACTCTGCCTACAAACCAATCTACCTCTTGTCCAAGCTATTTGGGTTAGCTCCGTATTCAATGCATGGTAGTAATATGGAAACATGGGAATCGAAGCTTGGACTTGTGCACACAGTGACGCTAGGATTAGTGCTACTCGCCAGCTTAGTTTTCACTGTGGTGAACTACAATACTTCCAAATATCGCAGTGAAAAGCCCCTGATCAACCTGTCACACTTTTGTTCCGCATGTTTCTCCCACATCACAGTCCTCATTATAATAATACTGAACTCCACCCGTCACAAGAACGCCTTCCGCAGAATACTCAGAGAACTCCATCAAGTGGACCAGGTACTGAACCCAGACAAACCGGTCTTCTCGCGAGGAATTGTGTTGAAACCGTCAATTGAGGTTCCTATCGTACTGTGCCTACTCTTGACATTCCTTTCCCTGTCAGTCCATAAGCGGTATTTTCAGTACCCCAACGTAAAAGTACTCATCTCACGCTCAGCAGTGGACTTCGTGATGGTGGTATTAATAGTCAATTATTTGCAATTAATCTACATTTTGTCATTTCTGAGAAGTCGTTTTACTTTACTGAATCAAAAGCTTATGGTGTCATCAGACTTCGAATACACTAACGCTCATGAACTCACACAAGTGTTGATCAGTTCATATTTGAGAGATGGCCATCATTCTCACCCTCCACGTGCAGCAAAGGTTAGTATAAGTATGCCATATGTGTTCTTAAGAGTGCCCTCCAAAACCTGGGATGTTCACAGCAACAAGTATCGCATCGTCAGACTAATCCACGCCTCCTTAAGCAAAGTGGCAGAAAATGTCAATGACTTATACAGCATCAATGTCTTATTGTCAGTGTTTTGCACCTTCGGATCTCTGCTTATCAAAGTTCACGTTCAGATTCATTTCGTTGGCAAGTTTTCTTATTATCTGCCCTTCGTGCTGCTCACCCCGGCGATCTGTGTGGTGCTGTTAACGGGTGTGATGGGGTGGTACTGCCAGACAACAGCCAGAGAGGCTGCGAGAACAAGTGTTCTAGCAGTTCGTCTGCAGCTCATAGAGCTATCGTCTTCACAAGACCTGCAGCAACTGAATAAACAAGTACAAGGCAACCCACTGGTCTTCTCAGCTGCAGGTTTCTTCAATGTTGACCTCCCACTGACCCTCACCGCTATCGGGACTGTTGTAACCTACTTGCTGATCTTAGTTCAGTTTAGTGTCTAGCACACAGTGGCCATTATTGTATCCCTCTTCACTTGTTTATTTTACACCTAAGTAAACCACATCCTCTGAGAGCCGTGTGTTTTTGTTCCTTCGGTAGTTTTTTAACTCTTTCGGTGGTTTATTCCTTACATATATTGTTTATTTTCTATTTTCCAACAATTGTGAATTTTGAACACATATATCTAAATAGTTAACCCGTAAATGCAGCTATCCTTGAATACTGGGTACTCTTTCCCCCTTTATTTTTGTATATTCATTTATATATATACCGTTTTTTTAGTTCTATAATGTAGATTTTTCACAATGTCTTTCGTAGCATTTCTTTTTGTCCTTCAATTATGTACTCATTTTTCTGTCTTTTCCCATTGATGTAATTTGTATTCTTAACTGGATATGCCAGGGAGGAATGTATTTGAACTTATGCCTGTGTTCCTTCACATTGCTAAATAAATAAATAATTAAACTGTAAGCTATTCACTCGACCCTATTGAGAACGAGTAAAATACGCAATATTTTAGAGCACAGAGCGGCGCGGATTATCGCTCACCATGGCTCGGAATAAACGGTATCTATCCTCGCGCGAACGAATACCTATATGCTTTTTTAAAAGCCTCTTCACTTTGCGCGGAAAGAATTTTTCAAATTCTTCTTAAATTTCACGCAGAAGAATGCTCAATAGCTCCAAATGATCACGCCAAATCGTAGGTTATGAATATTTCATCAATGATCCAAATCGATCGTAGGTTCGATTCCCAAGACGTGTCTCTCCACTTAGGGCACCTCTCAGCTCGAGAATTCCCCTACCCACGTGATATCCAGGGTGTAAACATGATGAAGTTACAAACTTTCAGGGATGATGGAGGGAGACTAATGAATCAATGTGAGATAAGGTACCATAGCACGGAAACGATCGAGTCACAAGATACATGGTTGGATTTTTAGTTTTGGCACCAATGCTTCAGTGCCAAGTTGCAACCATGTTGGGCGCTGCCACTTTTACCGACGGTTGCTGCCCTGCATCCCCTCCCTCAGAGCGCATGACCTCGCCCGTCCTTACCTCCGCTCGTGCGCAGTCGCGCCTGTTAGATGAGTAGTGTGAGACCAGCGCTCGCGAAAGACAGTCGCAATGTTTTCCAAGCAGGAGCAGAGAACGTGGATAAAAATTCAGTGTGCTAGGGGTCGCAGTGCTAAACAGTGTCACTGAGGATTGCAGCAAGCGTGCGGTGCAGCTGCGCTACCGTTCAGAACCGTAGGAAGATGGGTTGCAGCCTTTCGAGATGGGCACGAACGTGTGGAGCACATGCCTCGATCTGGTCACCCACCAGTAAGTGATGACAATGTACAGATGGTGTCCGCGTTAGTAGAGGTGGATCGGAACGTAACGATTCGTCAATTAGAGCAAGATACCGGACTGGCGCATTCAACTGTCCTCCACATCCTGAAGGACTTACTGAAAATGAGGAAGATTGCATCCAAATGGGTTCCGCATGACTTAACCGACATGCTCAAATGGCTGCGATCAGGGCCGTGGAGAGCGGTGACGGGCCCCGGGGCTGGAATCTCCCCAGCCCCCCGCTGTAATCAAATTCTGTAAAAATAATTTATAATCCTCGCAAATTTGCACGAACTGATTTTGCGCAATAGTTTATATGCACAAAATGTTCATCATGAAATCAATTGCAAGAACATAAAGAACCAGCAAGCAATAATAATAATAATAATTGTAGAATGCTGAACTGCTATGCCCAAGATCACGGGTTTAAACCCGGCCGAAGTCGTCGGATTTTTAAGAGCGTTAAAATCTTTCAGTACCGGTATGCCCTTATTCAGTGGGGAAGTAAAGTCGGTGGCCCCATGTCATAGATTTATGGCATATAAAAGAACCTATCACTACAATTGGTAGTGTGTAGCCAAAATTTGTAGGTTATTTGGTTAGAAACGCTCTATCAAGTCGTTCGCCACTGATTGTCAGTGACAGTGGCGTCTGGTAGTCAAAGTTGGAACTACTTGAAATTGAACTTGTTGGGAGCCTACGGGCGTTCAATTGAGGTCCTGATATGACATTTGTCTGCAATTCATATATAATAATAATATTTCAATTATATATTCCACTAAATCCAGGCTATATTTATTATCATAAGCAGAGCGTGAATTACTATCAATATACATAAATAAATGCTGGTATGTAAAATTTACAACAGTGAAAGTGGAAGAATGCATGCGAAATTTGCAAATTCAATGTTTATACCTGACAAGCGCGTACTAATGCATTATTTTCAATTAACAAAAATTAATATCAGAGTAAAACCATCGAAAACTAGGTAATAATTTTCATTAATTTCACTATACTAAAACAGTATAGTTTTGGCGGTTGACAGATCTACATTTGTCTCGATGAGGTAACACTGTAAGCATGCACAAGGTTCAGATTTAAAGTTCTGCAGATCCTCCTTGATATCAATAATTTTAGAACTTCAGTGATACTCGTAAAAGATATATGCTCGTTTGTCGTACACAAATTAGAAACAAATTACATTTACCGGACCAGTAATTGCATCGCTTTTATAGTACTTAACTTTGGGAAAAAATTCACATTGAAAAAAAGGTGTTGTCCATGAACTCGGAAACAGGTGGGTTCGAATTCCACCGTCGGTGACTCTAAGCTTATTTTCCATGATTAATCGTTTTAACCCGTACATTCATTTTCTCCTCAATTCTATCCCCGCGTCATAAGACCCAAAAATTAATCAAAAGGAAGTTCATCTCACTGAACAGCATGCTAAAAGAGGCAGTACCACGGCCTCTGTGACATATGACGTAATCTGTTTTCATAATGAAAACCTGATTTTTACACAAAGTCAAGACTTTGTACATATAATGTTTTTATGTTCGACCCTGACTATTATATATCTGAAAACTGTATCATAATGATGGTCATTATAACACTATTTTTTATTATGAAACAGTTTCTCCCACCAATCACAGCTCAAGAAACAGTTGTTTGACCAATTAGATAAGGATACCTTCGCGCATGCGCTCAAAATCCAACATGTCTGTATAAATTACCGAAAGTGCACCGTCCATATGTTCGCGTAAATAAACTGATGAATATAAGACAAGAAATAGCACTGTACCTTAATTTCTTCAAATCCAATTTCTACACAGCGCGTTGTTTTCAAACGCATTCGGTGACATTTTTACTGAATACTGGTGTTCAATCTGCAGATATGGCATTGAAGCACACAGAGCGCATGCGTCGGTCGGTCAAAGAGCTTGGAAATCAGAGATATCCTATACTCAGCGCAGCACCCGATCACAAAATTCTAGTCACAATCTCAACAGATATTTATGAATATTTATGTTAAAACATATAATAATGTTATAATTATCGTCGAACATAAAAAGTCGTATTCAACTCGCCTATAATGGTAATTAAGACACTCGTATGGAAATTATAAAACTCGCATACGCTCGTTTTATAAAGATACTCGTGTCTTAATTATAGCCATTATAGGCTCGTTGCATAATGTACTATTATGTTGACATTCTAAATTTTCCAGTGTAAATTGACTCAACGACTTGTTCGTTTTTGAATGATAATGTCTTGTTTTTCCGTAATTTTTGTTTATTTTTATAATTTCTATTTTTATTTAATTTTTTGTATTTGTTTTATTAATTTTTGGTCTTTTTAAATTTAGGTGTCCACCTGAAAATTTTAAATTCAATTCAAAATTTGTATTCTTTAATATGTTATGAGGGGCAGATGACCTCGTAGTTCCGCCCTTTAAAACAATAATAACTAACTAACATTCTTAAAATGTGCTGCCCTTGAAGAGTCACGCCCATGGGTCTAAGCCTAAACACTGATAAGTTGAACGGCGATCACATATATTTGTACAATAAACAAAGCAAAACGTATTTTCATAATTAACCGCTGGTATACAGTACTCAAACTTAAGTCAAGTTATTATGTTCTATCAGTAGATTGCAGCTGATCAGTGATTTGTTTTCACAAAAGAAAAAAATGTGAATTTGAACTATATTTTGTAATTGACAGTCAGTGGATTTCTTATACAGTAATTTAATATTGCTTTGCAGTAAGCGAAACTAGAGCCAGGTTCTCCTAAAAATCCTCAATCCTATCTATGACTGGTGACCAAGACAAATAGTTACAATAATGTTGCCAATACACCTTTCCTGTGGACTGAAACCTACAGTAAATACCCCAACAAGAATAAAAAAATTAGTAAAACCACTCCTGATCAAATTTTTTTATATACAGATGAATATCACCATTCAATAGAAGTCTATTGTCCGGGTTTTAGTGACCACCATGGACAAATACTGAGTTTTGAAGTACCCGAAACAATCAATAATAATGATAATGGAGTAAAATCAAAGTGCAGGTCATTCACTGAAACAAATGTTACTTATTTACTATTTTGAAACAGCATTCCCCTTTAGACAAAGAACTGTTCAAAATAACAAAACTAACAATTTGATAACAACAGGGATTATAAATTCATGTCAAAGAAAGAAATGTCTACACAAATTATATAAACAATACCACACAACACCTGAATTCAATTTATACTACAAAAAATACACTAGCATATTAAATAAGGTAATAAGACTAGCAAAGAAAATGCATAATGATAATTTTATTTCCCAATCATCTAATAAAAACAGGGCTATGTGGTCCGTGATAAAGAAAGAAACTGGAAAATCTGCTAAAATACAAAGGAACATCACACTGACCAGAAATAATAAAGTGATAAATAATCCAGAGGAAATAGCAAACACTTTCAATGACTATTTTCTGGAAATTCCACAAAAATTATTAAATAAATCACAGGTAAATACACTAAATTCTAATAATAAAATAAATATATGTAGTGATTCTTTATTTATAAATCATGTCACAAGTGAAGAGGTAAGAATAGTTATAAAAGAGCTAAAATATAAATTTTGTGTTGGCATTGATGGTATCCCAGATGCAATTTTAAAGAAATGTGCAGAAAATAATAATAAATCCACTTACACACTTAATAAACAGTTCAATTCTCTCAGGAACTTACCCGGATATTTTGAAGTTATCAAAAGTAATTCCAGTTCACAAAAACGGTTCAAAAGATGAATTAGATAACTATCGTCCTATTACCTTACCAACTGGTATCGCAAAAATTGTGGAAAAAATCATGTATAGGAGACTGATAAGTTTTATAGAAAAAGATAAAATATTATCAAACTCACAACATGGATTCAGAACGGAAAAATTTACACAGACAGCAATTTATGAATGTATTAATAGTATACCGAAATTAATTGACAATAAGGAACATGTAACTGGCCTATTCTTGGATTTATCGAAAGCATTTGATGTTGTTGACCATAAAATCCTCCTTAAAAAACTAAATCAATATGGTATTAGAGGTCTAGCTAATAAATGGATAGAGTCTTACTTAACAAGGCGTAAACAAATAGTAAGCTTGAGACACAAGGATGATGGAACCAAATTACTTAATGAAACATTGTCCAATGAGGGAATTATTAAATATGGAGTACCCCAGAGATCGGTTTTGGGCCCACTACTCTTTCTTCTATATATCAATGATATAACACAGAACGTTCATTCACATAAGGAAATTTTGTTTCCAGATGATACAACACTTGTAATAAAAGGTGAAACTAAACAGGTCATACAGCAGTCTGCTGACTCCGTTACAGGAGAGTTAACCAAACGGTCACAAGATAATCGCCTCATAATCAACTATAAAAAAACAGTATGTCTAAATTTCCACACTATACACAATAGGAATCTTGCGAAGCCCAATATAACATTAAATGGTCATCAAATAGAAAATAAATCAGAAACAAAGTTTTTAGGACTATGGATACAACATGACTTGAAATGGAATAAACATATACAATATCTGAATACTAAACTGAACTCGATGTGCTTTGCGTTACGTATTTTGAAAACCTGCACTAGCATGCACATATTAAGAAATACTTATTTTGCTTATTTCCATTCATACTTAAGATATGGGGTCATATTTTAGGGTATGTCGCCAGATGTACTAAGCACGTTTAGGATACAAAAGAGGGCGATTAGAATTATGGCAAATGTAAACACTAGAGATTCATGTAGACCTCTGTTTAAAGATTTAAACATTCTCCCTCTGCCCTGTATATGTATCTTTGAAAGTATTATGTTTTGTAAAAAGAATTTAATGAATAAAGATGTTTTTTTAAACAAACAATGATGTTCATAGGCATAACACAAGACAAAATCAAAACATTCATATTTCACACACACACACACACACACACACAAGCATATATCAAAAAGGAACTTATCACACAGGAGTTAAATTATACAATAAACTACCCCAGTATATAAAACTTGCCCCAAAAATAAAAACCTTTGATAGAATGTTGAAAGCTTATCTGCAGTGCCATTGTTTTTACTCTGTAGTTGAATATCTTAGCGTACAGAAACGATGAAATCTATAATTATATTTTACTTTTCTATTTTAATTGTAATACCTAGCTGTAAGTTGTATTTATAGAATTAAGTTTTCATATTATGATAATAGAATAAGGTGTAAATAGTTGTCCAATAAGATTGTATCTCTTAAGATCTGTTATTATAATAAGTTATAAATAGTTATAGTATTAGTATTACTGTATATACCTATTAGTACTTTTTTTATAGATGTAAATTCTGACGTGTCCTATATCAAAAATGTATTGTATACATGTATTTGATCAAATGGAATTGATAAAACTATCTATCTATCTTATTATACAACAACCACTTGCCTCCCCTTCAGTCTACACAATTCGCACATTTTTTGGTTTTCTATTTTTTTCGCTGTTTGAGAATCTTATAAACTTAATTTACTTCATTAATATTTGTGAAAAATATTGCTTTACAGTCAACTTCATTCAATAATGGGGAGGCCTTCAGAAACAAACCGCTAATTAACGCATCAGCAAAAATACTGAATTATATCTACAGTATTAGTTGATGCAAACGATCCCCAACCGAGCGCCAATGGTTCATTGCCCACCAGTGATACTAGACCTACTAGCTACCAAGCACTCGGGTAAAATGTTGCAAGCCCCTAAATGAATTAACAACTGTAACGACAATAGGCCTATTGCCGGTATTAACTGTTGAGTACCGGGTAAGTTAGCCGTGGTCGTTACGGCATGACCAATGGCAGTCGCTCACATCCGGGAGGCGAGGAGGTTCGAATCCCCCCGCCGGCAACCTTGAAGATGGTCTTCTGTGGTTTCCCATCTTCCTTCCAGGCAAATGCCGGGGTTGGTCCCTAACTATAGGCCACAGCCGCTACCTTCCAACTCCTCGCCCTTCCCTTCCAACTTTCCTCCCCAACGGTACTTGTAGCTCACCCATTGGGTGTCCGTCTCGAAGCAGCTACAAAACTGGCGAGCCGAACATGTCCTCGGACACTCCCGGCACTAAAATCCATACGCTAAAAAAAAACAAAAAAAAAATGTTGAGAAAGACTACGAATAACACCGCCGAATCCTGCATTCCTGCCGCGGCTTCGTCAGGACCCGGAGTCATTATCTAAGATGTAGATAAAGAGAGCAACTAATTTAATGTTTAACGGCACTGAGACGTTAATGCGTATCACGAAAGGGCTTGATTCGCAAGGGAAAATATCTCTTTGCGTCCTGAAAAATAAGTGCTTTGCAGATCGATGCTGCTCTTTGGAATAAACGGCGTAGAAATGTCCAATAATTATAACAGCCACTGCACCAGCGCAAAACAAAATTGTATTTATATTAATATTTATATACTTCATTTTAATTTTCTTCTAAATTAAGCCGAGTTCAAATATTTGGTCTTAGGAAAATCTGCGCGGTTGCCTACACGCAATATATTAATTTCTCCATCGCCATGCACACCACTGACGTTACTTATTGTTGTTTTAAGGGGCAAAACAGTTAGGTCATCTGCCCCAATCACTGACGTTCCATGAGAGGAATTGGAAAATAAAGTTGAGTGGTTCAGTGCCCTAGTTTAATTGTCATTTTCCCCCTGGTTAATTAAACACTCAGTCCATAAAAATACTGGAATGTTACCTTAATTTCAGTCTTTGGATACATTTTCCCTCGTACCAATACGGTAGTAATATATATTTTCAATAAATCCCCTAATTAGAAATGATTCGCGCACGAACCCAAGTACCTAGGATTGTTGATCGTATTGAATGAACCAGACATCATCTTGCCACTGGCTGGGTCTATTTGGAACACAAGCCTCTCCAACGTATTCTTTCCACCATCTCTCAGCCTCCACCCTTGTCCAGTCTTCTCCTCTCTTCTTCACGCTTTCTTCCACGCCCTTCAGCCACCTGTCTCTTGGTCTTCCTCTCTGTCTCTTTCCTTTCCACTTCGTCTCATGTATCCTCCTGGGTATCCTCTTCTCCTCCATTCGTTTTACATGTCCATACCATCTAAGTCTAGATTTCTCTATACCATCCTGTAATGGTTCCTCCTTCATTAATTCTCTGGTCCTCTCATTTCTTAATCTGTCTATCTTTGTAGCTCCAATACTGCTTCTCAAGAACCTCATCTCACTGGCCTGTATTTTGCTCTTCTCCCTTCCTTTCATAACCCAGGTCTCCGAGGCATACGTCAGGATAGGGACATAGTACGTCCGATATATGATCTTTTTGCTGTTCCGATGGACATCCTTGCTCCATAACATGCTTATCACACTCCTCCGGAATGCTTCTGTCTCCCCCGCTCGTTTATTTCTCTATAGTTTATTCCATTATCTTGTATCAGGCTTACCAGATACTTGAAACTCTCCACTTTCTTCAGCTGTTCCCCACCAATTGTTATTCCCGTTGTGGCTCTTTCCTTCTTCCATGTTGTGATCACCATCCCACTCTTATTTGTGCTAAATTTCATCCCATATAGTTGTATTATTCCTTCCCACACGTCCAGCTGTTCCTGTACCTCCTCCTCCTCCTTGTAATAATAATAATTATTATAATCTCGTTATCTTTCGATATACTGCACCTAAACATGCAGATTATCCAAATGTTAGCATTGTTTTCTCAATTCAATATAAGATACGAGAAGATGAACAATTTCGCATGCATTTCTTCTATCTACGTTTGACAACAGAATCATCCCACCCTTTCGCAAGATATTTAGCCAGCAATAATAATGTTTCACATAGTGCGAAAGTGAATTACTAGGGCCAGATGACCTTGCTGTTCCTCCCCTTAAATCAACAATAACTATTAATAAATTACTGTGTGGACGCTACTTTAAAATTTATTTTACTTAACTGCCTGCACGGTATACAATACGTCTATCTGGACAATATAATCATTTCAACACCATCACCTCTAAAAATCTAAGCTCGATGTGACGCACCAAACTTGAAACTCTTGAGCTAGCTGACCAAACACACCACAGTAGCCCAGGCTATCGTGGTCTTGGCGAAATAAATGAAGGGATGAGAAAGTTATATGAAGGATTGGTGCATAAGCCGAATAAGCTAAATTTAGAATAATGGAATGCTCTCTCTGTCTTCAGGTACATTCTGAGAACAATACATAGAGAAGCCCCGTCGCCTAAGTTGACCGTTTTGAGACAGTTGTTATTCCCACAAGCGATTTGTAAAGGAAAATATAGTCCACTTGACAGAATAAGTTTCCAATCGTTGTAACATTGCTCACAGACAGTTCATTGCATTCACTAAATGATTGCCAGTTGCAAATTCAAGTCATGTAAAGTCAATAATAAATCAATGCCCGATCGGGCCCATCCTCCTAGGACGCCGGGCCCCCCTGGGAGGGTCGGGCCCCGGGGCACCAACCCTGCCTGTCCCCCCCCCCCCCCCTCTCGTCGGGCCTGATCATCATATCATTTACACTTAGGCTACCGGTATTAAATCTACTCTATGTGGAGAAGTATGGAATGATAATTACAATATACAGTATACACTTATTTATTTGCAGTAGCAATTAAACTAGCAACTGCTTTTTGTTGAGATACTGATAGTTATTATTAAATGGTGCACTTAGCAGTTTGAGCGATGTGTGGTCCGTTTTTGTGCACAGTGTGTGGACGTTTTTGCTGACACAATGACATGACCATTTAATAACAATCACATAATGGCACTAAGCAAGCACTATCACCACTATCAGTATCTCATTAAAATAACACATTTTGACTATTTGTGCTAGATTAATTACTTCTGCAACTAAATAAGGCGTGTATGCATTGTAAATATCATAATCCATACATGTAGACACAGATTAACAGCCGAAGTGTAAAGAATCTGATGATCGCTTGATGATCGAAACTGGTCATCCAATTGTATTTATTAATCTCATGTAAAACGTCTTTTTCAGGATTAGGGAATCACCCATTAGACAATTGGGTTTTGACCGTCCGAAAAACATTAAATTTTGACTCCAAATATACAAATGTGACGTCTTACGAACGAAGGTACCGTATGGCTAAAGTCAACTCTTAGGCATGTTCGATAAAAACTCAATGTTCTCATGGAAGGGCAGTTATAAAAATCGCGGTAAAGATAGGAAATCTTTTAGATGTAGCGTAAATATTGCAATCATTGCAAAAGACGAGCTGGAAGTCTATCTTGGGAATTCACCGCCTGACTTGCATACTCACCCTTTCTCACAGGTGGAAAATGAATAAACAATATATCCAAGGCCCGCTAAACTAGCGAAAAAATACTTGATATTTCCCGCGCCCATCGCGCTGAAGGAGTATTTTCAATTGCTGGAAATAATTGTGACTGCAAAGCGGAACTGCCTCGCCCCCGAAAATGTGTACTGGCTAGTATTTTTGCACCAAAACAGACTGTCAATTGAAATATATTGTCACATTTTATTTTTAAATAATGCATTTTGTTTGTGAACTGTTGAGCCATTCTTTCATTGTTGCCTATAAAAACTACAGTTCTAACTCTTCAGTCGGTCAACATGAATTCGTCCCATGACTGTGCGGGGGTGCAATGTATATAAAATATGAGTAATAATTAAATAAACTCCTTGAAAAAAATACATGTATTAGTTAGGATCACAATGACCCCGGCGGGAGTAGGCAGGCAAAAGCGTAACAACGGTACGGCCAAGGCTCCGCTGATACGTAACCATATGCTTAATAGAATTCAAGTGCATGATCTAATTTTATTTTATTTATTACTAGCTGAAGTACCCGTGCTTCGCTACGCGTCATAAATAAATTAAATGTGAAGGTAATAGTTAAAACAGGGGATAGGCGAGGTGCTGCGCAGAGGGAGATTAAGGATGGCATATTTTGTCCAACTACACCGCTCGGCGTTGACCGTGTTTTATAGCACAAATTTAGGTTTTACTCGCTAACGGTTGGAGATACCTTTCGGATAGAAAATGTAATTTTAAACCTCGTATATGCCATCAAAAGTTTGCTATTTCTCAGCGTTCTCTTTTTATTTGAAATGGAAATATGACAGTTTTAAACCAAAGGGTGTAGTGACGTCACTAAAATGGTCGCCATCTTTAAATAGTGCATAGTATTGAAATCAAAAGTAACCTATATGTTAACCAGGTAAATCAGCTACCTCCATGTAAAATTCATGTAAATTGGACCAGTGGTACTTGCGTGATTGAGTAATACACAGAAACACACCATCACATTTTTAGCCTCGCTTCGCTCGCGTCATAGTCGTGTCATATTGTTATTCAATGAAATGCTGGTTTAACCCCGTTAACACCCCTTTAGAACCTGAATATCCAAAAATCCCTCCTTAGTAGACGTTTCCGACACACAACAAACATATCCCCAAAATATCATTCTTCTAACTTTAATAGTTTGGGT
Source organism: Meconema thalassinum (assembly GCA_946902985.2). Taxonomy (NCBI): domain Eukaryota; kingdom Metazoa; phylum Arthropoda; class Insecta; order Orthoptera; family Tettigoniidae; genus Meconema; species Meconema thalassinum. Next base: position 223,282,162 of record OX336391.1, read on the forward strand.
TGGTCGATGAGAGTGAACATCCAAAAATCCTTCCTTAGTGGACGTTTTTCTTCCAGAGTTTCACCCCTCCCCATAGGCCCCTTAAATTGGATATATGAAAAAACGGTCGAACACCCATTTATTTATTTATTTATTTTTAAGCTGATTGATTTCCTCCGAGTTTCAAACTCCTCGCCTATGTCGTTTAAGAGATACACGCTCCGTTAAGAATCTTTCAACCCCCACTTGTCATCCCTTTCACCTCATAATATACACTACATCGAAAAACCATTAGACATGTGTCAGCTTATTTTTAATGATTAGTATATATGCCAAGTATCACATCCCCAAATGAAACCACTCGTGAGATATTGTTATTCAATGAAATGCACGTTTACCCCCTTAACACCTATTTAGAACCTGAATATTCAAAACTCTTTCCTTAGTGGACGTTTTCGACATACAACGAACATATCCCCAAAATTTCATGTTTCTAACTTCAATAATTTTTGCTGGGTGATGATGAGTGAGTGAGTCAGTCAGGACATTTTCTATCATTTATTTTTGATAATTTCACCCCTCCCCATGAACCCCTTAAATTGGATTTATGAAACAAACTGTCGAACACCTATTTACTTATTTAAAGCTGTTTTCCCCCTGAGTTTGATGAGTAAGTGAGTCAATCAGTTAGGACACTTTCTATCCTGTTTTTTTTTTCCAGAACTTCACCCCTCTCCAAGGGCCCCTTAAATTGGATTTATGAAAAAACAGTTGAACACCTATTTACTAGTGTTTTAAGCTGTTTTTTCCCGCCGAATTTCAAACTTATCGCCTATGTCGTTTAAGAGATACACACTCCGTTAAGAATCCCTCAACCCCCCAATTTTCACCCCTTTCACCTCATAATATACACCACATCGATAAACCTTAGACATATGTCTGATTAGTTTTAATGATAAGTTTATATACCGAATATCACATCCCCAAACAAACAACTCATGAGATATCGTTATTCAATGAAATGCACGTTTACCACCTTAACATCTCTTTAAAACCCGAATAAACAAAAATCATTCCCTAGTTGACGTTTTTGACATACAGCGAACATATTCCCAAAATTTCATTTTTCCAACTTTAATTGTTTTCGCTGGGCGTGATGAGTGAGTGAGTCAGACAAGAAATTTTCTTTCAATTATTTTCACCAGAATTTCATCCCTCCCCATGGGCCCCTTAAATTGGATTGATGAAAAAATGCTTGAACACCTATTAACTTATTTTTAAGCTGTATTTTTCCCCTGAGTTTGATGAGTGAGTGAGTTAGTCAGTCAGTTAGGACACTTTCTCTCCTTTTTTCCCCCCCAGAATTTCACCCCACCCCATTGGCCCCTTAAATTTTTTCGCTGAGTTTCAAATTTCTCGCCTATGTCGTTTAAGAGATAGGCCTACACGCTCCGTTAGGAATCCTTCAACCCCCACTTTTCACTCCGTTCACCTCATAATAATACACCACATCGAAAAACCCTTTGACATATGTCTGCCTATTTTTAATGATTAGTTTATATGCCGAGTATCACATCCCCCAATGAAACCACTCGTGAGATGTTGTTATTCAATGAAATGCAGGTTCAACCCCCTTAAGACCCCTTTAGAGCCTGAATATCCAAAAATCCTCCCTTAGTGTACGGTTTTGACATACAACGAACATATCCCCAAAATGCCATGTTTCCAACTTCAATATTTTGGGCTGGGCGATGATGAGTGAGTGAATGAGTCAGGATATTTTCTTTAATTTTTTTTCCTTCAGAATTTCACTCCTCCCGATCAACCCCTTCAATTTGATTGATCAAAAAAACTGTCGAACAGCTATTTACTTGTTTTAAGCAATTTTTTCCCCCTGAGTTTGATGAGTGAGTCAGTCAGTCAATCAGTTAGGACACTTTTTTTCCTGTCCCCCCCCCCCCCCAGTATTTCACCCCTCCCCATGGGCCCCTTAAATTGGATTTATGAAAATACGGTCAAACACATATTTTCTTATTTTTTATGCTGATTTTTTTCCGCTGAGTTTCAAACTCCTCGCCTATGTCGTTTAAGAGATACACGCTCCGTTAGGAATCTTTCTATCCCTACTTTTCACCCCTTTCACCTCATAATATACACCACATCGAAAAACCCTCAGACACGTGTCTTCTTACTTTTTAATGATGAGTTTATATGCCGTGTATCACATCCCCCAATGAAACCAATCGGGAGATATTGTTATTCAATGAAATGCAGGTTTAACCCCTTTAAGAATCCTCTCTTAGTGGGCATTTGCGACCCATGGGGAAGCTGCATACCAAATTTCATTCCAATCCGTTCGGTGGTTTCTGAGATTTATATATGTATTCTTTATTGTCAGACAGATAGAATCCACTAGTGACAATATAATAATTAACAATAAAATGTACAAGTATAAACAAAACAATAACAGCAAACAAGAACAAAAAATAGAAATACACTAGTCTATTATATATCAACAACCACAACCATACAGACACGCACTCAAACATCCGATCTCAAGCATTCATTCATACAATCCCTATGTACAAGAAACATTGAATAATTACAGAAAAAACAAAACTATCTACAGTAAACGGAAAAAGGCAAAAACATAAAATGAAAGATAGAAGAAAAAATCGAAAACTGGGAAAAAAGTAATATAAGAGTGACATTCTTTAAAAAAAAAAAACACTTCAGTCGCTCGTACATTCAATCAACCATTCATTCAACCACATGTTCAATCAATCAATCAATAAACGCAAATAGAAAAAACACAAAATGCACACACTATTTTACAGCCCACTCGAGATGTTTCTCATAACAGTTGATAGAGAGTCGAAGTGAATATCAGTAGCACTTTTACTCTCCATCAAGCTGTATGTTGACTGCAACCGGATCAGACATGAATTTTTATGTACATTAATTCTCGATCTGCCCCCATCGAACGTGTGCTTCCGTCTGGTGGTTCTCTGAGGGACGTGAAAACCCAAGTCAGCTAGCAACTGATTCGAGTCAATTCCACCATTTACCAGTTTCCACAGGAATCTCACGTCTCCCACTGTGCGCCGACTGCTCAGTGGAGGAAGACCGTACACGTTGCAATAACTCTCATACTCAGCTCTATGGTACGATCGTCCACCCCTGTAACAGAGCCATTTGACAAATCTCTTTTGCACACGTTCGATGGCGTCAATTTTATTACTGTGAAAAGGATTCCAGATCACACTACAGTACTCCAATTTAGGCCGAATGAGTGACCTAAATAATTTGGATAGAGTTATGTCCGAAAAATAATTTAAACAATTTCTTTTTAAAAATCCCAGGATCCGGAAACTTTCACGACATATTTTTGAAATATGTTCATCGAACGAGAAATTATTTGTGATTGTCACCCCTAAATCCTTAATGGTTGACACTCTACCTAGCGTTTCATTATTAATACAATAATTAAACCTGGGTAGGAGGTTACGTTTCAATGAAACTGACAAAACTTTACACTTTTCAGTATTCAGTTTCAGTTTCCATGTTTCACACCATTCACTGAGTTGGTGTAGGTCTTCTTGCAACAACTCACAGTCATTTATAGTACTGATGGGCATATACAGTTTAAGGTCGTCAGCATACATCAGGCACCTAGAATTATGTATTATACGAGGGATATCATTCACAAAAAGTATAAAGAGCAGAGGGCCCAATACAGAACCCTGAGGGACACCGGAAGTAACGTTTACAGATTTAGACTTATTATTATTAATTATAACAGATTGGGTTCTATTTGAGAGGTAACTTTTGAAGAAACGTAAAAGATTACCAGTTATACCAAAATTTGAAATTTTATGAAGCAGTAGGTTGTGATGTACGCTGTCGAAAGCCCTAGAGAAATCAGTATAGATAACATCAGCACTACCACGGTTATTCATAAAGGTGGATACATCATGAGTGAAGACTGCTAGGTTGGTAGCAGTGGATCGCCTAGGAAGGAAGCCGTGCTGAAATTCAGTGATGAATGGTGACACGTGGGCGTACACTTCGTCCCGAACAATTGATTCAAAGACTCGTGCGAAAATAGACATTAGTGATACTGGTCTGTAATTAACTACTTTCTGCCTGGAGCCTTTCTTTAACACTGGGGTGATATGGACTGATTTCCAGTAATCCGGAAACACTCCTTCACTGATGGCTTGGTTGAAAAGAATATAAAGTGGACGAGATAGCTGGTGGCATAACGATTTAATTATTTCTATAGGAATGGCATCAGGACCGGGAGACTTGCCAGAGGTTAGATTATGTAATTTATTCTTGATGCAGTCTTCGGAAATATGGAAGTAAGAAATGCTGTCGTTACTGGAGGGTGGCAGATCAGGTAGAGGTGGCGGTATAGAATTTACAGGAAGGAATAAGGTTTCGAAATATTCAGAAAACAGCTCACAGGCAGAGTTTGCATCAGTACTGGTACGTCCGTCGTACTCGAGCGAGACCGGTAATCTGGTGTTCCTAGATCTCTGCTTAATGAAGGACCAAAGTCTGTTTGGATTAGATTTCACACTGGAGTCTATGTCTTCCAGGTAGGCGTCATACTTTCGGTGGTGAATTTCTTTGAATTCGGTCCTCCTGACCACAAATTCAATTCTATGGCATTCCAAAGAAGAGCGTTTCCATTGACGATGAGCCCTATTTTTCGAGTGTAGTGCGCTGATTACATCTGCATCAAACCAAGGTGGATAACGGTAGGGATTAACCTTCACACGAGGAACTGCTTCTCGAACTGCGGACATCAAGAGATCATAAAATATCTCACAATTCTCATTAATGTCGTTCCTGATATCAAGGAGAGACCAGGGGCAATAATCCAGCAAAAATTTCAGGTGGTTCATGATGAATGAATGAGTGAGTGAGTGAGTGGTATTTGACAAATATATAGTAGAAGATAGTGTCAAGTCTTTGTTATGCTAAACTCGGTTGACATTGCTTTGAGAGTAGTTGAGTAACTAACGGGATTTCAAGTAAAGATCCTCATTTTCTATACCGGTAGTGCAGAGCGCAACTGGCATCCAGTCAGCCGTGTCTCGACTTGAGCTATGTTGCCATGGAAACTATCTGCCTTGCCATTCCTTCATGAGTATATTTTATGATTTGATTAGCCTGTGATTGAGTGCAAAAGGGCCGAAATCAGAAGAATGAGAAAGACTATCGAAAATTCATGTAGCCAGAGGTTCCTTCTGGGTCCTAAACTATGTCTATGCAAAATTTGGTTGAGATTGGTGGAACGGTGTAGATTTGTATAAGGAACCAACCCACCCACCCACATACATACATACAGACTTTCACTCTTATATATAAGATATTGTGTTATTCTTACTTGTATATACGATCATGATACTCATAAGTAATTCACAAACCCTTATTAAACAAACTAAACTTATACAGTGCTCGTAAAAGGTTTTACGTATTGTGATTTAGTAACTTGTTTATTTTGATATGTGTATGTTATCATATTATACATAATATAGGGTATATACAAAGAAACAACAACTCACAAACTGCTTTGCAAAAGAGACAGAAACACACAACGATTAACAAAGTGATAATGTGGGACTGAGCACACAAACGTCCTTTTCATATTGGAACATGTCAATACCGTGTATGGCCACCACGAACCTTGCAGACGACGAGTCATACTGAGCACCAACGAATCCAACGTGGTTTGGGGCAGATTATCCCACTTTTGGACAGCAGCTTCAATCAGTTGCTCTTTGTTTGTTGGAGATTGGGACGGTGCGAAATTGCCCTCTTGAGCTCTTTCCATGCATGTTCAATACAGTTCATGTCCGCAGAATAGGCAGGCCACTCCATTCTCTGTATGACATGCGTCTGAAGGAACTGATTGACCACCCTAGCTCGATGGGCACGAGCATTATCGTCCACTAGTGTAAATCCCTCACCCATTGTGGCAGCAAATCCTGCAACGACAGGCTCAAGGATGTTGTCATTATACACCAGACGAGTCATGTTACCGTTGATAGGAATTAGAGGCGTACTTCGGCCAAACATGATTCCACCCCAAAACATGACTGAACCTCCTTGCTGATGGTGGCTTTGCTGGATGAAGGGCTCGTGAAATCTCTCATTCACTCGGAGCATTCCAGTGTGGCGACGTAATAGTGATAGTGATTGTAATAGTGATCATAACTAACACATCTAATGTTTCCAGGAGTGTTATTTACTTACAATTCATATATTTTATACATTGGACTCCGCCCAGTCATTGGGCAAATTCAAGTTGACAGACTGAAGACTTACAACCTACAGGTCTTTTTGGAAACTAGGCTAAACCCGAATAAAACAAAAATGTTCCTGTCCTAAATTGTTAACAGGCTTGCCAACAAAAATTTATCAAGATTCAAAAGCTTTGCTGAAAACTCCTAGTTTTCTTTTCCTGAAACCCTTCCCAATTTGATTGATGTTTGTCATTCCACGGTCATTGACTGTTATTTGGTTATTGTTAACATAAACAAGGAAGGACACGTATCTTTACGCAAAATTTAACTTTTATAGATTTCTATACAACATTCCGAAAATAAGCCTAGCTCATCTTAAGCGATGACTTCTCATTTAAACCATTTTCAAAACGTATTTTCTTATCTCGTGTCTACTAACAGTTAATCGCTTTTTCGGTTAATCGATTATTGGGTTAATGTATTAATCGATTAATCTATTGTAAGAATATTCGATTAATCGATTAATAGTTACCGATTAATTTCAAATTAATCGATTAATTGAAAATCGATTATTACCAGCTCTACTCGCCAGCAATCTTATACCAACAAACGTTTCGCAAGAGACTTATCTGTGGAGCTCGGTAACTTTCCACTGCTAGCTCCTAGGCCAAGGCTTTGTACCCTACAATTTATACCTTAAAAATGTACATGATTCTTGCCATACTAAATATATCATGGGACCTATATGCGAGTCCAGAGCATTAAGATTACAATCAGTACTTTTTTTCTAACAAATATTTAAGTGGTACTCTCAGTTGTAGTCGACAAAACATCACGATATTGCAATTTTCGGCAATTTGCAGAGTCCGGTTATTACTTTTCGGGCTGACATGTTAAGGGGAGAGTCTGGTGAAAAATAAGATAAAATGATGAAATATGTGAAAAAAAATTTTTTTTTCATTTTAATGACTTCACAACACTTGTTGTTCATGTGATGCTGTCATTTTTGACATTTGGAATGTTTAAATGCCTTTGAGAGCCATTTTAAATCACCTTGCAAAGTGGAATTGGAGCTTCCGTTGTGACAAATCATTCATTAGTGCCCTTCTTTATGCAATATCATGATAATAATATTTGTCTCAGATGTTGTATTTACATTATCGAACAATACTATGGTAGCATTGTTGTTTTATGCTATAGTTCCTCTGTTTTATTATATGTTATTGTTGTGTTGCTTGGCAGCAGCTTATGAGGAAACGGCCATTACTGTTGGGGAGTTTGACTGCTCTTACCATAAAGAAATTGACTTCCTACTACAGGAATGCCCTGAAAAATAACATTCCAAATGTGCAGGAAATTAAATCTGCAGTGCATGCTACATTATACCACTACATGAGCACTGTTGACAATCCTCGTCACTTCAAGTGCCCCTCGGGGATTAGCACATGGTGCTTCTACAATAGGACAATTGCGAAGAAAGAAAAGTCAGCAAGTCACAAATATATGAAATCCGAGTAAGAGCCTGCAGTGGTAGTAAAAATTATGCCCGTTTACCAAAGGCTGGCAGCAGATGAAATTCTTACCAGGTGTGTTAGTGGGGGGACTCAGAATGCTAATGAGAGTCTTCCAGCACTGTGTGGTCAAAATACCCTAAAACAAAATGTCTGTCCAAGAAACGACTGGAATATGCTGTAAGTCAGTTCAACATGGGGTGCGAAACTAGCTTGGGAGTTCGGAAAGTTGTCTCAGGAGGAGAAATAAGTGACATTGCAAGGAACATCAGTGGATAACGAGACAGGCAACGTATCTACCTGTCCAAAGCTAGGTGTTCTGAGCAGTCCAAAAAAGTGAGGAGGAAATTGGAACTTAAGAAAATAAGGGTAGAAGAGTTCCTGAAGAAGATGGAAGGGTCTACATATGGTGCAGGAGAGTTTTAGGCAGCTTCTAAGTGCCTTGTAACTTTAAACTGCTTTTTCTCCAAAACTTATTTTCAACATTCTTTCGTGTTTAAATTGCTCCTTGCAGAGCAGTTCTTAATCAATTGTCTTGAAAACTTGTACAGTTATACCTTGATAGGTTATGTAAAGATTCAAAGAGGGATTTCAAGAAAAAAGGAAAACAAGACCTCGTTTTCATTAATCATAAATTATAAAGCTGAAAATGTTTGTGAAAAATTAAGTAACCCATATTAAATAATTAATATCTCTGTATGTATCATCATAATTTAAAAAAGCCTCTTTGAAATCCTTGCAAATATCAAGATGAAATTGTATTAAAAAACAAGTTCCTACAATGAAAACTATAATGCAAGGAGATTTTTCACTAGATTACCATTTTTGTGAAAAATGTTAATGGAAAAATTAATTATCTGAAAAACTATTCAACATACTGGTTTCAAATTTTGTGTTGTAAGTAGGCTAAACCAACTTCGAGAGTGTGCAAAGTTTCAAGTGTGTACCTAATGAAGTGTAGATTTTGATATATCCACCAGACTCTCCCCTTAAATGAAAGGTTGCATTGGGTTAATTCATTTGTGGTCAACATGTCAAGGTGGTAACTCACTCAGTATTTCTAATCATTTTACATTTTAAAATTAAGTGAAAATATAAGCACTGTCTCATTTTGCTGCCCTGCTTACAGTAAATTCCACACTGACAAAAGAGGATGATCACTGCCATCTTCACGCTTCCTCTGCTTGCTACAGTATTCGTGTCGGTCACCAGATGTCTTCCTTCCAGGAACCATGAATTTACGTAATCCACAGGGTTTAAAATTCTTAGTGGTGGGCCAACCAACTTGATGAACATAAGATTTGCTACTGTGTTTAGATGCAATGATGCTCTTGTTGGAGTCATGATCAAGTGAATTTGTGCGAAGCCCCTTTCGCATTCACTTGTCGAAATTGGGATGTTGCTCATAGTGTTAATAAGGGGCAGGAGACACAATGGGTATTTCTTCCCAGCAAGATATTCACGGAAACCTCTTAAGATTTGTCTTTCATAGAGCTTAAAACGTTTACACAAGTTTCTTATTTCTGCTTCTCCATAAGTTACATCAGGATTTTCCGGCCAAGTGGTAGTGTCCATAACTGTAGCCAATTCTATGATTTCAATGTCTTCTGATATTATAAGGCGGTTCTCCATACGCCTGCCCAGGCACTCATAGAACTTAACAGCATCAATATGTTTCCTTTTATTTTTGCTCCTTTTTCAAGATTCGCGCCTTTAAACATTAACAGTGCTTCTGCTTCCAAGGCTTCAGTGTAGTATGGGCCATGTTTTGTCTTTATTTCAGAACACCTTAATTTGCTGGCATATCTTCTTATAGGCCGAATAAATTGTAATGTTTAACAACAACAACAACAAATTGTAATGTCACGAGCTTTCAAATCAACACTAAGTTCTGCCTACTCCTAAAGAGCAACACACACATCAATGCAAGGTCTAATATAAAGTTGACATTGGTTATACGGTTAAGGAGTCCTCCGTACATGGCTTGCTTAGTTTTGCCTCTTTTGGGATCATATTTGGCACTTTTCGAATTTTTTCCACACAGCTGAGATTGCTCTAAAGCTATAAGCAACCCATCTTGTATCTAGAATCCTTCCAATTTTAAGGAGTACGATTTCAAGTTCCTGTGCACGAACTTTCAATTCCATGGCAGTTTTAGGTGACTGTTGGTAAACTGTATACTGTTTATCAAGGAAATATTTGAAGCAGTTTACATGTGAGGGGAAATATATACTCACATCACCACCTACCGAAAGCTCTAGCCTGTGATTGGCACAATGCCAGAACAAAACATAGGGGAACTGTTGCTTTATTAGACTACAGTAATTACACGCGTCATGGCGCGCCTCACTCAGAAGTGCATCTCGGCTACGCTGTACAGCTTTCTACGTATCGGCTAGCTGCGGGACCGTGTCTTATTTCCCCGTAGAAATACAAACCGATATAAAATAAGTGAATTAATTTACGTATTTCACAGTCGTACAGCATACCCTTTCGGTGTATAAGGAAAACAACGCGACCAAGAACTACATTTTCCAACCACCCCGGGCCGAGAAAATGTTACCTTACAAAAAAGATAACTTTGTTTCTTGGACATACAAAATTTCAACATTAATACACCAGTTATAAAGCTTTCCAATGCATATTGTGTTAAAATTTGGATTGCATCTGATGACGGGTTTGAGAGATAATAATTCTTAAATGTGACGCACGGTTGAAACACGCTTAAGAACGGACACTTTGTGTGTTCCAACTGCGATAAAAAATATTAAAATATAAAATAAAAATTCCAAACCTACATGAACTAACGTAAAATAAAACAACGAAAATGATTATGTTACTGGATATTTTGTAGGTCTATTGGTTACTTCACAAACAACCTTCAAACTCGAGTGCACATAATATTTTGGTCGACAGTAGACAATAAGCCATCCTACCTGAAACCTACTAAATTGCTGATTTATTTTTGCGCCTATCCTTGATGGCGATGCATTCTAGCGGTCACAAGAGGAAACGTTTGGATTACACCTTTGGCATGGCGTCCAACTGACCAGTATAGAGCACAGCCATGGCCGGCTCTACGGAAGGCCGCGGCGAGCGAAAATTGGCAACCTCGCCGTGAATGGCCAGTCTGCTCTGCCTAGCCCACTGAGTTACATGGAAAATGTGTCACGCGCTCGTGTTTTCTTCAAAATACTCTATGTAAATGAAATTATACCATTGATTATTACTGTATAGTGGCTAGCTACAATGCAAAAGACTTGTGTTGTGCCGAATTGTAAGTCTAATTACCGTTCATCGATACAAACTGAAGGATTTCTGACATTGTTTGTGTTTCCTAAAAATCCATAATTGAAAGCCATATGGGAACGTGCTATTCCTCGAGCCAATTGGATACCTACGAAATATTCCTTCGTATGTATTAAACACTTTCTTCCTGAAGACGTAAGTTATGTTGAAAAATACAAGGATGGTGATGGGAATAATAAGGAATTCACACGGAAGAAGCCTGTATTGTTACCTCGTGCGGTTCCAAAGGTATTCCCAAACTTACCATCGTATTTGAGTAAGTGCTCCTCCAAGATAAGGAAATCTCCAGAGGAAAGACGAGAAGAAAGAGAACGGAAAAAGTCTGCAGAGGAATGTGAGAAGACCCTTGCTGAGGAAGCCAACAAAATTACGACTTTCGAGTCCTTTGTTTGTGATATACAAAATAAATTGGTCGAGCATAAAACAGACTAGTCTGTAAGTACTAGTGAAAACTATTGTATTTTGTATAAATTAGATGTGTCAAGCATACCTAAAATAAGGTAAAGTATAAGGGTAAACAATGATTTTACGGTCGAAATTCATATCAATGGAGGCGTAATTCCTAACGTTGTTGTTCTTCATTCTGGCTCTGTAATATTTCGAAATTCATTATTAAGTAAGTGGAGTCAGTTGTTCCAAGCAATAGAATTTTGCCACGACTTTTTCTTACCTGTAAGTTCTGTAAGTTCACTAGTCGTCCAGATCAATAGTTTAATAGATAACCTAAAAACTGACCTTGAAAACCAGGGAGACGAAACTTCAGAGATTCTGTTAAAAAGTTAATGTTTCTGCAAGATCAGTTTACACTTACTTTTCTAAAGAAACCTAGATATAACGTCACTACAACTCTAAATGCATTCCTCATTTATATGCAGTCTACAAAGTGTCATAACGCAATTAGATTTAACCATATTTTATCCCTACCTCATCCCCGAGTTTAACAAAAATTAACAACTTCCTTCGCCATATCCCCGAAAGCTGATGAAGAGAACAGTAACTTTCTAAGTCACATTGTGAAAGATTTATCAAATTTAGAAAGGGTTGTAAATTTACAGATTGATGAAATACATGTCAAACAAACTTTAGATTTTAAAAATGGGCAATTCTTTGGTGTTGCTACAAATGAATCTTTCGATTTAGCTAAGACAGTTCTGGCCTTTCTCGTTAGTTCTGCTTTTGGAAATTTGAAAGAGGTTGTTAAATTAGTTCCAGTGAAACAATTAACGGGTTCGCAACTAGCTGATATTGCGAAAGGTGTTATCAGGCAAATACAGGATTGTGGCCTAAATATTCTGTCTATCATAATGGTGTGAATCGTGCTATGTTCAAAGAACTAACCGAACATTCTGATAGTAATTACTGGTTCCATATTGATGGAAACCTCCTAAAAACCTTTGTTTTATATGACAGTGTCCATGTATTAAAAATATACGAAATAATTGGCTGAATTTAAGTGGCATTGATAAGTCACTTATTATTCCTGTATGGGAAGATTTAGACTCATTTTCAAATGTTTTAAGTTCAGAAGACTGTAACCCTGATTTTAAAGAGGTAACTCGAGCATCATTTAGTGACATACGAGCGATCTACAAAAAGGAATCCGATTTACTGATTAAGTATTGTTATAAAGGTACTGCTTTTTTTTGTCAGAGTAGTCCTAATGTGGTGGTCCATTGTTAATATTAAGCGGCCTCTCACCCATGTTGTTAAACGTAATAGTCTTCAAATGCCTTTCCATAATCCCGAAGACAAAAGGTTGGCTTTCCTAAAGGCATTCCTCCAATGGTTGTCCACGTGGAAACAGAACAATGAAAATAATTCCTCAAGAAAGAGTTGTTTAACCAATTAAACTTACAACGCTTTGTATGTAACAACCTATGTATTACGTGAGATTATTATTTATGCTCTACAGAATGTGAACCCCTCTTATGTGTTAACTGGCAAATTTCAGAGTGACCAATTAGAATCCAGGTTTGGGCAGTACCGCCAACTAACAGGCGGCAACTATAATATATCAGTTACTCAGGTAATGGAGGCCAAATTGAAAATAAGGTAGAAAAGCGTACTTGGCCTTCATTCAGCCAGGTATGGAGCAGTTACTTTTTCGAAAGAAATGATAATGTCCTCTTCCGATACAAATTCAGGAGAAAGTACAACAAGCAGCCTTTCGTCAGCTACTGTTGACGATACCTTTTACAGTATTTTAGAAGACAAGTACACTGAAAACATACAATTCGGTGAGTCGGTTTTTATATATGCCTGTGGTTACATTTCGTTCAAGCAATGTTCAAGAATAAAATGTGAAGAATGTTTGGCTTTGCTTAGAAATAAAGAAAAGATAAATGACAGCTACTTCAATGAAATAAATAGGGGCGGACTTTCAGTTCCTGCAGATTTTATTTTATCAGTGTGTAAACATGTTGTTGGAATTACGCAGGCACTAATTTCTGATAAGTTTGAGGAACAATTTTTAAAATGTAAATGTAACAATCAACGCCAAGTAATTCAAAATCTTATGCCCGTTGCTGACGGTAAAATTTTCCTTCAAATTTATTGTACAATAATTTAATTTTATAAAATTTATGTTGCTCACGGTCAAATTCAAGTTTTATAAAACCTTTGATAAAACGTTTCATAAAATAGGACATGTTCTATTCCGTAAAATTAATTTTACGAAACGAACCAATCAGGGAAGCTGACATGAAGATGATGCTGGCGCCACGTGGTGAGAAGATTGTGAAGCTCGCTTGTAAACAAACTCTTCGAAAATAAAACATGGAGGACGGTTGTCGTTTGGGGGTAAAATTTACAGTCGATTCGCATTATTAACGCAAAGCGGTCATGAAACTTGCTTTAAGTACATTTGAAAATATGCGTGGTACTGAATGAATTAATTCCAATCAATATTTAAGATATAAATGTAATAATTGGATATTTAACCATACGCGCTGATAAGAAGTGCAACAAATTGCTGTATCGTCAGTTGGGAAAGTGTGCTAGTGGTATTGCGCTCGCTTGCTGATCAGAAGATCCTGGGTGCAAGGCTATCCAGGGGCGGAAATTTTTACTTCCTTTTAATTATTTTATAATTTCCTCCTTACATCGTACAGCAATATTGCAACATTGTTTTGTGTTTTCTCCCATTTAAAATTTTTATTTTCCCTAAATACTGTAACCATGGACGGATACCATTCGTGATAACTATTAGAATTTAAATAGTTAAATATTTATCCCACTTCTTATAATAATATGACACGTTCTGTATTTACTGGATATAGCTAGGAGTTTTTTAAAACTGCTTTCCTCCATTCTTAGAAAATTCTTATATGAATTTTGATTTCTAACCTCAACTCATTTTCGACCAAGGAGAGTATTCCTCTACTCTTCTCTTCTCCATTCCCGAGTCCAGGACTTCCTAGCATTTCTTTTCTTCCCTTTTTTTTACCACTGTACGACATTTAATTGTAGCTAAATTAAGCAGCAATTTTTGCAATGCTTGCTTTGTTTGTTGGAGCCATACTCTCAAACCAATGTGTGTTGAACAGCTGATTCTTGGTTCAGAAGTTTATCGGTAGATGGCGATCCTGATACATCCACGGATTTTATAAAATAATTTTACCGTGAACAACACAGCTTGCTTTCGTCAAATTTTTATAAAATTAGTTGTAAAATAAATTTTAAGAAACATTTTACCGTGAGCAACGGGCATTAGTCTACTCGGTATTTTATCAGATATTGAATTGTCAGAAACTGCCGAGAAAACTTGTACCTGTGGATGTAATGTTATGACAATAGTCACAAGTATTGTCTTAACAATGAGTAACATTTTGTTAAATAATTACAGGAAGTTGAGGAATGAACGGGTAACTTGCCATAGTAATCACAGAAAACTTGCTATTCATTGTTAGAGGCCAACCTGTTGTATATTTTGTAAATGTCAAATAAATATTGAAAGCAAATTAGTTTTGTTACTCCAAGTAAGCCCTACTCACTCTTGACAATCCTTTTACTTTAATGTTGAAAAGAACAAATATTATTTCGTTATATCAATTTGTTTTCGTGGCGAAGCACACGCATCAACAGCTGGCTGGCTGCTATGGCCATCCCAGTTCAGAGAAGTGCAGCGTTGCAAGGTCGAACGCCGCGGCCTTGCACAGCTCGCATCTATTCGGCCGTGGTTTGCAACGTATAGTTCATCTGATTGCTGGTAGATTTCTCTCGTGCAGATCCAGTGAAGAACTTTGTTTTGATTAAATATATATTTTCCATTGCAAAATGCACAATATAACGCTTAATTTTATAACGTGTGAACAATTACAAAACAATAAATATAAAAAAATTCAACAAAAAACAATTCAGATAGGTCTTGAATCCCGGCCAAACGGGCGAAAGACTACTGCTTTACCACAGAGCCAAATATGTCCACCGAAATCCATCGTTATCAATTGACTTATATACAACGATAATCCAAAGGAAAAGATAGGTACCTAGTAAGTTTTACTTATACATATATAAAAAAAAAACTACTGTATTACAAATTTATTCAAGAAATGGAATTGCAGAATAGCTTTCAAAACTAACAACACAACATATAACTTGTTATATAATTTCAATTCATTAAATAAAGAGAATATATATAATAAATCAGGCGTTCATAAACTGACTATGTGTTCGCTTTTGCGAATAGCTTGGTTTGTGATTTTGTGTATTTCCCTTCGGGTGTGAAATACTTTTTATTTTTGACTGCCCCATTATCCTGTTGTTAGTTTTCTTCCATGCAGTGGGATCACGGTTACATATATAAAACATGTTATTTCTATTTAATTACTTATTTTGTTCAATGTACTTACCATCTGTTCGGAGTGTTGTAGAGCACTTCCGCACTTTCCAAAGTTTGAATCCGGAATGTTTCATCTCCACTGAGGGTCAACTGGGCGCTCTCCGTGTCGGACCGGTGATTGGCTGGTTGGTTCTCCTTCCCTGTCTTGGTGACGTATCATCCTGTGACGTCATTCCTGATATATATTCCAAGTGATCTTTCCCGGATGGTCACTCCTGAATTGGCATTCCTGAATCGTCATTCTGAATCTGCTGGATTCTACAGACTCTGGCGGGCCACGATCCTAGACTCGACATGAGTATTTTAGACGACACTTGAAGATTCTACCAGTCTCCTCAACTCGAGGAGGAAGTTCTTCCTTAAACATCATCAAGAATCCCTACCTGGAGTTCTTGGCCTGCTTTGTGGTCGAGTCAAAATTACCACTAATTCTCTGGCTGTGATGCGGTTGGCCACTGCCGACTCATTTGGACGACTACTAAGTTCCTGTGGGAATTCCAATCTGCCCACGATTGGAGGATCACCGAGATATTGGATGGCCCGACAGGGGCTTTTTGTGTAAGCCACGACCGCCTCCTTGCCACTTTCATGGACCAATGAAATAAGAACAACCGCCAATCAGGAGCAATTCAGGATAAGTTGTCAAACATCTACGAAATCTTAAATTTCAATTTTATGAACTTTTTAGGCTTCTGCTAGCCAGGCCCTCACAATTGTTGAAATATCAATTATTTATTGGTAATCATTTTTACCTCTGCCAGTCATTAAAAGGTTTTGTTTCTTGAAGTTGAACTTTATCATTGTTGTTGGATTACTCCTTATTAGCTCTTTTTAGCATTGTTGCAATTTCTAATTATAATTTGTCCAAAGGAGAATAAACCAAAAGTATTTTCCAACTGTGGTCTATCACATATGTCTCCCTTATCCTTATGTCACTCCTATACTTGTTCTATCTGTCGAAATCCCTAAAATTGCGGAGGGTCGATCAAGACGCACCCGACCTCTCCCTTTTCCACTACGGTATGTAATAATTGTCAATCTACTTACATAGGCCAAACAGGTCGTACATTTCAACAACGATATTATGAATATGTTAACGCAATTAGATACAGAAAACACTCTAGTATAGGTGAACAAATCAATGAGTCACTTTCACTTCAAGAAACACAGATTTAACGATACTTCAACTAAAAGATAAAGGTAGGATTCTCCCCAAACTTGGAAAAATAGAAATTTGCATTAACCAGAAATGAGGTATTTGCGTAATCTTAATGAAAATGTTAATGATAATAACCCCCTTCTGTGAATGATTTTGAATTTTACCCATTACAGACCGACAAGACAGCATCCCCCTTAAAACAAATTAAACTTCTTTTGTCCTGCATTTTTCTCTTTCATTTCACTAAGTCAAATCTAAACTTAATGTAGAAATAGTACAATGTTTCCTTCAAAATACTTCACCATTATAAATCAATATCTACTCTTCGCATACCTTATCAGCTTATAATTTCATATTTTTTCACAAAGTCCCATTCATAAGCAATGTTTCCGAAAGATTCTATTTATTATATCACGGTATATTTTCTAAACGTGTCGGTCCTTAATATATGTTAGCCCTTCAAGTTTAATATAGCGCCACGACGGTCTAAAAGACAACTAAGCATATGGTTTCTTATTCCTTATTATATTTCAATCTCATCTTCCTTCACCTTTGTTCTCGTTATTGTCACATTACATTCAATGCATACTATTTAATGAACTGCGTACAAATATGCATAAAGCAAATACATAATCAAATATTGTTTACATTGACATTAGGTTTGCGTATTCAGTTGAAGTTCTTTTCCTCTTCTTACACCATTCTATACAGGACCTTCTATACTACCGGACCTGACACTGCAATCCAAGATGGCCGCCGTAGTTGGTGGTCGGACATCAAACGCCTGACGTGTGTCACAATCCATCACAACACAAAATAACATCATGACGTGATTTTGTCTGCTGTTAATTTATTTTATGGGCTTGGGACATCTTGATCATCAGCCCCGTGCAGTTGTGTGTGGGTTGAATTCATCCGATTACGTGATGAATGTAGTAGTGTGTGTAGCTGTGTAAGGGACAGGCGTTGAAGTAAGGTACCACCGGAGTTTCATCAGGAAAGGAATAAAATAAAATAAAATAATGTTGAGGCCCACAGGAGAGATCTGCAGAATATCGTGGCTGAGTGAACAGGGAAAGTTGTAAATGTTCCTGTAGGAATTTCAATCACTTTTTAGTAAGTTGCATATTATTCGGGGCATGTTTGCCATCTCTTGATGAATGCAGTACATTTGCATTTTTCTGTTGACACAGGCTAGAGTAAAATGAGGCTTTTCGCCGATGTCTGTCTCACTCATGGCAGTGATTATATGGAAGCTACTGAGGTATGGGTGGTGCTTAGTAATGACATTCAGGGCACAGTCAGTGTCTGTTGGCACTGGCTAGAGTATCACCGATGTCTCAGTCTCACTCTTGGCTGTGATTATATGGAAGCTACTGAGGTATGGGTGGTGCTGAGTAATGACATTCAGGGCACAGTCAGTGCCTGTTGGCACTGGCTAGAGTATCACCGATGTCTCAGTCTCACTCTTGGCTGTGATTATATGGAAGCTACTGAGGTATGGGTGGTGCTGAGTAATGACATTCAGGGCACAGTCAGAGTCTGTTGGCACAGGCTAGAGTATCACCGATGTCTCAGTCTCATTCATGGCTGTGATTATATGGAAGCTACTAAGGTGTGGGTGGTGCTGATTGACATTCAGGGCACAGTCAGTGTCTGTTGGCACAGGCTAGAGTATCACCGATGTCTCAGTCTCACTCATGGCTGTGATTATATGGAAGCTACTGAGGTATGGGTGCTACTTAGTAATGACATTCAGGGCACAGTAAGTGCCTGTTGGCACAGGCTAGAGTATCACCGATGTGTCAGGCTCACTCATGGCTGTGATTATATGGAAGCTACTGAGGTATGGGTGCTACTTAGTAATGACATTCAGGGCACAGTAAGTGTCTGTTGGCACAGGCTAGAGTATCACCGATGTGTCAGGCTCACTCATGGCTGTGATTATATGGAGGCTACTGAAGTATGGGTGCTACTTAGTAATGACATTCAGGGCACAGTAAGTGTCTGTTGGCACAGGCTAGAGTATCACCGATGTCTCAGTCTCACTCATGGCTGTGATTATATGGAAGCTACTGAAGTATGGGTGGTGCCATGGTGTAACTACCATGGGTGGTGCTTAGTAATGACATTCAGGGCACAGTAAGTGCCTGTGGATGCTGTGAAAAGTTCTACTCATAGGGTTAGTACTGCTGTACTGACTCGGTGAGGAAAGCAATGAAAAAACTACCTCACTCCTCTTCTTGTCTAGTACGCCTCAATATAGCGCTGCCATGGGTTTTTGTGGGTATGTACCCACATAACCTAACGGCAGTGCCTTTTGAGGATCCAACCAGCTTTCGGGCTGACTACCTAACAGACATACATATTATTCTTAAAAATAAATGTGACCAACCAGGTGGTGTAGTTCTTGGTTGTCACTTCTGGGGTCCAAGTTTGATTCCTGACTGTCAAGAAATCTCAATTCTAGTCTGAGGGTAAGAACGGGCTACACACAGCCTAGTGAGGTAAACCGAGAAATGTTGGGTCCGATTCTCCGCTTAGCCACCCAGCAAGTGGTTTACCGTGGGTTTCCACACATACTGAAGATAAATGCCTAGGTAATTCCTATCATAAGGTCACGACTGCCTCCTGTAAATCCGTCAACAAGTAGGCTAGTCGTATTCATTCATTCCTATTCATGAGGTTAAATGGCACTCTGTCAAACGGGGCGGCTTCGGTGGCGTAGTTGGTAGCATGCTGAGCTTCTATGCCCAAGGTAGCGGGTTCAATCCCGCCCGAAGCCGTCGGATTTTTAAGAGCGTTAAAAATCCCTCAGTACGCCTTCCTTCGGAGGGGAAGTACAGCCGGCGGTACCATGTCATAGATTTATGGCACGTTAAAAGAACCTTCCACTAATTACACCTGTGTGAAGCTAAATTGGATAGGTTAAGAATGTAAACAACGCTCTTAGGTTTCTACGTTCGTTGCCAAGAGCCGACTGCGGTGGCGTCTAGTAGCTAAGTTCTGAACTAGGCCTAGTAGTCGTTGACGGTGGCGTTTGGCGGCAAAAGTAGGAACTATTTGAAAAATTCTAAGTTGCAGTCTGTACTTAAATTAAAAAACAGATACACACACTAATACAGTCATCACAATTAACACCGGTTATCAGACAGATTCTACACACACCCAAAATACACGGGGCTACATGACCTCGTTGTCGCAGCCCCTAAACTTAAGAACCAACCAAACTCTGTCAAAGGCATGACGTGTGTCAGAATCCAACCCAAACCAAAATATCATGACGTGATTTTGTCTGCTGTTAATTCATTTTATGGGCTTGGGACTTCTTGGTCATCAACCCCGTGAAGTTGAGTGTGGGTTGAATTCCCCTGATGGGAAATTAGAAAATAGGCACCAATGGCTTATCTTCATAATAATTGGATTTGGATCCAGTCACACAACAGTTTCAAGGCATATCATCACAATTTTAGCATAACCTATGTATGAGTAAGCCTACTGGTAGTTTATTAAAACGGGATCCACACCAGGTACGTGATAAGATTGATATCCTTGGACAAGCAGGCGTATAATTGGATGAGAGAACACGGCAGACAATTTAAAAAGTAGGTTATGTTCCTACGTACGGTAATCAATTTTCAGATCTTCTTAAACCTTGAATTGGAATACGTTAATTATTGCTATGCTTGCTCATAATGAATTATCATTACTAATAATTTATAAACTCTAAACAGAATAATAAATAGACCAAACTTACCCACTGATTGGCAATAGCATTGATGGTATCACAAGCGTAACAGAAGTCACCGGTATCTCGTATTTAAGAAGCACTATTGCAGACATTTACTTACACGAACGTGTAATATCATTAAGCAATAATCAATAAGCACAGATAATCAAGGGAGACCATTGCTAACCGAAATTCACATCACTATCACATCGTAAACAATACCACACAACTAATAAACAAAGCATGTAACCACCAACAGCGACAACCATCTTTCATCAGTCCCGCCGCCAGTGTCAGGTCCGGTATTATAGAAGGTCCTGATTCTATATGATAGAGTTCACATTTAAGTCCACAGAGTTCGCACAAAGAAGTATCTGTGGGGTATGGTACGTCTTGTTGGTGCAAATATGGTGGTGGAAGCCATGTATTGACAGTCTCGTCAATTCATTGCATATTCAACCTCTGATGCACTGTTTAATGATTGTAATTGATTTTCTCAACTTTGCGTTATCTACAGTTTGGAATATCAATGCCTACATATTCCAAACGTCCTTCAATTTATATATTACACTTGACTATACTTACTTGAATTAAAAAACAGATACACACACTAACACAGTTAGGGGCAGATGACCTCGTAGTTCCGCCCCTTAAAACAACAATAACTAACTAACTAACTAACTAACACTAACACAGCCATCACAATTAACACCGGCTATCAGACAGATTCTACACACACACCCAAAGTACACGGGGCTACATGACTGCGTTGTCGCAGCCCCTAAACTGAGGAACCAACCAACCAACACTTGACTATTTAATTTATGGTATAATATACTTTAACCATTGTGAACATCTACGGAGATAACAACAAAAAAATGAGTTCCTATGTCTTATTCGAGGTTAGTTGGTTTTAACCATTCTTAGGAATTTGTTCAACCTTCTGATTGTTACGTTTTTATGAATGTTAGATATTTTTCCAGCAATATTTCAAGGTTAAATAACCTTTAACTATTGAGGTATTTCTACGCATTATATCATTCATTCTTCGTGCCTGACTGGAAGCTACAACCCGTGACATTCAACAACGTCCTATATACAGGCTGTAAAAAAAGTTCTGCACCAAACTTAAATCCCGCATGCGGGTGGGGGCAGGGAGTAATTTGAGGTAGGGAACCCATGTGCGGAACTCAACCGTTACGCCCCTATGAGCGATTTTAATTATGAGTACATTTGGCAACGTCGCGTGCTACGCACGGTAGAGGGCCGATTACCGCTGACTAGTCAATCTAACTGTAGGTACACCTCGTGGTTCCGTGGCAAGGCGTTAGACTCTTACACTGAGATGACCGGGTTCGAATACCCCTTCCGACAGTGCTGGTTTTTTTTTCTTAGAGTCGTTTGGATTTGCATCAATTAATTACTACATAGGGCTAGATTAGATCCTTTTTGTTTCTAATTACGTTTTAAAAGGAGCTAAATTATACGTCGCAATTTTGCGTTTTAAAAGAAAAACAAATTGGTTCTGTTCGTTGCCGATTTATTTCTTCGCGGTAGGATTTTGTTTGGACACAAAATATGATCTCTTTGTTTTTCTCGTAATTGCTGTATGATTGTTTCGCAATGATATCTTTAAGATCGCAATTTGAGGTAAAGGTCATAGGCGGTTACTTTACAAGCAAAAGATTGCGAGTTCAAAAAAAGTTACAGTGAAGATACTGATATAGGTTCAGCGATCGTTGGAACTGAGGAACTTAAATGCTTATCAATTATTTTATTGAATTATGCGTAAGATCACTTCTCTGTGTCGCTTTTCTTAGATTTCCTAATTATTGTTTGTTAATGAAACTCCGAATTTTCATACCGTCGTTTTGTTGCTCCCAAGCCTTATTGTTACACGTTATTTCAATCAAAGTGAGGTAGACTTTGGTCTGCGTGCTGGCCTACGTATCGGGCGTTCCCGGTTCGAATCCGAGTAACTATGCGTAGTTTTATTCGTGCCACATAATTTGTTCGAGAACATTGTGGAACAAATATTGAACTTCAGGAAATTTCGGTGTTTCCGGTTTCTGTAAAGTCTAGAAAATTCTGCCAAGGTATAAAAGCCCTTAAGAACAGCGATGCGTTATCACTTCTTCCACGAGAGTCTTCTAAACCGTAGCTTTCCTGAAAAATCACAATGGACGGATATACTAACGAACACCTCGCAGGCATCCACTACGTCTACGGATTGGCCGACGGGAATAGTCGCCAGGCCCAGCGCTTTTACCAAGAGAGGTTCCCCATGCGCCGTATCCCACACTACCAATTTTTACGTGAATTCACAATCGTTTGCGAGCAACAGGATCGATTCAGGTAAGTACCATATCTGTCAATGTGTATCTCTTATTCATCTTTTGTTTCCCTGTAAATGTGATAAAATAATAGCTACGTCTTAGTGTTTTAAACAATTTAAAAATGGAACGGTGTAGGTACTAGAAACCGAAAAGAGAACGTAAACATTGTCCCATCGAACGTAACACTTTCGCATCTCCCTTTTGGCTCCTAAAACCCAAACCGTTCCAAATAGGACAAAGATATCAGAAATGAAAGTTACTTTAAAAAATACAACGCACCTTATTCAACTCGAATATCGTATTTGTAGAAAAAACAGTGCCCAGTCAGAATGGCGGGTACCGATACCCAACGTTTGAAAGCGCCTGGACGGCAAACAGTGGGTTTCTGACCGTATGTTCTTCGATTGTGAAGCCTTAAAATTTCAAGGCGGATTCAGGGTTTTTGGATGCAAAAATAAACTTTACACTCCCTGAAAATAATTTAATTTTAGTGATTCATAGTGTTCATTTTGTTATGATTAGGGGTATCCGTCGGTGATTTTTCTGAGTACCTTTCCTATTAGAGGTATCAGTTTTGAAAGATTTTCTTTGCGAACGGTGCTTTCTTTTCTGCTTTGTTTTTTAATCTGAATTTTAGGTTGGATTTCTCAAGTTATCGTTTAGTGGGAACAAAGAATAACGGTTTAATTCACATTTTTTCATTAAGTTACTTTTCCTTACACAGGCTCACAACCCCAGACCGGGAAGACCGCGGGAGAGGAGAACTCCAGAAATGGAAGGAAGGCTTTTGGAGCGTGTACGCAACAATTCTTCCACAAGCACGCGTGCGATCGGAGGTGCGGAAGGGTTAACGCTTACCACTGTCCACAGCGTGATACAAGATGATGGCCTGTATCCCTATCATTTTCAAAAAGTTCAAAAAGTAAAGCCTGAGGATCTTCCAGTCCGGATGGATTTCGCCAATCAAATGATCGATCGCTTGGGGGAGGACACTGATTTCTTGTCGAAAATTGTATTCACCGACGAAGCGACGTTCACCAGGGATGGTGAACACAACATCCACAACAGTCACACGTGGAGTCACGAAAAACCCCACCCAGTCGTGCAGGGAAATCAAGAAAAAATCTCTGTGAATGTTTGGGCGGGTATTATTGGGGACCATCTAATCGGGCCATACATTTTACCAGTTAGACTCAACGGACGCGTTTATCTGCGGTTTTATTCAAGACGTTTTCCCAGAACTTCTGGAGGATGTCCCGCTGGAGACAAGGGCTGAAATGGTCGTCCAGCATGACCGCGCCCCAGCTCACTGGCTCCGAGTAGCTAGGGTCTCTTTGGACGAAACGTTCCCCGAAAGATGTATCGGCAGAGGAGGTCCAGTTCAGTGGCCGCCACGCTCCCCTGATTTGAAACCAATTGATTTTTTTTCTTTTGGGGATACATGAAGGACCTGATATACGATGGGACATAAATCGACAGTCAAGAAGAGCTAGTCGGAAGAATAGCTGTAGCGGCCGGCGTCGTTCGGGACAGAGCAGAATAAATTTTTGGACGAGTCCGCGAATCACTTGTCAACCGTCTTCATTTTTGCCTTCGTTGCGATGTGCAAGGAGGCAATTTTGAGCAACTGTTTTAACGAAAAAAATAAATTGCAAAACTCTCCCAAAGTAAAGATAATTTAGTTTGCTATTGTTCATTTCTTCCAAGTATACTTGTCTGGAAAGTTATTTTATGTATTGAAAATGAAGAACAATTTGTATTAAAATTGATAAATTGCCTGATTTTCAAAGCGAGAAATTTTTGTTTTTTTAATTACAGACCTCCCTCCACAACAACAATAAAAAGATAAATACGTAAATTAAATGAAAAAGAGAACTGCCAGAGCATCTTAAGACGAGACAGAGTCTCAACATTGCTGAAGTTTGAACCGTTACCGAACACGTGGCTATAGGATAAGCATAAGCATTTAATTAAGATTCTTAAAACGTTCTTAAAACATCCTGAAAACATCATGCTTACGGTAATTGAGTTGATCCATCATCAAATTATTCGGAGGAAAAAGAAATCAAGTTGGGTTGGAAGAAGGATTCGAACCCCAGCGTGTAGTCACCTACGCCTGAAGGTCGAGTGCTTTACCATTGAGCCATGAAGTGGGACTGGAGCTAGGTAGACTTGTGAACGATAATCGGTCCTCTGCCGTGGATATCACGCGACGTTGCCAGATGTACTCATAATTAAAGTTGCTCATAGGGGCGTTACGGTTGCGTTCCGGACATGGGTTTCCTATCTCAAATTACTCCCTGCCCCCACCCCCATGCGGAGTTTAAGTTTGGTGCAGGACTTTTTTTTACAGCCTGTATACGTTTTTATAAACAATATATGTTTTCCAGCAAAATTATTCAAGATTGAATAACCTTTATCTTTTGAAGTACCGGTATTAATAGGCATTATATCATTCAGAAAAGGAAGGGAGAGTGGCACGACAAGACCACATGAATCGTGGAGCAGAAACGCTACTCACCGTTAACCACTTCAAATACCTTGGAGTGACGTTCCAACCCACCGGAAGGGTATTTGGTATCCATGTCAAATATAGGGCTATAGCTGCAATACGAGCCATCAATGACATTGACCGCCTGCATAAGTTATTCTTACAGACAGCAGTAACCATCTTTGCAGCCAAAATAGTACCAGTACTAACATACGGTATCAACCTTTTATGGGCGGCAAAAGTAGGAACTACTTGAAAAATTAAATGTCTGCAGTCCTTACTTGAATTGAAAACAGATACACACACTAATACAGTATCAAAATTAACACCGGTTATCAGACAGATTCTACACACACCCAAAGTACACGGGGCTACATGACCGCGTTGTCGCAGCCCCTAAACTGAGGAACCAACCAACCAACCTTTTATGGGTCCACCTAAAGAAAAAGGATCTAAAAACCTGGGAAAATGTTAAAGCCACTTTCTTAAAAAGAGCAATGGGAGACTCAAAATACCCCTTCCAGGCTTGTCTATATAATTGCAAGAGAACCATTCCTTATAGAAGACCTACGACTGAAGTTTACTCTACCAGCAACGATCGCATATAAGGACCTTATACGGGAGCGATATGAGAAAGTGGAGGACATCGATGAAGAATTTTACTGCACCAGCGCCATGACTGACAGGAGTTAGACTAAACCGAACCAGACACTGAGAGATGTTGTGACAGGTCTTGCGGTGCATGGGTTCCATCATAAAGTGTGTTTCAGACTAATTATCATATCCCAGCGACAATTGTGTTTGTAAACCTGTAAATTGCAATGTTCCAAATGCCAAGTTTATGCTGCAAGCAAAAGAGTAAGTCAGAGGCAATGTATAGTGTAGAACCTGATTAATGTCCTCTATATTCTGAATTTCTCATGCACAGTTATGCGAATTTATTAGATTATTATTGTATCATTCTTTGTGCCCGGCTGGAAGCATTGACCCGTGACATTCAACAACGTCCTATATACGTTCACTTCTTACAATATGTTTAATTCAAGGTTAATTGATTTATAATATTATGTTTTATTATTCCTCCTTGTATCCTTCAATTATTTTAAATTAATGAATTTCTGTAAGGATATCCATTTTCTTTTTGGTGCTTTGTTGATATAGTTTTCTAAGATTTTCTCACGCTTAAGAAGTTATCAATGTAATAACGAAACATGTACGTAAATTTCAATTAGTAAACTAGCTTCTAGTGTTTGACAAGGTGGATTATAGATTAATATTCAGTAAACACGGATAATAGCTATTCCATCTTCATAATGGTTAATGTCTACGCATTTTCTACAACGTCCTAGCAAATAATGATTTGGACTAAATGATTTCTCCAGTGGAGTATATTTTTATAAAGCATTTCATACAAAGTTTACAGTATATTATTTATATCAGTAGGCTATATTGTATGGAATACTCTTACTTACTTCCTCGGCGCTACAGCCTGCGGTAGGCTTTGGCCTCTAACGATTCCTCGCCATTCGTCCCTTCTCTGAGTTTTTTCCCACCATCTTCCAACCCTCATAGTTCTCAGGTCTTCTCCTAAGCCTTATAGCCAATTTTGCGCGGTCGTTCGCGTCTCCTCTTCACGTCCATAGTTCCATATATTATCTTCCTCTGTGTTCTTTCTTCATTCATCCTCTCTACATGACCCAGCCAATCCAGACGTCGGGACTTAATACATTTTATTATATCTTCACCTTTGATTATCTTTTCAATTTCTTTGTTTGTCCTGATTCTCCAACCTTCATCCTCATTTACCAGGTCATATATCCGTCCTAATCTTTCCGAAGATCGTCCTCATCATCTGTTGACATTGTCCACGCCTCAGATCCATAGTCACCACTTGTCTAATAAGGGTCTTGTAGAGTTTAACTTTCAATTTCTTACCGGTAGCTAGAAGTTTTCATTTCAAGAGCTTAGTGTTAGCATAGTAAGCCTTGTTTCCATTCATGATCCGTTTATGAATCACCTCTGATACTGAATTCTCACAATTCAGTGTAGCACAAAGGTAACTGAAGCATTTTACACTCTCAAACTTATACTGACAAATTTCTACATTTTCTCTTGCTCTTCTATGTTATTCCGCTGACATTTTCATATACTGTACTAGCAGGTACCCGCGGCTTCGCTCGCGTTAGAGTCGTGTCATAATGTTCTTCAATGAAATGCAGGTTTAACCCCGTTCACACCCCTTTAGAACTTGAATATCCAAAAATCCCTCCTTAGTAGACGTTTTCGACGCACAACAAACATAATCCCAAAATATCATTCTTCTAACTTTAATAGTTTTGGTTGGTCGATGAGAGTGAATATCCAAAATTCCTTCCTTAGTGGACGTTTTTCTTCCAGAATTTCACCCCTCCCCATGAGCCCCTTAAATTGGATTTATTTAAAAACGGTCGAACACCTATTTATTTAATTATTTATTTATTATTAAGCTGATTGTTTTCCTCTGAGTTTCAAACTCCGCGCCTATGTCGTTTAAGAGATGCACGCTCCGTTAGGAATCCTTCAACCCCCACTTTTCACCCCCTTTCACTCATAATATACACTACATCGAAAAACCATTAGACATGTGTCAGCTTATTTTTAATGATTGGTTTATATGCCAAGTATCACATCCCCAAATGAAACAACTCGTGAGATATTGTTATTCAATGAAATGCAGGTTTACCTCCCTTAACACCCCTTTAGAACCTGAATATCCAAAAATCTTTCCTTAGTGGACGTTTTCGACATACAATGAACATATCCCCAAAATTTCATGTTTCTAACTTAAATAATTTGGGCTGGGCGATGATGAGTGAGCGAGTCAGTCAGGACATTTTCTTTCATTTACTTTTGAGAATTTCACCCCTCCCCATGAACTCCTTAAATGGGATTTATGAAGAAAAAAAACGGTCGAACTTCTATTTACTTATTTTTTAAGCTGAGTTTTTCCGCTGAAATTCAAACTTCTCGCTAATCTCGTTTAAGAGATACACGCTCCGTTAAGAATCCTTCAACCCCCAATTTTCACCCCTTTCACCTCATAATATACACCATATCGATAAACCCTTAGACATACGTCTGGTATTTTATTGATTAATTTATACGCCCAATATCACATCCCCAAATGTAACAACCCGTGAGATGTTGTTAATCAATGAAATGCAAGTTTAACCCCCTTAACACCCCTTCAGAACGCGAATATCCTAAAATCCATCTTTAGTGGACGTCTTCGACATACAACGAATATATCCCCAAAATTTCATGTATCTAACTTCAATAATTTTGGCTGGGCGATGATGAGCGAGTGAGTAAGTCAGGACATTTTCTTTCATTTATTTTTCAGAATTTCACCCCTCTCATGAACCCCGTAATTGGATTTATGAAAAAAAAAACGATCGAACACCTATTTACTTATTTTTAAACTGTTCTTCCCCCCTGAGTTTGACGAGTGAGTGAGTTAATCAGTTAGAACACTTTCTTTCCTGTCTTTCCCCAGAATTTTACCCCTCTCCAAGGGCCCCTAAAATTGGATTTATGAAAAAACTGTCGAACACCTATTTACTCATATTTTAAGCTGTTTTTTTTTCACTGAATTTCAAACTTCTCGCCTATGTTAAGAATCCTTCAACCCCCAATTTTCATCCCTTTCACCTCATAATATACACCACATCGATAAACCCTTAGACATATGTCTGCTAATTTTTAATGATCAGTTTTTATGTCAAATATCACATCCCCAAAGAAACAACTCATGAGATATCGTTATTCAATGAAATGCACGTTTACCCCCCTTAACACCTCTTCAGAACCCGAATAAACAAAAATCCTTCCTTAGTTGACGTTTTCGATATACAGCGAACATATTGCCAAAATTTAATGTTTCCAACTTAAATAGTTTTCGCTGGGCGATGATGAGTGAGTGAGTCAGTCAGGTCATTTTCTGTCAAATATTTTTACCAGAATTTTACCCCTCCCCATGGACCCCTTAAATTGGATTTATAAAGAAACGCTCGAACACCTATTAACTTATTTTTTAAGCTGTCTTTTTCCCCTGAGTTTGATGAGTGAGTGAGTTAGTCAGTCAGTTAAGAGACTTTCTCTCCGTTTTTTTCCAGAATTTCACCCCACCCCATTGGCCCCGTAAATTGAATTTATGAAAAAAAAAACGGTCGAACACCGATTTATTATTTTTAAGCTGATTTTTTTCGCTGAGTTTCAAACTTCTCGCCTATGTCGTTTAAGAGATACACGCTCCGTTAGGAATTCATCAACTCCCACTTTTCACCCCTTTCACCTTATAATGTACACCAGAACGAACAACCCTTAGACACATGTCTGCTTATTTTTAATGAGTAGTTTATATGCCGAGTATCACATCCACAAATGAAACCACTCGTGAGATATTGTTATTCAATAAAATGCAGGTTTAACCCCCTTAAGACCCCTTTAGAACTTGAATATCCGAAAATACTCCCTTAGTGTACGGTTTTGACAAACAACAAACATATCCCCAAAATGTCATGTTTCTAACTTAAATAAATTTGGCTGGGCGATGATGAGTGAGTTAGTGAGTGAGTGAGTCAGGACATTTTCTTTCAATTTTTTTCTCTTTCAGAATTCCACCCCTGCCCATGAACCCCTTAAATTTGATTTATGAAAAAAAAAACTGTCGAACACTTATTTACTTATTTTTAAGCATTTTTCTCTCCCTGAGTTTGAAGAGTGAGTGAATCAGTCAATCAGTTAGGACACTTCCTTTCCTGTTCCCCCTCCCCCCCCCCAGAATTTCACCCCTCCCCATGGGCCTCTTAAATTGGATTTATGAAAAATAACGGTCGAACACCTATTTATCTATCTTTTAAGCTGATTTTTTTCCGCTGAGTTTCAAACTCCTCGCCTATGTCGTTTAAGAGATGCACGCTCCTTCAACCCCTAGTTTTCACCCCTTTCACCTCATAATATACACCACATCGAAAAACCCCCAGACACGTGTCTTCTTATTTTTAATGATGAGTTCATATGTTGAGTATCACATCCCCCAATGAAACCAATCGGGAGTTATTGTTATTCAATGAAATGCAGGTTTAACCCCCTTAAGACCCCTTTAGAACCTGAATATCCAAAAATCATCCCTTAGTGGACGGTTTTGACATACAATGATCATATCTCCAAAATTTCATGTTTCTAACTTCAATAATTTTGGCTGGGCGATGGTGAGTGAGTTAGGACTTTATCTTTCAATTTTTTTTCAGAATTTCACCCCTCCCGATGAACCCCTTAAATTGGGTTTATGAAAAAGCTGTCGATCACCTATTTACTTATTTTTAAGCAGTTTTTCCCCCTGAGTTTGATGAGTGAATCTGTCAGTCAGTAAGATATGACACTTTCTTTCCTGTTTTTCCCCCAAAATTTCATTCCTCCCCAAGGGCCCCTTAAATTGGATTTATGAAAAAAATCGGCCAAACACCTGTTTACTAATTTTGTATGCTGATTTTTTCCCGCTGAGTTCCAAACTCCTCGCTAATGTCGTTTAAGAGATACACGCTCTGTTAGGAAACCTTCAACCCTCAGTTTTCACTCCTTTCACCTCATAATATACACCACATCGAAAAACCCTCAGACACATGTCTTCTTATTTTTAATAATGAGTTTATATGCCGAGTATCACATCTCCAAATGAAACCAATCGGGAGATATTGTTATTCAATGAAACGCAGATCTACCCCCTTAACTCCCCTTTATAACCTGAATATCCAAAAATCTTTCCTTAGTGGGCGTTTTCGACTTACAACGAACATATCCCCAAAATTTCATGTTTCTAACTTTAACAGTTTTGGCTGGGCAATGATGAGTCAGTGAGTCAGTGAATCAGTCAGTCAGGACACTTGGTTTTATATAAGAGATTTCCTTTTCCTTTCATTAATTCTCATTCCCATCTTTCCACTCTTCTCCTCCATAATCTTGAACATTTCTTTAAGTGATTTCCATTACCGTGCCATCAACACAATGCCATCCGTATATGCATACGCCTGCTTGATCTTGTATATTATTGTCCCTCCCAATTCTAGTTCTTTCATAACTTCATTCAGTGTCAAGTTGAATAACACTGCAGTCAATGAATCTCCTGGCCTCACTCCGGTATTCACCTCAAAATTCCTTCTAGTTTTGCCTCCTATATAAACCTTGGCCTGCGATTCTTCCATTGTCATTGCTACTAGTCTGATCAACCTCTATGGCACTCTACATGCTTCTAGAGCGTTCAACATCTTCGTTCTCTCAATGCTATCAAACGCCTGTTGGAAATCAATGAATAGCAAATGCAGATCAACACCATATTCATAGCATTTCTCCATAGATTGTCAACAAATATTTGTCTAGTAGTTCCTCTTCCTTGTCGGAATCCACACTGGTTCTCATCCAGTATTTCTTCAGCATAGGTGCTCAGTCTCCTTTGCAATATATTAGAGAATATCTTATATACAACACTTAGTATAATTTCCACATTGTAACTTATCACCTTTCTTGAAGATTGGACAGATAAGACCAACCTTCCAATCCTGTGGCATTATCTCTCTTTCCCATATCTCTCCAATCACTTCATGTACAGTAGGTTCCTAGCTGTTTCTTGTCCATTTTTTATTACCTCCACTATGATCTGATCCTCTCCTGGTGCTCTTCCATTTCGTTGACGTTTCACTGCCTCCATAACTCAATCTATGGATGGTTTAGTGCCCTGTGGCTCTACATTCATGTAGATCTAGCTCTCATTCATCTCGTCATTACTTTCTATATTTAACGTACGGTATCTTTAAAGTGCTCCATCCATCTTTCAAGAGTTCTCTTTTCCTCTCCAATCACTTTTCCCTCTTCCTTTTCTCGTGGTTGAAATTCCATTGTCATTCGTTTTGTTGCTTGGTACAATATTGCTTTCTTTCATTCTGCCGTTCAATTCTTCAATTCTTTCCATTTGTCTTCTTAGAAACATTCTCTTCTTCATTTTTAAAACTCTATTTGCTGTCCTACTTATCTTTATATCTTTCCCAATTCCATCTTGTCTCCCATTGAATCATAATCAATCTGTCTGCATTCTTCTGCCCTATATATTTCCTACATTCATCATCAAACCATTCTTCATTCCTGTTCCTCTCCTTCTCCCCAATAGTTTCTTTCACAGTGAAATTCTAGTGCTTTCTTTATTCCAGTCCATCTCCTCTCTACCGTGTCATCCTCATTCATATTCTTTAATCTCTATTCCAACTTCTTTTTCAGTGTGTCCTCATATTGCTTAGGAAATTGTGTTTGCTGAAACTTTTCCAATTCCCACTGTATCCTCTTAATTCCTCTGTCACGTTCTACATTCGCAATTCGTTCTCTAAACAGAGCTTTCACCAAGAAATTATCCGAATCACAGTTGGGGCCCCTTTCAGATCTGACGTAAATCATTGAAGATGCATGTCTTCTTGATATCAAGACATGGTCAATTTGATATACAACTCCACTGCCTGGCATTTTCCAGGTTCCTTTGTGTATGTCCTAAAGTTCAAAACAAATGATTTTGATTACCATTCTATTACTTTCTGCAAATTGATATAGAAGCTTCCCATTTCACTAGTATTAGTATGTAAAGAATGTTTCCCTGCTACATACTGCAAAACGTCCTCTCTACCTATTTATTTTGGCATTGAAGTCCCCAAGAAGTATTATCACATCATATATTGGTATCATACTACATCCTCTTTCCAACTGGTCATATAATGCATTTTTCTTCTTTTCACTATCGTCTTCTGTTGGTGCATACGCTGATATAAGTATCAGAGTTTTGAATCGTTCCTTTAGTCTCATTTTACACATTCTATCTCCGAAAGGCTCAAATCCAAGAAAACGTATTTTTATCTATGAAATAAGTTCTTACTTCAGGACCACTGTATAATATTGAATAGTCTTTCTTGTCAATCCTACAGTTTCCCTTCCATCCCACTACCTGTAGCACTACTATATGCATTCCATACTTCAATACCTCCTCAGCTACTTCTGCCATTTTTCCTATCTGAAACAACGTTCGTACGTACTGTACCCGTAAAAACGAGAAGTTGCCTGCTGGGAATCCATTGCACCGCTGGATTGCAAAATTCTGAAGACATCCGGCTAAATATACCATCAAAATCGCTCCAACAAGGTGTTCGGGAATATACACAGTAGTCTACAATGATATTATGGACAAAAAATAAAATACACTGACTCAACTGAACACTTACCTTAAATCTCGGGGTTTTATTAAGTGGAATCAGCTCCAAACTAGAAATGGGGCTCCATAATATCATTTCCATCTATATCAAAAATAATTCTCTCAAAACACGACGTAGAAAACGAAATAAATAAATAAATGTATTAACAATTGTAAACTAAAACTAAACACATAAAAATTCCATATCTTAATAAATTAATTAACTAATAAATATTTACACACTTTCACTCCTCTCAACATATACGCCACTGAAGTTATTATGTCTCCAGTAACACAGAAATTACATTTTTACTGGCCTCCGCCAATTACAAGCAATAAAACATTTAATGAAAAATTCCTGCCTGTTAAGCATTTCTCTAGAAGCTATTAACATTCCTGCGCTCTTCAAAAGCGTGCATCTGGACTGTCGACTCGTTTATATCTTCACACAGTTTCCAATAAGCCGTCAACCTGTTTTCATTCATAAAGATTGTAGCCGTAGTAACTCTTTTCATTTATAAAATATATTGACTTTGATTTTATAACGGGAGTTGCCTCCCTTGTAACCGGCCAGTCCACATTGCTTGTCTGAGCATAGCGAATGCGTAACATCGCTTCAAAGTTACATGTCTCAAATTGTATCATTCACTCTTAACAAAACCTTCTATAAAACAGTCATTCCTTTATCGAACACATTCTAACATTAATATAACATTCCATGCATTCCCTTGTATCATTCATGACTGACGAAGTTGTCTCATTCACACTTAACATCGTAAAACATTTGTTCCAAAAATATTTACTCTCAAATACAATACCTTTTAAAAACATACGGACAAATAAAAATGATCAAATTATGCCCTTAATTAAATAATTATGAAAATTTATTTACAGTATCTACACTCGTTATCGTTCACGTTTACTCTCATAACGGTAATAACTCGTTATATCTCTGAGCTAAGCTCTAGTTCAAAGTTTATCTTTCTACTCATTTAAATGTGATACTCATATAGAGATCTCCGTCCCTTTCATGAAATACTACACCACCATGTCATATTTAAGTTTATAGTCGTTATCAGTCTAATGTATTCAATCAACAAAGATCAAACACACGTATTTACTCAGATCCGTGTTTAATAAGAAGTTAATAAAAAGTATTAGTAAACAGAAGTTGACAACATTTTTCCCATTTTATTTCCGCACATTCACTCTTGCCTCCACTTCTAAGTCATAAATTCACACATCGGAGTTAACAACTCGATTCCATTATTATAATGCCATGTTCTTAGCAAAAACAATACTATATTGCAATAACATCTCTTAATGCGAAAACTGCCTCGCATTTACACAAGCATTTCTCTACGTAGCCTCATATACCTCTGTATACTGTAATAAACTCTCCTCTACTACTTGTTGAACAATTCCATTACACAAAATAATTGTTACCAACACCTCTCCTGTAGAACCTGCAATTACATTATTGGCATTTTCTTCAGCGTTGCAACAATCTACCGCTGGCATCCTGAACAGCTACTTCTGTTCCTAAACGTTACCTTCATTCTTAGAGACGACCTTAGACGTATTGTGGATGACTACCATGAGTTTACTCTAAAATGTTACTTTGCTGTCGACTAAACATTTAATAGAAATACAATTATGCCCCGCCGTACTTACCTGGCTTCAAAGTTACACGTCTTGCAATGCTACATCCACAATATAACGTGACATTACATATTGTGTATAAATAACCACAAATGTTATACAAGTGTCCAATAAAATCAATCGCGACCGGGATATACAAGCTTTGACTTCCCTAACGTCGGATGAAAGTAGCTTCCATGAAGATATATCTCTAATAAAGTTTAAATTGACGAAATATCTTTGCTTTCTCTAATAAAATAAGGATTGTCAATTCCGGAATGTGTCTCCATTCTATACAAAGAATTTCTATGAGTATATGACTTCCTATCATAATCATGACGAATGTTTCATGTCAGATCGGCGTTAAGTTCATAGTAATTGTGATGTCATAACAATATATAACTCGTGGTTTCTTCTGTTCTTGAAGTTTCTTCATTATATAAGATGCCCGAATTAAATTACTAAAAAGAATTTAATTGGCATCCAAGACAAACTGTCTGAATCATCTATTCAAAATGAATCGAAAATCATCGAAAGTGAAAGTTACTGATCTTAAATAAAGAATACTAATTCCTCAAACAAACTAACATCTCAGTTCAGAAAATGAATCGTAGAATATATAAGTGAAAATGACGAAAGACGAACATCTCACATGATCTTGTAGAATAAAATGATGTTACATACATGAATTACAAATATATATCGAAATATGGAGGAAAGGTTGCTCTGAATGTCACTAAATTGCTCTAACTACATAATAATGTACACTGCTACCTTGGCAGACGGTTCTCGATGATCTGGTTAAGTATTTGGAAAATACTTAGGTGTTTCCTCGTTCCCAAGAAACTAAGTTGGACCCCAGTCCGCTTCCTCGAACCAACGACCTCGGAGAAGGAAGGATTTCCTCTCCGGCAAACTTCAGTCTCCGTCTGGAATCGAACTGCAACCTCTCGTTCATAAAACTTCATTGTTGCCGGGTCCACCCTGGCATCTTGACTTTTCTTATGATGAATCTTCATTCTCCGTCGTTGATAGAGTTTCCATGTCATTGTCGAGCAATGTTGTATGTTCAGCTTCATGGTTACAAATTAAATTTGTAAAGGAAATGCTGGATCACACTCGTTGTTGGAAATATTCATTAAGATGGTCTATGAAATATTTATGTAGCTCGTAGATGCTAAGTTCAAGTCCATGAAATTACGTTAATGCACGAGATGGAGTTGTACATAACGTTTCATGTATACTTGATTCGTAGACACAGAAGTAATCTTGTTAACGAAGCTCCATATTGTATCTAATACTCTGTTTCAAACATATCCCTTGGGCATAAACGTATTTAGTTCATCATCTCAAACATATTATAAATGTCGAATAACACTTCTTCTTTATGAATATTAGCAGCCATAGTTATGTTGTAATAATATACTGCTCCCATGTTAAAGTCAATCACACTGTTACTCACATGGACTTCGTATAGTGAACCTATGTTCGCTGCAATCTCGTTGAAACTAAAATGCTTTTCAGCTTGTCAGGCCGTCACTTTTCTTTTGCACAATTAGATAGTCAATATCTGATAAAGTCTTCTTCCTGTGATGGGCCGATAACCTAGATGTTAGGCCCTTTAAAGCAGCAATTATCATCATCATCAACTTCTTCCTGTGACGTTGAAATTTTATAAAATGGTACTATGCGTTCGGAACTATATACTGTATTAATTTACTTTGATATATTGTCAAAGAATACTCAGTAATCCCAATGTTAAGTCTCTTCACAATTTCACTCAATTCGTAAGCGCGGGCGATCTCCACTATCTACCCTGCAACGGCGCTGTCTCCATGAGTGGTTAAACTTCCGCACTCGGCTATTACCTTCGGGAACTCGACTCTCTGGGAATATACATCTACACTCTTCGAAGTCTGTAGGAATAAGAACCTTGTTGCTTGCAGTCCCCTCTCCAAGTCAAAAGTTCTGTCCGCCATTTCTGTTCCCAACAGAAATATAGCGCGCACTTGAAGAATGCTTATTACGGCGTATTTCGTCCTTTCGGCGACTTTCAAAGTATCTGTAATATTTTCACTTAATTTTCTTCTCATTTCCAATGAATAAAATATCTTTCTTGGGGCCTAAATGTAATAATTCTCCATATAATTTAGCTGAAGGTAATCCCGTCTTCCATAAAACCTCTTCTTATTGGTTGTGGGCTTATGTCCAATGAAATATTTTATAACAATAATTAATCATAATCCGCAGCAAATTCACTGTTGCTAGGTCCTTTTCAACCTTCGAGAACATTCTATTGCGCAACATATCACGTGATGGGATTTTCCTCCTTGCTTGACACACTAACACGACTCGTCTGTGTCAAGTTCCAGGATTCATATTGCCATGTTAAATATTATATCATGGGCTACAAAAATAAACTCAATTTAGTCCCAAATAATTCATTTTTCGGGGGCAGTACCATGTTGCCATTGTCAATGTCAAATCCTTTTTCATAGTCCTTAAACATTTTCCACGTTCGTCATCGTCATTTCCGTCTAAATTCCGAGGCTTCGTTGAGAGTTTGGTAAATGTTGACGTTTTACGGTGTGAGGTTGTTAGCCCCACACCCAACCCCCAACCTGGAGGACCAGGGTACCGCTCTTAGTCTGGCTCATCACTTTAGACCTGTGTAGCTTGGTTGGCCCTACCAGGAGCTTAAGCTCCCGCTGGCATAGCTCTAAAGATAATTTGAGCTCGCAAGTCCCCAAGACACCCGGCAATATCAAATTGCCTTCCTCAAGGTAGCAGTACCAGCAGGGGGGGGGGGGGGGGGGCATGGAATACTCAAACTAGTGAAATATAGGTCAGGCACCGGATATCAGCTTCCATATTGTCTTGTAACCGAGACGGCTCAGCTTTTTAATGGCTACCGTGTAATATTATAATATGAAATTTAAATATCGAACGGGCCACGTTCTATAGGAGAGTTTAAACCATTCTTGGTTCAATAATCGGAACTGGTGGTTTCTAAATTATAGATTATAATGCTTTCATAATTCACACAGCCGCCATCTTGAAATGGTACGCGGATGACCTTGTAGTTTGGGCGCAAGACGCGTCCCATATGCAGGTATTGTGCCCGCTAGACAAGGATGCCGGAAGACCGCTTGACCGCAACGGCCCCTCGACCTCCCCTTCCGTCGAACCCACAAACTTAAGGAATCAGATGCCCATTCACAGATCAGCCCGCTCGGGACTAGTTACCTCGGGATCGATCGGTGTTAGTGAGATGTGGAAATGTTATGAACTGACCTATGAAAGCACAATATAACAAGTAGTTCCGTGAAGAACTATACAGCCTATTTTCATATATCCTACTTATGTTAACTGCCACAATCAACATACAAAATTTCAGTTTAATTGCTGTAACAGATTCATAGATAGTTAGAACCGTCTAAATATCAGATGGTCGCCAGGTTGGATTTTTATTTTTGTACTATTACATTAAGATTATTGTGTACGCGTGGTATTCAAACTTCAATCGCATGATTAGACAACAAGAAGTAAAAACGAGATTTTAAAATTACGCACAGCAGCCATCTTGTGATAATGCAAACCATTGAAATAAATTAGATGCCAGTGGATCAACATTTGTATAAGCATTTAACGTGCAACGTTTCACGGCACTCGGATAGTTAATTCGCGAGAAACGTCCATTTAAATATTTATACTTCGCGTCGCCGCCATGTTGGATTTGTGCTCACCAGGTTCCTGAAAGTCCTATAGGTGAACATATGTTCATAGTCTCTATGAACATTAAAAAATTCAGTTTGGTTGCTGTAAAAGATTCATAGATATTGAGAACCGTCTAAATATTTCGGGAGCTCACCATTTAGGAGTGTTATGTGTATAGGCCATAGAGTTATGTACCATTCAAGGACAATTATTGCCTAGGTTCATTATTCAAACTTTCACTTCGATCGCATGATTACGACACAAGAAATTAAAACTTAATTTTAAAATTTCGCACAGCCGCCATCTTGTGGTTATGTAAGCAATTGAATTAAATTAGATGGCAGTGCATTACAATCTGCAAAATCAATTACTGTACCACATTTCACTGCGCTCAGAGAGTTAAATCACGAGAAAAGTCTATTCAAATATTTTAAATTCGCTTGGTCGCCATGTTCGTTTCGTACTTTACAGGTTTATGAAATATACATAGGTATACCTGTATCAGTACCCTTTATCACCGTACAAAATTGCAGGGTGATATCTGTAATAGTTTCGGAGATATAGAATGTCCGTGAAATATTTCGCACAGCCGCCATTTTGAGGTTATGTAAACAATTGAACTAAATTAGACTCCAGTGCATTACAATGTGTATAAACATTTGCTGTACCAAGTTTCATTACATTTAGATACTTAAATCGCGAGAAAAGTCTATTTAAATATCTCAACTTCGCTTGGCCGCCATGTTGGTTTTGTAGTCACCAGGTTTTGAAAGTCTCATAGGTGAACTTCTAGTAGTGCCCTTTATCACCGTACTCAATTTCAGGGCGATATCGGTAATAGTTTCGGAGATATTGAATGCTAGTGACATAATTCGCACAGCCGCCATGTTGGATTGGGGAGACGTAACAAAATTTGAAGGGCACGGTCGAGGTCGCCGGGAATAGTGCTATGAACTTCCGGAGTTTCATTGAAATCGCTCCAGCCGTTTCGATTTTATTAGGGGGGGACACACACACGAATCACACACACACGCACACACACACACACACACACACACGCACACACACACGGACAAAAGGTGATCTCATAAGCCTATTTTTTCAAAATTGAAAATAGGCTAAAAAACCTACTTCTGAGGGTAAGAATCGGATAAGCCGCTGATCTAAATACATGATGAGTTGTCCCTAAAATGACGTTAAGTTAAAAAGGAAGCTTGTAGTTTAACGTGACCGTTAATCTCGCGATCATAAGCCACGGGACCTCCGTTTTACGTGGAATCCGAACCACAGGACATGGCATTTCACATCGAAAATCTCACATGCAGTGACCGGGAATCGAACCCGGTCCGCCTTGGTGAAAGGCATACAGCTTGACCGCTGCGCCACCACGCCCCAAGACGTTAAGTTACCCTCTTATGAAGTCCTATTATAGAAAAGAAAACAAGAACTTCCGTGACGAACTAAAGAGCCTACTTTTCATGCCAATGATTATTCTACAGTATATGAACCTATCTAGAATAATGACGAAATTAAGTTGGTAATATCGAAATGTCCAATTATTTCGAAATATTCCTGGTATAATGTAGCCTAATAGAGCAATACAGTTGACAGCCCTGGTGACTGAATATATTCTTAGTTTCATCTCTTAAGGTACAGAATACAAAATTTGGTTGAAGTCGAATGGACGTTACATGCAGTTAGACATTGGATCTATCAGCACGCGTAAAAGCATGATGGCAACAATATCATGCGTGTGCTGGTTAGAAATAATCGGAAATATTATGATTTCTTGTCGTGCCAATTTTGGATGAAATCCATTTGTTAGTATAGAAGTAACATGTATTTTAAAATTGGACCTATCAGCAAGCATAGAATCATGCTGGCAGCACTGACTTATATTAATTGCTCCAAATTAATCTAGAGTGTCAGGTGCTATACGTGTGCAAAGTATAGAGCTGTTGGCTTGCATACTTTCTGATATATTGATATTAGGGTAAAAAAATATAGACAGCATGTATTAACAGTTGGCAGACCTGATTGCTCTTAAGAATACTTATAATCATATCTGTTATGTTACACATAGCACATACGAAATTTGGTTGAAATACAACTGATAGTATAGAAGTTACATATATTTAAAAATTGGTCTTATCAGCAGGCTTAGAATCATGTTGGTAGAACTGAAGTATATAAGTTACTCCAAATTAATCTAAAAGTCAGGTACTATACGTGTGCATAGTTTAAAG
Organism: Meconema thalassinum; assembly: GCA_946902985.2. Lineage (NCBI taxonomy): Eukaryota > Metazoa > Arthropoda > Insecta > Orthoptera > Tettigoniidae > Meconema > Meconema thalassinum. The sequence continues at coordinate 223,323,641 of OX336391.1, forward strand.
CTGTCGGCTTGCATACTTACAGATATATTGGTATTTGGGTGAAGAAAATAGAGAGAGCAATTAGTAACAGTTGGCAGCCCTGGTGTCTCTTAAGAAGACACTCAGTCATATCTGTTTATGTACACATATTACATACAAAATTTGGTTGAAATCCAATTAATAGTGTAGAAGTTATATGCATTTAAAAATCGGACCTATCAGAAGGCTTAAAATTATTTTGGCAATACTGTGCCCGTTTAGACCGGAGTCCGCACGACCACATATGCATTTTACCAATAATCAGTCAGCACAAGAATCAAAATATCCCGGAGCGCCAGATGGGTTAAAGCAAATCGCAAAAACGACATCAAATTTATAAAAATGCTTTGCTGATTTTTGGCTCAATGCAACAATAAGGATAGAAGGAGATTTAATGGGGTAAGACACATCTGGTAAAATTATCTCAGTTTATTTAAAGTTAAAATCTGACTGCAAGAATAATGCTCAAAGCAGCATCATCCACGTGTGGCGATCCACACTCTTATTTACACACAATATACAGAAATCTTCCAAACACATCTGACAATCTTTTTGAAAACACAAGTCCGATTGTTAGTCCTGTGGACTGTGTTCCAAAATTATTAACATTTTATTCCAGTGCAAAATGAATTGTCCATACTGGAAATAACGTCGATCACTGTTTGACTATTTACATGATATTAACACTCGTAGAATAAATGTTTATAGAATTTCTTAGACTTTCACTTGTTTTCCAGTTTTCAAAAATATATCGTTGAAACTATTATTATCATCGTAGCAACACAAATTATTAACACATATTAACAACATCTGAAAAATATTTGACCATTGAGCATAGCATCGAAGAACTGTGCGAAGCACAACAACAATTAATTGTTCTTCTTACATTAAACATTCGAGAAGTGACTCGATTATGAACTTCAAGTTCCAAACAAAATATATGATTTCTGAATCATCAACTTGATCAACAAATGGTTGAACCATTCAACTATTAGATTTTCTACTTGGAATTATTATGAAAATAAATATTTATATTTATGGCCATTTCTAGCAACTTTCACAACTTGCAATTCTTCGACAGAATGCGAAAATTAGAATTGTAGTCTTATAATGAATTCATTTAGTTCATGGCACTAGGATTGAAAATATCATTCAAATTATTCATGGTTAAAGAATTATTTTAAATTGGCAGTGGCCCATTCTACTATTTGTGTAAGGACACAATATTATAACAACAACAACAACGGCAAAGGTCTTCCTCTGAAGAAGAATAAACTACTATCATGACAAATCCGGGTTCTAGCAAAATCAAATTCTAAATGGAATTCGTAAACAAGGTTGAAATAAGAACTGATGGTTTCAAAGAAATAACCTTCGGGTTATTCATACGACGAAATGTGTGGCTCCAATACTCCTACTATAAACCTGAGCCATCGAACCTGCTATTTGATTGATGCTCGAAAAAACCTTCATTCCTGCGACTTAACATTCGCACCTGGGAATGGCATTACAACTATTCCACACACATAAATTATCTTCCCAAAATTTATACAATAAATCAAGCCTCTGCTTGTTATCAACACTGGAAGATTAATAAACTGACAAGTTTATTTTATTTTACCATTCAGTTCAACCCGTGAATTTACCATACTCATGAAAAGCTTCATTTCACTTTCGAAGTGTATTTACGTCATGATTTTATATAAATACAAAAAATCCTATTTGATACAAATATCAATTGCTTCCCGTTTCATGCCTCTCCGTGTTATATGACACATATACTTTGCTCATAGCAAATATCAACTGTTCAACCAGAACTGAAATGTAGGTTGAATGCGGGCTTGCGCTAACCACTCTCCTTCGTAAAATCTCCTGTTCCATACTAGAAATGTTTCAACTACTTCATAGGCTCTTTCTCAATACATATGATTATTATAAAATATAATATCCAAGAATTATTTAGAAAAATTATGAAAATTATTATTATTATTATTAGTGGATTATTATTATTATTCTTCTTTCAAATATGTTTAATTATCATCTCATTATGTGAGAATCCACATGTTCGAACCTTCGAATATGGAAAAAAAATCCATTCCTCACCAAAAATAAATTTTAACTTTTACAGTTACATCGGCTGATTACCGTGATTTCCCAAAAATATGAAAAATTTAAATAAATGCTCAAAATGCTCGGTCATCGATCCTAAACTGTTCTGAGTGCTGAAAATGCTCAGAATAAATCTAACAAGTCTTGCGTAAATCATTACAAGCTTTAAATATGACAAAAAAAATGTGTTGGTCATCTGCAGAAAAATAGTTTGTTCCAATTAGCTAAGCATAAAATAATTCAAATGTGGCTTACATTTCTTGATGTTCTTGAAGTGTCGTAAACCTGGTCTATACCAGATTTATCCGTAGACATGCCCTATCGGACAAGCACGTATAATCCTTGTATCGGCCGCCATTGTAGACCCACAAATCGTCTAGTCAGACATAGTGGTAGTATCTTTCGACGTTTTAAATGACTGTGGTTCCATTTTAATATGGGCTTCTAACAAAGCCATAACAGTTTGTTTGAAAAGGGTCAGATCTAAGCGATCTCTTCTTAAATGTGTCAGTTGTAACTTAACTCACTGTAATCTCATCAGTACAAGAAAAACGTTGACAGTCTAAGCAGTTAACGGCTGTTCTGAAGATCGTTCCCTGGGCATGGTTTGTATATCACCATCTGCCATGCGCTAGACAACTTGCAGTTTCCCTTGCGTAGACTAATGAACGCCACCGTTATAGACTATTCTTCAATGTACTGACGGATTGAAGTGGTTAAATAGTTACAAAATATGAAAACTGACTTTAAATGGATCTAAACATCCAAGTATTAATTTACTATTGGACTGTGACAAATACTATTTTCTAGACCAAGTCTAGCATATGTCCTTTAGGAAATATAAATATTTCCACCAATGTCTGTAGAAATACAATCACCTCAGTGATTCTCCTCACCAGAAACTTACTAAGTTCCAACTCGTTTGCGCAGCACTTCTCGTGACTATCACGATATGAAAAGTACTTCTTCGTAGAGGCGGCAACCATGTGCCTTGGCTCAGCGTAGACGCAACTTGTTCGCCAAGTGCTTGTGATGAAGTGAGCTAACTATCCCTGCTCCAGCTTGCTTTTATACAAAAACGGTCAGGGTCACGCGTCATCGCCTGATATCTAAAAATCCTCATATCTCTTGAATCCCTGGTCCGATTTACTTGATACTAATTGCATTCTCTTTTATTTGGCCGTGCCAGTAATCTGATCCCAGTCTCAAGTCTCTGCTCCATAGTTAACTATTTAATCAATAAATAGTCTCCACCTCTGCTGTTACTCGCTACGTCATTTACCATCCAACTATCGGTAATTTCCTTCGAATGGCTACGAGAAGCAATGTAGCGCGATATTCAAATATCCGAACTTTCAAACGCTGCTACAGCCTTTCCCTTGATATCTAGGTGTCTGAAACTTGGAATACCCATTCCTAGAGTTGGGCACAATACTGCCATGTATGGCCTCCTGGAAATTAAACTGAAATAGTATTATGTACATATGTGCCAATTTTGGAATAGCTCCCATTCATACCTTCCATGATATCCAACATGGAGCTCAAATTTCTACTGCGTTTCTTCAGCAGTTGGTAGCACTGATATCATTATCAAATACGGGCTTGAGATATTCCGGTATACATCTTTACTCATACTAAATTTGGTTCCGATTACTGCAGCCGTTTAGGAGTTGATAGGGGTAGGGACACACACACAGCCAGACCGACAGAAGAACAGACACACAGACAGACAGACAGACAGACAGACCGACACACACACATTTTCCCGAATCGATCTCATAAGTCTACTTTTTCCTCATTTTTGCAAAATGTGAAAAGTAGGCTAATAATGAAAGCAAACTAAGGGAATAATATGGAAAGTCAGCCCTAAGCAATTACAATGAAAAATTTAATTGAAGCAAAACAATGGGTATGAAACTACGCTATGATGGTATTATCTCTGACATTTAACGTTACGGTTATATTTTAATTTAATCCTATGTGAAAGTTAGTCATAGACGTGACGCGCCTATCCAAAGAAAAATTCAAAGTTATCACACAATTGGTTCACTAACCAAACAAGACGTTCAGTAAAGAACATATAGCCTACTTTCTCCTAAATGCATGGGTATTGTTATAACGCTTTGCCTTTTTCAAGGAGTATAATTGAATGTTGGTTGTAGTAGCTTGTTGAAATACAACGTGCTATACTGAAGTTAAACATGAATATGAGGTGCCCTTTGCTAATGCTACCTCTGTAAAAAAAAAGTCATTCAATTCGGTTTCATCCTGTTTGAATTGATATGGGGAATCGATTTGACCACGTACATGGCCGCTATCTGCAAACTATTGGGCGGAAGACCTTGTAGATCATTCAAATGATGCTTCCCACAAAAAGGTATGTTGTTGCAAAATTTGGTTGAGATCAAATGATTAGGTTGGTCGTAATTTGATTTAGGCTTTTAACATTTGGGTGGCCGCCATTACGTTTCCGTCAAGATGGCGGCGATATAAAACATGAACCTGAGGTGCCCTTTGCTATTGTTACCTCTGTACCAAATTTCATTCAATTCGGTTTTACCGTGTTTGAATTGATAGGGGGTGTCGATTTGCACATATACATGGCCTTCATATGCAAACTAATGTACTGATGGCCTTGTAGCTAGTTCAACGAACGCTTCTCACATAAAGGTATGTTGTTGCCGAATTTGGTAGAGATCAGGTGATTAGGTTGATCGTAATTTGATCTAAGCTTATTACATTTGGGTGGCCTCCATTACGTTTCCGTGAAGATGGCGGCGATATAAAACATGACACTGAGGTGCCCTTTGCTAGTGCTACCTCTGTACCAAATTTCGTTCAATTCGGTTTCACGGTGTTTGAATTGATAGGGGGAAACGATTTGCACACATACATAGCCGCCATCTGCAAACTATTGGGCTGATAACTTTGTAGATTAGTCAAAAGACGCTCGCCATAGGATTATATGTTGTTGCAAAATTTGGTAGAGATCGGATAATTAGTTTAGTCGTAATTTGATATAAACTATGAACATTTGGGTGGCCGCCATTACGTTTCCGTCTAGATGGCGGCGATATAAAACATGACTCTGAGGTGCTCTTTGATAGTGCTACCTCTGTACCAAAATTCGGTCAATTCGGTTTCACCATGTTTGAATTGATAGGGGGAATCGATTTGCTCATATACATGGTCGCCATCTGCAAACTATAGGGCTGATGATCTTGTAGTTTGGTCACAATACGCTTCCTACATAAAGGTATGGTGTTGCAAAATTTGGTAGAGATCAGATTATTAGGTTGGTCGTAATTTGATTTAAACTTTTAACATTTAGGTGGCCGCCATTACATTTCCGTCAAGATGGCGGCAATATAAAACATGACACTGAGGTGCCCTTTGCTAGTGCTACCTCCGTACCAAATTTTGTTCAATTCGGTTTCACCGTATTTGAATAGATAGGGGGAATCGATTTGCACACATACTGTATATGGCCACCATACGCAAAGTATTGGTCTGATGTCCTTATAGTTTGGTTTAATGATTCCTCACACATAAAGGTATAATGTTACAAAATTTGGTAGAAATCAGATGATTAGGTTGGTCGCAATTTGATTTAAGCTTTTAACATTTGGGTGGACGCCATTACGTTTCCGTCAAGATGGCGGCGATATAAAACATGACACTGAGGTGCCCTTTGCTAGTTCTACCTCTGTACCAAATTTCTTTCAATTCGTTATCACCGTGTACGAATTGATAGGGAGGGATAGACATTCAGAGTACACACACTCACACACACACACACACAGACTCACACACAGACAGACACACATTTTTTGGCCCTGTGTAGATCTCATAAGTCTACTTTCATTTTTTGCAAAATTCGAAAGTAGGCTAAAAGAAACAATATCAGGGACAACAGGAAACACAAACCAAAAACAACAAACACAAGATACTGTAGAATACACTCCTATGTTTATGCACATTTGCATCCTCCCTACACAAATCGTCGACTCTTTGTAAACGATCGCCATCTGAGGTTGGCAACAGCGTAGTTACAGGTACGTCTGACGTTACTTTTGCAAAATCGAGGCTTCCGTGTCTTCGCCTAGAAATTGCATTCGAAGTACAAAAATGTGTCAGCTTTCTCTAATTGTATTTATAGAGACTTCACCCCACAGGTGAAAAGTCGAAAATTGCATCATGGCAAATCTAGAAAAGTCGTTAAAGTCAATTTAATAAAAAAAATAGATTTTCAATTATTTAATTATATGTTTATTCCAAAATTTAACTATTTCATTATTATTATTATTATTATTATTATTATTATTATTATTATTATTATTATGTTTACTTGCAGTATTTAGCCCTTGAAGTGTATTTACGAATGTCATCAGACACGAAGATAAAAGATCAGAACTATTATTAAACCAACATCGAGAATCATCTGTCATTTCCATTCAAAATATTCTCATAATTCACCATTTGAGTACCACAACTCAAGTTCTATACACGTCAGTCACCACTGAACACGTGTTTATCAATACCAATGTGTGCATTCCCCTAGCGCACACCTCAAATAATGGTTAACAGTGAAATAAAACATCACCTGTCACCTTAAATAACCTTAAATGAGCGATATGCATCGTCTTCAATGTAGAACAAATACCATCTAGTTACAATTTATCACGTAGCCCTGGTCTGATACATATACGGTCTCTACAATACAAACTTAATGGCTTCTCCAAAACAGCTGGGTGGAGCTCTCAAATAATGGCTTAGGTTGTATAACTTACAAGTAACATTTCTTTTTTTGTCCTTTATTTAACAATGTGGGAGTTTAAGACGTTTAAGTTTATTAAGAAATACTACTATGCAGCGTCACGCTGAATGTATCACTGGATTTGCGTGTAACGTCCTACAGCCTGTGCTGTAATTTCAACTGAGGTTCAATGTGTAGTGAGTGATTTTTCAAGCACTTGCTATGCTAACTGTGTGCTGAATATCGCTTCCAAGGTCGGGCTAGTTGTCTGCAGCCTGCCTGCGTCCCTAGCGGAGCTCTGACACTCTCGTCACGTGCTTAACTCATAATTTCCAGTTCATGCTCAGATGTACACTTTATAATGGAGCCATACAGCTGGCGTTTTAAAGGGAAATGTTTATTCGTTCCAAATAACTTAAAGACAGATATATCACTCGCCTACTGCGACTTGAAAAAAAAAACTTTACATGATACATAGGAGGTCTTATAAATGTTCAGAAAAAATGTAATATTGTCGTTACATTGTGGCCATTGTCCGCCATGCTTTCCCCAAAGCCATCGTGTCAGAAGATGGCACACTTTGTCTAATTCAGATATTTAACGTAGCGCTTGCGGCATTTTCATTCTCTGCATTATACTTCCAATGCTGGCTTACATAGTATTATTTACAGGTTGACGTGGGAAAAGAGACCGTCTAAAATTAAAGATTATTCACATAATTAACCAAAAATGTTTTGCCTGTCCCCAATTGTGTGAATGGACGCGGTCAATGCTACATACTAATTTTTCCACCAGCAATTCTACTGAGCAATAAATGGATTATTCTAACTCACTCGTTACTTGGTTGGTTGATATAAGATGGATGGTTTTATCTTGGTTAGAACCCAATCCTTGGTTCATTAACCGTGGCAACCATCGCCTCCTTTTCCTCTTCATGGTGATTTGCATAATCAACTTGCTCAAAAATAATGAAAACATTCATGAAAGTGTCCTCGTCGTCTTGACTGATTTTACATTTCTGTGGACTATAATATCATCATTAATAAATATTTATTATCAGCTGGCGACTTCCTGTGGTACGTCAAAGTGAGAATATAGGTGTTTTGATTGGAGTTCCTAGGTTTCTCATACGATTGGGTTTCTCTTGGATTCCTTCTTAGTGACTAAGTTTGAATTAGCCCAAAAGGGTCATGGGGACATGAGCCTTTCGGTCTCAGTATGTTGTTACCAAATTTGATAGAGATGGATGATTATTTTAGTCGTAATTTGATTTTACGTTTTGAACGTTTGAGTGGCCGCCATTCAGTTTTGGTAAAGATGGCGGCGATAAAGAAAACATGACACTGAGGTGCCCATTGGTAGTGCTACCTCTGTACCAAATTTCATTCAATTCGGTTTCGTCGTGTTAGAATTGATAGGGGTGAGGGCGAGGGGGGAATACACAGACAGACACACACTTTTGGCCCTGTGTAGATCTCATGTCCACTCTCATTTTTTGCAAAAATCGAAAGTAGGCTGAAAATACACAAGCTACGACAGACACACAATAATACAGGTTACAAGACACATGTCCACGATGTCCAATCAATTTAAAAAAAACAACAACAACGTACTGGAGCACGTTTCAGTTAGCAACAGATACACACAATTCTCTTTAGAGTTTTCAATCGTGGGTAGAGTATACTGAGGGAATTCCTGCGACAAAGAATGCCTTTTTATGTTTAAATGATTAATTTTAAATATAGGAGTAGCGTATTGAAGCTACACACAATATTCCTGTATTGAGTATACTCCCATTAATGTGATGAGTTAGAGATTCTAGATAATTCCTTTTATCATTAAACCTGAATATTGCATCCGGGGACACGATCGTTAAGTGTGAAGGTTATCATGGCTGAGGATGCAAGTTTACTGCACCAGTGTCGAACAGATTATAGAGGAAAACGGGATTGATCTCCAGCGCACACGTTTCTGAATGACGACGGGAATAGTTAAAAGTGTGCTTGGATAGCAAAGATCGCGAGAATCAGTTTAACAGTAGGTTAAATATTTTACACCATGCCGGCCACTGATTTCCCCTAGATGGACAATAAAGCGCCATGGTGAGATTCGACTAGGGGAGTGGTGCCTCTAAGAACTACTAATTGCGGCGAGGGAAATACTGCACGCGTGTCGTCAACAAAGGACTGTGAGTTCATTGCGGTTGGTGTTGGAAAGGTGAGAACTATCCTTCATGAAGCATTCCTTACATCTATGACCGTTCGTTTACCTCCGTTGATTCTCCAACAGGATTGACTACTAGCTTAAGAACCTAGACACCACTGAACTATAAACAGCAGCTCGACGAGTGTGGAAGTGACTCAGGAAACAGCTCGGCTCGAAGGAACATGCCACAATGAATGACGCCTTCCTTCTCCTATGAAAGCTCTTGGGTGATAGTTCTTGTGTGCCCTCGCGAATTGTATAACTCGTCTACACAATGCCGCAAAGAGCCAAACAGCCTCCCAATATCTACTCTGCCTACAAACCAATCTACCTCTTGTCCAAGCTATTTGGGTTAGCTCCGTATTCAATGCATGGTAGTAATATGGAAACAGGGGAATCGAAGCTTGGACTTGTGCACACAGTGACGCTAGGATTAGTGCTACTCGCCAGCTTAGTTTTCACTGTGGTGAACTACAATACAGCCAAGCATCGCAGTGAAAAGTCCGTGATCAACCTGTCTCACTTTTGTTCCGCATGTTTCTCCCACATCACAGTCCTCATTATAATAATACTGAACTCCACCCGTCACAAGAACTCCTTCCGCAGAGTACTCAGAGAACTCCATCAAGTGGACCAAGTACTGAAACCAGACAAACCGATCTTCTCGCGAGGGATTGTGTTGAAATCGTCAATAGAGGTTCCTATCTTACTGTGCCTACTCTTGGCCTTTCTTTTACTGTCAGTACATGAATGGTACTTTCAGTACCCCAGCGTAAAAGTACTCATCACACGCTCAGCAGTGGACCTCGTGCTGGTGGTATTAATGGTCAATTATTTGCAACTAATCTACATTTTGTCATTTATGAGAAGTCGTTTTACTTTACTGAATCAAAAGCTTATGGTGTCATCAGACTTCGAATACACTAACGCTCATGGGCTCACACAAGTGTTGATCAGTTCACATTTGAGACATGACCATCATTCTCATCCTCTACGTGCAGCAAAGGTTAGCACAAGTATGCCATGTGTGTTCTTAAGAGTGCCCTCCAAAGCCTGGGATGTTCACAGCAACAAGTATCGCATCGTCAGACTAATCCACGCCTCCTTAAGCAAAGTGTCTGAAAATGTCAATGACTTATACAGCATCAATGTCTTATTGTCAGTGTTTTGCACCTTCGGATCCCTGCTTATCAAAGTTGATGTTCAGATTCAATTCGTTGGCGAGATTTGTTATCTTCCCTTCCTGGTGCTCACCCCACCCATCTGTGTGGTGCTGTTAACGGGCGTGATGGGGTGGTACTGCCAGAAAACAGCCAGAGAGGCTGCGAGAACAAGTGTTCTAGCTGTTCGTCTGCACCTCATGGAGCTATCGTCTTCACAAGAACTGCAGCTCCTGATTCATCAAGTACAAGGCAACCCACTGGTCTTCTCAGCTGCAGGTTTCTTCAAAGTTGACCTCCCACTGACCCTTACCGCTATCGGGACTGTGGTAACCTACTTGCTGATCCTAGTTCAGTTTAGCGTCTAGCACACATTGTTCCTTTGATGGTTTATTCCTTCTTACAGCCTATTTTAGTTCCTTTTATTAACGATTGTGAATGTAAAACATTTTACTGTATATTCATTCAAGTAGACACTAAACATATTTTGACAATAGCTAAATAGCTGTTGTTATCACAGACCACTCACAAAACTGAACTGATATCTGAAATTTAATGAATATTTATTTAAATGCATCGCTTTGCAAAAACTGACTCAATGTCAGCTATGTTGAGTACTGAACGAACTTGTTCTTTCATGAATAGTGGGTTGCATTTTTGGCTGTCCTCGCGGAGGACCGGATTGATTCCAAGCTCTGCCAACGAATCTAATTCCGGTCTGAGGGCTGGAAAGGGATACACTCAGCATCGTGGGGCGGGTTCTATTCTTACATCAGCCATCCTGCAAGTGGTTTTCCGTGGTTTCCCACTCCTACTCTAGGCAAATGTCGGGATGGTACCTAACGTAGGGCCACGGCCGCTTCCTTCCCATATCCTACCTCAATTACAAGTACACACAGTAGTACAGACGACACAGGTTATCAGACAACATCCGCACACTATGATCATGATGTCGCAAATCCAATAAATAATCAACAACAACAATTCTTTCTTGAATAATGTTGAATTATAATTCATGGATCGTATTTCAAACTCATCTCATAATTAAATAAACAATTTATTAGTAACATAAGACAAATCAGAAATAAACCAAAAACAATCCTTAGAAAGAAATCAGATGATAAAAAATTAGTCACATTCAGTTATACAGATAATGATATTTATAGAATAACAAAGTTAAAAAAAAGGAAATTGTAAGATAGCTTTTAGAATAAGTAACAAAACACAACCAGCAATTTAATCTACACTTTCGATACAGTCAGTAAAGACGACATTCTTAATAAATCAGGACTGTATGATGTAAAAGTTATCCCTAGTGAAGAGACCTGGATGGTGACATCGTCGTCTTGTTGCTGACATACAAAAGAAGAAACCAAGGACTGTAAAAATCACAAGAATACCAAAGATCAAAAATGGAACCTTTCTGAACCAGCAAGAAGGGAGAACTTCATTGAGGAAGTGAAGAATGAAATTCCCAAAGATGAAGTGAGATCAGGGAAAGCAAAATGGGAAAAACTTAAATCATCGATTGTAACTGTGGCTGCAGAAATTTGTTGCCGGCAAAGAAAAACAAGAAAACCGAGAGACCCCATGATGGAATAACAGTATCAAACAAGCTATAAAAGGAAGAAACCAAGCAAAATCAGCAATACATACAGCACGAAAGACCGGAAATTCCCCGGAACTTGTCAGAAAACTGTTCCAGTACCGTACCGAGAGAAAAAATTGGAAGTTAAGAAAATGATACAGACAGAAAGAGAGAAATCAAAACAAGAGCTAGCTGACAAAATACAATAAGACAATACCAGGAAATTGCTTTACAGTATCATAAGAAATAAAAGGAAAACAGCAGAGGGGATTAAATCCATTAAATGCAGTAATGGCGTTATAGCATATAACTTAGATAATACAACGGCAGAATTCCAAATACATTTCGATAATCTACTCAACACAAATGGAAGAACCAATACAAGTGAGGTGGAAGGATGTATTTGCTTTCTCAATTCCAATGAAATAGAGGAACAAGTTGAACAAATTATTAAGAAAATAAAGTGCAACAGATTGGCAGTGATAGATGAGTTTAACATGGATATCATAAGGACACGTGGACCAATAGTAGTATAATGGATGTACCGAGTTTTAAGAGCCATATGGAAGGAGAATGATATACCCGATGATTGAAAAAAAGGAGTGATTCTCCCCCTATTTAAAAAGGGTGATAGGAAACAATGCACGAATTACAGAGGCATCACCCTCCTCTCCCATGGTCACAATATCTATGAATCATTGCTATTGGGCCAGGCGACAGGTCGGAAAAAAAGCCTCAATAAGGAAATAATTATTGGAAAGCTGGAAATTGTTTTAATCGCTTTATTTGGACCCAGATATTACTCTCCCAAGTTTTTCCCCTCGAGCGAAGTCGGCGTTGGCCCTTCTGGCCCTAAGAATGTACCATATTTGGTTTATTTACAAATATCTCCCAAACCATCAACTTTAGCAAGAAATTATTCATTATAAAAATAATCTAGAGTAAATTTCCTACAAAAATGTTCTCTACCTTTTGTCTCTAATGTGAACCGTTACGATGCTACGACCATTCGAAGTGGAGCCCTTTTTGATTCTTGCGGAAAAGCTATGGAAATGATATGCCATATCAAAGTTTCTACATCTTATAAATATTTGTCAGCATTCCAGGTGCACAAGCTGTTAACTTGTTACAAGTATAACAGCTTTTCAATGTAAACAGCTGTGGCAAAGTACCTACCATTAGTACAATTATTGCGTAGTATTGGCATAAAATCGCTCTTTTCCACACCACCTGGCGGTAGAGTAAATGGCGTTTTTCTTTTCTTTTTAAGTGATGTCCCCAGGAGGCCTAATCCACTGTTCAAATGTCAAAGTTAGTCGATTTCAAACCGTTTTGATGAAGGCTGGCGGTCTTGATCGTCTGCCTCAATTTCTCTGTCATCGCTTTCATCGTCTGTATCGGTACATTTTTCCGACGTCACGGGGCGCTCAAGATTAACATCGATGTCTCCGTCACAATCATCCATACATCTTCCTCGGCAGCATTTGCACATGACCGTCCCATACAATTCATGCAGATTCTGGAGCATCGGAAGCCCGTTTTCCTGCAACCACACGCTGCGTTACATCCTTTCGAAAATTTGCTGGACACTGTGTTTACAATGTTTGTGGCGCCGGATTCCTCGTCGTAGGTATGGGAGCCAAACCACATTGAGAATTTTTCCATCCCCAATCCAGTGGATTTGTATCATTTCCATACCATGTTTGGATTTGATGGTATGTTCTTAAAGAGTGCTCACGTGCCGCTGATTCGGTGGGAGGTAATCTTGCGAGATTAAATCGGTGTTTGCTTAGAGATTGCAAACAGTTGGAACCGCAACTCATTCAGGGTATTTCCCGTGGTTTTGTTGTCAAAAAGCCTAGCCAAAACCAACTGGCCCGCTTTGTCAATTTCATCGGGGTTTGCGTTCGCGTCTCGGAAAACCCTAACGGCTGTCTGCAGTTCCGCATTACTCTTCAGCAGTGTTACGAATTTCATTTTGCCCTGCCTGTAAAACGAAGACGTTGTATCGCATCCACTAAACGCATGCAAAAAGAGGATGTTTTCTTGCACACACGGCGGGAGATTGAAACTTGTTGTGCAAAATAGTAGTTGTTTGGTTGAACCTTTGCCGGGTTTCATAAAATACAGTTTCGTGGAGCGTGGCACACGATCCGCCAAGATGACCAGGATATCTATATCTTCAGCCACTATAATGACCGAATTGTCGGACCGAGATAACTCGAGTGCGGTGGTAACGATGAGCACATCGGCATCTTCTGCATCGGATTACTTTCCTAGGCAAATGTGTCGGAAAAGTACAAGAGGATCAACAGAAATATCCGTGTTGCGGATTTTTATTTTCGAATTTACCGCGCGGAGAGGCATCACGCGATTTTTTCTAAGGAACTTCACATCGCGAAAGTTGTTGCCGGTTATGCCTTTTTGTGCTGCTATTCCAATTCCATAGACCATATGACAAGTGATTTGTCCATCCCCGACAACTCCTGTGCCTAACGAAACAATGTGTTGTCCACGAGGAAAGGGATCGTGAGTTGATAGCCATCCAACAAATTTTCTCAAGTCCGCATCATCCCGCGAGATCCGCGCACACCGTGTATCCACATGCTGTTCTGCAGTCGAAATCGCAATATTGCAAAATGATACTAATGGTAGGTACTTTGCCACAGCTGTTTACATTGAAAAGCTGTTATACTTGTAACAAGTTAACAGCTTGTGCACCTGGAATGCTGACAAATATTTATAAGATGTAGAAACTTTGATATGGCATATCATTTCCATAGCTTTTCCACAAGAATCAAAAAGAGCTCCACTTTGAATGGTCGTAGCATCGTAACGGTACACATTAGAGACAAAAGGTAGAGAACATTTTTGTAGGAAATTTACTCTAGATTATTTTTTATAATAGGTATGTTGTTGATAACGTTTATGGTTTGGGAGATATTTGCAAACAAAACGAAAAATGGTACCTTCTTAGGGCCAGAAGGACCAACGTCGACTTCGATCGAGGGGGAAAACTTGGAAGAGTAATATCTGGGTCCAAATAAAGCGATTAAGGCAATTTCCAGCTTTCCACTAATTATTTCCTTATTGAACTACCTGTCGCCTGGCCTATATTAGGAAAGATCAAGAAAATAATAGAACAATATCTTGAAGAGGAACAAGATGGATTCCGACCAGGGCGGTCCACTGTGGATATCATCTTTGCTACCAGGATGCTGTTTGAGAAATATTGGGAAAGAAACAAGACTGTTATAGTGTTGTCTTCCTTGATATAGAGAAAGCGTGTGACCATATCCCTCGCCATCACATTTGGGAGGTACTGCTAAAGAAGGGTGTTCCAGAAGGATTAGTGGCCCGAGTAAAACAATTGTATGCAGACACCAAGAGTTGCGTCCTAGTCCAAGACAGGAGATCGAGCTGGTTTGAAAATAGAAGTGAAGTTCAGCAAGGGAGTTGCTTGTGTCCTCTTCTTTTCATAAGCATTATGGAGGAAGAATTTAAGTTGATTAAGACGAGAGATATGACATCCAATGAAATGGTGTTTGCAGATGATGTCATGATCTGGGGAGCAAAAGAAGATAACATCCAACAACGACTAAATTGGTGGAAGGCAGGTTTTGACAAGTTTGGATTACAGATCAGCCAAACAAAAACCGTATGTTTGGTGATCAGCAGGAAAAGCTGAAATTGGAACAACATGACATCGAAATAGTTCAACATTTTAAATACCTTGGCAGCGTTTTATCGACAGATAACAGGTTAACCAAAAAAAACTGCAGTAGGGTTCAAGCAGCTGCGAACTTATACAACTCTATTTCACAGCTTCTGTGGGACAAAAACTTTCCTCAGGAAGCTAAAATATCACTACAAATCCTACTTACTTCCCATATTGCCCTATGGTCTAGAAGCTGCTACAATGACTCTCCGGGACAACAGCTGGATACAAGCAATTGAGATGAAATTTCTAAGATCAAGTATTCAGAAGACCAGACGAGACAAAATTAGAAATGAGTCAGTCCGCCTAAAGCTAGGACTGAAAAGAAGTGTGTTTGACATTCTTGAAGAGTCGAGATTTAAATGGTTCGGTCATCTGATGAGGATGCTCCCTTGTAGACCACCTAAAGCCTGTTTTGAAAGGGAGATAATTGGCAACAGACCAAGAGGCAGACCTCAAGATGGGTGAATGAAGCAGATCGCAGAGCGTTGACTAAGAGGAGTGTAGAATGGAGGACAGTGGTGGAAGAAGAATGGTGGCAGGACAGACAGCTATGGAAGGGGCTTGTTCATTCCCACAGCCGGCCTGCTGGAGTGGAGAATCGATGATGATGATGAGGAGGAGTATACAAATTAGAATCCAATGAATGATATTCCACATGTATTGGAGGGCGGCTTCGGTGGCGTAGTTGGTAGGATGCTGAGCTTCTATGCTCAAGATCGCGGATTCAAACCCGGCCGAAGTCATTGGATTTTTAAGAGCGTTAAAAATCCCTCAGTATGACTTCCTTCGGTGGGAAGAAAAGCCTATGGTCCCATGTCATAGATTTATGGAATGGAAACGAACCTTCCACTAACTACAATTGTGTGAAGCAAAATTTGTAGGTTAGATTTGATTAACGCTCCAAGTTCCAACTTTCCACGCCAGGTGCTGGTTGCGGTAGCATCTAGTAGCCAAATTTGGAGCTTGGTGTCGATGACGGTAGCATTTGGTAGCAAAAGTAGGAACTACTTGAAATTGTTCGTCTGCAGTCCTTACCTGAATTACAGATAACACACACTAATACAGTCACCACAATTAACACCGGTTATCAGACGGATTCTACACACACCCAAAGTACACGGGGCTACATGACCGCGTTGTCGCAGCCCCTAAACTGAGGAACCAACCAACCACTACTCGTAGATATATATCTAATTTGCTCTTCTTCTAACAATTACATCACCACCATATTTCACTATTCACTACATGAATGAAAATCCACAGCCTGCTTCCAGTCTCCAACCGGGTCAGGATTGGAATGAATGAAGCCCCCATCTAGCGGATATGAACTGTGCCGGCTGCCGAAGCCTGTCGCACTCCCCTGGGGCAATGATTAAATGAATAACAGATGAAATGAAATGATAGTGGAGAGTGTTGCTGGAATGAAATTTTGACAGGGAAAACCGGAGTACCCGGAGAAAAACCTGTCTGCCTCCGTTTTGTCCAGCACAGATCTCACATGGAGTGACCGGGATTTGAACCACGGACCCATCGGTGAGAGACTGGCGTGCTGCCGCCTAAGCCACGGAGGCTTCTATCTCAATATTATTATTTTTTATTTGTCTGACCCCTAGGAGGTTTGCCAAACGACACAGAACAATGCACACACTCTTATAAATACAAATACAGTGATTGTAAAATAAGAGTTATTACACGCTAATTAGTTTGGAGTGGTTCATACAAATGGTTTCTTAGGATGGCTTGTAACCTAAATTAGGAGTCCCCCATGACAGTTTAATTTAGGTTATTATCTTCCTTCACATATATTTCATTTCTATAATTTAACTTGTTGGCAACGTGACCAATTGCTTTGGTCCGTTTGCAGTAGACGCAGTGTCACTATATTATAATTATTATTATTAATTATCTATTCTTAAAGTTTTCTTTTACTTCTTCATTTTATTTAAATGCATATGTTAGCACCGTGATGAGTAAAGTGAGATCATGAGGTTAAAAAAGGCCGCCTTATTACCAGAGACTAAACATTTTACATAGTGGCCTAATTTGACTTACTTTCGACACTATCCAACTATGAATTGTGCCCTTTTGAATTTGAACAAAAGGGACATGAAGTAGGAACTCTAGTATATTCTTAACAAGTAACCACTAGAGAAAGAGAACTCAGAATTGTGAGATTACGGACAAGGAAAGGACCGCGAGAGGTCTGAGTGAAATAGAATCCGTGATCATTTAGTCGAGAAAGGTATTATACTCAGAGAAGCTTCGTACAGATTCAATCTGTAAGTTTAAGAAAGCTGCAGATGACGACATGTAGAGACATAGCTGTTATCAAATTTACGATGCAGCTGGCCCATGACTAACAGAGTGAGTCAACGTGCCTACGTGAGCCACGCTAGCAGATTCATGTTTCAACATCATGCAATCAGACGGGGAACGTTTTACGATATCAAATACAAGCAGGCAAGAAGGGGAATCCCTATAATGTGTTGAACACAAAGAAATACTCGCGAAAGTAGCAGTGGGCGGTGTAATTACCCTATTTTCGAGAAAGAAGCTAACTTATAAACTTCGAGGCCCGCCAATATGAATAATGAAGGGAATTAAAAATTTTAGAGGAATATAACTTTATAATAATCATACAGAAGAAGAGTGCTTAGGTAAGCATGACGTAGTCTGGGCTGGGCGGAAGGATATCGTGGACATATTCGTGTAATGAGCCCCCACCCACGCAAAGCTAGAACACTTGGTAATTATTATAAACTAGCTGAAGTACCCGTGCTTCACTACGCGCCATAAATAAATTAAAATATGAAGGTGACAGTTAAAACAGGGGATAGGCGAGGTGCTGCGCAGAGGGAGATTAAGGATGGAACATTATGTCCAACTACACAGCTCGGCGTTGACCGTGTTTTATAGCACAAATTTAGGTATTACTCGCAAACGGTTGGAGATACCTTTCGGATAGAAAATGTAATTTTTAAGCTCGTACATACCATCAAAAGTTTACTATTTCTTAGCGTACTCTTTGTATTTGAAATGGAAATATGAAAGTTTAAAACCAAAGGGTGTAGTGAAGTCACTAAAATGGTCGCCATCTTTAAATAGTACAAAGTATTGAAATCAAAAGTAACCTATATGTTAACCAGGTAAATCAGCTACTTCCATGTAAAATTCATGTAAATCGGACCAGTGGTACTTGCGTGATTGAGTAATACATAGACGCACATCATCTCATTTTTAGCCTCGCTTCGCTCGCGTCATAGTCGTGTCATATTGTTATTCAATGAAATGCAGGTTTAACCCCATTAACACCCCTTTAGAACCTGAATATCCAAAAATCCCTCCTTGGTAGACGTTTTCGACACACAACAAACATATCCCCAAAATATCATTCTTCTAACTTTAATCGTTTGGGTTGGTCGATGAGAGTGAACATCCAAAAATCCTTCCTTAGGGGACGTTTTTCTTCCAGAATTTCACCCCTCCCCATAGGCCCCTTAAATTGGATTTATGAAAAAACGGTCGAACACATATTTATTTATTTATTTATTTATTTATTTATTTATTTATTTATTTATTTATTTATTTATTTATTTATTTATTTATTTATTTATTTATTTATTTATTTATTTATTTATTTATTTATTTATTTATTTATTTATTTATTTTTAAGCTGATTGATTTCCTCCGAGTTTCAAACTCCTCGCCTATGTCGTTTAAGAGATACAGGGTCCGTTAGGAATCTTTCAACCCCAACTTTTCATCCCTTTCACCTCATAATATACACTACATCGAAAAACCATTAGACATGTGTCAGCTTATTTTTAATGATTAGTATATATGCCAAGTATCACATCCCCAAATGAAACCACTCGTGAGATATTGTTATTCAATGAAATGCACGTTTACCCCCCTTAACACCTATTTAGAACCTGAATATTGAAAACTCTTTCCTTAGTGGACGTTTTCGACATACAACGAACATATCCCCAAAATTTCATGTTTCTAACTTTAATAATTTTGGCTGGGCTATGATGAGTGTGTGAGTCAGTCAGGACATTTCCTTTCATTTATTTTTGATAATTTCACCCCTCTCCATGAACCCCTTAAATTGGATTTATGAAACAAACGGTCGAACACCTATTTACTTATTTAAAGCTGTTTCCCCCCTGAGTTTGATGTGTGAGTAAGTGAGTCAATCAGTTAGGACACATTCTTTCCTGTTTTTTTTTCCCAAAATTTCACCTCTCTCCAAGGGTCCCTTAAATTGGATTTATCAAAAAAACAGTCGAACACCTATTTACTTGTATTTTAAGCTGTTCTTTTTCCGCCGAATTTCAAACTTCTCGCCTATGTCCTTTAAGAGATACACGCTCCGTCAAGAATCCCTCAACCCCCAATCTTCACCCCTATCACCTCATAATATACACCACATCGATAAATCCTTAGACATATGTCTGATTATTTTTAATGATTAGTTTATATACCGAATATCACATCCCTTAAGAAACAACTCATGACATATCGTTATTCATTGAAATGCACGTTTACCCCCTTAACATCTCTTTAAAATACAATCTATCAGCTATACAATTACCATGTTCAAGGTGAACGGATGTATTAACAAGAACTTCTATTGTCAACTGTATGTATATGTTAAGTTTTTTCTTTCTTCATTTATTCTATTGTATTTAACCGCCCTCTGAATGAAGAGAGCTGCATAAAGAGGCTTTGTAGCCTCAGTGGCCTGTATAAGAGAAACAATAAAAACCGAATAAACAAAAATCATTCCTTAGTTGACGTTTTCGACATACAGCGAACATATTCCCAAAATTTCATTTTTCCAACTTTAATAGTTTACGCTGGGCGTGATGAGTGAGTGAGTCAGACAGGACATTTTCTTTCATTTACTTTTGAGAATTTCACCCCTCCCCATGGGCCCCTTAAATTGGATTGGTGAAAAAACGCTTGTACACTTATTAACTTATTTTTAAAGCTGTATTTTTCCCCTGAGTTTGGTGAGTGAGTGAGTTAGTCAGTTAGGACACTTTCTCTCCTTTTCCCCCCAGAATTTCACCCCACTCCATTGGCCCCTTAAATTAATTTATGAAAAAACGGTCGAACACCGATTTACTTATCTTTTTAGCTGATGTTTTTTCGCTGTGTTTCAAATTTCTCGCCTATGTCGTTTAAGAGATAGGCCTACACGCTCCGTTAGGAATCCTTCAACCCCTACTTTTCACCCCTTTCACCTCATAATAATACACCACATCGAAAAACCCTTAGACACATGTCTGCTTATTTTTAATGATTAGTTTATATGCCGAGTATCACATCCACAAATGAAACCACTCGTGAGATATTGTTATTCAATGAAATTCAGGTTTAACCCCCTTAAGACCCCTTTAAAGCCTGAATATCCAAAAATCCTCCCTTAGTGTACGGTTTTGACATACAACGAACATATCCCCAAAATGCCATGTTTCCAACTTCAATATTTTTGGCTGGGCGATGATGAGTGAGTGAATGAGTCAGGACATTTTCTTTCATTTTTTTCCTTCAGAATTTCACCCCTCCCGATGAACCCCTTCAATTTGATTGATAAAAAAAACTGTCGAACAGCTATTTACTTTAAAGCAGTTTTTCCCCCTGAGTTTGATGAGTGAGTCAGTCAGTCAATCAGTTAGGACATTTTCTTTCCTGTCCCCCCCCCAACCACAGAATTTCACCCCTCCCCATGGGCCTCTTAAATTGGATTTATGAAAAAACGGTCAAACACATATTTACTTATTTTTATGCTGATTTTTTTTCCGCTGAGTTTCAAACTCCTCGCCTATGTCGTTTAAGACATACACGCTCCGTTAGGAATCTTTCAATCCCTACTTTTCACCCCTTTCACCTCATAATATACACCACATCGAAAAACCCTCAGACACGTGTCTTACTTTCTAATGATGAGTTTATATGCCGTGTATCACATCCCCCAATGAAACCAATCGGGAGATATTGTTATTCAATGATATGCAGGTTTAATCCCATTAAGACCCCTTTAGAACCTGAATATCCGAAAATCCTCCCTTAGTAGACTGTTTTGAAATACAATGAACATATCCCCAAACTGTCATGTTTCTAACTTCAATAATTTTGGCTGGGCGATGATGAGTGAGTGAGTCAGGACATTTTCTTTCAATTTTCTTTTTTCAGAATTTCACCCCTCCCTATTGTACCCGATACCTAGTTTAGGCTATCGGCTACGCCAGCAGACATTAAGCTGTAGTTGAGGTTTTGAGAAGAGCTCTTAAAAGATAGCGCACCGATCGCGTCAAGAAGAATGTCAAGATGACGTAGGAGGTCTAGGATCAAGGAGGCATTGATATCTGTGAGAAGATAGAATTATGGATAGAGATGTGAAGCTTTATTGAAATATTTATGGAATTATAGCAATTAAACATCTTAGAAGAGGATATATAACATGCACTATATGTGGAAATAATTTTATGGAAGTCCGATAACCCTTAAGTTATTTTATAACGGAACAGCCGAGATGATCTGGGTTCGAGACTATGACCGTGACGTGAGAGCACAGTGGTGGGGGACTACACCACGTGCCTGCGCCAAGCACATAAGCAAGAAGACAGTGTCAGCACATTCAGTTGAGCTCAGTCAGACGAGCAGGTAGGAGCAGCTCTATAGCGCAAGCGAGACGCACAGTGAAGGTTACGTAACATACAGAAACTGTCACGGCAAAAGTGTAGGCGACAGTTCCTGCATCGCCGAGCAGCGAAGGCCAGGCGGGTCATTGATCCAGGCGGGCTGGCCGAGGAAGCAATCGCAGACGGCCGGGATATGTCAGAACCGCACTGCAAGTAGTTGAAGACTTTATTTCCAGCGACATTTCAACGCAGTTTGAACACAGTTTTATGAATAGCTTCATGACTATGCTTTTCTATAACGCAGTCAAAGCTACTTTAACTATTTCAAGTAAACGGAATGTTGTTAGCATAGGCACTGATGAACATTAGATCGTGCATTAATAAGATTTATTTCTTATGCAGTTTTCATGAATTACCAATACAGACAAATACAGGGTGTTTCGTAATCTTGAACACTCTCAAGTAAAATTTCATTTTACGAAAGTGGGACTTAGCAGTCATTTGAGATTGAACTTTCAATACTCAAACTGAACATTTAACGGAACAGTGGCGTAACTTAGAAGAGGAGTAGGGGGTCCGCTGTTTCCATGAACTTTTTCGAGAGGAGTTGGACAATATCCGCTATGGGTAATCCGAAGTTCAACATGTCCGAGTAGACGCAAATAGAGACAAGATGGCACCGCAGAGCGATGGATTCGATTCCTGACGAGAGGAGTCCACCAGCTGATTCACTTGGGATTTCGAATGCAATCGTCATTTCATGGATGGAATGCTATTCACGCCGATCTTTCGAGAAATTCTTTATGTAGGGAAAATCGACGATCTTGGAAATTTAAATACAGCTGATTATGAAAGGTACTGTAAGAGTCATAACTACCTGATACGATTATTTTCATGAATACTGGGCACACATGTATATTTTTCTAATAGGAGTGATATGATTATTAAGACATGGTTTGAATTTATATACTTCGAATTTGCTAGAATATGGAGTGACCATATGATATGGCAGGCATCATTATACGAAATTCTCACCGTTGTTTGGCTTTATTAAGCAGATGTTTGGTCTTTTAGAAATTTTTCCAGCTAGGATATTTTTCATGAATAGTTTTTTTTTGTGTAACGGGTATTTCGAACTCGTGATCTGCAATTGATTATCAAAAATTACTTCTTCAGTTCATTGCATACTAGCGAGTGTGTATTATTCATCAGTAGGGATTTTTTCCATTGGATTGTTTGGAGATATTAAGAAGTTATTCACTTTAGTGAATGAACATCGCTTTTATATGACAACTAGAAACTTGTTGATTCCTATCTGGTACATTCACTCATATAGCCTACGAGATGGGGTCCTTCGTATTTATACGATTGTATGGTGGCTACTCATCTTACCCATCGTTCAGGGAAATATCATCCAAGTCGACGGGGCGAGGTCTTTCGTATTTATACGACTGTACGGTGGTTACTCATCTTACTCGCCATTGAGGGACTCATTTTTATCATCCGAGTGTACACGAGATGTAAGTGAATCAAACAAGGAACTACTAGTCACATATCAGTCGAAATTTTGTTAAATAAAGTAACGATAAATGTCAACAGGATTGCATTTAGTAATTCTTGTTTGCCAATCCAATATTTTGTTGCTATACTCTTTTGAGAGTAATTTCAGTTTAACAGCTGTTACAGCTGATGCTTTTGATGATTTTTTATAATTGTGTTTGATACCTTTGAGAAGGATTAAAAGTAATTGAATCTTGTAAGATTAATCATTAATGGTCATAATTATTTTAAGGCAGATCAGTATTGCAGATTTTGATATGAGAGATTATAGCACATTGATGTTTTTCTGTGATGTGAATTATAAGAATTGTAAGAGAATTTATGCTATTTGAAAGCAGATCTTAAATTACTGAAGTAATATTTTTCCAATTGTTTAAGAAGTTGTCTAGATGTGATCAGAGTAATTACAGTTATTGGAGGTTATGTGCGTTGATAATTTGAAGCCAGTTATATATTTTTTGTAGATCATGCAACATGGTTAAGTGAAGTTTGTGATAGGCATTTTGTGGAAGTTGCCATGTGATAGTTGCAACGTTGATAATGTATTTTGAAGCAGACATGAGGTCGTCGTACCCAGTCTAGCGTAATTGTTGAGATTCATGCTGTATGTGCTGAATATTTATGGAGTTTTGTGGAGTAATTATTGTATTCAAATGTGATATTT
This sequence comes from Meconema thalassinum, assembly GCA_946902985.2. Lineage (NCBI taxonomy): Eukaryota > Metazoa > Arthropoda > Insecta > Orthoptera > Tettigoniidae > Meconema > Meconema thalassinum. The sequence goes on from OX336391.1 coordinate 223,348,075, forward strand.
GAAATATTGAAGAAATGTAATGTCGTTGTGGATAGTTTGATCCAACGTGATGTCGTGGAGGCAATAATATTTTTGGCATGATAAATTAAATACGAGATATAACTTGGAAGTGGTAAAACTGTAAGACAACGTTCTATAAACCTTATTAAACAATTTGTTAGGAAATTAAACAAATAAATGAAGTTGATAATACAAGATTTTCTGAAAATAATAATTAATGAAATAATAATCTGAGATTTAAGCATATTAATGATCTGACCTAATGAAATAAAAATCAGAATGACTAGATGAAATAATGAAAATCTAAATAACCAGATGATTGAAATTTAAATAAGTTGATAAATTAAATTTTGAAGTAAATCGATGAATTAAATAGATGGATGAATTAAAGATTGGATAAATAAACTGATTTAAAAAAATTAATAGACGATTGTAATGATGATGAATAACTGAATTAGAAGGTGATAATTAACTAAAGAAGCTGATGATTAATGAATTTATATGGAATTAAATAAATTTAATTGAGATATAATTTGAAGGAATTGCATCGTGAGTTGAGAATTTAAATGATGTAATGGTGATGAATTAAGGATTCTGACAAGAATATGTAGAATTTTGAAGTGAGAATTAATGTGAGAAATATTTAATTTTGATGATGACGATAATGATGACCAATGAGAATTTGAATTTTCTGTAATTCACAGATAAGAGATTGTTAATGACGATGTAAATAGTGTAAATTAATTATTCGATGTTTGGGAACATTTGATTAACATGTTCAACATTCAAATTATGCCATGCAAACCATAATTTACGTGATATTTAATATGTGTGATTATTATATGTGTATGTTTAGACAGATTAATAACAATTTTAAATCCACATTGATGTTAACTTAAAGAGAAATTAGGTCTCAGGTTTCACAAATGTCAGTGACGAAAGACATAGTGCTACAGTGATCCTGAGAACCCAAGAGAACTTTATAAATTTTTCTTGTTATGTGGATAAAAATAATTTTGGATTAGAAAAGAGATGGTTCGATTTTTGGACAATGACAATTTAACTTTGGCATTCGACCATACTCTTAGGTAGGAGTTATATTTAAAATGTCTGTCTGACTATCAAAGTAAAATAAATTTGTTTTTATCTTAGTTGTGATCTGATGATGGTGTGATGTTCCTTTTTCTTTCCTTGTCTTGAGTAAGGCTTATCCGGAAAGGAAGTGGTTTGCTAGGAATTCAGTTGATGGCGCCCATTTATATTTGCATTATTTCTATTAAACATAAGCCCGTAACGACCCTAGAGATACTTTGTATCGTGATACCCACTGCTTTTTCGATAACTCAGCTGAATTTCCGACACATTCCTTATTTGACTAGAGGTTCATTTAACTCCGCTCTGTCCTGGAACTCCGGGAATGCGATGTTATAGCAGATGGGACATCGCATCCCCAGGACGAACGGGTACAGAGAGAGAGGGAGAATTGGCTTTATCCAACTAGTGGGGCTTTTCGATTTTGTTTATTCTATGGAATCACATCAGATTTAGATTACTGAGAGATTGATCTCAAGTTCATTTAAGTGTGTTACAAAATTTATTAAACTTGGTCAGACAATGTACTTGTGTGCCCAATCCAGTGTTCATGTTAATCGTATTAGTAATATCATGTTAGTTATAAGACATTTTTCCTATACCCAAGTGAATGCAGGAATTGAGACATTGTGGTGTGTTGTTGTCTAACGTCTCTATATATAAACCTATATTGAAAATATAATTATGTTGCCAGAGGATTTAACTAAGGTGTTAGGAGAGTTACAGACGGGTATGTCTGGTATTGCAGAAACTATTTCTAAGATGGAAACGGAAGTTAAAGAACAAATTAATAATTCAGAAGCCAGATTAGAAGCTAAATGTAAAGAGAATGTACAAGCATTACAAACTAGTAATGAAGAAAATTTAAAATCATTGCAGATTAGTACTGAAGATAATTTAAAATCATTAGAGACTAGACTACAGTCAACTACTGAAGAAAATTTAAAATCATTACAGATTAGTAACGAAGCTAATGTAAAATTATTGCAGTCAACTAGTGAAGATAATTTAAAGTCATTAGAGACTAGGTTACAGTCAAATAGCAAAGATGAGTTGATGTTATTAGAAACTAGGCTACAGTCAAATAGTGAAGCTAACTTGAAGGACAATTTTAAGTCATTAGAAGAAAGATTACAGTCAAATACTGAAAGTCATTTAAAAGCTAGTGAAGCTAACTTGAAAGATAACTTTAAATCATTGGAAGAGAAATTACAGTCTCGTAGTGAAGAAACTAACACTGAATTAGAAAATATGTTAACTAGATTAGAGAATAGTTTAACTTTAAAGAATAATGAGATGCTAAAGACTTTACAATTAGACATAATTGCAGTAAACATGAAAGGAGAGGAAAATGTTCAAATATTAAAAAAAAAATATTATTGAATTAGAAAGTAGAGGAGAAGAAAATATTTTTACTTTAAGAACAGACGTTATGTCCATACAGAAAGACATTAAATCAGATGTATCGAAGTTGAGATTCGACATCGATGGTTTAGTGGCAGATGTAGGCAAAATTCAAGATTGGTCTACCGAAGTATCTTTCGAGACTAAGATTAAAGGTCTAGAAACGAATCTAGGTAACGAGAGTAAAGATTTAAAGACAGTAATTGGGACCATTAAAGAGGAAGTCTTAGGAGAGGTCAATTCTAATTTAAAATCATTAGAAAATCAATTGCAGAAAGATATTAGGAAGATAGACGACGATATAGAGCAAAAGGTTAATGAAAACTTAGCTTTGTTCAAAAATAGAGTCGGTGCAATCGTGGAAGAACGGTATAGTGAGGTCGATGCCGACGCAAAAGAGAAACGTGAAGGGTTAGATGAAAAATTAATCGCAGGTATGGCAAACTTAGAAGCGAGGTTTACGGAAAACAAGGAAGCGATGAAGATAGATTCAACTCTATTTAGAACAGATGTTGATCTGTTAAAGGAACAAGTTGCGTCAGTAAAGAACACGTGCGAAGGAAAAATTGACAAGTTAAGAAACGACTTAGACGAGAGTAACAAAACGCAGGATGTTACATCGTTAGATGAGTTGAAGACGCAGGTCAAGAAATTAGCAGAAGACAGGATAACTAAACTAGAATCCATGTTTAACAGTTTCACCAGTCAGAATGTAACATCAGGGGAAACATTGATAAATCAGACAGCGATAGACCGCAGTATGACTAATCAAGAAGCGAGCATGGGAGAAGACCGTCAAATGCAACCGAATGTGACATTCGAAAGGGCTAGTTCAACCCCTCAGGATAATCCAAGTTCGAATAGGAGTACGTTGGGTCCAAGCGAACGATACTCAGGTCCAGTCACCATTATTAGGAACCTGGATGACAAGCCGAGAAAGTTTTCGGGAAATACAGGAGTCACACCAGTCGAATTTCTGCGAGATATTCGAGACTACATGGCGGAACATAGGGTAGCCAAAGAAAGAGAGCTAAGGATAGTCGAACGCGCCTTAGATGGATCTGCGCTTACGTGGTTTAGAGCGTTCAGAAGCAATTTTGCGAACATGGAGCAATTTGCCATGGCTTTCTTGAGGAGATTCTGGAGTGCCGAGGATCAACTTAACGTAAGAGCGGAGATGTACTCAAAACGCTATTCTACGTCACATCCGACGCATTATGCCAACTATTTCACGTCACAGCTGGCTAAATTACAGTTCCTTATTCCTCCATTGCCAGAAGAAGAGCTTTTGCAAGCTATAGCGAGACAGTTACCGATTGAGGTACAGCGATCACTAATAGCGTCGGGAGCCAATACACTGGAGCACTATGACGACATTTTACGGCGATTGGACTATACAAGCGCACAGGTTACGCCTAGAAGTAACAGAAACGACAACAGAAACACGCAAGAAGTGAATGCGGTAGTCGTAGACAATGCAGCTCAAACGGACAGAAGGGATTCCTGGGAAAACCGACGGAACGAAGGGAATCGAGGAAACATCCGTAACGCTCGAGGAAATGATCGATATGATCGATATGATCGATATGAGAGGCCATACGATCAAGAAGCGAGAGATAGCCGATATAGGAATTATAACCAGAATTCCAGATATCAAGACAGGAATCGATATAACAATAGATATCGGGGCAGAAATAACTGGAGCCAAGATCAACAGTATAATGGGAACGACAGACAGGATGGCCGAAGAAACGATCCCAACGACAGACGGGATAATCGTGGACATGAGAGATCGAGGCAAGAAGATAGACAGCCTAGTGCACCACTCGAAGAGACAGTGAGAGATGTCGATCGAGCAAGCACGAGTGAAGAAAGAAGAAATAAACATCAGACTAACACGGAATCAAGATACTAATCATTGGAAGTCATCATTATTGAGAGTCAGAAAGAACCATCATGCTGAGTAAGGGAATTGTAGAGCTATCGTGTACATGTATTATATATAGAATGCCTGAGAGTGTATTTTTTTATCTCAATCCTGATTTTTAAAAAAGGAGATGTACGGGAGAGATGTACCCGATACCTAGTTTAGGCTATCGGCTACGCCAGCAGACATTAAGCTGTAGTTGAGGTTTTGAGAAGAGCTCTTAAAAGATAGCGCACCGATCGCGTCAAGAAGAATGTCAAGATGACGTAGGAGGTCTAGGATCAAGGAGGCATTGATAACTGTGAGAAGATAGAATTATGGATAGAGATGTGAAGCTTTATTGAAATATTTATGGAATTATAGCAATTAAACATCTTAGAAGAGGATATATAACATGCACTATATGTGGAAATAATTTTATGGAAGTCCGATAACCCTTAAGTTATTTTATAACGGAACAGCCGAGATGATCTGGGTTCGAGACTATGACCGTGACGTGAGAGCACAGTGGTGGGGGACTACACCACGTGCCTGCGCCAAGCACATAAGCAAGAAGACAGTGTCAGCACATTCAGTTGAGCTCAGTCAGACGAGCAGGTAGGAGCAGCTCTATAGCGCAAGCGAGACGCACAGTGAAGGTTACGTAACATACAGAAACTGTCACGGCAAAAGTGTAGGCGACAGTTCCTGCATCGCCGAGCAGCGAAGGCCAGGCGGGTCATTGATCCAGGCGGGCTGGCCGAGGAAGCAATCGCAGACGGCCGGGATATGTCAGAACCGCACTGCAAGTAGTTGAAGACTTTATTTCCAGCGACATTTCAACGCAGTTTGAACACAGTTTTATGAATAGCTTCATGACTATGCTTTTCTATAACGCAGTCAAAGCTACTTTAACTATTTCAAGTAAACGGAATGTTGTTAGCATAGGCACTGATGAACATTAGATCGTGCATTAATAAGATGTATTTCTTATGCAGTTTTCATGAATTACCAATACAGACAAATACAGGGTGTTTCGTAATCTTGAACACTCTCAAGTAAAATTTCATTTTACGAAAGTGGGACTTAGCAGTCATTTGAGATTGAACTTTCAATACTCAAACTGAACATTTAACGGAACAGTGGCGTAACTTAGAAGAGGAGTAGGGGGTCCGCTGTTTCCATGAACTTTTTCGAGAGGAGTTGGACAATATCCGCTATGGGTAATCCGAAGTTCAACATGTCCGAGTAGACGCAATTAGAGACAAGATGGCACCGCAGAGCGATGGATTCGATTCCTGACGAGAGGAGTCCACCAGCTGATTCACTTGGGATTTCGAATGCAATCGTCATTTCATGGATGGAATGCTATTCACGCCGATCTTTCGAGAAATTCTTTATGTAGGGAAAATCGACGATCTTGGAAATTTAAATACAGCTGATTATGAAAGGTACTGTAAGAGTCATAACTACCTGATACGATTATTTTCATGAATACTGGGCACACATGTATATTTTTCTAATAGGAGTGATATGATTATTAAGACATGGTTTGAATTTATATACTTCGAATTTGCTAGAATATGGAGTGACCATATGATATGGCAGGCATCATTATACGAAATTCTCACCGTTGTTTGGCTTTATTAAGCAGATGTTTGGTCTTTTAGAAATTTTTCCAGCTAGGATATTTTTCATGAATAGTTTTTTTTGTGTAACGGGTATTTCGAACTCGTGATCTGCAATTGATTATCAAAAATTACTTCGTCAGTTCATTGCATACTAGCGAGTGTGTATTATTCATCAGTAGGGATTTTTTCCATTGGATTGTTTGGAGATATTAAGAAGTTATTCACTTTAGTGAATGAACATCGCTTTTATATGACAACTAGAAACTTGTTGATTCCTATCTGGTACATTCACTCATATAGCCTACGAGATGGGGTCCTTCGTATTTATACGATTGTATGGTGGCTACTCATCTTACCCATCGTTCAGGGAAATATCATCCAAGTCGACGGGGCGAGGTCTTTCGTATTTATACGACTGTACGGTGGTTACTCATCTTACTCGCCATTGAGGGACTCATTTTTATCATCCGAGTGTACACGAGATGTAAGTGAATCAAACAAGGAACTACTAGTCACATATCAGTCGAAATTTTGTTAAATAAAGTAACGATAAATGTCAACAGGATTGCATTTAGTAATTCTTGTTTGCCAATCCAATATTTTGTTGCTATACTCTTTTGAGAGTAATTTCAGTTTAACAGCTGTTACAGCTGATGCTTTTGATGATTTTTTATAATTGTGTTTGATACCTTTGAGAAGGATTTAAAGTAATTGAATCTTGTAAGATTAATCATTAATGGTCATAATTATTTTAAGGCAGATCAGTATTGCAGATTTTGATATGAGAGATTATAGCACATTGATGTTTTTCTGTGATGTGAATTATAAGAATTGTAAGAGAATTTATGCTATTTGAAAGCAGATCTTAAATTACTGAAGTAATATTTTTCCAATTGTTTAAGAAGTTGTCTAGATGTGATCAGAGTAATTACAGTTATTGGAGATTATGTGCGTTGATAATTTGAAGCCAGTTATATATTTTTTGTAGATCATGCAACATGGTTAAGTGAAGTTTGTGATAGGCATTTTGTGGAAGTTGCCATGTGATAGTTGCAACGTTGATAATGTATTTTGAAGCAGACATGAGGTCGTCGTACCCAGTCTAGCGTAATTGTTGAGATTCATGCTGTATGTGCTGAATATTTATGGAGTTTTATGGAGTAATTATTGTATTCAAATGTGATATTTGAAATATTGAAGAAATGTAATGTCGTTGTGGATAGTTTGATCCAACGTGATGTCGTGGAGGCAATAATATTTTTTGGCATGATAAATTAAATACGAGATATAACTTGGAACTGGTAAAACTGTAAGACAACGTTCTATAAACCTTATTAAACAATTTGTTAGGAAATTAAACAAATAAATGAAGTTGATAATACAAGATTTTCTGAAAATAATAATTAATGAAATAATAATCTGAGATTTAAGCATATTAATGATCTGACCTAATGAAATAAAAAATCAGAATGACTAGATGAAATAATGAAAATCTAAATAACCAGATGATTGAAATTTAAATAAGTTGATAAATTAAATTTTGAAGTAAATCGATGAATTAAATAGATGGATGAATTAAAGATTGGATAAATAAACTGATTTAAATAAATTAATAGACGATTGTAATGATGATGAATAACTGAATTAGAAGGTGATAATTAACTAAAGAAGCTGATGATTAATGAATTTATATGGAATTAAATAAATTTAATTGAGATATAATTTGAAGGAATTGCAACGTGAGTTGAGAATTTAAATGATGTAATGGTGATGAATTAAGGATTCTGACAAGAATATGTAGAATTTTGAAGTGAGAATTAATGTGAGAAATATTTAATTTTGATGATGACGATAATGATGACCAATGAGAATTTGAATTTTCTGTAATTCACAGATAAGAGATTGTTAATGACGATGTAAATAGTGTAAATTAATTATTCTATGTTTGGGAACATTTGATTAACATGTTCAACATTCAAATTATGCCATGCAAACCATAATTTACGTGATATTTAATATGTGTGATTATTATATGTGTATGTTTAGACAGATTAATAACAATTTTAAATCCACATTGATGTTAACTTAAAGAGAAATTAGGTCTCAGGTTTCACAAATGTCAGTGACGAAAGACATAGTGCTACAGTGATCCTGAGAACCCAAGAGAACTTTATAAATTTTTCTTGTTATGTGGATAAAAATAATTTTGGATTAGAAAAGAGATGGTTCGATTTTTGGACAATGACAATTTAACTTTGGCATTCGACCATACTCTTAGGTAGGAGTTATATTTAAAATGTCTGTCTGACTATCAAAGTAAAATAAATTTGTTTTTATCTTAGTTGTGATCTGATGATGGTGTGATGTTCCTTTTTCTTTCCTTGTCTTGAGTAAGGCTTATCCGGAAAGGAAGTGGTTTGCTAGGAATTCAGTTGATGGCGCCCATTTATATTTGCTTTATTTCTATTAAACTTAAGCCCGTAACGACCCTAGAGATACTTTGTCTCGTGATACCCACTGCTTTTTCGATAACTCAGCTGAATTTCCGACACATTCCTTATTTGACTAGAGGTTCATTTAACTCCGCTCTGTCCTGGAACTCCGGGAATGCGATGTTATAGCGGATGGGTCATCGCATCCCCAGGACGAACGGGTACACTATGAACCCCTTAAATTTGATTTATGAAAAAAAAATGTCGAACGGCTATTTACTTACTTTAAAGCAGTTTTCCCCCCTGAGTTTGATGAGTGAGTGAGTCAGTCAATCAGTTAGGACACTTTCTTTCCTGTTTCTCCCCCCCCCCTCCAGAATTTCACCCCTACCCATGGGCCCCTTAAATTGGATTTATGATAAAACGGTCAAACACATATTTACTTATTTTTATGCTGATTTTTTCCCGCTGAGTTTCAAACTCCTCGCCTATGTCGTTTAAGAGATACACGCTCCGTTAGGAATCTTTCAATCCCCACTTTTCACCCCTTTCACCTCATAATATACACCACATCGAAAAACCCTCCGACTCGTGTTTTCTTATTTTTAATGATGAGTTTATGTGCCGAGTATCACATCCCCCAATGAAACCAATCGGGAGATATTGCTGTTCAATGAAATGCAGGTCTACCCCCCTTAACACCCCTTTAGAACCAGAATATCCAAAAATCCTCTCTTAGTGGGCATTTGCGACCCTTGGGGAAGCTGCATACCAAATTTTATTCCAATCCGTTTGATGGTTTCTGAGATTTCGTGATGAATGAATGAGTGAGTGAGTGGTATTTGACAAATATATAGTAGAAGATAGTGTCAAGTCTTTGTTATGCTAAACTCGGTTGACAGTGCAGTGTTAGAAGTTGAGTAACTAACGTGATTTCAAGTAAAGATCCTCATTTTCTATACCGGTAGTGCAGAGCGCAAATGGCATCCAGTCGGCCGTGTCTCGACTTGAGCTATGTTGCCATGGAAACTATCCGCCTTGCCATTCCTTCATGAGTATATTTTATGATTTGATTAGCATGTGCTGGAGTGCAAAAGGGTCGAAATCAGAAGAATGAGAAAGACTATCGAAAATTCATGTAGCCAGCGGTTCCTTCTGGGTCCTAAACTATGTGTATGCAAAAGTCGGTTGAGATTGGTGTAACGGTGTAGATTTGTATATGGAACAGACCCACCCACATACATACCCACATACATACATACAGACTTTCACTTTTATATATAAGATTAAAGGTACGATCTATTTTCGAAGTTTAAGATAATTTTGGAACCTAGAGACCATAAGGAGTCTGGATATAATTTTTTAAGCTCATAGGATGCTTAGTTTGGAAATTAGCTTTCGAGAAGAAGGACAGGCACTATTTTCAACCGGATTTAAATAAATAGCCCGCCTGTCGAGCAGAATTCATTCAGTTTACAGCAAGCGCGGGAGCGTGTTGTACTGTTTCGTAGTAAATTCAGTCTTGAGCACTGTTTCAACCGACAAGGAGTATACAGTCATTAACGGACCGGTGTAGGGGTCACGTTGTATCATAATATCCAGTTCTCAGTGAGCGCAGAAGAACATTGTACAGTTTTTACAAGTGAAGTTATTCAGTTCGAGTTAATCTTGATGGCGGATAGCTAGGCGCGGAAATAATTCAAGTCGAAACAAGCCTCGGTGAAGGACATTGCTTCAACAAAGTGAAAATCGCGTTTGTATACACGGAGTGAATCGAGAAAGACCAAATAATGCAGACATTTGCGAAGTCAGAGCCTAAGTGGGGTAACCATGGAAAACATTAGTGTCTCGAAAAGTTGAAAAGGAAATCGTTGTGACCAAAAATTCATCAGCCCTACGGACTGAAGAAAGTGTCAGGAAATTTAAGTCGTGTGTATCACGCTACATGATGATAGGTTGGAGTTAGACTCAGGAGGGAAACTCTACAGGCGAACAATAAGAGAATCTAACCGTTGAAATAGAGGAAGGGATAATTAAGTAAATATTCCGTTATAAAAAATACGGTACGGCTTAATCAACATTAGTCGTTGAAAAGGGTTAAAGAAATCGAGGAGTGTGAAATTGAACCATAATTGAAGAAACCGAGGCTGAGGACAGGTAAAGTGACAATTGCGATAATTGAACAGGGGAGATTACATTGTAATTTAACCTAAGAAAAACTAGAGGAATCAACAGAGGATTTGGTGACGTTCAAGGGAGATAGGAGCCAAGGGGAGCTCAGGGACTGTCTATATAATCCAAGCAGATGTCAGGACTTAGGCAAGATTGGCAAATGCCTACATTCTGGGATGAGAAAGGCAGAAAGTGAAGAAAACATGTGAATATAGGGGAAAGGAAATACAAGCGTTAAAGGGTATTTATTCATGTTTTAGTTTAAGAGAAGTGTGTAAAATAATCATATGAAATGTTTGTATTTAGAATTTATAGATCTGCTAATAAGGATATTATTATGAAAGGTAATACGAGTGACGCGAAAAGGGGAAAGGGTAAATTACATGTGAAAAAAGCTTTGGTGTTCGGAACGATCGAGTAAGTGAATATGGTGGGCAAACCAGATTTCCAACCATGGGGTCCGAGGAACAGCAGGATAAAAATGTGAGTACCGCTTACCAATATAAATTATGTTTTGGGGGGAAGTTCGTGTATCCTTAAATGTTGGAAATGTCACACGGGTATGAGATAGAAATTGAATATGTGAAATAAGTGAGAAATTATAAGAATGGATCTGATCGACAGTTAATAAATAAGTGAATAAAGAAATGAATTGTAATGTTCAAAGTAAACCATGTTGAGAGTAGGAATCTCTTCCAATAATTAAATAATGAGTTTTCGAACCGTAGTGTTCATGTCAAATTGCATTGAGAAAGAATTAATGACGGTGAAATGGTCATTTATGGCAAGTTAAAGTTAGCCATGGGAAGCAAATGACGGCTTGAAAAATAAGAAGTTCCGAAAAGCTTTGCAGAATATATGTTATACACGCTAATTGAACGAATGTAAAATAGAGTCTATAGATTGTTATAGCTAATATCAAGGATAATTTATTTTAGGTGGAGCTGTAGTGAGGCTGACGATGACGAATCTATATAAGTTGTGTAGAAGGGAGCTATTATTGTTGTATTGAAGTTAGAGGACATGGGTTCAATTCCCGCTCTAAAAGTGTTGTGTTTACACGCGCAGAGGTCTACTTAAATACCACTCTGCTAGCGCATGAAGTTGGAGAATGGAGGTTCGAGTCCCCGCTCCAAGGAAATATTGTCATATCTTCCGGAAATGGGAAAAGCCCCTAGGAATTGAATATATTTGGACACAAAGGAGTCAAAGTGATGTTTTGAGCCCCTGTAAAAGAATGATCGCACTTCAGCTCACACAGTATTGATACTCATCTATTAATCGTTATGTCCTATGAAATAATTATCGGCCGATGTGATTGTCGCTTAAATATTAAACTGATAGGTTAAAATGTCAAAAGCCTTTCGTATATTGTAACTTGTGACAGTCTGAGGAAGTTGCCAGCCGAGTTCTTGAATGGGATCCCAGTGTTATATTGCATACCGCCTGTCTGAAGAGCCATAAATTTAGTGAGCACTCAAGGGTAGGTCGCTGGCCCGTAATCGCTTTGGAGCCGGCCAGACATATTATGTCAATATCCGAGTGTTATTGCACTTGTAAGGACTTTTAAAAGGAGGGACGGGAGGTATTCCTGTGACCCAATTAATATTAATTATAGGTTGTAATCACGATCAGAGCCAATTAATAATTCAATTGTTGCACCACTATTGTTGTAAATTCTCATTGTGTGATAGGTTTAAAGATGGATGTTCTTGAGTTAATGCAAATCTTAAACAATTCAGGTAGTCTTGTTTAACTGAATTTTTCAGTAGTTTCTAGACTCAAGGGTAGCACGAACTTTCCCAACATAAAGCAGTACAGAAACAGAGAGAGAGAGAGAGATAAGATCTCGGTTCATGTGGACCAAATTGAAATAATATTTATTATTATTAATATTATAAATAAATGTAGATCATACATTCAATAATAATCCAAAGCTAAATAATAAATAATATTTTCAATAACAGATAATGTTATAAAGGAACTAATGGAGCCATAGTGAGCTCATAGGAACAAACTTTAAGAAGTTACTTTATGGAAGTGAAACTAAAAGTGTCAGATAAGGGAACCCAAGTAGTGATGATCTTGTTTATTGGAAACAAGTGTTAAGTAGTGTGTTGTATTTTGAGTTTTATGTTGTATTTGGAATTTTGTCGCACCAAAGATTCGTTACTATTAAATATGTTTTTAAATTGTGATTTTTGAATTTATTTGAAGTGTTGATCTGTTGATTAAGAACCTAAATATATGTTTCATATTGTGGGAATGGACGCACCACCCTCGAGACCACTGAGCTAACCGAAGTAAGGCCATGTATTGATTCTGCAGATGGGTACAGAATATAGAAGAGGATTATCCGTAAAAAAATTGGAGATTTTGAGATTCTGTCGTCTTTACTACGCCGCATTGGTTTTGTAATCCTGTATTATGTTTCTTCACGGTAAAAGTCAAACGTGGTTGAATGTTATGCAACGAGAGTCTACTGTATTTACTATGTTCTTTATCAGTGGTGAAATGCGGAACTAAACAGACTTTATATAGGTAATCCTTCAGGATTCTCATAAAGCAGCGGATGGCATCTGCCACTTAAGCTATTTTCGATATTAGAAACATATCTCTACTTCCACTGAAATCCGCCTTAGCACTCTTTGATGCCAAGATTGTTCCGATCCTCACATATGGGTTAGACATAGTCGGGGATAAATTAACCATGGGCGACCTCAGATCACTTGAAAAAGTCAAAGCGCGATACTTAAAGGCTGCCCTTGGAGTATCAAGATACACGCGCTCCCGACTTGTTTATGAACTTGCCAGGTAAACTTTTCTTATTGAAGACTTAAGATTTCGATTACAATTGCCTTCTACAAGACAAGAACAGGAATTCCTAAGGATGTGACGAAGAAAGCGAGCGGAAATTGACCTGGTATTCTATGGGATTGATGCTATGTCTCAGAGAAATTGGACGGAACCTAACAATGAAATAAGGAGTGCTCTGAATATACTTGCTGTACACGGCTTCCATCATAAGCTGTGCGTGCGACGTGGCTTTCATGAACCTTCTGTACAGTGTGTGTGCGTATTATGTGCTAAACAGTGTGGTCGATACCGTTTTAGTGAATGCTCTAAGAGAACACTTTCTTTATTAGATTACTCCAAAGTGTAATGCACATCTGTACGCAGTTCCTTTATTAATTAATTATTAATTAATACCCCACTTGTTCAGACACCAACAATTATAGCTCCGACAAATCTCATAGATTAAATGGTATAGTCCTATACATGAACCGTTAACACCCACTGAAGATATACTAGCTATAATAATTATGATAGCCTTAGCAAAGACAGATCCTGGTAGTAATATAATCATAGCCGGAGATCTAAATTTACGTTTGGATAATGATGATTATAGATGCAAGGAACTAAACCAGACGATGCAAGAAGAAGGATATACGCTAATTAATAGGAAAACTGACAAGACATACTTTGCTTGCAATGGTAGCAGTACAATAATTGATTTAATATTCTTTAAAGGAGCCGGCCTTAAATTAGTGAAACACAAAGTATGCTATTCGTCTGCTGAAACGCCAATCAACTTGGCAAGTTTTGATTTAACAGATCAAGTTCATTCAAACACAGAACTAAAACGTTCCTTTTCCCGGAAGTTTGATGAAAACGTACTGAAACAAAATATGCATAGAATTGATGACTTAGACAATATGATCCAGCGAAACGAACTGGATTCTGTGGCATCTGTATTGGATGCCATCATTCAGTCCGCAATCATCCCAATTACGAATAGACGATCACAAAAATTGTTTAATCAGGCATGTTATCTAGAAAGAAAACGAGTCTTTCAAGCTCTTCACATAGCAAGATCACGCAACAATCGAGAAGATTTGACAAAGTACAGTTTAATGAGGAGAAAATATAAAGCAAGCAAAAAAGCATTATGTTGAACTTGAAGCAAGTAAGATGGTGGATGAAGCCAGGAAAGATCCTTATATAGCCTTGCGACCTCGGAAATGGGGGGGAATAGATATGGACACCTGAGAAGAGCATTTCAGTGATGTACTGAACCAACGAAGATCCACAACAGTATATCCAGTAAAAGTTGTTAATGTAACCTACAATAGTGTCAGCATGTTGTCATCTGAAGAAGTTTATGACAAAATTTTGAGTCTGAAAGATAAGAAAGCTGCAGGGCTTGATGACATTTTCAGTGAGCACCTCAAATCATCCGGTGATAAGTTACTTCCAGTTTTCACAAACCTCATGAATCTCTGCCTCCGTGGAAAATGTCCAAATTGAAGGTGATCTACAAAGGGAAAGGTGATCCGCATGACCCTAACTATTATAGGGGGTTTGCCTTGGAAAACACCCTGCAGAAACTACTTACAAAGTTAGTAACTAAAAGACTCAACGTTGAAATTGAGAGCAAATTACCAGATGAACAGTTCGGTTTCAGAAGAGGAAGAAACACAATCCAAGCAATAAGGAATCTTTTGAATGACATTGAAAATGTACTGAGATTGCCTCAGGGAAAGTTTCATGCGATATTCTTCGACTTTACAAAAGCTTTCGATAGGATTAACAGGAACATCATCTCTTCAAAACTTGAGTCGTTAGTGGAAGAAAACACAGTGATCACTGTTCTGGTCCATTACATGCTGAGGGTTAACACTGTCAGAATTTCAGACAATGTGACGATTTCTAACAAGATCGTCAAAACCAATGGCGTATTGCAAGGGGACCCGCTCAGCCCATTATTATTTAATGTTGCCACTAATTATGTTGTTCGGATAATTAGAGAAGAATCAAAGGAAGTAAGGACATATTTATACTCTGATTATATAGCTCCAGGGTCGCATGACATCAATGAATTACAAGTGGCAGTAACTGCTATGGAAAAATGGGCCAATGCTAATGAACTTGAAGTGAATGCCAAAAAAACTGAGCATATGATATTTAGGAAGGGTGGATGGCTATCCCCACATGATAGGGTACTTTTTTTTTAAAGAGACACTACACATTGTAAATAGCTTCAAATACCTTGGCCTTATCCTTCAGACAACAAATAAATCTTTTCGACTACACACAAGATTCAGAGCAGCAGCATCTACGAAAGCTATATACGATATCAAGTTCTTAAATGGACTATCTCTCAAGTCTGCCCTGGCATTATTTCATGCAAAAATAATACCATTTCTTGCTTACGGAATAGATATTACATGAGCTAAACTAACTAAGAGTGACCTCTTCACTTTGGAAAAAGTCAAGGCAAAATTTTTAAAGGTGTATCTCGATATACACTATCACGGCTAGTCTATGAGCTTGCTGGGGAACCTTTCCTCATAGAAGATTTGGGATTCAAGTTTGCTCTCCCTTCTACGGATAGCTGGAAGAAATTGTTGGAAGAAAGGGAAATAAAACGAAAGCCATCTGGCTACAGATCTACTCGACTGAAGCCATGATGAGGAGCAAGACATGGTCAGATGCGAACCAGGACCTTTGACACTTCGTTAACTCCATGGCCGTGCATGGCTATCATCATAGAGTTTCAAGCCCAAGTTCTATCACGAGCCTTCAGCTGATTGTGTTTGTCAGCTGTGTCATCAGCATTGTGAACGGTACCATGTTCAAAAATGCACACAGCGACCATGCTCAATTATTAATTATTGTACGATGTGAATATTAATTTGTTTAAGTGCACAATTTGTGTTTAATAAAGTTACTAATTTATTAATTAATCAGCTGAAGTACCCGAGCTTCGCTACTGGTCATAAATAAATACAAATTTGAAGGTGACAGTTAAAACAGGGGATAGGCGAGGTGCTGCGTGGAGGGGGAGTAAGGATGGAACATTTTGTCCAACTACACCGCTCGGCGTTGACCGTGTTTTATAGCACAAATTTAGGTTTTACTCGCTAACCGTTGGAGATACACGAAAAGTGGGACCTTTCGGATAGAAAATTAAATTTTAAACCTCGTATAGGCCATCAAAAGTTTGCTATTTCTTAGCGTTCTCTATTCATTTGAGATAGAAATATGAAAGTTTGAAACCAAAGGGTGTAGTGACGTCACTTAAATGGCCGCCATCTTTAAATAGTGCAAAGTATCGAAATCAAAAGTAGCATATATGTTAACCAGGTAAATCAGCTACTTCCATGTACAATTTCATGTAGTTCGGACCAGTGGTTCTTGCGTGATTGAGTAATACACAGACACACAGACACACACCATCTCTTTTTTATATATTAGTATATAGGTAATGTGTAAGATGGCTGATACGGCTTTGGAAATTTGTAGTAGAGACGTGCAAGATGGCTGCTATGGCTTTGAACTTGTAGTAGTGGTGATATTATGAACTATAGAACTAGATCGTCATAAAAAGCAAAGAGACCTACCCTAATTGTTTACTCAGAGTAGAGATAGTTGCCAATGAAATAGGTTTATTCATTTATCCGAGTCCAAAACACATACAAATATACATATAAATTGCACTAAATTTCATTTATCCAGTGTTCAACTGTTAGAATGGCACAGTCATTAACTTCTATCAAGTCCTGCATAGCACATGGTCTTGAAAACATGCTGCAATTCAGAAGGTGCTCAAGGTCTTGTCTTTCACCACATCTACAAAGTTCTTCAGTACTGTATCCCCACTTCATTAAATTGCTTTTGCACCGACTCACACCAGTTCTCAGTCTATTTAGCGTCTTCCAAGATTCGTATTGTAGATGGTAGCCTGGTGCCGGCTTCTCCTTCATTTCCCACTATCCTCCCGGTGATTTGGTTTTCCAAAGTTCAATTCAGCGAGTTTCAGCTGAGGAATGAATGGATATTGTTGTTTGGAGGAAGCTCTTTCTTGATTTTAGCCTAGATGGATGGACATCAAATCCATACATTGGGTGTCTTGGATCTGTTTCTTGCTTTTTCTTCTCTACTTCTGCCGCTACTTGTCTTCTAACTTCTGGAGGTGCTACTCCCATGAGCGGAAAGATCTTATCGACAGAGGTTGGGCGAAGACAGCCTGTCAAAATGCGACCTGTCTCATGGGTAACATCTACTTGGTTGGCATGAGCAGAGTTCCTCCAGACATGGGCAGCATCTTCTGCAGCAGAGAAACTCAGAGCAAGGGCAGTTGTACGCGGGACACTAGGCTGTACTCCCCATATGGTAAAGAGATAAGAAGATGTCGCCGTGATGAATTTCAGATTTGGGGGACTATGAGGACAGTCAAAGAAAACTAATGCGAATGGTGAGATAGGAATTGAGTTTCCAGAAATTAGATAAGTTTGTATTTTTTTAATTTTTTTTTTTAGCGTATAGCTTTTAGTGCCGGGAGTGTTCGAGGAGATGTTCGGCTCGCCAGTTTTGTAGCTGCTTCGAGACGGACACCCAATGGGTGAGCTACAAGTACCGTTGGGGAGGAAAGTTGGAATGGAAGGTCGAGGAGTTGGAAGGTAGCGGCTGTAGCCTATAGTTAGGGACCAACCCCGGCATTTGCCTGGAAGGAAGATGGGAAACCACAGAAGACCATCTTCAAGGTTGCCGGCGGGGGTTTCGAACCTCCTCGCCTCCCGGATGTGAGCGACTGCCAGCAGTCATGCCGTAACGACCACGGCTAACTCACCAGATAAGAAGTAAAAAGAATCAAGAAAGTTATGTTAATTTTGAAGTTACATCTACAAAAGAGTATTCCCATACATGAGCCATTGTCCCGGGGAGTGGTTAAATGCTAATAATATAATGGTGCTTTATTGAGATTGGTTTCTCATTCATGTCAGAGCCACAATAATCTCTTTTAATTCCGAATCCCACTACCACCACGTGTGTGAGTAGTCAATAAAATAAATATATTTTATTCAAGTTACTTTCCTTTTGTGTAGTTTATATAGCGAATACATCGCCCCACGACTTTAGAGTAGATAGTTAAATAGGTTTCAGGCTACCGATGATTTAAGGATTGTTTTAACAGTTTCTTCTTGAACTTCTTTCTGGATTTTGTAAATCCCTCTCCAGTTAACAAATAATTTTGAAATAGTACCCCTAGAGTAGACTACTTATACTATTAATTCGTATTTTAACATTTATAATAGTTACTCAACAACCGATTTAATACACACGCCGTAACTCACTGCAGTTCCTCAAGAATCTCATAATACACGAAGTTATAATAGCATAATTTATATTTAACACATGAACAAGTGCATAAATAATCCAGAGTCTAAGTACGTAGGGCGCAACACGACTATAATCAGCGCAACAACGGTAATCAATACAACTAGGTGCAATTCTCTTTAGAACATGAATCCGCACTACATCTATGATTATTTTGAAGCCGCATCATAATATTATCCCTTTGCATCTCGTAACTGTCTTAAATTATAACCAACTGAAAATTATGGATCCTATACAGTTTTAAGATAGCAATGGTGTTGAATTAAGAGTAACTCAATAACAAAGAATTTAATAATTGACCATTTACTTCTAAAAGATACAGCCAGCATGTGCATTTGTAAGTACCGGTACACACAACAGAATAATATACAGGGTGGGCGGGAAGAAACTAGGTATTTTTAAATGGCTGTTAAGTGTTTAATATTGATGGAATAATATTGGAAATAGTGGAAACATACAGAACATTAAATAGGATAGTGATTTTTCATGCCGCATAGTACCGACGGTGGCCGCGGGAGGCAGTACACTCAACAATAACAAAGATCGCCTGACAGTAAGAGAAACAGCACAGATTGCTTCGCGCTATGAGGTGTGGAATTCGATCGTTCTTTGTTAATTGGCACAATTGCCATTACTAGGTGGCACGATGGAGAAGATGCGGTCTCGTCCAAAAGTGACCGTGTGGTGTGGAATAACGGCTACAAATGACATCGGCCCATATCTCCTGCGTAACACTATTAACAGTTAACGGGGAACGCTACCTTCAAATGCTTCAGGATAACGTTTGGCCCACGATATCTGGGTGGGAAAATACCACCGACATCTTGATGCTCACCGCCTCACTTTGCAAATGTCGTGCGGAAATGGTAGGATGAGAAGTTTCCAGGACGTTGGCTGGGGAGATATGCATCTCATGAATGGCCTGCAAGAAGTCCAGACCTGACACCCTGTGACTTTTCTTTATGGGGCTGGGCAAAACAGGAGGTGTACCTGACGAAACCTCGCACATTGGACGAATTGGAAGCATGGATTCGGGATGTTATTACCAACGTCCCACAGAACTTTCTCCAGAAAGCTGTGGATTCCATTTCAGGTCGTTTGAGGAGATTGGTCAACGCCACAGGTGCCTACATCTAAATGTAATGGAATTGTATGGTATACAATCATATTCCCAAATAACAGTGTACATACTGTGTTAATTTCAAATAAATTTATCTGCAAACATAAAAGTAATACGTCAATTTCAATACCTAGTTACTTCCCGCCCACCCTGTAGATTATGGCATTACAACCACGCCGTAATTTTTAGTATCTCCAATAACAGCTGATTCGAGATAAAACTAACATTTGAAATATTCCATTCGTTCCAATCCATTACAAGTGTGACCTGCTTGACGTATGAGAGCAGATCATTCGATTGCAATTAGAACTTCTAATATGCAGCTTCGGTGGCGTAGTTGGTAGCATGCTGAGCTTCTATGCCGAAGGTCGCTGGTTCAAACCCGGCCGAAGTCGTCGGATTTTTAAGAGCGTTAAAAATCCCTCAGTATACCTTCCTTCGGAGGGGAAGTAAAGCCGGCGGTCCCATGTCATAGATTTATGGCATGTAAAAGAACCCTCCATTAATTACACTTCTGTGAAGCTAAATTATAGGTTAAATTTGACTAACGCTCTTAGGTTCCAACGTTTGTCGCCAGGAGCCGACTGCGGTGGCATCTAGTAACAAAGTTCAGAACTAGTTGCCGTTGACTGTGTCGTTTTGTAGCAAAAGTAGGAGCTACTTAATGAAATGAATGTCTACAGTTCTTACTTGAAATAAAAAAAGACAACACACACTTATATAGCCATCACAATTAACAGACGGATTCTACACACACACAAAGTACACGGGGCTACATGATTGCGTTGTCTCAGCCCTTAAACTGAGGAACCAACCAACCAACCAACCAGAGCTTCTAATGGCCTATAGCGAATCATACATTACACCACAGAGTGATTCGATCCGTATGAAGTATATAAACATTTTATGAAGCAATCCAAACAACTACAATGAGAATTGTGGCTGTAAATTTGGTAGATGTTGAGAGATTTTTCAACTTCAGAACCATCCATCACGGCTCCATTGACCAATTTGGAAACAGCATTTCCAGAGCGTTTTTGAAACTTATATTTAAATATGTAGGACCTTTATTTAATAAAATTATTCGTAAGGATACCCATTTTATTTTATTTTAAAATTGTATAAACGCAGAAAAGTGGTTAGCTGCCACCCCGGGTCCTGGGTTCCATTCCCGGCTCTGTCATGAAATTTGAAAAGTGGTATGAGGACTGGAACGGGGTCTACTCAGCCTCGGGTGGTCCAAATTAGTAGAGGGGGTTCGATTCTCATCTCAGCCATCCTCGAAGTGGTTTTCCGTGGTTTCCCACTTCGTCTTCGGGCAAATGCCGGGATGGTGCCTACTGTAAGGCCACAGCCGCCTCCTTCCCTCTTCCTTGCCGATTAACCCTCCAATCGCTTCCCTCATGAGGGCGAGGCCCCTGTTCGCTTTGCAGGTGAGGCCGTCTCGCCGAGGTGCTGATCACACCTCACCAATTGTATCCACTCCGACCAGATGTTCCCAGCTCTAGGACATTGCCTGATAAAGGCGTTAGGGGTGAGTTCCCTCGCTGAGTCCGTGGGAGGGTAAACTCGATTTTAAAAAAATAACGCAGAAAAGGATATCATCGTATATCGAAACGTGTACTAACATTTGAATAGAGTCTGTATTGATTGACGGAGCATTTTAATTAATTATCTATTAATAAATGCGGCAATTTTCTTACATTTTCCTAAAATGGGAAATGTTTTGCTTTTAATTATAAGTTGCGTTAATTTGAAAATAGTAATAATATTAATAATAATATCGTATGGTGCAGGGTGCAAGCTTTGATATATGACGCCCAGAGAGCAGCTTGCATGTCGAATTTTGTTGTTCCTTGGAGCACTATGAAAGTCAAGGAGGTTAGATATCTAAGTTCCTTGACACGATAGCGCTTTCTAGTAGAGAAAGAGGAAACTTTTGTGTTGGCAGAAAATCCCGAGATTAATTTTACGATTATGAACACGGCCTACTGAATTCAAATGGGTTCTTTAACATGCCAACAACGTATGCCGAAACGATAACCACTCACCCTCCGTGGCAAGCAATTTGAAAGTGATTGGTGCTAAATGACGGTAGTTATCGTGTCTACAAGAAAGTGATATACAAACGTTTGAACTGACGGTGGATTTGGGATCTGGGGGATATGAAACGCGAAGATTTGTCTTAACTTTCCAGAAGTCGCAACATGGTACCGATTGAAATAGGCAGATTTCTCATGAAATCTATCTATAACAAAGGAAAACAACACCTAGATAATGTTATGCGAAGTGAGAGGTATCAACTACTTATTGGAGGAAAGATACAAAGAAAATGTACGTTTTCAGACGGAGAAATTCATGGTTAAAAGATATTAGAAGATGGCAGAGATGCACATCAGAAGACGCTTTTCATACTCCACTGTCAAGATCAGAGCTGACTAGGTGGATCGCTAACCTTCGTTCGGTTTGTTGTTGTTAAGTCTTTTAGGAGCTTTGTGACATCGTGGTCATGTAGCCCCATGGACTTGTGTGTGAGTGTGTGTTCACGCGTGTGTAGAATTTGTCTGATAACCTGTGTTATTGTGGTGTCTGTAGAAGTGTGTGTTTATTAATAATGCAGATGAAGATTGGGAAGGAGGTGTCCGTGGCCTTAAGTCAGGCATTTACAAGGAGTAGGAAAACAACTCGCAGAATAGCAAAGATGGGAATCGAACCCACCTCTTCTCAGCTTTGCCTCACGAGGCTGCGTGTTCCAGCCCCCAGACCAGAATTTTATTTTCTTGGCAGAGCTGGGAATCGAAACCGGGCCTCCGCGGTGACAGCCAAGAATGCTAGCCACTACGCAACGAGGCGGAACTTTCCATTGGAGACGGCGTCTAATACACATTTCAGAAAGAAAAAGTATATACTTTCGATTTAAAGCGAATATGAGGATAGGCTATCCAAAGAAAAAAAAGTTGTACACTATTGTTTGCGATAAACGATAAACTCTTTAACAGAGTGCGTTGCACCGGCTTTGTGAAGCCCCACTCGGCGCGCCACTCCTCGGGTTGCATGCGCATGTTTGACAACTTCTCACACTCGTAATGTTAGGTTTACGAAAGTTCTGATTGCATATTTTTGTGCGTTTTGATGTGCTTAGCGACATTTATTTTGGTACGTTTTTCATTCCCATGACTGTAAAAGGTGAAAAATCGACATTGAACGTCAAGATGGCTTTTAACGCTACCCAATGAGAGTTTGTTTAAGTGATGTATAATAACTATTTCGATTGTTATCTAGGTTAAGTAGTGTCAAAATGATAGCCTGTATTCTGGTAAGTTATCCTGACCAAACCCCATGTCCCTATCACACATAGGTACCGAGTTATGACGTTCAATGCGATGCTGGATACGAAATCCAAGATGCCGGCCATTTTTCCAAGATAGCGGCATGTTCCCCATGAGGGATTTTTGGGGACTTTTAGTATTTTGATCCAGGCTGTTCAAGGAACCTCTCCACCAATTTTTAGTTTGATAAACTAATTTTCCTCACTTTGCTCAATTTCTGTCTAATATTCCTGCACTAGTAGCTTTACGATCGGTTACGAAGTGAGAAGCTTATATCCTCTTTGCTTCAAAGGTTTGTAACTCGGGGGTGATTTGCCTATGTGTGATAAGTGAAAACTGTGGTACAGGCAGTAATTTTCGGCCACATAGAAGCCAGTAGTTTCTCACTTTGCTTCATAAGCCTCTAGTTTCTTAGGGGCGTGGTGGCACAACGGTCACGCTATTGGTCTCTCACAGCGGTGGACCGGGTGCGATTCCCGGTCAGTACAAGTGAGATTTTTAGCCTACTTTTCTCACTTTGAAAAAATTAGGAAAAGTAGACTTATGAGATCGATCCGGGAAAATGTATGTCTGTCTGTCTGTCTGTGTGTGTGTGTGTGTGTGTCCCTATCAACTCCTAAAATGGCTGCAGCTTTCGAAACCAAATTTGGTAATAGTAAAGATCTATACCTGAATATCTTGCGGCTATATTTGAAATTGACGTCAGTGCTACCAACTGCTGAAAATTCACAATTGAAATTTGAGCTCTATGTTGGATATCTCAGAATTTATTCATGCGAGCTATTCCAAAATTGACACACACATAGATAATAACGTTCCAGATAAATTTTCAGAAGTCCATACATGCCAGTGTTGCCAACATGATTCTAAGCCTGCCGATAAGTCCAATTTATAAATGCATGTAACTTCTATACTATCAATGGGATTTCGACCAAATGTCGCATGTACTATGTGTACTACAGCAGATATGACTGTGCGTATTTAAAAGAGCCACCAGAGCTGCCAATTGTTAATAAATGCTCTTTCTCTATGTTTAACCCTAATATCAATATATCAGAAAGAATGCAAGCCAACAGCTCTAAACTCTGCACACATGTAGTAACTGACATTCCACCTTAGTTTGGTGTAACGTATAAACATCTGTGCTGCCAACACGATTCTAAGCCTGCTGATAGGTCCAGTTTTCAAATGCATATAACTTCTACACTAACAAATGGATTTCAACCAAATTTCGTATGTGCTTTGTGTACCATAACAGTTATGACTATGCGTATTCGTAAGAACCAGCAGGGCTACCAACTGTTAATAAATGTTCTCTCTATTTGTTTAATCCTAATATCAATATATCAGGAAGTATGCAAGCCATTACCTCTAAACTTTTCACACGTATAGTACCTGACATTCTAGATTAATTTGGAGTAACTAATATAACTCAGTGTTGCCAAAATGATTTTAAACTTTTTGATAGTTTCAATTCTTAATTACATGTAACTTCTATACTGACAAATGGATTTTATCCAAAATTGGCACTAGCCTATAATATATCGTTATATTTCACGTTAATTCTGAGCATTACATACTGTATATGACACTTGTTCCCAACATGAATCTACGCGCAATGATAAATCCAATATCAAACATGTAACGTCCATACAATCCATTAGACTTCAACCAAATTTTGTATGTGCATTCTATACCTTAAGGGATGGAACTAAGAATATATTAAGAGTCACTAGGCTGCCATCTGTAGTAAGTTACTGTATTAGTCTACACTATTTCAGGTGTGTTTCAAACTGTAGTACTTAGAAATGTTAGTATTACCTACTTGATTTCGTCATTATTCTATATAGGTCTATATTGATTGGCATGAATCTTAAATTTTAACAAAAGTAGGCTCTTTAGTTCGTCACGGAACTACTTGTTTATTAGTGACTTTTGCTTCCAAAATCGAGAATGAGGTAAGATAGTGGAGTTAACTAGTAGAGTGCTGATTAATAAAGCAGGTACGGTATATATTGACAAATAATTATAACAATAATAGAGATAGTCAAAGAAACCCACGATTGGGAGTACCCAAACATCAAGCCGACTGCAACCCAGCTCATAGCTCATAAGACGAATAGCCTGCGCGACGACACCCTTAGCCACATCACCTTGATTTTAGGTCATGGGTCCCTACTTCTCATATCAAGCAGGTACTTATTGTCCTCATGAGGCTGAGTGTACACATTTCCTTCTCCTGATGCAAAATTGAGATGAGGCGGGTTTGATTCCTACCTCAGCCATGCTGGAAGTGGTTTTCCATGGATTCTCATTTGTACTCCAGGCAGATGCCTAGATTGTACCTAAATTAAGGCCATGGCGCCATCCTGACCATATCCTAGCCCAATTACAAGTACACAATAGTACGCTACAACAGTTACAATGATACAGATTATCAGGCAGATTCCACACTCACCAAAGTACACAGCACTACATGATCGTAAAGCCTTCAAAAGGAATAAACAACAAAAGATACCCCTTCCCAGCTCTCAAGTCAGTTCTTAAGTATGACTGGCTGCGTTGCTCAGTGGTAACGTTCTTGCCTACTGTGCCAAAGGCTGCGGGATTGAATCCTGGCGCTGTCAGTTGGAATTTGTAGGTGCGTAAATGCGATGGAGCCGTGTCAGTGGGTTTACTGGCACGTTAAAGATCTCCTTCGGGCCACAGTAGTTAAAAGGGGCGTAAAAACCAATAATATTAAATAGATCTAAAGTTTCTGGCTGACCTCCTCGGTAAGAGAAAAGCGTACTAACCACACACCACAGGGGACAATAATTTAAATAATAATAATAACCTCATACCAACGTACAAAATTCTCTCAAAAGCCCTTCAGACCCGGGCAGAGGAACAACTTGACTTTCAGCTGGGAGAATATCAAGAAGGGTTTAGGAAAGGTTGTTCATGTGCAGAGCAGATCGTGAGTCATAAATCTGTTCTTTCATATTTGAAACTCAGAAACAGGAAGTTCCTAGTTGTCGTCGTCGACTTCAAGAAGACCTATGATTCTATTGAACGAGCCACAGTCTTCCAAATCTTAAAAGAAATAGGTTTGGACGACAAAACACGAGCAATTGTCCAGCAGACCTTGGCAAACACAAACTCCAGAGTGAAATTTAGAGGAGAAATTTCAGACGATTTCAAAACCAGGACGGATATGAGGCAGGGAGATGGACTGTCACCTTTACTGGAGAAAGTATTTCGTGAATGGCGCAAGGAGATGGATAAGGAAATGTTAGGAAATGGCGTCAGAATGGGCTGCAGGAGCTTGGACCTGACAATGGACTGCCTAGCTCTCTTAGATGATCTAGCAATCTTTCATGATTCCCTAGACACAGCCGCAAAACAAGTCAACCAACTCAGAATACAAGCGACAAAGGCAGGCTTACAGATTTATTTTGAGAAGACCGAGTTTATAACTAATATTAACCCTGCAGTCAAAAAATTAAATGTTAAACATGGAAAGAACCGTCAGGCAAAAACGTTTAAGTACCTAGGGGAGTGGATCGAGCCCAACATATCAGAGAAGGAAGCCTTCACATCAAGAATTAACAAGATGGGAGTGGCCTACCAGCTAACGAAATGAGTGTACAACAAGCGAACAGTGTCCCGCAATGCCAAACTAAGACACTATCGTACAGTTATCCGACCTGAGTCACTGTACGTAGAAGAATGCCTGGCAATGAATAGGAAGGGTCTGGTTGAGAAATTGGAAGCCAAGGAAAGGAAGATCCTGAGGAAGATCTTAGGGCCGTTGAGAGATGATGGTGAATACAGGAGATGACATAACAATGAGCTGTACCATTATGTAGAAAGTAATTTGGAAGAAAAGAATTTCTTTCTATGGCCACTTAACTCGTATGGAACCCGGGAGAATCTCCAATCGGATATTTACCTATTTTTTTAACAAGAAAACTAAGGACCCTGGTTTTATGAGGTAGGCAAGGATTTGCAAGAAGTAGGGATCACCCACGCAGACATTATGGACAGTGATCTTTTGAAGGAAAAGCTTGGAGCACACCACCAATTCCAAGAAAAAGCGAAATAAAAAACCGGCAAGAAGTGGTCTGATGAAGGAAGGGAGTTTCACAGGCAGCGAATGCGTTATCACTGGACTAAGATGGAAGCAGTTGAAATGACGTGGTCCATAGCTGGCCTAAACGAAGAAAGAATAATATTAATGTAACTGGTTTAAGGTAACTTTTAACTGATGTGGCTTTTTAAAAGAATCAAGGCATAATGCTTGTTTCAGTGGATTGTCTAGATCCCAATGCAATTTGTACAGCCCTGCGTGGCAGAGTGTTTACAGGAAATTTCAGAGCCAGCCGGTCATTCTGCACGAACAAATAAGTTATCTTAGCTTTTGGATTTTCACAATGGGAGTGGTGGGGAACGGAAGGGATGATGATTTCAGCGGAAGAACCAGAACATGGCCTGGGGCGAGTGGCGTAAAAGGGCTGTGCGATGGAATGACAAGATAAGAAAGATCCATTCGGAAGATTAGCCGGCTCAAATCGCCAACACCCAGTTACACAACAACAACGATTCCCTTAAATACAGCTCACACCAGGAACCACGGCCTCTTTCGTCTCATCTACATCGAGGTGCCGTTCGTCGTCAGTTCGAGTTGCAGATCGGTAAGTGTGTACTCTGAAGGTTGTCCTTAGCGAATCCTTCCTAAGTCCAAACCTAGCACTTGTATTCATTCATTGTTTCACACTTATAATAATTAAAACTCTAATTATTCTTTTAAAGTTGCTTTATTGTGTTTCTCGAGCGCCTATTTCGAACTCCAGTCATCAGCCAGCAAAGCTCTGTTTCGCTGCGCCGCTGTGACCGTCACCTTGCCTGTCTCTTTTACCTTGTAAACACAGGTTAGCAATCGCTGCGTAAGCACGACTCGTTCGCTGCTTGCTCTCTCCCATTCATTAGTAACAACACTTACACACTTCACTACACACATGTAATTGTCCTGCACACAGGTACATCGTCCTTCAGACGACGCCACCCTTAATCGAGCTAGTAATCCCCCAGGACAATACAATAGGTTAAATTGTGCTTGCATTCAATTGCGCGAGATCCGAGATCTCCTTACCAACAGCAAAACTTAAAAAACACACCAACTTCATTAATACTATCCATATTCTTGTTGCTGTTGCTGTTTTTCTTTCTTTTCGTAGTCAGTACCCTCTAGGAAGGCTTTTCTCACGGCCTCAGCGAGGGATCCGACATTTATCGCCTCTAAGGGCTGTGTCCTGGAGCTTGACATTGGGACGGGGGATGCAACTTGAGAGGCAGGACTAGTGCTTCGCCAGGCGGCCTCATCTGCAAAGCGAACAGGGGGCCTCATGAGGGATGAGACGGGATGAGAAGAATGGGAGGGATAGACAAGCAAGAGTGAAGGAGGCGGCCTTGGCCTGCCGGTAGATATCACCCCGGCATTTGCACGAAGACGAACTGGGAAACCACGAATAACCACTTCGAGGATGGCTGAGGTGGGAATCGAACCCCTCTCTACTAATATGGACCACCCGAGGCTGACTATACCCTGTTCCAGTCCTCATACCACTTTTTAAATTTTGTGGCAGAGCCGGGAATCGAACCTTTGAGTTCCGGGTTGGCAGTTATGCCCGCTGACCACTACACCACGGAGGCAACTTTTGGGATTGAGCCGTGTGAAATAAGAAAAATTAAAGTGCCTATACGTTTCGTGAGGGACCTTGTCTCCTTTAGATAAGAAACAATGTGGCCAACGAAAGTGTGCCAATGAGCTTACAAAAAACTAGTTAAGTTCCTCTGTTCGTCACCAAATAGCGGCCAGAAGCTACTGTATGGACCTTGGTAGAACAACGCGCCATAGGCAAGGTCCCTTTCAGTATTTCACACGGAATAATCCCAAAAATATGGATAATATTATTAGTATTCAGGGCTGTGAAAGCCTTAATCTACACACTCAATCTTGCTTAATTCCCGTGATTTGCTATTTCAACATAACTAAGCCCTTTGAACATTTTCGCTTAAAATGGTTAAATTTGTAATATAATGTTTCTAAAATAATACCGTTTCTTCCCCCCATAGGTAAAGTTCTTGGTTAAGGCAAGAATCAAACCCAGAACCATTGAGACAGAAGTTTCAATGATTACCCTAAGCCAAAGGGAGTCGTATTTATTGTAAGAAAGAATTGCCACAGTGACAGCCAGCTATAATCGGCATTATTCTTATGAGCTGAAGACTTTAGAATAAATGAGGTTCTGCTGAAACTACGTAATACTCGTCTTTGGCGGAGACAAACAAACTCATCAGATGCGAGACGCTGCGTCCCGGATATTTACGTAGCGACACAATGAGGTAATAAAACCTGTCTGTCAATCAAAAATCGGGGAGAATGAAAAATGGAATCGCTAAGTAATAAAAGAAGAGTGAAGTACGCCGTCAATATCCTGAGAAGTTTGATTATACCAGGGATATATAAATTTTCTAAAGTTAGGTACACTGGTACGAAGTGCCGTGAACAGTGCATGGCACAGTGCAACATGTATACGACGTGGTCCCTACTGTCAACTAGAGAGCAATACACAGTTCAAAAAGGAGTCCACGTGGTATAGACCACTATCAGCTCGATAACAATACACAGAGCAACAAGGACTCTACGAGGTACAGACCACTATCAGCTCGAGAACGATATACAGTGCAACAAGGCCTCCACGTGTATAGACCACTGTCTGCTGGAGAGCAATATACAGTGCAACAAGGACTCAACGTGTATAGACCACTGTCAACTCGAGAGGAATATACAGTGCAACAAAGACTCCACGTAGTATAGACCACTGTCAGCTCGAGAGGAATCTAGAGTGCAACAAGGACTCAACGTGGTATAGACCACTGTCAGCTCGAGAGGAATATACAGTGCAACAAAGACTCCACGTGGTATGGACCACTGTCAGCTCGAGAGCAATATACAGTGCAACAAGGACTCCACGTGGTATAGACCACTGTCAGCTCGAGAGCAATATACAGTGCAACAAGGACTCCACGTGGTATAGTCCACTGTCAGCTCGAGAGTAATATACAGTGCAACAAGGACTCCACGTGATATAGATCACTGTCAGTTCGAGAGCGATATACAGTGCAACAAAGACTCCACGTGGAATAGACCACTGTCAGCTCAACAGCGATATACAGTGCAACAAGGACTCCACGTGGTATAGACCACTGTCAGTTCGAGAGCGATATACAGTGCAACAAGGACTCCGCGTGGAATAGACCACTGTCAGCTCGAGAGGAATAGACAGTGCAACAAGGACTCCACGTGGTATAGATCACTGTCAGCTCGAGAGTAATATACAGTGCAACAAGGACTCCACGTGGTATAGATCACTGTCAGTTCGAGAGCGATATACAGTGCAACAAAGACTCCACGTGGAATAGACCACTGTCAGCTCAACAGCGATATACAGTGCAACAAGGACTCCACGTGGTATAGACCACTGTCAGTTCGAGAGCGATATACAGTGCAACAAGGACTCCACGTGGAATAGACCACTGTCAACTCAACAGCGATATACAGTGCAACAAAGACTCCATGTGGTCTAGACCACTGTCAGCTCGAGAGCAATATACAGTACAGTGCAACAAGGCTCCACGTGGAATAGACCACTGTCAACTCAACAGCGATATACAGTGCAACAAAGACTCCATATGGTCTAGACCACTGTCAGCTCGAGAGCAATATACAGTACAGTGCAACAAGGCTCCACGTGGAATAGACCAGTGTCAACTCAAGAGCGATATACAGTGCAACAAGGACTCCACGTGGTATAGACCGCTGTCTGCTCGAGAGCAATATACAGTGCAACAAAGACTCCACTTGGTATAGAACACTGTCGGCACGAGAGCAATATACAGTGCAACAAAGACTCCACTTGGTATAGATCACTGTCAGCACGAGAGCAATGTACAGTGCAACAGAGACTCCACGTTGTATAGATCACTGTCAGCACGAGAGCAATATACAGTGCAACAAGGACTCCACGTGGAATAGACCACTGTCAGCACGAGAGCGATATGCAGTGCAACAAGGACTCCACGTGGTATAGACCACTGTCAACTCGAGAGCAATATACAGTGCAACAAAGACTCTACGTGGTATAGACAATAGCCTCTGAAAGTGTTAGATGTTCGGTGCTGTATCTGGGAGGCCAACGTCTTGGAGGATCCCTAACCTGGCCGGGCCGTGCCACCAAATATCTGCTGATTTTAGATCTGGTGCATGTAGTCCTCGTGATAAAAGATCTGCAGGGTTATCCGTTCCTGGACAATGAAACCATTGAGATGGTGAAGTGCAGCCGGTGATTTCTGTAACACGATTGCAGATGAAAGTTTTCCAGCGGTTCGGTTCGTTTTGTATCCAGCCTAGAGTGATAGCTGAATCTGTCCACAGCGTTGTTTTCCGGATGTCACAGGATGTAGCACGGCAGAAGTAACGAAGAAGTCTTGTGCCCACGAGTGCAGCGAGTAATTCCGAACGTGACCTTCTTTATAGGGGCCAGTCTAGCTTTTCTACATTTTAACTGAACGCTAGTGGTATCGTGAGCGGGCGATCGAATGTATACAGCAGCACCATATGCCCGTTCGGAAGCGTCACAGAATACCTGTAGAGAATAGTTTTCCAAATCTTTGTTGAGAGCACCTATCCATCGTGGAGTGAGAATGGCCGACACGTATTGAAGATTCGAACATGAAACTAACCACTCGTGTTCAATGTCAGAAGGTAAAGTCTCGTGCCATGATATACCTCTAGTCCATGTTTCTTGAAACAACATCTTTCCAATTATTGTCACTGGAGAGAACAGTCCGAGAGGATCGTATAGTCGTGACGTTATCTGAAGAACGTGACGTTTTGTGGCAGGGTCATCTGGAGACGTCTTGTAGTCATCGATAGCTGAAAGATGCAGTGTGTCATGGCCCGTGTTGCAGTTGATTCCCAAGATCTGTGTAACCTCTTGAATGGGTAGATTTTGATTTTGCCACTCGTTTTGCAGTGTGATTGAATTCGTGGCCCACTTCGACGTAGGCATGTTGATAATACTCATCAAATTCGTGAGCTGAGAGTATATTGTTTGGAGTTGCTCTTCGTCGTTAGTGGATGCGGCATAATAGTCCATGTACATGTGCTGGTCCACGAGGCTAGCAGCAACTACGTAGTCATCAATGTGCCTCGTAGCCAATTCTCGCAGGGTAGCTGACAAGAGGAAAGGGCTAGTGGTTAGTCTGAAAGGTAGTCAGGTGAAGCGGTAGGTGACTACCTCGTCAGTGACGTGGTATTGGCCGTTTTCGTCCTTGATTACTCGAAACCAAAGGAACCGTGTTAGATCCCTGTCATTGGAGTCATGTGAGAGCTGCAGAAAGGCTTTATTTATATCTCCAAGAATAGCATATTGGTACAATCTAAACTGAAGCAGGATACTCATTATGTCGAGGAAAAGATTAGGTCCGATTTCTAGGACGTCATTCAGTGATAGAGATCCATTTTCATGAGACGAAGCGTCGAATACAATGCACCACTTAGTTACGTTCTGTTTCGTCTTCTTGACCGCATGATGTAGTAGATAGTACACAGAACTTACTCGGTTGTCTGGGTTCAACATCTCAACTTGGCCTTGGATGATGTAGTCAAGCATTCTTTCGTTGTACATGGCGTTATAGTCTTTATTTCGTTGCAGTTTCTTCGTCAAGGCTTGAAATCGTCTCTCAGCGTTCGTGCGGTTATCCGATGCAAATTCCTGTTTTTCTTTGGCAAATAAACAACTCTCCGTCCATCTTGAATGCAGTGAGATTCATGAAAGGTTTTGAGGATATCGAGATCCTTGGAGCTCATCGTGTGGGATCTTGATTCTTCCTCCTTGATTCCAATTGCTTCAAGGTTCCAGAAGTTACGGCCTTGGTGCTCGAGAAGTGAAGGGTCATCCTGCAGTGTTATTTTGTTAACGGTTAGCTGGTTGACTCTGACTCCGGATGAATTGCCACTGAGTACCCATCCGAAAAGTGAAGGAATGAGTACCAAAGACGGAGATACGCGAACAGGTTGCGTGTCTTTTATCATCATCCAGTAGTGATCTCCTCCAACTAGAAGTTCATTGGGAGATCGTGTAAGTCATCCTTAGGGTCAGCTAGTATTAACTTGCGTACGGACTTCAGGGAAGAGACGTCTTGTGGCACTGTGGGGTGCATTGAGTAAGTGTTTGCATTTTCGAGTGCAGTGATGCCTATTGACGCGTTGGTCTGGGTGCCCTGTAACTGGAAACTAACCAGACGACGCGACGCTTTTGAGGGATATTTGTGTCAGTTTCAAACGCTGCTATAGATACGTCTCGTTCCGTGACAGTAAGAAGCTTCAATATGTCGACAAGGGACTTGCTTATGAATGTAGACTGGCTGCCTCCATCGAAGATGCAACGTGTCGTTTTACTTAAGCCAGTTGGTCCAACAATTCGAATACGCGCAGATTGTAAGTGATTATAGTCAGGAGTCTGAGAGAGGATTGTGTTGACCGAAGTGGAGGTTACATCATTGCTAGAGCAAATGGAGTAGTGATAGGACTGCTTACATTTTGAAAAAAAAAATGCTCTCCCTCGTCTACTGCAATTCTTTGAATTATGCCCTCGATTCAGGATGAGGAAACAGCGATTATTCGTCTTCAGCTTCTCAATTGGGTCATGGACAGTTTTCACCTTCCTACAATCTTGCGCCCAGTGGCCTCGTTGGTCGCAAAATGCACAGAATGGTTCTGTTTGCTTCTTCTTTTGCTGCAATGGTTTTTTAAACTTAGCGTTTAATTGAAATGCGGCTGTCGTGGGGACGAGACTGGTTGAAAACACTGGGTCACCTCTGATCTTCTGGGTGACTAGCGCTCCATCGACTTCTTCACCATGAAATTCCATCAGCTTCAGAATGTCACCTTCCGATATATTATTCCGTTTGGTGTGTATTATCCAGCGTCTACAGATATCGTCAAGGAAGGTTCGAAGTATCTTGGATATCTTCTAGATACCGTAGTCGATATGCGCCCCTATTATCCGATTCCGATCATAGTATTTGGCCCTTAAAATGTTCTTAGTGTCCTCGTAGGTAGAAGCAGTCACGGCAATTCCGTCAACCAGATGTTTCGGTTCATCTTCGAGATACCCGCGTAAAAAGACATGTTTATTTATTGTCGATAGTGACTTGTGTTTGTCAGTGGATGCTTCAAACTGTTCTCAAAATCTCATCCTGCTTTCGATACTGCCGGATAATGGTTCCAGTTTCACTGGCGGTAATTTAACAGAATAGGTGAAACTTGAAATGGGAGTGATGGGACTCTCATTTATGGTCATGTTGCAGGTAGCAGAAGAAAGTTTATTTTCTGCCCCTCGTGTGGCTTTCTCTAAACCCCGTTTTGCTTTATCTATGTATTCTTCGCAACTATGAATATCGGTGTTGTATTGTGTGTCTGGAAGAAGATCGTGAATAGAGTCATCCAATGGGATTAGCCTAGTTAATGTTTCCTGAAGTCGGTATCCATAATGCTTGAAGTATTCAATACTTGTGTTTTGACTTAAACTGCCAATAGTGGCAAGAAACCGTGTCGCATTGTTCCTCTATCTTGTTCGCCTTCTTTTCAATTTGTGTAGTCGGGCTGCAGGGTCCTCTTGAGTTGACATAAAGAGGAGGCAATACATCTTTAGGTAAGCTGACAGGCTGGTGTATTCTTTGGAATACACGGTAAGACAGAGTTAGCTTTTGCTGCTCTTTGCTTAACTTATTTCTTCCTTTTCCTCAAACACCGACAGTGATTTCTTACTTTTTCTTTTATTTGTGCACCTTGCTTACTTTGGTTAAAAGTCTGTTCTAGATATATATCTTCCATGATCAACCTAGCGGCATCTAGCAGCTAAATACTGAAGTTTCTCAATATCTCAACTCTCAAGAGGACTTCCTTCCCAATTCAGCCACAAGATGTCGTCGCTATCTCCAGCTAACATCTCCAAGCTCAAGAGGACTTCTTCATCATTCCAATCCTCCAGACGTCGTCATCATCGCCTGCTAGCTTCTCCTTGAAGATTTCTTCATCAAGAAAATGAATATCTAAGAAAGCAATTTATCATTGTTATGTTGGCAATCTTTATGTTCCTTTGTCCTTTTTCCCCATCCCCTTTTCTTTCCTTGGTACCTCTGTGCTTCGTCGAGCGGCTCCCACTTCAGTGTCAGACGTCTACACATACAGTTGAAGCACTTCCCGAGCTTGTCTCCTCTCCTCGAGAGACATTTTTTTAAATCGGACGCCATGTCTTAATTTTAACATCAACCGTTATCCAGATCATCATCGTTCTTCAAAATGAGCTAAGTACAACTTCAATGGTTTTCACCAAGTTTTAAAAGTTTTAAATTGCTTGTAGCATTTTATCTGATTGCATAAACAGTGTGAAATTGCTAAATGTGATGCAATATCTGCCTTCAAAAGATCTTCCTGATCTAGTTGTGGCTACTTCAGCTAACTTTTCAAAATGAAAAAGTACTTCTTGTACTGATTATCTAAGATACTATCTCACACCGAGGGATAATTTAAAGTACCCACGGTCTATAGAATTCAGCTTCCCGCCGGGGGACTTGTCTTGCCCAATTCAACAGATATCAATGCTCTAGAACTTTCTACATCAAGTTATCTTTCTGAAAGTAAAGCCGTCAAGTATTTTCCACCTAAATATAGGAATACTTTTCTTAGCTAAAGAATTTTCTTAACAGCATTCGTTGGTCTACGTTTAATTTGTCTTTCTTCGTCGGAAACTTTCCACTGCATTCAACTACAACCTATAAAAGCTACAACGCAATAAACCTTCTCAAGTTAAAATTCAACTAGTGATTTACACACCTGCAATAACTTTTCTTCTTATGAGCCTTTCCGTGTTGCAATAGTGAACTTTTAAACAGACTACCGTGCATAACAGTGCCCGTTCAACCACCATCCGTGTCGCATTCGAAAGAGAGCAATAAATATGGCCAAGACATTTTCCTAAACCTCCTATTTTCCTCCTCTCAAATACCTTACTAACATATTATAATTAAATTATAAAATTTGGATCCCCTTCAATAGCAGTGCCCTCCCATCTTTGTGCTGTTTACCATCGTAATTTCTGTATAATCTGTGCCTAGCACACTCTTTAAACTATTGTTTTCCTCGTTTACTAGGGAATTCAATTATTTCTACTCACAAGTGAGTTTTCTAACTTTCCTTTTCCAGGTTTCACGAAAGGGCAACTGGCCCCATTTTTTCTCTTGATCCCTGTTTAAATATAAGAAGTTATAGAAACTTCTTAATTTTCTCTTTTCTTGTTATAATTTCAAATTTATTGTCGGTTCATCCTGTTAAGATTTCCATATAGGAATTCTTAAAGTGCCCACGTTATACCTTATTTATGGTTGAAGCTTTATTTACTTTATTATTTTTGTTAAATTTTGAATTTGTCAATCTTAAGCACAACTTTTAAAAATATTATGCAGATTTAGTGCTTAAAAGATGTTTTAAACCTTAATATTTTTAATTGCTAAGTGCAAACTTTACCTTTCTGGGGGTCTGAGACCTTACACTTTTTTATATTTGTTAAAACCAATTATAACTCCACGTATTGTTAAATAAATCGGATTATATTTTTTCGTTATTGTCTTAGAATAACAATTAGGCAGGATCCTGGTTTCCCTGGCTCTTCCCATCGGTTTATGCCCTCTTTAATAAAATCAACTACCCAACTAAGCAAAGTTTTGCCTCTTGTTGCATTTGAACGAAAACTTCTAGTATCATCTTTTTCAAAGCATCTTTTAGCTGCTATAGCTAATTCTAATGAGCCAGTAAAGCAAGTAAAGCTAGCTCCGCAAGCTTCCTGCTTGTTGAGATTTTCTCTAAAACTTGTGGTTCGTTTTCAAAATTTAAGTTTTTCTTCCGGTCTAAACTTTTAGTCGGCACATTGCTGGGTAAAAGCTTAGCTATTCTTAAATGTAACTATTGTCTTTCTTACCAAAATCACTATAACTGCTTCACCACTAACTTTCCTGGAAGTACTCGGTCAGTCGTCGGAGATCCTACAGTTCCAAGAACTAAAATTATCACGGCAAATTCAAATTATTTGCGCCTTTCAAAACATTCGTTCAAACTTAACTCCATTGAAAGGATATGCAGTAAATTTGTCATTCTTTGTCTTGCCAGACTACCACCCTTCCCCATATTATCCAATTTTAGGTTGGGAAGGGAAAGCACGAACGCTGCTTGCTTGCAAATAGCCCAAGCTCCAGCCGCATTTCCCGTTAGCTGCGTCCACGTCCATACTCACTTTAGGTGCTTCACTGGCTTTGCGGTGACACTCGTCACTAAATACTCATTCAAATTCATTTTATTTGTTTAGTATTGGACTCCCGTCCTATCTATCCATACTTTTTCTCCATTCTGAAACCCATCTCTTCCCTTTCCTTTTTTTCTTCATCATCTTCCCTTAGGGAGAGTTATTCCTTAGCTAATAACCTACACACAGGCAGGTAGCCTCCCGTCTTGGTGTGTAGTTATTAGTCTCTTTGGCAGAGTGCGTGTTTAGTCAAGACTCCAAAGTTGGCTAACAGAATGCGCTGGCGGGGTAGTAGAACGTGACAATGATGTTTTTCGGGACGTAACTGACAGGTGCACATGCGCTGTGCAGATGTGCATGCAGTTCCCATGGTTTCAAATAGAGCGCGCTACTAGTTATGTGTCAGTAACGAACTGTACAATTATTGGTATTTCTTGAAGTAATTCAAGTATATCTCATGCAGGTAACAACCATGCGTACTGGAAATTCCTCAGATGAAAGATTTTTCTGGTGGCGTTGAGCGAGGACTAGTGGCATCTTTTTCTCGCTGACAAATCGAGATAGCAGGGTGCGTGCTTAATTTCGTACAATACGCAGTTCCCTGTTGCTCCGATAGATGGCGGATGCGTCACTTCTGGGATCGCATTTAATGAAATTAACCTATTTGTAGGTTTCCAAAGTATTTTCCAGCCGATGAACAGCATGCATTACTAAAATAATGTCAATGTGTGATGGTTTGACTTAGCTGAAGTGGATTAGTTGGCAGTGAGAACTCTTGTAGCGTCTTGTCGTTGATAGCGTGGCGTGCTTTAAGCTGACGTGATGTCTTCTCAGTAGTGTATAATGTTCTCGGCGTCGAGTGTCCTTCCGTAGTGTAGAAGGCGACAAAAGGGCATTAGCACTATTCACTGACACTAGTGAATACACATGTCACTGGTTTCGTACGAGTTTTAGGCATCATAATGTGGAGAATGAGTGAAAAGGAGCACAGGGAAACACACAATTGGTTAACATAACGCCATCTTATTTTAACTCCAAAGAACTTATGTACAAAAATAACACTTTACACATTATACACAAAGTTCATAACACAAAAAGATAAGTCAGTCTTCCACAACTCTTCCGAACCAGAGAACCATCGATTTACCAAGTCAATGGCTTCTCCGTCGGGCTGATTGGCCAAACTTCAGAGCACGTGTGGTTTTTGTCGAAGATACCTTTGAGGGTGTCGATGATCATACCATTCACATAACGAATGGTAGTTTGGCTGCGGCAGAGGAAACAATACCTTCCACAACCAGCAACTCCCACCGGAAGCTTGTGCCTTGGTGGACAGCCGAGATAGCGGCAACCATTAAGGATCGTCGACGTGCTTTCAAATGCCATTGGAGGCAAAATACCTTGGCCAACATTATTACCTTCGAAAGGATGCGTGCTAGAGCCCGATATCTGATTAGGGAGAGTGAGAAAACGACGTGGCAAAAGTATGTATCGTCTATGACGGCACATTCTCCTTCATCTCAAGTGTGGATTTAGATTCGTCGGATCTCCGGACTCCCAACATCTTTGACGATACCCGGAGCCTCCATCAACAGAGACATCATCACGGACCATCTCGCCGTTGCC
Source organism: Meconema thalassinum (assembly GCA_946902985.2). Classification (NCBI taxonomy): domain Eukaryota; kingdom Metazoa; phylum Arthropoda; class Insecta; order Orthoptera; family Tettigoniidae; genus Meconema; species Meconema thalassinum. Next base: position 223,387,376 of record OX336391.1, read on the forward strand.
AACAGAATTGGATCGCACTTCTCTGATGTATCCTGCTCTGGTATGATCTTACATTTCTGACTCTGAAGTGGGAGGCAGAGGCTCACCCCATGTCCTTCACCACTGCTGCTTTGAGGGCCTACAATGTACCATTCTCTGATGGGAACTGCGCAGTGCGCTTGCACTGTGCAGGGATACGGCTCCTGTACGGGATAACATACATAATCAAATGTTAAAACATCCGTGTGAATCCTGTATAACAAAATGGTTGGCCCTCTTTAATCCTATATTGATTGACGAGGATTCTCCATCTCAATGGCGGGAGGAGATCCTGATACCGATTCCCAAGGCTGGAAAGGATCCCAAGCTTGTCAGCAGCTATAGGCCCATTTGTCTGACAAATGGCCTATGTAAACTGCTGGAGAAGATGATAAACCGTCGACTGGTGTGGTTCTTGGAAGAGAGAGGTCTCCTGTCATAGTACCAATGTGGATTTCGCTCTCATAGGTCCACCACTGACCATCCGGTACGACTTGAGAGCGCCATCAACAAGGCTTTTCTCCGAAAGCAGCATCTAGTCACGGTTTTCATTGACCTCGAAAACGCGTACGACACCACATGGCGCTACGGTAGTCTATCCTTTCCACCCTTCACGAGTGGGGACTCCGTGTAAATTTACCCAACTTTATAGCGAACTTTAAGTCCGCCCGGCTCTTCCGTGTAAGAGTAAGACATTATCGCAATATTATTTCCAAGATAATGGAGTTCCTCAGGGTTCTGTACTGACTGTCTCCTTGTTGCCATAAACCGCATTGTTGCCGCCAACGGGCCCACGGTAGTTCCATCGCTGTATGTAGACGATTTGGATCTGCATTACAGCTGTGGAAGTATGGCAATCGTGGAACGGCATTGCAGCTAGCTATTAACCGTCAGACAGGTGGGCCCTCGACCGCGGTTTCCTTTTTCAGCAGCGAATACCTCCGTCGTCCATTTTTGTTCTGGAGGCTACATTTACACCCTGAACTACATCTCAGGAATGCTGCATTGCCGGTGGTTGACAATTATCGCTTCCTGAGGTCCATTTTGACAACAAATTAACGTGGCAGCACCACATGAAATTCCACAGCCTGCTTCCAGTCTCAGACCGGGTCAGGAATGGAATGCATGAAGCCCCCATCTAGCGGCGAGGATATAAACTGTGCCGGCTGCCGAGGCCTGACGCACTCCTCTGGGGCAATGATTAAATGAATGACAGATGAAATGAAATGATAGTGGAGAGTGTTGCTGGAATGAAATTTTGACAGGGAAAACCGGAGTACCCGGAGAAAAACCTGTCTGCCTCCGTTTTGTCCAGCACAGATCTCACATGGAGTGACCGGGTTTTGAACCACGGACCCAGCGGTTAGAGGCCGGCGTGCTGCCGCCTAAGCCACGGAGGCCTGGCAGCACCACATACGGCAAATAAAAACGACGTGTCTCAGGAAACTGAACATGCTCACGTTTCTTAGTTGCACTGCGTGCGTACGTGGAGGGCTGACCGTGCGGTGCTGCTACGGTTCTACCAAGCCCTCGTCCTGTCCCAGCTAGACTATGGTTCTGCGGCATACGGTTCAGCAAGGCCGGCAACCTTGAAAATGCTGGACAGAATCCACCATAGTGGCGTTAGGCTGGCTACCGGTGCCTTCCGAACTATCGAGCTCTCTTCAGTACCCAATACCACCATAGCTACGCCAAACAGACTCGTGCCACTCGGCCGGTTGGTATTAGACACGATAGCTCGTGTACTGATATAGGAAAGGCTGTAGGTCCCTGTATGATCTGAAAACTAGTGAGGTGCATCCGTGGCAAGTCCCGCGTGCGGAAATTCGGTTAGATCTATACCGAGGTCCTAAGGTGAACACGGATGCCTCCGTTTATCGAAAGCAGTTCCACAGCATAGTTCACCAATTTCCTGACCCTGGTATTCTCTACACGGATGGTTCGAAGGTGGAGGAGAAGGTGGGTTGTGCTTACGTTATTGATGGTGCAAATACCAAGATCTCTTTACCTGAGGCCTGTGGTGTGTTTACTGCGGAGTTCGTTGCCATCTATGAAGCTCTGAAGTTTGCACTACAGGATGGTTGGTTGGTTGGTTGGTTGGTTCTTAAGTTTAGGGGCTGCGACAACGCGGTCGTGTAGCCCCGTGTACTTTGGGTGTGTGTAGAATCTGTCTGATAACCGGTGTTAATTGTAATGACTGTATTAGTGTGTGTTATCTGTCTTTTAATTTAAGTACTGCAACTTAGAATTTTTTAAATAGTTCCTACTTTTGCCACCAAGCACCACCGTCAACGATTACTAGGCCAAGTTCAGAACTTAGCTACTAGACACCACTGCAGTCGGCTCTTGGCAACGAACATTGAAACCTAGGAGCGTTGTTTACATTCTTAACCTATCCAATTTAGCTTCTCACAGGTGCAATTAGTGGAAGGTTCTTTAACATGCCATAAATGTATGACATGGGACCGCCGGCTTTACTTCCTCTCCGAAGGAAGGCATACTGAGGGATTTTAACGCTCTTAAAAAATCCGACGGCTTCGGCCGGGTTTGAACCCGCTATCTTGGGCATAGAAGCTCAGCATGCTACCGACTACGCCACCGAAGCCGCCAGCACTACAGGATGCACGAATCCATTTTCTGGTGTCACCGACTCTTTGATTTCGTTGCAGTCAATAGCTACATGTTTCCCGCTAAACCCCCTAGTGCAGCGAATCCATTACCTACTAGCCGGGTTGTGCCGCACTGACACTCGAATCACCTTTCTGTAGCTTCCAAGCCACATGGGAATTGAGGGAAATAATTTAGCGGATCAAGCTGCAAAAGAGGCGGTATCACTACCACCTCGACCAATGGCGGTACCCGCTGGAGATATTCGCTCGCAGTTTCGCCGACAAGTACCGTACTGGCTTTTTGGGAGAGTCAGTGGCTAGCTGACCCATGCCCAGTAAACTGAGAGTGATCAAGGGTACTACTCGCGTGTGGCGGAGCTCTTTCCGGTCACGGAGGGAGTCCGTCATTGTGTGTAGGCTAAGGATAGGTCATACACGATCCACCCACTCGTACCTAATGAGAAGGTACCTGTGGAGCCGTTTCCACCGTGGCCCACATTTTAACCGAGAGTTTAAATCTTGCTGACTTACAAAGAAACCTTGGTTTGCAGATGACACTCAAACTAATATTAGCCTATGACGCTGTGGTTGCTGATCTCGTCATCCACTTTATAAGTGAGAGTGGGTTAGGGCCAGCAATATAAATTTTCTAGTGTATATTGACTCAAAGAATTGTTCTTTTTTTGAATTCTGATTTTTTGTTTATTCCGTAATTTTTGTTTATTATAATAATTATTACTTTTATACTCGGCTTCGGTGGCGTAGTCGGTAGCATGCTGAACTGCTGTTCCCAAGATAGCGGGTTCAAACCCGGCCGAAGTCATCGGATTTTTAAGAGCGTTAAAAATCCTTCAGTATGCCTTCCTTCGGAGCGGAAGTAAAGCCGGCGGTCCCATGTCATAGATTTATGGCATGTAAAAGATCCTTTCACAGACTAAACTTGTGTAAAGCAAAGTATGTTAGGTTAGATTTCGTCAGAACGCTCTATCAAAGTTCCAACGTTCACCACTAGGTATCATTGATGTCTGGTGGCGAAAGTTGGAACTACTTAATATTGAACGGAACTTGTAGCTCACCCTTTAGGGTGTCCGCTGGAAGCAGCTACAGACTCAGGCGAGCCGAACATGTCCTCGGACACTCCCGGCACTAAAAGCCATACGATATATAAATAAATATTACTTTTATTTGATTTTTTGTTTTATTAGTTTTGAAATTTTCATACTTAGATGTCCATCTCTAAATTATTAATTTCATTCCGAATTTGTATACTGTAATCTGTGTTAAGAGAGGCAGGTGACCTCGTAGTTCCGCCCCTTAAAACCTCAATAACTAACTAACTAGGATAGTCCACTGTCAGATCCAGTGCAATACATAGTGCAATACTTCTGGTAACATAAAGATACATAAAGATACTTTAAGTTAGTAATAAGAGAGTTAACGGTGGGAATAAAAGTGGTCAAGTTTCAGTTAGAGAAATGGATTTGTGAGGACAGCAGATCACGTATCCTTAGTGGAGCTCCACTATAAGACGAGTCGGAATCAGCCTCCAGTTTACTCGATTTACTGCTCCCTATATTATTACGCCAGACATTCTTAACGTTTTATCTTACCACAGCGCAACACTCATATTCGATGATACGAGTATCAAACTATAAAAAAAAGTAAAGCCATCATTACTTCCAACTTGACGTTTCAGTGCTACCCTGGAGTAATCTGCGGTCAGAAGGAAAATCACTTTAACTAGACAATCACGACTAATAGAGTTTCATTCACAATGTCGCGATTAAGCGAACGAAACTCTACCCTAGCATTGAAACGTCAAGTCGGAAGTAATGATGGCTTTACTATACGGTTGATGCAATAAAATGAGCTTCAAATACCGGCATTGAAAATATCCTAATTCGTTTCGGTTTCTTCCGAGTTCTGTCATATTCCATGTGACTAGGATCATACGATACCGCAAGGCAAATTGCGCTCAACCACATGATAAATTATTGTGGAAATCTGTTAAATTGGTCAACACAAATTGTGGCTAATTACATTAGGCGGGGATATACTATATTTGGTATAACGTTTAAAAATTATACCAATTTGTGATCCTTTGATTACATAATATAATTAAGTATTGTTTAGGTGGAAAGATTTTTTGAATAATTTTTTAATATATTAATCGTCAATATGGAACCATGATGAACTTTAAAAGTCCCCCGATTAAGGGGGTTGGGGCAAAATTTAAACACCCTAACCTGAAAAGAAAACGCTGGCCCCGTGATGTTGGGGTAGCGCACCTGCCTCTCACCTGGAGGCCCCGGGTTTGATTTCCGGCTCGGTCAGGGATTTTAGAAACTGACGTGAGGGTTGGAACGGGGTGCACTCAGCCTCGTGAGGACAATTGATTAGCTGTCTGAGAGTTAGGTAGCGCCCCGATCACGAAAACCAAGATTAACGGTCGAGGGGTCTACACACACCCAAAGTACACGGGGCTACATGACCGCGTTGCGTCAGCCCCTAAACTTAAGAACCAACCAAAGGTCGAAGGGACTCAATGTGCTGAACAAGGCCAATTGGCTGGGCAGCGGTCGCTTTGTAGGCCTAGGCCCTTCATGGGCTATAGTGCCAGGGATTATAACTTGAAAGAAATCTATATATATAAAGCTCAATGTTTGTCTGTCTGTATGTCTGTCTGTCTGTTTGTCTGTTATGTATACAAATCCACACCGTTTCACTGATCTGAACCAAAATTTGTATACTTACCCTTCGGAACCCTGCGGGTAACCCTGTCTACTTGAAATTTCCGACAGACCACCCCATTCCCTGCATTTAGGCTCTTCGGCCCAAATCTACACCGTTTCATCGATCAGAACCAAAATTTGTATACCTACCCTTTGTTACCCTGCGAGTAACACTGTCTGCTTGAAATTGCGGACAGACCACTCCATTCCCTGCATTTAGGCACTTTGGCCCAAATCTACACCGTTTCACAGAACTCAACCAAAATTTGTTACTTACCGTCTGGACCCTGCGAGTAACACTGTCTGCTTGAAATTTCAGACAGATCACTCCATTCCCTGCATTTATGCCCTTTGGCACAAATCTACACCGTTTCACCGATCAGAACCAAAATTTGTATACTTACCCTTTGATATCCTGCGAGTAACACTGTCTGCTTGAAATTGCGGACAGACCACTCCATTCCCTGCATTTAGGCCCCTTGGCTCAAATCTACACCGTTTCACCGATCTGAATCAAAAGGTGTATACTTACCCTTTGTAACCCTGTGAATATCACTCTCCACCTAAAATTTCGGACAGACCACCCCATTTCCTTCATTTAGGCCCTTTGCCGAAAATGTATATCGTTTCACCGATCCGGACCAAAATTTGTATACTTACCCTTTCGAACCCTGCGGGTAACCCTGTCCACTTGAAATTGCGAACAGATCACCCCATTCCCTGCATTTAGGTCCTTTGGCGCAAATCTACACCGTTTCACCGATCAGAACCAAAATTTGTATACTTACCCTTTGGTACCCTGCGAGTAACATTGTCTGCTTGAAATTGCGGACAGACCACTCCATTCCCGGAAAGAGGACAGGGTCCGTACCAAAGGCAATGGAAAAAAGGGGTTAAAGCGGACCCGCTCAGGAAACCCTCAGGGTTGCCAGCTCCTGAACTCACCAGCCATGAGCCCTTGAGGATGTAGCACTATCCAGGGTGCACCAGAAGTGGTGGGGCTACACACACCCTGCCTCCTTGAGGGTCTTGAGCAGAAGACATGAGATATTAAGAAAAGAAAAAGAAGGCTGACACCTCGAAGAATGAGGCTATCAGGAATGATTAGACAAGGGCCAATTAAGGCGGGAAAGTGAAAGAGTCGCTAGGCCTCGGATACCCTGATACCATCCGGGTCGGAAGAGAACAAGAGTTTGACCAAGGGAGGCTGACAGGAAAGAGAACTGAAAGGAGCCCGGCACCAGTAAGTAGAAGCAATGCCGGACTCAGCTGGGGTCCCGTGGTCGCAAACCCACGTCCCACAAGTTGTGATACCCTGGTGGGTGGAGGGGAGAGGAGGTGTGAGAATAGCTTGCTGATTCATCGCGAGGTGACATGAGAGAAATGTCCAGACCCCACCGTGTTTCCTGGTATTGCTGACTATGCTGATGTTCATACAGGGTCTTTGCTCAAACCACTGTAATGTTACGAAAGAATGAGTGATTCGCCGGTCAATGTGAATAGAACCGGGAATCCCCCCGAACATCTGTCATCATATATCGTCATCATCTGCGATATTCTCAGGTTCGTGCAGCTTGGACCCGAGCAGTACTCGATAAGCTCTTTCACTACACGCATCGAGTATAGGCCTAAGCTGTTTTAGTTCTGGCGGGTGACTTTCGCCAAACATTACCAGTTATACCACGATCAACTCCCGCTGATGAACTCAATGCTTGCCTCAAAGCATCGTATCTTTGGAGACATGTTTACAAAATGACGCTGACGACCAATATGAGAGTCCATTTACTAGGAGATGTGTCTGCACAGAATTTTGCGCAACAACTCCTGCATCTCGGTGATGGTGATTTCACGTCTGATGCGACAACCAATCTCATTTCTTTCCCGTTAGACTTTTGCGAACTGATGCCTTCAGTTCAGGAAATGATGAACGAAGTATTCCCAAATATTCCTGGAAATTATAAAGACTATCAGTGGCTTAGCGAGCGAGCAATTCTAGCGCCTAAAAACGAAAGTGTACACAAAATGAATATTCAGATCCAAGATCATGTTCCTGGTCCCAGTATGACGTACGAATCTATCGATACTGTTCTGGAGACCGAACAGGCGGTATTTTACCCTACTGAGTTCTTGAATTCTTTGGAACCACCTGGATTTCCACCACATAAATTAATACTAAAAGCTGGATCATCAATACTGCTATTGCGTAATATCGATCCACCAAAATTGTGTAAAGGAACGAGACTCTGTGTCAAAAAACTCATGCCAAATGTAATAGAAGCGACAGTATTGACAAGCCATGCCAAAGGAGAAGATATCTTCATTCCCCGAACTCCTATGATCCCTACTGATATGCCTTTTGATTTCAAGCGACTGCAATTCCCTGTACGTCTTGGATTTGCAATGACCATAAACAAGGCCCAAGGACAGTCGCTCAAGGTAGCAGGCCTTAGTCTGGAAAGTCCATCCTTCTCTCATGGTCAGTCATACGTAGCTTACTCAAGAGTGGGCACACCTAAACATTTATTTATTTATACACCAGAGGGAAAAACAAGGAATATCGTTTATCCTAACGCATCCCATTAATTTCAATGTTAGCTACAAACATGTTAGTATTTATTAAATAACAACTGCGAAGTGAGATGAAACATTTCTCTGAAGTTCAACCATTACATCGTATATTAGGCCGTGTTACTTTGCGTGTCATCTGTCTAGGATACTATTTAATCTACTGTAGTAGTGGTTTTGTGAGAGTTCTACACCCACCTCCACCTCACCACCTCACAAGATGGCGGCAGCCCGATATCTCACGAACGCATGGTCGGATTTTGACGAATGAGGTGTCATCGAACTCGGGCTGACACCCCCTTTCCAATGGACAACATATTTCAACCCCAAAATAAAAACTTACCCCAACTAGGTGGTGAAATTGTAATTTTTTAGAGAATCTCTCTTTCCAATTGCAACATGAGAAATTTTGAATGCTAATATGGGATGAAACGTTGTTCTACACAAGAGACATGTGTGCGGTGGAAAGCCACTATGAATTAACATGCTTATTTTTGTTTTTTACGCATGCCCACTTAGGGCTTTTGTAAGAGGGTGGGGGAGTGGATCCCTGTGGATGGGTTAAGGTTGACGGGTCATTGTTGCCGGGTCATTGTGGACGAGTCCTTGTTGACAGGTCCTTGTGGACAAGTCCTTGTTGACAGGTCCTTGTGGACAGGTCCTTGTTGACAGGTCCTTGTTGATGAGTCCCTTTTGACTGATCCCTTTGGACCGGTCCCTTTGGACTGGTCCCTAATGATATGATGAAATTAAACGTTGTTCCACATGAAACGCATGTGAAGAGCCGATTGCTACTATGAATTAACATGTTTGTTTTCTGTTTTTACGCATGCACACTTGGGGTTTTCGTAAGAGGGCGGACTTTTTAAATAATGATTTATAGATAGGTTATTTAAAAAATAACCAAAAGATCCAAAACTAATAGGTCATTGGCTTTTTAATATCTCATGAGCCAATAAAGCTAGGGACTTGTATGAGGGGTCGTTGGACTTGGTATGACGCCCCGTTTTTTCAATGTATTTTTGATTTTTGTCAAAAGGGCCTAAGTACACTTTTGTTAATATCTCGTGAACCAATAAGGCTAGGAACTTGTATGAGGGGTCGTAGCACATGGGATGACATTCCCTTTTTAAATGTATTTTTTGAAATTTTGACAAGGGGCCTAACTACACTTTTGATGATATTTCCTGAACCCATGATGGGATTTTGACCTGTGAGGTGTCGTTGGACTTGGGCAGACACTCTCTTTTTGAATGTATTTTTGACATTTTAACAAAGGGCCTAACTACACTTTTGTTAATATCTCGCGAACCAATAAGGCTAGGGACTTGTATGTGGGGTCCTAGCACTCGGGGTGACGCTCTGTTTTAAATATATATTTAATGTTTTTCAAAAGGGCCTAACTGCACTGTTGTTAATATCTCGATAACTAATAATGGGAGAGAGTCAAGTGAGGTGTTATAATACTAAGGATGGCCAACCCTTTCCCATGACCAACGAATTTACCCCAAATATTCAAAACAACAAGGACATTGACCTGAGATTATATAAACTAATACTCGGATATCGACATGTGAGGTGTCATAGGACTTAGAATGGTCAACTCTTTCCCATGACCAATGAATTTACCTAAAATATCCAAAATATTAAGGTCATTGACCTGAGATTTTATAAATTAATAATTGGATACGGACATGTGAGTTGTTTACCGTGAGTGATGAAACATAGCTAGGTAGAGAAAGAACTAGTGTAGGCTACATGTATGGTGACTGACAAGTCTTTCACTATTGGAACTTGTTTTCAGATCAGACTGTAGTACAGAGAGAGTATAGGTTGCAGGCATGGGTTAATAAATGACAAACGGTGTATACAAAATCAGATTTATTGGATCAAGAATTAAGAGTAGACTATCTTTAATTGATTGGTTAAAGAGGATAGCTAATGAAACAAAATGGTGACTACATTGAACTAAACTGAACCAAGCTGAATCAAACCCAACCAAACCGAACCAAACCTAATCGAAAACAAGCCAAGGGTTTAAGTGTAAAACTTGTGGGTGGATGTGGGCATTGGTAATGTCAAAAAGGAAAGGGATAACGCTCTACCAATAGAGGGTAAGGTAAAGCTAGTGCATGGTGCTAATGCACACACCCAAGTACATGAACCTCACACAACTATCCTATGCAGTTTTTATGGGTTGACTGTTAAAACTTGCTCAGTGGTTACTGGGACAAGATGGTCGCTACACACAACAAGCTTTAAATACCTGAGGCTAATAATCTATACACACACTCACACACACTTGTTCTAAACTAAACTGTCTTGCTGGCAGAGCTCACACAGTAGGCAAATGACAGAAATGCTTGGCTAACAGAAGTACAATCATTTTCGGTTGTCTAATGTTACCAACTAAACATTACGTGCTATAGTGGTGAGCACATGTGCCTCTTTCACTGGAGATCTTAACTCGATTTCTAGCTCTAAGGCCTAGAACGAATCAAACTAAGAAAAAAGGGTATGGTGACGCAGTGGTTAAACTATTAGCCTTTCACTAAGGTAGACTAGGGTTTGATTTTAGGTTAATATGCATGTCATAAACAAACAAATAAAAGCAGAGATAATGTTTAAAACTGATTACACTTGTCTCTTTCCAAATTATTACTTAGATTACAAATACAAACGTGGACTGGGTTTGACATACAGTTAATGCTTCCTATCACATACTAGACTGTAAGAAAGCCAAACAAGCAAAAGGCGTAGGTAGAGCAGTGGTAAAATCGCTATGTGTAGAGAAATACCTAACGGTTTTATGAACTGGCAAAGGTATGTCGCATAAACAGTGCAGGATACAATCCAGCAACCATAGTTTTTATCTTGTGGACAAGAGAAAACATATATATAGAGAGAGATATATAGAAAGCTTGTGTATGTGTGGGTAGCATTGGTTGTTTGACCAGAGAAAATACGGTGAGGTAGGGTGGAGAGAGGGAGAATTAGCACTTATATATGAATGGAAAATAGATTTTTTCAATCGTTTTGTTTTTCAAATGCAGTGGTAGATAGTCGTTATTTGTAAAACATTCTTACTTGCAGTAGTAATAAGCCTCTATGGTTCCGCTAACACATAGATAGACTGTATTATTGCCATGGTCAAGCACTCACATTAAGATCATTTACAAAATCATAAAATGAAAAATAAAAAATCTTGTTTTGGAAATATCGTTTTTCAACATACACAAAATAAATATATAAAAAATTTGTAAACAGCAAAATGGAAAATCCATGTTTCCATATAGACAAAATTTAAAAACCTTAAACGGACATTTAAGAACATATATGTAAATGGGAAATTGACAAATGTGTAAATATAAAAATGGAAAAATCCATGTTTCCATATCATGAAATTGAAAAACATCAAACTGTCATAAAAAAAATGCAAATGGAAAATTGACAAATTGCAATGTGTGAAATGTGAAATTGAACAAATGGCTATCATTATTTAAAAAAACAACAAAAAACATGGTGCTCTATGGTTGAGGTGTGAATCAACCCTCTCTACTTATTTGGACCACCCGAGACTGAGTAGACTAGTTTTAGTTGTCATACCACTTTTAATAGTTTGTGTTAAATCTAGGAATTGAACCCAAGAGCTTGTAGGGGAGATCCAAGGTTATAATATGTTAAACAGATAGCCTTGAATGTAGGGTGTGGTAGCTATATAGAGATGAGACGTTTCGCTCGGGGCAGGGAGGCATGGAGATCTGCATCAAACCAGTCAAAAGACTGACGACTCAAACAACAACATGTAGAGCTCACCAAAATAATGTTGTGTAACGGTAAATGTTAGTCAACGAACAGTAATGCATTACTAAAACCCATGACACGATACCTAAGAGCTTTTCTAAAATTATTTTAAAATGCCTTTAACCCTATATTAAACACCCAGTTCACAAGACTCATAACTGCAATGTTATGGTCAAACAAAACAAAATCTATATTTCAAAACAAACAAGTGGTTTAGTCAATGTATACTGGAAAAAGTTTTATAAACACTCAAGTCCACAAAAATAATTAAATTAGTAACTGTCAGGTTGACCGAGTGGTTATGGTGTTTGACTTAAGTTCAAATTTTCTGTACAAGAAAGCAAGGGTTCGAATCCCTTACCTGATATAACTATTGCCTCAACATGTCTTTACCACACTGTATTATTGTGTACTCGGTACACAAACCATAGATAGAGTGTATTGTTTAAGGTCACTCTCTTTGCGAACATAGTCAGAGACTGTTGATGGTTAACAATTGCATTAACAGTGGGACATAGGGATAGCAATTAAGTAAAACAGACAATACCCATACACTATTTTTATTTATTTAATGTAAGTACTTGTACAATAGTTATATACAAACTACAACTCTCTTTTGTCTATTACTATCTAGTCCTTTTCGATCCACTTGCATATCAAGGCAGATGACTTTGTAGTTCAGCCCCTTAAAACAACAACACTACCTCTTACATAGTGTGTGATGTTGATGACTCTTGAGGCGTGGAAGATGGATACAACATAACTTTTACAACAGGGGTTAAACGTTGCTTAACAAACAATGTACTATTTTGAGTAGCAACATCTTTCTCTTGTACTAACTTTTTAGCATTCTGATGATTTTTTGTCAACACCATCAGTGTTTTGTCTGGAGCACTTCATTGATGATCACTCACACTTAAAACCACACCATTTCTACTTTTCATATTGCCTCGACATCTTGTTGACCTCTGTTTTGAGCATCGCCAGAATATTATTCCTTTTACATTTTGTCGTCTATAGTTATAAGAGTAGCCTTTATAGAGTACACGTTGTTTACCTCGGTTAGTTGTAGTAAGTTCCATAGTAGTAACTAACCTGTTAGTATGATTTGCACACTACAAAGGTTATCTCTGTTCTGGTAATAGAATTATTTAGCGTTGGCTTTTATATTTAATATGTACAGTTTAAAGTGATAGAAAAGTGGTAGAAACGTGGTAGCAAAGTGGTAGACAAGTGGTAGACAATTGGTAACATAGTGGTAGAAAAGTGGTAGCAAAGTGGTAGCAAAGTGGTATTAGTGGTAGAAAAGTAGTAGAAAAGTGGTAGCAAAGTGGTAGAAAAGTGGTAGCAAAATAGAAAAGTGGTAGAAAAGTGGCAGAAAAGTAGTAGAAAAGTGGTGGCAAAGTGGTAGAAAAGTGGTAGCAAACTGGAAAAGTGGTAGCAAAGTGGTAGAAAATATTTCATGTATTGTTAAGAAATAGCTTAAGCGGTTACATGGATTCATTACACTATAATTTTAGCATCACAAAGCTCATTTTCTATATCCAAAAGTTCTTCCTCATATTTAGTATGACCAGCCTGTTTACAGGTATGCAAGTACTGAAGCCGCTGGATTAGCTTACTGGGATTGCTCCAGTAAACAAATTTAACAAATGATTTTTTTGGGTGTAAACCATTATCATCATCATCATCATCATCATCATCATCATCATCATCATCACAATCATCATCATCATGGTTATCATCATCAATATAATTATCATCAATATAATCATCATCACTATTACTATCTAATTCTTTTTGTTCATCTGGCAATGCAACAACCTTTGGCATAGTTTGTGTTAAGCTATGACCACCATCTTGAAAATTTTTTGATCGCACCTCGTAGGTTTAGGTTAAGTTAGGTTAGGTTAAGTAAAGCTACAACCGCCATTTTGGAACTTTTTGATCACAACTTGTAGGTTAGGTTAGGTTAGGTTAGGCTAGGTTTCGTTAAGTCGCAGTCACCTTTTTGGAACTTTTTGATCACACCTCGTAGGTTAGGTTAAGTTAAGCTACGGCCGCCATCTTGTTAGGTTAGGCTAGGTTAAGTTAAGCTACGGCCGCCATCTTTTTAGGTTAGGCTAGGTTATGTTAAGCTACGTCCGCCATCTTCAATGAAAAGGGGGAAGCGCGTCATGTAAGTCGTTGCGCGCCGCCGCCGTGGGAACATAGGTGTTTATCAGCAGTCTCCGGCAATGTTCGGGAGAGTAACCTTGAAAAGTAGCTGAAACTCGGTAGTCGAAAGCATAGCTTGACCCGTTTCTTACCTATATGACAAGGTTAGGTTAGGTAAATTTAGGTTATGTTAGGTGAGCTGAGGTTAAGTCTTAAAATATTCCCTCTCTTATGTGTTCAAAGCCGATTCACCCTGAACAGTGAGCCAAAACTTTAAGTATGTATTTATCATTACATAAAGAATTAAAGCAAACTTAATTAATTATGAATGGCGTTTTTTGTTACTGTTCAATGTAGACAGAATATATGCATTAAATGATAGACTCAACACAAAATGTTTTGATTGTTGACTTGTGTTATTGATAAATTGGTTTAATGTTAGGGGCAGTGCACACATTCCATGTCGATAATTTATATAGGCTAGAAGGATGGTGTTGCAAACTTCTCATGTCTATTTTGAACCGTTTTTATCAGGTTCATTATTTTTGTCATATTATTATTATTATTATTATTATTATTATTATTATTATTATTATTATTATCATCATTTCCTTCATGTCGCATTATTGTGACATACGTTTCTCCGTCTCACCTACTGCGTTCAAACTTTGTAATTCTGCGTAAATGTTTCGTCAGGTGGTGAAACTTTTCACCCCTACTGACACTGTGTTACCATTGGTTGAAGCATAACTTGTTACTAAGCTTTGCTTCTCCCATTGGCCCCCTTTATGTTCTGGAGAGGGGGAGTTCTACGACTTATTTTTCCCGAGCGGCGTTACTGCGTTCCTTTTAGAGAAGGTGGCTTCCTTCCCTTTCTGACCATCATGTGAAACGGTCACAGCCTAGGTGTGTCGGGCTTTTCGCCCGTGCCCAACGCAACTAAACGTAAGTACGATTCGATCACTTGGTTTTATCTGGCATGCTATCATTTTTGAATTTCAGTTTATCAATTTCCCTTTCTTATGATGATGTGAATTCGATCCATGAACCCAAGTCCCTTCGCCTTTGTTTACGTTAGTTTAGCGAAGCCTCTGTGTTTATTTGTCATCCCTACCTTTCATGTAATCGGTTTTATTTTTACTCAAATCTCTCAGGTCTGAAATATATGCTACTTTTCTGCGAGGCTTACCAACGCTCTGTATTACGTCACAAATTGATGTGCACTCTTTCGAGGTATCTTTCATTTGATTGTCGTATCAGAGTTTGTTTTTTGGGTCAAGGTATCATTGGAGTAACGGAGCCATGTCTCATTTCGCCTCCTATTTGATCCTTCCCTCTGTTTTAGGAAAAGTGTGTGAGCGATGGTCTTTGTGTTAGTCACTGTCCATTCGTCATGCCTTAATTCCTTTGTTTCTTCGTATGTCGTTATATTTAGACATAACTACCTCTACGTAAGCCTATATTTTCCTACAAAGCATATTTCTTAGCTGATCGATCTTTCCTTTCATTTCCTGTCCCGGTAATGTCAATTAATTTAATGTAATACTCATTTTCCTTTATTTTTATGTGTTAATTTTGTGTTGTTTCCTCTGGCTTCGTTATATTACGTAACTCCGTGTCATCCCCCCTCTCCCACCCCCCACCCCCGTTTCCTACATACGCACCCTTCTCATCCCCACCACTCCCCCCCCCCCCCTTACCCCATGATTTCACAACATCATGAGCTTTTTGGAAGTCTGTTCTTGGCAAGGGCATTCTAGTCCAGGTCATCCTCGTAAGTAGAGGTGTTCTCTTATTCGACTCATCCATACTCTCTATCTTTTTCGTTTTTGTTTTGTTTTTGTATTTTAAATATTGGTTATCGAGTCGCGCTTACGGTTTAGTTGCACATTGATTGTAAGTACATTTTAATTAATCTTGTTTCATCTTTGTTAGTGCTTAAGTTCATTTATACACTTTTCTCTTGAGATTGTTTTTGTGTCCCCCTTTCTTAGGTACCATCTTTAATCATTAATTTTATTTTATTTGTTATTAAGCGATTTTATACCTCTTCACGTTTACCTTTCATTTTGTGTTTAGATATATCCTTACTCTTATGCGCACCTGTTTTAGTTTACTTTAAATACAATAGTAAATAGTTCACTTGGTTTCGTCCTCTTTCATTTGTAATTTTAAGTTCCCTCATCTCTCGTCCGATTTCGTCGGTCTTGGCTTCGTACTGTAACGCAGTCACGACCTTCACGCTTCTGGGTTCCTCGATCAATTAGATAATTTCAATTCCGCTTTTGAATTGTTTTAAACAATTCATTCGATTCCTTTTTTGGAAAGCATCTTTCTTTCGATCCGGAATCTTGGGCCCAGCACGCATCGAAAGAGACATCCTTTCCCCGCTCCTTAGCGATCCTGTTTAAGGTGTTGTTTTCACTTCTACTGTATTTCCTCACGCCTCTGCTATTTTGTTTAACGTAAAAGCACAAGCGGTGCAAATGGTAGCAGAGCGTGGTTAAACGCGAAATCGTTCCCTTTAGGTTACCAAACTTATATATATATATATATTTTTTCAATTATTACAATGTTGTCTTTCTGAGTTTAAGATACCTGTACTGAATTGTTCCCCCATCCCCGAAGAAAGTGTGGACTGTGAAAGCATTTCTCGAGTGAACAAGACATCCAAAGAATCTAGTTCCGAGGTGAAGAGTGCAACAAGTTAGTGAGTACTTCGCAACGCTGGAATAGGACGCATTACGGTATTGTGACCTTTATTTTACTAAGTTAAAGTGTTTTACTTTTCTCCTTGTCTATTGTCATGTCTAAGTCAGAATTCCCACCCGTCAAAAAGGAGTTAAATTTTATGGGCTTTGAATCTTTAACAATGCCCACGCCATTATTGCAAGATACGACACAGGACCTGCTAATGATAGACCCTCCCCTTTTAGATTGCTCCATCGCCCCTGTAGGCACTGTTAATAGTGCTCGCCACAACGAAAATGTTGCATCAGTAGTGAGTAGGTGGGGTTTGACTTTTTCCGGAGAAAACAATACCTCATCAGTTTTTTGTTTTATCCAACGTGTGGAGGAATTGTGTTATTGTCACGATATTAATCCCGACAATATTGTACGTTGCTTACCTATTCTTTTGTCTGGAAAAGCGCTGATGTGGCATCGCACTACTCCGAATTTTTATAAGTCATGGGACGAATTTGTTGGGTGCATTAAGGACCGTTTCACGCCACAAGATTTCGATTTCGCTCTCAAACAAGAAATATACTCCCGTACTCAGGCTCCTGGGGAGATGATCGACGATTATGTAACCTCAGTTCGGCTGTTAGCAGCGAACCTCCCCCAACCCTTTCATCCCAGGGATCTGTTGGAAATTATATACAGGAATTTAAATCCCACTTATAAATACTTCATTCGGCGTACATCCATTTTTTCCATCGAGGACATCATATCGCAAGGCCGTGAGTATGAATTAAATGCACGAGCCTGTTCGAACTATACTCCACCTCCAAGAGCCGATAATACGATTTTCCCCGAGTTAGCCTACTCCCCCCAGACAACACTGTCTAGCCCAGCTGTCGACCGAACAAAAGACGACACCTTACGGTTTAAGCCGTCTGCTCGCCGTGCTGAGTCCCTTTCTAGGAATTCTAACCCAAGCCCTTCTGTGGCTCGTAATTCTTCTGCTGTTTCCCGTGAAAGGACTACGAACACCCCAACAACAATCACACGCAATGTTTCTTCTGGTCGCATAATTTGTTGGAACTGTAATGAACTTGGACATCATTTTAAAATGTGTTCTTTAAAACGCCGAAAATTCTGTTTTGGCTGTGGGATGAATGAGGTCACGACTCGTTCCTGTCCAAATTGTAATTCCAACCAGGAAAACTCATAGGGAGGTGTTCTGAGTTCGACTCCCGGAGCAGTCCTCCATCCAAACTTGACAATGCATCTAATTTCGATGTTGTGTTACAACCAGGAGTCTCAGTAAATTTCGATAATGTCTCGGCACCTGCTATTTTGGATACAGGCGCCACCAGAAGTTTCATCCACCGTTCAGTGGCAGATAGCATTCGATCTTCGCAAAAACACCCCGTACAGAATAAATGTCAGTTCCTCTCTGCGGGATCGTCAGTTATCGACGTTGCCGAAACTATTCTATGTCGCATTCAAATTCACGGATTTTCTTGGAAACATGTTTTTCATGTGGTTAACAATCTCTCCACTCAATGTATTTTAGGAATTGACTTTATGCATAAAACTGGTATGCAGTTGGATTTTATTAACGATTCATTTTGTTTCAAATTTCGCTCAGATAAAATGTTCCCCTTTGAAGAATGTACTTCTAACTACGTTGATGTGTCTCCTGTATTTTCCGTACATCTTCCATTAACTTTGATGTCCGAGCAACGTGATACTCTGAACGATTTAGTTGAGGAATTTTCTGATGTCCTCACAGAAGATTTAGGTTCTGCTGTAAATCACGAATGTCACATTGACTTGAGTGACAATGTACCTGTTCGAAGTCCTCCGTTTCCTTGTAATCCGCCCAAGCTCTTGGCCATGAAAAAGTATATCAATGATTTGCAAGATCGGGGAGTAGTAGTTCCTTCCAAATCAGCTTATGGGTCTCCTGCTTTCTTAATTCCCAAGAAAGAAGAAGGCGAGTACCGGCTAGTCGTAGACTACCGAAAATTGAACAAGAAGGTAGTCTTTGATAATTTCCCACTGCCTACTATTGAGAGTGCTTTTCAACATTTCCACGGGGCCAATGTGTATTCGATGATTGATCTAAATAGTGCCTATTATCAGATTCCTTTGGATGCTGAGAGTCGCGACTTCACTGCTTTTAACACCCCTTTCGGGTTATATAATTTCAAACGTCTTCCGATGGGTGTAGCTGTTGGTGCACAAGTCCTCAGTCGCGTGCTAGACGACATCTTGGGAGACCTGAAGTTCAATTTTGTATTTAATTATCTTGACGATTTAGTCGTATACAGCAGATCTTTTGAGGAGCATGTCGTTCATCTTAGGGAAGTTTTCTCCCGCCTCAGGAAGGCCGGCCTCACTATCAATCCAAAAAAGACCTCTTTGGGCTGTACTCAAATTAAATTTCTGGGTCACATTCTGTCAGCCGATGGTATCCGTGTCATACCCGAGCGCGCAGATTGCATTCAGCAGTTACCTGTACCCACCACAATTAGGGCCTTGAGAAGAGTAATGGGTATGTTCACGTTCTATTCTCGTTTTATCAAAAACTTCTCTGACATTTCGGCACCTCTAAATGCTCTCAAAAAGAAGAATGTGAAATTTGTGTGGGGGCCAGAACAGGACAAAGCTTTCAATGTTTTGAAAGAAGCCCTTATGTCTGCACCAGTACTGCACACGCCTGATTTCGAATCAGCTTTCTTTTTACATTGTGACGCCAGTGATTTGGCCATTTCTAGTGTTTTGAGCCAGCGTGTGGATGGAAAATTTGCACCAGTGGCCTTCGCGAGTCGTATGTTAAATCAACATGAACGACGTTACTCAATTTTCGAGAAGGAAAGTCTTGCTGTGGTATTTGGATGTGAAAAATTCAGGACCTTTCTGGAACACCGTCACTTTACTGTTTTTACCGACAATGAGGCTTTGAAATGGAGTCTTTCTCACGTGAAAAAGCTTGGACGCATCAACAGGTGGATTTTGAGGTTGTCATCTTTTAAGTTTGATATCATCCACGTAAAAGGGAGCGAGAACCCGGTAGCAGACTGCCTGTCACGCATGTTTGAAGAGACCCCTAGGACTCCAATCGAGAGCGTTTCTATCAGTACACCACTTCAAGAAAATCTTTTCCTATTGCAACATTGTCCTTGGTCTTTTGTGGATATCCGGAAATTCCAGTCTGAGGATCCATTTTGCACTGACCTCCGTGCAAAAATTGCAAACAAAGATCCGGCAGTAAGCAACTTTTGTGTTCGAAATGATGTTATTGGCTATGTTCTTCCTAACTCTTCTAAATTTAGAATTTTTGCTCCATTAGCAGTACGTGATATGCTTTTGACATATTATCATGATTCTGCACTGGGAACTCATGCAGGGATGCAGCGCACTTTCCGTAAGATATCCGGTGAATTTTATTGGCCCTCAATTAAAGTAGATGCTTTTGCTCATGTCAGAAGATGTTTAACCTGCCAGCGTTCTAAACCTGCCCAGAACACTCGTGTAGGCTTCCACCAAGCTGGTATCGTCACTCGTCCCGGCGAACGCCTTTTCATTGATTACTTTGGTCCAGTCGTGAGATCAAAATCTGGCAATCAAGCCATTTTAACTGTCATTGATGGTTTTTCGAAGTTTATTTGGTTATTCCCAGTAAAGAATATCACTTCTCAGACTACTATCCATTTCTTGTCTAGATATATATTTGGAGTTTTTGGTCCTCCCAAGTACCTTGTGTCAGATAACGCCTCTGTATTCCGTTCCAAAGCCTTTGAAACTATGGTATTTAACTGGGGCATCCAACATATTTTCTTGTCACCGTATCGACCGCAGGGAAATCACGTAGAGCGTTTTCACAAAAACTTGAAGGCTTGTATGTCCGCTTTTCACAATGCCGATCAAACCTCCTGGGATACGAACCTACAGTATTTCAGTCTCGGGTTCAATACCTCTTTCCATTCGTCCGTTCAAACTACTCCAGCGGAATTATTCCTAGGCCGGTCGCTTGTCGACCCCTTGCTGCTCAAATGGAATATTGAATATCTTTCCGAACCCTCTCGCGCTACCTCTGTTGCTCAAAAATGGGCCATCGCTACCGGTCACCTCAAGAAAGCAAAAGCCAGAGTAGCGAAGCGCTACAACTTAGGCCGTCATGATGTTAAATTCCAAATTGGGGACAAAGTTTTGTGTCGTTTACATCCTTTGAGTGACGCTACCAAACATATTTCCAGTAAGCTGTGCTTACGTTGGTCAACTCCCAAGACTATTTCACGCTTTTTAAATCCTGTCTCAGTTGAGTTAGTGGACGATCACGATAATTCAGTGACTTCGGCCCACGTCACGCAGTTGAAAAAATTTGTCAAATGATCTTGTGAATTTCGCCTCGCTATAATGTTGTGTTTTTGTTTTCCTTTTATTCTAATTGGATGCCCGAGCTCCTTAATAGCCAACCTAGCATGTGAGCCTATTCTGATCTTAATTCGTGTGCTTCCTTTTCATTTATTCCTGTGACAAGACAGGAGACACCCGTGGCCTTTTTCTCGTACGCGAGTGTGTCGTGTATACTTGACATCTCTGTCAAACTATATCTTTGCCTGAGGCCGTCAGTATATACCTGGTCGGTCACTATTTGCAAACCACCCCTACTCCTCTTTTGCACTGCCCCTCGGCTTAACTCCTATTGTTCGACGACAGACAAGGACCCTTCAACACTTCCTGTTTGACCTTGTAGGAACTTGGTATTTATTTTACATTTATTCATGTAATTGACTTTTTGTGTCATGGTTTTGAGATATCATGCACCTTAGTATCATCTTGATTTTGATATTTATTGTGAAGTCATATATTTTGTTAGGTTTTAAATTGTCAAGTGTTCTCAGCATATCGTGTATTGTCTAGCAACCATCCAGAGGGTTGGCGAGTGACAACAAACAACCTTTGTGTACCTGAGCTAACACAGCTGAGGGTCTTCTCGGAACTCGTTAACGGACCAGTCACCCTTCACTGGGTCTATACTTGGCTTTATTTTTCAGCAGCTGAAAAGGAGAGTACTTTCCCTTTCGAAGACATTATGACACTATTGCATATTCCTCGTTGACGCAACGAAAGGTCCTATATACAGGGTGTCCCAAATGTATTTTTTTTAAAATGTGATCACGATTTAACTTTGTCTATCTTTTCTCATCAGAGGCTGGAGAGATTTGCAGTCCCGAGGTAACGTCCATCTTGAAGATTTCGACATCCGCATCATCATGAACTAGCAAGAACAATGATCACTATTTAATATATGAACTCACTGTATTTCTTTTTGAACGCAGTACTTTTGACGTTAGTGGCTAGTGTTGACGAGCAATGAAGGGGGTACCACCTTCATTTCACGGTCAGATTAGTCAACTGTTCATTTTTTTTGTATTCTCCTAGAGGTCCTTAGTACCCAATTTTTTTTTAGTATTCAATTTTTTCCCCCTTTACATATTTTTCCTCTCTTTTTGTACGAAAAAAGAAATTTCCATGGCCAGGAAAATTCCTTTTTTTTGGGAGAGCAGGGGAATTTTGAACCGTTTTTATCAGGTTCATTATTTTTGTCATATTATTATTATTATTATTATTATTATTATTATTATTATTATTATCATCATTTCCTTCATGTCGCATTATTGTGACATACGTTTCTCCGTCTCACCTACTGCGTTCAAACTTTGTAATTCTGCGTAAATGTTTCGTCAGGTGGTGAAACTTTTCACCCCTACTGACACTGTGTTACCATTGGTTGAAGCATAACTTGTTACTAAGCTTTGCTTCTCCCATTGGCCCCCTTTATGTTCTGGAGAGGGGGAGTTCTACGACTTATTTTTCCCGAGCGGCGTTACTGCGTTCCTTTTAGAGAAGGTGGCTTCCTTCCCTTTCTGACCATCATGTGAAACGGTCACAGCCTAGGTGTGTCGGGCTTTTCGCCCGTGCCCAACGCAACTAAACGTAAGTACGATTCGATCACTTGGTTTTATCTGGCATGCTATCATTTTTGAATTTCAGTTTATCAATTTCCCTTTCTTATGATGATGTGAATTCGATCCATGAACCCAAGTCCCTTCGCCTTTGTTTACGTTAGTTTAGCGAAGCCTCTGTGTTTATTTGTCATCCCTACCTTTCATGTAATCGGTTTTATTTTTACTCAAATCTCTCAGGTCTGAAATATATGCTACTTTTCTGCGAGGCTTACCAACGCTCTGTATTACGTCACAAATTGATGTGCACTCTTTCGAGGTATCTTTCATTTGATTGTCGTATCAGAGTTTGTTTTTTGGGTCAAGGTATCATTGGAGTAACGGAGCCATGTCTCATTTCGCCTCCTATTTGATCCTTCCCTCTGTTTTAGGAAAAGTGTGTGAGCGATGGTCTTTGTGTTAGTCACTGTCCATTCGTCATGCCTTAATTCCTTTGTTTCTTCGTATGTCGTTATATTTAGACATAACTACCTCTACGTAAGCCTATATTTTCCTACAAAGCATATTTCTTAGCTGATCGATCTTTCCTTTCATTTCCTGTCCCGGTAATGTCAATTAATTTAATGTAATACTCATTTTCCTTTATTTTTATGTGTTAATTTTGTGTTGTTTCCTCTGGCTTCGTTATATTACGTAACTCCGTGTCATCCCCCCTCTCCCACCCCCCACCCCCGTTTCCTACATACGCACCCTTCTCATCCCCACCACTCCCCCCCCCCCCTTACCCCATGATTTCACAACATCATGAGCTTTTTGGAAGTCTGTTCTTGGCAAGGGCATTCTAGTCCAGGTCATCCTCGTAAGTAGAGGTGTTCTCTTATTCGACTCATCCATACTCTCTATCTTTTTCGTTTTTGTTTTGTTTTTGTATTTTAAATATTGGTTATCGAGTCGCGCTTACGGTTTAGTTGCACATTGATTGTAAGTACATTTTAATTAATCTTGTTTCATCTTTGTTAGTGCTTAAGTTCATTTATACACTTTTCTCTTGAGATTGTTTTTGTGTCCCCCTTTCTTAGGTACCATCTTTAATCATTAATTTTATTTTATTTGTTATTAAGCGATTTTATACCTCTTCACGTTTACCTTTCATTTTGTGTTTAGATATATCCTTACTCTTATGCGCACCTGTTTTAGTTTACTTTAAATACAATAGTAAATAGTTCACTTGGTTTCGTCCTCTTTCATTTGTAATTTTAAGTTCCCTCATCTCTCGTCCGATTTCGTCGGTCTTGGCTTCGTACTGTAACGCAGTCACGACCTTCACGCTTCTGGGTTCCTCGATCAATTAGATAATTTCAATTCCGCTTTTGAATTGTTTTAAACAATTCATTCGATTCCTTTTTTGGAAAGCATCTTTCTTTCGATCCGGAATCTTGGGCCCAGCACGCATCGAAAGAGACATCCTTTCCCCGCTCCTTAGCGATCCTGTTTAAGGTGTTGTTTTCACTTCTACTGTATTTCCTCACGCCTCTGCTATTTTGTTTAACGTAAAAGCACAAGCGGTGCAATTTCCAAATTTCCTGCATAGTCTATTTCATAGAATTTTCCTGTAACTTAAAAGTTCATGCTGATTTTGTCTTTGTGTGTTTGACATTGTAACTACAATGGTTGATGGGATATTCTTTGTCAACTTTCAAATCATGTAATTCATGTCAGTTATGTTGGAATTTTTGTTCATGTGTGAAGCTATCAAGTACCGATAACTAATTGGTTACACAACTGTTTCATAATGAAAATCTTGATCTCTGATTCATTGGAGAACTGTTTAAGCTTGTCTGAACCAAGACTAACTGACTACTCACTGCTAAGGTTTAAAAATTACATTTACTCAAATCACATTCTGGTAAAAAAAAGATCATGACTACTATAAACTGCTACCACTCTTCCACCCCTTTGCTAACACTTTTCTACCATTTGACTCTCACTTTTGCTCTTACTTTAAACTGCACATACTACAAACTATCATTTTTATTATCGAGTTAACTTTACTAGAGATTAGTTTATGCTTAACAGTTGACATGGAAGTATCAACGACTAGCTATGGTAAGCCATGTGCTTACTATAAAGGATATGCATATATTGTAAAAAGAACTAATAAAAATGGAACTGTTATTTGGTGCTGTTCGGAACAACGATCTAAAAAGTGTCGAGGAATGAATAAAACAAAAGGCTCCAACATACTTATTTCAATCGATCATCATTGTAAATCTCGAAATAATACTCATTTAAATGGACAAAATACTCTAACCAAGGTAAAAAAAAAGCAAGACAAAGAAAAAAAATGTGGCTCAAGATAGTGCTTTGTTTGTTAAGGAGCATTTATTATCTCCTGAAAAAGACAAGTTAGGACAGACGTTAACGTCTAAGAAACCTCTAACACTATCAAAGACAACACAAACTATGCCAAAGGTTGTTGCATTGCAAGATGAACAAAAAGGATTAGATAGTAATAAGTGATGATGATTATATTGATGATAACCATGATGATGATGATGATGATGATGATGATGATGATGATGATGATGACGATGATGATGATGATGATGATGATGATGATGATGATGATGATGATGATGATAATGGTTTACACCCAAAAAAATCATTTGTTAAATTTGTTTACTGGAGCAATCCCAGTAAGCTAATCCAGCGGTTTCAGTACTTGCATACCTGTAAACAGGCTGGTCATACTAAATATGAGGAAGAACTTTTGGATATAGAAAATGAGCTTTGTGATGCTAAAATTATAGTGTAATGAATCCATGTAACCGCTTAAGCTATTTCTTAACAATACATGTAATATTTTCTACCACTTTGCTACCACTTTTCCAGTTTGCTACCACTTTTCTACCACTTTTCTACCACTTTTCTACTACTTTTCTGCCACTTTTCTACCACTTTTCTATTTTGCTACCACTTTTCTACCACTTTGCTACCACTTTTCTACTACTTTTCTACCACTTTTCTACCACTTTGCTACCACTTTGCTACCACTTTTCTACCACTATGTTACCAATTGTCTACCACTTGTCTACCACTTTGCTACCACGTTTCTACCACTTTTCTATCACTTTAAACTGTACATATTAAATATAAAAGCCAACGCTAAATAATTCTATTACCAGAACAGAGATAACCTTTGTAGTGTGCAAATCATACTAACAGGTTAGTTACTACTATGGAACTTACTACAACTAACCGAGGTAAACAACGTGTACTCTATAAAGGCTACTCTTATAACTATAGACGACAAAATGTAAAAGGAATAATATTCTGGCGATGCTCAAAACAGAGGTCAACAAGATGTCGAGGCAATATGAAAAGTAGAAATGGTGTGGTTTTAAGTGTGAGTGATCATCAATGAAGTGCTCCAGACAAAACACTGATGGTGTTGACAAAAAATCATCAGAATGCTAAAAAGTTAGTACAAGAGAAAGATGTTGCTACTCAAAATAGTGCATTGTTTGTTAAGCAACGTTTAACCCCTGTTGTAAAAGTTATGTTGTATCCATCTTCCACGCCTCAAGAGTCATCAACATCACAGACTATGTAAGAGGTAGTGTTGTTGTTTTAAGGGGCTGAACTACAAAGTCATCTGCCTTGATATGCAAGTGGATCGAAAAGGACTAGATAGTAATAGACAAAAGAGAGTTGTAGTTTGTATATAACTATTGTACAAGTACTTACATTAAATAAATAAAAATAGTGTATGGGTATTGTCTGTTTTACTTAATTGCTATCCCTATGTCCCACTGTTAATGCAATTGTTAACCATCAACAGTCTCTGACTATGTTCGCAAAGAGAGTGACCTTAAACAATACACTCTATCTATGGTTTGTGTACCGAGTACACAATAATACAGTGTGGTCAAGACATGTTGAGGCAATAGTTATATCAGGTAAGGGATTCGAACCCTTGCTTTCTTGTACAGAAAATTTGAACTTAAGTCAAACACCATAACCACTCGGTCAACCTGACAGTTACTAATTTAATTATTTTTGTGGACTTGAGTGTTTATAAAACTTTTTCCAGTATACATTGACTAAACCACTTGTTTGTTTTGAAATATAGATTTTGTTTTGATTGACCATAACATTCCAGTTATGAGTCTTGTGAACTGGGAGTTTAATATAGGGTTAAAGGCATTTTAAAATAATTTTAGAAAAGCTCTTAGGTATCGTGTCATGGGTTTTAGTAATGCATTACTGTTCGTTGACTAACATTTACCGTTACACAACATTATTTTGGTGAGCTCTACATGTTGTTGTTTGATTCGTCAGTCTTTTGACTGGTTTGATGCAGATCTCCATGCCTCCCTGCCCCAAGCGAAACGTCTCATCTCTATATAGCTACCACACCCTACATTCAAGGCTATCTGTTTAACATATTATAACCTTGGATCTCCCCTACAAGCTCTTGGGTTCAATTCCTAGATTTAACACAAACTTTTAAAAGTGGTATGACAACTAAAACTAGTCTACTCAGTCTCGGGTGGTCCAAATAAGTAGAGAGGGTTTGAGGGGTTGTTTTTTTTAAGTAATGATAGCCATTTGTTCAATTTCACATTTCACACATTGCAATTTGTCAATTTTCCATTTGCATTTTTTTAATGACAGTTTGATGTTTTTCAATTTCATGATATGGAAACATGGATTTTTCCATTTTCATATTTACACATTTGTCAATTTCCCATTTACACATATTTTCTTAAATGTCCGTTTAAGGTTTTTAAATTTTGTCTATATTGAAACATGGATTTTCCATTTTGCTGTTTACAAATTTTTTATATATTTATTTTGTGTATGTTGAAAAACGATATTTCCAAAACAAGATTTTTTATTTTTCATTTTATGATTTTGTAAATGATCTTAATGTGAGTGCTTGACCATGGCAATAATACAGTCTATCTATGTGTTAGCGGAACCATAGAGGCTTATTACTACTGCAAGTAAGAATGTTTTACAAATAACGACTATCTACCACTGCATTTGAAAAACCAAACGATTGAAAAAAAATCTATTTTCCATTCATATATAAGTGCTAATTCTCCCTCTCCCCACCCTTCCTCACCGTATTTTCTCTGGTCAAACAACCAATGCTACCCACACATACACAAGCTTTCTATATATCTCTCTATATATATATGATTTCTCTTGTCCACAAGATAAAAATTATGGTTGCTGGATTGTATCCTGCACTGTTTATGCGACATACCTTTGCCAGTTCATAAAACCGTTAGGTATTTCTCTACACATAGCGATTTTACCACTGCTCTACCTACGCCTTTTGCTTGTTTGGCTTTCTTACAGTCTAGTATGTGATAGGAAGCATTAACTGTATGTCAAACCCAGTCCACGTTTGTATTTGTAATCTATGTAATAATTTGGAAAGAGACAAGTGTAATCAGTTTTAAACATTATCTCTGCTTTTATTTGTTTGTTTATGACATGCATATTAGCCTAAAATCAAACCCTAGTCTACCTTAGTGAAAGGCTAATAGTTAACCACTGCGTCACCATACCCTTTTTTCTTAGTTTGATTCGTTCTAGGCCTTAGAGCTAGAAATCGAGTTAAGATCTCCAGTGAAAGAGGCACATGTGCTCACCACTATAGCACGTAATGTTTAGCTGGTAACATTAGACAACCGAAAATGATTGTACTTCTGTTAGCCAAGCATTTCTGTCATTTGCCTACTGTGTGAGCTCTGCCAGCAAGACAGTTTAGTTTAGAACAAGTGTGTGTGAGTGTGTGTATAGATTATTAGCCTCAGGTATTTAAAGCTTGTTGTGTGTAGCGACCATCTTGTCCCAGTAACCACTGAGCAAGTTTTAACAGTCAACCCATAAAAACTGCATAGGATAGTTGTGTGAGGTTCATGTACTTGGGTGTGTGCATTAGCACCATGCACTAGCTTTACCTTACCCTCTATAGGTAGAGCGTTATCCCTTTCCTTTTTGACATTACCAATGACCACATCCACCCACAAGTTTTACACTTAAACCCTTGGCTTGTTTTCGATTAGGTTTGGTTCGGTTTGGTTGGGTTTGATTCAGCTTGGTTCAGTTTAGTTCAATGTAGTCACCATTTTGCTTCATTAGCTATCCTCTTTAACCAATCAATTAAAGATAGTCTACTCTTAATTCTTGATCCAATAAATCCGATTTTGTATACACCGTTTGTCATTTATTAACCCATGCCTGCAACCTATACTCTCTCTGTACTACAGTCTGATCTGAAAACAAGTTCCAATAGTGAAAGACTTGTCAGTCACCATACATGTAGCCTACACTAGTTCTTTCTCTACCTAGCTATGTTTCATCACTCACGGTAAACAACTCACATGTCCGTATCCAATTATTAATTTATAAAATCTCAGGTCAATGACCTTAATATTTTGGATATTTTAGGTAAATTCATTGGTCATGGGAAAGAGTTGACCATTCTAAGTCCTATGACACCTCACATGTCGATATCCGAGTATTAGTTTATATAATCTCAGGTCAATGTCCTTGTTGTTTTGAATATTTGTGGTAAATTCGTTGGTCATGGGAAAGGGTTGGCCATTCTTAGTATTATAACACCTCACTTGACTCTCTCCCATTATTAGTTATCGAGATATTAACAACAGTGCAGTTAGGCCCTTTTGACAAACATTAAATATATATTTAAAACAGAGCGTCACCCCGAGTGCTAGGACCCCACATACAAGTCCCTAGCCTTATTGGTTCGCGAGATATTAACAAAAGTGTAGTTAGGCCCTTTGTTAAAATGTCAAAAATACATTCAAAAAGAGAGTGTCTGCCCAAGTCCAACGACACCTCACAGGTCAAAATCCCATCATGGGTTCAGGAAATATCATCAAAAGTGTAGTTAGGCCCCTTGTCAACATTTCAAAAAATACATTTAACAAGATGTTCAGTAAAGAACATATAGCCTACTTTCTCCTAAATGCATGGGTATTGTTATAACTCTTTGTCCTTTTCAAGGAGTATGATTGAATGTTTGTTGTAGTAGCTTGTTGAAATACAACGTGCTATAGGGATATTAAACATGAATATGAGTTGCCCTTTGCTAGTGCTACCTCTGTACCAAATTTCGTTCAATTCAGTTTCACCGTGTTTGAATTGATAGGGGAATCGATTTGCACACATACTTGGCCACCATCTGCAAAGTATTGGGCTGATGTTCTTGCAGTTTGGTCAGAATATGTTTCCCACATAAAGATACAGTGTTGCAAAATTTGGTAGAGACTAGATTATTAGGTTGGTCGTAATTACATTTTAGCTTTTAACATTTGGGTGGGCGCGATTACGTTTCCTTCAAGATAGCGGTGATATAAAACATGACACTGAGGTGCCCTTTGCTAGTGCTACCTCTGTACAATATTTCGTTCATTCGGTTCCACCGTGTTCGAATTAATAGGGGGAATCAATTTTGACATAAAGATGGCCGCCATCCGCAAACTATTAGGCTAATAACCTTTTAGATTAGTCAAAGGATGCTCCCTCCATAAAGGTATATTGTTGCAAAGTTTGGTAGAGATCGGATGGTTATGTTAGTCGTAATTTAACTTAAGCTTTGAACATTTGTGTTGCCACCATTACGTTTCTGTCAATATGGCGGCGATATAAAACATGACACTGAGATGCCCTTTGCTAGTGCTACCTCTGTACCAAATTTCGTTCCATTCGGTTTCACCGTGTTTGAATTAATAGGGGGAATTGATTTTCACACAAAGATGGCGCCATCCGCAAACTATTAAGCTAATGACCTATTCATTTGGTCAAAGGATGCTTCCTCTATAAGGGTATATTTTTGCAAAATTTGGTAGAGATCGGATGATTAGGTTAATCGTAATTTGATTTAAGCTTTGAACATTCGTGTGGCCGCCATTACGTTTCAGTCAAGATGGCGGCGATATAAAACATGACACTGAGGTGAAAGTTGTTAATACTACCTCTGTACCAAATTTCGTTCCATTCGGTTCCACCGTGTTCGAATTAATAGGGGGAATCGATTTTCACACAAAGATGGCCGCCATCCGCAAACTATTACGCTGATGACCTATAAGTTTGGTCAAGGGATGCTCCCCCCATAATGGTATGATGTTGCAAAATTTGGTAGAGATCGGATGATTAGGTTAGTCGTAATTTGATTTAAGCTTTGAAAATTTGTGTGGCCGCCATTACGTTTCCGTCAAGATTGCGGCGATATAAAACATGACACTGAGGTGCCCTTTGTTAGTACTACCTCTGTACCAAATTTCGTTCCATTCGGTTGCACCGTGTTCGAATTAATAGGGGAATCGATTTGCACACAAAGATGGCCGCCATCCGAAAACTATTACGCTGATGACCTATTAGATTGGCCAAAGGATGCTCCCTCCGTAAAGGTATGTAGTTGCAAAATTTGGTAGAGATCGGATGATTAGGTTAATCGTAATTTGATTTAATCTTTGAACATTCGTGTGGACGCCATTACGTTTCTGTCAAGATGGCGGCGATATAAAACATGACACTGAGGTGCCCTTTGCTAGTGCTACCTCTGTACCAAATTTCGTTCCATTCGGTTCCACCGTGTTCGAATTAATAGGGGGAATCAATTTTGACATAAAGATGGCCGCCATCCGCAAACTATTAGGCTAATAACCTTTAGGTTAGTCAAAGGATGCTCCCTCCATAAAGGTATATTGTTGCAAAGTTTGGTAGAGATCGGATGGTTATGTTAGTCGTAATTTAACTTAAGCTTTGAACATTTGTGTTGCCACCATTACGTTTCTGTCAATATGGCGGCGATATAAAACATGACACTGAGATGCCCTTTGCTAGTGCTACCTCTGTACCAAATTTCGTTCCATTCGGTTTCACCGTGTTTGAATTAATAGGGGGAATTGATTTTCACACAAAGATGGCCGCCATCCGCAAACTATTAAGCTAATGACCTATTCATTTGGTCAAAGGATGCTTCCTCTATAAGGGTATATTTTTGCAAAATTTGGTAGAGATCGGATGATTAGGTTAATCGTAATTTGATTTAAGCTTTGAACATTCGTGTGGCCGCCATTACGTTTCAGTCAAGATGGCGGCGATATAAAACATGACACTGAGGTGAATTTTGTTAGTACTACCTGTGTACCAAATTTCGTTCCATTCGGTTCCACCGTGTTCGAATTAATAGGGGGAATCGATTTTCAAACAAAGATGGCCGCCATCCGCAAACTATTACGCTGATGACCTATTAGTTTGGTCAAAGGATGCTCCCCCCCATAATGGTATGATGTTGCAAAATTTGGTAGAGATCGGATGATTAGGTTAGTCGTAATTTGATTTAAGCTTTGAACATTTGTGTGGCCGCCATTACGTTTCCGTCAAGATTGCGGCGATATAAAACATGACACTGAGGTGCCCTTTGTTAGTACTACCTCTGTACCAAATTTCGTTCCATTCGGTTGCACCGTGTTCGAATTAATAGGGCGAATCGATTTTCACACAAAGATGGCCGCCATCCGCAAACTATTACGCTGATGACCTATTAGATTGGCCAAAGGATGCTCCCTCCGTAAAGGTATGTAGTTGCAAAATTTGGTAGAGATCGGATGATTAGGTTAGTCGTAATTTGATTTAAGCTTTGAAAATTTGTGTGGCCGCCATTACGTTTCCGTCAAGATTGCGGCGATATAAAACATGACACTGAGGTGCCCTTTGTTAGTACTACCTCTGTACCAAATTTCGTTCCATTCGGTTGCACCGTGTTCGAATTAATAGGGCGAATCGATTTTCACACAAAGATGGCCGCCATCCGAAAACTATTACGCTGATGACCTATTAGATTGGCCAAAGGATGCTCCCTCCGTAAAGGTATGTAGTTGCAAAATTTGGTAGAGATCGGATGATTAGGTTAATCGTAATTTGATTTAATCTTTGAACATTCGTGTGGCCGCCATTACGTTTCTGTCAAGATGGCGGCGATATAAAACATGACACTGAGGTGCCCTTTGCTAGTGCTACCTCTGTACCAAATTTCGTTCCATTCGGTTCCACCGTGTTCGAATTAATAGGGGGAATCAATTTTGACATAAAGATGGCCGCCATCCGCAAACTATTAGGCTAATAACCTTTTAGATTAGTCAAAGGATGCTCCCTCCATAAAGGTATATTGTTGCAAAGTTTGGTAGAGATCGGATGGTTATGTTAGTCGTAATTTAACTTAAGCTTTGAACATTTGTGTTGCCACCATTACGTTTCTGTCAATATGGCGGCGATATAAAACATGACACTGAGATGCCCTTTGCTAGTGCTACCTCTGTACCAAATTTCGTTCCATTCGGTTTCACCGTGTTTGAATTAATAGGGGGAATTGATTTTCGCACAAAGATGGCGCCATCCGCAAACTATTAAGCTAATGACCTATTCATTTGGTCAAAGGATGCTTCCTCTATAAGGGTATATTTTTGCAAAATTTGGTAGAGATCGGATGTTTAGGTTAATCGTAATTTGATTTAAGCTTTGAACATTCGTGTGGCCGCCATTACGTTTCAGTCAAGATGGCGGCAATATAAAACATGACACTGAGGTGAATGTTGTTAATACTACCTCTGTACCAAATTTCGTTCCATTCGGTTCCACCGTGTTCGAATTAATAGGGGGGAATCGATTTTCACACAAAGATGGCCGCCATCCGCAAACTATTACGCTGATGACCTATTAGTTTGGTCAAGGGATGCTCCCCCCATAATGGTATGATGTTGCAAAATTTGGTAGAGATCGGATGATTAGGTTAGTCGTAATTTGATTTAAGCTTTGAAAATTTGTGTGGCCGCCATTACGTTTCCGTCAAGATTGCGGCGATATAAAACATGACACTGAGGTGCCCTTTGTTAGTACTACCTCTGTACCAAATTTCGTTCCATTCGGTTGCACCGTGTTCGAATTAATAGGGGAATCGATTTGCACACAAAGATGGCCGCCATCCGAAAACTATTACGCTGATGACCTATTAGATTGGCCAAAGGATGCTCCCTCCGTAAAGGTATGTAGTTGCAAAATTTGGTAGAGATCGGATGATTAGGTTAATCGTAATTTGATTTAATCTTTGAACATTCGTGTGGACGCCATTACGTTTCTGTCAAGATGGCGGCGATATAAAACATGACACTGAGGTGCCCTTTGCTAGTGCTACCTCTGTACCAAATTTCGTTCCATTCGGTTCCACCGTGTTCGAATTAATAGGGGGAATCAATTTTGACATAAAGATGGCCGCCATCCGCAAACTATTAGGCTAATAACCTTTAGGTTAGTCAAAGGATGCTCCCTCCATAAAGGTATATTGTTGCAAAGTTTGGTAGAGATCGGATGGTTATGTTAGTCGTAATTTAACTTAAGCTTTGAACATTTGTGTTGCCACCATTACGTTTCTGTCAATATGGCGGCGATATAAAACATGACACTGAGATGCCCTTTGCTAGTGCTACCTCTGTACCAAATTTCGTTCCATTCGGTTTCACCGTGTTTGAATTAATAGGGGGAATTGATTTTCACACAAAGATGGCCGCCATCCGCAAACTATTAAGCTAATGACCTATTCATTTGGTCAAAGGATGCTTCCTCTATAAGGGTATATTTTTGCAAAATTTGGTAGAGATCGGATGATTAGGTTAATCGTAATTTGATTTAAGCTTTGAACATTCGTGTGGCCGCCATTACGTTTCAGTCAAGATGGCGGCGATATAAAACATGACACTGAGGTGAATTTTGTTAGTACTACCTCTGTACCAAATTTCGTTCCATTCGGTTCCACCGTGTTCGAATTAATAGGGGGAATCGATTTTCAAACAAAGATGGCCGCCATCCGCAAACTATTACGCTGATGACCTATTAGTTTGGTCAAAGGATGCTCCCCCCCATAATGGTATGATGTTGCAAAATTTGGTAGAGATCGGATGATTAGGTTAGTCGTAATTTGATTTAAGCTTTGAACATTTGTGTGGCCGCCATTACGTTTCCGTCAAGATTGCGGCGATATAAAACATGACACTGAGGTGCCCTTTGTTAGTACTACCTCTGTACCAAATTTCGTTCCATTCGGTTGCACCGTGTTCGAATTAATAGGGCGAATCGATTTTCACACAAAGATGGCCGCCATCCGCAAACTATTACGCTGATGACCTATTAGATTGGCCAAAGGATGCTCCCTCCGTAAAGGTATGTAGTTGCAAAATTTGGTAGAGATCGGATGATTAGGTTAGTCGTAATTTGATTTAAGCTTTGAAAATTTGTGTGGCCGCCATTACGTTTCCGTCAAGATTGCGGCGATATAAAACATGACACTGAGGTGCCCTTTGTTAGTACTACCTCTGTACCAAATTTCGTTCCATTCGGTTGCACCGTGTTCGAATTAATAGGGCGAATCGATTTTCACACAAAGATGGCCGCCATCCGAAAACTATTACGCTGATGACCTATTAGATTGGCCAAAGGATGCTCCCTCCGTAAAGGTATGTAGTTGCAAAATTTGGTAGAGATCGGATGATTAGGTTAATCGTAATTTGATTTAATCTTTGAACATTCGTGTGGCCGCCATTACGTTTCTGTCAAGATGGCGGCGATATAAAACATGACACTGAGGTGCCCTTTGCTAGTGCTACCTCTGTACCAAATTTCGTTCCATTCGGTTCCACCGTGTTCGAATTAATAGGGGGAATCAATTTTGACATAAAGATGGCCGCCATCCGCAAACTATTAGGCTAATAACCTTTTAGATTAGTCAAAGGATGCTCCCTCCATAAAGGTATATTGTTGCAAAGTTTGGTAGAGATCGGATGGTTATGTTAGTCGTAATTTAACTTAAGCTTTGAACATTTGTGTGGCCGCCATTACGTTTCCGTCAAGATTGCGGCGATATAAAACATGACACTGAGGTGCCCTTTGTTAGTACTACCTCTGTACCAAATTTCGTTCCATTCGGTTGCACCGTGTTCGAATTAATAGGGCGAATCGATTTTCACACAAATATGGCCGCCATCCGCAAACTATTACGCTGATGACCTATTAGATTGGCCAAAGGATGCTCCCTCCGTAAAGGTATGTAGTTGCAAAATTTGGTAGAGATCGGATGATTAGGTTAGTCGTAATTTGATTTAAGCTTTGAAAATTTGTGTGGCCGCCATTACGTTTCCGTCAAGATTGCGGCGATATAAAACATGACACTGAGGTGCCCTTTGTTAGTACTACCTCTGTACCAAATTTCGTTCCATTCGGTTGCACCGTGTTCGAATTAATAGGGCGAATCGATTTTCACACAAAGATGGCCGCCATCCGAAAACTATTACGCTGATGACCTATTAGATTGGCCAAAGGATGCTCCCTCCGTAAAGGTATGTAGTTGCAAAATTTGGTAGAGATCGGATGATTAGGTTAATCGTAATTTGATTTAATCTTTGAACATTCGTGTGGCCGCCATTACGTTTCTGTCAAGATGGCGGCGATATAAAACATGACACTGAGGTGCCCTTTGCTAGTGCTACCTCTGTACCAAATTTCGTTCCATTCGGTTCCACCGTGTTCGAATTAATAGGGGGAATCAATTTTGACATAAAGATGGCCGCCATCCGCAAACTATTAGGCTAATAACCTTTTAGATTAGTCAAAGGATGCTCCCTCCATAAAGGTATATTGTTGCAAAGTTTGGTAGAGATCGGATGGTTATGTTAGTCGTAATTTAACTTAAGCTTTGAACATTTGTGTTGCCACCATTACGTTTCTGTCAATATGGCGGCGATATAAAACATGACACTGAGATGCCCTTTGCTAGTGCTACCTCTGTACCAAATTTCGTTCCATTCGGTTTCACCGTGTTTGAATTAATAGGGGGAATTGATTTTCACACAAAGATGGCGCCATCCGCAAACTATTAAGCTAATGACCTATTCATTTGGTCAAAGGATGCTTCCTCTATAAGGGTATATTTTTGCAAAATTTGGTAGAGATCGGATGATTAGGTTAATCGTAATTTGATTTAAGCTTTGAACATTCGTGTGGCCGCCATTACGTTTCCGTCAAGATTGCGGCGATATAAAACATGACACTGAGGTGCCCTTTGTTAGTACTACCTCTGTACCAAATTTCGTTCCATTCGGTTGCACCGTGTTCGAATTAATAGGGCGAATCGATTTTCACACAAAGATGGCCGCCATCCGCAAACTATTACGCTGATGACCTATTAGATTGGCCAAAGGATGCTCCCTCCGTAAAGGTATGTAGTTGCAAAATTTGGTAGAGATCGGATGATTAGGTTAGTCGTAATTTGATTTAAGCTTTGAAAATTTGTGTGGCCGCCATTACGTTTCCGTCAAGATTGCGGCGATATAAAACATGACACTGAGGTGCCCTTTGTTAGTACTACCTCTGTACCAAATTTCGTTCCATTCGGTTGCACCGTGTTCGAATTAATAGGGCGAATCGATTTTCACACAAAGATGGCCGCCATCCGAAAACTATTACGCTGATGACTTATTAGATTGGCCAAAGGATGCTCCCTCCGTAAAGGTATGTAGTTGCAAAATTTGGTAGAGATCGGATGATTAGGTTAATCGTAATTTGATTTAATCTTTGAACATTCGTGTGGACGCCATTTCGTTTCTGTCAAGATGGCGGCGATATAAAACATGACACTGAGGTGCCCTTTGCTAGTGCTACCTCTGTACCAAATTTCGTTCCATTCGGTTCCACCGTGTTCGAATTAATAGGGGGAATCAATTTTGACATAAAGATGGCCGCCATCCGCAAACTATTAGGCTAATAACCTTTAGGTTAGTCAAAGGATGCTCCCTCCATAAAGGTATATTGTTGCAAAGTTTGGTAGAGATCGGATGGTTATGTTAGTCGTAATTTAACTTAAGCTTTGAACATTTGTGTTGCCACCATTACGTTTCTGTCAATATGGCGGCGATATAAAACATGACACTGAGATGCCCTTTGCTAGTGCTACCTCTGTACCAAATTTCGTTCCATTCGGTTTCACCGTGTTTGAATTAATAGGGGGAATTGATTTTCACACAAAGATGGCCGCCATCCGCAAACTATTAAGCTAATGACCTATTCATTTGGTCAAAGGATGCTTCCTCTATAAGGGTATATTTTTGCAAAATTTGGTAGAGATCGGATGATTAGGTTAATCGTAATTTGATTTAAGCTTTGAACATTCGTGTGGCCGCCATTACGTTTCAGTCAAGATGGCGGCGATATAAAACATGACACTGAGGTGAATTTTGTTAGTACTACCTGTGTACCAAATTTCGTTCCATTCGGTTCCACCGTGTTCGAATTAATAGGGGGAATCGATTTTCAAACAAAGATGGCCGCCATCCGCAAACTATTACGCTGATGACCTATTAGTTTGGTCAAAGGATGCTCCCCCCCATAATGGTATGATGTTGCAAAATTTGGTAGAGATCGGATGATTAGGTTAGTCGTAATTTGATTTAAGCTTTGAACATTTGTGTGGCCGCCATTACGTTTCCGTCAAGATTGCGGCGATATAAAACATGACACTGAGGTGCCCTTTGTTAGTACTACCTCTGTACCAAATTTCGTTCCATTCGGTTGCACCGTGTTCGAATTAATAGGGCGAATCGATTTTCACACAAAGATGGCCGCCATCCGCAAACTATTACGCTGATGACCTATTAGATTGGCCAAAGGATGCTCCCTCCGTAAAGGTATGTAGTTGCAAAATTTGGTAGAGATCGGATGATTAGGTTAGTCGTAATTTGATTTAAGCTTTGAAAATTTGTGTGGCCGCCATTACGTTTCCGTCAAGATTGCGGCGATATAAAACATGACACTGAGGTGCCCTTTGTTAGTACTACCTCTGTACCAAATTTCGTTCCATTCGGTTGCACCGTGTTCGAATTAATAGGGCGAATCGATTTTCACACAAAGATGGCCGCCATCCGAAAACTATTACGCTGATGACCTATTAGATTGGCCAAAGGATGCTCCCTCCGTAAAGGTATGTAGTTGCAAAATTTGGTAGAGATCGGATGATTAGGTTAATCGTAATTTGATTTAACCTTTGAACATTCGTGTGGCCGCCATTACGTTTCTGTCAAGATGGCGGCGATATAAAACATGACACTGAGGTGCCCTTTGCTAGTGCTACCTCTGTACCAAATTTCGTTCCATTCGGTTCCACCGTGTTCGAATTAATAGGGGGAATCAATTTTGACATAAAGATGGCCGCCATCCGCAAACTATTAGGCTAATAACCTTTTAGATTAGTCAAAGGATGCTCCCTCCATAAAGGTATATTGTTGCAAAGTTTGGTAGAGATCGGATGGTTATGTTAGTCGTAATTTAACTTAAGCTTTGAACATTTGTGTGGCCGCCATTACGTTTCCGTCAAGATTGCGGCGATATAAAACATGACACTGAGGTGCCCTTTGTTAGTACTACCTCTGTACCAAATTTCGTTCCATTCGGTTGCACCGTGTTCGAATTAATAGGGCGAATCGATTTTCACACAAAGATGGCCGCCATCCGCAAACTATTACGCTGATGACCTATTAGATTGGCCAAAGGATGCTCCCTCCGTAAAGGTATGTAGTTGCAAAATTTGGTAGAGATCGGATGATTAGGTTAGTCGTAATTTGATTTAAGCTTTGAAAATTTGTGTGGCCGCCATTACGTTTCCGTCAAGATTGCGGCGATATAAAACATGACACTGAGGTGCCCTTTGTTAGTACTACCTCTGTACCAAATTTCGTTCCATTCGGTTGCACCGTGTTCGAATTAATAGGGCGAATCGATTTTCACACAAAGATGGCCGCCATCCGAAAACTATTACGCTGATGACCTATTAGATTGGCCAAAGGATGCTCCCTCCGTAAAGGTATGTAGTTGCAAAATTTGGTAGAGATCGGATGATTAGGTTAATCGTAATTTGATTTAATCTTTGAACATTCGTGTGGCCGCCATTACGTTTCTGTCAAGATGGCGGCGATATAAAACATGACACTGAGGTGCCCTTTGCTAGTGCTACCTCTGTACCAAATTTCGTTCCATTCGGTTCCACCGTGTTCGAATTAATAGGGGGAATCAATTTTGACATAAAGATGGCCGCCATCCGCAAACTATTAGGCTAATAACCTTTTAGATTAGTCAAAGGATGCTCCCTCCATAAAGGTATATTGTTGCAAAGTTTGGTAGAGATCGGATGGTTATGTTAGTCGTAATTTAACTTAAGCTTTGAACATTTGTGTTGCCACCATTACGTTTCTGTCAATATGGCGGCGATATAAAACATGACACTGAGATGCCCTTTGCTAGTGCTACCTCTGTACCAAATTTCGTTCCATTCGGTTTCACCGTGTTTGAATTAATAGGGGGAATTGATTTTCACACAAAGATGGCGCCATCCGCAAACTATTAAGCTAATGACCTATTCATTTGGTCAAAGGATGCTTCCTCTATAAGGGTATATTTTTGCAAAATTTGGTAGAGATCGGATGATTAGGTTAATCGTAATTTGATTTAAGCTTTGAACATTCGTGTGGCCGCCATTACGTTTCCGTCAAGATTGCGGCGATATAAAACATGACACTGAGGTGCCCTTTGTTAGTACTACCTCTGTACCAAATTTCGTTCCATTCGGTTGCACCGTGTTCGAATTAATAGGGCGAATCGATTTTCACACAAAGATGGCCGCCATCCGCAAACTATTACGCTGATGACCTATTAGATTGGCCAAAGGATGCTCCCTCCGTAAAGGTATGTAGTTGCAAAATTTGGTAGAGATCGGATGATTAGGTTAGTCGTAATTTGATTTAAGCTTTGAAAATTTGTGTGGCCGCCATTACGTTTCCGTCAAGATTGCGGCGATATAAAACATGACACTGAGGTGCCCTTTGTTAGTACTACCTCTGTACCAAATTTCGTTCCATTCGGTTGCACCGTGTTCGAATTAATAGGGCGAATCGATTTTCACACAAAGATGGCCGCCATCCGAAAACTATTACGCTGATGACCTATTAGATTGGCCAAAGGATGCTCCCTCCGTAAAGGTATGTAGTTGCAAAATTTGGTAGAGATCGGATGATTAGGTTAATCGTAATTTGATTTAATCTTTGAACATTCGTGTGGACGCCATTACGTTTCTGTCAAGATGGCGGCGATATAAAACATGACACTGAGGTGCCCTTTGCTAGTGCTACCTCTGTACCAAATTTCGTTCCATTCGGTTCCACCGTGTTCGAATTAATAGGGGGAATCAATTTTGACATAAAGATGGCCGCCATCCGCAAACTATTAGGCTAATAACCTTTAGGTTAGTCAAAGGATGCTCCCTCCATAAAGGTATATTGTTGCAAAGTTTGGTAGAGATCGGATGGTTATGTTAGTCGTAATTTAACTTAAGCTTTGAACATTTGTGTTGCCACCATTACGTTTCTGTCAATATGGCGGCGATATAAAACATGACACTGAGATGCCCTTTGCTAGTGCTACCTCTGTACCAAATTTCGTTCCATTCGGTTTCACCGTGTTTGAATTAATAGGGGGAATTGATTTTCGCACAAAGATGGCGCCATCCGCAAACTATTAAGCTAATGACCTATTCATTTGGTCAAAGGATGCTTCCTCTATAAGGGTATATTTTTGCAAAATTTGGTAGAGATCGGATGTTTAGGTTAATCGTAATTTGATTTAAGCTTTGAACATTCGTGTGGCCGCCATTACGTTTCAGTCAAGATGGCGGCAATATAAAACATGACACTGAGGTGAATGTTGTTAATACTACCTCTGTACCAAATTTCGTTCCATTCGGTTCCACCGTGT
The DNA here is from genome assembly GCA_946902985.2 of Meconema thalassinum. Taxonomy (NCBI): domain Eukaryota; kingdom Metazoa; phylum Arthropoda; class Insecta; order Orthoptera; family Tettigoniidae; genus Meconema; species Meconema thalassinum. Next base: position 223,428,794 of record OX336391.1, read on the forward strand.
TCGAATTAATAGGGGGGAATCGATTTTCACACAAAGATGGCCGCCATCCGCAAACTATTACGCTGATGACCTATTAGTTTGGTCAAGGGATGCTCCCCCCATAATGGTATGATGTTGCAAAATTTGGTAGAGATCGGATGATTAGGTTAGTCGTAATTTGATTTAAGCTTTGAAAATTTGTGTGGCCGCCATTACGTTTCCGTCAAGATTGCGGCGATATAAAACATGACACTGAGGTGCCCTTTGTTAGTACTACCTCTGTACCAAATTTCGTTCCATTCGGTTGCACCGTGTTCGAATTAATAGGGGAATCGATTTGCACACAAAGATGGCCGCCATCCGAAAACTATTACGCTGATGACCTATTAGATTGGCCAAAGGATGCTCCCTCCGTAAAGGTATGTAGTTGCAAAATTTGGTAGAGATCGGATGATTAGGTTAATCGTAATTTGATTTAATCTTTGAACATTCGTGTGGACGCCATTACGTTTCTGTCAAGATGGCGGCGATATAAAACATGACACTGAGGTGCCCTTTGCTAGTGCTACCTCTGTACCAAATTTCGTTCCATTCGGTTCCACCGTGTTCGAATTAATAGGGGGAATCAATTTTGACATAAAGATGGCCGCCATCCGCAAACTATTAGGCTAATAACCTTTAGGTTAGTCAAAGGATGCTCCCTCCATAAAGGTATATTGTTGCAAAGTTTGGTAGAGATCGGATGGTTATGTTAGTCGTAATTTAACTTAAGCTTTGAACATTTGTGTTGCCACCATTACGTTTCTGTCAATATGGCGGCGATATAAAACATGACACTGAGATGCCCTTTGCTAGTGCTACCTCTGTACCAAATTTCGTTCCATTCAGTTTCACCGTGTTTGAATTAATAGGGGGAATTGATTTTCACACAAAGATGGCCGCCATCCGCAAACTATTAAGCTAATGACCTATTCATTTGGTCAAAGGATGCTTCCTCTATAAGGGTATATTTTTGCAAAATTTGGTAGAGATCGGATGATTAGGTTAATCGTAATTTGATTTAAGCTTTGAACATTCGTGTGGCCGCCATTACGTTTCAGTCAAGATGGCGGCGATATAAAACATGACACTGAGGTGAATTTTGTTAGTACTACCTCTGTACCAAATTTCGTTCCATTCGGTTCCACCGTGTTCGAATTAATAGGGGGAATCGATTTTCAAACAAAGATGGCCGCCATCCGCAAACTATTACGCTGATGACCTATTAGTTTGGTCAAAGGATGCTCCCCCCCATAATGGTATGATGTTGCAAAATTTGGTAGAGATCGGATGATTAGGTTAGTCGTAATTTGATTTAAGCTTTGAACATTTGTGTGGCCGCCATTACGTTTCCGTCAAGATTGCGGCGATATAAAACATGACACTGAGGTGCCCTTTGTTAGTACTACCTCTGTACCAAATTTCGTTCCATTCGGTTGCACCGTGTTCGAATTAATAGGGCGAATCGATTTTCACACAAAGATGGCCGCCATCCGCAAACTATTACGCTGATGACCTATTAGATTGGCCAAAGGATGCTCCCTCCGTAAAGGTATGTAGTTGCAAAATTTGGTAGAGATCGGATGATTAGGTTAGTCGTAATTTGATTTAAGCTTTGAAAATTTGTGTGGCCGCCATTACGTTTCCGTCAAGATTGCGGCGATATAAAACATGACACTGAGGTGCCCTTTGTTAGTACTACCTCTGTACCAAATTTCGTTCCATTCGGTTGCACCGTGTTCGAATTAATAGGGCGAATCGATTTTCACACAAAGATGGCCGCCATCCGAAAACTATTACGCTGATGACCTATTAGATTGGCCAAAGGATGCTCCCTCCGTAAAGGTATGTAGTTGCAAAATTTGGTAGAGATCGGATGATTAGGTTAATCGTAATTTGATTTAATCTTTGAACATTCGTGTGGCCGCCATTACGTTTCTGTCAAGATGGCGGCGATATAAAACATGACACTGAGGTGCCCTTTGCTAGTGCTACCTCTGTACCAAATTTCGTTCCATTCGGTTCCACCGTGTTCGAATTAATAGGGGGAATCAATTTTGACATAAAGATGGCCGCCATCCGCAAACTATTAGGCTAATAACCTTTTAGATTAGTCAAAGGATGCTCCCTCCATAAAGGTATATTGTTGCAAAGTTTGGTAGAGATCGGATGGTTATGTTAGTCGTAATTTAACTTAAGCTTTGAACATTTGTGTGGCCGCCATTACGTTTCCGTCAAGATTGCGGCGATATAAAACATGACACTGAGGTGCCCTTTGTTAGTACTACCTCTGTACCAAATTTCGTTCCATTCGGTTGCACCGTGTTCGAATTAATAGGGCGAATCGATTTTCACACAAATATGGCCGCCATCCGCAAACTATTACGCTGATGACCTATTAGATTGGCCAAAGGATGCTCCCTCCGTAAAGGTATGTAGTTGCAAAATTTGGTAGAGATCGGATGATTAGGTTAGTCGTAATTTGATTTAAGCTTTGAAAATTTGTGTGGCCGCCATTACGTTTCCGTCAAGATTGCGGCGATATAAAACATGACACTGAGGTGCCCTTTGTTAGTACTACCTCTGTACCAAATTTCGTTCCATTCGGTTGCACCGTGTTCGAATTAATAGGGCGAATCGATTTTCACACAAAGATGGCCGCCATCCGAAAACTATTACGCTGATGACCTATTAGATTGGCCAAAGGATGCTCCCTCCGTAAAGGTATGTAGTTGCAAAATTTGGTAGAGATCGGATGATTAGGTTAATCGTAATTTGATTTAATCTTTGAACATTCGTGTGGCCGCCATTACGTTTCTGTCAAGATGGCGGCGATATAAAACATGACACTGAGGTGCCCTTTGCTAGTGCTACCTCTGTACCAAATTTCGTTCCATTCGGTTCCACCGTGTTCGAATTAATAGGGGGAATCAATTTTGACATAAAGATGGCCGCCATCCGCAAACTATTAGGCTAATAACCTTTTAGATTAGTCAAAGGATGCTCCCTCCATAAAGGTATATTGTTGCAAAGTTTGGTAGAGATCGGATGGTTATGTTAGTCGTAATTTAACTTAAGCTTTGAACATTTGTGTTGCCACCATTACGTTTCTGTCAATATGGCGGCGATATAAAACATGACACTGAGATGCCCTTTGCTAGTGCTACCTCTGTACCAAATTTCGTTCCATTCGGTTTCACCGTGTTTGAATTAATAGGGGGAATTGATTTTCACACAAAGATGGCGCCATCCGCAAACTATTAAGCTAATGACCTATTCATTTGGTCAAAGGATGCTTCCTCTATAAGGGTATATTTTTGCAAAATTTGGTAGAGATCGGATGATTAGGTTAATCGTAATTTGATTTAAGCTTTGAACATTCGTGTGGCCGCCATTACGTTTCCGTCAAGATTGCGGCGATATAAAACATGACACTGAGGTGCCCTTTGTTAGTACTACCTCTGTACCAAATTTCGTTCCATTCGGTTGCACCGTGTTCGAATTAATAGGGCGAATCGATTTTCACACAAAGATGGCCGCCATCCGCAAACTATTACGCTGATGACCTATTAGATTGGCCAAAGGATGCTCCCTCCGTAAAGGTATGTAGTTGCAAAATTTGGTAGAGATCGGATGATTAGGTTAGTCGTAATTTGATTTAAGCTTTGAAAATTTGTGTGGCCGCCATTACGTTTCCGTCAAGATTGCGGCGATATAAAACATGACACTGAGGTGCCCTTTGTTAGTACTACCTCTGTACCAAATTTCGTTCCATTCGGTTGCACCGTGTTCGAATTAATAGGGCGAATCGATTTTCACACAAAGATGGCCGCCATCCGAAAACTATTACGCTGATGACTTATTAGATTGGCCAAAGGATGCTCCCTCCGTAAAGGTATGTAGTTGCAAAATTTGGTAGAGATCGGATGATTAGGTTAATCGTAATTTGATTTAATCTTTGAACATTCGTGTGGACGCCATTACGTTTCTGTCAAGATGGCGGCGATATAAAACATGACACTGAGGTGCCCTTTGCTAGTGCTACCTCTGTACCAAATTTCGTTCCATTCGGTTCCACCGTGTTCGAATTAATAGGGGGAATCAATTTTGACATAAAGATGGCCGCCATCCGCAAACTATTAGGCTAATAACCTTTAGGTTAGTCAAAGGATGCTCCCTCCATAAAGGTATATTGTTGCAAAGTTTGGTAGAGATCGGATGGTTATGTTAGTCGTAATTTAACTTAAGCTTTGAACATTTGTGTTGCCACCATTACGTTTCTGTCAATATGGCGGCGATATAAAACATGACACTGAGATGCCCTTTGCTAGTGCTACCTCTGTACCAAATTTCGTTCCATTCGGTTTCACCGTGTTTGAATTAATAGGGGGAATTGATTTTCACACAAAGATGGCCGCCATCCGCAAACTATTAAGCTAATGACCTATTCATTTGGTCAAAGGATGCTTCCTCTATAAGGGTATATTTTTGCAAAATTTGGTAGAGATCGGATGATTAGGTTAATCGTAATTTGATTTAAGCTTTGAACATTCGTGTGGCCGCCATTACGTTTCAGTCAAGATGGCGGCGATATAAAACATGACACTGAGGTGAATTTTGTTAGTACTACCTGTGTACCAAATTTCGTTCCATTCGGTTCCACCGTGTTCGAATTAATAGGGGGAATCGATTTTCAAACAAAGATGGCCGCCATCCGCAAACTATTACGCTGATGACCTATTAGTTTGGTCAAAGGATGCTCCCCCCCATAATGGTATGATGTTGCAAAATTTGGTAGAGATCGGATGATTAGGTTAGTCGTAATTTGATTTAAGCTTTGAACATTTGTGTGGCCGCCATTACGTTTCCGTCAAGATTGCGGCGATATAAAACATGACACTGAGGTGCCCTTTGTTAGTACTACCTCTGTACCAAATTTCGTTCCATTCGGTTGCACCGTGTTCGAATTAATAGGGCGAATCGATTTTCACACAAAGATGGCCGCCATCCGCAAACTATTACGCTGATGACCTATTAGATTGGCCAAAGGATGCTCCCTCCGTAAAGGTATGTAGTTGCAAAATTTGGTAGAGATCGGATGATTAGGTTAGTCGTAATTTGATTTAAGCTTTGAAAATTTGTGTGGCCGCCATTACGTTTCCGTCAAGATTGCGGCGATATAAAACATGACACTGAGGTGCCCTTTGTTAGTACTACCTCTGTACCAAATTTCGTTCCATTCGGTTGCACCGTGTTCGAATTAATAGGGCGAATCGATTTTCACACAAAGATGGCCGCCATCCGAAAACTATTACGCTGATGACCTATTAGATTGGCCAAAGGATGCTCCCTCCGTAAAGGTATGTAGTTGCAAAATTTGGTAGAGATCGGATGATTAGGTTAATCGTAATTTGATTTAACCTTTGAACATTCGTGTGGCCGCCATTACGTTTCTGTCAAGATGGCGGCGATATAAAACATGACACTGAGGTGCCCTTTGCTAGTGCTACCTCTGTACCAAATTTCGTTCCATTCGGTTCCACCGTGTTCGAATTAATAGGGGGAATCAATTTTGACATAAAGATGGCCGCCATCCGCAAACTATTAGGCTAATAACCTTTTAGATTAGTCAAAGGATGCTCCCTCCATAAAGGTATATTGTTGCAAAGTTTGGTAGAGATCGGATGGTTATGTTAGTCGTAATTTAACTTAAGCTTTGAACATTTGTGTGGCCGCCATTACGTTTCCGTCAAGATTGCGGCGATATAAAACATGACACTGAGGTGCCCTTTGTTAGTACTACCTCTGTACCAAATTTCGTTCCATTCGGTTGCACCGTGTTCGAATTAATAGGGCGAATCGATTTTCACACAAAGATGGCCGCCATCCGCAAACTATTACGCTGATGACCTATTAGATTGGCCAAAGGATGCTCCCTCCGTAAAGGTATGTAGTTGCAAAATTTGGTAGAGATCGGATGATTAGGTTAGTCGTAATTTGATTTAAGCTTTGAAAATTTGTGTGGCCGCCATTACGTTTCCGTCAAGATTGCGGCGATATAAAACATGACACTGAGGTGCCCTTTGTTAGTACTACCTCTGTACCAAATTTCGTTCCATTCGGTTGCACCGTGTTCGAATTAATAGGGCGAATCGATTTTCACACAAAGATGGCCGCCATCCGAAAACTATTACGCTGATGACCTATTAGATTGGCCAAAGGATGCTCCCTCCGTAAAGGTATGTAGTTGCAAAATTTGGTAGAGATCGGATGATTAGGTTAATCGTAATTTGATTTAATCTTTGAACATTCGTGTGGCCGCCATTACGTTTCTGTCAAGATGGCGGCGATATAAAACATGACACTGAGGTGCCCTTTGCTAGTGCTACCTCTGTACCAAATTTCGTTCCATTCGGTTCCACCGTGTTCGAATTAATAGGGGGAATCAATTTTGACATAAAGATGGCCGCCATCCGCAAACTATTAGGCTAATAACCTTTTAGATTAGTCAAAGGATGCTCCCTCCATAAAGGTATATTGTTGCAAAGTTTGGTAGAGATCGGATGGTTATGTTAGTCGTAATTTAACTTAAGCTTTGAACATTTGTGTTGCCACCATTACGTTTCTGTCAATATGGCGGCGATATAAAACATGACACTGAGATGCCCTTTGCTAGTGCTACCTCTGTACCAAATTTCGTTCCATTCGGTTTCACCGTGTTTGAATTAATAGGGGGAATTGATTTTCACACAAAGATGGCGCCATCCGCAAACTATTAAGCTAATGACCTATTCATTTGGTCAAAGGATGCTTCCTCTATAAGGGTATATTTTTGCAAAATTTGGTAGAGATCGGATGATTAGGTTAATCGTAATTTGATTTAAGCTTTGAACATTCGTGTGGCCGCCATTACGTTTCCGTCAAGATTGCGGCGATATAAAACATGACACTGAGGTGCCCTTTGTTAGTACTACCTCTGTACCAAATTTCGTTCCATTCGGTTGCACCGTGTTCGAATTAATAGGGCGAATCGATTTTCACACAAAGATGGCCGCCATCCGCAAACTATTACGCTGATGACCTATTAGATTGGCCAAAGGATGCTCCCTCCGTAAAGGTATGTAGTTGCAAAATTTGGTAGAGATCGGATGATTAGGTTAGTCGTAATTTGATTTAAGCTTTGAAAATTTGTGTGGCCGCCATTACGTTTCCGTCAAGATTGCGGCGATATAAAACATGACACTGAGGTGCCCTTTGTTAGTACTACCTCTGTACCAAATTTCGTTCCATTCGGTTGCACCGTGTTCGAATTAATAGGGCGAATCGATTTTCACACAAAGATGGCCGCCATCCGAAAACTATTACGCTGATGACCTATTAGATTGGCCAAAGGATGCTCCCTCCGTAAAGGTATGTAGTTGCAAAATTTGGTAGAGATCGGATGATTAGGTTAATCGTAATTTGATTTAATCTTTGAACATTCGTGTGGACGCCATTACGTTTCTGTCAAGATGGCGGCGATATAAAACATGACACTGAGGTGCCCTTTGCTAGTGCTACCTCTGTACCAAATTTCGTTCCATTCGGTTCCACCGTGTTCGAATTAATAGGGGGAATCAATTTTGACATAAAGATGGCCGCCATCCGCAAACTATTAGGCTAATAACCTTTAGGTTAGTCAAAGGATGCTCCCTCCATAAAGGTATATTGTTGCAAAGTTTGGTAGAGATCGGATGGTTATGTTAGTCGTAATTTAACTTAAGCTTTGAACATTTGTGTTGCCACCATTACGTTTCTGTCAATATGGCGGCGATATAAAACATGACACTGAGATGCCCTTTGCTAGTGCTACCTCTGTACCAAATTTCGTTCCATTCGGTTTCACCGTGTTTGAATTAATAGGGGGAATTGATTTTCACACAAAGATGGCCGCCATCCGCAAACTATTAAGCTAATGACCTATTCATTTGGTCAAAGGATGCTTCCTCTATAAGGGTATATTTTTGCAAAATTTGGTAGAGATCGGATGATTAGGTTAATCGTAATTTGATTTAAGCTTTGAACATTCGTGTGGCCGCCATTACGTTTCAGTCAAGATGGCGGCGATATAAAACATGACACTGAGGTGAATTTTGTTAGTACTACCTGTGTACCAAATTTCGTTCCATTCGGTTCCACCGTGTTCGAATTAATAGGGGGAATCGATTTTCAAACAAAGATGGCCGCCATCCGCAAACTATTACGCTGATGACCTATTAGTTTGGTCAAAGGATGCTCCCCCCCATAATGGTATGATGTTGCAAAATTTGGTAGAGATCGGATGATTAGGTTAGTCGTAATTTGATTTAAGCTTTGAACATTTGTGTGGCCGCCATTACGTTTCCGTCAAGATTGCGGCGATATAAAACATGACACTGAGGTGCCCTTTGTTAGTACTACCTCTGTACCAAATTTCGTTCCATTCGGTTGCACCGTGTTCGAATTAATAGGGCGAATCGATTTTCACACAAAGATGGCCGCCATCCGCAAACTATTACGCTGATGACCTATTAGATTGGCCAAAGGATGCTCCCTCCGTAAAGGTATGTAGTTGCAAAATTTGGTAGAGATCGGATGATTAGGTTAGTCGTAATTTGATTTAAGCTTTGAAAATTTGTGTGGCCGCCATTACGTTTCCGTCAAGATTGCGGCGATATAAAACATGACACTGAGGTGCCCTTTGTTAGTACTACCTCTGTACCAAATTTCGTTCCATTCGGTTGCACCGTGTTCGAATTAATAGGGCGAATCGATTTTCACACAAAGATGGCCGCCATCCGAAAACTATTACGCTGATGACCTATTAGATTGGCCAAAGGATGCTCCCTCCGTAAAGGTATGTAGTTGCAAAATTTGGTAGAGATCGGATGATTAGGTTAATCGTAATTTGATTTAATCTTTGAACATTCGTGTGGCCGCCATTACGTTTCTGTCAAGATGGCGGCGATATAAAACATGACACTGAGGTGCCCTTTGCTAGTGCTACCTCTGTACCAAATTTCGTTCCATTCGGTTCCACCGTGTTCGAATTAATAGGGGGAATCAATTTTGACATAAAGATGGCCGCCATCCGCAAACTATTAGGCTAATACCCTTTTAGATTAGTCAAAGGATGCTCCCTCCATAAAGGTATATTGTTGCAAAGTTTGGTAGAGATCGGATGGTTATGTTAGTCGTAATTTAACTTAAGCTTTGAACATTTGTGTTGCCACCATTACGTTTCTGTCAATATGGCGGCGATATAAAACATGACACTGAGATGCCCTTTGCTAGTGCTACCTCTGTACCAAATTTCGTTCCATTCGGTTTCACCGTGTTTGAATTAATAGGGGGAATTGATTTTCACACAAAGATGGCGCCATCCGCAAACTATTAAGCTAATGACCTATTCATTTGGTCAAAGGATGCTTCCTCTATAAGGGTATATTTTTGCAAAATTTGGTAGAGATCGGATGATTAGGTTAATCGTAATTTGATTTAAGCTTTGAACATTCGTGTGGCCGCCATTACGTTTCAGTCAAGATGGCGGCGATATAAAACATGACACTGAGGTGAATTTTGTTAATACTACCTCTGTACCAAATTTCGTTCCATTCGGTTCCACCGTGTTCGAATTAATAGGGGGAATCGATTTTCACACAAAGATGGCCGCCATCCGCAAACTATTACGCTGATGACCTATTAGTTTGGTCAAAGGATGCTCCCCCCCATAATGGTATGATGTTGCAAAATTTGGTAGAGATCGGATGATTAGGTTAGTCGTAATTTGATTTAAGCTTTGAACATTTGTGTGGCCGCCATTACGTTTCCGTCAAGATTGCGGCGATATAAAACATGACACTGAGGTGCCCTTTGTTAGTACTACCTCTGTACCAAATTTCGTTCCATTCGGTTGCACCGTGTTCGAATTAATAGGGCGAATCGATTTTCACACAAAGATGGCCGCCATCCGCAAACTATTACGCTGATGACCTATTAGATTGGCCAAAGGATGCTCCCTCCGTAAAGGTATGTAGTTGCAAAATTTGGTAGAGATCGGATGATTAGGTTAATCGTAAGTTGATTTAATCTTTGAACATTCGTGTGGCCGCCATTACGTTTCTGTCAAGATGGCGGCGATATAAAACATGACACTGAGGTGCCCTTTGCTAGTGCTACCTCTGTACCAAATTTCGTTCCATTCTGTTCCACCGTGTTCGAATTAATAGGGGGAATCAATTTTGACATAAAGATGGCCGCCATCCGCAAACTATTAGGCTAATAACCATTTAGATTAGTCAAAGGATGCTCCCTCCATAAAGGTATATTGTTGCAAAGTTTGGTAGAGATCGGATGGTTATGTTAGTCGTAATTTAACTTAAGCTTTGAACATTTGTGTGGCCGCCATTACGTTTCTGTCAATATGGCGGCGATATAAAACATGACACTGAGATGCCCTTTGCTAGTGCTACCTCTGTACCAAATTTCGTTCCATTCGGTTTCACCGTGTTTGAATTAATAGGGGGAATTGATTTTCACACAAAGATGGCCGCCATCCGCAAACTATTAAGCTAATGACCTATTCATTTGGTCAAAGGATGCTTCCTCTATAAGGGTATATTTTTGCAAAATCTGGTAGAGATCGGATGATTAGGTTAATCGTAATTTGATTTAAGCTTTGAACATTTGTGTGGCCGCCATTACGTTTTCGTCAAGATGGCGGCGATATAAAACATGACACTGAGGTGCCTTTTGTTAGTACTACCTCTGTACCAAATTTCGTTCCATTCGGTTGCACCGTGTTCGAAATAATAGGGGGAATCGATTTTCACACAAAGATGGCCGCCATCCGCAAACTGTTACGCTGATGACCTATTTGTTTGGTCAAAGGATGCTCCCCCCCATAAAGGTATGTTGTTGCAAAATTTGGTAGAGATCGGATGATTAGGTTAGTCGTAATTTGATTTAAGCTTTGAACATTTGTGTGGCCGCCATTACGTTTCCGTCAAGATGGCGGCGATATAAGACATGACACCGAGGTGCCTTTTGTTAGTACTACCTCTGTACCAAATTTCGTTCCATTCGGTTGCACCGTGTTCGAATTAATAGGGGGAATCGATTTTCACACAAAGATGGCCGCCATCCGCAAACTATTACGCTGATGACCTATTGGTTTGGTCAAAGGATGCTCCCCCCATAAACTTTGGTAGAGATCGGATGATTAGGTTAGTCGTAATTTGATTTAAGCTTTGAATATTTGTGTGGCCGCCATTACGTTTCCGTCAAGATGGCGGCGATATAAAACATGACACTGAGGTGTCCTTTGCTAGTGCCACCTTTGTACCAAATTTCGTTCAGTTCGCATTCACCGTGTTCGAATTGATAGGGGGGGGACAGACATTCAGAGTACACACACTCTCACACACACACACACACACAGACTCACACACACACATACACACACACACAGACTCACACACACACATACACACACACAGACAGACACACTCTTTTTTCGCCCTGTGTTGATCTCATAAGTCTACTTTCATTTTTTGCAAAAATCGAAAGTAGTCTAAAAAGGGAATGTCATCCCATGTGCTACGACCCCTCATACAAGTCCCTAGCCTTATTGGTTCACGAGATATTAACAAAACTGTACTTAGGCCCTTTTGATAAAAATCAAAAATAAATTGAAAAACGGGGCGTCATACCAAGTCCAACGACCCCTCATACAAGTCCCTAGCTTTATTGGTTCATGAGATATTAAAAAGCCAATGACCTATTAGTTTTGGATCTTTTGGTTATTTTTTTAAATAACTCATCTATAAATCATTATTTAAAAAGTCCGCCCTCTTACGAAAACCCCAAGTGCGCATGCGTAAAAACAGAAAACAAATATGTTAATTCATAGTAGCAATCGGCTCTTCACATGCGTTTCATGTGGAACAACGTTTAATTTCATCATATCATTAGGGACCAGTCCAAAGGGACTGGTCCAAAGGGATCAGTCAAAAGGGACTCATCAACAAGGACTCGTCCACAAGGACCTGTCAACAAGGACCTGTCCACAAGGACCTGTCAACAAGGACTTGTCCACAAGGACCTGTCAACAAGGACTCGTCCACAATGACCCGGCAACAATGACCCGTCAACCTTAACCCATCCACAGGGATCCACTCCCCCACCCTCTTACAAAAGCCCTAAGTGGGCATGCGTAAAAAACAAAAATAAGCATGTTAATTCATAGTGGCTTTCCACCGCAGACATGTCTCTTGTGTAGAACAACGTTTCATTCCATATGAGCATTCAAAATTCACCCCCTAGTAGGGGTAGGTTTTTATTTTGGGGTTGAAATATGTTGTCCATTGGAAAGGGGGTGTCAGCGCGAGTTCAATGACACCTCATTCGTCAAAATCCGACCATGCGTTCGAGAGATATCGGGCTGCCGCCATCTTGTGAGGTGGGGAGGTGGAGTTGGGTGTAGAACTCTCACAAAACCACTACTTACTGTCACTGTATTCATTTATGTCAATGATCTGGTTCCTCTTCTTGAGAACCAGTACCGAAACATGTAAGCCGGTCACGTAGATAATTCACTGCGAGTGTTACGGTATATCGTACATCTCTTTTCTATTTTATTCCTCTCATTCCTTTAAAGTATCAATTTTTCCCATTCGTTGAAAAGTTGCATGTGCCGGTAGTCGCTTCTATGTTCATCATCACTTTGTAGAAGATGTTTTGCGTCAGAAGAAAAGACAACTGGATGCTCAGGAACGTTAACGATATATCGATTGCGAAATCCGAAAGCTTCTCTTGGAGGAATTGCTTCAGACATTTATCGTACAGATTAAACCTGAACAAGACGAAACTTTTAACCAGATAGCGATCTATGTGGGAGCTCTTTGGCAAAAAATAATCAAGTCTTTCCCGAAATGTGAGTCCTAAAAATAACTTTTTCTACTATTTTCTAAGTTTCATATGTCAGTTATGTAGTAATTTTCAATATCAACCTGATCAGTAGGGCAAATTACCTAGATGTTACGCCCTCAACGTCATTGGGGGCAAATGTCCTAGATTTTAAGTCCATTATATTTCTAATCACCACCACATAAAGTCTTCTACGACTGAGATGTAACGAATTCTGGGACCGCTAACGACATATCTCGACTCGGACTGAAGACAAATATCACGAGAATGATCATTATTTTACAGAGCCTTCCCATAGTGACTTAAGTATAAACATTGTCACTGGGTTTGATAATGTTAGAAATGAATACATAAATAAATGTAATTTATGACGTTAAATGTTAAGGAGACTGAAATATTATCATCATTCCACCGGGCGAAGCCGGGTACTACTGCTAGTAATACATATAATACAGATGACCTCGTAGTTCCGCCCCTTGAAACCACAATAACTAACTAAAATAACTCGCTTAATATACAAAATAGGGGAGGAGGCATATTATTTGTACATAAAAGCGTGCTATTTTGCGATAAATATCACATGTAATAGTAGCCTCCGTGGCTTAGGCGGCAGCACGCCGGCCTCTCACCACTGGGTCCGTGGTTCAAATCCCGGTCACTCCATGTGAGATTTTTGCTGGACAAAGCGGAGGCAGACAGGTTTTTATACGGGTACTCCAGTTTTGCCTGTCACAATTTCATTCCAGCAACACTCTCCACTATCATTTCATTTCATCTGTCATTCATTTAATCATTGCCCCAGGGGAGTGTGACAGGCCTCGGCAACCGGCACAGTTCATATCCTCGCCGCTAGATGGAGGCATCATTCATTCCATTCCCTGACCCGGTCGGTCGACTGGAAGCAGGCTGTGGATTTTCATTTCCTAACATGTAATGTTTCTTTCATGTTAGGGTGTATAAAGACTTGTTTTTCCACCTAATGTAATTGGGCACAATTTGTGTTGACCGACTGAAAAGCTTTCTATAATAGAACTTGGCAACACTGAAAAATGGCTTCTAATAGGCCTACTTGAAGGCATTAAAATTATATAGACAGCTTTGTAGCCGGCATTTGCTTGGTGATGAAAATTTAGAGATTTGAACCCATTCTAGCCTAGCAGTACGTGAATACCTGTGCGATGTCTCCCGACTGAGTAAGTAAACATTGCAAATAGAAGTTTATATAGCATCCTAATGTTTTGTTTATTTATTGACATATTACTACGTTGTGTTTTCTAAATTGTACACACCTGTATATACACTTTCACAATTCATAAAACCGTTAAGACAAAACAAATCTAACTTATAACGAGATTCAATTACGAATCGTAATAAATACACCAAAGACATACGACTACAATACAGTAGTAGCGTAATTATTTTAATGTATATTTTAACCTCGGCACAGTGATCAGGATCTGATGAGGGTCGAAACGCGTAATCTTCAATTGCCACATTTAATTGCAACAATTAACTAACACATGCATTTCTTTCTCCAGCAGTGTATTTACATTTTTTGGGCACAATCGTATTGACCAACTGTAGAGCTACAAATTACATTAGTGAAAATGGGAAACCACGAAAGTCTTTTCAGGAGGCCGAGGTTATATATTTGTCTACTCTTCTATGAATAGCAATATCTCTCAGATAATTTTTCCCATGTCCCGGTAATTGGGATTATTTTGTGTTGACCGACTGAAGAGTAGCAATATCATTGTTAACAAGGCAACACTGTAAAAAATGGATTCAAAGCTCTGTATGATTGTAGCCGTGTCGTCAGACTGCAGCAACATGATACTGGGGAGAACCACGCAGATCCACCCCGGACATCATTTCTTGATTTTGTTACGCTGCGCAGGATCGAATCCTGGCGCAGTCAGGGTGCGCAAATGCGAGGGAGCCGTATCAGTAGATTTACTGGCACGATAAAGAGCCCCTTCTGGGCAAAATACTGGCGCCCCGGCGTCTCTAAAAGCCACAGTTTTTAAAAGGGACGTAAAGACAATAACATAAGAATTATTAATTAATATGTTACGCTGCTCAACCTGTGTAAACACAGGCGTGCTATTAGTTTACTTGACATGTTCAAATAATGTAACTACAGCATTTTCTTTTCCGCTAAACCACACACTCTTATTATGCCCTATTTCACGTCCCCCCAGCTCTTCCTCCGTCGGGAATCATAAGTTCTTGGCTGCCAAGTCAGCTGTGTTCAGCTTTCGTGCACTGACACTGACGATTTGTTATTTTTGTTCACTCAATATTTTTAGAAGGGATTTATGGGAATATTGAACTATCAAGACTCAAAATATCGAAACTCTACTGCGCCATAGTGGGATGGAAACCTCAGTCCACGTCCATAGATACCCATTTTATTTCTGGTCCAAATACTGTAGTTACCGCTGGTCACACTACTACAAAAACACAGGTTATCAAACAACATTAGTGAACTCATTGGTCCTAGTCTGTGAAATGTGAAACAACAAGAACATTAATTCCAAATGCGAGGTTTGTTCAACTGAAATCCGTTCAGAACATTCTACGTGATGTGTTGTGGTTAAGGTAGGATATGCGCATACACCAGTGGAGTTGAGTGTATGGCTCAGGCGCTGTGGTCGGATACTTGCGCTTTGCTTAGTTTGTAGACACGTATCATTACATCAAGATGGCTGGTGTGATTCAGAATCCGTCCAAGCAAGCCCAACGAGTAGTAATCCAGAGGGTTGCAAGCCAGTGAAGATTCATAGTGGAATGGTTGCTGTATACGAAGAAAAGTGCTAGTCAATGATAATAACAGTTACGGAATGGTCGTGGATGTTTTGTGAGAGAACGACGGATTTGCCGCGTTCAGCGACTTTGATCTGATTGGGTCGTTGAAGAAATTTCTAAAGGAACAAAGAAGTACGAATATGAAACGTAGTAACGGATTGGTTCGAGCAGCAATCAAAATCATTCCTCGTGGGCGGCATTCACAGCCTATCCAAGCAATGGGATACCGGCCTCACAGACCTGACGACAAAGAGAGGCAATTTTCTTAATTTTGCAACATTAAAATAAATAGGTCTTTTATCGGTGCTTAATGCTTTAATATTTATCAGTAATAATTACCACACTTACTAAGTGTTCAGACGAGTTTTCTTGTATTTTGTTTTTGGGGGCACAGACTGTCTGTGGGTGTCACTGTAGGTTTGGTAGAGGTTTGTAGAGCAATTTGTCTTGCATATTTGCATCTTATGATGCTCGCTTGACGAGAGAAACATGTCATCCCTTAGTTTTCTTCTTCAATAGTCCGTAACAATATTTATAAATATTAATCTCATGTAATTTATTTCAGGTTAATTTTCACCTACTCCAATAATTGGAATGATTTTTTGTTTTGACCGACTGAAAGCTATGAAATTGATCCATTTAATTTGTTAAGTGCCCCCGGATTCCTAGAAACCACGATCTGCTACCAAAACTGTACCAGTAATTGTCCCCAACATTCGTCAAGGAGCAAAAACTGAGCAGCGACCTGTCTCCAAGGAATCCAGTCACTGCTACCATGTGAAAACCTTGAAGAGGGGTCATTTCAGGACTTGCCTGTGAAGTGGACGTGAGTCCTTACGAAGAGGCCGTAGGCCTTGCGAATGAAGAAACGAGTATTCCAAGGCAAAATATAATGTATTCAGAAAACAAGTAGTTCCGTGAAGAACTATACAGCCTATTTTCATATATCCTATTTATGTTAAATGCCACTATCAAAATACAAAATTTCAGTTTGATTGCTGTAATGGATTCGTAGATATTGAGAGCCGTCTAAATATTTCGGATTTTTAAATTTTAAATTTTTATATTTATGTAGGTCTTAGAGTTATGTACTATTACATGAAGATTATTGTGTACGTGTAGCATTCAAACTTCAATCGCATGATTAGGACACAAGAAGTAACAAGGAGATTTTAAAATTTCGCACAGCTGCCATCTTTTGGTTATGGAAACAATTGAAAAAAATTAGATGCCAGTGGATAACATTCGTATAAGGATTTACTGTAGCAAGTTTCACTGCACTCGGCTGGTTAAATTGCGAGAAACGTCCATGTGAGTATTTATACTTCGCGTCGCCGCCATGTTGGATTTGTGATCACCAGGTTATTGAAGGTTCTATAGGTGAACTTATGTTCATAGCCCCTATGAACATTAAAAAAATCAGTTTGATTGCTATAATAGATTCATAGATATTCAGAGCCGTCTAAATATTTCAGATGGTCGCCATGTTGGATTGTTAAGTGTATAGGCCATAGAGTCATGTACCCATTAAAGAAAAATTATTGCGTAGGTTCATTATTCAAACTTTCACTTCGATCGCATGATTACGACACAAGAAATAAAAACTTAATTTTAAAATTCGCACAGCCGCCATCTTGAGGTTATGTAAACAATTGAACTAAATTAGATACCAGTGCATTACAATGTGTATAAACATTTCCTGTACCAAGTTTCATTGCGTTTGGAACATTAAATCACGAGAAAGGTCAATTTAAAATTTTCTAATTCGCTCGGCCGCCATGTTCGTTTTGTAGTTAACCGGTTTTTGAAAGTCTTATAGAAAACTTCCAGTAGTGCCCTTAATCTCCGTACAAAATTTCAGGGTGATACCGGTAATAGTTTCAGAGATAAGGAATTCCAGTGAAATATTTCGCACAGCCGCCATCTTGAGGCTATGTAAACAATTGAACAAAGTTAGATGTCGGTGCATTACAATGTATATAAACATATACTGTACCAAGTTTCATTGCGTTTGGTTGGTTGGTTAAATCGCGAGAAACGTCTATTTAAAAGTCACAACTTCGCTTGGCAGCCATGTTGGTTTTGTCGTTACCAGGTTTTCAAAAGTCACTTAGGTAAACTTCTAGTAGTTCCCTTTTATCACCGTACAAAATTCAAGGGTGATATCGGTAATAGTTTCGGAGGTACTGAATGCTGGTGAAATATTTCGCACAGCCGCCATTTTGGATTGGTGAGACGTAACAACATTTGGAGGGCACGGTCGGGGTCACCCGGAATAGTGCTATGAACTTACCGAGTTTCATTGAAATCGCTCCTGCCATTTAGAAGTTATTAGGGGGGACACACAAAAATCCTCTCTCTCACACACACGCACACACACAGACAGACACGCGGACAAAAGGTGATCTCATAAGCATTTTTTTTTTCATAAATGAAAATAGGCTAAAAACAAGGGAACAATACAAATGAACAAATAAATAAACACCCAAAACTTAAATCCCAGAATGAAATGATAATTCCACCCCAAACTAAAAAAACATTAAACCACAAGGAAAATAAGGTCCGGACCAATTACCAAAGTTATAATTATAACTAAGGACTGAGGAAGCAATAATTATAATTAACAACCATGCAGTCAATGAAGCAGAATGCTTCGTGCCTGCTCCAAGATGGCGGCACACAGAAACAACATAAACAACCCCCTCATATTAATGATTAAAGGGCAAAATCAATAAACTAATACAAATGACAACAAAAGGAAAATCTCCTATCTTAAAGGTATGATGGTGCTTTCTACAGTTCTGAAGCACTAGGAAAGACGCATCACGTGCTAGATGCTGAAAATATAATAAATAAATCAATCAAACAAGATTGACAATTCAAAATCACTGAAAGAAAACAAATTTAAATAACAAAATCCAACACTGACATGTTTACTAAATAGTTCAAAATTTCTTAAGTGCGGATCAGCAAGGAAGCACTTGATGTATTGCGATGCATGTTACCTTATTTCAGTGGTTTCGCAAGACCAGCATGGTCTTGGGAACCACGCAATACGTCTGTCTAGCTCAACAGACCAGTGATCAAGATGAAGCGTCAGGCACGCTCACACGCACCCTGACAGAGCCAAGGTTAGTAAACTACAGAGGTTGCCTCAATATGGAGCTCATAGGCGAGGGGATCGCGGAGGGAAGGAAAAGGACGTGACGTCACACGTTTCCTCATAGCGCGCGAGGCGCGAGATATGCAAGGAGAGTCAACTTTCTCACACATTATATTGTATGGATTGCAGTGGTTTAAACACGTGTTTTAAGCCCTTTTGTTTATAATCATGCCAGGCCAAAGATGTGCTGTGGCAGTTTGTCACAGTTATTATAAAGTTGGAACTGCCGTGTCGTTTCTTACGATGACCAAAGACGCATGCCTTCGCAATCAGTGGATTGCTGCATGTAAGCGAAAATATCATTGCAACCCTCAAACAAGTAGGATATGTTCCCTCCACTTTAAGACTGAAGACTTCGAATTAGACTACAGGGCCGAATTGCTTAATATAAAGCAAAGGTTTCCAAGGAATCTAAAACCAAATGGTAAGTGAGCCTAGCTGGCCTAATCTTAAGTTTTGATGGCCTGCTAGGATGACTTTAAAGCTGTTAACATTTTTGACATATTTCGAACATGGTATCAGGGGCGTATATACAATTTTTTCGAGGGGGGGACTGACTATCATGGAATGAATTTTCTATCATAGCCTATGGAGTATGAATGGAAAATATCTAAATGGGCTACTTGTCAATTTATAAAGCAGAAAGGTAAACACTCATTCTCTTTTACAAATTGATAATTATTTTTTAAAGGTTGACTACTGTATGTTGTACCCAAGTTGGCTTTTTTCGGGGGGGATCTGGAGCCCCCTCAGCACCCCTCCCTCCCCCCCCCCCCCTCCTTATATGGTATTTTGATTTTGTACAAGATGGAAAATTTAATGGGTAATTCTCTTTGCATTGGTAAAAATCCTTTGCAAATATTCTAGAAAGCAGTCATCATTTCAATAAAATCCCTTCGACTTCTGTACCAAGATATGGCCCGTAGGCATAATACAAAGAACATTCTCACACATAGGCTAAATCAAGATGTACTAGATGTAGTGGAAAATCTCTTTTCACAATTGCGAACCCATGGTGGCTTACACGATCATCCTTGTCCCCTTGACTGCATTTACAGACTGAGGATGATTATTTTAGGAAAAAATCCAGGAGTTGTTCAAAAGCAAGCAAACACTGCTGATCCAGATTCAGATGAATATGTAGTTGCTAAAGCACTAAACAAAGCTGGCAAAGTGTCTGAATCAAGTAACGTGCTTCCAGAACCAACCTTAGGACAGGGGCGTATATAGAAAAAAAATCGGGGGGGGGGGGGGCTGACTATCCTGGAAAATTGTGAGTATTCTCAGGGGATTGTCACCGCAAAATACCCAGAAATATCAACCAATATCTTGGAGCATATAACTTTGTGTAATTATTTTAGATAAGATTCAAAGTTTATATAGCCTACAATTACTGTCAATACAAACAAAGTTGTAAAATACAACACAAAACAAAATAAAAAATTATATTTAATAAATTTTCTATTAAGGCCTGTGGAGTATGAATGGCAAATATCTAAATATTTGTCAATTTACTAAGCAGAAAGGTAAACAGTTTTTTTACATGTATTTCTCAAAAAAACGTACTGTGGAATTCACAACTTTACCTCACAAGGCTGAGTGCACCCCGTCCCAGCCCTCAGACTAGAATTAAAATTTCTTGGCAGAGCCGGGAATAGAATTCGGATCTCCGGGGCGGCAGTGAAGAATGCTACCGACTACACCACGAGTTGGTATAATTTCAATTTTAATATTGTTTATAACTTACCCGATAAGTTAAGATTAGGGTATAACCAAGTTTACAATTATTTTATGCTCTTACCAGAGCAACAATTTCTTAATTTTATTGGCTTTTTTCGGGGGGGGGGGGATGGAGCCCCCTCAGCACCCCCCTTATATACGCCCCTGCAGGGAGCAATGTGTGACCAGAGTCCTTCATTGCCAATATCATGGAACAAAGTGAAGAAGATGGCAAGGCTTATGTTTCAGGTTATGTAGCCCACAAGTTCCAAGATAAATTTCCACAACTTGGGAACTTAACCTATGGAATGCAAACTCAACACGATTATGCATTACCAACCTGAATTAAACACTTGTCATTCGGTGGTATGACCGATCCCTCAGAAACTTGGCTAAACCAGTTCCGGCACATTTCAGCAAAATTCGTCACATTTCACGGAAAATACGAATTTCAACGAGGCAAGAACGTTCTAAGAAGAAGAACAACAGATTGTGTCGAGAGAAGTTCCTGACGTACCGTCTGGTGGGGTTGAGGCAGCTGTGATAACAATTTTCTTCATCAGATTGAAACATTCCAATTCTATCTTGCATAAGAAGTGGTTATTTGAAGTCACAAACACCCACGATACTGCTACCTAGTCTAGGCGAATTTCCAAGAAATTCAAGTACATCACAACATAAAATGTAAGTAGGCTACATTCAGTTATTTTATCAGCCATTTACCAATAATTTCATGAGAATAAACTGTTCTTTGTGTACTCAACAGCTGATGTTGACAGTTTCGTTACGTGCCCCACATGGCGCGTTTGGTATCTTGTGACGTCATCCGCCTTGTGAGCGCTGATTGGTGAGTGAAAATTGAGGCAACCTCTGTAGTTTACAAGCCTTGTGACAGAGCCAAGAGACGGTGTACGCAGGTACCAACAGGAAGTAATTAAATTACCCAAGTGCAAAGGGTCACAGAATGAATAGAATGATACGTTCAGTTTTGGCAATATGATAAACTAGCAGAACGTGTAACGAGCTATTGCATCAGAACTGAAGCTTCTCGAGGGGTTTCAAGCAACGTGGCAGTTCCCACGAGCAAGCCATGGCTTGAGAAATCATGCCGCCAAGCTGGCGACTGGGGTGATCAGAGCATGACTGCAAACGTAGAACAACGAGGGTTCGTGCCTCGGTGTTGGAGTAATGAGAGGTAAGGATTTCTAATCGTTACAGCTTGATGAGCGAAACATGACATCCCTTTGGCCCGTTCTTACAATCTCCGGTCAAATCTTTACTGGCACATTTACGGCTAGTTTACTGGAACTTGATTCTTACAATACCCGGTTGGCGACAAACTGACAGTAAAATAAGCCTTAACCGGCAGTGAACTTTACCGGAGGATTCTCCTCCCGTAAACTGCTTTACTGACAGATTTGCTATTATAATCTCAACGCCAGCTGATTACATAAGTAGGATATATAGGCCGAAGCTGGCACAGGGGCTAATGGGCAAGATGGCCGCCGCGCGCAATCACTCTATGTTATTCTTATGGAGGGGTCATTCAGAGCTGGCACAGTGGCTAATGGGCAAGATGGCCGCCATGTCCTGAGACCGTGCATAATGTCACAGGGGAAGTTCGGCTGTGTAGTTACTAAATGGAATATTTATTATTATTATTATTATTATTATTAGGTAATTATTAATTGATCATGTGCAATTCAGACCAGCCTTATATTGTCCACTTTTGGTGTAGTTGCTAGCATTTTAGCTGTTTCCCTAGAGGTGTGGGTTTCATTCCCGCCTCAACCAAGAAATTTTATTCTGGGCTGAGAGCTGGAATGGGGTACACTCAGCCTCATGAGGTGAAAGTAAGAAAACGTGGGGTTTCATTCATACCCCAGCCATTCCGCCTAATCCAACTTTACCTAACCTACCCTAACCTAACTTAACCTAACCTAACTTCGCCTAACCTAACCTAACCTAACCTAACAAACATTATTTAACCTAACCTAACCTAGCCAAACTTCAAAGTGAGAGCAAATATGAGAGCAAATGTGAGAGCACACATAATAAACTAAGTTATAACCTAACCTAACCTAACCTAACTTCACCTAACCTAACCTAACTTCAAAGTGAGTGCAAAAGTGAGTGCAAAAGTGAGTGCAAGAGTGGGTGCAAAAGTAGAGTGCAAAAGTGAGTACAAAAGTGAGTGCAAGAGTGAGTGCAAAAGTGAGTGCAAAAGTGAGTGCAAGAGTGAGTGCAAAAGTGAGTGCAAAAGTGAGTGCAAGAGTGAGTGCAAAAGTGAGTGCAAAAGTGAGTGCAAAAGTGGGAGCAAAAAAGTAGGAGCAAAAAAGTGGGAGCAAAGAGTGGGAGCAAAAATTGGGAGCAAAAAGTGGGAGCAAATAAGTAAGAGCAAATGGGGGAAACCTCAGAAACCTCATTTAAATATTTTAGATTCAACATTTTAACATTTTACATTTTAACATTTTAGATTTTTGATTTTTCATTTTAATTTTTTTTTAGATTTTACTTTTTACATTTTTGATTTTTTATATTTTAGATTTTAGTTTTTTTAGATGTTACATTTTCAATTTAAGATTTTTTTATTTTAGATTTTACATTTTACATTTTCCGAAAAGAGTAAACTACAAGGTCACATACCTAACCTCACCAAACCTAACTTAAGCTAATTCAAAGGCTAATGCACATACACAAAGTATATAAGGGCACATGCAACTAGCCTTATGCTAGTCTTATAGGCTACTGTACAACATGATCACTACCCCAACCGGGGTATTTTTTTTTTTCATTTTGTTGTTTTCTCATTTGTCAATTTTCCAATTTCCCATTTTCAGTTTTTTTTTATGTCAGTTTTAAGTTTTTCAATTTCATAATATGGAGACATGGATTTTGCATTTCGTTGTTTACACATTTGCCAATTTTCCAATTTCCCATTTTCGTTTTTTGTTAATGTCAGTTTTAAGTTTTTCAATTTCATAATATGGAAACATGGATTTTGCATTTTGTTGTTTACACATTTATTAATTTCACAATTTCCCATGTACAGTTTTTAAAATGCCAGTTTAAAGTTTTTCAATATCATGATATAGAACCATGGATTTTCCAATTTGTTGTTATACATTATTTGTCAATTTACCAAATTCCCATTTACAGTTTTTAAAATTTCAGTTTAATGTTTTTTCTATTTTGTCAACATGGAATCATGGATTTTCCAATTTGTGTTTTACATGTTCATTTTGCATTAGGAGTGGGGAGAGGCGGGTAGTAATTAGACATGTACAAGCAGTGGCCATAAAATATTTTTATTTTAAATACATGTACACTATTTACACATAATACATTTTTATATATATTCTTTTTTGTTATAAATTGTACACTTGTTTTTATTTTGTTTTCTATTTATATATTTTTTTTAAATTATGAATACCATTTTTTTATTTTTGTAGTGTTATTGTTTTATTTCCTAAATTGTTTTATGTATTTGCTAGTTGCAGGCAGAAGATTTTGATATTCATAACTTAATTCTTTAAGCATAGTCAATGATTGAGTAATGACCATAGGCATGTGTACCTATACCATCAGCATCAATCACTCTTTTATCATCACCAGGACACAAAGCAATTTTGTTTAGTCTTATAGATGATATGTCATGTTGTTTAGAAGCGATAATGTTCATGGGTATTCTTTTTACATTGTTTTTCATGACACAATCCTTATAATCTTGAAAGCTTATACAATTTTTGACAACACCTCTGTTAATACCTTTAATCTTTTTGATTTCTTTACCATTTATGTCTAATGCGTACATTTTAGCTCCAAGTCCAACAAATGCTTTTATAATTTGTCCACAAGCCTCGTCTTTAAATTTCCCCAACGTTTTCTTGTTTGATGTAGAGTAACATATGTGATTAGTAGGATAATCTGATGTGTCCAGGTGTTCTAGGAAATCCAACTTGTCTTGATATACATCTGGGGTGTTAACCAAATAAATGAACGAGTCGGTATCCATATACATGAGTTTAAGATTGTTCATGCCATAATAGGGTAGCAGGACATCATAGTGGTGGGAATACATGAGAGTTTTTGAAATATCCAGTATACACATTCCAATATATATAGGCTTATTGAATACAATGTTACGTTTAGCCATGTGGAAAGCAGCTAGGTTGGGACCATAAATTGTTCTGTCGATGAATGTTGGTTTAGCTATTAGCTTTTCTGCCTTTTTGCTGTCAGTCACAAGACGTATGTCTATTCTTTTACGGATATTTTCCATTGTTTTCCCAAAAATGGCATTGTTGAATAATTTATACAGATTTTTCTCAAAATCATTTCTGGCTTGTTTTCGAAGGTTGTTATTAAAATCAACGTATGCCTTTAACCAAGGTCTTTGTTTAAACTTTAACACACGATGAATTTTTATCAATTTTATTCCATGATCTAAAGCCTGTTTTAATGCCATGTAGTGAACAACATATCGCCTTCGATTTCCAAGATGAGGAATTAGTTTTTTCAGAGACGAATCCTTAGGTTGTGTACACTCTGGTAGGAAAGGTAAATCGTTGTGTAGATCATGAAGGTCAGATGGGTAATCAACATCAACGTCTAGAATGTATCCCACAGGATCGTCGTTCTTTAGTTTTTCTAGATCAACAGTATCTGGAGAAACCCACTGAAATCCACCATAAGGAAGGGAGTGGCACATAGCCCACCCGTATTGGTTGTTGGCATCATCATAGGTAATAAACTGCGATGGTTTCTCAGAATCATAGGTTTCCATGTATTTATTGTTAGCTTCAGCATACCGATGAGACACCTGGCATATGCCTCCACGTATTCCAGACTCGATTAAAAGAATCTGATCGTAATCCTGTAGCAATTCCAGTTCAATGCCTGTGTAAAGGAGCATTGCCTCGAAACTTAAACCAGGCGAAGTAAAGAAGTGTGCAGCATCCACTCGGTGTGTTTCTAGTGTTTTGTTTCTAAACGTTTCAAAGCTGTCTGCAAGAAGGAGTACATCTGATGTTAGGTAGAGGTCACTATATTCCCCTAGAGTTTTAATGTTGAACTGTTTCCAGACATTTTTGGCATGTTCATAGTCTTCTTGACTAACATCTTCTTGACTTAATTTGTTAAAGAATGCCTCTTTTGGAGGTAAACACGTTTCACTTAACTTTTCCCATGAGTCAATGTAGTCATACCAAAATACCCCTTTACGAGTCATGAGCATTGCATTTTCTTTTCCAAAGTACTTGTCTGTTTCAGGGTATGATGTTAAGTTGGAAACTAAGTTTTCCAAACTACTCGGCATTAACCGAAACGTGTCCACAAATCTAAGCTTAACATTTCCTACATATTTGGTGAAGGAAATGTATTTTTCCTTGGAGTTAGCGATAACATCCACTCTCTCAGTAGTACATCCTAATTGCTTTACAATGAAATTTGCGTCGTAGCCACTCATATTATGTAGAAATACAGGAACGGGGTTACGTGTTTTACACCTCAAATTACAGTTATTGTGAGCACTTCCACGGTATTCCCCTGTAATATGGCAATGGTCTCGAACTTTCCAATCCTCTTTGGTATACGGTTTTTGACACAAATAACAGGTTTCAGAACATTGGAACTCTGCTTCTTGATCCTCAGTTAAAGCCTTTGGAACATTTAAGCTGTAAAGGCGATCAATTTCATTAGCTATTGAAATCAAACAGACCATAAACTTTTCTGCAGCGTCAGGTCCACGATAAATAAGAGGTTGGCTTGGAAGGTTTGTCTTTATGTGTTCCACAGCAGGTGAGGGTTTAACGTATATACCAAAGCTCATAGGAACATGACTCTGGTATGGCACTGTATAACTTGCTTCAGGATTGGGTAGACATGTTTGATAGGGTAACAGTATACTTTCAAAATCAGCATAGATAACGTAAGGTATTCTCAGCATTTTTTCCACGTTTAAAAATTTGACAATGGGGTTTTTAATAGGCATTTCAACCCTAGCAATGTCATGCTGGACGCACAAAGCTCTATGTTCTTTCAATTTTTCTATTCCTTGTTGACCATATCGATTATCGAAGTGAGTAAAACACCGTTTACACGTATATATCTTATGTCCATGGTGAATAATCTGATGTCCTACTAGTTTATCAAAATCTTTGATAAAGACGTAGTGGTTCTGGCCGGATAATGAACTTAGCAAAAGGAGGTCACAATGGTCTTGCATCTCTTGATCCACAACCTTTAGAGGGAACAGTTTATTGTTTTGTTCCAATCCAAATACATTAATGGATATATCGTTGGCTTTTTCAAATTTGGGAATGTCAACTAGCGATGTAGGAAACGATATTACAGAAAAATCATACTTGTTGTCCAGGTCCTTGTATTTACTAATGCGATGAGCATTCTTTTTAACCAGTTTTGCTAAAATGGCATACATAAAACACTTTTCATCATTCAAATTTTCAGGATTAATGCAGGCTTTTCTTGCTTGTATAGCTGCTGGTAATGGAATATATGTGCTTCCACGCAAGGGATTGTACTTATTTATTTTCAATCGTACTCCTTCCACTGCTAACAAAGCCCAATTACTGCCTTTTAGCTCAGATTCTTCCATTTCCGTAGTTAACTTTGTAAATTGTGTTTCCAAGAAACTACTTAAGTCCGTTTCCAAAAATAGGGCCTGATTTCGTGTTTTAAATGCACGATCTGTAATTTCATTGGTAGATGTATGAATGAATCTACATTCAGCCACAAGATTAACTTTTATCGACTTGTGCATTGCTAGTTCTTTCTGCATAGCTTGTATTATTTGCTGTTTGGACTCTTTAAGGTATGAATTTAAATCCTTGCACGTATCGCAACGAATGAAATAGGATTTAAGTCGACCTTCAAAAGATGTCTCATATTCAATAAGTCCATTTTTGTCACGGACCAATGACAGTAGGTAATGTTTTGTAGGCTCTGCCTTTTGTCTTTTAGCTGCCGACACAACATTACAACATTCTTCATGACGACGTCCATTGTAGGCATTGTTGAATGTACTACCACAGGTCTTGCACTCATGAAATTCACCACACGATACTTCATGTCGCTTCCTATGATAGTCTCGAAGAAAAGTCTTTCCACACTCTTTACACATATAGCTAGGAATGGCTTCTTCCATTATGAATGTTGATTTCTGCAAACAGCTGCTTACCGCGTATCACAGGGCTAGAGGTTGGTCAGTGAGACGGTCTTTCACGATGTGAACACCGTGAGAGGTAGTAGTCAACTGGTGATATTCTTGTAAAGGGTCCACTAATATACCCCTAGTCTAGACCAACAGCTCTTTACAGCGTATGACAAGGCTGTATACTGGACAGTGAGACGGTCTTTCACGATGTGAACACTGTAACAAGTAGTAGTCAACTGATTATATACTTGCTAAGGGTTCTCTAATATACAATAGTCAAGACCAACAGCTACTTACTGAGTAGTACAAGGCTGTACAATAGTTGTTTTGACAGTCTTTCACGATGTGGTCACTGTGAATGGTGGTAGTCAACTGATGATATTCTTGATAAGGGTCCTCTAATATACCCCTGGTTAAGGGTAACAGCTGTTCACTGCTTATGACAAGGCTAAAGACTGGTTGCTTCAACGGTCTTTCACAATGTAAACACTGTGACAGGTAGTAGTCAACTGAAAATATTCTTATGGCCTACTCAAGGTTATCAGGTACTTACTGCATATCAAAAGGCTGTACACTCATGTGTGTTAGGCACTCTTTCTTGCTAAGGACCCCAATATTCCCTACACAAGGCTATACATGTTAGTTCTAAACACTTAGTGGTTAATTGTATATTCAATTTTTGTACAAAGCATATACGAGCACGTTTTTATGAGGTAAAACTTTACCAAATAGTCAAATGCGACACGCAAAGTATCTTGCCGCTATCTAACTGTGACTATGAGAACTACTTGACCGACCAGCATGCTACCTAGCGCTCCATTTCAATACTCCCTCACTGAACGAACAGCATGCTATCTAGCGGTCGATATCAATACTCACTCAATTACCAGCCTGCTATCTATCGGTCAATATGACAACTCACTCAACTACCAACATGCTACATGGCTTTTTTGGTCAGTTTTTTGTTGGCTTTTTATGGTCAGTTTCTGTTGGCTTATGTTGGCTTTTATTGGCTTTTGTTGGCTTTTGTAGGCTTTTTTGTTGGCTTTTGTTGGTTTTTGTATTAGCTCTTTCATATTTGCTCTTGCTTGTGGGGGCTTATTATTTGGTCTTGGAAAGTATGTCAGTCCTTTTTTTATGGCTGCAAAATGCTTACAGCCATGTTTGTAAGCAGCAACAACAACAACAGCAACACACAAAATTCAAAAAAAAAAAATCCAAAGTACTATAAGGTTTATCAATGACTCTCAACTCTTACACTTACCTCTATCCCATGCATAGTCAAAAAATTAGTGTATTTTTCAAATTTTTCAAAAAATATTTGGAAAGTAGGCTATGTCATTAATCTAAAAATCCTGAAAAGACATATGTTAACTCCAACACCTACCTCTATACCACTCTCAGTCCAAAAATAGTGTATTTTTCAAATTTTCCAAAACATGTTTCCGAAATGGGTTATATTTCCAAAATTAAAAAGTTTACAAAAACGTTTGTTTGACATAAATGAATGGCCTTTGTCCCCCTCTACCGTCGTACCAAGTCCCAGGTCTTTAGGACAACAAACATAAAAATTTGAAAATGGGCTTATATTTCCAAAATTAGGAATTTTACAAAAACGTTTGTCTGACGTAAATCAGTGGTCTTTACACCCTCTACCTGTAAACCAAGTCTCAGGTCTCTAGGACAACAAAAATAAAATTTTAATAATAGGCTATATTTCCAAAATTAGAAATTTTACAAAAACGTTTGTCTGACGTAAATCAATGGTCTTTACCCCCTCTATACCCATACCAAGTCTCAGGTCTCCAGGTCAACAAAAATAAAATTTTCAAAATGGGCAATATTTCCAAAATTAGGAATTCTACAAAAAAGTTTGTTTGACGTAAATCAATGGTCTATACCCCCTCTATTCCAACACCAAGTCTCAGGTCTCTAGGTCAACAAAAATAAAATTTGGAAAAAATGGTCACTATTTTGGAAACTAGGAATTCTACAAAAAAGTTTGTTTAACATAAATGAAAGGTCTCTATCCCTTCTACCTGTAAACCAAGTTCCAGGTCCGTATGACAAAAATGAAAAAGTTCAACTGGGAAAGTAGGCGATTTTTCATATAACCAAACATTCTAAAAAGTGTTCTATGGGCTTAAAAGAATGGCCTCTATGTCCTCACGCGGCGGCCATGACACTATTTGGAACCCCCCTTACCCCCCTACTGTTATTCTTCATTCTAGAGACTTGAAATTTATTTTGGTGGTAGATGGGGTCAGGGCCATTGATTAATGTCAAACAATTTTTTTTTGTAGACTTTCTAGTTTCCAAAATATAAAAATTTCAAAATTGAACTTTTTTCAAAAAAGTGTAAAAAATAAAAAAGTTTTATTTTAAAAAATAAAGGACATAGAGGCCATTCTTTTAAGCCCATAGAACACTTTTTAGAATGTTTGGTTATATGAAAAATCGCCTACTTTCCCAGTTGAACTTTTTCATTTTTGTCATACGGACCTGGAACTTGGTTTACAGGTAGAAGGGATAGAGACCTTTCATTTATGTTAAACAAACTTTTTTGTAGAATTCCTAGTTTCCAAAATAGTGACCATTTTTTCCAAATTTTATTTTTGTTGACCTAGAGACCTGAGACTTGGTGTTGGAATAGAGGGGGTAAAGACCATTGATTTACGTCAAACAAACTTTTTTGTAGAATTCCTAATTTTGGAAATATTGCCCATTTTGAAAATTTTATTTTTGTTGACCTGGAGACCTGAGACTTGGTATGGGTATAGAGGGGGTAAAGACCATTGATTTACGTCAGACAAACGTTTTTGTAAAATTTCTAATTTTGGAAATATAGCCTATTATTAAAATTTTATTTTTGTTGTCCTAGAGACCTGAGACTTGGTTTACAGGTAGAGGATGTAAATACCACTGATTTACGTCAGACAAACGTTTTTGTAAAATTCCTAATTTTGGAAATATAAGCCCATTTTCAAATTTTTATGTTTGTTGTCCTAAAGACCTGGGACTTGGTACGACGGTAGAGGGGGACAAAGGCCATTCATTTATGTCAAACAAACGTTTTTGTAAACTTTTTAATTTTGGAAATATAACCCATTTCGGAAACATGTTTTGGAAAATTTGAAAAATACACTATTTTTGGACTGAGAGTGGTATAGAGGTAGGTGTTGGAGTTAACATATGTCTTTTCAGGATTTTTAGATTAATGACATAGCCTACTTTCCAAATATTTTTTGAAAAATTTGAAAAATACACTAATTTTTTGACTATGCATGGGATAGAGGTAAGTGTAAGAGTTGAGAGTCATTGATAAACCTTATAGTACTTTGGATTTTTTTTTTGAATTTTGTGTGTTGCTGTTGTTGTTGTTGCTGCTTACAAACATGGCTGTAAGCATTTTGCAGCCATAAAAAAAGGACTGACATACTTTCCAAGACCAAATAATAAGCCCCCACAAGCAAGAGCAAATATGAAAGAGCTAATACAAAAACCAACAAAAGCCAACAAAAAAGCCTACAAAAGCCAACAAAAGCCAATAAAAGCCAACATAAGCCAACAGAAACTGACCATAAAAAGCCAACAAAAAACTGACCAAAAAAGCCATGTAGCATGTTGGTAGTTGAGTGAGTTGTCATATTGACCGATAGATAGCAGGCTGGTAATTGAGTGAGTATTGATATCGACCGCTAGATAGCATGCTGTTCGTTCAGTGAGGGAGTATTGAAATGGAGCGCTAGGTAGCATGCTGGTCGGTCAAGTAGTTCTCATAGTCACAGTTAGATAGCGGCAAGATACTTTGCGTGTCGCATTTGACTATTTGGTAAAGTTTTACCTCATAAAAACGTGCTCGTATATGCTTTGTACAAAAATTGAATATACAATTAACCACTAAGTGTTTAGAACTAACATGTATAGCCTTGTGTAGGGAATATTGGGGTCCTTAGCAAGAAAGAGTGCCTAACACACATGAGTGTACAGCCTTTTGATATGCAGTAAGTACCTGATAACCTTGAGTAGGCCATAAGAATATTTTCAGTTGACTACTCCCTGTCACAGTGTTTACATTGTGAAAGACCGTTGAAGCAACCAGTCTTTAGCCTTGTCATAAGCAGTGAACAGCTGTTACCCTTAACCAGGGGTATATTAGAGGACCCTTATCAAGAATATCATCAGTTGACTACCACCATTCACAGTGACCACATCGTGAAAGACTGTCAAAACAACTATTGTACAGCCTTGTACTACTCAGTAAGTAGCTGTTGGTCTTGACTATTGTATATTAGAGAACCCTTAGCAAGTATATAATCAGTTGACTACTACTTGTTACAGTGTTCACATCGTGAAAGACCGTCTCACTGTCCAGTATACAGCCTTGTCATACGCTGTAAAGAGCTGTTGGTCTAGACTAGGGGTATATTAGTGGACCCTTTACAAGAATATCACCAGTTGACTACTACCTCTCACGGTGTTCACATCGTGAAAGACCGTCTCACTGACCAACCTCTAGCCCTGTGATACGCAGTAAGCAGCTGTTTGCAGAAATCAACATTCATAATGGAAGAAGCCATTCCTAGCTATATGTGTAAAGAGTGTGGAAAGACTTTTCTTCGAGACTATCATAGGAAGCGACATGAAGTATCGTGTGGTGAATTTCATGAGTGCAAGACCTGTGGTAGTACATTCAACAATGCCTACAATGGACGTCGTCATGAAGAATGTTGTAATGTTGTGTCGGCAGCTAAAAGACAAAAGGCAGAGCCTACAAAACATTACCTACTGTCATTGGTCCCTGACAAAAATGGACTTATTGAATATGAGACATCTTTTGAAGGTCGACTTAAATCCTATTTCATTCGTTGCGATACGTGCAAGGATTTAAATTCATACCTTAAAGAGTCCAAACAGCAAATAATACAAGCTATGCAGAAAGAACTAGCAATGCACAAGTCGATAAAAGTTAATCTTGTGGCTGAATGTAGATTCATTCATACATCTACCAATGAAATTACAGATCGTGCATTTAAAACACGAAATCAGGCCCTATTTTTGGAAACGGACTTAAGTAGTTTCTTGGAAACACAATTTACAAAGTTAACTACGGAAATGGAAGAATCTGAGCTAAAAGGCAGTAATTGGGCTTTGTTAGCAGTGGAAGGAGTACGATTGAAAATAAATAAGTACAATCCCTTGCGTGGAAGCACATATATTCCATTACCAGCAGCTATACAAGCAAGAAAAGCCTGCATTAATCCTGAAAATTTGAATGATGAAAAGTGTTTTATGTATGCCATTTTAGCAAAACTGGTTAAAAAGAATGCTCATCGCATTAGTAAATACAAGGACCTGGACAACAAGTATGATTTTTCTGTAATATCGTTTCCTACATCGCTAGTTGACATTCCCAAATTTGAAAAAGCCAACGATATATCCATTAATGTATTTGGATTGGAACAAAACAATAAACTGTTCCCTCTAAAGGTTGTGGATCAAGAGATGCAAGACCATTGTGACCTCCTTTTGCTAAGTTCATTATCCGGCCAGAACCACTACGTCTTTATCAAAGATTTTGATAAACTAGTAGGACATCAGATTATTCACCATGGACATAAGATATATACGTGTAAACGGTGTTTTACTCACTTCGATAATCGATATGGTCAACAAGGAATAGAAAAATTGAAAGAACATAGAGCTTTGTGCGTCCAGCATGACATTGCTAGGGTTGAAATGCCTATTAAAAACCCCATTGTCAAATTTTTAAACGTGGAAAAAATGCTGAGAATACCTTACGTTATCTATGCTGATTTTGAAAGTATACTGTTACCCTATCAAACATGTCTACCCAATCCTGAAGCAAGTTATACAGTGCCATACCAGAGTCATGTTCCTATGAGCTTTGGTATATACGTTAAACCCTCACCTGCTGTGGAACACATAAAGACAAACCTTCCAAGCCAACCTCTTATTTATCGTGGACCTGACGCTGCAGAAAAGTTTATGGTCTGTTTGATTTCAATAGCTAATGAAATTGATCGCCTTTACAGCTTAAATGTTCCAAAGGCTTTAACTGAGGATCAAGAAGCAGAGTTCCAATGTTCTGAAACCTGTTATTTGTGTCAAAAACCGTATACCAAAGAGGATTGGAAAGTTCGAGACCATTGCCATATTACAGGGGAATACCGTGGAAGTGCTCACAATAACTGTAATTTGAGGTGTAAAACACGTAACCCCGTTCCTGTATTTCTACATAATATGAGTGGCTACGACGCAAATTTCATTGTAAAGCAATTAGGATGTACTACTGAGAGAGTGGATGTTATCGCTAACTCCAAGGAAAAATACATTTCCTTCACCAAATATGTAGGAAATGTTAAGCTTAGATTTGTGGACACGTTTCGGTTAATGCCGAGTAGTTTGGAAAACTTAGTTTCCAACTTAACATCATACCCTGAAACAGACAAGTACTTTGGAAAAGAAAATGCAATGCTCATGACTCGTAAAGGGGTATTTTGTTATGACTACATTGACTCATGGGAAAAGTTAAGTGAAACGTGTTTACCTCCAAAAGAGGCATTCTTTAACAAATTAAGTCAAGAAGATGTTAGTCAAGAAGACTATGAACATGCCAAAAATGTCTGGAAACAGTTCAACATTAAAACTCTAGGGGAATATAGTGACCTCTACCTAACATCAGATGTACTCCTTCTTGCAGACAGCTTTGAAACGTTTAGAAACAAAACACTAGAAACACACCGAGTGGATGCTGCACACTTCTTTACTTCGCCTGGTTTAAGTTTCGAGGCAATGCTCCTTTACACAGGCATTGAACTGGAATTGCTACAGGATTACGATCAGATTCTTTTAATCGAGTCTGGAATACGTGGAGGCATATGCCAGGTGTCTCATCGGTATGCTGAAGCTAACAATAAATACATGGAAATCTATGATTCTGAGAAACCATCGCAGTTTATTACCTATGATGATGCCAACAACCAATACGGGTGGGCTATGTGCCACCTCCTTCCTTATGGTGGATTTCAGTGGGTTTCTCCAGATACTGTTGATCTAGAAAAACTAAAGAACGACGATCCTGTGGGATACATTCTAGACGTTGATGTTGATTACCCATCTGACCTTCATGATCTACACAACGATTTACCTTTCCTACCAGAGTGTACACAACCTAAGGATTCGTCTCTGAAAAAACTAATTCCTCATCTTGGAAATCGAAGGCGATATGTTGTTCACTACATGGCATTAAAACAGGCTTTAGATCATGGAATAAAATTGATAAAAATTCATCGTGTGTTAAAGTTTAAACAAAGACCTTGGTTAAAGGCATACGTTGATTTTAATAACAACCTTCGAAAACAAGCCAGAAATGATTTTGAGAAAAATCTGTATAAATTATTCAACAATGCCATTTTTGGGAAAACAATGGAAAATATCCGTAAAAGAATAGACATACGTCTTGTGACTGACAGCAAAAAGGCAGAAAAGCTAATAGCTAAACCAACATTCATCGACAGAACAATTTATGGTCCCAACCTAGCTGCTTTCCACATGGCTAAACGTAACATTGTATTCAATAAGCCTATATATATTGGAATGTGTATACTGGATATTTCAAAAACTCTCATGTATTCCCACCACTATGATGTCCTGCTACCCTATTATGGCATGAACAATCTTAAACTCATGTATATGGATACCGACTCGTTCATTTATTTGGTTAACACCCCAGATGTATATCAAGACAAGTTGGATTTCCTAGAACACCTGGACACATCAGATTATCCTACTAATCACATATGTTACTCTACATCAAACAAGAAAACGTTGGGGAAATTTAAAGACGAGGCTTGTGGACAAATTATAAAAGCATTTGTTGGACTTAGAGCTAAAATGTACGCATTAGACATAAATGGTAAAGAAATCAAAAAGATTAAAGGTATTAACAGAGGTGTTGTCAAAAATTGTATAAGCTTTCAAGATTATAAGGATTGTGTCATGAAAAACAATGTAAAAAGAATACCCATGAACATTATCGCTTCTAAACAACATGACATATCATCTATAAGACTAAACAAAATTGCTTTGTGTCCTGGTGATGATAAAAGAGTGATTGATGCTGATGGTATAGGTACACATGCCTATGGTCATTACTCAATCATTGACTATGCTTAAAGAATTAAGTTATGAATATCAAAATCTTCTGCCTGCAACTAGCAAATACATAAAACAATTTAGGAAATAAAACAATAACACTACAAAAATAAAAAAATGGTATTCATAATTTTAAAAAAATATATAAATAGAAAACAAAATAAAAACAACTGTACAATTTATAACAAAAAAGAATATATATAAAAATGTATTATGTGTAAATAGTGTACATGTATTTAAAATAAAAATATTTTATGGCCACTGCTTGTACATGTCTAATTACTACCCGCCTCTCCCCACTCCTAATGCAAAATGAACATGTAAAACACAAATTGGAAAATCCATGATTCCATGTTGACAAAATAGAAAAAACATTAAACTGAAATTTTAAAAACTGTAAATGGGAATTTGGTAAATTGACAAATAATGTATAACAACAAATTGGAAAATCCATGGTTCTAT
This sequence comes from Meconema thalassinum, assembly GCA_946902985.2. Classification (NCBI taxonomy): domain Eukaryota; kingdom Metazoa; phylum Arthropoda; class Insecta; order Orthoptera; family Tettigoniidae; genus Meconema; species Meconema thalassinum. Next base: position 223,465,261 of record OX336391.1, read on the forward strand.
ATCATGATATTGAAAAACTTTAAACTGACATTTTAAAAACTGTACATGGGAAATTGTGAAATTAATAAATGTGTAAACAACAAAATGCAAAATCCATGTTTCCATATTATGAAATTGAAAAACTTAAAACTGACATTAACAAAAAACGAAAATGGGAAATTGGAAAATTGGCAAATGTGTAAACAACGAAAAGTCAAAATCCATGTCTCCATATTATGAAATTGAAAAACTTAAAACTGACATAAAAAAACTGAAAATGGGAAATTGGAAAATTGACAAATGAGAAAACAACAAAATGAAAAAAAAAATACCCCGGTTGGGGTAGTGATCATGTTGTACAGTAGCCTATAAGACTAGCATAAGGCTAGTTGCATGTGCCCTTATATACTTTGTGTATGTGCATTAGCCTTTGAATTAGCTTAAGTTAGGTTTGGTGAGGTTAGGTATGTGACCTTGTAGTTTACTCTTTTCGGAAAATGTAAAATGTAAAATCTAAAATCAAAAAATCTTAAATTGAAAATGTAACATCTAAAAAAACTAAAATCTAAAATACAAAAAATCAAAAATGTAAAAAGTAAAATCTAAAAAAAAATTAAAATGAAAAATCAAAAATCTAAAATGTTAAAATGTAAAATGTTAAAATGTTGAATCTAAAATATTTAAATGAGGTTTCTGAGGTTTCCCCCATTTGCTCTTACTTATTTGCTCCCACTTTTTGCTCCCAATTTTTGCTCCCACTCTTTGCTCCCACTTTTTTGCTCCTACTTTTTTGCTCCCACTTTTGCACTCACTTTTGCACTCACTTTTGCACTCACTCTTGCACTCACTTTTGCACTCACTTTTGCACTCACTCTTGCACTCACTTTTGCACTCACTTTTGCACTCACTCTTGCACTCACTTTTGTACTCACTTTTGCACTCTACTTTTGCACCCACTCTTGCACTCACTTTTGCACTCACTTTTGCACTCACTTTGAAGTTAGGTTAGGTTAGGTGAAGTTAGGTTAGGTTAGGTTAGGTTATAACTTAGTTTATTATGTGTGCTCTCACATTTGCTCTCATATTTGCTCTCACTTTGAAGTTTGGCTAGGTTAGGTTAGGTTAAATAATGTTTGTTAGGTTAGGTTAGGTTAGGTTAGGCGAAGTTAGGTTAGGTTAAGTTAGGTTAGGGTAGGTTAGGTAAAGTTGGATTAGGCGGAATGGCTGGGGTATGAATGAAACCCCACGTTTTCTTACTTTCACCTCATGAGGCTGAGTGTACCCCATTCCAGCTCTCAGCCCAGAATAAAATTTCTTGGTTGAGGCGGGAATGAAACCCACACCTCTAGGGAAACAGCTAAAATGCTAGCAACTACACCAAAAGTGGACAATATAAGGCTGGTCTGAATTGCACATGATCAATTAATAATTACCTAATAATAATAATAATAATAATAATAAATATTCCATTTAGTAACTACACAGCCGAACTTCCCCTGTGACATTATGCACGGTCTCAGGACATGGCGGCCATCTTGCCCATTAGCCACTGTGCCAGCTCTGAACGACCCCTCCATAAGAATAACATAGAGTGATTGCGCGCGGCGGCCATCTTGCCCATTAGCCCCTGTGCCAGCTTCGGCCTATATATCCTACTTACATACATCGTCAATATGCCTAGAATTATCCGTAATTTCATGGGTTTCGTAAATGCTGATGCTGTTCAAAGGAGAAGACGAAAAGTATATAAGAATCGAAGGAGTTAGATGATCAAGACTTATTTAGACGATTCCGTTTGACAAAGCTTTTCCTCTTGATGCCTTTATTTGTCTCATTTGGAGATAATTGTCCTTCCATATCTAACACTTCCCGTTATAATCGTAACGTAACAAACAGATTGCGCCAAGAACACATTTCAAGATCAAGGAATATAAAATATATATTTATTATTTACTCCCTGACGCAGATCCACTCATGCCAACTATTGAGAGGTATCAAGAAATCTGCAAATCGAACCAGAAATATGTACCAACTGTTGAAAATCATGCGCAGATCTGCCAACCTACCGTAAACATTAACCGGAACATGGTAAGAAGGATCGAATGTTTACCGAGACTTTACTCCGACCGTAAAGCCAACTGCCAGTTAGAGTTTACTGTCACTTTACTGGAGATTGTAAGACCGGGCCTTAGTTTTCTTCTTCTTTAATAGACCGTAACAGTACATCTTGTTGTTGGTTGAGTCTTTAGTTTCTTGACTGGTTTGATGCAGTTCTCCATGACTCCCTGTCCTGAGCTAATCGTTTCATCTCTACATAGCTACCACACCCTCCATCCGAGGCAATCTGTTTAACATATTCTAACCTTGGTCTACCCCTACCGTTCTTGTCCTCGACCCTTCCTTCCATAACTTAGCGTCCTGGGTGTCTTAGTATGTGTCCTACCAACCTATCTCTTCTCTTCATTAACAGTCGCCAGAAACATCTCTCCTCTCCCATTAGTCTTAATACCGCTTCGTTTGTATCCCTATCTAACAATCTGATCTTCATCATTCTCCTGTAACACCACATTTCAAACGCTTTCTCCAATTTCCTTCATTGCTTGTTCAATTTTAAGATTGAATAGTATGGGTGATATTTGCAGCCTTGCCTTACACCATTCTGAATACTAGCTTATCTCTTATGTACTTCAGCTCGAATGACTGTCGTCTGGTTTCTGTATAGATTGTCATCATCATCATCGGCTTTAACTCCTTCAGTCCAGTTTGTGGATGTGTTTACGGTGACTAAAGAGTCCAATCCTGGCATGGAACAAGCGTCCACACAAGTCACATAGTATTACTGGGTTGGGCTGCTCGAAGTTTCCTTGCTTGACGCCTGGCCTCTTCATGTGTGCGTCGATCCCTTTCAAACGTTTTTACAGTATCCGAGATGGTACGGCGCCAGCATGTCCCAGGTCAATTTCAGGGTCTGCTTAAATTAGTTCTTGTAGTGCCTCTTAGGACCACCGTGAGGTCTGGTGCCATAGCATGGCTCACCATATAGCATTTGACGAGGTAATCTCACATCATCCGTCCGATGGACATGACCAATCCATCTAATTTGGTGACCTATTATGGATGATTCTATGCTGTTGATTTGAGCCTTTTCAAGAACAGCAATATTGGTAATGAGGTCTTCCCATTTAATCCTCAGATTTGATCGAAGTTTTTTGTAGGTGGAAGCGCTCAAGCTTCTTAAGATCACGTCGGTAAAGGGTCCACGTTTCACAGCCATACAACAATGTAGAAATGATTACTAATTTGTACACCATAAGCTTTGTACTCATGGACAGATCTTTATTCATGAAGACCCGGTGCACTAATCGTCCATATGCTGCATGGGCTGCGCCAATTCTCTTATCCACATCCTGCTCACAGGTACAGCTCACAGAAATGGTACTACCCAGGTACGAGAAGTGGTCTACCTGCTCTAATGGCAAATTTGAGATGGAGATATTGAACTGAGGAAGAGGTGTGCCTGGTGAAGGTTGTACCAAGACTTTAGTCTTATTGACATTTATGGTAAGACCAAAGCGATCACATGCACTTTTGTAACCATTAACTGACTCTTGCAGCTCTTCCGGTGTGAGGTTGGTGACGCAGCATCATCTGCATACAGCATATTAGTAACATTAGTAAACTGAGTTTTCCTCAAGGAGCGGAGACGAGTTAGGTTGAAAATCCCTCCATCAAAACGATACTTGACCTCCACACCTGGGATGTTTGTGGGTGAATCATAAAGCAGCCAAGAACAGCGCAAAAAGCGTTGGAGCCAGTACACATCCTTGTTTCAGTCCATGGGTAATAGGAAATTGATCGGACATCTTATTCTGATGGCAAACCTGACCTGTCATGCCATCATGGAGAGCCTTGATTAGATCTACAAAACGCTGAGGGCAACCAAACTGCCCACATGGCTGGTCTTGGAACCGAATCAAATGCCTTTTCCAAGTCATAAAAGACTAAGAAGAGTGGATTCTGTTCTCTACATTTTTCTTGTAGCTGTCTCACACAGAAAATCAAGTCCATTTTGCTTCTGGAAACTCTAAATCCGCATTGTGACTCTGGCAGTATCTTCTCAGAGATAACCTTGAGGCGGTTAAGAAGAAGTCTTCCAAGAATCTTCCCCACAATTGATAGCAGTGATATACCACGGTAGTTGCCACAAACACTGCGATCACCCTTTTTAAAGATAGTGATGATAGTGGCATTCTTTAGGTCTCCAGGTACCTTTCTTGATTCCCATATTCTGAGGATAAGGGTGAAAATCCTTGTTTTGAAAGAAAGACCTCCCGCTTGAATTGGTTCCAGAAGGATGTTATCTGGGTCAGGTGCCTTCCTGGGTTTCAATTGGGTGAGAGCTGCACTGAATTCATGATAAATAGGAGGTACTGCCAACCACAGTTGTTCAGGTTGTTGCGGCACATCACAAAGGAAGTCTTCAGCAGCTGCTGATGGACGATTTAGGAGATTGGAGAAGTGCTCCTTCCAGCGTTCCAAAATTTCTTGACTATCAGTGAAGGTAGTAGAATTATCAGCGCTTTTCAGTGTACCTGATGATGAGCGAGATGGTCCATATATTTCCTTGAGTCCTGCATAGAAGTTCCTCAAGTCTCGAGCATTCGATAGTCTCTGCAGTTCCTGAGACTTCTGTTGCCAACAAGTATTTTAATCTGCCTTATCCGCGTTCCAGTAGTTTATCTCTCTTTGTGTTGGAAGTTGGATCTTGATGATGGGCAAGATAGGCATTCCTTTTGGCATTGATGAGAGACAGAATTTCTTCATTGTTGTCATCAAACCAGTCTTGTCTTTTCCGCACTATAAAACCAATGGTTTCCTCAGCTGACTGTGTGATAATCTTCTGTATTGTGGCCCATTCTTGCTGAATGCCATTCGTTACTGGGTTATCTGATAACTGGGTGACGATCCTGTTTCCAAAATTTGTATTTATAGATGGATTCATCCTGAAGTTTGGATGTATTAAACTTCCTCCTTGGCAAATGTTTGTTGTTCCTAAGTGGTTTAGGTCTGATGGATATCCTGAGCTTTCATATAAGTAGTTTATGATCTGTCCAACAATCGTCTATATTCCTTGCTGTTCTGGTAATAAGAGTGTCCTTCTTATCACATTGCCGGGTAATGGTATAATCAAGAATGTGCCAATGTTTAGAACGAGGATGCATCCACGTGGTTTTGAAGCGGTTAGGTAGCCGGAACTGCGTGTTGGTAATGAAAAGTTCGTGTTCTGCACAAAGACCAAGAAGCAATAGTCCATTGGGATTACATTTTCCAAGTCCCTGTGTGCCCATCACATGATTCCATAGCCTGTGATCTTTCCCAACTCGGGCATTGAAATCACCGAGGAGCAAGAGTTTATCTGCAGATGGTACCTTGGAGATGATTTCACTTAGCTCATCAGAGAATTAAGCCCTTACTTCATCATCAGAATCTAAGGTAGGAGCATAGACAGAGATCAGTGTCATAAAGGAGCTTTCTGAGAGTGGTATGCGGTGAGTCATGAGCCTTTCGCTGATTGCAATGGACGTAAGTTGGTGATAATTTACCAGTTTGGTCTTCACAGCGAAGCCCTCACCATGAATACGACATTCACCCTCCTCCTTTCATTTCCAGAAGATGGTATATCCTGTTCCAAATTCAGTAATCCTTCAGAAGTCAGCCTAGTTTCACTGAGAGCAGCAATGCCAACGCTGAGTCTTGATAACTCATGGGCTACAAGAGCTGACAAGAGATAGTAGATCACCCTCCTAACCCTGTACTTTATTCCAATCGTTTTCAAAATATCAAACAATTTACTCCAATCAACGTTATCAAAAGCCTTTTCTAAGTCTACAAATGCCATGAACGTTCTCTTATCTTTCCTTATTCTACCTTCCTAAATCAGCCTAACGCTTAGTACAGCCTTAATCACATGTAATTTATTTCAGTTTTTAGCCTACTTTCGATTTTTGCAAAAAATGAAAGTAGACTTATGAGATCAACACAGGGCGAAAAAAAGTGTGTCTGTCTGTGTGTGTGTGTGTATGAGTCTGAGTATGTGTACTCTGAATGTCTATCCCCCCCTATCAATTCAAACACGGTGAAACCGAATTGAACGAAATTTGATACAGAGGTAGCACTAGCAAAGGACACCTCAGTGTCGTGTTTTATATCGCCGCCATCTTGACGAAAACGTAATGGCGGCCACCCAAATGTGCAAAGCTTAAATCAAATTACGACCAACCTAATCTTCTGATCTCTACCGATTTTTGCAACAATATACCTTTATGTATGTAGAATCGTTTGACCAATCTATAAGGTCATCAGCCTAATAGTTTGCGGATGACGACCATGTTTGTGTGCAAATAGATTCCCCCTATCAATTCAAACACGGTGAAACCGAATGGAACGAAATTTGGTTCAGAGTTAGCACTAGCAAAGGGCACCTCAGTGTCATGTTTTATATCGCCGCCATCTTGACTAAAACGTAATGGCGGCCACCCAAATGTGCAAAGCTTAAATCAAATTATAATAAACCTAATCATCTGATCTCTACCGATTTTTGCAACAATATACCTCTATGTATGTAGAATCGTTTGACCAAACTATAAGGTCATCAGCTTAATAATTTGCGGATGGCGGCCATGTATGTGTGCAAATCGATTCCCCCAATCTCCTCAAAAAGGGTGAAAACGAATTGAACGAAATTTGGTACAGAGGTAGCACTAGCAAAGGGAACTTCAGTGACATGTTTTATATCACCGTCATCTTGACGGAAACGTAATAGCGCCCACCCAAATGTTAAAAGCTTAAATCAAATTACGACCAACCTAATCATCTGATCTCTACTGAATTTTGCAACAACATACCTTTATATGGTAAGCATCTTTTGACCAAACGACAAGGTCATCAGCCCAATAGTTTGCTGATAGCGGCCATGTATGTGTGAAAATCGATTCCCCCTATCGATTCAAACACGGTGTAACCGAATTGAACGAAATTTGGTACAGAGGTCGCACTTGCAAAAGGCAACTCAATGTAATGTTTTATTTCGTCGGCATCTTAATGGAAACTTAATGGCGGCCACCCAAATGTTAAAAGCTTAAATCAAATTTCGACCTACCTAATCATCTGATCTCTACCAAATTTTGCAACAGCATAATTGTATGCTAGAGGCGTTCTTTAACCAAGCTACAAGGTCGTCAGTCCAATAGTTTGCATATGGCGGCCATGTATGTGTGCAAATTGATTCACCATATCAATTCAAACACGGTGAAACCGAAATGAATGAAATTTTGTACAGAGGTAGCACTAGCAAAGGGCACCTCATTTTCATGTTTAATATCCGTATAACACGTTGTATTTCAACAAGCTACTACAACCAACATTCAATTATACTCCTTGAAAAGGACAAAGAGTTATAACAATACCCATGCATTTAGGAGAAAGTAGGCTATATGTTCTTTACTGAACATCTTGTTTTCACATAAGTTACAGTACTCCAGTAATTGGAATTATTGTGTGTTGACCGATTGAAAGCTACAAGATTAATTGTTAATAATGCAAAATGGCTTCAGAGCTCTCTGAATGAATGAAAGAATAAATGAATGAATAAGTGAATTAAAAATAAATAAAAGGCCCCGTGAAGGCCAGCTGATATACTTTTGCCATATATTTTTTGTCTCTATTCCAAGCAAATACCAGGATGGTACCTAAATTAAGGCCAAGGCTGCCACTTACCCTAATCTTAGCCTCAATCACAAATACACAGCCAGCACAAAGACACAGGTTATCAGACAGATTTGACTCATAACCAAGTGCACGGAGCTACATGACCACGATATCACAAAGCCCCTACATGAATCAATATTAACGTGTACTGAAAAGGATTGCTTTCTTGCTACGCTGCTATTTGTGCGTCAAAAAGCTAGATTAGGAGATAAAAGAATCCAGTGGTGGTCATGACTCTCGATAAATTGAATAAACCTGTGAGCAGAACAACTGAACTCCCCCAAGGCACAGTATCGATGTCGCGTCGCGTCAACTCTAGTTTCTTATCGTCTTTGTTACCGGTACCACAAATCCACCCCATTGATTGCTGCAAGCAATATCTCTAGCGCAAACTCCCTGCAACAACAAAGAACGAGAGTAAGGGTGGTGAAAAGGAAGGAAGAAAGAAGGAAAAGAAGAAAGGAGAGATGGTGGAAATGAAGGAAGGAAATGAAGGAGGGAAGAAAGGAAGGAAAGGAAGGAAGGAAAGGAAGGAGGGAAGAAAGGAGGGAAAGGAAAGAAGGAAGGAGGGAAGGAAGAGAGGAAAAAAGGAGGGAGGAAATGAAGGAAGGAAATGAAGGAAAGGAAGGAGGGAAGAAAGGAGGGAAAGGAAGGAAGGAAAGGAAGGAAGGAAATGAAGGAGGGAAGAAAGGAAGGAAAGGAATGAAGGGTAGGAGGGAAGGAAGAGAAGAAAAAAGGAGGGAGGAAGGAAGGAAGGAGGGAAAAAAGGAGGGAAAGGAAGGAAGGAAGGAAAGGAAGGAAGGAAGGGAAGGAGGGAATGAAGGGAGGAAAAAGGAAGGAGGAAACGAAGGAAGGAAAGGAAGGAGGGAAGAAAGGAGGGAGGAAACGAAGGAAGGAAAGGAAGGAGGGAAGAAAGGAAGGAAGGAAAGGAAGGAGGGAAAGGAAGGAAGGGAAGGAGGGAAGGAAGGGAGGAAAAATGGAGGGAGGAAACGAAGGAAGGAAAGGAAGGAGGGAAGAAAGGAGGGAAAGGAAGGAAGGAAAGGAAGTAAGAGAAGGAGGGAATGAAGAGAGGAAGAAAGGGAAGGAAAGGAAGGAGGGGTGGAAGGGAAAGAGGGAAGAAAAAAGGCAGGAAGGAAAGGAAGGAAGAGGACGAGGCAAAAAAGAAGGGAAGGAAGGAATAGAAGGAAGGGAGAGAGGGAAGGAAAGAAAGGGGTGGAGGAAAGAAAGAGGGAGGGAAGTGAAGGGAAGGGAAGGAAAGGAAAGAAGAGAAGGAAGGGAGGACTAAAAGAAAGGGAAGGAGGGAAGGAAGGGGGCATAGAAAGAAGGTGATTAGGAGCGGACATCGCAAGGATGTACCTCCTACATCAGAAGAACCAAGGGCAAGTTTGAAGGTGAAAGGAAAGGGGAAGGGAAAACAGATTGAGAATGGGTTGGTTAGTTAGTTAGTTATTGACGTTTTAATGCGCGGAACCACAAGGTCATCTTCCCCGAGAGAGAGAATGAGTTAAGGCCACCACACACAGAAAGCTAGGCTAAGCTAAGCTAAGCTACGCGGTGTTATGAAAAATATCGCTCTCAATGCATTTAAGTACAGTGACACACACAGGCCGCTATGCTAAGCTATACTATGCGAAGCGATGCTAAGCTAAGCTAGACAGATCGCTAGGCAGGCGATTTTCTTGGCTGTAGCTGGCCTGGCGCATGCGCTTTTCATTCCGAAACAGTTGATCTGGCGGGCTGTCGCAGACCTAGAGTTGTGTGCGTAGCCGTGTCGTGTGAGTATAGTGTAGTGATTCAGGTAGTAACGTACTTCGTTTTATTTATACAATGGGTGACAGACCAAAAGAACAACTTTGTTCATTCCCCAGCCCTACAAAACTGTGATAATCAAAATTCTCAAAAGTAGGCATACGCAGAAATTATATCAGAATTAAGAACCGAATTCCGCGTTAGATTTCAAGACTTCATGGAGAATGTTATAAGTTTCAATATGTTTTCTTCCCCTTTCTCCATTAAAGTATTTAGTGTATCCACTGCAGAAGAGGATTATTTAGCTTTAAGAAATAATAATCGTCTTGTATTATCTTCACATAACACCCATACTGGTCCATCTAGCCTCCAACAACAAAATGTAATTATAACTAACGAACAAGACGGAGGCAATTAATTAATTAATTAATTAAGTATTTAGTTTCAATTTGTAGTAGAGACGTAGTCAGAGGAGGGGGGCAGGTCCGGATTCTCTCCGAAATTAAACAAAGAGGCAAACTTATCGTTTGAAAATTGTAATATTATCGTTTTATTCTTATTTTCTTGTTAGTAGTGCCGGTAATATTACCGTTTTAAATTCATTTTGTCAAATACGGTAACCCTTATAGTATTGAATATAGTTGATAACGCGAATAATCTAATAATATCATTTTTAAATGCAGACATAGGCTATTCAAATACGGTAATATAGAAGTATCTACTCTATTGCTATGTTATATACGTATAGGCAAATTTGAATAGTTTTAGAAAAAAACACGTATCTTATACATAGCTATAGTGGGCCACAATTTTACTTAATAAAATAGTAACACCTGGACCCCCACCAAAACAGAATCCTGGCTACGTTCCTATTTTTATGTTACATATACAGTATTATTACACAAAAATAATTTAGAAAGCAGTATTAAAATAATAATAATATTATTAATCTAATTTAATCCTGTAGGATCTCTTCCAATAATGATACTATACATTTTCATTAGTAGGAAAGCATGTAATAAGAAATATGCTGTCTAGCTTAGTTTAGCTTAGCTTTTTGTTCGTGTCATAGCACACCACAGCTTGGCATTGCTTAGCATAGCATAGCGTAGCGTAGCTTAGCTTTCTGTGTGTGGTGACCTTAAGGCACACTAGTTAAGGAGAACAAGCAGCTTACATTTGTTGAGTTTATTAACAAAAAGATGTATCATTATTGTGCCGTTTCTCTATCCTTACCCTATAAACTCTCAACTAGGGTTGGTAACTTTGCTCTATCTGTGAACCAGCGTAGGAACTTATGTTACGCTGAGGCCCTGTCCCGTTGTCTACGCTATATACAAGGTCGGGAAATGCAAGCTGTTTTGAGCTAAAAATGAATCACCATGAAGTTCCGCCAGTGACCGCTAGGCTCGCTTTGTACCACCCTCCAGCATTCGCGCCAGTTTAACTCAATTGGGACATTGCAAATAGTGGTTGTTTACATGAGTATTTTTTAAATGGTTTACTGCTGTGTTCCGTTTTGTACGTCCCGGCAGGGAATGTGCAAATCAGTTTCATTTCACTCGTTTCCTATCAATTAGGAATTAAGAAATAAGTGGATTATAGCTGTTTCTCGGCGAGATGATAAGCGAGGTAGAGTGTGGACTCCTTCTAAAAGGTCGGCGGTTTGTAGTAAGCATTTCAGAGAAGACAATTACAGTGTGAGCACAACTAGAAGATTTCTTCTGCCTAAATCCGTACCTCCAATATTTACAGACTTCACTCACCACAAACAAGTGACAACTACAGCTAGGAAATCACCAAACGAAAATGTGACTCTCCGGGAACTGTGAGTAATTTTGTCCCTATTTGTGAAGACGAGATAAATTGTAGAAGTATAGGGACACAGTTTTCACCCATTTCAAAGCCAGTTGTTAGGAAGTCTCGAAAGAAACTGCGGAGTGCTACGAAAAAAATGCTAAGCGAGACGCTGTAATTCACAAGCTACGAAGGAAACTTCATGATCTTCAGGCTGAATTGAAGAAATATAAAACTAAGAAATATGACATGAACAAGCAGCTGTCTGCAATTCAAAATGAAGCCCAACAAGGTAGCCTCAAAGCCATTTTTTTTTGCTCGAACAGCTGCAAGCATATGGAAAGAAGAAATATAAGTACCAAGAAACTACAGTTAAAATTTGTGTTCTTCTATCTACTAGGTCACTGACAGGCTATCGATTGTTACGTGAACTAAGTATCTTGCACCTACCATATCCCAAAACTTTGAAGACATACGTAGGGTACTCGAAAGAGACTGGCATCACCTCATTGATGAGAGCAAGATTTATGGCAGAGGAAAAGTCACTGGAACACGAGAATGCAAGAGTGGGCTCCCTTATCATTGACGAAATGGCTATAAAGCCTAGGCTTGTGTACGATAGGAATTTAGACATGTTTCTCGGCATGAGTGACGCCGACTTAGACGCTCTTGGTATTGAAGACAAACTAGCCAACAAGTTACTTTGCATTCTTTTCAAAGGACTATAATCTTCTTACTGAATTCCTGTGTCATTTTATTTTACTTGTTCTATTTATGGAGCGCACTTGGCAAAATTGTTATTAGATGCTATGAAGGTAGTCGAAGAAAGTGGTTTCAGAGTGTTAAGAATATTGTAACTGACAACTGTCAAGCTAATGTTGTAACGTGTTTTTCGAGGTTTTTTTTATGCAACTGGCATAAGTCAGTAGGAAGCCATTCTATATTTATTTACGCGGCAAATTGTTCAGCCAAGATAATTTTTCATGCTAATTTATTATTATTATTAATTTATTATAATTATTATTAAGATATTTTCGGAGCATTTTATAAAAATTATAAGCATACAGATAGGTTTTCTATGTCTTAGAAAACGCTAACAAGCAAATTATTACGAACGACGATATCATAGAAAATTATGCGATTACGGAATTTTACGGAGTTTTCGTCAGTTAGGGTATATTGAGAGACGTGACTCACTGGGAATTCTAATACAAGCTGATTCCTGTCGAGGAGCATGACGCAATCTTGGGTCGCATCGTCAAGAAGAGGCGAATTGTTGAAACGGAACCCTGTCGCCGAGTGTAATGACCCGGAGGAGGAGAAGATCGCGTGGTGGTTCAGCCAATCAGGGGAGACGACGTAAGCTAGTTGGGACTGAAGAGTGGGGAGCCGGCATGTGGATATATCGTTCGACGCGCCGTGAAACGCGGACTATCTGTGAAATACTGGACGAGTATGGGTGCGCGTGCGAGTGGCTCCGATGTTCGGTGGAGTCAGGGACAATCTGTGTAGAACTTGCAGTGTACGGTCGCAAGTGCGTGACGCTCCGATGTTCAGTGGAGTTAGCGACGAACTTTTGTAAAACGTAACCAGTGCGGTTTTACGAGAGTTTGGGTCCGATGTACGGACCATAGAATTATCTAATCTACCAGAATATCATCAAATTTCGACGGAGATGACGACGTCCAGGAGACTGTGGGAAGCACACAGCATCATCAAGAACGAGGGAAATGCTTTGGAAATTTCCAGGGGTAAGCGCTAATGACGCAGAAATACGCAATCTCTCATTTTTCTTTGTTTTATATTTCATAATTCAGTAACTTCATAGCTTGGAAATAAGAGTAAAATCAATTTATCAGACTCCGTTTTCACGTAATTTTCTATCGGTAATATTCAAATCACAACGCTCCAATTTAAATTTTAAACTTATTATTATTATTAATTTTGCTATACTTGTTTTATATAATAAATTCATTTCTTTTACAATGCAATCTTTGCTTTCAGTAGGTAGCATTAGATATAGACCAATTCCTTCTCCTGATACAATTGTTTGTTGGGTTAATGATCAAATCATACCACGATCTGAGTGAATAGATTCTTGACGGTGTTCTACCAGAGCTAGACGTTGTTAAATACAAATTTAGATTTCAGCATTGCGTTGAAGTCTTGGCGCCCATTAAAACAACATAGCTTAGGCAAAGGTAAACAATTACATTTTCTCCCAACAGTGTGGGCTAGCGAAACCATTACATTTGTCGCTACCAACATGGGGCGCTAATAACCATTACAATTGTCGCCGACAACTTGGGGCTGAAAACCTAATAACATTTGTGGAAGGAGAAGGGTATATATTTCTGTGCCTGTATTTTGGGGGTTATTTGTCTTTATCAGTGTATATCATTATGGGGGATGAGAAAGAAAGACAGATGAGGTTACGTAGTGGTCATCAACTGGAGAATGATGATACGAGCAGTATGTCGAGTGATGGTAGTACCGGGGTAGCGGAGGTAAATCCCGATACTGAAACAGGGAGTGTAGGCGGCCAACCAGAATTAAAAACTTTACTTCTCGAGTTCATGTATCAGAACAAAGTTAGTAGTGATGCTTTAAATGCAAAATTAGAACAGAATAATGCAAAATTAGAACAAAACAGTAGGGAAAATAAAGAAAGTACAGAAGCTTTAAATGCAAAATTAGAACAGAATAATGCAAAATTAGAACAAAACAGTAGGGAAAATAAAGAAAGTACAGAAGCGTTAAATGCAAAATTAGAACAGAATAATGCAAGATTAGAACAAAACAGTAAGGAAAATAGAGAGAGTACTGAAACTTTAAATGCTAAATTAGAACAAAACAGTAGGGAAATGAGTGACAAATTCGAACTGATTAGAGGTGAGATCAGGGGGGTGATGGAAGAAAAGGCTAAAGAGATTATTGCAGATGTAGACAGAAAATTAGGAAAAGTACAGGAGGAGTTGGAAATTAGAATCAGTACACAGGCTGAAAATTTAAAAGAACTAGTGCAACTGGAAACACAGCAGGTCAAAAAGCAATTGGGGGGAGAAATTGACAAAATTCAGGTAGCTACTAAAGAGGTTAAGGAACAGCTGGGGGGTAGAATGGAGAAAGTCCACTCACAAATAGTTGCAGAAGTAAATGATTTAAGAGAGAGTAATAGGGAAAGCATTAGCAAGATTGAGGAGAAACAAGCAAAGCTATATGATAAAGTAGAAGAATCAGAAGGAAACATTAAATTAACAGTAAACAGTATTGAGAGGAAGGCTGAGGAGAAAATCGCAGAATTAGAGTTAAAATTAAAAGCTAGGATCAGGCAAGAAAATAGTCAGAATAGGCCAGTTTTTGTGAATAGCACACACAGGGAGGTAGAACTGGGTAAGTTCAGCAATCGACAGGGGTGCCCAATGGAGTTCATGAACACTATAGAAAATAAATTCGGGGAGAGGTTGGAAAATGGTAGTATTGAGTGGTGCCAGGTAGTTGAAATTTTAGAACAAGTGTTTGTGGGGGAAACGAGGAATTGGTTTGCTGTCTACAGAGACAAGTTTACTGATATCAATGATTTTAAAATGAAATTCTGTGAAAAGTTCTGGAATGAGGTTATTCAGTCGCAGCATCGTGAGGGAGTAGTGTGTGGTAAATAAAACCCTAAAGGAAGCTCCACCATGACCGAATACTTTTTAGGGCAGGTATTAGTGTGTAAATATCTGGATGGCTTGAAGGAGGAAAGTGATGTGGTGAGGTTGCTACTTAGGCACTTTCCCTATAGGATCAAGGAGGCTGCTTGTATCCAGAATGTAAAGACTATATCACAAGTAGAAAATTTGTTAAGCACATTTGATGCACTAGGGAGAGGGGGTTATGAGGACAATTTCAATCGGAACCAGGGTAATAATAATAATAGACCTAATGAAGCCAGGCATCAGGAAGTTCAAGGGAACGGTGGCGAAGGGGCCAATGCTCAAAATAGAAATAATAATAATCAGCTAAATCAGAACAGAGGAAATGGCTATGGTAATCAGTATCAAGGGAGGAACAATGATTACAGGGGAAATCAAGGGAGAAACAATGATTTCAGGGGAAATCAAGGGAGAAATTATAATGACAATAATTACAACCAGAATAGGGGTCAAGGAAGAGGACAGCCTAGTGGTAGTAATATACAGCCAAACAATGACAACACAGCCCAGAACAACCAGACTAGTTCAGTAGTTAGTAGTACTACGGCCAGCTGTAGCGGTTCTTTAAACGCGAACCAGGCTGCGAAGTAAGGTCAGAATCTCAGTCTGTAGCATGCCCTGTCCATACAATTATACAGGAACCCTATGACCTAAATGTAAGAAATGAATTATTACATGAACTAAATGATGAAGGTATTATTCAGGAAGTGGTTAGTAAGAGCCCCATAGTTAAATTTAACGTGTCCGAGGCGTACACATATGTTTTAATTGATAGTGGTTGTATGAAGAGTTGCATAAGTAGTGCATTTTATGATAAAATGAAAGGAACTGGAGTAAATTTTGAGGAGATGCCAATTAAAAGCACTTTTGTTATCACAGCTGTTGAGAAGAGGTCTAAAGTAATTTCTAAGCAAGTTTTAGTAGACATTAAAATTAATAATCATGTAGAGAAGCAGATTTGCCTTGTAATTCCAAATTTAGTATTCAGTGTTATCTTGGGTTCAGAGTGGCTAAGTAGAGTGTCTGGTAACTTATGTTATGATGTAGGGAGTTTGAAATTTAAATGGGGAAAGTCTGAAGTAGAAGTAGCGTTCAATGACCAAATTCAGAGAAGTAGTGTTGTAGGTGTGATTTGTACTTTAAATGAGATATCGCCAGCCGTAGAGCGGGGTTCTCCATGTTTTGTGGGCAGTGTGATTACGAACGGAAGTCTAGAGGACTCGTTACGTGAGGCTGCATTTCAGGGAGATATTGAGGTGGAACAATGTGTTCGGCTCTATGATGTGTTATGGTGAAATAGGAGAGTGTTTGAGGATCGCATTGGTATGGCCAATTGCTATACACATTCATTGAACGTTATTGATAGGTCAGTATTCACAGGACATAGATATCCTGTACCTTTCGCTTATCAGAGTGCAGTTGAGGCACAAATTAATCAGATGCTTGAAGATGGGATTATTGAGCACTCGAACAGTCCATATGTTAATTCTTTGATCACGGTACCCAAGACCGACGGCACTGTTCGTATTTGTTTAGACGCTCGTTTGGTTAACAGTAGAATTAGTTCAGATCAGCTGAAATCTATGTCAATAGAGGAATTAATGCAAACATTTGAGGGGAAGAAGTATTTCACTTGTGTAGATTTGAGTTCCAGTTTTTGGCAAGTGCCACTTATGTACGAAGATAGACCATTTACAGCTTTTAGTCATAAATATAACCTTTATCAATTTTGTAGAACACCTTATGGGTTAAAGAGTAGTTCAGCAGCTTTAATTAGGGCTTTAAACATCGCATTAGGGGAGGACACAGGAGAGTTTGTAACCATTTACATAGATGATATGGTAATTAGTTCACGCAGTTTTGAGGAGCATCTACATCATTTAAATATAGTTTTTCAGAAGTTAGATCAGGCAGGGTTCACTTTGAAGCTGTCTAAGTCGTCATTCTGTCAGTCAGAAGTGACATTTTTAGGTCATAGAGTGTCGAGTACAGGTGTAACACCAGAAGAAAGTAGGGTTAATAAGATACTTAACGCAGAGGTGCCACAGAATGTTAAACAGTTAAAAACTTACCTGGGAATTTGCAACTTTTTCAGGAGGTTCGTTCTTAAATACTCAGGGTTGGTAGAACCATTCAGGGAATTGCTTAAAAGTGGGACTCGGTGGAGATGGGAGTCCAAGCATGAACAGGCTTTTAGAGCGCTGAAGGAAGGTTTTGAGAAAGCTGTAGTGCTGAAATATCCGTTAAAAGATAAGGAATATGTGGTTATGACAGATGCTTCACATATAGGCATTGCTGGAGTATTATGTCAGAAGGATGATGAGGGTAATCTGTGCATTGTATCTTTAGCCTCGCGAGGACTGACTGCAGCAGAGAAAAGATACACGATTACTGAGTTAGAGCTTTTAGGTATTGTTTTCAGTTTAGGGAAATTTAGAATGTATTTAGTAGGGGGGAAATTTGAGATCCACACAGATCACCATGCATTACTGTATATGAGGACTTGTAAACTCAGTTCTAACAGAGTTAGTAGGTGGATTCTTGCTCTGCAGGAATACGAATTCACAGTAAAATATATTAAAGGTAAAGATAACATTCTTGCAAACATGCTATCGAGGGACACTAATTTATGTAGGGATTATCCTGTGGTTAAAGCAGAGGACGGTATTTTAATATGTGCATGTGTGGACAGTAGCAACAGGGCATCGTTACAGACACTGAGAAATATGCTAGTGGAGCAAC
Source organism: Meconema thalassinum (assembly GCA_946902985.2). Taxonomy (NCBI): domain Eukaryota; kingdom Metazoa; phylum Arthropoda; class Insecta; order Orthoptera; family Tettigoniidae; genus Meconema; species Meconema thalassinum. The sequence goes on from OX336391.1 coordinate 223,482,993, forward strand.
GTGATGACGTTAAGTTAAAGGAGCCACTGGCTAGGTTGGAAGCAGGTGACGCAGAAACATTTATAGTTTCCAAACGTATTGGCAAAACAGCATATGTGCTGGAGAATAGTGAGGGAAACAGATTATACGGGACGTATAATATATATAGTCTACGAAAATATGTGTCATAAAGTGAGTGTGTTTAGCTGGCGAGCCAGCCTATCAAATGAGTAAGTGTGGTATCTGGTGCGTGGAAGATCTGGTCTTAAGGCAGGCGTATCGGAAGTCACACAGGGGGGTAGTATGTAAGTAAATGAGAGTTTTTAAGGTACAGGGAAATATGACGGGATTGTCGGATGCTGTTGAGCACTAAATTGTCTCGATGCACCAAGGCCATTTTGGCAGCGCTGATGGGTTCCCATTTATCTCCAAGAGATGGGGGAGCGCTTGTATAGGGCTTGTTAGCTTAAGGCGTCCACGAGATAAAAGATGGGCCATCAGAATGCGAGACAGTCCTTCATGAAACTCATACATATCAGCACACGTGATTTCTGTTTACGGCCTCGCCATGTAAGATTTGTAAGTGTGTAATTTAAGATAATTTGTACAATGGTATTATTTGTGTGAGGAGAAATGGTCTGTGTTGAGAACTAGTATTAAGTAGAATATGGTGTACGGGAACTTAACAAGACAGGGCGATTACGGCACAGAAATATTTGGTGTTATATGTAATGCGCATTTACTGTTTTTTTTTCAGAAGTCAATATTAATTTAATCTACTTCAAAGAGAGATTAAGTATTATGGTCACGAGGCGCTGCCACAATCGTGTGCTCAGTGATAAGTGAGATTAAATTTCACCATAAGGAAGGGACCTCCAGTGAAATTAGGAAGTTCAATGATGATATAAATATATCAGAACACCTTCAATGCGTGTGATATGACATCATAAATACATAGTGCTCACACATTAATTATGTCTATTTCTCCAACATAGAGCAATTTGAGAGGCGGAAATATCCATGGAACACTATTCTATATGTAAAACATTGGACTGGTTGCAAAGTGCAATCCATAGTGACAACAAACTTTGACGCAAAGTGCGTGAAGAAAAATTATGAGTGTATATATCTGTAATTTAGGGTGATTTCATTTATGTAATATGTATTTTGGATGGGGTTTATTAACGTGTCTGGGATAATCGGATAATGGACCGTCGTCACGGTAAATCATCCGATGATCCGAGGCGAATATGTAACGTGTTTTTCGAGGTTTTTTTTATGCAACTGGCATAAGTCAGTAGGAAGCCATTCTATATTTATTTACGCGGCAAATTGTTCAGCCAAGATAATTTTTCATGTTAATTTATTATTATTATTAATTTATTATAATTATTATTAAGATATTTTCGGAGCATTTTATAAAAATTATAAGCATACAGATAGGTTTTCTATGTCTTAGAAAACGCTAACAAGCAAATTATTACGAACGACGATATCATAGAAAATTATGCGATTACGGAATTTTACGGAGTTTTCGTCAGTTAGGGTATATTGAGAGACGTGACTCACTGGGAATTCTAATACAAGCTGATTCCTGTCGAGGAGCATGACGCAATCTTGGGTCGCATCGTCAAGAAGAGGCGAATTGTTGAAACGGAACCCTGTCGCCGAGTGTAATGACCCGGAGGAGGAGAAGATCGCGTGGTGGTTCAGCCAATCAGGGGAGACGACGTAAGCTAGTTGGGACTGAAGAGTGGGGAGCCGGCATGTGGATATATCGTTCGACGCGCCGTGAAACGCGGACTATCTGTGAAATACTGGACGAGTATGGGTGCGCGTGCGAGTGGCTCCGATGTTCGGTGGAGTCAGGGACAATCTGTGTAGAACTTGCAGTGTACGGTCGCAAGTGCGTGACGCTCCGATGTTCAGTGGAGTTAGCGACGAACTTTTGTAAAACGTAACCAGTGCGGTTTTACGAGAGTTTGGGTCCGATGTACGGACCATAGAATTATCTAATCTACCAGAATATCATCAAATTTCGACGGAGATGACGACGTACAGGAGACTGTGGGAAGCACACAGCATCATCAAGAACGAGGGAAATGCTTTGGCGATTTCCAGGTGTAAGCGCTAATGACGCAGAAATACGCAATCTCTCATTTTTCTTTGTTTTATATTTCATAATTCAGTAACTTCATAGCTTGGAAATAAGAGTAAAATCAATTTATCAGACTCCGTTTTCACGTAATTTTCTATCGGTAATATTCAAATCACAACGCTCCAATTTAAATTTTAAACTTATTATTATTATTAATTTTGCTATACTTGTTTTATATAATAAATTCATTTCTTTTACAATGCAATCTTTGCTTTCAGTAGGTAGCATTAGATATAGACCAATTCCTTCTCCTGATACAATTGTTTGTTGGGTTAATGATCAAATCATACCACGATCTGAGTGAATAGATTCTTGACGGTGTTCTACCAGAGCTAGACGTTGTTAAATACAAATTTAGATTTCAGCATTGCGTTGAAGTCTTGGCGCCCATTAAAACAACATAGCTTAGGCAAAGGTAAACAATTACATTTTCTCCCAACAGTGTGGGCTAGCGAAACCATTACATTTGTCGCTACCAACATGGGGCGCTAATAACCATTACAATGTTTCGATGTTTGAAACCCTATGCGGGGTCGTATAACGTATGGAATTAAACATCCTCTTGATGAAAATTGACCAGTCTTTATAAGTTTTGATCCCAGTCACATTATCAAGAATGTACGATCGCAGTACTTGTCTAGGGAGTTCTTTGTAAATGGCAACAATGTGACAAGTGATCATTTGAAGATTCTTTATAATCTTCAGAAAACTCTGGTCATAAAACCTGTCAGGAAACTCTCCAGGAAGGTGGTTTATGCTAGTAATTTGGAAAAGATGAATGTTTCCAGGGCCAAAGTAGTATTTTCTCCTGAAGTTGTTGCAGGTTTAAAAAGTATGGAAGTCGTATGCTCTGAGAAAATTAATGACAAAGGCAGTTTACTTGAGACTATTAATTTTATGGAACATTTTCAGAAATGGTTTGACATCCATGATGTCTGTAACACATCCCATGGCACGCACTCCAGAAATGACAATAAGATAATTTTTTGTGAGATGGACGATGAAAGACTGCACTGGTTAACGGGCGTATTTCTGCCATACATTGACATTCAGTAACATCCCTAAAAGTTCAGGAAATTTACTAAAGAGACTTACACGCTCTGCAGTTGACAACTCTCTCTTCAGTGGCATGCATACGATAATTAATAAGCATCAATTTCCACTATGTCCTAACAAGGAATTTATCAAGCGACGATGTCGAACTCTCTTACAGTCACCTCAGACGAAAAGGCGGGTTCAATGATATGATGGATGTGAGATCTTGTATTCATGCTATTGAATCTACCCTTCACACTGGAATTATCGCAGCTTCGAGCCATGGAAACGTCGAACTAAGGAATGAGGACTTAGTATCCAGCGTAAGGTCCAGGTTCTTTTCTAGGATCCCCCTGTGGGTGGGGGGATTAGAATACACCCACGGTATCCCCTGCCTGTCGTACGAGGCGACTAAAAGGGGCGACCTTGGCTATTCTTTTATGTTTCCGGCTTGTCTTGCGAATTGGACCTCCCGTGGGTGGGAGGGACGGAATACACTCACAGGTATACCCTGCCAGTCGTAGAAGGCGACGAAAAGGGTTTCTTGGCCCAGGTCCCCTTTACGGGTTTGACAGCCAGCTCTAAACGCCCCACTTTGTGCGATATAACTCTCATTAGGTTATTTCGCACGCCTTTTTCCGTTCATGTTTTTGAGGACTGGCACTCAAAATTATATGTGCGTGCTGTCAGGGGAAGGGCCACCTAAGTGTGCAACTACGCTCGAGAGCCTGTTCGGTCTGGCCACACCGACAGGTGGGTGCGCCATGTACCCTGCAGTAGTATCCGCCTGACAACGCAGGTCCCCGCACAGCTGCATGCCTGTGCTAGAAAACTCTCTAGTATATGCCAAGGGGTACATGCCTGTATGGCATGCCAAACATCGGACCCCCGGGCAATGCCTTCCAAGCTAGGTGGGCCTTGCCTTGGCTGGGTAGCGCCTACAGAGACAGCCCGTGATTGGAGTCGGTGGCATTCAGGGAGGATGAAATGGCCATGGGGCAGAAAAGGAATATCTCCCACCAGGGTGGTCCGCCACCCAAGTCTTTAACTTTTGATTCCCTACGGGGATCAACCACCTGGGAACAGTCTGTTCGTGAGAATCTGGGTGCTAACACTCCCAAGTTTCTGGTCGCAACCAGAACGGATGGGGGTGATTTCAAGATGGCAAAGTCTATTTTGTTCTCTCGCCACATAGAAGGGGTCTATGGTGAGCTTGAGAAGGTACAAAAGATGAGAAACGGGAGCTTGTTGCTCAAGACTAGGACTGGTGAGCAGGTTGAACAACTTCTGAAATGTGACCACTTTGGCGAGATCCCTGTCAAAGTGGAAAAGCACACGTCTCTGAATCTGGTCCGAGGAGTTATTTTCCACCGGGACCTGATTCTGAACACCGACGAGGAGCTCAAGGAGGAAATGCGGCACCGTCACGTGACTGATGTCCGGCGCATTACGCGCAAGGTCAATGGTCAAATCGTGGATACTGATGTTTTCATTATTTCCTTTGAGCTTTCGGTGCTCCCGGAGAAAGTCAAGGTTACAAGTTACAGTTGTGACGTACGGCCTTACATCCCTCCACCAATGAGGTGATATAAGTGCCAGAAGTTCGGGCATATGTTATCCCGATGCTCAAGCCCTCAAATCTGCGGCACATGCGGAAAGGTACCCCACGAAGCGGAAGAGTGCACCACACCATATCAGTGCACTAATTGCCCTGGATTTCATTTTCCTCGGGACAGGAACTGCCCTGTCTTCCTGAGTGAGAAGAAAATACAGGAGATCAAAACCCTGGATGGTCTCACCTACCAGGAGGCCCGCAAGAAGTACCATACCACGATTTCGCCTTCTCCAAAGATTGGTTATAGAGCTATAATACCCAATTTGGTTCCGGCTACCTCATCTTTTGTCTCAGCTGTGAAACCTTCTAATGTACCAACGCCATCAACATCTGTATCTACTCCCCAGAATCGGAAAGAGAGCCCGAAGGTGACTTCAACCCCACCTTCGGCCCCAAAGAAGGCTGTGCGAGCGAAGGCTGCTCCGCCCGCACAGCAGGGGAGGAAGTTGAAGACTTCCTCCCCACCCAAACGGTCGGCGAAAGCCGCGCCGAAGCCGGCGGCATCGTCGACCAGGGTCAGTAATTCGGCTCCTGACCCGTCTATATATCTTAAAGAGGCGGGGAAGAAGGGACCCCGCACTACGCATTCCCTTTCTTCAAAAAAGGGGAAGCCATCCGCCCCACCACTTGCGGATGCTTCTGCGCCTGGGGACGTTTCGGTCCCCAGATCTGCGCACTCCCCACGGAGATTCCCCCGCCGCTGAACTGCGTCTAGGAAATCTTCCACCGAGTCGATTCACTCCATGCCCTCGCCTGAGGACATGGAGATTATAGTCGACGTAGTGGCTGATGATCCTCCAGAGGATAAGTTGTAGCTTGCTGCTCCAACTTATCCCTAGTTTATAAGTTCACACAATGGCACTGTTACAGTGGAATTGTAACAGTTATGACAGGCATTTGACAGAGCTCCGTCAGCTTATTGCACAATACGCAGCGAGTATAGTCTGCCTACATGAAACAAACCTCAGACCTGATCACAGGACTGTTCTGAGAGGTTTCCGACTATACTCTAAAGAGCGACAAGACGCCGCCCGGGCTTCCGGGAGCGTTTGTACCTTCGTTCGCTCTGACTGCTATAGTGAGGAGTTTCCACTCGCCACTCCTCTGGAAGCTATTGCAGTTCACGTGTCCTTGCCTGCTATAACAACTGTTTGTAACGTGTACCTTCCACCGAACCAGCCCCTTGATATTAATGACGTCTTTGATCTTGTTGCTCAACTTCCAGTCCCTTTCCTACTCGAGGGTGATTTCAACTCTCATCACCCCCAATGGCGATCACCATCTTCCTGCCCCAGAGGAAGGGACGTGGAGGGCTTAATTCAAGAGTTGGATTTATCTCTATTAAATACAGGGGAAGCTACACATTTTAGCTTAGCGCACGGCACGTACTCACACATTGACTTGAGTGTGTGTAGCCGTGCGCTGGTCCCCCTATTTGGTTGGTATGTACACGACGACCTCTGTGACAGTGACCATTTCCCGATCGTTCTTACACTTCTGAACCAGACGCCCGTGGATTTCCCCAGTCGTTGGGTGCTTAAGCGGGCAAATTGGCCCTTGTTTCAAGAACGAGCTGTGTTCGTTGATCTTGGTTGCCGGAGCGTCGATGACGAGGTACAGCACATCACCGATGTGCTTCTTGCTGCCGCCGAAGAGTCCATTCCATCCTTTTCTGGGACTCCTCGTCGCAAACTCGTCCCTTGGTGGACAGAGGATATTGCAGCGTTAATAAGAGACCGTCGTCGAGCTCATAAGCACTACCGTCGGCGTCCAACCATGGCCAATTTGGATGCGTTTAAGAAATTTCGTGCCAAGGCACGGATTCTTATTCGCCAGAGTAAGAAACAATCCTGGGAACGATATGTGTCTTCTATTACGGCACATACCCCCTCCTCTCAAGTGTGGACTAAACTACGACGCATTTCGGGAATTCAGACATCTTCTACTGTACCGGGAATTTCCATTGATAATGAATTGGTTACAGATCCTTATCACGTTGCAAACCTTCTCGCCTCGTATTTTGCGGATATATCCGGTTCCGATAACTATGACCCTGAAGCGCGAAGCGGAACGTTTCCAGCTTAGTTTTGCTTCCCGCACTTCGGAGGAGTACAACGTGCCCTTTACGGAGTGGGAACTCCGCGGAGCGCTGGCGCTCTGCAGGGACACGTCTCCCGGCCCGGATATTATTCACAACCAGATGCTTAGCACCTTAACGATGAGAGCATTCGTTATTTGCTCAGGGTGTTTAACCGAATCTGGTTGGAAGGTATGTTTCCAGCGCAATGGCAGGAAGGTATCATTATACCTATCCTGAAGCCCGATAAGGATGCCAATTTGACAGGGAGTTACAGACCTATTTGTCTCACTAACGGTCTGTGCAAGCTCTTTGAGAGGATGGTCAATCGGCGCCTGGTGTGGGTCCTGGAGAAAACGGGGACTCCTGTCTGAATACCAGTGTGGTTTCAGGGCGTCTCGATGTACCAACGACCATCTGGTACGCCTGGAGACCTCCATACATGACGCTTTTCTCCGGAGACAGCTCCTAGTCGCTGTTTTCTTTGATCTCGAGAAGGCCAATGACACCACTTGGCGTTACGGCATCCTCTCTACCCTGAATCAATGGAAATTCCGAGGTAACTTGCCGGTTTTTATTGCGAATTTTCTGTCCCTTCGCCTGTTCCGTGTCCGAATAGGGGGGACATATTCACAATATCACATACAGGAAAACGGAGTCACACAGGGATCGGTGCTTAGCGTAACATTATTTGCGATTGCCATAAACGGTATAGTCGCTACTGCTGGTCCAGCAGTGGTACCGTCGCTATATGTAGACGACTTCGCTCTACATTATAGTGCGCAAAATATGGCGGTCGCTGAACGACAGCTACAACAAGCTATTCTGAGAGTGGAACGCTGGACACTAGAGCATGGCTTTCGATTCTCAACCGCTAAGTCCTCGGTTGTCCATTTCTGCCGAAAGCGCACTCTCCATCCTGATTCTGAGCTTTATCTGGGCAATGTAGCTTTGCCTGTTGTTGCTGCGTACCAGTTCCTTGGGCTCCTTTTCGATCAGAAATTGACGTGGGAGCCACACGTGCGGTGTTTGAAAACTGCCTGTGCTAAGAAACTCAACATGTTGCGGTATCATAGCGGCACATCATGGGGGGCGGACCGCGCGGTGCTCCTACGCTTTTATAAGGCACTGATTTTATCTAGATTTGATTATGGCAGTGTAGCATATGGTTCGGCCCGTAAGTCAGTGCTTGTTAAACTGGACAGTGTCCACCACGGTGGTGTGAGGCTGGCGACGGGTGCCTTTCGGACGAGCCCAGTCGTCAGCTTGCTCGCCGAGGCTGGCGTACCTCCTTTACACCTGAGGCGCCAACAAGTACTGCTGACCTATGCTGCAATTATTCGACAGATGCCCCTTCATCCAAGCTATCCATGTTTGTTTTCCAATCCGAATCGCCGGCTGTATGATGCGCTCGCCCGAGCCACTCGGCCGGCGGGGATTTGCTTGGATGACTTATACCGTCAGTTCCGATTTCCTTCTGTCTCCTGTATCGTCCGAGTACCTAGCAAGGCCCCTCCGTGGATGGTCTCTCGCCCTGATATCATCCTGGATCTGCACACCGGCCCCAAGTCGGACACTGACTCCTCCGTCCATCGGAGGCTGTTCCAGTCCGTGGTGAGCCAGTATCCGGGATCAGGGCTTCTATTCACGGACGGTTCGAGGGTAAACGAGAAAGTAGGCTGTGCATTTATGGTTGAGGATCGTCGGTTTCTCTTTTCACTTCCCGATGCCTGTGGCGTGTACACAGCGGAGCTCTATGCCATCTTAGAGGCTCTGCGGTACACGTTATTAGACGATCACCAGCACTTTCTTGTGTTTACTGACTCTCTGAGTGCGCTGCAAGCGCTTGATGTGTGTTTCCCGAAGCACCCGTTGGTCGAGCGTGTGCACGACCTGCTCGTCAGTTCGCGTAACGCTGGGGCCGGGGTGTCCTTTGTGTGGCTTCCTAGCCACATGGGTATTGCGGGAAACGAGCTTGCTGATCAGGCGGAGAGAGAGGCAGTCGTACTGCCCTCGCTACCGTATAAGGTGCCTGCTAGTGATGTGCGCTCTCAGTTGCGGCATTCGATCCTGTCTCATTGGGAGGAAGCATGGCGTGCCACGCCTCCACCCAACAAACTGAGAGGCATCAAGGAGACAACGAAGGTGTGGAAATCTTCCTTCCGATCTCTCCGGAAGGAAGCTGTGGTACTCTGTCGACTCCGGATCGGCCATGGGATTGCTACGCACTCCCACTTGCTGAAGAGAGAAGATCCCCCTGTGTGTCCTTGCGGCGCCCTCCTAACCGTGGCACACCTTCTCTTGAAGTGTGTGGATCTGGCCGATCTGCGCAGGACTCTTAAACTGCCTAATACCCTCTCCCTTATTCTCCGTGATGACGGGCCGTCAGCTGACCTCGTCATCCGGTTCATGAGGGAGAGTGGTTACTTTTTTAAGTTTTAATGTGTAGTTACGACTTTTAATTCAGGTTAAATCTGTTTTACGTTTTTTATTGCGTTCATCTATTTTATTGTTCACTATGCCTTATTTGTTTTATCCTTTTTTACCATCTGCCTTTTATTCTTTTTATTCAAATAAGGCATAATTTTTGGGGCTCACTGTCTGTTTTATAAACACCATTTTCGTTTCATCCATGGCAGTGAGTTGTTTTTATCTACATCCTTTCATTTCACGCCATTTCATTTCATTAGAGGCCGATAACCTCGATGTTAGGCCCCTTAAAACAACAATTATCATCATCATCATCTTTTCTAGGAACCAACTTCAAGAGGCAGGTGAAGGACATGTCACGGATTCTGCCTTCTTACCGGAGCTTCCCGAGCACGTCCTTGCTATAGTTGGAAACCACGTTGCCTGCACATTTATTTTCATTGCATTGTGTTTTTATCTAAACACGATTACGGTATTTAACAATTTGGTTTTATTTTTAGGAACTCCAGCTACTGCATCCAACATAGCAGTAGCAATGGTGGCTGGCTACCTAGTGCGTGTAGCAGAAGAAAATACAAGCTGTGAAGGATGTTTGCAACATATTTCTCTTCCTGCGACTGAAAGCTCGGTCCTCAGCCTCATACGATTTCAAGATCGTGGAGGACTGAAGTACCCTAAAACATCATTTGTGGTGTTACTAGAGCAAATTCTGCAATGCGTATCACGTGCTGTCCACTATTTGCCACGGAAGAACTTAGTGACAAACTGCACACTTTTATTAAAAGACAAGTTCTGTTTAACAATTAAGTGTGACCAATGCAACGATTCTGAACTTCTGATTCTCCTTTTGAAGAAGTTCCTGAAGCCGCTCCTAGACAACCTAGCCTTCAATCGCACGAGTAGGAATGAACGATTTTTACAGCTTCACAATAAGCCTCTGAACAGGAAAGTACTGAAGCTCTAAGAAAAGACTGCTTGTTTATGATATTCCGGTGAGTTATAGATATGAATGATAAACCACACTTTTGTAAATGTGCATAAAATAGCCCGGGTATTCTCTCACCTCAATACTAAATTCATATAGTGCGCTCATATCGAGGGTGTTACAATGCGATCCTAGCGGCAGAATCCTGAACTCAGTTGTCCCCCATTTGCGGTGCGGCATCTCCCGGCCTTGTATTAAAACGCAGGCAACGCTCTGTAGTAGTAGGTAATCTGTGGCTCTGTCCAGTGACAAAATTACAAAATTGTTTTTAGTGCTGCTGCATGGTTACGAGATGGCGTTCGCAGTACTGTGGTTATGGCTCGTAACATCTGGTTGTGCTTCCGTCTAGCGGGATTTTAATGAAACTGTATATAAAATGTTTGTGAAGCTAATGGCGGAGGGCGATCTGTTTTGTTTTCATTGTAATCTGCACCGGAGATTTGCATTTCGATACATTTAAAAATGATCGATTTATGCCGTCACCATGACGACCGTTCGAGTGTAAGTGTTGGTGACAATTATTGTCTGATCTGAGGCGAGAATAGCAACATGATGTAAGATATTTTTGGAGGTAGGTGGGAGTACTTGTCTTCAAGGGAGATTGAATTAAGTTGAATATGTAATTGTTTTCGTGGGGACACCTAAATATTTATTTTTGGTTAAAATATAACATAACAAATACGACCAACTAGAAAGGTATGTAACTCGGTTTGTGAAGGTAACTGAATATTATTATAAGATTGACTGGTATTATCGTGGACTTGATCCAAGGTCTTGTTTGTACCGGTATTATGTTTATGTAATTTAAATGTGATTGTGCTGGTTTTTACTATTTTATAGTTACTGATTCCTTTAGTTGAAAATTGGATCTAATATGTGTTCATGTTTTATAAGTTCGTGCGAGTGCTCGATATGACCAAGTCTACGTGATATCTAGTTATGAATATAATAGTTCAGTTACCTATATTTTAATTTGCATGTAACCTTTGGAGGGGGTTTTCTAAGTCATGCCAAGGCATGTAGTCCTGTTGTCACTATCATATTTGCGAGTGTTCAAATCCTTTTATAACCTTTAAATTTAATTAATTTATTTTCGTCATTTAAAATCATTTATCCTTCTTGGATTTGGCACGTAGTATATTCATAATCGAATACTGTTTTATTTCTATCATCGTGATAGATCTTTCATTTGAATGTAATGCCGTTTCCATGTGAACGGAACTGATTGTTCACATATTTTATTATTGAAGTTAAGTTTTTCTTTTTTTCCCTTCTGATATTAGTTGAGATATTCAATTAAGATGAACCAGTCGTGCTCAAGATCTGCTCTTGAAATTTCTTCATTCACAAATTGTTTCTATTCTTGATTTGTCCTAAATTTGGGCTTTAATGATTTGACTTTCGGGGTTTTCAACCCTGTTGAGGTACCGGTAATTTATTATTTTGTCAGTTCTTTTAATTTTTTATTTTATTTTCTCTGACTTCGTGGAATGTCGAACGTTTGTCTGGTTCAGTACCAGTTCCTTTTCTTTTAATCTAATTATTTTGGGATTTCATATTGCCCGTTATTTGATTCTTCACTTCATTTTTAATTAATTTGTTTTGTTCATTATATGACTTTCTGTCATGTCACATTTGTAACGTGTGACATATGTTAAAATATATTGTTCCCCTAAGATTATTTCTTGACTTCTCATTTCACAGTAGATGATGTATTATAAGTCTCTTATTATTCTGGGTTATGATTACTTGTCCTGCACGTTTTCTTCCACACTAATTGATTGTGAATTTTTCTTATGTCAGTGCAGTACCGACTGCACATTTATAACAAGCAGGCAACAGCCTTAATGCAATGTGAGCAAAAGTTCTCGAAACAAGAGGAAAGAAGGAAGGAAGGAAAGGAGAGGGAATCAAGGAAAGGAAGGAACGGAGGGGGAATAAAGGAAAGGAAGGAAGGAAGGAAGGAAAGGAGAGGGAATCAAGGAAAGGAAGGAACGGAGAGGGAATAAAGGAAAGGAAGGAAGGAAAGGAGAGAAGGAAGGAAGGAAAGGAGAGGGAATCAAGGAAAGGAAGGAACGGAGAGGGAATAAAGGAAAGGAAGGAAGGAAAGGAGAGAAGGAAGGAAAGGAGAGGGAATCAAGGAAAGGAAGAAACGGAGAGGGAATAAAGGAAAGGAAGGAAGGAAGGAAAGGAGAGAGAATCAAGGAAAGGAAGGAACGGAGAGGGAATAAAGGAAAGGAAGGAAGGAAGGGAGAGAAGGAAGGAAAGGAAGGAGGGAATGAAGAAAGAAGAGAAGGGACTGAAGGAGAGAAGAAAGGAAAAGAAGGAGGGAAGGAAGAAAAGAGAGAAGGAACGGAAGGAGAGAAGGAACGGAAGGTGAGATGGAAGGAAAGGAGAGAAGAAGGGAAAGGAAACTCTGACAGGAAGACAGCACCGCCACTTTCTATGTTTTCGTGGTCCTTGGTTCGATTCCTGGCTCTGAAAAGTATTTTAATTCTGGTCCGGGGGTTTGTTACCTACATTAAGGGTACAGCCAACTCAATCCAAATCCTACCTTGTACTACATATACAGGGTGTATCTTAATTATACCGATAAAAAAAATCAGGGACGCTCTGCGTGTTATGTAAAAGAAGATGCCGCAATCGGATTGGCGGAGAAAATTTTTCCCTCCGAGAAAATGAGTTTACTTTGTTACTTCCGGGTGCGCGATTCAAATCTACGAACTCGCCGTATTTGCTGAGCCAGGCAGCAAGCCGCTGGCCACTGCTGTGCTCCAGGCAAGGGAAGGGAGTGTGATAGAAGGAGACAGGGATATGCTGGCAGGCATGCGGCAAGCCGAGGCGATCGAGGAAACTTGCGCATGCCCGCCAGCATATCTCTGTTACCTTCTTGTCTAGCTCAGCAAATACGGCGAGTTCGTAGATTTGAATCGCGCGCCCGGAAGTAACAAATTAACCTCATTTTCTCGGAGGGAAAAATTTTCTCCGCCAATCCGATTGCGGCATCGTCTTTAACATAACACGCAGAGCGTCCCTGATTTTTTTTGTCGGTATAATTAAGATACACCCTGTATATACACACACTACCACAGCCATCAGCGTAATATACAGATTCCGAACACTCACCAAAGTGGACGTAGCTATATGGTCACGATGTAGCAAGTAGCAAATTCCTTACATGAATCATCAACAATAAACCATCCGACGGTTGTTCAAATGGAGCGGCCGCTCCACCCTAGTACAGTTTTATTGTAAGTTTAGGCGGCAATACGAGCAACGATAGAGTTAAGATTCATCAGTAATTACGTGAGATGCGACTGTTAGAGAGCGACACGGTGGTAAAGGCGATGTGAAGCTCATTAGGAAGTCATTAGCACACCAGCTGATTTACATGACATTCCTATGTTAACGCGAGCGTGGTGATCTGGCCTGACCTGACGCCTCGATTCGTCGTCCTAAGCGTCAGTTTGAATCTTAACACTTGCTGTGTGGAGTGAAATGGGACATGATAGCCTACGCGTAACGCATGTTTTAACGGCTAATGACCACGGTGAATGTGTCAAATAAAAATAAACGTATTAATAAAAAATAAAGTACGCGCATACAGTATATGAAACATTGTGGGGTTTGAAGTCATTTTTTCAGTGTTGCCTTTGTAAACAAGAGTTTATTGCTTTTCAGTCGGTCAACACGAATGTACCCAAAAGGGCTGGGTTATGCCCTAATCCTGAAATAAATTACATGAGATTAATAAATACACTAGGATGACCAGTTTCGATCGTCAAGCGTCAAGAACTTATCAGTTGGCAGTCAAAGTGAAAGCTCGTGTTTTTCCCGAGCTCTCAGGTGTGCTGTAATGGGTTGTTCTCTGGAGTGTTATCGGGCGAGGATCGGACTGTGGTATGGGAAGGGTAGTCGGGATTTCCGGTGTTTGGGTGTGCGTACGGGACCTAGCAACTTGTGGTTCATAGCCCTAGTGATAGCTGCATTGCTAGTTATTGGTGGAGTGGAAGTGAATCCAGGGCCTGTTACTCCAACTGTGAATCAGGCAAATGATCCAGTGGCAGCTTTAAAGTGTTCGACGTGCAGTAAAACATTGACGAATGGTGTTGAGTGTGGACTATGTGAGAAATGGTTTCACTTCGGCTGTATTAAGGTCAAGAAGGAGGATTGTGATGTCGGAAATTGGTTTTGTAAAGTATGTGATACACCGGACTGTTTGAGGGTGCAAATCAAAGCAAGGGATCAAATAATACAGGAACTTAGAGCAAAGCTTCGTGAATCAGAAGAAACGGTGAAGGATGTGACTGAACGGCTTTCTACTGGGATCAGTGTGGAAGAGAGCGTGCAGGAGCAAACTGAGGATGACGTTATCATAATGGGTGATTCAATGATACGATGGAGTGCGAATATCTCGAGGAAATCAGGTGCGAAAGTGCGGTGTTATCCGGGGATTAAAATTGACCAGCTTGCCCAACAAGTGGAAGAATCAAATGTAGAGGACTGTGACAAAGTTAAAGTGTTGTTGCTACATGTTGGGACGAACGATTTGAAGAAGAGGGCTACAGCTGATTACATCATGGGGGAGCTCTACGAACTAGGCAGAAAAGCTAAAAGCAAGTTTAGAGATGCAAAAATTATAATGAGTGGCATTGTTCGGCGGGGAGATGTTCCGTTAAGGCGAGTTAAGACTGTAAATGACCGCATGGACTGGGTATGTGCACAACTGGGATTAGTGTACGTAGAAGCTGACTGCTGGATTGGTGGCCGTGACTTCGCCCGAGACGGGCTGCATCTAAATCGACGGGGCGCTTTTAACCTAGGGAGCCTACATGACAGGGTCATCGGTTCGTGCCGGCTTTTGTGAGGAGGAGCAGGTCCAGAGGTTGCCTGCCGATGGGAACAGAAGGAGCTATTTCGAGATATTTGCTGCGGAGGTAAGACTCTAAGATTACTGCAGGTTAATTGTCAGAGTTTAGGAAATAAATTAATTGAATTTTGGAATCTTGTAGAGACGTATTCTCCGGACATTGTCATTGCAACTGAATCTTGGTTATATGAGGACATAAATAGTAGCGAAATAATTCAAGGGACCTACGAAATGTACAGAAGGGATCGGGGTAAGCGAGGTGGTGGGCTATTTATTTGTGTGCGCAAAAATATAGCTAGTTTCTTAAAGTGGGCTGATATGGATCATGAAATGTTATGTTTACAAATTTCGGATAAAGGAAATAAATTCCCTCTTCAGGTGATAGGGGCGTATAGAGCACCGAAAGATAACTTTTCTCTCCTCGAAACACTGTATGATAAAACTTGTACGGGTAATGCTATGAAAAAGAGCATAATAATTGCTGGAGATTTAAACCTCCCCAATGTAGACTGGTCTGGTGAGTCAACTAGCTGTGGTCAAGCTCAGAGCGCTGCAAATAAATTCTTAAGGGAGGGGGGATTTTCCCAAGTAGTTGACTTCCCAACTAGAGGCAATAATACCTTAGATGTTTATCTCGTAAGGCCTGTAGAGCTGTATATTAACTGTCTGAAAGTACCAGGAATTAGTGACCATTCTGGGGTTGAATTAAATATTAGATATGGTGACATTACAAAATTAGACTCTGATGTAGCAAAAAAGATCATATTCCAGTATCGCAGGGCGGATCAGGGCAAGTTTCAGGGGTATTTGAATGAGCTACTTGTAGGATGGGCATCGGAAGGAAATCACATTAATATCCTGTGGACTAACTTTTTTAAAATTTTAAATAGCGCTGTTGATAAATTTGTCCCATTTAAATTGCTGAAACAAATCCCAGATCCTGAGTATTACACACGAGAAATTAGGAGTCTAAAACGGAAAATTAGGAAATTATACAATAAAAGACATGATAGTGACAAGTATATGTTGAAATTTAAGTCCTTATCAAGAGATCTCGTCTTAAAAAAGAGAGCTGCTCATGACAGTTATATGCAAGGTTTACTTGGTTCGGGAGGTGATGGGTGGAAAAAAAAATTACAGTTATGTTAGGAGAAGAAAGGGAAATTCAAATAATTTGTCGATGATAATGTCCGGTGACGGTAAATTAATTACTGAGAAACAGGCCATTGCTAATGAATTAAATGTATTTTACGGTAGTGTGTTCAATAAATCCAATAGCTGTGTGTTGGATCTTAACGAAGAATCAGGGGCTCCCCTGTTCCAAATAAACCAGTCAGCAATTGTAAAGCTAATACAAAAACTACGTTTCAATGTATCAAAGGGTCCTGATAATATTGTTAGTGAAGTACTTAAACTAGGAGGCAGGGCCGTGGCACGATACTTGGAGGTGATGTTTAATGTGTCCATAAACAATGCGCAAATCCCAGATGACTGGAAAAGAGCTACGGTAGTCACAATATTTAAGGGAGGGAGCAGACTTGAATTGGGCAACTACAGGCCGGTTAGCCTTACGTCCATCGTTTGTAAACAGATGGGGCATCTCATTTGCGACTACTTGAGGGAACAGTGGGAAACATTATCATGGTTTAATGATAGGCAACATGGATTTCGGAAAGGTTACTCATGCGAGAGTCAGATGCTATCACTTTTTCAAGACATTAGCGAATCGTTAGACCATGGAGTTTCAGTCGACGCCGTGGTTATAGATTTTGCGAAGGCATTTGATGTCGTGCCGCATGACATTCTACTCCATAAATTAGCTTCGACGAAGATTGATAGAAGAGTACTTTTATGGATCAAAGAATTTTTGACGGGTCGTTCACAGAAAGTGAAAGTCGAAGGCATATTCTCGGATGAAATTACCGTAACGTCGGGTATCCCTCAGGGCAGCGTAATCGGAACTTTGTTATTTTTGGCGTTTATGAATGACTTACCAAATGGGATTCGCAGTGACTGCCGATTGTTTGCGGATGATTGTGTAATATATCGAAAGATACATGACTCACAAGACAATGCAGTGCTTCAAGAGGACCTGAACCTGGTCTATAAGTGGGCGATTGAAAATAAAATGAAAATAAACACAAGAAAATGTAGTCTCTTAAAAATAGGGAAAGTGCGAAGGCAGGATTTTCAATATAACATTGGCTCGGAAATACTTGTAGAAGAAGATTCTTGCAAATATTTGGGCGTTCACGTAAGGAATGATATGAAATGGAGTAGTCATGTAGGATGTGTAGTTTCAAAAGCTTACAAATCCCTGCACTTTGTAATGAGGGTATTAAAAGGAAGTAGTACCTCTGCTAAAGAATTAGGCTATTTGTCACTTGTAAGACCTATTCTGGAATATGCCTCGGCGGTTTGGGATCCATATCAAGTAGGGCTCATCAATGAGTTGGAAATGGTACAAAGAAAGGCCGCTAGATTTGTGCTCAGTGACTTCAATCCCAGGAGCAGTGTGAGCCGTATGTTAAAGAAACTTGGGTGGGAATCACTGGAGGCTAGGAGGATGAAATCTAGACTCTGCGCTATGTACAACACGTATACAAATCAACCAGCATGGGGTGAGCTTAGCAAACGATTGGGAAAGCCCATTTACATGGGTAGGAGCGATCATCCTTTCAAAGTTAAGGGCCGACCACAGCGAACAAATTATGGTAAATATTCTTTTGTAAACCGTGCCATTGATAGCTGGAACTCTCTACCTGCCGCAGTCTTAGAGCCTTTTCCCAAACATATAGGTGTGTTTAAGAAAAGACTGACTATTTGTGTAAATACTCCAGTTTAATTGTTGTATAATTGTTATTGAATTGTTATGTATAATTATTTATTTGTTATGTATATCCAATTTGCCACCGGGGGACACACCCCCCATTGCAAATAAATGAACGAATGAATGAATGAATCATCAGATCCATTACACTAGGCTATAAAATCTATGTTTGAAAATACAGTTGAAAATATTTGCAATATGTACAATTATTTAGTTGCAGTATTGGTACTCCAACTATCGGTGTTTGCTAAATGCAGTATATATGATGTTAGGTGAAATGTTAAATGGTGATAGATATCCGGAGTTTGTAATTTGGAGTGATTATATGGTTGTAAAAATCAACTATGGTTAAACTGTAATATTATAGGCTACTACTTATCTGGTTGTCTTCCTTGCTGGAGCTACGCGCAGTTTTCGTATTCACTGTTACTCCAGGCGTGGTCGACTGAGATGGACTGTTATCTCAACGACACTGGTTTTTCCCTTTTTCTCCCCCTGTTCATATGTGCTGTGCGGAGTCAGTGCGATATGTTTATGTGGGGTGTTGCCAACCTAGATAAGATGTATGTAATTCGTGTTGACCGACTGAAAAGCACTAAACTGTTGCCAGTATATGAAAGGTGAAACAGATACTGTAGATCCATAGCAGGTCACTAATATACCACGGCAGTGCTCATGGCTCAGGGTTGGAAGAAAACAAGATTTAACTAAGGAACGTTTTCACCAACTCTTTACTAACGATTAGTTACTTAATTCCTATTTAACTTAAATACAAGGGTTAATGAATGGTTATCGTCGATGCAGTTCACGAGGCCATTCGGGTTCGTAATTAACCTACTTAAATACGCTTTACGGCTCTCGCGCGTCGTCTCGGTTCCAATCTGGAGAAACGTGGTGGACAGAACAAGAAGCGTGTAGCACCACTGATCGTTGCTCGCGATGCTTCCTTGAGAATTTCTGGAACATAATTATAAAGGAAGGGAAATACAGAACATCTTATTCATGGCAAAATCTTTATATGAACAAAGTACTGTATTCAGGAGAACTGGCAGTTGTGTTTATAGGTCTACATTGTTTACTTAGTTAAATACACCACGCTCTCCTCGCTGTCTTCAGAGCGTAAGAGGTTGCGTTGCAGATCCCAAAACATGACTAAACCTTCCTGCTCTTGGTGGAGTTCCTGGATGAGGTCTCCATTGGTTTGCACCCATACAGTAGGAGTATTCGAGTGTGGCGACGAATGGGTGAGAGATTTCACGAGCCCTTCATCCAGGAACACCATCAACAGTAAGGAGGTTCATTCATGTTTAGGGGTGGAATCATGTTTGGTCGACGTCCGCCTCTAATTCGTATCCACGGTAACATGACTGGTCGGGTGTACAGAGACAACATCCTTGGTTGGTTCCTTAGTTTAGGGGCTGCGACAACGCGGTCATGTAGCCCCGTGTAATTTGGGTGTGTGTAGAATCTGTCTGATAACCGGTGTTAATTGTGATGACTGTATTAGTGTGTGTATCTTTTTTTAATTCAAGTAAGGACTGCAGACTTTTGAATTTTTCAAATAGTTCCTACTTTTACCGCCAAACGCCACCGTCAACGACCACTAGTTCAGAACTGTGTGCTCAGTGCCACATTATCACTTTTGTTATTTTTTGTATGTTTCTGTCTCTTCTGAAGAGCAGTTTGTGTGTAGTTTTCCTTTATATGTACCCTATACTGTGTACTGCGATTACATGCACAGAAAAATAAACAGGTCACTAAATCACAATATGCAAAACTTTTTGAGCACTGTAAATAAAGCTCTGTATAACCTGCCTTCTGTACTTGTTCCTAAAGAAGGAAGGAGGTGTGTAGCCGCACCACACAAACCACTATGGATAGTGCTACAACTTCGTGAGTTCCCGAGAGATTTCTGAGCTGGATCCAGTTTTCCCCTTTTTTCAGTGACCTTTGGGCAGAATCCCTCCTCTCTCCCTTCCCTATCTGTGTTTTATGGCTCTATGTACTTCCAAGCACCTCAATTCTCATTCTTTGAGGACAGTTTTCTCCTCTCTCTTATTTCTCTAATTCCAAATATTGTGCGTCAGCCTCATTGCGTAGTGCCTAGCAATTTTGGTTGTCACCACGGAGGCCCGGGTACAATTCCCGACTCAGCCAAGAAATGTAATTCTCGTCTGTGGGCTGGAATGGGGTACACTCTGTCTAGTGCGGCAAAACTAAGGAGAGACGAGTTCAATTCCTACCTCAGCCAATCTGGAAGTGGTTTTCCGATGTTCCCCACTTCTACTCCAGGAGAATGCCGGGATGGTACCAAACTTCATGCCACGGCTGTTTTCCACTCAAATCCTACCTCAATTACAAATACACACACCAGTGCAGACATCTCAGTAACGCAGGTTATCAGACAAATTCTACGCATGCCTAAGTACACGAAGATACATGACCACAATGTCGCAAAGTACCTAAAAGAATCCCGACATTTGCATGTAGGAGAAGTGGGGAAATCCTGAAAAACCACTTTCAGGATAGCTGAGGTTGGATTCGAACCCTCCTCTTCTCAATTTAGCCTCACGAGGCTGAGTGTATCCCGTCCCAGTCCTCAGACCAGAATTAAATTTCTTGGCAGAGCCGGGAATCGATCCCGAACTTCCGGGACGAAGGCCAAGAATGCTAGCCGCTACACCAAGAGGTGGATACTTGTTAGATCAGTGAATACGAAGACGGGCTAAGAAACATACAACACGATTGTGTCCCAATAGAGACTTGTAGATTCATTTCCAAATGATAAATGACTTTACTAACGCCTTCTAAAGCCGTTCAATTGAAATATTCCCTGAGAGATTTTTTGCAAGTTGTAGAAAGAGATTTATACCCGCGATAAGCGTGGAAATTGAGCACGTCCAATCTGCAATTTCTTTCTCGCGTTATAATTTATGTTCTCCCTTCCCATAGAAGGAATGGTCATTTTATTTAGGCCATTAATCAAAAAGGCGTCAGTTGGCCCAACAGCTCTGAGTTCACCTTTAATGTGTTCATGTACGTTTGATATGGCAAATTTGGATGAAATGTTCACCTATATTTTGTTTTCAGATGAGAGCTTAATATTTCTACGTTATTACTTTTGTTATTTATCGGATGGCTTTTAGTGCCGGGAGTGTCCGAGGACATGTTCGGCTCGCCTGAGTCTTAGGGTGAGCTACAAGTACCGTTCAATTTCAGGTAGTTCCAACTTTCGCCACCAGATATCAATACTCTATTGATGAACGTTGGAAATTTGATAGAGCGTTACGACGAAATCTAACCTAACAATTTAGCTTCACACAAGTTTAGTCTGTGGAAGGATCTATTACATGCCATAAATCTATGACATGGGACCGCCGACTTTACTTCCCCTCTGAAGGAAGGCATACTGAAGGATTTTTAACGCTCTTAAAAAATCCGACGGCTTCAGCCAGGTTTGAACCCGCTATCATGGGCACAGCAGTTCAGCATGCTACCAACTACGCCACCGAAGCCCCTACTTCTACGTTAACAAAATGTACGTTTTTCTCATATTCCATGCATAAATATGCTCAGAAAATGGATTTAAATGGACTAGGTCGCACGTGTCTAAAAATTGAAGACTCCACGGAAAAAATGGATGATCCTCGGGTAGAACAGCGGAAGGGGAAGAGATAAGGGTGATTGAACCCATGTTCAATTAGCCATTTTAAGCAAAGAAGAGCTCAAATTGTTATTGGTCAACTTCCCGGTGTAGCGGCTAGCGTTCTTGGCTGGCACTCTGGAGCTCCGGGTTCGATTCCCGGCTCTGCCAAAACATTTGATTCTGGTCTGAGGGCTGGAACGGGGTCTATTCAACCTCGTCAGGCGATGTTGTTAAAATGATCCATGAGAACTACAATTGTAACTAACACATAACATATGGAGACTCCATGGAAAATACGGGGTAAGTAACATTCTGTACATTTTTCAGGGGAGCGAATTTAAACTTTCAACATTAAAATAAATGCTTACAACACCCCAATTGGGGGTAAGCAATATAGTTATTTTGCCAAATTTATTTCTTATAAAGGAAGTACTTGTAAAACAAATAACAACTAAAGTTAAATTATGAAATACAGTGAGAGGATATGGGACGTTGTTTCCGTTTCCACTAAAAATAATAATCTCGGTGACATTCCGCTGTATTTGAAATTACTGTAATTTCAACTGATCAGTAGTAACGATGGCTGGCCACCAGAATGCGCCATAAAATCATTTCCGAAGAAATCGACTTACCCCGTTCTTTCCGTGGGGTCTTCAATTGTAATGCAAAACTTTTAACTTAATTAACTCAATTACTAAAATTTCTATTGTTTTACGGGTTCAAAGTTCAATCAGTCAAGTTCTAATTCACCTATCAACCTTGACAAGGTCTCAAATTAATGATCATTAAATTAAGAATGCCCTGGAAAAAATCTGAGAAAAACATGATCATGTCCCCATTCATAAACTGAATTTGAAGAATGGAAAAACAATATTATAGAAATGTTTCATTTTTGAAAGAATATGTTATATTTCTTAGTATGATAGTGAAAATCAAAATCACTAATGTTAATTCAGTAGTTATGTGAAAGATAAGTTAGAATAACTCCATTATGGTAGTCGCTAGGTGATCTCAAAAAGAATGGCATTTTTGTTTACAAACAAAATTTCGGACACCTCTTAAATTGTAAATTAACCATTCCAATGCCATAACTGCCTTTATTTATATTCTAGTTAACCACTAAAGAAAAACGTTTCCTTTTAAAATTATGGAAATTTACTTAAAGCGTATACAAGGCATTTCTTTTCAGGTGTTAGGAGGTGTGGTGGTGGAGTGGTCAAGCTTTTAGTCTCTCACCGAGGTGGACCGGGTTCGATCATATCAAATCTAACCTACAAATTTAGCTTCACACATTTGTAGTACATGCCATAAATCCATGACATGGGCCGCCCGGCTTTACTTCCCCTCCAAAGGAAGCCATACTGAGGGATTTTTAACGCTCTTCAAAAATCCGATGATCTTGGGCATATAATCTCAGCATGCTACCAACCACGCCACCGAAGCCGCCTAGCGACATTCCGATCAGAACTGTTACGTATGGAGAATTTTGAATATGGTACTGAAACAATAGACTACACTTTCGAGAAAAGGCCATTTTCGTAAGCAGTACCATCGTTTTCTAATATTTATACTGATCTGCTCACTCATTTTCGACTCAGAAAGGCGACACCCTTCCCTTCTTTCAACAATAATGATGAGTTCAGAATACAGAATTATTAAAAATGAACACCAACCAAGTACATTGTGCTTTTATAAATAACTTATATGAAGACATATTTGACATATTGCCTTCCTTTATGCATTATTCGAGGCATATCATAAAGAATTTTTGGAAATACTGGTAACCATGAGGAAAGTAAGACCTATGGCAAAGTGAATATTTTCTGATAGTTATCTTACGTATTATGGTTTATGATTGATACCGTATTATAATAAAGAAAGCTTCTCATTCGGTTAACACAAACTTGTTTGCCCAGTTAAATTAGGCGGGAAAACAAGTATTTATATGCCCTAACATGAAAAACACTACGTGTCAATCTTACTCATAGATGTTACAGATATTGACACTTGAGAACTGGCGTAAAAGAATCCTTTTTGTCGTAGTCGTACGGAATTTAATGAAGTAATTTTTCACCTGCTGTCTTCCTATGAACTATTCCCACTATAAAATCAGGTTTAGTTATATATTTAAAATTTAACATGCATAAAATGACAATAATTTTCTTAACTAATTGGAGTAGGGGGCTGTGGGGGGTCTAACGAGTCGCCTACTTTCTTAGTGATGTCATCCAAGATAGCGGCCATGACGTCATCCAAGATGGCGGCCATGACGTCACCATGACGTCATTCAAGATGGCGGCCATGACGTCACACAAGATGGCGACCATGATGTCACCATGACGTCACACGGTCATGACGTTGCCATACCGTCACACGGCCATCACGTCGCATAAAATGGCGACCATTACGTCACAAGATGACGACTATAGCTTAACTAACCTAGCCTAACCTAACCTCAGCTACGAGGTGTGATCAAAAAGTTCCAAAATTTTAACCCATAGCCTACTTTCCTGGTGACATCACCTACGAGGTGTGATCAAAAATTTAACCCATAGCCTACTTTCCTGGTGACGTCGCAGCGAGGGGTGATCAAAAATTCCGAAATGTTGATCCATAGCCTACTTTCCACTAACCAAAATGGCGGCTAATCAAAAAGGCGGCCATGGCTTAACTAACCTAGCCTAACCTAACCTCACCTACGAGGTGTGTTCGAAAAGTTCCAAAATGTTAATCCATAGCCTACTTTCCTGGTGACGTCTCAACGAGGGGTGATCGAAAATTTCCAAAATGTTAATCCATAGCCTACTTTCCTGGTGACTTCGCAACGAGGTGTAATCAAAAATTCCAAAATGTCGACCCATAGCCTACTTTCCTGGTGGCGTCACATACTAGCCTGGCAAAGCCGATATCCCCCGAATGCATGATCGGATTTTGACGAATGGGGTGTCGTTGAACTCGGGCTACCATCCCCTTTCCTAAATTCTAAAATGCTGACGCATAGCCTATTTTCCTGGTTACGTCAAATACCGACCTGGCAAAGCCGATATCTCCCGAATGCATGATCGGATTTTGACGAATGAGGTATCGTTGAACTCGGGCTTACACCCCCCTTTCCAAAATTCTAAAATGTTGACACATAGCCTACTTTCCTGGTGACGTCACATACTAACCCGCCATACATTCAGGAGCAAAGCCGATATCTCCCGAATGCATGATCGGATTTTGACGAATTAGGTGTCCTTGAACTCGAGCTGACGCCCCCTTTCCAAGCGAACAAATTAGATCCTGTTTGATTCGTACACGAAAAAATGCAAGTAGATGTGTCACATAACCTCATGCAGGTGTTGGCCTTGAACGTTAGCTGTACACGTGCATGATGATAGAATGCTCAAGAGTGTAAATCGTTGAGTCAGTAAAAGTAACATGCATGTGTAGGAATGTTGTAAACTCTAGTAGAGGCTGGGTAAGCGGGGTTGGGTGGAGGGTTTGAGAAGAAAGAGAGAGAGCAGGTAAGCAAGAGAAATAAAAGAGAGATGTGTTGCTCATAACACTTTACTCTTAGTTACAAGTCTCTAACAATTTGGAACTTGTATGTGGAGCTGAGGACAGTATACACACAGGGGTATAGGTTAAGCACAACATGAATTAATAAATGAATTAAAGCTACATGAGTTTACACAACATCATCATCATCATCATGTACAGTTTCCGACCCCAGGCTGGGTCTGTTTGGAACATAAGCCTCGCCACTTAGTTCTTTCTTCCCACCACCTCTCCGCTGTCACTCTGGTCCAGTCCTCGCCTCTCTTCTTGACACATTCCTCCACTCCTTTCAGCCATCTATCTCTTGGTCTTCCCCTTGGTCGTTTCTTCTGCATCTGCATCTCATGTATCCTCTTGGGAATCTTCTTCTCATCCATTCTCTTTAAGTGTCCATACCACCTCAGTCTTGATGTCTCAATCGTACCTTGCAAGGGCTCCTCTTTCACCATTTCCCTGACCTTTTCCTTCCTCACCCTGTTTCTTCTTGTTACTCCGATCCTACTTCGCAGGAACTTCATTTCACCTGCCTGTATTCTGCTTATGTCTCTTTTCTTCATTGTCCACGTTTCTGAAGCATAGGTCAGTATCGGGATATAGTAGCTTCTGTATAACACTTCCTTGCTTTTTTTGTGGGACATCTTTATTCCACACTAAGCTCCTAATGCTTCTCAGAAATGCTTCTGCCTGTCTGCCACGTTCCGTAATCTCTTTGTAATTTCTCCCATTTTCCTCCACTATACTTCCCAAGTACTTGAGACTTTCCACCTTCTTCAGCTGTCCACCTCCAAGTGTTATCCCACTCATTGGTCTGTCCTTTTTCCTGGTCGTTAACAGGATCTCACATTTACTGATGTTGAACTTCCATCCTGACTCTCCCACGGTTTCTTCCCAAGCCTTCAGCTGCTCCTGAATTTCCTCCTCCGTGTTTCCCCAGACCATGAGATCATCTGCAAACACCATTGCTTTCATCTTATCTTCTCCTATCTTTCCTGCTATCCGTGTCATTACCTCGTCCATAACCACAATAAAGAGAAGGGGTGACAGCGCACTACCCTGTTTCAGGCCACTCATTTGTCTGAACCAGTCTGTTCTTTCCCCTCCAACTTTCACACAACTCACACTTCCACAATACATCTCCTTCACTCTGCAAGGGCTCCTCTTTCACCATTTCCCTGACCTTTTCCTTCCTCACCCTGTCTCTTCTTGTTACTCCGATCCTACTTCGCAGGAACTTCATTTCACCTGCCTGTATTCTGCTTATGTCTCTTTTCTTCATTGTCCACGTTTCTGAAGCATAGGTCAGTATCGGGATATAGTAGCTTCTGTATAACACTTCCTTGCTTTTTTTGTGGGACATCTTTATTCCACACTAAGCTCCTAATGCTTCTCAGAAATGCTTCTGCCTGTCTGCCACGTTCCGTAATCTCTTTGTCATTTCTCCCATTTTCCTCCACTATACTTCCCAAGTACTTGAGACTTTCCACCTTCTTCAGCTGTCCACCTCCAAGTGTTATCCCACTCATTGGTCTGTCCTTTTTCCTGGTCGTTAACAGGATCTCACATTTACTGATGTTGAACTTCCATCCGTACTCTCCCACGGTTTCTTCCCAAGCCTTCAGCTGCTCCTGAATTTCCTCCTCCGTGTTTCCCCAGACCATGAGATCATCTGCAAACACCATTGCTTTCATCTTATCTTCTCCTATCTTTCCTGCTATCCGTGTCATTACCTCGTCCATAACCACAATAAAGAGAAGGGGTGACAGCGCACTACCCTGTTTCAGGCCACTCATTTGTCTGAACCAGTCTGTTCTTTCCCCTCCAACTTTCACACAACTCACACTTCCACAATACATCTCCTTCACTCTGCCCACAGTCTCTTTTTCCACTCCCATGTTTTCCATTGCTTTCCAAACCTTCTCCCTACACACACTATCATAGGCCTTTTCGATGTCCAGGAAGGCCATCAGCAGATCCTCTCCAAATTCGTAGTGGTGTTCCTGGAGCTGTCTCACTGAAAATATGAGATCCACTGTTGATCTCCCAGGTCTGAATCCATACTGCTCCTCTCTCAATTTTCTCTCCACTTTGGCTCGTATTCTACTTTCTAATATCTTTTCATATATCTTGGCACAGTGAGGTATGAGTGTGACTCCCCTGTAATTTCTGCACTCCTTTCTGCTTCCTTTCTTAAATATTGGGACAATTAATCCTTTCTTCCAATCTTCTGGGGTATTTTTCTCCTGCCATATCACCCTCATCACACGGTACAGCCACTGTTTCCCAACCTCCCCTGCTGCCTTCACCATTTCAACACTCACTTCATCCACACCTGGTGCCCTTCCTCCTTTCTTCTTGTCTATAGCCATTTCCAGTTCTCTCCAAGTCAGGTCCTTTTCCATTCCTGTGTTGTCTTCTCCATCTTCCAATACATTATCTTCCTCCCTATGACCATTTGGATTCAGCAAATCCTCAAAGTACTCTTTCCACACTGTCTTGAGTGCCTCTTTGTTGTGTACCTCATTTCCGTTTTTGTCCATCATTACCACATCCTCTCGCAGACCTCTTCTCTTACTTTTGACCATCCCATAAAGTACTTTCTTATTTCCTCTGCTGTCTTCCCCCATCATCTCGGTCCACTTTACCATCCACTTCTTCCTCTCCTCTGCGACAATCCTGTTTGCTTCTTTCTTCTTTATCTTATAATCTTCCCTTGTCAGATCAGTTCTTTCCTGGAACCACACTCTGAAAGCCTTGTTCTTCCTTCCCACAGCTTCTTTTACTCTCTCATTCCACCATGGTGTCTCTTTACACCGCTTTCTGTTGCTTGTTCTTCCACATACTGCCACTGCAGCTTCCACCATTGTGTTTTTGAATTGCTTCCATTCCTCTTCCCCTGTTTTAGGATTGTCTGTTGGCATCCTTTCCCTCATTATCTTCTGGAATTCTTCCTTGACTTCCTTTTCCTTGAGTCTGCATACTTTGATTCTCCTTTCCTGGTACTCTGTCCTCTTGCTATCCTTAACAACTCCCTGATTCATTACAAGTATTCTGTGGTCGCTATCTAAGGCCTCTGATGGTATTACCTTTATATCTCTGACACTTCTCTTCATTTCCCAGGCGTACAGCATGTAATCTACCAAAGATTTCTTTGTTAAATCACTGCTGTACCACGTTACCTTGTGGCTTTCTTTCTTCCGGAACCAGGAGTTGCCTACCACTTAACCGTTTCTCTTGCAAAAATCCAGCAACTTTCTCCCTTCTTCATTCCTGCTACCCCATCCTTCTGCTCCCAATACATTTTCATATCCTTGCCTTTCACTTCCTACATGTGCATTCAAATCTCCCATGACAATGATGCTCTGCCCATTCAACTGCTGTTGTAGCTCCTCCTCAAAGTCTTCCTTCTCTTGAGATGTACATCCAACTTGAGGGGCATACACCTGGGCTATCTCCAGGCTTCTTCCCTTTACATTTACTCTGATCTTCATGATCCTGTCACTTATTCCCTTTACCTCTTCCTTCATTCCATCTCTCACAACTACTCCTACTCCGCTGCTCCTTCCTTCACTGTTCCCACTCCAGTACAACCGGTACCCTTTCCTCAGTTCTCTGCGACCTTCTCCTTTCCATCTTGTTTCTGCCAAGCCCAGTACATCCAGTTTTCTTCTCTCCATCACATCTACAATCTCCTCCACTTTTCCTGTCAGTGTCTGTATGTTTAATGTCCCAACTCGTAGTCCATTAGCATATCCGGGTCGTCGTCGTTTGCATCCGTCATTTCCGAGGCCTGTTCCTGGTTTGAAAGCAACATGTAATTTATTAATCCAAGAATTAAAGGCTGAGCTAAATCCGAGCCATTTCACATAGAGCTTATTTCCTTCTTGTTTCAATACTTTTCCACAAGGTAATGTTTTGGAAAGGCTGTCTTTCAAAGTTCATGAAGATAAAACCTGCCTTTTCTAGGTTGATGATTGAGATCCTTGAGTAAATATGTGACTGGGCTGTCCAGGTTGACTCGACGAATTCGAAATACTTCAGTGCCCCATTTGGTGTGTAACCCTTTCAATGACAGACTTAAACTTGCTCACACGAACATGGTCTCCGATGTTGAGGAGGTGACGTTTAGGGTCTGCTGTTTTTATGGGGTTAAACAGTTTATCCAGTCGCGGAATATTTTTGGTCACGAGTCGTGGCTTGGTCCCAATGGTTATGTGTTTGGTGTCATTGTAACGTGATACTAGCTCAGGTAACAAGTCCAACCAGCGATAAGAGCCTTGAGCGGTAAACGCTTTCCACATATGAGTTTTCAATGTTCGGTTAAACCGCTCGACCACACTGGCTTTGAGATTGCTGTACGTGGTGTAATGGTGAATATTCAAAGATTTGAGAAAACTAGAGAAATCCTTGTTGAAAAATTATTTTCCCTGGTCGGTTTGCAACAACTGGGGTTGACGTTTGGATTATTGAATAATATGTTAAAAAGCATTGATGACTAGCGGGCCAGACTTGCGACTAACAGGTTGAACAAAGGCCATTTTGGAATACACATCAATGACCGTCAACATAAAGCGTACACCATTGTTAACGCTAGCATAGGGAATCATTTCCACCAAGTCAGCCTGCCAAAGTTCATCCACACCTCGTGAAATCACTTTGAGTCGCTGATAGTGACGCCTAGCTGGGCGATGCAACTCGTGAGCAATGTCCACTTTGATAGGCGAGGGCTTAAACAATAATTTTGGCATTTCGAAGTTCTCCTTTAATTCCTTGAATTTCCCAATCGTGACCGGTATGGCCAGCTTGACGTGAAGCATGCAACAGCTGTAGTCGTTGGATGAGCTTACTGGGATTATGCCAGTAGGTAACATTCACAAGGGGTTTTAATGGTTTAAATGTCACTCCAGAAGCGGACACTTTACGATGAACACTTTGACTGGTTGGAAACATTTTTGCAATGATGGTTTTATATTTTTGAGATATATTAGCATTCACTTGTTGAGTGGGATCATACTGCCTTTTGTGGGCATGAGTATCCAATAAAATGGATTTATATTTAGCAAGGTCTTGTAGCGTATAATCATGCGAAGAGGGGGTACGAGAGAATAGCAGCTTTAACAGCACTGGAGTTAATTTATAGTTGATCTTTTTAATGATGACACCAGTACGAGCGAATTTAATCGATGAATCACCAATTTTAAAACCATCATTCTCATAGCGAACACCATATGTGGTATCGGTATTTCCAATAAATAGATCAGTAAGATAGGGTTCCAGTGTTGATCCATAATATTTTATTAAAATGTTTTTGAGTTGAGATGTATGTTGCGGTGTGGCCAAGAGTTGGGAAAACGGAGACGATCTGGAAGGGCAAGGTGTTTCAACCATGACCAATGATTTATTTTTTCTTAAAAACTCTGCAAGGGGAGAGGATATGTTTTGAGGCGTAAACATTTGATTATTATCATCCTAATCCTCAACCTCGCTGGCACTACTTAAATGTTCCTGTTCCTCTTCCACAGGCTCCTCGTGTAGCGTCTGCGTAGCTTGTGAAACTGTGGGTAGCGATTCAGATGGCTTGAAAGAGGGTTTAAACATGGCTTTTAACGGAGGTGCTAAATGTTGTTGAATAAACAAAGCATGATCCGCAAGTGATCGTTTCAATTGACGAAACATTTGTCGAATAGTTTTTTTTCTCTAATAATATGCTTTTTCAATTGACTCCCTGCTAACGCCATGTCTTACCAAATGACTTGAGAGGGAATGAGACTCTCATTTAAATAGTAATAAAATGATCAAACCCTAAGAGATAACGTCCTTGGTTGAGTTCACTTTGTTTATCAATCACCAAACAGGCATGGCGTTGAGTGTTCCAGCACTTGGCACACAATTCGGTAAACATTTGAAAGGTCATCAGGATTCACATGTTCATTATAAATGTGACGACTATTCCGCTCATCCTGCCGAAATAAAACAATGACATTGGCATTGTCACGAATAAGTTGTTTACACATTTTAGAATATGTTTGTCCAAGATAGAAGCAATCGATATGTTTGTGACGTCCCATGCTGAAATAGCTTTGAATGATGGCTTGTCGTTCAGTGGATACATCATCGAAAATCATGAGTGAATCAGGCTTTACCTCATCCGGGGCAATAACATTTTCTTGCATAGAAAATGTAAAATAACCCATATTCTCTTTTTGTAATTCAGACATGACTTGATCCAGGTATACATAGAGGGGTTGGTAGAGAGATTTTGCTAAAATATAAATATTTTGAAATCGCAAACCATTGGGCGCTGTGATGAGCGTGAGCAAAAGATTGGTCTTTCCATATCCTGAAGGTCCTACAATAATGCAGCGAATGGAAGACGGAAACAGTGAACCGTGACGTTGTTCATGTGATGTTGGATAGAGATGGGAAACCACGTCCCCCACGGGGAATGACTCTTGCTGCTTAATAATCGTCATATCAACTAAGGCTTAGAGAGGTGAGCTGGCTGTCTATATACATGGAACCATGTCTCGTCATAGAAACAATAGACCTCTACTACAGGTTAACGATGGATGTCTTTGGACGAGCGTTAACGGCTAAAGCTAGGTCTGTGCTCATACATGATCCTAAACAAGAAACCGATCCTGCTAATAAACACTATGTGGATAGGTCTGTGGTGCCACGCACTAAACAGGGAGATTATGACTTTACAGGAAAGCGATTGACTCATGTGAAACATCCTCAAGTGTCTACGGATGTCACAACAAAAAAGTATGTGGATAACAAGGTGCACGAGTTATATGACAAAGTACCCCTGCTTACAGTGAATGGCTATACGGCTAATCATCACCGCATTATACACGCGGAAGATCCACAAGAAGAGGATGTTGTCTGCACAAAACGTTACGTGACCTATGAAATGAAAAGGCTTTATAAATTTATCCCATCCATATTTTAGTATATCTAACAAATGAAAAATATGTCAATGACATAAACCATTTCTCATTGGTCAATAACCACTTAACGTATGTGCTTCATCGGGTTAAAAAAACTATCGATTGCACTATGACGGAAACATTCACGTCAAACAATCCATGCCTGATGAGAATCATTTACATGTAGAGATAAACGGTCATAGGATGTTGGTCCATAAATATCAAACAGTCAAAGTAGGTGATGAATTATCCTTTCATCTCATGCTCACAAGGAATGAAAAGCAAGCAGGGAAAAGCATAAACGATTTCCCACTTTATGTAGAATTGGAATATACAGCCTTGAAATAAGGGTAACAGGTTAGTTGTGACTTAAACTTTCTTGTGACAGGTTGTTGATCATCATCATGGTGAAACAAAGATATGTAGTGAAAAAGCAAAAAAAAAACTTGTCCTTGCCAAAGCATACGGTTAAGGCATTACTGGACAAGCCCTTGCGAATAAAAAATTAAACATAATGTGTTGACCATAAGGAAAGCCCTTCCAACAGCACAGAGACGTGTTATTCCAAAACGTCAGCGACAGGGTTCAAAACAAGTTCGAGTGATCCCTGTCCCCAAACGAGCAGGATTTTTATCGGCTTTATTCGTTGGTCTGGCTGCTCTGGGTTCACTTTTAGGCGGTGCCAGTGCGGTGGCTAAAACCATTAAAGCAGCACATCAGGGTAAGCAACTGAAAGAAAGTCAGCGACATCATGAAACGATGGAAGCCATTGCTATGGGTGCTAGAAACACCAATTTAAAGCCAGCCTTTTATCAACAAGGATTAGGGATTTAACCAACTCCAAATAAAAAAAATGATTAACCTCAACCACAGCAAGACATGCCCTAACCCATGAAGAAGTTAAAAGCTATGTAAAACAACTAAAGCTTGCTCATTTTCGAGGTGTGTTTATGCGGAATCAATTACCACGACGATCATGTAAACAGGAATGTGCAGTTTTAAATCTAGATGAGAGTACAGGACCAGAAACGCATTATGTAGCCTATGTAAAAGAAGGATCAATGGTATGGTATTTTGACAGTTTTGGAAATCTACCCCCGCCTATTTCGGAAACAGGACTAAGATATATTATAATGTGAAACGTGAGCAAACGTTTAACAGCCAAGAGTGTGGGCGTTTGTGTTTAATGTTTTTATATAAGACACAGCATTAGCAAAAACGTCAACAGTATGTCGACAGAAATTAAGACGTTTACACCACTGCATGGACGTGGACCTGAAGTCAGCCTAGACTTTTACCCGCCTATTGAATTGAGTGAAAGACCTTATGGTTTGGGACTATTTCTCTTGAAACGTACAATAGGATATACAACATATGTAAAGATGTAAACAACAAGTTTTACTATAATGATTCTCTGCTCACCCTGAATCCTGGTGGATGTACAATAGATGATATTTATGAGCACATTTATGTGGTGTTAATCAATGAATATGGTTTAAAGTCATTTCTTGATGGGACACACAAGTTTGAACTTACAGGAAATACCAACACTCATTGCTGTAGTATTTTCTCTACGATTAAGATTGACTTTGAATCACAACCCGATTCCATTGGCCCATTACTAGGACGTGTGTTGGAACCCAACAAAAAACATGATTCAGACTATGAAGTGAAATTGATTGAGGATCATAATGTGTCGGTGACGTGTAATATTATTAGACAAGTGTACACCAATCAAGAACCATCGCATTCGCTTTATGACTACATTGTTACATCACCCAATGGCTATATTATTCGTGAAAACCCTCCAGTAGTGCTCTTTCATTGTGTATCTGTTAATCCTATTAGTAATATAACGTTAAGACTGGTCAGTAGAGATCAACAACTCATTCAACTAGATTCTACCACACCAGTGACTTACAAGTTGGTGCTAAAGCCGCTATGAAGCTGGTGTATAAAGTATCAACACCGTCTAGGAATGGTGTTAGTTGTTTGCCACGTGAATACACGTTCACACCTAAGGACAAACAGATTTTACAACAACTAGGTTACCACATATACCCCCATGATGAATTCAATTCTAGAAGTGGTGTACAACATCGAAGAGCAACCAGGGGTGGTAAGAATCGACCTTCATTCATATCAAGCGCAAACACCTGGACTCAAAAACAATTATGAAATTCAATTTGTAATCAACAACCAAGATATTTACACCCTACCGCATGAAAGTGTTATTCAAATTGAAGGTCGACTCACTAAAGCCGATGGCTCTACACCAACAACATCCAAGTTAGCCAACCATGCTTTTGCCTTTCTGTTTTCTGAAGTGCGCTATGTGATTAACGATACTGTGGTGGATATCACTAGAAATGTGGGTATATCAAGTGTCATGAAACTATACCCCTCTTATAGTGAGGAAGAATGTAAAACCCTTTGCATGGCAGGTTGGTCACCTGACTCAACCAATGCCTGGATGGTACACACCGATGGCACCTTTACTGGATTTTTACCTCTTAAACTCATTTTAGGCTTTGCCGAAGATCACCAGCGTATTGTGGTTAACGCAAGGCAAGTGCTTTATCTGGTTAGAGACAGGAGTGATAATAATGCATTCAAGGGAGCTCAAGATCCACCCATAGATTCAAAAATGCAACTACAACGAATGCTATGGAAAGTACCCCACGTGACCCTCGCCGATAGCAAACAAGATGTTCAGTAAAGAACATATAGCCTACTTTCTCCTAAATGCATGGGTTTTGTTATAACTCTTTGTCCTTTTCAAGGAGTATAATTGAATGTTGGTTGTAGTAGCTTGTTGAAATACAACGTGCTATAGGGATATTAAACATGAATATGAGGTGCCCTTTGCTAGTGCTACCTCTGTAAAAAAAAACATTCAATTCGGTTTCACCGTGTTTGAATAGATCCGGGGAAAGGATTTGCACACATACATGGCCACTATTTGCAAACTATTGGGCTGATGACCTTGTAGTCAGTCATAAGATGCTTTCCGCAAAAAGGCATGTTGTTGCAAAATCCGGTAGAGATCAAATTATTAGGATGGTCGAAATTTGATTTAAGCTTTTAACATTTGGGTGGCCGTCATTCCGTTTCCGTCAAGATGGCGGCGATATAAAACATGACACTGAGGTGCCTTTTGCTAGTGCTACCTCTGTACCAAATTTCGTTCAATTCGGTTTCACCGTGTTTGAATTGATAGGGGGAATCGATTTGCACACATACTTGGCCACCATCTGCAAACTATTGGGCTGATGATCTAGCAGTTTGGTCAGAATTTGCTTCCCACATAAAGATTTGTTGTTGCAAAATTTGGTAGAGACTAGATTATTAGGTTGGTCGTAATTACATTTTAGCCTTTAACATTTGGGTGGCCGCGATTACGTTTCCGTCAAGATGGCGGTGATATAAAACATGACACTGAGGTGGCCTTTTCTAGTGCTACCTCAGTACCAAATTTCGTTCCATTCGGTTTCACCGTGTTCGAATTAATAGGGGGAATCGATTTTCACACAAAGATGGCCGCCATCCGCATAATATTAGGCTAATGACCTATTAGTTCGGTCAAAGGATGCTCCCTCCATAATGGTATGTTGATGCAAAATTTGGTAGAGATCGGATGATTAGGTTAATCGTAATTTGATTTAAGCTTTGAATATTTGTGTGGCCGCCATTACGTTTCCGTCAAGATGGCGGCGATATAAAACATGACACTGAGGTGCCCTTTGCTAGTGCTACCTCTGTACCAAATTTCATTCCATTCGATTTCACCGTGTTCGAATTAATAGGGGTAATCGATTTTGACACAAAGATGGCCGCCATCCGTAAACTATTAGGTTAATGACCTATTAGATTTGTCAAAGGATGATCCCTTCATAAAGGTATGTTGTTGCAAAATTTGGTAGAGATCGGATGATTAGGTTAGTCGTAATTTGATTTAAGCTTTGAACATTTGTGTGGCCGCCATTACGTTTCCGTCAAGATGGCGGCGATATAAAACATGACACTGGGGTGCCCTTTGCTAGTACTACCTCTGTACTAAATTTCGTTCCATTCGGTTTCACCGTGTTCGAATTAATAGGGGCAATCGATTTTCACACAAAGATGGCCGCCATCCGCAAACTATAAGGCTGATGACCTATTAGTTTGGTCAAAGGATGCTGCCCCCATAAAGGTATGTTGTTGCAAAATTTGGTAGAGATCAGATGAGTAGGTTAGTCGTAATTTGATTTAAGCTTTGAACATTTGTGTGGCCGCCATTACGTTTCCGTCAAGATGGCGGCGATATAAAACATGACACTGAGGTGTCCTTTGCTAGTGCTACCTTTGTACCAAATTTCGTTCAATTTGCGCTCACCGTGTTCGAATTGATAGGAGGGACAGACATTCAGAGTACACACCCTCACACACACTCACACACACAGACTCACACACACACATACACACAGACAGACACACTTTTTTTCGCCCTGTAGTGATCTCATAAGTCTACTTTCATTTTTTGGAAAAATCGAAAGTAGGCTAAAAACTGGACATGCTCAAGATTGCGGAAAGAGATATGCCGTTACTCATGGAATTTAGAAGGTGGGCGTTCCATGAGTATTCCCTATTACCCACCACCAACACACATAGTTGGTCTGTAAAAAAAAGCACGCTATACAGAGAAATCTCTCTACATTATCATGGGGTTTTTAAACCAATCGCAAGTATCAACAAACCAAAGATGCTACACAATTTGATCATCTGCAATTGAGAAATGCACGTCTTTTCCTCAACGGAGCTGTTTTTCCCTATGAAGGACTAGATTTGGATTTTTCAAAAAATAAGTTTGGCCCCCTGTACGACCTGTTTTTTTTTAATTTAGATGGTCATATTATCAAAAAGAAAATTCTCCCATGTTGTCACCCCAAGCCTTTAAGACAAGGGCACCACTGATTGTCTTTGACTGTTCCTACTTGGAAGAGTCTGTCAAGCAATCCAATATCGACATTCGACTAGATTTATAAACGCATGACAATGTTCCAGCCAATACCACGTCCTACTGTTTGATTATTCATCACAAACAAGTCAACTACTATCCACTGTCCAACCAAGTGACGAGTATATAAATAACAGGCCAACCCATGTCAAGCCACTCAGTCATGTCTTGCTTTAAATCCTCAACAAGTGTTACACCCATGTCTTTAAAATCTGAGGAACAACGTTTCAAGACCTTTGCGACGTGGCCTGTGCCTATCATAAACCCTCAAGCATTGGCAGACGCTGGTTTCTGTTATTTAAAAACAAGAGATGAAGTGAAATGTGTCTTTTGCTCCATCATCATAGATCAATTGGAAGAAAGTGATGAACCTATGCATGAACATCAGCGCTGGTCACCAACCTGTCCCTACCTGTGTGGAATAGATATGGGTAATATACCCTATCATTCAAGCTCGCCCCTCACTAATACCTCTACGTAATGAAAAAACAAGTTATGATACGTGTGGACCTTATGGCGTCAACGGTGCTTCGATGAGCAGCTCACAGTCAAAATCACCCAGTTTAGAGGCATTGGGATATCATCGATGTTTTGGACGCTATAAACATAAAATACTGTATTGTTGTATGAGTTGGTATCGTCCCTATCCCAAAATGACAAAAGCATGTAAAACTTGTTATACCAATAAAATGATGTAAAAAAAGGTTGCTGTTAATGTTATTATTTCTCATGTTCTCTGTCATATCCTAACCTTAATTTGTTTACTAGAATGGGAATGTAAGTCAATCTCATGAGTATACCTTAGTCGCTGATAGTCAGTTAGTGGTCAGTTGGACTTGGCTCAGACAAGCTTCATTCAACATGTTGAGCACACTGATTGTGGATTGTCAAGGGTTTAACATTGGAGATAAGACATTTATATTTAAAGAGGTTGTCATTATTGATTGTTCGACCTTTTGGATATCACAAGCTATCCATTTAGTGTTTAAACCACCCTATGCTTTTGATTTGTTGTGTGAGAAAGACTGTAAACAAACCAAATGGATTGAAAAACATTTGCATCTAGACTGGAATCAAGGAACCATTTAATATAAGCACCTGGACATGGTGATGAAAGCCCATTTCTCCTCTGCCCATGTAGTATTTGTGAAAGGTAATGAAAAACGTCAATGGTTACCACCATTTTTAACGCCTTACTGTCAACGTATTGATATCATGACCTTGGGATGTCCCTCGATTCAAACACTCATAGACCGCTGTAACTGTGGCAACATTACTCACAAAGCCTTGACCCAAGTATGGCATCTCTTTCATTGGTTAACCACCAATGCCTGCTGGGAGTTGTTGAATAAAATTTAAACTCAAAGTTCACCCGTGGATGACATCAGTGAGATTTCTACAAGTGACGTGTAAACATCAACATAATACCATGGAGAGAGGAGATGCTACTGATAAAGCGATTGGGAAATTCTTTGTGTGCAAAAAAAAACTAGCCAGTTTTACCAAAGAGGAATTATTGGCGCTCCCCATGTCATTCATTTATTATGTGGCAGCCAATGCTGTGAAAGAAAACTGGCAACATGTACCAAAATCATGGAATCAAGACCCTATGTTGAGTGAATTGCTACCATGTACGGATTACGATCATCATAAACAAGTGGCCATGGCAAAAAAAAAAATCTATGCGACAGTGTGCTACTTGCCAGCTGGTGAAACGGCATCACGGTCATAAAAGTCTGTGTAAAGACTTTGTTTCCTCATTCCACGGGTGTGATGGCGAGAAAAAAGCAGCAGCAACAACAACAAACATCGTCCAAAGAGGAGGAGGAAGATCAAACCTTTTCACCAACAATGCAAAGGGATATATCAAACTTGTACTCATTAACAAAGTCATTCAATACTTGCCTTTCAAAATTCATCTTCCTGGTTATCGTTTTTGTGGACCTGGAACTCGCCTTGAAGAATGTTTGCAGCGTGGTGATGTATCCATTAATATTTGGGATCAAGCATGCAAAGAACATGACCTTTCTTATCGCCATAGTCATCCTGGTTTAAGACATGTGGCGGATAAAGTGATGTTGAAAAAAGCTAAACAACGTTTGGCATCCTGTGATGCCTCAGCGGGAGAGAGGTTGGCAGCCTTGATTGTGATGTGTGTTACGAAACGAAAGTTAATGATGTGTGGACATAAACATTGAATAAGGAATGAGGAATTGGTATTTCTTTGTATTCTATTTTTGTAAAGTGCTATTGGCTATAAAATAGTAACAAGGTTTCCAATACATTTTAATTGTTGTTTTATTCCTAAAGTTTATATGTTGATAAAAGTCATTTACCATTCCACTTTTTTTTAGCGTATGGCTTTTAGCGCCGGGAGTGTCCGAGGACATGTTCGGCTCGCCAGTTTTGTAGCTGCTTCGAGACGGACACCCAATGGGTGAGCTACAAGTACCGTTGGGGAGGAAAGTTGGAAGGGAGGGTCGAGGAGTTGGAAGGTAGCGGCTGTGGCCTATAGGTAGGGACCAAACCCGGCATTTGCCTGGAAGGAAGATG
The DNA here is from genome assembly GCA_946902985.2 of Meconema thalassinum. Classification (NCBI taxonomy): domain Eukaryota; kingdom Metazoa; phylum Arthropoda; class Insecta; order Orthoptera; family Tettigoniidae; genus Meconema; species Meconema thalassinum. The sequence goes on from OX336391.1 coordinate 223,522,639, forward strand.
GGAAACCACAGAAGACCATCTTCAAGGTTGCCGGCGGGGGGATTCGAACCTCCTCGCCTCCCGGATGTGAGTGACTGCCAACAGTCATGCCGCAACGACCTCGGCTAACTCACCCGGTACCATTCCACTAATAATTAGCAACACGTCTTAATAACGCATCACTGTTGTGATAAGCTATATCATTATTTCTCTCCTGCATGTCTCTCCCACCTCTCAAACAATCATCAAGCAGAGTGCTGGAACCACAAAAGGAGTATCAAGGTAGGTATATTGTTTTTCAAGGGTTTATATTCAATGACTTTATGAATAATTCCATAGCTAGTATACTTTTCTTATCGCCATAGTCATCCTGGTTTAAGACATGTGGCTGAGCACCCACGTTTGCACCCACTTTTTGCACCCACTTTTGTACACACTTTTTGCACCCACTTTTGCACCCACTTTTTACACCCACTTTTTGCACCCACTTTTGCACTCACTTTTTGCACCAACTTTTGCATCCACTTTTAGCACCCACTTTTGAATCCACTTTTCACCCACTTTTGCACTCACTTTTTGGATCCACTTTTGCACTCACATTTGCACCCACTTTAAACTATTATTTATATAATCGAGTGAACTTGACTAGAGATTAGTTCATGCTTGAAAATTGACATGGAAGTATCAACGAATAGCTATGGTAAGACATATGCATACTATAAAGGATACACATATATTGTAAAATGAATCAATAAAAATGGAACTGTTATTTGGCGTTGTTCAAAACATCGTTCAAAACAGTGTCGAGGTGAGCTGAAAAGTAAAAATAGTGAGGTCTTAAGTGTTGGTACTCATCAATGTGGTATATCAAATGAAACACCGTTAGTGTTAACAAAACATGATCAAAAGGACAAGAAAAAGCAAGCGCATCAAAAACATAGTAACTTCTTTGTGAAAAATCATTTACCCTCTCCTCAAAAAGTCGTGATGAAACCCTCTTCCAAGCCATCTTTAAAGCGAACAACACTATCAAAAACCACGCAAACTCTACAAGAAGTGTCCATGGAAAAACATCAAAACGAAGTACATAGTTATAGTGATCATAGTTATAATAATGATGATGATTATGATGATGATTATCATGATATTGATAATGACAATGATGGTGTAAAAGAAGAGGATCAAGTGTTTACACCTATAAAACCTTTGCGGCTTCCCCAGTTTTTAACCACCTCCGTCCATGCACCCCGTGGAAAACCCATTTACCACAAGTCATGGGTTTAAAAAAACTACATGTATAACCATCTAGTGTAAAGAAAAAATGTTGTAATTTAATTAAATAAAAAATATATAGCATGTATGAGTATGCTCTGTTTTCATTATTTTTTTCTTACTTGTTATCCCCACGCTTTAACAATTCACATTCATGTTCCACGTTTCCAATTTCCTATTCACACTTGGTCAATGCCATGTCCTGTGGCTCGGCAATCATTCTTGCAATTGTTTTTTCAATCACTATAGTCATGCTTCCACTAAGCATAAGCCTCTGCGATACACGATTCATGAAATATCAATGAATGCATTGCCAAACATGAACACCGCATAAGCGTCTACAATCCATGATTCATCAAATAGTGATGAATGCATAGGTAAGCATGGTCACTGCATAAGCCTCTGCGATCCATGATGTATGATACATTTTACTGAATCAGCGATTTACACTCTTGAGCATTCTATCATCATGCACGTGTACAGCTAACGTTCAAGGCCAACACCTGCGTGAGATTATGTGACACATCTACTTGCATTTTGTCGTGTACGAATTGAACAGGATCTAACTTGTTAGCTTGGAAAGGGGGCGTCAGCTCGAGTTCAACGACATCTCATTCGTCAAAATCCGATCATGCATTCGGGAGATATCGGCTTTGCTCCTGAATATATGGCGGGTTAGTATGTGACGTCACCAGGAAAGTAGGCTATGCGTCAACATTTTGGAATGTTGGAAAGGGGGTGTAAGCCCGAGTTCAACGATACCTCATTCGTCAAAATCCGACCATGCATTCGGAAGATATCGACTTTGCCAGGTCGGTATGTGACGTAACCAGGAAAGTAGGATATGCGTCAACATTTTGGAATTTAGGAAAGGGGATGTTAGCCCGAGTTCAACGACACCTTATTCGTCAAAATCCAATCATGCATTCGGGAGATATCGGCTTTGCTCCTGAATGTATGGCGGGTTAGTTTGTGACGTCACCAGGAAAGTAGGCTATGCGTCAACATTTTGGAACTTTTCGAACACACCTCGTAGGCGAGGTTAGGTTAGGCTAGGTTAGTTAAGCCATGGCCGCCATTTTGGTTAGCCGCCATTTTGGTTAGACGCCATTTTGGTTAGCCGCCATTTTGGTTAGTGGAAAGTAGGCTATGGATCAACATTTCAGAATTTTTGATCACCCCTCGTTGCGACGTCACCAGGAAAGTAGGCTATGGGTTAACTTTTTGATCACACCTCGTAGGTGACGCCCCCAGGAAAGTACGCTATGGGTTAACATTTTGGAACTTCTTGATCACACCTCGTAGTTGAGGTTAGGTTAGGCTAGGTTAGTTAAGCTATAGTCGTCATCGTGTGACGTTATGGTCGCCATCTTGTGCGACGTCATGGCCGTGTGACGTCATGGCAACGTCACGACCGTGTGACGTCATGGTGACATCATGGTCGCCATCTTGTGTGACGTCATGGCCGCCATCTTGAATGACGTCATGGTGACGTCATGGCCGCCACCTTGGATGACATCACTAAGAAAGTAGGCGACTCGTTAGAACCCCCACGGCCCCCTACTAATCGACCGTGATAGTGGTGGCAAAGCAGTCATCTCAATTTTTTTGAACAAAGGATGACCAAGTAGTCCCTAGACCCTAAACATAGATCAACAAGAACGTGAGCTATGTGATTGTGCTGCGCCAAAATGGATGGGTTTTCCGCATTATTGTTTACAGATTGCCCCGACTAACGTAAGTCGAAAATTGTCACACGAGGACTGGCGCCATGGATAAATCTAACCCGACAGTAAATAATATAGTTATAACTTGGGTGGACATGTTACTTTTTCAGGGTGAAGTTCAAGACTAGGAAGGAAGCTACAATAAGCGACAGGAAATGAGGGCTGACCAAAACGAAAATATAAAGCAGTATTTAAGCCTCGGGGGTTAAGATCGACGCGTTACACAAGTCTTTACGAACTTATGCAGTCTGTACATTGTATATATATTTGTGCATACGTGTAATTCATTAACATCGTAATTAATTAAGCCTGATTGAGCAGGATCTGAGGATGAACGCTTGACGTACGAGACATGCCATCCATTTTAAGTACCCCCAGTTGTATACATAAATGCGTGTTATTTTGAGATAAATATCTTATGTATCTGTGAGAAGTGAGAAAAAACGGAATACCACTTCTAAGAATCGAACCTACCTCTTCTCAGTTCGGCCTCCCCAGGGTGAGTGTACCCCGTTTCAGCCCTCAACTAGAATTAAATTCCTTGGCAGAGCCGAGAACCGTACTAGTGATCTCGGGGATGGCTGCCATCACCTCTAATTCTGATAGTTTATTTGGCTATAATGTGAGGCAGATGACATCACTGTTCCACACCTTAAGCAATAATAATTAAAGAACTCCTGGCACTACAGCCCGTGAAGTGCTACGCCTACCAAGCGACCGCCGCCCAGTCATTTGGCATGCAGATATTGGGGTGACGCGTGATCAGTCATTTAGTATGCGCGATCAGCGCATCGGGTCCCCCGACCGTTAATCTTGGTTTTCGTGATAGGGGCGCTGCCTCACTGTCTGACAGCTACTCAATTGTCCTCACGAGGCTGAGTGCCAGCCCTCACGTCAGTTTCTAAAATCCCTAACGGAGCCGGGAATCGAACCCGGGGCCTCCGGGTGAGAGGCAGGCGCGCTACCCCGAAACCACGGGACCGGCCTTAAGCAATAATAACTTGACTATATTGCCCAAATACACAGGTTGAACACTTGAATGAATTTAAATGTAATAGCTCAGTGGCGTCCTCAGTTCATAATATTTTCACTTTAATATTTCCTCTTTGACACTTACGGGTTTATAATAAACGTCAGAGGATTCTTCGTCATCCCTAATTTGCTTCTTTAATTACTTGCAAGTTTCTCTGTGTTACCATAAACCTCTGACCTTTAAAGCGGCCATTATCATAAGCTCTGAACCTCGTTAGCTCCAATTTGCAGAACAGTGCGCACAGGAAGTCCTCACTTGTTTCTTATCAGCGCTATCGGCTTTGTTGCTGTATTGTTGGTTGTTATTGTTGAGTAGTGTTGGTGTGACCTTAGCCTCACTCAATCATTAATCTCTGAATTGACATGGAAGACATAGGAAAGTTTGTGTTCTATTGAAGGAAGAATAGTTGCAAGTGTATGGATGCACGAACTTCCTCATACAGGAGAGAGAATTAGCATCATAGGTAAGGGTGGTGATTTTTAGCAATTTAAAATCTGAAATTTAGCCTTTCGTATGGTTTATATATTTTAAATTTATCATTTTATAGAATTTTGTAGAAAATTATATAATCTGATAACTGAGTAATGTCTTTGAAATTACATTAATGTGAAATTTTTAAAAAATCACAATTTTAAAAGTTAAATAATGATATACAGTAGTTAGATAATAATATTAATGTTATTTGTTTTACGTCCCTTTTAACTACTCCGGCTTTTGGAGACACCGGGGTACCGGAATTTTGCTCCGAAGGGTATCTTTAACGTGTCAGTAAATTTAATGACACGACTCCCTCGCAACTGCACACCCTCAAATGCCAACTTACTGCGCCAGGATTATATCCTGCAACCTTGGGCACAGCAGGAGAGAACGTTACCACTGCACCGCGCAACCAGTCAGTTAGCTAGTTAGTTATTTTTAAGGGGCGGAACAGTGAGGTCATTTGCCTCTAATAATGAGATAAAGATGGATGTAGTAATTTGCGCATTTAGGTGTTGTTGATTCATTTGAGGGGAGTTGGACTTCTTGGTGTTCAGATCTGTGTAGTTGGGTGTGTCTTGAATGTGTCTGATAACCTGTATTTATGTGATTACTGTAACTAAGCTACTAATAGGGGATCATGGAAGCGACTTATTCGTAAACAGGGGTTTGCACACTAGACTGGACGACACAAACTCCTGTGCATTTTTGTGCACAGTCGGAATGTTTCGATATCGCTCGGCTTTCCCAGAGCAGCAAAGAGCAACAGACACGACACTCCAAATCAAAGTTCTGTAGCAACCTGCGCATGCGCATTGAAAGAGGCAGGTCAGGATTTTGGGGCAATACTGTATCAACCAAAAATGGCGATGGCTCAACGCTGAACAAAGGGTAACATAACTTATATTTCTGTCACATGAAAGAAGAAAAATTGAACCCGAAGCCTTAGGTTACTGAGCAGGCCCAATACCACTGGTACACTTTGCATACGAAATTGTGAGGTTACTGTTGCCCATCTTAACCCGTATAGCTAAAAAATTTCGAATGAATTCAGTCAGATCTTAAATACTGATTGGAATGCATACATGTTGCGTCTGGTATGTTTTCAACTTCACTTAAAGCAAGATTCCTGACCATTTTGCGTTAATAATACGAATCAACTGTAAATTTTATCCTCAATCAACAGCCCTCTCCGTGTAGGCTATGTATGATAAAAATTTGGAAATGGAGTGTCTCTCGCCTGTTGTTCTTTGGTATAGTAAGAATCCCGAGCGATGCCGAAACATTCCGACTGTGTACGAAAAATGCACAGGAGTTTGTGCCCGCGAGACGTAAGTAGACTGGATGATGAAAGGCAAAACATTCTCAAATGAAAATGCAAATCGATGATGAAGGGGAAATACACATTCATTTGAGGGGCTTGGACGTCGTAGTCATTCTGATCCATGAATTTGTGTGTGTGTGTAATTTTCTCTGATGACCTGTGTTATTGCGATGGCTGAAATGGTGTGTGTATTTGTATATTCGGTAAGGATTGAGAAAGAGGCGGTGGTGGCCTTGAGTTAGGAACCATCCCGGCACTTGCCAGGAGTAGAAGTGGGAGACCAGGGTAAACCACTTCCAGGATGGCTGAGGTGGGAATCGATCCCACCTCTTCTCAGTTTTGCCTCATGAGGCTAAGTGTACCCTGTTCCAGCTCTCAGACCAGAATTAAATTTCTTGGCAGAGCCGGAAATCAAACCCATAACTCCGGGGCGACAGCCAAGAATGCTAGGTGCTAGAGGGGTGTGCAAATTATAATAATCAAATAAAGAATTTAAATCAGTCACAATTTTTATTCAAAATCATTTTATTGACGATCTGCTGGCATTTTTTGTAACCCTAATTAGTAATGTTTTCGCCCTTGTCGACTTCGTTCTTTTCCCGAAATGAACTGTGTTTGTAAACTTTCAAAATTTGGTATTCCGAGGGATTACATTATTTAAATTACTCATGGTGGTTCCGTATTGATTTGCTAAAATAGTTCTTAATAAGAATTGTACACCCGCCTGATTCAATACTATAAAGAAAATGTAACATTATAATAATTTGTTAAATGTAACATTGTCTTAAACTCAAACACCATATACTTTGAGCTAACCTGTTTACCAAGAGATGTACTTTCCACCACTTCGTGTTACTTGAAGCCGCTTTGATTAGAAAAGGCTCATGGATCTTTAAACATACAGGCTCTTCATTAATTATACACGGATTGGTGAAGTATTGATATTCCAAGTCTGCCATTTCAAGCTTCAATACGGAACTATGAATGTAGTGTCTACTGTTTGTCATACATCTTCTTTAGCACCTGCAGGCTGATCATCGTCACCATCTACTTCATTTCATTTTATTATAATTTTATAACCTAAATAGATGGTGCACCATATTAGGTTTAATAACTTATCTTATTACAGTGCTACGTTTTATTTTGTTTTTTCAATATGTTTTTTAGCTGATGAAGGGGATGAAATGTAATTAATCCCCGAAACGTGTACTAAGAACAACTTAAATAATTAATTGCCTTTATAGTATTGATTCAGGTGGGTGTATAATTCTTATTAAGAACTATTCCGAGGGATACCTGAGCTTGACCCATTTTCTATTGTTTCATTGACTTTGGAATCTACCCTCTAAGTCAGGTGATTGCAATCCATAGTTCATGAATCTTGGAATAGTTCAAGAGCTGATCATCAGTAAAGTGACGCCAAAGCCCTCAAATCTTTATAGTATTGATTCAGGTGGGTGTATAATTCTTATTAAGAACTATTCCGAGGGATACCTGAGCTTGACCCGTTTTCTATTGTTTCATTGACTTTGGAATCTACCCTCTAAGTCAGGTGATTGCAATCCATAGTTCATGAATCTTGGAATAGTTCAAGAGCGGATCATCAGTAAAGTGACGCCAAAGCCCTCAAATCTAAATTCACACGAAAAGTAGAGCGAAATAATCAAAACAAAACGTGTGGCGTTTTGCAGTAGCAAAGCTCCTCTGTTATTGTCAATTCTAAAAGATCATTTTACTTTGAGTTTCTTAACTGAAAATATAATTAAGACTCTTTATTGAACATTGGAAGTAATTTCACTGCCTTGTAAATATACTTAGTGCATTAAGCCGTGAAAAGTATAAATATAATTCTGGGAAATTGGCGTCGAGTCTAATAATGTGCACACCTCTGTAAACCAGGAGGCGGCTCTGTCTAGTTCGAATTGCTAATTGTGCATATTATTTCTGATGTGTAACATCTTTTCACTCGGTATCGGTATATTTTTTGTGGAGGTGATTTTGAAAAATGAAACGGAAATAGATGGGACGGAAACAATGAGCGCACGCGGTGGCGGAGATTGATACCACGACGTTTTGTCGGTCATGTGGCTATGTGGAATGTATATCGCATACGGTTTACTTCAAGGTTTGGAGGCCCCATTAAAGATATTCCTACAATAATTCATCTTCAAATTGTCCGTCATTGGTGTGAAAATATTCATTATATCATATTTGCTGTAAACAATTATGATTTATTAAATCTTCATACTTTAGCTGTATTCTTATTTAATGTAAGCACTCGAGGTACTGTCGGCCATGTGGCTATGTGGAATCTATATCGCATACAAAATTACATCAAGGTTTGGAGGCCCCATTAAAGATATTCTTACAATAAATCATCTTCAAACTGTCATTGTTTGGTGTGGAAATATTCATTATATCATATTTGCTGAAAACCGGTCGAGATTTGGCACTGCAGTTTTACAAGTAGTTATTTCAATGACCAACAGAGTTCACTGTTAACAAGGAATAACATGCAGTGTTGCCAATTTGGTGTTTTTAGCACCAGATCTGGTGTTTCTGAAATTCTTCTGGTGCCAGAAATGCTCTAATAGCGCCATAGCAAAATACTGGTGTTATTTCATTAAACCAGTGCCAAATCTGGTGCTTAACGGATTTTTCCACGAAAATGTCTACTATGACAAATAAGTAAATCCTGGAAGCCATGTAATAATTTTAATAAAGTTAATCAATTAAGTAAAAATGTAGACTTTCACGACCGGCATTGAAATAGGAATCTCCGTTTCGCGGGAAGCAGAACGTGTGAACAGAGCTTGGCTTCCAGTCCTTAATCCCCTCAAGCCTGCCCTTATTGACCGTCGTAGACGAGAAGATGCAACAGACGAGCAGCCCTGTCCTTGATGCATTACTTTTATGTGGTACGCCGTTGCTATGGTAGCCTCTATGTGTGGGTTGTTGACTATTTATATATCTTCTGTTTACTTGTTTTACCTCGCTTTATGTAACCTGTGAACATGCTGAACGCAGTATTCAGCGAAACGTCAGGACGACAAAATGTCCTTGGAACACGACCTAGAAGCCCGCGAAACGGAGATTCCTATTTTAATCAATTAAGATAGGCAATGTTCAGCCTTACACGTGTCAAGGTCAACACTCCAGCAGGGGAAGTCTCTGAAATTCACATTCTCGTGTATAAGTGCTAAGTAAGCGCAACATGCAGGGATCAGTGCAAGTACACTTGTACAAAGAATCCACCTATCATCTATTTTCTTCCCAGCTCCCCGAAGGCAGTTTATGTACTTTCGCTCCCTCACTCTAATGCAGATCTAGGTAGAGTGTTTAGCCAAGTTTTATTGGTGAAAACAAAGCAAAGAAATCGAATGAAAGTTCAAAAATTGCATTCCATTCTGTGTGTGCGATTTGGACTAAGAACGGAGGTAAAATTCCATCACGACTTCGAACTTCCGAAGGATATAATAGTGGCCAAAATTGGAAGTATGCAGAGCTACAGCAGTACTACACCTTCCAGCTCTAAAGATGTAATAACGGTAGCAGGCTCCGCAAGTGAAAGAAATGTAAGTAAAAAGCCGTTTATATATTTATAATTTTGGGTGTTTTTCTAGTGTTTTGAATCATAGTGTCCAGCTGGTGCTTTTATGATGTTTTAAAGCGTAGGGTTTAGTTCTTTCCCACTTCAAGATTTGGCAACACTGATGACATATCACATGTTCACATCATATGCGACTACTGTAAGGCTCGTAATTGTATTGAAAGTTGAACACACCGTGCTGGTAGAACCATAGCAAGCTATCCACTTTAAATTGTGGAAATAAGGTCGAGCCTCTCGCTAGCGGACACACGTGTCTCAGATAAGACGCATAGAAATTACTGTGCCCGACAAGGAAGTGCGGCATTAGGCTTATGATGTTTCTTGGAGAACTGCTGAGGCGACATTATGAACCTCGCTGCAGCACAAGCTATACGGTACAGTATCTGGAGCCCCTGCATTAACTGAACACACTGGCCAGCAACATAAATTTTGCCTTAGCTTAGTCCCCGCAATAACCATACCTTATACTGTACAGTTCGCTAACACAGACATTAAGAGTTACCGGATGAGATATTTTTCTCTGTCTGTTTGAAATAGCTAATCTCAGGTAGTGCTGAACATATTTTATTATAAGAAGGATGGTACATTGGCTTCCACGGCCAGTGAATTAAAACTCAGCAAGTTTTCTAGGTTTGTGCTTTGTCCTGTGTGCGGTTTCGCCTAGGACACCAAGAGGGTTCATCAGCGGGCTCTTGGTGTGCCCACCCAGACCACCACAGAAGTAGCGACCAGCGCTCTACCTTCCTTTCTATGAAGCGCATCTGCACCTCTTTACTACCAGTACTAAATGCTAGGGAGCTTATGGCTGCTTGTACACTTTAGTTCTCGCAGTAAAGAAGCGCAGGTGCACTTCATAAAAAGGGAGGAAGTGCATAGTTCGCTACTCCTGTGGGGGTCAGGGTGGGGACAACAATAGCCCGCTGTTTGGCCAGCTAGGTGTCCTAGGCGAAACCCCACCCAAGACACGGCACGAACCTAGAAAAATTGCAGAGTTTTTAGGTATATTTTATTATAGTTTCCAATATAATAATGTTATTGGTTTTACGTCCTTTTTAATTACTCTGGCTTTTAGAGATGCCGGGGTGCTATAATTTTCCCTTGAAGGGGATCTTTAACGTGACAGTAAATCTATTGACATTGCTCCCTCGCATTTGCGCATCCTCAAACGCCAGCTAACTGCGCCAGGATTCGATCTTGCAACCATGGGCACAAGTATAGTTTTCACCACTAGGTAAAGTGTATAAGTAATGGCGGACTCCGTCGGGAGCTTGCAAACCAACATCTCAGAACTTGAACAGAAATGTAGGGAATATGGTATAAAGATCAGCATTTTAGAGACGAAGGTTATGTCAGTAGGGAAGAAACGTAAGAAAATAGAATGTCAGGTAAGAGGAACTAAATTGGAGCAGGTGGAACAATAAGGCTGTGTGTTATTCCAGGAGTCGCCTCCGTAGCGTAGCGGTCAGGATGGTTAGCTGCCACCCCGGAGGTCCTGGGAGCGATTCCCGGCTCTGCCACGAAATTTGAAAAGTGGTATGAGGACTGGAACGGGGTCTACTCAGCCTCGGGTGGCCCAAATAAGTAGAGGGGGTTCGATTCCCACCTCAGCCATCCACGTAGTGGTTTTCCGTGGTTTCCAACTTTTTCCAACTTCGTCTTCGGGATGGTACTGTCCCCGTTATCCGGATAGTAGGCTGTCAGATATCCGCCCCCTCAATCGGATTGCCAATAATCAAACGCACCGGCACAGCTACATCAATGAAAATGGCACTGACAGATACTATCGAGATTAGAGCACAATAGTTAACAAGAAATTATTGTGGAACACACCAAAATATACGGGGGTTCATACTTACCTTTTACTTACCTTTTAAATTTATCTCGGGGACTGGGTTGTCAACTGGATCACTTAAAGTATGCCCACACAATAACCTCCACCATGATATTTAAAATGAACCATAACGAAGACGAGAAACTTTAAACTGCACAATAATTTATTTCACATAAAGAATGAATTTAACAAAAATAAAACAACAAACTCCACGTGGCAATCAGAAGCCATCGACCACATAACTATGTCCTCCTGTAGGATTTGTATACTCTACATACAATGTTTCAGCTTTCTCAAGCTCAAAATAACGTAATTATAATAATGCACTAGGAATGGAAACGGGATTTGGGACGAGACATATATAGCAATTGTTTTGCGTGTTTATACACATCACATTTTATTTATAGCCACAAGGCTATTATGTAAACGTCCTTGGCCTCTATCATACAGTTGTCCGGGCCAGCTGCAATGCACCTGCATCGTCAAGTGGACTCACCCGTCTGTTCAACCCTAGCATAAGCGAGTTACATCAGAGCTTAGCTCTCCTTTCAAAACACGTTAAATGTCCACTTCTCAACTGAAATATTATCACGCAAATCTTTTAAATGCTCCATTCAAACACCAGTGGAATACTCCAACAATCCCAAATCATGTTTAATTGTTCAATCCACTTGCTTAATTAGCGTTGTTTAGAGTATAATAACACAACCCTTAATGTTCATAACAAAAGTTCATTAATTATTTATAACAATAATAAATTGTTTATAACAATGTCAAACGACAATTGAAAATTTATACACGCCTCTATTAATCCCTTTCATTTCATATTATTTAACAAAGATATTTACAAAATTATTTACAATATTATATTGTTTATATTATTATACAAGAAATACATTAAACCACACGTTTATCCGGTTGATAATTACTCAAATTGTGTTGATATAATCGACCAATGAAGGTTAGTTATATTTAAATGTCAAATTCAGGTTTAATAAGGTTTAATAATTATTATTAATATTTGTGACGGTAACCTCCATTCAAAATCTTCATCTCAAATTATTTAACACTCTTGTTAACTTTAACAGTATTTTCACATGAATAACTTTCAAAGAACCAGGACAATACATTCAGCGGAAAAATACTTCGCTCAAAACGCACAAAATTGCTCAACAATAGGCCCAGAATTCATCATATATCTCAATATATATGGCATAAAAATCTCCCAAATTACATACAAAAACCTCCACTTATAAATTCAACAACTTCATTTATTACTGTGGGAACCTCCTTCATTATTCAAGGGCATTACTCATCAGCGACTTTTACAGGTCCACTGAACTAACGATTATACATCCATTGTTCCTCTTCAAAAATTCTTATATTCATCAATTGTATTAATGACTGTTATTATTTAACCTTCGTGGGTTTCATTCATGAATCGATGTGAAGTAAAAATTTGCCAATCACAAATAAATTTAATAGCAAATACGATTAGACACTCCTCCCTGGTCTATCAAAATTGAGATTAATATCTTCAAAGTAACGCAGTATAAAAATACTATCTTCAATCAAAGTTCATCTAAACTGCATAAATAGTCGAATAGAATACAATTAGACTGTGGAATGCAAACATTATTGTTCCAATCTATAATTGAGAAAAACTCCTATCAAATGTTCATTACTATAGTGTATTCAATAAATCGTAATCAAAGTTCATATTTCATAAAATTGTCTATAATGCAATGATAAATGTCTATGTTGCAATCATGTTCATAAGACGATTAGTATTTCAAAGATCGTCGATAACGTATTAGATTTTAACGCTCTAAAATCATTTAATCATTCTTCTTTCTTGAGGATGACAGAAAATAGGTCAAAGTAATTTACTGAATAGAATTACTTTAATAAAATGACACGCTGTCTGAATTCAAATCTGCCATAGCAATCGTTAACTTTACAGTCAAATCGTGACTACAAAAATATGCAAATTACTGAAAGAATCTAAATTATCAGTCTCAACTGATCCAAAATTATTTAAGTATGCCAATGACATAACAATGGCTCAACAAATCGTAGAAAAAGGCATAAATCATCGAAGTGTACTGAGTACAGAAATGTTAAGCAAGAAAATGGGGCAAAAGATAGGACAAAAAAAATATGGGAAAATGGTTGCTCAGATATCGCTACATGACTCAAATAATACAAGAAACGTTCACGACTACCTTATCTGTTGATTGAAGTTCTAGAGGAAAGTTTTCAAAGAAAACTGCTGTTGGTTCCATTTCACCAGCGTAAAGATGTGCTCCGACCTCGAACCTGGAATCAGCGTCCTCGGAGAATCGAACTGCTTCCTCCTCCGGAAATTGCACTGCTCCGTGTATACGAAAGACATCCTTCTGGCAAAATTCTTCTTTGTGAGCCGGGTCCTCCCTGGCCTCTCTTGAAAGTTCCCTGAAGTTCCGGTCGCAATTCGCCATGAAGTTTATTGCAGTTATTTCCGCAGAAATATTCATAATGGTGGAGTATGAAAATATTTCCACTGTCATTTGATATAATTCAGCGATGGATTCACGATGCATGAGTGTAGTTGGATGTTCACTACATGCTCGCTCTTGTAGAATGACGATTAACGAAGTTCCATGCTGTTATTTCACTCCATCGATATATGTCCAAATTGCATTAAAGCCTTAGCCTTCCATCTTCACTTCTCTTATAATCATTGAAAGCACTGCCAGACTATAATGTTCCATAGTAGAATGTATCGTCGTATTACCAAACGTATTCTCCAAGATCACGGTTGCGATATACGTGTCAGCCGTAGTGTATAATGTGGAATTTTAAAAGTGCTTCTCAGGTGGCGAGAAAATCACTTTTGTCTGCAGCCTTAAAATGCCAATATCTTTCAAAGTATAACTGTGAAATTGTTCAAATCTTCTACACACCTCAATGTTGTACTGCCCAATTGAATTATAATAAAGGCAGAAGTTAACTCTTGATATCTTATCTGGTAGAAACGTTAATGTGAGCGTTTCAACTTCGCCTAGTTTCGAACAGCGTAAAATGGAACTGCTCCGTGTTCGTTCGATGCGCCGGGCTTTAACCACACGCTAAAGATGACTTGCTTCACTTATTCACTCGACAATGACTATATAACATCTGAAATATATATGCGGTATCAGCGGTATGAGAGATATGAGAGCTCCTCTCTCCTGTGCACGACCTTTTATCAACTTCTTAAGGGGCGTATCCATCCCTTCCATAGTTCGTTCCTCCGTCATTGCTAGAAGTTTTAACTTTGGCTATACTTGACGGATTTTCAAATTTCAAAAACTCAAAATTAATTTCTTCAAAATTCCAAATCAATGCCATAACTGAAAATAGTTTTCCACAAATCTGCATGCCAAAAGTAATTAATATCGTAGTTTCAGCAATCTCCGTCTTCCTTCCAAACTATCGTTCATTGGATCGAGCCTTTCCTCCAATAGCGTAACTTCTTCCTTAGCACAATACCTTGTTTCCTGCGACTGCGTCGTAAATCTCAGATCTTTCTCGAACAAAATCATGACGTCACCAGGAATCTCAGCTCAACCAGCCTACTACCATGAATTCTACGTCATCCGTGCCTACGTCATGAATATACACGTCACAACTATGACATCCATAACTTTATTCATATATGCCAATACAGCCATCGTGGTCTCAATATAATTCAATTTACGGGGGCATTCTCCCTTCACCACGTTTTAAAAACAGTTGCAAATTGTTTTTAAACTCTGTGTTATAAATATCTCAATTCACTTGAACACGAAATTGAATTATTATTGGCTTACTCTTGTATGATATTTCTTCAATGTTCCTTAATCATAAGTCTCTTCTTCTCTGGGTTGTGTGTGGCTAATGCATTCTCTCCTTTCTACTGTCTCTTCGGTCCTGAATTCCTGTTTTCTAAATTCTGCTGGCTTGTAGAAGGACCAGGATCGATCACTACATCCTGTCTTTTCTTTTGGTTTTCAGCTTCCTTTTCTCGTAATTCCTTCAGATACTGCTGACTTTCATTCTCTCTTTCTTGATACTTGTCGGGTGTCATAACCTGACCTTGAGAATTCTGATTCTGATTCTGGTACTGGTTATTTCTATTGTAGTTTCTATTATAACCATTGTTATAGTATCTACCTCTACCGTTGTTATAATTCCCTCTATTATTATTCCAGCCTCGTCTTTGCTGATACGGACGGTAACCTTGTGATCTGTTGTTGCGGAAATAATTATTCCTGTGAGGACCTACATTTTCAGTTTTTTTATCACGCTTATCAGTTTGCTGCACTTGATCCATGTAGACTGTATTAACGTCTTTGAATTCGTGCCTCTGACCTTTTTGTACCAAATTTGGCATTGGACTCGTGTAGTCAAGCCTTCTCAATAATTCGTCCGTACTGGTCAAATCTCTGATATTTGACGATATGATCAGTCTTCTTACCTCCACAGGCAGCATAAGTGAAATCGCATCTATCAACTGCTCCGTTGACAATGGGGGTTGCAAAAATCTCAAGCGTGATAACTGACTCGTGAAGAAATCAGCGTACCGTGTTGGAAGAGTACCTGAATACTTCCTCGAGTATACCTCAGCTCTTAATGAATTCTGAGCTTCTATTGACCAGAATCGTTTTATCAGTGCCTCTGCAAATTCGTCAAAATTGCTGAAAGTGTACCGAAATGCTCTAAACCATTCAAGGGGTCCTCCAGCTAGAAATCTTTCTACGATTCTCATCTCTCTCTCTCTCTAGGAATGTGGGCTTCTATGAAATAGTCTTTAAGGTTCCTGATATATTCAATCGGTGTGAGACTATCAGTGTTGCTAAATTTTTGAGGTTTGTCTTCAAAGTTACGGATGACTGTCACATTTCTCGGATATGAATCCATATAATGTTTCCCACTATCACGATACTTCCATTCAGGTTCAATATTCCTATCCTCTTCTTCTTCCCTGAATCTGGATATACGTTCCTCAGGACTAATATCTCTCTCTTCTGTAGCGAGGTTACATCTTCTTACGTAATTTCTATCCTCTTCACCAGTCAATCCTTCAATATCCTTGTCTGTGATTTCCGTGATGACTTTCCTAATCAACTCTTCCTTATAGGTTTCCATCATGCTAGCTTCTCCTAGTTTCAAATTCTGCAGTTTGCTCGTAGTTTCATTAACATCAGAGACAACCTTATGAATCTGTTCCTCTAACGCAGTTTTTAATGCTTGCACGTCCTGACCTATCTGAGTTCTATCCTCTACCTGCTTTTCGGATAGCGAATCCATCCTTACATTCAAGTCTTTCCTGATCTGAACTACTTCATTATTAATGTCTACTTGTGTACTGGCAAGTTTTCTTTCAATTCGCTCCTGAATCTGATCGACATGTTCCCCACTTGACCTGTTCCATTCCTCTTTCCAAACCGTTATATTTTCAGTTAATATTTCCGCGATATCTACTTCAATGTCTTCCTTAAGTAAACGATTGTGATCTAATACTTGGGTTCTCATGACCTCTACATCGTATTTTAAACCAGCTAAAGAAGCTGTTGTCCTAACAGACTCGTCAACTAATCTAGTTGTTAATGCACTAATGTTACGAGTACAAAGCGTTTTTGAAGTTTCAATTTCCTCTCTAACTTTGTTAACATCAGTTTGAACTTTAGCAATGTCTACAAAAACAGTATTGACTTCTACTTGTATTTTATTGATATCGCTTTGCATATCATTAACATCTGAATGAATATTATTGATGTCAACTTGAACATTTGACACATCAGTTCGAGCATTTCTAACCTCTTTTTGAACTTCCTCTACTTTGTCTTGTACAGTAGCAACATCATTCCTAACAACAATTACTTCAGCTCTAGCACATGAAATATCACCCCGGACATTAGCAACATCAAGATTCAACATAGTAAGATCTTTCTGTACCTTAGAAACATCATTTTTAACATCAGACACATCTTTATGCACATTGGATAAATCTTTATGGACATTGGACACGTCTGTGCGCATGTCAGTTACAGCATTCTCGATTCCCTGGGTATTGATCTGTAAACGCGACACATTATTTTCTAAGTTTGCAGAACTGGTCTGAAGAACTTTCACACTTTCATCCAGCCTAATACACAAATTAGCAGACAAATTACTAGCATTCTCCTCCATTCTAGCAGACATATTACTAGCATTCTCCTCCATCATCTGCTTCATACTGCTATTCATGCTAGCATTCATCTCCCTCATATTGTTGGACATCTCCTCCAACATTTTCTTAATACTCTCATCTGCCATTTCAATAATATTTCAATAATAAACTGCTTTAGGGACATACATCAAACAGAGCAAAATAACAACATCTGAGCAACATTTTTCACCATATATAAGTTTTGAGCAACTTTCTGTCTTAAATCTAACTTATAATTACCTTATAATTAACCTTCGTAGACATTTCATGTTGAAATAAACTCAAGCACATGTTCAAATTTCTTTGGTTCATTTTAAAATATCCTAAAACAAATAATTTACATTTACAATCCAAATAGTTTAATTTTATCTTTAATATGACTACACATGTCATAAGCCGGTCAAATAAAATAAGATTCCAGATCATAGGCGATTTTTCTAAGTTTCCAGCCTATTTAACCTCTCTCAAGTTGTATAAGATCTGATCTTTTCTGAGTGTAATTTTCCTAATACAATACAACATTTTATTCCTATATAATCACACTCTCAAATTCTACAATTGGCCTAGACATCTAACAAAGAATCAACCTCTTTATTTGAGTCTTCACAATCCCTTTGACATCGATAACTTGGTAATCCAATGTTATTCAAACACTCCACAAAAATTGCGGTGTCAATTCTACTGCAATAACTTGGTAATCCAATGTTATTCAGTCGATCGAGCCAATCGTGCCCCACACGTTGATTGCGCCAATCCTACTGGCGTTCAACCTGGTAATCCAGTTTTGTTGAACATGCCCCACGTTATAGGGTCGCCAATCCTACTGTCCCCGTTATCCGTATAGTAGGCTGTCAGATATCCGCCCCCTCAATCGGATTGCCAATAATCAAACGCACCGGCACAGCTAAATCAATGAAAATGGCACTGACAGATACTATCGAGATTAGAGCACAATAGTTAACAAGAAATTATTGTGGAACACACCAAAATATACGGGGGTTCATACTTACCTTTTACTTACCTTTTAAATTTATCTCGGGGACTGGGTTGTCAACTGGATCACTTAAAGTATGCCCACACAATAACCTCCACCATGATATTTAAAATGAACCATAACGAAGACGAGACACTTTAAACTGCACAATAATTTATTTCACATAAAGAATGAATTTAACAAAAATAAAACAACAAACTCCACGTGGCAATCAGAAGCCATCGACCACATAACTATGTCCTCCTGTAGGATTTGTATACTCTACATACAATGTTTCAGCTTTCTCAAGCTCAAAATAACGTAATTATAATAATGCACTAGGAATGGAAACGGGATTTGGGACGAGACATATATAGCAATTGTTTTGCGTGTTTATACACATCACATTTTATTTATAGCCACAAGGCTATTATGTAAACGTCCTTGGCCTCTATCATACAGTTGTCCGGGCCAGCTGCAATGCACCTGCATCGTCAAGTGGACTCACCCGTCTGTTCAACCCTAGCATAAGCGAGTTACATCAGAGCTTAGCTCTCCTTTCAAAACACGTTAAATGTCCACTTCTCAACTGAAATATTATCACGCAAATCTTTTAAATGCTCCATTCAAACACCAGTGGAATACTCCAACAATCCCAAATCATGTTTAATTGTTCAATCCACTTGCTTAATTAGCGTTGTTTAGAGTACAATAACACAACTCTTAATGTTAATAACAAAAGTTCATTAATTATTTATAACAATAATAAATTGTTTATAACAATGTCAAACGACAATTGAAAATTTATACACGCCTCTATTAATCCCTTTCATTTCATATTATTTAACAAAGATATTTACAAAATTATTTACAATATTATATTGTTTATATTATTTATACAAGAAATACATTAAACCACACGTTTATCCGGTTGATAATTACTCAAATTGTGTTGATATAATCGACCAATGAAGGTTAGTTATATTTAAATGTCAAATTCAGGTTTAATAAGGTTTAATAATTATTATTAATATTTGTGACGGTAACCTCCATTCAAAATCTTCATCTCAAATTATTTAACACTCTTGTTAACTTTAACAGTATTTTCACATGAATAACTTTCAAAGAACCAGGACAATACATTCAGCGGAAAAATACTTCGCTCAAAACGCACAAAATTGCTCAACAATAGGCCCAGAATTCATCATATATCTCAATATATATGGCATAAAAATCTCCCAAATTACATACAAAAACCTCCACTTATAAATTCAACAACTTCATTTATTACTGTGGGAACCTCCTTCATTATTCAAGGGCATTACTCATCAGCGACTTTTACAGGTCCACTGAACTAACGATTATACATCCATTGTTCCTCTTCAAAAATTCTTATATTCATCAATTGTATTAATGACTGTTATTATTTAACCTTCGTGGGTTTCATTCATGAATCGATGTGAAGTAAAAATTTGCCAATCACAAATAAATTTAATAGCAAATACGATTAGACACTCCTCCCTGGTCTATCAAAATTGAGATTAATATCTTCAAAGTAACGCAGTATAAAAATACTATCTTCAATCAAAGTTCATCTAAACTGCATAAATAGTCGAATAGAATACAATTAGACTGTGGAATGCAAACATTATTGTTCCAATCTATAATTGAGAAAAACTCCTATCAAATGTTCATTACTATAGTGTATTCAATAAATCGTAATCAAAGTTCATATTTCATAAAATTGTCTATAATGCAATGATAAATGTCTATGTTGCAATCATGTTCATAAGACGACTAGTATTTCAAAGATCGTCGATAACGTATTAGATTTTAACGCTCTAAAATCATTTAATCATTCTTCTTTCTTGAGGATGGCAGAAAATTGGTCAAAGTAATTTACTGAATAGAATTACTTTAATAAAATGACACGCTGTCTGAATTCAAATCTGCCATAGCAATCGTTAACTTTACAGTCAAATCGTAACTACAAAAATATGCAAATTACTGAAAGAATCTAAATTATCAGTCTCAACTGATCCAAAATTATTTAAGTATGCCAATGACATAACAATGTCTCAACAAATCGTAGAAAAAGGCATAAATCATCGAAGTGTACTGAGTACAGAAATGTTAAGCAAGAAAATGGGGCAAAAGTTAGGACAAAATAAATATGGGAAAATGGTTGCTCAGATATCGCTACATGACTCAAATAATACAAGAAACGTTCACGACTACCTTATCTGTTGATTGAAGTTCTAGAGGAAAGTTTTCAAAGAAAACTGCTGTTGGTTCCATTTCACCAGCGTAAAGATGTGCTCCGACCTCGAACCTGGAATCAGCGTCCTCGGAGAATCGAACTGCTTCCTCCTCCGGAAATTGCACTGCTCCGTGTATACGAAAGACATCCTTCTGGCAAAATTCTTCTTTGTGAGCCGGGTCCTCCCTGGCCTCTCTTGAAAGTTCCCTGAAGTTCCGGTCGCAATTCGCCATGAAGTTTATTGCAGTTATTTCCGCAGAAATATTCATAATGGTGGAGTATGAAAATATTTCCACTGTCATTTGATATAATTCAGCGATGGATTCACGATGCATGAGTGTAGTTGGATGTTCACTACATGCTCGCTCTTGTAGAATGACGATTAATGAAGTTCCATGCTGTTATTTCACTCCATCGATATATGTCCCAATTGCATTAAAGCCTTAGCCTTCCATCTTCACTTCTCTTATAATCATTGAAAGCACTGCCAGACTATAATGTTCCATAGTAGAATGTATCGTCGTATTACCAAACGTATTATCCAAGATCACGGTTGCGATATACGTGTCAGCCGTAGTGTATAATGTGGAATTTTAAAAGTGCTTCTCAGGTGGCGAGAAAATCACTTTTGTCTGCAGCCTTAAAATGCCAATATCTTTCAAAGTATAACTGTGAAATTGTTCAAATCTTCTACACACCTCAATGTTGTACTGCCCAATTGAATTATAATAAAGGCAGAAGTTAACTCTTGATATCTTATCTGGTAGAAACGTTAATGTGAGCGTTTCAACTTCGCCTAGTTTCGAACAGCGTAAAATGGAACTTCTCCGTGTTCGTTCGAAGCGCCGGGCTTTAACCACACGCTAAAGATGACTTGCTTCACTTATTCACTCGACAATGACTATATAACATCTGAAATATATATGCGGTATCAGCGGTATGAGAGATATGAGAGATATGAGAGCTCCTCTCTCCTGTGCACGACCTTTTATCAACTTCTTAAGGGGCGTATCCATCCCTTCCATAGTTCGTTCCTCCGTCATTGCTAGAAGTTTTAACTTTGGCTATACTTGACGGATTTTCAAATTTCAAAAACTCAAAATTAATTTCTTCAAAATTCCAAATCAATGCCATAACTGAAAATAGTTTTCCACAAATCTGCATGCCAAAAGTAATTAAATATCGTAGTTTCAGCAATCTCCGTCTTCCTTCCAAACTATCGTTCATTGGATCGAGCCTTTCCTCCAATAGCGTAACTTCTTCCTTAGCACAATACCTTGTTTCCTGCGACTGCGTCGTAAATCTCAGATCTTTCTCGAACAAAATCATGACGTCACCAGGAATCTCAGCTCAACCAGCCTACTACCATGAATTCTACGTCATCCGTGCCTACGTCATGAATATACACGTCACAACTATGACATCCATAACTTTATTCATATATGCCAATACAGCCATCGTGGTCTCAATATAATTCAATTTACGGGGGCATTCTCCCTTCACCACGTTTTAAAAACAGTTGCAAATTGTTTTTAAACTCTGTGTTATAAATATCTCAATTCACTTGAACACGAAATTGAATTATTATTTGCTTACTCTTGTATGATATTTCTTCAATGTTCCTTAATCATAAGTCTCTTCTTCTCTGGGTTGTGTGTGGCTAATGCATTCTCTCCTTTCTACTGTCTCTTCTGTCCTGAATTCCTGTTTTCTAAATTCTGCTGGCTTGTAGAAGGACCAGGATCGATCACTACATCCTGTCTTTTCTTTTGGTTTTCAGCTTCCTTTTCTCGTAATTCCTTCAGATACTGCTGACTTTCTTTCTCTCTTTCTTGATACTTGTCGGGTGTCATAACCTGACCTTGAGAATTCTGATTCTGATTCTGGTACTGGTTATTTCTATTGTAGTTTCTATTATAACCATTGTTATAGTATCTACCTCTACCGTTGTTATAATTCCCTCTATTATTATTCCAGCCTCGTCTTTGCTGATACGGACGGTAACCTTGTGATCTGTTGTTGCGGAAATAATTATTCCTGTGAGGACCTACATTTTCAGTTTTTTTTTATCACGCTTATCAGTTTGCTGCACTTGATCCATGTAGACTGTATTAACGTCTTTGAATTCGTGCCTCTGACCTTTTTGTACCAAATTTGGAATTGGACTCGTGTAGTCATGCCTTCTCAATAATTCGTCCATACTGGTCAAATCTCTGATATTTGACGATATGATCAGTCTTCTTACCTCCACAGGCAGCATACGTGAAATCGCATCTATCAACTGCTCCGTTGACAATGGGGGTTGCAAAAATCTCAAGCGTGATAACTGACTCGTGAAGAAATCAGCGTACCGTGTTGGAAGAGTACCTGAATACTTCCTCGAGTATACCTCAGCTCTTAATGAATTCTGAGCTTCTATTGACCAGAATCGTTTTATCAGTGCCTCTGCAAATTCGTCAAAATTGCTGAAAGTGTACCGAAATGCTCTAAACCATTCAAGGGGTCCTCCAGCTAGAAATCTTTCTACGATTCTCATCTCTCTCTCTCTAGGAATGTGGGCTTCTATGAAATAGTCTTTAAGGTTCCTGATATATTCAATCGGTGTGAGACTATCAGTGTTGCTAAATTTTTGAGGTTTGTCTTCAAAGTTACGGATGACTGTCACATTTCTCGGATATGAATCCATATAATGTTTCCCACTATCACGATACTTCCATTCAGGTTCAATATTCCTATCCTCTTCTTCTTCCCTGAATCTGGATATACGTTCCTCAGGACTAATATCTCTCTCTTCTGTAGCGAGGTTACATCTTCTTACGTAATTTCTATCCTCTTCACCAGTCAATCCTTCAATATCCTTGTCTGTGATTTCCGTGATGACTTTCCTAATCAACTCTTCCTTATAGGTTTCCATCATGCTAGCTTCTCCTAGTTTCAAATTCTGCAGTTTGCTCGTAGTTTCATTAACATCAGAGACAACCTTATGAATCTGTTCCTCTAACGCAGTTTTTAATGCTTGCACGTCCTGACCTATCTGAGTTCTATCCTCTACCTGCTTTTCGGATAGCGAATCCATCCTTACATTCAAGTCTTTCCTGATCTGAACTACTTCATTATTAATGTCTACTTGTGTACTGGCAAGTTTTCTTTCAATTCGCTCCTGAATCTGATCGACATGTTCCCCACTTGACCTGTTCCATTCCTCTTTCCAAACCGTTACATTTTCAGTTAACATTTCCGCGATATCTACTTCAATGTCTTCCTTAAGTAAACGATTGTGATCTAATACTTGGGTTCTCATGACCTCTACATCGTATTTTAAACCAGCTAAAGAAGCTGTTGTCCTAACAGACTCGTCAACTAATCTAGTTGTTAATGCACTAATGTTACGAGTACAAAGCGTTTTTGAAGTTTCAATTTCCTCTCTAACTTTGTTAACATCAGTTTGAACTTTAGCAATGTCTACAAAAACAGTATTGACTTCTACTTGTATTTTATTGATATCGCTTTGCATATCATTAACATCTGAATGAATATTATTGATGTCAACTTGAACATTTGACACATCAGTTCGAGCATTTCTAACCTCTTTTTGAACTTCCTCTACTTTGTCTTGTACAGTAGCAACATCATTCCTAACAACAATTACTTCAGCTCTAGCACATGAAATATCACCCCGGACATTAGCAACATCAAGATTCAACATAGTAAGATCTTTCTGTACCTTAGAAACATCATTTTTAACATCAGACACATCTTTATGCACATTGGATAAATCTTTATGGACATTGGACACGTCTGTGCGCATGTCAGTTACAGCATTCTCGATTCCCTGGGTATTGATCTGTAAACGCGACACATTATTTTCTAAGTTTGCAGAACTGGTCTGAAGAACTTTCACACTTTCATCCAGCCTAATAGACAAATTAGCAGACAAATTACTAGCATTCTCCTCCATTCTAGCAGACATATTACTAGCATTCTCCTCCATCATCTGCTTCATACTGCTATTCATGCTAGCTTTCATCTCCCTCATATTGTTGGACATCTCCTCCAACATTTTCTTAATACTCTCATCTGCCATTTCAATAATATTTCAATAATAAACTGCTTTAGGGGCATACATCAAACAGAGCAAAATAACAACATCTGAACAACATTTTTCACCATATATAAGTTTTGAGCAACTTTCTGTCTTAAATCTAACTTATAATTACCTTATAATTAACCTTCGTAGACATTTCATGTTGAAATAAACTCAAGCACATGTTCAAATTTCTTTGGTTCATTTTAAAATATCCTAACACAAATAATTTACATTTACAATCCAAATAGTTTAATTTTATCTTTAATATGACTACACATGTCATAAGCCGGTCAAATAAAATAAGATTCCAGATCATAGGCGATTTTTCTAAGTTTCCAGCCTATTTAACCTCTCTCAAGTTGTATAAGATCTGATCTTTTCTGAGTGTAATTTTCCTAATACAATACAACATTTCATTCCTATATAATCACGCTCTCAAATTCTACAATTGGCCTAGACATCTAACAAAGAATCAACCTCTTTATTTGAGTCTTCACAATCCCTTTGACATCGATAACTTGGTAATCCAATGTTATTCAAACACTCCACAAAAATTGCGGTGTCAATTCTACTGCAATAACTTGGTAATCCAATGTTATTCAGTCGATCGAGCCAATCGTGCCCCACACGTTGATTGCGCCAATCCTACTGGCGTTCAACCTGGTAATCCAGTTTTGTTGAACATGCCCCACGTTATAGGGTCGCCAATCCTACTGTCCCCGTTATCCGGATAGTAGGCTGTCAGATATCCGCCCCCTCAATCGGATTGCCAATAATCAAACGCACCGGCACAGCTAAATCAATGAAAATGGCACTGACAGATACTATCGAGATTAGAGCACAATAGTTAACAAGAAATTATTGTGGAACACACCAAAATATACGGGGGTTCATACTTACCTTTTACTTACCTTTTAAATTTATCTCGGGGACTGGGTTGTCAACTGGATCACTTAAAGTATGCCCACACAATAACCTCCACCATGATATTTAAAATGAACCATAACGAAGACGAGAAACTTTAAACTGCACAATAATTTATTTCACATAAAGAATGAATTTAACAAAAATAAAACAACAAACTCCACGTGGCAATCAGAAGCCATCGACCACATAACTATGTCCTCCTGTAGGATTTGTATACTCTACATACAATGTTTCAGCTTTCTCAAGCTCAAAATAACGTAATTATAATAATGCACTAGGAATGGAAACGGGATTTGGGACGAGACATATATAGCAATTGTTTTGCGTGTTTATACACATCACATTTTATTTATAGCCCCAAGGCTATTATGTAAACGTCCTTGGCCTCTATCATACAGTTGTCCGGGCCAGCTGCAATGCACCTGCATCGTCAAGTGGACTCACCCGTCTGTTCAACCCTAGCATAAGCGAGTTACATCAGAGCTTAGCTCTCCTTTCAAAACACGTTAAATGTCCACTTCTCAACTGAAATATTATCACGCAAATCTTTTAAATGCTCCATTCAAACACCAGTGGAATACTCCAACAATCCCAAATCATGTTTAATTGTTCAATCCACTTGCTTAATTAGCGTTGTTTAGAGTATAATAACACAACCCTTAATGTTCATAACAAAAGTTCATTAATTATTTATAACAATAATAAATTGTTTATAACAATGTCAAACGGCAATTGAAAATTTATACACGCCTCTATTAATCCCTTTCATTTCATATTATTTAACAAAGATATTTACAAAATTATTTACAATATTATATTGTTTATATTATTTATACAAGAAATACATTAAACCACACGTTTATCCGGTTGATAATTACTCAAATTGTGTTGATATAATCGACCAATGAAGGTTACTTATATTTAAATGTCAAATTCAGGTTTAATAAGGTTTAATAATTATTATTAATATTTGTGACGGTAACCTCCATTCAAAACCTTCATCTCAAATTATTTAACACTCTTGTTAACTTTAACAGTATTTTCACATGAATAACTTTCAAAGAACCAGGACAATACATTCAGCGGAAAAATACTTCGCTCAAAACGCACAAAATTGCTCAACAATAGGCCCAGAATTCATCATATATCTCAATATATATGGCATAAAAATCTCCCAAATTACATACAAGAACCTCCACTTATAAATTCAACAACTTCATTTATTACTGTGGGAACCTCCTTCATTATTCAAAGGCATTACTCATCAGCGTCTTTTACAGGTCCACTGAACTAACGATTATACATCCATTGTTCCTCTTCAAAAATTCTTATATTCATCAATTGTATTAATGACTGTTATTATTTAACCTTCGTGGGTTTCATTCATGAATCGATGTGAAGTAAAAATTTGCCAATCACAAATAAATTTAATAGCAAATACGATTAGACACTCCTCCCTGGTCTATCAAAATTGAGATTAATATCTTCAAAGTAACGCAGTATAAAAATACTATCTTCAATCAAAGTTCTTCTAAACTGCATAAATAGTCGAATAGAATACAATTAGACTGTGGAATGCAAACATTATTGTTCCAATCTATAATTGAGAAAAGCTCCTATCAAATGTTCATTACTATAGTGTATTCAATAAATCGTAATCAAAGTTCATATTTCATAAAATTGTCTATAATGCAATGATAAATGTCTATGTTGCAATCATGTTCATAAGACGACTAGTATTTCAAAGATCGTCGATAACGTATTAGATTTTAACGCTCTAAAATAATTTAATCATTCTTCTTTCTTGAGGATGACAGAAAATTGGTCAAAGTAATTTACTGAATAGAATTACTTTAATAAAATGACACGCTGTCTGAATTCAAATCTGCCATAGCAATCGTTAACTTTACAGTCAAATCGTGACTACAAAAATATGCAAATTACTGAAAGAATCTAAATTATCAGTCTCAACTGATCCAAAATTATTTAAGTATGCCAATGACATAACAATGGCTCAACAAATCGTAGAAAAAGGCATAAATCATCGAAGTGTACTGAGTACAGAAATGTTAAGCAAGAAAATGGGGCAAAAGATAGGACAAAAAAAATATGGGAAAATGGTTGCTCAGATATCGCTACATGACTCAAATAATACAAGAAACGTTCACGACTACCTTATCTGTTGATTGAAGTTCTAGAGGAAAGTTTTCAAAGAAAACTGCTGTTGGTTCCATTTCACCAGCGTAAAGATGTGCTCCGACCTCGAACCTGGAATCAGCGTCCTCGGAGAATCGAACTGCTTCCTCCTCCGGAAATTGCACTGCTCCGTGTATACGAAAGACATCCTTCTGGCAAAATTCTTCTTTGTGAGCCGGGTCCTCCCTGGCCTCTCTTGAAAGTTCCCTGAAGTTCCGGTCGCAATTCGCCATGAAGTTTATTGCAGTTATTTCCGCAGAAATATTCATAATGGTGGAGTATGAAAATATTTCCACTGTCATTTGATATAATTCAGCGATGGATTCACGATGCATGAGTGTAGTTGGATGTTCACTACATGCTCGCTCTTGTAGAATGACGATTAACGAAGTTCCATGCTGTTATTTCACTCCATCGATATATGTCCAAATTGCATTAAAGCCTTAGCCTTCCATCTTCACTTCTCTTATAATCATTGAAAGCACTGCCAGACTATAATGTTCCATAGTAGAATGTATCGTCGTATTACCAAACGTATTCTCCAAGATCACGGTTGCGATATACGTGTCAGCCGTAGTGTATAATGTGGAATTTTAAAAGTGCTTCTCAGGTGGCGAGAAAATCACTTTTGTCTGCAGCCTTAAAATGCCAATATCTTTCAAAGTATAACTGTGAAATTGTTCAAATCTTCTACACACCTCAATGTTGTACTGCCCAATTGAATTATAATAAAGGCAGAAGTTAACTCTTGATATCTTATCTGGTAGAAACGTTAATGTGAGCGTTTCAACTTCGCCTAGTTTCGAACAGCGTAAAATGGAACTGCTCCGTGTTCGTTCGATGCGCCGGGCTTTAACCACACGCTAAAGATGACTTGCTTCACTTATTCACTCGACAATGACTATATAACATCTGAAATATATATGCGGTATCAGCGGTATGAGAGATATGAGAGCTCCTCTCTCCTGTGCACGACCTTTTATCAACTTCTTAAGGGGCGTATCCATCCCTTCCATAGTTCGTTCCTCCGTCATTGCTAGAAGTTTTAACTTTGGCTATACTTGACGGATTTTCAAATTTCAAAAACTCAAAATTAATTTCTTCAAAATTCCAAATCAATGCCATAACTGAAAATAGTTTTCCACAAATCTGCATGCCAAAAGTAATTAAATATCGTAGTTTCAGCAATCTCCGTCTTCCTTCCAAACTATCGTTCATTGGATCGAGCCTTTCCTCCAATAGCGTAACTTCTTCCTTAGCACAATACCTTGTTTCCTGCGACTGCGTCGTAAATCTCAGATCTTTCTCGAACAAAATCATGACGTCACCAGGAATCTCAGCTCAACCAGCCTACTACCATGAATTCTACGTCATCCGTGCCTACGTCATGAATATACACGTCACAACTATGACATCCATAACTTTATTCATATATGCCAATACAGCCATCGTGGTCTCAATATAATTCAATTTACGGGGGCATTCTCCCTTCACCACGATTTAAAAACAGTTGCAAATTGTTTTTAAACTCTGTGTTATAAATATCTCAATTCACTTGAACACGAAATTGAATTATTATTTGCTTACTCTTGTATGATATTTCTTCAATGTTCCTTAATCATAAGTCTCTTCTTCTCTGGGTTGTGTGTGGCTAATGCATTCTCTCCTTTCTACTGTCTCTTCTGTCCTGAATTCCTGTTTTCTAAATTCTGCTGGCTTGTAGAAGGACCAGGATCGATCACTACATCCTGTCTTTTCTTTTGGTTTTCAGCTTCCTTTTCTCGTAATTCCTTCAGATACTGCTGACTTTCTTTCTCTCTTTCTTGATACTTGTCGGGTGTCATAACCTGACCTTGAGAATTCTGATTCTGATTCTGGTACTGGTTATTTCTATTGTAGTTTCTATTATAACCATTGTTATAGTATCTACCTCTACCGTTGTTATAATTCCCTCTATTATTATTCCAGCCTCGTCTTTGCTGATACGGACGGTAACCTTGTGATCTGTTGTTGCGGAAATAATTATTCCTGTGAGGACCTACATTTTCAGTTTTTTTTTATCACGCTTATCAGTTTGCTGCACTTGATCCATGTAGACTGTATTAACGTCTTTGAATTCGTGCCTCTGACCTTTTTGTACCAAATTTGGAATTGGACTCGTGTAGTCATGCCTTCTCAATAATTCGTCCATACTGGTCAAATCTCTGATATTTGACGATATGATCAGTCTTCTTACCTCCACAGGCAGCATACGTGAAATCGCATCTATCAACTGCTCCGTTGACAATGGGGGTTGCAAAAATCTCAAGCGTGATAACTGACTCGTGAAGAAATCAGCGTACCGTGTTGGAAGAGTACCTGAATACTTCCTCGAGTATACCTCAGCTCTTAATGAATTCTGAGCTTCTATTGACCAGAATCGTTTTATCAGTGCCTCTGCAAATTCGTCAAAATTGCTGAAAGTGTACCGAAATGCTCTAAACCATTCAAGGGGTCCTCCAGCTAGAAATCTTTCTACGATTCTCATCTCTCTCTCTCTAGGAATGTGGGCTTCTATGAAATAGTCTTTAAGGTTCCTGATATATTCAATCGGTGTGAGACTATCAGTGTTGCTAAATTTTTGAGGTTTGTCTTCAAAGTTACGGATGACTGTCACATTTCTCGGATATGAATCCATATAATGTTTCCCACTATCACGATACTTCCATTCAGGTTCAATATTCCTATCCTCTTCTTCTTCCCTGAATCTGGATATACGTTCCTCAGGACTAATATCTCTCTCTTCTGTAGCGAGGTTACATCTTCTTACGTAATTTCTATCCTCTTCACCAGTCAATCCTTCAATATCCTTGTCTGTGATTTCCGTGATGACTTTCCTAATCAACTCTTCCTTATAGGTTTCCATCATGCTAGCTTCTCCTAGTTTCAAATTCTGCAGTTTGCTCGTAGTTTCATTAACATCAGAGACAACCTTATGAA
Organism: Meconema thalassinum; assembly: GCA_946902985.2. Classification (NCBI taxonomy): domain Eukaryota; kingdom Metazoa; phylum Arthropoda; class Insecta; order Orthoptera; family Tettigoniidae; genus Meconema; species Meconema thalassinum. The sequence goes on from OX336391.1 coordinate 223,553,528, forward strand.
TCTGTTCCTCTAACGCAGTTTTTAATGCTTGCACGTCCTGACCTATCTGAGTTCTATCCTCTACCTGCTTTTCGGATAGCGAATCCATCCTTACATTCAAGTCTTTCCTGATCTGAACTACTTCATTATTAATGTCTACTTGTGTACTGGCAAGTTTTCTTTCAATTCGCTCCTGAATCTGATCGACATGTTCCCCACTTGACCTGTTCCATTCCTCTTTCCAAACCGTTACATTTTCAGTTAACATTTCCGCGATATCTACTTCAATGTCTTCCTTAAGTAAACGATTGTGATCTAATACTTGGGTTCTCATGACCTCTACATCGTATTTTAAACCAGCTAAAGAAGCTGTTGTCCTAACAGACTCGTCAACTAATCTAGTTGTTAATGCACTAATGTTACGAGTACAAAGCGTTTTTGAAGTTTCAATTTCCTCTCTAACTTTGTTAACATCAGTTTGAACTTTAGCAATGTCTACAAAAACAGTATTGACTTCTACTTGTATTTTATTGATATCGCTTTGCATATCATTAACATCTGAATGAATATTATTGATGTCAACTTGAACATTTGACACATCAGTTCGAGCATTTCTAACCTCTTTTTGAACTTCCTCTACTTTGTCTTGTACAGTAGCAACATCATTCCTAACAACAATTACTTCAGCTCTAGCACATGAAATATCACCCCGGACATTAGCAACATCAAGATTCAACATAGTAAGATCTTTCTGTACCTTAGAAACATCATTTTTAACATCAGACACATCTTTATGCACATTGGATAAATCTTTATGGACATTGGACACGTCTGTGCGCATGTCAGTTACAGCATTCTCGATTCCCTGGGTATTGATCTGTAAACGCGACACATTATTTTCTAAGTTTGCAGAACTGGTCTGAAGAACTTTCACACTTTCATCCAGCCTAATAGACAAATTAGCAGACAAATTACTAGCATTCTCCTCCATTCTAGCAGACATATTACTAGCATTCTCCTCCATCATCTGCTTCATACTGCTATTCATGCTAGCTTTCATCTCCCTCATATTGTTGGACATCTCCTCCAACATTTTCTTAATACTCTCATCTGCCATTTCAATAATATTTCAATAATAAACTGCTTTAGGGGCATACATCAAACAGAGCAAAATAACAACATCTGAACAACATTTTTCACCATATATAAGTTTTGAGCAACTTTCTGTCTTAAATCTAACTTATAATTACCTTATAATTAACCTTCGTAGACATTTCATGTTGAAATAAACTCAAGCACATGTTCAAATTTCTTTGGTTCATTTTAAAATATCCTAACACAAATAATTTACATTTACAATCCAAATAGTTTAATTTTATCTTTAATATGACTACACATGTCATAAGCCGGTCAAATAAAATAAGATTCCAGATCATAGGCGATTTTTCTAAGTTTCCAGCCTATTTAACCTCTCTCAAGTTGTATAAGATCTGATCTTTTCTGAGTGTAATTTTCCTAATACAATACAACATTTCATTCCTATATAATCACGCTCTCAAATTCTACAATTGGCCTAGACATCTAACAAAGAATCAACCTCTTTATTTGAGTCTTCACAATCCCTTTGACATCGATAACTTGGTAATCCAATGTTATTCAAACACTCCACAAAAATTGCGGTGTCAATTCTACTGCAATAACTTGGTAATCCAATGTTATTCAGTCGATCGAGCCAATCGTGCCCCACACGTTGATTGCGCCAATCCTACTGGCGTTCAACCTGGTAATCCAGTTTTGTTGAACATGCCCCACGTTATAGGGTCGCCAATCCTACTGTCCCCGTTATCCGGATAGTAGGCTGTCAGATATCCGCCCCCTCAATCGGATTGCCAATAATCAAACGCACCGGCACAGCTAAATCAATGAAAATGGCACTGACAGATACTATCGAGATTAGAGCACAATAGTTAACAAGAAATTATTGTGGAACACACCAAAATATACGGGGGTTCATACTTACCTTTTACTTACCTTTTAAATTTATCTCGGGGACTGGGTTGTCAACTGGATCACTTAAAGTATGCCCACACAATAACCTCCACCATGATATTTAAAATGAACCATAACGAAGACGAGAAACTTTAAACTGCACAATAATTTATTTCACATAAAGAATGAATTTAACAAAAATAAAACAACAAACTCCACGTGGCAATCAGAAGCCATCGACCACATAACTATGTCCTCCTGTAGGATTTGTATACTCTACATACAATGTTTCAGCTTTCTCAAGCTCAAAATAACGTAATTATAATAATGCACTAGGAATGGAAACGGGATTTGGGACGAGACATATATAGCAATTGTTTTGCGTGTTTATACACATCACATTTTATTTATAGCCCCAAGGCTATTATGTAAACGTCCTTGGCCTCTATCATACAGTTGTCCGGGCCAGCTGCAATGCACCTGCATCGTCAAGTGGACTCACCCGTCTGTTCAACCCTAGCATAAGCGAGTTACATCAGAGCTTAGCTCTCCTTTCAAAACACGTTAAATGTCCACTTCTCAACTGAAATATTATCACGCAAATCTTTTAAATGCTCCATTCAAACACCAGTGGAATACTCCAACAATCCCAAATCATGTTTAATTGTTCAATCCACTTGCTTAATTAGCGTTGTTTAGAGTATAATAACACAACCCTTAATGTTCATAACAAAAGTTCATTAATTATTTATAACAATAATAAATTGTTTATAACAATGTCAAACGACAATTGAAAATTTATACACGCCTCTATTAATCCCTTTCATTTCATATTATTTAACAAAGATATTTACAAAATTATTTACAATATTATATTGTTTATATTATTTATACAAGAAATACATTAAACCACACGTTTATCCGGTTGATAATTACTCAAATTGTGTTGATATAATCGACCAATGAAGGTTAGTTATATTTAAATGTCAAATTCAGGTTTAATAAGGTTTAATAATTATTATTAATATTTGTGACGGTAACCTCCATTCAAAACCTTCATCTCAAATTATTTAACACTCTTGTTAACTTTAACAGTATTTTCACATGAATAACTTTCAAAGAACCAGGACAATACATTCAGCGGAAAAATACTTCGCTCAAAACGCACAAAATTGCTCAACAATAGGCCCAGAATTCATCATATATCTCAATATATATGGCATAAAAATCTCCCAAATTACATACAAGAACCTCCACTTATAAATTCAACAACTTCATTTATTACTGTGGGAACCTCCTTCATTATTCAAAGGCATTACTCATCAGCGTCTTTTACAGGTCCACTGAACTAACGATTATACATCCATTGTTCCTCTTCAAAAATTCTTATATTCATCAATTGTATTAATGACTGTTATTATTTAACCTTCGTGGGTTTCATTCATGAATCGATGTGAAGTAAAAATTTGCCAATCACAAATAAATTTAATAGCAAATACGATTAGACACTCCTCCCTGGTCTATCAAAATTGAGATTAATATCTTCAAAGTAACGCAGTATAAAAATACTATCTTCAATCAAAGTTCTTCTAAACTGCATAAATAGTCGAATAGAATACAATTAGACTGTGGAATGCAAACATTATTGTTCCAATCTATAATTGAGAAAAGCTCCTATCAAATGTTCATTACTATAGTGTATTCAATAAATCGTAATCAAAGTTCATATTTCATAAAATTGTCTATAATGCAATGATAAATGTCTATGTTGCAATCATGTTCATAAGACGACTAGTATTTCAAAGATCGTCGATAACGTATTAGATTTTAACGCTCTAAAATAATTTAATCATTCTTCTTTCTTGAGGATGACAGAAAATTGGTCAAAGTAATTTACTGAATAGAATTACTTTAATAAAATGACACGCTGTCTGAATTCAAATCTGCCATAGCAATCGTTAACTTTACAGTCAAATCGTGACTACAAAAATATGCAAATTACTGAAAGAATCTAAATTATCAGTCTCAACTGATCCAAAATTATTTAAGTATGCCAATGACATAACAATGGCTCAACAAATCGTAGAAAAAGGCATAAATCATCGAAGTGTACTGAGTACAGAAATGTTAAGCAAGAAAATGGGGCAAAAGATAGGACAAAAAAAATATGGGAAAATGGTTGCTCAGATATCGCTACATGACTCAAATAATACAAGAAACGTTCACGACTACCTTATCTGTTGATTGAAGTTCTAGAGGAAAGTTTTCAAAGAAAACTGCTGTTGGTTCCATTTCACCAGCGTAAAGATGTGCTCCGACCTCGAACCTGGAATCAGCGTCCTCGGAGAATCGAACTGCTTCCTCCTCCGGAAATTGCACTGCTCCGTGTATACGAAAGACATCCTTCTGGCAAAATTCTTCTTTGTGAGCCGGGTCCTCCCTGGCCTCTCTTGAAAGTTCCCTGAAGTTCCGGTCGCAATTCGCCATGAAGTTTATTGCAGTTATTTCCGCAGAAATATTCATAATGGTGGAGTATGAAAATATTTCCACTGTCATTTGATATAATTCAGCGATGGATTCACGATGCATGAGTGTAGTTGGATGTTCACTACATGCTCGCTCTTGTAGAATGACGATTAACGAAGTTCCATGCTGTTATTTCACTCCATCGATATATGTCCAAATTGCATTAAAGCCTTAGCCTTCCATCTTCACTTCTCTTATAATCATTGAAAGCACTGCCAGACTATAATGTTCCATAGTAGAATGTATCGTCGTATTACCAAACGTATTCTCCAAGATCACGGTTGCGATATACGTGTCAGCCGTAGTGTATAATGTGGAATTTTAAAAGTGCTTCTCAGGTGGCGAGAAAATCACTTTTGTCTGCAGCCTTAAAATGCCAATATCTTTCAAAGTATAACTGTGAAATTGTTCAAATCTTCTACACACCTCAATGTTGTACTGCCCAATTGAATTATAATAAAGGCAGAAGTTAACTCTTGATATCTTATCTGGTAGAAACGTTAATGTGAGCGTTTCAACTTCGCCTAGTTTCGAACAGCGTAAAATGGAACTGCTCCGTGTTCGTTCGATGCGCCGGGCTTTAACCACACGCTAAAGATGACTTGCTTCACTTATTCACTCGACAATGACTATATAACATCTGAAATATATATGCGGTATCAGCGGTATGAGAGATATGAGAGCTCCTCTCTCCTGTGCACGACCTTTTATCAACTTCTTAAGGGGCGTATCCATCCCTTCCATAGTTCGTTCCTCCGTCATTGCTAGAAGTTTTAACTTTGGCTATACTTGACGGATTTTCAAATTTCAAAAACTCAAAATTAATTTCTTCAAAATTCCAAATCAATGCCATAACTGAATATAGTTTTCCACAAATCTGCATGCCAAAAGTAATTAAATATCGTAGTTTCAGCGATCTCCGTCTTCCTTCCAAACTATCGTTCATTGGATCGATCCTTTCCTCCAATAGCGTAACTTCTTCCTTAGCACAATACCTTGTTTCCTGCGACTGCGTCTTAAATCTCAGATCTTTCTCGAACAAAATCATGACGTCACCAGGAATCTCAGCTCAACCAGCCTACTACCATGAATTCTACGTCATCCGTGCCTACGTCATGAATATACACGTCACAACTATGACATCCATAACTTTATTCATATATGCCAATACAGCCATCGTGGTCTCAATATAATTCAATTTACGGGGGCAGTACCTAATGTAAGGCCACGACCGCCTCCCTCCTGCTTCCTTGCCTATCCATCCCAATCTTCTCCTCCCTTCCCATCCATCAAAAAGGCCCCTGTTCGCTTTGCAGGTGAGGCCGCCTGGGCGAGGTGCTGATCACATCTCCTCAGTTGTATCCACTCCGACCAGATGTTCCCAGCTCTAGGACACTGCCCATAGAGGCGGTAGTGATGAGTTCCCTCGATGAGTCCGTGGGTTCCACAAACCTGGAGGGTAAACTCGATTTTTAAAGTATATATATTTCAGGATAGTGGTATAGGGAAGTAAATAGAGTAGGTTGTGGAAAAGCCAACGCAGTGAGTTCTCAGATGCGGTCTACTGTAGACTATGTTATTCTGCAAGAATGAAGTTAGTGTAGCGACGAAATTCTCCCTACATCGCTCAGTATTTAGACCGATCTTGCTTAGTGGAAGTGAGAGCAGGGTAGATTCAGGATATTTGATGCATAAGCTAGAAGTAACTGATATGAAGCGGCGGCTTCGGTGGCGTAGTTGGTAGCATGCTGAGCTTCTTTGTCCAAGGTCGTGGGTTCAAACCTGGCCGAAAACGTCGGATTTTTGAAGAACGTTAAAAATCCCTCAGTATGCCTTCCTTCGGAGGGGAAGTAAAGCCGGCGCGGCGGTCCCATGTCATAGATTTATGGCATGAAAAAGAACCTTCCACTAGCTACACTTGTGTGCAGCCAAAGTTTGTAGGTTAGAATTGATAACGTTATATTAGTTCCAACGTTCGCCGTCAGGTACTGACTGCGATGGCATCTAGCAGCCAAGTCCGCAAGCTATGTGTCGTGTACGGGAGAATTTGGTAGCAAAGGTAGGAACTACCAGTACTTGAAATTATCAACTGCAGTCCTTACTTGAATTAATACAGATAACACACACTAATACAGTCATCACAATTAACACGGATTATCAGACAGATTCTACACACACCCAAAGTACTAGGGGCTACATGACCGCGTTGTCGCAACCCCTAAACTAAGCAACCAACCAACCACTGATTTGAAGGTAGCACGAATGATTGCTGGGACAAATTGATTGGAGGAATTGCAGGAAGGTACTCGTAATGAAGATACAAAGGCTAGATGAAGCTGTTCGTATGAGCCGACTTAGATGGTGGGTTCATGTGAAGAGACTGGGGGAGGGAGATCACCTAAGTGGTTTATGAGTCCGGTTGCAGAGGGTAAGAGAATTAGAGGTACACCTAGGAGGCGATGGTTCTATTCAGTGTTTATCGATTTCAAAGTGAGTGGGTGTAGAAGCAGATAAGGCTAATAGGGGATCATGGAGACGTGCAGACTAGACTGGGCGCTGAAAGGCAAAACAGGCTCAAATGAAAACGTATTAAGGTGGGACATGTACAGCTTAAGGAGACAAAACAATGCCGATTTTAATAATTATTATTACTCCGGAATGTGTTACAGTATATTGCCCAAGCTAATTTCCAACTATTTATTTAACTTTTCCTCGGAACCAGTTGACAGGAACTAATCGCAGGGATGTTCTTCAACACTCTCTCGCTACTTTTACACTGGAGTTTTGAAAATATATTATTTTAGAATTTTCATGAATCATTTTAAAATTTCATAATTTTAACAACATTTCCATCTGGCAAAATTAAACTAAATTATGAAAGAAATTGTTAAAATATAACGCATATAAAGAGGAATCAAATCTAAAATTTTCAGGTTTGTGTCTTGAAACGTTCCGAAAAAAAAAGGAAAATTTATAACAAGAAAAATATTTTAGCGAGAAATTGGAATCAAAGATTCTTCCAGTTGCTACATAGTACATCTGTACTTCCATTTGAAGCACTAGCAGCAATTTTGGTGTTGTTCCTTGCCCCTTTGCCCTTGCTTCTAATGCAGCTTCTTCAAATTGTGTTTTTTTTATAGAAATAAAAACTAAAATTTCAAATTTCAAATAACATGTTAAACTCAGCCCCTTTAGGGATCTATTATTATTTTCGTTGATTGGTTCTTAAGTTTAGGGGCTGCGACAACGCAGTCATGTTGCCCCGTGTACTTTGGGTGTGTGTAGAATCTGTCTGATAACCGGTCTTAATTGTGATGACTGTATTAGTGTGTGTCATCTGTTTTTAATTCAAGTAAGGACTGCAGACTTACGAATTTTTCAAATAGTTCCTACTTTTGCCGCCAAACGCCACCGTCAACGACTACTAGTTCAGAACTTAGCTACCAGACGCCTCCGCAGTTGGCTCTTGGCAACGAACGTAGGAACCTAAGAGCGTTGTTTACATTCTTAACATATACAATTTAGCTTCACACAGGTGTAATTAGTGGAAGGTTCTTTAACATGCCATAAATCTATGACATGGGACCGCCGGCTTTACTTCCCCTCCGAAGGAAGGCAAACTGAGGGATTTTTAACGCTCTTAAAAAATCCGACGACTTCGGCCGGATTTGAACCCGCGATCTTGGGCATATTATTTTAAGACATAAGTTATATTCATGCGTTTTGCATATTCTTAGGGTTTAACAGTAAATTTTTAGCCTAATTTTCACATTTTGCAAAAATGAGGAAAAAGTAGACTTATGAGATCGGGCAAATGTGTGTCTGTCTGTCTGTCCGTCTGTCTGTCCTTCTGTCTGTCTGTCTGTCTGTCTGGCTGAGTGTGTGTCCCCCCTATCAACTACTAAAGGGCTGCAGCAATCGAAACAAAATTTTGTAGGAGTAAAGATCTATACCTGAATATCTCACGGCCATATTTGAAAATGATGTCAGTGCTACCAACTGCTGAAAAATTGGAATTGAAATTTGAGCTCAATGTTGGATATCATGGAAGGTATGAATGGGAGCTATTTCAAAATTGGCACACGTGTAGATAATAATATTCCAGTTTAATTTCCAGGAAGACATACATGGCAGTGTTGCCAAAATGATTATAAGCCTGCTGATAAGTACACATTTTAAATGCATTAAACTTCTACACTATCAGTTGGATTTCAACCAAATTTCGTATGTTCCATGTGTACATAACCAGATATGACTGAGCGTATTCCTAAGAGCCACCAGGGCTGCCAACTGTTAATAAATGCTCTCAATTATTTTTATCCAAATACCCATATACAGTATCATAAAGTATGCAAGCCGACAGCTTTAAACTATGCACAAGTATAGTACCTGGCATTCTATATTAATTTGGAGTAACTTATATACGTCAGTGCTACCAATATGATCCTAAGCCAGCTGAGAGGTCCTAATTTAAATACATGTAACTTCTATACTATCATATGGATTTCAACAAAATTTCGTGTGTGCTTAGTTTACCATAACAGATATGACTATGCCGATTCTTAAGAGTAACCAGGGCTGCCAACTGTTAATAAATACTGTCTCTATTTTTGTTACCCTAATATGAATTTATCATAAATTATGCAAGCCAATAGCTCTAAACTGGGCACACGTATAGTACCTGGCATTCTGGAATAATTTGGAGTAACTAATGTATGCCTACGCCAGTGCTGCCAACATGATTCTAAGCCTGCTGATAGGTCCAATTTTAAATGCATGTAACTTCTATACTAAATAATGGATTTCATTCAAAATTGACACAACAATAGATCATATTATTTCAGAATATTTCTGACCAATTCATGTATGTCATTGTTGCCAACATGATTTGACGCGCGCTGTTAGATCCAATGTTAAACTACATGTAACGTCCATGCTATCCATTGGACTTCAACCAAATTCTGTATTCTGTGCCATAAGAAATGGAACAAAGAATATATTCAGTCACCAGGGCTGCCAACTGTAGTGCTCTATTAGGCTACATTATACCAGGTATATTTCTAACTAATTAAACATTTCGATATTACGAACTTAATTTTGTCATTATTCGAGATAGGTTCATATACTGTAGATTAATCATTGGCATGAATCTTAATTTTAAGAAAAGTAGGCTCTTTAGTTCGTTACGGAACTTCTTGTTATATATTATTTTTGTTATGATTTATTTAGTACGGTTTTTCATATATAATTACTTATTTTGTTCTTGCATAGGGGGGCTGCGTAGCGCAGTCGGTAGAGGCGCTGAGCTTCTAACTGAAAGGGAGCGGGTTCGATCCTCGCCCAGGTAGTGGATTTTAGAAACAAAACTAACACTTTCGGAACACAAACAACCCTGGGGTTCACTCAGCCTACACCAGAAATGAGTACCAGGGTAATTCCTGGGAGCTTGATACATATTTAGAAGATGTATGTTATAGGTTGGCATTTAATTGGTAGTGTGTAGCCAAATGCATAGGTTATTTGGTTAGAAACGCTCTATCAAGTCCCAACGTTCGCCGCTAGGTGTCAGTGACACTGGCATCTGATAGACAAAGTTAGAACTAATTGAATTTTGAACTTGGTGGGAGCGTTCGATTAAAATACCCTGCTATGGCCATTGGCTGTAAATCATAGGCCCTATATAATTAAAATGTAATGTTCTTTTAGATCTTTGTTTCTTGTTTATTGTTTCGGTGGCGGATGACCTCACTTTTTCTTCTCTTAAAACAACAATAATTAACTTCAATGTTTTCTAATCTCAATGTTGTTGATTCTTTTTCTCACACCCTGCTCTTGATAGGATGCTTTCCGTTGATTTATGAATCCCTTTCGCTCTTTGGGTGAAAATGATTTCCAAATTCTATTTGTTTACATATAGTTAATTAATAATGCACAATTTATCTTAAAGCAATCATTATAAATGAACATACATTAACGGAAAACACGATAGGAACGCATTTTGTACGAACGTCGCCTGTCTATGTTTAGAGCTCTGTACGCCCACAATACAGTCAACGTCGTCAATCATGATGGGCTCATGGAACATCATTGATCTCCATAGACCGGTAATAATACCTTTGTCATTGAGACCTCCCGAATGGGCATGAAAGTGAAGAACAGACAAGACCGTTCTTTGTGCATATGAACGTCCATCAGTGTGCAATGTTGCTCCATGCCGCCATAGGTCATACAGTACGTCACTGATCAATGTGGGATTCAGTCTTACGTCCTGGTATATGAAAGATTTAGGCATTTCTCTAAGCTAATGAAGTTGATTTTAAAAGATTTTTACATTTTGAATAACATCACTTCCTTTTCATGAACCCTGTAACTGGTTTGATTTACCTCGGTCAGAAATACGCCCGTAGTGTATTCAACGTTGCTTTGTTGCCTTGGTAACCATAGAGGAGGCCTAGATGACCTTTAAACTTCAGATTTAGATGATGACTACTTATTGCCTTGGTAACCATAGAGGAGGCCTAGATGACCTTTAAACTTCAGATATAGATGATGAATACTTGTTGCCTTGGTAATCATATAGAATGCCTAGATGACCTTTACACTTTACATTGGTTGGCTGGTTGGTTGGTTCCTTAGTTTAGGGGCTGCGACAACGCGGCCATGTAGCCCCGTGTACTTTGGGTGTGTGTAGAATCTGTCTGATAACCGGTGTTAATTGTGATGACTGTATTAGTGTGTGTATCTGTTTTTTTAAATTCAAGTAAGGACTGCAAATATGAATTTTTCAAATAGTTCCTAATTTTGCAGCCAAACGCCACCGTCAACGACTACTAGGCCTACTTCAGAACTTAGCTACTAGACGCCACCGCAGTCGGCTCTTTGCAACGAACGTAGCAACCTAAGAGCGTTGTTTACATTCTTAACCTATACAATTTAGTTTCACACAGGTGTAATTAGTGGAAAGTTCTTTAACATGCCATAAATCTATGACATGGGACTGCCAGCTTTCCTTCCCCTCCGAAGGAAGGCATACTGAGGGATTTTTAATGCTCTTTAAAAATCGGACGGCTTCGGCCGGGTTTGAACCCGCTATCTTGGGCATAGAAGCTCAGCATGCTACCAACTACGCCACCGAAGCCGCTGGACACACTTTACATTTAGATTATAAATGTTGGTTGCCTTGGTAACATATGGGAGGCCTAGATAATCTTCATACTTTAGATTTCGATTATGAATGATTAAATTAGATTTTTAGCCTATTTTCAATTATAAAAAATAGGCTTATGTGATCACCTTTTGTGTGTGTGTGTGTGTGTGTGTGTGTGTGAGAGGAGTGTGTGTGTGTGTCCCCACCCCTAATAAATTCTAAACGGCTGGAGCGATTTCAATGAAACTCGATAAGTTCATAGCACTATTCCGGGCGACCCCGACCGTTCACTTCAAATTTTGTTACGTCTCACCAATCCAACTGTGCGAAATATTTCACCATCATTCAATATCTCCGAAACTATTCCCGATATCACCCTGGGATTTATTACGGTGATAAAGGGAACTACTAGAAGTTCACCTATGTGACTTTTGAAAATCTGGTAACTACAAAACTAACATGGCGGCCACGCGAATATGCGACTTTTAAATAGACGTTTCTCGCGATTTAACCAACCAAACGCAATAAAACTTGGTACAGTATATGTTTGTACACATTGTAATGCACCGGCATCTAACTTCATTCAATTGTTTACATAATCACAAGATGGCGGATGTGCGAAATATTTCACCGGCATTCTATATCTCTGAAACTATTAGCGGTATCATCCTGAAATTTTGTACGGAGATACACGGCACTACTAGAAGTTCACCTATGAGACTTTCAAAAACCGGTTAACTACAAAACGAACATGGCGGCCAAGCGAATTTGAAAAATTTAAATAGACCTTTCTCGCGATTTAATGTTCCAAACGCAATTAAATCTGGTACAGGAAATGTGTATACACATTGTAATGCAATGGTATCTAATTTAGTTCAATTGTTTACATTACCTCATGATGGCGGCTGTGCGAATTTTAAAATTAAGTTTTTATTTCTTGTGTCGTAATCATGCGTTCGAAGTGAAAGCATGAATAATGAACCTACGCAATAATTTTCCTTTAATGGTACATGACTCTATGGCCTATACATTTAGCAATCCAACATGGCGACCATCCGAAATATTTACATGGCTCTGAATATCTACGAATCTATTATAGCAATCAAACTGATTTTTTTATGTTCATAGGGGCTATGAACTTAAGTTCACCTATAGAACTTTAAATAACCTGGTGATCACAAATCCAACATGGCGGCGACGCGAATTATAAATATTCACATGGACGTTTCTCGCAATTTAACCATCCGAGTGCTGTGAAACTTGGTACAGTAAATCCTTAAACGAATGTTAATCCACGGACTTCTAATTTATTTCAATTGTTTCCATAACCACAAGATGGCAGCAGTGCGAAATTTTAAAATCTCCTTGTAACTTCTTGTGACCTAATCATGCGATTGAAGTTTGAATGCTACACGTACACAATAATCTTCATGTAACTGTACATAACTCTAGGACCAACGGGGTGAGTTAGCCGTGGTGGTTACGGCATGACTGATGGCAGTCGCTCACATCCGGGAGGCGAGGAGGTTCGAATCCCCCCGCCGGCAACCTTGAAGATGGTCTTCTGTGGTTTCCCATCTTCCTTCCAGGCAAATGCCGGGGTTGGTCCCTAACTATAGGCCACAGCCGCTACCTTCCAACTCCTCGTCCTTACTTTCCAACTTCCCTCCTTCCCTCCCCGACGGTACTTGTAGCTCACCCATTGGGTGTCCGTCTCGAAGCAGCTACAAAAGTGGCGAGCCGAACATGTCCTCGGACACTCCCGGCACTAAAAGCCATACGCTAAAAAAAAACTCTAGGACCTACATATTGAACCCTTTAGTATTGCAGTGTTTATATGTAAGGATCTTGATCAAGGGGTCGCGCTCAGTTCATAGTGTGATGTTTACGTTCGCCAAACAACATGCTCTACTGAGGTAAGGGTCATAGGATTAAAACTATAATTACGAAAGGAAGTGACAAGGCGTAAAATAATAACATAATTTAATGACTATTAGTGCAAATAAAATGAATATAGACAACAACAATAATAAAATTCCTCCCTGAATCTTCCCATGACAGAAATATCTATCAATCGTTGAGGAGTCAGACGGATCTCCCCCTTATAAAAAATGTGGATCCAAGTTCCACTAACTTGCATAGGGATTTTATGTACGCGTAATGACTAACTACGAGGAATGAGTACTTGGACGACTGTTCGTTTACAGCGGGTAACAGCCACGCTGCTTACGAACAATCATCTCGTAAATCAACGTTTACGGATATAGGACACAACACTAATAGAAACCCTTAAAAATTAATGCTGACACACTGTCTAAAATCTAATATTTACAGGAATCTCCCTCGAGACCCTCCTTCAATGCGATGACGCATCAGACAAATGAGCTGCCAACACGGCCAATTGCTCAATACACAAACAAGGAAAAGACAGCATCGCACGTGACTGCACGGGTCACTAATACGGAACATAAACATGGAATGGAACCAACAACAACAAAAGCCTCACCGGCTGAGATTACTTTATATGAACAAAATTGCACGTTAAGCTAACGCTTCGGAGATTATAGTGATTCGTAGGCAACTCCCATATTTAACAATTTTTACCATTGATCAGTTCTTATTCTGTATTTCAAGTAATTTTACGGAGCCAACAAGCACTCCACTAATGACCACGATGCAATCCTTTCAGCCCGCCTTGTGAAACAGCTTCCCCCTTCCTCAACTCTGGTCATCGTCCAGCTCCAGTGTGTAAAAATAACTTGACCACCTGTCCCGTTATCTCGAAGAATCAACAGCAACAAATCTCAACCACATAAACATATGGTAAGACCTTAATCGATATAGCCACATATATCCTCGCAAGGTAACCATATGGACTCGGCACCAAGCTGACAGAAATCAGTCTACGCTGAAATTTCCGCTTGTAATGACCAATAAAATACACACACACACACTGCTGGGAATGACATAACACATTTCACACAGGTCGGTTGAATCAGATCCTCACAATCTATTTAAGAAAATTAAAACCTACGATAGAGCTGACTGCTCCTCGCCACAACTCACATTGCTCCAAAGGCAATAAACTCACTGAATCTGATCAATAATAAACATTACAAGATTAATTTACCCTCCAAACTACTGCATGATTATACTAATTCAGTCCTACTTCTGAAACACAATATATCTCCGAGAGACGCTTCTTAATCGCACTACGTAAACATATGCGAACACGGTCGTCCACATAGCCACGTTAGTTAAAACAAACAAACAAGAACTTACGACTTATTAAAATTGTGCGAGCTGTTTCCATGCAAAAGGTGTGTCAGACCAAAACTAAATACACTACGTTAATCAACACAAGCAAAATATTTACAAACAAAATATGTCCCATATACCATAAGTTAATTTGTCAGATAATAAAAATATTATTCAGTACTCATCCTCTGCCAGTCACCGTCAACGAACATCTGCAGCCATTTCCCTACTTAATGCTGCTTAGCTCATTTCAAACATCTCGACGGAGTGTTGACAGTTCCAAACTTCTTCCAGGATAAGCGATGTCATCTCTCGTGCTGATGCAAAAAGTTATAGATTATTACACACTCGATATCTGTCTACTAAATTCACCTTTTAGGTACTTATTTCCCCAAAACAGTCTGTTGGCGAATTGTCGATGATACTGTCCCTACAAAATAGTACTGTGACTATCTATCACACTGAATTTAACAACACATTTATATTAATAAAAATCTGTGTCCTCATGACACGCAAAGTACAAGTGCCTACGTCCTCAGACGCACAAAATGTAATAATAACCTGTGTCTCCCGACACACACAATGTAATAGTAACCTACGTCCTCAGACGCACAAAAGTAATAGTCTACGTCCTCAGACGCACAAAATATAATAGTGTCTTGGCTCTTCACGCCACTTATAAATGAACTGGCCCTAGGTATCGATAGGGGCGGGAAATTATATAGAAATTTCTCAAAATAATAGTGGTACAGGAATGAAACAAATATCACTGAACTCGTAAAATTGCGCAGGTCAAAAATAGCCCATTAATCCTAGAATCGATCGTAGGGATGTTGTCTAGCCGATCTCCCGCGTTAATGCTAGCTATCGCGTGCCCAAGCTAGACTTGGCGCGTTCGTAAGCATTCATCTCTCATTGGTTCCACTTTTTCAATAACTTCGCGGTTTTTATCAGACCTCGGCCTCGTAGGAGTGTCCAGAAGTACCATCAGCCACTCACGTTACTGCATTATATTTTTTCTAGGCGCGAATAGTACAATGAACATACCATAAGCGTGTCTCACCACGCGTCCCTTCTATTTTGAGGTAGCCACCACCTGTCCTACTGAAACATTGCTAGGCTCTTTCTTTTCACAATGCTAAAGTATTTAGCCTTTTGTCAAACTGCTGCAGGTATGTCCCCGCTGTCTCCAACAAATGCTTGAAGTTTCCTCATCTTCGTCTGGCTATTTCATGACGCTAGTGGAAATATTAATTAATTCTAGAAATAAAACATCGAATCATTTATCCATCAGAGGATAAAGGGTTCAATATATAAAATCCCACTTGGCGACCATCCGAAATATTTAGTCGGTTCTCAATATCTACGAATCTATTACAGCAATCAAACTGAATTTTTTATATTGATAGTGGTAATTAACATGAGTAGGATATATGAAAATAGGCTGTATAGTTATTCTCGGAACTACTTGTTATTAAATCCATTTGATCAATTACATGTATACAATACATTTTTGATATAGGACACGTCAGAAGTTACATCTCTAAAATAAAAGAACTAACAGGTATATATTACTGTGCCAGTTTCCCAGACCTCACGTCGGCCCAGAAATCAACGTGATGTCCAAGAAATGGTACATGGTCGTAACAAACAAAAAACTACCAAAATTCAACTGCAAACACGGGCAGGCAAGAGATCTAGGGTCTCGGGTCGTTTAACGGGATAGGTGAGAAAGGTTGTCTCAGAGATATATTTGTTAAATAAAATAGGATAGTATCACTCAGTCAGGAAATGGAACAAGCTTCAGGAATGATTTAAGGTAACTAAGATAAAATGGTCTCTTTTATTTAAGAGCAGACGAAACAAAATAAATAAATAAATAAATGCACTCCTAGAATCAAATTGGTTTTATGCTTATGTTGGGATCATGGATCCATAAGTCCTAGACTACCAATTTGATTGTCCTATATAATTTCTGTGGGGTAATGTGAATCGAAGTTAATGTTCCAGTGTTCGTCGAGTAAGCTGAATAAAATTGAATACAATATTTTTTTGTTGCACTGCACTGTCACTGATTTCAGCTTTTGAATGAATAAATTAAATTTGGCATATCACATTATTCACTTCCCCATAAACACATATTTCTAAATACACTGAAAATTCACACATAAATTTAATTAAAGTGAAGGATAATTATCGTTGGTTAAATACGAATTTAAATTATCGTAAAGAAATAATTTACAAATATTTACAATTATCATCTGACATTGGAGCAGAGTAATGTGCAGATAATGTTGAGATAATCTCATATTAAATGAATATTCATCAAAAATACCATTATTATAATTAATATAATAATTATGATTATAATTATTATTATTCCGAATCCTGGACCATATTGTATTAATCTGATCATCAAATGCAAATACAATCATTGAATTCCAAAATATAAATTGTTATAAACAAATTATCATAAATTCCTTCCATAACATTATTATAATATTAGCGAACATTAATTAATTAATTAATTAATTAATTAAAGTAGAAATGTTAGTCAACAATTTAATTGGTTATAGATCAGCTATCCATAATTTAATTATGCATTCCTGATAATGCAAGGCCAGATTTGGCTGAATCCTAGAAATTAGTATAACTGTTTCATAAATTCGTATCAATAGCACTTCTATCACAGCATTTAATATTGCATTATTTTAATCGTTGAATACGTTAAGCATGCGTCTAACAAATTACTAAATGAGGATTGTGTTACACATACACATCCCTCAAACATCAAACGCACAATACTAGTAGAGAAATTCTTATTATCTCTCACTTCCAATCTTTAAGTATTCATATTATTATTCTTCTTGGATAGGCCACATGACTCGCATCCATAATGTTGTCACAAAATGAGACCACTTATTTAAAGTGTCCATAACATAATTAGAACTACATGCTTTCTTTAATATGTGCTGTGCAAAATATATCATAATTCTAAAATGCCTGATACGACTCGAATCTGTCAGCATAATAATCCAGCGTATTATAATTACTAGGTTCGCTAACCAATAAATTATTATTATTAACTGATCTATAATGCATAAAAATCATCTAATAAAATCGTTTAATTAGATAAATACGATCAACTATCGCTGCCAAAAACTCGGAAATATCGTTCGCAATCGCATCAAAATTTAATTGTGGAAATATTCACAATCCAAAAAAAAAAAAAATTTAAGAACAAGACAAGAAATTCAAAGTTATTATGATCGAAAAATAATGTGTGAAATGATATTAAATTAGCAAGATCTTATTCCTAAAAATCTCTAGTATGTTCGATAAACAGGCATAATTTCAAAGTCATCTGAAAATAAAACAATCAATTAGTCATGGTTATGGTTTGACATGGGGTTGCAATGAGTGTAGAATGGACTCACTGCCCTTGAATTTGGTGTTATGTCCCACGATGTCATGGTGTTCAAAGATGCCTAAATCTGCTGGATCGATGATGTAGAAATTTATAAAACGCCAGCATCACCGTGTAGATATTAAGGTGTAATTGTATCTTCAAATCCTGGTGTCCATCCATGTTCGTAAATTTTCCCTTAAAGAATCTAAGCTGTTATCATGATCTTGACTGTATTACAATCCATAAGTGTTACCACGAGGTTCATTGTGTGTGATGTTAACATTCCAGAAAATTCAAGTTCCCAATATGTCATTTGACTGTTCGGCACTGTTCTATTGCATTTCCACATTCTGTAAATCTTGATGCTCTGTTGTAATAATAACAGTAATGTTCATCTATTTGTGTTCTCTTCCTAATGTCTAGTAGAATAATACTCTTCTGAAACTAGTAGTTTTATCTCTTGTATAATGAAGTTGTGATTTTAGCATGACCAAACTGTGCTTACATGGGAAGATGAACTGTTCGTAAGTGTCAGTCTCCATGATTGTGTTCTGATGTGGTGTCAAATAATGTTAAATAGGTACTCACATTAACTCCATTGTCACACACGTTTCACTGAGTTTAACATACTGCAGTACACACGTTACCGGTTTTCGTGCAGTAAAATGAACTCACGTTCACATAAGAACAGACTATCCCGGGCGCGCTAAGAAACTTCACAACCTCGATAAAGACAGGTGTGTGAGTTTCAAACGTGTCTCAGCCTCGGATGAAATACTGCCAGTCAACTGCTCGTCGGTTCAGAGAAGCACACTGCCCTGCTCATCACGTGGTGAGGGTTACATGCGCGCTCACATACTCCTAGAGGCTGACGTCATATCCAGCGGAGCGTGGCCCACGAAAGATACTGGCCCCAGTGCGAGCAGCCATCTTGTCTGTGACGTAGGCGAAGTAGTGACTCCGGTTGAGAAGACTTGTTTGTGAATTTCTTGTGAATAGCAGTGTGAGAATAGTTAGTGTTTTATAAAGTGTAATGTCCAACTTTACATCCAACTTGTGTTGTGGTGCATCATGTAGCTGCAATAATCACGTAGCCTACAGGGTAAGTGCTAACACTTTATTTCTCATTAATGATACAGGTTAATCAAACGCACGTGTGGTGCAGGTTATGTACGAACTTACGTTAGCCTAATATTGTGGATGTTAAGGACTATTAGAATGCATGCTAAGTTAATTATCTGAGTTAAAGTTAGATACCGGTATTTAATGAATGTGTCTCTTTACAGGAAATCAAAATGCCGAGATGCTGTAATGTGGCTGGCTGTAAGAACAATTACAGATCTCAGCATGAAAATGTTTCTACATTTTCTCTCCCAAAGGACGAAAAATTAAGAAATATATGGCCTAGAAAAATTCCCACTGACTTCTCTAAAGTGAGCAAGCCTATAATTTGTATAAAACATTTTCCTGATAGCTCTGTTAACAGGACAGAGCAAGTTGATGTGGAAATAAGACATTTGCTAGGAGTTATCCGAAGTTGAAACCTGATGCAGTATCTTCAATATTTTCGAATTTGCCAGGATAGCTATCCACTCCTGGGCCTTCTTCTAGAAGACTGTGTGATGCAGAGGTAGAAAATCTCGGATAAAGCCATAGAAGCGAGCTTGGAAGACTTCAGACACTACGAAGAAGAGAATTCTGTGCACAGTCTATCGGATATATATGAACACTTCTCCTCCAACAGGAATAAATTTAAGCAGGAATGGACACATATCAAGACAGAAGATAAGTTGGTGAAGTGCTTGAAGAATTTGGGTGATGCAGTGCCCATAATTACAGGTTCTGTGTGTATTCTAAATAACCTCAGCATTGAGCTGGCTGTCAATGGGTTGCAGATTCCCAAACATTAAGTTCCACAAAACTTTCTTTGGATTACTGATAAAAATTCATTTGATGAACTAGCCTACTTCAGTTCATTGAAAATTCTGAGTGCGATGAAAATGGAAGAAAGTTGTCAGCAGTGAATGCTCCTGTGAACATCCTACAGAGAAGTTTTTCGAGTGATGATTGCACACCATTATAATCTTTAATAGAGCAAATTAATTTTTTAGATGTTAGGCAAACAATCGTAGGTACAGTGGAGACACGTTACTCTTGGCAGCTTCCATATAATATGTTCACTTGTCATCAGTGTACGAAAAGTTACATCGGAGTGGTCATATTTATCTGCCTCATCCATCAAATCTTCAAAAGTTGCTTGGTAAGTTTGATTTGAGTACTTTTGACATTATTGGGAGTATTGAGTAGCCTATCTCAGTCTAAAGAAGAATAATTTCTTGAAAGATCATGCATGTTCATAAATTACTTTTACCGTAGTTCATTTTAATGGAAAAGTTGAACTGTACTCTTCTAAAGCCATGGCGAGACAAAGCCATTGGTCGCTACTTGGTTAGGCGACTATCTGGACCAAAATTATTGTTAGTAGTACAAGCAAGGAGGTCTGGGGTTAGGTTTGTGTTTGTACGCAAAGAATACTCTGTATTGCCGGTACCAATAATGAGCGCTGGCAGCTGTCAAAGCTAACACGTGAGGAAATGTTGCGTTGCCAATGAGGCAGATCATGACTCTTAACATTCCAAGAAGCTTCCAGGAAGACACAAATACTGGGATCTGTGGTGTGTCAGCCGTATTCGTGTGAAGGGTCAATTAAACATTGCGATGCACGCGAGTTTAGGGGAATTTTTAGTTGCCTAATCGCTCTAGCTGCTACTAACTTAATTATGGGTCTATTCCTTTCATAGCCCCCTCTTCGTCACTTGTGTCTGAATTGGATCTGGAATTGCTTTCCAGGGAAACGATGAACCAATCTACCCCATCATCGAGTATACATTCACGTTTCGTAGCCTCATCCAGTTCTCGTTGCACTATTAACACAAAACGCTTCCAGTTTTATGAAGTCACTTCCCTAATAGCCTAAACGGTAAGCTTCTCAACCTCACGGAGTGTGAAATTCTTATTATGCAGTGCTAGATAACCCTTCATTTGACCCCATATCATTTCTATAGGATTGAAGTGGCAATGATATGGGGCAGCGTGATGATCTCATGGCCATGCTTTCTCGCCAGTTCATGCACGTGGTAGCCTACATGGGTTTAGGCTTGCGCTGCTGTATAAGGTTGAGAAGGATATTAATTCTGAATGAAAGTGGAACGTGGCTTATACACTTGTAGCAGACATGAATGTAATTTTACATACCTTGTGTCCTTGTTTCATTTTTTGGGTGATATTACGTATTGAAATTAGGAACCCTAATTAAAACTTACTACTGAACCTCATATATGTGCTCAAGTACGTGAAAATGTGTTTTTATTTTTTGCTATTTTAAAAACAGCTGCCATGCTTCGATAGCACTTGATCTCGTTTAACCGTCATCAAGGCTCACTCTAGCAGCACGCACCGAGGCACACACGTGAGATACAAAATCACTGTTGATAAAAAGAAGTGGGATGCAAAATCACTGTTGATAAAAAAAAGAATCATCGGGACACGTTAGGCAGTAACCATTGCCAAAACTCATTGATCTGGGCGCGTTAGGCTGTAACCATTGTCAAAAACCATTGGATTGGACAAAGTGAAGGTAAGAATGGTCGGGTGTAGGTGCAGCCTTGGCCGCGCGCTGCTAGCGGGGCATGGTTGACACAAAACCATTGATCTGGACGCGTTAGGCTGTAACCTTTGTCAAAACCACAGTTGTGCGGGAAAAAATACACATACATATTACAGGAGAGCGATATACTGCATAGTTATTACAGAGCAGATAACAAAAAACACTCATTTCAGCCGTACAGAGATGCGAAATATTGCACACACTAGCATAATTAGAGTCGTGAACTGAGTGCTGCGAACGAATTATGCCCACTAGAGACTGAATTGGGCACTTTTTTGTTTCACATAGTACCGTAAGGGTGAGGTTGGCAGTACTGTTATGGTACTTTTTTGAAGATTGATTTGAACAATGCCGCTCACTGCTGTAATTTTCGCTATATTTGGAATGGCTGGGTGGGTCACAGACGGCGGAGGAGGAAACATCTATTAAAACATTGCTTCCTGATTTATTTCTCATCCTTTTATAAGGTATTTTGGCTAATTCATGTATTATATAGAATGTTATCGCTCGTTCTATGTTCATTCAGCACTACCGAGAAGGATTCCTTTTGTCCGAGAGCTGTCGCATGGTAGGCTACACGATGGTGGTCCAGCCATTCCAACATTCGTGACTTCGTACTTGAAGTTGTTGGAGCTTATTCTATCTGTACTATGTGGTACGAAGCATTGTCCATTACAATAACACTGTGTTCAGGGATGTTGGGTAACAATTGTTCCTGGAACCATTTTAAAAACTAGTTGTAGTCCATGTCTTCATGGTAATCACCATTTCTTTTCGACCTAAAGAGCAAAAGTGTATTATTAACAAAGCCGTGTAGAATGTAGAATAATAAATCGACCCCCTCTGCCTGATGGCCCTTCCTTGTCCCCTGAACTGAGTTGTCACTCCAACCCTTAGACACTGTGTGACCAGCATTGACCCACATTTCACCTAACCACACAATATCCATAACATTTTTGCCCTATTAACTTAAGTTTTGAATTTTCCAGTAGCCTATTTTCACCCAATTTTCACCAAATTTTGTAGGTTCTTTAAAGTGAGCATAATTAAGGGAATTCTAAACTTTGGAGCTATTTGATTCAGTCATTTAGAAATTATAACATTTTATGTAATAGATATGCAAATTTTGAAAATGTCCCAGGTACATCAAATTTAAAGTTATCAATCTAAAACTTCTATGGAATGATCATCAATGGTCTACAAATAAAAATTGGTATTACTTTTAAAATCAGTGCAAATGGTTTATTATTAAAATGTTTTTTTCTTAGAATGACCTGTTGTTCTGTTAAAATATGTCATTTTTTCAAATTTGAACCTAAATATTTCTGAAAGTTATTAATATTTTTCAAAATGGATTCCACACATTATTAAGACCACAAAGTTGTATGTGCAAACCAAGTTTGAAGGTAATGGGATCAAAACACAGGCAACTGGAACATTTAAAATGCTGAAAAATATAGTATTGAGAAAAAGCTAACTTTATTAAAAAATACAGTATTTTAGTGGAATTTCCTGCATCAAGACTTCCCTGAGTTTACAAATCACTTTTCCCACACTTCAGAGGTAACTTATTACTAAACCCATCTTTCTCCCTGATGTTGACAAGAAGATTTACTGCCACATTCACCACACAGGTCTGTAAACAAATTTTGGAGGGCACCCATATATGAATGAGAATGTGCTTGTCATTAACACTAGGTCTAACAGTATTCTCCTCACTAAAATAGGCTTATTCCAGTTTTCTGACACTAGCAGAAGAAGTCGTTGCAGCTGTTGAACTTGCATTACTTAACTTCACATGTAATATCACCCCACTGTTTGTCAACATACAAAATAGCACTATTCCATTTCTTTGTTTCACGGACTTTCGGTTTACGCCATCGACTAGATACAGAATACATATAATAAACTGCACACAAATCTCTAAAATACCATTAACTTACACAAGTTCCACCACTCACAGTAAACCAATAAAAATATAATTCTTGCGAATAAACTTCACTAAAGCCAATGACCATCAAAATAAACAAAGACGCATGGTTCCACCATGTATCCAAAATGGCCTATACTTTACTACAAACCAAAATACTGTACTTCTGTTCGATGTTAAATATGTGCATGTGTATAGTAATGATATTCTTTTAGTGAATGCCATACAGCTAAAAATTATATGGGATAAGAAAATAACATGTACGGTAAGAAAAGTTTCACACTTGACAAACATTGCCTAGGCTACTCGTAACTGATAAATTTACCAACAGATGGCACCATAAGCTTGTATTCAGATGATTGGCATGATAATATTGGCCAAGAGTATGAAATTACAACAAAATTGAGGGGTTTTTGGTTCTAGGAAGTAGGCGTTGCCCATTTCAAGGCCTAAGCACGAGTTCTTTAAAAGCCCCCGTAAGGTATTTAAAAATGGCCGTACATAAAAAACAAATGTATATTTAAGTGCCCCAAGTGATAAGGTAACTTCTAGGGCATGAAACCAGATTTTGTTTTTTTGTTTGTAATTTTTGGCCTACAACTCAGTAGGGTCTCCCCATTTCATGTAGGAACTGACACCTCAATCCACAATATCTGGCCTCTCCATGATCACCTTCCCCCCATTAATTTTCTTATATTTAAATCCCAGATCGTGCAACACTTTCAGTGAAGAAAGGCTTCCTTGAAATAATTGTGCCTCTCTGAGCAAAAACAAGAAGTTTGCGACATGTTGGAATTTCTTTCCTAAAATAATAGCTATAAATATGCCGTCTAACAGCATCTTGTTGAAAGCCATCTAAATTAGTGACCACCCCTTCTCTATGCCTCTTCTTCCCTGGAGTTGATAGTTTAGACGGGCCAGCATCATCAGACAGGAACTTCCTTTCCGTCACTCGGTATGCAGTGATTTCACTCTCACCAAGAGTCTTGGCAGTTCTTTTCCTCACCTGAACAAATGGAATCAGAGGTTCCTCCCGTAAGCGCATACTTTCCTCTTCTTCCTCCATAAAATTCTTCACCGCACATACCATCTCCTTTACTTGGCTATGGAGAGTCACACCACGGCCTGAAGTTGTTCTGTCGCAGAGAATGGATCCTGGGCCTTCCGCGAGCATGTACCGATGCCATTTTTACACAACGAAAATAGACACGATGATGCAAATAAAAGAAATAAACTCAAAATCTGTATATACACACGCTTCCAACAAAAACAGAACTATAACGCTTACTGTAGCCTATGAAAGAATAAGCAAATGCACTTCAATATATACATGGGATATTACTAATGGCAGTGACGAGTTAGTTCACAGTAGAACACTGCGTCAAACCATGTGCTCACTGCTGTGTCGGCATTCATTGCAACCCTGCTCGCTGTTGCTATGGACACCATTACCCCTCTTGTCTCCACTCCTCACCTCACCATTCAAGCGGATGGCAGCTTGCACCGTTCATCTTTTGTAAATCAGAGTATAACACATAGAATTTAACATGTATGCAGCGTTTAAACCCTAAGTGTTGTCCACGTTGTCATGGATGATGCCATTTTGTGTCTAGGGGAATTTTGTAAGTGTAAATTCCATTCCATGTCCACATTAAAGCTATTGACTCAAGTTGGCAGGCTTGTTTTGTTGAGATAAAATAGAGATGAAAATAGTACAAGAGTTAATAGAAGACTATCGTCGCCAAGGCTGCAAGATACCAATGTAATTGATAGTGATTTTGTACTGCATAAGGAAACAGTAGCAAGGCAGCTGGAAGCAAGTTAGACATGTCCAGTCCTCAAATTGTGTTCATGCATCTTTGTAACGATGAATTTGTAACCCACTAAGCTCCAGTGAGATTGAGAAATGGTGTCAGAAAAATTTAAAATCCTGAAGAGATCATGAATCATCAGCAGGGTATAATGGCTGTAGGCCCTATGTGCAGTGCAGGATTTTTTTAGAATATTAATAGCTGGAGGATATTAGATCCTAATAATCGCCAGTAATATATCCAAGATCAGCAAGATATCACCTTTATAGCCTACTTGGTGAAACCTGCAAACTTCATTTTCTACATTCTAAGATTCTTCCAGATAATGTGTTAATGTGCTTGAGATGCTTATATTTATAACCAATGTCCTAAATAAAATAATGTCTGTAATACATTTTGTGTGTGCTTATTATAATTAAGTGTAAACATTACTGTGTCATTGGATGAAGATTACTTGCAATTTGCTAGTGTTCTTGAAGATACGGGCATAGTTTTGTACTCCAGGGCCCTACCAATCACCACATCCAGAATTCTCTGTTAAAGCTCTAGATTTACCCATTTCAAACCGATTTACCCAGTGTGTAGTACTGTTAACTGCTTATTTTCCATGTGGCCTGCAAGGATGCCCATGTTCTTTTTCAGGGGGAATGGATGTGGTGAGGAGTATACAATATTTTCTGGGAGGAAGGGGAAGGGGGGGGGACTGGGTATGTGATAAAATTCTTCATCCCCAGACCACCAGGGTGAAACAAAAAATAAGAAAAAATAATTAAAAGTTGAGGAATGCTTTCATTTGAATAATTTGTAAGGTCTCGTTTGACATTTGGTGGAGATCTTGGACATCTTATTGGGAGGGAGATACCATGTCCGTGTAGCCAGCATAGATCCAAATTACAATGGCAAGTATGGTCTTTCTTTAATTTTAATAAATGGAACAGTTCCACCTACATGGAGTAGGGGTAAGTAAAGTGGCTTCTTGTCCAGGTGACCTGCTTTGCGAAGGAGTATTTGAAACCTGATATAGGATTTATTCTTCAAAGCTTCGCACAAAGGCTCTTGATAGAATGATTTGAATCCCACTCCTTGCATCCTGGAAGTGTCTTCCCAACTCAACTGTAAATAAAAGCTAACTGAAAACCACTACCACATCCTTTTCTATTACAAGTACAGTACACACATAAGTGCATGGGGCTGATATCCACGACATTTCAATCCACTGAATTAACTCACAATGAATAAGTTTCCAAGGTCCTTCATTTGTAGTAATATACTTCGTTATAAAAATCTTGAGCCCTTAAAACCATAAATTTGACCTAAGCCTAACTGGGAACGGGAGAGAACCGTTAAACAAGTCCAACATGAAGGTAGTTGCCACAAGAAGTAAACCTGCCACTGTAGGGGATTGGTGTCAGATAAAAGGCTCTCTGCTAAAGGAGGTAAGTATAATCTCAGCAATTCATATATGTACCTGAAGTAGTCCTATACATTAAATTTTTGTTGTTGAAAAAGATTGTCTTATGGTAGGCCTACTCAAAAAAGCAAAATGCTAAAAACCACGAGTGTAGGCTCAAATTTCTTATATTCATTTTTATTATTTTGGGGCATGAATGACCCTTCCCTTGCAATAAATGAAGCACTGGATACTTTCTCCTAATGCAATGCTTGGTTGTTTCTTCTTTTTTTTTTATTCCAGCTGCTTTTAAAGTTAAACTTACATGTAAACTGGTATATATGGAAACAACTTATTGATGAACGAAGATAAGAGGATAATATGTACAGTTTTGTATATCTGCATAAACTGGAACATCCATTCAACGTTTGTATTACACTGCTTAATATTCTACTGCTCTAAGGTTTTGAGCTAGTGATAGGGGTGGCTTTCTTCCACAGCTTTTAACTTTATTTTTGAGTATCCTTAAATTCACACTAACAAATTACTCGGCTATTGGTAGGCTTCTATAGATGAGAATACCTTGGTGCAATCAATGCGGCGAGGCGAGCGAGCGACACCACTCCTCTGACGTCACAGATCCGCGCCATGGCCTGTCTTTCTCGTCGGCCACGCAGCGGAGCTCGACACGATATAGCCTGACAAAAACACCTGGCGTTCTGCCACAATAAAAATTTGTTAGTGGAATGATATTCGGAGACTGAGATACAATTATAGATGTATAAATATTAATACCAATTCGTATGATACCCATAACATAATTTCGTGTTAAAGATGCCACAATAATCGTCGAGATCCTATGCTTCCAATCTCATCACAGCTGATGTGAGCATAATTCAATCTTGATTTCGGTCACATTACTAATACTATAATGATTTATAACTTATTATAATAACAGACCTTAAGAGATACAATCTTATTGGACAACTATTTACACCTTACTCTATTGTCATAATATCAAAACTTAATTCTATAAATACAACAACTTACAGCTAGGTATTACAATTAAAATAGAAAAGTAAAATATAATTATAGATTTCATCGCTCCTCTACGCTAAGATATTCAATTCAGAGTAAAAACAATGGCACTGCAGATAAGCTTTCAACATTCTATCAAAGGTTTTTATTTTTGGGGCAAGTTTTATATACTGGGGTAGCTTATTGTATAATTTAACTCCTGTGTGAAAAGTTCCTGTTTGATATATGCTTGTGGGTGTGTGTGAAATATGAATGTTTAATTTTGTCTTGTGTTATGCCTATGAACATCATTGTTTGTTTTAAGAAAAACATCTTTATTCATTAAATTTTTTTAAAAACATAATACTTTCTAAGATATACAGTGAGTTCCTGTCATGACTCGTCCGGCCAGCGCACCGAGCTTATCTCCCGTTAACTCAGCACTCCCCGCTCAGCATGCATAGCAATAAGAATAGAACAGCACTTGGCTCACTTTATCCGTGCATGACATGAGATAACAATTAAAATGAAGAAAGGAAGAATGAATAAACTAAGGCCGTACCTTATGACAGGAGATGATGGAAATGTTCTCCTCCTACATCCCCACATTTCCGGCATCATCTTAGGAAACTCCAATTCACACGCATAGGTTCGTCTTCGGTAATTGAGGCCATTTCTCTCCGGATATGTTCATTCAGTTCGTCCAACGTGTGAGGGTTTCTTGCATACACTTTATTCCTTAAGTTCCCCCATTAGTAAAAGTCAAATCTGGGGACCGTGACGGCCATAAATCAACTTCGACAGTCAGTGTCAGTCAGTTCGTCAAAAAATGGTTTTAGTATATTATCCCTGTATCTTTGTGCATTAATTGTGCCCTGAAAAAATATAGGCCCTATAATTCTGTATCCATTCACTGCGCACCATACTCCGGCCCGTTCGTCATGAAGAGGAATTTCGTATATGCGATGGGTGTTTTCTGTACTCCAATATCTGTTATTCTGCGTCGAGACATAACCGTGTAAATGGAACCAAGCTTCGTCGGAGAAAAATATTAGGCGTGGATCAATTGTTTCATCATGAACGTTTCGTAACATCCAATTACAAAATCGTGCCCGCTTATCATGATCACGTGGATGCAGTTCGTGTACTACAATAATCTTGAAACTTCAGTTTCAAAAGTTTCTTAGCCCGCCATGCTGATGTCTTCGAAACCCTGGCTTCTTGTACAAGTCGTCTTAGGGATTTTGTAGGCGTATGTTCTAATCTTTCTGAGATTTAATTTACTTTTTCCTCATTGAGTACACGTGTTTTAACACTTCGCTTCTTATCGAGTAAAGAACCAGTTCCTCTCAATTTGTTTACGCGATTCCGCACGGTATCTCTATGTGGAGAGCGTGCACCTGGAAAATGTGTTATGAAACGTCTAACGACTTCCCTGCAAGACTCTGATTTCACATAATTATCGTACATAAATACCCTTTCCTCTACCGTGTACATACGAGGAGGCATTATGAAAATTATACCCCAAGTAACACTTCACAACTCGAGAACAGTTGGAGCGACAGATCAACACTAACTTAATACACGTTATAAGCACGGAACAGAACTGGGAAGTGCGCGCTGTGTAACAGGAAGTTATCAGTCAACGCGAGGCAGATAAGCTCGATGCGCTGGCCGGACGAGTTATGAGAGGAACTCACTGCATATGCAGGGCAGTGGGAGAATGTTTAAATCTTTAAACAAAGGTCTACATGATTCTCTAGTGTCTACATTTGCCATAATTCTAATCGCCCTCTTTTGTATCCTAAACGTGCTTAGTACATCTGGTGACATACCCCAAAATATGACCTCATATCTTAAGTATGAATGGAAATAAGCAAAATATGTATTTTTTTAATATGTGCATGCTAGTGCAGGTTTTCAAAATACGTAACGCAAAGCACATCGAGTTCAGTTTAGTATTCAGATATTGTATATGTTTATTCCATTTCAAGCCATGTTGTATCCATAGTCCTAAAAACTTGGTTTCTAGTTTATTTTCTATTTGAATACCATTTAATGTTATATTGGGCTTCGCTGGATTCCTATTCTGTATAGTGTGGAAATATAGAGATACTGTTTTTTTATAGTTTATTATGAGGCGATTATCTTGTGACCATTTGGTTAACTCTCCTGTAACGGAGTCAGCAGACTGCTGTATGACCTATTTAGTTTCACCTTTTATTACAAGTGTTGTATCATCTGCAAACAAAATTTCCTTATGTGAATGAACGTTCTGTGATATATCATTGATATATAGAAGAAAGAGTAGTGGGCCCAAAACCGATCCCTGGGGTACTCCAAATTTAATAATTCCCTCATTGGACAATGTTTCATTAAGTAATTTGGTTCCATCATCCTTGTGTCTCAAGCTTACTATTTGTTTACGCCTTGTTAAGTAAGACTCTATCCATTTATTAGCTAGACCTCTAATACCATATTGATTTAGGTTTTTAAGGAGGATTTTATGGTCAACAACATCAAATGCTTTCGATAAATCCAAGAATAGGCCAGTTACATGTTCCTTATTGTCAATTAATTTCAGTATACTATTAATACATTCATAAATTGCTGTCTGTGTAGATTTTTCCGTTCTGAATCCATGTTGTGAGTTTGATAATATTTTATTTTTTTCTATAAAACTTATCAGTCTCTTATACATGATTTTTTTTTCAATCTTTTGCAATACCAGTTGGTATGGTAATAGGACGATAGTTATCTAATTAATATTTTGAACCGTTTTTGTGCACTGGAATTACTTTTGATAACTTCAAAATATCCGGGTAAGTTCCTGAGAGAATTGAACTGTTTATTAAGTGCGTGAGTGGATTTATTATATTTTCTGCACATTTCTTTAAAATTGCATCAGGGATGCCATCAATGCCAGCACAGAATTTATTTTTAGCTCTTTTATAACTATTCTTACCTCTTCACTTGTGACATGATTTATAAATAAAGAATCACTGCATTTTTATTTTATTGTTAGAATTTAGTGTATTTACCTGTGATTTATTTAATAATTTTTGTGTAATTTCCAGAAAATAGTCATTAAAAGTGTTCGCCATTTCCTCTGAATTGTTGCCTTGGTAACCATATAGGAGGCCTAGATAACCTTTACACTTTAGATTTTGATTATGAATATTTGTTGCCTTGGTAACCATATGGGAGGCCTAGATGACCTTTACACTTTAGATTCAGATTTCATTTCATTTCATATTTATTCATCAGTGCCTTACACTATATTTACATTATACTGAAGGGAGTCTCTGAAAAGAGCAAAGCCCCACTTCGCATTCGGGATGCGTCAGATTATGAATACTTGTTGCCTTGGTAACCATATGGGAGGCCTAGAAGGACTTAACATTTCAGATTTAGACGATGAATACTTGTTGCCTTGGTAACCATTTAGGAGGCCTAGACGACCGTCACACATTTAACATATCCATGTTAATAAGAAGTTTCGTGGCTCATGATCGCGAGATTAACGGGCACGTCAAACTACAATTCAACAATGATTATAGTTAGTAAAAAAGGGGGTTCACGAGTGGTGGCCGTAAAATGAGAACAACCTATTTATTTCTATACAACGTTAGAAGGAACTGGACGAATACTGTGGTTTTTATATATACCTTGAAATAATATCAGAAAGGTAAACTGAGCCCAATCTCTCATTGTAAGCCGTAAGTTATAACATGCTTCAATCGATACGTGCGATGCAGATCTAAAATTTCCGTTAAAATAAAGGACAAATATTGTAACAAATAATGTCATTCGACCGACTAAAGGGGCAGAGTTTATTTCTCAAAACACTGTGGCAACTTATAGCCAGACTGTGTCTGAGGGAAGGGGACACGTGTTCTTGTGATACCATACGACTGTTGTGAACTACGTTATTGTGTTCCCAGCTAGAAAGTGGTGGCACGAATAAATTTCCTCCACTCGTACATTCCTTTTATCCGCAGAATAAAAATGCTGTTTCTTAAGATGTTTTCTTATTCCAGCAAGTTCTTGTATATATAATGTATTTAACACCCCGAGAGCGCTACAGTAGACGTAACCTGTTTATCTCTTCAGCTCTTCTAAGACGTGTGGTGTGTGGAGTAGCGAACTTCAAAGAGATAGGATGATATTCTTCACAGGGGCTGGAATTGCTATACTCAGCACAGACACACCACACCAGAGGTGATGCTCAGGGATAAGTGTATGCAGGCTGACTCAGCAAGTAACCAAGCTAGGTTTGTGCTCAACGATTTTAATCCTAGAAGTAGTGTTACTCGAATGGTACAACAAGATGTTCAGTAAAGAACATATAGCCTACTTTCTCCTAAATGCATGGGTATTGTTATAACTTTGTCCTTTTCAAGGAGTATAATTGAATGTTGGCTGTAGTAGCTTGTTGAAATACAAAATTTTATACGGATATTAAACATGAATATGAGGTTCCCTTTGCTAGTGCTACCTCTGTACAAAATTTCATTCAATTCGGTTTCACCGTGTTTGAATAGATAGGGGGAATCGATTTGCACACATACATGGCCGCCATCCGCAAATTATTGGGCTGATGACCTTGTAGTTTGGTCAAACAATTCTTCATACAAGAAGGTATAACGTTGCAAAATTTGGTAGAGATCAGATGATTGGCTTAGTCGTAATTTGATTTGAGATTGTAACATTTGGGTGGCCGCCATTATGTTTTCGTCAAGATGGCGGCGATATAAGATATGACACTGAAGTTTCCTTTGCTAATGCTACCTCAGCACCAAATTTCGTTCAATTCGGTTTCACCGTGTTTGAATAGATAGGGGGAATCGATTTGCACACATACATGGCCGGCATACGCAACTTATTGGGCTGATGACCTTTTAGTTTTGTCAAAATATTCTTCATAAATAAAGGTATAATGTTGCAAAATTTGGTATAGGTTAGTAGTGGGATGATGACAGAGCTGTCTCACTTAGCAAGTTGTGAGCCCCTGCGACCTTGGAATGGAAGGAGCCATGCTAGGAGGGCGTGCTTGGATTCGTTTTTTTCGTCTCGTTGTGCTCTTTACGGGAATGTAGGTGTCGAAAAGGTGAACTTAGGGTTTTGGGTCAAAACGTGCGTTTTTCACATTTTTGCCGATTTTTGGAAAACGGGCCATGCTAGGAGGGCGTGCTTGGATTGGTTTTTTTCGTCTCGTCATGCTCTTTACGGGAATGTAGGTATCGAAAAGGTGAAGTTAGGGTTTTGGGTAAAAAAATGCGTTTTTCACATTTTTGTCGATTTTCGGAAAACGGGCCATGCTAGGAGGGCGTGCTTGGATTGGTTTTTTTCGTCTCATGGTGCTATTTACGCGAATGTAGGTATTGAAAAGGTGAACTTAGGGTTTTGGGTCAAAAAATGCGTTTTTCACATTTTTGTCGATTTTCGGAAAACGGGCCATGCTAGGAGGGCGTGCTTGGATTCGTTTATTTCGTTTCGTTGTGCACTTTACGGGAATGTCGGTGTCGAAAAGGTGAAGTTAGGGTTTTGGGTCAAAAAATGCGTTTTTCACATTTTTGTCGATTTTTGGAAAACGGGCCATGCTAGGAGGGCGTGCTTGGATTCGTTTATTTCGTTTCGTTGTGCACTTTACGGGAATGTCGGTGTCGAAAAGGTGAACTTAGGGTTTTGGGTCAAAACATGCGTTTTTCACATTTTTGACGATTTTTGGAAAACGGGTCATGCTAGGAGGGAGTGCTTGGATTCGTTTATTTCGTTTCGTTGTGCTCTTTACGGGAATGTCGGTGTCGAAAAGGTAAACTTAGGGTTTTGGGTCAAAACATGCGTTTTTCACATTTTTGCCGATTTTTGGAAAACGGGTCATGCTAGGAGGGCGTGCTTGGATTCGTTTTTTTCGTCTCGTTGTGCTCTTTACGGGAATGTCGGTGTCGAAAAGGTGAACTTAGGGTTTTGGGTCAAAACATGCGTTTTTCACATTTTTGTCGATTTTTGGAAAACGGGTCATGCTAGGAGGGCGTGCTTGGATTCGTTTATTTCGTTTCGTTGTGCTCTTTACGGGAATGTCGGTGTCGAAAAGGTAAACTTAGGGTTTTGGGTCAAAACATGCGTTTTTCACATTTTTGCCGATTTTTGGAAAACGGATCATGCTAGGAGGGCGTGCTTGGATTCGTTTTTTTCGTCTCGTTGTGCTCTTTACGGGAATGTCGGTGTCGAAAAGGTAAACTTAGGGTTTTGGGTCTAAATATGCGTTTTTCACATTTTTGCCGATTTTTGGAAAACGGGTCATGCTGGGAGAGCGTGCTTGGATTCGTTTTTTTCGTCTCGTTGTGCTCTTTACGGGAATGTAGGTGTCGAAAAGGTGAACTTAGGGTTTTGGGTCGAAAAATGCGTTTTTCACATTTTTGCCGATTTTTGGAAAACGGATAACGTGATGATGACGTGCGTGATAGTATGTTTTCGTCTCGTTGTGCTCTTTACGGGGATATAGATATGGAATAGGTTAAAAGCTGGAAACATGTTTTTTTTAGTCACAAATGGGTTTTGTGATTTTCCCTCATATTGTGAAAACCGAAAACGTGAGAATGACGTGTGTGATAGTATTTATTTCGTTTCATTGTCCTCTTTACGGGGATATAGATATGAAAAAGGCAAAAAGCTGGAAACATGGTTTTCTTATGGAAAAGGTGTTTTTTGTTCATTTTCGCGTTATTTGGAAAACGAATGAGGCGATTTTTATGATGGTCATGTCGATGTATTTATGTCGTTCTGTTTACGGGAATGTAGGTATGGAAAACCTAAAATGATGGTTTCCGTTATTTTTTTTCGAGATCGTTGAGGAAAACGGGGAAAAATGTAAGAAACCAGATTTGAAGTCACGTTAGGTTATGCGCTATGATGTTAGTAAAACATTTATGCATTATTATTATTATTATTATTTGTCTTGACTGGTCAGGGCTCACACGCAGAGAGAGAACATGTTTAATGCAATGAGAATTGAAAGCATTGAAGCTAGCCCACGGCGATCCAGACAGACACAGGTCTTATCATCGTACGTGCCTCGCAGCAGAGAGAGATAACAGCCTGTTGTTCGCATGCAGGTGGCCGTTATCTGACCCAGACGTGTTACTCGATATCTCGATGAAGGACATACAGCTCTGTCGAAAAGCTGATCATTGCATTCCCACGCATACTCATGCAGAGATTGCAAAAGCTTGTGAGAATCGCTCTGACTTGTGCGCTCCATGACATCCTACTCGTAGGAACAAAAAAAAAGTAAAGTGTTAACTTTGCATCTTGTTGAGGAGACATATATGTTCTGAGGGTAAGAGAGACTCATCATTCTCGTGTTCATCTTTGAAGGTGACGGATGCAAGTGCCTTATGCTCTTTGTAAAATATTACGTGAACCGCGCCCATACTTGTACTAAGGTAGGTTCATTATTGTTAATTATGGCATGATTGGTTTTATTGTTATTTTGTGTATGCATGAAAAGTAAGTTAGTGACTGATGGTATTTTTGGGGGATTTCGTTTGTTGCAGATTTTTAAAAACAACATCATTAAGTCTGGGAAAGCAGACAGAGAGAGACAGTGACAGTGACAGTGGCGGCAAAGAGCACATTTGCTGAAAGTATTATAATTCATTATATGGTGAGTACATGTTGTTCCATTACTTTTATTGTTGTTGTTGTTGTTAAATGCGTGTCATTTATTTCACGGAAATTTATATACTTATGGCGTGTATTTATTATTGTTTTAGAATGAAGATATATATGGAGTGAATAGGTTTTAACTACCTTGACGCTTTCGATATTAAAAAAAGAGGTGAGTCTTTGTAAATGACTTTGTTATTTTCGAGTGAGTGTCTTATTTATGTGTGCACACTTGAAACCTTTTGTTTTTAGCAAGTCTTATGAATGAATGAATGAATGAATGAATGAATGAATGAATGCACATGTTTAATGTATATAACCATGACTAATAACGGATTGTATTGGTTTGTTTTTCAGATAAATCATTGGAAACCAAAAAAAACAAGATAAACCTTGTCGTTGATATTAAAACTATAACAACTTTGTTGGTGATCATTTCCTGCTGGGGGCCCAAATTACTACAACCATTGTCTACCTGTGAACGAGATTGTGTGTGCCAGTCAGTAAAAATCGATAAGTGTGGTCGTTTGGAATTGGAGATTTTGGATTAACCTATTTTAAGGTAAGGGTTGCACGTTTATTAGTCCATTTTATAATCATGTCTATATCAGAGAGTGAAGTGTTAGTGTGGCAGCCTTTGGCCAAATGTTTCAAAACGCGAGTATGCTCAGGCCGAATTTACAATGCGAATCACTGTCTGTCGCCTAAAGATTTTGTGGAATTATGTTTTCCCATTTTTTTGAGTGAATGTGAACAAGGCTTAAGATTGCATCAGGCTTTAAAAATAAACTTCGAACTACTATGTGAATTTACATTGATAAAAAATAATGTTGAAGAGAAACACACCTTCAACCTTTGTACAAAAATGGAGAAAGTACTGATAGCCGATAATTTGGAAACGTGGTATCAGGAGAAAGCTATTCAAGCGCTTATCACTAAATTTGATAAGTTGCAAGAGGGTCCCAGTGGCTTGGCCCTCAATAGCATTGCCTATTTGCAAATCAATATTTGTAAATACAATCCATTGAATGCAGGAAGTAGCTATATTGCCACACCGAGCTTTATCGCTTCCAGAAAGGCAGTGATCAACATACGCAACAAAGACGATTACTGCTTTTTGTGGAGTATAGTGAGCTGCCTGCAACCCTGTCAGGGCAGTAATTGTGATAGACCAGGGAAGTACAAAGAATTGTTTAACCGCATGAAACAAACTCTCAATCTCGAGCGTGTTTCATTTCCCATGCCTCTAGATAAAATTCATTTATTTGAGAAAGATAATCCAAATTTCTCATTCATGGTGTATGGCATCGAAGGATCCAATATTGTGGGCCCCTTGTATGCCACCAAACAGGTAAAGCAACATCACATTCACCTGCTTTTCCTGTCTGATGGGGATAAAAGCCATTACTGTTGGATAAAGAATTTAAGTAAATTGGTGAGCAGCCAAGTGTCTAATCATGATGGTAAGAAACATATTTGTGAGCGCTGCCTTCAGTATTTTACAACTGATGAACTTTTGAAACGACATACGGAAGACTGTGAAGGGCAGACGGCAGTAAAGCTAGTCTTGCCCGAAGGGAATGACGCAGTCTTAAAATTTAAGGCCACTAATAAACAAGAGATGGTACCATTTACTGTTTACGCTGATTTTGAGGCCCTTACTGTTCCCATTCAGGGATGTGAACCAAGCCCCCATACAAGCTCAACCTATCCAGTGCAGAAACATGAGCCTTTTGCTGTAGCCTATTATGTTGTCTGTCACTATGATAATTCACAATGTGAGTATGTAAGTCATAAAGGTCAGGATTGTGCGCGGTGGTTTGTTGATCAAATGGCGGCTTTAGCAGGCAAAGTAGAAACTATTTTGAACAACCCTGTACCAATTCAGATGAATGACGTACAGCAAAGAGAATATGATCAAGCCACCACCTGCCACATATGTGAAAAGCCAATCTTAGGCGGAGAAAAAAAAGTAAGAGACCACTGCCATAGGACAGGGCATTTTAGAGGTGCTGCCCATAACGAATGCAATTTGAAGTACTCTACACCTCGCTTCCTCCCTGTCTTCTTACACAATTTCTCCCGGTATGACCTTCACTTCATTGTAAAACAATTTGCTCATGTAGATATGAGCAAATTCAGCATTTTGGCTAAGAACCATGAGAGCTTTACCTCACTTTCATGGAGAAAAGGAAGCATGAGCATTCGCTTTCTCGACTCATTCAAGTTTATGTCTAGTTCGCTGGATAGTCTTGTGAAAGGCTTAAGCCAAGATGAGTTGAAACATACCCATTCCCACTTTACGGATACAAATCAATTTAAATTGTGTGTTCGTAAAGGCCATTTTCCATACGATTATGTGGAAAGTTACGAGGTGCTTGAAGAAACGACTTTGCCGCCAAGAGAAAAATTCTTTTCTCAATTGACTCAAAGCACCATCAGTGAAGAAGACTATGCCCATGCACAGCATGTTTGGCGAGTGTTTGGCATAGAAACCATGGGCCAGTATGCTATGCACTACTTAAAATTAGACGTGTTGTTGTTGACCGACGTTTTTGAAACGTTTCGTCAGCTATGTCACAGGATTTATGGCCTTGACCCCGCTCACTACTATACCAGTCCAGGGTTAAGTTGGGACGCCGCCCTCAAATTTACCCACATTGAGCTTGATTTACTGACGGATCCCGATATGGTACTCATGATGGAAAAAGGGATTCGTGGGGGATTCGTATCGCTCAATCAGCGACATGCCAAGGCAAATAATCATTACATGCCTGATTATTGTCCCGAAGAACCAGAATCCTATCTAATGTATTTCGACGTAAACAATTTATACGGTCACGCTATGAGTCGACCACTGCCGTACAGAAACTTTGTCTGGCTGTCTGAGGATGAAATTAAAGATTTTAATGTGCATAGCGCTAGCAAGCAACAGGACGTAGGGTATGTTCTTGATGTCGACTTAGCTTATCCCCCCCATCTCAGACAGCGTCATGGTGATTTCCCCTTTTGCATAGAGAAAATGGTGCCGCCCGAGAGTAAGGGCAATCATAAGAAATTGATGGGTACCTTGTATGATAAAAATCACTATGTGTTGCATATTGACATGCTGGTAGAATGTTTAGCTCAGGGCTTAACCCTGAAAAAAATCCATAGAGGTATTTCTTTTTGTCAGAAACCGTGGTTGAAACCATACATGGATTTAAATACCAGTCACAGACAAAGTGCCACTCAGCCATTTCAAATCAATTTTTTTAAACTGATGAATAATTGTATCTATGGCAAGAGTTTGGAAAATGTACGGCAGTATAGGGACATTAAGTTGGTCAATACATGGCATGGCAGATGGGGGGCTCAAAAATATATTGCAAAACCAAATTTCAAATCTTTAAACATTATTGATCATGATCTACTGACTATTGAACTTGCCAAAACTAAAGTGGTCATGAATAAGCCTATCTATTTAGGCCAAGTCATTTTAGATTTTTCAAAATTGCACATGTATAAATTCCATTATGGTTTTGCAATACAGCGATTTGGTACCATTTCCTTGTTATATACAGACACGGATAGTTTTATTTACCATATCCGTGACTGTGATCCGTATGTCGTTATGAAACAAAACCCAAAATGGTTTGACACGTTCTCGTTTAGTGAGAAGAACGTGTTCGATATCCCCCGTCTGAACAAAAAAGAAATTGGTTTAATGAAAGATGAGTGTTCAGACACCATGATGACTGAGTTTGTAGGTCTCGCTCCGAAAATGTATAGTTTTCGACAGGTGGATCGATGCGAATCTATGCGAGCCAAAGGGATTAGCCAGCATGTGGTTAAACGTCTCTGTGTGGATGATTATTTACATGTCCTTCAGACCCACACAGCCATGGCACATAGTCAGTTTAGGATTCTCTCAAAAAATCATGATTTATTTTTAATGAAGCAGCGAAAACAAACACTCGCTTTGTTAGACGACAAGAGACAGTGGTGTCAGGATATGATGACAAGCGTCCCATTTGGTTACAACCAGTAGTGGTTGTAGCTATTGTTGTTGTACAACACGGCAAGTGTTTGGTTTGGTTGCTATCAAATGCGAGATGCCATCTTGAGCCTCGGAATAAAAATAAAAAAAAATTGTAGTGTATCATATAATTTTTGTTTTTTAACCTGTGTGCATGGGTGTATGCATGGATGTGTGAATGCCTGTAAATAGTTGTACATAAACTGTATGTCTTGTGCTATTTGCCTGTCAACGCATAAAGAGAGCCATGCATCAACGTTTGCATGGTTCACTGTGCACAGGCTAGATTAAAAACATGTTGACTTCTTTAGGTTAGGTTAGGAAAAAAAACAAACAAGTAGCCACCCTCACTATTGTTGTCGCTTAGTAGGCCTCATGTTTCAGTAAAGTGACCATTCACCCTCAGTAGGCACAGATTAATAGGCCAACTAGGGTGTGGCTTAGTAGGTCTCATGCAAGAACAAAAGAATAATAATAATAATCGTGGACAAAACTCTCACTTTATGGCTAGAGTTATGAGTGGTGATATATTTGAAAACAACTCCAGTCCAATATCTGAACAGAAATTGTTTCTTTAACCTGTTGCATGTTATGTTTGCCGCCTATAGCTAAAGAAGTCACCAGACAAATGGTTATTTATTTGTGTTTTGCTTATTTTTTTATTTTATTTTTGCCATTGACTTAGGGGACAGACAGTGTATATAGTACATTGTATTTTTTTTATTCACTTAGTAAACGGCAACGACTACTTTTCAGATTCAATCATGATCCACGGTGAAGATCGTTTTATCGTCACAAAACACACCACGTTCAATGAATATGCCATGATGATGTCTCATAATCCTCAACGTGTGGCCTATCCTTCAGAATATAGAAACACGAAAGT
Organism: Meconema thalassinum; assembly: GCA_946902985.2. Lineage (NCBI taxonomy): Eukaryota > Metazoa > Arthropoda > Insecta > Orthoptera > Tettigoniidae > Meconema > Meconema thalassinum. The sequence continues at coordinate 223,594,226 of OX336391.1, forward strand.
ACGCATTGATACCATGTTTTATGACATCATTATGGATGATGACATAGTTTATGATCCAGGGCATCACTTTTGTAAATCCTGTATGCTAAATTTTGGCTTTGAAAATAATGTATCCACGCAAGTGATTCATAAAGCATGGTACGGTTTAACCATGAATCAAGTGATTGTTAAATTAGCTGACGAGGATCATTTTCCAGATTTCTGGTGTACAATATGTACAAAACCCCTGTTTAATGTTTATTTTCCAATAACCTCTCAAATGTTTTGTTTTCATTTTTATAAATTTCCTGCTGAGGAATCAATCACTTCGTATCGACAACAAGCATTTCGCCAACTTTGTCTTGGCTTACCTATCAATCAATATTCGCCTCATAGAATGAGATTTGTTAGAAACTAACCACATGATGTCATGATTATCGCTTTTTTTTGTTTACATTCGGCTTTCAGGTGCATACTTGACGTTTAGAATACATTTGGCTATTTTGTTTGTTTGTTTTAGTTTATCGTGTATACACGTTGATGAACACATACACACTGGTTTAAATTTGTAGTTTTGAATTTTGTTTTGTTGGATGTAGACATGGTTATTAAATGCATAGCGTGTTAACTTTGCCTTTTTATAGGTTACCAAAAGCATTCCATGTTTGCTCTTAGTATTTGTTGATACTGTTTATTTAACAGAATGCTCTGTGAATTTGCACAACAACAGAGCAAACGAATACAAGTCATTCGACTAGGGAATGATAGGCTAATTCCCATTCACAACAGAGACATGCATTTACCTCCAAGAGAGAGAGAGATCTTGAAAATGATTCACACACTTAATTTTGATAAAACATTTCCTATTAAATAATTTCCAAATGTATGTTTTGACTGAAAAAAATATTTTTGTAAATTTATCCAATACTATCCATCTACAACTACAGGTCATAAACACTCAGGATTTAAAAAAACCAACAACACACTTTAATGTACAAAAGTTATTGTTGTTGTAATATAAGAACAAGAGTGTTAGAAAGTAACACTCTTTTCTTTGGTTATAGACAACCATGGACGCCTTGAACGCCATTGGTCAAGATTGTGGCTTTGCACGCAAGAAAATGAGTGAATTGCCTACGCAAACACCCTTTCGCATACATAAAATTCAAAAACTGATAACCAAATTTGGTGAACGAGCTCTTTGCATTTGTCAAGACTTTGAGACATTTCTTCCCACACGATTTAATAACCTACCTGATAATGTTATGGAAGATGTCAATTCCAGTATTCACCCTGTCTATTTAATTTATGAGGGTGAAAAAAATAATCGATGCATGGTTCGTTTTGTAAAAATTGAAAACGAATAATCATTGTACGCTAGCCGTAACTTTTTTGTTTATTCATGCCCTACTCTTTAATGACTATAATAAAATAAAATTATTTTTTGGGTTCAACAGTTTGACGTTTATTAATTGTTGCTCAACGTTTACCATGATAAATAATAATAAAAATAAATTTTCAAAACTTATGCTTAATGGTAGATTTTTTTGTTTGTTTATAGGTTTAGTACAATTACCATGTATATATAATTTTTTATAATAATAATGATGAAACTATTAGTTAAAATAATGGACTTTTGTCCTTTTTTATTGTTTGTGATTTAAAATAGCATTTATAGCAATTTTTATGCAATTTTTATTATAATTTATAATGATCAAATTCTAGTAACATGTTATTTTATTCAATAATAAGCGTTTAACAAAAAAAACTGGTTCTAGAGTAGATAAAGATTTCATGCTGACATTCGTTCTGCTAGACTGCTATTTGAAGCTGATGAATAATGATGGACTTTTGTCCTTTCTTTTGATTGTTTGTGATTTAAAAAAAAAATAGGTTTAGTACAATTACCATGTATATATAATTTTTTATAATAATAATAATAATGAAACTATTAGTTAAAATAATGGACTTTTGTCCTTTTTTTATTGTTTGTGATTGAAAAAAATAGATTTACTACAATTAGTAATAATTTTTAACGATGCACTGCTGTCCCTTTTTTATTGTTTGTCATTTATAATTATAATAATGAAACTATGAGTGAATAATAATAATGGAAAAAAACACAACATGGACTCTTGTCTTTTTATTTATTTTTTTGTCATGATAACAGTGATACTATACATTTTTTTAAATAAATTCATTACGTTAAAGTCCATATCTAGATAAAAGTAATTTGCTCTTCATAGCACCAATCACTATAAATGCTGCCATTCGTTCTGCTAGACTGGCATCTGAAGCTGTTAATCGTTGCTTGGCAATGCTTAACAAGACTTTGTCGGCAATGCGTCTTAGTGTGGGATCACTGTTTTCATAGGCTTTATCGTGATTAAGGCATGCATGATCCAAAGCATTGATTCCCATATCCCCTCTCCTCAAACGATCTTGAAGACGAGTACCAGGGCCGCAAAAGCTGTAAGCAGGTAAGTGAGCTTCGAATGGTAAGTTTTTAATAATGTTATCAATAATTCCACGGCCAGTACACCTGGGACATAGAGGTTTCAATCGGTGAAAAACACTTTTTTTGTTGTTCTTCTTCTTCTTCTTCTTGTTCTTGTTCTTGCTGTTGTTGTTTGTCGGCAGCTCCTGACGAGCATGGTAGGTGGTGGTTGTTTTCCGCATGACAGCCATGGAATGATGAAACAATGTCTTTACACTGAGTTTTATGACCATGATATAATTTCATTAATTGGCATGTGGCACACTGTCGAATGGAAGGTATTTTTGCCATGGTTAATTGCTTGTGATGGGAAAAATGACTGCATGGTTGTAGTTCACTCAATACAGAGTCGTTAGTCCACTCGGCAGGCGCCTTTTCCCAAATTTCTTTGACAGCGTTGGCAGCAACATAAAAAAGAAATGATTTAGGTAGTGCTAATAATTCATGTTGTGTAAAGCTAATCAGTTTTTTCTTGCACACAAAGAACTTTCCAATAGCCTTGTCGATTGTAGTGGCGTCCATGTCTATAACGTTGATGTTATCACCTCACGTGTACACGTCTCACTGCTATCATTGGACGATACACTTTCAGTTTTCATTTTATTGAACAACTCCCAACATGCACTCGTGGTGAGCCAATGAAACAATTGCCATGCATGCGCTAAGGCTTTATTCTGAATATTGTCGCAAGGACAAGTGTCCATAAGCGTTTGCAGGGATGGACAACCCAGATCTAAAAGGTCAATACATTGACAGTGAGAGGGTAGAAATGGTTGAAGCCACTGGCGTTTTTCACTCCCTTTAACAAATAAGACATTGGCCGAGGACAAATGGGCTTTCATGACAATGTCAAGATACTTGTAAGAAATATCACCCTTGTTCCATGCTAACTGCAAATGATTTTCAATCCATTGGCTCTGTTTTTTATCTTTTTCACTAAGCAACTCGAAAGCATAGGGAGGTTTAAACACCAAATGAATAGGGTTAGACACCCAAAACGTACTACAATCGATAAAAGCAACTTCCTTAAATATAAATTTGTTGTCTGCAATTTTAAACCCCTGACAATCCACGATGAGTGTACGCATCATGCTTTTTTATTTTTACTTGTTACCTCATTGACGTCTAATCAACAACTAACCCATGCCATGGTTTAACATGGCAAAATCAAAGGACTTTAGGGGAAAAAAAGGAAAAAATGAATTGAACAACAGCGAAATATTTGTTGAGGTTTTATTCATAACAAAAAAAAACTTACACTTTTATTACAAACAAGTGTGTTGGCTTAATTTGGAACAGCATTCAAATGAATAGTTTGCACATACGGTCCACAGGTATCTCCTAGTTTTGTAGGGTCTGGTACAATAACCGGATAATTCAAACTCCATGGAATATTGCCCACATCATAGCGATTGAGGTAAGGGCAGGATGGACTCCATCGCTGATGATCGCTAAAGGCTCGATCCCCTATTTCCCAGTTTCCAATTTCAATGTTGCAAAAAATACACTTGACCACATCCCCACGTTTTAAGTAATAAAATCCGCTCGCAGCCAATTCTCCACAATCCATAAAGGGAACTGTCCATGCTTCAAAAGTTTTCAAACGATTAAATTCACATTTTAAATTCCATGGTTTGTCTGTCACGTTGTTGTTGCTGTTGCTTATTGAGGGACACATGATGTTTGTTGTTGTCGTATGTGCGCACAGTGCCAGAGCGCAACAGATACTGTGCATGCAGACGCTTATCATCAATCCTATGAATGATGATCTTTTTTTTGTTTTCATTCGACCACAGATGGCTTACATGCTGGTGACATAATTGGACAAAGGATGATATTTCACTTGTCTAGCATGAATAATCAAACAGTAGGCACTGGTATGGTCTGGGACATTTTCTTGTGTTTCAAAATCTACCCTTAAATCAATGGTGGTGATTTTCATAGATTCTTCTAGATACGAACAGTCGAAAACAATCAGTGGTGCTTTTGCTTTAAACCCTTGTGGCGACAACATAGGACAATCCTGTTTTTCATAATAAGACGATTGAAATTTAGCGAACATGTCATAAAGGGGACCAAACTTATTTTTTGAAAAATTGAGTTCCAACCCCTCATAGGGAAAGCAAACATTATTTAAAAATAGTCGTATATTTCTCAAGTGAATGTGATCAAACAAGGTGACATCTTTGCTTTGTTGGTATTTTCTATTGGTTTGAAAACCAATAATAACATAGAGGGGTCTCTCGGTAGAGCGAGCCGATTTGACACTCCAACTATGAGTGTCAGTGGTAGGTAGCAAGGGGTATTCATGCAGACACCAACTTCGAAAGGCGATAGGCAAGGCTTTATCTTTTTGCACCAAATTTAACATGCTTAGCTTTTTACGATCCGATAGCGTCACATGGGGCACTTTCCATAGTAATCGAAGCAGTTGAATTTTTGAGTCTATCACTTGGTCAGAGGCTCCTTTCAGTGCATTATAATCACTGCGGTCTCTCACCAGATACAAACTTTGTCTTGCGTTTAAAATAATACGCTTGTGATCTTCGGCAAAGCCAAGGAGTAATTTTAAGGGTAGGAAGCCTGTAAAAGTGCCATCGGTATGAACTAGCCAGTTATTGCTACTGTTGGGACACCATCCTGCCATAGAAAGCGTTTTACTTTCCTCCTCGCTATAGGATGGATATAATTTCATAAGACTAGTCATGCCCACATTTCGAGTCATATCTATGACAATATCATTTATCACATAACGTACTTCAGAAAACAGAAAAGCCAAACCATGATTCGCCAACGCAGACGTTGTGGGCGTACTGCCATCTGCTTTCATTAATTTACCCTCAATTTGAAGGACACTTTCATGAGGTAGAGTAAAAATATCTTGATTGTTAATTATGAATTGAATCTCGTCATTGTTATTCAGACCTGTTGCTTGAGGTTGATAGGAATGCATATCAATGCGCACGACGCCATCTTCCACTTGTATGGGATTTAACACTTGCAACAGCTCTTTGTTCATGATTGGGGTGTAGCGTATAACCAAGGCGTTGTAAGCGTTGTCGGTTTACCCGTGTCAACCGTTTCATACACGGCGGGCAACTAACCGAGCTCGTAGACGTTGTTGTTGCTTTATAGATAAATTTCATAGCGTCTTTAAAACCAACTTGTAGGTCACAGGGGTGTTGGCGTCCAAAGCAATCAGTTGTTGGTTTCTATTCACTAAGCGTAAGGTAATATTACTAATATCACTGACACACACAGGATGATAGAGAACCACTGAAGGGTTTTCACGAATAATATAGCCGCAAGGAGAGGTGACAATAAAATCATACAGGGAATGGCTTTGTTCTTGATTCGTAAATACGTCTCTAATAATATTGCAAGTTACAGAAATGTGATGGTCCTCGATGAATTTCACTGGATAATCTGATTCATGGGGTTGCTGAGCTGCCAACACTCTTGGTTTAAATCCTAATAAAGGACCAATAGAATGAACTCGTGTTTCAAAGTCAATGTTAAACGTAGAGAAAATACGACAGCGATGAGTTATTGTATTGGCTGTAAGTTCAAATTTGTGTGTCCCATCCGCAAATGGTTTGACACCAAATTGTTTTATCATCGACACGCTAATGGCCTCATGCACATCGTCTATAGTATAACCTCCAGGGGGTAGTGTCAACATATAATCATCATAATAAAATTTGTCATTAATATCCACTTGAATATTGTAAATTCTGTTGTAACTTTCCAAAGAAATTAATCCTAGCACATAGGATTGTTCGGGATGCAATTCAATGGGAGGGAAAAAATCCAGGGACACTTCAGGCCCGCGACTGTGCACGGTAAAGGTCTTGGCGTTGACATTCATAATGATGAAACTGATGGCTTAACGCGACCTCTTATATAAAAAATGTAAACTCAAACGGCCACACTCTTGACTGTCAAAGGTTTGTTGACGATTCACATTATAGAATATCTTTACCCGGTTTCCCAAATAACGTATCAACTCGATCGGGGGTGGTAAATTTCCATAACTGTCAAAGTACCATACTGTGGAACCTTGTTTCACATAGGCTACAAAATGGGTTCCTGGGCCTGCATCATCATCTAAATTCATCATGGCTCGTTCTTCTTTCCACGGTGCTTTAGGTAATTCATTTCGCATAAATACACCTCGAAAATGAGAAATCTTTAGTTGTTTGGCATAGCTTTCCACTTCTTCATGGGTCATGGCATGACGAGGCAGTTGGCTTAAGCGCTTATCGATGAAGATGGACATTTTTTTTTTTCCTTAGACGGTAGGCCATTACCTTGTGGATAAAAGACTGGCTTTAAAGGGTTGCCATTTCTAGCTCCCATCGCAATGGCTTCTAACGTTTTATTGTGTCGCTCGCTTTCTTTGAGTTGTTGCTTGCCTTGCTCGACGGCTTTTATGGTTTTCGCTACAGCGCTGGCACCACCCAAAAGGGACCCCAAAGCTGCCAACCCTGCAAATAAAGCCGGCAAAAAACCCCCACGCTTAGCAACAGGAATGACTCGCCCACGTTTTTGCTTTCTTTCTTTTCTTTTTATCGATACATAATGCTGCGATTTCGGAGCTGTAGACAATCGCACCGCTTGTAAAGCTTTTTCGATAGCCACTCTTTTTAGATTTTTTTTAGTTTTTTTACGTTTTAACACTGGGTGTGAGGCAGATCGACTTGGTTCCCGACCTGGCTTTTTTCTCTTTTTGAGATTTGATTTTTTCATGTTCATAGCATATCTTTTTTTCACCATGCTGCTACTTGGTGAACCTTTCACAGCAAACATTCGATAACAACTAACGTAGAGAACCTTATTTCATAGCACTATATTCCAATTCTATATAAAGCGGGAAATCATTCACCGTTTTCCCAGCTTCCTTTTCCTCAAACGTAAGCATAAGATGAAAGGATAATTCATCTCCCACATTTACTCTTTGATGGTTGTGGGCCAACACTCTATCACCGTTTAGTTGTATTTTTAAATGTTTCTCATCAGGCATGGCATATTTAATATGAATGACACCATCATAATGCAGTCGATAACGACTTAAACCGGAAGCAAGCATATAGGTAAGATCATCATTCACCAGTGGTAGTGGTGGTGGGGAATGGTTTTCGTCATTGTCCAGTTTTTGATTTGACAGGTACACTAAAAATACACATGGGACAAATTTATAAAGCCTTTTCATTTGATAGGTCACATAACGTTTCGTGCAGACATCATTTTCGTCTCGAGGCTCTTGCACATCAATAATACGATGATGATTGGCTGAATAGCCCTCAGCGGTTAGTCTCGGGGCCATGTGATAGACACTTTGCACTTTGCGATCGACATAGCTTTTTGTTGCCACCTCTCGTGACTGTTTTGACAAAGAGGCGGCCGTGGCCATGGTTACACGAGCTCTCCCAAACACGTCCATGGTGATAGACGTTAACTAACCTTTCTTACTCACCGTTTGCCTATATATATATAAACCTTATACACACATGAAAAAAACTCAGTCATCGACACAATGGAATTAATGAAACAACCCCATGCTTTGCCCGTCTCTGATTTGGTTTCAGAGCTATCACTGTCCGTGTGCGAACCTAAACGTCATGGCACCCTATTCCCATCTACCGTTCGATGTATTATGGTAGGGCCTTCGGGTTGTGGAAAGACCAATGTTTTGCTGAACATTATTACCGCACCTCATGGCCTACGATTTCAAAATATTTATATTTTTGCCAAATCCTTGTACCAGCCTCTGTACGTGTATCTGGAACAAATTATGTCTTCGTTAAATAAAGAAGCCATGGGCTATTTTACATTCACCTCACCTCAAGATGTCATTCAACCAGACCGCATTCAACCAGATTCCATTATAATTTTTGATGATATTGCCACTCAACGACAGGCCATTATTCAAGAGTATTTTAGTATGGGACGCCATAAACAAGTGGATTGTTTTTATCTAGCTCAGACCTATTCCAAAATCCCCAAACAGTTGATTCGTGACAATGCCAATCTCATCGTTCTCTTCCGCCAAGACTCTAGAAATCTCTATCATATTTTTCAAGATCATGTGAATCCAGATATGTCCTTTACAGCTTTCACGCAATTGTGTGCTTCGTGTTGGAACCATCATCCCCATGCCTGTTTGGTCATAAATAAACAGAGTGAACGATGTGAGGGACGTTATCGCTTGGGTTTTGATCATTTTATTTCTGTTTAAAAAAGACCTAGGGTTGGACATTTCCTGTTAGTGTGTCTTTACCTTTACCATGGCGAACGCCATAGGGTACAAGAAACATGTTCAAATCATGCAGCGTATTATTGAGGCACGAAATACGATTCGACATAAATTTCGTGAATTGCAACGTTTAAAAAACGTCAATCCTTTACCCATGATAAAACATGCTCCATCATCGGTTGATCCCATGAGATTTAAACCTAATGCTTCTACTGCTACTGCTGCTGCTGCTGCTGCTACCTCTCAAACCAAACCCATAACAAGTTCAAAATTTACTCAAACAGAATCCACACGACAGGTAAAATCCTCCTCTTCCTCCTCCTCTAATGTTAGTGAACAAGAACATCAAGAACATGAAAAGAAAGAAGAAGAAGAAGAGCATGAACAAAGTGAAAGTGACAGCGAAAGCGTATTTAGTCCTGAAAGAAAAAAGAAATCGTCACCCCTTCAACAGTTTCTAAAAACAAAACAAAAATCTTCCGTCATAGCGGCAACACCGTCTTCCTCCACATCGTCTCCGTTTTCACAAGTCTTGGCAACCCCTCAAAATAAAGCTCAACTCAAAAACATTTTAATCAAACATTATGGGGCAACCCTGGAACCGTATTTGACCCTTCTATTTATTGGAAAGACAGATACCACGTATGGTGTTCGCTATGAGAATGATAGTTTTAAAATTGGGGATTCATCCATTAAATTTGCTCGTACGAAAGCTGTCATTAAAAAGATCAACTATAAATTAACACCAGGTCTGTTAAAGCTGCTATTTTCTCGCACCCCCTCGACACAAGATTTTACGTCCGAGGACCTTGCTAAATATAAATCCATTTTATTAGACACCAACGCTCACAAAAGAAACTATAAATCCTCTCAGCAGGTCAATGCCAATATATCCCAAAAATATAAAACCATCATTGCAAACATCTTTGGTAAGCAAAAACATCACTCTGCCTCTGGTGTAAGGTTTAAGAAATTAAAACCCTACCTAGATATAACCTTTTGGAATAATCCCAATCAGTTAGTAGAGCGCTTATACTTGCTTCATGCATCAAAACAAGCTGGTCACACTGGACATGAGGCGGAAATCGCCGACGTTGAACAACAACTCCGAAATGCTAAAATTATCTTATAAGCCATCCCCCATCAAAGTGGGCATTGCTCATGAATTGCATAAACCAGCCCGACGCATTTATGAACGTCGTCGTGTCATTTCCAAAGGAATCGATGACCTTTGGCAGGCAGACCTGGTTGAAATGATACCTTATTCTAACGTTAACGACGGTGTACGCTATATGTTGACTGTCATTGATGTCTATTCCAAAATGGCTTTTGTTCAACCAGTAAAAAATAAAACTGGTATCTTAGTCACAAAGGCCTTTCAACATATTATTGAACAATCAAAACGTCAACCTCACTTGTTACAAACCGACCAGGGGAAAGAATTTTTCAACAAGGATTTCTCCAGTTTTCTCAAATCTAAGGATATTCACCATTATGCCACCTATAGCAATCTCAAAGCCAGTGTGGTCGAGCGGTTCAATCGAACATTAAAAAGTTATATGTGGAAAGAGTTTACAATACATGGTTCCTATCGATGGATAGACTGGTTACCTCAACTTGTGTCTCGCTACAACAACACCATTCATTCCACCATCGGCATGAAACCTCGCCTCGTCACCAAGAACCTACCCAGACTCAATAGACTGTTTAACCCTATAAAAAGGGTAGATCCAAGGCGACATCGCCTTAAAATTGGAGATTTTGTTCGCATTAGTAAACATAGAAGTGTGTTTTCAAAATCGTATACTCCACAATGGTCGACAGAAATTTTTAAAATTCGCCAAGTCAAGCTAGGTCAACCAGTGACGTATCTCTTAGAAGATCAGAGCGGTCAACCCATTCAGGGACGATTCTATTATGAAGAAGTGCAAAAAACATTATATCCCAACGATTATCTCATTGAACGAGTAATTAAAGTCAAAGGTGCAAAATATTTTGTAAAGTGGTTAGGTTTTCCTTCCACGTATAATTCATGGGTCAATAAACATAATTTTTTGTAATAAAACCCTATTTAATTATATAAAAAACCATGTTTCCAGCTTTTAACCTATTCCATATCTATATCCCCGTAAAGAGCACAACGAGACGAAAAAAACGAATCCAAGCACGCCCTCCTAGCATGGCCCGTTTTCCAAAAATCGGCAAAAATGTGAAAAACGCATTTTTCGACCCAAAACCCTAAGTTCACCTTTTCGACACCTACATTCCCGTAAAGAGCACGACGAGACGAAAAAAAGGAATCCAAGCACGCCCTCCTAGCATGGCTCGTTTTCCGAAAATCGACAAAAATGTGAAAAACGCATTTTTTGACCCAAAACCCTAAGTTCACCTTTTCGACACCTACATTCGCGTAAATAGCACCATGAGACGAAAAAAAGGAATCCAAGCACGCCCTCCTAGCATGGCCCGTTTTCCGAAAATCGACAAAAATGTGAAAAACGCATTTTTTGACCCAAAACCCTAAGTTCACCTTTTCGATACCTACATTCCCGTAAATAGCATGACGAGACGAAAAAAACTAATCCAAGCACGCCCTCCTAGCATGGCCCGTTTTCCGAAAATCGACAAAAATGTGAAAAACGCATTTTTTGACCCAAAACCCTAAGTTCACCTTTTCGATACCTACATTCCCGTAAAGAGCATGACGAGACGAAAAAAACTAATCCAAGCACGCCCTCCTAGCATGGCTCCTTCCATTCCAAGGTCGCAGGGGCTCACAACTTGCTAAGTGAGACAGCTCTGTCATCATCCCACTACTTAGGTTATTTGATTGGGTTGGTCGTAATTTGATTTAAGCTTGTAACATTTGTGTGGCCGCCATTACGTTTTCGTCAAGATGGCGGCGATGTAAAACATGGCACTGAGATGCCCTTTGCTAGTGCTACCTCTGTAGCAAATTTCGTTCAATTCGGTTTCACCGTGTTTGATTTGAAAGGGGGAATCGATTTCTACACATACATGGCCACCATCTGCATACGTTTGAGCTGATGACCTTGTAGTTCAACCAAAAGACGCTTGTTATATAAATATATATTGTTACAAAATTTGGCAGAGATCGGATGATTAGGTTAGTCGTAATTTGAATTAAGCTTTGAACATTTGGGTGGCCGCCATTACGTTTCCGTCAAGATGGTGGCGGTATAAAACATGTCACTGAGGTGCCCTTTGCTAGTGCTACCTCTGTACCAAATTTAGTTCAATGCGGTTTCACCGTGTTCGAATTGATAGGGGGGGACAGACGTTCAGAGTACACACACAGCCAGACACACAATTTTTCGCCCTGTGTTGATCTCATAAGTCTACTTTCATTTTTTGCAAAAATCGAAAGTAGGTTAAAACTAGGGTAGAAATCTCTTGTAATAGAAGGACGAAATTCAGACTATACGATGTTTAACAATTACACGAATCAGCCAGCATGGGGAGAACTAAGCTAACGTCTGGGTTATCACACCTACCTGAGCAGGGCAGATCATCCACATAAAGTCAAGGTCCGACCACAGCGTACACATTATGGCAAACATCCTTTCATTAATCGTGGTATTTGATAATTGGAAGTCATTATCTGCCACAGTCTTAGAGCCTTTTCCCAATCATACTGTATTGATGTATTTAAGAGAAAACTGACATTTTGTGTAAATACTCCGATGTATAGTTTCCAAATCGCGACTTGTGTACATTAATTAAGTGTGATTGATAATAATGTTGGTAATTTTCTGGATAGCGGCTTCGGTGGCGTAGTCGGTGGCATGCTGAGCTTCTATGCCCAAGATCGCGGGTTTTAACCCGGCAGAAGTCGTCGGATTTTTTAAGAGCGTTAAAAATCCCTCAGTATGCCTTCCTTCGGACGGGAAGTAAAGCCGGCGGTCCCATGTCATAGAATTATGGCATGTTAAAGAACCTTCCACTAATTACACCTGTGTGAAGCTAAATTATATAGGTTAAGAATGTAAACAACGCTCTTAGGTTCCTACGTTCGTCGCCAGGAGCCGACTGCGGTGGCGTCTAGTAGCCAAGTTATGAACTAGTAGTCGTTGACGGTGGCGTTTGGCGGCAAAGGTAGGAACTATTTGAAAAATTCAAAGTCTCCAGTCCTTACTTGAATTAAAATACCAGATAACACACACTAATACAGTCATCGCAATTAACATACTGTAGATTCTACACACACACAAAGTATACGGGGCTACATGACAGCGTTGTCGCAGCCCCTAAACTGAGGAACCAACCAACCAATTTTCTTTGTGTACAAATTGCTACAAGGGAATTAACCCCATTTACAAATAAAGTAAATGCATGTATTTTGTAGAGATAGAAGTCATTTTTCATTGTTGTCTAGTTCTATTAAAGAGTTGAAGCTTGCCATGGTGGGTGAGTGGTTAACGTGTCGGTCTACCAAACCCTAGCTTGCAGGTTCTCTCCTGGTCGTGGTAAGTGATTTTTGAATGGCGGCAAAAATTACGACACCATGTCATACGATGTTGGCATGTCAAAGAACCCATTTGAATTCCGTAGGCTGTGTTCATAATGGCAATATTAATCTCGGGAATTTCCGCCAACACAAAGTTCCTCATTTCTCTACTAGAAAGCGCTATAGTGTTTAAGAAGCGTGGATAGGATCTAACCTCCTTGACTTTCATAGTGCTTCAAGGAAAAACGAAATTCGACATGCAAGCTACCCTTTGGGTGTCAAATATCAAAGCTTGCACCCAGCACGCGAGACCATACGATATTATTATTATTATTATTATTATTATTATTATTATTATTATTATTATTATTATTATTATTATTATTATTATTATTAAAGGGGTGAACAATGAACGAGAGTGGACGCTATATAGGACTCAGGTTTCAAATAGCAGCTAAGTTTAAATAAACTTACCCTATTCTAGTGCAGTGTTTATAACATACTAGCTGAAGTACCCGTGCTTCGCTACGCGTCATAAATAAATTAAAATATGAAGGTGACAGTTAAAACAGGGGATAGGCGAGGTGCTGCGCAGATGGAGATTAAGGATGGAACATTTTGTCCAACTACACCGCTCGGCGTTGACCGTGTTTTATAGCACAAATTTAGGTTTTACTCGCTAACGGTTGGAGATACCTTTCGGATAGAAAATCTAATTTTTAACCTCGTACATACCATCAAAAGTTTGCTATTTCTTAGCGTTCTCTTTGTATTTGAAATGGAAATATGAAAGTTTTAAACCAAAGGGTGTATTGAAGTCACTAAAATGGTCGCCATCTTTAAATCGTACGAAGTATTGAAATGAAAAGTAACCTATATGTTAACCAGGTAAATCAGCTACTTCCATGTAAAATTCATGTAAATCGGGCCAGTGGTACTTGCGTGATTGAGTAATACATAGACGCACATCATCTAATTTTTAGTCTCGCTTCGCTCGCGTCATAGTCGTGTCATATTGTTATTCAATGAAATGCAGGTTTAACCCCATTAACACCCCTTTAGAACCTGAATATCCAAAAATCCCTCCTTGGTAGACGTTTTCGACACACAACAAACATATCCCCAAAATATCATTCTTCTAACTTCAATCGTTTGGTTTGGTCGATGAGAGTGAACATCCAAAAATCCTTCCTTAGGGGACGTTTTCTTCCAGAATTTCACCCCTCCCCATAGGCCCCTTAAATTGGATTTATGAAAAAACGGTCGAACACATATTTATTTTATTTATTTATTTATTTATTTATTTATTTATTTATTTATTTATCAGCTGATTGATTTCCTCCGAGTTTCAAACTCCTCGCCTATGTCGTTTAAGAGATACAGGGTCCGTTAGGAATCTTTCAACCCCCACTTTTCATCCCTTTCACCTCATAATATACACTACATCGAAAAACCATTAGACATGTGTCAGCTTATTTTTAATGATTAGTATATATGCCAAGTATCACATCCCCAAATGAAACCACTCGTGAGATATTGTTATTCAATGAAATGCACGTTTACCCCCCTTAACACCTATTTAGAACCTGAATATTCAAAACTCTTTCCTTAGTGGACGTTTTCGACATACAACGAACATATCCCCAAAATTTCATGTTTCTAACTTAAAATAATTTTGGCTGGGCTATGATGAGTGAGTGAGTCAGTCAGGACATTTCCTTTCATTTATTTTTGATAATTTCACCCCTCCCCATGAACCCCTTAAATTGGATTTATGAAACAAATGGTCGAACACCTATTTACTTATTTAAAGCTGTTTTCCCCCTGAGTTTCATGAGTGAGTAAGTAAGTCAATCAGTTAGGAAACTTTCTTTCCTGTTTTTTTTTCCCCAGAATTTCACCTCTCTCCAAGGGCCCCTTAAATTGGATTTATGAAAAAAACAGTCGAACACCTATTTACTTGTATTTTAAGCTGTTCTTTTTCCGCCGAATTTCAAACTTCTCGCCTATGTCCTTTAAGAGATACACGCTCCGTCAAGAATCCCTCAACCCCCAATTTTCACCCCTATCACCTCATAATATACACCACATCGATAAACCCTTAGACATATGTCTGATTATTTTTAATGATTAGTTTATATACCGAATATCACATCCCCTAAGAAACAACTCATGACATATCGTTATTCATTGAAATGCACGTTTACCCCCTTAACATCTCTTTAAAAGCCGAATAAACAAAAATCATTCCTTAGTTGACGTTTTCGACATACAGCGAACATATTCCCAAAATTTCATTTTTCCAACTTTAATAGTTTTCGCTGGGCGTGATGAGTGAGTGAGTCAGACAGGACATTTTCTTTCAATTATTTTTACCAGAATTTCACCCCTCCCCATGGGCCCCTTAAATTGGATTGATGAAAAAACGCTTGTACACCTATTAACTTATTTTAAAGCTGTCTTTTTCCCCTGAGTTTGGTGAGTGAGTGAGTTAGTCAGTTAGGACACTTTCCCTCCTTTTTCCCCCAGAATTTCACCCCACTCCATTGGCCCCTTAAAAAAAACTATTTTACGAAATTTCAGTCCAATCAATTTTTAACTTATTCGTGGAACTTCGAATATTTCGGCCAAAAAGAAAAAAAAAACATTAATAACTCCCTTATTATTTGTCGTATGTTGAAATAGCAAGAGACAAAAAAGATGTAAAATGGTATTGTCTACAACATAGGCCATATACGATATTACACAAAGACATATTACTGGAGATTTGTTGCTTCCCCTATTTTGCTCTTAGTGGAAAATAATTCTATCACCTGAAACCAAAAATGCATGGGACGAAAAAAAAACATAATATCATGTTGGTTTCCAAACCTACAAGACGTAAAAATTATAATAAAAGTATTAAAAAAAACTATTTTTTGAAATTTCATTCGAATCAATTTTTAAGTTATTCGTGGGACATAGAAAAATTTCGGCCAAAAAGTACAAAATCATTAATAACTCCCTAATTAAACGTCGTATGATGAAATAGCAAGAGACAAAAAAGATGTAATGTGTTATTGTCTACAACATAGGCCATGTACAATATCACACTCAGAGAAATATTTCGGCCAAAAAGTACAAAATCATTAATAACTCCGTAATTAAACGTCGTATGATGAAATAGCAAGAGACAAAAAAGATGTAATTTGTTAATGTCTACAACATAGGCCATGTACAATATCACACTCAGAGAAATTTTCGGCCAAAAAGTACAAAATCATTAATATCTCCGTAATTAAACGTCGTATGATGAAATAGCAAGAGACAAAAAAGATGTAATGTGTTATTGTCTACAACATAGGCCATGCACAATATCACACTCAGAGATATTACTGGAGATATGTAGCTTCCCCCTAATTTTTTTTTGTCTTTTGTAGGGTTGAAAATTAAAAAATGTACCTTTTCGGAATTTTTCTGTTGGTTGCAAGGTGAAAGGAGTGTTTTTGCCAAATATCAAGTTTGTAACTCATTTGGAAGTGGGTAAACATTTATGTCAGTGAGTGAGTGAGTGAGTGCGTCAGTCAGTCAGCCATGTAGTTTTATATAATATTAGCTGAAGTACCCGTGCTTCGCTACGCGTTATAAATAAATTAAAATGTGAAGGTGACAGTTAAAACAGGGGATAGGCGAGGTGCTGCGTAGAGGGAGATTAAGGATGGAACATTTTGTCCAACTACACCGCTCGGCGTTGACCGTGTTTTATAGCACAAATTTAGGTTTTACTCGCTAACAGTTGCAGATACCTTTCGGATAGAAAATGTAATTTTAAACCTCGCATATGCCATCAAAAGTTTGATATTTCTTAGCGTTCTCTCTTTATTTGAAATGGAAATATGAAAGTTTGAAACCAAAGGGTGTAGTGACGTCACTAAAATGGTCGCCATTTTAAATAGTGCAAAGTATTGAAATCAAAAGTAACCTATATGTTAACCAGGTAAATCAGCTACTTCCATGTAAAATTCACGTAAATCGGACCAGTGGTACTTGCGAGATTGAGTAATACACAGACACACACCATCTCAATTTTAGCCTCGCTTCGCTCGCGTCATAGTCGTATCATATTGTTTTTCAATGAAATGCAGGTTTAACCCCGTTAACACCCCCTTAGAACCTGAATACCCAAAAATCCCTCCTTAGTAGACGTTTTCGACACACAACAAACATATCCCCAAAATATCATTCTTCTAACGTTAATAGTTTTGGTTGGTCGATGAGAGCAAACATCCAAAAATCCTTCCTTAGTGGACGTTTTTCTTCCAGAAGTTCACCCCTCCCCATATTCCCCTTAAATTGCATTTATGAAAACACGGTCGAACCCCTATTTATTTTATTTATTTATTTATTCATTTATTTATTTATTTATTTATTTATTTATTTTTAAGCTGATAGATTTCCTCCGAGTTTCAGACTCCTCCCTATGTCGTTTAAGAGATACACGCTCAGTTAGGAATCTTTCAACCCCCACTTTTCATCCCTTTCACCTCATAATATACACTACATCGAAAAACCATTAGACATGTGTCAGCTTCTTTTTAATGATTAGTATATGTGCCAAGTATCACATCCCCAAATGAAACCACTCGTGAGATATTGTTATTCAATGGAAAGCACGTTTACCCCCTTAACACCTCTTTAGAACCTGAATATCCAAAACTCTTTCCTTAGTGGACGTTTTCGACATACAACGAACATATCCCCAAAATTTCATGTTTCTAACTTCAATAATTTCGGCTGGGCGATTTTGAGTGAGTGAGTCAGTCAGGACATTTTCTTTCATTTATTTTTGATAATTTCACCCGTCCCCATGAACCCCTTAAATTGGATTTATGAAACAAACGGTCAAACACCTATTTACTTATTTAAAGCTGTTTTCCCCCTGAGTTTGATGAGTGAGTAAGTGAGTCAATCAGTTAGGACACTTTCTTTCCTGTTTTTTTCCCCCAGAATATCACCCCTCTCCAAGGGCCCCTTAATTTGGATTTATGAAAAAACGTTCGAACACCTATTTACTTGTATTTTAAGCTGTTTTTTCCCACCGAATTTCAAACTTCACGCCTATGTCGTTTCAGAGATACACGCTCCGTCAAGAATCCCTCAACCCCCAATTTTCACCCCTTTCACCTCATAATATACACCACATCGATATACCCTTAGACATATGTCTGATTATTTTTAATGATTAGTTTATATACCGAATATCACATCCCCAAAGAAACAACTCATGAGATATCGTTATTCAATGAAATGCACGTTTACCCCCTTGACACGTCTCTAAAACCCGAATAAACAAAAATCATTCCTTAGTTAACGTTTTCGACATACAGCGAACATATTCCCAAAATTTCATGTTTCCAACTTTAATAGTTTTCGCTGGGCGTGATGAGTGAGTGAGTCAGACAGGACATTTTCTTTCATTTATTTTACCAGAATTTCACCCCTCCCCATGGGCCCCTTAAATTGGATTGATTAAAAAACGCTTGAACACCTATTAACTTATTTCTTAAGCTATCTTGTCGGATGACTAAAAGTGACACTGATTATATAAATCGCGATTTTTCTCCGTGTTCTATCGTGAAAACTACGGGAAGCTCATCAAACAACTGAGACCAGCGCCGATCGTGTAACATCTCGATATTTCACCGTATTTGACTGCGAAGACAGAATTCGGTGACGATCGCGTAACATCGCATACATTTCTTCGCGACCTACCGCGGGGACGAAGGAAATCTCGCCAAATGGTCAAGTGCAGAGCAACCTCTTGGTACCGTAATTATAACGACATATTGTGCACAAGACGACATATTAGCTGAAACAACTCATTGGATATTAAATATCTAGTATATATTTATTATTTTTAATTTTTTATGACATCTGACTGATCACACATCTTTACAGAATAACAATAACAAAGCCACACGCAACAGTCACAAGACAACACTCACTGATTCCCGCGCGTTTGCGATACCGGCGCTCGAAGCGCCTAAGTCGGCCCAGCTGTTCGCCTGAAGAACGACTTGCTACACAGCTGTATATAATGCAAGCTCCTGCCATCTAGAGTTGACATAACGAAATAATATTTGGAGGATAGATGAAGAACACATTGGGGATTACAAAACTGCATTCGCCGGAAAAACGACTTAAGTCGACTTAAGTGGTTATTGCACCCAGCGCCTCAATTGCAAGTTTGTGGGTATTTTGAATCTAAATTACATTTTGTAATTATTTTCAATCTAAATTGCATTTTGTAAGTATTGTCCATCCTAATGAGAAGTTTGAATCTACCATACATTTTGTAAGCAATTTTAATTGCATTTTGTATTTTCAACCTACCCCGCTTTGTTCAAGTAGTTAAGTCTCAATTGCAATTTTGTGGGTATTTTGAATCTCCATTACATTTAGTGCGTATTTTCAACCTCATTAGCATTTTGTAAGTATTTTGATTTCACTTGCATTTTGTAGGTATTTCGACTGTACGTTGCATTTTGTACGTATTTTGGACTTAACCTACATTTTGTGCATATTTTTCAATCTATTCCTTTTGTGAGTATTTTCGTTCGAAATTCCCTTATGTACGTATTACCGCTCACAATTCGGTGAGTAGTTTCAATCTGAGTTCCTTTTGGAAGTATTTTCCCTGCTACATAAGGCATAGTTGTTGGGGCTCACTGTCTATTTTATCTAAACCATTTTCGTTTCATCCATAGTAGTGAGCTGTTTTTTCCTTCATCCTTTCATTTCACGCCATTTAATTTCATCAGGGGCCGATAACCTCGATGTTAGGCCCCTTAAAACAACAATTATCATCATCATCATCATGTTTTTATTAATCCTGCTTGGAGCTGTGCCAGTTTTGTGGATTCAATTGTTGAGTCTCGTTTTTAAATTTATCATTACCTTGAATATTTTGAACATCATATTTACGGGGTGGGATTTTCTGAGAGAATCGCCTTTTCTCTGGAATAATATTTAATGAAAATTTTGTAGGGTAATGGTCAGAATCCAGTGCTAACCCCTTAAGGACTTTAAGTTTCATTATTTCGAGAGTATTTACTCTGGAGATCAGCTCATGGTCCAATTGATATTCTCCTAACAGTGGGTTAGGTGACACCCACGTCTTGGACTGAGAGGTTTTCTTTTTGAAAAATGTTGATTTGAAGAATAAGTCATGGTTCTTGCAGATTTCAAGAAGACGCATACCATTCCGATTGGTCTGATTATGTCCTGACCATTTACCTACCCAATATCTATATTTTTTTTCTTTACCATTTTTGGCATTAAAATCACCCATAAGTATTTTAACATGATTCCTCGGGATTTTTTGAAGTATATCATCTAATTGGTTCAAAAATTCTTCGACTTCCTACAGCCTTTCTGTTGGTGATATTAGTTGTGGCATGTCCATTAATGAGAGTGTAAATTTTGTTTGCTGATTTTATTGTCATGGTGGAGGGTCGACCGGAGGGTGAGTGGAAGGTTGTAACTGAATCAAGTAAGGAATGATGGACTATAAATCCAATACCAAATTGTGGGCAATTTTTCATAGCTCGTTCTCCTGGCTTCCCTTTGTAAATCCTGTAACCTTCAGAATTGAAAGGATATTCATCTGTAAATCTAGATTCTTGAAAAAGCAATAATCTTGATTTTACGTTCTTGTGATTTGTCTAAAATGGATTTGAGTTTCCCCATCTTCAAGAGAGAATTTACGTTAAACGTCATTAGCCAAATCTTTGACTTAGGTTTAATTTTCTTACGGGTTGTCGAGGTACTCCGACTTATCTCATCGTACACGTCTGTGGTCTCCCCAGAATCCGAATAGACCACTTGCGGTTTTTATCCGTGGGATTTGACCCACTGGGGTAAGTTGTTTTTGAACGTGCTACATCCATGTTGATTAACTTGGATTAGGGATTTGACTAGAATTGAGGTTCTAGTCGGGTTAAGCTCAGAGTTCCACTTCTGAGTGTTATTAATCAGCCGCCACTAACATGTGGAACAGACGCTGTCGGAGTATCGCCACTAACATGTGGAACCGTCATATCCCTAAGACTGATATATGGCCTCCATATACCTTTTACTCATTAACCCGTTCTAAATTACCTTTTGTAGGCCATGGTTAGTAACCTCAAAACAAAAAGCAAGCTCTGTAACCTACTGAAGTTTCGGATACAGGACACTCAATAATTTAGGAGCGACACTATAAGCAATCTCCAAGAATTTTGTATCATGGCGCTCGAAAATTAAGGTGGATCCTATAGACGAGTGTATATGGAAATAGAGGGTAGGTAACACGCACACCATGAAGGAAATAAGATTCTACCAGGATTTATTGAGCATATTTCTTTAGTCAGTTCTACAGGCACTTTTGTAAGTATTTTCTATCTAAATTGCATTTTGTAAATATTGTCAATTCAAATAACAGTACAGTATGTATGTAGTTAGTTGTAGTTGTAAGTAGGTAGTTAGTTTGTCTATTAGATATATGTCATTGTTCTATTAGACTGTGGTGTGTGAGTGTGTCTGGTAACAGTTGAATTGTTTATTAGTTATAGTTCATTGTTTCAGTAGACCTTGATGTGTGATTGCATGTGAGTGTGTTTGGTGACAGACTGTTTTAGTGGTAGTATTTGTTGTTGGTGGAACTTAAGTATTTTTTCGTTAGTAGAATTTTGGTATTTAATTGTTAGTACAGTAGAAGGTTAGTATTTTTGTTAGTGGAATTGCTCTTTACTTATTCTGAAAGGGAGTAGCAGCCTTTCAGAATAAATCAATTCTTTACTAGTCTTATAGACGGTTAAGATATTGATAATGTAAGCCAAATAATGGCTACACTGCGTCCTGCTGCACGGCTGAAAGCAACGGGAAACTACAGCCGTTTGCTATTCCCGAGGATATGCACCTCTCTATGCATAAATACATGTGATGATGGCCTCCTCCCTTGTAAAATTTCAATCCGGAGGTAAACTAGTCCCCCGTTCGGATCTCCGGGTGGGGACTACTCGAGAGGGGGTTAACATCACAGAAGTGACAAAGAGGAAATCTGACATTCTACGGATCGGAGCGTGGAATGTTAGAAGTCTGCTAGGAAATGGAAGGTTAGAAAATTTAGAAAGGGAAATGGATAGGTTGAGGTTGGATTTGGTTGGGATTAGTGAAATGCGCTGGCAGGAAGAACAGGACTTTTGGTCAGGAGACTATAGGGTCATTAGCACTAAATCAAACAATGGCCAAGCAGGGGTTGGCCTCATATTGAGTAGGAAACTTGGACAGCGGGTGGAATATTATGAGCAATATAGTGAACGGATTATTGTAGCAAAAATAAATACTAAACCTACCTGCACCACAGTGGTACAAGTCTATATGCCTACCAGTCAAGCTGATGATGAGGATGTTGAAAAGGTCTACGAAGAAATAGACGAAATTCTGAGGTATATCAAGGGTGATGAAAATGTTATAGTAATGGGAGATTGGAATGCTGTGGTAGGAAAAGGGAGAGAAGGGAAGATAGTAGGAGATTTCGGATTAGGTGAAAGGAATGATCGAGGAAGCAGGCTGGTAGAATTCTGCACTGAGCATGAGTTGGTCATAGCTAACACCTTATTCAATAACCACAATAGAAGAATATACACATGGATGAGACCTGGAGATACAGGGCGTTACCAAATCGACTTCATTATGGTCAAGCAGAGGTTTCGAAACCAGATTTTGGATTGTAAAACATATCCTGGTGCTGACATAAACTCTGACCACAATCTGGTTGTAATGAAATGCAGATTAAAGTTGAAGAAATTGAAGAAAAGTCAAAAGCCAAAAAGGTGGGCAATAGACAGACTGAAAGCGAAGGATGTAAACGAAAGATTCAAGAAGAGTATAAAGGAAGGACTAATGAAAAACCCTAAACAAACTTCAATTGCAGACGAATGGGCACTTTTGAGGAATGAAATAACAAAATCCGCAGAAGAAAACATTGGTAGGAAAGAGAGAATAGGTAGAAAACCGTGGATCACTCAGGATATACTCGAATTGATGGATGAAAGGCGGAAGCACAAGAATGTAAGAGATGAAAAAGGGAAAGCAGAATACAGACGTCTGAGAAATGAGGTTAACAAGAAGTGCAAGGAAGCGAAAGAAGAATGGTTGAAAGAGAAATGTGCTGGTATAGAAAATTGTCTGAAATTAGGAAAAGTAGACACAGCTTATCGAAGGATTAAGAATACTTTTGGGGAAAAGAAGACTAAGTGCTGTAATATTAAGGACACAAATGGAAAGCCTCTAACAGATAGGGAAGAAAAGGTTGAGAGATGGAAAGCTTACATAGAGAGTTTGTATAAGGGAAAGGAGATTGAGAATCATGTAATGGAAAGAGAGGACGAAATTGATGAGGATGCGAAAGGAGATTTAATATTGAGATCAGAATTTGATAGAGCTTTGGAAGACTTAAGCAGGAACAAAGCACCAGGTATAGATGATATACCGATCGAGTTGCTACGCTGCATAGGAGAGGAAGGTCAGATCAGGTTATTTCACTTGGTGTGTAGGATTTATGAGACAGGTGAGGTACCCCCTGATTTCAAGAAGAATGTAATCATCCCTATACCAAAGAAAGTGGGAGCTGACAGATGTGAAGATTACCGTACAATTAGCTTGATTACTCATGCTTCAGAGATCCTGTCTAGAATAATTTACAAGAGGATTGAGAGCCAGATAGAAACGGAGTTGGGTGAAGACCAGTTTGGTTTCAGGAGAAATGTAGGAACAAGGGAAGCTGTACTAAGTCTTAGGCTGATTTTGGAAGGTAGAATAAGGAAAGATAAGAGAACGTTCATGGCTTTTGTAGACTTAGAAAAGGCTTTTGATAACGTTGATTGGACTAAATTGTTTGACATTTTGAAATCGATTGGAATAAAGTACAGGGATAGGAAGGTGATATACAATCTATACAGAAACCAGACAGCAGTCATTCGAGTTGAAGGACATGAGAGAGAAGCTGGTATTCAGAAAGGTGTAAGGCAAGGCTGCAACTTATCACCCATACTTTTCAATCTTTACATTGAACAAGCAATGAAGGAAATTAGAGAAAAATTTAAAGTGGGAGTGAAGATTCAAGGAGAAATAATTTCAACTCTGAGATTTGCTGATGACATCGTCATCTTGGCCAACAAGCCTGAGGATTTGAATGAGTTTTTGAATGGTATGGACTCCGTCTTACGGAAAGAATTCATGATGAAAATTAATAAATGTAAAACAAAAATACTGGAATGCAGCCGAAATAAATCAGAAACCTCTATGGAGATCAAATTGGCAGGTGAAAAGCTGAAGGAAGTAGGAGACTTCTGTTACTTAGGAAGCAGAATAACCAATGATGGACGAAGCAAAGAGGATATAAAAAGTAGGTTGGCTCAGGCAAGGAAAGCCTTTCTACAAAAAAGGAATCTGTTGACATCGAATATAGATTTAGGTATTAGGAAGTCATTTTTGAAAGCCTTTGTCTGGAGCGTGGCGCTCTATGGAAGTGAAACTTGGACTATTGGTGCAGCAGAAAAGAGGAGAATTGAAGCATTTGAAATGTGGTGTTACAGGAGAATGATGAAGATCAGATGGGTAGATAGGGTTACAAACAAAGAGGTATTAAGGCGAGTGGGAGAGGAGAGATGTTTCTGGCGACTGCTAATGAAGAGAAGAGATAGGTTGGTAGGACACATACTAAGACACCCAGGAATAGCAAGCTTAGTTATGGAAGGAAGGGTCGAGGACAAGAACTGTAGGGGTAGACCAAGGTTAGAATATGTTAAACAGATTGCCTCGGATGTAGGGTGTGGTAGCTATGTAGAGATGAAACGATTAGCTCAGGACAGGGAGGCATGGAGATCTGCATCAAACCAGTCAAAAGACTGAAGACTCAAACAACAACTTTTTCCCCTGAGTCAGTCGGTTAGGACACTTTCTCTACATTATTCCCCAGAATTTCACCCCACCCCATTGGCCCCTTAAATTAATTTATGAAAAAACAGTCGAAAACCGATTTACTTACTTTTTAAGCTGATTTTTTTTGGCTGAGTTTCAAATTTCTCGCCTCTGTCGTTTAAGAGATAGGCCTGCACGCTCCATTAGGAATCCTTCAACCCCCACTTTTCAGCCCTTTCACCTCATAATAATACACCACATCGAAAAACGCTTAGACACATGTCTGCGTATTTTTAATGATTAGTTTATATGCCGAGTATCACATCCACAAATGAAACCACTCGTGAGATATTGATAATCAATGAAATGCAGGTTTAACCCCCTTAAGACCCCTTTAGAACCCGAATATCCAAAAAACCTCCCTTAGTGTACGGTTTTAACATACAACGAACATATCCCCGAAATGTCATGTTTCCAACTTCAATATTTTTGGCTGGGTGAGTGAAAGAGTCAGGACATTTCCTTTCAATTTTTTTTTTCTTCAGAATTTCACCCCTCCCGATGAACCCCTTCAAATTGATTGAAAAACAAACTGTCGAAAAGCTATTTACTTACTTTAAAGCAGTTTTTTTCCCCTGAGTTTGATGAGTGAGTGAGTCAGTCAATCAGTTAGGACACTTTCTTTCCTGTCCCCCCGCCCCCCCCCCCCCCGAATTTCACCCCTCCCCATGGGCCCCTTAAATTGGGTTTATGGAAAAGCGGTCAAACACATATTTACTTATTTTTATGCTGATTTTTTCCGCTGAGTTTCAAACTCCTCGCCTATGTCGTTTAAGAGATACACGCTCCGTTAGGATTCTTTCAATCCCCACTTTTCACCCCTTTAACTTCATAAACACATCGAAAAACCCTCAGACACGTGTCTTGTTACTTTTTAATGATAAGTTTATATGCCGTGTATCACATCCCCCAATGAAACCATTCGGGAGATATTGTTATTCAATGAAATGCAGGTTTAACCCCCTTAAGACCCCTTTAGAACCTGAATATCCGAAAATCCTCCCTTAGTAGACGGTTTTGACATACAATGAACATATCCCCAAACTGTCATGTTTCTAACTTCAATAATTTTGGCTAGGCGATGATGAGTGAGTGAGTAAGTGAGTGAGTCTGGCCATTTCCTTTCAATTTTCTTTTTTCAGAATTTCACCCCTCCCCATGAACCCCTTAAATTTGATTTATGAAAAAAAAACTGTCGAACATCTATTTACTTACTTTAAAGCAGCTTTTTCCCCCTGAGTTTGATGAGTGAGCCAGTCAGTCAATCAGTTAAGACACTTTCTTTCCTGTTTCCCCCCCCCCCCCAGAATTTCATCTCTCCCCATGGGCCCTTTAAATTGGATTTATGAAAAAACTGTCAAACACATATTTACATCTTTTTTATGTTGATTTTTTTTTCGCTGTGTTTCAAACTCCTCGCTTATGTCGTTTAAGAGACACACGCTCCGTTAAGAATCTTTTAATCCCCACTTTTCACCCCTTTCACCTCATAATATACACCACATCGAAAAACCCTCAGACACATGTCTTCTTATTTTTAATGGTGAGTTTATATGCCGAGTATCACATCCCCCCATGAAACCAATCGGGAGATATTGCTATTCAATTAAATGCAGGTCTACCCCCTTAACACCCCTTTAGAACCTGAATAGCCAAAATTTCTCTCTTAGTGGGCATTTGCGGCCCTTGAGGAAGCTGCATACCAGATTTCATTCCAATCCGTTCGGTGGTTTCTGAGATTTCGTGATGAATAAATGAGTGAGTGAGTGAGTGAGTGAGTGAGTGGTATTTGACAAATATATAGTAGAAAGAAGATAGTGTCAAGTCTTTGTTATGCTAAACTCGGTTGACAGTGCTGTGTGAGCAGTTGAGTAACTAACGGGATTTCAAGTAAAGATCCTCATTTTCTATACCGGTAGTGCTGAGCGCAATTGGCATCAAGTCGGCCGTGTCTCGACTTGAGCTATGTTGCCATGGAAACTATCTGCCTTGCCATTCCTTCATGAGTATATTTTATGATTTGATTAGCCTGTTTTTGAGTGAAAAAGGGCCGAAATCAGAAGAATGAGAAAGACTATCGAAAATTCATGTAGCCAGCGGTTCCTTCTGGGTCCTAAACTATGCGTATGCAAAATATGGTTGAGATTGGTGGAACAGTGTAGATTTGTATACGGAACCAACCCACCCACATACATACATACATACAGACTTTCACTTTTATATATAAGATATAACAAAATAGTGTAGACATCATGATTCCTGAAGTTAGTCACGTGGACTATCCTCAAAAGGATCCAGACTAGCCACGGAGTCTGTGCTGAATCACTCTTTAAATGGGTTAAAATCCCTTCTCCCCTATGTGACTGCAGTGCTCCTTCACAGTCAGTTCACCACATTGTTCATGAATGCCATAGAAGAGCATATCAGGTTAATCGGTCTGACTTCCTGTTGGTAACACCTCCAGCTTTACAATGGATACAGAATTTAGATTTAAAGATACAAGACTGCCTTGTCATGTGTCCCTGTAAATATGTATATATCAATGTATATGTGTATATAATTATCCTGCTTGCTTTTTGTTTGTATGTCATACGATAAATAAATAGTCACAATAATTATTCAATAGAACATAGGTTAACATACTTAAACTACATTAATAACAACGCAACAACTCTAGAAGTGAGCAATAATATGTGTAAATAAAATTGACACGTCACACAAGTGTCTACAAACTTATGTAATCTTAACATTGTATATATATTTGTGCATAAGTGTAATTTGGTGGCGTAGTTGGTAGCATGCTGAACTGCTGTGCCCAAGATAGCGGGTTCAAACCCGGCCGAAGTCGTCGGATTTTTTAAGAGCGCTAAAAATCCTTCAGTATGCCTTCCTTCGGAGGGGAAGTAAAGCCGACGGTCCCATGTCATAGATTTATGGCATGTTAAAGGTCCTTTCACAGACTAAACTTGTGTAAAGCTAAATTGTTAGGTTAGATTTCGTCGGAACGCTCTATCAAAGTTCCAACGTTCACCACTAGGTATCATTGATATCTGGTAGCGAAAGTTGGAACTACTTGAAATTGAACGAAACATGTAGCCCACCCTAATAAGGGTGTCCGCTGGAAGCAGCTACAGACTCAGGTGAGCCGAAGATATCCTCGGACACTCCCGGCACTAAAAGCCATACGATAATTAAATAAATAAATAAATAAATAAATAATCGTACATTAATTAAGCCCAAGTGAGCAGGATCTAAAGATGATCACTTAACGGTTGAAACATGTCATCCAATTAAGTAGTTCCCCCCCCCAATTTTTGTACATAAAAGCGTGTTATTTTTTGATAAATATCGTATGTAATATTTCTCATGTTAGGGCATATAAATGCTTGTTTTCCCTCGTAATGTAATTGGGCACAATTTATGTAAACCAGCTGGAAAGCTTACTTTAATAGTAAATGAATGGGTGAAGGTCCATAAGTGAAACATCATCGATAACAATCTGGTTGCAGTTAGATTTGATCGTAGGATGAATTCTTGGTTTAAAGTTATTACAAGAGTGAGACCAAGCTGTAATATATTTTCATAGTCCTTTATTTTATATAGGCTATGGATCATTTGCACCAGAGCATATTTAAATAGGCTGGGTGGTGTATGCTGATTACTTGGTTGTAAGGACAGACTCCGTCGAATGCTTACAAGCTAACATGTTAGAACATGAACGGAAATGTAGGGAATGTGCTATGAAAATCAGCATTTCATAAACGAAGTTTATGTCGGTAGAAAAGAAATACAAAATAATTAAATGCCAGATTGGAGGAACTAAATTGGAGCTGGTCCACCATTTTAAGTACTTAGGCGGTGTATTCTCTCAGGTTGGAAGTATGGGGAATGAAATAGAGTCGAAGTGCAGATAATACAACGCAGTGAGTTCTCAGTTGCAATCTACAGTATTCTGGAACAAAGTAGTTGGTGTAGCGATTGAAACCCCATGTGGTTACAGTGTTTATAGGATAAGAAATGGCGTTTGCTGGGAGTGCAGTGCATTGTCATAATAGATCTCTATGAAATAAGGTAGGAGGGGGCCATGTTTTAGTAAGTTCTTATCTGTGTATATTTTCTTTTTACGATGGTGTATTGTTTTTGTTTTTAGTCTATGACTTTGTTTTATGTGTTAGGTCTGATTATTGGTTTTCATGGAGGTTGGACAAAGAATATGAGAGAGGATAGTCCTGGTAAAAATGAATGATAATGATACTAATGTGAAAGATTGAATTAATGGGAGAGAACAGGGGGTATGGATTATCAAGTTTATTGTGAGTAAATATGAATATGAAAAAAATCCACAGCCTGCTTCCAGTCTCAGACCGGGTCAGGAATGGAATGAATGAAGCCCCCATCTAGCGGCGAGGATATGAACTGTGCCGGCTGCCGAGGCCTGACGCACTCCTCTGGGGCAATGATTAAATGAATGACAGATGAAATGAAATGATAGTGGAGAGTGTTGCTGGAATGAAATTTTGACAGGGAAAACCGAAGTACCCGGAGAAAAACCTGTCTGCCTCCGTTTTGTCCAGCACAGATCTCACATGGAGTGACCGGGATTTGAACCACGGACCCAGCGGTGAGAGGCCGGCGTGCTGCTGCCTAAGCCACGGAGGCTAAAGTAAATATGAATATGATTATTTAAATTAATCTTCCTATGTGTCCAAACACGCACGGCCCCTATAACCTCAACGAAACCCCTTGTACTGTTACACGATGAAACTCTCACTACATCTTTCAGTATTTAGACCAAACTTGCTGTATGGAAGCGAAGGCTGGGTAGATTCAGGATATCTCATTCATATAGCTGTAGGTAACTTGAAATGAGGGTAGCACAAGTGATTGTTGAAACAAGTAGATGTTAACACTGAAAAGAAGGTACTCCTTATAAAAAGTTAAAGGGTAAGTTAGTAATGAACACGTTAGACGAGACTGATCACATGAGTTAATTCAGATGGTGGGGTCATGGGAGAGGAGAGAGTATCTAGAAGATTAATGAACTCAGCTATAAAGGGGAAGAGAAGTAGAGGTAAGGGGCAAATGACATCGCTGTTCTTCCCCTTAAAACTCAAATAATGAACAAAATAAATTAACTAACTAGAAATTGAGGAAGGCCTAGGAGGCGATGGTTATATTCAGTTAACTATTTCAAGATGAGAGGTGCAGGAGCAGAGGTCGCAGTGCTAACTGCCAGTAGGGTAATATGGAGGTGGCTCGTTCGAAAACAGAGGGTTGCAGACTAGATTGTACGCAGAAATTCATAATGGTCTCATATAGAAATTAATTAAATCTATATACTGTACCCGTTTTTAACGGAGGATGCTCAGTCAGACCTCGGCTTGGCTACTGCGGGTCGAGGCGCGTTACGTTCCCTCCACCCTGACTTAACATCCGATATGTAGGCACAATAAGGTTGACAAAATTTCAGGAAAAACTCAACATTATAATTTAAAATAATTATTTATTCAATAAAAGAAAAATCAATTCACTCAAAACATGTAAACCACAAAAGAAAATCACTTGGAATTTCCTTTTCAAGTGTCACACAAAAATAATCAATTCAAAAACATATAAAATTTAACTCACTTGGGATTGTCTCTTCAAGTAGTATTCATTTCAAAAAATAGATTCACGACTAGAATCACTAAAATTCACTGTAATGTCATTTCATTGTTCTGTGAAATTTCGCGGATACTTTGTTTTGCTTAAATTCAATCATAAATATTTATTTAAATTTTATTTCACTGAGGCGTCGAGCGCGCCTATCATTTAGATCTAATACTTTCTCCAAGGCTTTGGATATTTATATTCGTTTCAATTTACCCTTCAGGGTTTCTTTACTATTTATGTTACTTTAATATCTGTTTATTCACCCTTTATTTAGTCCTTTGGACCTTCAAAACAACTCTTCTCAAAGCCTTAGATGTTAAACATAATACCATACTGTACAAAAACATGCCATGTCTGTTGATCGAACTCGTAACTCTCCAGTTTCCCTCCATGCATCTAGGTGACTTTGTTTTGTGCTGTACTGTGCATTGTACTGTTTTTTATTGTGGGATATTTATTTATAACAATGTTCCATTATTCCTTAACCCGTTATTTATTTATTCATGAAAGAAGGAATTTTTTTATCAATAATTTATTTT
The DNA here is from genome assembly GCA_946902985.2 of Meconema thalassinum. Classification (NCBI taxonomy): domain Eukaryota; kingdom Metazoa; phylum Arthropoda; class Insecta; order Orthoptera; family Tettigoniidae; genus Meconema; species Meconema thalassinum. The sequence goes on from OX336391.1 coordinate 223,625,620, forward strand.
TTACCAATCCGTCAATCTTTTATATAGCCTTTTAAACCTTGACTTGGGATGACATTTTCATCCCCATAACAACAATTCTACAATTAGTTTTACTTGCACCCTTCGTTTTAAATATTATAATTTCCGTGTAATAATTTCCTTTCCATTATTCTCGGCGAGCCCCTAGTTTACGGCCGGACTCATTAAGAGGTTTCATCTTTCTCCCCACAAGGGCAAGGTCGTCTACACAAGCCGTCCCCTTCTCCTGTGGTGCTCGACAATAAGATTTACGATAGCTGGCCGACACTTCCTGCACTCATGCCAGGGTAGCTTTTAACCATAAAGTTTCCAAGATTTAAAATTCACTTCAATACGGATATTTACTCCGTCCAATTATTATTATTATTCTTTCGTTCCCAGGATATTGAATTTTTGATTCGGAGAGGCTATATGGTAGTTTATTATTATAACCTTTTCACGACGCTGATAACAACAATACTTCATTTCAACAATGCCTCACGACAACAATGCCTATCATATTGCAACAATACCTAGCTGGGATATTCATCCTACAGCGGGAGTTACAACAATATACGATTCATTCAAGTTTTAGTGGGAATTTATACCTCCACGATACAACAATATACGACGATTTATTCAACTTTTAGTGGGAATTTATACCTCCACAATACAAAAATATACGACAATTCATTCAACTTTTAGTGGGAATTTATACCTCCACGATACAACACTATACGACGAATCGTTAGGCAAAAATATACGAGGCTTCTATAATATATTCAGTGGGAATTTACCTCCACGCATTTCGACGATTTTTACTACATTTCCATCTCGCGAATCATTCTATTCTGGCTTAACGCATATTTATATTCAACTTTACTATACTTTATCATTTTTATTGGCCCTTACGGCAATGAAAATTGCTTGGATACTTTACAACAATAGCCTGATTTCGGTATTCCTACAATTTAATTTTACAACCATGGCACAGTGGCCTAACAGGTAATACATTGGTCCTTGGATATTTTATTTTTACCATTTACTTGGATATTTATCATTTCTTTAATTTATAAACATATTATTTCTCGCTCGAATTTTTACTTTGAGTTTCTAGACGCGGATCATTTAATATAACTTTATTCCCCTTTGGATTATTATTTCTTGTATTCTTATTCACATTGTTTACTCAATCTTGTTATAACATTTTATTCTCTTGGCATCTGTTATTTGATATACAAATTAATCCTTTTTATTTAACTTATCTCTTTGATTTATATTTATTATGGTGCGTATTTTACTCATAATTTAGGCAATAATTTCAGCCATTTGAACCATTACTTTATTCCTTCTTAAACATTTGTTTTTTATTTATCACATATTTCGTTACCGGGCTTTATTTCTTTATTTTAACTAATCCCAATAATGCTATATTTCCACCGAGGCGGTCCTCGTGATTAACCATCATCTTTTTCAATATTTCAATTTTTTGCATATTTATATTTTCAATGAGTCATTCGTCTAACTCCCTAGTCGACGAATGTCTCAATTGATATTAGCACAGTACAACACAAAGACATATTAATAATGTTTCATCAACTCGCCCAGGCGACGACTCCATTCCCAGACAGATTCACCCATCGTCTGGATATCTTAGTTTTCCTTTTCATGCTGGCTGCGTGGCTCAGGGGTAACGTTCTCGCTTGCTGGGCCCGAGGTTGCAGGTTCGTATCCTGGCGCAGTCAGCTGGCATTTGAGGGTGCGCAAATGCGAGGGAGCCGTGTCCGTAGATTTACTGGCAAGTTAAAGATCCCCTTCGGGGCAAAAGCCTGTTTAGTTAAAAGGGACGTAAAACCAATAACATTATTATTATTTATCTTCCTTTTCAACACTTTTTCCTGACATTTCTACACTACACTTATTTATAATTTTCATGACACTTAAAACATATTGTAACACGCTGACATTATAGAAATTTCAACACTAAAACACTTTTTCTTCTAGCACACACCCATATCTCAAAGCTTTGTCACTGATTTCTCGCATTGGATGGTCCATGACGATACCTCGCGTTTCTGCTTTGGACGTGCTAATTGGCTTCTTCCTCGTTTACCGACGTTCCTGATTCCTGTTCTCCATGAAAGTTTCTAATCCGCATTCCTGCTCACTCGATCCTATTTCTGCCTGAATATAAATGTTCCTCGTGTTTACCCTCACTCGTTTCGTGATCTTTCTTCGTTCTACTAATATAGTTCCTAGCTTGTTTATCTCGTATTTTTGATGCTTTATCTTGAGTATTGAACCCGCAGTCTTCTAGGTCCCTACTCATATACTTCGTGATTTATACTCGTTGGTATTATTTCTTTCTAGGATTCGCTGTTTATGTTGTCTTTCTTTGACGTAGTGGATTTATATTTCGTGTCCCTGAGACACCGATTTATAATTTTTAAATATTGTCTTTTCAAAATTTAATGTTCCGTATCTATCACTCTTATTTCGCGTCTTTCTGTATACTTTCAGCTTTGCGTATTTAATTATACTGGCCCGCACTTTAGACGGTATTAGTGTTCCTTCACTTGACGCTATGTAACTGATTTTCGTCGCGAATTTTACTTGATCGAACGCCAGGCGCTATAGTGATCAACTTTGAGTAACGACACGATGACCCGTAGGTTCTGTTACGGTGACTATGATGTACTTAATGATCTCATGCTGCGATCCAGCATCTTTCCTAAATCGTGAGCTGAAATGTGTCGACCAACACCCGACCTCTCAAAGGTTCGTTGTAGAACTGAGTACTATTGCGGAACAGCACGGCTTCCTTCAGAAGTCCGTTGTCGACTGAATGACTGACTTTCGTACGGCCTCATATTTATACTAGTTTATCAAAACGTAGTTTCCTCACGCAAGTGCGGAGTCTATTCTCCACGTTTGAACCCCTCTTTCCTTGAAACTTTATTTGCATATGTAAAACATGTTTATTTTGACGTTCATGTCGTGAGGAATCCCATTTAATCGTCTACTTATTTTTAATTAATTAAAAAGGTTATTATGCTCCCTCCGTGGCCAGTGGAGTGGTACATCCAATCTCCGTATCCCTGCGTTTTAATTGACGATGACGCCACTGCTGATGCAGCAATTTAAATCTCTGTCAGCAACCAGGACTACCAACCTCAAAGCAGACCTAGTCCCTGTGAATGTTTTAACGCATGATAACAATGTAGTATATTATCTGATCCATGTTGTCCCCTAAGACTGATTCCCTACTGTCGGGGATTTTTATAACTTCCATATGATTTTATCGCAGCCTCAGCTCTAATCGGAGCCAGCCTGAATCATGCAATAGTCGTTATTCACTAGGTTCAATCACATTAAATCTGTCTGTGATACACTCATAAATTTGATAAACATTGCTTGCCCAAAGGGTTTTTAATGATTCCTTGTTGACATCTTAACAGCTCTTGAGTTTGCAGAACTTTCCTTATCTGTTGATATTTTCTTGACACTTATCGTCGATTATAATGTTTATGGCTTCCATAATTGCTCCTAATCTCGCATCTGGGTGGCTTGAGTCACGTACGGCCTGCATAACATTTTACAATATTCCATCCCCGGAGGGCTTAAATCGTCCTCTCATCTTACATATCCAGCGTTCGACCCTTGGGCCAAATCTTCAGCTGGGCACAATACATAAAGTACAAAGTTTGTCTGTATGTTTGTCTGTCTGTTTGTCTGTTATGTATACAAATCTCCACCGTTCCACCGTTTTGAACAAAAATTTGTATACTTACCCTTTGGATCCATGCGAGTAACCCTGTCAACTTTAAATTTCGGTCAGACCAATCCAATCCCAAGATTTAGGCCTTTCCGCACAAATCTACACCATTTCACCGATCTGAACCAAAATTTGTATATTTACCCTTTGGAATCCTGCAAGTAAACTGTCCAATTATACTGTAATTTTTGACAGACCACTCCATTCCCCGCATTTAGGCCCTTTGGCACAGATCTACACCGTTTCACTGAACTGAACCAAAGTTTGTATACTTACCCTTTGAAACCCTGCGGGTAACACTGTCCACTTGAAATTTCGTAAATACCACTCCATTCGCTGCATTTAGGCCCTTTGGCACAAATCTGTACCGTTTCATCGATCTGAACCAAAATGAGTATACTTACCCTTTGGAACCCTGCGAGTAACACAGTCTACATGAAATTTCGGACAGACCACTCCATTCCCTGCATTTAGGCCCTTTGGCTCAAATCCACACCGTTTTACCGATATGAACAAAATTTGTATACTTACCCTTTGGTACCCTGCGGGTGACACTATCCACTTTAAATTTTGGACAGACCACTCCATTCCCTGCATTTAGGCCCTTTGGAACAAATCTACACCGTTTCACCGATCTGAACCAAATTTTACATACTTACCCTTTGGAACCCGAGGAGTAACACTGTATACATGAAATTTCAGACAGACTACTCCATTCCCTGCATTTAGGCCCTTTGGCAGAAATCTATATCGTTTCACCGATCTGAACAAAATTTTACATACCTTGGCCTACCCCCTTGGAACTCAGTGGGTAACACTGCCCAATTTAAATGTCGGAAAGTTCACTCCTTTCACTGCATTTAGGTCCTTTAGTTCAAATTTGCACCGTTTCACCTAATTGCACCAAATTTTACATACCCTTTCAAAACCCTGCTGATATTTTGGAGAATCTTCTCCATTCCCTACATTTACATTAACAGACAAGAGGAACTTGAAAACCACATTCTAAGGCCCCAGAACCATTCATGTCCGTAATAGTGTAACTGTAAGAATATATTATTAAGTATATTGTTGGCTGGCAATGCAGGCTGCATCACGCCGCCCCTACCCATGTTTTGGTGCAGTATTGCAAAAATAGTTACATCTTGCGCTGCTTATAAATTGCAGTCACGGGAAGAAATTAGTGCAAAAAGAATTCGTAGTCCCCTTAAAACAGTTATCATAATAAAAATATTATGCCTCTGTATAAGGGCGATGGTGTTGGTGCAGTACATTGAGGTTATCAAATGCAATAATCGTTGGTGCTTTCAAATTTACTTTCATTTATTCCGATCATCCTTGAGCGCTATGTGGCGATAAATATCACTATTGCTACCTCAGGAGCACGGGACAGCCGACGTTTTCTTAAGTGCTCTGATTTTTTTATGGCGCTATGCGACAAATGACGACACTGTTGGTCTCTACATTTCTTACAGCCAATGAGATATAGGCCCTAGGCAGTGTCTTTTATTTCACTTACTCCTCTTTCTAAGCATATTTTTCAATTCGTTTTTAAATTACATGTGTCAGTTTTGTAGTTAGTAAATAGCCGTTTCCCTGTTCATTATTATAATTACGGGAAAAAATCTGGATGTTACGTCCATTGTACTGTACTACTTATCATTCGCACTACCACCACCACAAAAAGTTATATTCTATATATTTTTTCTGTTAGTTTAAGTATCATGTGCCAGTTCTGTAGTAGTATTCATTATCATCCGTAAAACAAATAAATCTCCCGGGCGAAGCCGGGCACTACTGCTAGTTACTGATAATACTGATAGCTATACGTTGTATTGGGATGGTACTAAGATGACAGATCAAGCATTTACCAACGAGTTTGGTTTTTGTTGATAAGCATCTAAGTTACCTACAACTATACATGTGATGATCCCAAACAATTGTTATAGCCTATTCAAACGAATCATGTTGTAAACATCACAAAATTTGCAGAGCTGGGACATTTTATTAAGAAGCAATGGATAGTAAGAAGCAAGTACGAAGAGTTACTATCTCCAGAGCTTGTGAAATTCCCAACTGCTTACAGAAGTGTCTCCAAGAACTGAAGTTGGTTCCACGTCTTTATAACTTCTGCAAATTCCAGTTATTCTTACTGCTATTCATGGGAAGTAGGAAGACAACAGGAGTGGCAGAGTTTTAGTGCTATGATAGAATGGGTTGAAGAAGCTGAATATCATTCTTCGCAGAACCTAATCCTTGTGATATATTGAATATTCAGTATTATGTTTGTGTATTACCAGCAAATATTCTGAGAGAGTGTAAGCGCAAACGTAAAATAAATCTATAATAATATATCAAAGTCTAATGGTGTCTGTCTGTTTGTTTGTTACTCATTCTTGCAAAAAACTACTCAACCGATTTAACTGAAATTTTGCATGAACAAAGTACATATATCAGGAAAAATATAGGATTATTTACGTTTAGAAATGTTTCAGTATGGTGGTGAAAGTTGCGTTTCATTTCAGTACCATGTGCTGAAGCGTCCCACCCGGCAAACATCTATCCTTGGCAGGGTATTTCCCGTTGCCCATGCTCCTCACTGCTACATTTCGCTTTGGACTCAGGTTAGAACAATTTGAATCGTTTATTTCAGAAAGGGGTCAAGTGACAAAAATGTCACTTTGAGAAAAACAAAGAACACTTAAAATCTCATACAAAGATTCGTTATGGATCTTAAAATCTTACCATTAAAGCATTAAAGCCAGATTCCTAAAACGAGCCCTCTCGATCTCTAAATTCACAAGGAACAGCTACGCGTATAAAATAGCACGAGAGTCATTCTTCATAGAGGACATAAAACTCTGTTTCGGATTACCGGAAACACACGCATACAAAACAGTCATCAAGGAAAGACAGAACAAAGCCAACGATGTCCCAGAGCAAATAATGGACACAGAAGCGATGAAAACAGAAGCCTGGAAGGGACCGAACTATGAGCTTCGCCATCTGTGCACAAGATTCGCCGCCCACGGGTTCCATGGGAAGATATGTCGGAACAAAACATACCACGAACCGGAGAACGACTGCGTCTGTGAATTGTGCAACAAACCATGCCCCAAGTATCACTTGCTGAAATGTGGAAACAAAACCCAGCCGCTAAACACGCTAACAAAAGACTGGTGAAAAACAGAAGTAAATATGTAAACAAATGTTTGTAAATTAATGTACACATTGTGTTTAATAAATTATTTTTAAAAAAATCTTACCACAAATGTGCTTAGGTATTTGAAACGTAATAACACAAATTATATTTGTTTCACTTCTTTGCATCATGCAAAAAAAAGGAACTTATAATCTTTGTACTTGACACCTTTCTGCAATAAAGAAATATAACACGGATATTTTGTTAGCAAAACTAAGATATATTTTACGGTAATGTAATTAAAACGAATTGAATGTAAACCAGTTTATTTACATGTGAATTAGGTAACATTATTACCGGTAATGCAATAAAACCATTATTGTAACTAACGAAACCTGTTTAAAAATGGCTGGTACTTTCCTTTAACCCGATCAGTCACAATGTTCAAAGTCATATATTATCTGGTTGGTAGTACACCGATTTATTCGTCTTCTAACTCCACAGCACATTCTGAATGCGTAGTAGGCCATGCCAATATATCGTTGTGGAACTCATCATACCCAACATGGTAAGGTTTGAGGTCAGTGAGGGTTCTTATCTTCTTCACATTGATGGGAACCTGAAACAGAGCTGTTTGTAGGTCCTAGGCCAAAACTAGACACAGGGTACAAGAAGCACGGGCTGAAATATTAGAACAGAAACGAGTCATGCAGCGTCCTTTGACCCCTTTCTGTACTAAACGCAATTTTTAACACAATGCCTTAATGTAATAACAAGCCAGAACTTGACTCCTTTATGCACTAAAATCTGCGTCTACGCCTACAGAACATGTTCCCACAAGTAACTCATTTCATCATTATTTTGTCTCTTGACCCCTTTCTGAAATGAAAAGAAAATCCACAGCCTGCTTCCAGTCTCCGACCGTGTCAGGAATGGAATGAATGAAGCCCCCAGCTAGCGGCGAGGATACGAACTGTGCCGGCTGCCGAGGCCTGACGCACTCCTCTGGGGCAATGATTAAATGAATGACAGATGAAATGAAATGATAGTGGAGAGAGTTGCTGGAATGAAATGTTGACAGGGAAAACCGGAGTACCCGGAGAAAAACCTGTCTGCCTCCGTTTTGTCCAGCACAGATCTCACATGGAGTGACCGGGATTTGAACCACGGACCCAGCGGTGAGAGGCCGGCGTGCTGCCGCCTAAGCCACGGAGGCTCTCTTCTGAAATAAACGATTCAATTATAGTTTTTGGAGTCTAACTCTAATATACACACAAGTACATTTTTACCAGTACTAAGAACGGGAAAACAGTGAGCAACTAATAAATGAAATAAATTAAATACTTAAAATAAATAACAAGAAGTTCCGTGACGAACTAAAGAGCCTACTTTTCTTGAAATTTAACATTCATGCCAATGATTAATCTATATCAATCTATGACGAAATTAGGCTGGCAATATATAAATTTCAAATTAGTTCAAAATACTGTATACCTGGCATAATATAGCCTAATGTAGCCTAATAGAGCACTACAGTTGGCAGCCCTGGTGACTGAATATATTCTTAGTTCCATCTCTTAAGGTACAGAATACAAAATTTGGTTGAAGTCCAATGGATAGCATGGACGTTACGTGCAGTTAAACATTGGATCTAACAGCAAGCGTAAAATCATGTTGGCAACAATGTCATGCATGTATTGGTCAGAAATAATCTGAAATAATACGATCTATCGTTGTGCCAATTTTGAATGAAATCCATTAGTTAGTATAGAAGTTACATGCATTTTAAAATTGGACCTATCAGCAGACTCAGAATCATGTTGGCAGCACTGACGTATATAAGTTACTCCAAATTAATCTAGAGTGCCAGGTACTATACGTGTGCAAAGTTTAGAGCTATTAGCTTGCATATTTTCTGATATATTGATATTAGGGTAACAAAAAAGAGACAGTTGCCTTGGTTGCTCTTAAGAATACGCATAGTCATATCTGTTATGGTACACATAGCACATACGAAATTTGGTTGAAATCCAAATGATAGTAGAGAAGTAACATGTATTAGAATTTGGACTTCTCAGCAGGCTTAGAGTCATGTTGGTAGCACTGACGTATATATGTTACTCAAAATTCATATAGAATGTCAGGTACTATACGTGTGCATAGTTTAAAGCTGTCGGCTTGCATACTTTCTGATATATTGGTATTTGGATCAGATAAATTGAGAGCATTTATTAACAGTTGGTAGCCCTGGTGGATCTTAGGAATACGCTCAGTCATATCTGTTTATGTACATATAGCACATACAAAATTTGGTTGAATTCCAATTGATAGTGTAGAAGTTATATGCATTTAAATATTGGACCTATCAGCGGGCTTATAATCATTTTGGCAACACTGCCATGTATGGCCTCCTGGAAATTAAACTAAAATATTATTATTTATGCGTGTGCCCATTTTGAATTAGCTACCTTTCATACCTTCCAAGATATCCAACATGGAGCTCAAATTTCAATTGCGATATTTCAGCCGTTGGTAGCACTGAGATCATCTTCAAATACGGCATAGAGATATTCAGGTATAGATCTTGACTCCTACCAAATTTTGTTTCGATTACTGCAGCCGTTTAGGAGTTGATGTGGGACACACACACACACACACACACAGAGACAGACACACATTTGCCCGGATCGATCTCATAAGTCTACTTTTTCCTCATTTTTACAAAATGTGAAAAGTAGGCTAAAAATACATAAATAATGCTACTGCTGATAATACTGAGCACCTGTCTTGTTAAAGCAAGAGAAATATGTCGGCAGCACTGAAGCTCACCTTCGTAAAACGAAAGAACTACGAGACGTCTCAGTGCAATTTACCGTTTCAATTTATGTTAACTATTGGCAAAGAAAGACAAGCAATTCTGAAAGTTTAAAGCTTGTCGTGCTGTAAGAGAGGAATAAGCAAGAAGGAAATAAAATGAGATTGTATTCTTCTAAATTCTGCATTTTAGCCTCAAGCATTGAGGATACATTTTCAATTACAGCAGAGGTGCCTCCGGTCTGAGTAAGGAAACCTTGTCAAAACAATTCAAGTGAACGAATGAAATCTGGGAATTCTTTAGAATGCGGTAGATGGGTTTTCAATCTATTCCTACCTCTATCCGTTTCGTCCGAACGATCGGCCGCATCGGTTGCATGAATTTGAAGAACTTCATTGGTTTGATGTCCGTTACAAAGCGCACAATCCAGAACTCCTTCGCCAAGTTCAGGAAATATTTTAATCTAGATGATACAGTTGTTAAATTCAAGGCATCGCTGTTACAGCATTACAAGTTTCAATATGATCCTCAGGAACCATCATCACAAACCATGAATATATACGCAAACACCTCCACAGTTCTGCACTCCTCGAACACTTCCCCCAATAAGACGGCTGTGGGTTGGTGGCCACGAAACCCCAGCTGAGTCTGATATTGATTCCACTTACTTGTGCGAACTTCCATGTGAAACTCCCTTGGTCAACTCTTGTTCTCGTCCGATCCCAATGATATCAAGTATCCGAGCCTAGGGTGTCTTATTTTCCCTCCTTTCTTCCTTTTTTCCTGATACGCACATTTTCGAGGGTCACACCTCTGCTTTCCTTTTAAGGAGGGAGGAGGAGGTAACTAGGTGCGTGGTGCAGCGATAACGTTCTCGCCTGCTGTGAGCAAGGTTGCAGGATCGAGGGAACGGATTTGCAGCTACATTCTAAACCGTTCCTACAGTGTCTCCCTATTGGCACTATCACTCCGCTTCGGTGACATCGGAGGATGCCAAAGTTAAACCGAAAGAGTAGGAGAGCAGTACGAATCTAACCCCCTACCACTTTCTCTGACGTCACATTCTCAGCCATGTAATATTTGATATCTCCCGAACCCTTGGTCGGATTTTAACAAATGAGGTGTCGTAGGATTCGGGCTGACGACCTCTTTCCTATGGACAACTAATTACAACATGCATGCGATTTAATGCTATGATGAAATTAAACGTTGTTCCACATGAAACGCATGCGTACAGCTGCATGCCACTATGATTTAACATTTTAGTTTTTTGTCTTTTACGCATGCGCACTTGAGGTTTTTATAAGAGGACGGACTTTTTGAATAATGATTTACAGATGAGTTATATTTTTTAAATTTAACCGAAAGATCTAAAACTAATAGGCCATGCGCATTTTAATATCTTGTGAACCAATAAGGCTAGGGACTTGTATGAGGGGTCGTAGGACTTGAGTGACGTCCCGTTTTTGAATGTATTATTCGTTTTTGTCAAAAGGGCCTAACTACACTTTTGTTAATATTTTGTGAACCAATAGGGCTAGGGACTTGTATGGGGGTTCGTAGGACTTGGAGTGACACCTCGTTTTTGAATGTATTTTTGAAATTTTGACAAAGGGCCTAACTACACTTTTGTTGATATTTCCTGAACCCATGGTGCGATTTTGACCTGTGAGGTATTGTGGACTCGGGCTAACGCCCTCTTTTTGAATGTATTTTTGAAATTTTGACAAAGGGCTTAACTGCACTTTTGATAATATCTCGCGAACCAATAAGGCTAGGGACTTGTATGAGGTATTGTAGGACTTGGGCTGACGCCCCCTTTTTAAATGTATTTTTGACATTTTGACAAAGCGCTTAACTACACTTTTGTTGATTATTTTTTGAATCCATGATGGGGTAACTATTTTAGCTGGTAGCCGATAGCTAGCGGTAGACCTGGTTTGTGTGTATAAAGTGGTTTGTTGGACTGGCATTGCTCACCAGTCTCTCACTACTACAGTCTGATAACGATATGGCAGGAAAGTGGCGAGATGCATGTGAACACTTGTGAGATGCCATTATTGCTAACCTTTGTGAAACAACATGCAAGCTAGCAAGTCACAACCTGTTTGGTTCGTACGTGAGAAAATGCAAGTTAATGTGAAACATGACCCGACGCAGGTGTTGACCTTGGACGTTAGACCTACAAGTGTATGATAACAGGATGCTAAAAGCGTGGGAAAAATGATTATACATGCAACGTGACATATAAAGACGTGTCGTTAACATGTCCACTCGCACTTATGTGACCACCTTTGAACACGCTACAGCGTTGTGTGAAACACTGGTCTTGTTTAGCAGTTTTGGTGTTGGTGGAAAATACTTGAAATAGTTTTTAGATGTTTGTAGATAACCTATGTACTTATCATGTCTGAGAGAGAGACCATTACACCCTTGATCCCATGAGAAGGAAACAGCAAGATATTACAAGTTATTTTTTTATGAAATGCATGTGTTAACCTGAATTTAGGTATTTATGGTGGTATATTTTATTTATTTTTAGAATGTTGGATAGAAAAGCTTTACCGCTATAGTGGGTGAAAACCCGAGTCGCTCTAAAGTGGAACCATTGCCAGGCAGTGAACTATTCAAAACTCAGGTAAGACTAACTTAAAATGCTATCCCATTTTACCACTGTTGAAACCCCTAGACAAAATTTATTACCTGTACATGACTGGGGCAATGACTGCTTTTTGGTTAATGGCTGTGAATTGGCAATTGGCACAAGACCATAATGAATGTCGACCGAGAAAGTACAAGACATGTTTGATTTTTTAGACCAAAAATTTTAATTCAACTGATGTGTCGTTCCCTATGGACTTAACTAATATCCACAGGTTTGAACAAAATAAACTGGACTATTCTTGTTGGTTTATGACCCCTAACAGTGATGAAATTATGAATCCTCTTAATGCTACAAAAAATCAAAACGACATGACATTCATTTTTGTTTATATATTGGTTAAAGGGGGATGTGAATGACTGCTGCTTTATTAAAAATTTAAGCAGATGGGTTACTGTTATTGGCGACACATAGTTTACTTTTTTGAATGGTGTTCTGATCTTTTAATGCTAATTAACTTTAAAGTTTTAGTTACAAGTATTGATTGATTGATTGATTGATTGATTGATTGGTTATTTTGTTTGGTTTTAGGTGTGGTAATGCGCTACTAATGTAGTGAACAGACAGTGAACAAGCATACATTATGCTTTAAAGTAATCTGTGCTCTTGTGTAACGATAATAACTTACAATAAAAAACCTTCTATTATAACACATGGCTGTAATAACAAATACAAGAAGTGAGCAAGTCGGTTTACCACCTGGGTTAAATTTAAAACCAGAAAAGATCGTTGGTTGACATTTGAAACTTGGCCTGTACGCTTTTTGTCAGCACATAAACTTGCTGCAGCGGGTTTCTATTATTTGAATCGAGAAGATGTTGTGCGATGTGTGTTTTGCAGTGTTGAACTTTCGCACTAGGAAGAAGGGGATGATCCCTTTCAAGACCATTTGCGATGATCTCCTTGTTGTCCATACATGCTTAGAAAGAAAGTGGGTAACTTACCAGTGTATCCATTTTACCAAGCCACAAGTCCATTCCCTACTACTTACTTTGCTCAATCACAAATAAATAATAATGATGTATTACCAGCCAACAGAAGTGTTGATATATGTGCTCCATATGTAATAGACAGTGTTGAATTGGCATCTGATTTTGAACAATTGGGAGTTCGCAAGACTAAAGCGCTAGCACATCCAGAGTACGGGTCTGTTGAAAAACGTTTAGAATCTTATAAAAATGTTTGCCATTAATATTAAAACATCTTTCAAAGGAGCTAAGTGAAGCTGGATTTTTTAGACTGGTGAAGGGGATAAAACAATATGTTTTCATTGTGAATTTGGTTTAAAGGATTGGCAGATGACTGATGACCCTTTTGTGGAACACGCTCTTTGGTTACCTAACTGTAGATACATTGTGTTGCTTAAAGGGCAAGAATTTGTGAGCACTATTCGTTAAGAAAACGTGATGGCAGCCCAAGACATAAAGGTGCCTTCAGAGCTAGAACACGTAGTACAAATACATGAGGCTGAAAAAAAAAGACTTGTCTCAACAACAGATACATAAGCGTGGCCAACAAGTATGTAAAATTTGTTATCAAGAAGAACTAGGTGTTGTATTTTTTCCTTGTGGACACTTGATAGCATGCGTCAAGTGGGCATTAGCACTTAACACTTGTGCTATATGTAGAAAAGTAGTGTCTGCTACAGTTAGGGCATTTATTGCGTAAATAGTATAATTTATTAACAATGAATGGTGCAATGAAGAATACCTACATCAACATTATTATTACATGCTGTTCTATAGTGTAATATATATGCTTTTCCTTTGTTTATAGACTGCTACAATGAATGTTCTGAATGCTATGGGGCAAGCATGTGGCTTAGAGACAAAGCCGCTCAGCGAATTGCCAACCCATATTCCATTCCGCATTATGAAGGTTCAGAAATTGAAAACAGCATATGGTGATCATGTACTTTGTGTATGCGAAAATTTTGAGACATTTCTTCCTACACGGTTGAATGATATGTCAGAGAGTGTGTTTGAAGATGAGAATAATGCTATACATCCTGTACACCTAATTTATGATGGTTTTAAGAACAACAGGTGTATTGTACGTTTTAATTAAATAAATAAAAACAACAACACTAATGTCAAATAATAATGAAAAAACAAGTCATGACAATGGATTGAAAAAAGGAAAATATGTGTGTATAAAACAATAATGTTTTAGTTACTAGTATTGTCTTTTAAAAATATTACCATGAATAAACAAAAAAGAAATGTATATAAAGTTTGTAAATAAATGGAAATGATGTTACAATGCTGTTAGGTAGATTTCATTAGAAAGCTAACTATTGCAATGGGTACCATGTTTCGACTTCCGGAAAATTTCGACATATCTTCGCGTTTCACATCCCCCAGGCCCCAAAACCACCGTCAGTTCAAAAGTTTATATATAATTTATGTATGTATGTATATATATATATATATATATATATATATATATATATATACAAGCTGTACCCGGCATGCGTTGCAATGCCAATCAAAGAAAGTGTTGGCGTTGAAATTCTGTTTCTTGAAGTGCTTTTGGATACACAACATGTTAACTGCCTCTAAGCTATCGTAAAATGGATTTTCTAATTTAGAACCATTCGTGGAAGCGTGCACAACAACTTTCAAAAGTTTCATCGCTGTCACTCATTTGTTGAATCTACTCGTACGCTACCTGTTGTGAAATGGATTTACTAAGTCGAAACCCTTCCCTGGCGTGTACACAATAACTCATCAATGATTCATCGCAATCGGATGAATTGTATATGCACGTATACGGAGTTTTGTTTAAACGATTCGTGCGCTGTCACTCATTTGTTGAATCTACTCGTGCGCTACCTATTGAGAAATGTATTACTAAGTCGAAGCCCTTCCCTGGCGTGTACACAATAACTCATCAAGGTTTCATCGCAATCGAAGAATGTTATATGAACGCAATAGGGGATTTTGTTGAAACGCTTCGCGCGTCGTCACCCATTTGTTGCAACTACTCTTGCGCTACTTATTGTGAAATGGATTTACTAAGTCCCCTTCCCTGGCGGGTACACAATAACTGATCAATGTTTCATCGCAATCGGATGAATAGTATATGAACGCATACCTGATTTTGTTTAAACGATTCGCGCTCCGTCACTCATTTGTTGAATCTACTCGTGCGCTACCTACTGTAAAATGTATTTACTAAGTTAGAAACCGTCACGTAAGTGTCCACAACATCTCACCCAAGTTTCA
Organism: Meconema thalassinum; assembly: GCA_946902985.2. Classification (NCBI taxonomy): domain Eukaryota; kingdom Metazoa; phylum Arthropoda; class Insecta; order Orthoptera; family Tettigoniidae; genus Meconema; species Meconema thalassinum. Next base: position 223,641,238 of record OX336391.1, read on the forward strand.
TCGCTATCGGACTAATGGGATTTGAAGACATAGGGGACTGTATTGAAACGCTCCGCATGTCGTCGTTCATTTGTCGAATCTACTCGTGTGCTACCTACTGTGAAATGTATTTACTAAGCCAGAAACCTTCCTTGGAGTGTCCACCATATTTCACCCAAGTTTCACCGCTAACGGCAGAATGGTATATGACCTTATACGGGACTTCGTTGAAACGCTTCGCGCGTCGTCCCTCATTTGTTGAATTAACTTGTGCGCTGCATATTGTATAGTGGATTTTCTAAGCCAGAAATTTTCCATGACGTGTACACAACATCTCACCCAAGTTTCATAGCTACGGACGAATGGTACATGAATGCATACTAATAATATATTTATTGCAGCTAAATAGCCATACACAAAGAAAAGAAATAATACATTTATATACACTGTACTCGCGGGCGTGGGCCTTGGTTTGCATATTCTTTAATTGTTTTTGTTCTTTTGGTGCAGAGTTCTAGGTGGTAACGTTCACACATGTATCCACATAGTTCGCACTTACATATCTCTGTCGGTTCATGGTATGAGGTGTTGTTACAAATTAGATGGTGGAAACCATGTACTGCCAGTCTTGTGAACACGTGCCTCATCTCGAAGCTGGATGTTGTCCACGTCCGGTCTATCATAGCTCCAGTTCCAAAGAATTCAGGTGGGGTGTCTTCTCTCTTTTTGTTGAGTGTTGCTAGGAGATTTTCTGATGCTCTGGTGTTGGGCAGGTTCAGGTGTGTTCTGAAGTCTTCAAAGAGGAAGGATTCTCGTGCTAGAAGGTAGACGAGTCTTGATCTTGTTGTCTTGGATACTCCGATCGCTCTCTTTATGTATAGAGCTTTTATTCTTTCTAGAGAGGATAGGTTCTTCTCTGTGAGGTACGGCCAAATGATTTCCATCCCATATGTTAGAATAGGCATGATTTTTGCTCTAAATAGTGCCATCGCCGTCTCTAGGCTAAGTGATCTAATGTAGTTGATTTCGTGCATCGCCCGTATTGCCTGTGTTGTTTTTTCTATTACATGCTTTGTAAAGCATTTGGCACTTGTTTGCAGAGTAATGCCAAGGTACTTGAAATCGTTTACTATGGCTACTTTCTGCCTCTTTATGAAGATTTCTGTCATTGCTGGGATCTTTCCTCCTTGCCTAAATACCATCATTTTTGTTTTTGATGTATTAATTTCGAATGTGTGTTTGTAGCACCATTCCTCCATTTCCTTTATCACGTTTTGTAGTTTTCTGATGTCCTTTGATCCGATCACTATATCATCAGCATAGGCGTACGATACTACGTCATCCTTATTGGTTATTCGCATTATTTCTTCTGCTGCCAGGATGAAAAGTAATGGGCTCATTGGGTCACCCTGTAATACTCCGTTCGTTTGAAGTATCGGTTCTGAAAGTGATATGTTGTCAGAGATTCTTATTTTGTTCCATTGTAGTATCGTTTTTATGGTTTCAGTCCACACATGGTTCCTGTTTAGGGTTTCTTCCAGCTTCTGTGCCACAAGTTCCCGGTTTATGAGGTCGAATGCTTTTGTGAAGTCTATAAACACTACGTAGAACTTTTCTCTTCTTTCAAGGGCTTCCCTGATGTCATTGAGTAGTAAGTGTATAGCGGTTACAGCTGATCTTCCTTTCCGGAATCCGAATTGATTTTCTGGTAGATACTCGTCTATTTCTTCTCTGACTCTCCCCACGATTGTTTTTGTGAATATCTTGAACGGAATATTCTCCAGAGCGATGCCTCTGTATGTGTTTGTATCATATGGATCGCCATTGCCTTTATAAAGTACTTTTATAGTTGAATGTCTCCATCTCTCCGGTATTGAGGCCGTCTCAATGCATTTATTGTATAATTTGGTCCATGTAGGTAGTAGGAGGTGAGCAGTGTCTTTTATGTACTCACTGTAAATGTTGTCTGGTCCTGCGGCTTTGTTTTTCTTTGTGCTTGAGATGATGTTTTGGACTTCATTAGCTGTCAGCGGAGTCCATTCTGTTGACGCTAGTGTATAGGTACTTTGATTATTTTCTGGGGTGTTCGTTATTCCTTCCTTGTTGAGTATATTGTTAAAGTGTGTCATCCATTTTTCCATGTTTATATAATGTGTCTGCGCTTGCTTCCTAGGACGTAGAGCGATATATGGGTCTTTCTTTGCCTCTTCTACGATTCTTTTACCTTCTTCCTCCCAGTATACCCTTTTCGTCTCCCGCGTGAGCGTTTTATAGAGACTTCTTTTTCTGTTGTATACCTGATAGAGTGTAATGTTCTTCTCGTTTGTTTTTAGTTCATGCAGGGCCTTCAATACTTCTTTTCTTAGCACGTAGCATTCCTGATCGAACCATTGTTTCGCCTTTCGTTCCTTTCTTGGGGCTGCGGCTTGTATTAGCAGTTCTTCAAGTGTTTGTGCCGCTTCTTCTAGTCTTGATTCTTCAGTAAGCGTTTCTATTTTTCTTATCTGGTCGGCTCGTCCTTCTATTTTTCCGACGTCAATTTTTCTTGATAATAGGCATTTTGTTTGTTTTTTGGGTGCTCGCCAATCGCCATGAATTTTTATTTTCATGGGGATATGTTTTCTTATTGGTGTGTGATTTGCTGACCAGATAGGGGTTATTTCTCCTTTTATTTGTCCTTTTATGAGTGCCACATCTATGACGCTTTTTCCATTGTGAGATATATAGGTTGGTATGTTGCTGTTATTTAATAGGAGAAGGCCATCTTCTTGTAGTTTTTCCATTACTACTTTTGTTTTGTAATTGTGTACATCCAGTCTACAGTTTAAGTCCCCTGCTACGATTAGGGGGCTGTCCTGTTTACTCTGAGTGATAAGTTGTCCTAATTCGTCTATTATCTCCAAGGCCGTTGTGTGTGGTTGAAAGTAAGCGGCTATAATTGTGATGTGTTTTGTTTCTATTAGTAGAGAGTGATCCAGTTGTGTTATCATTTTTGTTGGGGTCAGCCAAGGCTTTAAGAGAACGGTTATTCCTCCTATTGGTCTTCCCTTTTCTCCTTGTTTCGCTTGTAGATGTATGCAATAATATTCTGCATGTTGCCAATGGCCTGTGAGGAACGTTTCTGTTAATATTATTATGTCATATCCTTTTAGGCAGTCCGTTGGTGACATGCTTAATGCGTTTTTTAAGCCTTCAATGATCCATAACATTATTTGTAGGTTTCCTCTATTCTCTTCTCCTCTATAGCTTGTGTTGCTCCAAAGTCCGTTCTGTGTTTTATTCGAGTGGCATCCCTGTGTTCCTCCGAAAAAACTTAAAACGACTGACGGTGATGTTTGATGGCCAGAAGTCTGAATTATTTACTGTTTCGAGATATTTAAATGGGACTCCCACTTTGAAGCATTTCATTTTTTACTTCGTTGATAATTCTTCGCAGATTAGGTTTCCTTTAATTTCCTTGTTGGTAAGGAATTTCGTTATGTCCTCTGTTGTTGTTTGCTGTTGTGCTCTCCCTATGAAGAACCAGGCCATCTTTTCTGCAGCTTGTAGGTTTTTGTCTTCGGCTCCTGTTCCAGTTATGGGAGCTTGTGATCGCGCTGGTTGTCTCCTTCTTCTGCCGATTACATCTGTCCACTTCTCCTCTGCTGTTTTGTCTGTTGGTGTTTCCTGTTTTTGGCCTTGTGGTGATTCATGTGTTATCGCTGGGAAGTTATCTTCCTCTATGTTGTAATCCTCATTTCTTCCTATAGGCGTTGGGGTGGGGCGTGTTCCTCTTCACATGTTGGGCATCTGCGCATTCCTTTCGAAGCGGTATGGTATTTCAGGGGTTGTTTTAGAAATATCTAGCTGAGGTGTCAGATTCTGTTGATTTGTATGTCTGATCTCCTCTCGTATCATCTTTTTGATATTTTGCGACATGTTTTCCATTATTGATTGTATTTGCTGGGTCATCCTTTTTGTGATTTTGTCTTCAAGCGATCTGTATGTATCTACGCTTTGATTGTTATTTGTTTCCACAGCCTGGAACGCAGGGGGTGTCAACCAGATAGGGATTATTTGGTACCATCGGTGTAGTAGCGCGGCCAGACGTAAGGAGCGGATTAAGCGCTGTATATCGTCTTGCCAACATATGCATGATACACGTTTTAATTGAATTGCAAATATATCCCTATATTTAGTCAATAAATATACACATAATTCCTAATTGACATTTCCTTGCAATTATCTTGCTCACCGACGATAATTACGTCACTTATCATTAAATAAACATTATTTCTACTGGGTTGGCGGCATTGACCAACATGGACGCTCTGTTTATGTCGTGTTTGGTGTAAACAATATTGCCCGTATATTAATATTTTATAATAAGCTAATGTTGTGTTCTTTCTCATCTTTCTTTCATCAAATCGTCTTCTTGGTAATGAGAAGTGAACAGTTCTTCTTCTGCTACGCCAAGTAAGTACGCTTATTTTAAGAGTTTAAGTGAAAACTTGTTTCTGTAGTGCCTGTGAAAAATATATCGTACCGGTATCCTAGTTTTGAATTGATATTAGACGCAGTGTACAGGTGATATTCTACTTGACATATTAATTAACTTTCACTATTATTTATTCCACAGGTAGGCCCAGGGGCGGCCGCTCCGTATGTGCTGAAGTGCTGCAGCACATTGCTTTATTTGAAAATAAATTATTTTAATAGTAGGCCTATTATCTACAAATACAACGCTTTAAAAAAGACGTCAAGCAAAGAATAGGAAATATTTCTACTCCCCTCACTACGAGGTTCAGAACATGAATGGTTCGAGGTATCTAGGCTGCGCTCCACTCCGTGCATGGCGTTAGCTGTGCAGATCACAGCCCAGCGAGAATTTCCAAGTTTATTGGCAGGAAGCGTGAATTTTGTCTTCTGCGCATGCGCGCCCAACTTATCCCTTGTGTTCTGGATGTGCTGTTGGGAAAACAGCTAAGACCAGTCATCTTCTAGCGATTCTTCATTCGACCACAGAGAGGCAGCACTGGTCACACGGAATGTGAACGTGGCCAGTGGCACTATCTGGACTCAGCAATAGGATTTAAGAGGGAATCGCTCAAAGAAAATGGCGGAAAATGGGGTGAAAAAAGCAGAGGAAGCCATCAGCTGTTCCCGCCAGAAGGTATTTTTCAATACTCCCAACCTACTTATTGTATAGCCACATTTTGTTAATCGATGTACTATCAAAATTATAATTTTTATGCCGTCAAAATAAGGACATGATTATTGTGATGCCTAGTTCATAAATTTCACTATAGCAAAATAACATGTGATTTTGCATTACGGCGTTGCTGGTTTCATTTTAATGCTTTGGTAATACTGAGTAGTACTGTTTTTGCGCGGTCAGACCAAGTGTTTCAGAGTTCGTGAATATTTTGTAATTGCAGGTGCAGTACTTAATTAATTTTGTATGAGGAATGAGTATATGTGTTGAGTTTGTTTGCGTGTTTGTGCAATATGGAAAACTCAGTGGAGAGCCTCTTGAAAACCCCATTTTCAACCAGAACTCTTGAAGAAAAAACTAAGGTAAAGAAGTTAGGTAGACCTACCCCGGACTTAGATATTGCTCAGAAAGCCACTTCTAACAAATCTGCATACACTAGAAAATTTAATAGAAAAGTGTATGAAAACGATTGGGTGTGCGGGTGTGAAATTAGAAATGCCCTTTTCTGTTTCCCTTGTTTGTGTTTTGGCAATAGTGATTCTTGGGGAACAGTGGGTGTTCGAGATCTTGGACATCTAAACGCTTTAATGAGAAAGCATAATGACAGCGAGAAACACATCAATAATTCTTTAAATTTAAGTGCTTTAGGAACAGTTAATATTGCAACACTATTAAGCCGTGCTTATCATGAAGAAAAAGAAAAGCACAATCAACAAGTGGAGAAGAACAGGTATGTGCTATCCAGAATTATAGACTGCATTAAGTTTTGTGGTGCGTTTGAATTAGCTTTAAGAGGGCACGACGAAAGTGATAATTCAGACAATCCTGGCGTTTTCTTGGGCCTAGTAGATTTAATTTCCAGTATAGACAGTGCAGTAAAGGAGCACATTGAATCTAATAGAGTTTTCAAAGGGACCTCAAAAACCATCCAGAACGAGCTGTTGGACTGCATGATAGAAACCTGCAGAGAAGTGATAGCAGAAGAAATGCAGCAAGCATATTTTGTTAGTGTGATGGCGGATGAAACTACAGATGTTTCAGAGCAGACACAGTTAGTGTTGGTATTTCGGTATGAGAAAGATGGTATTCCATACGAACGATTTTGGGGCTTCTTTAAACCAGAAGGTCAGAATGCGGATTCCCTTGCATCATGTATTTTAAGTGTAATGGACAACATGTTTAACGCTACACCACACAAAGTTATTGCGCAGACCTACGACGGGGCATCAGTAATGAGTGGTGGTAAAGGTGGAGTGCAAGCAAAGATAAAAGCCTGCTATCCCAACGCACATTACATACACTGCTATGCACACCAACTGAATTTAACAATGGAACATGCAGCTTCGCAGAATCAGTCGGCTAGGATGTTCTTCGCTCACCTGTCAGCGTTCCCTGCTTTCTTCTCAAGGTCGCCGCAACGGACGTCTGCTTTAGAAGCAGTGGCAGCTCGAAGAATTCCAACTGGACCAGCGACTAGATGGAATTTCAGGTCGCGCACCGTAAATGTGGTGTACGAGCAAAGGGTATCCATAAGGGAGTGTTTATTAATGCTGGAGAAAACCCCATCCTATAAAACTTGCCTGCAGGCAAACGGGCTTCGTCGCAGCTTAGAAGACGAGGAATTCATATTTTGGCTACATTTCTTTCATAAATTGATGCCACATGTGGACATTATGTACAATCAGTTGCAGTCAAGAACAGCTGATGCCGTGAAGATAAAATCCGCTGTGTCACACTTCATACAAGTGATCAACAACATCAGGGAATCGGTAGAAGACATTGCTAGTACCGGTACTTCTGAAGAAACGTGTGCTTCAGAAAACAAGCGCAGAAAGTTATCATGTCGGCGTACTGATGCCAAGGAAGTATGTGATAGAATAACACGAGAAGTCCGCGATCGCTTCCAACCCTTGGATCACCTGGAAGCAGCAAAACTGTTAGATTCCACCAACTTTGAACGATTTTCCAAAACGTTTCCAGATAAAGAATTAGGTGTAACTGTTCAGGCCTATAGCATGCTGGAAAAGAAAAGGCTCAGAACAGAACTGTCGGTTCTGTACTGTAGGCCAGATTTTAGGAATATTGGTGGGGCAGTCCCTCTTCTGCATTTCATAATATCCAGTAATCTGCAAGGTACGTTCTGCCAAACAAGCGAGCTTCTGAGGATATTAGAAACAACACCCATGACTACTTCAGAGCCTGAGAGGTGTTTTTCATCGCTGAAGAGGATCAAGACCTTTCTGCGGAACACCATGGCACAAGAAAGACTAAGTGCCCTCGCTATGCTCTCCATTGAGAAGAAGATGGTCTCCAGTATGGAGGGGTTCAATGCCAGGGTGATTAACAAGTTCTGCAGCAAGAAGGACCGACGTATGGACTTCATTTTTCGTCACTGAGTGAGTGTTTCTATATGTTTATATATATAAAAAAAATATTGGAAGGAGGGTTAGGCCTACAGCACACAACTAATTTTCTACACCAGCCGCCACTGGGTAGGCCTACCAAATTCTGTGAACAAACAAATCGTAAATTGCTGTTCTCGAAATAGCAGATGAATGTGGCAATTTGGCCTACTCTCCTGAGAAAGACCAGGTAAGAGTCTATGTTACCGTAATGTTTTCAACTTGATACATCTTGCAGAGATACATACAGTATCATGAGCCTATTGCATATGTGTACTCAAGTTCTTGAGGAGATCAGTTCTTGCACATGTTAGTTACTGGTGAAGTGGCAAGTATTCAGTTGGTCGAATGTGTAGTAATGCCATTACTGATGTAGAACTGTAATTACAGGTTCTAAAATCTTAACACACACTGGTCCTATGGGTGGCTGTGTGCTCTTGTTCTGTGGAGCAAAGTCCAACATTAAAATTTATTTCAGAGGTCTACATTTTGGTCCAAATATACAAATGAACTAAGCACCAAATGGTGAACGCATTTGTACTCTGAATTTGAAGCATATTAAGTTCATCAGAATGGTTTCATTTTATGCGTATGTTATTTTAGAATAGGCTATGTTTATTTTTCTTCCCATCATTCCATAATTATTTTTAGAAAATTCAGCAGCTACAGCACTGTATTCATGCGTTGCAAAACTATTTCTCCTCTGGCAGAGGATTAAGAATAGAATTAGAAACGATGAGACATCTTTCAGAAGGGTGATACCTGCAGAAGCAGTAACAAAACCACTCACCAGACACATCAAAAATCTAGAAGATATGCTGGAGTTACCCTTAATTGTTGTGTAATAGAAACACACGTGGATTAGTTACATTAATCGCAGAATTAAAATTTTAGTTATTTTCTGAAAGGTGAGAGAGGCAATCTTATGGGTTTCATCAATCATAGATGTCTATTACATTAATAAATAAGCTTCTGTGTCCAACTAAAATAAATCCTCATCAGTTTTGATGTGGTGTTAACTCATAAAACAGTGTAAAGAAGATTGGTTAATATGTTTACGTTCGACACTGGCGAAATGTAAATATTATGTCAGAAAACTGTATAATGAGGCTCATTATAGTACAAGTTTTCATTATGATACAGTTTCTCCCACCAATCAGAGCTCAAGAAACAGTTGTGTGACCAATTAGGTGAGGATAGCATCGTACCTGCGCTCACTTCCATGGCCCCCTATTTTAAATTTCACTGCGTGGCGAGTGTCATAGTGAGGTATTCCAGGAGGCCATGGTCAAATACAAGGTATTCTCTGCATCTCATGCGCTCTGTTCAGTATATAAAACTGGTGAAATCTCGACAGATATTTATGAATATTTATGTTCGAACATAAAATAGTTATAATTATCGTCGAACATAAACAGTCGTATGCAACTCATCTATAATTGTAATTAAGACACTCGTATGGAAATTATAAAACTTGTGTCTTAATTATTGTCATTATAGGCTCGTTGCATAATGTACTATTAAGTTACAAGGTGCACATATAATAAGCCACTACAACAGAGATCTGAGTGAAAACACATGAAATTTTATTAACAAATAGGTGCAGGCTAGAACTATTACCACTGTGTTGTATTGTTTCTTCCAGTATCACAGTAAACAATTTGTTCTAAAGGACTCTTCACCTTGTATTATGTTATATCGTGGGATAGATAGATACAAGATAAATATAATTCATTTATTATATGCCAATGTAATGGTTGACATACCTATAGGTAGTATTTTATTCCTACACGTTACTTACAATATTTTTCAACACGTAGGATGCTAATGTCTAAGCCAGTCACAGCTCGTGCTCAGTAGCGGCTGGTGTAGAAAATTAGTTGTGTGTAGAGATGGGCAGCAGTCGACTGAAAACAGTCGAATTAGTCGATAGTTAAAACAACTGCTTTTAAAAAACAGTCGAATGAATTCAACGACTACTCACCGTATCATAAACAAGTCGTTTGCAAACGACTGATCTCAAAACAATCGTTGGAAATCATTGGAATGAAACAAGTCGTTGGCAAACGACTAATTCCAAGCGAATGGAATCATTCGAATTGAAGTAGTCGTTGTAAACGACTGATCCCAAAGCAATCGTTGGAAATCATTGGAATGAAACAAGTCGTTGGCAAACGACTAATTCCAAGCGAATGGAATCAGTCGAATTGAAGTAGTCGTTGTAAACAACTGATCCCAAAGCAATCGTTGGAAATCATTGGAATGAAACAAGTCGTTGGCAAACGACTAATTCCAAGCGAATGGAATCATTCGAATTTAAGTAGTCGTTCTAATCAAACGACTTCTTCAGGATAACTTCATGCTACAATTCATTGTGCTGTATGTTTATTGTAGAGCTTTAATTCATAAGTTAAGTATACCTGTAGGTGCCTATAGTTTTATACAGTTCGTTGATTCTTTCAATGAAATAGCCTAAATCCAGTTGTCCAAGTTATTGGAAATGTTAAGCATTCAATATTTAGGTTATGCTTGAACTCCCGGTTTTCTGGCCCATCATCCCAGGCAAGCCTCCCAGTCAGATGGATCATTTGACTGTAATTTTGAATTAGAGTAAGGTTGTAGTATGCGTGGTCAGATTTAGACAATAGCCTACTCCATGAAGGGGTCATGGCTACGCCTTCTATGTTTGTTTATTGAATAGAGTAACTGAAATGAGGGATGTATACTGATTTTAAGATTTGTGGAATGAGTTTATGAATTTTTAATAGAATTTAATGAAGTCTTCAGTAAAGTTGAAGGAGACATGATCGTGTTTAGACAATAGCCTACTCCATGAAGGGGTCATGACTATGCTTTCTATGTCTGTTTAAGGTGTAGTGTGGCTGAAATGAGGGAGGTTTACTGATTTTGGTGTTTGTGGAGTAGTCTTTTCGTTTATAATTTAGGTTTTGTGAAGCTCGTTGCGGAGTTGTTTTATGGATTTTATTGCTCTGCAAATGAAGTGTATTAGGGGGTTCTGGGTTTGGTTTAGCTGTAGTTTACAGGGTTATGGCTGAGAGTTGTTGTAGCAGGCCTAACAACTGTGTCAGAGCAGTGGCGTGCTGTGTGGGAGGGGGGGTTAGTGGCAAAGACATGAGGGCAGGGATGGAAGAGTTTATGTGTTTCCTCACAGTTGGCGCACTTAGGCTTATCTCGAGGTACCGTACAGATAGAGTGGTGATTTAAATCTCCAGCGGGTACTGTGAGGACAGCTTGACGGCTGTAGGTGCCTATAGTTTTATACAGTTTCTTGTTCGTAGATTCTTTCAATGAAATAGCCTACGTCCAGTTGTCCAAATATATATGTATGTCATTTCATTGGAACTCCTTAACACAGTCTATACACTTTTAATGAGAATTGGGTGCATTCTTGAATTATTACACAACTTGAACATGGGCTTACCAATTATGGCTTAGAGTTCTATTTATTTTATGATTGAATTTCATTCATTTATTCTACCGCGTGATAAATGAATTACAAGAAAATTATTATGAAATTCTCCCCATAGCGTGATGGTAATGATCGATGCAAACATAGAATAGATTTTCCAGGAAAATTAAATCAGAAAATATTTTATATTGGGATCCAATATTAATAGCATTTTAGCAAGTTGGAGGGTGTGTACGCTCAAATTGATTCTGGTTGTCAATTGGTTTGTAGAGATGGGCATCAGCAGTCGACTGACAAAAGTTAAAACCATCGACTTGTTTGACTGCTTTTAGAAAACAGTCGAATGAATTCAACGACTACTCACCGTAACATAAACAAGTCGTTTGCAAACGACTGAACTGATCCCAATTGTTTTAACATGCTCTGAGCGCTGGCATAGTTTTACGTTCTGGTCATAAATTGTTTGTATTCACATGGTTGCCAACATCTCCACTGAAAGTTCGCTCTCGTTACTGTTCTAAAGTGCTCTATTGTCGTGTCTCGTGTGTATTTATTCTAGGCTGTCGTGAAACAAGTAGGGTAGTCGTATTCATTCATTCCTATTCATGAGCTTAAATGGCACTCTGTCAATCGCATACATGTGTCAGAATCCAACACAACACAAAATAACATAATGACTTGATTTTGTCTGCTGTTAATTCATTTTATGGGCTTGGGACATCTTGGTCATCAGCCCCATGCAGTTGGGTGTGGGTAGAATTGCTCCGATAATGCGATGACTGTAGTAGTGTGTGTAGCTTTATAAGGGACAGGCTTGGGGAGGTGCCCCAGGAGTTGAAATAAGGTACTACCGGATTTCCATCAGGAAAGGAATAAAATAAAATAATGTTGAGGCCCACAGGAGAGATCTGCAGAATATCTTGGCTGAGTAGACAGGGAATTTGTAACTGTTCCTGTTGGTATTTCAATTTCATTTTAGTACATATTATTAAAAATTCTTAAAAATAAATGTCCCTAACTATGGCTGCCACCTTTCCAGTCCTCATCTGAATTACAGAAAGTATAGCCTACACACTACTACAGATACCACAATAACAGAGATTATCATATAAATCCTATACACTTCCAAATATATGGGGCTAAATGAATATGTTATCAAAAGCCCTAAAATTAATATCAAAAACACAATGATTCTACAATAAGAGATTCTTTTAAAATATAGTTATAGTAGGTGCAAACATACACATAACAGCAAATTCAAGTTCTCCATTTCAAGCATTACACATTTATTAAGTTAACTGTTTCAACATACAAACTTGCATGTGTTGTAGGAATTTGCGGTTCATCGGTGTCAGCCATGGCGTCAAGGAGGTAATAGGTCCATTATCATGTGCTGTAGCCTACCGTTATACCTTGGCAAGAAAGAAGAACATGCCTCAACACATACTTTTAAAAGGACCAGATTTGATTACTGTATTTTTGCTAAGTTTGATTTTCTCTCTCTGTTATTTTTTCTTCGTTGACAAACTTTTTAAATAAAACGATGATTTCTAGCAGTATTGAGTGTGTTTCTTGTTTTTCATTGAAAGTCCTATTTCTCCTTTCCCCTTCACAGCATGTCATAGAATTTACTGTATTAGTGTGCCATGAAATTTGTTTATGTACATGTACTTACTGTATTTCACCCTTCAAAATTGGTGGACTGGATATATTTTAAAGGGAATATGAAATGAACTACTGTATATACATTTTGTGATATCCAATTATTTTTCTGAAACTAATGAATTTGGCATTAATTACACTAACAATTTTAGTGTGATGAGGATCAGGTTACACCACCTATTTCCTTAGTATACTCTCTTAAAATTTTCCTGTTATTGCGAACAGCATCAAGCATTTTAAGATATGAATATTCTCCCTTCCCAGTACTTTTACTTTCTAGTTTAATCTCGGAACTAATCGGTTATAATTGGGCCTACAGTGGTTAATTGGAAGGGACCATTTTTTTAAAATTGAGTAATAATATGCTGCAGACCTTATAGTAGCCTAATTCTTGTCAATGCAATATGCTCCAATTGCAACTGAAAGAAATGTAAACATGTAAATTATTGATGAGGTCATGTCCTAAATGCTGTGATTGCTCATTTCAGAGTTCCGGAATTCACAATTTCCCACTTTGGTATTATTAAAAAAAACTGTTATTGCTATTTTGAATGTGATTTATCTCGTGTAGATCATATTATTATCTCCACACTTAAAAACGTGTGCTATAAGTATTGGGAAGATTGTGATTTTCGGAACATTGAAGTGGGCAGAGCAGTTAGGACGAGAATATTTAGCGGAACGAGGGGAAGGGGTGGGGTAGGCTACCCGCACGGCCGTGCTCAACTAGTACCGCGGTCATACACCAGACAGCGCTGAAGTCTTAGGTGCCAAGAATTAGCATGGCTGTCGGCTATCTGTAGTAGTAGGTAATCTGTGCTGGAACGGTATATGCTGGCTCCTGTTAGTCTTCTGATTTGTGTCGGTAGGTGACACCGCATGCTGGATGCTGTTTGTGTCCTGACTGCTGTTGGTGGGTTTCTCTCCTTGCTGGTTCTTGTCGTTGCCGGTAGATGGAACACTAGATTGGTTCTGTTCGTTGTGTGCCGGCGGCGCTACTCGTACCGTAGTGACGTTGTTTTCTTTCTGCGAGTTGTCGGTAGGTGGCACTCTTTGCTGGTTCTGTTCAGTGTTGCTAGATGTCGCTAGTTGTTTCACAGAGGAGCTCTCTGCTCCCTTAGTTGTGGCATCTATTTGGTTAACCATAACCTTTCTTTGGTGTGATGCATACGGGACTTGGTTGAAACGCTTCGCGTGTCGTCGCTCATTTGTTGATTCTACTCTTGCGCTACATATTGTAATATGGATGTACTCAGCCAGAAACCTTCCCTGGAGTGTACACAACATCTCACCCAAGTTTCATCGCAATCGGATGAATGGTATGTGAACGTATACGGGACGTTGTCGAAACGCTTCGCGCGTAGTCACTCATTTGTTGAATATAAACGTGCGCTTCGTATTGTAAAATGGATTTGCTTAACCAGAAACCTTTCCTGGAGTGTACACAACAATTCACCAAACATTTATCACAATCAGACGACTGGTATATGACTTTATACGGGACTTTGTTGAAACGCTTCGCGTGTCATCGCTCATTTGTTGAATCTACTGGTGCGATACCTATTGTAAAATGTATGTACTAAGCCAGAAACCTTCCCTGGAGTGCACACAACATCTCACCCAAGTTTCATCGCTATCGGATGAATGGTATATGAAATTATATGGAACTTTGTTGAAACGCTTCGCGCGCCGTTGCTCATTTGTTGATTCTACTCGTGCTCTATCTATTTTTAAAGGGATTTACTCAGCTAGAAACCTTCCCTGGAGTGCACACAAAATCTCAGCCAAGTTTCATCGCTATCGGACGAATGGTATATGAACGCAAACGTGACTTTGTTGAAATGCTTCGCGCGTCGTAGCTCATTTGTTGAATCTACTCGTGCGCTGCCAATTGTAAAGTAGATGTACTAAGCCAGAAAATTTCCCTGCAGTGTACACAACATTTTACGCAAGTTTCATAGCTATCGGACGAATGGTATATGAATGCATACGGGACTTTGTTGAAACGCATTGCGTGTCGTCGCTCATTTGTTGAATCTACTTGTGCGCTATCTACTGTGAAATGTATTCACTAATTTTGAAACCTTCACGTAAGTGAACACAACATCTCACCCAAGTTTCATCGCTATCGGACGAATGGTATATGAACACATACGGGACTTTGTTGAAATGCTTCGCGCATCGTCGCTCATTTGTTGAATCTTCGCGTGCGCTACCTATTGTAAAATGGATTTTCTAAGTCAGAAACCTTCCTTGTAGTGTACTCAACATCTCACCCAAGTTTCATCGCAATCGGACGAATGGTATATGAACGCATAGGAGACATACATACCCACAGACAAACTATCACGTTACATTGATTTATATATATATATATATACAAGCTGAACCCGGCATGCGTTGCAATGCCAATCAAAGAAAGTGTTGGCGTTGAAATTCTGTTTCTTGAGGTGCTTTTGGATACACAACATGTTTTTCAATTTCCGTTAACTGCCTCTAAGATATCGTAAAATGGATTTTCTAATTTAGAACCATTCGTGGGAGCGTGCACAACAACTTTCAAAAGTTTCATCGCAATCGGATGAATGGCATATGAACGTATAAGGGATTTTGTTTGAACGATTCGTGCGCTGTCACTCATTTGTTGATTCTACTCGCACGCTACCTATTGAGAAATGGATTTACTAAGTCGAAACCCTACCCTGGCGTGTAGACATTAACTCATCAAGGTTTCATATCAATCGAAGAAGGTTATATGAACGCATAGGGGATTTTGTCGAAACGCTTCGCGCGTCGTCACCCATTTGTTGCATATACTCGTGCTCTACCTATTGTGAAATGGATTTACTAAGTCCAAACCCTTCCCTGGCGTGTATACAATACCTCATCAATGTTTCATCGCAATCGGATGAATGGTATATGCACGTATAGGCTACGGGGTTTTGTTTAAAAGATTCGTGCGCTGTCACTCATTTGTTGAATCTACTCATGCGCTTCCTATTGAGAAATGTATTATTAAGTCGAAACCCTTCCCTGGCGGGTACAAAATAAATGATCAATGTTTCATCGCAATCAGATGAATAGTATATGAACGCATACCGGATTTTGTTTAAACGATTCGCGCCCCGGCACTCATTTGTTGAATCTACTCGTGCGCTACCTACTGTAAAATGTATTTACTAAGTTAGAAACCGTCACGTAAGTGTCCACAACATCTCACCCAAGTTTAATCGCTATCGGACTAATGGGATATGAAGACATAGGGGACTGTATTGAAACGCTCCGCGTATCGTCGTTCATTTGTCGAATCTACTCGTGTGCTACCATATGTGAAATGTATTTAGTAAGCCAGAAACCTTCCTTGGAGTGTCCACCATATTTCACCCAAGTTTCACCGCTAACGGCAGAATGGTATATGGCCTTATACGGGACTTTGTTGAAACAATTCGCGCGTCGTCCCTCATTTGTTGAATCTACTTGTACGCTGCATATTGTATAGTGGATTTACGTGACGTGTACACAACATCTCACCCAATTTTCATCGCAATCGGATGAATGGTATGTGAACGTATACGGGACGTTGTCGAAACGCTTCGCGCGTAGTCACTCATTTGTTGTATCTAAACGTGCGCTTCGTATTGTAAAATGGATTTACTTAGCCAGAATCCTTTCCTGGAGTGTACACAACAATTCACCAAACATTTATCACTATCAGACGAATGGTATATGACCTTATACGGGACTTTGTTGAAACGCTTCGCGTGTCATCGCTCATTTGTTGAATCTACTGGTGCGCTACCTATTGTAAAATGGATGTATAAAGCCAGAAACCTTCCCTGGAGTGTACACAACATCTCACCAAAGTATCATCGCTATCGGATGAATGGTATATGACCTTATATGGGACCTTGTTGAAACGCTTCGCGCGCCGTTGCTCATTTGTTGAATCTACTCGTGCGCTTTCTACTGTGGAATGTATTCACTGATTTTGAAACCTTCACGTAAGTGTACACAACATCTCACCCAAGTTTCATCGCTATCGGACGATTGGTATATGAACACATACGGGACTTTGTTGAAACGCTTCGCGCATCGTCGCTCATTTGTTGAATCTACGCGTGCGCTACCTATTGTAAAATGGATTTACTAAGTCAGAAACCTTCCTTGGAGTGTACTCAACATCTCACCCAAGTTTCATCGCAATCGGACGAATGGTATATGAACGCATAGGAGACATACATACCCACAGACAAACTATCACGTTACATTGATTTATATATATATATATATACACAAGCTGAACCCGGCATGCGTTGCAATGCCAATCAAAGAAAGTGTTGGCATTGTAATTTGGTTTCTTGAAGTGCTTTTGGATACACAATGTTTTCTTCAATTTCCGTTAACAGCCTCTAAGCTATCGTAAAATGGATTTACTAATTTTGAAACATTTGTGGGAGCGTGCGCAACAACTCACCAACGTTTCATCGCAATCGGATGAATGGTATATGAACGTAGATGGAACTTTGCTGAAACACTTCACGCGTCGTCACTCATTTGTTGCATCTACTCGTGCGCTACCTATTGTAAAATGGATTTGCTAAGTCGAAAACCTTCCCTGGCGTATACACAGCAAATCATCAAAGTTTCATCGCAATCGGATGAATGGCATATGAACGCATACGGGATTTTGTTTAAACGATTCGCGCGCCGTCACTCATTTGTTGAATCAACTCGCGCGCTACCTATTGTATAATGGATTTACTAAGTCAGAAACCTTCCCTGGAGTGTGCACAACAACTCACCCTAGTTTCATCACAATCGGATGAATAGTGTATAAACGCAGATGGAACTTTGTTGAAACGGGTTGTGCGCCGTCACTCATTTGTTGAATCTACTCGTGCACTACCTATTGTAAAGTATATTTGCTAAGCCAGAATCCTTCCTTAGAGTGTACTCAATATCTCACCCAAGTTTCGTCGCTATCGGACGAATGGTATATGAACGCATACGTGACTTAGTTGAAACGCTTCACGCGTCGTAGCTCATTTGTTGAATCTACACGTGCGCTGCCTATTGTAAAGTGGATTTACTCAGCCAGAAACCTTCCCAAAAGTGTACAACATCTAACCCAAGTTTCATAGCTATCGGACGAATGGTATGTAAATGCAAACGGGACTTTCTTGAAACGTTTTGCGTGTCGTCACTCATTTGTTGAATCTACTCGTGCGCTATCTACAGCGAAATGTATTTACTCACCCAAGTTTCTTTGCTATCGGACGAATGGTATATGAGCACATACGGGACTTTGTTGAAACGCTTCGCGTGTCGTCACTCATTTGTTGCATCTACTCGTGCGCTACCTATTGTAAATTGGATATACTAAGCCAGAATCCTTCCTTAGAGTGTACTCAATATCTCACCCAAGTTTCATTGCTATCGGACGAATGGTATATGACCTTATACGGGACTTTGTTGAAACGATTCGCGTGCCGTCACACACTTGTGTAATCTACTCGTGCGCTGCCTATTGTAAAGTAGATTTACTAAGCCAGACATCCTCTCTGGAGTGTACACAACATCTCACCCAAAATTAATCGCAATCGGACGAATGGTATATAAACGCATACGGGACTTTCTTGAAACGTTTCGAGCGTCGAAGCTCATTTGTTGAATCTAATCGTGCGCTGCCTATTGTAAAGTAGATTTACTAAGCCAGACACCTTTCCTCGAGTGTACACAACATCTCACCCAAAATTAATCGCAATCGGACGAACGGTATATAAACGCATACGGGACTTTCTTGAAACGTTTCGCGCGTCGAAGCTCATTTGTTGAATCTAATCGTGCGCTGCCTATTATAAAGTAGATTTACTAAGGCAGACACCTTTCCTGGAGTGTACACAACATCTCACCCAAGTTTCATCGCTATCGGACTAATGGTATATGAACGCATACGTGACTTTGTTGAAACGCTTCGTGCGTCATGGGTTATTTGTTGAATCTACTCGCGCGCTGCCTATTGTAAAGAGGATTTACTAAGCCAGAAACCTTCCCTGAAGTATACACAACATCTAAACCAAGTTTCATAGCTATCGGACGAATGGTATATGAATACATACGAGACTTTGTTGAAACGCTTTGCGTGTCGTCCCTCATTTGTTGAATCTACTCGTGCGCTATCTACTGTGAAATGTATTTACTAAGTTAGAAACCTTCCCTGGAGTGGAAACAACTTCTCACCCAAGTTTCATCGCAATCGGATGAAAGGTTTACGAACAAATACGGGACTGTGTCGAAATGCTTCGCGCGTCGTCGCACATTTGTTGAATCTACTCGTGCGCTGCCTATTGTAAAATGGATTTACTAAGCCATAAACCTTCCTTGGAGAGTAATCAACAACTCACCCAAGTTTCAGCTCAATCGGATGGGTGGTGTATGAACGCATAGGAGACATACACACCCACACACCCACATACATACTATCACGTAACATTGATTTTTATATATATAGACTACAAGCTGTACCCGGCATGCGTTGCAATGCCAATCAAAGAAAGTGTTGGCGTTGAAATTCTGTTTCTTGAAGTGCTTTTGGATACACAACATGTGAACTGCCTCTAAGCTATCATAAAATGGATTTTCTAATTTAGAACCATTCGTGGGAGCGTGCACAACAACTTTCAAAAAGTTTCATCGCTGTCACTCATTTGTTGAATCTAATCGTACGCTACCTATTGTGAAATGGATTTACTAAGTCGAAACCCTTCCCTGGCGTGTACACAATGACTCATCAATGATTCATCGCAATCGTATGAATGGTATATGCACGTATAGGGGTTTTTGTTTAAACGATTCGTGCGCTGTCACTCATTTGTTGATTCTACTCGTGCGCTACCTATTGAGAAATGTATTACTAAGTCGAAGCCCTTCCCTGGCGTGTACACAATAACTCATCAAGGTTTCATCGCAATCGAAGAATGTTATATGAACGCAATAGGGAATTTTGTTGAAACGCTTCGCGCGTCGTCACCCATTTGTTGCATCTACTCTTGCGCTACTTATTGTGAAATGGATTTACTAAGTCCCCTTCCCTGGCGGGTACAAAATAACTGATCAATGTTTCATCGCAATCGGATGAATAGTATATGAACGCATACCTGATTTTGTTTAAACGATTCGCACTCCGTCACTCATTTGTTGAATCTACTCGTGCGCTACCTACTGTAAAATGTATTTACTAAGTTAGAAACCGTCACGTAAGTGTCCACAACATCTCACCCAAGTTTCATCGCTATCGTCGTTCATTTGTCGAATCTACTCGTGTGCTACCTACTGTGAAATGTATTTACTAAGCCAGAAACCTTCCTTGGAGTGTCAACCATATTTCACCCAAGTTTCACCGCTAACGGCAGAATGGTATATGACCTTATGCGGGACTTTGTTGAAACGCTTCGCGCGTCGTCCCTCATTTGTTGAATCAACTTGTGCGCTGCATATTGTATAGGGGATTTACTAAGCCAGAAATTTTCCATGACGTGTACACAACATCTCACCCAAGTTTCATAGGTACGGACGAATGGTACATGTATGCATACGGGACTTGGTTGAAACGCTTCGCGTGTCGTCGCTCATTTGTTGATTCTACTCTTGCGCTACATATTGTAATATGGATGAACTCCGCCAGAAACCTTCCCTGGAGTGTACACAACATCTCACCCAAGTTTCATCGCAATCGGATGAATGGTATGTGAACGTATACGGGACGTTGTCGAAACGCTTCGCGCGTAGTCACTCATTTGTTGAACATAAACGTGCGCTTCGTATTGTAAAATGGATTTACTTAGCCAGAAACCTTTCCTGGAGTGTACACAACAATTCACCAAACATTTATCACTATCAGACGAATGGTATATGACTTTATACGGGACTTTGTTGAAACGCTTCGCGTGTCATCGCTCATTTGTTGAATCTACTGGTGCGCTACCTATTGTAAAATGGATGTACTAAGCCAGAAACCTTCCCTGGAGTGTACACAGCATCTCACCCAAGTTTCATCGCTATCGGATGAATGGTATATGAAATTAAATGGGACTTTGTTGAAACGCTTCGCGCGCCGTTGCTCATTTGTTGATTCTACTCGTGCTCTACCTATTTTTAAAGGGATTTACTAAGCTAGAAACCTTCCCTGGAGTGCACACAAAATCTCAGCCTATTTTCGTCTCTATCGGACGAATGGTATATGAACGCAAACGTGACTTTGTTGAAATGCTTCGCGCGTCGTAGCTCATTTGTTGAATCTAATCGTGCGCTGCCTATTGTAAAGTGGATGTACTAAGCCAGAAAATTTCCCTGCAGTGTACACAACATTTTACGCAAGTTTCATAGCTATCGGACGAATGGTATATGAATGCATACGGGACTTTGTTGAAATGCTTCGCGCATCGTCGCTCATTTGTTGAATCTACGCGTGCGCTACCTATTGTAAAATGGATTTACTAAGTCAGAAACCTTCCTTGGAGTGTACTCAACATCTCACCCAAGTTTCATCGCAATCGGACGAATGGTATATGAACACATACGGGACTTTGTTGAAATGCTTCGCGCATCGTCGCTCATTTGTTGAGTCTACGCGTGCGCTACCAATTGTAAAATGGATTTACTAAGTCAGAAACCTTCCTTGGAGTGTACTCAACATCTCACCCAAGTTTCATCGCTATCGGACGAACGGTATATGTACACATACGGGACTTGTTTGAAACGCTTCGCGCATCGTCACTCATTTGTTGAATCTACGCGTGCGCTACCTATTGTAAAATGGATTTACTAAGTCAGAAACCTTCCTTAGCGTGTACTCAACATCTCACCCAAGTTTCATCGCAATCGGTTCAGTGGTATATGAATGCATAGGAGACATACACACCCACAGACAAACTATCACGTAAGATTGATTTATATATATACAAGCTGTACCCGGCATGCGTTGCAATGCCAATCAAAGAAAGTGTTGGCGTTGAAATTCTGTTTCTTGAAGTGATTTTGGATACACAACATGTTAACTGCCTCTAAGCTATCGTAAAATGGATTTTCTAATTTAGAACCATTCGTGGGAGCGTGCACAACAACTTTCAAAAGTTTCATCGCAATCGGATGAATGGTATATGAACGTATACGGGATTTTTTTGAACGATTCGTGCGCTGTCACTCATTTGTGGAATCTACTCGTACGCTACCTATTGAGAAATGGATTTACTAAGTCGAAACCCTACCCTGGCGTGTACACAATAACTCATCAAGGTTTCATCACAATCGAAGAAGGTTATTTGAACGCATAGGGGATTTTGTTAAAACGCTTCGCGCGTCGTCACCCATTTGTTGCATACATTCGTGCGCTACCTATTGTGAAATGGATTTACTAAGTCGAAACCCTTCCCTGGCGTGTACACAATAACTCATCAATGATTCATCGCATTCGGATGAATGGTATATGCACGTATACGGGGTTTTGTTTAAACGATTCGTGAAATGGATTTACTAAGTTCCCTTCCCTGGCGGGTACACAATAACTGATCAATGTTTCATCGCAATCGGATGAATAGTATATGAACGCATACCTGATTTTGTTTAAACGATTCGCGCTCCGTCACTCATTTGTTGAATCTACTCGTGCGCTACCTACTGTAAAATGTATTTACTAAGTTAGAAACCGTCACGTAAGTGTCCACAACATCTCACCCAAGTTTCATCGCTATCGGACTAATGGGATATGAAGACATAGGGGACTGTATTGAAACGCTCCGCGTGTCGTCGTTCATTTGTCGAATCTACTCGTGTGCTACCTACTGTGAAATGTATTTACTAAGCCAGAAACCTTGCTTGGAGTGTCCACCATATTTCACCCAAGTTTCACCGCTAACGGCAGAATGGACTATGACCTTATACGGGACTTTGTTGAAACGCTTCGCGCGTCGTCCCTCATTCGTTGAATCAACTTGTGCGCTGCATATTGTATAGTGGATTTACTAAGCCAGAAATGTTCCATAACGTGTACACAACATCTCACCCAAGTTTCATAGCTACGGACGAATGGTACATGAATGCATACGGGACTTGGTTGAAACGCTTCGCGTGTCGTCGCTCATTTGTTGATTCTACTCTGCGCTACATATTGTATTATCGATGTACTCAGCCAGAAACCTTCCCTGGAGTGTACACAACATCTCACCCAAGTTTCATCGCAATCGGATGAATGGTATGTGAACGTATACGGGACGTTGTCGAAACGCTTCGCGCGTAGTCACTCATTTGTTGAATATAAACGTGCGCTTCGTATTGTAAAATGGATTTACTTAGCCAGAAACCTTTCCTGGAGTGTACACAACAATTCACCAAACATTTATCACTATCAGACGACTGGTATATGACTTTATATGGGACTTTGTTGAAACGCTTCGCGTGTCATCGCTCATTTGTTGAATCTACTGGTGCGATACCCATTGTAAAATGTATGTACTAAGCCAGAAACCTTCCCTGGAGTGTACACAACATCTCACCCAAGTTTCATCGCTATCGGATGAATGGTATATGAAATTATATGGGACTTTGTTGAAACGCTTCGCGCGTCGTTGCTCATTTGTTGATTCTACTCGTGCTCTACCTATTTTTAAAGGGATTTACTAAGCTAGAAACCTTCCCTGGAGTGCACACAAAATCTCAGCCTAGTTTCATCGCTATCGGACGAATGGTATATGAACGCAAACGTGACTTTGTTGAAATGCTTCGCGTCGTAGCTTATTTGTTGAATCTACTCGTGCGCTACCTATTGTAAAGTGGATGTACTAAGCCAGAAAATTTGCCTGCAGTGTACACAACATTTTACGCAAGTTTCATAGCTATCGGGCGAATGGTATATGAATGCATACGGGACTTTGTTGAAACGCATTGCGTGTCGTCGCTCTCTGTTGAATCTACTTGTGCGCTATCTACTGAGAAATGTATTCACTAATTTTGAAACCTTCACGTAAGTGTACACAACATCTCACCCAAGTTTCATCGCTATCGGACGAATGGTATATGAACACATACGGGACTTTGTTGAAATGCTTCGCGCATCGTCGCTCATTTGTTGCGTTGCAATGCCAATCAAAGAAAGTGTTGGCGTTGAAATTCTGTTTTTTGAAGTGCTTTTGGATACACAACATGTTTTTCAATTTCCGTTAACTGCCCCTATGCTATCGTAAAATGGATTTTCTAATTTAGAATCAATCGTGGGAGCGTGCACAACAACTTTCAAAAGTTTCATCGCAATCGGATGAATGGTATATGAACGTATACGGGATTTTGTTTGAACGATTCGTGCGCTGTCACTCATTTGTTGATTCTACTCGTACGCTACCTATTGAGAAATGAATTTGCTAAGTCGAAACCCTACCCTGGCGTGTACACAATAACTCATCAAGGTTTCATCACAATCGAAGAAGGTTATATGAACCCAATATGGGATTTTGTTGAAACGCTTCGCGCGTCGGCACCCATTTGTTGCATCTACTCTTGCGCTACTTATTGTGAAATGGATTTACTAAGTCGAAACCTTTCCCTGGCGTGTACACAATAACTGATCAATGTTTCATCGCAATCGGATGAATAGTATATGAACGCATACCGGATTTTGTTTAAACGATTCACGCTCCGTCACTCATGTGTTGAATCTACTCGTGCGCTACCTGCTGTAAAATGTATTTACCAAGTTAGAAACCGTCACGTAAGTGTCCACAACATCTCACCCAAGTTTCATCGCTATCGGACTAATGGGATATGAAGACATAGGGGAGTGTATTGAAACGCTCCGCGTGTCGTCGTTCATTTGTCGAATCTACTCGTGTGCTACCTACTGTGAAATATATTTACTAAGCCAGAAACCTTCCTTGGAGTGTCCACCATATTTCACCCAAGTTTCACCGCTAACGGCAGAATGGTATATGACCTTATACGGGACTTTGTTGAAACGCTTCGCGCGTCGTCCCTCATTTGTTGAATCTACTTGTGCGCTGCCTGTTGTATAGTGGATTTACTAAGCCAGAAACCTTCCATGAAGTGTACACAACATCTCACCCAAGTTTCATAGCTATCGGACGAATGGTATATGAATGCAGACGGGACATGGTTGAAACGCTTCGCGTGTCGTCGCTCATTTGTTGATTCTACTTGCGCTACTTATTGTAATATGGATGTACTCAGCCAGAAACCTTCCCTGGAGTGTACACAACATCTCACCCAAGTTTCATCGCAATCGGATGAATGGTATGTGAACGTATACGGGACGTTGTCGAAACGCTTCGCGCGTAGTCAGTCACTCATTTGTTGAATCTAAACGTGCGCTTCGTATTGTAAAATGGATTAACTAAGCCAGAAACCTTTCCTGTAGTGTACACAACAATTCACCAATCATTTATCACTGTCAGACGAATAGTATATGACCTTATACGGGACTTTGTTGAAACGCTTCGCGTGTCATCGCTCATTTGTTGAATCTACTGCTGCGCTACCTATTGTAAAATGGATGTACTAAGCCAGAAACCTTCCCTGGAGTGTACACAACAGCTCACCCAAGTTTCATCGCTATCGGATGAATGGTATATGACCTTATATGGGACTTTGATGAAAAACTTCGCGCGTCGTCGCTCATTTGTTGATTCTGCTCCTGCTCTTCCTATTTTTAAAGGGATTTACTAAGCCAGAAACCTTCCCTGGAGTGCACACATCTCAGCCTAGTTTCATCGCTATCGGACGAATGGTATATGAACGCATACGTGACTTTGTTGAAATGCTTCACGCGTCGTAGCTCATTTGTTGAATCTACTCGTGCGCTGCCTATTGTAAAGTGGATTTAATAAGCCAGAAAATTTCCCTGAAGTGTACACAACATTTTACGCAAGTTTCATAGCTATCGGACGAATGGTATATGAATGCATACGGGACTTTTTTGAAACTGACTTTGTTGAAATGCTTCGCGCGTCGTAGCTCATTTGTTGAATCTACTCGTGCGCTGCCTATTGTAAAGTGGATTTACTAAGCCAGAGAAAATTTCCCTGAAGTGTAGCCTACACAACATTTTACGCAAGTTTCATAGCTATCGGACGAATGGTATATGAATGCATACGGGACATTTTTGAAACACTTTGCGTGTCGTCGCTCATTTGTTGAATCTACTCGTGCGCTATCTACTGTGAAATGTACTCACTAATTTGGAAACCTTCACGTAAGTGTATACAACATCTCACCCAAGTTTCATCGCTATCGGACGAATGGTATATGAACACATACGGGACTTGTTTGAAACGCTTCGCGCATCGTCACTCATTTGTTGAATCTACGCGTGCGCTACCTATTGTAAAATGGATTTACTAAGTCAGAAACCTTCCTTAGAGTGTACTCAACATCTCACCCAAGTTTCATCGCAATCGGTTGAGTGGTATATGAATGCATAGGAGACATACACACCCACAGACAAACTATCACGTAAGATTGATTTTTATATATATAGATAGATAGATGTATATGTATATGAATATCAGTTTCTTTTGGACACGATAACTGCCGTAATTTTGCACCAATCACTTTGAATTTTTACCGAATATGTATACCTGTAACATCTCGGTCGAGTTCGTTACTGGGCTAAATCGGTCGAAGGGGATGAAAATGGGGGGCTTTTTTTTTTCGAAAAAGTGAAATATTGCTATAACTCTCTTAATATGTGAAATATCGAATCCGTTCAAAGTTCATACTATGTGTCGGATAAAGCCCAAAAATTTATGTTTAAAGAGTTTTTTATAGCACCAACCATTGACCAAAGGGGTGGGAAAAGTGGGTTTTTCGGGAAACATTAATCCTATCTCTCTTAATAGGTACAATATCAAAACCGTACAAAATGGACAATATTCCCCTAATTATTATTATCATTAACCGTCTCCAGCTTCCCGGGTGCGATATAAGAGCGCTCTCCATGTTTGTCTATTCAGGTATATTTCCTCCTCCTCTACCTGGTGCCAATCGACACCTCTCCCCTGCAGATCTTCTTTTATTTGGGAGATCCAGCGTGTCCGTGGTCTGCCTCTTGGTCTCTTGCCCTCCACATCTTGCTCAAGCCATACTCTTGCCGTTCTGCTTGGATTCATCCTCTTCACATGACCAAACCATTTCAACCTTGATGTTGCTATTGCTTCATGAAGTGGTTTCACTTGAATCTCTGCACGAATCTTCACATTTCGGATCTTGTCTCTTCTGGTCTTCTGAAGCATTGTTCTCAGGAACTTCATTTCTGTAGCCTGAAGTCTGCTACTATCTCTTCTGTTGATAGTACAAGTTTCAAGTCCATACGTCATTATAGGTAAGAAGTAGGCCTGATACATCATTTTCTTGGATGTTAAAGGAATTTGTTGGTCCCAAAGGAGGTTCCTGACCTGGTGATAAAACTGAGCTCCTTTTTGGATTCTGTTGGTGACTTCAGCAGAACATCTGTTATCTTCAGTCATAATGCTACCGAGGTATTGGAAATAATCGACTTGTTCTAATTTCGCTCCATCCAGCTCAATGCTTGTATGCAACCTCTGTCTGCTGACTGCCATTGCTACTGTCTTTGTATGACTGATTTTGAGGCCAAACTCCTTAAATTGGTGGTTCCAAGCATTTAGATTCTGCTGTACTTCATTTTCTCTGCAACCCCATACCACTACATCATCTGCAAAAGCAAATGCCTTGAAATCATTTCCAGAATTCTGTTTCTCCCTTTTCATAATTTCATCCATCACAGAGATAAATAGCAGTGGTGACAACGCACTGCCTTGTTGCACTCCCTTAGTTGTGGCAAACCAATCTGAATACCCATCTCCTATTTGCACACAGCTCTGGCAATAACTGTACAGCATTTTCACTTTCCTGATAAGAGTTTGTGGGATATTTCTGTTTGATAGACATTACCATATCTTTTCTCTAGGCAAGCTATCATAGGCTTTTGTCTGAAAGAATTTTTGATATGACCCACCATTACGCCAAGGGATGAGAAAAATTATTTCCGAATTATAAGAAAATGCCAAGAGCTATCAGAGGTTGCCATGGCAACACTACTAAATTGATGAGGGATGAGCCATCAGACGTTGCCATGACAACGCACTTGAACGAGATCAGATTCAGATTTCCATCTGACTAAGTGTGAAGCGGCTTCGGTGACGTAACTGGTAGCATGCTGAACTTCTATGCCCAAGGTCGCAGGTTCAAAGCCGGCCTAAGTCGTCGGATTTTCTAAGAGCGCTAAAAATCCCTCAGTATGCTTTCCTTTGGAGGGGAAGTTCCAACGTTCGTTGCGAGTTGCTGGTTGCGGTGCCATCTAGTAGCCAAGTTCACAGCTAGGTGTCGTTGACGGTAGTATCTGGTAGCAACATTAGGAACTACTGCTTGAAATTGACCGTCTGCAGTCCTTACCTGAATTACAGACTAATACAGCCATCAGTATGCTTTCCTTTGGAGGGGAAGTTCCAACGTTCGTTGCGAGTTGCTGGTTGCGGTGACATCTAGTAGCCAAGTTCACAGCTAGGTGTCGTTGACGGTAGTATCTGGTAGCAACATTAGGAACTACTGCTTGAAATTGACCGTCTGCAGTCCTTACCTGAATTACAGACTAATACAGCCATCACAATTCACACCGTTTATCAGACAGATTCTACACTCACCCAAAGTACACGGGGTTACATGACCGCGTTGTCGCAGCCCCTAAACTGAGGAACCTACCAAAACCTCTGCGGGAGATATAATTTTGCGTGAAGAAGTAACAGACCGTTACATAGTTGAACATCAGTGTCGAAACCTTGCATAAGGACAGTGTGACCACAAGTATAAAAATGGTCCCCAAATGACAAGAAGGTTACCGTCCCCATAAGACAATAAAATGTTTAAAATATGCATAAAATGGCGAAAAACAAAGTTAATTAAGTAAAAATTTAGACTTTCACGACCGGCGTTGAAATAGGAATCTCTGTTTCGCGGGCTTATAGGCCGTGTTCCAAGGACATTTTGTCGTCCTGACGTTTCGCTGAATACTGCGTTCAGCATGTTCACAGGTTACATTTACTTGTTTTACCTCGCTTAATGTAACCTGTGAACATGCTGAACGCAGTATTCAGCGAAACGTCAGGACGACAAAATGTCCTTGGAACACGGCCTATAAGCCCGCGAAACAGAGATTCCTAAAGTTAATTAAGCTGCAATTATAAAATACTTTCTCGCAATAAATGAGGTCTGATCCTTCTACGAAAACCTGCATATTCTGCCTATTTTCGCCTATCCCCAAGTTTGTCCGGTGAAATCTACCTCCGCCTTCCGGCGTGCCGAGAGGACTTTTTTTAATTTTATACAACGTTAGAATATTTAACATTGCAGAGGTTGCATGATTATAATGTTGTCTTAGGTTTTATGTAAGTAGTTACATTATGTTTAAATTTCAAACAAATAACATAATAAATAAGATTTAGGTTAGATGAAGTTAGGTTAGGTTAGATGAAGTTAGGTTAGATGGAGTTAGGTTAGGTTATGATATGTTACAATAGGTTAGGTGAGCTAAGTGTTTTAGCTATACTAGCATTGTTAGGGAATATTTAACATTTTAATGTTTTACTTGTTTTATATTGTAAATTATTAACTTCCAGGTTGGCCGAGTGGTTAAGGCGTTTGACTTAAGTTAAAATGTCCAGTACAAGGAAGCAAGGGTTCGAACCCCCTACCTGACGTAACTATTGCCTAAACGTGGCTTGGCGACACTATACTTGTATTATTATGATACTCGATACACAAACCACAGATAGAGTGTATTGTTTAAGACCTCTCTCTTTATGAACATATCTAGAGACTGTTGATGGTTAACAATGGCATTAATAGTGGTACGTGTGGATAACAAATAAGAAAAACAGACAATATCCATACACTATTTTTATTTATTTAATGTAAGTACTTGTACAATAGTTACATAACAAATACAACTCTCTTTTCTCTATTACTATCTAGTCCTTTTTGATCATCTTGCAATACTACCTCTTGCATATCAAGGGCAGATGACCTTGTAGTTCAGCCCCTTAAAACAACAACAACAACAACAACAACACCTTTTGCATAGTCTGTGTTGATGAATCGTGAGACGTGGAAGATGGATTAAACGTAAATTTTACAACAGGGATTAAACGTTGCTCAATAAGCAATCTAATATTTTGAGTAGCAACATTTTTTTTCTTGTACTCGCTTTTTAGCATTTTCATGATTTTTTTGTCGACACTAACAGTGTTTCATTGGAGCACCACATTGTTGATCACTCACACTTAAAACCTCGCCATTTCTACTTTTTAGATTGGCTCGACATCTTGTTGGCCTCTCTTTTGAGCATCGCCGAAATATTACTCTTTTTACATTCTGACGATTATACGAGTAGTTGTAAGAGTAGCCTTTATAGAGTACACGTTGATTACCTTGGTTAGTTGTAGTAAGTTCCATAGTAGCAACTAACCTGTTAGTATGATTTGCCCACTACAAAGGTTATCACTGTTCTGGTAATAGAATCATTTAGCGTTGGCTTTTATATTTGACAAGAGTTTAGTGCTTTTCAGTCAGTCAACACGAATGTACCCAAAAGAGATGGGTTATGCCCTAATCCTGAAATAAATTACATGAGATTAATAAAACACTAGGATGACCAGTTTCGATCGTCAAACGATCATCATCAGATCCATTACACTTAGGCTACAAAATCTATGTTTGAAATACAGGTGAAAATATTTACAATATGTACAATTATTTAGTTGCAGTATTGGTACTGCAACTGTCAGTGTATGCTAAATGCAGTATATATGTTAGGTGAAATGCTAAAT
The DNA here is from genome assembly GCA_946902985.2 of Meconema thalassinum. Classification (NCBI taxonomy): domain Eukaryota; kingdom Metazoa; phylum Arthropoda; class Insecta; order Orthoptera; family Tettigoniidae; genus Meconema; species Meconema thalassinum. The sequence continues at coordinate 223,671,808 of OX336391.1, forward strand.
GGTGATAGCTATCCGTAGATTGTACTTTAGAGAGATTATATGGTTGTAAACTATGGTTAAACTATAAAATTTTAGGCTAACTACTTATCTGATTGTCTTCCGTACAACAGCTACTCGCAGTTTTGGTGCTCACTGGAACTCACTGTGCGGTCGACTGCGGTGGTTATCTTAACGACTGGTTTTTCCCTGCTTTCTCCCCCCTGCTCCTGCGTGCTGTGGGGAGTGATAGCGATGTGTTTATGTGAGGTGTTGCCAACCTAGATAAGATGTATGTTATTGAATGAGGTGGGTCTACAACTATTAAAGACTGTGGATTAGCCCTCGCCACGCGTGGAGCATAACCCATTCGAACTAAGCGTTGACGGTCTTATGAGGACGTCCCGGCACCTTTAATACTGCCGCGAATATGGGCCTTGGTTTATTGCAGAAGAAAAGTACATCGTACACCTGATCCAGATAACATTTACCTATTAATAACCCCCTAATTTACCCTCTTTTTATCTAGCTTGGCTGTGTCGCTAAATTGTGTTTTGTTTCCGACAGGGTGTGTTTTTAGTAGCGTGAAGAGGGGTGAGCTCTCCATGAACGTGTGTTCATTTAGATTGTTGGGATTGTTTCGTTTGGCTAGGTGTATCTCGATTGCTTCCTTTATGTCAAGAGCTCTGCCTTTCGATTCGTGATGGATTATTTTAAGGTCCGACTCTATGTTGGTAAAGCTGCGCCCTGCGTCACACATATGTTCGCACACGGCTGAATGTGTTCCGTATCTTATCGCATTCCTATGTTCATTATAACGTGTGTCTACTCGCTTTCAACTATGCCCGATGTAATTAGCTTGACAATCGGTGTCTTGGCACGTTATAGAATATACCCCTGACCTTGAATACGGGTCACGTTTATTTAGATTACTATTTAGGAGGTGCCTAGCGGTTGTGTTTTTCGTCGTGAAAGCTATCTTTATGCCTTGCTTTTTGAATAGGTTAGTGATTTTATATGTATTCGCATTCACATAGTTGAAACGGGCAAATTTTTTCTCATTACTGTCCGGTTTGGGAATCGTTTTATCTTTATTTTTATGTTTGGCTATAATTTGATTTATTTTGCTTGGCGAGAAGTTGTTTTCCTTTGCTATTTGCATAATAGTTCTTATTTCCTTATTATAGTTGTCTTTTGACATGGGTATGTTTAAAGCTCTGTGCACCATTGAATTGAAACCCGCTAGTTTGTCCGTACTGGGGTGATTAGACTGATTGTCGATTGCATGCGAGGTTTGTGTTGCTTTCCGGAATATGGAATATGAAAGGTCGTTGTCTTTACGTTCAATAGTTATATCGAGATAATTTATTTTCCGGTCTATTTCGGATTCCTTAGTGAATTTGATAGAGTGGTGAAGGCTATTAATGGATTGGAGAATTGTTTCTTCGCTTGTTAGTTCAGTATCGTAGATGCAAATTACATCATCTACGTATCTTTTCCATATTACTATTCCCTTTGTTGAAGTCTTTTCTAAGAACGCTTTTTCTAGTGCATTGATGAAGATGTCAGCGATTAACCCACTTAGTGGCGATCCCATTGCTAGGCCTTCTCTCTGTTTGTATATTTTATTGTCGAATTGAGACACGTTTTGGGTGAGAACGACCCTCAGTAATCTCACAATCACTTCAATTTCTTTTACCGAATTGTTGGATTTTAAGTCGTTTTCCATAGTGTTGATTGCTTCAATAATCGGAATATTGGTGTACATGTTAGTTACGTCGAAGGATACTAGCCTGAAGCTAGGTTTCATTTGTAGGGTGTTCAATGCTGTTACTAGTTCTGTTGTGTTCTTTACAGAGTTGTTTTTGTCGTTGGAAAGACGGCATTTTACGATTTTTAGTAACTCTTTGCTGATTTTGTAATTAGGGGCATTCCTACAATTGACTATTGGTCCCATTGGGCATTCCTTTTTGTGTATTTTTGGTTGTCCCCTCAATGACGGTATTTTCGGGTTCATGTTTATTAGTTTTGATTTTTCGGCTTTGGTCAGTATGTATTCGGTTTCTTTTAGCGCACTTTTTATTTGTTTTTGGAATTTGTTGGTGGGGTCTTTTGTTAATTCCTTGATTTCGTTGTTGATTAGGAATTCGACTGGTTTTTTTTTTCAATGTATTCTGTTTTGTTCAAAATTACTGTAGTGTTTCCCTTAACTGCTTTTGTGATGATTAAGTCATGTTCTTTTATTTTTTGTTTCAACGACTTTATTTCTTTGAGTTGTTTGTTGTTTTGAATGTTATTGCTATCGCCCTCTCGTTTGAGGATTTTTTTGGCTTCGTTGGTGGCGAGATTTTTGGTTAATTCCCTGTCTTCTGCTGGGAGCTTGTGACTGGCTATCTCGAGATACACGAAACAATCCCAACAATCTAAATGAACACACGTTCATGGAGAGCTCACCCCTCTTCACGCTACTAAAAAACACACCCTGTCGGAAACAAAACACAATTTAGCGACACAGCCAAGCTAGATAAAAAGGGGGGAAATTAGGGGGTTATTAATAGGTAAATGTTATCTGGATCAGGTGTACGATGTACTTTTCTTCTGCAATAAACCAAGGCCCATATTCGCGGCAGTATTAAAGGTGCCGGGACGTCCTCATAAGACCGTCAACGCTTAGTTCGAATGGGTTATGCTCCACGCGTGGCGAGGGCTAATCCACGGTCTTTAATAGTTGTAGAACCACCTCATTCAATAACATACATCTTATCTAGGTTGGCAACACCTCACATAAACACATCGCTATCACTCCCCACAGCACGTAGGAGCAGGGGGGAGAAAGCAGGGAAAAACCAGTCGTTAAGATAACCACCGCAGTCGACCGCACAGTGAGTTCCAGTGAGCACCAAAACTGCGAGTAGCTGTTGTACGGAAGACAATCAGATAAGTAGTTAGCCTAAAATTTTATAGTTTAACCATAGCTTACAACCATATAATCTCTCTAAAGTACAATCTACGGATAGCTATCACCATTTAGCATTTCACCTAACATATATACTGCATTTAGCATACACTGACAGTTGCAGTACCAATACTGCAACTAAATAATTGTACATATTGTAAATATTTTCACCTGTATTTCAAACATAGATTTTGTAGCCTAAGTGTAATGGATCTGATGATGATCGCTTGACGATCGAAACTGGTCATCCTAGTGTTTTATTAATCTCATGTAATTTATTTCAGGATTAGGGCATAACCCATCTCTTTTGGGTACATTCGTGTTGACCGACTGAAAAGCACTAAACTCTTGTTTACTAAGGCAACACTGAAAATATGGCTTCAAACACCACAATTTTATATTTGATATGTACAGTTTAAAGTGACAGCAAAAATGGTAGCAAACTGGTAGAAAAGTGATAGCAAAGTGGTAGCAAAGTGGTAGAAAAGCGGTAGCAAAGTGGTAGATAAATGGTTGAAAAGTGGTATCAAAGTGGTAGAAAATAGTACATGTGTTGTTAAGACAGTTTAAGCGGCTAGTTAGTTATTGTTGTTTTAAGGGGCTGAACTACGAGGTCATATGCCCCTTAGTATTGCGGGTACGTAGACCCATTACACAATACTTTTAACACGATGAAGCTCTTGTTCAATTCCTTTGATTACTCAATAGTGACCAGTATGCCCAGCTTGTTGTAGAACATGCAAGTGCTGAAGCCGTTGAATTAGCTTACTGGGATTGTTCCAGTATACAAATTTAACAAATGATTTTTAGGTGTAAACAAAGCATTGCCATTATCATCATCATCATCATCATTACTATTACTATATAGTTCTTTTTGATCCGCTTGCAATACCACCTCTACCATAGTCTGAATTAACTTTGATAGTGTTGAGGGTTTCTTAGACGTTGACAACTGTCCTAACACGACATTTTGAGGACATGATAAGTGATTTTGAACAAGCACTGCACTATATTGAGCTACAATATTCTTTTCTTGAACTTTTTTTTTTACCTTGCTTAGAGTTTTGTCCATTTAAATGAGTATTATTTTGAGATTTACAATTATGATTGTTTGAAATAAGTATGTTGGAGCCTTTTGTCTTAAGCATTCCTCTACACTGTTTTGAACGTTGTTTCGAACAGCACCAAATAATAGTTCCATTTTTATTAGTTATTTTTACAATATATGTATATCCTATATAGTAAGCACATGGCTTACCATAGTTAGTCGATGATACTTCCATGTCAACTGTTAAGAATAAACTAATTTCTAGTAAAGTTAACTCGGTAATAACAAGTAGTTCCGTGAAGAACTATATAGCCTATTTTCATATAACCTACCTATGTTAATTGCCACTATCAACATACTAAATTTCAGTTTGATTGCTGTAATAGATTCGTAGATATTGAGAACCGACTAAATATTTTGGTAGGTCTTAGAGTTATGTACTGTTACATGAAGATTTTTGTGTACGTGTAGCATTCAAACTTCAATCGCATGATTAGGACACAAGAAATAAAAACGAGATTTTAAAATTTCGCACCACTGCCATCTTGTCGTTATGGAAACAATTGAAACAAATTAGATGCTAGTGGATTAACATTTGTATAAGGATTTACTGTACCAAGTTTCACTGCACTCGGATGGTTCAATTGCGAGAAACGTCCATGTGAATATTTATACTTCGCGTCACCGCCATGTTGGATTTGTGATCACCAGGTTATTGAAAGTCCTATAGGTGAACTTATGTTCATAACCCCTATGAACTTAAAAAACAGTTTGATTGCTATAAAAGATTCGTAGATATTCAGAGCCGTCTAAATATTTCGGATGGTCGCCATGTTGAATTGTTATATGTATAGGCCCTAGAGTCATGTATCATTAAAGGAAAATTATTGCGCAGTTTCATTTTTCAAACTTTCACTTCGATCGCATGATTACGACACAAGAAATAAAAACTTAATTTTAAAATTCGCACAGCCACCATCTTGATGTTATGTAAACAATTGAACTAAATTAGATACCAGTGTATTACAATGAGTATAAACATTTGAGGTGCCAAGTTTAATTGCGTTTGGATCATTAAATCGCGAGAAAGGTCTATTTAAAATTTTCAATGTCGCTTGGCCACCATGTTCGTTTTGTAGTTAACCGGTTTTCGAAAGGCTTATAGATGAACTTCCAGTAGTGCCCTTTATATCCGTATAAAATTTTCGGGTGATACCGCTAATAGTTTCAGAGATAGAGAATGCCGGTGAAATATTTCGCACAGCCACCATCTTGAGGTTATGTAAACAATTGAACGAAGTTAGATGTCGGTGCATTACAATGTGTATAAACATATACTGTTCCAAGTTTTGTTGCTTGGTTAAATCGCGAGAAACGTCTATTTAAAGTCGCAAATTCGCTTGGCCGCCATGTTGGTTTTGTAGTTACCAGGGTTTCAAAAGTCACATAGATGGACATCTAGTAGTTCCCTTTTTCAACGTAAAATATTCCAGGGTGATATCGGTAATAGTTTCGGAGATATTGAATGCTGGTGAAATAGTTCGCACAGCCGCCATGTTGGATTGGTGAGTCGTAACAAAATTTGAAGGGTATGGTCGGGGTTGTCCGGAATAGTGCTATGAACTTACCGAGTTTCATTGAAATCGCTCCAGCCGTTTAGATGTTATTTGGGGGACACACACCATCACACACACACGCACACACAGGTAGACACACGGACAGAAGGTGATCTCATAAGCCTATTTTTTTTCATAAATGAAAATAGGCTAAAAATGGACTCCAAATGACAAGAAAGTTACCGTCCCCATAAGACAATAAAATGTAAAAAATATGCATAGAAAGACAAAAAAGTTAATTAAGCTACAATTACATTGTAAAACACTTTCTCGCAATAAATGTGGTCTGATATTGAGAACCTTCTACGAAAACCTGCATATTTTGCCTATTATAGCCTATCCCCTAGTTTGCCCGGTGAAATCTACTTCCGCCTTCCGGCGTGCCTACATGAATTTTATTTGAATACGTGGCGAGACTCCTGTGCTGCTCCTCCATCTTTAGCCACTACACTACTCAAGTAAGTGAAGCTATCAACATATTTTATAGATTCACCCCTGAAAACAAATGGATCTACTTTGTTGGTGTTCGTTCTTAAAGCCTCGGCCTTTATTGAGTTTATTGTGAGTCCCACTTTTGTTCCTTCTTCTATCTTCTTCAAACACAACCAAGAACATGGTTGGCGAAAAGATAAAAACTTGAAGTACCCCTGAACGTACATTATAAGGCTCTGCTGAGTGATTCTGCATGTGTAATCATTGTAAGTTTCTTTAATGAGGTTAATAATTTGTGGTGGCACTCCATACGGCTTCAATTCTTTCCACATGGCTTCTCTACTGATCGAATCAAAGGTTTTCTCGAAGTGAACGAACACTGCGTAGAGTCGAGCTGACCATTCAACACACTACTCCAAAATTATCCTCAAGGTGTTTTGGGTCGACACATGAACGATTCGGGCGAAAACCTGCCTGTTCTCGTCGGAGCCTTAGTTTTACATACTTTTTAATTCTATTTAGCAGAACCCTGGGAAAACTTTGCTAGGGATTGAGAGAAGCGTAATACTCGTCCATTTGTTACAGTTGGACGTATCCCCCTTCTTCGACAACTTCACCAGTAAACCACTCCTCTAGTCCATCGGCATTTCTCCATTTATCCATACCTTCTCAAATAGAGGCTGCAACATTGGCTGTGGTGTCTATATCTACCTTCATGACTTCGGCTGGAATGTTGTAAACTCCTGTTGCTTTACCAATATGCCACTCTCTCAATGTCCGCTTAATTTCCTCCAACGTTGGAACTCAGGTTTCATTCCTTGGGTCATGTTGAATCTCTTATTATTATTATTATTATTATTTTTATTATTATTATTATTATTATTATTATTATTCCCTCACATCAATTTGATCTTCCAGGAAGCGGGTTTGAACTGCAGAAAAATGTTCAAGCCATCGATTCAGTTGATCCTAAGGGTTTCTTAAGAGGGTACCATCATCTTTCATGACTGGACGATTTCTCTGCATCTGCTTTCTTGCCAGAACTCTGATGATGGTGTAGAGTTCTCTAAAGTTTCACTTTTCTGCTGCCTCCTCCGCCTGTTAAGATAGGTCATCTATCTAGTACCTTTGGCCTCTCCTCGGTCTTCTCTTATCTTCCTTATCCTTCGCAATATATTTTGATTGCAGAAATGAACATGAACAATGAACATACTTGAACGATGCCTACAATTGAACATTGGTATAGATGAACTGGGTGTTCCACCCCTTAAACAATCACTACCACTACCACCGCAAAGAAAAACACGTAATTTTTCTTTGCGGTGGTGGTGGTGGTAGTACAACTTTCAGTATCGGTAATTAATGCTCCTCCCTAAAGATGGTATCTTTCTGCAACGAGTCAGATGAGTTAATTTTATGAAAAATCATAGGCACGGCCTCTATGATTCACGAAAAGTAAGCTATAGATACAAATCCATTGGATCATAACACTTCATTATACTGTAGCGGATCTTATGTCCACTACAAAGGCTCTCATCACAATCACGGCAATTTTATTACTCAATTATTATTATTATTATTATTATTATTATTATTATTATTACTATTATTATTATTATTACCATCAAGTCAGATCATTTTGTTGTAACGCATTTTACATCATTCTGTCTGCCTGTTAGGTAGTCAGCCCGAAGGCTGGTTGGATCCTCAAAAAGCACCGCCGTTAGTTTATGTGGGTAGATATCCACAAAAATCCAAGGCAGCGCTATATTGAGGCGTACTAGGCAAGATGAGGAGTGAGGTAGTTTGCCATTGCTTTCCTCACTGAGTCAGAACAGCAGTTCTAGCCCTATGAGTAGAACCTTTCACAGCATTCACAGGCACTGACTGTGCCCTGGATGTCATTACTAAGCACCACCCATACCTCAGTAGCTTCCATATAATCACAGCCATGAGTGAGACTGAGACATTGGTGAAAAGTCACATTTTACTCTAGCCTGTGCCAACAGACAAATGCAAATGTTCTGCATTCACCAAGAGATGGCAAGTGGGGCCACTCTGTGAATCCACTCTGTGAACTTCGACTCAGTGAAATTCCACTACTGTATCTCCGTGTTACTTCTACTTTACTTCCACGGTTACGACTACACGTGTCACTACTTTATACTTTACGACATTCGTTCAGTATGGTGATTACCACCAATTAGTCTGCCACAGCTGTTGGGCTAATTTATGAAGCCCTTCATACCGCGAGAATTCCAGCCAACTTCAGGGTGAGTGAACCAGTTGTAAACATTGACGTTGTGAGGAGACTAGTGGAAAGAGGGGTTTCTCCACCCAGTGCTCTGCCAAATGATAATAATCAGTACACCGCATCTAATGACCTAAGCCAATTCTCATAAGAGTGTAAATTTATGTTTTTGTGCACATTTTAGTATATACATTATGATTTTGAGAAGGAGATGTTGTTTAATTCATTTTCTAAACAAACTGCATACCTGACGAGTGAAATATCACCTCACCCCTAGAGATTGGATTCAAGTGTTCTCCCTCAGTTAAGCCAAGGCAACATGAATAGATCATCTCCTATAGATGTGATACAGGTGGCGCCCAGCAAACAATACAATTGACAGCCCCTCCTTGTAATAGGAATATAGAGCCATTACAATACGAAGCTTCTATTCGATGGCTTGAATAGGTTACACGAAATAAAAAATTACGAGCCATACAGTAGTCACATATGATGTGTAACATCTGACATAGAAAAAACCTCACCATGAGTGTTTACCGTTCAGTATGTCATAAACATTACTCATGGCCGAGAGTACGTCATGGTATCAATTTCCGACACCGCGCGCTCATTGTTTCTCTTACCAGCTGGATCGATCGATCGAGTTGGCAGTGCGTCTTACACTTCCGTTCGATCCACCTCTGCCAGCTAGCACACTTCCGTTCGAGCACGCTTCCCTTCGATCGAACGGAGGTGTGCCAGCTGGTGCCACCTCGATCGTTCCGATCCACTTCCGTCCCATTTTTCAAAATCACTCCCACAAAAATATCCAGCAACCGAGAGGAAAGATCTTCCACATCAAAAATGTTTTCTTAATCTATCCCTTCTTGAATTTTTGAAACTATTGAACATCAGATGCTTTGAATCAAGATTTGCTGTATACGAAATTCAACTGTGACAGTCACCGGATTATAACCAAAGTGTATGAACCATCATACTGTTTTATCAACAAGCAAAGGATTTTTAATGAGAATATCACAATACTTTTAAGCATTATATAAATTTGGCCGGTCATACTCTGAATAATTCGGCCAACTTGTGCAAATATACACTTGGATGTTGGGTTCAAAAACTGATCCTTGAAATATTGTGCCCCGTTAAGAGCTTATTTACTTGATGCAGCAAGAGTAATCCGACGAGTGAGGCTCGACTATGACAGATATCGAGGTTGGAAGGCTCAATAGCCATTAAGACTTTACGTTTTTCACCTCGTTGTCAATTTAGAAGCGGCGTCTTCTGATGTCAGGATTATCCGAACAACTACTACAGTAATAAGCCAAATAAAAGGAGTGTGACTTGGGCAGTTTCGTAAGGTAGATTTCTAAATTTTCATAATGTCTTTGTTTTTACATTTCACCGGAATCAATCGCATCTCCATTTTTGGCCTACTTTTCACATTTTGCAAAATTAAAAAATAGACTTATGAGATCGATCCGGGCAAATATCTGTCTGTCTAGCTGGCTGTAGCAATCGAATCCAAATTTGGTATGAGTAAAGATCATATTTGAAAATTATGTCTTTGCTACCAACTGCTGAAAAACTGCAATTGAAATTTGAGCTCCATGTTGGATATCTTGGAAGGTATGCATCGATCGGAGCTATTCCAAAATTGGCACACATATAGATAATAATATTTCAGTTTAATTTCCAGGAGGCCATGCATGGCAGTGTTGCCAAAATGATTCTAAGCCTACTGATAGGTCCAATTTTTAAATGCATATAATTTCTACACTATCAATTGGATTTCAACCAAATTTCGTTTGTACTATGTGTACATAAACCGATATGACTGAGCCTATTCTTCAACGCCACCAGGGCTGCCAACTGTTAATAAATGATCTCTCTCTATTTTCTTATCCAAATATCAATATATCAGAAAGCATGCAAGCCGACAGCTTTAAACTATGCACACGTATAGTACCCGGCATTCTAGATTAATTTGGAGTAAGTAGCTTGCCACGGTGGGTGAGTGGATATCGTGTCTGTCTACAACCCCGTGATTGCAGGTTCGCTCCTGGCCGTGGTAAGTGATTTTTGAAAGGCGGCAAAAATAAGATACGCATGTCATACGATGTTGGCATGTCATAAAACCCATTTGAATTCAGTAGGCCGAGTTCAAAATGGCAAAATTAATCTCTGGAGTTTCCGCCAACACAAAGTTCCTCATTTCTCTACTAGAAAGCGCTATAGTGTTCAAGGAGCTTAGATATCCAACATCTAACCTCCTTGACTTTCAAAGTTAAGGAACAACGAAATTCGACATGCAAGCAACCCTCTGGGTGTCAAATAACAAAGCTTGCACCCGGCACCCGAGGCCATACGATATTATTATTATTATTGGAGTAACTTATGTACGTCAGTGCTACCAACATGATTCTAAGCCTGCTGATAGGACCATTTTTTAAATGCATGTAACTTCTATACTAACAAATGGATTTCATTCAAAATTGGCACAACAAGACATCATAATATTTCAGATTATTTCTGACCAACACATGCATGACATTGTTGCCAACATGAGTTTACGCGCGCTGATGGATTCAATGTCTAACTGCATGTAACATTCATGCTATCCTTTGGACTTCAACCAAATATTGTATTCTGTATCTTAAGAGATGGAACTCACAATATATTCAATCACCAGGGCTGCCAACTGCAGTGCTCTATTAGGCTACATTATACCAGCTATATTTCGAACTAATTAGAAATGTTGATATTACCAACTTAATTTCGTCATTGTTCTAGATAGGTCTATATAGTTTGTCATGAATTTTAAATTTTATGAAAAGTAGGCTCTTTAGTTCGTCACGGAACTTCTTGTTAGTAACAACTTAGTGTAAAAATAATAATTTTTATGTGAACGTTTCATTTTATTTTGAATCACATTTTGTAAGGATATCCATTTCACTTTATATTATTATGTTAAACTATTAAAGCTGATGAAGATATCAGTGTTATATCGAAACATGTACGTTTAAAATATATTATTAATCATCATTTCACAGTATTGACAAGGTGGATTCCTCATTACATATTATACTCGATCAACAAACCCAGATTTTCACTCTGATTGCTTTAGATTTATAGGTACCGTATTGAGAAATATTCCTCATGGCCGCCATGTTGTATTTCTTTTAACGTGGACTAAAGAGTTATTTATCAGTAGATGAAGATTATTGCGTTGGTTCATTATACAAACTTTCACTCCTATCACTTGGTTGGTTGGTTGGTTGGTTGGTTGGTTGGTTGGTTCTTAAGTTTAGGGGCTGCGACAACACGGTCATGTAGCCCCGTGTACTTTGGGTGTGTGTAGAATCTGTCTGATAACCGGTGTTAATTGTAATGACTGTATTAGTGTGTGTTATCTGTTTTATAATTTAAGTACTGCAACTTAGAATTTTTCAAATAGTTCCTACTTTTGACGCCAAGCGTCACCGTCGAAGACTACTAGGCCAAGTCCAGAACTTAGCTACTAGACGCCACCGCAGTCGGCTCTTGGTAACGAACGTAGAAACCTAAGAGCGTTGTTTATACTCCTAACCTATCCAATTTAGCTTCACACAGGTGCAATTAGTGGAAGGTTCTTTTACATGCCATAAATCTATGAAATGGGACCGCCGGCTTTACTTCCCCTCCGAAGGAAGGCATACTGAGGGATTTTTAACGCTCTTAAAAAATCCAACGGCTTCGGCCGGGGTTGAACCCGCTATCTTGAGCATAGAAGCTCAGCATGCTACCGACTACGCCACCGAAGCCACCTCCTATCACTTGAAGGACACAAGAAATAAAAACATAATTTTAAAATTTCGCACAGCCACCATCATCAATTTATCAAAACAAATAAATTGAATAAAATGCCATATATTAAGCCTAATACCATGACGAATGAAAGAGAAAGTGAGAAGACTCATCAAGTTCAAGCGCGCCCCGCCAGGCAGCGTTGGAGGGGGCAAGTTCCACGCTGCCGGTGTCAGCTCAGCTGGTCTTAGGGATGCTGCTAAGGGAAACGAATGACTTTGTAACTAATACTCTTTTAAAAAGTAATTAGCGATTACAATTAAAATAGCACGGCAAGGCACAATGGAAAATATAATTCACGGAAATAAGAACTACGGTATTCATTACATGTTACGAAAAGCACAGATTCCTGGAGTATGCAGACACAGATTTAAAAAAAACATAATCCCCAGCATATTAAAACAAGCACTCATAAACTATTTAAAGTAACACTCTACTTACCAATTCATTTTGTCGGCTACTGGACTTTCGAAAGCTTGCGTGAAGACTTGGCGGATGTTTGAGATTGCAAATCTCGGCGGATTTCCTTCGTTCTGAAGAAAAATCGGCACTTTATATAATGATAAACAAGTCTGGGGATAACATCCATGACATGCTGAAGACATCAGCCAGCTCCTGAAGGATCAACTGAAATTGTTTCTATGGAATCGATCCAATCAAAAAAGATTTCGCTCCACATCGATTTTGAGTTTAATTTTCCGGTAATTACTTTCTCGGCCTGGAAAAGAATGTCACATACACTTCTCGAAGGACGTGTTAGAAACACTTCATTGTTCATTGAGCCGTAGTCCTTTATTTCGGTAAGAACTGAAAATTTATTTAGATTATTGTTCCGTAGAGAATGAGCACAAGGCGAACACTTAATAAATTTAGAAGAGTGCTTAACAACATAGCCAGCCAAATGGTAAACTGAACACTTATCAATCGAAGAGTTTCGAACTGCGCTGTCAAATTCAGGTACAGAGCTTGCCCAGTCTTCGATATTTACTGAATCTCGAACCACAATTTTTTCCTTAATGGAAGTTTCCACTGATTCCTTCACTGTCTTGTTATGCACTTCCACATTTCGGGCTAATATACGCATCTGATTAACATACGAGGTCAAGATCTGCTCCCGTTTAGGTTCACAATTTCCACCAACATTTAAAGCCTGTTTTATAGGGACGTATATACATTGAAGTAGATGCAAATGGAGGAAATCTATTGTCGATGGATGATCATCTGAACTGAAAGACCGCATAATTCCGAAGTGCCGTTCCAAGGGATCTTGGGTGAGCTTTCCTGTCAACACATACTTATAACCTTTCTCCCAAAGCCATTCACACATCTCCAAAGTACTCTGTAGGGTTACTACTAGTGATTCCAAGGTTCTATTGGAGGCAAAGGTGTTATTGGTAGATCTCACGGTCTGAAGAAAATTAACAATAGCTGTATGAGAAGGTGAACCTTTACGAAGAGCCTGAGAGGGAATGAATGCATTGAGTGCATCAGCAACAACATTTATATCACTGGTAAATGTCTCAGTGTCCTCACTACCTTGTAATCCTGCCAGTCCCATTTCTCGATAAAATTTAATACCTTTGGCAACACTGTCACTGAAAAGTTGGAATGCAAGCCTAGCGTTCATTCTCTGGAAAGGTGATGGGTCTAAATGAGCAACTGTCAGCTTGGGGCATGCTCTAAGCCCAGCATACCCTGAGAGATCTTCTTTGAACAGTTCCCTATAAAAATTGAAATTAATAATTTTGTCATTATAGAGAAGTTCTACTTTATCATGAAAGTGGTTTCTTATGCATTTCAATACATGAACGAAGTCGGAGAAAGCCCAGATCTTTCTCGTAACATCTGCAGGATTAAGGATGTGTGGTTGTAGAGAGCTTGTCTTGCCACTAACTCCTAACGATCTCCAGGCCTTTTTATTTGTCTGACCACCATCACAAGTAAAGCCAACCACCCTCGCCCCAGCCTCTTCTAACTGCAAAATCACCTGTATTAAAAATTTTGCGAGAATGTCCCCTGGAGTAGCATTTCTGCTTGCATAAACAGCAACTGGCTGCACCCAATTATGCATGAATGGTACGAACATAAACACTAGAGCGTGATTTGCAAGTACGTTCTTCTGGAGGTCAGGTGTGTGTTCACCTAAATCAACTAATCCATCTACTTTATGAGAAAAACTATTAAACTGGATTTCTTCTCTTAGCTTCACTTCATCGAAAATTACAACACCGTAACGTGAATTATCATTCTTTTCTTCCTTAAAATAGTCCGAAATAGCATTTATACTATGCGTATTAACTCCATAAGGGCACTTAAGTCCTTTACAAAGTTTTCTCAAGTGACTTTCTGAGGGCAGAGGCAAGAGATTATGTCGCCGACAATGACGAAATCCTTTCGGTGATTTTATTCTCAACAATAAACTCTCTAAAATGAATTCATTGCTGTACCTCATACCATTGGGAGATTTTACCTGGCATTTCTTGAGCATAGTGTCTATTATCATCTTTTCCTTCTTGCTAAGGTGTTTGTTATCTTTGTAATTAAATGCCTGTGAATGTCGAACCTGCTTCTCCAGCAAATTAATTCTCGATTTTGCTGAGTTGAGGCAGGATCTAACGCGAATTAAATTACGGTTAGCATTCTTTAGGCGCCTTTTGAGCAATATTATAGTCTTTTCAGCATCGGTAAGTACACTAGAATGACCCAAATTCTTATCAACATTAGACTGACCTTTTAATGCCTCATTTGTTGCTTCACTCCCATCTTCAATCTTCTTTCTTCTCTTCCTGATGGTATCGAGATTCTTTTTCCTGTTAGGAGCTTTACGGGACTTATTCTCACTCGACAGGTACTTCGGTAAATTAGGGGAAATATGAGGCACTGCTCCAGGACGTAACTTCCACCTCATACGAGAGATTTTCACTTCTTCACCATTCACTATAAAATTATCTGATTTTACTATCAAATCATCAGAGAAATGAATTTGACAAATTCTACTACTACGCGTTAACTTCGTATCCTTTCGTGGAATAGCTCTGGCCCATTTTTCAAATTGATTTGTATCCTCCGGTGGTGAAAAAAATCGTATATCGTCAACTACTCGACCATACCCTGACTTACAGCCAGGTACAAAACAATAAGGAATGTTGAACTATTAAATGAACCAAGCCACATAAGAAATATGTTTGAAGTACACAAAACACAAAACGCTGATGTACACAAGACACAATGAACTGAATTTAAGAACTGAAAGCAAAGAAAATTCAATTTAATTCACACAAATATCTCACACAGTAACTTCTCGCGCAGTTTCTATGACCCGGCTCGACGGAAACACAGCACGTGTTGGTCATAATCGCTTGCAGTGCTTGTAGCGGCGGGACCAGAAACTACCGTGCTAAAATGGCGGAGTCCTCACACTAGGTCCTCCTATTCGTCATGCTAATACTGTATAACTTTTGCGTGTGCTGTCAACTAGTCCCCACTTCACACACAG
This sequence comes from Meconema thalassinum, assembly GCA_946902985.2. NCBI lineage: Eukaryota > Metazoa > Arthropoda > Insecta > Orthoptera > Tettigoniidae > Meconema > Meconema thalassinum. The sequence continues at coordinate 223,687,420 of OX336391.1, forward strand.
ACGAAATCTGGTGGTGGCATTCCGTACTATGTAAAACATGTTTTTAGATTTATACACTGAACTGACTATTTAATTACTCTCGTATTATTATCATTATTATTATTATTATTATTATTATTATTATTATTATTATTATTATTATTATTATTATTATTATTATTATTATTGTCCATGTACACACAGATCAAAGATTATGATGGGCTTATACTGGCATTACGTCTGTATGCTAACCTCCCAGCCACCTGCTGGTTTCAGTGACACAAATGAATCCTGGCTATGTTTAGCGCGCATGTGATCTGGTTAGACACACGTGATGTCCTCATGAATATTGATATAGTACTTCTAAAACATGTTAAGCTTGCGCCATCCAATATTAGATCAATGTAGCATAAATATTTATGTTGCATGTTCTATCCAAATATCAAAGTTCAGCTGCATGCACTACTGCTAATTTAACAACGACATGACACGATGCAGAGCTCAACTGAGATTACTGTGGATAAGTGGATAGATCGTTTGATTTTGTGCAAGAGACCCCGAGTTGGATACCTGGCCGGGTTTGTTTGGTATTGTTTGTGACGTCTGCATCATTCATATCATCCTCATCACGAGGCGCATGTTGCCCTCGAGTGTCGACTCGAAACCTGCACTGGGCCTCTTGGGAGACCACACACCATTATTGCTGAAGATATTAGCGATTAGATTGGATTAAAAACCCGCCCCCTCCCCCGTTCCAAATCTCGGATTGCCAGAGATAGGGGAGAGCGTATTATTAATTACAATCATCATTTGATACATATGATAATTAAAATAATTCCATAACAGCCTAATACAAATCGTTCATTCTTGGTTTTGGTTTATATTTTATGACATGGGCCGTACATATCATTGGAATATTCGATTAATTCAACTACTATAGGTTTTATTATACTAAAATAATAATAATGTAATTTGTTTTACGTTCCATTTAACTACTCTGGCTTTTAGAGACGCCAGGGTGTTGGAATTTTGCCCCGAAGGGGATCTTTAACGTGCCAGTAAATATACTGACACGGCTTCCTCGCATTTGCACATCCTCTTATGCCAGTTGACTGCGCCAGGATACGAACCTGCAACCTTGGGCCCTGCAAGCGAGAACGTTGCCGCTGAGCCACGCAACCAGCCAGGTTTTATTATACCCATAATATTGAATGACGAAACTGATAATCTCGTCTGTGTCCGAGAACCTTCAGTCGCGTCAGTGTTCTCAGGAAATGAAGTATTCGGCACAATCCCCGCACCGTTCCACACCCCTCTCGTACCACTGACCTCTGAAGAGTGCAGAGCTAGACGTCGGTATCTGTGATTGGGTGTATATATATATATATATATAGAGAGAGAGAGAGAGAGAGAGAGAGAGAGAGAGAGAGAGAAAGAAAGAAAGAAGGAAAGAAAGAAAGAAAGAAAGAAAGAAAGAAAGAAAGAAAAAGTTAAAAAAGAAATTGTCTGATAACCTCTGTTATTGTTGTCTCAGTAATAATAATAATAATAATAATAATAATAATAGTCATAATAGTCGTAGTAGGGTAGTAGTAGTACTAGTATTAGTAGGGTGTATTTCTAAATCAGATGGGGATTGGGAAGGAGGCGACCGTGGCCTTAAGTCAGGAACTAGCCCAGAATTTGCCTGGAGTAGAAGTGGGGGGGGGGGGGGGGGGGATCACGCAAAATCACTACCAGGATGGCTGAAATGGGAATTGAACTCACCTCTTTTCAGGGATTCAAACCCGGAGCCCCGGTTTGACAGCCAAGAATGCTAGCTGCTACATCAGAGGGTGCACAATTGGCTCCCAATTGGAATATGCAGCAGACAAAAGATGAATACTGCCACAATATCAGCCATCAGCTTCCCATTTCTTGGGAATTACACGATCTCTTTCTTCTTTTATCTGTAGCTGTAATCAATACGTTCGCACCAGAAGGCTCTTTCTTGATTCATATTATCAGCAGTTACATTTCTATTTTCACTTTCTTCACGGAGAATTCAAATCCACCACTTCAGCGAATAATGGGACGCTATCGATTTTACGTGATATTGGCGATTGAATTACGTTCCCTGGTGAACAAAATTTCATACTCATATAGGCTTTCCGTATCCGAGGACTTGAAAGTATTTTCGGGAAATGGAAGGATTTAACTTTTACATAACTTTCATAAAATCACTTATCATCATCATCATCATCATCATCATCATCATCATTATTTTCTAAAGGCTGTAACCCAATGAGGTTACAGTGTTCATATGTTACTGTTCATTCTCTTAGAATTAGTTTTAGGTTAGGATCATGGATATTCATTGATGATGTAGAAGTGGAAGGATGCCGTGATTTATGGAGATTCATATCTGTTTAATAGTATCTTTTTATGATTTTTGTGTGTGTTTCTTCTATGGCTGGTTAAATGTTAGGTTTTGTTTATTGGGTTCCTCGGTAGTTGAAAGAAGTAAGATATTTTATTAAGAAGAGTGTAATTGGTTTTGTGGAGTATCTGTTGTGATTGTCTATGGAGAAGAAAGATTCTGTTATAGGCTGGTAGTTGAGAGCTGATGATTGTTTTGTGTTTGGTGATGTAGTAAGTTGATAAGATATGAAAGGAATGAGGTTCTGGTTTTGAGTAAGGAATATGGAATTGGTTGAATGTTTAGAAAATATTATGAAATTAGACGTAGAAGATGAGATATGAAGAAAATGAGATTATGTTTTGGTTAATAGAAGAAAGAATTTATGTTTGGAATTAGAGGATCAGATGTGGAAAGAAATATGTTTTGTAAGAAAAAGAGAGTGAACTAAATGAAGAAGAGAATCAATGATGAAGTGTATTCCTTAGTGTGTCAACATACACGCCCCCGAATACCCCTAGGAGTACGTACAGTCGATACAACCACACTCGTCTGTCGTTGGCGGTGCGTTTCAGTTCTATGTAATTGTCACATCCCATTCTATTCTTGATGTCTTCCAAATACTTTGTCCTAGGCCGTCCTCTTCCTTTCTTTCTCAGCATTTTCCCTTCAAGAATGTTAACGATGAAAGTGCTGTGTCTGATGACATGTTCAATAAATTTTATTTTTCTCTTTCCCATTTCCTTCATTAATCTTCTCTCTACTTTGACTTCCCTTAAGACTTCCAGGTTGGTTTTTCTTTTCATCCAGCTCGTTCATGTCTTTTTCCACTATATCCACATTTCAGCAGCTTCAAGTCGATTCTTTTCCAATTTACCCAGAGTCCAACTTACATTTCCATAGAGCAAATGAAATACCAATGGGCATTTGGTTGGTTGGTTGGTTAGTTGGTTGGTTCCTTAGTTTAGGGGCCGCGACAACGTGGTCATGTAGCCCCGTGTACTTTGGGTGTGTGTAGAATCTGTCTGATAACCGGTCACGCGCGGTCATGTAGCCCCGTGTACTTTGGGTGTGTGTAGAATCTGTCTGATAACCGGTGTTAATTGTGATGGCTGTATTAGTGTATGTGTCTGATTTTTATTTCAAGTAAGGACTGCAACTTTGAATTTTTCAAATAGTTCCTACTTTTGCCGCCAAACGCCACCGTCAACGACTAACAGGCCTAGTTCAGAACTTAGCTACTAGACACCACCGCATTCGGCACTTGGCAACGAACGTAGAAACCTAAGAGCGTTGTTTACATTCCTAACCTATACAATTAAGGTGTAATTAGTGGAAAGTTCTTTAACATGCCATAAATCTATGACATGGGACCGCCGGCTTTACTTCCCCTCCGAAGGAAGGCATACTGAGGGAAATCCAACGTCTTCGGCTGGATTTGAACCCGCTACCTTGGGCACAGAGGCTCAATGGGCATTTAATAAATACCTTAGACAATAATAATTATAATATTAAATTAATATATATTAATAAATGAATTGTACTTGTTTCGGTCATATTATTGCCTTCTTCAACGATGTTGTTAAAAGAAATAGTACATTATGCAACGAGCCTATAATGGCTATAATTAAGACACGAGTATTTTTATAAAACGAGCGTATGCGAGTTTTATAATTTCCATACGAGTGTCTTAATTGCCATTATAGGCGAGTTGCATACGACTGTTTATGTTCGACGATAATTATAACTTTATTATATGTTTTAACATAAATATTCATAAATATCTGTTGAGAGTCAGCTACTTGAATTTTGTGATCGCAGAGCGAGCGTTGGGTATTATATCTCTGTCTTTCAAGATCTTTGAACGACCGACGCATGCGCTCTGTGTGCTTGCAATGCCATATGCAGGCCATATGTTTACATCTGCCGTCCCTCAGTAATATTGTCACCGGAGTCATTTGAAGACAATGCGCTGTGTAGAAATTAGTGTTGGTGATTTTAAGGTACAGTGCTATTTCTTGTTTCATATTCGACAGTTTATTTACGCGAACATATGGACGGTGCGTATTCCATGTCAGTAATTTATTATAGTTCGATGTTGTGCTTATGTCCGACATGTTGGATTTTGAGCGCATGCGCGCGAAGGCATCGTTACCTAATTGGTCAATGAACGAGCTCTGATTGACTGGAGAAACTGTATCATAATAAAAATCAGTGTTATAATGACCATCATTAAGATAGAGTTTTCTGACACATAATAGTGAGGGTCGAACATAAAGAAACTAATGTAATTACGAGCCAAGTTTTGTTAATAGTATTTTAATTGGGGTTTCTATGATTTGTTTTATAAAAATAGTTAAAAACTGATCTGTAACAAATGTGGGCTTTAATTTGATGTTAATAAAACAAATTTAATTAAACTTACATATATCCAAATACACTACTGTTTTGCGGCTTCGGTGGCGTAGTCGGTAGCATGCTGAGCTTCTATGCCCAAGATAGCGGGTTCAAACCCGGCCGAACCGTCGGATTTTTTAAGAGCGTTAAAAATCTCTCAATATGCCTTCCTTCGGAGGGGAAGAAAAGCTGGCGGTCCCATGTCATAGATTTATGGCATGTTAAAGAACCTTCCACTAATGGCACCCTTGTGAAGCTAAATTGGATAGGTTAAGAATGTAAACAACGCTCTTAGGTTTCTACGTTCGTTGCCAAGAGGCGACTGCGGTGGCGTCTAGTAGCTAAGTTCTGAACTTGGCCTAGTAGTCGTTGACGGTGGCGCTTGGCGGCGAAAGTAGGAACTATTTGAAAAATTCTAAGTTGCAGTACTTAAATTAAAAACAGATAACACACACTAATGCAGTCATCACAATTAACACCGGTTATCAGACAGATTCTACACACACCCAAAGTACACGGGGCTACATGACCGCGTTGTCGCAGCCCCTAAACTAAGGAACCAACCAACCAACACTACTGTTTATAGAAAGTGAAACACCAAGAACAAGAGATGTGACCACATTGCACTTTATACCACAGATTAGGGACATTACAATACATTACTGATTAGAAGGACAGTCCGGTACATGCACGTTGACGGTCGATCTTCAGTACGGCGTCGCGCCACCACGTGCTGCACTCAGAGCCGCTAGACGTCGTGGCATGGAATTATAAAGCGCTTGAATATGCTGCTGGGGAATACGGTCTCACGCGGTTTGTAGGCGCGTCCACAAAGCATCAACAGTGGCGGCAGGTGGACCTGAAAGAACAAGTTGCCGACCGACCATATCCCAGACATGATCGATGGGCGACATCTCAGGCGAACGGGCAGGCCAGGGAAGCAGAGGTATCCGTCGTTCTGCGAAGAGGGCTTGCACATTCCTCGCCACATGCGGGTGGGCATTGTCCTGCTGAAATATGGCCTGTGGAACGGCCTGCAAGAGGGGCTATGCCGCAGGCTGTAAAACTTCCCTGATGTAGCGGTCACTGTTCAGATAGCCCGCAAGACGTACGAGGCGCGATCGCCTGTTAAAGGCAATTGCGCCCCAAACCATTAATAAAGACTCCTTGCGGAGTGGAGCAAAGGTTGGAATATGTATTGTATTTATCTTCTTGTTCCAATGGGAATTATGAAGTGGTATGAAAATAAGGTTAAAGGTCCTTGATAAAGAACTGTTGTGTCGTACTCTATGGTAGTCCTCTTATCGAAAATGTATTCAGGTCGGCTTTTGTAATATGAAGACCCCACGGAAGAAACGGGGTAAGTCATTTTCTTTCGAAAATGAGTTTGTGGCGCATTCGGATGGCCAGCCATCGTCACTACAGATCAGTTGAAATTAATTTCAAATACAGTGGAATGTCACCGAAATACAGAGGTTTACATTTTTAGTGGAAGCGGAAAGAACGTCCCATATCCTCTCACTTTTTTCATAATTTACTTTTAGTTGTTATTTGTTTTACATGTACTTTCTTTATAAGAAATATATTTGGCAAAATAACTATAGTGTTTTAAGCATTTATTTTTAGTGTTGAAAGTTTAAATTCGCTCTCCTGAAAAATATACAGAATGTGACTTACCCCGTATTTTCTGTGGAGTCTTCACATTTTATGTGTTAGTTTCAATTGTAGTTCTCATGGATCTTTTTAAGAACATCGCCTGACGAGGTTGAATAGACACCATTCCAACCCTCAGACCAGAATTAAATGTTTTGGCATAGCCGGGAATCGAACCCGGAGCTCTGGAGTGGCAGCCAAGAACGCTAGCCGCTACACCAGGAAATAGACCAATAACAATTCGAGCTCTTCTTTGCTTAAAATGGCTAATTGGACGTGAGTTCTATCGCCCTTATCTCTTCCCCTTTCGCTGTTCTCCCCGAGGATCATCTCGCTGTGGAGTGGCGAGAAATCTTGGCTGTCACTTCTGAGCTCCAAGATCTATTCCCGGGCTTGCTAAAAAATGGTGTACAATCTGTCTAATAACCGGTGTTAATTGTGATGACTGTGGCAATGTAGCCCCGTGTACTTTGGGTGTGTGTAGAATCTGTCTGATAACCGGTGTTACTTGTGATGACTGCAGTCTAGTAGCCCCGTGTAATTTGGGTGTGTGTAGAATCTGTATGATACCCGGTGTTAATTGTGATGGCTGTATTAGTGTGTGTAGAATCTGTCTGATAACCGGTGTTAATTGTGAATACTGCGGCCATGTAGCCCCGTGTACTTTGGCTGTGTCTAGAATCTGTCTCATAACCGGTGTTAATTGTGATGACTGCGGTCTTGTTGCTCCGTGTACTTTGGGTGTGTGTAGAATCTGTATGATACCTGGTGTTAATTGTGATGGCTGTATTAGTGTGTGTAGAATCTGTCTGATAACCGGTGTTAATTGTGAATACTGCGGCCATGTAGCCCCGTGTACTTTGGGTGTGTCTAGAATCTGTCTGATAACCGGTGTTAATTGTGATGACTGCGGTCTTGTTGCTCCGTGTACTTTGGGTTTGTGTAGAATCTGTCTGTTAACCGGTGTTAATTGTGATGACTGTGAGGCAAAACTGACAAGCAGTGGGTCCAATGTCAACCTCAGACATTTCACTAGTGGTTTTCCGTGGTTTTCTGCTTCTACTCCAGGTAAATGCCGGAATGGTTCCTAACCTAAGGCCACGGCAGGTTATCAAATCATAAACACACCAAGTACACAGGGCAAAAGGTCTCGATTTTGGCACATATTTCAAGTATTTTAGCACATAAAATGTATAGGCCTAGCACCTAACAATTCGAATTGGTTGGTTGGTTCCTTAGTTTAGGGGCTGCGACAACGCGGTCATGTGGCCCCGTGTACTTTGGGTGTGTATAGAATATGTTTGATAACCGGTGTTAATTGTGATAACTGTATTAGTGTGTGTTATCTGTTTTTAATTCAATAAGGACTGCGACGATAATTTCAAGTAGTTCCTACTTTCGCCATCAAATGCTACCGTCCACAACACCTAGCTGTGAACTTCGCTACTACTATACGCCATCACAACCACCGCCGGTGACGAACGTTGGAACTTAAGAGCATTAATCAAACCTAACCTACATACTTTGGCTTCACACAAGTTTAGTTAGTGAAGGTTCTTTTTCATGCCATAAATCTATGACATGGGACCACCGGCTTTACTTCCCCTCCGAAGGAAGGCATACTGAGGGATTTTTAACGTTCTTAAAAAATTCGACGACTTCACAATTTGAACTCATCTTTGTTTATGTTGTATCCTGTCAAAACTTTATAGCAGATCATCTAAGAAAGTGCCGGCTTTTTGTTACTACGTCTAACAGAGCGCTCACTTACAAGTATCACTAATTTATTAAAATTATTGATCTGATCGTAATGAAACCTAAACACATATTAATGGGAGGCGTAATTCCCTATGTTACCAATGTTAAAATTGCTATATAAAAGCCCCATTCTGTTGGGCATTGAGGTCTAAATTTTTTACAACAGGTTCATACATTTCTCTTTGATACAGTGATCTACAATCGCTTAGCCTAAAATATCTTATATATAAAAGTGAAAGTCTGTATGTGGGTATGAATGTATGCGGATTTGTTCCGTATACAAATCTACACCGTTCCACCAATCTCAACCAAATTTTGTGTATCATAAAATAAATTCATGAAGGAATGGCAAGGGCGGCCATCTTCATGGCAACATAGCTCAAGTCGAGACACGGCCGACTGGATGCGAGTTGCGCTCTCCACTACCGGTATAGAAAATGAAGTTCTTTACATGAAATCCCGTTAGTTTCTCAACGGCTCACACAGAACTGTCAACCCAGTATAGCATAACAAAGACTTGACACTATTTGTCGATATAATCTCCGCAATATCAAAACGCAAATTATATCACAAAATACAATAGCGTGATATTAAACGACGGAAACTAAACATACCGTACCTTTGCACCTTCTGTTAGGTAGTCAGCCCGAAGGCAGGTTGGATCCGCAAAAAGTACCGCCGTTAGGTTATGTAGGTAGATACCCACAAAAACGCAAGGCAGCACTATAGTGAGGCGTACTAGGCAAGATGAGGAGTGAGGTAGTTTGTCATTGCTTTCCTCACTGAGTCCTTCGAGTAGAACCCTTCACAGCATCCACAGGCACTGACTGTGGCCTGAATGTCATAACTAAGCACCACCCGTTATGTGCCCGTTGGACGAGGTTATCTGGTTACCACCAACCAGAATGTGGCCTCCCAGATGACCCCTACCTCGAGACACATTACCGGAGAGGATCGGAATGCACTCCTTGAGGGACTAGCCGGCACAAGACTCTGCTTCCCTAAAGGATCAGGTTCCCATCACAGTGATTGTCATAGACACCCAAAGAAATGCACCCCCAAAAGGTCAAACTACTAAATGATTACATCCAGACTTAAGCCATGCTCATGGTTTGTTTATTTTAAATGCCAAACCCCTATCCTAAGGCCGGAGGGTTTGGAAAGACGGCTAATCTGTAACTAATAAGAAAAGAAAACAAACAACTCCTAAATTTAATGTAGAACCCCCTCGACAGGTCCCCAATACAACAAACTAAAAATTAAAGCTGGGGAAATGGTACCGCAACAAAATTGTTACACAGGATTGGATGATGCTTCTAAGAAGAAGACATCATGTCAGCAAAACATGTCAAACATGACAGAAAAGTTAAATGACTGGTACCGTCCCATATTTACATTTACGATTTAATGAATTCGAACTAAACCTGCTTTAACTGAACAACGGCGTTAGACGTCCGTGATAAACAAACTAAAGAAAATCTAATGATTGTCAGTCATCATTACAGTACAATGTTACAATTATATACAACAACAAAGATATTACCTTACAAGAAACTGTAGGGTGAACATTGGGATAACATGTCAATGAATAAATAAATTGATCACACAAATAATCATCTTGTTATTCCTGCCTACAGTCAGATGAACAACTGTTTGTTATCCACCGTCATCTATCAGTGTATTTAAACATGAGAATCCAAACTGCTCAAAAACAGCATTCTCCTGATCAAGTCGCGGCCCATAAGTTATGAACTTTTGGTTCGCGTACGATCTCTGCATAGTCTATCTGTGTCAGCTACTGGGCTTTCACCGGGTGAGTTAGCCGAGGTCGTTGCGGTATGACTGTTGGCAGTCGCTCATATCCGGGAGGCGAGGAGGTTCGAATCCCCCCGCCGGCAACCTTGAAGATGGTCTTCTGTGGTTTCCCATCTTCCTTCCAGGCAAATGCCAGGGTTGGTCCTTAACTATAGGCCACAGCCGCTACCTTCCAACTCCTCGACCCTCCCTTCCAACTTTCCTCCCCAACGGTACTTGTAGCTCACCCATTGGGTGTCCGTCTCGAAGCAGCTACAAAAAAACTGGCGAGCCGAACATGTCCTCGGACACTCCCGGCACTAAAAGCCATACGCTAAAAAAAACTAGGCTTTCCAGTAGGAATAAACTAAATCACAATGCATTGGTCCACACGACTAAGAGAAACAAGATCTAGATTTAACAGGGATTACGAATTAACGGTAGTATTAGCATCGTCGGCTTAGGAAATAAATTGATGTTCATGATTTAGTACTAAGTTTATTGTCGTAGATTTATGAGTTAATTTATTATTAAGATAGTTGACCATAATGCAAGGCTTCGCATGAGCATGCTACCATCTCGTGGTACACCTCACCAAAAAATGCGTGGCTCGCACGTTAACAATAACACAATCGGTGCTCATAAGAGACCGTTACCATTCCACCTCAGACAAACTTGTTCTGTAACGTAGATTTGCCGGCCTACACTAGAATAAACATGGTAACCAACCCAACTTCGTGTACCAAAGACACGGAAAAGAAACATTCACTTTCAAGTGAGAATAAACAATGGCCTTAAATGTCAAACCTATCAAATGGTTACTCAAATCAATATGAATCATGACAATAATACACTGGGATCGCTCACAAATACCTGAGAGGATATTTTAAAATATATAGCATTACTTAGTAGTACCCTGTAGTGAAACAACCTTTACAAAAATCGATACTTGATCAAGGTCAATAGCGTGAGCATCAACAAACATGGCTCGTAATGAAAATTCCTAGCAATGCCTAGAGAAGTCGTTGGCCAATTGTCTCACAATTGAGATCGTAGGTAACCCTTGGGCAATGTCACAGTCGCGACCTTGGCTAGCATCTGTCATTATGCCTACAAGCGCTCTGTAGTACACGGTAATGCATGTTAGTGAGTTCTCAAAAGAAATGACTTTCACTGATTTCAAATCACATTAGGTTTACAATAAAGGTTCATGAGTGATCCTAGCATTCACTCTGTATTATAATGCACACGTAGTAAAGGATAGAATGTCGTTAAAGACGAACAAATTTTAAAAGAATGATATGTTTGGTTTCTGAAAACCAAAGAAACGTAACGGAAAGCTATCTCTCTCCGGTTGAAAGTCTTTGAAAGTGTACGTCACCACTGCAGCTCACAGCAAATATGCACTGCGTACAAGGCACGTTTAAATGAGTATTATACAAGTTTCACACCTAAACCTCGGGTGGAAATAACTGAATTGATACGATTATCGAGTAAAAGGAATTATGAGTAAGTTAACACATTGCTTGACTCATTTACAACGATGTGAATTCATCTTAATTCTGGTGGCAAACTGCTCACTCTTGGAAAATGTAATTTACAATAACAATGTAGGCCTAAACGATACGTCCTAAAATGTTAAATCAGAAAGGTGCAGTGGTGTACCAAAATAATGATCAAAGGGGGACTTCAGAAAACATGAAAATAATCAGCTGGAGCTGAATTAAAAATAATGCCCCCGTCACACATGACGAAATTCATCTTCCGTTATGCGGAATTACCTTTTGAAAACAATATTGCACCGTGTGAAAACACACACGTCGGTATCTAACTCTATCCAGGAACGAAATGCAAAGAAGCATTTTAAGCGTGAAATCACCATAGAAGGTGGTCAAAAAGAATGGAAATTCCTACCTTGATGACTGACAATAACGTTACGGCTGCTACAAACTAATCCACCCATGACCATTCACCGTACATAAATAGATTATGAGATCATGACTTACAGCTATTTGCAGTTCACCTCATCCGGAAGCGAGGATTGAGGGGTTTTTCCTTTTATCCTGGTAATCCAAAGATATCTTCGCTGCTTGGCTATAAGCATGGTTATCCATGGTTGTAGTGTGGCTTAGATGTTAGACGTTCCTCCCATTTGAATATTTAAGCCATTATCGTATTATTTATTAGAACAGGACAATTATGACTCAGCACGTGGTGAAATGAAGGCATCTTGGTTTAATCGTAGAATTGTAGACACTGCTTCTAGCGTATTAATTCACTGCTTTTACACATCACAGGTAGCAGACTGTGTTCAAAGAAAGGCCTTGTCTGCTTAATCACAGAAGCTAGATTTGGACACAAAGCACGTGTCTATTCACAAAAGTTAACACTTCGCACGTGGTAGATATTCTATCTGCTTGTATCAGCTGAATCGTGGTCGTGCTGATTTCGGCCTTTGCACGGTTCAATAAGATTACACAGGAACTGATTAATATTTCAACTAGATTTCACTAGTGTATCACTGGTACACAAATCACTTGTCGTCACAATGGTCAGCCATTTAGCATGCTGAAACCATGTGGTCGTTCACTTCTCACTTTGAAAAGATAACACAATTTAAAGATTTTTCGTGGACTATTTCAACTCACCAGCACCCTTCGTGCTTAAATAAATACTGTGGTCGTGTTAAATAATCAGATTCCTGATAACGACGTTTGCTAATTCAGGTCAACTTGGACCTTCAAAAATGACGTGTGCTTGCCATGCGAGTACAAATTAGAGTCATTCCTTCACGGAAGTAGGCGTTCTCAGTTCTCTCACTCCCGAGTCATTTAGCAACTAAGTTTTTTCCTCTTGCATGTCTGCGACGATATACCTTTGGTCTTAAACCATAAATAAAAATATAAGCCCATGAAAATGTGGCTAATTATGCTGTATGACTTCTAATTATAAATTCAAGGTTGCACATTATAGAAAAACTTCTTTAATCATGATGAGTAATTATCCATAGCTTCTTAACAAAGTCAAAAGAACATCTGATGTGGTGGTATGCCCTTGGGATGCGTTCATATCTCTCGAAAATAATAAATACCATCGCTCTCGTACAAGCTATCACCAGCATGAGCTATTCGGACTCATATACCCTCTTGTCGTTAAAAATAAAAATGATGACAGCATTTTTATTTGACTCTGCAATACTTCTTAATTCTGGTGATACTTTTCCTGAATATCCACTCTCGGTGGTCGAAAATATATAAATGGTAGTTAGTCTTTCTCCGCAGATCAGTGACTAATGGAGTTCATATCATTGACCCATGCTTCCCATTCCTTCTTCGATGGAGTGTAACAATCATCCTCAGAATCGGATTGTTCTGTATCTCCCATAAATTCAATATGATGGACATGTACTATTTCTTCCTTCTTCTTCCCATGAATCTGGGGCATAGCACTCACATAATCTTGCCATTTCTCCCGTTTCTTCTCAGCTGAAACGTCAGAATCGGAGTCTTCAACATCGGTTACGACTCTCTTCATACCATATCTTCGGCTTATCTTCTCCAGGTTGTACAGTGCTTCGGACAGTCTCATCTTCGGAATGTAATCATCATCATCATCAGATTCTAGCTCTTCTTCGCTCGACATAGGTTCAAAGTTGTGAATATCAGCTTCATCAGAGTCAGAGTTTCCAGAATCCAATTCTTCTCGTTCTTTCAGGCGTTGATCTCTGGCATCATCCATCCTCTTCGTAATTTCTTCAAACTGCTCGTCGGACATCGACGGTCTCGTCTCAAAGTGGTGGACACCTGCGACAACTCTCATGCGATGACTCTGACAAGGTTCATCCCTCGAAGTTTGAGATGAATCACAAGGTTCTTTCTTCTATTTAATTCCATGATGTAAGCTCTACTCTCTAAGGCTCTTGCATGCCAGTCATTCTCTGGTCCTATTGCTTCATCACTGGGTTGCACTGAGTTTTCCTGAGTGGTATTCTCGCATTCTTCCTTAATGCTTTCTTCACTCTCTTCATCAGTGTTTTCTTCACTAGCTGCTTCAGAGCTCTCTTCATTGATCTCAGTGATCACTATGCCCTCCGCGTTCTGCGTATCTTGAGCATAGACATTAGCATCCATAGGAATAGGATCAAATGGCTTGAAAAAAGTCGTATCCTGGCCCATATCGATGATTCCATTATGTGTCGTCATAAAATCTGCGCCTAGAATAGCTTGATATCGTAGATCTCTCAAAACAAGGAATAGATGTAAGTACACGTGGTTGGCAATCTCCACGGTACAATATAATTGAACGGTGCATTTGACACTCTTTTCTAGGATAATCCCTCGCACTTTCACCGTTGACACTGGAAGTTCAGTCAACTTGGTGTTGATCTTAAGAATGGCATGGAAGTCTGCTGACAGAACACTGATCATGGCTCCTGTGTCTATCAGTAATGTTACAGGGTAACCGTTAATTTTGGCGGATATAAATGGTAGTCTCGTCAGTTGTACGTCGTTCGTCATTTTCCTCTCATAATGTAGATCTTCCTAGAGGGGTTCCCAAAGAAGTAGGACAGCCTTCACTTTGGAACTCGTCTCCTTAGACCTTATTGAGATTTTGGCGATTTTTTTTTTTTGTTTACCCTTTCCAACATTTGAAGTACCAGGTTGGTTAGGGCCTAAAGGTATCTCATCGAGATCTTCTGGAGTTTCCCTCGGTGTTAGAGTTTCCTCCCTCTCTTCTCTGGTTTGACGAAGATATTCTCGACTTTCTTGAGCTCTTCCTCTCCAATCTCGGTCAATTTCCATCTCCCGTTGACGTGGATCTCTGTCTCGACGATATCCTCCCGAGTATCGGTAATCTCGACGAATACTACCTCTGGATTGGTTCTGGTTATTTCTTCGTTGATTTCCGTTATAATTTCGTTGATCTTCGTTTGGTCGTTCGAAACGACGCTCCCAATACGGTTGGTTTCTGAGCCTGTCATTTCTGCCATAGTTACGATTGTAAGGTTGCCGGCTCCAATTTCTCCGGTCTGGACCTGGGTTGTCTTGCTGTTACCGTGTCCCCATATTGGACATTGGTTCAGGCGTTTGACTATTTTTGACGACAGTAGTTATGTTGACCTGTCGATTTACCGGTCTATTGTCATTTCATGGTTCACCACGAGGTCGATGATTAATAAACTGTTCATTTGTCGAATCGAGTCTTCTTAGGATCTGATCGCATTGTACAAAGGACGTTGCGTCAGCGGAGATCAAGACTCGTTGGACATCTGCTGGATATTGTCTGATTATGGTTTGTATCAGATCAGTTTCCGCTAGTGGGGGTTGACGGCATCTCAACTTAGCTAATTGCGAGGAGAAATAATTCGCATAGAGAGTTGGCTGAGTAGAGCTGTACCTTTTCGTGTACATTTCTGCTCTTATCCCTTGCTGGATATCTGAAGACCAATATGTGCATAATAAGGCTTCTCTAAAATCACGGAAACCAGTGAATGAGTACCTAAAAGCTCGAAACCAGGTGCTTGCTTGGCCTTCCACCAGGCGCTCAATTACCTGGAGTTCACGTTCCGGTGTGACCATTGTATCACGCAGATACGCTTCAACATTGTTCAGAAATTCAACAGGTGTGACGCCTCCTCCACTTCCTGAGAATCGGGCAGGTTGTTCCTCCCTTGAACGTATAATCATCACGTTCCGATTCCCCGAACTACGTGTCGGTGTAAATATCTGTGCTTGACTATTTAATTGACTAGGTTGCTCCATGGCAGTTGGATATCTATTCCCGGTCATAGTAGTGACATTAGGAGTAGTAGTCATTGAAGGTAATCCTGTAATAGTAATTGGCATCGGATAATCATATTGCAGTGGATTTCCCACGGTGGAAGTAGAATTCAGTGGTGACTGCCAATAATGTGACGTGCTGGGTTGCCCTGAGTTTGTTATATGGTATGCCTCAGCAGTCATCATCATTTGTGGTCTCACTGTCGATGATGTCGTTGGAATAAACGTAGGTGTTGTGACTGTTGTTGATTTCATCTGTGTTCCAATCCGTTCCAAACGCTGCTCGAGATCTTGAATGTCAGGTGAATTAGAAAGTATGCCTGGCAAACTTATTGCGTTTATTAGCTGCTCGATCCGTTCTATCTTCCCACGGAGACACTCGTCAACATCGTGGACGGTCTTCTTTATTTCTCTAACATTAGTCTTGTGTTCGGCCTGGTCCTTTTTGACTGAATTTATTTCTCTCGTCAACTCCTTCAAATTCTTATGAGTTTCCAATCTCAACCCTTCCGTGTTAGCAGTGAGTTCCATGGTAGTACCGTTACTGTCGGCTAAGTCTTCACGAAAACATCCCATGTCTTTCACCATTGTTTTCATGTTATTGTAAACAGCAGTCGCTAGGCCCCTCATAACTTTCATGCTAGCGCTGACAAGTTCAACTTCGCGTCTGATCCCTTCAGTTGCCGTTTGAGTTTCATCCATTCGCTCCTCAACAGCAGAAACTCGAATTCCTAGTTGCTCCTTAACAGTCGCAATCGCAAGTAGGAGTTCACTGCTACCTTCGTCCATACGGTCGCTTACTTCTTCGATTCTTACATCTTTCGCATCTAACCGTGTCTGCATCTCTAATCTACCTGCATCGATGGTATTGGTCAGGGTTTCAAAGCGTGTATCAACCCTACTTAACCCTGCGACATGATTAGCATATGCTTCTGCGCGATTCGTTTCCAGATCGTTTCTGACTTGAGTTAAAGTACAATTTAAAGCAACAGTGTTTTCAACATTAGCATTAATGGATTCATTCAGTGCTTCTACATGGTCATCAATAGTGTAGCAACATTGGTGTTTAACCCTGTCCTAACATTTGTAAGGTCACCCCTAATAGTGGCAACATTAGTGGCCATTGTATCATTAATGGTGGCAACATTAGTGTTCATATCATCCCTAACAGTAGTTAGTGTTTCATTAATTGTGGCAACAATAGTGTGTAATCTATCAATTCTTGCCACAAGATGGCTTCACCCAGAGAAGCCATTTGTAACTTTGAAGATACAAAAATTAAATAAAAATGAATATTCTGCCTCATAAATGGCCTTTCTTTAAAATTTAAGCATACGACATAATTAGTACTGTAATTGAACAAATCCACCTTTTTGAAACTCTTCTTATCTCCGGGCGTGTGCAGATATTCTGAAAGGACTGGCTCGTACATAGGCCTTACCAAAACCTCCTATAAATTAATAAAGACGAAGGAAGGTTTACATGCATCTAACTAAAAAGAAACTATCCAATTTAAATTTACTTTATATTCTGAAGCTGCATGCAAGAAATGGATAAATATAATAAAAAAGAGTGACACACAAGAAATGCAATTAAAATATATAATATAATAATATAATAATAATAATATTTAGGCCTGTAAAGATTTCTTAGTTTGTTTTCACATTACCGGTAATGCCGTCGTCTGCCCAATATGTCCATTTCACCTCTACACCACTTTGAAGCTGGTCAGCTATGCCTTCACATTTGACGGTTCTCTTCAACGTTGCACAATTATTTGCATAGGCATCAGCCCTACTGTGATTGTGGCATAACAGCCAGAACCCAATCACCCTCCGTCGAAACACGAAGCACTCAGCTCAAGAGAGACACACTATCCAACCAGTAATCTCAATGTCTAGAGAGACAATCCCTTCCGCAGTGCACTCAGGTAGCTTGCTACCGCACGTCTGTCTCAAGCCACACCTCAGACCAGGGAGTCTTCTCAGAATCGCTATTGTCATACGCCTGTTTGTCCAGGCCACTCATAGCAAGCCCCTTGCTCAGCTCTCTCATCACCCCCCCCCCCCCCCGGGGTGAGCGAGCATACCTGCTCGAGACAATAGTGTCCATGAAGTGCTTCCTCCTGCACGTGTGACCAGAACATGAACCTGACTCCTGGTTCTGTGGTCTGAACAATATTAATAAACTTTCTTAGACAACATATGATTAGAGCTAGCTTCAGAATCTCGTCAATAGGGACCTAAAATACATTGAATAATTAATAATAAAAAGTATACGTATATGATAATAGTAATAATAATGACACTGCGTCTACTGCAGACGTGTCCAATGCAATTGAACACGTTGCCAACACGATAACATGATATAAAGAAATAACAAACCTACGAGCCTACATTAAAACTGTCATGGGGAACTCATAAAATATAGGTTACAGAACGCCCCCTTGCTTTTCATTCATTTGGTCCTATACCATAGAATAAAAAGCAATCCTATTAGGCATGACTTCCCTTCCAAAATCCTAACTCCTTCCTTCCACAAATATATACACAACCGACAGGGCTACTAGGATATGTACATCCTCAGATTAGGAATATTGTAAATCCCTAGCACCCTTCCGTCCTTTGTAAGGAGCTCGTACGCACAGGCCCCTAATTTCCGTGCAATTTCATACGGTCCTTCATACAAATGAAAAAAATTACTCACCAATTTCTGGTCTGCGGACGAGACATGAGGCACCCTCAAAAGCACAAGGTCACCTACATCTAACCTATCTCCTGCCCGCTTCCCCTGCTGCTTCTGCCGTTTCTTACTAGCCTTACATAAATGTTCCCCAGCTAACCTGATACTTAAATCTCTGGGTACGGCCTCCCCTGTCCTCAAACCCAAAATCATGGCAAGTTCGCTGACAGGCTTCCTGCCCAGCTGGACTTCTATGGGAGTGCGACCCGTGCTCTCGTGTTTAGTTACATTGAGCCAACGCTCAACGTCCTCAAGCATCGAAAACCAGGCATTAAGTCGCTCACTCTCATAGGTCCTAAACATGCGCCCTAGTTCTCTCATTACTCTCTCAGACATGTTTCCTTGGGGATACCTAATAGAGGAATACGTACACTGTATTCCCAGTTCACTCAACTTGGTCCTCCATATCTTCGAGGTGAACTGAGAACCGTGGTCTGAGAGTATTCGGTCTGGTTTACCAAACTCCGCAACATATTTCCCCAGAAAAGAGCGAAGTTGTTTGACGTTACGTGGTGTCCGAGTGTTGATTATGTTGTCTAATTTCGACCCTTCTGGCGTAACACCCTGTGGTGTAATAGTGTGGCCTAAAAACGTGATCTGTTGTGCCCAAAAGGTCGCCTTCTTAAGTTTCACTGGGAACCCGGTCCGATGCAACTTCCCCAAAACGATTCTAAGGTGTTCCATGTGTTCCCCAAATGTACGTGATGCGATGACTAAGTCATCGATGTAACTGGCTGTGAAATCCCCTGTGTCGTGTCCCAGAGCGATGTTAAGTGCGCGAATGTGCCCAGCTGACGATCTTTTCATACCAAAAGGAATCCGTGAAAATTGTAACAGCTGGTTTTTGTAACAAAAAGCCGTGAATTGCCTATCCTCCTTCCGTAAGGGTACCTGCCAAAAACTAGCACTCAAATCTAATGTGGACAGCCATTCTTTACCCCCAAATCTCTGAACTAAATCCTCAGTAGTTTCCGGTCGCTGATGATCCAGTACAATGCGTTTATTAGCTTGTCTTGCATCCAAACATAGCCTAACTGACCCATCCTTCTTAATCACTACTACCAACGGATTGACATACTGGCTCCTACTGAATTCGATCACCTCATCGTCTAGCATCTGCGAAATGACATCATCTACTGCTTTGACATGGGCGTGTGGTATCGGGTATCTAACACCATTAAAACTAGACCTATCGGTGATCTCGAAACTATGCTCGTAAATATGTGTCCTACCAGGTTTGTCAGAGAACACCTTACTGTGGTCTCTCAAGACCTCTAACAACTGAGCCTTCTGCTCTACCTCCAACATGGTATCTTCCACAACACTTGAAAATTTGCCTTCACGCTCCTCTTCCACTACCATACTACAACTTTGAATATCCTCTGATACCATGTCGCTACTAACCTCACTGACTTCTTCCCCTTCATTTAAAACCTGGACACACACTGATATACTCACAAAAGTTCCCGAGTCCACCTGATAACTCAGACTAATCGTATCAAAATTCTCACCCCACTTGAATCTCACCTTAGATTCGCCGTAATCAAGCTTACACATCTGACTGCTTAGCCAATCCGCACCCAATATGACAGGATACACTAAATTTGCGACCACTAGAAAACTCTGACGACCACATTTCTCATCAATGTACATAGGTGTGACAACCTGTCTACGCACTCTCTGTGACTTAGTCCCAACAGCAGACAATATAAATATATTGGACACAGGAATCCCCTCTATGGCTTCTCCTTTACTCTTAACCTCATCATAAAAGCCTGCCTTAATGCAAGAACACATGCTCCCTGAGTCCAATAAGGCATCGACAACTTGACCCCATATCTTCACCTTAATCACAGGACTGATCAACGTAGGCTCACATCTCTCCTGCATAATCTCAACCTGGTCATCTAACAGTTCCTTTCTAACATCAAGGTCGTATTCTATCTTCTTCAACACATGAACTGGAATACTGGAATGGGACCCTCTATCTGACCGTCTTAAAGAGCCCTGTTCCCGTTTAAATTACTAGGCTGAGCTGGCTGTCTCTCTTCTTCACGCCCCCTATTCTCTAACTGCCTTTGTTCCCCAGGTCCCCGATTTTCTGCCTGCCTCTGTTCTCTGCGCCCCCTATTCCGAAAATTCCCTTGGTCACCCCTATCCCTATTTACAAAATTTCCTCTATCATTCCTCACAAAGTTACCTGGCCTATCAATATTCCTACGCTCATAATGCCTATTCCCTTCCTCCTGATACCCCTGATCGTAATTTCCTTCCCTTCCCTGTTCTTGCCTTTTGCCTCCCATTCTACCCAAAGTATCAAACCTTTCTAACACACGTTCCTTGTCCTTAATCGTATTTACATCGTGCATGACTACGGCCATCTTCACCTCATCAGAAAAATGACGGGCCATACGCCTAACAATATCACCTTCAGAAGAACTAGTGTCTAAATTCTGACTGATAAGGACATGTGTGAGGAAATACTCCGTCATGCTCACCCCCTGATTCGACTGATACCTCCCATAAGAAATCTTGTCTCTTTCTCTTCCTTTAGTCTGTTCGTTCCAGAACTTTCCCTCAAACTTCTGCCTAAAATCTTCCAACCCCTGAAAACCTCCCCTAAAAACTTGATACCAAGATTTAGCCTCCCCCACAAAAGCTAATGATATTACTTCCTCAACAATATCCCAGTCTAAAGTCCCATCTTCTAACCCTTTCGAAAACCTCTTCTGAACAACTTTAACAAACTCCATAGGGTTAAACTGCCTTCCACTAAATTTAGGTAAGTCAGATTCCCTATGGAAGTTACTATGTCCTACAGAGTGATTACACTTTTCCTTATTTGACTTGGCCTGATTCAGTTCTCTTCTTAATTTCAAATTTTCGCTCTCATTAAAGGATTTCAGTTCACTAATCTCTTTTTTTACACTCTTATCTACCATCGTTACTCTGGCTGAAGACACCGCTTGCTCCTGTTCCAAAAACACCTGCTTATTTCTAACCTCAGTTATATCCTTCATCTCTTCCTCTACAACTATCAACCTCTCACTAACTTCTTTCTTGAAAATGGCTACCTCATTACTCACCTCGACTATCTGCTTATCAACAGTATCCATAATGCCCTGCCTCTGTAAGCTCTTCTTCTCCTCAACTTGCTCGAATCTTTTATCTACCATCTCAATTCTACTAGCAATTTCCTGACGAATTTCCTTATAGCCTTTACTCATACTCTCTACAATCTTATTAATTTTGCTCTCTAAATCCGTACTTTGAATGTCTATCTTAGTACTAAATTCACTGCTTTGATTATTAATTTGAGTACTTAAATCACTACACTGAGTATCCATTTTAGTACTTAAATCACTTAGCTTACTACTGAATTTAGACATCATCTGCTCCATTAACTTGATCATCTGTGAGTTTTCCCCCAGCCCTAAATTTTCCTCGTCACTATTCACTCCCATTCCTAACTCCTTGCTAGTTGCAACATCACCTTTCTCGGCCCCCTCACGTCCCTCCAACGTACCAGAAATCACATCCTTATCTGCCATTTTACTAAGAACTACTCTCGAATTTGTGGAATCTGACCGCTTATTGGTCTGCCTGCTTTACTGACTTCTGCCTCTTCTAGAATGACCAAGAGTGCTTCTGTCAACACTTCTAGATCTCAACTTTAATAAATCAGGCTCACTCTTATTACTTAGCATACCCTCCAAAATCACTGAACATATATACCCTTCCTAAAATACTCGATCAGATTTCACAAATTACCTGAGCGTACTGCCATACTATGCACCAGCCAGCCTTATTCACACTCCACAGTTGGGCGCCATTTGTAATCTATCAATTCTTGCCACAAGATGGCTTCATCCAGAGAAGCCATTTGTAACTTTGAAGATACAAAAATTAAATAAAAATGAATATTCTGCCTCATAAATGGCCTTTCTTTAAAATTTAAGCAAATGACATAATCAGTACTGTAATTGAACAAATCCACCTTTTTGAAACTCTTCTTATCTCCGGGCGTGTGCAGATATTCTGAAAGGACTGGCTCGTACATAGGCCTTATCAAAACCTCCTATAAATTAATAAAGACGAAGGAAGGTTTACATGCATCTAACTAAAAAGAAACTATCCAATTTAAATTTACTTTATATTTTGAAGCTGCATGCAAGAAATGGATACATATAATAAAAAAAGAGTGACACACAAGAAATGCAATTAAAATATATAATATAATAATATAATAATAATAATATTTAGGCCTGTAAAGATTTCTTAGTTTGTTTTCACATTACCGGTAATGCCGTCGTCTGCCCAATATGTCCATTTCACCTCTACACCACTTTGAAGCTGGTCAGCCATGCCTTCACATTTGACGGTTCTCTTCAACGTTGCACAATTATTTGCATAGGCATCAGCCCTACTGTGATTGTGGCATAACAGCCAGAACCCAATCACCCTCCGTCGAAACACGAAGCACTCAGCTCAAGAGAGACACACTATCCAACCAGTAATCTCAATGTCTAGAGAGACAATCCCTTCCGCAGTGCACTCAGGTAGCTTGCTACCGCACGTCTGTCTCAAGCCACACCTCAGACCAGGGAGTCTTCTCAGAATCGCTATTGTCATACGCCTGTTTGTCCAGGCCACTCATAGCAAGCCCCTTGCTCAGCTCTCTCATCACACACACACACACACACACACACACACACCCCGGGGTGAGCGAGCATACCTGCTCGAGACAATAGTGTCCATGAAGTGCTTCCTCCTGCACGTGTGACCAGAACATGAACCTGACTCCTGGTTCTGTGGTCTGAACAATATTAATAAACTTTCTTAGACAACATATGATTAGGGCTAGCTTCAGAATCTCGTCAATAGGGACCTAAAATACATTGAATAATTAATAATAAAAAGTATACGTATATGATAATAGTAATAATAATAATAATGACACTGCGTCTACTGCAGACGTGTCCAATGCAATTGAACACGTTGCCAACACGATAACATGATATAAAGAAATAACAAACCTACGAGCCTACATTAAAACTGTCATGGGGAACTCATAAAATATAGGTTACAAGTGTTCAAAATGTTGTTAAATGTGGCGACATTAGTGGCCATATCAGCCCTCACAGTAGTTAGTGTTTCATTGACATTGGCTGTATCGGCCGCCAGAGCATCATTTATGTTAGCAACATTATTAGTTATGCTGCGACTTACTCTCCCCAAAGTTCCATTTACATCAGTCACTCCTGCACGGAATAAATCTAAATCACCTCTCAATGTAGCTGTTTTGTCATTAAAATCAGCTCGTAATATGGCGATATTCGCCTCCATATTGGCGTTAAGTTGAGCCAACATCTGGTCGTAAAAGCTTGGAACCGCTCCTCCTCCATTATACAAATTCAATTAATGAGATGAGGAAGAAACACCATACACCCAGCTATCACTACATAATGGAAGAATGGCCATGGTGGAAAGCTGGCCATATCCAATAAACTTCTATGAACTCTGCTGGATTCGACGACAAAAGAATGATTCGACATTTACATATAACAACAAGCAAAGCAACACAAAACGAAAGTTTCATTTACTAAGGATGAAGTACTGGCAATATAAACTACCTCAATTAAATTTTAACTTTATTAGACTTCACCCCATGGTCTGATATCTAAACAGAATGCCATGTGACCTTTTGTACGGCTGTACGACCTCTAAAGTTCGTCACAGTCCGGACAATTTGCCAATAATTAAAAATACATGATCCTCTCAAAAATGACATGTAGCTGATGGCCAACATGTCCACATCGGCCTACAACATTGGGCGCCAAAGAAAAGTAATAGGTTATGTGCCCGTTGGAAGAGGTTATCTGGTTACCACCAACCATAATGTGGCCCCCAGATGACCCCTACCTCGAGACACATTGCCGGAGAGGATCGGAATGCACTCCTTGTGGGTCTAGCCGGCACACGACTCTGCTTCCCTAAAGGATCAGGTTCCTATCACAGTGATTGTCATAGACACCCAAAGAAATGCACCCCCAAAAGGTCAAACTACTAAATGATTACATCCAGACTTAAGCCATGCTCATGGTTTGTTTATTTTAAATGCCAAACCCCTATCCTAAGGTCGGAGGGTTTGGAAAGACGGCTAATCCGTAACTAATAAGAAAAGAAAACAAACAACTCCTTAATTTAATGTAGAACCTCCTCGACAGGTCCCCAATACAACAAACTAAAAATTAAAGCTGGGGAAATGGTAACGCAACAAAATTGTTACACAGGAGTGGATGATGCTTCTAAGAAGAAGGCATCATGTCAGCAAAACATGTCAAACATGACAGAAAAGTTAAATGACTGGCACCGTCCCATATTTACATTTACGATTTAATGAATTCGAACTAAACCTGCTTTAACTGATCAACGGCGTTAGACGTCCGTGATAAACAAACTAAAGAAAATCTAATGATTGTCAGTCATCATTACAGTAAAATGTTACAATTGTATACAACAACAAAGATATTACCTACAAGAAACTGTAGGGTGAACATTGGGATAACATGTCAATGAATAAATAAATTGATCACACAAATAATCATCTTGTTATTCCTGCCTACAGTCATATAAACAACTGTTTGTTATCCACCGTCATCTATCAGTGTATTTAAACATGAGAATCCAAACTGCTCAAAAACAGCATTCTCCTGATCAAGTCGCGGCCCATAAGTTATGAACTTTTGGTTCGCGTACGATCTCTGTCAAAGTCTATCTGTGTCAGCTACTAGGCTTTCCAGTAGGAATAGATTAAAGCTCAATGCATTGGTCCGCTCGACTAAGAGAAACAAGATCAAGATTTAACATGGATTACGAATTAACGGTAGTATTAGCATCGTCGGTTTAGGAAATAAATTGATGTTCATGATTTAGTACTAAGTTTAATGTCGTACATTTATGAGTTCATTTATTATTAAGATAGTTGACCATAATGCAAGGCTTCGCATGAGCGTGCTACCATCTCGTTACCATTCCACCTCAGACAAACTTGTTCTGTAACACAGATTGCCGGCCTACACTAGAATAAACATGGTAACCATCCCAACTTCGTGCATCAAAGACACGGAAAAGAAACATTCACTTTCAAGTGAGAATAAACAATGGCCTTAAATGTCAAAACTATCAAATGGTTAATCAAATCAATATATTAATCATGACAATAATACACTGGGCTCGCTCACAAATACCTGCGAGGATATTTCAAAATATAAAGGATTACTTAGTAGTACCCCTGTACTGAAACAATCTTTACAAAAATCGATACTTGATCAAGGTCAATAGCATGAGCATCAACAAACATGGCTCGTAATGAACATTCCTAGCAGTGTCTAGAGAAATAAAATAAAGTCGTTGGCCAATTGTCTCACAATTGAGATCGTAGGTAACCCTTGGGCAATGTCACAGTCGCGACCTTGGCTAACATCTGTCATTATGCCTACAAGCGCTCTGTAATACACGTTACTGCATGTCAGTGAGTCCTCAAAAGAAATGGCTTTCACTGATTTCAAATCACATTAGGTTTACAATAAAGGTTCATGAGTGATCCTAGCATTTACTCTGTATTATAATGCACATGTAGTAAAGGTTAGAATGTCGTTAAAGACAAACAAATTTTAAAAGAATGATATGTTTGGTTTCTGAAAACCAAAGAAACGTAACGGAAATATATCTCTCTCCGGTTGAAAGTCTTTGAAAGTGTACATCACCCCTCCAGCTCACAGCAAATATGCAATTCGTACAAGGCACGTTTAAATGAGTATTATACAAGTTTCACACCTAAACCTCTGGTGGAAATAATTGAAATGATACGATTAACGTGTAATAGGAATTATGAGTAAGTTAACACATTGCTTGACTCATTTACAACGATGTGAATTCATTTTAATTCTGGTGGCAAACTGCTCACTCTTGGAAAATGTAATTTACAATAACAATGTAGGCTGGGGACCTCCCATGCCTAAACGATACGTCCTAAAATGTTAAATCAGAAAGGTGCAGTGGTGTACCAAAATATTGATCAAAGGGGGACTTCAGAAAACATGAAAATAATTAGCTGGAGCTGAATTAAAAATAATGCCCCTGTCACACATGACGAAATTCATCTTCTGTTATGCGGAATTACCTTTTGAAAACAATATTGCACCGTGTGAAAACACACACGTCGGTATCTAACTCTGTCCAGGAACGAAATGCAAAGAAGCATTTTAAGCGTGAAATCACCATAGAAGGTGATCAAAAAGATTGAAAATCCTACCTTGATGACTAACAATAACGATACTGCTGCTACAAACTAATCCACCCATGACCATTCACCGTACATAAATAGATTATGAGAACATGACTTACAGCTTATTTGCAGTTCACCTCATCCGGAAGCAAGGATTGAGGGGTTTTTCCTTTTATCCTGGTAATCCAAAGATATCTTCGCTGCTTGGCTATAAGCATGGTTATCCATGGTTGTAGTGCGGCTTAGATGTTAGGCGTTCCACCTATTAGAATATTTAAGCCATTATCGTATTCTTTATTAGAACAGGACAATTATGCCTCAGCACGTGGTGAAATGAAGGCATCTTGGTTTAATCGTAGAATTGTAGACACTGCTTCTAGCGTATTAATTCACTGCTTTTACACATCACAGGTAGCAGACAGTGTTCAAAGAAAGGCCTTGTCTGCTTAATCACAGAAGCTAGATTTGGACACAAAGCACGTGTCTATTCACAAAAGTTAACACTTCGCACGTGGTAGATATTCTATCTGCTTGTATCAGCTGAATCGTGGTCGTGCTGATTTCGGCCTTTGCACGGTTCAATAAGATTACACAAGAACTGATTAATATTTCAACTCGATTTCTCTAGTGTATCACTGGTACACAAATCTCTTGTCCTCACAATGGTCAGCCATTTAGCATGCTGAAACCATGTGGTCGTTCACTTCTCACTTTGTAAAAATATCACAATTTAAAGATTTTTCGTGGACTATTTCAACTCACCAGCACACTTCGTGCTTAGATAAATACTGTGGTCGTGTTGAATAATCAGATTCCTGATAACGACGTTTGCTAATTCAGGTCAACTTGGACCTTCAAAAATGACGTGTGCTCGCCATGTGAGTACAAATTAGAGTCATTCCTTCACGGAATTAGGCGTTCTCAGTTCTCTCACTTCCGAGTCATTTAGCAACTAAGTTCTTTCCTCTCGCATGTCTGCGACGATATACCTTTGGTCTTAAACCATAAATAAAAATATAAGCCCATGAAAATGTGGCTAATTATGCTGTATGACTTCTGATTATAAATTCAAGGTTGCACATTAAAGAAAAACTTCTTTAATCATGATGAGTTATGATCCATAGCTTCTTAACAAAGTCAAAAGAACATCTGATGTGGTGGCATGCCTCTGGGATGCGTTCATAACTCTCGAACATAATAAATTCCATCACTCTCGTACAAGATATCTATCACCAGCATGAGCTATTCGGGCTCAATACCTCAGTAGCTTCCATATAATAAGAGAGGGGATAGATGAAATCATTTTTGGAATAGATTGTGCTGCCCACATTGTACACAACGCTATGCAGACAAGTGCAGACATTTTACCTATTGATGTTGACACAATTGCTAATAAAGTGTTCCCGTATTGTAACATTTATGCTGTTCGAGTGGCTGAATTGAAGAGCTTCTGTGAGTTTGTGGATGTTGAGTACAAGCAGATATTGGGAAGTGTAAAAACAAGATGGAATTCTTTACAACCAGCTGTTGACAGACTTATTGATATGTTTGATAGTCTCAAGTCTTATTTTCTTTCAAAAGAAAAGTGTCCTAGAGTGCTAAAAGACCTTTTTAGCAATCCACAATCCTTACTTTGGCTTCATGTTATTAATTCACAACTCAAGGTGTGTGCAAACACAATAAAGAAAATTGAGGAAGACAATATATGTGAAAGTGAAGTTGCTAATGAATTACATGCCTTGAAAAATAAGCTTGTGTGCTGGAAGGACCAGAATTATCGAACATCCATAATGATCTCTTTACTAAAGCAATTAGAATATGGTGGTTTGATCAATGATCATAAATTACGGAGTCTGCGAACAGTTTTTATGTCACTTTCCTTCAATACTTGGAGAACTGGACACTACCCTTCGATAAACTGAAAGAACTTCAGTGGGTTCAGCTGAACAGGCGAACAGCCCTCATTGTGGAATGATGTTCAGAAGTGTGTGCAGTGGATTGTAGAAATTGACAGTCATTCAGAAAAATTAATTGATGAAGATGAACTATTTGATGAAGTAAGACATGTCCAAAACATTTTTGAAGCAAAAAGTGAAACCTGGAAGATAAATGGTACAGCAACTGAAGATAAGTGGGTTGAGATATTTAGTGTTATGGACGAGGAAATCATTGAATACAAATGTATTGCGTGTCTTGTGACCTTTGCTTTGACGATTCCAGGAACTAATTCAGCCTTAGAGAGAGTGTTTTCAATTATCAATTGTATGTGGTCAGATGAAAAGAACAGGCTCAATGTTCAAACTGTTAAGGCAATGATCTTGACCAAGTCACATTTTCGTGATGTATCTTTCTCAGGTTTCTATAAATTTTTGTTAGAACACCCAAACCGTATGAAAGAAATTCATAACTCTTTAAAGTATATAAAAAGAAAAGACTGACCCAGATATTGGATGGGAATCGGTTTTCTTGGTCAAGGATTCAATATAGCCTATAAGTGATATTTTTTAAAATTTATCTGTCAGGTTAGGTTGTATAATTTTTAGAATATGTTTGAGAGTGACTATATAGACGTGATTCAAGAAATGCAATATACTATATCATGTTTTAGTGAATAAAATATTTGTTTTCAAATTA
Source organism: Meconema thalassinum (assembly GCA_946902985.2). Taxonomy (NCBI): domain Eukaryota; kingdom Metazoa; phylum Arthropoda; class Insecta; order Orthoptera; family Tettigoniidae; genus Meconema; species Meconema thalassinum. The sequence continues at coordinate 223,716,845 of OX336391.1, forward strand.
AATATCATAAATATTGCACAAATGCCCAATTATAGGATCCGCTTTCTCGACTGACAATAATTGACGCGACATGCCTGAGTGTCCCTTTTTTTTCATTATCATAATCTGGTCACCCTAATATAATCACAGTCATGAGTAAGACTGAGGCAGCGGTGAAAGGCCATATTTTACTATAGCCTGTGCCAAAATGCAAATGCAAATGTACTGCATTCATCAAGAGATGGTAAACGGGCCTCTTTACACCTTATTAAAATAGAATTCCGTTAGGTTCACTCTATTTTTATAAAACTTAATGAACTTTCCTGCTGAGTGAAGTAATTTTGTAGCAACCGGTATTTCGGCTTCCGCAATAATATTCGTAATCGGTGATACCAATTTCTCTGCAATGATGCTGACAAGACCGCTGCTGCGGTGAGGTTAATGAGTAGAGAGGATTAGAGTTCAGAGAAATGCAATCCAAACATTTCATACAAGAAATTCTTTCCTCTGTGAATACAACTCAAACCAGACTTTCAGTTTTCATTGTCGGAAAAGTGATTGGCGCAATATTGCGGTGGTATTGCTGGAATGATTCTCTTCCAAACTGTAATAATGCCAATAGCTACCTACGTGCTCAACGTTATATGGGATACTCTTAGTGTCACAGACCTCTTAACACTAGAAAATATCAAGGCTTGCTACATGAAAAGATACTCTAATGCCGCTGCTGTTACGGAAGATTTTGAAACTTTACCTTATGACGACAGGTATAATGCGTAATACATTGTATGTAATACTACGCCAGTATGTAGACCGAGAGCTACCTGAAGAACAAGCTGGATTTCGTAAAGGAAGAGGGACCAGAGATCAAATCGCCAACGTACGATGGATAATGGAGAAGGCAAGAGAGTTCCAGAAAGATGTATATTTTTGTTTTATTGATTATGCTAAAGCTTTTGACTGTGTTGATCATAATGAGTTATGGAAAGTACTAAAATACATGGGAGTACCAGAACATATCATTAACCTCATCCGTAACTTATACTCTGATCAAGAAGCTACAGTGAGAACCATATATGGAACAACTAAATGGGTTACGATTCAAAAAGGAGTACGGCAAGGCTGCATATTGTCACCTTACCTTTTCAATCTGTATGCAGAACACATTATGAGGAATGTGGGGTTAGATGAAGAATAAACAGGAATCATAATAGCTGGGTTAAATATAAACAACCTGAGATATGCAGATGATACAATCCTGATGGCTGAAACTGAAGAAGATTTAAAAAATCTCTTACTGAAAGTGAAAGAAGAAAGTTCAAAGGCTGGACTAATGTTGAATGTCAAGAAAACAAAAATTATGACAACTACAACTGTCAATTCATGGCAAGTAGGAGGAGAAAAAATGGAGATAGTCTCTGTTTTTAACTATCTTGGCTCACAGATTTCTGCCGATGGTGACTGCAGTCATGAGATCAAAAGACGATTGCTACTTGGTAGACAGGCATTTTCAAATCTGGACAATATCTTAAGGAGTAGAGACCTAACCTTAACAACAAAGATCCGTATAATAAGGGCTATGGTTTTTCCAGTTGTGATGTACGGATGTGAAACCTGGACCATAAGAAAAGCTGAACGCCGTAGAATAGATTCCTTCGAATTATGGTGTTGGAGAAGAGTTCTTAGAGTTCCATGGACTGCGAAGAGAACCAATAAGTCAGTTTTACAGCAAATTAAACCAGGTTGTTCCTTGGAGGGCTTAATCCTGAAACAAAAACTGGGCCACTTTGGACACATCATGAGAAGACATAGCCTAATTCATTAGAGAAGACCTTAATGCTGGGGAAGATAGAAGGCACAAGAAGAAGAGGGAGACAAAGAATGAGATGGATGGATGGCATCACAGAAGCACTAAATTCCAGCTTGGAAAATCTTCGAGAGGCAGGGCAGGACAGGAGAAATTGGCGTAGTCTAGTACATGGAGTCACGGAGAGCCGGAATCGACTAAACGAATAGAGAGAGAGAATATCTACTAGAATCGAAGTTTTATACTCTCCGTTAGGGTGTGTTCTACTACTGATATGTTGACGTTTATGTTTTATTAATCATAATGCCCTTATACTGCATTCTTTTATTCTTGACAGTGTCTACACCAGCAGAATTTTGTATTACAAATCAGAAATACAGTAACTTTTGCGTGATAATGCTGATTGTTCTATGAATAATATTTCCTTCTGTTATTCGGGTTATATTGTAATTTGTAATAAATTATCCTGCTCTATGACTGCGCTAATTTGTAATGACACCGGATGTTAAATTATGAATTTAGTTGATAATATGTCAATAACATACGGTAATTAAACTACGAATATATATTATTATGCGATAATTTTCTACAAGAACCAAACAGTAAGTAATGATGCTTTGCCATAAGAATAGTGGACCTCAGTCAATCAAAAATGTACGCTATCAGGAAAGTAATTGTGAGACTGAGTTCTCGAGGAATTGTGTGTATACATCCATTTTTACTATTGTTGCATTCTCCGCTACGTTATTGTACTCCACAGTACTGTACCTTTCGACTATTTACAGTGAGTTAATATTGAACTTGAGTAACAACAGAATCGAGGAGAACCATGTTCTAAACTCACTTCAGGGCAAAATGAATACACACTGCGAAATATATTGGCATGTATCTTTCTATAACTTATAAAGACACCTCCCGGGCAACGCCGGGTACAATAGCTAGTTTATTATAAAAATAGCTGTGATTTTTTAAAAGAAGCTACAATTGTTTGCAAAAAGCGTCGGGCATTTTAACTTTCTTAACATAATATACTGAAGGAAAATTGTTTGCAGTAGATCCAAAGCATTAGAGTATGTACATATGGAAAAAAGACTTTTGGAGATATAACTAACTGTTCAGTTTCTTAGATTACAGGGCATTTATGCATTTGGCCTGTTTGCCATCTCTTGATGAATACAGTAAATTTGCATTTGTCAGTTGGCACTGGCTAGAGTAAAAGGTGGCTTTCCACCGATGTCTCAGTCTCACTCATGTCTGTTATTATATGGAAGCTACTGAGGTATGGGTGGTGCTTAGTAATGGCATTCAGGGCACAGTCAGTGCCTGTGGATGCTGTGAAAGGTTCTACTCATAGGGTTAGGACTACTGTTCTGACTCAGTGAGGAAAGCAATGGCAAACTACCTCACTCCTCTTCTTGCCTAGAACGCCTCAATATAGTGCTGCCTTGGGTTTTTGTGGGTATCTACTCACATAACCTAACGGCGGTACTTTCTGAGGATCCAACCAGCCTTCGGGCTAACTACCTAACAGACAGATGCACAAATAATGTAGTTTCGAGTAAATTGAGTTTGAAGTATAAATTGCCACACAAAATCACTTAATGCAGAATAAATCTGAAATCATCCTGGCTGGTCTTCTTTATCTTGACAAGTAACCAGAATTAAAATTTCTTGAGATCCGGGATTCAAAATCAAACCTACTCAATATTCTGTCCCATACATTGGCTATGAAAGTAATAATAATGTATCTATACTAACTTATTATGTTGTTGTTGTCTGAGTCTTCAGTCTTTAGACTGGTTTGATGCAGCCCTCCATGCCTCCCTGTCCTGAGCTAATCGTTTCACATAGCTACCTCAACCTACGTCCGAGGCAATCTGTTTAGCATATTATAACCTTAGTCTACCCCTACAGTTCGGGTCCTCGACCCTTCCTTCCATAACTAAGCTTGCTATTCCTGGGTGTCTTAGTATGTGTCCTACCAACCTATCTCTTCTCTTCATTAGCAGTCGCCAGAAACATATCTCCTCTCCCACTAGTCTTAATACCTCTTCGTTTGTAACCCTATCTACCCATCTGATCTTCATCATTCTCCTGTAACACCACATTTCAAACGCTTCAATTCTCCTCTTTTCTGCTGCACCAATAGTCCAAGTTGCACTTCCATACTGCGCCATGCTCCAGTCAAAGGCCTTCAAAAATGACTTCCTAACACCTAAATCTATATTCGATGTCAACAGATTCCTTTTCTATAGAAATGCTTTCCTTTCCTGAGCTAACCCACTTTTTATATCCTCTTTGCTTCGTCCATCACTGGTTATTTTGCTTCCTAGGTAACAGAAGTCTCCTACTTCCTTTAGTTTTTTTACCTGCCAATTTGATGTCCATAGAGGATTCTGATTTATTTCGGCTGCATTCCAGTATTTTTTTTTTTTTTTACATTTATTAATTTTCATCATGAATTCTGACCTCAAGACGGAGTCCATACCATTCAAAACTCATTCAAATCCTCAGGCGTGTCGGCCAAGATGACTATGTCATCGGCAAATCTCAGAGTTGAAATTATTTCTTCTTGAATCTTCACTCCCACTTATAATTTTTCTCCAATTTCCTTCATTGCTTGCTCAATGTAAAGATTGAAAAGTATGGGTGATAAGTTGCAGCCATGCCTTACGCCTTTCTGAATACCAGCTTCTCTCTCATGTCCTTCAGCTCGAATGACTGCTGTCTGGTTTCTGTATAGATTGTAGATCACCCTCCTATCCCTGTACTTTATTCCACTCGTGTTCAAACTGTCAAACAATTTACTCCAATCAACGTTATCAAAAGCCTTTTCTAAGTCTACAAATGCCATGAACGTTCTCTTATCCTTCCTTATTCTACCATCCAAAATCAGCCTAGGACTTAGTACAGCTTCCCTTGTTCCTACAATCCTCCTCAAACCAAACTTATTATAATCACTTAAAATATTCGTAGATATGTCTTTTCTCAGAAAACAAGCCAATATATGGGGCAGAACATTATCTGTAAAACAAGTAAGACCACCGCTTTCTAGAACAATTAGTTTCTGAGATATGAAGGTCCATATGAAATGTTGCGTTTTCCATGGTACCGTACTAATATGGTATTTAAAAAAATAGTAAATAAAGAATTATTTCAAAAAAATATCAACAAATTAAGCACAATGATCTATATAAGTTACAGTACATGACGTGTAAAAATGTCAAAACCAGATTTATCAATTTGGGCGTTTTCGACTCCCCATAAAGGAGCTTATTGTTAACGTGTTTTAATCTGAACTGACTTTCCAATATATTGCTGTTGTTGATTTTGTAAAACAAATTTTTCAGAGGCCTTAATGTCGTAGCAGTAAGCTGTTGAATATCGCTCGATATGAGGCTAATAGCAATACAGGGCTAAACGATGAACTGTAAAAAATAAAAATAAAATGGAAATTTTGGTGTAGCCTAGCTTATTTTTATGTAAGACCATGGTTAAACATTTTATTGGCATCTAAGCTCGAGTATTTATACACAATAGAAGTTTACTATTCATGGAATACCAAGGAGTAAGCACACTTGAAGTCTGTTAGTTATTGCCGCAAGCCACTGAGCGCGGGTGACAGCCCGACTTCTAGTTACGACCGTAATATTTCAACAGCGCCTTACCCACTGTGGAAGACTTATGAACTGTCACGGCAAGCCGAGCCGATGTGAACCAGGGAAGGAAGCATTGACCGCGGTGCTCAGTTCTAACAAGTGAATCGCTATCGACTTTTGAGAAAATTAATTAACCGGGACCCATTCACGCGATAGTAAGGCACCATATCCTCTATATGGGTTTAATTACGCTGGCTCATTAGGCATCGAACAAATCTCTGATTTCATGAAAATTGTTGAAGTTGAAGGGACAGAAGCACGTATAGTAGCTGTGATTTTATTTAGGACTGTGACATCGATATTATCTGCTTCGTGAAATTGGCTGCGTTTATGGAATGTATTATTATTATATTATATATATACAGCCGGCAGCGGTAGCTATCCTCGCTAATGCGTAGCACTAAGCCATGAGGCCAAGCTATCTAGGTTTGAACCCCACCGTCAGCCATCCTTGAAATGGTTTTCCGTGGTTTCCCATTTTCAACTCCAGGCAAACGCTAGGACGATACCTTCTGACAGGTCACGGCCGCTTCCTTCTACATTCTCATCCAGTTTCATTTATCTTCATTTCATCTCTCATTAACTCCTCTCTTGAGGTTGGCATCAGGAAAGGCAAACGGACGTAAAAAGCAGATCCCGTTAAAATCAAGGATAATAAGTGGCAGATATACATACGTACAGATAAAACATTCCTGGATCATCCGAACATAACTATACTTAGCATAGCTATATGATTATTATTATGATCATTATTATTACTGTCGTTTTGGCCATCTACGGACCACGCAATTCAACTGTCCATGTCTTTGCGCTTGGGCATTAACTTTCGCCCTGTGTTCCCGCAATCGTTTCCTATGTTGTCCCTTCCTCGTTTCAGTCCACGATTTGCCAATCTTTAGTTTTAGCTTTTCTTAGAAAACCTGGTGTTCTTGGAGTTTCGCCTTGAACGGAACACTTTCCTGGATATCCTCCTGTGTTATCCCCACTTCAAGCAGGCCTTTCTATACCTTGGTGAAACATGCCTCCTTGTTTCTTTAAATTTTTGTTAAGAAAAAGGCCGAAGATCCTACTGCTCAACCTTATAGAAATCATGCGAGCAATGTGGCCATAGAGAACTGTCCTTCTCCTACGAATGGAGTCCGTGATCTTTTCTATATGTGTGTAGAGTTCATGATTGTGTCGTCTTATGAATTCACAATTTTGAATTTTCTTTGATTGGACCCAGGATTTGTCTGTAGATCTACCTCTCTCTTACTTCTGATTTCTCATTCGGACTGTCTATTCATATCATTCTACGCCATATTGTTTAGCCTTTAAGGGCTTAAACTGTGTGTTAGGGGGGCGTGTAGCGTGTTGTGGTATCTGGAGGCAGTTTAGGGGAATGTCCTCTACAGGGGTGCGGAAGGATCGGTTACGTAAATCACGTGTAACTCGAAGGAGAGCTTCCAGGTGTTCAGAGTGTCTGGTGAGCTCAAGGTTGGGGGTGTTTTCAAGGGGTTGATGGAATGACAGATCAGCCTGCCTGCGTACGACTATGCCTCGGAGGCGTGCGGACAGTGTACGTGCGTGCGAATGCAGAATAGAGCAGAACTGCTGACCGGTACTTCGCTACAGGTCGGAAAGCGAACTGCTTACCTAATGTTTACAGATAATTAGATAATAGTGGACGCTACTAGGTCAGGGTTGGAGGGTAGGGGGTTAACGTGCAACTAAATAAACCGTGAGACCAATGATGTTACTACTAAGTAGTTTAATTACAGTAATGGGTGAAGTGCTGAGACTTCACTAGTCAGCCTTAGTGCTGTATGTTCTCAAAGTATAACAAGACAATTACAAAGTGTATTAGAGGGTGAAATGTAGGATTTGTGTAGGAGTATAGACTCGTGAGCACACTTACCAGCGAATGGGCGTCTATCTCGGTGTAGACCGTCAAAGGTTCAGCAGGCACAAGACCTCGATACTTGGTGTGTGAAACAATTTATAGGCCTGGCCCCTCTGAGTTGGTTGGTATGTCAGTGAATTTCTGACACACTTACTGCTTGTTGCCAGTGTTGGGTCATGGTAATGCAATAATTGTGGTGAGTTGTTGTTGATTACTTCAGGGTTTAGTGGTGAATTCTATTGTATTGAAAATAGGGCCTGAAGGGTGTAGAGATGTGGGCAGATAATGTGGGTTTCTTGGGGGTGCAGCCATATAGGATTCCTTGGGGATCTCAGGGATGCAACAATATAAAGCCTCAAATCGAATTAGCCTAGTAAGCATTAATGTCGTATTATTATTAATCGAATGGCATACACATCACTTTTGGAACACAAAGAAAAATATATACTAGATTTACAAACTTACAGATAAATTATTTACATAGTCAGTCGTAGTTGCTGTAGTTTGCAAAAAGTCCATTTGGTTTCCACGGGCACTCTTGGACTATATGTCTGATTGTCGCGGGTATCCACAGGTGCACTCAGGAGAGGCGATCTTTCCCCATTTGTGAAAAAGATCACCACATCTCCCATGGTTGGTACGTATCCTATTCAGAGTACACCATGTTCTACGGGGCAAATCAAGTTCCCATGATTTTTGTCGCTTTGTAGAAAACTATGTAAGTTAGCTCTGGTGGAGTGTTATTCTTGTGCCCAGGTTTCATGAAGATTGATGTTATAGTCTGCCAAGTTGATTGCTGTTTTGATTGCAGGATGTCTGGAGCGGAGTCGGTTGATTTGGATGGCAGGTATGTCCTCATGAATTTGCAATTGTTGGTTGTTGCTGGTTTTGTTATATTCTCTCAGGAGAATATTCTCCTTCTCAGCGTAGGAAGTGGAATACGGCTCAGGACAGGTATCCAGGTGTGTACCTGATTGTACCAGTAATAATCCGCATAGTTTGGTTTAGCTGTACATCTACTAGCTTCGTGTGGCTATTGTTTAACCAAACAGGGCTGCAATATTCCGCTGCTGAGTTTACAAGACCTAGGGCAGTTGAACGAAGGGTAGAAGCAGTGGAATCCCATGTCGTAACTTGGTGTTAATGGATATTGATATATTCTTGTAGACAATTTTGGTTAGTTGATAGGCTATGACGTTTTCATTTTCCTGATCTGTGATGCAAAACCTTCTTTCTCCGAGGTGTTGGGATCTATCTACTCTCCAATATATTTAAATTTCTCCGTTCGTTTGATTTTCCCTTCTACCTCTAGCACTTCGGGTGCTGACAATGTTTGTAATAAATTCTGTTTTCTTTTTTCAAAGGATATCTGGAATCCCGCATTTACTGCTTGTCTCTTCAGTTAATTGATCTGTTTCTAGCGAATCAGAAATAATGTCAAGGTAATCTGTAAAGTCCTGACAATCAACTGTCGAATTCATACTTCCATGCAAGTCTGACTCCATTTTAACACCTTTGTTACTCATTCCTTTCCGCCACTGATGAATGACTTTCTCGAGCACACAGTTGAAAAGTAAAGGTGAGAGTCCATCTCCTTGCCTGACACTCGTCCTAATTTCAAAGGCATCCGACATCTATTCCATGAATTTCACTTTGGAGTTGGTGTTGGTAAGAGTCTGTTGGATAATTGCTCTTGTTTTATTCTTATTATTTTTATTCTTTCAGGATTTCGAGGAGAGTAGGTTGGTCGATCCTTTCTGAAATCTACGAAGGTGAAGCCAAATTTGTAATTTATCTTTATCAGATAAGAGAGGACAAACTTAGGATGCATGATTTGTTCAGCATATGAACGGCCTTTATTGAAACCTTCTTGGTATTCACCCAGCCATGAGACCAATTGTTCCTCTGCTCTAGTTTGAAGCACTTCCGAAAGAATCTTGCAGGTTACACTGGTCAACAGCATTTTTGTCACAAAGAATGTGAATGGTGCTCTTAGCTAAATCGTGGATGCTGAATTCGAAAGTGTAATCAGTTTTTGCCTATCGGGCTCAGATTTCTTGTGACATGCCAGCCTTTATCTATAAAAATCCTTGAATACGGTGCATATCGGTTAATCTGCTGTGGCTAGGTTAATTCAATTGCTCTGCAGATGCAATTGTTGAAAAAACAATGGAAATATGTACAAGGAATTCCCATACATAACCCTCAGTTCATAAATTGTAAGCTTACAGACTTACGCGACTGTTAATCTTACGATCATAAACCACGGAACATCCTTTTTATGTAGAATGCGAACCATCCGACGTGTCATTTAACTTCGATAATCGTAACGCATAACCTGAAAATCGGACATGGTCTTCCATTGTGGAAGACAAAGTGCGCTACCACGCCCACTGTTGTTATGTTAGAAATAATCTTGTTGTTTATGATTATTGTTATCAAGATCTTGTGTAAGGAAACGTTCGTGCAGTTCTGAAGATAGGCTATATTTCCTGAAAAAGCTCAGCTCTCCCCAAAGCAATTCCAGACATTCCTCTGGCCCTGGTGCAGTGAGCTGTGCTCCTTTGTTCGGGCAGCCGTCTATTCACCCTCAATATCTCTCCGTCAGACGTTAACTGGATTCTCCAAAATGAGAGAACAGCTAGCCTTTATATCCCTCATACCAGTTCAACATGCTCCACATACTGCACAGTCATCCTAGGGTAGGAGGTTAGTCCTAAGTAAAGTTTCTGTCTATCAGTTAGTTTGTTTGGGATTGGCACCTAAATGACCCTGCCAAATTTCCAGGAAAAACTTACAATACCTTGTGGTCAGTTTTTTTTTCTTGTTTTTGTTTTCATCAGTTCGTGACTGGAGTTGAACTCGATGTTCAGTAAAGAACAAAAGCCTATAGTTATAACTCTTTGTCCTTATCAAGGTGTAAAATTGAATGTTCTTGTGATGAACGTTAAGTCTTGTATCCTACTGTACATACGACTCCCTATTTTCTAAGTTACTTTGTAATTCCGCTTTCTTTATCCGGGGAAATTGATTGTAACATTAGGAAAGTACGCCCACCCACCATCTTGAATGTATGTAAATGTAATGGTTTATCTTGCGCCTTATTAAGAGAAATACTTTTATGTGAGAACACATATTTTTGCGTTTCGTCATTGTAACTGTAATAAATAGTGAATTGTCCACATTAAAGCCATAATATTGAAGATGGCAGCTACGTGCTATATGCAGTGTGATAGTCATATGACTAATGCAAGCAAGGTACCGTATCTTATCAGTTTCTCCCCTCTTACAAAGATTCATGTTAATTGCGCAACTGGATCCTGAGTTATTGATTATGAAGTTATGCTCAGCCACCATCTTGTTTTTAATGGCGGGGGTGTTATTTTGCCATTGGCATACAAAGCCTACATTAATACTAATTTGAGATATTGCATCTCTAAAATACTCGTATATAGCATTATTTGTTTGCATATTTTATAATTTTAATAATTTTAAGATGGCTGATGTGCGCTTAATTCAGCGCGATATCGCTATGAATAATGGTAGCAAGGTCTTTTGTATGGCACTCCTCTCTCACAAATTTGACGTTTATTGTGGTATCATATCGATTGGAATAAAGTACAGGGATAGGAGGGTGATCTATAATCTATACAGAAACCAGACAGCAGTCATTCGAGCTGAAGGACATGAGAGAGAAGCTGGTATTCAGAAAGGTGTAAGACAAGGCTGCAACTTATCACCCATACTTTTCAATCTTTACATTGAACATGCAATGAAGGAAATTGGAGAAAAATTTAAAGTGGGAGTGAAGATTCAACGAGAAATAATTTCAACTCTGAGATTTGCTGATGACATCGTCATCTTGGCCGACACGTCTGAGGATTTGAATGAGTTTTTGAATGGTATGGACTCCGTCTTACGGAATGAATACATGATGAAAATTAATAAATGTAAAAAAAAAAATACTGGAATGCAGACGAAATAAATCAGAAACCTCTATGGACATCAAATTGGCAGGTGAAAAGCTGAAGGAAGTAGGAGACTTCTGTTACTTAGGAAGCAACATAACCAGTGATGGACGAAGCAAAGAGGATATAAAAAGTAGGTTGGCTCAGGCAAGGAAAGCATTTCTACAGAAAAGGAATCTATTGACATCGAATATAGATTTAGGTATTAGGAAGTCATTTTTGAAAACCTTTGTCTGGGGCGTGGCGGTCTATGGAAGTGAAACTTGGACTATTGGTGCAGCAGAAAACAGGAGAATTGAAGCATTTGAAATGTGGTGTTACAGGAGAATGTAGAAGATCAGATGGGTAGATAGGGTGACAAATGAAGAGGTATTAAGACGGGTGGGAGAGGAGATATGTTTCTGGCGACTGCTAATGAAGAGAAGAGATAGGTTGGTAGGACACATACTAAGACACCCAGGAATAGCAAGCTTAGTTATGGAAGGAAGGCTTGAGGACAAGAACTGTAGGGGTAGACCAAGGTTAGAATATGTTAAACAGATTACCTCGGATGTAGGGTGTGGTAGCTATGTAGAGATGAAACGATTAGCTCAAGACAGGGAGGCATGGAGCGCTGCATCAAACCAGTCAAAAGACTGAAGACTCAAACAACAACAACAACAACATATCGTGAGTTAATGATATTCAACGTTTAAGAATACGCCCAGCCGCCATCATGAACGTATGGGTCTCTGTTATTTTGACTTGGTCAGAGGAAGATACGTACAAGGTTCTATATTATGCTAATTTTCGTTGTTGCATCTTAAATGTACGGTACTTTGAATTATTCATTATCATATTGGCTTACTATATTTTCAATATGGCTGCCTCACGTTGTATTCATTGTGTTATTATTATGGCTTATTTCAGAAAGGTCCCTTATACGGTACTTCATTCTTACTAAGTTTAATTTTAATTCCGAGTGATTCATTATTGCGTTTTAATATTACGCTCAGCCACCATCTTCAAAATTTTAAATGGCTATTATTTTGCATCGGGCATGTGATACTACATATAGGTTTCTACCGTATCACTAGTTTTCGTTATTATAGTTCTAAAACATAGGTCATTTATTTTTTAATTATTAATTTTCAGGACGGCCGCTGTGAGCTATCTTCACTTTGATAAATTTATCACTAACGCTACTGACGCCTCTCATATAATTGTCCTCTTATACCGAGTTTCATCTCAATTATGTGATAATATTGTGAGATATGTATGTGTAGGCTACACTTTAATAGTACACCATGCCGCCATCTTGGATCTATGGAGTGACTGGTCTTTTGCTTTGGGTATACGAAGCAACTTATAAGGTTCTATTTCATTACTACATTTAGTTATTACTAGCAGAAGTACCCGTTCTTCGAACGGTGTTCGTTTTTAACACAAGACATTATCAATTGAGCTACTGTTGCAATGGTTAGCGGTTTGTCATTCCTTCAAGTTTATCAGAACGAAGTTAGTTTACTGGGAATAGCACACACACTGTTAATTTAAGGCCCTTAAAATGTAGTTTTCGGAGACCCTTTATAGATTCCCGAATTTTGTGACTCACATTGAGAAGCACAACATATGCTTTGGTTGTCCTTCTAGGATAATTTTTATATTTCGCCTATTTTAGCATATATTGAGGTGTTTTTCTCTATATCCACCCTCTACTGTATGAAAAGTACGGTGAAGAGTTTTATAAATGATTGGTGTATTGACTCTCATGGTTACCATACCTAATTTTACGATGCACCAAGCATCCGAACACGAGGTATAGGCGTACATAAAGATACACAGAAAGACAGACAGACAATTCTATTGCCTACAACATATTACCCAGATATCCAAATATGGGTACATCTACCACACAGTATCAAATAAAATCATCCTTACGCTGAACCCGTATGTCGACAAAAAAAAAAGTTAAAATGTGCTCTCAGACTAAATTCACCTAACGTGTACTTCCTGACGTGAAATACAATTGAAAGCTTTGTAGACGAAACGCAATACACGTCACATAAAAACTGACCCTCTACGTTGTGCTAGGTGCCCATACACAGGAAGACCCCTTTCATAAATTATAAAGGCTTGTGGTGCATGAAAATTCAGGTTCTTTAGCCTCAAATTGCCCAAATTCCTAAAAGCCGCAAAAAATGCTGATTCAATTCAGGAATTTTTGAAAATAATGTTGCTGTTTGGAGATATAATAGACCTTCTGTACTATATGTCGAACGTGAAAATTGCATGAAAAAAATCTAGGTTACCCCTTCACCCCCTTAATTGCATTGATGAATTATACGGTCTACGTTAGTTTCCATTTGCAAACTTTCACAGAAATGTAATAAATGGAGTGGCATTGCTTCTTACAGAAATAGATGGAAAGTTGTATGCCACCCCTTGAGATAATGTTCTCATGGTTACCGATTTGCATTAGTTCATTAGTTTGTTAAATTAAATTAAATTAGTTTTCTGGGAATATTTCACAAACTGTTGGATTTCGAGCCTAATAATATAGTTTTCGAGGACCCTTTAGGGCCCCCGAGGTTTGTTGCTGTCACCGAGGGGATTTGTCTCGTCGTTGTACGGCATAATATAATACTAATAATAATAATATAATATAGAGAGAAATTAAAACACCTATTTTTTTAAATTATTTTTAATTCAGCCAATGGCCATGTACTTTTCTTTTCAGGACGGGTCAGGGAAGGGATATTATCAGAGAAAGAAGCATTCACATCACGCATGAGCAAAATGGAAATGGCCTACCATTTAACTAAGGACATCTATAAGAAAAGGTCAATATCCTTTAACGCAAAACTAAAACATTACTGCAGTGTCATCCGTCCGGAGGTCTTGCATGCTTCTGAATGCCTCACGATGAACAAAAAAGGCTTGGTCGAGAAACTGGAGGCCAAAGAAAGGAACATTTTGAGAAAGATATTGGGTTGCATCAAAGACAATGGGGAATACAGAAGACGGCATAACCATGACCTATATACTCATGTGGAGAAGATAAGCAACGTCATCCGGAAGAGAAGGTTACCATTTTTTGGGCATGTGAAACAAATGAGCCCAGCGAGACTGACCAACCGCAACATAACATACTTTCAGGAGAGGAAAACAAAATGGGCCTGGTTCATTGAACTGGATAAAGATCTGAACGAAGTGGGGATTACACCAACAGACATTCAGGAGCGCGCCCCACTCAAAGGGAAACTTCGAGCTTGTAAAGGTTTCCAAGTAAAACCGAAGCTGAAAACGGGAAAGATTTGGACCCAGGAACGGAAGGAAGTCCACCGAGAACGAATGCGGGCCTACAGGGCAAACATCAAAGCCAGTAGGAGACGGTTGGAATGACGCGGTCCATAGATGGCCTATACGAAATGAATGAATGAATGAATGAATGAATGAATGAATGAATGAATGAATGAATGAATAATAAGGGGATATGAATATAATAGACCTGCCGTACCACACCCGCAGGTGTAAATCGCGTGAAAAAATTCTAGAGTACCCCTTGATCCCCTTAAGCGCATTATACGTATTGATGAATTTTACGGCTTAATTTCGTTCCGTGATAACCTTCTAGCCGTTTGCAAACTTTCACACTAATGTAATTAATGGAATTGCAGAGAAGGTTTCCATTTTTTGGGCATGTGAAACGAATGAGCTCAGCGAGACTGACCAACCGCAACATAACTTACTTTCAGGAGAGGAAAACAAAATGGGCCTGGTTCATTGAACTGGATAAAGATCTGAACGAAGTGGGGATTACACCAACAGACATTCAGGAGCGCGCCCCACTCAAAGGGAAACTTCGAGCTTGTAAAGTTTTCCAAGAAAAACCGAAGCTGAGAACGGGAAAGATTTGGACCCAGGAACGGAAGGAAGTCCACCGAGAACGAATGCGGGCGTACAGGGCAAACATCAAAGCCAGTAGGAGACGGTTGGAATGACGCGGTCCATTGATGGCCTATACGAAATGATTGAATGAATGAATGATTGAATAATAAGGGGATAGGAATATAATAGACCTACCGTACCACACCCGCAGGTGTAAATCGCGTGAAAAAATTCTACAGTACCCCTTGATCCCCTTAAGCGCATTATACGTATTGATGAATTTTACGGCTTAATTTCGTTCCGTGATAACCTTCTAGCCGTTTGCAAACTTTCACACTAATGTAATTAATGGAATTGCATTGCGTCTTACAGCAATAGATGGACCTCTGAGAATCCGTTGGCATGGTTACTGGCTTGCATTCGTTCATTAGTTTATTAAATTAAATTAGTTTTCTGGGAATATCTCAAAACGGGTGGTCTTCGGTCCTTAAAATGAGATTTTCGGGGACCCGAGTTTTGTCTCTCACATTGAGGGGCTGAAAATGAGTTTTGTCTCGTCCTTCTACGCCTATTTCAGCATGTATTTTTAGGGGGTAGGCCCCCTTTTATGAGAGGTACGGAGAAGAGTTATATCAATGATTAGTGTCGTGCCTCTGATGGAAATCTGTACCAAATTTTACATTGATACACCCAGCCGTTCTCGAGTTATAAGTGAACAAATTTGTCCACAGACAAACAGACAGACAAAAGAAATATTTTCGTGCGCATCCATCATAAAACAGTCTTAAACGTGTAAACAACTCAAATTTCCGTAGAAATTCAGAGAAAAACACACAAATTTTCATTTTTATATATAGAGAGATATACTGCACCGCTCGGTGTTGACCGTGTTTTATTGCACAGATTTTGGTTTTACTCGCTAACCGTTGGAGATATACGAAAATTGATAAGGACCTTTCGGATAGAAAATTAAATGTTAAAGCTCATGTATACCATCAAAAGTTTGCTATTTCTTAGCGTTCTCTTTTTATTTGAAAAGGAAATATGAAATTTTGAAACCAAAGGGTGTAGTGACGTCACAAATGTCGGTTTTACTCGCTAACTGTTGGAGATACACGAAAAGGGATAAGGACCTTTCGGATAGGAAATTAAATTTCAAAGCTCGAATGTGCCATCAAATGTTTGCTATTTCCTACCGTTCTCTTTTTATTTGATATGGAAATATGAAATTTTGAAACAAATGGGTCTAATGACGTCACTAAAATGGTCGCCATTTTTTAATAGTGCAAAATTTCGAAATCAAAAGTATGCTATATGTAAACCTGGTAAATCAGCTACATCCATGCAAAATTTCATTTAAATCGTACCAGTGGTTCTTGAGTTATTGAGTAACAGACAGACAGACACACACCATCTCATTTTTATATATTAGTATGATATCTCTAAGATACCAAATGATAAGATTTATTTTGAAATTTCAAGGTGGTCGTTGTGCGCTATATTGAGTGTGATAATCTTCGGGCTTTCGCATGTGAGAGCCCTAATATGATGCTTACCTCTTAGCAAGATCCTTGTTAATTACCCTTATTGCATCGGAGTTGTCGATTTTAATGTTCTAATAGTTCACACAGCCACCATCTTGTATGTATGGCGAATCTGTTCCTTTGCCTCGGCCATAGATAGCCACATATTCGGTCTACCTTGCCACAAAGTTTTGTTACAGTAGCTCTTAAGTGTTGAGAGTTATTTATTTTTATCTTTTTAATTTCAAGATGGTGGCTGCCCGTAACAAATAGCCTTATGTTGTTATCAAGTTGACAACAGAGGGTTCTTATATAAAACTGACTGCCAAACACTGTGAACAATGAGTCATTGGATCATAAGTTAAGTATTATAATGCTTGCATGATTCACAGGGCCGCCATCATGAAATTATTTGGCTGATGACCTTGTAGTTTAGGCACTTCCTACTTGAAGATATATTTTTACAAAAATTTGGTAGAGGTCCGATGATTAATTAGTTCAGTCTTAATTTCAATCTGATTTTGGGTGGCTGCCATTTTGTTTTGGTTAAGATGGTAGCGATATAAAACATGGCACTGAGGCGATCTTTACTAGTGCCACCTCTGTACCAAATTTGGTTCAATTCGGTTTCGTCGTGTTTGAATTGATAGAGGGGACCCACATACACACATATTTGGCCCTTGTAGTTCTCATAAGTCTTCTTTCATTTATAGCAAAACTAGAAAGCAGGCTAAGATGGATATATTTCGAGAACCCGAAACTCAAAAAATCATAAGTTTCGCCAGGATAACCATCAACATCGACCCCAAAATCGAATCGCTTCGGAAAGAAGACAGTGCTGTGCATAGGGTGACATGATGGGATCAGAAAAGTGTCATATAGTATGCGCTTCTAAATCCTGGTGAAACTGTTGATACCGCTCGCTCCGACAACAAAATATGATCAATTTGAATCATGCTACAGTCGAAAAATGGGGGACATGGTTGCTCAACGTCCGTAGGTTTTACCTTTAAGTACTTCTACTAAATATTTCCTACATAAAACTTCCTCGGCATATCCTTTACAGAATGGTGAAAAAAGGCATCAAAATCCATCCAGTGGTTCTCGAGATTACCCGAGACATCCAAGAATCGGGGACTTTGTTTTATACTAAGTAGAGATGAATTTTTTGACCCAATTGTCAATTGTAACATCATACACTAATAATAATAATAATAATAATAATAATAATAATAATAATAATAATCGAAAAACGACCAGAATGGGGTCGAAGACACGAAAACGTTATTTTCAGCGCGATAATGCACAAGCACATACAGAAAACAGGTCAAAGATACGATGTTATGCTACGAAAGTATAAAATAACCCTTTTAGGGTTGTTGTAATAACAAATAAATTAATAAATATAAAACATTTACAGAATTACATTGTTAACAACAGATTAATTACGAAAAGCTCCCTTATAGCTCCAGTGCCGTAATAAAATTTTACGACGATTTGCAGAGGTGGGCAACTTATTATAGCAAAACTGACTAGAACCCAATTCCTTATTGCAAATTAAGACAGACCACAATGCATAACAAAGGAGAATTTCATTTTAGGCCGAGTCTCCGTTGTAAGACATTTCCTTCTGGTATGTGTTACAAGACATCCTTTACGAACCATCATCGTATGTATTTACGCATTTTCTCTTTTCACTAATTTAATTTTAAACCGCTTTACTTCTTCTTCATTCCGATGAGGCCTGCTATGGACCACGCGCTAATTTCAAATCTTCACTCTTTGTTGTTTTCTCTTCCGTTCTTCCCAATATGTTTTTATTCTTAGGCTATGCTGCTTAATTCTGTCCTCAAACCACTACTCCCCTGGTTTCCCTTCCACTCTTCCCTGGAATCCTTCCATACTTAACACCTTCTTTCGAAAAATCTCTCTGTCCACGGTATCTTCTTCTCTTATATTATTTCTTTCTAAATATGTCTATACCTCTTGGATCCAGCTTGTCGTTGACCTTTAAGTAGGAGAGCAATAGGAGAGCTAGATCACAGCCTACTTTATCGCGAACTTTGCCGATATCTCGCGAACGCATGGTCGGATTTTGATGTGTGATGTGTTGTAGGACTGGGGTGACGCCCTCTTTCCTGTGAAAAATAAAAACTACCCCTACTAGGGGGTAAAATAGTAATATTAACTACTTTTTGTGTCCTAGAGACTTGAAACGTATTTTAGGGTAGAGGGGGGTAAAGACCTTTTATTTATGTCAAACAAACTTTTTTTTTTGTAAAATGGTTAGTTTTAAAACTATAGTCAATTTCAAAATTGGACTCTTTGGGGGAAAAATCAAAAAAATATAAACTTTTGTTCTAACGATAAAGAATATAGGGACCTTTCATTTGATTCATTGCACGACATTCTATCATGTTTGATTTCAAAATATCGCCTACTTTCAAAATTGAACTTTATTTTGGTTTTTGTCCTAGAGACTTGAAACTTGGTTTGTGGGTAGAGTGGGTAAGGACCTTTCATTTATGTTCAACAACCTTTTTTGTAAAATTCCTAATTTTGGAAATTTAACCCATTTTCAAAATATTTTTTGGAAAAAATTGAAAAATACACTATTTTTTTACTGAGAGGTGTAGGAGTTAACCTATGACTTTATGAAAAATCCACAGCCTGCTTCCAGTCTCTGACCGGGTCAGTAGGAATCGCCTACTTTTCTAACTATTTTTGGAAAAATAAAAATACAATCCGGCCTCGGTGGCCATGCCCCGAAAAAATCAATGGATATTTTGACAGGACGGCAGAACGTGATACGACGGTTCGTTTTCTGATCTTTTGAGAGACGATACCGGTGGTGCGAGTGTTTGAATAACAAGCATGTGGCTGGCCACGGTGGCCATGCTTGCAAATGCATTAATCGATATTTTATGAATCATGTATCGCAGAGGCGTATGTGATGGTTCGTTTAAGGATGTGTGTGGGCTTTTTTTAAACTGTTGCTTGGTGATGACATGATTGAAAATGAAAATCCACAGCCTGCTTTCAGTTGACCGACTGGGTCAGGGTATGAAATGAATGAAGTCTCCATCTAGCGGCGAGGATATGATATTGTGCTGGCTGCTGAAGCCTGTCGAACTCCCCTGGACTAATGATTAAATGAATGACAGATGAAATGAAATGATAGTGGAATGTGTTGCTCAACCGACCGGGTCAGGAAATGGAATGAATGAAGTCATCATTTAGTGGCGAGGATATGAACTGTGTCGGCTGCTGAAGCCTATTGCACTCCCCTGGGCTAATGATTAAATGAATGACAAATGAAATGAAATGATAGTGGAAAGTGTTGCTAGAATGAAATTGTGACAAGGAAAACCGGAGTAGGCCTACCTGGAGAAAAACTTGTTTGCCTCTGATTTGGCCAGCACAAATCTCACATAGTGACCGGGATTTGAACCACGAACCCAGCAGTGAGAGGCTGGTGTGCTGCTGCCTAAAAGTCACAGAGGCTTCAAGGCATGACTGAGATGATTGAAAAAACAAGTGTAAGGATGGCCTCCGAGCCATAAGATAGGGCATTGACAGGGTGTGGGTGGGAAATTAGAAAATGTGGAATGCCAACCACAGGACATGCATTGACTGGTAATTGAAACAAGTATGCACATTATATGTTTGTGTCTATGATATTCAGTCTCAACTGTCAGCCACAGAGGCTAACTAAACTCACCTTGAGGTAACACAAAGTGTTGAGTATACAATGAGCATTACGGTATACTTCCGACGAACAAACTACACGCTGGTTTACTATGAGCGTGTGTCTCTCCCTGTTAGACAGTCAACTTGAAGGATGGTTGGATCTTGAAAAAGTATTGCTGTTAGGTGATGTAGATAGATACTTACAAAAGAACTCAAGGCAGTGCTATATGGAGGCATACTAGACATGATGAGGAGTGAGGTATGAAAATAACTTGTGGTTAAAAGCATAAAGTTGCTTGCTATACCACTTTATAGCATGGTTTGCTTTTTGGCTATGCTTTTACCCTCTAGAGTTGGCTTGTTATAGGCTAAGTGAGGGATCTCACCACTATTGCTACTGAAGGTAGTATTTTGGAGCTTGAGACTATGGGTTAGCAGGCAATCGAACCCGGGATACTTTAGGCCAAAGCCTAGGGCGCTAACCAGTTATCTATGGATGATGATGATGATGATAATTGTTGTTTTAAGGGGCTTAACATCTAGCTCATCGGCCTTTAATGGTTTGGGTGATTGTGAAGATGATAATGAAAAGTAAACTATAACTAAAACTAATTACTAACTTATATACTTGAATAAGAAATGGAAAACCAAAGGAGAATAAGACAAATAAAGAACAGGAAGAAAATAAATGTCCTCAACCCTTGGAGAATGTGGATTGAGCGACTTGGAAAGAAGGAGAGCCCTGCAAAGCAGATAGGAGAGTGAAAGAGGAGAGGGTCCGCCCCAGAGGTGATAGAAAAAAGAGAGAAAACCAGACCCAGCTCAGGTATCCCTTGGGGTCGCCAACTCCTGAACTCACTAGTCGTCAACCCCTGTGGGTGAAGTAATATCCAGGGTGCACCAGAAGTGGTGGGGCTACATACACCCTGCCTCTTTGAGGGCCTTCAGCAGAAGGCAGGAGATAACATGAAAGGAAAAAGAATGCTGATCCCTTTGCAGAAGGAGGGTATCAGAAAGATAAGACAAGGGCTAATTAAGGAGTGAAAGGAAGAGACTCCCTAGGCCTTTGATACTTTAATACTATTAGGTTTGAAGAGAACAAGAGTTGACCAAGTGAGGTTGACAGGAAAGAAGACGGAGAGGAGCCCAGCACAAGTAAGTGGAAGCAATGCCGGACTCTGCTGGGGCCCTGTGGTCGCCAACCCACGTCCCACTAAATGTGAACCACTGCGGGGAGATAGTTGGTTGGTTGGTTCCTCAGTTTAGGGGCTGCGACAACGCGGTCATGTAGCCCCGTGTACTTTGAGTGTGTGTAGAATCTGTCTGATAACCGGTGTTAATTGTGATGGCTGTATTAGTGTGTGTATCTGGGTGTTTTTTAATTTAAGTACAGACTGCAACTTAGAATTTTTCAAATAGTTCCTACTTTTGCCGCCAAACGCCACCGTCAACGACTACTAGGCCTAGTTCAGAACTTAGCTACCAGACGCCACCGCAGTCGGCTCTTGGCAATGAACGTAGAAACCTAAGAGCGTTGTTTACATTCTTAACCTATCCAATTTAGCTTCACACAGATGTAATTAGTGGAAGGTTCTTTAACACGCCATAAATCTATGACATGGGACCGCTGGCTTTACTTCCCCTCCGAAGGAAGGCATACTTAGGGATTTTTAACGCTCTTAAAAAATCCGACGGCTTCGGCCGGGTTTGAACCCGCTATCTTGGTGCGGGGAGTTAGCTATGGAGCTGGACAATGAATAATAATAATAATAATAATAATAATAATAATAATAAAGAATAAATGTTGGATTTTGTAAAGGATGAACAAGATGATACTCTTTTTGTTTCATTATCTAGCAACTGCTAGCCAGCAGCCAAGGTCTTGGAGCAGGATATAGTGTTGATGTCTTGTAATAAGAGGTGTCATGTTTGAAACTAGTATGTATTGCTGCTAAGTGAAAACTGAGAACTTATTTGTGTATGTCATTTCCGTTTGGCGTGTTGAACGGTTATATGAATGGCATGTGATGTATTAAGTTCAATCATGTATACTGTAGATGTTGCAGAAATTTGAATCTTGATGTGTTGCGAATTGAGTAGTGTTCGATTTCGCTAACTAGCGTGCGAACGAAAATTTTCGTAGAATCTCGATGTGCTGTGAGTTTATTAGAATCATATTTCGCTTACTTATGTGAGAACAAAATTTTCCAAGCTAGCGACATAGGAATATGTAAAAGCAAAGTGATATTTGCACTCATTTGTCTCATCACAGTTCATTAGAGGAACGGTGCTGTAATTTATTTGACAAAGAGTGAAGTATATCACAAGTGGATTGGGAAAAGCAGTGGCGTCACTTGAAAATATTATTTCAGAGGTATGTATTTAATAAATCAAACTTTCTTTAACTGTTTGATTACAAATCATTGTGTAAGTGATGGATTGAAATGAATTGATTGATTGATTGATTGATTGATTGATTGATTGATTGATTGATTGATTGATTGATTGACTGACTGATTTATTTATTTATTTATTTATTTATTTATTTATTTATTTATTTATTTATTTATTTATTTATTTATTTATTTATTTACAGATAATTGATCTACCAGTTGTGTGTAAGATTAGCAGATTGTTATACCTAGTCCAGTCAGTGGTAGCGAATGATACATTATTATAACTTTTAAACAGCCAGAGCTATATTTTTCAACATTCGCCGCTAGGTGTCAGTGACAATAATATTTGTTAATCCATGTTGAAACTACTTGAGCATGGCGTAATGCTAAATTTGTGGATTAGATTTGATTAACGCTCTATAAAGTTACAATGTTCACCGCTAGGTGTCAGTGACAATAATATTTGTTAATCCATGTTGAAACTACTTGACCATGGCGTGATGCTAAATTTTGTAGGTTAGATTGATTAACGCCCTATCAAGTTCCAATGTTCACCGCTAGGTATTAGTGACAATATTATTTGTTAATCCATGTTGAAACTACTTGACCATGGTGTGATCTTAAATTGTAGGTTAGATTTAATTAACGCTCTATAAAGTTCCAATGTTCACCGCTAGGTGTCAGTGACAATAATATTTGTTAATCCATGTTGAAACTACTTGACCACGGTGGGATGCTAAATGTTCAGGTTAGATTTGATTAACGCTCTATCAAGTTCCAATGTTCACAGCCAGGTTTCAGTGACAATAATATTTATTAACCCATGTTGAAACTACTTGACCATGGTGTGATGCTAAATTTGTAGGTTAGATTTGATTAATGCTCTATTTTTAATATTATAAACTTTTTAACTGTTTTGTTAATCTTGATGGTGTACCCATGAAAGAGGCAGAGTATCGAACCCATATCCTTCTATTTCAAAAAGAAAGAAATAATGCAGGTTTTAGAACGGAGTTCTGAAGTTAGTTGAGGAGTAATACAGCATCATATTGCGTGACGCATGGATAAGTTGTGCAACTCGACGGAGCAGATGATGTCACCGACGACTCGGCGGAAACCAAGTTACACAACGGATCGAAATGGCACTGGAAATTTTCCGTTCTTTAGAGAGAGACGAAGTTCTCGGATAAAGCCCTTAGTCGACACTAAAATGGCAACGCCGCAGCAAGGGAGGAGTCATGAAATCAGAGAAATAATTAAAATTTAGCCATTTGCGGGCATTAAACTAAAGAAAGGATTCCGTCAATGTTAATTATCCAGGGAAAGAGATTTTTCAGAATGGATAGAGTTAATAGTAATTGTACAAGAAAGAAGTGCATTGTCAACATTACGTAGTCAGTGAATTCCCGAACCAGAAGCTTGTGGTAGGGGACAAAACGAAGACACCACCCACGTAATTGAGGAGCTCATTTTAATTAATATTAAAGATTTGTACCATCGATTTTTGGAAACTAAGATATTTTTGAGACATTTAATACCTCAGCTTTTCGAAGATATTTTTTATAACATCGTATGACGATTATTTTGGAAAACGGTGGTGGAGAAGACGAGAAATTGATTTATTTTTAGCAGATTTCAATATAAACCCTGGAAGCGCTAGGAAATTCATTCAGTCTTGAGCGACCGCTGAGGCGGGTTGCGCTGGATCAAGGTACATTCAGTCTAGGTGAACCCTACGGAGAGGGTGACACGCTGTTTCACCAACATACAGTCTACAGAGCACTCCTAAGGGGAGTTGCTGCATCGCAACGTATTCAAACGTATGAACCTCAGGGGAGGTCATACTGTGCAACAAGTATTCAACAGTACACGCAGTAATCATCAGACCACGTACGGTCGTGCTGTTTCATAGCACAGGCAGTCTTATTCAGTCCGGTGGGACTTGAATCTGTATCACGACGCGGAAGTACTCTTGAGAGAGGTACTGTTCCAGCATTCATCAGTGTCGCCGCGCATTAAAACATCGAAGTCCTTGTCAAAACTAAAGTATCGTCAAACTTCGAATAGTTAATAATCTACGTACTTAGGCCAAGTTTATACTTTGAGCAAAATACGTTAGCCGGCGAGGGTAATCCAAGCCCAGACACCAGTATTTGAAGTTACATCGTACGATCTCGAAAGTATACGAGACATCATTAGAGAAGTGAAACTCTAAACGTTTTACCCAGTGCATTAAGTAACCACGGTAGGGTCGAATATAGCAAGCACCTAATTTTCCTGAATTGAGGAGGTTAGCGTGATAAGTGGCGATAGAATTAGAAGTCTACAAAATAGGCATCAGTAGCCACGTGGAATTACAGGGAAGTATGCCACCAAGTAAAGACAATAGTCGTCAGAATTCAGTTCAGACGCGAAGTACTAAAGACAATTGTAGAGTGCAGTAAAGTGAGTACAGCGACTCCAAGGGTAAACGTTAAACCATATACAGTCTCCCATATAAACAATTGCATACCTAAAGAGACAATATTATCGGGCAGTAACTATAAGTGCCGACAAATTCAAAACCAGAAGTAGGAGAATCTTCGTAGCCAAGGAGGGGAATATTCGTACGAGACTGTCAATAATCCAAATAGGAATTAGGAGGCAGCGGTCGAAACTTGCACCCCTAGGATCTGGATCGAAAGAATTCACGTGTGTAAGGCAGTGCTAGATGCCACAAAGTGAAATTCATTGTGTAAATATAATTATTAGTGAAATGTATATTTTAGTGATTCTTTTTAGTGTATGTGAAATAATGTGTGTAATCCCTCATATCAATTTAAATGTGTTAAATATGTGTAAACTAGAGGTAAATTTAATTAGTGATAATATGAGTGTCAACATGGTGTGAGAAATTTGCGTGGGCAAAATGTCGCTCCACTGGGATCCGGACAGTTTGGGCGGATAAATCATGTAAGTAGAACCAAATTTTATTATGTGTTTTGGACTCGAGAGGCTCGTGTAACAATAGTAACCATGGAGAAAGTATTCTCCAACATTGAAAATCAGGGATGTAAAACTGTGTAATAATGAGAAGTGCGGGATCTAGTAATGAAAGTAATAATGACTTAAATGTAAAATGTGTAATCAAAGAAATAGTATTCAGTGGAATACCAGTAAATGGAAAGGAATAATGTTATTTTAAGGCAAGCAGGATAATAATAATAATAATAATAATGTAATGAATGAACAAATTGTTAAATTAATATTCAAGTATGAGCCGTTATGTGCTGAAATAATAATAAAAATAATAATAATAATAATAATAATAATAATAATAAGGAAATTAATGAACAAATTATTGAATTAATATTCAAGTATGAGCCGTTAGGTGCTGAAATAATAATAATAATAATAATAATGATAATTATTGAACCAGTTGTGTTCTTGTAAATGAAAAGTCAAGATTGCGTTAAAGGCAAAACTATTATATTTGGACGGAGAAATTAATTATGTTGGAATAAATATTTGGCTTTGAAAGACATCACGAATGTATTGATTGTCGCCAATGAGCGCTTATATTATTAATTGTCACGCTAATAAATGCGGTGAAATAATGCCAGGAGATTATGATTGTGGGGATCAGCTGGACAGAGTAAATGATTATGTGTGTGTTTGCCATGACAAACTTTGAAGGGTGCTAAGTTTATTATTGTTAAGCGCGGGGATAAGTGCGAATACCTCCCCAAAAGCCGCTATTATTATTCGGACGAGTGGTCAGATACCATCGCTCCATGTGTTAGCCCTAAGCCCTTGAAAATTGAGATGTCTTAGAGGCAGGCCAGAGAATCGAACTAGTGTTCTCTTACGTCGAAGCCTCTTAATTATTATTGGTTTTATTGAGTTCTTACCTGCCAGTGATAAACCTCCGTAATTATAATTATACCTGAGCCACAGAAATAGGTTATTAGAACCTCATACGTTTTGTTAAATGAAAGTGATGTGTCGCCTTTCCAAGTCTTAAGAAGTCACGCTTGTTTGAAAGCAGTTGTAGTGTCCCGTCTAGGAGGGAGGAAGGTATTGACTCTCCCTCGCTCGTCATAAATCAAATCCTCAAGGTCTTGACTTTAATGAAGGCCACTGTTGAGATAGGCCAGTAACAGAACCAGACACTGTCTGCGGTCTGTCGTTATATAAACCTTTTAATGGACCGGTAATCTGTACCGAGTTTTGCTATGATTATTTATCCTTGCCGTTGCAGTTCAGATCCGCATTTCATGAATAATTAAATTGTCATTTGAGACAATAATGTGTATGGTATTGTTACATTTTATATGTTATTGTTCCCAAGTATTTATGGAAATATTCGGACAGCTGGGAGTCTGTCTTGATTTGATTTTATCAGTTATTTCCATAGCTTGTGGTACACGAGTTTCCCTAGGACAAATACAGTTTGGTAGTTTGGAAAGAGAGATGATACAGTGTGAATATCATGTGGTACCCAGTAGATGGTAATTGTTGACACCATTTTTAAACATTAACTCAAATTTATAATAATATTCAAGTCAAGAATATTTAGTGTGTTTTGAATAGATAATTTTATGTAATGATTTTTACCGAGACTTTTGGAGCTCGTTTTGAGTAATTTTTGTATTGATGCTAAATTGAAGTGAGAGCAGTTTTGATATTTTTGTCAGGTTCAGTGGAACCTCAAATAGTGATTTTTATAAACTATTGTTGTAATTATTCCTTGTTCACTAGAACAAGTGTGAAGCTTATTCAGTTTATTATGTTTGTTTGTAGCGCGTAATTTGGATTAATTAAATAGTTTTTAGTAGGATTTTGAATTTTATTTTATTGAAGTGTTATCCTAAGCTTGATTCTATAATGTGTGAATCACTCAGTGGGAGGACTTTCTATGCCCCGAATATATAAGACTGAGCAGTTGGACAGTGATTTGCATATTTTTTGTACGCAAGGGCACAATGGATGTGTAAGTAATGGGATTAAAATGCATTGATTAATCAATTGATTTACATATAACTGCTATTGCTGTGAGGCAAACAACAAGTCTATAGTCTATCACAAGTGGATTGTTGAAAGCAGTAGCGTGACTTGAACATTATTTGTGAGGTGTGTATTTCATAGGATACATTTTTTTGAATATGAATGAATGTGTGAGTAATGGATTGAAATTTATTGATTGATTGTTTTTTTTATTTACAGATAGAGACTTGCTATTCCTGTGGAGAATAAAACAAAATATCCACTGATAACAAACAACAAGTGCAGTCTGTTGATTGTAAAAAAGCAGTGCAGTTTACTGTCATTGTACCACACCGCTGTATTTGAAACTCAGGTAAGACTATTTTTAGCCTACTTTTCACATTTTTCAAAAATGAGGAAAAAGTAGACTTATGAGATCGGGCAAATGTGTGTCTGTCTGTCTGTCTGTCTGTCCTTCTGTCTGTATATCTGTCTGGCTGTGTGTGTGTCCCCCCCCCCCCTATCAACTCCTTAACGGCTGCAGCAATCAAAACAAAATTTGGTAGGAGTAAAGATCTATACCTGAATACGTCAGTGTTACCAACATGATTCTAAGCCTGCTGAGAGGTCCAAATTTAAATACATGTAACTACCAACTGCTGAAAAATCGCAATTGAAATTTGAGCTCCATGTTGGATATCTTGGAAGGTATGAAAGGGAGCTATTTCAAAATTGGCACACGTATAGATAATAATATTATAGTTTAATTTCCAGGAGGCCATATATGACAGTGTTGCCAAAATGATTCTAAGCCTGCTGATAGGTCCAAATTTTAAATGCATATAACTTCTACACTATCAATTGGATTTCAACCAAATTTCGTATGTGCTATGTGTACATAAACAGATATAACTGAGCGTATTCTTAAGAGCCACCAGGGCTGCCAACTGATAATAAATGCTCTCAATTTTTTTTATCCAAATACCCATATATCAGAAAGTATGAAAGCCGACAGCTTTAAACTATGCACACGTATAGTACCTGACATTCTATATTAATTTGGAATAACTTATATACGTCAGTGTTACCAACATGATTCTAAGCCTGCTGAGAGGTCCAAATTTAAATACATGTAACTTCTATACTATCATTTGGATTTCAAGCAAATTTCGTGTGTGCTATGTGTACCATAACAGGTATGACTAAGCGTATTCTTAAGAGCAACCAGGGCTGCCAACTGTTAATAAATGCTGTCTCTATTTGTGTTACCCTAATATCAATATATAAGAATGTATGCTAGCCAATAGCTCTAAACAACATGATTCTAAGCCTGCTGATAGGTCCAATATTAAAATGCATGTAACTTCTATACTGTATTGTATGTATGTCTACCCCTAATTATTCCCGTTTTCCAACGGGGTCAGGGATGAGATGCGACGGAAGTCTTTGTGGCGATGGTTTTTACGGCCGGATGCCCTTCCTGATGCCAACCTCATGAGAGGAGTTAATGAAAGATGAAATGAATGATGGTGAATGAAACTGGCCAAGGATGTGGTAGGAAGCGGCCGTGGCCTGTCAGAAGGTACCGTCCCAGCATTTGCCTGGTGTTGAAAATGGGAAACCACGGAAAACCATTTCAAGGACGGCCGAGGGTGGGGCTCGAACCCAAGCGTCTACCGAGTCAGCAGAGAGCTTGGCCCCATGACCTAATGCTGCACGTTAGCCAGCGTAGCCACTACTGTCGGTATGTAACTTCTATACTAACTAATGGATTTCATTCAAAATTGGCACAACAATAGATCGTATTATTTCAGATTATTTCTGACCAATACATGGATGACATTGTTGCCAACATGATTTTACGGGCGCTGTTAGATGCAATGTTTAACTGCAAGTAACGTCCACGCTATCCATTGGACTTGCCAATTTTTTGTATTCTGTACCTTAAGAGATGGAACTAAGAATATATTCAGTCACCAGGGCTGCCAACTGTAGTTCTCTAATAGGCTACACTATGCCAGGTATACAGCATTTTGAACCAATTATAAATTTCGATATTACCAACTTAATTTCGTCATTATTCTAGATAGATCCAAATAGATTAATCATTGGCATTAATCTGAAATTTTAAGAAAAGTAGGCTCTTTAGTTCGTCACGAAACTTCTTGTTTAAAATAAAATTGGCTTGTAATATGACTACAGACAATTTTACATGGAACTCTCTTCTTTCATGCTTTAAATCTCGCGTTTGCTCAGGCAGAATAGCTAATAGTAATGAATGTATTATCCCCAAGGAATTTTTATTGTCTTGTTTTAATATAGTTAGGGGGGAAATGTCTAAGGCTTTGGAATTATACAAGGCTTTGAAAGTAAATATGGAATTGGTGTGTGATTTTGTATATGTAAAAATGACATGGAAATCAGGGATAAATTTCATTTATGCACAATAATGCAAGAGCTTTCCGTAGCCCATAATTTAGAAAAATGGTACAAAACCCATGTCGTAGAAGCCTTGCTAACAAAATACGATAAATTTCAAAAAGGAACCAGTGGAATGGTCTGGAAAAAATACATTATTTACAAATGAATATCTGTAAATTTAACCCTTTGAATGCTGGGTCACATCATATTGCTACACCACCAGCGATTGCCTCCCGAAAAGCAGTGGTTAACATTAAGAATGTAGATGACTATTATTTTATTCGGAGTATTTGTGCATTTTTGCAACGAGTGCAACAAAATGTATGTCGGCCTAGAATGTACTAGCAGACATTTGATTCCTTGATGCAAAATTTAAATTTATCAGACGTGTCGTTCCCTATGAATCTAACTCAGATTCACAGGTTTGAACAGAATAACCCTGATTATTCATTCATGGTCTATGGTGTTCAAAGAGAAGAAATTATAGGCCCTTTATATGCTACAAAAGTATCTAAACGTTATTACATTCATATTTTATATTTGTCTGTAGGAGAGGTGAATCACTATCGTTTAGTAAAAGATTTAAGTAAATTGGCTAGTAGTCAAATGTCCAAAGCACATGGTAAGAAACCTATTTTTGATCGTTGCATCCAATATTTTGTTAGCTCTACGCTTTGGGAACGACATTGGGTAGATTGTTATCTCAGGAAGCAGTGAGACTAGTCTTGCCACAAGAGGACAATGCTGTGCTGGAGTTTAAGAATATTCACAAGCGTGACACAGTGCCTTTTGTAGTCTATGCGGATTTTGAAGTTCTGACTTCACCCATGGCGGGATGTGAACCAGATCCCACCATGAGCTCAACCACACCAATACAAAAACATGAACCTTTTGCTATAGGATTTCACGCGGTGTGTGCCTATGACCCCACAAAATCCTATCACAAAACCCACGAGGGACCTGATTGTGCAAAGTGGTTTTCGGACCAACTTGTTAAGTTGGCGAATCATGTACAGGGGTTACTGGACCACCCAGTACCCATGAGCCTAACTCCAGAACAGCAGCAACAGTATGAGCATGCCACCACATGCCACATTTGCGAAAAGCCGCTGGTTAGTGCTGACGACACTGTCAGACATCATTCGCACTTTACAGGGGAGTTTCGGGGAGCTGCCCACAGGAAGTGCAATGTCAATTATCCAGCTCCAAGATTTCTCAGTGTGTTTTCCCACAATCTGGCGAGTTATGATATGAATTTTTTGATTCGTGAATTGGGTCATGTGGGCAAAGGGAGCTTTTTGAGTATACCCCAAAACCATGAGCGATTTACAGCCTTGACATGGCGGCTGAGAAAATTTTCCATTCGATTTTTGTATTCTTTAAAGTTTATGACATCCTCCCTAGACAGCCTAGTCAATGGCTTGGATGAGGAAGAATTAAAATACACAAAAATGCATTTTGAAAATCCCGAGAATTTTAAATTGTGTATTCGGAAATGCATTTTCCCGTATGATTTCTGTGCAAGTTGGGATGTGTTAGAGCAAAAAACTCTGCCACCGCAAGAGAAATTCTACTCTAAGCTTTCACGCTCTACTGTTTCCGATGAAGACTATGCACATGCATGGCAAGTTTGGCGAGCGTTTCATATAAAGACGCTAGGTGAATATGCAATGCATTACCTAAAACTCGATGTATTGCTGCTGACAGATGTGTTTGAAAAATTCCGTGAGTTATGTCAACACATTTATGGCCTTGACCCTGCTCGCTATTATACAAGTCCTGGACTGTCGTTTGATGCAGCTTTAAAATATACGCTAGTGGAATTGGATTTACTCACGGATGTAGACATGGTCTAATTCTTTGAAAATGTATGTATGTATGTATGTATGTATGTATTCTTTATTGTCAGACAGATAGAATCCACTAGTGACAATATAATAATTAACAATAAAATGTACAAGTATAAACAAAACAGTAACAGCAAACAAGAACAAAAAATAGAAATACACTAGTCTATTATAAATCAACAACCACAACCATACAGACACGCACTCAAACATCCGATCTCAAGCATTCATTCATACAATCCCAATGTACAAGAAACATTGAAATAATTACAGAAAAAACAAAACTATCTACAGTAAACGGAAAAAGGCAAAAACATAAAATGAAAGATAGAAGAAAAAATCGAAAACTGGGAAAAAAAAAGTAATATAAGAGTGACATTCTAAAAATAAAAAAAAATAAAAAATAAAAAAAAACATTACTTCAGTCGCTCGTACATTCAATCAACCATTCATTCAACCACAATAAACGCAAATAGAAAAAACACAAAATGCACACACTATTTTACAGCCCACTCGAGATGTTTCTCATAACAGTTGATAGAGAGTCGAAGTGAATATCAGTAGCACTTTTACTCTCCATCAAGCTGTATGTTGACTGCAACCGGATCAGACATGAATTTTTATGTACATTAATTCTCGATCTGCCCCCATCGAACGTGTGCTTCCGTCTGGTGGTTCTCTGAGGGACGTGAAAACCCAAGTCAGCTAGCAACTGATTCGAGTCAATTCCGCCATTTACCAGTTTCCACAGGAATCTCACGTCTCCCACTGTGCGCCGACTGCTCAGTGGAGGAAGACCGTACACGTTGCAATAACTCTCATACTCAGCTCTATGGTACGATCGTCCACCCCTGTAACAGAGCCATTTGACAAATCTCTTTTGCACACGTTCGATGGCGTCAATTTTATTACTGTGAAAAGGATTCCAGATCACACTACAGTACTCCAATTTAGGCCGAATGAGTGACTTAAATAATTTGGATAGAGTTATGTCCGAAAAATAATTTAAAGGGTATTCGCGGCTGCTTTGTGTAGCTTAACCAGCGCCATGTCGAAACGAATAAGCCATACATGCCATCTTAGTCACAAGACAAACCAGAATCGTACTTAATGTGCTATGATGTGAATAATTTGTATGGTTATTCCATGAGCCAGCCATTACCCTATGGGGATTTTGCTTGGCTGACAGACAAACAAGTGTCACAATTTGATGTGAACACGGCCAGCCAAGAAACATGCCGCGGATATGTTTTAGAAGTGGATGTTGAATATCCCTCATCCCTATACAAAGAACATGCTGATTTTCCATTCTGCCTAAAGCAAATGGTTCCCCCTGAAAGTAAAGTCAACAGTCCAAAACTCATGGGCACGCTTTACAATTAAAATCAGTATGCGATACATATCCAAATGTTAGTGCAATGCCTTTCTCAAGGCTTGGTGTTGAAGAAAATTCACAGGGGTATTTCCTTTCCCCAAAAAGCATGGCTTGAGCCATACATGCGACTGAGCACTCGGCACCGACAACTGGTCACACATCAGTTTGAAATCAATTTTTTAAATTGATGAACAACTGCATCTATGTCAGGTCCATGGAAAATGTTCGCAAATACCGCGACATTAAATCGGTGAAAGTTTGGGGAGGACGTTATGGTGCCCGGCGGTACATTGCCCAGCCAAATTTCCAATCGATCAAAATTATCGATGAGAATTTGGCCACCGTTGAAATGAATAAGACCAGCGTGACCATGAATAAACCCATTTACTTGGGTCAAGTCATTTTAGACTTTTCTAAATCAGTCATGTATCGATTCCACTACAAGTTTGCCAAAGAGCATTTTGAGAACGTATCGCTTTTGTATATGGATACGGACTCATTCATTTATCACATCCACCACTGCAACCCCTATGTTGTGATGAAGGAACACAGTGACTGGTTCGACACCTCTTCCTACAGCGTTGACAATAAGTTTGAGCTTCCTATTAAAAACCGAAAACAAATGGGAGTATTAAAAGATGAATGTGGTGATTCGATCATGACAGAGTTTGTCGGACTAGCATGTAAGATGTATGCTTATCGCACATTAAATGATAAGGAAGCAAAAAGAGCCAAGGGTACAGGTAAGGCTGTGAATCTCTTTATATAGATGACTACCTGAAGGTTTTACAAACAGCTAAAGCTATGATGCATACACAGTGCAGAATACTATCTAGCAACCACGAATATTGTATCTTGTTAAACAAAGGAAAAAAACACTAGCCTTGTTAGATAACAAACGCGAGTGGGGTGATTACCTGCTTTGCAGCGTGCCATGGGGTTATCACAACAAGGAGAGTGTGTGATTTTTGTTTTGTTTTATGGTGTTGTGAAATAGTTTTTTATAGATAGTATATTTAATAGTTGTTTTTTTTATTTATAGGAATAGTAAATATTAGACATTGGAAATAGTACAAACAACCCTTGTCACCTTTTAAAAAATCAAAGCCTTGAATAAGATCATAATTATTATTCTAGTCATTGTAAATTTGTAAATAGTATTTATTTTGTAGTTAATGTAAGCGATAAACGTTCCTTGGGTTAGCATGCATGAGAATAAATAAATGTCCTTTGGGGAAAAATATATATATAGTGGTTGTTTCCCTAAAATGACATGCGTGTATGAAATAAAAATGTGTTTGTTTATCAGTAAAATAATAATACTAGCACTTGCCATTAGTTATTTAGCATTTGGGCAAATACGGTGAGGGGTAAGTGAGTGGGTGGGTTTAAAATTAATTTTTAAATAGTATACTTGATTTTTTCGTTTCGTTTGCAATTTTTTTTTATGTAGTCATGACTATGTCTTTGTTAAATGATAGTCTTATCTGTAAAACAAGGGGAGGGGGTTTGAAAAATGACTTTAAAAAACATGGGTGTAAAAAAACCTTTTGCCTGTTGTAACAAAGTGAGGAATGCATTACCTTTTGCATTGCTCATTTGGCACAGGCTAGAGTAAAATGTTGGCTGTTAACAAAAGCAAAACAAGTATCCACCATGTAAAACAGAGGTAACCACCTACCCTTACTGTTTACATGGCTTAGTAGGCCTCATGCTAGAGCAATCACCCACCCTTACTATTCATGTGGCTTAGTAAGCCCGCCACTTTTATATTCTTATATGAGAATCATTTATTTCATACTGCTAGCCTACACGTTAAGCCAACAAACAGAATGTTATTTTATTTAATCATAGTGCTTTGCTTAATTTCAATTTTCTTTTTATTCACTTAGTAAAGTATGTATCGATAATAGTTATACGTCGAGTATATTTTTATTTTTTTACAAATTTCTTGCTGATGAAGAGCGAGCTGCCATCGTTAACATGTGTTTAGTCAACTCGCTATGAATCAATATTCACCTCATAAAATGAGGTTTGTAACAAACAGCAAGTTAGTATGCTGGACACTTAAAACACGTGGTTATTTTTTAAATTTATTGTTTCTTTTAGTTTTACTTTGTTTAAAAAAATGTTGTTTTGTATGGACATGCATTATACAATGCAACGTGTTGAACCTTGATGAACCTGCAGCAAAAACATGGTCATACTGGTTTGTTTGATACTAATTTTTGAAACATTTCTTTCGTTATGTTTTAATAACATGCATGAACATGTTGTGTTTTTTTGTGTATGTCGATATAAATATTTACCATGTTTATTAAATTCAATTTCAGAAAGAAAAAATCCTAGAGCCGATTACAAATGTTTAATGAGGCAAAGGAGAATGATGAAGAATATAAAAACATAGAAATACAAAGTGTAGAATATTATAAAGAGAAATTAGAAAGTTGTATGGAATAATGCATTGCTTCTGTAAACTATATCCCCAACCAATTAACACATACCATTTATAAGAAACACTTATAGGAATAACTGTAAATAATCTTAGACGCTATCATAATGATGAAGATATTAGAGGTGCTGCAAAAGCATTAATAGCAAAATGGAAGCAAATAGTAGATGAAGAGTTTTATGCCGAACAACAAGAAAAACAAAAAAATAACATTCATGAGCAAAAAAGTCAGAAGATGAAGAAGAAAAAAAAGAAGAACAAAATAACATTCAACAAGAAGACATCTCCGACAATCAAGAAGCACAAGAAGAAGAAAATAGCATTCATCAAGAACAGAATGACGAATTAGAAGAAGAAGAAGAAGAAGAAGAAGAATGGAAAGATGTTAGTTCTGAAGCAGAATAAGAAGAAGAAGAACAACAACAACAACAACAACAACAACATCAACAACACAGAAGGAGAGGATAAAATATTATACTCTTGCAGCGTCTCTATTATTTGCTTTATAGTTTTTATAATTATTTATTTTTATTCCTGTACAATGTAGATTCTAATACACTAAATAGATATATTTTAGCCTACTTTTCACATTTTGCAAAAATGAGGAAAAAGTAGACTTATGAGATCGGGCAAATGTGTGTCTGTCTGTCTGTCTGTCTGTGTGTATGTCTGTCTGTCCTTCTGTCTGTCTGTCTGCCTGTCTGTCTGTCCTTCTGTCTGTCTGGCTGTGTGTGTGTCCCCCCTATCAACTCCTAAACGGCTGCAGCAATCGAAACAAAATTTGGTATTAGTAAAGATCTATACATGAATATCTCACGGCCATATTTGAAAATGATGTCAGTGCTACCAACTGCTGAAAAATTGCAATTGAAATTTGAGCTCCATGTTGGATATCTAGGAAGGTATGAATGGGAGCTATTTCAAAATTGGCACACTTATAGATAATAATATTGCAGTTTAATTTCCCGGAGGCCATACATGGCAGTGTTGCCAAAATGATTATAAGCCTGCTGATAGGTCCAAATTTTAAATGCATATAACTTCTACACTATCAATTGGATTTCAACCAAATTTCGTATGTGGTATGTGGTATGTATGTGTACATATACACATGATATGACTGAGCGTATTCTTAAGAGCCAACAGGGCTGCCAACTGTTAATAAATGCTCTCAATTTTTATTAATCCAAATACCCATATATCATAAAGTATACAAGCCGACAGCTTTAAACTATGCACACGTATAGTACCTGATATTCTATATTAATTTGGAGTAATTTATATATGTCAGTGCTACCAACATGATTCTAAGCAGCTGATAGGTCCAATTTTAAAATGCATGTAACTTCTATACTAACTAATGGATTTCATTTAAAATTGACACAACAATAGATCATATTATTTCAGATTATTTCTGACCAATACATGTATGTCATTGTTGCCAACATGATTTTACGCGCGCTGTTAGATCCAATGTTTAACTGCATGTAACGTCCATGCTATCCATTGGACTTCAACCAAATTTTGAATTCTGTACCTTAAGAGATGGAACTAAGAATATATTCAGTCACCAGGGCTGCCAACTGTAGTTCTCTAATAGGCTACATTATGCCAGGTATACAGTATTTCGAACTTATTAGAAATTTCCATATTACCAACTTAATTTCGTCATTATTCTAGATAGATCCATATAGATTAATCATTGGCATGCATCTTAAATTTCAAGAAAAGTAGGCTCTTTAGTTCGTCACGGAACTTCTTGTTAAATGTTGATATTACATAATGTTAAGCATAATTTCACAACCAGTACACGTCAGACATTTGTTTTCGATTGGTGAATTTCACGTTTGTTGTTGTTGTTGTTGTTGTTGTTGTTGTTGTTGTTGTTGTAATAAAGTTGAGACTAGAGTGTCATAGTTACACTCTTTTGCTTATAGACTACCATGGAAGGTCTGAATGCTATTGGTCAAGCCTGTGGTCTTGAACGCCAGAAGATGATCGACTTGCGCATCGCTACACCCTTTCGCATTCATAAAATAGAAAAATAAAAAACTGAATTTGGGAACCGCGCTCTTTGCATTTGTGAAGAATTTGAAACATTTCTTCCTACTCGTTTTAATAACGTGCCTGATGATGTTTTTCAAGATATCCATACTAGTAGTCAACCTGTTTATTTGATTTATGAAGGTCAAAACAATCATCGATGTATTCTAGGTTTTGAAAAAAAAACTAACACATAAGCGTACTCTAACCATAGCTTCATGACTTGTTTTAATAAAAATTAAACAAATCTTGCCAC
The DNA here is from genome assembly GCA_946902985.2 of Meconema thalassinum. Lineage (NCBI taxonomy): Eukaryota > Metazoa > Arthropoda > Insecta > Orthoptera > Tettigoniidae > Meconema > Meconema thalassinum. The sequence continues at coordinate 223,754,978 of OX336391.1, forward strand.
TGTATAGCTAGACATTTGTTTACTGTTGTTGTTGTTGCTTAACTATCATGATGTCAAAATCCTAGGTTTTAATGGTTTTTAGTTCACCATCATGGCTAAGTTCCATGTGTATGTTAATTTGATTTTAGTTCACCATCATGGTGAAATTCTTTCAGCCTTAGGCTGCGTCAATATAATCATTGCTAAGTTCCATGTGTATGTTAATTTGATTTTAGTTCACCATCATGGTGAAATTCTTTCAGCCTTAGGCAACGTCAATATAATCATGGCTAAGTTCCATGTGTATGTTAATTTGATTTTCGTTCACCATCATGGCGAAATTTTTTCAGCCTTAAGCTGCGTCAATATAATCATGGCTAAGTTCCCTGTGTGTATGTAAATTTGATTTTAGTTCACCATCATGGTGAAATTTTTCAGCCTTAGGCTGCGTCAATATAATCATGGCTAAGTTCGATGTATATGTTAATTTGCTTTTTTTTTTTTTTTTCATGGAAATATATCAACATGTCTTTATAGTTTTTTATGTTTTATAATAATAATAAGAAAAGTTGTAAGCTTTAAAATGTCGGGAATCGAACCCGGACCGCCTTGGTATGCCTCTCACCAAGGCGGTCCGGGTTCGATTCCCGGTCAATGCATGTGAGATTTTCTAAGTGAAATGCCATGTCCTGTGGTTCGGATTCCACGTAAAAAGGAGGTCCCGTGGCTCATGATCTCGAGATTGGTTGGTTGGTTCCTTAGTTTAGGGGCTGCGACAACGCGGTCATGTAGCCCCGTGTACTTTGGGTGAGTGTAGAATCTGTCTGATAACCGGTGTTAATTGTGATGACTGTATTAGTGTGTGTATCTGTTTTTTTAATTCAAGTAGGGACTGCAACTTTGAATTTTCAAATAGTTCCTACTTTTGCCGCCAAACGCCACCGTCAACGACTACTAGGCCTAGTTCAGAACTAGCTACTAGACGCCACCGCAGTCGGCTCTTGGCAACGAACGTAGCAACCAAAGAGCGTTGTTTACATTCTTAACCTATCCAATTTAGTTTCACACAGGTGTAATTAGTGGAAAGATCTTTAACATGCCATAAATCTATGACATGGGACCGCCGGCTTTACTTCCCCTCCGAAGGAAGGCATACTGAGGGATTTTTAACGCTCTTAAAAAATCCGACGGCTTCGGCCGGGTTTGAACCCGCTATCTTAGGCAGATCTCGAGATTAACGGTCACGTTAAACTACAAGCTTGCTTGCTTGTTTTTTGGTCATTGTTAGAAGGCACTAAGTCAATTCTTGTCGAAATTACGATTTCCATGGATACGTATATTATGAATGTCGACGCATCTAGCTATGTTAAGAGGAACTAAATCTGCCCGTTCAGTATGCTGTATCACTACTGGCTGAATGTAACGTTCAGTGTTAAGGAGAACTAAGTCATTGACTTAGCTGACTTTTTGCTTCTATTTGCCCACTACTGCATTGAACATATAGTAATATGCTATACTGGTATCTATAAATCTGTATATTTGTCATAAAAGTGAACTAACTAGTTTTTAAAAATCTGATTCATTGTTAAAGGGAACTAAGTCATACATTTCTTTTTCTATTTTCTGACGTTTTAAAAGGATAAATCCATTCAAATAGAAGCGGCTTCGGTGGCGTAGTCGGTAGCATGCTGAAATGCTATGCCCAAGATAGCGGGTTCAAACCCGGCCGAAGTCGTCGGATTTTTTTAAGAGCGTTAAAAATCCTTCAGTATGCCTTCCTTCGGAGGGGAAGTAAAGCCAGCGGTCCCATGTCATAGATTTATGGCATGTAAAAGATCCTTTCACAGACTAAACTTGTGTAAAGAAAAATGTGTTAGGTTAGATTTCGTCAGAACGCTCTATCAAAGTTCCAACGTTCGCCATTAGGTATCATTGATATCTGGTGGTGAAAGTTGGAACTACTTGAAATTGATCGGAACTTGTAGCTCACCCTTTAGGGTGTCCGCTGAAAGCAGCTACAGACCCAGGCGAGCCGAACATGTCCTCGGACACTCCCGGAACTAAAAGCCATACGATAAATAAATAAATAAATAAATAAATAAATAAATAAATAAATAAATTCAAATAGACCTCTCTAGAACAGAATTATTGCGGGAAATGATACTTACACGTGGCAGCAACTATGCTTTACAATTTAGTGAGACAAACAGTTTTTGTCAATTATCTCAATTCTTACAAAAATGACCTAGTGCCTTCTAACAATGACCGATTCAATTATGTTATTTATTCATGCTATTCATAATAAAATAAAAAATACAACATTGACTCATGTTTCCATTTTTTTTCTAATCATAACAGTGATGGTATACATTTTGATTGCTTTTTTTATTCTAAAGTTTATTTGCCATTCATTCCACCAATAACCATCAATGCTACCAACCTTTCTAATACAGTAGCTTTTTTTTTTTTGCGTATGGCTTTTATTGCCAGGAGTGTCCGAGGACATGTTCGGCTCGCCAGAGTTTTGTAGCTGCTTCTATACGGACACCTATTGGGTGAGCTACAAGTACCGTCGCGTGTGGAGTGTTGTCTGGGGAGGAAAGTGTTATTCTGAGGACGAGGAATTGGAAGGTAGCGGCTGTGGCCTATAGTTAGGGACCAACCCCGGGATTTGCCTGGAAGGAAGATGGGAAACCACAGAAAACCATCTTCAAGTTTGCCGGCGGGGGGATTCGAACCTCCTCGCCTCCCGGATGTGAGCGACTGCCTGCAGCCACGCCGTAACGACCACGGCTAACTCACCCGGTACAGTAGCATTAAAAGTAGTTAATGTTTGCTTGACAATGTTTAACAACACTTTATTAACAACACGTCTTTAAATAATGCATCACTGTTATGATAAGCTATATCATTATTTCCCTTGTGCATGTGTCTCCTACGTTTCAAACAAGGATCAAGCTGAGTGCTGGGGACCACAAAAGGCGTATCCAGGTAGGTGTATTTTTAAGGGTTGATATTCAATGACTTTATGAATAATTCCACAGCTAGTACACCTTAGACCTTTTTTTGCACATATACTATAACCAATCAAGGTAAACCATACCCACTCTATCATGGTTACTCTTATAACTATAAGCAGCACCGTGTAAAATGAAAATAATATTCTAATAATGTTGAAACCTATGTTCTAAGGTCCAGGGTATCAATTCTGACTATGGTTCTCTGTCAGTCCAATACATTAATAACAAAAACTGTCATTAAAATAAACCACCAACATTAGACATTAACGTGAGCCTCTAAAATAAGCCATTAAAATATGGTATTAACATAAACCATCAAAAATAAGCCACCAACATAAGCCACCAACATAAGCCACCAACATAAGCCATCAACATAAGCCACCAACATAACCACCAACATAAGCCACCAACAGCATCCTACATAAAACGTCAACACAACATCATTCTTTCACCACAAGTGTTTTGACCTTTGTAGTAAATGGATTGACTATACAAATCAGTTGCTACTATGGAATATACTATAACCAATAAAGGTAAACCACGTGCCCTGTATCATGGCTACTCTTATAACTTATAACGAGGAAATGTGAATAGCATCATAGTTTGGCAGTGCTCAAAACAAAGAACAACAAAATGTTCAGGTTATCAAAAAAGTAAACATGATGAGGTCTTAGGTTGGTTGGTTGGTTCCTTAGTTTAGGGGCTGCGACAACGCGGTCATGTAGCCCCGTGTACTTTGGGTGAGTGTAGAATCTGTCTGATAACCGGTGTTAATTGTGATGACTGTATTAGTGTGTGTATCTGTTTTTAAATTCAAGTAGGGACTGCAACTTTGAATTTTCAAATAGTTCCTACTTTTGCCGCCAAACGCCACCGTCAACGACTACTAGGCCTAGTTCAGAACTAGCTACCAGACGCCACCGCAGTCGGCTCTTGGCAACGAACGTAGCAACCAAAGAGCGTTGTTTACATTCTTAATCTATCCAATTTAGTTTTACACAGGTGTAATTAGTGGAAAGATCTTTAACATGCCATAAATCTATGACATGGGACCGCCGGCTTTACTTCCCCGATGAGGTCTTAAGTGTGGTTAATCATCAATGTGGTATACCAACACAATCAAAAGCCATGCAAACTCTACAAGAGGTGTCCATGGAAAAAGATCAAAAATTCAACATAGTCATAGTGATTGTAGTTATAATAATGATGATGATGATGATAATGAAAACGATGATGATGTAAAAGAAGAGGATCAAGTGTTTACACCTAAAAAAACCATTGTTGCTTCCCTAGTTTTTAACATCAGTCCATCCTCCCCGTGGAAAACTCATTTATAGCAAGCCATGGGTTAAAAAACTAGATCTGTAACAACCTAGGGTAAAGAAAAAGTTGTATGTATGTAACTATTGTAAAAAGTACTTTAATTAAATAAATATAAAAATATTGTGTATGAGTAGCCTCTGTTTTCTTGGTTTTTTTCTTTCTTAATTGTTAACCTCATGTCCCAACGATTAATGTCAATGTTCCACGTTTTCAATTTCCCATCCACACCCCGTCAATTCCATGTCCTATGGCTCGGCGGCCATCCTCACAATCGTTTTTTCACAAACCATCGCATAAGCCTCTACGATCCATGATTCATAAAATATCGATTAATGCATTTGCAAGCATGGCCACCATGACCAGCCACATGCTTGTTGTTCAAACACGTACACCACCGGTATCGACTCTCAAAAGATCGGAAAACGAACCGTCGTATCACGTCCCGCCGTCCTGTCAAAATATCCATTGATGTTTTCGGGGCATGGCCACCGTGGCCGGATTGTATTTTTAATTTAATTTTCCAAAAATAGTTAGAAAAGTAGACAATAGGTTTAAATTAAAAATCATATTAAGTCATAGGTTAACTCCTACACCCCTAAGTTCAAAAATAGTGTATTTTTCAATTTTTTTGCAAAATATATTTTGAAAATGGGTTATATTTCCAAAATTAGGAATTTTACAAAAAAGGTTGTTTAACATAACTGAAAGGTCCTTTACTCCCTCTACCCACAAACCAAAAACCAAGAAAGTTCAATTTTGAAAGCAGGCGATATTTTGAAAACCAAACATGATAGAATGCCGTGCAATGATTCAAATGAAGGGCCTCTATATCCTTTATTGTTAGAACAAAAGGTTATATTTTTAGATTTTTTCCCCAAATAGTTCAATTTTGAAATTGACTATAGTTTCAAAACTAACCATTTTACAAAAAAGCTTTGTTTGGCATAAATAAAAGTTAATTACCCCCTCTACCCCCCCACAATACGTTTCAAGTCTCTAGGACACAAAAATTAGTTAATATTACTATTTCACCCCCTAGTAGGGGTAGTTTTTATTTTGGGGTAAAATGAGTTCTCCATAGGAATGAGGGCGTCACCCCAAGTCCTACAACACATCACACATCAAAATCCGATCATGCGTTCGCGAGATATCGGCAAAGTTAACGAGAAAGTAGGCTGTGATCTAGCTCTCCTATTGCTCTCCTACTCCTTTACTCCCAAAGATACTTGAATATCTCTGTTGTTAATCTGGAATCATCCATTCTGTAAATATGTTCAAAAATATCAATCTCCTGTTTCTTATCGTTTCCGCTATGCTTTCTATAATCCTATATATTTCATCATTAGATCTTAATTTCCATACCTCTTTTGTTTTCACTGGGCCTAAGATTTTCTCCTTTCTGGTACTTCAAGCTTGTCTATAATGTAATACTAGGCAATCACTGTTCACTCGCATATAGGCATTCTGGTTTTACACTGTAGTGTAGTGCCTTATTTTAAGATTTTTAGGTAGGCACTTTTTGTTATGAACATTCTTAGTAATACCAATGCTCTTTCCAACTTGTGTACCCTTTCGTCTATTGTAAGTTTGTCTAAACCATTTTCTTGAATTAATTTTTCGTGACTGTGAGCCTCCATGGTTCAGAACCCAGGACTGCGGTTCGGAGAAACATTATATAAGGGCAATAGAGTTATTATTATTATTATTATTATTATTATTACTAAGTTGGAAATGAGCAATGTAAGTCAGAATGTATTTCTCAAGGAATAAGACTGTTGGAGCCAGGATGTGTACATAGGCCTGTAAATATTGGTTGGTGCAGCGAGCAATTTGTATTGTTGAAGGAGTGATTCATGGTCACAAGCTAGTCCAGAAATTGAACTCTGGAAGTCACGTAGATGCTAGTATGGAAAGTCGCCGCTAGTTTAGGGAGCAGCACTTGCTGGGTGCTGAAGGTAGAATGGACCACAGATCCCAGTGGAGGGAGAGATGGACTCCGGTCATCTCTAGTTGGATATAATGGTATCCAAAATGGCGAGCGGGGTTCTCACGCCACAGTTCTTGCCAGAGTAACGTCATAACGCACGCGAGCAGAATTCAGCCTCGCGAAGACATGCTAGATGTCAAGTAACAGTAAAGACTTAGTGGCGCCAATTCAGACCTGCGTGCACTTCCAGCAGTAACTTCACATAATTTGTATATAGTGTATATACTTCGACTGCCAAGGCATAATAAATCGGCAGTAGTTCAAGAGAAGTTCGTCTTTTATTCCGCAAGTTCCGGGACTAGGCTACAAAACTCAAGTTCCCTTATCTGGTGAACCGCTCGGCTAGGAGGGAAAATCGTCGGAGGACCTGTCAACCTGCCAGAACGTCTCACAGGCCAGGTAGGTCACGACAGGCCTACTTCTTGGTGTCAGAAGTGTAGGGTCCCAAGTTCGACGCACTGAACAGAGTAACTTCGGAAAAAAGAGAGAGAGTGATCGCGGCATCGCAGAAGATTGTCCGATAAATACCGCGACAACGCAGAAGATTGTCCGTCCGCGCATCCGCGTAAGCCGTACCGAGTGCCGCGCAACGCAGAAGAGAGAAGAAGAAGCCTACTAAGCAGAAGGAGCCGTGCAGTAGCGAGCCGTGCCGCCAGCAGAGGGGAGAACCGAGAAGCAGCAGTATCCAGTTAGCAGAGAGACAACAAAGAAGAAGAAGCCGCCAGGTAAGCTAACCTTATTACAATGGCAAGACAGACAAGTGCAGATACCAGTGCCCAGATAGAGGAGAAGTTAGCAGACGCAGACACAGTAAGTACAAGTGTGCCTTTTGTATCAGTAACCGAAGGACATCGCCTGATAGGTCGGGAGTTCGATGGAACCCAGCCCGACAGATTACGTGAGTTTGTGGCTAATGTAGACGCTGCTGTTCGTATGGTAAAGGACGATGATCAAGAGTTATTTTTAAGTATATTCTGACCAAAATTACGGGCAAGGCCCGAGATAAGTTGTTGGTCAGACGAGACATAAATCATTGGGAGGCTGCCAAGCAGGCATTAGGAGAGTACTACGGATTTCAGGGCACATTAGACTTATATATTTGCCAGATGTTTCAAACAGCACAGGATCCGAGGGAAACAGTGGCGACATGGGCGCATAAAGTAGATACTCTGTCAGCTGCATTCAGGGAAGCAGTCCTCGACGGAGAGAGCTGGGAGGATAGGGAAGCTCAGTTAAGGATCACGAGGAAAATATGCGTAGCTAGCTTCATACAGGGGTTAAGTAACCCGCGAATCCAAGCTAGGGTCCAGGGCCACGGGACCATTACCTTCGAGAAAGCGGTAGCCACTGCAAGGCAAGAAGAGGCGGTAATACTCTCAAAGAAGGCACGAGAAGGGTTGCACACGAAACATAGCTCAGGGGTAAGAGCAGGTAAACCCGATCAGGAAAGGAAGGCACCACTAAGGTGGCATGCTAAACCAGCACAAGCAAATGTCAGGGTGGTCTGTTACAATTGTAAGAAGGAAGGCCACATCGCACGGGAGTGCAAGGAGGCACGAACCCAAGGTACACGCACCGCGTTAGGCCGTACACCCAAGGTACAGACAGGGGGTGTCCCAAGTAAGATAATTTGTAGATATTGTAAAAAACCGGGACACAGAGCGCGATTGCCGAAAGAAGCAGAGAGATAAGGAAGCTGTGGCACCGGAAGCCGTGCGCATAGTTAGAGAGAAGCCTCACATGGAATCGGAAAGGAGTAGAATCTGCTACCGTTGTGGGAAGAAAGGGCACATACAGAAAAATTGCCGACAGACAGCCCGGGTACCACAAGCAGAAGTGGACCGGCGGATGTGCTATAGTTGTGGCCGGCAGGGTCACATAAAACGAAATTGTCAGGAGGCCAAGAAAGGCCAGGGCCAGAGTAGGCGCACGGGAGGCAAGGCCATGAAAGGCCAACGCCAGTGCGATATTTGTGACCGGTGGTCACATGGAACCAAGGACTGTTGGTTCAAGAGTGGGAAAGGTAATAAGAAAATCACGAAGACGGGGGCGACAAACTGGAACGGGTCCGTAACACAGGGACAGCTATGGAATCCCGTAATTTAAAGAGTCCCAAGGCACGTGATACGGAGGGCACGGTATTAATGCATTGTGGGGGGCTTCTGAGGTTCCTAATTGATACTGGCTCCGATGTCAGCCTAGTGAGGAGGCAATCAGTGCCTAAAGAAGTTGCGATTAGTAGAGGTACCACGATCGAATTAACAGGTGTAAGCGAGGGAACGATTTACACCTAAGGGACCGTTCAGTTTGTTATTGGAGGTACTAAACACACAGTTCATGTGGTGGGCAGTGATTTCCAACTAAGCCAGGATGGTATAATAGGAAGAGATATCCTAGCAGACAGCGTGATCGACTACCGGGAGGGTCATGTTACGATCCACGGCGGCTCGTGGTAGGCGTCGGAAAATTCTTCACGGCCTGCACCATTCGTGAGTCTGGTAAGACTCCCTCCTCAGTAATTACATGACCTAAGAATGTTACTTCGGTCCTCAGGAACTCACACTTATCTGGCTGGAGCTTCAACGTGTTTTCTCTCAACCTTTGAAAAACATCTCTCAACTTAGCATTGTGCTCCTCTATTGAGCTCCCATACACTATTATATCATCTAGATAGCACAGGCACTGAATACCTGTCAATCCGGTAAGCACTATGTTCATCAGCCTTGTGAATGTGGCTGGCGCATCCTTCAGCCCCATGGATCATTTGGCTCCACGCCCTTCGCTTCCAGTTAGCATCTTCCCCGCTGTCTCCAATCTCAGTTACGTCCACGCCATTTACTAGGTACAGATAATGTGGAGTTCAAAGACTGGCAAACTTGATATTTCTATAGGAAGTAAGGGTGTTTCAATATGATGACACCCCCCTTTTCAGTGGATATCGTGTCCAAACTTATTTATTTATTTATTTATTTATTCATATATTTATTAGTTACAACCATGAAATGGTCATTTTACTCTAATAGTACAACAATCTTAAATAATATTAATAACAACGAGTAACAGTGATGATAGCAAGGGACAAATCTCTGGAGAGTCGCAGGGTAAGATTGGGATAGTTAGATAGATAGATAGATTTATTTTGTCTGGCAAGATTAGGGCCATTGGGCCCTCTCTTCCATCTAACCAGATTTTACAATTAATACATTATTACATTATTTGCAAAACTTAACAATGGTACTTAAATCTAACAGGAATACATTTCAGATTTGATCACAATACATATAATGGCAGGTAAGCATGGCGTAGTAAAAATTATTGTAATTAGTTAATTATAGCTAAAGTAAGGAAATAATAGGGAAACACAAACACTAATAAAACAGAACCTGATGATGATGTGATGATGATGATAAGCATCATGGATGAGATATTACTATAGTCTAATATTGATTTTGCAATGCGCATTTAAAAGGATGTATGAAAACATTTAGGTAACAAAACAGAAAATAAATAAAACGTAAATTAGAAACACGAATATAACTCAGCATAAGGATTCAAATGTTTGACGTGTTGAGTTCAGGTTTCATTTCTTTTCGAGATCAGGAGGGGGGAGGAGGTTAGAATATTGAAGACTAGCTGTTACCCGCGGCTTCACCCGCAATAACATTTGGAATCCTGTTATAACATTAGTTATATAGATAGATAAGCATGGGTCCTAGTGGTAAATAATCCTATCACCTGAAACCAGAAATGCATGGAACGAAAAAAAAACATCATGTTGGTTCCGGACCCTAAAAGACGTGAAAAATATAATAAAAGTATTTAAAAAAAACTGTTTTTTAGAAATTTCATTCGAATCAATTTTTATGTCATTCCTGGGACTTTGAAAATTCCGGCCAAAAAGTACAAAATCATTAATAACTCCCTAAGTATTCGTCGTATGATGAAATAGCAAGAGACAAAAAAAGATGCAATGTGTTATGTCTACAACATAGGCCATGTATAATTTTCCACTCAGACATATTGCCTGTTTTTTGCCCATAATTTCACCCCTCCCCATGGGCCCCTTAAATTGGATTTATGAAAAAAAAACGGCCAAGCACCTATTTACTTATTTTTATGCTTATTTTTTCCGCTGAGTTTCAAACTCCTCGCCTATGTCGTTTAAGAGATACACGCTCCGTTAGGAATCCTTCAACCCCCACTTTTCACCACATCAAAAAAAACTCAGACACGTGTCTTCTTATTTTTAATGATGAGTTTATATGCCGAGTATCACATCCCCCAATGAAACCAATCGGTAAATGCAGGTTTACCCCCTTAACACCCCTTTAGAACCGGAATATCCAAAAATCCATTCTTAGTGGGCGTTTGCGGCCCTTGAGGAAGCAGAATACCAAATTTCATTCCAATCCGTTCGGTGGTTTCTGAGATTTCGTGATGAATGAATGAGTGGTATTTGAGCTTTATATAATTGACTAGCAGACGTACCCATTCTTCGAACGGTCTTCGGTATTAATAACCAGACGTATTCAATTGAGCTACTGTTGCAATGGTTAGAGGCTTGGAACCTGTTTGTAGATAAAGAAAAATGATTAGTTAAAATGTTCTCTCAAACTAAATTTACCTAACGTGTTCTTCCTGACGTGAAAATAAAATTGAAAACCTCGTAGACGAATCGAAATACACGTCACATACAAACTGACCCTCACCGTTGTGTCAAGTCCCCAACCACAAGAAGACCCCTTTTATAAATTATAAAGGCTTGTGGTGCATGAAAATTCAAGTTCTTTAGCCCCCAATGACCCAAATTCCTAAAGGCACCAAAAAATACTATTTCAAATCAGGAGTTTTTGAAAATAATGTTGCTGTTTGGAGATATAATAGACCTTCTGTACGACATATCGCACGTATAAGTCGTGTGAAAAAAATCTCGGGTACTTCTTGAACCCCTTAAGCGCATTGATGAATTTTACAGTTTTAGTTAATTCCGTGATAACCTTCTAGCCATTTGCAAACTTTCACAGAAATGTAATAATTGGAGTGGCATTACTTCTTGCAGAAATAGATGGAAAGTTGGATGTCACCTCTTGAGATACTGCTGTCATGGTTACTGGCTTGCATTCCTTCATTGATTTATTAAATGAAATTAGTTTTCTGGGAATATCTAAGAAACTCTTGGTTTTAGAGCCTTAAAATGTAGTTTTCGAGCACCCTTTACGGCTCTTTAGGGGTCCCGAGGTTTGTTTCTGACACCAAGGGGTTGAAAATGAAATTTGTCTCGTCATTGTACGCCATAATATAATAATAATAATAATAATAATAATAATAATAATAATAATAATAATAATATCGAATACCTCGGGTGCCAAGTGCAAGCTTTGTAACAGACACCCAGAGGGTAGCTTGCATGTCGAATTTCGTTTTCCTTGAATCACTATGAAATTCAAGGAGGTAAGATATCTAAGCTCCTTGAACACTATAGTGCTTTCCAGTAGAGAAATTAGGAACTTTGTGTTGGCGAAACTCCCGAGATTAATTTTGCCATTATGAACAGGGCCTACTGAATTCAAAAAGGTTCTTTGTCATGCCAACATCGTATGACATGCGTGTCGTATGTTTTCCGCCTTTCAAAAAAATCACTTACCACGGCCAGGAGCGAACCTGCAATCTTGGAGTTAGTAGCCCGACACGCTATCCACTCACCCACCGTGGCAAGCTAAATAATTACAATAAGTTAATAATATAACAATATAGTGATATAATAGACCTTCTGTACCATACCCGCACGTGTGAATCGCGTGAAAATATTCTAGAGTACCCCTTGACCCCCTTAATCGCATTATAGACTATGTATTGATGAATTTTACAGCTTAATTTGGATCCGTTATAACCTTTTAGCCGTTTGCAAACCTTCACAGTGATGTAATAAATTGAATTGCATTGCGTCTTACAGAAAATGTATGGACCTCTGAGATTATGTTGCCATGGTTACTGGCTTGCATTCTTTCAATAGGTTAATAAATGAAATTAGTTTTCTGGGAATATCTCAAAACGGTTGGTTTTAGGGCCTTAAAATGTGGTTTTCGAGTTTCGTTTCTCACATTGAGGGTTATATATATAGAGATAGAGATGAGAGGAATCGTCTAATTTTGATTAAATTTTGTTTATATTGTAAATGATGCAGTGGGCATCAAAGCAACAATCACCAGCATCAAGTGACGAGCATGTTCCGATATTCATTCGATAGTGGTGGTGGTGATGGTGGTTGTTTGAAGGGGTATAACATCGAGGTCATCTGACGAGTTGATTGTTTTTTTTTTTTGTGCCATTTTTTCCCTTCATAGTGGGAAATTTAGTCTTCTATCAACCTTTTTTTGGTATGGTCGTTCTTCTGTACCACGCAGAATAATTGAAACTGATCTAGATGACGCTGTCAATCTTCAAGAGTAGCATATGATCGTAGGCTAAGTCTCCTCGGTAAATCATTATCTAACCGCGCTCAGTGACACATCCATACAAACCGCTGGATCAAATTTTTACTTGTATTCGTAACTCCATCTTTGGGTTTCTGGTACCGCTGATACCCTGATCATTTTCGTAGAGTGATTTTTTTTAGTTCTTATTTTGTAAAGTTGAGTTCTCTACAATGCTAGGGTAGGGTATTATTCTCCAGCGCCCGCAAAAATCCTTAGCTTTTGATCTTGTATTATGGTTTTAACGAGTTTGATTCATATTGTATATCTCCTGACTGTATGATTCCAAAGTTTTGTTTAAGTCCGTACTTTGGTTCAAACGTAGTTCTTATTTCACATACTATAAGATCTAAACCTAATAATAGCTCCTAAACATGTTTAGAAATATTGTTGGAAGCTTACAATCAAATGATATAGATTACGGTACTATCGTGGGCGGGACCACATACCGCGTTAAAGGTTAAATGAAGTTCCTCTTATACAGAAAATACCGCGTTAAAATAAGTTAACAATGAATGTCCTCATCACTAAAAACATGGGGATGTTTAGTGTAATTTCGTATTGTTGGGTTGAATTAGGGCTAAAGTCATTGGTGGCACACATGTTTCCATGTCACCATGTTTACAGACCACTTGCCGACACTGGAACTGGTAATTATAATTTAACTTGAAAGTTGGCAGCCATGTGCCGATCGTCACCTATCACTGTGATGTCATCCCATGTTCTCCCGTGGCCTACGAAAGATACTGGACACAGTGCGAGCAGCCATTTTGACTGCAACGTAGGCATTGTATTGTAAAGCCCGGTTGAGTCGACTTGTGGATAGCAGTGTGAGAATAGTGTGTTTTATTTTGTTTTATAAAGTGAAACGTAACATTCTTTGCATCCAACTTGTATTGTGTTGCATCATATAGCTGCAATAATCACGTAGGCCTACAGGGTAAGTGTTAACACCTGCGATACCTTACTTCTCATTAATGCTACAGATTAATCAAACGCACGTGTGGTGGAGGTTATGTTGGGTCTACAGTACAAACTTACGTTGGCCTAATATTGAGGATGTTAAGGACCATTGGATTGCATGCTAAGTTAATTACCTGAGTAAAAGTTAGAAATGTAATGAATGTATCCCTTTACAGGAAATCAAAATGCCGAGATGCTGTAGTGTGGCTGGCTGTAAAACCAATTACAGATCTCAGCATAAATGTTACTACATTTCCTCTCCCAAAGGAGGAAAAATTAAGAAATATATGGCGGTCGACAGACTCTTGGGCTGGGAGGGCGATCACAGTATTTTTCCTCTTCATAATTTGATAGAGGACAAAAAGAGTAAAATCGAGTTACTTTTATATGCAATGAAAATATCGCGTTATTGCTCAATATTCTCGATGTCGGATCAGAGGTTTTTATCATTTAGTATTACAACTATGATTTCATAGGGTAACAACACTGAGAACCTGATGTGAAAATTACGTATAGACGAAAATGCAAAACGTGAATCCCAGGGAGCCTGGGGTTTGGGTCCTTTTCTTTATCATAACATTATCCTTGTGAGCTCAAAACTTGACAAATCCCAGTTTGCATGAATACACGAATTAAACAGCGATTTATCCAGTACATAATAACATAGAATATACAATATTATTATTTTAATTATTTGGCTGTTAAAATGTGGATATTGGATTATCACTAGAATTCGGCATAGAACATGAGTTTTTTTCTTTTAATATTCAAATTTGGAAATATACTTTAATATGCAAATTTGGAAATATACAAGTGCCAGTAAAATTCAATGCCAGTATTCGAGCTGACAGATGAATTTTAGGAAAATGTACCTCCCGAGTCACATTATGTTTCATTTTCATTAATTACTAAACCGTTGAACTGCTTTTTATTCTGATAGATTGCTTAAATTTCTAGCAGAGAGTGAATTTAACTGAAAATTGAAAACGGGAATAATAATAATAATAATAACGTGGCAGGAGTTTAAGCGTAACATTTATTACACATGGACAGAGTTTGAGAATTCTTGCCAACTCTTTACTTTTACAGTATTTAGTTTGAATACGGTTATAAATGCAATGACGTATAACATACTGGTTATGTCAGGAAATAAAAGAAAATCTTGCAAAAATGTTTTTCCATAGGATATATCATTGTCGGCAATACACAATTTATGAAAGATAAGAAAATTACCAGGACAGGAGAATGTTCAAGTAAACCTACCTTAATTGATTCTCTTGAAGATGAAGTCCATTCGCCGCTCTTTTTGCTCAGCAAAGTGGTTTATTACAAGCTCATTGAAGTCATTTGTGACCAACAGGTTCTTCTCAATAGAGCACATAGCTAAAGCGCACAGACGGTCTTCTTTCATTGTATTCCTACTAAAAGTTTTTATTCTTTTCAAAGTTGAAAAGCACCTTTAACTCTCTGATGTTGTCATGGGAATTGTGAATATAATTCCCAAGAGTTTTACTGTCTCAGGTAACACTGTCGCAAGATTGTTTTCACAAATGCAGGAAAGAAGTGTTAAGGCACCAGATGCATTTTTCAAACTCACTTCTGCTGTATAAAACTGTTAATTCCTGCCTGAGTTCAAGTGGATTTAAAGTGAATAACTTAGCGACCATTTTACATTCAGAGTCAGTAAACGACACTCTACATTTTGAAAATAAGCTGGTCTGGAATAGCTTCGCTGCTGATAAATGCTCTTTAAAACCGAAACGATCGGCAATCCCAGTTAAAATTACGTCGCACACCTCTTTTGCAACGACCCATTTGCTGCTGTCAAATCGAGCACGCTTTTCACTAGTGCCCTGGTTTAAACAACACACCCTAAGCTCTGTACTCTACTGATCGAGAGAATTTATAATATTCTGAATCGAGGACTTGAAGGTAGACACGTTCTTCAGAGCCTTCACACTGTCAATTTCCCTGTGCTGTGTAGTTCATTGAATAAAATATCAGCATGTGGCATAATTTTACTAAAAAGTTCGAGCCAAAAGAGAAAGTCCTGATCTTTTTAAATGTTTCTCAAACCTGTTGCTTTTCTGGTTGTCGAATACTCATTACTGCCATCATCCACAATCTTCTCTAGACACTCAATAAGTTCATTTTTGTAAATGAAGAGCTGTTCTTACGCATCGTGCCCTAAAATTCCATCTAGTGGCGGCATTTTTCGGGATCCGTTCCTTGACGATTTCATCTAGAACGGCTGTCCGTTTGGAAGATTTGGAAAAAATGAGGAAAATCCCTCTAAATTACTAAAAAATATTTTACCTGCTTATTTGGGGTTGCACAACGCTCGATGATCAAGTTCAATTGGTGAGCATAACAATGAACAAAGTGCGCATTTTTGTACACGACCTTCATTCTTGCCTGTACACCTGTGTGTTGCCCGCTCATAACACTCGAACCATCATAACTCTGAGCTATTACTTTTTCAGGGTACGTATTCATCTTCAATGTCTCTAGTTCGGCAAATAAAGCTTGACTAATTCCATCTGCAGTATGATCTCTGGGCAGCACGAAGCTAACGAACCTTTCGTTAATTTTGCCATTCAGTTCATATCGCACAATAAAAACAAGCTGAGACAATGTAGCACAGTCAGTGGTTTCGTCAGCCTCGATCGCTAAATATTCTGTCCGAGATATTTCGTCACTGATCAACTGAAGGCACACGGAATAGATTGAATCGAGAAGCTCGTTCTGTATGGTTTTAGAAAGTCCCAGAAACCACGACTATTTGTTTTTTCTATGTGCTCTTTCAAGGTAGAGTCTAACTCGGCCATTAAACTAACCAACCCACAAAATATTCCAGGATTGTCGGATGAATCGGTTTCATCGTGTCCTCGCAGTGCGAGCTCAAATTTTCCACAAAACTTAATGCATTCGATCAGTTTACTGAGTATGTAACGGTTTTTAGAGACGTCCTCATTGAACTGCTTAATTTTCAGTCTATACGCACTGTCTAACTGACATCTGATGTCTACCTTACCCAGCATCGCAAACTCAATGCTATTGATTATATGCTTTTCACTAGATTTATGTTTCTTAACTTTATCATTCAAGTGTTTCAAGTCCGTAACACCAGCTGATGTCCACACAGGATCGCCAGAATTCATAGCCAAGCATGCGAAGCAAAAGAACGCATTTCTTATCTCACATCCGCACAGCCAGTCTGCATGATTGTACAATGTACTTGTGTCTCGGGACAGTCGGATGAGGAGCCAGAAAGATGCGCGCGCACCTGGCAGGGAGGAGCATTTGAATAGCGCAAGTTTTAAGAAATAAAATATGGAGGACGGTTGTCGTTTCGGGGTAACATTTACAGTCGATTTGCATTATTAACGCAAAGCGCTCGTGAAACTTGCTTTAAGTACATTTGAAAATATGCATTCCAATCAATATTCAAGATCTAACTGTAATAATTGAATATTTAACCATACGCACTATTAAGGACCATAACAATATGCGGTAAAGTCTGTCGGAAAAGTGTGCGAGTGGTATCGCGCTCGCTTGTTGTTTTGAAGATCCCGGGTTCAAGACTACCCAAGGGCGGAAATTTTTACTTCTTTTTAATTATTTTATTATTTCCTCCTCACGTCGTACAACAATATTGCAACTTAGTTTTGTCTACATGATCTACGAGGACGATAGTAAACATGTTTTCTCTCATTTAAAATTCTTTTGTAAATCAATTCTTTTTTTTTTACTTTACAATCTCAATAATATTTTTGTAGCATGTGAAGATATCTATCTCCCATAATTCTGTGCATCCATATTAGTTAAAATAGTTATCGTTTATTTTTAAATAATGACTAACTTTAATTTTTGGAAATAAAAATTAATTTTGTGAAACTATTTTTTATTTCAGGAACTATTTCATATTTTTCCAAACCCATGCACAGAATTATTAGTCTGTGCAATGCGTACATAGTGTAAAAAGATTGTAAAGTTTCAGTAATTGTTAGTGGTAAATAGTTTCTATCATTTTTTTTAAGGAAAAGACTATCTTTTAGTAATTTCTGCCCATACTGATCAACTGAAAGGAATAATTTTTCACTTTTTGCTTTATGAAAGATGTTGGTCGTATGGAAATAAAATTTGGTGCAGTTTGGATCACTGGGAGCAAAAATTTTTTCTTGGGGTAGCCTATAGTGTCCCCTTAAAGAACCTTCCACTAATTACACCTGTGTGAAGCTAAATTGTATAGGTTAGGAATGTAAACAACGCTCTTAGGTGTCTACGTTCGTTGCCAAGAGCCGACTTTGGTGTCGTCTAGTAGCTAAGTTCTGAACTAGGCCTAGTAGTCGTTGACGGTGGCGTTTGGCGGCAAAAGTAGGAACTATTTGAAAAATTCAAAGTTGCAGTCCTTACTTGAGTTAAAAAACAGATACACACATTAATACAGCCATCACAATTATCACCGGTTATCAGACAGATTCTACACACACTCAAAGTACACGGGGCTACATAACCGCGTTGTCACAGCCCCTAAACTTAGGAACCAACCAACCAAATACAGAACGTGTCATAGGCTAATATTATTATTCTGGGATAAATTTTGAACTATTTAAATAGTATCCGTCCATGGTCTTAAACAGTATTTAGGGAAAATAGAATTTTAAATGAGAGAAAACATGTTTACTATCGTCCTCGTAGATCATGTGGACAAAACTAAGTTGCAATATTGTTGTACGACGTGAGGAGGAAATAATAAAATAATTAAAAAGAAGTAAAAATTTCCGCCCTTGGGTAGCCTTGAACCCGGGATCTTCAAAACAACAAGCGAGCGCGATACCACTCGCACACTTTTCCGACAGACTTTACCGCATATTGTTATGGTCCTTAATAGTGCATATGGTTAAATATTCAATTATTACAGTTAGATCTTGAATATTGATTGGAATGCATATTTTCAAATGTACTTAAAGCAAGTTTCACGACCGCTTTGCGTTAATAATGCAAATCGACTGTAAATGTTACCCCGAAACGACAACCGTCCTCCACATTTTATTTCTTAAAACTTGCGCTATTCAAATGCTCCTCCCTGCCGGGTGCGCGCGCATCTTTCTGGCTCCTCATCCGACTGTCCCGAGATACAAGTGTACAATGTGCGATTGAATTTTCTGGTATAACCAGCTTTGCTTTTGCAAGGGTTCTGAACCTCTGAAATGACTAAATCAGGTTTCGGAGGTCCTAACCTTTTTAGTTCTAATTTACTCTCAAAAGAAAGTTTCCCGCTATTTAAAATAGCGTCCACAGAATTCATTTTGAAATGAAGAAATACTTAATCACGCTGAGCTTCAACTCTAGAGCACAGCCGTAACAAGAATTAAAAATAATTACGGTGCCGTATTATTATTATTATTATTATTGTTATTATTATTACGGTATTATTATTACTAAGCACCGATAGAGAAATCACAGAGTATCACTTTCGCCACAAGCACTTCCAAACCACAGTCGCACCGGTAATTTTAAATAAAGATGCTTAATGACTTACAGATTAATCATAACCAACACAGAGATTGCAACTGCTGAATATTACCACCGCTTTAAGACTTTCCAGCACGAAAGCGAAATAGCTCACTGGTGCCAACCTTCACTAACCGCAGGATGCTAACGAGAGGTCTGTGTTGCTTCATCCTTGCAATTTGAATCGAGATTCCTGGTCTCAGATGCTACAATTTAATATAATTATATATTTTTTGTGTTCAAAGATAAAGATATTGATACTACATCATGGATTATTGTTATTTAATTTTAATTTGTATTATATGCAACCATGGAGATTTCTTTTATTCATTCATCTACTTTATTTGCTAATGGGGTAATTCCCCGGCTGGGCTCATGCACAGAGGGGTGTGAGAGGAAATGCTGCTGCTGTTCACTGTTGTCGAACCTGTGTCACAGCGGGTTGGGATCAGGCGACAGTGCTTGTCTAATGGAAGTTCAGCGTGCGGAAGCTGACAGCTGAACGATAATAATGACACATCTGACAACCCTGAACGATCTACTTCTTATTGGCTTCTGATGCTAGTCACAAATTTTCTTACTAACCAAAAGTAGTAGATACTGTTGCATGACGTCTAGAGTAGCGATGGGAGATGACGTATTTACCGGTGCTACAGAGCTGTTAAGAACACCGCCTGGCTTCAAGACAACTGCACACACACCGCGCCTACAGATAACCCCTCTGGCAGCCCGAAAGCGCACCCGTCTCCATACTCCCCGCACGTCGCAACCCCCTCGCCCGGGCACAATCTTAGGGCGTAAGGCCAAGAGTCCGTAACTCCATACTGACCAGTGTTCTGTGGTGTGCTGCGCGCTGCCAAAGCGTGATACCACCAAACACAGTCTTCCTGATTGATAGAGCTACATGTAATTTTCTTAGCATTATTAGAGTTCAATTTTTGACTTAAAATATCAAGAGAAAATGTAAATCCCTTTTCGTTCTCTAGGAAGGACACCGTCCTGGAGTCCTTAAGGGCCAGCCGCTACTGCTGTCTTCTCTAAAGTCAGCAAGTCTTTAATTTGTGCACAACATTTTCCTGATGGCTCTGTTATCAGGACAGAGCAATTTATAATTGATGGGGAAATGAAGACATTTGCTAAACGTTATCCGAAGCAGAAACCTGATGCAGTACCTTCAATATTTTCAAATTTTCCAGGATATCTGTCCACCCCTGGGCCTTCTTCTAGAATACCGTGTGATGCAGAGAAAGAAAATCTGGATAAAGCCATAGAAGCGAGCTTGGAAGACTTCCGATACTACGAAGAAGAGAATTCTGTGCACAGTGTATCAGATATATCTGAACACTTCTCCTCCAACAGGAATACATTTAAGCAGGAATGGAGATTTGTCAAGACAGAAGACAAGTCGGTGATGTGCTTGATGAATGTGAGTGATGCAGTGCCCATAATTTCAAGTTCTGTGTGTATTTTATATAACCTCAGCGTTGAGCTGGCTGTCAATTGGTTACAGATTCCCAAACATAAAGTGCCACAAAACTTTCCTTGTTTTACTAACAACAAAAATCCATTTGATGAACTACTACAGATCGTTGAAAAATCTGTGTGTGATTTTTTTTTTTTTTAGCGTATGGCTTTTAGTGCCGGGAGTAGGATATAAATGCCGATTCTGGCACAGGGGCTAATGCGCAAGATGGCCGCCGCGCGCAACCAGCCCTATGTTATTCTTATGGTGGGGAACAGTCCAAGCTGGTACAGGAGCTAATGGGCAATATGGCCGCCACGCCCTGAGACCGTCAATGACGTCACAGGGAGAGGTCGGCAGTGTAGTTGCCAAATGGAATATTTATTATTATTATTATTAGGTAATTATTCACTGATCATGTACAATCAAGACCAGCCTTATATTGTCCACCTCGTGGTGTAGCGGCTAGTAATCTTGAATGTCACCGCGGAGGCCCGGGTTCGATTCCTGGCTCTGGCAAGAAATGGCCATAAAGAGGACTGACATAATTTCCAACACCAAATAAGCCCCAAAAATCAAGAGCAAATACGAGAGAGCTAATACAAAAGCCAACAAAAGCCAACAAAAGCCAACAAAAAAGCCAACAAAAATCTGACAAAAAAGTCATGTAGCATGCTGGTAGTTGAGTGAGTTGTCATATTGACCGATAGGTAGCATGCTGGTAGTTGAGTGAGTATTGATATCGACCGATAGATAGCATGCTGGTCGTTCAGTGAGTGAGTGTTGATATAGAGCACTAGGTAGAATGCTGGTCGTTCAAGTAGTTCTCATAGTCACCGCAAGATAGCGGAAACATACTTTGCGTGTCGCATGCAGCTATTTAACGAAGTTTTACCACATGAAAAACGTGCTTGTGTAAGCTCTGTATAAAAATTGAATATACAATTAACTACTAAGTGTTCAGAACTAACATGTATAGCCTTGTGTAGGGAATATTGGGGTCCTTAGCAAGAAAGAGTGCCTAACACACATGAGTGTACAGCTTTTTGATATGCAGTAAGTACCTGATAACCTTGAGTAGGCTATAAGAATATTTTCAGTTGACTACTACCTGTCACAGTGTTTACATTGTGAAAGACCGTTGAAACAACCAGTCTTTAGTCTTGTCATATGCAGCAAGCAGCTGATACCCTTAACTAGGGGTATATTAGAGGACCCTTAACAAGAATATCACCAGTTGGCTATTATTTCTCATGGTGTTCACATGGTGAAAGACCGTCGAAACAACCATTGTACAGCCTTGTACTACACAGTTAGTAGCTGTTGGTCTTGACTATGATATATTAGAGAACCCTTAGCAAGTATATAATCAGTTGACTACTATCTTTTACAGTGTTTACATCGTGAAAGACCGTCTCACTGTCCAGTCTACAGCCTTGTCATACGCCGTAAAGAGCTGTTGGTCTAGACTAGGGTATATTAGAGGACCCTTAACAAGAATATCACCAGTTGACTACTACCTCTCACGGTGTTCACATCGTGAAAGACAATCTCACCGACCAACCTCTAGCCCTGTGATACGCAGTAAGCAGCTGTTTGCAGAATTCAACACTCATGATGGAAGAACCCATTCCTAGCTATATGTGTAAAGAGTGTGGAAAGACTTTTCTTCGAGACTATGATAGAAAGCGACATGAAGTATCGTGTGGGGTATTTCATGAGTGCAAAACGTGTGGCAATAAATTCAACAATGCCTACAATGGACGTCGTCATGAAGAATGGTGTAATGTTGTGTCGGCAGCTAAAAGACAAAAATCTGAGCCTACAAAACATTACCTACTGTCATTGGTCCCTGACAAAAATGGACTTATTGAATATGAGACATCTTTTGAAGGTCGACTTAAATCCTTTTTCATACGTTGTGATACGTGTAAGGATTTAAATTCATACCTTAAAGAGTCCAAACAGCAAATAATACAAGCTATGCAGAAAGAACTAGCAATGCACAAGTCGATAAAAGTTAATCTTGTGGCTGAATGTAGATTCATTCATACATCTACCAATGAAATCACAGATCGTGCTTCTAAAACACGAAATCAGGCCCTATTTTTGGAAACGGACTTAAGTAGTTTCTTGGAAACACAATTTACAAAGTTAACTACGGAAATGGAAGAATCTGAGCTAAAAGGCAGTAATTGGGCTTTGTTAGCAGTGGAAGGAGTACGATTGAAAATAAATAAGTACAATCCCTTGCGTGGTAGCACATATATTTCATTACCAGCAGCTATACAAGCAAGAAAAGCCTGCATTAATCCTGAAAACTTGAAAAATGAAAAGTGTTTTATGTATGCCATTTTAGCAAAACTGGTTAAAAAGAATGCTCAACGCATTAGTAAATACAAGGACCTGGATAACAAGTATGATTTTTCTGTAATATCGTTTCCTACATCGCTAGCTGACATTCCCACATTTGAAAAAGCCAACGATATATCCATTAATGTATTTGGATTGGAACAAGACAACAAATTGTTCCCTCTAAAGGTTGTGGATCAAGAGCTGCAAGACCATCGTGACCTCCTTTTGCTAAGTTCTTCATCTGGCCAGAACCACTACGTCTTTATCAAAGATTTTGATAAACTAGTTGGACATCAGATTACCCTCCATGGACATAAGATATATAGGTGCAAACGGTGTTTTACTCACTTCAACAATCGATGTGTGCAACAAGGAATGGAAAAATTAAAAGAAGGAAGGAAGATTGTAGTTTTACGTGACCGTGAATCTTGTGATTATGAGCCACGGGACCTCCTTTTTACGTGGAATCCGAACCACAGGACATGGCATTTCACTTCGAAAATCTCACATGCATTGACCGGGAATCGAACCCGGACCGCCTTGGTGAGAGGCATACAACTAGACCGCTGAGCCACCACGCCCCAAAATTAAAAGAACATACAGCTTTGTGTGTCCAGCATGACATTGCTAGGGTTGAAATGCCTATTAAAACTCAATTGTGAAATTCTTAAATGTTGAAAAAATGCTGAGAATACCTTACGTTATCCATGCAGATTTCGAAAGTATACTCTTACCATATCAAACATATTTACCCAATCCTGAAGCAAGTTATACAGTGCCATACCAGAGTCATGTTCCTATGAGCTTTGGTATACAGTATACGTTAAACCCTCACCTGTTGTGGAACACATAAAGACAAACCTTCCAAGCCAACCTGTTATGTATCGTGGACCTGAAGCTGCAGAAAAGTTTATGGACTGTTTGGTCTCAATAGCTAATGAAATTGATCGCCTTTACAGCTTAAATGTTCCAAAGGCCTTAACTCAGGATCAAGAAGCAGAATTCCAATGTCCTGAAAGCTGTTATTTGTGTGAAAAACCATTTACCAAAGAGGACTGGAAAGTTCGAGACCATTGCCATATTACAGGGGAATACCGTGGAAGTGCTCACAATAACTGTAATTTGAGGTGTAAAACACGTAACCCCGTTCCTGTATTTCTACATAATATGAGTGGCTACGACGCAAATTTCATCGTAAAGCAATTGGGATGTACTACCGAGAGAGTGGATGTTATCGCTAACTCCAAAGAAAAGTACATTGCCTTCACCAAATATGTAGGAAATATTAAGCTTCGATTTGTGGACACGTTTCGGTTAATGCCGAGTAGTTTGGAAAACTTAGTTTCCAACTTAACATCATACCCTGAAACAGACAAGTACTTTGGAAAAGAAAAAGCAATGCTCATGACTCGTAAAGGGGTATTTTGTTATGACTACATTGATTCATGGGAGAAGTTAAGTGAAACGTGTTTACCTCCAAAAGAGGTATTCTTTAACAAATAAAGTCAAGAAGATGTTAGTCAAGAAGACTATGAACATGACAAAAATGTGTGGAATCAGTTCAACATTAAAACTCTAGGGGAATATAGTGACCTCTACCTAACTTCAGATGTACTCCCTCTTGCAGACAGCTTTGAAACGTTTAGAAACAAAACACTAGAAACACACCGAGTGGATGCTGCACACTTTTTTACTTCGCCTGGTTTAAGTTTCGAGGCAATGCTCCTTTACACAGGCATTGAACTGGAATTGCTACAGGATTACGATCAGATTCTTCTAATCGAGTCTGGAATACGTGGACGCATATGCCAGGTGTCTCATCGATATGCTGAAGCTAACAATAAATACATCGAAACCTATGATTCTGAGAAACCATCGCAGTTTATTACCTATGATGATGCCAACAACCAATACGGGTGGGCTATGTGTCACTCTCTTCCTTATGGTGGATTTCAGTGGGTTTCTCCTGATACTGTTGATCTAGAAAAACTAAAGGAAGACGATCCTGTGGGATACATTCTAGACGTTGATGTTGATTACCCATCTGACCTTCATGATCTACACAACGATTTCCCTTTCCTACCAGAGTGTACACAACCTAAGGATTCGTCTCTGAAAAAACTAATTCCTCATCTTGGAAATCGGAGGCGATATGTTGTTCACTACATGGCATTAAAACAGGCTTTAGATCATGGAATAAAATTGATAAAAATTCATCGTGTGTTAAAGTTTAAGCAAAGACATTGGTTAAAGGCATACGTTGATTTCAATAACAACCTTCGAAAACAAGCCAAAAATGATTTTGAGAAAAATCTGTACAAATTATTCAACAATGCCATTTTTGGAAAAACAATGGAAAATATCCGTAAAAGAATGGACATACGTCTTGTGACTGAAAGCAAAAAGGCTGAAAAGCTAATAGCAAAGCCGACATTTATTGACAGAACAATTTATGGTCCTAACCTAGCTGCTCTCCACATGGCTAAACGTAACATTGTATTCGATAAGCCTATATATATTGGAATGTGTATACTGGATATTTCATTAACTCTAATGTATTCCCACCACTATGATGTCCTGATACCCTATTATGGAATGAACAATCTTAAACTCATGTATATGGATACCGACTCGTTCATTTATTTGGTTAACACCTGGACACATCAGATTATCCTACTAATCACATATGTTACTCTACATCAAACAAGAAAACGTTGGGGAAATTTAAAGACGAGGCTTGTGGACAAATTATAAAAGCATTTGTTGGACTTAGAGCTAAAATGTACGCTTTAGACATAAATGGAAAATAAATCAAAAATATTAAAGGTATTAACAGAGATGTTGTCAAAAATTCTATAAGCTTTCAAGATTATAAGGATTGTGTCATGAAAAACAATGTAAAAAGAATATCAATGAACATTATCGCTTCTAAACAACATGGCATATCATCTATAAGACTAAACAAAATTGCTTTGTGTCCTGGTGATGATAAAAGAGTGATTAATGCTGATGGTATAGGTACACATGCCTATGGTCATTACTCAATCATTAACCATGCTTAAAGAGTTAAGTTATGAATATCAAATTCTTCTGCCTGCAACTAGCAAATACATAAAACAAAACAATTTAGGAAATAAAACAATAGCACTACAAAAATAATAAAAAATAATAAAAAAAAATAAGAAAATGGTATTCATAATCAAAAATAAATAAAATAGAAAACAAAATAAAAACAACTGTAAAATTTATAACAAAAAAAGAATATATATAAAAATGTATTATGTGTAAATAGTGTACATGTATTTAAAATTAAAATATTGTATGGACACTGCTTGTACATTTTTAATTACTACCAACCTCTCGCCACTCCTAATGCAAAATGAACATGTAAAAACAAATTGGAAAATCCATGTTTCCATACTGACAAAATAGAAAAAAAACGATAAACTGAAATTTTAAAAACTGTAAATGGGAATTTGGTAAATTGACAAATGTGTAAACAACAAATTAGAAAATCCTTGTTTCTATATCATGAAATTGAAAAACTTTAAACTGACATTTTAAAAACTGTAAATGGGAAATTGTGGAATTGATAAATGTGTAAACAACAAAATGCAAAATCCATGTTTCCATATTATGAAATTGAAAAACTTAATACTGACATTTAAAAAAACTGAAAATGGGAAATTGGAAAATTGGCAAATGTGTAAACAACAAAATGAAAAATAATACCCGGTTGGGGTAGTGATCATGTTGTACAGTAACCTATAAGACTAGCATAAGGATAGTTGCAGGTGCCCTTATATACTTTGTGTATGTGCATTAGCCTTTGGATTAGCTTAAGTTAGGTTTGGTAAAGTTAGGTTTGGTGAGGTTAGGTATGTGACCTTGTAGTTTACTCTTTCGGAAAATGTAAAATGTAAAAATCTAAAAGCAAAAAATCTTAAATTTATAATGTAAAATCTAAAAAAAACTAAAATCTAAAATACAAAAAACAATGTAAAATGTAAAATCTAAAAATGTAAAATGAAAAATCTAAAATCTAAAATGTTAAAATGTAAAATGTAAAATGTTAAAATGTAAAATCTAAAATCTTTAAATCAGGTTTCTGTGGGTTAGGTTAGGTTAGGTGAAGTTAGGTTAGGTTAGGTTAGGCGTGGTTAGGTTATAACAAAGTTTATTATTTGTGCTCTCACATTTGCTCTCACTTTTTTGCTCACACATTTTGCTTTAACTTTTTTTTTTCTAGCAGTTTTAAGTTAGGTTAGGTTAGGTGAAGTTAGGTTAGGTTAGGTTATAACTTAGTTTATTGTGTGTGCTCTCATATTTGCTCTCAAGTTTGCTCTCACTTTGAAGTTAGGTTAGGTTAGGTTAGGTTAGGTTATAACTTAGTTTATTATGTGTGCTCTCACATTTGCTTTCATATTTGCTCTGACTTTGAAGTTAGGTTAGGTTAGGTTAGGTTAGGTTATAACTTAGCTTATTATGTGTGCTCTCACATTTGCTCTCATATTTGCTCTGAGTTTGAAGTTAGGTTAGGTTAGGTTACATAAAGTTGGGTTAGGCTGAATGGCAGAAGTATGATTTAAACCCGCCTTTCCTCACTTTTGCCTCACAAGACTGAGTGTACCCCGTTCCACTCGTGAGACTAGAAATTAAATTTCTTGCCAGAGCCAGGAATCAAACCCGGGCCTCCGTGGTGACATTCAAGATTACTAGCCGCTACACCACGAGGAGGACAATATAAGGCTGGTCTTGATTGTACATGATGAATGAATAATTACCTAATAATAATAATGAAAATGAAAATCCACATCCTGCTTCCAGTCTCCGACCGGGTCAGGAATGGAATGAATGAAGCCCCCATCTAGCGGCGAGGATATGAACTGTGCCGGCTGCCAAAACCTGTCGCACTCCTCTGGGGCAATGATTAAATGAATGGCAGATGAAATGAAATTATAGTGGAGAGTGTTGCTGGAATGAAATTTTGACAGGGAAAACCGGAGTACCCGAAGAAAAACCTGTCTGCTGCCGCTTAAGCCATGGAGGCTCCTAATAATAATAATAATAATAATAATAATAATAATAATGAATATTCCATTTGGCAACTTCACGGCCGACCTCTCCCTGAGACGTCATTGACGGTCTCAGGGCGTGGCGGCCATATTGCCCATTAGCCCCTGTGCCAGCTCCGACTGTCCCCCACCATAAGAATAACATAGCGCTGGTTTCGCGCGGCGGCCATCTTGCGCATTAGCCCCTGTGCCAGAATCGGCTTTTATATCCTACTGCCGGGAGTGTCCGAGGACATGATTGGCTCGCCAGAGGCTGTAGCTGCTTCAACGGCCACCCATAGGGTGAGCTATAAGTTCCGTTCAATTTCAAGTAGTTCCAACTTTCGCTACCAGATGTCACTGACACCTAGTGGTGAACGTTGGAACTTTGATAGAGCGTTTCAACGAAATCTAACCTATACATTTAGCTTCACTAGTTTAGTTAGTGGAAGGATATTTTACATGCCATAAAACTATGACATGGGACCGCCGGCTTTCCTTCCCCTCCGAAGGAAGGCATAGGCCTACTTAAGGATTTTAACGCTCTTAAAAATCCGACGACTTCGGCCGGCTTTGAACCCTCTAACTTGGGCACAGCAGTTCAGCATGCTACCAACTAAGCAATCGAAAAAATGTAAGAGAGCTGTCAGCAGTGAATGCCGCTGTTAACATCCTACAGGGAAGTTTTTCGAGTGATGATTGTACAACATTTCAGTTTAGAAAATTCAGTTTCTAGATCTATAGGCAAACAATCGTAGGTACAGTGGAAATACGTTACTCTTGGCAGGTTCCACATTATGTTCATTCATCATCAGCATACAAGAATTTACATCGAAGTGGTCATATTTATCTGCCTCGTCCATCAAATCTACAAAAAATGTTCGGTAAGTTTGATTTGAGTACTTTTGACATTAAGGGACACTGGGACTGAGTTTTCTAAATTCTGTAAATATTAACGTACAATCTTGATATTTTGTTTGCTAGTAGTATGCGATAGTATAAACATGTGTGCTAAATTTGATCAATGTAGCTTCTCTAGCTGCATAGAAATTAATTATTTTCCAATAGTTATATGCAAATTATTCAAATATTCAAAATGTAAAGCGCGTCAAACTAATGTAGATATCACAATTTATTTTTATTTTTCTAGTACCTTATTCTTATACAAATAAAATAGTGCATCGTATTTGAGATTGTATTGTTTACTATGAAGATATAATTGTTTTCCCCAATGCAGTTATTTTGTAAAATTCTTGATATTTGAAGGGTTTTTTTTACAGGCAAACCAGAACTCCAATCCCAAAAGTAATGCACACGTTTGTGGATAAAGTACTAAGGAATATGCATGTTAATTGACAAGAAAATTGCATTACATCTGTAACCCGTACTAGATTTTATACATCAGAAAATGTGGAACTGAGAAAACTGCATTTTTCTAAAAACATGCATATATTTTAATATTTCCACTCAATTTACCCATTAGAACTCTTCTGCAGCATAAGTAACACCTTCCTTCTTCTGTTTTGCAGCCTCCTTCTTCATCTTTGCGACCTTGGTCGTGTGTGATGTGTGTGAGTCCCGTCCCCCCTAATAACTTCACAAACACAATAAATTTCGAAAAAGTACTAGCCTAGCGTCAAATAACTTGTTTATAAACAGAAGTAGACCATGAGTACACTTCTAAAGTCATCAAAAATATCAAATAAAGATAAATTGTGCATCTACTGTAATACTATAAGCGACTAGAAACTCTCATGAAATTAGAAAATACAATATAAATGCAAAATTTCATCATGACGACCGTTTGAGATATTTATTTATTTATTTATTTATTTATTTATTTATTTATTTATTTATTTATTTATTTATTTATTTTCAAACATTTGAAGTATTTGTAAAGCTTACGTAGTAAATAGTGTCAATATTCATCGGTAGATAGTAACACAATGCTGAGCCAGTAGTACAGAGGGAATTTCAAATCCGTATTCAAACTACTCCGATAAAAAAAAAATGCATAAATGCGTGTACAGGATAATGTACCAAGAGAAAGAGGCGTTTAAATGGCAGTGTGGCCGGCATTTAAACGTCTCGTCGTGCCTCAAAAAATGGCGGAATGTGGAAAATTATATCGCTAATTGATCCGTTATGGTCAGGGGTACAATAATATGTCAAAATCGAAAATTCGATTTTTTAAAATAAAATATGCTTAAAACTCAGCTCCAGTGTCCCTTAATGGGAGTATAGGTAGGTTGCACGAGTCGGGGGTTTGGCGGGCCGATGCGAGTGCCATCTATTGCCTCTCCCGAGAAACAAAACGTCAGCCATATTGTTGTAAAAGCCGGAGTAAATACGTAAGGCGAGAAGCGTGGGAGCATCAATTTAGTGACAACAAGTAGTTCCGTGAAGAACTATACAGCATATTTTCATATATCCTACTCATATTAATTGCCTCTATGAACATACAAAATTTCAGTTTGATTGCTATGTTAGATTCGTAGATACTGAGAACCGACTAAATATTGCAGATGGTAGCCAGGTTGGATTTTTATTTATGTACTATTACATGAAGATTATTGTGTACGTGTGGTTTTCAGACTTCAATCGTATGATTAGGACACAAGAAGTAAAAACGTGATTTTAAAATTTCCCACAGCTGCCATCTTGTGGTTATGAAAACAATTGAAATAAATTAGATACCAGTGGATTAACATTTGTATAAGCATTAACATGCAAAGTTTTACTGCACTCAGATGGTTAAATCGCGAGAAACGTCCATTTAAATATTTATACTTCGCGTCGCCGCCATGTTGGATTTGTGCTCACCAGGTTACTGAAAGTCATATAGGTGAACTTATGTTCATAGCCTCTATAAACATTTAAAAAATCAGTTTGATTGCTGGAAAAGATTCTTAGGTATTGAGAACCGTCAAATTATTTCGGATGCTCGCCATTTTGGATTGTTATATGTATAGGCCATAGAGTCATGTACCATTAAAGGAAAATTATTGCGTAGCTTCATTATTCAAACTTTCACTTTGATCGCATGCTTACGACACAAGAATAAAAACTTAATTTTAAAATTTCGCACAGCCGCCATCTTCAGTTAATGTAAACAATTGAACTAAATTAGATGCCAGTGAATGACAATATGTATAATCACTTACTGTACCACATTTCAGTGCGCTCATATGATTAAATCACGAGAAAAATGTATTAGAATGTGTCAACTTCGCTTGGCCGCCATGTTCATTTCGTAGTTTACAGGTTTTTGAAAGTTACATAGATAAACTTGTAGCAGTGCTCTTTATCACCGTACAAAATTTCAGGTTGATATCATAAATAGTTTCGGAGATATTGAATGCCTGTGAAATATTTCGCACAGCCGCCATTTTGAGGTTATGTAAACAATTGAACGAAGTTAGATGCCGGTGCATTAAAATGTTTCTAAACATATACTGTGCCAAGTTTCATTGCGTTTTGTTGGTTAAATCGCTAGAAACGTCCATTTAAAAGTCGCAACTTCGCTTGGCCGCCATGTTGGTTTTGTAGTTACCAGGTTTTCAAAGGTCACGTAAGTGAATTTCTAGTAGTTTCCTTTCTCCTCATACAAAATTCCAGGGTGATATCGGTAATAGTATCGGCGATATTGAATGCTGGTGAAATATTTCGCACAGCCGCCATGTTGGATTGGTGAGACGTAACAAAATTTGAAGGGCACGGTCTGGGTCGCCCGGAATAAAGCTATGAACTTACCGAGTTTCATTGAAATCTCTCCAGCCGTTTAGATTTTATTAGGGGGGGGGTTGGCACACACACACACACAAATCATACACACACATACATACGCACGCGCGCACACACACGGACAAAAGGTGATCTCATAAGCCTAATTTTTCAAAATTGAAAATAGGCTAAAAATGCTTTTTGTGGAGAAGTATTTGTTAAACCTGACTCTACCCCTCAAACATCCGACCAAAAGGTTGGATTTTTTTTCACTGCCTGAGATTATATATTGAGCTGACACTGTTCCAACGAGGTATGGTCATGGTGGTCGGTGCCCGACGGATGTGAAGTGCGATTTCGGCAGTGGTGCGGGAATTTGGCTTTACACAGTCAACCATGTCCAGGGTGTATGGTGAATGGTTGAATGTGGGTGTCACGAGCCGTCCAGCTACCCTCGATGACCGTGACTGGCGACATCTGAGACGGATTGTCAATAGTGACAGAAGGGCACCAGTGCAACAAATCACGGCTCAATTCAACACAGGACGTGCTAGACGCGCCTCTCAGTGGACTATCCGTAGGAACATGGGTTCCATGGGGGTATGGGAGCCAGCGCCGCACACGGGTGTCACTGTTAACCCAATGGCATCGACACAACGACGCGCATTTTTCGCCAATCACCAGGGGTGGACACTGGAATAATGGCGTAACGTGATATGGTCGGACGAATCGTGATTTCAATTGCACCATGCCGATGAAAGGCACCGTGTGTGGCGTAGACCACATGAATCGATGGATCCCGCCTGCCTCGAAGGTGTGGTCCAGGGAAGTGGTGTCTCTGTTATGGTCTGGGGTGCATGTTCCTGGTATGGAATGGGCCCCCTGGCTGTTCTGGAAGAGACTTTGATGTTCTGCGATATGTTGAGCTGCCAGAGGCCCCACATGCTATTAGGTGACTATCCCGTGACATTTCCTAAGTCAGTGTACTAGCTAACGCGGCAAATATCGTTGATTCGGATAAAGATTATTGATGAGTAGTACCGGTACCGTATGCGCGGGGTTGGCAATTTTGTATTTGTCCCATAATTCACGTGTATTATGGCAGACACAACTGTAATTTTACTATATAAGTCGTGATCTTAAAAGGGGATGGTGGGTGGGTTATAGACAACGGAGGAGAAAACATCTATTACCACAGCATTTCTACAATATTATTATCCATTAATGGAGGGGCACGTGACCGCGTGCCCGTATGATAAAATCACCCGTGCTTAGGACGGACATATTTGGCAATTCAGAACGTGGACAGCCGACCCCTAATAATGGGAAAAGGCTATGCTAAGAAAGACAGAAAGAAAGTAAGAAAGAGAAGATAAAAACGAAGGAAAAAAGAACAAGTGGCAGGAATTTCTAAATGTTCCTATACTGTACTCTTTGTGTTGGTGATGGTCAAGCTAAATTACCCATGTGCCATGCATCAGTCTAAGTTATTCATCGGTTGGAAGACTGCTTAAAGCTGGTGAGTCCAATTTAGCGAACTTATTTCGTTGTTGGTACTTCATTTAGACACTCGAGGCACATTAATAGTTATTTTTTCGGAAGCTTAATTATTTAGTATTTATCAGTAATAGTTGCCACAGTTTCTAAGTTTTTGACAGTATTTTTAATACTTTTATTTGGACAGAGACCGATAATGAGTGCCATAGGTTTGGTAGTGTTTTGTAGAGCTATTTTTGTTAGAAATATGTAACCCAACAGGTGATCTGTGGTTTAAATTCAGCGCCAGGAAGCGCAACGCCATTGGTGGCGGTTATAGTTGTACCAATTTTGCAAATCGGTACATGTTCATCTTATCTTCGAGACGCAGCAAGAGCTCCAGGTCTGACCAGATTATCATGAGGGCATACACCAGGCCCCTTCTGAGAATTCCTTCGCCAATTCGGCGCCTGACTGTTTGTGAAATGGGTTCGCCGAGCCCTTTCTGCCAGGATTTGTGCCTTTGTGTGTCCTGTCACTCATAGGCTTATCATTGATAGACACTTGTAAAGGGAGATAAATCGAGCTTTGTGTCTGCAAACATTGGAAAAGCAACATTTCTTGTCAGCTACATTCGCCAAGCCCTTATTCTAAGAACACCCTTGCAAGAACATGGTGTAACGCCTCAGCTCCTGGAAGGTTTATAGGCAGTAACCTGTGTGGGGAGATATTCTATAGTACCCACTCAAGACCTTGAACTCTGGCTTTGTTTTGGCCGGTTGTGCAACTAGTCGCAGTTGGTACTACTGGAGGGTTGTGGTGGGGGATACGCTGGAATATACAAGGGTGCGATCTGTGACTGCAGAGACAGTACGAGAGGAAGGTTGGTGACGGAAGGACTTAAAAGCGATCGCCTCCGGGGGAACTGAAGCCAGCTCCTCCGGAGGGCTGAAATACACCAGGTGGTATGAACTTTTGTTAGAAGGGGCAACCGTTCGGTGGGACATTAAACTGTGTCATTTTGCTATGTCGTTAAGACCATGTGACGGTGGACCATACTGACATTTTATTCTAGTATATTAGCATGTAATATTTTGGAAGGGTTTGTATGATTTGGGGGTACCTTTATATGTAATTACTGCAGTATGGGTTATTATTGCCCTATTTCCGGTTAGCTGGATGGGAACCTCGTGGATTTAACTTTGGTCAGATAGGCTTCAGAAGACAGTCAGTGCTGGACTCGGAAGTTTCTCAGACGCTTTCGTTCACTAAGGAACCCGTTTGTTGCTTTATGCAATTTGTTTGTGAAACGGCACCAGGCCTAAATTTCATGTTGTTATTTTCCTTGTATCCTTGCGGGTGAAACTACCCTCAATTCTGTAATTATATTAATCGTATGATGGGGAAAAGTAATTTTGCCAACTGGGCAATGTCTGACCTTATTTCATTCACAGTATTATCCGTAATTTGCATTACCTTTAAACATAAGCCTAAGTTAAGCGGTTTAGGGTTTTAGTTGTAATTTAATCATGATTTAATTGTATCTTTGATTTTCATTATATTTTGTTTTGGAGATGTTGTTTTTTATTGACGGCAGTCAGTAGGAAGATTGTTTCTTTTCCCTTCACCATGTGTGGCAAGTTTAGAATTATCGCCCTTTCTGGGTACGCCCAGCTTTCCATTCAACAAGCTGGTCTTGACACATGCTTCGTCCCGCCTTATCTTTTCTCCTAATTCAAATCGGGGATGTTCTTGAATACCACGAAAATTTGGAACATTCACTCCTAGGTTTTATTTGCTGTGAACTCAGCTGACCTAGTGAGTAATTAAATTAGCCCTTTCATGTGTTTTTCATTATTAATTCTGGGTGTGGTAATGTCATGTGATCATTTATCTCGATACGCTGATATTATTATTATTATCACGTCTTGGGTAATCAGAAGAGAAAGGGGGGGATGAGAGCCTGTTACAGTGGTAGCAGTGCACGTGGTTCGTTCTGTGATCTTGCCATTAGCAAATAATCTTTCCTGCTGACTGATTGCAGTAATTAATTAAAATTAAATTCAGTAACTTAATTATTAAAATTAAATTCAGTAACTTAATTATGGGCCCTCCTCCTCATTAATCTTTTCTCCACATAGGTAGGATTGGTTTAAACTCTGTGTAATGATTAATTTGTGTTCTGTTACATGAAATTTATGTACGATGGCTTCCCGCAAAATCATCTTGAAATACTTATCGGATGAAGAGGTAACCTACGAATTGCTGTTACGTAACCTTGAAGTGCCCAGGGACGCAGAACTAGCGCGCCAGAGTCTAGAGTATGCCGTGAATTTTGCAGCAACCCTTCCAAAGCTGTCAACTGCTGAATTCAAACTCGGTGAGTCAAGGTTATGTGATGCAATTAGGGAAATTTGTAATGTAATTAAGTATTGTTTCAGTGAAGTAGAATGTAGCCCTGTTGATCTCACCAAATTGAAAGCTAGAATTGATTACCTATATCTCCGATGTGTGGATTTGTTACAATCTGATGAAGAACGTCCCATCGCCGATTTGAAAGGTCTATTAGAGGCTGAAGTTAATTTAGTGGAATGTGCTCAGACTTTGGACACTGTTAATCGTGTTAGTGGAAGTGGGGATTTATTGAATTCGACTCCTGCATGTAGCCGTAATGTCTCGACAAATCTAGGCGCCAGTCTGGCTGAAAATGCCACTGGCCAAGTTGGTAATCATGTCACTGAACCTGCCGCGCCCCGTGGCAATGGAATAGCTCGCCTGCCCGACAGCTGTGAGAGTCGAGAGATTCTTCCTATTGTCGGTAACCGTACTTTTAATCATGAAACTGTGACAACAAATTCTGGGTTTGACCAGGCACCGTTAGGTCCTGATACGGTGATACCAGTTTCGAATACCATTAACCCTAATGCTGTGATGACTTCTGTGCCAAATAATACCGGCAACGTAACCTTCAACCTCCCCGGACGCGAAAATTGTACTTGTAGTTGTAACTGTGTAACTTGTAACTCCTTCTCTGCTGTTGTCGGCTCGCCTCGTGTAAGGAGGTCGGTAATCGAACCCCAGTCTGTCTTAAATATCCCCTCATCTAGTTGTAATCCTGTTAGTGTCGGTGCTCGAGAAGTAAATTCTAGAGATAATTCCGGGTCTGTTTCATCATTTAAAGTGCCGGGTAACTCAGGTCATCAGGGGCCTACAGTGACACAAAATTCTCCTTCCGAACCGGTTAGGGATTTAAATTCTGTTTATCGAGACTCTCAGGGGAGTGTTTCAAATTCAGGGCGTAACCTCGTTTCTTCATCTTGTTCCGGAAACCAAAATTATGTCCAAGGAAACCCCTGTGCCGAAATGCCGGGCCGTGACGTGTCCAATGTCGAGCAATCTAATTATTCTGTTTTTTCTAAGGCCAGCTTTGGTTCTGTCAGTCACCCCATTTTGGGTTTTGTTTCAAAGTTATCGGGTAAAAGTATGGACACGGTTGAAGGCGTTGTTGATTTTTTGAGAATATTGGTCGATATTCATGAGTGTGCTATCCAATTCGGTGTCAGCGACCAAGTGGTCTTTCAATTAATATCCTCCCATGTGTCCGATACGTTGGGGGCCTATGTGACTAGTGCCATGTGTGAAGGTTGGAGTGTGGAGAATTTTATGTCCGAGGTGTTGCGAGTATTTGTGCCCATCAGGTCGCTCGATACTGTGAAGGGACGTTACCTGTACCTAGCACAGGGTGTTAACGAGGCGTTAAATTCATACATTGTGGACATATCCAGGTTCGTAAAAGTCTTTAGAGTAGATA
Source organism: Meconema thalassinum (assembly GCA_946902985.2). Taxonomy (NCBI): domain Eukaryota; kingdom Metazoa; phylum Arthropoda; class Insecta; order Orthoptera; family Tettigoniidae; genus Meconema; species Meconema thalassinum. Next base: position 223,792,121 of record OX336391.1, read on the forward strand.
TGCCAGAGGCAGAAGTGGTAAGGCTATTTTGGCCGGTGCTACGCCGGAATTTCGGAATTGCCTATGTGTTGGAACTAATCCAAGTACGATTAGGGAACTACGTGAAGCCGCTATTCAGGCCGAATCCGTGCGTTCGGTTGATATCATAAGGTATGCAACTAGCATGCCCCCTCCTTTCATTAACCCTGTTCCGTTTGTTCGACCTCCCTCGGTTCGACCACCACCTGGGGCCGGTCGTCCTTCCCATAATTCGCCTAGGGGTAGTAGTAATCGTCCTGTGACGTGCTTCAACTGTGGGCAGCAGGGCCACATAGCGTGGAACTGTCCGGTAAAAAGAAATTGACTATTCCGAGACAAGCATCCTGAAATCCTGCTTGCCAAGGATCAGCGATGTGCATTGGGAAATGAGGTGACGAGGGATGATGCCAAAGTTATCGGAGCAAATGGTGTCTGTTCTAAAGTTTCTGATGTAGTTCTACCCTCTCCTATGGTTGAAATTGCAATTAATGACGCATGTGTAATAGCTTTGTTAGACTCAGGAAGTGCTGCTTCATTGGTTAGCGAGAATTGGTATTTGTCTATGAAACTCATTTGTAAATTCAGTAACCTGTCAAATGTAGATGTTAAGTTGGTTTCTGCCAATGGTGCTCAATTGGACGTTCTTGGTTCTGTGAAGTTTAAGGTTCGGATTCATAAATTTTGTTGGAAATTTTCCTTTTGGGTCATTAAGAATTTGTCATGTCCTATTATTCTGGGCGCTAATTTTTTTGCTCATACTAGCTTACTGCTAGATATGCAACACGAATCATTCTGGTTCAGGTTTTGTTCTGAGGTAAAATTTAAATTCTTTTCTACTGCTGTCCCTAGCGCGACTGCTCATGTTGCCAACCGTGATGCTGAACCCGTCTTGTCCACCGGGGTTGAATCCTTGGATTTAAGTAATTTATCTGACGCTCAAGCTAAAGAGATTCGGGATTTGTGTGGGTATTTTCCCGAGGTGTTCACTGATGAATTAGGAATGACTAAGATCCTGGAGTATAAAATTGAAGTAACGGATACTATACCCGTCAGACATCCTCCCTACCGTTTGAGTCCACCCAAAATGTTGGAATTAAAGAAATTAATCGATCAGATGTTACTAGATGGAGTGATTCGACCCTCCACATCAGCATATTCCTCACCTGTGTTCTTAGTACCCAAGCCAAATGGTGGTTTTCGGCCAGTCGTAGATTATCGTAGGTTAAACAAAAAGATTGTTTTAGAGTCCATCCCTCTTCCTGATTTACATAGCTGTTTTTCCTGGTTCAAAAACGCCTCCTATTATAGCCTCATTGACCTGACGCAGGCATATTTCCAAATTCCGTTAGCTGAAGAATCTAAGCATCTGACTGCATTCGCCACCGATTGGAATCTCTATGAATATTGCAGACTACCTTTTGGCATCTCTACAGGGGGCGCTGTGCTTAGTAGGCTTCTTGATCACGTGTTTTCTGGCATAAAATTTGATTATTTGTATCACTACCTGGACGATGTTGTTGTTTATAGCGAGACGTTCGAAGACCACGTGCGCCATCTTCGTGAAGTATTTGAGAGGTTAAAATCTGCTGGTCTAACCGTAAAGTTATCTAAAGTGTCCCTTGCTAAACCTAAAATTGCCTTTCTTGGTCATGTTGTTTCTGCTGAAGGTGTTTCGGTCGATGACTCCCGAACCCAAGGAATTAGAGATTTTGCACCCCCTAAAAATGTGAAAGGAGTAGCCCGATTCGTGGGAATGGTTGGCTTTCTGCGCAAATTTATACCCAATTTTGCACAGCGGGCGTTGCCGCTTAATCATCTGCGAAGGTCTGACGTGAAATTTGAGTGGGGTCCGTCGCAGCAAGCAGCTTTTGACGATTTGAAGGAGGCACTGTGTAGCGCTCCTGTCCTCGCTGTCCCTGATTTCAGTAAGAAGTTTATAATCCAGACTGATGCGTCGCTCGGTGCTGTAGCTGCTGTGTTGTTACAAGAAAGTGAGTTAGGTAGACGACCTATTGGTTTTGCCTCTCGAACTCTGTCCCCTGCTGAAGTAAATTATTCCGTGTATGAGCTTGAGGGGCTCGCAGTGATGTTTGGACTGGAGAAATTCCGAATGTATGTCGAACATGTTCCTTTCGAACTTGAAACCGATAACCAGGCCCTGAGCTGGGTCCTGGCTAGACCTCGAACCACTGGGCGAATCGCCAGGTGGGCAACCCGTATTTCATAATTTCAGTTCACCGTTCGTCATATAAAGGGTTGTGAAAATGTCATAGCCGACTCCCTTAGCCGCATGTATGAAGAAGTTCCTAATAAATGTAAGAATCTCGTTCCCGAGGAAAATCAAGAAAATATTTGTGCTGTGTCACTTAAGCGTCTCTATGGAGAAATTCCTGACAGGTGTGAAACTCCCTCTTTAGAGGAACCTGTTGTTGTTGGGGCTAATTCAGCTCAACACATGTTAGTAAATTCACCGTTATTGTTTGGAGACATTGCTAACCATCAGAAGGAAGATCCCGTGTTGTGTGATTTAATTGCTCAATTAGTTTCTGGAGAAGAGATAAAGCCTTATATTTTAAAGTCTGGTGTATTATGTTGTGTAACTAGGCGTGATAGGAAGCCTAAGGTTGTTTTGCCTACTCAGCTGATAAATGGCATGCTAATGTATTTTCACGAGTCACCCGCTGGAGGCCACCTAGGAATTTTCAAAACTCGACAGAAAATAAGGCAGTCTTTTGTTTGGAAGGGTCTCGATAAGGATGTGAGAAAGTTCGTGCTGGGGTGTCATGATTGTAAAGTAAGTAAGCCCACAGTCAGTGGTAAGGTTGGTAAGTTAGCTTCTGAATCTGCGTCTAGGCCCATGGAACGCTTGTATGTGGATTTCGTTGGACCCCTGCCGAGGTCTAAACTGGGTAACCGTTTTGCTTTTGTTTGTGTCGATGGTTTCTCTCGCTTTTCATGGATTTTTCCCACTAGAAATTGTGACTCTGCTACTGTCATAAGATGTTTAAAGTCTGTTTTCTCTTCCTTTGGTCCTAGTCAATACTTGGTGTCAGATAATGCCAAGGCCTTTGTTTCTCATCAGTTTAGAAAATTTTGTTTTGATTATGCTGTTTCCCATGTCACCACGACACCCTATTACCCCAACCCTAGTTTGGCAGAGAGAGTTAACCGAAATTTGAGAGCTGCACTTATCGCATATCATCGTGACAATCATGCCAAGTGGGATTCGTCATTACATTGGTTACCCTACGCTTTCAATACTGCTGAGCATGAATCCCATGGGAAAACGCCGTTCTCACTTATGTATGCGTTCGTCCCAAATTCCCCTCTAACGAATCTGTGGTCACTTCATGATCTGCTTCCTGACCAACCCTCTCCTGATCGTGTCAGAGAAATCTGGAAGGAGGCCAAAGCTGCTATAAAGATCTCGCATGATAAGCTGGCTGAGAGATATAATTTGGGCCGAAAACAGGGTGGATATTCTGTCGGAGATTTTGTCTATGCAAAAAACTTCTGGGCTAAGGCCCCAGGTCGTCAGGTATCAGGTAAACTGCAGCCAAAATATGAGGGCCCCTATGAGATTCTGTCCTTTCCTTCTGAAGTAACAGTGTTATTAGAGGATCTGTCTAGGAAACGTGTTTTTAGGACTCATATATCGAATTGTAAACCTGCTAGTGAACGAGAAACTCGAGATGTGTAAAGGGTGAAATTATGATGTTCTATTTCCTGTGAATGCGATGATATGAAGTTCAGAGCGATGGGAGATTGTCTAGTTGTTCCGCTGAAGTCAAATCTCTTATGTCATTTTTAGTAATCCTCAAGAAAGGCTGTGAACTGCTTCTGTTAGCTGAGTTTTGTCCATCGTATTCGTGGTTGATATTTTTGAGTAAATTTTTTGGATAATTTAGTGATAATTTTGTTAGGTTGGTAGTGAAATTTCGATTTTATGTGAAAATAGGTGTAATGCTTCAGAGTGATGCTCATTTCGCTGTGTTGTTCAGCTGCTGACGTGAGGGCTTTAGAAATTGTATCAGTGATCTGGAAAATCTTCGAATTGCAATCTCTTGTCGGTTGAAAATGTATCTGGTTAGGTTAGTCAGTAGGTTACTTGTAATCTGCGGTATATACTGTTAGACTGCTGACTTGCTGGTATTGTCACAACGTTCATGGGATTGTAGTTGGAATCATAGTTCATGTATCCCCGTATACTTGGGTGTGAAAAGGAAAAATTAAGTTCGATTAGCATCAGCTTCGAGCTGGTAGCCAGGCTATAGCGTTAGTCAGTTGTTCTATGCATCGAGATAGTGTTGCACTGGAGATGTCGTGCCTGTTCTGGAGAAATTTGAGGTATCTATTAGTTGGTGAGCTAACTCTCGTTCTGTGTAAGGTGCTTTTCTTAGGGGACTATTAACCACCCCGTGCGTTTTGAAAATTTATCATTTTTGTCACCTCAGTGACCCTTGTAATTCTGTGTGTGGAACATGATGCAGTATGTGCGAGATGTTGAAGGTGGAGAACATGTGAATTTGGGGGACAGTAACCGCCCCATGCATTTTAAAAAATTATCATGCCATCACATCTGTGATCCTGTAATTCTGTATTTTGAGCATGCTGTGGCATGTCGAGGACCGCTAGGTTAGAGAATCTGAAGTTTTGAGGATATTAATCACCTTGTGCTTGTAGAAATGTGTCACATGACACCTATGGGTGTTCGTTGTAGTGAGGTAGATCTGTGTATGGGACCATGGAAGTGGTTTGTTGTCTGTGTGGGAGTAAACGTTATAAGTAATTTGTGTGTTTTTTTTAATGGTGAAGCCACGTTCGTTTAGGTATGTCTTGAAAATTGGTTGGTACCAACTTGAATTTGTGTCTAATTCTGCTGAGCTATGTGCTTTGGGTGTAGAATTAGTGTAGCCTCTGCACCGGGCTCTTAGTTGTTGTTGGTTTGATATTGGTTAGGTTCCGTGCCTAGAAGATGGCATCTTGATTTTGAGAAGATGTTTTAATTTTGAACATTTGGTGTAACTGTGGTAAGTTGGTTCTCAGGATAGGTGTGATCACCTTAGTGTCCTGAGTTCGGTTGGTCATCCTACAGGAACTCTTGGGAGTTTGTAGACTGTTAGGATGCGTTGGCGAGTAGCGATGAAGTTATTTGGTGAAATTTGGTTAGGTGCTTGTGTGTGAATTGGTTGGATCGTGGTGTCTATTGTTTAGCGTGGTCTCCCCATTTGGTTATTGTTCTCGTGGAAGGTAGTTGCTGTTTTCTGTCGTTCGTCGGATGGCCACCGTGGACGGTTAGGGGCAGCGACTGGTCAAATGAGACAGTGGCTTTCGATATTCATTATGTTTTTATATGTGTCACATACCTGAGACGATCCATATGGTTTGATTATGGTATGTTGTGTTGGTTTTAAAATGTTTTGGTGTTTCCTAAATGTGTTCTGTTTTCCTACGGTACTGCGTGAGGCCATCAAAGTAAATGTAAATTCATTTTTGAGTATGTTTAACTGTTTTGGAAGGGTACCAGTGAGTTCCCCCTTGCTTTATTTCTATTTTGATGGTGTTGCCCATAAACATTTCAGGGAATTTCGGTGGGAAAATATCTGAAATTTTGTAAATATTATGGTTTCTGGATGTTTTAGTCAAAAATTGATTGATATAAGTTGATTTAGTTATTTTTGCTAAGTATTGTAGTGAACTTTCAATTAAGCTTGTTAACGTCAGTCATATCGTATAGTTGGTTGCCCCTTTCGTGTGTTTTTCATACTTCAGTGGACCTTTATTTATGCCCTGGACACTATCTCTTTGCGCAGAACCTTGTTTGAAGCATCAAGTATCCCTTGTGATTTGAAAGACTCTTAAGTGAACTTCGATGGCACACTAATGCTTCGTGTGATGTTTTTTTTTTATCCTTCCTGGGATAACTTCAGCTGTTATGGGCTGGTTGGCTGGCCTGGAACGATTGTTCCCTCTAAGGGAACTGTATTTGGACCATACGCTGCTGTTCTGATGTGTGTTTCAGTGGTCACTATGTGGGACGTGTACTACCAATCTGGGCCCAGTTTGGAGGTACCATCTAGGTCCCATGGCATCATTCTACCCGAGGAGATCTACTTCAAGGTCCGCTGGCGGAGATTGGAGTAGCCTCTTCAGCTGCCAAGAGACCAGCTGGACACCATCACCCTGTTCATCATCTCCCCATCGTCTTCCTTTGGAGGAGGAGGATGTACCAATTTTGCAAATCGGTACATGTTCATCTTATCTTCGAGACGCAGCAAGAGCTCCAGGTCTGACCAGATTATCATGAGGGCATACACCAGGCCCCTTCTGAGAATTCCTTCGCCAATCCGGCGCCTGACTGTTTGTGAAATGGGTTCGCCGAGCCCTTTCTGCCAGGATTTGTGCCTTTGTGTGTCCTGTCACTCATAGGCTTATCATTGATAGACACTTGTAAAGGGAGATAAATCGAGCTTTGTGTCTGCAAACATTGGAAAAGCAACATTTCTTGTCAGCTACATTCGCCAAGCCCTTATTCTAAGAACACCCTTGCAAGAACATGGTGTAACGCCTCAGCTCCTGGAAGGTTTATAGGCAGTAACCTGTGTGGGGAGATATTCTATAGTACCCACTCAAGACCTTGAACTCTGGCTTTGTTTTGGCCGGTTGTGCAACTAGTCGCAGTTGGTACTACTGGAGGGTTGTGGTGGGGGATACGCTGGAATATACAAGGGTGCGATCTGTGACTGCAGAGACAGTACGAGAGGAAGGTTGGTGACGGAAGGACTTAAAAGCGATCGCCTCCGGGGGAACTGAAGCCAGCTCCTCCGGAGGGCTGAAATACACCAGGTGGTATGAACTTTTGTTAGAAGGGGCAACCGTTCGGTGGGACATTAAACTGTGTCATTTTGCTATGTCGTTAAGACCATGTGACGGTGGACCATACTGACATTTTATTCTAGTATATTAGCATGTAATATTTTGGAAGGGTTTGTATGATTTGGGGGTACCTTTATATGTAATTACTGCTGTATGGGTTATTATTGCCCTATTTCCGGTTAGCTGGATGGGAACCTCGTGGATTTAACTTTGGTCAGATAGGCTTCAGAAGACAGTCAGTGCTGGACTCGGAAGTTTCTCAGACGCTTTCGTTCACTAAGGAACGCGTTTGTTGCTTTATGCAATTTGTTTGTGAAACGGCACCAGGCCTAAATTTCATGTTGTTATTTTCCTTGTATCCTTGCGGGTGAAACTACCCTCAATTCTGTAATTATATTAATCGTATGATGGGGAAAAGTAATTTTGCCAACTGGGCAATGTCTGACCTTATTTTATTCACAGTATTATCCGTAATTTGCATTACCTTTAATCATAAGCCTAAGTTAAGCGGTTTAGGGTTTTAGTTGTAATTTAATCATGATTTAATTGTATCTTTGATTTTCATTATATTTTGTTTTGGAGATGTTGTTTTTTATTGACGGCAGTCAGTAGGAAGATTGTTTCTTTTCCCTTCACCATGTGTGGCAAGTTTAGAATTATCGCCCTTTCTGGGTACGCCCAGCTTTCCATTCAACAAGCTGGTCTTGACACATGCTTCGTCCCGCCTTATCTTTTCTCCTAATTCAAATCGGGGATGTTCTTGAATACCACGAAAATTTGGAACATTCACTCCTAGGTTTTATTTGCTGTGAACTCAGCTGACCTAGTGAGTAATTAAATTAGCCCTTTCATGTGTTTTTCATTATTAATTCTGGGTGTGGTAATGTCATGTGATCATTTATCTCGATACGCTGATATTATTATTATTATCACGTCTTGGGTAATCAGAAGAGAAAGGGGGGGGATGAGAGCCTGTTACAATAGTTACGAGAATGTTCTCGTTGATTCTTTTGTATGTTTTTGTATATATACGCCTGTCTGTAACCTTGTCGTTCAGTTCGTATTAAACATGTATACTGCATATACGCCTAGGCGTCTTTCTCCTGCCATATACTCCTACAATTTTGTCTTATAAATGGATTTGAAGATGCTCACTTGACAAGTGAAACATGTCCTCACTTAGTTTTCTTCCTCTTCTGTAGAACATGATAATTACGGTATATAGATATTTTAATAGTCATTTTTTCAGGTTATTTTTCTCAGGTTCCAGTAATTTGGAATTATATTGTGTTGACCACTTAAAACTTGTAATATATCTGATTACTTACGAGGTGGTAGTGCTAACTGAGACAGAGATCCAGAACTGAGACAGAGATCCAAGATCCAAGATGGCGTCACAGTGAAAGTGGAGTGAAATAGCAGCTAGTGTAAATATTTGATAAAAGTGGTAAAATATTATAACAGAGGCTTAAAATCTATAAAGTTACTTTCCTTAGATCAAGTGTAATACGGAATATTGATAGTATTTAGAAATTCTTGTTGATAATTTAATAAACTTAAACTAAGTTGTGGGAACGTGTATCCAAAGATTCGGTGACTTCTTCAATCACTGTTTGAACCAAGTAGAGCAGTGGTGCTTTTACGAGACTTCACCCGATTGGAAGATATACGTATTTCACATTCTTCTTTATTGGTAGGTAATTAGATTAATTCTATTAGGTAGTAATAATTAAATTAAATTTAGTGTAATTTGGTGTAAACATCTAGGCTAACTTAGATCTCTAGTATGACGACAGTAAACAGTGTTAGTGTCTCGTCAGGTTGTGTAACCGTAACGGATTTATGCTCGTCGTGCAAAATAAAAGTAAAAAATGCAAATAAAATCATCACAAGATCTCAGGTAAAATTGAATGAGGAGAAAAGTGAAACCGATTGTCGTAATGTAGGCCTACCGCTACCGTCATGCGAATGTCATAACCTGAGAAACGAACTGTCCTCAAAAGACGAAATTATAAAGCTGCTAAAGGAAGATATTGCTAAGTTAATGGAAGAGTTGAATAAATTAAAAGGAAACAGAGAGGAAAGCAAGGAAACTTGGTCGACAGTGATTGCTGGTAAGGTAAGATTGAATAAGCCTAGGCCTATAAATGGAGTACATGTAACTGAAATTCCCGTCTCAAATTCATTTGGAGTGCTTGTCGAAGAAAATGATGACTTTCCTCAAGAAGAAAAGAAGAAAGTGATAAAGAGAAAATCCAGGAAGATGCGGATATTTGCGGATAGCCACGGGCGAGATGTAGCAGCAAGCGTATTGGAGAGAAGCCGAGAAATGCAGGTCACTTCGACAGTGAAGCCAGGAGCTCAAATTGCAGAAGTCACGAACGGGATGATAGGAGAGTGTGCGTCCCTTACTGCAAAGGACTACGCAGTGATCATCGCTGGAGCAAACGACGTCTATAGAAATGAGAGTAAAAAGGTAATCAAAGATTTAAAGGGTACATTGCCATCCATGCAAAAAACAAATGTCATTATTGTAAACATTCCGCAGAGATACGATTTAATTCCCAAATCATGTGTAAATGTAGAAATAGAGGCTACAAATGGAAAAATTAATAAAATTTGTAAGAGTTTTCCAAATGTCCAAATTGTAGATGTAAGTAAATTAGACAGGAAGTTCCACACTCGGCATGGCCTACACTTAAATAGATTAGGAAAAGAGTATCTTAGTGATGAAATCTGCAAAATTGTAAATTCAAATGGTAAGAATAATTCAACAGTAATATCATTAGAGTGGAAGCAGGGAAACTGGTAGAAGAAGCCAAACGTGAGGTTTGGCATTCACATCTTTTGAAGTCAAATTTAACGGAGTGCAACAATGGTATTTCGGATTTGTCTAGCAACAATAATAATAACAATTATGATAATAATAATGTAAATAAATCACCAACACAAGCTTGCAAAAGTAACAAATTTAAAATTTACCACCAGAATGTCCAGTCTATAATAAAATTGATTACATAAATCTAATGCTTAAAAATGAACTTAAAGACATCTCAGCACTATGTATTTCAGAACATTGGCTGAAAGAGGAACAACTTGAATTAATTCAATTCCCAGGGTTTATACAAGCTAGTAAATACTCTAGATCTAATATTAGCCATGGTGGTACTTGCATCTTCTTAAGAAATAATTTAGATCATGAACAGATAACAGCTTATGATTATCTAATTATGGAACTGGATTTTGAATTCTCTGCCGTAAAAATTCAGCAGTTTAAGTTAATAATTGTATGCGTATACCGTTCTCCGTCAGGAAAGTTTCCTCTATTTATAGATACATTAGAATTGTTACTCAATAACATGAGCAAAGTAAATTTCGATATAATAATTTGTGGGGATGTAAATGTGGATTTCTTAAAACTTGATAGAAATTGTGAATTATTAACACAGTTACTAATTTCCTATGGACTGAAACCTACAGTAAATACACCAACAAGAATAACAAAATTTTGTAAAACCACTCCTGATCAAATTTTTATAAATACAGATAAATATCACCATTCAATAGAAGTCTATTGTCCGGGTTTTAGTGACCACCATGGACAAATACTGAGTTTTGAAGTATCCGAAGTAATCAATAATAATGATAATGGAGTAAAATCAAAGTGCAGGTCATTCACTGAATCAAATGTTACATATTTCAATGACTTATTAAATAAGGAAACATGGTCAGAAATTTATGAACTAGAAAATGTAAATGATAAATTTAATGCATTTAACAGTACTCTAAAACACTATTTTGAAATAGCTTTCCCCTTTAAACGAAGAACTGTTCAAAATAACAAAACTAGCAATTGGATAACAACAGGGATTATAAATTCATGTCAAAGAAAGAAATTTCTACACAAATTATATAAACAATACCACACAACACCTGAATTCAATTTATAGTACAAAAAATACACTAGCATATTAAATAAAGTAATAAGACTAGCAAAGAAAATGCATAATGATAATTTTATTTCCCAATCATCTAATAAAAACAGGGCTATGTGGTCCGTGATAAAGAAAGAAACTGGAAAATCTGCTAAAATACAAAGGAACATTACACTGACCAGAAATAATAAAGTGATTAATAATCCAGAGGAAATAGTAAACACTTTTAATGACTATTTTCTGGAAATTCCACAAAAATTATTAAATAAATCACAGGTAAATACACTAAATTCTAATAATAAAATAAATATATGCAGTGATTCTTTATTTATAAATCATGTCACAAGTGAAGAGGTAAGAATAGTTATAAAAGAGCTAAAAAATAAATTCTGTGCTGGCATTGATGGCATCCCTGATACAATTTTAAAGAAATGTGCAGAAAATATAATAAATCCACTTACGCACTTAATAAACAGTTCAATTCTCTCAGGAACTTACCCGGATATTTTGAAGTTATCAAAAGTAATTCCAGTGCACAAAAACGGTTCAAAAGATGAATTAGATAACTATCGTCCTATTACCTTACCAACTGGTATTGCAAAAATTGTGTTAAAAATTATGTATAAGAGACTGATACGTTTCATAGAAAAAAATAAAATATTATCAAACTCACAACATGGATTTAGAACGGAAAAATCTACACAGACAGCAATTTACGAATGTAGTAATAGTATACTGAAATTAATTGACAATAAGGAACATGTAACTGGCCTATTCTTGGATTTATCGAAAGCATTTGATGTTGTTGACCATAAAATCCTCCTTACCAAACTAAATCAATATGGTGTTAGAGGTCTAGCTAATAAATGGATAGAGTCTTACTTAACAAGGCGTAAACAAATAGTAAGCTTGAGACACAAGGATGATGGAACCAAATTACTTAATGAAACATTGTCCAATGAGGGAATTATTGAATTTGGAGTACCCCAGGGATCGGTTTTGGGCCCACTACTCTTTCTTCTATATATCAATGATATAACACAGAACGTTCATTCACATAAGGAAATTTTGTTTGCGGACGATACAACACTCGTAATCAAAGGTGAAACTAAACAGGTCATACAGCAGTCTGCTGACTCCGTTACAGGAGAGTTAACCAAATGGTCACAAGATAATCGCCTCATAATAAACTATAAAAAGACAGTATGTCTAAATTTCCACACTATACAGAATAGGAATCCTGCGATGCCCAATATAACATTAAATGGTCATCAAATGGAAAATAAATCAGAAACATAGTTTTTAGGACTATGGATACAACAAGACTTGAAATGGAATAAACATATACAATATCTGAATACTAAACTGAACTCGATGTGCTTTGCGTTACGTATTTTGAAAACCTGCACTAGCATGCACACATTAAGAAATACTTATTTTGCTTATTTCCATTCATACTTAAGATATGGGATCATATTTTGGGGTATGTCGCCAGATGTACTAAGCACGTTTAGGATACAAAAGAGGGCGATTAGAATTATGGCAAATGTAAACTCTAGAGAATCATGTAGACCTCTGTTTAAAGATTTAAACATTCTCCCACTGCCCTGCATATATATCTTTGAAAGTATTATGTTTTTTAAAAAGAATTTAATGAATAAAGATGTTTTTCTTAAAACAAACAATGATGTTCATAGGCATAACACAAGACAAAATCAAAACATTCATATTTCACACACACACACAAGCATATATCAAAAAGGAACTTTTCACACTGGAGTTAAATTATACAATAAACTACCCCAGTGTATAAAACTGGCCCCAAAAATAAAAACCTTTGATAGAATGTTGAAAGCTTATCTGCAGTGCCATTGTTTTTACTCAGTAGTTGAATATTTTAGCGTATAGGAGTGATGGAATCTATAACTATATTTTACTTTTTTAATTTAATTTTAATACCTAGCTGTATGTTGTTGTATTTATAGAATTAAGTTTTCATATTATGATAATAGAGTGAGGTGTAAATAGTTGTGCAATAAGATTGTATCTATTAAGATTTGCTATTATAATAAGTTATAAATAGTTATAATCTTAGTAATATATACCTGTTAGTTCTTTTATTTTATGCATGTAAATTCTGACGTGTCCTATATCAAAAATGTATTGAATGCATGTTTTTGATCAAATGGAATTAATAAAAATCTATCTATCTATCTATCTATCTATGATCATGGGTCTGTAGCTTGGAGATGGTATCCAGAGGAAAGAAGCGATTGCAAACAGAATTTTGCTGCGAATATGCATGACAACTCGTCATTCTGTAAGATAAATTTATTTGAATGAAAGACTTTCATGGCAGGAAAACATAGACTTTAATTAGTGGCTATATGAATGACGGGCTGTGCTTGTGCAAAAGTTTGATCTGTATTACCTTATCTGAAACAACACCTGCCATGTATGGTAGTCGTCAATCTCCTCCCATGAATCCAGAATTGAATCCTGAATTGTCATTTGAACTATTGTGATTATGAATTATCAAAACAATTTCATGGCATAGGCTACTCCATACCTTGTGGTTATAACCAATTTTAAACGAAGGATGCCCGCAGAGATCTGCCTGCAGTCCTGGGTTTTGGAATATCTTACTATGATGATACTGTGAAGCTACCGTTTATGGAAGGTTGCAAAGTTATTGTAAACATGTTTTATATATACGTTGACATAGATGAAATATGGTCCCCCTTGTAATGGATATTCAATAATTAAAATAAATAGCGCTGGAGGAGGGCTAGCTTCTAGCTTCACGCTAGAAAGCTTTGAAGCCATTTTTTCAGTATAGCCTTATTAACAATTGACAATGTAACTTTTCCGTCAGTCAACATGGGTACTGTACCATTATACTCATATTGTTATGATGTATAGTGCAGTTTGAAGTATATGTTGAAGATCGGTACGATCCACGAGTTGCTAACCGAAGCTGGAGTCGGCCGCTCGATTACGGTACTTGCCGAGGATTGACGTGCACGCACGAAGCCAGGTGCATATGATTACAACATGGCGACCATCGACCCAGTTTATTGATCGGTCACTAGGACTAATTTTTTATCAGCAATAAGAAGAAAGAGAATAACATGCAAGATTTGCAACATTATACGAGACCATGGAAGAGAGCATAATGTGTATTTTGTTATTTATACATGTTTAGTATCTGTCGGAGATATTATAAATTATGATTTACATCCACCAATGAGAAAGCAGTTCGATTACTGTCACGCCTGATTGGGGGTAGCGTGAGGCCAGGTGGATGGACACACAGTCAGCTGTGGGCAGATAACATTACGGAGTGCTTGAGAGCATGTCTCATCGTGAAGCTTGTGAACGCGTTTCGTGATTATAATGTAACGCGAGGTTTATGTCCAACACTTCAAAGTATATGCAGAGCCAGTGTCGAAGGACTCTGTTCGTTTCCACGAGATGCAAGCTATACCGCTACAAGGGTAAAGCAGTATTCGAAACTGTAATATTTCAATACAGCAAGCTGCTTGTCAACACAGCGAACTTTGGTTCTGAAAGCAGTCTCCGTTTTCATTGCGTTGATGCCGAGTGCACAGCAATGGTATTGAACTCTAGACACTATTCCTCATCACGAACAGACATATTCTTAATCAAGATGTCAAGAGGAATAATTTTAGTGCTGTTCATTTCTTTTATAATGGCAGGCTAAATAACGCAGCAACATGAACGCTACTAGACCGGCATTTTATCGAACATTTCAATGAGCTATCGCCTTGGCCCCAGTGATGACTGATTCTGATTGTGTGACCACTTGTGTCTACCTCATTAGAAATCATGAATGCTATTCGCATGGGCAGTCATTCGTCTCTTGTTCATTAATATTTCGGCCCGTTATGAAGAATGCGACCCTACAGAGAAACGAACTCTGTGCTGGAAGATGTTGGAGACGTGAAGTAGCGATAATAGCCTTCTGAACCGGGAAGAACGTGTGGTCTGGAGAAGGTATACCCTGGTTCGATTCCCGATGACCAGGGGAATGCTAGTTACAGCTACATATGGAGAAGGTGTGATATGCAGGCTCGCTCTTGGAAATTCATCGATCAACAAGGTACAGCCTACACAACTTCATCTCTCGTAGCTAAGTGTAGATGTTTCAATGTTAATTTACGCCATTATTTTTTAAAATGTTTATGTTTTGAGTAGTATGTCGGACTGTGGAATTCAGGCTTGACGTTTTTAATCATGACTGATTTCACATTCGACAGGTTTTAGACTTCCATAAGAAGTGCAACCCATTTTCAGCTTGTAATTAAGTATGTTTAAGTAGATTTCATCTTCAATTCAGTAATATTTCATGAAGCTTTCTTAGGGTAGTGAAGAGGACATCGATAGTCATTTTGTGATTCAGTGTAGTTTATCAACGTGGTGAGCTCTTTATTATGTCAATTTGTGACATTCTTCGCATCGTTAGACTGTGTTTTTGTTGAGCTACATTTTCCTACTGCATTTTCGAACTTTATACATCCGAGTGTTTGGTTTATGAATAGAAGACTGATTTTGATAGCAAGTTTTGGGTTTTGTGAAGTTCATCTTATACTTTTATAGAGGAGTTTGATTTCTCGCTTTTATTAGTAATCATTCTTTGTGTTGGTGAAGGACAGAGGCTGGTAATGTTTTCTAACCAGACAATTGTGCTAATTGTTATGATTACCATGTCCGGTGGTGTAGAGGCATTTCTTTGTTTCCTGAATTCATCCGTGCAGGGGTGTACCGAACATTGGCTTGATCAACTTTCTCTTTATTTGTATTTAACTTGTTTCATGTTAGCCTCTCGCGTGAAGGCATAGTTGAGATCCTTGGTCGAAGGAATTTATCAGTGTTTTTGATCATCGTCATTTGACTTTAATATATCTCTGAAACATCATTCACTTTTTCAAGCAGCGTATATCCCAAATTTAATAAATGTATAAATACATTCTGATTAAGGAGAGTCGATGCTATTGCAATCTCTCATAGCATAGGTATTAATTCTAAAAGGATATTTTATTATTGAGAAAATCCAACCAACATCATTGAAAACTAATGTAAACTATGTATAAATTTAAACAACGATGTAGTAACAACAATTATCAGCTGGGAATGAAATTCGTCATTAAGCAATGAAGGTAATCCAGTTACGTTAAAATATGTATGATTATAATAAATTAATTCTGAATAGAGTACTCAGGGGAGTACATGTGTATAAGAATAGAGCCGCGTGAAGGCAGTGAAAGAATGAAATAAACATTAAGGTATTTCATGGAAACTAACCCATGATAATTGTGATTGTGTAGTCAAATATAAGTTGACTTATTTTCAAGTCTAATTCAGCGTTGTACTACAAGCATTTTGTTGTTGCTTAGAAGCATGCTAACTACAAAGTAAAACATTAAAACATGTATTCAATGATGTCAACCTTAATATTCTGGTTTTAATCACCATGCTGACGAGGGTTTTTCAGTTATCCTGATCAGTTATTTTGGTGAATGCAATAATTATTAAAGTGATAGATTACCTCTATTAAGCTTTGTCATCTGGTTGACAAAGGATCAATTTAAATATTTTCGAATTAGTTAAAGGAAACTAATGATCTTATTCTAATGGAAGAATGTTAAACTGAGGCTTGCGAAATAAAAGGAAACACATTTGGAGTGTGCCATTGTATATAGATATATTTTCCAATGTAGATTTTGTACATAAATGATAGTGCTAATTGTAGGATTAATAATGACCTACTCACACGTGGAATTAATTTCAATAAGACTTTTGAGGCATTGCTTCTGCCATAGTAGGGTATTATCTTAAAGAGTGTTAATTTTTTTATGGAGAATACAGTGTGTCTAGTGAGGACTAGAAGTTGCATTCAAGTCATTGTGATTTGAGCTTCCGGTTGAAGCTGTAATTGTTTTTCATTTCTTGTAACTTTTTTTTATAGCACTTTCTGCTATTTGGACTTTGTGAATAAATTTTGAAGAATTTTATTTTAATTCTTTTAGAGTGGTATTTTATAGATGCGATAGGAGGTCACGTTAAGGAAACCATCGCAGGCATTTCAGTATAATTCCACGCTTTTGAGATTTTGTTTTTTTCTCATTCTTGTGTTCTACCGAGCTAGATTTTTCTTTTGTTGCTATGGTTTTTCTTGACGTTCCCTCAGTTAGGTAATCCTTGTGCCCCATTATCCTCGTCTCTTGTTGAGTGGAATCTGGGGGTTTTTTAGTCGGGGTTTTCAGGTTCTGCAATCCAGCTACCAACGAGGGATATCAACAAGCTGACGGTAGGTATTTCGGGGACAGTACAATCCCAATTTTGGGGAAATGTGATAATCTACAACCAGAAAGAAAGGAAAAAAACATGTAATTATTTGTACAGATTACCTACAAGAAGGAATTACAATTAATTGAAAATGTCAGGTTAAAGGAACAAATTAATTAAAAGGATTACATGTTTCGCTCGTCAAGCGAGCATCGCCAGATGTAAAACGTTAAATCTACAGTACAAAATAGCTCTACCACACACTACCAAAGCCTACAATGTCAACCATGCACGGACGCGGCCCTCCAACACCAATCATCCGAGGAACAAAACAAAATTTTAATGAAGTACGATTACCACTGCTGTGAATAATACCAAGTCTCCCACAAGTCCAACCCCTCCTCCACGTGGTGGGAGACGGGCAACGGCATGAAGTAGGGGATTGCCTGTAGGGGTGAAGTACAGTGGGGACTTTGTGGGCCCCGGGACCGCTACGGTAGCTGTGAAGGCTCTATGGGAACCCTGAAAAGTGACGGCTGACGGGGCTCTGGTGAAGCTACGATAGGCCTAGCAAGCCAGTAGTGGATATCATATTTGCTTTCAAACCAGGAACAGGCCTCGGAAAGGACGGATGCAAACGACAACGACCCGGATATGCTAATGGACTACGAGTTGGGACATTGAACATACAGACACTGACAGGAAAAGTGGAGGAGATTGTAGATGTGATGGAGAGAAGAAAACTGGATGTACTGGGCTTGGCAGAAACAAGATGGAAAGGAGAAGGTCGCAGAGAACTGAGGAAAGGGTACCGGTTGTACTGGAGTGGGAACAGTGAAGGAAGGAGCAGCGGAGTAGGAGTAGTTGTGAGAGATGGAATGAAGGAAGAGGTAAAGGGAATAAGTGACAGGATCATGAAGATCAGAGTAACTGTAAAGGGAAGAAGCCTGGAGATAGCCCAGGGATATGCCCCACTGGTTGGATGTACAGCTCAAGAGAAGGAAGACTTTGAGGAGGAGCTACAACAGCAGTTGAATGGTCAGAGCATCATTGTCATGGGAGATTTGAATGCACATGTAGGAAGTGAAAGGCAAGGATATGAAAATGTATTGGGAGCAGAAGGATGGGGTAGCAGGAATGAAGAAGGGAGAAAGTTGCTGGATTTTTGCAAGAGAAACGGTTTAGTGGTAGGCAACTCCTGGTTCCGGAAGAAAGAAAGCCACAAGGTAACGTGGTACAGCAGTGATTTAACAAAGAAATCTTTGGTAGATTACATGCTGTACGACTGGGAAATGAAGAGAAGTGTCAGAGACATAAAGGTAATACCATCAGAGGCCTTAGATAGCGACCACAGAATACTTGTAATGAACCTGGGAGTTGTTAAGGATAGCAAGAGGACAGAGTACCAGGAAAGGAGAATCAAAGTATGGAAACACAAGGAAAAGGAAGTCAAGGAAGAATTCCAGAAGATAATAAGGGAAAGGATGCCAACAGACAATCCTAAAACAGGGGAAGAGGAATGGAAGCAATTCAAAAACACAATGGTGGAAGCTGCAGTGGCAGTATGTGGAAGAACAAGCAACAGAAAGCGGTGTAAAGAGACACCATGGTGGAATGACAGAGTAAAAGAAGCTGTGGGAAGGAAGAACAAGGCTTTCAGAGTGTGGTTCCAGGAAAGAACTGATCTGGCAAGGGAAGATTATAAGATAAAGAAGAAAGAAGCAAACAAGATTGTCGCAGAGGAGAGGAAGAAGTGGATGGTAAAGTGGACAGAGATGATGGAGGAGGACAGCAGAGGAAATAAGAAAGTACTTTATGGGATGGTCAAAAGTAAGAGAAGAGGTCTGCGAGAGGATGTGGTAATGATGGACAAAAACGGAAATGAGGTACACAACAAAGAGACACTCAAGACAGTGTGAAAAGAGTACTTTGAGGATTTGCTGAATCCAAATGGTCATAGGGAGGAAGACAATGTATTGGAAGATGGAGAAGACAACACAGGAATGGAAAAGGACCTGACTTGGAGAGAACTGGAAATGGCTATAGACAAGATGAAAGGAGGAAGGGCACCAGGTGTGGATGAAGTGAGTGTTGAAATGGTGAAGGCAGCAGGGGAGGTTGGGAAACAGTGGCTGTACCGTGTGATGAGGGTGATATGGAAGGAGAAAAAGACCCCAGAAGATTGGAAGAAAGGATTAATTAACCCAATATTTAAGAAAGGAAGCAGAAAGGAGTGCAGAAATTACAGGGGAGTCACACTCATACCTCACTGTGCCAAGATGTATGAAAAGATATTAGAAAGTAGAATACGAGCCAAAGTGGAGAGAAAATTGAGAGAGGAGCAGTATGGATTCAGACCTGGGAGATCAACAGTGGATCTCATATTTTCAGTGAGACAGCTCCAGGAACACCACTACGAATTTGGAGAGGATCTGTTGATGGCCTTCCTGGACATCGAAAAGGCCTATGATAGTGTGTGTAGGGAGAAGGTTTGGAAAGCAGTGGAAAACATGGGAGTGGAAAGAGAGACTGTAAGCAGAGTGAAGGAGATGTATTGTGGAAGTGTGAGTTTTGTGAAAGTTGGAGGGGAAAGAACAGACTGGTTCAGACAAATGAGTGGCCTGAAACAGGGTAGTGCGCTGTCACCCCTTCTCTTTATTGTGGTTATGGACGAGGTAATGACACGGATAGCAGGAAAGATAGGAGAAGATAAGATGAAAGCAATGGTGTTTGCAGATGATATCATGGTCTGGGGAAACAAGGAGGAGGAAATTCAGGAGCAACTGAAGGCTTGGGAAGAAACAGTGGGAGAGTACGGATGGAAGTTCAACATCAGTAAATGTGAGATCCTGTTAACAACCAGGAAAAAGGACAGACCAATGAGTGGGATAACACTTGGAGGTGGACAGCTGAAGAAGGTGGAAAGTCTCAAGTACTTGGGAAGTATAGTGGAGGAAAATGGGAGAAATGACAAAGAGATTACGGAACGTGGCAGACAGGCAGAAGCATTTCTGAGAAGCATTAGGAGCTTAGTGTGGAATAAAGATGTCCCACAAAAAAGCAAGGAAGTGTTATACAGAAGCTACTATATCCCGATACTGACCTATGCTTCAGAAACGTGGACAATGCAGAAAAGAGACATAAGCAGAATACAGGCAGGTGAAATGAAGTTCCTGCGAAGTAGGATCGGAGTAACAAGAAGAGACAGGGTGAGGAATGAAAAGGTCAGGGAAATGGTGAAAGAGGAGCCCTTGCAAGGTAGGATTGAGACATCAAGACTGAGGTGGTATGGACACTTAAAGAGAATGGATGAGAAGAAGATTCCCAAGAGGATACATGAGATGCAGATGCAGAAGAAACGACCAAGGGGAAGACCAAGAGATAGATGGCTGAAAGGAGTGGAGTAGTGTGTCAAGAAGAGAGGCGAGGACTGGACCAGAGTGACAGCGGAGAGGTGGTGGGAAGAAAGAACTAAGTGGCGAGGCTTATGTTCCAAACAGACCCAGCCTGGGGCTGGAAACTGTACAAGATGATGATGATGAATAATATCAAATAGTTTAATATGATAATACAGTACTCAAGCTTTAACATGTTCAGGAGTACTAGCAGATGCCGCTGCAATCGAATTTTGGAACCGCCATTTCGAAATGTGTTTCCGATCTTTCCGTATATGATCTTTGATCCCTACACTCAAATGGCAGTGATAGACCTTTAACGGTGCCCAATAAAGAGTCAAACAAAATACTCTTCTTTGAGTGGCGATTTGACAGTTCTGTTGTTCAGTAGTAGTAGTGCATATTTTATTTCAATGTCCTCAATATGACTTTCACCGTGCAATACTGTTGCGCGATTTATATTCCCTAGGGTATACACTGCCTTTAAATGTTGCCACATTAGTTTCTAATCCTACCATTCCACTGGTCAGTAGCCTAGTATCCTTTTTTGACAACATTGATTTTAGACCTTGAACTGGTATTCCTTTTACCTGGTCCATAATCGTGACCCGGTCATGTAGCCTACGTCTATATGTTAAGTCACCAAGGTGGGTCACTTCGGTGTGAAGAGTCAAATACCAATTGTGTCCCAGTCTAGTTTCATCTGTTTTCATGCCCCTTTTGTCTCCACGTTACGTCATACCTTTGTTTGGGATAACCTGTTCCTCACTGGTCTTACGCCTTTTCTCGGTAGTCAATGTTTACCTCAAGATACGTACTTCTGAACAGCAGCAATTGGGTAAAGAGTTTACTATGCCCACTAACCGTCACGCGAAGGAGAAGAAGAAGTAGTAGTGCAACAGTGCCCAACTAAAATAAAAACATAAGGACGGAGAGGGAGAAGAAGTAGAAGTAAAAACAGGAACATACGCCCTTTTCTTTTTCTCCCCAGTGAGGTATACACTACGGTAGAGTTACTTCTTTAATGTTACACTAATCATTTGCGAATTTTTCCATAGAGAGCCGTCGGTGAGTGTTCTGTTACTGTACCTTTAACCTGACATTTTCTATTCGTTGAAACTGGGAAAAGGTTTCGCTGGTTCTGAGATATTCATGGGTAAAACGAATCGGATTTGTAATGTTTCTTTAAAGATGCATGCTGATTTTTATCTTGTTCCTTTTAAACTCCCTTTGCAGTCTATTAAAATCTACTCCAGCCACCACGAAACAGGATTAATTGTGCACGACGCGTCACTCTTTTCTTTTTCGTTTTCATTTCGGCAATAAGCTATCATTTTCATACCTTATTTGATCTTTTTTTGGAGAGGGGGGGGGGGGGGGAAGAAGGCATTATCAATTGTAATTACTAACCTTGATCACTTCTACACCGGATATATGTGCTAAATTACATAAATATGTGTTTTTATTTATTTTTTTATTTAACAATCGCAGCCATGTTCGTCAGCGTATTTAGTATGCGAAACTGCTGCAGCGAGCGCTCACAACGAGGCGCACACATTGACGTTAATAGTTGCCAAGATGTCCCATTCAAAATACACCAGATGGCACACGTAACATAATTATGTGAGAAAAGGAATAATTGGTCTTCTGGTGTTTGTAAATAATGCTTGTATGAGGCAATGGAGCCAACTTCACTTTACCGCAATCCCTTGTAGCGAGGTTTGGCAACTGTCGGGACGAAAGATACTGATGAACTGAAATGGGTGTCTGGACTAAACCATTGGTCGTTACTTGGTTAGACTATTGTCTGGACGAAACCATTGGTCGCTACTTGGTTAGATGACTGTCTGAACGAAGATTAGGCCTACTGTTTGCACTACAAGCAAGGGGGTCTGGGGCGTAAGCCCTAGGTTAGGTTTGTTTTATATGTAGAACACTATTGGTTTGGAAGAAAATTATTATTGAAAGAACACAAAATAATTACAGTGGGGAAAAACCAATAACAAAAAAACACATATTCAATGTGGAGAAAACAAAACAAGAAACACTCCTTTCAGTCAATGCCGATTGAAATTACTTATAGTAGGGGAGGGTGGCCACAGTGAGACAGAAAAAAAAAATTTTTAGTATCGGTTACTACTGTCTTATTTTTCAATACGGGAGGCCTATATGAAAATGTCTTTATATACTGAAATATAAGTCGATTGTTGATCATCAATTTCATACCCGTAGAATTTCTAAAGCATCCACTTTTCCGTAAAAATAAAAAATTGTGAACATGTTGCAGCCGTCTCACTGTAGCCCACCCATGGTCCACACTGAGACAGATGATGGTCCACACTGAGACACAATGAAAAAATAATATTTTAACTGGTTAAATACATAGATAAACACTAAAACAAAGAATCAATGCCAGAAAACACTACAGCACATTCAGATTCCCAAAATTTACAGAAAATTTGAGATATGACTTTTGTCTTTTTGTTTTGCCTTATGCACAGGGAACCATCAACAGTGATCTGTTCTCTTTCGTGGGGACTGAAGCAATATCTGCAACTTCTGGGTTAAAAAAAGAACTGCCTATCATTTTTGCACTTTTTCTTAAGAATTTTTCTTCATAATTTCCATAATCTAAATCTCATTTCACTTCCCCAATGTAAAATCTTGAGTGTTTCCCTGAAAACTCAACCAGAACTAAGTCACCTTCCTTAGGTTTGCGAGCAAGTTGATGAAATGTTAGGAGCTCGATTTCATCATTATCTGATGAGCTGTCTGAATTAGAAGAATCATCATCATGGAAATGTCTGTAGCTAGGGCTGCCTTCTTGGATTTCAAGTTCCTTTGGCTGAACAAACTCTTCTTACAGCTCTTTTGATTATACTCTGCGAGTTGCCAGAATAGGATTGACAGTTCTCGCCTCGCCATGTGGTCAGGGAACAAGGTTGCCAAACAGTTAGAATAACAAGCGATCGCACTGTATAAGCTTGAGACACAGCTGACCAGGCAGTGACGCACATGGGTTGTAATATTGCAATGCAGAGTATTATGACATCAACTATGCGAACATGGATTGGTCACGAGGCAGAGAGGTGATGACTGATGTGGAACTTCCTGCCAAATGTCAATCCTATTGAGGCAGCTCACAGAGTATAGTTTTTATTTTATTTGTGGACTTAAGAGCAATTTTTTTCTTTCTGGGGTGTCAGTTGGAATGAAAGATCTCCCCTTTTCTCTCCTAGAAGTTGGCTCTGCCCTCTCCTCAGCTTTGGGGGTAGCTCCGTATATCTTTCTCACCGTCTCACTGTAGCCCACCGATTGCCCACCCTACTGTGTCTCACTGAGGCCCACTTGTGACATGTAAAACCAATTATGTTTACTATCTAACCTTCAATACTGAACAAGCTGACAATTCCAATAATTATTTAGTAATATGTATGTATTTCGACCATATCATATTCATTAATGTACAATGATACACATAACTATAAAAAACAACAACAAATGAAGAAAATTTTACTTTTCTTACTTCAAAAACAATGATGTTGTTTATCTCCTACATAACAAGCTTCTTTCAAAAAGTAAACAGGATCAAAATGTCTGCTACCAGGAGAGCCAACATCTAAGAAATACTAAAAAAAAAATCCCTCTCTCAAAAAATAGATTTAATGAGCTTGTCTCACTGTGGCCAACCTTCCCCTAATGAAACAGCTTGCTCAATCCATTGCGAACTGCTTCAAACTTGGCGCACTGTTAAGTGAACTCTGCGCTATTTTGTTTCATAGTACCGCGCATATACAAAGTAGTACCGTAAGTGCAGAGTTGGCAATACTGTACTAGTGCATAATTAATGGCAAAAATGGCGGACACAGCTGGAATTTCATCTATATAAGTCGTGATCACTGATCCTATTTGGGACGGCGGGTGGGTTATAGACAGCGGAGGAGTAAACTGATCAAGATGTCGTAGGCCCCTGGAAAGAATGACCAGCAAAAGTGACTTTTAGGCATGACCAGGATGAGATGTACAATGTCCTCCTATGGAATGAGGTTCAATTCTTTCTGTAGTGCATCTTAAAGATCGACCAGTGTGTCGGGATAGCGACTTCCACACGTCCCCACACATGTTCTGTCGGGTTAAGGTCTGGACTGTATGCAGCCCACACCATGCGCCCTATCCCAACAACATCCAAGTATTCACTCATACAGAGAGCAGCATGTGGCCGAACATCGTCATGCATTGGGACGAAGTTATCGATGGCAGGTGAAAAGGGCACCACATGATCCGTCATTATCTCTTCAGTATATTGGTGGGCTATGAGAGACCCATTCTCGATGAACACTAAACTCTGTATTTCGAAAAATGAACGTGAAGGATATGGTGAGAGCTTAGAACAGCTGAGCTGTGTTGCAAAATTTTTGTTGTTGTTGTAAATCTGCTGATTCAAATAATACACAGGGCAACACTTCGGACACCCTTATTGGTACAGTTATAAAGTCGATGTTGAGTCAATGCCGAGAAATCCACAAATAAATAAAGTACCCACCGAAGCCATGCTACCTGTCTACCTTTAACACTGGTAATCAATCCAATAAAAGCGACAATTGAGGACAAACACTCTACAGCTAATACAAAGTAATCTGAAGAATTCATTAGAACTGGGAAAGGATTTGCCATGCAATAAGCAATTATTATTGAGGATCACATGGGCACCTGCAGGATATTTTTCAGGGAGGGGCCAAGAAATTTTTTCATTTCATTAGCTACCTGTCACTAGGTGATGATGAGACGTACCACCCCCCACCCGCAATTTTCGTTTCTTTTCTTACTTGCTTCGTGATAGGCATATTCATTATTTGGCTGCTCTGAAACCGCTGGGTACCGTACTTTTTATGGCATGAATGGGAGGAATAGGTTTCGTTCAGAGTTTTTGTCCATAGAATTCGCTTTTCTTTATGAATCATCATCATGTTCATTTCTTAAAAACGGGCGAAAAGTAGTTGTATCACCATGTAACGACAAAAATTACAATCAAGCAGTTCATTAGAATGTTAATGTTCATCCAGTTCGACGATTTTCTAAATAACTGGAGATATTTTGAAATAATCCGAAATTACTAAGTTAAATAGAACTGTGGAATTATCCCTACATTTAAATCAGTTAACTATCAGAACCGGTAACTTCAATTTATGAAATAAACTGGTGTGACAATGAACAATCAAAATATTCTCGGGATTCCAGGGGGGGGCACGGCCCCTCCCTGCAGGCGCCCATGGATGATCATCCTTCAAGATGAAAGATCGTTTGATAAGGTATTTTGGCTAATTCATGTACTGTAGAGAATGTTATCGTTCATATTTCGTTCAGTGCTACCCCATGACCAGAGCTGGGTCTCGTGGTCTAGTTATTGTCCTCTCTGAATCTCTTAACAGTTCAGTATAAGGTTGGATAAGACGTACCTAACATGGCTGCTAAGTAACATAAACTGTGTCCATCCTGCACTAATGCTACAGCCCTTGGCGCATTTACAGGACTAAGAGCCTCCACAGAAATTCCAATACCTCACATAAGAGGCAAAACTGACAGCATTAAACAAGGCTGATTGCCTACTGAAGTATGCAGCATGACAATTAACGACAATAAAGCACAAAATAACTGACTGTTGACTTTGCTGAAAAATGGCTCATAAACTGCTTAATTAGAGGCCTGATGGCAACAATCAAAAAGTGACCCAGAACATTGGTTAAAACCAGGGACGTAAAACTCCTCGCAAACGTGGGTGGGTCTAATTTATAAACTGTGGTTGTCACCTACCAGGGGATTTTTTTTTTTAGTTTAAGTCTTTAAAGCTTGTAATTACATGGTAATGTAGGCCTAACTCTACATTAAAAAAAATCAAGATGTTTTTTATTGATTACTAACTATACCCAGCATGCGTTGCAATGCCAATCAAAGACAGAAAGGAAGATAATAATAATTATGGTTCGGAAGTTTAAGACCTAAAGAAGTACAAAATATGCCCTAAAAACTAGCTAAATATGACCTAAAAATTATGAAATATGACATGCATTTTTAGGAGAGGTAGAGTATCACTAACATACAGTAAACGTCATAAGTGCCCAGACGTGATCAGCGATAATACACCAGACACATTTAATCATACAAACTGACAGAGAGATACAGTACATTAAAATTTTCAACATTCATTTAGTATCATATCCTTGAGATGCAGTTCTTGCTCGGTTTTCCTAAAAGACATAACATGGCATTTCCTTGTTTGCTAATTGCTTCTGAGCTAAATATATCTACTGGAGTGACATCCTATTGAAAGGCGGATGCACACTATCGTCATGTTCCGTGACCTCATGCGTTCAGTGTCGCAATCTAACTCGTCCAGAAAGAAGTGCTAAAAGACGTCCGTCAAGGAGTGCCTTCTTGGAATCAGGTCTTCTAAACCAGCTATCTGCCTGTTCTGGGAAAAGAAAGAAAAATATACTGTATCTACTACACTATTCGGAAATCCTGTGTTTGAAACTCGACACAGATAACACGTACCTTGTTAACGACGCCTAAATTTAAACAAAAATTCTGAAATTATGACCAAATATGACCTTATATCACTAAAATATGACCAAATATGACCAAAACAATAAAAATGGCCGAAATATGCATTTATTGGCAACATCAAATTGCTTTAAACGTGGTCAGGGACCCGTCATTCAAACTTATTTATCAGATTTCGGGTAAAATGAGCTCAGGAAAAAAATATGACTTTTCCTTAACATTCGAACCTTAATAATAATGTTATTACCCGGTGAGTTAGCCGTGGTCATTACGGCATGACTGCTGGCAGTCGCTCACATCCGGGAGGCGAGGGGGTTCGAATCCCACCGCCGGCAACCTTGAAGATGGTCTTCTGTGGTTTCCCATCTTCCTTCCAGGCAAATGCCGGGGTTGGTCCCTAACTATAGGCCACAGCCGCTACCTTCCAACCCCTCGACCTTCCATCCCAACTTTCCTCCCCGACGGTACTTGTAGCTCACCCATTGGGTGTCCGTCTCGAAGCAGCTACAAAACTGGCGAGCCGAACATGTCCTCGGATACTCCCGGCACTAAAAGCCATACGCTAAAAAAAAAAAAATGTTATTGGTTTTACGTCCCTTTTAACAACTGCGGCTTTTAGAGACGCCGGGGTGATGGCCTGAAGGGGATCTTTAATGTGCCAGTAAATCTACTGACACGGCCCCCTCGCATTTGCGCACCCTCAAATGCCAACTGGCTGTGCCAGGATTCGATCCTGCAACTTTAGTTAAAGCAGGCAAGAACGTTGCCGCTGAGCCACGCAGCCAGCCCAAGAAAGGAAGAATAAAAAGAAGTGTTTGAATTGTATTTTCGTTTACCGAAGTGCCTTTGGATAAACAATATTCTTTGTTTTTCTGTCTGGTGCATATATAAATAAGTCCAAAGGTTTTCCGATGAGTGAGCATGCCACATACAGCTAACCATGTGAGCATTTGTTGAAAGTACTCATGCGTCATCTAATGTAAAATGGATTTACTTATTCAGAAACAATAGTGGGAGTGTACACAACAACTCACCAAAGTTTCATTACAATTGGCGGAATTATATATGAACGCTTACGGGACTCTCCTGAAACGATTCGCTGCCCAACACTCATTTGTTGGAACTACTTGTATGCTACCTACTATCAAATGGTTATTCTAATTCAGAAACCTTTGCGCCAGTGTGCACAACAACTCACCTAAATTTCATCGCAATCGGATGAATGGCATATGAACGCATACAGGACTTCGTAGAAACGATTCGCGCACCGTCATACTCGTGCACTACCTATTGTGAAATGGATTTACTAAGCCATAAACTTTCCTTGGAATGTACACAACAACTCACCAAGTTTCATCGCAATTGGATGAATGGTATATAAACGCATACGGGACTTTGTTGAAACTATTCGTGTGCCGTTGCTCATTTGTTGAATTTGTACATATTGTAAGAACCTTTCCTGAAGTGTGCACAACAATTCACTAAAGTTTAATAGCAATCTGATGAATGGTATATGAATGCATAAGGGACTTGAAAAGATTTGCACTCCATGGAAGGTTTCTAACTTAGTAAATCCATTTCACAGGAGGTAGATTCAACAAATGAGCGACGAAGTTTGAAGCGTTTCAACAAGGTCCCGTATGCATTCAAATACCACACGTGAACGTTTAAACTAAGCTCCGTATGCGTTCATATACCATTCATCCGATTGCGATGAAACTATGGTGAGATATTGTGTACACTTACGTGAGGGTTTCTAACTTAGTAAATCCATTTCACAGGAGGTTGCGCACGAGTACATTCAACAAATGAGTGACGACGCGCGAAGCGTTTCAATAAGGTCCCGTATGCGTTCAAATACCATTCGTCCGATCGTGATGAAACTTGGGTGAGAAAATGTGTACACTCCAGGGGGAGGCTTCTGGATTAGTAAATCCATTTTACCATAGGTAGCGCACGAGTAGATTCAACAAATGAGCGACGACTCGCAAACGTTTAAACTAAGCTCCGTATGCGTTCATATACCATTCATCCGATTGCAATGAAACTATGGTGAGATATTGTGTACACTTACGTGAGGGTTTCTAACTTAGTCAATCCATTTCACAGGAGGTTGGGCACGAGTACATTTAACAAATGAGCGACGACGCGCGAAGCGTTTCAATAAGGTCCCGTATGCGTTCAAATACCATTCGTCCGATTACGATGAAACTTGGGTGAGATGTTGAGTACACCCTACGGAAGGTTCTGACTTAATAAATCCATTTTACAATAGGTAGCGCACGAGTAGATTCAACAAATGTGCGATGGCGCAAGAATCGTTTCAACAAAGTCCTGTAGGTGTTCATATACCATTTATCCGATTGCGATGAAACTTTGGTGAATTGTTGTGTACACTCCAGGAAAGTTTTCTGGCTTAGTAAATCCAGTTTTTAGTAAGTAGCGCATGAGTAGATTCAACAAATGAGTGATGGCATGCGAATCGTTTAAAGAAAATCCCGTAGGCGTTTTTATGTCATTCATCCGATTCCGATGAAACATTGATGAGTTGTGTACACGCCAGGGATGGTGTTCAACTTGGTAAATCCTTTTTTCAATATTGGTAGCGCACGAGTAGATGTAACAAATGAGTGACGACACGCGAAGCGTTCCAACAAAATCCCGTATGCGTTCATATACTATTCATTGATTGCGATGAAACTTGATGAGTTGTTGTGTACACTTACGTGAAGCTTTCTAACTTAGTAAATCCATTTCACAGTTGGTAGAGCACGAGTAGATTCAACAAATGGGTGACTGCGCACGAATCATTTAAACAAAATCCCGTATGCGTTATATGCCATTTGTCCGATTGTGATGAAACTTTGGAGAGTTGTTGTGCACGCTCTCACGAATGTTTCTAGATTAGTTAATTCATTTCACGATAGTTTAGAGGCAGTTAATAGAAATTGAAAAAAATATTGTGTATCCAAAAGCACTTTGATTGGCAGGACAACTAGTATGAATATAAGTATTTCATGATTTAGTTGTGTGTAGCACAGAATGTTATCAGTGATTCGGTCCTTTGCTTGTTGCAAAACATTGCATGGTATCTGTCACATAGCCCACCACAGCGTTTGCACACGTTAAAGTCCCAGAGAGTGGAATTGAGCTTTCTGAAATATCAGGTGATGAAAACCATGTATTGCAAACCTAATCATCACATGTTTGAGGTCATTGTTTGGGTTTTACCAATCTTGTATGATCATAGCATCAATGGCAAAGAACTCTTCCCAGATTTCTTCTCTGTTTGATGCGCGTTCCATCATGACCATTTTGTACTTGGCTGTTAGATGAGAGTAGAAATTTTTGCCTTATTCCTTTTAAGTAGAATGGTTCCCTTGCCAATATATACACCAAGCGTGAGGGATTATACTTGGAGACACATAAAGCTTTCTTTAGAAAGGATGCTTCGACTTTTTGTGGGTTTGACAGTTGATCTTTTGTTAGGTATGGCCAGATGTTTTCTATTCCGTAAGTGGCGACAGGTGACACTTTAACATTGAACAATTGTGCTGCTGTTTTTAATAACAATTTTCTCAGGTGTTTTATGCTATTGGCTGCGCTGACTCTGTCTATAATGGAAATGCAAATTTGTCCCCACCTGTTTGCATAATTATTCCCAAATATTTTACATGTGTCACTACAGCTAGAGGATTTGATCTGTGGAAGAAAGTCGCCTGCTTCTTACCTCTTCTAGTCACTGTCTTTTCTTCGTTAATACACATCTCGTTATTCTCTGCCCATTCTGCTAATTTATCAAAAGAGGTTTGCAAATCCTCAGTCGATGTCATAGCCATCACAATGTTGTCTGCATAGATATAATGTGGTAATTGTTGTAATGTCATAATGTTTAGATAGATAGATAGATAGATTTTTATTTATTCCATTTGATCAAATACATGCATTCAATACATTTTTGATATAGGACACGTCAGAATTTACATGCATAAAATAAAAGAACTAACAGGTATATATTACTAAGATTATAACTATTTATAACTTATTATAATATCAAATCTTAATAGATACAATCTTATTGCACAACTATTTACACCTCACTCTATTATCATAATATGAAAACTTAATTCTATAAATACAACAACATACAGCTAGGTATTAAAATTAAATTAAAAAAGTAAAATATAGTTATAGATTCCATCACTCCTATACGCTAAAATATTCAACTACTGAGTAAAAACAATGGCACTGCAGATAAGCTTTCAACATTCTATCAAAGGTTTTTATTTTTGGGGCCAGTTTTATATACTGGGGTAGTTTATTGTATAATTTAACTCCAGTGTGAAAAGTTCCTTTTTGATATATGCTTGTGTGTGTGTGTGAAATATGAATGTTTTGATTTTGTCTTGTGTTATGCCTATGAACATCATTGTTTGTTTTAAGAAAAACATCTTTATTCATTAAATTCTTTTTAAAAAACATAATACTTTCAAAGATATATATGCAGGGCAGTGGGAGAATGTTTAAATCTTTAAACAGAGGTCTACATGATTCTCTAGAGTTTACATTTGCCATAATTCTAATCGCTCTCTTTTGTATCCGAAACGTGCTTAGTACATCTGGCGACATACCCCAAAATATGATCCCATATCTTAAGTATGAATGGAAATAAGCAAAATAAGTATTTCTTAATGTGTGCATGCTAGTGCAGGTTTTCAAAATACGTAACGCAAAGCACATCGAGTTCAGTTTAGTATTCAGATATTGTATATGTTTATTCCATTTCAAGTCTTGTTGTATCCATAGTCCTAAAAACTTTATTTCTGATTTATTTTCTATTTGATGACCATTTAATGTTATATTGGGCATCGCAGGATTCCTATTCTGTATAGTGTGGAAATTTAGACATACTGTCTTTTTATAGTTTATTATGAGGCGATTATCTTGTGACCATTTGGTTAACTCTCCTGTAACGGAGTCAGCAGACTGCTGTATGACCTGTTTAGTTTCACCTTTTATTACGAGTGTTGTATCGTCCGCAAACAAAATTTCCTTATGTGAATGAACGTTCTGTGTTATATCATTTATATATAGAAGAAAGAGTAGTGGGCCCAAAACCGATCCCTGGGGTACTCCAAATTCAATAATTCCCTCATTGGACAATGTTTCATTAAGTAATTTGGTTCCATCATCCTTGTGTCTCAAGCTTACTATTTGTTTACGCCTTGTTAAGTAAGACTCTATCCATTTATTAGCTAGACCTCTAACACCGTATTGATTTAGTTTGGTAAGGAGGATTTTATGGTCAACTACATCAAATGCTTTCGATAAATCCAAGAATAGGCCAGTTACATGTTCCTTATTGTCAATTAATTTCAGTATACTATTACTACATTCGTAAATTGCTGTCTGTGTAGATTTTTCCGTTCTAAATCCATGTTGTGAGTTTGATAATATTTTATTTTTTTTCTATGAAACTTATCAGTCTCTTATACATAATTTTTTCCACAATTTTTGCAATACCAGTTGGTAAGGTAATAGGACGATAGTTATCTAATTCATCTTTTGAACCGTTTTTGTGCACTGGAATTACTTTTGATAACTTCAAAATATCCGGGTAAGTTCCTGAGAGAATTGAACTGTTTATTAAGTGCGTAAGTGGATTTATTATATTTTCTGCACATTTCTTTAAAATTGCATCAGGGATGCCATCAATGCCAGCACAGAATTTATTTTTTAGCTCTTTTATAACTATTCTTACCTCTTCACTTGTGACATGATTTATAAATAAAGAATCACTGCATATATTTATTTTATTATTAGAATTTAGTGTATTTACCTGTGATTTATTTAATAATTTTTGCGGAATTTCCAGAAAATAGTCATTAAAAGTGTTTGCTATTTCCTCTGGATTATTAATCACTTTATTATTTCTGGTCAGTGTAATGTTCCTTTGTATTTTAGCAGATTTTCCAGTTTCTTTCTTTATTACGGACCACATCGCCCTGTTTTTATTAGATGATTGGGAAATAAAATTATCATTATGCATTTTCTTTGCTAGTCTTATTACCTTATTTAATATGCTAGTGTATTTTTTGTAGTATAAATTGAATTCAGGTGTTGTGTGGTATTGTTTATATAATTTGTGTAGAAATTTCTTTCTTTGACATGAATTTATAATCCCTGTTGCTTGACACAAGGTTAGAAATAGTTTTCATCTAACAGAAAATATATACTCTTTCACTTTTTTTTTTTGCTAGTAAGTGTATTTGGCTGGCAAAAATACTCATTCAGTTCTCAACCATAGCTATGAACTATTCATTGTAAAAAAGTTCATGCAAAGAAAAGTAGCAAATTCCTGAACAACAGTACTGTATTGCGAACATTGGGTTCGGTGTGCTTTAATGTTGTTGTATATTTAACTGAATGTTATCTTCAAAACCTTTCTATGAATCATCAAATTTAATATTCATCAATGGCATACAATTTTACAACCTGTATAAACATCATATTGAAAATTTATGTGCAACCACCATCTTGAAAATGGAAGATATTAATCTCCATCTGCTATGATTAAATCACAGCTGGAATGTGCTACAAGTGTTTGTGATTCTCGTAAGAATCATCTCACAAAGTAGATAAATGGTGTACAAAGATAAACATCTCATTTTGTCTAGTGGATTCATAGTCGTAATATCAAAAGTTGGTCTTGACTGTGAGCTGTGAATTGTCAAGTTAATTGTACAGTCTTACCATAAACTCTTCATTCTTGTGACATCCTGCGTGCAGTCTTGTCTGCTCCTAATATCAGAATTGTGTAGACAACATTTCATTTTATCTGTTTGAGCTCAGCTGGCTTCACAGATCTACTTTCAAAATTACAACTTCAGGTGTAAGAGTTAGGTACAGAATAAGATACCAGACTTACTAATAATATTTCCTTTTAATTCCATAGGCTATGGTTCAGTTCTGTGAAATCTGTGGTGTATCTTCAAACGATGTGTGGAACTGCCGAGATGAAGTAGTTAGGTTCCACAAGTTTCCAGTGCACAGGGAAGTTATTTGCAGGCAGTGGAAGCAGATTGTAGCAAAGCCAAAGGTGGATAAACTGACTCTACGGCAACTGGCACACCGATTTGTCTGCTCCAGGCACTTCAAGCAACAAGACTATATGGGAACAGGGGCCAGAAAACTGCATCCTTTTGCTGTTCCAGATGGAGGTAAATTTTGGTTTTAAACCTTCAAGAGATCTTGTAGATGTGGTAGCTTGATAAAATTTAACAAGTGGTTTCTCAAATGTGGTTGAGAGCAGAAGTATATATTAATTTCAATATAGTCCAAACCACTCTCGAAGTTATATTTCTTGTAAGGTAAGGATGGAAAAGTAGGTTTATGAGACTATTTGTGCCTCCTGACCCCCTTAGGCTATAACATTTGAATGGTTGCACCAAATTCTACTAAACTTGGTGTGCATCAGACCCTGCTTAGGATCATCTATGTTTTTCAAATTATCAGGTGTGCTAATGCTACCAACTTCAATTAAGATTTTATGTAAAATTGTTCTATTTACACGTTGGCTGACTTAAGAACACTTTACATACATTCTAACAGGCAACACTGAAAAATGGCTTCTAAGTTTTCAATTCAAATAAAATGCCATTAAAAATTTGGCACACGAGTCCAATCAAGTAACAATACAAAGTTTTTAAAGTTCATGCAGCTAGCAATGAAAAATAGCTTTTTTTTTTTTTTTTTTTCAAAATTCCATAACAACAGTATTGCCCACATTGCTTTTGGTGTAGAATGTGGTGTAGTTAACTGAATGTTATCATCAAAACCTTTCTATGAATCATCAAATTTAATATCCGTCAATGGCATACTACTTTACATTCTGTATAGAGATCATATTGAAAAATTATGTGCAACCACCATCTTTAATTTGGAAAATAATAATCTGGATTACTCAGTGTATATATAAGATTTAAGTCATTTTTTTCAGTGTTGCCTTTGTTATGTAATCAAAAAATTGCTTTTCAGTCGTTCTAATTAAATTAGATGAGGTTTAACAATTATTTATCACACTTACAGTACTACATACATTTGAGCCTGTTTTGAATTTCAGCATCCAGTCTAGTCTGCAAACAAGTCGAACAAGTCGCCTCCATGATCCTCTATTTGCAGCTAGCACTGCGGCCTCCTTTGCTTCTACACCTCTCACTTTGAAATCGTTCAAAACTGAATCTAACCATCGCCCCCTAGGTCTAGCTCTGCTTCTCTCTACAGCCGAACTCGTTAACCTCTTAAGTACTCTCTCCTCCCCCATTCTCTTCACAAGGCCCCACCATCTTAGCCAGCTCATACGAACAGCTTCATCTAGCATGTTCATTTCTAACTTAGCATTTATTTCTTCATTATAAGTACCTTCCTGCCATTGCTCCCATCTATTTGTCCCAGCAATCATTCGTGTTGATATGAGATTTAGTTGTAATGTACACCAAATTGCAACAGCAATGGCCTATTACTTCTCGGGCTTTGTGCTGAGAATGAGCTCTACATCACCAACACTCATTTCCGACTACCCGACTGCTACAAGACCACATGGATGCACCCACGATCCAAACACTGGCACATGATTGATTATATCATCCCCCGACAACGTGACAAGAATGACGTCCCAATCACAAAGGTTTCAAGAAATGTTGATGACTGTTGGACAGACCACCGACTCCTGATCAGTCGACTCAGGTTTTCTATCCAAAATCGACCACTCACCCACTCCATGAATCCACCCAAAAAAAAGCTCAACACCTCAAGGCTGTACGATGGAACTGTTGCGGATGGATTCCGAAGAACTATTCAAGAACAGCTAACCCTCCATCCATTCAACAGGGAGGTTGATGGTGAATGGACCACGCTTCAGAAAATCATCACACAATCAGCAGAAGACACTATTGGTTTTGAGAAAAAGGGGAGACATGACTGGTTTGAGGAAAATCATGAAGAAAAACTGAAACTAATCAGTGATAAAAGGGAAGCCTACCTTTCCCTTACACGAGACACATCTTTTACAGAGAAACTAAACCATCTCCGCGAACTAAAACAGAAGCGTCAAGCTGAAATCCGGAAGATAAAAGACAACTGGCGGCACGAAATGGCTGAGGAGCTCCAGAGATATTCAGACAGCAGAGATCTACGCAACTTTTACGCAGGTCTAAAAGAGTTATATGGACCCTTTCACTCCTCTCAGGAACACTGAAAGGTGCTGGTGATACCACCATTCTCACCAGCACTCAAGAAGTTTTGGATAGATGGAAGGAACACTTCAGCACTCTTTTAAATCGTAGCTCCACTGCAGCTGAAGACTTTCTGCGCCTTGTCCCTCAACATCCGCCTGAACCTTGGATGGCGATGCTCCCACACTTCCAAGAGTTTGTCAAAGCCTTGAGCAGTCTGAAACCAAGGAAGGCCCCAGGACCAGACAACATCCCTTTGGAACTCATTCAAAGCGGAGGCCTACCCCTGAAAACCAGACGTTTTCACCTTATCCTTCTGATCTGGGAAACACGAAAAGTACCTGCTGATTGGAAAAACGCCACCATTGTTACCATCTTCAAGTAAGTCGACCGAAGTATCTGTGGGAACTACCGCGGTATCTCCCTTCTCTCTATAGTGGGAAAAATCTTTGCTAGAATCCTCTTGAATCGACTACACACCATCTCAGAAAGAATGCTTCCCGGGGAACCATTGACATGATCTTCTGTGTAAGACAGCTGCAGGAGAAATACCGGGAGCAAACGAAACCTCTGTTCTTAGACTTTTACGATCTAGAGAAAGCCTTTGATACTGTTCCCAGAAATGCCATGTGGTTGGTTTTAAGGCGCTTTGGATGTCCTGAACATTTTGTTGGACTGATTCAAGCTCTCCACGATGGTATGGCTGGACAGGTACTTTATCAGAATGACATCTCCTCTGAATTCTCCATTACCAATGGGCTCAAGCAAGGCTGTGTTCTTGCACCTCCACTTTTTGCTCTGTACCTGGCGGCCATGCTATATGAGACATCGTCTGCGAACATCCCTGGCGTGGAGATTAGATATTAGTATGATGGAGGGCTATTCAACCGAACCAGGCTCCGCTCCAAAAGATTAACCTCTACCATCTTGGTTACAGAATTGTAATACGCCAACGCTTCACCAGCCCTCTCAGCTGAAGAGTTGCAACAATCCGTTAATTGCTTCGAGAGAGCATAGGCACGTTTTGGCCTGACCATAAACATCCGGAAGACCAAAGTGCTGGTTCAACCTGTCCCTGGAACCTCCACTCCTGACTTTGATATCACCATCGCTGGCACTTCCTTGGAACGAGTTGAGCACTTCTTACCCAGACTAAACTTGTGTGGAGCTAAATTTCTAGGTTAGATTTCGTTGTAACGCTCTATCAAAGTTCCAACGTTCACCACTAGGTATCATTGATATCTGGTAGCGAAAGTTGGAACTACTTGAAATTGAACGGAACTTGTAGCTCACCCTAGTGGTGTCCGCTTGAAGCAGCTACAGCCTCTGGCGAGCCGAACATGTCCTCGGACACTCCCGGCACTAAAAGCCATACGATAAATAAAATAAATAAGCACTGGCAAGAGACCAACAGGTGCACCTTGGAAACGTTTTAAAGATCAGCTCAAAGAAACCTTCAAAAATGTATCTATCAATCCAGATACATGGTGTACCCTTGCGGAGGACCGCTCTCGCTGGCGCAAATCCACCTTCGACGCTGTTCTAAGTTTTGAACAAAATCATCAAAGACAGGAAACGGAAGCTCGTCAGAGAAGAAAACTCCGCCAAACACTTCCACGTCCACCCCCTACCATCAGATGTGACGTATGCAACCGCATGTTCTACGCAAGGATCGGCCTGCTGAGTCATCAGGGCATCTCCATCGTGCGGACACGAGAGCTTAGGAGTGCAGGGAAGAAACGAACACTCGGATACGAGTATCGGCTGATGATGATGACACCAAATTAACTGAGGAAGATCACACGTTTGATTGAAACAAGTCCTAAACGATCTTGATATAACATAGTTGTATTGATAAGTGGAATAAAATCATAAGTTATAAGTATTAAAGGCATCATTATGACTAGTTTTATAGCTGTTTCAGTAACAGTGAAATATTGGCCACTTATCAAGGGCACACACAATACTGCAGATACCACAATGCCACACGTTACCTGACAAAGTATTCTACACACCCCAAGTACAGGGGACTAAATGACATGATGTCCAAGGCCCTCAAATTAAAAGCTTGTAGTTTAACGTGACCGTTAATCTTGAGATCATGAGCCACGGGACCTCCTTTTTACGTGGAATCCGAACCACAGGACATGGCATTTCACTTCGAAAATCTCACATGCATTGACCGGGAATCGAACCCGGACCGCCTTGGTGAGAGGCATACAGCTAGACCGCTGAGCCACCACGCCCCCATCCCTCAAATTAACTGACAATAACTACTAAACACTTCAAGACTAAAATCTGGCACCCCAGCATCTTTAAAGCCATATAAATTAAAATAGATGTTTAACCCTACACATAATGATAATGAAGACGATGATCATCAATTCATTATCATTGTAAGAAACATGGCTCAGGTGGGATGGCCACATCACGATAAGCAATGAAAATTCAATAGCAAAAACAACTCTCTGCTATGACCCACTTGGAAATTGACCCTTGTTGTCATCATTAAGGTAATGTGAGATTCCTTGAAC
Source organism: Meconema thalassinum (assembly GCA_946902985.2). Taxonomy (NCBI): domain Eukaryota; kingdom Metazoa; phylum Arthropoda; class Insecta; order Orthoptera; family Tettigoniidae; genus Meconema; species Meconema thalassinum. The sequence continues at coordinate 223,830,982 of OX336391.1, forward strand.
TTTAAATGTATTTCATGTGTTCTTGCATAAGAAAGGTTGTTATTGATAGCATATTATTTTCGTTGCAGGGTTTCTGATCCCAGCCTTTGTGCCAGTTCATTCAACCATCACAACAGAGTCTATGTGGGAGGAAGATGCATGTGGAGTCTCTGACATGGTCAGTTTTTCTAAGTCATGGTATTGTAGAACCAGATCTGGGAAGTTAGAAATTACAAAAACAGAATCGCTTGTGACTGACTTTTTCAGTATTTTCTACTTATAATTGATACATTTTCAATTCAGTAAATTTTACTTGCAATCTACTGCAATAATGTTTTCAGTAATTACTTTCCTGTATTTGAGGAGTTTGGGTGTAAACCATAGTGTGACATTTTGATCAAAATCAAGATATTCCATGTATAGCAGGTCATTAAGGGCCGAAAGGGCCCCGCCCACCCAGGGCCATTAGGTCGTGTGTCACACAATCTGTTTTATTAATGTCTTTAAAAATTACTTTAAATTGCAGATATTCTACTAAAGTGTTTTTCCCTTCTCAAATCTCTAAAAGGAATTCAGTATACATAATTCATCCCTAACTTAAGTTCCTGACTGTCTGGTACGGTGTATTGTAACAGCGAGTGCCGCTCTAGAGAACCTTCCTTGTAAAGTATATGCAGTGAAGTGCCAGGTGAGAAAACACTGTCTTGATTGCGAATTCTTCTGTGCTATGAAAGGATTTTTCTTTCTCTTCAAGGGTCAGGAGAATTTGCAATAACATTCTGTTGGAGTGAAATATAAGATCTCTCCATTTCACTTCCTGCTTCTGTCTCTGTTTGAAGGTCACACTAGATTACCGGAGATGGGTTCATCCCATACTCTTAAACAAACAAGCAAGCTTGTAGTTTAACGTGACCGTTAATCTCGAGATCATGAGCCACGGGACCTCCTTTTTACGTGGAATCCGAACCACAGGACATGGCATTTCACTTCGAAAATCTCACATGCACTGACCGGGAAATACTCTTAAACAGGTAGCCATTGTTCACAGCCTGCTTAAGTTAAAATTTTACACAAACATATGTTTATACATTTTCAGTTGTCTGGTGTTCCAAGTACAGTACATGTCTGTTAGGGAGTTCTGTGAATAAAGTTGATTTCTGTAAATTAATGTGTTTTTAACTTTTGTGGTACATAGTTATTTAATATGCTCATTGTTTGCGACATAGGCAAATGAATTAAGTTGAGTATTTAATAACAATTCCATTTACTTCTATAACTCTCAACACAAAGTTAGAAATAAAGAAATTGTAACTCGTCAACCAAGGTGATAGATAAATTTGCTGCATCCAAGTACAGGAGTGGAGAATATGTTCACAAAGTACATTAAGTTACTGTATTCTTTTAATATTGTGTAGTGTTTGTACATTAAGTTACTACCGTATTTGCTCGCGTATATCTCACACTTTTTTTCCTGAAATTTCAACTTAAAAATGGGGTGCGAGATATACGCGAGCTGAAAATACGAGTGAAATTTGTCGGTGCGAGATATACGCGGGGAATTTCCGTATTCCCGAAAAAACACAAAATTTTCATTATTGAAACAAGGCAACTGGTATACGGTACTCACCCTATTCATTATCACTGCCGTCACTGCTACCGATCTCCGAGGTACTCTCGCGTGCATCATTCTGGTCATCATCCCACACGGCTTCATCCTGACTTCCGTCCAATGCATTTGCGATGCCTGTCTTCAAGAAGCTCTTCACAACAATGTCCAGCGACACCATAACCCACGCCCGTATAACCCAATCACACACGAGTTCAACTGACTGCCTCTTTATTTTGCCTGCTGGCGTCAGGTTGTGGTCCTCTCCCGCCATCCATTCGGCGTACAATTTATGCATGTTGTCCTTGAAGGGTTTATTGACGGAAACATCTAAGGGCTGAAGACAATGTGTGAGTCCACCAGGAATTACAACAAGATCCGTTTTCATTTCTTGAAGACGTTTCTTCGTGTCTTCCACCAAGTGTCCGCGGAAACTGTCCCACACTAGCATTGCCGGGCGTCGAAGCAATGCCCCTGGCCGTGCTCCCCACACTGTACGGACCCAGTCCTGGATAAGAGCTATATACATCCATCCTTTCTCTTGCACGCGAACATGAATGCCTTTGGGAAACTTCGCTTTAGGCATTGTTTTTCTTTTAAAAATAACATATGTTGGCAATTTTCTTCCGTCCGCGGTTACTGCTAGCATGACTGTGCAGCGTTGTTTCTCACACCCAGTTGTACGCACAAGGACGCTAGATTCTCCCTTCTTGTTTATGGTAGTGTTCGATGGCATGTCGAAGTTTATCGGAGTCTGATCTGCGTTGCCGATTTGAGATAGCAGGTAATTGTTCCTCTTCCGCATTGCTATCACATGACGATGATACTCGATAATTTTGTCATTGAAATCACTCGGCATTCTCTGACAGAGAGATGTTCGCCTTCGCAGACACAAGCCCTTTCTTTTCATGAACGTACGGATCCAACCCCGGCTCGCTTTTAGATCCGAACAGCTGATACCGCGTTTATTCGCTAGTTCGCGCGCTTTAAAATATAGCATCTCGTGCAAGATACTATAGCCATCAGTTCGTAACTCCGTGACGTAATTAAGCAACTCGTCTTCAAGCTCAGGAAACTTACCAGTTTTTGGCCCTCTGAATGCTTGACGTGTTCGGTTGGTGGTTTCTAGCGCAGCTTTCTGTTTACGCCAGTAGCGAAGATTAAACTCAGTCACACTGAATTCTCATCCAGCAGCTCTATTACCATGTTCTTCTGCGTAGTTTATCACTTTGAGTTTAAACCCAGCCGTAAAACTTCCACGTTTCTCCATAACTTCGACGTACGCAAGAAAACAAGCACACTTAACTGAAAAACAACAGTGGAACGCGGAGTCAGAGTACCGGTACTGATGTCTACAAGGCAACTGACAGACGACAATAAAGGAAACCTCTGCCGCCAAAACGAACAATAATATGCGTATTGATGACTGTTGTGGCGCGCTAATCGCTAATTCAAACGTGTACGTGGCAGCGCAGCGTCTCGATTCCTAATCGGCTCGCATCGGACAAGTTCGGATCAACTCGTCGTTGCTCGCTCGTCCTGTTAGTATCGCTTCGGGTAAGTTCCTGGACAATGACGACTGTTGTGGTGCGCTAAATCGAACGTGTTTATACCTCAAGGTTATTACGGTCATTTATATGACGGCGTCAAAAATGAATGCGAGATATATGCGAGTACTTTTTTTCCCTGAAATTTCAACTAAAAAAATGGGGTGCGAGATATACGCGGGGGCGAGATATACGCGAGCAAATACGGTATATTCTTTTAATATTGTGTAGTGTTTGTACATTAAGTACCTCATTTGCCACCGAGGTTGACACCTCATTGCAAATAAAGTGATTTTGATTTTGAATTTTGAAAAAATAAGGAGCTGTGTGAGTACAGATTTTAATGCATGAACTATTTATTAAAATTTGTTTCAAATGTGTTATGTGGAATGATATTGGCAATAATAAATGTCAATTATAAAACTGTTAAAAATGACACATCATCGGACCGAGCCTGAAGTTTTAGTCCGGAGCTGCCTCTGAGCCGAACTATCTAGTATAAGCAGTACCTGAAATTGAAATAAAGACATCAGCACTGTGTATCTATGATAACTACCATTTGGTGCATGTACACTGTTAAGACAAAGACGACCAAGACAAAATGAGTGATTTGCTACTTACTATGGTTTACACCCGAACCCCTCTTTTGTTACATCACAAGAGGGTGATGCATTATTTTGTTGGATATGGTAACAATATCTATCTGTGGATTGAAGTATGATCTTGTGAATGATGAATTTGTATTTTATCAAGTGTATACATACTGTAATTTATGTATTTACCAGCAACCCGACCCGGCTTCGCCCGGAAACAGTTATGAATGCATTACGTGATAAGCGTTTTTTTTTTCCAATGTCAATGAACAACGACCAGTATCCGTTTTGTGTCTCGGCATGATGGGTTAAAATCACTGACTGGACTATTAGTTATATTATCATGGAGATGCATGTGCAACAAATTCTTGTCAGACGTAATTTAAGAATGGCGAGGTGCATGAAACACAAATCCCCCTTCCGTCCAATCTTAACTTGACTGTGAATTTTGCGGAACGAAAATTTCACAGGCGTAATGAAGAAAACCCGAGTTGCACTCCCAGGGAAACTCCAAACACAACCACCCTTCTCAGAAGTCTTAACTCAACAAGACTCAACGGTTTGCTGCTGGTTGTACCTGGGGCAATACGTTCGTCCGCTAGCTAGGCTGTAACAGGGATGATACACTCGCCCTTAGCTAGCTCGTAAACTGTCGCCTCAGTAGTTGAATGGACATGGTTGGAAGAAATTAAAACGTAAAAACACTTATAGTGGGCGATGTATTGAAGATAGACATATGCTCTCGCTGACTTTTTTGTAGAACTTTTCATGCTGAACAATTCTTGCACTCATAGTATTTTGATATTTTTAACGGTTTGCCCAGCGTAAGCTTACAAAGCGCTCGGACGCCAGGTTTTCTTTTTACTTTTCTTCGGAAATCGTTACTGCTCGGCTTTCTTTGATCATAAATAAATAATTTTCTAAAGAAATCATCCTCGAGATATCCTTTCCAGAATGGTGAAAACCACATCAAAATCCATCCAGTGGTTCTCTAGTTTACCCGTAACATCCAAGAATCGGGGACTTTGTTTTATACTAAGTAGAGATTTCAGGCACTAGGAAATTAATTGTAACTCCTAACCAATCTAATTGGGCACACTCGTGTTGACTGACTGAAAACAGTTTAGAATTTAATGAATGGATTACATAGGCATCACTGAAATATGGCTTCTAATATTTCAAAATGCTAGGAGTTTTAAAAGCTCAGGACTCCATTGACAGACTCGTTGGAGATACCTTCCGACGGTTCTTTTGCAGCAGGAAGAACACCTTCATTGCCTTGTGAAAAAGCCTACAGTAATGAACTCCCAGTCACCATCAATGTACAGGGAACACAGGATGATGTCAAACTCCTACAGTTTGCTGCTGATGAATACAGTACATTTGATACAGACATCAATTGTGGTACTGGAAATCAGTTGGATCATCTGAAGATCCTGATTCATATGAAGCATATTGATCCTTCTTGTCCCGTATAATTAAATTAGGACGTTGCGGATTTCCTCTGTTGTGTGGAATGGTGGGTTTGGTACCCAGCGGCCAAAGTGGGTGCAACCTAACCTAGCCTCGCTACTGTTTCGGTATAAATGATTCAATATGCTGACCAATCTTTTACTCAGATGTTATTCTGCATTAGTGAAGAAATAATGTTGGCATAAAACGGGATAAACCAAACAATATATTTTAAGGATTTCACCAAATACAAGCATAGAAGGCTATTAAGTATAAATATACATATCAAGGTCTATCAGTAAATATTAAAAACACCAATGGCGGTCGACAAGAAAAGGGAGCGTGCCGGCTAACAACTCGTTACCCAACATGTTTGCAGTACCTAGGCAAACGAGAATCTGTTGTTGTTTGAGTCATCAGTCTTTTGACTGGTTTGATGCAGCACCCCATGTCTCCCTGTCTTGAGCTAATTGTTTCATCTCTACATAACTACCACACCCTACATCCGAAGCAATCTGTTTAACATATTCTAACCTTGGTCTACCCCTACAGTTCTTGTCCTCAACCCTTCCTTCCATAACTGAGCTTGCTATTCCTGGGTGTCTTAGTATGTGTCCTACTAACCTATCTCTTCTCTTCATTAGCAGTCGCCAGAAACATCTCTCCTCTCCGACTCGTCTTAATACCTCTTCGTTTGTCACCCTATCTACCCATCTGATCTTCATCATTCTTCTGTAACACCACATTTCAAATGCTTCAATTCTCCTCTTTTCTGCTACACCAATAGTCCGAGTTTCACTTCCATAGAGTGCCATGCTCCAGACAAAGGTTTTCAAAAATGACTTCCTAATACCTAAATCTATATTCGATGTCAACAGATTCCTTTTTTGTAGAAAGGCTTTCCTTGCCTGAGCCAACCTACTTTTTATATCCTCTTTGCTTCGTCCATCACTGATTATTTTGCTTCCTAAGTAACAGAAGTCTCCTACTCCCTTCAGCTTTTCACCTGCCAATTTGAGTCCATAGAGGTTTCTGATTTATTGTAGTTTAATATTCATTTTCATGGAATATCATTCAGATTTGCGTTATATATTAACACTTAAATAACTGTTACTTCTGTTACCTTTTAATAAATTGCCAACAAACAAAAGACGATAAGCCGTCGAAGCAGTGGACAAACTTAGTCCAAACCGAACATTTCAAGTATGAATAGAGCAAAATAAAATTATTTAAATCCAACAACAAAATTATGGGCCCACATAAAATATCGGATTAAATCCAGGAAAACCTTTAAGGTCCACAATAAATTACGACTTGGTAACTAATGCGTCGAAAGGTGGATATTGCAAGCTTCCATTCGACACTTGGAACTCGGCCGAAATTAAAACAAAATCTTAAGAATTGGAATTACGTTCCAAGTAGTTCGCCGTTATATCAGCAACAGCAATTAATATGATTCATCATTACCTTACAACGCTGGCGAGCCAGGCTCTGATGAGCCGAAGCCCGGCATTTCCACCTCCCTTAATCGCCCATCATGGAATGCTAATGACTAGCCCTTTGCTTTTCACAACACTTTGTTGCCTGTCGCACATGCGCAGAGAACAGAATTTGTAACGGAAACAAAAGATAAACCATACGCGTATTACGCACTGCCAACTTAACAAACAAGTACCTTTTTAAATTACCTCCAACCCAAATCACAGAGGTTTAAGTTGGCATTTGGTATGACATTATGAGATGTCACATTCCCATTGGTTCTCCAACTACAATACACAATCACTTTAAGACGTAGAGCACAAGGTAGCTAGATACATAAAACATGCAACAAATGTGGTACAGCACCATCATAGTAAAAATACAATAATTTCAATTATATGCAACATTCAAATATCGACATGCACTATTACATTTCCAAATATTTTCTTCTTCTTTATATTTAATTTAGCATGCAGAGGCATGCATTTAAGATTTCTTAAGGGGAAGCTAATTATTTCTTTATTTCTTCTTCCTAACCGGGGGTTCTTAAAATAAAATTCTGGAAGTGTCCAAGGGTTTTATCTGAAAGTAGGCCAACGAAGTTGTCCGCCTAGACACGCCGACGGGTGTGAAGACGACTGACGGGGCGCGGGGAGGGTCGACCGCCGGGTTTTATATTGAGTCGATATTTCGATCGGCTCACTTCTGTCCAATAAATGGATTATGTTGTTGTATATATTCAATGCAACTCTCAGTTTATTCGTTTTGCCATGATGTAACGTAATATATCAAATAGTTCTATACTTCTTGTTTTGTTTATTTTGAAAATATCCCTAATTTACAATAAAAAATGTGACATTATTCTTTTAAGAACTTGGTAAAAAATGTATTACCCTCACGGTGGTATCCTCATCTTGACGTGATGCGGGGGCTTGAGAGTTCAAATGATCCTGCGAGCTATGCCGGCGGGAGCGTAAGGTCAGGACAAAGGTGATGGGCCAGACTAAGAGGGATACCCTGGTCCTCCAGGTTGGGGGTTGGGCATAGGGTTAACAACCCTACCCTGTAAAAAATTTCAGTGTTACGGATACCTTACGAGTGCCTCGGAATGCTGATTACCCGATGTCGAACCGGCAAAGGAAATGGTTAATGAGAAGGAAAGCGGATATTATGTTAGCGACATGGAATGTGAAAACCCTAAGGAGACCTGCGAAATTGAGAGAGATTAGAGAAGAAATGGGAAAATGAGTGTGGAAATAGCTGCACTACAAGAAATACGATGGAAAGGCCAAGGAATGATAGCGTCAGGGGAACATATACTGATGTACAGTTGAGGAAATACTGGGTATGGTGGTACAGGCTTTCTTATACAAAAGTCTGTTAAGTCAAATGTAATAAACTTTAATGCTATAAATGAAAGGATGTGCTCAGTGCGACTACGAGCAAAGTATTTTAACATCACCATGTTTTGTGTCTATGCCCCCACAGAAGAGGCAGAAGAAGAAGATAAGGATAACTTGTACACTAAGTTGGAGGAGGAGGTCAACAAAGTACAAAGACATGATGTGGAAATAATCCTTGGGGACCTAAATGCCAAAGTCAGGAAGGAAGGAAGAGTTTACACGAAGGGAGTAATGACAATGGATTGCAGTTGATAGACTTTGCCATTGGGAAAGAAATAGTGGTGGAAAGTACTTGGCACCCAAGGAAAGATATCAAGAAAGAGACCTGGTGTCTCCGGACGAAGTTACAAGGAATCAAATAAATCATGTGATTATTGACAAATGACATGCATCAGATGTTATGGAAGTAAGTAGTTGTAGAGGAGCAGATGGGGACACAGATCATTACTTGGTAAGAATCAAGTATAGACAAAAACTAGATTCAGCAAGGAAACAAAAAAGTGAAAGGAAGATGACACATAATATCGAAAGGCTTCAGAGCAACTAGGAAGCACAAGATGAGTATAGATTGAAAGTGGGAGAAAACATGGAAAAATAATAAGAACCTCTGGAAGAAAGTAATGTGGAAACTGAATGGGAGTTACTGAGAAACACCATCAGTGAAGTTGCAGAGGAAACGCTGGGGAGAGCCGTATTCAAGAGAAATACAGACTGTTTCAGGAGGAACAGTAAATATTTTAAGAGGTGGTAGTATGGATGAATTGCAACAAAATATTCCATATAACATGTGTCCCATTTTTATTGCGTACCAAGATACAGACGTTGGTATGTAACCAGAGCAGTTGTCATTTCATGTGTTGATACACGTAGACTTTCTGCACGCATCGGTGTTCCATGTACAAGAGTATGGCGGACATTATGTATGCACGGGTTGCATTCGTGCCATTACCAGCCCGTTCAACACCTTTGAGCAGGAGATGCAGATAGACAATTGGAATTTGGTTGTTGGATACGTGCAAAATGCCAAATAATCCCATTTGTAATCTTCACTGATGAAGCCACGTTTACTCGTGACAGCATCAATTACACTCGTAATGCACATCAGTGGTGCTATTGTGGACAAACATTTTCAGGAACGCTTCTCTGTAAATGTGTGGTGTGGGTTGATTGACAATCAGTTGATTAGGTTTGTTGTGTTACCGCATCGTCTAACAGGACCCCATTATCTACACTTTCTTGGAAATGAACTTCCAGCATTATTGGAAGAGATTCCTTTCGCTACAAGAATGCGTATGTTCTTCCAGCTTGACGGGGCTCCTGCTCAATCTTGTCGTCTGGCGAAACAACATCTAAACCTAACATTCCCCGGTAGATGGATCGGGAGATATGGGCAAGTTTCCTGGCCACCAAGGAACCCGGACCTTACCCTTTTGGATTTTTGCCTGTGGGGATGGTTGAAAAAAGAAATCTAAAAGGAAAAAGTTAACACAAGAGCAGAGTTGTTTGTTCGGATTATGCATAGTGCAGCCCTCATCAAAGAACGCCAAGACGCCTTCCGAAGAGCTACACGAGGTGAGAAGTGCAAAATGCATTGGTGGTTGAATTTTTGAAACTTTGAACGTCCTCATTTGCCTTGGCTTTACATTTGTTTGGGTTAAATACTACCAGCTGTATCTCTGTACGCAATAAAAATGGGACACATGTTATTTGGATTTTTTTATTGCAATTCATCCATACTACCACCTCCTAAAATATTTACTGTTCCTCCTGAAACACCCAGTATACAATGGTGCGATGAAGAATGCTCGGAGGCAATCCATGAAAGAAACTAAGCAAGACAAAGAATGTTGCAACGGAGAACAAGACAGACAGTGGAGGAATATAGAGAGAAAAGGAAAAGGGCAAGCAAGCTAAGTAGGGTTAAGAAAAGGCAGTATGAAAGAGAAAGAATAGAACAATTGGATACAATGAGGGAGAGTGAGGAGATTCGGAGATTTTATGAAAGATCAAGAGAATCGAGGAAAGGATTCCAACCAAGAGCAGTCTTTTATAAGGAAAATTTATAGGAGATAAGAACAAGATGCTACAGAGATGGCAGGAATATTTCACACAGCTACTCAATGGACTGGGTGAAGAGGAAACCACGAATGGGGAAGAAGAGGAACATATAGGAATTGATGAGCAAGAAGAAGTTGAAACACTGTATTTAGAGGACGTTAGAGATACAATCAAGGAATTAAAGAACAATAAAGCCGCCGGAGAAGACGGAATAGAAGCGGATTTGCTAAAATTCGGTGGAGAGGTAGTGGTAAAAGCAATACATGAACTTTTTTTTTTTTTTTTTTCCGTGTGGTCTCCTCAGAGACCTAGTGCAGGTCTTTCTATTCGACGCCCGTGGGCGACCTGCGCCTCGGGATGAGAGATGGAATTGATTAAGGTGAATGAAATTGGAGAAGGATGTGGAAGGAAGCGGCCGTGGCCTGTCAGAAGGTACCGTCCCTGCATTTGCCTGGTGTTGAAAATGGGAAACCACGGAAAACCATTTCAAGGACGGCCGACGGTGGGGCTCGAACCCACGCGTCTACCGAGTCAGCAGAGAGCTTGGCCCCATGACCTAACACTGCGCTTTAGCCAGCGTAGCCACTACTGTCGGTAATACATGAACTAATAAAGGAAGGAAGTATGGATGAAAAAAGAAATGCCCAGGGATTGGACTGTAGAAGAAAGGGAAAGTATGCGGCAATTATCGTGGGATTACTCTGTTGGACGTAACATATAAGGTGTTCAGTAAGATTTTAGCCTCAACTGGAGCGTTGTGTAGAGAAAATATTGGGTGACTATCAAGCTGGATTTAGGAGGAATCGCTCTACAATGGACCAGATATTTTTAGTGAGGCAGATACTGGGGAAGTTTTATGAACATGATAAGCAGCTGGATCAACTGCATATAGATTTTAGGCAGGCATATGACAGTTTATAGAAAGGAGATTTTTAAAATCATGAAAGAGTTTAAGATTCCGATAAAATTGATCAAGCTGACAGAAATGACTATGGAAACCACAATCTGTAAGGTTAGATTAGAACAAGAGATGTCCAAAGAATTCATTGTAGAAAGAGGTTTGCGACAAGGAGATGTAATTTCTACATTACTCTTTAATGTAGCTCTAGAAAAAATAATTCAACAACTACCAATCAATCCAGGAGGGGTCATATTTAACTGACAAGTTCAGGTGATAGCATATGCGGATGATGTAGCATTAATTGCAAGGAACAGTAAAGCATTAGAAGAGAGCTATGTCCTGTTGGAAGAAAGGGCACGAAAGTTAGGATTAGAAGTGAATACAAGTAAAACTAAGTATATGAATATGGGAGACTCCAGACAGGGAAGAAGGGAGCTGTATATTAAATTAAATGGGAAAGAAATCAACGAGTAGAAGAATTCAAATATTTGGGCTCAATAATAACTGAGGATAACAAAACATCAGTGGAAATACAAGAAAGAATTAAAAGTGGAAATAGATGCTATTACGCTCTGCAAAGCATGTTTAAATCCAGAAATGTTAGTAGGAATACTAACGTAAAAATCTACATTACAATACTAAGACCTGTGGTTATGTATGGATCGAAAGGTTGGGTTCTCCATAGAAGAAGACTGGCTGCGAAGATGGGAAAGGAAGATCTTGAGGAAAATATACAGGGCAGTGAGAGAAGAGGAAGGTTGGAGAATAAGGACAAATGTGGAACTACAGGAACTCTTCGGACAGGCAGATATTGTGGTGAAAATTAAGCAGAGGAGGATAAGTTGGGCAGGACACGTACAGAGAATGCCAGAATTGCGTAGTGTCAAAAAGGTGTTTACACAAAGACCGGATGGAAGAAGTAGAAGAGGAAGACCCAGGAGACGGTGGATAGATGACGTGGAAGATGACCTTAGGAGTCTGGGAATCAGGAACTGGAGAAGGAAGGCGGAAGATAGAGATGAATGGAGGCAGGTGATAAAGGAGGCCAAGGTTCTTCAGGGACTGTAGCACCGACCAGTAAGTAAGAAAAATTAAATAATGAGGGATGATTCTCTTAGGGGCTCAATACTTTTCAACTCATTTAAACACATTCTCCTTATTCCTCAGTCCTGGACATTCTGCATGTTCCTGAAAGTTCTGCATTTTATAACTTAACCCCTCTTCATAATGAAATTAAAATCCACAGCTTGCTTCCAGTCGACCGACTGTGTCAGGGAATGAATGAAGCCCCCATCTAGCGGTGAGGATATGAACTGTGTCAGCTGCCGAAGCCTGTCGCACTCCTCTGGGGCAATGATTAAATGAATGACAAATGAAATGATAGTGGAGAGTGTTGCTGGAATGAAATTGTGACAGGGAAAACCGGAGTACCCAGATAAAAAACCTGTCTGCCTCTGCTTTGTCCAGCACAAGTCTCACTTGAGGTGACCGGAATTTAAACCACGGACCTGGAGGTGAGAGGACGGCGTGCTGCCGCCTAAGCCACGGAGGCTCCCCTCTTCAAAATAATTGATAAAATTACAATTCTCATTTTAATACAGTATATGTATATATGTAATCTTCTTCTTCTTCTTATGCTTTTACGGCCTCATTGGACCACTTCAGTCAATCATTTCTTGGTCCTCTTCTTCAGTAAGTTTCCTTTCCGAGTCGCCCAGTAGCTCTTCATTCGCTCTGATCTTCTCAGGCGTTCCTCATCTGTAAATACCCTTTTCTGTCGGGGGTATTTTTAGATGCTCCGACTCATCTAGGGTATCTTTCAGGTGACTGCCCACCGTATCCAAATGCAGTCTAGGTGGATTATTCCTTAAAAGATTTCCTTCCATGTTTGACTTTCAAAGGTAGTCAACAGGGCCGGTCTTAGGGGTGTGCGACATGTGCGGTCGCACAGGGTGCCAACGGCTTGGGGCGCGCCGAAGGCGTCCTCCAAAGATAGGCAAATTTCGATTTATTTCCTATTGAACAAATGGCGAGATAGGTAAATGCGAGTTCGTCAAACAAATAAGGGAATCAACTTTTTTAAGTTCAACCGGTGTTATCCAAGGCCGCACTAGATAGACAGGCCATGAGGTTCCGGCCGTGACGTCACAAAAGTGGCCACGTTCAGCATGGCAGTGTACGGCCCGCTCTCACTGTCACCATGGTATTGTAAGCTTATTGAACCTTATCGATGTATTTGAACAAGCCTTCAATTGTAGTTGTATTTAGGCTTGTGTACTACACGAGTTTTATGGGGGGGGGGGGTAAAAGTGGCAGGGCAGTTTATGTACCAATATTACCTCAATTGACATTTCCTTACGTAAATTTAAGCTGACAACTGTAATTTGTAACGGAACACAGTTTCATGTAAAAGTTTATAACCCATAATACCCATAAAAATTAGTTTTAATGTTTCTAGGCAAATACATGATAGCAATTCACAATAATAGGCTGGAACCTTTCTTAAAAATTAGGCTTCTGCTTAAAACTTATCTAACAACTCCTAAGGTTTCAATTTATCAATTCTTATTTTCTTTTGCGATTTATGGGTGTCCTTACTTGAGGATTTCTTCTTCTTAGCCATGAATTTGTCTTCGATAACTTTTCTATAGTTATTCATTAATATATATTAAAAGATGCCTGTACATTTTTCAACAAAATTTTTAAAACTACTTCCACGATCACTGCATGTATCAAACACCACGTTTTCATTCTCCAGAATATTGTTGACAATCAAAATCAGAATGTTTTTTTTTTGAGAGTCGCATTGTAAAAACATCGATTCATAGTATATTAAATAATTTAAATTGTTTGATCAAAATGTTAACAATAAAATCTGATGGATATTTCAAAGCTCCCCTGTCGATTACATTGAAATAATAATTTTCTTTTGGCTTTAACACATCTGACGTTACATTATCATTTAACTTTTTTTTTCGTATGGCCTCCGGAGAGGCCGAGTGCAGGTCTTTCTAGTTGACGCCCGTGGGCGACCTGCGCGTCGTAATGAGGATGAAGTGATGATGAAGACGTCACATACACCCAGTCTCTGAGCCACGGGAATTAACCCCAGGAGATTAAAATCCCTGATGGCTCGACTGGGAATCGAACCCGGAGCACTTCGGGCCAAAGCCTAGCACGCTAACCATTTAGCCACGGAGCCGGACTATTTAACAATAAAACATCTTGATAACTTCTACATGTACAGTTTTTCTTAATTATTTTACAAATATATCCGCCAATATAAACTACACCTAACAAAATATTCTCAGTTACAATAACATCATTAAACTCAACCTCCACACTTTCAAAATGTGAAATTTCTGTGGTTTAGAACCTTTTACAATCTGAGCTCTTGCAATTCGCATACTTACTTAATGAAATATCAATAATTGGGATATCTGCGTGTTTAGCAGAGTATGCATTTATTACCGTTAGGGCTTTTAATTTTCGTTCTGACTCAAGGACTTGTTTCACTGAAATATGGTAGTAGGCACCACTCATTTGCCTATACTGCCCAAATCTTGTTTCTAATTCATCAGTCTGAAATTTTCCTAAGAATACATACTTGAGTCCTAAACTTGTTTTCAAGAAATTTACCAACTCCAAAATAGTTTTTACAGTGTGAACTAAAGCTGTTTGAGTTTCATTAGTAAGTTTTCCATAATGAGTCTCTTTCTTTGGTCTGATTTCCCCTTGAACAGGCAGGTTATCCCACCTAATTGACCAGGTTAAAAACTTGCGCAAAAATAAAACATTGTCGTCATGAACTGAAAATGTTGCGTTACAATGAGGGTCGTAAAACCTATCGACTTTGAAAGCATGCTTAACATTAACAATCTTCCACCACTGAAGAATTATTTCTAAAAATACAGCTGTGCTTTTAAACTCATTTGTATTTTTTATTTTGTCAAAGTGTGTTAAAGCGGCGACATTTTTCTCGTCGAACAGTTTAGAAAAAATGTTTACATTTTGTCGCTCTAAAGACGTTGGGTACAAAACTTTTTGATTCAGGGCAGGAGCAAGCTTAACTATAAGTACATTATTCTCTTCTCCTCTATGAAGCTGTTTAAGGTGACCAACACTAGCAAAACATTTTTTTGTCTGACTCAGGGTTGTCAAAGTCAGGGAACACAAAAGTTTGTAAGTTATCAGCTTGGTTAAGCCAGTTATTTCTTAAGCTTTTAAATAAATGAACGGAATCAAACTTTACAAAACTCTTTTGCATTTCTTCAAATGGGTTTTGAAAAGTGGTTTGTAAATTGCTTTTGCATAGCTTTTCAGACATTTTCCTGTTAACACTGTTATTATCCGAAATTATGCATACTACCTTATAACCTATATCTGTTAATACTTTAAGGACTTGCAAAGTTAGTTCTTCTAAGAAATGTGGCGTTAGGTTTTAACACGGAAACAAACCAACAACGTCTTTATTTCTTTTAAGAATGGGTGACAACATAAAAGTTTGTACAGTTGTAGCTAATGTAGTGTTATTTTCTCCACTTTTACTACTGAAAGCAACTCCCTCTACCTTTCCTCCTTTATAGTTAAGCTCAGGTTTTACATAGACTTCATCCAGCAACAAGTTACAAAATCTTTCATGTTCACTAGTAATTCCAATGCTAGTCATCTATACCCGAATTTCCCGTGCCTAGTTTTGCAGTCAAAGACTGTAAATACACAAGGTGAGGTATTGTAAGGAACGTTGACTGTTTTATCTTCTTATATGCCCCAGGGAATGCGAAAAATATTGAAGCGAACCATGTTATGAGTATACAGGAGTAATACACTTTCTTTGCAAAGGCTAAGTTTAACTGTCCCTTGCAAAATTTTATTTTATCAGTACGGTAATTACACAGTAATCAACTTCACTTTTAATTTCGTCGATTATTTTGTTCACAGTTTCAATTTTGTCGTGGACAGTCACTTCAGAGGCACAAGCAGGACTAAACAGGAAGTTACAGATACTTCTCAAATTCGACCATTTTAACATTTTGCCTCTGTCATCTAATGCACGTATAGGGTTACCCTTGATCAAAATATCATGCTTTACGGCTTTAAAATCAAGAGTCTCGTTTAATGTTAAAGAAGTACCAATTTTCGGAACATTTTCCTCAGTCATATAAATTTTGAAAATACAGAGTCTTTGGCTGTCAAAATTGACAAAAACTTTGTCAAAATCTAATTTGCATTTAATACTGAAATTACCCCTAACGTCGTTGAAGTCTTTGATCGTATCATATTCTTCCTCAGCTTTATTTCTTTCTTCCCGTTTTTTCAATTTCTTTTTTTCTTTGAATACCGGTAGGAGTTTTCCTCGGTGTTGGAAGATTTTTTGACAGATAGGCTGGCACATTTTCAAATTTAGTAGGAATATCATCGTTTGCGAATTTCAAATGGTCACGTTTTACAGTTAAAATGGACCCATCGGGTATTTTAACAGAATCCTCTCTAATTATGAACCTTTCGTCGAAGTGTTTTATGCACACAACAGAGCTTGCCGAAGGTACAAATTCGGATCGATGGATGGCTAAGATCCACTTTTGATTCCGAACCAAGTCAGTAGGGAATTTAAACACTGAAACAGGTACACAACACGACGTGGGCATAATTCACTATATTCACACACGTTTCAATCATTGAATACCATGAAATGCGTCACTGCTGCGAGGTTCAGCTCAGCCTACACAAGTCACTAGCGAGAAGTGAAGCGTCCGGCCACATGTGTGGCATAATTCACTATGTTGACACACGTTTCAATCATTAAATACCATTAAATGCGTCATTGCTGCGAGGTTCAGCTCAGCCTACAAGTCACTGGCCCGACGTGGCGAGAAGTGAAGCGTCCGGCTACTTGTGTGACGTAGCGACCAAAGTGAAGGGGGAGCCTTATGGCCTGTCTATCTAGTGCGGCCTTGTGTTATCTCTCACGACTGAAAACCCTACCCGCACCTTAGACCGTGACGGACCGAGGTTAAACTGGTGAAATAGTGATTAGCAAACACTATATCTTTCTCTCCCTTGCCTCGCCTTGCCTTTTCACTATCGCGGAAACGCAACCCGGCTGGACTCCCGGGCCCGGGACCAACCAAATTGCCCTTCGGCAGCGCTCGGGCATTTCCGTGATATTTCGGTTCGGTTCGCTGTTGTAGCAGGGCTGTAGCAAGGCGAAGGAGAGAGAAAGAAAGCGAGGAATGCAGGGAGAGAGGGGAGTGAGTTTGGAGAAAGGGGTGCGGGTGTCGCACGAGCTGGAGACAGAGTCAAAGAAAAAGAAGTCATAACAAACGGCACGTCCGGAGGAGTGCGTCAGGCCTCGGCAGCCGGCACAGTTCATATCCTCGCCGCTAGATGGGGGCTTCATTCATTCCATTCCTGACCCGGTCGGAGACTGGAAGCAGGCTGTGGATTTTCATTTCAACAAACGGCACCTGTGGCTGGGCGAAGTCGGCGTCGACTCGCTCGTAGATGGCAGGACGTATTAGCACAATACACGGGAGTGTTATGGCCCTTGCTAATTGTCGTTCATTCGAGTGCGTGGTGCGGATGGTGTAAAGTTGGGACGAAGAACGGGAAACCCTACAATAATGGCCTCCTCCGGTAAAACTAGTGGAGCTGCAAACAAAGAACGAAGGTTGCAGCATGCAGAAGAAGACAAGAAGGCAGCAGAAGCTTTTAAAACATTCGTCCGACCTTCAACATCAGACGGGAGATCTTCTCCAACAAATCCTACTGACCAGTCCAATAATGTGCCGATCTGATCATTAATACTTTGACAGAAATGGGGTTAAAGCTAGAAGACCTTAGAGGTCAAGGCTTTGACAACGGCGTGAATAGGAAAGGTAAACATGAAGGAGTTCACGCTCGCATTGTAAAACAGTTCCCGCACGCAAAATATGTTCCATGTGGTAGCCATTCCTTGAACCTAGTTTTATCTGACAGCCGAATGCTGTCCATACTGCGTTACTCTATTTGGTATTATTCAACGCATATATGTTTTCTTTTCGTCGTCTTCTGGCCGGTGGTCTATTTTGTTGGCTCACATTTGTAATTTGACTCTAAAATATTTGAGCGACACTCGCTGGGAGTGTCGCATGGATGCAGTGAGGCCTCTTAGATACGATACGAATGGGGTAGTGGCAGCCTTAAAAGCCATTAAGGAGAATCCTGCTTTTGATTCGGGGCTACGCCATGAAGATGAATACTTCACGAAAAAAATTGTGACATTCGAATTTGTCGTTGCTGTTGTAGTATGGCACGACATTTTGTTTCAAGTAAACAAAGTTAGCAAAGCCATGCAAGCAGAATCAATTGATATACAAAAGGCGTCTTATTTCGCGGATGGTTGAATCACGTACCCTGAAAAATGTTCCCAAGAAGGTTATGAAAGCGCTATAACTTCGGCTAAAGAAATCATTGCGTCTGTGTCTCTTGAGGTCGAAGAAGGTAGACGGAAAAGGAAAACTAGACCCCCTAAACGGTTGATTGAGGAAGATGACTCGGACCGAGTAAGGCACTGAGAGTGACAGTTCTGAGTCAGAGTCGGAGCCGGAGCTGACAGAGGCTGAAGCTCAGGCTAAGGTTAAGCGCAAACAAGTGAAGCTACAACGACTCTTCAAAAAAAAAAGTTTCTTTGACAAACTCCTAACGGTATCTTTAAAGTCTGTAACGAAGAGATTCTTTTTCTTTTTAAAGAGTATTCCGATACATTGTAACGTGTTTTTCAAGGGGTTTTTATGCAACTGGCATAAGTCAGTAGGAAGCCATTCTATATTTATTTACGCGGCAAATTGTTCAGCCAAGAGAATTTTTCATGTTAATTTATTATTATTATTAATTTATTATAATTATTATTAGGATATTTTCGGAGCATTTTATAAAAATTATAAGCATACAGATAGGTTTTCTGTGTCTTAGAAAACGCTATCAAGCAAATTATTACGAACGACAATATCATAGAAAGTTATGTGATTACGGAATTTTACGGAGTTTTCGTCAGTTAGGATATTTTGAGAAACATGAGTCACTGGAAATTCATATACAGGATTAATCTTGTTGGGAAGCAAGACGCAATCCTGCGTTGCAGCTTAACGAAAAGGCGGATGTATGGAACGGAATACGACTTCACCCTATCGCCGAGTGTAATGAGCCAGAGGAGGGGAATATAGCGCGTGGGGTGCAGCCAATCAGTGGAGACCACGTAAGCTAGAAGTCGGATGAAGAGTGGGGATGCGACGTGTGGATATATCGTTCAGCGCGCCGTGGAACGAGGACAATCTATGTAGAACTTGCCGAGTATGGTTATACGCGGGGGTCGCTCCGATGTTCCGTGGAACGAGGACAATCTGTATAGAACTTAACGAGTACGGTTGTACGCGGGAGTCGCTCCGATGTTCCGTGGAGTGGAGGACTAACTTTTGTAAAACTTAACCAGTGTGGTTGTACGAGTGTTTGGGTCCGATGTACGGACCATAGAATTATCTAATCTACCAGAATATCATCAAATATCGACGGAGATGGAGACGTCCAGGAGACTGGGGGAAGCTCAAGCTCACAGCATCATCCAGTACGAGGGAAAGGCTTCGGCCATTTCTAGTGGTAAGCGCGAATGACGCAGAAATACACAATCTCTCATTTCTCTTTGTTTTATATTTCATATTTCAATAACTTCATAGCTTGGGAATAAGAGTAAAATCAATAATTTATCAGACTCCGTTTTCACGTAATTTTCTATCGGTAATATTCAAATCACAACGCTCCAATTTAAATTTTATACTTATTATTATTATTAATTTTGCTATACTTGTTTTTTATAATAAATTCATTTCTTTTACAATGCAATCTTTGCTTTCAGTAGGTAGCATTAGATATAGACCAATTCCTTCTCCTGATACAATTGTTTGTTGGGTTAATGATCAAATCATACCACGATCTGAGTGAATAGATTCTTGAAGGTGTTCTACCAGAGCTAGACGTTGTTAAATACAAATTTAGATTTCAGCATTGCGTTGAGGTCTTGGCACCCATTAAAACAACATAGCTTAGGCAAAGGTAAACAGTTACATTTATCACCCAACAGTTAGGGGCAGTCAAACTGTTACATTTGTCGCTCAACGTAAGGGTCAAACTGTTACACTTGTCGCTACCAACATGGGGCATTAATTAACGCTACACTTGTCGCCGACAACTTGGGGCTGAAAACCTAATAACATTTGTGGAAGGACAAGGGTATATATTTCTGTGCCTGTATTTTGGGGGTTATTTGTCTGTATCAGTGTATATCATTATGGGAGATGAGAAAGAAAGACAGATGAGGTTACGTAGTGGTCATCAACGGGAGAGTGATGATACGAGCAGTATGTCGAGTGATGGTAGTACCGGGGTAGCGGAGGTAAATCCCGATACTGAAACAGGGAGTGTAGGCGGCCAACCAGAATTAAAAACTTTACTTCTCGAGTTCATGTATCAGAACAAAGTTAGTAGTGATGCCTTAAATGCAAAATTAGAACAGAATAATGCAAAATTAGAACAAAACAATGCTAAATTAGAACAAAACAGTAGGGAAAATAAAGAAAGTACAGATGCCTTAAACGCCAGATTAGAACAAAACAGTAGGGAAAATAAAGAAAGTACAGACGCTTTAAATGCTAAACTGGAACAAAACAACGCTAAATTAGAACAAAACAGTAGGGAAAAAAAAAGAAAGTACAGAAGCTTTAAATAAAAAATTAGAACAGAATAATGCAAAATTAGATAAGAACAACAAGGAAATTAGTGTGAAAATGGAGCAGATTAGAGAAGAAATCAGAGGAGTAATGGAAGAGAAGGTTAAAGAGATCATTGCAGATGTAGACAAGAAATTAGGAAAAGTACAGGAGGAGTTAGAAATTAGAATCAGTACACAGGCTGAAAATTTAAAAGAACTAGTGCAACTGGAAACACAGCAGGTCAAAAAGCAATTGAGGGGAGAAATTGACAAGATTCAAGTATCAACTAAAGAGGTTAAGGAACAGCTGGGGGGTAGAATTGAGAAAGTCCACTCGCAAATAGTTGCAGAAGTAAATGATTTAAGAGAGAGCATTAGCAAGATTGAGGAGAAACAAGCAAAGCTATATGATAAAGTAGAAGAATCAGAAGGAAACATTAAATTAACAGTAAACAGTATTGAGAGGAAGGCTGAGGAGAAAATCGCAGAATTAAAATTAAAAGCTAGGATCAGGCAAGAAAATAGTCAGAATAGACCAGTTTTTGTGAATAGCACACACAGGGAGGTAGAACTGGGTAAGTTCAGTAATCGACAGGGGTGCCCAATGGAGTTCATGAACACTATAGAAAATACATTCGGGGAGAGGTTGGAAAATGGTAGTATTGAGTGGTGCCAGGTAGTTGAAATTTTAGAACAAGTGTTTGTGGGGGAAACGAGGAATTGGTTTGCTGTCTACAGAGACAGGTTTACTGATATCAATGATTTTAAAATGAAATTCTGTGAAAAGTTCTGGAATGAGGTTATTCAGTCGCAGCATCGTGAGGGAGTAGTGTGTGGTAATTATAACCCTAAAGGAAGCTCCACCATGACCGAATACTTTTTAGGGCAGGTATTAGTGTGTAAATATCTGGATGGGTTGAAGGAGGAAAGTGATGTGGTAAGGTTGCTACTTAGGCACTTTCCCTATAGGATCAAGGAGGCTGCTTGTATCCAGAATGTAAAGACAATATCACAAGTAGAAAATTTGTTAAGCACATTTGATGCACTAGGGAGAGGGGGTTATGAGGACAATTTCAATCGGAACCAGGGTAATAATAATAATAGACCTAATGAAGCCAGGCATCAAGAAGTTCAAGGGAACGGTGGCGAAGGGGCCAACGCTCAAAATAGAAATAATAATAATCAGCTAAATCAGAACAGAGGAAATGGCTATGGTAATCAGTATCAAGGGAGGAACAATGATTTCAGGGGAAATCAAGGGAGGAACAATTATTACAGGGGAAATCAAAGGAGAAACAATGATTTCAGGGGAAATCAAGGGAGAAATTATAATGACAATAATTACAACCAGAATAGGGGTCAAGGAAGAGGTCAGCCTAGTGGTAGTAATATACAGCCAAACAATGACAACACAGCCCAGAACAACAAGACCAGTTCAGTAGTTAGTAGTACTACGGCCAGCTGTAGCGGTTCTTTAAACGCGAACCAGGCTGCGAAGTAAGGTCAGAATCTCAGTCTGTAGCATGCCCTGTCCATACAATTATACAGGAACCCTATGACCTATATGTAAGAAATGAATTATTACATGAACTAAATGATGAAGGTATTATTCAGGAAGTGGTTAGTAAGAGCCCCATAGTTAAATTTAACGTGTCCGAGGCGTACACAGATGTTTTAATTGATAGTGGTTGTATGAAGAGTTGCATAAGTAGTGCATTTTATGATAAAATGAAAGGAACTGGAGTAAATTTTGAGGAGATGCCAATTAAAAGCACTTTTGTTATCACAGCTGTTGGGAAGAGGTCTAAAGTAATTTCTAAGCAAGTTTTAGTAGACATTAAAATTATGTAGAGAAGCAGATTTGCCTTGTAATTCCAAATTTAGTATTCAGTGTTATCTTGGGTTCAAAGTGGCTAAGTAGAGTGTCTGGTAACTTATGTTATGATGTAGGGAGTTTGAAATTTAAATGGGGAGATTCTGGAGTAGAAGTAGCGTTCAATGACCATATTCAGAGGAGTAGTATTGTAGGTGTGATTTGTACTTTAAATGAGATATCGCCAGCCGTAGAGCGGGGTTCTCCATGTTTTGTGGGCAGTGTGATTACGAACGGATGTCTAGAGGACTCGTTACGTGATGCTGCATTTCAGGGAAATATAGAGGTGGAACAATGTGTTCGGCTCTATGATGTGTTATGGTGTAATAGGAGAGTTTTTGAGGATCGCATTGGTATGGCCAATTGCTATACACATTCATTGAACGTTATTGATAGGTCAGTATTCACAGGACATAGATATCCTGTACCTTTCGATTATCAGAGTGCAGTTGAGGCACAAATTAACCAGATGCTTGAAGATGGGATTATTGAGCATTCTAACAGTCCATATGTTAATTCTTTGATCACGGTACCCAAGACCGACGGCACTGTTCGTATTTGTTTAGACGCTCGTTTGGTTAACAGTAGAATTAGTTCAGATCAGCTGAAATCTATGTCAATAGAGGAATTAATGCAAACATTTGAGGGGAAGAAGTATTTCACTTGTGTAGATTTGAGTTCCAGTTTTTGGCAAGTGCCACTTATGTACGAAGATAGACCATTTACAGCTTTTAGTCATAAATATAACCTTTATCAATTTTGTAGAACACCTTATGGGTTAAAGAGTAGTTCAGCAGCTTTAATTAGGGCTTTAAACATCGCATTAGGGGATGACACAGGAGAGTTTGTAACCATTTACATAGATGATATGGTAATTAGTTCACGCAGTTTTGAGGAGCATCTACGACATTTAAATATAGTTTTTCAGAAGTTAGATCAGGCAGGGTTCACTTTGAAGCTGTCTAAGTCGTCATTCTGTCAGTCAGAAGTGACATTTTTAGGTCATAGAGTGTCAAGTAGAGGTGTGACACCAGAGGAAAGTAGGGTTAGCATGTGTGGACAGTAGCAACAGGGCATCGTTACATCATCATCATCATCATCTTGCACAGTTTCCAGCCACTGGCCGGGTCTGTTTGGAACACAAGCCTCTCCAACGTCTTCTGTCTTCCCACCATCTCTCAGCCTCCACCCTTGTCCAGTCTTCTCCTCTCTTCTTCACGCTTTCGTGTGTACAGCCGTGTCGTCGTAAATCCATCCTGTCCGAGGCTCGTTCCATTTTTGAAAGCATCGTTACAGACACTGAGAAATATGCTAGTAGAGCAACGTGAGGACGTTCATTTAAAGGGAGCCACTTGCAAGGTTGGAAGCAGGTGACGCAGAAACATTTATAGTTTCCAAACGTATTGGCAAAACAGTATATGTGCTGGAGAATAGTGAGGGAAACAAATTATACGGGACGTATAATATACATAGTCTACGAAAATATGTGTCATAAAGCGAGTGTGTTTAGCTGGCGAGCCAGCCTATCAAATGAGTAAGTGTGGTATTTGGTGCGTGGGAGGAGATGGTCTTCCAGGCAGGCGTATCAGAAGTCACACAGGGGGGTAGTATGTAAGTAAATGAGAGTTTTTAAGGTACAGGGAAATATGACGGGATTGTTGTCGGATGCTCTTGAGCACTAAAATGTCTCGATACACCAAGGCCAGAATTTGGTAGCGCTGGTGAATTCCCATTTGCCTCCTAGAGATGGGTGAGCGCTTGGACAGGGTATTTTTGCTTAAGGCGTCCACGAGGCAAAAGATGGGCCATCAGAAGGCGAGACAGTACTTCATGAAACTCATACATATCAGCACACGTGATTTCTGTTTACGGCCTCGCCATGTAAGATTTGTAAGTGTGTAATTTAAGGTAATTTGTACAATGGTTTCATTTGTGTGAGGAGGACAATCTGTGTTGAGAACTAGTATTAAGTAGAATATGGTCTACGGGAACTTAACAAGACAGGGCGATTACGGCACAGAAATATTTGGTGTTATATGTAATGCGCATTTACTGTTTTTTTTTTTTTTCAGAAGTCAATATTAATTTAATCTACTTTAAAGAGAGATTAAGTATTATGGTCACGAGGCGCTGCCACAATAGTGTGATCGTGTGCTCAGTGATAAGTGAGATTAAATGTCACCATAAGGAAGGGACCTCCAGTGAAATTAGGAAGTTCTATGGAGATATAAATATATCAGAACACCTTCAATGCGTGTGATATGACATCATAAATACATAGTGCTCACACATTAATTATGTCTATTTCTCCAACATAGAGAAATTTGAGAGGCAGAAATATCCGTGGAACACTATTCTATATGTAAAACATTGGACTGGTTGCAAAGTGCAATCCATAGTGACAACAAACTTTGACGCAATGTGCGTGAAGAAAAATTATGAGTGTATATATCTGTAATTTAGGGTGATCTCATTTATGTAATATGTATTTTGGATGGGGTTTATTAACGTGTCTGGGATAATCGGATAATGGACCGTCGTCACGGTAAATCATCCGATGATCCGAGGCGAATATGTAACGTGTTTTTCGAGGGGTTTTTATGCAACTGGCATAAGTCAGTAGGAAGCCATTCTATATTTATTTACGCGGCAAATTGTTCAGCCAAGAGAAATTTTCATGTTAATTTATTATTATTATTATTAATTTATTATAATTATTATTAAGATATTTTCGGAGCATTTTATAAAAATTATAAGCATACAGATAGGTTTTCTATGTCTTAGAAAACGCTATCAAGCAAATTATTACGAACGACAATATCATAGAAAGTTATGTGATTGCGGAATTTTACGGAGTTTTCGTCAGTTAGGATATTTTGAGAAACATGAGTCACTGGAAATTCATATACAGGATTAATCTTGTCGGGAAGCAAGACGCAATCCTGCGTTGCAGCTTAACGAAAAGGCGGATGTATGGAACGGAATACGACTTCACCCTACCGCCGAGTGTAATGAGCCAGAGGAGGGGAATATAGCGCGTGGGGTGCAGCCAATCAGTGGAGACCACGTAAGCTAGAAGTCGGATGAAGAGTGGGGATGCGACGTGTGGATATATCGTTCAGCGCGCCGTGGAACGAGGACAATCTATGTAGAACTTGCCGAGTATGGTTATACGCGGGGGTCGCTCCGATGTTCCGTGGAACGAGGACAATCTGTATAGAACTTAACGAGTACGGTTGTACGCGGGAGTCGCTCCGATGTTCCGTGGAGTGGAGGACTAACTTTTGTAAAACTTAACCAGTGTGGTTGTACGAGTGTTTGGGTCCGATGTACGGACCATAGAATTATCTAATCTACCAGAATATCATCAAATATCGACGGAGATGGAGACGTCCAGGAGACTGGGGGAAGCTCAAGCTCACAGCATCATCCAGTACGAGGGAAAGGCTTCGGCCATTTCTAGTGGTAAGCGCGAATGACGCAGAAATACGCAATCTCTCATTTCTCTTTGTTTTATATTTCATATTTCAATAACTTCATAGCTTGGGAATAAGAGTAAAATCAATAATTTATCAGACTCCGTTTTCACGTAATTTTCTATCGGTAATATTCAAATCACAACGCTCCAATTTAAATTTTATACTTATTATTATTATTAATTTTGCTATACTTGTTTTATATAATAAATTCATTTCTTTTACAATGCAATCTTTGCTTTCAGTAGGTAGCATTAGATATAGACCAATTCCTTCTCCTGTTACAATTGTTTGTTGGGTTAATGATCAAATCATACCACGATCTGAGTGAATAGATTCTTGAAGGTGTTCTACCAGAGCTAGACGTTGTTAAATACAAATTTAGATTTCAGCATTGCGTTGAGGTCTTGGCGCCCATTAAAACAACATAGCTTAGGCAAAGGTAAACAGTTACATTTATCACCCAACAGTTAGGGGCAGTCAAACTGTTACATTTGTCGCTCAACGTAAGGGTCAAACTGTTACACTTGTCGCTACGAACATGGGGCATTAATTAACGCTACAACATGGGGATTTTTGTACGATCTAAAGGCACTGCCTGGGTCTATTAAAGACAGTAGTCCACTTATGGATCAATGCTTGAACTTGCAAAAGCAGGTTTCCAGTAGAAATAATCAGTCTGACATAAGTGGGATGGATCTATGTTCGGAGCTGCAACATTTGAGCCCTTGCCTACCACCAAACGAAAAAATCCCTCGTGCTGCGTTGCAGTTCATTTACAGCAATGATTGACGTTTTTCCAAACGTCGATGTAACTTTGCGAATTCTCTTAACCTTGCCGGTAACTGTCGCTTCGGGTGAACGTAGCTTTTCAAAATTGAAGTTGCCTAAAACCTACCTGCGTGCTAGAATGGGCCAAGAGAGACTGTCAAAACTTGCTTTAGTTTCAATAGAGAACGATGTTGCGCGTTCACTCGATTTAGCCTATTTAGTAAAACAATTTGCTTCAGTCAAAGTACGGAAAGCTCCCTACTCATAAGGTTTTGGGTTTTAGTGTTTTTTTTTTCTTGTGTGTCGTAGTTGTTTGAATTAGTAAAGCTTGATTCCTGTAAGTGTGTTTTTCCAGTGATTTTGTTATGTTGACACTTTGCATCACAACTGAAAAAAATCGTTATTGTATTATGTTACGCATCACCTATTAGATTTAAAAAAAGTCCAGTATTTTGGCATCATGCGAGCGTACAGCCGATATTTGGTATGTTACCTTGATCATCCCCTTACTAGAAAGCAAGTAAAGTAATATAGTAAATGGGTAAATGTACTTTAGGTTCATTTTATTTAATTTAATCCGATAACTCAGTGCCTTGCCTTTGCCTGCATTTTCTACTTTATATTTTCATGATTCCTCTTTAAACCTCATAATTTTTGTCAGAGTTAGGCAACCCGCCTAACCCGCTCAAAATCGAATTTCGCACAGGGCGCTGAAACCCCTAAGACCGGCCCTGGTAGTCAACCTTGTATGGAGCAAGCTCCGAGTTACAACTGCGGTTGTTAACCGTAGAGGTTTTTGTGTGTTTGGTCCGCGAGAGCTATTTTATTTTGCTCAAGTCCGCCGGCAAGCCGGTGAGGACCCCCCTATCCGCCACCTGGGACGCGCCACGTCGGAGTATCACCTCTCCGCATGCTACGACACCGTAGTAGGTTCGTGGAGATATGTTTCTATATATATATATATATATCACTTTCTTGTGGACACGATAACTGCCGTAATTTTGCACCAATCACTTTCAATTTTTTACATAATATGTGTCCGTTTAAAATCTCGGTCAAGTTCGTTAATGGGCAAAATCGGTCGAAAGGGGTGAAAATGGAGGGCTTTTTTTTTTCGAAAAGGTGAAATATCGCTATAACTCTCTTAATACATGAAATATCGAATCCATTCACAGTTCATAATATGTGTCTGATAAGTGCCAAAAATTTGTTTGAAAAGTTTTTTGATAGCACCAACCATTGACCAAAGGGGTGGAAAAAAGTGGGTTTTTCGGGAATCACTAATCATATCTCTCTTAATAGGCACAATATCAAAACCGTACAAAATGGAAAATATTCCCCTAATAATTACCTAAAACTTTTGTCTGAAAGAAATTTTGATATGACCCACCACTACGCCAAGGGATGAGAAAATGAATTTCGGAATTAAAGAAAATGCCAAGTGCTATCAGAGGTTACCATGACAACGCTTCTAAATTGATGAGGGATGAGCTATCAGAGGTTGCCAAGACAACGCCATTGCACGAGATCACATTCATTTTTCAATCTGACTCTGTGGGAGTGGGAAGCGGCTAACTGGTAGCATGCTGAACTTCTATGCCCAAGGTCGCTGGTTCAAAGCCGGCCAAAGTCGTCGGATTTTCTAAGAGCGCTAAAAATCTCTCAGCATGCTTTCTTTCGGAGGGGAAGTTCCAACGTTCCTTGCAAGTTGCTGGTTGCGGTGGTATCTAGTAGCCAAGTTCAGAGCTAGGTGTCGTTGATGGTAGTATTTGGTACAAAATTAGGAACTACTACTTAAAATTGACCGTCTGCAGACCTTACCTGAATTACTGACTAATACAGTCATCACATTTAACACCGTTTATCAGACAGATTCTACACACACCCAATGTACACGGGGTTCCATGACCACGTTGTCGCAACCCCTAAACTGAGGAACCAACCAACATCTCAGCGGGAGATAAAATTTTGCGTGAAGAAGTAACAGACTGTTAGATAGTTACACATCAGTTCCAAACCTTGCATAAGGACAGTGTGATCACAAGTGTAAACATGAACCCCAAATGACAAGAAGGTTACCATCCCCATAAGACAATAAAATTTTAAAAATATGCATAGAAAGACGAAAAAAAATGTTAATTAAGCTCCAATTGTAAAATACTTTCTCGCAATAAATGAGGTGTGATCCTCCTACGAAAACCTGCATATTCTGTCTATTATAATAGCCTATCCCCTAGTTTGCCCGGTGAAATCTACCTCCGCCTTCCGGCGTGCCGAGAAGACTTTTTAAAATTCAAGTAAGGACTGCAGACATTGAATTTTTCAAGTAGTTCCTACTTTTGCCGCCAAACGCCACCGTCAATGACCAACTAGTTCAGAACTTAGTTACCAGATGCCACCGCAGTCGGCTCTTGACGAACGTAGGAACCTAAGAACGTTAGTCAAATGTTTAACCTTTATGTAATTTAGCTTCACACAGGTGTAATTAGTGGAAGGCTCATCAACATGCCATAAATCTATGACATGGGACCGCCGGCTTTACTTCCCCTCCGAAAAAGGCATACTGAGGGATTTTTAACGTTCTTAAAAATCCGACGACTTCAGACGGGTTTGAACCCGCGCATAGAAGCTCAGCATGCTACCAACTACGCCACCGAAGCTACCGATAGGAGTATGGGATGTAAACCTAGCCCAACAAGCAGTACAACAAAGGCTATAGGATTCAAGTTAGGAGGCCTGATGAATCATCACAGATCCCCAAATTGCCAGACAACATACTGGATGGACAAAGATGCTGTAGCATGATATGTTACTTAATGATTAATGAATGAAAATCCACAGCCTGCTTCCAGTCTCCGACCGGGTCAGGAATGGAATGAATGAAGCCCCCATCTAGCGGCGAGGACATGAACTGTGCCGGCTGCCGAGGCCTGATGCACTCCTCTGGGGCAATGATTAAATGAATGACAGATGAAATGAAATGATAGTGGAGAGTGTTGCTGGAAGGAAATTTACTTAATGATTAATAAATACCCTAATACCGGAAGGAAATATTACATAAATTATTTATACACTTATTAACAGTTTAACACGCTTGTCAAACAAAAGGGCACAATTCGTTTTGACTGAATGAGAAGCATTTCTGTTAATAAATTACTTAGGCAACACTGAAAGTGGATTCTAACAATGATGAATAAAAATCCAGCTTAAAATCGTCAAATGGAAGGAAGAGAGTTTGAGGGGGACAGACACACAATTTTCCTAGAGCACAATGTTGGATGGGATAGCCTTCATTATTATTATTATTATTATTATTATTATTATTATTATTATATAATATTTGCAAGGCTTGTACAGTTCCTACAAGTCTACAAACTAATGGTTGGGTAAAGTGATCCTTTGTGGTCTCAAAAGAAGAAGAAGAAGATAATATTTGCAAATGGGGGTAATTCCCCGGTGGCAAATTGTACAAATACAGAAAATCACCAACAATAACATCAAACACAATATACACTATTCGCAATTTTGGAACTAGAGTAATTACATCGTAGTATTTACACAAAATTTCAAACACATCAATATGTTTAGGGAAAGTCTCTAAGACTGAGGCAGGTAATGAATTCCAACTATAAATACCACGGTTAATGAAAGAATATTTCCCATAATTTGTACACTGTAGTCGGACCTTGACTTTATGTGGATGATCTGCCCTGCTCAGGTAGGTGGGATTTCCCAGACGTTTGCTTAGTTCTCCCCATGCTGGCCGATTAGTGTGTTAAACATAGCTTATAGTCTGGGTTTCGTACTTCTATCTTCCAGAGATTCCCACCCTAGTTTTTCTATCATTCGAGTTGCACTACGTCTAGAATTAAAATCGTTGAGCACAAACCTAGCAGCCTTCCTTTGTACCATCTCCAGCTCATTGATGGTATGGGTCCCAAACCACTGAGCCGTATTCCAAGATTGGCCTCACCAGGGTCAAATATCCTAATTCTTTTGCGGTAGAGCTACTGCCTTTTAATACCCGCATTACAAAATGAAGTGATTTGTACGTTTTGGAGACGACACAACCCACATGGGTACTCCATTTCGTATCATTCCTTACATGGATGCCCAAGTATTTGCACGAGTCTTCTTCTACAAGTATTTCCGAGCCGATATTATATTGAAAGTCATGACTTCGCACTCTCCCTATTCTCACGAGACTACATTTACTCGTATTTATCTTCATTTTGTTGTCAACCGCCCATTTATGAACCAGGTTGAGGTCAGTTTGTAACTGAGCGTTGTCTTGCGATGTTTGAATTTTTCGGTATATTACACAATCATCCGCAAACAATCGGCAGTCACTTTGAATCCCATTTGTTAGGTCGTTAATAAGTGCCAGAAATAACAGGGGCCCAATCACACTACCCTGAGGGTGACCTGACGTTATCGAAATGTCCTCCGAGAATACATTCCCTATTTTAACCAGGGTTGGCAAAATAGCAGTTTTATTTTAAACATTAAAACAGTTTTTTTACATTCTGAACATGTTTTAAACAGTGTAATAAAATGCTGTACTTTTAATACTTAAATATAAATACTTCAGAGATCATCTTGACCAGAGTTGTATGGTAAGTAATAAACCAATGTTTACAACTGAGACTCAGCCAGCAGGGAAATTTAGTTACCAGCTAGGAATTTTGGCTGCCATGTTCGAAGTTTTGTCACCGACTATGCTGCCAATATGGGGAAAATGAGGGATGAATTGGCAAAAAAAGATATCAAAGAAGTGATAACTTATGGTTGTTCAGCTCACCTGCTTAATCTGTTAGCACATGACTTGGAGGTGGTTGGCATTACAGAACATGTTAAACAAATTATTAAATACCGGTACTTCTGGAACACTCACTTTGCAGCAGCCAAGTACAAACAGGCTGGCGGAACAGCTCTTGCTCTTCCTACGGATGTACGCTGGAATTCTTTAGCTGACTCTATAGAGTCCTATTTGGGTAACTGGCATATTATTGTCAAAGTCTGCACTAAAAATCGAAGTGCCATTGAACCAATTATAAGTGCAAAGGTAAATGATATCAATATGAAACAAAATGTTCAAGACTATCTCAAAAAACTTAAGATTGCATCAGTCTCATTAGAGAAGATGCAGCGTGATGACTGTACCATTTTTTTCTTCAAAAATTAAAACAGTCTCAATAACTTAAAGAAATTCATGAAACGATTTAACACTGCTGTAACTGATACCCATCTCCTTGCCAATCTCATGGATCCACACTATCAAGGACAGAGACTGAGTGAAGAACAATATCATTCTGCTATGGAGTATGTTGAAGCTTACCACCCATATGCAATGCCTGACCTAATTAAGTACAAAACAAAATATTCACTCTTCAAGGAATACCTGTTTGGTCCTGCAATACTAAAAGAAATTAAACCCCTGACATGGTGGGTGGCACTGCAGAATAACATTCATCACACAACTTCAGGCCTAGCACATCAGCTGCATAGTGCAGTTGCTTCATCACCTGGGATAGAACGTCTTTTCACCACTTTTGGGTTTGTGCATAGCAAAGTCTGAACTCAACAAGAAACCTGTTGAATAAAGACAAAATGGCAGTGACATTTGGATTTATAATCTTTTAAATACATCCCTATATTTTCTGATGGATGTTCGCTTGCAAAAATTTTTAACAAGGGCATCAAAACCATTACAAAATCACTCTATAAACTTTATATTATTACGTAAAACCTTCAGTAGAAGGCAGAGAAGACCACTGTACTCTTCTGTATTGCAAAAAACAAAACAAACAAAAATCTTCTAAAGAAACATATTTTAGACGGTTGTTTGAAGCATTGAGTTTAAAACTACTTTTAAACAATGTGCATTGTTTTAAACAGTTTTAAACACGCTGTTTAAAACATGTTTTAAACATGCCAATCCTGATTTTAACCTTTTGCGAGCGACCAGTCAAGAACTCTTGAATCCATAAAATTACTCTTTTATCAATCTTCGTTGCCGCTAATTTATGTAGTAGTATGTCATGTGGGACGACATCAAATGCCTTCTCAAAATCTATAATTACAGCGTCAACTTGCACCCCCCGAGCAAGTGAGTCATTAATATCCTGAAAGAGTGATAACATTTGGCTCTCACATGAGTACCCTTGCCTAAATCCGTGTTGCCTCCCATTAAGCCATGATAACTTTCCCCACTGTTCTCTTAAGTAATCAGAAATATGGTGCGCCATCAGTTTACATATGATGGATGTGAGGCTAACAGGCCTATAGTTTCCCATTACCAATCTGTTCCCTCCCTTGAATATTGGAACTATTGTAGCCCTTTTTCAGTCTTCGGGTATTTGTGTGTTATTAATTGATACATTAAACAGCACCCCCAAGTATCGCCCAATGGCTGTACTTCCCAGTTTTAGCGCATCTCCAGAAATATTGTCTTGGCCTTTCGATATATTTCTACATTTTTTTTTTTTTTAATTCTTGCTAGGTGGGCTATCAGAATCATAGTTAAGGTCCAACACACAGCTATTAAATTCATTAACACACTGCCATACAATATTATATTTAATTAATTAGCAATTGCCTGTTTCTCAGTAGTTAATTCACCATCTCCGGACATTATCATAGACAAATCATTGGAATTTCCCTTCCGCCTTCTAACGTAACTATAAAAGTATTTCCACCCATCACCCCCTCCCCCAATTAAGTTTTGCATGTAATTATGATTAGCAGCCTTCTTTTTGAGGACTAGCTCTTTCGATAATAATTTAAACTTTAGCATATTCTCGTAACTAACGTGTCTTTTGTTATAAGCTTTCCTTAATTTCCTCTTGAGTCCCCTGATTTCCCTTGTGTAATATACTGGATCCGGGTTTTGCTTCAGTAATTTAAACGGCACGAATTTCTGAATAGTACGATCTAAGATATTAAGAAAAAATTCCCACAGTATATTTATGACACCCCTCCGAAGCCCATCTTACAAATAACTCATTCATGTAATCCTGAATTTTGCTCTGATCTGTTCTGCTGTACTGAAATATTTTAACTGATTCGACGAAGTCAAGTATTGGAGTGTCACTGTGTCAAATATTTAGTTCAACACCGGAGTGGTCACTAATTCCAGGGACTTTCATACAACTAATTTACAGCGCCACAAGTCTTACTAAATAAACAACTAAAGTATTATTCACTCTCGTGGGGAAATCGGCCACCTGGGAGAAACCCCCCTTCCTAACTAGCTTGTTTGCTGCAAGTTGAGCTAGACTACCGCTAGTTGAATCACCAGACCAGTTCACACATGGAAGATTTAAATCCCCGGCAATTATAACATTCTTTTGCATAGATTTACCCGTTCAGGTGATGTCATAAAGAGCATCCAGTGGCGAGAAGTTGTCCTTCGGTGCTTGATATGCCCCTATCACCTGAAGAGAGTTTAACTTTGCTTCATCCAAGATTTCTGCACATAACAACAGCTCATGGTCCATATTGGCCCATTTTAAGCAACTCATGATGCCCCTACGAACAAAAATAAATAAACCACCACCTCTCTTACCTCGGTCTCTTCTGTACATTACGTAGGTACCCTGAATTATTTCCTTACTATTTACATCCTCAGATAACCATGATTCAGTAGCAATGACAATGTCCGGTGAATATGTCTCTACTAGGTTCCAAAATTCTATTTTTTTATTCCCTATACTCTGACAATTAACCTGCAGCAATCTTAGAGTCTTACCTCCATTTCGACGTTTCTGCAATCGCTTCTCCCGCTTGCGATGGCAGCCTTCCTCCGGTCCAACTCCTCCTCACGAATGCCGGCAGGATTCAGTGACCCTCTCGTGCAGGTTTGTCAGGTTGTAGGCGCCTCGTCGATTCAGATGTAGCCCATCTCGAGCGAAGTCACGGTACCCGATCCAGCAGTCAGCATCCACATAAACTAGTCCCAGTTGTGCGCACACCCAGTTCATGCGAGCATTAACGGCCTTAGCTCACCATAGTGGGACATCCCCCCGCCGCACAATGCCACTTAACACAATTTTTGCATTCCTAAACTTGTTTCTGGCTTTTGTACCTAACTCGTAAAGCTAGCCCATAATATAATCAGTTGTAGCCCTCTTCTTTAAGTCATTAGTCCCAACATGGAGAAGCAATGCCTTAACTGTGTCACAATCTACTATTGGCACTTCCTCAACTTGATGGGTGAGCTGGTCAATTTTCATTCCCGGATAGCTCATCACTTTCTTGCCCATTTTCCTCGATATATCCCCGCTCCACTTAATCATCGAATCGCCCATTATGAGTACGTTATGGTTACCAGTTTGCTCCTGCTCGCCCTCTTCCACACTGATCCCAGTAGAAAGCCGTTCAGTCACATCCTTCACAGTTTCCTCTGACTCACGAAGCTTTGTCCTAAGTTCCTGTATTATTTGATCCCTTGATTTGCACCCTCAAACAGTCCAGCGTATTACATACTTTCCAAATCAATTCCCGACATCACAATCCTCCTTCTTGACCTTAATACAGCTGAAGTGAGACCATTTCTCACATATTCCACACTCAGTACCGTTCTTCAATGTTTTACTGCACGTAGAACACTTTAAAACTGCCACTGGATCATTAGCCTGATTCACATTTGAAGTAACAGGGCCTGGATTCACTTCCACTCCACCAATAACTAACAACGCAGCTATCACTAGGGCTATAAACCACAAGTTACTAGGTCCTGTATGCACACACAAACACCGGAGATCCCGACTACTTCGCATACCATAGTCCGATCCTCGTGCGATAAGCCTCCAGAGAACAACCCATTTCAGCACACCTGCGAGCACGGGAACCTTTCACTTTGACTGCCAACTGCCAACTTTGATTCCATTACAGTGGCGAGAAACACTCTACTACTACGTGAATGAAGTTACACCCACCAAAGAAAAAATGTTTCATCACAACCGAACTCTGACCCCCTCATGTGACATTTGTAAATCTTTAGATACGCTTGAACATCGTATCGCTGCTTGTACTGGGCCATCCAGTCTATGGGAATGGACATGCCAGACTATCACGCGAATCTCAGGACTGCCCCTCACCAGTGCCAATAAGAAAATCCTTCTATCAGTGGAGTACACCGGTCGTACCAGGCCTCTGCGCGCCGCGGTCATATGGCTTTTAACAGCACTGATCCACTACGTATTGGAGAAACGTTCTACCCCCCAGCACCTGAACCTGCCAGCCTACATCCAGTTCCTACGGCGAGAACGTTGGAAGTACATCTCTAACAAGACTCTTGAACCTGCTTTCTCTAAGTGTCTATATACTTTTTAAACTCCCACAGTGATTTTTCTTTCCGGTGTTGAATGTCATTTACCGGTACTTCCTGTTCTTGTACATGTGCCATAGGCACCTCAGTACAGTGTCATTTATTTTTGTGTTGGTAATTTTAAGCCTATGCGAATTTAAAAAAACAACTCAATGAAGGTTCTGTAATGATGGGCTGGGTTAAATTCAGAAGCAAAGATGGAGATTATTTCTCTGGTTTCCTTGGTCCACATTGGTATGTACTGGAGATGCTGAATGATCATGTTGTGTCATTTTCTTCATTCACTGGCGATTCCTTAATATTTATCCATGATAATACTTGTTTCTGCATTGGGCCATGATGACACAGCAGCCTAACTGTTTGCCTCTTACTACGGCGGACTGGGTTCGATTCCTAATTAATGTATGTGAGATTTTTGAAGTTGCATTTAGTAGTTCTGATTTCATATAAAAAGGAGGGCTTATAATTGCAGAGTTAAGAGCCATATAAAACTGTAAGCTTGCTTGCTTATCAATCATAAATGACATATTTGAATTTTAGGTGAAGTTGAAATTGTAGAAGGCTTGGTGTGTAAGCCTCTTCAAAATGGCTTTAAGACTTTATCTGAAGGGACTCAACTGCTGTAACAAAGGGACAATGGAAGTAACATCCAGAGTATTCATACCAATTAGGAGCAATGATTAATGTAAAAAGAGGGAAAACTCATTGGTAACTCTGTCCTCAAGTGTTGAGATTGTTTAAAACTATAAAATCAATCGGCAGCCCTGAATTTGAATGGCCGTGCATGAGCTAATGTGTGAAATGTTAATTTTTGGCTAACAAGGAGAGGATACGATGCGTGGATCACCAATTTGAACCATCTTTAGTACACGTGTAGGCCATGACCAGGCATATACCAGATGCAAGTAGTAAAGTGCGCTTCTCAGCCGTTTCCGAGAAATTAATTAATTGCAATTACAGTGTGGCATCTATGTGCGTTGTACGTTAGCAAGAATCAAACGAGCGCGTGGTGCAGAGGTAAGAGCCCTGCTTCGTAAGCGCGGGATCGCTGGATCGAATCCCACCAGTGAGCTTTTGCAGTGTGTTGTGTTTTTTTTGTAAACATTGGCAATTCGTACAAATGTAGGTGTCGTGAACAATGTTTATTTTGCATTCATTTGTAAAGTCATGTTATGTGAGTGGTAAAAGAGATTCTTAAATCATCGTATGGGGGTCAACGTTTGTGACATTACATAATGTACAGAATCGGCATTGCAAATACATTGGTATTATACACGGCCAGGTGTATTCTATTATATGTATACATTTATACATTCAAGGGCCGGTCTGTTCCGTTCATTGCACGTCTGTGAACCATCAGACCACCCCGTACCCTGCAAGCAGTGACTAATGCTATGGGCATTGGTTGGAAATTGCCAATGGTTACAGAGAAAAAAAGAAACACACAACACACTGCAAAGGCTCACCGGTGGGATTCGATCCAGCGATCCCGCGCTTATGAAGCAGGGCTCTTACCGCTGCACCAAGTGCTCATTGGATTCATGCTAGCGTGCAACGTACACATGGACGCCTCAGTGTAATTGCAGTTAATTAATTTCTCGGAAACGGCTGAGAAGCTCACCTTACTACTTGCATCTGGTATACACCTGGTCATGTCCTACACGTGTAATAAAGATGGTTAAAATCGGTGACCCATGCATTGTATCCTCCCCTTGTAAGTGATGAAACATTGTATATCATACAGTGGTTTATAATCAAAATGAGTGTAGTGTGTTTGTAAAATAGAAATGTAAAGATTTGAAGCCATTCTTTCAGTGTTGCCTATACAAACTGTTATTTGTAGCTCTTCAGTCGGTCAACACGAATTTGCTTTGTACCCCGCCCAGTCATTAGGCAGGTTATACCATGGAAATACAGGATAGACTGACTGCTTGGAATAACAAATTTAAAGAATTTAGCCTGAAGATCAGCAAGGCCATGACTGTTGAAATGACCATTAGCAGAGAGAGGAAAAGTTCAAACATATATTTGGAGGGGGCAAAACTAGAATCTGTTTCTCACTTCCAGTATCTTGGAAGTATGGTCTCGAAGGATAACACCCTCAAAAAGATATTCTAAATAGGACACAGAAAGCATCACATTTCTGTAACCAAGTTCAGCACTTACTTTGGGACAAAAATATACCCTTGACAGCAAAGGCAACATTGTATCACACCTACTTTGTTCCTTACCATCATCATGGTATGGAAACATGCAGTAGTAGTTGTTGTTTTAAGGGGCGGAACTACATTGCTAAGTAAAGATTACAGTAGAATTCAAGCCACAGAAATAAGATTTATTAGGAGAGACAAGATCAGAAATGAGGTACACAGAGCAACAGGGTCCCTGTTATCAACTTTCTGGGGAAACGCAGACTTCAGTGGTATGGCCGTGTAATGAGGAAAGATAGCTCTAGAACAGCTAAGAAGTACTTCAACCTGGATGTCGGTGGGAAGAGACCAAGAGGAAGATCAAGGAGACTATGGATAGAGACAGTTCGATCAGAGGTGGAGAAGAATGGTTTTAACTGGGACGATGTCCAAGAATAAATGATATTCCAAGATTGGGCAAGATGGAGAGCACTTGTTTGCCACATCCGGGAAACTGGAGATGGGAAATGAAGATGATGATGATACTATAGAAATAATAAATGCTACAATTTTAGAAAAATGCATGTGTTAATATTGTTTTGTTGGAGGATGTATAATTTTTTTTTTTTTGCTATGCACCTCTCTTTGTTTTGTTTGATATAACATTTTCTTTGTGTTTTCCTGATATTATCTTATCTTGGTTTCTATCTTAGGTGAATCATGAAGCCATTCCACATGCACAGGGCTTGACAGTAGAGCCAGAGGAAATTTATCCATCATCACTGGAAGAGGAGGATCCTTTAACTTTGGTAAGATTTATTATTTGAGTTCTCAGGTTCTGATAAGTAGAGACCCTGAAATTCACAAATGAGCTTTTCTGCCAATTTTTCAAAAGGTTGCAAAACAGTAGTTGTTTAAATAAATGTTGGTCCAGGTTGAGTAGTTTTCTCCTAAATGAAGATAAAACTCAAAACATAGTATTTAGCTTAAAAAGAAATAATGACAATCTGATATTTGCACTGAGAATGTTTCTGGGGAAGAAGAGTAGTTTTGAACTGGCCTTGTGATAGAGACAAGTCTGTTAGTCTGTAGGTTACCCTCTCTACTGTGTTGAAAGTGCTTTTGTTGAGTTATGAATGTAAATTTGATCTTCTCTCATTGTAAACAGCCAAAACCCCCAATTCTGTGGTCAAAATGCATATTTGACACAACACGGCATGTCTTCATGAAACTTTGAAATTACACATTTCCTTCATTATAATAATATTATTATAATTATTATAATCAATGACCAGTTATTCATGCATAAATGCCTAGTGGTACAGTGCTTAGCATTGTTGGCTGCCAGCCTGGAGATCCAGGAAATTTAATTATGTTGATTAAGGCTAGAAAATGTGGGATTCGAACCTGGTGCATATGGATTGAATAGGAAGATAAGACAAGCAGCAAGGCATTAAAGTCAATTTGTCAGTTATGTTCTCTAAGTTCTAGCTTCTAATTTGAAAGTTCGTTTTTTTAGATGATGATGATGATGATGATGATAAACATCAACCTTATATACAGAAAACAACTATTAAGTACTGTGTACATTCACCCAGGACTAAGTAAGATGAAACCCGAATGTCATCAAGCAGCTATGGAGTAATAAGGGAAATAAAGGAAGCAGGTATGAGCAATGCTAGTTTGCAGGCAGGACAACTCAAATGTCTGAGGGTGCCAGTTCATTAAGTTAAATAACAATATAAATAAAAGAAACAAAAAAACAGGGGAGTGGTGTCTCCTAGCCAAAGAAGTGATAACAATTCAGGTAAGATAAAACAAATCGCCTTTATCAACAAAAGAAACCCTATCCTAATTCATCACTATCTACCATATGCTTGAAAAAGAACACATCCTGTTCCTATAAAATAATTTCATAAGAGTTCTAACAACTTGCAGATGTGTGTGTGTGTGCGTGTGTGGGGGAGAGCATAATCACCAAATTATTTCCAAGAAATAGCATTATAAAATACAATTACATGATTCATTCAGTGTGCCCAATCACAACATGATTATTGATTAAAGAAACGTTAAATATAATCTCTGGATCTAACTAATATTTACAGAATAATAATTCACAGAATTTATTACTGTTGAAAATAAGTTAGATAGATAGATATTTTATTCAATTAATTCCAAAGAGCCTGTCGTGACTGTGAACCTCCATGATTCAGAACCCAGGACTGCGGTTCGGAGGAACATTATATAAGGGCAATAGAGTTATTATTATTATTACTAAGTTGGATGTGAGCTTTGTAAGATAGAATGTATATTTCTCAAGAGAATGAGACTGCTGTCGCCAGGATGTGTACAGAGGTCTGTAAATATTGCTCGTACAAAAGGACACTTGGTCCGGTACTTTGTATTGTAGGGAGAGTGATTCATAGTCACAAGTCAGGCCAGAAGTTGAACCTTGGATGTCACGTAGACACAAGTATGGGCAGTCGCCGCTACCTTAGGGAGCAGCACTTGCCAGGCACTGGAGGGTGGAATGGACCAGGCCTCAGTGGAAGGGAGAGATGGACTCGAGGTCATCTCTAGTTGGATATAATGGTATCCAAAATGGCGAGCGGCAGAGTCATTACAGGAGAGTTGCCAGAGAGTCATTACAGCGGAGTAGTCACAGGGTTGCAGAGTTGCAAAGTGGCAGAGTAGTAGTTCTCACGCCTCAGTTCTTGCCAGAGTAACGTCGTAACGCGCGCGAGCATTATTCAGCCTCGCGGAGACACACTAGATGTCAAGTATCAGTAAGACTTAGTAGCGCTATTACAGACCTGCGTGCACTCCCAGCAGTAACTTCACATAATTTGTATATAGTGTATATATACTTCGACTGCCAAGGGCTTAATAAATCGGCAGTAGTCCAAGGGAATTTCATCTTTTATTCCGGTAGTTCCGGGACGAGTCCGTGAAACCTCAAGTTCCCTTATCTAGAAAACCGCTCGGCTAGTAGGGAAAATCGACGGAGGAGCTGTCAACCTGCCAGAACGTCTCATAGGCCAGGTAGGTCACGACAGACCTAACTTTTGGTGTCAGGTGTGGGGTCCCGAGTTCGACGCACTGAACAGAGCAACTACGGAATAAAGAGAGAGATCGCGACATCGCAGAAGATTGTCCGATAAAGACCGCGACAACGCAGAAGATTGTCCGTCCGCGCATCCGCGTAAATCGTACCGAGTGCCGCGCAACGCAGAAGAGAGAAGAAGAAGCCTACTAAGCAGAAGGAGCCGTGCAGTAGCGAGCCGTGCCACCAGCAGAAGGGAGAACCGATCGGCCGCAGTATCCAGTTAGCAGAGACAACAAAGAAGAAGAAGTAGCCGCCAGGTAAGCTAACCTTATTACAATGGCAAGACAGACAAGTGCAGCTACCGGTGTCCAGGTAGAGGAGAGGCTAGCAGACATAGAAACGGTAAGTACAAGTGGGCCTTTTGTATCAGTAACCGAAGGACATCGCCTGATAGGTCGGGAGTTCGATGGAACACAGCCCGACAGATTACGTGAGTTTGTGGCCAATGTAGACGCTGCTGTTCGCATGGTAAAAGACGATGATCAAGAGCTGTTCTTTAAGTATATCCTGACCAAAATCACGGGCAAGGCCCGAGACAAGTTGTTAGTCAGAAGAGATATAAATCACTGGGAGGCTGCCAAACAGGCATTACAAGAATACTACGGATTTCAGGGCACATTAGACTTGTATATTTGCCAGATGTTTCAAACAGCGCAGGATCCGAGGGAATCAGTGGCGACATGGGCACACAAAGTAGAGACTCTATCAGCTGCGTTCAGGGAAGCAGTCCTCGATGGAGAAAGCTGGGAGGACAGGGAAGCTCAGTTAAGAATCACAAGAAAAATATGCGTAGCTAGCTTCATACAGGGGTTAAGTAACCCACGAATCCAAGCCAGGGTCCAGGGCCACGGGGCCATTACTTTCGAGAAAGCTGTAGCCACAGCAAGGCAAGAAGAGGCGGTAATTCTGTCAAAGAAGGCACGAGAAGGGTTGCATATGAAACATAGCTCAGGGGTAAGAGCAGGTAAACCCGATCAGGAAAGGAAGGCACTACTAAGGTGGCATACTAAGCCAACACAAGGGAGTGTTAGGGTGGTCTGT
The DNA here is from genome assembly GCA_946902985.2 of Meconema thalassinum. Taxonomy (NCBI): domain Eukaryota; kingdom Metazoa; phylum Arthropoda; class Insecta; order Orthoptera; family Tettigoniidae; genus Meconema; species Meconema thalassinum. Next base: position 223,873,469 of record OX336391.1, read on the forward strand.
TACAATTGTAACAGGGAAGGCCACATCGCACGGGAGTGCAAGGAGGCACGAACCCGAGGCGCACGCACCGCGTTAGGTAATACACCTAATGTACAGACAGGGGGCACACCAAGTAAGATCATATGTAGATATTGCAAAAAACCGGGACACATAGAGCGCGATTGCCGAAAGAAGCAAAGAGATAAGGAAGCCGTGGCGCCGGAAGCCGTGCGCATAATTAGAGAAAAGCCTCACACGGAAGCGGACAGGAGTAGAACCTGTTACCGTTGTGGGAAGAAAGGGCACGTACAAAAAATCTGCCGACAGACAGCCCAGGTACCACAAGCAGGAGTGGACCGGCGGACGTGCTATACCTGTGGCCGGCAGGGCCACATAAAACGAAATTGTCAGGAGGCCAAGAAAGGCCAGGGCCAGAGTAGGCGCACGGGAGGCAAGGCCATGAAAGGCCGACGCCAGTGCGATGTTTGTGACCGGTGGTCACATGGAACCAAAGACTGTTGGTTCAAGAGTGGGAAAGGTAGTAAGAGAAATATCACTCAGACAGGGGCGACAAACTGGAGCGGGTCCATAACACAGGGACAGCTATGGAATCCCGTAATTTAAGGAGTCCCAAGGCACGTGACATGGAAGGCACTATATTAATGCATTGTGGGGGGCCTCTGAGGTTTTTAATTGACACTGGTTCCGATGTCAGCCTAGTGAAGAGGCAATCAGTGCCTAAAACAGTTACAATCAGTAGAGGCACCACGATCGAATTAACGGGTGTAAGCGAGGGAACGATTTACACCCAAGGGACCGTTCAGTTTGTTATAGGAGGTACTAAACACACAGTGCATGTGGTGGGCAGTGATTTCCAACTAAGCCAGGATGGTATAATAGGGAGAGACATCCTAGCTGACAGCATGATCGACTGCCGGGAGGGTCATGTTACGATCCACGGTAAAAGATACCCGCTGGGAGCGAGGGAGGCGAAGATAATCAGCCTCGAGCCTCGAACTCAGAAGGTAGTAGTTATTGAAGTCGATAAGAATCTACCAGTGGGAATTATTGAGAGGGCCGAGGTGGCACCAGAGGTTTACCTCGCAGAGTGTCTAACTAGGTCAGAGCACAACGAGGCAGTAGTCAGCATGATGAACACTACTGAGGAAGAAGTGACTCTGTACAGCCCTCGAGTGCGAATGCAGGAGGTGGATGACACCTGCCTGGCAGGAGTACGCAAGGTACAGCAAGGCAGTAGGGCAGTAACCGGAGAACGGGCTACTCAGAAGCCCAGATCACGCCGAGTGATAGACTGCTTGCGAGTAGACCATCTCACGCAGGTAGATAAGGAGGGTATATACGCCATCTGTGCGGAATACAATGACATCTTCCACCTTGAGGGAGATATGCTCACATGCACGGAAGTTATACGTCACGAGATCCCAACGCCCCGGGATCAACCCCCGATTAATGTGCGGCCGTATAGGCTGCCGGAGGCACAAAAGGGAGAGATACAAGCGCAGATAGATAAGATGCTAGGTGATGAAATTATTGTACCTAGTACATCCCCTTGGAATGCACCATTATTGTTAGTACCGAAGAAAATGGATGCGTCAGGTAAGCAAAAGTGGAGAGTTGTGATTGACTTCCGAAAATTGAACGAAGTAACGATAGGGGTTAGTTATCCCCTCCCACTCATCTCAGAGCTATTAGATGCTCTAGGTAAGGCCAGGTATTTCAGTACACTTGACCTTTGTAGCGGTTATTATCAGGTGTTATTAAAACCTGAAGACAGGCCCAAGACAGCTTTTTCAGCATTAGGGCGCAAGTACGAATTTGCAAAGATGCCCATGGGGTTGAAAGATGCGCCAGCCACATTCACAAGGCTGATGAATACAGTGCTTACCGGATTGACAGGTATTCAGTGTCTGTGCTATCTAGATGATATAATAGTGTATGGTAGCTCAATAGAGGAGCACAATGCTAAGTTAAGGGATGTTTTCCAAAGGCTGAGAGAAAATACGTTGAAGCTCCAGCCAGATAAGTGTGAGTTCCTGAGGACTGAAGTGACGTTCTTAGGGCATGTAATTACTGAAGGGGGAGTCTTACCAGACTCACGAAAGGTGCAGGCCGTGAAGGATTTTCCGAGGCCTACCACGAGCCGCCAGATTAAACAATTCTGCGGACTCAGTGGGTATTATAGGAAATTTATACCCAATTATAGTAAGATCGCGAAGCCACTATATGAATTAGTGAAGAAGGAAGTTCCCTTCGTGTGGGGAGATGCACAGGAACAAGCGTTCGAAACGCTAAAGCAAAAACTCATTGAAGAGCCTATATTATAGTACCCAGATTTTGAAAAGCCATTCGTTCTTACCACAGATGCTAGCAACGAAGCAGTGGGGGCCGTATTGTCACAAGGGCCCGTGGGTAAAGATCTTCCCGTAGCGTATGCAAGCAGGACGCTTAATAAGGCAGAAAGAAATTATAGTGTCACAGAAAAAGAATTATTAGGCATTGTTTGGGGTGTAAAGTATTTCAGGCCGTATTTGTTTGGACGACATTTCACGGTGGTGACAGATCACAAGCCGCTGAAGTGGGTATTTAATGTCCAAGACCCGTCGTCACGCCTGCTAAAGTTCCGATTGAAATTGGCAGAGTATGATTTTGAAATCATTTATAAGCAGGGCAAACAGAACTGCAATGCTGATGCCCTTAGCAGGAATCCCACTGATGCACAGTGTCAAGCGCGAGTGATCAACTCGGCTGGGCACGAGTTACGGCAGGGGGCGGCCGTGGCCACTCATATGGAAACTCGTAGGAGGGTAGCAACGACTTCAAAACCCGAGGACGCTACGGTAGAGGGAATTGAAGCAGACGGTAGTGAGGTCTCCGAGGACGCTAACGTAGAGGAGTCCACGCCCGAAGACAGCTTACCCGAGGTAACCGAGTTGCAGGAGGCTGAGAAATTGGCCATCCTGAAGGAGTGTCATGATTCCTTGGTTGGAGGACACCAGGGAATAGCCCGCACGTACGCCAGGGTACGTGAACGATTACAGTGGAAGGGAATGAAAAGCGACATTGAGCGTTATATACGCTCGTGTCCTTCATGCCAAAAGAATAAGGGGACTAGACCAGACGTCAGAGCGCCAATGGTGATTACGGACACCCCTAGCACGGTCTTTGAGAAGGTATCTCTGGATGTGGTGGGTCCACTTCCGGTGACAGAGCTTGGCAATAAGTATATTTTGACATGCCAGGACCAACTGTCGAAGTACTTGGTAGCTAGTGCCATGCCGAATCAGGAGGCTGAAACAGTGGCACGGACGCTTATTAATAATGTTATAAGCATTTACGGGATACCGGGGCAGATTCTCACTGACAAGGGTAGTAACTTCATGAGCGAAGTATTCAAGGCACTTTGCAAGAAATTGCGAATTAAGAAAACAAACACAAGCGCTTTCAGACCACAATCCAACGGTAGCGTAGAGAGATCCCACAAGGTACTAGCAGAGTACCTGAGGCATTATGTTTGCTCAAGTGAACAAAACGACTGGGATAAATATCTGCCCACAGCGAGCTTTGTGTATAATACTACCAAGAGTACTAGTACAGGGTTCACACCCTACGAGCTTATTTTTGGAAAGAAGGCGAATATACCAGGTGTATTGCAAAAGCCACCTGAGGTGGATTATAATGAACATCAGAACGTGGTAGAGGAGCTGACGTCACAGCTCAGGAGGAATCATGAAGCCGCTAGGAGGACGCTAGTTGAGCGTAAAGAACTGGAAAAGGCTAATTACGACAAAAGGCAGAATGAAGTCACATTTCGAATTGGTGACAAGGTACTCTTGCGTAATGATGCATTGCGAAGAGGACGATCTAAAAAGCTGAGTCCGCCATTTGTAGGGCCTTATGAGGTCGTTGACGTTTCAGGGGTAAATTGCACCCTATTGCTTAGTAAGAAAGGCCGAAGAGTTAAGGTGCATAAGAATCGGTTGAAAATGTACTTGTAAAAGGACTCCAACGGGTTTAGAACCCGGGTGGGTGCAGAAGCAGCACAGAACGGATTAAGGAGTAAGGACGTATATGTACGGTTAGTAGACTACAATGACAGCTAAGGGTTAACACAGCTGTAAGAGATTGTGTGCGAATGGAGTCAATATAGTTTATCAGTAGGCACACAATAATATTTGAACAGTGGACAACTGAAGCGAGCGGCCTAGATAATGCACCGGGAGGCACGAGTTATGTAAGGCGAAATACAGGGATGTCCATAGTGGCCCCGGAGCGGCCATCCTGAGGAAACTAAAAAACCCCGTGTGGGTGGCGGGAACCATTGGAACGTTTAGACACGTGATCATTGGTGTTAGAATACCCCCAACAGTGAGCCTGCTGTGTCGTGAGAGGAGACAGAAAAGAGGCGTTGCCTGATGACCTCGATGACCTACTGGTCAGGCAGGCGCGAATCCCGGTGAGTAGCTCTATGTAATTGAGCCATGTGTTGTGAAGGAACCAAAGGAACGCGGAAGCTTGCTGTTCATAGTAAATGGAAGCCGAACAATGGCATAAGGGTGAATCAGTGTTATAGGTACAAATTATTTAGGGACACATACGTGTGTATAGCAAGTAGAGGAGAAGTGCTCTAAGAGGCACATTTGAGAAAAGCGAAGAGTCAGAACCTCAAATTTCGGCCACGACGAAGTTACACACCCCTTCGTCTCAATGGCAACTAGGTCATAGCGACAGCTGCTGGTAGGGTTCTTTAATACCCCGCCAAGCTACGGAAAACAAAATCGGGTCATACTAGAAATTTTAAACAGTCAGACGAACAGAGGTTCGACGGGTGGCACTGAGGTGCTCGTAAGTAAAGGGTTGCACGATGGCGAGCGTGTAGCCTATATGTGACTCGTCACCCCTAGGGTAGTCGCGGATACGCACCCGTTAGGACAGGGGTAGGGAAAAACGGAAATTAGCTTAGATGAAATGACACAGAAACCGAGCCATGTAGGGCACATTTTGAGAGCATTCAGTAAAATGCAAACGGCATTAGTGTAGCCATCCCCGAGGTGGGATGTGAAGCCGAGTCTCTATGTAACAGAACTCGAAGTTAAGGGAGCAAGTTTTTGAACTTAGTGTATGACACTGCTGATAGTTTTGTAGCCGCATGCCTAAACCAGGATGCGAAGCAAAGTCTTTTGAGACTTTAGTTATTGAAGTAGATTAAAATTTTGATGGAAAATCAGTAAAATAGGTAACGAATAACCTGTCTTTACCTTGCAGGTAAGGCAGAAGGCAATGGCACGAATGCTAGAATGGTTCTACACCATGGTGGCGGTGGTAACAGTGACGTCATCACCCCACGGCATAACCGGAGAAGTACTAGATGTACAAGTGACACCATACGAGAATACACCTGGAGTATACTTCGACAACCAGGGTGAGATACAGTTGTATAATATGGAATGGACATTAGTTACCTATGTGAATTTGAATCAGCTAAGTGATGTATTTTCGAATATCAGGGAGCATATACACTGGACACAATTGGCATGTATATTGTTAGAGCAGAAAACAAATTTGACATGTGAGCACGACGTTAAGATGTTAAGTAATCATTTGCAACGGATTAAGGAATCTAAAGAAACAATAGCCAAAATCACTAGACCAAGTGGGGAGACGGATAATACCAGACCGAAAAGGGGATTGATAAATGCTGTAGGTTCAATAGCCAAAGCGTTATTTGGAACGTTAAGTCAGGATGATGCAGATAAGTATGAGTCACAAATAAGTGAGTTAGAAAGAGAGCAACTCTCAATGATTAAGGTCACTAAAGAGCAGATGTTAGTGGTTAAGTCCACGTTACAAACAATGAACAGCACCATCTACGATGTAACTGCAAACGAGCAGAGGTTGACTCAGGGTTTAAATGAAATCAGGACATATTTGTCCAATAGTACGCTTCGGATTACAGAAGCATTTGAGCAAGCAGAGTTAGAGATCTCATTAAACAGACATTTAATTGAGATAGAAGGCTTACTTGTACAGCTGTATGAGCAGTACAGTGTGGTACTGTCAGGCATCATGAATGCACAGGTAGGAGTCATCCAGGTACAGATAATATCACCGGATGACATCATAGAAAGTTATAAGAAAGCCCAGGAGGATTTTCCAAAAGGGTTATCCTTGCCATTTGAATTAAGGTCAGCTTACGGTTACCTAGTCTACAAGGTGGCCACAGTGGAAGTGTTTACAAGTGAAAACTATCTTGTGTATGTTATAAGAACACCCCTTACAGACAGAGTGGTTTATAGTGTGTATCATATGATCCCATTCCCCACCTACATGAAGAGTAATCCCCACCATTTTGTGTACATTCAAGAGGCCAAGGACTATATATTGATGGACAAGGAAAAGCAGACATTTGCGCAATTAGATAGGGAACAGGTGAGGCAGTGTAAGGTAGTGTCTGCCACGTGGAGGTTGTGTCATGCTCAGTTCCCTGTTAATATGGTTCACTCGCAAGACAGTTGCGCAGTGAAGATACTCAGTGGAGTTAGTCAGGTACCGGAGAATTGTGATAAGAGAGTACTACCAGTACAACGATTGCTGTGGATACCTATAAGGGAAAACAGGTATATTTATGTGTCTCCAGGTGAGACAAGGGTCACCTGCATGTGTAAGGACACTACAAGTGATATGGGATTAACTGGCACAGGTATTGTTGTGTTAAGTCCAGGGTGTACGTTGTACAGCCCACATAGTAAGGTACAAGGGGTAGGTAAAATAAACACCACTCGAGGTAAGGACTTAGTGCCAGATTTGATACTTAATTATGACTGCTGCGAGCAGATTGGTAGCGAGATTAAGTTAGAGCAGGTACCGGAGGTTAACAAACTGCCACTGAATAATTTGTTAAATCATGTGAATGATTTAAAGTGGGCCACACACAAAACAGAAGAGGTGGAGGACTTGGTAAGAAAACAAGAAGAAGACATACAAAGTCAGATGATGTATAAACATTTCAATATATATAAGTATATCTATATATTTAAAACACTAAGCTGATTTTTGTTACCGCGAGATTGAGGGAACGGTAGAACCGATTCACTTCGTAGAGCAATCTGTCGAAAGCTGTAGGCCTGTAGATTTGCAGAGTGTCTTTAAAATAAACAAATATGTTACCACATATTTTTAAATTTATAAACAAAGCTGCAAAATTATTGGCTCAAGCGCATGCGCAGAATCATCTTGATTAATGACAGACATGGCGGATGTCCACCGCGTTTTAATGCAATAGTTATTTATAAGAATTATAATAAAGGAGGGGAATATTGATTATGAAGTTTCCAGGATATAAACGGAAATAGAATATTATAAAAAACGGGAAATGTAGAAGAACTTATACGGACTGTTGAGAGTGAATGTTGTTTAAGTAACTTAATATTGCATTCTACTACCACTGATTCCGTAGCTCAGACGGTAGCGTTCAAAACTCTTAATTTATGCATCGCGCAATGGAAGCAGTTCGAATCCCACCTCCGACATATATTTTTATTTCTCAATTATTCTTTCTGCCTATTGGTAATACATTGTCTTAACATATTTTACTTTTATTATTCCCATAAAGTAAGGAATTCTTCACGATTTACGTTCCCATATACTTTTAAATTATTAAATAAAAGATGGCCACAATCGCTTTCGCCATGAGAGACAATTGACGAACATAATTCATTTGTTGGACTCAGACATCGTGGTCACTCAGCCCCGTCTACTTTGGTGTGTGTGTGTCAAATTTTCTCTGATAACCTGTGTTATTGTGATGGCAGTACTGATGTGTGCATTTGTAATTAAAGTGGGGAATGGGAAATTGGCGACCGAGGCTTTAAGTTAGGAACTATCCCGGTATTTACCTGCAGAGGAAGTGGCTAACCACGGAAAACCACATCCCAGATTGTTGAGATGGGAATCGAACCTTGCCCTACTTAGTTTTGCCTCAAGAGTGCGCCCCGTTCCAGCCCTCAGACCAGAATTACACCTGCAGTGGAAGTTGCAAACCACGGAAAACCAAATCCCAGATTGTTGAGATGGGAATCGAACCTTGCCCTTCTTAGTTTTGCCTCAAGAGTGCGCCCCGTTCCAGCCCTCAGACCAGAATTACAGTTCTAGAGAAATGGCGAATAAAGGATTCACCGTATCGTAGTGTGATCTTTGTTTTTGAGAATTAAAAAGAGGGGATTGAAGAACTTCAGCAGGCGTTTGAGTTCGTTTGTTGTTTAAGTAACTTAATATTGGTTTAAAAGTCTGTTGACTGGGTGGCTCAGGGGTAACATTGCGGACCCAGGAATGAATTTTGCATAGTCGAAGGAGTCTCACCTCAGACATGTATTTTTATTTCCTAATTATTCTTTCTGGCTATTGGTAATTCATTGTCTTAACATATTTTACTTTTATTGATCCCGTACAGTAAGGAATTCTCCACGATTTACATTTTTTTTATTTTTTTTTTATTTTAGCGTATGGCTTTTAGTGCCGGGAGTGTCCGAGGACATGTTCGGCTCGCCAGTTTTTGTAGCTGCTTCGAGACGGACACCCAATGGGTGAGCTACAAGTACCGTTGGGGAGGGAAGGAGGGAAGTTGGAATGTAAGGACGAGGAGTTGGGAGGTAGCGGCTGTGGCCTATAGTTAGGGACCAACCCCGGCATTTGCCTGGAAGGAAGATGGGAAACCACAGAAGACCATCTTCAAGGTTGCCGGCGGGGGGATTCGAACCTCCTCGCCTCCCGGATGTGAGCGACTGCCATCAGTCATGCCGTAACCACCACGGCTAACTCACCCGGTACGATTTACATTGCCATATACTTTTAAATTATTAAATAAAAGATGGCCACAATCGCTTTCGCCATGAGAGACAATTGACGAATATAATTCATTTGATGGACTCAGACATCGTGGTCACTCAGCCCCGTCTACTTTGGTGTGTGTGTGTGTGTGTGTAAAATTTTCTCTGATAACCTGTGTTATTGTGATGGCTGTACTGATGTGTGCATTTGTAATTCAAGTGGGGAATGGGGAATTGACGACCGAGGCTTTAAGTTACGAACTATCCCGGTATTTACTTGCAGTGGACGTGGCAAACCACGGAAAACCACATCCCAGATTGTTGAGATAGGAATCTAACCTTGCTCTCCTGAGTTTTGCCTGAAGAGTGCGCCCCGTTCCAGTCCTCAGACCAGAAGTAAATTTCTTGGCAAACCAGGGATCGAACCTGGAATTCGGGATGATAGCTCAGAATGTAGCCTTCAGATTGGGCTTCCCTGTGTTAATACGATTTTGGACAAGCTCTGAGCATATAGTCTAACTCTTAAACTCCCTCCATTACGGTGGCTGTCGAAGTGAGTCTATGCTCATTCCAGTAGTTGGCGAAGTATGCTCCCTTGCTTAATTTACTGTCATGGAAATGCCAAGGATTGTACCTACATCAGGTGATGGAAATTGCTTATTTAGAGCAGTTTCGTACTGTTTATTCCAAAATGCAGGACGTTATCCTGAGCTGCGTTTGCAAGCAAATTGCAAAAATTGTTGCTGGCATGAATAATTATAAGGATTTTATTATTGGCGATCAGTATCATCGCATTCTCATCAGCAACAAACTTGAGAATGAAAGTATCTGAACTTCATTGTATACTTGATTATTACAAGTCGTTCGAATATTCCATTTTCGTGAGACCCTGAAGGAAGTAATATTCGCTATTATTTTAATACTCGAATGATATAATCAAGTAAGGTGGGTATCAATCGAGAGTGCGTGACAGGCATTACATTTTAAGACAACAAACGTCGTCGTAGCGCAAATACTTCCCGAGATATTTCAGTTTTAGTAAAGGGTACAATTTTTTGAAAACTATTTTAATATATAAGATAATTATGTCGCCTCCGTTTATTGATGATTTGTTTAGAGCACATAACAATGAGTCTAACCACGCTGTTGATTTTGGCAATGGAAGTATTATTTGCCATTTAATATTTGGCGGCTGCGTTGATGCAGGCCACTATAGTGTTATTGAATATGACGTTAATTTGGAGAGAAATGCTGCAATAAATATATCCATTTGACGAAAAGGAACATTAGCCACAAAAAAGTGGGAAATCGTAGAAAATACGAAGCCACTTTTAAAATCTAATATAAAAATGCCATTTCAGAAACAATTCCAGATATTATGCCGTACAGTGTATGGTCCTTGACGAACAAATGTAAACATTGTTCTGCACTGTATTTCTATAGCGAGAAATCTACGCCAGGTTACTTGGACCTTTGGTGTTGTAATGGCAAAATTAATCTTCCTATATTTGACAGACTGCAACAATTTTTCACTGGAAATGATATCTCAAGGAATTTAAGAGAGAACTTCGTTAATGTATATTCCAAAATTATAAGCGACGGTTTCTGCGGCCAGTTGTATATATTAGACTCCTCAGAATTCTTGAATTCCTTGGAATTAAGTGATTTGCTTCCACATACTCCAAACGATTGACCCATAGATATGCTCCTGAGAAATCTGAAGTTTCCTAAGGGCATCTAAATGCTACCATATTAATTACCGTAAAAGAAATATGTACGAAAATTGCTTGAATTTGGAAATAATAAGTGCAGTTAAAATTAGGCGGAGAGATCTAACCTTTCGACTTGATTCCATATTAATTATATGAAATATGCATGAAAAAGCTTGGATTTGGAAATAAGTGCAGTTAAAATTAGGCAGAAAGGTCTAATCCTTCGACTTGATTTAACACCACCGGATAAAACAATCATTTTCTTTTAAGAGGCAACATTTTCCGATTCGCTTGGCATACTTTATCACAATCAATAAAGCTCAAGGGGGAACTCTGGAACGTATAGGTCTCAATTTGCCTCATCAAGTTTTCAATCATGGCCAGCATTATGTTGCAATGTCTATAGAGTGCAATCTTTTGACGCCCTTAAAGTTTCAATAGTGCCAAAAATAATTGAACAAAGAACGTATATAATAACATTCTTCAGTAATTATTTTCTTATTGGCCGTCATGTATTGACGGGTTTCAACTAGTATATATTTAAAACACTAAGGTATTTTTTGTACACACGAGATTTTGAAAACGACTTAACCGATTGGCTTCGTATGGCATTCTAACGAAAGCTCTTGGCATGCAGATTTGCAGTGTGTCTTTAAAAGGAAAATATATGTTACGGTATATTTTTATATGTTTAAAGAAAAATGTAATATATGTGGCTATTGCGCGTTGCCACAATGGCGTTTCTTCATGAGAGAAATGGCGGATAAACGATCCACCGTATCGTAGTGTGATCTTTGTTTATGAGAATTGAAAAGGGAAATATCGCTTATGTTGTATCCCGATATATACTGGAATAGAATCATGAAATAAGGGACATATTGATGAACTATAACTGGTAGTTGAGTGCGTTTGTTGTTTACGTCACTTAATATTGCACTCTAATTTCGTTGTCTGGGTGGCTCAGCGGCTAACATTGTGGACAACGAAATTGATATGCATCGTCGGAGGAGTTTGATTCCCACCTCAGACATGTAATTTTATTTCCCAATTATTCTATCTTGCAATTGGTATTACATTGTCTAAACATATGTTACGTTTATTATTCCCGTAAGGTAAGGAATTCTCCATGATTTACGTTGCCAGATACTTTTAAATTATTAAATAAAAATCGGCACAATCGCTTCGCCTTGAGAGAAAATTGTCGAACATAATTCATTTGATGGACTCAGGCATCGTGGTCACTCAGCGCCGTCTACTTTGGTGTGTGAGTGTAAACCTTTCTCTGATAACCTGTGTTAATGTGATGTCTGTATTGATGTGTGCATTTGTAATTAGTATGGGGAATGGAGAGTTGACGACTCAGGCTTTAAGTTAGGAACTATCCCGGTATTTGCCTGGAGTGGAAGTGGGAAACCACGGAAAACCACATCCAAGATTGTTGAGATGGGAATCAAATTTTGCTCTTCTTAGGTTTGCCTCAAGAGTGCGCCCCGTTCCAGCCCTCAGACCAGAATTAAATTTCTTGGCAGAGCAGGGATCGAACCTGGAATCTGGGGCGATAGCTCAGAATGTAGCCTTAAGACTGGGCTTCCCTGTGTTAATACGATCTTTGAAAAACACTGAACATATAATTCTAAAACTCCCTCCATTACGGTGGCTGGTGAAGTGAGTCAAAGCTCATTCCAGTAGTGGCGAAGTGATTCTATGCTCCCTTGCATAATTTACTGTCATGGAAATGCAAAGTATTGTACCTTCAACAGGTGATGGAAATTGATTATTTAGAGCAGTTTCATTCTGTTTATTTCAAAATGAAGTTCGTCATCCTGAGTTGCGTTTGCAAGCAAATTGCAAAAATTGCAAGGATTTTATTATTGGCGATCAGTCTCATCGCATTCTCATCAGCAACCAACTTGAGAATGGAAGTCTCTGAACTTAGTTGTATAAGTGAATATTATTGTTTATTGATTATTTTTTTAGAGTACATAACAATGAGTCTAACCACGCAGTTGATTTTGGCAATGGAAGTAAGTTATTATTTGCTATTTAATATTTGGCTGCTGCGTTGATGCAGGCCACTATAGTATTATTTAATATGACGTTAATTTGGGGAGAAATGCTGCTATAAATAAACCCATTTTACGAAATAGAACATTAGCCGCAAACAAGTGGGAAATCGGAGAAAAATACGAAGCCACTTTTAAACTCCAATATGAATACGGCATTTCAGATACAATTCCAGATACTATACCGTTACAGTGTAGGGTCCTTGACGAACAAATGTAAACATTGTTCTGCACTGTATTTCTCTTGAGAGAAATCTACACTTGGTTACTTTGAGCTTTGCTGTTGTAATGGTAAAATTAATCTGACTAAATATAAAATATTTGACATGCTGCAACAATTATTTTTCACTGGAGATGATATCTCAAGGAATTTCAGAGAGACTAATCGGCAGTACAATGCTATGTCCTTCGTTTCATTTGGTGCCAATGTTACTGTGCCACACCCATACGGTCCACATTGTTTTAAGATGTATGGAGGTGCACATCATCGCATTTCTTCGTTATATTCCAAAATTATATGTGACGGTTTGCGGCCAGTTTTATTAGACTCCTCAGAGTTCTTGAATTCCTTGGAACTAAATGACTTGCCTCCACATATTCCAAACGCTTGAACCGTTATGCTGCTTAGAAATCTGAACGTTTCCCAAGGGCTCCTAAATGCAACTATATTGCTTGGATTTGGAAATAATAAGTGCAGTTAAAATTAGGCAGAGAGGTCTAATCCTTCTACTTGATTTAACAGCATCCGATAAAACACTATCATTTTGTTTTAAGAGGCAATATTTTCCAATTTATTTGGCATACTCTGTCACAATCAATGAAGCTCAAGGGAAAACTCTGGAACGTATAGGTCTCAATTTGCCTCATCAATTTTTCAGTCATGGCCAGCAGTATTTTGCAATGTTGAGAGTGCAATCTTTTGACGCCCTTATAGTTTCAATAGAGCCAAAAAATAATCGTACAAAGAATATACAGTAGGCCTACATAAGAAAATTCTTCAGTAAATATTTTTCTATTGACCGTCATTTTTTGACGGGTTTCAACTAGTTGTACTAACTATAGCAGGTACAATTGGGATGATTTTATGGTGCTATTGTTGCAATTGTTGTTGTGATTGCCCTAAATTAGGATTTCCAGCCAAAAAATGGTTTGATGATGCAAGGTCACATTGCCCAAATATTTGCATAAGGCAAACAGTAATTACGAGGGAAGGCAAGGCTAAGACTTCAGACGAAGACATTACGATATTCCAACGTCCCAGGCAACTTCGGGGACGCCCGGAGATGTCTGAGGAAATCCTGGAATTAGACTCTAGGCCTGCTGAAGGACGCTTCGGTACGCCTAATAGGGCTATTGTAGATTCAGATATGAGTGCGAGTCAGGTCGCATTACAGCCTTCACCCTCAACGCAAAGTCGCAGATCATTACGACTCGACAGTAATAGAGTGTAATATTGGGACAGAAATGAATGCAAGGAAGATGGCACCCATTTCTTCCCTGGGGAGGGAGGTGTCGTGACTGTGAACCTCCATGATTCAGAACCCAGGACTGCGGTTCGGAGGAACATTATATAAGGGCAATAGAGTTATTATTATTATTACTAAGTTGGATGTGAGCTTTGTAAGATAGAATGTATATTTCTCAAGAGAATGAGACTGCTGTCGCCAGGATGTGTACAGAGGTCTGTAAATATTGCTCGTACAAAAGGACACTTGGTCCGGTACTTTGTATTGTAGGGAGAGTGATTCATAGTCACAAGTCAGGCCAGAAGTTGAACCTTGGATGTCACGTAGACACAAGTATGGGCAGTCGCCGCTACCTTAGGGAGCAGCACTTGCCAGGCACTGGAGGGTGGAATGGACCAGGCCTCAGTGGAAGGGAGAGATGGACTCGAGGTCATCTCTAGTTGGATATAATGGTATCCAAAATGGCGAGCGGCAGAGTCATTACAGGAGAGTTGCCAGAGAGTCATTACAGCGGAGTAGTCACAGGGTTGCAGAGTTGCAAAGTGGCAGAGTAGTAGTTCTCACGCCTCAGTTCTTGCCAGAGTAACGTCGTAACGCGCGCGAGCATTATTCAGCCTCGCGGAGACACACTAGATGTCAAGTATCAGTAAGACTTAGTAGCGCTATTACAGACCTGCGTGCACTCCCAGCAGTAACTTCACATAATTTGTATATAGTGTATATATACTTCGACTGCCAAGGGCTTAATAAATCGGCAGTAGTCCAAGGGAATTTCATCTTTTATTCCGGTAGTTCCGGGACGAGTCCGTGAAACCTCAAGTTCCCTTATCTAGAAAACCGCTCGGCTAGTAGGGAAAATCGACGGAGGAGCTGTCAACCTGCCAGAACGTCTCATAGGCCAGGTAGGTCACGACAAGCCATAGGCTCGTACAGAGGAATTGTACAGTAATATGTGTGTTTACACACCAAGGAAGAAAATTCTGAAGGTAACACAAATTGATGAATAAGGGCATAGGCCTATTAGTAAAGCTGATACTACCTAGGTATATCTAAGATTGTTTAGACCAAGGTCTCTTAAAATGATAAGTACTTAGGATTTTTAAGCTTATTTGATGTATTAAGATGCATCGAATTTTTCCCACAATACTTTCATAGTTTTCCTCTTAAATACTGACAAAGTTGGTGCACTTTTTACTTCATCGGGAAGTTTATTCTATGACTGTGATGCAGAGAACTTGAAACTATTTCTACCGTATTTAGAAGAGTGAATGATATATAAGGCTACGTCCTTCGCATGCCTAGTTCCATAATAATGATTGTCTGAGTTCAAGATGTAGGGAGAGCTATAGAGTATTGTGTTGTGTTTAATTTTGTATATTAGCATAGCTGCTCGGAGATCTGCACTTAGCTGAGGGGTAGAATTTTACTTCTGATGTACAGATCTTTTACTGGAGTGCAGTAAGGAAGGTTAAATATGTTTTTAATAGCCCTATTCTGAATAGTCATTAAATCATTCAGTGTGGATTTCCTGCAGTGAGCCCAAATGAAAATGAAAATCCACTGCCTGCTTCCAGTCTCCAACCGGGTCAGGAATGGAATGAATGAAGCCCCTATCTAGCGGCGAGGATATGAACTGTGCCGGCTGCCGAGGCCTGACGCACTCCTCTGGGGCAATGATTAAATGAATGACAGATGAAATGAAATGATAAGGGAGAGTGTTGCTGGAATGAAATTGTGACAGGGAAAACCGGAGTACCCGGAGAAAAACCTGTCTGCCTCCATTTTGTCCAGCACAGATCTCACATGGAGTGACCGGGATTTGAACCACGGACCCAGCGGTGAGAGGCCAGCGTGCTGCCGCCTAAGCCACGGAGGCTTTAGTGAGCCCAAATAACATTTAAATATTGGAGCTTGCTATGTACAAGTGAATAGTAGATTTGTTTTACAAGGTTTAGGGGAATAAGATACCGAAGTTTCCTTAGGATCCCTACTATAGGTGAGAGTTTCTTAGCAATTCGTTCAACGGGTTCAATCCAGGTTAGGTGTTTGTCGATGATTAGACCTAAATACTTTGCCTGATTAACCTCTTTTATTTCAATATTATTTATATATATTTTGTCATGTGTGATTTCTTTCATGCTTTGCTCTGAAATTACCATGTAATTGGTCTTCTGTAGGTTCATTGTTAATTTATTGGCCTGGAACCATTGTGAGAGAGTATTTATATCTTGTTGCACATTTTGTATGATTTCAATTATGTCTTTCCCAATGTAGAAGATATTTGTATCATCTGCATACAATTTGATATGCCCTCTCAAATTACATTCCACAATATCATTTATATAAATTAAGAATAATGTAGGTCCAAGTATAGATCCTTGTGGAACTCCATGAGTTATAAATTTTCCTGAACTTATGCATTTATTCAAAGCTACATGCTGCTTTCTTCCAATAAGGTAGCTTTGGAACCATTTTAGTGCTATACCTCTAATTTTGATAATAGTATTTTATGATCTACTGTATCAAAGGCTTTTGTGAGATCAATAAATAACCCAACTGCCATATTATTTTTGTGAATAGTTTCTTGTAGCATTGTTATTAGGTCAATAGTTGCTGCCTCAGTACTAGAATTTTCCCTGAATCCATATTGCATATTATGAAAGAATGTATTCTTGTTCACAAATGAAAGCAATCTTGTTTTTACCACTTCTTTCAGAATTTTTGAAACTACCGATAAAATAGAAACAGGTCTATAATTATTTGGATTTCTTTTGTCACCACCCTTAAATATAGGAACTACTTTGGCCACTTTTAAGTCATCTGGTATAATGCCAGTAACTAAGGACTCATTAATCATTTCAACCAAGATTTTAATAAATGATTGCATATTGTTTTTAATGAAATTTGTCTTTATCCTATCTAAACCACAGCTCTTTCTATTCTTTAAATTTGTGATGATGGACTTGACCTCTGCTTCATCTGTTGGATATAAGTAGAGAGAATTTGACTGATTGTGGTCCTTACTGAGGATTTCCTTCTGTTCAGGAATAGCTTTTGCTAGACTTCCAGCAATGTTTGTGAAGAACAAGTTAAATGATTCACATAGCTCTTGATTGTTTGTGATAATTTTGTTGTCTATTTCAAGTGAAGTGCATGTCTCAACTGTTATTTTTTTGTTGTGTATGATTTCTTTGATAGTCTCCCAAGTTTTATTAGGATTGTTTCCATATGTTCTGAATTTTTCTGAGTAGTAATTTGACTTTAGTCTTCTTTTTAAGTTTGTTACATTATTCCGGCATCTACAGTATTCTTGGTTCATATCATTATTAGCCTAATTTTCACATTTTGCAAAAAATTAGGAAAAAGTAGACTTATGAGATCGGGCAAATGTGTGTCTGTCTGTCTCTCTGTCCTTCTGTCTGTCTGGCTGTGTGTGTGTCCCCCCCTATCAACTCCTAAACGGCTGGAGCAATCGAAACAAAATTTGGTAGGAGAAAAGATCTATACCTGAATATCTCACGGCCATATTTGAAAATTATGTCAGTGCTACCAACTGCTGAAAAATCGCAATTGAAATTTGAGCTCCATGTTGGATATCTTGGAAGGTATGAATGGGAGCTATTTCAAAATTGGCACACATATAGATAATAATATTGCAGTTTAATTTCCAGGAGGCCATACATGGCAGTGTTGCCAAAATTATTATAAGCCTGCTGATAGGTCCAATTTTTAAATGCATATAACTTCTACACTGTCAATTGGAATTTAACCAAATTTCGTATGGGCTATGTGTACATAAACAGACATGACTGAGCATATTCATAAGACCCTCCAGGGCTGCCAACTGTTAATAAATGCTCTCAGTTTTTTCAATCCAGATACCCATATATCAGAAAGTATGCAAGCCGACCGCTTTGAACTATGCATACGTATAGTACCTGACATTCTATATTAATTTGGAGTAACTTATATACGTCAGTGCTACCAACATGATTCTAAGCCTGCTGAGATGTCCAACTTTAAATACATGTAACTTCTATACTATCATTTGGATTTGAACCAATTTTCGTGTGTGCTATGTGTACCATAACAGATATGACGATTCTTAAGAGTAACCAGAGCTGCCAACTGTTAATAAATGCTGTCTCTATTTTTTTACCCTAATATCAATATATCAGAATGTATGCAAGCCAATAGCTCTAAACTTTGCACACGTATAGTACCTGGCATTCTAGATTAGTTTGGTGTAACTAATATAGGCCTACGCCAGTGCTGCCAACATGATTCTAAGCCTGCTGATAGGTCCAATTTTATAATGCATGTAAATTCTGTACTAATTAATGGATTTCATTCAAAATTGACACAACAATAGATCATATTATTTCAGATTATTTCTGACCAATACATGTATGTCATTGTTGCCAACATGATTTTACGTGCGCTGTTAAATCCAGTGTTTAACTGCATGTAATGTCCATGCTATCCATTTGACTTCAACCAAATTTTGTTTTCTGTACCTTAAGAGATGGAACTAAGAATATATTCAGTCACCAGGGCTGCCAACTGTAGTTCTCTATTCGGTTACAAATTGCCAGGTATTCAGTATTTCGAACTAATTAGAAATTTCGATATTACCAACTTAATTTCGTCATTATTCTAGAAAGATCCATATAGATTAATCATTGGTATGAATCTTAAATTTTAAGAAAAGTAGGCTCTTTAGTTCGTCACGGAACTTCTTGTTATTTCTGTGAAGGGGATTTTTGAGCTTTGCATGCAGAGTGTCTCATTGTTTTATAATTGTAAGGAGTTCAGCTGTGACCCATGGTAAGTTAGTAGTCTGGCTTTTATTGTTAGTATTGTTTGTTATTTTTCTTTGACTAAACCTGTTCCTTAGATTCATTTGTTTGATGAAAGAGTTATATAGAGAGTTAACAGTACTATCTGCATCATTATGGGAATCTGCGTTTATAGATATATTAGTTTCAGGAGTGTGTTGCCTATCCCAAGAGTCCTCGTGTGTTGTTGATTTTGTCGACTTATGTGACAGAGTGTACATGCTATAATTGGTCTTGGAAATAGCAAGAATTAATATACTGTGATCACTAATATCATTGCTGACATTTGATATTTTATAACTTAATTCTGAATTGTTTAGTGACACTTGATCTATTAAGGTAGCTGCAGTGTCACAAAGTCGTGTAGCATATTTAGTGTTGCACTGTTTAAAACCATAGCATGCTATTAAATTTTGATATTTCCTTCTTAATTGATCATCAGCTAGGATATCAATGTTGGTATCTCCGAGGAAGATGCATAATTTATTTTTTATCTGGCTAAGAAAACTTTCAAATGAATTTAAGAAGGGTATGGCATTGCTTCTATTGGGGTTATATGCTGCAATAATATCAATGCTTGCAGCATATAACCCCAATAGAAGCAAAATGGTTTTCGTGGTTTCCCATTTTCACTACCAGGCAAATGCCGGGACGGTTCCTTTCAATAGGTCCACGACCGATTTCCTTTCATAATCCCTTCCCCGACCCGTCCTGAAAAGAAAAATACATGGCCATTGGCTGCATTAATAAAATTATTATTATTATTATTATTATTATTATAATATCAATGCTTTTATTTGTTGGCCTATTACTTTTAACATCATCTCTGAATACCTCATCCACATCAAACTATGATTCATTTCACACTTTCTTTTAACATTCACTTTCCATTTGTGTGATACATAAATACCCAGACCCCCACCAACTTTGTCATCTCTATGAGCAAACACGCTTGTGAAATTGTTGAAGTTATAAAAATCTGCCTCATTACTTCTCACCCAGGTTTCTGTAACTACCAATACATCTATCTGACCTATCATCTGCACGAGAATTTCAATGTCATCAAGCTTATTCCGAATACTTCTGCTATTAATATACAAACACCTAACCTCTCCACCTAATTCTAATGAGTTTATGCATGCACTTATATTAGAGTCCTGTTGCATGAAATCATCCTAACAGTTGTACTTATGTTCACTGCACTGTACTTCACATAGGTGTCCACTTGTAGTCAGCGCTTTCTTCTCTCTAAACAATAAAATATCATCACTCGTTCTAGCAATTAGTTTTCCGAGAGTAAAAACTTGGCAACTCTGTTTAAAAGTTTTCCAAATTTCATTGTTCCTCTTCTGTTGAGGTGGAGACCATCATAAGCAAGGTCCCTGTATTGTAACCAAGAGTTCCCTTCTAAAAAATAATGTTTTTTTCACCACACAACCAATCCAGTGTTGAATTCACTGCATTAATGTATCGTGGGTCTATGTCACGTCTTTGCAATACACCACTAATACACACTTTTGAACTTGGAAAGGCACTTTTCACTTCGTCCACGAGCTTGTCCATGTCATTCATAATGTGAGTTAGTGTTGGAATATCCTGATAGCATTATATAAACAAAATGATAATGATATGCCCATTATAGATGCGAGAACTAGAACCATGACTGCCAAAAAATTACAATGAATCTCTATGCTTGGTATAAAAATTGCTGCCATAGTTGCCATAACCCAACTATGCATTCTTTTATATACTCTACTTGGCAACCTCATGTAGATATATAGATGTATTGGTTTGGAACAGTCCATAACAATACAGGGTGATTCTTATTAACGTTTAAAACTCTCTATAGCGACATAGATGGCATTGAGACAATTATTTGATATAGGACTCTGAGGGTCGCAAGTGTCCGGAAATACCTTAAAAGTGAACCACAACTGTTAAACATATGACGTCATCGGGTGACTGCTCAGCTCAAACGGTCAGGCCCGTGCTCCCTTCGCACACCAAAGCAAACGTTGAATATCATATCACTCTGGTTCCGTGTCTTAATGTCAACGGACAATCTGCTTCCACTTGAAAGGAGAAGAGAGAGAACAAAGAAAGCTGATGGATAGGCCCCAGATTTGAACCTCGAACCCCACACGTCCGAGTCGCACATGCAGACTTGGAGCTAGAGTGATATGACATTCAACGTATGCTTTGGTGTGCGTAAGGGAGCACGGGCCTGACCACTCGAGCGTAGCCGTCACCTTATGACGTCATATGTTTAACAGTTGTGGTTCACTTTTAAGGGGTGAAATGCCATGTCCTGTGGTTCGGATTCCACGTAAAAAGGAGGTCCTGTGGCTCATGATCGCATGATTAACGGTCACGTAAAACTAAAAACTTCCTTCCTTCTTTTTCACTTTTAAGGTATTTCCAGACACTTGCGACCCTAAGTGTCCTATATTAAATTACTTGTCTCAAGGCCATCTACGTCGCTATAGAGAGTTTTAAACATTAATAAGAATAACCCTGTATATATTATGATATAATCTTAATCACATGTAATTTATTTCAGGTTATTTTTTCCTATTCCAGTAATTGGAATTAATTTGTGTTGACCGACTGAAAGTTATAATATCAACATGTTACACATTCTTGAATAACACTGTCTCATTGCCCGTGTTGCACTCTTTCATCCCACGCTCCGTCCTATTGCTCAGTAAATTTAACTGGATACAAACACTAGAAAATATCCCAATTCACAGTCCATTATACAGGTATTGGACAGTTCATTCAAGAAATTTCTAATTTCATATTCCTGCATGCATTACTTTAATACCTGTCACTAGTGCTTGTGACAGTCAGTCTGAAAGTCTAGACTTTGTATCATTTTAAATGCTACAAATGCTGAAAAATGCTAGAAAGGGTGGAGCCTTCTCGCTTCGCTCGAAGCCAAAGACTCTTGACATGTTAGATAATTATCTGCCTAATACTTATCTTGCTTCAAATTACTTGCGAACGGCAAGTGCAAACCAAGGGCAAAGCAAGGTCAAGCGCGCGGGATGCCATCACGCTCACCTGAGCGCGCGGGGACGTGCCCCTTCCATCCAGCCTAAAAACACTTATAGTGGGCGATGTATTGAAGATGAATATATGCTCTCGCGGACTTTTTTGTACAACTTTTCATGCTGACCAATTCTTACGCTCATAGTATATTGATATTTTTAACGGTTTGCCCAGCGTAAGCTTAAGAAGTGCACGGATGCCAAGTTTGTTTTTGACTTTTTCACTGAAATCGTTACTGCTTGGCTTCCTTTCATCATACATAAATTATTTTCTACAGAATCTTTCCTCGAGATATCCTTTACAGAATGGTGAAAACCACATCAAAATCCATCCAGGGGTTCTCGAGATTAACTGTGACATCCAAGAATCGGGGATTTTTGTCTTATACTAACGAAGTAGAGATTGTCGGGGAACACACGCACCAAGCGGTACTATGATGTCACACACCTCAGTGCATCTGGGTACATTTCGTCCCGTCACCGTAACGTAACGCCAGACCCCAGCGTAACGACGAAGTCAACAAGATCATTTAAAATGATAAAAAAAACAATGTTCAAAAACATAGCACCTGCACATTCAGTTCCAGACTTTCAAAACTAATATAGTTACATACAAAATGAACAATACATTGGGACTGCTATGAAACAATAAGTTTTAATTGTTAAGTCCTGGTTCGCAGTATAACAGAGATTGTCCAAATCGTCTCGCTAAGCTGGCTGCAGCTTGTATCATAGCATGATCCTAATAGAATAACTGCACTAAACATGCCACAATACAGTCTGGGTATCAGTGACTTGCTTGCTGTTCTGCTTGAGTGAGTTAAATAGCGTAAGCCTGTTTATATATCAACTGAGATTCCTTCCTGGAATGTTCCAGGACATTTTGAAAAGAAACAGTTTCTTGAAGGTTCCAGAATGTTTGTACTCTGAACTTAATGACAGCACATCAATTTTCAAATAAAATTAATTACTTTGAAAAATTGATATGGCTAGTTCAAACGAGCTTGCCATTGGGACGACTGTATCACCAACACTGCAGTTCTGGAGAAAACATTGAAGCCTCCATCTCAGGCAAATTTAGAATTTAAGGGACATAGCTCTCCTAGTTCATAGCAGCCCTGCAGTGGCCTTCACAGCATGTACTAGCCAGTGTTTTGGTGCGGTGTACCATTCCAACTGAAGAGGCCAATGGTACACTGGTTTGAAACACTGGCAAACCAGTTTGAACTAGCCAGATCAGTTTTTCAAATTGACTTATTTTCTTTTAAATATTATGCACTGGATAGGATATGTCAGTTTTGTGAACGGTTCCATTGCAGCATGTCAAATTCTTTTTGGTGAACTTAGCTCTGATACAAGATCTTGAGAAGCTCCTTTGAAGTGATTTAAGGACCTGTTGAAGCAAACCGCGAAGGCATTAGGAATAAACCCACAAACCTAGGAGATTACTGCCATAGATTCACCCTTTTGATGCAAAACCATCTCTGCTGCTACTAATCACTATGAAGAAGAATGTCGCTGACATGAGGGGCCTAAGGATCAAGCTAGGAAAATCGTCTAACTCAACCATACCCTTGTCCGTCTATTCAGTTAAATATGTGACATTGCATGTTTCATGTCAGAATTAGTCTGTGTAGTCACTGTAGTAACTGTGAAGATGGCTTGCAGGGAAAATTTGTATGCAGCAGCCAAAATGACGACACAGCCCAGAAACGGTATTTACCCAGTACCCAACAACTGGGCCCTTGTCATATTCATGATGCCAAATATAACATTAAATGGTCATCAAATAGAAAATAAATCAGAAACATGACTTGAATAAACATATACAATATCTGAATATGGTGGGAAGACAGAAGACGTTAGAGAGGCTTGTGTTCCAAACAGACCCGTTCAGTGGCTGGAAACTGTGCAAGATGATGATGATGAATATCTGAATACTAAACTAAACTCGATGTGCTTTGCGTTACGTATTTTGAAAACTTGCACAAGCATGCACACATTAAGAAATATATATTTTGCTTATTTCCATTCATACTTAAGATATGGGGTCATATTTTGGGGTATGTCTCCAGATGTACTAAGCACATTTAGGATACAAAAGAGGGCGATTAGAATTATGGCAAATGTAAACACTAGAGAATCATGTAGACCTCTGTTTAAAGATTTAAACATCCTCCCACTGCCCTGCATTCATATCTTTGAAAGTAATGTGTTTTTTAAAAAGAATTTAATGAAAAAAGACATTTTTCTTAAAACAAACAATGACGTTCATAGACATAACACAAGGCAAAATCAAAACATTCATATTTCACACAGACACACAAGCATATATCAAAAAGGAACTTTTCACACAGGAGTTAAATTATATAATAAACTACCCCAGTATACAAAATTGGCCTCAAAACTAAAAACCTCTGAAAGAATGTTGAAAGCTTATCTGCTGTGCCATTGTTTTTACTCTGTAGTTGAATATCTTAGCGTATAGGAGCGATGAAATCTATAATTATATTTTACTTTTTTATTTTAATTGTAATACCTAGCTGTAAGTTGTATTTATAGAATTAAGTTTTTATATTGTGATAATAGAGTAAGATTGTATCTCTTAAGATCTATTGTTATAATATGTTATAGATAGTTATTGTATTTGTAATATATACCTGTAAGTTCTTTTATTTTTTTTTCCAATCTGTTTACTAACAATCAAAGACTCACAGTACCATATTTCTTTATATAAAGGTAACAAACACTCAATGTAAGAATACAAAATGTCATTTAAGTTGAAGTTAGTCATCATCTTGATCATCACTGCTACTTTCAGAGGTAGGCCAGGCTAAAATTTCAGTATAAAACTCCATAAACTCATGAGGAATGTATGGCATTAACATTTTAATGTCATTTACTTTGGCAGATTTTATAGGGACTTTGTTCAGTTGGTAAGCTACTTCATCTGGAAGCTTAACTTCGTGAACTCTGGGTTGTTGAAGGCGAAATGTGTGGGCTATCAATCAATGAAGTGTCTTGCGACAATCTGGAATTTAAACCTGGAGTCGTAGGTAAAGTGCATGCATGTACTGATCATAAAATTAACCTTTTGGTCTCTAGGAGCAGTCTTGGGTTTAGTTTCTTCTGAGATACAGTTCCTTTTATAGTAGCGTGGCCACCATTGTTTGAACTCGACAATTCCTTCAGATTGAACTTCAATTACCATGAACTTGTGAGTTTTACTTGGCTGGATGATAATGTTTATCAGTTCGTGGATGCCATAAATTCTGTCGAGTTTTTTCAGTGCTTTTTTATTATGGCGAAATCCCTAACACATGGTAGAAAAGAATGTCCTCGGACAGGAAAAGAAATCTTCATTTTTTCAAAATGATTTGTGTCTGTCAAAGCTAAAAACATTCTAGATAGGGCATGATTTTCATTTTAACCCCTACAGTTGTCTGAGTACACATACAGCTCTGTGTATTGTGAGGGGGACACTATTCAAAAAATCATACACAAGTGAGCATACTTCATTGGGCCCTTTTTCGCTACACCTTCATGATACAGATAAATAACTGCCTCATTCTTTTCATGTTCAAGGGAGAAATTATAATTTTTTTTTTTTATTCAATTAATTCCAAAGAGCCATAGGCTCATACAGAGGAATTGTACAGTAATATGTGTGTTTACACACCAAGGAAGAAAATTCTGAACGTAACACAAATTGATGAATAAGGACATAGGCCTATTATAAGGTTGATACCATATCTAAGATTGTTTAGACCAAGGTCCCTTAAAATGATAAGCACTTAGGATTTTTAATCTTATACATAACTTAACTTATTTGATGTATTAAGATGCATCGAATTTTTCCCACAATACTTCCATAGTTTTCCTCTTAAATACCGACAAAGTTGGTGCACTTTTTACTTCATCAGGAAGTTTATTATATGACTGTGATGCAGAGAACTTGAAACTATTTCTACCATATTTAGAAGAGTGAATGATATATAAGGCTACGTCCTTCGCATGCCTAGTTTCATAAGAATGATTGTCTGAGTTCAAGATGTAGGGAGAGCTATAGAGTATTGTGTTGTGTTTAATCTTGTATATTAGCATAGCTGCTCGGAGTTCTGCACTTATGCTGAGGGGTAGAATTTTACTTCTGATGTACAGATCTTTTACTGGAGTGCAGTAAGGAAGGTTAAATATGTTTCTAATAGCCCTATTCTGAATAGTCATTAAATCATTCAGTGTGGATTTCCTGCAGTGAGCCCAAATAACATTTAAATATTGGAGCTTGCTATGTACAAGTGAATAGTAGATTTGTTTTACAAGGTTTAGGGGAATAAGATACCGAAGTTTCCTTAGGATCCCTACTACAGGTGAGAGTTTCTTAGCAATTTGTTCAACGTGTTCAATCCAGGTCAGGTGTTTGTCGATGATTAGACCTAAATACTTTGCCTGATTAACCTCTTTTTATAGATGTAATTTTTGACGTGTCCTATATCAAAAATGTATTGTATATATGTAATTGATCAAATGGATAAATATAAAATCTAATCTAAATCTAATCTAATCTAATCACAAATATGGATAGATATTAAGTAAATTGTACACTTAGAGAAAAAACTCTTTGTCCTTTCTTTGAATGTGAAAGAGCATAAGATTCTACAAAATAATTTATTAATCATGGTATATTCAATCTTCCAAAAAATATTTTAAGAGTACCGTATTTTAAGTTTTAACCTTTTTAACCATAACCATAACAACATATAGACTTAAGACCTGCACAACCTTGAAGGAGAATGGCAGTAGACTGTAAAGTGCAGAATTGAAATTACGAAGGACAATGGTCCAGAAAACAAAAAGGGACAAGGTCAGAAATGAAAGTATAAGGGAAGCAACGCAGGTACAGGAATCTCTTCTAGGAAAAATTGAAAGTTCAAGGTTGAGGTGGTTTGGACATGTAAAAAGAATGGCATCCAGCAGAATAGCTAAAGTATGGCTGGAGAAAACAGTTAAAGGCACTCGACCTAGAGGAAGACCTAGAAGTAGATGGCTTGATACAGTCAAGCAAAACATAGCCTAACTAGTAGAGGAATGGATTGGACAGAGATTGAGAAGACTAAGATCTATCTGGACCGACTAAGATGGAAGAGGCTCATAAACCACATCTGGGAAACTGGAGTTGGTCTACAACGATGATGATGATGAACCTTTTTAAAATTTTGTAAATTTTATTTTTATTCTTTAAAATCATTGTAAGGCAAATTACAGAACTTACATATTGTGACAGATCTTGGATCTGCAGAGACACTCCTCATCCTTTTTTGTCATAGTTTATCTTATGTAAATTAATCGGAAAGTGCCCAGTTAAGGAATAGAAATAAGTAACCAGGCTGTTGTCTGATTGCCTTGTGCTCAATACAAAGCAAATCCTACTAAGATGTATAGGTCATTAAGGAGTGACACAGTATAACGTCGAACTAATGCATTGATTAGAAATTGACAGTGATCTAGATGGCGGTGAATGGCTATATACAAACTTTGGTAAAAGTTTTTTTCTTATATTCAGTAATTGTTTGGTAGAGAAGTGATTCTTTGTTAAAATTTGACGATATTTCACATGTCCTGGTGACTGTAATTCTTTAAAAGAGAAGAATTGTATCTCTAAATAATGGAGATGTGTCCATGAATTGATGCTTTGAGAGATAAAGCAGATATGTCGCAAGTTTGCGGAACATAAAGTACATCAGAATATACATAATACCCCAACCACAAGTAAGCCTAGGTAGCCAATGGAACATGTAATGCACGGCACTTTCCGTATAGTAATTTATAGATTGATTCATTGAATATAATACGGTATCTTTTCTTTATATCATTCTACTCCGTAGTTGTTATTTTGTGATTTCCATATTTATTCTTTCAATTTATTATTTCTACAAGAGGTGGGGGGGTTGCCATAGGCAAGTCCTATTGTCCTTCTGCCCGGGAGGAGAGATTTCGTGTTCGCTATTTCAATCTCATTGTGTATATGAGTGGTGCCCAATGATATTTGTTTGTAAAAAAAAAGGAAACTTGTAGTTTAACGTGACCGTTAATCTCGCGATCATAAGCCACGGGACCTCCGTTTTACGTGGAATCCGAACCACAGGACATGGCATTTCACATCGAAAATCTCACGTGCTTTGACCAGGAATCGAACCCGGTCCGCCTTGGTGAGAGGCATACAGCCTGACCGCTGCGCCACCACGCCCCAGCTTATTTGTTTGTGTTGAAGAGCGATCACAATATGTTGCAAAAATGTTTTTTGATGGTATTTTATTTATTTATTTATTTATTTATTTACATAGGTCCCAATGAGCCTGAGCTCGTGTTAGGGACAATCAAGTAACATAGTTACAGCATGGCATATATATAATTTTTGTAACATTATTGTTTAGTTTAATAGTAACTTAGATTGCTAGTGACTAACTTTACAGAGATAATACGGTATGATACATTGCATTGCTTAAGGCTATTAAAATGTATGTATAAAAGATTGCTACATTGTAGCTGAAAAAGGTCAAACAGACTGAATCATGTACTACTAATAGTGGAAAATATAAAGAATTTGTATTGAAAAGTGTGAAGGAATTTCGGACTTCATCCCAAATTAATAAAAATGATAAAAATAACTCTAACAAACACCAAATTTAAAGTAAAATTCAGAAAAGAAATATCTGAACCGTTTACGATTAAAACAGGATTAAGACAAGGAGATGGTTTATCGCCTCTACTTTTCAATTGTGCTTTGGAATATGTGATGAGGGAATGGTACAGGGAAAATCCTAGGAGCATAAGAATTGGAACCAAGAAAGATCAAATAGACTTAAATTGTTTGGGATTTGCAGATGACTTATCGTTACTGGCTAATAATATTCAAGAAGCCAGAAATCAAATAATAAGCCTACAAAATATAGCACCAAAAAAAATTGGACTTCAGATATCATTTGAAAAGACAGAGATAATGGTAGCAAATCCACTTGTATCAGTAAATAACAAGAGAGTTAAAATAGTGAAGCAATTTAAATAGGAGAAATTATAACTTACAACTTGGATGAGAAACCTGCATGGCAAGAAAGAACTAATAAAATGATAAAAGCCCAAAAATTAACATGGTCTACATATAAAAGAAAATGTCCATCAATCGCAACAAAATTAAAACATTACAAGACGGTAGTTCAACCAGAGGTGACATATGGAAGTGAAACTCTTTTTAAAGTTACTCAGAAAAACAGAATCGACAAAATTTTAAAAGTGGAAAGAAGAATAGCTAGAACATGCATAAATGGACAGTGGCGGATAGTACCAAATGAAGTGGTATACAGAGAACTGGAGCCCATCACTGATACTATTCGGAAGAAACGGATTTATTTTTTTTGGTCACATCATGAGGACACCAGAAACCAGGTTATCTAGAAAATTTGTAGTGAAACTTTGGAATATGAAACAACAAGTAGGATGGATTAAGGAAATTATAGAAGATATGAAAGAATTAGAAATAACCCTGGATGACTTGCAAAACAAAATAAAAAAAACTGAGACATATAAAAATAAGATTTCAGGCTAAAATAGACAAACGTAATACAGTAAAAAGGGTATTTACAGATGAGGAACGCCTGAGAAGATCAGAGCGAATGAAAAGCTACTGGGCGACTCGGAAAGGAAACTTACTGAAGAAGAGGACCAAGAAATGATTGACTGAAGTGGTCCAATGAGGCCGTAAAAGAAGTGGAAGAAGAAAAGTGTGAAAAGATTGAATATAATAGACAAATCAATACGGATAAAGAATGACTTATATCATAGAAATACAACAAAATAAATTGTTAATCAGTTCATAGGAAGGGGAGCGTGATGGCGCAGTGGCTTAGCTGCTCTCCTTTCATCCGGACGGCCGGAGATCGAATCCCAGTGACAACAGGGTGGAATTTTCACTCGAAAAGTCATGTGGTGTCAGGAAGGGCATCCGGTCTTTAATCCCCAGCCAAAACCAAAATGAGCCGGGTTGGCTCAGGCTACCCCAATCAATTGGGATAAGCCGAAGATAGTTACTGTACTTAGTTCACAGAAACAAAACAGGTTTTTACTTAAAATCAAATTTCTTAACTATCACAAAAATTGTCAGGCTTTGTTTACAGCATTAGAGATTATTATTCCATTGTTTTATTTTGGAAAATTCTGTGGTTTTTATATTAATTTATGCTTTTTTCCATTGTTGCTTAGGCGTATTTTGTTTACAGAACATGAAGACTGAAGTCACTACATGGGCAGATAGTTCAGAGCCTGATACTTGTGTTGGGTATGTTACTACTAATGTTTTCTCATTCTGGTCCTGACTACTTTTAAATAGATTAAATAGATTATGAGAAATTAGAAATATTTTTTTTTAATGTATGCTATATGAATAGCTTAAAACAAATTGACCTGATGGATAAATGGAAGCTTTCAGCTATTAGGTCGTGTAACTTACCGGTATGTACAGAAAGTACAAACCAGTTAGACGAAAGGTAGAGAAGTAAAATGTTTGTATCGGTGAATTCACTGTAAATTTTCTCCCAAGCAGTCATTTTGAACCTTAAAATAAAAATTAAAGAAATGATGTTGGCATGGCATAGGCCTACTCCCAGAAAAAGAAATGAAACACAGGTTATAACCAACTGGAGAAATTGTCATACTAACACACAAGACCATGGTGCCATTTCACAGTTAACCCTGCACTGGTCGCGCTGCGTCTGCCAGACGTCACTTTATTTCGTCATTACAGGAAATCCCGCAAAGTCATTGAACTGAACTCTCATCTACCTTTCAAGTAACTATTCTTAATGAGTTTCACTGAATATCTGCGCGGCAGTTGTAGTTTAACTCCGAGTCATTATTACATAAGTGTTGACGGCGTCTCAAAGACTCCACGCGACCTTTCCCGTTACAAAGTACGATCCTCTTTGAATGTATTTTCTTTATCATTATTGCAAGAAATTGATGTTGGCATGGCATAGGCCTACTCCCAGAAAAAGAAATGAAACACAGGTTATAACCAACTGGAGAAATTGTCATACTAACACACAAGACCATGGTGCCATTTCACAGTTATTAAGGGGCTTGGGACAACTTGGTTATCAGCCCCGTATAGTTGGGTGTGGGGGTGTGTGTGGAGCTTGTCTGATATCTTGTATTTCTGTGATGACTGTAGTATTGCATAGATGTACTGTAGCAGGGAAAAGGATGGGGTTGGTGCCCCGGAATTTGAAGTGAGGTATTACCCTTTCACGAATTGATTGCCGGCGGTCGATATTTGAACTATTCTCTGTTTACTTGTGTCTCACGTCACTCTGCTTCGTTGACAGGTACAGTTACGCGAGTAGGATATGACTCAGCTCCAGTAGCTGTCCGTGGTGACATGACGCTTATCTGCGCTTCTAAGACAGGTAGCGCACGCAATGCTGCTTGACTTATGTGCAACTTGCACTGTGTCATCACTGTGTCCTTCTCCTTCCCCAGCGGGGCTCCTGCTACAATAATTAACAAACGGTGGCGCAGCCAGGCTTCGCGCCAATCAAATGTTAAACGGGTAATACTATCCCGGTATTTGCCTGGAAAGAGTGTGGGAAAACCCGGGGAAGAAACACACTCAGGATAGCCGCTGTCAGCGCCGGGATTTGAACCTCTGATCTCCAAACTTGCTGCGGCTACCCACGTGGACGTGATGCAATCCACCACTGCTCTTTACATTTGCTTATATACAGTGATCTGTTTCAGCAATTACAGATTTTGTAGTGATTTGAGAACTAAAATCTCTATACTTGTTTAATTGTTGAATATTATACATATATGAAGTAGTTACATAATAAGTTGCCTTTACATCAATTCTCTATATTTCATAATAGGCTGTAATACTTCAGAAATGTCCTAGAATGCATTTAAATTCTTGCTTGAAAATTGGAATTATATAAATCTCTCGGAATGGTAATGGCGTCTGAGACGCCACGCGGCCTTCTATGCGAGAAATTCTTGCGACCACTGCAGGGTTAACCCATTTTTGAACTGATTATCCATGGTTTGCCGTTTACATCTCCAGGCCAGAATGGTATCTTGTAATATGTCACAACCACTTCCTTGTTACTCTTTCATCTTCATCTGCTTTAAAAGTATTCAAATATAAAGGTCAGCAGTCAATGCATTACAAACATAACCTCAAAGCCTTAGAAACTTTTGCTGTCAATATCAATGAAGTTGTAAGTTTTTGGGATGTTACACCAAGTATAAATGGACTGGATTCGATTCTTGGTCCATGCATGTGAGATTTTCGAAGTGAAATGCTATGTCCTATGGTTCGGATCCCACGTAAAAAGGAGGTCCCGTGGCTCACAATCACAAGATTCACGGTTAAGTCAAACTACAATTTTCCTTCCTACACCGAGGATAAAGGAATGTTACACAGCTAGGAACTACAGTTTACCTAGATGAGGCCCCAGAGGTCTGGGTTCGATTCCTGGCTCTGCCAAAAAAAATTGAATTCTGATGTGAGGGCTGGAGCGGGGTACAAATTCTGCCTCGTGAGGCAAAACTGAGAAATGGAGGATTCGATTCCCACGTCGGTCATCCTGGAAGTGGTTTTTCATGGTTTCTCCACTTCTACTCTTTCTACTCTATGGGTGCTCCTTCCAAATCCTAGCCTCTGCTACAAAGACATATACTAGTACAGCTATGATAATGACACAGGCTATCAGACAGATTCCACATACAAGCCCAAGTACATGGAGCTACATGACCACAGTGTTGTAAAGTTCCTAAATGAATCAACAACAACAATGGCGTAGTTGGTATCATGCTGAGCTTCTACACCCAAGATCACGGCTTCAAACCCGGCCGAAGTCGTTGGATTTTTTAAGAGCGTTAAAAATCCCTCAGTATGCCATCCTTCGGAGAGGAAGTAAAGCCGGCGGTCCCATGTCATAAATTTATGGCATGTTAAAGTACCTTCCACTAATTACACCTGTGTGAAGCTAAATTAGGTTAAAAATGTAAACAACTCTCAGGGTCCTACGTCCATCGCCAGGAGCCAACTGAGGTGGCTTCTAGTAGCCAAGTTCTGAACTAGTAGATGTTGACGGTGGCGTTCGGCAGCAAAAGTAGGAACTACTTGAAAAATCCATAGTCTGCAGTACTTACTTGAATTAAGAAACAGAAACACACAGTAATACAGTCATCACAATTAACACCGGTTATCAGACAGATTCTACACACACCCAAAGTACACGGGGCTACATGACCGCGTTGTCGCAGCCCCTAAACTGAGGAACCAACCAACAACAACAATACCTTATATCTTGCCACGTGTTGCTATGGTATGAAAACTCCCTCAATATCTTCTTCTTCTTTTACGACCTCATTGGACCACTTCAGTCAATCATTTCCTGGTCCTCTTCTTCGATAAGTTTTCTTTCCGAGTTGCCCATTACTTTTTCATTCATTCTGACCTTCTTTGGCTTTCTTCATCTGTAAATACCTTTTTTTACTGTATGTTATTTGTAAAATTGCTAATTTTTATTTTTTATTTTACAGAAACACAGTTCCACTGTCCTCAATCATCACTGAGTCCAGAGAACAACGCACATGCCATCACTGTGGTGGTTTGGTTTTGAGGCCCAAACTACTACATGAACATCCAAGAATAACACCATACTCCTACAGTCAGTGCACTTGTAACAAAGTTCAAATTCTCCCTCCCAGTTCGTCTGAGAATCCCTTCCCCAAGAAGTCTGCATTGAAGAGTCACAAGGATGATCCAGAGAAAGTCATAACGGAGATTAATAAACAAAGACTGCATCAATGCAAACGTTGCCACAAAGACTTTTTGATTTGTAAGAATTTCAAGAACCACATGTTTTATCATACAGGAAAGAAATTGCACTGCGAAGCATGTGATGGACAATCGACTAGACATTTCCACCTCAAAGAACAGCAGTCGTTTCATGGTAGCACTAAAGCGTATTCGTATAAACTTTCTGATGAGAAATTCAATAAAAATGAAGCTTCGGCAAGACATGTTTCACTACATACAGGAAAAAGCAATACATATGCAGAGGATGGACAGAGATTTATTAACATTCAGTTGTTAATAACTCGGAGCAAAAAAGGCAAACCTACCAACACAGGAAATGTGAAATATTCATGTTTTCAGTGTGACAGTGAATTCTACAGTCTGAATGATTTTGATGAGCACATGATCAAACATTCAGAAGATCATCTAAAACTATTGGCTAGTTTTTAGGAATAAATGAGTAGGCATTGACTTCAAACTTATCACAGTATTCTCCACAAAGATATAGCATGAGGGGTCGAGGTAACTAGCACACATCATCGATGCATGTTTTCTAGAAACCACCCGAAATGGTTAAGTCTCTTTCTATGCACAACAAAGCTGGCCAAGATTTTCAAGCGAAGTG
This sequence comes from Meconema thalassinum, assembly GCA_946902985.2. Lineage (NCBI taxonomy): Eukaryota > Metazoa > Arthropoda > Insecta > Orthoptera > Tettigoniidae > Meconema > Meconema thalassinum. The sequence continues at coordinate 223,907,899 of OX336391.1, forward strand.
CTGAACAACGTCTAAAAAGTTACACATAAAGAATTAGGGCACTGGAATATGTGGATGATTAAGAGTCTCCCTCAGAGACTCGCAACGGATATATGTGGATGATGAAGCCACTTCCATAGTTCTGGACGTTTCCTTTGTATGTAGGCACACAGATGGAAGTCCTCCTGGACGTTTCCTTTGTATGTAGGCACACAGATGGAAGTCCTCTAAATGACTGGTCAGTACAGTTCCACTACTCTTCGGCTGCCGGTAATTAACAAGGTCAGCCTTCAGAAACAATGAACCACATCAATTCATATAGTGTGAGCAAAATTAAATAATAAATTTGAATGAGAAACCTTTTCTGTTGGTCTCTCACCAAGGTGAAATTACCCTTTACTCTTTCGATTCCCGGTCAATGCATGTGAGATTTTCGAAGTAAAATGCCATGTTCTGTGGGTCGCACTCCACGTGAAAAGGAGGTCCCGTGGCTCATAATAGCATGATTAACGGTCACGTAAAACTAAAAGCTTCCTTCCTTTCAAATTGATATGTCCATCACCCGTCTAAGCATGAGTGGAGGAGCTAATAACACAGACATTACAATCACTAGGACAGGGTTGCCACCATTATAAATTTCAAATCATGGTCAAGTGCCTGAAAAATCCCCGAAAATCCACAAAAATGGCGAATTTACAAAAATAAAAAGACATTAATACAAGCATTAATGAAAACTCACATTTTTTAAATCCATTTCCCTTTACACAAAATATTTCAGCACACTGTTCCTTCTAAACAAAACTATGGTTTTTGTTTATATATTTATCTTTGTTTTTGTTTTTTTTTTAAGTCGTTTCGGCCATCAATGGACCACGATGTTCTTCACTCATTTGATCACTGTAAAGCTTGTTTTCTTGTCTGCCAGTAGATCTTCATTCTTGACGAATGTTCAGCTCTCCTTTCTTCCGTCCACTTGCAGTGAGGGCGAGGCATCACAGATGTTAAAGGGTGTAGATTACTGGTTGATTTAACCGCCTTTCTGAACAGGTTCCTATCCCAAACCAGAGTTTGATTGATTCGAGCTTCTGTTAGGTCCTTTTTAACTTGCATCGACCATTTACAATACGATTTTTTTTTAGAGATTGATGAGCGGATTCGATATGAAAGTCGATGATGCTCCAATATTTATCTATTTATTTATTTAGTTATTCATTTATTTATTTATTTATTTATTTATTTATAGTTAAATGCCATATTTACACCTGAGAGTGTTGTGCGAGTAGTAGTTATTATTATAAAGAATGGAACGGCGAGGTCAACTGACCCAATGCGAGCAATAGTCTTAAAACAGTACTTACTTACCCCTTGGGACTACAGCCTGTAAAGGGCCTTGGGATCTCGCACATTAGCAGCCCACTTTCCTCGGTCCTTTGCCTTGTTTCTCCATCTTCTAACCCCCATCTTCCCTAGGTCCTCCTCTTGCCACCTATCTCTTGGTCTTCCTTTCAAGTCTATTGCTTTTTATTTCAGAAACAGTGTCTGGTTTTCCAAATAGGGACTGTAGTGAAACCAGAGAAATCAGAGACATGGACTCTTACTGCTGCAGATGAAGAATTTAAAACTGTACAATCTGATTAATTCAATACTGAATTTTAAAACATCGCGATATTTTGAAAGTTACTTTGAAATTTGGTCTCATCAGATATATGTGGCGTTATTTCGAAAGCCTGTATAATTCGTCATTAGAAAGAAAAAAATAACATTCATTCAATTCTCCCCATATAATACGAATACCGTACTTCTAGCGTCTACCCACTGAAAACGGCTGGCAGTCTGCTCAACATGCCTGGGCCTCGTAACGCAGCGAGAATCGTATCCAATGGGCCGAGAGCACCGTCGATTGCGAAACCATCTTGCTCGCTTTCTCAGTTCCTGACCGTGATCTTGTGACCGCTGCTCAGCTAGGACAGCAGGAATGTCAAACGTATGAAAGTGGCATTGATCTTGCTACCTTGCAATATTTTTCTGTTCCCGGATGCAAACTCTAAACAATAAAGAGCGGGTCTCGCCAAACAGGCCGGAGAAAGCTGCAACCGGTACACATAACTGCACACTTTGCTCCTATCTGCAGCTCATTGCTTCCTTTGGCAGGCGAGACGCTTCTCGTCAAGTAAACGGCCACTTGCATAACTGTCCGCAGTACATTGCTTCATGCGATGTGTAAGCGAACGTTTTGCCATAATGTTGTAAGTGTTCACTGTGAGTACCGCGTCCCATCCCACATATTTTATAGGCAGTTACTCATGGGTTAATAATTAATTTAAAAAACAAAATGCAAATCTGCAAACTAAATCCATCAATCCGTTTCAATATTCGAAATTCCATTAAAACGTCAGTCCACACCAAGATATATGTGGCTGAACACCAGTATGGTCATAAATGCTCCTACTCTTCCACATAACACAACACAGCTCACAAATGGGACAATATCTCATATCAAGTTGTTCTATGTTATTGTAGGAATATTTATACTGTACTGTAAGTGTTAGGAATATTTTATTTCACACGCCAACACACTCGCCACAATAACACACGATACTCGGATGTAATTCATACACATGCTGTATTTCCTGGCATATTTGTCGACATGGCATAATTGGTGCACCCTGTTTTTTAATTCCAATATTACCCTCGACCAACCCACCCGTGACACAATAACACACTGAAGGCCCTGGCCTACCAAGCAGCCGTTGCTCAGCCATTCGGCCTATAAATTGCGGGGTGACGCATCGTCAGTTTGTCGGTTCCCCTCGGCTGTTGATTTTGGTGTCTGTGATCAGGGCGCTGCCTTGCTGTCAGGTAGCTAATCAATTGTCCTCACAAGACTGAGTGCACCCTGTTCCAGCTTTCACGTTAGTTTCTAAAATCCCAGAAATCCAACCCAGGGCTGTCTGGGTGAAAGGCAGGCGCACGACCTCAATACCATGGGGCTGGCAAATCCAATATGGGCTTATAAAATTTCATGGTATAATTATCCCATTGCATAGTCAGTTGCATACACTTCTGTGACCTTACTATTACTACTTCTTTATTTGACTTTGTCGGAAGAAAGGAGTCTGTCTGTACCTGTGGGCTATGACAAATGCTATGTGAGTGACCGGCATGCAGTACGCGAGTCTACTCCTTGTGCCTTGTAACTTGATGTTTCATCAAAACAAATGTGCCAGCATTCACATGCAGAATGCCTGCAATGATTGGTCCATTTCCCGGGAAAGACATGTGATTTCTGTGAACTTCTTGCTAATGTTTGTGACTTTAAATGGGTGTCAAGTTGTTTGGAACAAGGGGTAGATCAGCTACCTCCATGGAAACATTGCTACATTGTGTGTGTTCACAAGGAGAAAATACAACAAACTAATGTATGCTGAAACACACCGGACAATGAATTATGCAACTGATATTATGGTACATTACAACCAAAAGATTTATTTTTTATTTGAACTTTAAATATTCTTAGCATAATTGTTGAACCTGGCTTTTCTTCTGTGTACACAATGTCAAAAATATATGTAATGATTATATTAAAAGACTTGACAAATAATGGCGTTATTTTGTTTGAAAACAATTTGGGTTTGCTAAATGTACCAGAGACTCAATAAATTTTGTCAGAAGAAGAGAGAAACTTGGCCAAGATTTGTACACTGCACACATTCCTCGGCAGCCCATACTATTACTACTTTTTTCTTAGTATAGAATGATTAATGTATAGTTGTCACTCCTCTAAATGTGTATTATTCATTCTTCTATTGCTTACATCATGTTCAGCGGTAGGCATAGTAACTTGCTTGCTTACATACTTCCTTACCACATAATTCCACATAATATTTGCTTAATGCCAGCCATAACTCAAATCACATTGATCGGCATTCAAATATTTTGGTAATACCGGTATTAGCCGATTATTAGGACACAAGATGCTCCAGTGGTTTGGCCACATCCTTCGAACTGATGGATCTCTCCCATACCGAGTCCTTCATTCCCAAAATTCTAAATATCATTTTTATTAATGTACATAACTAGGAAAGAACTGAACACCCCGTGCCTAGCAACAACACAAACTGCTCTCTGTAGGAATGTTTTTATGATGATGCTAGGCAGGCGAGAAGCGCAGCAGCGGATGGAGAGCTGGCCAATCGCATAGTCCCACAGGCATAGTGACAGAGATACCTTTCTTATGACAAGGTCACACCAGGTTAAAAAGAGAGCTCGTGACAGCATAATGTTTTTATGATTGATGCTAGACAGGCGAGAAGCGCAGCAGCGGATGGAGAGCTGGCCAATCGCATAGCCCCACAGGCACAGTGACAGAGATACCTTTCTTATGACAAGGTCACACCAGATTAAAAAGAGAGCTTGTGACAGCATAATGTTTTTATGATTGATGCTAGACAGGCGAGAAGAGCAGCAGCAGATGAAGAGCTGGCCAATCGCATAGCCCCACAGGCACAGTGACAGAGATACCTTTCTTATGACAAGGTCACTCCAGGTTAAAAAGAGAGCTCGTGACAGCATGTGCAACTGACTGGTGTATAAATTCAAATATGCTAGGTATTCAGCTATAGATAAAAGTCAATAATTAAATAAATTAATCTTCCAGCACAAAAATAAAAATTGCAAATTCTATTGAAAATATGAAAAATTAATTTTAAAAATATGGAAAACAGTAACTAAATATAAGTTACTGAAAAAAAGCATTGGTATCAACATGTGACTGCTTTTTATATTGATATTATCTGTGTGAAAAATAACGTTTTGCTCTCCATGTTCTTACTGCCATTACTATTGACCTTGCCTGTGTACAATCCTTACAATTCATAAGGCATTGAAGGCCTTTAAGGCCTACAGCAGAAGACAAAAGAAAAGAGAAACAGATTAAGAACTATAAAATAATACAGTATACAAAACAATACAATTAAAAGAAAAGGGGAAAGAAGTCAGTCACAACACTGGAGATATCTACTGCAGATGAGAGCCCATCTCTGCGGTCTCTAGCGTCGTTTTCGACCGCTGTTGGCACTGCTTGCTTAAGGATTGTCAGAACTCGATCCTTCCATCACGTTCTTGGGCGTTACCTTGGACATTTTCCAACAGGTTGGGAATGAAGGACTTGATATGGGAGAGATCCATCGGCTCGGATGATGTGGCCAAACCACTGGAGCCTCCTGTGTCCTAATAATTGGCCAGTGGGCAGCTTTCCAAACCGCTGTTACAGGTCCTCTTTCGTTCTTCGATCTCATCTCCCCGTAGATGGGTCCATAAATCTTCCGAAGAACCTTCCTCTTCATGGCACAAATTGCTTCCTCTGTTACTGATGTTGCCCAGGTTTCACAGCCATAAAAAAATACCAGTTGTACTAGTGTCATCCTCACAAATAACTAAATAAATGTACATGGCTCCTTCTGAGTACCTATGCCTCACTGGCAGTAGTGTGAAGCATTTAACAGGTGATGGATGGGGCAAGTAAAAATATATATTTGGGGGGGATTTAAATCCTAAACCTTCCCCTGTAGGTATGCCACTGGTGTTCACAAAGCGATAGTACAAGAATTATGTGGTGATGTGTGCTTTAAGCTTTAAGAGCTGAAATGCATGGCCGGACAAATTATGTAAATAACAAATTTAAAAATAAGAAGAGTTTTTTTTTTAATTCAAACTTCTAACATTCTTGGCATAACTGTTGCACCTGGTATTTCTTCTTTGAATAGTAGAGTAAAAATATGCAACGGTTATGCCAGGAAATAGGTACCAAAGACAAACCCCTTCCTTCTCGATCTGCATTCAAAGCACAGGTTCAGTCGGTAAGGGAGTTGCTTGCTACTCACTCACATCTTATGGCAAATGCCTTTATTTCCACCACTATGTTACAGAACAGCTGATGCCATGCGGTGAATAACTGTGATCCAGGTAGGCCTACAGTTCACATGCTGCAATGTTACATCACTCTGTTACTCTGCAATAGAACAAAAATATTTTATAATTGTTTAAACATACACTTATTCATTCAGTAGTATTAATAAAATGGCTGTCAATATTTCTTACATGTCAGCACCTATCCTTTCATACTCTTACCATTATTTTCTTGGACTGGAAATCATTTAATATATGCCCCTCTCTTATTTTCTGTCAAGATTTAGAAGATAAAAGGGGAGACGTTATGAAAGATAATGTGATGGTTGTCAACAACAAGGTAATTCTTCATCTTCATTAAGTTTTTGGACTTCTTACTTACCACATGCAAGTGTATGCTCAATCAAGAGTGCAGGGTGCCAAAAGTAACTTGTAAATTGTATGGCATTGCTTTGTTCGAACAAAACTCGTAATAAAAAATTCACATTTTAGAAGAAAGAGGTAGGCGAGTACTGGCTGCCACCAAAATTTCAAATCCTGGCCTAGAACCAGAAAATTTATGAAAAAGGACAAAAGTTATTGAAGTGCTAGAAACCATTTTTATTAATGCTGCCTAATTAATCCACAGCCTGCTTCCAGTCTCCGACCGGGTCAAGAATGGAATGAATGAAGCCCCCATCTAGCGGAGAGGATATGAACTGTGCCGGCTGCCGAGGCCTGACGCACTCCTCTGCTGCCTAATTAATCAATTAACAGAATTACTTTTCAGTCAGGCAACACGAGAGTGGGCAATTTAGCAACTGTCGGTTTATCATCTGTGCCTGGAGCTTTTTTCCTAATTAGACTTCCAGTGCCCTATCAAATTGTGATCTCAATATTAAATTTATTTTCTCATCCTAATCATTTTCCTTTTCCCGTTCCACATCGTGATCCTCAATTTACTTACCAAAATACAAACACACTATGTATGCTTTTCTTCTTTATCTATTAGAGGTTTTGCATCTGAGTTTCTAAAATTGCAGCACTTAGTCTTCCTTTACCCAAAAGTATCCTAAGTCGATAAGCTCCATCTATTTTTCCTACTTTGAAACAACAATACTTACAGATTTCTCTTTCAACAATAATTCTTCTTTTGCTTCCTTGCATATCATGTTTTCCTCATTTTATAGACTTCTGTATCCTGCTTTCCCCCTTTTATGTTTTGCATTAATTTTTGTAGCCTGTGATCCCAAGGTTATCTACCTTTTCTGTGTACCAATGTTTTCCTCTGTGGGTTTCATTTCATTCTTCAAAAGTGCCCATTCTTCTGCATTGGAAGTTTGTTCATGATCCTTCATTAGCTCTTCTATTATTCTCCTTTTGAATCTTTTGTTCATATCCTTTTCTTTCAGTTGGCTTTTCTTCAGCTTTAATTTACATTTCATGACAACCAGAGTTTATGTGAAACTTACACGCGAATTTTTCCCGTAATCAACCGCGACCTTGTGACCACCATTCCGTTAGGACAGCGGAAATCCTAGAATGGCGCCGGGCGCGTAACATTACGGTACTTTTTCATACACGACCGCAATTGCAGCAGGAAATCGCATGAAAGCCGCTCATTGCGTGGGTATCACATTTTTCCATGTTTGGCTTCGGACTCTAAACTATAGGGACAATGGGATTTACGTCAGACTGAGAACGGCGCCGATCGTGTAACATCATAGTACCTTTTCGCGGCACGATATTTTTCCGTATCCGATTGCGCGAACATGTGATCGCTAGGACCGAAGACTCACACAAGAAACGCTAGTGCGCTGTTGAGAATTGGGCACTTCGTGATTGAGGGGTCAAGATACAAGTAGCTACATATTGTCCACTAACAAAGAATAGTAGGGGCAGATGACCTTAAAACTTCAATAACTAACTGAACAAAGAATAGGCACATGTGTTTTTATCGGAGCTGAGCAAGGACAAGTGTAAAAAGTAATTGCGTGTTAATTTAAAGAATAGTGTACCGTATGTGTAGTAGTTTAAATCATGCTCTGGAGTAACGAGTGAAAACATGTTGTATGCGGGTGATGCCTACAACTGGACGAAAGGATTTTTTTTTTTCACAGGTAAGTTAGGCCCTCACCTTGCATTATAATGTGAAACTACCTATAACCATTCGAGGTGGTAAGAACTAGAGTTACGTGGGTGACATTGGTTGCCAGAAAATTCTAAACTTGATGACTGGATGAGAAACAGATTAAGCAACGTTTAAATGTTCCGGTGCCGTGTTTCACTTTCCGTACCGAGTCCAATTAATAAAAAGGGAGTGACACCCTAGTGTTACATTCACCCTTTTTGGGCCAGGAAAATATCGTAATGTTCAATGTGATGCATTACCGATACTTCTTCAAGTCTCATGAACTAATTTCATTCACAGTCTCATCAGTAAGATGATATTATGTTTAACGAGTTTAACTTCTCTTTTAACTGTTGCGGCTTTGGAAACGTCAGGGTGCCGGAGTTATATCAATGAGGGGATCTTTAACACGCTCGTTAAACTACTGACACAGGCCTCTCGCAATTTAAGCACCCTCAGATGCCAAATAACTACGACGGAATTCGATCCCGTAACCGTAGAGACAGCTGGCGAAAGCCTTACCGCTGTGCCACGCTGCCGGTGCTAAAAGCAAATAAGTGGCGGCTGCTCTTATATAATGCAGGTAGGAGAGTTTAAACCCACAGCCTACTTTCCTGCGAACATTGCCGATATCTCTCGAATGCCTGGTGGGATTTTTACAAATGAGGACGACTTGTTATATTTTTTTGAAAATTTTTGTTTTTCAATGTAGGCGATAGTTTGAAAACCAAACATGATAGAACGTTGTGCTATGGTGCAAACGAAAGGTCTTTATGTCCTTTATTTTGTAATAACACTTTTTTATTTTTTATGTTTTTTGAAAACACTGAAATTTTGAATTTTTATATTTTGGAAACTAACTAGTTTACAAAAGTTTGTTTGACGTAAATGAATGGTCCTAACCCCCTCTACCCCCAAAATAAATTTCAAATCTCTAGGATAAAAACTTGTAGTGTGGTAGTGTTCGTTCTGGGACTCCCCCTACTTTCATATAAACTTTGGCGATATCTCCCGAACGCATGATCGGATTTTAACGAACGAGGTATTGCTGGCGTCGGGGTGACGCCTCTTTGGCTAAGAATGTGTGGTGGTATTTTTAACTTTTTTTTTTTTGAAAATTCATGTTTTTTGGATTGCCGCTATTTTGGAAACGGTGAATTTTGGAAAAAAGTTTGTTTGACGTTAATGGAAGGTGGGTATGCCCTCTAGGTGGGCAGCATGTTTCAAGGGTGTAGGAGGAAAAAACATGATAGCCTACTTTCTCGCGAACATTGGCGATAATTGGCGAACTGATGGTCGGATTTTAACAAATGAGGTGTCGTTGGACTCGAGCTGACAGGCGCTTTGCTTTGGACCATGTATTATATTTTTCAATTTTTTTTCAAAAATTTTGTTTTTAAAAGTAGGCGATAGTTTGAAAACCAAACTTGATAGAACGTTTTCCAATAGTTAAAACGAATGGTCTCTATGTCTTTCGTATTTTTATAATTTTTTTTATTTTTGATGTTTTTTGAAAACACTTAAATTTTGAATTTTATAATTTGTAAACTAACAAGTTTACAAATAAGTTTGTTTGACATAAATGAAAGGCCTCTACCCCATCTACCACGTAAATAAATGTCAAGTCTCTAGGGCAAAAACTATGCATTTTAAAACTTTTTTTCTAAACGAGTGTTTGTAGACAGAGCGCCGGTAGCGCTTGACGTATGTTACACGAATGAAGGTGAATATTTTGAAAATCCCTTATGGCGATCTCGGTGACCGTGCCCGGAAGAAATGAATTTCTATTTTGGGAGGGTGGCTGGGGCTGCTTATTACGGTTGGTTTTGTGACATTTCCTATGACGGACGGAGGCGAATATTTGAAAATGTGTTAAGTATGCTAGGATTTTTTTTACCCTGAAGCGGATCTTGAACATGCTAGTAAACGGTAATAAGCGAGACTGCTGTCTGGCACAGTAAATGGTTTTAGAATATGGAAACCTATAACATTTGCTCGACCAAGTCATGTGCATGTACGGAAAGAGCCTAAACGGTAAGGTCATTGGCCTGAAATGTTATTAACTAAATATTGAACTGGGTAAAGTCATGTGTTTTAGGGTGAAAGTAGGTGGTAAACATGATCATGTATTGAGGATGGCCACTTGCTAGTAATTATTATTACAGTAAATTGTTTAGTAATAATAACACTAATAATAATAAGACACACGTTTTGAATGCTACAGAACTGTGTTGCTTGCTCGCACTCAATACACGACCTGGCCAGGCCTTGTCAGAGCGACTGCTGATAACACAAGAATGTCTACGTGGGCAAGAAGTAAAGGGTGAGGTTACTTGGCTGGTAGAGGCTAGCAGGTCTGTCGTTTAAACAGACCTGGTAGAGGCTAGGAGGTCTTGCGTTTAAACAGAGAGACCACCATTTTGGTTCCTAGACAGCCGTACTACCGATGTATAAGATGCAGTCATTTTTGTTCCTTATTAAAAACATGATACTAGTATAAGGTACACGAATCTTATTCAGATTGAGGAATGTGAAGAGGCATGGGAACACGTGTGAGAGAGACAACATTTCAAGGTCAAAACGCTGAGAAAATGCAACTCTCTCTGTTGCTAGGCTAACGATTGCGTTAGTGATGCACTTACCATTTTAGCAAATGGACGTATACAGTAGAGCTCTGAACTGAATTTTGGAAGAAAAAATCCTTTTATTTTTTGTTAAGTGCCTATGAATGATTATTTTAATAATGTATGGCTAATGAATCTTAAATTTGTAGTTATTGATAAGGTAATTATTGATTTCATTTATTTATTTATTTATTTGTTTGCAGATAACCGGTATACCTTACATGTCTGAAATACAAGAAATCATTGCACTTTTGACCCCACTAGAAGGAAACAGCAACAAGCCAGTGCAGGTGAAGGTGAGAATTTTTTTAAAACTAACTTGTCTCATTTTTTGTTTGATATTATTTCATTTTATTTTATTATATGAAATGCATTTATTAACCTGAATTTAGGTATTTATAGCGGTTTATTTTATTTATTTATTTATTTATTTATTTATTTATTTTTAGAAACTTGGAAAGAAAAGCTTTACCGCCGTAGCAGTGACTGAAACCCCGAGACGCAGTAGAGTGCAACCATTGTTTCCAGGTAAGTCTAACTTTAAATGCTATTCCATTTTACCACTAATGAAAAAAAAAATTCATTACCTGTACATGACTGGGACAAGGATTGCTTTCTTGATTAATGACTATGTATTGGCAAACGGTACAAGACCATATTGGCTGTTGACCGGAAAAAGTACAAGGCCATATTGCATTTTCTAAAAACAAAAATTTAAATTTAATTTATGGGCGGTTCCCTATGGACTCAACGAATATCCACAGGTTTGAATAAGATAATTTGGACAAAACGACATGACATTCATTTTTTGTTGTTTATATATTGGTTAAAGGGGGATGTAAATGACTGCAGCTTTATAAAAAAAATGTACATGGGTTACTGTTAGTGTCGACATACAGTTTATTTTTGTAATGGTGTTTTGATATATTAGTGCCAAATAACGTTAACGTTTTATTTTCAAGTATTGTTTGATTGATTGAGTGATGGGTTATTTTGTTTGTTTTTTATAGGTGTGGTCATGCGCCATTAACATAGTGAACAGACAGTGAAAAACCATGCATTGTGCTTAAAGGACTCTGTGCAACATTAATAACTTACAATAAGGAAAAGATTTGTTATAACACATGGCGTTAGTACCAAATACACCCAGAGTACAGCTCTGTTGTAAAACGTTTAGAATCTTATAAAAATGTTTGGCCATTAATATTAAAACACCTTACAAAACAGCTAAGTGAAGCTGGATTATTATTATTATTATTATTATTATTATTTAATTGTGATTCAGCAACGTATGTAGTAGCCAATGGCCTTGTGGTTCGGCAAAATGGATACACTGGTAGGTTACCCACTTGTTTTCCAAGCATGTAAGGACAACAAGGAGACCATCGCAAATGGTCTCGAAGAGGATCACCCCTTCTTCCCAGTGTGAAAGTTCAATACGACAAAACACACAACGCACCACATCTTCTCGGTTCAAGTAAAAAAAAAAAAAAGGCTTTTGCAAGTTTATGTGTTGACAAAAAGCCTACAGGCCAGGATTCAAATGTTAACCAACGATCATGTTCTGATTTTAAATTTAACCCACGTGGTAAACCAACTTTTTTGTTTTTAGAAAATGCAATATGGCCTTGTACTTTTTCCGGTCAACAGCCAATATGGTCTTGTACCGTTTGCCAATACGTAGTCATTAATCAAGAAAGCAATCATTGTCCCAGTCATGTGCAGGTACCGGTAATGCATTTTTTTTTGTCTAGGGGTTTTTCATTAGTGGTAAAATGGAATAGCATTTTTAAGTTAGACTTACCTGAGTTTTCAATAGTCCACTGCCTGGAAACAATGGTTGCACTCTACTGTGTCTCGGGTTTTCAGTCACTGCTACGGCGGTAAAGCTTTTCTTTCCAAGTTTCTAAAAATAAATAAATAAATAAAATAAAACGCTATAAATACCTAAATTCAGGTTAATAAATGCATTTCATAAAATAAAATAAAAGGGCAATGGTTTCTTGTATTTCAGACATGTAAGGTATACCGGTTATCTGCAAACCAATAAATAAATAAAATCATTAATTACCTTATCAATAACTACAAATTTAAGGTTCATTAGCATTACATTATTAAAATAATCATTCATAGGTACTTACCAAAAAATAAAAGGATTTTTTCTTCCAAAGTTCAGTTCAGAGCTCTACTGTACAAGTCCGTTTGCTAAAATGGCAAGTGCATCACTAACGCAATCGTTATCAGTTAGCCTAGCAACAGAGAGTGTTGCATTTTCTCAGCGTTTTGACCTTGAAATGTTGTCTCTCTCACACGTGTTCCCACGCCTCTTCACATTCCTCAATCCGAATAAGATTCGTGTACCTTATACTAGTTTCATGTTTTTAATAAGGAACCAAAATGACTGCCTCTTATACATCAGTAGTACGGCTGTCTAGGAACCAAAATGGCGGTCTCTCTGTTTAAACGCCAGACCTCCTAGCCTCTACCAGGTCTGTTTAAACGTCAGACCTGCTAGCCTCTATCAGCCAAGTAACCTGACCCTTTACTTCCTGCCCACGTAGACATTCTTGTGTTATCAGCAGTCGCTCTGACAAGGCCTGGCCAGGTCGTGTATTGAGTGCGAACAAGCAACACAGTTCTGTAGCATTCAAAACGTGTGTGTCTTATCATTATTCTTCTTCTTTCATTTCGGCCATCTAAAGACCACGTCATTTCAACTGCTTCTTGCTGCATCGAGCTTTAACATCCTCCCAGTACTTTCGCATTAGTTCTCGATGCTGTTGTTTCCTTTCTGCAGTCCACTTCTTGCCAGTTGGAAGCTTTGGCTTTTCTTGAAAACATCGGTGTGCTGTTAGTTTTTGTTTAAGTGTGGCACGTTCCCAAATATCGTTGCCTGTAATTCCCACTTCTTGTAAATCTTTGTCCACCTCAATGAACCAAGCTCCCTTGGTTTTCTTTTTGAGGAAGTAGGTGAAAATTCTATTTGTCAATCGTGCTGGGTTCATTCTTGTTATATGACAGTGAAAGGCAATTCTCCGTTTCCTCATGGCATCAGTTATTTTTTCCACATGGGTGTAAAGTTCGTGGTTGTGCCGTCTCCTATATTCCCCATTTTCTTTTACCGGACCCAAGATTTTTCTTAGAATTTTTCTTCTTTCACTTCCAGCTTCTCTGTTAGTCCCTTACGATGCATTGCAAGGCACTCTGCAGCATACAAAGCCTCTGGACGGATGACTGTTTGGTAGTGTCTTAACTTGGCATTTGTTGATATGGATTTCTTGTTGTAAATGGCCTTTGTTAGATTATATGCCATTTCCATTTTCCTGATTCGTGACTCGAAAGCTGCCTTCTTGGAGAGATTGGGGTCTATCCACTCACCCAAATATTTGAACGCTTTCGTTTGCATGATTTTCCCCTGTCATACATCCAGCTCTTTTGGCGCTAGCTTGATATTAGTGATGAACTCCGTTTTTCAAAGGAGATTTGAAGGCCCGTTTTTGCTGCTTGAATCTGGAGTTCATTAATTTGCGCTGCGGCTGCATTGAGGGAATCTGAAAAACTTGCGAGGTCATCTGCGAATGCTAGGCAGTCAACTATCAGGTTCTGTTTTTTTTTGTAGCCCAATCTGACTCCATTTTCAGACTTGTTAATGTTCATTACTTTTAGCCACTGCCGGATGACTTTTTCAAGCACACACTTGAAGAGCAAAGGAGATAGTCCATCTCCTGGTCTTACACCAGTCTTGATTTCGAAGGGCTCTGAAATTTCCCCCCGGAATTTCACTTTGGACGCATTGTTGGTTAAGGTTTTCTGAATAATTATTCTTGTTTTGTTGTCCAGTCCCAGTTCTTTCAGTATTTCAAATAGGGTGGGTCGATCGATAGAGTCATAAGCCTTTTTGAAGTCAATGAAGGTCACTACAAACTGTTTGTTTCTAAGCTTCAGATATGAAAGGATAGATTTAAGGGTCAAAATCTGTTCGGCACATGATCGTCCCTTCCGAAATCCCCCTTGATATTCCCCTAATTGTGGATCCAACTGTTCCTCTGCTCTAGTTTGAAGGGCTTTTGAAAGGATTTTGTATGTTATTGCAAGGAAGGAGATGTCACGGTAATTGTTCACATTCGTTCTATCACCTTTTTTGTGAAGAGGGTGAAGCAGAGCTGATGTCCAATCAATAGGGAGTTCCTCCTTTTCCCATATCTCACTAATTATTTCTGTTAGTTTATCGATAGCTACGTCGCCAGCATGCTTCCGTAATTCGGCGATTATTGAATCCTCGCCTGGTGCCTTATTGTTTTTAACCTTCAAGCATTCGCGCGGGCGGTCAAGTGACCGCCATTTTGGAATTTCGAATGATGCACCCCGTAGTGAGCTTTGGGTGAGGTGAGACAGGCATGTATTCCTTAGTTACACTCTTGACCGCCGGTTCCGGCACAGGTTTGATTGACTCACCCCCTCGTGTCACTCAGTACAGTTATAAACTCAGTGACGCAGTGTCGGGCGGTCTGGTGACAGTCCCGCGAACGCCGAGGGGAATTTATTTCGTCACACTGGTTGTCAGGCGACAGCCTTGCGAAAGCAGAAGAAGATTTTTCACCACATCAATGCACAATGTAAGTAACATTATATTTTTTTCTGCACGATTGCTACAATTTATATCTTTTCCAGTCCTCCAGATATTGTGTATGCGTGAAGTTTACGGCTTCATTATATCAGTTTTGTTGTTCTTCCTTCTCGGCTGTGTCAACATTTTTTTTTTACCGTTATTCATTTATTTGTGTAGGGACCGTCTATATATAACAGATGATCAGATAGTTCAGGTGCTGGCGGATATCGAGAGAGATGACGGAGATGAATAGGAAGCGGAAGAAGCACTCATCGATGCTGACCCGGACTATGATCCGGGCTTTTATGAAGCTCATGCTACAAATATACTTCTTCAAGTGTCAGAGTTACCTTTTCAAGTGCCAATTATACTTATGTATTTTCTAGTTTAATTGGAAAAGTAATACTTTTGAGAGATAATGGTTGACGAATTTCTTTTGAAGCTAAAATCTATATTGGTATGATGTCTAACTATATATTGTTTAAATAAAGAATTTTGATCATACATTTGTTTGTCGAGTCGTATCAGAAATCCATTGTTTTCATTGCATACAATCATTCATGAAAAGTACAAGAAACTTTATGATAATCGTGAAGTAACGTGTGGTGTACTTTTGGAAATACACGGATAGAAAGAATTAGCTTTTGCTGTTCTTCATTACTTTATATCAGTCCATTTATTTACATTTCTTTCCCGCACACACCAACATCGAACTGTTACCTCCCGTTTGACCCGTGCATTTGTTCATTTTTCTGTCAGTTTTTTACAGAAACGCATATTCCGTTGAACCAGCCTGAGAGCGTCCCATCGCTACCTTCCGAACTTCCATTGCTTTAAGCCATGAAGACTTCTACATTAATCCGTAGGGCGTCGTGTTCTTCACCAACCAACTACTCCGGGAAGACACCGCTCCAAGAAGAATTTTGTTTTTGTAAAGTTTTTTCATGTTTATGTATAACCTCTTTGTTTCCTCCCCTTACTCGCCCGCTTCCCCCTCTTCTCGCCTCCTCCTACTGCTCGCTTCTCCGCGCGCGCTGCTCTCTCGCTCGTTCACTTCTTCTCGACTTGTCTCCGTGCCGTGAGCAACCGCTCACCCTCTCAAGTGCACTCAACTTCTTGTTGGACATGCCGTCTAGGCTAGTGTACTTTCGCTGCGTCTAGCAGCCCTCACTTGTACGTCGGAAGTCAAACCAGTCAGTTGGAGCTTAACTAAAGCTCGCCTCCTCAACTCAAGAGGCAAACTTTTAAATTCGACGCCATGTTCGAGTTTTAGAATCAACCGTCAACAGCAACATCGCCTTCTTCATGAAGCAAAGATAAGTACCGACTTCATGTTTTGACCACATTCTCATCGCTTTTAAAAGGCTCAATACTTTTATTTGGATTTTATAGACAGTGAAAGTTGCTATGTGATAAAATAACTGCTTTCAAGAGATCTTCTTGATCTAACACAAACTATCAAGTCTAACTTTCAAAATGAAAGATTTTCTTAGATGCTATCTCACATCGAGGGATATTTCTAAAATACCCACTGTCTATATAATCTGGTTTTCCGCCGAGGGACTCTCTTCCCAATTTAAACAAGTCATCATTGCTCTGGAACCTTCCAGAACCTACACTCTATCTACCAGTTATACTGTCATGTATTTTCCACTTCATATGGGAATACTTTTTCAAACTAAGGAATCTTCCTTATGAACTGCTAATTAATATCTAATTTTTCTTCCTCCGTTGGGATTTTTCTGGTGCATTCAACTATAACCTACAAGTTTTTCAAGCAATAGACTCTCGTAAATCTAGTGTAACTAGTTATTTTCCACCATTGCAATAACTTTCTTTACCATCAACCTTTTGTGCTACTACAGTGAACTTTTCAACTATATCAACAGATTATAGTGAAAACAGTGCCTGTTCAACTTTTCATCCGCGTCGCGCTCGTCCGAGTAAAATAAATATGGCCATGAACACTCTTCCACAATCCCATTTGATCTTTCCCAAACCCTTTACTAACAAACTAGAATAATAAAATTGTTATTTTAAGTCCTTTTTCAATGAGGTGTCACTCTCCATAAGTGCCCTCCCTTACTTGTTCCACGTACATCGAATTAATGTCTGTAAAACTTCGTGTCTAGTACACGCCTTGAATTATATTGTTTCTCCCTTCTAATGAGGGAATCCAATTCTTTCTACTCAAAGTGAGTTATCTCTAGGTTTCACGAAAGGGAAACTTGCCCCATTTTTCTCGTGATCCCTACTTAAACATAGGAGTTCTAGAAACTTCCCGTCAATTGTTCTCTTCAGGTTTCACAATAAGTGACCTTCCCTATTTGTATAATCTCCTATGTATAATCATTAAGCGTAGTTCTGCATTAATACAAGAAGTTATAGAAACTTCTATTTAATTTCTTCCTGTTTTTTTGTTGTTACTTTCGAAGTTGTTATTTGTTCATATTTCTAAGATACCTATCTAGAAATCCTTAAAGTACACATCTTGTACTTGATTTATTGTTTAACTTTAATTACGTCAATTATCTTTAAATTTCCCATTTATTTATCTTAGCCATTTCAAAATCTTACGAAGATTTTAAAGCATATAAAAGGTTTCAAAACCAAAAGAATTGTCAATTGCCTGGCGCAAGCTTTAGATGTTTTCGGAGGTCTGCGACCCCAATTGGTTATAAAAATCTAAATTATATATTTGTTACATAAACTACTTCTTTTACATTGTTAAATAAATTAAGATTTGTTCTTTTGATTTATCATTTCTCAAACATAACTATTAGGCAAGATCATGTCTTCCCTTACTCATCCTATGGGCTTAACTTTAAAAACCTCACAAATAAAATTAACAACGGTTCCACTTTTTGTTGCATTTGAGCAAGAACTCTTAGTTATAACTTATGTCAAACTCTCTTCCTATTTCTCCATCCTTTTTCTCCAGTCCGAAACCCACTTCTTTTTCTTCATCATCTTCCATTAGGTTAGGTTATTCCCAAGCTAATAATCTACCCAACGTGGGCGGTCAACTGACAGCCCGCGCGAACGCCGGTGTGACTCAAGTTGGCGCGAACGCATGAAGGTTAAGTGACTGAATGATCTGCATAATTTCTTCTTTGGTTGGTGGTGTAGAGTCCGGGTTTGTATTTGGATTGTCTTCAAATGAGAATGAGGATGCTGGGCTTTCACAGTTAAGGAGAGTCTCAAAATAATTTGCCAGGATAGTGCAATTGTACTTGTCATTATAGGCAGTTTTTCCCTCAGGATCTTTGAAGTGAAGGCTAGGTGGAATGTATTTAGTGAAATTCTGTCTGAAGGTTCTGTAGAAATCTCGAGTGTTGTTCTTCTTGAAGTCTTGTTGAATCTTTTCCAATTGACTTTTGTCGTATGCACGTTTTACCCCACGTATCGTTTTTGCAGCATGTTTCCTCACTAACAGAAAACTCTCCCAGTTATCTGAATTCTTCTTAGAGTTCCATCTCTGCCATGCTAGTTGTCTCTGCCTTATTACTGCTTCACATTCACTGGTCCACCAGAGATGTTTCCTTCTTTTTGTTAGCGGGACTAACTCTTTAGCTGTTCTCACCATGCCATCTCGTAGTTGTTCCCAATTCTGTGGATCCAAAGTTTCAAGCTTCTCAGTAAACTCGTGATTCAAGTGTAACTTCTCTGTGTCAAACCTGTTGATCTCTCTTCGGCAGACCCTCCTGGTATTTCTTGGAAGAAGTTTAACCTTGATTTTGGAAAGGTAAAGATCAGAATCAAGATTTACACTTCTCAGGACTTTTACATTCTGGATCTCTCGGTGTGCCTTGCGTGAAATAGCGACATGATCGATTTGGAATTCACCAAGTTTTGGATTTGGAGAAGTCCACGTTTTCTGCTTTCTTGGCAGGTGTTTGAAAGCAGTAGATTTCATAACAAGGAGAACGCCTTACAGAGCTCCAGAAGTCTCTCTCCATTGCGGTTGGTTCTGTAATGAGCTGGGTAACTTCCTACAATGTTTCGGAATTTTCTTTCACGGCCAAGTTGAGCATTGAAATCACCAAGCAAGATAATCATGTTTGTCCGGAATTGTAGCCATTATATTCCCCAGTTCTTCCCAAAATTCATCTGTTCCTTCTCTGTCTTTTTTGTTTGCCTCATTAATTGGCGCATGCACATTAACCACAGTATACATTTTGTTCGTGCATCGGAAAGTGAGGATTGCTACTCGGCTGTTATTATTATTATTATTATTAAACATTTTACTGTAATAATGATTACTAGCAAGCGGCCATTCTCAATACATGATCATGTTAACCACATACTTTCATCCTAAAACACATGACTTTACCCAGATCAATATTTAGTTAATAACATTTAAGGCCAATGACCTTACCGTTTTGGCTCTTTGCGTACATGCACAAGACTTGGTCGAGCAAATGTTATAGGTTTCCATTGAACCCTTGCAAAGAAGCATATGAGACTCAGATTCGGGGCGTAACAGGTCATATTCGTAAGTTGCTGTCTGGGCGCTTCATTAACTTGCAGGGTAACATATAACAAAATAACATGCAGGAAAGAGTGAAGCCAGGGTTAAAACAACTGAATTTAATAACAAATCACCATATTTACATAAACAATTAACAACAAAAACTCCCAACTGACTCCCGCTTAATAAAAATGCCAAACAATTTAGGCGATATCTCGGGAGAGATTAATTACCTGGACCAAGTGTCCTTAACTAAAACAATACCAAAAGTGACCATATAAGTGCGTACGCCGTTCTACATGCACCACGATGTGTACTTTGAATGCGTGATTCGTTATCATCCAGAATGACCCTTCAAACAACGAATCCGCATTTCCTAGAGCTAGACCGACACGAGGGAACACAACTACAATACTTAAATTAAACCGACACTTCCTAAACCTACTATAAACAAACACAAAATTTCCGTGTGAAATTGGACTTGAATTGCCGTAGCAACATTTACTGCCTAAAATCTTAGGACTTCTCACACAAATCAACACAAGTACATTAACACGTGACCAATAGAAAAATACTCAAATGACCGCTGTCAAAATTTACAAATACTCTACCACTACACCACACGGGTGTGACAAACAAAATTACATGAAATCGAGTCATCAACAAAGCAATAGGCAAACATCCAACGTTTACGTTAATCACAATATTTTATCCATACAAGGTACAACAATCCGTTACACACATGGCGAACTCCCCAATTAATTATGGCTTAAAAATTAGCCATCACAATGAACAGGTTTGCTGCATGAAAGCTTACAGGGTTCAGTCGGACAAATAGGACTGCCTATCAAAAATAAGTCACAGGCAAAACGGGCGGTTTGTGGAACTCTGCATGTCTGTCAACCCACGTGTCAATAACCTCGACCTCCCAGAACATGGGGTCGAACCTCGAAGAAATGTGCCCCAAAGCACAATAATACGTGTGTGTGTCAGAAAAACATATGGACAAGAATCAGCAGTCTCCCAAGAGCACTCTGTCTTTCCATCTAAAATACAACAGCAGCAAAAATATATAAGGGCGGTAGGACAACTACCCCCTCCTCACGTAGAATCAACACACACAAGACACATCAACACACACTGAATCACACGTATGGGTTGTGACAGACCCTGAAATAAAAGACACAAATAATATCCACATGCTGGCGCCATCGTTCTATGCCGTGACTAGTCACCTGAAAAGGACTCAAGAAAATCTATCAAAATTAGAACGAAGGTGTTCTACAATTACTTTTAAGTTGGTGCACTCGGCTACCCTAACATGAATAATAACCTGTTCAGCAAAACGTTTTACAATCATTTCCTCCCATTCCTATTTCAAAACATTAACGTTAATAAAGCACCATTTATCGAATGTAACGGGTTCCGCAATTGAAAGGATAAAAATCACGCACGCACGCCGCGTACATTACACATGACTCAAGAAAAATAACAGAATATCAACAAACACTTTGGCCACGCGCCAACGGACATTTAAACATATAGTGTCGGTACAAGAAAAGAAGCTAAAAAACACAAGAAAGAAAAACATGACTATTTACAAGGTTCCCCGGCCAAATCTAACTACATAATTGAAATAATCCAATTTTAGTACATCACCGCTTCTGCATGTAGGACTAAGGACATCCTTCTCAACCCATTGCCCTATGGACAATTTAGCACTCCATAGTAGTCGTCTGCGTTGATTTCTTGAAGCTCATCCCAACTTCAAACCACGTGCTGATCATCTTGGTCTCGACTCCTTGGCAGAAAAGTTCAATGTTAAATATTTGCCTATCTATAATCGCTTGCAGGCTACTCAGTTCACCCACAATTGTCCTACTGCGATTAATAGCGAAGACTGGCCCTAATTATATCGCACATACGCACTATAAAAACACACATACAATACACATAATTTATACATAAAATATACATCTCGAGTCCGCGCCACTGGCTCGTTAACAAGTTCAAAATCCTGGCTGCATTCGCAGTCGCTATCTCGTCCGGTATTTCCGTCCCGTCTTGTGGACTTCGGTTCTGGTAAGCGCTAATGAGGGTGATACGATACTTCCCCCTTAAAGTTGAACTCGTCGTCTTTAAAAGAATGTTACAGTTTATCACGCGCTGGCGTGAAATATTTAGATCACACAATTTAGTTGATTTTAGAACAGAATGTATTATAACTTTTAAAATTCGATACTGCAAACGCTGCGACTTTAGCTTCCCAGAGCTCAGAAAATAAAATTAGCTTCACTGATTTTAGAGCGTAAAAATCACATTTCGAACTGGCGTGGAGTATGCCTCTGAAGGCTCCACAAGAATAGATAAATTCGAGCGTCAAAATCACACTTCAAACTGGCGTGGAGTATGCCTCTGAAGGCTCCACAACTGAGTACTTAGATTGGCGTCAGGCCAAACTATTTATGAGAAACTGACAAGGGCGGTGGAGTGGGGCGGAGTCGGATAAAAACTTCCAGAGTTTTTGTCTCACAAAGATGGGGCTAGTGTCATTCTTCTCCAAATAAATCCAACGTCTCAAATTACTCGAGCGGAGATTAATCCGTTCGGCGGTTCCTTAGATACACACTTCCGCGCGCTTTTTACTACTGACGCCGTCCACCTCGTGGTCACAGCTTGGTCTCTTGCGATTGGCTGATTCAATCGTATGTTCGTTGAGAGGACCTCGTGATTCTTCCTTTATGTCTCCAATTTTGGTACAGTAGTTGCACAATTTGGCCTTGAACTCGACTAATTCTGGCCGTCCCCCAGGAATAGCTACCAACTCAGCTTCTGTTGCAACCATTACGAAATACTGGCCTCCCTAATATCCAAGTCGACTTCCTTATGTGCTGCCTGGGCCGTAGTAATAATAATAATAAATATGAATACTTATTTATCGAAGATCAATAAGGGTTCATTTATCCTCAGCAAGGTTTTGAAATTCGAAACAATTTATTGGTTTGGATTTCAAAAACAAAATCCACTGTAGTAACAACACATCTCTTTAAATCTCACTCAGCTGCTCGAGTGTATGCCCCTCTGACTCAATTAGTGTGCTCCCTTCTCGCTGGAATGTCATTCATATTTTCATTAGGTCTCCCCCTTCTCCTCACGTAGTTGCCACTCCCGTCGTCTCAGCTGCTCGTTGTTTACAAACAAAGTGCGTACTCACGCGCTCCCCGTGGATTTGAGTGTTTGCTTTCAAAAAAAAATATAAATTTTGGCAATACATATTCTGCACAATCATCTTTCCTAATCATCAAATGGTTCCCTTCTGTAGTACGGTTTCAAATTGGCGCTATTAAAAACAGATTTTGCACCAGTGCTCACTTCTTCTAATCTGTAGGCATTGTTACCCAGATTCTTAATTACCCGGAACGGGCCAATGAATTTCGGACAGAACTTGGCGAAGACTTTGTTCTTAGGGTCGGAGATTGGTGGTCTACGAACCAGCACTAATTCTTGTTCTTGTAACTCTCGGTGAAACTTCTTTCCTCGGTACCGTCTCAGCCTTCGGTCCGCTTGGTTCCTCATGTGCTCTCTCGTTCGCTGGATTCGCAAATCATGCGCTAATAATGGATCCCTTGGGCAAGGAATGATCTTGTCCCAAGTTCTTTCCGGCAACCTGTTGTGGTGTACAATCAGTGGGACTTGACCCGTCGACTCGTGCTTAGTAGTGTTCATGCACATCTCAATTTCCCCTACTTTGTCTACCCATTTATTGTGTTCGTTAGGAATCATTACTCTGTAGTATTTAGCGACACAGCGAATTGTTCTTTCGCTCGGATTTCCACAAGGATGACGAATACTTGAAAATATGTGTTTTATTCCTAGGCTCTCCAAACCTTGCCTAAAAACATTGCTTGTGAAATAGGTACCGTGATCTGATAGAATGGATTCCGGCTTCCCAAGCATCGGAATGACTTTGTTCTTAATTCGACTAAGGACTTGTCTTGATGTCGTCTTCTGAATAGGACATAGCACGACCATCTTCGAAAATACATCGACACATACCAAGAGGTGTCGGCATCCACGCTTTCCTTTTACTAAAGGACCAAAGCAATCAATCGCGAGCATCTCGCATGGTTTCTGCGGTAATAGTGGTCTTGGAGGTTGTTTCAGAATAAAGTTGTTCGGCTTTGTGCGCTGACAAGCGTCACACGTTCTAATTACTTCAACAATGGTGAATCTCATCTTGGGCCAAGTAAAGGTCTCCCCTATCGTAGCTTCAGTCTTATCCGTGCCGATATGTGCTAGGCTCTCGTGAACATGCCAAGTTAATCCCCTCTGTAGTGATGCTGGAACTAAGATCCGCAGTTTAGTATGATGCTCATCCACGTACTTATGTAACAAGTTATTCAAATAGTGAAATCTCGCTTGTTTAGCACTGGCTTCCCGGTACTCCGGTGAATTTGGTTGTAACTCCTTCCTATAGAATTTTATCATCATCATCATCCATGGGTCAGCTTCTTGCTCCTTCCGAATATCCTTCAATCTTGCCAAAAACTCACGAGCCTTAGGTGTCAAGGTAATATTGTGAACTTCCGCTGTTACTTCGTTTCCGTCCTCAGGGTTTCTACTCAAGGCATCTGGTATGACGTTCAATTTCCCAGGACAATGCTCTATTGTGATGTCAAACTGCTGTATGTAGATGGACCAGCGCGTAACTCTCTCACTTGCTATTGTTGTCTTAAATAAAAATGTCAGTGCATGGTGGTCGGTTCTAACAATGATGGAATAACCGTAGATCATCTTGCGCCACTGTTGGAGAGAATATAGAATTGCTAGTAGCTCAAGTTCCGTAATTGTGTAGTTCCTCTCATGTTTCCGTAATTTACGACTCGTAAATGCCAAATAGGATTTCTTCTTGGGTTCTTCAGCGTCCTCTTGGTACAGCATAGCACCAATCCCAATTAACGAAGCATCTGCTTGAATGATAAATTGTTTCTCAAAATCCGGATATCCAAGTTTCACACAGTTTTCCAATAAATCCTTCGTTGCTTTAAAAGACCTGTCGCACTCCTCGTTCCACGACCATCGATTCGCTTTCTTCAACATCTCCTGCATAGGCGCTACTGTTTCTGTGTAACCAGGGCAATTTTCTTTGAAGAAACCTGTCACTCCCAAAAATGCTCTAACATGTTTGACTTTGGTAGGTGTGGGAAATTTCTTAATAGCATCAATCTTGGCTGGATTAGGCCGCACGCCCTCGACATCAATTATATGTCCCAAATATAAAATTTCGCTCTGGCAAAAATGTGACTTTTTTAAGTTGATCTTGAAGTTCATGGTTCTCAGGTTGTCCAGCAGTTTATTTAAATTTATCAAGTGTTCTTCCATTGTCTCAGAAGCGATTAATATGTCATCAACATATCTCGTGGTGAAGTTCTTGACCTCCTCAGTCAGATTTCTATCGAGTGCTCTAATGAGTGCACATCCCGCAGTTTTCACGCCAAAGGGCATTCGACACCAGATATAACTTTGATTATCGAATAAAAATCCCGTCAACAGTTGGGATTTTTCTTCAAGTTCAAGATGGTGGAAACTATTTGTCAAATCAACACTTGAGTATATCTTCTTCCCACGGAAGCCTTTCAAAACATCTTTGATCCTCGGTGCTTGGTCGTGCTCAACTAGCAGTTTGCTATTTAAAACTCGCGCGTCTAGGCATAGCCTAATTGATCCGTTTGGCTTGGTCACAGCCAATATTGCGTTCAGATAAGGAGTTGCAGCTTTCCTTACCATGCCAGAATCTAATAAGTTAGTAATAATGTCCTTCACCTGAGAAAAATGCTTCTCTGGGATCGGGTACAATTTACTTTTAAATGGGGTCCAATCTGTTACCTGCATCGCATATTGAAAATTTAAAACTTTCCCGGGTACGGTGTCAAAAGCTCCTTTATGTAATCTTAAAATTTCTTCCAATCTTCTTCTATCAGATTCCCCTACGATGGCTTCCTTAAGTCGCTCCTGAAGTAGAATTTCGAATTTGGTTCCGCCCATTTCTTCTTCCGCCAAATGCACCCAAAGTTCCTGCGAAATATCTCGGCTGTCCATCTCTAGCACTGCTGTCTGGTTGACTTGCTCTCCCCTCAAGATCTTATCTCCGGCCTCATTAGTGCATTCCTCAACAACCCAAGTATTGGCCTCTCTCTCCAGCGGATTCTCTTCCATATTTAAACCCACATGATCCAATCCTTCTACTTGTTTGAAGCTTACAGTGTTGTTATGTAAATCAATTACAGCATGAAAATCGCAGATGAAGTTGGCTCCTAAAATTATATTGTAGTTCATCTTTGGAATAACAATGAATGTTTGTGAAAAAGTATGGTTCAATATTTCCAGATCTAGAAATGCTTGCTGTTTACAATTCATAGTTTTGTCAGGAATGACACCTCTGACTTTCATTAGCGGTACCGGCATAATAGGAACAGTCTGTTTTCTTGCTATTTCTTTTATCAAAATTTCAGTGACTAAGCTCACCTGGCTACCTGTATCAATCAAACATCTCACCCTCATACCTCCAATATGCGCGTAAATAATTGGTAGCTGTCTGATAACATTTTCACGGTTCTTCACCACTTCCTCCAGGCAGTCGTCTGGGAATGGTACCCACTCTTCTATATTGGCCACTATCATCTCTTCTTGCTCCCTGGCGATCTCCGTTTCTAGCCTGTCTCCTTTCAGTTCATTTGGTTTTTTTTTTATCCCGGGCCCCATTAGATGTGTTTCGCCGGTTATCATTCTGTCGCTCCTGTTGCCTCAGTAAACTCTCTGCCCCCTCTCCTTGATGGTTGTCTGGGCTCTGTCTGTTCGCCATGGCACGCCCCCACTTCTCCTTCTCCGCTTCTTCATTACTTAATTGATCCAAGTATTTACGGGATTCAATATATCGTTCGTCCCAGTTATTCCTATAATCTCCTCTGTTTTCTTGGCGATAGTCCCTGCCGTTACTCCATCTACCATCTCCATTTCTTTGATAAGGTCTACCTTGTCTCTGGTTTCCCCTCCAATTCGTGTATTCCCGCTGGTACGTCCACTGATTATTTTGATTTTGGTTATTCTGATGATATCTCCCGCGGTTATTCTGATAATTCTGATTGTTGTTATGGAACTGGTTTCGGCCGTCAAAATCTTGTCTTCTTGGCGTGAACTGTGTCCCTGTGGACTGTGTCTTACTTTGGTTCCCCTGGCCGTGGTTATTTTGGAGTCCCTGAATAACCTCTGCCGTGTTGACACATTCCAAATTCCTTCTTCCTGTCTGTGGGCTTACCATACTCGTCTCATCTAAGTGTCTGAGTAATTCTTCGGCTTGGACCGCGGTCTGAATATTTCCTGCGACTAATAATTGTTGGATATGCATTGGGAGTTGTTTTCCGATGGTTAGAACCATATTCGGCTCGCTAGGCGGGTCATCAAAATCCCTGAATTTTACCAATTGCTGACTGAAGAATTCTGAAAAACGGGTTGGATGTGTACTGTGGTATTTGCGCGTGTACAGGTCCATTCTTAACCCTTGCTGTAACGAAGGACTCCAAAACTTCTTCAAAAACGCCTCGCGGAATTGATTCATGTCTGTAAACGTGTACTTGAAACTTAAAAACCAGGTCAGGCTAGGTCCTTCTAAAAATTTCTCCACCAGTCTTAATTGTTTCTCCGGGCCGATGTGTTGGTCATTAAAGTAGTCAGTTAATTGCCGTAGAAATGCTTTGGGAGTGGTTCCTGAATGTTCTTTAAACTTATCGGGCTTAAAATCATTACCCCGAATGACTTGGATGACTTGGGCTGGTGCCAAGTTCGGTTGCGGAGTTGAAGTCTCCCCCCTGTACTGCTGGAATGCATTAGTCGTTAGTCTGGGACTTTGACCCCGACTCGTGTCCTCAGCCAACTTCGAACCTGCCGGACTTCCAATACTTGTTTGCTTTTCCGGAATATTTTCGTTTGAAAATAATGTCGCATTCTCTAACGATCTAATCTCGTTTTTTATGATTAATTCTGAGTGTTCCTGTAATTTCGACTTCATATTTTCCTCCAGTGCCTGCATTCGCTTTAAAACTGCCAGCCTGTCTTCCTTATTCGCATGAGCCTGCTGGTCCCAATCTCGCCGGATCCTACTTTTTAAGCTATTTATTTTCTCCTCGTTCCTCTCCTGATTTTTCTCTAGCTCTTCACTTATCCGTTCCTGCGTTTTTACTAGTTGTTCCCCCACCTCTTCTCTTATAGCCTTTTGCGTTTTTATCAGCTGACCTTCCAAATTATCCTGAGTTTTGACGAGCTGCTCCCCTACTTCTTGTCTTATGACCTCTTGTGTGTTTATTAGCTGGCCTTCCATCTCTTTTCTTATGATCTCTTGCGTTCTGCCTAATTGCTCCTCTAAATTTTCCCGCAAGTGTATCCGCTCGGTTTCAGTCTTAACTTCGACTTTATCTATTTCCTTTATTAACTCCAGCACGTTGTTATCTACCGAATTAATTTGCTGCTGTAGTTTCTCTTGGGTTTTCTTCACTCCCGCGGTGTTACTGACACATGCTGCCTCTATCTGCTTGAGTTTATCTGCCACCATCTCGTCAAATTGTACTAATTTGTTATCTAATTTCGCCTCCAATTTCTTCATTTCGCCTAACTGTTTGATGTTATTTTCCGCAACCTCGCCTGCCAGTTTCTCTACTTTTTGAACGCTCTGATTAATATCATTTGTGATTTTTCCTAACTGTTCGGTTTGTGTTACCGCCTGTTGTGACAATTTGTGGTTTAGTTCATTGAATTGTTTGTCAGTGTCTAATTTCTGGACTTCTAACTGGACCGAAATGTTACCGCTCATATCAAGTAATTGTTTTTCACTATGCTCACGCTGAGCCTCTAATTGTTCTTTTAATTGTTCTTCCGTTTTCGCGGACATTTGTTCTAATTGTTTTTCACTATGCTCACGCTGAGCTTCTAATTGTTATTTTAATTGTTCTTCCGTCTTTACGGACATTTGGATCGACATCTGTTCTAACAATGCCTTTATCTCATCAACACTCGCCATATCACACACAAAATATATTCAGAGAAAAACAGGGTTATGGGCTAAGGTTTCAGCCCTATACGCACATACATGTCACACATTTAAATATTACTGGCTCTAATTTAATGAAAATTTCAGTAACAAAATTTACTGAATACAATGACATTTATTCCCAAACAACAAAATAACCCCTAGTGATCTGCTTTTAAATTCCTAACCAACAGAATTTACGAAACACCAATTAACCGAAGTCAATTAAATGTCAAATATAAGGCAACATCTTCCTGCTTTGACTGAGTTCATCAATAATGCAAATTTCTAATTTTAATGTGGGCGCCAGAACAAGTTTATAACAAATACCAAATCAAATTCTAACCTTGTTCAATATTTCTAACTTTAGGAACTCAGTGATTTTACTAATGCACATGGCGGTACAACATCGCCTCCATTTACTGAATTTACATGTCCGCTTGACCTGGCATCATTTCTCAACGAAATAAATATGAGATCAGCGAAGCAACAACAACAACAATCCCCACTTGGGCAGCCATTTTTGTTTTATGAACCCTTGCAAAGAAGCATATGAGACTCAGATTCGGGGCGTAACAGGTCATATTCGTAAGTTGCTGTCTGGGCGCTTCATTAACTTGCAGGGTAACATATAACAAAATAACATGCAGGAAAGAGTGAAGCCAGGGTTAAAACAACTGAATTTAATAACAAATCACCATATTTACATAAACAATTAACAACAAAAACTCCCAACTGACTCCCGCTTAATAAAAATGCCAAACAATTTAGGCGATATCTCTGGAGAGATTAATTACCTGGACCAAGTGTCCTTAACTAAAACAATACCAAAAGTGACCATATAAGTGCGTACGCCGTTCTACATGCACCACGATGTGTACTTTGAATGCGTGATTCGTTATCATCCAGAATGACCCTTCAAACAACGAATCCGCATTTCCTAGAGCTAGACCGACACGAGGGAACACAACTACAATACTTAAATTAAACCGACACTTCCTAAACCTACTATAAACAAACACAAAATTTCCGTGTGAAATTGGACTTGAATTGCCGTAGCAACATTTACTGCCTAAAATCTTAGGACTTCTCACACAAATCAACACAAGTACATTAACACGTGACCAATAGAAAAATACTCAAATGACCGCTGTCAAAATTTACAAATACTCTACCACTACACCACACGGGTGTGACAAACAAAATTACATGAAATCGAGTCATCAACAAAGCAATAGGCAAACATCCAACGTTTACGTTAATCACAATATTTTATCCATACAAGGTACAACAATCCGTTACACACATGGCGAACTCCCCAATTAATTATGGCTTAAAAATTAGCCATCACATTGAACAGGTTTGCTGCATGAAAGCTTACAGGGTTCAGTCGGACAAATAGGACTGCCTATCAAAAATAAGTCACAGGCAAAACGGGCGGTTTGTGGAACTCTGCATGTCTGTCAACCCACGTGTCAATAACCTCGACCTCCCAGAACATGGGGTCGAACCTCGAAGAAATGTGCCCCAAAGCACAATAATACGTGTGTGTGTCAGAAAAACATATGGACAAGAATCAGCAGTCTCCCAAGAGCACTCTGTCTTTCCATCTAAAATACAACAGCAGCAAAAATATATAAGGGCGGTAGGACAACTACCCCCTCCTCACGTAGAATCAACACACACAAGACACATCAACACACACTGAATCACACGTATGGGTTGTGACAGACCCTGAAATAAAAGACACAAATAATATCCACATGCTGGCGCCATCGTTCTATGCCGTGACTAGTCACCTGAAAAGGACTCAAGAAAATCTATCAAAATTAGAACGAAGGTGTTCTACAATTACTTTTAAGTTGGTGCACTCGGCTACCCTAACATGAATAATAACCTGTTCAGCAAAACGTTTTACAATCATTTCCTCCCATTCCTATTTCAAAACATTAACGTTAATAAAGCACCATTTATCGAATGTAACGGGTTCCGCAATTGAAAGGATAAAAATCACGCACGCACGCCGCGTACATTACACATGACTCAAGAAAAATAACAGAATATCAACAAACACTTTGGCCACGCGCCAACGGACATTTAAACATATAGTGTCGGTACAAGAAAAAAAAGCTAAAAAACACAAGAAAGAAAAACATGACTATTTACAAGGTTCCCCGGCCAAATCTAACTACATAATTGAAATAATCCAATTTTAGTACATCACCGCTTCTGCATGTAGGACTAAGGACATCCTTCTCAACCCATTGCCCTATGGACAATTTAGCACTCCATAGTAGTCGTCTGCGTTGATTTCTTGAAGCTCATCCCAACTTCAAACCACGTGCTGATCATCTTGGTCTCGACTCCTTGGCAGAAAAGTTCAATGTTAAATATTTGCCTATCTATAATCGCTTGCAGGCTACTCAGTTCACCCACAATTGTCCTACTGCGATTAATAGCGAAGACTGGCCCTAATTATATCGCACATACGCACTATAAAAACACACATACAATACACATAATTTATACATAAAATATACATCTCGAGTCCGCGCCACTGGCTCGTTAACAAGTTCAAAATCCTGGCTGCATTCGCAGTCGCTATCTCGTCCGGTATTTCCGTCCCGTCTTGTGGACTTCGGTTCTGGTAAGCGCTAATGAGGGTGATACGATACTTCCCCCTTAAAGTTGAACTCGTCGTCTTTAAAAGAATGTTACAGTTTATCACGCGCTGGCGTGAAATATTTAGATCACACAATTTAGTTGATTTTAGAACAGAATGTATTATAACTTTTAAAATTCGATACTGCAAACGCTGCGACTTTAGCTTCCCAGAGCTCAGAAAATAAAATTAGCTTCACTGATTTTAGAGCGTAAAAATCACATTTCGAACTGGCGTGGAGTATGCCTCTGAAGGCTCCACAAGAATAGATAAATTCGAGCGTCAAAATCACACTTCAAACTGGCGTGGAGTATGCCTCTGAAGGCTCCACAACTGAGTACTTAGATTGGCGTCAGGCCAAACTATTTATGAGAAACTGACAAGGGCGGTGG
Organism: Meconema thalassinum; assembly: GCA_946902985.2. Lineage (NCBI taxonomy): Eukaryota > Metazoa > Arthropoda > Insecta > Orthoptera > Tettigoniidae > Meconema > Meconema thalassinum. The sequence goes on from OX336391.1 coordinate 223,939,732, forward strand.
AGTGGGGCGGAGTCGGATAAAAACTTCCAGAGTTTTTGTCTCACAAAGATGGGGCTAGTGTCATTCTTCTCCAAATAAATCCAACGTCTCAAATTACTCGAGCGGAGATTAATCCGTTCGGCGGTTCCTTAGATACACACTTCCGCGCGCTTTTTACTACTGACGCCGTCCACCTCGTGGTCACAGCTTGGTCTCTTGCGATTGGCTGATTCAATCGTATGTTCGTTGAGAGGACCTCGTGATTCTTCCTTTATGTCTCCAATTTTGGTACAGTAGTTGCACAATTTGGCCTTGAACTCGACTAATTCTGGCCGTCCCCCAGGAATAGCTACCAACTCAGCTTCTGTTGCAACCATTACGAAATACTGGCCTCCCTAATATCCAAGTCGACTTCCTTATGTGCTGCCTGGGCCGTAGTAATAATAATAATAAATATGAATACTTATTTATCGAAGATCAATAAGGGTTCACCATATTCTAAAACCATTTACTGTGCCAGACAGCAGTCTCGCTTATTACCGTTTACTAGCATGTTAAAGATCACCTTCAGAGTAAAAAAAGAAAATCCTAGCACACTTAACACATTTTCAAATATTTGCCTCCATCCGTCATAGGAAATGTCACAAAACCAACCGTAATAAGCAGCCCCAGCCATCTTCCCAAAATAGCAATTCATTTCTTCCGGGCACGGTCACCGAGATCTCCATAAGGGATTTTCAAAATATTCACCTTCATTCGTTCTTCATACAGGAAAATATCAAAAAGCGCTCCCTCGCCCTGCTTCCCCGTCGAAATAGCCATTTCCTGTATTCACCCTGGCCAGTCATAGCCTCGTTGTAACATACGTCAAGTGCTACCGGCTCTCTGTCTACAAACACTCTTTTATTAAAAAAAAAAAATGTTTTAAAATGCATAGTTTTTGCCATAGAGACTTGATATTTATTTTCATGGTAGAGGGGGTAGAGACCTTTCATTTATGTCAAAGAAATGTATTTGTAAATTTGTTAGTTTCCAAATTATAAAAAATCAAAATTTTAGTGTTTTCATAAAACATCAAAAATAAAAAAATATTATAAAAATACGAACGATATAGAGACCATTCGTTTCAACTATTGGAAAACGTTCTATCAAGTTTGGTTTCCAAACTATCGCCTACTTTTAAAAACAAATTTTTTGAAAAAAAAATGAAAAATATAATACATGGTCCAAAGTAAAGCGGCCGTCAGCTCGAGTCCAACGACATCTCATTTGTTAAAATCCGACCATCCGTTCGCCAATTATCGCCAATGTTCGCGAGAAAGTAGGCTATCATTGTTTTTCCTCCCACACCCTTGAAACGTGCTGTCCACCTAGAGGGCATACCCACCTTCCATTAACGTCAAACAAACTTTTTTCCAAAATTCACCGTTTTCAAAATATCCAATAAACAAGAATTTTCATTTTTTTTAAATACCACCACACATTCTTAGACAAGAGGGTGTCACCCCAACGTCAACAATACCTCGTTCGTTAAAATACGATCATGCGTTCGTTGAGATAACGCCAAAGTTTATATGAAAGTATGGAGAGTCCCAGAACGAACACTACCAATCTACTACAAGTTTTTATCCTCGAGATTTTAAATGTAATTTAGGGGTAGAGGGTGTAGGGACCATTTATTTACGTCAAACAAACTTTTTTGTACACTTGTTAGTTTCCAAAATATAAAAAATTCAAAATTTCAGTGTTTTCAAAAAACATAAAAAATGAAAAAGTTTTATTATAAAAAATAAAGGTCATAAAGACCTTTCGTTTGCACCATAGCACAACGTTCTATCATGTTTGGTTTTCAAACTATCGCCTACTTTGAAAAACAAAAATTTTCAAAAATTTTCAAAAAAATATAACAAGTCGTCCATAGAAAAAGGGGTGTCAGCTCGAGTCCAACAGCACCTCATTTGTAAAAATCCCACCAGGTGTTCGAGAGATATCGGCAATGTTCGCAGGAAAGTAGGCTGTGGGTTTAAACTCTCCTCACTCCCCTACTAATGGACTGTATTAAAATTGAACCGTCTTATTTATCTTTAAAAGTATTATTTCGGGCCGAACGACAATTTGCATAATTGTAGTTATGAACGCAATAGTGGCTTAACCCTCAAGAAATGTAATTCTTGTCTGAGGGCTGGAACGGGGTACACTCAGCCTCGGAAGACAAAACTGAGAAGAGGTGGAAGTGGTTTTCCTTGGTTTCCCCACTTCTACTCCAGGTGAATGTGGAGATGGTTCTTAAATTAAGATCACGGCCGCCTCCTTCCCAATCCTAAATTACAACTACACACACAAATATAGCCATCACAACAACACAGGTTATCAGACAAATTCCACACACATCCAAGTACACGGGGCTACATGACCACAATGTCGCAAAGCCCCTAAAGAATGAACAACATCTATGATATAGCTTAGGAAATTAGAGAGAAATTTAAAGTGGGAGTGAAGATTCAAGGAGAAATAATTTCAACTCTGAAATTTGCTGATAACATCGTCATCTTGGCCGACACGCCTGAGGATTTGAATGAGTTTTTGAATGGTATGGACTCCGTCTTGAGGAAATAATTCATGATGAAAATTAATAAATGTAAAACAAAAATATTGGAATGCAGTCGCAATAAATCAGAAATCTCTATGGACATCAAATTGGCAGGGGAAAGACTAAAGGAAGTAGGAGACTTCTGTTACTTAGGAAGCCAAATAACCAGTGATGGAAGAAGCAAAGAGGATATAAAAAGTAGGTTGGCTCAGGCAAGGAAAGCATTTCTACAGAAAAGGAAACTGTTGACATCGAATATACATTTAGGTATTAGGAAGTCATTTTTGAAAGCTTTTGTCTGGAGCGTGACACTATAAGGAAGTGAAATTTGGGCTAATGGTGCAGCAGGAAAGAGGAGAATTGAAGCGTTTGAAATGTGGTGTTACAGGAGAATGATGTAGATCAGATGGGTAGATAGGGTGACAAACGAAGAGGTATTACGACGAGTGGGAGAGGAGAGATGTTTCTGGCGACTGCTAATGAAGAGAAGAGATAGGTTGGTAGGACACACACTAAGACACCCAGGAATAGCAAGCTTAGTTATGGAAGGAAGGGTCGAGGACAAGAACTGTAGGGGTAGACCAAGGTTAGAGTATGTTAAACAGATTGCCTCAGATGTAGGGTGTGGTAGCTATGTAGAGATGAAACGATTAGCTCAGGACAGGGAGGCAAGGAGAGCTGCATCAAACCAGTCAAAAGACTGAAGACTCAAACAACAACAACAGGCTTATATGAATCGGGATCATTGTTTATGCATGTGTGTGTCCGGAATGCCTGTCCCCTTTCCAAATAATTCCTAAACGCCTCAACAAAATCGAAGAAAATTTGCTGCAGAGGTAGCCTCCCCACGTAATTCTAACCACACTTTTCATATTGCCGCCATCGTAGCGAAACCAAAATGGCAGCCACCTGCAGTTTCTCTGCCCAAGTCGGCAACCCGCCGAACCAATCATTGGATCCGTACTACAGTTTATTTGAGTACGGAAACAAGAGGTCAACATTACACAAATCTCAGCTAATAATTTCAATATGGCGACCGTGCATAATTTTGAAGTGTTATAATCGATAGGCCTAACATATGTTTAAGTACATCAATGCTCACCAAAATTGGCTTTGAGGGCATTTCTATTCACAGTCTTTTATTTATCTTATTCCCTTTTAGGTAGATTTCATTAGAATGTTAACTATTGCAATGGGCACCATGTTTCGACTTCCGGAAAATTTCGACATATCTTCGTGTTTCACATCCCCTAGACCCCAAAACCACCGTTATTTCAAAAGTTGATACATAATTTTTAGCCTACTTTTCACATTTTGCAAAAATGAGGAAAAAGTAGACTTATGAGATCGGGCAAATGTCTGTCTGTCTGTCTGTCTGTCTGTCCTTCTGTCTGTCTGTCTGGCTGTGTGTGTGTCCCCCCCTATCAACTCCTAAACGGCTGCAGCAATCGAAACAAAATTTGGTAGGAGTAAAGATCTACACCTGAATATCTCACGGCCATATTTGAAAATGATGTCAGTGCTACCAACTGCTAAAAAATCGCATTTGAAATTTGAGCTCCATGTTGGATATCTTGGAAAGTATGAATGAGAGCTATTTCAAAATTGGCACACGTACAGATCATAATATTTCAGTTTAATTTCCAGGAGGCCAAACATGGCAGTGTTGCCAAAATGATTATAAGCCTCCTGATAGGTCCAATTTTTAAATGCATATAACTTCTACACTATCAATTGGAATTCAACCAAATTTCGTATGTTGTGTGTGTACATAACCAGATATGACTGAGCGTATTCTTAACACCTACCAGGGCTGCCAACTGTTAATAAATGCTCCTAATTTATTTTATCCAAATACCAATATATCAGAAAGTATGCAAGCCGACAGCTTTAAACTATGCACACGGATAGTACCTGACATTCTATATTAATTTGGAGTAACTTATATACGTCAGTCCTACCAACATGATTCTAAGCCTGCTGACAGGTCCAACTTTAAATACATGCAACTTCCATACTATCATTTGGATTTCAACCAAATTTCGTATGTGTTATGTGTACCATAACAGATATGACTATGCGTATTCTAAGGAGCAACCAGGGCTGCCAACTGTTAATATGTGCTGTCCCTATTTTTGTTACCCTAATATCAATATATCAGAAAGTATGCAAGCCAATAGCTCTAAAATTTGCACACGTATAGTACCTGGCATTCTAGACGAATTTGGAGTAACTAATATACGTCAGTGCTGCCAACATGATTCTAAGCCTGCTGATAGGTCCAATTTTAAAATGCATGTAACTTCTATACTAACTAATGGATTTCATTCAAAATTGGCACAACAATAGATCATATTATTTCAGATTATTTCTGACCAATACATGCATGACATTGTTGCCAACATGATTTTACGCACGCTGTTAGATCCAATGTTTAACTGCATGTAACGTCCATGCGATTCATTGGACTTCAACCAAATTTTGTATTTTGTACCTTAAGAGATGGAACTAAGAATATATTCAGTCATCAGGGCTGCCAACTGTAGTGCTCTATTAGGATACATTATGTCAGGTATACAGTATTTCGAACTAATTGGAAATTTCGATATTAGCAACTTAATTTCGTCATTATTCTAGATAGGTTCATATTCTGTAGAATAATCATTGGCATGAAAAGTAGGCTGTATAGTTCTTAACGGAACTTCTTGTTGTATAATATTATATATATATATATATGTATCTATATATATCACTTTTTTGTGGAAACGATAACTACCGCAATTTTGCACCAATCACTTTGAAGTTTTTACATAATATGTACCACTATAAAATCTCGGTCAAGTTCGTTAATGGGCACAGTTGGTCGAAGGGGGTGATAATGGGAGTCTTTTTTCGAAAAAGTGAAATATCGCTATAACTCTCTTAATATCGAATCCATTCTAAGTTCATACCATGTGTCGGATAAGGCCGAAAATTTATGTTTGAAAAGTTTTTTGATAGCACTAACCATTGACAAAAGGGGTCGGAAAAGTGGGTTTTTCGAGAAACATTAATCATATCTCTCTTAATAGGCACAATATCAAAACCGTACAAAATGGACAATATTCCCCTAATAATTACCTAAAACTTTGTCTGAAAGCATTTTTGATATGACCCACCATTACGGCAAGGGATGAGCAATGATTTCAGAATTAGAAGAAAATGCCAAGAGCCATCAGAGGTTGCCATGACAACACTACTAAGCTGATGAGGGATGAGCCATCAGACGTTGCCATGACAACGCCATTGCACGAGATCACATTCAGTTTTCCATCTGACTGTGGGAAGCGGCTTCGGTGACGTAACTGGTAGCATGCTGAACTTCTATGCCCAAGGTCGCGGGTTCAAAGCCGGCCGAAGTCGTCGGATTTTCTAAGAGCGCTAAAATCCCTCAGTATGCTTTCCTTCGGAAGTCCCAACGTTCGTTGCGAATCGCTGGTTGTGGTGTCATCTGGTAGCCAAGTTCACAGCAAGGTGTCGTTGACGGTAGTATTTGGTAGCAAAATTAGGAACTACTACTTGAAATTGACTAAAAGCCTCCGTGGCTTAGGCGGCAGCACGCCGGCCTCTCACCGCTGGGTCCGTGGTTCAAATCCCGGTCACTCCATGTGAGATCTGTGCTGGACAGAACGGAGGCAGACAGGTTCTTCTCCGGGTACTCCGGTTTTCCCTGTCAAAATTTCATTCCAGCAACACTCTCCACTATCATTTCATTTCACCTGCCATTCATTTAATCATTGCCCCAGAGGAGTGCGTCAGGCCTCGGCAGCCGGCACAGTTCATTACTGGTATCACAATTAACATCGTATATCAGACAGATTCTACACACACCCACAGTACACGGGACTACATGACCGCGTTGTCGCAGCCCCTAAACTGAGGAACCAACCAAAATCTCTGCAGGAGATAAAATTTTGCGTGAATAAGTAACAGAACGTTAGATAGTTACAGATCAGTGTCGAAAACTTGCATAAGGACAGTGTGACCACAAGTATAACAAGAAGTTCCGTGACGAACTAAAGAGCCTACTTTTCTTAAAATTTAAGATTCATGTCAATGATTAATCTATATGAATCTATCTAGAATAATGACGAAATAAAGTTGCTAATATCGAAATTTCTAATTAGTTCGAAATACTGAATATCTGGCATAGTGTAGCCTAATAGAGCACTACAGTTGGCAGCCCTGGTGACTGAATATATTAGTTCCATCTCTTAAGGTACAGAATACAAAATTTGGTTGAAGTCAAATGAATAGCATGGACGTTACATGCAGTTAAACATTGGATCTAACAGCGTGCGTAAAATTATGTTGGCAACAATGTCATGCATGCAATGGTCAGAAATAATCTGAAATAATATGATCTATTGTTGTGCCAATTTTGAATGAAATCCATTAGTTAGTATAGAAGTTACATGCATTTTAAAATTGGACCTATCAGCAGGCTTAGAATCATGTTGGCAGCACTGACGTATATTAGTTAATCCAAATTCATCTAGAATACCAGGTGCTATACGTGTGAAAAGTTTAGAGCTATTGGCTTGCATACTTTCTGATATATTGATATTAGGGTAACAAAATTAGAGACAGCACATATCAACAGTTGGCAGCCCTGGTTGCTCTTAAGAATACGCATAGTCATATCTGTTATGGTACTCATGGCACATACGAAATTTGGTTGAAATCCAAATGGTAGTATGGAAGTTACATGTATTTAAATTTGGACCTCTCAGCAGGCTTAGAATCATGTTGGTAGCACTGACGTATTTAAGTTACTCCAAATGAATCTAGAATGTCAGGTACTATACGTGAGCACAGTTTAAAGCTGTCGGCTTGCATACTTTCTGATATATTGGTATTTGGATAAAAGAAATTAAGAGCATTTATTAACAGTTGGCAGCCCTGGTGGGTCTTAAGAATACGCTCAGTCATATCTGCTTATGTACACATACAACATACGAAATTTGGTTGAATTCCAATTGATCAGCAGGCTTATAATCATTTTGGCAACACTGCCATGTATGGCCTCCTGGAAATTAAACTGCAATATTATTATCTATAAGTGTGCCAATTTAGAAATATATACCTTCCAAGATATCCAACATGGAGCTCAAATTTCAATTGCGATTTTTTAGCAGTTGGTTGCACTGACATCATTTTCAAATATGGGCGTGTGATATTCAGGTATAGATCTTTACTCCTACCAAATTTTGTTTCGATTGCTCCAGCCGTTTAGGAGTTGATAGGGGGGGGGGGGACACACACACACACAGCCAGACAGAAGGACAGACAGACACACATTTGCCCGATCTCATGTCTACTTTTTCCTCATTTTGCAAAATGTGAAAAGTAGACTAAAAAAAATGGACCCCTAATGACGAGAAGGTTACCGTTCCCATAAGACAATAAAATGCTTAAATTATGCATAAAATGACGAAAAACAAAGTTAATTGAGCTCAATTGTAAAATACTTTCTCGCAATAAATGAGATCTGATCCTTCTACGAAAACCTGCATATTTTGCATATTCTGCCTATTTTCGCCTATCTCCTAGTTTGCCCGGTAAAATCTACCTCCGCCTTCCGGCGTGCCGTGCGGTTTTTTTTAATCCTTTCTTCTTCTAGTACGTAAATTAGTTGTAGTTCAGTAGTTTCTTTTAGTTGTAGATTTTCATTCCATCATATTTCATTGTCACCCAAACCATTAGGGCCCGATGACTTTGATATTAGGCCCCTTAAAATAACAATCATCATCTATCCTCTGCCTTATCCGACCGACCTGACGTTGATTAATAGCTACAGCTTCGAGGAAACTAGCGAGTTATTGAACCGAGTAGAGAATTCAGTGAGCTATCTACTTGATGTTGACCCTCAGTCAGCATCTTATATTCCTTCTGGGAACTCAATCGCTCACAACACATTGCACTTCAAGTCATGGATCTACGTTTGGTAAGTAAGTTCTATTCCGAACTTGATTGAATTTTGTTGTTTCCTTATTTTATTTTAAGGACTGGGGATAATAAGGTTGTTAGCTCTGTTTACATGAATCGATGAACGTGTATGTAAACTGTCTGTTAACCGGTTCTGTTAGTGTAGCAATTAGTGTTTGAAAAGCTGCATGGACGTTTTTTGATGAATTACATATAATTTGTTGCTCCGTACTGAAACTGAAAATGATTGCCACTTTCATTCATCGTGTACAGTTTTCTTGCAAAAGAAGAGAGAATATATTGAATCAACAGGTCAACAAATCGTAATTTTACTATCAATTAACTCACAGTGGCGGATCCAGGACTTGCGGGGCCCTGGGCGATATGAGAAGGTGGGGCCCACAACAATAGGAAATAAAAAATATAAAATCAAATGGAAAATAGTTTGGTAATAATAATAAAATAAAGAATAGTTACAATATTTTGAATACACTACAGTACATTCTTTTAATAATATGAAAGAAACTTTTAAGTCCCCTTGATTATGTAAACTATGAAATATTAAAATATTACTTTGCGACTTTTTTCCCGGCTGAAGTCTGCTATTATTTCACTGAAATCTCAACTTTCTAAACGGGAGGTCATAGCTGCACTGAAAAAAGGAATATGAATCATAACTTAGTTTGAAAAGTGTAATTAATTAATTAATTAAATTTAAAAAATCGATGGCGTGGGGGCCCTGGGTGATCGCCCTCCTTGCCCTCCCCTAGATCCGCCCCTGTTTACTCACTATTAAATTTGTCATCCATGAAGCATAATTAATTGATTGATCTATGTTCAGTATTCGCTCTGCTGGCCTGTGAAACCCCACAGTACAATTCCATTCTTATAATCTCTTATAGTTACTCTTGCAATGTTCTCCCTTCACATTCCTTTTTTACTCATCATTTTATTTTAAAAATAGTTTTAATAAGTATTTTCAAACCGGGAATAGATCACAGATATTTTTTGTTCCATTAAATTTCAGAAACTATGCACTAAAGACACAATTTTAAAAAATGACGTGATTGAATGTTTTTATTATTTCCTCAGTATTCCGCTTGCAAAATTTTCTCATAAGTGAAATGAAATGTAAATCGGTACAAGCAGCTTATAAACAAATCTATAGCGATTATCAAGTGGAAAGGAACATCTAATCGGCCACTATGAGTAGGCCTATGTATTGTTTTCTGGGTTAACTCACCCTAATTCAGGGAAATAGGCTATTATTATTATTATTATTGATTTAGTTTTTAATCCTCCAGTTGGTGTGGTTCATACTCGGTGTACTTGTGGACGAAGTCTTCTCCCACGAGCGACGATGTCCATCCACGAGAATTTCAAGTTTCAGCATGCACACGGTCAGTCACCGTGACCAGCACGGACGCTGGACAGTCTCGGTAAGTTACTTTTAAGGGTGGACCTACACAATGGGCTTCCACAAAACATGTTATGCAATAAATATCAGAAAACATGTTTCTTATAACGTGTTATATACTGTATATCGGTTTGGGATCAAATGTTTTCGTAACAAGATGTATACCGGTAATCGATTCGTGAAACGCTTGTCAGTTCAGTGTTAAATATGACGTCGAGCGCAAACGATGTGCTGTAGTTTTCACTGCAGCTTTTTGTGTGATTGTGACTGGACGAAGTAGTCCTAAACGTAAATTAGGTGCGTAGCTGTCGTAGCAATCTATAAAATAATACAGTGGCAGTTATTGGTTTTACGCCCCTTTTAACTCCTGTACTGTGGTTTTTAGAGACGCCGGGGTGCCAGAATTTTGCTCCAAAGGCGATCTCTAACGTGCCAGTAAATATACTGACACGGCTCCCTCGCATTTGCGCACCCTCAAATGCCAATTTACTGCGCCAGGATTCTATCCTGCAACCTTGGGCACGGCAATGTGTATAACACTTGGACCGGCATGTTGAGATCCAACCTGATCTATCGGATTGGTTTCGATAATTGCCGACTGCTAAAGACCCCGTGCTACCGGTGGACTGAAACGACTGACGTGCTGTTAGTGTTGTGTTGTCAACAATCGTGCATCTGCACGTAAAATGTAACATATACTGGGGGTTGTGTTTAAAAGTATTAATGTATTATTTGCGCTTTGTGAGATTTGATGGTTGGTTTGATTGGTTGGTTCCTCAGTTTAGGGGCTGCGACAACGCGGTCATGTAGCCCCGTGTACTTTGGATGTGTGTAGAATCTGTCTGATAACCGGTGTTAATTGTGATGACTGTATTAGTGTGTGTATCTGTTTTAATTCAAGTAAGGACTGCAGACGATCAATTTTCAAGTAGTTCCTACTTTTGTCGCCAAACGCCACCGTCAACGAACAACTAGTTCAGAAATTAGTTACCAGATGCCACCGCAGTCCGCTCCTGACGACGAACGTAGGAACCTAAGAACGTTAGTCAAATTTTTAACCTATATTAATTTAGCTTCACACAGGTGTAATTAGTGGAAGGTTCTTTAACATGCCATAAATCTATGACATGGGACCGCCGGCTTTACTTCCCCTCCGATGGAAGACATACTGAGGGATTTTTAACGTTCTTAAAAAATCCGACGACTTCGGCCGGGTTTGAACCCGCAATCTTGGGCATAGAAGCTCAGCATGCTACCAACTACGCCACCGAAGCCGCTTGTGAGATTTGAATAAGTTGTGTAAGTCTGTTATATAAGTTACATAACTAGCCTACCCCGAGCATTTAAGTACGAGCCGCTACTATCAATGTCGGGGCGACTAACAAGGAAACTCTGGTAGCGTCTACCCCCCGATCGGATTGTAATTGGCAGAGGATTCTATTGGATGGTCACTCTTTAAGATGGTGGTAAAAGAAATCGGCTCAAATCAACATTAAGCTACTTTACCATTATCGTATAGAGAACCTTCTTAGAGTATTCTCTGTCAATTACATACCAATCGGGGGATAGACGCTACCAGAGTTCCCTTGTAAAGTAAGTGAAAAAATAGCCAAAGGTTTGTTGTTGTTGTTATGACAATGTATTACAACTTCTCTGTGAAATAACGCCCCTCGAGTTATGTCGCCTTGCTCATTTGAACACATGTTGAAACTCCTGAGTCAAAGGACATGGGATTCAATACCGAACTCCCAAGACATTTAATTCGGTTCTGAGCGATGAAACGGGCTTACTCAGCCTCGAGAGGACAACTGAGAAGACGATATTGATATTGCCACTTTTCAGTCGGTCAACACAATACAATCCCAATTACTGAACCATGCAAACAATACATGTCTGTTTCAATAATAATAGGCCTAATAATAATAATAATAATAATAATAATAATAATAATATCGACAAAACACATTCAAGCACAAAATTTACTCACAGAGTACGGTATGATAAACAGGGTTAATCAATTCAAGTATTTGGGTGAAATTATTGAACCCACAGGTATGGAAAGAGTGGCGCAAAAATCTCGTGAACTTAAATTGCGGAAAGCATACGGGAAAATCGCAAATATTTACAACAAGAAATGCATGAGCATCAACACCAAAATTCAACACTACACGACTGTCATCAAACCTGAGACACTTTACGCCAGCGAAACACTAAACCTCAACTACAAAGGGGATCTTGAGAACATCAAGAAGGCTGAGAGAAAAATCATCCGTAAAATATTGGGCCCTAAACTCACAGATGACGGATATCGTCTGCAATCACACACAATCACAGAGAGATACTCTAACATCGAGTCAGATTTCCGCAAGCGACGACTGAGATTCTACGGCCACATTATGAGCCAGAATGACGACCGGCTAACAAAGAGAATATTGACTTACTTACGGAAACTTATAGTGACAACAGTCTGCGTTACCCAAGTCCAAATTGATCTCGAAAGTGCCAACATCGTACCAATAGACATAGACGATCGAATGCCATTCCGACATAAGATCCACAGTTGGGAAGTCACACATGAAGATCGACCAAGGAGACCAGGGAAAGGATGGACGGAGGAACGTCGAGTCCGACACAGTGAGATGATGGAGTTCTGGAAGAACAAGAAGAACAGCATCAGAACATAATTTGCTTAATGTGATCCTTTGGGTCTAAACAATGTAAATAAATAAATAAATAAATAAATAAATAAATAAATAAATAAATAAATAAATAAATAATAATAATAATAATAATAATAATTGGTGGCTGCTCTTCCCTAGCTGGTGTGGAGTATAAAAAGAGGAGGCATAATGATGTAGCCAAGATCGTACATCAAGAGCTTGCTATACCAGGAGGACTTCTAGAAGCGACCATGGAGTATTACACCTATTAGCCGTCCAACGTACTAGAAAACGAGATGTACAAACTGTACTGGAACAGACCTATTGTAACGGACCAGGAAATCTTGTCAAATCGACCAGATATCATGTACCTTAACAAAAAGAATCAAAAGGTTTATCTGATAGGCATAGTGGTACCACTTAGCCAAAACCTCATGCATTAAAAATCAATAAATATGCACCGTTGGAGCAAATCAGAAAGATGTGGTGAGTAAACTCTGGTTGGTTGGTTCCTCAGTTTAGGGGCTGCGACAACGCGGTCATGTAGCCCCGTGTACTTTGGGTGTGTGTAGAATCTGTCTGATAACCGGTGTTAATTGTGATGGATGTATTAGTGTGTGTATCTGTTTTTTAATTCAAGTAAGAACTGCAACTTTGAATTTTTCAAATAGTTCCTACTTTTGCCGCCAAAAGCCACCGTCAACGACTACTAGGCCTAGTTCAGAACAAAGCTACTAGACGCCACCGCAGTCGGCTCTTGGCAACGAATGTAGAAACCTAAGAGCCTTGTTTACATTCTTAATCTATCCAATTTAGCTTCACACAGGTGAAATTAGTGGAAGGTTCTTTAACATGCCATAAATCTGTGACATGGGACCACCGGCTTTACTTCCCCTCCGAAGGAAGGCATACTGAGGGATTTTAACGCTCTTAAAAAATCCGACGGCTTCGGCCGGGTTTGAGTAAACTCTGTAAACATTGTACCGCTGGTAATGTCAGCAACGGTAATAGTTCCAAAGGCTCTGGTAAGGGGTCTGGAGGAACTAAAAATGAAACATCTGATCGCCAATATGCACAAGGCAGTGTTACTCGATACATGTCATATAGTCCGATTATTTTTATCACAGGAATAATTATAAGGTACTTGATTGTAAAGTCCGTATCTTGTATGTTGAGATTCACAATATCCATTAGGAAATAAAGACAACAATAATAATAACACATTCGTTTAAATTATCTCCCATCTTATCGAGTTCTAGTTTTTCTATGGTGGATTTGAGTCGTTTGTGGCAACATTGCCCTCCAGGAGAGCGAGTGATCCAGAGCTATTAGTGACCTGGAACTCGGATGCTTGTATTTTCCTTCTCACAAAATGCCGCTGTTATCATCAACTCGAAAGAAAAAAAAGCCGTGGAGAGCGATCGTAGTGCCAAAGCTTGCGGAGCCCACTCCAGTGACATGCTCCTCTACCACCTTAAAATTAGAAATGGGTTCATGGAATTGTGCATGTTGTGTAGACTACTCTTTTATAGACTATAGACTTTCAGTTATTCATGTCATTTGTGAACTCGTAGACAGTCTTTCATTAATTTATTAATTACAGAGTTAATTTTTAGATCTTGTAACGTCCATATTCTTTTGGATATTATCGTTCCTTTATTGTGATGAGAGAGACTGAAACGCTTTTTAGAATGATGTAGCATAAGTTGTACCGTATATGGAAAATTACGTTAGAGACTTTTAATGTATTACGGCTTAGCAACCTCCAAATTTTAAATTCTAGACTCTTTCTTTGACCATTATTTTTCGTCTTTCAGAATTACAATTTCATAAAATTCTTATCTTATCCCTTGCCTATATTACAGAATCTCCATGAAAAGAAAACCAGGTCCATAGTTAACGGTAATATGTTGATTGGTTGGTTGGTTCCTTAGTTTAGGGACTGCGACAACGCGGTCATGTAGCCCCGTGTACTTTGGGTGTGTGTAGAATCTGTCTGATAACCAGTGTTAATTGTGATGACTGTATTAGTGTGTGTATAGGTTTTTTTTAAATTCAAGTAAGGACTGCAACTTTGTATTTTTCAAACAGTTCCTACGTTTGCCGCCAAACGCCACCGTCAACGACTACTAGGCCTAGTTCAGGACTTAGCTACTAGACGCCACCGCAGTCGGCTCTTGGCAACGAACGTAGCAACCTAAGAGCGTTCTTTACATTCTTAACCTATACAATTTAGTTTCACACAGGTGTAATTAGTGGAAGGTTCTTTAACATGCCATAAATCTTTGACATGGGACCGCCGGCTTTACTTCCCCTCCGAAGGAAGGCATACTGAGGGATTTTTAACGTTCTTAAAAAATCCGACGGCTTCGGCCGGGTTTTAACCCGCGATCTTGGGCATAGAAGCTCGGCATGCTACCAACTACGCCACCGAAGCCGCTGATATGATGGTGGTGAGAGAGAGAAAATGACATTGCTTTTTATATACAGATTATTATTATTATTAATATTATTATGATTATTATTATTATTATTATTATTATTATTATTATTACCGACAGTAGTGGCTACGCTGGCTAAAGCGCAGCATTAGGTCATGGGGCCAAGCTCTCTACAGACTCGGTAGACGCGTGGGTTTGAGCCCCACCGTCGGCCGTCCTTGAAATGGTTTTCCGTGGTTTCCCATTTTCAACACCAAGCAAATGCTGGGACGGTACCTTCTGACAGGCCACGGCCGCTTCCTTCCACATCCTTGCCCAGTTTCATTCACCATCATTCATTTCATCTCTCATTAACACCTCTCATGAGGTTGGCGTCAGGAAGGGCATCCGGCCGTAAAAATCATCGCCACAAAGACTTCCATCGCATCTCATCCCCGACCCCGTTTGAAAAATGGGAATAATAAGGGGTAGACATACAATACATTATTATTATTATTATTATTATTATTATTATGTTATTTACATCGTTATGCCCATCTGTGGAGCGCGATAGAACTTATTTTGCTACTGATGTTTGTTTTTTATCCCAAAATCTCTTCATCTGGGCACTGAAAACCATCCTCCGGTCTTCAGTCCATGATTTCTTGATCCTGGTAGTAATTTTCTAAGAGAAATGATGGTTGTTAGTAATGTTTTGAACTGGAGTCGATCTCGTAAAATTTCTTCTGTAATGCCAATTTATTGAAGGTCTTTTTTCTATTTCACTGGGCTAGTTCTTGTCATTAATTGAGAAAACAACGTTGAGAATCCCTTTGGTGAGCTGTCATTGTTCATTTTGAGAATGTGGCCGTAGAACTTCAATCGCCTTTTCCTCATGATGTTAGTGAACTTTTCAGCATGCTGATAAAGCTCCTGATACTTCCGTTTCATTCAGATTCCTTCTGAGTTGACTGGACCAAGGATTTTCCTCAATATTTTCATTTCTTGTTTCTGTACATCCTTAATTATTATTATTATTATTATTCTTTGTTCGATTTTGGCCTACTTTGGACCACGGTAAACAATTGACTTGCTGATTAGTCCTTTTTTCTTCTCCCAGAAACTCTTCATCCTGTCACTGTGGATTCTCTTCCTTTCTTCCGACCAGATGTTCTTGGCTCTTCTCCTTTGCTTTTCCTGGAACCCCTTGAATGCATCAATCGTACCTCGAAACACCGCTCTATTCCCGATCTCATTTGCACTGACCCCAACTTCCTTCGTATCCTTTCTTATTTCATCTACCCATTTTGTAGTCGCTTTTATCTTGGTGATGTAATTAAAGATCTTCTTCGTTAGTCGACTATCGCTCATTCTCCTAAGGTGTCCATAGAACTTCAATCTTCTCTTCCGTATGGTATCTGTGTTTTTTTCTGATTGTCCGTAAAGATCTTTGTTTCGCCTCTTCCGCCATGTACCATCATTTCTATTTTCGGGTCCTAAGATCTTCCTCAAGATTTTTCTTTCTTTCTTCTCCAGTTCCTCTAATTCACCTTTCTTGTTCAGTATCAAACATTCTGAAGTATACAGGCTTGACAACCGTGGTATAGTGTCTTATCTTCGCTCCGTAAGATTTTTTCTTTTGTTGTACCTATTCTGTACTAATTTATAAGCTAATTCCATCTTTCTGATCCTCCCTTTGTTTGCTGCATTATCCAGTCCATTAGGCTGGATCCATTCACCAAGATATTTAAACTTATCCGACCTCTTGATCTTCCCATATTTTGTTTCTAATTATTATATTTATTATTATTATTATTATTATTATTATTATTATTATATTCAATCAAGGTCTCTGTTTTTCTAGACAAACAGCAAGCGAGTGTCTCCCCAGAGCGGCCCGACAGACGTGGTGGTTGATGTCGAGCAGTCCTCAGTGACCTGTGGTGGCTCTGAGACTGTCAAGTGGGCGTCTGCCGTGTCTCTTGATCCACAAGAAGGTAACTGGATAAATATAACGTGGAAAACATTTTTGTTCGTGCATATTTTACAATGAAAGACGTGGACTAGAGAACGTGTCGCAATGCACTGTATCATAACCTACAGTTGGTTTGTTTTCAATCTGTTTGAGCATTGCATCCGGTATAAAATATATAAAATAGTAACTCAGGATATCATTGCATAATTAAGACGAATCTTGGTGGGAGAAGAGTATTGTATAAGAGACCTCAGTAGCGTTAGTGGTAAATTTATCACACAGAATATAGCACGAGCGGCCATCCTGATATTTCATAATTTAAAACCGAATAACTTTCTATGGTTTAGTGTAAAGATAGAATCTTATATGTGACTTCGTATGAAACAGCGACTCCAAATTCTCAATATGGCGGCTGAGCGTACTATTAAAACGAAATAATGAACCATTCGCAATGTAATTGAGCAATTAATACAAAACTCAGTAAGAAATAAATAGGCCTACTACTGTATATAAGGGATCTTGCTGAAATAAGCCATGAGTATTACAGGCTGGATACCACGTGCTGTGCCCATCTTGAAAACATAGAATATGATAATGAATATCACCCATTTAAGATTTGATTGCCGCTGAGCATGGCTGCGCCACCGTTTGTTGATTATTGTAGCAGGAGCCCCGCGGGGTAAAGAGGAGGACACAGTGATGACACAGTGCAGTCTGCACATAAGTCAAGCAGCATTGCGCGCGCTACCTGTCTTAGAAGCGACGATAAGCGTCACAGGAGCTCGTGTCCCCACGGACAGCTACTGGAGCTGAGTCATATCCTACACGCGTAACTGTACCTGTCAACGAAGCAGGCTGACGTGTGACACAAGTAAACAGAGAATAGTTCCCATCTCGATCGCCGGCAATCAATTCGTGAAAGGGTCATAACTCAAAGTATTTTAAAGCTACAATAACGAAAATTATTAGTAATGTGGAACCTTCTAAGTGGCTTATTATGCCCAAGTCAAAAGATCCGCGACTCCATATATTCACGATGGTGACTGGGCGTATTCCTGAAATGTGGATATCATTAACCTCATGATATACTGTGCCCGTCTGTACACCTGGAGTGACAGACAACCACATGCGAGGTAGCAGTAAATACAGTGTTAGCATGAGATCTCTCTCGGGGCGTTCTGGGCTTGGGCTGTAATTACTAGACACTGTATTCGTGCTCCCCGTAAAGGAAAATGAAAGAGTCATGACATATAACAAGAGAATTAAAAACATATTTCAAAATAAACCAATTCACCAAATACAATTTATTCAGTAAAGATCTGCCGACTGGCAGAAGCAAAAAAATAGCACACGCATTCTCTATTGGATTTTATGTCTCCCAAATAAAAAAATATACTATAGTCTCATTTACGATTGACCGATTGGCTAGACTATGTTCATGAATTACACTTTCATTTGTTAATCTATACACTTTAGAGACGACATAAAATTATATTTCACTTTGCTCTATAAAGTTGTATTGTTCATTCATCCTATTCACTTATTTACAATTCACTTATTTACAATCCTGACACTAGCATGGATTATTTTCACACTCGAAGTTTCACATTTGATTCTAGATTTCCTTAGGAAACGACACAATTCTTAACGCAGTTAAATACACATCATAGTGACTTTACATCTTTACATCAGACATTTTATAACAATAATAATAATCATGTTTGGTTACTTTGAAGTTAGCTTGGAATATCCTTTTATAAATTTCAGGATTTCATTCACTGGACATGAATTCAGATGGCCATAATAAAAATTGGCATGACAACATTGCTTGTAATAATTAATCATTGGAGCTGATAATATCATAGGGGAAATCTTTAGGATTTTAAACATATTGAAGCTTATGGGACAGGATCTGACTCCCGAAATCTCCCATTTTATTTCATATTAAAAAGCATACAGCTTTCTGTGGATCTCAGGATATGACTCCCGCTACGTCCACTAAACACGACGATCAAAGCCTCTATTACTCTTTCACAAAGTGCATTGGCACAACATAACATCAATTCAGCTTCATTTAACAATACCCTAGTCAATAACAAATCGTAAGCTTTCAATTTTTACATTAACAATTAATTGTTTAATCATATTCAACACTTTTATCATAGTCTTTCATATTTATCATTCTGAAGGAATATTACTTCCATAGCGGTTCATATAATTCAGTATTTATCAATATTAATTCATAGACATTTATTATTATTATTATTATTATTATTATTATTATTATTGGAAAAATTCTGTCATGCAGAAGAAAAATTATTAATTCATAAACTGTGTCGTAAATCTGCTGCGTTCTGAATGGGGTAAGACTTCCCATCTTATTACTGCAATATCAAAATGAAATATTGAGGATGCACCTCAGCTACAAGTCTAACTTGACTGCAAGGAAAAATTACTCCTAAAAATGTGTAATCATTTAATTATAAATGCGATTCTTAATAATAGAGAATGTGAATTGGTTTTATCGGAACGGCGGAAAATTCATGGCTCTAGAAATTATTTAGGCTTTTAGGAAGTCTACGATATCATGATTTCTGTGGCGAGTTGACCTCCCTCGGTGCAGATCGAATCCTAGCACCACGGTTCTGAGAAGTCTAAAATGCTGGACATGGGGCATGTTAAAGCATTCAACTCCCTCGGTTCAGATCGAATCCGGGCACCACGGATCTGAGAATTCTACACGCTGGGCAAGAGACATGCTTATAGCGCTCCGCTCTCCTGTCATCCACATAAATATGCCTCAGGTGGCCCTGCTCCTTGTTCCTAATGGGTCATCCTGGCATGATCTTCTCACATCCCGCCGCCTTAGCTGCTAACCATATTCAGTAACTGGGGCAGTGAAATTGTTCTATCATGGGGCTGTTCTTCATGCATACAAGGCATGTTACTAGCGCGGCCCATTGCCAATAATGAAGTCCACTTATGTAATCCAGCGGTCTGACTGGACAAGTAAATAGGTAACAGTTCCTGGTGATAATGCCTTTTATAAATCAAGGGCGGAACCTGGCCTGATAATTCCCCGTAAAAATGTATGTTGGTAGGGTAGCTTACTATCACTTGCAAATGTTCAATGTGGTCCCAGTTCGTACGTTTGCTTTAAGTGATGGGAATAGCACAAGACAAAGTCATATACTTGTGTAACAAGTCACTCACATACTTTGGAATTTGTTGAAGTGTTCAACCAGCAAATATTATAAGTTTTGAAGCACTGTTATGTTACCACGAACGTAGCACAAAGTCTATGTCCACTCGAGTATATACCAGACCCAAAACAACTGTGAACATGGGCACGCCCATTAGCGTGCGTCCAGCGGAGCACTGTTGCCACAGCGGGACTTGCGGAGGTGACAGAGCTCTGCGCTCGCAGTATACACACGACCATCCCCCTGAACACAAGGCGCTCCGAATGTAAGTGCATCTACGAGCTAGCTGGGGGACCTAATCCTACGAATATCTATCCTCACAACGGATTGCACACAATGTGATATGAGGCAGATATAAGATGTCACACAAACGTTATTCGTGCAAGTGAGCACCTACTGGTATAGCGGCCAGCATTCTTGGCTGTCGCCCAAGAGGTCCGGGTTCGATTCCCGGCTCTGCCAAGCTATTTAATTTTAGTCTGAGGGCTGGAACAGGGTACGCTCAATCTCGAGAGGCAAAGCTGGGAAGATGTGGGTTAGATTCCTACCTCAGTCATCCTGAATGTGGTTTCTCTTTTCTACTCCAGGCAAATGCCGGGATGGTTCCTAACTTAAGGCCACGGCCGCCTCCTTCCCAATCCTCACCAGAAGAAGAAGAAGAAGAAGAAGAAGAAGAATACACACACACTAATACAGACACCACAGTAACCCAGATTTTCAGACAAGTACACGGGGCTAAAGTACCAATATGTCCAAGCCCCTCAAATGAAACAACAATTACAACGTTATTATATCACATGACGTAATCTACACCCCAAGCCATTCTGAGTAACATTGCTTGTTAGCCCTTTGTAAGGTAATAGAAACAGAGAATACAATTTGTTGGGATAAGTTTTTGTTAATTGGAGACCACCTTGTGGAGTACTGGCTAGCACATTGCAGTCCATTCTTGGCTATCACCGCGGAGTCCCGGGTACGATTCCCAACAAATGTAATTCTGGTCTGAGGGCTGGAACAGGGTACACTCAGCCTCGTGATGCAAACCTGGGAATATGTGGGTTCGATTCCTACCTCAGCCATCATGGAAGTGGTTCTTCTGTGGATTCGCACTTCTACTCCAGGCAAATGCCGGGATGGCACCTAACGTAAGGCCACGGCCGCTTCCTACGCAAATTCTTCCTCAATTACAAATATACACACTAGTAGAGACATCACAGTGTCACAGGTTATCAGATAAATTCCACACACACCCAAATACACGGGGCTACATGGCCACGATGTCACAAAGCCCCTACATCAATCATCATCATCAACAACAACAACTCTTGCTGTCACCCATGATGTCCAGATTCGATTCACGGCTCAATCAAGACATTTAGTTCTGGTCTCAGGGTTAGAACCGGGTTCTCTATGCCTCGTGAGGTAAGACTGTGAAGAGGTGAGTTTTATTCGACTCAATTTTAAAAAAGAAAACAATTGTCGACAACACAACAACACAGGTTATCAGATTTTGTGTTTTCACGTACTTCTGTATTCGAAAGATTCTTTAAAAGGCCGTATACCCTGAAAATTATTTTTCTTGCCTCGCTGTTCGACTGCCACTCGGCTTGCTAAGGAACATTGTTATGAATTCAAAATTTCAGCTCACAGCACTAACTTCTTTAAGCCTCACTACTGAATTGATACAGCAATGCTGTCACTCTTAGTTATCTTCCCCAGCGAAACTAAATATTTCAACACCTAACCAATCTTCGCTCTAATTATCCCTTCAGTTCAAGAGCAGATGATATCTTCCGAACGGCTGGTCGTATCGTCATGGGGTTTGCACAGTCAGCTTCAGAATGTTTAGCTCTGTAACATAGGTTCATCTAAATAATTGGATAATTAATGATTTTCGTGCGCGGAGAGAAATAGGGATTTCGTACGGCACAGCGAGCCCAGATGCGTAGTTAACTAGGCAACGCCGCGCTATGCAATTGGCTGGCGCGGGTGAGTGCGTGAATCTGGCTCCTCCCTCATGTTCACAGTTGTTTTGGGCCTGGTATAGTAGCGTTGTATAAGTTGCCTAGCTCCAAGGAGCGCTCGTTCAGAATAACGGCGTATTCTACTGTCGTAGACACACACACACACACGTGGACTAGTATGACGACTAGTTTACTGTTCAATGGCTGTGTTGACTGTGAGTGAGTACCTGACCTCTACCAGAGCTGGCTTTTATACTGTCCCAAGACACATATCGATCAGTGAACTCGCATTACGTAATGTTAGATCGTACGTCCCATTGGCTATATCCATAGAAGGATCCAGAAGGTTGGTAAATTCCAATAAAACATCAGGAATAAGCTGGTGAATTACTCCTAATGTTATTCAGAAGTGCTGATATAACCTTCTTCCATAACAAAAGCTGTATAAGAATAACAGCTTTCAACATCCGTTGGCTTCACGTGAAACACGCGGCTCGTTCAAACTCTGGTGGGCTCACAGCTCGGAACCTGCTCGCTGACGTCATAGTGCTCTCCATTTGAATTCACGCCAAACCACACCATCGTAAATGGGCTACCTCCCGGCATCCCTTGTGAACAAGCAGGCGTCAGTTGCAGATGTGTAGCTAACCTGTACGATGAACTGTGCATCTTTACAATGTTCAAGATTATTGATTCGACCGTCGTGTGTGAGGTACGATCTGTGATACGTTTTTTGAGCGCAAGAAACATGTCAGCTTTGTGAGGTGTATGGTGATAGTGCAATGAACATTTTCACGGCCACATTTGTACTCGCGTACCCACTTTACCCTCACAGCGCAAGATCATGGCAAGACCTCACACTGCTGTCTGGACTCGGGAACTGATTGACTCTTTTGGGTGGGAAGTTTTGGTTCACCCACCGTATAGCTCTTTGTCATCTTGGTGGGAAGCGCTTCGCCGACTATGAAGAAGTGAAAACAGCCGTGAATTCTTGGTTGCCAGAGCAGGCGGCAAACTTTTATGCAGAGGGATTTCAGGACTTAGTTTTAAGGTATGACAAGTGCCTAAATAAACAAGGCAACTATGTAGAAAAATAGAGGAAGTTATGTAAAACCTAAAAAAAAACGTGGTTTGAAAATAAAATGTTCCGATAATTTAAAAAAACGGCCATTACTTAAAAAAACAGCCCTCGTAATAGCTAGCATTGCTCATGAGCAGGGCCCGGATAGTTATGTGCTTAAAAGTGAAAAATATGTGATTAAGTTACCAAAATATGTTCTTAAATTTGTACCATATTTATGTTCCCCAGTTACTCGAAATATAGATGAAACGTCCAGCTGTTTGAATAATCCATAATCCTGTCTACAGTACAAATGTTCTCGCTTAATATGCCGGGGCTTGCCTCAGTCTCCGAATCCTACAATACTTACTACATATGCGCGATACGAAATAATGTATGTGTTGTTTTCGAATTTCATTCTAAAGAGCAGAAGAAAATATCACTTCAAAAACTTTCATAACACTCTGTCAATACTCACAAGTTTCGTAGACCTCTGTAAGTTCAAGTAAAATTTCCTGTCAAGGTAAGGACTGTTGGAGGATTAATGAGACTGTTGACTCCAGCCCCTCTACTAGGTGTCGTGTCGGATGCGACCCGTGCCGCAAGCGACCCACCAATTTGCCATCGTGCCACTAACGACCCAGGCACTGATGTATCGGTGGAATCTGTGAATGTCTAACATATCTGTGTCTGCTAAAATTCCGCTTAGATTAGGTTAGATTAGGCGCCGCAAAAATTGTAGAGCTTATTTCCAAAGTGACGTAAATCCAAAATTGACGGTTTTTCAGTTGTTTCTTTTATAAGCAAGTTCATAGTTTCTCTCAACGGTTTAAGTCGCAACTCGTCGTATATTCTATATTAAAGTTATCTAAGAAGTAAGTTTATTTGCAAAGTGATGTAACTCCAACATGTATTTATTTCCAATGTGTCTTGACCAATCCGATGGCTCTATGGACATCACGTGATAAATCAAGGCCTTGGCCCTTTTTGAAGAATATGGAGAGCATCAGTTTGTTTGTTGTGTTTAAACTATTTAAATGTTCATAAATGCCACTCAAAGCGTATGCCAATATATGATTTATTTCCAAAACGTCCTAACTGCAACTTACAGGAGACGATTAGCACAATTTCCAATGATAGGATATTTTTAAAAGTAATGAATGAAATTACATTATATTCATAATCATGTCTGAATTTAATTAGGCTATATGAAGAAACAAAAACGCGATTTCCGAAGTTTTGCATTTCATTGATATACGTCACTTTGGAAATAAGATCTATAATTCTTCTCTCGAACAATGGGACACATGGGGCATTGTAAGCTACTAGCAGGGTCGCTACAGCCACGATTTTTACTGGGTCACATCCGGCACGGTCGCACTCGGCACGTAATCCTTCTACTACATGCCTACCTAATGACCGGGGAATTCCTGTCTTGAAATTCTACTGCAATACAGAGACGAAGGTGCATTCACGAAATAGAGAAGCAAATTACTGGAATTGCCAAGGGTAAAAATGTAGGCAGCAGTCATCTAAGGAGTACAACATATCACCAAATATAGGAAATATGTACTTATGAATACATACGCCAGAATATGTATTTATTTAAAAAAACGGCAAAAATATGTAAATAAATAGAAAATATTTAGTTAAATAATAAATATTTAAACACACAACTATCCGGGCCTCACTCATAAGGATATTACACTCAAAATAGCGGCCATCTTGAAATTATGGTTTATAAAAGTAAATAACTCGTAAATAAGGTCAAAGAGAAAGTAGGCTACTTGCTCTTTACTGAACATCTTGTTTTCTTTATAACCTTGATTATGATGGGGAGCTGCCGCTTATCAGGAGATAGGTTTCGAATCCCGACACTGTCACAGGCCATCCTGAGCTGAGTTTCCATGTCCTTTACAGAGTACCTCCAGGCAAATGGTACCTACCCCAATCCTAGATCCTAATAATTGCAGTTACACACACTGCTACACAGCACAGGTTATCAGGGCATATTCAAGAAGCCCCTAGCTCCTGAAATGAATGAGCTATTGATGTTAGGGGCTTTGTGACATCGTGGTCATGTAGCCCCCTTGTATTTGGGTATGTGTAGAATTTGTCTGATAATCCGTGTCATTGTGATGTCTGTACTAGTGTGTGTATTTGTAATTTAGGTAGGATTTGGGTTGGAAGCGGCCGTGACCTTAGTTAGGTACCATCCCGGCATTTGCCTTGAGTAGGATGACTGGGGTAGGAATCGAACCCGCCTCTTCTCCCGGTATACGAGGCCTCACAAAGCTTAATGTAGCTCGTTCCAGTCCTCAGACCAGAATTAAATTTCTTCGCAGAGCCGGGAATCGAACCCGGGCTTCCGCGGTAACAATCAAGAATGCTAGCCAATACGCAATGAGGCAAACAGAAATGAATGAAGAATAACAAAAATAGCGCAGTCAAGAAGCAATCTTGAATCCTCCTTTATGTAGGTAGATCGTTCAAATAGCCTACATCTTAAGTCATATTGTACTCGTATTAATCGTATTCCATACCGGTCGAGAGCGCTAATGCGCTACCGCGTTCCTCGCTGGCATCGGGAGAGCGTGGATTCAAATCCCACCTCAGCCGTCCTGAAATTGGTTTTCGTGATTTCCCATTTTCACCACCAGGCAAATGTCGGTCCATAAGGATGTTCAGTAAAGAGCATGTAGCCTACTTTTTCTTTAATTCAGGGGTATAGTTAAACTCTTTGTCCTGGGCGGCTTCGGTGGCGTAGTTAGTAGCATGCTGAGCTTCTATGCCCAAGGTCGCAAGTTCAAACCCGGCCGAAGTCGTCGGGTTTTTAAGAGCATTAAAAATCCCTCAGTATGCCTTCCTTCGGAGGGGAAGTAAAGCCGGCGGTCCCATGTCATAGATTTATGGCATGATAACGAACCTTCCACTAATTACACTTGAGTGACGCTAAATTGTAGGTTAGATTTGACTGACGCTCTTAGGTTCCAACGTTCGTTGCCAGGAGCCGACTTCGGTGGCATCTAGTAACCAAGTTCAGAACTAGTTGGTCGTTGACGGTGGCGTTTGGTAGCAAAAGTTGTAACTACTTGAAAATCGTATGTCTGCAATCCTTACTTGAATTAAAAACAGATAACACACACTGATATAGCCTTCACAATTAACACCGGTTATCAGACAGATACTACACACACACAAAGTACACGGGGCTACATGACCGCGTTGTCGCAGCCCCTAAACTGAGGAACCAACCAAGCAACTCTTTGTCCTTATCTAGCAGTATAATTGAATGTTCTTGAGATGAACGCTAGGAGTTGCATCCTATATAAGGTCCACGTACGATTTCTTTCCAAACTTCCTTTCCTGACCCATCCTGAAGAGAAAACAAATGGCCATTGGCTGCATGAATAAAATTAATATGAATTCGCATGATCGTGGAGAGCAATAGGGCCATTAAAGTTCCAGTTGACAGTTGTTGAATATTATTTATGTTGTGTATTGCCTTTATTCTGCTTTAGATATTTCTTGGACGCGGACTCTGCGGGATTTCATTGTGCCCTGCTACTTGACGCTGTTGAATATTTATTGTTCCTTGAAGGTTATGTTATTCTGTGCTGCTAATATTCCTCAGAGTCTGAAAACCTTCTGTACAGGTCAACAGCCCTTGGGTTAATACGCCATTGAAATCATTTTTCAGGTCATATTGATGAAATGTATGAGCTAGAATGCCATTCCGTCAAGATGTATATTCTCTAACATAAATTAATGCACGTTTCCAGAACAGAAATACTCCACGACGCCAACGGTGGGAACTCAAAATACCAGGAGATCATTAAGGTTGCCGAAACCTCCCACCAAACAAGGAACAACAGGTGAGTTGCTGTCATCACTACCGGCAGAATCGTGTTAAGTCGATCAAGGTGGGCGAAGTCGATCTCTAGTGTATTCAATCAAATTTCACACTAGTAAGTTATTGATTGGAAGTTGCTCTACTGTATTTGAAGTTCAGAGAAATGAAAAAGAACCGAATCTGCATGGGATCCATACACAATAGCAATGTTGAAAGCATGTTTATGTTCGACCCTGACTATTATATGTCAGGAAACTGTATCATAATGATGGTCATTATAACACTATTTTTCATTAAGAAACAGTTTCTCCCACCAATCACAGATCAAGAAACAGTTGTTTAACCAATTAGATAAGGATAGCGTCACACCTGCGCTGAGTTCCAAGGCCTTCTAATTTAAATTTCACTGCGTTGCCTAGTGTCATAGTGGGGTAATCGAGGAGGCCATGGACAAATACAAGGCATTCTCTGCGTCCCATGCGCTCTGTTCTGTATATAAAACTGGCGAAATCTCGACAGATATTTATGAATATTTATGTTCCAACATAAAATAGTTATAATAATTATCGTCGAACATAAACAGTCGTATACAACTCGCCTATAATGGTAATTAAGACACTCGTAACATACTCGTGTCTTAATTATTGCAATTATAGGCTCGTTGCATAATGTACTATTTCCATTGTTTATTTGGGGTGTATACAGAAGTGCGTTACTTGTAACGTATAGAGGGTTGAGGAGTAAAATTTTCATTTGTTCTCTTCAGTCTGTCAACACAATGAATGGGCAGGGTACCGTACAATATATAAATATGTAAATACACTGCTAGGGCAAATTTAGGATTACGCGTTTCGGCACTCAAGTGGCCATCATCAGATCTTGATCACTGTTTTGTGGTTTAAATTTACACTAAAATAATTATGCTACTGTTGTCATAGCTAATCTTTGGTGTATGTTTTACGATTCACAATGTCAATCTCGTTATATGTTAGGCTTGTTATTAAAGGTTTATGAATTACGTAAGTAAAAAAGTATATACACGTGTGTACAATTTAGAAATGACACAATATAAATACTAAATCAATACAATAAACATCAGCATGCATTAGAACATTCTATTTGCAATGTTTTCTTACTCAGTAGAGCGTCGCCGCTTAGTGGTGTTGTCCCGTCAAACGATCTGCCACTACTGGGGCTGTGAGCTTCGGGGCTCAGTTAAGTCTGCATGACGTCATATGCGACATCTGTTATCGGAGATAGTAGCTAATGCTGGAATGATTTTTCATTATGATTGAACCAAACTAAATGAGGTTAGAATGACTTAAAGAAAAGTGTATGTTATGGATTCTTGGAACTTTGGGGAGTTACGCGTTACGGTAACAAGGGGTAACGCCGTTACCAATCAATGCAGTAACTTTAACGCCGCTACTTTTAAGAATAACGAAGTAACGAAAATGCTCGTTACTTTTCCAAGAGGGAGCGTCAATATCACTGGTGTTTCTCTCTTTATCAATAACATGGATATGTTTTGGGGCTTGGGTAGGTGGGCTCTCATCAGATTAATATGTCATGGCATACATTTACTCTAACTAATGAATAATCAAGTCCAAGATTTATATAAAAATCACAATACACTCATTCGCATTTATTCACTCTTCACATTTACAGGTAAATTAACTCCTAATCACTAACGTCCTTAAAATACTTATCATTATATAATATGCTAAGGTGTATGTTTCACACAACTCAAGCTCCTAAACCAGAGGGAGTTAGATTGTGTGGTTGGTACCCAAATCTTCCAAGTCGTCTCAATAGTACAGGAAAAATCTTGCATTTCTTGAAAAGTCAACGGAAATATATTTGTTTATAAAGTACTTTTATACAAATAAACAAGACGATAGTCACTGGTACAACTGTGTCGCGTACATCCCGCATAGCACTAGGGCCGGGCGGGTAGTCAGTACACATGGGGCACACAAAACCCATAATGCGAGAGATCTCGCACGGGTCTGCTAGTTATTATTATTATTCTCATTCATTCTTATCACGCATTAATTATAATTTATAATTCCTACAATGTATGTTAATATACAACAACAGCAACAACAACAAAGTCAACCCCTGGCATTATACAGCCCATGACGGGCTAAGGCCGACCAAGCGACCGCTGCCCAGCCATTTGGCCTGCAGATATTGGGGTGACGCGTGATCAGCGCGTCGGGTCCCCTCGGCCGTTAATCTTGGTATTCGTGATCGGGGCGCTGTCTCACTGTCAGACAGCTACTCAATTGTCCCCACGAGGCTGAGTGCACCCCGTTCCAACCCTCACGTCAGTTTTAAAATCCCTGACGGAGCCGGGGATCGAACACGGGGCCTCCGGGTGAGAGGCAAACGCGCTACCCCAACACCACGGGGCCGGCTATGTTCTTTTATCATTCTCTAATTCCGCATTGTTCTGACAACTTTAAAATCATAATAACAAATATGCTTTCATCTTATCTGATATCCAAGCCACAAAGCTATATCTCTTATCCCTGCATTATTTTACTCAGAAGATTCACATTAAGCGTTCCTATTTACAGTACAAATTGTCCTCATATCTCGTACTGCAAATTGATACGCTCATCTTATGTCGACACACCAGAAATTAATTTTCGATTCGTAAATTTACAAAAATGTGCATATTGCCAATTCATTTTGTTCTCCCATTTTACTGAATCCACATTTCCGTTCAAATCAAGCCATTGCCCATCGTTACTTCCGACTTGACTTTTCAGTGCTACGCAAGAGCTATCTAGCGGTCAGAAGTGAATTCACTGGCTTATATGACTTTACTATATAGGAGTGCGGAATGTAGGCCATTATTAAGTAACTGTTTTATACAAAAGTAACGACGGGTTACTTTGACATAACGCAACTGTCTGAGGTTTAATAATAACAACGTTTCCTAAACTGGAATGAACTTTTTTTATGAAGTTAGCTCTAATTTTTCCAAGTGTTATGTTACAATTTCTGAAATCGTATACACTTTTACCAATCATAATGAAATATTTCCCAACACTGAGTTGAGAATGTAGTGTGAAACCTCTCAATTGCGGACACTAATCAGACAAAATAATTTGTCCGTATGAGGGAGGTGTCCTTAAATGGGAGGGGTCACAATTTAAAAAACGAAATTGAGTCAAGAGAGAAATAAAAAATTAATATGTACATTATATACTGAACAAAATACAAAACTGTACTATAGTTAGGTTATACACATCTCCAATTACTGTTAATAAAAGCAGAAATGCAGTACACTATTTATAGTACAGTACTTAGAATTTCATGATGATAAATCAGGCAGGTTGGTTTGGCGAGTGAACTTTGCATGATTAAGTCCCTGTTTAAGGAGGTGTAAACAGTAACAGCCAGCCAACCCTTATCAATCTTGCAGCTTACTGACCTGGAAGGTAGACTACTGTATGCAGACTTTAACCTATTCTTCTTAAAAATATGTAGGTCTACGGGAGTACAGTACAGTCTTCAAAGTAGAGATTTTCTCATTATGCAAATTTTACGTTTGAAACTCGAATGATTTTGTCCGAATAATGGAGGTTAAGCAGGCTTTCTGGCCTCAAAGAGCTGTCCTTGTCCGTAACTGAGTGTGTCCGTAAAAGTGAGTTCATTTTATTTGCAGTTAGATATAATTTAATTCGGGACATAAACTTCTGTCCCTATCTAGGGAGTGTCCGCATCAGAGAGGTGTCCGTAAAGAGAGATTTCATGAAAATCCTAGGCACTTCATGAAAAGCCAGCATATAATGTAAAAAGGAATAGTTGCATTACCTGACGCGTTTATTCATTAAGTGACGGACTGATTTAGGCTGATGGTGTAAGAAATGATTTTATATAAATTTATTTTTCCATCTGTCCCACTCTTGTGCAGCCTTATTGGATGGGTACGAGGAGTTCTCTGGTGTTGGCTTCATCAAGGTACACAAGAACCGATCTGTGACATGGGATGGGGCCAATGCCACATGTGTGAGGGAAGGAGCTCAGCTGATGTATGTGGATTCGGACAGGAAGGCTGAGGTCTTTGAAGCACTCTACCTGAAGAACTGGATAAAGTCAAGCACTACCACTGGCAAATATTATGTCATTCATGTCGGCTTCCACGATCGCTATAGAAAGGGCGAATATATTACAGTGCTGGGTAAGAGCTTCCTTTTGGTATTGTTGTTTCATTTTGGGGTTTGTGGCATCATGGTCATGGGTCCTGTGTACTTAGGCACGCGCATAATCTATCTGTTATTGTCATTTCTGTACAAGTGTAATTGGAGCTATGATTTGTGAGGAGATGGCTGTGACGTTGGTAGGTTCTTAAGTTTAGGGGCTGCGACAACGCGGCTGTGACGTTAAGTTAAGAGATAGTAATCTCAGAATTTGTCTAAATTAATGTTGATGTTGATTCATTCAGGGGCTTTGCGACATCGTGGTCATGTAACCCCGTGTACTTGCGTGTGTGTGGATTTGTCTGATAACCTGTGTTATTGTGATGGCTGTATTAGTGTGTGTGTAGTTGTAATTTAGATAATAATACTGTACGGTATGGCCTCGGGTGCCGGGTGCAAGCTTTGTTATTTGACACCCAGAGGATTGGGAAGGAGACAGCCGTAGCCTTAATTTTGTCCTTGTACGAAGCTAAATTATAGGTTAGATCTGACTAACACTCTTAGGTTTCAACGTTCGTCGCCAGGAGCCGACTGCAGTGGCATTTAGTAACCAAGTTGTCGTTGGTGGTGGCGTTTGGTAGCAAAAGTAGGAACTACTTGAAAATTGAATCTCTGCAGTCCTTAGGCTATTTGAATTAAAAACAAATATCACACACTAATAGAGCAGTCACAATTAACTCCGGTTATCAGACAGATTCTACACACACCCAAAGTACACGGGGCTACATGACCGCGTTGTCGCAGCCCCTAAGCTGAGGAACCAACGAATCTTTATTTTGTCCGGATTAAAAGTGACAGATCACAGAAAGTCCCTTGTAAAATGACTGAGGTGGGAATAACTTCTTCAGTTATTATACAGTACGGTGTATGTGAAGTTTTGAAGTCATTCTATCATTGTTGCCTGTACGAACTATCAATTTATACTTTTCAATCAGTCAATACGCTGTTAATAATATTATTAATGCTGATGTTATTAATATTATTCCCCCCTTTTAATTTACAGTATGTAACATTTTCAGCAATAGTGTGTTGTTATAAATACACTGTAGTATCAAATTGGGCAAAAAGCGTGTTGATCAACCGAAAACGATATGATAGTCCTCAGTTATACTCAAGGGGTTGAGCTTACCACGTTCCAGCCCTCAGGCCAGATTTAAATTCCTTGGCAGAGCTGGGAATTGTGCCTGGTATCTCAGTGATGGCAGCTAGAATGTTAGTTTCTACTCCATACACTACAGTACGTACGGTCACTAACTTCGTTTTATTTGATATTTTTAGCCTATTTTCATTTTATGAAAAAAAAAATACGCTTAGGAGATCACCTTTTGTTCGTGTCTGTGTGCGTATGTGTGTCCCCCTCTTATAACATCTAAACAGCTGGAGCGATTTCAATAATTAGGTAAGGTCATAGCAACATTTTAGCCGACCCCGACCTTGCCCTTCAAATTATTTTACGTCTCACCATTCCAACATGGCGGCTGTGCGAAATACTTCACCAGCATTCAATATCTCCGGTACTATTACCGATATCACCCTGAAGTTCTTTACGGTGATAAAGGGAACTACTGGAAGTTCACCTATGAGACTTTGGAAAACCTGGTAACTACAAAACTAACATGGCGGCCAAGCGAAGTTAAGACTTTTAAATAGACGTTGCTCGCGATTCAACCAACCAAACGTAATGAAACTTGGTAAAGTATATGTTCATACACATTGTAATGCACCGACATCTAATTTCGTTCAATTGTTTACATAACCTTAAGATGGCGGCTGTGCGAAATATTTCACCGGCATTCTATATCTCCGAAACTATTACTGATATCACCCTGAAATTTTGTACGAAGATAAAGGGCACTACTAAAAGTTCATCTATTAGACTTTCAAAAACCTGTTAACTTCAAAACGAACATGGCGGCCAAGCTAAGTTGAAAGTTTTAAATCGACACTTCTCGCGATTCAATCATCCAAACGCAATGAAACGTGGTACAGAATATGTTTATACACATTGTAATTCACTGGCATTTAATTTAGTTCAATTGTTTACATAACCTCAAGATGTTGGCTGTGAGAATTTTAAAATTAATTTTTTATTTCTTGTGTCGTAAACATGCGATCGATGTGAAAGTTTGCATAATGAACCTACGCAATCATTTTCCTCTAATGGTAGATAACTCTATGACCTATACATATAACAATCCAATATGGCAACCATCCGAAATATTTAGACGGTTCTCAATATCTATGAATCTATTACAGCAATTAAACTGAAACTTTGTATGTTGATAGAGCCAATTAACATAAGTAGGATATATGAAAATAGGCTTTAGTTCTTCACGGAACTACTTGTTATTTATATTAGGCCTACATTTAATTTTTGGCACTTACCTATAAATTTTAAAATTCCAAATTTGTGGAATAACTGTGTTCGAAGGGGCAGATGACCTTGATGTTTAGACCCTTAAGATAACCATCACCAGCAATACCACACAATGCTCCGGTACGCAATGTTGCAGGTACTCCTGTGGACGAGATACGGTGGGCACCAGGTCAGCCTACAGGTGTTGAGGGTAACTGTGGAACAGCACGATTTGATGGGATGATGTACGTCAGCAGGTGTGATTTGCTGAGCTTCTTCATTTGCGAGAAACAAATGCTGTCATGAGAGAAAAGTTACTAGAAATAAAGGTTACCAACTGTTCGGATTTTCAATTATTTTGATCGGGAGGCAAATTTAACCTTTCAAAACTGTCTGCCACTCGAATACATATCTGCAATATTAGCAATCTGATAGTGTAGAAATTTATGGTTCCAAATTACTCAAGCAGTTCAGTAATGTCAAGAATAATGTTGAAAAGCTTCAACTTTGCTAAAAGTTCTCCTGCTTTCAAAAATACAAGGAATTGAACAATACTTTTCTGAACTTTTGAACATTTGTCAGTTTTTATTTATCATTCCAGCAGTACCTAAATTGCTTTCATGAGTGTTCAATGGATAAATAAAGGAGCTGTTTGTTGACAGAGTCAATGAGAGGAATGTTACTAGAGTGGAGAGAGCACGAGAAGGCGAATGAGTGCGCGAGCATTCTGCGCACAGTGAGACAGAAGCATTTACTGCGATGTCACCAGATAGCACGCGCTAGGTTCGACACTTACTTAGCTATTCTCTCCTGACATTTGGCAACACGCCATGAACTGCAATCAGTAATAGAAACTACCACTACTCCTATTGGGTGGCGAATACTGTACGTCCTCCGCGCAGCTAGTGTGCGCCCGCATTCTTGTGTGTTCCTCACTCTAGGACCAGGTGACGTCATACTTGTGGCAGCTAGTGTGCGCCCGCATTCTTGTGTGTTCCTCACTCTAGGACCAGGTGACGTCATACTTGTGCGCTGCTAGTGTGCGCCCGCATTCTTGTGTGTTCCTCACTCTAGGACCAGGTGACGTCATACTTGTGCGCAGCTAGTGTGCGCCCGCATTCTTGTGTGTTCCTCACTCTAGGACCAGGTGACGTCATATTTGTGCACTGCTAGTGTGCGCCGGCATTCTTGTGTGTTCCTCACTCTAGGACCAGGTGACGTCATACTTGTGCGCAGCTAGTGTGCGCCCGCATTATTGTGTGTTCCTCACTCTAATAACAGGTGACGTCATACTTGTGCGCAGCTAGTGTGCGCCCGCATTCTTGTGTGTTCCTCACTCTAGGGGAAGGTGACGTCATACTTGTGCACAGCAATTGTGCGCCCGCCTTCTTGTGTGCTCCTGTCTCTAGGGGAAGGTGACGTCATACTTGTGCACAGCTAGTGTGCGCCCGCCTTCTTGTGTGCTCCTGTCTCTAGGAGAAGGTGACGTCATACTTGTGCACAGCTAGTGTGCGCCCGCCTTCCTGTGTGCTCCTGTCTCTAGGAGAAGGTGACGTCATACTTGTGCACAGCTAGTGTGCGCCCGCCTTCTTGTGTGCTCCTGTCTCTAGGAGAAGGTGACGTCATACTTGTGCACAGCTAGTGTGCGCCCGTCTTCTTGTGTGCTCCTGTCTCTAGGAGAAGGTGACGTCATACTTGTGCGCAGCTAGTGTGCGCCCGCCTTCCTGTGTGCTCCTGTCTCTAGGGGAAGGTGACGTCATACTTGTGTGCAGCTAGTGTGCGCCCACCTTCTTGTGTGCTCCTGTCTCTAGGAGAAGGTGACGTCATACTTGTGCACAGCTAGTGTGCGCCCGCCTTCTTGTGTGCTCCTCATGGTGTATTCTTTGGAATACACGGTAAGATAGAGTAAGCTTTTGCTTCTCTTTGCTATAGTTCATTCCTTCCTTTTTCTCAAACAGCAACAGTGATCTTCTGATTTCTCCTTGTTGGTTATGTCTCTCATGTTACCTGTGAGTCTTTTCTAGAGATATATCTCCCATGACCCACCTAGCGTCATCTAGCAGCGAATCTCTGAAGTTCCTCAATTCTTCCCTGTACAAGAGGTCTTCCTTATCAATCTAGCCACCAGATCTCGTCGCCATCGCCAGCTATCATCTTCGTGATCAAGAGAACTTCGTCTAGTTTTTCACCCTCCAGGCTGCGCTAGTGTTGCCTGCTATCAACTCTTTGAAGATCATTTCATCAAGAGAAATTAACGTTTCAATTTTGGTTATTCTTATATGTATTCCTTTTGTCTCCTACCCCTACTCTTTTCCCTTCCCTGGTCCATCCTTGCTTCGTTGAGCGTGTCTCACTTGTACGTCGGAAGTCGACCCCGTCAGTTAGAGCTCCACTAAAGCTCGCCTCCTCAACTCGAGAGGCAAACTTTTAAATTCTACGCCATGTTAGAATTTTAGTATCAACCGTCGAAGGGAACATCGTCTTCGCCATGAATCAAAGCTAAGTACGACGTTTACGTTCTTCAACTTATTTTAATTGATTTTAAATAGCTACATGCTTTTTAATGATCATTTGATAGGCAGTGTGAGATTTCTATATTTGGGGCAATACTCATCCTTCGCGGGATTTTCTATGTTGGGTTTGTCTATCTAAGCCAATCTTAACAGGAAGCAGCATTTCTTATGCTTATTAAATGAGAGATTTTCTCACAACGTGGTATACCATTAAATTACCCACTGTCTATAAAATACTTAGCTCGTTCCACCGCTGGACTAACTTTTGCCCTATTCTTCAGTCATGATTGCTCTGGAACCTTCCAGAATCTGCACTCTATCTACCAGTTATACTGTCATGTATTTTCCACTCACATATGGGAATACTTTTTCAAACTAAGGAATCTTCCTTATGAACTACTAATCAATATCTAATTTTTCTTCCTCCGTTGGGATTTTCTCTGGCGCATTCAACTATAATCTACAACTTTCTCAAGCAATAGACTCTCGCATATCTATTGTAATTAGTTATTTTCCATCATTGCAATAACTTTCTTTGCCATAAACTTTTTGTGCTACTACAGTGAACTTTTCAACTATATTAACAGACTATAGTGAAATCAGTGCTTGTTCAACCTTTCATCCGCGTCGCGTTCGTCCGAATACAATAAATACGGCCATGAACACTTTTCCACAATCCCATTTGATCTTTCCCAAACCCTTTACTAACAAACCAAAATAATAAAATTGCTCCTTTAGGTCTTTTTTCAATGAGGTGTCACTCTCAATAAGTGCCCTCCCTCTCTTGCTTTATGTACAAAGAATTAATGTCTGTAAAACTTCGTGTCCAGTACACGCCTTAAATTATATCGTTTCTCCTTTCAAATTAGGGAATACA
This sequence comes from Meconema thalassinum, assembly GCA_946902985.2. Classification (NCBI taxonomy): domain Eukaryota; kingdom Metazoa; phylum Arthropoda; class Insecta; order Orthoptera; family Tettigoniidae; genus Meconema; species Meconema thalassinum. Next base: position 223,976,780 of record OX336391.1, read on the forward strand.
ATTCTTTCAACTCATAAGTGAGTTATCTCTAGGTTTCACGAAAGGGAAACTTGCCCCAATTGTCTCGTGATCCCTACTTAAACATAGGAGTTCTAGAAACTTCCTTTCGATTTTTCTCTTCAGGTTTCACAATAAGTGACCTGCCCTATTTGTATAATCATTAAAAGTAATTCAGCATCAATACAAGAAGTTATAGAAACTTCTATTTTATTCTTCCTGCTTTTTGTTGTTGTTACTTTCGAAGTTGTTCCTCTTTCTAAGATATTTACCTAGAAATTCTTAAAGTACACACCTTGTACTTGATTTATTGTCTAACTTTAATTACGTTAGCTATCTTTATATTTTTCATTTATTATCTTCGTCATTTCAAAATCTTACGAAGATTTTAAAGCATATAAAAGGTTTGAAACCAAAAGAATTGTTATTGCCTGGCGCAAGCTTTAGATGTTTTCGGAGGTCTGCGACCCCAATTGTTTATAGAAATCAAAATTATATATTTGTTACAAAACTACTACCCAACATTGTTAAATAAATTCAAGATTTCTCTTTGGCTTTATCATTTCTCTAACATAACGGTTAGGCAAGATCCTGTCTTACTTGACTCTTCCCACTTAATGCAAATACATCTATTGATAGAGCTTTCACCACTTGTTGCATTTGAGCAAGAACTCTTAGTTGATAACTTAGTAAAGTCTCTCTTAGATTTAATAGCAAATTCTTACTGGCCAGTAAGGCAAGCATAGCTCGCTACGCCAGCTTCCTGCTTGTGGAGATTCTCTCCAACACTTATGGTTGGTTTTTCAAAATATAAGTGTTTCTCATTGTCTAAAATTTAGACGGGGCCTTGCTGGGTAAAAGCTTAGCCATTTCCAAATGCAACTATTGGTATACTTACTGTACCCGATACCTATTTTAGGCTATCGGCTACGCCAGCTGACATTAAGCTGTAGTTGAAGTTTTGGGAAGCATTCAGATAAGATAGCGCATCGATCGCGTCAAGAAGAAAGCCAAGATGACGTAGGAGGTCAAGAATCAAGGAGGCATTGAAATCTGTGAGAAGATAGAATTATTAATAAAGATGTGAAGCTTTATTGAAATGTATATGGGATTATAATAAGTTAAAACAACTTAGAAGAGTATATATGACATGAATTATATGTGGAAATAATTTTATGGAAATAAGTTATTGTATAACAGAACAGCCGAGAGGAGTCGGGTTCGAGACTATCTTCGTGACGTGGGAGCACTGTGGTGGGGGAGAATCAGCCACGTGCCGCTCGGAACTCATAAGCTGGGACGCAGCGCTTAGCAGTTCAGTTAGGCTCAACGAGGCGAGCAGTACAGAGCAGTCCTATAGCACAGCGAGACGGGCATTGAAGGTCACGCAACACACGTAAGCCGTCACGGCAAGTGTAGGCGACTTTTCTCGCATCACCGAGCAACAGAGGCCGAGCGGGTCATCGATCCAGCCGGGCTAGCCGAGAGGACAATTGTGGATAGCCGGGGTATTTCAAAACCGCACTGATCGCATATGAAGACTTTGTTTCAAGCTTCATTTCGACGTTGTTCGAACACAGGCTTTCACATTTAACATTATAACCATGCTGTTATATAATACATTCAAAGCGACTTTTTACTATTTCAAGTAAACTGAATGTTTAGCATAGGCTCTGATGAACATTACAGCGTGCATTTATAAGATTTTTATCTTATGCCATTTTCATGGATTACAAATTATAGACAGATACAGGGTGTATCGTAATCTGGAACACTATCTAGTAAAATTTTTATTTTACTCAAGTAGAACTTTGCAGTAAGTTGAGAGAGGACTTACAATTCTCAAACTGAACATTTATCGGAACAGTGGCGTATATTAGAAGAATAGTAGGGGGTCCGCTGTTACCATGAACTTTTCGAGAAGGAGTTGGACGATATCCGCTATGGGTAATTCGAGGTTCAACATGATCGAGTAAACGTGAATAGAGACAAGATGGCACCACAGAGCGATGGATTCGGTTCCTGACGAGAGGAGTCCAACAGCTGATTCGCTTGGGATTTCGAAGGAAATCATCATTTCATGGATGAAATGATATTCACGCCGATCTTACGAGAAATCTTTAGGTAGGGAAAATCGACGATCTTGGAAATTATATTACAACTGATAATGAAAGGTATTGTAAGAGTTCTATCTACCTGATACGATTATTTTCATGAATACTGGGCACACATGTATATTTTTCTAATAGGAGTGATTTGATTATTAAGACATGGTTTGAATTTATATACTTCGAATTTGCTAGAATATGGAGTGACCATATGATATGGCAGGCATCATTAATCGATATTCTCACCGTTGTTTGACTTTATTAAGAAGATGTTTGGTCTTATAGACATTTTTCCAGCTAGGATATTTTTCATGGATAGTTTTTTTTGTTTAACGAGTATTTCTAACTCGTGATCTGCAATTGATTATCAGAAACTACTTCGTCAGTTCATTGCATACTAGCGAGTGTGTATTATTCATCAGTAGGGATTTTTTCCATTGGATTGTTTGGAGATATTAAGAAGTTATTCACTTTAGTGAATGAACGTCGCTTTTATATGACAACTAGAAACTTGTTGATTCCTTTCTGGTACATTCACTCATATAGTCCACGAGATGGGGTCTGTCGTATTTATACGATTGTATGGTGGTACTCGCCTTACCCATCGTTTAGGGAACTATCATCCAAGTCGACGGGGCGAGGTCCTTCGTATTTATACGATTGCACGGTGGTTACACATCTTACTCGCCATTGAGGAACTCATTTTATCATCCGAATGTACACGAGATGTAAGTGAATTAAACAAGGAACTACTAGTCACATATCAGTCGAAATTTTGTTAAATAAAGTAACGATAAATGTCAACAGGATTGCATTTAGTAATTCTTGTTTGCCAATCCAATATTTTGTTGCTATACTCTTTTGAGAGTAATTTCAGTTTAACAGCTATTACAGCTGATGCTTTGATGATTTTTATAATTGTGTTTGATACCTTTGAGAAGGATTTAAAGTAATTTAATCTTGTAAGATTAATCATTAATGGTCATAATTATTTTAAGGCAGATCAGTATTGCAGATTTTGATATGAGAGATTATAGCACATTGGTGTTTTTCTACGATGTGAGTTATGAAACTTGTGAAAGAGAATTTATGCTATTTGAAAGCAAATATTAAATTACTGAAGTAATGTTTTTCCAATTGTTTAAGAAGTTGTCTAGATATGATCAGAGTAATTACAGTCATTGGAGATTATGTGCGTTAATAATTTGAAGCCATTTATATATTTTGTAGATCATGCAACGTGGTTAAGAGAAGTTTGTGATAGGCATTTTGTGGAATTTGCCATTTGATAGTTGCAACGTTGATAATGTATTTTGAAGGCGGACATGAGGTCGTCGTACCCAGTCTAGCGTATTTGTTGAGATTCATGCTGTATGTGCTGAATATTTATGGAGTTTTTGTAGTAATTCTTATATTCAAATGTGATATTTGGAATATTGAAGAAATATAATGTCGTTGTGGATAGTTAGATCCAACGTGATGTCGTGGAGACAATAATATTTTGGCATGATAATTAAATACGAGATATAACTTGGAAGTAATAAAACTGTAAGACAACGTTCTATAAACCCTATTAAGCAATTTGTTAGGAAATTAAACAAATAAATGAAGTTTATAATACAAGATTTTCTGAAAATAATAATTAATGAAATAATAATCTGAGATTTAAGCATATTAACGATCTGACCTAATGAAATAAAAATCAGAATGACTAGATGAAATAATAAAATTAAATAACCAGATGATTGAAATTTAAATAAGTTGATAAATTAAATTTTGAAATAAATCGATGAATTAAATAAGTGGATGAATTAAAGATTGAATTAATTAAACTGATTGAAATAAATTATTAGACGATTGTAATGATGATGAATAACTGAATTAGAAGGTGATGATTAATTAAAGAAGCTGATGATTAATGAATTTATATGAAATTAAATAAATTTAATTGAGAGATGATTCGAAGGAATTGCAACTTGAAATGTGAATTTAAATGATGTAATGGTGATGAATTAACGATTCTGACAGGAATATTTGGAATTTTGAAGTGAGAATTAATGTGAGAAATATTTAATTTGATAATAATGATGAGGATGACCAATGAGAATTTGAATTTTCTGTAATTCACAGATAAGAGATTAATGACGATGTAAATAATGTAAATTAATTAGTCAATGTTTAGGAACATTTGATTAACATGTTCTACGTTCAAATTATACCATGCAAACCATAATTTATGTGATATTTAACATGAGTGATTATTATATGTGTATGTTTAGGCAGATTAGTAACTTAATTAAATCCACATTGATGTTAAATTAAAGAGAATTAGGTCTCAGGTTTCACAAATGTCAGTGACGAAAGACATAGTGCGACAGTGATCCTGAGAACCCAAGAGAACTTTATACATTTTTCTTGATAAGTGGATTGAAATAATTTTGCATTAGAAAGGAGATGGTTCGATTTTTGGACAATGACAATTTAACTTTGCATTCGACCATACTCTTAGGTAGGATTTATATTTAAAATGTCTGTCTGACTTTCAAAGTAAAATAAATTTGTTTTTATCTTAGTTGTGATCTGATGATGGTGTGATGTTCCTTTTTCTTTCCTTGTCTTGAGTAAGGCTTATCCGGAAAGGAAGTGGTTTTGCTAGGAATTCAGTTGATGGCGCCCATTTATATTTGAATTATTTTTATTAACTTAAGCCCGTAACGACCCTAGAGATACTTTGTCTCGTGAAACCCACTGCTTTTTCAAGAACTCAGCTGAATTTCCGACACATTCCTTATTTGACTAGAGGTTCATTTAACTCCGCTCTGTCCTGGAACTCCAGGGATGTGATGTTATAGCAGATGGGTCATCGCATCCCCAGGACGAACGGGTACAGAGAGAGAGGGAGAATTGGCTTTATCCAACTAGTGGGGCTTTTCGATTTTGTTAATTCTATGGAATCACATCAGATTTAGATTACTGAGAGATTGATCTCAAGTTCATTTAAGTGTGTTACAAAATTTATTATACTTAGTCAGACAATGTACTTGTGTGCCCAATCCAGTGTTCATGTTAATCGTATTAGTAATATCATGTTAGTTATAAGATATTTTTCCCTATACCCAAGTGAATGCAGGAATTGAGACATTGCGATGTGTTGTTGTCTAACGTCTCTATATAATTCTATATTGAAATATAATTATGTTGCCAGAGGATTTAGCGAAGGTGTTAGGAGAGTTACAGACGGGTATGTCTGGAATTGCAGAAACCATTTCTAAGATGGAAACTGAAGTTAAAGAACAAATTAATAATTCAGAAGCTAGATTAGAAGCTAAATGTAAAGAGAATGTAAAATCATTACAGGCTAGTAATGAAGAGAATTTAAAATTGTTACAGGCTAGTAACGAAGGTAATCTAAACGATAATTTGAAATCATTAGAGACTAGACTACAGTCAAATAGCAAAGATGAGTTGATGTTATTAGAAACTAGGCTACAGTCAAATAGCAAAGATGAGTTGATGTTATTAGAGACTAGGCTACAGTCAAATAGTGAAGACAATTTTAAGTCACTGGAAGAGAAATTGCAGTCTCGTAGTGAAGAAACTAATACTGAATTAGAAAATAAGTTAACCAGATTAGAGAATAGTTTAACTTTGAAGAACAATGAGATGTTGAAAACTTTACAATTAGACATCATTGCAGTAAACATGAAAGGAGAGGAAAATGTTCAGATATTAAGGAAAAATATTATCGAGTTAGAAAGTAGAGGGGAAGAAAATATTTTTACTTTAAGAACAGACGTTATGACCATACAGAAAGACATTAAGTCAGATGTATCGAAGTTGAGATTCGACATCGATGGTTTAGTGGCAGATGTAGGAAAAATTCAAGATTGGTCTACCGAAGTATCTTTCGAGACTAAGATTAAGGGTCTAGAAACAAGTCTAGGTAACGAAATAAAAGATTTGAAGACAGTAATTGGGACCATTAAAGATGAAGTCTTGGGAGAGGTCAATTCTAATATAAAGTCGTTAGAAAATCAATTGCAGAAGGATATTAGAAAGATAGACGACGATATAGAGCAAAAGGTTAACGAAAACTTAACTTTATTTAAAAATAGAGTCGGAGCAATTGTTGAGGAACGCTATAATGAGGTCGATGCCGAAGCAAAAGAGAAACGGGACGGGTTAGATGAAAAATTAATCGCAGGTATGGCAAACTTAGAAGTTAGGTTTACGGAAAGCAAGGAAGCGATGAAATTAGATTCAACACTATTAAGAACAGATGTTGATCTGTTGAAAGAACAAGTCGCGTTAGTGAAGAACACGTGCGAAGGAAAGATTGACAAGTTGAGGAACGATCTAGACGAAAGTAACAAGACGCAGGACGTTACATCGTTGGATGAGTTGAAGACTCAGGTCAAGAGATTAGCAGAAGACAGGATGACTAAACTAGAATCCATAGTTAACAGTTTTACCAGTCATAATGTGACATCAGGGGAAACATTGATGATTCAAACAGCGATAGACCGCAGTATGACGAATCAAGACACGAGCATGGTAGAAGACCGTCAAATGCAACCGAATGTGACATTCGAAAGGGTCAGTTCAACCCCGCAGGAGAATCCAAGTTCGAGTAGGAGTACGTCGAGTCCAAGTGAACGATATTCAGGTCCAGTCACAATTATAAGGAACCTAGATGACAAACCGAGAAAGTTTTCGGGAAATACAGGTGTTACACCAGTAGAATTTCTGCGAGATATTCGAGACTACATGGCGGAACACAGGGTAGCCAAAGAAAGAGAGCTAAGGATAGTAGAACGCGCCTTAGATGGATCTGCACTTACGTGGTTTAGAGCGTTCAGAAGCAACTTTGCGAACATGGAGCAATTTGCCATGGCTTTCTTGAGGAGATTCTGGAGTGCCGAGGATCAACTCAACGTAAGAGCGGAGATGTACTCTAAACGCTATTCTACGTCACATCCGACGCATTACGCCAACTACTTCACGTCACAGCTGGCTAAATTACAGTTCCTTATTCCTCCATTGCCAGAAGAAGAGCTTTTGCAAGCTATAGCGCGACAGTTACCGATAGAGGTACAGCGATCTTTGATAGCATCGGGAGCCAATACGCTGGAACATTATGATGATATATTGAGGCGATTGGATTATACGAGCGCACAGGTTACACCGAGAAGTAATCGAAACGACAACAGAAACACGCAAGAAGTAAACGCGGTAGTCGTGGACAATGCAGTTCAAACGGATAGAAGGGATTCCTGGGAAAACCGACGGAACGATGGGAATCGAGGAAACATCCGTAATGAAAGAGGAAATGATCGATATAGAGGACCATATGAAAGGCCATACGATCAAGAAGCGAGAGATAACCGGTATAGGAATTATAACCAAAATTCCAGGTATCAGGACAGGAATCGGTATAATAACAGATATCGGGGAAGGAATAACTGGAACCAAGGTCAACAGTTTAATGGAAACGACCGACAGGAAGGCCGAAGAAACGATCATAACGACAGAAGGGAAAATCGTGGACATGAAAGGTCAAGACAAGAGGATAGACAGCCTAGTGCACCACTCGAAGAGACAGTGAGAGGTGTCAATCGAGCCAGCACAAGTGAAGAAAGAAGGAATAAACGTCAGAATAACACAGAATCAAGACGTTAATGTTAATCATTGGAAATCATCATTATAGAGAGTCAGAAAGTACCATCATGCTGAGTAAAGGAAATTGTAGAGCTATCGTGTACATGTATAATATATTGAATGCCTGAGAGTGTATTTTTTTTTTCAATCCTGATAAAAAAAAAAGGAGATGTACGGGAGAGATGTACCCGATACCTATTTTAGGCTATCGGCTACGCCAGCTGACATTAAGCTGTAGTTGAAGTTTTGGGAAGCATTCAGATAAGATAGCGCATCGATCGCGTCAAGAAGAAAGCCAAGATGACGTAGGAGGTCAAGAATCAAGGAGGCATTGAAATCTGTGAGAAGATAGAATTATTAATAAAGATGTGAAGCTTTATTGAAATGTATATGGGATTATAATAAGTTAAAACAACTTAGAAGAGTATATATGACATGAATTATATGTGGAAATAATTTTATGGAAATAAGTTATTGTATAACAGAACAGCCGAGAGGAGTCGGGTTCGAGACTATCTTCGTGACGTGGGAGCACTGTGGTGGGGGAGAATCAGCCACGTGCCGCTCGGAACTCATAAGCTGGGACGCAGCGCTTAGCAGTTCAGTTAGGCTCAACGAGGCGAGCAGTACAGAGCAGTCCTATAGCACAGCGAGACGGGCATTGAAGGTCACGCAACACACGTAAGCCGTCACGGCAAGTGTAGGCGACTTTTCTCGCATCACCGAGCAACAGAGGCCGAGCGGGTCATCGATCCAGCCGGGCTAGCCGAGAGGACAATTGTGGATAGCCGGGGTATTTCAAAACCGCACTGATCGCATATGAAGACTTTGTTTCAAGCTTCATTTCGACGTTGTTCGAACACAGGCTTTCACATTTAACATTATAACCATGCTGTTATATAATACATTCAAAGCGACTTTTTACTATTTCAAGTAAACTGAATGTTTAGCATAGGCTCTGATGAACATTACAGCGTGCATTTATAAGATTTTTATCTTATGCCATTTTCATGGATTACAAATTATAGACAGATACAGGGTGTATCGTAATCTGGAACACTATCTAGTAAAATTTTTATTTTACTCAAGTAGAACTTTTCAGTAAGTTGAGAGAGGACTTACAATTCTCAAACTGAACATTTATCGGAACAGTGGCGTATATTAGAAGAAGAGTAGGGGGTCCGCTGTTACCATGAACTTTTCGAGAAGGAGTTGGACGATATCCGCTATGGGTAATTCGAGGTTCAACATGATCGAGTAAACGTGAATAGAGACAAGATGGCACCACAGAGCGATGGATTCGGTTCCTGACGAGAGGAGTCCAACAGCTGATTCGCTTGGGATTTCGAAGGAAATCATCATTTCATGGATGAAATGATATTCACGCCGATCTTACGAGAAATCTTTAGGTAGGGAAAATCGACGATCTTGGAAATTATATTACAACTGATAATGAAAGGTATTGTAAGAGTTCTATCTACCTGATACGATTATTTTCATGAATACTGGGCACACATGTATATTTTTCTAATAGGAGTGATTTGATTATTAAGACATGGTTTGAATTTATATACTTCGAATTTGCTAGAATATGGAGTGACCATATGATATGGCAGGCATCATTAATCGATATTCTCACCGTTGTTTGACTTTATTAAGAAGATGTTTGGTCTTATAGACATTTTTCCAGCTAGGATATTTTTCATGGATAGTTTTTTTTGTGTAACGAGTATTTCTAACTCGTGATCTGCAATTGATTATCAGAAACTACTTCGTCAGTTCATTGCATACTAGCGAGTGTGTATTATTCATCAGTAGGGATTTTTTCCATTGGATTGTTTGGAGATATTAAGAAGTTATTCACTTTAGTGAATGAACGTCGCTTTTATATGACAACTAGAAACTTGTTGATTCCTTTCTGGTACATTCACTCATATAGTCCACGAGATGGGGTCTGTCGTATTTATACGATTGTATGGTGGTACTCGCCTTACCCATCGTTTAGGGAACTATCATCCAAGTCGACGGGGCGAGGTCCTTCGTATTTATACGATTGCACGGTGGTTACACATCTTACTCGCCATTGAGGAACTCATTTTATCATCCGAATGTACACGAGATGTAAGTGAATTAAACAAGGAACTACTAGTCACATATCAGTCGAAATTTTGTTAAATAAAGTAACGATAAATGTCAACAGGATTGCATTTAGTAATTCTTGTTTGCCAATCCAATATTTTGTTGCTATACTCTTTTGAGAGTAATTTCAGTTTAACAGCTATTACAGCTGATGCTTTGATGATTTTTATAATTGTGTTTGATACCTTTGAGAAGGATTTAAAGTAATTTAATCTTGTAAGATTAATCATTAATGGTCATAATTATTTTAAGGCAGATCAGTATTGCAGATTTTGATATGAGAGATTATAGCACATTGGTGTTTTTCTACGATGTGAATTATGAAACTTGTGAAAGAGAATTTATGCTATTTGAAAGCAAATATTAAATTACTGAAGTAATGTTTTTCCAATTGTTTAAGAAGTTGTCTAGATATGATCAGAGTAATTACAGTCATTGGAGATTATGTGCGTTAATAATTTGAAGCCATTTATATATTTTGTAGATCATGCAACGTGGTTAAGAGAAGTTTGTGATAGGCATTTTGTGGAATTTGCCATTTGATAGTTGCAACGTTGATAATGTATTTTGAAGGCGGACATGAGGTCGTCGTACCCAGTCTAGCGTATTTGTTGAGATTCATGCTGTATGTGCTGAATATTTATGGAGTTTTTGTAGTAATTCTTATATTCAAATGTGATATTTGGAATATTGAAGAAATATAATGTCGTTGTGGATAGTTAGATCCAACGTGATGTCGTGGAGACAATAATATTTTGGCATGATAATTAAATACGAGATATAACTTGGAAGTAATAAAACTGTAAGACAACGTTCTATAAACCCTATTAAGCAATTTGTTAGGAAATTAAACAAATAAATGAAGTTTATAATACAAGATTTTCTGAAAATAATAATTAATGAAATAATAATCTGAGATTTAAGCATATTAACGATCTGACCTAATGAAATAAAAATCAGAATGACTAGATGAAATAATAAAATTAAATAACCAGATGATTGAAATTTAAATAAGTTGATAAATTAAATTTTGAAATAAATCGATGAATTAAATAAGTGGATGAATTAAAGATTGAATTAATTAAACTGATTGAAATAAATTATTAGACGATTGTAATGATGATGAATAACTGAATTAGAAGGTGATGATTAATTAAAGAAGCTGATGATTAATGAATTTATATGAAATTAAATAAATTTAATTGAGAGATGATTCGAAGGAATTGCAACTTGAAATGTGAATTTAAATGATGTAATGGTGATGAATTAACGATTCTGACAGGAATATTTGGAATTTTGAAGTGAGAATTAATGTGAGAAATATTTAATTTGATAATAATGATGAGGATGACCAATGAGAATTTGAATTTTCTGTAATTCACAGATAAGAGATTAATGACGATGTAAATAATGTAAATTAATTAGTCAATGTTTAGGAACATTTGATTAACATGTTCTACGTTCAAATTATACCATGCAAACCATAATTTATGTGATATTTAACACGAGTGATTATTATATGTGTATGTTTAGGCAGATTAGTAACTTAATTAAATCCACATTGATGTTAAATTAAAGAGAATTAGGTCTCAGGTTTCACAAATGTCAGTGACGAAAGACATAGTGCGACAGTGATCCTGAGAACCCAAGAGAACTTTATACATTTTTCTTGATAAGTGGATTGAAATAATTTTGCATTAGAAAGGAGATGGTTCGATTTTTGGACAATGACAATTTAACTTTGCATTCGACCATACTCTTAGGTAGGATTTATATTTAAAATGTCTGTCTGACTTTCAAAGTAAAATAAATTTGTTTTTATCTTAGTTGTGATCTGATGATGGTGTGATGTTCCTTTTTCTTTCCTTGTCTTGAGTAAGGCTTATCCGGAAAGGAAGTGGTTTTGCTAGGAATTCAGTTGATGGCGCCCATTTATATTTGAATTATTTTTATTAACTTAAGCCCGTAACGACCCTAGAGATACTTTGTCTCGTGAAACCCACTGCTTTTTCAAGAACTCAGCTGAATTTCCGACACATTCCTTATTTGACTAGAGGTTCATTTAACTCCGCTCTGTCCTGGAACTCCAGGGATGTGATGTTATAGCAGATGGGTCATCGCATCCCCAGGACGAACGGGTACATTACCAAATTATCCCCAAAGGTATAATTGCTTTATCCCTATCCTTCTTGGAAGCATTTAGTCGCTCTTTAGGAATTCTACAATTTCAAAAACTAAAATATCAAAGCCGATTCAAATTATTGGCATTCTTCAAATTACTTGTTTAGAAACAAACTCCTTTGAGCAGATACACAATAAATATGTTACTCTTTGTCTTGCCAGACCATCACCCTTCCCCATAGTAGGCATATGTATGCTTGAGAGGGAATACACTAAAGCAGCTTTCTCGAGAACAGCCCAAGTTCCAGCTGCGTTTCCCGTTAGCTTCGCCCAGGTCCCTACCCACTTTAGGTATCGGAGAGCGGATTTGCAGTGGCAGTTGCCTTTGAGCATATTTAAAGTTAAACTTATAACTTCTGTAGGACTCTCGTCCTATTTCTCCATCCTTTTTCTCCAGTCCGAAACCCACATCCTTTTCTTTATCATCATCCCTTAGGGGTTAGGTTATTCCCAAGCTAATAATCTACCCACCTCACTCTAGGGGAAGGTGACGTCATACTTGATCACAGCTAGTGTGCGCCCGCCTTCTTGTGTGTTCCTCACTCTAGGGGAAGGTGACGTCATACTTGTGAACAGCTAGTGTGCGCCCACCTTCTTGTGTGCTCCTGTCTCTAGGGGAAGGTGACGTCATACTTGTGCACAGCTAGTGTGCGCCCGCCTACTTGTGTGCTGCTCTCTCTAGGGGAAGGTGACGTCATACTTGTGCGCTGCTAGTGTGCGCCCGCCTTCTTCTGTGCTCCTGATCCTAGGGGAAGGTGACGTTATACTTGTTAACAGCTAGTGTGCGCCCGCCTTCTTATGTGTTCCCCTCTCTAGGGGAAGGTGACGTCATTCTTGTGCACACCTAGTGTTCGCCCGCCTTCTTGTGTGCTCCTGTCTCTAGGGGAAGATGACGTCATACTTTTGCACAGCTAGTGTGCGCCCGCCTTCTTGTTTGCACCTGACTCTAGGGGAAGGTGACGTCATACTTGTGCACAGCTAGTGTGCGCCCACCTTCTTGTGTGCTCCTGACTCTAGGGGAAGGTGACGTCATACTTATGCACAACTAGTATGCGCCCGCCTTCTTGTGTGCTCCTGTCTCTACGGGAAGGTGACGTCATACTTGTGCTCAGCTAGTGTGCGCCCGCCTTCTTGTGTGCTCCTGACTCTAGGCGAAGGTGACGTCATACTTGTGCACAGCTAGTTTGCGCGCGCCTTCTTGTGTGCTCCTGTCCCTAGGGGAAGGTGACGTCATGCTTGTGCACAGCTAGTTTGCGCCCACCTTCTTGTGTGCTCCTGTCTCTAGGGGAAGGTGACGTCATACTTGTGCACAGCTAGTGTGCGCTCACCTTCTTGTGTGCTCCTGTCCCTAGGGGGGGGGGGGGGCGTGACGTCATACTTGTGCGCTGCTAGTGTGCGCCCGCCTTCTTGTGTGCTCCTGACTCTAGGGGAAGGTGACGTCATACTTGTGCACAGCTAGTGTGCGCCCGCCTTCTTGTGTGCTCCTGACTCTAGGGCAAGGTGACGTCATACTTGTGCACAGCTAGTGTGCGCCCGCCTTCTTGTGTTCTCTTGTCTCTAGGGGATGGTGACGTCATACTTGTGCACAGCTAGTGTGCGCCCGCCTTCTTGAGTGCTCCTGTCTCTAGGGGAAGGTGACGTCATACTTGTGCACAGCTAGCGTGCGCCCGTCTTCCGCTGTGCTTCTGATTCTAGGGGAAGTTGGCGTCATACTAGTGCGCAGCTATTGTGTGCCCGCCTTCTAGTGCGCTCCTGTCTCTAGGGGAAGGTGACGTCATACTTGTGCACAGCTAGTGTGCGCCCGCCTTCTTGTGTGCTCCTGACTCTAGGCGAAGGTGACGTCATACTTGTGCACAGCTAGTTTGCGCCCGCCTTCTTGTGTGCTCCTGTCCCTAGGGGAAGGTGACGTCATGCTTGTGCACAGCTAGTTTGCGCCCACCTTCTTGTGTGCTCCTGTCTCTAGGGGAAGGTGACGTCATACTTGTGCACAGCTAGTGTGCGCTCGCCTTCTTGTGTGCTCCTGTCCCTAGGGGGGAGGGGGGTGACGTCATACTTGTGCGCTGCTAGTGTGCACCCGCCTTCTTGTGTGCTCCTGACTCTAGGGGAAACTGACGTCATACTTGTGCACAGCTAGTGTGTGCCAGCTTTCTTGTGTGCTCCTGTCTCTAGGGGAAGGTGTCGTCATACTTGTGCACAGCTAGGGTGCGTTGCCTTCTTTTGTGCTCCTGACCCTATGGGAAGGTGACGTCATACTTGAGCACAGCTAGCGTGCGCCCGCCTTCTTGTGTGCTCCTGTCTCTAGTGGAAGGTGTCGTCATACTTGTGCACAACTAGTGTGCGTTGCCTTCTTGTGTGCTCCTGACTCTATGGGAAGGTGACGTCATACTTGTGCACAGCTAGTGTTCGCCCGCCTTCTTGTGTGCTCCTGTCTCTAGTGGAAGGTGTCGTCATACTTGTGCACAACTAGTGTGCGTTGCCTTCTTGTGTGCTCCTGACTCTATGGGAAGGTGACGTCATACTTGTGCACAGCTAGTGTGCACCCGCCTTCTTGTGTGTTCCTCACTCTAGGGGAAGGTGACGTCATACTTATGCACAACTAGTATGCGCCCGCCTTCTTGTGTGCTCCTGTCTCTACGGGAAGGTGACGTCATACTTGTGCACAGCTAGTGTGCGCCCGCCTTCTTGTGTGCTCCTGACTCTAGGCGAATGTGACGTCATACTTGTGCACAGCTAGTTTGCGCGCGCCTTCTTGTGTGCTCCTGTCCCTAGGGGAAGGTGACGTCATGCTTGTGCACAGCTAGTATGCGCCCGCCTTCTTGTGTGCTCCTGTCTCTAGGGGAAGGTGTCGTCATACTTGTGCGCTGCTAGTGTGCGCCCATCTTCTTGTTTGCTCTTGTCTCTAGGGGAAGGTAATGTCATACTTGTGCACAGCTAGTGTGCAACCGTCTTCTTGTGTGTTCCTCACTCTAGGGGAAGGTGACGTCATAGTTGTGCACAGCTAGTGTGCGCCCGCCTTCTTGTGTACTCCTCACTCTATGGGAAGGTGACGTCATACTTAATCACAGCTAGTGTGCGCCCGCCTTCTTTTGTGTTCCTCACTCTCGGGGAAGGTGACGTCATACTTGTGCACAGCTAGTGTGCGCCCGCCTTCTTGTGAGCTCCTGTCTCTAGGAGAAGGTGACGTCATACTTGTGCACAGCTTGTGTGCGCTCGCCTTCTTGTGTGCTCTTGTCTCTAGGGGAAGGTAATGTCATACTTGTGCACAGCTAGTGTGCAACCGTCTTCTTGTGAGCTCCTCACTCTAGGGGAAGGTGACGTCATACTTGTGCACAGCTAGTGTGCGCCCGCCTTCTTGTGAGCTCCTGTCCTTAGGGGAAGGTGACGTCATACTTGTGCGCAGCTAGTGTGCGCTCGCCTTCATGTGTGCTCCTGACTCTAGGGGAAGGTGACGTCATACTTGTGCACAGCTAGTATGCGCCCGCCTTCTTGTGTGCTCCTGTCTCTAGGGGAAGGTGACGTCATACTTGTGCACAGCTAGTGTGCGCCCGCCTTCTTGTGTGCTCCTGTCTCTAGGGGAAGGTGACGTCATAGTTGTGCGCTGCTAGTGTGCGCCCGCTTTCTTGTGTGCTCCTGATCCTAGGGGAAGGTGACGTCATTCTTGTGCACAGCTAGTGTGCGCCCGCCTTCCTGTGTGCTCCTGTCTCTAGGGGAAGGTGACGTCATAATTGTGCACAGCTAGTGTGCGCCCACCTTCTTGTGTGCTCCTGACCCTTGGGGAAGGTGACGTCATACTTGTGTTGTGCTAGTGTGCGCCCGCATTCTTGTTTGCTCCTCACTCTAGTAAAGGTTTATCTTTTATATATTATCCAAAATTGACTCATCACCGCAGGGCTCAAACGACTAAACCTAGAAAGCTGAAATTTTGTATGTTGGTTGATCAGAGTATGTAGAGGCTCACTAAGAAACGGTTTTTGAAAATTCAATGAACGGTTTCGGAGATATTCCCAAATAACTGTGTTCCCTCTGAGAAACAGATCAACATTACTATGGCAACCGCTGAAATTTCCCAGACCGGGGATATTTTTCTGGCAATATCTCGAAAGCCGTTCGTTTTAGGGCCTTAAAACGAGGGGTTCGGTTCCCATTTCTTTGAAGTGGAAACCACGAACATTGCTCCTCGCATTGATACGCGCAAGAAGAGCTATATTCCATATTTCTACGAGCAAATCGACTTGGAAAGTCTCATATATTATATATAATCCAAAATTGACTTATCACCGCTGGGCTCAAACCACTATACCTAGAAAGCTGAAATTATGCATGTTGGTCGAACCGGGTATGTTTTCTGAATGCTAGGAAAGTGAAACCAATTTAAATTTATCGGCAATTTTGCGAAGTGTATGGACAAAATGCGATGAGTGATTCAGTGGTGAGAAGATGGGTCCGACAGTTCTATGAAGGACGTAGTGAAGTGCACGATGAAGAACGAAGTGGGCGTCCATCTTTGGTTACAGAAGAACTGGTTCACGTGATTGATGACAAGATCCCGGAAAACCGCAGGTTTACAATTAGTGCTCTCGCTATGGAATTTCCCCAAATCTCACGATCACTAATTCATGCAATTGTTACCGAAAAACTGAACTTTTGTAAACATTGCCGACGTTGGGTACCAAAGATTCTTACGGAGCAACACAAAACAAAACGGATGGTTAGTGCACTTCAGTTTTTGACCCGTTACAATGAATGCGGCGAAGAATTTCTGACACAGATAGTTACAGGAGATGAAACTTGGGTTTCTTACGACACCCCTGAAAGTAAGCGGCAATCAATGGAACGGAGGCACACTTCATCCCCAGCAAAGGTTAAGCCGAAACAAATCTTGACACCTCGGAAAATGATGTGCACAGTGTTCTGGGACTGGAAAGGCATCTTACTCATTGATTTCTTACTGCGTGGTCAAACAATTAACGCAGATGCTTACTGCGAGACACTTGGGAAATTGCGCCGCGCAATACAGAATAAGCGCCGAGGGTTGCCGTCAAAAGGTGTTGTTTTTCTTCACGACAACGCACGACCACACACTGCAAATGTGACGAAAAACCTCCTACAGGGATTTGGCTGGGACGTGTTTGACCACCCTCCGTACAGCCCTAACCTCGCTCCTAGCGACTTTCATCTGTTCACACATCTCAAGTCTTTCCATGGCGGTCAACACTTCAACAATGACGACGAGCTGAAAGAAGATGTTTCCAACTGGTTGAAGACACAGGCGGCAAACTTCTATGAAGAAGGTATCCAAAAACTTGTGCCACGCTATGACAAATGCCTTCAAAAGTTCGGCAGTTATGTGGAAAAGTAGTTTAAGAGGTGTAGAATGTTGTGCAATAAATTATTTTCTGTGTCTGTACACAATTTAATTTTATTACCAAACGGAACTTACTTTCTGGACGTGCCTCGTATTATATATAATCCAAAATTGACTCATCACCGCAGGGCTGAAACCCCTAGACCTAGAAAGCTGAAATTTTGCATGTTGGTTGATCCGAGTATGTAGAGGGTCACTAAGAAACGGTTTTTGAAAATTCAATTTGTAAGTGACCTTTTTCGGCCTTTTGGCATTGACCATCCAAAATTGACTCATCGACGCAGGGCTCAAACCACTAGACCTAGAAAGCTGAAATGTTGCATGTTGGTTGATTCGTGTATGTAGAGGCCCACAAAGAAACGGTTTTTGAAAATTCAATTTGTAAGTGACTTTTTTCGGCCCTTTGGCACTGAGCAAGAACAGTCGGTACGAAGGACGGATTTAGCTCATTTTAAGCCGCCAGATACGAGAAACAATACTCGGAGGTCCTGTAGGGACCCCCAAACACACTTTTTTAAGTTCCTAAAATGAACGGTTTCGGAGATATTCCCAAATAACTGTGTTCCCTCTGAGAAACAGACCAACGTTACTATGGCAACCGCTGAAATTTCCCAGACCGGGGATAGTTTTCTGGCAATATCTCGAAAACCGTTCGCTTTTGGGCCCTAAAACGCGGGGTTCGGTTCCCACTTCTTTGAAGTGGAAACCACGAACATTGCTCCTCGCATTGATACGCGCAAGAAGAGCTATATTCCATATTTCTACGAGCAAATCGACTTGGAAAGTCTCATCTATTATATATAATCCAAAATTGACTCATCACCGCAGGGCTCAAACCACTAGACCTAGAAAGCTGAAATTTTTCATGTTGGTTGATCCGAGTATGTAGAGGCTCACTAAGAAACGGTTTTTGAAAATTCAATTTGTAAGTGACTTTTTTCGGCCCTTTGGCATTGACCAACCAAAATTGACTCATCGACGCAGGGCTCAAACCACTAGACCTAGAAAGCTGAAATTTTGCATGTTGGTTGATCCGAAAATTCAATTTGTAAGTGACTTTTTCGGCCTTTTGGCACTGAGCAAGAACAGTCGGTACAAAGTTCGGATTTAGCTCATTTTAAGCCGCCTGATACGAGAAACAATACTCGGAGGTCCTGTAGGGACCCCGAAACATACTTTTTAAGTTCCTAAAATGAACGGTTTCGGAGATATTCCCAAATAACTTTGTTACCTCTGAGAAACAGATCAACGTTACTATGGCAACCGCTGAAATTTCCCAGACTGGGGATAGTTTTCTGGCAATATCTCGAAAACCGTTCTTTTTATGGCCTTAAAAAGCGAGGTTAGGTTCTCACTTCTAACCACGAACATTGCTCCTCGCATTGATACGCGTAAAATGAGATTTATTTTATTTATAGTGGTGGCTTTTGGGGTCGGATACGATCGTGATTTTGAGTCTAATTTTATACTCTTTGGGCTGGTTATTGTAAGCGAGATTTCAGATCTTTACTCTAATTTACAATATTAAGATTCTTTCTATTTTACACGGTATGCTTTCATTTTCTTTATAAATTTGTTTTTGTTAACTGAATACTTTTGTTTGCCAATTATGATCTGCTCTTTTTCGTTTTTTTTCCATGATCAGCAACCCATATTCACAGTCGAATGTGTCGTATTCTACCGGCTGTCACGTTAATTATTATTTTTTCATAATTACTCTTACTGAGGAATAATGTTGGTATATTGTATTTCACGGCCATTGAATCCCCGCACAAGGCACGGCTTAAACCTAGAAAATTTGCTGTGTTGGACTAATGTACTAATGGTGCAGCAGAAAAGTGGAGAATTGACGCTTTTGAAATGAGGTGATACAGGAGAATGACGATCAGATGGGTAGATAGGGTAACAAAGGAGGAGGTATTAAGACGAGTGGGAGAGGAGAGATGTTTCTTGCGACTGCTAATGAAGAGAAGAGATAGGAGGGTAGGACACATATTAAGACACCCAGGAATAGCAAGCTTAGTTATGGATGGGAGGGTCGCGGACTAGAACTGTAGGGGTAAACGAGGGTTAAACAGATTGCCTCGGATGTAGGGTGTGGTAGCAATGTATAGATGAAACGATTAGCTCAGGAGAGGGAGACATGGAGGGCTGCATCAAACCAGTTAAAAAACTGAAGACTCATACAACAACAATCAGGAATTTTAATTGCTTAGAGAGGCATGTGAGGCAAAAGGGTGGTTGGAGATTGCAATCCCTGGGATGTAACACTGGAAGAGACTGCATAATGTACATCAGCGGCCAAGGTGAGAGATATTTAACTATAGGTCTATTAATAGAGATATGTTGGCGTTCAAATCATCAATAACTATGGCCAAATTACATCCAGAATAGCTTAAGTAAGAATACTTTCAATTCCCCATATTCCGATAGATTTGCCATTCTAGTGTGCAAGAGTGCAGTTCCCTCTTCAAACAATATTCGCAATTCCTTTATCAAAGCGCAATGACACACCCTTAACAGTAGCACGTGTACATTTAGACAAAAAACATTTTTTTCCCATCGGCAACTCTATGTGGTGTGCTCGCGAGCATCCGGACAACAAAATCGTTATGTCTCAGCAGAAGATGGCAAAACCAAAAACGTAATTTTAAAATGTGTTAACATAATGTAACATCGAACCCTGCAGACATTCACAACTCTATAAAAATCCCACTTTGCTGCTCATATCAATTTACTGTATGTATCAGAATTTTCAGAATTAGAATGGACCCACCTATAGCCGCGATTGCTGTAATAGAATAGACCAATTATCAGCAATAATGCATCGTCCCCATTGTCTTGATCGCGGGCGAAGCCGCGGGTACCTGCTAGTAAATTTATAATACTATTTTATAAATTAAATTGTGTTGACAAAAACAGTTTCTCTGAATGAACTGAATGTTAATTAAAATATTTGCAATTAAAACCCAGCAATTATTCTAGATTTTTGCAGTGTCTTATTATTATTATTATTATTATTATTATTATTATTATTATTATTATTCTATTAATGATTATTATACATGTTCAAAATAAATGTATCTACTATTAATGGACGGCAGAAGAATAAATGGCATCCCCCACATACACAGTAGTGTCTCCATCTCTGTTAGTTATATACAGTACAAGCTGACCCGGCAGACGTTGTCCTGCCAATCAAAGAAAGTGTTGTAACTTTGTTTCTTGAAGTGCTTTTGGATACACAATATTTTTTTTTCAATTTCTGTTAACTGCCTCGAAACTATCGTGAATTGAATAAACTAATTTAGAAACATTCGTTGGAGCGTGTGCAACAACTCTCCAAGGTTTCATCGCAAACGGATAAATGGCATTTAACGCATACGGGATTTGGTTTAAATTATTCGTGCGCTGTCACTCATCTGTTGAATCTACTCGTGCTCTACCAACTGCGAAATGGATTTACTAAGTTAGAAAGCTTCACGTAAGGGTACACAACAACTCTTCAAAGTTTCATCGCAATCGATGAGTAGTATATGAACGCATACAGGATTTTGTTGGAACGCTTCGCGCGTCGTCACTCATTTGTTACGTCTACTCGTGCGCTACCAATATTGTAAAATGGATTTACCAAGTTGAACACCTTCCCTGGCGTGTACACAACAACTCATCAAAGTTTCATCGGATTTGGATGAATGACATATGAACACATAAGAGATTTTCTTTAAACGATTCGCGTGCCGTCACTCATTTGTTGAATCTACTCATGCGCAACCTATTGTAAAGTAGATTTACTAAGCCTGAAACCTTCTCTGGCGTGTACTCAATGATTCACCAAGGTTTGATCGCAATCGGATGAATGATATATGACCGCATACGGGACATTGTGGAAACGATTCGCGCGCCGTCGCTCATTTGTTGAATCTACTCGTACGCTACTTATTAAAAACTGGATTTGCTAAGACAGAAACATTTCCTGGAGTGTACACAACAATTCACCAAAGTTTCATCGCAATCTGATAAATGGTATATGGCCGCATACGGTACTTTGTTGAAATGATTCGCGTGCCGTCACACATTTGTTGAATCTACTCGTGCGCTACCTATTGTAAAATTGATTTTTTAAGTCAGAAACCTTCCGTAGGGTGTACACAACATCTCACCCAAGTTTCATCGTAATCGGACGAATGGTATTTGAACGCATACGGGACCTTATTGAAACGCTTCGTACGTCGTCGCTCATTTGTTGAATCTACTCGTGCGAAACCTCCTGTGAAATGTATTTACTAAGTTAGAAACCCTCACGTAAGTGTAGACAACATCTCACCCAAGTTTCATTGCAATCGGATGAATGGTATATGAACGTATACGGGACTTTGATTAAAAGTTCGCGCGTCGTTGCTCATTTGTTGGATCTACTCGTGAGCTACCCATTGTAAAATGGATTTACTAAGTTAGAAACCCTCACGTAAGTGTACGCAACACCCAAGTTTCATCGCTATCTGACGAATGGTATTTGAACGCATACGGGACTTTGTTGAAACGCTTCGCACGTCGCCACTCATTTGTTGAATCTACTCGTGCGCAACCTCCTGTGAAATGGATTACCAAGTTAGAAGCCTTCACTTAAGTGTACACAACAACTCATCAAAGTTTCATCTCAATCTATGAATGGAATATAAACTAAACGGGATTTTGTTGAAACGCTTCGCGCGTCGTCACTCATTTGTTGAATCAAGTCGTGCGCTACCTAATGTGAAATTGATTTACTAAGCCAGAAGCCTTCCCTGGAGTGTACACAACATCTCACCCAAGTTTCATCGCTATCGGACGAATGGTATTTGAACGCATACGGGACATTTTTGAAACGCTGCGCGTGTCGTCGTTCATTTGTTGAATCTATTCGTGCGCTATCTATTGTAAAATGGATCTACTAAGCCAAACACCTTCCCTGGAGCTCACTCAACATATCACCCAAGTTTCATGGCAATCGGATGAATGGTATATGAACGCATGCGGGACTTTGAAACGCTCTAACATGCAGAGACAAACAGTAGAATTCGACATCACTGCCACCTTTGGTATAAAACACAACTTTTCGCCACGGGCGGAGTGTATGTTATGGCGGTAGTTGCACAGGTTGCAACCAGGTGGCTCTAACGTGCAGAGACAAACCGTCCAAAGACATCAGCTTTCACGAAGGCCAAGGCTAGTGGTTTCCATGACGACTGTTTTTGACTGAATATTGTGGTTCTAAAATTGTGTGTAATTTGTGGTTCTAAAATTGTGTTCATTCCACCTACCGGGTCAGATTGTGAATCTAAACCATACATGGACCCACCCTAATATACATGCCAAATTCCATCAAAATCGGTTCAGTCGTTTAGGAGGAGTTCAGTCACATACACACGTGTCGAAGAATTATATATATAAAGATAGTCTGTTTTAAACACATCTACATCTGTTACATATATACAATTTACAACTTTTTCAACTTTACGTTGCTGAACACAAATAAACTCCTGTACATTCTTAAATAAATGGGAAGATTACACACAGAGAGAAGTGAGAATGAAGGCACATGTGCACTGACACACACACACACACTCATATACACACACATGCACACACAAAGTTACGTTATATATAGCCTATACTGTACATATTTACATGGATTTTAAGTCCTTTTAGAATCTTCACTTTCCAATTTCGGTTAGAGTTTGCGGAACCCAGTGGGCACACATTTTTCGTATCCTCAGCTTTATTCTTAAAATGTGATGGACAGACGATACTGCAATACCAAGTTCCTTGGACATCTCCACACATGTCCAGCGCCTGACTTTTTTCCAATAATGCCCTTACAGACTGAACATGGAGATCGTCAGTTGTAGCAACGGGTCTACCAGCACGTGCTCTGTGTTGACATTCCTCTCTTCCTTGACGGAAGACTTCCACCCATCTTGCAATTGTTCGATAAGGTAGGACTTCTCTCCTGTAAACTTCTTGCAATGCTCTAAAGCACTGAGTTGCTCTTCTTCCTCTAGCAACTTGGATTTTTATGAAGCAACTTTGTTCATATCTACTGAACATCTATTTATGGCGATATTACTTACTGAATGTGTGAAACAGTTAATGTACCGTATTGTGCCCGAATGTATTTATGGCTAAGACCATGACTCAGACGAGATGAGAACTAAGACCCGTGAATTTGAGAAATGACGGAATAAAATGATTCAGAATAAATAAAATCGAAGATCTAAAGATTTTATACTCAGAATGAGTATTTTATTATGTCAAGCAAGTACTAGTAACAGTTATAAAAGGCCAGAAGAAAGGATGGAAATTTAGAAATTATTTAAACAATAAACAGGTGAATTATAGGAATGGACAGGTCGACATCGCTTGAAGTGCGGATCGCACGTCCAGAGACGGTAGTGTGACGTCACAAGAGAGGAGAGGTAACAACATGTGACAACAGCCTGGGGAGGTCAGCAGTCGCGTCACAGATGGAGAAAGAGTGGGGGAGACTTGAAGAGAGGTCCTGAGACAAGCAGGTAATCGCTCGTATTCACTCTATACATTGACCAGGTCGAGGCAAGACTTAGTCTGGGAACAAAACTTCGTATAACAGTGCAACGTATAACAAGTGAAGCGCGAGGCTTCAGAAGGCAGTGAGATTGGCGTGAAAGCAGAACTCTCACCGTGCAAGCTAACATTGCTAGGCGGACTTGCAGCAGTCCACTACACACACAGCGTGCAAGCAGTTCATTCATACGGCTTAGTTTACTACAGGAGGACGGAAGTATATCTTTCAGCCACAGTTTAAAACTGATATTTCTACACGACGATAATCTTGACTTCAGCCTATACTTTATACTTCAAAGCAGTATTCGACGGTGGTATTACATTACAAATACCAGTATTAAAATGCAAGTTACAGTCAGGCAAAGGGGAGATATCATTGGTTCACTCTTTAACCAAATACTGATGTACTGCTAATTGCATTAATGTAGGGAAACAGAAACGCAGTATCTACAATGAAGTCCAGGATACTTCGACATAGATGGAGATCGTGGTAATCCAACCACGCGAGACTCTGAAACTATGAATGGAACTACTATACGACAAGAGATTTCACTCACATCTTGAAATGCTCTTGCAAACTACAATGGAACGAGATTCGGAGCAAACCAAATGCGCTTGTCAAGCAGCATTGAGAAGAAACATAAAAATTCATTACGATAAGCTGACTGACAGCCAACGAACCAGGAAGGGACCAGGAGAGCGAGGCGAGGTCATCACGCTGGCCATTGACCCAGTTTCGCTGGCCACGTCACGGTCTGACCACAGGTGGGGGCCACAGCTGATTGTGAAGGTCTCGAGTAGAACTCTGCTTGCTAATAGCAAGTACTCCAAGAATCTCGTCGTTCAACATAAGGTAGCTGAAGCTGTCAGATTACATAATCCATGTTTGTAGTAGTAGTTTCTTTTCTGTGTTTCATCCTGTGATTGACCAACATATTATTATTATTATTATTATTATTATTATTATCAATTTTTGTAGATTCTTCAAATCCGTTAAATTCATTTTTATTTTCAATTTTTCATAAAGATTTAAGTCACTTTGACGGTTTTTGAGCGAATAACCCTTTTTCTCATTGCAGATCGTAGATTGTAAATTCATTAAATAAACTTTATATATGCGCAACGTTATCTATATCTGTATTTTACAGTGAGATGGAACACGCATTGATAAATCTAGATACGGCACTGTAGGATAAGAAAGTCGGTATTTTCAAGGAAAATACGGGGATAATCGAAACTTATGATGTTGATTCAAGTTTCAATCCCTCTTACAAACTTACAGCGTGCAATTAATGCCTAATTACACTAAAATCAATTGTTAATAAATGATGGACTTTAAACAAATAAATTCAATTTACAATAAATGTCATTTTTAGTAGACAAGGCAGATAGTTATTTGAAACTATACTGTTAGTAGAAACAATGGATTAAGCTATATTTCCAATTAAGAAATGTCAAGAGAACATTCACATTGGTGAATTAAAGATTTAATTAGAGCATTAAAAAGTATCTTTATGTTTGAATAAATTTATATTCCATGAAGGAAACCTTGAAACTTCATCGATCAGAACATGTAATTAAATAATCGAAAGGAAATGACAGGCGACATTTTATAAGTCGACCGGTGTCTGTGAAATTGACCAATATAGATCTAACTGAATTATATTCAGAAATTTTGAAATACCAGAAGGAGAGGATATGTTCGTATTATTATTTCTTTGAATTCTTGCAGACTAATCAAATTGTTAGTTACGGTATTATCACTACGAAATTTATACGTGGAAATAAAATCTTCTTACAAGTAATTTTAAAGGCTGTACAGACGTAGTTGAAATTTGAAATTTTGTAGCACGAGGAATAAATGTATCAGGATAGTAGAAGTTTTGTAAGAGTTGTGCATCATAGATAAAATGCAATCGAAAGGGATGTTATAGTTGAATTCCGTGCATGGTGATGAACGTAGATGAAATTACGTTTTACTGAATCAGGAGGCATAGTGTCAATGTTTTCCCAGTTTGTTCACAGGTAGTGTGAAAATATTATATTGCATCGAGGCAAGTGTCTGTACAGTATGTTAGAAAAGTATAGCAATTATGTGTGTAATTTTTGAAAGGGAAGTGTTGAATGGGAAAATAATGCCAAGCACTTTTAGAATCCACTATTTTCACGTAACTGATAGTCTTGCAATGAATCACATTATCGGGATCATCACCAGTAAGGAGATCAGAGCAAAGCTAAACTTTACCATTCGGCACGAATGCTCATTTTTGCAACAACTTAATACTTTAACCTAGAAGGCGTGGTGATTGTCAAAGAAAAATCATGTAGATTTATTAGAAATTGTGGTAGAGGGAACTTTAAATTAATTTCATGTAAGAAATTATAATTATATCACAAATCGTTGTACGTTTGCACATAAACTTCATAATTAATACTTAATAGTTAACTCTTTTTACCATTATAATTTTTGATTTGGAACTACAGTTCAAGAAAATGAAACGCAACTGTATCAACTAGGGTAATGTCTAAAGCTAACGTTGTTTCATAATTTCTTGTGAAATTTCTGATGAATTTCACAAGGGTTCGAGATTTTGTAAATCATTTTCATGTTTTTGAGGTGCACATTTATGCACGAGATTTATTCGAGGTAGGAATAGGGGCTCAAATTAGAGTGCCGAATTCTCCAAATTTATTTCTTTTTCAGGACATAGTGATTGTCAGTTTGATTTTTCTTTATGTTAAATTTTGTGGTGTCAAATAGGACACTAGGTCAAATTATTTCTTGTATCGTTCCTTAGTGAATAAACGGCTGGCACTCTTTAGTGACTCTGTCAATTTTATTTTAATTGATCGCTTACTTATTCTATAATCTTCGAGAATGGCACTGCTGGATAGCTACAGGCGCCCACTATAGTTAGACCTTGAACACCCCGCGAGATTGGAGTTTCTCGAATTCACTATTAAATGTAAATAATAGTAGAAGTATGTAGCTGTTCAGGCGGTGTTATTTAAATATGCACTATTAGGCCAGTCATCTAAGATATTCTAGGTCGCAAAAAATTGCAAGGTTCTAATTTTTTGGGATGTTATTAGGATAGATACCAATAGTGTAAAACCAAGTTTGCAACCTCGAAAGACCTGTGCTAACTTCGTGGTGCTCGAAAAACCTCGACATTTTCAAACGTTTTTTGGATTTTGGCTTGCAACTTCCAAAAGATACATTCTATGGCAAAGTCACCCATTACACTTTTAAAGAAGACAAAATTACCGACAATTTGAGCGCAATTCCAGCTCTGTATGTCTTATAAATCTCTAGGTACAACACTTCGAAAATGGACAATTTTTTCCAAAATGTTCGAAATTTGTAGTAAGCTAGTCTTTCGAACAAAATACCGTCTAAAATACTCTTTCTACGAGGAAAGTCATTAAAAGTAAAGTTGTAGAGCAGTAATTTAGCATTAATTTAAGTATTAGCAAAACGCTATAAGACCAATAGTTCTCTTGTTATCAGGTAAAACACAAAAATAGGAAATTGGATTTTTCAAAAAATGTAGCCTGACGAATTGTGGGACTTTTTAAAGGATAAGAAAGGCATCAATCAGTGGAAAATTATTTTTCATACAAAATGAAATTAGTGTAAAATCATGTTTGCAACCTTGAAAGACCTGTGCTAACTTCGTGGTGCTCGAAAAACTTCGAAATTTTCAGACGTTTTTCGGTTTTTGGCTTACAACTTCCAAAATATGCATTCTATGGCAAAGTCACCCAGTAGAGTCTTAAAGAAGATAAAATTACCGACAATTTGAGCGCAACTCCAGTCCTGCATGTCTTATAGATCTCGAGATACAACACTTCGAAAATGGGCAATTTTTTTTCCAAAATGTTCGAAAATTGTAGTAAGCTAGTCTTTCGAACAAATTACCGTCTAAAATACTCATTCTACGAGGAAAGTCATCAAAAGTAAAGTTTTAAGCATTAGCAAAACGCTATGAGACCAATAGTTCTCTTGTTATCAGGTAAAACACAAACATAGAAAATTGGATATTTCAAAAAATGTAGCCTGACGAATTGTAGGACCTTTTTAAAGGATAAGAAAGACATCAATCAGTGGAAAATTGTTTTTCATGCGAAATGAAATTGAATACAATTTTTGATAATGAGTAATTTCTTATCAATATTGATGTCACAGTGGCGAAGTGATGGACGGGCCTCAGCTAACACCTGCGACAGAAACACGCAACACGTCAATTACCTATTATTTATTAATAAACTAGCTGTACCCGGCATGCTTTGCAATGCCAATCAAAGAAAGTGTTGGCGTTGTAACTTTGTTTGTTGAAGTACTTTTGGATTCCCAATATATTTTTTTCCGTTAACCCCTCTAAATTATTGCAAAATTGATTTACTATCTCCCAAAAAAAAACATGGGAGCGTGCTCAACAACTCACCAAAGCTTCATCGCAATGAAATGAATGGCATATGAACGCTTACGGGACTTTGCTGAAACGATTCGAACGCCGTCACCCATATGTTAAATATACTCCTACGCTACCTATTGTAAAATGGATTTGCTAAGTCAAAAACCTTCCCTGACGTGTGCACAACAACTCATGAACGTTTCATCGCAATCGGATGAATGGCATATGAACGCATACGGGATTTTGTTTAAACGAATCACGCGCCTTCACTCATTTGATGAATTTTCTTGTGCGCCACCCATTGAAAAACGGATTTACTAATTCACACACCTTCGCAGGACTGTACTCAACTCACCAACGTTTTATTACAATCGGATGAATAGTATATGAACGCATACGGGACTTGGTTGAAACGATGCACGCGCTGTCGCTCATTAGTTGAATCTACTCTTGCGCTACCAATTGTAAAATGGATTTACTAAATCACAAATATTTGTGGGAGTGGAAACAACATTTCTCTAAATTTCATTGCAATCGCATGAATGGTATATGAACACTTACGAATTTTTTTAAACGATACGCACGCCGTTACTCATTTGTTGAATCTACTCGTGCGCTACCTATTGTAAAAAGGATTTACTAAGTCAGAAACCTTTCCTGGAGTGTGCACAACAATCCAACCAAAGATTCTTAGCAATCGGATGAATGGTATTTGAACGCTACATGACTTTGTTTAAGCGATTCGCGTGCCGTCGATCATTTGTTGAATCTACTTGTGCGATACCTATTGTAAAGTGGATGTACTAAGCCAGAAACCTTCCCTGAAGTGTACACAACATCTCACGCAAGTTTCATCGCTATCGGACGATTAGTATATGAACGCATACGGGACTTGGTTGAAACGCTTCGCGCTTCGTCGCTCATTAGTTGAATCTACTCGTGCCCTACCTATCGTAAAGTGGATTTGCTAAGCCAGAAACCTTGCCTGAAGTGTACATAACCTCTCACCCAAGTTTCATCGCAATCGGACGAATGGTATGTGAACGCATACAGGTCTTTGTTGAAACGCTTCGCCCGTCGTCGCTCATTTGTTGAATCTACTCGTGGGCTACCTATTGTTAAGTGGATTTACTAAGCCAGAAACCTTCCCTGATGTGTACACAACAACTCACCGAAGTTTAGTCGCTATCGGACGAAAGGTATATGAACGCATACGGGACTATGTTGAAACGCTTCGCGCGTCATCGTTCATTTGTTTAATCTACTTGTGCGATACCTATTGTTAAGTGGACTTACTAACCCAGAAAGCTTCCCTGAAGTGTACACAACATCTCACCCAAGTTTCATCGCTATCAGACGAATAGTATATGAACGCATGACTTTGTTGAAACGCTTCGCGCGTCGTCGCTCATTTGTTGAATCTACTCGTGCGCTACCTATTGTTAAGTGGATTTATTAAGCCAGAAACCTTACCTGAAGTGTACAGAACATCTCACCCAAGTTTCATCGCAATGGGATGAATGGCATATGAACGCATGTGGGACTTTCTTGAAACAAACGCTCGCCATTTTGTTGAAGCTACTCGCGCGCCATCTATTGTAAATTGGATTTAAAAAGGAAGGAAGCATGTAGTTTAACGTGACCGTCAATCGCGAGATCATGAGCCACGGGACCTCCTTTTTACGTGGAATCCGAACCACAGGACATGGCATTTCACTTCGAAAATCTCACATGCATTGACCGGGAATCGAACCCGGACTGCCTTGGTGAGAGGCATACAGATAGACCGCTGAGCCACCACGCCCCAAATTGGATTTACTACGCCTATAACTTTTCCGGGACTATGCACAACAACTCACCAAAATTTGATCGCAGTCGAATGTATTGTATATGAACGCATCGCCATTACGCATTTGTTTAAACTACTCGCGCGCAATCTATTGTGAAATGGATTAACTATGCCTATAAACCTCCCGGAAGTGTTTACAACAACTCACCAAAATTTGATCGCAATCGGATGAATGGTTTATGAACGCATAAAAGACGAACACACAGACATTCCTTTTTATATATATATATATATATACTAGCTGAAGTACCCGTGCTTCGCTACGCGTCATAAATAAATTAAAATGTGAAGGTGACAGTTAAAACAGGGGATAGGCGAGGTGCTGCGCAGAGGGAGATTAAGGATGGAACATTTTGTCCAACTACACCGCTCGGCGTTGACCGTGTTTTATAGCACAAATTTAGGTTTTACTCGCTAACCGTTGGAGTTACCTTTCGGATAGAAAATGTAATTTTAATCCTCGTATATGCCATAAAAAGTTTGCTATTTCTTAGCGTTCTCTTTTTATTTGAAATGGAAATATGAAAGTTTGAAACCAAAGGGTGTAGTGACGTCACTAAAATGGTCGCCATCTTTAAATAGTGCAAAGTATTGAAATCAAAAGTAACCTATATGTTAACCAGGTAAATCAGCTACTTCCATGTAAAATTCATGTAAATCAGACCAGTGGTACTTGCGTGATTGAGTAATACACAGACACACACCATCTCATTTTTAGCCTCGCTTCTCTCGCGTCATAGTCGTGTCATATTGTTATTCAATGAAATGCAGGTTTAACCCCGTTAACACCCCTTTAGAACCTGAATATCCAAAAATCCCTCCTTAGTAGACGTTTTCGAAACACAACAAACTTATCCCAAAAATATCATTCTTCTAACTTTAATAGTTTGGTTGGTCGATGAGAGTGAACATCCAAAAAACCTTCCTTAGTGGATGTTTTTCTTCCTGAATTTCACCCCTCCCCATAGGCCCCTTAAATTGCATTGATGAAAAAACAGTCGAACACCTATTTATTTAATTTATTTATTTATTTATTTATTTATTTATTTATTTATTTATTTATTTATTTATTTATTTTTAAGCTGATTGATTTCCTCCGAGTTTCAATCTCCTCGCCTATGTCGTTTAAGAGATACACTCTCCGTTAGGAATCTTTCAACCCCCACTTTTCATCCCTTTCACCTCATAATATACACTACATCGAAAAACCATTAGAAATGTGTCAGCTTATTTTTTATGATTAGTATATATGCCAAGAATCAAATCCCCAAATGAAACCACTCGTGAGATATTGTTGTTCAATGAAATGCACGTTTACCCCCTTAACCCCTTTTTAGAACCTGAATATCAAAAGTTTTTCCTTAGTGGACGTTTTCGACATACAACGAACATATCCCCAAAATGTCATGTTTCTAACTTCAATAATTTTGGCTGGGCGATGATGAGTGAGTGAGTCAGTCAGGACATTTTCTTTCATTTATTTTTGATAATTTCACCCCTCCCCATGAACCCCTTAAATTGGATTTATGAAACAACCGGCCGAACACCTATTTACTTATTTAAAGCTGTTTTCCCCCTGAGTTGGATGAGTGAGTAAGTGAGTCAATCAGTTAGGACACTTTCTTTCCTGTTTTGCTTTTTTTCCCAGAATTTCACCCCTCTCCAAGGGCCCCTTAAATTGGATTTATGAAGAAATGGTCGAACACCTATTTACTTGTATTTTAAGCTGTTTTTATCGCCGAATTTCAAACTTCTCGCCTATGTCGTTTCAGAGATACACGCTCCGTTAAGAATCCCTAACCCCCAATTTTCACCCCTTACACCTCATAATATACACCACATCGATAAACCCTTAGACATATGTCTGATTATTTTTAATGATTAGTTTATATACCGAATATCACATCCCCAAAGAAACAACTCATGAGATATCGTTATTCAATGAAATGTACGTTTACCCCCCTTAACACCTCTTTAAAACCCGAATAAACAAAAATCATTCCTTAGTTGACGTTTTTGACATACAGCGAACATATTCCCAAAATTTCATTTTTCCAACTTTAATAGTTTTCGCTGGGCGTGATGAGTGAGTAAGTCAGACAGGACATTTTCTTTCAATTATTTTTACCAGAATTTCACCCCTCCCCATGGGCCCCTTAAATTGGATTGATAAAAAAACGCTTAAGCACCTATTAACTTTTTTAAGCTGTCTTTTCCCCCTGAGTTTGATGAGTGAGTGAGTTAGTCAGTCAGTTAGGTCACTTTCTCTCCTTTTCCCCCCAGAATTTCACCCCACCCCATTGGCCCCTTAAATTAATTAATGAAAAAACGGTCGAACACCGATTTACTTACTATTTTACGCTGATTTTTTTTCGCTGAGTTTCAAATTTCTCACCTTTGTCGTTTAAGAGTTAGGCCTACACGCTCCGTTAGGAATCCTTCAACCCCCTCTTTTCACCCCTTTCACCTCATAATAATACACCACATCGAAAAACCCTTAGACACATGTCTGCTTATTTTTAATGATTAGTTGATATCACATCCACAAATGAAACCACTCGTGAGATATTGTTATTCAATGAAATGCAGGTTTAACCCGCTTAAGACCCCTTTAGAACCTCAATATCCAAAAATCCTCTCTTAGTGTACGGTTTTGACATACAACGAACATATCCTCGAAATGCCATGTTACCAAATTCAATATTTTTGGCTGGACGATGATGAGTGAGTGAATGAGTCACGACATTTTCTTTCATTATTTTTCTTCAGGATTTCACCCCTCCCGATGAACCCCTTCAATTTGATTGATCAAAAAAACTGTCGAAAAGCTATTTACTTACTTTAAAGCAGTTTTCCCCCTGAGTTTGATGAGTGAGTGAGTCAGTCAATCAGTTAGGACATTTCCTTTCCTGTTTCCCCCTACCCCCTCCCGAATTTCACCCCTCCCCATGGGCCCCTTAAATTGGATTTATGAAAAAACGGTCAAACACATATTTACTTATTTTTTATGCTGATTTTTTCCGCTGAGTTTCAAACTCCTCGCCTATGTCGTTTAAGAGATACACGCTCCGTTAGGAATCTTTCAATCCCCACTTTTCACCCCTTTCACCTCGTAATATACACCATATCGAAAAACTCTTATTTTTAATGATGAGTTTATATGCCGAGTATCACATCCCCCAATGAAACCAATCGGGAGATATTGCTATTCAATGAAATGCAGGTCTACCCCCCTTAACACCCCTTTAGAACCTGAATATCCAAAAATCCTCTCTTAGTGGGCATTTGCGTCCCTTGAGGAAGCTGCATACCAAATTTAATTCCAATCCGTTCGGTGGTTTCTGAGATTTCGTGATGAATGAATGAGTGTGTGAGTGAGTGAGTGGTATTTGACAAATATATAGTAGAAGATAGTGTCAATTCTTTGTTATGCTAAACTCGGTTGACATTGCTGTGAGAGTAGTTGAGTAACTAACGGGATTTCAAGTAAAGATCCTCATTTTCTATACCGGTAGTGAAGAGCGCAACTGGCATCCAGTCGGCCGTGTCTCGACTTGAGCTATGTTGCCATGGAAACTATCTGCCTTGCCATTCCTTCATGAGTATATTTTATGATTTGATTAGCCTGTGATTGAGTGCAAAAGAGCAGAAATCAGAAGAATGGGAAAGACTATCGAAAATTCATGTAGCCAGCGGTTCCTTCTGGGTCCTAAACTATGTGTATGCAAAATTTGGTTGATATTGGTGGAACGGTGTAGATTTGTGTACGGAACCAACCCACCCACATACATACATACATACAGACTTTCACTTTTATATATAAGAAGATTGGCCTGTTTGCCATCTCTTGATGAATACAGTACATTTGCATTTGTCAGTTGGCACAGGCTAGAGTAAAAGGTGACTTTTCACTGATGTCTCAGTATCACTCATGGCTGTAATTATATGGAAGCTACTGAGGTATGGGTGGTGCTTAGTAATGGCATTCAGGGCACAGTCAGTGCCTGTGAATGCTGTGAAAGGTTCTACTCATAGGGTTAGGACTACTGTTCTGACTCAGTGAGGAAAGCAATGGCAAACTACCTCACTCCTCTTCTTGCCTAGACCGCCTCAATATAGCACTGCCTTGGGTTTTTGTGGGTATCTACTCACATAACGTAACGGCGGTGCTTTTGAGGATCCAACCAGCCTTCGGGCTGACTACCTAACAGACATAAAAGAAGATAAGATTACAACAAAAGGGTAGGTGTGTGATGTTAGGCTTACCTGCACTCAGCGAGACAGTAATATTCGTTTGGAAGGCCCAGGCTCTTCATACGGCTCTTCTTGGGGCTCCGGAGACTCCTGTGTATTTGGATCTGGATGTAAAAGGGGGTCGTCGAAGTCGTCTTCTTCGTCGGACTCAGTCATTTCTAGGGTAAGAGAATTATGGCAGGCCTTCCCCGACAAATTTTACAGAGAGCAGAGCATTTCAGCCCTGCTCTCCGGCAGGAGCATCGCCCTGCTCCGCACTCTTTCAGGCACATGTATGACAAGAATTTCAGCAGTTATAATAACTCCAGTTTACAACAGATTCAAATGTTTTAATTCTAATCAGAAAAAATACCTATGTCCAGCATTGGACATTGACTAGAACCGACCTAATACGAAATGATTACCTTACCTGCATGACAGGAGTTTGAGCAGAGTTTGCGGCGCTGGTTCCTTGTGTGAGGTCACCGGTGTCAGCCCCTGCTGACTCCTTGTCCATCCCCACTTGGTGGGCTCTTTCTCAACCCCCAATCAGTGCTGCGCCTGGTGGTAGGTTCTGTAGGACAGCAGCCTCTTCGGTTGGGGGCAGACGAGTGAGGTTGACTTAAGCGCTGGCAGCAGATCGGACAAATATCCTGTAACGCAAGGCGTGGAGAGAATCGCCTTTTCTACCACCATACAACGCCACGAGGCATTTGTTGCCAGCAGAGGCTATCTCCTCATGGATGGCGTTATTGTTCAGAAAAGTGGTAGCCGCGTAAGGAAGGTCTGGCTGTTTTGAAGGGACGACCAACATCTTCGTTTTCCCTCGCCCGAAAAGGGCAGAGGTGGTGTCGCAGCCACTGAAGGCGTGGAAGAACAACTCTATTCCAGGGGGGAGTGAGAGATCTCCTCGAATGAATGATGTTGACAAGAACTGCTTGCAACCTGTTCTACCTCTGGCACTTTTTTGTAAGGAAACATTTTGTTTGTTGGCGCCCAATCCATTTAGGAGCACCAAGAGGTCGATATCTTCTCCAGCGATTATGACGTGCTCGTACTCCTCGCTCTTTTCCAATGATGTCCTCACAATGAAGCAGTCGGCGTCCTCTGGAGCTTGCTTTGTTTCGATCCCTTGTATATCCAGTCCAGTACACATTAAGTTGATCACGCGCTGCTTGTTTTTTGGGTTGGACAAAAACCTTTCTTGGGGCACTTCGATCGGTGTCGATTCTTCAAAAAAGATATCGGTGCACGCTGAGGCTGCATAACGTCGTAGCCGTTCTGCTGTTTTTGTGTTCTTAGCTGTCCCCTCTTCTGGGTAGCCATCGAATACTACTGAGACATTTTTTCCAAAATGGTTGGCCGTATAGGTGATAAAAGTAGCTACAAATTCCCTCACTGAGCTATTCCGTTGCCTTATAACCTTATGGAGCAAGTATCCTCCATCCACTACAACAAAAGTTCTTAGTCCAACGGCGACGTTTTCTGGGAGGGGCGTACAGGCAGTGTAGAACGATGATTTTGTTCCTTTTCGCATTCCCTCTTCGGAGAATAGAGCCATGGGATATGGGGCCAACTCGTATTAATTATCACAAAAATAGATTAGATTAGAAACACTTTATTACAATCAACATAACAAAAGTAAAATACAGCGAGTTTTACTCAAAGAGTAGGTATAATATTGACTGCAATGGGCGGCCTTATCGCTAAGAGCGATTTCTTCCAGGCATCCAAGCAACAACAAAATATGACATTAATAGATAAAAAACTTTCTTCGGCTTCTCCCAATTAATTGGGGTCGCCGGAGCCAACCAGGCTCATTTTGGTTTTGGCCGGGGATTTAAGGCCGGATGCCCGTCCTGACACCACGTGATTTTTCAGTTGAAAATTCCACCCCGCTGTCATCGGGATTCAAACCACGGCCATACGGGTGAAAGACGAGCAGCTAGGCCACTCCACCATCACGCTCCCCATAACATTAATAGTTAACTGTGCAATATTGATAACAATGTACATTCGAAGCCCTATTTTTTGAAATATCCGAGTTCCTTATTTTGTTTTTACCTGATAACAAGAGAACTATTAGTTTTACAGCGTTTTGCGTATGCTTGAAGTAAAGGTAAATGACTGCTCTACAACTTTACTTCGCATGTCTTTCCTCGTAGAATGAGTATTTTAGACGGTATTTTGTTCCAAAGA
Organism: Meconema thalassinum; assembly: GCA_946902985.2. Classification (NCBI taxonomy): domain Eukaryota; kingdom Metazoa; phylum Arthropoda; class Insecta; order Orthoptera; family Tettigoniidae; genus Meconema; species Meconema thalassinum. The sequence goes on from OX336391.1 coordinate 224,013,512, forward strand.
CTAGCTTACTACAAATTTCGAACTTTTAGAAAAAAAATGGCCCATGTTTGAAGTGTTGTATCTCGAGATCTATAAGACATACAGTGCTGGAGTTGCGCTCAAATCTTTGGTAATGTTGTCTTCTTTAAAAGTGCAATGAGTGACTTTGCCATAGAATGCATATTTTGGAAGTTGTAAGCAAGAAACCGAAAAACGTCTGAAAATTTCGAGGTTTTTCGAGCACCACGAAGTTAGCACAGGTCTTTCGAGGTTGCAAACTTGGTTTTACACTATTGGTATCTATCCTAACAACATACCAAAAAATCACAACCTTGCAATTTTTTGCGACCTAACGCGATTTTTGTGTCTACGGTGACTGGCCTATATGTGATCCTAGAATTTTCAATTCTTACTTAGCAGGCCGCGGTAAGATAGTTTGAGCTGGGTATTTGTGAGTCTGCAATCCTTTCATCTCTGCGGATATAGGTGCTGATTGGAGAATTCGGGTGCAGTATTCACAAATATCAGCTATTTCGAGACTTTCAATATTACAGATTTATACAACAAGGACTGCTCAAGATTACAACCGTCACCACTAGGATCGCTGATTTACAACAGTGTTGATTAGTTATCGTATGCCCTAGTAGCCTACTGCAGTTACCACGAAACTAAAAGGTTCAATAGCCATAATGAAGAATCACTTATACCGTTATTAGTGAAATTAATTGTTTAGGAGTTCACTTATTTTATTTTGAGAAATTTACCATGTCTATTGTAAGTAGGCTTCTCTTTCTCCTGCATTGAACTCGTATTGTGCCCGTTTAGACCGGAGTCCGCACGACCACATATGCATTTTACCAATAATCAGTCAGCACGAGAGTCAAAATATCCCGGAGCGCCAGATGGGTTAAAGCAAATCGCAAAAACGACATCAAATTAAAAAAATGCTTTACTGATTTTTGGCTCAATGCAACAATAAGGATAGAAGGAGATTTGATTGGGAGTAACACATCCTGTAAAATTATATCAGTTTATTTTGAAGTTAAAATCTGACTGCAAGGATGCTCAAAGCAGCATCATCCACGTGTGGCGATCCACACTCTTATTTACACACAATATACAGAAATTTTCCAAACACATTTGACAATCTTTTTGGAAACACAAGTCCGATTAATAGTCCTGTGGACTGTGTTCCAAAATTATTAATATTTAATTCCAGTTCAAAGTTAATTGTCTATACTGGAAATATCGTAGATCACTGTTTGAAATTTTACATAAATATTAACACTCGTAGAATAAATGTTCATAGAATTTTAACTTTCACTTATTTTTCCAGTTTCAAAAATATATCGTCGAAAATATTATTATCATTGAAGCAACATAAATTATTTACATATATTAATAACATCTGAAAAGTATTTGACCTTGAGCATAGCATTGAAGAACTGTGCGAGGCACAACAACAATTAATTGTTCTTCTGACATTAAACATTCGAGAAGTGACTCGATTATGAACTTCAAGTTCCTAACAAAATATATGATTTCTGAATCATCAACTTGATCAATAAATGGTTGAACCATTCAACTATTAGATTTTCCACTTGGAATCACTATGAAAAAAATATTTATATTTATGGCCATTTTTAGTAATTTTCACAACTTGCAATTCTTCGACAGAATGCGGAAATTAGAATTGTAGCTTTATAATAAATTCATTTAGTTCATGGCACTAGGATTGAAAACATTCTTCAAATTATTCGTGGTTAAAGAATTATTTTTAATTGGCAGTGGCCCATTCTACTATCTATGTAAGAACACAATATTACAACAACAACGGCAAAGGTCTTCCTCTGAAGAAGAATAAACTACTATCATGACAAATCCGGGTTCTAGCAAAATCAAAGTCTAAATGGAATTCGTAAACAAGGTTGAAATAAGAACTGATGGTTTTAAAGAAATAACCTTCGGGTTATTCATACGACGAAATGTGTAGTTCCAATACTCCTACTATAAACCTGAGCCATCGAACCTGCTATTTGATTGATGCTCGAAAAAACCTCTTCATTCCTGCGACTTAAACATGCGCACCTGGGAATGGCATTTCAACTACTCCACACATAAATTTTCTTCCCAAAATTTATACAATAAATCAAGCCTCTGCTTGTTATCAACACTGGAAGATTAATAAACTTACAAGTTTATTTTATTTTACCATTCAGTTCAACCCGTGAATTTACCATACATATGAAAATCTTTATTTCACTTTCGATTGTATTTACGTCATGATTTTATATAAATACAAAAATATCCTATTGGATACAAACATCAATTGCTTCCCGTTTCATGCCTCTCCGTGTTATCTGAAAAACATACTTTGCTCAATGCAAATATCAACTGTTCAACCAGAACTGAAATGTTGGTTGAATGCGGGCTTGCGCTAACCACTCTCCTTCGGAAAATCTCCTGTTCCAAACTATAAATGATTAAAGTACTTCATAGGCTCTTTCTCAATACATATGATTATTAGAAAATATAATATCCAAGAATTATTTAGAAAATTATAAAATTATTATTATTATTATTATTAGTGGATTATTATTATTATTATTTATATCATTTTAAATATGTTTAATTATCATCTCATTATGTGAGAATCCACATGTTCGAATCTTCGAATATGGAAAAAATATCCATTCCTCAACAAAAATAAATTTAACTTTTACAGTTACATCGGCTGATTACCGTGATTTCCCAAAAATATGAAAAATTCAAATAAATGCTCGAAATGCTCGGTCATCGATCCTAAACTGTTCTGAGTGCCGAAAATACTCAGAATAACTCTAACAAGTCTTGCGTAAATCATTGCAAGATTTAAATACGACGAAAAATAAAATGTGTTGGCCATCTGCAGAAAAATAGTTTGTTCCAATTAGCTAGGCATAATATAATTCAAATGTGGCTTACATTTCTTGATGGTCTTGAAGCGTAGTAAACCTGGTCTGTACCAGATTTATCCATAGACATGCCCTATCGGACAAGCACGAATAATCCTTGTATCCGCCGCCATCATATACCCACAATTCGTCTAGTCAGACATAGTGGTAGTATCTTTCGACGTTTGAATTAACTGTTGTTCCATTTTAATATGGGCTTCTATCAAAGCCATAACAGTTTGTTTAAATAGGGTCAGATCTAAGTGATCTCTTCTTAGATATGTCAGTTGTAACATAACTCACTGTAATCTTATCAGTACAAGAAAAACACTGACAGTCTAAGCAATTAACGGCTGTTCTGAAGATCGTTCCCTGGGCATGGTTTATTATATCACCATCTACCATGCGCTAGGCAACTTGTAGTTTCCCTTGCGTAGACTAATGAACGCCACCGTTATAGACTAGTCTTCAGTGTACTGACAGATCGAAGTGGTTAACTAGTTACAAATATGAAAACTGACTTGAAATTGATTTAAACATCCAAGTATTAAGTTATTACTGGTCTGTGACAAAATACTAATTTTCTAGACAAAGTCTAGCATATGTCCTTGTAGAAATACACACATCAAAAAAAGTTTTGCATCACCTCGGTTCCAAGAGTTCCGGAACCGTTAAATACAAAGGGAATAGAGATCAACACAAACAACATTTCAGCTCGTTTAATTGCTCATGAGACCCACACATTGCATGTTGTACCATCATACAGCTAGACTTTCGGCATTTGTGGTCCAGATTGCAGTACACACCACTACCTCTAATACCCAGTAGCACGTCCTCTTGCATTGATGCATGCCTGTATTCGCCGTGGCATACTATCCACAAGTTCATCAAGACACTGTTGGTCCAAATTGTCCCACTCCTCAACGACAATTCGGCGTAAATCTCTCAGAGTGGTTGGTGGGTCAAGACGTCCATAAACAGCCCTTTTCAACATATCCCAGGCATGTTCGATAGGGTTCATGTCTGGCGAACATGCTGGCCACTGTAGTCGAGCGATGTCGTTATCTTGAAGGAACGCATTCACAAGATGTGCACGATGAGGTCGAGAATTGTCGTCCATGAAGACAAATGCCTCTCCAATATTCTGCCGATATGGTTGCACTATGGGTCGGAGGATGTCATTCAGGTATCGTAAAGCCGTTTCGGAGCCTTCCATGACCACCAGTGGCGTACGTCGGCCCCACATAATGCCACCCCAAAACATCAGGGAACCACCACCTTGCTGCACTCGCTGGACAGTGTGTCTAAGACGTTCAGCCTGACCAGGGTGCCTCCAAACACGTCTCCGACGATTGTCTGGTTGAAGGCATATGCGACACTCATCGGTGAAGAGAACGTGATGCCAATTCCGTGGGGTCCATTCAGCATGTTGTTGGGCCCATCTGTACCGCGCTGCATGGTGTCGGGGTTGCAAAGCTGGACCTCGCCATGGACGTCGGGAGTGAAGTTGCGCATCATGCAGCCTATTGCGCACAGTTTGAGTTGAAACACGACGTCCTGTGGCTGAACGAAACGCATTATTCAACATGGTGGCATTGCTGTCAGGGTTCCTCCGAGCGGCAATCCGTAAGTAGCGGTCATCCACTACAGTAGTAGCCCTTGGGCGGCCTGAGCGAGGCCTGTCATCGACAGTTCCTGTATCTCTGTACCTCCTCCATGTCCGAACAACATCGCTTTGGTTCACTCTGAGACGCCTGGAAACTTCCCTTGTTGAGAGCCCTTCTTGACACAAAGTAACAATGCGGACGCGATCGAACTGCGGTATTGACCTTCTAGGCATGGTAGAACTACAGACAACATGAGCAGCGTACCTTCGTCCTGGTGGAATGACTGGAACTGATCGGCTGTCGTACCCCCTCCGTCTAATAGGCCCTGCTCATGCATGGTTGTTTACATCTTTGAGCAGTTTTAGTGACATCTATGAACAGTCAAAGGGACTGTATCTTGGATACAATATACACAGTCAACGTCTATATGCTGGAGATCTGAGAACCGAGGTGATGCAAAACTTTTTTTGATATGTGTATAAATATTTCCACCAATGTCTGTAGAAAAATCAATCACCTCAGTGATTCTCCTCGCCAGAAACTTACTAAGTTCCAACTCGTAGCGCAACACTTTTCGTGACTATCACGACTTTGAAAAGAACTTCTGCGTAGATCCGGCAACCATGTGCCTTGGCTCAGCGTAGATGCAACTTGCTCGCCAAGTGCTTGTGTTAGAATGAGCTGAAGTTGCTTCGGCCAGCTGGCTTTTATTCAAAACTGTCAAGATCACGCGTCATTACCTGATATCTAGAAAACCTCATATCTCTTGAATCCCTGGTCCGATTTACTTGATACTAATTGCATTCTCTTTCATTTGGCCGTGCCAGTAATCTGATCCAAGTCTCAAGTCTCTACTCCATAGTTAACTATTTAATCAATAAATAGCCTCCACCTCTGCTATTACTCGCTACGTCACTTGACATCCAAGTATCGGTAAATTATTTCCAAATGCTTCGAGAAGCAATGTAGCGCGATATTCAAATATCTCAACTTTCAAAAGCGGCTACAGCCTTTCCCTTGATATCTAGGTGTCTGAATCTTGGAATACCCATTCCTAGAGTTGGGCACATCCACCCCACACCTAGCAAAAAATAAAAATTGAAAAATATTTATTTTTCCTATCTACACATTAAATCATCTGGTTCTTGAATAATATATCTTCAAATTCGATGCATTATAAGTTCCCACGATGTTACCAGTTCGTGTAATGGCTACTTCATAGCTTCCATTGTCGTTTACTTCCACAATATTCAAAATCTTCAATTTCACCAGGTTTAATATCAAAAATATCGTGATACTCCTCCAAAATTTTCCCTAGCTCTGGGGACTCCTTCTCAGTGTAGACTTCTCTTCCTTCAGCTTCGTGAAAAATCAGAGACCATTGAGCATCTCCCTCGATGTCTTCCTCTTCTTTTCCCTCGAAGTTAATCTCCTCGGTATTCTTGAATCTGATCGTCTCTGTCTTCATGTCTATCACTGCTTGATATTTCTGAATGAAATCTGCTCCCAATATCATGTCAAAAGCCATGTCTTTCATTACAACAAACACATGTCGGAAATCATGTCCTCCAATCGTAATACATAAGTATAATTGTGTTTTACACAGAGATATTTTATTGGGTATTATTCCTTGGATCTTAATTCCTGATACTGGAATCTCCTCTAAATTCTCTTTGAGCTTCCACAGAATATAAAGCTTCTCACTCACCAGACAAAGCATAGCCCCAGTATCGATCAAAGTATCGACAGGCATACCGAATACTTCGCATGATATGATTGGCATTCTAATTCTGGTACCCATTTCTTTTCGTTCGTCATTCTGTTGAATTAAGTCATCACCCTCTGCTTGCCATTTAATAATTCTGGAAGTGAAAGTGTTCAAAATTCTATCTTCTACTGTGAATTCGAAGTTTTTTTTTCATTACCATTCCCCCGGGATTGTTGTGTTCCCGATGGACCTGGATCATTGGGCCTCTGCTCCACAAATTGCAAGTTATCTTGGTGTCTTGCTTCCAAATTTTTCCTCGTCTCCTTGTTGAACTCTTCATTGGACTGACGAGTATCTACATTCCCTCTGTTATTGTACTTGTTTCTACCATAATATCTTCTTTCCTGGTACCTTCCTTGACTATCTCGTGGTCTTCTCCATCGAGTATTGTATCGATTACCACCATCCGGTCTCGCATATGGCTTGTAACTGTATCTGTTACTGTACTGGTTCCATCCTCTCTTATTTGGATCTTCCCTCGGCGTTTTCTCTTCTCGCTCCTCTCGAATCTCTCGAGGTGTCTGAGAATAACTATCAGCCATAACAGCGTACACAGCGTTGTTATTTTTTCCTCCCTTCTGATGGAAGAATTGAGCGTTCGTATGATCCAGCTTCTGTAATACTTCATCAAATTGTTCCATATTGTAGATATCAGCAGCGATCAAAGTCCTCTGGACGTCTGCTGGAAACTGACGTATCAATGCAGTAATCAACTCGTTATCTGGCATCGGTGGATCTAAATGTTGAAGTTTAGACAGCTGTCCAGAAAAGTACGTAGAGTATCGAGTAGGTTGTGACGTCGAGAATCTCTTCGATTATAACTCTGCTCTGGCTTGCTGTTGGGTTTCCGGGGACCAAAACCTTTTCAATAGCCCACGAGAAAACTCCTCAAAAGTGGTTAGAGTGGATCTAAAAGCTCTAAACCAAAGAAGTGCAGGACCTTCCAAAACTTCCCTATCACTCGGATCTGTCTTTCTTTAGGGATCTTAGAATCTTTCAGGTAATCCCCTGCTTCTCTCAAAAATTCCACGGGTGTTACAGAATCTCGCCCTGAAAATTTAGAAGGCTTATCTTCTACATTCTTAAATACAGTTATGGGGTTGGATTGAAATACTGTCCTGACCTCATCCTGTCTTTGACTATCCGTTTCTCTAGCTCCTCCTAGATTTATCTGTATCTGTTCCTTTCCCCTTACATTTGGCATTTTCAACAGATGATCAGACTGTTTCTCATCCTTGATTTGAGTTTTCATAGCCTCAAGTTCCTTCTGGTTTTCTTCTGCCATTTTCTTAATTGCTTCAGTTTCTTTGTAATTGTCCTTAACATCAATGGATATCTGGTTCATAACAGCGTCATGACTTTTCAATGACCCTGTCATATCTGATATGTCCTTCTGAGTTGCTTGGATATCTTTGGCAATTACTTCAATATGGGATGACAAAGATTCCCTAATCTCCTTGATTCCCTCTTGGTTCTCCAGCTTGAGTGTGTCTTTAATTTCATTGACAACTGTGGTTTTAATTTCAGTTTGCAACTCATTAATCACACCTTCTCTTATTTCTCCCATGACAAGTTCTTTGAATTGTTCCGTTAAACGTTGAACAACTAGAATTCCCATCTCGTTACTCTCCTTCTTCACTCTGACTTCCAGGTTGACCATGTCTTCACCAACTTTCCTAAGACCATGTTCTATCCTATCAGCTAAGCTTTGAGATCGAAGATCGGCATCGCGAAATTTATCGTCCATTAAACTTGCGTTAGTAGCTAATGAAGTTTCGAGCTCATGTGTTTTTTCGCATAATTTGTTCATTTTACTCTCAAGTGTCATTTTCAAAATGTCAGAATTCTCTTTAAATTTACTTTCCATTGAATTAAATGTACTATTTAAAATTTCTTTCAAATTACCTTTTAAAGAATCAGAACTTTCTTTAAGTTTATCATTCAAATTTTCTTTAAGTTTATTTTCTAAAGAATCAGAATTTTCTTTAAGTTTATTTTCTAAAGAATCAGAATTTTCTTTAAGTTTATCGTTTAAACTTTCTTTAAGTTTATTTTCTAAAGAATCAGAATTTTCTTTAAGTTTATCGTTTAAACTTTCTTTAAGTTTATTTTCTAAAGAATCAGAATTTTCTTTAATTTTCTTTTCCAAAGCCTCTGTATTTTCTTTCATAATGGCTGCTACACGCAGTCCAGCCTCTTTTGAACTCTCCTCCAAACTCCTCATCATCCTCATCATTTCTTCCATAATTTCAATTATTATTCAAAACTTAGGGGTATACAACAGTGGCAAACACAAGCTTATAACTAGAACAAGAAATATGAATAGCTAATTGGAACACTCTAATAAAATGAGATTTGTCCTCATGTCGACGTGATGGAAAAACAAAATTCTTTACTTTTACGAATTACATTTACCACAATATCACAAGAAAAAAATATGCAAGTTCTCAAATATCCTCCACCTGGATTCTAATAATGTGTATGTCCAGTCATCGAACGTTTACTACTGAATTTACTTGACGCCCTAATGGTTAAGCCATTATCAAAAATAATCAAACCCATTCTAAATATTAACCAAGTTAAATTATTTTCCCCACTAATTGGGTTTCCTACTAATTTATTCATCCAAACCAGACATCTCTCAACTCCCAAAATATTTCTATAAAAATTATCACAATTTCAAATCGGCATGCGATTGACCATGTCTAAATCGGGACCCACGTTCGAAGCCATTTCTCTCTCTATCTTATTTTATGTGCCCGTTTAGACCGGAGTCCGCACGACCACATATGCATTTTACCAATAATCAGTCAGCACGAGAGTCAAAATATCCCGGAGCGCCAGATGGGTTAAAGCAAATCGCAAAAACGACATCAAATTAAAAAAATGCTTTACTGATTTTTGGCTCAATGCAACAATAAGGATAGAAGGAGATTTGATTGGGAGTAACACATCCTGTAAAATTATATCAGTTTATTTTGAAGTTAAAATCTGACTGCAAGGATGCTCAATGCAGCATCATCCACGTGTGGCGATCCACACTCTTATTTACACACAATATACAGAAATTTTCCAAACACATTTGACAATCTTTTTGGAAACACAAGTCCGATTAATAGTCCTGTGGACTGTGTTCCAAAATTATTAATATTTAATTCCAGTTCAAAGTTAATTGTCTATACTGGAAATATCGTAGATCACTGTTTGAAATTTTACATAAATATTAACACTCGTAGAATAAATGTTCATAGAATTTTAACTTTCACTTATTTTTCCAGTTTCAAAAATATATCGTCGAAAATATTATTATCATTGAAGCAACATAAATTATTTACATATATTAATAACATCTGAAAAGTATTTGACCTTGAGCATAGCATTGAAGAACTGTGCGAGGCACAACAACAATTAATTGTTCTTCTGACATTAAACATTCGAGAAGTGACTCGATTATGAACTTCAAGTTCCTAACAAAATATATGATTTCTGAATCATCAACTTGATCAATAAATGGTTGAACCATTCAACTATTAGATTTTCCACTTGGAATCACTATGAAAAAAATATTTATATTTATGGCCATTTTTAGTAATTTTCACAACTTGCAATTCTTCGACAGAATGCGGAAATTAGAATTGTAGCTTTATAATAAATTCATTTAGTTCATGGCACTAGGATTGAAAACATTCTTCAAATTATTCGTGGTTAAAGAATTATTTTTAATTGGCAGTGGCCCATTCTACTATCTGTGTAAGAACACAATATTACAACAACAACGGCAAAGGTCTTCCTCTGAAGAAGAATAAACTACTATCATGACAAATCCGGGTTCTAGCAAAATCAAAGTCTAAATGGAATTCGTAAACAAGGTTGAAATAAGAACTGATGGTTTTAAAGAAATAACCTTCGGGTTATTCATACGACGAAATGTGTAGTTCCAATACTCCTACTATAAACCTGAGCCATCGAACCTGCTATTTGATTGATGCTCGAAAAAACCTCTTCATTCCTGCGACTTAAACATGCGCACCTGGGAATGGCATTTCAACTACTCCACACATAAATTTTCTTCCCAAAATTTATACAATAAATCAAGCCTCTGCTTGTTATCAACACTGGAAGATTAATAAACTTACAAGTTTATTTTATTTTACCATTCAGTTCAACCCGTGAATTTACCATACATATGAAAATCTTTATTTCACTTTCGATTGTATTTACGTCATGATTTTATATAAATACAAAAATATCCTATTTGATACAAACATCAATTGCTTCCCGTTTCATGCCTCTCCGTGTTATCTGAAAAACATACTTTGCTCAATGCAAATATCAACTGTTCAACCAGAACTGAAATGTTGGTTGAATGCGGGCTTGCGCTAACCACTCTCCTTCGGAAAATCTCCTGTTCCAAACTAGAAATGATTAAACTACTTCATAGGCTCTTTCTCAATACATATGATTATTAGAAAATATAATATCCAAGAATTATTTAGAAAATTATAAAATTATTATTATTATTATTATTAGTGGATTATTATTATTATTATTATTTATATCATTTTAAATATGTTTAATTATCATCTCATTATGTGAGAATCCATATGTTCGAATCTTCGAATATGGAAAAAATATCCATTCCTCAACAAAAATAAATTTAACTTTTACAGTTACATCGGCTGATTACCGTGATTTCCCAAAAATATGAAAAATTCAAATAAATGCTCGAAATGCTCAGTCATCGATCCTAAACTGTTCTGAGTGCCGAAAATACTCAGAATAACTCTAACAAGTCTTGCGTAAATCATTGCAAGATTTAAATACGACGAAAAATAAAATGTGTTGGCCATCTGCAGAAAAATAGTTTGTTCCAATTAGCTAGGCATAATATAATTCAAATGTGGCTTACATTTCTTGATGGTCTTGAAGCGTAGTAAACCTGGTCTGTACCAGATTTATCCATAGACATGCCCTATCGGACAAGCACGTATAATCCTTGTTTCCGCCGCCATCATATGCCCACAATTCGTCTAGTCAGACATAGTGGTAGTATCTTTCGACGTTTGAATTAACTGTTGTTCCATTTTAATATGGGCTTCTATCAAAGCCATAACAGTTTGTTTAAATAGGGTCAGATCTAAGTGATCTCTTCTTAGATATGTCAGTTGTAACATAACTCACTGTAATCTTATCAGTACAAGAAAAACACTGACAGTCTAAGCAATTAACGGCTGTTCTGAAGATCGTTCCCTGGGCATGGTTTATTATATCACCATCTACCATGCGCTAGGCAACTTGTAGTTTCCCTTGCGTAGACTAATGAACGCCACCGTTATAGACTAGTCTTCAGTGTACTGACAGATCGAAGTGGTTAACTAGTTACAAATATGAAAACTGACTTGAAATGGATTTAAACATCCAAGTATTAAGTTATTACTGGACTGTGACAAAATACTAATTTTCTAGACAAAGTCTAGCATATGTCCTTGTAGAAATATAAATATTTCCACCAATGTCTGTAGAAAAATCAATCACCTCAGTGATTCTCCTCGCCAGAAACTTACTAAGTTCCAACTCGTAGCGCAGCACTTTTCGTGACTATCACGACTTTGAAAAGAACTTCTGCGTAGATCCGGCAACCATGTGCCTTGGCTCAGCGTAGATGCAACTTGCTCGCCAAGTGCTTGTGTTAGAATGAGCTGAAGTTGCTTCGGCCAGCTGGCTTTTATTCAAAACTGTCAGGGTCACGCGTCATCACCTGATATCTAGAAAACCTCATATCTCTTGAATCCCTGGTCCGATTTACTTGATACTAATTGCATTCTCTTTCATTTGGCCGTGCCAGTAATCTGATCCAAGTCTCAAGTCTCTAGTCCATAGTTAACTATTTAATCAATAAATAGCCTCCACCTCTGCTATTACTCGCTACGTCACTTGACATCCAAGTATCGGTAAATTATTTCCAAATGCTTCGAGAAGCAATGTAGCGCGATATTCAAATATCTCAACTTTCAAAAGCGGCTACAGCCTTTCCCTTGATATCTAGGTGTCTGAATCTTGGAATACCCATTCCTAGAGTTGGGCACAGTATATAACCTGTATTTATGTGGTGACTGTTGTAGTGGGTGTGGCTGCACAAGGGACATGGATGGGATAAGTTCCCCGGGACTTGATATTAGGTACTATCCTGGCATTTGCCAGGAGAGAGCGTGGGGAGATTTGGGGAAATGCCACACTCAGGAATCTCTGATCACCAGGCTTGCTGGAGTAACTTATCGCGCCTGCAGGGTAGGGCCAATGGTCATAAACTGGGCATTTATGATTGAACACCTGAGGGCTACCAACAAGTTCGATTTAATGTAGTTCCAAGTTTGGCTACCAGGTGCTACTGTCACTAATACTTAGCGGCGAACGTTGACACTTGATAGAGCGTTGTATACTAGCCAAATATAACCTACACATTTTGCTACACACCACTGCACTGACACCGTATTCATCAATAGGAAGATAATTAGTTAAACATCGGAAATTATTCTCGTTAATTTATTTCTCTACTAGCCTATTATTTTAATATATCATACCAAGCGTTTAACAAACACAGAGTGTATAATACCGTCTTACATCTAGGCGTAGGCCTAATTTATATGCCAGCTTAGGACGTGGCAGCTTCAATTCTATTGGAGAAAAAAGCGGGAAATACATTTGGCACAGCATCATCACTTAAAAATGTCCTCCCAGGCAATACTGGCTTGTAATCTAAAGGTAAGAAATGGGCTAAACATACTCTCATGTGGGCTGATATGTGTGATTTCCTTTCAGCGCGACGAATTTTGTAAAGCCACTATTTCCTTAAAATACGACCAGTGACAAGGAAGTAAACGTTACTTTGTAGTTGCCACATCTGTTTTTACACTGGGGAACTGCACAATATTGAACCATTATTCTATAATGTATAAAACAACGAATATTTAAGCGTAATTCGTAACTACAACTCACACAATCTACTCATGGCTGCCCACAAGATCGGTTTGTAAACAAAGTCACGTGATAGCGTGATGTCAGAGGGCGGTACTGGTCTAGTCGTAGGTTCTTTTACGACCCGCCGGCTTTATTTCCCCTCCGAAGGAAGGCATACTCTTAAGAAAATAGGGGAAATGGATGACGTTGACTAGTTGTACCCAATTTTCTGGAACACTAAATTGATGCTGATAGTAATGATAATTTGATAATCCAAACAAATTGAAGGTTAGAACTGCCCTTATCCCAGCTAGCTTGGATTAATTATCGACGTTACACTGTATTTATAAAGTTATGGAATCAAAGCAGCGTTACTTCGTGGAGATCCGCTTCTAGCGGCGATCCCTGGTATGCTTTTATCTGTTTTGACACACCACATTTTAAGACGCAAGGTACCTACCCCAATCCTCGATCGTGGTAATCAGTTACACACAGTTGTCAGACAGATTCCACATGTACCCAAGTTCATGGGACTGTTGACCCCAGTGTTCCAAGCCAATAAATGATCATCTAACAACAAACAAAGGTATGAAAGGCGTTAAATCTAATCATTGTTGTGAAAAAAATCTGTAAATAAGATTGCAGTTGTTCCCCGCTTGTGCCCAATACGACGAATAACCTAATCGGGTTAGGGCTCAATACAATCTTCATCGAAGGTGGCTTCGGTGGTATAGTTGGTAGCATGCTAAGCTTCTATGCCTGAGGTCGCGGGTTCAAACCCGGCCGAAGTCGTCGGATTTATTAAGAGCGTTAAAATCCCTCAGTGTGCCTTCCTTTGGAAGGGAAGTAAAGCCGGTTGTCCATGTCAGAGATTTATGGCATGATAAAGAACCATCCACTAATTACACTTGTGTGAAGCTAAATTATAGGTTAAATTTCACTAACGCTCTTAGGTCCCAACGTTCGTCGCCAGAAGCAAACTGCGGTGACATCTAGTAACCAAGTTCAGAACTAGTTGGTCGCCGACGGTGGCGTTTGGTAGCAAAATTAGGAACTACTTCAAAATTCAATGTCTGCAGTCCTTACTTGAATTAAAAATCGATAACACACACTAATACACCCACCGCAATTAACACCGGTTATCAGACAGATTCTACACACACCCAAAGTACTCAGGGCTACATGACCGTGTTGTCGCAGCCCCTAAACTAAGGAACCAACCAACCAATCTTCGTCAAAAGGATAGACATCTCAATCCACCGGAGACGCTTGTCTGTGCAAGAAGACCAATGTAAATGGCCCGGCGCTATCTTGTTTCTGATTATGTCTACAGTAACAACAACAACGACGTCAAAAATAAGCGAGTTCCTTGAATGCTTGAACCGTGAAATTTGTAAATCCTAGCACAGTTTATCATTTAATAAGCGGCCCGAATACAGTGGCCCATTTGATATCTTCTCATGGTAGTTATAACCGACATGCATGTTCATAGCAGCCTGAGAGCTGAATGTATTCTTATAACAACCTCAGCAGCTGCCACATGACGAGGAAAAGTGAATGAATTTTGCTATCATTGTGTGTCACCACACGAAGTGATCTTTATCCTCGAGGTCTCCAAATCCAGTATGAAGTAACCTATTCATACTCGTGTTTACCAGTCAAGATGTTGATCGCAGCCTCAGTAGCATTATGGTAGCGACTTCTTCGGACATGAAGTCATATCTGGTACGTATGAGTATATTAGCTGCCCGATACAGTTGCTACGACACTAAATTACCATAATGAGGAATCACTTATACCGTATTATTATTCTCGTATCAGAAACATACATAGTTATACTATTTTTGCCCAGAACTTGTCACATCCAATGCTTTTTCTGTTCCTTGATGAAGGTCGTCTTCTGTACAGGAGGCTGGACATAGTCGATATAGTCTTCTCCACAGTCACATTGACACATACTAAGACAACCAGGAATTTCAAACTTAGTTATAGAAGGAAGGGTCGAGGATAAGAACTGTACGGGCAGACCAAGGTTAGAATATGTTAAACAGATTGCATCGGATGTAGGGTGTGGTAGCTATGTAGAGATAAAACGATTACCTCAGCACATGGAAGCATGAAGCGCTGCATCAAACCAGTCGAAATAGTGAAGACTCAAACAACAACAACAGCAACAACAGTGCCAAATTAGCCTTTGATCTGCCAACTCCAGGTACCAATCTATTCAGGGACTTCCAAGTCGTTCATTCCTCGTCATAGCCAGGAGGGAAGGATTCAGAGACTCTTTTCCAACCAGGGGGAGGGTAGGTCGTAGCCCTCCACAGTTGTAACCTAGCTTTTTCAGCAGTGGTTCTAAGTTCCTTCAATGTTCTAAGGAAATTCTTCCTTGACTACAGACGTTGCGGGTGCGCATCATGCCAATACAGAGGATGAATTATTTCCTGCTCCACTGTCTTTCTTTCCTTGTTCGCGGCTATTTCTCTTCGAACAGGAGGTCTTTGAGGTTATTAGTGAAATTAATTGTTTAGGAGTTCATGTATTTTATTTTGAAACATTTACCAGTTCTGTTTTAAATAGGCTACTTTGTGAGATGTGCAGTACTAGGTCAGAGTATTATCATCGATCTTCAATTTCTTGTACTTATCTGCTACTGGCGTTGTAGCTCTACAGACATCGGCAAATTATTAGAATTAAAATAAAACTACCCAGGTCATTAGCAATTTAATTAAGATAGTAACCTGTATTTTCATAAATTTTATGTTAGTCAATGATGGGAGTGGAATTTCTATATTTTGAGCAATGTAATATTTTAGGCAATTATATTGAGCCGCATTGATCTTTTCTACTCTAATGTTTTGTGAACAATTACTCTGGTCTACAAAATTAAACTTGTTGTGATCATCATACTAATATATAACAAGTAGTTCCGTTAAGAACTATACAGCCTATTTTCATATATCCTACTCATGTTAAATGCCTCTATCAACATACAAAATTTAAGTTTGAAGGTTGTGATAGATTCGTAGATATTGTGAACCGTATAAATATTTCAGATGGTCGTCAGGTTGGATTTTATGTACTGTTACATGAAGATTATTGTGTACATGTGGTATTCAAACTTCAATCGCATGATTAGAACACAAGAAGTAAAAGCGAGATTTAAAAATTTCACACAGCTGCCATCTTGTGGTTATGGAAGCAATTGAAATAAAATAGATGCCAGTGGATTAACATTTGTATAAGCATATAACGTGCAAAGTTTCACTGCACTCATAAGGTTAAATCGCGAGAAACGTCCATTTAAATATTTATGCATCGCGTCGCCACCATGTTTGATTTGTGCTCACCAGGTTACTGAAAGTCCTATAGGTGAACTTATGTTCATAGCTTCTATGAACATAAAAAATTCAGCTTGATTGCTGTAAAAGATTCGTAGATATTGAGAACCGTCTAAATATTTCCGATGTTCGCCATTTTGGATTGTATAGGCCATAGAGTTATGTACCTTTAAAGGAAAATTATTGCGTAGGTTCATTACTCAAACTTTCACTTCGATCGCAAGATTACGATTCGAGAAATAAAAACTTAATTTTAAAATTTCGCACAGCCGCCATCTTGAGTTTATGTAAACAATTGGACTAAATTACATGCCAGTGAATTACAATATGTATAATTATTTACTGTACCACATTTCACTGCGCTCAGAGAGTTAAATCACAAGAAAAGTCTATTAAAATATTTCAAATTCGCTTGCCCGTCATGTTCGTTTTTTAGTTTGTAGGTTTATGAAAGTTACATAGATAAACTTGTACCAGTGCCCTTTATTAGCGTACAAAATTTCAGGGTAATATCTGTAATAGTTTCGGAGATATGGAATGCCCGTGAAATATTTCGCACAGCCGCCATTTTGAGGTTATGTAAACAATTCAACTAAATTAGACGCCAGTGCATTACAATGTGTATAAACATTTTCTGTACCAAGTTCCATTACGTTTGGATGGTTAAATCATGAGAAAAGTCTATTTAAATGTCTCAAATTCGCTTGGCCGCCATGTTGGTTTTGTAGTTACCAGGTTTTTGAAAGTCTCATAGGCGAATTTCTAGTAGTGCCCTTTATCACCTTACACAATTTCAGGGTGATATCGGTAATAGTTTCGGAGATACTGAATGCTGGTGAGAAATTTCGCACAGCCGCCATGTTGGATTGGTGAGACACAATAAAATGTTAAGTGCACGCTCGAGGTCACCCAGAATGGTGCTTTGAACTTACCGAGTTTCATTGAAATCGCTCCAGCCATTTAGAATTTATTAGGGGGGTACACACACATATCACACACACGCACACACAGACACACGGACAAAAGGTGATCTCATAAGCCTATTTTTTTTAATGAAAATAGGCTAAAAATGATATGGTGTTTGTCTGTCTGTCGTCCTGTCTGTTACTCAATCACGCAAGAACCACTGGTCTGATTGAAATGAAATTTTGCATGGATGTAGCTGATTTACCAGGTTTACACATAGGCTACTTTTGATTTCGATATTTTGCACTATTTAAAAATGGCGACCATTTTAGTGACGTCACTACACCCTTTGGTTTCAAAATTTCATATTTCCATTTCAAATAAAAAGAGAACGCTAAGAAATAGCAAACATTTGATGGCACATACGAGCTTTAAAATTTAATTTTCTATCCGAAAGGTCCTTATCACTTTTCGTGTATCTCCAACGGTTAGCGATTAAAACCTACATTTGTGACGTCACTACACCCTTTGGTTTCAAAATTTCAGATTTCCATTTCAAGTAAAAAGAGAACGCTAAGAAATAACAAACTTTTGATGTCATATACGAGCTTTAAAATGTCATTTTCTATCCGAAAGGTGCTTGCCACATTTCGTGTATCTCCAACGGTTAGCGAGTAAAACCTAAATATGTGCTATATAACACGGTCAATGCCGAGCGATGTTAGTCTATGTTAGTCTCTACATGAACTGTTTTATTTATAGAGGTAGATTGTGGGGTCCGAAACGAGACGTGATTTTGGGTCTAATTTCATACTCTTTGTGCCGGTTATTGTACGCTGTTTCACAATGTTATAGGGCTTTCTACTTTGTACGTTATGCTTTCATCCTTTTTATCGATTAGTTTTTTGTTAACTGAATATTTCTGTTGGCCAATATTTATCTGCTATTTGTCGTTTTTCACCATGATCAGAAAACCAAATTCACAGACGAATGTGTCGAAGACTAACGACTGTCACATTAGTTTATTTAGTGTTCATATTAATCTTACTGCAGAACTGGGCAAATTTATTTCAATAAAGTTCGTATTTTGCCTTTCAGGGCCAATAAAAAACGCCCAAAACACGGCGTAAACCTAGAAAAGTTGCTGAGTTTTAATTGCTTGGCCCTGAAATTCAATATACAATCATTTTGGAAGCCTTTATAGGGAGGTGAAAGACTGTTTTAGCGTTTAGCTCTCGCAGTAAGGTAGTGGAGGTGTTCTAAATAAGAATTGAGGTATCGCGCAGTTTGCTACTCCTTTGGCAGTCTGAAAATAGTCCACAAGAGCCCGCTGATGGACTAGGCGTAATCTCGCACAAGACACGGCATAAACTTAGAAACATTTTCTGTGATTAATTTGTTTTTGTTATTATTACTTGGGATGATTGAAGTTTGTTCCGTTACTGTTATTCCTTATCATGACATGGTACGTAGTTTCCGCAATATTACTTATTGCGGATGTGATAATTGCTATCAAGTTTGATGTTTTTTTAGCATAATGTTTATATGTTTAAATATACTGTAGTATGAAGACGTTACACGATAGGTGTTCAATATTTAAGACAGGTTATTTAACTTATACTACATATAGGCTGATCAGGCTTTTCTCCGGGTACTCCGGTTTTCCCTGTCACAATTTCATTCCAGCAACAATCTCCACTATCATTTCATTTCATCTGTCATTCATTTAATCATTGCCCCAGGTGAGTGCGACAGACTCCGGCAGCCAGCACAGTTCATATCCTCGCTGCTAGATGGGGATTTCATTCATTCCATTCCCTGACCCGGTCGGTCGACTGAATGCAGGCTGAGGAGTTTCACTTTCCTACCTCTGATTAATAAATAGGTGAGTGAAAATGCATGTAGTCTACACATGTAGTTGGTAACATGGAAATAACATAAATACATTACGAATATATATTAATTATTTAGGCCAGCAAGTACTAAAAGACGTTCTAAGAACGGGTATTTCAGGTAGTCAGCGATAAAACTTGCATATATAGATAGGTTTGCGACGCTGATTACGAAGATCCTGTCGACGTTGTTCTAGCACGTACAGTTTTTCCAGTACAGTGTATTATTGAGTATGGCGGAAGGTTGCATTGC
Source organism: Meconema thalassinum (assembly GCA_946902985.2). Classification (NCBI taxonomy): domain Eukaryota; kingdom Metazoa; phylum Arthropoda; class Insecta; order Orthoptera; family Tettigoniidae; genus Meconema; species Meconema thalassinum. Next base: position 224,033,145 of record OX336391.1, read on the forward strand.
AATTCGTCACTGTTGTATATCTAGGACATGTAATATCATTTGGAGGGGAAGTAAAGCCGGAGGTCCCATGTCATAGATTTATGGCATGAAAAGAAACTTGCACTAACTACACTAGTGTGAAGCCAAAATTTGTAGGTTAGATTATTTGATGACGCTATATTAGTTCCAACGTTCACCACCAGGTGCTGCCTGTGATAGCATCTAGTAGCCAAGTCCGCATTTAGGTGTCGTGGACTGTAGCATTTGGTAGCAAAAGTAGGAACTACTTGATATTATCGTCTGCAGTCCTTACTTGAATTAATAACAGATAACACACACTAATACAGTCATCACAATTAACACCGGTTATCAGACAGATTCTACACACACCCACAGTACACGGGCTACATGACCACGTTGTCAATACATTTAATCGTGGGGTGTTAATCGGTGTACGATATCTACTTTAAAAGAGTACCCCTCCCCGCGGTCTAGAATTACGTTTTAAAGCTCCTATTCCAAATATCATGTGTTCCAATACTTTTCTCGCTCTCTCTCTCTCTCACACACACACAAAAATATGTTTACGACTTTCTGACTCCTGAGCTTCTCTGGATCCTCGAATCGCTTTGTAGTTTTCTGCATCGGTAGATGTAGATAATAATTGTGTGTCGAGGATAAAAGTTTTGAAACGCTTCCTCTTCCTTCTCCGTACGTTTCCGTGCGCCATAATTCTTACATATTTTAGCACTCAACCGTAAACGAAACAAATATATTCGTAACGAAGCAAACAATACGTAACTAAGAGCTTACGTTCTTATAATAATAATAATAATAATAATAATAATAATAATAATAATAATAATAATAATAATAATAATATAATATATAATATCGTATGGCCTCTGGTGCCTGGTGCAAGCTTTGTTAATTGACACCCAGAGGGTAGCTTGCATGTCGAATTTCGTCGTTCCTTTGAACGCTATGAAAGTCAAGGAGGTTAGATATCTAAACTCCTTGACACTACAGCGTTTTCAAGTAGAGAATGGAGGAACTTTGTGTTGGCGGAAAATCCCGAAATTAATTTTTCCATTGAACACGGCCTACTGAATTCAAATGGGTTCTTTAACATGCCAACAACGTATGACATGAGTATCGTGATTTTTGTCGCCTATCAAAAATCACTTACCATGGCCAGGGGCGAACCTGCAATCTTGGGGTTGGTAGTCCGACACTATAACCACTCACCCACCGTGGCAAGCAATAATAATAATAATAATAATAATAATATCGTATGGCCTCGGATACCGGGTGCAAGCTTTGTTAATTGACACCCAGAGGGTAGCTTGCATGTCGAATTTCGTCATTCCTTTGAACGCTATGAAAGTCAATGAGGATAGATATCTAAGTTCCTTGACACTACAGCGCTTTCTAGTAGAGAATGGAGGAACGTTGTGTTGGCGGAAATTCCCGAGATTAATTTTGCCATTGAACACGGCCTACTGAATTCAAATGGGTTCTTTAACATGCCAACGACGTATGACATCCATGTCGTGATTTTTGTCGCCTTTCAAAAATCACTTACCACGGCCAGGGGTGAATCTGCAAGCTTGGGGTTGGTAATCCGACACGTTAACCACTCACCCACCGTGGCAAGCTACGTTCTTATAGCAACGTTTAGGTGGCGCTACTGGTCTAGTATGCACAAACGAACACATACTGTAACACGTAACTAAGAGCTTGTGTTCTTCTAGCAACGTATACTTGACGCTACTGATCTAGTATAGGTCGTATCGGCGTAACGGTAATATTGATATTACTCTGAGAACGAGCGGCGTCCATTATCTGGGACACCTTGGTATTTGTTTATCATACACGGAGATAATCGTTTTGGTTGTGTCGCCTGAAGGCTTATTAGGCAATACTGAAACATGGCTTGTAATATTACAATTATTTAAATGAGTTACCCGGTATTAAAATATGTTTGTTTTTCTGTAGGAAGTAGGCAAGATCCAGTTGGATTATATGATCTGTAAAGTATCAATACAGAGTTATCTCACGAAGAATCTGCCCAAAACCCATGCATCAATGTTCAGTAGTTCCCATGCTTTAACCGCACAGACTTCAAAAGGCAACAAATGAAAGATTTTTAGGCATGTACAGTACTGTAATAATTCTGGCAGGTCTCAGCTACATATCGAACATTTGGGCCATTTAGGTTAACTACTTTATCTTCAGCACTAACGTTTCGATTGAATTCCTGTTATTTACTGTCGGTTGTAGATCTTCCGTCGGTCAACACGAATTTGCCCAATGACTGGGAAGGGCACAATGTATATAATATCTAAATAACACTCCTGGAGCGTGGCGCTCTATGGAAGTGAAACTTGGACTATAGATGCAGCAGAAAAGAGGAGAATTGAAGCGTTTGAAAATATGGTGTTACAAGAGAATGATGAAGATGAGATGGATAGATAGGGTTACAAGTGAAGAGGTATTAAGACTAGTGGGGGAGGAGGGATGTTTCTGGCGACTGCTAATGAGGAGAAGAGATAGGTTGTAGTACACATACTAAGTCACCCAGGAATAGCAAGCATAGTTATGGAAGGAAGGGTCGAGGACAAGAACTGTAGAGGTAGACCAATGTTAGAATATGTTAAACAGATTGCCTCGGATGTAGGGTGTGGTAGCTATGTATAGATGAAAGATTAGCTTAGTCAAAAGACTGAAGACAACAACACTCCTGGAAAAATTACATGTAACTTATTAGTTATTGTCACTATTATCATGAATCCTAAATTTTCCTTATTATAATAGTGACCATAACTAATACATTTAATATTTTACAGGAGTGTTATTTACTATTATTATATACTATTATATACACTACATTGTTCTCCGCCCAGTCATTGGGAAAATTCGTGTTGACTAACCGAAGAGTTTGTATAGGCAACATTGATAGAATAGTGGGGAGGTTAGGTAAAACCATCGTTCGTTTTTTGATAGAAGTATGAGACTTGGCACACTTATAGTTTGGACCCTACACTTTTGATCTGAGATGGTAGCCACTTCCGGATGTCGCGCCGAGTGCCTGTTTTACATGGTTGCCTACCCACCCGGAGTGAACTACGAAATCAACGCTTAAGTCGATTACAAATGCCTGTTTTGCATCGCGATGAATACTTTTTGCACTCAGAATCACCTGGAAAACGTTGTTAACACGATTTGGAGTGGAAGGTTTAAAATTGTGGTGTGGTTGCCTACCTACTAGGCGCATCTTTCCTAAAGCTGCAAAAACAAGCCACCACATTCTTCAAGCTTTGATTTATTTAATAAAAATGACAAATCATTTTGATAACTTACGAAAAAGCAAAAAAGGAAGAATAACAAGGCATGAGGAAAAAAAGAATAAGGAAGCAGAAGTCCATGTTTTGTAATGCGTGTGGCCCTATGCATCAGGCTCAACATAACTAATCTTGGAGGCTCAAAAAACTTTCTAAAAAAGGGAAAAAAATGTATTAAAATAATCTCTTAGCTAAGTGGACAGCCATCACCAGAAAATAAAGATGGAAGTAGAAAATAAGCAGAAAATATTACTTAGCAATTTGCGTAACAAGAACACAGTTCCGTGCACTTCAAGTCTCTTCTCCTGCATACATATTGCTGAGGCCTAGTTGCACAACTTTTGCACGGATTAGTTTTAAGCTAGCCTCAGTTGTAATGGGGATAGTCGTCCACCGCGGTGTCCATCATGATGGACTTTCTTCCCTGCCCCAATCTGATGGTAAGGGTAGTTCCTGGATGGGGCTCAGAGATTGTCCCCACACGTAAACCCCCTGGTTCATGGCACGCCGGATGTGTTGCTCCAGTGCATTCAGCGTTGGAGGAATACTCTCCAGAGATCAGTTTTCCTTGGTAAAAAGTTCCTTTCGGCAGGTATTTACGTTGACAAATGAACTCGACCTAAAATGCAATACAACACAAGCGTTAACGACGAAGTTCAACAAAAACGCATCGGTAACGATTATGAATCAATTTTTCCTAACTTTCATACATAGTGGTTACCAACTTTTCTATATAAGGTAAAGCTTTGTCCAAATCGTGCTCCTGAGCTGCCAAATATCCTTTGGTGGCGTCAGGATAAGCCGTCCATGCTTCAAAGGCACTCTTCTTACCTTTGTTGGAAAACGAGGAAACGGCATTACATCCAGAAAATGCGTGAAATAGAGGTAAACGTAAAGCCTTGTTACGACCTGCAACAAGTAAAGCCTCTTTAGTTACCATTGCCTTTCCATGATGACATATGTTTTGTCACCGACATTGGTCCCTACCTAAATCTTGGGCAATTTTATGTGCAGCTACAATCTGGTGGTTCGTTCCCGTGCCAATGTGGACCCAGAGCTCTTCAATATCCGTCAATTTAGGCACAATACTAACGGCCAATACAAGGACATTGGTGTACACAGTTCGCACAAGAATTTTCCGGTATCCCTGACTAACACAATCCGCGATGTGAATCATGAACCTTGTGTCTGCCTCTTCGTGATTGCATGGAGACAACATATCCATATATTCTTGATGAGGCGATGCTAACACAGACGAATCCTGTGTACTGTACATTTCTTTGCCCTCCTGTGTGATCTTTTGTATTTGCGTATTTAAGAATTGGATTAACTCGCATTTGTTTTCTGAGTTGCGCAGAAAGTTGGGCCATCCTTTCGGAATGCGTGTTCCAGCTGTGACTCTCGTGCGTATTCCTTTGCCCCGTTCTGCCCTTGTGTGGTTTTTCAGACTATCCTGTATATACTTGTCCCAAATGACATCAACGCGAGTAGTAAGTGTTTCCTAGACTCCAAATATCGCATCATCATGACCAGAAATTGCGTAATCCTGATGACGTCATGGGATGACGTCATGGGTCCTTAGAGCGAGCACGTGGTCCAGGAGCGAGCATGTGCACTGCACGTGTTAGCGTGGGAAGGGGGTGACCTCTTGGCTTGTTTATGTGATGGTGATAAAAAGTTAATGGGTGTTGACGCCATGGGGGTTGTTTATTAGGATTTTAACTGTCATTTGACACCCGTGCGACTGTGAGCATGTGTGCCAGTGCGAGCAATCCACACATGTGGTGTGCAGCTGTTATGTTTTTTTGCTCGCGATTGAACCCTCGTCGTATCGGCCCCGAACCTGATATCTCGCACTCGTAGTAATGCCCCCCTCTTTTCCTATAGCCTCATTATTTAAATACAATACCAAAACAAAAGGTCATTCGCGGGTAGTGGGGTAGTGTATGTTCTCTTGCAAGTCGCGTGTGTGCTTGAATACGTATGGCTATGTTGGGAAAATGTTTGGTGGTGGGCGAGGACTAGGGTTGAGTGAGGGCTCGTTTAAATGCTATTTTTCCCGCTCTATTTGATGGTGAGGTAATTTTTTTTAAATGGGTGGAATTTGGAAACGCAATTTGAGGTAAACGTGCGTTTTTGACATTTTGGCGAATTTAATGAGCTTGTAAGGCTAGAACGATGTGTTATTTAGGAATGGTGTGACGTCCTCTTTGCTATGAATGCGTGTCGGTATATATATATTTTTTAAATTGTTGTTTTTTGAAATTGGTGCTATTTTGGAAACGGTGAAGATGAGAGAAAAGTTTGTTTGACGTCAATGAAAGGTCCCTATGCCCTCTAGGCTGACAGCAAGTTTGAAGTGTGTAGGACAAAACAAAATGATAGCCTACTTTCTGGCGAACATTGGCGATGATTCGGCGAAGGCATGGTCGGGTTTGAGCATATAGGGTGTCGTAGGACTTGTGGTGAACCACCCCTTGCTATGGACGGGAGTATATCCACCCCAAAATAAATCTACCCTTACCCGGAGGTTAAGTAGTGGTTATTTTTGTATGCATGCGCACTTGAGGGCTTTTGTAAGAGAGCGGAATTTTTAAAAGATTCTTTATAGATGAGGCTTTTTAAAAAATTTATTAAAAAAACAAAAACTAATAGGTCATTCGCTTTTTAGTATCTCGCTAACCAATAATGCGATTTAAACATATGGGGTGTCATAGGACTCGTAGTGAATTCTCCTTTTGTATGAATGAGGTATGTCAACCCCCAAAATAAAAACTACCCTTACCTGGGGTGAAAGAGCAATTTTTGTATGTATGCACACCGGTGGCTTTTGTCAAAAGGGCCTAACTACACATTTATAATATTTTCTGAACCCAGGATGGGATTTTCCCATAGGCAGTATCCTAGCACTTGGGGTGACACCTCGTTTTTGAAAGTATCATTCATTTATTTTTTTGTCAAAAGGGCCTAACTACACTTTTGTTAATATCTCGTGAACCAATCATGCTAGGGACTTGTATGAGGGGTCCTAGCACTTGGGGCGACGTCCCCCTTTATGGGGTGAATCTACCCCCCCAAAATTGAAAACTCAATATCTTGGAAACTATGAACCCTAAAATTAGGCGTTATAGCTTTAAAAATAGGTGATGACATAGGCTTTTACCTGGATTGGTCATTTCACCCCTAAAACAGTAAATAGTCATGTTATGGAAAAAAAACGTGTTAAACACCTAAAAATGATAAATGAAACTAAGATCTTTTGTTTTTGATGAAAAATAGCAGGGGGGTGAAAACTACCCCCAAATTGAAAAATCGATACCTTGGAAACTAAGAACCGTAAAATTATGTGTAATAGCTTAAAAAATTCGTTGTGACATAGGCTTTTACCTGGATAGATGATGTCACCCCTAAAACAGTAAATAGTGATTTTACAGTGGGGAAAAAGGTCTTAAACGGGTAAAAATGATAATTGAACCTAAGATCTTTTGTTTTTGATGAAAAATAGCACGGGGGTGAAAACTACCCCCAAATTGAAAAATCGATACCTTGGAAACTAAGAACCGTAAAATTATGTGTAATAGCTTAAAAAATTCGTTGTGACATAGGCTTTTACCTGGATAGATGATGTCACCCCTAAAACAGTAAATACTGATTTTACAGTGGGGAAAAAGGTCTTAAACGGGTAAAAATGATAATTGAACCTAAGATCTTTTGTTTTTCATGAAGAATAGTAGGGGGGTGAAAACTACTCTCAAATTGAAAAAATCGATATCTTGCAAACTAAGAACCCTAAAATTAGGTTTGAAAGTTGAAAAATAGGTGATGACATACGCTTTTACCTCGATAGATTATTTCACTCATAAAACAGGGAATAGTAATGTTACAGGAGAAAAAGGTATTAAACACTTAAAAGCATAAGAGTTTTTTGAAACCATGCTTTTTAATGAATGTGTGTTTGGAGGATGACAGCTTGCAAATTATTTTTATTATTATTATTATTAGGTAATTATGGATTAATGTGTTTATAGCTAATGAATAAGGCTACAGAGTTGTATCAGGTGTTGTACAAATCAGGATGGCCAAACCGTTACCATTCCCCCATGAATATACCCAAAAGAGCCAAAACGTTAAGGTTATCGACCTGAGATTTTATAAAACTAATTATCGGAGAGGGTGAAGTAAGGTGTTGTTTTGGACTGACAGTGGCTAACCCTTTCCCATGATTTATGAATTCACCCAAAATGTTTTACCTGACAAGACTGAGTGTACCTGTTGCAGCCTTTAGAAAATCGAACCCCGGACCTGTGTGGTGACAGTCGAGTTATATTAATGATGCTTTTTGAACAAACACAGTCTTGCATACTATCGCTGGGTTGAATCTGCACAGAGACACTGGCTTTGTTTGTGTAATGAGTCTTGGTGATAAGAACACGAAGCTCTTGCCGGCAAGTTTCATATTACTCGTCTGCTTGATGGTGGACGTGATTCACACCGTGTTAACGTACATGACTTGATAGTTGTTAGGTAAGGGTTGACAAGGCTCAATGAACCTTATTGCAACCTTAAGATGAATATGAATTTCTTGGTATAGTCGGGGTTGCAAGCCAAGGCCTTAGGGTAGACAACCAACTATGTTAAACACTACACTGTGAGATGGTCAAATGATAATGTAACAGAACATATAGAAAAGTTTTATGTAGTTTAACGAATTGACTAAGAGCCATACCATGAGAGGTATAGGTAATTGAAATTGAATCCTTAGCTGTTGACCCTACTACATGTAAGCTATAGCAATGCCCACCTATAAGCTATCATGTTAGAAAAAGAAATTTATGGGTTGTTTTAAACGGAGAATGATTGTGTTTACTGTGAAACACACATCTGAATTTAAAAATAGTTTATGCCCTACATGATGTTTGAACTCTCTTTTTATTTATACTTTAGACAAACGCTAACATAGTTGTAATTCAGAAGCCCTGGGCTGCCTCCTTTCCAATCCTACACCGTACACTGAAGTTAAAGTTAATAATGATCACGTTACAGGCAGCCAGTTTCAAAGCCATGAGAAATAAGTGAACAAAGTATAAAATACTTGACCCAGTCGGGAAATCAACATGGTGTTGTTTCAAACAAAAGATAAGCGTTCTATAAACTTGACCACCAAGCTGTCCTATCGACCCCTAATTGTTTGGCTGATGGTGAAAAATAAAATTAAATGTAAACTATAACTAAAACAAACTACACATTTATAACTAGAAAAATGAAATGTAAGACAAAAGGATAACAGGACAAATAAAGGACAGAAGGAATAAATAATGCCCCTCAACCCTCAAGAATGTGGATTGATGAACTTGAAAGGAAGGAGAGCCATAAAAGGTGGATATGAAAGTAAAAGAGGAGAGGGTCCCGCTCCAGAGGTAATCGATAAAAAGGAGGAAAACGGGGCCCAGCTCAGGAATCCCTTGTGGTCGCAAACTTCCAAACTCATCAGCCGTAAGCCCCTGAGGGTGTAGGCATATCAAGGGTGCACCACAAGTGGTGGGCTACATACACCCTACCTTTAGTGTGGCTTGGGCAATAGGCAGGAAATAACATAAAAATAAAAAGAAGGCTGCCTCCTCACACAAGGAGGGTATCAGAAAAAATAAACAAGGGTCAATTAAGTCGGAAAATAAAGAGACTCCCTAAGCCTTGGATAGCCTAGTAATGTCGGAGTCGGTAGAGAACAAGAGTTGACCAAGTGTGGTCGACAGGAAAGAAGACAGACAGGAGCCTAGCACAAGTCAGTGGGAACAATGACGGACTCAGCTGGGGCTCCATGGTCGTCAACCTACATTCCACTAGATGAAAGCCCTTGTTTGGGGGTGGTGGAAAATAAACAGCTCTTTTGTTTTAAATCACTGGCTTTAAGGACGGTAACAAATGGCATGCCTTTATAATGCAATACTGGCCCTAGGGGTATGCAAAATTGTATTAGGTACTCAGCTAATAATAGTGTACATCACCCCTTATTATTTTCCCTAATTACAGTACATGGGAATGATGACCATGATTTCCAAGCCTCTAAGTAAAACAAAAACAAATTATTTCCATTTCCAAACAGTTGGTGTGAGGTGAGGTGAGGTGAGTTTTCTAAACGTCAAACTCATGTGGATTTCCACTTTTACTCCAGGTAAATGCCGTGTTTGCCCACAGAAAAGTGCAAAGAAAATCGAAACATGTTATGTTTGGATCAATTCCTTACCTACATGACAACATGTACTCGAAAGAACAAGTAATGAGCATTCTATGTTAACAATAGAGAGATGCTTGCAAACTGCCAATGCTTAGAGCTCATTAGCGGCTTCTAAGAGAGATAAGGAGTACACTCACTTGAAAGACTAACAAGAGGAGTTTTCGATTTTCCCACAACATCCAATCTGAAAGTAAATATAAATGACTATGCACTTAAGTCCATAACCATCTCCTTACCATTCCTACCCTTCATAGTCAAAGGCACACATTAATACAGCCATCACAGTGACAGAGGTTATTTTTAAAATATCTAAATATCTGAGATTTATCTTGAAATTGACCAGAATTTTGTAAAATCCACTAAATTTACCGCAAATTTAGCAAATTCCACCAAATTTCAGCAAAATCCAACAAATCACTACCAGATTTATTGAAATGCCATTGAATTATTAAAGAATGGTTTGAACTAGCTCAAATTTATATAAAATTACCCGAATATTGATGAAAATTCACCAAATTCTACCAAATTTAGCCAAGAGGACTACAAAGCATGAAATTTAACCATTTTTTAAAATTCACAACATATACTCGAAAATTCTATAATATTCCCTTTACGTGTATGCTTTTTTTAGTTGTTGTTTCGTTTCCCACACTCCCTGCAGACAAATACCTGAACATGACTTTCTGCTAGACTAGGAGCTCCACATTCGACATGATAGCTGAGTTTCATCTCCCATAAACTCGTCTCTGAGGTGGGTGCCAGAAAAGGCATCCAGCTGTAAAAAACACACCCTCACATAGACTTTCATAACTTCTTACGTTGAGGTTCATAACACTACGTTGAATGACTTATCGGTTTCCTTTTCACAATTCCTGTCTATACTTTCCTCTTGAAGGTTGCAAGATGCTTGCAAGGTTCCTAAAATGCAATTCAATTTAATAAATACCTTAAGATGGTTTGATTTGTTTAATGATATGGTGTTAATACTATTTTTAGGTCTTGACTGGCTTTGCAATAAGAATTGACTAACCAAACATGAGTTACCTATGAGGGAAACATTTTGGCCACTATGTTGGCTATTGACCAGTGAGTTTAGCTGTTTATCATTTTTTAAAATCATAAACAACAGAGGCTTAAACGTATAGATAAACCGTGTGACCATGTTTGTTAAACAAGACATTATACCAGAGACAATTAGGATACTTATGTAGAGTTTACCAAAAATAATGTTGTGTAACAGTAAATGCTAGTCAACAAACAGTTATACACTTCTAAAAAAAAATCAACATACAATACCTGAGAGCTCTTCTAAAATTATTGATGTGTAACATGATTCCACTAACTTGCTATGTATTTTTTGGCTTGGGGGTGATTTTCAAGAAATGCAAATGGAACTGAAATGCAATACAAACGATGAGCGCGCCTGGTGGCTGAAATTGATACCACGACGTACTGTCGGTTATGTAGCTATGTGGAATGTATATCAAATATGGTTTACTTAAAGGTTTGGTGGTCCCATTAAAGGTATTCCTACAATAAATGATTTTCAAGTTGTCGTTCTGTGACGTGAAAATATTTATTATATGATATTTGCTAACAGGATATGCCACTGGAATTATTTTTCAAGTAGTTATTTTAATGACAACAGAGTTCACTGTTAATAACGGAGAGCCCTATGTGGAATGTAGGATAACATGTAACATAATATACGTGATATGTCACAACTGTAAGGCTTGTGATTTTTTAAAGATGGCTTTATACCTATATTAATCACCCAGTTTACAAGACTGATAACTGTAATGCTACGGAAAATCATAACAAACCAAAAAATGTGCATTGAAAAACCAAAAAGTGGTTGAGCAAATATACAGTCAACATGCAAAGAAAACAAGAAATATATACAAACTGTGTTAATTAATTCAAATATATATATTTTTACAATAGGTACACACACACACACACACACACACACACACACACACACACACACAGAGAGAGAATACAGCTCTTTTTTGTTCATGTTGTCCTGCTAGAGTTTTTAAATATAACACTTGCTGAACATTATTTTAGGGGATGGAGGTGTTGCTAGGTTGACCAATTACACAATAATACCAGCTTTACGAAGTTCATCTTCTATTTTTAACAGCTCTTCCTCATAACCAATATGACCAGCCTGTTTACAGGCATGCAAGAGCTGTAGACGTTCGACTAATATATTAGGATCGTTCCATTTGCTATTTTTTATGAATGGTTTCAAATACTCGGGAAGCAGTCCATCATTTTCACCATCAACATCATTATCATCCTCATCATTATAATCATCTTCATAATGATCATCATCATCCTCATCATCTTTACCATCATAATTTCCACCTGTGTCCACAGTCTGTTCAATGGTTTGAGTTCCCTTTGATAGTGTTGAAAGCTTCTTTTTAGATGTACTAGAGTGCTTCAACATTATGTTATTATTATCACCATCACCATCCTTTTCATCTTCCCCAACCAACTTCTTGATGGGGTATGTTGTCTCTGATAGAGTTGAGGGCTTTTGAGATGTGTGTGTGTGTCTGATCATGGGTTTTACTGGAGGTCTTAAAGGTTTCTCATTAAACAACTCGCTAACAGCATGAGTGCGTTGTAGTGTATTAAACCCGAGGTTAATATTATCTTGAGCAGCACTATTTTTTTCTTGGACTTGGTTTTTTGCTTCGGTTTGAGTTTTCCTTACATTTACACTAGCATGATTATTATGTTTACAATCATGACTGTTTGAAGAAAGTATGTCCAATTCTCTTGTCTTAAGCATTCCTCGACACTGTTTCGATCGTTGCTTTGAACAGCGCCAAATAACAGTTCCATTTTTATTGCTTCGTTTCACAATATATGAATATCCTTTATAGTATGCATAAGGCTTACCATACCTAGTCACTGATACTTCCATATCAACTGTCAAGCATAAACTAATTTCTAGTAAAGACAACTTGGTAATAACAACAATAGATTAATGTGGGAGCATATATAGATGCAAAAATAGGGAGCAAAATTGGGGGTAAAAAGTGTCAGCGAAAGTGGGAGCAAATGTGGGAGCAAAAACTGTGAGCAAACATTGGGAAGCAAAAAGTGGGAGCATATATGGGATGAAATGTGGGAGCAAAGCAAATATAAAAAGTGGGAGCAAATATGCTAACAAATATGTCAACAAATATGCCGGCAAAAGTAAATACACATTTCAAGATAGTTGAAAGTGCAAAGAAAATATGGAAGCAAATATGAGAGCCAATGCAGTGTTTTTCTAAAACAACTAAGCATAACAAACTTAGTCATAACCTAACCTGCCGCAACCTCACCTAACTTAACTTCACCTATCCTAACCTAACCTAACCTACCCTAACCTAACCTAACTTCACCTATCTTAACCTAACCTAGCCTAACTTAACCTAACCTAACCTCACCTAACCTAACGTAACCCAACTTCACCTAACCTAACCTCACCTAACCCAACTTCCCCTAACCTAACCTAACTTCACCTAACCTAACTTGACCCAACTTTACCTAACCTAACCTATCATAAATTCACCTAACCTAACTTTACCTAACCTCACCCAACCTAACCTTTCAACTCTCAGATCAAAATTAAATTCTGGGCATAGCCGAGTTGGAACCCATGACCTCAGGGATAACACCAAAGTATACTAACCACTACATCGCGAGATGGGCAAATTATCACGCTACACAACACAAAAATAAAAGTTTCCTGTAGTGGAATTCATTGGCTGACAACCATAGTTGGGAATTCAAACCCAAGACTTCAGCACTTTTGTTATGAACATTATCAGAAATATTATTCCATTTACATTTTGCTGCTGCTTATAATTATAAGAGTTGGCATTAATATGGGATCAAAAAGTTGGAGAAAAAAGTGGGAGCCAATATGGGAGCAAAAGTGGGAGCAAAAGTGGGGGCAAAAGTGGGAGCAAATGGGGGAGCCAATATGGGAGCAAATGTGGGAGCAAATCAGCTCACCTCGGATATCACCAGTGAGTGCTCATATCCACCGCTAGGTAGCGGAAACACACTTTGCGTGTTGTATGTAATTATCTTACTAAGTTTGACTGCATGCAAAACGTGCTTGTATAAGCTGTGCATATAATTTTAATATACAATTAACACTAATTGTTCAGAACTAACATGTATAGCCTTTTCTAGGGTATCCTTAGCAAGAACGACTGACTAACCCAGGAGTGTAAAGCCTTGCCATATTCAGTAAGCACCTGTTGCCGCTTCCATATTTTCTTTGCACTTTCAACTATCGTGAAAGTTGAAATTTTCTCTTTAGATGATCTGGTAGATGTTCCCACTCTATACGAATTCGTTGTGGTTCATATATACTCAAGCCTTACAGTTGTGACATATCACGTATATTATGTTACATGTTATCCTACATTCCACATAGGGCTCTCCGTTATTAACAGTGAACTCTGTTGTCATTAAAATAACTACTTGAAAAATAATTCCAGTGGCATATCCTGTTAGCAAATATCATATAATAAATATTTTCACGTCACAGAACGACAACTTGAAAATCATTTATTGTAGGAATACCTTTAATGGGACCACCAAACCTTTAAGTAAACCATATTTGATATACATTCCACATAGCTACATAACCGACAGTACGTCGTGGTATCAATTTCAGCCACCAGGCGCGCTCATCGTTTGTATTGCATTTCAGTTCCATTTGCATTTCTTGAAAATCACCCCCAAGCCAAAAAATACATAGCAAGTTAGTGGAATCATGTTACACATCAATAATTTTAGAAGAGCTCTCAGGTATTGTATGATGATTTTTTTTAGAAGTGTATAACTGTTTGTTGACTAGCATTTACTGTTACACAACATTATTTTTGGTAAACTCTACATAAGTATCCTAATTGTCTCTGGTATAATGTCTTGTTTAACAAACATGGTCACACGGTTTATCTATACGTTTAAGCCTCTATTGTTTATGATTTTAAAAAATGATAAACAGCTAAACTCACTGGTCAATAGCCAACATAGTGGCCAAAATGTTTCCCTCATAGGTAACTCATGTTTGGTTAGTCAATTCTTATTGCAAAGCCAGTCAAGACGTAAAAATAGTATTAACACCATATCATTAAACAAATCAAACCATCTTAAGGTATTTATTAAATTGAATTGCATTTTAGGAACCTTGCAAGCATCTTGCAACCTTCAAGAGGAAAGTATAGACAGGAATTGTGAAAAGGAAACCGATAAATCATTCAACGTAGTGTTATGAACCTCAACGTAAGAAGTTATGAAAGTCTATGTGAGGGTGTGTTTTTTACAGCTGGATGCCTTTTCTGGCACCCACCTCAGAGACGAGTTTATGGGAGATGAAACTCAGCTATCATGTCGAATGTGGAGCTCCTAGTCTAGCAGAAAGTCATGTTCAGGTATTTGTCTGCAGGGAGTGTGGGAAACGAAACAACAACTAAAAAAAGCATACACGTAAAGGGAATATTATAGAATTTTCGAGTATATGTTGTGAATTTTAAAAAATGGTTAAATTTCATGCTTTGTAGTCCTCTTGGCTAAATTTGGTAGAATTTGGTGAATTTTCATCAATATTCGGGTAATTTTATATAAATTTGAGCTAGTTCAAACCATTCTTTAATAATTCAATGGCATTTCAATAAATCTGGTAGTGATTTGTTGGATTTTGCTGAAATTTGGTGGAATTTGCTAAATTTGCGGTAAATTTAGTGGATTTTACAAAATTCTGGTCAATTTCAAGATAAATCTCAGATATTTAGATATTTTAAAAATAACCTCTGTCACTGTGATGGCTGTATTAATGTGTGCCTTTGACTATGAAGGGTAGGAATGGTAAGGAGATGGTTATGGACTTAAGTGCATAGTCATTTATATTTACTTTCAGATTGGATGTTGTGGGAAAATCGAAAACTCCTCTTGTTAGTCTTTCAAGTGAGTGTACTCCTTATCTCTCTTAGAAGCCGCTAATGAGCTCTAAGCATTGGCAGTTTGCAAGCATCTCTCTATTGTTAACATAGAATGCTCATTACTTGTTCTTTCGAGTACATGTTGTCATGTAGGTAAGGAATTGATCCAAACATAACATGTTTCGATTTTCTTTGCACTTTTCTGTGGGCAAACACGGCATTTACCTGGAGTAAAAGTGGAAATCCACATGAGTTTGACGTTTAGAAAACTCACCTCACCTCACCTCACACCAACTGTTTGGAAATGGAAATAATTTGTTTTTGTTTTACTTAGAGGCTTGGAAATCATGGTCATCATTCCCATGTACTGTAATTAGGGAAAATAATAAGGGGTGATGTACACTATTATTAGCTGAGTACCTAATACAATTTTGCATACCCCTAGGGCCAGTATTGCATTATAAAGGCATGCCATTTGTTACCGTCCTTAAAGCCAGTGATTTAAAACAAAAGAGCTGTTTATTTTCCACCACCCCCAAACAAGGGCTTTCATCTAGTGGAATGTAGGTTGACGACCATGGAGCCCCAGCTGAGTCCGTCATTGTTCCCACTGACTTGTGCTAGGCTCCTGTCTGTCTTCTTTCCTGTCGACCACACTTGGTCAACTCTTGTTCTCTACCGACTCCGACATTACTAGGCTATCCAAGGCTTAGGGAGTCTCTTTATTTTCCGACTTAATCGACCCTTGTTTATTTTTTCTGATACCCTCCTTGTGTGAGGAGGCAGCCTTCTTTTTATTTTTATGTTATTTCCTGCCTATTGCCCAAGCCACACTAAAGGTAGGGTGTATGTAGCCCACCACTTGTGGTGCACCCTTGATATGCCTACACCCTCAGGGGCTTACGGCTGATGAGTTTGGAAGTTTGCGACCACAAGGGATTCCTGAGCTGGGCCCCGTTTTCCTCCTTTTTATCGATTACCTCTGGAGCGGGACCCTCTCCTCTTTTACTTTCATATCCACCTTTTATGGCTCTCCTTCCTTTCAAGTTCATCAATCCACATTCTTGAGGGTTGAGGGGCATTATTTATTCCTTCTGTCCTTTATTTGTCCTGTTATCCTTTTGTCTTACATTTCATTTTTCTAGTTATAAATGTGTAGTTTGTTTTAGTTATAGTTTACATTTAATTTTATTTTTCACCATCAGCCAAACAATTAGGGGTCGATAGGACAGCTTGGTGGTCAAGTTTATAGAACGCTTATCTTTTGTTTGAAACAACACCATGTTGATTTCCCGACTGGGTCAAGTATTTTATACTTTGTTCACTTATTTCTCATGGCTTTGAAACTGGCTGCCTGTAACGTGATCATTATTAACTTTAACTTCAGTGTACGGTGTAGGATTGGAAAGGAGGCAGCCCAGGGCTTCTGAATTACAACTATGTTAGCGTTTGTCTAAAGTATAAATAAAAAGAGAGTTCAAACATCATGTAGGGCATAAACTATTTTTAAATTCAGATGTGTGTTTCACAGTAAACACAATCATTCTCCGTTTAAAACAACCCATAAATTTCTTTTTCTAACATGATAGCTTATAGGTGGGCATTGCTATAGCTTACATGTGGTAGGGTCAACAGCTAAGGATTCAATTTCAATTACCTATACCTCTCATGGTATGGCTCTTAGTCAATTCGTTAAACTACATAAAACATTTCTATATGTTCTGTTACATTATCATTTGACCATCTCACAGTGTAGTGTTTAACATTGTTGGTTGTCTACCCTAAGGCCTTGGCTTGCAACCCCGACTATACCAAGAAATTCATATTCATCTTAAGGTTGCAATAAGGTTCATTGAGCCTTGTCAACCCTTACCTAACAACTATCAAGTCATGTACGTTAACACGGTGTGAATCACGTCCACCATCAAGCAGACGAGTAATATGAAACTTGCTGGCAAGAGCTTCGTGTTCTTATCACCAAGACTCATTACACAAACAAAGCCAGTGTCTCTGTGCAGATTCAACCCAGCGATAGTATGCAAGACTGTGTTTGTTCAAAAAGCATCATTAATATACCTCGACTGTCACCACACAGGTCCGGGGTTCGATTTTCTAAAGGCTGCAACAGGTACACTCAGTCTTGTCAGGTAAAACATTTTGGGTGAATTCATAAATCATGGGAAAGGGTTAGCCACTGTCAGTCCAAAACAACACCTTACTTCACCCTCTCCGATAATTAGTTTTATAAAATCTCAGGTCGATAACCTTAACGTTTTGGCTCTTTTGGGTATATTCATGGGGGAATGGTAACGGTTTGGCCATCCTGATTTGTACAACACCTGATACAACTCTGTAGCCTTATTCATTAGCTATAAACACATTAATCCATAATTACCTAATAATAATAATAATAAAAATAATTTGCAAGCTGTCATCCTCCAAACACACATTCATTAAAAAGCATGGTTTCAAAAAACTCTTATGCTTTTAAGTGTTTAATACCTTTTTCTCCTGTAACATTACTATTCCCTGTTTTATGAGTGAAATAATCTATCGAGGTAAAAGCGTATGTCATCACCTATTTTTCAACTTTCAAACCTAATTTTAGGGTTCTTAGTTTGCAAGATATCGATTTTTTCAATTTGAGAGTAGTTTTCACCCCCCTACTATTCTTCATGAAAAACAAAAGATCTTAGGTTCAATTATCATTTTTACCCGTTTAAGACCTTTTTCCCCACTGTAAAATCAGTATTTACTGTTTTAGGGGTGACATCATCTATCCAGGTAAAAGCCTATGTCACAACGAATTTTTTAAGCTATTACACATAATTTTACGGTTCTTAGTTTCCAAGGTATCGATTTTTCAATTTGGGGGTAGTTTTCACCCCCGTGCTATTTTTCATCAAAAACAAAAGATCTTAGGTTCAATTATCATTTTTACCCGTTTAAGACCTTTTTCCCCACTGTAAAATCACTATTTACTGTTTTAGGGGTGACATCATCTATCCAGGTAAAAGCCTATGTCACAACGAATTTTTTAAGCTATTACACATAATTTTACGGTTCTTAGTTTCCAAGGTATCGATTTTTCAATTTGGGGGTAGTTTTCACCCCCCTGCTATTTTTCATCAAAAACAAAAGATCTTAGTTTCATTTATCATTTTTAGGTGTTTAACACGTTTTTTTTCCATAACATGACTATTTACTGTTTTAGGGGTGAAATGACCAATCCAGGTAAAAGCCTATGTCATCACCTATTTTTAAAGCTATAACGCCTAATTTTAGGTTTCATAGTTTCCAAGATATTGAGTTTTCAATTTTGGGGGGGTAGTTTCACCCCATAAAGGGGGACGTCGCCCCAAGTGCTAGGACCCCTCATACAAGTCCCTAGCATGATTGGTTCACGAGATATTAACAAAAGTGTAGTTAGGCCCTTTTGACAAAAAAATAAATGAATGATACTTTCAAAAACGAGGTGTCACCCCAAGTGCTAGGATACTGCCTATGGGAAAATCCCATCCTGGGTTCAGAAAATATTATAAATGTGTAGTTAGGCCCTTTTGACAAAAGCCACCGGTGTGCATACATACAAAAATTGCTCTTTCACCCCAGGTAAGGGTAGTTTTTATTTTGGGGGTTGACATACCTCATTCATACAAAAGGAGAATTCACTACGAGTCCTATGACACCCCATATGTTTAAATCGCATTATTGGTTAGCGAGATACTAAAAAGCGAATGACCTATTAGTTTTTGTTTTTTTAATAATTTTTTTAAAAAGCCTCATCTATAAAGAATCTTTTAAAAATTCCGCTCTCTTACAAAAGCCCTCAAGTGCGCATGCATACAAAAATAACCACTACTTAACCTCCGGGTAAGGGTAGATTTATTTTGGGGTGGATATACTCCCGTCCATAGCAAGGGGTGGTTCACCACAAGTCCTACGACACCCTATATGCTCAAACCCGACCATGCCTTCGCCGAATCATCGCCAATGTTCGCCAGAAAGTAGGCTATCATTTTGTTTTGTCCTACACACTTCAAACTTGCTGTCAGCCTAGAGGGCATAGGGACCTTTCATTGACGTCAAACAAACTTTTCTCTCATCTTCACCGTTTCCAAAATAGCACCAATTTCAAAAAACAACAATTTAAAAAATATATATATACCGACACGCATTCATAGCAAAGAGGACGTCACACCATTCCTAAATAACACATCGTTCTAGCCTTACAAGCTCATTAAATTCGCCAAAATGTCAAAAACGCACGTTTACCTCAAATTGCGTTTCCAAATTCCACCCATTTAAAAAAAATTACCTCACCATCAAATAGAGCGGGAAAAATAGCATTTAAACGAGCCCTCACTCAACCCTAGTCCTCGCCCACCACCAAACATTTTCCCAACATAGCCATACGTATTCAAGCACACACGCGACTTGCAAGAGAACATACACTACCCCACTACCCGCGAATGACCTTTTGTTTTGGTATTGTATTTAAATAATGAGGCTATAGGAAAAGAGGGGGGCATTACTACGAGTGCGAGATATCAGGTTTGGGGCCGATACGACGAGGGTTCAATCGCGAGCAAAAAAACATAACAGCTGCACACCACATGTGTGGATTGCTCGCACTGGCACACATGCTCACAGTCGCACGGGTGTCAAATGACAGTTAAAATCCTAATAAACAACCCCCATGGCGTCAACACCCATTAACTTTTTATCACCATCACATAAACAAGCCAAGAGGTCACCCCCTTCCCACGCTAACACGTGCAGTGCACATGCTCGCTCCTGGACCACGTGCTCGCTCTAAGGACCCATGACGTCATCCCATGACGTCATCAGGATTACGCAATTTCTGGTCATGATGATGCAATATTTGGAGTCTAGGAAACACTTACTACTAACGCGATGAACAGTATTGTTCTTTCCTGAGGAATGGCATAAAAATGCTGTCGGCATATTCCTGAAACGTTCTTGACTGTCCGGGATGTAGCATATGGGCTCGGACAGGTCCATCGATAATTTTTGCTTGTGCGGCGGGTACGTCACTGGTGTGGAAGCCATCTGGACTTGCAGCCATCAAACATTTCAAAAGATCTGATTTTTTGCCCGGTCTTAGTTCGCCGTTTATGGAGAGAGACGGTGGTGTTGTTTGGTTTTCATGACCGAGAAAACTGTCTAGGTCTCCCAATCGGTGCTCATTTGTAGTTATGTATAATTTACTGAAAAGACTGCAGTCGTTTTTGAGGCCGGCGATTTTTTCTTTTGTCTTGGTCGGCGATGCTTTTGAAGCTGACCTAAAAAGAGGGTATTTATTTTGCTTCACGGTGTCTATCAGTTTTTTCCGCCCGCTGATAAGGCGTTCCTTGACAAATTCTTTGTATTTTTTTCGCTCAGTGCTTCAATGGTCATTATTGTAGTAACGACTTCAGAGGATGCGACCCGCTTGCTATCAATATTGTACAAATCCGAGCTTTCTTCCAAAAAAGGGTTTCCTAGTTCAACCAAGACACTATCAAGATTTTTAACGTCCTTTATAAACCTCGCTTTTTCGGAGCTGTTGTCGCTGTGATGTAGGGTACTATCAGATTCGCTTCTCAGATTCCACTGAAAAAGTGCAAACAACAAAATTAGAAAAAGTCATGTTATTACTTTCAGAATGAAAAATTGCCGTACGTTTTCGCGAGGGTTGCATAACCTTCTTCACTCTAGTTGCCTGCTCGAGTATTTTCGGCTTCTTGACAAAGAACACAGATTTGCCAATCAATGGGCGGACATGGGACATCGTTAGGGACTTGGTCAGGATTAGCGTTTTGAAACATTTTGAAGGCACATGGACCAATCACCAATCCATCACATCCTAAACAAACAACACGAAACACATAAAATGCAAATGAATGTAAACCTTACCGTTGTTAGAAGTACTGTGCCCTTGCAGCAAGAAATATGCAAATCACAGTATGCCAGCATTGCTCAATTCGGGATTTTTCGGGGCTGCGGTAAGTTCTCCCACTCTGTGACTTACATATTTTGGATTAAATAGAGGATACACTTGCAAAAATAACAACAAAATCAACTCCTATTTTAACACATTTAATTAATCAAAAATTATGGCGCTACAAACAAATAAACACATAAACTACTGACCAATATCATTCTACTTGTCCAAAGTGAACAAGGAATAGCATAAAAATAAAACAAATATTAGATTAAAACACATGGTTTTCTTTAAAACCAACAATTCACGATTATTTTCACTTCCATAAAGTACTTATCTTAAAGTTCCAAATAACTACGAGCTCCTTTGGCTCGATACTTTCCCATAATAATGGTGTCATATCTTTGTAAACCTCAAGAATTATTTTTATCTTTTCTTATCATCAAAACAAGTATATAATTACATTTAAAATTACATGTTAATTATTCACTTCAATATTTGGGCATATCACATGTTCTCCATATTTACTATCTCTCTCAAGTTTTGCAAATTCACTACGGTGATCGGGAAAACTATTTGTGTACTCCAGAGTTATAAAGATTACTTGACAAAGTCAAAAACTACGATCACTCCCGAAACCTAGTTATCTTCACAAAACTCGTGGATTCCTTCTTTTCCATACAATATTACAATAGGGATTTTATTTAATTCATTTGTCTTATAAGACCATTATCACATAAGAAAACCACGATCTGAATTGGCAAGCGATAATATCAATCTACAAGGACCTCGGTTCAACGCCCGGGTCATTAACAACTTTAAACACTCACGGTGTATTTAACACATCTTACAAGACGGTTTTTACCCACCCTCGCTCTATGAGGGTCAGGCCATTATACTCGGGCGTGATTTATGACAAGGAAAGCGACTCTCTGCCTAACCTACGGTGGCAGCTCTCTTCAATGCTTTAAAACAAACCTTCACATTATTCTCAGTTCTGTGGAGAGACCTGGCTTTTACTTGCTTATTTTCATTCAACAATATTCTTTGGCTCATAAACCACTTTCGTAACCTTGGCATTTATTAATTATGAGAGGGTCCTCATTGATTGGGAAGATTAATACACATTCTACGACGAATAATTAGGGGCTTTAACAACAAAAGGATTCTAGGTTCGAATCTCTTAACATGCCTCGGGAACATTTCCACATTTGGAGGACTTATACAAGACGCGATTTAAAGTCGGCTGTGGCCTACATGACACACGCTCAATAATACCATACCTTAGCTCCCTTTTAAATAATACACACATGGCCTCGTGATCTACATCACAATTAGAGGACTTACAACATATCTCAATTCACTGCAATCAACTACCCTCCATAAGTAATTTACCAAGTACTTTAACTTTTACGCGTTCCTAGCGTGACTTTTTATTTAATTGCGTTCCATTACGCTACACATTACTTTACGGCCGAATGTCTTCCAAAGAACTGATAAATTTCATAGTAACAATTGATACACATCTTAATTCTTATATTAATCTTTTCCGTTGACAATAAATCGCTCCCTTTTTAAGAACATGCATTCGCATCATGTCTTATACATTTGTTAATGCTTCAACGCTCTATATTTTTATATCATTCAATTTAATCTTTATTTAGATTTCTTTACCTTGTTATTCACATCATGTTTTCATTCCTTACAAAAGCTCAAAAGCTATTTCTTTCATATAATTAAAATTTACCTTTATGTAAACATCTTTGTTATAATTATTATTATCACGCTTGCTTTTATAACATTCATTAAATACTGACATTTTATTCCATGCATTTCCTCTACAGGATTTATTATTTCACATAATTATTTATTATTTCTTAAAACTTTATTTTCGTTCAGATCGCGTTCTTATTTAGTTATTATTCATTTAAAAACATCCCTTCTACTCAAAACTCCGGTGGAATTGTACACAAAATTTTTCCCGACACCAAAACATAATGAAAATCTTTACTTACATGTTTAAGGTCGCTTTCTGACCTTTATTCTCGTTTGATGTGACATTTTGGCCCACCTTCTTGACCTACTCCATATTGTACAATCTCATCTTATGTACAGAAATTTCTTGACACATATTCACTACATTTAACACTGACAACATTTTTAATACACAGGTGTATCCGTTTGGAACACACATTAAAACACTAAAAAATATTACTCTGGTACATATTATAACACATATCACTTTGCATAAAACGCTTTCACTTTACCTAAAACACTTAAAATGATACTCTTATTTCTTTTCTTACAATATTTACACTTCACTCCTATCACACGGGCGTATCTCAACGATTTTTACAATTTCTGTCGGCTGTTGATGATCCCTGATGTGAATCCTATCGACCTGCATTGGACGTGTGATTTTACTCGTTCAAAGTTTCTCTCTCCTACAATGGAAACTACTGGTTTCAGTCTCTCAAAACCGCTTCTATTGTCTATTACTCGGCTTTACTTTATCTGCTTTAACTAGGCGATAAATGTCTTTACTTTGCCGTCACCTCTATTTATATATGGTGGTCTATCGCCCCCTATAGTTTCTATATCTTGGCCTCCCTTCGAGGACCGTATACTGTCTATCGTACCGTTTAGTTTCTATATCTTGGCCTCCCTTCGAGTACCGTATACTGTCTATCGTATATTTTTGACGTTTTCTCACTAGAGTACGTTTTCCCTCTGGTTTCGAACCTAAGTTCCTAAGTTCCTTTCGCTTGAACTTCTATCTTTCGCGATCGTAATTACTGTAAAGTTCCTTTACAGGACTTAATGTCTTTAACAATGTCTTTACTAGACGTAACGCCGTTTATTTGTTGGAGTTCTTATAACTTCGTAACTGTATTGAACTAGTATTCTTCTGGAACTCGAAGTTCCCTACTGATCGCTGTGTCTTACTTTGGCGATATTGCTTTAAAGTCCGTATATTTAATGTTCTTTATAAATTAGGACTCTTCAAAGTCTCGAACTGCTAACCCTCAGCGTAGCGTACTTATATCGTAACTGGTTTACACTCGGTGAACTTGTAGCATAGCCTCCCACAGGCTCTGGATCGATGTCTGATACAGCTTAACGTCCCCCTCACGGACTCTTGAATACTGCGTATACGATGTGGTGCAGCACTTCCGCTCACGGAATGCTCGTAGACTGATGATTATGATGCTCCAGCGTCACGCCCCCCTGGACGGACTAATACTGCATGTACTGATACAGCGTGACGTTCCCCTCACGGGCTCTCGTAGACTGGATGCACTGATGCAGAGTAACATCCCCCTCACGGGCTGTCAGAATAACTGCATGATTGGCTTGGTGAGGCCAGGAGTTTTATACCTTTCAGTCACAAAAAGATAAAATCCTAGTCCTTTTCGTGACCAACTTTTTAACTAATTGTCGCACAATTATAAAAATCGTATCTCCAGACAGCTCGTCTTCCAAACGTAAAATAATCTTCCTGTGCATGGAAATCGATCGTGCATTTCCGAGATATTAATTAATTTCTCGTCCTCAACTGTGTGGGTGGTGCTGTTCTTTTTTTATTCTCCCACTCCTTGGGTCTCGGTGAACCCCCAATGACGTCTACTTGCGTTTGCAGTTTTCTCCTGTGCAATTTTTACAAGGTTTTTCTTTACACAAAAATCTCTAATCCAAAATGATTCACCGTACTGTATCTGTTTACTTATTTTTATACTCGTAAACGGGTTAAATTTAATTATTCCTGTTCTGACTCAGCAGCGAGGTTGCCATATTCCTGCAACGTAAGAGCAATTTCCGAGTCCAGCTTCTTCGTCTTACAGTCAAAACTTTCCACTCGTTCTAATAATATCCATGACTGGCTCCTTATAAATGTCAAGAGGCATGAGCTCATCTAAGGAACACCTGGCCCTAGCGCTTGCACAATGTTAGGCTATAATCCTGGCTTGAAATCTCTCTCCGTTCCCTTAGAAACTTTATGATTCTTTCATTCTTTTCTCAAAGTACATGGATTCGACTCTCTTTGAGGCCATGGTACATGGGTTCAGTACGGCACCTAAAAACAATTTTTAACTGTAAGTATACATAACCTATAACAGAGGTATGTAACGAATAGTCTAAATAAAAGAGGGACAACAGCTTTAGAAGCAAAGAAAATATTTATCGTGTATGTACTTATCAATATATTCGCATGCACAGGATGAATGACGCAGTTCCCCAATCACAGGAAAACAACACAGCACCAGCACCAAGCTTCTGTTACAGACCGCAACAATACACGGCGGTAAAGTCGTGTCGGTTAACCGCGTCAAGCTGCATAGAGACTAGGAGCGTGTGACGTCACGCGCACTTCTGCATCTCGCTTCATCAGCCTCGTCGTCTGATTCTCGGTCCTCAACAGAGGCGAAGGCCCATAAGAAATACATTGGCGAGTTGTTGAAAATGAGAAACGGCATTTGTAATCGACTTAAGCGTAGATTTCGTAGTTCACTCCGGGTGGGTAGGCAACTTTGCAAAACAAACACTCGGTGCGACTTCCGGAAGTGGCTACCATCTCAGATCGAAAGTTTAGGATCCAAACTATAAGTGTGCCAAATCACATGCTTCTATCAGAAAATGAACGGTACCCCATTGATTTTCGTCTTAACCTCCCCACTAGAATGGCTTCAAAATTTTACATGGCTGCTCTTTATGTTTGAGAAAACTTCTGGATTATATCTCCGGCACTAACATTTTACCTTATTACAGTGGCTATAACACTCGCTGTTTAAGGTACAATTTTATTAATCTCTCGTATTTGAAAAAAAAATGGATATTGCAAAATTGTGTGCCTCCAGGACTCGTCATTTGCGAAGAGGATAGGTTTTAATACCTAACAACATCACGTATCAAACAGCGCATTATACAATAATAATAATAATAATAATAATAATGTTATTGGTTATACGTCCCTTTTAACAACTGCGACTTTTAGAGACGCTGGGGTGCCGGAAATTTTCCCCGACGGGGATCTATTACGTGCCAGTAAACCTATTGACATGGATCCCTCTCCTCATTTGCACACCCTAAAATGCCACCTGGCTGCGCCAGGATTTGATCTGCAACTTTGTGATCGGCAGGCGAGAACGTTCTGCCAACAGTCACGTAGTCAGAAAAAGCGCATTATACAAAAGTCTTCTTGCTTGTAGATTACATTCAGTATGACACTGTGATTGATCAAAAGATGGATCATACACTCATTAAGATCGGTGTCCTGGGATATTTATGAACCATCAGATGATGCCGTATGGCGTTGTTACATAGCGTTCATTGCAAAATAATTCGACATCACCTACATTTAATTCTTAACACAAGGGCTGACAGATGTACTAGAAAATGGCAGCTCAAGAAGAGTTTCAAGAAAATCCATTCCAGAGTGCGTTCTACCCGATACTACGCATTGTATACATACATGACGGACAATGGTTAACATGGCGTCGGAAAATATGTGTGTGAGTCTTCAGTCTTTTGACTGGTATGATGCAGCACTCCATGCCTCCCTGTTCTGAGCTAATCGTTCCATCTCTATATAGCTACCACACCTTACATCCGAGGCAATGTGTTGAACACATCCTAACCTTGGTCTAACCCTACAGTTCTTGTCCTCGACCCTTCTTTCCAGAACTAAGTTTGCTATGCCTGGGTGTCTTAGTATGCGTCCTACCATCCTATCTCTTCTCTTCATTATCATAATAATAATAATAATAATAATAATAATAATAATAATAATAATAATAATAATAAAGAAGAAGTTCAAGAATTTTGGGGCAAACAACTGTCTACACCATCTCATCATGACACTCAAGTTGGGTAAGAGAAGAAAAGGAAGGAAGGAAGCTTGTAGTTTAACGTGACCGTTAATCTTGAGATCATGAGCCACGGGACCTCCGTTT
This sequence comes from Meconema thalassinum, assembly GCA_946902985.2. Taxonomy (NCBI): domain Eukaryota; kingdom Metazoa; phylum Arthropoda; class Insecta; order Orthoptera; family Tettigoniidae; genus Meconema; species Meconema thalassinum. The sequence goes on from OX336391.1 coordinate 224,060,564, forward strand.
TACGTGGAATCCGAACCACAGGACATGGCATTTCACTTCTAAAATCTCACATGCATTGACCGGGAATCGAACCCGGACCGCCTTGGTGAGAGGCATACAGCTAGACCGCTGAGCCACCACGCCCCCAAGAGAAGAACAGCAAGCTTCCCAAAGATTTGAGCAAATGCAGCACGAGAAATTCACCATAAATTATATTAAGGAAGTTATCAACAACTTAGCGAATTGGAAAGCCCCTGGCCCTGACCAGATTCAGAATTTTTGGTATAAGAAGTTCTGGAGCATCCACGATCGACTAGGTGAGTTCATTAATGATGCCATCCTTCATCCTGATAGCTTGCCAGAATTCATCACACGTGGCATCACATATTTGCTTCCAAAAGATCTTCAGAATACAAGGAATCCTACAAAATATCGTCCCATCACATGTCTGCCCACGTTGTATAAGATCATTACAACATGCTTGGCTAACAGGATATATGCACACTGTGAAAGAAACAATATAATTGCCGTGCAACAGAAAGGTTGTAAAAAGGGTTCAAAAGGGTGCAAAGAACAACTAATAATTGGCTCAGTTGTGTGTGGCCAGGCACACTTAAATCACCGAAACCTTCATATGGCGTACATCGATTATTCTAAGAAGGCCTTTGATTCTGTGCCCCAAGACTGGCTAGTAGCAGTTTTGCGATTGTATAGGATCAATGAGGTATTTGTCAGTTTCTTGGAAAGGGTTATGTCTCATGGCAAACTAGACTGTGTCTCAGTACGCCACGAGGAGATATACGAACAGATGAGATATCGATTCGGAGAGGCATCTTTCAAGGAGACTCCCTTAGCCCCTTATGGTTTGTTCTAGCAATGAATCCTTTATCTACCCAGCTTAACTCTACTCACTAAGGCTTTTCTATCAAGATTGGAAAGAGAGTTGGTACTCGGCTAAATCATCTACTATAAATGGACGACCTTAAACTCTATGCCGAAACAGAGTCGCATGTGGAAAACTTGTTGAGAATAGTTGAAGCATTCTCACGAGACATACAAATGGGATTTGGTTTGGACAAGTGTCGGACACTAAAGGTGGTGAGAGGAAAAGTACAGAAATCCGGGTATGAGCTGGAAGATGGATAGCATATTAAGGCTATGTTGGCAGAAGACACCTACAAATACATAGGAGTAAAACAAGCTAAGCATATTGACCATGTGTCAATAAAGAAAGATCTGTCCTGTGAATTTGTCAAAAGATTAAAATAAATCATAAAAACGCACTTGAACAGCAAAACCCTAGTGAAAGCTGTTAACACGTATGCTGTACCTGTGCTGAGCCACTTCTTTGGCATAATCAAATGGTGTAAAACGGACATCGAATGACTTGAGCGAAAAATAAGAACGATGCTCACAAAAGGAAGGAAACACCACCCACGATCTTCAATAGAGCGATTGACTCCACCCAGAAGCCTAGGTGGACGTGGGTTCGTTGACAATGATAATCAGATGAAACGACAGATAGTCAGCCTTAGGGAGTACTTCTACGCAGAAGCGAGGTCATCTGTATTTCGCAGAGCCATCAGTGAGGCGGACAGATCAACGCCACTGGTCTTGTGTCAGCAAGAGATTCAACACCTCCTACATACTGACCTTCAGAAGATGGAAGCATGGAAAGCAAAACCTTTGCACGGAAGACATCCAAATGAGGTGAGTCAAGCAAATGTTGATATAACTGCGTCAAACTACTGGCTCACTTAAGGAGAGATCTTTCCAGAAACTGAAGGTTTTATGGTAGCAATTCAAGACCAAGTCATCACTACAAGGAACTACCTCAAGTTCATTGTAAAAGATCCCGCTGTACCAGATGATAAGTGCCGCTACGGATGTCAACAGTCAGAAACAATACAGCATATTACATCTGCATGTAGATATTTCCTGGCAACGGAGCACAAACAAAGGCATGATGCAGTTGCTAAAATCTTGCATCAGGAGTTGGCTGATAAGTTTCAGCTTTTGAAAGGAAATAAAATTCCGTACCACCAATATCAGCCAGAGTGTGTTCTTGAAAACAATGAATACAAGCTGTATTGGGACCGAACTATTTTGACTGATCAATCGGTATCACACAACAGGCCGGATCTGGTGGTTGTAGACAAGAAAACCAAGCAAACTACATTGATTGATGTTGCGATTCCTAACAACAAGAATCTCCAGTCAAAACACATTGAAAAGATCAGCAAATACAGCGAGTTGGTCGACCCTATCAAAAGACAATGGCATGTAGAGCGAGTAAAGACCATACCTATCATTGTCTCGAGTACGGGCGTGATACCAAGAACCCTGCTCCAAGGCCTTAAAGAACTGGATCTGGATACTCGGCTGTACAAACTAATGCAGAAGGCAGTAGTTCTATCAACAACCAGAATCGTTCGGAAGTTCATGGGTAGCGAAATTCCAGCTTAGAAGTTGCTGTTTCCGTAGATATACTTTGGTTCACTGAAGCCCGTATAGTTATGTTGTAATATACCTGATATGTGTTATATGTACTGTATAAACTGAAAATAATAATAATAACAATGTTCTTGGTTTTACGTCCCTTTTAAGTACTGCGGCTTATACAGACACCGGGGTGCAGGAAGAGGATCTTCAACGTGCCAGTAAATCTACCCACAAGGGTCCGTCACATTTTCACACCCTTAAATGCCAACTGACTGCGCCGGGATTCGATCCCGCTATTTTTTTGATCAGCAGGCAATACGTTACCGCTAACGAGGGAACGGTACGAAGTCGGACGGCGAATTTTGATTTTATGTTTTATGTTTACATAGTCGTGAATGTATTTTTACGCTGAAACATGTAGTGGAGGTCTAATTTTTCGCTGGTTCTTTTTAAGGGGGGTTTTTGGGAGCTCCAAGTTGGCGGAGCGCACTCTGAATTGTCCAGTACATGCCGGCACACGTCAGCGCGCACAGCCAGCGGCTGTCTTGCCTCACCTACTCTCTCCCCTCGTTCTGTTCTCCACTATTCCCCACCACATACAGCTGCCTACAGTTGTGTATTTTATTTTATTTTATTTTTACACAGGATGGGGGGTTAAAACTGACGTTAGTCGGGATATTTTATTTACAAAGATGAATTCATTGTGGAGTATAGAAACAAAAACAATGGGTTACAAATCATATAATACATAATCTTCATCATGTACGTGCCTGGATCCGAAACGTTTCCCATCCGCATTTACAGGACGACGCGAAATCTTCTTCTCCAAGATTCATTCAGTGGCCAGGGCAAAAATGCACAACTTGAGTCTCTGACGAACAATCATGTACAATTTGAATACATACCGACAGGAACTGCTTATCTTTGCCAGCCGTGTGATCTTGGACTCTTCCGACAACTAAAATGTTTAGTCCATCGAATGGAAACATGTGCCTAGTAAGGAATTTATACAGCCAGTCAAAATTAAAACCCAAGAACAGACTTTTCATTATAACTAGTCAAATGCTAGTGCATAACCAATTACTAGCTGATTATTTTGTACCAATGCTGAAATATGCTTAGAAAGCGGGTAGTTATTCCATTACTGACAATTTACTACAATTTCATACTGTCTCGCAATCTCATTTTCATAATTTAACTGATAAAAAAGTGTGCTGGAAATGATTACACCAATTTTTCTTTTTTAAGGTGCGCACATTGTTTTGTTATGTTTTGTTATTCATATGTTGTGTTACAATTTCACTATCATGCCATGAACAATGCACCCATGCCAGACTGTGTTTGAATAAAGGCATTTCTTGAACAGTTTGAACGGCACGATGATGAAGATACGGTATGTGATTATGTATTATATGATTTGTAACCCATTGTCTTTGTTTCTATACTCCACAATGAATTCATCTTTGTAAATAAAATATCCCGACTAAAGTCAGTTTTAACCCCCCATCCTTTGTAAAAAGAAAATAAAATAAAATACACAACTGTAGGCAGCTGTATGTGGTGGGGAATAGTGGAGAACTGAACGAGGGGAGAGAGTAGGTGAGGCAAGACAGCCGCTGGCTGTGCGCGCTGACGTGTGCCGGCATGTACTGGACAATTCAGAGTGCGCTCCACCAACTTGGAGCTCCCAAATACCCCTTTAAAAAGGACCAGCGAAAAATTAGACCTCCACTACATGTTTCAGCGTAAAATGACATTCACGACTATGTAAACATACAATCAAAAAAATCCTCTCGGCACGCCGGAAGGCGGAGGTAAATTTCACCGGGAAAACTAGGGGTTAGGCTATAATAGGCAAAATATGCAGGTTTTCGTAGGAGGATCAGACCTCATTGGTTGCAAGAAAGTATTTTACATATGGAGGTTAATTAACTTTTTTTTTTCGTTTTTGTATGCATATTTTTATCATTTTATTGTCTTATGGTGATGGTAACCTTCTTGTCATTTGGGCTTCGTTTTTATACTTGTGATCACACTGTCCTTATGCAAGGTTTGGAACTGATGTGTAACTATCTGACAGTCTGTTTCTTCTTCACGCAAAATTTTATCTCCCGCAGAGATTTTTGATGGTTCCTCAGTTTAGGGGCTGCGACAACGTGGTCATGTAACCCCGTGTACATTGGGTGTGTGTAGAATCTGATAAACGGTGTTAATTGTGATGACTGTATTAGTCTGTAATTCAGGTAAGGTCTGCAGACGGTCAATTTTAAGTAGTAGTTCCTAATTGTGTACCATATACTAACGTCAACGACACCTAGCTGTGAACTTGGCTACTAGATGCCACCGCAACCAGCAACTTGCAACGAACGTTGGAACTTGCCCTCCAAAGGAAAGCATGCTGAGGGATTTTTAGCGCTCTTAGAAAATCCGACGACTTTGGTTGGCTTTGAACCAGCGACCTTGGGCTTATAAGTTCAGCATGCTACCAGTTAGCCGCTTCCCACAGAGTCAGATGGAAAAATGAATGTGATCTCGTGCGATGGCGTTGTCTTGGCAACCTCTGATAGCTCATCCCTCATCAATTAAGAAGCGTTGTCATGGTAACCTCTGATGGCACTTGGCATTTTCTTTAATTCCGAAATCATTTTTCTCATCCCTTGGCGTAATGGTAGGTCAGATCAAAAATTCTTTCAGACAAAGTTTTAGGTAATTATTAGGGGAATATTTTCCATTTTGTACGGTTTTGATATTGTGCCTATTAATAGAGATATGATTAATGTTTCCCGAGAAACCCACTTTTTCCCACCCCTTTGGTCAATGGTTGGTGCTATCAAAAAACTTTTCAAACATAAATTTTAGGGCCTTGTCCGACACATAGTATGAACTTTGAATGGATTCAATATTTCAGATATTAAGAGAGTGATAGCGATATTTCACTTTTTCGATAAAAGACTCCCATTTTCACCCCCCTTTGACCGATTTTGCCCATTAACGAACTCGACCGAGATTTTAAGTGGATACATATTATGTAAACAAATCAAATTGATTGGTGAAAAATTACGGCAGTTATCGTGTCCACAAGAAACTGATATCTATACATATATATACATAAATTATATATAAACTTTTGAACTGACGGTGGTTTTGGGGTCTGGGGGATGTGAAACGCGAAGATATGTCGAAATTTTCCGGAAGTCGAAATATGGGACCCATTGCAATAGTTAGCTTTCTAATGAAATCTACCTAATTCGCCGTCCGATTTCGTACCGTTCCCTCGTTAGCCACTCTCTTCATTAGCAGTCGCCCGAAACATCTCTCCTCTCCCACTCGCTTTAATACCTCTTCATTTGTTACTCTATCTACCAATCTGATCCTCATTATTCTCCTGTAACACCACATTTCAATTGCTTCTATTCTCCTCTTTTCTGCTGCACCAACAGTCCAAGTTCCACTTCCATAGAGTGCCTCGATCCAGACAAAGGTTTTCAAAAATGACTTCGTAATACCTTCAACTAATTTAGATGTCAACAGATTCCTTTCCTGTAGAAATGCTTTCCATGTCTGAGGCAATCTACTTTTTATATCCTCTTTGCTTTGCCCATCACTAGTTAGTTTGCTTCCTAAGTAACAAAAGTCTCATACCTCCTTTAGCTTTTCACCTGCCAATTTGACGTTCACAGGGGTTCTGATTTATTTCGGCTGCATTCCATTTTTAGGTAGATTTCATTAGAAAGCTAACTATTGCAATGGGTACCATGTTTCGACTTCCGGAAAATTTCGACATATCTTCGCGTTTCACATCCCCCAGACCCCAAAACCACCGTCAGTTCAAAAGTTTATATATAATTTATGTATATATGTATCTATATATATATATCAGTTTCTTGTGGACACGATAACTGCCGTAATTTTGTACCAATCACTTTGAATTTTTTACATAATATGTATCCCTATAAAATCTCGGTCGAGTTCGTTAATGGGCAAAATCGGTCGAAGGGGGTGAGAATGGGGGGATTTTTTCGAAAAAGTGAAATTTCGCTATAACTCTCTTAATACGTGAAATATCGAATCCATTCAAAGTTCATAATATGTGTCGGATAAGTGCCAAAAAGTTATGTCAAATAAGTTTTTTGATAGCACCAACCATTGACCAAAGGGGTGGAAAAAAGTGGGTTTTTCGGGAAACATTAATCATATCTCTCTCAATAGGCACAATATCAAAACCGTACAAAATGGAAAATATTCCCCTAATATTTACCTAAAACTTTTGTCTGAAAGAATTTTTGATATGACCCACCATTACGCCAAGGGATGAGAAAAATGATTTCGGAATTTTAAAAAGTCCTCTCGGCACGCCGGAAGGCGGAGGTAGATTTCACCGGACAAACTCGGAGATAGGCGAAAATAGGCAGAATATGCAGGTTTTCGTAGAAGGATCAGACCTCATTTATCGCGTGAAAGTATTTTATAATTGGAGATTAATTAACTTTGTTTTTCTTCATTTTAAGCATATTTTAAACATTTTATTGTCTTATGGGGACGGTAACCTTCTTGTCATTTGGAGTCCATTTTTAGCCTATTTTCAATTTTGAAAAAAATAGGCTTATGAGATCACCTTTTGTCCGTGTGTGTGTGCGTGTGTGTGTGTGAGGTGTGTGTGTGTGTGTCCCCCTAATAAAATCTAAACGGCTGGAGCGATTTCAGTGAAACTCGGTAAGTTCATAGCACTATTCCCGGTGACCTCGACCGTGCCCATCGAATGTTGTTACGTCTCACCAATCCAACATGGCGGCTGTGCGAAATATTTCACTAGCATTCAGTATCTCCGAAACTATAACGGATATCGCCCTGAAATTGTGTACGGTGATAAAGGGTACTACTAGAAGTTCACCTATGAGACTTTCAAAAACCTGGTTACTACATAACCAACATGGCGGCCAAGCGAAGTGGAGACTTTTAAATAGACTTTTCTCGCGAGTTAACTATCCAAACGTAATGAAACTTGGTACAGCAAATATTTATACACATTGCAATGCACTGGAGTCTAATTTAGTTCAATTGTTTACATAACCTCAAAATGGCGGCTGTGCGAAATATTTCACTGACATTCTATATCCCCGAAACTATTACAGATATCACCCTGCAATTTTGTACGGTGATAAAGGGTATTGATACAAGTTTACCTATGTATAATTCATAAACCTGTAAAGTACAAAACGAACATGGCGACCAAGCGAATTTGAAATATTTTAATAGACTTTTCTCGTGAGTTAACTCTCTGAGCGCCGTGAAATGTGGTACAGTAAATGATTTTGCAGATTGTAATGTACTGCCATCTAATTTAATTCAATTGTTTACATAACCTCAAGATGGCGGCTGTGCGAAATTTTAAAATTAAGTTTTTATTTCTTGTGTCGTAATCATGCGATCGAAGTGAAAGTTTGAATAATGAACCTAGGCAATAAGTGTCCTTGAATGGTACATAACCCTATGGCCTATACATATAACAATCCTAAATGGCAAGCTTCTGTAATATTTAGACGGTTCTCAATATCTATGAATCTTTTACAGCAACCAAACTGAAATTTTTATGTTCATAGAGACTATGAACATATGTTCACCTATAGGACTTTCAGTAACCTGGTGAGCACGAATCCAACATGGCGGCGACGCGAAGTATAAATATTTAAATGGACGTTTCTCGCGAATTAACTATCCGAGTGCCGTGAAACGTTGCACGTTAAATGCTTACACAAATGTTGATCCACTGGCATCTAATTTATTTCAATTGTTTGCATAATCACAAGATGGCTGCTGTGCGTAATTTTAAAATCTCGTTTTTACTTCTTGTGTTCTAATCATGCGATTGAAGTTTGAATACCACACGTACACAATAATCTTAATATAATAGTACAAAAATAAAAATCCAACCTGGCGACCATCTGAAATATTTAGACGGTTCTCAATATCTACGAATCTGTTACAGCAATTAAACTGAAATTTTGTATGTTGATAGAGGCAATTAACATGAGCAGGATATATGAAAATAGGCTGTACAGTTCTTCACGGAACTACTTGTTATACTTGTGGTCACATTGTCCTTATGCAAGGTTTCGACACTGATGTGTAACTATGTAACGGTCTGTTACTTCTTCACGCAAAATTATATCTCCCGCAGAGATGTTGGTTGGTTCCTCAGTTTAGGGGCTGCGACAACGCGGTCATATAACCCCGTGTACTTTGGGTGAGTGTAGAATCTGTCTGATGAACGGTGTGAATTGTGATGGCTGTATTAGTCTGTAATTCAGATAAGGAATGCAGACGCTAAATTTCAAGCAGTAGTTCCTAATGTTGCTACCAGATACTAACGTCAACGCCACCTAGCTGTGAACTTGGCTACTAGATGCCACCTCAATCAGCAACTCGCAACGAACGTTGGAACTTCCCCTCCAAAGGAAAGCTTACTGAGGGATTTTTAGCGCTCTTAGAAAATCCGACGACTTTGGCCGGCTTTGAACCCGCGACCTTGGACATAGAAGTTCAGCATGCTACCAGTTACGTCACCGAAGCCGCTTCACACTTACTAGTCAGATGGAAATCTGAATCTGATCTCGCGCAAGTGCGTTGTCATGGCAACGTCTGATGGCTCATCCCTAGAGACACGATTTTATGGTGTATCGCGAAAATGCGAAATGTGTTTATATGTACATCAAAGGTGTTTTAAATGTGTGTTTAATATTGTTTGATCATAAAGCACTGAATTTGTCCTCACGACTAAACGCGAAATTCCACCTTATTTGCGATGTACGTCCGTATTTGCGACATATCACGAAATCGGCTTGTTTATTACGTCTCTACACGATTTGGTGCGATATCGCGAGCCTTCAGTGATTTTCACCTTGTTAGCATTGCTGGTAGAACCCAATTCAAATGTATTTTTAAGTATTTAAAGCCTAAGCATATCCTAACATCACGTAGCAGGAAATTACTACACAGTTTCAATATTGGCTATCCTGTCGTACTGGGAGACAAGTGAGAGAGTTGGGCCGCGCATTGCTGATCACGTGGGTGCACTGTGATTTGTAGTTGAAATTTCTATTTCTAATGTGAATTCGCAATGCCGAAAATAACGACGTGTTTCGATAGGGCTGACGAGTTTAAAGACGAAGGCTATCATGTTTTCGATGCACGGCAGTAGATAGTTATGTGGAAATTCTGCAACATTAGACTAGATTGGAAGCGTCGCGATTCATGTGTGAAACACAACTTAAGTGAAAATCACAGAAAGAAGAAAAGGATTTTATCTGAAGGAGGTACCAAAAGACAGATATCAGTTCAAGAGGCGGTCGGGAATGCCAAAAAAGTGAAAAATGACTCCGACGAATTTGTAATGTCAACAGTGGAGGCCTTTTTGAGTGCCAACATTCCTTTAGAAAAGCTAGATCATCCAACAATGAAGGATTGGATGATCAAACATATACCAGGCGAGTTTTTTTTTTTTCGGATGCCGCTACACTTACCAGTATCCCGCAGCCCCACTTTTCGTAGCGATAAAAATAATAATAGGTGGAAAGACGTAGTTTTATGTTACGAATTTTATCATGGAGAGAAGGTAATTTTTTTACGATTGCCAAGTATCCACCAACCCGCCGTGACATTTACAGCTGAAAGTTTTGCAGCCACCATGGAAACGTGATGTGGGATACTAGAAAGTGTAGTAATGACTTAGTTTACTTTTAAACTACAAATAAGTCTGATTTATTAATATTTTAAATTAAAATGATTTGCTTGCTAATAGATTTTTTCATTACACTGTTTTAGGAAGTGGAAATTTTCCCACAGCTGGCTGGTTACGAAAGAAATATTTGCCCCTATTACATCAAGAAAAAGAAGAATCAAGTAGTGAGAAATTAAAGAATCAGCATGTTATTCTACACTGTGATGAAACTACAGATAGGATGGGTCGAACCGTGTTCATTGTGCTATTTAGAACTCTTCCCAAGGGTAGTAACGAGACTCCTAAAGTGCTAGTAGGTGGTGTCCTAGTGCTTCAGAATGTTAAATCGCAGGAATGTTCTCAAGTCATAGTGGAGGTTATTAAGAGACATAAACTTGAATACAAAAATATCATAGGTATTTCAACAGATGGTGCACGATATATGAAAAAGTGTGTGCAAACTTTACAAGGTTTGATATCGGACAACCTTCTTCACATTGAGTGTTGGACACACAAGCTTGATTTAGTAGCAGGAATCTGGCCGAAGAAACTTCATCGTGTGAATGAGTGTGTTACCAAAACAAAGCAAGCACTTCTTAATACAAGAAAACGGAAGCATAGGTGTATTAGGTTCTTGCAGCAGAAGTATGGTGCAGGAGAAGAGGATATAAAGCTCTTTCCCTCACCAGTTATCACAAGGTGGAATACGTGGTTCACATCAAGTAGCATAGGTGTATTAGGTTCTTGCAGCAGAAGTACGGTGCAGGAGAAAAGGATATAAAGCGCATTCCCTCACCAGTTATCACAAGGTGGAATACGTGGTTCACATCAGTTTCCTACTTGGCAGACTATGTCATGGACTTGGTTCAGTATTTTAAAACAGTGGAGAGTGATGCTGAAAGTGTTAAATACTTTCAAAAATTAAGTGAAAGTGAAGTAAAATCAATTTTGTGTGAGGCAATTTTTGTGAAAGAACACTGCGCCTCATTTTCTGAAAAGATAACTTGCTTCGAGAGTTCTAATTATGCTTTGGCACATAAAGTTGTTCCAATGGTAAATGAACTCATTTCTGAGTACACGGTTATCGAAAAACTAGTGATGAAACCAGACACATTGAAGGCATTGAATGAACTATCAAGCGATAGAAAGAAAAGTGCTGAAAAAAGGTTCGTAGCCCTTGCCAATGCATGTCACACAAAACTCTCAGATATGCTGGCAAAAGACTATGCTCATGAGATTTTTAATTCACTCTCCTCACTGTTTCATCTGCCCCTGCTAAGAACTGTGAACATAGAGTCATCTCTCTTCAACAAGATAGAGAAAATCCTCCTTTTTGCTGGAGTGAATTCTCATGACTTTTTGAAGTTCTACATTCAACTGCAAATCACCTGTAAATCTTTTTCATGTAGTGACGGTAATGTAGTAGAAGATCTATTGAAAGGAATGTTAGAGGAATATCCTCTAGCTGTGAAATGTCTTCAATCTCTGTACATTTCCATTTCAAATGTTGACAGTGAAAGGGCCCTTTCTGCCTACAATGATATATTGTCTGACAAGCGTACCAACCTGTCAAATGATAACTTAGAATCATTACTGAGTTACTACTTCAACAGCAAATTAATACTGTAAACCAAGCTATACTTAGTGTGTTTGTTGTTTCCTTCATTGCAACATAAGGCAAAAGTATGTATATAGTCTAGTAAACCGTTTTTCTACACCGTAAGCAATGGCATTTATTCACCGCTTTTATCCCGCTTTGCCCTTAGTTTTTACACCGCTATTGTGGTTTTTTATTCACCATAAAATCGTGTCTCTACTCATCCCTCATCAATTTAGTAGTGTTGCCATGTCAACCACTGATAGCTCTTGGCATTTTCTTATAATTCCGAAATCATTTTTCTCATCCCTTGGCGCAATGGAGGCTCATATCAAAAATTCTTTCAGACAAACGTTTTAGGTAATTATTAGGGGAATATTGTCCATTTTGTACGGTTTTGATATTGTGCCTATTAACAGAGATATGATTAATGTTTCCCGAAAAAAACACTTTTTCCCACCCCTTTGGTCAATGGTTGGTGCTATCAAAAAACGTTTCAAACATAAATTTCTGAGCTTTATCCGACACATAGTATGAACTTTGAACGGATTCGATATTTCACATATTAAGATAGTTATAGCATTATTTTATTTTTCCGAAAAAAAAAGTCCCCCATTTTCATCCCCTTCGACCGATTTATTCCAGTAACGAACTCGTCCGAGATTTTATGGGTATACATATTCGGTAAAAAATTCAAAGTGATTGGTGCAAAATTACGGCAGTTATCGTGTCCACAAGAAACTGATATACATATATACATATATTACATAAATTATATATAAACTTTTGAACTGACGGTGGTTTTGGGGTCTGGGGGATGTGAAACGCGAAGATATGTCGAAATTTTCCGGAAATCGAAACATGGTACCCATTGCAATAGTTAGCTTTCTAATGAAATCTACCTAAAATACTACCGTCAACGACACCTAGTTGTGAACTTGGCTACTAGATACCACCTCATTCAGCAACTCGCAACGAACGTTGGAACTTCCCCTCCGAAGGAAAGCAAACTCAGGTTTTTTAGCGCTCTTAGTAAATCCGACGACTTTAGCCGGGTTTGAACCCGCGACCTTGGGCATAGAAGTTCAGCATGCTACCAGTTCCGATACCGAAGTCACTTCCCACAGACAGATGAAAACTGAATGTGATCTCGTGCAGTGGCGTTGTCATAGCAACTGCTGATGGCTCATCCCTTATCAATCAAAAGTGAAGTTGTCATGGCAACCTCTCTTGGCACTTGGCATTTTCTTATAATTTAAATCATTTTGTTCACCCCGTGGCGTAATGGTGGGTCATATCAAAAATTCTTTCAGACAAAAGTTTTAGGTAATTATTGGAGGAATATTGTCCATTTTGTGCGGTTTTGATATTGTGCCTATTAACAGAGATATGATTAATGTTTCCCGAAAAACCCACTTTTTCCCACCCCTTTGGTCAATGGTTGGTGCTACCAAAAAACTTATTTGACATAAATTTTTGGCACTTATCCGACACATATTATGATCTTTGAAGGGATTCGATATTTCATGTATTAGGAGAGTTAAAGCGATATTTCACTTTTTCGAAAAAAGACCCCCATTTTCACCCCCTTTGACCGATTTTGCCCATTAAGGAACTCGACCGAGATTTTATAGGGATACATATTATGTAAAAAATTCAAAGTGATTGGTGCAAAATTACGGCAGTTATCGTGTCCACAAGAAACTGATATATATATATATATATATATATATATATAGATAGATAGATAGATAGATAGATACATATATACATAAATTATATATAAACTTTTGAACTGACGGTGGTTTTGGGGTCAGGGGGATGTGAAACGCGAAGATATGTCGAAATTTTCCGGAAGTCGAAACATGGGACCCATTGCAATAGTTAGCTTTCTAATGAAATCTACCTAAAAATGCCAAGTGCCATCAGAGGTTACCATAACAACGCTTTTAAATTGATAAGGGATGATCTATCAGAGGTTGCCAAGACAACGCCATTGACGAGATCACATTCATTTTTAGCCTACTTTTCACACTTTTCAAAAATGAGGAAAAAGTAGACTTATGAGATCGATCCGGGAAAATGTGTCTGTCCTTCTGTCTGTCTGTCAGTCCTTCTGTCTGTCTGGCTGTGTGTGTGTGTGTCCCCCCTATCAACTCCTAAACGGCTCCAGCAATCGAAACCAAATTTAGTATGAGTAAAGTTGTATACCGGAATATCTCAGGCCCATATTTGAAAAAGATGCCAGTGCTACCAACTGCTAAAAAAAACGCACTAGAAATTTGAGCTCCATGTTGGATATCTTGGAAGGTATACATGGGAGCTATTATAAAATTGGCACACATGTAGATAATACTATTTCAGTTTAATTTCCAGGTGGCCATACATGACAGCGTTGCCGAAATATTTTTAAGCCTTCTGATAAGTCCAATATTTAAATGCATATAACTTCTACACTATCAATTGGATTTCAACCAAATTTTGTATGTAATATGTGTACATAAACAGGTATGACTGAGTGTATTCTTAAGAGCCACCAGGTCTGCCAACTGTCAATAAATGTTATCTCTATTATTTTATCTAAATACCAATATATCTGAAAGTATGCAAGCCGACAGGTTTAAACTATGCACACGTAAATTACCTGACATTTTACATTAATTTGGAGTAACTTATACACGTCAGTTCTACCAACATGATTCTAGGCCTGCTGATAGGACCAATTTTTAAATACATGTAACTTCTATACCAACAAATGGATTTCATCCAAAATTTGGTGCAAAAAGATATAATATTTCAGATTATTTCTGACCAGCAATCGCATGACATTGTTTCCAACATGCTTTTACGTGTACTAATAGATCCAATGTCTAAATCCATGTAACGTCCTTTGAACTTCAACCACATTTTGTATTCTGTACCTTAGGAGATGGAAGTGAGAATATAGTCAGTCACCAGAGCTGCCAACTGTATTGCTCTATTAGGCTACATTATGCCTAGTATACCTTATTTCGAACTAATTAAGACATTTCGATATTACCCACTTAATTTCGTCATTATTCTAGATAGTTTCATATACTGTAGATTAATCTATGGCATGAATCTTAATTTTAAGAAAAGTAGGCTCTTTAGTTCGTCACGGAACTTCTTGTTCCATCTGACTATTAGGGAAGCGGCTAACTGGTAGCATGCTGAACTTCTATGCCTAAGGTCGCTGGTTCAAAGCCGGCCAAAGTCGCCGGATTTTCTAAGAGCGCTAAAAATCCGTCAGCATGCTCTCCTTCGGAGGGGAAGTAACAACGTTCGTTGCAAGTTGCTGGTTGCGGTGGCATCTAGCAGCCAAGTTCACAGCTAGGTGTCGTTGACGTTAGTATTTGGTACAAAATTAGGTACTACTACTTAAAATTGACCGTCTGCAGACCTTACCTGAATTACAGACTAATACAGTCATCACAAATAACACCGTTTATCAGACAGATTCTACACACACCCAATGTACACGGGGTTACATGACCACCTTGTCACAGTCCCTAAACTGAGGAACTAACCAACATCTCTGCGGGAGATAAAATTTTGCGTGAAGAAGTAACAGACTGTTAGATAGTTACACATTAGTTCCAAACCTTGCATAAGGACAGTGTGATCACAAGTATAAAAATGAACCCCAAATGACAGGAAGGTTACCATCCCCATAAGACAGTAAAATGTTAAAAATATGCCTAGAAATACGACAAAATGTTAACTAACCTCCAATTGTAAAATACTTTCTCGCAATAAATGAGGTCTCATCCTCCTACGAAAACCTGCATATTTTGCCTATTATAGCCTATCCCCTAGTTTGCCCGGTGAAATCTACCTCCGCCTTCCGGCGTGCCGAGAGGAATTTTTTAAACATTTATTGATTTTTATCATGATTTTTTTCCCATTGAAAGCGCTAATTCCAGATAGACCTCCAGTCCATAAACATAGCCTTATTGAAAAACAAGTAGTTCCGTGAAGAACTATACAGCTTATTTTCGTATATCCTACTCATATTATTTGCCTCTATCACCATACAAAATTTCAGTTTGATTGCTATGTTAGATTCGTAGATACTGAGAACCGACTAAATATTGCTGATGGTAGCCATGTTGGATTTTTATTTATGTACTATTACATGAAGATTATTGTGTACGTGTGGATTTCAGACTTCAATCGCATGATTAGGACACAAGAAGTAAAAACGAGATTTTCAAATTTCACACAGCTGCCATCTTGTGGTTATGAAAATAATTGAAATAAATTAGATACCAGTGGATTAACATTTGTATAAGCATTAACGTGCAAAGTTTCACTGCACTCAGATGGTTAAATCGCGAGAAACGTCCATTTAAATATGTATACTTCTCGTCGCCGCCATGTTGGATTTGTGCTCACCAGGATACTGAAAGTCATATGGGTGAACTTATGTTCATAGCTTCTGTGAACATTAAAAAATCAGTTTGATTGCTGGAAAAGATTCTTAGATATTGTGAACCGTCAAAATATTTCGGATGCTCGCCATTTTGGATTGTTATATGTATAGGCCATAGAGTTATGTACCATTAAAGGAAAATTATTGCGTAGCTTCATTATTCAAACTTTAACTTCGATCGCATGATTACGACACAAGAATAAAAACTTAGTTTTAAAATTTCGCACAGCCGCCATCTTGAGGTTATGTAAACAATTGAACTAAATTAGATGCCAGTGAATGACAATATGTATAATCATTTACTGTACCACATTTCAATGCGCTCATATGATTAAATCAAGAGAAAAATGTATTAGAATATGTCAACTTCGCTTGGCCGCCATGTTCGTTTCGTAGTTTACCGGTTTTTGAAAGTTACATAGATAAACTTGTAGCAGTGCTCTTTATCGCCGTACAAAATTTCAGGTTGATATAAATAGTTTCGGAGATATTGAATACCTGTGAAATATTTTGCACAGCCGCCATTTTGAGGTTATGTAAACAATTGAACGAAGTTAGATGTCGGTGCATTACAATGCATATAAACATATACTGTGCCAAGTTTCATTGCGTTTGGTTGGTTAAATCGCTTGAAACGTCCATTTAAAAGTCGCAACTTCGCTTGGCCGCCATGTTGGTTTTGTAGTTACCAGGTTTTCAAAGGTCACATAGGTAAATTTTTAGTGGTGCCCTTTATCACCATACGAAATTCCAGGGTGATATCTGTAATAGTTTCGGAGATATTGAATGCTGGTGAAATATTTCGCACAGCTGCCATGTTGGATTGGTGAGACGTAACAACATTTGAAGGGCACGGTCGGGGTCGCCCGGAATAGAGCTATAAACTTACCGAGTTTCATTGAAATCTCTCCAGCCGTTTGGATTTTATTAGGGGGGAAACACACACGAAGCACACACGCACACACACACGGACAAAAGGTGATCTCATAAGCCTATTTTTTCAAAATTGAAAATAGGCTACAAATAGTGTTTGCTTTAAGGGAAACTTTGAACATTTTCAGCAATTCTTCTAGGTCTGTGCCGTGTCTTGTGTGGGGTTTCGCCTAGGACACCGATTGCTGAGTTTTAATACACTGTTCGTGGAAGCCAATATACCATCTTTTTGGGAGCCTTCATAGGGAGGTTATGGCTATTTGAGCGTTTAGTTCTCGCAGTAAAGAGGCGCAGGTGAGCTTTACATAAAGGGAGGTACCCCGCAGTTCGCTACTCCAGTGGGGGGTCCGGGCGGGGACACCAAGAGCCCGCTGATGGGCCAGCTTTGTGTCCTAGGCTAAACCCCACACAAGACACGGCACAAACCTAGAAGAATTGCTGAGTTTTAATTCACTGGCCGTGAAAGCCAATATATAATCTTTTTGGAAGCCTTCATAGGGAGGTTATGGCTGCTTGAGGTTTTAGTTCTCGCAGTAAAGAGGCGCAGGGGCGCTTTACATAAAGGGAGGTAGCGCGCAGTTCGCTACTCCAGTGGGGGTCCACGCGAGGACACCAAGAGCCCGCTAATGAGCACGCTTGGCGTCCTAGGCGAAACCCCACACAAGAAACGGCACAAACCTAGAAGAATTGCTGAGTTTTAATTCACTGGCCGTGAAAGGCAATATACCATCTTTTTGGAAGCCTTCATAGGAAGGTTATGGCTGCTTGAGCTTTTAATTCTCGCAGTAAAGTGGCGCAGGTGCGCTTTACATAAAGGGAGGTAGCGCGCAGTTCGCTACTCCAGTGGGGGTCCGCGCGGGGACACCAAGAATACGCTGATGAGCCAGCTTGGTGTCCTAGTTGAAACCCCACACAAGACACGGCACAAACCTAGAAGAATTGCTGAGTTTTAATTCAATGGCCGAGAAAGGCAATATACCATCTTTTTGAACATTTTCCTCCAACTTTTTCGCTGTTTAACTTCGAGGCAACACTACATTGACCAACAAGCTGAAAATACTCTCGAGAAAATTTCATAGGAATCTTTCTAGCCAAATTTAACCAAATTTAACTAATCATCTAATATTGTACTTGAAGTCGTGAAAGTAGTTCCATTGCAGTACGCCAGTCACACAATGAGGGCGTGGTGGCTCAATGATCAAGCTGCTTATTTCACACCAAGGCAGACCGGGTTCGTTTCCTGGTCAATACATGTGAGATTTTGAAATGGAATGCCATGCCCTGTGGTGCGGATTTCAGATAAAAATGGAGGTCCTGAGCAAGGAGCATATAATAACAAAAGAGGTACTCTTTACGTAGTTATGAATTTCTTAGTTGAGAAGGTACGAATGCCACGCATATGGAGTATTCCAACGCCATCTATATGCAAGGACTGACATTACATGGAGGCAAATAGTATAAATGATCGAATGATCTAGGAGAGTGTTGCTGACTGCATGTGCCAGCTTTTGCAATCAAAATGAACTCATAAACGTGAGTTATCACGAACGTAGGTTATTATTGATTGTATTAAACAACGGATTTTAACAACGAAAAATTACATAATATGTAATGCGCCTGCGGAAATTAAGATTTGTTCACCAGTTTTGCTCCACAATGTTGGTAACATTGCTAATTTAGATGGATCAGTCGCAGTTTTATTCGCCCATTTTTAGCCTACTTTTCGCATTTTGTAAAAATGAGGAAAAAGTAGACTTATGAGATCGATCCGGGAAATTGTGTGTATGTCTGTCCGGCTGTCTGTCTCTCCTTCGGTCTGTCTGGCTGTGTGTGTGTGTGTGTGTGTCCCCTATCAACTCCTAAACGGCTGTAGCAATCGAACCAACACAAATTCGGTATGAGTGAAGATCTCTATCTGAATATCTCAATGCCGTATTTGAAAATGATGTCAGTGCTACCAACTGCTGAAAAATCGCAATTGAAATTTCAGCTCCATGTTGTATATCATGGAAGGTATGCATGGGAGCTATACCAAAATTGGCACACATATAGATAATAATATTACAGTTTAATGTCCAGGAGGCTATACATGACAGTGTTGCAAAAATGATTCTAAGCCTGCTGATTGGTCCAATTTTTAAAGGCATATAACTTCTACACTATTAATTGGATTTCAACCAAATTTCGTATGTACTGTACTATGTGTAGATAGACAGATATGACTGAGCGTAATCTTAAGAACCATCAGGGCTGCCAACTGCTAATAAATGCACTCTCTATTGTTTTATCCAAATACCAATATATCAGAAAGTATGCAAGCCGACAGCTTTAAACTATGTACACGTATAGTAACTGACATTCGAAATTAATTTCGACTAACTAATATACGTCAGTGCTTCCAACATGATTCTAAGCCTGCTGATTGGTCCAATTTTAAAATACATGTAACTTCTATAAAAATAAATGGATTTCATCCAAAATTTACACAACAATAGATTATAATAGTTCAGATTATTTCTGACAAACACATGTGTTAGCTACTAATATGCTGCTAAAAGCGCCCTCTATGTATGGACTACTTTTGTAAGCTCCTTGGAGAGCAGCATCCAGTGGGCCGTGGTTTTAGATAGGCCATAGCGCTGCGCTGTCGGCAGTCAATTATTGTAATAAAGCAACCATAGCATTGATATGACACAAGGCAATAAACAATAAATAAAGGTCATATTCATAAAAGAGGACAAAAATTCATTACATCACCAAAATCAACTCCAACTCATTAACATTGGCGCCCAACAGCGGAACTCTCGACTCCTGTGAGTATCAAATAAATCATAATTGGAGAGACATTCATAGGTTACAAATATACGTCGCAATCGACAGCTGAAACGTAAACGCAATAGCCAAAGCAGTGTCATATATAATTCAAGAGTCATACTACCAAAACAAATAAAACATTGATCTAGGTCTACCGTACTTCAAATCCCATTGTACAAATTCATATAATTCATTGAATACAATAGGCATTTCTTCATTGCATTGGTCACTGCACAGACCTACGCAACTTTATATTTAATCGCAATTCAGGATGTCGCAATTCACAAAGCTAAAACAAAGTCGCGCACGAGTAAAAGGATTCGTGACTAGAACAGCCAACTCGATCTCAGAACACACCACACCAATTGAAGCAACGGTAAAATTAGAAAAAATAGAGGGCATTTGGAAAGAGTTTAACGACATTCAACAGGCTATCGAAGACCATATACCGGAAGATGAAACTGAAGCGGACGTATTTCTGGCAGAATGTGAGGGTGAACGCGCTGTATTTGAAACACAATATTTCAACACAGTCAGTCAACTACACGCTATCGTCGAGACATCACAACAACAAATATCCCCAAATACCCAGAACCTTCAAGTACAAGAACTTCCTCAAACAACTCATTCTAATGTGTCAAAATTGCCAGAATTAAAACTCCCAGAATTCGACGGTGATTACAAAAAGTGGCGGTTTTTCAAAAATAGCTTTGAATCCACAATTCACAACAATTCAAACCTATCAAATGTACAGAGGCACCAGTATCTTGTCGGAGTACTGAAGGGAGAGGCTCAAAGTGTCATCGAAGGATTCACCATAGGCGAAGAGACCTATACCAACGCTTGGGATCTATTAAACGCTACATACGACAACCAAATGATGATAATACAGACCCACCTGGATGAACTTTTCAAATTTCCAGAAATCGAGAAGGAAAACAAAGCCGACTCGATGCGAAAATTGAATTGGCACATCCAAACGAATATATCAGCGTTAAAATCACTTAATCAGCCTGTAGATCATTGGGATACCTTAATAATCCATTTAGTTAAGCAGAAACTAGATTATCTTGAACAGCGTGACTGGCAAGAAAGAATCAAGAATCGCACACCAGAAAATATGCCAACTCTACAAGAATTCACAAAGTTTTTAGCCGAACGATGTCAATCACTGATGTTGTTGAAACAAACCCTCAAATCAAAGACATTAAACAAACAGAGTCCGGGAAACAAGTATACACAGAAGGAAAATAAACAGGATAAGAAGGTTTTAATGATCAACACACCTTCATTCAAATGCAACATATGTGAAGGAAACCACTTCATTTTTCAGTGTGAAACGTTGCTGAAGCAAACGCCTGATGAGAGAAGACAGTTATTAATTAAAAAGAAACATTGTCTAAATTGCCTAAAATTTGGACATCTAGCAAGAGATTGCCGTGGAACAAGATGCAAGAAATGCAACTCACTGCATAACACGTTACTGCACAAAGACAGTGCCAGTTCAGAAAGCCAAGAAAAGGCCACAACTTCAGAAGCAAATCGCTTAATTCAGTTGCAAGAATCTACATTAGGCCAAGGGCCAAGCGTCAATTTAACAAGAGTTCGAACATCACAAGTTCTTCTGTCAACTGCGCTTGTGAATGTAGTGGACAATAAAGGAAAGAGAATCACCTGCCGAGCATTATTAGACCCTGGTGCACAGTTAAATTTGGTAACAACGACTTTTAGCAAAAGGCTTAATTTACAGTGGTTTCGCCAGAATCAACAATTCAGCGGTGTTAGTGGTGCCCAGGTTGAAGCAAAGGGAATCAATCGTATACAACTTTATTCCATGGATAGTCAATACAGCATTGATTTGGAATGCTACGTTGTTCCTTCCATCACAGGACGACTACCCCAATATAAGGTTAACATCAATGAGATAGTCATGCCAAAAAATATTCAACTTGCAGACCCTTCATTCAACGAGCCAGGAGATGTTGACCTGCTGCTTGGAGCAAGCATTTACTGGAAAATCGTCGTTGGAAGACCAAAAAACAACATAGCTGGTCAACCTGCTTTGCAGGATACAAAATTGGGCTGGATTCTCGGTGGAGAAATACAAGAAAATAAAGCTGAAGGAATGTCTACGTGTCTCACAATGACTAATGATACATTATCACAACAGCTCGAAAGGTTTTGGCTACAAGAAAAAATCCCAGAAACGCAGCACTATACAAAAGAAGAGCAATTTTGCGAAGAACTATTCGCTGAAACAACCACGCGGGACTCATCTGGAAGATTTGTGGTTAGA
The DNA here is from genome assembly GCA_946902985.2 of Meconema thalassinum. Taxonomy (NCBI): domain Eukaryota; kingdom Metazoa; phylum Arthropoda; class Insecta; order Orthoptera; family Tettigoniidae; genus Meconema; species Meconema thalassinum. Next base: position 224,082,795 of record OX336391.1, read on the forward strand.
TTGCCCATACGGCCAGGAGTTACTCTCGGCGAGTCCAAAGAACAAGCGAAGAGAAGACTTGCCGCTTTGGAAAGAAAATTCAACAAACAACAAAATTTGAAGCAGGCATATTGTGACTTTATGGACGAGTACGAAGCACTTGGACATATGTCACACATTGAAGAAACAGCTGAGGACGAATCAGACAAATGTTATTTTATACCACATCATGCGGTTTTACGTCCAGAGAGCTCAAGCACGAAATTGAGAGTGGTGTTTGATGCTTTCGCCAAAACTACACGAGGAACATCACTAAATGACAAATTGTTTCAAGGTCCCAATTTACAAGCAGATTTATTTCACATCATTCTCAGATTTCGCATGCACCAGTATGTAATAACGGCTGACATTGAGAAAATGTTTAGGCAGATAATGATACACCATGAAGATCGACCATTGCAACAAATTTTATGGAGAAGGGATACACTGTTACCAATAAAAACATATCAGCTAAACACTGTCACTTACGGAACAGCGTCAGCACCTTACCACGCGATGAGATGTCTTCGCGAACTTGCTAATATCTATGACCCTCAATATCCAGTAGCAGCCAAAATTATGAGACAAGACTTTTACATGGATGATTGTATCACCGGTGGCGATACTGTAGATGCAGTAATACAAAATCATCGTCAGCTTATGGATCTATTGCAAAAGGGGCAAATGTTGTTGCGCAAGTGGAGGTCCAACCATAAGGAAATCATAAAACACTTGAATATCCAATCGAATGCACGAGACTTGATGGTCCTAGACAAAGAAGAAGCCAGTAAGACGTTAGGAATTGTCTGGGATTCGACAAAAGATACATTGCAGTATCAGGTTAACCTCTCATCTGAAGCAGTGTATACAAAGCGTGAGATTTTATCAAAAATCTCGCAAGTCTTTGATCCTCTTGGGCTAGTAAGTCCTGTTTTAATAAGAGGAAAAATCATAATGCAACAACTATGGACGGACGGGTTCGACTGGGACCAACCTGTTACCACAGATAAGCTGTCCATTTGGAACCAATATTATTCTTCATTGCCACAGCTAAACCAGCTCAGAATCATAAGGAACGTCAATCCTGAAAATTACAATTCAAAATTTGATCTTTTCCGATTCAGTGACGCCTCCGAAAAAGCATACGGAGCCTGTATACACGCAGTAAACAGAAATCAAGATGGAATGTTCACATCTCATCTAATCAGCGCAAAATCTAAAGTGGCTCCTCTAAAAACCATATCCATGCCAAGACTAGAATTAGAAGCAGCACTTTTACTCAAAAGTTTAGTGCGAGAAACGAAGGCTGCAGTAGCAGACAAGATAAGAAATGTTTTTCTTTGGAGTGACAGCACCACTGTTTTAGGATGGATAAACACAGAACCGCGATTGCTGAAAACATTTGTGGCTAGCAAAGTCACAAAAATACAAGATGCAACTGAGAATGCAAAGTGGGGTCACGCACCCTCTCAGGAAAACCCTGCTGACCTCATATCGCAAGGGATTCCAACCAATGATATTATTAACCATCATCTTTGGTGGTTTGGTCATCATTGGTTAGTCAAGGAAAATTCACTACCTCCTTCCACATTGCAACCTGACATCTGTCTGCCAGAGATGAAGAGTTCAAAGGTTATGTTGACCATCGCAAGTACTTCCAAAATATTGCACACATTTTCATTTTCGAAGTTACGTCGAGTCATTGCGTATAGTCATAGATTTGCAAATAATACCATAATCAAAGTACAGAGCAAGAAAAGGGGAAAAGTATCCAAAGACCTAAATACAAACCACATCACTCCTGAAGAAATGAAACCAGCAGAAAATACTATATTAAGGTGGTTGCAAATAGAAGCTTTTTCATCATCACACAAATGTTTATCCAAAAAGGAAACACCACCTCGTGGAAGTCCTTTGAGATGCCTTGATCCATTCATTGATGAAGATGGGTTAATACGAGTTGGTGGAAGATTGAGACATTCTGCTCTCTCTGAAGAGCAAAAGCATCCCATTCTCCTCCCGGCAAATCATCACATAACAACAGCTATTATGAGATACGAGCACCATCATTGTCCACCGGAGCAACTATTACATTCAACTCGACAAAAATATTGGCCGATAAGTGGTCGAAGAGAAGCACAAAAGATCGTTCGAAAATGCGTCCAGTGTTTTCGATTTAATCCAACAGTTCCAGAAGTCCGCATTGGAGATTTACTCAAAGAGAGGGGTTCGAAAGTCGCTATGCCCTTCACCTTAACTGGTGTGGGCTATGCGGGTACTTTCCAACTTCGAGAAAGTCAACGGAGAGGCAGATTACGAATTTTTAAAGCATACATAGCAGTGTTCACTTGCTTTAGTTTATGTTAGATTATATGTTCTCATTAGATGTAGTTTTTGACATTTATGTTCAAATGTTGTTTACGTATGGTGTTTAACATACCGTACGTATAGTACATGGTTTTCTTGTTGAAATCGCATCTTTCAAGGAGAGCCAGAAATGTTAGCTACTAATATGCTGCTAAAAGCGCCCTCTATGTATGGACTACTTTTGTAAGCTCCTTGGAGAGCAGCATCCAGTGGGCCGTGGTTTTAGATAGGCCATAGCGCTGCGCTGTCGGCAGTCAATTATTGTAATAAAGCAACCATAGCATTGATATGACACAAGGCAATAAACAATAAATAAAGGTCATATTCATAAAAGAGGACAAAAATTCATTACATCACCAAAATCAACTCCAACTCATTAACAACATGCATGACATTGTTGCCAACATGATTTTACGCTCGCTGATAGGTCCAATGTCTAACTACATGCAACGCCCATGCTATCCATTGGACTTCAACCAAATTTTGTATTCTGTACCCTAAGAGATGGAACTAAAAATATATTCAGTCACCACGGCTGCCACATTATGCCAGTTATATTTCGAACTAATTAGAAATGTCGATATTACCAACTCAATTTCATCATTATTCTAATTAGGTCCACATAGATTAATCATTGGTGACACGCAGGAGAATCCCCCTTAATTGGAATGACCAGGCCCAAAAGAAACAACATACCCAGAATAGTATTCCGAGACTACAGTACTAAGCCTAGACCTAGAAATGATACACTTGCGTTCCTTAAATGAACAACTTCTATTGACATTTTTTAACATTACATTTACAATAACATTAACAACAAGATTAGATTTAACAAAACTAGAAGATGTGGAAATAGTTCACGTTCCCAGTACTTGCCTTCATACGGAGAAAGACTTATGTAGTCCAGCATACATGTCACGACAGTTACCCAACTATCAATCATATAGGCCTCATTATCATCGAAGGAATAGCCTACAATTTCAATCTTAGAAGTTTTCATCAGCTGCATGAACACTTTAAGAACTTCACGTCGTATTTTCAAAAGCTCACACACGTTGTCATACATATTAAACTTATGGACAAACCAACCCACCATTAAAATCTTTTAATTTCCAGAAGAACTTCATAAGAAGACAGAACTTCAGTAATGGCTCCCTCGATCCTTCTCTGTTCACATCCCAGCTGACTGTCATGCATAGTTAAGAAACCCAACAGAAGATCCGAAAAAACAAAACAAATACTACATTGCCAGAGAGGCACTTACAGAACTAAACTCACTCCCATACTCCCAAAGAATAATATAACCGAAACCTAACTGAAGCCTACAATATCAAAATTTACATACAAAATATATATATCAGCAGTAGTTTCGAAAAGTCGAAGGGTACTGTCACTCCACTAGAGTAATACAAATACATGCAGGATTAAGCGGCCCATAGGCTATTTAGTTCCGTGTGGAAATTCGCAGTAAATAACTACTCACATCTTTCCAGTCCAAAGATCTTCACAGATCTTTTCATAATCATCATCAAAAACAAAGAGCAATTGTCTTCAAAACATCAGGATGACTGGTCATGCGCGTAAGACACATATAGCAGACCCAAGGCTACTATCAACTTCTTACCGTGGTGCAGCTCTCTAGCGGCAAAACAGAGAACTGATATCTCCACTGCAGGCAGAGTCCTAGAGACCATCGACTAAACAGAGCAGTAAGGGTAAGAAGTGACGTATTAACGGCACAAATCTCCCCCTCTACAAGCTTCACGTTGGTTCAACAACCACGTCAATGAAAATAGAATTAGTTACAACATGCTGACATGCAAACCTTCATGCAAAATACATTGTTTTTTTTTGCCAATCAGTAAATTACCACAACACATTAGAATATGAACTCTTCATGCCAAATAAAGTCTTTTTACATTCTTCCACCAATTTTAAATCACCCTAGCATCTCGTTTCCAGGTTTTGACATCATGTCAAGAACGTTTGGTAGTAAGTTACTATCACGCTTAAAAAAACTTACAATGACACAAAATTACAAATACAGGTTTTCTCGTACAAACACAATATAAATTTGTATCTGCGAAGTCTTCAAACATAGACGAAGGTAGTTTCCCATTCGTACAGATCCCTCGGCGACAGCTTAGTCATCCGGGCTCCGGATGGCCTCACATTACACACCAAAGAATCTTCACCGCAGAAGCAATCTCCAAATAAATAGGGCTGATCAATTTCGCTTGGGACAGTACCATGTAATAAAGATCTTACAACTAACACACAATAAAATGATTTTCGAAACAGCATAATATATAACCTTTCAATTAAATCTAGCAAGAGTTTAGACAAAATAGCATTCCAAAAAAGAAAAATTTCCACATCTTTTACAATCAAGGTTTTAAGTTTTACAATGTTAGGCCCCTTAAAACAACAATTATCATCATCATCATCAACCTTGTTTTTAATTTTTTATTTCATATACTCATATGTAATAAATATTTCTCATCGTTAACAACCAAAATAATCTTTTCATTATACAGACATTATTTCCAAATAAAATGAACTCTCTTATTAACTGACAACAAATACTTTCCACCTACACAGATATAGACTTAAATGTAAATGAGCTTGCTTGCCAAAGAAAATAATAAAAATTTCACAGAACTAACAAAATGCAGGTTAAATCCTTCATCGCCCATCTGTTTCCACTCATAGAAACCCTGACCTTCCCAAAAATGAAAAATATAGCAGAATCAGACGACACGCACAAACGAACAAAATAAACACACAACCCTTTCATAACACCACTCACATAACCTCCATTTCACACAATCAACAAAATTACAAATTACCACCCACAAATTACCCAGAAAATACCAGAATATAACCAAGTTCTCGTTAAAACGCCTATTCAAACACAATGACACAAATACATTACCCTTTAATATTAACAAACACTAAACTTACAACTAATAATTACTTTCTTTCACCTGAACCAGATCCCATACAGAAAATGTCAAGGATCGTAAGGTAATTCTCTTAAACTAATATTTACCTCATTGAAAGGTATTTTAACAAATACTAGATTATACTTTCGATAATAAATTAAATTAATAAGTTAACCCAAAAAATCTCTAGAAACCTAACCTTATTTTGACACCATAACAAGAAACGAAACATCCCACCCAAATTAATATGCAAAACTAACATCTCACACTCAAACATACATCCACTCGATAAACAAAGGTTGTGTCCATTTTAAAGATCTGCACAAATTTAGGAAATTACATACATAACGAAAAATTAGCAAATAAAAAAAAAAAAAAAAAACGATGAAAGATCTCAAGCAAATCCCAAGATCAACCAAAAGACTCTACAATAAATTAATAACCAGACCACACGTACAGACAAACAAACTCACATAAGAAAGCTTACATTCCTACATCCATAACCTCAAAAAATCACACCTCACATACAACAAGTTACCACCCACAAATATCCCAAAAATCTACCAAAAATATAAATAGGATCACATTAGAACACCGACATACACAAAATAAATTTACCCTCAAACACTATTAATATGTCGACTCATCACCATAATTACCCTTGACATATTCTCTTCGACCAACAGCAACAATTACCTTTCGACATACGTCTTATAACCTCAACTCACCTGTAAGTCTTTACATTCCAAAATCAACAAGCGATTAAAAGTGCACTCTAGACACTTACTTGGAGACTCAAATGGAATCGTTTTTTAAATACGTACCATCATATTTTTGAACACCTTATATCACCCAATCAAGTCCCATTCCTTGATAATATTAGGATCGTAAGATGCCCAATGGTATCCTAACGAGATCCCAATTTATATATTCTGTTATACATTAAAATACCTTAAAACCATTAAATATAATAAAACCCTAAACTTATTTTACCATCAAAAGCAACAACAAACCACCCAATTACCAAAACAAAGCTAAATATACACGATCACTCAACGTCCACACATACCATACACACGAGAAAATGATCTTGTATGTCTAGTACAATTTAGAAAATTGTACTCACATAACAAAATACCCATACCATGCACACAAGAAAATGAATTTGTCTGTCTAATACAATTTAGAAAAATCACACGTGCAGACAAAAAAAACGTACCAATAGCACACACAAAACATTCATACTAGAGGAATAATCAATTGCCGTACACAATTTTGAAGATACAAGTTTACAGACCCTATTTCATATCGTTAGCACCTTTCTTCACATGTGACAGGTGCACCCTGAAAATTCTCTTTTTAACAGTATCACTGACCAGAAGAGTAACGGGAGTCAAGAAACTAACAACCTTAAAAGGGCCACGAAACCTCTCTCTTAGTTTTCCCGACTCTTTTGATCCAACCTCCTTCAAAGAAAAATTCTTCACGAATACATCATCTCCAATTTGAATTGCAGTAGGCTTACGTCCCTTGTTATATCTATTTTCCAACTTCTCGTGTGTGACTTTCATGCTGTCTCTGGCCTTCCTCCATATCGTTTTGATATCATTAAAAGATTATTGCTCTGGAAGCAACTGATTAATTGTCCAAAGATTGCCTAAGGGAGAATTCGGAACGAACGAAAACATCAGGTTGAAGGGAGCAGTCTTGTGCGACTCGTGGACAGCTGTATTAAAAGAGTACATTAACCAAGGAAGACATGTATCCCACAAGCTGTGGTCTTTATGGTGATATGCTAATAATGCTGCCCTCAAGTTGCGGTTCACCCTTTCAGCGTAAGAACCCTTCGGATAATAAGGAGTCGAAGTTATGTGAGATATTGCTAATTCAAAGAGAAAATTCCTGAAGATAGTTGAAGTAAAACATTTGGCATTGTCAGTGATCAAAAACTGACAAGGCCCAAACGCTGCAAAAATGTTTTCTAGACATTTGATTACAGTCTGCGTTGTCGCAGATCTGGTTGGGAAGATCCAGTTATATCTCGTAAACCCGTCTGTGCAGACAAGGGCAAACCGGTTTCCTGACCGAGACCTTGGAAATGGTCCAATAAAATCTAGAAACAATTTTTCCATAGGATTCTTAGCAAGATCAGAGGATAATAAACCCACTTTGGTATTTACTTGAGGTTTCGCTAACTTACACACATTACAATTATTTACCAACTTTCTGATATCATTATCCATATTTTTCCAGATAAAGTTTTCTCTTACTCTACGCCTTGTCTTAAAAACCCCTAAATGTGCCCCTATTGGTGACTCATGAAAATAGCGAAATAATTCAGATACCAGAGCAGTAGGTAGTACAATCTTAGCAAGTTTATCATGCCGTGCCATACAACACAAAATATTTCCCTTGATAGAGTATGGTTTTACTATCTCTCCACCTTCAATCCTCTTAATTATTTCCCCAAGAAAAGGATCTACCCTCTGATATCCTGAGACATCTCTAAATAATAGAGGACAGTTGGATAAAATAACATTACAAGAATTGTCTACCGAACAGGCACCATCCTGTCTAGCCACCATGTCACAAGACACAGAAGCGTCACCAAACATTCTACTCAAACAGTCAGCTATTACGTTATCACTCCCCTTGATATGTTTTACATTAAATTTAAACGATGATATCCTCGTTGCCCAGCGCGCTATGCTTCCGGTCTTCCGGGGCCTTCCTAGAACCCAACTTAGCGCCTGGTTATCAGTTTCGAACTGAAACTCAACGTGTTCAAGATATAATTTAAACTTTTCAAGCGCAAACATAACTGCCAACCCTTCAAGCTCGTAGACTGAATATTTGGACTCTGCCTCAGACAATGTTCTTGATGCGTAGGCAATAGGCAACCTGTCAGCGTCATATTGCTGCAAAATCACTGCTCCAATTGCTCGATTTGAAGCATCAGTTTGTACTATAAACCGTTTACTAAAATCGGGAATCGCTAATATCGGAGCATTTATCAACGCCATCTTTAGATCTTCGAAAGCAGATTCCTGTGACGGACCCCAAATAAACTCGGTGCCTTTCTTACGTAAACCATTGAGTGGGGCAGCACGATTGGCAAAATTAGGAATGAACTTTCTAAAGTAATTCAACATGCCAATGAAGCGGGCAATTTCTTTCACATTTTTGGGAGGTTCAAAATCACGAATGGTCTGGGTTCTTGAGTGATCGACTGATACTCCAGAAGAAGTAACTATGTGCCCTAAAATGAAATTTGTGGCTTTGCGAAAGATACCTTGGATGGTTTTACAGTTAACCCAGCCTTTTTTAGACGACCCAATACTTCCTTGACATGCTCCACATGTTCTTCAAAAGTTCTACTAAAGATGACCACATCATCAAGATAATGGTAGACAGATTTGAATTTAATACCATCAAAAATGTTGTCTAACAGGCGACTAAGAACAGCAGCACCTGTAGATAGGCCAAAAGGAAGACGTTGGAATTCGTAAAGATTCCGATCCGTAGTAAATGCAGTTACATGTTTTGACTTCTCAGCTAAAGGAATTTGCATGTACGCCTTGTTTAGATCTAATACGGTAAATAGATTCGCTCCCTGGAACCAGCCAAAGCATGACTGTAAATCTGGAAGAGGGATTTGCTGTAAGATAACCTTCTTATTTAAGGCACGGTAGTCAACCACAGGTCAAAATTCTCCATTAGGTTTGGGCACTAAGAAAATGGGAGATGAATAGGAAGAAGTAGATTTCCTAATTACTCCCTCATCAATCATCTCATCGATGATACCTTTCAAAACCTTCATCTTTGGTGGGGCCAGACGGTAAGGAGAAGACCTAACAGGCACTGAATCGGATAACTCAATCTCATATTCCAAAATATTCGTTACACCCAACCTGTTGGTTAAAACATCAGTAAACTCAGAGCATAGTTTTCGAATACTATTAGCTTGATCCTCCCTTAGATGTCCCAGCTCCAAATCTTCAATATCATTAGGTTTTTCACCACTCTGAGCAGCATTAATACCAACACCACAAGTAGAATTATTAAATTTTAGCCTTAAACGGGGCTTAAACTTAAATTGACATGATTGATCCCTCAGATCAATCAGTAACCCAACATGTGCCAAAAAATCAGCACCAAGGATGACATCGCAAGACAGACGATGTACGACCCATAACCTAAATTTCCACGTGAAACTTAATATCCTGATCTTAACTGTTATTTACCCTTTAATATCCAGAGAAGAAGAATTTGCGGGTCTCACATCATTATTTTCGGCAATCAGTTTTCCAAATTTACATACAGATTTCATATTATTAAACCATTCTAAGCTTAAAAATGAACTCACATTCCCTGAGTCAATAAGTGCAGAAACCGGCTCGTTATTAATGTCAATGACAATAAATGGAGAAATTCCATGAGCAACATCAGTGATGCGGTTACAAATCGTTTTACTTTTGACCAGACCTCGACAAAAATTACTGTCACGTGAACGTTTACATTTCTTTTTTGACACATTAGAATACCAAATTTTATCATCTGATGACGTCTTGTTAACATACGATAAAGATTTATTGTTATATTTAACATCACACCAACGACGAATATGGGCATATGACCCACAACGATCACATCTCCTATCTTTGTTGCTACCCCTATCGGGTCTCTTGAAGTTATGCCACTGAGGAGTATCCGCACCCACACGAACTGGTACTAGTTCTCTGCTACTATGCAGAAAATCATTACTAAGAAAAATATTTCTACTCTGGTCAGGCTGGTTATATCTGTCAGCATGCTGCATCTCTTCACGCTTCTGAAAATAATTAGTATCAACAATAGCTCCAGAAGGAGGGAAACCAGTAGAACATAACCTCCCTGGACCATCCATGCGCCTTAAATTAGCTTTATTAACTTTCTCTGCTTCGAGGATAATATCGTTGAACTCTTTATAGCTTTTGGGTTTGGTATTCATAGCTAACGATAATCTATAATTAGGATTAATTCCCTCCACCATTGAAGTAACGATTTGTTGTTCAGACAACCCAACAGCAAATAACCTAGCATACCATCTGATGTCCATAAAATAATTACTTAACGTTTCGTCTATGCGTTGTACTCGAAACAAATAATCCCTTTGTAAATCAGACAACAGACGAGGGGAAATAAAATGATTTAAAACTTCAGATTGAATATATTCCAAAGAATAATTAGCAGACATGCACTCGAGTAACTTGTCTCGAAGTAAACCATTCGTACATGGGTATACGATCCTAAAAATTTGCAACTCGGATAACCCATACATGACCGCAGCATCTCTTAATTCTATCATCTTCCTTAAAAATTTTACCAATAGGTAAAATAGACACATGGAAGTCTTTTAGAATTAAATTCACAGGGTTGGGAATATTTCGGAACCTAACACCATTATCAGGCATGGCATGCATCGGTACGTTACTCTGAGACCAAGCACAATTTCTCAATAGAGGATTGAAAATATCACTTTTATCTAATAGACTCCTCCCAGTCTGCACAGACTTGCTAACACCAGAACAGCTATAATTCAGATTAAGTGGAGTCCTAATCGCAGAAACATTTGGTACAGAAGTATTTACCGAGATACATTTTTCTATGAAATTGCTTTGCTTGTTCACATCAGACCTAATTGTACACGACCTACCCCTGGATAAACTGATTGACGATCCTACCAGACTATTAACATCAGAAGTATTCCTATTTTCAAAATTATCTACCATGTTTTCATTTTCACTCAATGACACACGTTCTAACTTCTCGATAATATAAAGACCATCACTATTTTCACACGCTTCATCACAATCATTAATACCACCACTCGCACACACAATAGAATCATTACTCTCACCTTCAGAAACCTCAGCAAAGATTTGGTCATAATACTCAACAAGTTTAGCTCGCAATCTAGATAACTCTTCAGAAAATATCTTATCACTTCGTGATCAAACTTCAATCAAGTCGTGCAATCTATTAATCCAATGAATGGATCTGTACTTAATACGATTCAATTGCGAAGCAGACTGATTTCCAACACAATTCAAACCACCTAACGAATCCAATAAGCAAGAAACAGAGGGTACAATGTCAGACTTACCTACATCCCAACAGATATTGTCATGAGAGGGAATTACAACAGGCACACCTTTTAGTTTCCTTAAAGCAATGATTCTAATTCTCGATGATAGGATGGAAATCCATTTCTAATCAATATCTCATAGGCCACCTCACTTCTATTCAAGTATGAAATGGCAGGCATAGCTCGATTATCTATTTGGTTTTGGTGTAAAATAACATGAAACAAAAAATACAGTAATTAGAGATTATATTAAAATATCACAAACACTTTACGTAATTTCATTTAATATCTAATCACTTCCATGTCTATAGCCAGCAAGTTAACCTCAATTAAATATAGATGTGGTAAATAATCTTAACCACGCTCATGATAAAAGTTGACACGCAGGAGAATCCCCCTTAATTGGAATGACCAGGCCCAAAAGAAACAACATACCCAGAATAGTATTACGAGACTACAGTACTAAGCCTAGACCTAGAAATGATACACTTGCGTTCCTTAAATGAACAACTTCTATTGACATTTTTTAACATTACATTTACAATAACATTAACAACAAGATTAGATTTAACAAAACTAGAAGATGTGGAAATAGTTCACGTTCCCAGTACTTGCCTTCACACGGAGAAAGACTTATGTAGTCCAGCATACATGTCACGACAGTTACCCAACTATCAATCATATAGGCCTCATTATCATCGAAGGAATAGCCTACAATTTCAATCTTGGAAGTTTTCATCAGCTGCATGAACACTTTAAGAACTTCACGTCGTATTTTCAAAAGCTCACACACGTTGTTATACATATTAAACTTATGGACAAACCAACCCACCATTAAAATCTTTTAATTTCCAGAAGAACTTCATAAGAAGACAGAACTTCAGTAATGGCTCCCTCGATCCTTCTCTGTTCACATCCTAGCTGACTGTCATGCATAGTTAAGAAACCCAACAGAAGATCCGAAAAAACAAAACAAATACTACATTGCCAGAGAGGCACTTACAGAACTAAACTCACTCCCATACTCCCAAAGAATAATATAACCGAAACCTAACTGAAGCCTACAATATCAAAATTTACATACAAAATATATATATCAGCAGTAGTTTCGAAAAGTCGAAGGGTACTGTCACTCCACTAGTGTAATACAAATACATGCAGGATTAAGCGGCCCATAGGCTATTTAGTTCCGTGTGGGAACTCGCAGTAAAATAACTATTCACTTCTTTCCAGTCCAAAGATCTTCACAGATCTTTTCATAATCATCATCAAAAACAAAGAGCAATTGTCTTCAAAACATCAGGATGACTGGTCATGCGCATAAGACAACATATAGCAGACCCAAGGCTACTATCAACTTCTTACCGTGGTGCAGCTCTCTAGCGGCAAAACAGAGAACTGATATCTCCACTGCAGGCAGAGTCCTAGAGACCATCGACTAAACAGAGCAGTAAGGGTAAGAAGTGACGTATTAACGGCACAATTGGAATGAATCTTACATTAGAAAAGTAGGCTCTTTAGTTCGTCACGGAACTTCTTGTTCAGTTTTAGAGATGGTGGGAGTGCAGGAGAATCGTTCTTTGTAATGTCCCAACTTTGTTTAACAATAAAATGTGAACTATGCTGCTATTCGTAACATTGTGCTACCATAACTTCCAAAGCTCATACCCCTCCCCCTCCAACCATATCATCAAGTAGGACTTGTTTCTTGTTTTGCGTTGCTTATATGTATATTTTGGAACTATCATACTACAAGGCAGTCAAGTTTGCTTTCTGAGTTGCAATGAACCACGAAGAAGTCATCGGAGTGTCAATTCAATACATAACATGGACATATGGGATGTTAATTGCATTCACCAGAACGACATTCTGATTTATCATTTAGGCTTTCACGGCCCGTGTTACTATTCATAATGTTGAATTTTGGGCATATGCCGTGTTTTATTATATTAAAATTCGACGCGTTTCGAAAGAAACCATGTCTTCCTTCGTCAGGAATAATCTGGAATTCAACAAATAATTGTTAAGAGAAAGCAACAAAGAACATAGGCTAGAAGGTGCCCAAAGATGGACGCCATTATAGCCTTATGTTAGGGACAACGGAAAGCAGCAGTGAATTACCTTCTCAGGGTTCTTATAATAGGTAGCCAGGATTCACTGAGATTGTAGCCGGTGTCGCGGTTGAAATTATTTGGGTGTTTACGTATTTCAACCGCCTCCCTGATGATTCTGGGACGATGTTATTGCCCGTATAAAGCACTTTTTCCTCATTTTTGCAAATTGTGAAAAGTAGGCTAATAATCAGTGACAACTGAGCCAAGTAGAAAGTAAGGGAGAACATTACAGTGAAAATACGAACTAAATATAAACATAGCCAAGTGTATTGCATTTGTTTTGTTGCAGGTTCTGTGGATATTGCTTGGAGCGCTAGTTGCCATTGCCCAGTGCCAATTACTGGATATGCCAAGCCCGTCATCCAACTTCAGAATGAAGTTGATCACTCGCCGAACCAAGACAGGTTACTGGAAAACAAAGGTAAGGTTATTATTAACTTCTAACTTTTCTTTTGTCATGTCTTTTACAGGGGTTCTCCTACGTGCACCAAGTTAGGCTCATCAGCAGACTTTTGGTACACCCTGCTTGGAACACTCTGAGATAGTGTGTATTTCAATACATACCATGTATACAGAACATCGTGAAAATCATTCAGTGCTGGTTTGGACTAAACGGTAGATGGTCCAAAACTTCACACTTGAATTCTTTGTAAAAGTCTATCGTAACGTTGGTACTGTGTGGTCGTGAATGGTTTCCCCCTTTTTTAGAATTGAAGGTATGGTTGGGCGGCAACGCCTCGCCAAAAAGGAAAACTTCAGGAGACTGTCCAGACGTACCCACCTCAGTGGCGGCAGAATATTTTGCCGAGGACATTGGAAGGCTGGTGTAACGATACGACAAATGTTTCAATCGTTTTGGCGATTATGTTGAGACATAAGAATAAAACAAGCAAATATTTAGTAGTAAAATCAGTTTGGTATGACAATCTGTTATTTTTATACAGTCCATCGGAACTTGAAAAAAAAAAACAGCCCTCGTGTGTACTATGCGCGCTCTTTCAATAGAACAGCAGAGGGCCATGGCGCGCCACAAGCTCGGCCAAGTCCGCCGTAGCAGCGAATAGCAAAACTGCCGCTTGCCGTTCTTATTTTATTTGAAAGACCCTGTAGATCATAATTATGTATGTTGATGCCTGTTTCGATAAATACAATGATAGTACTTTACCGGTATATAGATCATAGTACGTGATATCTGTTTCGATCTTGTTCAGCAGAAGTAGACAATTCCCTAATTAGTAAAGTGAGGTATGGGATTTTTCATACAGCTTTAAAAAAAGTCGATGTTTCCTTTCCCCTCAACCGACCCCGCGTTTCATTTCGTATCGTTTCGTACCGTATAATATCGTATAGTTTCGTTTCGTTCTGTTCATTTACGTTCCATTTCGTTTTGACAGTTATAACGAAAAGAAGTTAAAGAGTTCGGGCATGCTTTGCTCAAGGGTTACTTGACTGATAATGGTAACTTGAGTCAGTATTATTCCTCTATTTCAGGTGCATGCCGAGCGACTCATTTCAGCGACCGGTGCGATTGATGTGTCGATGGATATCGAACACAATGTGACGTCGTTCGGTCGTATGGAAATAATCTCCCTGATGTCTGCAGTGCAGCTGGATCCTATTGCGGGTGAGTAAGTTAACACACTATATCAATCAAAGCACAGACTCAGGATCTTTAATTGCGATTGGACTGTAGTGTGCATAACACGTATCAAAACGTTAACATAACGACATCATAGTAGCAGGCAGCTGCTGGCTGGGCAATGACTTCAGAGGATTGACTAACTCCTGCTGAAAGTCAGCTCGAGTTAAAGGTTTTACAATCATTGTAGTTTGTTCTCGAACAAGGAATTATGAAAATGGAATGCATCCATAACATCTAAGCTTATTCTCATTTTCTATAGATGAGGCAAGGTAAGTTAGTATGTGGTGGCTAGTTCTGGTAGCATAGGAATAGCTTAGTTAGGAGTACTAGGGTGAAAGAATAAATTTCAGTTTAGGGCATGGGACATCGAGATCAACAGCGTCGTGAACTTGTGTGTGCATAATCTCTCTGATAACCTGCATTATTGTGGTGAATGTATAGTGACTACAGTATAGCGGTCGTGGTCATGAAAGCTGCCCTGATGCATTGCTCGAGACATGGAAGCGGGAAGCTGGTGAATGTGAGTGTGCTCAGAACTGACTGTAATGGGGATATCCAACAGTAGAGTATTTATGCATATTCAAATGAAAAATCACATTGCAATGCCAGTATGATGTTCACTCCAACTAATCTAGTAGAAATAGACAATAGGACAGTAGCAAGAGATGTTCATTTTTTTCTTTTATGAAATCAACATAATACGTAGACTGTAACGTTATACAATGTCTAAAGTCCAACTCACTCCACCCCATTCGAATTGAGCCATAAAACCACGAACCTGCATGCTGACTCATGCCCTGTGGATTGAACCTGTGTCCCGCAACTGACGGTGACTTGGCGGCGAACTTCAAGAGAAAATTTAATGACTTAACAAGTAGTTCCGTTAAGTACTATATAGCCTATTTTCATATATCCTATTTATGTTTATAGCCTATATCAACATACAGTTTTTCAGTTTGATTGCTGTAATATATTCCTAGATATTGAGAACCGTCTAAACATTTCGGATGGTCACCATATTGGATTTTTATATATAGGCCTTAGAGTTATGTACTTTTAGGCTACATGAAGATTATTGTGTAGGTGTATTATTCAAACTTCAATCGCATGATTAGGACCCAAGAAATAAAAACGAGATTTTGAAATTTCGCACAGCCGCCATCATGTGGTTATGAAATTAATTGAAATTAATTAGATACCAGTGGATTAAAATTTATATGAGGATATACCATAGCATGTTTCACTGCGCTTGGATGGTTCATTCGCGAGAAACGTCTATTTGAATATTTAAATTTCGCGTCGCCGCCATGTTGGATTTGTGCTCACCAGGTTATTGAATGTCCCATAGGTGAACTTATGCTTATAGCCTCTATGAACATACAAAATTTCAGTTTGATTGCTGTCATAGATTAAAAGATATTGAGAACCGTCTAAATATTTCGGACTGTCGCCAAGTTGAATTTAAATATAATTTAAGTCATAGGGTTATGTACAATTACATGAGGATTATTGTGTGGGTTTATTATTCAAACGTTGACTTCGGTCACATGATTAGGACACAAGAAATAAAAACTTAATTTTAAAATTTCGCACAGCCGCCAAGGAACACACCCGTAAAATTCAAAACTAATAATAAGAAGTATAGTCTTAAGTAATAGAGCATAAAATTTATTCATAAAAAATAAATCCCTAGCCTACTTTGGAGAGTACAAATCGGCTAATCCGCAAATCTCATTTAAAAAATAATAATCCCTCACCTTAATCTTAGTTAAAATTAAAACCCTTAGAAGTTCACAAAAGTAATTTATCGTCAATCAAGCTGGGAATGCTATACGAAAATATTTCCCCACGCAATTCAAAGGTTTATGAAAAATAACAATAGTAACACGCTGAATCTACGGCAAAACAATTGAATTTAATTGTTGACAATCACAAGTGTATACAATTTTCATAAGAAAATATGCATTGTCCGTTGAAAATTGTATATTCAATGCCAAGGTAAGGTTATAATTGCTTTGGAAAGGAGTGTCGACTCCCATAGTGCACTGGCTTGCTCGTGACGCGGATACACATGTATCAAATACGTCTTGCAATGGCCTTCCCAGTGTGCACTAGACAGTGTCTTGGTGAGGTGTGCTTTAACCAACTGAAGAGCCCAATAGCACACCGGGGCGAAACACTGTCATCTTGTTGAGTTATGCCGGAACATTTAGCACTATTTGTGTTTAAATCACAAGTGTTCCACTTACATTTAATAACACCAATAAAGATAGCAAAACTACGATGGTATCACTTCCAACATTTAATTTTACGTTAATTTGTTAGCTAAATCCTATTTTACGTTAACCTGTAGACGAGAAGCGCCCAAACAAAAAATACAAAAAAACAAGAAAAGAAAACCAATAGCTAGCACAACTTGTTGCTACAAGGGAAAATAACGTCTAGCTATTACATACAATTTAAAACAAATAGGAAGACAAAGAGAAAATATCATTCTTTCTTTTCTTGCTCTTTTCATGCCTGCCTGCGCTAATTAAGCACTGTTTGTACTTACATTCGTCTACATGCATGTTATTTAGGTTGAAGATAGCGTAGTGATAACTACATCTCACATCGCATGATTGCTAACCGCCTGTGCCTTCCAGTTCTCACAGCGATTACAATTTGTCGTCACAAATCAGTGTATTCTGTCCCAGTTAATGTCTCGATATGCGTAAAGCGTCCATTTGAAGAATATAGGTCATAGAAATAAAAATATTAGTTCAACAATGCACTTCTTACTTAAGTTCCAGATTATTAAGATCAGTTTAGAAGAAGAAAATTACGTTCCATGATTTTTATACTCTTTTTATTATCCCTCAACGCGTGTTTAAGTAATTTATGGCCTTTACAACGTGTGCCAGCAAGTAGCAATAACACTACTCCAAACACATCTCCACCACATAGTACACTACAGAAATACCAATAACAAATCGTCTAATAGTGAAAATAGCGGCTCTAAACAGCTCGCAATAAACCTGGGTAATGCAGGATAAAAACCATTCACTGTCCCCGGAACCTTAATCACATGTTGCCTTAATAGCGAAAAAACTTGCAGCTTCCACAGCTCGCAATAACCCTCGGTAAGACTGGATAACAACCATTCACTATCCCTGGAAACTTAATATCATGTGAGCAATAAAAATCTGCTCTAATAGAAGCTGTCTTCCACAGACACAATAGCTACACCGCCCTATGTGATATATTTTTGGTCAGAACATCGATATGGGATATTATCATTTATATTTGGAAAAAGAAAAAAAAACATGTCTCAAATCTCTTCTTAAATACTTTCATTGCAACCGAAGACAAACAGTGGATGCCATAATACAGTAGAAATCGTCAGCCTTTCATCAGCTGTGAGCTCACATTTCATTCTCGAACCCATGACATAGAGTGAATAAAGCAAAGCCTTCTAACACGGTCAATCAGTCGTCTCATGTGAATCGTATGCTGTTTAAATGCATGGCTAGCATCTCCCCTAGTTCACAGGTGCGATAACAAAGCAGGTTTTTGTGCTGTGTCGACCGTCATTTGCACGGCCTTCCTAATTCACAACACCAATTTCTAATTCATGTTGCGATTTATCAATCTTACCGCACCGAGAAGGGTTATTGTAGTAGACTATTAGAGAATCACTGTAACTACCGTAGTAATAACATTTGTCAGGTGATGGTTGCAATAAATAATAATCTCGCCCCATTCTTCGGCTATCCGAGATTTGGAACAGAGGGTATTGTGTTCTATTCTAAAATAAAATAAATATAAAAATAATACTGTACACTATTAGTTTAGGCTGTTGCTACTTTTCCAAACACTTTTGGCCTATATCTTCTAAACCAGATGATGTAGAAGGAAAATTCAACTTCAAAATTATCATTATCAGTCAAGCTTGCCACGATGGGTGAGTGGTTAACGTGTCGGACTGCCAACTCCAAGCTTGCAGGTTCACTCCTGGCCGTGGTAAGTGATTTTTGAAAGGCGACAAAAATCACGATACGCATGTCATAAATTGTTGGCATGTTAAAGAACCCATTTGAATTCAGTAGGCCGTGTTCATAATGGCAAAATTAATCTCGGGATTTTCCGCCAACACAAAGTTCCTCCATTCTCTACTAGAAAGGAACGACGAAATTCGACATCCAAGCTACCCTCTGGGTGTCAATTATCAAAGCTTGCACTCAGCACCCGAGACCATACGATATTATTATTATTGATGTGTAACATTTTTCCACGCGGCTGCTGGATATTTTTGTGGGAGTGATTTTGGAAAATGGAACGGAAGTGGATCGGAACGATCGAGGTGGCACCAGCTGGCACACTTTCGTTCGAGACACACTCTGGCGTCAAGTGATTGAAACACAGCACATGGTATGATGGTACATGTTCGAAACCTTCGTATCAGTATTTAAATGGTAAAATGCCTTAATATCAAACATTGTAAGTAGTCGGCATTGCCGGTATTATGTTCCTGCACAATGGCTATTCAAACATTAACCCACATAACGGTAATGCAGTCATCAATTGTGCCCATTTGGGATTGGCACAAATTGAAACCCGGACAGTTCATAAGAAGATATTTGAGAATTGTATAAAGACCACGAGACGTAACGAAGAGATTTCACTCAGAAAACAGAAACGGAGACATTGCTAGAGGGTGCAGGTGGTCAGTCCAAACACATAAACTCCTATCAGTTTGACAGCTTAAAAGGAAAAGACCATTAAGAAAACCACACAAGAGCTAGGGGAATGCATAGTCAAGAGGCCATAAATAACACTCGAAATTCCAAAGAAATAGCAACTTCAGGGAAATTATTGCTTTTCGAGTATGAATTTTCTGGTAGAACTATTTACTCGAGAGCCACTTGAGAGGGGGACCTCCAAAGTGTGAAATCAGCAAAAATATCAAGTAAAGAAAGAAGGAAACTCCCGAGGAGAAACATAACAAAATAAGCTCTCACAGTTATTAAACTGAAGTTAGGGAAGAATCAGGGACAACAAAATTCGAAGAGTTGGCAGACCTGAAATTAGACACTTCAAATAATGCTAACTCAGAAAAATGTCATCGGAATGGGAGCGGACTAATATTTGCGGAGGAAACGAAGAATGAGGTCGGCCCCGACGGGGGGATAATAACTATTTTAATTAATTACAAATAAACCAGCGAACCATTTTCGTTCCGCCAGCCAACAATTGTAATATTATTATCAATTACACTTGGGATTAAAATTTAAACAAGATTGGAGCTAAGATTCAGGATTTGAACTCCCGAAGCTCGTCAGGGACTAATTTCTTACCCAAAATGAATAAATAGGCTTAAAGCCAGAGCAAAAGCATGAAGTCTCATCAGTCTGCGAGAGAGCCGTGCATGAAGACACGTCGCGCCGGAGTCAGTCAGTCTGTCAGTCAGATATTCAGTAGAGGCACACAATAGTCAAAATCCGTCAGTATAGACAAAGCCTTACTGTAGGCATGTAGGGAAAATTTACTCAGTACGATAATACCAGATCAAGCCTCGGTGGAAAGTTACGTTAGAAATCATAATCAAAGACATGAAAGTTCGAGCCTCAGATAGGGCAAACATATAAGACGAGTGCGCTAGGCAAATTAGTAAGTTGCAAGTGAAGCGTAGCAAATTCATATTAGTTCGAGATCAAGTAACGTTCAGATCGTCGGATTATAAGATTCGAAGGCACGCTATAAACTGTAAACGTTATAGGACGTCGGTTCGAGGAAGTAGAACATTTAAAGGGAACAAAAACCCTATAGTAAACAGTCTTCACGGAAGACAAAAATAGAAGAAAAACCAATTGTAAGATTGCGCTAAGAGCACAATAAAAGTAAAGTATAGAGTTATAGTAAATGGACAAATAAAAACAATAAGTGAAGAAACTCTATAAACAGTACTCGAGCGGAAGATAGGCACGATACTAGTAAAAATAGGAAGGAAAGAGTCTTACTTCGAGGAGAATAGGAGCAATCACACGTACAAAGTTGTAGGGAAAGAGACTTACCTAAAACATAGGGATGATAGGAGCAGTCACACGTTCAAACCAGTACGGAAAAAGACTTACTAGGATCATCAGCAACGTGAGGTTACCTTCATCGTACGCTGAGATTTGGTCCGTGTGAAAAGTGTAAATAATAATTAAGTGATTTTTCTTTTAGTGTCTAAATATTGTAAAGAAGTATAAAATGTATCAGAATGTATTCGTGTGTAAAGTCAGAGGCCAGACATTGAAGAATGTCTATTTGAGTGTAGTGATGGAGTGTTAAAGAAACCATGTTTGGGTGAACCCATCCAAGGATCACGTCATAAGCTGGAAAAAGAGTGAGTCAAAAATGTCTACAATATAAAAGTGAATGTATCATATGCTATTCAGTGAATTTATGTACGAAATGGATGCACAATGAATAATCAAATAATGTTAAGATGTCAAAGGGCAACCGCCAAGACGGTTTGCAAAAATGTGAAGAATAATTATAAAGGTGCAAAAAGTAATAATAATAATAATAATAATAATAATAATAATAATAATAATAATAATGAATGCCCGTAAAAATGGTTAAATGATAATGAAATGAGATCTGAAAGGAGGAATCAAATATAATAACGTAAATGGCAAGTAAAATATATGGCAAATAAATGAAAGTAACGTAAATGAAATAAGCACCGTTAGAATAATGATAATAATAAATATTGAGTTTTATACTCCGAAATAGTAAATGGTAAAGTCAACAATGGCATTCCACAAGTTAATAATGAAGTAATGAATATTAATAAAGATGATAATAATAAACTCGAATTGAAATCATCAAATAATTGAAATAATTGAAGTGCGTGAAATAATTGAAAGTAATTGAAGTATCGTTGGGGATACCTTAAAATAATGATATGATAACGCTATTCAGCAAATGATAAAAGTAATATGCTAAAAGTAATAGGTGAAAATCGAACACCGTGAAAATGAAGTAGGAAGTTATAAGCTGTAGGCTATGTTAAAATGCTACGCGAGCAAAGTTGTTGGAAATGCGATGACAATCCAAGTTTTATAAAAGTTGTGTTGCCAGATAGGCCTGTAAAAGAATGAATAAAATAAAGTTATGCTAGCAATGAAATAAATATATCCTGTGACGTGCATAAGTTGAGAGATCAAAAAGTATAATTGTCGGAAAGTCGTCGGTATTGTGTTATTACGAGGGTATGACCCACCTGATCAATCAGGGATTCGAGTCAGAGGTATTATGGTTGGAAATCGTCAGTATTGTGTTTGTACGAGGGTATGACCCACCTGATCGAACAGGGATTCGAATTAGAAGTATTGTGTTGCAATCTAAGTCCCGCCGGGCAATTGCTAAGTATGAATATGTTAATCTGGAAAGTATCAGTGCTTCTACGAGATATGATTTCAACTGGAGAAGCGTAAAATATGTCTCTGAGCCTAGAATCATATAGCCCATACTTTGCCATCATCGTTATGTTATATCCGACCAAATAAAGTGTGAGAAATGAATGATACTGGAGTCCAAGCAAGGATGATGAGGATCTCTTGTCTTCACCCAATAAATAAATATAATGAGTTGTGATCTCCAATTATGGCACTGGGTACAAGGAAAGTGGAATGAATAATGAGTTAATGAGGGTAAAGTAAATGAAATAATGTGGTAACTTGGATCCTCATGCGCTTCTGTTTTAGAAGAAATAAACATTTGAAAGTTTTAAAGGGAATGAATGGAGCGAGGACAAGGTCGTAAATCACAGTAAGCGAGGGTGTGAGGGAGGTCTGGCCACCCGGCAGACCGTCTCTAAACGTGAGGGGAGAAATACAATGAATGTTTGTATACAGAGGTTAGGGTTGCTGAATAGATATTTAATGCATTGTAGCGGGACATACAAATTCATAAATAATAGGTGCTATGATATTGTGAATTAAATAATTGAATTGGTGGGTTTTTGAAAATTGTCCCCACATTAAATTTGTAGAAATCTGATAATATTTGACCGTAGTAGTCAAAGAATAAGTTGATCACCAAATATTCGATTCCTGCCTCAAAGAAATATATGAAATATAAACGGGTTAACTCATATTTGAGTTTGCAAGTAACTGAATAATTGTATAGTGATAGTATATGGTACGTCATTTATAAACCACCCTATTGCATGGAAAGAAATTGCGAGGGGACGTGAATTCGAGGATGTGGCATGTATTTGTTTTAAAGTGTTGATTTGTTGTGAAAACTAAGGATTACCGGTAGAGGTAATATAATTAAAAATGAATGGCAATAAAAAGATTTAAAGTAAATTAAGAATAAATAAAACCCAGAAGGGATGTTGATAATACGGTTAAATGTCCGTAAGGCCTTGGAGTAAAATGGTATGAAATGATAGGCATGCTCTAAGCCTAAATAAATAAAAAATGTTGCGAAAAGGTAATGTAGATGAATACACAATTATAAATAATACTTAAGCAAGATAACGCGAAATTGTAAGATTATATGAATTTATGAGAAAGATTATGTATTTTTGATGATTTTTATATTTGGGTTTTCCAAATAGTGATGTTTTGTAGAAGGTTTGTATTGTTCCTGGGAGTTTTTATAAATAAACGCATGTCATGTGTAACATGTTTTGTTTTCAATTTAGTCTTGTGGATCCTGAAAAGTGCTATCATATCAAATGTAAGATCACGTTGTGGGTTGGACGTAACATGCCCCGAACCGCAGTAGCAAAAGCCAGTTCGTGATCGAGCATTTATCCATAAAAGGGTACACAATATAATATAATCGTTGTGGTTATACGAGAATTGAGCAAGCCTTCATGAACTATTGTTGAATACATTCCCTTTACTCACTAGAGGGCTTATTCATAAGGTATTTTAAACTCAATTTCACGCAGGAACATTATCGAAACAAGCAAAATATAAATGAAACTTATTTCCGTAATGCAGTATTATTGGAACGTGGAAATAAGTCACCATCTTGTGCACAATATTTGCGTAGTCGAAATAGCCGTGAGGTTAGCGCCTATGACTGTGAATCTAGAGATCTGGAGTTCGAATCCCGGACGGGGTGGATATTTTTGCTACCAGATTATCATTTCAAACCATATTTATCATATCAATATGACTCATTTTAACAGAATCCATATGAAATTACGTGTTGGTCTGTGAATCAAGAGGTCCTGTTTATAAGGGATTTAAGGTTATGAGCGTTGTCGCGTCTATTAATCTAGTTGATCCATATCGTATTCTTTATTTAGGCTAGTGCTGGTGGAAGCTACAAATCATCTAATAAAATGAGTTCCGTATTATAAACTACAATATCTGTAAAACACTCCCTTTTACAATAGATTAATATTTGTGCCAATAATAGTATAAAATACCGATGTATCAACAATTTCACGTGAGGTGACTACTGTAAGGCTCGTAATATTTTATTATTATTATCATTATTATTATTGTCAGTCAATACAAATAGTCCACACTCATCCAGAATATGTATCCAAACCCTTCTATAGTGGGTCTCGGTACTACCAACTGATGGAATATTTTGACTGCGCCACGCTGCTCCTGGCTCGCCAGTTCGGCATCCAGTCGTATGCTTCACCGATGATGTCATCATCCCTTTCCACACATATACAATAAACGCAACTAATGTTAATATTTACAGTATATAGCCTATGGAGAGAAAAGAGATTAAACATGTTAAATTTCTGTTTTGATTGTTATAGATGATAATTACGAGTCCGACGAGCTTGTTGCTTTCCGTTCCTTTATTGCTGAAGACTCAGCCACTGAAACACCTGGTACGTTATATCAAAATCTCAATCCTACAACATCTCTACAATAATAACAAAAATGTTACGTATATGCTTGAGCATATTTGCATAAATACGTGCCCATTTGTTTTTAACTGTAGTGAGGAATCACAGCAACAAAAAACAAAAATGCTCCAGCAGCCTTTCACCTCCCTATAGAGAAGCGCAGGTGCGCTCCATAAGAAGGGAGGTAGTGCACAGTTTGCTACTCCTGTGGGGATCCGGGCACGAGCACTAAGAGCCCCCTGATGAGCCTATCTTGGTGTTTCTAGGCGAAACCCCACACAAGACACGGCATAAATCTGGAAAAATTACTGAGTTTTAATTCCTTGGCCGTAAAAGCCAATATAGCAATAGTTATGAACTTTAGCCGTCTCATACTTCATTTATAGATTCAAAGTCACTCAAAGGAAATTCTTTCGCCTTCTTTTATTTCCCTTATACTTTATATTTTTGTCCACGCCTTCTTCTAGTATTTACAGGAGAGACAAAGAACTGTTTTCCTTCCAATGGGTAAAGTTCTACCGTTCAAAACTCCAACAAAATTGAGTCCATCTCCTTGTATGATTCACGTATTAATTTCTAATGGTTCAGATATTTACTATTCAAAACTATTATGACACCTGCTCTAGTCTGAGGGGAGTGAATGTGGCGCACCCTGGATAGTGCAACACACTCTTAGGTTTGGGAGTTGGCTGAGTCCGCAGCTTTTTTTTAAGCGCCTTAGGGGTGAACTGTCTCCTCTTTCCCATTCCTATCTGCCTTTCATTACTCTACGTACTTCCAATTCCCTCAATCCACGTTGAGGGCATTTCTCTTCGTGGTCTTTTTTAAAAACTATTTTTGTCCATTTCGTCTTGTAGTTTGTAAGTTACCTGTGAGCAAATACTGTAGTTAGTAGTTGGGAGTATCATAATCAACATTATCATTATCTTCATGATCATTAAAATTGCAGGTGACCTCTCTGTTCCAAGAAAATGGACGGTGGTTGGTACGATTAGGATATGCAGACTGTGTTACTGTTGGGATCTCTCTGTTAAACAGGAACAGCGGAAGACACCTCCGAGGATGCAATGACCTATGACATGCCAACAACTAAGTGGACGACAATAACCCCACGTGAGTGATGTGTTTTCACTTTCATTTCTTCACAGCCATTGCTTCTGATTGCTATATGATAAATGCAACAAAGACGATTAAAAGGAGACTATCATTACACCGAGGGGATATTTTTAGACTATTATTTGAGACACCATCAACTGGTAATGTTGTGTGCTACCAAGTCACCATATGCTGTTTTGCATCTATTTATCATAAAAATAATATTTCAGAATTTAATTTTATTTGAAGATGGGCCCAACTTCGGAGCACTAATTTTCACAGGAAGGACAAACAAATGGTTTTTCTCCCAAATGGGAGTAGATATCTACCATTTGAAACTTTTACAGGAAAGAGGATCTTATGTGACCATCTAGGTCCTCCTAGGACAGTAGTCAGGGGTTCATGCTCGGTTCTTACTCATCTATTATGCTCTATTCGAAGTTACATCCCGTTGAACATTAAACTTATCAGCATACCCATGGAATTATGTTGGTAAAACTGTCTTGTGTGGGTTGCTCAAAATAAGTCTGTAATATTATGAGTAGGGCTCGGATCGATATGCTCGATAAAATCTCCAGATATGCTCGAAAACCATGTGTTTTATGCTCGATAGATATGCTCGAAAAACCCATTATATGCTCGAAAAAAAACATTACATGCTCAATAGATATGCTTGAAACCCCCATTATATGCGGTTAAATATGCAGAATATGCTCGAAAAACACCGTTAAAAACTATAGAAAGGAAAGTGAAACGAAAAAACAAATAATATACTCGCATTCAAGTTTTTCAAGTATATAGTCTATAAGAGATGTGTTCTTATAAAAGTTACAGTTTAAAAGTTCATTTACAAAATCTTCAGAATAAGGCGAGTCAATGAAGTAGATCTGCATTGGTCTGTTCAACAAGAAATTTTCTATGTTTTCAGTTTTGAATGATTTTCTTCAATCAGCCAATAAATGTTTCAATGACGAGAACGACCTCACTGAAGGTTAAAAACCTGCGGTTCTATTATTCGCACCAGATAGGCTTCTCAATAATTATTTCTGTTTTCGAACCTTAAGGATGGCCAGGGCCCGAATTCGGGGGAGAATTCGAAAACAAAACGAACTATTTAGACGAAACCCTCAAGAATATGCATTTATATCCTTCTATTCTGAAAACCACGGTTTTATGCAATTATATGCTCGATAAATTTCAATTCTGTTGGTCCCAGACAGGTGAAAATACCACCGAAAGGCTTCTTTCAATGTGTACTATTCAGGAAAAAAATATGCAAATATGCTCGAATCCGAGCCCTAATTATGAGCATTACGTGTACCAAGTTGTAACTGAAATCAAAACTAGAATATCCATCTGGCAGGTGACTTATACACACTTGGTGTGTGTAGTGCTACTTATACCACTTACGTAACGAGTCTCAGAATTCAGTCCCGACAAGAAGTAATGTAACGAAGTGTGACATCCTGTATTAACCCTAAACCTGCTTTTACAGGTACTGCTCCACCGGGCTACGAAAAGTTTGACGGAGTAGGCTATTTCAAGGCCACCAAGACGATAGCGACGTGGGAAGTTGCGAATGAAGCGTGTGAACGTGACGGGGCTCATCTTATGATCATTGACACGGAGAAGAAGAGAGAAGTCTACAAGATACTGTATCTCAGACAGTGGCCCAAAGCGTCACTTGATGGGGTCCACATGGTGAACTTCGTTGGCTTCTACGACCCTTGGCGGAATGGAACCTTCATTACCGTCCTGGGTAAGTTAATCTACAGCCTTCTTAACACGCTGCATTTGATGTGTTACTTATTTCATGGCTAATTCACGTTGGCAGTCCTAATTTTGGAAGGACACTCATTATTGGTAATGATATTTTCGAGTGTACATCTTCTTTCGACGTTTTCGACCAATCCATAATGTACGAGCAGCTTGGAGTTTGAGGTGCAATGCTTAATAACCGACGCGTTTCGGAACAACATCTTGTCCCATCATTAAAGTTCGAAGTAAAGAGAAGTAATGAGCCAAATTGGCGTTTTGTCTGTCTCCATTGATAATGATATATTAGATAGGAGGCCATGTTGAAACGTAAAACGCTACTCAATGGCCTGCCGTGTAAATTAAGAAGATGGTAGAGTGTATGGTTTTTCCTACCATTTCTAGAATGATTATGGTTATGATTATAGGTGCGAAACGTTTTTCCATACACTTCTCTGTCGCCGGTCTCCTCCCAGGCATGGTGAGGTTTGCCCAAAAGAAACTCTCACTCATGGGAGAAGAGCTTCAGGCTTACGCTTGGATAAATAGCACTTGCGGAAGAGAAATTAAGACAGAATTATATCGTGAGTTGGGGCTTAAGGATTTCACACCTGAACATATAAGAGATAACTGATATATAATTTATTAAATACATCACCAGCATTATTAATTAACCACTTTTGAAGCTTTTAAATTCTTGTTTAAAATTTCATGATAATATTCGATAAATAAAGTTCACCTTTAAATTCACTATAAAATTGCACTTGCAATTAAAAGAGTTTAAATTGTTTTTCTAAAATAAAAAAATAAAAAACTTAACTTTTTTGGCGTATGAATGCCACTTCATGCGAGGAATTTGACCCAATGTAATCATCCCTCAAGATGAAAGAACGTAGCGGAGACACTGTCAGCTGTTTCAACGGAGAAGCTTTTATACTGCCTGGGACAGTTTTGTATAGTAAATAGGGAGCCGCATTAGGCAACCCGCTCAACACCTCGAGATGGTATAGCTGCCTCAGAACAAATTGACCCTTGTGGAAATCTAGTGGGGAGCTCAAGAGAGAGTCTGCTTACCTCAGCCTGCTGGGTGGTGTCTGCTACGTCACTCGTCAGCCGTCAAAAGTACACTCTGTTCCTGCAGCAACTGTCACTCACTCACACGAAAACCACCATTATTTATTTCGCTTCTTATAAACTGTATTTGGGGTGATTGGAATAATTAAATGACACTAATACGTGTAATGGAACAATATAGTTAAGTTACGAAAATATTATTATGACTATATAGTTCAGTAATGTACTATTAATAATCAACCATTATTAGGGTGCGTGGTGCCGCAGTGGTCAAGCTGTTTGGCCTCTCCAAGGTGAACCGGATTCGATTCCCAGCCAATGCATGTGAGATTTTCGAAGTGAAATGCCATGTCCTATGGTTCGGATTCCACGTAAAAAGGAGGTCCCGTGGCTCGTGATAACAAGATTAATGGTCACGCAAAACTAAAAGCTTCCTTCCTTTGACCCATTATTAATTATAATTATTAACAATTATAATTATAATAATTAATGAACCAAGCATTTTCAATCTTCACCTTAAAAGTAATCACCGGGTAGTCATAAATCATCTAATGGTTCGATTCACTATCACTTTCATCAGATTCACTTTCACTGCCACTGTCACTGCTGCAGTCATTGTTTGCACTAGTTATTATGAGCGATTCTATTCTCTCCTCTATTATTCCCTCTCGTTCTTCTTCTTCTGCTTTTACGGCCTCATTGGACCACTTCAGTCAATCATTTCTTGGTCCTCTTCTTCAGTAAGTTTCCTGTCCGAGTCGCCCAGTAGCTCTTCATTCGCCCTGATCTCCTCAGGCGTTCCTCATCTGTAAATACCCTTTTTACCCTCTCGTTCATAATACTTATTTTCTATTTTCTCTACGTGATCGCAAACGCTAATCCAATTACTTTCCTGAAACTCTGAAAACCTCTGTTCGCAAAGGCGTTTGACATCATTAATTTTAAAGGTGACATTATGTGCACTGACCCACTCTTTTACATCAGACCAGACAAGTTCTATGGGATTTAGATCTGCATGGTATGGAGGCAGTCTCAATACAGTGTGTCCACTAGCAGCCATTATATCATCTATTATGTAGGTTTTGTGTCGCGCCTTATGAACTTTAATAAGTTCATAAAGGTGAACTTTCAGCATTGAATCGTTAAAAGGGATTTTATTAATCCGCAACCAGTGTTTCATTGTATCCTTATTAGAATTTGATGTTGGGGCCTTGTCTTTCTGCGTGTTGTGATATGATGCGTTGTCAATAACAAGCACTGAGTTGCGTTCCAAATTAGGGATCAACTTCTCTTTTAACCAACGAATATAATATTCACTGTTCATGTCTTTGTGATAGTCCTCACTTTTTATGTGACTGGTAAATAAGTTGCGCGTTGGGAACAAAACCTCTCCGACCACCGGCATGGAGTATAATCAGTCATTCTCATCTCGAGACGGGATAGAATACTCCCGATGTGCTATCGTCAGTCCAGGTTTTAGGCGTAGAATGGCTACTATGTATTGAACCCATATGCTATTGGTTCAAGGGTCGAATCCATAATTTATTGGCAAAAGAAGAGAGGAAAAAATACAGTCTTTAGAATGACTTAGAAAGATTTTACGAAGAGGACTGTTATAACGTGGCGCAATAATAAGGGACCACGAGTCACGTGGAAATGATATCATGCATGACGCATTGATAAGGAGCCGATCATGACTATTAATAGAACGATAAAAACTTTCCACTGCGTGTAAGAGAGATGAGGTTTCGGAAATTGACCTTACGCAGTAATAAAATGACAACCTCGCAATTGTGCAAGAAGAGAAATAATTAGAATTAAGCCATTTGCGAGAATTTAATTAATGAAAGAAACACATCATGGTTGATCATTTTGGAAGAGAGTTTTTTGTGTGGGGAAAAAGTTTATAATATTTGCACAGGAAAGAAGTGCAGAATCATCATGACGTCGTTAGTAATTCCCCGAGACCAGAGATGGTAGGGATAGAAAAATAAACCGCAACACCCACGTATCTGGAATGCAAAATTATTTAAAATCTTGGAATTGTGCGATCGATTTTCATGATCAAAGAAATCAGTTTACGTTTAGAACAAGAGCTTTCCAGAGATACAATTTTAAAAATTATACGACAATTACTTCGAAAGTTAGTGCTGGAGAAGGTGAGGATTTTATCTTTTTGCTGTCGATTTGTATAAAAACCCTGGCTGAGCCAGGAAGATCAGGCAGTATGCAGTATCAGTCAGCCCAGGGGGACGTGACGTTGGAGCATCACCATAGGCAGTTTACAACAGACCTCGTACGGAGGTGCTGCATCACAGTACAAGCAGAATCGTCATTAGTATCGCCGTGTGAAGACATACCAGAATCCTTGTATAGGATTAATATAGGCAAGCTTCAGACTTTATCGTTAAAGTTCATTAGTACAGTCAAAGTTAGGCTGTGAACTTGAAGAAATAACAAGCGATAGGTACTCGACTAATAGTTCAGTTAAAGACATAAAGCGCCATAAGGTTTCGAAGTACCCAATGAAGCGAAATAAACAGTTCTATCGAAGTTAAGGAACCCGATCAGGGTAGAACGAAATAAATAACGCCTAGTGTTCCGGAAAGATAGGGACTAGAGCGTAGGACGATCAGAATTAGGAATTATAGTTCCAGGCTTTGTCTGGGCAGGCAAACGAACAAGTAAACATTGGGGAGGACTCCAATAAGCTACGAATTAAAGTAATAGCAAATTAATGCAAGGAAATTACTAGGTCACCGATAAACTATTCGAGCGGCCGTAATAGTAACACATTAAGGACAGACTTTATCTAGACGAACAAGTTAGCGTCTAAGAAGAAACGACATCGTGCAGTTAAAGTATAGAAACCGATAGTCAAACCCCGGATTTGAAGATCAGCCGTTCCAGTGAGGTGTAGCTCGATCGAGACTTTCTATCATATGGCCAGATTAGGAAACCGACGTTCTATAAATCCCACCCTTGGAAACGGGAAAGAAAAGAAATCACGTGTGTAAGGCGAATGATTAACACCCAAGTGATAAAAGTGTTATGTAACGTAAATATTGTGAAAATTTTTGAGTGTAATATTTTTTGTGAATTTATATTGTGTTAATTGAAACGAATACAAAATGGTATTCAATATATTCCAAGTGATTAAGGTAAATATTTTCTGTGTAGTTAAAAAAGTGTCATTAAGTGTAAGTGTATCAATGAAAATGGCTTAGAAAGCAGTGAGTGGGCAAACATGTTCCATCGTTGGAGGATTCGGTCGCTGACCGGACAGTCATGTGAGTAACTATTTAATTATGATATGTGTTTGCGTATAATCCACATAAAGAAAGAAAGAAAGAAAGAAAGAATAGGGATGTTGAATAACAGGTAAAGGAATAATAGCGCGATCTGAACGATAAATTTGAGATAAAAATAATAAATATGTGAAATGTAAATGAATCCCATGGGGGAATGTATTCAGTAAATATCAGTGTAAATGATAAATGATATAAATATGAGAAAGCAAGCGTAATGATGATAATAATAATAATTACCTAAATGAATGAATATTATGATGAATTATTATAGTGAAAGTAGTAGCTTCCGAGCTCCTTTAGAGGAATTAATACATGTTATGAATACATGTTCTTTATAGTAAAATGATTATTGTCAAGGGAGAAGAGTAATATATATTTGAGATGTAGATCAAACGTTGATTTTGAATTTATTAGTTCTTTGAAGGCAACTTGGCTAATTAAAGTATAAGTGCCATGTAGCGCATTGAAGTAATTTATCACGCTAGGAATGCGTTGAAATGCTCCGTAAAACTAATTATGAGGGGCAGTTGGTCGGAGTAATTGAACTATGGTAAGTCCTCAAAAGTTGTGACAAGTGATCACGAGGCATTGTATGTTGTATGGTAAAAAGGGTGCTATTATGTTGTATTATGAGCGCTGGTATAAGGTGAGCCCTGCCCTAAGTCGCTAATGTTATAAGTCCTCCATTTTGGGATACTGATCCCGAGGCATTTGTAAGGATCGAACTCAGAGTCGTCCGTGTTGAAGCCCCTAAATATTGGTTGTATTATTGAATTTTTCTTACCCGCCAATGAGGACACTTCATAATTACTGCATACCGAAGCTAAGAGAATAGGTATGTTGAACCTAAATATGTTGTTGTAAGAATCTGTATTAAAAGCCTTGTCGGTCAGAGAATTACATTTGAAAACAGCTGTATGAAAGCTGACGGTAGCCCGTCTCTTGTAGCAGCGAGACTGGGGACTCTCTGTCTCCCTGCAATAAATCACGCTAAGTAGCCAAGGTTAGAGCCTCGCCCTCGACGTATTGTGGGAGGTCAGGGAACGGTCTGTTTGAGTTATAGTACACAGAAGTGTTGTGAGATTGTTTTAACGACCCGGTCTTGGAACCGAGGTCCCTTTATATGAATGATTATCGCTTGCAGAGTTCAGATCGTGGCTGTCTTCTCTCTATATATAAAAATGAAAGTTTGTCTGTTTTTTCTGAATTTCCACGGAAATTTGCGATATTTGCGCGTATCAGGCTGTTTTATGACGGATGCGCGCAAAAATAAATTTTTTGTCAGTCTGTCTGTCTGTCTGTCTGTCTGTCGGTGTGTCTGTGGACAACTTCTACGAGTCCTTATAACTTGAGAACGGCTGGGTGGATCAACGTAAAATTTGATAAAGATATCCATCGTAACTCTTCTCCGTACCTCTCATAAAAGGGGCCCTACCCCCTTAAAATACATGCGGAAATAGGCGTAGAAGGGTGAAACAAAGCTCATTTTCAGCCCCTCAATGTGAGAAACGAAACTCGGGGGCCCTAAGGCCCTAAAACCAACAGTTATTGAGATATTCCCAGAAAACTAATTTCACTTAATAAATTAATGAAAGAATGCATGGCGGTAACCATGGCAACTGAATCTCAGAGGTCCATCTATTTCTGTAAGACGCAATGCAATTCCATTTATTACATTACTGTGAAGGTTTTCAAACGGCTATAAGGTTATAATGGATCCAAATTAAGCTGAAATATTCATTAATACATACAATGCGCTTAAGGGGTCAAGGGGTACTCTAGAATTTTTTCACGCGATTTACACGTGCGGGTGTGGTACGGAAGGTCTATTATATCCCTTCTCTATTATATAAAAATGAATGTTTGTCTGATTTTTCGGCTTTTCTACGAAAATTTGACATATTTGCCCGTTTCAGACTGTTTTGTGACGGATGCACGCAAAAATATATTTTTGTCTGTCTGTCTGTGGACATTTTTTTGTGTCCTTATAACTCGAGAACGGCTGGGTGGATTAACATAAAATTTGATACAGATATCCATCAGAGGCACGACACTAATCATTGATGTAACTCTTCTCCGTACCTCTCATAACAGGGGGTCTACCCCCTTAAAATACATGCTGAAATAAGCGTGAGACAAAGCTCATTTTCAGCCCCTCAATGTGAGAAACGTAACTCGGGGGCCCTAAAAGGACCCCGAAAACCACATTTTAAGGCCCTAAAACCAACAGTTTTTGAGATATTCCCAAAAAACTAATTTCACTTAATAAATTAATGAAGGAATGCATGCCGGTAACAATGGCAACAGAATCTCAGAGGTCCATCTATTTCTGTAAGACGCAACACAATTCCATTTATTACATTACTGTGAAGGTTTGCAAACGGCAATAAGGTTATAACGGATCCAAATTAAGCTGAAATATTCATCAATACATATAATGCGCTTAAGGGGTAATCTAGAATTTTTTTAACGCGATTTACACGTGCGGGTATGGTCCGGAAGGTCTATTATATCCCTATCCCTATTTTGTTATATTATTATTATTAGTAGTAGTATTATTCTTTTAATTATTATCATTATTATGGCGTACAACGAAGAGACAAAGCTCATTTTCAAACCCTTGGGGTCGGAAACAAAACTCGGGGCCCCTCAAGAGCCGTAAAGGGTCCCCGAAAACTATATTTTAAGGCTCTAAACCCAACAGTTTCTTAGATATTCCCAGAAAACTAATTTCATTTAATAAACTAAAGAAGGAATGCAAGCTACTAACCATGACAACAGTATCTCAAGAGGTGGCATCCAACTTTCCATCTATTTCTGGAATAAGTAATGCCACTCCATTTATTACATTTCTGTGAAAGGTTGCAAATGGAGTACCCTAGATTTTTTTCACACGACTTACACGTGCGATATGTCGTACAGAAGGTCTATTATATCTCCAAACATCAACATTATTTTCAAAAATTTCTGATTTGAAATAGTAGACTGTTTTTTGCTGATTTTAGGAATTTGGGCCTTTGGAGACTAAAAACATTGAATTTTCATGCACCACAAGCCTTTATAATTTATAAAAGGGGTCTTCCTGTAGTTGGGCACTTGACACAACGGTTAGGGTCAGTTCGTATGTGACGTGTATTGCGATTCTTCTACGAAGTTTTCAATTTTATTTTCACGCCAGGAAGAACACGTTAGGTAAATTTAGTTTGAGAGCACATTTTAACTAATAATTTTTCTTTGCCAACAAACAGGTTCCAAGCCCCTAAACATTGCAACAGTAGCTCAATTGATAACATCTGGTTATTAATACCGAATACCGTTCGAAGAATGGGTACTTCTGCTAGTATAATATAAAGGTCTTTTAAGACAAATAATGATAAATCCCTAATGTAATGATTATATGATTCAGTGATTCACGAGTTCGATTGAAGACATTAGATTCCGGGAGTGATCTAAATTTTGACTTGTTCAGTAGTCTTCTGTAGCTCGGGAGTAGGCCTACGAAAATTTTTCCCAATCACGGTAGTAAGTTGTTGACTTGAGAGAGAGGGATGTGAACATTGTGAAAGCCCAAAATTAAGTAATGATTAACAATACTTTGGTAATTTTGATATTTATGATTAAAAGATATACTCATATAAATAATAATGGATGTATTAAATTGATAGCACATTGTAAGTAAATATTACCGAGCCGTTTGGAGCTCTTATTTTAAAGATTGTGAAGTGATACTATATGGAAGTGAAACTTAGTGGAAGTTTGTTGGTTTATGGAAAACCAATTATTATGATCTTAGATTTGTTTAATATGAATTCCTTGTTCAACTTTGAACAAGTATGAAGTGTAGGGTCAGTATTTGATTTGTTTAATTTTTGTAGCGCCATATATTTGGATAATTAAATGTTTTTTAATAGTAGGAGTTGATATTTGTTTATTTTTGGAAGTGTATCCTCTATTTAATCCAAAGTGTGTAGATCACAGAGTGGGAGAACAAACCATGAACCCCGATACTCCCGATTGAGCATTGCTGGCAAACTGTGATCTGCATATTTCATTGTTGAATGGGCACAGTATATAAGTTTCGTCTTCATATATGATGGGACGACCTTCTTCTCTCTATTTTTATGGCTGTCGGATAAGATACTCGCATGTTTCTTATGTCATGTTTCTCTATTAAAACCTGCCTATTATTCCTAGTCTTCTTCCACTTGAAGCCTAACTCTTTCACAGTGCCTCTCAAACTGGTGCAGCCTCCTTGGAAGCCAATCTTCTCTCGTAACACAGGCAGTCATTTGGATATTGATGGAGAAGTTTTCTGATGAATGTAAATTTCATGGATTGTACGTCGAATAACACACTTATCGAAATCATCAATGTCCATCACACGTTTCTTCCCTTTCCGCGTGTTTCCTGGCGTACCAAATGAAGTCCCTTCAGCCTCATGTTGCCTCTGTTCTGCAAAGATTCTCTTGACCGTCTTCAACGATACTTGTGTAGCCTCTGATACTCTTTGTTGTACTTTCAAAAATTTTCTTCTGTACTCGTCTTGTGTCTTATTCTTACACTCATCAGCTTCCTTCTTCATAAACCTATAAACATTGAAAACAATCTCTTACGTTTGTCCTCTCTTTGTCGTAAACTTCAGTTTAGAATTCACAGGCAGCATCACTTCCTTTGCGAATACAAAAATACGAACGATAGAAACTTGCACTAGTAACGAACCGAACCAAACTGACTGTACCTCTCAGTTATAAATCTGTCACAAGAAGCATCCTTCTTCCTTCCCCCCTCTTCCCCCTTCCCAACCCGCTTCTGCATTGCAAGTGTCAATGAACTTCCGGTAGGCCTGCTGGCCAGCTTCAGTTACTCATTCAAGGGTCGATTTGTTCTGTGGCAGTAATAATACTGCCTTTGAAGGAAACTTATGCGGTTGACAGCAATTGTTTAAAGTCACTTGAAGCGCAGAATAACTGCGGTGAGACGTAATCTGTGATGCCATCTTCTGAAACATGCTGCCTTCATGATGTGAGGTCTCTCTCCAAAAAGTCGATTCTAAGCGGCAATCATGATGCCATGGCCAGCGTTTCTGGCGAAGAGCTGCACACATGTGCGGTGTCATGAAGGGAAGAACCAGAGGGTAGCGACTTCGAGAGGTGACAGCTGAGAAGTACAAAACGAGAAGGTGGGCACCAGGAAGTAACCCGGAGCTTATATAGTGCCAGTGACCCGCCAGGAAGTCAGGTGACCAGAAATACAGCTGCTAATTGGCAGACCAAGGAGTGTGACGTCACGAGCTCGTGGTGGCGAGAAGCAGACAGCAGGCAGAACCAGTGACGTTAT
This sequence comes from Meconema thalassinum, assembly GCA_946902985.2. Classification (NCBI taxonomy): domain Eukaryota; kingdom Metazoa; phylum Arthropoda; class Insecta; order Orthoptera; family Tettigoniidae; genus Meconema; species Meconema thalassinum. The sequence goes on from OX336391.1 coordinate 224,120,442, forward strand.
GATAGTGATGCAGATCACAGTTTCTAAAACACTCAGGTATGAATCTTAATATCTAATACTAATAAGTGGTTATTCAATTATTTAAACATGTCGATTAAACAATTAATACATTAAATGGTAATATTTTTCGTTCGAAGGTCTCGGATAAATCAAAACAATTTGTCCAACAAAAGGGCCGGAAAACAAAACACGTAGAAAATATCACGAAAAGTGATCATGCTCCGAGACCTCAGAATCAAAACACACAAATGAATCAGTCAAAACAAACATCGACAACGGGCATGGAGGAGTGAACTAAGACTCGAAGGACAAAACAGAAATAGAAGAAATAGGTCTGATATATAGACCATTATTAGTCAAAACATCAACAACTCTGGTGTGCTTATCACGGCCTAAGTGGTAGTGAGTTACTCTACCAAGATTCCATACGAGAGGGGGGATGGATCACGAAGCAGAACCATGTCTCCCACTCGTTCCTGATAAGAAAAAGTATCAAAAAAGGGAGACCAAAAAACACCCAATGCTTTGACAGCCGCTTCCTCAGTTGGAATAGCAACGAATTCATTGACAGGAACTTTCGGAGAAAATTTCGATACGAATTCAGTAGAAAACAGTGGCAGATGACCTCGTAGTTCCGCCCCTTAAAACAACAATAACTAACTAACCGACACATCCAATGAGCAGGGATTTTAAATCTTCACACACAAGAAATGCGTCAGTAATATTAGGGAAAGAATAAAGGAAATCATCCACATAAAATGCTGTTTTCAATGCCTCAGAGGCCAAAGGATGAAACTGATGACCATATTGTTCGGCTAACATATGAAGAGACCGAATTGCGAGAAAGGTTTAAGGCCATAGGTTACAGTTTTCAACCGAAATATCTTTATGGGTTTAGAATTCTCGTCTCGCCACAAAGTTATTTGCAGATCCTGCTGCTCAGTATTTACGAGAATCTGCCGGTACATTTGCTTAATATCGGCAATTACAGCAATAGGAAACCATCGAAAATTCAGTAAAACAGAGGTGAGATCTTTCTGAATAGCGGGTCCACAATGAAATGTATCATTAAACAAGTAGTTCCGTGAAGAACTATACAGCCTATTTTCATATGTCTGTTAGGTAGTCAGCCCGAAGGCTGGTTGGATCCTCAAAAAGTACCGCCGTTACGTTATGTGAGTAGATACCCACAAAAACCCAAGGCAGCACTATTTTGAGGCGTTCTAGGCAAGAAGAGGAGTGAGGTAGTTTGCCATTGCTTTCCTCACTGAGTCAGAACAGTAGTCCTAACACTATGAGTTGAACCTTTCACAGCATTCACAGCATTCATATATCCTACTTATATTAACTGCCACTACCAACATACAAAATTTCAGTTTGATTGCTGTAATAGATTCGTAGATATTGAGAACCGAATAAATATTTCGGATGGTCGCCATGTTGGATTTAATATATGTAGGCCCTAGAGTTATGTACTGTTACATGAAGATTATTGTGTACGTGTAGCATTCAAACTTCAATCGCATGATTAGGACACAAGAAGTAACAACGAGATTTTAAAATTTCGCACAGCTGCCATCTTGTGGTTATGGGAACAATTGAAAAAAATTAGATGCCAGTGGATTAACATTCGTATAAGGATTTACTGTACCAAGTTTCCCTGCACTCGGATGGTTAAATTGCGAGAAACGTCCATGTGGATATTTATATTTTGCGTCGCCGCCATGTTGGATTGTGATCACCAGGTTATTGAAAGTCCTATAGGTGAACTTAAGTTCATAGCCCCTATGAACATAAAATATTCAGTTTGATTGCTATAATAGATTCATAGATATTCAGAGCCGTCTAAATATTTCGGATGGTCGCCATGTTGGATTGTTAAATGTATAGGCCATAGAGTCATGTACCATTAAAGGGAAATTAATGCGTAGGTTCATTATTCAAACTTTCAATTCGATAGCATGATTACGACACAAGAAAAAAAAACTTAATTTTAAAATTCGCACAGCCGCCATCTTGAGATTATGTAAACAATTGAAATAAATTAGTTACCAGTACATTGCAATGTGTATAAACATTTCCTGTACCAAGTTTCATTGCGTTTGGAACATTAAATCGCGAGAAAGGTCTATTTAAATTTTCAAATTCGCTTGGTCGCCATGTTAGTTTTGTAGTTAACCGGTTTTTTGAAAATCTTATACATGAACTTCCAGTAGTGCCCTTTATCTCCGTACAAAATTTCAGGGTGATACCGCTAATAGTTTCAGAGATATAGAATGCCGGTGAAATAATTCGCATAGCCGCCATCTTGTGGTTATGTAAACAATTGAACGAAGTTAAATGTCGGTGCATTACAATGTGTATAAATATATAATGTACCAAGTTTTATTGCGTTTGGTTGGTTAAATCGTGAGAAACATCTATTTAAACTTCGCAACTTCGCTTGGCCGCCGTGATGGTTTTGTAGTTACCAGTTTTTCAAGAGTCACATAGGAGAACTTCTAGTAGTTCCCTTTATCACTGTAAAAAAGTCCAGGGTGATATCGGTAATAGTTTCGGAGATATTGAATGCTTGTGTAATATTTTGCACAGCCGCCATGTTGGATTGGTGAGACGTAACTAAATTTGAAAGGCACGGTCGGGGTCACCCGGAATAGTGCTATGAACTTACCGAGTTTCATTGAAATCGCTCATGCCGTTTAGAATTTATTAGGGGGGGGGGGGCGGAGCACACACACACAACTCACACACACACACACACACACACACACACGCACACACACACGGACAAAAGGTGATCTCATAAGCCTATTTTTTCAAAATTGAAAATAGGCTAAAAAAAACACCATTAGAATCTGGTGATGAGCCATTAAAAACTACTCTTATGTGCTCTTAGGTTAAAGAAATTTTCCCTGCCGGATGATGATTTAAATAAACTATCTCCTCAGAAGAATGGCTAATTTTTTCCGATTTAGAAATTACGTCAATGTGATTAGTAGTGGTTTTTGTGGGGGTTCTAGCGCCACCTCCACCTCCCCACCTCACAAGATGGCGGCAGCCCGATATCTCTCGAACGCATGGTCGGATTTTGACGAATGAGGTGTCATTGAACTCGGGCTAACACCCCCTTTCCAATGGACAACATATTTCCACTCTAAAATAAAACCTACCCCTACTAGAGGGTGAAATTGAATTTTTTAGAGAATCTCTATTTCCAATTGCAACATGTGAGAGTTTGAATGCCGATATGGAATGTAACGTTGTTCTGCAAACCAATAATCAAAGAGGGGCATGTTAGGCCTTGAGGTGAGAGCCCCTGTTATTGTTGACGAGCCCCCTGCTGTCGGGCCCCTGTTGATGGGTTATTGTTGACAGGTCCTTGTGGACGAGTCCTTGTGGACAAGTCCTTGTGGACAGGTCATTGTTGACAGGTCATTGTGGACGAGTCCTTGTGGACAAGTCCTTGTGGACGAGTCCTTGTCCCTTTGGACTGATCCCTTTGGACCGGCCCCTTTGGCCTGATCCCTATGGACTGGCTCATGATTTTATTTAAATTATATTAAAGGGCCTAACTACATTTGTGTGTGTTGAACTGACGTTGTTCACTAACCCCCACGACTATAATGGGATAACGAAATGAAAGGAAAGTGACGAAATACATGTGAACACGTGTGAGATGACCTTATTACCGTCCTCCTTGTGAAACAAGTCACATCCTGTTTTGGTTCATACGTGAGAAAATGCAAGTTCATGTGTAATATGACCTAACACACAAGTGTACACATGTGCACGTGCACGATAAGAGCTAAAAAAGTCACAACCTGTTTTGACAGTGGTGGGAATAAGGCTAGAGACATGTACTAGTAGTCAAATTACTCCGGCAGACAACCCCTTTCCTATGGATAACTTATTTCCACTCAAAAATAAAATCTACCCCTACTAGGGGGTGAAATAATAATTTTTAGGTAAAAGTCGCTTTCCATGTGCAACATGTGGGAGTTTGTATGCCAATATGAAATTAAACTCGTTCCACATAAAGTGCATGCATACAACTGAATGCCGCTATGATTTAACATTTTTGTTTTTTTGTTTTACGAATGCGCAATTGGGGTTTTTGTAAGAGGGCGGGCTTTTTGAATAATGATTTATAGATACGTTTTTTTTACAAAATTAACCAAAGATCCAAAAACTAATAGGTCATCGGCTTTTTAATATCTTATGAACTAAGAAAGCTAGGGACTTGTATGAGGGGTCGTTGGACTTGGGGTGACGCCCTGTTTTGGAATGTATTATTCATTTTTTGTCAAAAGGGCCTAACTGCACTTTCGTTAATATCTCGCTAACTAATAATCACAGAGGGTCAAGTGAGGTGTCATAGGACTTAAAGACTCAGGATGGTCAACCCTTTTCCATGACCAACGAATTTACCCAAAATACCCAAAACAGCAAGGTCATTAACCTAAGATTTTATCAACTAATAATCAGAGAGGGACAAGTGAGGTGTCACAAGACTCAGGATGGCCAACCCTTTTCCATGACCAACGAATTTACTCAAAATACCCAAAACAGCAAGGTCATTGACCTAAGATTTTATAAACTTATCAGTAGAGAGGGTCAAGTGAGGTGTCATAGGACTACGAATGGTTAACCCTTTCCAATGACCAATGAATTTACCTCAAGAATTCAAAACAGCAAGGTCATTGACCTGAGATTTTATAAACTAATAATCGGATATCAACATGTGAGGTGTCATAGGACTTAGAATGGTCAACCCTTTCCCATGGCTAATGAATTTATCCAAAAATACCCAATACATCAAGGTCATCGACCTGAGATTTTATAAACTTATAATCGGATATGGACATGTGAAATGTTTACAGTGAGTGATGAAACATAGCTAGGTAGTGAAAGAATTATTGTAGGCTACATGTATGGTGACTGACAAATCTTTCACCATTGGAACTTGTTTTCAGATCAAACTGCAGTACAGAGAGAGTATAGGTTGTAGGTATGGGATAATAAATGACAAATGGTGTATACAAAATCTGATTTATCGATTCAAGAAATAAGAGTAGACAATCTTTAATTGATTGGTTAAAGAGGATAGCTAAAATCCAAAATGGTGACTACATTGAACTAAACTGAACCAAGTTGAATCAAACCCAACCAAACCGAACCAAACTTAATCAAAAACAAGCCAATGGTTTAAGTGTAAAACTTGTGGGTGAATGTGGTCATTGGTAATGTCAGAAGGGAAAGGGATAACGCTCTACCTATAGGGGGTAAGGTAAAGCTAGTGCATGATGTTAATGCACACACAAGTACATGAACCACACACAACTATCCTATGCAGTTATGGGTTGACTGTTAAAACTTGCTCAGTGGTTACTGGGACAAGATGGTCGCTACACACAACAAGCTTTAAATACCTGAGGCTAATAATCTATACACACACACTTGATCTAAACTAAACTGTCTTCCTGGCAGAGCTCACACAGTAGGTAAATGACAGAAATGCTTGGCTAACAGAAATACAATCATTTTCGGTTGTCTAATGTTACCAGCTAAACATTACGTGCTATAGTAGTGAGCACATGTGCCTCTTTCACTAGAGATCTTAACTCGATTTCTAGCTCTAAGGCCTAGAACGAATCAAACTAAGAAAAAAGGGTATGGTGACGCAGTGGTTAAACTGTTAGCCTTTCACTAAGGTAGACTAGGGTTTGATTTTAGGTTAATATGCATGTCATAAACAAACAAATAAAAGCAGAGATAATGTTTAAAACTGATTACACTTATCTCTTTTCAAATTATTACTTAGATTACAATTACAAACGTGGACTGGGTTTGACATACAGTTAATGCTTCCTATCACATACTAGACTGTAAGAAAGCCAAACAAGCAAAAGGCGTAGGTAGAGCAGTGGTAAAATCGTTATGTGTAGAGAAATACCTAACGGTTTTATGAACTGGCAAAGGTATGTCGCATAAACAGTGCAGGATACAATCCAGCAACCATGATTTTTATCTCGTGGACAAGAGAAAACATATATATAGAGAGAGATATATAGAAAGCTTGTGTGTGTGGGGGTAGCATTGGTTGTTTGACCAGAGAAAATACGGTGAGGTAGGGTGGGGAGAGGGAGAATTAGCACTTATATATGAATGGAAAATAGATTTTTTTCAATCGTTTTGTTTTTTCAAATGCAGTGGTAGATAGCCGTTTTTTGTAAAACATTCTTACTTGCAGTAGTAATAAGCCTCTATGGTTCCGCTAACACATAGATAGACTGTATTATTGCCATGGTCAAGTACTCACATTAAAATCATTTACAAAATCATAAAATGAAAAATAAAAAATCTTGTTTTGGAAATATCGTTTTTCAACATACACATAAAATAAATATATAAAAAAAATGTAAACAGCAATATGGAAAAACCATGTTTCGATATAGACAAAATTTAAAAACCTTAAACGGACATTTAAGAAAATATATGCAAATGGGAAATTGACAAATGTGTAAATATGAAAATGGAAAAATCCATGTTTCAATATCATGAAATAGAAAAACATCAAACTGTCATTTTAAAAAATTGCAAATGGAAAATTGACAAATTGCAATGTGTGAAATGTGAAATTGAACAAATGGCTATCATTATTTAAAATAAAAGAACATGGTGCTCTATGGTTGAGGTGTGAATCAAACCCTCTCTACTTATTTGGACCACTCGAGACTGAGTAGACTAGTTTTAGTTGTCATACCACTTTTAAAAGTTTGTGTTAAATCTAGGAATTGAACCCTAGAGCTTGTAGGGGGGATCCAAGGTTATAATATGTTAAACAGATAGCCTTGAATGTAGGGTGTGGTAGTTATATAGAGATGAGACGTTTCGCTCAGGGCAGGGAGGCATGGAGATCTGCATCAAACCAGTCAAAAGACTGATGACTCAAACAACAACATGTAGAGCTCACCAAAATAATGTTGTGTAACGGTAAATGTTAGTCACCGAACAGTAATGCATTACTAAAACCCATGACACGATACCTAAGAGCTTTTCTAACATTATTTTAAAATGCCTTCAACCCTATATTAAACACCCAGTTCACAAGACTCATAACTGCAATGTTATGGTCAAACAAAACAAAATCTATATTTCAAAACAAACAAGTGGTTTAGTCAATGTATACTGGAAAAAGTTTTATAAACACTCAAGTCCACAAAAATAATTAAAAAGTCATCTCGGCACGCCGGAAGGCGGAGGTAGATTTCACCGGACAAACTTGGAGATAGGCGAAAATAGGCAGAATATGCAGGTTTTCGTAGAAGGATCAGACCTCATTTATCGCGTGAAAGTATTTTATAATTGGAGATTAATTAACTTTGTTTGTCTTCATTTTAAATATATTTTAAACATTTTATTGTCTTACGGGGACGGTAACCTTCTTGTCATTTGGAGTCCATTTTTAGCCTATTTTCAATTTTGAAAAAATAGTCTTTGAGATCACCTTTTGTCCGTGTGTGTGCGCGTGTGTGTGTGTGTGTGTGAGGTGTGGGTGTGTGTTCCCCCCTAATAAAATCTAAACGGCTGGAGAAATTTCAGTGAAACTCGGTAAGTTCATAGCACTATTCCCGGCGACGTCGACCGTGCCCATCGAATTTTGTTACGTCTCACCAATCCAACATGGCGGCTGTGCGAAATATTTCACTAGCATTCAGTATCTCCGAAACTATATCGGATATCGCCCTGAAATTGTGTACGGTGATAAAGGGTACTACTAGAAGTTCACCTATGAAACTTTCAAAAACCTGGTTACTACATAACCAACATGGCGGCCAAGCGAAGTGGATACTTTTGAAAAGACTTTTCTCGCGATTTAACTATCCAAACGTAATGAAACTTGGTACAGCAAATATTTATACACATTGCAATGCACTGGAATCTAATTTAGTTCAATTGTTTACATAACCTCAAAATGGCGCCTGTGCGAAATATTTCACTGACATTCTATATCCCCGAAACTATTACAGACATCACCCTGCAATTTTGTACGGTGATAAAGGGTACTGATACAAGTTTACCTATGTATAATTCATAAACCAGTTAAGTACAAAACGAACATGGCGACCAAGCGAATTTGAAATATTTTAATAGACTTTTCTCGTGAGTTAACTCTCTAAGCGCAGTGAAATGTGGTACAGTAAATGATTTTGCAGATTGTAATGTACTGCCATCTAATTTAATTCAATTGTTTACATAACCTCAAGATGGCGGCTGTGCGAAATTTTAAAATTAAGTTTTTATTTCTTGTGTCGTAATCATGCGATCGAAGTGAAAGTTTGAATAATGAACCTAGGCAATAAGTGACCTTGAATGGTACATAACTCTATGGCCTATACATATAACAATCCTAAATGGCAAGCTTCCGTAATATTTAGACGGTTCTGAATATATATGAATCTTTTACAGCAACCAAACTGAAATTTTTATGTTCATAGAGACTATGAACATATGTTCACCTATAGGACTTTCAGTAACCTCGTGAGCACGAATCCAACATGGCGGCGACGCGAAGTATAAATATTTAAATGGACGTTTCTCGCGAATTAACTATCCGAGTGCCGTGAAACGTTGCACGTTTTAAATGCTTACACAAATGTTGATCCACTGGCATCTAATTTATTTCAATTTTTTGCATAATCACAAGATGGCTGCTGTGCGTAATTTTAAAATCTCGTTTTTACTTCTTGTGTTCTTATCATGCGATTGAAGTTTGAATACCACACTTACACAATAATCTTAATATAATAGTACAAAAATAAAAATCCAACCTGGCGACCGTCTGAAATATTGAGACGGTTCTCAATATCTACGAATCTGTTACAGCAATTAAACTGAAATTTTGTATGTTGATAGAGGCAATTAACATGAGCAGGATATATGAAAATAGGCTGTACAGTTCTTCACGGAACTACTTGTTATACTTGTGGTCACACTGTCCTTATGCAAGGTTTCGACACTGATGTGTAACTATGTAACGGTCTGTTACTTCTTCACGCAAAATTATATCTCCCGCAGAGATGTTGGTTGGTTCCTCAGTTTAGGGGCTGCGACAACGCGGTCATATAACCCCGTGTACTTTGGGTGAGTGTGGAATCTGTCTGATAAACGGTGTGAATTGTGATGGCTGTATTAGTCTGTAATTCAGGTAAGGAATGCAGACGCTAAATTTCAAGCAGTAGTTCCTAATGTTGCTACCAGATACTAACGTCAACGCCACCCAGCTGTGAACTTGGCTACTGGATGCCACCTCAATCAGCAACTCGCAACGAACGTTGGAACTTCCCCTCCAAAGGAAAGCTTACTGAGGGATTTTTAGCGCTCTTAGAAAATCCGACGACTTTGGCCGGCTTTGAACCCGCGACCTTGGGCATAGAAGTTCAGCATGCTACCAGTTACGTCACCGAAGCCGCTTCACACTTAGTCAGATGGAAATCTGAATCTGATCTCGCGCAAGTGCGTTGTCATGGCAACGTCTGATGGCTCATCCCTCATCAATTTAGTAGTGTTGCCATGTCTACCACTGATAGCTCTTGGCATTTTCTTATAATTCCGAAATCATTTTTCTCATCCCTTGGCGCAATGGTGGCTCATATCAAAAATTCTTTCAGACAAACGTTTTAGGTAATTATTAGGGGAATATTGTCCATTTTGTACGGTTTTGATATTGTGCCTATTAACAGAGATATGATTAATGTTTCCCGAAAAAAAAAAAAACTTTTTCCCATCCCTTTGGTCAATGGTTGGTGCTATCAAAAAACGTTTCAAACATAAATTTCTGAGCTTTATCCGACACATAGTATGAACTTTGAACGGATTCGATATTTCACATGTTAAGAGAGTTAAAGCAATATTTCATTTTTTCAAAAAAAAAAAAGTCCCCCATTTTCATCCCCTTCGACCGATTTAGCCCAGTAACGAACTGGTCCGAGATTTTATGGGTATACATATTCGGTAAAAAATTCAAAGTGGTTGGTGCAAAATTACGTCAGTTATCGTGTCCACAAGAAACTGATATACATATATACATATATTACATAAATTATATATGAACTTTTGAACTGACGGTGGTTTTGGGGTCTGGGGGATGTGAAACGCGAAGATATGTCGAAATTTTCCGGAAATCGAAACATGGTACCCATTGCAATAGTTAGCTTTCTAATGAAATCTACCTAAAATACTGCCGTCAACGACGCCTAGCTGTGAACTTGGCTACTAGATGCCACCTCAATCAACAACTCGCAAGAACGTTGGAACTTCCCCTCCGAAGGAAAGCAAACTCAGGTTTTTTAGCGCTCTTAGTAAATCCGACGACTTCAGCCGGGTTTGAACCCGCGACCTTGGGCATAGAAGTTCAGCATGCTACCAGTTCCGATACCGAAGTCGCTTCCTACTGACATATGAAAACTGAATGTAATCTCGTGCAGTGGCGTTGTCATAGCAACTGCTGATGGTCATCCCTTATCAATTAAAAGTAAAGTTGTCATGGCAACCTCTCTTGGCACTTGGCATTTTCTTATAATTTAAATCATTTTGTTCACCCCGTGGCGTAATGGTGGGTCATATCAAAAATTCTTTCAGACAAAAGTTTTAGGTAATTATTGGAGGAATATTGTCCATTTTGTGCGGTTTTGATATTGTGCCTATTAACAGAGATATGATTAATGTTTCCCGAAAAACCCACTTTTTCCCACCCCTTTGGTCAATGGTTGGTGCTATCAAAATCTTATTTGACATAAATATTTGGCACTTATCCGACACATATTATGAACTTTGAAGGGATTCGATATTTCATGTATTAAGAGAGTTATAGCGATATTTCACTTTTTCGAAAAAAGCCCCCCATTTTTACCCCCTTTGACCGATTTTGCCCATTAACGAACTCGACCGAGATTTTATAGGGATACATATTATGTAAAAAATTCAAAGTGATTGGTGCAAAATTACGGCAGTTATCGTGTCCACAAGAAACTGATATATATATATATATATATATATATATATATATATATATAGATAGATAGATAGATAGATAGATAGATAGATACATATATACATAAATTATATATAAACTTTTGAACTGACGGTGGTTTTGGGGTCTGGGGGATGTGAAACGCGAAGATATGTCGAAATTTTCCGGAAGTCGAAACATGGGACCCATTGCAATAGTTAGCTTTCTAAAGAAATCTACCTAATTAGTAACTGTCAGGTTGACCGAGTGGTTATGGTGTTTGACTTAAGTTCAAATTTTCTGTACAAGAAAGCAAGGGTTCGAATCCCTTACCTGATATAACTATTACCTCAACATGGCTTGACCACACTGTATTATTGTGTACTCGGTACACAAACCATAGATAGAGTGTATTGTTTAAGGTCACTCTCTTTGCGAACATAGTCAGAGACTGTTGATGGTTAACAATTGCATTAAAAGTGGGACATAGGGATAGCAATTAAGAAAAACAGACAATACCCATACACTATTTTTAGCCTATTTTCAATTTTGAAAAAATAAGCTTATGAGATCACCTTTTGTCCGTGTGTGTGTGCGTGTGTGTGTGTGTGTGTTTGTGATTCGTGTGTGTGTCCCCCCCTAATAAAATCTAAACGGCAGGAGCGATTTCAATGAAACTCGGAAAGTTCATAGCACTATTCCCGGCGACCTCGACCGTGCCCTTCAAATTTTGTTACGACTCACCAATCCAACATGGCGGCTGTGCGAAATATTTCACCAGCATTCAATATCTCCGAAACTATTACCGATATTACCCTGACATTTTCTATGGTAATAGAGGGAACTACTATAAGTTCACTTATGTGACTTTTGAAAACCTGGTAACTACAAAACGAACATGGCGGCCAAGCGAATTTGCGACTTTTAAATAGACGTTTCTCGCGATTTGACCAACCAAACGCAATGAAACTTGGTACAGTATATGTTTATATACATTGTAATGCACCGACATCTAACTTCGTTCAATTGTTTACATAATCACAAGATGGCGGATGTGCGAAATATTTCACTGGCATTCTATATCTCTGAAACTATTAGCGGTATCTCCCTAAAATTTTGTACTGAGATAAAGGGCACTACTGGAAGTCCATCTATAAGATTTTCAAAAACCGGTTAACTACAAAACGAACATGGCGGCCAAGCGAATTTGAAATTTTAAATAGACCTTTCTCGCGATTTAATGTTCCAAGCACACTGCAACCTGGTACAGGAAATATTTATACACATTGTAATCCACTGGTATCTAATTTAGTTCAATTGTTTACATAACCTCAAGATGGCGGCAGTGCGAATTTTAAAATTAAGTTTTTATTTCTTGTGATGTAGTCATGTGATCGAAGTGAAAGTTTGAATAATGAACCTACGCAATAATTTTCCTTTAATGGTACATGACTCTATGGCCTATACATTTAACAATCCAACATGGCAACCATCCGAAATATTTAGACGATACTGAATATCTACGAATCTATTTTAGCAATCAAACTGCATTTTTTAATGTTCATAGGGGCTATGAACTTAAGTTCACCTATAGGACTTTAAATAACCTGGTGATCACAAATCCAACATGGCGGTGACACGAATTATAAATATTCACATGGACGTTTCTCGCAATTTAACCATCCACGTGCAGTGAAACTTGGTACAGTAAATCTTTATCCGAATGTTAATCCACTGGCATCTAATTTATTTCAATTGTTTCCATAACCTCAAGATGGCAGCTGTGAAAAAAATTTAAATCTCCTTGTTTTCTCTTGTGTCCTAATTATGCGATTGAATTTTGAATACTACACGTTCACAATAATCTGCGTGTAACAGTACATAACTCTAGGACTTACATATATAAAATCCAACATGGCGACCATCCGAAATATTTAGTCGGTTCTCAATATCTACGAATCTATTACAGCAATCAAACTGAAATTGTGTATGTTAAATAGTGGCAATTAACATAAGTAGGATATATGAAAATAGGCTGTATAGTTCTTCACGGAACTACTTGTTATTTATTTAATGTAAGTACTTGTACAATAGTTATACCAGGTGGTCCGTTTCCCCCGTGCAATCTAGTTTTAGATGTCCTGCATACACTAATGCTGCATGGGATGCCTAATAACTGATTTCCACAGGGGTCACAGTGCATGCTTGCCGATTACGTCAGAATACGAAGGAATAACAACCAGACAGCCGCTAGCTGCATGTTCCTCGGCTCTACCAGTCTAATGCACCCCATTGCCTTTTCGACCCTCGCATTTGAGAGCGCAATTGACTCATAAAATGTGGTTACTGGCAACATATTGACAATGACTGGTGTATTCAGCATCGATGAGTACACGGACATTATACTAATATATGGAGAAGCTGATCGTAATGCCGTTGAAGCTCGTAGACTGTATGCACTGGTGTTTCCAGATAGACGCCTGCCGTCTCGACAAGTATTTCGCCCAACAGAGCTGCAATTACGAACGAATGGAATGTTCCAGGACTAGACCCGTCTGCAGTAATGCTGAAGTTGTACGGAATGTACAAGAGTACTTCGAATGGAATCCTACACACGGCCAGTTACACTTCACCTTACTGAGCTACTGCTGATAATAGTAATAATAATAATAATAATAATAATAATAATAATAATAATAATAATAATAATAATAATTTGAATTTTGTATTAGAATGTATTTATTAATTACCATTGATAATATATTTGTGATATGTCTCAGGAATCTGACGGCAAAATCAGTAGAGATGATCTGTGAGACATTCATTATTTTTCACAGCATTATACAGTTTGTATTTCAATACAAGAGTGCATACAATGATACGTTTATGTTATAGATTAATGTTTATTTAGGTAATAATTTTTTATGCGACGTATAGCTAGTTGTTGCTGTTCATGTTGGACAATCGAGTTAGTAGTTCATTAAATAGTGCTGGTGCAAGATAATTTAGTCTCTTGAAACCATAATAATAATAATAATAATACGAACCATCTATGTTACAATGTGCACATATTTATTGTTGCTTAGGGCAAAGAGAAGCTGCAAGAAAGCTAGGAGTGCCACGAACTTCAATACAGAGGATCCTGAAGGAGCGAAAATGGCATCCGTATACGCCGCATCTACACCAACAACTGTATAGAAATGATTTCGATCACAGGGTGGCTTATTACCGAAGATTGGCCGCTGCATCACAACAAGATCCACATTTCGCCAGGAATATTCTGTGGAGTGATGAATGTTATTTCGCCAATGATGCCAACGTCAATACTCACAATCTTCATTACTGGGCTCCAGTGAACCCCCACTGGGTTCGAGCACAGCATGTTCAGATCCACTGGGGAGTTAATGTGAGGTGTGGTATTCTGGGAGACTACATAATTGGGCCTGTTTTTATAGCCCCCAGACTCACAGATATGAATTATCTTGAATTTCTACAAACCGATTTGACTCTGGAAAACCTTCTAGAAGATATTCCACTCCAGGTTGTATTACAACATTGGTACCAGCATGATGGTGCTCCACCTCACACCTTCCGAGTTGTTACGGAATATCTAAATGCACGATACCCTGAACGGTGGATAGGTCGTGGAGGTCCCTGGCAGTGGCCAGCATGATTGCCTGTTCTAACCCCTCTGGACTTCTTTCTGTGGGGCTATATAAAAATCAAAAGTCTACGAAACGGCGCCAGAAAATGTTGATCAATTAAAACAACGTATTGGTAAGGCCTGTGCTGCAGTGACACCTGAAATGTTACGACGTGTCCATGCAGACACTGCGAGACGTGTTCAGCATTGTATTCGCCACCAGGGACATGTCTTTGAGCATATTCATTATGAATAGCTGTCCAAGTGTGACATTTTAATTTATTTTATTTTCTAAGCTTTGATGCGAAGCTTCCGTGGCTTGGGCGGCAGCACGCCGGCCTCTCACCGCTGGGTCCGTGGTTCAAATCCCGGTCACTCCATGTGAGATCTGTGCTGGACAAAATGGAGGCAGACAGGTTTTCCTCCGGGTACTCCGGTTTTCCCTGTCAAAATTTCATTCCAGCAACACTCTCCCCTATCATTTTATTTCATCTGTCATTCATTTAATCATTGCCCCAGAGGAGTGCGTCAGGCCTCGGCAGCCGGCACAGTCCATATCCTCGCCGCTAGATGGGGGCTTCATTCATTCCATTCCTGACCCGGTCGGAGACTGGAAGCAGGCTGTGGATTTTCATTTTCTAAGCTTTGATGCAATAATATGTGAGATTTTGTCCACATAGCAAGCAATGCTATTGTAGAGTGGAATTTATGTAGAGTACATGTACAAATTAATGTGTTATTAAACTTTCTTTTCTGCATCTTTGGCGTGTTTACAAACGAACCCTGTTTATTACAGAAATCGTTGTTTGCAAAGGAGCGTTACAACGTGGTATACAATATGTTGCATGTTGTGCATCTATTTAGCAGTAGTTTTACTACACAAGTACTGTAACAGGATTCCGATTATTATTATTATTATTATTATTATTATTATTATTATTATTGTCACTATGATGTCTGCACTAGACTGTAATAATAAAATAACAATAGTGACACAGGTTATCAGACAAATTCTTCACACACTAAAGTACACGGGGCTACATGCCCACTATGTTGTAAAGCCCCTGAAATTCAACAACTCAACAACTCAACAGTGAAATTCAACGTACCGTGTGAAGGCTTCGATCACAATTCTGATGTACAGTCTGCACGACATCAGAATTGTTGCAGACGGGTCTAGCCAGACTGGTATGTGCTTCAATCCATTAGCACATAAATACAGCTCTGTTCGGGTAAATTCATGTACGAAAGGCCGGCGTCTATTAATGTGCGAGCTTTGGTGGGATTGTGACCAGATTCTCCATAGATTAGAATTATGTGTGTGCGCGCTCGTTTTTGGTGAATACCTCAGCCATTGTCGATGTGTTGACAGCAACTTTAATACAGCTGTGCCACGTGCAAAGCTACTATTCTGCGCTATCCAGCGAGACATCATATCGCTTTGGGGCGCATTAGACGGGGGCACTTAGGAACATGCAATGTGGGGCCCTCTGGTTGTTATCTCTTGGCATTCTGACGTAACCTGCTTGTATGCATGGTTACCCCTTAGCAATTCAGTTATTAGACCTCCCGTTCAACACTAGTACATGCGGGACATTTATAAGTAGATTGCACGGCGCAGGTGGGCCACCTGGTATACAAACTACAACTCTCTTTTGTCTATTACTATCTAGTCCTTTTCGATCCACTTGCATAACAAGGCAGATGACTTTGTAGTTCAACCCCTTAAAACAACAACAACAACACTACCTCTTGCATAGTCTGTGATGTTGATGACTCTTGAGGCGTGGAAGATGGATACAACATAACTTTTACAACAGGGGTTAAACGTTGCTCAACAAACAATGCACTATTTTGAGTAGCAACATCTTTCTCTTGTACTAACTTATTAGCATTCTGATGATTTTTTGCCATCACCATCAGTGTTTTGTCTGGAGCACTACATTGATGATCACTCACACTTAAAACCACACTATTTCTACTTTTCATATTGCCTCGACATCTTGTTGACCTCTGTTTTGAGCATCGCCAGAATATTATTCCTTTTACATTTTGTCGTCTATAGTTATAAGAGTAGCCTTTATAGAGTACACGTTGTTTACCTCGGTTAGTTGTAGTAAGTTCCATAGTAGTAACTAACCTGTTAGTATGATTTGCACACTATAAAGGTTATCTCTGTTCTGGTAATAGAATTATTTAGCGTTGGCTTTTATATTTAATATGTACAGTTAAAAGTGATAGAAAAGTGGTAGAAACGTGGTAGCAATGTGGTAGACAAGTGGTAGACAATTTGTAACATAGTGGTAGAAAAGTGGTAGCAAAGTGGTAGAAAAGTGGTAGAAAAGTGGCAGAAAAGTAGTAGAAAAGTGGTAGCAAAGTGGTAGAAAAGTGGTAGCAAACTAGAAAAGTGGTAGACAAGTGGCAGAAAAGTAGTAGAAAAGTGGTAGCAAAGTGGTAGAAAAGTGGTAGCAAACTAGAAAAGTGGTAGCAAAGTGGCAGAAAAGTAGTAGAAAAGTGGTAGCAAAGTGGTAGAAAAGTGGTAGCAAACTAGAAAAGTGGTAGCAAAGTGGTAGCAAAGTGGTAGAAAATATTACATGTATTGATAAGAAATAGTTTAAGCGGTTACATGGATTCATTACACTATAATTTTAGCATCACGAAGCTCATTTTCTATATCCAAAAGTTCTTCCTCATATTTAGTATGACCAGCCTGTTTACAGGTATGCAAGTACTGAAGCCGCTGGATTAGCTTATTGGGATTGTTCCAGTAAACAAATTTAACAAATGATTTTTTTGGGTGTAAACCATTATCATCATCATCATCATCATCATCATCATCATCATCATAATCATCATCATCATCATGGTTATCATCATCAATATAATTATCATCAATATAATCAGCATCACTATTACTATCTAATCCTTTTTGTTCATCTTGCAATGCAACAACCTTTGGCATAGTTTGTGTTGTCTTTGATAGTGTTAGAGGTTTCTTAGACGTTAACGACTGTCCTAACATGTCTTTTTCAGGAGATAATAAATGCTCTTTAACAAACAGAGCACTATCTTGAGCCACACTATTTTTTTCTTGGTCTTGCTTTTTTACCTTGGTTAGAGTATTTTGTCCATTTAAATGAGTATTATTTTGAGATTCACAACGATGATCGATTGAAATAAGTATGTTGGAGCCTTTTGCTTTAATCATTCCTCGACACTTTTTAGATCGTTGTTTCGAACAGCACCAAATAACAGTTCCATTTTTATTAGTTCTTTTTACAATATATGCATATCCTTCATAGTATGCACATGGCTTACCATAGCTAGTCGTTGATACTTCCATGTCAACTGTTAAACATAAACTAATCTCTAGTAAAGTTAACTCGATAATAAAAATGATAGTTTGTAGTATGTGCAGTTTAAAGTAAGAGCAAAAGTGAGAGTCAAATGGTAGAAAAGTGTTAGCAAAGTGGTGGAAGAGTGGTAGCAGTTTATAGTAGTCATGATCTTTTTTATCAGAATGTGATTTGAGTAAATGTAATTTCTAAAACTTAGCAGTGAGTAGTCAGTTAGTCTTGGTTCAGACAAGCGTAAACAGTTCTCCAATGAATCAGAAATCAAGATTTTCATTATGAAACAGTTGTGTAACCAATTAGGTATCGGTACTTGATAGCTTCACACATGAACAAAAATTCCAACATATCTGACATGAATTACATGATTTGAAAGTTGACAAAGGATATCCAATCAACCATTGTAGTTGCAATGTCAAACACAAAGACAAAATCAGCATGAACTTTTAAGTTACAGGAAAATTCTATGAAATAGACTATGCAGGAAATTTGGAAATACACATCAGAAGTTTGCAACACCATCCTTCTAGCCTATATAAATTATCGACATGGAAAAAGTGCACTGCCCCTAACATTAAACAAATTTATCAATAACGCAAGTCAACAATCAAAACATTTTGTGTTGAGTCTATCATTTAATGCATATATTCTGTCTACATTGAACAGTAACAAAAAACGCCATTCATAATTAATTAAGTTTGCTTTAATTCTTTATGTAGTGATAAATACATATTTAAAGTTTTGGCTGACTGTTCAGGGTGAATCGGCTTTGAACACATAAGAGAGGGAATATTTTAAGACTTAACCTCAGCTCACCTAACATAACCTAAATTTACCTAATCTAACCTTGTCATATAGGTAAGAAACGGGTCAAGCTATGCTTTCGACTACCGAGTTTCAGCTACTTTTCAAGGTTACTCTCCCGAGCATTGCCGGAGACTGCTGATAAACACCTATGTTCCCACGGCGGCGGCGCGCAACGACTTACATGACGCGCTTCCCCCTTTTCATTGATCCCTGTTGATTTGTCCCTTTGGACTGGTCCCTGTTGACTAGCCCCTTTGGAAGGGCCCTTTTTGAATGGAGTCATTTTTGACGGGTCCCTGTGGACAGGTCCTTTTGGCTGATCCCTTTGGACCGGACCCTTTGACATAATTTGGATAATTGCATGGGCCAGTCCATAGGTACCAGTCCAAAGGGACCGGTCCAAAGGGATCAGCCAAAAGGACCTGTCCACAGAGACCCGTCAAAAATGACTCCATTCGAAAAGGGCCCTTCCAAAGGGGCTAGTCAACAGGGACCAGTCCAAAGGGACAAATCAACAGGGATCAATGAAAAGGGGAAAGCGCGTCATGTAAGTCGTTGCACGCCGCCGCCGTGGGAACATAGGTGTTTATCAGCAGTCTCCGGCAATGTTCGGGAGAGTAACCTTGAAAAGTAGCTGAAACTCGGTAGTCGAAAGCATAGCTTGACCCGTTTCTTACCTATATGACAAGGTTAGATTAGGTAAATTTAGGTTATGTTAGGTGAGCTGAGGTTAAGTCTTAAAATATTCCCTCTCTTATGTGTTCAAAGCCGATTCACCCTGAACAGTCAGCCAAAACTTTAAATATGTATTTATCACAACATAAAGAATTAAAGCAAACTTAATTAATTATGAATGGCGTTTTTTGTTACTGTTCAATGTAGACAGAATATATGCATTAAATGATAGACTCAACACAAAATGTTTTGATTGTTGACTTGCGTTATTGATAAATTTGTTTAATGTTAGGGGCAGTGCACTTTTTCCATGTCGATAATTTATATAGGCTAGAAGGATGGTGTTGCAAACTTCTGATGTGTATTTCCAAATTTCCTGCACAGTCTATTTCATAGAATTTTCCTGTAACTTAAAAGTTCATGCTGGTTTTGTCTTTGTGTTTGACATTGCAACTACAATGGTTGATTGGATATCCTTTGTCAACTTTCAAATCATGTAATTCATGTCAGATATGTTGGAATTTTTGTTCATGTGTGAAGCTATCAAGTACCGATACCTAATTGGTTACACAACTGTTTCATAATGAAAATCTTGATTTCTGATTCATTGGAGAACTGTTTACGCTTGTCTGAACCAAGACTAACTGACTACTCACTGCTAAGTTTTAGAAATTACATTTACTCAAATCACATTCTGATAAAAAAGATCATGACTACTATAAACTGCTACCACTCTTCCACCACTTTGCTAACACTTTTCTACCATTTGACTCTCACTTTTGCTCTTACTTTAAACTGCACATACTACAAACTATCATTTTTATTATCGAGTTAACTTTACTAGAGATTAGTTTATGTTTAACAGTTGACATGGAAGTATCAACGACTAGCTATGGTAAGCCATGTGCATACTATGAAGGATATGCATATATTGTAAAAAGAACTAATAAAAATGGAACTGTTATTTGGTGCTGTTCGAAACAACGATCTAAAAAGTGTCGAGGAATGATTAAAGCAAAAGGCTCCAACATACTTATTTCAATCGATCATCGTTGTGAATCTCAAAATAATACTCATTTAAATGGACAAAATACTCTAACCAAGGTAAAAAAGCAAGACCAAGAAAAAAATAGTGTGGCTCAAGATAGTGCTCTGTTTGTTAAAGAGCATTTATTATCTCCTGAAAAAGACATGTTAGGACAGTCGTTAACGTCTAAGAAACCTCTAACACTATCAAAGACAACACAAACTATGCCAAAGGTTGTTGCATTGCAAGATGAACAAAAAGGATTAGATAGTAATAGTGATGCTGATTATATTGATGATAATTATATTGATGATGATAACCATGATGATGATGATGATTATGATGATGATGATGATGATGATGATGATGATGATGATAATGGTTTACACCCAAAAAAATCATTTGTTAAATTTGTTTACTGGAACAATCCCAATAAGCTAATCCAGCGGCTTCAATACTTGCATACCTGTAAACAGGCTGGTCATACTAAATATGAGGAAGAACTTTTGGATATAGAAAATGAGCTTCGTGATGCTAAAATTATAGTGTAATGAATCCATGTAACCGCTTAAACTATTTCTTATCAATACATGTAATATTTTCTACCACTTTGCTTCCACTTTGCTACCACTTTTCTAGTTTGCTACCACTTTTCTACCACTTTGCTACCACTTTTCTACTACTTTTCTGCCACTTTGCTACCACTTTTCTAGTTTGCTACCACTTTTCTACCACTTTGCTACCACTTTTCTACTACTTTTCTGCCACTTTTCTACCACTTTTCTAGTTTGCTACCACTTTTCTACCACTTTGCTACCACTTTTCTACTACTTTTCTGCCACTTTTCTACCACTTTGCTACCACTTTTCTACCACTATGTTACCAATTGTCTACCACTTGTCTACCACTTTGCTACCACGTTTCTACCACTTTTCTATCACTTTTAACTGTACATATTAAATATAAAAGCCAACGCTAAATAATTCTATTACCAGAACAGAGATAACCTTTATAGTGTGCAAATCATACTAACAGGTTAGTTACTACTATGGAACTTACTACAACTAACCGAGGTAAACAACGTGCACTCTATAAAGGCTACTCTTATAACTATAGACGACAAAATGTAAAAGGAATAATATTCTGGCGATGCTCAAAACAGAGGTCAACAAGATGTCGAGGCAATATGAAAAGTAGAAATAGTGTGGTTTTAAGTGTGAGTGATCATCTATGTAGTGCTCCAGACAAAACACTGATGGTGATGGCAAAAAATCATCAGAATGCTAATAAGTTAGTACAAGAGAAAGATGTTGCTACTCAAAATAGTGCATTGTTTGTTGAGCAACGTTTAACCCCTGTTGTAAAAGTTATGTTGTATCCATCTTCCACGCTTCAAGAGTCATCAACATCACAGACTATGCAAGAGGTAGTGTTGTTGTTGTTGTTTTAAGGGGCTGAACTACAAAGTCATCTCCCTTGTTATGCAAGTGGATCGAAAAGGACTAGATAGTAATAGACAAAAGAGAGTTGTAGTTTGTATATAACTATTGTACAAGTACTTACATTAAATAAATAAAAATAGTGTATGGGTATTGTCTGTTTTTCTTAATTGCTATCCCTATGTCCCACTTTTAATGCAATTGTTAACCATCAACAGTCTCTGACTATGTTCGCAAAGAGAGTGACCTTAAACAATACACTCTATCTATGGTTTGTGTACCGAGTACACAATAATACAGTGTGGTCAAGCCATGTTGAGGTAATAGTTATATCAGGTAAGGGATTCGAACCCTTGCTTTCTTGTACAGAAAATTTGAACTTAAGTCAAACACCATAACGACTCTGTCAAACTGACAGTTACTAATTTAATTATTTTTGTGGACTTGAGTGTTTATAAAACTTTTTCCAGTATACATTGACTAAACCACTTGTTTGTTTTGAAATATAGATTTTGTTTTGTTTGACCATAACATTGCAGTTATGAGTCTTGTGAACTGGGTGTTTAATATAGGGTTGAAGGCATTTTAAAATAATTTTAGAAAAGCTCTTAGGTATCGTGTCATGGGTTTTAGTAATGCATTACTGTTCGGTGACTAACATTTACCGTTACACAACATTATTTTGGTGAGCTCTACATGTTGTTGTTTGAGTCATCAGTCTTTTGACTGGTTTGATGCAGATCTCCATGCCTCCCTGCCCTGAGCGAAACGTCTCATCTCTATATAACTACCACACCCTACATTCAAGGCTATCTGTTTAACATATTATAACCTTGGATCCCCCCTACAAGCTCTAGGGTTCAATTCCTAGATTTAACACAAACTTTTAAAAGTGGTATGACAACTAAAACTAGTCTACTCAGTCTCGAGTGGTCCAAATAAGTAGAGAGGGTTTGATTCAGACCTCAACCATAGAGCACCATGTTCTTTTATTTTAAATAATGATAGCCATTTGTTCAATTTCACATTTCACACATTGCAATTTGTCAATTTTCCATTTGCATTTTTTTTAAATGACAGTTTGATGTTTTTCAATTTCATGATATGGAAACATGGATTTTTCCATTTTCATATTTACACATTTGTCAATTTGCCATTTGCATATATTTTCTTAAATGTCCGTTTAAGGTTTTTAAATTTTGTCTATATGGAAACATGGATTTTCCATTTTGCTGTTTACAAATTTTTTATATATTTATTTTGTGTGTATGTTGAAAAACGATATTTCCAAAACAAGATTTTTTATTTTTCATTTTATGATTTTGTAAATGATTTTAATGTGAGTACTTGACCATGGCAATAATACTGTCTATCTATGTATTAGCGGAACCAGAGAGGCTTATTACTACTGCAAGTAAGAATGTTTTACAAAAAACGGCTATCTACCACTGCATTTGAAAAAAATCTATTTTCCATTCATATATAAGTGCTAATTCTCCCTCTCCCCACCCTACCTCACCGTATTTTCTCTGGTCAAACAACCAATGCTACCCCCACACACACAAGCTTTCTATATATCTCTCTCTATATATATGTTTTCTCTTGTCCACGAGATAAAAATCATGGTTGCTGGATTGTATCCTGCACTGTTTATGCGACATACCTTTGCCAGTTCATAAAACCGTTAGGTATTTCTCTACACATAACGATTTTACCACTGCTCTACCTACGCCTTTTGCTTGTTTGGCTTTCTTACAGTCTAGTATGTGATAGGAAGCATTAACTGTATGTCAAACCCAGTCCACGTTTGTAATTGTAATCTAAGTAATAATTTGAAAAGAGATATGTGTAATCAGTTTTAAACATTATCTCTGCTTTTATTTGTTTGTTTATGACATGCATATTAACCTAAAATCAAACCCTAGTCTACCTTAGTGAAAGGCTAACAGTTTAACCCCTGCGTCACCATACCCTTTTTTCTTAGTTTGATTCGTTCTAGGCCTTAGAGCTAGAAATCGAGTTAAGATCTCTAGTGAAAGAGGCACATGTGCTCACTACTATAGCACGTAATGTTTAGCTGGTACCATTAGACAACCGAAAATGATTGTATTTCTGTTAGCCAAGCATTTCTGTCATTTACCTACTGTGTGAGCTCTGCCAGGAAGACAGTTTAGTTTAGATCAAGTGTGTGTGAGTGTGTGTATAGATTATTAGCCTCAGGTATTTAAAGCTTGTTGTGTGTAGCGACCATCTTGTCCCAGTAACCACTGAGCAAGTTTTAACAGTCAACCCATAATAACTGCATAGGATAGTTGTGTGTGGTTCATGTACTTGTGTGTGCATTAGCATCATGCACTAGCTTTACCTTACCCCCTATAGGTAGAGCGTTATCCCTTTCCCTTCTGACATTACCAATGACCACATTCACCCACAAGTTTTACACTTAAACCATTGGCTTGTTTTTGATTAAGTTTGGTTCGGTTTGGTTGGGTTTGATTCAGCTTGGTTCAGTTTAGTTCAATGTAGTCACCATTTTGGATTTTAGCTATCCTCTTTAACCAATCAATTAAAGATTGTCTACTCTTATTTCTTGAATCGATAAATCAGATTTTGTATACACCATTTGTCATTTATTATCCCATACCTACAACCTATACTCTCTCTGTACTGCAGTTTGATCTGAAAACAAGTTCCAATGGTGAAAGATTTGTCAGTCACCATACATGTAGCCTACAATAATTCTTTCACTACCTAGCTATGTTTCATCACTCACTGTTAACATTTCACATGTCCATATCCGATTATAAGTTTATAAAATCTCAGGTCGATGACCTTGATGTATTGGGTATTTTTGGATAAATTCATTAGCCATGGGAAAGGGTTGACCATTCTAAGTCCTATGACACCTCACATGTTGATATCCGATTATTAGTTTATAAAATCTCAGGTCAATGACCTTGCTGTTTTGAATTCTTGAGGTAAATTCATTGGTCATTGGAAAGGGTTAACCATTCGTAGTCCTATGACACCTCACTTGACCCTCTCTACTGATAAGTTTATAAAATCTTAGGTCAATGACCTTGCTGTTTTGGGTATTTTGAGTAAATTCGTTGGTCATGGAAAAGGGTTGGCCATCCTGAGTCTTGTGACACCTCACTTGTCCCTCTCTGATTATTAGTTGATAAAATCTTAGGTTAATGACCTTGCTGTTTTTGGGTATTTTGGGTAAATTCGTTGGTCATGGAAAAGGGTTGACCATCCTGAGTCTTTAAGTCCTATGACACCTCACTTGACCCTCTTTGATTATTAGTTAGCGAGATATTAACGAAAGTGCAGTTAGGCCCTTTTGACAAAAAATGAATAATACATTCCAAAACAGGGCGTCACCCCAAGTCCAACGACCCCTCATACAAGTCCCTAGCTTTCTTAGTTCATAAGATATTAAAAAGCCGATGACCTATTAGTTTTTGGATCTTTGGTTAATTTTGTAAAAAAAAACTATCTATAAATCATTATTTAAAAAGCACGCCCTCTTACAAAAAACCCAATTGCGCATTCGTAAAACAAAAAACAAAAATGATAAATCATAGCGGCATTCAGTTGTATGCATGCACTTTATGTGGAACGAGTTTAATTTCATATTGGCATACAAACTCCCACATGTTGCACATGGAAAGCGACTTTTACCTAAAAATTATTATTTCACCCCCTAGTAGGGGTAGATTTTATTTTTGAGTGGAAATAAGTTATCCATAGGAAAGGGGTTGTCTGCCGGAGTAATTTGACTACTTGTACATGTCTCTAGCCTTATTCCCACCACTGTCAAAACAGGTTGTGACTTTTAGCTCTTATCGTGCACGTGCACATGTGTACACTTGTGTGTTAGGTCATATTACACATGAACTTGCATTTTCTCACGTATGAACCAAAACAGGATGTGACTTGTTTCACAAGGAGGACGGTAATAAGGTCATCTCACACGTGTTCACATGTATTTCGTCACTTTCCTTTCATTTCGTTATCCCATTATAGTCGTGGGGGTTAGTGAACAACGTCAGTTCAACACACACAAATGTAGTTAGGCCCTTTAATATAATTTAAATAAAATCATGAGCCAGTCCATAGGGATCAGGCCAAAGGGGCCGGTCCAAAGGGATCAGTCCAAAGGGACAAGGACTCGTCCACAAGGACTTGTCCACAAGGACTCGTCCACAATGACCTGTCCACAAGGACTTGTCCACAAGGACTCGTCCACAAGGACCTGTCAACAATAACCCATCAACAGGGGCCCGACAGCAGGGGGCTCGTCAACAATAACAGGGGCTCTCACCTCAAGGCCTAACATGCCCCTCTTTGATTATTGGTTTGCAGAACAACGTTACATTCCATATCGGCATTCAAACTCTCACATGTTGCAATTGGAAATAGAGATTCTCTAAAAAATTCAATTTCACCCTCTAGTAGGGGTAGGTTTTATTTTAGAGTGGAAATATGTTGTCCATTGGAAAGGGGGTGTTAGCCCGAGTTCAATGACACCTCATTCGTCAAAATCCGACCATGCGTTCGAGAGATATCGGGCTGCCGCCATCTTGTGAGGTGGGGAGGTGGAGGTGGCGCTAGAACCCCCACAAAACCACTACTGTGATTAGATGATTCATATTCTTCCATGAATGAAGTATACTGAGTTTTTACCGAAACATCTTGTTTGAAACGATATCCGATAGCAAATAACGTCTTAAGAGCTCTTGAATGTGAGCCAGTAATAGCGGGAGGATTTGAAATACGCGGAAGGGTTACAATGAATCTGCCTTCAGCATTGCGAACAGTGGTTTCTTTATACAACTTTTCACAGATTTCGCTGTTAGGGGGAGGAGTCGAAATAGCTTGAACATTCTCAAGATCCCAAAACCTAGTCAATTCTTGAATTAAATCAGCACCAACGAAATAACAATTTGATACAGTTTGAATGGGATTGCGATATATTTGCCCAGTAGCGATCCAACCAAAATCAGTTTTGCGGAAGAAAACATTGGAAGCAATCTTCACGTTATTGCCAAAACTACAATTATGAAGTTACAAGACCATCTCGTGCTGTAATGCATAGCTCCCATCCCTGAGGCTCTGGATTCGATTCCTGACTCTGCGAAGAAATTTAATTCTAGTTTGAGGTACTGGAATGTTATCGTTGTCATGCTAGTCACCCAACTAGTGCCGATCTCAAAGACTAGCATCACATCAGTGGTCTACATGAGTTAACTAGTTACATTACAAAGAATACAATCCACATTCAGTAAGTTGTGTTACATATTTTGCTAACGCATGTTATAATGTCTCTTGCTTTCACGTTCAAGGCTGATTTATCTATTATTATTATTATTATTATTATTATTATTATTATTAGCCATTGATAATCCCCTTAAGGCAAAGGCTTCCTCCTAGCAGGGTAGCTCGGAGATATTTCATCAGATGAGCAAGGCTAATGAATATTTACCTCAATAGCAGCTTATAACTAGTAGTACTGAACTACCTACACTCCTATTCATCTTCCTTACAAATGATCGTATTGTATTAAACCCAAATTGGACCGAGTTTACATTAACGTGAAGATTTAACAGAGCCGACGATGAGTTTAAGGATGTTTCTACGACAGTCCTCTACGAATTCCGTTGACTTGCCGCTCTCATCCACCGCTTCCCGAACTGACGCTCGTCTGACAATCTGGGCTTCCACACTGTAGTTGAGTAGGCTCACTTCGCGTGATCCATTCCCAGTACATGGCCTGCTCATGTCCATTTCAGTTTCCTGGCCCTCGTGATGACTTCCTCGAGCTCTGTCCTTATTTATCTATAATCTACTTGCATTCCAGCAAATATTCTAGGTTTTTGTCGTGTCTTTTGCTGATTTTCACCTGGGTGTACCACGTTAGGCTCATTAGCAGGCCTTTGGTACACCCTAACTGGAGTCACTCACACTAGGTCCCAAATATGAAGCACATCGTACTTCTTTGCCAGAAGATCTGACTACCTCACGTACTAACATCACAAATAGTAGTGATGTCAGCTTGTGTACAATTTTATGACGATTGTAATAACAACAAATCACAATTTCTTATAAGAGTATTTTTGATGCAACCAATACATTTAATTTAAAAGCACTTATGTTAAATATTCGCCAAATCAATACTAACAAAAAGCACTTAAATGTCTATATTTTATAGACTATTTGATGTGTACATGTTTCGAAACACGTTGGTTTCTTCATCAGCACATTAAGAGAAAACGTATCCTAAGGAGACTTAAACTAAGAAAATGGATATCCTTACAGTACGTTTTTAGCCTATTTTCATTTATGAATAAAAATAGGCTTATGAGATCACATTTTCTCCGTGTGTCTGTCTGTGTGTGCGTGTGTGATTCGTGTGTGGGTCGCCCCTCCCCCCCCGATCCCACCCCCCAATAAAATCTAAACGGCTGGAGCGATTTCAATAAAACTCGGTACGTTCATAGCACTATTTCGGACGACCCAGACCGTGCCCTTCAATTTTTTTTACGTCTCGCCAATCCAACATGGCGGCTGTGCGAACTATTTCACCTGCATTCAATATCTCCGAAACTATTACCGATATCACCCTGAAGTTTTGTATGGAGATAAAAGGAACTACCAAACGTTCACCTATGTGACTTTCGAAAACATGGTTACTACAAAACCAGCATGGCAGCCAAGCGAAGTAGCGACTTATAAATAGACGTTTCTCGCGATTTAACCAACCAAACGCAATGCAACTTGGAACAGTGTATGTTTATACACATTGTAATGCACCGACATCTAACTTCGTTCAATTTTTTACATAACCTCAAGATGGCGGCTTTGCGAAATATTTCACCGGCATTCTACATATCTAAAACTATTAACGGTATCACCCTGAAATTCTGTACGCAGATAAAGGGTACTGCTGGAAGTTCATCTATGAGACTTTCAAAAACCGGTTAACTACAAAACGAACATGGCAGCGAAGCGAAGTTGAAAGTTTTAAATAGACTTTTCTCGCGATTTAATAATCCAAACGCAATGAAACTTGGTACAGGAAATGTTTATACACTTCGTAATGCACTGGTATCTAATTTAGTTCAATTGATTACATAACCTCAAGATGGCGGCTGTGCGAATCCCAAAATTAAGTTTTTATTTCTTGTGTAGTAATCATGCGATCGAAGTGAAAGTCTGAATAAAGAACCTACGCAATAATTTTTCTCTAATGGTACATGGCTCTATGGCCTATACATTTAACAATCCAACATGGCGACCATCCAAAATATTTACATGGATCTCAATATTTACGAATCTATTAAAGCAATAAAACGGAATTTTTTAACCTATATGACTTTCAATAACCTGGTGATCACAAATCCAACATGGCGGTGACGCGAATTATAAATATTCACAAGGACGTTTCTCGCAATTTAACCATCCGAGTGCAGTGACACTTGGTACAGTAAATCCTTATACAAATGTTAATCCACTAGCATCTAATTTATTTCAATTGTTTCCATAACCTCAAGATGGCAGCTGTGCGAAATTTTACAATCTCGTTTTTACTTCTTGTATCCTAATCATGCGATTGAAGATTGAATACTACACGTACAGAATAATTTTCATGTAGCAGTAGACTACATCACTCTAAGACCTACATATATAAAAATCCAACATGGCGTCCATCCGCATTATTTAGTCGGTTCTCAATATCTACGAATCTATTATAGCAATCAAATTGAAATTGTTTATGTTGATAGTGGCAATTGGCATAAGTAGGTTATATGAAAATAGGCTCTAGTTCTTCACGGAACTACTTGTTAAGAGATAATTTAGAAAAGACATTAATAAATCCTTAAAAATACCTATGAAAAGTTTTATATAATTAAATAATCTTTTGAAAATATATATGAAATATTGTTTTATAAGCACTAGGTGTACCCAGCATGCGTTGCAATGCCAATCAAGGGAAGTTTTGGCGTTGTAACTTTGTTTGTTGAAGTGCTTTTGGATTCCCAATATTTTTTTTTCCTTTTCCGTTAACCACATCTAAACTATTGTAAAATTGATTTACTATCTCAAAAAAATCATAGGAGCGTGCTCAACAACTCACCAAAGTTTCATCGCAATGAAATAAATGGTATATGAACGCATACGGGACTTTCTTGAAACGATTCGAGCGCCATCACACATTGGTTGAATATACTCGTGCGCTAACTATTGTAAAATGGATTTACTAAGTCGAAAACCTTCCCTGGCGTGTACACAACAACTCATGAAAGTTTCATCGCAATCGGATGAATGGCATATGAACGCATACGGGATTTTGTGTAAACGATTTGCGCGCCGTCACTCATTTCTTGAATCTACTTGTGCGCCACCCATTGAAAAACGGATTTACTAAATCATACACCTTCGCAGGACTGTACTAAACTCACAAAGTTTTATCACAATCGGATGAATGGTATATGAACTCATACGGGACTTGGTTGAAACGATTCACGCGCTGTCGCTCATTAATTGAATCTACACGTGCGCTACCAATTGTAAAATGGATTTACTAAATCAAAAATCTTTGCGGGAGTGGAAACAACATTTCTCCAAATTTCATAGCAATCGCATGAATGGTATATGAACGCATACAGATTTTTTTTAAACTATACGCTCGCCGTTACTCATTTGTTGAATCTACTCGAGCGCTACCTACTGTAAAAATGATTTACTAAGTCAGAAACCTTTGCTGGAGTGCGCACAACAATTCAACCAAACCTTCCCTGAATTGTACACAACATCTCACCCAAGTTTCATCGCTATCGGACGAATGGTATATGAACGCATACGGGACTTTGTTGAAACGCTTCGCGCGTTTTCGCTCATCTGTTGAATCTACTTGTGCGCTACCTATTGTAAAATGGATTTACTAAGCCTGAAACTTTCCCTGGAGTGTACACAACGACTCACCCAAGTTTAGTAGCTATCGGACGAATGGTATATGAATGCATACGGGACTATTTTGAAACACTTCGCGCGTCGTCGCTGATTTGTTTAATCTACTCGTGCGCTACCTATTTTAAAGTGGATTTACTATAGCTGGAACCTTCCCTGACGTGTACACAACATCTCACCCAAGTTTCATCGCTATCAGACGAATAGTATATGAACGCATACGGGACTTTGTTGAAACGCTTCGCGCGTCGTCGATCATTTGTTGAATGTTCTCGTGTGCTACCTATTATAACATGGATTTACTAAGCCGGAAACCTTGCCTGTAGTGTACACAACCTCGCACCCAAGTTTCATCGCTATTGGACGAATGGTATGTGAACGCATACAGGACTTTGTTGAAACGCTTCGCCCGTCGTCACTCATTTGTAGAATCTACTCGTGCACTACCTATTGTTATGTGGATTTACTAAGCCAGAAACGTTACTTGAAGTGAACAGAACATCTCACCCAAGTTTCATCGCAATGGGATGAATGGTATATGAACGCATGTGCGACTTTCTTGAAACAAACGCACGCCATTTTGTTGAAGCTGCTCGCGCGACATATATTGTGAATTGGATTTTACTACGTCTATACCTTTTCCTGGACTGTGCACAACAACTCGCCAAAATTGTATCCCAATCGGATGAACTGTATATGAACGCATCGCCATTACGCATTTGTTTAAACTACTCCCGCGCTATCAATTGTAAAATGGATTAACTATGCCTATGGACATCCCGAAAGTGTGTACAGCAATTCACCGAAATTTGATCGCAATCGGATGAATAGTTTATGAACGCATAAAAGACGAACAGACAGACAATCCTTTTCATATATATAAGACTAGCTGAAGTACCCGTGTTTCGCTACGCGTCATAAATAAATTAAAATGAGGAGGTGACAGTTAAAACAGGGGATAGGCGAGGTGCTGCGCAGAAGGAGATTAAGAATGGAACATTTTGTCCAACTACACCGCTCGGCGTTGACCGGGTTTTATAGCACAAATTTAGGTTTTACTCGTTAACCGCTGGAGATACCTCTCGGATAGAAAATTTAATTTTAAACCTCGTATATGCCATCAAAAGTTTGCAATTTATTAGCGATCTCTTTTTATTTGAAAGGGAAATATGAAAGTTTGAAACCAAAGGGTGTAGTGACGTCATTAAAATGGTCGCTATCTTTAAATAGTGTAAAGTATTGAAATCAAAAGTAGCCTATATGTTAACCAGGTAAATCAGCTACTTCCATGTAAAATTCATGTAAATCGGACCAGTGGTACTTGCGTGATTGAGTAATACACAGCCACACACCATCTTATTTTATGCCTCGCTTCGCTCGCGTCATAGTCATGTCATATTGTTATTCAATGAAATGCAGGTTTAACCCCGTTAACACCGCTTTAGAACCTGAATATCCAAAAATCCCTCCTTAGTAGTCGTTTTCGTCAAAAAACTAACATATTCCCAAAATATCATTCTTCTAACTTTAATAGTTTTGGTTGGACGATGAGAGTGAACATCCAAAAATCCTTCCTTAGTGGACGTTTTTCTTCCAGAATTTCACCCCTCCCCATAGGCCCCTTAAATTGGATTTATGGAAAAACGTTCGAGCACCTATTTATTTTAATTATTTATTTATTCATTTATATATATTTTTAAGCTGATTGATTTCCTCCGAGTTTCAAACTCCTCGCCTATGTCGTTTAAGAGATACACGCTCCGTTAGGAATCTTTCAACCCCCACCTTTCATCCCTTTCACCTCATAATATACACCACATCGAAAAACCGTTAGACATGTGTCACCTTATTTTTAATGATTAGTGTATATGCCAAGTATCACATCCCCAAATGAAACCACTCGTGAGATATTGTTATTCAAAGAAATGCACGTTTACTCCCCTTAACACCTCTAGAGAACCTGAATATCCAAAACTCTTCCCTTAGTGGACGTTATCGACATACAACGAACATATCCCCAAAATTTCATGTTTCTATCTTCAATAATTTTGGCTGGGCGATGATGAGTGAGTGAGTCAGTCAGGACATTTTCTTTCATTTATTCTTGAGAATTTCACCCCTCCCCATGAACCCCTTAAATTGGATTTATGAATTAAACGGTCGAACACCTATTTACTTATTTTAAGCTGATTTTCTCCCCGAGTTTGATGAGTGAATAAGTGAGTCAATCAGTTATGACACTTTCTTTCCTCTTTTTTTCCCCCAGAATTTCACCCCTCCCCATGGGCCCCTTAAATTGGATTTATGAAAAAACGATCGAACACTCATTTACTACATTTTCAAGCTGATTTTTCTCCCTGAGATTCATACTTTTTGCCTCTGTCTTTTAAGAGATACTTGCTCCGTTAGGAATCCTTCAACCCTCACTTTTCACACATAACCTCATAATAAACACCACATCGAAAAACCCTGAGATATGTGTCTTCTTATTCTTAATGATG
Source organism: Meconema thalassinum (assembly GCA_946902985.2). Taxonomy (NCBI): domain Eukaryota; kingdom Metazoa; phylum Arthropoda; class Insecta; order Orthoptera; family Tettigoniidae; genus Meconema; species Meconema thalassinum. The sequence continues at coordinate 224,153,874 of OX336391.1, forward strand.
AGTTTATATGCCGAGTATCCCATCCCCAAGGAAATCAATCGGGAGATATTGTTATTCAATTAAATGCAAGTCTACCCCCTTAACACCCCTTTAGAACCTGAATATCCAAAAATCATTCCTTAGTGGACGTTTTCGACATTCATTCATTTTCATTCATTCATTTATTTGCAATGGGGGGAGTGTCCCCCGGTGGCAAATTGGATACACATAACAAATAAATAATTATACATAACAATTCAATAACAATTATTCAACAATTAAACTGGAGTATTTACACAAATAGTCAGTCTTTTCTTAAACACACCTATATGCTTGGGAAAAGGCTCTAAGACTGCGGCAGGTAGAGAGTTCCAGTTATAAATGGCACGGTTTACAAAAGAATATTTACCATAATTTGTTCGCTGTGGTCGGCCCTTAACTTTGAAAGGATGATCGCTCCTACCCATGTAAGTGGGCTTTCCCAATCGTTTGCTAAGCTCACCCCATGCTGGTTGATTTGTATACGTGTTGTACATAGCGCAGAGTCTAGATTTCATCCTCCTAGCCTCCAGTGATTCCCACCCAAGTTTCTTTAACATACGGCTCACACTGCTCCTGGGATTAAAGTCACTGAGCACAAATCTAGCGGTCTTTCTTTGTACCATTTCCAACTCATTTATGAGCCCTACTTGATATGGATCCCAAACCGCCGAGGCATATTCCAGAATAGGTCTTATAAGTGACAAATAGCCTAATTCTTTAGCAGAGGTACTACTTCCTTTTAATACCCTCATTACAAAGTGCAGGGATTTGTAAGCTTTTGAAACTACACATCCTACATGACTACTCCATTTCATATAATTCCTTACGTGAACGCCCGAATATTTGCAAGAATCTTCTTCTACAAGTATTTCCGAGCCAATGTTATATTGAAAATCCTGCCTCCGCACTTTCCCTATTTTTAAGAGACTACATTTTCTTGTGTTTATTTTCTTTTTATTTTCAATCGCCCACTTATAGACCAGGTTCAGGTCCTCTTGAAGCACTGCATTGTATTGTGAGTCATGTATCTTTCGATATATTACACAATCATCCGCAAACAATCGACAGTCACTGCGAATCCCATTTGGTAAGTCATTTATAATCGCCAAAAATAACAACGTTCCGATTACGCTGCCCTGAGGGATAACCGACGTTACGGTAATTTCATCCGAGAATATGCCTTCGACTTTCACTTTCTGTGAACGACCCGTCAAAAATTCTTGGATCCATAAAATTACTCTTCTATTAATCTTCGTCGAAGCTAACTTATGGAGTAGCATGTCATGCGGCACGACATCAAATGCCTTCGCAAAATCTATAACCACGGCGTCGACTGAAACTCCATGGTCTAACGATTCGCTAATGTCTTGAAAAAGAGATAGCATCTGACTCTCGCATGAGTAACCTTTCCGAAATCCATGTTGCCTATCATTAAACCATGATAATGTTTCCCACTGTTCCCTCATGTAGTCGCAAATGAGATGCTCCATCTGTTTTCAAACGATGGACGTAAGGCTAACCGGCCTGTAGTTGCCCAATTCAAGTCTGCTCCCTCCCTTAAATATTGGGACTACCGTAGCTCTTTTCCAGTCATCTGGGATTTGCGCATTGTTTATGGACACATTAAACATCACCTCCAAGTATCGTGCCACGGCCCTACCCCTAGTTTAAGTACTTCGCTAACAATATTATCAGGACCCTTTGATACATTGAAACGTAGTTTTTGTATTAGCTTTACAATTGCCAACTGGTTTATTTGGAACAGGGGAGCCCCTGATGCGTCGTTAAGGTCCAACACACAGTTATTGGGTTTATTGAACACACTACCGTAAAAGGCATTTAATTCATTAGCAATGGCCTGTTTCTCAGTAATTAATTTACCGTCACCGGACATTATCATCGACAAATTATTTGGATTTCCCTTTCTTCTCCTAACATAACTGTAAAATTTTCTCCACCCATCACGTCCCGAACCAAGTAAACCTTGCATATAACTGTCATGAGCAGCCCTCTTTTTTAAGACGAGCTCTCTTGATAAGGACTTAAATTTAAACATATGCTTGTCACTATCGTGTCTTTTATTGTATAATTTCCTAATTTTCCGTTTAAGACTCCTGATTTCCCGTGTGTAATACTCAGGATCGGGGTTTTGTTTCAGCAATTTAAATGGGTCAAATTTATCAATAGCGCTATTTAAAATTTTCAAAAAGTTTGTCCACAGGATATTAATGTGATTTCCTTCCGATGCCCATCCTACAAATAGCTCATTCAAATACCCCTGAAACTTGCCCTGATCCGCCCTGCGATACTGGAATATGATCTTTTTTGCTACATCAGAGTCTAATTTTGTAATGTCACCATATCTAATATTTAATTCAACCCCAGAATGGTCACTAATTCCTGGTACTTTCAGACAGTTAATATACAGCTCTACAGGCCTTACGAGATAAACATCTAAGGTATTATTGTCTCTAGTTGGGAAGTCAACTACTTGGGACCCCCCCCCCCCATAAGAATTTATTTGTAGCGCTCTGAGCTTGACTACAGCTAGTTGACTCACCAGACCAGTCTACTTTGGGGAGGTTTAAATCTCCAGCAATTATTATGCTCTTTTTCATAGCATTACCCGTACAAGTTTTATCATACAGTGTTTCGAGGAGAGAAAAGTTATCTTTCGGTGCTCTATACGCCCCTATCATCTGAAGAGGGAATTTATTTCCTGTATCCGATATTTGTACACATAACATTTCATGATCCATATCAGCCCACTTTAAGAAACTACCTATATTTTTGCGCACACAAATAAATAGCCCACCAACTCGCTTCCCCCGATCCCTTCTGTACATTTCGTAGGTCCCTTGAATTATTTCGCTACTATTTATGTCCTCATATAACCAAGATTCAGTTGCAATGACAATGTCCGGAGAATACGTCTCTACAAGATTCCAAAATTCAATTAATTTATTTCCTAAACTCTGACAATTATCCTGCAGTAATCTTAGAGTCTTACCTCCGCAGCAAATATCTCGAAATAGCTCCTTCTGTTCCCATCGGCTGGCAACCTCTGGACCTGCTGCTCCTCACAAAAGCCGGCACGAACCGATGACCCTGTCATGTAGGCTCCCTAGGTTAAAAGCACCCCGTCGATTTAGATGCAGCCCGTCTCGGGCAAAGTCACGGCCACCAATCCAGCAGTCAGCTTCTACGTACACTAAGCCCAGTTGTGCACATACCCAGTCCATGCGGTCATTTACAGTCTTAACTCGCCTTAACGGAACATCTCCCCGCCGAACAATGCCACTCATTATAATTTTTGCATTTCGAAACATGCTTTTAGCTTTTCTGCCTAGTTCGTAGAGCTCCCCCATGATGTAATCAGCTGTATCCCTCTTCTTCAAATCGTTCGCCCCAACATGTAGCAACAACACTTTAACTTTGTCACAGTCCTCTACATTTGATTGTTCCACTTGTTGGGCAAGCTGGTCAATTTTAATCCCCGGATAACACCGCACTTTCGCACCTGATTTCCTCGAGATATTCGCACTCCATCGTATCATTGAATCACCCATTATGATAACGTCATCCTCAGTTTGCTCCTGCACGCCCTCTTCCACACTGATCCCAGTAGAAAGCCGTTCAGTCACATCCTTCACCGTTTCTTCTGATTCACGAAGCTTTGCTCTAAGTTCCTGTATTATTTGATCCCTTGCTTTGATTTGCACCCTCAAACAGTCCGACGTATCACATACTTTACAAAACCAATTTCCGACATCACAATCCTCCTTCTTGACCTTAATACAGCCGAAGTGAAACCATTTCTCACATAGTCCACACTCAACACCATTCTTCAATGTTTTACTGCACGCCGAACACTTTAAAGCTGCCACTGGACCATTTGCCTGATTCACATTTGGAGTAACAGGCCCTGGATTCACTTCCACTCCACCAATAACTAGCAATGCAGCTATCACTAGGGCTATGAACCACAAGTTGCTAGGTCCCGTACGCACACACAAACACCGGAAATCCCGACTACCCTTCGCATACCACAGTCCGATCCTCGCCCGATAACACTCCAGAGAACAACCCATTTCAGCACACCTGAGAGCTCGGGAAAAACACGACCTTTCACTTTGACTGCCAACTGATACAACGAACATAGCCCCAAAATGTCATGTTTCTAACTTCAATAATTTTGGCTGGACGATGATGAGTGAGTGAGTAGTCAGGATATTTTCTTTCAATTATATTTCAGAATTTCACCCCTCTCATGAACCCCTTAAATTGGATTTATGAAAAAAAAAACGGTCGAACACCTATTTACTTAATTTTGAGCTGTTCTTGCCCCTGATATTGATGAGTGAATGAGTTAGGACACTTTCTTTCCTGTCCTTTCCCCCAGAATTTCACCCCTCTCCAAGGGCCCCTTAAATTGGATTTATGAAAAAACGGTCGAACACCTATTTACTTATATTGTAAGCTTTTTTTTGCCGACGAATTTCCAACTTCTCGCCTATGTCGTTTAAGAGATACACGCTCCGGTAAGAATCCCTCAACCCCCAACACCCCTTTCACATCATAATATACACCACATCGATAAACCCTTAGACACATGTCTGCTTATTTTTAATGATTAGTTTATATGCCGAGTATCACATCAACAAATGAAACCACTCGTGAGATATTGTTATTCAATGAAATGCAGGTTTAACCCCCTTAAGACCCTTTTAGAACCTGAATATCCAAAAATCCTCCCTTAGTGTACGGTTTTGACATACAACGAACATATACCCAAAATGCCATGTTTCTAACTTCAATATTTTTGGCTGGGCGATGATGAGTGAGTGAGTGAGTCAGGACATTTTCTTTCAATTTTTTTTCTTCAGAATTTCACCCCTCCCGATAAACCCCTTAAATTTGATTTATCAAAAAAAAAAACGAACTCATTTTTAAGCAGTTTTTCCCCCTGAATATGAAGAGTGAGTGAGCCAATCGGTTAGGACACTTTCTTTCCTGTTTTTTTTTTTTTTCCCCAGAATTTCACCCCTCCCCTTAAATTAGATTTATGGAAAAACGGTCGAACACCTATTTACTTAATTTTTAAGCTGATTTTTTCCGCTGAGTTTCAAACTCCTCGCCTATGTCGTTAAAGAGATACACACTCCGTTAGGAATCCTTAAACTCCCACCTTTCACCCCTTTCACCTCATAATATACACCACATCGAAAAACCCTCAGACACGAGTCTTCTTAATTTTTAGCCTACTTTTCACATTTTGCAAAAATGAGGAAAAAGTAGACTAATGAGATCGGGAAAATGTGTGTCTGTCTGTCTGTCTGTCCCTCTGTCTGTCTGTCTGTCTGTCCTTCTGTCTGTCTGTCTGGCTGTGTGTGTGTCCCCCTATCAACTCCCAAACGGCTGCACCAATCGAAACAAAATTTGGTAGAGGTAAAGATCTATACCTGAATATCTCTCGACCATATTTGAAAATGATGTCAGTGCTACCAACTGCTGAAAAATCGCAATTTAAATTTGAGCTCCATGTTGGATATCTTGGAAGGTATGAATGGGAGCTATTAAAAAATTGGCACACGTATAGATAAAAATATTGCAGTTTAATTTCCAGGAGGCCATACATGGCAGTGTTGCCAAAATGATTATAAGCCTGCTGATAAGTCAACATTTTAAATGCATATAATTTCCACCCTGTCAATTGGATATCAACCAAATTTCGTATGTGCTATGTGTACATAAACAGATATGGCTGAGCGTATTCTTAAGAGCCACCAGGGCTGCCAACTGTTATTAAATGCTCTCAATTTTTTTAAAATCCAAATACCAGTTTATCAGAAAGTATGCAACCGACAGCTTTAAACTATGCACACGTATAGTACCTGACATACTATATTAATTTGGAGTAACTAATATAACTCAGTGCTGCCAACATGATTCTAAGCCTGCTGATAGGTCCAATTTTAAAATGCATGTAACTTCGATATTAACTAATGGATTTGATTCAAAATTGACACAACAATAGATCATATTATTTCCGAATATTTCTGACCAATACATGTATGTCAATGTTGCCAACATGATTTTACGCGCGCTGTTAGATCCAATGTTTAACTGCATGTAACGTCCATGCTATCCATTGGACATCAATCAAATTTTGCATTCTGTACCTTAAGAGATGGAACTAAGAATATATTCAGTCACCAGGGCTGCCAACTGTAGTTCTCTATCAGGCTACATTATGCCAGGTATACAGTATTTGGTCTCTGAAAGCCAGTGTAGTTAAAAGGGACATAAAACCAATAACATTATTATTAGTATACAGTATTTCGAACTAATTAGAAATTTCGATATTACCAACTTAATTTCGTCATTATTATAGATAGATCCATATAGATTAATCGTTGGCATGAATCTTAAATTTTAAGAAAAGTAGGCTCTTTAGTTCGTCACGGAACTTCTCGTTTAATGATCAGTTTATATGCCGTGTATCACATCCCCCAATGAAACCAATCGGGAGATATTGTTATTCAATGAAATGCAGGTTTAACCCCCTTAATACCCCTTTAGAACCTGAATATACGAAAATCCTCCCATAGTAGACGGTTTGGCATACAATGAACATATCCCCAAACTGTCATGTTTCTAACTTCAATAATTTTGGCTGGGCGATGATGAGTGAGTGAGTGAGTCAGTCAGGACATTTTCTTTCAATTTCCTTTTTTCGGAATTTCACCCTTCCCCATGAACCCCTTAAATTGGATTTATGAAAAAACGGTCAAACACCTTTTTACTTATTTTTATGCTGATTTTTTTCCGCTGAGTTTCAAACTCCTCGCCTATGTCGTTTAAGAGATACACGCTCCGTTAGGAATCTTTCAACCCCCACTTTTCACCCCTTTCGCCTCATAATATACACCACATCGAAAAACCCTCAGACACGTGTCTTCTTATTTTTAATGATGAGTTTATATGCCGACTATCACATCCCCCAATGAAACCAATCGGGAGATATTGTTATTCAGTGAAATGCAGGTCTACCCCCTTAACACCCCTTTAGAACCTGGATATCCAAAAATCCTTTCTTAGTGGGCGTTTGCGGCCCTTGAGGTAGCTGCATACCAATTGAATGAATGAGTGAGTGAGTGAGTGGTATTTGACAAATATAAACAGTAGATAGTGTCAAATCTTTGTAATGCTATACTCGGTTGACAGCGCTGTGTGAGCAGTTGAGTAACTAACGGGATTTCAAGTATAGAACCTCATTTTCTATACCTGTAGTGGCGAGCGCAACTCGCATCCAGTCAGCCGTGTCTCGACTTGAGCTATGTTGCCATGGAAACGTCTTGCCTTGCCATTCCTTCATGAGTTAATTTTATGATTTGATTAGCCTGTGCTTGAGTGCAAAAGAGCCGAAATCAGAAGAATGAGAAAGACTATCGAAAATGCATGTAGCCAGCGGTTCCTTCTGGGTCCTAAACTATGTGTATGCAAACTTTGGTTGAGATTGGTGGAACTGTGTAGATTTGTATACGGAACAGACCCACCCACCCACATACAGACATTCACTTTTATATATAAGATAAGATATAAGATTACAGGGTTAATCTTCTGAAAAAGTATCTATGTTTTAGGTAGATTTCATTAGAAAGCTAACTATTGCAATGGGTACCATGTTTTGACCTCCGGAAAATTTCGACATATCTTCGCGTTTCACACCCCCTAGACCCCAAAACCACCGTCAGTTCAAAAGTTTATATATAATTTATGTATATATGTATCTATATATATATATATATATATATATACAGTGTGGTCCACCCGCCCCTTATTTTTTTTGGAGGAAGGCAACCCAACTAACGCGTATATCACAGTCATCCTAAAAACATTAGTACGTCCATTGTACAACTTTACTGTTGAGTACATCCTCGCGAATATAGTAGAAATCAATAGTGGCAGTGTTTTTTCAATGACCTCAAATATAATGCATGATTGAAACGATCAGAGCTCCGAATAACACCTTCTTACGTTTGGACAGGAAGTGTCTACGAATAGATTCAATACATGCCAGCAATACACTATGGTTCTCGGTAGCTATGGTGGCTAAATCAAGAATTGCTAGAGTAGCGTCAACGATGTCGCATTGTAGTAGGTTCGAACCTTGAACTAATACATTTTTTTTGCTTAATGTCGTTTATTGTGGATGTATTATGGACGCATATCGATCTGTTCCAACGAGTGATTTTTTATTTGGTCCTCAAAACGACCGTACTTTTCCGATGGTACGCAGCCAGATTGGACGACGACATAACGATATGTAGAACGAAAGCAAGGTATCCTGTATATTCAAGGTAGCAAGTGTTCGAAATTTTGACCACCTTTGTTTATATGAAAACTCCGACTAAATCAGACGACCCACATAACAAATAGATTTGTTATGTGGGTAGGCTCACGAATAAATACATCAGACCGAAACTATAATTTCTTTCAACGGCTTCTGTGCGAAAAGCGATTGCTATACACTTACAGTAATAGTTAGTTAGTGAGGTTTTAAGGGGCGGAACTACGAGGTCATCTGCCCCAAACATACAGTAAATACAGATAATTATAATGTTATTGGTTTTACGTCCCTTTTAACTACTCTGGCTTTTAGAGACGTCGGGGTGCCGGAATTTTGCTCCGAAGGGTATCTTCAACGTGCCAGTAAATCTACTGACACGGCTCCCTCGAATTTGTGCACTCTCAAAAGCCAGCTGACTGCGCCAGGATACGAACCTGCAACCTTGGGCACAGCAAGCGAGAACGTTACCTTTCAGCCTCGCAGCAAGGCAGTAATTACAGAACGTGTCATATTATTACTCTGGGATAAATTTTGAACTATTAAAATTCTAATTATCACGAATAGAGTCGCCTCCGTTGCGTAGTGGTCAGCGTGATTAGCTGCCACCCCGGACGTCCTGGGTTTGATTCCCGGCTCTGCCACGAAATTTGAAAAGTGATATGAGGACTGGGACGGGGTCTGCTCAGCCTCGGGTGGTCCAAATAAGTAGAGGGGTTCGATTCCCACCTCACCCATCCTCAAAGTGGTTTTCCGTGGTTTCCCACTTCGCCTTCAGGCAAATACTGGGATGTTACCTACCGTACGGCCACGGCCGCCTCCTTCCCTCTTCCTTGTCTTTCCCTCCCGATCTTCCCCTCCCTTCCCATCCGTCAAGAGGACCTTGTTCGCTTTGCAGGTGAGGCCACCTGGGCGAGGTGCTGATCCCACTTCCCCAGTTGTATCCCCCAGACGAGATGTTTCAAGCTCCAGGACACTGCCCGTAGAGGCGGTAATGATGGGATCCCTCGCCGAGTCCGTGGGAAAACCTAACATGGAGGGTAAAATCGACTAAAAATATAATAATTATAACGAATACTATCCATCCATGGTTTTGAACAGTATTTAGGGAAAATAGCCATTTAAATGAGACAAGAAAATAACTTTCCCTATCGTCTTCGTAGATAATGTGAACAAAACCAAGTTGAAATCTTGCTGTACGAGGTAGGGAGGGTATAATAAAATAGTTAAAAAGAATTTTAAAAGTCTGCCATTGGATAGTCTTGAACCCGGGATCTTCGAAAGAGCGAGCGGGCGCAATAACACTTGCACACATTTTCAACACACTCTGGAGGTTTTTGTTGCGCTTCTTATTAACGCGTATGGTAAAATATTAAATTATTACAGTTAGATCTTAAATCTTGATTGGAATGCATTCAGTACCAAGCATGTTTTCTAATTTACTTAAAGCAAGTTTCGCGACCGTTTTGCGTTATTAAGGCGAATTAACTGCAAATAATGCCCTCAACGACAGCCCTTCGGTTTTATTTCATACAACTTAGCGTACAAAATGCTAGCGTGTGATACACTTCGGTAATACAAGCGGGTATAGGCCTACTGACGAAGAGAACAGAATCATACAGGATTTTGTACCAGCGATCACAGCAGCTTCCTTGTCAGCGAGTGTCGTGTGATACAGGCCTAAAGATATGCTAAGACTATCTGTTAAAATTTAATAACAAGACAAGATATTCGGTAAAGAACGTATAGCCTACTTTCTCCTAATTGAATGGGTATTGTTATAATTCGTTGTCCTTTTCAAGGAGTATAATTGAATGTTAGTTGTAGTAGCTTCTTTAAATACAACGTGCTATACGGATATTATACATGAATATGATGTGCCCTTTGCTAGTGCTACCTCTGTAAAAAAAATCATTCAGTTCGGTTTCACCGTGTTTGAATTGATATGGGGAATCGATTTGCACACATACATGGCCGCTATCTGCGAACTATTGGGTTGATGACCTCGTAGTTCAGTCAAGAGATGCTTCCCACAAAAAGGTATGTTGTTGACAAATTTGGTAGAGATCAAATGATTAGGTTGGTCGTAATTTGATTTAAGCTTTTAACATTTCGGTGGCCGCCATTCCGTTTCGGTCAAGATGGCGGCGATATACAACATGACACTGAGGTGGCCTTTGCTAGTGCTACCTCTGTACCAAACTGCGTTCCATTCGGTTTCACCGTGTTTGAAAAGATAGGGGGAATCGATTTGCACACATACATGGCCGCCATCCGCACATTATTGGCCTGATGACCTTGTAGTGTGGTCAAAAGATTTTTTATACATAAAGGTATGTTGTTGCAAAATTTGGTAGAGATCAGATTATTAGGTTGGTCGTAATTTGATTCAAGCTTTTAACATTAGGATGGCCGCCATTACGTTTTCGTCAAGATGGCGGCAATATAAAACATGGCACTGGAGTGCCCTTCGCTAGTGCTATCTCTGTACCAAATTTCGTTCAATTCGGTTTCACCGTGTTTGAATTGATTGGGGGAATCAATTTGCACTCATACATGGCCGCCATCTGCACACTAATTGGATGATGACCTTGTAGTTCAAACAAACGACGCTCGCCATATAAGTATATGTTGTTGCAAAATTTGGTGGAGATCGGATGATTAGGTTAGTCGTAATTTGATTTAAGCTTTGAACATTTTGGAGGCCGCCATTACGTTTTCGTCAAGATGGCGGCGATATAAAATATAACACTGAGGTGTCCTTCGCTAGTGCTACCCCTGTACCAAATATCGTTCAATTCGGTTTCACCGTGTTTGAATTGATAGAGGGAATCGATTTGCACACATACATGGCCGCCATCTGCAAACTATTGGGCTGATTACCTTGTAATTTAGTCAAAAGACGCTCGCCATATAAATATATGTTGTTGAAAAATTTGGTTGAGATCGGATGATTAGGTTATTCGTAATTTGATTTAATCTTTGAACATTTGGGTGGCCGCCATTACGTTTCCGTCAAGATGGTGGCGATATAAAACATGACACTGAGGTGCCCTTTGCTAGTTCTACCTCTGTACCAAATTTCGTTCAATTAGGTTTCACCGTGTTCGAATTGATAGGGTGGGGGCAGACATTCAGAGTACATACACTCACACACACACAGACACACAGTCTCACACACACACACTCAGACACAGACAAACAATTTTGGCCCTGTGTAGATCTCATAAGTCTTCTTTCATTTTTTGCAAAAATCGAAGGTATGCTAATAATACCATGGGAAATTCTAAGGAATACGTATACTTCGATGCAAGCACTGGCGATCAGAATATCCTTCGATATGTTGTTGTTTTGTTTCATGTGAGGGGCTAGAACATCGCGGTCATTTAGCCCCATTTACTTGGGAGTGTGTGTAGAATTTGTCTGATAACCTGAGTTATTGCGGGCTTATAATGATGTGTGTATTTGCAATTACGGATTGGGAAGGAGGCGGCCATGGCCTTAAGATAGAATCCGTCCCGGAATTTGGCCGGAGTAGAAGTGGTAAACCACGGAAAACCATTTCCAGGGTGGCTGAGGTGGGAATCGAACCCACTTCTTCTCATATTTGCTTCACGAGGCTACGTGTACCCAATTTCAGCCCTCAGACAAATATTACATTTCTTGGCAAAGCTGGGAATCGAACCCGGACCTCCGGAGCGACACTTCGATATGTTATATTAATATTCATGCCAGTTTTTAAATTTTCTGCCATTACAGGTCACGTGGCATAACGTACCAGTTCGATCGTATTCTCGTAAATAAATCAGCAAAATTCAACGTATTCGTCACAAAAACACGTCGTAAGGCAATAAATGTGGCAATGTAGTTACATCCCCACTAAAATGGAATGTGAGCTTTCGTTCAAAAAAGTATGCCTACTACTGGATTCGAAGCAGACTTCAACCCGCTCGCGCCCACCACGTACGGTCAGGCTTTAATCCTCTTTTTTTTTTTTTTTTTTTTTTTTTTTTTTATTAGCTCTTTACAGAATTACAGCATTTTCAGATATGATAAATACCATACTAATACATCACAAGAAATCCAGATAGTGTCCATATTTATCGTACAATTGTCCACTTTCACTAAGCTTCCAACGCTCTTTTTGCAGGTGATACCTGAGATCCAGGAAAGAGAAATGTTGATCATTGTCCATCACGAAGTGTACATATTGGCCCATTATCCACACAATGGCAGTCTGTTTAATGTGGGGGAAGGCGGTCACCGACAAACGAACCAACTTCCTGTCATCAAGGTCATCCGAGGGCACATTTAATAGTTGACATACTTTTCCCTTACACCACAGCCACGTGGAGGCAACTCGCGTGCATGATGTGAAGCGGTGTATCGCCGTATCAGTTTGACCACATATAGTACACCATGGGTAAGCTTCAAGATGGATGGTATATCGCCGTAGAGCGGTTGGGATGAGATCGTTGAGGAAGATAAAAACTTGGGAGTGTACAGCAGAAGAAATGGACATAGCCCCAACATTTTTCCAAACAGTGGGCCAATGGACATAGAGGGTGGTAGCCTCTATTCGCGGTTTGGAGTGTACCACTTGCCGCAACATGTTATAGATACTTTTCGTCGTTGGAACAATCCCTGATGGCATTTGGCGAACAGTTTCCAGAAGGTGCTGTTGATGGTCCCTAAATATCTTCGGCAAAGCTCTATCACAACCACGGGCTGTGTTTCGAATATCTTTGTATAGCGCTTTCGTAAAAGTGTCATGTTGGGAAAGAATGGTGATATCGTTCTTGCAGAGGAGTGCACGGCATTTCATGCCATGAGCTGTTAGCCCTAGCCCGCCTTGCCGGGATGGGAGATACAACTGTTCCCGTTGTACTCGGAACAAAAATCCTTGCCATATAAACCAACCTGTATATTTTGCCAATTGGCTCTCAAACATTTTGGGAAGTGGGAAAAGTTGTGCGACATACCATATTTTAGAGAGCGCAAACACGTTGAGGACCATGACCCGTTGCACTATATTGAGGTTTCTTTGACCAAATTGGATCAGGACTCCCCTAACTTTGGCAATGACCTTAGTCCAGTTAACTTGCACTGTGTCCAGAAGCGATTGCTTCCAGGTAATGCCAAGAATTTTCACCTCATTTACTATCCGGAACCAGGGCTGTGGGGTAATCACTGAGTTAGTATTGAGCGGAAGCAAAGCAGTTTTCTGGGGGTTCGATTGTGCTCCAGAGGCGATATGGTAGAGCTGAAGGACGCTATCGATGTGGGAGATGTCTTCTTCATTGCGGATCAATATTGATACGTCATCAGCATAGGCGCACATTCCAAAAACATGTGTGGACAGTTTGTAACCCTGTAGCTTCACCTGGGTAGTCCGAATGAACGGTTCAAGGCCAATGACAAAAAGTAGCATAGAAAGGGGACATCCTTGCCTAACTGATCGTTGTATTGGAATCAGAGGGGAAAGAAAACCGTTGACGAGCACTCTAGACGTAGCATTACAATTTATCATACGAATGTAGTCAATAAGGATTTCAGGAAATTCGAAGTGGTGCAAGACCATGTACAAGTATTCATGACTGATGCGGTCGAAAGCTTTATCAAGATCTAAGGTGAGAAAACTCATTGGCTCAGTGGGGAGCATTTCGGCTTTTAGGTGTAGGTCCCGTAGTATCGCTAAGTTTGTTAACAGAGTTCTTCCAGGAATACTGCAACATTGTTCATCACCAATGATATCAGGTAGAACAGTCTTCAATCGGCATGCAAGTACTTTGGTATGGACTTTATAGTCACTGCAGAGCAGAGTAACTGGTCGGAAGTCACCAACTGCCATGGGAGAGGATGTTTTTGGTATGAGGACTATGGTACCCTCGTGATGTGATTGACAAAGAGCACGACGTTGGAGAATGGTACGCAGGACATGACAAAATTCTTTGCCAATGAGAGGCCAGAAGTGTTTATACATTTCATATGGAAGTCCATCAATGCCAGGTGAGCGGTTGTTTGGGAGTCGTTTAACCACAGAGTGAATCTCTTCATCCGTAATATCCGCGCTGAGCAGAGTTTTGTTGTCCGGAGATAGTTTGGTACTGCAAGATGACAGCAATAGGGTCACCTGCTGTGGATCAATGAGAGCCTTAGCGTAGAACCGTTGATAAAATAATGATATTTCACTACGTATAGCGTCAGGGGAGGTGACGACACTTCCAGTACTGGTGCGGAGGCGGTGGATATATTTACGTTGCCGCTCACGTTGTCCTTTGGCGATATGGTATACACTTGCACTTTCGTCCGGGAGCACTGTACTATCTTTTAAAGCCACGTTGATATGAGCGAGCGTTCGTTGCTGTAGAGACAGGAGCTTGGTTTTAACTTCCCGGATCTGGTCATATATACGCTCCCCAGCATCAGATCTTTGCTGGAGCTGGCGAAGAACTCGATAGTAAAATTCAACTGTATCCCGTCTTTCCCGACCTCGTTGGTAAGATATGTTCTTAAAGACGCGGCGGATCCCTGGTTTAACTAAAATATCCCACCAGTCTGTGCAGTCGCGAAATTTGCATTTTTGTTGGACCCATCGAATCCAGTGTTGTCTGAAAATATCTTGGCATTCCTCCTCCAGTAACAGCGAGCAATTCAGCTTCCAATAACCTCTTCCTATGTGAAATATAGGATGGGGGTAAGAGATTGTACATACGACAGCATGATGGTTAGTGAAACTGGCAGGAATCACTTCATATCGTCTAGGCTGGATAAGTTCCTGTGAAAAGTAGATGCGGTCAAGTCGTGATGAGGAGTTGTGACTTATACAGGTGTAATGGGGCAGGGGCACCCTTAAACTATCCACAGCATCAATGAGGTGTAGGGAGGTAAGAAGGGTCCTGAGAGCCGGGTTGACACCTCTGTATGGACTAGTGGAATCCTCTGGGCGTTGAATACAATTGAAATCCCCTGCAAGAATAAGTTTTTCCTTAACGTCGTGCAGATGAGGCAGTATACTCTGTTGAAAGAACATTTTCCGTTCCACACGTTTATTAGACCCGGATGGGGCATATACATTTATCAGGGTGGTATTGTTTATGTGTCCAGATATTATGCGTCCTGATGGATGACATAGCACACCTGCGAGTGGGATATCATGTCTTATGAGGAATCCGGTCCCTCTATTCGTATTACCGGTATTGATGTATTGTTTGTAGAAGGCAGATATGGGTAAACACGGTATAGCAACTTCTTGAATGAAAGCAATGTCAATGTCAGCATCTCGAAGGAATCTCTCCAACAGTTGAAATTTCAGAGGGCATTCTATTACATTGATATTCACAGTGGCCACAGTGAGAAATTGCGCCATTAAGAGAAGTATAAAAGCTGTGCTAGACATACTGGAAGGTGGACTCGAAAGAAGACACAGGTGAGAATTATCCTGGTGCACTATGTCAAATTAGGTTGAGATAGTTCCTTTTGACTGCCATTCATAGGCCGGCTGTCAGCGGTTGAGAGCGTTCGTGGGTCCCTAGATGACGTAGAAAGAAGATTTTGTTTCTTTTTCACAGCTGCGGAAACGTTTGTGGAGCCAGTTTTATTCTTCGGGGCTGGTACGGCAATCGAGGCATTTGTTTTAATCTTCTTAGAGACGTTCTCGGATCCCCGATCGACATTCTTAAGTGAGTCGGTAGGGACCAGCGAAGTCGGGGGCAGTGAAGACAAAATTTCTGTGGCAGCCTGTAGTAACGGCAGAGTTGGTTCTAAGGCTGCGATACAGGTTGCCGAGAGCACAGGGGTATTCTGTGTCTCGCAGCTCTGTTCAGGGCAAGGTACCAGTTCTGCGTCAGATGTATCCGAGGTCACTCCTGGTGTTGTCTCAGCTGACTGATCAATGAGCATGTTTTCATATGACGTTTGCTGCGTCACAACTTCCGAGTATTGTACACGTCGTTGTTGTGTAGGAGTTATACCGAGGGGAATCATTTTCTTTGGGCAGTTAATACGTAGGTGTGTGGTAGCATTGCAAATTAAACAGGTCTGTTTCTGTCCATTATACGTTATATAGCCAGAATGGCCACCAAAGGCCTCAGTGGAGGGGATATCTTGCTTGATTTCCATAGTTACGGCACGTATTCCATTATACACCGGGAACTGATAAGCAGAAGACCATTGTTCTTTCCTGACGTCACTCACAGTGCCATATTTCGACAGGACGGATTTGAAAATTTCAGGGGGTACTTCGAGTGGGACATTAAATATACGCACTGTGGTAAAATTGGAATCCGCTGTGGAGAGCTTAACATTGGTCATTTCGCCTGAATCATACTGAAATTTAATAGGATCTGCAAAAGTATTTAACAATTTCTGATAAATAGATATGGTGATTACCTTGATGTACATGGTTTTTTCGTGCGCATTTAACTGGATGGCTTCTACTTGGTCGACAGTCAACCGGAGGGTATCGCCAATCCAGCGGTGAATTTCTCCTGGTGAGGGGCGAGAACTCTGCCTGTCCCATTGGCAGCGTACGGTGTTTTTTCTCTGGTATCCGGACATGATTTTCAGCGGGGTTTTCTGGGTTTCTGGTTTTGTTGTCCTATCTGGAACACTACTTAAAAAAGTATTGTCCGAATGACACACGGAAGGTCAGTACACACGTGGAACTAAGGAAGCACCGGTATTAGGAACCGTAACCTCTTCCAATGCGGTCACACAGCGCGCACACACGTACCGCACTCGGCCACGACCAGTGACCAACGCTAACCTCTCAGCCACCAACACATGGTAAATACTGCTCGCTAAACGTGGTGTAGTTACAGTAGCCGTCCCACCTCAAACGTTAAGTCCATCTCAAAGTCTTCAATCATGATTTATGGTGTTGATTTAACTTTCTGCTATTACAGATCACGTGGCGTAAGCTATTAATTCGATCGAATTGCGTGTATGTGTGTTATTTCAAGGAGCAGTGAGTTATATGTTAGTAGAATGGGCCGTAGTATTTGGCGGGGAAAAGTTTAAGGTCGGTTTTCCTTTGCTAGACCCATGGCCCAATTACATTGCTGTCGCACAGTCAGAGCGCAGAGCAATATCGACCATCGGGAGAAATGCCGTGTTAGTTGGGTTTCATAAAACTAAATAATAAGGGGCGGGTGGACCACACTGTATATATATATATCAGTTTATTGTGGACACGATAACTGCCGCAATTTTGCACCAATCACTTTGATTTTTTTTACATAATATGTATCCCTATAAAATCTCGGTCGAGTTCGTTAATGGGCAAAATCGCTCGAAGGGGGTAAAAATGGGGGACTTTTTTTTTTTCGAAAAAGCGAAATATCACTATAACTCTCTTAATATGTTAAATATTGAATCCCTTCAAAGTTCATATTATGTGTCGGATAAGTGCCAAAAATTTATGTTTAAAACGTTTTTTGATAGCACCAACCATTGCCCAATGGGGTGGATAAAAGTGGGTTTTTCGGGAAACAATAATCATATCTCTCTTAATAGGCATTATATCAAAACCGTACAAAAAATGGACGATATTCCCCTAATAATTACCTAAAACTTTTGTCTGAAAGAATTTTTGATACAACCCACCATTACGCCAAGGGATGAGAAAAATTATTTCGGAATTAGAAGAAAATGCCAAGAGCCATCAGAGGTTACCATGACAACGCTTTTAAATTGATGAGGGATGAGCTATCAGAGGTTGCCATGACAACGAGATCACATTCAGTTTTCCATCTGACTATGTGGGAAGCGGCTTCGGTGACGTAGCCTAGCTGGTAGCATGCTGAAATTCTATGCCCAAGGTCGCGGGTTCAAAGCCGGCCGAAGTCGTCGGATTTTCAAAGAGCACTGAAAATCCCTCAGTATGCTTTCCTTCAGAGGAGAAGTGCAACGTTCGTTGCAAGTTACTGGTTTCGGTGGCATGTAGTAGCCTAGTTCACAGCTAGGTTTCGTTGACGGTATATTTGGTACCAACATTAGGAACTACTACTTGAAATTGAGCGTCTGTAGTCCTTACCTGAATTACAGACTAATACAGCCATCACAATTATCACCGTTTATCAGACAGATTCTACACACACCCAAAGTACACGGGGTTACATGACCGCGTTGTCGAAGCCCTAAACTGAAGAATCAACCAACATCTCTGCGGGAGACAAAATTTGACGTGAAGAAGTAACAGACTGTTAGATAGTTACACATCAGTTCCAAACCTTGCATAAGGACGGTGTGACCACAAGTATAAAAATGGACCCCAAATGACAAGAAGGTTATCGTCCCCCTAAGACAATAAAATGTTAAAAATATGCCTAGTAAGACGAAAGATAAGTTAATTGAGCTCCAATTACATTGTAAAGTACTTTCTCGCATTAAATGAGGTCTGATCCTTCTACGAAAACTTGCATATTTTGCCTATTATAGCCTATCCCCTAGTTTGCCCGGTGAAATCTACCTCCGCCTTCCGGCGTGCCGAGAGGATTTTTTTTTTTTTTTTTGTAAATGTTCCCCACCTGGTAAATTATTGGTTAATATGGTTCCGCTGAATATAAACAGTATCTTCATAAATAACTAGCAAAGCTTTAAAGTAGTTGAACAACGGAGATGAACTTCGTATGTAGTCAAGCCTACAGGAACTGAAACAGCCTTTGATCCTACTAAGAGCATCAAGTCTTAATTCGATGTTCGTTCAGTTCTAAAAGTTAAACATGTTGCTATTCTTGCTATTGTCCTTTCTATAGCCTATCTCTTGTTATGACAATGCTCATCAGCAACCCATAAATATTCAACACGATGTTCATATGAGCCAATACGTAGCGGCATCTCGAATCTCGAAAATATCAAAATCATAGCATCAGATCGTCATCTCGCCGCTACGCCTTCTATCTCACATGCCAACTACATTGTGATATTTATTGTACGAATATTTAATACAAATGCCAAAATATCTGTAGGTCATTCACATTTAAGCAGTCATGTAGATGATGATGATGCTTGTTGTTATAAAGTTCGGAAGAGCGAGGGCATCTGCCCCTACATCGGAGCCAAATCTAGTGATTAATTGGAGCTTATGTGGAAAAATTAAATGTTACCCATATAATTCAAAAACACCACTTGAATACGCAATATTTAGGCCTACTCTCAATAATAATTATATGCCAAATGGTGTAGGTTCAACGAATGGGAGCTTCAAGCACTTGTACTTGTTGTCATGGTAATTACATGTCGGAAGTGTGTAAACGCTAATTCCAGATATGCCCCCAGTCCTGAAACATATCCACATTAAAAATCTGTGAACCAATCTAGCATAAGAGTTAAGAATGAGTCCACATTTTTTACTAGAAAAGTAAATTTTCTTCAAGTGATCTTTTACGTCACATTGGATCGACCCTAGCCCGGAGAAAACTGACTTCTACCTCTGAAAATATCAAAACAAAAGCACCAAACTTTTGTTTACTTAGGCAACACTGAAAAAATGGCTTCAAACCCCACAATGCTCTGAAAATATCGTTGACTTACAGTGGATTATCTATATGACCACGCCAGAGATATCCGTGATCTCTAAGGAGTCTTTGAGCAGTAAGGTTGTGTTGCATATACTAAATATACCTTCCTGTCAATGTCTTTGTCAAGATGTCGGCCAAGTTGTCGGTGATGGAACATACTGTAGTTCAGGGATAGCAGTCCTCCTTCAGTTTTCTCCCTGATGAAGTAATGTCGAAGTGCTATATGCTTGCTCCTCTGCGATGTCACATGGTTATTCGCTAGTGCGATTGCCCCTTGGTTGTCGGCCAACTATGTTCTTGGCACAAGTTTACCTACTCCGGTTTCCGTCAGGAACTGTTGCAACCACGAGACTTCTTTGGTTGCCATGTGGAGAGGGCGGTTGTTTTCTGCCTCCTTGCACACCATGAGACTGCACCTCCAGCAAGCATCATGACGCACCCATTGATGACCGTCTACCCTGTCACTTGCCCAGTCAGCATCATAAAAGACTGTCACTCGTTCTCCCGTTTTCGTAAATGTCAGCCCAATGTCTTTTGTGTGCTTTACATAACGCAGGAGGTGACGAACTCCTGTCCAGTGTTCAGCTGTTGGCCACTCGTTGAACTGACTGAGGTATGTCGTCGCAAAGGCCAAGTCCGGTCTGGTTGCTCCAGTGAGATACAGTAGACACTCGAATGGTTGTCGATGTTTGGTGTCCTGACTTTGATCTGCCTCCCCAGTCACCTTTTCAAACTGCATCCCACGATCAAGAAGCGCCGATACTCCCTTAGCATCTTTTATGCCATAAGTTGCCAAGAGCTCATCGGCATAAGCTGCTTGGCTTAGGGTGAGCGATCCATCATCGGCCTGATCTACCTTCATCGATAAGATGTGGTTTGCCAGTCCCAAATCCTTCACTTCGAACAATCCAGAGATTTCCTTCTTGAACTTCTCGATACGTTCTTCGTCTTTTCCCAGCATTAGCAAGTCATCCACGTACACTCCAACTATGGTCCCCATTCTTCTCATAGTAGACGCACGGATCAGCCCTCGATCTTTGCAGTCTGGATGTCTTCAGGATTTCGTTAAGTCACAGATTCCACTCTCGACCAGATTGTTTGAGTCCATAAAATTTTCTTACAGACACACATCATTTGGTCCTCCTTCGTGGAATTCCACTGGCTTCCCCATGCAGATCGTCTCCTTCAAAGCTCCATTTAGGTATGCTGCCGTGCTATCCAGCTGATGAATCTTCCATTCCTTCTCAACTTCAACTGCCAACAGAGTCCAGATGGATTTTATTTTCACCACGGGCGAGAATGTTTCTTTGAAGTCAATAGGCTACCTTTCAGCTTGTAAATACCCACATGCCATGGGTGTGCCATCCTTGTCAAACTTCTTCCGGAACACCCACTTGCACTCCACTACTCGTCTGTCAGCTAGTCCCGAAACTACCGTCCATGTCTGATTTCTCTCCATGTCATCCAGTTCATCAAGCATGGCGGCCTTCCACATGTCCGCGTTAGGTGATTTTAGCGCTCCTTCCACTGTGATTGGGTCATCTGATGTATCATGCCTCTTGGCTAGGTTGCAAGTTAGGCACTTGAACTGTTGTTAGGCACCTTGCTTTATCACCAGTCGTTCTGACCTCCTTGGCACATGTCTGATTTCAGAACATCCACATACGCAAGCAATGTCGTCATTGACCGGTCTTGTGACTTCTCTCTCGGAAGGTGTAGCATTTTCATCATTGTTTTTCCTGTTGTCATTCGCTTGTATCCCTTCTTCGTACATCTCACCAAGTTCATCGTTGAGTTCAAGTTCAATGGTGGGGTTATCATTAATCGTCTTTGCCACCCAGTTCACCGGCTGTAATTTTGCAGGGGAAACAATGTTCATCAAATGTGACATTGCGGCGTGTAAAGATACGGTCTGTCTTCATGTCCCACAGCCTGTATACTTTAACACCATCGGGGTATCCTATCGAGATGCATTCAATCGCCTTTGGGTCCAGCTTGCTTCTTCGTCGTTGTTCGGGTTCTACACTCCAAGTCTTACAACCGTACCCCCAAAGGTGGTCCAGCTTGACCTTCTTTCCAAGCCAGAGTTCCTCAGGTGTTTGGCCATCTAATGCGCTAGATGAGCACTTGTTCCTGACGTGACAAGCAATATGTAGCACATCAGCCCAAAGAGACTTCGTTTTACCCGACACAATCAATAGGCATCTTGTCATGCCAAGCAGCGTCTGGTTCATTCTTTCAGCAGCACCATTTTGCTGAGGTGCGTCTGGGACAGTCAGCTGTCGTTGGATACCATGATTCACCAGGTAACTGTCAAATTCCCTGCTCAGGTATTCTTCTTCATTATCACTGCGTAGGATCTTGACCATTGTTCCATGAAGATACTCAGCCTCACGCCTATACTCATCAAATTTACTAAGTACCTCATTTTCTTCCTCATGGGATGCACAGCAGTATGTCGTGATTAGTCAGTCGTCTACAAATGTCACAAAGTACTTGGATCCCCCTTTATAAGTTGGTGTGATCTTGCCTACAATATCAGAAAGGATCAGCTGGAGTGGAGCAGTGGCTCTGTTCACATCGTCGGTTGGAAATGCTTTGCGTCTCAAATTTCCAAGAGTACAAGTGTCACAATTCTCCTGCTTTCTCTCATCTATGCCCAGCTTCTTCATTCATTCATTCATTTCATTCATTCGTTTATTTGCAATTGGGGGTGTGTCCCCCGGTGGCAAATTAGATATACATAACAAATAAATAATTGTACATAACAATTCACTAACAATTAAACTGGAGTATTTACACAAATAGTCAGTCTTTTCTTAAACACAGCTATATGTTTGGGAAAAGGCTCTAAGACTGCGGCAGGTAGAGAGTTCCAGTTATCAATGGCACGGTTTACGAAAGAATATTTACCATAATTTGTTCGCTGTGGTCGGCCCTTAACTTTGAAAGGGTGATCGCTCCTACCCATGTAAGTAGGCTTTTCCATACGTTTGCTAAGCTCACCCCATGCTGGTTGATTTGTATACGCGTTGTACATAGCGCAGAGTCTAGATTTCATCCTCCTAGCCACAAGTGATTCCCACCCAAGTTTCTTTAACATATGGCTCACACTGCTCCTGGGATTAAAATCACTGAGCACAAATCTAGCGGCCTTTCTTTGTACCATTTCCAACTCATTTATGAACCCTACTTGATATGGATCCCAAACCGCCAAGGCGTATTCCAGAATATGTCTTACAAGTGACAAATATCCTAATTCTTTAGCAGAGGTACTACTTCCTTTTAATACCCTCATTACAAAGTGCAGGGATTTGTAAGCTTTAGAATCTACACATTCTATATGACTACTCCATTTCATATCATTTCTTACGTGAACGCCCAAATATTTGCAAGAATCTTCTTCTACAAGTATTTCCGAGCCAATGTTATATTCAAAATCTTGCCTTCGCACTTTCCCTATTTTAAGCCTATTTTCAATTTTGAAAAAATAGGCTTATGAGATCACCTTTTGTCCGTGTGTGTGTGCGTGTGTGTGTGTGTGTGTGAGAGGTGTGTGTGTGTCCCCCCTAATAAAATCTAAACGGCTGGAGCGATTTCAATGAAACTCGGTAAGTTCATAGTGCTATTCCCGGCGACCTCGACCGTGCCCTTCAAATTTTGTTACGTCTCACCAATCCAACATGGCGGCTGTGCGAAATATTTCACTAGCATTCAATATCTCCGAAACTATTACCGATATCGCCCAGAAATTGTGCATGGTGATAAAGGGTACTACTAGAAGTTCACCTATGAGACTTTCAAAACCCTGGTGGCTACAAAACCATCATGGCGGCCAAGCGAAGTTGAGACATTTAAATAGGCTTTTCTCGCGATTTAACTATCCAAACGTAATCAAACTTGGTACAGCAATTGTTCATACACATTGTAATGCACTGGAGTCTAATTTAGTTCAATTGTTTACATAACCTCAAAATGGCGGCTGTGCAAAATATTTCACTGACATTCTATATCTCCGAAACTATTACAGATATCATTCTGCAATTTTGTACGGTGATAAAGGGTACTGATACAAGTTTACCTATATATATTTCATAAACCTGTGAAGTACGTAACGAACATGGCGACCAAGCGAATTTGAAATATTTTAATAGACTTTTCTCGTGATTTAACTCTCTGAGCGCAGTGAAATGTGGTACGGTAAATGATTTTGCAGATTGTAATGATGATGATGATGATAATTGTTGTTTTAAGGGGCCTAACATCTAGGTTATCGGCCCAAGATTGTAATGCACTGCCATCTAATTTAATTCAATTGTTTATATAACCTCAAGATGGCGGCTGTGCGAAATTTTAAAATTATGTTTTCATTTCTTGTGTCGTAATCATGCAATCGAAGTGGTAGTTTGAATAATGAATCTAGGCAATAATTGTCCTTCAATGGTACATAACTCTATGGCCTATACATATAACAATCCTAAATGGCGAGCTTCCGAAATATTTAGACGGTTCTCAATATCTATGAATCTTTTACAGCAACCAAACTGAAATTTTTTATGTTCATAGAGACTATGAACATATGTTCACCTATAGGACTTTCAGTAACCTGGTGAGCACAAATCCAACAAGGCGGCGACGCGAATTATAAATATTTAAATGGACGTTTCTCGCGAATTAACTATCCGAGTGCCGTGAAAAGTTGCACGTTAAATGCTTATACAAATGTTGATCCACTGGCATCTAATGTATTTCAATTGTTTGCATAATCACAAGATGGCTGCTGTGAGAAATTTTAAAATCTCGTTTTTACTTCTTGTGTTCTAATCATGCGATTGAAGTTTGAATACCACACGTACACAATAATCTTAATGTAATAGTACAAAAATAAAAATCCAACCTGGCGACCATCTGAAATATTTAGACGGTTCTCAGTATCTACGAATCCGTTACAGCAATTAAACTGAAATTGTGTATGTTGATAGAGGCAATTAACATGAGCAGGATATATGAAAATAGGCTGTATAGTTCTTCACGGAACTACTTGTTATTAGACTACATTTTCTTGTGTTTATTTTCATTTTATTTTCAATCGCCCACTTCATGGCCTTGTGATGGAGGTGCCTTAGTCGTCTATGCCATAAGTTGTCAGGGTTGTCTATAGCCAGTCTTGTCGATGGGGTAGACTCGTCCACAGCATACAGTCTTCTATTTCGCTTTGTTTTAAGGACGACTTCTCCATCCTTATCTGCTACAGTGGCCATGCCAACACCAAAGTTGACAGTATAGCTCATCTCTTCAATTCTTCCCACAGAAAGCAAGTTAACGCCCAGGTCCTGTATATGGAGAATATCATCTAAGGTGAAAAACAAATATTTGTCCGTCTGATCTAGTTTGATTTCATCTCGTCCAGTTTCACTGACCTTGATGGTTTCCTTATTGGCCACCTGGACCCTTGTTTCATATGGTTTGTAGTTGCTCATATTTTCTCTCTACGATGTCATGTGGTCAGTAGCTCTACTGTCAACATACCAAATAGATGAAATATGATGGTCGCCCACCTTCGCACACATTGCCCTAAGGAATGCTGTCTTTGCTTGTAGTTTCGGCTGCTGGCTCTTCGAATCTCCATTATCTTCAGGGCAATTCCTTGCAATGTGACCAAGCTTTCTACAACAGAAGCACTTCACATGGCGTCGCCGGCTGTCATTAACTTTATTTGGGTTTGCTCCTTTCCTGTCTTGTTTGGGAACTCCATCCTGCTCAAGTGGTCTCATATTGTTGTGCTTTCAGCTAGGTTTATCATGCTGCTTCGTCA
Organism: Meconema thalassinum; assembly: GCA_946902985.2. NCBI lineage: Eukaryota > Metazoa > Arthropoda > Insecta > Orthoptera > Tettigoniidae > Meconema > Meconema thalassinum. The sequence goes on from OX336391.1 coordinate 224,179,582, forward strand.
TCAGTGCCTTTGGTTCATCATCACCACTTCCTCTTTCTTCATCACGACGGATCTTTCGCTTTTCTCCAATAAGCAACCTTGACTTGACTCTTTTCGTCGTGAGGTACTCTTCGTCTTGTTCAAGGTTGAGGAATAGTGGTTCATACGTTTAAGGAAGCCCCATCAGCATCACCAATGCAACCTCTCGGTCACTGGATCCATGGCCTACACTTGTCAGTCTCCTGTGGATCTCCATCAGCCGCCCAAGGTAGCTCTTCATCTCACCTTTCTTCATAGTGATGTTGAAGAAGTCCCCTCACCAGCTGAATTATGTGCAGTAGACCATTTTTTTAGTTGATGTCCCTTAACGTTTCCCATGCCCGCTGTGCTCTGTTCTACATGTCAATGTCATCTAGGTAGTTGTCATCTACCACAAGAAACAGGAACGTTAGCGCCTTCTTGTTGGCATTGTTCTATTCATTTGCCAAAGCAGCTGTGCCAAATCCAGGGTCAACGGCTTCCCACCATTCCTTCTGCACCCGTGCTGCTTTCGCATGGATTGACCACACGTGGTAATTGTATGATGATAAATTAGGGATTTTATATTCGTCGGACATTGCCATGGTGCCTCTTGGTCAGAAAATCAAAATAGTCACATGGAAGTACTGGGTCTTCTTAAGTCGGTGTCACTTTCGATATATCGTAATTGTGAGCGTCGTCTAGTAGACTCTATTTCTGTTCAATATATCGAGCGTCACTTTCGGTTATCGAACTTACGGTCACTTAAATGGCGCGGAAGTCGTCTGCTATAATCGATTAGATATAACGGTTGCGTCGTTTGAGTGGATTTGAATATGAAATTTGCATAGATTTAATTTAGATCTGCGCGGCGCGGCGTCTCGCACTTCACCAATCTCTTGCGGGTTGATGTACGTCGTCTATCAACAACCCAGAATTTCATTTAACAGTCTTTCCACACACGATTTGTGCTAACATCGTTTCTGGCGTACCGCGTAGCTTGTTAGGCTTGCTGATTTTCCTGTCATTTAACCAAGGATGCAATTCAAAGCCGTCTTCTTTCGCTTGCAGTTTTTATACGTCTACTGGGCACATAACCTGCTAGTTCTGGTGACTTGGTGGTTAATTCTATATTGAGTTTGTATACGGAGCTCATACAAGCACGTCTTTCATTGCGGTAAAATTTCGCGGGATAGTAACATGGAACACACAAAGTAAGTTTCCGCTATCTAGCGGTGGTTATGAGCACTCACTGAACTACTAGCACTCTTGAAAATAATGGGCGCAATAGTTCTTAGCACTAACATAGGAATCTCAAGATTCGATCTAGAATTGAACATGAAACCTTTGCCTTTAACTACCAATGCCCTACCATTGAGCTATCGTGACATGAATGGAGTTGCGGCTATGTCAACACAATCACGGATGGGTATATTTTTATCATCAGAATTCAATGAGTAACGCTATGATTCATGTTCGATTATATTGTCTGCAGGGGACAAAGTGAATGCTCAACGCTGGTCGTGGGAATCATTTGTGGATCCGTATGTTGTTTCACAGTGTTAGTGCGTCCTCAGCAGCCATAGTGGTTGTTAGTTTATCGGCTTGGGGCATTTTGAATATATTTCCTGTGTATCTGGGTGTGTGGTGGACTTTATATTTATGTATTTACTAGCAGAAGTACCCGTTCTTCGAACGGTGTTCGTTGTTAACACCAGACACTATCAATTGAGCTACTGTTGCATTGGTTAGAATGTAGAAAGAGCAATAATTTTTTTCAAATCATATTCAAAATTAGCCCCGCGGTTTGTCATTCCTTCAAGTTTATCAGAACCAAGTTAGTTTTCTGGGAATATCACACACACTGTTAATTTAAGGCCCTTAAAATGTAGTTTTCGGAGACCCTTTATAGATTCCCGAATTTTGTGTCTCACATTGAGAAGCGCAACATATGCTTCGGTCGTCCTTCTAGGATAATTTTTATATTTCGCCTATTTTAGCATGTATTGAGAAGTTTTTCTCTATATCCACCCTTCTACTGTATGAAAAGTACGGTGAAGAGTTTTATAAATGATTGGTGTATTGACTCTCATGGTTACCATACCTAATTTTACGATGCACCAAGCATCCGAACACGAGTTATAGGCGTAGGCTACATAAAGATACTCAGAAAGACAGACAGACAATTCTATTGTCTACAACATATTACCCAGATACCGGGTGAGTTAGCCGAGGTCGTTACGGCATGACTGCTGGCAGTCGCTCACATCCGGGAGGCGAGGAGGTTCGAATCCCCCCGCCGGCAACCTTGAAGATGGTCTTCTGTGGTTTCCCATCTTCCTTCCAGGCAAATGCCGGGGTTGGTCCCTAAGTATAGGCCACATTCGCTACCTTCCAATTCCTAGCCCTTACATTCCAACTTCCCCCCAACGGTACTTGTAGCTCACCCATTGGGTGTCCGTCTCGAAGCAGCTACAAAACTGGTGAGCCGAACATGTCCTCGGACACTCCCGGCACTAAAAGCCATACGCTAAAAAAATACCCAGATATCCAAATATGGGTATATCTGCCACACAGTATCAAACAAAATCATCCACACGATGAACCCGTCTGTCGACAAAAAAAAAAAAATGTGCTCTCAGACTAAATTCACCTAACGTGTACTTCCTGACGTGAAATAGAATTGAAAGCCTTGTAGACGAAGCGCAATACACGTCACATAAAAACTGACCCTCTACGTTGTGTTAGGTGCCCATACACAGGAAGACCCCTTTCATAAATTATAAAGGCTTGTGGTGCATGAAAATTCAGGTTCTTTAGCCTCAAATTGCACAAATTCCTAAAAGCCGCAAAAAATGCTGGTTTAATTCAAGAATTTTTGAAAATAATGTTGTTGTTTGGTGATATAATAGACCTTCTGTACTATATGTCGAACGTGAAAATTGCTTGAAAAAATTCTAGGTTACCACTTGACCCCCTTAATTGCATTGATGAATTGTACAGTCTACGTTAGTTCCGTGACAACCTTATAGCCATTTGCAAACTTTCACAGAAATTAATAAATGGAGTGACATCGCTTCTTACAGAAATAGAAGGAAAGTTGTAAGCCACCCCTTTAGATAATATTCTCATGGTTACCGATTTGCATTCCTTCATTAGTTTGTTAAATTAAATTAAATTAGTTTTCGGGGAATATTTCAGAAACTGTTGGATTTAGAGCCTTATAATGTAGTTTTCGAGGACCCTTTAGGGCCCCCGAGTTTTGTTTCTGGCACCGAGGGGATTTGTCTCGTCGTTGTACGCCATAATATAATACTAATAATAATATAGTATAGGGAGAAATTATAACACCTATTTTTTTAATTATTAATGCAGCCAAAGGCCATGTATTTTTCTTTTCAGGACGGGTCAGGGAAGGGATATTATCAGAGAAAGAAGCATTCAATCACGCATGAGCAAAATGGAAATAGCCTACAATTTAACTAAGGACATCTATAAGAAAAGGTCAATATCCTTGAACGCAAAATTAAAACATTACTGCAGTGTCATCCGTCCGGAAGTCTTGCACGCTTCTGAATGCCTCACGATGAACAAAAAAGGCTTGGTCGAGAAACTGGAGGCCAAAGAAAGGAAATTTTTGAGAAAGATATTGGGTTCCATCAAAGACAATGGGGAATACAGAAGATGGCATAACCATGAACTATATACTCATGTGGAGAAGATAAGTAACGTCATCAGGAAGAGAAGGATACCATTTTTTGGGCATGTGAAACGAATGAGCCCAGCGAGACAGACCAACCGCAACATAACTTACTTTCAGGAGAGGAAAACAAAATGGGCCTGATTCATTGAACTGAATAAAGATCTGAAAGAAGTGGGGATTACACCAATAGACATTCAGGAGCGCGCCCCACTCAAAAGGAAACTTCAAACTTGCAAAGGTTTCCAAGAAAAACCGAAGCTGAAAACGGGAAAGATTTGGTCCCAGGAACGGAAGGAAGTCCACCGAGAACGAATGCGGGCGTACTGGGCAAACATCAAAGCCAGTAGGAGACAGATGGAATGACGCGGTCCATAGATGGCCTATACGAAATGAATGAATGAATAATATGGGGATAGGAATATAATAGACCTGCCGTACCACACCCGCAGGTGTAAATCGCGTGAAAAAATTCTAGAGTACCCCTTGATCCCCTTAAGCGCATTATACGTATTGATGAATGTTACGGCTTAATTTGGTTCCGTGATAACCTAGCCTTTTGCAAACTTTCACACTAATGTAATTAATGGAACTGCATTGCGTCTTACAGAAATAGATGGACCTCTGAGAATATGTTGCCATGGTTACTGGCTTGCATTCGTTCATTAGTTTATTAAATGAAATTAGTTTTCTGGGAATATCTAAAAAACGGTTGGTCTTAAGGCCTTAAAATGTGGTTTTCGGGTACCCGAGTTTTGTCTCTCACATTGAGGGGCTGAAAATGAGCTTTGTCTCGTCCTTCTACGCCTATTTCAGCATGTATTTTTAAGGGGGTAGGCCCCCTTATATGAGGGGTACGGAGAAGAGTTGTTGTTGTTTGAGTCTTCAGTCTTTTGACTGGTTTGATGCAGCTCTCCATGCCTCCCTGTCCTGAGCTAATCGTTTCATCTCTACATAGCTACCACACCCTACATCCGAGGCAATCTGTTTAACATATTCTAACCTTGGTCTACCCCTACAGTTCTTGTCCTCGACCCTTCCTTCCATAACTAAGCTTGCTATTCCTGGATGTCTTAGTATGTGTCCTACCAACCTATCTCTTCTCTTCATTAGCAGTCGCCAGAAACATCTCTCCTCTCCCACTCGTCTTAATACCTCTTTGTTTGTAACCCTATCTACCCATCTGATCTTCATCATTCTCCTGTAACAGCACATTTCAAATGCTTCAATTCTCCTCTTTTCTGCTACACCAATAGTCCAAGTTTCACTTCCATAGAGCGCCACGCTCCAGACAAAGGCTTTCAAAAATGACTTCCTAATACCTAAATCTATATTCGATGTCAGCAGATTCCTTTTTTGTAGAAATGCTTTCTTTGCCTGAGCCAACCTACTTTTTATATCCTCTTTGCTTCGTCCATCACTAGTTATTCTGCTTCCTAAGTAACAGAAGTCTCCTACTTCCATCAGCTTTTCACCTGCCAATTTGATCTCCATAGAGGTTTCTGATTTATTTCGGCTGCATTCCAGTATTTTTGTTTTACATTTATTAATTTTCATCATGAATTCTTTCCGTAAGACGGAGTCCATACCATTCAAAAACTCATTCAAATCCTCAGGCTTGTCGGCCAAGATGACGATGTCATCAGCAAATCTCAGAGTTGAAATTATTTCTCCTTGAATCTTCACTCCCACTTTACATTTTTTCTCTAATTTCCTTCATTGCTTGTTCAATGTAAAGATTGAAAAGTATGGGTGATAAGTTGCAGCCTTGCCTTACACCTTTCTGAATACCAGCTTCTCTCTCATGTCCTTGAACTCGAATGACTGCTGTCTGGTTTCTGTATAGATTGTATAACACCCTCCTATCCCTGTACTTTATTCCAATCGATTTCAAAATGTCAAACAATTTAGTCCAATCAACGTTATCAAAAGCCTTTTCTAGGTCTACAAATGCCATGAACGTTCTCTTATCTTTCCTTATTCTACCTTCCAAAATCAGCCTAAGACTTAGTACAGCTTCCCTTGTTCCTACATTTCTCCTGAAACCAAACTGGTCTTCACCCAACTCCGTTTCTATCTGGCTTTCAATCCTCTTGTAAATTATTCTAGACAGGATCTTTGAAGCATGAGTAATCAAGCTGATTGTACGGTAATCTTCACATCTGTCAGCTCCCACTTTCTTTGGTATAGGGATGATTACATTCTTCTTGAAATCAGGGGGTACCTCACCTGTCTCATAAATCCTACACACCAAGTGAAATAACCTGATCAGACCTTCATCTCCTATGCAGCGTAGGAACTCAATCGGTATATCATCTATGCCTGGTGCTTTGTTCCTGCTTAAGTCTTCCAAAGCTCTATCAAATTTTGATCTCAATATTAAATCTCCTTTCGCACCCTCATCAATTTCCTCCTCCCTTTCCATTACATGATTCTCAATCTCCTTTCCCTTATACAAACTCTCTATGTAAGCTTTCCATCTCTCAACCTTTTCTTCCCTATCTGTTAGAGGCTTTCCATTTGTGTCCTTAATATTACAGCACTTAGTCTTCTTTTCCCCAAAAGTATTCTTAATCCTTCGATAAGCTGTGTCTACTTTTCCTAATTTCAGACAATTTTCTATACCTGCCCATTTCTCTTTCAACCATTCTTCTTTCGCTTCCTTGCACTTCTTGTTAACCTCATTTCTCAGACGTCTGTATTCTGCTTTCCCCTTTTCATCTCTTACATTCTTGTGTTTCCGCCTTTCATCCATCAATTCTAGTATATCCTGAGTGATCCACGGTTTTCTACCTATTCTTTCTTTCCTACCAATGTTTTCTTCTGCGGATTTTGTTATTTCATTCTTCAAAAGTGCCCATTCGTCTGCAATTGAAGTTTGTTTAGGGTTTTTCATTAGTCCTTCCTTTATACTCTTCTTGAATCTTTCGTTTACATCCTTCTCTTTCAGTCTGTCTATTGCCCACCTTTTTGGCTTTTGACTTTTCTTCAGTTTCTTCAACTTTAATCTGCATTTCATTACAACCAGATTGTGGTCAGAGTTTATGTCAGCACCAGGATATATTTTACAATCCAAAATCTGGTTTCGAAACCTCTGCTTGACCATAATGAAGTCGATTTGGTAACGCCCTGTATCTCCTGGTCTCATCCATGTGTATATTCTTCTATTGTGGTTATTGAATAAGGTGTTAGCTATGACCAACTCATGCTCGGTGCAGAATTCTACCAGCCTGCTTCCTCGATCATTCCTTTCACCTAATCCGAAATCTCCTACTATCTTCCCTTCTCTCCCTTTTCCTACCACAGCATTCCAATCTCCCATTACTATAACATTTTCATCACCCTTGATATACCTCAGAATTTCGTCTATTTCTTCGTAGACCTTTTCAACATCCTCATCATCAGCTTGACTGGTAGGCATATAGACTTGTACCACTGTGGTGCAGGTAGGTTTAGTATTGATTTTTGCTACAATAATCCGTTCACTATATTGCTCATAATATTCCACCCGCTGTCCAAGTTTCCTACTCAATATGAGGCCAACCCCTGCTTGGCCATTGTTTGATTTAGTGCCAATGACCCTATAGTCTCCTGACCAAAAGTCCTGTTCGTCCTGCCAGCGCATTTCACTAATCCCAACCAAATCCAACCTCAACCTATCCATTTCCCTTACTAAGTTTTCTAACCTTCCATTTCCTAGCAGACTTCTAACATTCCACGCTCCGATCCGTAGAATGTCAGATTTCCTCTTTGTCACTTCTGTGATGTTAACCCCCTCTCGAGTAGTCCCCACCCGGAGATCCGAACGGGGGACTAGTTTACCTCCGGATTGAAATTTTACAAGGGAGGAGGCCATCATCACATGTAATTATGCATAGAGAGGTGCATATCCTCGGGAATAGCATACGGCTGTAGTTTCCCGTAGAAGAGTTATATCAATGATAAGTTTCGTGCCTCTGATGGATATCAGTACCAAATTTTACGTTGATACACCCAGCCGTTCTCGAGTTATAAGGGAACAAATTTGTCCACAGACGAACAAACAAACAAACAAACAGACAGACAGACAGACAAAAAATCGGGCGCATCCATCATAAAACAGTCTGAAACGTGTAAACAACTCAAATTTCCGTAGAAATTCAGAGAAAAACAGACAAACTTTCATTTTTAGCCTATTTTCAATTTTGAAAAAATAGGCTTATGAGATCACCTTTTGTCCGTGTGTGTGTGCGCGTGTGTGTGTGTGTGTGTGTGTGTGTGTGTGTGTGTGTGTGTGCGTGTGTGTGTGATTCGTGTGTGTGTCCCCCCCTAATAAAATCGAAACGGCTGGAGCGATATCAATGAAACTCGGAAAGTTCATAGCACTATTCCCGGCAACCTCGACCGTGCCCTTCAAATTTTGTTAAGTCTCTCCAATCCAACATGGCGGCTGTGCGAATTATTTCACTAGCATTCAATATCTCCGAAACTATTACCGATATCGCCCTGAAATTGTGTACGGTGATAAGGGGCACTACTAGAAGTTCACTTATGAGACTTTCAAAAACCTGGTGACAACAAAACCAACATGTCGGCCAAGCGAAGTTGAGACATTTAAATAGACTTTTCTCGCGATTTAACTATCTAAATGTAATGAAACTTGGTACAGCAAATGTTTATACACATTGTAATGCACTGGAGTCTAATTTAGTTCAATTGTTTACATAACCTCAAAATGGCGGCTGTGCGAAATATTTCACTGACATTCTATATCTCCGAAAATATTACAGATATCACCCTGCAATTTTGTACGGTGATAAAGGGTACTGATACAGGTATACCTATGTATATTTCATAAACCTGTAAAGTACGAAACGAACATGGCGACCAAGCGAATTTAAAATATTTTAATAGACTTTTCTCGTGATTTAACTCTCTGAGCGCAGTGAAATGTGGTACAGTAATTGATTTTGCAGATTGTAATGCACTGCCATCTAATTTAATTCAATTGCTTACATAACCTCAAGATGGCGGCTGTGCGAAATTTTTAAATTAAGTTTTAATTTCTTGTGTCGTAATCATGCGATCGAAGTGAAAGTTTGAATAATGAACCTAGGCAATAATTTTCCTTGAATGGTACATAACTCTATGGCCTATACACATAACACTCCTAAATGGTGAGCTCCCGAAATATTTAGACGGTTCTCAATATCTATGAATCTTTTACAGCAACCAAACTGATTTTTTTTATGTTCATAGAGACTATGAACATATGTTCACCTATAGGACTTTCAGGAACCTGGTGAGCACAAATCCAACATGGCGGTGACGCGAAGTATAAATATTTAAATGGACGTTTCTCGCGAATTAACTATCCGAGTGCCGTGAAACGTTGCACGTTAAATGCTTATACAAATGTTGATCCACTGGCATCTAATTTATTTCAATGGTTTGCATTATCACAAGATGGCTGCTGTGCGTAATTTTAAAATCTCGTTTTTACTTCTTGTTGTCTAATCATGCGATTGAAGTTTGAATACCACACGTACACAATAATCTTATTGTAATAGTACAAAAATAAAAATCCAACCTGGCGACCATCTGAAATATTTAGACGGTTCTCAATATCTACGAATCTGTTACAGCAATTAAACTGAAATTGTGTATGTTGATTGTGGCAGTTAACATAAGTAGGATATATGAAAATAGGCTGTATAGTTCTTCACGGAACTACTTGTTATATATAGAGAGATGTGTACTGCACCGCTCGGTGTTGACCGTGTTTTATTGCACAAATTTGGGTTTCACTCGCTAACCGTTGGAGATATACGAAAAGTGATAAGGACTTTTCGGATAGAAAATTAAAAGTTAAAGCTCATGTATGCCATCAAAAGTTTGCTATTTCTTAGCGTTCTCTTTTTATTTGAAATGGAAATATGAAATTATGAAACCAAAGGGTGTAGTGACGTCACTAAATGGTCGCCATTTTTTAATAGTGAAAACTTTCGAAATCAAAAGTATCCTATATGTAAACCTGATAAATCAGCTATATCCATGCAAAATTTCATTTCAATCGGACCAGTGGTTCTTGCGTTATTGAGTAACACACAGACAGACAGACAGACAGACACACACCATCTCATTTTTATATATTAGTATGATGTATTTATTTAGATAGTTAGTTAGTTAGATAGTTATTTACAGTGTTACAGTTACGCAAAATGTTGTAGTGACAAGATATTTTCAGATTTCGTGACGACCTGTTCTGCTATGCTCACTAAACATTTAGTTGTTGTTGACGATTTATTTAGGGTTTAGTGCCATCGTGGTCATTTAGCCCCGTGCACCTGAATGTTTGTAGGATTTGTCTCATAACCTGTGTTATTGTGATGTCTATAGTGGTGAGTTTGTTTGAGACAAGGAAGAAAGCTGCCTTGGCGTTTAGTTAGGAACTATCCCTCCATTTGCATGGAGTAGAAGTGGTAAACCAAGGAAAACCACTTCTAAGATGGTTGAAGTGGGAATGGAACCCATCTCTTCTCAGTTCCAACCCTCAGACCAGAATTAACTGTAACTCGGACATCAGGAGTGGTAGTAAAGAATGCTAAATATTTATGGTCAATAATTGGTGTATGTGCACGGGACATGAGATAAGATACCTTCCAGGCATTAGCCTCGATGTGGTGAAAAACACCTGAATAAACCACATTAAGGATGGCCACTTGGGCTTGCAGTCGTGGAAAGTAATTTACTAAACTACTGGGTATATTTTTATTATCAGAGTTCTATGAGTGACGCTGTGATTCGTGTTTGATTATATTGCCTGCAGGGGACAAAGTGGATGCGTCTTTGTGGGCACGGGGACAACCAGACTACGTTAACCAACACTGTGGTGGTGCCAGGTGGAATGGAGAGCTGCATGATGTATCGTGTAGCATGAAGAGCGCCTACGTCTGCGAGTTCCAGATTGACGACATATCCGGTAAAATACAGCCATACCTGAAGGAAATCTCAGACGGTTGAAGACATTTAAACTAACATTATTTTCTATATCCATCAAATTAAGATTAACAACAAGGAGACGTGGGTCGTAAAGCTGTTTTAGCATACTAGCCTATAATTTTAATATTATCATCATTATTGTTAAAGTAGGGGAGAGTCTGATAAAACAGGGAAGTCTGATGAAACGGGGTAATGGACAAACATTTATATAAATAAACAATTTACGGTTACGCTTTTTTTTTAAATTATTTTCTTCATTGCCATTTGTAAGTAGATATATTATACTACTAGTCATTAAAAATTTAACTCATTATTACAACAAGTTCATGAGATATGCCACTTTGTTTATTAAGTACCCTGTTTTGACCGACTCTCCCCTACCTTCTTGCTCTTCTTTAGTGACGTTAGGATATTGTCCCGTAGATGCATAAGATAATCCGGTGAATCTGAACGAACACTATTTTATTTAGAAATAACTCCACCTTTCGTGCTTTAAACCAAGTAAACCCTTACTCGTAACGAAAATGAGAAAATGAATGCAAACAGGAAGGAATTATTTGGGAGATATGTTATAGGAAGATGAGGCACCATGTTCTATTTCACAACAAACCAAGTCCTCAAAGTAGGCAATTTTGTAGGGTCCTATCCCATCTTAAGGACCTGTTGCAAGCATATATGGATATTATTTAGGCTGTGGCAGAGGGATTAAATGGCCTGCAATAGTAATGAGAACAGTTCCAGAATCCATAACATACACCACTTTTATAAGTCATTCCAGACTCAGTACCTTAAAACTTTGTTAGTTACAACTTCTGCAAGGAGATGCCACGTGCAACGATGTTCATACTGACGCACTTTGTAGCAAGTCAGTCGCGAACACACATGCGAAAGCGTAAAACATGTGCAACCAACGGCTCAGATAAGTAACTACTAGGTTATTCAGCTAAGAGGGCCTACTCAAACATCTGCAGAACCGTTTAAGATATCGGCATTCTATTTTCCGTAAAGACGCGCACAGTTAGCAACTCCTGTGGGGTCCACGCACTGAAACCATGAGCCCGCTGATGAGCCTATCTTGGTGTTCCTCGGCAAAACCGCGCACAAGACAGGGAATAAATCTAGACAAATTGTTGAGTTTTAATTCCTTGGAAGTGAAAGCCAATATACTAATAATTATCAACTTTAGCCGTCTCAAACTTCATTTATGAGCTCAAGGGCACTCGAGGGAAATTCGTTTCGCCTTCTTTTATTTCCCTTATACTTATTCATATTTTGGTCCACGCCTTCCTCTAGTATTTACAGGAGAGACAAAGAACGGGTTTCCTTCCAAACGGGAGTCAAGTTCTACCGTTTAAAACTCCAGATAAATCGAGTCCATATCCTTGTATCACTCTCGTATTAATTGCTAATGGTTCAGATATTTTCCCTAAGAATTCAAAACTATTATGACACCTGCTCTAGTCTGAGGGGAGTGAATATGGCGCACCCTGGATAGTGCAACACACTCAAGGCTATGGGAGTTGGTGACCCCGTGGGATACTTAGAATGAGTCCGTAGTTTTTCTCTTTTTCCTGCGCCTTAAGGGTGAACCCTCTCCTCTTTCCCTTTATTATCGGCCTTTCATTGCTCTATGTCCTTCTAATTCCTCAATCCTTGTCCTTCAAGAGTTGAGGGTATTTCACTTCGGCGTCTTTTCTTGAACTATTAGGTAGATTTCATTAGAAAGCTAACTATTGCAATGGGTCCCATGTTTCGACTTCCGGAAAATTTCGACATATCTTCGCGTTTCACATCCCCCAGACCCCAAAACCACCGTCAGTTCAAAAGTTTATACATAATTTATGTATGTATATATATATATGTATATATATGTATATCTTTATATATATAATTCTTCGACACGTGTGTATGTGACTGAACTCCTCCTAAACGACTGAACCGATTTTGATGAAATTTTATATGTATGTTAGGGTGGGTCCATGTATGGTTTAGATTCACAATTTGACCAGGTAGGTGGAATTTTAGAATCTTAGAACCACAATTAACACACAATTTTAGAACCAGAATATACAGTCATAAACAGTCGTCATGGAAACCGCTAGCTTTAGTGAAAATTGATGCTTTTGGACTGTTTGTCTCTGCACGTAGAGCCACCTGGTCACAACCTGTGCAAGTACCGCCATAGCATACACTCCACCCGTGGCGGAATGTTGTGTTTTATACCAAAGGTGGCAGTGATGTCGAATTCTACTTTTTGTCTCTGCACGTTAGAGCGTTTCGAAGTCCCGTATGCGTTCATATACCATTCATCCGATTGTTATGAATCTTGGGTGAGATGTTGAGTGCACTCCTAGGAAGGTGTTTGGCTTAGTAAATCCATGTTACAATAGATAGCGCACGACTAGATTCAACAAATGAGCGAGCGACAACGCGCGAAGCGTTTCAAAAAGGTTCCGTATGCGTTCAAATACCATTCGTCCGATAGCGATGAAACTTGGGTGAGTTGTTGTGTACACTCCAGGGAAGGCTTCTGGCTTAGTAAATTCATTTTACAATTGGTAGCGCACGAGAAGATACAACAAATATGCGACGACGCGCGAAACGTTTCAACAAAATCCCGTATAAGTTTATATACCATTCATCGACTGCGATGAAACTTTGATGAGCTGTTATGTACACTTACGTGAAGGTTTCTAACTTAGTAAATCCATTTCACAGGAGGTTAAGCACGAGTAGATTCAACAAATGAGCGACGACGCGCGAAGCGTTTCAACAAGGTCCCGTATGCGTTCAAATACCATTCGTCCGATAGCGATGAAACTTGAGTGAAATGTTGTGTACACTCCAGGGAAGGCTTCTGGCTTAGTAAATCAATTTTACAATAGGTAGCGCACGACTAGATTCAACAAATGAGTGACGACGCGCGAAGCGTTTCAACAAAATCCATATACCATTCATCGATTGAGATGAAACTTTGATGAGTTGTTGTGTACACTTACGTGAAGGTTTCTAACAAAGTAAATCCATTTCACAGGCGGTTGCGCACGAGTAGATTCAACAAATGAGCGACGACGCACGAAGCGTTTCAACAAGGACCCGTATGCGTTCAAATACCATTCGTCCGATAGCGATGAAACTTGGGGGAGATGTTGTGTACACTCCAGGGTAGGCTTCTGGATTTGTAAATCCATTTTACAATAGGTAGAGCACGAGGAGATTCAACAAATGAGCAACGACGCACGAACGTTTTAACAAAGTCCCGTATGCGTTCATATACCATTCATCCGATTGCAATGAAACTTGGGTGAGATGTTGTGTACACTCACGTGAGGGTTTCTAAGTTAGTAAATCCATTTCACAGGAGGTTGCGCACGAGTAGATTCAACAAATGAGCGACGGCGCGCGAAGCGTTTCAATAAGGTCCCGTATGCGTTCAAATACCATTCGTCCGATGACGATGAAACTTGGGTGAGATGATAAGTACACCCTACGGAAGTTTTCTGGCTTAATAAATCAATTTTACAATAGGTAGCGCACGAGAAGATTCAACATATTAGTGACGGCACGCGAATCATTTCAACAATGTACCGTATGCGTCCATATACCATTTATCCGATTGCGATGAAACTTTGGTGAATTGTTGTGTACACTCCAGTAAAGGTTTCTGGCTTAGTAAATTTATTTTACTATAGATAGCGCACGAGGAGATTCAACAAATGTGCGAAGGCGCGCGAATCGTTTCAACAAAGTCCTGTATGCATTCATATACCATTTATCCGATTGCGATGAAACTTTGGTGAATTGTTGTGTACACTCCAGGAAAGGTTTCTGGCTTAGTAAATCCAGTTTTTAATAAGTAGCGCACGAGTAGATTCAACAAATGAGCGATGGCGCGCGAATCGTTTCCACAATGTCCCGTATGCGGTCATATATCATTCATCCGATTGCGATCAAACCTTGGTGAATCATTGAGTACACCCCAGAGAAGGTTTCAGGCTTAGTAAATCTATTTTAAAATAGGTAGCGCAAGAGTAGATTCAACAAATGAGTGACGGCACACGAATCGTTTAAAAAAAATCCCGTATGCGTTCATATGTCATTCATCCGATTCCGATGAAGCTTTGATGAGTTGTTGTGTACACGCCAGGGAAGGTGTTCAACTTGGTAAATCCATTTTACAATATTGGTAGCGCAGGAGTAGATGTAACAAATGAGTGACGACGCGCGAAGCGTTCCAATAAAATCCCGTATGCGTTCATATACTATTCATCGATTGCGATGAAACTTTGATGGGTTGTTGTGTACACTTACGTGAAGCTTTCTAACTTAGTAAATCCATTTCACAGTTGGTGGAGCACGAGTATATTCAACAAATGAGTGACATCGCACGAATCATTTAAACAAAATCCCGTATGCGTTATATGCCATTTATCCGATTGCGATGAAACTTTGGAGAGTTGTTGTGCACGCTCCCACGAATGTTTCTAGATTAGTTAATTCATTTCACTATAGTTTAGAGGCAGTTAACAGAAATTGAAAAAAAAAAATGTGTATCCAAAAGCACTTCCAGAAACAAAGTTACAACACTTTCTTTGATTGGCAGGACAACGTCTGCCGGGTCAGCTAGTATATACACACATCAAAAAAAGTTTTGCATCACCTCGGTTCCAAGAGTTCCGGAACCTTTAAATACAAAGGGAATAGAGATCAACACAAACAACATTTCAGCTCGTTTTATTGCTCATGAGACCCACACATTGCATGTTGTACCATCATACAGCTAGACTTTCAGCATTTGTGGTCCAGATTGCAGTACACACCACTACCTCTAATACCCAGTAGCACGTCCTCTTGCATTGATGCATGCCTGTATTCGTCGTGGCATACTATCCACAAGTTCATCAAGACACTGTTGGTCCAAATTGTCCCACTCCTCAACGACAATTCGGCGTAAATCTCTCAGAGTGGTTGGTGGGTCAAGACGTCCATAAACAGCCCTTTTCAACATATCCCAGGCATGTTCGATAGGGTTCATGTCTGGCGAACATGCTGGCCACTGTAGTCGAGCGATGTCGTTATCTTGAAGGAACGCATTCACAAGATGTGCACGATGAGGTCGAGAATTGTCGTCCATGAAGACAAATGCCTCTCCAATATTCTGCCGATATGGGTGCACTATGGGTCGGAGGATGTCATTCAGGTATCGTAAAGCCGTTTCGGAGCCTTCCATGACCACCAGTGGCGTACGTCGGCCCCACATAATGCCACCCCAAAACATCAGGGAACCACCACCTTGCTGCACTCGCTGGACAGTGTGTCTAAGACGTTCAGCCTGACCAGGGTGCCTCCAAACACGTCTCCGACGATTGTCTGGTTGAAGGCATATGCGACACTCATCGGTGAAGAGAACGTGATGCCAATTCTGTGGGGTCCATTCAGCATGTTGTTGGGCCCATCTGTACCGCGCTGCATGGTGTCGGGGTTGCAAAGCTGGACCTCGCCATGGACGTCGGGAGTGAAGTTGCGCATCATGCAGCCTATTGCGCACAGTTTGAGTTGAAACACGACGTCCTGTGGCTGAACGAAACGCATTATTCAACATGGTGGCATTGCTGTCAGGGTTCCTCCGAGCGGCAATCCGTAAGTAGCGGTCATCCACTACAGTAGTAGCCCTTTGGCGGCCTGAGCGATGCCTGTCATCGACAGTTCCTGTATCTCTGTACCTCCTCGATGTCCGAACAACATCGCTTTGGTTCACTCTGAGACGCCTGGAAACTTCCCTTGTTGAGAGCCCTTCTTGACACAAAGTAACAATGCGGACGCGATCGAACTGCGGTATTGACCTTCTAGGCATGGTAGAACTACAGACAACATGAGCAGCGTACCTTCGTCCTGGTGGAATGACTGGAACTGATCGGCTGTCGTACCCCCTCCGTCTAATAGGCCCTGCTCATGCATGGTTGTTTACATCTTTGAGCAGTTTTAGTGACATCTATGAACAGTCAAAGGGACTGTATCTTTGATACAATATACACAGTCAACGTCTATATGCCGGAGATCTGGGAACCGAGGTGATGCAAAACTTTTTTTGATGTGTGTATATATATGTATATCAGTTTCTTGTGGACACGATAACTGCCGTAATTTTGCTCCAATCACTTTGAATTTTTTACCGAATATGTATACCTATAAAATCTCGCTCGAGTTCGTTACTGGGCTAAATCGGTCGAAGGGGGTGAAAATGGGGGGCTTTTTTTCGAAAAAGTGAAATATTGCTATAACTCTCTTAATATGTGAAATATCGAATCCGTTCAACGTTCATACTATGTGTCGGATAAAGCCCAAAAATTTATGTTTGAAGAGTTTTTTTATAGCACCAACCATTGACCAAAGGGGTGGGAAAAAGTGGGTTTTTCGGGAAACATTAATCATATCTCTCTTAATAGGCACAAAATCAAAACCGTACAAAATGGACAATATTCCCCTAATAATTACCTAAAACTTTTGTCTGAAAGATTTTTTTATATGACCCACCATTACGCCAAGGGACGAGAAAAATGATTTCGGAATTATAAGAAAATGCCAAGAGCTATCAGTGGTTGCCATGGCAACACTACTAAATTGATGAGGCATGAGCCATCAGACGTTGCCATGACAACGCACTTGCACGAGATCAGATTCAGTATTTCCATCTGACTAAGTGGTTGGTTGGTTCTTAAGTTTAGGGGCTGCGACAACGCGGTCATGTAGCCCCATGAACTTTGGGTGTGTGAAGAATCTGTCTGATAACCGGTGTTAATTGTGATGACTGTATTAGTGTGTGTTATCTGTTTGTAAATTTAAGTACTGCAACTAACAATTTTTCAGATAGTTCCTACTTTTGCCGCCAAGCGCCACTGTCAACGACTACGAGGCCAAGTTCAGAACTGAGCTACTAGACGCCGCCGCAGTCGGCTCTTGGCAACGAACATAGAAACCTAAGAGCGTTGTATTCATTCTTAACCTATCCAATTTAGCTTCACACAGGTGCAATTAGTGGAAGGATTTTTAACATGCCATAAATCTATGATATGGGACCGCCGGCTTTACTTCCCCTCCAAAGGAAGGCATACTGAGGGATTTTTAACGCTCTTAAAAAATCCGACGGCTTCGGCCGGGTTTGAACCCGTTATCTTGGGCATAGAAGCTCTGCATGCTACCGACTACGCCACCGAAGCCGCCTGACAAAGTGGGAAGCGGCTTCGGTGACGTAACTGGTAGCATGCTGAACTTCTATGGCCAATGTCGCGGTTTCAAAGCCGGCCGAATTCGTCGGATTTTCTAAGAGCGCTAGAATCCCTCAGTATGCTTTCCTTTGGAGGGGAAGTTCCAACTTTCGTTGCGAGTTTGCTGGTTGGGGTGGCATCTAGTAGCCAAGTTCACAGCTAGGTGTCGTTGACGGTAGTACCTGGTAGCAACATTAGGAACTACTGCTTGAAATTGACCGTCTGCAGTCCTTACTGAATTAAGACTAATACAGCCATTACAATTCACACCGTGTATCAGACAGATTCTACACTCACCCAAAGTACACGGGGTTAGATGACCGCGTTGTCGCAGCCCCTAAACTGAGGAACCAACCAGAGGTAGATTTCATTAGAAAGCTAACTATTGCAATGGGTACCATGTTTCGACTTCCGGAAAATTTCGACATATCTTCGCGTTTCACAAAAACCACCGTCAGTTCAAAAGTTATATATAATTTATGTATGTATATGTATATATATATATATATATATGTATGTATATCAGTTTATTGTGGACACGATAACTGCCGTAATGTTGCACCAATCACTTTGAATTTTTTACCGAATATGTATACCTATAAAATCTCGGTCGAG
Source organism: Meconema thalassinum (assembly GCA_946902985.2). NCBI lineage: Eukaryota > Metazoa > Arthropoda > Insecta > Orthoptera > Tettigoniidae > Meconema > Meconema thalassinum. The sequence continues at coordinate 224,198,140 of OX336391.1, forward strand.
TTCGTTACTGGGCTAAATCGGTCGAAGGAAGTGAAAATGGGGGGCTTTTTTCGAAAAAGTGAAATATTGCTATAACTCTCTTAATATGTGAAATATCGAATCCGTTCAACGGTCATACTATGTGTCGGATAAAGCCCCAAAAATTTATGTTCGAAGAGTTTTTTTATAGCACCAACCATTGACCAAAGGGGTGGGAAAAAGTGGGTTTTTCGGTAAACATTAATCATATCTCTCTTAATAGGCTCAATATCAAAACCGTACAAAATGGACAATATTCCCCTAATAATTACCTAAAACTTTTGTCTGAAAGAATTTTTGATATAACCCACCATTATGCCAAGGGATGAGAAAAATAATTTCGGAATTATAAGAAAATGCCAAGACCTATCAGTGGTTGGCATGGCAACACTACTAAATTGTTGAGGGATGAGCCATCAGACGTTGCCAAGATAACGCACTTGCACGAGATCAGATTCAGTTTTCCATCTAAGTGTGAAGCGGCTTCGGTGACGTAACTGGTAGCATGCTGAATGTCTATGCCCAAGGTCGCGAGTTCAAAGCCGGCCGAAGTCGTCGGATTTTCTAAGAGCGCTAAAAATCCCCCAGTATGCTTTCCTTTGGAGGGGAAGTTCCAACATTCGTTGCGAGTTGCTGGTTGCGGTGTCATCTAGTAGCCAAGTTCACAGCTAGGTGTCGTTGACGGTAGTACCTGGTAGCAACATTAGGAACTACTGCTTGAAATTGACCGTCTGCAGTCCTTACCTGAATTACAGACTAATACGGCCATCCCAAAGTACACGGGGTTACATGACCGCGTTGTCGCAGCCCCTAAACTGAGGAACCAACGAAAATCTCTGCGGGAGATATAATTTTGCGTGAAGAAGTAACAGACCGTTACATAGTTACACATCAGTGTCGAAACCTTGCATAAGGATAGTGTGACCACAGGTATAAAAATGGACCCAAAATGACAAGAAAGTTACCGTTCCCATAAGACAAGAAAATGTTTAAAATAGGCATAAAATGTCGAAAAACAAAGTTAATTAAGCTCCAATTATAAAATGCCTTCTCGCAATAAATGAGGTCTGATCCTTCTACGAAAATCTGCATATTCTGCCCATTTTCGCCTATCCCCAAGTTTGTCCGGTGAAATCTACCTCCGTGTTCCGGCGTGCCGAGAGGACTTTTTTTTTTTTTTTGTCCATTTTGTCTCATAGTATTGAACCCTTATCATTGTGTCCAATAATAATGTTTCATATTTATTAAAAATGCTGGGAATACTAAATACATGATATGCTGGATATTTGAGTAAAATTTATGTAGCAAGCAAACTGGACTTGGCAAGATGGGCTACGTGCTCTGTGGAAGCTATCGACTGTTTCAAAACCAATGCTATTCTTATTCTTCTGAGAAATCAGGTATGACGCTGAGGCATACGTGACTCTCAACAGGCCATGATGCTTTGTCCACGGCAAGGAGTGAGAGAGAGGAGAAGTGTCGTAACGTCAAAATAAGGGCGGGATTTGTAAGGTCAGAACTCCGACGCCAACTTAACTGACAAATGAGAGAAGAGGACGCCAGAACATAGCATCAGTGTTTTCTGCGCGCCAAATCGGTTATAAAAAGATCTAGCGATCAGTTTGCGTGTTCGGCGGCAGATTCTCGACCTGTGAGAAATTACAAGATTTTTGAGAGGTCACACATAATTATAGGCCCAATTTTAAAAATATTGAGGAGCTATTTCTCCCTCCATGGGAACTTTTAGGCTTTCTGTATATAAACAAATGTCTGAGATGAACCGGGGCACTCCTAATTATTCTTCGACAGTCAATTTAAGACGTTCTTATGACGGTCTATGTTAAAAATTCTATTTGTGTGTCGACAACTAAGTTATAAATTTCATAAATTGTGAGATGGCAATTAGCCATAAAATAGGGAAAGTCTACGGATCTCCATAGAACTATATGAGGAAATAAAATACTCATAAAGCAGATAGTTAGCAGTTTTAAAACTTTAATTTAATTGTGTTTTAACAGCGGCAAGATGACGACCATGGAACGAAGGCAACAAGTTTCATCATCCATCACCTTGAGTGTTATGGGCTAAAGGCCTAATGGTGGGAGATGACGAGGCGGGAGGCCTCGGGAAAGCGGTTTAAGTGATGAGTATTAAAAATTTTATTTATTGATTTTGGACGAAGGGGAATCGCGAGAGATGTGTGGAACGTTGTACAGATTTTATTTGTTTGGTTTAATTTAAATTTAGGGTTTGATTTCTTAACTGACATGCGTGTAGTAATTTTTGGCTTTGCGTGACAATTATGTTGTACAGTAATGTTGTAACTTAAATATTGTCCTTATGTATAGGTAAATTGTATAGCGAAATGGCCGCATATGATTAACGTATCAATAAAAATTGTAGCCATGAATGAGAACCTAGGAACGACAATGATAAATGGACTGCATTAATGATAATGTAAAACATAAACTAGACGTGGGGGAAAATTAGTGTTTTAGTTGCTTTTATAACTCGGGCTAATTCTGATTCCAGTAATTAATTCTCTATTGTCATTTGGACAAGTTGTGTGTCATTTATCTGAAGGGTGTGCTGGTTCATATGCTGCGACGAGATCTTCGAGAGTGTGTCACGTATACTTGGGGGTAAGTGTGATGGCGAGGAAAGGTAAAGCCTGTTCTCGACTGCAACAATCATTCCGCCAAATTAGTTACCAAAGGGGGCTAAGTTTGACCTGGAGATGTGTCCTTGAAAATCCCTGAGAGGATGTTTTGAGATAATGTGATATTTTGTATTTACGCGTTTAACAGGTGACGATAGGCAAAGGTCGCTGGACGCTGGCTGAGGGCCAGAATCTATATTTACCGTGGCACACATTACTACGATGGGGGAAGGAATCAGCCACTTACTCAGATATGCGATAACAGACCCGGCTGTCTCCAGCTCTGTTATGACACGTAAATGTTTGCTTTAAAGCCTGATGAGTTAAGGTTATTTTATTTGGATAAATTTGGGGAGTTGCCATGTTGTGGATCCGAGTTTTTTTTTATCGTGACTACGACTTATTTGTTCATTGTTTTAAACGCCAAATTTTCCGGCGTAAATTTTAAAATTTGTATTTGTTGTTATTGGCTCTTACCTCAAGGCCATTGTATTCATTATAAATATAATTTGGCAACCGGCCAAACTTGTTCATGTCACGTTGTGCTTTCCTAGTGTTTGAGATATCAGACGGTAATTTCCGCAGCCCTTATTTTAAATAATACACACGTGTATTTGGTTGTAGTAATCTAAGATTAGAGCATGTCAGTAGTGTATTTAATTATGTAATTGTTGTTCCCACATTTCCGTAATTCGTCTTCGCAGTACGGAGTTCGTTCCCGAACCGACTGTTTTGGTCGGAAACGAGCGCCCGTCAAAGTGCTCATTACTTGAACTATTCTTAAAACGCGTGTCGCTCATAAATATTAAATTCTTGTACTATTATTATTTGTTTGTCATTTTGGATCTTGTGATCCGTATCTTTTGCTACATTGAATTAAGTGACATTGCAGTCACAACGCTTGTTTGACAGCTGTCACGCCGTGTTACCATGGTACGTCAGGCTAGTCAATGTCAAATCCGTTCACGTGCGAGTGAACTAGATTTAAGGGTGGTTTATTGTTAAGTGTTTTATGTTTGATTCAGTTATTAAATTTCATTTGTTTGTAGATCCTGTTGTTTTCTTGGCCTTTTAATAATTCGTTGACCTTATGAACCCTGGAAGTTATTTTAGATAGCATAAAATCTCTAAATCACATTCACAAGAATCCATTACGACCCCGAACCTCGAATCTTGTCTACTTGCTATTATCCAAGGGTACATAAGAGTTACTTTGGCCTCCGAACGTGTGGCATTTTGTGTTTTAGAGTAAAAAATAGATCACCGGCATGTGATAAGTTTATTAACGTAAGTTAGGCGAAGATAATACCGCCAAATGTTTGAAAATATAAAGTCATGGAGTTTGCCGTAAAGTAAATGTGGAACAATTTAAGTGTTTGAACTTTGATTAAAATTAGAACAAACTGTTCCAAGCGCCCAATAAATTTAAATTAGCTTTGTGTATAAAAGCCAAACTCAAAGAATTATTTGACATGAAGGTTAGACATTAAAAACTAATTAATACTCTATTAATTGGTTAAAATTTGTAATTGAAGTAAGGCCAGGAAGATTATAACTGAATCAAAGGGTTAAAAATTAAATGGAATAATAAGTAAATTATACTCAGTGATGCTATAGTTTGTGGGAGTAATTTAAAGTAAATGAACTGAGTATGTAAAGGGTTAATGTGTGTATATTTAATATATGTGAGCGCGCGTATCCATGGCTTCTCCCTTATGTCATTTCCCTATGTCTCAAATATATTATTGTTGTGATGGCAACTCTGGGAGAAATCCGCGAAGTGATTGAACTAGCTTCCGCACGTACGCGAGAACAACTTAGTGAGATGAGAAATGACATAACCAATGAAATACAGACACAGTTAGCGGCGAATAGTGAAGAAATGCAGGCACAATTAGCTGCTAGCAATGATAAACAATCGGCAGAGATGCAGACACAGTTAGCTGCTAGCAATAATAAACAATCGGCAGAGATGCAGACACAGTTAGCTGCTAGCAATAATAAACAATCGGTAGAAATGCAGACACAGTTAGCGGCAAATAATGAAGAAATGCAGACACAGTTAGCGGCTATAAATAAACATTCGGAAGAAATACAGTCACAGTTAAACACAAAACTATCTGAAGTTAACGAGAATATAAATCAGAAAATCGCTACACAAAACATTCTGGTTAGTGAACAACTACATAGGCAGTCTGAGAAAAACAATGAAATGTTAAACGCACAAGACGAAAGGAACACTCAAAATTTAGCTGCGCTAACGGTAGAAATCAAAAAGCACACAAAAGAGCAGCTAATCCAATTAGGAAAGGACGTTAGCACTAACAATACCAAACAATTAGGGATAATAAAAGGTATCGAAGATTCGTTTAAAAAGGAAATAAAAGGAATGGATGAGACTGTTATGGCAAAACTAGCACAAATCGAGCAAGCGTGTTTGACCAACTCGTCTGAGATTAAAGAAGCACACACAAACTTAGAAAAAAAGGTTTGAGAAGATCGAACGAGGGACACAGGGTATGCAAGATCAGATAATTACAGTAGATAACAATATCACTGGCTTGTGACGGAACTCAACAAATTAGAAATACAATCAATTGAGAAATGGAAAAAGTTACAAATTGACCAGGAAGAAATTAAACAAACTTTAGAGCAGAACAACATATCTCTGGGAGAAAGGATAGATAAACTCGAAGATAATCAGGAGGCTAGTCAACAGGAAGTCGAAAAGCACATTGATAAATTGAAGGATAGTATTAGAAGACATTGGACCAAGATGAGCACTGATTCGAAAGATGAACGGCTCGCAGTAAGCAAGAAGCTAGGGGATAATAACGCGAAAATACAGGCGTTGGAAGAAAATATGAGATTAAGATTTCAAATTCAAGAGGACCGCATGATAAAATCGGATTTGCAGTCACTTGGACATAATACGATGTTTGCGACACTAATGGAAAAGGGGAAAGGGGAGAATGCGGAAAGAGAGCACACAGTAGATAGCAACGAGCTTGGGCAAAGTCCAAGAACGATAGACACGCAAGCATTCCAGAATTATGTGGGTCGTAGCTCGACACCACAAAACACACAACTTCCCACGCAAGTTATCCAAGTCATCCGTGGAAATGAATTTAAACCGAATAAATTTTTACCAGAGAGCGGATGGACACCTTAAGCTTTCTTAAGAGAACTGACAGAATATTTTTCGGGACCAAAATGTTAGCTCGACGCGACAGTTAAGAATGGTTGAAATTTTTTTGGCGGGCTCAGCACTTACGTGGTATCTTGGATTTAAGAACACATTTAAATCAATGGAAGGGTTCCAGAAGGCCTTCCTAAGCAAATATTGGAGTGTTTCATATCAACAAAGCATGCGAATGGACTTATACTCGCGCAAATACCATTCCACGCATCAGACGAAATATGCAGATTTTTTCGCCATGCAACTTGTCAAATTGCAGGATCTTGATAATCCCCCGAATGAAATGGAGCTAATAAATACTATAGGAAAACAGATGCTTATTAGCGTTCAGCAATTCTTGGTGGCGGCAAATATTACGACCGTGGTCCAGGCAGAAGAGGTATTGAGGAGGATAGATGAAACCACTAATTACATCAACCCGAGAGAGAAAAGACAGATAGAATTAGTTAATGCAGTCGAAGTAGTCAAGACACCGAACAAAAACACGAGGTCACAAGCTACCAACACTGGGGATAACCAAAGACGGCAAAACACAGAAGAATATGAGCCGAGATCTCAACCGAGATATGAAAATAGGGACAAAAATCATTACAATCGGGAAGAAACTAACCGCTATCGGAACACAAACAATCAGCAGTGGCGAGATAATAGGAGATACCAAACATCATACAATAGGAATAATAATAATAACGCACCTTATAATCGGGGATGGCGTGAAGGACACTATAATCAACAATACAGGCCCAGGGACAATAGGCGTTTCAACCAACAACATAACGTACAAGATAACCAGCAGTTTAACGAGCAATCGGATCCAAGGGAGGACCGAAGAAATTGGAACGAGAGACACGCTGACCCGCAACAGTACCTGGAGAATCCACGTAACATGGAAGGAAATAATAAGGATAAATGGGAAAGAGCAATAGATCGGCGGAAGAATCCCGACACCCACGAGGAGGAAAACGGAACACATCAAATGTTGGAGGCCATGCATGTAGAAACCCAGAGATATTTGGAGGAGCTGCATGGAGAAGAAGAAAATAGAGCAGCCGACAATAGGAAGCAGAAGAATAGCAGGAGAGATTCGCAGGCCGTGTCAGGCAAGGGTCTCGAAATATGGTAAAGAAATTTATCGTACGGGAATCGGAGAAGAAGAAGGGAGAAGGAAGAAGATGGCAACGCGGAAGAGAAGAAGGAGATGACATCACGGTAGAATGGAGAAAAGACAGGAGCGGCTTAAGGAAGTTCGACTAGGGGTTACGGAATTTATGTAACAACGTCTACAGAGTCCGAGAGGTGAGCACAGGAAACATGGCAGTGTATAATATTTCAAACTTAAAATTGTACCATCAGAGAGAGCCATACGAACCGAGAAATAATGTTACTGATGCTGGATATTTGAGTAAAATTTATGTAGCAAGCAAACTGGACTTGGCAAGATGGGCTACGTGCTCTGTGGAAGCTATCGACAGTTTCACAACCAATGCTATTCATATTCTTCTGAGAAATCAGGTATGACGCTGAGGCATACGTGACTCTCAACAGGCCATGATGCTTTGTCCACGGCAAGGAGTGAGAGAGAGGAGAAGTGTCGTGACGTCAAAATAAGGGCGGGATTTGTAAGGTCAGAACTCCGACGCCAACTTAACTGACAAATGAGAGAAGAGGACGCCAGAACATAGCATCAGTGTGTTTTGCGCGCCAAATCGGTTATAAAAAGATCTAGCGATCAGTTTGTGTGATCGGCGGCAGATTCGCGACCTGTGAGAAATTACAAGATTTTTGAGAGGTCACACATAATTATAGGCCCAATTTTGAAAATATTGAGGAGCTATTTCTCCCTCCATGGGAACTTTTAGGCTTTCTGTATATAAACAAATGTCTGAGATGAACCGGGGCACTCCTAATTATTCTTCGACAGTCAATTTAAGACGTCCTTATGACGGTCTATGTTAAAAATTCTAGTTGTGTGTCGACAACTAAGTTATAAATTTCATAAATTGTGTGATGGCAATTAGCCATAAAATAGGGAAAGTCTACCGATCTGCATAGGACTATATGAGGAAATAAAATACTCATAAAGCAGATAGTTAGCAGTTTTAAAACTTTAATTTAATTGTGTTTTAACAGCGGCAAGATGACGACTATGGAACGAATGCGACAAGTTTCATGCTCCATCACCATGAGTGTTATGGGCTAAAGGCCTAATGGTGGGAGATGACGAGGCGGGAGGCCTCTGGAAAGCGGTTTAAGTGATGAGGATTAAAAAATTGATTTACTGATTTTGGACGAAGGGGAATCGCGTGAGATGTGTGGAACTTTGTACAGATTTTATTTGTGTGGTTTAATTTAAATTTAGGGTTTGATTTCTTAACTGACATGCGTGTAGTAACTTTGGCATTGCGTGACAATTATGTTGTACAGTAATTTTGTAACTTAAATATTGTCCTTATGTATAGGTAAATTTTATGGCGAAATGGCCGCATATGATTAACGTATCAATAAAAATTGTAGCCATGAATGAGAACCTAGGAACTACAATGATAAATGGACTGGATTAATGATAATGTAAAACAAAAACTAGACGTGGGGGAAAATTAGTGTTTTAGTTGCTTTTATAACTCGGGCTAAGTCTGATTCCAGTAATTAATTCTTTATTGTCATTTGGACAAGTTGTGTGTCATTTATCTGAAGGGTGTGCTGGTTCATATGCTGCGACGAGATCTTCGAGAGTGTGTCACGTATACTTGGGTGTAAGTGTGATGGCGAGGAAAGGTGAAGCCTGTTCTCGACTGCAACAATCATTCCGCCAAATTAGTTACCAAAGGGGGCTAAGTTTGACCTGGAGATGTGTTCTTGAAAATCCCTGAGAGGATGTTTTGAGATAATGTGATATTTTGTACTTACGCGTTTAACAGGTGACGATAGGCAAAGGTCGCTGGACGCCGGCTGTGGGCCAGAATCTATATTTAGCGTGGCACACATTACTACGATGGGGGATGGAATCAGCCACTTACTCAGATATGCGATAACAGACCCGGCTGTCTCCAGCTCTGTTATGACACGTAAATGTTTGCTTTAAAGCCTGATGAGTTAAGGTTATTTTATTTGGATTAATTTGGGGAGTTGCCATGTTGTGGATCCGAGGTTCTTTTTTATCGTGGCTACGACTTATTTGTTCATTGTTTTAAACGCCAAATTTTCCGGTGTAAATTTTAAAATTTGTATTTGTTGTTGGCTCTTATTTCAAGGCCATTGTATTCATTATAAATATAATTTGGCAACCGGCCAAACTTGTTCATGTCACGTTATGCTTTCCTAGTGTTTGAGGTATCAGACGGTAATTTCCGCAGCCCTTATTTTAAATAATACACACGTGTATTTGGTTGTAGTAATCTAAGATTAGAGCATGTCAGTAGTGTATTTAATTATGTAATTGTTGTTCCCACATTTCCGTAATTCGTCTTCGCAGTACGGAGTTCGTTCCCGAACCGACTGTTTTGGTCGGAAACGAGCGCCCGTCAAAGTGCTCATTACTTGAACTATTCTTAAAACGCGTGTCGCTCATAAATATTAAATTCTTGTACTATTATTATTTGTTTGTCATTTTGGATCTTGTGATCCGTATTGAACCCTTATTGATCTTCGATAAATAAGTATTCATATTTATTATTATTATTACTACGGCCCAGGCAGCACATAAGGAAGTCGACTTGGATATTAGGGAGGCCAGCATTTCGTAATGGTTGCAACAGAAGCTGAGTTGGTAGCTATTCCTGGGGACGGCCAGAATTAGTCGAGTTCAAGGCCAAATTGTGCAACTACTGTACCAAAATTGGAGACATAAAGGGAGAATCACGAGGTCCTCTCAACGAACATACGATTGAATCAGCCAATCGCAAGAGACCAAGCCGTGACCACGAGGTGGACGGCGTCAGTAGTAAAAAGCGCGCGGAAGTGTGTATCTAAGGAACCGCCGAACGGATTAATCTCCGCTCGAGTAATTTGAGACGTTGGATTCATTTGGAGAAGAATGACACTAGCCCCATCTTTGTGAGACATAAACTCTGGAAGTTTTTATCCGACTCCGCCCCACTCCACCGCCCTTGTCAGTTTCTCATAAATAGTCTGGCCTGACGCCTATCTAAGTACTATTCTTGTGGAGCCTTCAGAGGCATACTCCACGCCAGTTTGAAGTGTGATTTTGACGCTCGAATTTATCTAAGTACTTATCTTGTGGAGCCTTCAGAGGCATACTCCACGCCAGTTTGAGGTGTGATTTTGACGCTCGAATTTATCTAAGTCTTATTGTGTGGAGCCTTCAGAGGTATACTCCACGCCAGTTTGAAGTGTGATTTTGACGCTCTAAAATCAGTGAAGCTAATTTTATTTTCTGAGGTCTGGGGAGCTAAAGTCGCAGCGTTGGCAGTACCGAATTTTATAAGCTATAATACATTTTGTTCTAAAATCAACGAAGTTGTGTGATCTAAATATTTCACGCCAGCGCGTGATAAACTGTAACATTCTTTTAAAGACGACGAGTTCAACTTTAAGGGGGAAGTATCGTATCACCCTCATTAGCGCTTACCAGAACCGAAGTCCATAAGACGGGACGGAAATACCGGACGAGATAGCGACTGCGAGTGCAGCCAGGATTTTGAACTTGTTAACGAGCCAGTGGCGCGGACTCGAGATGTATATTTTATGTATAAATTGTGTGTATTGTACGTGTTTTTATAGTGCGTATGTGCGATATAATTAGGGCCAGTCTTCGCTATTAATCGCAGTAGGACAATTGTGGGTGAACTGAGTAGCCTGCAAGCGATTATAGATAGGCAAATATTTAACATTGAACTTTTCTGCCAAGGAGTCGAGACCAAGATGATCAGCACGTGGTTTGAAGTTGGGATGAGCTTCAAGAAATCAACGCAGACGACTACTATGGAGTGCTAAATTGTCCATAGGGCAATGGGTTGAGGAGGATGTCCTTAGTCCTACATGCAGAAGCGGTGATGTACTAAAATTGGATTATTTCAATTATGTAGGTAGATTTGGCCGGGGAACTTTGTAAATAGTCATGTTTTTCTTTCTTGTTTTTAGCTGTTTTTCTTGTACCGACACTATATGTTTAAATGTCCGTTGGCGCGTGGCCAAAGTGTTTGTTGATATTTTGATTTTTTTTCTTGAGTCATATGTAATGTACGCGGCGTGCGTGCGTGATTTTTATCCTTGCAATTGCGGAACCCGTTACATTCGATAAATGGTGCTTTATTAACGTTAATATTTTGAAATAGGAATGGGAGGAAATGATTGTAAAACATTTTGCTGAACAGGTTATTATTCATGTTAGGGTAGCCGAGTGCACCAACTTAAAAGTAATTATAGAACACCTTCGTTCTAATTTTGATAGATTTTTCTTGTGTCCTTTTCAGGTGACTAGTCACGGCATAGAACGATGGCGCCAGCATGTGGATATTATTTGTGTCTTTTATTTCAGGGTCTGTCACAACCCATACGTGTGATTCAGTGTGTGTTGATGTGTCTTGTGTGTGTTGATTCTACGTGAGGAGGGGGTAGTTGTCCTACCGCCCTTATATATTTTTGCTGCTGTTGTATTGTTAGATGGAAAGACAGAGTGCTCTTGGGAGACTGCTGATTCTTGTCCATATGTTTTTCTGACACACACGTATTATTGTGCTTTGGGGGCTCATTTCTTCGAGGTTCGACCCCATGTTCTGGGAGGTCGAGGTTATTGACACGTGGGTTGACAGACATGCAGAGTTCCACAAACCGCCCGTTTTGCCTGTGACTTATTTTGATAGGCAGTCCTTTTTGTCCGACTGAACCCTGTAAGCTTTCATGTAGCAAACCTGTTCATTGTGATGGCTAATTTTTAAGCCATAATTAATTGGGGAGTTCGCCATGTGTGTAACGGATTGTTGTACCTTGTATGGATAAGAATATTGTGATTAACGTAAATGTTGGCTGTTTGCCTATTGCTTTGTTGATGACTCGATTTCATGTAATTTTGTTTGTCACACCCGTGTGGTGTAGTGGTAGAGTATTTGTAAATTTTGACAGCGGTCATTTGAGTATTTTTCTATTGGTCACGTGTTAATGTACTTGTGTTGATTTGTGTGAGAAGTCCTAAGTTTTTAGGCAGTAAATGTTGCTACGGCAATTTAAGTCCAATTTCACACGGAAATTTTGTGTTTGTTTATAGTAGATTTAGGAGGTGTCGGTTTAACTTAAGTATTGTAGGTGTGTTCCCTTGTGTCGGTCTAGCTCTAGGAAATGCGGATTCGTTGTTTGAAGGGTCATTCTGGATGATAACGAATCACGCATTCAAAGTACACATCGTGGTGCATGTAGAACGGCGTACGCACTTATATGGTCACTTTTGGTATCGTTTTATCTAAGGACACTTGGTCCAGGTAATTAATCTCTCCAGAGATATCGCCTAAGTTTTTTTGGCATTTTTATTAAGCGGGAGTCAAGTGGGAGTTTTTGTTGTTATTTGTTGATATGTAAATATGGTGATTTGTCATTAAATTCAGTTGTTTTAACCCTGGCTTCACTCTTTCCTGCATGTTATTTTGTTATATGTTACCCTGCAAGTTAATGAAGCGCCCTGACAGCAACTTACGAATATGACCTGTTACGCCCCGAATCTGAGTCTCATATGCTTCTTTGCAAGGGTTTATAAAACAAAAATGGCTTCCCAAGTGGGGATTGTTGTTGTTGTTGCTTCGCTGATCTCATATTTATTTCGTTGAGAAATGATGCCAGGTCAAGCGGACATGTAAATTCAGTAAATGGAGGCGATGTTGTACCGCCATGTGCATTAGTAAAATCACTGAGTTCCTAAAGTTAGAAATATTGAACAAGGTTAGAATTTGATTTGGTATTTGTTATAAACTTGTTCTGGCGCCCACATTAAAATTAGAAATTTGCATTATTAATGAACTCAGTCAAAGCAGGAAGATGTTGCCTTATATTTGACATTTAATTGACTTCGGTTAATTGGTGTTTCGTAAATTCTGTTGGTTAGGAATTTAAAAGCAGATCACTAGGGGTTATTTTGTTGTTTGGGAATAAATGTCATTGTATTCAGTAAATTTTGTTACTGAAATTTTCATTAAATTAGAGCCAGTAATATTTAAATGTGTGACATGTATGTGCGTATAGGGCTGAAACCTTAGCCCATAACCCTGTTTTCTCTGAATATATTTTGTGTGTGATATGGCGAGTGTTGATGAGATAAAGGCATTGTTAGAACAGATGTCGATCCAGATGTCCGTAAAGACGGAAGAACAATTAAAAGAACAATTAGAAGCTCAGCGTGAGCATAGTGAAAAACAATTAGAACAAATGTCCGCGAAAACGGAAGAACAATTAGTGCAGATGTCCGTAAAGACGGAAGAACAATTAAAAGAACAATTAGAAGCTCAGCGTGAGCATAGTGAAAAACAATTACTTGATATGAGCGGTAACATTTCGGTCCAGTTAGAAGTCCAGAAATTAGACACTGACAAACAATTCAATGAACTAAACCACAAATTGTCACAACAGGCGGTAACACAAACCGAACAGTTAGGAAAAATCACAAATGATATTAATCAGAGCGTTCAAAAAGTAGAGAAACTGGCAGGCGAGGTTGCGGAAAACAACATCAAACAGTTAGGCGAAATGAAGAAATTGGAGGCGAAATTTGATAACAAATTAGTACAATTTGACGAGATGGTGGCAGATAAACTCAAGCAGATAGAGGCAGCATGTGTCAGTAACACCGCGGGAGTGAAGAAAACCCAAGAGAAACTACAGCAGCAAATTAATTCGGTAGATAACAACGTGCTGGAATTAATAAAGGAAATAGATAAAGTCGAAGTTAAGGCTGAAACCGAGCGGATACACTTGCGGGAAAATTTAGAGGAGCAATTAGGCAGAACACAAGAGAGCATAAGAAAAGAGATGGAAGGCCAGCTAATAAACACACAAGAGGTCATAAGACAAGAAGTAGGGGAGCAGCTCGTCAAAACTCAGGATAATTTGGAAGAACAACTAGTGAAAACGCAGGAACGGATACGTGAAGAGCTAGAGAAAAATCAGGAGAGGAACGAGGAGAAAATAAATAGCTTAAAAAGTAGGATCCGGCGAGATTGGGACCAGCAGGCTCATGCGAATAAGGAAGACAGGCTGGCAGTTTTAAAGCGAATGCAGGCACTGGAGGAAAATATGAAGTCGAAATTACAGGAACATTCAGAATTAATCATAAAAAACGAGATTAGATCGTTAGAGAATGCGACATTATTTTCAAACGAAAATATTCCGGAAAAGCAAACAAGTATTGGAAGTCCGGCAGGTTCGAAGTTGGCTGAGGACACGAGTCGGGGTCAAAGTCCCAGACAAACGACTAATGCATTCCAGCAGTACAAGGGGGAGACTTCAACTCCGCAACCGAACTTGGCACCAGCCCAAGTCATCCAAGTCATTCGGGGTAATGATTTTAAGCCCGATAAGTTTAAAGAACATTCAGGAACTACTCCCAAAGCATTTCTACGGCAATTAACTGACTACTTTAATGACCAACACATCGGCCCGGAGAAACAATTAAGACTGGTGGAAAATTTTTTAGAAGGACCTAGCCTGACCTGGTTTTTAAGTTTCAAGTACACGTTTACAGACATGGCTCAATTCCGCGAGGCGTTTTTGAAGAAGTTTTGGAGTCCTTCGTTACAGCAGGGGTTAAGAATGGACCTGTACACGCGCAAATACCACAGTACACATCCAACCCGTTTTTCAGAATTCTTCAGTCAGCAATTGGTAAAATTCAGGGATTTTGATGACCCGCCTAGCGAGCCGAATATGGTTCTAACCATCGGAAAACAACTCCCAATGCATATCCAACAATTATTAGTCGCAGGAAATATTCAGACCGCAGTCCAAGCCGAAGAATTACTCAGACACTTAGATGAGACGAGTATGGTAAGCCCACAGACAGGAAGAAGGAATTTGGAATGTGTCAACACGGCAGAGGTAGTTCAGGGACTCCAAAATAACCACGGCCAGGGGAACCAAAGTAAGACACAGTCCACAGGGACACAGTTCACGCCAAGAAGACAAGATTTTGACGGCCGAAACCAGTTCCATAACAACAATCAGAATTATCAGAATAACCGCGGGAGATATCATCAGAATAACCAAAATCAAAATAATCAGTGGACGTACCAGCGGGAATACACGAATTGAAGGGGAAACCAGAGACAAGGTAGACCTTACCAAAGAAATGGAGATGGTAGATGGAGTAACGGCAGGGACTATCGCCAAGAAAACAGAGAGGATTATAGGAATAACTGGGACGAACGATATATTGAATCCCGTAAATACTTGGATCAATTAAGTAATGAAGAAGCGGAGAAGGAGAAGTGGGGGCGTGCCATGGCGAACAGACAGAGCCCAGACAACCATCAAGGAGAGGGGGCAGAGAGTTTACTGAGGCAACAGGAGCGACAGAATGATAACCGGCGAAACACATCTAATGGGGCCCGGGATAAAAAAAAAACCAAATGAACTGAAAGGAGACAGGCTAGAAACGGAGATCGCCAGGGAGCAAGAAGAGATGATAGTGGCCAATATAGAAGAGTGGGTAGCATTCCCAGACGACTGCCTGGAGGAAGTGGTGAAGAACCGTGAAAATGTTATCAGACAGCTACCAATTATTTACGCGCATATTGGAGGTATGAGGGTGAGATGTTTGATTGATACAGGTAGCCAGGTGAGCTTAGTCACTGAAATTTTGATAAAAGAAATAGCAAGAAAACAGACTGTTCCTATTATGCCGGTACCGCTAATGAAAGTCATAGGTGTCATTCCTGACAAAACTATGAATTGTAAACAGCAAGCATTTCTAGATCTGGAAATATTGAACCATACTTTTTCACAAACATTCATTGTTATTCCAAAGATGAACTACAATATAATTTTAGGAGCCAACTTCATCTGCGATTTTCATGCTGTAATTGATTTACATAACAACACTGTAAGCTTCAAACAAGTAGAAGGATTGGATCATGTGGGTTTAAATATGGAAGAGAATCCGCTGGAGAGAGAGGCAAATACTTGGGTTGTTGAGGAATGCACTAATGAGGCCGGAGATAAGATCTTGAGGGGAGAGCAAGTTAACCAGACAGCAGTGCTAGAGATGGATAGCCGAGATATTTCGCAGGAACTTTGGGTGCATTTGGCGGAAGAAGAAATGGGCGGAACCAAATTCGAAATTCTACTTCAGGAGCGACTTAAGGAAGCCATCGTAGGGGAATCTGATAGAAGAAGATTGGAAGAAATTTTAAGATTACATAAAGGAGCGTTTGACACCGTACCTGGGAAAGTTTTAAACTTTCAATATGCGATGCAGGTAACAGATTGGACCCCATTTAAAAGTAAATTGTACCCGATCCCAGAGAAGCATTTTTCTCAGGTGAGGGATATCATTACTAACTTATTAGATTCTGGCATGATAAGGAAAGCTGCAACTCCTTATCTGAACGCAATATTGGCTGTGACCAAGCCAAACGGATCAATTAGGCTGTGCCTAGACGCGCGAGTTTTAAATAGCAAACTGCTAGTTGAGCACGACCAAGCACCGAGGATCAAAGATGTTTTGAAAGGCTTCCGTGGGAAGAAGATATACTCAAGTGTTGATTTGACGAATAGTTTCCACCATCTTGAACTTGAAGAAAAATCCCAACTGTTGACGGGATTTTTATTCGATAATCAAAGTTATATCTGGTGTCGAATGCCCTTTGGCGTGAAAACTGCGGGATGTGCACTCATTAGAGCACTCGATAGAAATCTGACGGAGGAGGTCAAGAACTTCACCACGAGATATGTTGATGACATATTAATCGCTTCTGAGACAATGGAAGAACACTTGGTAAATTTAAATAAACTGCTGGACAACCTGAGAACCATGAACTTCAAGATCAACTTAAAAAAGTCACATTTTTGCCAGAGCGAAATTTTATATTTGGGACATATAATTGATGTCGAGGGCGTGCGGCCTAATCCAGCCAAGATTGATGCTATTAAGAAATTTCCCACACCTACCAAAGTCAAACATGTTAGAGCATTTTTGGGAGTGACAGGTTTCTTCAAAGAAAATTGCCCTGGTTACACAGAAACAGTAGCGCCCATGCAGGAGATGTTGAAGAAAGCGAATCGATGGTCTTGGAACGAGGAGTGCGACAGGTCTTTTAAAGCAACGAAGGATTTATTGGAAAACTGTGTGAAACTTGGATATCCGGATTTTGAGAAACAATTTATCATTCAAGCAGATGCTTCGTTAATTGGGATTGGTGCTATGCTGTACCAAGAGGACGCTGAAGAACCCAAGAAGAAATCCTATTTGGCATTCACGAGTCGTAAATTACGGAAACATGAGAGGAACTACACAGTTACGGAACTTGAGCTACTAGCAATTCTATATTCTCTCCAACAGTGGCGCAAGATGATCTATGGTTATTCCATCATTGTTAGAACCGACCACCATGCACTGACATTTTTATTTAAGACAACAATAGCAAGTGAGAGAGTTACGCGCTGGTCCATCTACATACAGCAGTTTGACATCACAATAGAGCATTGTCCTGGGAAATTGAACGTCATACCAGATGCCTTGAGTAGAAACCCTGAGGACGGAAACGAAGTAACAGCGGAAGTTCACAATATTACCTTGACACCTAAGGCTCGTGAGTTTTTGGCAAGATTGAAGGATATTCGGAAGGAGCAAGAAGCTGACCCATGGATGATGATGATGATAAAATTCTATAGGAAGGAGTTACAACCAAATTCACCGGAGTACCGGGAAGCCAGTGCTAAACAAGCGAGATTTCACTACTTGAATAACTTGTTACATAAGTACGTGGATGAGCATCATACTAAACTGCGGATCTTAGTTCCAGCATCACTACAGAGGGGATTAACTTGGCATGTTCACGAGAGCCTAGCACATATCGGCACGGATAAGACTGAAGCTACGATAGGGGAGACCTTTACTTGGCCCAAGATGAGATTCACCATTGTTGAAGTAATTAGAACGTGTGACGCTTGTCAGCGCACAAAGCCGAACAACTTTATTCTGAAACAACCTCCAAGACCACTATTACCGCAGAAACCATGCGAGATGCTCGCGATTGATTGCTTTGGTCCTTTAGTAAAAGGAAAGCGTGGATGCCGACACCTCTTGGTATGTGTCGATGTATTTTCGAAGATGGTCGTGCTATGTCCTATTCAGAAGACGACATCAAGACAGGTCCTTAGTCGAATTAAGAACAAAGTCATTCCGATGCTTGGGAAGCCGGAATCCATTCTATCAGATCACGGTACCTATTTCACAAGCAATGTTTTTAGGCAAGGTTTGGAGAGCCTAGGAATCAAACACATATTTTCAAGTATTCGTCATCCTTGTGGAAATCCGAGCGAAAGAACAATTCGCTGTGTCGCTAAATATTACAGAGTAATGATTCCTAACGAACACAATAAATGGGTAGACAAAGTAGGGGAAATTGAGTTGTGCATGAACACTACTAAGCACGAGTCGACGGGTCAAGTCCCACTGATTGTACACCACAACATATTGCCGGAAAGAACTTGGGACAAGATCATTCCTTGCCCAAGGGATCCATTATTAGCGCATGATTTGCGAATCCAGCGAACGAGGGAGCACATGAGGAACCAAGCGGACCGAAGGCTGAGACGGTACCGAGGAAAGAAGTTTCACCGAGAGTTACAAGAACAAGAATTAGTGCTTGTTCGTAGACCACCGATCTCCGACCCTAAGAACAAAGTCTTCGCCAAGTTCTGTCCGAAATTCATTGGCCCGTTCCGGGTAATTAAGAATCTGGGTAACAATGCCTACAGATTAGAAGAAGTGAGCACTGGTGCAAAATCTGTTTTTAATAGCGCCAATTTGAAACCGTACTACAGAAGGGAACCATTTGATGATTGGGAAAGATGATTATGCAGAATCTGTATCGCCAGAAATTTATTTTTTTTGAAAGCAAACACTCAAATCCACGGGGAGCGCGTGAGTACGCACTTTGTTTGTAAACAACGAGCAGCTGAGACGACGGGAGTGGCAACTACGTGAGGAGAAGGGGGAGACCTAATGAAAATATGAATGACATTCCAGCGAGAAGGGAGCACACTAAGTGAGTCAGAGGGGCATACACTCGAGCAGCTGAGTGAGATTTAAAGAGATGTGTTGTTACTACAGTGGATTTTGTTTTTGAAATCCAAACCAATAAATTGTTTCGAATTTCAAAACCTTGCTGAGGATAAATGAACCCTTATTGATCTTCGATAAATAAGTATTCATATTTATTATTATTATTACTACGGCCCAGGCAGCACATAAGGAAGTCGACTTGGATATTAGGGAGGCCAGCATTTCGTAATGGTTTCAACAGAAGCTGAGTTGGTAGCTATTCCTGGGGACGGCCAGAATTAGTCGAGTTCAAGGCCAAATTGTGCAACTACTGTACCAAAATTGGAGACATAAAGGGAGAATCACGAGGTCCTCTCAACGAACATACGATTGAATCAGCCAATCGCAAGAGACCAAGCCGTGACCACGAGGTGGACGGCGTCAGTAGTAAAAAGCGCGCGGAAGTGTGTATCTAAGGAACCGCCGAACGGATTAATCTCCGCTCGAGTAATTTGAGACGTTGGATTCATTTGGAGAAGAATGACACTAGCCCCATCTTTGTGAGACATAAACTCTGGAAGTTTTTATCCGACTCCGCCCCACTCCACCGCCCTTGTCAGTTTCTCATAAATAGTCTGGCCTGACGCCTATCTAAGTACTATTCTTGTGGAGCCTTCAGAGGCATACTCCACGCCAGTTTGAAGTGTGATTTTGACGCTCGAATTTATCTAAGTACTTATCTTGTGGAGCCTTCAGAGGCATACTCCACGCCAGTTTGAGGTGTGATTTTGACGCTCGAATTTATCTAAGTCTTATTGTGTGGAGCCTTCAGAGGTATACTCCACGCCAGTTTGAAGTGTGATTTTGACGCTCTAAAATCAGTGAAGCTAATTTTATTTTCTGAGGTCTGGGGAGCTAAAGTCGCAGCGTTGGCAGTACCGAATTTTATAAGCTATAATACATTTTGTTCTAAAATCAACGAAGTTGTGTGATCTAAATATTTCACGCCAGCGCGTGATAAACTGTAACATTCTTTTAAAGACGACGAGTTCAACTTTAAGGGGGAAGTATCGTATCACCCTCATTAGCGCTTACCAGAACCGAAGTCCATAAGACGGGACGGAAATACCGGACGAGATAGCGACTGCGAGTGCAGCCAGGATTTTGAACTTGTTAACGAGCCAGTGGCGCGGACTCGAGATGTATATTTTATGTATAAATTGTGTGTATTGTACGTGTTTTTATAGTGCGTATGTGCGATATAATTAGGGCCAGTCTTCGCTATTAATCGCAGTAGGACAATTGTGGGTGAACTGAGTAGCCTGCAAGCGATTATAGATAGGCAAATATTTAACATTGAACTTTTCTGCCAAGGAGTCGAGACCAAGATGATCAGCACGTGGTTTGAAGTTGGGATGAGCTTCAAGAAATCAACGCAGACGACTACTATGGAGTGCTAAATTGTCCATAGGGCAATGGGTTGAGGAGGATGTCCTTAGTCCTACATGCAGAAGCGGTGATGTACTAAAATTGGATTATTTCAATTATGTAGTTAGATTTGGCCGGGGAACTTTGTAAATAGTCATGTTTTTCTTTCTTGTTTTTAGCTGTTTTTCTTGTACCGACACTATATGTTTAAATGTCCGTTGGCGCGTGGCCAAAGTGTTTGTTGATATTTTGATTTTTTTTCTTGAGTCATATGTAATGTACGCGGCTTGCGTGCGTGATTTTTATCCTTGCAATTGCGGAACCCGTTACATTCGATAAATGGTGCTTTATTAACGTTAATATTTTGAAATAGGAATGGGAGGAAATGATTGTAAAACATTTTGCTGAACAGGTTATTATTCATGTTAGGGTACCCGAGTGCACCAACTTAAAAGTAATTATAGAACACCTTCGTTCTAATTTTGATAGATTTTTCTTGTGTCCTTTTCAGGTGACTAGTCACGGCATAGAACGATGGCGCCAGCATGTGGATATTATTTGTGTCTTTTATTTCAGGGTCTGTCACAACCCATACGTGTGATTCAGTGTGTGTTGATGTGTCTTGTGTGTGTTGATTCTACGTGAGGAGGGGGTAGTTGTCCTACCGCCCTTATATATTTTTGCTGCTGTTGTATTGTTAGATGGAAAGACAGAGTGCTCTTGGGAGACTGCTGATTCTTGTCCATATGTTTTTCTGACACACACGTATTATTGTGCTTTGGGGGCTCATTTCTTCGAGGTTCGACCCCATGTTCTGGGAGGTCGAGGTTATTGACACGTGGGTTGACAGACATGCAGAGTTCCACAAACCGCCCGTTTTGCCTGTGACTTATTTTGATAGGCAGTCCTTTTTGTCCGACTGAACCCTGTAAGCTTTCATGTAGCAAACCTGTTCATTGTGATGGCTAATTTTTAAGCCATAATTAATTGGGGAGTTCGCCATGTGTGTAACGGATTGTTGTACCTTGTATGGATAAGAATATTGTGATTAACGTAAATGTTGGCTGTTTGCCTATTGCTTTGTTGATGACTCGATTTCATGTAATTTTGTTTGTCACACCCGTGTGGTGTAGTGGTAGAGTATTTGTAAATTTTGACAGCGGTCATTTGAGTATTTTTCTATTGGTCACGTGTTAATGTACTTGTGTTGATTTGTGTGAGAAGTCCTAAGTTTTTAGGCAGTAAATGTTGCTACGGCAATTTAAGTCCAATTTCACACGGAAATTTTGTGTTTGTTTATAGTAGATTTAGGAGGTGTCGGTTTAACTTAAGTATTGTAGGTGTGTTCCCTTGTGTCGGTCTAGCTCTAGGAAATGCGGATTCGTTGTTTGAAGGGTCATTCTGGATGATAACGAATCACGCATTCAAAGTACACATCGTGGTGCATGTAGAACGGCGTACGCACTTATATGGTCACTTTTGGTATCGTTTTATCTAAGGACACTTGGTCTAGGTAATTAATCTCTCCAGAGATATCGCCTAAGTTTTTTTGGCATTTTTATTAAGCGGGAGTCAAGTGGGAGTTTTTGTTGTTATTTGTTGATATGTAAATATGGTGATTTGTCATTAAATTCAGTTGTTTTAACCCTGGCTTCACTCTTTCCTGCATGTTATTTTGTTATATGTTACCCTGCAAGTTAATGAAGCGCCCTGACAGCAACTTACGAATATGACCTGTTACGCCCCGAATCTGAGTCTCATATGCTTCTTTGCAAGGGTTTAGTATCTTTTGTTACATTGAATTAAGTGACATTGCAGTCACAACGCTTGTTTGACAGCTGTCACGCCGTGTTACCATGGTACGTCAGGCTAGTCAGTGTCAAATCCGTTCACGTGCGATTGAACTAGATTTAAGGGTGGTTTATTGTTAAGTGTTTTATGTTTGATTCAGTTATTAAATTTCATTTGTTTGTAGATCCTGTTGTTTTCTTGGCCTTTTAATAATTAGTTGACCTTATGAACCCTGGAAGTTATTTTAGAGAGCATAAAATCTCTAAATCACATTCACAAGAATCCATTACGACCCCGAACCTCGAATCTTGTCTACATGCTATTATCCAAGGGTACAGTATATAAGTTGGCTGTAAGCAAATAGTTAGCAATTGGAAGTATCATCATCATCATCATCATCATTACGAATGCAGGTGACCTCTCTGTTCCCACAAAATGGACGGTAGTTGGTACGATCAGGATATGCAGACTGTCTTACTGTTGGGATCTCTCTGTTATACAGGAGCAGCGGAAGACACCTCCGAGGATGGAATGACCTATGACTTGCCGACAACTGAATGGTCAACATCAACCCCACGTGAGTCATGTGTTTACACTTTCATTACTTTATAGCCATTGCTTCTGATTGCTATGTGATAATTAGGGTTCGGAATTTTAAGACCTAAAGAAGTACAAAATATGCAAGCAAATATGCCCTAAAAACTAGCTAAATATGACCTAAAAAATGAAATATGACCTAAGAACTATGAGATATGACATGAATGTTTGGGATAGGTAGAGTATCACTAACATACAGTAAACGTCTTAAGTGCCAAAACGTGATCAGCGATAATACACCAGACACATTTCATCATACAAACTGACAAGAGAGCTTCAGTACATTAACATTTTCAACATTCATTCAGTATCATATACTTGAGATGCAGTATTTGCTCGGTTTTCCTAAAAGACATAACATGGCATTTCCTTGCCTGCTAATTTCTTCTGAGCTAAATATATCTACTGGAGTGACATCCTATTGGAAGAGAGAAGCACACTATCGTCATGTTCCGTGACTTCATACGTTCAGTGTCGCAATCTAACTTGTCCAGAGAGATGTGCTAAAAGACGACCGTAGAGGAGCGTCTTCTGGAATCAGATCTTCTAAACCTGCTATCTGCCTGTTCTGTTCGCAAATCCTGTGTTTGAAACTCGACGCTCATAACACGCACCTTGTTAACGACGCCTAAATTTAAACAAAAATGCTGAAATTATAACCAAATATGACCTTATATCACTAAAATATGACCAAATATGACCAAAACAATAAAAATGGCCGAAATATGCATTTATTGGCAACATCAAATTGCTTTAAACGTGGTCAGGGACCCGTCATTCGAACTTACTTTTCAGATTTCGGCTAAAATGAGCTCAGGAAAAAAATATGAATTTTCCTTAACATCCGAACCTTAGTGATAATGTAACAAAGGCGACTAAGGAGACTTTCTTTACTCTGTGCGGATATTTTGTGGAATTTTATTCGAGGTGCCATCAACTGGTAATGTGTTGTTCCAAAAGTCACCTTATGATGTCTTGCATTTATTTATCATAAAAATAATTTTTAGCCTACTTTCGATTTTTGAATGAAAGTATACTTACGAGGATGGGCTTCAGTGGCAGAGTTGGCAGCATGCTGAGCTTCTATGCCCAAGGTTGCGGGTTCAAACCCGGCCGAAGTTGTCGGATTTTTTAAGAGCGTTAAATATCCTTCAGTATGCCTTCCTGCGGAGGGGAAGTAAAGCCGGCGGTCCCATGTCATAGATTTATGGCATGTTAAAGATCCTTCCACAGACTAAACTTGTGTGAAGCTAAATTGTTAGGTTAGATTTCGTCGAAACGCTCTATCAAAGTTCCAACGTTTACCACTAGGTATCATTTATATCTGGTGGTGAAAGTTGGAACTACTTGAAATTGAACGGAACTTGTAGCTCACCCTAAGGGTGTCCGCTGGAACCAGCTACAGACTCAGCCAAGCCGAACATGTCCTAGGACACTCCCGGCTCTAAAAGCCATACGATAAATAAATAAAACTTGAATTAAAACAGATAATACACACTAATGCAGTCATCACAATGAATACCGGTCATCAGTCAGATTCTACACACACCCAAAGTTCAAGGGGCTACAGCTACTTAACTTAAGAACCAACCAGGCTTATGAGATCTACACGGGCCAAAATTGTCAGTATGTCTGTGTGAGTGTGTATATCAGTCCCCACCTATCAATTCAAACACGACGAAACCGAATCGAACGAAATTTGGTACAGAGGTAGCACTAGCAAAGGACGCCTCAGTGTCATGTTTTATATCGGCACCATCTTGACGGAAAGGAAATGGCGGCCACTGAAAATTTCAAAGCATAAACCAAAACACGACTAACCTGATCTCTACTAAATTTTGCATCAATATACCTTCATGTGGGAAGCGTGTCTTGCCCAAACTACAAGGTCATCAACCAAATATTTTGATGATGGCGGCCGTATGTGTGTGCAGAAGAGTACTCCTTATCAATTCAAACACAACGAAACCAAATCGAACCAACATTGGTACAGAGGTAGCACTAGTAAAGGACAACTCAGTGTCATGTTGTATATCGTCGCCATCATAACGAAAAAGAAATGGTGCCCATTCAAATGTTCTGAGCTTAAATCAAATTACAACTAACGTCATCATCCGATCTCTACCAAATTTTGCAACAATATACCTTTATGTGGGAAGCGTCTGTTACCAAAACTACAAGGTCATCAGCCAAACAGTTTCAAGATGGCGGACGTATGAATCATGCAAGTATTATAGCCTAACTATAACTTACGGTGACGGTGACCGGTAGGGTATTAGAATATTACACCGCAGCAGTGACTAACATTTCAGGCTGACCGTGCCGTAACATGTTGGGCCGCACCGTCCCGTTGGAGCAAAATGGAAACTATTGTTTTGTTCGCTAGTCCACATTTCAGTAGTTTGATATCCTTTTCCAAATAGATACGAGCCTTACAGTAGTCGCATATGAAGTGTAACATCTGACATGTTATCCTACTATGAAATTGAGATGAAATGTATGTGAAGTCATCTGACATGTTATCCTACACAGCTTGGACATTCTTAAAATGTTAATTTACGCTCCGTTTTCATACTGATACTATGATAAATGTATAGATTGAATTGGAGATATACTACTGTCACACTTGTTTGAACAAACATCACATAACATATTGTAAATTAAGAGGAGGAATGAAACCACAGTCTCTAGCCTATCTATAGTCTACTAGAATTGATGCCCAATACAATCAAATTTCCCAACTCCTGCTTGGTGCAAACTATTGTAATTAAAATTAGAATCATAATTTCATGTAGATTCTGTTAAAATGACGCATAATGTTATGATATATATCGTTTAAATCGATAATCCGGTAGCAAAAATAATTGCCGGGACTGGAGTTCGAACCTGAGACCTCATGATTCGCAGACCAAGATGTTATCCACGCAGCCATTATAATCACAGACATTCGGAGTATAAGACAGGTACTCATTTTCACGTGCCTGTAATAATATGGAAGTATTTTTTAGGTTCCTTTAATATTTTGCTTTTTTTTTTTTTGATAATGTTCCTGCGTGGAATTGAGTTTTAAATTAGTTATCAATACGCCTACTTGACAGTAAAGAGAATTCCTATAGTGGTCTATGAAAGGCTAGCCCAGTTCACGTATAAAATCATCGATATATATTACATTAGTCACTGCATTACCGCAATGTGGGTTAATATCTGAATAGCCATTGTGCAGAAACATAATACAGGTTTTGCCGACTATTTACAATGTCATCATTTAAATACTGATACGAAGACATGTGGTTTGTGTTTCAAAGAGTTGACACCAGAGTTCGCATGAGCGTTTACCGGTCAGTATGAAAGGTTGAGGAAAGTTACTCGGCGAGTGGATGCCCATCATTTTTATCCGGTGATTGAAAAACATTTTTTTTTTTACCCTCCAGGTTGGTGGAACCCACGGACTCAGCGAGGGAACTCACCACCACCGCTTCTACGGGCAGTGTCCTAGAGCTGGGAACATTGAATCGGAAGGGATACAACTGGTGAGGTGGGATTGGCACCTCGCCAAGGCGGCCTCACCTGCAAAGCGAACAGGGGCCTCATGAGGGAAGGTAAGGGATGGTTAGGATGGATAAGCAAGGAAGAGGGAAGGAGGCGGCCGTGGCCTTGAAGAAGGTACCATCCCGGCATTTGCCCGAAGACGAAGTGGGAAAACACGGAAAACCACTTCGAGGATGGATGAGGGGGAATCGAACCCCCTCTACTCATTTGGGCCACCCGAGGCTGAGTAGACCCCGTTCCAGTCCTCGTACCACTTTTCAAATTTCATGGCAGAGCCGGGAATCGAACCCAGGACCTCCGGGGCGGCAGCTAACCAAATATGATTTAATGAATATTTTTACACCAAAGAACGACAACTTGATGATTTATTGTAGAAATATCTGTAATGGCACCTCCAAACCTTGAAGTATTTCGTATGTTATATGCATTCCACATGGTACCACTGTCAGCTGGCAGTGCGTCTTACACACTTCCGTCCGATCCCCCTCCGTCCCATTTTTCAAACTCACTCCCACAAAAATATCTATCTACCGAGTGGAAAGATGTTACACATCAGTAAACTGAACTAAATAATACAAAATTAGTATCAAATGGATTATAAAATGGCCGAAAAGGCCAATAAAATCGTTCATTGCAAGACAAAATATTCAAGACAGTTATACTAAAGCCATTGTTAACGCAGTGTTGGGTTTGGGCTTGTGTGGCGTAGTGGTAGCGTCTCAGACTCATAGCTTGAAGGTTTGAGGTTCAAATCCAAGTGAGTTCACATTTCTACTTGATATTTTTATATTAATTGATTTATAACTACTCACACGTTATAATGTTAAGCATTATATCGTGTATATTTGCTTCGTTTCGTAGTTTACCCTCCAGGTTGGCTTTTCCCACGGACTCAGCGTGATGGATCCCACCTTTACCGTCTCTAAAGGCAGTGTCCTGGAGCTTGACATCGGGTCTGGTGATACAATAAGGGAGGCGGGACTAGCGCCTCACCCAGGCGGCCTCATCTGCAAAGCGAACAGGAGGCCTCATGAGGGATGGGATGGGGCGGGAAGAATTAGAGGGACAGACAAGGATGAGGGAAGGAGGCGGCCGTGGCCGGGCGGTAGGTATCATCCCGGCATTTACCCAAGGACGAAGTGGGAAACCACGGAAGCCACTTTAAGGACGGCTGAGGTGGGAAGCGAACCCCCTCAACTCATTTGGACCACCCGAGGCTGAATCAAGCCCGTGCCAGATCTCACACCACTTTTCAAATTTCGTAGCAGAGCCGGAAATCGAACCATGACCTCCAGGGTGGCAGCTAAGCACGCTGACCACTACACCAGGGAGGTGATGTGTGTATAAGCAATCGAAAATATTATGTATACTTATAACACAACATATTTCAACACTCGAGTATAGCGATTAAAATTCGTTGTCCTTGAACCGCGGTAGTAGTGGAGTACTAGGAGTTCTGCCCCACTTCAAAACCCCCCTTGCTCTACTACTAAGCCTCAGCCATGTTAAATATCTCTTGAACGCATGGTCCGATTTTGACAAATGAGGTATTGTTGGACTCGGGCTGACGTCCTCTTTGCTATGGACCACTCATTATATTTTTCAAAATTTTTTTGAAAATTTTTGTTTTCGAAAATAGGCGATAGTTTGAAAACCAAACAGGATAGAACGTTGTGCCATGGCTCAAACGAACAGTCTTTATGACCTTTATTTTTTGTAATAAAAAATTTTTATTTTTTATATTTTTTGAAAACACTCGAATTTTGAAAATCCTATATTTTGGAAACTAGGAACTCTACAAAAAAAATTGTTTAACGTAAATCAATGGTCCCTACCCCCTCTACCCCCAAAATAAATTTAAAGTCTCTAGAATGAAAACCTGCAGTAGTGTGGTAAGGACAGAGCTGCTTATAAAAGCAAGTGGTGAGCCCCTGCGACCTTGGAATGGAAGGAGCCATGCTAGGAGGGCGTGCTTGGATTCGTTTTTTTCGTCTCGTTGTGCTCTTTACGGGAATGTCGGTGTCGAAAAGGTGAAAATCTGGAAACACAGTCTTTTTGGGGTAAAAACGTGATTTTAGACTTTTTGCTATATCTCGCGAACCAATCATGCTAGAGGCATGTTCGACAGGTCCAAGGACTCGGGGTGACGTCCTCTCTGCTATGGACCACTCGTTATAATTTTTAATAAAATTGGAAACTCGATTTTGGGGTAAACACGTGTTTTTGTGATTTTGCCGATATCTCGTGAACCAATCATGCTAGAGGTGTGTTCGACGGGTCCAAGTACTCAGGGTGATGTCCTCTTTGCTATGGACTACTCATTGTAATTTTAAAAAAATTGGGAAACGCGATTTTGGGGGTAAACACGTGTTTTTTGTGATTTTTGCCGATATCTCACGAACCAATAACGCTAGAGGCATGTACGATGGGTCCAAGGATTCGGGAAGACGTCCTCTTTGCTATGGACCACTCGTTGTAATTTTAAAAAATTTGGGAAACGCGATTTTGGGGTAAACACGTGTTTTTTGTGATTTTGCCGATATTTCACGAAGCAATAACGCTAGAGGCATGTACGATGGGTCCAAGGATTCGGGAAGACGTCCTCTTTGCTATGGACTACTCGTTGTAATTTTAAAAAATTTTGGAAACGCGATTTTGGGGGTAAACACGTGTTTTTTGTGATTTTTGCCGATATCTCACGAACCAATAACGCTAGAGACATGTACGAGGTGTCCTAGGACTCGGGCTAACACTCCATTTCAAATGTGGTAGATATTTTTTTTCAAAAAATAATTCACATGGGTCTAACGCCATACATGTTGAAAAAACGTTTTCTTTTTCTTTACCTGTTTATAATGTTCATGAAGCGTGGTGGTTGAGAGAGACGATACGGCTGGGTGTGTGTGTTTCAACGAACTTGTCGCTGACCACGGTGGCTGTGTTCAATAGATTAATTGATATTTCGACGAGTCGGTGTATGACAGAGCGAGCGTGCGTTTTCTGATATTTTACCTTTAACGTGTAAACGGTGATGAGAACTAGGTTCTATGTTGGTCGAAGCGAGTAGAGAAAATAAACTTGCCGACGAGCAGGAGGTGAATGTCATTTGAGCTTATGGGATGGCGTTGATCTGACTTGACAACAGGTGCAATGGAAAATGACAATGACGCTTGAAAATGAAATAATCTGACCATCGTGGTGGCAGGGGAGTGTGAAAGGCATGCACACACATTTGTGAAACCACATGTAGGCTAAACCAGTGACATCCTGTCTTGCTTCGTACGTGACAAAATGCAAGTTCAGGTGACATTTGATCTACCTCAGGTGTTCACCTGGGACGTTATCTGTCCACGTGCCTGATAACAGAATGGTCAAAGCGTGGAAAAAAAAAAAAGATTATACATGCAATGTAGCATATATAAAGACATGTCGTTATCATTTCCACGCTCACTTAGGTGACTACCTTTGAACACACTGCGTTTATCAGTTTTGGTGTTGGTGGAAAATACTTAACCTTGTTGTGGGGTAGGTATATATTTATTCATTTATATATTTATTGATTTTATATAAATACATGCAATTATTTATTGATTAGATAATTAATGATTTTATTTATTTATTTGTTTGCAGATAACGTGTATAGCCTACCTGTCGTGTGTCTGTGGGAAATATATTAAAGAAAGAGAAAGACAGACAACTAGAAAAGAAAACCATTTCCATACTAGCCCACGAGACGGGAATATAGAAAAGCATTACACGTCAAGGTGAGATTTGTTTTTTTAAATATATAACCTGTTTGATTTTGTTTTGTTTATGAAATGCATAAACTATATGGAATGGATATACTTATGGTGGTTTATTTTATTTCTTTTTAGAGTGTTGGAAAACGCTTGACCTCTGTGAATAACCAGGAACGTGTGTGTTTTTTGGATTATTGTCAGACAGTCTACATTTCTAAACTCAGGTGAGTGTGTTCTTTCAAAATAATGTCTTTTACTGCTGCGGATACGTTAACTTGGGAAACCCTAAACAGTTGTTTCAAATCGCGTGTGTGCTCTGGCCGCATAGTGAATGTTAGAAAAAGTTCGATTCCCAAAGAATTTTTAGAATCTTGTTTTGAAATTTTTAAAATTGAAATTTGTACAGCGCAAAGGTTGCATATGGCTTTAAAGGTGAATACAGAACTAGTGTGCGATTTCGTATATAAAAAGAAGGATGTAGAGCATAAAGAGACATTCTATATTTGCAGTAAAATGCAAGAGCTATTCATAGCCCATAATTTGGAACAGTGGTATGAAACCCACGTGGTGAATGCCTTGCTGTCAAAATTTGATAAACTGCAACAAGGACCGAGTGGTCTAGCCTTAGACAAAATTCATCATTTACAAATCAACATTTGTCATTTCAACCCGTTGAATGCTGGGTCTAGCTATATTAAAACACCTCCAGCAATAGCTTCGAAAAAGGCTGTGGTGAATATTGAGAACCATGACAATGATTGCTTTCTGTGGGCTGTGGCTGCGTACTTGCAGCCAGCTCAAGATCGTCATGTTAACAGACCAGGAATGTACAAGGCCAAGTTTGTTGAATTGAAACATACTTTAAATTTAACTCGAGTGACGTTCCCTATGGACTTAACCGAGATCCATAGGTTTGAACGAGACAACCAGGACTTTTCGTTCATGGTGTATGGCCTTGACGGTGATGAGATTGTGGGTCCTCTTTATGCCACAAAAGAACCGAAACGACATCACATTCATCTTTTATATTTATCTGTAGGAGAAGTGAATCACTATTGCCTCATTAAAAGCCTGAGTAGATTGCTAAGCAGTCAAATGTCCAAAGCACATGGTATAAAGCATATTTGTGACCGTTGTCTCCAATACTTTTGGACGCCTACTTCTTTGGAACGTCATAGGGTAGATTGTGTTACTCAGGAAGCGGTGAGATTGATATTGCCACAAGGGGACAAGGCTGTGTTAAAGTTTAAGGACATTCATAAGCGTGACACTGTTCCCTATGTGGTATATGCAGATTTCGAAGCTCTCACCACACCCATGGCGGGATGTGAACCAGATCCCTCCATGAGCTCAACCACACCCATTCAAAAACATGAACCCTTTGCCATAGGATTTAATGTGGTGTGTGCCCATGACCCCACACAATCCGTTTACAAATACCGTGAGGGGCCAGATTGTGCCAAATGGTTCTTGGATGAACTTGTCAAGTTGGCCGACCATGTACAGGAATTACTGGACCACCCAGTACCCATGAGCCTATCTCCAGAACAACAGCAGCAGTATGAGCATGCCATGACATGCCATATTTGCGAAAAGCCACTGATCAATGCTGAAGACACCGTTCGTGATCACTCGCACTTTACGGGGGAGTTTCGTGGAGCTGCGCATAGTAAATGCAACTTGAACTTTCCAGCTCCTCGTTTCATCGGTGTCTTTTTCCACAATCTGGCGAATTATGACATTCAGTTTTTGATTCGTGAATTGGGCCATGTTAACAAGGGCTCGTTTACCATTATTCCCCAAAACCATGAGCGTTTTACAGCCCTGACATGGTGGTTGAGCAACTTTAGCATTCGATTTTTGGATTCCTTTAAGTTTATGGCATCCTCGCTAGACAGCCTTGTGAATGGCTTGAATGAGGAGGAATTAAAAAATACTAGAATGCATTTTAATGATCCTGAGCAATTTCAATTGTGCATTCGGAAAGGTATATTCCCGTATGATTTCTGCAACAGCTGGGACGTGTTAAAGCAAAGAAAACTCCCTCCACAAGAGAAATTTTACTCGAAACTAACACGCAGTACCGTTTCCGATGAAGACTATGCACATGCATGTCAAGTTTGGCGAGTGTTTGGCATGAAGACGCTAAGTGAATATGCTTTGCATTACCTAAAACTGGATGTATTGCTGCTCACTGATGTGTTTGAAAAATTCCGTAACTTGTGTCAACACATTTACGGTCTTGATCCGGCTCACTATTACACGAGTCCTGGACTCTCGTTCGATGCCGCTTTGAAATACACTCAAGTGGAATTGGATTTACTCACTGACGTAGACATGGTTCTATTTTTTGAAAAGGGCATTCGTGGCGGCTTTGTGTCACTTAACCAACGCCATGCTGAAGCGAACAATGTCTACATGTCTGATTATTCACCAGACAAACCAGAATCGTACTTAATGTACTATGACGTGAATAATTTGTACGGTTACGCCATGAGTCAGCCTTTGCCCTATGGGAAGTTTGCTTGGCTGACAGAGAAACAAGTGTCAGAATTTCATGTGAACATGGCTAGCCAAGAAACAGGCCGTGGATATGTGCTAGAAGTGGATATTGAATATCCATCATCCTTGTATGATGAACATGCCGATTTCCCATTCTGTCTTGAGCAAATGGTTCCCCCTGACAGTAAAGTGAAAACTGAAAAACTCATGGGCACACTTTACAACAAAAATCGGTATGTGCTACATATCCAAATGTTGGTGCAATGCCTCGCCCAAGGCTTGGTGTTGAAGAAAGTCCACAGGGGTATTTCTTTTGCTCAAAAAGCATGGCTTGAGCCATACATGCGACTCAACACAGAGCACCGACAAATGGCAACACAGCAGTTTGAAATTAATTTTTTTAAATTAATGAACAACTGCATCTATGGCAAGTCTATGGAGAATGTCCGCAAATACCGTGACATTAAATTGATGAATGTCTGGGAGGGGCGGTGGGGTGCCCGGCGGTACATTGCCAAGCCAAATTTCAAATCGATCAAAATTATCGATGAGGATTTGGCTACTATTGAAATGAGTAAGACCAGCGTGACCATGGATAAGCCCATTTACTTGGGTCAAGTCATTTTAGACTTTTCTAAATCGGTCATGTATCGATTCCACTATGAGTTTGCGAAACGCCATTTTGAGGACGTCTCTCTTTTGTATATGGACACGGACTCATTCATTTACCACATTCGCCACTGCAACCCCTATGACGTCATGAGGCAACATAGTGACTGGTTCGACACCTCTTGCTATAGTGCTGACAACGTGTTTCAGCTGCCCATAAAGAACAAGAAGGAAATGGGCGTTTTAAAAGATGAATGCGGTGATTCCATTATGACGGAATTCGTAGGTTTGGCTTCAAAAATGTATGCTTACCGCACACTCGACTGTAAGGAAGCCAAGAGAGCAAAAGGTGTAGGTAGGGCAGTGGTAAAATCGCTACGTGTAGACGATTACTTAGCGGTTTTACGCACTGGCAAAGCTATGTCTCATACACAGTGCAGGATACAATCCAGCAACCATCATTTGTATCTTGTGGAACAGAGAAAACGCACCCTCGCCTCCATGGATAACAAGCGTGTGTGGGCTGATGACCTGCTCACTAGCCTGCCCTGGGGTTATGATCGCAACGAGGAGGAGGTGTGATTTCACTGTTTAATCGTTTATGGGGCATGGCTTTTTGTAACTTGTAGATTTAGAATTTTGTAAATATTGGTTTCTGTCATTGTAAATAGTAGATTTTGTAAATAGTGACAATTCACTTGGACCTTTTGCTCTTTAAAAAGTTGTGTGCAACCTTATTTTTTAAAATTTTTTTGATTGGTAAATAGTGTGATTCTTTTAACGCTGTACAAAGTTGAGTTTTTTTTGTAAATATGAAATAAGTAAGATTTTTAGTAACTTTAATAACTAGTATTTAATTATTTTTCGTAATGTAAATGATAAACTAAAAAGTTCTTTTGGAATGAGTGTGCATGTCGAGAATGTGCTTTTGGGAATAAATAAAGTGGTTGTGTTTGTTCCCAAAGACAGGTGTGAATGTATGAGTGGAGAGAGAAAACTGGTGTGTATGATTGACCAGAGCAAACACGATGAGGTAGAGTGGGTGGGTGGGGTGGGGGTAAATGGTCACTTATATATTCATTTTGTTTTAAATAGTTTCGTTTTTTCATTGAAATGTGACAGTCAAAAGACATTATTTTTGTAAAAACAGTCTTACCTGCAGTAGTCGTAGACCTCGACGTTTCTCCAAACACACATCAACACATTGCAGTATTATCAAGGTCAAGCACTCGCATCAACATCATTGTCAAATCTCAACTTTCGACATACACCAAATGGAAAAAATATGAAAACAGCAAAATGGAAATTCCATGTTTCCATATCACCAAAACAGCAAAACTTAAAACGGACATTTTTAAAAACTGGAAATGGCCATGTGTGAAATTTGAAAATTCAAAAACTTCAAACGGACATTGTTTAAAATGTGTCATCAGCAAAATGGAAAAATCCATATCATCAAAAACGTTAAACTTGAAACGAACGTTTTCAAAAACTGTAAATTGCAAAATGATAAATGACAGTGTGTGGAATTCATCATGTGTGAAATGTGTAAAATGAAAAAATCAGCCATCAACATCACGATTTCTTAAAATTAAAAATAACAAAACATCGTGCTCTGGAAAACTTTTGTTTTTATTTCATAGTCATAGTGAATTGACAAAAGAAAAATAGAATACAAACAAATCCCAATTCCTCACTCCTCAATGTTTATGTCCATGCATCATCAACTTTCCTTTCATAGCACTCATGACAATTAGGGCTGCCATCCTTTCACCTACTGAGGCATCACTGGATGTGAAACGTTGTTTAGCTTTCTTCAATAACAATTTATCTGCCACATGTCTTAAACCAGAATGACTATGGCGATAAGAAAGGTCATGTTCCTTGCATGCTTGATCCAAAAGATTAATGGGTACATCACCACGTTGTAAACGTTTTTCGAGACGAGTTCCAGGGCCGCAAAAACGATAACCTGGAAGATGGATTTCGTAAGGTAAGTATTGAATCACTTTGTCAATGACGCCATTGCCAGTACAGGTCTGGCATATCCTTTTCCATCGATGGTAAAAAGGTTTGGTCTTCCTCCTCCTCTGTGGACGATGTTTGTGTTTGTTGTTGTTGTTGTTGCTTTTTCTCGCCATGACACTCGTGGAATGATTCAACAAAGTCTTTACACGGACTTTTATGACCGTGATACAGTTTCACTAGCTGGCAAGTCGCACACTGACGCATAGACGGTATTTTTGCCATGGCCACTTGCTTATGGTGATCGTAATCCGTACAGGGTTGCAATTCACTCAACACAGGGTCTTGAGTCCATGATTTTGGTACATGTTGCCAGATTTCTTTGACCGCGTTGGCGGCCACATAATAAATGAACGACTTGGGCAGTGCCAAGAGTTCCTCTTTGGTAAAACTGTCTAGTTTCTTTTTGCACACAAAGAACTTGCCGATGGCTTTGTCCGTAGCATTGCCTTTCTCCATGGTATCATGTGCTGTAGATGTTTACACGTCGCTAGTAGAAATCTCACTGACGTCATTCACAGGTAAATCTTGAGTTATAATTTTGTTCAACAACTCCCAGCAGGCATGAGTGGTTAACCAATGAAAGAGATGCCACGCATGCGATAGGGCTGTATGGGTAATGTTGCCACAGGAACAAGTATCCATGAGCGTTTGCAGGGAGGGGCAGCCCAACTCCATGAGGTCGATACATTGACAGTAAGACGCCAAAAATGGTTGCAACCATTGACGTTTTTCATTACCTTTCACAAATACCACATTGGCCGAGGACAAGTGTGCTTTCATGACCACGTCCAAATATTTATAGGAAATGGTTCCCTGATTCCAGTCTAGTTGCCTATGATTTTCAATCCACTGGGTTTGTTTACGGTCTTTTTCACACAACAAATCAAAAGCATGGGGTGGTTTAAATAGCAAATGCGTAGCTTGCGATATCCAAAACGTGGTACAATCGATTATGGCCACTTGTTTAAATATAAATTTGTTGTCACCAATTTTAAACCCTTGGCAATCCACAATGAGTGTGCGCAACATGTTGACGCTTGCCTGGACCAAGTTCAACTGACGACTGACTGACGATCACGTGTGATCATGGCATGGACTTACCTGCCATGCTAGTTTCAAAAAAGAAGGTTAGGGTAGGACAGGGGGACATGCAAAAATAAGAATTTAAGAATTACATCATTTTATTATCATAACACGTCTTACAGGCTTTTCTCATTTTAGGATAAGGACGATAGCAACTGATACAACAAAATAGTCTCTTGTGTTTGTAACGTCCATAACACCGATGATGTCCCAATGTCTCTAAACTAGGCGTTTTTGATGGTGATCTGCTCACCGAAGCACCATGGATACCATACGGCCCACATGTATCATAACTTGTATTTTTTTCATCACCCAGAGACACAAGTGAGGGATAGCTTGAATGACAGGGTATATTTCCCACTTTCATTCTGCACAGGTAGGGGCAGGTGTGTGACCAGCGCTGATGTTCCTGCATGGGTTCATCGCCCTCCTGCCATTGGTCTATGATGATGGGACAAAAGGCACATTTCACTTCATCTCTTGTTTTTAAATAGTAGAATCCAGCAGCCGCCAAGGCTTGAGGGTTTATGAAAGGCACTGGCCATGTGGCAAAAGTCTTGAAACGTTGTTCCTCAGAGTTTAAATTCATGGATGTAACGTCTCTTGAGGCTTTAAAGCAAGACATGACTGAGCGACTTAACGTGGGTTGAGCTGTTATTTATACACTCGTCACTTGGTTGGACAGTGGATAATAGTTGACTTGTTTGTGATGAATAATCAGACAGTAGGCTGTCGTATTGGCTGGTACATTGTCATGCGTTTCAAAATCTAGTCGAATGTCGATATTGGATGGCTTGACAGACTCTTCCAGGTAAGAACAGTCAAAAACAATCAGTGGTGCTCTTGCCTTAAACGCTTGGGGTAGTAGCATGGGACCGTTCTCTTTTTGATAATACGACCATCGAAATTTAGAAAACAAGTCGTACAGGGGGCCAAACTTATTTTTTGAAAAATCCAAATCCAGTCCTTCATAGGGAAACACAGCTCCGTTGAGGAAAAGACGTGCATTTCTCAATTGCAGGTGATCAAATTGCGTGGCATCTTTGGTTTGTTGATACTTGCGATTCGTTTGAAAACCCACGATCAGGTAGAGAGGTCTCTCTGTATAGCGAGCTGTTTTTACAGACCAACTGTGTGTGTTGGTGGTGGGCAATAGCGGATACTCATGGAGTGCCCAGCTTCTAAATTCCATGGGTAGAGGCATATCTCTCTTTACCATTTTGAGTATGTCCAGTTTTTTGCTATCGTTAAGGGTCACATGAGGCACTTTCCATAGCAAGCGTTGTAGTTGAATTTTTGAATCGATGGGGGCATTGTCGGCCCCCTTGAGTGCATTGTTATCACTCCTGTCTCTCACTAGATAAAGCACTTGCCTTGCGTTAACCACAATGCGTTGGTGATCTTCGGCAAAGCCTAGAACCAGTTTAAGAGGTAAATATCCAGTAAAGGTCCCATCGGTGTGTACCATCCAGTCATTGGTCGAGTCAGGGCACCAAGCTGCCATGCAAAGTGTTTTACCTTCTTCCTCACTATAAGAGGGGTATAGTTTCATGACACTGGAAATACCCACATTTCGAGTGCTATCCACCACGATATCGTTAATGACATAACGTACTTCAGAAAACAGAAAGGCTAAACCATGGTTGGCCAACTTGGATGTAGTGGGTGTAGAGCCATCGGCTTTGGTGAGCCGACCTTCAATCTGAATAACACTTTCATGCGGTAGGGTGTAAATATCTTGGTTGTTGATAACAAATTGAATTTCATCATTGTTATTGAGTCCAGGTGTTTGAGCTTGATAGGAATGGAGATCAATTCTTACCACTCCTGGTTGCTCCTCGATGTGGTTCGCTATCTCTAGGATAGAATTCATTATAAGGGTTGACGTGGTAACCCAAATGCTGTAAAATCTGCTTGCCTTGAGATGTTAACGTGTATTCACGCGGCAAACAACTAACACCATTCCTAGACGGTGTTGTTGCTTTATACACAAATTTCATAGTGGCTTTAGCACCAACTTGTAAGTCACTGGTGTAGTGGAATCTAGATCAATGAGTTGTTGATCTCTATTGATCAGTCTTAATGTTATATTACTAATACTATCAACAGCCACAGCATGAAAAAGCACCACTGAAGGGTTTTCACGAATAATATACCCATTGGGCGATGTCACAATAAAGTCATAAAGCGAATGCGATGGTTCTTGATTGGTGTACACTTGGCTAATAATATTACACGTCACCGACACATGATGGTCCTCAATGAATTTCACTTCATGGTCCGATTCATGTTTTTTGTTGGGCTCCAACACACGTGGTTTAAATCCGAGTAATGGGCCAATGGAATCGGGGTGTGTTTTAAAGTCAATGTTGAAGGTAGAGAAAATACTGCAGCGATGAGTGTTAGTATTGCCTACAAGTTCAAACTTGTGCGTTCCGTCGAGAAATGACTTTAAACCATACTGATTGATCAACACCACATAAATGTGTTCATAAATATCATCGATCGTGTATCCACCAGAGTTCAGGGTGAGCACAGAATCATCATAGTAAAACTTGTTGTTCACATTTTCACGTATGTTGTATATTCGATTGTACGTTTCAAGAGAAACAAGTCCTAAACCATAGGGTTTTTCACTCAATTCGATAGGCGGGTAAAAGTCTAGGCTGACTTCAGGTCCACGTCCATGCACTGTAAACGTTTTACTTTCTACCGACATACTGGTGGCGTTTTTGCTTATGCTGCGTCTTATATAAAAAAATTAAACACAAACGTCCACACTGTTGGCTGTTAAACGTTTGCTCACGTTTCACATTATAATATATCTTGATCCTGTTTCCAAAATAGGTCACTAGTTCCATGGGCGGGGGCAAATTCCCAAAACTGTCAAAGTACCATACCGTGGATCCCTCTTTGACATAAGCTACATAATGCGTTCCTGGTCCTCGGTGATCATCCAAATTGACAACAGCACATTCCTGTTTCCAGGGTCGTGGGGGTAATTGGTTTCGCATAAACACACCTCGAAAATGAGAAAGCTTTAGTTGTTTAGCATAGCTTTCCACTTGTTGATGCGTCAGGGCATGTCTCGCTATGGCTGAGGTTAAATTTTTTTTTTTTTAATATTTCGAAATGGTGAAATCCCAAATCCTTGTTGATAAAAGGCTGGCTTTAAATTGGCATTTCTAGCCCCCATGGCAATCGCTTCCATCGTTTCATTGTGTCGCTGACTTTCTTTGAGTTGTTGCTTGCCCTGCTGCGCGGCTTTAATGGTTTTCGCCACTGCACTGGCACCGCCCAAAAGTGAGCCCAGAGCAGCCAAACCAGCAAATAATGCAGGTAAAAATCCCGCTCGTTTGGGAACGGGAATCACTCGCCCTTGGTTTGAAACCTGTCGCCGACGTTTTGGAATAACCTGTCTCTGTGCTGCTCGAAGGGCTTTCCTTATGGTCAATACATTATTTTTTCTTTTTTTCTTTCGCAAGGGCTTGTCCTCGAATGTTGTAAGCCCTGGCTTTGCCAAGGACAAAGTCCTTTTTTTAGTCTTTCTCACTGCATACCTTTGTTTCACCATGATGATAATGACCCACAACCTTTCACAAGAAAGTTTAAATCACAACTAACGTCAGATGGTTATTTCATGGCTGTATATTCCAATTCCACATAAAGTGGGAAGTCGTTTATGGTTTTTCCCGCTTGCTTTTCATCCCATGTCAACATGAGATAAAAGGATAATTCGTCACCTGCATTGACCATTTCATGGTTATGAAGCAACATCCTATGACCATTTATCTTTATTTGTAAATGGTTCTCATCAGGTATGGCATATTTGATGTGAATGGTTCCATCATAGTGTAATCGATAGTGGCTTAAACCCGAAGCAAGCGCATAGGTCAAGTGCTGATCATGGACTAGCGGTAAATGGTTTCTGTCATTCACAGGTTTTTCATTTGTCAGATACACTAAAAACACAGATGGGATAAATTTATAAAGCCTTTTCATTTCATGGGTCACGTAACGCTTGGTACAAACATCGTCTTCGTCTTGTGGGTCTTCCACGTGAATAATCCGATGGTGATTAGCGCTATAGCCATTCACCATAAGCTGGGGCACTTTGTCATAAAACTCATACACTTTGTTATCCACATACTTTTTCGTAGTAACGTCTGTAGACACTTGAGGATGTTTTACATGGGTTAACCGCTTTCCCTTAAAGTCATAATCTCCCTGTTTTGTGCGTGGCACTACTGACCTATCCACATAGTGTTTATTAGCAGGATCTGTTTCCTGTTTAGGATCATGTATGGGGACAGGCCTAGCTTTGGCCATCAACGCACGTCCAAAGACATCCATCGTCAACCTGTAGTACCAGTCTACTGTTTCTATGACAAGGCTCGGTGTCCTGTATATAGACAGCCTGCTAGCCTTTCTAAGCCTTAGTTGAAATGAAGATTATTAAGCAGCAAGAGTCATTCCCCGTGGGGGACATGGTTTCCCATCTCTGTCCCACATCACGTGAACAACGCCATGGTTCACTGTTTCCATCTTCCATTCGCTGCATCATTGTGGGGCCTTCCGGCTGTGGAAAGACTAATCTTTTGCTAACGCTCATTACAGCGCCCAATGGTCTGCGTTTTCAAAATATTTATATTTTTGCAAAATCTCTCTACCAACCCCTCTACGTGTTTCTGGATCAAGTCATGTCTGGATTACAAAAAGAGAATATGGGTTATTTTACATTTTCCATGCAAGAAAATGTGATTTCACCGGATGAGGTAAAGCCTGATTCACTCATGATTTTCGATGATGTATCCACTGAACGTCAAGGCATCATTCAAAGCTATTTCAGCATGGGTCGACACAAACATATCGATTGCTTCTATCTTGGGCAAACGTATTCTAAAATGTCCAAACAGTTGATTCGTGACAATGCCAATGTCATTGTTTTATTTCGTCAGGACGAGAGGAACAGTCGTCACATTTATAATGAACATGTGAATCCGGATATGACCTTTCAAATGTTTACAGAATTGTGTGCCAAGTGCTGGAACACTCAACGTCATGCCTGTTTAGTGATTGACAAACAAAGTGAACTCAACCAAGGACGGTATCGCTTAGGGTTTGATCATTTTATTGCTATTTAAGGCCCTGTCTCATTCGCCATCAAGTCATTTGTCAAGACACCATGGCGTTAGCAGAGAGTCAATTGAAAAAGCATATTATTAGAGCAAAAAATACTATTCGCCAAAAGTTTCGTCAATTGAAACAATCACGTGCCAATCATGCTTTGTTTATTCAGCAACATTTAGCACCTCCACTAAAAGCCATGTTGAAACCCTCTTTCAAGCCATCTGAAACGCTACCCACCGTTTCACAAGCCACGCAGACGCTGCACGAGGACCCTGAGGAAGAGGAAGTGGAAGATTTGACTAGTGATAGTGAAGTTGAGGATGAGGAGGAACAAGTGTTTACGCCTCAAAAAAAGGCCGCACCCCTTGCAGAGTTTTTGAGAAAAAAGAAATCCTTGGCCATGGTCGAAACACCTTGCCCTTCCAGAGCGTCTCCGTTTTCACAACTCTTGGCCACCCCTCAACATAAAGCTCAACTGAAAACCATTTTAATAAAATATTATGGATCAACATTGGAACCCTATTTCACCGATCTATTTATTGGAAACACAGATACCACGTATGGTGTTCGCTATGAGGATGATAGTTTTAAAATTGGCGATTCATCCATTAAATTTGCTCGTACTAAAGCTGTCATTAAAAACATCAACTATAAATTAACGCCAGGACTGTTAAAGCTGCTCTTTTCTCGGACCCCCTCTTCCCATGATTATACGTCAGAGGACCTTGACAAATATAAATCCATTTTATTGGATACCCATGCTCACAAAAGACAGTATGATCCCACGCAACAAGTGAATGCCAATATATCTCAAAAATATAAAACCATCATTGCAAAAATGTTTCCCACCAGTCAAAGTACTCGTCGTAAAGTGTCCGCTTCGGGAGTGACTTTTAAACCATTAAAACCCCTTGTGGATGT
Organism: Meconema thalassinum; assembly: GCA_946902985.2. Lineage (NCBI taxonomy): Eukaryota > Metazoa > Arthropoda > Insecta > Orthoptera > Tettigoniidae > Meconema > Meconema thalassinum. Next base: position 224,240,598 of record OX336391.1, read on the forward strand.
TACCTACTGGCACAATCCCAATAAGCTCGTCCAGCGGCTACAATTGTTGCATGCCTCACGTCAAGCTGGCCACACCGGTCACGATTGGGAAATTCAAGAAATTGAACAAGAACTTCGAAATGCCAAAATTATTGTTTAAGCCCTCACCCATTAAAATGGGTATTGCTCACGAGTTGCATCGCCCAGCTAGGCGTCACTATCCGCGACTCAAGGTGATTTCACGAGGTGTGGATGAACTTTGGCAGGCTGACTTGGTTGAAATGATACCCTATGCTGGCGTTAACGACGGTGTACGCTATATGTTGACCGTCATTGATGTCTATTCCAAAATGGCCTTTGTTGAACCTGTGCGTCGCAAGTCTGGTCCACTAGTTACCAAGGCCTTTCAACATATTATTCAACACTCCAAACGTCAACCTCAGTTGCTACAAACCGACCAGGGGAAAGAATTTTTCAACAAGGATTTCTCCAGTTTTCTCAAATCTAAGGATATTCACCATTACACCACGTACAGCAATCTGAAAGCCAGTGTGGTCGAGCGGTTCAACCGAACATTGAAAACCCATATGTGGAAAGCGTTTACCGCTCAGGGCAGTTATCGCTGGTTGGACATGTTACCTGAGCTAGTATCACGTTACAATGACACCAAACATAGAACGATTGGGACCAAGCCACGCCTCGTGACTAAAAATATTCAGCGATTGGATAAACTGTTTAACCCCATAAAAGCAGCTGATCCTAAACGTCACCGACTGAACATTGGGGATTTTGTTCGTGTAAGCAAATTTAAGTCTGTCTTCAATAAGGGCTACACGCCTCAGTGGGGGACTGAACTATTTCGAATTCGTCGAGTCTACTTGGACAGTCCAGTCACCTATTTACTCGAGGACCTCAACCATCAACCCATAAAAGGTAGATTTTATCTCCATGAACTTCAGAAAACAGCATTTCCTCAGCATTATCTTGTGGAAAAAGTGTTGAAACAAAAAGGAAATAAACTCTACGTCAAATGGTTAGGGTTTAACTCTACGTTTAATTCTTGGATCAATAAACTACATGTTGTGTGAACCTGTGTACTTTTTATTTATTCACACATGTTGTACACCACCTATAGCTCTATGTGTACAGCGCTCCGCGCTTCATGCATGTTCATACATGTTTGTCTTTCCCTTTCCTCCTGTGTTCTCTCATACATCACCCCCTCCCCTCTCCCTCCCTTCACCTCCCACCACTGCTGTTTGCAGCTCTTGCCTATCTATTGGTTGTGACATTATTCCGACAAGTTGCATTATACTTTTTACTGATTCAGCGATTCCCACGCTTTGAACATTCTCTTATCGTGCACGTGGACAGATAACACCCAAGCGAACACCTGTGCCGGATCAAATTTCACCTGAACTTGCATTTTGTCACGTACGAAGCAAGACAGGATGTAACTTGTTAACAGTTATCGCGCATGTAGATAGATAACGTCCCAAGCGAACACCTGAGGTAGATCAAATGTCACCTGAACTTGCATTTTGTCACGTACGAAGCAAGACAGGATGTCACTGGTTTAGCCTACATGTGGTTTCACAAATGTGTGTGCATGCCTTTCACACTCCCCTGCCACCACGATGGTCAGATTATTTCACCTTCAAGCGTCACCTATTGTCAAGTCAGATCGGAGCCTTCCAATAATCTCAAATGGCATTCACCTCCTGTAAGTTTGTTTTCTCTACTCGCTTCGACCAACATAGAACCTAGTTCTCATCCCCGTTTACACGTTAAAGGTAAAATATCAGAAAACGCACGCTCGCTCTGTCATACACCGACCCGCCGAAATAGCGATTGATCTATTGAACACAGCCACCTTGGTCAGCGACAGGTTCGTTGAAACACACACATCCAGCAGTATCGTCTCTCTCAACCACCACGCTCCATGAAAATTATAAACAGGTAAAGAAAAAGAAAACGTTTTTTCAACATGTATGGCGTTAGGCCCTTTGTGAATTATCTTTTTGGAAAAAAAATATCTACCACATTTGAAAGGGGGCGTTAGCCCGAGTCCTAGGACACCTCGTACACGTCTCTAGCGTTATTGGTTCGTGACATATCGGCAAAAATCATAAAAAACACGTGTTTACCCCAAAATCGCATTTCCCATTTTTTTTTAATTACAACGAGTGGTCCATAGCAAAGAGGACGTCACCCCGAGTCCTTGGACCCGTCGTACATGCCTCTAACGTTATTGGTTCGTTAGATATCGGCAAAATCACAAAAAGCATGTGTTTACCCCAAAATCGAGTTTCCAATTTTATTAAAAATTATAACGAGTGGTCCATAGCAGAGAGGACGTCACCCCGAGTCCTTGGACCTGTCGAACATGCCTCTAGCATGATTGGTTCGCGAGATATAGCAAAAAGTCTAAAATCACGTTTTTACCCCAAAAAGACTGTGTTTCCAGATTTTCACCTTTTCGACACCGACATTCCCGTAAAGAGCACAACGAGACGAAAAAAACGAATCCAAGCACGCCCTCCTAGCATGGCTCCTTCCATTCCAAGGTCGCAGGGGCTCACCACTTGCTTTTATAAGCAGCTCTGTCCTTACCACACTACTGCAGGTTTTCATTCTAGAGACTTTAAATTTATTTTGGGGGTAGAGGGGGTAGGGACCATTGATTTACGTTAAACAATTTTTTTTGTAGAGTTCCTAGTTTCCAAAATATAGGATTTTCAAAATTCGAGTGTTTTCAAAAAATATAAAAAATAAAAATTTTTTATTACAAAAAATAAAGGTCATAAAGACTGTTCGTTTGAGCCATGGCACAACGTTCTATCCTGTTTGGTTTTCAAACTATCGCCTATTTTCGAAAACAAAAATTTTCAAAAAAATTTTGAAAAATATAATGAGTGGTCCATAGCAAAGAGGACGTCAGCCCGAGTCCAACAATACCTCATTTGTCAAAATCGGACCATGCGTTCAAGAGATATTTAACATGGCTGAGGCTTAGTAGTAGAGCAAGGGGGGTTTTGAAGTGGGGCAGAACTCCTAGTACTCCACTACTCGCGGTAGAGTCTGTTGAAGTTGTTGTTGATTTTTAGGGGGTTAGCGGATTCATGGTCATGTAGCCCCATGTATTTGGGTGTGCGTAGAAGTTTTATGATAACCTGTGCCATTGTGATGCGCGTACTAGTGTGTGTACTTTTAAACGAGAAAGATTTGGGTAGGAATCAGTTGTTGCTTGATTTGAGAGGTTTGGACTTCGTAGTCATTTAGCCCCATGCACTTGGGCGAGTGCTGAATTCTGTCTGGTAACCTGTGTTATTGTGATGGCTGTATTAGTGAGTGTATTTATAATTCAGGTGAGGATTCAGTCAATCAACGTATAGGTAATATACCAGTTGTATTTCAACAAGTTATTACTCCTTGAGAAGGACTATGATTTTTAACTATACCCAAGCATTTAGGAAAACCTAGGCTATATGTACTTTACTGAACATCTTGTTTAGAACTAATTTTATTTCAAGATGAGCCCAACTTCGAAGAGGACTTATTTTCACAGGATAGACAAAGAAATGTTTTTCTCCCAATTGGGATTCGAGTTCTACCATTTGAAACTTAATCAGGAAAGAGGATCTTATGGGACCGTCTAGTTATCCTTAGGACAGGAGTTATGGGGTTATGCTCATTTCCTACACTTTATCTATTATTATGCTCTATTCTTACATCCAGTTGAACGTTGAGCATATCAGCATACATAGAGTTATGTTGGTAATACTGTCTTGTATGGATTGCTCAAAATCAATCTGTAATATTATGAACTTGACGTGTACCAAGTTGTAACTGTAATCAAATCAAAACCAGAATGAAACGCTCAATATCCAGCTGGCAGGTGGCTTGTACACACATGTTACGAGGAACTTGCAGTATGTATGTGAGGGTGGTGCTACCCATAATACTTTCCAAACGAGACTCAGAATTCAGTCTCGACAAGAAGTAATGTAACGAAGTGTTACATCCTGTGTAAACCCTAATCCTTCTTTTACAGGTACTGCTCTAGCGGGCTACGAAAAGTTTGACGGAGTAGGCTATTTCAAGGCCCCCAACACGATAACGACGTGGGGAGTTGCGAATGAAGCGTGTGAACGTGACGGGGCTCATCTTATGATCATTGACACGGAGAAGAAGAGAGAAGTCTACAAGAAACTGTTTCTCAAACAGTGGCCCAAAGAGAACCTTTATGGAGACCTCATTGTGAATTTCGTTGGCTTCTACGATCCTTGGCGGAATGGAACCTTCATTACCGTCCTGGGTAAGTTAATCTACAGCCTTCTTAACACGCTGCATTTGATTTGTTACTTATTTCATGGCTAATTCAGGTTGGCAGTCCTACTTAAGGAAGGACACTCATTCTTTGGAATAATATTTTCGAGTGTACATCTCTTTCACTGTACCGTAAACAATGTCGACCAATTATATCCATAATGTGCGAGCAGCTTTGAGGTGGAGGTGCAATGCTAAACACCCGAGGCGTTTCAGAACAACAGCTTGTTCCATCATTAAGGTTCAAAATAAATTGAGGGAATGAGCCAAAATGGCGTATTGCCTCCATTGATAAAATATATATTAGATAGAAGGTCATGCTGAAAGGTAAAACACTACTGCATGGCCTGCAGTGTAAAAGAAGAGGATGGTAAAATGTATGGTCTTTCTACCATTTGTTGAATGATTCTATGTGCGAAACGTTTCACCATACACTTCTCCGTCGCCGGTCTTCGTCCAGGTTGTTTGCACTACTCTGTCGCCGGTCTCCGCCCAGGTGATTACACTTTTCTGCCACTGGTCTCCGACCAGGTCGTCTACATGTCTTTGCCGCTGATCTCTGCCCAAGCGTCTACACCTCTCTGCTGCAAATTCTGCATCCTGGTCGTTTGCAATTCTCTGCCACTGGTGTCTGTACAGGTCGTCTACATTTCTCTGCCACTTGTCTTTGTCCAGGTCGGCTAGAATTCTCTGCAACTGGTCTCTTTCCGTGTTGTTTCCACTTCTATGCCATTGGTCTTCGTCAAGAACGTATACACTTCTACGCCACTGATCCCCGCTGAAGTGTCTACACTCCGTCCAGGTCATCTGCACTTCTCTGCAACTGGTCTCCTTCCAGGTTATTTGCACTTCTCTGCCGCTAGGTCTCCAACCAGGGTTTTTACACTTCTCTGCCGTAAGGGCAGGTGATTTCGTAGTTCCGCCCCTTAAAACCTCAATACCTAACTAAGTAACTTCTCGGCTGCTGGTCTCCATAAAGGTTATCTGTACTTCTCTGCCACTGGTCGCTGTCCAGGCCATCTACACTTCCCTCCCACTTGTCTCCGTCCAGGTTGTCTGCATTTCTCTGTCACTCGTCTCCGTCCAGGTTGTCTACACTCCTCTACCACTGATCTCGGTCCAAGTCGTCCGTGCTTCTCTGCCTCTGGTCTCCATCCAGGTCTTTTTCACTCCTCTGCCACTCGTCTCCGTCCAGGTTGTCTACACTCTCCTACCACTGGTCTCCATCCAAGTCATTTGTACTTCTTTACCACTGGTCCCCATCCATGTCGTCTACACTCCACAGCTGCTGATCTCATCCCGGGTCGTCTACACTTCTCTTCCACTTAGTTCCCGTCATTCCTCTCATCCAACCCGCTGTTTACCATACTCGTCTTTTCATTCTACCCATGTCCATTCTGATCACATGTCCAAAAATATTACAGCTTCGGGCCCGATATATTCCCAAATAGCCTTCATATTTTGGAACAGTTCTTTCCTTCACCATCGGCCTCATCTTTCACCTTTGTTTTAGTCTCCTTAATCTTACTTAGAATGTTATTTTATCTTTCTCCATTGCTAGGCCCCATGACTTCCTAGTATTTTTTCTGCAGCGTACAGTACCGCGTCCCTCATCATCGCGTTGTTAGTGTCTGGGCGATATTAAGATTGTCTTTTGTTATACACTTTTCTTAGTTGAAGGAGGTACTCCGTCCTCATCCTTTGCGCTCTTGTTTCTTTCTGATATATATTGTTCCCTTAGGAAAAGAAGCACAAGACTGTGATTCGGGGCCGTGATCGGTTCTTATAGAGTAGTATGAGGAGAACCTGCTTCTTATAATTTCCAGGATTCATATGACAGGTTACAAACAATAACAATTTAATACGGAATAAATCTGACAAAATCCACCCTTATATGAAGCTATGGGTCATTGGCCTGCCACATGTGACCTGCGAGTAATCCATTAGCTCACATGCGACTTCTCGGCATCAGACACTGCGTCAACAAACCCGATCAAGGACTCGGAAAGTCCCACACGTGTTTGCTCCCAAAATATCCTCAGACCAAGTCAGCCGTCAAAATAAAATGACTGACTAAAGCATCAGTCCAACAAAAGCTATCTCAACACACGAGCAGCTTAGGCAGCTGAAAACACGAGGTGAACCAACACGTCACCTACAATGAAAATTACAATGAATAACAAGTAGTTCCGTGAAGAACTATACAGCCTACTTATGTTAATTGCCACTGTCAACATACAAAATTCCAGTTTGATTGCTGTAATAGATTCGTAGATATTGAGAACCGACTAAATATTTCGGATGGTCGCCATGTTGGATTTTATATATGTAGGTCCTAGAGTTATGTACGGTTACATGAAGATTATTGTGTACGTATAGCATTCAAACTTCAATCGCATGATTAGGACACAAGAAGTTAAAACGAGATTTTAAAATTTCGTACAGCTGCCATCTTGTGGTTATGGAAACAATAGAAATAAATTAGATGCCAGTGGATTAACAGTCGTATAAGGATTTACTGTACCAAGTTTCACTGCACTCGGATGGTTAAATTGCGAGAAACGTCCAAATGAATATGTAAACTTCGCGTCGCCACCATGTTGGATTTGTGATCACCAGGTTATTTAAAGTCCTATAGGTGAACTTAAGTTCATAGCCCCAATGAACATTTAAAAAAATCATTTTGATTGCTATAATAGATTTGAAGATATTCAGAGCCGTCTAAATATTTCGGATGGTCGCCATGTTGGATTGTTAAATGTATAGGCCCTAGAGTCATGTACTGCCCCCGTAATTGAATTATGTAGAGACCACGGTGGCTATATTTGAAATTATAATGAGAGTTATGGTTGTCATAGTTATGACGTGGGTAGTCATGACGTAAGCACGGATGACGTAAATGTTATGCCAGCAGGTTACTTGAGCTGAGATTCTCAGTGACGTCAGCATTTAGTCGAGAATGTTCCAAGATTTACGACGCAGTCGCAGGAAACGAGGAATTCTGCTGAGGAAGAAACTATGCTATTGGAGGAGAGGCATGAACCAATCAACGATAGTTTAAAGGAAGACGGAGATTGCTAAAACTATGGTATTTTTATTACTTTTGGAATGCAGAATTGTGGAAATCCATTTGCAGTAAAGGCATTGATTTGGAATTTTGGTGAAATTTATTTTCAGTTTTTGAATTTTGAAAATCCGTCATGTATTAACGAAGTTGGAAGTTTTAGCGATGACGTAGTATCACGCTTTGGAAGGGATGGAAACGCCCCTCGTGAAGTTAATAAAAGGGCTTGCGCAGAAGAGAGGAGTCTCTTTCGTTCTCTGATCATTCTGAGATCTCATTCTCAGATCATCGAAGTCTATTTGTGAAAGTTCTTTTCTTATACATTCATTATAGTGAGACGTCGAAGTAAACAGCAGTGAAAAGAATCGTCTTTATAACGCGTGGCGAGGCCACTATATTAACGAGATCCAAGTCAAACTAGGTGAAGTTGAAACAGACCTTGGAAAGCTTCTACAAGTTTAGCTTCGAACAGTTAGCGGTCTCCGATAAGCTAATTGTATTGTGCAGTGCTACATGCAGTTATAGAGAAAAGCTGAACAATTTCGACCGATTAGTTCGAAAGATATTAGCAGTTTTATACGACTGAGAAAAGTGATTATCTCGCCACAAGAGAAGCACTTTTGTGAAGCCAGAATCAACGCAACGGCTGACGCTGCGAGTGGAATAGAAAGACTTCAGATTGCTTGGTTACAGAACAATACAGTATAATGGAGCAATTGAATACGGCAGTTTGTTCTTCTGACACTACAACCGAAGAGCAGATGGAAGGCTAAGGCGCTTATTGCAATTGGGACATACTTCAACGGAGTAAGATAGCGACATGGAACTTCGCTAATAGCTATTCCACACAAGCGAACATGCGGTGAATACCATCTACACCCATGTTTCGTAATTAACGGCTGAATACCATCGAACAGCCATAAAAACAATTTCATACTCTGAATATGAATAATTTCTTCGGAAATTTCTACAAAACTTCATGACGATTGTCTACTGGAACTTCAGGGAATTTTTCAAGAGAGGTCAGGGATATCCCGACTCACACAGAAGATTATTGCCGGAAGGATGTCTATTCGTCTTCGAGGAGCAGAGCGATTCACGGAGAAGGAAGCAGTTCGATTCTCTGAGGGTGCTATTTCCTATTTCGAGGATGGAGCTCAACTTTAACGTGGTGAAATGGATCCATCAGCAGTCTTCTTTGGGGAATTTTCCTCTGGAACGTCAATCGGCAGATAAGGTAGTCGTGAACGTTTATTGTATTTGAGTATATTAATGATGTTTGAGCAACCATTTTTCCCATATTTTTATCCTCATGTATTTTTGCCCTATTTTCTTGTTGAGATTCTTATTCTCAGTACACCTTGATGAGTTTTGCATTTTTCGACGATTTATTAAGACATTGTTAGGTCATGGGCACAGTTAACGATTTTGAATCAGTTGAGACTGATATTTGGATTTTTCAGTAATTAATATTTTTGTAGTCACGATTTGACTGTAAGTTAATGATTTTTATGGCAGATTTAAATTCAGGCAGCGTGTCACTTTATTAAAGTAATTCTACCCCAGTTTAATTACTTTGAACAATTTTCTGTCATCATCAAGAAGGAAGAACATTTAAATGATTTTAGAGCGTTAAAATCTCTTACGTTGTCGACGATCTTGGAAATACTAGTCGTTATTTGTATTGATTGCAACACAGACATTTATCGTCAGTTATGAATGAACATTGCATTATAGACACTTTTGTGAAAGAGTAACTTTAATAATGAATTATTGAATGCATTAAAGTCTAGAACTTTTGTTAGGAGTTTTTCTCAATTAGAGATTTATATAACGATGTTTGCATTCCCCAGTCTAATTGGACTCTATTCGACTACTTTGAATTTAGTCGCACTTTATTTGAAGATAGTATTTTCATACTACACATTTCTTTTAAGATGTTAATCTTAAATTTGATAGACCAGACAGGCGTATATAAGCGTATTCACTATTAAATTTGTTTGTGATTGGCAAGTTTTGACTTCATTTCGGTTCATGAATGAAATCCACGAAGGTTAAATAGAAAAACAGTTTTGAAACAATTAATGATTATAAAAAATTTTAAGTGGAACTATGAATGTATAATCGCTAGTGCAGCGCGTGTTGAAAGTCGCTAAGATATAATGCCCTTGAATATGAAGGAAGTTCCCACAGGAATAAATGTTAAAGAATTATTTGTGGAAGTTTTGTAAGTTATGTGGAAGTTTAATACCATATAGATTAATATATGATGATTTTGGGCATATTTTTAATGCAGTTTGTGCATTAACTTGTTAGCGAAGGATTTTCCGCTGGAGTAAGATTGTCATAGTTCGTTGAAAATAGATCAAGTGATTTACTGTTAGAATTAACACGAGTTTTGAAAGAATTTGAGATAAGATTTTGAATGAAGGTTGCCGTCACAAATCATTATTAAAACCTTTATTAAACCTGATTGTGACATTAACATGTATAACTAACCTTCATTGGTCGATTATATTAAACAAGATTATGAAAATTACAAACCGAATGAACATGTGGTCAATGTATTTCTGAAATTAATAATTTAAACAATTTAAATGTTAATATTGTAAATAATTGCTGTAAATATTTTTGAAAATAATGTAGAACGAGAGTGATGTTAAAGGCGTGCTTATAATATTTTTATTGTCTTTGACAAATATGATAAACAATTTCCAATTGCTATAAATAATTTATGTGATTTTGTTATAAACATTTAAGAGCTAATTAAACATTTGGATTGAAGTTAACAAGTTTAAGGAATTAACATAATGATTCAATAGGATGTGAGCAAAGTACTTGAAAGATTTGCGTAAATATAATGTGAGTTGTCTTGTAGACAGATAAGTTTGAGAGAGCAAGCTGTATGTTACGTAACTTAGCACGTGAGAAGGGAGTGCATTTGACCAGTACGCAACAGGTTCGAGGGTAGCTCGCAGCTGGGCCAACATCTGGTTCACAGTGAGTGAGGTCGTCCACACTTCGGCCTTGCGACTATAAATACCATTCTCATGTTTATTAAAAGGAAACCAAATGCTCTATATATGTCACACCCTTATGTCCTTTTCCAATCCATTAGTGTTATGAATATTACGTTATTTGGAGCTCTTGGGAGCTAAAATGTTTTATATTATGTTGTATAATAATTTTTGCAAGTCCTACTGAGGACGTAGTCAGATTGACTTGGGCTACTGATAGCCACGTTGATTTTGTTGTGTTAGTAAAATCATACCCTTTATTAGAAATAAAGCTTTTGTACAGTTCAAAGTTCTCGTCTTCGTCTTGGTTCATTTTTAAATATCATGGTGGAGGTTATTGTGTGAACAGACTTTTAGTGATCCTGTTGTCAACTCAAACCCCGAGATAATTAAGAAGTAAGTAACGGTAAGTATGAACCCCCGTCTATTTTGGTGTGTTCCACAATGATTTCCTGTGAATTTCTGTGCTCTTATCTCGATAGTATCTGTCAGTGCCATTTTCATTGATGTAACTGTGCCGGTGCGATTTATAATTGGCAATCCGATTGAGGGGGCGGATATCTGACAGCCTACTATCCAGGTAAACGGGGATAGAAAGATTGGCGCCGTCAACGTGTGGGGCTTGTTCAACAACAATGGATCACCAGGTTGAACAATAGAAAGATTGGCGACCCAAGAGCGTGGGGCTGAGTCAACAGAAAGATTGGCGCACCTAAAACGTTGGGGCTCGATTCAACATAACTGGATTACCAGGTTGAACGCCAGAAAGAGTGGCAAACCTAAAACGTAGGGTTCGATTAGACTCAAATAAAGAGGTTGATTCTTTGTTAGATGTCTAGGCCAATTGTAGTATTTAAGAGTGTGATTATATAGGAATTAAATGTTGTATTGTGTTAGGATATTTTAAAATGAGCCAGGGAAATTTGAACATGTGCTTGAGTTTGTTTCAACATGAAGTATCTTCGAAGGTTAATTATAAGGTAGTTATAAGTTAGATTTAAGACAGAAAATTGATCAAAATTATATATGGTGAAAAGTGTTGCTCAAATGTTGTTATTTTGCTCTTTTGATGTATGTCCCTACAGCAATCCATTTTTGAATAATATTGTAATGGCAGATGAAAGTTTGAAGAAAATGTTAGAGGAGATGTCTGCTAACATGAAGCAGATGATGGAGGAGAATGCTAGTAATTTGAATGCAAGAATGGAGGAGAATGCTAGTAATATGTCTGCTAATTTGAATAGTAGTATGAAGGAGATGGAAGCTAGGAATACTAGTCGAATGGAGGAGAATGCTAGTAATTTGAAAGCTAGCATGGATGAAAGTTTGAAGGGTATCCAAACTAGTGCTGCTAATTTGGAGGATAATATGTCGCGTTTGCAGATTAATACCCTAGGAATTGAGAATACTGTAACGGACATGCGCACAGAGGTATCTAATGTCCATAAAGATGTGTCTATTGTGCATAAAAGTGTTGATGATGTTAAAAATGATGTGTCTAAGGTACAGAAAGACCTTACAATGTTAAATTTAGATGTAGCTAATGTCCGAGGGGATATTTCTTGTGCTAGAGCCGAAGTAGTTGTTGTCAAAAACGATGTAGCGACTGTCCAAGACAAGGTCGAGGAAGTCCAGAAAGAAATTCAAAAAGCTAGAACTGATGTATCCAATGTTCAGGTAGACATTAATAACATTCATGCGGATATAACTGAGGTGCAAAGTGACATAACTAAGATTCAGGTAGAGGTCAACACAGTTTTCGTAGATATTACTAAAGTCCAAACTGACGTAAATAAAGTCAGGGAAGAAATCGAAAACTCAAAAACTCTTTGTACGCGAAATATAACTGCATTAGCGACTAGGTTAGTCGATGAATCAGTTAGAACGACAACGTCTTTAGCAGAGTTGAAGTATGATGTAGAGGTCATGAGAACACAGGTATTAGACCACAATAGAGTATTAAAAGAGGATATCGAAGTAGACATAGCCGAAATGTTAACAGCAAACGTAGCGGTATGGAAAGACGAGTGGAATAAGTCAAGTGGGGAACATGTAACTCAAATTCAGGAAAGGATTGAAAGAAAACTTGCCAGTACGCAGATAGAAATTAACAATGAAGTAGTACAGATTAGGAAAGATTTAAGCGTCAGGATAAATTCGTTATCCGAAAAACAAGTTGACGATAGAACACAACTAGATCAGGATATGCAAACTTTAAAATCTACATTAGAGGATCAAATTCATAAAGTTGTCTCGGATGTAAATGAAACGACGAGCAAACTGAAAAATTTGAAGTTAGGAGAGGCTAGTTTAATGGAGAACTACAAAGAAGAGATTATCAAGAAAGTCTTAACAGAAATCACCGACAAGGATACAGAAGGCTTAGCTTGCGAATTGAATAGGAATTATGCTAGAAGACATAACCTAGAGCCAGAAGAGAGAGACGTGACTCCTGAAGAACGTGTATCCAGATTCAGAGAGGAGGATGACGAGAGGAACATGGAACCTGAGTGGAATTATAGAGATAGTGGGAAAAACTATCCGGATTCGTATCCGAGGAACGTGACGGTCATTAGGAATTTCGAAGACAAACCACAAAAATTCAGTAACACTGATAGTTTGACACCTATAGAGTATGTAAGGAATCTCAAAGATTATTTCATCGAAGCTCACATTCCCAGAGAAAGAGAGATGAAGATAGTAGAGAGATATCTGATTGGAGGACCCCTTGAATGGTTTTGCGCATTTAGATACACATTCAGTAACTTTGACGAGTTTGCAGAGGCATTAATCAAGCGATTTTGGTCTATAGAAGCGCAGAATTCGTTAAGAGCGGAGGTGTATTCAAGAAAATACTCAGGTACTCTTCCAACGAGGTACGCTGATTTCTTTACGAGTCAGTTGTCCCGCTTGAGATTTTTGCAACCCCCATTGTCCACGGAGCAACTAATAGATGCGATTTCTCGTATGCTGCCAGTTGAGGTGAGGAGACTTATAATTTCGTCCAACATCAGGGATTTATCCAGCATGGATGAGTTACTAAGAAGGTTAGACTACACAAGTCCAATGCCTAACGTAGTCCAGAAAGGTCAAAGGCAGGAGTTTAAGGAAATCAATACGGTATACATGGACCAAGTCCAACAAACTGACAAGCCAGAGGAGGAGAAAAATGACAATGTAGGTCCTCACAGGAATAATCAGTTTAGAAATTACAGATCACAAGGTTACCGACCGTATCAACAGAGAAGAGGTTGGAACTACAACCGAGGAAACTATAATGGAAGAGGCAGATATTACAACAATAATGGGTATAACCGTAACTATAATAGGAATAACCAAAACCAAAATAGAAACCAGAATACTCAAAGTCAGGTTATGACACCCGATCAATATCAGCAAAGAGAAAAGGAAAGCCAGCAATACTTAAAAGAATTAAGGGATAAAGAAGCTGACAATCAAAAGAAAAGGCAGGATGTTGTAATCGATCCTGGGCCTTCTACGAGCCAGCAGAATTTTGAGGTCGGTAACACAAAAAAAAACGGCGATTTCTCAACGTCAGTGAGAACCTGTAAATACATTGCCACACCACACCTGATTACGATTAATGAGATATACGAAGTTACCGATGAAGATTTACTAGAAGAGAGGGGTATTGTTAAAGAGGAAAGACCATGTGCCTTACCTATTATTGCTGTACGGATAGATGGACAGCAGTACAAAGCCCTGATGGACACTGGTGCTATTATTTCCATCATTTCAGAGGAATGTTATCAAAGTCTGCTAAGAGGAGAGAACATGACAGTTCTACCTGTTTCTACCGTCAAAGTGAGAGGGATATTCCAAGATAAGGCAGTGAAATGCAAGATTCAAGTGTTATTGAACTTTGAGATCAATGGAAGGAACTATGAACAGATCTTCATTGTGGTGAGTAAGATCAATTTTGATATGGTGCTTGGAATCGATTTTATATCGAAGGTCGGAGCTATTATTGACATGAAGAACAGAAGTATTAGCTTTAATGATGGGTACATAATCACAGAAGAGATAGAAGAACAGGACGTGAAAAACAGTCTGGAAATAGACCTTAGGGAAGAAATTTTGAATACAATCATTAATGAAGTGGAAAATTTAGAAGAAATACCCAGTAGAAAAACTGAAGGATTTGAAGAAATTCAGGGGGAATTTGAGGATCTGATAAAGGAATTCCAAGATATTTTCGATGAAAAGCCTGGATTGATTAAGGATTATAAGTACAAGATAAGGCTGACAGATGAAACCCCTTACCAGAAAAGAATATACCCCATTCCTGAGAAATACTATCAAGAAGTACGAGGGTTAATCAGAAAAATGGAGGTAGACGGGATTATTAGAAAACAGGCGTCGTCTTATATAAACCCCATCACAGTAGTGAAGAAAAGTAATGGTCAGATACGTCTTTGTCTCGATGCCAGGACCATCAACTTGAAGATTCTTCCAGAAAATGACAGACCACCCAAGATTAGAGATCTGCTTCGGAAATTCAAAGGAAGAGCATGTTTCAGCGTTCTCGACTTGACGTCTTCATTTTATCAAGTTCAATTAGAAGAGGATAGTATGCAGTACACTGGATTCCTATTTGACCAGACGTCATGGGTATTTGCCAGAATGCCTTTTGGAATGGTTAACAGTGGACCAGCACTTATTCGAGCACTTGATAGTAAGCTCACTGACGAAGTGAAAGAAAATGTAATCTGCTACATTGACGATTTAATCGTATCTTCGGCCGATAACCTAGATGTTAGGCCCCTTAAAACAACAAACAATCGTATCTTCACCCAGCGCCGCAGAACATTTAGTGCACTTGAGAAAGTTGTTCGAGAATTTAAGGGAGGCCAACATAAAGGTGAACTTTGGAAAATGTCAATTCTTGAAGAAAGAGATAAATTATTTGGGGCATACTATTGATAAAGACGGATATCATCCAAACATGAAAAAAGTAGATGCGATCACGAGATTTCCAAAGCCAACTAAGGTAAAACAAGTCAGAGAATTTGTAGGTGCATGCCAATTTATTAGCAGCCACTGTCCAAGATACTCGGAAATTATGGCTCCTCTGTATGACTTACTCAAGAAGAACAACAGATGGAAATGGAGTACCGCTGCAGACGAGGCTTTTGCGAAAGCAAAAGAGATGCTCAGAAATAATGTGAAACTGGAGTACCCAGACTTTGAAAAGGTGTTCTATATTGAGTCGGATGCATCAAGAATAGGCATTAGTGCAGTCTTATACCAGAAAGACGAGGCAGGCAACAAGCACTACATTGCGTTCACTAGTCGGAAGTTGAAAAAGCACGAGGAAAACTACTTCACGACAGAGCTTGAAGCGTTAGCTTTTGTGACAGCTTTACAAGCCTGGAAGAAAATCCTGCTGGGACATAAGGTCATCATTATTACTGACCATAAAGCACTACAGTTTATGTTGCAAACTGACATGTCAAGTGATAGATTGACACGTTGGGCTTTGTTCACCCAACAGTTTAACGCTACTATTGTCCACCAGCCTGGGAAAGATAACTTACTGGCTGATGCTCTATCACGTAACCCTATTAAAAATGTGCAGATACACCATGTACAATTGGAGCAAGAAGATGAAGAAACCGTTAGGAGGTTAGCCCGAATCGGTGTGTCACAGAAGAGACACGCTCCAATAAGGAAAATGTACAGGTTCCTCAAGGGTTACATGGACAATACGGATGTTGACTATGAAGCTACACGGAGAAATTCACGACACTTTGTCTTGAGTGGAGACATCGTATGCAAGTATGCTGACTCTGCGCATACAAAACTTCGAATAGTCGTGCCACCTAAACTTATTGTCAATTTAGTGTGGGTAGCTCATCATGCAACTGGACATGCCGGTTTAGATAAAACTCTTAATACACTTAAAGAGAGATTTATCTGGACTAACATGCGTTCCAGTATTGCCAAGGTTATTAGATCCTGTGACAAATGTCAAAGAGCAAAGTATGCTTCTGCTTTACTAAAGGGAAAACCGAAGGCGATGATTCCTTCTAAGCCAAACGAACTTATGGCGACGGATATATTTGGCCCCTGTCCGAAGGGATACCAGGGTAACCAGTACCTGTTGGTGACCGTGGATGTTTTCTCAAAATTTGTTACAATGAGTCCCATGCAGAAAGCTAACACGAGGAACGTAGTAAGCAGACTGGAAAATGCTGTATTTCCTAAAGCTGGTATACCGGAATATCTACTGTCAGATCATGGAACACAGTTTACGTCCGTGGAATTTGCAGCGGATATGGAAAGGCTTGGCATTAAGCACTTGTTTTCAAGCGTGCGTTACCCTGAATCGAATTCCTCAGAAAGATATATGGCTGAATTTTCGAAATTCTGTCGAATTTTCTGTCCAAATGATCATTCTGGTTGGGTGAGATTTGTACCCCTCATTGAGGAATGTCTGAACTCTACAGTGCAGGAGAGCACAGGAGAAGTGCCAATGCGACTTCATCTAGGAAGAAACCCAGAAAGGCCGTGGGATAATCTTTTCAACCACATACCGAGAGATCCCGACATAGGAAGACAGCAGAGGATTGACAAGGCAAAGGAACAGCTCCAGAAAGCAGCAGAGAAACGATTGAAGAGAGTAGCTGGAAAACGTTTTGGTACACCCTTTCAAGTTGGAAATCTTGTATTATTACGCAGACCTGTCAAGGCTGATATGTCCAAGAAAATCTACCCCAAATTTGGATTAGTGTTCCTGGGGCCGTTTAGGATTACGAACGCCTATGGAAACAACTGTTATGAACTCTACGATGATGAGAATAATGTCGTTTACGGCAAGTTCAATGCTGGAAATTTAAAAAGATACTATCCTAGAGTAAGCCAGTAATAATTCAATTTCGTGTTCAAGAGAGTTGAGATACTTGTAACATTGAGTTTAAAAACAATTTGCAACTGTTTTTAAAACGTGGTGGGAGGAGAATGCCCCCGTAATTGAATTATGTAGAGACCACGGTGGCTATATTTGAAATTATAATGAGAGTTATGGTTGTCATAGTTATGACGTGGGTAGTCATGACGTAAGCACGGATGACGTAAATGTTATGCCAGCAGGTTACTTGAGCTGAGATTCTCAGTGACGTCAGCATTTAGTCGAGAATGTTCCAAGATTTACGACGCAGTCGCAGGAAACGAGGAATTCTGCTGAGGAAGAAACTATGCTATTGGAGGAGAGGCATGAACCAATCAACGATAGTTTAAAGGAAGACGGAGATTGCTAAAACTATGGTATTTTTATTACTTTTGGAATGCAGAATTGTGGAAATCCATTTGCAGTAAAGGCATTGATTTGGAATTTTGGTGAAATTTATTTTCAGTTTTTGAATTTTGAAAATCCGTCATGTATTAACGAAGTTGGAAGTTTTAGCGATGACGTAGTATCACGCTTTGGAAGGGATGGAAACGCCCCTCGTGAAGTTAATAAAAGGGCTTGCGCAGAAGAGAGGAGTCTCTTTCGTTCTCTGATCATTCTGAGATCTCATTCTCAGATCATCGAAGTCTATTTGTGAAAGTTCTTTTCTTATACATTCATTATAGTGAGACGTCGAAGTAAACAGCAGTGAAAAGAATCGTCTTTATAACGCGTGGCGAGGCCACTATATTAACGAGATCCAAGTCAAACTAGGTGAAGTTGAAACAGACCTTGGAAAGCTTCTACAAGTTTAGCTTCGAACAGTTAGCGGTCTCCGATAAGCTAATTGTATTGTGCAGTGCTACATGCAGTTATAGAGAAAAGCTGAACAATTTCGACCGATTAGTTCGAAAGATATTAGCAGTTTTATACGACTGAGAAAAGTGATTATCTCGCCACAAGAGAAGCACTTTTGTGAAGCCAGAATCAACGCAACGGCTGACGCTGCGAGTGGAATAGAAAGACTTCAGATTGCTTGGTTACAGAACAATACAGTATAATGGAGCAATTGAATACGGCAGTTTGTTCTTCTGACACTACAACCGAAGAGCAGATGGAAGGCTAAGGCGCTTATTGCAATTGGGACATACTTCAACGGAGTAAGATAGCGACATGGAACTTCGCTAATAGCTATTCCACACAAGCGAACATGCGGTGAATTCCATCTACACCCATGTTTCGTAATTAACGGCTGAATACCATCGAACAGCCATAAAAACAATTTCATACTCTGAATATGAATAATTTCTTCGGAAATTTCTACAAAACTTCATGACGATTGTCTACTGGAACTTCAGGGAATTTTTCAAGAGAGGTCAGGGATATCCCGACTCACACAGAAGATTATTGCCGGAAGGATGTCTATTCGTCTTCGAGGAGCAGAGCGATTCACGGAGAAGGAAGCAGTTCGATTCTCTGAGGGTGCTATTTCCTATTTCGAGGATGGAGCTCAACTTTAACGTGGTGAAATGGATCCATCAGCAGTCTTCTTTGGGGAATTTTCCTCTGGAACGTCAATCGGCAGATAAGGTAGTCGTGAACGTTTATTGTATTTGAGTATATTAATGATGTTTGAGCAACCATTTTCCCCATATTTTTATCCTCATGTATTTTTGCCCTATTTTCTTGTTGAGATTCTTATTCTCAGTACACCTTGATGAGTTTTGCATTTTTCGACGATTTATTAAGACATTGTTAGGTCATGGGCATAGTTAACGATTTTGAATCAGTTGAGACTGATATTTGGATTTTTCAGTAATTAATATTTTTGTAGTCACGATTTGACTGTAAGTTAATGATTTTTATGGCAGATTTAAATTCAGGCAGCGTGTCACTTTATTAAAGTAATTCTACCCCAGTTTAATTACTTTGAACAATTTTCTGTCATCATCAAGAAGGAAGAACATTTAAATGATTTTAGAGCGTTAAAATCTCTTACGTTGTCGACGATCTTGGAAATACTAGTCGTTATTTGTATTGATTGCAACACAGACATTTATCGTCAGTTATGAATGAACATTGCATTATAGACACTTTTGTGAAAGAGTAACTTTAATAATGAATTATTGAATGCATTAAAGTCTAGAACTTTTGTTAGGAGTTTTTCTCAATTAGAGATTTATATAACGATGTTTGCATTCCCCAGTCTAATTGGACTCTATTCGACTACTTTGAATTTAGTCGCACTTTATTTGAAGATAGTATTTTCATACTACACATTTCTTTTAAGATGTTAATCTTAAATTTGATAGACCAGACAGGCGTATATAAGCGTATTCACTATTAAATTTGTTTGTGATTGGCAAGTTTTGACTTCATTTCGGTTCATGAATGAAATCCACGAAGGTTAAATAGAAAAACAGTTTTGAAACAATTAATGATTATAAAAATTTTTAAGTGGAACTATGAATGTATAATCGCTAGTGCAGCGCGTGTTGAAAGTCGCTGAGATATAATGCCCTTGAATATGAAGGAAGTTCCCACAGGAATAAATGTTAAAGAATTATTTGTGGAAGTTTTGTAAGTTATGTGGAAGTTTAATACCATATAGATTAATATATGATGATTTTGGGCATATTTTTAATGCAGTTTGTGCATTAACTTGTTAGCGAAGGATTTTCCGCTGGAGTAAGATTGTCATAGTTCGTTGAAAATAGATCAAGTGATTTACTGTTAGAATTAACACGAGTTTTGAAAGAATTTGAGATAAGATTTTGAATGAAGGTTGCCGTCACAAATCATTATTAAAACCTTTATTAAACCTGATTGTGACATTAACATGTATAACTAACCTTCATTGGTCGATTATATTAAACAAGATTATGAAAATTACAAACCGAATGAACATGTGGTCAATGTATTTCTGAAATTAATAATTTAAACAATTTAAATGTTAATATTGTAAATAATTGCTGTAAATATTTTTGAAAATAATGTAGAACGAGAGTGATGTTAAAGGCGTGCTTATAATATTTTTATTGTCTTTGACAAATATGATAAACAATTTCCAATTGTTATAAATAATTTATGTGATTTTGTTATAAACATTTAAGAGCTAATTAAACATTTGGATTGAAGTTAACAAGTTTAAGGAATTAACATAATGATTCAATAGGATGTGAGCAAAGTACTTGAAAGATTTGCGTAAATATAATGTGAGTTGTCTTGTAGACAGATAAGTTTGAGAGAGCAAGCTGTATGTTACGTAACTTAGCACGTGAGAAGGGAGTGCATTTGACCAGTACGCAACAGGTTCGAGGGTAGCTCGCAGCTGGGCCAACATCTGGTTCACAGAGAGTGAGGTCGTCCACACTTCGGCCTTGCGACTATAAATACCATTCTCATGTTTATTAAAAGGAAACCAAATGCTCTATATATGTCACACCCTTATGTCCTTTTCCAATCCATTAGTGTTATGAATATTACGTTATTTGTAGCTCTTGGGAGCTAAAATGTTTTATATTATGTTGTATAATAATTTTTGCAAGTCCTACTGAGGACGTAGTCAGATTGACTTGGGCTACTGATAGCCACGTTGATTTTGTTGTGTTAGTAAAATCATACCCTTTATTAGAAATAAAGCTTTTGTACAGTTCAAAGTTCTCGTCTTCGTCTTGGTTCATTTTTAAATATCATGGTGGAGGTTATTGTGTGAACAGACTTTTAGTGATCCTGTTGTCAACTCAAACCCCGAGATAATTAAGAGGTAAGTAACGGTAAGTATGAACCCCCGTCTATTTTGGTGTGTTCCACAATGATTTCCTGTGAATTTCTGTGCTCTTATCTCGATAGTATCTGTCAGTGCCATTTTCATTGATGTAACTGTGCCGGTGCGATTTATAATTGGCAATCCGATTGAGGGGGCGGATATCTGACAGCCTACTATCCAGGTAAACGGGGATAGTACCATTAAAGGAAAATTATTGCGTAGGTTCATTATTCAAACTTTCACATCGATCGCATGATTACGACACAAGAAATGAAAACTTAATTTTAAAATTCGCACAGCCGCCATTTTGAGGTTATGTAAACAATTGAACTAAATTAGTAACCAGTGCATTACAATGTGTATAAACATTTCCTGTACCAGATTTCATTGCGTTTGGAACATTAAATCGCGAGAAAGGTCTATTTCAAATTCGCTTGGCCGCCATGATTGTTTTGTAGTTAACCGGTTTTTGAAAGTCTTATAGGTGAACTTCCAGTAGTGTCCTTTACCTCCGTACACAATTTCAGGGTGATACCCCTAATAGTTTCAGAGATATAGAATGCCGGTGAAATATTTCGCACATCCGCCATCTTGTGGTTATGTAAACAATTGAACGAAGTTAGATGTTTGTGCACTACAATGTGTATAAACATATACTGTACCAAGTTTTATTGTGTTTGGTTGGTTAAATCGCGAAAAACGTCTATTTAAAAGTCGAAAATTCGCGTGGCCGCCATGTTGGTTTTGTAGTTACCAGTTATTCAAGAGTCACATAGGTGAATTTCTAGTAGTTCCCTTTATTACCGTAAAAAATTCCAGGGTGATATCGGGAATAGTTTCGGAGATATTGAATTCTGGTGAAATATTTCGCACAGCCGCCATGTTGGATCCGCCAGACGTAACAAAATTTGAAGGGCACGGTCGGGGTCGTCCGGAATATTACTATGAACTTACCGAGTTTCATTGAAATCGCTCCAGCCGTTTAGAATTTATTAGGGGACACACACACACACACCTCACACACACACGCGCACACACACACACGGACAAAAGGTGATCTCATAAGCCTATTTTTATTCAAAATTGAAAATAAGCTAAAAATACAAGATTACAAAAATTACGAAGAAAAACATGTTTATGTGATTTGTGCGCGCTGTCGGACAGTGAAAGTATGTGAGTACTTGACGAGAATTCACTTCCGTTCGATCAAACGATTAAGTCATGAATTTCCGTACTGCGGGTTGGAGATCATGACAATTATGGAAATACAAACACAAATGGCTAACATAAATTTAAACACACTGACATAGTCTAACCCTTTCATAAAATCAATAATACACGACTTGTATATTTACAATTATCGACAGCCGCTCTGGCGGTCTTAGGTAATACATATCCACACAAAGCAATCACGTGACACACTCAAATATCTGGTCCGCCGTATGCGACCTTTAAATTGACATATACACTACTTGGCAGCAAGCCAGCCAAGCCAACAAAAACAACAAAAAGAACATGCCTCAACAGGCGAAAAAAAAATTACAAGTAACACTTCGATTAATACGGCCTGAAATTAGTTAGATAGCGGTATGGATAACTCCCAATTTAATTCAAAATATTTTATATAATTTATCAGGCAAGACATTTAACTAATTAACAAACAAGAATGTATAGCGCACGGGCTATCGCTTATCAACATTCCGGGATCTGAGTACTGAGGTCGTTTAAAGCTCTCCAACGTGCTTTTGTGTGTGAACAAACATTCAAGCCACAGGCCTGAATTCGAAGCATAGCCTCCTGGTTAATGAAAACGCGATACATAATACATCTAATACCATCATATTCTTGACAATCCCCCTTGGGTATCAAGATTCACATATCAGCACATGCGCCCCTCAGGTACGCAGACTGAACACATTAGTAGCAACGGTAACTGGATCACCATGTCCAAAACCTGCTCACTAATCGAAGATATATCACACAAAGGACCAAAATGACCCCCTCACGTACTCCAGACCAAGAATAGGTAATCAAAACAAAATACTAAATGACTTGACTACAGACAGGCGGACGGCCTTCTGTAACAACCAATGTTGCACAAAGCAAAACAAATACTAGCATTTGCCTGATTAATCATAAACCAAAAGACGGAAAATTCACCCCAATGTCAAACATTATTATTTAAATACAGATCCATTTATCGCCTCCATCCAACATTTCAGTCGTAAATAATCTCGATAGTGCCTTGCGTTCATGTGCGGAAGCAACATGAAAGCAAGCACTCTAATGAAACAAAGGGCTAAAGCCACAAGAAAAACACACAAGAAAAATCTAAATATTATTTACAACAATTGTCACGTGATGCAAAGAAATAATTATGTCAGCGAAACGAATTTACATTTACGCACAGCAAAGCAAAAATTATATACAAGACAAATTCCCCAACATTGTTCATGATTCCGCCCCGTTCAAAATTAAATAAATGTAATTAGTACTCAACACTTCCAGGTCTGCCCGGTGCCGTGAGAGCACCGTCGCCATCATCCATCGGCGTATCTATCCCATGATACTAGACATCATAGCGTAGGACACGACATGGTCCATTTCTTCCTTCTTGCAGACGAACATCTTGCTGTTGACGTAAAGTTATTATTATTATTAACAGGCTACTATCTAGAATGCATAATGAGCTACTCAATTCGCCCTAACATTCAATTGCAGTACCGTAAAACTTTCTCTATAATTTGCTGATAGTCTCCACCTAATACACATAAACAATCATCAAATATGCTGCACGACACACAACACAATTACATATCTGTTATATCCCGTTAACGAGCACTCTGGTGGTGGTCGCGGAAGTTATATAAAGATAGACTCTCCCTGACTTTTTCAAACACCAAGGCATAACAGTTGTCATGGTGCTATTGATACATCCATATTATCAAGGAATCGAGGATTTAAGTATTTATTATGTGTTCTTGCTTCGATTATATTAAGCGTGCATTCGACCACTAAAATACATAAAAATTGGCGACGAGAATTAAAAAAAGTAGTATAAATAAAACCAATACAATGGATGCAGACCAATTTCGACTTCTGCTTGAACTGATGAATCAGAACCAGCATGCTTTGCTCAATCGTCTACTTCCAATTCAGCCTACTCCGCAAACCTCTAAATCTAATCCTCTTGTACCGGTACATACAGCATTGATACCTCCGTTCGAGAATTTTGACAGTAAAAAAAAGAGCTTCAAATAGTACCGGCAACGATTTGAAAACTATCTTATAATGAAAAATGTATTTCAAAATAAGAATTACTGCACACAGATGTTACTCAATTCTATTGGATCTTCAAATTACAACACTCTAGCAGCACCACAACTTCCAAATGAACTACAATATGATGATCTACTCGAAGCATTAGAAAAGCATTTATGTCCAAAGAAGAATGTACTTGTAACACAGCACAGGTTCCTCTCAACATATCAAACAGGTACACAATCCATTTCAGATTACATTGCAGCATTAGGTAGGGACATTATTGAATGCGAATTTGTATCCCCTTGCGACTGCAAAATTTCCATTGCTGACATATTTTTACGAGCACAGTTCATTAGGGGTCTACGAGAAAGCTCAATTCGAGAGCAACTCTTACAGTCAGATATTTCAACATTTGAAGAAATAGCAGCAAAAGCTATCGCACAGGAAGTATCAAAAATCGACAGCCGTGAATTTGCTGCAAAAGAATCTCCTTCAAACCCTGCAACATCAACCAGTAACTCCGTCAATAAGGTAACGCGAAATCAGCGTACCTCCAGAGATGATTCAAGAACAAAATTTCAACCACACTCTAAAGAAAGGCAGAACCAGCCAAATCATCGACCGAAATCTAGGCCTAGGATCGATTATAGAAAGCTTGGGATAGAAAATGTATGCTTACGTTGCAGCCGTGACAACCATACAGCAAAAAATTGCCGTATCTCACCCCATAACCTCAAAATTAACTCATGTAATAAGTCAGGCCACATCTCCAAAGTATGTATTTCAACTCTGCTAGGGAAGAAAAGGACGAACGGTGACACCACAGAATCCACAAACAACATCACAGAAGAATATATAGTCCGGAATAATATTAATAATGTCGTGGACATTTACGAGCAACACAGCACGAATGACACAGCAAAATTCTATACAACCGTACTTATCGAAGGAAGACGTCAGAAATTTGAAATGGATTCTGGAGCAGGATACACACTGTTGCCAAAGAGAGAATTTGATCGCCTATGCCTTGATGCTGAAGTTCAACCAGCTAACATTGCATTTCGGTCATACACTCATGATGTGTTCCTACCTGAAGGACGCGTAAAGGTTAAAGTCGAATACAATTCACGTCAGTCGACCGAAGAACTCTACATAGTTCCAGATAAATTCGAACCCCTATTGGGAAGAGAGTGGATCAGACATCTGAAAATTGATCTCGCTACTGTTGATCATGGAAGATGTACCGATACAAACATCAATCAAGCTGATATGATGAAAACAGCTGAAGATGTTCCCGGAAATATTCGTGGGAAAGGTGGGAAGAGTGCCGAACATCACATGTTCACTAAAGCTCCGACCGGAAGTCACACCTTGTTATTCCCAGGAGCGTGATGTCCCGTATGCTCTTCGAGCCAAAGTCGAACAAGAGTTGGACAACCTAGAACACGATGGTATCATCACCAAAATCTCGACAAGTGACTGGGGATCTCCTCTAGTTGTCATTCCAAAGCCAGACGGTAATGTGCGACTGTGTGTTGACTACAAAATAGGTGTCAACAGAAGGCTGATAGATTCAAACTACCCGATTCGAAGAATCGTCGACATTTTGAACAATCTTCAAAATTCTAATTACTTCTGTCGTCTCGATCTTTACAAGGCGTACTTACATTTGGCCGTGGATGAAGAAAGTTCAAAGATTCAAACTATTACTACGTATCGGGGCAAGTACAAAGTAAATAGACTGTCTTTCGGAACTAAGACTGCACCTGCTGAATTCAACAGAATAATCGACCAAATATTGAATGGCCTTCCGAAGACCATGTCCTATTTTGATGACATCATCATACATGGAGAAACACTGGAAGAGTGTTCTAGAAACATCTATGAATGTCCCCAGAGATTACGTAAGTTCGATCTGCATGTCAACATGCAAAAGTGTGAATTCTTCACTACAAAAACAGAATATCTTGGGCACGTTGTAGAACACAACAAAATATCTAAATCCGAAAAAAAGACCGGAGCAATAAATGAAATAACTCGACCCAAGACTGCAGATGACTTTCGAAGGTTTTTAGGAATGGTGACATATTACGCACGATTTATTCCTGACCTTTCCACAAAGACATATCCTCTCCGAAAACTACTTCGAAACGAAGAGAAATTTAAGTGGACAGCAGCATGCGAAGCAGCTTTCATAAAGCTCAAGAATGAGGTTTCTAATGATCAGGTGCTTACTCCATACGATCCAGAATTGCCAATCGTTGTAGCGTGCGATGCCAGTCCAGTGGGTGTCGCAGGAATCTTGTCTCATGTAATTGATGGTATTGAAAGAGCTATAGCATTTGCATCCAGATCACTGATGGATACAGAAAAAAGATATAGTCAGTTGGACAAAGAAGCTCTGGCGATAATGTTCTCCGTTCATCATTTCTTCGTTTACATTTACGGAAGAAAATTTCAACTTATTACAGACAATAGACCTCTTAAAGAATTCTACATCCAGCTTCAAATATTCCAGCAATGACCTCAGCAAGATTACTCCGCTATGCATCTTTCCTTCAGGAATTTGATTACGAAGTGAAATACCGAAAGGTGGATGATCATGTAAATGTGGACTGTCTTTCACGAGCAACGAATCCAGAGCATAAAACTTCCATCGAACAAGTATTTGACAACGAAGTTTTAATGTTGTGTGACTGTGATCAGATCAGAAATCAGATTTCGAGCGAGGCAATAATCCCTGAAAACCTGATCAAAGCATCTCGTGAAGACGATGAACTCATCCAAATTCGAAATGAACTCAATTCTACCATAAATACAGATTCAAAGTATACCATTCAGAACGAACTCCTCTTCAGGGACCATCGGTTAGTTGTTCAAAATCAGTTACGATCAGCGGTGTTGAACGAACTACACCACACACACGTTGGAATCGTTAAGATGAAGCAGCTAGTACGGATATATGTTTACTGGAAAGGGATCGACAGGGACATTAAACGAATGGTGAGATCCTGTGAAGCTTGTGCACTGCTAGAGAAAAGCCCTGCGAAAGTACATGTGCACCAGTGGGATGAACCAAGAGAAAACTTTGAACGAGTACACATTGACTACGCGGGACCGTACAAAAACCTCCATTTCCTGGTTCTAGTTGATGCCAAATCTAAGTGGGCAGAAGTACGAACTCAAACAAGTGCACCCACATCAGAATCGACAATTGAAGCCCTTAGTGACATTTTTGCTACACACGGATTTCCATCAGTTCTCGTGTCAGACAATGCTACAATTTTTACTTCAATGGAATTTAAAGACTACTGCATTAAGAATGGAATTATTCAGAAATTTAGTGCTCCACATCATCCTTCAACCAACGGATCAGCCGAAAGATACGTGCAAACATTAAAAGTGAAGCTGAATGCCATGAACAATTCAGATCTGTCACTACGACAGCAGTTACAAGAAATCATATTCACGTATCGAGCAACTCCTTTAGCCAGCGGGAAGTCTCCAGCAGAGCTATACCTGAAACGAACCATTAGAACGCGTCTAGATGCACTTGTCCGGAGTCACTTCAAAACTCAACAATGTGACTCAAATGAACAGGCAGTACAAAGACCTACTCGCAAGTTTTCAGAAGGAGAAAGAGTACAAGTTCGCTGGTATCCACAAAACAGAAAACTTACCTGGCGATTTGGAGCGATAGCTCAATGTTTAGGAAAACTGCACTACATTATTTTCCTCGACGATGGATCAAACATTAAACGGCACGTACAAATCAAATGAGAAGGACTGGGGTTTAACCGAAAACCAAAACCAACGTATCATTCGCCAAGGACGTACAGGACCAATCTTCCACCCCCCCAGTATATTCCTCCAGGGATCATATTCATGGACTTCAACAACCCAGTCAATTTAAACCCTAATCCAGCAGCCGAGCCAGTCATAGATAATCAAGTTGGAATGCATGTTCGACATTCTGAGCGCCCCAGACGACTACCAGCTTACCTCAGTGACTACGTGCAATGATTTTCTTCTGCCCAGGGAAGACTGTTATATCCCGTTAACGAGCACTCTGGTGGTGGTCGCGGAATTTATATAAAGATAGACTCTCCCTGACTTTTCCAATCACCAAGGCACAACAGTTGTCATGGTGCTATTGATACATCCATATTATCAAGGAATACTACTCCTAGGTTATCATATAATATGTGTATTAGAGTAGAGATAAATATATATGGATTTAAGTATTTATTATGTGTTCTTGCGTCGATTATATTAAGCGTGCATTCGACCACTAAAATACATAATAATATCACACTCCTATGTGCTGCCATTTGCACTCGCAAAAGTTAAAGTATTTCAGAGTGCCTCGTCCACGGACAGAGTAACAACCTACAACGACTCAGATTCTAAAATCGGTGGGGTAGAGTTTGTTCACATACCGTAGTATTTATATGTTTTAACAAGACACCAGTAGGAAGGGGTAGGTCGCTCCATAATAAATAGTAATAATAGTCGCACAGACTCTAGACACATCTCAAACTACTCATAAAAATCAGCACATTCAATTGATACTCGCGTGCAGAAATTCGCATCGTGGCAACACACATTTTCCTGAATTCGCGGGAAAAATTCTTCGCGCCCAAAAGTGGCGTCTCGCTGTAATTGGCTGTTCATTCAAATAATTTGTGTCACCAGGGTGCTGACCTTCTCCCACTCTCTCAACTTGGTCCTTATCCCTGTCCTTAGGTGGGACTCTTCGCTCTCATTCTATCGTGCTTCAACACAAGGAAACTCAACTCCTATCGTTTGAACTGGGCAACGGACATTTAGCTTGCAAGTGTCTTTCTCTTTTTCTTGGAATCGGCTATATTTAACTCGGCCGTTGTCTAGCTGGCGACATCGACAGGATTACTTTGTTCAACCAGACAAACTGCTATTTCCAAATAAGACCAGGATTTTCCTCAACTGGGCTGCATTAGAGTTGAAGAAATAAAATATTTGAAGACTTAAATGTAGGCATACATTTAAGGGTTCAATATACTATACTATTATGTACTAAACGTTTTCGCAGTGTCCTTCAGTATTGTTTAGTTCTCAGTGGAGTTCTGTGTCTTCACCTTGTGAAGGCGACCTCTAGTTCTAACCTTCTGCCTATATTACAAATGTTGTCTGGTTATTACTCGCTTCACTTCTGTCTCCCTTACTACAGTATAACTTTTTTGTCGGCAAAGGCTGGACAATATTCATGTGTTACAACCTATGACCTCTATTATAAACTGGTTGTCACACTGGTCGTACTGGCTGCACTGAAATGTGTGTCCAGGATGATCGGCTACATTCACCTGGAGTTAAAGCAGCTCTGTGCTCGACCACTGTTCGAGAGTATGTAATGCAAGGAAGGCTGACAATATTTTAGCGAAAATGGTGCCTTTGTTTTACCGTGGTCGCTGCACAAATGTTTGGGGAAAAAAGCGACATGATGTTTGTCGCCACAGCTCTGAAATACATTGCAACGTACATATAACGTATTAGTATAAGCAGAACTGTCAGTAGTCAATTACTATGCTATGGGACGAGATCTGAAAGTTTAACCAGTATTATTAGATTGGTGCCACTAGAAGAAACTGGAACTTCATTAACAATAGCTGTCTGTACAGCCAACGTTTCAGAAAAGGATGCAAACAACTAGCAACAGCTTTCACGTACATGACTGATTTGTCTATAATCTACTTAAATTCCAGCAAATATTCAAAATTAAAGAAGTACGCAGTGTATTATAATTCATGAATACTCTTTGCCATACTTCTGTTGCTACAATTATGAAGTTGCAAGACCATCTCGTGATGTAATGAATAGCTCCCAACCATGAGGGTCCGGGTTCGATTCTCGACTCTTTAATTCTAGTTTGAGGTAGTCTACTGGAATGGTATCTGTTGTAAATTACTGAAAATATTTATTAGCAGCCTCGTAATAGTTCTGACTCCATCTTTTTACTTCATCTTACAAGTTGCTAAAATCCAAAGACCATAGAATACACTCCCAATTCCCAACACACTCCCACCTTGAAATTGTGAGGCCAATTATTCTACAAAATTCTTTGACAATTTCAACAACAACAAACAATATATTAAGTTAATTTCTCATTATGAAATGTATGTTCGTATTTTACATTTGGCACTACTTTTCTCCCACTCCTAGTTGTATACACAGGCAGAGTCTTAGTAATCTCTGAGGTTAATTTGGGCTTGCATGAAATATGTTGTGGGCTGCCAAACTCCAGGGGTATAGTCTTTCTATCTGACGCATCAACCAGCTCAAGCCTTTTGGGTAACAACAGGGGATACTTGAAATCCAACAAGTCGTTTCTCATTAAAATCGTCGTTTTTACACGAATAAGATCCTGCTCATCTCTGGTAACCACAATGCCGTTAATAATGTTGCCCTCTTGTGGAAATGATTCATGCTGAACGCTTTTGATCAAATGTAATTCTGCGTTCTTCATTTCCATGTAGGTCAGTGATCCAGTACTCTTTTTGGCGTTCTCTTTTCGCACATTGTTGCAGAAACTCAGTATCCAAGCTCCGACTCGAAATCTTTGCGAGTAAGTCAAGTTCCTAGCCATTTCCAAGGTTGCCATTGCCACAGATGTACCTATAGGCTCCTTCCTTTTCTCTGACATAATAACTTGATTATTATCTTCGTCTTACGCTGGAAGAGATGGCCACTGATGCATAGGATTTCTTAACAATCCTTGTCCTTTCCACCACTGAGATTCTTTTAACTGTGAGTGATATCTAGTCAGCAGGATTATATATCCCGGATATGTTTCTCCAGTCCTCAGGCTGCGTCAGTTTTCTAATTTCTTGAACTCTATTTCCAACGAAGGTTCCCCAAGTCTCGTTTCGTTCTATCCAAGCAAAGGCTGTTGAGGAATCCGTCCATAAATACTCTTTAACATCTTCTAAGGGTAATTACGATCTTACTAAGGAAGTCAACCTGCTTCCTATCAAACATCCTAACAATTCCATCCTTGGAATGGTAATCGTCTTAAGGGGCGCTACCCTGGCTTTGGCTAGCACCAGCTCAACGGAAACTCCTTCTGGTATTTCCGTTCTTAAGAAGACAGCTGCTGCATAAGCATTTTGAGTGGCATCAGTAAATGTTAGAAGCGACCAATCGTCTTTATTCACTGCATCACTTGTAACTAAATGAGAAACCTTTACCTCCCCTTCACATGGCACTTCTGCGTAGCGTTTTCGAAAATCACTAGATATCAATTCAGGTAATGGCGTATCCCAACTCGATCTTCCTCTCGTTTGAGTTGGTTTGCTTGCTGCTTCAACTTTCCATGCTTCCCTCAGCAACAATTTGAATGGAAGCAATGCTGGCGAAATGAATCCAATAACATCAAAGATTTTATGAATGAAAGACAGTAGCTCTATCTTAGTGACATCTTCTGGTAACGTTGTAAGCTTTGAGTTTATATGACATCTCAACGTATCCGCTCTTCTATTCCATTCCTCACCTAGGATTTCCGTAACATCTGCTCCACCCTCCTTATCGTCCCTCGATACATATTCCATGGTACTCTCCCAATTTCTTAGCTACATGTGTGCTTCTGCCAGTGTTCCTTTCTCTCCCGGAACGATTCCTGGTACCATGCGGTGGCCAGGAGATGCTCGCTGGTTTTGTATGTTCAGGTTAGAAGAATTCAAAAATAATACGATACACTCACACATTAATATTTAAACTATATATTTACACATATATCACAACTAAATACACTGGCTGTACCCGTGATGGCCACGATTTAATTCGGTCACTTTCAAGCCGCGCCATGCTTGTCCTGATGTCAGTCAGCCATGTGCTGCATGCCTCGAGAAGCCTCGAGTCGCCCCAGGTCACATGATCACGCGGCCGGCCGACTAACCCCGAGACAGGGCGTCAAGGAAGTGCTGCCGAGACCAACGCAGCGGAGCACTGAGTAACTACCAACATACCGCCACACCTAAATGTATCACATTTAACAACTGCAAGAAAATGATTGATTTACATGAATCAACAGTGATAATTTAAAGTTCTTTCACCACCAGTCCGTATGGATCGCCGAATACAAAACACACACAAACCCCAACCAAAACAACATAGGAACAAAAATACACAGCCTATAGTAATGACAATGAAATGAACATGTTAAATCATACAATAAGAAGGTTCAACACTATACACAAACAATAAAGGACACTGGTCAAAATTGAACTCTTGCGACACAAGAATAAAGTAATTAACTAAACCACAAGATGACACTGAAAGTAATTGCACATATCAGTCTTGAATTGGCAATGGACATAGTTTATATACAGAACGCTTCAAAATTCCACTGCTGGTACGAATGGTGACTGCACGCACTCCTCCATCCTTCCCAGGATATGTTTCCTCGACCGTTGCAAGCCTCCAAGAAAGAGGAGGAGTGTTGTCGTCCTTAACCAACACGACAGTTCCAGGCTGAAGGTTAGGCTGACTCGTCAACCATTTCTGCCACTGTTGCAAGCTATTAAGATAGTCATTAGACCATTGTCTCCAAAACTTCTGCTGCAGCGCTTGAATGTAGCGCCATCTGGAAGTATAACAGTGAACACCATCTCTAAGGTCAGGTTCAGGGAAGGATAACAGGGGAGCACCTATTAGAAAGTGGTCATTAGTTAAGTATGATGGTTCTTCAGGGTCGTCCGATAGACTAACGAGCGGTCGTGAGTTCAGGCATGCTTCTATTTGGCAAAGTAGGGTGTACATCTCGTCATACGTCAAGCAGGCATTGCCAGCTGTTCTTCTTAAATGGTGTTTCATGGATTTAACTCCAGCTTCCCACAAACCACTGAAGTGTGGCGAATCAGGAGGAATGAAATGCCAAGTGAATCCTTCTTGGGCTGCGTTGTTCAGCATTTCTATCTTCCACTGCTTGGACTGGTGCACTCTCAACAATTCATTTCTAGCCCCTACAAAGTTAGTAGCATTATCACTGTATAGATTTGTACACCTTCCCCTCCTGGCTGCAAATCTCCGTAAGGCGGCGATGAAAGCCTGTGTAGTCAAGTCACGAACCAATTCCAAGTGTATCGCCTTGGTGCAAAGGCAAACGAACAACGCTACATAGCATTTTACCTTGACCTTGCTCCTGGTTGCACCCTGTTTAATGAACAGCGGGCCAGCGTAGTCAACTCCCGTGTTCAAGAATGGCCGTGATGGAGTCACTCGAGGAGATGGTAGCTGTCCCATGAGTTGAGTGGCTGTAGTGGCTCGTAATCTAAAACACTTCAAACACTTGTGAATGACAGTCTGTATCACTTTCTTTATGCTTACTATCCAATATCTGGACCTAAGTGAGGCCGTTACAAGATTAGCACCAGCATGTAGCAGGCGAACATGCTCATCAGCCATAATCAACTGGGTTACATTGTGACGCTGAGGTAATATGATCTGGTGCCTTTCTGCAAATGGTTTCAACGAGTTTTGTAGGCGACCACCTACTCGTAATAAGTCGTTCCAGTTTAAGAAGGGGTTCAGATTTCTTATTGCACTTTGCTGTGAAACTGATGAGTTTGACTTCAACTCGCCTATTTCCCGTGCGAATGTCACACGTTGAGCAAGCTTGATACACGTCTGAAGTCCAGTCTCAAGCTCTTCTGCAGATAGTGGTCCCGTTTTTCTTACGTTGTGTCTTCTGGAATTGAACATAAATCTGTTGCAATAAGCCATTACTCTCTGTAGGCGACGGAGGTATGAGAACCTAGTCGTGATTTCGTCTGATGGAGTAGCACTAACTAGACATTGCACCGTATCCCTTCTTTCTGGAAGTTCACCTGCAGAGTCGTTCGAGTCCCTAGTGGGCCAGCTGCTTAAATCTTGTAGTAACCATGCTGGACCATGCCACCACTGTTGATTGCACTGCAGGCTGAGTGGTCCTTCTCCCCTTGAAAGAACATCGGAAGGGTTATCTTCTGAAATCACATGACCCCACTTGGCTCTTCCAGTCAATTGCTGTATCTCGGAGACACGGTTGGCGACGAACGTTTTCCATTTTGTTGGTTCAGCCGCAAGCCACGATAGTACAATTGTCGAGTCAGTCCACAAGAACGTGTGGTCAATTTTCAGGTTTAAGGTGTTGGTAGGCTTATCAATCAGACGTGCCAACAAAAGAGCTCCACACAGTTCTAACCTAGGTAAGGACTGTTGTTTCAGAGGAGCCACTCTGGATTTTGAACATACCAACTTTACTGAAACTTACCCGTGTTGGTTGGTGCTTCGAATGTAAACACACGCTCCATAGGCCCGTTCAGAAGCGTCTGAGAAGCCATGAACTTGTATGAGGATCACCCTTCCCGCAGAGAGAATCATCCTGTCGATATGAATGTTATTTAGAGCTGGAAGATCAGTGAAGATTTTGATCCAGCCTTCAAGTAACGGAGATGGTAGTGGTTCATCCCATCCTAATTTTTCTTGCCATAATTGTTGCATGAAAATTTTACACCTCACAATTACTGGTCCTATCAGCCCGAGGGGATCAAATATAGAAGCTATAATTGAAAGTATCTTCCGTTTTGTGGGGCTTCCACTGTTCTCCTTGATGTGGACCTCAAACTGGAACTTGTCAAGAAAGGGATGCCATAGTAATCCAAGCGTTCTGATGTTGTCTTCCTTATCAAATCGTAGTGGTAACTGTGATTCTATGAGTTCTTTAGGTATAGTCTCAAGTACAGCCGCGTGATTCGACGTCCACTTGCGGAGCGGGAACCCTCCTCGTTGCAGCAACTCTTGTAGTTCTCCTCGTAGCTCTATAGCATTTTCCACAGTGTCGCTACCACACAATACATCGTCCATGTAAAAATCCCGTTTCAATACGCGAGATGCTGTGGGAAACGCATGTGCTTCTTCTTCAGCCAGCTGGGTTAGACATCTTGTGGCTAGGAAAGACGCTGAGGAAGTACCGTATGTTACAGGCTTTAGTTGGTATGTGCGTAGAAGCTCAGAAGGATGTTTTCGCCACAGTATGCGCTGTAAGTTAACATCTTCGTCGTCTACTCTGATCTGACGGTACATTTATGTAACATCTGCCGTCATCGCAATCTGATGAGTACGAAACCTTGTCACAATTGATAGCAGATCTTGTTGAACGGTAGGTCCCACCGCGAGAGTGTCATTAAGTGAAACGCCGTTGTCAGTTTTGCAGGAAGCATCGAATACAATTCGTGTTTTAGTGGTGGTACTCTCAGCCTTCAATACTGCATGATGAGGGAGATAGCAGCATGCTTCTTCGTCCTTGCTTATATCTGGAGCCAACTTCATATGACCCAGGTTCTCATACTCCTCCATGAATCTCACGTAATCTGCACGCAGATCAGGTCTCTTCTCGAATCTCTGTTCCAGTAGTCTGAATCGTTTCTCCGCTATTTTGTAAGGTTTTCAAAGTTGTGGACTTTCTTCCCTTGTAGGTAATCTTACACTGAAACGTCCGCTGTCGTCCCGCCTGGTGTGAGTTGTGAAATGCTCCTCGCAATACTGCTCTTCTTTGGTTAAGTTGGTTCTTCTAGTTGTCACTTCTTCTATCGACCAGAATTTTTCCATCTTCTTGTCGAGGTCATCGTCCTGTCTGAGGAAAAATGATGAAGTGGGTGGTGCTACCGCCTTCTTACTGGTCCGATCCTGGGATTTTATGGGACCTGACAGTATCCATCCCAGGGCGGTATTCTTCAAATTGGGTAATTCATCGCAATTTTTCCGCCACCCTTCTCGCAACAGCTGCATGAAAATCTCTGCACCGATGAGCATATCTACTGGTCCTGGCTCGTTGAAGTGAGGATCCGCTAATGTGATATCTTTATGTAAGTTCCACGATTTACAATCAACATAGTTTGCCGGAATATTGCCTGTTATGTGAGGGAGTATAGAACATGTGATAACAGTTTCAAAATTGGACACGTTAGAACTGATACGAACATCAACACTTTGAGACGCAGTGACCGCAGTGTTATTTATACCACTAATTGGAATACAGTTTCTGTGTCGTTGCAACTTGAGCTTACTTGCAAGTTACTCCGTTATAAAATGGGACTGTGATCCATTGTCGAGTAGCGCTCGGCACTGGTGAACTCTACCATTGTTGTCTGCCACTCCTATTACTGCAGTAGACAGCATTATTTGTGACTGTGGCTTGAATTTAAGTGTGCAGTAACTTGCCTATCTATGCCCTCCTTCGTCTTCTCGAATACCTCTACCAGCTGGGGCATCCCTGTCTGTACTCGTTTGACTGCTTGTGGGACTGTCGAAATGAATTAGGGTATGATGTCTGCCTTGGCATCTCTTACGCCTATCAGATTTGCATATACTGACATTATGATGTCTAAAACAGTTAAAGCACAGGCCCTTCCTTTTGACAAAATCATACCGTTGTCTTACGGCTAGCCTTCAGAAAACCCTCACACCGATGTACCGGGTGATATGCATCACAAAAATCACACTTCCCCTTTGTAGATACGTATGAGCTATCTCGACCTGGATTGTCATTGTTCCTCACATGTTGATTCTTGGGTGGATTTGCTGTGTTCCCCCTTTGTTCCCGTGTTGCCATCATTAGCTCCAACACTTGTGCCCTCTCTTCCAAGAACGTGGATACCTCAGTGAGTCTTGAAAAATTATCGGTGGGAGCCTTCATTTCATACTCATTACGGGTAGCGGGATCTAACTTATCTAACATCAGCTGCTGAAGTAAGACTTCATGTAGCGGCACTGAAAGGTTGAGATTTTGAATAGCATTCAAATTGCTTACTAAGTGGTTGTTCAATTTCCTAAGATCAGATGCTGTGTCTTTGTGACAAGTAGGTAACGACAACAGAGCCTTGATGTGTTGTGTTGCTATCAATTTTCTGTTGTTGTACCCCTTGTACACGATTTCCCAAGCTACTGGAAAGTTAGGGTTAGAAACAGGGATATTTTGAATCAATTGGTGAGGTTCACCCTTAAGGCTGTGCGATCGCCACCGCCGTCAATCGCATGGCAAGAGATGGCAGCACTACTGTATTACCGATAGCAGCCGCTGCATTTGTGTTAGTGACGTGTCACCCTTCAATTATCACCTCCTTCCGCCCCTACTCCCACCGCTTCTCCTCGTCACTCAATGTCTTCTCTCTCTCTCTCACTGATAGCGTTGTTTTGCATCTGAAAAACAAACCAGACTTGCTTTCCGAGCCGTATTGCCAATTTGTGGACTACTATTGGATTTTTATTATGGATACTCGAGTTTAGGCCTTAATTACAACCAAACCAACAGACCTATTGAAAAACGAGTTATACCAATATTTTCCTTGTTTAATTCTGCGTTAGACTATATAAGCCAATTATTTTCAAGTTTATTAATTATTTATTTATTTGTGGTTGTATGAAAAATTGTCCGTGTTTTTGACGTCTTTTCTAGGAACCGCTCACTTAAAACTATATACATGGAAAACTACTTGGCTGAGGGTAATAATAATAATAATAATAATATCGTATGGCCTCGGGTGCCTGGTGCAAGCTTTGTTAATTGACACCCAGAGGGTAGCTTGCATGTCGAATTTCGTCGTTCCTTTGAACGCTATGAAAGTCAAGGAGGTTAGATATCTAATCTCCTTGACACTACAGCGCTTTCAAGTAGAGAATGGAGGAACTTTGTGTTGGCGGAAAATCCCGAGATTAATTTTGCCATTGAACAAGGCCTACTGAATTCAAATGGGTTCTTTAACATGCCAACATCGTATGACATGAGTATCGTGATTTTTGTCGCCTTCAAAAATCACTTACCATGGCCAGGGG
Organism: Meconema thalassinum; assembly: GCA_946902985.2. Taxonomy (NCBI): domain Eukaryota; kingdom Metazoa; phylum Arthropoda; class Insecta; order Orthoptera; family Tettigoniidae; genus Meconema; species Meconema thalassinum. The sequence goes on from OX336391.1 coordinate 224,278,775, forward strand.
CGAACCTGCAATCTTGGGGTTGGTAGTCCGACACTATAACCACTCACCCACCGTGGCAAGCTTGCTGAGGGTAATGCAATTTTTATATGTGATAGGCACAAGTATTGGTAGTGCAAATCTCAAGTTTCAATTTTTTTCAACTACCCGATAAAACGTTCTTATACTTTTTCTGACGTAACGTTTTCTCAGCCCAGGATAAACGTACAGCAGGAAACTTGGTCTCATTTTGAAGCTCTCATTCGTGATTATCGGAAACTACGACCACTGTAAACGTACAGTGTGATGACGAATTTATGAAGAGTAATATTAATGGGAGGTTTTGTGCGTTGTGTGTAGGTATTCTCCCTCCGTCCAGCCCAATAAAAAAGAATATATTATGATATAGGCCTATTATGATTATATTTTGATATAGTATGATATGATTCACGGAGTGAGGTTGTGGTTAGGGTTGTGCAGCTGTGAGCTTTCATTCCGGAAATAGTGGGTTCGAACCCCCCTGTCGGTAGCCCGGGTGATGGTTGTCCCTGGTTTCTCATTTTCACACCAGGCAAATGGGCGCTGTACCTTAATAAAAGCCAAGAGTTTAGTGCTTTTCAGTCGGTCAACACGAATGTACCCAAAAGAGATGGGTTATGCCCTAATCCTGAAATAAATTACACGAGATTAATGGGTACATTCGTGTTGACCGACTGAAAAGCACTAAACTCTTGTTTACTAAGGCAACACTGAAAATATGGCTTCAAACACCACAATGTTAATAAAGGCCAAAGCCGCTTCCTTCCCACTCCTAGTCTTTCCTATCCCATCGTCGCCATAAGACCTACAGTATGTGTGTCGGTGCGACGTAAGGCAAATTGTAATATGTACATTATTTTGATATATATTGAAGATTACAACTCGCATAATAGGCCAGGCGACAGGTAGTTCAATAAGGAAATAATTAGTGGAAAGCTGGAAATTGCTTTAATCGCTTTATTTGGACCCAGATATTACTCTCCCAAGTTTCTTCCTCGAGCGAAGTCGGTGTTGGCCCTTCTGGCCCTAAGAAGGTACCATTTTTCAATTTCTTTGCAAATATCTCCCAAATCTTCAACTTTATCAACAAAATACCTATTATAAAAAATAATCTAGAGTAAATTTCCTACAACAATTTTCCCTACCTTTTGTCTCTAATGTGAACCGTTACGATGCTACGACCATTCAAAGTGGAGCCCTTTTTGATTCATGCGGAAAAGCTATGGAAATGATATGCCATATCAACGTTTCTACATGTTTTAATATTTGTCAGCATTCCAGATGCACAAGCTGTTAACTTGTTACAAGTATAACAGATTTTCAATGTAAACAGCTGTGGCAAAATACCTACCATTAGTATCATTTTGCAATATTGAGTTTTCGACTACAGAACAGCATGTGGATGCACGGTGTGCGCGGATCTCGCGGGATGATGCGGACGTGAAAAAATTTGTTGGATGGTTATCAACTCAAGAGCCCTTTCCTCGTGGACAACACGTTGTTTCGTTAAGCACAGGAGTTGTCGGGGATGGACAAATCACTTGTCATATGGCCTATGAAATTGGAATAGCAGCACAAAAAGGCATAACCGGCAACAATTTTCACGATGTGAAGTTCCTTAGAAAAAATGGCGTGATGCCTCTCCGCGCGGTAAATTCGAAAATAACAAGTAGTTCCGTGAAGAACTATACAGCCTATTTTCATATATCCTGCTCATGTTAATTGCCTCTATCAACATACAAAATTTCAGTTTAATTGCTGTAACAGATTCGTAGATATTGAGAACCGTCTAAATATTTCAGATGGTCGCCAGGTTGGATTTTTATTTTTGTACTATTACATTAAGATTATTGTGGTCGTGTGGTATTCAAACTTCAATCGCATGATTAGAACACAAGAAGTAAAAACGTGATTTTAAAATTACGCACAGCAGCCATCTTGTGATTATGCAAACAATTGAAATAAATTAGATGACAGTGGATCTACATTTGAATAAGCATTTAACGTGAAACGTTTCACGGCACTCGGATAGTTAATTCGCGAGTAACGTCCATTTAAATATTTATACTTCGCGTCGCCGCCATGTTGGATTTGTGCTCACCAGGTTACTCAAAGTCCTATAGGTAAACATATGTTCATAGTCTCTCTGAACATAAAAAAAATCTGTTTGTTTGCTGTAAAAGATTCATAGATATTGAGAACCGTCTAAATATTTCGGAAGCTCGCCGTTTAGGATTGTTATATTGTGCCCGTTTAGACCGGAGTCCGCACGACCACATATGCATTTTACCAATAATCAGTCAGCACGAGAATCAAAATATCCCGGAGCGCCAGATGGGTTAAAGCAAATCGCAAAAACGACATCAAATTTATAAAAATGCTTTGCTGAATTTTGGCTCAATGCAACAATAAGGATAGAAGGAGATTTAATTGGGTGAAACACATCTGGTAAAATTATCTCAGTTTATTTAAAGTTAAAATCTGACTGCAAGAATAATGCTCAAAGCAGCATCATCCACTTGTGGCGATCCACACTCTTATTTACACACAATATACAGAAATCTTCCAAACACATCTGACAATCTTTTTGGAAACACAAGTCCGATTGTTAGTCCTGTGGACTGTGCTCCAAAATTATTAACATTATTCCAGCTCAAAATTAATTGTTCATACTGGAAATAACGTAGATCACTGTTTGACTATTTACATGATATTAACACTCGTAGAATAAATGTTTATAGAATTTCTTAAACTTTCATTTGTTTTCCAGTTTTCCAAAATATATCGTTGAAACTATTATTATCATCGTAGCAACACAAATTATTAACACATATTAACAACATCTGAAAAGTATTTGACTATTGAGCATAGCATCGAAGAACTGTGCGAAGCACAACAACAATTAATTGTTCTTCTGACATTAAACATTCGAGAAGTGACTCGATTATGAACTTCAAGTTCCAAACAAAATATATGATTTCTGAATCATCAACTTGATCAATAAATGGTTGAACCATTCAACTATTAGATTTCCCACTTGGGGACAATATTATAAAAATATTTATATTTATGGCCATTTCTAGCAACTTTCACAACTTGCAATTCTTCGACAGAATGCGGAAATTAGAATTGTAGTCTTATAATGAATTCATTTAGTTCATGGCACTAGGATTGAAAATATCCTTCAAATATTCGTGGTTAAAGAATTATTTTAAATTGGCAGTGGCCCATTCTACTATTTGTGTAAGAACACAATATTATAACAACAACAACAACGGCAAAGGTCTTCCTCTGAAGAAGAATAAACTACTATCATGACAAATCCGGGTTCTAGCAAAATCAAAGTCTAAATGGAATTCGTAAACAAGGCTGAAATAAGAACTGATGGTTTCAAAGGAATAACCTTCGGGTTATTCATACGACGAAATGTGTGGCTCCAATACTCCTTCTATAAACCTGAGCCATCGAACCTGCTATTTGATTGATGCTCGAAAAAACCTTCATTCCTGCGACTTAACATGCGCACCTGGGAATGGCATTACAACTATTCCACACACATAAATTATCTTCCCAAAATGTATACAATAAATCAAGCCTCTGCTTGTTATCAACACTGGAAGATTAATAAACTTACAAGTTTATTTTATTTTACCATTCAGTTCAACCCGTGAATTTACCATACTTCTGAAAAGCATTATTTCACTTTCGAAGTGTATTTACGTCATGATTTTATATAAATACAAAATATCCTATTTGATACAAATATCAATTGCTTCCCGTTTCATGCCTCTCCGTGTTATATGAAACATATACTTTGCTCATAGCAAATATCAACTGTTCAACCAGAACTGAAATGTAGGTTGAATGCGGGCTTGCGCTAACCACTCTCCTTCGTAAAATCTCCTGTTCCATACTAGAAATGTTTCAACTACTTCATAGACTCTTTCTCAATACATATGATTATTATAAAATATAATATCCAAGAATTATTTAGAAAAATTATGAAAATTATTATTATTATTATTATTAGTGGATTATTATTATTATTATTATTATTATTATTATTATTATTATTATTATCAAATATGTTTAATTATCATCTCATTATGTGAGAATCCACATGTTCGAACCTTCGAATATGGAAAAAATATCCATTCCTCAACAAAAATAAATTTAACTTTTACAGTTACATCGGCTGATTACCGTGATTTCCCAAAAATATGAAAAATTTAAATAAATGCTCAAAATGCTCGGTCATCGATCCTAAACTGTTCTGAGTGCTGAAAATGCTCAGAATAAATCTAATAAGTCTTGCGTAAATCATTACGAGCTTTAAATACGACGAAAAAAATGTGTTGGTCATCTGCAGAAAAATAGTTTGTTCCAATTAGCTTAGGCATAATATAATTCAAATGTGGCTTACATTTCTTGATGTTCTTGAAGTGTAGTAAACCTGGTCTATACCAGATTTATCCGTAAACATGCCCTAGCGGACAAGCACGTATAATCCTTGTATCGGCCGCCATTGTAGACCCACAAATCGTCTAGTCAGACATAGTGGTAGTATTCTTCGACGTTTTAAATGACTGTGGTTCCATTTTAATATGGGCTTCTAACAAAGCCATAACAGTTTGTTTGAAAAGGGTCAGATCTAAGCGATCTCTTCTTAAATATGTCAGTTGTAACTTAACTCACTGTAATCTCATCAGTACAAGAAAAACGCTGACAGTCTAAGCAGTTAACGGCTGTTCTGAAGATCGTTCCCTGGGCATGGTTTATTAAAATCACCATCTGCCATGCGCTAGACAACCTGCAGTTTCCCTTGCGTAGACTAATGAACGCCACCGTTATAGACTATTCTTCAATGTACTGACGGATCGAAGTGGTTAAATAGTTACAAAATATGAAAACTGACTTTAAATGGATTTAAACATCCAAGTATTAATTTACTATTGGACTGTGACAAATACTATTTTTCTAGACAGAGTCTAGCATATGTCCTTTTGGAAATATAAATATTTCCACCAATGTCTGTAGAAAAACAATCACCTCAGTGATTCTCCTCACCAGAAACTTACTAAGTTCCAACTCGTTTGCGCAGCACTTCTCGTGACTATCACGATTTGAAAAGTACTTCTTCGTAGAGGTGGCAACCATGTGCCTTGGCTCAGCGTAGACGCAACTTGTTCGCCAAGTGCTTGTGATGAAGTGAGCTAACTATCCCTGCTCCAGCTTGCTTTTATACAAAAACGGTCAGGGTCACGCGTCATCGCCTGATATCTAGAAATCCTCATATCTCTTGAATCCCTGGTCCGATTTACTTGATACTAATTGCATTCTCTTTCATTTGGCCGTGCCAGTAATCTGATCCCAGTCTCAAGTCTCTGCTCCATAGTTAACTATTTAATCAATAAATAGTCTCCACCTCTGCTGTTACTCGCTACGTCATTTACCATCCAACTATCGGTAATTTTCTTCGAAAGGCTTCGAGAAGCAATGTAGCGCGATATTCAAATATCTGAACTTTCAAAAGCTGCTACAGCCTTTCCCTTGATATCTAGGTGTCTGAAACTTGGAATACCCATTCCTAGAGTTGGGCACATCCACCCCACACCTAGCAAAAAATAAAAATTGAAAAATTTTTATTTTTCCTATCTACACATTAAATTATCTGGTTCTTGAATAATAGATCTTCAAATTCGAAGCATTATAAGTTCCCACGATGTTACCAGTTCGTGTATTGGCTACTTCATAGCTTCCATTAATGTTTACTTCCACAATATTCAAAATCCTTAATTTTACCATTCCCCCGGGATTGTTGTGTTCCCGATGGACCTGGATCATTGGGCCTCTGCTCCACAAATTGTAAGTTATCTTGGTGTCTTGCTTCCAAATTTTTCCTCGTGTCCTTGTTAAACTCTTCATTGGACTGACGAGTATCTACATTCCCTCTGTTATTATAGTTATTACCATAGGATCTTCTTTCCTGGTACCTTCCTTGAGTATCACGTGGTCTTCTCCATCGAGTGTTGTATCGATTACCACCATCCGGTCTTGCATATGGTTTGTAACTGTATCTGTTACGGTATTGGTTCCATCCTCTCGTATTGGAATCTTCCCTCGGCGATTTCTCTTCTCGCTCCTCTCGAATCTCTCGAGGTGTCTGAGAATAACTGTCAGCCATAACAGCATACACAGCGTTATTACTCTTTACTCCCTTCTGATGAAAGAATTGAGCGTTTGTATGATCCAGCTTTTGCAATACTTCATCAAACTGTTCCATATTGTAGATGTCAGCAGCGATCAAAGTCCTCTGGACGTCTGCTGGAAATTGTCGTATCAAAGCAGTAATCAACTCGTTATCTGGCATTGGCGGATCTAAATGTTGGAGTTTAGACAGCTGTCCAGAAAAGTATGTAGAGTATCGAGTAGGTTGTGACGTCGAGAATCTCTTCGAATACAACTCTGCTCTAACTTGCTGTTGGGTTTCAGGGGACCAAAACTTCTTCAATAACCCACGAGAAAACTCCTCAAAAGTATTTAGAGTGGATCTAAATGCTCTAAACCACAAAAGTGCGGGACCTTCCAAGAACTTCCCTATTACCCTGATCTGTCTTTCTTTAGGGATCTTAGAATCTTTCAGATAATCACCTGCTTCTCTCAAAAATTCCACGGGTGTTACAGAATCTCGCCCTGAAAATTTAGAAGGCTTGTCTTCTATATTCTTAAATACAGTTATGGGGTTGGATTGAAATACTGTCCTGACCTCATCCTGTCTTTCAGTCTCTCTAGCTCCTCCTAGATTTATCTGTATCTGTTCCTTTCCTTTTACATTCGGCATTTTCAACAGATGATCAGACTGTTTCTCATCCTTTATTTGAGTTTTCATAGCCTCAAGTTCTTTCTGGTTTTCTTCTGCCATCTTCTTGATTGCTTCAGTCTCTTTACAATTGTCTTTAACATCAATGGATATCTGGTTCATAACAGCCTCATGACTTTTCAATGACCCTGTCATATCTGATATGTCCTTCTGAGTTGCTTGAATATCCTTGGCAATTACTTCAATGTGGGATGACAAAGATTCCCTAATCTCCTTGATTCCCTCTTGATTCTCCAGCTTGAGTGTGTCTTTAATTTCATTGACAACTGTGGTTTTAATCTCAGTTTGCAATTCATGAATCACTCCTTCTCTTATTTCTCCCATGACAAGTTCCTTGAATTGTTCCGTTAAACGCTGAACAACCAGAATTCCCATCTCGTTACTCTCCTTCTTCACTCTGACTTCCAGGTTGACCATGTCTTCACCAACTTTCCTAAGACCATGTTCTATCCTATCAGCTAAGCTTTGGGATCGAAGATCGGCATCGCGAAATTTATCGTCCATTAAACTTGAGTTAGTAGCTAATGAAGTCTCGAGCTCATGTGTTTTTTCGCATAATTTATTCATTTTACTTTCAAGTGTCATTTTCAAAATTTCAGAATTCTCTTTAAATTTACTTTCCATTGAATTAAATTTACTGTTTAAATTTTCCTTCAAATTACTTTTTAAAGAATCAGAACTTTCTTTAAGTTTATCATTCAAATTTTCTCTAAGTTTATTTTCTAAAGAATCAGAATTTTCTTTAAGTTTATCCTCCAAACTTTCTTTCAAATTATCTTTTAACCTGCTTTCTAAAGAATCAGAATTTTCTTTAAGTTTACTTTCCAAAGAATCAGAATTTTCTTTAAGTTTATCATCTAAACTTTCTTTCAAATTATCAGAATTTTCTTTAAGTTTCTTTTCTAAAGCCTCAGTATTTTCTTTCATAATGGCTGCTACACGCAGTCCAGCCTCTTTCGAACTCTCCTCCAAACTCCTCATCATCCTCATCATTTCTTCCATAATTTCAATTAATATTCAAAACTTAGGGGTATACAACAGTGGCAAACACAAGCTTATAACTAGAACAAGAAATATGAATAGCTAATTGGAACACTATAATAAAATGAGATTTGTCCTAATATCGTCGTGATGGAAAAACAAAATTCTCTACTTTTACGAATTACATTTACCAAAATATCACAAGAAAAATATGCAAGTTCTGAAATATCCTCCACCTGGATTCTAATAATGTGTATCTCCAGTCATCGAACGTTTACTACTGAATTTACTTGACGCCCTAATGGTTAAGCCATTATCAAAAATAATCAAACCCATTCTAATTATTAACCAAGTTAAATTATTAATTTTCCCACTAATTGGGTTTCCTACTAATTTATTAATCCAAACCAGACATCTCTCAACTCCCAAAATATTTCTATAAAAATTATCACAATTTCAAATCGGCATGCGATTGACCATGTCTAAATCGGGACCCACGTTCGAAGCCATTTCTCTCTCTATCTTATTTTATGTGCCCGTTTAGACCGGAGTCCGCACGACCACATATGCATTTTACCAATAATCAGTCAGCACGAGAATCAAAATATCCCGGAGCGCCAGATGGGTTAAAGCAAATCGCAAAAACGACATCAAATTTATAAAAATGCTTTGCTGAATTTTGGCTCAATGCAACAATAAGGATAGAAGGAGATTTAATTGGGTGAAACACATCTGGTAAAATTATCTCAGTTTATTTAAAGTTAAAATCTGACTGCAAGAATAATGCTCAAAGCAGCATCATCCACTTGTGGCGATCCACACTCTTATTTACACACAATATACAGAAATCTTCCAAACACATCTGACAATCTTTTTGGAAACACAAGTCCGATTGTTAGTCCTGTGGACTGTGCTCCAAAATTATTAACATTATTCCAGCTCAAAATTAATTGTTCATACTGGAAATAACGTAGATCACTGTTTGACTATTTACATGATATTAACACTCGTAGAATAAATGTTTATAGAATTTCTTAAACTTTCATTTGTTTTCCAGTTTTCCAAAATATATCGTTGAAACTATTATTATCATCGTAGCAACACAAATTATTAACACATATTAACAACATCTGAAAAGTATTTGACTATTGAGCATAGCATCGAAGAACTGTGCGAAGCACAACAACAATTAATTGTTCTTCTGACATTAAACATTCGAGAAGTGACTCGATTATGAACTTCAAGTTCCAAACAAAATATATGATTTCTGAATCATCAACTTGATCAATAAATGGTTGAACCATTCAACTATTAGATTTCCCACTTGGGGACAATATTATAAAAATATTTATATTTATGGCCATTTCTAGCAACTTTCACAACTTGCAATTCTTCGACAGAATGCGGAAATTAGAATTGTAGTCTTATAATGAATTCATTTAGTTCATGGCACTAGGATTGAAAATATCCTTCAAATATTCGTGGTTAAAGAATTATTTTAAATTGGCAGTGGCCCATTCTACTATTTGTGTAAGAACACAATATTATAACAACAACAACAACGGCAAAGGTCTTCCTCTGAAGAAGAATAAACTACTATCATGACAAATCCGGGTTCTAGCAAAATCAAAGTCTAAATGGAATTCGTAAACAAGGCTGAAATAAGAACTGATGGTTTCAAAGGAATAACCTTCGGGTTATTCATACGACGAAATGTGTGGCTCCAATACTCCTTCTATAAACCTGAGCCATCGAACCTGCTATTTGATTGATGCTCGAAAAAACCTTCATTCCTGCGACTTAACATGCGCACCTGGGAATGGCATTACAACTATTCCACACACATAAATTATCTTCCCAAAATGTATACAATAAATCAAGCCTCTGCTTGTTATCAACACTGGAAGATTAATAAACTTACAAGTTTATTTTATTTTACCATTCAGTTCAACCCGTGAATTTACCATACTTCTGAAAAGCATTATTTCACTTTCGAAGTGTATTTACGTCATGATTTTATATAAATACAAAATATCCTATTTGATACAAATATCAATTGCTTCCCGATTCATGCCTCTCCGTGTTATATGAAACATATACTTTGCTCATAGCAAATATCAACTGTTCAACCAGAACTGAAATGTAGGTTGAATGCGGGCTTGCGCTAACCACTCTCCTTCGTAAAATCTCCTGTTCCATACTAGAAATGTTTCAACTACTTCATAGACTCTTTCTCAATACATATGATTATTATAAAATATAATATCCAAGAATTATTTAGAAAAATTATGAAAATTATTATTATTATTATTAGTGGATTATTATTATTATTATTATTATTTCAAATATGTTTAATTATCATCTCATTATGTGAGAATCCACATGTTCGAACCTTCGAATATGGAAAAAATATCCATTCCTCAACAAAAATAAATTTAACTTTTACAGTTACATCGGCTGATTACCGTGATTTCCCAAAAATATGAAAAATTTAAATAAATGCTCAAAATGCTCGGTCATCGATCCTAAACTGTTCTGAGTGCTGAAAATGCTCAGAATAAATCTAATAAGTCTTGCGTAAATCATTACGAGCTTTAAATACGACGAAAAAAATGTGTTGGTCATCTGCAGAAAAATAGTTTGTTCCAATTAGCTTAGGCATAATATAATTCAAATGTGGCTTACATTTCTTGATGTTCTTGAAGTGTAGTAAACCTGGTCTATACCAGATTTATCCGTAAACATGCCCTAGCGGACAAGCACGTATAATCCTTGTATCGGCCGCCATTGTAGACCCACAAATCGTCTAGTCAGACATAGTGGTAGTATTCTTCGACGTTTTAAATGACTGTGGTTCCATTTTAATATGGGCTTCTAACAAAGCCATAACAGTTTGTTTGAAAAGGGTCAGATCTAAGCGATCTCTTCTTAAATATGTCAGTTGTAACTTAACTCACTGTAATCTCATCAGTACAAGAAAAACGCTGACAGTCTAAGCAGTTAACGGCTGTTCTGAAGATCGTTCCCTGGGCATGGTTTATTAAAATCACCATCTGCCATGCGCTAGACAACCTGCAGTTTCCCTTGCGTAGACTAATGAACGCCACCGTTATAGACTATTCTTCAATGTACTGACGGATCGAAGTGGTTAAATAGTTACAAAATATGAAAACTGACTTTAAATGGATTTAAACATCCAAGTATTAATTTACTATTGGACTGTGACAAATACTATTTTTCTAGACAGAGTCTAGCATATGTCCTTTTGGAAATATAAATATTTCCACCAATGTCTGTAGAAAAACAATCACCTCAGTGATTCTCCTCACCAGAAACTTACTAAGTTCCAACTCGTTTGCGCAGCACTTCTCGTGACTATCACGATTTGAAAAGTACTTCTTCGTAGAGGAGGCAACCATGTGCCTTGGCTCAGCGTAGACGCAACTTGTTCGCCAAGTGCTTGTGATGAAGTGAGCTAACTATCCCTGCTCCAGCTTGCTTTTATACAAAAACGGTCAGGGTCACGCGTCATCGCCTGATATCTAGAAATCCTCATATCTCTTGAATCCCTGGTCCGATTTACTTGATACTAATTGCATTCTCTTTCATTTGGCCGTGCCAGTAATCTGATCCCAGTCTCAAGTCTCTGCTCCATAGTTAACTATTTAATCAATAAATAGTCTCCACCTCTGCTGTTACTCGCTACGTCATTTACCATCCAACTATCGGTAATTTTCTTCGAAAGGCTTCGAGAAGCAATGTAGCGCGATATTCAAATATCTGAACTTTCAAAAGCTGCTACAGCCTTTCCCTTGATATCTAGGTGTCTGAAACTTGGAATACCCATTCCTAGAGTTGGGCACAATATGTATAGGCCATAGAGTTATGTACCATTCAAGGACAATTATTGCCTAGGTTCATTATTCAAACTTTCACTTCAATCGCATGATAACGACACAAGAAATAAAAACATAATTTTAAAATTTCGCACAGCCGCCATCTTGAGGTTATGTAAACAATTGAATTAAATTAGATGGCAGTGCATTACAATCTGCAAAATCATTTACTGTACCACATTTCACTGCGCTCAGAGAGTTAAATCACGAGAAAAGTCTATTAAAATATTTCAAATTCGCTTGTTCGCCATGTTCGTTTTGTACTTTACAGGTTTATGAAATATACATAGGTAAACTTGTATCAGTACCCTTTATCACCGTACAAGATTGCAGGGTGATATCTGTAATAGTTTCGGAGATATAGAATGTCAGTGAAATATTTCGCACAGCCGCCATTTTGAGGTTATGTAATCAATTGAACTAAATTAGACTCCAGTGCTTTACAATGTGTATAAACAATTGCTGTACCCAGTTTCATTACGTTTGGGTAGTTAAATCGCGAGAAAAGTCTATTTAAAAGTCTCAACTTCGCTTGGCCGCCATGTTGGTTTTGTAGTCACCAGGTTTTTTAAAGTCTCATAGGCGAACTTCTAGTAGTGCCCTTTATCACCGTACACAATTTCAGGGCGATATCGGTAATAGTTTCGGAGATATCGAATGCTAGTGAAATATTTCGCACAGCCGCCATGTTGGATTGGTGAGACGTAACAAAATTTGAAGGGCACGGTCGAGGTCGCCGGGAATAGCGCCATGAACTTACCGAGTTTCATTGAAATCGCTCCAGCCGTTTAGATTTTATTAGGGACACACACACACACACACACCTCACACACACACACACACACGCACACACACACGGACAAAAGGTGATTTCGAAATTGAAAATAGGCTAAAAATCCGCAACACGGATATTGCTGGTGATCCTCTTGTGCTTTTCCAATGCATTTGCCATGCAAAGAAATCCGATGCAGAATTGAAACAATATTTCCTGTTTGAACTAGCTCCGTATCCGGTTGCGATCTTTGATAAAGCGGGAATGCGTAGACGCAAAAGTCTTGTTCTATAAATTATTCGATTCTGTTACCGATGAGCCCATATTTGAGGAGCTACATCATGTTCTCGACGGAGGATATCTTCTGTAATTTGGCACCAAACCGATACTTTTGTCGACATTAGTTTCAAATATGCGAGTTACGTTAAAAGATACTTTAAAAACAGTGTCATTATTTTCGATGGGTATCCTGACGACCCGAAGCCTCCGTAGCTTAGGCGGCAGCACGCCGGCCTCTCACCACTGGGTCCGTGGTTCAAATCCCGGTCACTCCATGTGAGATCTGTGCTGGACAAAACGGAGGCAGGCAGGTTTTTCTCCGGGTACTCCGGTTTTCCCTGTCAAAAATTTAATTCCAGCAACACTGGTTGGTTGGTTGGTTGGTTGGTTCCTTAGTTTAGGGGCTGCGACAACGCGGTCATGTAGCCCCGTGTACTTTGGGTGTGTGTAGAATTTGTCTGATAACCGGTGTTAATTGTGATGACTGTATTAGTGTGTGTATCTGTTTTTTTTAATTCAAGTAGGGACTGCAACTTTGAATTTTCAAATAGTTCCTACTTTTGCCGCCAAACGCCACCGTCAACGACTACTAGGCCTAGTTCAGAACTAGCTACTAGACGCCACCGCAGTCGGCTCTTGGCAACGAACGTAGCAACCTAAGAGCGTTGTTTACATTCTTAACCTATCCAATTTAGTTTCACACAGGTGTAATTAGTGGAAAGATCTTTAACATGCCATAAATCTATGACATGGGACCGCCGGCTTTACTTTCCCTCCGAAGGAAGGCATACTGAGGGATTTTTAACGCTCTTAAAAAATCCGACGGCTTCGGCCGGGTTTGAACCCGCTATCTTGGGCATAGAAGCTCAGCATGCTACCAACTACGCCACCGAAGCCGCTTCCAGCAACACTCTCCACTATCATTTCATTTCATCTGTCATTCATTTAATCATTGCCCCAGAGGAGTGCGTCAGGCCTCGGCAGCCGGCACAGTTCATATCCTCGCCGCTAGATGGGGGCTTCATTCATTCCATTCCTGACCCGGTCGGAGACTGGAAGCAGGCTGCGGATTTTTCATCCTGACGACCCAGCAGCTCGCAGTACCAAGTCCGTTGAACGTCTTCGACGATCGCACAAGCATGAAGCTGCTAATGTTTTTTTTTTTTTATGAGTCCATGACGGCACCTATGCCACAAGCAAACTTTTTGTCTAATGTCACAAACAAACGAAGATTGATCGACTTGTTGCGCGTCAAATTCGAAAGCGAAGGAATCGAAACCAGACAAGCTCCAGAAGATACCGATGTGCTCATCGTTACCACCCCACTCGAGTTATCTCGGCCCGACAATTCAGTCATTATAGTGGCTGAAGATATAGATATCCTGGTCATCTTGGCGGCTTGTGTGCCACCCTCCACGAAAATGTATTTTATGAAACCCGGCCAAGGTTCAACCAAACAACAACTATTTTGCACAACAAGTTTCAATCTCCCAACATGTGTGCAAGAAAACTTCCTCTTTTTGCATGCGTTTAGTGGGTGCGATATAACGTCTTCGTTTCACAGGCAGTGCAAAATGAAATTCGTAACACTGCTGAAGAGTAATGAGGAACTGCAGACAGCTGTTAGGGTTTTCCGAGACGTGAACGCAAACCCCGATGAAATTGACAAAGCGGGCCAGTTGGTTTTGGCTGGGCTTTATGACAACAAAACCACGGGAAATACCCTGAATGAGCTGCGGTTCAACTGTTTGAAAAATATCTAAGCAAACATCGATTTAATCTCGCAAGCTTACCTCCCACCGAATCAGCGGCACGTGAGCACTCTTTAAGAACATATCATCAAATCCAAACATGGTATGGAAATGATACAAATCCACTGGATTGGGGCTGGAAAAATTCTCAATGTGGTTTGGCTCCCATACCTACGAGGGATCCGGTGCCACAAACGCTTCTAAACACAGTGTCCAGCAAATGTTCGGAAGGATGTAACGCAGCTTGTGGTTGCAGGAAAACGGGCCTCCGATGCTCCAGAATCTGCATGAATTGTATGGGACGGTCATGTACAAATGCTGCCGAGGAAGATGATATGGATGATTGTGACGGAGACATCGATGTTAATCTTGAGCGCCCAGTGACGTCGGCGAAATGTACCGATACAGACGATGTAAGCGATGACGGAGAAATTGAGGCCACAGCTGTTTACATTGAAAATCTGTTATACTTGTAACAAGTTAACAGCTTGTGCACCTGGAATGCTGACAAATATTTTATAATATGTAGAAACTTTGATATGGCATATCATCTCCATAGCTTTTCCGCAAGAATCTAAAAGGGCTCCAATTTGAATGGTCGTAGCATCGTAACAGTTCACATTAGAGACAAAAGGTAGAGAGCATTTTTGTAGAAAATGTACTCTAGATTATTTTTATACTAGGCATTTTGTTGATAAAGTTGATGGTTTGGGAGATATTAGCAAAAAAAAAAAAAAGGAAAAATGGTACCTTCTTAGGGCCAGAAGGGCCAACGCCGACTTCGCTTGAGGGGAAAAACTTGGGAGAGTAATATCTGGGTCAAAATAAAGCAATTAAAGCAATTTCCAGCTTTCCACTAATTATTTCCTTATTGAGGCTTTTGTTTTTCGACCTGTCGCCTGGCCTATAAAGTTCTATTGATCTTAAACATGATTTATTCTGCGAATATAACTTACAGAATTTTATAAAGTAACTCATAAATAATTTTTAACATTCTGTAAACGAAACACACACATATTTTATTATGAGCAAATATTCTCATGAAAACAAATTTTATTATTTCAGATTTTGAAAAATCATTTACATATCATATTGTTCTATATTGAAACATCTTTTTTTAGTAATAATCTGATACAGGTACGAAGTACACCATTTTATACTGACTGTATAACAATATAAAGTATTGACAGTAAGAAAACAAACAATAAAATTTAACAAAAAAAAGGACTTAATAATAACAAATTCATTGGAAATTAAATAACAAATAAAATAAATAACAGAGGTTATAAAGATATGTATGTGAGTCGTCCAATTCCAGAACTACCTAAGTCAATTTCATGAAATTTGTGAGAAAGGGCAAAAAACTGTCTTGAGTTATCCGTGCGCGTTTAAATAGAAACAGTTTGTATAATAGTTACAAAATACGATTAGTTTTCATTTTATGTATGTTTTAAAAATACAGTAAAAGCAGTTTTTACGTAATAATAGAAAATATATTGCACTTAAGCAGTTTTGATACAGGATCTAGGACTTAAGTAGTTTTGGATTAGTTTCAATAAGTCAGTAATTATGGTTTCTATGTGAAAGTGAAATTATTGCTATATTTTAAAGTTCTCTAAGAAACTACCCAGTATACAATAAAAGTAACCTTTCAACCTTAAATTTCCATTCACAATATGCTCACAGCTTTTCAAACTAGGCGAAATAGAGTCCATTGGACTGCACAGCAACGTCATTCCATGGGGTCTTCTTCTTCTTCTTCTTCTTCTTCTACTTCAGATACATTTTGTCGAGCTATGTCTTCGCCACATAGTAGCAAGTCTCGGTAGAAGCCTAGATCCTCTCTGTTGTGCCACTCAGGGCCGAAATGCTTTGACAAAAGCTGTTTCACATCAGTCACTTACATATATATAAATATATAAAAGTGTACCCGTTCCTACGCCACTTTAACATGTTTTCTTGGCGTTGATTACAGTAGCAGTGTTTAGCTATGGACAAGTTCATTGTTAAACGTAAACGCCTGGAGAGTGAAAGTGAGCAGTCGGCTCCTACTCCCGAACCGTCGAATTCAACATAAAGAAGACAAACGAAAGAAAAGAACATACCAGGACAGTTACGTTGTGTATGGATTTACGTTGAATAAGAACGAGGAAAACCCTATCCCTGTGTGTTTAGTTTGTGGCGAAACACGAGGCCATGGTACCTAGCAAACTGAAGTGGCATCTCACAATTAAGCATCCTAGTGGGTCAGGGAAGAGTGTGATGTATTTTTCACGTGTACTAGAAGGGGAGAAAAAAACCAGCTGTGCGAATGGTAAAGAGAATGACCATAAGTGATACTGCTCTTGAAGCCTCGTTTAAAGTAGCAGAACTGATAGGGAAAAAAATCACACACACACCTCATACTCTTGGAGAGGAAATCATAGGTCCTGCATGGAAAATTATAGTTTCAACAATACTTGGTGAAGGAGCAGCTAATCAAATTTCGAAATTTCCTCTTTCCAACAACACAATCAGTCGCAGGATATCTGAAATGTTTGCAATATCAACGAACAAGTCGTGGGGAAAATAAAAACTGATAGAGCATTTGCTTTGCAAGTAGATGAGAGTATCGATAGTGGTGACAAACTGCAACTCCTTGGTTTTACCAGATATATTGATGATAAAGATATTAATGAGCCGTTTCTGTTCTGTAGACCGCTGGAGACTACAACCTCAGGCCATGATATTTTTGTTTCTATTAATTCCTTTCTCAATGTCCAAGATCTTTCATGGAAAGACTGGTTGGTTGGTTCTTAAGTTTAGGGGCTGCGACAACGCGGTCATGTAGCCCCGTGTACTTTGGTGTGTGTAGAATCTGTCTGATAACCGGTGTTAATTGTGATGACTGTATTAGTGCGTGTTATCTGTTTTTAATTCAAGTAAGGACTGCAGTCTTTTGAATTTTTCAAATAGTTCCGACTTTTGCTGCCAAACGCCACCGTCAATGACTACTAGTTCAGAACGTAGCTACCAGACGCCACCGCAGTCGGCTCTTGACGACGAACGTAGGAACCTAAGAACGTTAGTCAAATGTTTAACCTATATATAATTTAGCTTCACACAGGTGTAATTAGTGGAAGGTTCTTTAACATGCCATAAATCTATGACATGGGACGGCCGGATTTACTTCCCCTCCGAAGGAAGGCATACTGAGGGATTTTTAACTCTCTTAAAAAATCCGACGACTTCGGCCGGCATGGAAAGACTGTTGTGGTATATGTACAGATGGTGAACAATCTATGTCTGGGAAATTTGAAGGTTTTTACTGCAAGAGCTCAAGATTTTGCTGCAGTGTTTATCGAAGTTGTGAAAATGGTGAACTAAATCAAGTCTCGACCTTTAATGTGCAGGATTTTTAAACAGTTATGTCTCGCAACGGATGCACCTCATACCTCTTTGTTACTTCATACAGAGTAAGGTAGTTGTCGCGGGGTCGTGTATTGAAGCAGTTTCTTGAACTTAGAGAACAGGTGAAAACTCTTTTTAAGGATGAAAATCAAGATACATTTTATGAGCTGTTACTAACTGATTCTTGGTGCTTGGAACTGTCGTATCTGGCAGATATTTTTCATAAACTGAATTAACTGAATGTTTCAATGCAGGGTAGACAGGAAACAATAATTTCCTCAACCAATAAAATGAAAGATTTTAAAAGAAAACTTAGTTCTTGGACGTCTGCAGTTCAGAAAGGAGATCTTTCAAACTTTCTTCATCTGGCAGTAGATAAAGATCTGGGTAAGCTGAAAGACCGCATTTGTGATCACTTATCAAGATTGCAAGAAGCAATAGATACATACTTTCCATCTATTTCCACTATGAATGTCAACTGGGTTGTCTCACCATTTGATTTCATAGATAGTGCGAGGAAATAGATTTCACTGGTTGCGAACGAGATGAATTTATTGATCTTTGTGCCGATTCCACACTCAAAGGTAAGTCCACCAAGAGTGAGGCGTCGGTGGCTACTTTTGGGCTTCAGCGGAGAGAGTAGTATCCTAACCTAATGAAGAAAGCAATTAACACACTTTCGCCCCTTCCAAAATCCTATCTATGCGAGCAAGCCTTCTCTGCTCTGGTGACAATAAAATCCAAAGCAAGAAATAGACTGAATAACCTTGAGGATGATTTGCGTGTTTCATTGTCAACTGCAAGGCCCGATATCACGTATCTGTGCTCTAAACATGAATCACAAGTTTCTCATTAACGATTTATCGAACAAAATTTTGATGTATTTTTACTCACTGACTGTAGTAAAGTTGACTGTATTATGTTATGGTGTACGTTACTTATTATAAAATATTTCAATAAATTTACATATGAAACATATTTTTTGTTTATTCAAGGAAGGATGCCCCTAGTGTTTAATGTTATTCCCAAGGGTGCCGTGAACTTCAAAAGGTTGGTAAACTCTGCTCTAGTCTGTGGTCATGTGGACTGGCATGATGAGTCAGGGCGGGAGGGAGGCGGAAGCTGCGATAGCAAAGGTGTTGAAGGAGAGCGTAAGGCAGGTGCCCGAGCGCGCTCTTGCCCAAGACCTTGTCTTACCGCTGTGTGTGTGCACGCGTGTGTGTATGTGTGTGTGACTGATTCAACC
Organism: Meconema thalassinum; assembly: GCA_946902985.2. Classification (NCBI taxonomy): domain Eukaryota; kingdom Metazoa; phylum Arthropoda; class Insecta; order Orthoptera; family Tettigoniidae; genus Meconema; species Meconema thalassinum. The sequence goes on from OX336391.1 coordinate 224,297,985, forward strand.
TGCGTTTTGTAGAGTCTGAAAGGTACAATCACCACGGGTATATCGCTGAACCAATTTTCTTTATCGAACTTTTCTACTGCTCAGAATAAGAGCCACATCAAATTAATAAAACTTTGAAGTTAATATAACAATTTTTTCTCACTAAAAATGGTATTCAAATCTGAAGAGGTTAATACAAAATTTGAATTTCGTAATAAGAATTGTTCCTATTGCAGGTACTACTACAGGGGTTGTTGTACATAAATTTCGGTGTCTTCCGATTATTAGTTTCGTCGTGGAGATTGTACCTTTAACGCTCAAAATAGCCACTTTGAAGCCATGTCCTCAGCAAACGAGCCGTCGTTATTTTCTTCAAAACGCATATAATATCTCACAAAGACCTACATTAGAGATTAAGAGTAAAAATAAAAATAAAAATAAAATTTCAATTTTTGACCGCACAGCCTTAAATGCGGACAGTAGATAGTGGAAACGTTGGATGTTTGATAGTTTTAAATTATCAACAATTAATGCCGGAAAGGTGTCCTGGAAATGTGTCCACGTATCATATTGTCCATGAAATGTAGGGAGGTTAATGACGGGCAATCGTACCTCATTGTGAATTACCGCAAGAATGCTGAGATAATTGATCGTTATTCTGCTCTGAAGTTATGCTCCGATCTATAAGAGTAGTCATTTTGGCTTCTAAATCATAATAGTTTTCTTCGAACTGTTCCCTATCCTGTTCATGGGTTTCACTATTTTCGTCGTCATTAATTTCAAGCTTACATTGGACATGCTTATATTCTTCCCAGAGTGAAGGCAATTGCTTCAGCCTGCTACGTAATGTATTAATATCGGAGCCTGCCACAAACTTGTTTGCATATTTACTGATACGTGTCAGTGATCCTTTAATGACCGCTCGTTGTTTCACCAACAGGTTTTTCTCACTAGACTCCATGATAAGTTAGGAAAAGGAAAGAAATACAAGGATTGACTGACCTCGGTATACTGCTATGATGTGCACTTATCCTATAATCCTTTGTGTCCTCCCCATCGTGTACAGCATGCCGCCGGGATGATGTTGCACGTGCTCCAATATTCTCGCCACAGGTTGTCCGCACTCGGAAAGTATACTCAAATGCACCGGAGGACCACGTAATATTTTAGCATTACGACACTTTCACAAATCCGGCCCAGTATGACCATGTTCCTTTCTCTCCCGGAACGATTCCTGGTACCATGCGGTGGCCAGGAGATGCTCGCTGGTTATGTATGTTCAGGTTAGAAGAATTCAAAAATAATATGTTACACTCACACATTAATATTTAAACTATATATTTACACATATATCACAACTAAATGCACTGGCTGTAGCCGTGATGGCCACGATTTAATTCGGTCCCTTTCAAGCCGCGCCATGCTTGTCCTGATGTCAGTCAGCCATGTGCTGCATGCCTCGAGTCTCCCCAGGTCACATGATCACGCGGCCGGCCGACTAACCCCGAGACAGGGCTTCAAGGAAGTGCTGCCGAGACCAACGCAGCGGAGCACTGAGTAACTACCAACATCCAGTATTCTTGTACTTTCATTACGGAACCTCTTGTACTCCTCTATAGAAACTACTGAGGTCACAGAGTTGTCCACATATAGTGATTCCTTCAGTTTGTGGGCCGTTCCATCGTCTTCTCCGCGAACATTCGATAGGTGATAGTCTAATACTGCACCTAATATGAATGGGCTGCAAGTCGTTCCAAACACTACTCTTGCATGTCTGTAGACCTTGATTTCTCCAAATTGTTTATCCTCCCTCCATAGAAAACAGAGGTGATTACGACCTTCTGGCGCTACCTCAATCATCTGAAACGCCTCCCTTATATCAGACGTTACACCAATCTTCTTCTCTCTAAATCTTAGCAGTATTTCAGGGATCATTTGCACTTAGTTAGGTCCTTTCTCCAGACAGTCATTGAGAGACACGCCTGCCTCTGTGATGCATGAAGCATCAAACATCGGTCGCACTGGGGTCGTCAAACTGTTTGGCTTTATCAACGGTCGATGTGGTAGAAAATGGCATCCCTCCTCCATTATCTTCTCAATGAACCCATTTTCCTCCTAGCTTCCAAACAGTCTACTGTAGTCTTCAAATAAATTGACCTTATTCAGCTTGTCGGTGGTTGATCTTAGTCTCTTCTCTGCCGTGTGTCTGTTCGAAGGAAGAATTGGGTGACCTTCAATCCAAGGGAGATTGACCATGTAGCGTCCTTCATCAGTTTTCTTCAGTGTTTGGAGAAGGTTTTGTTTTATTTCCTGACTTCGCTGTTCAGTTGATTGCACTTCAACTGGATCTTGAAATCCAATTACTTCCAGATCCCACAACTTCCCAATGGAATTTTTATCTCCACATGCCATTGAAATTGTGATATTTGCAAAATTTCCTTCAACAGTGTTGTCACGTCTCCCTCCTGCTAAAGTCCATCCCAACTTCGTTTCTAACGCTGTGAGTCCATTCGCCAAAGGTACAACATTTCTTGTGATAATTTTAGTATACACATCTATGCCTAACAGCAATTCTATTTCTGGACAGTCATCTCCAATATCATTAATCCACATCCCATTCATTTTAAGTTCCTTCATCAGTACCTCAGATTTGTAAATTCTTGGGATTAACTGACAGATTCTAGGTTGATCTCTTACGTCTATTTGACATTCGAATTTTCCTCCAAGTCTTGTTAGTTGTATTCGGTATTTCTTGTGGTTCACTGACGACGTGTTATTTCCCCCGAAGAGTATATGAGTGACGATTTCTTCATCACAAGGTTCCAACCCTAGTTCCTTTGCTGTTTTTGTAACACATATGATCGTTGTGAACCACTGTCTAGGAAATCTCTCACTGTCTTTTGTTTATATTTCCCGCGGATGTTAACCATTAAAGTCTGCAGAACAACTTGTTTTACGCACGTAAAATTAGCAAGATCGGAAGTCGTCAACTGATCCGTATCTTCCTTTCTCTTTGACTGTTCATTACAGTGAATAGTCATTTCCGGGCACATAACCAATACGTGTCTATTACCACTAATCAAACATTCTATATTCATCTTGCAATACTTTGATAGATGATTCGCTCGTAAACATGTGTAACAGAGATTTTTTTTCTTTTACTTTCGCAGTTCTTTGATCAAGTGCCAGTCTCCGTTTTGAAACAATTCTCACTGTCGTGGAATTTTTCACAGAATATACAAGCTTTGAAACTATTATTGAAAAGCACCGCCACCTTTGGTGAGTTTGTTTTATCTTTGCGTAACATCTTTTCCGATCTGGACGTATCTAACCTCTTGTCATGTTTTTCTTGCAGTTCTAGGCTAGCAAATCCTGCCTGAGCCAGGAGAATTTGTTGTTCGTTTTGTACTTCAGATTTGAGAAAATCCATTAAACAATCTAGTCGTGATGTGGGTCGGTCTACCTGGGATTCATCCTTTTCCCGCTCTTTGACATTTCTTGAGAACTGACTTCTTTGCCATGCTCTTAGTGTTTCCTCCGGTAAGCTGGATTCTACTAATGGAAACAACCAAGTACTGAGATCCGCACATGTTAGATTTAGAATATTAAAGCAGCGTAGGTGTGATTCTAACTTGATAATAAAGTCGGCAGAGGGAGCTTGTCCTTATGCGTGGCATTGTAAATAACTAGTTTCAACAATTTTCTGATGTATACTTGCAGTAGTAAATCGTCCCAACCGAACCGTTCTTTCAGAGCTTGTACAGCTTTAGGGCAGTTTAGGTTGTTTGGAGGTAACTAAAAATGAGTTCTCGTGTTCTGTCCCTAGTTCCATCGCTTGAACTAAATACCGAAACTTATCACTTGCGTGTAAGCTATCGTCGTCGTGAATCTTTTGTAACTGCGCCCAAAAACCTAACCATTCTTTCAGCTCCCCGTTGAATCTTTTTAGTTCTATTTTGGGAAGTTTAAATTATCTTCGTTTCCCCTCTTGACTCCCGTTGGTACTTCCATTTCCATTAACCTCACCTAAAACTAACTCATGTGCTAGAATCTGTGACAATATGTCCTCAGCTTTTATTTTCACAACTTCAAATTCGTCATTGTATTTGTCGATAATCTCTCGCTCCACGAGTACAATTTCATCTTTCCCGTTATTATCTAACAAAGCACCCATTATATTAGTATCTGCTACCTGCAGTTCGTGCATTAAAGCTTCTAAACGTATTAAGTACGATCTTAGCAAAATCACATCAATAGGAGCTTCTGCAACTATAATTGCCTTTATATCATTCATCTTCTTTATAACAGACTGCCTGATACGCATCCTACCTTTTTTTAGCTTTTCCATTTATAAGTAGGCCTACCGGTGTTCGTTATTTCCTCTTCGTGTTATCACGTCGGGTTTCACCACATTGTTGTAAATTACTGAAAATATATTATTAGCAGCCTCGTGATAGTTCTGACTCCATCTTTTTACTTCATCTTACAAGTTGCTAAAAACCAAAGAGCATAGAATACACTCCCAATTCCCAACAGTATCGTTGTCATGCTAGTCACCAAACTAGTGTCAATTCCGAAAACTAGCATCACGTCAGTGGTCTACATGAGTTTACTAATTACATTACGGGCCGATAACCTAGATGTTAGGCCCCTTAAAACAACAATTATCATCATCATCATCTAATTACATTACAAAGAATATAATTCACTTTCAGTACGTCTTGTTACATATTTTGCTCTGCGATATTTCAGCTGATGAGCAAGGCTGATGAATATTTGCCTTAATAGTAGCTTAGAACTGGTAATACTGAACTACATACACTCCTATTCATCTTCCTTACAAATGATACTATTGTATTGAACACGAATTTCTCTGGTAGAACTTGGACCGAGTTATTATTAGCGTGAAGATTTAACTAAGCTGACGATGAGTCTAAGGATGTTTCGAACAGTCTGTTTCTACGACAGGCCTCCACGAATTCCGTTGACGTTTCGCTCTCATCCACCGCTTCCCGAACTGGGTCTGACCATTTGGTCTACGGACGACCGGGATTTCTTCTTCCATCTCTGGGCTCCCACACTGTAGTTGAGTTGAGTAAGCCCAATTCCATTTCAGTTTGCTGGTCCTCGTGATCACATCCTCTAGCTCTGTCGTCTTTCTTATTTATCTATGATCTACTTGAATTCCAGCAAATATTCTAGGTTTCTGACGTGTCTTTGCTGATTTTCACCTAGGTGTACCACGTTAAGCTCATTGGCTGGCCGTCGGTACTTACACTTACACTAGGCCCCAAATATAATTAGTTAGTTATTGTTGTTTTAAGGAGCGGAACTACGAGGTCATCTGCCCCTACCGCAAATATGAAGCACATCATACTTCTTTGCCAGAGGATCTCACTTCCTCGAGTACTAACTTCACAAATAGTAGTGATGTCAGCCTGTGTACAATTTTATTCACAATTCCTTATAAGACTATTTTTGATGCAACATGCAAAATGATGAAGAGATCTAGTGATTAATTGGAGTTTATGTGGGAAAAGTTAATGTTACCCACATAATTCAGACAACACCTCTTGAATACGCAATGCCTAGGCCTACTCTCAATAATAATAATAATAATAATAATAATAATAGTAATAATAATAATATAATTGTTGATTTGCTAGCCTCCCAAGTGATGTAGCTTCAACTTGTGGGAGATAAAATCACTTGCACCTTTTGCCATGGTGATTACATTCCACATTAAAAAGCTGTGAACCAATCTAGCATAATAGTTAAGAATGAGCCCACACTTTTGACGAGAAGGTGAAGAAAACCAGAGTAAATCACATTCAGGATGGTCACTGTCAGCACTGAGATTCTATATTTGAATTTTTGGGCTTGCAGTCGTGGAAAGTAATTTACTTAACTACTGGGTATATTTTTACTATCGGAGTTCAATGAGTGACGCTGTGATTCATGTTTGATTATATTGTCTGCAGGGGATAAAGTGGATGCGTCTTTGTGGGCACGGGGACAACCAGACTACATTAACCAACACTGTGGTGGTGCCAGGTGGAATGGAGAGCTGCATGATGTCTCGTGTAGCATGAAGAGCGCCTACGTCTGCGAGTTCCAGTCTGACGACATATCCGGTAAAATACAGCCATACATGAAGGAAACCACAAACGGTTGAATACACTTAAATCAACGTTATTTTCTACCTCCATCAAAATAAGATTAACAACAAGGAGACGTGGGTCATAAAGCTGTTTTAGCATACTAGTCTATACTTTTAATATTATCATCATGATTTTTAGCCTATTTTCAATTTTGAAAAAATAGGCTTATAATAATAAGAACTTTATTGCAGCCAATGGCCAAATTAATAAATTAACATTAAAATACAAAAAAAGATTGCCCTAGTCTTCACTAAAAAACATTGTAAGTGTGACCCGTCTTTGTTTGCACAACATCACGTGATACCTATCACACTGTTCTCCACATAGCAAACAGATGCACTGCTGGTCCGGCTGATGAAATCTCTTCTTGGTGCATACTTTAAAATGAAAGCCATGCACCGAAAATCTCGTGACTATATGACGCAAATCGTACAATGCATTTGTCCATTCAGTTGAAAGCATCGCGTCAGTGCCGTAAAAGTCGTCCCATATGTCTTCTCTCTTCCTTTTCAATTCTGTCAGTAGAGTCTCATATCCAGGTGTAAAGGGCAGCAGTAGGTTCAGTCTCAGGTCTTCAACAAAATATGGCTCTCTAGCTAGCAGGTAAACCAAACGGGATGGCGTGTACTTTGAAAGGCACAAAGCTCTCTTGAGATAGATGGATTTTACTCTTTCCAGATCTGCCAGGTGTTTTCTCTTGAGGTGTATCCATATATTTTCCAATCCATACGATGCAATTGGTGCTATTTTTACATGAAACAATTGGATTGCAGTCTTTAGGGACAATTTATGAATTTGTTTTATGTCACTCATCGCTTTCACTGCAGCGGTCAGCTTGTCTCTCATATGGATTGTAAAAACGTTTCCCAGAGTCTGCAAAGTTATCCCGAGATACTTAAAATGAGTCACCGATGGAAGAAGTCTGTCTTTATAGCTTATCTTTCCCCGCTTCCCTCCTTTCCTGAATGTCATCATAACTGTCTTGTCCTCGTTTAAGCGTAATTCATTGACTTCAGCCCAATCCACCAACTTATTGAAAGCTCTTTGGAGATATTCCATACTTGATGATGATAGAACCATGTCGTCTGAGTATATATATAACCTGACTTTGTCCGTCAATGTTGCTTCTACTATGTCCGCAGTGGCGATGTTGAACAACAGGGGACTTAGAGGGCCCCCTGTAGTACACCATTAGTTTGTTGTATCGGCTTAGACTTGGAGATGTTGTCATTAATCTCCACACAATTCCAGCTAAGAATATTCCGTATTATAGTGGTCAGGTAGTGCTCCTCGCCTATGAATTTCTCCAATTTGTTCAATAGGATAGTTGTGTTTAATGTGTCAAAAGCCTTGCTGTAATCAATGAACACTGCGTAAAGTTTTCCACTTGGTGGTGCTAATGCCTCCTCTATTTCCATCTGAAGACACTGAATAGCTTGTAAGGTGGATCTACCTCTCCGGAAACCGAATTGCATATCTGGCATTTTTATATCCACGTGCTCTGTCAGACGTTCACATATCAGCTTCGTCAAAGTTTTGAAGAGTGTACACTCAAGAGCTATACCTCTGTATGCATTCGGGTCACTGGTATCCCCTTTTCCCTTATAAAGCATCTTAATTGTAGATCTCCTCCAGCTGGCCGGTATATTCCCACGGCGGATGCATTCATTTAAAATAGACAATATTCCCTCTTTAAGGACTGGTGCTACGCTTTTAAGGTGTTCATTATAGATAAAATCTGGACCACATGCCTTATTATTCTTCGTACTGTTTATCACTCTCAACACCTCTTCTTCTGTAAACAATTGTAAATGATCTGTTACATGGGAGTCTCCTGATGGACGTGTTTCCCTGTCTTGGAGAATAAGCGACAAATGTTCTTCCCAGATCTCCATTGGGATACTCCTTGGGAATCTGGGCTGTCTTGGGTTTAAAGCCCTGTAGGGGTTCTGTTCTGCTTCTTCAACAAGTTTTCTTTCTTCATTCTCTTGGTATGAAATCCGTGTTGCTTTCAAGATGACCTTATATTGTCTCCTTTTTTCGCTATAAGCTTGAAGATTCTCTGGTGAGGAATATTGTAAGGCCTGATGCAAGGCTGTTAAAGCCACCTTACGGGCAATATAACATTCTTCATTAAACCACAATTTAGATTTCTTCGCCACAACATGTACAGGATATGCTGCATGCTGAATAAGCTGTTCAATTTCATTCGTTGCAGCGTCAAGATCACCCATTGATATTAATTTCAAAATGGCCTGGTTGTCCGTGAGGTTTATCAGTTTCGTATCTATTTTTCTCGAGATCTTCACAGGCACATTTTCATTTTGGAAATTCTCTGGTTTCAAACTGAAAACCGTTACAACAGGAAGGTGTTTCCTCGTTGAATCCCTTATTATTCTTTGGCTTACAGGAACGATATGTCTCCTGTTTGTAAGGACTAAATCAATAGCACTAGATCCAGTGTAGCATATATAGGTCATCTGCTGCGCGTCATTCACAAGAGTCAATCCTTCCCCTTCCAAGTAGTCTAGCACTGAAGACGTCTTGTGACATGTCTTATCGATGCGACAGTTAAGGTCTCCGGCCAATATTAAAGCATCATTTACTGTTGTCTTGTTCATTGCATAGGCTATCTCTTCAATTATATCAACAGCTGACTTGTCAGGTTGAAAATAAACTCCCATGATTACACATAGTCTTGATTTTATCATTAGTACATTGTCTGTTTTATGTAAAATTCTGAATGGTGCTAGTTTGGCTTTAATCAGACATGTAATTCCCCCTTTTGGTCTACCCAGAGGTCCCTGATTCGCTAGTATAGTATATTAAACGTATACGCATAGTTTGCCGTCCATTCTACTGGCAGCATTGTTTCTGTAAGTATCACAACATCATGCTCCGCAAAAACGTAGTCCGGTACAATCTTTGTGACGCTCCTTAGACCTTCCACATTCCATAGAAATGTTCGTAAAATCTCTGATCTACTTTTCGTGTGTGGAAAATGCTCTATTTCCTTCCAAATCGGCTCCTCTGTTGTACAGTCCCTGTCTTCGAATACGAAAGGGCCTTACGAGTACATCCTTTGGCCAAAACTCTGGTTTCTCTGTTTCTTGAAGATACTGATATGGTACTCCTAATTTGAACGCCTTATTCGTTCCCATTGTTTTCAGTTCCTCACAAGTGGTATTACCACGTATACCCTTTTCTGAAAGGAAGCCTTTCAATTTCTCTGTCGTCGCTTGTTGAGAACATCGTCCTACATAGAGCCAGGCGAATCTTTCTCCTGCTTGTAGTGCTAAAACTGAAGATGTGTCTGTTCCAATTATGATCTGCTGACTTCTTCTTTTCCTCCTATTGCTCTCTACCAAAATAAAACCATCCTCTTTCTCAATTCTCCTCTCCTCTGTGTACTGAAATTCATTGCTTTTATGAACGCCCTGTGGCTTGCTTATTGAACCCACCTGGTTGATCAATTGTTCGACTGGAGACCGAGGAATTTCCAAGCTTCCATCATTGACCTCATTTGGTTTCTGCTTAGCTTCTCCATGGGATATGGTGCTGCAAACAGCTGGTGCTTTCGGGGATGATATTACCGTATTGTTTCCTTGATTGGTATGATCTGTAGCTGGCAGAGACCCAGGCTTACTGTTTCCCTTCACACGATGATATTCGTTTCCTAAGATTGATGAGATGGAAGGTCGACGTTCGTTGTGCAATTTACTAAGTGCGCTTGTTATTTGATCTATTTTTATGTTGATTTCTGCTCTCATATCTTCAAGTTCATTCTTCATAGTTTTCCCTGCTTTGTATAAAATGAAATCCTCTTGACATCCAGAGCAAAGCCATAACAGCTTAGATTTTCTTTTATTGGATGGTTTAAGGGCATTAAATTGTCCCTGTTGCAATTCAGCACATTGAAGATGATGCCATTTCTGGCATATACCATCACAAGCAACAGCATTCTCATTTTCTTCCACCCTCCGTTCACATATTGGGCACATATCCTCATTCCGTTTAGCATATGACTCTTGGGAAATACTACAAGGGTCTGCGGATGTAACTCGTTTCCTACAGGCATTACACTTGCCATCTTTATTTTCCATCCTGAGATCACTCAATGAAACCAAGCGCTGTGCATCCATCTCTCCGTATACTCGCAGTCTTCCAGCAGCCTAAAACACTCCTTGCAAACTCACTCGTTCCGCAATGTACCCGTACTGGTGATCTGACCTTACGATCTACGTGGCTGTGATGTTTCACCACCGGATCCCAAAATGGCGCTCAGTATGTGTCTATCTCACAGTAAAGACAATAAGACAATTATATTCCTATTATCAAAGTACGTCACTTTGCTACACACGTGATGAATGCTTTTCACTTAGCTAATCAATTCTTTTAACAGTTATATTCATTGAACTTACGAATTTCCTGAGTTATTGGTCATATTAACACGGAACACAATCCAACTGGACTTCGCCAGCTAGGCTTATGAGATCACCTTTTGTCCGTGTGTGTGTGCGTGTGTGTGTGTGTGTGCGAGGTGTGTGTGTGTGTGTGTGTCCCTAATAAAATCTAAACGGTTAGAGCGATTTCAATGAAACTCGGTAAGTTCATAGCACTATTCCCGGCGACCTCGACCGTGTCCTTCAAATTTTGTTACGTCTCACAAATCCAACATGGCGGCTGTGCGAAATATTTCACTAGCATTCAATATCTCCGAAACTATTACCGATATCGATCTGAAATTGTGTACGGTGATAAAGGGCACTACTAGAAGTTCGCCTATGAGACTTTCAAAAAACCGGGTGACTACCAAACCAACATGGCGGCCAAGCGAAGTTGAGACTTTTTAATAGACTTTTCACGCGATTTACCTATCCATGTAATGAAACTTGGTACAGCAAATGTTTATACACATTGTAATGCACTGGAGTCTAATTTAGTTCAATTGTTTACATAACCTCAAAATGGCGGCTGTGCGAAATATTTCACTGACATTCTATATCTCCGAAACTATTACAGATATCACCCTGCAATTTTGTACGTTGATAAAGGATACTGATACAAGTTTACCTATGTATATTTCATAAACCTGTAAAGTACAAAACGAACATGGCGACCAAGCGAATTTAAAATATTTTAATAGACTTTTCTCGTGATTTAACTCTCTGAGCGCAGTGAAATGTGGTACAGTAAATTATTTTGCAGCTTGTAATGCACTGCCATCTAATTTAATTCAATTGTTTACATAACCTCAAGATGGCGGCTATGCGAAATTTTAAAATTAAGTTTTAATTTCTTGTGTCGTAATCATGCGATCGAAGTGAAAGTTTGAATAATGAACCTAGGCAATAAGTGACCTTGAATGGTACATAACTCTATGGCCTATACATATAACAATCCTAAATGGCGAGCTTCCGAAATATTTAGAAGGTTCTCAATATCTATGAATTTTTTACAGCAACCAAACTGAATTTGTTTATGTTCATAGAGACTATGAACATATGTTCACCTATAGGACTTTCAGTAACCTGGTGAGCACAAATCCAACATGGCGGCGGCGCGAAGTATAAATATTTAAATGGACGTTTCTCGCGAATTAACTATCTGAGTGCTGTGAAACGTTGCACGTTAAATGCTTGTACAAATGTTTATCCACGGGCATCTAATTTATTTCAATTGTTTGCATAATCACAAGATGGCTGCTGTGCGTAATTTTAAAATCTCGTTTTTACTTCTTGTGTTCTAATCATGCGATTGAAGTTTGAATACCACACGTACACAATAATCTTAATGTAATAGTACAAAAATAAAAATCCAACCTGGCGACCATCTGAAATATTTAGGCGGTTTTCAATATCTACGTATCTGTAACAGCAATTAAACTTAAATTTTGTATGTTGATAGAGGCAATTCACATGAGCAGGATATATGAAAATAGGCTGTATAGTTCTTCACGGAACTACTTGTTTTAAAATATCATCTTGCTCTGCTTTAGTGACGTTGGGATATTGTCTCGTACATATTTAAGATAAACCGGCGAATCTGAATGAACAGTATTTTATTTAGAAATATCTCCACTTTTCGCGCTTTAAAAAAAGTAAATCCACACTCGTAACGAAAATAAGGGAATGAATGCCTACGGGAGGGAATAATTTAGGAAATATGTTATAGGAAGAGGATCCACCATGTGCTATTTCTCCACAAACCAAGTCCTGAAAGAAGGCAATATTGTAGGATCCTATCCCATTTTAAAGATCGGTTGTTAGCATATATGGATATTATTTAAGCAGCGGCAGATGGATTAAATGGCCTGCAATAGTTATGAGAATAGTTCCAAATCATAATATACGCCTGTGCAACCAACGGCTCAGGTGAGTAACTATATACAGGGTGTTTCAGGAGGAATGGTAAATATTTTAGGAGGTGGTAGTATAGGCTAGATGAATTACAATAAAATAATTCATATAACATGTGTCCCATTTGAATTGCATACAGAGATACAGATGTTGGTATGTAACCAGAGCAGTTGTAGTTTCGTGTGTTGGCACACTGGTTGCTATGGGTACGTTTCTGGGTCACCAAGGTCCCAGGACCTAACCCCTTTGGATTTTTGCCCGTGGGGATGGTTGAAAGGCGAAGTTTACAAGGAAATGTTAACACAAGAGCCGAGTTGGTCGTTCGGTGTATGCATAGTGCAGCCCTCGTCAAAGAACGCGAAGACATCCTCCGAAGAGCTAAACGAGGTGTTGTCAAGTCAAAATGCATCGAAGTTGGTGATGGAATTTTTGAAAATCAACTTTGAGCGTCCACATTTGCCTTGGCTTTAAATTTATTTGGGTTAAATACTACCAGCTCTATGTATGTACGAAATACAAATGGGATACAGTCATGTTATATGGATTTCTTATTGCAATTCATCTATCCTACCACCTCCTAAAATATTAACTCTTCCTCCTAAAACACCCTGTATATAGCCTATATAGGGTTATTCAGCTAAGAGTGCCACATCAAATATCTACAGATTTGTTTAAGATATCGTTATAGTATTTTCAGTGAAGAAGCGCAGGTGGGTAGATTATTGGCTGAGGAATAACCTAACCACCAAGGGAAGATGATAAAGAAAATGAGGTGGGTTTCGGACTGGAGAAAAAGGATGGAGAAATAGGAGGAGAGTCCCACAAAAGTTATAAATTTAACTTTAAATGCACTCAGAGGCGGTTGCCACCGCAAATCCGCTCTCTGATACCTAAAGTGGGTAAGGACCTGGTCGAAGCTGACGGGAACCGCAGCTAAGGCTTGGGCGGTTTGCCAGAGAAAGGCTTTAGTGTATTCCCTCTCAAGCATGCATATGCCTACTATGGGGAAGGGTGATGGTCTGACAAGACAAATAGTAACAGATTTATTGCGTATTAACGAGGACATGAACCTAGGAAGAGTTAGGAAAGCCAGGATCTTGCCTAACTGTAGTATTAGAGAAATGATGAATCAAAAAAAGAAAGTTTAAGTTTATTTAACAATGCAAAAATGTCTAATAAATTTGACAAGTATATAGTTTCAATTTTTAGTAACAATTTGGGGTCGCAGACCTCCTACATTTAAAGTTTGTTCCAGGCAATTAGCAATTTATTAGGTTTCAAACCTTTATAAAATCCTAGCAAGGATTTAAAATAGCGAAGATAAAAATTCAAAATTTAAAGACAATTAAGGTGATTAAAGTTTAACAATAAATAGAGTACAAGGTGTGTACTATAAGAAATTTCTGAGAAAACATTCTTGAGAAAGTAACCACTTCGAAAATAACAATAAGAAAAACATGAAGAATAAGATAGAAGTTCCTATAACTTCTTATATTTGAGCAGAATTACTTTTATTACAACTATACAAAAGAGGGCAGGTCACTTACTGTGAAACCTGAAGAGAAAGTCAAAAGGAAGGTTCTAGACTTCCTATGTTTAATTAGGAATCACGAGACTAATGGGGCAAGTTTCCCTTTCGTGAAACCTGGAAATAACTCACTCCTGAGTTGAAAGAATTGTATTCCCCGATTATAAGGGAGAAACAATGTAAGCTTGAACCGTGTATGAAACACGTGGTTATGCAGAAATTAATTAATGAGATATAAGCAAAGGTGGGAGGACACGTCTTTAGAGTGACACCTCATTGAAAATGATCTAGAGTTACAATTTTATTAATAAGGTTTGTTAGTAGAAGGTTTAGGAAAGATCAATTGGGATTTAGGATCAATGTTCATGGCCTTATTTAAGGTAAACGGACGATCGCGACGAGGTAGAAAAGTTGAACAAGCACTAGTTATCACTATAGTCTGTTAAATGGATGAAAAGTTCACTGTAGTAACACGAAAGTTTATGGGAAAGTAAGTTATTGCAATGATGACAAAGGACTGGTAGCACTAGATAGGCGAAAGTCTATTGCTTGAGAAAGTTGTGTATTACAATTAAATGCGCCATAGAACATTCCAACGGTGGAAGAAAATTAGCTATTGAGCTTTAATTCAGAAGGAAGATTCTTCAATTTTCAATAGTATTCTCACAAGTGAGTGAAAAATACATGACGGCAAGACTTGTAGATAAAGTACAGGATCTGGAAGGTTCCAGAACGATCCTAATAGAAGAATGGAGCCAAAGTTAATCCAGCGGAGGAACTAGCTCGGTATTTTATAGACAGCGGGTCTTAGATAATATCCCACGTGGTGAGAAGATTTCTCATTTAAATAGCTTAAGAAAAGCTACTTTTTATTAAGGTTGGCTTAGACAGACAAAAACCCAACATAGCAAATCCCGCGAAGGATGATTTTTGCCCCAAATAAGTAATCTCACACTGCCTATAAAATGATCATTGAAGTATGTAGAATTAAAACCGATGAAGATGAGGTTAAAACCTTAAGTTTGTACTTATCTTTGTTGCATGGCGAAGATGAAGTTCCCTTTGACGGATACCTAATGTGCCAACATGGCGTAGAATGTAGAGAGTGCCTCTTGGTTTGAGGAGACTGGCTCTGGTTGAGCCTTGACTGGCCAAGTCAACTGCCGACTTACAAGTGAGACCCACTCAGCGAAGCGTGGAGGGTCCAAGGAAGGGAAAAGAGTGGGGGTAGGAGACAAAAGGAGAACATATAAGCATGACCAATATTGTAAACTTAAATTCTATTGAGGAAATGGTCTTCAAAGAGTTGATAGCAGGCGATACTAACACAGCCTGGTGGGTGAAAGAGTAGACGAAGTTCTCTTGATCACGGAGATAATAGCTGGCGATGGCAACGAGAACTGGTGGCCAGATGGATAAGGAAGTCCTCTTGCACCAGGAAGAATTGAGGAGCTTCTGAGATTCGCTGCTAGATGACGCTAGGTGGGTCATGGAAGATATATATCTAGAACAGACTCACAAAGACATAAGAGACATGACCATCAAAGAGAAAATAGAAGATCACTGTTGGTGTTTGATAAAGAGGAAGGAATGAACATGCACAAGCATTAAAATTATATTCTCTCGTACCGTGTATTCCAAGAATACACCAGCAAGTGCGCTACATAAGAAGGGATGTAGTGCACAGTTAGCTACTTGTATGGGAGTCCGGGCACGGACACCAGGAGCCCGCTGGTGCTCCTATATTGCTGTTCCTCAGCAAAACCCCGCACTAGACAGGGAATAAACCTAGAATTATTGTTGAGTTTCAATTCCTTGGCCGTGAAAGACAATATACCAATAATTATCAATTTTAGCAGTCTCATACTTCATTTATGGATTCAAAGACACTCAAGGGAAATTCTTTGCGCCTTCTTTTATATCCCTTTTACTTATTCATATTTTTTGTCACGCCTTCTTCTAGTACGGTGTTTACAGGAGAGACATAGAACTGTTTTCCTTCCAATGAATAAAGTTCTGCTGTTTAAATCTCCAACTAAATTGAGTTCATTTCCTTGTATGACTCACGTATTAATTTCTATTCCCCTACGAATTCAAAAATTTTATGACACTTGCTGTAGTCTGAGGGGAGTGAATGTGGCGCACCCTGCATAGTGCAACACACTCAAAGGCTTGGGAGTTGGTGACCCCATGGGATTCTTAGAATTGTAATATCTTCATAGTGAGATATTATTATTATAATTATTAGTTAATTCAGTGGGGAATATTATAACCACCCACACTATTTCTTGTATAATTCTTTTATTATTATCATTGTATATTGGTTGTTCATGAGAGAAGAAAGGGTTCACATTTAATTAATTAATTTCAAAGGGAAGATGTATAAACGTATACGTAATCATGATCATTTGTACGACATGGCAAAGCAAGTTGAATACGTAGCAATTTTCAGTCAGTTAGGAAAACAGGGAAGTATGTCGCAACGATCGCTTAACGTGTCTATAAGCTCTAAGCGGGAGGGTTTCCAAGAAGAAGGGAAGACAAGGAAGAGACGCTACTCGAGGGGCGTTTCTGAGAATAAGGTTCAAGGATGGTCAAGTCCACCCCAGACAAGGAAACCTGGCTACACAACGACACCTACATCTTTTATTAGCTACAAGACCTCGAATTCTGAGAATTCAGACAAAGCTATGAAAGGACGAATCGCAGTCGACCAGTAGAGAAAGTGATGCCTGTTATCGGACGAGAGGAGTTTGATTGGTTGGAACTTTAAAAACTACGGTACTAGATTGAGGGTAAGGTCATGTTTTATATGACCTTGCTCTGGACTCAAAGACCCCACTTCTTCGTTATTTCTTCGAGAGATTCCCACTATTGAGTATGGATGACTTCAGTTAAATATCATCAGCAGTACATCGCTTACAAGTTGAAAGTATGCAGGGACATATTCTGTCATGCTTACATATAATGTTAGTCGTGTCTTGGGCTAATCATTATTAAAGTGATTTTAGAAGTCAGATCTTCATCACTACATCAATACCGGGTGAGTTAGCCGTGGTCGTTACGGCATGACTACTAGCAGTCGCTCACATCCGGGAGGCGAGGAGGTTCGAATCCCCCCGCCGGCAACCTTGAAGATGGTCTTCTGTGGTTTCCCATCTTCCTTCCAGGCAAATGCCGGGGTTGGTCCCTAACTATAGGCCACAGCCGCTACCTTCCAACTCCTCGACCTTCCATTCCACCTTTCCTCCCCAACGGTACTTGTAGCTCACCCATTGGGTGTCCGTCTCGAAGCAGCTACAAAACTGGCGAGCCGAACATGTCCTCGGACACTCCCGGCACTAAAAGCCATACGCTAAAAAAACTACATCAATAATCAATCAGATATCACCTAATCTACAACCTCGTGATGGCAACATTATCCAGTATCAGACTGCAGCATTGCTTTGTATCACGCAAAGCAGACCAGAAGAATCCAGCATTAGTGAGCGTTTACGACAAAATTACGTATTTCTCGGTTCACTATTTTAATTTTTGATTTGTGCACCTTAAATGTAAATTCTCAGCTTTTGGGATAATCTTAACGTAATGTCTCCGTCGGCACTTGCATCTTGCCACCTCGTCAAACGTAACTTCATTAAATCTTCCTTTCTTATGTTTAATATATCTTGTTCCATTAGTAATGTTACTAAAGTAAATTCCTTAAAATCAGTCTGCGTGTTTCCTCCTAGTATTTAGAATTAACTATAAGACGACCCCTATCCTCTCTTAATAAATATCATTCTGGTTGGATGCATAAATTTCCCCACGGGCTGAGCTCCAAGAATCTGTATAGCCGAGATATAGTATGGTAAGTTTGGTCACATGTATATTTCGATGTCCGAATGGTAATTGGACACGATGACGCCCATCCGGTAAAAAGGTTTATAGTGGTTTCACCACGGTACTTCAAGAAAAAGTAAAACTTTACATGTGGTTGTCAAGCGGCACCAAGCTAGTGATAAACATCACAGAATGAGTCCGTAGTTTTTAACCTTTTTCCAGCGCCTTAGGAGTGAATCGTCTCCTCTTTCCACTTTCCTATCTGCCATTCATTGCTCTCCAGTTCCCTCAATCCTCGTTCTTCAAATGTTGAGGGCATTTCTTTTCGTCGTATTTTCTGATTCCTATTTTTGTCCATTTCGACTTGTAGTTTGTAAGTTGGCTGTTAGCAAATAGTTAGTAGTCGGGAGTATCATCAATCATCATCATCATCATCATCTTCATGACCATTACGAATGCAGGTGACCTCTCTGTTCCAACAAAATGGACGGTGGTTGGTACGATTAGGATATGCAGATAGTGTCACTGTTTGAATCTCTCTGTTATACAGGAACCGCGGAAGACACCTCCGAGGATGGAATGACCTATGACATGCCGACAACTAAATGGACGACAACTACCCCACGTGAGTGATGTGTTTTCACTTTAATTTCTTCATAGTCATTTCTTCTGATTGCTATATGATAAATGTAACAAAGGCGACTAAGGAGACTTTCAATACTCTCAGGTGATATTTTGTAGAATTTTATTTGAGGTGTAGTGCCACCAAGTCACCATATGGCGATTTGCATTTATTTATCATAAAAATAATTCTTTAGAATTTAATTTTATTTCAAGATGGGCCCAACTTCGGAGAACTTATTTTCACAGGAAAGACAAAGAAATGTTTTTCTCCCAAATGGGAGTCGAGTTCTACCATTTGAAACTTTTACAGAAAAGAGGATCTTATGGGACCGTCTTGGTCACCCTAGGACAGGAGTCATAGGGCCATGCTCTGTCCTTACTTTTAATCTATTACGCTCTATTCGAAGTTACATCCAGTTGAACATTAAACATATCAGCATACATAGAATTATGCTGGTAACACTCTCATGTGTGGGTTGCTCAAAATAAATCTGTAAAATTATGAGCTATACGTGTACCAAGTTGTAACTGTAATCAATTCAAATCTAGAATGTAAACGCTCAATGTGCAGCTGCCAGGAGACTTATACACACATGTTACGAGTAACTTGCTGTGTGTATGTGATTGTAGTGTTTCCAATAGGCTCCGTGCGTATACTGATGTGCTGCTGTAAGCGGACATTCCGAGAAGCTGCTACATGCCGCGATCTGCTGAGTTTTGATGTACATCGAAAACGTGTGAGCATTTATTTTATACAGTAACGATGTCAAAACGTTGCGTAGTATTGTTGGCTGCAATAATAGATATTGTAACATACAGAACAATGTAATATTCTATATAGTTTCCCTTCACGAACTCACAAAATTGATTTGAAAACTCGGTAACTATTTGCGGTGAATCGCAAGTAGCCTAGTAAGTTTAAATTGTGCATTTGGGATTAAATTAGCCTATTTCTAACTAGGTTTGTTGATGTTAATTAATTTAATAAGGCACACAAATTGTATATATATTACATTTCATGAAAACATAAGTCTAGTATAGGTCTATTTCGCTTTGTGCATTCCATAACATGGTAACGAGGACAAGTCGAATCACACAGTGCAAACACACAACTATCGTCAGGTTCATGAAAGATCTTAGTTTTGCAGAGTTTATGGTGTATCCATGAACTGCCATAGCATTGACAAATTATTGAAGATCCTGGTTAGTATTCGTCCAAGTCCTATTCGTCATTGCTTCATTCGAGTAGAAGTCAATACAAATGTCATTTCTTTTGGCCAATCTTTCGTTCAAGAGTTCCTTCCAATTGTCTGTATAAGGTAGTGCGATCTTGAATCTCAAATCTTCAATTAAAAAAGTCTCATTTGCAAGTTCATAAACCAGTCTTGATCTAGTAAATCTCGATACACAGATGGTTGTCTTTAAATAACGGGCTTTGATTTTTTCAAAAGTGTGCAGGTCATTCTTCGTTAGCTTATCCCAAATGATTTCCAGACCATATGTTAAAATAGGAAGTATTTTTACGTCAAACAAGATCATGGCCGTCTTAAGAGATAATCTATTTTAATTCTTGATGTCAAAAATTGCTTTCATAGCTGCCGCAGCACGTAGCCTAATATGAAGCATAAAGGAGTTTACTGTCGTTTGTATCGTCAAGCCTAGATGTTTAAAACTGTTTACATTGTGTAATGTCTCCGCTTTATAAGTCACTTTGTCACTTGAAGATACTCGCCCTCCCTTCCTGAAAATCATGTAATCAGTCTTTTCAATGTTCACTTGCAATTCGTTTGTATCTGTCCACTTCTCTAATGCATCCAATGGCTTTTGTAGCTCTTGAACATCATGTGATCCTAGAACCATATCGTCCGCATACAAATACATGGTTACATCGTTTGATACATCTTTTATCGATTGAACCACATCATACATAGCTACATTAAACAATAAATGGCTGAGAGGGTCACCTTGTAGAACGCCATTTGTCTGCGTGATCTCCCTCGATAAAGTTACATTGTCTGAAATGATGACAGTATTATTTCTTAACATGTTTTGAATCAGAATAGTGAGAGCCTTGTCCTCTACAAGGGAATCAAGCTTCGACGATATAATGTCTGTTTTAAGATTATCAAAGGCCTTGGAAAAATCGATGAACACAGTATGAAATTTACACCTTGGTAGTCGTAGGGTGTTTTGTTGATGTTAAAAGTTAGTTTGGACTTTCAGCAAACGTTCGAGCTCACGAAAACTATAGGTCGTCGCTTTGGGAAACAAGTTAACCTAAGGGTGAAAATACGCTTGCGTATGCTACTTAGGCCAAACTACTTCTGAAGCCCAATTTAAAAGCTCATCAGCCCAGCCCTGAAACAAAACTTTTAGATATTTAGATTTTTCTAGGGATCTTGGGGACATCAGCTTATCAGGTGCATAGTTTAAATTTCTGGGATACCTGGAAGTGTTGCATTATTTCATGTCTAATTTAATTTTTGCATTTATTTTACATCGTTACACCGAGGCATTACGTCCTTAATATCTTGGAAATTTTCCGCAACACTTCCTCGGGGTTTGATGTTCAATGTTAGTTTGGACTTTCAGTAAACGTTTCTGCCGAAAACTATAGGTCAACGCTTTGGGAAACAAGTTAACCTATGGGTGAAGATACGTTTGCGTACTTACGCCGAACTACTTCTGAAACCAAATTTTAAAGCTCATCAGCTCGTCCCCCTGGCTAACTTTTATGTATTTACATTTTTCTAGGGATCTTGGGGATATCAAATTCTCTGATACCTAGTTTTAAGTTTCTGGGATACCTGGAAGTGATGCATTAATTCATCTCTATTTTCATTTTTGTATTTGTTATCCATCGTTACACCACGACATTACCTCCTTAATATCTCGGAAATTTTCGTCAACACTTCCTCAGGGTTTATGTTAAACGTTTTTCTGGACATTCAGGAAACGTTTGATTTCACAAAAACTATAAATAATTGCTTTGGAAAAGGGTAAATCTACGGTTGAAAAATGCTTGCTTACACCGTTCTTCACCTAAGCCGCCATTCCAAATCGCTCCAACTCGGTTCACTCAGAAAATGTAGAATATTTTAGAATCTTATAGCAATCTTGCAAGTATCAGCTCCATTGGTACAAAGTTTCATGTTTCTAGGATGTCTGGAAATCCCTCATCGATTCATGTTTATTTTCAGAATTTACATACACATCGCTCCACCTCGGCCATGGTAACACACTCGAGCTTATAAATGTGGCCACTAATAGCGCGGTGGAGCATTTCTCACCCCAATGAACGGAGCCTACATTACTTTCGAAACGAGACTCAGAATTCAGTCCCGACAAGAAGTAATGTAATGAAGTGTTACATCTTATATATAAAAGTGAAAGTCTGTATGTATGTATGTGGGTGGGTGGGTCTGTTCCGTATGCAAATCTACACCGTTCCACCAATCTCAACCAAATTTTGCATACACATAGTTTAGGACCCAGAAAAACCCGCTGGCTAAATGAATTTTCGATAGTCTTTCTCATTCTGCTGATTTCGGCCCTTTTGAACTCGAGCACAGGCTAATCAAATCATAAAATATACTCATGAAGGAATGGCAAGGCAGATAGTTTCAATGGCAACATAGCTCAAGTCGAAACACGGCTGACTGGATGCCAGTTGCGCTTTGCACTACCGGTATAGAAAATGAGGATCTTGACTTGAAATCCCGTTAGTTACTCAACTGCTCACACAGCACTGTCAACCGAGTTAAGCATAACAAAGACTTGACACTATCTACTATATATTTGTCAAATACCACTCACTCACTCACTCACTCACTCACTCACTCATCACGAAATCTCAGAAACCACCGAACGGATTGGAATGAAATTTGGTATGCAGCTTCCACAAGGGCCGCAAATGCCCACTAAGAGAGGATTTTGGATATTCAGGTTCTAAAGGAGTGTTAAGGGGGTAGACCTGCATTTCATTGAATAGCAATATCTCCCGATTTGTTTCATTGGGGGATGTGATACTCGGCATATAAACTCATCATTAAAAATAAGAAGACACGTGTCTGAGGGTTTTTCGATGTGGTGTATATTATGAGGAGAAACGGGTGAAAAGTGGGGATTGAAAAATTGCTAACGGAGCGTGTATCTCTTAAACGACATAGGCAAGGAGTTTGAAACTCAGCGGAAAAAAAATCAGCATAAAAAGAAGTAAATATGTGTTTGACCGTTTTTCATAAATCCAATTTAAGGGGCCCATGGGGAGGGGTGAAATTCTTGGGGGAGGGGGAAACAGGAAAGAAAGTGTCCTAACTGATTGACTGACTGACACACTCATCAAACTTTCATTAACATCTTACATTGAGGCCGGATTCCAGCAAAAGCTTAAAACATCTGCTGTCTTTGTGGATCTCACTGCTGCCTTTGATACCGTATGGAAGGAAGGATTGATTTATAAATTACTCAGAGCTATACCCTGCAGAACAATTGCACAGCTTATCAACAACATGCTCAGTGACAGAAAATTTCAGGTCTGTTTAGGTGAAAAGAAAAGCTCAGTGAGAAAACTGCATAATGGTTTGCCCCAGGGATCAGTTTTGTCGCCACTACTGTTTAATCTATACATCTCTGATCTTCCAGAAACAATATCCAGAAAGTTCTGCTATGCTGATGACTTGACCCTGGCCACACAACACAAGATCATTGAGAAAACTGAAGACATTTTGATTAAGGACTTATCCACCCTGACAGAATATTTCAGGAACTGGAGACTCAGACCCAGTGCAGCCAAGACGGAGGTCTCTTGCTTCCATTTGAGTAACCGGCTTGCTAACTACAAACTAAATATTACCTTTTCCAATAGAGTACTTAATCACAATAGGTTTCCGAAATATCTTGGTGTTACCTTGGATCGGACTTTATCCTTCAAGCAACATCTTTTGAACTTGTCGAAGAAACTGAAAACCCGAAACAATATTATTCAGAAGCTAACTGGTACTACCTGGGGATCTGCTGCGAACATCCTGCGCTCTTCAGCCTTAGCACTGGTTTTCTCTACTGCCGACTATCGTGCTCCAGTGTGGCTTAATAGCCCGTATACGAAGTATATTGACCCACAATTGAATACCAGCAAGCGTCTTATATCTGGCACCATCAGACCAACTCCTGTCCACTGGCTCCCACTATTGTCTGGTATAATGCCACCTGACTTAAGAAGATCCAGTGCTCTTGTTCGAGAGTACAACAAGATCTGCAAGAATCCTCTGCTACCTGTTCTAGGCGACATAGGCTACCAGCTCTTAGTCTCCAAAGATTGAAATCACGACATCCACCTCTTTGTGATGCAGCTCTGAAGACATCCACCAACTTCGATGCTTTGGAGGAATGGAAAGGCCGCTGGAATAACTCCACTGACTTGCCCCTACATAACATCTTCAGAGGTGAAAAAATTGCTAACGGATTCCAACTACCGCGTGCAACTTGGTCCAGACTGAACAGGATCAGGACAGGTCATGGAAGGTGCAGGGATTCCCTCTATAAGTGGAACTTTGTACTTTCTCCAGAATGTGATTGTGGAGCCCCTCGCCAGACCATTCCCCACATTTTAAGCGAGTGTCAACTACGGGCTTATCCAGGTAGATTGGAAGACTTTGTATCACCAACAGCGGAGGCACTGCAGTGGGTTCAAAAGTTGGACATTCAGCTTTAATGGATAACTCTAATGCCTGACGTGAATCAATGTTTTTTGTTATTGTGTATATATTGTATATATTATGTATATAATTTCCTTGCCATACGCTAATAATAACTCATCAAACTCAGGGGGGGGGAAACTTCTTTCAAGTAAGTAAATAGCTGTTCCACAGTTTTTTTTTTCATAAATCAAATTTAAGGGGTTCATGGGGAGGGGTGAAATTATGAAAAAAGAAAATTGAAAGAAAATGTCCTGACTCACTCACTCACTCATCATCGCCCAGCCAAAATTATTGAAGTTAGAAACATGACAGTTTAGGGATATGTTCATTGTATGTCAAAACTGTCTACTAAGGGAGGATTTTCGGATATTCGGGTTCTAAAGGGGTCTTAAGGGGGTTAAACCTGCATTTCATTGAATAACAATATCTCCCGATTGGTTTCATTGGGGGATGTGATACACGGCATATAAACTCATCATTAAAAATTAAGAAGACACGTGTCTGAGGGGTTTTCGATGTGGTGTATATTATGAGGTGAAAGGCGTGAAAATTGGGGATTGAAAGATTCCTAACGGAGCGTGTGTCTCTTAAACGACATAGGCGAGAAGTTTGAAACTCAGCGGGAAAAAATCAGCATAACAATAAGTAAATATGTGTTTGACCGTTTTTTCATAAATCCAATTTATGGGGCCCATGGGGAGGGGTGAAATTCTGGGGGGGGGGGACAGGAAAGAAAGTGTCCTAACTGATTGACTCACTTACTCACTCATCAAACTCAGGGGGAAAACAGCTTTAAGTAAGTAAATAGGTGTTCGACCGTTTGTTTCATAAATCCAATTTAAGGGGTTCATGGGGAGGGGTGAAATTCTCAAAAATTAATGAAAGAAAATGTCCTGACTTACTCACACACTCATCATCGCCCAGCCAAAATTATTGAAGTTAGAACATGAAATTTTGGGGATATGTTCGTTGTATGTCGAAAACGTCCACTAAGGAAAGAGTTTTTGATATTCAGGTTCTAAAGAGGTGTTAACGGGGTAAACGTGCATTTCATTGAATAACAATATCTCACGAGTGGTTTCATTTGGGGATGTGATACTTGGCATATATACTAATCATTAAAAATAAGCTGACACATGCCTAATGGTTTTTCGACGTAGTGTATATTATGAGGTGAAAGGGATGAAAAGTTCGGGTTGAATGATTCCTAACTGAGCGTGTATTTCTTAAACGACATAGGGGAGGAGTTTGAAACTTGGAGGAAATCAATCAGCTTAAAATTAAATAAATAAATAAATAAATAAATAAAATAACTAGGTGTTCGACCGTTTTTTCATAAATCCAATTTAAGGGGCCTATGGGGAGGGGTGAAATTCTGGGAGAAAAATGTCCACTAAGGAAGGATTTTAGGATGTTCACTCTCATCGAGCAACCAAAACTATTAAAGTTAGAAGAATGATATTTTGGGGATATGTTTGTTGTGTGTCGAAAACGTCTACTAAAGAGGGATTTTTGGATATTCAGGTTCTAAAGGGGTGTTAACGGGGTTAAACCTGCATTTCATTGAATAACAATATGACACGACTATGACGCGAGCGAAGCGAGGCTAAAAATGAGATGGTGGGAGTCTGTGTATTACTCAATCACGCAGGTACCACTGGTCCGATATACATGAATTTTACATGGAACTGGCTGATTTACCTGGTTAACATATAGGTTACTTTTGATTTCAATACGTTGCACTATTTAAAGATGGCGACCATTCTAGTGACGCCACTACACCCTTTGGTTTCCAACTTTCATATTTCCATTTCAAATGAAAAGAGAACGCTAGGAAATAGCAAACTTTTGATGGCATATACGAGGTTTATAATTACATTTTCTATCCAAAAGGTATCTCCAACGGTTAGAGAGTAAAACCTAAATTTGTGCTATAAAACACGGTCAACGCTGAGCGGTGAAGTTGGACAAAATGTTCCGTCCTTAATCTCCCTCTGCGCAGCACCTCACCTAGCCCCTGTTTTAACTGTCACCTTCACATTTTAATTTATTTATGACGCGTAGCGAAGCACGGGTCCTTCAGCTAGTGCTGTATAAACCCTAAACCTGCTTTTACAGGTACTGTTCCAGCGGGCTACGAAAAGTTTGATGGAGTAGGCTATTTCAAGGCCCCCAACACGATAACGACGTGGAAAGTTGCGAATGAAGCGTGTGAACGTGACGGGGCTCATCTTATGATCATTGACACGGAGAAGAAGAGAGAAGTCTACAAGATACTGTTTCTCAAACAGTGGCCCAAAACGAACCTTGATGGGGTCCTCATAGTGAACTTCGTTGGCTTCTACGATCCTTGGCGGAATGGAACCTTCATTACCGTCCTGGGTAAGTTAATCTACAGCCTTCTTAACACGCTGCATTTGATTTGTTACTTTTTTCATGGCTAATTCAGGTTGGAAGTCCTACTTAAGGAAGGACACTATTTTCAAGTGTACATCTCTTTCGCTGTACCGTAAACTTTCTCGGCCAATTATATCCATAATGTACGAGCTGCTTTGATGCTATTAGGTGGAGGTGTAATGATTAAACACCCGACGCGTTTCTGATCGATAGCTTGTCCCATCATCGAGGTTCGAAATAAAGTGAAGGAATGAGTCAAAATGGCGTATTGCCTTCATTGATAAAAAAGTATATTAGATAGGAGGCCACATTAAAACGTAAAACACTACCCCATGCCCTGCAGTGTAAAAGAAGAGGATGGTATAGTGTATGGTTATTTCTACCATTTCTCGAGAGATTTGGGTGCGAAACGTTTCTCCATATATTTCCCTGTCACCGGTGTCCTTCCAGGAGTTTATACTCTTCTTTCGCTGGTCTCCGTCCAAGACGGCTACTCTTCTCTGCCGCTAAGTCTTCGTCCAGTTTGTTTGCACATCTCTGCCGCTAGGTCTCCGAGCAGGTTGGTTGCACTTCTCTGCCGCTAGGTCTCCAACCAGGTTATCTCCACTTCTCTGTCGCTGGTCTCCCTCCAGATTGACTGCACTTCTCTGATACTGGTCTCCGTCGAGTTCATCTACATGTTTCTGCCACTCGACTCCGTCCAGAATGTCTATATTTCTCTGCCACTGATCTTCTTCAAGGTCGTATTCACACCTCGACCACTGTTCTTCGACCAGGTCGTCTACACTCCTCTGTCACTGGTTTCCATGCAGGTTATCTACACTTCTCTGCTGGCCTCTGCCCAGTTTTTCTACACTTCTCTGTCCAGGTTGTCAAAAATCCTCAGCCACTGTTCTTCATCCAGGTAGTCTTCACTCCTCTGCCACTGATCCCCGTCGATTTCATCTACACTCCTCTGCCACTGGTCTCCGTCCAGGTCGTCTACATTTTTCTGTCACTCGTCTCCGTCCAGAATGTCTACATTTTTCTGCCACTGTTATCCGTCCAGGTTGTCTACACTCCTCTGTCACTGGTCTCCGTCCAAGTCGTCTAAACTCCACTGCTGCTGATTTCCGCACACTTCTCTTCCACTTGGTTTCCGTATTTCCTCCTATCCTACCCGCTGTTAACCATACTCTTCTGTTCATTCTGCCCATGTCCATTCTGATCACATGTCCAAAAATATTACAATTTCGGGTCTGATTTCTTCCCAAATAGCCTTCATATTTCGGTAAAATTCTTTCCTTGACCTTCGGTCTCATCTTTCATCTCTGTTTTAGTCTCCTTAACCTTACTTAGGCTTATATTTTCTCTTTCTCCGTTGCTCGGCCCTATGTCTTTCTAGTATTGATTCTTCTGCGTACAGTACCGCGTCCCGCATCGTCGCGTTGTTAGTGTCTGATCGATATTAAGTTTGTCGTTTGTTATACACTTTTCTTAGTTGAAGGAGGTACTCCGTCCTCATCCTCTGCGCTCTACTATGTACTAAACGTTTTCGCAGTGTCCTTCACTATTGTTTAGTTCTCAGAGGAGTTGTGTGTCTTCACCTTGTGTAGCCGATCTCTAGTTCTAACCTTCTGCCTAAATTAATAATGTTGTAGAGTTGTTGCTCGCTCCTCTTCTGTCTCCCTTACTATAACTATGTTGTCGGCAAAGGATAGACAATTCATGTGTTACAACCTATGACCTTTATTATGTACTGGTTGTCACACTGGTCGCATTGGCTACACTGGAAGTGTGTCCAGGATGATCGGTTACACTCGCCTGGAGTTAATGCAGCTCTGTGCTCGACCGCTGTTCGATAGTATGTAATGCAAGGAAGACGGACACAATTTTAGCGAAAATGGGCATTTCTTTTACCGTGGTCGGTTTACAAATCGTTGGGATAAAGAGAGACCTGATGTTTGTCTCCACAGGTCTGAAATAAATTGCAGCGTAAATAGCCTATAATGTATTAATAGAAAGCAGAAATGTCAGTATTCAATTACAATCCTATAGTACGAGATCTGAAAGTATAACGAGTATTATTGGATTGGTGCCACTAGAAGAAACTGGAACTTCATTAAACATAGCTGTTTGTACAGCCAGCGTTTCAGGAAAGATGCACACAACTAACAACAGCTTTCACGTACATGACTGATTTATCTATAACTAGCAACCCGCCCCGGCTTCACCCGGGAACAGTTATGAATGCATGACGTAATAAGCACTTTATTTTCGATATCAATGAACTACGATCTATATCCAATTTACGTCTCGGCATAATGGGTTAAAATCACTGACTGGACTATTCATGGAGATGCATGTGCAACGAATTCTTGTCAGACGTAATTTAAGAATGGCGAGGTGCATTAAACACGAATCCCCTTTCCGTCCAATCTTAACTTGACTGTGTATTTTGCGGAACGAAAAGATCACAGGCGAAAGGAAGAAATGCCGAGTTGCACTTCCAGGGGAAACTCCAAACACAACCACTCTTCTCTGAAGTCTTAACTCAACACGACTCGACAGTTTGCTTCTGGCTGTGTCTGGGGTAATAGGCTCGCCCACTAGCTAGGCTGTAACTGGGGTGTTAGGCTCGTTAACTGTCACTTCAGTAATTGAATGGAGATTGTTTGAAGAAATGAAAACGTAAAACATTCTTATAGTGGGCTCTCGCGTTTTTTTAGAACTTTTCATGCTGACCAATTCTTACACTTATGGTATATTGATATTTTTAGGGTTTGCCCAGCGTAAGCTTAAAAAGCGCACGGACGCCGGTTTCTTTTCGACTTTTTCACTGAAATCATTACTGCTTGGCTTTCTTTGATCATATATACATTATTTTCAACAGAAACCTTCCTCGAGATATAGGATACTTTACAGAATGATGGAAATCCCATCAAATTTCATTCAGTGGTTCTCGAGATTACCCGTGACATCCAAGTATCGGGGACTTTGTTTTATACTAAGTAGAGATCTATTTAAATTCCAGCAAATATACAAAATTAAAGAAGTACGTGTTCTATTATAATTCATGAATACTCTTTGCCATACTTCTGTTGCTACAATTACGAAGTTGCAAGACCATCTCGTGGTGTAATGCATAGCTCCCAATCATGAGGGCCCGGATTCGATTCCCGACTCTTTAATTCTAGTTTGATGTAGTGGAATGTTATCATTGTCATGCTAGTCTGCCAACTAGTGCCAATCTCGAAGACTAGCATCACATCAGTGGTATACACGAGTTTACATTCAGTAAGTCGTGTTACATATTTTTCCAACGCATGTCATATAGCCTATCTCTTGCTTTCACGTACATTGCTGTATTATCTGTTATTATTATTATTATTATTATTATTATTATTATTATTATTATTATTATTATTAGCCATTGATAAACCCCTTAAGACAAAGGTCTCCTGCTAGCAGGGTAGCTTGGAGATATTTCATCAGATGAGCAAGGCCGATGAATATTTACCTTAATAGTAGCCTAGAACTAGTAGTAGTGAACTACATACACTCCAATTCATATTCCTTACAAATGATACTATTGTATTAAACACAAATTTCACTGGTAGAACTTGGACCAAGTTAT
The DNA here is from genome assembly GCA_946902985.2 of Meconema thalassinum. Lineage (NCBI taxonomy): Eukaryota > Metazoa > Arthropoda > Insecta > Orthoptera > Tettigoniidae > Meconema > Meconema thalassinum. The sequence continues at coordinate 224,328,170 of OX336391.1, forward strand.
TATTAGCGTGAAGATTGAACTAATCTGACGATGAGTCTAAGGATGTTTCTAAAAGGCTGTTTCTACGACAGTCCTCCACGAATTCCGTGGACCTACTGCTCTCATCCACCGCTTTCCAAACTGGTACTCGTCTGACCATCCGGTCTACGGACTACCGGGATTTCTTCTTTCATCTCTGAGCTCCCACACCGTAGTTGATTAGGCTCACCTCTCATAGGCTAGCCCAAGTCCTTTTCAGTTTTCTGGTCCTCGTGATGACATCCTCTAGACCTGTCCTCTTCCTGATTTATCTATATTCTACTTGAATTCCAGCATACATTCTAGGTTTTTGCCGTGTCTTTGCTGATTTTCACCTAGGTGTACCACGTTAGGCTCATCAGCAGGCCTTTGGGACTTACACTTACACTAGGCCCCAAATATGAAGCACATCGTACTTATTTACTAGAGGATCTGACTTCCTCAAGTACTAACTTCACAAATAGTAGTGATGTCAGCTTGTGTACAATTTTATGACGATGACAATAACAAAAAATCACAATTCCTTATAAGAGTATTTTTGATGCAACATGCAAAATGATGAAGATGATGATGCTTGTTGTTTTAAAGGTCGAAAGAGCTAGGTCATCTGCCCCTTCATCGGAGCCAAATCTAGTGATTAATTGGAGTGTATGTGAAAAAATTAAATGTTACCCACATAATTGAAACAACAACACTTGAATACGCAACGTTTAGGCCTACTCTCAATAATAATAATAATAATAATAATAATAATAATAATAATAGAATTGTTGATATGGTAGCCTCCCAAGTGGTGTAGCTTCAACTTGTGGGAGATAAAATCACTTGCACTTGTTGCCATGGTAATTAAATGTCGGAAGTGTGTCAACGCTAATTCCAGATAGGCTCCCAGTCCAGAAACATATCCACATTAAAAAGCTGTGAACTAATTTAGCATATTAGTTAAGAATGAGTCCACATTTTTACCAGAACTTGAAATTTTCTCCAGGTGATATTTTACTTCTCATTGGATCGATCTTACCCAGGAGGAAACTGATTTATAACTCGGGAAATTTCGTTGACTGACAGTGGAGTATCTATATGACCACAACAGAAATATCCGAGATCTCTAAGGAGACATACAGCAGTACGGTTGTGTTGTATTTATTAAATATATATCACGTGGATGTGAGGTAGAGTGTAGGAATCTCAAGACTCGATCTAGAATTGAACATGAAACCTTTGTCTTAACCTCCAATGTCCTACCATTGAGCTATCGTGACATGAGTGGAGTTCCCGCTATGTCAACAGACTCACGGCTGGGATACAATTTGCTCAACACTGGTCGTGAGAATCACTTGTGGAATCCGTATGTTGTTTCACGGTGCCAGTGCACCCTCAGCAGCCATGGTGCTTGTTATTCTATCGGCTAGGGACATTTTGAACACCATTCCTGTGTACCCGGCTGTTTGGTGAAGTTTTTATTTATTTATTTATTTATTTATGTACGGATGCATTTAGTTATTTATTTGGCTCGCTGCGTGGCTCAGCGGTAACGTTCTCGCTTGCTGAACCCAAGGTTGCAGGTTCGTATCCTGGCGCAGTCAGCTGGCATTTGAGGGTGCGCCAATGCGAGGGAGCCGTGTCAGTAGATTTACTGGCACGTTAAAGATCCCCTTCGGGGCAAAATTCTGGCACTCCGGCGTCTCTAAAAGCCAATGAAGTTAAAAGGGACGTAAAACCAATATCATTATTATTATTAGTTATTTATAGTGTTACAGTTAGGCAAAACCTTGTAGTGACAAGATATTTTCAGATTTTGTGATGACCTGTACCGCTATGGTGACTAAACATTCAGTTGTTGTTGTCGATTCATTTGGGGGTTAGCGACATCGTGGTCATTTAGCCCCGTGCACTTGAATGTGTGTAGGATTTGTCTCATAACCTGTGTTACTGTGATATCTATAGTGGTGAGTGTGTTTGAGACAAGGAAGAAGGCTTCCATGGCGTTTTGTTAGGAACCATCCTGCCATTTGCCTGGAGTAGAAGTGGGAAACCACGGAATACAATTTCTAAGTCGGTTGACTTGGAAATGGAACCCATTTCTTCTAAGGTCCAACCCTCAGACCAGAATTAAATTTCTTAGCAGGGGCGGTATTCGACCCGGGCAGCAGCAAAGACAATTAAGAATGCTAAATATTTAGGCTCTACAATTGGTATATGTCCACTGTGACATGAAATTAAATACCATCCTGTAATTTGCCTCGAGATGTTGAAAAACACAATAATAAACCACATTCAGGATGACCGCTGTCATCGCTATGATTCGAGCCTTGAATCTTCGGGCTTGCAGTTGGAGAACATAATTTACTAAACTACTGGGTATATTTTTATTATCAGAGTTCAATGAGTGACGCTGTGATTCGTGTTTGATTATATTGTCTGCAGGGGACAAAGTGGATGCGTCTTTGTGGGCACGGGGACAACCAGACTACGTTAACCAACACTGTGGTGGTGCCAGGTGGAATGGAGAGCTGCATGATGTCTCGTGTAGCATGAAGAGCGCCTACGTCTGCGAGTTCCAGTCTGACGACATATCCGGTAAAATACAGCCATACCTGAAGGAAATCTCAGACGGTTGAAGACACTCTATAGCAACTTTATTTTCTATCTCCGTCAAAATAAGATAAACAACAAGGAGACGTGGGTCGCAAAACTGTTTTAGTATACTAGCCTATTATTATAATGCTATCATGATTATTAAAATACCTTCTTGCTCTTCTTTAGTGACGTTGGGATATTGCCCCGTAGATGCTTAAGATAGTCCGGTGAATCTGAACGAACACTATTTTATTTAGAAAGATCTCCACTTTTTGCGCCTTAAAGTAAATCCACACTCGTAACGAAATTGAGTATATGAATGCATACGTGAAGGAATAATTTTGGAGATATGTTATAGGAAGAGGATGCACAATGTGCTATTTCTCAACAAACCAAGTCCTCAAAGTAGGCAATATTATAGGGTCCTATCCCATCTTAAAGACCATTTTCAAGCATATATGGATATTATTTAAGCTGTGGCAGATGTATTAAATGGCCTGCAATAGTAATGAGAATAGTTCCAGAATCAATAACATACACCACTTTTATAAGTCATTCCAGACTCAGTACCTCAGAACGTTGTTAGTTACAACTTCTGCTAAGAGATGCCGCGTGCAACGATGCTTAGACTGACGCACTCTGTAGCAAGTCAGTCGTGAGTACACATGCGACAGCGTAACACCTGTGCAACCAACGGCTCAGATAAGTAATTTTATATTATATTATATATATATAGGGCTATTCAGCTAAGAGGGTCCCATCAAATATCTACAGAACCGTTTAAGATATTGTCATTCTATTTTCAGTAAATAAGCGCAGGTGCCATGGGCGCCCGCAGGGAGGGGCAAGGTGGGGCCGTGCCCCCCCCCCCACCCCCCACCCCCCACCCCTGGAATTCCGAAAATGTGAGTATGTGCGCCAGGAATACATTCATGATAGAGTAATTACATACAACAATTGAGCTTCGATTAAGAGATTGTTCATGATTGTCAGCATTGCGAGCAAGCATGAGACGTTGTGTACAACCACACTCTAGTTCATTATCGTCATTCATGAGCTCGAACATAGCACCAGTAACTACGATATAATATTCACAATCCAGCGCAATGAATATTCTGAATTCGAGTGAAGTCCACGACTTCCATTCCAAATTTATTTCGGATGTGAAGCCGAACCTTCTACACTACTCGATGTTTCGATGAAACTGTACCATGACGGAGTGAGAAGAGACATGAAGACTATCAAGAGGTCCAGGGTATTCCCGGTCACAAAGAAGCTGATGGTTGGCGGTCCGCAGTTCGATCCCGGTCAGAGCTTGATGTTTTCCAGGAGAGGGATTCTTTCCTCGCCTGAGGTCTTGAGTTCTTGGAGACGAACTAGGATCCAACCCGGATCCTTGATGGATGTAACAACTGAGTATGTTACAATACTCTATTTGAACTTCTAGACTTCCAGACAAGGTAGCTGTGTTCATTAAAGTTGTAGTTAGAGCATTATTAGTGACATTCTAGAGCAATTCCTTCATCCATATTTCGACACAACATTTATGTATTCCATGTATAGACATTTTATTCTTTGAGATCATTTGTAGTGATCGCCTTTTGACGTTTTTAGTATTGTTTGTTTGCAATCCAGTTTCTGAATTGAGATACTTAATTTGTTTAAGAAACTAGCATTCCTGAAATTTCCATTAAGGAACAGTAAATTTATTTTCGACGTTTATGAATTCATTTCGAATTCAGGTGATAGACATTTTCGTCTATGTTACCAATTAAATTATTTATTAGTTTAATTTGGGCTACTTATTCGTCGAGAAGCAACATCAAGAGAGAAGAAAGAAATAGTGATATATTGTGAAATATCACATCATTGTTACGAACTTAGCATCGTATTGGAAAGAAACATTTAACGTGGAAACGATGAAAGTCGATAGAACTCATTGACATTCGTTCAGGCGCAGGTGTCCAGTAGAAGCGTGCCAAAGGAATGCGGAGCACTCCAGGCACTCTTAATTGTTTTAGCTCATAGAGGAGGCTTAGGCCGCCCCAAAAATTTTGTCCCGATGTTTTTGAACACGCCGTTTCAGTGGCGTAGGGGAAGAAGGGAGAATATGTGTGTGTGGTATTTTATTGTATGAATGTTTAGGTATAGTTTACAATCTGTTATTAAATTGTTTAGTTTTGTTAGACGCCGCGTCGTTTGGATTTATTTTAAGTATAGAGAGATGACACTGTGAAACCCAATTTTAGGTCCTGAAGCTGACTACGAAAATACCCGAGAACAAGGTAGGTGCTCTACTTTGAGCCCCGTGCATTTATGTAATTCGCAGTTTCATCGTATCTTCCGCTACGTATATTCTTGAGGGTGGGGCCGATAGCCTAGATGTTAGGCCCCTTAAAACAACAATTATCATCATCATCATTCTTGAGGGTCATGTTGGAGTGGATTCTTGACTAGTATTTAAGCCGGAGCAGTCAGTGTCTACAAATCCAGCTTTGCTTCGGTCATCTGACAGACCGCCTCTCTAATATACGGGTACAGTACGTGGACTGGAAACTGAAAAAACTGATTTTATCTACCGAAAATACTCCATTACCTCTCTTCAAATCAGTATTCCTGAGAGTAATATTATCTTTAATCCAGTATGCATGTAATATATACGTATAGTTCATGAAATTCATGCAAATTCTGATTTTTTTAGAAGAGAAACACAATTTTTAACACATTAACAAATACTTATATTTCAACGAAATTCAATTTGAAAATATACCGTATCTTAAATTTTATTTCAATGTTGTATACAACAATAATGTTAAGTTTAAATTCATCAGGTTTTGTTGTTTTGGCTCACATTTGGTTGATGTATATAATTCAATAGGCATTAGATCGTTTAACTCGTTTTCTTTCATGTTGAATTCAACCTCTGGTTCATTATCGCAGGATTCGAAACCACAATGAAGACATACAATGGAGCATCGAAGTCATGGTTTCTTGCAGCTGCATTTGTTGCCATAAGACTTCTTGCATCGGCATGAAATCATGTTCAGCAATACCAGTGGAGCAGGTATTTTATTCATTGGCACTGGAGTTAGGCCACCAATATCCTTCTTCCAGCTCCAGTTGAGGGCGTCTTTTTCATACCCCAGCCACGTTTGAACTTTCAGATAAGTTCTATATGCATGATATTGATCTGCAACCCTTGATGGAGGTAGGTGTGCCAAATCGAAATTGCTGTTTCTAGCAGCTTTAGCAAAGCGAAGATACCGCAAATCATCTATAGAGGTGTTCGAGACACCTCCAGAAAGGGCCACGAGAAAAGTTGCAGTGGCTTCTGCAATCATCTCTTTTTCTGTAGCTGGATCTTGGAAAATGACAACACATTTATTGTGGGAAGCATCACTCTGAAGTGTGGTACAAAACTTAATCTTACCCTGCCCAAGCAGATTGGGGGTGGTATAGCAACCAACTCATCGCACGATGAAATAGAATATTTTCGGCAATATCTTTATACTGTGGAAAATATTCTATTTGGAGTACAACGCATCTCCCTTCCAGATTTGCAAAAGAACACATTGTCCGGTGTTAAAGCCGTCACAAAAACTAAAGGATCAATGACTTCTCCAATAACACCAGAATCGTGTTCGGAAGACAACGAAATAGCAGTTTTCACAATTAACACATCTGCATCTTTTGTTGCTTCCTTGGTGACCATTTGTGTTTGCAGAAATTCCTTCTAAAGCAATGAAATAAAGCATGATTTGTTTTTATGATTCGATAACAATTTATCCTTTGGCATCTGCGGAAACATTGTACCATCAAAGTGAACGTCTGCACAAGCTTGTAGCCAGAAACGATGAGCTCTTTCAGTGCTTTTCGTCCTTCTTTTATTTTCTTCAGTGGGGTAATCATTGAAGGCTACAGTAGCATTTTGACCATGATGAAGTTGTACGTAAGTCACATATTTCTTAAAAGTTGCAGTACAACATTCGCTCCGATTCCAGTTAACTCTGTGTGGGATGTAGCCTCCATCAATTACATTAACTTGCTATTTCCCCACTTCTGTATCACTTGACAAGGGCGAGAAAGCAGAGTAAAATGAGAACTTTGTCCCTTTGCGAATGCTTTCCTCTGAGAAATGTGACAATGGAAAGTGAGCAAGTCCGTACTCGAAGTATTTTTTCAGATCATCATCCGATTGCTCAGAGATGATCATCCTGTGTAAAAGCATGAGGAGGTCCAGAGCTACTTTTCCTTTCTTCGTGTTGATGTGGTTAGCAACTGTTGCTAGGAAAACCACTACATTTTACGTTGAAAATGTACGTTCTCAGAATTACTGTTACAATTCCATTATTTCCCCTAGAAAGAACCTCCCAGGACAGGTGGCAAATGACGTATAAGTATTTGTAAATGTGTTGAAAATGTGTGTCTTTTAAAAAAAAAATCCTAATTCTCCAGAATTTGCATGAATCTCATGATCTGCACGTATATAAGTTATTGCATACATAATGGATTAAAGATAATATTACTCTCAGGAATACTGATTTGAACAGAGGTAGTGGAGTATTTTCAGTAGATATAATCAGTTTGTTTTTCAGTTTCCAGTCCACGTACCTCTACAAGAATGGTTATTATGCATTTCGCACTGAACTGCACTAAACAAAAGTTATTAAGACGAAAATACTGAAATATATAACGTTTTGCGTTTATTTTAAATGTTTGCAAATGTCCCCATATCTTAGTAACTGTTCCAAATTTGCCAACATATTATATACGAAACATGCAAGAAATGTAACGCTCTTTACAATTGGTAATGACAACACATTGCCTAAAATGCACTGGAAGCGAGTTACTGGGAAAAACTGAAAATAGTTTTTTTCTTAGCGGTATTTTCAAGATGGCGGATAACGCATAAGGAGGAGGAGGTCAAAAACTTGGATTTTTCACGAGCGGGGCAATACATACAACATACCTGAAAATAAATATTACCGCACCTTTTGCAACCCAACCACTTTTCTTGAGCTATCTCTACTGGGATAAGTTGCATGCTCTGCTGCGTTATTGCACTCCACATTACTTTTCGACTAGGTTTAGAGTGAGTTAATATTGCACTTGATTAACATCAGAGTCGAGAAGAACTATGTTCTAAACTCACTTAGGGGAAAAATGAATATACTCTGCGAAATATATAGGCATGTATCTATCTATAACATTATGAAGACACATCCCGGGCAACGCTGGGTACAATTGCTAGTAACGTATTGTGCATATCTGTCCACCTGGGATGGACAGTTGACCACATGCGAGGCAGCATGAACACAGTGTCAGCACGAGATCTATCTCAGGGCATTCTGGGCTGGGCTATATTTACTGCACACTGCATCCATGCTTCCCGTAAAGGAAAAGGAAAGACGTCACAACACATAACAGAAAGTAAAGACATATATTGAGATAAAACCAATTCACCAATTATTTATTCATGAAATACTGCCTCTTGGCAATAGCAAAAATAATAGCAACACGCACTTCCTATCCTGAATATGCATCTCAAACAAAACAAATCACAGTCTCTTGGTTTGACTATGTTTGAAACCACACGTTATTCTTTTACTCTATACATGAGAGATGGCATAATTATTCATGACATAAAAAATATTTAATTTTGCCCTATTAGGTTGCAGTTTAAATTAGCCCTATTCACATATTTACATGGATTATATACACTATCATGGGGTAGTTTCACATCCGATTTGCATTACTACTATGAAAACACACAATTTCTAATGGCACTCCCTAACGCGGCTTGTCCAATTGCATCACATTGATTATTAACTTGGTCACAGCAGTTAGAAATCTTAAAACAAAATTAGCAACAATAGTAATAATAATGACCATTATCGGCTTCGTCAAAGGTAGGATTTCAGGATCATATTATTAAATGAGAGGATCTACAGCACTGAACATGAATTTAACTAGCCACAATAAAAATTGACATGAGGTTAGACGTGACGTCATTACATTATAATAAATCAGTGATTTAAGATTATTGTATTTCATCGGAATTCTTTAGGAATTGGAATAACATTTGAAGCACTATCATTACTATGGGACATGATATCACTCCCGCAACTCCCATTTTATTTTCTAAAGCAAACAGCTTTCTGTGGATTAGGATATCACTCCCGCAAACATCCACTCATACGAGGATCAACACCTCATTTAACTAACTTCATAAAAGTGCATTGACACACAATCAACATCATTAAGCTTCATTTCACAATATCCAATAATATTACAGATCGTAAGATCCCAGATTAGACATAATCAACTAATTGTTTATAACCAAAATTCAACATATTTACCATATTATTTTATATTTATGATCCTCAAGGAATATTACTTCCATTGTTATTCATCAAAATTCAGTGTTTACCAATTATTAATTTATAGATATATTTTTTATTATTATCCTTTAGAAAATATTTTCTGTTATACAGAAAAAATAATGTCAATGCATTTAATGTGTCATAAATCTGCTGCATTATATGAATGGGGTAGGACTTCTCATATTATTTATAATAATTACTAGTGAAAACTATTGAGGATCTACCTCATCTACAAGTCTTAAGCGACTACCAGAAAAATACGCCTAGAAGTATGCAACCATCTATAATTACTACGACGTTTCCTAACTATCAAGAAAGTGAATCGGTTTATCGGAAATAATGAAAATTCATGGCTCTGAAAAGGGTCTACGTTATTCGAAAGTCTTCTACCTCATGTGTTCTGTGGCGGTTGAACATCCCTCGGTGCGGATCGAACCCTGACACCACGGGCCCGTGAAGACTGCATGCTAAGAAATGGGTATGTCCTAGCGTTCGCCTCACTCGTCGTCCTCGTCCACAGAAATATGCCGCTAATGGCAGGGCGCTTGTCCCCATCCGGTCATCCTGGCATTGTACCTCTCACATAGTGCCGCCTTAGCCACTAGTCATACTCGAACAGTGGGGCAGTGACGTTACCATATTATGGGGTCGTTTCAAATGCACACACGGCATTCTGCTAATGTAGCCCACAGTTTATTAGAATGTCCACTTATATGTTCAAGTTGATATTATAGGGTAGGATGATAATAATAATCCCTGGTAAGAATGTCTCCACTAAACATGGTCTAATTCTGGCATAAAATTCCCCATATAAAATATAGGCTATCGGGGTAGCTCACTGGCACTTTGCATAACGTTATATGGCTAGCTTGGACATGATCCCAGTTCATAAGTGGTGCACAATTGGTAGGAGTTACACACAGTACAATAGTCAATCATTTGTGTAGAACAAGTTCACACTCACATACCTGTAATTTTCTGAAGTATTCTCAATATGATGAATTATCACAATCACCATGATAATAATAATAATAATAAGTTTCGGAGCACTCGATAACACTTTAACTTTTCACCACCAGTGCAAAATAAGAGTCAGAGTGACATGAAAACGTTGTAGTGATTGCCTATCTTCTCGGAGCAGTTGCGCAGTATGACGGCGTAGTAGAATAACGTAGCGACCTGCTTCACCGTATAGACGGATGAAAGCACACACGTAGACAGGTAACTGTAACTCGACCTCCAAAAGAGCAAGCTTGAATACAGCCCCAAGGTCAAAGGCTGATATCGCATTACGTAATGCGAGGTCTTCTATTTTATTGGTCCTCACTGTAGAAAACTCTAGAAGGTCATTAGTTTCAATAGAAACATCAGGAATAAACTGAAGAATTATTCCAAATATAATTCAGAAGTGCTGATGCCATCCTCTTCCTTAACGAAAACCTAGCAAGCATATTGCGTTCCAATATTCCCTGGCTGCACGTGGGACACGCGGCTCTTTCAAACTATGGTGAGTCGACAGCTTGTCGCAGCCTCGCTGACGTCACAGCACGCTCGCTTCAAAATCACGCCCAAGCAATCCATTGTAAATGGGCACAGTATATACGTGACGTAATTTGAACGAACATCTATGTTACAGTTTACGCCACGGATTTTGGCCGATTAGCCCCGGTTGCGCAGTCGTACAGAGGACAGTCAGTGAGACTCAAGAATGTGTAATTGGTGCGTGAGTTGTCAGTTACGCTGAAAGCTAGGCTGTGTGCGCTCTGCTTGTGACGAATAAATGAATTAGTAGACTGTTATCGTACAGTAGCTATTACCCTTTCATGAATTGATTGCCGGTGGTCGAGATGGGAATTATTCTTTATTTACTTGTGTCACACGTCACTCTGGTTCGTTGACAGGTACAGTTGGGTGAGTAGGATATGACTCAGTTCCAGTAGCTTCAGTCATCATTTAACTGTCCGTGATGACATGAGATCCTGTGACGCTTATCTGCGCTTCTAAGACAGGTAGCGCGCGCAATTCTGCTTGACTTATGTGCAGACTGCACTGTGTCCTCCACTTCGCCCAGTGAGGCTCCTGGTACAATAATCAACAAAGACTGGAGCAGCCACGCTCAGCGGCAATCAAATCTTAAATGGGTAATACCTGCAGTTCCTTGAGTGCGTGTTGTGCACAGTGGGCTGAGCGAAATGCCACCTATTCAATCAAAACTTCGTGGCAAAACTCTTCACAGCCAAACTCCCGAGGCTTTAATAGAAAGGAAGGATATTCGATACTGGTGTGTTACATATTTACGTGCAATAGATAAATGTTGGAAAGAGGGCAGGCTTATAATTTATGACACTATCTACAGTATGCGTCGTATCACTTGTACTATCATTATTCTGTGACGAAGCATTTGGTGATGCTTTGAGCTACACGAGATGCATGACACGTCAGCTGTTTGCTGTTTGCTCCGCCTATCCGGAGCTTGTGAAATAAGAGTTTCATTTTGAGTTGTTTTTTTGAGGGGTCAACTGAATTACCGTACACTCGTATCGTTTCTGGATATGGTGATTATTTCAATTTTAGTAATGGTCAAAATGATGGACTGAAGACAGGGGCGTATATAAAGGGAAGCTGAGGGAGCTCCAGCCCCCCCCCCCCTCCCCCCCACCTGAAAAAAGCCAATAAAAATTTAAGGAAATGTTGCTTTGGTGAGAGCACAAAATAATTGTAAATTTGGTTGTACCATAGTCTTAACTTATTGGCTAAGTTATAAACAATATTAAGATTGAAATTATACTAACTCGTGGTGTAGTGGCTAGCATTCTTGGCTGCCGCCTCGGAGGTCCGAATTCAATTCCCGGCTCTGCCAAGAAATTTTAATGCTTGTCCGAGGGCTGGAACGGGGTATACTCAGCCTTGTGAGGCAAAACTGCGAATTCCACACTGCGGAACTTTTTTGAAATAAATTATCAACTTGTAAAAATAAAAAAAACTCTTTACCTTTCTGTTTACCGGTAGTAAATTGACACATATTTAGATATTTGGCATTCATACTCCATAGATCATAATAGAAAATTCACTAAGTATAAAATTGTATTTGTGTGTTGTGTTGTATTTTACAACATTTTTTGTATTGCCAGTAATCATTGTAGGCTATATAAACTTTGAATCTTATCAAAAATAATTACACAAAATTATATGCTCTAAGATATTGGTTGATATTTCTGGATATTTTGCGGCGACAATCCCCAGAGAATACACACAATTTTCCAGGATAGTCAGCCCCCCCCCCCCCCCTTCCACCCCTCCCCCGAAAAAAATTGTATATACGCCCCTGCTGAAGATTAAAATTCCAACCAACCAGAGGGACTCCAGACCACCAGTGGAGCACGTGCTCTCAGCGTCTCCTGTCAGTGCTATACTGAACTCGCTTTAATGCGCGAACTCGCTAGTCCACCGGCAAAGACAACAAGTTCACTGTATCTGTGACATCTAGACGTTCCCTTAACCTTGAGACACTAATGAGGCATTCAGTTTTGCACAGATTACCTCTAATTATATTTAATTGGTGCGTTGGCATTACGTAGCCAGCAGGTGGTTAGGCACCACGTCTACATTTCAGAGAATTCTCTCAAAGCGCTAAGCTCCATGCATGAACTGTAGGGTGTGTGATGCAGTGGTCAAGCTGCTTGCCTCTCACCCAAATAGACCGGGTTTGATTCTTGGTCAATGCATGTGAGATTTTCATGTGAATTATCACGTCCTGTGGTTGAAATTCCACGTAGAATAGAGGTCTCGTGGCTCATGATCATGAGATTAACATTCACTTAAAACTACAAGCTCCCTTCCTTGTATTCAGTTATTTATTACATGTACTCCCTCTCTAACCTGTGGTGTAGCTTCTGGACTGCGAAGGTGAGCTGCGGTAAGTCCAGATATCAGTCGTTCAAATTCCGGCGCTGACAACGACCATCCTGAGTATGATACTTCCACTTGCTTCCCCACACTCCCTCCAGGAAAATATCGGGATGGTACCTTATTTAAATCCTGGGGCACCTACTTCAATCCCTTACCTCAATAATTTCAGAAACTCAAAACATAACAATCACCTCAGAATCACAGGTTATCAGACAAATCCAACACACCCATGCATGTGAGGATGAATATCAAAATGTACCTACCTACTAATCTTAATTAACACATTCAACGACAACAATGCCTTATACTCGAACTGTTTAATGTATTCAATTATTGATATATTCTCTGATGGCACAAAGGTTTGTACGTCAACTGTTTGTTTCAGTTGTTTACTTCATATATTCTAAGAGGAAAGAAAGTTTCGTGCACGAACTGTTTGATGTATTCAGTTGCTTACTTTATATAATTTCAGAGGATACAAAGCTCTGTACACGAACTCTTTGATGCATTCAGTTGTTTACTTTAATATTCTCAGAGAATACAAACCTTCGTACACGAACTCTTTGATGTATTCAGTTGTTTACTCCATATATTCTGAGAGGAAACAAAGCTTTGTACACGTACTCTTTGATGTATTCAGTTGCTTACTTTATATAATCTCAGAAGATACAAAGCTCTGTACACAAAATCTTTGATACATTCAGTTGTCTACTTTAATATTCTCAGGGAATACAAAGCTTCGTACACGAACTCTTTGATGTATTCAGTTGTTTACTTCAAATATTATCTGAGAATACAGTGTTAGTAGATGAACACTGCTTTTTTGCAATTTCACGTTCTAGCTTTTTACCATAATTTCAGGCGAGTAATCGTAGACCATTACTGCATATTTTTAGCCTACTTTCGATTTTTTCAAAAAATGAAAGTAGACTTATGAGATCTACACAGGGCCAAAAAAAAGTGTGTGTGTGTGTGTGAGTGTGCGTACTCTGAATGTCTGTCCTCCCCCCTATCAATTCGAACACGGTGAATCCGAATTGAACGAAATTTGGTACAGAGGTAGAAAAGCAAAGGGTACCTAAGGGTCATGTTTTATATCGCCGCCATCTTGACGGAAACGGAATGGCGGCCACCCAAATGTTCAAAACTTAAATCGAATTGCGACTAACCTAATCATCCGATCTCTACCAAATTTTTCAACGACATATAGTTATATGGCGAACGTCTTTTGACTAAACCACAAGGTCATCAACCCGAAAGTTTTCAGATGGCGGCCGTGTATGTGTGCAAATCGATTCCCCTATCAATTCAAACACGGTAAAACCGAATTGAAAGAAATTTGATACAGAGGTAGCACTAGCAAAGGGTACCTAAGTGTCATGTTTTATATCGCCGCCATCTTGACGATAACGTAATGGCGGCCACCCAAATGTTAAAAGCTTAAATCAAATTACGACCAACCTTATCATCTGATCTCTACCAAATTTTGCAACATGATACCTTTATGTATGAAAAATCATTTGACTAAACTGCAAGGTCATCAGCCCTATACATTGCGGATGGCGGTCATGAATGTGTGCAAATCGCTTAGCCCTATATATTCAAACACGGTGAAACCAAAATGAACTAAATTTAGTACAGAGGTAGCACTAGCAAAGGGCACCTAATTGTCTTGCTTTATAGTGCCTCCATCTTGACGGAAACGTAATGGCGGCCACCCAAATGTCAAAAGCTTAAATCAAATTATGACCAACCTAATAATCTGATCTCTACCAAATTTTGCAACAACAAACCTATATGTGAGAAGCATATTTTAACCAAACTACAAGATCATCAGCCCAATAGTATGCAGATGCCGGCGATGTATGTTTTAAATCGATTCCCCCTATCTTTTCAAACACGATGAAACTGAATTGAACGAAATTTGGTACAGAGGTAGTTTTATATCGCCGCCATCTTGACGGAAACGTAATGGTGGCCACCCAAATATTAAAAGCTTAACTCAAATTACGACCAACCTAATCATTTGATCTCTGCTAAATTTTTCAACAACATACCTATTTATGGGAAGCATCTTTTGACTGAACTACAAGGTCTATAGCCCAATAGTTTGTAGATAGCGGCCATGTATGTGTGCAAATCGATTCCCCATATCAATTCAAACACGGTGAAACCGAATTGAATGTCATTTTTTTTACAGAGGTAGCACTAGCCAAGGGCAGCTCATATTCATATTTCAACAAGCTACTACAACCAACATTCAATTATACTCATTCGAAAAGGACAAAGAGTTATAACAATACCCATGAATTTAGGAGAAATTAGGCTTTATGTTCTTTACTGAACATCTTGTTTATAATTCTAGTTTCGGCTTAACGCTCAAGTATTCCTACACCTTCACATATTAGTTGGTGAATGGAGACTGTTTATGGGTTGGATTGTAATTTATCAGTTTTGCAACCGTGTAGATATTAAAATAAATTATTATTTTTTCGACTGCTGGGTGCTTTAATATTTATCAGCATTAGTAGCTTCACTTTTTAAGATTTTTTCGTGCCTTTTGAGGGTTGTTTCTGGAGGGCAAGAGAACGTTTGTGGGTGGAATTTTGGGCTTGGTAGTTTTTTGTAAAGCTAGTATGTCTTGTACATTTGGATCTGATGATGCCCTCTTGACGAACGAAACATGTCATCAAATTAAACCTCCACCATTTGTTATAGAAGTATGTGAATGTATAAATAATCATGTAGCGTTGCATTCAAAAAATGTTGTGATAAAATAATATGCTACATTCCACCCAATCTATTTGATAATCTTCTATTGACCGACTGAAGAGTAATTCTGTTGATTGGAGCTACATTCCCACAGTGTCACAAAGCCCCAAAATGAATCAGCAACAACAACAACAACAAATGAAACCAAATTTAACGTCCACCATTTGTTAGAGAAGTATGTTAATGTATAAATAATCATGTTGAGACATAACCAAACCAGTTACCAAGTGTGCAGTAATTTTTTTGCCTCATTACTAAACATCTAGATAAATACAGTATATTCTCTGTTAGTAACTCGTAATTCCCAGGTTGAACATTCATTTGTCTTCTTCTTTTCTTTAGTATTTGTCCCACAAATTAGCAGGGTCTTCTGTTTTGGTTCTCTACCGCCATATCACACGATTGTGTGCCATGTCGGGTTGAAGTCGTGCAATATTTAAATCGTTATGTAGAGCGTCAAGCCAACGCTGTCTCGATCGTCCTATTGGTCTCTTCCAATCAATCCGCAATGCCAATCCATTGTGTGCAACTGTTGATTCAGCAGCCCGTAGGGAAAGATGAAAATTTAGCACCTCGATTTTATAACAAATGAGATCATTTCAAGTACTTTAAATGGATTGGTGTGTCAGGTACGCAGTTTATACTGACCAGTATCCTCCAATAATAAGCAAACCATAAAATATATCGGTAAAGGTTTGAATTCTGTTTGATGTAGGTCGGTCAGTTGGTCCCCTAGTAACGGGTGCATCATAGAGAAAATCTTGACCAGAGAGGTCGTATACGACAGATTGTTTTAAGGGTGGAAAATCTGGGTCATCTGTCCTCTTAAGAAAACCATTCTACATTTTATTTTATTTTAATTAGTAGCAAACGAACGTAAACTTTAAATAAATAGATTTCTTTTAATTTAGTCGATTTACCCTCTAGGTTGGTGGTTCCCACGGACTCAGCGAGGGAACTCACCTCTACCGCCTCTACGGGCAGTGTCCTGGAGCTTGGAACATCTGGTCTGGATGGATACAACTGGGGAGGTGTGATCAGCACGTCGCCCAGGCGGCCTCACCTGCAAAGCGAACAGGGGCCTCATGAGGGGAGGGATTGGAAGGCTAGGATGGATAGACAAGGAAGAGGGAAGGAGGCGGCCGTGGCCTTGCAGGAGGTACCATCCTGGCATTTTCCCGAAGACGAAGTGGAAATCCACGGAAAACCCACTTCGAGGATGGCTGAGGTGGGAATAGAAACCCCCTCTACTCATTTGGACCACCCGAGGCTGAGTAGACACCGTGCCAGTCCTCATACCACTTTTCAAATTTCGTTGCAGAGCCGGGAATCGAACCCAGGACCTTCGGGGCGGCAGCTAACCATGCTGACCGCTACGCTACGGAGGCGACATAAATATATAATGAAATGAAAATCCACAGCCTGCTTCCAGTCTCCGACCGGGTCAGGAATGGAATGAATGAAGCCCCCATCTAGCGGTGAGGATATGAACTGTGCCGGCTGCCGAGGCCTGACGCACTCCTCTGGGGCAATGATTAAATGAATGACAGATGAAATGAAATGATAGTGGAGAGTGTTGCTGGAATGAAATGTTGACAGGGAAAACCGGAGTACCCGGAGAAAAACATGTCTGCCTCCGTTTTGTCCAGCACAGATCTCACATGGAGTGACCGGGATTTGAACCACGGACCCAGTGGTGAGAGGCCGGCGTGCTGCCGCCTAAGCCACGGAGGCTTCGACATAAATATATAATACATAAATAAAACATAAGTAAATAAATAACTAAATACATAAATAAGTAAATAAATAAAGGCAGATGATCCTACCGTTTCGCCCTTAACACAACAAACATTATATATGAATAAATTAATTAATTAATATGTGAAATGTTTATAATAATTATACTAATAATCAGAACCTACGGTTGGTTATCAGACAGATTCTACACACACCCAAAGTACACGGGGCTACATGACCGCGTTGTCGCAGCCCCTAAACTAAGGAACCAACCAACCAACCAGAACCTACGGTTATAAACGAATCAATTATAATAATGTTTTAAAAATTCCTAATTCCATACGAGAAAGTATTTCTGTGTTTCGTAAGTCGCAACTGTCGATTTAGACGTACCTGTAGATGAAACAGCCAAACCTGCAATAAGTAAATAAAACAATACCAGAACCTTGAGCTGACCATCCATGTGATCATCAGTTATGAGCCCCTGAGCTACGTCTGTGATGACTGTAGTGAATGCTTGCGGGCGATGAATAATTCTTCTATATTCTTGCCCAACACAAGCTGGTACCCTTGAACCAAGCCGCCTAAGACACGCCGGAAGTCTTGCCTAACGTCAGGCGCTCTGATTAGACGGGAGAGTCGCGTCGCGTCATAACGAGGCCTTCAGCAACTTGTCGTCTGTAATCGAGCTAGAGTATTAATTAAAGACATAGTAATTATTTACCAAGGCACAGGATAATTAAAAAGAAGATGAATTTTGATTTCACAACTTGACACCGTCTGTCCTGAATTGCGTGTAATAAGTATCCAACAGAAGAAGCATCTACTGTAGAGTACTTCCTAAAAGTTATCGACAGTGTTACATTTCAGTCAGTCAACATAAGAGTGCCCAAATAGGTTGGGCAGAAAGTGGCGATTATTTTATCACACTATTATCTAAATGAAATGTTGTTTATTTACAGATTAACACACATTCGCAACAAATGGTTGGAGCACTCTTGTGATCACCGATTGAAGAGCAATTCAGTTGGTTGATTATACAAACAAAACCGAAAGCTGACCTCTTACATTTCTAAATCCATAAGGTTACCACTGAATAGAAGTTCCGGATTTTTGGTTTTAACGATGTCCGCGAAATTTTTCACCAAACACTTATGTCATCTCTATATACGGTATATAAAAATGAAAGTTTGTCTGTTTTTTTTTAATTTCTACGGAAATTTGCGTTATTTACGCGTTTTAGACTATTATATGACAGATGCGTGCGAAAATAAATGTTTTGTCTCTCTGTATGTCTGTCTGTTTGTCTGTCTGTCTGCGGACCAAGTTGTTCCCTTGTAACTCGAGAACGGCTGGTGGATCAACGTAAAAATTGGTACAGTTATCCTTCAGAGGCACGACACTAATCATTGATGTAACTCTTCTCTGTACCTCTCATAAAAGGGGGCCTATCCCCTTAAATTACTTGCTGAAATAGGCGTAGACGGGCGAGACAAAGCTAATTTTCAGCCCCTCAATGTGAGAAACGAAACTCGGGGGGGGGAAACCACATTTTAAGGCCCTAAAACCAACAGTTTTTGAGATATTTCCCGAAAACTAATTTCATTTAATACAATAACGAAAGAATGCAAGCCGGTTACCATGGCAACGGAATCTCACAGGTCCATATATTGCTGTAAGACGCTATACAATTACATTTATTACATTACTGCGATAGTTTGCAAATGGCTATAAGGTTATAACGGAACCAAATTAAGCTGTAAAATTAATCAATTTCATATAATGTGCTTAAGGGGCTCAAGGGGTACTCTAGATTTTTTCACGCGATTTACACGTGCGGGTGTGGTACGGAAGGTATATTATATCCCTATCCCTATATTGTTATATTATTATTATTATAATTATTATCCCTATATGACGGATGCGCGCGAAAATAAAATGTTTGTCTCTCTGTATGTCCGTCTGTTTGTCTGTCTGTCTGTGGACAAAGTTGTTCCCTTATAACTCCCTTATTATTATTATACTACGGCCTACAACGACGAGACAAAGCTTATTTTCAGCCCCTTGGTGTCAGAAACAAAACTAGGGTGTCACTAAATAGCAGTAAAGGATCCCCGAAAAGTACATTTTAAGGCTCTAAAACAAACAGTTTCTGAGATATTCCCAGAAAACTAATTTCATTTAATAAACTATGAACGAATGCAAGCCAGTAACCATGACAACAACATCTGAAAAGGTGACATCCAACTTTCCATCTATTTCTGCATGAAGTAAAGCCACTCCATTTATTAAATTTCTGTGAATGTTTGCAAATGGCTATAAGGTTATTACAGAATCAACTAAAACTGTAAAATTCATCAATGCACTTAAGGGGGTCAAGGGGTACCCTAGATTTTTTCACACGGCTTAAATGTGCTTTATGTCGTACAGAAGGTCTATTATATCTCCAAACAGAAACATTATTTTCAAAAATTCCTGAATTGAAATACGGCAGTTTTTTTTCTTTTAGGAATTTGAGCCGTTGGAGTCTAAAAAACTGAATTTTCATGCACCACAAGACTTTATAATTTATTAAAGGGGTCTTCCTCTGGATGGGGACTTGACACAACAGTGAATGTCAGTTTTATTTGACGTGTATTGCGTTTCGTCTACGAAGTTTTCAATATTTTTTTTACGTCAGGAAGTACACGATAGGTAAATTTTGTTTCAGAGCATATTTTAACTAATCATTTTTCTTTGTCGGCAAACAGGTTCCAAGTCTCTAACCATTGCAACAGTAGCTCAATTGATTACGCCTGGTTATTAATACCGAAGACCGTTCGAAGAATGGGTACTTCTGCTAGTCACTTATATATTTACCCCAAATATGCCATTTTTTCGGCACTGAAGTCGAGAAGGAGAAATATCGCGAAATAATGATTTTGCAAAATGTGTTACCTTTACCGTAAAATGCGAAATACCAACGAAATTCTGGTAATAAGCTTTTTGTTGTTTCAAATATTTACTTTAAAATTAATTCAAATAGCTCCACATCTGTCGTTTGACAGAAAATAAGAAATGATAAATATAAATGCTTTATAAGATAAGACAACGAAAGAGGCTTTTCTGCCTAAGATAGCCGTACAAATCTGCACCCTGAAATCATGGAATCGATGCTCTGCTTTTTACGAGCTACATATTACGTAGATGTACTATATTTTGCAATGGGAAATGCTGTATAATATACCGGGTGAGTCTTGCGCCCCTTATTTTTTAGTTTTCGGCCACCCTTCCAACGTCTTATATCAGCATGGTCGACAGTTCCCCGTACAGCCAAGCCACAAGGACCCTAATAGACTTTAAAAGATTTATGACGACATGGAAGCAACACCTTTACAATAACATGTGTGCGACAAGTGATAATTCAATGCATAAATCTGTCATACGTTCATGTACAATGAACATGCCGATTATACGGTTTCAGTTGGATACGAAATTAACGCTGGGTACGGTGGCTTACTGATAAAAAACGTGAATGAACCTTCGAAGCGGAAAGCAGTATCACATCTCATACGCTTCGCTCGTTTTATAAACATACTCGTGTCTTAATTATTGCCATTATAGGCTTGTTGCATAATATACTATTTCCTTATTTTTGCAAAATGAGAAAGGTAGGCTAAGAGTGAAAAAAGTAGACTTATGAAATCCATCCGATCAAATGAATGTCCTGTCTGTCCTTCTGTGTGTCGGTGTGTGTACCCCCCCCCCCCCCCTCCCATCAACTCTTAAATGGCTGCAGCTATCGAAACCAAATTTGGTATGAATAGATACCGTATCTATACCTGAATATCTCACGGCCGTATTTGAAAATGACGTCAGTGCTACCAACTGCTGAAAAATCACATTTGAAATTAGAGATCTATGTTGCATATCTCAGAAGTTATATGAATTGTTCCAAAATTGGTACACACATAGATAATAACAAACCAGATTTGCAGGAGCCCATACAAGACAGTGGTGCCAACATGATTCTAAGCCTGCTGATCGGTCCAATTTTAAATGCCCTTAATTTCTATACTAACAAATGGATTTCAACCAAATTTCGTGTGCGATTTTAGTACCATAACAGATAATTATGACTATGCGTATTTTAAAGAGACATCAGGGCTGCCAACTGTAAATAAATGCTCTCTCTATATTTTTAATCCTAATATCAATATATCAGAAAGTATGCAAGCCAAATACTCTAAACTTTGCCCACGTAGGCCTATAGTACCTGACATTCTAGAATAATTTGGAGTAACTAATATACGTCAGTGCTGCCGACATGATTCTAAGCCTGCTGATAGGTCCAATTCTTAATTGCATGTAACTTAAATACTAACAAATGGATTTATCCAAAATTGGCACTCTAATAGATCATAATATTTCAGATTAATTCTGAGGAACACATACATGACATTGTAGCCAACATGATTTTACGCGCAATGAATCATCCCATATCTAACCGCATGTAACGTCCATACTATCCATTGGACTTCTACCAAATGTTGTATGTGCATCAGAACCTAAAGAGATGGAACTCAGAATATATTCAGAGTCACCACGGCTGCCAACTGTATTGCTCTATTAGGCTACACTATTTCAGGTATACTTCATACTAATTAGAACTGTTAGAATTACCAACTTAATTTCATCGTTATTCTAGATAAGCCAGCATAGATTAATAATTGGCACGAAACTTACATTTTAAAATGTATGCTATTTAGGTTGTCACGTTTCTAATAATTAACCTGTGTCACTGTGATGTCTGTACTAGTGTGTGTATTTGTCGTTGAGGTAGGATTTAGGAAGGAAGCTAGGTACCATTCCGGCATTTGCCTGGAGTAAAAGTGGGAAACCGCGTAAGATCACTCCCAGGCTGGCTGAGGGAGGAATCGAACACATCTCTTCTCTTCTTAGTGTACCCCGTTCCTGCCGTCAGACCAGAATTAAATCTCTTGGCATAGTCGGGAATCAAAGCCGGGCCTCCGCGGTAACAGCCAAGATTCTGAAAATTATGCTACGTCCAATATTATATGAATATATCATCATATATATTATTTCAGTAGTATAGATCCCTCCTGCGGCGCTCACAAGCGACTGATCGTGACAAATGAGCTTTCAAATGAAAGATAATTGACATTGCCAGTAACGAATTGCACTCTAATTCGATAAATATCTATAATTTATTTAAAAAATTACTTTTAAAAATGTACGATGTGTGCGATTTGCAGATACTGTTACTGTGGAAAATACGCTCCGTAAATGCTTCCCACTTCACATTTGGACCACTGTGACGCCTGTTTCATGTCATTTTAACATTCTGAGGTATTTCCTTACCATTTTGCATGGATTTTAGAAACATTAAATCGAAGGAATGAGTACTCAAATCGTATAATTTCATAAATATGGAATAACCGGTGAGTGGTATGATGATACAATTTTCAGTGATTGCGTTGTTAAGTTAGGGAACGTAGAACTTGGAATTCTAACTGAAATGTAAATACTGTAGTGTTCTATAATCATTTGGTTGAGATAAATATATAACAACCTCTCTCTCATTATAAACCTATTGGCAAATGATTCCAGATTGTTGTAGAGTTGATGTGCGAGAGCATATTTTTCAGATCTGGCTTCCTAGGCATTCTGCCCAATTTGCAGATAAATCTTATATTAATAATTGAACGTATCAGTAAACAAGATATTATCATTTAAAGAATTTTCGCTTACCTGCACCGAGTACTATATTTATTTCCATGTTGATCGGAGATAGTTGCATATATGAAACAAGATGTTCTGTAAAGAACATATAGCCTACTTTCTCCTAAATGCATGGGTATTGTTATAACTCTTTGTCCTTTTCAAGGAGTATAATTGAATGTTGATTGTAGTAGCTTGTTGAAATACAACGTGCTATAGGGATATTAAACATGAATATGAGGTGCCCTTTGCTAGTGCTACCTCTGTAAAAAAAAATCATTCAATTCGGTTTCACCGTGTTTGAATTGATCCGGGGAATGGATTTGCATACATACATGGCCTCTATTTGCAAACTATTGGGCTGATGACCTTGTAGTCAGTCATAAGATGCTTTCCACAAAAAGGCATGTTGTTGCAAAATCCGGTAGAGATCAAATTATTAGGATGGTCGAAATTTGATTTAAGCTTTTAACATTTGGGTGGCCGTCATTCCGTTTCCGTCAAGATGGCGTCGATATAAAACATGACACTGAGGTGCCTTTTGCTAGTGCTACCTCTGTACCAAATTTCGTTCAATTCGGTTTCACCGTGTTTGAATTGATAGGGGGAATCTATTTGCACACATACTTGGCCACCATCTGCAAACTATTGGGCTGATGATCTAGCAGTTTGGTCAGAATATGCTTCCCACATAAAGATTTGTTGTTGCAAAATTTGGTAGAGACTAGATTATTAGGTTGGTCGTAATTACATTTTAGCCTTTAACATTTGGGTGGCCGCGATTACGTTTCCGTCAAGACGGCGGTGATATAAAACATGACACTGAGGTGGCCTTTTCTACTGCTACCTCTGTACCAAATTTCGTTCCATTCGGTTTCACCGTGTTCGAATTAATAGGGGGAATCGATTTTGACACAAAATGGCCGCCATCCGCAAAATATTAGGCTAATGACCTATTAGTTTGGTCAAAGGATGCTCCCTCCATAATGGTATGTTGATGCAAAATTTGGTAGAGATCGGATGATTAGGTTAATCGTAATTTGATTTAAGCTTTGAATATTTGTGTGGCCGCCATTACGTTTCCGTCAAGATGGCGGCGATATAAAACATGACACTGAGGTGCCCTTTGATAGTGCTACCTCTGTACCAAATTTCATTCCATTCTGTTTCACCGTGTTCGAATTAATAGGGGTAATCGATTTTGACACAAAGATGGCCGCCATCCGCAAACTATTAGGCTAATGACCTATTAGATTTGTCAAAGGATGCTCCCTTCATAAAGGTATGTTGTTGCAAAATTAGGTAGAGATCGGATGATTAGGTTAGTCGTAATTTGATTTAAGCTTTGAACATTTGGGTGGCCGCCATTACGTTTCCGTCAAGATGGCGGCGATATAAAACATGACACTGGGGTGCCCTTTGCTAGTGCTACCTCTGTACCAAATTTCATTCCATTCGGTTTCACCGTGTTCGAATTAATAGGGGTAATAGATTTTGACACAAAGATGGCCGCCATCCGAAAACTATTAGGCTAATGACCTATTAGATTTGTCAAAGGATGCTCCCTCCATAAAGGTATGTTGTTGAAAAATTTGGTAGAGATCGGATGATTAGGTTAGTCGTAATTTGATTTAAGCTTTGAACATTTGTGTGGCCGCCATTACGTTTCCGTCAAGATGGCGGCGATATAAAACATGACACTGGGGTTCCCCTTGCTAGTACTACCTCTGTACCAAATTTCGTTCCATTCGGTTTCACCGTGTTCGAATTAATAGGGGCAATCGATTTTCACACAAAGATGGCCGCTATCCGCAAACTATTAGGCTGATGACCTATTAGTTTGGTCAAAAGATGCTGCCCTCATAAAGGTATGTTGTTGCAATATTTGGTAGAGATCGGATGATTAGGTTAGTCGTAATTTGATTTAAGCTTTGAACATTTGTGTGGCCGCCATTACGTTTCCGTCAAGATGGTGGCAATATAAAACATGACACTGAGGTGTCCTTTGCTAGTGCTACCTTTGTACCAAATTTCGTTCAATTTGCGCTCACCGTGTTCGAATTGATAGGGGAACAGACATTCAGAGTACTCACACTCACACACACACACACACACACAGAGACTCACACACACACATACACACACACAGACAGGCACAATTTTTATCGCCCTGTAGTGATCTCATAAGTCTACTTTCATTTTTTGCAAAAATCGAGAGTAAGCTAAAAACAATAAGACTTGCTTCAATTAATATTAAATTTTAAAAAGTCATAGACCATTATTACATAATGTCCCTTGAGATAACAATAACAATATAGCAGGCACCTGTACAGAAATAAATTAGTCTGTATCTGAATAGTCCATCATTAAATTAAAATTGATGTTTTTTATTTTACCTAGCCTGTTTTATTCAACCTAAAGTGAACAAGAGATAGGAGAGATAAACGCAGCACTTGGAAATTAAATGATAAGAATCTGAAAACATAAGTATCACCCTTATGATATAATGGCAAGAGATATGAACGATCCAACATGTTGTCTACAAATGATAATATCTGTGTGTCGTGCAATTGCGCAACGTCCCCTCCACAACCTCTGCCAGTGGTAACCAAGGTACGGACAATTGAACATGGCCGCTACGATCGATTCTCCCGCCAAGTATGAGATGCGAAGTGTGATACATTTTCTGCAAGCAGAAGGATGCACAGTGTACGCCACGGTTTTTGGCCGGTGAGCCCCGGTTGCGTAGTCGTACAGAGGACTGTAAAGAACTTCAGACATGCCTAATTGATACAAAAGTTGCTTTCCACGCAACTGAACATTCACGTATCAATTGCACATGCATGAGGCACGCCGACTGTCCGCTGTAAAACTGTGAAACCGGAACTGACCGGCCAAAAACCGTGGCGTAAACTGCGCAGCTGAAATTCATCGCAGAATGAGCGTAGTGTATGCTGTAAACTTTATGACTTGATGGTGGTGTACGGGATTGCCGTGTTGGGTGAGTGGTTATCGTGTCGGACTACCAACCCCAAGCTTGCAGGTTCGTTCTTGGCCTTGGGAAGTGATTTTTGAAAGGCGACAAAAATCACGACACGCAAGCCATACGTTGTTGGCTTGTTAAAGAACCCATTTGAATTCAGTAGGCCGTGTTCATAATGGCAAAATTAATCTCGGGATTTTCCGCCAACACAAAAGTTCCTCCATTCTCTACTAGAAAGCGCTATATTGTAAAGGAGCTTAGATATCTAACCTCCTTGACTTTCACAGCGTTCCAAGGAACAACAAAATTCGACATGCAAGCTGCCCTCTGGGCGTCCAATAACAAAGCTTGCACCGGGTACCGAAGCCATACGATATTATTATTATTATTATTATTATTAGAGCACGGGAATTGTGTTGATAAGTTGCCGAAGCCCATGACGAAGGTGGACAAGGAAGCAAGTCTGTCGCTGCTGTACCCCTGCTTGAGCGTGTTGAGTTTGTCCGTGACAAACGGAGGCTTACGATAAGTGAAGTTTCTACAGCAATCTCAGACATTTCAAGGTCTTCTCTGTACAAAATTGTGTCTACACACCTAGAATAACGGAAACTTTGTGCACGTTGACTTCCAAAAACGTTAACTGACGATCACAAAACTCAGTGAATAGCATCTGCCGCAATGTTTCTCATGCGTTAATGAAGGAGAGGAGTTTTTAAAGTATATCGTTACTGGCGATCTTGAGTCCTGTATGACAATACAGAAACCGAAGAATAGTCTCAGCAGTGGAACACCCATCGTACCTACTAATACCTACTGTCTCAAAATATATCTGAGCAACAAATGTTAAAACTCAACTTAATTTCTAACATTACTATAACAAATCTAACATCTTAATCAAGATGTTCAGTAAAGAACATATAGCCTACTTTCTCCTAAATGTATGAGTATAGTTATAACTCTTTGTTATTATCAAAGAGTATAGAATCATTTCTTGGTTGAAGACCTTAGAAACTATTTACCTCCACCATACGCCACAACCTAGATAAAACTACTACCATCATTGAAGAAAGATAGATAAGAAGTATCTCAAGAATGTTATGGATCTGGAGACATAATCGTGACTGCGTGGCTCAGCGGTAACGTTCTCGCTTGCTGGACCCTAGGTTGCATGTTCGTATCCTGGTGCAGTCAGCTGGCATTTGAGGGTGCACAAATGCGAGGGAGCCGTGTCAGTAGATTTACGTTAAAGATCCCCTTCGGGCCAACATTCCGGCACCCCGGCGTATCTAAAAGCAGCAGTAGTTAAAAGGGACGTAAAACAAATAACATTATTATTATTGTTATTATTACATAATCGACCTGCCGTGGGCAACATCCAACTTTGAGTTGAGGCATGTCTTTACACGTCTGGTTGTGCATGGCTTTCACAACCCTAATTGAATTACCAAATCTTTCCATGACCCTACAGAGACGTGTGTATACAAACTAAGTGGATATTTTCGATTGCTATTTGCCTGAAATAAAAGTATTAATTAATAACCTGAACTAGCATCAACGGCTAGAATTCAGTTACTATGTGAAATCGTTTTGTTCTTTACTTCAAATAACATTTTCAAATAACGCTCAATAGGCTGTTACAAACCCTTTAAAATAAAAAGTAAAAATTTATCGTAGTATCATCTTGCCATTCTTCAAGTTCGATGCGCATAGAATGCCAATGGTATACGGTACTAACCAATGGAGTCCCACGTAGACCAGTCGTGTCATCTAGTGGAGAAGTATCGAACAATATAACCCTAACAGGGCGACTGCATTCTAGTGGCCATAAGAAGAAACTTTTCAATAAAATCATGAAGTTAATAAGTAGGCCGGCGTGCAGTTACCTTTTTGGCTGCTAGATGTCTCGAGCAAATCTGCTGGTGAATTATGTTTTAATTAAATATATTTTTTCCACCGTAATATGCAAAATATAACGCTTAATTTTAAAACGTCTGAATCATTACAAAACAATAAATATATAAAATTTCAAGCAAAAAAAAATAACTCTGATGGGGTTTGAACCATAGGCCAACGCTTTACCACGAAGCCATTTGTGCCGACGAATATCGTTCTATATAAAATGACTTACATATAATTTGTTAGCAAATAATGATTAAGACTAAACGATTTCATCAGTGGAGTATATTATTTATTTATAAAGCATTTCATAAAAAGTTTATTTATTTTGTAACAGTACGCTATATTGCATGCAATACTCAAATTAGTGAAATATAAGTCAGCCACAAGATATCCGCTGCCATCTTGTCTTCTTACCGAGACGGCTCAGCTTTTTAAAATCACTTCTGCACTATAGTATTACAAAATAAACTTTTAATTTCGAACGTGCCTCTTCCTTTAGAACAGTTAAATCGATTCTCGGCTCGATAATCGGAACTGGTGGGTCCCATGATATGGATTATAAAGTTTGCATAATTCGCACGGCCGCCATCCTGAAATGGTACGGCGGATGACCTTGTAGTTTGGTCACAAGACGCGTCCTATATGAAGGTATGTTATTACCAAATTTGGTAGAGATCGGATAATTTGGTTAGTCGCTATTTGATTTTACGTTTTGAACGTTTGAGTGGCAGCCATTCAGTTTTGGTAAAGATGGCGGCGATATAAAACATGACACTGAGGTGCCCTTTGCTTGTTCTACCTCTGTACCAAATTTTGTTCAATTCAGTTTCACCGTGTTCGAATTGATAGGGGGGGACAGACATTCAGAGTACACACACTCACACACACAGACTCACACACACACACACATACAGACACACAATTTTTGGCCCTGTAGTGATCTCATAAGTCTACTTTCATTCTTTGCAAAAATCGAAAGTAGGCTAAAAATAAAATTCACTTGATCAGAGGCAATAGGAACACCAGATTCCCAAAATCATACGACATAACTACTGCTTATGCCAGAGATTAGAACAGTGATGCCTACTTCTTCTCCAAACAAACCAAATACGATTGCAAAGACACTGTTTTTTAAAAGCGTATGGCGTTTAGCGCCGGGAGTGTCCGAGGACATGTTTGGCTCGCCAGAGTTTGTAGCTGCTTCTACGCGGACACCCATGGGGTGAGCTACAAGTAGCGTCACGTATGGAGTGTTGTCTGGGGGAGGAAAGTGTGATTGTAAGGACGAGGAATTGGAAGGTAGCGGCTCTGGCCTATAGTTAGGGACCAATACCGGCATTTGCCTGGAAGGAAGATGGGAAACCACAAAAGACCATCTTCAGGGTTGCCGGTGGGGGGATTCGAATCTACTCGCCTCTCGGATGTGAGCGACTGCCTGCAGCCACGCCGTAACAACCACATCTAACTCACCCGGTACACAGACACTGAGCAACAGGAAAACAATGGCTACTGCTTTTGGGACCTTAAAGGTGTCTTGTTAAGGAACTTTATGGATCAGGGGACACCATTACCAAAGGAAATGTATTGTGGATCTTTACGTCACTTCTGCAGAGCGTTCAAAACAAACGTCCACGACCGCAATTTCAGGCCTCAAAAATGTCAAGTGGGAGTTTTTGACCATCCACCGTATAGTACCGACCTCGCAACGAGCGATTTTCACCTCTTTCGAGAATTGAAGGCGTGGTTGGGCGGACAACGTTTCGTTACCAACGAAGAACTTTAGGAGGCTGTCCAAACTTACCTTACCTCAATTGCAGCAGACTTCTTTGCAGAGGGCATCGGCAGCTGGTGTCACGATTCAACAAATGCCACAATCGTTTCATGATGTAAAATAAGTACAAAACAAACAACCCCTGGCACTATACAGCCCATGACGGGCTAAGGCCGACCAAGCGACCGCTGCCCAGCCATTCGGCCTGCAGATATTGGGGTGACGCGTGATCAGCACGTCAGGTCCCCTCGGCCATTAATCTTGGTTTTCGTGATCGGGGCACTGTCTCACTGTCAGCTACTCAATTGTCCTCACGAGGCTGAGTGCACCCCGTTCCAACCCTCACGTCAGTTTTAAAATCCCTGACGGAGCCGGGGATCGAACCCGGGGCCTCCGTGTGAGAGGCAGGCGCGCTACCCCAACACCACAGGGCCGGCTGTAAAATAAGTACGAAAACGCTAAACTTTTGGTAATAAAACCATTTTGTTGTGTCAATGTGTCTTTATGTAGCCACTTGGAGGTTGAAAAGAAAAACAGAAAACAGTAAAAATGATTCATTTATTGCCAATATGACTGGTCATTGAACAGTGATACACATTTATATAACAAAACTTGAACATTAAATCTGTACTGATTATGAATGAGTTTGCCGATTTCATCGTCACCAAACCTATAACTAAATATTTGAACAAAACACTTCAATTTCTTAATATGCTCATACCATCCAAAATTATGAATCAA
The DNA here is from genome assembly GCA_946902985.2 of Meconema thalassinum. Taxonomy (NCBI): domain Eukaryota; kingdom Metazoa; phylum Arthropoda; class Insecta; order Orthoptera; family Tettigoniidae; genus Meconema; species Meconema thalassinum. The sequence goes on from OX336391.1 coordinate 224,358,684, forward strand.
CTGTTATGAAGGCTTTTCAACGTGGTAAGTGAAACTCCCTTTATACGATATAATAATTTTTACTGAAAAAACAATATTCCTCACTGTTACCAACATTAGAATTAATGATTGTTTTAAACAAAATATTAAGCAAAAGGTACATTTATTACTTAACTATTAAAGTTGAAGATTGGAAACTAAATACACTCAAAAGAGATTTCATGGCTGCAATCCAACCTAGAATCATGTTTCTAGTCATTTAAACATACTATTTGAAAAAAAATCTTTGAAAAGTTCAAAACTAAGGTATGTTTTCAAGCAAAGTATTTTCTCTCAAGTTGCATAAATACTGAAGCAGTTATTCTAGGTTAGATTAATATTCATACACATATGAAAATACTATGAATCTTTCAATTACAGTAGATCGATGCAGTATTCTCTGGGATAATGCACGATACCTTATTTGGATAAAAAATGGACGTAGTGGAAAATGACTGTGAAAGAAATGCCTGCCTGCAAATGTAATTGGTAGATGTTTGCCAAAAATTGACAAACGTCAAAAACCCACATCTCGGAAAATGCTGCGGTGGCCGAGAGCTCTAACGCACTACCTCGTGTCTCGCTGGCATCGGGAGAGCGTGGGTTCGAATCCCACCTCGGCCGTCCTGAAAATGGTTTTCGTGGTTTCCCATTTTCACTACCAGGCAAATGCCGGGACGGTTCCTATCAATAGGTCCATGGCCGATCCCTGACCCGTCCTGAAAAGAAAAATACATGGCCATTGGCTGCATTAATAAAATTATATTAACAGTTTTGTTCCAAACAAATGTCCTGTGATAATTCCAGTATATCACCACAACCTAAGTTAGCGCCATTTTATGAACCGTGTACATTACAATCACCTTGTAGGAGGTGATAACTATTTTGTGCATAAACAAGCTAGTCCAATGATATGGGTTTCGGCTTTATGTTAAGGCAGTTCTTTATGAAACTACATGGATTAACCAAGGAATAAACAGATTAGTTCGCTAATTCGAAGAGAAATTGCTTTCTTCCATAACCAAGGACAAACTAATTTTATTCCAAAATATTATCTACCTTGTACTTTTACCAAAACCCTTCAATACACTGGTTGGTTACATGGTCCAAACGTTATTGTCCATAGAAATTGATAGATAAGTATGACCAATGCATTGTGAGAGCAGGACTATCAAAGCTCATCAAGAAATGCTACATTATTGAACAAATCACTGCACCCACTATGTATTGCAGCCAGCTGTTAGGATTCAATTACCTAGTTCTAATTATGTCAGCTTGCCAAGAAAATAACATTCTCTGCCACATTATCTCAATGGTATAGCAGCGAAGGTTGCAGGTTTTATTCCAGTATGCGTAGAAGGCCAATTCTCTCATTCACATTTTGTACATAACATGGCCTAATAGTTGAAAGTCGCCTCGGTCATCAGTTCCGTCGTGGAAAACTAATTCTTGAAATAGCACAGTACGCAACGAGCCTATAATGGCAATAATTAAGTCTTAATTACCATTATAGGCGAGTTGCATACGACTGTTTATGTTCGACGATAATTATAACTATTTTATGTTCGAACATAAATATTTATCAATATCTGTCGAGATTTCGCCAGTTTTATGTAAAGAACAGAGCTCATGGGATGCAGAGAATACCTTGTATTTGACCAAGACTTCCTGGAATAACCCACTTTGACACTAGGCACGCAGTGAAATTTAAAATAGGAAGGCCATGGAAGTCAGCTCAGGTGCGATGCTATCCTTACCTAATTGGTCACACAACTGTTTCTTGAGCTCTGATTGCTGGGAGAAACTGTATCATAATGAAAACTTGCACTATAATGAGCCTCATTATAGTACAGTTTTCTGACATAATATTTACATTTCGCCATGGTCGAACATAAAAGTATATAATTCATCCCAGTTGGAATTTTTCTATTATTACCATCGTTATAAGCTAGTAACCAGAGACAATAAACTGTAGCAGAATGATCAGATATGTTGTGCACACGCCAACGATCGTGGCCAGAAGAGAGCGATTGATCGAGTAATACCCACAGGGGGTGAATTCAAGCTTCATATTCGACAGTTGCTTTGAGAAGTCCTTCAATTTTCCATTTTCTGAGTGAATTATCAGTAGGCGGTGAACAATATCATTTGTCTGTGAGGCTTCTTCAAGTGCACTCTGGCATGTTTCTACCAACATTACCAACTGAATAACTCCCGGCAATATTCTAAATACGTACGAAATTATGAGTGCCACGTCCAAATGAAAAGTGTTTCCCGATATTGCCATAAGCAAATGAAAAAGATTGGAAACACAGGTTATAGACAATTGTGCCACTTTTACCACTAAAATAAATCCATAAGCAGTATTAGCAGCCTTTGCAATATAATTCAAGTTCATGTGGGATCTACAGATAACATCTAAAGCTCTGATATTGGGGCAGTAATAGGGTCCAGAGTAAGACAGATCTCTTTCACTTACAATTGGTCGCTTAGGATGGGTTATGAGAACACTGCGCGAGGCATACAGGGCACACTCTCTGATGCATGCAACATTGCTAACGTTAAAAATTCTCAAAAGTTCGCTGTTAAGAATTTCATATTTGTGCTTGATCATAACCACGCATGTCATGTACTGAAGGAGTATAAGGAATGATATAATGCGAGCGACTGAGACGGCCAAAATGTCAAACGCCTCAAATGCAATTATTTCGCAAAATGTGTCACCCAAAAACAGTAATATTACTCCCAAGGATATCAGTGAAAACTTACGAACTTTTGTATACTTCAAATTACTTCTGAAATTCAAAGCATGATCTATATCCTCAAACAAATATAAAATTTCTCCAAGTTTTCTCCCATGTCTGCTGAGAATGGAAACAGCTGGTACAATGAGATTCATTAATGTAAATCCCAAATTGAGATAGAACGAGAATGTAACAGAGATGGCAAACACCCCATTGTTAATAATACTCTGATACACTATAAAACCCAGTATAGGGATTGCTACAATTACTAGAACAAGGAAAGAATAAACAGAAGCGTACATGGATTGCCGTAGCACTGGAAGACGAGTACATTCTGTGACGTAAACAAATGGTGCAACGCCGAACACTTTACAAACAATAAAGAGAGGTTTGAGGGCTGAGCTTAAATTCATGATTGATGTTGAACAGTTCAATACTAAATATAAAATCGCAGCATTCGAATATTCACCAGCGCTGTTATTCTGTAAGCTCTTTATTTTAATCCATTGTTTGGATTTCAATAGAGAACAACCGGAAACTTACTTGGATTAATACCACTAATAGAACAGAAGTGCATCTACAGTCCATTTGTACTGAGCTCTATCCAGTCCGCGGCTAGAATCGGCTTACTATGTGCTCCACCATAGAAAATATAGGATGTTCTGCGTGTGACTCATTCTTATAAATTCCTGGTGTTAGACGAAAATATTATCAATTCATATTAAATAATATGCTGTTAGAATCAAATTCTCACAACGTGACCATTCAAAAAAACAATTATCGTCAACATTTGTCATTTTCTTGTATTTTAAATATTTTCCATACGTTTTCTTGAACATTAATGAATAGAATCATTCAATGCAAGGTCTAAAATAACTGATTTTATCAGTTAGCATCCTATAAATTTTTTCACCTACCCCTCGAGAGAAGGACACACAGATGTAAGGTAATTTGAACATTTACCCAATCAAAACCAAAAACTTATGACAAAACCAAGGAAATCAGCGTCGAAATCCAGATAGTTCCTATGGATAAAGTAATGGGTGGTGGACTTCATATTATATAATACTATCGTTACGGCTCATAAATAGTGTGTAGGCCTATCAATCATGTTCCCTTGTCATTACTTACGGTGAAAATATCTCTCTTTTACAGTATATCTGCTGTCATGGTTGCAAACAGGGCGTTATTTGTCACTTTCTAACGCTAGAATACAGCGTTATATATAATTATATATATAAACTGCGTTATCGCCATAGATCGTTCAACAAATCGGTGGTAATCTTCGACGCTTCAGTGCGTTAGTCAGCAATCGACTGAAGCTTAACGCACACTTTGCACTACTACTTGGTGTGATCGAAACAATTTCCCATTCGAAAACCACGGAAGTGTTTATTACCAATAGCAAGTTAGATCCTTAAAATCTTTTCACAAACTAGAGATAAAAGTTTTGATTACATGACAAAACATGACCAGGAAACTCATAAATGGTGTGTATCAATTATGTTTCCTTGTTACTACATATGGTGAAAAAATATCTCTTTTACAGTATATCTGCTGTCATGGTTGCTAAAAGAGCGTTGTTTGTCACATTGCAACGCTATCACCCTTGATGCAGGTGGCACCGACGTATTAACAAGCTGTGACTAACAATAAGCTAGCAGTATCGTCAGTTCTGTTGAAATAAAAATGTCTGTCTCTCTGGTTGCAGAAAGTATAGTGACTGTACCGCTATTCACCCTTAATGCAGGTGGCATTGGAATACTGCGTATAAACAAGCTGTGAATAAGCTAGCAGTATCGTCAGTTCTGTTGAAATAAGTCTATCTCTTGTCCTGGTTGCAGGAATGTCTATACCTATACTATACTATACTATACCGCTATTCACCCTTAATTCAGGTGGCATTGGAATACTGCGTATTAACAAGCAGCTGTACCTCTATCCACCCTTAATGCAGGTGGCATTGGATACCGCGTATTAACATGCTGTGAATAAGCTAGCATATTGTCAGTTCTGTTGAAATAAGTCTATCTCTTGTCCTGGTTGCAGGAATGTCAGCTACTGCACTGCTCTTCACCCTTGATGCAGATGGTTCTGGAATATTTTCGAATTCACGAAGTCAGTTTGTAGCACATGCACATGTTCAAGCTGATAACATGTATCTGTTATCCTGGTTGTAATATCCTATGTCAAATGTATGAGATGCTTGATTATACCAGTAGGTGGTGCTGAAACACTTGGCCTTCGGTACAATTATCAGTTAACACGTTCGTAGTATAAACAAAATGAAATTTCATTCAATCAGATTTTCACTTTAACCAGATCTTCGTACAGTAATTTGATAGTAACTTAGGTACTGCACATATTGAAAAATATCGTAATTGACCTATTGCATTTAAGTGATGAGTTTAAACAATACATTTAGTGATTGATAATGCAATTATAGTGATTTAATTGTAAACGGCTACCACAAATTTCAAAAAGAATTTATTGCAAATGCAATTCAATGGTCTGTTTTATTTCGCATTCTTTTCTATGATATCTGTATTTGTTTTGAAATTTTAGCTGACTAATGTTCCACATCAAACATGGGCAGATGACCTTGCTGTTCCACCCATTAAAACAACAATAACTGACACTTCTAGTAAGTATACCAACAGTTAACTCGCCGACACAAGCTATGGCCACTGGGAGTAGTGTCCCATGATATAATCATTTGTTTACATAGTTGTGACCATAGCAACGGCGAGCACTAAATTATTCGCTGCTGAAATTCGTGCTACTCAAGATAGTTGCTTCAAACTCGTAGCACACCAGAGCAATTATCCACACCACAATACTTCGATGCAATTGTGCTGCTCTCCATTCTAATGTAACAGTTCATATTGAATTGTGCATGTTTTGTTTGGCCATTAAGCATTGCGTAATAACAAAAGCTACATCATCGTTCATCTTTGTAAATGCGAAAACCCTCACGTACGCTACTCAGTCACTCATCACTCATGTTTATTCGCCGCGTCGAGACAGTGCCCCTGGCTGCCCGGACAGGGAAACACGCCCAGTTCACGTCGTCGGCTCTGCCGGACAGGGGTAGCCAAAAGCTCCGAGATCATTAGTCATGCCGTAGCCCTAGAAAAGACAAGACTTACTGCACTTAGTGCTGTGCTGCACTGTATACTGTTGCCTGTTATAAGCAGTTAAGAACTTATTAATTACTTAATTAATTAAGTAAATACATAAACGACCAATAAATAAACCGCGCTGTAGCATGTAATCGTTAAGTCAGCCCGCTTCACATTGTCATTGTTCATTTTCATAGGTTAAGGTTAGTAGCATGGCCACCTCTTGCTGGTGGGCCATTGCAAGGAATTTAGTGTCTGAGCTAAAGGATCCTTTGTAGTGGTCCAGCAGTGAGGTAAGAGGGGGCCTTGCTCTATGAAGTTCCATATCTAGATAGATATTCTTTTTATGATTGTCTGTTGATTTTTTATTATTATTAGGAGACATGTTGAGATAGTGTGAAATCTGAGAGTATCTTCCTTGGTAGAGGGAAGTAAAAGAAGAAAGAGTATCTGTTTGTTCAGAGAAGAAAAGGAGTTATTATGAAAATATATGTTAATAAAGATTTCCTTTTGGTGTTTAACAACCACCACCCCGATAATTAGTACAGTTACAACATGTAGGCTATACACAGCACTGAAGTTGGCGTACGTTTAACAGGCACAGCTCTGTGCACCCCTTGCGGGCAGCCCTGCAATCACTTGTACAACAGTGTTTACTTCCACTATCTCGACTCGGCGATCATACTTAAGTTCCCCTACTTCTCCAATAGCTAAAGAGTTAGGATTTGGTAAGGTTGAACACACAAGTACTGATGTATAGGAAAGATCATGAGCACATAGGTTCTTAATATATTTATATATACTAGCATTACCCGTCGCGGCTTCGCCCGCGAATATTCTAGTTGTAAAGAGTACACTTAGCAAAATCTCAATCATGAATGCTATGACTGATTTATCCTTGGTATGAATAATCAGACTTTATCAATTCAGTTACTTGTGCAGTGGTTAGGGGTTTGTCATTCCTTCATAGGTATATCAGAGCAAATTTAGTTTTCTGGGAATATCACAGACACTGTTAATTTAAGGGCCTTTAAATGTGGTTTTCGGAGACCCTTTATAGTCGGGTAAAAAAGACCTTTCGTACCACACTCACACGTGAAAAATGCGTGAAAAAATTATAGAGTGCCCCTTGACCCCTTAAGCGCATTATACTGTATGTATTGATGAATTTTACAGCTTAATTTGGTTCAGTGATAACCTTATAACCGTCTGGAAACTTTCACAGTAATGTAATAATTGGAATTGCATTGCGTCTTACAGAAATAGATGGACCTGTGAGATTCTGTTACCATGGTTACCGTGTTGCATTCTTTCATTATTTCATTGTAAATATACATGTTTTAAGGTATTTATTTAATTGTGAGGCATTTAAAGAATAATAATAAGAATGTTATTGGTTTCACGTCCCTTTTAACTACACTGGCTTTTAGAGACGCCGGGGTGCCGGAATTTTGCCCCGAAGAGGATCCTTAACGAGCCAGTAAATCTACGGACACGGCTCCCTCGCATTTGCACACCCTCAAATGCCAGATGGCTGCGCCAGGATACGAACCTGCAACCTTGGGCCCAGCAAGCGAGAACGTTACCCCTGAGCCACGCAGCCAGCCATTTAAAGAGTAAGTGAGTGCGTTTCGCTTACGCATTGGGTTATGCTGAACCTGTAGGTACCCCATATGTGTAGGTTGGTGTTAATGGGACCTTATTTTCGGAATGGAATGGGACCTTAGCAGAATAGTATAGGGAGGGATTGTCCGTCTCACTGCGTAGTGGCTAGCATTCTTGGCTGACCCCGCTGAGGCCCGGGGTTCGATTCCCAGCTCTGCCAAGAAATTTAATTTTGGTCTGATGGCTGGAATGGAGTACACCCAGCCTCGTGAGTTAAAACTGAGAAGAGGTGGGTTCGATTTCCACCTCAACCATCCGTGTGGTTTTCCACTTCTACTTCAGGAAAATGCCGGGATGGTTCCTAATTTAATGTCACGGCCGTCTCCTTCCCGATGTGAATTACAGATACACACACTACACGAATACAGACATCAGAATAAGACAGGTTATCAGACAAATTCCACACACACAAGTACACGGGGATAAATAACACGATGTCGCAAAGCCCCTAATTAAACACAACAACTCGTATTAATATGGACATGTTTTGGGCTGGAGTGGTCTATCTGTGATTAGCATGGACTAAAAACTGACACGGATATCCGGGGGTTAGTTGGTTGGTTCCTTAGTTTAGGGGCTGCTAAAACGCGGCCATGTTGCCCGGTGTACTTTGGGTGTGTGTAGAACCTGTCTGATAGCCGGTGTTAATTGTGATGTCTGTATTAGTGTGTTATCTGCTTTCAATTCAAGTAAGGCCTGCAGATGATATTTTCAAGTAGTTCCTACTTTCGCTGCCAAATGCTACCGTCCACTACACCTAGCTGTGAACTTGGCTACTACTAGATGCCATCGCAACCAGCGCCTGGTGATGAACGTTGGAACTTAAGAGAATTATTCAAACCTAAATTACAAATTTTGCTTCACACAAATTTAGTTAGTGGAAGGTTCTTTTGCATGCCATAAATCTATGACGTGGGCCCGCCGGCTTTACTTCCCCTCCGAAAGAAGGCATACTCATTGATGTTTAACGCTCTTAAACGATCTGACGACTTCGGCCGGGTTTGAACCCGCGACCTTGGGCATAGACGCTCAGCATGCTACCAACTACGCCACGGAAGTCGACAAACCGGTGGTTAGTATTGTGCCCTTTTAGCAAGAAATATGCAAATCACAGTATGCCAGCATTGCTCAATTGGGGATTTTTCGGGGCTGCGGTAAGTTCTCCCACTCTGTGACTTACATATTTTGGATTAAATAGAGGATACACTTGCAAAAATAACAACAAAATCAACTCCTATTTTAACACATTTAATTAATCAAAATTATGGCGCTACAAACAATAAAACAAATAAACTACTGACCAATATCATTCTACTTGTTCAAAGTGAACAAGGAATAGCATAAGAATAAAACAAATATTCTCTTTAAAAAACATGGTTTTCTTTAAAACCAACAATTCACGATTATTTTCACTTCCATAAAGTACCTATCTTAAAGTTCCATATAACTACGAGCTTCTTTGGCTCGATACTTTCCCATAATAATGGTGTCATACTTTTGTACACCTCAAGAATTTATTTTTTTCTTTTCTTATCATCAAAACAAATATATAATTACATTTAAAATTACATGTTAATTATTCACTTCAATATTTGGGCATTTCACATATTCTCAGTATTTACCACCTCTCTCAAGTTTGCAAATTCACTACGGTGATCGGGAAACTATCTGTGTACTCCAGAGTTATAAAGATTACTTGACAAAGTCAAAAACTATGATTACTCCCGAAATCTAGTTATCTTCACAAAACTCGTGGATTCCTATTTCCATACAACATTACAATAGGGATTTTTAGCCTACTTTTCACATTTTGCAAAAATGAGGAAAAAGTAGACTTATGAGATCGGGCAAATGTCTGTCTGTCTGTCTGTCTGTCCTTCTGTCTGTCTGGCTGTGTGTGTGTGTCCCCCTATCAACTCCTAAACGGCTGCAGCAATCGAAACAAAATTTGGTAGGAGTAAAGATCTATACCTGAATATCTCACGGCCATATTTGAAAATGATGTCAATGCTACCAACTGCTAAAAAATCGCAATTGAAATTTGAGCTCCATGTTGGATATCTTGGAAAGTATGAATGGGAGCTATTTCAAAATTGGCACACGTACAGATCATAATATTTCAGTTTAATTTCCAGGAGGCTAAACATGGCAGTGTTGCCAAAATGATTATAAGCCTCCTGATAGGTCCAATTTTTAAATGCATATAACTTCTATACTATCAATTGGAATTCAACCAAATTTCGTATGTTGTATGTGTACATAACCAGATATGACTGAGCGTATTCTTCAGACCTACCAGGGCTGCCAACTGTTAATAAATGCTCCTAATTTATTTTATCCAAATACCAATATATCAGAAAGTATGCAAGCCGACAGCTTTAAACTATGCACACGTATAGTCCCTGACATTCTATATTAATTTGGAGTAACTTATATACGTCAGTGCTACCAACATGATTCTAAGCCTGCTGACAGGTCCAACTTTAAATACATGTAACTTCCATAATATCATTTGGATTTCAACCAAATTTTGTATGTGCTATGTGTACCATAACAGATATGACTATGCGTATTCTAAGGAGCAATCAGTGCTGCCAACTGTTAATATGTGCTGTCCCTATTTTTGTTACCCGAATATCAATATATCAGAAAGTATGCAAGCCAATAGCTCTAAAATTTGCACACGTATAGTACCTGGCATTCTAGACGAATTTGGAGTAACTAATATACGTCAGTGCTGCCAACATGATTCTAAGCCTGCTGATAGGTCCAATTTTAAAATGCATGTAACTTCTATACTAACTAATGGATTTCATTCAAAATTGGCACAACAATAGATCATATTATTTCAGATTATTTCTGACCAATACACGCATGACATTGTTGCCAACATGATTTTACGCGCGCTGTTAGATCCAATGTTTAACTGCATGTAACGTCCATGCTATTCATTGGACTTCAACCAAATTTTGTATTTTGTACCTTAACAGACGGAACTAAGAATATATTCAGTCATCAGGGCTGCCAACTGTAGTACTCTATTAGGATACATTATGCCAGGTATACAGTATTTCGAACTAATTGGAAATTTTGATATTAGCAACTTAATTTCGTCATTATTCTAGATAGGTTCATATTCTGTAGAATAATCATTGGCATGAAAAGTAGGCTGTATAGTTCTTCACGGAACTTCTTGTTTTTAACATTTTATTGTGTTAGGGGGACGGTAACCTTCTTGTCATTTGGGGTCCAATTTTAGCCTACTTTTCACATTTTGCAAAAATGAGGAAAAAGTAGACTTATGAGATCGATCCGGGAAAATGTGTGTCTGTCTGTCTGTCCGCATGTCTGTCTGTCTGTCCTTCTGTCTGTCTGTCTGGCTGTGTGTGTGTCCCCCCCTATCAACTCCTAAACGGCTGGATCAATCAAAACCAAATTTAGTATGAGTAAAGATGTGCACCGGAATATCTCACGTCCATATTTGAAAATGATGTCAGTGCTACCAACTGCTGAAAAAACGCACTAGAAATTTGAGCTCCATGTTGGATATCTTGCAAGATATGCATGGGAGCTATTCCGTAATTGGCACACATGTTGATAGGACTATTTCAGTTTAATTTCCAGGAGGCCAACCAAGACAGTGTTGCCAAAATAATTTTAAGCCTTCTGATAAGTCCAATGTTTAAATGCATATAACTTCTACATTACAAATTGGATATCAACCAAATTTTGTATGTAATATCTGTACATAAACAGATATTACTGAGTGTATTCTTAACAGCCACCAGGGCTGCCAACTGTTAATAATTGCTCTCTCAACTTTTTTAAATCCAAATACCAATATATCAGAAAGTATGCAATCCGTTCGTATGCAATCCAACAGCTTTAAACTATGCACACGTATATTCTGACATTTTAGATTAATTTGTAGTAACTTATATACGTCAGTTCTACCAAAATGATTATAAGCCTGCTGATAGTACCAATTTTTAAATACAAGTAACTTCTATACTATCAGTTGGATTTCAACCAAATTTCGTATGTGCTATGTGTACCATAACAGATATGACTATAAGTATTGTTAAGAGCAATCAGGGCTGCCAACTGTTAATAAATGCTGTCTATATTCTTTTTACCCAAATATCAATATATCAGAAAGTATGCAAGCCAACAGCTCTATATTTTGCACACGTATAGCACCTGACATTCTAGATTAATTTGGAGTAATTAATACAATGCAGTGCTGCCAACATGGTTCTATGCCTGCTGATGTGTCCAATTTTAAAATACATGTAACTTCTATACTAACAAATGGATTTCATCCAAAATTGGCACAACAAGATATCATAATATTTCAGATTATTTCTGACCAGCACACGCATGAAATTGTTGGCAACATGCTTTTACGCGTGCTGATAGATCCAGTGTCTAACTGCATGTAACGTCCATTGGACTTCAACCAAATTTTTTATTCTGTACCTTAAGAGATGGAACTAAGAATATATTCAGTTACCAGGGCTGCCAACTGTAGTGCTCTATTAGGCTACATTATACCAGGTATATTTTGAACTAATTAGATATTTCGATATTACCAACTTAATTTCGTCATTATTCTAGATAGGTTCATATTCTGTAGAATAATCATTGGCATGAAAAGTGGGCTGTATAGTTCTTCACGGAACTTCTTGTTATTTAATTCATTTGTCTTATAAGACCATTATCACATAAGAAAACTACGATCTGAACTGGCAAGCGATAATATCAATCTACAAGGACCTCGGTTCAACGCCCGGGTCATTAACAACTTTAAACACTCACGGTGTATTTAGCACTTCTTACAATACGGTATTTACCCACCCTCGTACTATGAGGGTCAGGCCATTATACTCGAGCGAGATTTATGACAGGGAGAGCGGCTCCCTGCCTAGCCTACAGTTGGAGCTCTCTTCAATGCTTTTAAAACAAACCTTCATTTTCATTTTCAGTTCTTTGGGGAGACATGGCATTCTACCCCTCGTTTCACTTTCAACAATATTATTGGCTCATAAACCACTCTCGTAACCTTGGCATTTATTAATTATGACGGGTCCTCGTTGATTGGGAAGAGTAATACACATTCGACGACGAATAATAAAGGGGCTTTAACAACAAGAGGATTCTATGTTCGAATCTCTTAACATGCCTCGGGAACCATTTCCACATTGGAGGACTTATACAAGACGCGATTTAAAGTCGGCCGTGGCCTACATGACATACGCTCAATAATACCATACATTTGCTCCCTTTTATATAATAACACACACATGGCCTCGTGATCTACGTCACAATTAGAGGACTTACAACATATCTCAATTCAATACAATCAACTACCCCTCATAAGTAATTTACCAAGTACATTTAAATTCTACGCATTCCTAGCGTGACTTTTATTTAATTGCGTTCCATTGCGCTACACATTACTTTACGGCCGAATGTCTTCCAAAGAACTGATAAATTTCATAGTAACAATTGATACATATCTCAATTCTTATATTAATCTTTTCCGTTGACAATAAATCGCTCCATTTTTAAGAACATGCATTCACATCATGTCTTATACATTTGTTAAGGCTCCAACGCTCTATATTCTTATATCATTCAATTTAATCTTTATTTAGATTTCTTTACCTTGTTATTCACATCATGTCTTCATTCCTTACAAAAGCTCAAAAGCTATTTCTTTCATATAATTCAAATTTACCTTTATGTAAATATCTTTGTTATAATTATTATTATTACGCTTTCTTTTATAACATTCGTCAAATACACTGACATTTTATTCCATGCATTTCCTCTACAGGATTTATTATTTCACATAATTATTTATTATTTCTTAAAACTTTATTTTTGTTCAGATCGCGTTCTTATTTAGTTATTATTTATTTAAAAGCATCCCTTTTATTCAAAACTCCGGTGGAATTGTACACGAAAATTTCCCGACACCCAAAACATAATGAAAATCTTTACTCACATGTCTAAGGTCGTTTTCTGACCTTTATTCTCGTTCGATGTGTCATTTTGGCCCACCTTCTTGACTTACTCCATATTGTACAAACTCATCTCATGTACATACATTTCTTGACACATATTCAATACATTTAACACTGACAACATTTTTAATACACTGGTGTATCCGTTTTGAACACACAATAAAACACTAAAAAATATATTACTTTTAACACACACTCTTGATATATTTACACTTCACAACTTTTGATCACTAGGCCGTCTTTTTCTAGCCTATCACACGTGACCTCTTAATCTCCCGTCTCCAAGGGTGAAATTTATTCAATGTGGGCTTCCTATCCTGCAGAATACGAAAGTCTCGAATCATCTACTGCTTCCCTGGAATAGCAATTCTTCGAATCCCGTTCCTGATGATCGGCTATTTCTCTAGCTTGAACGGCTCCCCTTTTAGATCTGATTTATCGATCCTAGCGAAAGTCTGTTCTGATCAAGGTCCCCTCGATAACCTATCGGTGACCTATGGATTTTTTAACAACTAATACTTCTCGAGTCTTAGTGCATTAGAATAGTTCGTCTGCTTTCTTGAAAACAATGTCTATAGTTTCCGTTCTTCTTTGTTTATTTGGTTCTCGCACTTCTAATTTTCTGAAATCCGTTGCGAACCTTACTCTGTTTTTCCCTGTTCGGGTTCTTTAAAATTGATAAACTGTTTATCTCGCTGTTCCGGTACTTCCGTACGTTATGATACTTTTGGTCGTTTACTGAAAGGCCTATCGCCTGAATCCTAAGTTCGCAGCCTGCTTTGACTGTATTTTTGGAACTTTTACGGTAAACTTTGCCCTGTCGGACCTAAATCCTGTAACTAGGATTTTCCTAATTTTTCAACACGGCGATACTTTAATACTTCTTCTTTGCAACTCCTTATGGAGGCACGCAAGTTACTGATACTTCGACGCCCGTGACTGTCGGATATTAATTCTGCGGTGTAATACAGCGTTTCTCCCCTCAAGGAGTACTGGTAAACTGCCTTCGATGTCTGATACAGCGTAACGCCTCCCTGGGCTATCGTAGACTGCATGTACTGATACAGCGTGACGTTCCCCTCACGGGCTCTGGAATACTGCATGAACTGATACAGCGTAACGCCTCCCTGGGCTATCGTAGACTGCATGTACTGATACAGCGTGACGTTCCCCTCACGGGCTCTGGAATACTGCATGAACTGATACAGCGTAACGCCTCCCTGGGCTATCGTAGACTGCATGTTTGGCTTGGTGAGGCCAGGAGTTTTATACCTTTTAGTCCAAAAAAGATAAAATCCTAGTCCTTTTCGTGACCAACTTTTGAACTAATTGTCGCACAATTATAAAAATTATATCTCCAGAAAGCTCGTCTTCCAAACGTAAAATAATCTTCCTGTGCATGGAAATCGATCGTGCATTTCCGAGATATTAATTAATTTTTAGTCTTCAACTTGTGTGGGTGGTGCTGTTCATTTTTAATTCTCCCACTCCTTGGGTCCCGGTGAATTCCCAATGACGTATGCTGCATTTGCACTTTTCTCCTGGACTATTATTAAAGGGTTTTTCTTTACACAAAAATCTCTAATCCAAAATGATTCACCGTACTGTATCTGTTTACTTATTTTTATACTCGTAAACGGGTTAAATTTAATTATTCTTGTTCTGACTCAGCAGCGAGGTTGCCGTTTTCCTGCAACGTAAGAGCAATTTCCGAGTCAAGCTTCTTCGTCTTACAGTCCAAACTTTCCACTAGTTCTATTAATATCCATGACTGGCTCCTTATAAATGTCAAGAGGCATGAGCTCATCTTAGGAACACCTGGCCCTAGCGCTTGCACAATGTTAGGCTAGAATCCTGGCTTGAAATCTCTCTCCGTTCCCTTAGAGACTGTATGATACTTTCATTCCTTTCACAAAATACATGGATTCGACCCCTCTTGAAGCCTATGGTACATGGGTTCAGTATGGTAACATGTGTTCGTATGCATTTTAGTTCAGTAGAGACGTCTATATGTTGTTAGAGAAAGCATCTTTGTCTGTTAACCTGTCCTATTATGGTATCTGTAGTGGTGTGTGTAGGCTATTTGTAATTCAGGTGAGGATTGGAAAGGAGGCGGCCGTGGTCTTAAGTTAGTAACCATCCCGGTAATTGCCTGGAGTGGGAGTGGGAAACCACAGAAAAACACTTCCAGGATGGCTGAGGTGGTTATTGAACTCACCTCTTCTAAGTTTTTCCACACGAGGCTGAGTGTACTCCGTTCCTGAATACAGACCAGAATTAAATATCTTGGCTGAGCCGGGAATCAAACTCGGCACTCCGGGGCGACTGACAAGAACGATAGCCGCGACACCAGGAAGTGGGTGGTTTGATTTCCACCTCAGCCATCCTTGAAGTGGTTTTCCGCGATCTCACACTTCTACTCCGGCAAACGCATGGATGGTACAGTGCCTAATTTAAAACAAAAATCTCCTTCTTATCATTCTCATCACGATTACATGTATTGTACACTCACTTCAACAGACACCACAGGAATATGAGTTAGCAGATGAATTCCATACACATCAGCTCACGAAGATGATGATCATGATTTTATACGCCGCTAAATGATACGAAGCACTCTCTCTTCTCTTTCTTTCTTTCTTTCTTTCTTTCTTTCTTTCTTTCTTTCTGTTTAATTACCTTTCTTTCTTTCTTTCTTTCTTTCTTTCTTTCTTTCTATCTTCATTTCTTTCATTCTTTTATACCTTCGATATTTTGTTCTTGCTTTCTTGCTAACTTTCATACTTCTTTTCTTTCGTTCTTTCTTCCTCTCTAACTTTCTTCCTTTTTCTTTCATTCTTTCTTTCGTTCGTTTATTTTCTTTCTTTTACGAGCCCATTGCTATATTATTTTCTTTCTTTGTTTCTATCTTGCTTTCTATCTTTCTTTCTTTCCTTTTCTCTCTCTTTCGTTCTTTTTAAATATCTTACATTCATTCAATCATTCATTCTTTCATTCTTTTATTTAATTTTTAATTTTTTCTTTCGTCTTTCGTTCATTCTTTCTATATTTCCTTCTGTCTTACCTCCTATCTTTCTTTTTTATTACATTTCATTCTTCTTTTATAACTTTCATCCTTTATCTTTCGTTCTTTCCTTCTTTATTTTACGAGCCCATTGTTATATTATATTCTTTCTTTGTTTCTTGCTTTCTATCTTTCTTTCTTTCTTTCTTTCTTCCTTTCTTTCCTTCTTTCTTTCCTTTTCTCTTTAGTTCGTTCTTTTTTGTACTTCTTTCATTCATTCATTTTTTCATTCATTTTTTTCTTATTTTTTTCTTTCGTCTTTCGTTCTTTCTTTCTTTCTTACTTTCTTACTTTATATCTTTCTTTCTATCTTTCTTATTACCTTTCTTTCTCCTTTTCTAACTTTCATCCTTTTTCTTTCGTTCTTTCTTTCGTTCTTTTCTTCTTTCTTTTATGAGGGCGTGGTGGCTCAGCGGTCCAGCTGTATGCCTCTCACCAAGGCGGCCCGGGTTCGATTCCCGGTCAATGCATGTGAGATTTTCGAAGTGAAATGCCATGTCCTGTGGTTCGGATTCCACGTAAAAAGGAGGTCCCGTGGCTCATGATCTCGCGATAAACGGTCACGTTAAACTACAAGCTTCCTTCCTTCCTTCTTTCTTTTACGAGCCCATTGTTATATTATTTTCTTTCTTTGTTTCTTTTTTTCGTTCATTCCTTTTTCCTTTCGTTCTTCTTTTCTTTCCTTCTTTTTTCCCTTTGTCTTTCATTCTTTCGTTTGATATTTCTTCTTTTTTCCCTTTGTCTTTCATTCTTTCGTTTGTTATTTCTTCTTTCGTTTTATCTTTCTTTCTTGATGTTTTTTTTTCTTTATAGCCTCCTTGCTTAGGCGGCAGCATGCCGGCCTCTCACCGCTCGGTCCGTGGTTCAAATCCCAGTCATTCCATGTGAGATTTATGCTGGACAAAGCGGAGGCAGGCAGGTTTTTCTCCGGGTATTCCGGTTTTCCCCTGTCACAAATTTCATTCCAGCATCACTCGCCACTATCATTTCATTTCATCTGCCATTCATTTAATCATTGCCGTAGGGGAGTGCGACAGGCTTCGGCAGCCGTTAATATCCTCGCCGCAAGATGGAGGCTTCATTCATTCCATTCCCTGACTCGGTCGGTCGACTGGAAGCAGGCTGTGGATTTTCTTGATGTTTTCTTTCGTTCCTTCTTTCATTCTATTTTTCCTTCTTTGTTTGTTTGTTTCTTACTTTTTCTTTCGTTCTGCCTTTCTTTCTTTCTTTCTTTCTTTCTTTCTTTCTTTTGCGAACCCATTGGCTTGTTTTATACCATTCCTATTTTCCATTTCTTTGTCCGTAAAAGCATTGCTACTGCTATACGAATGAATGAATTCGAATGTAATCCAAGAAGGCATTTAGGATTTTTTTTTTTTAATTCAGGGCTGTCATTGCTGCCACCTAAGCTGAAGAGAAGAAAGAAATTGTAACTCTTGAGTGATAAAGACTTTTGTCCAGAATACCAGAGCAATAAATCAGGCAGAGGACGGCCCGTTCCCACACGTATTATAGGGTAATGGCGAGCACATCCGCTGGGTCGTTCGCTCGAGGGAACCTGCAATTGACAGTCTGCCAAACGGCCGTAGTGGCGAGCGTTTCCTTCTACTTGGTCAATCCTCTCTGATACTAGACAAATTCAACTTCAGCTACGGAGAAGGTAAAAGGGATGGTACAGCAAGACTGCCGTAGGTCAATTACATATTCTTAGTGGCAAAGCGTAGGACTGTTTTTATGTTAAGTAAGTTCCGGTTTACTTAAGTTCAAAAACTAATGCAAAAGCGTAATTACAAAAATTAATATTTTCTCTACTTCTTCTTTAATCGTATCGGCCTAGTAAGGACCACGTTATTTCAACTGTCTTCTCTGGGCGTTTGCCTTTGGTGTTGCTCTTTCGTCCACATATTTCCCGTCTTCAACTTTGTTTTTTCTTTAAAACCCTGAGTGGTCGTTTAGTTTCTTCCTAAGGGTGTTGCGTTCTTGAATTTGTCTCTATTATTATTATTATTAATATTGTTATATGTATTCGTTACGCCCAACTATGGACCACGTTTGACAGTTTTTACATTATGCTTAGTCTTCACTCACTGCTAATATCTCTTCATTCTCTCTCCCACTTCCTTCTTCTGTTCCTCCGTGTGAGATCTTCCTGTCCTCACTGACAACTCCCCTGTCTCCTAGACACCTGTTAACTCCTTAACCAGTCGTTTAAATCGCTCTATGTCCATCATGTCTTCTTCTTTCACCCCCATCCGATCCAAGTCCGATCTCACTTCCCGTAACCATCACAAACTTTTCCTTGGACACAGTTCATCGGCACAATTTCGGTGGGTTTACACAAGAAGCTTTGCTTGTACTCAATCAGTATTCAATATTTTCCTCTCCAGTATTCCTGTCCTCTGTATTTTCTGATAGATGTTGAATGGTAAATTCAGTTGGCGTAGAGCTGTTTTGGTATTACTCCTGTGGCTGAGATTACAATTGGGATGACAGTGACTGTTTTTATCAAAGGCGTTTTCTGTCGCCAAGTCTATGTTTCTGCTGCATTTTTCGTGCGTCTTAGTTCTGATGTTGTGGGAATTAAGTACTGCCATGCTTATGACACATGTGTTCTTGTGCACTTTGTCTATGGCAATGAGGCTATTGTTGTGTCCACACCTGATGGCACGGGCTTTAGCCATAGGCCGATCAGGTGTTCTCAAGATCAAGTAACAGGTTCATTATAGTATCCTTACCACTAGCTTCTGATAGCGATTACAGCACACCCCTACTACATAAGGGAATGAGAGTGGGGGGAGATTCAGGAATCAAGGAATGCTCCCCAATGAAAGATATTGAAAGCTTAACTCCCAGTTTATTCCTTAAGAGAGTAAAGGAATCCTCCACATGGATACAAGGAATGAATTGATTAAAATGAATGTAATAGAAACTTCGGTTCTCACCTGCTTCACTAGCTGTGGTGCTCCCAAAGTACTGGCTGAAATCCGTGCCCATTGGTGAACGAGCATTTGACGACCCAACTTGCCTGATATCCCGATCGGCTGGCAAACGACCTCTCACTCTCCGACTTTTACTCTTATTGGTCGGTTGTTCCTTCGCATTTGTCCGTCGTTCCTGGGCAATAGTCACCTGTTCTTTAGCAATTGTCAGGCAGTGTACACACATTGGAATTCCTCTGTCATCACCAAGAAGGCAATAGCTGCCAACATGACAATAGTGTTATGTCCTGACCAATGAGAGTAAAAGGCACTGGAGAGGGTGGGACGTGTTATCTGCAGAGAAAAGGAACAGACATATCACTCCTCGTCAGATAGCTGCAGACCTTGCAACCACTACCGATACATGTGTATCTGCCAGAACCATTTCATGGCGATTACCTTAGGCTCTTTGTATGATCGGAAACCTGTTAAATGCATCCCACTTCAACCACGTCATCGTCGAACAAGAGTTAGTTGGTGTAAGGAACATGTTGGTTGGGGTCAGCAACAGTGGTCCATAGTGATGTCCTCCGACGAATTCCGCTTCACGGTGACAAGTGATTCTGGCCACCAGTTAGTGTGGAGAGAGGGGATGAGATAAGTCTTGACCACGTTCGTCTCTTTAGGGGTGCGGAGATCCAGACTTTCTGTTTATGGATGGTAATGCCAGCCCACACAGGACCACTAAAGTAGCGGACACACTTAAAAGTGAAAATATTGATCGTATGGAATGGCCTGCGTACTCCCAGGACTTGAATCCTATTGAGCATGCCTGGGATGCTCTTGGAAGACGTGTTTCTCAACATACACCCCCTTCCCGAATCGTGCAAGTCCTTAAAATCGCCTTGAGAGAGGAGTGGGAAAATATCCCCCACGGACACCTCAACAGTTTAGTAGACAGCATTGATAACAGGTGCACAATGTGCATTTGTGTCCGAGGAGGGCATATTCCTTACTGAGAGTCTGTTATCGACCTTTATTTTGTGAGTCGGAACTGTTTCCAACAAGAACGTCATGTAATGATTTCTCTATATCTGTTATCCTGCTTTCCCATGAGGTGAAATCTGTACTAATTTTCGTTATAAATATACCACTCCACCTCTACTACGTATGTACCGTGTTGCATGTCTTCCATCCTTGCCTGTGAATATTCCTTTCTACCAATGTCTCTGTTCCTTAGCAATTGTCAGGCATTGTATTTCTAATGACTCATTTCCTGTTATGGGTTGTGGTTAATATTCCAAGTATGGCTCTGCATCTATTGGTAGTTGACACTGCGTGCATAGTTCTTGGTAGATGATCTTAGCTACATTATCATGTCCACGTACGCAAGTACTGGTCATACTGTAAGTATGTGATCGATGGTTTGAGTTTTGTTTCGGCACTTTCGGCATGAATATGTTGATGTTTTGTCTTTGATGATGTACCTTCTGAAGTTACGGGTTTCAATGACACTGTCCTGAATGGTCATCATAAATCCTCCTGTTTCTAGATGTAGGACATTTGTAGTTAACCAGGTGTAACCTGCTTGTTTGTCTGTTTCTGGGGAACTGAGTATATGATAGTATTTGATGGGAATCCGCCTGTTCAGCCATTCATGGTGCATATTAATACTGATGTCAAATTGGCAGGTGAAATGCTAAAGGAAGTAGAAGACTTCTGCTACTAAAGAAGCAAAATAACCAGTGATGGACGAAGCAAAGAAGATATAAAAGGTAGGTTGGCTCAGGCAAGGAAAGCGTTTCTACAGAAAACAAATCTGTTGTCATCAAATATAGATTTAGGTATTGGAAAGTCATTTTTGAAAGACTCTATCGGGAGCGTGGCGTACTATGGAAGTGAAATATAGAGGCGTATGAAGTGGGGTGTTACAGGAGAATGATGAAGATCAGATGGGTAGATAGAGTAACAAATGAAGAGGTATTAAGATGAGTGGGAGAGGAGAGATGTTTCTGGTGACTGCTAATGAAGAGAAGAGATAGGTTGGTAGAACGCATACTAAAACGAGACCCAGGAATAGCAAACTTAGTTGTGGAAAAAAAAGGGTCAAAGGCAAGAACTGTAGGGGGAGACCAAGGTTAAAAGAAAATTAGAGTGCCATATCCCCTCCAGGGACGTAGGCGACCTGACGAGGCATCCCGAGCTGGAGATTGCGTGCGGTAAGGTGGCCAGTTCCTTTCCACTCCTTCTCCTGCCATAGCATATCGGCAGGTTCCCATTTTGTAACACGAGGCTGGGAGACCCTGTACCAGACCATACCAAGACTTTTAATTTCTTGGCCGAGCCGGGGATCGTACCCGGTATCTAGAGGGTTGACAGCCAACAATGTTAGCCACTGCGCCACGAGGTGGTCAGACCAAGGTTAGAATATGTTAAATAGATTGCCTCTCATGTAAGGTGTGGTAGCTATGTAGATATAAACTATTAGCTCAGGACAGGGAGGCATAGAGAGCTGCATCAAACCAGTCAAAAGACTGAAGGCTCAAACGACAACATTAATATCTTTATTTCAGTTTCTAGCTCTTCAGCGAGACCCTGTTGATTCAGATATAGTGGCGTTTAATCTCGTCAATTTATCTATCACGTTGTGGAGATGTGAATCAATATAATTTGCTTTTGGCTAATTTCCCTTCCTGCCAGAATCGAGAACAAATTCATACTACCCGAAACGTTGCAGAAAGTTTGGACCATGTTCGATAACCTTTTATTCAAATCAACAATATGTTTGGACCAGTAATGGCTTTGACGTACGCAGGTTGCCCGAACACACTCCAATCCCTTTGCTTCATAACTTGTATTAGTTATGATCACTATTATAATTGGGCAATCAGTGATCATAACTACTGTTGTTATTGTTGATTCATTTAAGGGCTTTGCGACATCATGGTCGTGTAGCCCCGTGTACTTGGGTGTGTGTGGAATTTGTCTGATTTTTATTATGATGGCTGTATTAGTGTGTGAAGTTGTGAATCAAAGGAGGATTGGGAAGGAGGCGGCCGTGACCTTCGCATTAGGAATCATCCCGTCATTCCCCTGGAATAGAAGTGAAAACCTACGGGAAATCACTTCCAGAATAGCTGAGGTAGGAATCGAACCCGGGCCTCCGTGGTGATAGCCAAGAGTGCTAGGCAGTAAGCAACGAGGCGGACTAGCCAGAACTACCGCATGTATTTTTTTCCAGAAGTGACTATTTACTTACCTGGAACTGTATGTTAATGTGAAGCTGCACTGTTATTGGGGCGCACACAGAGCCCTGTTGTCTACCACCAACAAATACATATGATGATGACATTTTCGTTTTAAGGGGCCCAACATCTGGGTTATCGGCCCCTAATGGTTTGGTGATTGTGAAAATGATTGTGGAATTAAACTAGAACTAAAACTAATTACTATGAGAAGAAATGGAAAACACAAAGAAGAATAAGGTAAATAAGGGACAGGAGAAAATGAAATGCCCTGAACCCTTGAGGATTGAGGGACTTGGAAAGAAGGAGAGCCATGAAAGGCAGATAGGAAAGAGAGAGAGAGAGAAAGTCCGCCCCCGAGGCAATGGGAGAAGGGAAAAAACACGGACCCAGCTCAGGAATCCCTTAGGGTCGCCAACTCCCGAACTCACCAGCCGTGAGCCCTTGAGGGTGTAGCACTATCCAGGGTGTACCATAAGTGGTGGAGCTACACACACCTTGCCTCCCTAAGGGCCTTGAGTAGAAGGCAGGAGATATCAAGAAGAGAAGGCGTGACCCCTCGAAGAATGAGGGATCAGTAAAGATGAGACAAGCGGCAATTAAGGCGAGAAAGTGAAAGACTCCCTAGGCCTCGGATACAAGAGTTGACCAAGGGAGGTCGACAGGAAAGATGATAGAGAAGAGACTGGCACAAGTAAGTGGAAGCAATGCTCGACAGCTGGGGTCCCGTGGTCGCAAATAAATTAAAACAAGTAGTTCCGTGAAGAACTATACAGCCTATTTTCACATATTCTACTTAGGGCCTATGTTAACTTCCACTATCAACATACAAAATTTCAGTTTGATTGCTGTAATAGATTCGTAGATATTGAGAACCGACTAAATATTTCGGATGGTCGCCATGTTGGATTTTATATATTGTGCCCTTGTATATAACAGCGTCGTATATACGAGAATCAAACTTCGGGGGGCGTTCAGTCCGGGTATGCTTTCACTAGAGCCCAAATACCAGACGGCTGCTTACAAATACAAGGACCATATGCAAAACTACAAACAAGAAATGAGTGAAAAACAAATAAAATTACCACCATTTAATAACTGAATAAAAACAACAAAACATAAAAAATATAACATAAACAAAGTCCACCCTGAACTTTACTCCCACTGTACAAGAATTCACACAGATCTGAGTGGCCTAGAAAGGTCCACTCCAAAGAATTAAAATTGTGGATCAAAATTCCACTTGTCTGATTAATATGTATGCACGCGTATAACTACGCTAGAGAAGAAATAAATACTTTTGATGGAGATTTGGAAGGAAGCTTGTAGTTTAACGTGACCGTTAATCTTGAGATCATGAGCCACGGGACCTCCTTTTTACGTGGAATCCGAACCACAGGACATGGCATTTCACTTCGAAAATCTCACATGCATTGACCGGGAATCGAACCCGGACCGCCTTGGTGAGAGGCATACAGCTAGACCGCTGAGCCACCACGCCCCCCTGATGGAGATTTGCTCACAGATGGAACAGCCAATATGCTTGCAAACCCCCATACTGCAAACCATTATTATGGCTTTATGGGACACACTCGTAGAATAACATACCAACAATTATAATTTTACTGACACACGCAACCATTTAAAATTTATAAACTAATTGATCTCCATCGAGATCGCAGTGAGTCAGGAAACTCCCAGCAAAACAGAAGCTTGCCCAATGGCTCATATTGCTCAACACATACATGACAACAACGTGACCGAACATCGAGACCACCCGAGGTCAATGAACATGACAATAAATAAACAAGAAATAAGATGCCTAAAACCCGATGATATTTACATGAAATAAAAGCATGGATAAGCTAACACGCTGGGACTCGATCAATCAAGACGCGAACAGCACCCATTTACCGATTACAATTCTTTTATCATTAAACAGGCTTTATTTTAATATATAAGATAAACAATTACGAAGAACGGAGACCTGGTCCGTGAATACTAATGAGCACAGCTTGCTCCTTATCTGATGGAGTGCGCCGGGTAGAAATACCTTCACTTACCACTCATTAACGTCTGTGTTCAAAACCAGCCCTCCTTGTCGAAGCTTTGAGTCATGCTATTTATAACAAGAGACTAGACAGTCCCGTTACGCCACCTGTTAATCGCGACACAAAATTTCACACACTTCTGCCAATTCCAAAGAATTGCAAGAACATCGTAAAAGGGGATTCCAACATTTTCCTCGCAAGGATTAAATGCTTAACCTGGACATAGCTTCAGACAGAACCAGGGTTCCCGAAAACTCCTATCCCATAAAACATATATTTGCAGACTCAACAAAGCATTTAGGGCAGAACACAACACAAATCTACCACGGGCCGACACTCCAATCAAATATCATAGATTTTGTGTACCAGAACACTAAAAGAGAAACTTCATCAACAAATAAAGTCATTGGGCATATGACCCCTCACTTAACAAAAATGCAACAAACGGCAATTAACACACAAGCCTGTGTAACAATAAAAATCTATACAATAAAAAGATTTTCCACCAATTCTATTATCTACTCTAGTTAATTCAGTTTCGCTTCTGTTATGATATCGGTTCCCAATTTGCGTCGCTTAGCCGCGCATTTTACGGTAGCGACACGCACTCGAGTACGCTTGCCCCGTGTACTTGACATCAACAAAAAAAATCTTCACACAGATAGAATACATGCCACGTTGCTCAAGAACTAAACTAAAGTGTGTCAATACCACCAACCAACTACAATAAAACACGAAGACAAAAATAAAATAAAATATTTACACAAAATAATATCTTCCCACAAAACCATAACCAGTTTGTCAAATAATAAATTATTTCAGTACTCATTCCTCTTTCTGCGTCGTCTCATCGAACATCGCCTGACATTCTCTCTCCAAAGTGTTTAGCTCATCTCAGACCACATGGAGCCGTAGAAACGTTGGTTCGATGTCTTTCTCTGGGTCTGGAGTTCCATCTTGACGTTGAATAAAAATAAAATGTTATTTATAGTCACACGTAATTTTCTATCTAAATTTTGCCAATAGTTACTTTATTCACCATTTGTCTAGTGCAAAATTAAACGTAGACTTTCCCTAATAGTTGTAGTCGTGGGAGACTACTAAAATCTTACCGATACACAAATTTCACACTCAGCTGTGCGCACACAACTTTATTATAATGTTTTCAATAATTACCCTATCTCTGATAAATTTAACACAGTATATCTTCACGGTATGGAAAAGAATAAGTGATCACCTCACGGTGTCACCAAGAATCAACCTCGTCGTCACTCAGACGACAGTATTTATGTGAATTTAGCAAAAGGACGGAGGGAGAGGGAAATCTATCACTAACTTCTATAATAATGCGACTATTGGCATGCAACAGGTATCAAACAGTTTGAAATATTATACAGGTCACAATGGGGCTATCGTGCTCTGGAATCGATCATAGATTTCGTTAATCCAATCTTTCCCGCTTTCAACTTCAAGCCGGCGTCAGACGCTCCCTTGGCGCTAAAATTGGTGACCCTCTCTGATTGGTAGTTCATGACGTCAATGTCGCAGTTTAGAACAGAAGCCTCTGTCCTATGATTGGTTGAAAGTTCCTCTCATCTCTCTCATCCAGCAACTATCTTACTCGTAACGCTAGGGTGACAAAGAAATTACGGTCTGAAATGAGTCAGGACCCCAACACACCTTTGTCTGATAAAGTGTCTGTCAAACATTCCGATCTCGTCACTCCTCTGTTTCAGGACTGGGCACGTTCAAACGTACTGTCTCCACATAAGCTTGACATTTCGCAATCCAGTCTGGCCTTCCTGTATGATTCTGGCAGTAAAATCAGAATATAATGAAATGAATAATTAGAATCATTAATATGCGTAGCTTATTAAGGGTTCAATATGTAGGTCCTAGAGTTATGTATTGTTACATGCAGATTATTGTGTACGTGTAGCATTCAAACTTCAATCGCATGATTAGGACACAAGAAGTAACAAGGAGATTTTAAAATTTCGCACAGCTGCCATCTTGTGGTAATGGAAACAATTGAAATAAATTAGATGCCAGTTGTTTAACATTCGTATAAAGATTTACTGTACCAAGTTTCACTGCACTCGGATGGTTAGATTGCGAGAAACGACCATGTGAATATTTATAATTCGCGTCACCGCCATGTTGGATTTGTGAACACCAGGTTATTTAAAGTCCTATAGGTGATCTTAAGTTCATAGCCCCTATGAACATAAACAAAATCAGTTTGATTGCTATAATAGATTCGTGGATATTCAGAGCCGTCTAAATATTTCGGATGGTCACCATGTTGGATTGTTAAAGCATAGGCCATAGAGTCATGTACCATTAAAGGAAAACTATTGCGTAGGTTCATTGTTCAAACTTTCACTTCGATCGCATGATTACGACCAAGAAATAAAAACATAATTTTAAAATTCGCACAGCCGCCATCTTGAGGTTATGTAAACAATTGAACAAAATTAGATACCAGTGTATTACAATGTGTATAAACATTTCCTGTAGCAGATTTCGTTGCGTTTGGAACATTAAATCGCGAGAAAGGTCTATTTAAAATTTTCAAATTCGCTTCGCCGCCATGTTTGTTTTGTAGTTAATCGGTTTTTGAAAGACTTATAGATGAAATTCCAGTAGTGCAGTTTATCTCCGTACAAAATTTCAGGGTGATACTGCTAATAGTTTCAGAGATATAGAATGCCGGTGAAATATTTCGCACATCCGCCATCGTGTGGTTATGTAAACAATTGAACGAAGTTATATGCCGGTGCATTACAGTGTGTATAAACATACGCTGTACCATGTTTTATTGCGATTGGATGGTTAAATCGCGAGAAACGTCTATTTAAAAGTCGTAAATTTGCGTGGCCACCATATTGGTTTTGTAGTTACCAGTTGTTCAAAAATCACATAGGTTATCTTCTAGTAGTTCTCATTATCACCGTGAAAAATTCCAGGGTGATATCGGGAATAATTTCGGAGATATTGAATGCTGGTGAAATATTTCGCACAGCCGCCATGTTGGATTGGTGAGACGTAACAAAATTTGGAGAGTACGGTCGAGGTCGTCCGGAATAGTGCTATGAACTTACCTACCGTGTTTCATTGAAATCGCTCCAGCCGTTTAGAATTTATTAGGGGGACACACACACACACCTCACACATACACACACACACACACGCACACACACACGGACAAAAGGTGATCTCATAAGCCTATTTTTTCAAAATTGAAAATAGGCTAAAAATATATACACGTGCATTATGGATCTTCAGATTATGACACCTTCACGAAACAGGATATTTTCGTAATAAATCTCGGTGAAGAAGCCATAGCAGTATGAGGAGCTATAAAACAGTTGATCACCGTCTGGGTCGATGAACTACTAAATGAAAGTGCTCATTGGCTAATGCAAGAGACATGTCGCCTGATTTGTGGAACACGCCCTGGTCATTGACCTACAAGTGGAGGATGGGTTTACTTTCATAATACATAAAATACCGTAGTTGTCAATATATTATTGTGTAGGCTGAAAACGTCCAGAGCAAATTCAATGAACCTACCCCGTGGTATGCTCGTGCCCAGACAAAAGAACAGTGATTCCACACTTTCAAGATTGCGGCTGCGAACACTATTAAAATATGAAAATCAAAAAATCAGGATATAATTGCGCTATTAGGACGAAACTTGGTCAGAGATGAGCATCATATAAGAGATCTTGGTAACGTAAGTCAAACATTTATCACATAGAGCGTGCAGCGGCCATCTTGACGTCTTAGAATCTCCGCATACTGTAGTATAAAACCAAGTTCCCGATTCTTGAATGTAACGGGTAATCTCGGGAACCATTGGATGGATTTTGATGCGGTTTTCACCCTTCTGTAAAGGATTTCTCGAGGATGGTTTCTGTTGAAAAACGTTCCTTTGTGACCAAAGGAAGCCAATCAGTAACGATTTCAGTGAATCAAGTCGAAGAAAAACCTGCCGTTCGTGCACCTTTTAAGCTTACGTTGGGTAAATCGTTAATATATATATATGAGTGTAAGAATTGTTCAGCTTCAAATTTTCTACAATAAAAAGGGCCATGGCTGCATATCTCCGTATTTAATGCATCGCCCACCATATGTGATTTTACGTTTCCATTTCTTCCAACAATCTCCATTCAGTGGAAATTTAAATGACTAGCTTCGGAGCGAGTTTACGAGCTAGCGAGTGAGCCTTTCACCGCAGCTTCGGCCAGCATCAAACTGTCGAGTCGTGTCGAGTTAATACTTCACACCGGGTGAGTTAGCCGTGATCGTTACGGCATGACTGCTGGCAGTCGCTCACATCCGGGAGGCGAGGAGGTTCGAATCCCCCCGCCGGTAACCTTGAAGATGGTCTTCTGTGGTTTCCCATCTTCCTTCCAGGCAAATGCCGGGGTTGGTCCCTAACTATAGGCCACAGCCGCTACCTTCCCACTCCTCGTCCTTAAATTCAACTTCCCTCCCCAACGGCACTTGTAGCTCACCCATTGGGTGTCCGCCTCGAAGCAGCTACAAAACTGGCGAGCCGAACATGTCCTCGGACACTCCCGGCACTAAAAGCCATACGCTAAAAAAAAATTCACAGAAGAGTATATATGTTTGGAGTTTCGCTGTTCACCTCGGCTTGTCTGAATTGCGTCTGGGACCTACCGTCCTTGCGCCTTTTAAGCTTACGCTGGGTAAACCTTTAAAGATACCGGGTTGCTAGTGATATGTAATTCTCAATATTTCAGAGTTACAATAACGAAAAATGAGTACTAATATATAAAAATTAGTACCCTTTAAGTGGTTTTGTATGTCCTAGACGACAATACAGATACTTCATACTTTCAATATGGCCGCTGGTCGCACTATTATTTTATTAAAGCAGCCGATGGCCATTTAATTTACTTTCAGGACGGGTCAGAGAAAGGATTTTGAAAGGAAATCGGACCTATTGAAAGTAACCGTCCCGACATTTGCCTGGTGGTGAAAATGGGTAACCACGAAAGCCATTTTCAGAACGGCCGAGGTGGGATTCAAACCCACGCTCTCCCGATGCCAGCGAGACACGAGTTAGCGCGTTAGCGCTCTCGGCCACCGCGGCCGCTGATCGTAATATATAGTCATGAAAATCAATAACTCAGCATGTAATTATAAGGGCCGTTCAAAAAGAAACGAGCCGGAGGCTATAACTGAAAACCCGTACCGTTCTTTCATAAGTATTGCCCAGCACTGTTAAGGCACTTGTCCCACTGCGACGCCAGGCGGTGAATGGCTGTCTCGTAAAATTCCTGGGGCTGCGTTGTGAATCAGTTCCGAACGTACTGCTTGACGTCGTCGTCTGAGGTGAGTCGATTTCCTCTCAGAGTCTTCTTCAGTTCACCAAAAATGGCATAACCGCAGGGAGACAGATCCGGACAGTATGGAGGGTGACTGAAGGCCTCCTATTTGAATATCTGCAAGAGCTCCTTGACTGCGTTGGCTGTATGGTGTCCTGCATTTGCATGGAGCAGAATGATCCCGCTGGTGAGGTGAGCTGTCGTGGTCGTTTCGATTTGATTGGTGTGTAAAGGGAGGTCAAGATTTGTAAGTATCCCTGCGCATTCACCGTTATCCCATGCTGCATGAAGCCCTTTTGGTCAAAAAAGAAGCTGAGCATAACCTTCCCCGTGCTCGTGCGGACGGCCTTGGACTTTTTGGGTGGCGGTGAGCCTGCATGCTTCCACTGGCGACTTGTCGGTTTGATTCGAGTTCAAAGTGATGGCACCATATCTCGCCTCCTGCGACTACCCGTGCCAGGAAGGCATTTCCTTCCTTGGCATAGCGCAGCAGATGTTCCAGAGAGGGTCCCATTTGACATGCTTTCTGTGCTGGTTGAAAACTGTGAGGCACCCATTGGGCGCACCTTTTAGCGAAATTGTACTCACTGCAACCTCTGCTGCAATGAGTACTACCGTAACTCGCCGGTCTAGCATAATGAGGCCATCCACCTCCTAGACAATATTATCGGTAATGCGGTGTGACGCTCCAGACCATCGGCCCAACAGCGACATCCGTCCTTCCCTGAATCGCTTGTGCCATTCTTCGAAGAATTTCCGTTCCCCGCACTCCTTCGGCTGTCAAGAAACGCACTAAACTCATTTGCTCTTCTTTTGAGGCATCCATGTCACTGGTTTCCGCACTACTGAGTGCAGTGGACGGTCAACGGGTGTGCTTGCTCGCTCTGTCGTCACGTGAGTGTCCGCCCGTTTCCCTCTAGCGGCGAGTTTGGTAACTCAACGCTCTCATAGGGACCGGACCGTAGTCCCCAGGCCAGGGCATTACGATCCGCTTAGCGGTTTTCATTGTATAGCCTCCGGCTCGTTTCTTTTTGAATGGCCCTCAAACAGAACAAACACGAAACATGGTGAGTGTGTATGACCACATAAAAAACCTCTCTGACATGTGTCAGAAGTTCATCACACTGATTATACCGTGCATCGGTCATCTTGAACCTATATAATATTATCACAACTATCTGTCAATATTTCAGATCTGCAATAACGGAAATGAGCAATGCGGTAGAAACATTTCTCTTAAGACATTTATATGATCCGAAAGTCCTAAATCAAATTCCCACTGCAGCAGCTGGGTGGCTCTGGTATTGCATTCTGGGATCATGCACATCTCACAAGGGAAGTATCAGGTAAGACAGGTCGAAACCTATCTTGAAACCTTGTGGACGCTGTCGTTGTACTATAAGAGGACAACGTGCGGAAAATCAGCCGCCAGATTGAACTGCAAGGCTCCGAAATCATGTGGCGAATCTCATATAAAACAATGGAAAGTAGTGAGTACCGTACATGTTGGAAGGGACAGCCCTGACGGCCCAGGCTCTCAAGGCCGCACGCTCCAGTCAGCTGGGGCGAGTTGCCCTGAGTCCATCAATAACAAGCAACAGCAATAACGAGTGCCGCAGGGATGTCCAGCTCCGCCAGTCGTCATGCCTGCGAACAAGGATATCAGGTACGATTTTGGAGTCTTGCAGTTCAATCTGGAGGCTGAATTTCCGCTCGTTGTCGTCTTATAGTACAACGATTGCGCCCACAAAGTTTCAAGATAGGTTCGACCTGTCTTACCTTCCCTCGTCAGTAACATCCAAACGTCTTAAACTTGTAAACGAGCCTTGATGCAATTGGGGTCATGAGGGTGTAAGAAGATAAACAAAAGAAGGAAGATTGTAGTTTTACGTGACCGTGAATCTTGTGATTATGAGCCACGGGACCTCCTTTTTACGTGGAATCCGAACCACAGGACATGGCATTTCAAATCGAAAATCTCACATGCATTGACCGGGAATCGAACCCGGACCGCCTTGGTGAGAGGCATACAGCTAGACCGCTGAGCCACCACGCCCCCCAGAAGATAAACACACCTGCCCGATATACAGAACATCCTGGTTCTAACTCCGACTGTGGTCGTATTTTCAAGTCTTACTTAACAGTTAGCTGAATACTAGGCCTAGATGTTATTCGTCAGGAACTGCTGATCGAAAGGGACCGTGCACTTTCGCTAACTGATGGATAAGAGAGATTAATGCACAAGCTGACAAACAGTGCGGTGTCCATTACACACTGCTGACCCCAATTGCTCGAAACTAGACCCGTGGAAGCTGAATCTCCCACCCGGAAGTTAGCGAGCTATGGCAGTTCCATGTAGGAAAAGTTTGTTATATACCTAAAGACGTGGATAGATCAATCTCTGTTGTTGTTACATTTTCTGGCTGTAAGAATTTGAGGCGCTTTGCGACATCGTGGTCATGTAGCCCCGTTTACTTGGGTGTGTGTACAAATAGCCTGATAACCTGTGTACTACTATGTGTGTGTATTTGTAATTGAGGTAGGATTTGGGTAGGAGGTGGTCGTAGTTAGGTACCATACCAGCATTTGCCTGAAGTAGAAGTGGGAGGAAACCACGGAAAACCACTTTCAGAATGTCTGAGGTAAGAATTGAACCCGCTTCTTCTTAGCTTTTCCTCACGAGGCTTATTTTACCCAGTTACAAACTCTCAAACAAGAATTATTTTTTTATTGCAGGATCGAATCCTGGGACAGTCAGTTGGCATTTGAGGGTGCGTAAATGCGAGGGAACCGTGTCAGTAGATATAATGGCATGTTAAAGATCCGCTTCAGGGCAAAATTCAGACACCCCGGCGTCTCTAAACGTCGCCGTTGTTAAGAGAGACATAAAACCACAGAAGCATACACCATCGCAATGGAGGAATTAAGACCACAGAAAGTACAAATCTGGATGGAATTCTACTCCACGGACGCAATGATAACAACGGAATGGAGAGAGGCAGAATACGACCCCTGACATCTGGTGATGACATTAGCAACACACGGATTTTATCATAAAATATGCGTGAACAAGAAACGCCATGAACCAGACTCCCAGTGTATTTGTGAGCTGTGTACTAAACATTGCGACCGCCAGAAGAGAGGATTATCCTTAACAGCTTACTGTGTGAATGACTGGCCAATGGTTTGGAAATGTATGTGACATCAGTGTCAAACTATGTATTATGCACTTTGTGTGATTTTCAAATATCATATATATTATTTCAGTAGTATAGATCTCTCCTGCGGCGCTCTCAAGCGACCGATCGTGATGTTGTTAATGTTATTGGTTTTACGTCCCTTTTAACTACACTGGCTTTTAGAGACGCCGGGGTGCCAGAATTTTGCCCCGATGGGGATCTTTAACGTGCCAGTAAATGTACTGACACGGCTCCCTCGCATTTGCGCACCCTCAAATGCCATCTGACTGCGCCAGGTTTCGAACCTGCAACCTTGGGCTCAGCAAGCGAGAACGTTACCCCTGAGCCACGCAGCCAGACTCGATCGTGACATATGAGCATTCAAATGAAAGAGAATAGAAATTAGCAGTGACGAATTGCACTCTAATTTCACAAATATGTGTAATTTATTTAAAAAATGACTTTAAAATTATGTAATAAGTGTGCGATTTGCAGATACTGTTGCTGTAGGAAAATACGCTCCATATTGCTATCCACTTCACATTTTGGCCGTTGTGACACCTGTTTCATGTCATTTTAACATTCTAAGGTCTTTCCTTTATCATTTTGCATGGATTTCAGAAACAGTGAATCAAAGGATTGAGTACGGTACTCAAATAGTATAATTTCATAAGCATTGAATAACCGGTGAGTGTTATGATCCAATTTTCAGTAATTGCCTTCTTAAGTTAGGTAAGGTAGAACTTGGAATTCTAACAGAAATATAAATAGTGTTCTATAATCAATTGGTTGAAATAAAAACATAACAACCTTTCTCCTTAAGTGTCTCATTATAAACCTATTGGGGAAAGTGTTGTTTATGAACAAGCGAGGTTTCTCGCACGGGTCCACTAGTATTATTAAAACCAATAACATTATTATTATTAGACTCAAATTTCTTGGCAGAACCGGGAATCAAACCTGGGCCTCCGTGGTGACAGACTACACGAATTGTGACGGATATCTCAAGATTATCTCAGATAAAACTGGATAAACCTTATAAGATACGGAGGGGGGGGGGGGGGGGGAGGACGGCTAACGAGAATGAAAAGAATATTGCATCAACTACGTTTGATGTGAGGACATTCAGCAGACCTGAAAAATTGGAAATGAGGGTGAAATGAATAAGTTTTGAGTTGTTTTTTTGTCGTGTGGCCTCCTGAGAGGCCGACCTGCGCGTCGGGATGAGAGATGGAATGGATGAAGATGAATGAAACTGGGTAAGGATGTGGAAGGAAGCGGCCGTGGCCTGTCAGAAGGTACCGTCCCAGCATTTGCCTGGTGTTGAAAATGGGGAAACCACGGAAAACCATTTCATGGACGGCCGACGGTGGGGCTCGAACCCACGCGTCTACCGAGTCAGTAGAGAGCTTGGCCCCATGGGGTAACGCTGCGCTTTAGCCAGCGTAGCCACTACTGTCGGTTAAGTTTTAAGTTAAAATAGTTGATGGAGGAGACAAGGAATGACAGTGTCAAGATTTATTTGGAGCAATAAAGAAGGGGAATGAGGATAAAGATGCATAGTTGCAGGAACTTATTTGGTTTATAGGGCTGGCCATGAGTAACTCAGTGAAGGAATACGTAAATGAATGAGTAATTAAATGAGTAAGTGCGCAAGTCAACATACCAGGTGAAGCAGCTGCCCCTTGTAATGTTGTTTTATGCAGCCCAACCAGCGTTATCAGGAAGGTCGATATTTCCCTGCTTGCATGCCGCACGGTACTAATGCACTGCAAGCTTATCCTACAAACGATACTGAACACTATTACTTTTCCCTGATGTACTTCAGCCTAGTACGAGGGAAAATTAATAGTGTTCAGTATCGTTTGCGGGATATGCTTTCAGTGCATTAGTACCGTGCGGCATGCAAGCAGGGAAATATCGACCTTCCTGACAACACGCGTTATTGTAGTTGGGCAGCATAAAACAACAGACTATTATTAGTTAGTTAGTTAGTAATTGTTGTTTTAAGGGCCGGAACTACGAGGTCATCTTCCCCTAACAATATTATTAGAGGCAACTGATTCACCTGTTATGGTTATTTAACTAAGTGAGTAAGTAGCTGTTGTTGTTGTTGTTGTTATTGTTGTTGTTGTTGTTGTTGTTTTTGACTGGTTTGATGCAGCGCTTCATGCCTCCATGTCCTGAGCTAATCGTGTCATCTCTACATAGCTACCACACACTACATCCGAGGCAATCTGTTTAACATATTCTAACCATGGTCTACCCCTACCATTCTTGTCCTCGACCCTTCCTTCCCTAACTAACTTTGACATTCATGGGTATCTTAGTATGTGTCCTACCAACCTATCTCTTATTTTCATTAGCAGTCGCCAGAAACATCTCTCCTCTCCCACTCAGATCTACCCATCTGATCTTCATCATTCTCCTGTAACACCACACTTCAAACTCTTCAATTCTCCTCTTTTCTGATGCTCCAACATTCCAAGTTTCACTCCATAGAGCGCCACGCTTCAGGCAAAGGAAGTAAGTAAGTAAGTAAGTAAGTAAGTAAGTAAGCAAGAGAGATATGGGAGTGATAAACCACGCTGCTTGTAAGCATAAGCCCTGTCCAGGGATCGAGCCCCTTAATCCTCGTGTATTGGCCCGCTCACAACTCACGTCCTGCCACACACAGCTGTGAAGACTCTTCCCGAAGCTGGGATACATGACCTTTAACGTCGTAAACATTTTAGCCTTATCTCTTACGAGAAAAATTGCTTGACACCCAAGTCATCAATTCTAAGATAGGTTTGATCTTCTCTGACAAATCACCACTGTCACTGCATTGGTGAGAAACCAAGCTGGGGGAAATAGGCGAGAATATGCTACGGCAGTTTTATTGATGCCAAAGAATTAACATTCCCTCGAGAATATTTTGCTTAACTTGTCCATAAAATTGACTGGCAACACCGAAGCACAGGCATTATCTGACACCAAGGGAGGTCGACAGGAAATATGAAAGAGATGAGCCCGTCACAAGTAAGTGGAAGTAACGATGGACTCAGTTGTGGTCCCGTGGTCGCCAACCCACATCTCACTAGTTGTGAGCTCCAGGGGTTGGTAATCACCTTACATCATACTCATATTGTAACTAACAAGATGTTATCTAATACGCCGCGTGGGTGTTCGGAAATACGACTGTTTACAGTTAAATGTCTTCCTGTGGCGTCTTGAACTCACACAGAGATCGAAGAAGGCATAATTATCTATTACATCATTGAAGTGTTGGTTTAATATGCCAGTTATAACTATAAACACACCGTTTTTAGATTCTTCTATCGGTGCGAATGATCGTGGGTTAAGAATTGGAGATGGCAATAATTCTCGGAAACAAACAAGCCTGTCTCAATATATCTTTATCGTGTTTAAGTAGTTAATTCAGTAGATTTATCAGTGAGTTGTTTGATATATATCAGGAGTGGCCAACCCGTGACACAGCGAGGGCCACACAAGATGTTGATAATCTCGAATGTTCCACTCTACTTCAACCAACCCCTTATCCATAGTTGTCGGAATGGACAAAGAAATTATGTTTATATGCATAGACCTACTTTAAGTAAAAGAAGGAAACTATTGTTATTTAATGTGGAAACAATACTATTAAAACATAATTATGATACTAAACCTTGCCTATATAAAAACAAGAATTGATTACAAAATTTCATGAGTGTCTTAATAGATTAGCATCCACATGAAATTGACTTAGTTCTCAGTAAGACCTTTGGATATCCTTCTTCTTCACTAGTCCTTGAATGTTAGAATTCACGGATGAAGTAGCAAGAACTAGCAGATTTTTGAGATTCTGATCAGTGGGTACTTACTTTTCACAAAGTTCATGATGTAAGAGGTATTTTCACACAAAATAAAGAAAGCTTTTCAGTCAGTCAACAAAAAATTATATTGCCCAATTACATTACTGCTTGGGTCTAAGCTCTGTGAACTTGCGGGATGAAGAGCAGAGGCAGGGTAGGAGCAGGCGAGAATTGAGAAGCCTGTCGACAGCCTGCGTGTTACCTGACATTCTCGTCTATTCCAATACTGCGAACATGGGTCTTTTCTGAAACCAGTGTGGCGTTGCGAATGAGTGGGTGAGTCAGCGACTAATATATTTGCATTTGTTACTACGCAAGGACCGAGAATCCTCATCACTCATCACCATCACTTCCCATAGTCCGCGATGCACATTCCTCTCAGGTTCACGCTGCTTAGACCTGAACAGTAGACGGGGAAACAAGTATTTATAGGCTACTAGCTGAAGTACCCGTGCTTCGCTACGCGTCATAAATAAATTAAAATGTGAAGGTGACAGTTAAAACGGGGGATAGGCGAGGTGCTGCGCAGAGGGAGATTAAGGATGGAACATTTTGTCCAGCTACACCACTCGGCGTTGACCGTGTTTTATAGCACAAATTTAAGTTTTACTCGCTAACCGTTGGAGATACCTTTCGAATAGAAAATGTAATTTTAATCCTCGTATATGCCATCAAAAGTTTGCTATTTCTTAGCGTCCTTTTTTTATTTGAAATTGAAATATGAAAGTTTGAAACCAAAAGGTGTAGTCACGTCACTAAAATGGTCGCCATCTTTAAATAAAGCAAAGTATTGAAATTTATAGTAACCTATATGTTAACCAGGTAAATCAGCTACTTCAATGTAAAATTCATGTAAATCGGACCAGTGGTACTTGCGTCATTAAGTAATACACAGACACACACCATCTCATTTTTAGCCTCGCTTCGCTAGCGTCATAGTCGTGTCATATTGTTATTCAATGAAATGCAGGTTTAACCCCGTTAACACCCCTTTAGAACCTAAATATCCGAAAATCCCTCATTAGTAGACGTTTTCGACATGCAAGGTTTACTTGGTTCGGGAGGTGATGGGTGGAAAAAGTTTTACAGTTATGTTAGGGGAAGAAAGGGAAATTCAAATAATTTGTCGATGATAATGTCCGGTGACGGTAAATTAATTACTGAGAAACAGACCATTGCTAATGAATTAAATGTCATTTACGGTAGTGTGTTCAATAAATTCAATAGCTGTGTGTTGGACCTTAACGACGAATCAGGGGCTCCCCTGTTCCAAATAAACCAGTCTGCAATTGTAAAGCTAATACAAAAACTACGTTTCAATGTATCAAAGGGTCCTGATAATATTGTTAGTGAAGTACTTAAACTAGGAGGTAGGGCCGTGGCACGATACTTGGAGGTGATGTTTAATGTGTCCATAAACAATGCGCAAATCCCAGATGACTGGAAAAGAGCTACGGTAGTCCCAATATTTAAGGGAGGGAGCAGACTTGAATTGGGCAACTACAGGCCGGTTAGCCTTACGTCCATCGTTTGTAAACAGATGGGGCATCTCATGCGCGACTACTTGAGGGAACAGTGGGAAACATTATCATGGTTTATGAAATGATAGACAACATGTATTTCGGAAAGGTTACTCATGTGAGAGTCAGATGCTATCACTTTTTCAAGACATTAGCGAATCGTTAGACCATGGAGTTTCAGTCGACGCCGTGGTTATAGATTTTGCGAAGGCATTTGATGTAGTGCCGCATGACATGCTACTACATAAATTAGCTTCGACGAAGATTGATGGAAGAGTAATTTTATGGATCCAAGAATTATTAACGGGTCGTTCCCAGAAAGTGAAAGTCGAAGGCTTATTCTTGGATGAAATTACCGTAACGGCGGGTATCCCTCAGGGCAGCGTAATCGGAACTTTGTTATTTTTGGCGTTTATAAATGACTTACCAAATGGGATTCGCAGTGACTGTCGATTGTTTGCGGATGATTGTGTAATATATCGAAAGATACATGACACACAAGACAATGCAGTGCTTCAAGAGGACCTGAACCTGGTTTTTAAGTGGGCGATTGTAAATAAAATGAAAATAAACACAAGAAAATGTAGTCTCTTAAAAATAGGAAAAGTGCGAAGGCAGGATTTTCAATATAACATTGGCTCGGAAATACTTGTAGAAGAAGATTCTTGCAAATATTTGGGCGTTCACGTAAGGAATGATATGAAATGGAGTAGCCATGTAGGATGTGTAGTTTCAAAAGCTTACAAATCCCTGCACTTTGTAATGAGGGTATTAAAAGGAAGTAGTACCTCTGCTAAAGAATTAGGCTGTTTGTCACTTGTAAGACCTATTCTGGAATATGCCTCGGCGGTTTAGGATCCATATCAAGTAGGGCTCATCAATGAGTTGGAAATGGTACAAAGAAAGGCCGCTAGATTTGTGCTCAGTGACTTTAATCCCAGAAGCAGTGTGAGCCGTATGTTAAAGAAACTTGGGTGGGAATCACTGGAGGCTAGGAGGATGAAATCTAGACTCTGCGCTTTGTACAACACGTATACAAATCAACCAGCATGGGGTGAGCTTAGCAAACGATTGGGAAAGCCCACTTACATGGGTAGGAGCGATCATCCTTTCAAAGTTAAGGGCCGACCACAGCGAACAAATTATGGTAAATATTCTTTTGTAAACCGTGCCATTGATAACTGGAACTCTCTACCTGCCGCAGTCTTAGAGCCTTTTCCCAAACATATAGGTGTGTTTAAGAAAAGACTGACTATTTGTGTAAATACTCCAGTTTAATTGTTGTATAATTGATATTGAATTGTTATGTATAATTATTTATTTGTTATGTATATCCAATTTGCCACCGGGGGACACACCCCCCATTGCAAATAAATGAATGAATGAATGAACAACCAACATATCCCCAAAATATCATTCTTCTAACTTTCATAGTTTTGGTTGGTCGATGAGAGTGAACATCCAAAAATCCCTCCTTACTGGACGTTTTTCTTCCAGAATGTCACCCCTCCCCATAGGCCCCTTAAATTGGATTTATGAAAAAACTGTCGAACACCTATTTATTTTATTTATTTATTTATTTATTTATTTGTGTATTTATTTTTAAGCTGATTGATTTCCTCCGAGTTTCAAACTCCTCGCCTATGTCGCTTAAGAGATACACGCTCCGTTAGGAATCTTTCAACCCCCACTTTTCATCCCTTTCACCTCATAATATACACTACATCTAATAACCATTAGACATGTGTCAGCTTATTTTTAATGATTAGTATATATGCCAAGTATCACATCCCCAAATGAAACCACTCGTGAGATATTATTATTCAATGAAATGCACGTTTACCCCTTAACACCTCTTTAGAACCTGAATATCCAAAACTCTTTTCTTGGTGGATGTTTTCGACATACAACGAACATATCTCCAAAATTTCATGT
The DNA here is from genome assembly GCA_946902985.2 of Meconema thalassinum. Classification (NCBI taxonomy): domain Eukaryota; kingdom Metazoa; phylum Arthropoda; class Insecta; order Orthoptera; family Tettigoniidae; genus Meconema; species Meconema thalassinum. The sequence goes on from OX336391.1 coordinate 224,399,388, forward strand.
TTCTAACTTCAATAATTTTGGCTGGGCGATGATGAGTGAGTGAGTCAGTCAGGACATTTTCTTTCATTTATTTTTGATAATTTCACCCCTCCCCATTAACACCTTAAATTGGATTTATGAAACAAACGGTCGAACACATATTTACTTATTTAAAGCTGTTTTCCCCCTGAGTTTGATGAGTGAGTAAGTGAGCCAATCAGTTAGGACACTTTCTTTCCTGTTTTTTTTTTCAGAATTTCACCCCTCTCCAAGGGCTCCTTAAATTGGATTTATGAAAAAAACGGTCGAAAAACTATTTACTTGTATTTTAAGCTGTTTTTTTCCGCCGAATTTCAAACTTCTCGCCTATGTCGTTTCAGAGATACACGCTCCGTAAGAATCCCTCAACCCCCAATTTTCACCCCTTTCACCTCATAATATACACCCCATCGATAAACCCTTAGACATATGCCTGATTATTTTTAAAGATTAGTTTGTATACCGAATATCACATCCCTAAAGAAACAACTCATGAGATATCGTTATTCAATTAAATGCACGTTTACCCCCTTAACACCTCTTTGAAACCCGAATAAACAAACATCATTCCTTAGTTGACGTTTTCGACATACAGCGAACATATTCCCAAAATTTCATGTTTTCAACGTTAATAGTTTTCGCTGGGCGTGATGAGTGAGTGAGTCAGACAGGACATTATCTTTCGATTATTTTTACCAGAATTTCACCCCTCTCCATGGGCCCCTTAAATTGGATTGATGAAAAAACGGTTGAACACCTATTAACTTGTTTTTAAGCTGTCTTTTTCTCCTGAGTTTGATGAGTGAGTGAGTTAGTCAGTCAGTTAGGACACTTTCTCTCCTTTTTCCCCCAGAATTTCACCCCACCCCATTGGCCCCTTAAATTAATTTATGAAAAAACGTTCGAACACCGATTTACCTACTTTTAAAGCTGCTATTTTTTCGCTGAGTTTCAAATTTCTAGCCTATGTCGTTTAAGAGATAGGCCTAGACGCTCCGCTAGGAATCCTTCAACCCCCACTTTTCACCCCTTTCACCTCATAATAATACACTTGAGTAGATTATTAGCTTGGGAATAAACTAACCCCCAAGGGAAGATGATAAAGAAAAGGAAGTGGGTTTCGAACTGGAGAAAAAGGATGGAGAAATAGGTCGAGAAACCAAAAGAAGTTATAATTTTAACTTTAAATGTACTTAAAGACGGCTGCCATTGCAAATCCGCTCTCCGATACCTAAAGTGGGTAGGGACCTGGGAAAAGCTAACGGGAAACGCTGCTGGAACTTGGGCTGTTCTCGAGAACGCTGCTTTAGTGTGTTCCCTCTCAAGCATACATATGCCTACTATGGGGAAGGGTGATGGTCTGGCAAGACAAAGAGTAACAGATTTACTGTATATCTGTTCAAAGGAGTTTGTTTTTAAACAAGTAATTTGAAGAATGCCAATAATTTGAATCAGCTTCGAGATTTTTAGTTTTTAAAATTGTAGAATTTCTAAAGAGCGACCAAATTTTTCCAAAAAGGATAGGGATGAAGCAATTATACCTTTGGGAATAATTTTGGTAAGTAAACCAATAGTTGAATTTAGAAATGGATAAGCTTTTACCCAGCAAGGCGCCGACTAAAAGTTTAGACAATGAGAAACACTTATATTTTGAAAAACCAACCATAAGTGTTGGAGAGAATCTCCACAAGCAGGAAGCTGGCGTAGCGAGCTATGCTTGCCTTACTGGCCAGTTAGAATTAGCTATTAACGCAAAGAGAGATTTTACTAAGTTACCAACTACGAGTTTTTGCTTAAATGCAACAAGTGGTGAAAGCCCTATCAATAGATTAATTTGCATTAAGTGGGAAGAGTCAAGGAAGACAGGATCTTGCCTAACCGTTATGTTAGAGAAATGATAAAGCAAAAAGGAAATCTTGAATTTATTTAACAATGCAAAAGAGTGTAATGAATTTAACAAATATATAATTTTAATTTTGTTAACAATTGGGATCGCAGAACTCCGAAAACATCTAAAGCTTGCACCAGGCAATTAACAATTCTTTTGTTTTCAAACCTTTTATATACTTTAAAATCTTCGTAAGATTTTGAAATGGCGAAGATAAAATGAAAAATTTAAAGACAATTGAAGTGATTAAAGTTAGACAATAAATCAAGTACAAGGTGTGTACTTTAAGAATTTTTAGATAAGTATCTTAGAAAGAATAACAACTTCGAAGGTAACAACAACAAAAAGTAGGAAGAAAAAATAAAGTTTCTATAACTTCTTGTATTAATGCTGAATTACTTTTAATTATTGTACAAATAGGGCAGGTCACTTATTGTGAAACCTGAAGAGAACAATCGAAAGGAAGTTTCTAGAACTCCTATGTTTAAGTAGGGATCACGAGACAAATGGGGCAAGTTTCCCTTTCGTGAAACCTAGAGATAACTCACTTATGAGTTGAAAGAATTGGATTCCAAAATTAGAAGGGAGAAACAATATAATTTAAGGCGTGTACTAGACACGAAGTTTTACAGACATTAATTCGTGGTACATAGAGCAAAAAAAGGGAGGGCACTAATTGAGAGTGACACCTCATTGAAAAAAGACCTAAAGTAACAATTTTATTATTTTGGTTTGTTAGTAAGGGGTTTGGGAAAGATCAAATAGGATGGTGGAAAAGTGTTCATGGCCGTATTTATAGTATTCGGACGAACGCGACGCGGATGAAATGTTGAACAAACACTGTTTTTCACTATGGTCAGTTGAAATAGATGAAAAGTTCACTGCAGTAGCACAAAAGTTTATGGCGAAGGAAGTTATTGCAATGATGGAAAATAACTAGTTACACTAGATATGCGAGAGTCTATTGCTTGAGAAAGTTGTAGATTATCGTTGAATGCGCCAGAGGAAATCCCAACTGAGGAAGAAAAATTAGCTATTGATTAATAGTTCATTAGGAAGGTTCCTTAGTTTGAAAAAGTATTCCCATATGTGAGTGGAAAATACATGGCAATATAACTGGTAGATAGAGTGCAGATTCTGGAAGGTTCCAGAGCAATCCTGACTGAAGAATAGGGCAAAAGTTATTCCAGCGGTGGAACGAGCCAAGTATTTTATAGACAGTGGATTATTTAATGGTATCCCACGTTATGAGAAAATCTCTCATTTAATAAGCATAAGAAATGCTGCTTCCTGTTAAGATTGGCTTAGATAGACAAAAGCCCAACATAGAAAATCCCGCGAAGGATGATTATTGCCCCAAATATAGTAATTTCAAACTGCCTATAAAATGATCATTAAAAGCATGTAGCTATTTAAAATCCATTAAAATTAGTTGAAGAACGTAGAAGTAGTACTTAGCTTTGCTTCATGGCGAAGGTGATGTTCCCTTTGACGGTTGAGATTAAAATTCTAACATGGCGTAGAATTTAAAGGATTGCCTCTTGAGTTGAGGAGGCGAGCTCTAGTTGAGCTCTGACTGACTGAGTCAACTTCCGACGTACAAGTGAGACACGCTCAGCGAAGCACAGAGGGACCAGGGAAGGGAAAAGAGTGGGGGTAGGAGACAAAAGGAATACATATAAGAATAACCAACGGAAATAAATTTTCTCTTGATGAAATGATCTTCAAAGAGTTGATAGCAGGCAACACTAGCGCAGCCTGGAGGGTGAAAAAGTAGACGAAGTTCTTTTGATCACGGAGATGATAGCTGGCGATGGCGACGAGGTCTGGTGGCCAGATTGATAAAGAAGTCCTCTTGTACCGGGAAGAATAGAGGAACTTCAGAGATTCGCTGCTAGATGACGCTAGGTGGGTCATGGAAGATATATCTCTAGAACAGACTCACAGGTAACATAAGAGACATGACCAACAAGGAGAAATCAGAAGATCACTGTTGGTGTTTGAGAAAAAGGAAGGAATGAACTATAGCAGAGAGAAGCAAAAGCTTACTCTATATTACCGTGTATTCCAAAGAATACACCAAGCTGGGAGGGGAAAAACACCAACAGAGAACAAGACAAACAATTAAAAGTTTAAGGGTAATGGAGCAATTAAAGACAGTGGTCTTATGATGTGACCGTTGGTGGTCAAGATCCTGGCTACCCTAACTCTCCCATCCCTTCCAGGATAACACTCGGTTACTCTACCAGAAATCCAGACCAAGGGAGGAGAAACATCCCTAACCAGGACCAAGTCCCCCACTTTGATGTCGGAATTGGAAAGAAACCACTTCTGTCTCCGTTGCAAGGAAGTTCAGTATTCCAAGTTCCACCTCTTCCAGAAAGAATTGCGGAGGGCTTCAAGTTTACGACAAACAATAGGTAAATTAGAATCCCTGTAAGAGTTGGGGAGGGGAGGAGGGGCATAAAGAGAAGTGCCTATAAGGAAGTGACCAGGTGTGAGTGGAAGCAGGTCATCAGGGTCATTGGAAAGCGGAGTTAAAGGGCGAGAATTAACAACACCTTCAATCAGAACGGACAGCGAATTAAATTCGTCATAAGTCAAAATGCGATTACCTAAAACCTTTCTTAAGTGACGTTTAGTGAGCTTAACGCAGGATTCCCACCTACCACCGTGATGAGGAGCGTAGGGAGGTATAAAACGCCATTTGAAACCCTTTCAGTAGGAAAAGTTAGAAATCTGTTCCATGGCAGGAGAAGATGTGAGAGCTTTCTTCCACAAGGAAGCTGCGCCTTGAAAAGTGGAAGCGTTATCAGAGAACATCTCCGAAGGAACACCACGCCTAGCAGCGAAGCGAGAGACAGCTGATAAAAAGTAAGAAGTAGAGGCATTAGTTACTAGTTCCAAATGGATCGCGCCGGTAACCATGCAAACAAATAGAGAAACATAGAGCTTACCAAACAATTTGCGTTTAGCTTCAGGGGAATTGCGTTGATATTGGAACGATCCCATATAGTCCACACCAGTTAGAGCAAATGGACGTATAGGAAAAGAGCGAAAGGAGGGCAGATCGCTCATTAATTGAGTACTGACTTTAAGTTTCGCTTTGAAGCAAGGAATGCTCTTGTGAATTACAGAGGAAACTTCGTGAATTCCATTTATAATCCAGTACTTTTCCCTTAAGAGGCAAAGCAGTGTGCGTGTACCAACATGCAAATTGCGATAATGAAAGTCACGTATAATTAAGGAAGTTACGTGATGTTTAGAAGGCAAAATAACAGGATGCTTTTTGCCCTCAGAAAGCAAAGATTGCGAGAGCCTACCCCCTACCCTGAGTAACCCATTGTCATCAAGGAACGGGGCTAAAGCACGAAGACGATTGGATTTGGGAAGATCCTTTTTAGAGGAAAGTAAAGACAATTCAGAAGAAAAGGCTTCTTGCTGTGTTAGTTGCAAAATCTTAATGGTAGCGAGATTCAATTCATGATTGGTAAGGTGTGGTTTGGGGAGAAGAGGTTGGTCAACCACAATATATTTCCATCTGAGTAGATAGGCAACAATTCGAATTAATTTGTGAAAGGAAGAATAGCGGGACAACAAGGGATGAGAAACGTTGGAAACAAGACACGAAGCAGTAGATATAGATACATTAGCGTCAGGCAAGTTGGAGTTTGTAGCCGGAGGTTTAGAAGGCCAACAAGAAGGGTCTTCGATTAACCACGAGGGCCCATGCCAGTACAACTGGGAAGCTGCCAATTGAGAGGGTAAACATCCACGAGAAATGATGTCGGCAGGGTTGTCAGCGCTGGGGACATGCCTCCATTGACATCCCGAAGAAAGAGTTTAATATTGGAAACCCTGTTTGCAACAAAAGTTTGCCAATGAGAGGGGTTTTTGGCGATCCAAGAAAGGGTGATCATGGAATCGCTCCAAAGATAGATTTGCGAGAATTCGACTTTTAATACTTCCCGTAATTTCTTAACAAGTTCTACGGCCATGAGTGCAGCACACAATTCAAGCCTAGGCAAAGTGATAGTTTTAAGAGGAGCCACCTTCGATTTGGCACAAACAAGGTTGGAAACTGAAGATCCTTTTAATGAACCGCGATAAACCAAATATGCACAGCAACCGTAAGCTTTCTCGGAACTGTCCGCGAACACATGAAGGAAAAAAGCTGCATTAGGATGAGCGTTAATTAAATTCCTGGGAATTTCAATAAGGGAAAGATCAAGCTAATTGCTGCGAAAAGAGAGCCATCTGTTAAGAAAAGAAAGGGGAACAGTGTCGTCCCATTCACATTTGAGCGACCATAGCTCTTGCATGAAAAGTTTGGCTATAACGATAACTGGGGCAAGGAATTGAAGCGGATCAAAACATTTTGCAATTTCAGAGAGAATTTGTCTTTTTGTGTTAGGGAGCTCTTCTGCGAGCGAAACTTTATAGATGAGAGTGTCAGGGCTAGTGCGCCAATGAACTCCAAGAGTTTATATGGATTCGGAGTTTCCACAAATTTCGACGGAGGAGGGATCTACATCTTCAATAGGAAACTGGGCGAGAAACACATGGGAGTTGGAATTCCTCTTATGAAGTGGGAATCCTCCATTATTTAGCAACGCCTGAAGTTCTAATGACACGAAAGAAGCTTCCTCCAGAGTGAGGAAGGACTGCAAATAATCGTCAACATAGAATTATGTAGTTAGTGCTTCGGAAGCTTTAGAATCAAATAAATGACCATCTTGAGAGGCTAACAAGTGTAGGGATCGGATAGCAAGGAAAGCGGAAGGTTTTAAGCCATAAGTAACCGTTTTTACGCGAAATACCTTAATGGGCTTACTGATTTCGTCGCGCCACAAGATTCTTTGGAGATCTCGTTGTTCAGGCTGAATTAAAACTTGACGGTACATCTGTTTTATATCCGCTATAACAGCTACGGGAAATAATCGAAAGTTTAAGAGTATAGCAGATAGATCTGACTGAATAGCAGGACTAGAGTAAAGAGTATCGTTAAGACTGTTGCCATTAACGTCAGGTGATGAACCATTGAAAACAACTCGGATTTTATCCTTTACAAGAGGGTTTTTCCACACGGGATGATGATTTAAGAAAACCGTTTCAATTGGGGGGGTGAAATTCTTCATCAGATTTGTTAACAACTTCCATATGATCTAAGCTTTCATACTCATCCATAAAATCAGTGTAGTGCTGTTTAACGAGAGGTTCTTTCTTGAATTTGCTCTCGATAGCAAAGAGAGCTTTTCTAGCTTTGGGTTGAGAGTTAATAAGTTCAGGGGGATTATGTAATCTTGGCATCTGAACAATGAACCGACCATCAGAAGAGCGAGTGGTGGTGTTCAGAAAAAGTTGCTCACAGAATTCGTTTTCTGAAGAGGTCACGTTAGAAGAATCAACGCTTTCGAGCCTCGAGAACTGTTCCAAGTCAGTATTAGCGAAGTAACATTGCGATGCGGGTTGGGGAGAATAACGGGGAAGTTGACCGGTGACGATACATCTAAAATTAGTGTCTCTGGCAACCACGTTTGAGGATAACTTGCGAACCTGTTTACGAAGGCAATATTCCAGAAAACATTGGCACTAAATAGTATGTCAATGGGGTTTTGTACATTGAACAGAGGATCGGCTAGCCTTAAATGCGAGGGAAGTTTTACCCTGAAATATCCACAGAGTGACTTGGAGTATCATCTCCTATGTTATTGAGAATGAGACAATTCAGTTTGAGAAAGTTGTTTCTGTGACAAATGTCTCTGATGGTTAGCTTTGAGAACTGTAAAGCTTGCGATTTTGAGCTGTTAATGCCCGATACGTTAATAGAAGTGGGGTTTACGGGTAGGCCTAGTTTTCTAATCAAAGAATTAGACACAAAATCATGAGTTGCCGCTGAATCAAGAAGACCGCGTGCACGGACCCAGTTGCCAAAGTTATCCTGAACTTCGATTTGGACAGTAGACAATAGTACTTGGGCACTACGTATGGACTTGGCATTTTGAATGTAAGACGAAGCATTGGAACTGTTAGCATTGTCACTTTTCTGAGAAGTAGATGCGGTCGATGACCTTGCTTGATCATGACGATGTAGTAAAGTGTGATGAGCTTTTTCACAATGGAAGCAAAGTCTGGTGGACTTGCAATTTGAAGCAGAATGCGTGGGTGCTAGGCAGTTGAAGCAGTGTTTATTCTGGGAAACTAATTTTCTTCTGTCGTCGACTGACAGTTCTTTAAAAGATTTACATAGATATAAGGCGTGGTAATCTTTACAAAGTATGCACTTTAATGGTTCATTTAAACTCTTGCGGGGTTCGTTTTGAGTGTTTAAAACGAGAGAACTAGCAATACGGCGTTCACTAGACCTAGTTGGGTAACCAGTGGTGTTTGACTTGAGTTTAGATGAGCTGGACCCAGGTTTTTGAGTACTAGACGCTAAGCGTTCGATTTTAGGTTTAAGAGACATTAATTCAAATTTAGAACTCGGGGATGAGGGTTCACTTTGATTAGCTAAAGCAGTTAAGAGTTGGCATCTGGCATTTATGAAAGTGACTAAATGCTCGTAAGAGTAATCATCTTCTCTGGAAAGTTCAATCTCCCAAGCTTTGAGGGTAGTAACATCGACTTTAGAAACCACTAAATGTATTAAGAAAGTGTCCCAGTGTTCAGTGGGTTGATCCAATTGGGACAGAGCTTTAACGTGAAGTTGTGTAGTATCAATGAGAGTACGCAAACTAGTGACGTCATTGTGCTGTGACGCGGGTAGGTTGAATAGAGCCTTCATATGGCGTTGAATACGTAACCGTAAATTTCCGTATCTTTCTTTCAATAAGTTAAAGGCAATGGGGTAGTTTTCGGCACTTAAAGGGAGTGCTTCAACTAACTGCAGAGCTTGACCTCGGAGGATAGATCTCAAATAATGAAACTTGTAGATGACTTGAATGTCTTCATTGTCGTGAACAAGAGAACAAAATAATTCATAGAAAGAATCCCAAGTAGATTCGTCTCCAGAGAAGTGGGGTAAATCAATCTTAGGTAGAATTGGTTTGGGCTTGTGAGTACCATCGCGAGAAGAGGTGTGTTGTTCGTGAAGGGAACCAAGAACAGAACCGTCTTTTTTCTGTTCTTCTTCGAGTTGACGTATTATTTTGAAAGCAGGACCTATACCTTCGTAAAATTGGTTTTCTACTTCGACTCGATCTTCGGTTTGATTAAGCATACAAGTTTCTATTTCAGTTTGGATGTTACAATAATTTTCATATGAACGTTCAAAATCCTTTACACGATGTTTTAACAAATCTAATTGAGCTTCTGAGGGATCTAGCTCTTTGATGTATTTTCTGAATCGGGTAATTTGCCCTATATAGGATAATCGTTTAGAAGTAAGTTTTTCATCCTTATCTTTTTCTGTAGGAGCCATGACAAAGTAGGTAAATTAAAGTATAACTTACGAAACAGGAGCGGCCTCTTTCCACTTCACAGACTTTGCACGATGTAGTTATAGCTGAAAAATTCAAAGAAGATATTAATGATTTGCAAATATTGTCAAATAACACTTGACAAAATGGAAAATGCGATAAATGGACTCTCCCGGGTTTCTGGGACCAAATTTTAGGTAGATTATTAGCTTGGGAATAACCTAACCCCCAAGGGAAGATGATAAAGAAAAGGAAGTGGGTTTCGGACTGGAGAAAAAGGATGGAGAAATAGGACGAGAGTCCAAAAGAAGTTATAATTTTAACTTTAAATGTACTTAAAGGCGGCTGCCACTGCAAATCCGCTCTCCGATATCTAAAGTGGGTAGGGACCTGGGAAAAGCTAACGGGAAACGCTGCTGGAACTTGGGCTGTTCTCGAGAACGCTGCTTTAGTGTGTTCCCTCTCAAGCATACATATGCCTACTATGGAGAAGGGTGATGGTCTGGCAAGACAAAGAGTAAGAGATTTATTGTATATCTGTTCAAAGGAGTTTGTTTTTAAACAAGTAATTTGAAGAATGCCAATAATTTGAATCAGCTTCGAGATTTTTAGTTTTTGAAATTGTAGAATTTCTAAAGAGCGACCAAATGCTTCCAAGAAGGATAGGGATACAGCAATTATACCTTTGGGAATAATTTTGGTAAGTAAACCAATAGTTGCATTTAGAAATGGCTAAGCTTTTACCCAGAAAGGCGCCAACTAAAAGTTTAGACAATGAGAAACACTTATATTTTGAAAAACCAACCATAAGTGTTGGAGAGAATCTCCACAAGCAGGAAGCTGGCGTAGCGAGCTATGCTTGCCTTACTGGCCAGTTAGAATTAGCTATTAACGCAAAGAGAGATTTTACTAAGTTACCAACTACGAGTTTTTGCTTAAATGCAACAAGTGGTGAAAGCCCTATCAATAGATTTATTTGCATTAAGTGGGAAGAGTCAAGGAAGACAGGATCTTGCCTAACCGTTATGTTAGAGAAATGATAAAGCAAAAAGGAAATCTTGAATGTATTTAACAATGCAAAAGAGTGTAATGAATTTAACAAATATATAATTTTAATTTTGTTAACAATTGGGGTCGCAGACCTCCGAAAACATCTAAAGCTTGCGCCAGGCAATTAACAATTCTTTTGGTTTCAAACCTCTTATATACTTTAAAATCTTCATAAGATTTTGAAATGGCGAAGATAAAATGAAAAATTTAAAGACAATTGAAGTGATTAAAGTTAGACAATAAATCAAGTACAAGGTGTGTACTTTAAGAATTTTTAGATAAGTATCTTAGAAAGAATAACAACTTCGAAAGTAACAACAACAAAAAGTAGGAAGAAAAAATAAAGTTTCTATAACTTCTTGTATTAATGCTGAATTACTTTTAATTATTGTACAAATAGGGCAGGTCACTTATTGTGAAACCTGAAGAGAACAATCGAAAGGAAGTTTCTAGAACTCCTATGTTTAAGTAGGTATCACGAGACAAATGGGGCAAGTTTCCCTTTCGTGAAACCTAGAGATAACTCACTTATGAGTTGAAAGAATTGGATTCCAAAATTAGAAGGGAGAAACAATATAATTTAAGGCGTGTACTAGACACGAAGTTTTACAGACATTAATTCGTGGTACATAGAGCAAAAAAAGGGAGGGCACTAATTGAGAGTGACACCTCATTGAAAAAAGACCTAAAGTAACAATTTTATTATTTTGGTTTGTTAGTAAGGGGTTGGGGAAAGATCAAATAGGATGGTGGAAAAGTGTTCATGGCCGTATTTATAGTATTCGGACGAACGTGACGCGGATGAAATGTTGAACAAACACTGTTTTCACTATAGTCTGTTAAATAGATGAAAAGTTCACTGTAGTAGCACAAAAGGTTTATGGCAAGGAAAGTTATTGCAATGATGGAAAATAACTAGTTACACTAGATATGCGAGAGTCTATTGCTTGAGAAAGTTGTAGATTATAGTTGAATGCGCCAGAGAAAATCCCAACGGAGGAATAAAAATTAGCTATTGATTAGTAGTTCATAAGGAAGATTCCTTAGTTTGAAAAAGTATTCCCAAATGTGAGTGGAAAAAACATGACAGTACAACTGGTAGATAAAGTGCAGATTCTGGAAGGTTCCAGAGCAATCATGACTGAAGAATAGGGCAAAAGTTAGTCCAGCGGTGGAACGAGCTAAGTATTTTATAGACAGTGGGTAATTTAATGGTATCCCACGTGGTGAGAAAATCTCTCATTTAATAAGCATAAGAAATGCTGCTTCCTGTTAAGATTGGCTTAGATAGACAAAAGCCCATCATAGAAAATCCCGCGAAGGATGATTATTGCCCCAAATATAGTTATCTCACACTGCCTATAAAATGATCATTAAAAAGCATGTAGCTATTTAAAATCCATTAAAATAAGTTGAAGAACGTAGAAGTAGTACTTAGCTTTGCTTCATGGTGAAGGCGATGATCCCTTTGACGGTTGATACTAAAATTCTAACTTGGCGTAGAATTTAAGAGGTTGCCTCTCGAGTTGAGGAGGCGAGCTCTAGTTAAGCTCTAACTGACTGAGTCGACTGCCGACTTACAAGTGAGACACGCTCAGTGAAGCACGGAGGGACCAGGGAAGGGAAAAAAGTGGAGGTAGGAGACAAAAGGAATACATATAAGAATAACCAACATAACGAAATAAATTTTCTCTTGATGAAATGATCTTCAAAGAGTTGATAGCAGGCAACACTAGCGCAGCCTGGAGGGTGAAAAAGTAGACGAAGTTCTCTTGATCACGGAGATGATAGCTGGCGATGGCAACGAGGTCTGGTGGCCAGATTGATAAAGAAGTCCTCTTGTACAGGGAAGAATTGAGGAACTTCAGAGATTCGCTGCTAGATGACGCTAGGTGGGTCATGGAAGATATATCTCTAGAACAGACTCACAGGTAACATAAGAGACATGACCAACAAGGAGAAATCAGAAGATCACGGTTGGTGTTTGAGAAAAAGGAAGGAATGAACTATAGCAGAGAGAAGCAAAAGCTTACTCTATCTTACCGTGTAATCCAAAGAATACACCAACTCCACATCGATAAACCCTTAGATACATGTCTGCTTATTTTTAATGATTAGTTTATATGCCGAGTATCACATCCACAAACGAAACCACTCGTGAGATATTGTTATCCAATGAAATGCAGGTTTAACCCCCTTAAGACCCCTTTAGACCCTGAATATCCAAAAATCTTCCCTTAGTGTACGGTTTTGACATACAACGAATATATCCCCAAAATGCCATGTTTCCAACTTCAATATTTTTTGCTGAGCGATGATGAGTGAGTGAATGAGTCAGGAAATTTTCTTTCAATTTTTAGCCTATTTTCAATTTTGAAAAAAATAGGCTTATGAGATCACCTTTTGTCCGTGTGTGTGTGTGTGAGGTGTGTGTGTGTGTGTGTGTGTGTCCCCCTAATAAATTCTAAACGGCTTGAGCGATTTTAATGAAACTCAGTAAGTTCATAGCACTATTCCGGACGACCCCGACCGTGCCCTTCAAATTTCGATAAGTCTCACCAATCCAACATGGCGGCTGTGCGAAATATTTCACCAGCATTCAATATCTCCGAAACTATACCCGATATCACCATGGAATTCTCTACAGTGAAAAACGGAACTACTAGAAGTTCACCTATTTGACTCTTGAAAAGCTGGTAACTACAAAACCAACATGGCGGCCACGCGAATTTGCGACTTTTAAATAGACGTTTATCGCGATTTAACCAACCAAACGCAATAAAACTTGGTACAGTATATGTTTATCCACATTGTAATGCACCGACATCAAACTTCGTTCAATTGTTTTCATAACCACAAGATGGCGGATGTGCGAAATATTTCACCGGCATTCTATATCTCTGAAACTATTACCGGTATCACCCTGAAATTTTGTACGGAGATAAAGGGCACTCATGGAAGTTCATCTATAAGACTTTCAAAATTCGGTTAACTGCAAAACGAACATGGCGGCCAAGCGAATTTTAAAATTTTAAATAGACCTTTCTCGCGATTTAATGTTCCAAACGCAATGAAATCTGGTACAAGAAATGTTTATACACATTGTAATACACTGGCATCTAATTTAGTTCAATTGTTTACATAATCTCAAGATGGAGGCTGTGCGAATTTAAAAAGTATTTTTTTATTTATTGTTTTGTAATCGTGCGATCGAAGTGAAAGTTTGAATAATGAATCTACGCAATAACATTCCGTTAATGATAAATTACTCTATGGCCTATACATTTAACAATCCGAAATGGCGGCCATCCGAAATATATAGACGTCTCTGAATATCTAAGAATCTATTCTAGCAATCAAACTGAATTTTTTTATGTTCGTAGGCGCTATGAACTTAAGTTCACGTATAGGACTTTAAATAACCTGGTGATCACAAATCCAACATGGCGGTGACGCGAAGTATAAATATTCACATGGACGTTTCTCGCAATTAAACATCCGAGTTCAGTGAAACTTGGTACAGTAAATCCTTATACGAATGTTAATCCACTGGCATCTAATTTATTTCAATTGTTTCCATAACCACAAGATGGCAGCTGTGCGAAATTTTAAAATCTCCTTGTTACTTCTTGTGTCCTAATCATGCGATTGAAGTTTCAATGCTACACGTACACAACAATCTTCATGTAACAGTACATAACTCTAGGACCTACTTATATAAATTCCAACATGGCGACCATCCGAAATATTTAGACGGTTCTCAATATCTACGAATCTATTACAGCAATCAAACTGAAATTTTGTATGTTGATAGTGGCAATTAACATAAGTAGGATATATGAAAATAGGCTGTATAGTTCTTCACGGAACTACTTGTTTTTTCTTTCTTCAGAATTTCATCCCTCCCGATGAACCCCTTCAATTTGATTGGTCAAAAAACTGTCGAAATGCTATTTACTTACTTTAAAGCAGTTTCCCCCCTGAGATTGATGACTGAGTCAGTCAGTCAATCAGTTAGGACACTTTCTTTCCTGTGTCCCCCCCCCCCCCCCCAGAATGTCATCCCTCCGCATGGGCCCCTTAAGTTTATGAAAAACCGGTCAAACACATATTTACTTATTTTTTAATGCTGATTTTTTTCCGCTGAGTTTCAAACTCCTCGCCTATGTCGTTTAAGAGATACACGCTCCGTTAGGAATCTTTCAATCCCTAATTTTTACCCCTTTCACCTCATAATATACGCCACATCGAAAAACCCTCAGACACGTGTCTTCTTACTTTTTAATGATGAGTTTATATGCCGTGTATCACATCCCCCAATGAAACTAATCGGGAGATAGTGTTATTCAATGAAATGCAGGTTTAACCCCCTTAAGACCCCTTTAGAACCTGAATATCCGGAAATCCTCCCTTAGTAGACGGTTTTGACATACAGTGAACTTATCCCCCAACTGTCATGTTTCTAACTTCAATAATTTTGGCTGGGCGATGATGAGTGAGTCAGGACATTTTCTTTCAATTTTCTTTTTTCAGAATTTCACCCCCACCCCATGAACCCGTTAAATTTGATTTTGAAAAAACTGTCCGACAGCTATTTACTTACTTTAAAGCAGTTTTTCCCCCTGAGTTTGATGAGTGAGTCAGTCAATCAGTTAGGACACTTTCTTTCCTGTCCCCCCCCCCCCCGAATTTCACCCCTCCCCATGGGCCCCTTAAATTTGATTTATGAAAAAAATGGTCAAACACATATTTTCTTCTTTTTTATGCTGATTTTTTTTCCGCTGAATTACGAACTCCTCGCCTATGTCGTTTAAGAGATACTCGCTCCGTTAGGAATCTTTCAATCCCCACTTTTCACCCCTTTCACCTCATAATATACATCACATCGAAAAACTCTCAGACACGTGTCTTCTTATTTTTAATTATGAGTTTATATGCCGAGTACCATATCCCCCAATGAAACCAATCGTGAGATATTGCTATTCAATGAAATGCAGGTCTACCCCCTTAACACCCCTTTAGAACCTGAATACCCAAGAATCCTCTCTTAGTGGGCATTGACGGCCCTTGAGGAAGCAGCATACCAAATTTCATTCCAATCCGTTCGGTGGTTTCTGAGATTTCGTGATGAATGAATGAGTGAGTGAGTGAGTGGTATTTGACAAATATCTAGTAGATCGTGTCAAGTCTTTGTTATGCTATTCTCGGTTGACAGTGCTGTGTGAGCAGTTGAGTAACTAACGGGATTTCAAGTAAAGATCCTCATTTTCTATACCGGTAGTGCAGAGCGCAACTGGCATCCAGACATCCGTGTCTTGACTTGAGCTATGTTGCCATGGAAAGTATCTGCCTTGCCATTCCTTCATGAGTATATTTTATGATTTGATTAGCCTGTGCTTGAGTGCAAATCGGCCGAAATCAGAAGAATGAGAAAGACAATCGAAAATTCATGTAGCCAGCGGTTCCTTCTGGGTCCTCAACTATGTGTATGCAAAATTTGGTGGAACGGTGTAGATTTGTATACGGAACAGACCCACCCACATACATACATACAGACTTTCACTTTTATATATAAGACTAGCTGAAGTACCCGTGCTTCGCTACGCGTCATAAATAAATTAAAATGTGAAGGTGACAGTTAAAACAGGGGATAGGCGAGGTGCTGCGCAGAAGGAGATTAAGGATGGAACATTTTGTCCAACAACACCGCTCGGCGTTGGCCGTGTTTTATAGCACAAATTTAGGTTTTACTCGCTAACCGTTGGAGATACCTTTCGGATAGAAAATGTAATTTTAAACCTCGTATATGCCATCAAAAGTTTGCTATTTCTAAGCGTTCTCTTTTTATTTGAATGGAAATATGAAAGTTTGAAACCAAAGGGTGTAGTGACGTCACTAAAATGGTCGCCATCTTTAAATAATGCAAAGTATTGAAATCAAAAGTAACCTATATGTTAACCAGGTAAATCAGCTACTTCCATGTAAAATTCATGTAAATCGGACCAGTGGTACTTACATGATTGAGTAATACACAGACACACACCATCTCATTTTTAGCCTCGCTTCGCTCGCGTCATAGTCGTGTCATATTGTTATTCAATGAAATGCCTGTTTAACCCCATTAACACCCCTTTAGAACCTGAATACCCAAAAATCCTTCCTCAGTAGACGTTTTCGACACACAACAAAGATATCCCAAAAATATCATTCTTCTAACTTTAATAGTTTCGGTTGGTCGATGAGAGTGAACATCCAAAAACCCTTCCTTAGTGGACGTTTTTCTTCCAGAATTTCGCCCCTCCCCATAGGCCCCTTAAATTGCATTTATGAAAAAACCGTCGAAAACCTATTTATTTTATTTATTTTTAAGCTGATTGATCTCCTCCGAGTCTCAAACTCCTCGCCTATGTCGTTTAAGAGATACACGCTCCGTTAGGAATCTTTCAACCCCACTTTTCATCCCTTTCACCTCATAATATACACTACAAAGAAAAACCATTAGACATATGTCAGCTTATTTTTTATGATTAGTATATGTGCCAAGTATCACATCCCCAAATGAAACCACTCGTGATATATTGTTATCCAATGAAATGCACGTTTACCCCCTTAACACCTCTTTAGAACCTGAATATCCAACACTCTTTCTACAGAATTTCACCCCTCCTGATGAACCCCTTCAATTTGATTTAAATAAAACTGTCGAAAAGCTATTTACTTACTTTAAAGCAGTTTTTCCCCCTGAGTTTGATGAGTGAGTGAGTCAGTCAATCAGTTAGGACACTTTCTTTCCTGTTCCCTCCCCCCCCCCCCCCAGCATTTCACCCCTCCCCATGGGCTCCTTAAATTGGATTTAAGAAAAAACAGTCAAACACATATTTACTTATTTTTTATCCTGTTTTTTCCGCTGAGCTTCAAACTCCTTGCCTATGTCGTTTAAGAGATAAACGATCCGTTAGGAATCTTTCAATCCCCACTTTTCACCCCTTTCACATCATAAAAAAAAAGTCCTCTCGGCACGCCGGAAGGCGGAGGTAGATTTCACCGGACAAACTTGGGGATAGGCGAAAATAGGCAGAATATGCAGGATATCGTAGAAGGATCAGACCTCATTTATTGCGAGAAGGTATTTTATAATTGGAGCTTAATTAACTTTGTTTTTCGTCATTTTATGCTTATTTTAAACATTTTATTGTCTTATGGGAACGGTAACCTTCTTGTCATTTGGGGTCCATTTTTATACTTGTGGTCACACTGTCCTTATG
The DNA here is from genome assembly GCA_946902985.2 of Meconema thalassinum. Classification (NCBI taxonomy): domain Eukaryota; kingdom Metazoa; phylum Arthropoda; class Insecta; order Orthoptera; family Tettigoniidae; genus Meconema; species Meconema thalassinum. The sequence continues at coordinate 224,417,027 of OX336391.1, forward strand.
CAAGGTTTCGACACTGATGTGTAACTAAGTAACGGTCTGTTACTTCTTCACGCAAAATTATATCTCCCGCAGAGATTTTGGTTGGTTCCTCAGTTTAGGGGCTGCGACAACGCGGTCATGTAACCCCGTGTACTTAGGGATGGCTGTATTAGTCTGTAATTCAGGTAAGGACTGCAGACGGTCAATTTCAAGCAGTAGTTCCTAATGTTGCTACCAGGTACTAATGTCAACGACACCTACCTGTGAACTTGGCTACTAGATGCCACCGCAGCCAGCAACTCGCAACGAACGTTGGAACCTCCCCTCCAAAGGAAAGCATACTGAGGGATTTTTAGCGCTCTTAGAAAATCCGACGACTTCGGCCGGCTTTGAACTCGCGACCTTGGGCATAGACATTCAGCATGCTTGCTACCAGTTACGTCGCCGAAGCCGCTTCACACTTAGTCAGATGGAATTCTGAATATGATCTCGTGCAAGTGCGTTATCTTGGCAACGTCTGATGGCTCATCCCTCATCAATTTAGTAGTGTTGCCATGGCAACCACTGATAGCTCTTGGCATTTTCTTATAATTCCGAAATCATTTTTCTCATCCCTTGGTATAATGGTGGGTCATATCAAAAATTGTTTCAGACAAAATTTTAGGTAATTATTAGGGGAATATTGTCCATTTTGTACGGTTTTGATATTGTGCCTATTAAGAGAGATATGATTAATGTTTCCCGAAAAACCCACTTTTTCCCACCCCTTTGGTCAATGGTTGGTGCTATAAAAAAACTCTTCAAACATAAATTTTTGGGCTTTATCAGACACATAGTATGAACGTTGAACGGATTCGATATTTCACATATTAAGAGAGTTATAGCAATATTTCACTTTTTCGAAAAAAGCCACCCATTTTCACCCCCTTCGACCGATTTAGCCCAGTAACGAACTCAGCCGAGATTTTATAGGTATACATATTCGGTAAAATATTCAAAGTGATTGGTGCAAAATTACGGCAGTTATCGTGTCCACAAGAAACTGATAAGCATATCTTTATATATATATAATTCTTCGACACGTGTGTATGTGACTGAACTCCTTCTAAACGACTGAACCGATTTTGATGGAATTTGGTATGTATATTAGGGTGGGTTCATGTATGGTTTAGATTCACAATCTGACCCGGTAGGTGGAATGAACACAATTCTAGAACCACAATTTACACACAATTTTAGAACCACAATATACAGTCAAAAACAGTTGTCATGGAAACCACTAGCCTTGGCCTTCGTGAAAGCTGATGTCTTTGGACGGTTTGTCTCTGCACGTTAGAGCCACCTGGTCGCAACCTGTGCAATTACCGCCATTACATACACTCCGCCCGTGGCGAAAATTTGTGTTTTATACCAAAGGTGGCAGTGATGTCGAATTCTACTGTTTGTCTCTGCACGTTAGAGCGTTTCAAAGTACCGTATGCGTTCATATACCATTCATCCGATTGCCATGAAACTTGGGTGATATGTTGAGTGAGCTCCAGGGAAGGTGTTTGGCTTAGTAAATCCATTTCACATTAGGTAGCGCACGACTAGATTCAACAAATGAGCGACGACGCGCGAAGCGTTTCAAAAAGATCCCGTATGCGTTCAAATACCATTCGTCCGATAGCGATGAAACTTGGGTGAGATGTTGTGTACACTCCAGGGAAGGTTTCTGGCTTAGTAAATCAATTTCACATTAGGTAGCGCACGACTAGATTCAACAAATGAGTAAAGACGCGCGAAGCGTTTCAACAAAATCCCGTATAAGTTTATATTCCATTCATAGATTGAGATGAAACTGTTGTTGTGTACACTTAAGTGAAGGCTTCTAACTTAGTAATCCATTTCACAGGAGGTTGCGCACGAGTAGATTCAACAAATGAGCGGTGACGTGCGAAGCGTTTCAACAAAGTCCCGTATGCGTTCAAATACCATTCGTCCGATAGCGATGAAACTTGGGTGAGATGTTGTGTACACTTACGTGAGGGTTTCTAACTTAGTAAATCCATTTTACAATAGGTAGCTCACGAGTAGATTCAACAAATGAGCAACGACGCGCGAACTTTTAATTAAAGTCCCGTATGCGTTCATATACCATTCATCCGATTGCAATGAAACTTGAGTGAGATGTTGTGTACACTTACGTGAGGGATTCTAACTTAGTAAATCCATTTCACAGTAGGTTTCGCACGAGTAGATTCAACAATTGAGCGACGACGCACGAAGCGTTTCAATAAGGTCCCGTATGCGTTCAAATACCATTCGTCCGATTACGATGAAACTTGGGTGAGATGTTGTGTACACGCTACGGAAGGTATCTGGCTTAATAAATCCATTTTACAATAGGTAGCGCACGAGTAGATTCAAAAAATGTGTGACGGCATGCGAATCATTTCAACAAAGTACCGTATGCGTCCAGATACCATTTATCCGATTGCGATGAAACTTTGGTGAATCGTTGTGTACACTCCAGGAAATGTTTCTGTCTTAGTAAATCCAGTTTTTAATAAGTAGCGCACGAGTAGATTCAACAAATGAGCGACGGCGTGCGAATCGATTCCACAATGTCCCGTATGCGGTCATATATCATTCATCCGATTGCGATCAAACCTTGGTGAATCATTGAGTACACGCCAGAGAGGGTTTCAGGCTTAGTAAATCTATTTTACAATAGGTAGCGCATGAGTAGATTCAACAAATGAGTGACAGCACGCGAATTGTTCAAAGAAAATCACTTATGCGTTCATATGTCATTCATCCGATTCCGATGAAACTTTGATGAGTTGTTGTGTACACGCCAGGGAAGGTGTTCAACTTGGTAAATCAATTTTACAATATTGGTAGCGCACGAGTAGATGTAACAAATGAGTGACGACGCGCAAAGCGTTCCAACAAAATCCTGTATGCGTTCATATACTATTCATCGATTGCGATGAAACTTTGATGAGTAGTTGTGTACACTTACGTGAAGCTTTCTAACTTTGTAAATCCATTTCACATTTGGTAGAGCACGAGTAGATTCAACAAATGAGTGACAGCGCACGAATCATTTAAACCAAATCCCGTATCCGTTTGCGATGAGTTGTTGTGCACGCTCCAACGAATGTTTCTAAATTAGTTAATTCAATTCACAATAGTTTGGAGGCAGTTAACAGAAATTGAAAAAAATATTGTGTATCCAAAACCACTTCAAGAAACAAAGTTACAACACGTTCTTTGATTGGCAGGACAACGTCTGCCGGGTCAGCTTGTATATATATATATAGTCTACACATATACATACATAAATTATATATAAACCTTTGAACTGACGGTGGTTTTGGGGTCTGGGGGATGTGAAACGCGAAGATATGTCGAAATTTTCCAGAAGTCAAAACATGGTACCCATTGCAATAGTTAGCTTTCTAATGAAATCTACCTCTGGTTGGTTCCTCAGTTTAGGGGCTGCGACAACGCGGTCATCTAACCCCGTGTACTTTGGGTGAGTGTAGAATCTGTCTGATAAACGGTGTAAATTGTAATGGCTGTAGTAGTCTTAATTCAGGTAAGAACTGCAGACGGTCAATTTCAAGCAGTAGATCCTAATGTTGCTACCAGGTACTACCGTCGACGACACCTAGCTGTGAACTTGGCTACTAGATGCCACCCCAACCAGAAACTCGCAACGAACGTTGGAACTTCCCCTCCAAAGGAAAGTATACTGAGGGATTTTAGCTCTCTTAGAAAATCCGACGACTTCGGCCGGCTTTGAAACCGCGACCTTGGGCATAGACATTCTGCATGCTACCAGTTACGTCACCGAAGCCGCTTCCCACTTAGATGAAAATACTGAATCTGATCTCGTGCAAGTGCGGTGTTATGGCAACGTCTAATGGCTCATCCCTCATCAATTTAGTAGTGTTGCCATGGCAACCTCTGATAGCTCTTGGCATTTTCTTATAATTCCGAAATCATTTTTCTCATCCCTTGGCATAATGGTGGGTCATATCAAAAATTCTTTCAGAAAAAAGTTTTAGGTAATTATTAGGGGAATATTGTCCATTTCGTACGGTTTTGATATTGTGCCTATTAAGAGAGATATGATTAATGTTTCCCGAAAAACCCACTTTTTCCCACCCCTTTGGTCAATGGTTGATGATATAAAAAAAACTCTTCAAACATAAATTTTTGGGCTTTATCCGACACATAGTATGAACGTTGAACGGATTCGATATTTCACATATTAAGAGAGTTATAGCAATATTTCACTTTTTCGAAAAAAAGCCCCCATTTTCACCCCCTTCTACCGATTTAGCCCAGTAACGAACTCGACCGAGTTTATAGGTATACATATTCGGTAAAAAGTGATTGGTGAAAAATTACGGCAGTTATCGTGTCCACAAGAAACTGATATATATATATATATACTTTTGAACTGACGGTGGTTTTGGGGTCTGGGGGATGTGAAACGCGAAGATATGTCGAAATTTTCCGGAAGTCGAAACATGGTAGCCTACCCATTGCAATAGTTAGCTTTCTAATGAAATCTACCTCTGGTTGGTTCCTCAGTTTAAGGGCTGCGACAACGCGGTCATCTAACCCCGTGTACTTAGGGTGAGTGTAGAATCTGTCTGATAAACGGTGTGAATTGTAATGGATGTATTAGTCTGTAATTCAGGTAAGGACTGCAGACGGTCAATTTCAAGCAGTAGTTCCTAATGTTGCTACCAGGTACTACCGTCAATGACACCTAGCTGTGAACTTGGCTACTAGATGCCACCCCAACCAGCAACTCGTAACGAACGTTGGAACTTCCCCTCCAAAGGAAAGCATACTGAGGGATTTTAGCGCTCTTAGAAAATCCGACGACTTCGGCCGGCTTTGAAACCGCGACCTTGGGCATAGACATTCTGCATGCTACCAGTTACGTCACCGAAGCCGCTTCCCACTTAGTCAGATGTCAAAGTCAACCCCTGGCACCATCCAGCCCATGACGGGCTAAGGCCGACCAAGCGACCGCTGCCCAGCCATTTGGCCTGCAGATATTGGGGTGACGCGTGATCAGCGCGTCGGGTCCCCTCGGCCGTTAATATTGGTATTCGTGATCGGGGTGCTGTCTCACTGTCAGACAGCTACTCAATTGTCCTCACGAGGCTGAGTGCACCCCGTTCCAACCCTCACGTCAGTTTTAAAATCCCTGACGGAGCCGGGGATCGAACCCGGGGCCTCCGGGTGAGAGGCAGGCGCGCTACCCCAACACCACGGGGCCGGCTTAGTCAGATGGAAATACTGAATCTGATCTCGTGCAAGTGCGTTGTCATGGCAACGGCTCATCCCTCATCAATTTAGTAGTGTTGCCATGGCAACCTCTGATAGCTCTTGGCATTTTCTTATAATTCCGAAATCATTTTTCTCATCCCTTGGCGTAATGGTGGGTCATATCAAAAATTCTTTCAGACAAACGTTTTAGGTAATTATTAGGGGAATATTGTCCATTTTGTACGGGTTTTGATATTGTGCCTATTAAGAGAGATATGATTAATGTTTCCCGAAAAACCCACTTTTTTCCACCCCTTTGGTCAATGGTTGGTGCTATCAAAAAACTTATTTGACATAAATTGTTGGCACTTATCCGACACATATTATGAACTTTGAATGGATTCGACATTTCACGTATTGAGAGAGTTATAGCGAAATTTCAATTTTTCGAAAAAAGCCCCCCATTTTCACCCCCTTCGACCGATTTTGCCCATTAACGAACTCGACCGAGATTTTATAGGGATACATATTATGTAAAACATTCAAAGTGATTGGTGCAAAATTACGGCAGTTATCGTGTCCACAAGAAACTGATATACATATATATATATATATATATACAGGGTGTTACAAAAAGGTACGGCCAAACTTTCAGGAAACATTCCTCACACACAAAGAAATAAAATATGTTATGTGGACATGTGTCCGGAAACGCCTAATTTCCATGTTAGAGCTCATTTTAGTTTCATTAGTATGTACTGTACTTCCTCGATTCACCGCCAGTTGGCCCATTTGAAGGAAGGTAATGTTGACGTAATGTTAGAGCTCATTTTAGTTTCGTTAGTATGTACTGTACTTCCTCGATTCACCGCCAGTTGGCCCATTTGAAGGAAGGTAATGTTGACGTCAGTGCTTGTGTTTACATGCGACTCATTACTCTACAGTACGAGCATCAAGCACAAAAGTACGTAGCATCAACTGGTTAGTATTCATCACGAACGTGGTTTTGCAGTCAGTGCATTGTTTACAAATGCGGAGTTGGCAGATGCCCATTTGATGTATGGATTAGCACGAGGCAATAGCCGTGGCGCGGTACGTTTGTATCGAGACAGATTTCCAGAACGAACGTGTCCCGACAGGAAGACGTTCGAAGCAATTGATCGGCGTCTTAGGGAGCACGGAACATTCCAGCCTATGACTCGCGACTGGGGAAGACCTAGAACGACGAGGACACCTGCAATGGACGAGGCAATTCTTCGTGCAGTTGACGATAACCCTCATGTCAGCGTCAGAGAAGTTGCTGCTGTACAAGGTAACCTTGACCACGTCACTGTATGGAGAGTGCTACGGGAGAACCTGTTGTTCCCGTACCATGTACAGCGTGTGCAGGCACTATCAGCAGCTGATTGGCCTCCACGGGTACACTTCTGCGAATGGTTCATCCAACAATGTATCAATCCTCATTTCAGTGCAAATGTTCTCTTTACGGATGAGGCGTCATTCCAACGTGATCAAATTGTAAATTTTCACAATCAACATGTGTGGGCTGACGAGAATCCGCACGCAATTGTGCAATCACATCATCAACACAGATTTTTTGTGAACGTTTGGGCAGGAATTGTTGGTGATGTCTTGATTGGGCCCCATGTTCTTCCACCTACGCTCAATGGAGCACGTTATCATGATTTTATACGGTATACTCTACCTGTGCTGCTAAAACATGTGCCTTTACAAGTACGACACAACATGTGGTTCATGCACGATGGAGCTCCTGCACATTTCAGTCGAAGTGTTCGTACGCTTCTCAACAACAGATTCGGTGACCGATGGATTGGTAGAGGCGGACCAATTCCATGGCCTCCACGCTCTCCTGACCTCAACCCTCTTGACTTTCATTTAAGGGGGCATTTGAAAGCTCTTGTCTACGCAACCCCGGTACCAAATGTAGAGACTCTTCGTGCTCGTATTGTGGACGGCTGTGATACAATACGCCATTCTCCAGGGCTGCATCAGCGCATCAGGGATTCTATGCGACGGAGGGTGGATGCATGTATCCTCCTCGCTAACGGAGGACATTTTGAACATTTCCTGTAACAAAGTGTTTGATGTCACGCTGGTACGTTCTGTTGCTGTGTGTTTCCATTCCATGATTAATGTGATTTGAAGAGAAGTAATAAAATGAGCTCTAACATGGAAATTAAGCGTTTCCGGACACATGTCCACATATCATATTTTCTTTCTTTGTGTGTGAGGAATGTTTCCTGAAAGTTTGGCCGTACCTTTTTGTAACACCCTGTATATATATATATATACATACATAAATTATGTATAAACTTTTGAACTGACGGTGGTTTTTGGGTCTGGGGGATGTGAAACGCGAAGATATGTCGAAATTTTCCGGAAGTCGAAACATGGGACCCATTGCAATAGTTAGCTTTCTAATGAAATCTACCTAACACATCGAAAGGCCCTCAGACACGTGTCTTGTTACTTTTTAATGATGAGTTTATATGCCGTGTATCACATCCCCCAATGAAACCAATCGGGAGATATTGTTATTCAATGAAATGCAGGTTTAACCCCATTTTGAACCTGAATATCCGAAAATCCTCCCTTAGTAGACGGTTTTGACATACAATGAACATGTCCCCAAACTGTCATGTTCCTAACTTCAATAATTTTGGCTGGGCGATGATGAGTGAGTGAGTGAGTCAGGACATCTTCTTTCAATGTTCTTTTTTCAGAATTTCTCCCCTCCCCATAAACCCCTTAAATTTTATTTATGAAAAAAAAACTGTCGAACAGCTATTTACTTACTTTAAAGCTGTTTTTCCCTCTGATTTTGATGAGTGAGTCAATCAGTCAATCAGTTAGGACACTTTCTTTCCTGTCCCCCTCCCCCCCAGAATTTCATTTCTCCCCATGGGCCCCTTAAATTGGATTTATGAAAAAACGGTCAACATATATTTACTTCTTTTTTATGTTGACTTTTTTCCGCTAAGTTTCAAACTCCTCGCCTATGTTGTTTAAGAGATACACGCTCCGTTAGGAATCTTTCAATCCCCACTTTTCACCCCTTTCACCTCATAATATACACCACATCGAAAAACCCTCAGACACGTGTCTTCTTATTTTTAATGATGAGTTTATATGCCGAGTATCACATCCCCCAATGAAACCAATCGGGAGATATTGCTATTCAATGAAATGCAGGTCTACCCCCTTAACACCCCTTTAGAACCTGAATATCCAAAATTCCTCTCTTAGTGGGCATTTGCGGCCCTTGAGGAAGCTGTATACCAGATTTCATTCCAATCCGCTCGGTGGTTTCTGAGATTTCGTGATGAATAAATGAATGAGTGAGTGCGTGAGTGAGTGAGTGGTATTTGACAAATATAATAGTAGAAAGAGGATAGTGCCAAGTCTTTGTTATGCTTAACTCGGTTGACAGTGCTGTGTGAGTACTTGAGTAACTAACGGGATTTCAAGTAAAGATCCTCATTTTCTATACCGGTAGTGCAGAGCGCAATTGGCATCTAGTCGGCCGTGTCTCGACTTGAGCTATGTTGCCATGGAAACTATCTGCCTTGCCATTCCTTCATGAGTATATTTTATGATTTGATTAGCCTGTGCTTGAGTGCAAAAGGGCCGAAAGCAGAAGAATGAGAAAGGCTATCGAAAATTCATGTAGCCAGCGGTTCCTTCTGGGTCCTAAACTATGTGTATGAAAAATATGGTTGAGATTGGTGGAACGGTGTAGATTTGTATACGGTACCAATCCACATACATACATACATACATACATACATACATACATACATACATACAGACTTTCACTTTTATATATTAGATGTCCTAACATGAAAACACTACATAAAATATTTATCACGAAATACACGCTTTTATGTACAAAAATGGGGGTTCTTAAAACGGATGATATGTTTCGGACGTCAAGCGTTCATCTTCAGATCCTGCTCACTTACAGTAGACTGACTTAATTACGATGTTTATGAATTACACTTGTGTATCGCGTCAATCTTATTTACAGATGTTATTGTTCACTACTATGATTGCTGCGTCAATGTTGATGTATTTTTAAAATATTAATCTGTGTTCTATTGAATTATTATTATTATTATTATTATTATTATTATTATTATTATTATTATTATTATTGTGACCAGATTCAGAAATGATGTCTACACTATTATATTCTAAATCAACCTTCCTATTTAAATTGGTGGGCTGTTGTGTGTGGTTATAATGCACAAATTATACACAGCACATAAATGGAAAAATGTTATTTAAACTTATCTGTTAAACGAAACTTGAGTACTATGCGCCCGCTCCAGTTCTCTACTCACTCGGGATTAAAAAACTGTAACGTCCGTTGGCTACCAACTGCGCTCTAGCTGTGGTTTAGTGCATTATAAGCGCAACGCTAACATGCAGCCTGCATCACCTGTTGTTGCTTCTTCAAACTCTTGCTTTGTTATCTAGAGCCGGCAATGACCTAACCTGCGTTAATGTATGCCAATTTGAGAAGGACAATCTCAACTATTAACGACCAATCTCTTCCCCGCCTCGCATGTATTTGGGCAAAAGAAATGTGTTGACTGACTGAAAAACGTTCTTTATTAGAATTAGGCAACAATGAAAAATGGCTCCTATCACTTCAATTTCCACACAGTCATGTTGACCCGAATCTGCAACAATATCGCAGTGCCGTGTGTCGTAAGGCAGAGAACTGAGATGGGGGAACATTTCTGTCATGGCATAATTTTTCGAACTCTTAAGACTTAATTCACACTTTACCTTTTCACTTTTGGCATTCTATACAAATTTTACACACCCTACTGATTTTTATACATTTCGAGTATCAGATATAACAATAAGTCAAAAAAGTCGGTAATAATAATAATAATAATAATAATAATAATAATAATAATAATAATAATAGCTTAAAGAGAGACTTACAAGTAATCAGTATACAAAATTTCTAAGACCGAACTGAGTGTCAGACGAAAATCGCGAATGTTAAGTTCGAACCAAGATCATTACGACAACCAGGAAAAAAGTGGACGGATGAGAGGAAGAGGGAACATTCCGCGCGAATGAAGAGATTTTGGGAGGAGCGGAGGTGACACACCTCCAAATGACATCATGTTATCAAGTTTAACCGCTCTCCTGTAGGGGAATTCCTCCACAGCCTGCTTCCAGTCTCCGACCGGGTCAGGAATGGAATGAATGAAGCCCCCATCTAGCGGCGAAGATATGAACTGTGCCGGCTGCCGAAGCCTGACGCACTCCTCTGGGGCAATGATTAAATGAATGACAGATGAAATGAAATGATAGTGGAGAGTGTTGCTTGAATGAAATTTTGACAGGGAAAACCGGAGTACGAGGAGAAAAACCTGTCTGCCTCCGTTTTGTCCAGCACAGATCTCACATGGAGTGACCGGGATTTGAACCACAGACCCAGCGGTGAGAGGCCGGCGTGCTGCCGCCTAAGCCACGGAGGCTTAATAATAATAATAATAATAATAATAATTTTATTGAGGTCCCCAGTATTGGCTCTAATTAAAATAGGCAAACCTAGACCGACGCGGCGTCAGGGTTCAAATCCACTCACCTTCCGAATCTGCAGATAGACTGGCCTATGGCCTTTTGTCACAAGACACGGAGCTACCCCAGTTAGTACCATCAATCATGTGATAGTTTTCTACATACAAGAGCAAGTGGTCTCATTGCCACTGACAATGTGAATACTGTCGTCTCAGTTATTTATATGCCAATAAAAAGACGCAATAAAAGATCGCGAGGTCTTTAATAATATCCCTTTATACCTCTCACATTCTTGGCACCGAGACATAACCAAGTATTGTGGGCACACATGTGACTTCACAACATGCGAAGGGGCTTGAGTTCAAGAATGGTAGCAGCTCCTTACTAACCTTTCAGAAACATCGTACCGGGACTCATAACTCACAAACAAATAATGAAAACCACCTTAAAAGAGGTCTGTGTAATAATTGTTGTTGTTTTCGTCTTCAGTCTTTTGACTGTTATGATGCAACTCACTATTCCTCCCTGTCCTGAGCTAATCGTTTCATATATACGTAGCTACCACACACTACATCCTTTTTTTAGCGTATGGCTTTTAGTGCCGGGAGTGTCCGAGAACAGGTTCGGCTCGCCAGGTTTTGTAGCTGCTTCGAGGTGGACACCCAATGGGTGAGCTACAAGTACCGTCGCGTATGGAGTGTTGGCTGGGGAGGAAAGTTTGAATGTAAGGACGAGGAGTTGGAAGGTAGCGGCTGTGGCCTATTGTTAGGGACCAACCCCGGCATTTTCCTGGAAGGAAGATGGGAAACCACAGAAGACCATCTTCAAGGTTGCCGGCGCACAGAGGGTCAAAATCCAAATCTAGGGGGACAAAATTATTTTTACGTTTTAATCATTAATTTAGAGTGAAAGCAACGTATATAATTTGTTTACTTCATAATAAACACCAGTAAAGACCTTTCTTAAGCTACGTCTACACATGCAGGAAATTGTCTATGACTAGGTGTTGGATAGAGCATTCAGTTATCTCTTCAGAACAATTTTCTACCCCTAATTTACTTTTAACAAAGTCACAAAGTTCCACTTTTGACATAATTGTCGAACCCAGTGCTTCAAACAATTGTAAACGTGTGAAAACTGGTTGCGCGGCATCTTCTAACACGTACAATAACTAAATAAGTTGCAAAAAGATGCAAAAAATCTTATAACAGGCGTAAACTACAAGGCGTTATCTACATTTTAACATTAAGTAGAAAGTGACGCAGAGTGACGCGACATACTAAAAATCTAAGTGAAAATATAAACTTTAAAAATAATACTTAAGCATTATATAATGCAAATAGGCCTATAGCTAAAATTACGTAACAATTACGCCCATTAATAACTGAAACACGTTACAGAGATCATTCCTTCAGGTGCATGTTCCATCTTAAAGCATCACACTAACCACAAAGACAACCCAACCACAGCCACTTACATTCACCCTTCATTTCAGACTGCTCGAACAGTGGTGACAGATTCACATTAAGATACCTTTATATCTCAGAATAGTGAGCGGCAATTGTATGAGAATGCTGTAGAAGTCATACATTTTGATTTTTTTATTATGAAATTAAATAAATTTGTCCTCCAAGATTTCGATCTTGACCCACTGTGCGGCGGAAGGATTCGAACCTCCTTACCTCCCGGATGTGAGCGACTGCCAGCAGTCATGCCGTAATGACCACGGCTAACTCACCCGGTACCTCACATCCTGAAGCAATCTGTTTAACATATTCTAACCTTAGTCTGCCCCTACAGTTGTTTTCCTCGACCCTTCCTTCCATAACTAAGTTTACTATTCCTGAATATCTTAGTACGTGACCTACCAACCTATCTTTTCTCTTCATTAGCAATCGCCAGAAACGTCTCTTCTCCCCCACTTGGCTTAATACCTCTTAATTTGTTACTCTATCTACCCATCGGATCTTCATCATTCTCCTGTAACAACACATTCCAAACGCTTCAGTTCTATTTTCTGCTGCTACAATAGTCCAAGTTTCACTTCCATAGAGTGCCACGCACCGGATAAGGGTTTTCAAAAATGAATTTCTAATATCTAGATTTATATTTGATATCAACAGATTTCTGTTCTCTACAAATGCTTTCCTTGCCTGAGCCAACCTACTTTTTATAACCTCATTGCATTTTTTACGGTGTTGTTGTTCGTCTTGTACCTGATTTGACAACGCCGACCACCTCGTTGTGTAGAGATTAGCAAGCTTGTCTTTCATTCATGAGACCCGAGTTCAATTACTGGCTCTTCCAAAGAATTTAATTGTGGTCTGAGGGTTTGAATGGGGTTTACTCAGCCTCGTGATGCAAAGCCGAGAAACATTGGGATTTTTGAGGCGGAATGTCACATCCGGTTGTTAAGATTCCACGTAAAAAGATCCAGCAGCTTCTGATCGCGAGATTGTAGATAGTACAAGCTTCCTTCCTTCTTTCCTTTTCTCAGCCTCTTAAAATAAACAAAAGCAACAAAGCATTTCTTATGGTTTAGTTACTGGTATTATGCCGGGTCTGGCACCTTCTTCCCAATAACGCACCAATTCCATGAAGCCAGACCTCATTTCCGATGTTCACGATTGACCTCAAATGAAGAAGCCTGTGCAAGTCAACTGGAGACACGAGTAAAGGTCACCCTTGCAAGTACTGGCGATATAGAGTAGAAGGTCTGTAATTGGAATTTATATGAGAAGAAATAGGACTGGGAAAAGGAGTGAGACAAGGATGTCATATATTCCATTTAATATATATTTAGAAGAAATTATTAAAGAATGTTTGGAAGGAAAAAGAGATGTATGCTTAGGAGGTAAAAGATTTGAGTGTATTCGTTTTGCAGATGATATGGTGGTTATGAGTTAGAGTGAAAGACAAGCAACACAAATGTTGAAATACATAGATGAATGAAAATCCACAGCCTGCTTCCAGTCTCCGACCGGGTCAGGAATGGAATGAATGAAGCCCCTATCTAGCGGCGAGGATATGAACTGTGCCGGCTGCCGAGGCCTGACGCACTCCTCTGGGGCAATGATTAAATGAATGACAGATGAAATGAAATGATAGTGGAGAGTGTTGCTGGAATGACATTTTGACAGGGAAAACCGGAGTACCCGGAGAAAAACCTGTCTGCCTCCGTTTTGTCCAGCACAGATCTCACATGGAGTGACCGGGATTTGAACCACGGACCCAGCGGTGAGAGGCCGGCGTGCTGCCGCCTAAACCGCGGAGGCTTGTTGAAATACATAGATAAAATTTGTAAAATATATGGGATGAAAATAAATTAGAAAAATTCAAAATAGGAAAAGGAAAAGGTGAAAAAATTACAATAAATTTAGATGAGGAAATTTAACAAGTAGATAGTTTTAAATACCAAGGAAGTTGGGTTACAAAAGAAATGATATGCACTAAAGAAATAAAAATTATACGACTCTTACAGTAGTCGCATATGATGTGTAACATGTGACATGTTATCCTACTATGTGTGTCCCGGGAGCGCAAATCCCTTGTTGACAGTGAACTCTGTTGGTCATTGAAATAACTACTTGTATAACTCCAGTGCCAAATCCTAACCGCAATGAATCATAATTGTTATTTGCCGTGGCGGAAGCAATCCACTGCCTACTTGATGCTAGCTGCGCTCTATACCGGCCAGTTAGTGAACCCATGCCAGCGATGTTATTGAAAATGGCCTCGTTTAGGCGATAGAGTGCACTGCCAAGCATAGGCGCGATTAAAATTAGGTGTGCGGAAAGTAGGCCTATATTAAATGTGTTTCTCCCAGTGATATGTTTAGACCAACGAAGTTTCAATTATTGTTAGTAGTCGGCTTTAATATACTGAATTCCTACGTTGTTTGGAGTGTTTGTTTATGCGATATAGATTCCACATAGCCACATGGCCGACAGTACATCGAGTGCTTACATTAAATAAGAATACAGTAAAAGTATGAAGATTTAATAAATCGTAATTGTTTTCAGCAGATATGATAAAATGAATATTTTCACACCAAAGAACGACAACTTGAAGATTGTGGGAATATCTTAAATAGGGTCTCCAAACCTTGAACTGAACTGTATGCGATATACATTCCCCATAGCCACACGACCTACAGTACGTCGTTGTACCGATCTCCGCCACCACGCGCGCTTATTGTTTCCGTCCCATGCACTTTCGTCCCATCCATTTCCGTCCCTTTTCCAAAATCACTCCCACAAACATGTCCAGCTACCGAGTGCCACAAAAATATCCAGATACCGAGTGTAAAGATGTTACACATCAAAAACAAGGATTGCAATAGCAAAAGAAGCCTTCAGTAAGAAAAGAAAATTATTTTGTGGAGCAATGAAATTAAGCCTAAGGAAGAGATTAGTGAAATCTTTTGTTTGGAGAGTAGCAATGTATGGAGTGGAAACTTGGACGCTTAGGAAGGAAGACGAGAGAAGAATAGAGGCTTTCGAAATGGGGCTATGGAGGAGAATGGGGAGAGTAAGTTGGAAGGACAAAGTGAGAAATGAGGAAGTATTAAAGAAAATAGGAGAAGAAAGGGTGATGCTAAAGAAGATAAGGAAGAGAAAAATGAATTGGATTGGACACCGCATAAGAGGAGATGGTTTGGTGGAAAGTGAATTAGAAGGGACAGTCCAAGGGAAGCTCCGAAGAGGAAGAAGAAGGTTTCAGATGCTGGATTCCATCAAGATTGATAAATCTTATGAGCTGATGAAACGTGCTACTGAAGACCGGATAAGGTGGAGAGACTGGCCATGAGGAAACCTGCCATCAGGCAGATAAACTGATGATGATGATGATGATGTATATGTCCGTGACTGTACCAGCATGTAAAAAAATGTTAGTGTGTTTCCTTAAAATGTGTTTGTCAAGCTAGCATCAAGCCACTAGTAGGGCCACAAGAGATAGCAATGAGTTCTATTGTCTCAATGTGTCCATTGTATTACGTTTTAAATGCTGTGTTAGATATAGTTTTGAATGCTCCTTTTTTATTTTTCTTACTATGTGCATGTTTTTGTTGTTGTTATGATTCTGATGGATGTTAATATGTTTCTAACTCATTTGGCCGAAGAGACCCGAAACATGTTCCAATGACAATAAATCAATAATTGTCTATAATAAAAAGTATTGATTGGGCGGAGACCCCCCACCCCATTATAAATGAATTGTACACTATATGCCAGTGAGAATTCGCTGCAGCCATAGAATGTCGAACTTGAAGGAGATGGCTTGTCACAGACCATCAATCCTAATGTATTGAAATGGCAGCTAACCTAATAGCTGAGTGAGGGGAGCCCCCTGATGTGAATTATGCACCAAGGACGTTCGTGAAACTCCTGTCTGAGGGTCACGTGATTCACACTCATGTGCCATGTCTACTATCCGTTCGCTCACTTCAAGCCAAAAGCTACCAGTGACGGCTGGCAGATAATTAGTATGGGTATTGCCCTATTTTCACTAAGAAAGGTTCGGTAGGGTGGTTAGAATAAAAGACTACTTAATATCGGAGAAGATGGTCTATACGTGCGTGGTAAACCTGTAGTTCATTCGTCGCAAATGCCGCAGTCTAAAGAACATCACACTCACTTCTGGATTAGATGACGTGATTTGAAAAACATAACAAGAACAAAAACAGCATAAGTAATATACGCGGACGAGGGACTTGCGTGCAAACTTCGTTTCGAAACAATGATATCGGCAGTAGATGGAGCATTTCGGATGTCTTCATCCGCCCCTCTCCTCTCTTGTTGCAATCAGCCGAGTTAACTTCACTTACTCGGTCCAATATCTCTACCATACCTTCCACCATTGACGTCTGGTCGGTGCTCGGGCCTGGTAACGACCACGCAGCGAGTGCTCCTATACAGCTGGCGCGCTTCGCTTTAACAGTTCACAGTCCTACAAGATTTCCTGACTCATTAAAGAAGAAAACTGGGCATGTACAAGAAAACGCGTGGCTTTTTATTTCTAAAAGATTATTATTATTATTATTATTATTTATTTTATTTATTTATTTAAGCGAAAATTTCCCTACAGGAGAGCGATTAAACTTGGATCACATGATGTCATTTGGAGGCGTGTCTCCTCCGCTCCTCCCAAAATGTCTTCATTCTCGCGGAATGTTCCCGCTTCCTCTCATCCGTTCACTTTAATCCAGGTTGTCGTAATGATCTTGGTTCGAACTTAACATTCTTGATTTTCGTCTGGCACTCAGTTCGGTCTTGGTGTTGGGGTAGCGCGCCTGCCTCTCACCCGGAGGCCCCGGGTTCGATCCCCGGCTCCGTCAGGGATTTTAAAACTGATGTGAGGGTTGGAACGGGGTGCACTCAGCCTCGTGAGGACAATTGAGTAGCTGTCTGACAGTGAGACAGTGCCCCGATCACGAATACCAAGATTAACGGCCGAGGGGACCCGACGCGCTGATCACGCGTCACCCCAATATCTGCAGGCCAAATGGCTGGGCAGCGGTCGCTTGGTCGGCCTTAGCCCGTCATGGGCTGGATAGTGCCAGGGGTTGACTTGACTCAGTTCGGTCTTCGAAATGTTGTATACTGATAACTTGTAAGTCTCTCTGTACCTCTTGAAGCCATTCTGTGTCGCATTTGCTCTGTGTTACAATACCGAGTAGTATCTTGGGCAATCTGGAGGTGGCCATCCTGTGGATGTGAGTGTACAATTTGGCTCTGCGTTTTCTAATTTCGTCTGTTAACGTAATGGTGTTTTGATAGACTTCAGTACTAGGTCTCTTCATCCAAATGCCGTTTCTGTCGATTGCTCCGTAGATCTTCCGGAGAATTTTTCGTTCCTGCTTTTCCAGTTCCCCAATCTTGGAATGACCATCGATTACTATTGTTTCAGCCGCATATGTTGCTTCTGGAAGAATAACTGTTTTATAATGTCGTAATTTGGCGTTCGTCGAAATGCATTTCTTGTTGTAATGGGCCCACGTTAGCCTGTAGGCCTTCTGGAGCTTAGTGATTCTGTCTTCATTGGCGATTCGATTAAGTCCTGAGGGCTGTATAATTTCGCCAAGGTATTTAAAACTCCAGACTTGTGCGATTTTACCGAATTTGGTGTTTAAAGGAGATTTATTTTCTGTCCTTCTCTCCATATATTATTATTATTATTATTATATAGGCTATCAAACGCTAAGGTGTATGTTTCAAAAAAGTCAAGCTCTTTTTCCATTGCCTTTGAGGTGGACCCTTCCCTCTTTCCCTTGCCTATATGCCTTGCATGGCTTTACTTCTTTCCGAATTCCTTAGTCCTGTACCAAAATCTTCCAAATTGTCTCAATAGTACAGTAAAAAACTTGCATTTCTTAAAAAGTCAACGGAAATAGATTTATCATACTAATATATAACAAGAAGTTCCGTGAAGAACTAAAGAGCCTACTTTTCTTAAAATTAAGATTCATGCCAAAGATTAATCTACAGTATATGAACCTATCTAGAATAATGACGAAATTAAGTTGGTAATATCGAAATGTCTAATTAGTTCGAAATATACCTGGTATAATGTAGCCTAATAGATCACTACAGTTGGCAGCCCTGGTGTCTGAATATATTCTTAGTTCCATCTCTTAAGTACAGAACACAAAATTTGGTTGAAGTCCAATGGACGTTACATGCAGTTAGACATTGGATCTATCCGCACGCGTAAAAGCATGTTGGCAACAATGTCAAGTGTGTGCTGGTCATAAACAATCTGAAATATTATGATATCTTGTTGTGCCAATTTTGGATGAAATCCATTTGTTAGTATAGAAGTTATATGCATTTTTAAATTGGCATAGAATCATGTTGGCAACACTGACTTATATTAATTACTCCAAATTAATCTGGAATGTCAGGTGCTAAACGTGTGCGAAGTATAGAGCTCTTGGCTTGCATACTTTCTGATATATTGATATTAGGGTAAAAAACTATAGCCGGCATTTATATCGGTTATGTTACACATAGCACATACGAAATTTGGTTGAAATCCAACTAATAGTATAGAAGTTACAAGTATTTAAAAATTGGTACTATAGCAGGCTTAGAATCATGTTGGTAGAACTGACATATATAAGTTACTCCAAATTAATCTAAAATATCAGGTACTATACGTGTGCATAATTTAAAGCTGTCGGCTTGCATACTTTCTGGTATATTGGTATTTGGATTTAAAAAAATAGAGAGAGCAATTATTAACAGTTGGCAGCCCTGGTGGCTCTTAAGAATACGCTCAGCCATATATGTTTATGTACACATTTTGCATACAAAATTTGGTTGAAATCCAATTGATAGTGTAGACGTTATATGCTCTTAATAATTAGACCAATCAGAAGGCTTAAAATTATTTTGGCAACACTGTCATGTTTGGCCTCCTGGAAATTAAACTGAAATAGTATTATCTACATGTGTGCCAATTTTGGAATAGCTTCCATGCATACCTTCCAAGATATCCAACATGGAGCTCAAATTTTTACTGCGATTTTCCTGCAGTTGGTAGCACTGACGACCTTTTTTAAATATGGGCTTGAGATATTCCGGTATACATCTTTACTCATACTAAATTTGGTTTCGATTGCTGCAGCCGTTTAGGAGTTGATAGGGGGGGGACACACACACACACAGCCAGCCAGCCAGACAGACACACATTTTCCCGGATCGATCTCTTAGTCTACTTTTTCCTCATTTTTGCAAAATGTGAAAATAGGCTAAAAATGATATGGTGTTTGTCTGTCTGTCGTCCTGTCTGTTACTCAAACACGCAAGAACCACTCGTCCGATTGAAATGAAATTTTGCATGGATGTAGCTGATTTACCAGGTTTACACATAGGCTACAATTGATTTCGATATTTTGCACTATTTAACAAGTAGTTCCGTGAAGAACTGTACAGCCTATTTTCATATATCCTATTTATGTTAACTGCCACTATCAACATACAAAATTTCAGTTTGATTGCTGTAATAGATTCGTAGATATTGAGAACCGACTAAATATTTCGGATGGTCGCCATGTTGGATTTTATATATGTAGGTCCTAGAGTTGTGTACTGTTACATGAAGATTATTGTGTACGTGTAGCATTCAAACTTCAATCGCATGATTAGGACACAAGACCTAAAAACGAGATTTTAAGATATCGCACAGCTGCCATCTTGTGGTTATGGAAACAATCGAAATAAATTAGATGGCGGTGGATTAACATTCGTATAAGGATTTATTGTACAAAGTTTCACTGCACTCGGATGGTTAAATTGCGAGAAACGCCCATGTGAATATTTATACTTCGCGTCGCCGCCTTGTTGGATTTGTGATCACCAGGTTATTTAAAGTCCTATAGGTGAACTTAAGTTCATAGCCCCTATGAACATTTAAAAAAAATCAGTTTGAATGCTATTATAGATTTCGGATGATCGCCATGTTGGATTGTCAAATGTATAGGCCATAGAGTCATGTACCATTAAAGGAAAATTATTGCGTAGGTTCATTATTCAAACTTTTACTTCGAATGCATGATTACGACACAAGAAATAAAAACTTAATTTTAAAATTCGCACTGCCGCCATCTTGAGGTTATGTAAACAATTGAACTAAATTAGATACCAGTGCATTACAATGTGTATAAACATTTCCTGTACCAGATTTCATTGCGTTTGGAACACTAAATCGCGAGAAAGGTCTATTTAAAATTTTCAAATTCGCTTGGCCGCCATGTTCGTTTTGTAGTTGACCGGTTTTTGAAAGTCTTATAGATGAACTTCCAGTAGTGCCCTTTATCTCCGTAAAAAAATTCACGATGATACCGCTAATAGTTTCAGAGATATAGAATGCCGGTGAAATACTTCGCACATCCGCCATATTGTGGTTATGTAAACAATTGAACCAAGTTAGATGTCGGAGCATTACAATGTGTTTAAACATATACTGTACCAAGTTTTATTGCGTTTTGTTGGTTAAATCGTGAGAAACGTCTATTTGAAAGTCGCAAATTCGCGTGGCCGCCATGTTGGTTTTGTAATTACCAGTTTTTCAAAAGCAACATAGGTGAACTTCTAGTAGTTCCCTTTATCACCGTAATAAATCCCAGGGTGATATCGGGAATAGTTTCGGACATATTGAATGCTGGTGAAATATTTCGCTCAGCCGCCAAGCCATTTGGATTGGTGAGACGTAACAACATTAGAAGGGCACGGTCGGGGTCGCCCGGAATAGTGCTATGGACTTACCGAGTTTCATTGAAATTGCTCCAGCCTTTTAAAAGTTATTAGGGGGGGGGCACACTCACACACTCCTCACACACACACATACACACACACACACACGCGCACACACACGGACAAAAGGTGATCTCATAAGCTATTTTCTCAAAATTGAAAATAGGCTAAAAATGGCGACTACTTTCATATTTCCATTTCAAATCAAAAGGGAACGCTAAGAAATAGCAAAATTTTGATGGTATAGGCCTATGTGAGCTTTACCAAGTTTACACATAGGCTACTTTTGATTCGATATTTTGCACTATTTAAAAAGGGCGACTATTTTCATATTTCCATTTCAAATAAAAAGAGAACGCTAAGAAATAGCAAAATTTTCATGGTTATTTATTTTTATTTATCGTATGGCTTTTAGTGCCGGGAGTGTCTGAGGACATGTTCGGCTCGCCTGAGTCTGTAGCTGCTTCCAGCGGACACCCTAAAGGGTGAGCTACAAGTTCCGTTCAATTTCAGGTAGTTCCAACTTTCGCCACCAGATGTCAATGATACCTAGTGGTGAACGTTGGAACTTAGATAGAGCGTTCTGACGAAATCTAACCTAACAATTTTGGCTTTACACAAGTTTAGTCTGTGAAAGGATCTTTTACATGCCATAAATCTATGACATGGGACCGCCGGCTTTACTTCCCCTCCGAAGGAAGGCATACTGAAGGATTTTTAACGCTCTTAAAAAATCCGACGACTTCGGCCGGGTTTGAACCCGCTATCTTGGGCATAGCAGTTCAGCATGCTACCGACTACGCCACCGAAGCCGCTATTTTCATGGTATATGTGAGCTTCACCAGGTTTACACATAGGCTACTTTTGATTTCGATATTTTGCACTATTTAAAAATGGCAACTGTTTTCATATTTCCATTTCAAATAAAAAGAGAAAGCTAAGAAATAGCAAACTTTTGATGGCACATACGAGCTTTAAAATTCAATTTTCTATCCGAAAGTTCCTTATCACTTTCCGTGTATCTCCAACGGTTAGCGAGTAAAACCCACATTTGTGACGTCACTACACCGTTTGGTTTCAAAATTTCATATTTCCATTTCAAATAAAAAAAGAACGCTAAGATGTAGCAAAATTTTCATGGTATATGTGAGCTTTACCAGGTTTACACATAGGCTACTTTTGATTTCGATATTTTGCACTATTTAAAAATGGTGACTATTTTCTTATTTCCATTTCAAATAAAAAGAGTTCGCTAAGAAATAGCAAAATTTTGATGGTATATGTGAGCTTTACCAGGTTTACACATAGGCTACTTTTGATTTCGATATTTTGCACTATTTAAAAAGGGCGACTATTTTCATATTTCCATTTCAAATTTTAAAAAAAAAGAACGCTAAGAAATAGCAAAATTTTGATGGTATATGTGAGCCTTAAAATTTAATTTTCTATCCGAAAGGTCCTTATCGCTTTTCGTGTATGTCCAACGGTTAGCGAGTAAAACCTAAATTTGTGCAATAAAACACGGTCAACACCGAGCGGTGCAGTCCATCTCTCTATATATAAAAATGAAAGTTTGCCCGGTTTTTTTTCTGAATTTCCACGGAAATTTGAATTATTTACGCGTTTAAGACTGTTTTATGATGGATGCGCGCGAATTTTTTTTTGTCTGTCTGTCTGTCTGTTTGTTTCTTTGTCAGTGGACAACTTTGTTCCCTTATAACTCGAGAACGGCTGGGTGTATCAACGTAAAATTTGGTACAGATATCCATCAGAGGCACGACACTAATCATTGATGTAACTCTTTTCCCTACCTCTCATAAAAGGGGGCCTACTCCCTTAAAATACATGCTAAAATATGCGTAGATGGACGTACAAAGCTCATTTTCAGCCCCTCAATGTGAAAGACAAAACTCGGGGGGCCCTAAAGGGTCCACGAAAACCATATTTTAAGGTCCTAAAACCAACAGTTTTTGAGATATTCCCAGAAAACTAATTTCATTTAATAAACTAATGAACCGGTAAGCCGGTAACCATGGCACCAGATTCTCAGAGGTCCATCATATATATCACTATCAGGTACCCGCGGCTTCGCTTGCGTCATAGTCGTGTCATATTGTTATTCAATGAAATGCAGGTTTAACCCCGTTAACACCCCTTTAGAACCAGAATATCCAAAAATCCCTCCTTAGTAGACGTTTTCGACACACACCAAACATATTCCCAAAATATCATTCTTCTAACTTTAATAGTTTTGGTTGGTCGATGAGAGTGAATATCCTAAAATCCTTCCTTAGTGGACGTTTTTCTTCCAGAATTTCACCCCTATCCATGGGCCCCTTAAAACAGATTTATGAAAAAACGGTCGAACACCTATTTATTTATTTATTATTAAGCTGATTGTTTTCCACTGAG
The DNA here is from genome assembly GCA_946902985.2 of Meconema thalassinum. Taxonomy (NCBI): domain Eukaryota; kingdom Metazoa; phylum Arthropoda; class Insecta; order Orthoptera; family Tettigoniidae; genus Meconema; species Meconema thalassinum. Next base: position 224,440,519 of record OX336391.1, read on the forward strand.
TTTCAAACTCCTCGCCTATGTCATTTAAGAGATGCACGCTCCGTTAGGGATCCTTCAACCCCCACTTTTCACTCCTTTCACTCACAATATATACCACATCGGAAAACCATTAGACATGTGTCAGCTAATTTTTAGGGGAGCGTGATGGCGTAGTGGCTTAGCTGCTCGTCTTTCACCCGGACGGCCGGGGATCGAATCACGGTGACAGCTGGGCAAAATTTTCACCTGAAAAATCACGTGGCGTCAGGAAGGGCATCCGGTCTTAAATCCCCGGCCAAAACCAAAAATGAGCCGGGTTGGCTCCGGCGACACCAATTAATTGGGATAAGCCCTAGAGGAGGAGGATGATGATGATGATGTGTCAGCTTATTTTTAATGATTAGTTTACGTATATGCCAAGTATCACAACGCCAAATGAAACCACTCGTGAGATATTGTTATTCAATGAAATCCACGTTTACCCCCTTAACACCCCTTTAGAACCTGAATATCCAAAATTATTTCCTTAGTGGACGTTTTCGACATACAACGAACATATCCCCAAAATGTCATGTTTCTAACTTCAATAATATTGGCTGGGCGATGATGAGTGAGTGAGTCTGTCAGGACATTTTCTTCCATTTATTTTTGAGAATTCCTCCTCCCCATGAACCCCTTAAATGGGATTTAAGAAAATAACGGTCGAACACCGATTTACTTATTTTTAAGCTGATTTATTTTCGTTGAATTTCAAACTCCTCGCTAATGTCGTTTGAGAGATACACGCTCCGTTAAGAATCCTTCAACCCCCAATTTTCACCCCTTTCACCTCATAATATACACCACATCGATAAACCCTTAGACATATGTCTGCTTATTTTTATTGATTAATTTATATGCCGAATATCTCATCCCCAAATAAAACAATTCGTGGGATATTGTTAATCAATGAAATGCAAGTTTAACCCCCTTAACACCCCTTCAGAACATGAATATCCAAAAATCCATCCTTAGTGGACGTTTTAGATATACAACGAACATATCCCCAAAATTTCAAGTTTCTAACAGCAATAGGTTTGCTGGGGGATGATGAGTGAATATCCTAAAATCCTTCCTTAGTGGACTTCTTTCCCCAGAATTTCACCCCTCCCCATGGGCCCCTTAAATTGGATTTATGAAAAAACGGTCGACCACCTATTTACATATTTTTCAAGCTGATTTTTACCCCTGAGTTTCATACTTTATTCCTCTGTCTTTTAGGACATACTTGCTCCGTTAGGAATCCTTCAACTCCCACTTTTCACACATACACCTCATAATATACACTACATCGAAAAACCCTCAGACATGTGTCTTCTAATTCTGAATTATGAGTTTATATGCCGAGTATCGCATCCCCAAGGAAATCAATCAGGAGATATTGTTATTCAATTAAATGTAGGTCTACCCCCTTAACACCCCCTTAGAACCTGAATATCCAAAAATCCTTCCTTAGTGGACGTTTTCGACATACAACGAACATAACCCCAAAATTTCATGTTTCTAACTTCAATAATTTTGGCTGGGCGATGATGAGTGAGTAAGTCAGGAAATTTTCTTTTATTTATTTTTCAGAATTTCACTCCTCTCATGAACCTCTTAAATTGGATTTTTGAAAAATAAACGGTCGAAAACCTACTTACCTATTAGCCTACTTTTCACATTTTGCAAAAATGAGGAAAAAGTAGACTTATGAGATCGGGCAAATGTGTGTCTGTCTGTCTGTCTGTCTGTCTGTCTGTCTGTCCTTCTGTCTGTCTGTCTGGCTGTGTGTGTGTGTCCCCCTATCAACTCCTAAACGGCTGCAGCAATCGAAACAAAATTTGGTAGGAGTAAAGATCTATACCTGAATATCTCACGAACATATTTGAAAATGATGTCAGTGCTACCAACTGCTAAAAAATCGCAATTGAAATTTGAGCTTCATGTTGGATATCGTGGAAAGTATGAATGGGAGCTATTTCAAAATTAGCACACGTACAGACCATAATATTTCAGTTTAATTTCCAGGAGGCCAAACATGGCAGTGTTGCCAAAATGATTATAAGCCTCCTGATAGGTCCAATTTTTAAATGCATATAACTTCTACACTATCAATTGGAATTCAACCAAATTTCGTATGTTGTATGGGTACATAACCAGATATGACTGAGCGTATTCTTAAGACCTACCAGGGCTGCCAACTGTTAATAAATGCTCCTAATTTATTTTATCCAAATACCAATATATCAGAAAGTATACAAGCCGACAGCTTTAAACTATGCACACGTATAGTACCTGACATTCTATATTAATTTGGAGTAACTTATATACGTCAGTGCTACCAACATGATTCTAAGCCTGCTGACAGGTCCAACTTTAAATACATGTAACTTCCATATTATCATTTGGATTTCAACCAAATTTCGTATGTGCTATGTGTACCATAACAGATATGACTATGCGTATTCTAAGGAGCAACCAGGGCTGCCAACTGTTAATATGTGCTGTCCCTACTTTTGTTACCCTAATATCAATATATCAGAAAGTATGCAAGCCAATAGCTCTAAACTTTGCACACGTATAGTACCTGGCATTCTAGACGAATTTGGAGTAACTAATATACGTCAGTGCTGCCAACATGATTCTAAGCCTGCTGATAGGTCCAATTTTAAAATGCATGTAACTTCTATACTAAACAAAGGATTTCATTAAAAATTGACACAACAATAGATCATATTATTTCTGATTATTTCTGACCAATACATGCATGACATTGTTGCCAACATGATTTTACGCGCGCTGTTAGATCCAATTTTTAACTGCATGTAACGTCCATGCTATTCATTGGACTTCAACCAAATTTTGTATTTTGTATCTTAAGAGATGGAACTAAGAATATATTCAGTCATCAGGGCTGCCAACTGTAGTGCTCTATTAGGATACATTATGCCAGGTATACAGTATTTCGAACTAATTGGAAATTTCGATATTAGCAACTTAATTTCGTCATTATTCTAGATAGGTTCATATTCTGTAGAATAATCACTGGCATGAAAAGTAGGCTGTATAGTTCTTCACGGAACTTCTTGTTTTTAATCTGTTCTCACCTCCTGAGTTTGATGAGTAAGTGAGTTAATCAGTTAGAACACTTTCTTTCCTGTTTTTTGTCTTTCCTTCGGAAGTTCACCCCTGACCAAAGGCCCCTTAAATTGGATTTATGAAAAAACCGCCAAACACCTGTTTATTAATATTTTAAGCTGTTTTTTTTTTGTGCTGAATTTCAAACTTTTCGCCTATGTCGTTTAAGAGATACATGCTCCGTTAAGAATCCTTCAATCCCCAATTTTCACCCCTTTCACCACATAATATACACCACATGGATAAACCCTTAGACATATTGAACCCTTAATAAGCTACGCATATTAATGATTCTAATTATTCATTTCATTATATTCTGATTTTACTGCCAGAATCATACAGGAAGGCCAGACTGGATTGCGAAATGTCAAGCTTATTTGGAGACAGTACGTTTGAACATGCCCAGTCCTGAAACAAAGGAGTGACGAGATCGGAATGTTTGACAGACACTTTATCAGACAAAGGTGTGTTGGGGTCCTGACTCATTTCAGACCGTAATTTCTTTGTCACCCTAGCGTTACGAGTAAGATAGTTGCTGGATGAGAGAGATGAGAGGAACTTTCAACCAATCATAGGACAGAGGCTTCTGTTCTAAACTGCGATATTGACGTCATGAACTACCAATCAGAGAGGGTCACAAATTTTAGCGCCAAGGGAGCGTCTGACGCCGGCTTGAAGTTGAAAGCGGGAAAGATTGGATTAACGAAATCTATGATCGATTCCAGAGCACGATAGCCCCATTGTGACCTGTATAATTTTTCAAACTGTTTGATACCTGTTGCATGCCAATAGTCGCATTATTATAGAAGTTAGTGATAGACTTCCCTCTCCCTCCGTCTTTTTGCCAAATTCACATAAATACTGTCGTCTGAGTGACGAGGTGGTTGATTCTTGGTGACACCGTGAGGTGATCACTTATTCTTTTCCATACCGTGAAGATATACTGTGTTAAATTTATCAGAGATAGGGTCATTATTGAAAACATTATAATAAAGTTGTGTGCGCACAGCTGAGTGTGAAATTTGTGTATCGGTAAGATTTTTAGTAGTCTCCCACGACTACAACTATTAGGGAAAGTCTACGTTTAATTTTGCACTAGACAAATGGTGAATAAAGTAACTATTGGCAAAATTTAGATAGAAAAATTACGTGTGACTATAAATAACATTTTATTTTTTTATTTTTTATTCAACGTCAAGATGGAACTCCAGACCCAGAGGAAGACATCGAACCAACGTTTCTACGGCTCCATGTGGTCTGAGATGAGCTAAACACTTTGGAGAGAGAATGTCAGGCGATGTTCGATGAGACGACGCAGAAAGAGGAATAAGTACTAAATAATTTAATTATTTGACAAACTGGTTATGGTTTTGTGGGAACATATTATTTTGTGTAAATATTTTATTTTATTTTTGTCTTCGTGTTTTATTGTAGTTGGTTTGTGGTACTGACACACTTTAGTTTAGTTCATGAGCAACGTGGCATGTATTCTATCTGTATGAAGATTTTTTTGTTGATGTCAAGTACACGGGGCAAGCGTACTCGAGTGCGCTTCGCTACCGTACAATGCGCGGCTAAGCGACGCAAATTGGGAACCGATATCATAACAGAAGCGAAACTGAATTAACTAGAGTAGATAATAGAATTGGTGGGAAATCTTTTTATTGTATAGATTTTTATTGTTACACAGGCTTGTGTGTTAATTGCCGTTTGTTGCATTTTTGTTAAGTGAGGGGTCATATGCCCAATGACTTTATTTGTTGATGATGTTTCTCTTTTTGTGTTTTGGTACACAAAATCTATGATATTTGATTGGAGTGTCGGCCCGTGGTAGATTTGTGTTGTGTTCTGCCCTAAATGCTTTGTTGAGTCTGCAAATATGTGTTTTATGGGATAGGAGTTTTCGGGAACCCTGGTTTCTGTCTGAAGCTTTGGCCAGGTTAAGCATTTAATCCTTGCGAGGAAAATGTTGGAATCCCCTTCTACGATGTTCTTGCAATTCTTTGGAATTGACAAGAAGTGTGTGAATTTATATGTCGCGATTAACAGGTGGCGTATCGGGACTGTCTAGTCTCTTGTTATAAATAGCATGACTCAAAGCTTCGACAAGGAGGGCTGGTAATGAGACGCTAATGAGTGGTAAGTGAAGGTATTTCTACCCGGCGCACTCCATCAGATAAGGAGCAAGCTGTGCTCATTAGTATTCACGGACCTGGTCTCCGTTCTTCGTAAATGTTTATCTTATATTAAAATAAAGCCTGTTTAATGATAAAAGAATTGTAATCGGTAAATGGGTGCTGTTCGCGTTTTGATTGATTGAGTCCCAGCGTGTTAGCTTATCCATGCTTTTATTTCATGTAAATATCATCGGATTTTAGGCATCTTATTTCTTGTTTATTTATTGTCATGTTCATTGACCTCGGGTGGTCTCGATGTTCGGCCACGTTGTTGTCATGTATGTGTTGAGCAATTTGAGCCATTGGGCAAGCTTCTGTTTTGCTGGGAGTTTCCTGACTCACTGCGATCTCGATGGAGATCAATTAGTTTATAAATTTTAAATGGTTGCGTGTGTCAGTAAAATTTTAATTGTTGGTAAGTTATTCTACGAGTGTGTCCCATAAAGCCATAATAATGGTTTGCAGTATGGGGGTTTGCAAGCATATTGGCTGTTCCATCTGTGAGCAAATCTCCATCAAAAGTACTTATTTCTTCTCTAGCGTAGTTATACGCGTGCATACATATTAATCAGACAAGTGGAATTTCATCCACAATTTTATTTCTTTGGAGTGGACCTTTCTAGGCCACTCAGATCTGTGTAAATTATTGTACTGTGGGAGTAAAGTTCAGGGTGGACTTTGTTTATATTATTTTTTATGTTTTGTTATTTTTATTCAGTTATTAAATGGTGGTAATTTTATTTGTTTTTCACTCATTTCTTAGTTTATAGTTTTGCATATGGTCCTTGTAATTGTAAGCAGCCGTCTGGTATTTGAGCTCTAGTGAAAGCATATCCGGACTGAACGCTCCCCGAAGTTTGATTCTCGTATATACGACGCTGTTATATACATGGGCACATAGGCAACGCTGGCATTACCCAACGTGGGGCATTTCACTGTTTTAGGCTTTTCTAGCGCAATTTTTGATAAACTGACACGCCACAAGTGGAGGCAAAATGTGACAGTATTTGAATCACCGAATGTGATAATTTTAAGTAACGTAGTTATGGCGAAGATATTACCGCCAAGTGAGTGAATTATACAGTAAAATCAGGAGTTGCAATGTAAAATACAGTACACGTTTTTATTTCTTGCATTAATTGTAAAGATAATATCGTGAGACTGGGCGCCCATAATAATGATAAAAATTAGCTTTGCATAGAAAGACAACTCCATGTATGTAATAGGAAGGCGTGTAGCTTTTCCAAGGCAATTAATACTTGATTAATTAGTCTGTCTTGTAGCGTTTTGTAAGGCTAGCATTTAATAACTGAATGTGTGGGTTAAGTTTTAAATTATGTCAAATGAAGGATACTCAGGGAGCTATTGGATTAATGGGATTGTGTTTATAAATTTAAACGAACTGAGTATGTGTAAATTGATATAAATGTGTGTTAATATGTATGCACGTATCGGAGAACATCGCCAATTGGCATTCTCTCTATTTTCTCAAGTGTATTGTGGTGATGGCTTCTTTAGACGAAATAAGACAGGTTGTAGAGAGCGCTGCGGCACGCACTCAGCAGCAAATGGTGTTGTTACGGCAGGAGATGACGGCTGAATTTAAGGCACAAATGGACAGTAGCAGGGCTGAACAATCAGCGGAATTAATAGCACAGAGTGAAACATTTAAGGCACAAATAGACAGTAGCAGGGCTGAACAATCAGCGGAATTAATAGCACAGAGTGAAACATTTAAGGCACAAATAGACAGTAGCAGGGCTGAACAATCAGCGGAATTAATAGCACAGAGTGAAACATTTAAGGCACAAATAGACAGTAGCAGGGCTGAACAATCAGCGGAATTAATAGCACAGAGTGAAACATTTAAGGCACAAATAGACAGTAGTAGGGTTGAACAGTCAGCGGTGATCAAAGCCCAAATTAATGAATCTATTGGCACACAATTAGCGCTTCAAAATGATAGTATTAATACACAATTAGCTCTACAGAATGATAATATTAGTTCTCAATTGACACAACAAAGTGAATCAATAAACTCTCAACTAGACGCGCAAAACAGTCGTAACACTGAGCAACTCGATAATGTAGTGGTTGAAATGAAAGAACATACAAGGAAACAGCTTATACTACTCGCCTTAGATGTAAGTAAGAACAATGAGAAGCAGGTTAAACAGATAAAACAACTTGAGGACCAGTTTAACGCTAAACTTAATAACTTAGACGATACAGTTCTGGCAAAATTGGCACAGATTGAATTGGCATGCACAACTAAAAATAGCGAAATTATAACTGCACAGGACAGGTTACAAAACAGATTTAATAAAGTGGAGAAAATAACCGTAGTTATACAGGAACAGATAAAGGCGGTAGATGAAAACGTGACCGGCCTTATAAAAGACATAGACCGTCTCGAAAACCAATCAACAGATCGCTGGAAAAATGCAGAAGTAGACCGGGAGGGATTAAAAGTCACTATTGAAGAAAACAATGTTCGCATGGAGGATCGCTTGGAACGGATCGAAGTGAGCCAGGACACTAATAATCTGAAGATAGAAAACGTTAGAAAGGATTGGCAAAAATTATGTAAGGACTCCAAGGAAGAAAGGTTGGCGGTAATTAAGAAGCTGGGGGATAACCACACACGGATACAGACGTTAGAAGATGAGATAAAAGCAAAATTTAAAGAACAAGGTGACAGGCTGATAAAAGCAGAATTATTTTCTATGGAACATAATGCAGGGTCATTAGGCGAGAAGGGGAGAGATGGAGACAGAGATAGCCCGGGGGCGACTCATTCAACTGGTAGTCAGGTTGACACGGAAAGTCCACTTGCTCGGAACACGGAAGAATTTCGTAATCACATAGGGAGAAGTTCTACACCCCATGACGGTAATCAGCACCCTCAACTTGTACAAATCATCCGTTCTAATGAATTCAAACCGGCTAAGTTTATGGAAAATTCTGGAGTCACACCCAAGGCATTCTTGCGGGAAGTCGAACATTATTATAATGATAATGATATAGCTCCCGCCCGGCAACTGCGCATGATGGAAAAAATTTTAACTGGAAATGTTTTAACGTGGTACTTGAGCTTCAAATACACGTTTGAAAGCGTAGATGCATTCAAGCATGCTTTCCTTCGAAAATATTGGTCGTCTTCATATCAACAGGGGTTAAGACTGGAATTGTACTCCAGAAAGTACCAATCTACTCAGCAAACTAAGTATTCAGATTTTTTTTCATCACAGCTCCTTAAATTTAAAGATCTGGATAATCCTTTAAGTGAGGCCGAGCTAGTCATGACTATCGGACGCCAGCTTCCCGTTAACGTTCAGCAGGTATTGGTCGCAGCTAACGTTTCAGACGCGGTACACGCTGAACAGATCCTGCGCCAGATAGATGAAACCACGTCCCACTTACACAATAGAGTTGGAAGACAGGTCGAAATGGTAAATACAACCGAGGTGATTAAGCCGAGCCAGATAAACACAAGATCCCAGGCTACCAATACAAATACAAACATTTCAACACCCGTGAGAGGTCAGGATGATGTCGAGAAAAGACAGCGCCAACATTACGATAACAACCGTAATAACAACAGACAGTTCCAAGGACAGAATAGATTCCAACAACGAGGATTTCAACAATGGAGGGACAATCGGAGACAAGATGTACCATACAGGAGATGGGGAGATCGGAATGAAAATCAGAGATGGCAAGACCGCAGATTTCAGAATCGTGAGGACTCTAGAAACTACCGAGACGACTGGAACGATAGGCATGCTCAATCGCAGAAATACTTAGAGGAAATTCATGCTAATGAGGGGAATGAGCAAGGACGCTGGGAAAATGCTATTGACAACAGAGTAAATCCCGACATTCAGACCGAGGGGGCTGAAAGTCTACAGCGACAGCAGGATCATCAGGAGAGTACTCGACCTCAGGATAATAGAGGTCGAGGCTGTAAAAAAAAAGTTTGATAAGTGAGATTGGAGACAGCCTGGGATTGCAACAGCATGTGGGAGGAGGAGATTGGATCGTCGCACACATAGAGGAATGGATCGCTTTACCGGAGGATTGCCTGGAGGAGACGGTGAAACCGCGGAACGACATTATTAAACAATTGCCGGTTATATACGCCAGGATTGGTGGATTAAAGGTCAGGTGCTTATTAGATACGGGGTCGCAGATTAGTCTGGTATCTGAGGCCCTAATTCGAGAGTTGGGACGGAGTCAAAAGATTGCTATGATTCCCGTGCCACAACTCAAAGTGAGAGGCGTAATTCCTGAACGCTCTGTCACTTGCAAAAATCAAGCATACCTTGAACTTGATATTTTGGAGCACACATTTGGGCAGACCTTCATCGTAATGGCAAAGATGAGCTTTAATATTATTCTTGGAGCCAACTTCATTTGCGACTATCAAGCCGTGATAGATCTGCACAAGAATACAGTCAGTTTCAGGGAGTTTGTAAATTTAAATAACGTGGGTTTGCATATGGATGAGATCACCACAGGAAGGGATGTGAGTTCATGGACACTAGAAGCGATCCAGGAAGAGACGAACGAAGAGGTACAGGAGGCCGAGGGTGACGTCATTGGCACAGCTGTTGTAGAACTTGAAGAGGGCGAGTCCCAGGAACTATGGTCCCTACTGACGGAAGGAGATGATAACGAGGCTTATTTTGAAGAGATATTACAGGAGCGGCTCAGAGATGTTCAACTTGGGAGTGAGCATAAGAAACAGTTAGAAGGAATTTTAAGGAAACACAAGGCAGTTTTTGATACGATTCCAGGGAAGATACTAAATTTTCAATATTCGATGCAAGTTCAGGATTGGTCACCTTTCAGGAGTAGACTGTATCCTATTCCTGAAAAACATCGCAGCCAGGTGAAACAAATAATAGATGGCATGTTGCAGGCAGGGGTTATTAAGAAGGCACCTACACCTTACTTAAATGCAATTTTGGCAGTTTCCAAGCCAAATGGTTCCATCAGATTATGTCTGGATGCCAGAAATTTGAACCAGCGACTTATATTTCCGGAATACGACACGGCGCCGATTATCAGAGATGTCCTAAAGGGTTTTAAAAATAAAAGTATTTACAGTTCAGTGGACCTGACAAATTCCTTCCACCATATTGAATTAGATGAGAAGTCACAACTACTTACGGGCTTCTTGTTTGATAACCAAACGTATTATTTTGTCCGTATGCCTTTCGGCGTGAGAACTGCTGGGTGTGCGTTGATACGAGCTTTAGATCGAAATCTTACTGAGGAGGTGAAAGAGATGACCGTTCGCTACATTGATGATATCCTGCTGGCATCGGACAACGTTGACACACACATGAGAAATTTGGATAAATTGTTGGAAAATCTGAGAACAACAAATTTTAAAATCAACTTAAATAAATCGCACTTCTTCAAAAGCGAGATTCTATATTTAGGCCACATAATAGACCAGGAGGGAGTCAGACCAAACCCTGCCAAGCTCGAGGCTATAAAGAATTTCCCGACTCCTACGAGAGTAAAACACATCCGTGCTTTCCTAGGCGTAACGGGATTCTTTAAGGAGAACTGCCCTGGCTATACTGAAACAGTAGCACCCATGCAGGAGATGTTAAAAAAAAAGTAATAAATGGCTTTGGAATGCTGTTTGCGAAAAGTCATTCCAAGCGACCAAACTTTTGCTGGAAAATTGTATCAAGCTCGGTTATCCGGATTTTGGCCGCAAGTTTATAATCCAGGCGGATGCCTCATTAATTGGAGTGGGAGCTATGCTGTACCAAGAGGATCCGGCCAACCTTCACAAACGCTCATATTTGGCATTTGTCAGCCGCAGATTAAGGAAACACGAGCGCAACTACACTGTAACAGAGCTGGAGCTACTAGCTATTCTCCATGCTTTCCAACAATGGAAAAAAATCATCTAAGGGTACCCCATTGTTGTCAGGACGGACCATAAGGCACTGACGTTTCTGTTCAAAACGTCTATGGCTAGTGAACGTGTCACACGCTGGTCTATTTACTTACAACAATTTAATATCGAGATTGAGCACTGCCCAGGAAAAATGAATGTAATTCCGGATGCTCTTAGCAGGAACCCTGAGCCTGACAATGTTGAAGCAGCGAGTGTTCAACATATTGAATTAACACCCAAGGATCACGAATTTTTGGAGGAGCTACGAGAAATCCAGAGAGAACAGGAAGCGGAGCCATGGATGTATCTAATGATCCAATATTTTAAAAGGGAATTGCCGCCAGGAACACCCGCATTTCGTGAAGCCAGAGCTAAAGAAGGAAAGTTTCACTATTTTAACAATTTACTCCATAAATTTGTGGATGCAGAGCACTCTAAATATCGCATCTTGGTACCAGCGTCATTACAGCGAGGATTGACATGGCATGTCCACGAAAGTCTCGGCCATATTGGAATCGACAAGTCTGAATCGACCATTGGGGAGACGTTTACTTGGCCACGCATGAGGACGACTATTTGTGAGGTTATTAAAACATGTGACCCGTGTCAGAGGACAAAGCCAAACAATTATCTGATGAAACAGTACCCCAAACCACTGCTTCCTCAGAGACCTTGTGAAATGGTGGCACTAGATTGTTTCGGTCCAATTCCTAAGGGAAGGCGAGGATGCCGACACCTATTAGTTTGTCTGGATGTGTTTTCCAAATTTGTTGTACTTTGCCCAATCCAGAAAACTACCTCAAAACAAGTACTTAGCCGCATACGAAACAGAGTTATTCCAATCCTTGGAAAACCAGAATTCATATTATCTGATCATGGCAGCTACTTTACGAGCGCCGAATTTAAAAAAGGAATGGAGGATATGGACGTAAAGCACATTTTATCTAGCATACGCCACGCCCAGGCTAATCCCTCGGAAAGGGCAATTAAATGCGTCACTAAGTACCTGAGAATCTTCATTCCTAACGACCATCACAAGTGGGTGGACAAGATCAAGGATGTAGAGACGTGCATGAATTCTACGAAGCACGAATCGACAGGACAGATTCCTATGGTATTACGCATGAATCAGCATCCAGAGAGATCATGGAGTACCATCATTAATTGCCCACAAGATCACAATATAGCTCATGATTTAAGAATTGAGCGCACCAGAGTGCATATGAGGAACCAGGCAGACAGGAGGCTGCGCCGCGTGAGAAACAAGAGATTCCATCGTGAGCTAGAATTAGACGAGCTTGTCCTCGTACGCCGACCCGCTGTATCTGATCCAGCAAAGAAGATATTCAACAAGTTCTGTGCCAAGTATGTTGGGCCGTTCAGCATAGTGAGGAATCTTGGAAATAATGCATATCGAGTCAAAGAATTAAGCACAGGAACCATGTCTGTATATAATAGTGCAAATCTAAAAATTTATCACACCAGAGAGCCTTGGGAAGTCAGAAATAATGCAGAGAATTAAGTACGTGATCGTCCAACATCATGCAAGTAAACGGGGGGCAAGCAGTAGCCAGCACGACATCGAGGAAGTGATTAGCGACTGGCCTGTTTACATCTTGAAGCAAGCAGAGTTGACAGGTATGTCGACAGACGAGCAACAGAGAGGGGAATAGTCTTTAGGCAACAAATAGCCCCAGGCGAAGCGCTGGGCAAGTGAGCAGCAGACTGGTACTGTCCTAATGAATGGGCGAGAATGTAAACATTGGAACGAGGAAAACACTTGTCAACTAGCAGAGGCGGACTGACTGAGCACTTTGAAGGGAGGCTAACCCAGTATCTGCACCATGTGACTTAGGGAAGACAAATCGACTTTATCCCTAAGTTCGATTTTTCCCAACTAAGGGAGTTGTGAACCCTTAATAAGCTACGCATATTAATGATTCTAATTATTCATTTCATTATATTCTGATTTTACTGCCAGAATCATACAGGAAGGCCAGACTGGATTGCGAAATGTCAAGCTTATTTGGAGACAGTACGTTTGAACATGCCCAGTCCTGAAACAAAGGAGTGACGAGATCGGAATGTTTGACAGACACTTTATCAGACAAAGGTGTGTTGGGGTCCTGACTCATTTCAGACCGTAATTTCTTTGTCACCCTAGCGTTACGAGTAAGATAGTTGCTGGATGAGAGAGATGAGAGGAACTTTCAACCAATCATAGGACAGAGGCTTCTGTTCTAAACTGCGATATTGACGTCATGAACTACCAATCAGAGAGGGTCACAAATTTTAGCGCCAAGGGAGCGTCTGACGCCGGCTTGAAGTTGAAAGCGGGAAAGATTGGATTAACGAAATCTATGATCGATTCCAGAGCACGATAGCCCCATTGTGACCTGTATAATTTTTCAAACTGTTTGATACCTGTTGCATGCCAATAGTCGCATTATTATAGAAGTTAGTGATAGATTTCCCTCTCCCTCCGTCTTTTTGCCAAATTCACATAAATACTGTCGTCTGAGTGACGAGGTGGTTGATTCTTGGTGACACCGTGAGGTGATCACTTATTCTTTTCCATACCGTGAAGATATACTGTGTTAAATTTATCAGAGATAGGGTCATTATTGAAAACATTATAATAAAGTTGTGTGCGCACAGCTGAGTGTGAAATTTGTGTATCGGTAAGATTTTTAGTAGTCTCCCACGACTACAACTATTAGGGAAAGTCTACGTTTAATTTTGCACTAGACAAATGGTGAATAAAGTAACTATTGGCAAAATTTAGATAGAAAAATTACGTGTGACTATAAATAACATTTTATTTTTTTATTTTTTATTCAACGTCAAGATGGAACTCCAGACCCAGAGGAAGACATCGAACCAACGTTTCTACGGCTCCATGTGGTCTGAGATGAGCTAAACACTTTGGAGAGAGAATGTCAGGCGATGTTCGATGAGACGACGCAGAAAGAGGAATAAGTACTAAATAATTTAATTATTTGACAAACTGGTTATGGTTTTGTGGGAACATATTATTTTGTGTAAATATTTTATTTTATTTTTGTCTTCGTGTTTTATTGTAGTTGGTTTGTGGTACTGACACACTTTAGTTTAGTTCATGAGCAACGTGGCATGTATTCTATCTGTATGAAGATTTTTTTTGTTGATGTCAAGTACACGGGGCAAGCGTACTCGAGTGCGCTTCGCTACCGTACAATGCGCGGCTAAGCGACGCAAATTGGGAACCGATATCATAACAGAAGCGAAACTGAATTAACTAGAGTAGATAATAGAATTGGTGGGAAATCTTTTTATTGTATAGATTTTTATTGTTACACAGGCTTGTGTGTTAATTGCCGTTTGTTGCATTTTTGTTAAGTGAGGGGTCATATGCCCAATGACTTTATTTGTTGATGATGTTTCTCTTTTTGTGTTTTGGAACACAAAATCTATGATATTTGATTGGAGTGTCGGCCCGTGGTAGATTTGTGTTGTGTTCTGCCCTAAATGCTTTGTTGAGTCTGCAAATATGTGTTTTATGGGATAGGAGTTTTCGGGAACCCTGGTTTCTGTCTGAAGCTTTGGCCAGGTTAAGCATTTAATCCTTGCGAGGAAAATGTTGGAATCCCCTTCTACGATGTTCTTGCAATTCTTTGGAATTGACAAGAAGTGTGTGAATTTATATGTCGCGATTAACAGGTGGCGTATCGGGACTGTCTAGTCTCTTGTTATAAATAGCATGACTCAAAGCTTCGACAAGGAGGGCTGGTAATGAGACGCTAATGAGTGGTAAGTGAAGGTATTTCTACCCGGCGCACTCCATCAGATAAGGAGCAAGCTGTGCTCATTAGTATTCACGGACCTGGTCTCCGTTCTTCGTAAATGTTTATCTTATATTAAAATAAAGCCTGTTTAATGATAAAAGAATTGTAATCGGTAAATGGGTGCTGTTCGCGTTTTGATTGATTGAGTCCCAGCGTGTTAGCTTATCCATGCTTTTATTTCATGTAAATATCATCGGATTTTAGGCATCTTATTTCTTGTTTATTTATTGTCATGTTCATTGACCTCGGGTGGTCTCGATGTTCGGCCACGTTGTTGTCATGTATGTGTTGAGCAATTTGAGCCATTGGGCAAGCTTCTGTTTTGCTGGGAGTTTCCTGACTCACTGCGATCTCGATGGAGATCAATTAGTTTATAAATTTTAAATGGTTGCGTGTGTCAGTAAAATTTTAATTGTTGGTAAGTTATTCTACGAGTGTGTCCCATAAAGCCATAATAATGGTTTGCAGTATGGGGGTTTGCAAGCATATTGGCTGTTCCATCTGTGAGCAAATCTCCATCAAAAGTACTTATTTCTTCTCTAGCGTAGTTATACGCGTGCATACATATTAATCAGACAAGTGGAATTTCATCCACAATTTTATTTCTTTGGAGTGGACCTTTCTAGGCCACTCAGATCTGTGTAAATTATTGTACTGTGGGAGTAAAGTTCAGGGTGGACTTTGTTTATATTATTTTTTATGTTTTGTTATTTTTATTCAGTTATTAAATGGTGGTAATTTTATTTGTTTTTCACTCATTTCTTAGTTTATAGTTTTGCATATGGTCCTTGTAATTGTAAGCAGCCGTCTGGTATTTGAGCTCTAGTGAAAGCATATCCGGACTGAACGCTCCCCGAAGTTTGATTCTCGTATATACGACGCTGTTATATACAAGGGCACAATATGTCTGCTTATTTGTAATGATTAGTTTATATGCCGAATATCACATCCCCAAAGACACAACTCATGAGATTTCGTTAATCAATGAAATGCACGTTTACCCCCCTTAACACCTCTTCAGAACGCGAATAAACCAAATCCTTTCTTAGTTGACGATTTCGACATACTGTACAGCGAACATATTCCCAAAATTTAATATTTCCAACTTCAATAGTTTTCGCTGGGCAATGATGAGTAGGTGAGTCAGGTCATTTTCTTTCAATTATTTTTACCAGAATTTCACCCCTCCCCATGGGCCCCTTAAATTGGATTTTTGAAAAAAAAAGCGGTCGAACACCTATTTACTTATCTTTTAAGCTGATTTTTTTTCCGCTGAGTCTCAAACTCCTCCCCTATGTCGTTTAATAGATAAACGCTCCGTTACGAATCCTTCCACCCCCACTTTTCACCCCATTCACCTCATAATATACACCACATCGAAAAACCCTCAGACACGTGTCTTCATATTAGCCTACTTTCGATTTTTGCAAAAAAATGAAAGTAGACTTATGAGATCAACACTGGGCGAAAAATTGTGTGTCTGTCTGTGTGTGTGTATGTGTGTGTGTGAGTCTGTGTGTGTGTGTGTGTGTGTGAGTGTGTGTACTCTGAATGTCTGTCCCCCCCCCCCTATCAATTCGAACATGGTGAAACCGAATTGAACGAAATTTGGTACAGAGGTAGCACTAGCAAAGGGCACCGCAGTGTCATATTTTATATCGCCGCCATCTTTACCAAAACTGAATGGCGGCCACTCAAACGTTCAAAGCGTAAACTCAAATTACGGCTAAACTAATCATCCGATCTCTACCAAATTTAGTGACAACATACCTTTATATAGGACGCGTCTTTAACCCAAACTTCAAGGTCATCGGCCTTGCCATTTCAGGATGGTGGCCGTGTGAATCATGCAACCATTATAAACAATAGCTTAAGACCTACCAATTCCGATTATCGAGCCTAGGGTGGTTTAAACTATCCTGAAGGTCGTGATCCGTTATTTATTATAATTTAATATTATAATATTATACTGTATGAGTGGCTTAAAAGAGGTGAGCCGTCCTTGCCACACGACAAGATGGCAGCTGTCCTCATGAGCCTGTCTTATATTACAGTAGTTTTAGTATGTTATATGTGATATACCCTACTGATACAATAATATAAACTTTGTATGAAATGATCTATAATGAAGTTGTACTGCAGTGAAGAAATCGTTTATTTCAAGTCATTATTTGCCAACAGGTTTCATCTAATATATCAGTTAAGAACACCATGATGTTAAGGATATAGTTAGCTTCAGGCTAGCGTGTCAGTCTGTCACGCAGTTGACTGGGGATCGAATACTGCTACAGTTGACCTTTTTTTTTTTCTTGAATTCTTTTACAAATGATGTGCACAAGTTCTTACCACAGATACTGAATAAAATGTCATTTAGCTCTAAGGGGAGGCTAATGTATACACTCGTTTATTAATAAAATCACAGTCCCAGCATTGCACATAAACAGAAGACATTAGGAAAAGGAGAATAGAAGAACTAGATACACGTTGTCATCAACCACAGCCTTCTTAATGTCTCTGTACGGCGCTGTCCTCTTGTGGGTTATGTGGGTAATATTGTTCCAAACATACGGCTGTGTAAATACCTGGCCTTCTGAAGTATGGCAATTTTGTAATACTGGTAGTTCAACTATTAGCCACGATCGCGCTCCGATTACCTTTAAACACTGCCAGCAGGATCACCTCCCTCCTGGCTACTTTAAACTGCCTGCTCATTAAACACCCAGAGGCGTACAAGATTAGTACATTATGCAACGAGCCTATAATGGCCATAATTAAGACACGAGTAGTTTCCATTTTTTTTTTTATTTTTTTTTTTACCCTCCAGGTTGGTGGAACCCACAGACTCAGCGAGGGAACTCACCACTACCGCCTCTACGGGCAGTGTCCTAGAGCTGGGAACATCGAATCGGAAGGGATACAACTGGTGAGGTGGGATCGGCACCTCGCCCAGGCGGCCTCACCTGCAAAGCGAACAGGGGCCTCATGAGGGAAGGTAAGGGATGGTGAGGATGGATAGGCAAGGAAGAGGGAAGGAGGTGGCCGTGGCCTTGAAGAAGGTACCATCCCGGCATTTGCCAGAAGACGAAGTGGGAAACCACGGAAAACCACTTCGAGGATGGCTGAGGGGGAATCGAACCCCCTCTACTCATTTGGGCCACCCGAGGCTGAGTAGACCCCATTCCAGTCCTCGTAAAACTTTTTCAAATTTCGTGGCAGAACCGGGAATCGAACCCAGGACCTCCGGGGCGGCAGCTATAATTTCCATACGAGTGTTTTAATTACCATTATAGGGGAGTTGCATACGACTGTTTATGTTCGACGATAATTATAACTTTATTATATGTTTTAACATAAATATTCATAAATATCTGTTCAGTCACTAGACTGTTGTGATCGGGTGCTGCGGTGGGTAGTATATCTCTGTTTCCTAAGCTCTCTGGACAACCGACGCATGCGCTCTGTGTGCTTCAATGCCATATGTTCAGATTGTGCTCCAGTATTCAGTAAAACTGTCACCGAAGTAGTTTCAAAACCACGCGCTGTGTAGAAATTGATTTTGGGGATATTAAGGTACAGTGCCATTTCTTGTCTCAGTTTATTTACGGGAACATATGGACGGTGCAATTTCGGTAATTTATATAGACATGTTGGATTTTGAACGCATGCGCGAAGGTATCCTTATCTAATTGGTCACACAACTGTTTCTTGAGCTCTGATTGGTGGGAGAAACTGTTTCATAATGAAAAATAGTGTTATGATGAGCCTAATTATGATACAGTTTTTTAACACATAATAGTTAGGGTCGATCATAAAAATATTAATTCACTGCTAGGTCGCTGCACCAACCTACTGTGATCGGCGCGGATTTTTAAAGGGGAAAGTACCCAAAACGAAAGATTCTTAAGTTTGCAGGCTGGCTTAATATAGAGATTAACGGACGTGAATGCATTACAATAAGTTAGTAGTTTTGTTATTCAATCATCCTAAAGTATATAATATTGATTTTGACACTTACTGGCTAATTATCAATATAAAAGAAAACAAACACTACATGGTGGTAGAGGTGGTTTTAGGGATGAGGACAAAGAGTTATAAATATACCCATACATTTAGGAGAAAGTAGGCTATATGTTCTTTGCTGAACATCATGTTAGCCTATTTTCAATTTTGAAAAAATAGGCTTATGAGATCACCTTTTGTCCGTGTATGTGCGTGTGTGTGCGCGTGTGTGTGTGTGTGTGTGTGATTCGTGTGTGTGTCCCCCCCTAATAAAATCTAAACGGCTAGAGAGATTTCAATGAAACTCGGTAAGTTCATAACACTATTCCCTGCGACCCCGACCGTGCCCTTCAAATTTTGTTACGACTCACCAATCCAACATGGCAGCTGTGCGAAATATTTCACCAGCATTCAATATCTCCGAAACTATTACCGATATTACCCTGACATTTTGTATGGTGATAAAGGGAACAACTATAAGTTCACTTATGTGACCTTTGAAAATCTGGTAACTACAAAACGAACATGGCGGCCAAGCGAAGTTGCGACTTTTAAATAGACGTTTCTCGCGATTTAACCAACCAAACGCAATGAAACTTGGTACAGTATATGTTTATATACATTGTAATGCACCGACATCTAACTTCGTTCAATTGTTTACATAACCACAAGATGGCGGATGTGCGAAATATTTCACCGGCATTCCATATCTGTGAAACTATTAGCGGTATCTCCCTGAAATCTTTTACGGAAATAAAGGGCACTACGGAAGTCCATCTATAAGACTTTCAGAAACCGGTTAACTACAAAACGAACATGGCAGCCAATCGAAGTTGAAAATTTTAAATAGACCTTTCTCGCGATTTAATGTTCTAAACGCACTGAAATCTGGTACAGGAAATATTTATACACATTGAAATGCACTGGTATCTAATTTAGTTCAATTGTTTACGTAACCTCAAGATGGCGGATGTGCGAATTTTAAAATTAAGTTTTTATTTCTTGTGATGTAGTCATGCGATCGAATTGAAAGTTTGAATATTGAACCTACGCAATAATTTTCCTTTAATGGTACATGACTCTATGGCCTATACATTTAACAATTCAACATGGCGACCATCCAAAATATTTAGTCGGCTCTGAATATCTACGAATCTATTATAGCAATCAAACTGAATTTCTTAATGTTCATAGGGGCTATGAACTTAAGTTCACCTATAGGACTTTAAATAACTTGGTGTTCACAAATCCAACATGGAGGCGACGCGAAATATAAAAATTCACATGGACGTTTCTCGCAATTTAACCATCCGAGTGTAGTGAAACTTGGAACAGTAAATCCTTATACAAATGGTAATCCACTGGCATCTAATTTATTTCAATTGTTTCCATAACCTCAAGATGGCAGCTGTGCGAAATTTTAAAATCTCCTTGTTACTTCTTGTGTCCTAATTATGCGATCGTAGTTTGAATACTACACGTACACAATAATCTGCATGTAACAGTACATAACTCTAGGACCTACATATATAAAATCCAACATGGCGACCATCCGAAATTTTTAGTCGGTTCTCAATATCTACGAATCTATTACAGCAATCAAACTGAAATTGTGTATGTTGCTAGAGGCAATTAACATAAGTAGGATATATGAAAATAGGCTGTATAGTTCTTCACGGAACTACTTGTTTTTAATGACGAGTTTATATGCCGAGTATCGCTTCCCCCAATGAAACCAATCTGGAGTTATTGTTATTCAATGAAATACAGG
Source organism: Meconema thalassinum (assembly GCA_946902985.2). Classification (NCBI taxonomy): domain Eukaryota; kingdom Metazoa; phylum Arthropoda; class Insecta; order Orthoptera; family Tettigoniidae; genus Meconema; species Meconema thalassinum. Next base: position 224,461,351 of record OX336391.1, read on the forward strand.
TTTAACCCCCTTAAGAACCCTTTAGAACCTGAATATCCGAAAATCCTCCCTTAGTGGACAGTTTTGACATACAATGATCATATCCCCAAAATGTCATGTTTCTAACTTCAAAAATTTTGGCTAGGCGATGGTGAGTGAGCCAGGACTTTTTCTTTCATTTTTTTTTTATTTCAGAATTTCACCCCTCCCCAAGAACCCCTAAAATTGGGTTTTGAAAAAAACTGTCGAACACCTATTTACTTATTTTTAAGCAGTTTTTTTTCCCTGAGTTTGATGAGTGAGTCTGTCAGTCAATCAGTTAGGACACTTTCTTTCCTGTTTTTTTTTTTTTTTTTCAGAATTTCACCCCTCCCCATGGGCCCTTTAAATTGGATTTATGAAAAAAAACGGTCAAACACCTATTTACTTATATTTTAAGTTGATTTTTTTCCGCTGAGTTTCAAACTCCTCGCCTATGTTGTTTAAGGGATACACGCTCCGTTAGGAATCCTTCAACCCTCACTTTTCACCCCTTTCACCTCTTAATATACACCACATCAAAAAAACTCAGACACATGTCTTGTTATTTTTAATGATGAGTTTATATGCCGAGTATCACATCCCTCAATGAAACCAAGCCAGAGATATTGTTATTAAATTAAATGCAGGTTTACCCCCCTTAACACCCCTTTAGAACCGGAATGTCCAAAAATCCGTCCTTAGTTGGCGTTTTCGACTTACAACGAACATATCCCCAAAATTTTATGTTTCTAACTTTAATAGTTTAGGCTGGGCGATGATGAGTCAGTGAGTCAGTGAGTCAGTTTTATATAAGAGACTAGCAGGTACCCGCGGCTTCGCCCGCGATCAAGACAATGGGGACGATGCATTATTGCTGATAATTGGTCTATTCTATTACAGCAATCGCGGCTATAGGTGGGTCCATTCTAATTCTGAATATTCTGATACATACAGTATATTGATATGAGCAGCAACGTGGGAATTTTATAGAGTTGTGAATGTCTGCAGAGTTCGATGTTACATTATGTTAACACATTTTAAAATTACGTTTTTGGTTTTGCCATCTTCTGCTGAGACATAACGACTTTGTTGTCCGGATGCTCGCGAGCACGCCACATACAGTTGCCCATGGGAAAAAATGGTTTTTGTCTAAATGTACACGTGCTACTGTTAAGTGTGTGTCATTGCGCTTTGTTAAAGAAATTGCGAATATTTTTCGATGAGGGAACTGCACTCTTGCACACTGGAACGGCAAATCTATCGGAATATGGGGAATTAAAAGTATTCTTACTTAAGCTATTCTGGATGTAATTTGGCCATACTTATTGATGATTTGAACGTCAACATATCGCTATTAATAGACCTATAGTTATATATCTCTCACCTTGGCCGCTGATGTATGTTATGAAGTCTCTTCCAGTGTTACATCCCAGGGATTGAAATCTCCAACAACCCTTTTGCCTCACATGCCTCTCTAAGTAATTAAAATTCCTGATTGTTGTTGTTTGAGTCATCAGTTTTTTAACTGGTTTGATGCAGCCCTCCATGTCTCCCTCTCCTGAGCTAATCGTTTCATCTCTACATAGCTACCACACCCTACATCCGAGGCAATCTGTTTAACCCTGGTTTACCCCCATAGTTCTAGTACGTGACCCTCCCATCCATAACTAAGCTTGCTATTCCTGGGTGTCTTAATATGTGTCCTTCCCTCCTATCTCTTCTCTTCATTAGCAGTCGCCAGAAACATCTCTCCTCTCCCACTCGTCTTAATACCTCCACCTTTGTTACCCTATCTACCCATCTGATCATCATTCTCCTGTATCACCACATTTCAAAAGCTTCAATTCTCCTCTTTTCTGCTGCACCATTAGTACATTAGTCCAACTCAGCAACTTTTCTAGCTTTAAGCCGTGCTTTGTGCGGGGATTCAATGGCCGTGAAAGACAAAATACCAACATTATTCCTCAGTAAGAGTAATTAAGAAAAAATAATAATTAACGTGACAGCCGGCAGAATACGACACATTCGACTGTAAATATGGGTTGCTGATCATGGTAAAAAAACGAAAAAGAGCAGATCAAAATTGGCAAACAAAAATAATCAGTTAACAAAAACCAAATTTATAAAGAAAATGAAAGCATACCGTGCAAAATAGAAAGAATCTTAATATTGTAAATAAGAGTAAAGATCTGAAAGCTCGCTTACAATAACCAGCTCAAAGAGTATAAAATTAGACTCAAAATCACGATCGTATCCGACCCAAAAGCTACCACTATAAATAAAATATATCTCATTTTACGCGTATCAATGCGAGGAGCAATGTTCGTGGTTAGAAGTGGGAACCGAACCCCGCGTTTTAAGGCCCTAAAACGAACGGTTTTCGAGATATTGCCAGAAAACTATCCCCGGTCTGGGAAATTTCAGCGGTTGCCATAGTAACGTTGATCTGATTCTCAGAGGGAACACAGTTATTTGGGAATATCTCCGAAACCGTTCATTTTAGGAACTTAAAAAGTGTGTTTCGGGGTCCCTACAGGACCTCCGAGTATTGTTTCTCGTATCTGGCGGTTTAAAATGAGCTAAATCCGACCTTTGTACCGACTGTTCTTGCTCAGTGCCAAAGGGCCGAAAAAAGTCACTTACAAATTGAATTTTCAAAAACCGTTTCTTAGTGTGCTTCTACATACTCGGATCAACCAACATGCAAAATTTCAGCTTTGTAGGTCTAGTGGTTTGAGCTCTGCGGTGATGAGTCAATTTTGGATTATATATAATAGATTTCAGTAGTATGCATCCCTCCTGCGGCGCTCACAAGCGATCGATCGTGAAAAATGAGCATTCAAGTGAAAGAGAATATATATTACCAGTGACGCATTGCACTCTAATTTCATAAATATCTATAATTTCTTTAAAATATTACTTTAAAAAAACTGTACGAAGTGTGCGATTTGCAGTTATTGTTGCTGCAGGAAGATACGCTCAATAATTGGTGTCCACTTCACATTTTGGCCCTGTGACGCCTGTTTCATGTGATTTTAACATTCTGAGGTCTTTCCTTTATCAATTCTTATGGAATCAAAGGAATGTGTACTCAAATCGAATAATTTCATCAATTAGCAGTGACGAATTGCATTCTAATTTCATTTTTTTTTGTAAAGAGTGTGCGATTTGCAAATACCGATGCTCTAACATGCTGCAGTTATGAGTTGTCGTCTAAACCCTTAAAACTATTAAACGTTAATTATTTTACAGGTTTTTCTTCTGCATTCTAATTTCATAAATATCGATCATTTCGAATGGTTTTTAGAAACAGTAAATCAATGGATTGAGTAGGCTACTCTAATCGTATAACCGGTGAGTGTTACGTCGTCTAAAACCTTAGAACTATTAATCATTAAGTTAATTCTTTTACAGGTTTTTCTTCTATCATTTCCCATGGTTTTCAGAATCAGTAAATCAATGGATTGAGTACTCAAATCGTATAACCGGTGACTGTTACTGCTAAACTTTCAGTCAATGGACTCAGCACACACATGATTTAAACTAATTCGCCTAAACAATGGATTTATTTTCAGGTTCGTTAATATGCCACGATACAGGTTTTTCTTCAGCAATCTAATTTTATAAATCTCGATTTTGGTAAGAAGTGTGCTATTTGCAAATACTGTTAATGTAACATGCTGCAATTGAGTTTTCGTCTAAAACCTTAAAACCATTGAAAGTTAATTCTCTTACGGTTTTTCTTCTATCATTTCGCATGGTGTTCAGAAACAGTAAATCAATTGATTCAGTACTCTAATCGTATAACCGGTGAGTGTTACGGCGCCTAAAACCTTATAACTATTAAACATTAATTTTTTTCAGGATTTTCTTCTATCATTTCCCATGGATTTCAGAATTAGTCAATCAATGGATTGGGAACTCAAATCGTATAATTTCATAAATATCGAATAACCGGTGAGTGTTATGATGGTCCAATTTTCAGTGATTGCCTTCATAAGTTAGGGAACGTACAACTTGGAATTCTGTCTGAAAGTTAATGTATCGAATAACCGGTGAGTGTTACGGCTAAGCTGTCAATCAATGGACTCAGCACACAAATGGCATTAACAGTGACGAATTGCATTCTAATTTCATAAATATTCAAGAAAGAAACCAGTCGCAGCACGCTCTCATGCTGACTCTCCACTCAAGAAAGCGAAAGCACCCCTGTAGGTAACGTGCAAAGGAGTTTAGCGCTGAGCGCTACACATAGAACCAGGAAAGCTGCCCTGCAGGTAGTGTGCTAAGGAGTTTAACGCTGATCGTTGCACCCGAACAAGGAAGCCTCAATTTAAGCGGGGCGTGAAGAAGTTTTCCAAAGAGGGCTGTCCTGATAAGGGAGAAAGAGGCTCCTCAGCCAACAAGATAAAGCAGGAAATCTTGACCAAGATGCTTTCATAAATATCAAATAACTGGTGAGTGTTATGATGATCCAATTTTCAGTGATTGCCTTCTTAAGTTAGAGAACGTAGAGCTTGGAGTTCTAACTGAAATGTAAATAGTGTTCTATAGGCTAATCGTTTGGTTGAAATAAAAACATAACAACCTTTCTCCTTAAGTCACTCATTATAAACCTATTGGGGAAAGTATGACTTATGAACATGCGAGATTTCTCGCACGGGTCCGCTATTCTATTGCAATTCCATTAATTATATTAGTGTGAAAGTTTGCAAACGGCTAGAAGGTTATCTCGGAACCAAATTAAGCTGTAAAATTCATCAATACGTATAATGCGCTTAAGGGGGTCAAGGGGTACTCTAGAATTTTTTCGCGCGATTTACACCTGCGGGTGTGGTCTGGCAGGTATATTATATTCCTATCCCTATATTATATTATTATATTAGTATTATATTATGGCGTACAACGACGAGACACAGCCCCTCGGTGCCAGAAACAAAACTCGGGGGCCCTAAAGAGTCCTCGAAAACTACATTATAAGGCTCTAAAACCAACAGTTTCTGAAGTAATCCCAGAAAACTAATTTAAACTTAATTTAACAAACTAATGAAGGAATGCAAATCGGTAACCATGACAACATTATCTCAAGGGGTGGCATCCAACTTTCCATCTATTTCTGTAAGAAGCAAGGTCACTCCATTTATTACATTTCTGTGAAAGTTTGCAAATGGCTATTAGGTTATCACGGAACCAACTTAGACTGTATAATTCATCAATGCAATTAAGGGGGTCAAGGGGTAACCTAGAATTTTTTCACGCAATTTTCACGTGCGACATATAGTACAGAAGGTCTATTATATCTCCAAACAGCAACATCATTTTTTTTTTAATTCCTGAATTGAATCAGCATATTTTGCGGCTTTTAGGAATTTGGGCCAATTGAGGCTAAAGAACCTGAATTTTCATGCACCACAAGCCTTTATAATTTATGAAAGGGGTCTTCCTGTGTATGGGGACCTAACACAACGTAGAGGGTCAGTTTTTATGTGACGTGTATTGCGTTCCGTCTACAAGGCTTTCAATTCTATTTCACGTGATGAGGTACACTAAGTTGAATTCAGTGTGAGAACACATTTTAACTCATCATTTATTTTTTATTTATTTTTTGTCGACATACGGGTTCATCGTAAGGATGATTTTGTTTGATACTGTGTGATAGATATACCCATATTTGGATATCTGGGTGATATGTTGTAGACAATAGAATTGTCTGTCTGTCTCTCTGTGTATCTTTATGTACGCCTATAACTCGTGTTCGGATGCTTGGTGCATCGTAAAATTAGGTATGGCATCCATGAGAGTCAATACACCAATCATTTATAAAATTCTTCACCGAACTTTACATACAGTAGAAAGGTGGATAAAGGGAAAACTTCTCAAAATACATGCTAAAATAGGCGAAATATAAAAATTATCCTAGAAGGACGACCAGAGCATATGTTGCGCTTCTCAATGTGAAACACAAAATTCGGGAGTGTCCGAAAACCACATTTTCAGGTCCTTAAATTAACAGTGTGTGTGATATTCCCAGAAAACTAACTTCGTTCTGATAAACTTATGAAGGAATGGCAAAACGCTAACCATTGCAACAGTAGCTCAATTGATAATGTCTGGTGTTAACACCGAACACCGTTCGAAGAATGGGTACTTCTGCTAGTTTGTTTATAAAGTGCGTTTAAAGAAATAAACAATACGATAGCTCCTGTCAGATTGTGTCGCCTCGAGCCCGCAAAACAGTAAAGCCGAGAGGGTGGTAAATACACTTGGGGCGCTACAAGTAACCGTTCGTGACACCGTTCACTAAAATTCCTCTTTCTCTCATCTGTCCACTTCTTTTCTTTTTTTCCTTTCTTTTGGGCGTTTGCTTCATTTTCTGTTTTATGATTTATTATTATTATTATTATTATTATTATTGCGGTGTTATTGCTTTTTTATTGAAATAATCTCGTCATTTTGCAACACTGCAACCTATTACTGACCGCCACTGAAATCTAAGCGATTCATTATACAGTGCTGTCGGATTCATACGTCGAGGTTAAACTTCTGTGAAGTTCGTAATCCTCCACAGGAACTCACAATTATAGGGACGTGTATTGGCGACCACGGGACCCCAACTGGGCACATCATTGCTTCCACTTCATTGTGCCGGATACCTCTACTTCATATTTCTTTTCGACCTTTTTTGGTCAATTCTTCTTCTCTTCTGACTCCGATGGCGGTGTTGTGGTATCCGAGATCTAGGATGTACTCGTATTTAACTATCCTGCCTTAAAAGACCCTTTTCCTTTGTTTCCTGATACCCTCAACTTAGAAGGGGCAGAATTTCTAACCTACTTTCCATGTGTGGGTTTGAGCCTTCAGCCTTTTGATTGGTTTGATGCAGCTTTCCATGCCTCCCTGCGCTTAGTTAATCGTATCATCTCTACAGAGCTACCACATCCTACATCCGGGACAATCTATCAAATTCTAACCTTGGTCAACCCCTACGGTTCTTGTCCTCGACCCTTCCTTCCATTACTAACTTTGCTATTCCTGGGTGTCTAAGTATGTGTCCTACCAACCTATCTCTTCTCTTCATTAGCAGTCGCCAGAAATATCCCTCCTCAGCAACTCATCTTAATACCCCTTCATTTGTTACTCTATCTACCCATCTGATCTTCATCATTCTCCTGTAACACAACATGTCGCGTATTTCCGGCCGTGTTAGCCAGACAGACAGACCAACCGATAGACACACGCACATCACACCTTGATTGATCTTAACCCTACTTTCTATTCATTTTTATACGAAAAGTATAAATAAACCAGAAACCCATATGGACGTCAAAATAGCAGGGTTTTTTTCGTGTGGCCTCCTGAGAGGCCGAGTGCAGGTCTTTCAAGGCGACGCCCGTGGGCGACCTGCGCGTCGGGATGAGAGATGTAATTGATGAAGGCGAATGAAACTGGGCAAGGATGTGGAAGGAAGCGGCCGTGGCCTGTCAGTAGGTACCGTCCCAGCATTTGCCTGGTGTTGAAAATGGGGAAACCACGGAAAACCATTTCAAGGACGGACGACGGTGGGGCTCGAACCCACGCGTCTACCGAGTCAGCAGAGAGCTTGGCCCCATGACCTAACGCTGCGCTTTAGCGCGCGTAGCCACTACTGTCGGTAAAATAGCAGATAAAAAGTATATAGAGTCGAACGCCGTGGTGATAGGCAACCTCTTCTACACTTGAACAACACGCCTGCCATAATGCATTCATTGTGACAGACGTGTTTAAGAGGTTGTCTACCACCATGGCGTTCGACTCTTTGTTCTTTTAAATTTGCCATAACGACTTCGGAGGCGGGACACGAGAACAGTAAGAGAGAAACAACACAACGATCCAACGGTCACATACTAGCTGACGCCGTCTGGGCAGTTGTTTTGTGAAGGTCTCTATTAACCCCATCTAACGGTAGAACACTCTACTACGTCCACGAATGGCAGCGCGCTCTCAGTCCGTATTATTATACATAATTCGTTGAGACCATCTGGGACCACGTTAAGTCTTGCTACACTTGGCAATAATCTTCGCTTTCCTCTGAGCCCAGAATTCCCTCATTCTCTGTGAGTGGGCCACCTTGCGTTCCGCTGTCCAAGAGGTTGGCCTACCTTGTCTCCTTTTCGGTCTTGGTGTCTCATCTCGGGCTAGCCAATGAGTCAGTATCTTTTTGCGGAAGAGATCTCTATTGACGGCGTCGTCGGGTTTTAGATGCAGCATTTTGAGGTCGTCTCTGGTATTTATAAACCAGGGCATTGTGGTTTTGTGTTTGGATTCAAAAAAATGAAAAATCTGTTTAATCAGCTTGTTTCCATCCATTCGTTTGAGATGACCGTAATACCGTGCCCGCCTCTTACAAATCGTTTCTGCAATTTTCTCTATTTCACTGTAGACGTCTTTGTTGGATTTTTATAATGGATGCCATTCTTGTAATTTGATTCCATTATACCTCTAACGATTTTGCGCTCTTTTTTCTCTAGTTCTTTGAGGAGTCCTTTATTAGCACATTTAGGGATAGGGTTTCGGCTGCATACATAACTACTGGCTTCAGAACAGTTTCATAATGACGTAGTTTAGTATTTTTGGACAGGCATTTTTTGTTTTGTCCGTATTTATTATTGTATTTTTATTTTTATTTTTTTATTGGGGGGGGGGATTTCCACCGTCTTAACCATAACTAAGAGCCGTATATTACCTAATTACTAATAATGAAAATAATAATTATTGAGGTAGTAATAAAAGGCTAATCATAAAAATAAAACCAGTCGATAGGAATTAACAGTAAATACCTAAGGACTGAATGACTGTCATTTGAATAACGAGATAATAAATTATACACATAACAAACTGATTGAATATAAGCAAGTAATGATATATAAAATATTGGTTTGGCTACAAAATAAATGAATTCAACAGCTGTTGGTGAGTTTGAAAAGGATCGAACAGCTTAATATACAGACCGCGTTTTGTTAAGATGGAAGTCGTAGGGAAAAGAACTTCGATATTTTTGCACAGGAACTTCTACACAGTTGTATTTTATGAATATGACACCTGTGTAGCTCTGGCATTCTCAGGGATCTGATTCCATTTCCGATAAGCAGTGATAATAATCAATTATAAGACGTTCATTGTATTTTGTCCATTTGACACTTCGACTCAGTTTTTACGAAATTTGTTCAACTTTACGTCTTTGAAAAATAGAAGTTCGATAATTTCATTGCAACTACTGAGGAAAATTTTAACTGGAAAAAATGACTGCCAAGAGTTAGGCCCTACTTATATTCATCACTTTTCATGTACCACAAATAAGCTCTCGACACCAAGCACTATTTCACATCCCAAGATCTAGAAATGTTCATCATTCTAATTCTCCATTAGTTAAAATATTATTACTTAATCAATCGATATATAAGTAGATTTATTCACGGGCACTAACTAATTCAATAAACAAGTAAGAGCGGCTGTTCCTTGAATACTGGGTACTCTTTTCTCCTTAATTTTTTTATATTAATGTATTTTATTCTATTTTGTACTGTCTTTTTCCATTCTACAGTGCATATTTTTCACAATTTCCTTTATAGTATTCCTTTTTTTAATTCTGTACTTTTTCCTATCTTTTCTCATTGATGAATGTTGTAATTTTTTAAGTAGATATGTCAAGGAGGAATGTGTTTCATATTGTCAAATAAAAATAAATAAATAACTATTCTATGCATGGCGGTATTTTGAGATCGACTATTTCGGCCATAGTATGAAGAGAGATATTAGACGTGAAAGTTTAGGTAATTGGATTGTACGTGTGTGGAGAAGACCAGAACAAAATCATAACACGACAGTGAAACACGAGTGGCGGCCACATCATGCGGTATTCTGGTGAAGGATAATGAATATAAGGAACTGTATTGAGGTTTTGGTCCATAGTTAGCCACCCAGCACACAGAAATTGGGTATCAATGGACATTATTACTTCAAATAACACGATTAAAGCAAATCGGACGTGAATGATGTATAACACCCCAAGATGACTCGAAATACCACTACAATCACCCGATTTCAACTCAGTAGAGAATGTATTACAACTATTAAGCAAATAAATCAGGAAAGAAGGAATATTAAACAAGAAACGACCTTCATAATTCCCATTTGGTAGAATGGTCTAAACTTTCTCCTAAAATGAGGAAGTATTCCCTGAAAATCCCTGCCACAAAGATTACGAGCAGTTATTGTTGCCAAGTGAATGCATGACAAATATTAAATGAAATGCGTTTTAGCTTCTTGGGACTATATACTCTCTTGTGTTAAATTAAATGAACTTATCAGTTTATATGTTTATTTTGTGACTGTACGGTAGCTCTTTTTCAGACAATGTTCTTTACAATATTTGGGTCAATCTACCAAACCCTGAGTATGCAAATACTGTACGTTGGAAGAGAAGACTGTCATTATATTCCCAGTCGCACAGTTAATTTCAATTGTGTGTTTATATATCGTTAGCGGTGACACTCCGCAAACACTCGAGATTCATAATATAGCCTCTTCAGCAGTTGGTTATACCTTCCTCTTCATAAGACGAGTTCTTAAGTTATCGCTACAAATACACCCTCTGTCTGAAAAGTTCGGTGAGTGGGTCTATATTACGAACAAATTGTTGGCTTACCTGAAACAGCAGTTACTGTCCTTCGAAGTAATCCCCTTGGATGGTTATGGACTTCTGAGAACGACTGAACAAGTCCTGGAAACTCCTGGTATAGTCTTCTTTAGGGATAGCCTTCAGTTTGGGTCGTCAAAACTCCAAATTGAAAGGGAGAGAGAAGCGTGAATTTATGCAACTTGCCTTGCACACCTGATAGACATCCGGCAGTTCGAAGGATGAATTTATGCAACCTATCATGCACACCTGTTCGACGGGTGGCAGTGAGAAGGGTGAATGTTCCGTGGAATGGAATGGTCCTGAAAACCATCGTCGTGGGTAACGAGACCTGGTGCCTGAAGTATGACCTCGAAGGCAAGCGTCAAAGTATGAAGTGGCGGGGTTCAGGGTCACCGAAAAGCACTGAAGAGCCAGAGGTTTTCGGACATTTCGGACATCCAACGTAATGTGACGACTGAAGGCTAACCCTAAAGAAGACTATGCCAGGAGTTTCAAGGACTTATACAGCTGTTCTAAGAAGTGCATAACTATCCACGGGGATTACTTCGAAGGACAGTAACTGCTGTTTCAGGTAAGCCAACAATCCGTTCGTAATATTAACCCATTCACCGAACTTTTCAGGCAGAGGTTGTATGTGAAATATTTCGAACAATTTTTATTGAATATCGATAAAACGATTGTCTACTGCGATAATATTAGCAAGGGCATCCTATACATGTGCAGCTCTCACTCACGTGCACATTGTGTTACTATGAGGAACTGGAGGGAATGACACGGTTCTTATGTGTGTACACACGACCTTTACATTGAGGTCACAAACAGCGTCCAGTTGTCTGCCACAACAGTCACAGATAAGACATACCTCCACCCGCTATGTTGTGTCTCTGATCGGAAATATCTGGTTATGTGCAGTGAGGGAATGCTTGGACCACCATCCGCAACAATGTGACCCTCAAACCACAAACCTGGGACCCCAGCTAAAAGAGAATTATAAGTAGAGCTCCCTATTAAACGTTTAAACGCTTGTTAGGGGTAGATAATCGCGTGTTCCACCTATTAAAACAACAACAACTACTACACGTTTGTTAATAAATAAAGGACAAAACGTTCTTTTAACAATTCGTTTCCTAATTAAACGCTTTCTGGAAACCGTCTTATGATTTTAAAGATAAAAACGATGTATATGCCAGTTTTTGCTTAAATTTGTTCCTTTGGCCTTTATTGTGTTCCATCGCTTTGTTTCCTTTAATCTAATAACAGACTGCGGGTGGAAGTTGCAAGATCCCGGGACAACTTATATAAGTGGCATTTTCCTACCAAGACAGTCCTGTGTGATTGTGGCGCAACCCAGACAACACAACACCTCTTCTCCTGTCCATTGTGCCCGTACAGCTGCATACTGAATGACTTGACTGAAGCTAATTGAAGTGCTATCGAAATGGCTAAGTTCCGGGCAGAAACTGTTTGAAGTCATTTGTTGAACACATTCTTGTGAGCTTTTTATGTTTTGTACTTCTGACACGAATAAATAAATAAATATTTAATAAACTCACCGTAATTATGTTGACGGGTGTAATTTATTGTTGGTAAAATAAACAGCTTTCCTTTCATCAGCTATTAAGCTTGAGCGGTATACTGGTATTTCTCATGGCTGGCTGCGTGGCTCAGCAGTAACGTTCTAGCCTGCTGTCCCTAAGGTTGCAGCATCGAATCCTGGTGCAGCCTTTGGCATTTTAGGATGCAAATGTGGGGGAGCCGTGTCAGTAGATTTACTGGCACGTTAAAGATCCCCTTCGGTGCACAATTCTGGCACCTCGGAGTCTCTAAAAACAGCAGTTGTAAAAAGGGACGTTACACCAATAGCATCATCATTATTATGGTATTTCTCACACCGTATGGCGGTATTAAAAACTCCAAAATACCAATAAATTGTGCATCTATTCCTCGCACTGGACTTGTTAACTGAAAAACCTTCATAACACTTCCTCCAGAATCATTCAAAACGTCAGTCGTCAGAAACGTTTATTAAATGTAAGTGAAAAATCGTTTAAAAGCGTCAAGATTAAAAAACTTTTATTCAGGGATGGTAAAGAGAACGAAATTAAATTTAAAAAAAAGGAATGAAATTAGATGGTTTAAACACACAAAAGTCTGTAATGAAATGATATGTGAAGAGGAATGAAAATAAAAGTATTTTAATTGGAACAGTATTGAAAGGAACGAAATTAAACGCGATTCGTAGAACTGTATTAAAGAGAAAATGATTTAGTGAATGGAATTCGAAGAGGAATTAAATTAGGAATACAATGTGAGGAATGAAATGAAAGTAGTGAAATGAAAGGAGCAAAATGTGTAAACGAAACCATTTCGTGAATTAAAAGGAATGACAATCGGAATTAAATTATATCCGGAATTAAACTTTTTCATGAAACTCGGAGTGAAATTAAATTCAGAGTGAAATTAAGGAATAAAATATGAGGTGTGAAATGTGGGTAATAAAACTCCATTCATAATTTTAAAAAGAACGAAATGCACGGAGAGAAACTTTTAGTGAATTAGTTATTTAGTTAGTTATTGTTGTTTTAAGGGGCGGAACTACGAGGTCAGTTTAGTGAATTAAATCTGGAATGAAAATAATTCTTTAACTTGGAATAAAATTGTATGCGAAATGAAATTAAATGTTGAACATGGAATGAAATTAAATGTGGATCGAAATTATACCAAGAGGTTGGAATTAAATTAAATGCGGATAAAATTAGATCTTGAGGTCGGAGAGAAATTAAATGTGGAATTAAATAAAATTCGCAGGTTGATTGGAATTAAAGGAATGGAATTAAACTTTTCGGGTCGGAATGGAATTAAATGTAGAATGAAACTAAATTCTCAGGTCGGAATGAAATTAAGTGGAGTAAAATGACACCTTGGAATCTGAATGAAATTAAATGTGGAATAAAAGTAAATCCTCATGGCGGAATGGAATTAAATGTGGAATAAAATTAAAGCTTGGTGTCGGAATGAAATTGAATCTCAGACTTGGAGTGAAACTAAATGTGGAATGAAATGAAATCTTGAGGGCGGAATAAGTTGCTCGACAGCGAGGTCGCGTCTGACTCACGTGAGGTACCGGTACTGTGCTTGGCTATTTCTGTGCGTATATCTACTCTCGAACCACTGAATACCGTGTTCTGTGAGCGGTTCATATTCGCATAACTCTCGTCTTGTACTAGTAAACGACAATCACCATGGTTACAAAATTTGTGCGCAAGCTCACTTTAAAATGTGTTTTTGAACGCGACAACAGGCCCAGCGCATGGGAGGTGCACAATTGGATCTCCACTTGTTTGAAAATCCCTGCTGACCAGATCGAGATGATTGAACTCGACAATTTGGACAACGCCGTATATTTAAAGGTAATTTCCCAAGTACTGTTTGAGAGATTGTTAAGTCTACATGCGGGCCAACAGAAAATTACTTTGTCAGATGGTCGAATAGGGACTGTGCAAATTACTGCTGCCGACAATGTAATCAAAACAGTTCGTATTCTCAATGTTCCCCCGGAGGTCCCCATCAGTTCAATAATAAGTACTCTTAGCAAATATGGTAAAGTGAATGAGCTTCGAAATGAAGAACGGTCTGCGCAATACCCATTTCGGGTGCAGAATGGCATACGCGCAGTGCGCATAGACTTGAAGGAAGCCATTCCCTCGTTCATTTCCATTGAAGGCTATCGTGCACAAATTGTTTATGATGGTCAAATGCGAACTTGCCTTGCATGTAATTCGACAAACCATTTAAGACCCCAGTGTCCCCTGCGACGAGGACGCGCTTTCGACCAGTGTACGGTAGGACCTGACACTGTTGAACCAGAAAATACCGCCCTGCCGGTTAGTGGTGACCCATCAACCTCGAGTCACCCAACCCCAGCATGGGCCCCGGAACACGTTGTTCCGCCATCTGCTCCAGCACCTAAGCACGCTGTTGATCACTCGGACTACCCCACACTTGATGAAAGCACACACAAACGTCGGAAACCGGACAGTGAATGTACCGATTTAACAGTCCCACCACCACCAGGAACCCATGACGGGATTTCCGGCATGTACACAACAGCTGAAGTAATTGCGCCTACGAGCTCTGATATTCTGCAGGATAACCCCACACCACATGTTCCGGATCCACCCCCGACGGCCCCACTGCCCAATCTAACTGACACTGCAAACAGCCTTGCCACAGATGACGATATGGAAATTGAGGTTGCTGGGAGTGGAACAGCTAGTACTGCTCACCACTACCTGACGGCTCCGGACACTGGGAAGACTACGTCCTTACCCCCATCAGCTGCTACAACGCACAAGGAAATCACTCCTGTGAAACCCGCCACGCTTAGTCATCGAGACCTACGATTACCTCCGAGACTGAAGAGTACTGACAAATCCTTGGGCAATTCTAAACGCTGACCTACACTATTTGCTGCTGTTCCTTTGTTTTTCATCAAAACGTCAGTTTTACGGGCCACTAGCGCATATAGAACATGTACTTCTCTCCTTTGTTTCTACATTTCGTGCTCGTTTTCCAGAGCATGACCAGTATTCTCACGACGTTTGCTACTCTGAATGTCAATGGCGTGAAGAATGTCACCACACCGGCCCTGCTGTGTAGGTTCTTGAAAGAATATGATATTGATATATTGTTTCTGCAGGAGGTCAATGAAAACAATTTTGGCTGCTTGTACAATTATGACCATGTTGTGAATGTGGGGGATAACGTCCGGGGCACCGCCATCGTATATAGAAAGGGTTTCGAAATTACCGATGTCATCATGGACCCCTCAGGTAGAATATTGTCAGCTTCCTATAATAACATCAGACTGATCAATGTATACGGCCAGTCCGGGACGAATTACAAGCATGACCGGAACGCACTGTTCAGCCATGACATCTTGACACATGTAGCGACGTCAGGTCCGGTGATTTTAGCCGGTGATTTCAATTGCACGCTGCATCCTCGTGATCCAACAGGCGCATTCAACTTATGTCCAGGGCTGCAGACACTTACCCATAGCATGCAGCTGGTGGATGTCTGGCAACGATTGCATGGTTCGTTCGTGGAATTTACCTTCTGTCGTGGGGATTCCAGATCTAGAATAGATCGCGCTTATATCTCCCAGCCTCAAGCCCATCTTCTTCATAGCTGTAAAGTAGTTCCCGTAGCCTGCAGTGACCACCACAGTGTCATATTTACTCTTAAATCGCAACGGAGAGACAGATGCTTCATTGGTCGGGGTTCATGGAAAATGAACAAGAATGCTTTTCAAACCTACGACAATGACCGACGCTTTGCCACCGTTTAACAACAATGTACTGCAACAAAAGATCGATACCATAATATTCTAGACTGGTGGATAAAGAAGTTAAAGCCTACCATTAGATCTACAGCCAAAACTTTCACCTATGAACGGTACCACGACCTAAACAGGAAACTCGACTTTTATACCACAGTCATGTATGACCTGCATCGGAAGGAACGGCTAGGAGAAAATGTTTCAACACCCCTCAGTTCCATCAAGAAGACTATTATAGGGATTAAAGAGCAGAGTCTCCAGGACTTGCTCCCTCACTTTAAAGGAACCTCCATCTTAGCAGATGAACGAATGTCGCTCTTTCATTTAGCCAAAATGCGAAGATCAGCAAACCGACAATTTGTGCATGAATGGATTAATGAACAAGGTATGGTCATAAGAACTCACGAACACATACTCGCCGAAAGTGAGCGCTACTTTCGTGACATGTTGGGAGAAGACAGCGTTAGTGATTTGCATGCAAATAACATCTTGCGATCTGTTGAAAAACACCTCGAGGACGATGACATCCATTTTCTTGAGACGTCTATCACCAAGGAAGAGGTGAAACATGCTCTAGACCAGACTGCATCTAATAAGACACCCGGCGTTGATGGCATCCCGTACGAGTGGTACCGACACTTTTGGACCACGGTCGGAGATTAACTGACAAGTGTGCTTAATCAAGCATTGACCGGTGACATTCCGAATACCTTCACAGAAGGGGTTATTCTTCTGATTCCGAAAAAATCGAAATGAGACTATATCACTGACTACAGACCTATTACTATCTTAAACACCGATTATAAACTTCTGGCCAAGGTGTTAGCTAACAGAATCAGACGCATTCTTCCCGCTTTAATTGGCACTGGGCAAACTTGTACCATTCCAGGAAGAAATATCGTGCACAACCTTCTAGCCATTCGTGATATTATCATACACTAATCTGTCACTGATAACCCCGCAGCTGCACTTGCAAGCATTGACCTTAATAAGGCCTTTGACAGAATAGCCCACAAGTATTTATGGAAGGTATTAGAACGCTTTCATTTTCCCAACACAATCATAGCAACTTTCGAACGACTTTACCAAACGGCTGCTTCTCGTGTAATGGTCAACGGGTTTCTGTCATCGAAAATTCCAGTCAAGGAGTCTCTCAGACAAGGATGCCCCCTATCAATGGCTCTATTCGTCTTGGCGCTGGAACCCATGGTCAGGATGATGAACAACGTACTCACTGGCCTCACGATCAACGGAGAGCGTTTCACACTGCGAGCCTATGCCGATGATGTAACGATACTGCTCACAAATGAAGGCGACGCGATACTCGTCCAACAGACCCTTGAGTCATTTTGTCAGGCCAGTGGAGCACAAGTAAGCTATAGAAAGTCATCCTTATTGCTATTAGGCCCAGGTGACAATAGGCACTACTCCAATACTACCGGTATTCCTACCGTCACCGCATGCAAAATAGCCTAATGGGTATAACTTTCAGTCGAGATATTGCGGAGACAATACAGACCAACTGGGCTGCCCGATTAAATGTTCTGAGGTTCCAACTGATAGAGGAACTTTCAAGACGGCTCAATATTCAGCAAAAAAAACTGGCACATTAATATGTTTGCTCTGTCGAAACTGTGGTATGTGGCGCAAGTACTTCCCCCTCCACATATAATCAGCCAGCGCATTGAAATGGCGATTGGATTCTATCTTTGTAAAGGCTATCGCTATAGAATTCGACGGGAACAACTGCAGTTACCAGAACAGTGTGGTGGGCTGCGACATTTTGCAGTTGAACTGAAATGCTCTTCACTCTTCTTGAAACTTATTATCAAGGCGAGACAGTCTACAGGTGATCCGTTCGTTTGTGCTGCTCTGAAAGTCATTGAAACTACTCCTTTACGACAACCCCATCCGTTCCAAACTTTGTTCAGGAAAGCCCTGGCCCTTTTGCTAAAACTTCCCACTGCCCACAACTCCGATGGTTCCTTTAATGAAGCTAAACACATTTATGCTTTTTATTGCAACTCCGTAATTTCACACCCCTGGTGCATTTAAAATACCCCAACAAGGACTGGAAGCATATCTGGGGCAATGTGCGCAACAAATGGCTTCCCTTAGAATGGCGACTGTCTGTATATGCTTGCATTAATGAAATCATCCCCACTGGTGAAAAAATGAAGCGGCACGAACAAGTGGCTGATGATGCCTGTCCTGTGTGCAACAGGATTGACACCCTCATCCACCGCATCACTACATGTGGGAGTGCGAACGGCGTGTGGCGATGGACGATGAATGGTATTCACAGCATTACCGGGCTAGCACGCAACAGGGACGAGGAGATCTTGAACTTCGAAATACGGGATGTACTTGGTGAGCCGAAAAAGAATGCCATCTTATGGCTAGCAGCTGCAGCAATCCACTACAACCTTACTGATTACCGGTCACCCTGGTTTTCTGGATCACCTCCGGAAAGAACGATGTAAACTCGTACAGCGGAAGTGTCTCAACAGTGCTTTTGGCAACCTTTTATATAAATTCTAACAACATACGTGTGGTCATCATTGTGCTACAGTCTTATGATGCTTGGAGTTTTGATCTTGTGTTTTGTGTGTTTTTACATTTTGTTTTTTCTCAAAGACTACAATGAACTTTGATCATTACCTTGAGGAGGGAATTGTATTTAGTGATCAGTGTTTGTAGCTGTTTTTTTTGTAAACACAAGATTGAATAAATCAATGTAATAAAAAAATGAAATCGAATGTCGAATAAAATTAAATTTTGGTGTAGGAATGAAAGTAAATCTTCGACTCGGAGTTAAATTAAATGTGGAATGAAATTAAATCTTGAAGTCGGAGTAAAATTAAATGTGGAACTAAATTAAATCTTGAGGTCTGAGTGAAATTAAATTCATACAATGTAATTCTATTCCTGTTGGAATGAAATTGTGAACGAACATTTAATTCTATTCCGGCCGGAGTGAAATTAAGTCCATGGAATACCGTATAATTCTATTCTTGTCCGAATGAAACTGTGAATGGACATTAAGTTTTATTCCGGCCGGAGTGAAATTAAATTCATACACATTCATTCTAACGAGCATTTAATTATATTCCGATGCGAATAGAATAAATCAATAGAATTTAGTGATGTGTAAATATGAAGCGAAATTTAATCCATAGTATTACGGTTTATTCACCGTGGAATGGCACTCTCAATGAAGAGTTTGTCTTATTCAATCCAGTGAATGATACTGATCCTGTGGCCTCCTGAGAGGTCGAGTGCGGGTCTTTCTACCGTAGTTTACGCCAGTGGGACATCTGCCCGCTATAATGAGGATGAAGTGCTGATGAAGACGTCACACATACACCCAGTCCCCGAGCCATGGGAATAACCCTGGGAGAATAAAATCCTTGATGGCCCGGTCAGGAATCGAACCCGGGACACGTCAGGCTAAAGCATAGCGCGCTAACTATTTAGCCACGGAGCCATCCACTCTAATGAAATTCTGGGATATAATCTTAATACCTGAGGCATTTTCTCAATTTTATTTCACCGTATTATGAATTTGAGCCTACTTTCATCTTATGAATTACTAGCTGAAGTACCCGTGCTCCGCTACGGGTCGTAAATAAATTAAAATGTGAAGGTGACAGTTAAAACAGGGGATAGGCGAGGTGCTGCGCAGAGGGAGATTAAGGATGGAACATTTTGTCCAACTACACCGCTCTGCCTTGACCGTGTTTTATAGCACACATTTAGGTTTTACTCGCTAACGGTTGGAGATACATTTCGGATAGAAAATGCAATTTTTAACCTCGTACATGCCATCAAAAGTTTGCTATTTCTTAGCGTTCTCTTTTTATTTGAAATGGAAATATGAAAGTTTGAAACCAAAGGGTAGAGTGACGTCTCTAAAATGGTCGCCATCTTTAATTAGTGCAAAGTATTGAAATCAAAAGTAACCTGTATGTTAACCAGGTAAATCTGCTACTTCCATGTAAAATTCATGTAAATCAGACCAGTGGTACTTGCGTGATTGAGTAATACACAGACACACACCATCTCATTTTTAGTCTCGCTTCGCTCGCGTCATTGTCGTGTTATATTGTTATTCAATGAAATGCAGGTTTAACCCCATTAACACCCCTTTAGAACCTGAATATCCAAAAATCCCTCCTTAGTAGATGTTTTCGACACACGACAAACATATCCTCAAAATATCATTCTTCTAACATTAATAGTTTTGGTTGGTCGATGAGAGTGAACATCCAAAAATCCTTCCTTAGTGGACGTTTTTCTTCCAGAATTTCACCCCTCCCCATAGGCCCCTTAAATTGGATTTATGAAAAGACGGTCGAACACCTATTTATTTATTTATTTATTTATTTATTTATTTATTTATTTATTTATTTATTTATTTATTTATTTATTTATTTATTTATTTATTTATTTATTTTAAGCTGATTGATTTCCTCAGAGTTTCAAACTCCTCGCCTATGTCGTTTAAGAGATACACGCTCCGTTAAGAATCTTTCAACCCCCACTTTTCATCCCTTTCACCTCATAATATACACTATATCGAAAAACCATTAGACATGTGTCAGCTTATTTTTAATGATTAGTATATATGCCAAGTATCAATCCCCAAATGAAACCACTCGTGAGATATTGTTATTCAATGAAATGCACGTTTACCCCCTTAACACCTATTTAGAACCTGAATATTCAAAACTCTTACCTTAGTGGACGTTTTCGACATAAAACGAACATATCCCCAAAATTTCATGTTTCCAACTTCAATAATTTTGGCTGGGCGATGATGAGTGAGTGAGTCAGTCAGGACATTTTCTTTCATTTATATTTGATAATTTCACCCGTCCCCATGAACCCCTTAAATTGGATTTATGAAACAAACGGTCGAACACCTATTTACTTATTTAAAGCTGATATCCCCCTGAGTTTGATGAGTGAGTAAGTGAGTCAATCAGTTAGGACACTTTCTTTCCTGTTTTATCCCCCCAGAATTTCACCCCTCTCCAAGGGCCCCTTAAATTGGATTTATGAAAAAACGGTCGAACACATATTTACTTGTATTTTAAGCTGTTTTATCCCGCCGAATTTCAAACTTCTCGCCTATGTCGTTCAAGAGATACACGCTCCGATAAGAATCCCTCAATCCCCAATTTTCACCCCTTTCACCTCATAATATACACGACATCGATAAACCTTTAGATATATGTCTGATTATTTTTAATGATTAGTTTATATACCGAATATCACATCCCCAAAGAAACAACTCATGAGATATCGTTATTCAATGAAATGCACGTTTACCCCCTTAACATCTCTTCAAAACCCGAAGAAAGAAAAATCATTCCTTAGTTGACGTTTTGACATACAGCGAACATATTCCCAAAATTTCATTTTTCCAACATTAATAGTTTTCGCTGGGCGTGATGAGTGAGTGAGTCAGACAGGACATTTTCTTTCAATTATTTTTACCAGAATTTCACCCCTCCCCATGGGCCCCTTAAATTGGATTGATGAAAAAACGCTTGAACACCTATTAACTTATTTTTTTAGCTGTCTATTTCCCCTGAGTTTGATGAGTGAGTGAGTTAGTCAGTCAGTTAGTACACTTTCTCTCCTTTTCCCCAAAAAATTTCACCCCACCCCATTGTCCCCTTAAATTAATTTATGAAAAAACGGTCAAACACCGATTTACTTAATTTTTTAGCTGATTTTTTTTCCCTGAGTTTCAAATTTCTCGCCTATGTCGTTTAAGAGATAGGCCTACACGCTCCGTTAGGAATCCTTCAACCCCCAATTTTCACCCCTTTCACCTCATAATAATACACCACATCGAAAAACCCTTAGACACATGTCTGCTTATTGTTAATGATTAGTTTATATGCCGAGTATCACATCCACAAATGAAACGACTCGTGAGATATTGTTATTCAATGAAATGCAGGTTTAACCCCCTTAAGACCCCTTTAGAGCCTGAATATCAAAAAATCCTCCCTTAGTGTACAGTTTTGAGATACAACGAACATATCCCCAGAATGCCATGGTTCCAACTTCAATATTTTTGACTGGGCGATCATGAGTGAATGAGTCAGGACATTTTCTTTCATTTTTTCCTTCAGAATTTCATCCCTCCCGATGAACCCCTTCAATATGATTGATCAAAAAAACTGTCGAACAGCTATTAACTTACTTTAAAGCAGTTCCCGCCCCCCCCCCCCTGAGTTTGATGAGTGAGTCAGTCAGTCAATCAGTTAGGACACTTTATTTCCTGTTTCCCCCCACCCCCCCAGAATTTCACCCCTCCTCATGGGCCCCTTAAATTGGATTTATGACAAAACGGTCAAACACATATTTACTTATTTTTTATGCTGATTTTTTCCACTGAGTTTCAAACTCCTCGCCTATGTCGTTTAAGAGATACACGCTCCGTTAGGAATCTTTCAATTCTTACTTTTCACCCCTTTCACCTCATAATATACACCACATCGAAAACCCCTCAGAGACGTGTCTTCTTCCTTTTTAATGATGAGTTTATATGTCGTGTATCATATCCCCCAATGAAACCAATCGGGAGATATTGTTATTCAATGGAATGCAGGTTTAACCCCCTTAAGACCCCTTCAGAACCTGAATATCCGAAAATCCTCCCTTAGTAGACGGTTTTGACATACAATGAACATATCCCCAAACTGTCATGTTTCTAACTTCAATAATTTTGGCTGGGCGATGATGAGTGTGTGAGTGAGTGAGTCAGGACATTATCTTTCAATTTTCTTTTTTCAGAATTTCACCCCTCCCCATGAACCCCTTAAATTTGATTTAATAAAAAAAACTGTCGAACAGCTATTTACTTACTTTAAAGCAGTTTTTCCCCCCTGAGTTTGATGAGTGAGTGAGTGAGTCAATCAGTTAGGACACTTTCTTCCTGTCCCCCCCCCCCCAGAATTTCACCCCTCCCCATGGTCCCCTTAAATTGGATTTATGAATAAACGGTCAAACACATATTTACGTATTTCGTATGCTGATTGTTTTCCGCTGAGTTTCAAACTCCTCACCTATGTCGTTTAAGAGATACACGCTCCGATAGGAATCTTTCAATCCCCACTTTTCACCCCTTTCACCTCATAATATACACCACATCCAAAAACCCTCAGACTCGTGTCTTCTTATTTTTAATGATGAGTTTACGTGCCGAGTATCACATCCCCCAATGAAACCAATCGGGAGATATTGAAATTCAATGAAATGCAGGTCAACCCCCTTAACACCCCTTTAGAACCTGAATATCCAAAAATCCTATCTTAGGGGGCATTTGCGGCCCTTTGGGAAGCTGCATACCAAATTTCATTCCAATCCGTCGGTGGTTTCTGAGATTTCGTGATGAATGAATGAGTGAGTGGTATTTCACAAATATATATAGTAGATGATAGTGTCAAGTCTTTGTTATGCTAAACTCGGTTGACAGTGCTGTGTGAGTAGTTGAGTAACTAACGGGATTTCAAGTAAAGATCCTCTTTTTCTATACCGGTAGTGCAGAGCAGAACTGGCATCCAGTCGGCCGTGTCTCGACTTTAGCTATGTTGCCATGGAAACTATCTGGCTTGCCATTCCTTCATGAGTATATTTTATGATTTGATTAGCCTGTGCTTGAGTGCAAAAGGGCCGAAATCAGAAGAATGAGAAAGACTATCGAAAATTCATGTAGCCAGCGGTTCCTTCTGGATCCTAAACTATGTGTATGCAAAATTTGGTTGAGATTGGTGGTACGGTGTAGATTTGTATACGGAACAGACCCACATACATACCCACATACAGACTTTCACTTTTATATATAAGATAGACTTGTGAGATCACCTTGTATCCGTGTGTACGTGTGTGTGTCCTCATAAACGATTTGACTTCGATCGCATGATTAGGACACAAGAAATAAAAACTTAATTTAAAAACTTCGCAATTCCGGCATTATGAGATTATGTAAGCAATTGAACTAAATTAGATTTCAGTGCATTACAATATGTAGGCTATAATCATTTGCTGTACTAAGTTTCACTGCGCTCGGATGGTTTTATATCGCGGTAAACGTCTGTTTAGGTGTTTCAACTTCACTTGGCCGTCATGTTTTGTATTCAACAGGTTTATGAAAGTCACAGAGGTAACCTTCTAGTGGTACCCTCGATCACCGTACAAATTTTCAGGGTGATATCACTAGTAGTTTCGGAGATATAGAATGCTGGTGAAATATTTCGCACAGCCACCATGTTGGATTGGCGATACGTATTAAAATTTGAAGGGCACGATCGGGGTTGGACAAATTAATACTATGTCCTTACCGAGTTTCATTGAAATCCTTCAGCCGTTTAGATTTAGTTGGGGAGGGGATGGGGGGACACACGAAAGCACACACACATATACGGACAAAAGGTGATCTCATAAGCCCTGTTTTTAAACAGAATTGATAATAGGCTAACAATAGGTGAAAATAGGCAAAATGTTTCTTACGGGAAATATTGTGTGTTATTTTCCTTCTTCTTAGGGTTCCTAAAATATGCTGAATCTTCGCCGAGCTCAAGGGGCTGCGACGTTGTGGTCATATAGTCCCGTGTATTTGTGTGTGTGAGGAATTTGTGTGATTTCCTGTCTTATTGTGATGGCTGTACTAGTGTGTGTGTTTGTAAATTAGGGATAGGATTGGGAAGGAATAGACCGTGGCCGTAAGTTACGAACCATCCCGTCATTTGCGTGGGGTAGAAGTGGAGAAACCACGGAAAACCACTTCCACAAAGGCTGAGGTGAGTATTGAACCCTCCACGTCTCAGTTTTGCCGCACGAGGCTGAGTGTACCCCGTTACAGCCCTCACACCAGTATTACAATTTCTTGGCACAGCCGGGAATCGAACCCGGGCCTCCTGGGCGACAGCCAAGAACTCTAGCCGCTACACCACGAGGTGTAGTTCAAAATAAGCAGTGATTTAGAAACATCTGAAGTGGTTGGAAAGTTAAGAAAAAAAATCACTCACCCAAGTGACAATAAAATATTTTTTATGTTGGCATATTTATTATCTAAGTGTTTTTTGACTTCTGGGCGAGTGCTTCTATGGTTTTTTTTTTATTTTTATTTTTTTTTATAGCCGTTTACCCTCCAGGTTGGTGGAACCCACGGACTCAGCGAGGGAACTCACCACTACCGCCTCTACGGGCAGTGTCCTAGAGCTGGGAACATCGAATCAGAAGGGATACAACTGATGAGGTGGGATTAGCACCTCGCCCAGGCGGCCTCACCTGCAAAGCGAACAGGGGCCTCGTGAGGGAAGGTAATGGATGGTGAGGATGGATAGGCAAGGAAGAGGGAAGGAGGCGGCCGTGGCCTTGAAGAAGGTACCATCCCGGCATTTGCCCAAAGACGAAGTGGGAAACCACGGAAAACCACTTCGAGGATGGCTGAGGGGGAATCGAACCCTCTCTACTCATTTGGGCCACCCGAGGCTGAGTAGACCCCGTTCCAGTCCTCGTACTACTTTTCAAATTTCGTTTCAGAGCCGGGAATCGAATCCAGGACCTCCGGGGCGGCAGCTAACCATGCTGACCGCTACGCTGCGGAGGCGGCTATTTATTTATTTATTTATTTATTTATTTATTTATTTATTTATTTATTTATTTATTTATTTATGTTGTAAACACTACATGGAGCCCCAATTACATTGCTCACAACTAGAATTAGATAATATACAACAATATATAAATAGAACTACAAAAGATACATAAAGAGAAGATATAGATAGAGATACACGTTATAAATAAGAAGAAGAAGAGAAAGGTTAGGTATGAGAAGGAAATGGGCTGAACACAGTACAATATATTACAATACATCTTGCAGTTTATTCACAGGACGCTGCCAACTGGTTTTCTGACATACTGAAAATATCTAAGTCAAGATGATGAACTTTATTATAGTGGGATAAAATTCTGTTAATCGGCGAGTTTTTATGGTTGTCTGTGTGAACTCTCGGAATAAAGAAAATTAATGTTTCGGAATCTACTAGGTTTCACAGCTGGGACATGTAACGTAATTCTCTCTCGAATTTCAGCGTCGTCAATTTTATTGTTTAATATTTTATAGAGGAAAAGCAGGCCCTGACAATTTCGCCTGAGATATAGTTTTTTGACATTGA
Organism: Meconema thalassinum; assembly: GCA_946902985.2. Taxonomy (NCBI): domain Eukaryota; kingdom Metazoa; phylum Arthropoda; class Insecta; order Orthoptera; family Tettigoniidae; genus Meconema; species Meconema thalassinum. The sequence goes on from OX336391.1 coordinate 224,487,569, forward strand.
AGCACTGTAATATAAATGTGTACGATTCTTAAGAGGTATAATAGCCAAATCTTTTGTAATATACATATTTTAAGAATTGCCTTTGGATGATCTCTATAAGCTTATTAAGTTTCAATGTGTATGGTTTCCATATAACTGAAGCATAGTCTAGTTGTGATCTGATAAAGGCATTAAAGAGCAATATTAAAATCCCATAGGAGAAATTTAATAAATTTCTTATTGTCACGTGACTTCGTGTAACATTGTTTCGAACACATGATCGCTGTGAACTTGAACCCGAGTGTGCGTCCGACTGGACCACTTTCAGCTGTTAAATCCCCCTTCACTGCGCCTAGCGCTCTTCGCTCCTCTACTTGGTTGGCGGGAGTGCGGGCAGTCGCAGCTGGCAGAGGGCTTAGAGCGCACACAACTCAATCAGTCACACGCATTACGTACGTATTCAACTCTCCTTTTGCTTCAGTGTCACTCTTCAAAATGTTGTGTGTCGGCCTGATTTCAGCCCTTGTGGTTTTCAAATTGTCTGCAAGTTGCAACATATTTTGGATAACTTTGCCTTTCTTACAATATTTTGGGAAATATTTTATATCATTTTGGAGGTGTGGAGATGGACAAGACCATTTAATGTTCACGGTAATTCAAACATTTCTGTATTTCTTCAGCAGTAATGAATGATATTTTGAGTTATAATGGAGAAATTGTTAAGCAATTGCTGAAACTAGCTATTATGCCAGATTATTTTTGTCACATGCAGGATGTAAAATTCATAATAGCAATATATTCAGCATACGTGATTTCTATGTTGGTTGGATGGATACTCAGTTTAGGGGCTGCGACAACGCGGTCATATAGCACCCATGTACTTTGTGTGTGTATAGAATTTGTCTGATAACCGGTGTTAATTGCGATGACTGTACTAGTGTGTATCTGTGATTCATGTAATGACTGCAGACGATCAATTTCAAGTAGTTCCTTCTTTTGCTACCATATGCTACCGTCAACGACACCTAGCCGTGAAATTGGCTACTAGATGCCACCACAAACTGCACCTGGTGATGAACGTTGGAATTAATACAGCGTTAATCAAATCTAACCCACAAATTTTAGCTTCACTCAATTGTAGGTCATGGGAGGTTCTTTTACATGCCATAAATCTATGACATGGGCCCACCAGCTATACTTCCCCTCCGAAGCACAGTGGGTCAAAATCGAAATCTAGCAAGACAAAATTATTTATTTTCTTAATTTAAAAATCAAAATGTATTACTTCTACAGCATTCTCATATAATTGCCGCTCACTATTCTGGGATGTAAACGCATCTTAGTGTAAATCTGTCACCACAGTTCGAGCAGTCTGAATTGGAGGGTGAATGTAAGTGACTGGGGTTTGGTGGTCTTTGTGGTTAGTGTGATGCTTTAAGATGGAACATGCAGCTGACGGTATGATCTTTGTAACGTGTTTCAGTTATTAATGGGCGTAATTGTTACGTAATTTTAGCTATATTTGCATTATATAATATTTAACTATTATTTTAAAATTATATTTTCACTTAGATTTTTAGTATCACGCGTCACTCTGCGTCACTTTCTACTTAATGTTAAAATGTAGATAAAGTCTTGTAGTTTACGCCTGTTATAAGATTTTTGCATCTTTTTGCAACTTACTTAAGTTGTTTTACGTTTTAGATGATGCAGTGCAACGAGTTCTCACACGTTTACAACTGTTTGAAGCACTGGGTTCGACGATTATGTCAAAAGTGGAACTCTGTGACTTTGTTAAAAGTAAATAAGGAGTAGAAAATTGTTCTGAAGAGATAACTGAATGCTCTATTCAACTCCTAGGCATAGACAATTTCTTGAATGTGTAGACGTAGCTTAAAAAAGGTCTTAACTCATGTTTATTATGAAGTAAACAAATTATATACGTTGCTTTCACTCTAAATTCATGATTAAAACTTAACAATAATTTTGTCCCCCTAGATTTCGATTTTGACCCACTATGCTAAGGAAGGCATACTGAGGGATTTTTAACGCTCTTAAGCTATCCAACGACTTCGGCTGGGTTTGAACCCGCGATCTTGGGCATAGAAGCTCAGCATGCTACCAACGACGCCACCGAAGCCCCCTGGTTGATGTTGAGTAATGGTCTTTAGGGCACAGCTAGTGCAGGTGGATAGTGTGAAAGATTCTACTCATAGGGTCAGTGCTGTTGTTCTGACTCAGTGAGGAAAGCAATGCCAAACTACCTCACTACCCACCCTGCTTATTACGCATCAGTATAATGCTGCTTTGAGGATTTGTGTTTATCTACCGACCTAACCTATTGCAGTAATTTTTGAGTATCCAACCAGCCGAGTGTGCGTCCGACCAAGTGTTCTCAGTTCGAGGACACTGCCTGGAAAGGCGGTAGTGGAGAGTTCCCTCGCTGAGTCCGTGAGAACCAGCAATCTGGAGTGGTGCAGTTACACCTAATATAAAGGGAGGTGGCGCGCAGTTCGTCACTCCTGTGGGAGTCCGGGCGGGGACACCAAGAGCCCGCCGATGAGCCAGCTTGGTGTCCTAGGCGAAACCCCATACAAGACACGGCACAAACCTAGAAGAATTGCTGAGTTTTAATTCACCGGCCGTGAAAGCCAATATACCATCTTTTTGGAAGCCTTCATAGGGAGGTTAAGGCTGCGTGAGCTTTTAGTTCTCGCAGTCGAGTGGTGCAGTTGCACCTACTATAAAGGGAGGTGGCGCGCAGTTCGTCGCTCCTGTGGGGTCCGGGCGGGGACACCAAGAGCGCGCCGATGAGCCAGCTTGGTGTCCTAGGCGAAACCCCACACAAGACACGGCACAAACCTAGAAGAATTGCTGAGTTTTAATTCACCGTCCGTGAAAGCCAATATACCATCTTTCTGGAGGGTAAAGTTGACTAAAAAGAAAACAACAACAATTGTGATAGCTGTACTAGTGTGTGTGTTTGTAAATTGGGGATAAGATTGGGAAGGAATAGACCGTGGCCGTGATGGTATTTACAATATATACACTTACTAGCAACCCGCCCCGGCTTCGCCCGGTCATAAATGGATGTTTTTCTACAGAAACCTTTCTCGACAAATCCTTTACAGACTGTAAAAGAAGTATAGAAACATGGAATTTATTATCATGTTGGCATTCATTTATGGTGTTGCCTTAGTAATCAAAATGTAATGCTTTTCAGTCGGTCAACACGAGTGTACCCAATTGTAATGGGTGTATCCCAAAATCTGAAATAAATTTATAAGGGATTAATAAATTTACTTGCATGACAAGTTTCAATTGTCAAGCGATCATCATCAGATCCATTTCACGTAGGCCGTTAAGTCTATGTCTACAAGTATGTGAGTGTTGGTATTTACAATATATACAATTACTAGCAACCCGCCCCGGCTTCGCCCGGTATCATTAACGGTTTACCCAGCGTAAGCTTAAAAGGTGCACGGACAGCAGGTCCCAGACGCAATTCAGAAAAGCCGAGGTGAACAGCGAAACTCCAAACACGTATACTCTTCTCTGAAGTCTTAATTCGACACGACTGGACAGTTTGATGCTGGCTTAAGCTGGGGTAATTGGCTCGCTCGCTAGCTCGTAAATTCTTTCCGAACCTAGTAATTTATACTTCCACTGAATGGAAGAAATTAAAATGTAAAAACAACTATAGTGGGCTATGTATTAAAGATAGAGATATGCTGGCGCGGGGTTCTTGTAGTATTTTTCATCCTGTACAATTCTTACACTCATGCTCGTAGTTTATAGATATTTATGTTCGACCCTGACTATTATATGTCAGAAAACTGTACTAAAGTGAGGCACATTATAACACCATTTTTCATTATTAAACAGTTTCTCCCACCAATCAGAGCTCAAGAAACAGTTGTTTGACCAATTAGATAATAGGTGCGCTGAGTTCCACGGCCTTCTAATTTAAATTTCACTGCCTGGCCTAGTGTCATAGTGGGGTAATTGAGGAAGCCATGGTCAAATACTAGGCATTCTCTGCGTCTCATGCGCTCTGTTCAGTACACAAAACTGGCGAAATCTCGACAGATATTTTTGAATATTTATGTTCGAACATAAAATAGTTACAATAATTATCGTCGAACATAAACAGTCGTATGCAACTCGCCTATAATGGTAATTAAGACACTCGTATGGAAATTATAAAACTCGCATACGCTCGTTTTATAAACATACTCGTATCTTAATTATTGACATTATAGGCTCGTTGCATAATGTACTATTTTAACGGTTTACCCAGCGTAAATTTAAAAGGCGCACGGACGTCAGGTTTTCCTTCGACTCCATTCACTGAAATCGTTACTGCTCGGTTTCCTTTGGTCATAAATTGATGTTTTTCTACAGAAACCTTTCTCGAGAAATCCTTTACAGAATGTGAAAACCAAATCAAAATGTATCCAGTGGGTCTCTAAATTTCCCGTTACATCCAAGAATCGGGGACTTTGTTTTACACTATGTAGAGATTTAGTTGCGCAACTTGTCTACCAGGTGGCCCATTTGCGCCGTGCAATAGACTTAGAAGTGTACCGCATGTACGGGTGACGAACGGGAGGTCTAATAACTGAATTGCTAAGGGGTAACCTAACATGCAAGCCGGTTACGTCAGATTGCCAAGAGAAAACAACCAGACGGCCGCACGCTGCATGTACCTCAGTACTCCCGTCTAATGCGCCCCATAACGGTATGAAGCCTCGGTGGCGAGTGTAGACGATAGACGTCTATCTGGAAACGCCAGTGCTTACCGTCTACGAGCTTCAATGGCATTACGACCAGCTTAGTGTAATGTCCGTGTACTCATCGATGCTGAATACACCAGCCATCGTCAATATGTTGCCAGCAACTGTATGTTGTTGTACCACATATGAGTCTATTACGCTCTCAAATGCGAGGCTCCAAAAGGCAATGGGGTGCATTAGACGGGTAGCGCTGAGGAACATGCAGCTAGCGGTCGTCCGGTTGTTATTCCTTCGTATTCTGACGTAATAGGCCTGAGTTCAGGGTGACCCCTGTAGAAAACAGTTAACAGGCATCCCATACTGCATTTAAGTATGTAAGACACCTAAACCTAGATTGCGCGGGACAAACGGGCCACCTGGTATATATGATTATTTGTTAAGATGAAGTGGCGCGAGGTCACAGGCGTTCTCTGTGACCGCAAGATCCCTTTGCGCCTCAAAACTAAGATCTATCAAACAGTCGTCCGCCCAGTTGCTTGTATGGAGCCGAATGCTGGCCTAATACAAAGAAACGTGAACAAGCCTTGCACTCAATGGAGATGCGGATGCTACGATGGTCCTTGAGAATTACACGGCTGGAACATATTAAGAACGAAGACGTCCGCAAAACTCTTGGAATTACCCCCTATTCCAGCCAAAATGAGGGAGACTCGTTTGCGTTGGTACGGGCATGTAGCCCGAGCAAATGCCGAGTCCATTGTAAGGAAGACACTTGATCTCGAGCCTGATGGAACAAGACCTCCTTGACGACCAAAAAGGCGTTAGATGGATATCCTACACCTAGGTCTTTGTCCTATAGATTCAGCAAACTTCAACAAATGGAGAGCGAGGTGCAGAGGGGTGGACCCCAAAAAATAATAGGGAACAACGCCAGGAAGAGGAAGTTAAGATATTGTTAGTGGTGATTGACCCTCAGGTCTGCTTGTTTAGTGTGCTATCAGTGATTGTTAGTACATGCTTCATGGTAGCAGCTGCACGAAAACGTATCTCACATCGCTTAAATAACCAGCTAAGTTCTTAATCCATTCCAATACAAACACCAATCTGACCATTCACTAACAATATCTTAGCAAATAATCACATGCAACTTACAAATCTTGACAATTTGCGCAAGTTTATAATAACTGATGTAACTAAATAATAGTAGGCCTACATTATGCAACGATCCTATAATGGCAATAATTAAGACACGAGTATGTTTATAAAACGGGCGTAAGCGTGTTTTATAATTTCCATACGAGTGTCTTAATTACCATTATAGGCGAGTTGCATACGACTGTTTATGTTCGTCGATAATTATAACTTTATTAGGCTATATGTTTTAACATAAATATTCATAAATATTTGTTGAGAATCAGCCACTTGAATTTTGTGATCGGAGTGCAAGCGCTGGGTATGATATCTCTGTTTTTCAAGTTATTTGACCGACCGACGCATGCGCTCTGTGTGCTTGCAATGCCATATGCAGGCCATATGTTTACAGCCTACCATCCAGCTCTATAGCATTCACTAATATTGTCACCAAAGTCGTTTGAAAGCAATGCGCTGTGTAGAAATTGGGTTTGGAGATATTAAGGTACAGTGCTATTTCTTGTCTCATATTCGCCAGTTTATTTACGCGAACATGTGGACGGTGCGTATTCCATGTCGGTAATTTATATAGAAAGATGCTGTGTTTATGTCCGACATGTTGGATTTTGAGCGCATGCGCGAAGGTATCCTTGCCTAATTGGTCAATGAATGAGCTTTGATTGGCTGGAGAAACTGTATCGTAATGAAAAACAGTGCTATAATGACCATCATTATGATACAGTTTTCTGGCACATAATGTTTAGATTTCGACATCGTCAAACATAAATAAGTGTATGTGTTGTAAATACCATCACTCACAAGCTTGCAGACATAGATTTAACGGCCTAAGTGCCAAGGATCTGGTGATGATCACTTGACGATCGAAACTGGTCTCCAGGTGAATTAATTAATCTCATATACATTGCTTCAAGTTTAGAGAAACACCCGTCACTGTAGACTGTAGACAATAAATTTTGATGTTATTAATTTTCATTTAGAGTGGCTGTCAAAGAGTTTCGTTATGATGATTTAGCAAAACCTTCTTGTTAATAATGTTGACATAATCCTAAAAACGTGCTTACTTTATCTCGACTGAAAACGAAAATGAACCTTTCTCCTTTCTTTTCTTTTTATCTTTCAGATCCAAATTTAAATATATTAACTTCGTTTTAGTTTATACACACACTATGGGCTTGACATAAATTTAGGCCAGCACAAGTACCTATATCCTAGGCCGGACTAGAGCAAGCAGGAGCAATGCTTAGCTACTGAGATAAGCCTGCCGGCATGATTGAACGCTTAACTATTTCTTTCAGTTGTGTGAAGTAAAATAAGTACTGGTACCATCATTGAAATTGATTATGTAGGTAGTGCTGGGTAAGCCCATCGAATCTTATCCTTGAAGAAGTTTTTCTTTTTATGTATAGATTTGAATGTCAAGAAGTCTTGTATTCATAATTTTAGCTGAAGTTCTCTCCTCTCTCCTCTACTCATGGACTCCATTTTTTTTTATTATAAACACATTTCGTAATGATAATAATATTTATTTATTTATGTGTGGCCTCCGGGAAGGCCTGATGCACATCTCTCAATATGACGCCCGTGGGTGACCTGCACGTCGTGAAAAGTATGAAGGACGTCACGAACACCTGGTCTACGCGCCACAGGAATCAAAAGCAAGAGTTAATAATCCCCATAAACTGGCAGAGGATCGAACATTGGACCCGTCGGGCCAAAAACTACCAGGCTAACCACTTAGCCACGGAGACGCACATAAAATAATAATAATAATGATAACAATAATAATATCTTAGCTGAATATCTTCAAGAAAATCATTCAGAAGGGGATTTTAGGATACGAAAGCAACAGGAAGACATATTATTATTATTATTATTATTATTATTATTATTATTTATATTATTATTAGAATATTACCCAAAACACTGTTTGTGCACTGCATATTGATCATCCACCTTGGTAGCTGAGTGTCCATTTGGGGGACGGGGTAACTACATGTTAGGAGGTCTGAAGTTCGACTCCCGACATTAAAGTGACCATTCTGGGTATAGTTTTTATTCAAAGGTTCCACGATCATTCCTAGTAAAATATTGTTGTCGTTTTTTCTGTATTTGAGTGGCTTGGACAACGTAGCCCAACGTAGTACTTCGGTGAATGTAGAATTTCTCTGATAATCTGCATGATTGTGATGTCTGTAGTAGTGTAGTGTGTGTAGTCGTAATTCAGGTAAGGATTGGAAAGTAGGCGACCGTGGCCTTATGTTAGGTACCATCCCGACATTTGCCTGGAGCAGAAGTGGGAAACCAGGGGAAACCACTTCCACAATAACTGAGGTGGGAATCGAGCTCACCTCTTCTCAATTTTGCCTCTCGAGGCTGAGTTTAACCCGTTCCAGCCCTCAGACCAGAATTAAATTCCTTGGCAGAGCCGGGAGTCGAACCCGGACCTCCGGGGCGACAACCAAGTATGTTAGCCACTGCATCAGAAAGTGAACAGGAAAATGCTTGACCAACTCATTATATCATTATTATTATTCTTCTTCTTTCGAATAACCCATTTGGAGGGTACGATGAATCAACGTTGGCTATTGTCCATTGTATTCAATTTCCGTTGTTTCCAAATTTCTATCATCGTTCTAGAGTGACGATCTTTCTCCTCCTGAGTCCACTTTCTGCCAGTTGTTTGTTTCTTCCTTTCTTGAAATTTTGCGTTTTGAATAGCTTCTCTGAAGAGTGATCTGTTTGCTATTGTGTCTGTCTGAATTTTGGCGTTTGTCAAATCTTTGTCAATTTCAATGAACCATGTGGGTTTGGATTTGTAACTAGTCAGTAAGTTGAAGATCGGTTTAGTTTGTCTACTATTTTCCATTCTATAGATGTGCCCAAAAACTGTAATCTTCTCTTTCTCATTACATCAGTTAATTTTTCACATTTCAAATATAACTCTCTATTTGGCCGTAACCTATATTCTGCGTTATTATTTTGTTTAGCTCCCAGTATTTTTCTCAGAATTCGTCTTTCAGTCTTCTCTAATTTGTCTAAATCACCAAATCTTGTTAATTTAAGTGTTTCTGCATTATTATTATTATTATTATTATTATTATTATTATTATTATTATTATTATTATTATTATTATTATTATTATATGCTTGCCACGGTGGGTGAGTGGTTAAAGTGTCGGACTTCCAACCCCAAGCTTGCAGGTTCGCTCCTGGCCGTGGTAAGTGTTTTTTTTTTTTAAGGCGGCAATATTACGACACCATGTCAAACGACGTTGGCATTTCAAAGAACCCATTTGAATTCAGTAGGCCGTGTTCATAATGGCAAAATTAATCTCGGGAGTTTCCGCCAACACAAAGTTCCTCATTTTTCTACTAGACAGCGCTATAGTGTTCAAGGAGCTTAGATATCTAACCTCCTTGACTTTCATAGTGCTTCAAGAAACAACGAAATTCGACATGCAAGCTACCCTTTGGGTGTTAAATAACAAAGCTTGCACCCGGCACATGAGGCCATACGATATTATTATATTATTATTATTATTATTATTATTATTATTATTATCTCTACTTAGTATAAAACAAAGTCCCCAATTTTTGGATCTTCCGGGTAATCTCGAGAACCACTGGATGGATTTTCATGCGTTTTTCACCATTCCATAATAGTACATTATGCAACGAGCCTATAATGGCAATAATTAAGACACGAGTACGTTTATAAAACGAGCGTAGCGAGTTTTATAATTTCCATACGAGTGGCTTAATTACCATTGGACTATAGGCGAGTTGCCTACGACCGTTTATGTTCGACGATAATTATAACTTTAGTATGTGCTTTAACATAAATATTCATAAATATCTGTGGGATTCATTAACTTCAGTTAGTGAACAGAGCCATGGCCGGCTCTACGGAAGGCCGCGGCGAGCGAAAATTGGCAACCTCGCCCTGAATGGCCAGTCTGCTCTGCCTAGCCCACTGAGTTACATGGAAAATGTGTCACGCGCTCGTGTTTTCTTCAAAATACTCACTGTAAATTAAATTATACTATTGATTATTACTGTATAGTGGCTAGCTGCAATGCCAAAGACTTGTGCTGTGCCGAATTGTAAGTCTAATTATCGTTCATCGATAAAAACTGAAGGATTTATGACAATGTTTGGGTTTCCTAAAAATCCACAATTGAAAGCCATATGGGAACGTGCTATTCCTCGAGCCAATTGGGTACCTACGAAATATTCCTTCGTATGTTTTAAACACTTTCTTCCTGAAGTCGTAAGTTATGTTGAAAAATACAAGGATGGTGATGGGAATAATAACGAATTCACACGGAAGAAGCCTGTATTGTTACCTCGTGCGGTTCCAAAGGTATTCCCAAACTTACCATCGTATTTGAGTAAGTGCTCCTCCAAGATAAGGAAATCTCCAGAAGAAAGAAGAGAAGAAGAAAAAGAACGGAAAAAGTCTGCAGAGGAATGTGAGAAGACCCTTGCCGATGAAGCCAACAAAATTACGACTTTCGAGTCCTTTGTTTGTGATATACAAAATAAATTGGTGGAGCATAAAACAGACTGGTCTGTAAGTACTAGTGAAAACTATTGTATTTTGTATAAATTAGATGTGTCAAGCATACCTAAAATAAGGTCAAGTATAAGGGTAAACAATGATTTTACGGTCGAAATTCATATCAATGGAGGCGTAATTCCCAACGCTGTTGTTCTTCATTCTGGCTCTGTAATATTTCGAAATTCATTATTAAGTAAGTGGAGTCAGTTGTTCCAAGCAATAGAATTTTGCCACGACTTTTTCTTACCTGGAAGTTCTGTAATTTCACTAGTCGTCCAGATTAATAGTTTAATAGATAACCTAAAACCTGACCTTGAAAACCAGGGAGACGAAACTTCAGATATTCTGTTAAAAAATTAATGTTTCTGCAAGATCAGTTTACACTTACTTTTTTAAAGAAACCTAGATATAACGTCACTACAACTCTAAATCCATTCCTCAGTTATATGCAGTCTACAAAGTGTTATAACGCAATTATATTTAATCATATTTTATCCCTACCTCATCCCCGAGTTTTACAAAAGTTAACAACTTCCTTCGCCATATCCCCGAAAGCTGATGAAGAGAACAGTAACTTTCTAAGTCACATTGTGAAAGATTTATCAAATTTAGAAAGGGTTGTAAATTTGCAGATTGATGAAATACATGTCAAACAAACTTTAGATTTTAAAAATGGGCAATTATTTGGTGTCGCTACAAATGAATCTGTCGATTTAGTTAAGACAGTTCTGGCCTTTCTAGTTAGGTCTGCTTTTGGAAATTTGAAAGAGGTTGTTAAATTAGTTCCAGTGAAACAATTAACGGGTTTGCAACTAGCTGATATTGCAAAAGGTGTTATCAGGCAAATACAGGATTGTGGCCTAAATATTCTGTCTATCATAGCTGATAATAATGGTGTGAATCGTGCTTTGTTCAAAGAACTAACCAAACATTCTGATAGTAATTACTGGTTCCATATTGATAGAAAACCCCTAAAAACCTTTGTTTTATATGACAGTGTCCATGTATTAAAAATACCGGTATACTAAATAATTGGCTGAATTAAAATGGCATTGATAAGTCATTTATTATTCCTGTATGGGAAGATTTAGACTCATTTTCAAATGTTTTAAGTTCAGATGACTGTAACCCTGATTTTAAAGAGGTAACTCAAGCATCATTAGAGACATAAGAGCGATCTACAAAAAGGAATCCGATTTACTGATTAAGTCTGCACCAAAGTTAACACTTAAAAGTGTTTATCCAAATTCACTTGAACGCCAAAGGGTTTCTTTGGTTACAAACGTGTTTCACGGATCTACAGCTTCTGCTCTAAACAAGTATTGTTATAAAGGTACTGCCTTTTTTTTTCTCAGAGTGGTCCATTGTTAATATTAAGCGGCCTCTCACCCATGTTGTTAAACGTAATAGTCTTCAAATGCCTTTCAAAAATCCCGAAGACAAAAGGTTGGCTTTCCTAAAGGCATTCCTCCAATGGCTGTCGACGTGGAAAAAGAACGATGAAAATGATTCCTCAAAGAAGAGTTGTTTAAGCAATGAAACTTACAACGCTTTGTATGTAACAATTATTATTTATGCTCTACAGAATGTGAACCCCTCTTATGTGTTAACTGGCAAATTTCAGAGTGACCAATTAGAATCCAGGTTTGGGCAGTACCGCCAACTAACAGGCGGCAACTATTATATATCAGTTACTCAGGTAATGGAGGCCGAATTGAAAATAAGGTTGAAAAGCGTACATGGCCTTCGTTCAGCCAGGTATGGAGCAGTTACTTTTTCGAAAGAAATGATAATGTCCTCTTCCGATACAAATTCAGGAGAAATTTCAACAAGCAGCCTTTCGTCAGCTACTGTTGACGATACCTTTTACAGTATTTTAGAAGACAAGTAGACTGAAAACATACAATTCGATGAGTCGGGTTTATATATATGCTTGTGGTTACATATCGTTCAAGCAATGTTCAAGAATAAAATGTGAAGAATGTTTGGCTTTGCTTAGAAATAAAGAAAAGATAAATGACAGCTACTTCAATCAAATAAATAGGGGCGGACTTTCAGTTCCTGCAGATTTATTTTATCAGTGTGTAAACATGTTGTTGGAATTACGCAGGCACTAATTACTGATAAGTTTGAGGAACAATTTTTAAAATGTAAATGTAACAATCAACGCCAAGTAATTCGAAATCTTAGTCTACTCGGTATTTTATCAGCTATTGAATTGTCAGAAACTGCCGAGAAAACGTGTACCTGTGGAAGTAATGTTATGACATTAGTCACAAGTATTGTCTTAATAATTAGTAACATTTTGTTAAATAATTAGAGGAAGTTGAGGAATGAACGGGTAACTTGCCATAGTAATCACAGAAAACTTGCTATTCTTTGTTAGAGGCCAACCTGTTGTATATTTTGTAAATGTCAAATAAATATTGAAAGCAAATTCGTTTTGGTACTCCAAGTAAGCCCTACTCACTCTTGACAATCCTTTTACTTTAATGTTTAAAATAACAAATATTATTTCGTTATTTCAATTTGTTTTCGTGGCGAAGCACACGCATCAACAGCTGGCCGGCTGCTATGGCCATCCCAGTTCAGAGAAGTGCAGCGTTGCAAGGTCGAACGCCGCGGCCTTCCGTAGGGCCGGCCATGACAGAGCGCGCTGAGTGGTTTGCTGAATGAACGAGCGCATACGTGGGTCAAAGAATTACGAAAGCAGAGACCATTTACTTTGCTTGGCAATGCTATTGTCTGCATGATGTCTAGTGCCGATCAGAACTAGCATTCACTAATATTGTCACCGAAGTCGTTTGAAAGCAATGCGCTGTGTAGAAATTGAATTTGGGGATACTAAGGTACAGTGCTATTTCTTGTCTCATATTCGCCAGTATATTTACACGAACGTATGGATCGGTGCACTTTCCATGTCAGTAATTTATGTACAAGGATGCTGTATTGCTAACTTCGGGACGTAGATTCATAAATTTCTTGCATATCCCATAGTATTTTCTTGTTACCGTAAAGGTAAGTGTTAATTTTGTCTTTGTGTTTGGGATTGTAATTACGATGGTTGTACGATATCCAATTTGAACTTTCAAATCATGTAATTCATGTCCGACGTGTTGGATTTTGAGCGCATGCGCGAAGGTATCCTTACCTAATTGGTCAATGAATGAGCTCTGATTGGCTGGAGAAACTGTCTCATAATGAAAATCGGTACTATAATGACCATCATTATGATACATTTTCTGACTATAATATTTACATTTCGACATAGTCGAACATAAAGGATTTTTCGAGGAAGGTCTGTGGAAAAATATTCATTTATGACCAAAGGAATCCGAGCAGTAACGGTTTCAGTGAATCGAGTCTAATAAAATCCTGTCGTCCGTGCGCCTTTTTAAGCTTACGCTGGGTAAACCGTTAAAATATATATTTAGTGTGAGTTTAAGAATTGTTCAGCATGAAATTTCTACAATATAGTCCTTGACAACATATCTCTATGTTTAATACATCGCCCAGTATAAGTGTCTTTACGTTTTCATTTCTTCCAACAACCTCCATTCAGTGGAATTTTAAATTACTAGCTTAGGATCGAGTTTACGAGCTAGCGAGCGATTCTATCATCCCAGCTTCGGCCATCATCAAACTGTCGAGTCGTGTCGATTTAAGACTTCAGAGAAATGTATAAGTGTTTGGAATTTTTCTGTTCACCTCAGCTTTTCTGAATTGCGTCTGGAACCTGCCGTCCTTGCGCCTTCTAAGCGTACGCTGGGTAAACATTAACGATACTGGGTGAAGCCAGGGCAGGTTGCTAGTTATTATTGTAAAACAGTAAGAAAAGATTGTAAAGTACTTACCACCAGCTGGGGAATCAAGAGACTGTAGAAACAATACAAAATCGCCATAGTGACTGATCAGGAGAGATCCCACGCAAGATCCACCACTTTTTTTTTTTACGAAGCTTGACTACCGAAGAAACTGTTTCTCCAACTACAAAAGCCAACGATATTTTTAACGTGCCATATAGTGCGAAAAGTGCTGTTGTTTACCAAAACTAGCCTAAGAACATAGACACACTAATGCAGACACATCAAACGACACAAAATTAGAATTGATTGAATTACTAAGATTAGAAATATTAACATTTCTAACCATTCTGAACGCTAGTGGTCAGCTCTAATTATTCAGTTTAACCCTTTGATGCATGTTGTTGGTTTTTTAGCCTACTTTCGATTTTTGCAAAAAATGAAAGTAGATTTATGAGATCAACACAGGGCGAAAAATTGTGTGTCTGTCTGTGTGTGTGTATGTATGTGTGTGTGAGTCTGTGTGTGTGTGTGTGTGTGTGTGTGTGTGTGTGAGTGAGTGTGTACTCTGAATGTCTGTCCCCCCCTATCAATTCGAACACGGTGAAACCGAATTGAACGAAATTTGGTACAGAGGTAGCATTAGCAAAGGGCACCTCAGTGTCATACTTTATATCGCCGCCATCTTTACCAAAACAGAATGGCGGCCACTCAAACGTTCAAAACGTAAAATCAAATTACGGCTAAACTAATCATCCGATCTCTACCAAATTTGGTGACAACATACCTTTATATAGGACGCGTCTTTCATCCAACATTCAAGGTCATCGGCCGTACCATTTCAGGATGGCGGCCGTGTGAATTATTCAACCATTTTAATCAATGGCTTAAGACCCACCAATTCCGATTATCGAGCCTAGGGTGGTTTAAGCTATCCTGAAGGTCGTGATCCGTTATTTATTATAATTTAATATTATAATATTATACTGTATGAGTGGCTTAAAAGAGCTGAGCTGTCTGTGTCACACGACAAGATGGCAGCTGTCCTCATGTGCCTGTCTTATATTTCAATAGTTTTAGTATGTTGTACGTGATATACCCTACTGATACAATAATATAAACTTTGTATGAAATTATCTTTAATGAAGATGTACTGCTGTGAAGAAATCGTTTATTTAAAGTCATTATTTGCCAACAGGTTGTATCTAATGTCAGTTAAGAACACCATGATGTTAAGGATAGGATTAGCTCTGGGCTAGCGTGTTAGTCTGTCACGCAATTGACTGGAGATCGAGTTCTGCTGCAGTTAACTTTTTTTTTTCTTGAATTCTTTTACAAATGATGTGCACGAGCTCTTTCCACAGATACTGAATAAGATGTCATTTAGCTCAAAGGAGAGGCTAATGTATACACTCGTTTATTAATAAAATCACATCCCCAGCATCGCACATAAACAGAAGACATTAGGAAAAGGAGAATAGAAGAACTAGATACACGTTGTCATTAACCACAGCCTTCTTAATGCCTCTGTACGGGGCTGTCCTCTTGTGGGTTATGTGGGTAATATTGTTCCAAACTTACCTCTGTGTAAATACCTGGCTTCCTGAAGTATGGCAATTTTGTAATACTGGTAGTTCAACTATTAGCCACGATCGTGCTCCGATTACCTTTAAACACTGCCAGCTGGATCGCCTCCCTCTTGGCTACTTTAAACTGTCGACTCATTCAACCCCCTTAGGCCACTGCCATCGTAGTACATTACGATGGCAGTGCATAGGCGTACAACATAAAGATTAATTCACTGATAGGTTGCAGCACCAACCTACTGTGATCGGCGTGGATTTTTAAAGGGGAAGATACCCAAAACGGAGGATTCTTAACTTATCAGGCTGGCTTAATATAGAGATTAACGGACGTGAATGCATTACAATAAGTTAGTAGTTTTGTTATTCAATCATCATAAAGTATACAATATTGAATTGACACTTACTGGCTAATTATCAATATAAAAGAAAACAAACAATACATTGTGGTAGAGGTGATTGTGTTAGGGATGATGACAAAGAGTCATAAATATACCCATACATTTAGGAGAAAGTAGGCTATATGTTCTTTGCTGAACATCTTGTTTATATATATAAATTATTTTTAAGTCCGTTAGAGGTCACAGAGCATGGAAACGTAATTTTATGAGTTACAAACGTAAATTGACGCCCCCAGATGGATATTTTAACATGTTGCATATCTGCAACAACGCGTGTATGAAGAACAATGATTCAATGTTAAGTAGTAGCTTAATGCACTATTTCAATGGTTTTGAAGTTTGAAGTTTCATTTAAAATGAGACAAATTTTATACACATACATTTTAAAATACAGTATAATTGATAAGATATCAAGAGTGGAATTTTCTATTCATCTCTATCACTTAGATTCATTGTGTTCCAGTATTTCAGTGAAAGGATCTGAGGCAGCTTTTATCCTTGTTGAAGCCCAGCATTTCAGTGAAAGGATCTGAGGCAGCTTTTTTCCTTGTTGAAGCCCAGCATTTCAGTGAAAGGATCTGAGGCAGCTTTTTTCCTTGTTGAAGCCCAGCATTTCAGTGAAAGGATCTGAGGCAGCTTTTTTCCTTGTTGAAGCCCAGCATTTCAGTGAAAAGATCTGAGGCAGCTTTTTTCCTTGTTGAAGCCCAGTATTTCAGTGAAAGGATCTGAGGCAGCTTTTATCCTTGTTGAAGCCCAGCATTTCAGTGAAAAGATCTGAGGCAGCTTTTTTCCTTGTTGAAGCACACCATTTCAGTGAAAAGATCTGAGGCAGCTTTTATCCTTGTTGAAGCCCAGTATTTCAGTGAAAGGAACTGAGGCAGCTTTTTTCCTTGTTGAAGCATACCATTTCAGTGAAAAGATCTTTGGAAGTTTTTATCCTTGTTGAAGCCCAGCATTTCAGTGAAAAGATCTGAGGCAGCTTTTTTCCTTGTTGAAGCCCAGCATTTCAGTGAAAAGATCTGAGGCAGCTTTTATCCTTGTTGAAGCCCAGCATTTCAGTGAAAGGATCTGAGGCAGTTTTTATCCTTGTTGAAGCACACCATTTCAGTGAAAAGATCTTTGGAAGTTTTTATCCTTGTTGAAGCCCAGCATTTCAGTGAAAAGATCTGAGGCAGCTTTTATCCTTGTTGAAGCACAGCATTTCAGTGAAAAGATCTGAGGCAACTTTTTTCCTTGTTGAAGCACACCATTTCAGTGAAAGGATCTGAGGCAGTTTTTATCCTTGTTGAAGCCCAGCATTTCAGTGAAAGGATCTGAGGCAGTTTTTATCCTTGTTGAAACACAGGTACACATGGCATTTTGAGCATGACACAAAGGTGTATCCACTGCACCCAGGCAACTTGCACCTGTTTTCTTCTCATTCCACTGTGGCCAGTGGTCAACTGAATCAGTTCGAGCATCCTTAGGTGGAACTACAGCTGTTGCAGTTCTTCTTCTTTTACATTCCAGCTGTTCTTGAATGTCATTGCTGGGCCGACCCCTCTTCAGACTGCTTCTTCCCATTGAACAAAAGCATTTAGCAATTTCAATTCTAAAATTCTTTTGATTCAGAACTTTTGAATTGGGATCCTCCTTCTAAGTCACTTCCTTGTAGAGAATCCAAGCGTTGATTACAGCTAGATCAATCAAATGATAGATAAGTTTGAAGTACCATTTTTAGCCTACTTTCGATTTTTGCAAAAAAAATGAAAGTAGACTTATGTGATCAACACAGGGCGAAAAAAAAGTGTGGCTGTCTGTGTGTGTGTGTGTGTGTGTGTGTGTGTGTGTGTGGTGTGTGTATGTATGTGTGTGTGTGTGTGTGTGTGTGTGTGAGTGTGTGTACTCTGAATGTCTGCCCCCCCCCCCTATCAATTCGAACACGGTGAACGCGAATTGAACCAAATTTGGTACAAAGGTAGCACTAGCAAAGACACCTCAGTGTCATGTTTTATATCGCCGCCATCTTGACGGAAACGTAATGGCGGACACACAAATGTTCAAAGCTTAAATCAAATTACGACTAACCTAATCATCCGATCTCTACCAAATTTTGCAACAACATACTTTTATGAAGGAAGCATCCTTTGCCCAAATTAATAGGTCATTAGTCTAATAGCCTACGGATGGCGGCCATCTTTGTGTCAAAATCGATTCCCCCTATTAATTCAAACACGGTGAAACCGAATGGAACGAAATTTGGTACAGAGGTAGCACTAGCAAAGGGCACCTCAGTGTCATGTTTTATATTGCCACCATCTTGACAGAAACGTGATGGCGGCCACACAAATGTTCAAAGCTTAAATCAAATTACGACTAACAAAATCATCCGATCTCTACCAAATTTTGCAACAACATACCTTTATGGTGGGAGCATCCTTTGACCAATCTAATAGGTCATTAGCCTAATAGTTTAGGGATGGCGGCCATATTTGTGTCAAAATCGATTCCCCCTATTAATTCGAACACGGTGAAACCGAATGGAACGAAATTTGGTACAGAGGTAGCACTAGCAAAGGGCACCTCAGTGTCATGTTTTATATCACCGCCATCTTGACGGAAATGTAATCGTGGCCACCCAAATGTTAAAAGCTAGAAAATTATTACGACCAACCTAATAATCTAGTCTATACCAAATTTTGCAACAACATATATTTTTGTGGGAAGCATATTCTGACCAAACTGCAAGATCGTCAGCACAATAGTTTGCAGATGGTGGCCAAGTATGTGTGCAAATCGATTCCCCCTATCATTCAAAGACGGTGCAACCGAATGGAACGAAATTTGGTACAGAGGTAGCACTAGCAAAGGGCACCCCAGTGTCATGTTTTATATCGCCGCCATCTTGACGGAAACGGAATGACGGCCACCCAAATGTTAAAAGCTTAAATCAAATTACGACCATCCTAATAATTTGATCTCTACCGGATTTTGCAACAACATGCCTTTTTGTGGAAAGCATCATACGACTGACTACAAGGTCATCTGCCCAATAGTTTGCAAATAGCGGCCATGTATGTGTGCAAATCCATTCCCCATATCAATTCAAACACGGTGAAACCGAATTGAATGAAATTTTTTACAGAGGTAGCACTAGCAAAGGGCACCTCATATTCATGTTTAATATCCCTATAGCACGTTGTATTTCAACAAGCTACTACAACCAGCATTCAATTATACTCCTTGAAAAGGACAATGAGTTATAATAATACCCATGCATTTGGGAGAAAGTAGGCTATATGTCCTTTACTGAACATCTTGTTTGGACTTGATTCTGATGCAATGGCGTCCTAAGTAGCTGTCTAGCAGGTCTACACCCCCCATATGTTTATTTAAATTACTACCACTTCAGGACAGTCAACATCCTTGTGACTTCTTGTTTTTCTGTCGAAGCGCCTTACTTTCTTCTCGGGCAGCTTTCCTGTGAAAGTGGACAAGAAAATCCCACACTTTTTATCTTTCCATATAACAGAGGAAATATTCACACCATCAATGTTTGCAACAAACTCTTCGGATGTTCCTCGGGGCAAGTTCTTTAGATCATTGTCAGAAGGAATTTTGCAATCTGGTATGCGATTTCTTCGTGCTGTTCCTAATGCCAATATTCCTTGATGATGAAGATACGTTAGAAGAGGAACTGACGTATAATAATTATCAAAGTAAACCTTGTGGTTCACATGTTTAGGAATATCCCTTGCAAGTCTCACAACAACATTGGAACTTGCTCCTAAATCTGGTTCAGATGGCAGGCGAGATACAGGATCATTCTCTTGTCCGGAGTAAATCTCAAATTTATAGGCAAATCCACTTACTGAGCAGAGAACAAAGACATTGTATCCCCACTTGTGAGGTTTGTCCTTCATATATTGCCTCAAATGATGTCGCACTTTTGTTGCACACATCTGTTCATCAATAGACAAAGATTCATCCATTCGAACAGAAAGGAAGGTTTCTTGCAGTGAATCTATGACTGGCCTAATCTTATGAAGTTTCTCATGACCTGGCCCACCTTTAGGAATGGTTTTTACTTGATCATTGAAATGAAGGCTTGCCCTCAGCTTTTCAAAAGTGTTTAACGACATGGTGTTCTTTACTAAATCATTCCCTATAACGTCATGCCAATAGTCTCTTACATTATCATTGCGGGTGACAGATGAAACTATACAAATGCCAATGTACTTCTCAATGTCAGCTTTTGTTATCCTATAAGCTTTGTTGGGATCCTTTTGGGTGGTGTATAATATACTTTCATCAACAATTCTTTCAAGTAATCTGTCTGTGAGAAAGTACTTTACAAACTGAATTGGTGTGTCTAGGTTCAGTATTTCGTCAGAATAGTCCACATTTTCCTTGAATTTCTTATCATCTTCAGACAAGTATATGTTTTTTTCTTTTCCATAAACACTGAATTCTGTGGACTGCCACGAGTTAAAGTAGTAGGTGGAGCCCCATCATGAAAATTAGGCCTGGAAGTTTGTTCACCAAAATTGGACTGATGGGATGTGCTTGGAAGAGACTGTTGAGAAACAACTGGAGTTTGAGCTGGTGATATCATTTCCTCTTCATCATCACTGCCAAATGAAGAATAAGGTTCAAGTTCATTTGGATCAACACTTGGATCGTCATCATCATCATCTCTTTCATCAAAATCACTAAACTCATCTTCATTTCCGGAAGGAATATCTAAGAGTTCTTCTACCACCTTCTGTAATTTATCTGCCTTCAAAGACTGCTTCCTCGCACCTCTGAATGATGAAGTCTGATCCATGACCTATAATCACAATTATGACGAATTCACGCACTGTTGCAGATATGCAACAGGCAAAAATAGGCGGTTAATTATCATAACAATGCACTAAACATTGCCTAGTTACAATAACAATGTAAGTACATACCTATTCTTGCATCCAGATTTTACTTCTATTAGGGAATCACTTCTAATTCTTAGTTTTACATAAAAGAGAAAGTCACTTTTTGGCGGGATGCAATTTGAGTTCAACGTACACACATTTGAATGATATTGAGGCTCATACTGACCTCTACTGGCCTACATGCTAAATAACTTGTACTGCCAACATTGTAGAATCAAATCAAATATGTCTAGTTCATGAAACTCCCACCAGTTGCATTAAAATCACTATTTTATGTTATGTTGCATATATGCAACACCATGCATCTAAGGGTACAGATAACCCTAAACCAACTAGGCCTATCATCATCATACCAAGTCAGAGGAATATATTTTTAGCCTACTTTTCACATTTTGCAAAAATGAGGAAAAAGTAGACTTATGAGATCGATCGGGGAAAATGTCTGTCTGGCTGTGTGTGTGTGTGTGTGTGTGTGTGTGTGTGTGTGTGTGTCCATATCAACTCCTAAACGGCTGCAGAAATCGAAACCAAATTTAGTATGAGTAAAGATGTATACCGGAATATCTCACGTCCATATTTAAAATTGATGTCACTGCCACCAACTGCTGAAAAACGCACTAGAAATTTGAGCTCCATGTTGGATATCTTGGAAGGTGTGCATGGGAGCTATTCCAAAATTAGCACACATGTAGATAACACTATTTCAGTTTAATTTCCAGGAGGCCATATATGACAGTGTTGCCAAAATAATTATAAGCCTTCTGATAGTTCCAATTTTAAATGCATATAACTTCTACACTATCAATTGGATTTCAAACAAATTTTGTATGTAATATGTGCACATAAGCAGGTATGACTGAGCGTGTTCTTAAGAGCCACCAGGGCTGCCAACTGTTAATAATTGCTCTCTCTATTTTTATCCAAATACCAATATATCAGAAAGTATGCATGCCGACAGCTTTAAACTATGCACACGTATAGTACCTGAAATTTTAGATTAATTTGGAGTAACTTATATAGTCAGTTCTACCAACATGATTCTAAGCCTGCTGATAGGACCAATTTTTAAATACATGTAACTCCTATACTATCAGTTGGATTTCAACCAAATTTCGTATGTGCTATGTGTAACATAACAGATATGATTATTAGTATTCTTAAGAGCAATCAGGGCTGCCAGCTGTTAATAAATGCTGTCTATATTTTTACCCTAATATCAATATATCAGAAAATATGCAAGCCAACAGATCTATACTTTCCACACGTATAGCACTTGGCATTCTAGATTAATTTGGAGTAATCAATATAAACAGTGCTGCCAACATGATTCTATGCCTGCAGATAGGTCCAATTTTAAAATACAGGTAACTTCTATACTAACAAATGGATTTCATCCAAAATTGGCACAACAAGATATCATAATATTTTAGATTATTTCTGACCAGCAAACGAATGACATTGTTGCCAAACATGGTTTTACGCGTGCTGATAGATCCAATGTCTAACTGCATGTAACGTCCATTGGACTTCAACCAAATTTAGTATTCTATACCTTAAGAGATGGAACTAAGTATATATTCAGTCGCCAGGGCTGCCAACTGTAGTGCTCTATTAGGCTACATTATACCAGGTATATTTCGAACTAATTAGACATTTCGATATTACCAACTTAATTTCGGCATTATTCTAGATACTTAGATTCATATACTGTAGATTAATCATTGGCATGAATCTTAATTTTAAGAAAAGTAGGCTCTTTAGTTCGTCACGGAACTTCTTGTTATTATTATTATTTTCGTAAAATGCGTATACGTTAACCATTTTAAATTGGTAACAATTTTATCCGTATTGACTAATGGTAATTTGCTAATGTGTAATCCACCTTTTCAATACTATGACATAGGCTGATTACACTATTACATATTATTATTTTAGTTTCAACCCCCTATGGCCTGCCATTACACAACTTCCATTAGTTCTTTCTCTCTTTCCTCTTTTGTCAGTACTCCTTCATCTATTGACTTGCTCGTGCTCCTTCTTTCTCGATTTCTCCTTGGTCAGCTCCTTCACTTCCGCAATTTTCCTTCTGAAAATTTCTCTGCTTGCTTCTGTCTTAATCCCACACTTTTCTAAATCCCGGTAGACTACTTTAATCCAGGGAACTGCATCTTCCTGTTTTATCTTGTTGGAATACGGTATGTTTAATTTTTAATTTTTATCTTTTAACTTGTATTTTTTAATTTTATTTTTTAGAATCTTTAAACTTCTTAAATTTTTAATTTTTAATTTTTAATTTTTAATTTTTAATTTTTAATTTTTAATTTTTAATTTTTAATTTTTAATTTTTAATTTTTAATTTTTAATTTTTAATTTTTAATTTTTAAATTTTAATTTTTAATTTTTAATTTTTAATTTTTAATTTTTAATTTTTAATTTTTAATTTTTAATTTTTATATTTTAATTTTAAATTTTTATTTTTTTATTTTTTATTTTTAATTTTTATTTTTTAATTTTTAACTATTAATTTTTAATTTTTATTTTTCAATTTTGAATTTTGAATTTTTAATTTGAATTTTTAATTTTTAATTTTTAATTTTTAATTTTTAATTTTTAATTTTTAATTTTTAATTTTTAATTTTTAATGTTTAATTTCTTTTTCAATTTTTGATTCTTAGTGATTATTTTTAATTGTATTTTTTAATTTTTCATTTTAATGTTTTTTTAAATACGGTACATTATATCGTATTTTATTTGATTATATCCACTGGACTGATGACTACTATGTCCTGAATTCACACCATACTGAAAATGTATCTGTAAATGTAGATAACAGTGACCTCAGCGGATTTGTTGATCTGTTTTCTTAGATATTACGGATTTCTAGTCAGTACTGCCTTAGATCAACAGCATTCGTCTTGTTATACTGAGAGATTCCGCAGTTCAAATATTAGTTGGTAGAATGATTGTAACCCAGAGGCTTCTGTATGGTGACCTCAGTAGCACTATTGCCCTACTCACATAATATTGTAGAATATCCTTATCAAAACCTTGAGGCGCTCTTCCATTTCTTCCTGTTTTTAGCAAAAGCTATGCTACGCTTCTCACCATTCTTCTGATTATGTTGAAAGATAATGTGGTGTATCTGTGGCAATTTGTATTGAACAGTGTCACTCAAAAGAAGTGAACAGACTGTCTGCATAAAATCATGGTATAAATTACTGTACTTTCTGAATAGGGCGGATGATCTCAATGTTCTGCACATTAATACAACATTCACCACTACCCTACTTTTAGAACGTCCCCCATAAATTCCTTATCAGAATTGAGAAACGAACCGAGGACTCCAGGGACGAGAAACACAATATTGGAGCCCCAGAACACAGATAACTACTTGTGTGAAGAACCCTTCTGAAGGAAAATGGATCTGACCGGAATCTGTTACAACACGTAGGCCTACTCCAACAATAGTCGATTACAGAGCAGTAGTTGTTGTTGATTCAATTAGAAGTAGAAAAATAATGGATTAATCAAATAATTTGAAATTAATCGAAAACGATTAATCGACTAACCGTCCATTCGATTAATTGACTAATCGAATAATAAATTTATCGGCTAACCGAAGAATCGATTAATTGATTAGTAGACACGAGATTAGAAAAGAAGTTTAAATGAGAGCTGATCGCTTAAGTTCAATTACGCTTATTTTCGGAATGCTGTATAGAAATCTATAAAAGTTACTTTTTGTCTGAATGTACGAAGTGTCCTTCCTTGTTTATGTTAACAATAACAAAATGAGAGTCAGTGACAGTGGAAGGGTTTCGAAAAAAAAGAAAACGAAGAGATTTCAGCAAATTTGAATCCCTGTCCAATGTTTACAATTTAGGAAAGGAACATTTTTGTTTTACCTTGTTTTAAGCTAGTCTTCATAAAAATATACATTACTTAAAATATATGATACAATATATAGTCTATTAATTAATTAAATATCTGTTTTGCTTCTGTGAGAGCAAGTTGTTTTTGTTCTTTTGTTGCTGTTGTTGTTGTTGTTTTTAGCATAGTACTTTTAGTGCCGGGAGTGTCCGATGACATGTTCGGCTCGCCAGAGTTTGTAGCTACTCCTCTGTGGACACCCATGGGGTGAGCAGTGTTGTCTGGGGATGAAAGTGTGAATATAAGGACGAAGAATCGGAAGGTAGTGGCTGTGGCCTACAATTAGGGATCAACCCCGGCATTTGCCTGGAAGGAAGTTGGGAGACCACAGAAGACCACCTTCAAGGTTGCCGGCGGGGAGATTCGAACCTCCTCGTCTCCCGAATGTGAGCAACTTTTTGCAGCCACGCCGTAACTATCACGGCTAACTCACCCGGTAGAGCGTAGTGAAAGGAACGAAGAACATAGATTAATCGACAAAACAATTAATTATTCGACCAACCAATTAATCGTTATTTATTGCAATTAATCGATTTTCATGCTTTGATAAATCGATTATTCGATAAATTATTTATTTATTTATTTATTTATTTATTTATTTATTTATATATTTAATTATTTATTTATTTATTTATCGTATGGCTGTTAGTGCCGGGAGTGTCCGAGGACATGTTCGGCTCGCCAGAGGCTGTAGCTGCTTCAAGAGGACAACCATAGGGTGACCTACAAGTTCCTGGTGAACGTTGGAACTTTGATAGAGCGTTCCAACGAAATCTGGTTGGTTGGTTCGTTAGTTTAGGGGCTGCGACAACGCGGTCATGTGGCCCCGTGTACTTTGGGTGTGTGTAGAATTTGTCTGATAACCGGTGTTAATTGTGATGGCTGTATTAGTGTGTGTTATCTGTGATTCAGGTAGAAGGACTGCAGACGATTAATTTTTTCAAGTAGTTCCTACTTTTTCTACCAAATGCTACCGTCCACGACACCTAGCTGCGGACGTGGCTACTAAATGACATCGCAGGCAGCACCTGGCGGCGAACGTTGGAACTAATATAGCGTTATCAAACTAACCTACAGATTTTAGCTTCCACAAGTGTAGTTAATGGACGGTTCTTTTTCATGCCATAAATCTATGACATGCGACCGCCGGGTTTACTTCCCCTCCGAAGGATAACATACTAACGGATTTAACGCTCTTAAAAAATCCGACGACTTCGGCTGGGTATGAACCCGCGATCTTGGGCACAGCAATTCAGCATGCTACCAACCACGTCACCGAAGCCGATTTCGATAACTTAAATTAATCTATTAAAAGGACTAGCCCTGATTAGAGGCCTGGTCATCAGCCCCGGCTGGAGTAATGATGCAAGAGGCGGAGCTGTTAGGTGATATATGTGTAATCCTGACTCATCTGGTATTTGGATAAAACAAGTATGGTCCGGACAGTACTGACCTGTGACCTGTAATCGCTCCGGAAGACACAGACAACAAGTGTGAGTGACGTTTGTTTTGTGGTGTGTTGATGGAATGCGAGGATATCTCGAGGCCAACCTTATGTAACTGTAGCTATAAGGAATTTGTGGCTAAAAAGACCTAAGTTTCGATACCACTGAACTTCGGGTATTCCTTCGATACGTTAGACCTCACAGCATGGCTGTGCTTGTTACGGCACGCGCCATGATAGCACAAGTAGCTGGAAGACGGCAATCAAAGGTTCAAATCCTAGCGCTGGCAGCAGGCATCATGAGTGTGATTTCCCCCGTTTTTTTCCACACTCCCTGCAGGAAAATGTCGTGATAGAACCTTGTTTTAAGTCTCGGGGCACCGAACCCAATTCTAGACTCCAAAAATCACTGTTATACACACAACCACATAAACACAGGTTAACAGACAAATTCAACCCACGCCCGGGTACACGGGGTTGACGACAAAGATGTCCCAAGCACCTAAAATGAATTGGGGGAGGGGGGAGGCACGTGGTGGCACAGCGGACAAGCTGTTTGCCTCTCACGATTCCCGCTCAGTGCGAGTGAGATGCTTCCTGTGGTTCAGATTCCACGTAAAAAGTAGGTTCCGTGGCTTATGATCACGAGATTGACGGTCACGTAAAACTACAAGCTTCCTTCCTCTCCTTTTAGCCCCCCTCATCTTTACCGTATTCCCAATTCTCCCCTCGCCTAATGTTGGCTGTTTAGAAGTAACAGTCATCTTCACCCATACTTGTTAATATCCACCGTACATTCGTTTGTACGAGATGAATCACATAAGAGTCACTAGACAATTTTTCTCCGGTCTCTCAAGATATTTTCAAAAGCTTTCCTTTTATTTGAGGTAGAGGCAACTCAAATGAAGATGTTACCTGTCAGATGAGTCTTTGCCGATTTGAAGTGAAACAAGATGTTCAGTAAAGAACATATAGCCTACTTTCTCCTAAATGTATGAGTATAGTTATAACTCGTTGTTATTATCAAAGAGTATAATAGAACTATTCTTTGTTGAAGACCTTAGAAACGATTTACCTCTACCAAACGCCACGACCTAGATAAAAACTGCTACCATCATTGAAGAAAGAAAGAAAGAAAGATAAGAAGTATATCAAGAATGTTATGGATCTGGAGACATAATCGACCGGACTGGCGGCGTGGCTCAGCGGTAACGTTCTCGCTTGCTGGGCCCTAGGTTGCAGGTTCGTATCCTGGCGCAGTCAGCTGGCATTTGAGGGTGCACAAATGCGAGGGAGCCGTGTCAGTACATTTACTGGCACGTTAAAGATCCCCTTCGGGCCAAAATTCCGGCACCCCGGTGTCTCTAAAAGCAGCAGTAGTTAAAAGGGATGTAAAACCAATAACATTATTATTATTATTATTACGACCTGCCGTGGGCAACATCCAACTTTGAGTTGAGGCATGTCTTTACACGTCTGGTTGTGCATGGCTTTCACAACCCTAATTGAATTAACAAATCTTTCCATGACCCTACAGAGACGTGTGTATACAAACTATGTGGATATTTTCGATAATATAATCCTAACAGAGCGAGTGCATTCTAGCGGCCAGAATAAGAAACTTTTCAATAAAATCTGGAAGTTACCTTTTTGGCAGCTAGATGTCTCGAGTAAATCTGCTGGCGAATTATGTTTTAATTAAATATATATTTTACACCATAATGTGGACAATATAACGCTTAATAACATTTTCAAGTAACGCAAAATAGGCTGTTACAAACCCTTTAAAATAAAAAGTTAAAATGTATCGTAGTATCAACTTGTCATTCTTCAAATTCGATGCGCATAGAATGATAATGGTATAGTAATCAATGGATCCCCACGTAGACTAGTCGGGACATCTAGTGGTGAAATATCGAACAATATAATCCTAACAGAGCGAGTGCATTCTAGCGGCCAGAAGAAGAAACTTTTCAATAAAATCTGGAAGTTACCTTTTTGGCAGCTAGATGTCTCGAGTAAATCTGCTGGCGAATTATGTTTTAATTAAATATATATTTTACACCATAATTTGCACAATATAACGCTTAATTTTAAAACATCTGAGTCATTACAAAACAATAAACATATAACATTTCAAGCAAAAAAACTAGCTCTGATCGGGTTTGAACCATAGGAATCTGAGCGACAGGCTATCGCTCTACCACTTTTTTTTTTTTTTTTTTTTTTTTTCTATAACCACTTTTTTTTTATTAGCTCTTTACAGAATTACAGAATTTTCAGATATGATAAATACCAGACTAATACATCACAAGAAATCCAGATAGTGTCCATATTTATCGTATAATTGTCCACTTTCACTAAGCTTCCAACGCTCTTTTTGCAGGTGATACCTGAGATCCAGGAAAGAGAAATGTTGATCATTGTCCATCACGAAGTGTACATATTGGCCCATTATCCACACAAGGGCAGTCTGTTTAATTTGGGGGAAGGCGGTCACCGACAAACGAACCAACTTCCTGTCATCAAGGTCATTCGAGGGCACATTTAATAGTTGACATACTTTTCCCTTACACCACAGCCACGTGAAGGCAACTCGCGTGCATGATGTGAAGCGGTGTATCGCCGTATCAGTTTGACCACATATAGTACACCATGGGTAAGCTTCAAGATGGATGGTATATCGCCGTAGAGCGGTTGGGATGAGATCGTTGAGGAAGATAAAAACCTGGGAGTGTACAGCAGAAGAAATGGACATAGCCCCAAAATTTTTCCAAACAGTGGGCCAATGGACATAGAGGGTGGTGGTCTCTATTCGCGGTTTGGAGTGTACCACTTGCCGCAACATGTTATAGATACTTTTCGTCGTTGGAACAATCCCTGATGGCATTTGGCGAACAGTTTCCAGAAGGTGCTGTTGATGGTCCCTAAATATCTTCGGCAAAGCTCTATCACAACCACGGGCTGTGTTTCTAATATCTTTGTAGAGCGCTTTCGTAAAAGTGTCATGTTGGGAAAGAATGGTGATATCGTTCTTGCAGAGGAGTGCACGGCATTTCATGCCATGAGCTGTTAGCCCTAGCCCGCCTTGCCGGGATGGGAGATACAACTGTTCCCGTTGTACTCGGAACAAAAATCCTTGCCATATAAACCAACCTGTATATTTTGCCAATTGGCTCTCAAACATTTTGGGAAGTGGGAAAAGTTGTGCGACATACCATATTTTAGAGAGCGCAAACACGTTGAGGACCATGACCCGTTGCACTATATTGAGGTTTCTTTGACCAAATTGGATCAGGACTCCCCTAACTTTTGCAATGACCTTAGTCCAGTTAACTTGCACTGTGTCCAGAAGTGATTGCTTCCAGGTAATGCCAAGAATTTTCACCTCATTTACTATCCGGAACCAGGGCTGTGGGGTAATCACTGAGTTAGTATTGAGCGGAAGCAAAGCAGTTTTCTGGGGGTTCGATTGTGCTCCAGAGGCGATATGGTAGAGCTGAAGGACGCTATCGATGTGGGAGATGTCTTCTTCATTGCGGATCAATATTGATACGTCATCAGCATAGGCGCACATTCCAAAAACATGTGTGGACAGTTTGTAACCCTGTAGCTTCACCTGGGTAGTCCGAATGAACGGTTCAAGGCCAATGACAAAAAGTAGCATAGAAAGGGGACATCCTTGCCTAACTGATCGTTGTATTGGAATCAGAGGGGAAAGAAAACCGTTGACGAGCACTCTAGACGTAGCATTACAATTTATCATACGAATGTAGTCAATAAGGATTTCAGGAAATTCGTAGTGTTGCAAAACCATGTACAAGTATTCATGACTGATGCGGTCGAAAGCTTTATCAAGATCTAAGGTGAGAAAACTCATTGGCTCAGTGGCGAGCATTTCGGCTTTTAGGTGTAGGTCCCGTAGTATCGCTAAGTTTGTTAACAGAGTTCTTCCAGGAATACTGCAACATTGTTCATCACCAATGATATCAGGTAGAACAGTCTTCAATCGGCATGCAAGTACTTTGGTAAGGACTTTATAGTCACTGCAGAGCAGAGTAACTGGTCGGAAGTCACCAACTGCCATGGGAGAGGATGTTTTTGGTATGAGGACTATGGTACCCTCGTGATGTGATTGACAAAGAGCACGACGTTGGAGAATGGTACGCAGGACATGACAAAATTCTTTGCCAATGAGAGGCCAGAAGTGTTTATACATTTCATATGGCAGTCCATCAATGCCAGGTGAGCGGTTGTTTGGGAGTAGTTTAACCACAGAGTGAATCTCTTCATCCGTAATATCCGCGCTGAGCAGAGTTTTGTTGTCCGGAGATAGTTTGGTACTGCAAGATGACAGCAATAGGGTCACCTGCTGTGGATCAATGGGAGCCTTAGCGTAGAACCGTTGATAAAATAATGATATTTCACTACGTATAGCGTCAGGGGAGGTGACGACACTTCCAGTACTGCTGCGGAGGCGGTGGATATATTTACGTTGCCGCTCACGTTGTCCTTTGGCGATATGGTATACACTTGCACTTTCGTCCGGGAGCACTGTACGATCTTTTAAAGCCACGTTGATATGAGCGAGCGTTCGTTGCTGTAGAGACAGGAGCTTGGTTTTAACTTCCCGGATCTGGTCATATATACGCTCCCCAGCATCAGATCTTTGCTGGAGCTGGCGAAGAACTCGATAGTAAAATTCAACTGTATCCCGTCTTTCCCGACCTCGTTGGTAAGATATGTTCTTAAAGACGCGGCGGATCCCTGGTTTAACTAAAATATCCCACCAGTCTGTGCAGTCGCGAAATTTGCCTTTTTGTTGGACCCATCGAATCCAGTGTTGTCTGAAAATATCTTGGCATTCCTCCTCCAGTAACAGCGAGCAATTCAGCTTCCAATAACCTCTTCCTATGTGAAATATGGGATGGGGGTAAGAGATTGTACATACGACAGCATGATGGTTAGTGAAACTGGCAGGAATCACTTCATATCGTCTAGGCTGGATGAGTTCCTGTGAAAAGTAGATGCGGTCAAGTCGTGATGAGGAGTTGTGACTTATACAGGTGTAATGGGGCAGGGGCACCCTTAAACTATCCACAGCATCAATGAGGTGTAGGGAGGTAAGAAGGGTCCTGAGAGCCGGGTTGACACCTCTGTATGGACTAGTGGAATCCTCTGGGCGTTGAATACAATTGAAATCCCCTGCAAGAATAAGTTTTTCCTTAACGTCGTGCAGATGAGGCAGTATACTCTGTTGAAAGAACATTTTCCGTTCCACACGTTTATTAGACCCGGATGGGGCATATACATTTATCAGGGTGGTATTGTTTATGTGTCCAGATATTATGCGTCCTGATGGATGACATAGCACACCTGCGAGTGGGATATCATGTCTTATGAGGAATCCGGTCCCTCTATTCGTATTACCGGTATTGATGTATTGTTTGTAGAAGGCAGATATGGGTAAACACGGTATAGCAACTTCTTGAAGGAAAGCAATGTCAATGTCAGCATCTCGAAGGAATCTCTCCAACAGTTGAAATTTCAGAGGGCATTCTATTACATTGATATTCACAGTGGCCACAGTGAGAAATTGCGCCATTACGAGAAGTATAAAAGCTGTGCTAGACATACTGGAAGGTGGACTCGAAAGAAGACACAGGTGAGAATTATCCTGGTGCACTATGTCAAATTAGGTTGAGATAGTTCCTTTTGACTGCCATTCATAGGCCGGCTGTCAGCGGGTGAGAGCGTTCGTGGGTCCCTAGATGACGTAGAAAGAAGATTTTGTTTCTTTTTCACAGCTGCGGATACGTTTGTGGAGCCAGTTTTATTCTTCGGGGCTGGTACGGCAATCGAGGCATTTGTTTTAATCTTCTTAGAGACGTTCTCGGATCCCCGATCAACAGTCTTAAGTGAGTCGGTAGGGACCAGCGAAGTCTGGGGCAGTGAAGACAAAATTTCTGTGGCAGCCTGTAGTAACGGCAGAGTTGGTTCTGAGGCTGCGATACAGGTTGCCGAGAACACAGGGGCACTCTGTGTCTCGCAGCTCTGGTCAGGACAAGGTATCAGTTCTGCGTCAGATGTATCCGAGGTCACTCCTGGTGTTGTCCCAGCTGACTGATCAATGATCATGTTTTCATATGACGTTTGCTGCGTCACAACTTCCGAGTATTGTACACGTCGTTGTTGTGTAGGAGTTATACCGAGGGGAATCATTTTCTTTGGGCAGTTAATACGGAGATGTGTGGTAGCATTGCAATTTAAACAGGTCTGTTTCTGTCCATTATACGTTATATAGCCAGAATGGCCACCAAAAGCCTCAGTGGAGGGGATATCTTGCTTGATTTCCATAGTTACGGCACGTATTCCATTATACACCGGGAACTGATAAGCAGAAGACCATTGTTCTTTCCTGACGTCACTCACAGTGCCATATTTCGACAGGACGGATTTGAAAATTTCAGGGGGTACTTCGAGTGGGACATTAAATATACGCACTGTGGTAAAATTGGAATCCGCTGTGGGGAGCTTAACATTGGTCATTTCGCCGGAATCATACTGAAATTTAATAGGATCTGCAAAAGTATTTAACAATTTCTGATAAATAGATATGGTGATTACCTTGATGTACATGGTTTTTTCGTGCGCATTTAACTGGATGGCTTCTACTTGGTCGACAGTCAACCGGAGGGTATCGCCAATCCAGCGGTGAATTTCTCCTGGTGAGGGGCGAGAACTCTGCCTGTCCCATTGGCAGCGAACGGTGTTTTTTCTCTGGTATCCGGACATGATTTTCAGCGGGGTTTTCTGGGTTTCTGGTTTTGTTGTCCTATCTGGAACACTACTTTAAAAAAATATTGTCCGAATGACACACGGAAAGTCAGTACACACGTGGAACTAAGGAAGCACCGGTATTAGGAACCGTAACCTCTTCCAATGCGGTCACACAGCGCGCACACACGTCCGCACTCGGCCACGACCAGTGACCAACTGACACTGAGCTAATTGTGTCAACGAATATCGTTCTATTTAAAATGACTTACATAGAACTTGTTAGCAAATAATGATTTATACTAAACGATTTCATCACTGGAGTATATTATTTATATATAAAGCATTTCATACAAAGTTTATTTATTTTTATCAGTACGCTATATTGCATTCAATACTCAAATTAGTGAAATATAAGTCAGGCATAAGATATCCGCTGCCATCTTGTCTTATTAATGAATCAGCTGAGCTTTTTAAAATCACGTCTGCACTATAGTATTACAAAATAAACTTTTAATTTCGTACGTGCCTCTTCCTTTAGAACAGTTAAAACGATTCTCGGCTCGATAATCGGAACTGGTGGGTCCCATGATATGGATTATAAAGTTTGCATAATTCGCACGGCCGCCATCCTGAAATGGTATGGCGGACGACCTTGTAGTTTGGTCACAAGACGCATCCTATACGAAGGTATGTTGTTACCAAATTTGGTAGAGATTGGATGATTTGGTTAGTCGTTATTTGATTTTACGTTTTGAACGTTTGAGTGGCCGCCATTCAGTTTTAGTAAAGATGGCGGCGATATAAAACATGACACTGAGGTGTCCTTTGCTAGTGCTACCTTTGTACCAAATTTCGTTCAATTCGCATTCACCGTGTTCGAATTGATAGGGGGGGACAGACATTCAGAGTACACACACTCACACACACACACACACACAGACTCACACACACACATACACACACACAGACTCACACACACACATACACACACACAGACAGACACACTTTTTTTCGCCCTGTGTTGATCTCATAAGTCTACTTTCATTTTTTGCAAAAATCGAAAGTAGGCTAAAAACTGGCAACTGTTTACATCTGTCTATCGTAGCGTCAATGCGAGTGTGGAGCAGGAGGGAAGGCATGTTCACTCCGCATCAAGTGTCACTGACACTAGGAGATTGTGAGCTGTAATCAACTGCCCCTGTTTTATGCAATCCAACTAGCGCGTGTTTGCTGCTTGCATCCCGTATGGTACTAATGCACTGCAAGCGAATCTCGCAAACGGTACTGGGCGCTATTCATTTTCCCCCGTATTAGTCTGTAGTCACATCGAGGGAGAAGAAATAGGGTTCAGTATCGTTTGTAGGATATGCTGGCAACATAGAGTAACATCGACTTTCCTCATAACAGCGTTTGTTGGGCTGCATAAAACAATATTATTAGGGGCAGCTCATTCACCTGGTATAATACAGCATAGGCTAATCCTCATAATACTAATTCTACTATAACAACACAGTACTCTTCGGATAAGCGTGTGAAGTTCTTAAAACCCTTCACGTAACACAAATGGGAAATACTCAACTGACAAAACGCAATACTGGTGTCGCAAGAGATGCATCGACATACAGAGTAGAACGTACTGATATCTTCAGTAAAACAGATTGCGTCACACCCTTCACAGCTGGTTGTTCATACATCTACCGTCGATAAGCATTCGTCAAACGGATAATAATTTATCAGCTAAGTGTTGCGACATCTAGTGTTTATCAATGCAAATAATGATTTTATTTGACTAATCGATATAGTGCGCTCAGGTTAATCTACTAGGATGGCAAAGATAGCAAGGATGAAGAAGAGGGGTTTCTACCGTTGTTGTAGCTGTTGTTGTTAGTTCATTGTAGGGACTTGGGACATCTTAGTCATCATCATGAGTAGGCTATGTCAGTATTTCAGCTAATTTTCCCCTATAATGAATTTTCTCCATTGAGTTAGGTCCTAGGCAAAACGTTTCACGTCTTTATATCTCCGCAGCCGTGCATTTTCAAGAAAGGTCTTCATAAATATAATTCTCGGTCTTCCTCGAGCTCGTTTCTCAGGTTGTTTTACCCTCTACCACGCCAATCATCAGACTGATATGCCAAAGCCATGCATGTTGCCGCTTCCTAATGTGATCAAGCACCTGTCTCTTTCCTTGAACAATTTCTAACACCTCAGTGTTGGTCTTTCACCCAATCCAGCTGACTTCTTGCAATTGACAACCTCACCACATTTCGAAGCTTCCAGACTCTTAATATATCTTTTGTTTGGCTCCAGATCTCTGCACAGTACAACGTGATTGACCAAACCTCATGATCCGTTATCGCAATCTGAGTTGAACTACAGTATGACATAAAGGAGACTGCTAATCACGAAAGGGTGTCTTAACTAGGCCTTCAGCTATCCAGGATCTAAATTAACTATTACATTGTATATTTTCTGTTCTTATCAGGCCAAGATTTTTGGATTGTGACACTTGTTGAACTGGGCCACCATCAATCCTCACATTCAGTGGATGTAAGTTCTTGCTCATCATCATTATCACTTTTGTTTTGAAAAAATGAATGAATGAAAATCCACAGCCTGCTTCCAGTCTCCGACCGGGTCAGAAATGTAATGAATGAAGCCCCCATCTAGCGGCGAGGATATGAACTGTGCCGGCTGCCGAGGCCTGACGCACTCCTCTGGGGCAATGATTTAATGAATGTCAGATGAAATGAAATGATAGTGGAGAGTGTTGCTGGAATGAAATTTTGACAGGGAAAACCGGAGTACCCGGAGAAAAACCTGTCTGCCTCCGTTCTGTCCAGCACAGATCTCACATGGAGTGACCGGGATTTGAACCACGGACCCAGCGGTGAGAGGCCGGCGTGCTGCCGCCTAAGCCACGGAGGCTTCACTTTTGTTTTAATGATGTTTATTTTCATTCCATATTCCCTTACTTTCTTGTTAAGCTTCAGCAGTATTCTTGTTAGAGTGGTTGGGTTTCCTGTAATTTTCATTTAACCAACGACTTGAGCCTCAATGGACTGTGTGTTAACAACCACTCTCATTTCAGTGTCTAGGTCTTGTTCGTCTGCCGGCTTTGACATCTTGCCAGTATTTCTTGAACCCTTCTATCAGCTTGTTCTTCCGCTCCAAGGCTAAAGGGCCTCTCCGTCTTTTGAGTTCTGCCTCCCCCATAAAACCCTGATAGCTTTTCACCATCCTTCTGAAACTATTCCTGTCTTAGATTTTATCCTCCATAATGTCCACTTGTCTCATATCTTTCTCACACTCCTGGAACCATTTCAACTTGGAGATCTTCGAGTTCAGATAATTCCCGATCATCTTTGTAAGCCGGTTATTATTCATACGGAAGGTGTGCCCATAAAACAGCAATCTTCGCTTTCTAATTATTATCGGTTCCATCTTGATGTATACTTCTTTATTTGATTTCAGTCGAGCCTGCAATTATTACTTGCACATCTGCAAATTTGATCGTCTGAATTGTTTTACCTCGCACTTTAACCCCAAGCTTCGTGTGTTATAGCGATTCGTTTAAAATTTGTTCAGCAAACACATTGAACAGCTCTGGCGAGAGCAGGCAACCTTGCAGGATATGTTACTTCCATGCCAAACTTGATGACTGCTCTTTGGTGGTGATGTAAGTTGTGCACCAACCTAATGACATGCCCTGGACAACCGATTCTTTCAAGGAGTGGAAACAGCGTTTGCCAAGATAATTTGTCCCGCTTTTTAAAATGTATTTTATTCATCGTAATGTTAAGCTATCAATTATAAAATTTAAATTGTGGCTTCAGTGGCTTAGTTAGTAGCATGCCCAAGATCGCGGATTCAAACCCAGCCGAAGTCGTCGGATTTTTAAAAGTGTTAAAATCCTTTAGTATGCCTTACTTCGGAGGGAAAGTAACCCCAGCGGAACCATGCCATAGATTTACGGCATGTAAACGAGCCTACCACTACGATTGGTAGTATGTAGCCAAATTTGTAGGATATATTTGGTTGGTTATAACCGCTCTATCAAGTTCCAACGTTCACTGCTAGGTGTCAATGACAGGGGCAACTGGTAGCCAAAATGAAATTAAACTTGCTGGGAGCCTACGGGCGTTCAATTAAAATACCCTGCTATGGCCATTGGCTGCAATTCGTACTTAATAATAAAAATTAAATTTTAAACAGTTAAATTTATGCCTTAAAATATATTCAATTTAGTTAAGATTACTTTCATGTAATTAATTAATATACAGTTAATTTACATAATTGGGTTAAGTTTTGAATTTGTCAGTTAAACAATTCCGGTGTAAATATATTAAGTTATTACATTAAAGGAATATTAACTAAATTGAATACATTTATTTTAAGAACATAAATTTAACAGTTTAAATAAAGGAGTTAGATCGGAAAGTAACGCACAATCATGTTTTCCCAAAATGTTTAATAGGTAACAAAAGCAAACAAATCGCAAATGAACTTACTGTAAATCTTTGACCTACTTTTCTACATAGTCACCAACGTTCTCAACATACTCCTGCCATCGTGGTATTACCCTTTCACGAATTGATTACCGGCGGTCGAGATGTGAACTATTCTCTGTTTACTTGTGTCACACGTCAGCCTGCGTCGTTAACAGGTACAGTTGCGCGGGTAGGATATGACTCAGCTCCAGTAGCTGTCCGTGGTGACATGAGCTCCTGTGGCGTTTATCTGCGCTTCTAAGACAGGTAGCGCGCGCAATGCTGCTTGACTTATGTGCAGACTGCCTTTGCGGGACTCCTACTACAATAATCAACAAACGGTGGCGCAGCCACGCTCAGCGGCAATCAAATATTAAATGGGTAATACCAGTTTCAATATGTCCTGTTCGTAGAAGTCCGTTTGGTTGGAGTATAGCTATCTGCGGACTGCTGATTTCACTTCCATATCTGTCGTCAAGTGTTGACCGGCCAGGGATTTCTTCATGGGACCAAACAGATGAAAGTCCGACGGTGCCAGGTACGGACTGTATGGTGGATGCTGGGGCATCTCCCGCCCAAATTGAGTGATTTTCTCTCGAGCAGGAGCAGCAACATGGAGGCGGGCATTGTCATGATGAAGTTTGACACTGTCAGCATTAATGTTGTGTCGTTTGTCACGAAGGGCTCGATGCAACTTAACCAAAGTTTTAATGTAGGCTGCAGCATTCACAGTGGTCCCGTGTTCAGCAAAGTCCACCAATAATACAGCACACATATCCCCGAACACTGACACAAGCACTTTCCTGGCAGAATAAGCAATTATTAATTTCCTTTTCGTACTGGGGAACCAGCATGTTTCCACTTCATGAAGGCCTGCTTGGTTTCAGACGTGCAGTGGTACGCCCACGATTCATCACCAGTGACGATTCCTTTCATTAAGTCGTCCCCTTACACGCCACGCATCTCCCTGTGAATCTCACTCGATCTATGCACTCTGGCTCTCAAATATCGAACTTCACCTCGTTGCACTTCACAAGTTGGCGACAGTAACATGCACGCCATGTTTGTCTGTTTCGTAGTTCATGCTTCCCTCGCTAGAGCTACACATGAAAACAAAATACCCTCTGTAGCACAAACTTCGAACTATATCGTCGAGACATTCCAGCTGCAATACCAGGGGAGAAAACAAGTAGTTCCGTGAAGAACTATACAGCCTATTTTCATATATCCTACTTATGTTAACTGCCACTATCAATATACACAAATTCAGTTTGATTGCTGTAATAGATTCGTAGATATTGAGAACCGACTAAATATTTCGGATGGTCGCCATGTTGGATTTTATATATGTAGGTCCTAGAGTTATGTACTGTTACATGCAGATTATTGTGTACGTGTAGTATTAAAACTTTAATCGCATAATTAGGACACAAGA
Source organism: Meconema thalassinum (assembly GCA_946902985.2). Taxonomy (NCBI): domain Eukaryota; kingdom Metazoa; phylum Arthropoda; class Insecta; order Orthoptera; family Tettigoniidae; genus Meconema; species Meconema thalassinum. Next base: position 224,526,773 of record OX336391.1, read on the forward strand.
AGTAACAAGGAGATTTTAAAATTTCGCACAGCTGCCATCTTGATGTTATGGAAACAATTGAAATAAATTAGATACCAGTGGATTACCATTCGTATAGGGATTTACTGTACCAAGTTTCACTGCACTCGTATGGTTAAATTGCGAGAAAAGACCTTGTGAATATTTATACTTCGCGTCGCCGCCATGTTGGATTTGTGATCACCAGGTTATTTAAAGTCCTATAGGTGAACTTAAGTTCATAGCTCCTATGAACATTAAAAAATTCAGTTTGATTGCTTTAATAGATTCATAGATATTCAGAGCCGTATAAATATATCGGATGGTCGCCATGTTGGATTGTTAAATGTATAGGCCATAGAGGCATGCACCATTAAAGGAAAATTATTGCGTAGGTTCATTATTCAAACTTTCACTTCGATCGCATGAGTACATCACGAGAAATAAAAACTTAATTTTAAAATTCGCATAGCCGCCATCTTCAGGTTATGTAAACAATTGAACTAAATTAGATACCAGTGCATTACAATGTGTATAAATATTTCCTGTGCCAGATTTCAGTACGTTTGGAACATTAAATCGCGAGAAAGGTATATTTAAAATTTTAAAATTCGCTTGGCCGCCATGTTCGTTTTGTAGTTAACCGGTTTTTGAAAGTCTTATAGATGGACTTTCAGTAGTACCCTTTATCTCCAAACAAAATTTCAGGGAGATACCGCTAATAGTTACAGAGATATAGAATGCCAGTGAAATATTTCGCACATCCGCCATCTTGAGGTTATGTAAACAATTGAACGAAGTTAGATGTCGGTGCATTACAATGTATATAAATATATACTGTACCAAGTTTCATTGCGTTTGGTAGGTTAAATCGCGAGAAACGTCTATTTAAAAGTCGCAAATTTGCTTGGCCGCCATGTTGGTTCTGTAGTTAACAGGTTTTCAAAGGTCACACAAGTGAACTTATAGGAGTTCCCTTTATCACCATACAAAATGTCAGGGTAATATCGGTAATAGTTTCGGAGATATTGAATGCTGGTGAAATATTTCGCACAGCCGCCATTTTGGATTGGTGAGTCGTAACAAAATTTGAAGGGCACGGTCGGGGTCGCCGGGAACAGTGCTATGAACTTACCGAGTTTCATTGAAATTGCTCCAGCCGTTTAGATTTTATTAGGGGGGGACACACACACGAATCACACACACGGACAGAAGGTGATCTCATAAGCCTTTTTTTTTTTTTTTTTTTTTTTTTTCAAAATTGAAAATAGGCTAAAAATAGCTGTGCATTACTTTCCGGTCTGCGCTCGTATTTGAATTTTATAATTAATAGGTTAGCATTGCGAGGAATAAAAATAAAATAAAGAAACCTTTGGTTGGTTCCTCAGTTTAGGGGCTGCAACAACGCGGTCATGTAGCCCCGTGTACTTTGTGTGTGTGTAGAATCTGTCTGATAACCAGTGTTAATTGTGATGGCTGTATTTGTGTGTGTTATCTGTTTTTAATTCAAGTAAGGACTGCAGACATTCAATTTTCAAGTAGTTCCTACTTATGCTACCAAATGCCACCGTCAACGACAACTAGTTGTGAAGTTGGTTACTGGATTCCACCACAGCTGTCTCCTGGCGAGGTACGTTAGTCAAATCTAACCTATAATTTAGCTTCACACAAGTGTAATTTGTGGAAGGTTATTTTACATGCCATAAATATATGACATTGGACCACCGGCTTTACTTCCCCTCCGAAGGAAGACATACTGAGGGATTTTAACGCTCTTAAAAAATCCGACGACTTCGGCCGGGTTTGAAAAAGCCGTAGCCGCGAGAATCGAATCCGAGTCGGCAAATGCGCTTGGCCACTGCGCCACGCCACTTATCGAAAAATAATCCTCAAACTCTCCTCGAAAATCTATAGAGAGTGTTTTACTTTTTCTATGGCCCACTCCGGCGAGATATTCTAGGAACTTGAATTGGTCATCTGCCACCTTCTACTTACACAAATATAATAACCCCTGGCACTACGGTCCGTGAAAGGCCTAGGCCTACCAAGCGACCGCTGTCCAGCCATTTGGCCTGCATATATTGGGGTGACGCGTGGTCAGCGCATCGGGTCCCTTCGGCCGATAATCTTGGTGTTCGTGACCAGGGCACTGCCTAGCTACTCAATTGTCTACACGAGGCTGAGTGCACGCCGTTCCAGCCCTCGCGTCATTTTCTAAAATCTCTTATCGAGCCGGGAATCGAACCCCAACACCACGGGACGGCTTCTACGTACACAGCTAGAGCCAAATCGGTGAGCCCAATCCCACGCTCTCCCCTCACAAGTAGAGACCGTTCTATCGATGATCAAATTAAGTAAACAAATTTCTGTTTCAAACTGCACAGGCGTGTTGTTGTTAATTCATTTTAGGCGCTATAGACTCTAAAAACCATCCCCTAGTATTTGGGTGTGTGATGAATTTGTCTCTGATTACCAGTGACATCACATAATATAGTCGGTAAGAATGCATTATTTGGGGTTATACTACATTCATTTACGAGGACATACACCAACACTTCATAAACCTACGTTTCTATTTCGACATCGAGGAAACAATAATTATTACAACAAACTACAAAGCCGTATATGAAGTTATCTCCTGAACAGTAGCCCATGCAGTCCCGCCGACCAGTTGTGAGCGAGGTGTTGCCTAATCATCTACCTTCGTTCCAAGGAGATTGCTTGCTTAACAAGTAGTTCCGTGAAGAACTATACAGCCTATTTTCATATATCCTACTTATGTTAATTGCCACTATCAACATATACAATTTCTGTTTGATTGCTGTAATAGATTCGTAGATATTAAGAACCGACTAAATATTTCGGATGGTCGCCATGTTGGATTTTATATATGTAGGTCCTAGAGTTATGTACTGTTACATGCAGATTATTGTGAACGTGTAGTATTCAAACTTCAATCGCATAATTAGGACACAAGAAAAAACAAGGAGATTTTAAAATTTTTCACAGCTGCCATCTTGAGGTTATGGAAACAACTGAAATAAATTAGATGCCAGTGGATTAACATTCCTATAAGGATTTACTGTACCAAGTTTCACTGCACTCGGATGGTTAAATTGCGAGTAACGTCCATGTGAATATTTACAATTCGCGTCACCGCCATGTTGGATTTGTGATCACCAGGTTATTTAAAGTCCTATAGGTGAACTTAAGTTCATAGCCCCTATGAACATTAAAACTGCAGTTTGATTGCTAAAATAGATTCGTAGATATTCAGTATCGTCTAAATATTTCGGATGGTCGCCATGTTGGATTGTTAAATGTATAGGCCACAGAGTCATGTAGCATTAAAGGAAAATTATTGCGTAGGTTCGTTATTCAAACTTTCACTTCGATCGCATGACTACATCACAAGAAATAAAAACTTAATTTTAAAATTCGCACTGCCGCCATCTTGAGGTTATGTAAACAATTGAATTAAATTAGATACCAGTGGATCACAATGTGTATAAATATTTCCTGTACCAGGTTTCAGTGCGCTTGGAACATTAAATCGCGAGAAAGGTCTATTTAAAATTTTCAAATTCGCTTGGCCGCCATGTTCGTTTTGTAATTAACCGGTTTTTGAAAGTCTTATAGATGGACTTCCAGTAGTTCCCTTTATCTCCGTACAAAATTTTAGGGAGATACCGCTAATAGTTTCAGAGATATAGAATACCGGTGAAATATTTCGCACATCCGCCATCTTGTGATTATGTAAACAATTGAACGAAGTTAGATGTCGGTGCATTACAACGTATATAAACATATACTGTACCAAGTTTCATTGCGTTTGGTTGGTCAAATCACGAGAAACGTCTATTTAAAAGTCGCAAATTCGCTTGGCCTCCATGTTGGTTTTGTAGTTACCAGGTTTTCAATAGTCACATAAGTGAACTTATAGTAGTTCCCTCTATCACCATAGAAAATGTCAGGGTAATATCGGTAATAGTTTCGGAGATATTGAATGCTGGTGAAATATTTCGCACAGCCGCCATGTTGGATTGGTGAGACGTAACAAAATTTGAAGGGCACGGTCGAGGTCGCCGGGAATAGTGCTATGAACTTTCCGAGTTTCATTGAAATCGCTCCTGTCGTTTAGATTTTATTAGGGGGGGACACACACACGAATCACACACACACACACACACACGCGCACACACACACGGACAAAAGGTGATCTCATAAGCCTATTTTTTCAAAATTGAAAATAGGCTAAAAATGTTGGCACGCCTCATGATCCAGTTGATGGGCCAGCTTCAGCTTTGTGTTTTTCCAGTTTTATAGAATCGGGTATTATCCCGACGCCAACCCAATGACACGAGTTAATGAGATCGAATCGAATGATGTAAAATAAAATTGGGTAATACTTATAATTTGAAAGGAAGAAGAAAATACCGACCCGCTAATTGTGGTAATTCATATGAGGAGTTGTATCCTCTAGTTACAAATTACCTGCCTCACCTCCCTGAATAGGAGTTGTTCTTGTTAATTAATTTTAGGTGCTATGGACTCTAAATAATCATCCCCGTGTATTTGGGAGTGTGATGAATTTGTCTCTGATTGTCTCTGTGTGTTGAATTTGTCTGATTGCCAGGGTTTCTATGATAATTGTAATAGTGTGTATAGTTGTATTTGGACGAGTTCTTGCTATCATCTGAGGCGTATGTGAGATTTCCATAACACGAAAATATTTTCCGCAATAGGTATGTTAACCCTAATTGCAACCCCCTCCCTGAAGGATCAGTGACTCTTCTGTTAGCGTTACCATACCTTAGCCATGATTATTTCACTTTAAGGCGCCACATACTCGCCTTCATCCATTTCCATGAGAGGTAGGATTTGCCGGTTGCGTAAGTTGACCTCGAGCATTTCTCAGTATTTACCAGAGACACCTATTTGGCATTAGTGCTTCCACTGAGACTCATTACAAATAAGGCAAATAATAATAATCATAATTATAACGGAAGAAGGAAAGCAAAGCAAATTGCTAAGTGTAACAAGACTTACCGTGATCCTAGATGGCCTCAACGAATTATATTATATATAACGGAAGAAATCAGAAAACGCCGAGCAAAGTTTTACACACACTTCTACAGGTTGGAAAACTTCAGAACGGCAAAGAAACTACTCAACATCATAACAAAGAGCAAATGCATCATGGAATGGCTGACAGGGGTCCAGAGCGACCTTCAACATATTAACATAGAAAATCTTGAGGACCGCACCGAGTTCCGGATAAAATCACGAATGTTAAGTTTGGAGCAAAGGACATCACAACAACCTAGAAAGAAATGGACAGCTGAGTGGAAGAAGGAGTATTGCGGGCGGATGAAGAGGTTTTGGGAAGAAAAGAGGGAAAACCCCCGAAGATGAAATCGTGAATTCGAGTTCAATTGCTCTCCTACAGGGGAACAATCGATATAATAATAATAATAATAATAATAATAATAATAATAATAATAATAATAATAATAATAATAATAATACGAATGGCAATAGACTTACCAAAACATAAATTTCGCTACTTCTGCAGAAAAGGACCACTACAGCATGGAATAAGGAAACAAACAAGTAGTTCCGTGAAGAACTATACAGCCTATTTTCATATATCCTACTTACATTAATTGCCACTATCAACATACACAATTTCAGTTTGATTGCTGTAATAGATTCGTAGATATTGAGAACCGACTAAATATTGCGGATGGTCGCCATGTTGGATTTTATATATGTAGGTCCTAGAGTTATGTACTGTTACATGCAGATTATTGTGAACGTGTAGTATTCAAACTTCAATCGCATAATTAGGACACAAGAAAAAACTAAGGAGATTTAAAAATTTTTCACAGCTGCCATCTTGAGGTTATGGAAACAATTGAAATAAATTAGATGCCAGTGGATTAACATTCGGATAAAGATTTACTGTACCAAGTTTCACTGCACGCGGATGGTTAAATTACGAGAAACGTCCATGTGAATATTTATAATTCGCGTCACCGCCATGTTGGATTTGTGTTCACCAGGTTATTTAAGGTCCTATAGGTGAACTTAAGTTCATAGCCCCTATGAACATTAAAAAATGCAGTTTGATTGCTAAAATAGATTCGTAGATATTCAGTATCGTCTAAATATTTCGGATGGTCGCCATGTTGGATTGTTAAATGTATAGGCCATAGAGTCATGTACCATTAAAGGAAAAGTATTGCGTAGGTTCATTATTCAAACTTTCACTTCGATCGCATGACTACATCACAAGATATAAAAACTGAATTTTAAAATTCGCACTGCCGCCATCTTGAGGTTATGTAAACAATTGAACTAAATTAGATACCAGTGGATTACAATGTGTATAAATATTTCCTGTAACAGGTTTCAGTGCGCTTGGAACAATAAATCGCGAGAAAGGTCTATTTAAAATGTTCAAATTCGCTTGGCCGCCATGTTCGTTTTGTAGTAAACCGGTTTTTGAAAATCTTATAGATGGACTTCCAGTAGTGCCCTTTATCTCCGTACAAAATTTTAGGGAGATACCGCTAATTGTTTCAGAGATATAGAATGCCGGTGAAATATTTCGCACATCCGCCATCTTGTGATTATGTAAACAATTGAACGAAGTTAGATGTCGGTGCATTACAATGTATATAAACATATACTGTACCAAGTTTCATTGCGTTTGGTTGGTTAAATCGCGAGAAACGACTATTTAAAAGTCGCAAATTCGCTTGGCCGCCATGTTGGTTTTGTAGTTACCAGGTTTTCAAAAGTCACATAAGTGAACTTATAGTAGTTCCCTCTATCACCATAGAAAATGTCAGGGTAATATCGGTAATAGTTTCGGAGATATTGAATGCTGGCGAAATATTTCGCACAGCCGCCATGTTGGATTGGTGAGTCGTAACAAAATTTGAAGGGCACGGTCGAGGTCGCCGGGAATAGTGCTATGAACTTTCCGAGTTTCATTCAAATTGCTCCTGCCGTTTAGATTTTATTAGGGGGGGACACACACACGAATCACACACACACACACACACACGCGCGCACACACACACGGACAAAAGGTGATCTCATAAGCCTATTTTTTCAAAATTGAAAATAGGCTAAAAAGGATATGGAAAGATCCAACACCTCCGAGGTCCAATTGTTAGACAAAAATACATTCAAGAACATAGTAAAACATTTGAAAGGGATTCGAGCCGCAGAAAGAACTAAGAAGACCGGAAGAGCCTTGACAGGAGAACAATGGACCCAGGCCGTGACAGCATGAAGGAGTATTGGACACAGAGAAAACTCCATACGAGGAAAAAGAAATGAGGTTCAATATCGCTAAATGGAATAAACTATTTATTTTTCGTGGGATGAAATCAATGTGACATGAATGTTCGAGGTCATGTTTGCACTGCCATCCAGCAGAGATGTTTGAACTCCATCTAGGTGACGTAGGGTTCAGTGATCTCCAGGCTGTGCTCTGTGTACTTAAGCTGATTATCCTGTTGTCATTGGCAGCCACCATAGATGGAAACCATTTTCCTAATGAGTGGGTTACATTATGATTCACAGTCTGTTGTAAAGCTTTCTATTACAAGCTCGTAATCCTCCAGAGTGGGAAATGCCAAGAATATAACCATGGCAGCCTTTGTCCTTATTGACGCACATTAAATATTTAAGTTGAAGCCTTACGTCGATAAATAGTTGTACTTTAATCACTGTACCGGTTTCGACCACATTGTAACCTTCTTCAGCGTTATATTATAAAATATGAAAAGAAGCAAGATTTACATACAAAAATTTCCTTATCAAAAGTTGTTATCAAAATAATTACTTAAAATACTAACAGCCTTTTTAATAAGACGTGATGTGATGGATTCTGTCATCGGATTCACATCAGCTAGCGAACGTATCTCCGTATTATCTCTCAGATGCAGCAACAAGGGATACTCTATTGTAAATGCACACGCTCCAGTTAATGATGACAACAAGAAGAACCCTGAAAAGGACCAAAGTTTCTGGCAGTTGCTAGAAGACGAGATCAGTAAGATCCCCGATCACCACGTCACGTTCCTGGTAGGTGACTTCAATGCTCAAATGGGCAAAGAACGACAGTACCAAGACATACTGGGGCCATATACAGCACATAGACGAACCAATACCAACGGCAAACGCTTAATTGAACTGTGTAGGTTGTACCAATTAAAGATCATGTCCACAGTTTTTCCTAGAAAGGCAAGATACCAGACCACCTGGCAGTCACCGAACACTGCTATGGGATCATTTCAAATCGATCATGTTGCAATCAGTGTAAAGAGTAGGAAAGAGATCATGAATGTCAGAGTTCGAATAGGTTGGAATGTTGACTCGGACCATTTCTTCACACAAATTAAGACCAGATTATTACCTAAACGAAAGATACCTCCTACCATAATTCCACCACGGATTGATCCTCAATTCCTTATGGAGAATAGAGAACGCTTTAAATCTGGCATCGCGCAAAATGAAATGAAAGACTGGAACCACCTGAGGTCCACTATATGCGAATCGACCAATAACTTCGGACAACCTCGAAGGAAGCGACACCATAGATGGTGGAATTCTGAATGTGACCTTGCAGTTGATGAGCGTGCTGCTGCTTGGATGAAGTGGAACTCGACAAAACGACAAGAAGATTGGGAGAATTTCACAGTGGTGCGGAAATTGTCGAGCAAGACCATAAGGCGTGTGAAGACATCTTACGATAGGTCAAGACTGGAAAAGTTGGATGAAGAATTTAAAATGTATAACACCAGAAACTTTTATCAGGTCTTCAAAGAGGAACTCTCTGGGTATAGACCACAATGCCTTCACTTCAAGGATACAGCCGGGGAGCTGGTCACCAGCAATCGCGAGAACGTGGAACTTTTGGCAAACTACTTTGAACAATTGCTTAATTGCGAAGAGCCCACGGACAGATTGCCTGTTGAAGATCCTCCAGAGATACACCTGGCATCTAACCCACCAACTTTGCAGCAAGTTGCTAATGCCATCAACCATCTAAAGAACTACAAGGCACCCGGGGAAGATGGAATCATTACAGAAGCCCTGAAAGCAGGTGGAAATACGATCGCAGAGGCCCTACACCAGATCTTAATCGAATGTTGGAAGACTGGCAGGATCCCTGATGACTGGAAATCAGCTGTCATACACCATTTACATAAGAAAGGCGATCACAGTAATGTAAACAACTACCGGGGGATATCTCTGCTGTCAATAGCATACAAAGTGCTCTCCAGGATTTTACTGGACAATGTAGAAAGTCAATGTGACCAAACAATTGGTGAATATCAAGGAGGATTTCTGCGTGGAAGGTCCTGTACCGAGCAGATCTTCAATCTGAAAACCATTCTCCAACAAAAATAAGTAAGGAGTACGAACATTACTGTGGTTTTCGTCAACTTCGCAAAAGCTTATGATTCCATCGACCGCCAGACACTGTTCTCAATACTCCAAGAACGAAGTGTGGATTATAACACACGCACCCTCATCAAACAGACTCTCACGGATACAACCTCTAAGGTGAAGTTCAGAGGAGAACTATCTCGGAGTTTCAAGATCAAAACCAGAGTACGACAGGGTGATGGTCTCTCGCCCATTCTGTTTAATCTGGTGCTTGATAAAGTCATCAGGACCTGGGAATGCACATTGAGGAATCTAGGAATCAAACCAGTTGCCATTGGAGCTGGAACCCGAAGAATCGAGATCAGATGCCTTGCCTTCGCAGATGATATAATAATAATAATGTTATTGGTTTTACGTCCCTTTTAACTACCCTGGCTTTTAGAGACGCCGGGGTGCCGGAATTTTGCCCCGAAGGGGATCTTTAACGTGCCAGTAAATGTACTGACACGGCTCCCTCATATTTAAGCACCCTTAAATGCCAACTTACTTCACCGGGCCAAGAATGTAAGTCAGTAAGCCATTCGACCCTACTGCTATCTGCTAACACATAGCACATGCCGAGCCTTAGATTTACCCTTCTCAAATGTGTGACTTCCGAGGCCTAATGTAGAATCGAACTCGTAATCTCGAGGATCGTGAGGCAAACATTCTGCATCTGATCCCCGGATATAGTACATAAAGTTGTCATTAATTCATAATAATAATAATAATAATAATAATAATAATAATAATAATTATAATAATAATAATAATAATAATAATGTTATTTTTACGTCCCTTTTTACTACTCTGGCTTTTAGAGACGCCGGGGTGCTGGAATTTTGCCCCAAAGGGGATCTTTAACGTGCCAGTAAATCTACTGACACGGCTCCCTCACGTTTGCTCATCCTCAAATGCCAGCTGGCTACGCCATGATTCAAGCCTGCAACCCTGGGCACAACAAGCGAGAACTTTACCGCTGTCGTTAATTCATTTCACAAGGGCTTGGGACATATTGGTCATCAACCCCGTGTAGTTGGGTGTGTGTTGAACTTGTCTTATATCTTGTACACATGAGTTGATTATAGTAGTGTGTGTAAACCATATTAGGGGCAGGGATGGGGTAGGAGCCCCGGGACTTTAAATAGGTACCATCCCGGCATTTTACTGCAGGGACTGTGGAAAACCCGGGCAAAAACCACCGCTACCAGCATCGGAATTCAAATCTTCGATTTCCACACTTTCTTCAGCTGCCTGCACGGCCGCGGTGCACGATTTAACGAGCAAGGCTAAGTTGCGGGAGGAGTCTATAAAGTAAAGAACAATGTCCATGTTTAAAGTGATCTCCTGGAAACCAAGGCAGGTGTTATCACATGCTTCCGTCTCGTGTCACTTTTGAGCGAATATTGACACACATCAATTATCAGTCATATCACCGAGTAGGGACAAAGGTAACCACAATGCGTGTTTTGTGTATCAATTGGTCCAAGTCCAAGACACCACTCGGCACAAGGAATTTGTAGCTTGGACAGAAGCAGGCTGACTGACATCTTTAAAATATAGTACCCTCCATGTGCTCAGACTAGTTATCTATATTATACATTTAGTGATGTATTTTAAAATGACAACTGACATGACAGTTTGCGAGATTGCTGAACAAGATTTTTAAAAATTAAGTAGGTATATAGACCTGCTTTCATACTGTTATTGCAATATTTCCAATAATTATGTGATAACTCTCAGTGTAAAAGTGTTACGTTTACGTACTACGGTCTACATATTTACCGGGCTAGTCACAGCCTTATTTTCACACATGCGATAAAAGAAAACCTTATAACTCAAGATTCAATGTGCAAAATGTCAGCCAACCGGAAGATTTATGCATTTATTTATGTATCTATTTATTTACCTATGTATTTATTGATTACATACGTAGGATGATTATGATGATGATAATTGTTGTTTTAAGGGGCCTAACATCCAGGCCATCGGTCCCTAATGGCCTGGGTGACAGTGAAAATGATAATGAAAAGTAAACTATAACGAAGACTAATTGAGGCTGAAAACACTTACAACAAGCAAACTAGACAGAAAATACGCACAACATGTAATTTAAAGTGGAAAGGCTAACAAAATGTAATTTAGATTGAAAATACTCACTAAACAGAATTCAGATTCAAAATACTCACAAAATGCAATTTAGATTGAGATTACTCACAAAATGTAATTTAGACTGAAAATGCTTACAAAATGTCATTTATGTTGAAAATACTTACAAAATGTAGTTGAGATTCAAAATAATCACAAAATGGAATTTAGATACACGATGAGCCACTTTACAAACCAGTGCAGGGACCTTACAGGATAGCCAATGTCGCCCCCTTTTAGTCGCCTCTTACGACAGGCAAGGGAGACCGTCGGTGCATTCTAAACCCCCACCCACAGGGTGATACATACGTAGGACTGAAAAGGTCAATTAGATGTACACAATCTGCACTCTTACGAACAAAAGTACACCATGTTCAACAATCCTTCTATTTAATAAACTACACATAAAGAAAATTAAAATTAATTAATGTAAATACATGCTGCACTTGCCACGATTTCATGTTGATGTTGTTGTTTGAATCTTCAGTCTCTTGACTGGTTTGATGCAGTGCAGTGCTCCTGAGCTAATCGTTTCATTTCTACATAGCTACCACATCCGACGTCTGTTTAACATATTCTAACCTTGTTCTACCCCTACAGTTCTTGTTTACGACCCTTCCATCCATAACAGAAACATCTCTTCCCACCCACTCGTCTTAATACACCTTCATTTGTTACTCTATCTACACATCTGATCTTCATCATTCTCCTGTAACACCACATTAAAAATGCTTTTATTCTTCTCTTTGCTGCTCCACCAACAGTCCAAGTTTCACTTCCATATAGCGCCACGCTCCTGATAAAAGTTTTTAAAAATGACTTTCTAAAACCTAAATCTACATTTGAAGTCAACAGCTTTCTTTTCTGAAGAAATGCTTTTTCAGCCTGTGTCAACCTACTTTTTATATATTGATTTGTCCATCACTGGTTGTTTTGCTTCCTACGTAGCAAAAGTCTCCTAACTCCTTTAGCTTTCCATCTGTCAATTTGACATCAAAGGGGGTTTCTGATTTCTTCCGGCTGCATTCCATTATTTTAGATTTCGCGGAACTGTGAATCGAACCCGCACCTCTGGGGTGACAGCCAAGAGTGCTAGCCACTACACCACAAGGCGCACTGAACTATAAGAGCACCATAGGAATAAACACGCTCGATTGCTGGACTTGCCATACTACTAAGTGTCTGCATTACTTTGCTCACTGCTTTACTGAAGTCAAAACTAAGAAACCTTTCCGAAGAAATAGTTCCCACTAACTGTGGTACGTATCGTTAACAGTTAGATACTAATGTGTGAATACATTAAAACAGGCTGTCATGCTATGGCTATTTTCCTTGAGCCTTGTTGACAAACGTCAGGCGTGCGGTACTCTCAAAGCACGTGTTAAGAAGTCGTAAGTCATAAACAAACGGTGATGAACTACAGAATACCACGCTTGATATCGTTTAAGAGGAATGCTATAGGGGAGACTCAGATAAATACATAATACTAAGGAATTGATGGTAAACTTGAAGAGTTAAGGGAAAGGGTTTCAAAAAACTAACATAGAAATTAAATTAGGCCTACTACATATTATTTGTGACGTAAATTCAGTTCTTAAAATCTTATCTGGCTTGGGGTGTCGAAATCATTCAATACTTAAAGAGCTTGCCAAGGTGGTTGACTGGTCAACGTGTCGGTCTACTATCCCCAAGCTTGCAGGTTCGCTCCTGGCCGTGATGAATGATTTTTGAAAGGCGGTAAAAATTCCGACACCATGTCATACGATGTTGGCATGTCAAAGAACCCATTTGAATTCAATAGGCCAGGTTCATAATGGCAAAATTAATCTCGGGAGTTTCCGCCAACACAAGGTTCCTCATTTCTCTACTAGAATGTGCTATAGTGTTCAAGGAGCTTAGATATCTAACCTCCTTGACTTTCATAGTGCTTCAAAGAACAACATAAATTCGACATGCAAGCTACCCTTTGGGTGTCAAATAACAAAGCTTGCACCCGGCACCCGAGTCCATACGATATTATTATTAATAATAATAATTATACTTAAAATAACACTTTCGAAGAAATTTGAATCTAGTAACATTTTGGGGATTATTGGTTGATACTAGTGGTACTATTGCTAAATCTGTGGTAACTTGTATAAATCCGCAATATGATAAGTCTCTTGATATGCTTCACTACTGTCACCGAAATACATGAGATTTTATAAATACTTCACAAAAAATAATACAAGTTTTATGATTTTACCACCAGGTGGTAGCATTTGTCATTTCAAAATTCATAGCCAATTGAAATTAAATACAACCTCTTTCTGAAACGTTCGGTGATGTCTATTTTACGAACGGATTGTTAGCGTACCTGAAACAGCAGTTACTGTCCTTCGAATTAATCCCCGTGGATGGTTAGCCTACGCACTTCTAAGAACGACTGAACAAGTCCTGGAAACTCCTGGCATAGTCTTCCTTAGGGATAGCCTTCAGTTTGGGTCGTCAAAACTCCAAATTGAAAGCGAGAGAGAAGCGTGAGTTTATGCAACCTGCCTTGCACACCTGATAGACGGGCGGCAGTGAGAAGGGTGAATTTATGCAACCTATCATGCACACCTGTTCGACGGGTGGCAGTGAGAAGGGTGAATATTCCGTGGAATGGGATGGTCCTGAAAACCATCGTCACGGGTGACGAGACCTGGTGGCTGAGGTATGACCTTGAAGGCAAGCGTCAAAGTATGGAGTATCGGGGTCCAGGGTCACCGAAAAGCCCTGAAGGGCCGGAGGTTATCAGACATTTCGGACATCCAACGTAATGTGACGACCCAACTGAAGGCTATCCCTAAAAAGGACTTGTACAGCCGTTCTAAGAAGTGCATAGGCTAACTATCCACGGGGAGTACTTCGAAGGACAGTAACGGCTGTTTCAGGTAAGCCAACAATCCGCTCGTAATATAGACCCATTCGCCGAACTTTTCAGACAGAGGGTGTAGTTGACTCATCACAACTGGTGAGATTAACTCGTCTCATGTACTGTGGTATCTCTGCAGAATAAGTATATTTCAAGTGCTGCGGAATTAGCAAAGTTTCCCCTACTGTCAATAACTTAAATTATCTTACAGAAAATAATCCAATGGAAAATGAGTTTTTTCCAAAGAATAATTTCTTACGAGATGTGAATGTCACACGTATAAGGGAGAGCCAGTTGACTGTCGGATACATGTAAGGAAGCCAAGGGTGATCGATCCATTACTCAGTCAGGTCAGCGTCCACTCATCAATCTAAAAGCGAAGAAACATATCAGAGATGACAATCAGTGGCCGCCCACAGTCAAGTGGTCTTACTGCCCGCGAATTCATCGCCTCAAGTGGCGGAAATTAAATTATTTGATTGCGACAGAGCAAGGGAAGACTCTTAAGTGAGGCTAGTGGCCCGCGACCTTCGGTTTCTCAACATTCTGATTGTACACACACAGCTGTTGTGAAATGTTTCACAAATACCACAACAAATGCGAAAACTGGAAGAAAGACAGTCACCATCACAAATGCTTCGTTCATGAAGCAAATCATCAGATCCAGATCAATCAAATCAATCACTTACATTATACAATTACCCACAAATAATCGTGCCTCTTGACCACTAATCTCAAAAGTATTCTATGCGATAGAGATCACAGGGTTGTTTAAATTCACACACTATATTTGGATCATGAAAGGATGTATTGTTGCAGATAAGACGGTGGAAGCCATGAACTACCAGTCTTGTGAAGGCGTCTCTCATCTAGAAATTTCCCCTTGTCCATGCTCTGTCTATCATGGCCCCTGTGTTATTGAAGACTAAAATGTTGTATGTTGGTAGAGGCAATTATCAAAAGGATACATGAAAGTAGACTGTATAGTTCTTCACGGAACTTCCTGTTCTGCTTTAAATATTTTAGTTTGATATGTAGGCCATAGAGTTATGTACCATTAGATGACGATTGTTGCTTAGGTTCATTATTCAAACTTTTACTTCGGTCGCATGATTAGGACTCAAGAAATAAAAAATTAATTTTAAAATTTCGCACAGTGGCCATCTTGAGGTTATGTAAACAATTATGTTATGTAATTAAATGTCAGTGCATTACAATGTGTATAAACATTTGGTGTACCAAGTTTGACTGTGCTAGGATGGTTAAATGTTTCAACTTCGCTTGGCCGCCATGTTCGTTTTTGAAAGTTACATACTTGAACTTCTAGTAGTGCCCTTTATCACTGTACAAAATTTCAGGCTGATATCATTAATAGCGTCGGAGATATGGAATGCCGGTGAAATATTTCGCACAGCCGCCATTTTGTGAGACGTATTAAAATTTAAAAGGCTCGGTCAGGATTGGCCAAAATACTACTATGTCCTTGCCGAGTGTCATTGAAATCGCTCTAGCAAAGCAAAGCAAAGCAAAGCCAACTCCGTACAGGCCATGGAGGCCCTGGGAGTAGGCTTCCACTTTTTGTTACATCGGCACTAGATGGGATGGAGTTGTCAGCTCCACGCCCGGCCGCCTTTGCTCCCAGGAATTACCCTGGTACTCATTTCCGGTGTAGGCTGAGTGAACCCCAGGGCTATTTGCGTTTCCGAAAGTGGTAGTTTTGCTTCTAAAATCCACTACCTGGGTGGGGATCGAACCCACTCTCTTTCAGTTAGAACCTCAGCGCCTCTACCGACTACGCCAGACTTTATTAGGAGGGACACACACACACACGCGGACAAAAAGTTATCTCATGAGCCTATTTTTTTTTTCATAAATGAAAATAGACTAAGTCGCCTCCGTAGCGTAGCGGTCAGCGTGGTTAGCTGCCGCCCCGGAGGTCCCGGGTTTGATTCCCGGCTCTGCCACGAAATTTGAAAAGTGGTATGAGGACTGGAACGGGGTCTACTCAGCCTCGGGTGGCCCAAATGAGTAGAGGGTGTTCGATTCCCGCCTCAGCCATCCTCGAAGTGGTTTTCCGTGGTTTCCCACTTCGTCTTTGGGCAAATGCCGGGATGGTGCCTCATGTAAGGCCACGCCCGCCTCCTTCCCTCTTCCTTGCCTATCCATCCTAACCTTCCACTCCCTTCCCTCATGTGGCCTGTGTTTGCTTTGCAGGTGAGGCCGCCTGGGCGAGGTGCTAATCCCATCTCACCAGTTGTATCCACTCAGATTAGATGTTCCCAACTCTAGGACACTGCCTAAAAAATGGCGATAGGGGTGAGTTCACTCGCTGAGTCCGTGGGAGCCACCACCCTGAAGGGTAAACTCGATTTTTTAAAAAATAGTCTAAAAATAATGCGAATAAAGCTGAGATCTGACAGCGCTATCGTCTACTGCAGTCACATGCTTGCACTACTCTACGTCCTGCTGCTTATTAGTAATTATTCTATTCACCAGATGATGTAACACAGCAGATCATCCTATATAGCATTGACCGCGGAAACCGTTCCTCCTAGGATAGCAGTGTTTACAGGATGCTCCGTCTTGTGGTGTAGTGACTAACGTTCTTGGCTCTCACCGCGGAGGTCTGAATTCGATTTCCGGCTCTTGTATGAAATTTAATTCTGGAATGAGAGCTGGAAGGGGGTACACTCACGAGAACTGAGAAGAGGTGGGGTTCGATTCCCATCTCAGCTATCTTGGAAATGGTTTCCCGTGGTTTTCCATTTCCACCCAGATAAATACGAGGTTGGTTCCTAACCCAAGGCCACGGCCGCAACCTACCCAAATATTATGTCAATTACAAGTAAGTGCCCACACTAGTTCAGAAATCACAGTGACACAGTTTATCAGACAACTTCTACACACACCCAAGTACCCACACTAGTTCAGGCATCACAGTGACACAGTTTATCTGACAACTTCTAAACACACCCACGTACACGGAGCTACATGACCACGATGTCCCAACGCCCCTAAAGAAACAACACCTGTCTAACTGATAGGCTTTTATTGTGCTGTTGCTTGGCACGGTGGGTGGGTTGTTACCGTGTCAGACTGCCAACTCCAAGCTTGCAGGTTCGCTCCTGGCGGTGGTAAGTGATTTTTGAAAGGCGACAAAAATCACGATAAGCATGCCATACGATGTTGGCATGTTAAAGAACCCATTTGAATTCATTAGGCCGTGTTCATAATGGCAAAATGAATCTCAAGATTTTCCGCCAACACAAAGTTCCTCATTTCTCCACTAGAAAGCGCTATAGTGTCAAGGTGCTTGAATATCTAACCTTCCTGACTTGCATAGCACTTCAAGGAGCGATAAAATTCGACATGCAAGTTGCCCTCTGGGCGTCAATTAACAAAGCTTGCACCCGGCATCCGAGGCCATACGATATTAATATTATTATTATTATTATTATTATTATTATTATTATTATTATTATTATTATTATTATTATTGTGCTGTTAATTAAATTGTTAAAACACTCACATTCAAATAACAGACGAAAGTTTGATGCCTTCCAGTCGGACAACACGAGTTTTTCCCTAATCCTGAAAACAATTACATGAGATTAATAAATGCATTAATAATTAATCAAACCAGTGATGGACGAAGCAAAGAGCATATAAAAAGTAGGTTAGCTCAGGCAAGGAAAGCATTTCTACAGAAAAGGATTCTGTTGACATCGAATATAGATTAAGGTGTTAAGAAGTCATTTTTGAAAGCCTTTGTCTGGAGCGTGGCGCTCTATGGAAGTGAAACTTGCACTATTGGTGTAGCAGAAAAGAGGAGAATTGAAGCATTTGAAATGTGGCGTTACGGGAGAATGATGAAGATCAGATGGGTGGATAGGGTTACAAACGAAGAGGTATTAAGACGAGTGGGGGAGGAGAGATGTTTCTGGCGACTGCTAATGAAGAGAAGAGATAGGTTGGTTGGACACATACTAAGACACCCAGGAATAGCAAGCTTAGTTATGGAAGGAGGGGTCGAGGACAAGAACTGTAGGGGTAGGCCAAGGTTAGAATATGTTAAACAGATTGCCTCGGACGTAAGGTGTGGTAACTATGTAGAGATGAAACGATTAGCTCAGGACAGGGAGGCATGGAGAGCTGCAACAGACCAGTCGAAAAGACTGAAGACTCAAACAACAACAACAACAACAACAAACTTTCGTTTATTAATACAACACTGAAAATTGCTTCAAACACCATAATCAAATAACAGAATATTTCTTGTGTCATTTTGCAACATCAGGAGCCGTGTTGTAACCACTTGCGTGAGGGAAGTTGTGATTTCATTATTGACCACGAACAATCACACCACGTGACCAGCATGTAATGCGTGTAGTGTCTCTCAAGCTGTTTCATATCAAGTTCAATGTTCTTATCCTCGCCTCATGACAGTCTGGACAAGTGAGCGATAAGCCACGATAACATTGAATACTTCGATAGCATTGTGTTCAAAGATAAAGATCCATTCAATGAGTGAACCGGTTTCCTCACACATGCACTGTTCGACTTTGAACAGATTAATTCTGATAATTTCTCCTCACTTCGTATTAAAAGAGAGTCTTAAAATATTTGACAAGGAGACGAAACAAAAATGATGAATTAGATTATACAATGCTTCACGTTATTATCCCAATCACATAACTGTGTGATGTAACTCCCAAGGAAGACAGTACAAAATTCACTCAGTGGTAACGTTCGAAGATTTAATCGGTCGACAATATCGCCGTTAGTGGCGCCATCTATAGATATACTCACCTGTCAAAGGGAGAGTTATACTGGGCACCCCTTAGTTCATATTCCCGAGATTAATGGAACCTCGTGAGTGGGTGTTGTCATTGTTACGGCTTGCCATTTCTTGATCTGCTAGGTAATTGATATTGACTAAGGTTACAAGAGCTGAATCATATATTTTCCGCGCAAATGTACCTGTCAACACCACAAGCTGGCAATATTGCCGTCAGTGGCGCCATCTATAGATATACTCCTCTCAAAGCGAGACTTATGCTGGGCATCTCTTGGTTCATATTCCAGAGATAGTTTCCAACTTGGCCACCGGCACTCGTAACCCAAACGAGTAATACACGATACTCTACTAACAAAATTTCACCTGTATGCTCAGTTTGTCCAATTTCAGAATCTGATCACCCTAGCATAATCTTAACTACCCTCTCCTGGATTTCACGATCTGAGAGTAGGCCTACTGCTTCCCTTGTGAGACTGAAGTTCTATTCACTGACCTTGAAAGTATTTGCTCTTTGTGACAAAGTTCATCGACTGAGAATGTGCTTGACACTGAGGGAGATAGAATCTTCAAGCGTACCAAGTTACGGAAATTGCCATGTTAGTTAAGCAAGCCATTATACGCTAATGCCAGCCATTAAAATTAACCTTGACTACAAACACCCAGTTAACGAACAGCCCTTGTGTAAGATTCACTCTAGTAGAACTTTAATTGGCGTTGCATTCCTCACACATTTCGAAGGATATGCGCCAATGTCGCTAAGGCACAATCACCTCCTTTCAAATTGTAGCCCCACTAGAAATATACATACTAGTACACATTACAATAACATCGGTTCTCAAACAGATCTGCAGGCACATGAATGCACAGATCTGATGACCATGATTTCCCAAGACCGCATTCGCCACTCTAAATATAACAATTGGAAACTACTCGGCTCCCAATTTCAAACAGCTGGCTCACACTGACCCAGACCATGGCCATGGGACCAGGTAGTCGCCGCAATCGGAGACGCGTGGGTTTGAACCCTACCGACAGCCGTTCTGGAAATGCTTTTCTGTGGTTTCCTATTTCCAACTCTAGGCAAATGCCTCTAATGAGGTTGGCGGCAAGAAGGGTATTCGGCCGTAAAAGCAATCCACCACAAAGAAATCCATCTCACCTTATCCCCGAACACATTGAAACGGGAATAAAAAGGGGCAGACATATGTACAGAACAAAGACGGCTATTGTCGTCATTTACCTGTGTGTATAATAAGGACACTTCACTAGATATTTAATGTTCTTGTACTTATTATTATTATTATTATTATTATTATTATTATTATTACTATTACTATTACTATTACTATTATTATTATTATTATTATTATTATTATTATTATTATTATTATTATTAACAATATTAATATTATTATTATTACTAGTAGTAGTAGTGATTTTTCTGAACGGTTTATTTAAGCCAATGTGTACAATTTGATCCTACCAAACTTTTGCTTGTTGTTTTTTTGTTGATTATTTAGGGTCTTTGCGACGTCGTGTTCATGTAGCTCCGTGCACTTAGGTGTGTGTAGAATTTGTCTGATAGTCTGTGTTGCTGTGATATCTGTACTAGTGTGTGTATAATAAGGACACTTTGTAACGATTCGATCCCATAGCTGTTATATTTATAGGGTTATTCATTTATAATTATCATATTTATTATTATTATTAACTAGTACATCCATGAGATGATTTTTATATCAGATAATTGTAAGCGGTTTTGATTATTATATTCAATTAGATTTTTATTAACAATTACTTGTAAAGAGACGAAGTATTATATATTGCAACAAGACTGGCGATATGGACTAACCCTGTGCGTCACAAACTGAACGACGTAGTAAGAATTACACCACGGCTAACTGCGTCATTTTCCTGAGATGTTAAGAAACCCACTATGGGGTAACCAACACGCCATTTTCTACGGTATATACGCGTCAATATATATTGCAAGTTATGAGTCAAGAATGGAGAAGGCTAAGAGAGAGGGAAGCTGTGACACCACGTGACAAGGAAGTCATTAGTATTTGTACCTGCAACATCGGACAAGAATGGCATTAATCTACAGCTCTTAATGAAGGAAGGAAGTTGTAACCTTGCTTTCTGGGTCCTAATGGACTGAGCACCGAGGGTCGACACTGAACGATGTCTTGCCGACATCTATATCAATACATAATGGGTTATATCCCTGATCAAGAGTCTTTCTACAGATGGCAACGTACTTAATGAGGATATTTCATAGTAAATGAGATATCACATCATTTTTTTAAACATAAGCGACGTAACATGGAGATCATCGATCATTTCTTAAATATGACGAATCTTCGACTGGGTGAGCCAACAATTCAATAAAACTATCGTCTCTATTATAATTTAACTTCATTTAACTTTCAATTCATTTTAATATTCATTTTCTTTTAAATAATTAATTGCCGCATTGAGTAATTTTAAATTCAATTGTGTGACTATCACTATTCTGTTTTATTAGTATTTTGTTCTTGAGTAAATAAATTCATTTCCTTTAACGTAATGCCTATTTCTTTCATTGTAGTTGGTACTTTAAGGCAATCATACTCCTTGATTAAATACGGATTGGTTAGATGACTTTGTCTCACTACGGCCCGGGTAAGTGGTTCTCGACTCTACTGCTGATAGCCGAGGTTAAATCTATAAATTTCGATTCACTATCTTAAATAGGAATCTGGCGCTCAACAACTTATTATATTACACTATCACAGGTAAGGTCACACCACAGTGTATATTATTTATTATTATTATGTTTGTTAAATTGAACCACAATAGTCATCACCACGTTCAGTTAACTCATTAAAAATGTTACATTTGGCGCCACAAAGTAGGACACGAAAACCATTCGGTATTTAGTCAGAGGAGTGTATAATTTCAGTGCAAATTGTCAGTGCTTTTGGGGGACAGTGAAGTGAAGTGAAATTTTGGAAGGGCAATTGTTATACGGTGTACTTCAAGATGTCGGAGGAGGAACAGAGGCAGTTGAGAAGTAGGGATGCAGTCAAGAAAGTTAATTATAAGGAGGTTGATAGCGGTAGCGATGTTGAGAGCGTAGAGAATAATACCAAGATGTCGGAGGTAAATCTTGAGAATAATCCTGAGAGTAATCCTGAAAATAATCCTGAGGTTAACCCTGACACTAATTCAGAGGAAAATATCGAGACGAATATAGAGGTACATCCTGAGACTAGTGGTAGTCTAGAGAAAGAAAAGTCTATAGAGATTCCTGAAGATCCATTAACTGCGCTCATAAGGCAGATGAGTAGAGATTTAAGTGCGAAATTTGATGAGAGTATGAATAAAAATAGTGAAGAGAATAAAAGAAATTATTTGGAATTCAATGGTAAATTTGAGAAATTAGATAAAGATATGAATAAAAATAGTAAGGAGATGAGAGAAGAGATGGGTAGGCTAAATCAAGATATGAGTGAAAAATTAAATAAGCATAGTCAGGAGTTCAATGTTAAATTTGAGAAATTAGAAAAGAATTGTCAGGAGTTGAATTTGAAGCTTGATAAGAATAGTCAGGAAATGAGAGAAGAGATGGGTAGACAAAATCAGGAAAGTAGGAAGGAATTTAATGAGAAGTTTGAACAATTGCATAGAAATAGTAAAACGATCAACCAAAAGCTGGAAGAAAATAGTAAAAAGCTAGACAGTGTGGTTAAGGTAAATGAAGGATTGAGTAAGAAGTATGATATGCTACAGGAAAGTATTCAGGGGGTAAAACAGGAGATCAGAGGTGAAATTAAGGAAGTGGTAGAGAAGAAGGCTAAAGATATGGTTGAAAAAATAGATAAACAATTAGAAGCAGTAGAAAATCAAATTAAGGAAGTTGAGATAGAAGTTAATAAGAAAGTAGAATCAGTAAAGACAGCCTTTCAGGAGATTTTAGATGAAAGTAGATCTGAGTCCGAGGAAATTTTAGGTAAAGGTTTTAGCAAATTGATAGAAGCGGAAACTAGGCAGATGAGAGAAGATTTTGGGGATAAGATTAAGGTATTGAGAAATGAATTAATGGATAAAGAGAGTAATTTTCAAGAAATGGAGGCGAGATTAAAGAAGCAGATAAGGGAGGAAGGAAATAAGGATAGAATGAAGTATTTAAGTAGTATGAGAGAGACTGAACTGCCTAAGTTTTCAAACAAACAGGGGTGTCCTATGCAGTTCATGAATCAGGTGGAGGATAGATTTAAAGAAAGGCTAAAGGATGGTCAAATTGAATGGAAGATGGTAGTAGAGCTATTGGACCAGGCTTTTATAGGAGATACTAAGGGATGGTTTTTAGTGTACAAGCATACCTTGATAAATTTTGAAGATTTCAAAAGTAAATTTATTGAAAAATATTGGAATGAGGATATCCAATCACAAATGAGACAGATTATTAATTCTGGCAGGTATCAATCTGGGGAAGGGAGTAATATGACTGATTACTTTCTAGAGTATGTACTCATATGTAAACATCTTGACGGGATGAATCAAGATGGGGATGTGATAAGGCTTCTCCTCAGGCATTTCCCACCCAAGGTAAACGTGGCTGCTTGTATGCAAATGATCACTACAATACAGGAATTAGAGGGATTGTTAAGCAGATTCGATGCACTCGAAGATTCATACGATATGCCCATATTACAGAATAATCCTGAAAATAATTATTATGATAATAATCAGCAGAATTATAATGGCAGGGGCCAATATCAGAATAGTAGATGGTAAGAACTGTGATATGCCAGAGAAAGTAGTGATGCAAATTTATATTACCGATAGTTACTGTTCCGTATGACTTACATATTAAGTAATGAAGTGTTATAGGATTTAACAGAGGTAGATAAGGAACCTGCTGTGTGTAATTTTAATTCAGTCGTGAAGTTAGGATGGTAAGGGGCGCGTAGTGCCTACGCTTATTGATTTAGATTGACTAAAATTATTTAATTTTGGAAGATAGAGGTTGTCGTGCTATTGAGCAATGCAGGTAAGTTGAATGTAGGTCCTTAAACTGCAGGTAAGTTGGATGAAGTAAGAATTAAATTTTAAAAGTAGGAAGGTTATTACATAGGTAAGTAATCGAAAGAAAGTAATAATTATTATGGCAACCATAATTAAGAATATAATGGTAATAAAGATTTAATTCAAAAGTGAGTGAAGATCAGATGATACAGTGGTAATAAAACTAGTGAGTTGAAGAATTAAGTATTGATTTAATAAAGAAGTTTCAGTTGAGGACAGCGAGGTTATCAGCGGATATATGTTGAGAAATTTATAAGTGGTTTAGAATTGTTAATGGTAATGCGTTGTATGAATTAACCAACATCGGGTTGAAATGAGGAAGTAGTAACTAATTAGGACATCTGGTAACTTACTTGGTGACAGATATGTGTGTGTGTATGTGTGTATTTTCACGTAAATGGACGTGAGTTTGAAGAAGTAGGCCAACGAAGGTAATGCCGTTGAGCAATGTGGTTTTAAAGTTTTGGTAAGATGCCAAATGAAGTTTTTTAAGGAGGAAGTTTTGGTAAGATACCAAATGAAGTTGTTTTTTGAGGAAGTTTTTGGTAAGATGCCAAATGGAGTTATAATGGAGGAAGTTTTGGTAAGATGCCAAATGAAGTTTTAAGAAGGTTTTGGAGGATGAAGTAGGTCAGCAAGGTATATTCCGTTGAGCAATGAGATTTTTTATGGTATCTACGGGACTACGTGAAGTTAATAAGGGAGTTTTTTTTTTAAGTATATATGGATGTATGCACACAAGGTAATAAGAGATTACAAAGGTAAGATTGTCCAAGTTTTTGTTACAGTTACGCACGTTTTAAAGATATTACAAGGCTTGTTATTGAGCTAAACCACTTTGTAGTAAAAAGTTACTGATGATTAATAACGAATTAATGATGTGGTAGATTGTTGTCCTACACACAGGTTAAAGTAAAGATAATAGTAATAATTATATGGTTGGCATAATATTTTCTAGAAGTGAAAGGAATTTGTTATAATTCGATGTTTTGAGGATTTTAAAAAAATAAATCATTTTTTTAGTAGACAGGAAATTAAAGTTTTATTTATGTCATATGGAGTTAGTAAAGATAAGTTTAATATTTTGAAGACAAGAATAAGTTAGTAATGTAAGGTGAGTATACATAAGGGGTAATAATGAAGTTTCAATTAAAGGCAGGTGTAATTTACGCATTTAATTTGGTAGAGCAGAGAGTGTCTTAACTGTGTTAGAACTCAGAACTTGCTTTATGAAGTGATTATGGGAGAATATTTGCTAATTAGGAGTGTCGGTGTTATTGACTATCAACTGAAACACTGTCATTATTTTAGGAAGACAATAGCTAGGAAAGCATAGTGTGATGTTATTATTCCAAGGAATTAGTCGAAGCATGTACGATTTTTTTTAGCTGAAATTTAATGTGTTATTGGTCAGTAAGAGGTGACCTGTAACAATACGAAGATGTGGGATTATACCACGAATAGGGGAGTTTTTTTTGTATGTGACGTGTGATGTCACGATGAGTTTGGAGAGATTCTGGTATAGCAAGAGTGAGCTATAGTCCAGGCGGTCAGAACAAGTAGGAAGTGGTGTTTGGAGGACACGGTACTTAATTAAGAGTTTTGAGAGAAAACTAAGGGGGGTTTTTAGGCATTCAGCAAAAAGTCAAATCATGAATAGACTAAGTTCAAAGTATAAGAGCATTAATATTTTGTGGAACGAAATATTTATTCCGAGGAGTTTGTCATGTGTTTTTGTGAAATAGTTTAGTGATATACGTAATTCAGGTATTGAGTAGTATTTTGTCCAAGTCTTAATCATTTTGTTATGGTAAGTAAGGAATGACGGTACGGTAAAGTTATATCTTGACGCTAAGTTAAATTTTATAAAGTGAACGAGAAGTCAGATTTTATGTTTATTGGTGATTTAAAAAAAAAAAAAAACAAGTTATTGTTTTCGAGAAGTAGTAAAGAGGAATTATGGTTTTATGAGAAGTTAAGAAGTCGTGGAGACTTAGGAAGTATTAATTTGGAAGGAGGCGGCCGTGGCCTAAGAAAGAATTAAGCCACGAAGGCAGGTGAGTAGTAACTTGGATATTTAAATGAACTGTTTAATAACTGCTTTGAGGTATTTCGATGTCATTATGTATTTGGGGAAATATTTACATGTATGACATATGCACTGAAATAGGAATTGCCTTGAATATCTTGCTAAGTTATTTTTTTCTTCAATTATTGAAATTTTACTGCATTTGAGTAATCCCTTTATAAAGACGAAAGGAATATTGTATTGTTTGCATCCTATTATCGTGTGCTGTAATAGTTATTATGGGTTAATCAGCTGGTATTACAACAATGTACTTCTACGCCAGACTGATATACAAAAACTACGTTCAAAAGAGATGAAGCCAAAATTGTATGTCATGCATACGATCACCGAAATATAAACGAGTGCAGCGTTGACATATATGTCAAAAATAAAAGTGAAGGGCATTTTATATGTATATTTTTTACAGCTCGTTTAATACATAAAGAAAAATGAACATTATGAACATTTGGAAGAATGAGATGAATGAAAGTTAAAATATGATTTTTTTGTGAAGAATACATTTATGTATATTTTTTTTACAACATATATAAAGAAGAATGAACATTATGAACATTTGGAAGAATGAGAAATGATAGTACAAATATGTAAAGTGAAAAGAGTATGTTCTTGTATATCTTTATGTATTGTTGAAGGGTATTATTTGTATGTTGTCGTTATGGGGGTATTAATATTTAAATTTGTATTCATTTGTGTAGGATGTGTAGTGATATAAATAATGTTACATTTTATTTTAAATTATTTATATCAGGGGCGATTGTAACGATTCGATCCCATAGCTGTTATATTTATAGGGTTATTCATTTATAATTATCATATTTATTATTATTATTAACTAGTACATCCATGAGATGATTTTTATATCAGATAATTGTAAGCGGTTTTGATTATTATATTCAATTAGATTTTTATTAACAATTACTTGTAAAGAGACGAAGTATTATATATTGCAACAAGACTGGCGATATGGACTAACCCTGTGCGTCACAAACTGAACGACGTAGTAAGAATTACACCACGGCTAACTGCGTCATTTTCCTGAGATGTTAAGAAACCCACTATGGGGTAACCAACACGCCATTTTCTACGGTATATACGCGTCAATATATATTGCAAGTTATGAGTCAAGAATGGAGAAGGCTAAGAGAGAGGGAAGCTGTGACACCACGTGACAAGGAAGTCATTAGTATTTGTACCTGCAACATCGGACAAGAATGGCATTAATCTACAGCTCTTAATGAAGGAAGGAAGTTGTAACCTTGCTTTCTGGGTCCTAATGGACTGAGCACCGAGGGTCGACACTGAACGATGTCTTGCCGACATCTATATCAATACATAATGGGTTATATCCCTGATCAAGAGTCTTTCTACAGATGGCAACGTACTTAATGAGGATATTTCATAGTAAATGAGATATCACATCATTTTTTTAAACATAAGCGACGTAACATGGAGATCATCGATCATTTCTTAAATATGACGAATCTTCGACTGGGTGAGCCAACAATTCAATAAAACTATCGTCTCTATTATAATTTAACTTCATTTAACTTTCAATTCATTTTAATATTCATTTTCTTTTAAATAATTAATTGCCGCATTGAGTAATTTTAAATTCAATTGTGTGACTATCACTATTCTGTTTTATTAGTATTTTGTTCTTGAGTAAATAAATTCATTTCCTTTAACGTAATGCCTATTTCTTTCATTGTAGTTGGTACTTTAAGGCAATCATACTCCTTGATTAAATACGGATTGGTTAGATGACTTTGTCTCACTACGGCCCGGGTAAGTGGTTCTCGACTCTACTGCTGATAGCCGAGGTTAAATCTATAAATTTCGATTCACTATCTTAAATAGGAATCTGGCGCTCAACAACTTATTATATTACACTATCACAGGTAAGGTCACACCACAGTGTATATTATTTATTATTATTATGTTTGTTAAATTGAACCACAATAGTCATCACCACGTTCAGTTAACTCATTAAAAATGTTACAACTTCACTAGATATAAAGAAAATCCGACAGCAAAAACAGTTCTTTGCTATGGTCCAAGAGGAAATGATCCCGTGATTGCCCGAACAAACAGTAGCTGGCCAGAATCAGGGACGACATGATAAACATGTCTCAAATTTAAAGATGCCCTCAACAGGAAGAAGCGAACATCAGCGACCAAACAAGTGAATATTGTACCTACTCGGGGCACACTAAAAGAAGAAGAAGACTACTGTATTCACAGAGACAATATGGTAACATACGATCAATGATGAACTGGGGTGTTAAATGTTACCAATTTAAAGCGTGCCACTTTGTCTTACCGCATTGTATTTGATAACATTTTAAGCAGTTATAGAATTTGTATTTGTGTGTGTCTCAGTGTGCGTAAAATTAACTTTTAATTGTTCATATATTTAAATTTTGTGTAGATATACTGCACAGTAAATAATTTGGTTCTGTGGCTTAATTAAAAATACTGATACGTAGGGTTCAGAGGTTTAAGACCGAAAACTGAACTAAATATACCAGTAAATGTGCTTTAAAACTAGCTGAAAATGATCTAAAAAGGGAAAAATACGACCTCCAATGCA
The DNA here is from genome assembly GCA_946902985.2 of Meconema thalassinum. Taxonomy (NCBI): domain Eukaryota; kingdom Metazoa; phylum Arthropoda; class Insecta; order Orthoptera; family Tettigoniidae; genus Meconema; species Meconema thalassinum. The sequence goes on from OX336391.1 coordinate 224,555,814, forward strand.
TTTTAAGAATGTGTAGGAAGTATTGGAGTATTATTGACATAAAACTTGATAATACAGCACACACATTTAATCATACAAACTGATAGAGCTACAATAGCTATATTTAATCTTTCAATATTCATTCAGTACGGTAGGTAGTAGCATAGCCTTGGGGCGCTGTTCTTACTAGCTTTTCCTAAACAAAGAATCCAAAAACGAAGTACCGTATTAGCATGCTGTTTGGTATCTCTTGTTGTAAGTTAGAAGACACTAACTAACAGGAATCGCACATTACTTCAGGTATGATGGACTTTACTGAAGTGTGACCAATGTGTTCAAACACGCTGGTTGAGAAAGGGGAAGGAGGCTGTAACGGGACCCGTCAACGTCGGACTGGGCGTGAGATATTATACTAATTGCTCTGAGGTAAATGTATCTGCTGGGGTGGCATCTTACTCAGTGAGACATCCGTTCAGAAGCTTTTTCTCGGAATCAGGCCTTATAAACCTGCCAACTGCTTGTTCCAGGAATATAGAGAAAAAGGTATCTTACTGCATCATATAGAAATTCCCTGTTCAAAATTTAATGATTCTCAGTCGGTCCACACGATTGTACACAATTGTAATGGATGCTCCCCTGATCCTGAAAAAATGTACATGAGATTAATAAGTACTGTACACTTGGATGATCATCAGATCCTTTACATTTAGGCTATTAAATCCAAGTCTGGTGTTTGTATTTACAATATATACACTTATTTAGTTGCAGTAGTAATTATACTAGCACGGCGGCATCTGTGGCGTAGTCGGTAGCATGCTGAGTTTCTATGCCCAACATCGCGGGTTCAAACCTGGCCAAAGTCGTCGGATTCTTTAAGAGCGTTAAAAATCCCTCAGTATGCCTTCCTTCGGAGGGGAAGTAAAGCCGGCGGTCCCATGTCATAGATTTATGGCATGTTAAAGAACCTTGCACTAACTACACTTGTGTGAAGCTAAATTATAGGTTAGTTCGACCAAAGCTCTTAGGTTCCAACGTTCGTCGCCATGAGCCGACTGCGTTGGCATCTAGTGACCAAGTTCTGAACTAGTAGTCGTTGACGGTGGCGTTTGGTGGCAAAAGTATGAACTACTTGAAAATTCAATGTCTACAGTCCTTACTTGAAAGGAAGCTTATAGTTTAACGTGATCTCGAGATCATGAGCCATGGGGTCCTTACTTGAATTTAAAAACGGATAACTCACACTAATACAGCCATCGCAATTAACACCGGTTATCAGACAGATTTTACACACACCCAAAGTACACGGGGCTACATGACCGCGTTGTCGCAGCCCCTAAACTAAGGAACCAACCAAACTAGCACAACCAGTCAAGATTTGTTAATTATATCTGACTTTTGACAGTGGCGTTTGACCTTCAAGCTTGCTTGCTTAGTTATTAAAAGGTCAGGTTAGCGTGGATTGTGAATGCTTGAGCTATGTGTGGTCCATTCCCGTGCAGCTCCTCACACTACTGGACAATCAGCTAAGTTTTCAATCTACTCCAACCTGACCATTTAATAACAACCACTGATATCACACTAAACTGAGGGTCAATAATCACTGGTTTGTTGGTTCCTCAGTTTAGGGGCTGCGACAACGTGCTCATGAAGCCCCGTGTACTTTGGGTGTGTGTAGAATCTGTCTGATAACCGGTGTCAATTGTGATGGCTGTATTAGTGTCCGTTATCTGTAATTCAGGTGAGGACTGCAGACATTCAATTTTCAAGTAGCTCCTTATTTTGCTACCAAATGCTACCGTCAACGACAACTAGTTCTGAACTTGGTTACTGGATCCCACTGCAGTCGGCTCCTGGTGACAAACGTAGGAACTTAAGAGCGTTAATCAAATCTGTATAATTTAGCTTCACACAAGTGTAATTAGTGGAAGGTTCTTTATCATGCCATAAATATATTACAATAGGCCAACGGCCTAGCCGTGTTGAAACACCGGATCCCATGAGAACTCCGCAGTTAAGCAACATTGGGCGCAGTCGGAACTTGGATGGTATGCCGGTTCTAGGCACTGCGTGCTGTTGGCTGACATACGGAGGAGCGAAAAGGCTCTGGCCACCCTACCGCACGTAAACTCCGGCTGAGGGTAGCCTTTTCGGAGGCTCGGGCCTGCCTTCGGGCAGAATACCAATTAATTTTTTTAAAAATATATGACATGGGACAGCCGGCTTTACTTCCCCTCCGAAAGAAAACATACTGAGGGATTTTAACGCTCTTAAAACATCCGACAACTTCGGCCAGGTTTGAACCCCTTGCGTTGGGCAAAGCAGCTCAGCATGCTAACGACTACGCCACCGAAGCCACCTCAATAATCGCTAATAATATCTTAACAAAATATAATCACATATAACTAAGCAATCCTGAAAAGTTGCGAAAGTTTAATTGCTACTCCAACTAAATAAGTGTATACATAGTAAATACCATCACCCATACCAGTAGACATAGATTTAATAGCCTAAGTGTCAAGGATCTGATGATTATCGCTTGACGATCGAAACTGGTCATCCAAGTGTATTTATTAAGCTCATGTAAATTATTTTCAGGATTAGGGAACCACCCATTACAATTTGGTATATTCTTGTTGACAGACTAAAAACATTAAATTTCGAATACTAAGGCAACACTGAAAGATGGCTTCCAACACGATATTAAAATTCCGTGAATGAAACTTCGCCCAGACAATTTGTGCATTGCCAAAATTTAAACACAAGTGCTCAAAATATAATAAATATGACTCAAATGACTGAAATGAGCGAAATATGACGACACCCATAAAAAATGGCCAAAATAGGCAAAATAAAATTGCTTTAGACGGGATCAGGGACCCTTAATTCCCACTCATTACTGAATTTCGGGCAAAATTAGCTTAGGAAATAAATATTAGGATGTCTCATAAGTAATGTCGTTTTTTAAGTTTGGTGTTTTATGAGATAGAATTGGTTTTCATTGGTTCGCCAATGCTATTAACAGGAGGCCATGACTAGAATCGTTTGTATTGCGAGAATGTATCATCAAAAGATACCATACATCGCCAGATTAAGAAACTTGTAAAATCAAAAAGAAGCTGTAGATCTGTACCTCATGAATTGATCCCTGACAAGGTTCAACGTAGAGTTGATATCTGACGTCAGCTTATCGGTAACCCCATCTTCTTCTTTTCTTCGGCTATTCCCAATTAATTGGGGTCACCGGAGCCAACCAGGCTCATCTTGGTTTTGGCCGGGGATTTAAGGCCGGATGCCCTTCCTGACGCCACGTGATCAATTTCCTCCTCCCTTTCCATTACATGATTCTCAATCTCCTTTCCCTTATACAAACTCTCTATGTAAGCTTTCCATCTCTCAACCTTTTCTTCCCTATCTGTTAGAGGCATTCCATTTGTGTCCTTAATATTACAGCACTTAGTCTTCTTTTCCCCAAAAGTATTCTTAATCCTTCGATAAGCTGTGTCTATTTTTCCTAATTTCAGACAATTTTCTATACCTGCACATTTCTCTTTCAACCATTCTTCTTTCGCTTCCTTGCACTTCTTGTTAACCTCATTTCTCAGACGTCTGTATTCTGCTTTCCCCTTTTCATCTCTTACATTCTTGTGTTTCCGCCTTTCATCCATCAATTCTAGTATATCCTGAGTGATCCACGGTTTTCTACCTATTCTTTCTTTCCTACCAATGTTTTCTTCTGCGGATTTTGTTATTTCATTCTTCAAAAGTGCCCATTCGTCTGCAATTGAAGTTTGTTTAGGGTTTTTTATTCCTTTTATTATTCCTTTATACTCTTCTTGAATCTTTCGTTTACACCCTTCTCTTTCAGTCTGTCTATTGCCCACCTTTTTGGCTTTTGACTTTTCTTAAGTTTCTTCAACTTTAATCTGCATTTCATTACAACCAGATTGTGGTCAGAGTTTATGTCAGCACCAGGATATGTTTTACAATCCAAAATCTGGTTTCGAAACCTCTGCATGACCATAATGAAGTCGATTTGGTAACACCCTGTATCTACTGGTCTCATCCATGTGTATATTCTTCTATTGTGGTTATTGAATAAGGTGTTAGCTATGACCAACTCATGCTCGGTGCAGAATTCTACCAGCCTGCTTCCTCGATCATTCCTTTCACCTAATCCGAAATCTCCTACTATCTTCCCTTCTCTCCCTTTTCCTACCACAGCATTCCAATCTCCCATTACTATAACATTTTCATCACCCTTGATATACCTCAGAATTTCGTCTATTTCTTCGTAGACCTTTTCAACATCCTCATCATCAGCTTGACTGGTAGGCATATAGACTATCTAAATACACACATCAAAAAAAGTTTTGCATCACCTCGGTTCCCAGATCTCCGGCATATAGACGTTGACTGTGTATATTGTATCAAAGATACAGTCCCTTTGACTGTTCATAGATGTCACTAAAACTGCTCAAAGATGTAAACAACCATGCATGAGCAGGGCCTATTAGACGGAGGGGGTACGACAGCCGATCAGTTCCAGTCATTCCACCAGGACGAAGGTACGCTGCTCATGTTGTCTGTAGTTCTACCATGCCTAGAAGGTCAATACCGCAGTTCGATCGCGTCCGCATTGTTACTTTGTGTCAAGAAGGGCTCTCAACAAGGGAAGTTTCCAGGCGTCTCAGAGTGAACCAAAGCGATGTTGTTCGGACATGGAGGAGGTACAGAGATACAGGAACTGTCGATGACAGGCCTCGCTCAGGCCGCCCAAGGGCTACTACTGTAGTGGATGACCGCTACTTACGGATTGCCGCTCGGAGGAACCCTGACAGCAATGCCACCATGTTGAATAATGCGTTTCGTTCAGCCACAGGACGTCGTGTTTCAACTCAAACTGTGCGCAATAGGCTGCATGATGCGCAACTTCACTCCCGACGTCCATGGCGAGGTCCAGCTTTGCAACCCCGACACCATGCAGCGCGGTACAGATGGGCCCAACAACATGCTGAATGGACCCCACAGAATTGGCATCACGTTCTCTTCACCGATGAGTGTCGCATATGCCTTCAACCAGACAATCGTCGGAGACGTGTTTGGAGGCACCCTGGTCAGGCTGAACGTCTTAGACACACTGTCCAGCGAGTGCAGCAAGGTGGTGGTTCCCTGATGTTTTGGGGTGGCATTATGTGGGGCCGACGTACGCCACTGGTGGTCATGGAAGGCTCCGAAACGGCTTTACGATACCTGAATGACATCCTCCGACCCATAGTGCAACCATATCGGCAGAATATTGGAGAGGCATTTGTCTTCATGGACGACAATTCTCGACCTCATCGTGCACATCTTGTGAATGCGTTCCTTCAAGATAACGACATAGCTCGACTACAGTGGCCAGCATGTTCGCCAGACATGAACCCTATCGAACATGCCTGGGATATGTTGAAAAGGGCTGTTTATGGACGTCTTGACCCACCAACCACTCTGAGAGATTTACGCCGAATTGTCGTTGAGGAGTGGGACAATTTGGACCAACAGTGTCTTGATGAACTTGTGGATAGTATGCCACGACGAATACAGGCATGCATCAATGCAAGAGGACGTGCTACTGGGTATTAGAGGTAGTGGTGTGTACTGCAATCTGGACCACAAATGCTGAAAGTCTAGCTGTATGATGGTACAACATGCAATGTGTGGGTCTCATGAGCAATAAAACGAGCTGAAATGTTGTTTGTGTTGATCTCTATTCCCTTTGTATTTAAAGGTTCCGGAACTCTTGGAACCGAGGTGATGCAAAACTTTTTTTGATGTGTGTACTATAAAGTGTGCAAGATGAATGTATTAATAAAAAGTAACTTAAAATTGTCTTAGTTGTGTTTGATATTACAAAAAAACATCCCAACAAATTGGTTGAAAAAGTGATGCCAGGTAGCCTTAAAACTCATCATTTTGAACCAAATTATACAAAAGATTCCCGGGGACGAACCCCAGACCCCGACTTCTGGAGGGCTATTTAATGCCTCCAAACCCTCGGTTGCCTCCTCCTCCTCCTCCCCACCCACACACACACAAATAAAACTCTATATACGTCCCTGGTTCCTCCGGAAACGTTCTCTCTTGTAAACAGGAAGAGTTTAGAATGTTGGTCTCAGGAGAAGCCAGCCTGCACTATTGTAACTTGAAAGTGAATTTCGTCCACTCTGCATTGTAAAAAAAAGAAGGTGACACTGGCCAATCCCACGGAGACATTGTGTGGCCATTATATCCACCGTGCCAGCTGTTGGTATAAATACATTGGGTTATTTCTGTTCCAGTAATCTTAACTTACTATGACAGTCTCGATGTTGCTACATGAAATAATGAAATGGTAAGCACCATAGCCGTGCGAGAACTCGGAACTGGAACTAAATGGCTCAATCCGAGTTCAATAACCAGGTATTGCAGGATACAAGAAATATTGTAGAAGTTAGCTTAAGGGGAGTCGGCACCGGGGGAAGTCATATTTGTTTTAACTGTGACGTTTCCTGAACAAATTGATGTATTCCATACCAGTCTATTGTAATTTTAAGACATTAAAACATATTTGAATTACAGTAATACTTCTTATCCCACGTTACTATAAGAACATTTCATACTTTCAATTTTAAAATTATATTTCCAAAAATATTTACTGCAGAAACCTGGGAACTTTTTTGTTTTGTAGAGAGAACTCCATTTCATATGTTGGTATCACTGACATAACAGTAATGGCGCCCTCAGATGCATGAAAGAGTTATCAAAAATATTTATAAACAATAAGTTTTAAGAACTAGAACCATGGTTCTTAGTTGGATTGGAGGCCATGAAATCTTCTTCAAGTGTAGGCTATTCAGTTTCAAATCTTTAACTTCAATAGTAAGGCCATAACTGTAAATTTTGCTTAATATTTTGTTTTTAAGAATTGATTAATTGTGATGTTGGTAACAATAAATGATAATTCTACTTCAGTAACTTAACTATTTTGCCTTATATAGGTAAATGTTGATAAAGTTTCATAACGATTGATTCAGTAGTTTGTGTGGTAGGAGCATGTTAAGACACTGAACTGTTATGTTCAACTATTCAGTTAGCGCTACCTTAAGTGCAAAACATTTTCCACCCAAAATTAACCTACTTATAACAAGATGTTCAGCAAAGAACATATAGCCTACTTTCTCCTAAATGTATGGGTATATTCAGTGCTTGATTTGTAAAAAAAAAGAGGTTCCGGTACTGTGGGCTACCGGGTGGTGGTGGGAGAGGGGTGAGGAGGGGGCTTTATGGAATATTGAAATATAGAGTTCTAGAAACGATATTTTTACGCTTTTCTGAACACCTTTAAAAATTAATCAGTGGACAAAATAGCAGTATAATTTTGATTGCAATTTTAAATTAAATTGTGACTGTCGGCAACATTTTTCTTGCCATAGCCGTTGGCCTATATTAAATTTGAATGTAGGCCGACTAGGTTGCCAACAATGTACATTGTTTCAATCTTTTTACGTACGGTAATTTAAAATATTAAATACATTCGGTTTGAAAATGCACACATGTTTACCAACAATCATTTATTTCTAGTTTTATAATTTTATATTTACAGTTTTCTGAAATAATTATTTATTATAAAAGGTACTGTACTTAAACATGTTTTTCCTCACAGTTTAAAAAAATGTCCTAAGTTTAGAAAAGTTCTCGTTGTATGTGCCTCCTCTCTCTCTCTCTCTCTCTCACCTTGCTCTTAGTATCCTGAGCGGAGTGCCCTCCCCGAAGCAGCCAAGATTACGTTATATTCGACTTTTCCCCGATCATAGGTTTCGGTACGGCGTACCGATGCGTACCGTCACAAATCTAGCCCTGGGTGTATTTATAACTCCTTGTCCTCACCCCTAAAACAATCACTTCTACCCCCATGTATTGTTTGTTTTCTTTTATATTGATAATTAGCCAGTAAGTGTCAAAATCAATATTATAAACTTTATGATGGTCGCCTCCATAGCGTAGCGGTCAGCATGGTTAGCTGCCGCCCCGGAGGTCCTGGGTTCGATTCCCGGCCCTGCCACGAAATTTGAAAAGTGGTATGAGGACTAGAACGGGGTCTACTCAGCCTCGGGTGGTCCAAATGAGTAGAGGGGGTTCGATTCCCACCTCAGCCATCCTCGAAGTGGTTTTCCGTGGTTTCCCACTTCGTCTTCGGGCAAATGCCAGGATGGTACCTACTGTAAGGCCACGGCCGCCTCCTTCCCTCTTCCTAGCCTATCCATCCCAATCTTCCATCCCTTCCCATCCCTCATGAGGCCCCTGTTCGCTTTGCAGGTGAGGCCGCCTGGGCGAAGTGCTGATCACACCTCCCCAGTTGTACACATCCCGACCAGATATTCCAAGCTCCAGGACACTGCCCATAGAGGCGGTAGTGGTGAGTTCCCTCGCTGAGTCCGTGGGAACCACCAACCTAGAGGGTAAATTGACTAAATAAAAAAAAAAAAAAAAAAAAACTTTATGATGATTGAATAACAAAACTACTAACTTATTGTAATGCATTCACGTCCCTTAATCTCGATATTAAGCCTCCAAACTTAGGAATTTTTCGTTTTGGGTATCCTTCCCTCTAAAAATTCGCGGCGATCACAGTAGGTTGTTGCTGCAACATAGCAGTGAATTAATATAATACCTTGTACCCCTCTGAGTGTTGATGAGCAGGCAGTTTAAAGCAACCAGTAGGGATGGGATCCAGCTGGCAGTGCTTAAAGGTAATCGGGGCACGATCGTGACTAGTAGTTGAACTACTACAAAATTGTCATTGTTTGGAACAATTACTCACGTAACCCACAAGAGGGCAGCACCGTACAGAGACATTGAGAAGGCTGTAGTTGATGGCAACGCGTATCTTGTACTTATATTCTCCTTTTTCTAATGTCTTCTGTTTATGTGCGATGCTGGGGCTGTGATTATCAATAAACGAGTGTATAAATTAGCCTCTCCTTGAGCTAAATGGCATTTTATTTAGTATCTGTGAAAGGAGCTCATGCAGATCATTTGTTAAAGAATTCCAGTTTAAAAAAAGTTAACTCTAGTAGTATTCGATCCCCAGTCAACCGTGTGAGAGACTAACACTCTAGCCCGGAGCTTAACTTGTCCTTAGCACCTGAGTATCTCATCTTATCCCCGACCTCGTTGAAAACGGGATTAATAAGGGGTAGACTTAGGTAGGGAAATACCCATTACAATTGGGTACAATCGTGTTGACCAACTGAAAAGCATTAAATAATAATAATATCGTATGACCTCGGGTGCCGGGTGCAAGCTTTGTTATTTGACAACCAGAGGGCAGCTTGCATGTCGAATTTCGTTGTTCCTTGAAGCACTATGAAAGTCAAGGAGGTTAGATATCTAAGCTCCTTGAACACTTCTAGTAGAGAAATGAGGAACTTTGTGTTGACGGAAGCACCCGAGATTAATTTTGCTATTATGAACACGGCGTAGCCTACTGAATTCAAATGGGTTCTTTGCCATACCAACATCGTATGACATGCGTGTTTTAATTTCTGCCACCTTTCAAAAAATCACCTACCACGACCAGGAGCGAACCTGCAAGCTTGGGGTTAGTAGACCGACACGTTAACCACTTACCCACCGTGGCAAGCAGCATTAAATTATGAAACACGATAAAATATGTCTAAAAATAAACACTAACAAACCCACTGTGTCTCCCACAACCAGTCCCTGCCCTCCAACAAGAGAGTTGTTGTTGTTGTTGTTCTTTTTATTCATTTAGGGAGTTTGTGACATCGTGATGAAATAACCTCGTTTACGTGGTTTGAATCTGTTTGATAACTTGTGTCATTGCTATGGCTGTACTAGTGTGTATATTTTTAATTGGCGGTATGGAAGGAAGTAGGCATGGCCTTACGTTAGGAAACATCTCAACATTTCCCTTAAGTAGAAATGGGAAACCACGGAAAACCACTTCTAGAATATGGGAATCAAACCCATCTATTCTCAGCTTTTCCTCGCGAGCCTGAATGTACTCCGTTCCAATACTCAGCCCAGAATTAAATGTCTTGGCAGAGCCCAGGATCAGTGGACTCGAAGTCTCAATATGTGCCCGAGACCACAAAATGTGGCTTATTAGTCAGAGACATGACTGATCTATCGGTATTCTGGGAGTGGATGATCGAAACGATTTTCAACGGAATCAGAGAGGACTTCCTTAATTATGTTGTTCTCTTGTTTGTCTTGGCACCGAGATCGCCGAGAAGAGACTCATGAGTAGCTGATCCTTGAATCACAGCCAAGAAAACGTTTGGTTTATTTGTTTTGATTGGTCTCCTTTACCATCAATTTCCATCTCACGTTCACAACTAATTATTTCAAACCGTCTACGTACTGAAACTGTCACGAGATCACTGACCCGCATACTAACTTGTATTCTACAATTTATTCTTTATTCATTGTGATCATGACTGTGTTCAACTTGTATTTTACAATCTATTTTTAAAGTCATGTCATTTTGACTCAGCTCATCCTCCTATAGGCGGCTTCGGTGGCGTAGTCGGTAGCATGCTGAGCTTCTATGCCCAAGATAGCGGGTTCAAACCCGGCCAAAGCCGTCGGATTTTTAAGAGCGTTAAAAATCCCTCAGTATGCCTTCCTTCAGAGGGGAAGTAAAGCCAGCGGTCCCATGTCATAAATTTATGGCATGTTAAAGAACCCTCCACTAATTGCACCTGTGTGAAGCTAAATTGGATAGGTTAAGAATGTAAACAACGCTCTTAGGTTTCTACGTTCGTTGCCAAGAGCCGACTGCGGTGGTGTCTAGTAGCTAAGTTCTGAACTAGGCCTAGTAGTCGTTGACGGTGGCGCTTGGCGGCAAAAGTAGGAACTATTTGAAAAATTTTAAGTTGCAGTACTTAAATAAAAAAAACAGATAACACACACTAATACAGTCATTACAATTAACACCGGTTATCAGACAGATTCTACACACACCCAAAGTACACGGGGCTACATGACCGCGTTGTCGCAGCCCATAAACTTAAGAACCAACCAACCATCCTCCTATAGCAGCATACCCTAGTTACACCACTGTGATCGTAACTGACAAAATTGTGTTCTAGTGCTCAAGGCACTGGGGAAAAGTACAGAAATGATGATGATGATAATTGTTGTTTAAAGGGACCTAACATCTAGGTTATCGGCCCCTAATGGTTTGGGTGGTAGTGAATGGAAAGATGAGATGAGAATGAAAACTATAACTATTACTAACTACAGACTTACATAAGTTACTAGAAGAAGAAATGGTAAACAAAGGATAAGGCAAATAAAGGACAGGAATAAAAGCAATGCCCTCAACCCTCGAAGAATGAGGATTGAGGGACTTGGAAGGAAGAAGAGCCATGAAAGGTAGATAGGAAAGGGGAAAGAGGAGAGTGCCCTCCCCGAAGTCAGTGGTAAAAGGGGAAAAAACGGACCCAACTCAGGAATCCCCCGGGATTGCCAACTCCCGAACTCACCCCCCGTGAGCCCCTGAGGGTGTAGCAATATCCAGGTTGCACCAGAAGTGGTGGGGCTACATGCATCCTGCCTCCTTGAGGGCCTTGAGCATAAGACAGGTGATAACATGAAAAGAAAGAGAAGGCTGACCCCCGGCAGAAGGAGGGTATCAGGAAAGATGAGACAAGGGCCAATTAAGGCGGGAAAGGAAGAGACGCCCTAGGCCTCGGATACCCTAATACCGTCGGAGTCGGGAGAGAACAAAAGTTGACCAAGAGAGGTCGACAGAAAAGAAGACGGAGAGGAGCCTGGCACAAGTAAGTGGAAGCCATGGCGGACTCAGCTGAGGTCCCGTGGTCGCCAACCCACGTCCCACTAGATGTTAGCCCCTGGGGGGAAAAGTACAGACAGACAGGCAGACAGACAGACAGACAGACAGACAGACAGACAGAAAGAAAGAAAGAAAGAAAGAGTCATAAAAGGCCGAGGTGGCTATTAGTTTAGTGTGCAATGGAAAGTAAGAACAAAAGGTATTCTATTAGGGTGCGAGTTCGCTTGTGTCGTGCCCATTGACCTGGTAATCACCCAACGTGGTATCAGCATGGATTAGGTCATTACCGGTACGCACATACCCGTCAGAATCGGTGAGCGCGCACAATAGTTTATTCTGAACAACCTGTAGTTTCTTGATGGTTGAGGGGTTTTGTATCCCCATACGGAATTGGCATATTTCATTACTGGACGTACAATTGTTCTTGGCACTCAATTTACTCTCAGCCTCTAGTATTGGACGGAGTAGCGCTAAGATCGCTTTCGCTTGGTTAGCATGCTGCGTAACTTCCTGAGCGAAGGTTAGTTGGCGATCTAGTGAGCCACATTATTACTCATATTTCTTTAAAAGAAGTCACCCAGGGCGTTGAGGTAGGCATCCTATTGTTTGGGTAGGCAGCGAATACCGTCCTCTTGAATGATTTAAGTTGTTACTGGAACCAAACCGTAACTATATCCTCTACCTCCACGTCAAAGGCAAAACTGAGAAAAGGTGGGTTCAATTCCTACCTCAGCCAATCTGGAAGTGGTTTTCCGTGGTTTGCCACTTCTACTCCAGGCAAGTGCCAGGATGCTACCTAACTTAAGACCACGGCCGCTTCCTACCCAAATCCTACCTCAATTACAATACGCACACTAGTACAGACATCTCAGTGACACAGGCTATCAGACAAATTCTACAAAAACCCAAGTACACGGGACTACATGACCACGATGTCGCATAGCCCCTAAATAATAAACAACAACAACCACACAGACACGCACTCAAACATCCTGGAAGAATATTACCTCTAGCTTTCATTCGTGTATTATAATGCTATTTAATGTAATGTATTGTAAAATTATATAATACGTAATGGTTTTTAGTGTAAAAAAAGCGGATTGCATTCAGCAAATGGAGCTTGTTATCCCTATGCATATAATCTCTACATAGTATAACAGAGTCCCCGATTCTTGGATGTAACGGGTAATCTCAGGAACCACTGGATGGATTTTGATGCGGTTTTCACCGTTCCGTAAAGGATTTCTCGACTAAGGATTCTGTAGAAAAACATTCATTTATGACCAAAGAAAGCCGCGCACGAATTCAGTGAATCGAGTCGAAGGAAAACCAGCCGTTCGTGCGCCTTTAAGCTTACGCTGCGTAAACCGTTAAAGAATAGTAAGAATTGTTTAGCATGAAAAGTTCTACCCAAAAAAGTCCGTGACAGCATATCTTTATATTTAATATATCGCCCACTATAAGTGTGTTTACGTTTTCATTTCTTCCAACAATCTCCATTCAGTGGAAATTTAAATTACTAACTCCGGAGCGAGCGAGCCTAACACCTCCAGCGTCGACCAGCATCACACTGACTAGTCGTGTGGAGTTAAGACTTCAGAGAAGAGTATATCTGTCTGGAGTTTTGCTGTTCACCTCGGCTTTTCTGAATTGCGTCTGGAACCTGCCGTTCGTGCACCTTTTAAGTTTACGCTTGGGAAACCGGGCGAAACCAATGAGGAGGCTGGGGATAGTCCTTGAATAAACAATCAATCAAATTCATACAATCCAAAATGTTCAAGAAACATTAAAATAATGATTTACAGAACATTATAAATATCTACTGTAAACGGAACAAGTAGTTCCCTCAAAAACTAAAGCCTATTTTCATATATCCTAGTTATGTAAATTGCCTCTATCAAAATACAAAATTTCACTTTGATTGCTAAACAGATTCGTAGATATTGAGAACCGTCTAATATTTCGGTTGGTCGCCATGTTGGATTTATATATATAGGTCTTAGAGTTATGTACTATTACATGAAGATTATTGTGTACGTGTCGTATTCAAACTTAAATCGCAAGATTAGGACACAAGAAATAAACAAGTAGTTCCGTGAAGAATTATACAGCCTATTTTCATATATCCTACTCATGTTAATTGCCTCTATCAACCTACAAAATTTCAGTTTGATTGTTGTGATAGATTCGTAGATATTTAGAACCGTCTAAATATTTCAGATGGTCGCCATGTTAGATTTTTATTTATGTACTCTTACATGGCCGGCCCCGTGGTGTTGGGGTAGCGCGCCTGCCTCTCACCCGGAGGCCCCGGGTTCGATCCCCGGCTCCGTCAGGGATTTTAAAACTGACGTGAGGGTTGGAACGGGGTGCACTCAGCCTCGTGAGGACAATTGAGTAGCTGTCTGACAGTGAGACAGCGCCCCGATCACGAATACCAAGATTAACGGCCGAGGGGACCCGACGCGCTGATCACGCGTCACCCCAATATCTGCAGGCCGAATGGCTGGGCAGCGGTCGCTTGGTCGGCCTTAGCCCGTCATGGGCTGGATAGTGCCAGGGGTTGATTTTTGATTTGTTGATTTTTTTGTTGATACTCTTACATGGAGATTATTGTGTACCTACGTGTGGTATTCAAAATTCAATCGCATGATTAGAACACAAGAAGTAAAAACGAGATTTTAAAATTTCCCACAGCTGCCATCTTGTGGTTATGAAAACAATTGAAATAAATTAGATGCGAGGATTAACATTTGTATAAGCATTTAACGTGCAAAGTTTCACTGCGCTCGGATGGTTAAATCGCGAGAAACGTCCATTTAAATATTTATACTTCGCGTCGCTACCATGTTGGATTTGTGCTCACCAGGTTACTGAAAGTCATATAGGTGAACTTATGTTCATAGCCTCTATGAACATAAACAAGTAGTTCCGTGAAGAACTATAAAGCCTATTTTCATATATCCTACTGATGTTAATTTCCTCTATCAACCTACAAAATTTCAGTTTGAATGCTGTAATAGATTCGTAGATATTGAGAACCGACTAAATATTGCGGATGGTCGCCATGTTGGATTTACATATATATAGGTCTTAGAGTTATGTACTATTACATGAAGAGTATTGTGTACGTGTAGTATTCAAATTTCAATCGCATGATTAGGACACAAGAAGTAAAAACGAGATTCAAAATTTCGCACAGCTGCCATCTTGTGGTTATGGAAACAATTAAAAAAATAGATGCCAGTGGATTAACATTTGTATAAGGATTTACTGTACCAAGTGTCACTGCACTTGGATGGTTAAATTGCGAGAAACGACCATGTGAATATTTATATTTCGCGTCGCCGCCATGTTGGATTTGTGATCACCTGGTTATTGAAAGTCCGATAGGTGAACTTATGTTCATAGCCCCTATGAACATTAAAAAACTCAGTTTGATTTCTGTAATAGATTCGTAGATATTGAGATCCATTTAAATATTTCGGATGGTCGCCATGTTGGATTGTTATATGTATAGGCCATAGAGTCATGTACCATTAAAGGAAAATTATTGCGTAGTTTTATTATTCAAACTTTCACTTCGATCGCATGATTACGACACAAGAAATAAAAACTTAATTTTAAAATTCGCACAGCCGCCATCTTGAGGTTATGTAAGCAATTGAACTAAATTAGATGCCAGTGCATTACAACATGTAAAATCATTTACTGTACCACATTTCACTGCGCTCCGATGGTTAAATCACGAGAAAAGTCTATTAAAATGTTTCAACTTCGCTTGGCCGCCATATTCGTTTTATACTTTACAGGTTTTTTAAAGTTTCATAGATAAACTTGTAGCAGTGCCCTTTATCACCGTACAAAATTGCAGGGTAAGATCATAAATAGTTTCGGAGATATTGAATGCCAGTGAAATATTTTGCACAGCCGCATTTTGAGGTTATGTAAACAATTGAACTATATTAGATGACAGTGCATTACAATGTGTATAAACATTTGCTGTACGTCTCACGAATCTAACATGGCGGCTGTGCGAAATATTTCACCAGCATTCTATATCTCCGAAACTATTACTGATATCACTTTGAAATTTTGAACGGTGATGAAGGGCGCTATTAGAAGTTCACCAAAGAGACATTCAAAAATGTTTTATTACAAAACGAACATCGCAGCCAATCTAAGTTGAAACATTTAAATAGACTTTGCTCACGATTTAACCATCCAAAAACAGTGAAACGTGGTACAGCAAATGCATATACACGCTGTAATGCACTGACACCTATTTTAGTTCAATTGTTTACATAACCTCAAGATGGCGGCTGTGCGAAATTTTAAAATTAAGTTTTTATTTCATGTTCTCGAATCATGCGATCGACGTCAACGTTTGAATAATGAACCTACGGATTGTCATCTAATAGTACATAACTCTATGGCCTACAAAAATCCAACATGGTGACTATCCGGTTCTCAATATCTACGAATCTATAACGGGAATCAAACTGAAAATTTGTATGTTGATAGAGGCAATAAACATAAACTGCTTGTAACAAAATGTGGAAAGTAGGCTAATAAACTAGCTGGGAACCTCACACTTTGCACGTTCAACCAACGAGACATAAACAAGTACTTGTGGGTGGGGTGAAGAGATTTGAATCAACAACAATAACAAGATTTAAATTGCCTTCTGTATCACCTCAGCTGGCAGGACAGCGCCCAGGTTTGAAGATCCCAGGCTCGACTACCACACGCTAATTCTCAAACTTCACCGTAGAGGCCCGGGTTCGATTCCTGGCTCTGCCAAGAAATTGAAGTCTGGTCTGATAGGTGGAATGGGGTCCACTCAGCTTCGTGAGGCAAAATTGAGAAGAGGTGGGTTCGATTCCCATCTCAGCCATCCTGGATGTGGTTTTCCATGGTTTCCCACTTCTCCTATAGGCAAATGCCAGGATGGTTCCTAACTGAAGTCCACGGCAGCATCCTTCCCAATCTTCATCTGAATTAGAACTTCACACACTAATACAGCCATCTCAATAATACAGGCTATCAGACAAATTCCACACACACACACCCAAGTACACGGGGGTACATGACCACGATGTCACAAAGCCCCTAAAAGAATCAGCAAAAACAACAACAAATCTTCTTGCTAGTTCCTAGTCGCGGCCTGCCTCTCACTTGGAGACCCCTGGTTCGATTCCTGGCTCCGTCAGAAACTTTACAAACTAATGAGAGGTCTGGAATGGGGTACACTCAGCAATTGAGTAGCATTTTGATCAAAGACGCAGCGCCCTGGTCAAATGAAACACGGTTAATAGCTGAGGGGACCAGACGTACTGACCATGCGTCACCCCCACACTCTCTAGCGGTCACTTGGCAGACCAATGCTCTTCAGGGGCTAAGTGCCAAGGGACATTTTTATTTATTTTTTCTAGTATCCACAGAGCAACATTTAACCCTGTGATGTACTTGAGTGGAACATTATTAATATCCTGATAATTAAGTGTGCAGGAAACCCCACATAAAAAAGAAAGATTTTTATTTTATCTGACATTGGGAGATAGAAGTAATTAAATGAGATTACCAGCTTCTAGCGCTGGTGCCAGACAGGTACGTTATCGCGTGATTTGAGCTGCTCTACATTCCATTAACACGTGATTTTAATTGTGTTCGCTCGGAGTCTTATCACAACGGCTCTTCAGATGCCTTGATCCCTCATGGAATCTTCTGGGGAGTTATTGTTACCTGGGGTGCGAAGTTCGAATCCCAATGATCACAGTAGTCATGTTGTCTGTCCTAAATATTTCGGTTTGTTCCAGGCAAATACCGGAGATGTAATTAAACAACCTTTTAAGTCTATTTATTCATCATGTAACTCCAAAAATAATGTCTATACTCTACTATACTACACTGTAGTCCATTTCGTGGCGTAGTGACTAGTTTTCTTAGCTGTCATTGTGAAGGTTTGATTTCCGGCAAGGACGTGTACGTATCAATAATATTTCCTGCCTCCTGTGGTCTCGGGATTCGTATTAAGAATAGAACACAATACCCTCTGTTCCAAATCTCGTATAGCCAGAGATTGGGGCGAGAGTATTATTTATTACAACCATTACCTGATTCCCAAATAGCCTAATACAAAAATCTTTCTCTATAAAATTAATAAATCGCAACATAAATTTAATAGGCTGTATAGTTCTTCACAGAACTACTTTAAATTTAAACACAAGTAGTTCCGTGAAGAACTATACAGCCTATTTTCATATATCCTACTCATGTTAATTGCCTCTATTATCAATATACAAAATTTCAATTTGATTGTTGTAATAGATTCGTAGATATTGAGAACCGTCTAAATATTTCAGATGGTCTCAATGTTGGATTTTTAGCCTACTTTTCACATTTTGCAAAAATGAGGAAAAAGTAGACTTATGAGATCGGGCAAATGTGTGTCTGTCTGTCTGTCTGTCTGTCTGTCTGTCTTGTAACTTTTTACCAGCCCTTCTTGGGCGACTGATTTAAAACTTCCCAAAATCATCCTCCTATTTTTGATCGGAAGTACTTCATCATATACCACACAATTGAAATGGCAGGGTCGTGGAGTGTTGGACACACATTTGGTCAACCTAACTGGTATCATTTGGGCGTTCAACTATTAGGTGTAATTCCCTATAAAGAAAACTAATTATAACCTTCAAAATATGTGTATTAATATCAACTTTAAACATATGGCGGGGACTCTCGTCGAACAGACTATGGTTTACTATCTTCTCTCCTCGGCAATGACGAAAACATGTGACCCAAAATGAATGTTGGAATATAAAGATGTTTGTTACTCACTCATCGACGATCTAGCAGATAATCTACGAGACATGCTCGATAGATCAGTTCTCCCCAGCATTTCTAAGATTTTCCACACGTGGTTTGAGGTTAGAGATGTTTACTGGTTTACATAGCCACATCTCTGCGAGAGAAATGAATGTGCTTCCGTACCCAACTTGAATTGTGCTAACAGAGATAACATCGTTGTGATATGTAGCCGTTTCGAGTACATTCACAAGCCATGCTTTCAACAAAACTGTTTCTCCAAATAGGCCTACGCCAAATTACGAGAACGCGACCTTTCCAATCAGACGCTACAATAGAAGTGAAGCCCCGCTATACACGAAAATCCCACCTCTCATCTTGTAAACACATGTTTTCGTCTTTCTCCGCCAGGGTCATGATACCCTCCAACCCATACAAAATACACCAATAATCTCGAACCCATGTATATTTCTTACAACTCGTGGCGCGAAACTCTTCTCTGACGTCAGAACCTTACACAATTTACACAAAGCTTTCTTCAAGACAAGGGAAGTTATTCTCGGCCCAATCTAAATTTGGCCTAGAGTTTCCTGCTGTTGCAACATCTTGTAGCTTACCTACACAATCCGCTGTCTTGTATACTGACATCTCCCATACAAATTAAATGAAATATTCCTGACTGAGTCCCCGAGATACACAAGATATATATATACTAAATAAAATGAAATTCTACAACCTAAATGATGATGATGAACAAGAAAAGAAATGGTATGAACAAATTACCCTAACCTGACTTCTCTTGCAGTCAACCAAATAAGGGTTTGGGAACATTGTGACCGGAACAGTCACAATACGCCCCCATGTGATTCACACGGGTGAAACAAGTGTGGATCACAAACACTCAAACAAGCAACGCACTGAAAACACAAAGAATTACACTATTACATAAATAAACCCTGGAAGACATATATACATACACACTTGTCAAATTTTCACACATTCTCACTCTCTCGAATGTCTTATTGTGTCCATTTCCTAGCCTCACTGATTTCTCTCAAGTGTCTTAGGTCTACCACTTCATTTTCTTCGTCTCATCATGAGACCCTATCGCTTCACAAGCCATGGTATTTGCCTGCACAGGCCTTATCATACCATCTATCCATCTAACACTCGATGCCACTTTGCTGGTTAGCATTCTTCGTCACATCTCTTGAGTTTTGTCATGCCATCACGTTATGTTGACTGATTCTCTAAGAGTCCATGCCATATTATTTTACAGAGTGATATCTACGGAGATTCCTAATATTATGTGTACTGACAGACTTACCATCCTGGTCCGTTAAACTATAGGCACACTCACCAATACGTTTAACCACCTTAAAAGGCCCCTGAAATAGATGAAAAAACTTCCCTATCTCCTTATCTACAGCTGAAGACGGATATGGAACCCTCAGAAGCACCTGATCGCCTACTTCAAAAGAATCAAACTTTACCCGCTTCTGCTGGCGCCTACGCTTATTCCCTGCCTTGATTAAGTTGTCCCTAGCCAGCTGGATACAAACATCCTTCCCAATCTCCTCTCCCGTGACCAAACCTAGCATTCTAGCAAGCTCATTGGTAGGCTTCCTACCATACTGAATTTCATAGGGGGTGCATTTTACACTCTCATGGAACGTACTATTGAACCATCGTTCAATATCTCCTAACTTGGAGAACCACGCATTGTGGCGATTGCTCACATAGGTGCGAAATACTCTCCCTAATTCTCTCATAACTCGTTCGGACAAATTCCCTTGAGGATATCGAATAGATGAGAATATGTGCTTGATACCCAATTCACTCAACTTGGTTTTCCAGATCTTTGAGGTGAATTGACTACCGTGGTCTGATAGTATCCTGAGAGGCACCCCAAACTCAGGTACATACTTATCAGTGATCTGTAGGACACAACCCTTCCCGGTCGCTTTTCTCAGGGGATACAGTTTGACGAGTTTACTGAATGCGTCAACAACCACGAAGATATACTGATATCCAAACTGAGCTTTAACCAATGGACCATACAGATCGACACAGAGTAAATCCCTTGGTTTTTCTGTGATCACCATTTGCCGAGGTCCCTCAAGAAACCTCGTTGGGCATTTACACCGTTGACACGAGTCACAACTTGCCAGAACTTTCCTAATCTGCCTTCCCATGTTCTTCCAAATGAAATGCTGCTGAACAGCAAAAAGAACCTTGCTTGATCCAAAATGCCCTAAAGCCTTGTGATGATACCAAATCATCGTTACCTGCAATGAGCTTGGCACACACACTCTCCAGGCACCTTCATGGCACAGCCTAGCCAAGAAACCACACTCCAACTTGTACCAATACTTTCCAACCTTAATTCTACTATCCACATCCATACCTCTCAACTGAGTCAAGATATCACCTAAGACCTCATCCTTCTCCTGCTCTACAAGCAGATTCCTTAAGCAGCGTATCTCATAATCACACTCGCTTACCTTGGTTACGCAGATAACAACACCTTCCTGTACCTCCAGTACCTGATGACCCTCATCACCCCCAATGTTTCTACTCATGAAGTCAGCCACAATGTTCTCAGTACCCTTAATATGCCTTACCTCAAAGTTATATTCACTTATAGCCAATATCCACCTTGACATCCTGTTCGAAGTGAGCTTGCAGGATCCAATAAAAAGTAATGCATGATGGTCAGTCAGTATCTGCAACTTACTGCCCAACACATAACTCCTAAACTTCCCTAGAGAGTATACGATTGCTAACATCTCTATTTCAGTAATTGTATATCTCTTCTCCGCCATGCTTAGCCCTCTGCTTGCTAATGAGACAATCCCTAGATTGCCCTCACTATCCTCCTGACACAAAATGCCTGAGATGCCTTGCATGCTCGCATCAGTCATCAAAATGTAGGGACAATCCAGACGAGGATACCTAAGCATGACAGTCTCTACAAAGCCTCTCTTCAACTCCTTAAAAGCCTCATCGTGCACCTGGGTCCATACCCACTTAGTACCCTGCTTCAGCAATTCCCTAAACGGTTCTACAAGACAGGAATATTTAACTACGAATCTACGAAAATAATTGAAAACCCCTAATATTGACCTCAATTGTTTGGCGTTACGTGGTGTAGCAGTGTTGTGAATCTTGTCTAATCGTGACTGTTCGGGAGACACCCCTTGTGTTGTGATAGTATGCCCTAAAAATGTGATTGATGTTGTGCAAAACAGAGACTTCTTAAGTTTAATTGTAAATCCCCCGTCCCTTAATTTCCCCAAAACAATGTCTAAGTGATCCAGGTGTTCCTTTAATGTGTAAGATGCAACAATTAAATCATCTATGTACATTGTCACAAACTCGTGTGTGTCCCTCCCTAACACTAGATTTAAGGCCCTAATCAACGCTGAACTGCTGGTCTTTGTTCCGAAAGGAACGACCCTGAATTGGTACAAACCACTCTTAAAGCTAAACGCAGTCAACTTCCTGTCCTGTTCTCTCAACGGTACCTGCCAAAATGATGCACTCAGATCCATAGTGGAAAACCATTGCTTACCATTGAATTTCTGAACCAGTTCCTCAACACATTCTGGCCTCTGTTGGTCCCCAGATATCCTACAATTGAGCTGCCTGGCATCAATACACAACCTGACCGAGCCATCACTCTTCCCAACCACAACTAAGGGATTCAGATATGCACTAGTTGAAGGCTCAATAATACCCTGATTCAGCATAATGCCTATTTCTTTCTCCACAGCATCAGCAAATTTGTGAGGTATCGGGTACTTGGGTCCTGAAAATGGAGAATGATCTACAATTTCGAACTGATGCGTATAGACATGTGTTAGCCCTGGCTTGTCACTGAAAACTTCTTGGTTTAGCTCTAAAACCTCTAACAACTTATCCCTCTCCTCAACACTTAAACCACTCTTATCCACAGCCTGCTGGAGTTGATCACACTTATCACCCTCCACAGCAATGTGACATAAATCCACAACTTCCTCCTCATCGTCAGCCTTACCTTCTGCCATATCCCCTACAGTGACCTCAGTAACACATGCCTTTACTGTCTTATCTACACTCTTGCATTTCATTCTCATCTCCTGACTTATATTCCCCCTCACAAAGTTGATGACACCCCGGTCAAAATCAATAACAGCACTATGCTCGTTAAGCCAGTCTATCCCCAAAATCATTTCATAAATTAGGTTAGGAATTACCAAGCAAGTCTTGTGGTCAACTTCATTACCAAACCTCATGGGCAACAATACCTGCTTTCCCACTCTTTGGGATTTATTACCAACAGCAGTTACCACATATGTCGACTTAACTGGAATTTCTTCCAACTTACCACCGTCCTTGATTAAAGTATCATAAAATCCCTTACTGATGACACTTCTCTCACTCCCCGAATCCACCAATGCCTGCACTCTCTTACCTAGTATGCTCAACTCAACAGTTGACATAAAAGCCTCCTTCTCCCCGATACATGAGAACTCCTGCTGGTCAGCTAGCAGATCCTCCCGACTCATAGGCATAAAATCCTCCTCACCCACAATAACACACTGCTTGACTTCATTTCTTACGGACTGCCTGACTGACCTCCCTGCACAGCCCGTTCGGAGTTTAAAGCTCCTTGACCACCTTGTTCTTGTCTCCTCTGGTTCACCTGTACTCTTTCGTTACCACCTTCCTGACGCCCCCCACCTCTCTGATAGTTACCTTCCTGTCGCTGTGAATTATCCTGACGCCCCCCACCTCTCTGATAGTTTTCCTGCCTCTGCTGATAATCTCTTTGCTCCTGATTAAATCTACCCCTATTAAACTCCTGATTATTCCCCCTATTGCCCCTAAATTCCTGTTTGACCTCTGGCCTCTCCATGTGCTGCTTGCCTAAAACGTCAAAGCTCGTAAGAAGCTCTTCCAACTCTTCTACCGTCCTTACCTTCTGCATACAAGCTGCCTCCTGAATTCTAGGTGGGAAGTGCCTCAACATGACCCTAACCACATCACTGTCAGAGGTCAGCCCATCCAAATTCTTCCAAATAAGTACATGTGCCAAAAAATATTCTGTCAGGGATACCCCTTCTCTCTCCTTATATTTCCCAAAAGTTAATTTTTCCCTTTCCCTGGACTGTACCCCCTCCCCCCAGAACTTAGCTTTGAATTTATCCCTGAATTCCCTTAAACTATTCATGTTAGGCCTGTATATTTGGAACCATGCTTTCACATCCCCTTGAAATGAGTTAGACAAGATCTCCAACACTGTTTCCCATTCGACAACCCCGTCTTCTAGATCCTTGCTGAATTTCTTCTCAATGGTTTTTAAAAACTCCATAGGGTTGAACTGCCTTGAGTTAAATTGTGGCAGACCAGGGTCCCTGAGTAGCAAACTAGATGGCATCACAACCCTTTGACTCATCGGTCGCTCTTTCAACTCTCTCCTGACCTTTATCAGCTCTTCCTGCAGCTTTTCGTTTTTCTCGGTCAATGCCACCTGCTTCCCTCTCAGACCCTCAATCTCTCCCAACTTATTTTCAACGGCACCTACTCTATCTAAATATTCCCTCTTATTCCCACTTACAGTGTTGCATATCTCATCACACTTTCCCTTTACATTCTGTACTTCTGCCCTTGAACTAGCTATCTCTGACTTAATTTTCGTTATTTCCACATCTTGCTGGTTCTGATGGCCTTCCATTCCTTCTAGCCTACTTGTGATCCCAGCCTGATTCCCCTGCATTTCTGCCCTGATTTCCTCTCCCTGTTTGCTAATTTTCCCACTTAATTCCAGGTTCATACTCTCCATTCTACTATTAAGGACAGACTTATGGTCCCGTATTTCTTTGCTGAGACTCTCTATCCTTGTGTTCGTGGCCCTGTTGCTCTCCTGAATTTCCTTACTTACAAATTCCTTCACTTCTACTATCTGTTTGGTCACTGACTCTACCTTCTCATTTACAGA
This sequence comes from Meconema thalassinum, assembly GCA_946902985.2. NCBI lineage: Eukaryota > Metazoa > Arthropoda > Insecta > Orthoptera > Tettigoniidae > Meconema > Meconema thalassinum. The sequence continues at coordinate 224,580,425 of OX336391.1, forward strand.
GCCTACCTGCTCCTTAATTTCCTTACTCATAGATTCTCCTTGCTTCTTAATCTCTTTTATTTCACTCAGTAGCATTTGGATCAAACTATCGTTCATAACCCCCCCATTTACATTTAAGTTACTACCTTCAGCGATCAGCTGCGACTCAGTAGTAACAATGGTAACATATGTTCCCACTGTCTTTTCCACATCTTCCTCACTGCCACTTCCCCCAGTTTCCTGATTACCTGACATTTTACTGTTTGATTTACACACAACCCTTGACCTTAATTCTAAATTGTCTGATGTGGACATACCCCTTAAAACAAAACAAATTACTGTGAACCCTAATACTCCTAAGGTGTCTATCGGCTGTGTGCATATGTGCCCTAATGATACCTGCTAGGTTTCCCTACTCTTGCCCCACGTTGAGGTGCTATGTTGTAACTTTTTACCAGCCCTTCTTGGGCGACTGATTTAAAACTTCCCAAAATCATCCTCCTATTTTTGATCGGAAGTACTTCATCATATACCACACAATTGAAATGGCAGGGTCGTGGAGTGTTGGACACACATTTGGTCAACCTAACTGGTATCATTTGGGCGTTCAACTATTAGGTGTAATTCCCTATAAAGAAAACTAATTATAACCTTCAAAATATGTGTATTAATATCAACTTTAAACATATGGCGGGGACTCTCGTCGAACAGACTATGGTTTACTATCTTCTCTCCTCGGCAATGACGAAAACATGTGACCCAAAATGAATGTTGGAATATAAAGATGTTTGTTACTCACTCATCGACGATCTAGCAGATAATCTACGAGACATGCTCGATAGATCAGTTCTCCCCAGCATTTCTAAGATTTTCCACACGTGGTTTGAGGTTAGAGATGTTTACTGGTTTACATAGCCACATCTCTGCGAGAGAAATGAATGTGCTTCCGTACCCAACTTGAATTGTGCTAACAGAGATAACATCGTTGTGATATGTAGCCGTTTCGAGTACATTCACAAGCCATGCTTTCAACAAAACTGTTTCTCCAAATAGGCCTACGCCAAATTACGAGAACGCGACCTTTCCAATCAGACGCTACAATAGAAGTGAAGCCCCGCTATACACGAAAATCCCACCTCTCATCTTGTAAACACATGTTTTCGTCTTTCTCCGCCAGGGTCATGATACCCTCCAACCCATACAAAATACACCAATAATCTCGAACCCATGTATATTTCTTACAACTCGTGGCGCGAAACTCTTCTCTGACGTCAGAACCTTACACAATTTACACAAAGCTTTCTTCAAGACAAGGGAAGTTATTCTCGGCCCAATCTAAATTTGGCCTAGAGTTTCCTGCTGTTGCAACATCTTGTAGCTTACCTACACAATCCGCTGTCTTGTATACTGACATCTCCCATACAAATTAAATGAAATATTCCTGACTGAGTCCCCGAGATACACAAGATATATATATACTAAATAAAATGAAATTCTACAACCTAAATGATGATGATGAACAAGAAAAGAAATGGTATGAACAAATTACCCTAACCTGACTTCTCTTGCAGTCAACCAAATAAGGGTTTGGGAACATTGTGACCGGAACAGTCACAGTCTGTCCGTCTGTCTGTCTGTCTGTCTGTCTGTCTGTCCTTCTGTCTGTCTGTCTGGCTGTGTGTGTGTCCCCCCCTATCAACTCCTAAACGGCTGGAGCAATCGAAACAAAATTTGGTAGGATTAAAGATCTATACCTGAATATCTCACGGCCATATTTGAAAATGATGTCAGTGCTACCAACTGCAAAAAAATCGCAATTGAAATTTGAGCTCCATGATGTATATCTTGGAAGGTATGAATGGGAGCTATTTCAAAATTGGCACACGTATAGATAATAATATTGCAGTTTAATTTCCAGGAGTCCATACATGGCAGTGTTGCCAAAATGATTATAAGCCTGCTGATAAGTCCAATTTTTAAATGCATATAACTTCTACACTATCAATTGGAATTCAACCAAATTTCGTATGTTGTATGTGTACATAACCAGATATGACTGAGCGTATTCTTACGACCCACCAGGGCTGCCAACTGTTAATATATGCTCCTAATTTATTTAATCCAAATACAAATATATCAGAAAGTTTGCAAGCCAACAGCTTTAAACTATGCACATGTATAGTACCTGACATTCTATATTAATTTGGAGTAACTTATATACGTCAGTGCTACCAACATGATTCTAAGCCTGCTGACAGGTCCAACTTTAAATACATGCAACTTCCATACTATCAATTGGATTTCAACCAAATTTCGTATGTGCTATGTGTACCACAACAGCTATGACTATGCGTATTCTAAGGAGCAACCAGGGCTGCCAACTGTTAATATGTGCTGTCCCTATTTTTGTTACCCTATTATCAATATATCAGAAAGTATGCAAGCCAATAGCTCTAAACTTTGCACACGTATAGTACCTGGCATTCTAGACGAATTTGGAGTAACTAATATACGTCAGTTCTGCCAACATGATTCTAAGCCTGCTGATAGGTCAAATTTTAAAATGCATGTAACTTCTATACTAACTAATGGATTTCATTCAAAATTGGCACAACAATAGATCATATTATTTCAGATTATTTCTGACCAATACATGCATGACATTGTTGCCAACATGATTTTACGCGCGCTGTTAGATCCAATGTTTAACTGCATGTAACGTCCATGCTATCCAGTGGACTTCAACCAAATTTTGTATTTAGTACCGTAAGAGACGGAACTAAGAATATATTCAGTCATCAGGGCTGCCAACTGTAGTGCTCTATTAGGATACATTTTGCCAGGTATACAGTATTTCGAACTAATTGGAAATTTCGATATTAGCAACTTAATTTCGTCATTATTCTAGATAGGTTCATATTCTGTAGAATAATCATTGGCACGAAAAGTAGGCTGTATAGTTCTTAACGGAACTTCTTGTTATTTATGTGCTATTACATGAAGATCATTGTACACGTGTGGTGTTTAAAAAACTTAAATCGCATGATTAGGACACAAGAAGTAAAAGCGAGATTTTAAAATTTCGCACAGCTGCCATCTTGTGGTTATGAAAACAATTGAAATAAATTAGATACCAGTGGATTAACATTAATTTTGTATAAGCGTTTACCGTAAAAAGTTTCACTGCACTCAGATGGTTTTACTTTTAGCGTGTAGCTTTTAGTGCCGGGAATGTCCGAGGACAGGTAACTCGCCAGAGTTAGTAGCTGCTTCTATGCGGACACCCATGGGGTGAGCTACAAGTACCGTCGCGTGTGGAGTGTTGTCTGTGGAGGAAAGTGTGATTGTAAGGACGAGGAGATGGAAGGTAGAGGCTGTGGCCTATAGTTAGGGACCAACCCCGGCATTTGCCTGGAAGGAAGATGGGAAACCAAAGAAAACTTTCTTCAAGGTTGCCGCCGGGGGGATTCGAACCTCCTGCCTGCAGCCACGCCGTAACAACCACGGCTAACTAACCCGGTACTCGGATGGTTAAATCGCGAGAAACGTCCATTTAAATATTTTATTTCGCGTCACCGCCATGTTTGATTTGTGCTCACCAGGTTATTGAAAGTCCTATAGGTGAACTTATGTTCATAGCCTCTATGAACATTAAAACAGTCAGTTTGATTGCTGTAAAAGATTCGATGATACTGAGAACCGTCTAAATATTTCGGATGGTTGCCATCTTGGATTGTTATATGTATAGGCCATAGAGTTGCGAACCATTGAAGGAAAATTATTGCGCAGCTTCATTATTCAAACTTTCACTTCGATCGCATGATTACGACACAAGAAATAAAAACTTAATATTAAAATTTCGTTCAGCCGCCATCTTGAGGTTATGTAAACAATTGAACTAAATTAGATGCCAGTCCATTAGTATGTGAATAAATATCAACTGTGCCATATTTTACTGCGCTCAGATGGTTAAATCGCGAGAAAAGTCTATCAAAATGTTCCAACTTCGCTTGGCCACCATGTTCGTTTTGTAATCTACAGGTTTTTGAAAAGTTACATAGATGAACTTGTAGTAGTGCCCTTTATCACCGTACAGAATTTCAGGGCGATATCAGTAATAGTTTCGGAGATATAGAATGCCGGTGAAATATTTCGCACAGCCGCCATATTGCTGCGCCTCACCAATTGTTGCGCCTCCACCAAGTCTTGAGTCCCCACCTGATGGCAGGGACTTAAGCCGTAGGCCGATCAGGGGTTCTTCAAGATCAAGTACCAGGATCGTTATCGTGTCCTACCGATAGCTTCTGATAGCGATTACAGCACACCCTTATACACAAGGAAACGGGAGTGGGAGGAGATTCAGGAATCAGGGAGTGCTCCCCAACAAAAGAGATTCAAGGCTTCACTCCCAGTTTATTCCTTTAAGGGAGTAAAGGAAGCCGCTACATGGATACAAGGATTGAATGGGTAATTCAATCCTGAAAGGAAAATAGAAATATTGGTCCTCACCTGATTTCCCAGCTGGTGCTCTCAAGTACCGTCTCAACTCCGTGCCCCTTGGTCAAAGAGCGTTCGACCCAACTTGCCCGATCTCCCGATCGGCAGGCAAACGATCTGTCACTCTCAGACTTCCATCTCTGCCGTGCCTGACTGAACCCTCACCCCTAAGTCCGCAGCTTTTTAGCCAATTTTTCACATCTTGCAAAAATGAGGAAAAAGTAGACTTATGAGATCGATCCGGGAAAATGTGTGTCTGTCTGTCTGTCTGTCTGTCTGTGTGTGTGTCCCCCCCCCCTATCAACTCCTAAACGGCTGCAGCAATCAAAACCAAATTTAGTATGAGTAAAGATGTGCACCGGAATATCTCACGTCCATATTTGAAAATGATATCAGTGCTACCAACTGCTGAAAAAACGCACTAGAAATTTGAGCTCCATGTTGGATATCTCGCAAGGTATGCATGGGAGCTATTCCAAAATTGGTACACATGCAGATAATACTATTTCAGTTTAATTTCCAGGAGGCCAACAATGACAGTGTTGCCAAAATAATTTTAAGCCTTCTGATACGTCCAATGTTTAAATGCATATAACTTCTACACTATCAATTGGATTTCAACCAAATTTTGTATGTAATATCTGTACATAAACAGATATGATTGAGCGTATTCTTAAGAGCCACCAGGGATGCCAACTGTTAATAATTGCTGTCTCTATTTTTTTATCCAAATACCAATATATCAGAAAGTATGCAAGCCAACAGCTTTAAACTATGCACACGTATATTCTGACATTTTAGATTAATTTGGAGTAACTTATATACGTCAGTTCTACCAACATGATTATAAGCCTGCTGATAGTACCAATTTTTAAATACATGTAACTTCTATACTATCAGTTCGATTTCAACCAAATTTCGTATGTGCTATATGTACCATAACAGATATGACTGTAAGTATTGTTAAGAGCAATCAGGGCTGCCAACTGTTAATAAATGCTGTCTATATTCTTTTTACCCTGATATCAATATATCAGAAAGTATGCAAGACAACAGCTCTATACTTTGCACACGTATAGCACCTGACATTGTGGATTAATTTGGAGTAATTAATACAAGGCAGTGCTGCCAACATGATTCTATGCCTGCTGATATGTCCAATTTTAAAATACATGTAACTTCTATACTAACAAATGGATTTCATCCAAAATTGGCACAAGAAGATATCATAATATTTCAGATTATTTCTGACCAGCACACGCATGGTATTGTTGGCAACATGCTTTTACGCGTGCTGATAGATCCAGTGTCTAACTGCATGTAACGTCCTTTGGACTTCAACCTAATTTTGTATTCTGTACCTTAAGAGATGGAACTAACAATATATTCAGTCACCAGGGCTGCCAACCGTAGTGCTCTATTAGGCTACATTATACCAGGTATATTTTGAACTAATTTGATATTTCGATATTACAAACTTAATTTTGTCATTATTCTAGGTAGGTTCATATACTGTAGAATAATCATTGGCATGAAAAGTAGGCTGTATAGTTCTTCACGGAACTTCTTGTTATAATACGGCAGCATGGATGTTGCTGACCAGGTTGAACTGAGGTTGAATGTCCGGTACGGTTTCGCCTTGAACCGACACCGGGACATAACAATATTGAGGTTATGTAAACAATTGAACTAAATTAGATGCCAGTGCATTACAATGTGTATAAACATTTGCTGTACCGAGTTTCATTGCGTTTGGATGGTTAAATCGCGTGAAAAGTATATTTAAAAGTTTCAATTTCGCTTGGCCGCCATGTTGGTTTTGCAGTTATCAGGTTTTTGAAAGTCTCATAGTTGAACTTCTATTAGTGCCTTTTATCACCGTACAAAATGTCAGTGTGATATCGGTAACAGTTTCGGAGATATTGAATTCTGGTGAAATATTTCGCACAGCTGCCATGTTGTATTGATGAGACGTAATAAAATGTGAAGGCCACGATCGTGGTCGTCCAAAATGGTACTATGATTTTTTTTTTTTTTTTCATAAAATGAGAATAGGCTAATAATCACAGGATCTACAAATTATTTACATGTGATAAACAATTATTTCCTGCTGATGAGAACCACATTAATGGTGATCAATCTTTGAGAGTTTACACTCTTGTCTGATGTCACTGAAAGCGACAGTTTTGTACGAGAACAAGTCTCAGGTGACCCCAAGGCACCGGACTCAATTATCAAGACAGTAATAATGGATATTAATCATGTACTATCTTATCTTCTTCTATCCTAGACTTTAACTAATTTGTATAGTTTAGGATACCGTCTCCTGTTCCCTTATATTTGTTTCACATGAGTCTTTGTCCTGTTTCCCATCTGCCCCTTGCCTATCCCACATTGCCCTGATGTCATTAACAAGTTTCGTAATGAGACTCCAGACGCACAGGTCCTGGGTTCTATTCCCGGCTCTGCCAAGAAATTTAATTCTGCTCTGGGTGTTAGAGGCAAAGTTGACAAGACATGGGTTCGATTCCCAGCTCAACTGTCCTAGAAGTGATTTTCCGTGATTTTCCATTTCAAACCTAGGCAAATGCCGGGAGGGTTACTGTCGCATCTTCAGACCCATGGCACACAATGTGCACCTTCTCTTTTTTTTTATCAGAGTTGGTATTATGCATATTCTGACCCGCATTTCTACCCCTCTTTTATACAGAGTCGGGAGGTGAGGAGAGATGAGTTTTCTATGTTACGGATGATTTTTACGACCGGATGACCTTTCCGATGTGTGTTAATTAGAGGCGTTAGAAGAACGAATGAAGATGAGTGAAATCAGTCAAGAAGCTTGAAGGAAGCGATCGTGGCCTATTAAAGGGTACCTCTTGAGTGTCACCAGAAGTTGAAATTGTATAACCACGGAAAATCTTTCCAAAGACCGCCGTTGGTGGTGTTCAAAATCACTCGTTTTGTCACTCCGGAGATAGCCTAGTCTTATGCACTTGCGACTTAGTGCTTGCAACAACCCCGGTCGATATTATGACCTGAAATTTTAACATTTTATTTAAGAGCATGTTCTTTATCATCAAATATTTGTTATTTGTGCACATAATTTAATAAATATAAAACGGGAAGGGGAAATCTGTGGTGCAAATGTTGTCTTGGGTCTGAAGAGGTTAAGACCACGGCCGCCTCCTTCCATCTCCTATCCTCAATTACAAATACACACAACTACAACCTTCACATGACACTTCCACGCCCAAGTACGCGTGGCTACATTATCACGATGTCGCAATGTCCCTAAATGAATCAGCAACCATTTCAACTACTGTATATCATAGGAGACGACTTCCTGGCGTAGTGGCTAGTATTCTTAGTTGTCACCCCGTAGATCCGGGTTCGATTCCCGGCTCTGCCAAGAAATTTTATTCTGATCTCAGGGCTGGACGGAATCCATTCAGCCTCGTGAGGCAAAACTGAGAAGAGGTGTCTTCGATCCCCATCTCAGCCATCCTGTAAGTGGTTTTCCGTGCATTCCCACTTCTACTCCAGGCGAAAGCTGGGATGGTTCCAAACTTAAGGCCACGGCAGCCTCCTTCCCAATCCTCATCTGAATTACAAATACTCAAACTAATAGAGCCATCACAATAGGACAGGTTATGAGACTAAATTCCACACTCACTCAAGCACACGGGGCTAAATGAACAACATGTCCAAAACCCTCAATTGAAACAACAACAACAACAATTAAATGATAGGAAACATTTGTTCTTGAAATTCTCCCCCAATTAGCAGTAGCGAAATATGGAGTTAGAAGCACTTGGTCGTCCCTCAATGAACGTCACAATTCTACAAATAGCTGCCTGGCGTCCTTCATGACGTCTCTTGAAGACGCGGTCCTGCTGACAGTCTCACTGTGCCGCTTTATAATTAATAACTTCCTCAGCCTGATTTATGGGCAGCATATTCCTCATGTTGAGCTGTGACACGTTCCACGTACTGCAATGCTTTTCAATGTTTATAAGAATTTAATGTGGTTGATGGTTCCTCATTTAGAGGCTGCGACAACGCAGTCATGTAGCCCTGTGTACTTTGGGTGTGTGAAGTCTGATAACTGGTGTTAATTGTGATGGCTGTATTAGTGTGTGTTATCTGGAATTCAGGTAAGGACTGCAGACGATCAATTTCAAGTAGTTACTACTTTTTCTAACAAATTTTACCGTCGACGACACCTAGCTGTGAACTTGACTGCTAGATGCCACCGCAACTGGCACCTGGTGGTGAACGTTGGAATTTAATAGAGCGTTAATCAAATCTGAGCTACAAATTTAGCTTCACACAAGTGTAGTTAGTGGAAGGTTACATGCCATAAATCTATGACATGGGCCCGCCGGCTTTACTTCCTCTCCGAAGGAAGGCATACTGAGGGATTTTAAACGCTCTTAAAAAATACTACGGCTTCGGCCGGGTTTGAACCCGCGATCTTGGGCATAGAAGCTCAGCATGCTACCAACTACGCCACCGAAGCCGCCATAATTTATGAAATATAGGCCTATCTCTCTAGGATATCTTCGTAATCAGCGCCATGCACTCGGGGTGTGTGTTCAATTTGTCAGATAACCAGTGTTTCTGTGGTGACATTGTTGTTGTTTCATTGAAGAGGCTTGGACATCTTGTTCATTTAGCTCCGGGTACTTGGGTGTGTATAGAATTTGCCTGATAGCCTGTGTTATTTTGATGGCAGCATTAGTGTGCATATTTGTAATTCAGGTGAGAATTAGTAATGAGACGGCCGTGGACTTAAGTTAGGAACCATCCTGGCATTCGCCTGGAGTGGAAGTGGTGAAACGACGATAAACCACTTTTAAGATGGTTGGGGTAGGAATCGAATCCACCCCTTCCCATTTCTGCTTCACAAGGCTGAGTGTACCCGGTTCTAACTCTCAGACCAGTAATACATTTTTGGCACAGCCGGGAATCGAACCCGGACCTCCATGGGACGACAGCCAATAATGCTAGCCATTACACCACGAGGTGCTCTGTAGTTATGTAACTGTAATTATTAGGGACGTGAATGGGATAGATGCCCCGGGACTTTAAATTAGGTAGTATCCCAGCATTTGCCTGGAGTAAAAGTGTGAAACCACTTCTAGAATTTATTTTATCGCTTATCCTCCCAGCTCAGCTTTTCTCAAGGACTCTGTGCGTGGGATCATTCCTCTACCGCCTCAAGGACAGAGTTTGGAGCTGAACACACTTTGTCAGCAGATACAACTAGGGATGGCGACAGGTGACTGCTAACTTGGGTCTTATTAAGGGAGAGTCAGGGATGGGATTTTGGAAGGAGATCAGCCGTGGACCTGTTGAAAGGAACCATCCCAGCATTTGCCTGGGGGTGAAAATGTGGAACCCTGGAGAAAACGGTTTTTCGTGGTTTCCCATTTTCACCCCCATGCAAATATTTGGAGGTTCCTTTCAACAGGTACACGGACGACCTCCTTCAAAAATCCTATCCCTGACCTAGCTCCAAGTTAGCGGTCGCCTGTGCGATCGGCCTGTCACCATCCCCATTTGTATCTGCTGGCAAAGTGTGTTCAGCTCCCAGATACTGTCTTGTGGCGGTAGAGGAATGATCCCCCGCAGAGTCCGTTGGAGAAGCCGAGCTTGGAGGATAAGCGATATAATAATAATAAGATAATAATAATAATAATAATAATAATAATAATAATAAAATAACGTAATCAGAAAACGCCGAGCACAGTTTTATACACACATTTACAGGATGGTAAACTTCAGAACGCCGAAGAAATTGCTCAACGTTATAACACAGAGTAGGTGTGGCACGGAGAGGCTGACAGAGGTCCAGAGGGACCTACAACAGGTCAACATAGGAAATCTCGAGGACTGCACTGAGTGCCGCAATAAAATGAAAAATGTTAAGTTTGAGCATAGACATCACGACAGCCTGGAAGAAAATGGACAGCTGAGTGGAAGAAGGAGCATTCTGAGAGGATGAAGAGATTTTGGGAAGAGAAGCGGGAAAACGCAAGAAGAGGTAATCATGTATTCAAGTTCATTTGCTCTCCTAAATGGGAGCAATCGATTAAATAAATATAATAATACATATAATATAATACTAATAATATTGATTTTACGTCCCTTGTAACTATTGCTGCTGTTAGCGACGCTGCCGGGATGCCGGAATTTGGCCACGACGGCTTCTTTAACCAGCCAGTAAATTTACTGACACGGCTTTCTCGCATTTGTGCACCCTCAAATGCAAATGGCTGCGCCAGGATTCGATCCTACAACCTTGAGCATATCAAGCGAGCGGTGTTGGCGATTTGCAACAGCTAATCATCCGAGTTGATCTTTCTGATCTTGTCATTCCATCTGGTTTTCTTTTTAAGTATTTCATTAAGCTGTAATATCATGTAAGTGTGCACCATATCATAGGATAAATAATAATAATAATAATAATAATAATAATAAAAATTCCATTGCATGATCCTTTCACGCCACTTGCCCCTGGCCAAGTTCTGTTTCTTCCGCTGAAATCATCCTACCTTCCGTTCCCCACCACTAACCTTGTGAAAACCCAAAAGCGAAGAACTTCTTATTTCTACTTGCAGAATGGTTGGTTCCTTAGTTTAGGGGCTGCGACAATGCGTTCATGTAGCCCCATGTAGGCCTACTTTGGTTGTGTGTAGAATTTGTCTGATAACCAGTGTTAATTGTGATGGCTGTATTAGTGTGTGTTATCTGTGATTAAGGTAGAAGGACTGCAGACGATGAATTTCTCAAATTGTTCCTACTTTTGCTACCAAATGCTACCGTCCACGACTCCTAGCAGCGGACTTGGCCAGTAGATGCCATCGCAGCCAGCACATGGCGACGAACGTTGGAACTAACATAGCGTTATCGCACAAACCTACACATTTTAGCTTCCGCAAGTGTAGTTAGTGGAAGGTTCTTTTTCATGCCATTAATCTATGACATGGGACCGCCGGCTTTACTTCCCCTCCGAAGGAAGGCATACTGAGGATTTGAACATAGAAGCTCAGCATGCTACCAACTACGCCACCGAAGCCGCCTACTTGCGGAATTTCCTGTAAACACCATGCCAAGCAGAACTTTGCCACTGCGCCACGCAGCCACTCACGTAACTAAGAGCTTGCGCTTTTATAGCAACGTATAGCTGAAGCTTCAGACCTATTTATAGTATGCATAGATGAACGAACAACACGTAACTTAGAGCTTGCGTATCGATATGACTGGGAAACAAGCCCCGGACCCAAGACATCATAAAACGTTAAATGTGTATAGTAACAATATGGCACATTATTCAGGAAGGGTTAACTATCTCTGTTCGCAATGTGTGAGGGACCAATGACCACCAAACACATGTAAATCAGTTCACAATCAGCTGAGGAATGCTCTGATGCTGACGTCACCTCTTCAAGGTCACCTTTGTGGAGCAAATGGCAATTAATAGCGAACTTCAAACCATGCAGAAACTCCAGCTGATAACTGATTAGGCAAAATGTACTGTACTTCCTTGGTACTTCAGAAGTTCATCTCGTGGCGTTTGTGTAGCATTCTTAGCTGTCACCTCTGAGGTCCGGCTTTGTTACCCGGCTCTGTCAAGGAATTTAATTCTGGTCTGATTGTGAGGGTCGGAACGGGGTGCACCCAGCCTATTAGACCGAAATGAGAAGTGGTTTTCCGTGGTTTCCCACTTCTACTCGAGGCAAATGTCGTGATGGTACCTAAGTTAAGGCCACGGCCACCTCCTTTCCAAACTCTAATAATAATAATAATAATAATAATAATAATAATAATAATAATAATATAGGTTTTATGTCCCTTTTAACTACTGCGGCTTTTAGATACAATGGGGTGCCGGAATTTTGCCCCAAAGGGGGTACGGCTCCCTTGCATTTGCGCACCCTCAAATACCAACTGACTGCATCAGGACTCGATCCTGCAATCTTGGACACATAAGCGAGAACTTTACCGCTGCGCCACGTAGCCAGTCTACCCAAATTCTTTCCCCAATTATAAATAAACACACTAGTACGGCCATCACAATGCCACAGGTTATTAGACAGATCTTACACACACATACACACATTTTTCCTGAAAAAGTAAATCGCGTTTAGTCATAGTTAGAATATATAAAACGTATTTTGAGGGAGACATCATAGATCTGTGTTACTCAACAACTGGGCCGCTTGGTGGTTTTGGTTGATTCATTTAGGGTTTTGCGACATCGTGGGCATGTAGCCCTGTGTACTTGGGTGTGTGGAATATTTCTAATAACCTGTGTCCTTGTGATGGCTGTAGTAGTGTGTGTATTTTGTCATTGGGTCTATGACACAAATGGGAGAGGGATGAGGTGACTGAAAAATGGCTTCTGATATTTCAACAATCAAACCCAGGACCTCTGGATCCAGAGTCTTAATGCGTACAGAAGGTGGAGGAAATCACCATCACTGCTCGGTACAATGAACAACTAAATATTCTCCTCTCAGCTTGCCTGTGCTAACTTCTCCCATCGTTCATTAATACCAGAAGCTCATATTACGCAGCTCGCTGGTGAAGTGAAGATAGAATTTACTGGCACAGTAACAGGACGTCCCGGGACAGTGTCGACTTTCTACCGAGAGTCCAATAACTTAACAACGCGTCAGTGTGAGGATCTGCGCTAATTCGAGAAGAGAAACCTCGTACAGTACTGCATGTTCCGAGTCTGCAGTATTTATTTATTTAGCGTATGGCAATAACAAAACTGAATTACAACATAATAAATACACAAAATTATTTTAACTAAGTCATTAAATTTATAATTATACATCTAAATATATATCTAAATTCTCTATCCAGTGAAAGGCTGCCTCTGTCACTTCATAGAAATCGTTAAGATTTCCAGGGTACGCTCGACGGCTGCAACTTGATATTATGTGTTGGATGGTCTGATGTTCACTGCCACAATCACATTGGGGAGATGGGACCTTTCCCCAGCGGTGAAGACTCTCGGCGCAGATGCCATGGCCTGTTCGAATCCTGTTAATTGTCTTCCATGCATGTCGCGGGAGTTCCATGCCTGGTGGCTTTGTGGTGGTTCTTATTAGAGTCTGATGTTCGACGTTATTAGTACTACTCCACATTTCCGACCACTTCTTGTTCATGTTAAAGCCCATTTCTTGTAACGATTCTGCCAATATTATGGATGGCCGCCTGGATTTTAATCTACTCCTTTTAAGCATAGGAACGTCAGAGTGAATTGGGAGCTGTGGATTTTTAATCAAGTTTTCATATTCCTTGAGAAGGGCATTCTGTCCTCGCAAATCAGGTGGAGCCATATGACTTAAAGGTGGTAGCCATTGTAGAGGAGTAGATCTGATGCAGCATTGACACTGGTTTGATGCAGCCTCCCTGTTCTGAGCTAATCGTTTCATCTCTACAAATCCACCACCACAACCTACATCCAAGGCAATCCATTTAATACAGTGGAACTTGGATATTTCGAACCTCAAGGGACCAGTAAAAGTTTCGAATTATCCAAAAATTCGAATTAAGAAAGTTCTTTGAAAATGGTAGAGAAAATATTCAAACTTTAAGTTTTCATCCAAGAACCTTTATTAAGCTGTATAGGCCCTAATGACTGTATCGTGAATAACCTCAAAAGTCAAATGATAAATTAAAACCAACTATTCACCTATATAACGACAGTAGTAATCCAGCAATCTAGTTAAGTCTTAGAGAAATCTACTGTTTTTCAAAGAAGTTTCAGAATTTTACCTGTTTCCTACAATTAAGTATCTCGACCATCACAGAAGAGTTTATCAAATTTAAGGAACTGAAAACAGAATCACTTCCGTCAATTCTACTTTAAACAAAAAGCCTATGTTCTGTGATGTGGTTTGTTGCTTGGGCTGCACTCGGAAGAGTTTTTTCGGGAACTTCCTCCACGAGTTCATCGCCAGATGGGTCGTCGCCATCTTGTCTTTCGGATCCAACTGTTTGGCTTCCGATCGGCTTTTTACACGTAAAAACTTCGAATTACCCAAAATATAATTCGAATTAACCACGATTTTTTAGCATTGATTGTATATAAAATGCTAGGTACCAAGAGAAAAAATCTAATTAAAGAAGACTTCGAATTATAGAAGTTCGATTTAGCCACGTTCCACTGCATAATGTAACCTTAGCCTACCCCTACAGTTATTGTCCTCAACTCTTCCTTCCGTGGATGGCGTGGTGGCGCAGCCGTCAAGCTGTTGGCCTCTCACCACGGCGGACCGGGTTCGCTTCCCGGTCAATGCATGTGAGATTTTCAAAGTGAAATACCATGTCATGTGGTTCGGATTCCACGTAAAAAGGAGGTCCCGTGGCTTATGATCTTGAGATTAACGGTCACGTTAAACTACAATCTTCCTTCCTTCTTCCTTCCGTATTTAAGTGTGCAAATCCTAGGTGCCTTAGTAACTTATGTGCCCTACCAATCTATCACTTCTCTTCATTAACACTCGCCAGAAACATCTCTCTTCCCCCGCTCCTCTTAATATTTCTTAATGTGATACTCCTATCAACCCATCTAATCTTCATCATTCTCCTATATGTATTTTTAGCCTATTATCATTCATGATAAAATAGGCTTATGAGATCACCTTTTGACCGTGCGTTTGTGCCCACGTAATAAAAACTAAACGGCCAAATATTTCAATGAAACTCGCTAAGTTTATACAGATACATCGTCCTACTTTGATCGTACCTTTCAAATTTTATTACGCTTCACCCATCCAACATGGCGGCCGCACGAAATATATAAGTGGCATTCTATATCTCCCCAACAATTATCGAAATCACCATGGGCACTACTAGAAGTTCACCTATGTGATTTTCAAAAATCTATTAAGTACGAAATCAACATGGCGAACAGGCGAAGTTGAAACATTTAAATGGCACGATAAATGTTTATACAAATTGTAATTCACTGACATCTAATTTAATTCAATTGTTTTCATAACCTCAAGATGGTGGCTGTGCAAATTTTTTTAAGCCTATTTTCATTTCTGAAAAAAAAAGAAGGATTATGAGATAACATTATGTCCGTGTGTGTGTGAGTGTTTGTGTGTATGTGAGGGCGTAAGTGTGTGTGTGTGTGTGTGTGTGTGTCCCTTATACCTTCTTAACAGCTGGAGCGATTTCAATGAAACTAAGAAAGGTCATAGCACCATTTTGGTCGACCCCGATAGTGCCCTTCAAATTTCAGTACGTCTCACCAATCCAACATGGCGGCTGTGCGAAATTTTTCACCAGCATTCTATATCTCCGAAACTATTACTGACATCACCCTGCAATTTTGTACGGTGATAAAGGGCACTACTAGAAGTTTACTTATGAGACTTTCGAAACATATTAACTACAAAACGAACATGGCGGCCAAGCGAAGTTGAAACCTTTAAATAGACTTTTCTCGCGTTGAACCATCCAAACCCAATGGAACTTGGTACAGCAAATGTGTATACACATTGTAATGCACTGGCATCTAATTTAGTTCAATTGTTTTCATAACTTCAAGATGGCGGCTGTGCGAATTTTTTAAATTAAGTTATCAGCCTATTTTCATTTCTGAAAAAAGAAGGATTATGAGATAACATTATGTCCGTGTGCGTGTGTTTGTGTGTATGTGAGGGCGTAAGTGTGTGCCCCCCCCCCCCCCCCCTAATACCTTCTTAACAGCTGGAGCGATTTCAATGAAACTAAGTAAGGTCATAGCACCATTTTGGTCGACCCCGATCGTGCCCTTCAAATTTCAGTACGTCTCACCAATCCAACATCGCGGCTGTGCGAAATTTTTCACCAGCATTCTATATCTGCGAAACTATTACTCATATCACCCTGAAATTTTGTACGGTGATAAAGAGCACTACTAGAAGTTTACTTATGAGACTTTCGAAACATATTAACTACAAAACGAACATGGCGGCCAAGCGAAGTTGAAACTTTTAAATAGACTTTTCTCGCGTTGAACCATCCAAACCCAATGAAACTTGGTACAGCAAATCTGTATACACATTGTAATGCACTGGCATCTAATTTAGTTCAATTGTTTACATAACCTCAAATTGCCGGCTATGCGAATTTTTAGGAATATTTTTTTTTTCTTGTGTCGTATACATGCAATCGAAGTGAAAGTTAGAATAATGAACCTACGCAATAATATTCATTTAATGGTGCATAACTCTATGGCCTATACATGCTGTATAACAATCCAACATGGCGACCATTCGAAATATTATACGGTTCTCAATATCTGCGAATCTATTGTAGCAATCAAAATGACGTTTTTATGTTCATAGAGGCTATGAACATAAGCTCATCTATATGACTTTCAATAACCTGGTGAGCACAAATCCAACATATCGGCAACGCGGAATATAAATGTTTAAATGGATGTTTCTCGCGATTTAACCATCCGAGTACAGTGAAACTTGGTACGGTAAATGCTTATATAAATGTCAATCCACTGGCATCTAATTTAGTTCAATTGTTTTCATAACCACAAAATGGCAGCGGTGAAAAATTTTAAAATTTCGTTTTTAGCCTATTTTCAATTTTGAACAAGATGTTCAGGAAAGAACATATAGCCTACTTTCTCCTAAATGCATGGGTATTGTTATAACTCTTTGTCCTTTTCAAGGAGTATGATTGAATGTTGGTTGTAGTAGCTTGTTGAAATACAACGTGCTAGAGGGATATTAAACATGAATATGAGGTGCCCTTTGCTAGTGCTACCTCTGTACCAAATTTCGTTCAATTCGGTTTCACCGTGTTTGAATTGATAGGGGGAATCGATTTGCACACATACGTGGCCACCATCTGCAAACTATTGGGCTGATGTTCTTGCAGTTTGGTCAGAATATGTTTCCTACATAAAGATATGGTGTTGCAAAATTTGGTAGAGACAAGATTATTAGGTTGGTCGTAATTACATTTTAGCTTTTAACATTTGGGTGGCCGCGATTACGTTTCCGTCAAGATGGCGGCGATATAAAACATGACACTGAGGTGCCCTTTGCTAGTGCTACCCCTGTACCAAATTTCGTTCATTCGGTTCCACCGTGTTTGAATTGATAAAGGGAATCGATTTTCACACAAAGATGGCCGCCATCCGCAAAATATTAGGCTAATGACCTATTAGTTTGGTCAAAGGATGCTCTCTCCATAAAGGTATGTTGTTGCTAAATTTGCTAGAGATAGGATGATTAGGCTAATCGTAATTTGATTTAAGCTTTGAACATTTGTGTGGCCGCCATTACGTTTCCGTCAAGATGGCGGCGATATAAAACATGACACTGAGGTGCCCTTTGCTAGTACCAAATTTGTACCAAATTTCGTTCATTCGGTTCCACCGTGTTCGAATTAATAGGGGGAATCAATTTTGACATAAAGATGACCGCCATCTGCAAACTATTAGGCTAATGACCTATTAGATTGGTCAAAGGATGCTCCCTCCATAAAGGTATGTTGTTGCAAAGTTTGGTAGAGATCGGATGGTTATGTTAGTCGTAATTTGATTTAAGCTTTACATTTGTGTGGCCGCCATTATGTTTCTGTCAATATGGCGGCGATATAAATCATGACACTGAGATGCCCTTTGCTAGTGCTATCTCTGTACCAAATTTCATTCCATTCGGTTTCACCGTGTTTGAATTAATAGGGGGAATCGATTTTGACACAAAGATGGCCGCCATCCGCAAACTATTAGGCGAATGACCTATTAGATTGGTCAAAGGATGCTCCCCTCATAAAGGTATGTTGTTGCAAAATTTGGTAGAGATCGCATGATTAGGTTAATCGTAATTTGATTTAAGCTTTGAACATTCGTGTGGCCGCCATTACGTTTCAGTCAAGATGGCGGCGATATAAAACATGACACTGAGGTGCCCTTTGCTAGTGCTACCTCTGTACCAAATTTCGTTCCATTCGGTTCCACCGTGTTCGAATTAATAGGAGGAATCAATTTTGACATAAAGATGGCCGCCATCCGCAAACTATTAGGCTAATATCGTATTAGATTGGTCAAAGGATGCTCCCTCCATAAAGGTATGTTGTTGCAAAGTTTGGTAGAGACTAGATTATTAGGTTGGTCGTAATTTAACTTAAGCTTTGAACATTTGTGTGGCCACCATTACGTTTCTGTCAATATGGCGGCGATATAAAATACGACACTGAGATGCCCTTTACTAGTGCTATCTCTGTACCAAATTTCGTTCCATTCGGTTTCACCGTGTTTGAATTAATAGGGGGAATTGATTTTCACACAAAGATGGCCGCCATCCGCAAACTATTAGGCTAATGACCTATTCATTTGGTCAAAGGATGCTTCCTCTATAAAGGTATGTTGTTGCAAAATTTGGTAGATATCGGATGATTAGGTTAATCGTAATTTGATTTAAGCTTTGAACATTTGTGTGGCCGCCATTACTTTTCCGTCAAGATGGCGGCGATATAAAACATGACACTGAGGTGCCTTTTGTTAGTACTACCTCTGTACCAAATTTCGTTCCATTCGGTTGCACCGTGTTCGAATTAATAGGGGGAATCGATTTTCACACAAAGATGGCCGCCATCCGCAAACTATTACGCTGATGACCTATTAGTTTGGTCAAAGGATGCTCCCTCCATAAAGGTGTGTTGTTGCAAAATTTGGTAGAGATCGGATGATTAGGTTAGTCGTAATGTGATTTAAGCTTTGAACATTTGTGTGGCCGCCATTACGTTTCCGTCAAGATGGCGGCGATATAAAACATGACACTGAGGTGTCCTTTGCTAGTGCTACCTTTGTACCAAATTTCGTTCAATTCGCATTCACCGTGTTCGAATTGATAGGGGGGGGGGGGGACAGACATTCAGAGTACACACACTCACACACACACACACACACATACTCACACACACACATGCACACACACAGACAGACAGACACACTTTTTTCGCCCTGTGTTGATCTCATAAGTCTACTTTCATTTTTTGCAAAAATCGAAAGTAGGCTAAAAGATAGGCTTATGAGATCTTCTTTTGTCCGTGTGTGTATGTGTGTGTGTGTGTCCCTAATAAATTCTAAACGGCTGGAGCGATTTCAATGAAACTCGGTAAGTTCATAGCACTATTCCAGGCGACCCCGACCGTGACCTTCAAATTTCGTTAGGTCTCACCAATCCAACATGGCGGCTGTGCGAAATATTTCACCAGCATTCAATATCTCCGAAACTATTACGGTGATAAAGGGAACTACTAGAAGTTCAGCTATGTGAGTTTTGAAATACTGGTAACTACCAAACCAACATGGCGGCCAAACGAATTTGCGACTTTTAAATAGACGTTTCTCGCGATTTAACCAACCAAACGCAATTAACCTTGGTACAGTATATGTTTATACATATTGTAATGCACCGACATCTAACTTCGTTCCATTGTTTTCATAACTACAATATGGCGGATGTGCGAAATATTTCACCGGCATTCTATATCTCTGAAACTATTAGCAGTATCATCCTGAAATTTTGTACGGAAATATAGGGCACTACTGGAAATTCATCTATAAGACTTTCAAAAACCGGTTAACTACAAAAAGAACATGGCGGCCAAGCGAATTTGAAAATTTTAAATAAACCTTTCTCGCGATTTAGTGTTCCGAACGCAATGAAATCTGGTACAGGATATGTTTATACACATTGCAATGCACTGGAATCTAATTTAGTTCAATTGTTCACATAACCTCAAGATGGCGGCTGTGCGAATTTTAAAATTAAGTTTTTATTTCTTGTGTCGTAATCATGTGATCGAAGTGAAAGTTTGAATAATGAACCTACGCAATAATTTTCCTTTACTGGTACATGACACTATGGCCTATAGATTTAACAATCCAACATGGCGACTATCCGAAATATTTAGACGGCTCTGAATATCTACGAATCTATTATAGCAATCAAACTGAATTCTTTTACGTTCATAGGGGCTGTGAATTTAAGTTCACCTATAGTACTTTAAATAACCTGGTGATCACAAATCCAACATGGCGGCGACGCGAAGTATAAATATTCACATGGACTTTTCTCGCAATTTAACCATCCGAGGGCAGTGAAACTTGGTACAGTAAATCCTTATACGAATATTAATCCACTGGCATCTAATTAATTTCAATTGTTTCCATAACCACAAGATGGCAGCGGTGCGAAATTTTAAAATCTCCTTGTTACTTCTTGTGTCCTAATCGTGCGATTGAAGTTTGAATGCTACACGCACACAATAATCTTCGTGTAACAATACATAACTCTAGGACCTACATATATAAAATCCAACATGGCAACCATCCGAAATATTTAGTCGGTTCTCAATATCTACGAATCTATTACAGCAATCAAACTGGAATGTTGTATGTTGATAGTGTTAGTTAACATAAGTAGGATATACGAAAATAAGCTGTATAGTTCTTCACGGAACAACTTGTTATTTTTGAGTCCTAATCATACGATTGAAGTTTGCTTACTACACAATACACAATAATCTTCATGAAATAGTACATGACTCCTCCCGAACTGACCATGGGACCAACTCGATCCTCCCTCCAAACTGACCATGGGACCACCCGATCCTCCCTCCAAACTGGCTGTGGGACCAACTCGATCCCCCTCCAAACTGGTCGTGGGACCAACTGGATCCTCCCTCCAAACTGACTATGGGTCCAACTCGATCCTCCCTCCCAACTGACAGTGGGACCAACTCGATCCTCCCTCCAAACTGACTATGGGTCCAACTCGATCTTCCCTCCAAACTGGCCGTGGGACCAACTCGATCCTCCCTCCCAACTGGCCGTGGGACCAACTCGATCCTCCCTCCAAACTGGCCATGGGTCCAACTCGATCCTCCCTCCATACTGACCGTAGGAGCAACTCGATCCTCCCACCAATCTGACCGTGGGACCAACTCGATCCTCCCTCCAAACTGACCGTAGGACCAACTCGATCCTCCCTCCAAACTGACCGTAGGACCAACTCGATCCTCCCTCCAAACTGACCGTTGGCTCTACTTGATCCTCCCTCCAAATAGGCCGTGGGACCAATTCGATCCCCCCTCCAAACTGGCCGTGGGTCCAACTCGATCCTCCCTCCAAACTTACCCTGGGACCAACTCGATCCTCCCTCCCAACTGGCAGTGGGTCCAACTCGATCCTCCCTCCAATCTGACCGTGGGACCAACTCGATCCTCCCCCAACTGGCCGTGGGACCAACTCGATCCTCCCTCCAAACTGGCCATGGGTCCAACTCGATCCTCCTTCCAATCTGACCGTGGGACCAACTCGATCCTCCCTCCAAACTGACCGTAGGACCAACTCGATCCTCCCTCCCAACTGGCCGTGGGACCAACTCGATCCTCCCTCCAAAATGGCCATGGGTCCAACTCGATCCTCCCTCCAATCTGACCGTGGGACCAACTCGATCCTCCCTCCAAACTGACCGTAGGACCAATTCGATCCTCCCTCCAAACTGACCGTTGGCTCTACTCGATCCTCCCTCCAAATAGGCCGTGGGACCAATTCGATCCCCCCCCCTCCAACTGGCCGCGGGACCAACTCGATCCTCCCTCCAAACTGGCCGTGGGACCGACTCGATCCTCCCTCCAAACTGACCGTTGGACCGACTCAATCCTCCCTCCAAACTGACCGTGGGTCCAACTCGATCCTCCCTCCAATCTGACCGTGGGACCAACTCGATCCTCCATCCAAACTGACCGTAGGCTCTACTCTATCCTCCCTCCAAACTGACCGTGGGCCCAACTCGATCCTCCCTCCAAAGTGGCCTTGGGACCAACTCGATCCTCCGTCCAATCTGACCGTTTGACCAACTCGATCCTCCATCCAATCTGACCGTGGGACCAACTCGATCCTCCCTCCAAACTGGCCGTGGGACCAACTCGATCCTCCCTCCAAACTGGCAGTGGGACCAACTCGATCCTCCCTCCAAACTGACTATGGGTCCAACTCGATCCTCCCTCCAAACTGGCCGTGGGACACACTCGATCCTCCCTCCCAACTGGCCGTGGGACCAACTCGATCCTCCCTCCAAACGTGGGTCCTACTCGATCCTCCCTCCAGTCTGACCGTGGGACCAACTCGATCCTACCTCCAAACTGGCCGTGGGTCCAACTCGATCCTCCCTCCAAACTGGCCGTGGGACCAACTCGATCCTCCCTCCAAAATGGCCGTGGGACCAACTTGATCCTCTCTCCAAACTGGCCGTGGGACCAACTTGATCCTCTATCCAAACTGACCGTTTGACCAACTCGATCCTACCTCCAAACTGACAGTGGGACCAACTCGATCCTCCCTCCAAACTGACCGTGGGACCAACTCGATCCTCCCTCCAAACTGACCGTGGGTTCAACTCGATCCTCCCTCCAAACTGACCGTGGGACCAACTCGATGCTACCTCCAAACTGGCCGTGGGTCAAACTCGATCCTCCCTCCAAACTGGCCGTTGGGCCAACTCGATCCCCCTCCAAACTCACAGTGGGACCATCTCGATCCTATCTCCAAACTGGTCATGGGACCAACTTGATCCTCCCTCCAAACTGACCGTGGGTTCAACTCGATCCTCCCTCCAAACTGACCGTTGGACCAACTCGATCCTCCCTCCAAACTGACCGTAGGACCAACTCGATCCTCCCTCCCAACTGGCCGTGGGACCAACTCGATCCTCCCTCCAAAATGGCCATGGGTCCAACTCGATCCTCCCTCCAATCTGACCGTGGGACCAACTCGATCCTCCCTCCAAACTGACCGTAGGACCAATTCGATCCTCCCTCCAAACTGACCGTTGGCTCTACTCGATCCTCCCTCCAAATAGGCCGTGGGACCAATTCGATCCCCCCCCCTCCAACTGGCCGCGGGACCAACTCGATCCTCCCTCCAAACTGGCCGTGGGACCGACTCGATCCTCCCTCCAAACTGACCGTTGGACCGACTCAATCCTCCCTCCAAACTGACCGTGGGTCCAACTCGATCCTCCCTCCAATCTGACCGTGGGACCAACTCGATCCTCCATCCAAACTGACCGTAGGCTCTACTCTATCCTCCCTCCAAACTGACCGTGGGCCCAACTCGATCCTCCCTCCAAAGTGGCCTTGGGACCAACTCGATCCTCCGTCCAATCTGACCGTTTGACCAACTCGATCCTCCATCCAATCTGACCGTGGGACCAACTCGATCCTCCCTCCAAACTGGCCGTGGGACCAACTCGATCCTCCCTCCAAACTGGCAGTGGGACCAACTCGATCCTCCCTCCAAACTGACTATGGGTCCAACTCGATCCTCCCTCCAAACTGGCCGTGGGACCAACTCGATCCTCCCTCCCAACTGGCCGTGGGACCAACTCGATCCTCCCTCCAAACGTGGGTCCTACTCGATCCTCCCTCCAGTCTGACCGTGGGACCAACTCGATCCTACCTCCAAACTGGCCGTGGGTCCAACTCGATCCTCCCTCCAAACTGGCCGTGGGACCAACTCGATCCTCCCTCCAAAATGGCCGTGGGACCAACTTGATCCTCTCTCCAAACTGGCCGTGGGACCAACTTGATCCTCTATCCAAACTGACCGTTTGACCAACTCGATCCTACCTCCAAACTGACAGTGGGACCAACTCGATCCTCCCTCCAAACTGACCGTGGGACCAACTCGATCCTCCCTCCAAACTGACCGTGGGTTCAACTCGATCCTCCCTCCAAACTGACCGTGGGACCAACTCGATGCTACCTCCAAACTGGCCGTGGGTCAAACTCGATCCTCCCTCCAAACTGGCCGTTGGGCCAACTCGATCCCCCTCCAAACTCACAGTGGGACCATCTCGATCCTATCTCCAAACTGGTCATGGGACCAACTTGATCCTCCCTCCAAACTGACCGTGGGTTCAACTCGATCCTCCCTCCAAACTGACCGTTGGACCAACTCGATCCTCCCTCCAAACTTACCCTGGGAGCAACTCGATCCTCCCTCCCAACTGGCAGTGGGTCCAACTCGATCCTCCCTCCGATCTGACCGTGGGACCAACTCGATCCTCCCCCAACTGGCCGTGGGACCAACTCGATCCTCCCTCCAAACTGGCCATGGGTCCAACTCGATCCTCCTTCCAATCTGACCGTGGGACCAACTCGATCCTCCCTCCAAACTGACCGTAGGACCAACTCGATCCTCCCTCCCAACTGGCCGTGGGACCAACTCGATCCTCCCTCCAAAATGGCCATGGGTCCAACTCGATCCTCCCTCCAATCTGACCGTGGGACCAACTCGATCCTCCCTCCAAACTGACCGTAGGACCAATTCGATCCTCCCTCCAAACTGACCGTTGGCTCTACTCGATCCTCCCTCCAAATAGGCCGTGGGACCAATTCGAACCCCCCCCCTCCAACTGGCCGTGGGACCAACTCGATCCTCCCTCCAAACTGGCCGTGGGACCGACTCGATCCTCCCTCCAAACTGACCGTATGACCGACTCAATCCTCCCTCCAAACTGACCGTGGGTCCAACTCGATCCTCCCTCCAATCTGACCGTGGGACCAACTCGATCCTCCATCCAAACTGACCGTAGGCTCTACTCTATCCTCCCTCCAAACTGACCGTGGGCCCAACTCGATCCTCCCTCCAAAGTGGCCTTGGGACCAACTCGATCCTCCGTCCAATCTGACCGTTTGACCAACTCGATCCTCCATCCAATCTGACCGTGGGACCAACTCGATCCTCCCTCCAAACTGGCCGTGGGACCAACTCGATCCTCCCTCCAAACTGGCAGTGGGACCAACTCGATCCTCCCTCCAAACTGACTATGGGTCCAACTCGATCCTCCCTCCAAACTGGCCGTGGGACCAACTCGATCCTCCCTCCCAACTGGCCGTGGGACCAACTCGATCCTCCCTCCAAACGTGGGTCCTACTCGATCCTCCCTCCAGTCTGACCGTGGGACCAACTCGATCCTACCTCCAAACTGTCCGTGGGTCCAACTCGATCCTCCCTCCAAACTGGCCGTGGGACCAACTCGATCCTCCCTCCAAAATGGCCGTGGGACCAACTTGATCCTCTCTCCAAACTGGCCGTGGGACCAACTTGATCCTCTATCCAAACTGACCGTTTGACCAACTCGATCC
Organism: Meconema thalassinum; assembly: GCA_946902985.2. NCBI lineage: Eukaryota > Metazoa > Arthropoda > Insecta > Orthoptera > Tettigoniidae > Meconema > Meconema thalassinum. The sequence continues at coordinate 224,606,099 of OX336391.1, forward strand.
TACCTCCAAACTGACAGTGGGACCAACTCGATCCTCCCTCCAAACTGACCGTGGGACCAACTCGATCCTCCCTCCAAACTGACCGTGGGTTCAACTCGATCCTCCCTCCAAACTGACCGTGGGACCAACTCGATGCTACCTCCAAACTGGCCGTGGGTCAAACTCGATCCTCCCTCCAAACTGGCCGTTGGGCCAACTCGATCCCCCTCCAAACTCACAGTGGGACCATCTCGATCCTATCTCCAAACTGGTCATGGGACCAACTCGATCCTCCCTCCAAACTGACCGTGGGTTCAACTCGATCCTCCCTCCAAACTGACCGTTGGACCAACTCGATCCTCCCTCCAAACTTACCCTGGGACCAACTCGATCCTCCCTCCCAACTGGCAGTGGGACCAACTAAATCCTCCCTCCAAACTGACCATGGGATCAACTCGATCCTCCCTCCAATCTGACCGTGGGACCAACTCGATCCTCCCTCCCAACTGGCCGTGGGACCAACTCGATCCTCCCTCCAAACTGACCATGGGTCCAACTCGATTCTCCCTCCAATCTGACCGTGGACCAACTCGATCCTCCCTCCAAACTGATCGTTGGACCAACTCGATCCTCCCTCCAAACTGACCGTGGGTCCAACTCGATCCTCCCTCCAATCTGACCGTGGGACCAACTCGATCCTCCCTCCAAACTGACCGTTGGACCAACTCGATCCTCCACCCAAACTGACCGTAGCCTCTACTCGATCCTCCCTCCAAACTGACCGTGGGACCAACTCGATCCTCCACCCAAACTGACCGTAGGCTCTACTCGATCCTCCCTCCAATCTGACCGTGGGACCAACTCGATCCTCCCTCCAAACTGACCGTTGGACCCATTCGATCCTCCCTCCAAACTGGCCTTGGGCCCAACATTATCCTCCCTCCAATCTGATTGTGGGACCAACTCGATCCTCCCTCCAAACTGACCGTGGGACCTACTCGATCCTCCCTCCAAAGTGGCCGTGGGTCCAACTCGATCCTCCCTCCAATCTGACCGTGGGTCCAACTCGATCCTCCCTCCGAACTGGCCGTTGGACCAACTCGATCCTCCATCCAAACTGACCGTAGGCTCTACTCGATCCTCCCTCCAAACTGGCCGTGGGACCAACTCGGTCCTCCCTCCAATCTGTCCGTTTGACCAACTCGATCCTCCATCCAAGCTGACCGTGGGACCAACTCGATCCTCCCTCCAAACTGACCGTTGGACCAACTCGATCCTGCCTCCAAACTGGCCGTGGGACCAACTTGATCCTCTCTCCAAACTGACCGTTGGACCAACTCGATCCTCCATCCAATCTGACTGTGGGACCAACTCGATCCTACCTCCAAACTGACAGTGGGACCAACTCGATCCTCTCTCCAAACTTACCGTGGGACCAACTCGATTCTCCCTCCAAACTGACCGTGGGTCCAACTCGATCCTCCCTCCAATCTGACCGTGGGACCAACTCGATCCCACCTCCAAACTGGCCGTGGGTCCAACTCGATCCTCCCTCCAAACGGGCCGTGGGACCAACTCGATCCCCCTCCAAACTGGCAGTGGGACCAACTCGATCTTACCTCCAAACTGGCCGTGGGACCAACTAGATCCTCCCTCCAAGCTGACAGTGGGGCCAACTCGATCCTACCTCAAGACTGGCCGTGGGACCAACTCGATCCTGCCTCCAAACTGGCCGTGGGACCAACTTGATCCTCTCTCCAAACTGGCCGTGGGACCATCTAGATCCTCCCTCCAAACTGACAGTGGGACAACTCGATCTTACCTCCAAACTGGCCGTGGGACCAACTAGATCCTCCCTCCAAACTGGCCGTGGGACCAACTAGATCCTCCCTCCAAAGTGACAGTGGGACAACTCGATCCTACCTCCAAACTGGCCGTGGGACCAACTCGATCCTCCCTCCAAACTGGCCGTCGGACCTACTTGATCCTCTCTCCAAACTGCCATGGGACCAATTCGATATCACCCAGGCAAACAAAGAATTATTACACTCTTACTGTATTGGTCATATTTTAATGGCGGGTTCACACGAGGACCTTTACAGTGGTGTCAGGGATTACACTAAGTGGTGGAAAATTTCAGACACCCATTGCTGTTCGTTCCCATTGTATGCTCCCATTCTTCCTAAGGCATGGTGAACAGTTGTTGCCGAGTTGTTGGGCTAACTGATCTGAAATGAGCATTATCAAACTGGTATAGTAAAATTGTTTCGATTACAAGCTCTTGCCAGAGCATGCAAGACATGATTTTGTCTAAAATGTTTTCATAAACACCTGCCTTCGTTTTTCCATCGACCAAAATTAATGTTCTGAGCCCTCGCCAGGAAAAGCAGGCCCAGTCCACCATATCTCTTCCAGAAAAAATGCACTGTCGAACGTTCATGTAAATATCGTTCGCCAGGCATCCGCCAGATTCACACACGCCCATCTGAATAGCACATGATATACCGTGAGTCATCACTTCGTCAAGCCTTCTTCCACCGTTCCACAGACCAATGACGGCGTTGTTTGCAACAATGTAAGCGAAGTCGCACGTTCTGTCTTGTGATCCGTGGCTTATGGGTAAACAAAAGTTTATCCGCATCCGCACGACTTTTATCCGCATCTGCCCCGCATCTGCACGACTTTTATCAGCATCCGCACGTTTGTTATTCGAATCTACTGGCATTAAAATATTATTTTCCATTATATGAAATATTAAAGCAACACATTTAGTTTTGAGGAGAAAGTCGTTTCCTGAGGTTGTGTGTCAAGTTCTTTGTTTAGAATGATTGTTATACAGCCAGAATTGCAACCCTTTTCAGTCCGGAGTGTTAATTGTGCTTAATGTCATAATTTGAATGAGATAAGCGTAAATCAACATCTTACATTTGTCACGTAAGAAAAACATAACGGTAAAATAATGATATGTCATAAACATCCGGGTCTTAGTAATGATATTCAAGAAGTTGGGTTTGTATTCTAAAAACTATCCGCAATTTACTCCAAACATTATCCGCAGCTTATCCGCTATCCGCACAGCCATGAAAACTATATCCGCATGGCGAGAAATTTACTTATGGGTAGCAGCAGGGCCATGAAAACCATGGCCTATCTCCTCTTTGACACTGACCTTCGTACCTGACCTGCAACAGTATCAAGGACGCCTGACCATTGGCTCGTACACTATGCTTTAGAGTTGGGGGGCCCCTATCAGCTAATGTCTTATTCCTACCAGAGCGATGATTGGGTTCAGTGCTTCCCTGACGTTTCAACTTCACAATAACGTCGCTTACTGAAGCTGGACATAGCCTACGTAACTCTCTGTCGGAATGCCCGAACTTGTGGGTTTATACAGTCATACCCCGTTCGCACTCGCACAATTGGAGATGGTACAAAGGAAGGCTTCTAGATTTGTGCTCAACGGTTTTAATCCTAGAAATAGTGTTACTTGAATGATAGAAAAACAGGGGTTGGAAATCTCTGGAAGATAGAAGGACGAAATCCGGATTATAGACTACGTTATAATACTCACACAAATCAGTCAGCATGGGGAGATCTAAGTAAACGTCTGGGAAATCCCACCAATCTGAGCAGGGCAAATCATCCGCATAAAGTTAAGGGCCGACCACAACGCACAAATTATGGGAGGTATTCTTTCATTGAAGAGCCTCCGTGGCTTAGGTGGCAGCACGCCCCGCCGGCCTCTCACCGCTGGGTCCGTGGTTCAAATCCCGGTCACTCCATGTGAGATTTGTGCTGGACAAATCGGAGGCAGACAGGTTTTTCTCCAGGTACTCCAATTTTCCCTGTCACAATTTCATTTCAACAACGTTCTTCAGTATCATTTCATTTCGTGTGTCATTCATTCAATCATTGCCCCGGGGGAGTGCGACCGGATTCGGCAGCCGGCACAGTTCATATCCTCGCCGCTAGATGGGAGCTTCATTCATTCCATTCCCTGACCCGGTTGGTCGAATGGAAGCAGAATGTGGATTTTCATTTTCATTCTTTCATTAATTATTGTGGTATTAATAATTGAAACTCATTAGAGCCTTTCCCCAAAAATATTGATGTGTTTAAGAGAGGATTGAAATTTTGTGTAATAATAATAATAATAATGTTATTGGTTTTACGTACCTTTTAACTACTCTGGCTTTTAGAGACGCCGGGGTGGCGAAATTTTGCCCCGAAGGGGATCTTTGACGTGCCAGTTAATCTACTGACACGGCTCCCTCGCATTTACGCACCCTCAAATGCCAGCTGACTGCGCCAGGATACAAACCTGCAACCTTGGGCTCAGCAAGCGAGAACGTTACCGCTGAGCCACGCAGCCAGCCAATTTTGTTTAAATACCGCGATGTAATTTTACAATAGTTTCTTAAACGCGACTTGTGTACATTAAGTGTGTTTGATATTTTTGTTGTGGGGAATGGTGGCGCAGCGGTCAAATTGTTGACCCCTCGCCACGACGCGCGACGGACCGGGTTCGGATCCCGGTCAATGGATGTCAGATTTTCAAAGTGAAATGTCATATCCTGTGGTTGGGAGTTCACGTAAAAGGGAGGTTCCGTGGCTCATGGACGCGAGAATAACGGTCACGTAAAACTACAAACCTCCTTCCTTGTTATTATTGTTCGTAATTTTCTGTAAGTGTAGTGTTTGCCACCGAGGAATTAATTAATTAATTAATTAAATAATGATTGCATTCTGACTGAAACTCATCTAATATAGATGCATTCTACCTGTATTTATATTCCCTCAAATGCACATCTCGATGGTACACAGTGAAGCATCCGGAGACTTTTGGCAAAATAGGGTATATACAGAGGAATTTTGGTAAACACAGCGAGGAATTTTCACTGGCCGCTAACTGGTGGACGAGCCTTCAAATGCCCAGTTGTCTCTTCTGCATACCCAGCTTTGGGCGGTAAAGGAAGTAGGCTACATTGTTAAAACTACAGTTTCTCCTCTTGCAGGTAAAACCCGCACACCAAGAAAGAGTTAAAATATTCACATAAGGTTTCCACGAACTGCGAAGATGAGGAAACCATACAATTAACGATATACCTAGGTAGTAGTCTACTCCTTTTCCTTATCGGCCAGCACCGGTCATTTGTGGGAGACAGCTGGGATACTGAGGGCTCGATCGCCGGCTAGCGGGCTGTGAAATCCTCGGTGCGCTTGCTAAAATTCACCCTGTATTACAAGGATTCTTTAATCTTTCCATTGAGTTTGTCTCTGGGCTTGAGAACTATAAGAAAACATCTCTTCCTATATCAAGGGTGCACTCATTCGTTGTTTGAGGGACCTATACTACTCTAGATGACTGTGTGAAAACTCACACTTCAAGCGTTGTGCAATGCCTCAAATGTCCGTGATATTTTGGCGTTATGCAACCCCAAAGAAGTCGCTTATATGTACACGCTTATATTATTATTGCCGATAACCTAGATGTTAGGCCCCTTAAAACAACAATTATCATAATCATCATCATATTATTAGTATTACAGTATTATTATTGTTATTATTAGCTTGCCACGGTGGGTGAGTGGTTATTGTGTCGGACTACCAACCCCAAACTTGCAGGTTCGCTCCTGGCCGTGGTAAGTGAAAAATTTTTTTGAAAGGCGACAGAAAACTCGGTACGCATGTCATACGTCGTTGGCATGTTAAAGAACCCATTTGAATTCAGTAGGCCGTGTTCATAATGGCAAAATTAATATCGGGATTTTCCGCCAACACAATACCATCCTCTTTTCTATACTAGAAAGCACTACAGTGTCAAGGAGCTTAGATATCTAACCTCCTTGCTTTTCATAGCGCTCCAAGGAGCAATAAAATTTGACATGCAAGCTGCCCTCTGGGTGTCAATTAACAAAACTTGCAGCCGGCACCCAAGGCCACACGATATTATTATTTTCTTATATGCACGTTTGCTACAGAAGGCAACGACAGTTGAACAATTTCCATTTCATCCTTGTGGAGGAAGGATTTAAAAAATATTTGAACTGTTGAGCAAATGTTCAGAATGACATACTTTTGTACAGAATATGTCACTGTATGGAGAAGATACTATGTCCGTGGGTTTCTTTCCAGAAACGTCAGTGCAACATTTGTTAACGAGAGGACAAGTCGTACAACAATAGCATTCTCCGGAAGTTAAAACTTGTTTATGTCAAATCACTGTATTGGCTGGTATTTTGGCTGTATGTGTGTTGGATGTTATGTGCTGTATATTCGGCACTGCAATGTCATTCACATGTGGCTTGTATGTGGCTTGTATCCACTAGAATGAAGTTTGATCTAATAGCGGGAATGATTTCTTTATCTGTGAAGACAATCTGTCCTAATAGATTATTATTATTAATCCCTATATCCCAATATATATTATAATTGTGAAAGTGTGTGTGTGTGTGTTTGTGTGTTAGTTTGTTACCTCTTGACACTAAAACGGCTGGACGGATTTGGATGAAATTTGAAATGGAGACAGCTTATACCGTGGGATAACATGTAGGGTGCCTTTCATCCAGGAAATAAATCATTGTTCCTGTGGAACGGGCAACATAACTGAAAAGTCACCAAAAATACTCAACCGGGACAAAATATCGAAGTTGTCGCATAAAGACCGGACAAAGCTCATTTTACGCCCCTCGATGCAAGAAACAATACTCGGTACGTCCCTACGGGACACCGAAAACCACATTTTAAGGCCCTAAAACCTACAGTTTCAAAGATATTCCCAGAAAACTACCTTCGCTCTGATTGATGAACTAATCGCAAGTCTGTATCCATGGTAACAGTACGCTCTGATAAACTGATGAACGAATCGCAAGTCCGTATCCAGAGCAACACTAGCTCAAGACACGGCATCCAATTTTCTATCTATCCCTGTAAGAGGCAATGGCAATCCATTTATTATCTAAAACACGATATACCGGCTGCGTGGCTCAGCGGTAACGTTCTCGCTTGCTGGTCCCAAGGTTGCAGGTTCGTATCATCTCTCAGTCAGCTGGCATATGAGGGTGCGCAAATGCAAAGGAGCCGGGTCAGTAAATTTACTGACCCGTTAAGGATCCCCTTCGGGGCACAATTCTAGCACCCCGGCGTTTCTAAAAGCCAGAGTAATTGAAATGAACATAAACTCAATAACATTATTATTAGAACACGATAAGAACATTAGAAATCTAAACGGTCATCCCTTTTTCAAGATATATCTAAACACGCTACTAATATAAACGTGATGATGATGATGATGATAATTGTTGTTTTAAGGTTATCGGCCCCTAATGGTTTGACTGATGGTGAAGATGAAAATGAAATGTAAACTATAACTAAAACTATTAACTTATATACTGTACTAGAAGAAGAAACCGACAGTAGTGGCTACGCTGGCTAAAGCGCAGCATTAGGTCATGGGGCCAAGCTCTCTGCTGACTCGGTAGACGCGTGGGTTCGAGCCCCACCGTCGGCTGTCCTTGAAATGGTTTTCCGTGGTTTCCCATTTTCAACACTAGGCAAATGCTGGGACGGTACCTTCTGACAGGCCACGGCCGCTTCCTTCCACATCCTTGCCCAGTTTCATTCACCATCATTCATTTCATATCACATTAACTCCTCTCATGAGGTTGGCGTCAGGAAGGGCATCCGGCAGTAAAAACCATGCCACAACGACTTCCATCGCATCTCATCCCCGACCCCGTTGGAAAACGGGAATAATAAGGGGTAGACTTACTGTACTAGAAGAAGAAATGGAAAACAGAAGGAGAATAAGGTAAACAAAGGACAGGAGGAAAAAAATGCCCTCAACCCTCGAAGAATGCGGATTGAGGGACTTGGAAGGAAGGAGAGCCATGAAAGGAAGATAGGAAAGTGAAAGAGGAGAGGGTTCGCCCCAGAGGTAATGGATAAAAGGGGGAAAACCGGACCCATCTCAGGAATCCCTCGGGGTCGCCAACTCCCGATCTTACCAGCCGTGAGCCCCTGAGGGTGTAGCAATATCCAGGGTGCACCAGAAGTGGTGGGGCTAAATGCATCCTGTCTCCTTGAGGGCCTTGAGCAGAAGGCAGGAGATAACATGAAATGAAAAAGAAAGCTGACCCCTCGCAAAAGGAGGGTATCAGAAAAGATGGGACAAGGGCCAATTAAGGCGGGAAAGGAAGAGACTCCCAAGGCCTCGGAGACCCTAATACCGTCGGGGTTGGAAGAGAACAAGTGTTGGCCAAGTGAGGTTGACAGGAAAGAAGACGGAGAGGAGCCCGGAACAAGTAAGTGGAAGCAATGCCGGACTCAGCTGGGGCCCCGTGGTCGCCAACCCACGTCCCATTATATGTGAGCCCTTGTGGGTGAATGATGAAGATCCAGATGGGTAGATAAGGTAACAAATGAAGAGGTATTAAGACGAGTGAGAGAGGAGAGATGTTTCTGGCGACTGCTAATGAAGAGAAGAGATAGGTTGGTAGGACACATATTAAAACCACCAGGAATAGCAAGCTTAGTTATGGATGGGAGGGTCGAGGATAAGTACTGTAGGGTTAGACCAAGGTTAAACAGATTGCCTCGGATGTAGGGTGTGGTAGCTATGAATATAGCTCAAGTAGTTTCGGAGATATTCATGATTTCCTGAGAGCTAACGTGTACACTACCCGATCCCCTTAAACGATCATCCCTCTTTCAAAATATTTATACATACGATAAGAACATCAAATCTAAACGGTTATCTTTTATAACAACAATAACGAAGATTAGTTTGGGATAGCGCCTTCTAATACCACCTTCAATTTTGTAGCACTACATTAGCGGCAACTAGCGGTCTCTGGTGTGTACTTAGAGAATCTTTTTATATTTCAGTTCAGAATTGAAGAATAATTTTAATTGTGATTTCCGTTTCTGGGATTTTGAGATTAATCGGGATGTGATATAATATAGTTTGGTAAAGGTGAGCGAACTTGCAGATTTGTAAATCGAATCATAATATGTGAACAGAGCTGGCGTGGCGGTAGTAACACAATTTACCACCAGGCCTGGTGGGCGGTAGTAACACAATTTGACACCAGCCATCGCTACAGGCAGAAATAATGCAAAGACGTTACTTTTCACCAAGGCTAGCGGTTGCCCTGACAACAGTGTTTGTTGACAAATGAGTGCTGTTATTTCGGTTGCCATGACTGCAGTTTGAATGTTAATTGTTGACGAGTGCTCTTCATTGTACATCTGCATATTGTGGTTCTTCGAAGTGTGTTCATCCCGCATTTTTAATCGTGTTTACAAACAGATCAGTATGACTCACAAACGCAAGTCAATCTTTCGCAGAGCTCAAAACGAGCTCGAGCTATGAAAATAGCTAGACAGCTGGAATCGTCAGTTCATGCTCAACAGCGGAAAATTGAACAGGCGGAACGTCAGGCGAATGTTCGAGCATTTGAAACCTCGCCGAAAGCAAATGCTCGACGACATGATATTTCACAACGCATGGCGTCTCACCGTGCCTCTGAGTCGTCCGAGGAGGCGGCTTCTCGCCGTCAGAAGAATGCTGCACACATGGCTTCTCAGCGTGCCTCACAAACACCAGAGGAAGCGGATTCTCGCCGTGAAGAGAGCGCAGCACGCATGGCTTCTCAGCGTGCCTCACAAACACCAGAGGAAGCGGATTCTCGCCGTGAAGAGAGCGCAGCACGCATGGCTTCTCAGCGTGCCTCACAAACACCAGAGGAAGCGGATTCTCGCCGTGAAGAGAGCGCAGCACGCATGGCTTCTCAGCGTGCCTCACAAACACCAGAGGAAGCGGATTCTCGCCGTGAAGAGAGCGCAGCACGCATGGCTTCTCAGCGTGCCTCACAAACACCAGAGGAAGCGGATTCTCGCCGTGAAGAGAGCGCAGCACGCATGGCTTCTCAGCGTGCCTCTCAAACTCCAGAGGAAGCGGATTCTCGCCGTGAGGAGAACTCAGCACGCATGACTTCTCAGCGTGCCTCACAAACACCAGAGGAAGCGGATTCTCGCCGTGAGGAGAACTCAGCACGCATGACTTCTCAGCGTGCCTCACAAACACCAGAGGAAGCGGATTCTCGCCGTGAGGAAAACGCAGCACGCATGGCTTCTCAGCGTGCCACGGAAACATTCCAAGGGGCAGACACGCGCAGATTCGCTGATGCTCAACGACACGCTAATCGTAGGCAAATATTTACAATAAATAACTGGGGAGTTTTAAAAAACTCTGCTTTTATCTATGATGCAACATCAGATTACAGCAACAGTAGACTACTCAAAATAGACCGTATGGACAAGGCATGTAGATTTTTTGGTGCACTAAAATGGAAGGAGGAAACGCCGGGAATGTGTTGCTCTGGGGGTAAGGTAGCCATTCCTACATTAGAGGAGCCGGTCTATCCTTTAAAGGAATTATTTTCTGGTGAAACTGATGAGTCACGGCGCTTCCTAAACCATATCACAAAATATAATTCATGTTTTCACATGACCTCCTTTGGGACAGATAAAATTCTCGCAATGCCTGGGTTTTCACCTACATTTACGGTGCAGGGACAAGTTCACCACAAAATAGGGTCACTTTTACCACCGTCCAATGGTCAACCACAATTCTTGCAAGTTTACTTTATGGGAGACAATGAGGCGGAGACTGATAGACGGTGTCAAATTATTCAGGGAGTTCAACGGGCGACTGTACTGAAAATACAAAGTCATGCACGATAACAATGTTTTGGTGCAACTGTTTAAAACAGCCCTCGAAAATATGCCCGATGAGACCTGCAAAGTGGTGATTCACGCGGACCGAGTTCCGACCGGCCAACACGAGCGTCGCTACAACGCACCGGTCTCACCCGAGGTCGCGGCTGTAGTCGCTGGCGCCGACTCCACCGCCCCGATGGATATCGTCCTGCGCAAGCACGACGACTCCCTCACCAGGATCGCCGACACGCATCGCTTCTACGATGCTCTACAGTATCCCATTATGTTCTGGAAAGGACAAGAGGGATATAACTTCAGTATCCCTCAAATGAATCCGGCGACTGGGCAACCGAACCCAAACAAAAAAGTGTCTTGCATGGATTTTTACAAGTTTCACCTGATGGTTCGCGAACAAGACTTCAACTTACCGCTGCGGTGTAGGGTACTTCTGTCCAAATTTTTGGTAGACATGTACGTGAAGATGGAAAGTGAGCGTCTGAGGTTCATAGCGCGAAATCAAAGAACGTTGCGTGCTGAGAATTACATCCACCTGCAAGATGCCATTGCAAACGACAGCAATGTGAATCCGAACGACTTAGGGCAGATGGTGATTCTACCGTCGTCGTTCGTTAACAGTCCGCTATACCTCCACGAATACACCCGGGACGCGTTCTCCTACGTCCGGAAGTATGGGCGGCCGGACTTATTCATTACCTTCACGTGCAATCAAGTCTGGCCAGAGATAAAGGAAGAACTGATGGACGGGCAGAAACCCGCAGACCGCCACGATATCATAGCGCGTGTTTTTAAGATTAAAGTGCAAAAGCTCGTGGCCATCCTCACCAAAGGGCAGGTTTTTGGTGATGCCCAGTGTTTTATTTATTCTATTGAGTGGCAAAAGCGCGATTTTCCCCACGTACACTTCCTCCTCTGGTTACGTGACAAATTGAGGCCTAACCAAATCGATGAAGTGATATCAGCAGAGCTGCCCGACCACAACTTGGACAAACAGCTATATGACACAGTCACTAAGAGCTTGATACATGGTCCTTGCGGATCGTTTAACCCTACGTCCCCGTGCATGAAGGACAGGAAATGCACCAAAAAATATCCTCGGGCACTACTAAAAGAGACTCAAACGAACCAGAATGGGTATCCGTTGTACAGACGCAGAGCTCCTGAGGACGGGGGACGCACGGTCACAATTAAAATAAGAAATACCGCGCAAGACGTCGTAGTGGACAACCGCTGGGTGGTCCCGTACTCTCCACTCCTTTCCAAAATATTCAATGCCCACATTAATGTGGAGTTTTGTAACCCGGTCCAGGCAATTAAGTACATTTGTAAGTACATAAACAAAGGCAGTGACCAGGCAATATTTACTGTGCAGCAGCTGGACAACGCTCATATTAACACAATAGACGAAGTGCAGATGTTTTGAGCTGGTCGATATGTTAGCAGTAATGAAGCTGCATGGCAGATATTGGGCCTTCCGATTCACGAGAAACACCCGACAGTGACACATCTTTTGTGCACCTTCCCAACGGCGAGCGAGTTTACTTCACGGAGACAATTTGCGCAATCGAGTAGCGATACCGCCCACGACCTCTCTCACCGCGTTTTTCCGTTTGTGTCACACAGACTACTTAGCTGTACGCAGAAGTTCCAAAGTATTACACTTGGAGCACGGCACAGAAGGAATGTAAGCGTCGTGTGCAGGGAATCCCCGTCGAAGGCTGGCCTGGAGTGAAGGCGTCAGACGCCCTGGGCAGACTATACACAGTACACGTAACTCACTTTGAGTGTTACTGTGTACGGTTGCTGCTGACCCGCATCCGAGGCCCCACCAGTTTTCAGGCCCTGAAAACGGTTGACGGACAGGGAAAGGCCATGTTCCGGGAAGCGTGTGAGGCATTGGAACTTTTGGAATATGACGGCCACTGGGACGCAACCATGGAGGACGCCATATTGTGCCGGTCACCGGTGAAGTTGAGAGAGCTCTTCGCTATCATGTTGAGCACCTGTGGTCTATCGAACCCCCTCCAACTTTGGAACAAATATAAAACCGCTTTATCGGAAGAAATGGCACACAGGTACCAAGGGACAGCACAGGCCAACGACGAAATATATTTCAACGAAGCGCTGAAATTTATTGAGGACAAAGTCTTCTCAATGGTCGCGAAAAGACTGTCCGATTTCGGGATACCCAGCCCACAACGAACAGGAGAGTTGTCCAGTGATTTGCTCAGGGAGCTTAGTTATGACACCACAGCGTTGGGGGCTCAAGTCGCCCAAATTGATCCCCAGCTATTACCAGAGCAAAGGCACATTTTTAATTTAATTGTGAGTCGCGTGGAAAGCGGAGAAGGAGGTGTTTATTTCTTGGACGCACCAGGCGGCACTGGCAAGACATTCCTGTTGAATTTGCTGCTAGCACAGTTGCGCAAAGACATGAATGTCGCGGTAGCTGTTGCGTCCTCTGGGATAGCCGCGACCTTGCTCAGCGGAGGAAGAACAGCACATTCGGTGTTCAAACTTCCACTGAACCTTGCGAGTGAGGAAACGCCCACCTGCAATATAAGCAAGAGCAGTGGTCGCGCCGCTCTGTTGCAGCAGTGCAAATTGATCGTTTGGGACGAATGCACAATGTCTCACAAACGTGCAATCGAGGCGCTCGATCGTACGTTGCAAGACATCCGCGGCAACCAAATGTTGATGTGTGGAATGGTCGTCTTGCTCGCAGGCGACTTCCGACAGACGCTGCCCGTCATCGAGCGAGGCACTCCGGCAGATGAGATCAACGCGTGCCTCAAAGCTGCGCCGATGTGGGCTAAGGTACAGATATTGCACCTCACAACTAATATGAGAGTCCACCTATACAACGACCGAGAGTCTGGGCTCTTTGCTGAAAACCTCCTCAAGATCGGCGAAGGCCGCATGCCAATGGATGCGGAAGGCCAAATGAAATTTGAAAGCCACTTCTGCAATGTTGTAAACTCGGAAGATAACCTCATTAATGAGGTATTTACGGGCTTACAACAAAACTTGAACATCGAGGAGTGGTTATGTGAAAGAGCAATAATGGCGCCTAAGAACGAATCGGTCAGAAACATCAATAAAAAAAAATTATTGATCAAGTACCTGGTGTGGTGACCACTTACACGTCAATAGATACAGTTATGTCGAATGACGAAGCAACTACTTACCCTGCAGAGTTTCTAAACTCAATCGAGCTGTCGGGGGTTCCGTCCCACAAGTTGGAGCTAAAGGTGGGAGTGTCTGTCATACTCATGCGTAACCTCGATGCACCAAGATTATGCAATGGCACCAGGTTACGCATCAAAGAGCTGCAAAGGAACATCGTGCAGGCCACAATCATCACCGGAGGTGCCAGAGGAGAAACGGTATTGATACCTCGAATACCTATTATCCCAACCAACTTGCCTTTCCAGTTCAAACGCTTGCAGTTCCCCTTGAAAGTGGCCTTCTCGATCACTATCAATAAGAGTCAAGGACAAACGTTAAAAGTGGCAGGTATTCATCTGGGCACCCCATGTTTTTCGCACGGACAGCTCTACGTTGCCTGCTCGCGTGTATCGAGAGCCAGAAATCTCTACATATACGCAGAGAATGACAAGTCTCAAAACGTTGTTTACAAAGACGTTTTAAATTAAATTTCTAACAGGCACATCGGATCAATTATAATCGTTTTCAAGCTTTAAAAAAAAGGGAAAAATAGTCCAGCAAGTATTTACTTCATTTCCTGAACCATTGTGTAATTCACTACTAGGTCGCGTTAAAATATATTCAGTGAAGTAAAAGCGTTTCCTGCGAGCAGTATGAGTTCTATCACCTTTCCCAATCTCCTGAAAATATAGTGGTTTTCTTTGTCGTTGCGTGGTTTGCTGGGCCGCAAGGGAACAGCATTACCATTACGTACTACATATATATCTAACAACATCATACAAATACAAATAAATGCGGTGTCTACCTGTCAGAGGATCACTTCATTAACATTTATAATATCAAAAGTATGTAGTTACTGTTTGTGTAAGGTTTAATCACGCAACACACGCAGCACTTATTGAACTTAAATTTGTCATGCGTATGTCGAAGATATAAGCCTATTCCAATTTTGATCTTTGTAATACATAACAATTGTCAGATCAAAAACATGCATTCAATAACCTTCACATTTCTGGCACTACCTTGAAACAGTTAATCCAAACTCCCTAAACATTCTCATTGCAAACATTACAAATAATTTGTATGAACTTGAAATTATAATCATTTAAAATCTTCATAATCCAGGCGAAGAACAGGTGTTTCTGCTATTAAAATACAGCATATGTTTAAAAACTATATAAATAATGGTAGCGATCATTTTCATAAAAACAGGGCTCATAAATCCAGTATGGTAAGTATAAACATATCAGCCTGGTCGTTATATTAGTATTACCGAAGTTGTGTGGCGGCTATTAGCGTTTCCGCAACACAAAGGCATCCCGCTGTCACATACCTCAATGTGCACTCACAGAATTTTGAACCAGTCTATTTTACTGAAATTAATTTCCACGAGCCAATATCCTCTCCACCAAAAACCACACTCACCACCTTTTCCAGAATGTACACAAGACATGACTTTTAAAGCACTCTTCTATATGTTGAGGTACAGAGATATTACACATGGAACGATGCTCTAAATTTTGGCAAATCTGAGTTCAAGGAACTGCTGTTCAGAATTGGCCTGGTGTTAAATTTGCTGAAGCTTTCGGTCCATGTTCGTAACATGGAATGTTTTCCTTTGACAATGCATCTACACCATGTGCGAGGGCAATCTCTTTCAAATATCGCTAAAAACACAATCATCAGGAATTTTCAATATTTAGAGAGGCATGTGAGGCAAAAGGGTTGTTGGACAATTGCAATCCCTGGGATGTAACACTGGAAGAGGCTGCACGATGTAGATTAGCGGCCAAGGTGAGAGATATTTTAGGTATAAGTCTCTTAATAGCGACATGTTGATGTTCTAATCATCAATAATTGTGGAAAAAGAACACCTTGAATAGCTGAAGGAAAAATACTTTTAATTCCCCATATTCCGATTATTCCGATAAATTTGACATTCCAGTGTGCAAGTGTGCATTTCCCTCTTCAAACAAAATTCGCAATTACTATTAACAAAGCGCAATGACACACGCTTACAACAGCAGGTGTACATTTTAGACGAAACCAGTTCTTCCCATGGGCAACTGTATGTGGCTTACTCACGAGTATCCAGACAACAAAATCGTTATGTCTCAGCATACGATGGCAAAACTAAAAAAGTAATTTTCAAACGATTTCACATAAGGTAACATCGTACCCTGTAGACTTTCTCAACTCTATGTAATTCCCACTTTGCGGCTCATACCAATATACTGCACGCATCAGAATTTTCCGAATTGAAATGGCCCACATGTAGCAGAGATAGCTATAAGAGAATATACTATCAACAATAATGCATCGTCCCCATTGTCTTCATCGCGTGCGAATCCGCGGGTACCTGCTAGTATTATTATATTTCTTAAGAGCGTTAAAATCCTTCAGTATACATTCCTTTTGAGGGGAAGTAAACCTGGTGGGTCCATGTCATAAATGTATGGCATGTAAAAGAACCTACAACCACAATTGGTAGTGTGTAGCTAAATTTGTAGGTTATTTGTTTAGAAACACTCTATGAAGTTCCAACGTTTGTCGCTAGGTGTCATTGACAATGGCATCTCTGGTAGCCAATGTTGGAACTACTTGAAATTGAACTTGATGGGGAGCCTGCGGGAGTTCAATTAAAAATATCCCGTTATGGTCATTGGCTGAAATTTAAATATAATGAATGAAAATCCACAGCCTGCTTCCAGTCTCCGACCGGGTCAGGAATGGAATAAATGAAGCCCCTATCTAGCGGCGAAGATATGAACTGTGCCGGCTGCCGAGGCCTGACGCACTCCTCTGGGGCAATGATTAAATGAATGACAGATGAAATGAATGATAGTGGAGAGTGTTGCTGAAATGAAATTTTGACAGGGAAAACCGGAGTACCCGGATAAAAACCTGTCTGCCTCCGTTTTGTCCAGCACAGATCTCACATGGAGTGACCGGGATTTGAACCACGGACCCAGCGGTGAGAGGCCGGCGTGCTGCCGCCTAAGCCACGGAGGCTTCAATTTAAATATAATAATAATTATAATTATTATTATTATTGTTATTATTATTAATTCGTTTGGCCCTCGAAAGAAGACGTAGAACCTTTACTTAGCGTTTAACTTCATGTACCTCTTGTCTTCTCAAAATATCCTCATTCTTTCGCCATGTGCCTGTCTTCTTTCTTGAATTTAACTTAAGCATCTTTGAGTTTCAAATTATTATTATTATTATTATTAGAAGCCTCCGTGGCTTAGGCGGCAGCACGCCAGCCTCTCACCGCTGGATCCGTGGTTCAAATCCCGGTCACTCCATGTGAGATCTGTGCTGGACAAAACGGAGGCAGACAGGATTTTCTCCGGGTACTCCGGTTTTCCCTGTCAAAATTTCATTCCAGCAACACTCTCCACTATAATTTCATTTCATCTGTCATTCATTTAATCATTGCACCAGGGGAGTGCGTCAGGCCTCGGCAGCCGGCACAGTTCATATCCTCGCCGCTAGATGGGGGCTTCATTCATTCCATTCCTGACCCGGCCGGAGGCTGGAAGCAGGCTGTGGATTTTCATTTTCATTATTATTATTATTATTATTATTATTATCATCATAATTACAATTAAATACTAAATGCTTTAACAAACTATCATTGTACGATCGTGTATGAAAATGGTGCATTCTAAAGTTGGTTACCCTGATCTGTGATACGAACCTTCCCTGTTACGTTGAGATTAGGCTATGGTCAGCGCTGATGGAGTAATGAGGATGGGACGGAGGTCACTGCCAGTGCTAAGTGATTTTCCATTGACACAGTGGAACGTGAATTCGTGTCCTGTTTCCTGCCCAGTACCGGACAAAGAAGCTAGTCACCACTTGCGATGATACGTCCTCTTGTCGCAAGATTGTTTTCTTTTAGTGCAATATTGAACGATACGAATCGCCCATACGCTGTTAATTATTTTTCAAGCTCCTGAAGCACGAACTACTCTACCAGTCATAATTCACGTTGTTACGGGACTGGGGATGATCTGAGACGCCTCTTAATGAGACTAACTTATCAGAGGTACACACTTGAAAAATACAATTTCCTCGGCCAGGAATATTGATCTTCATTTCCCTCTAGTATTCTAAATTAGAGTCCACTTTCACATAGTTGACATATTAACGAATTGCATGCACATTTATGAAGAATGATACTTTCTTTCAACAAACAACTAAGCTAGAATAGTACACACCTCGCTCAAAAATGCAGACAATACATGTCCTTTGACTGACTGTCAACGTCAGAATGGCAACTGATAGCTGCCTGTGCTCGTGGAGTTTCAACCATTTCAGCTGCACGTAGTAAGGTGTGATATGCCCATCTCGTCTTACATCCGGAATGTACCGAACACATGCATTCTGGACTCTTTGTAGTTTTATATTCTGTGATTCTGTTAAATCATTGTATACAGCAGCGTCATAATCAATTATTGGAAAAGAAGAGAGTTTCGACGAGGAACTTGCGTATGTAAGGAGAGATGTAAGAAACAGTCCTTTCCAGGAGATGCGTAGTTGATAGAACCTTATTTACCACTTTAGACGTATGCTCTGCCCACGATAGTGTTCTATCAAACATCACTCCGATATTATTGACAGTATTTTTATTTATTTATCGTATGGCTTTTAGTGCCGGGAGTGTCCGACGACATGTTCGGCTCGCCTGAGTCTGTAGCTGCTTCCAGTGGACACCCTTAGGGTGAGCTACATGTTCCGTTCAATTTCAAGTAATTCCAACTTTCGCTACCAGAAATCAATGATACCTAGTGGTGAACGTTGGAACTTTTATAGAGCTTTCAGACGAAATCTAACCTAACAATTTAGCTGCACACAAGTTTAGTCTGTGGAAGGATCTTTTACATGCCATACATCTATGACATGGGACCGCCGGCTTTACTTCCCTTCCGAAGGAAGGCATACTGAAGGATATTTATTATTGACAGTGTTGCTATATTTAATATTAATATCTAGTATCTTGATGGGTGGACAACCACCCATTAAAATCTACTGAATTTAGAAGAAGTTTTGTTTATCCAACGGATATAAGTTGCGTTTTAGATATGTTCAAATTAAGGTTATGGTTTAGGGCCCATGCATTGAACATTGAACGCATTCAGTGTGAGGCGTGAGGCGAAAATAAGTTGGGAGGTCATCAGCATATATTATATGAAAAGAACTATTTCGGAATTCATTAAAAACATCGTTGATGTAAATCGAGAAGCATCGTGGACCTTGGACAGATCCCTCAGGTACTCCACTGTCTACCGATTTCCAGTCTGAGGAGGAGCCATCCGCGAGGACCATTCTCTGTGTACGCCTGGATAGGAAGGTTTTGAACCAGGAAAGAGCACTCGGAGGGAAGCCGAAAGATTTCATCTTTGCAAGAAGTATATTGTGTTTCACACAGTCAAAAGCCTTACTGAAATCGAAATGTCTTAGGATGTAAGCTGACACTTGTGCATAGTTGAGTGCAGTGCTCGAGGAGCCAGAACTGCAACCTTCCGTGGGATGTAGTGGTGGGGGGAGGTTTCCAAATTATTCGATAGAAAATAAGAAATCTTAAGATTATACATAAACTTGAACATTTGATTTAATTCCAAACTTTATTTTGCAAAAGAAGTACAAAAATGGGTTGTAGTCAAATAATAAAAGCAGTAAGAAAGCACAGTTTTATGAATGTTTAGGTTGTCTGCCCATCCTAAAAGATTGTCCAAAACATTCAATAAACTTGTTTCTGAAACTATAGGCAGAATGCAGAATGTTTCGGCTACAGAAACAAAATGGTATTATTTACACCTGTTCTTGCTTCACGCCACAGCTTCCAGGATCAATAGTTTCTTTTTCCCTAAAGAGAGGTACCGGAACGCGTTGCACCTCAAATCGAGCCCCGGTTGAGCGCATGACATCGCTGGCATTTAACAATGCAGTAGTGGTACTATGCCACTTTTTAAACCCAGATTGATAAAAATTGAAGATATTAAATTTATTTAGGTAGTCACCAACTTGTACATGCATTATTTTCTCAAGAGCTTTTCTAAGGGTGCAAATGATATTTATCAGACCAAAGTCACTACAACTAGTGGGTTTGATATTTGTTAGCACTGAACGTACTGTATGTCAGCACACATCCAAAGAGACGAATATATTCCACTTTGTAGAGAGAAATTAAATATGAGAATAATAAGAATAGAAGTGGGCTCCAGTCGCAAATGTCGACCATCGTACAGAATAACCATTGGATACAAAGATTACAACATGACCAAGAAGGCAAATTTCCCACCACCCTGGACAAAGAGGAAATTACTTGTCAAAATTAATAACAGCGTATTTTCCTGTACGAGTAAGCATGAAATACTGAAATCTATATAAACGGCGTATAAAACGTGCATTTCTCACGATCATTTGAATACCATATGCTGTTTTCTGCTATTGGGTCGTGTTATGTACATGATGTACAAGACATGAATATGTTAAACAGAGGGTTAAAATGTCTGAAAGACCAAGACTCGCACATGGGGTCTGCACCCAGAGAGGAAGTGTCTACTCAAGGTAGTTCAGTGAGTAAGCGCATCGGGCCAGAAACCGAAGGTCCCAAGTTCGATTCCCTGGTCATATCAGGAATTTTAAATCTAAGTTATGTAGCCTACAAGACCACCTATTTGTTGTTGTTTTTATCTTTGTTGTTGACTGATTCAGGGACTTAGTGACATCGTTGCTATGTAGTCCCGTATAGCCTACTTGGTGTGTGTGTGTGTGTGTGTGGAATTTGTCTGATAACCTGTGCTATTGTGATGGCTGTGCATTTGTAATTCGGGTGATATTGGGAAGGAAACGGCCGTGATCATAAGTTAGGAACCATTCCGGTATTGCTGGAGTAGAAATGGGGAGCCACGGAAAACCACTTCCAGGATGACTGAGGTGGGAATCGAACCCACCTCTTCTCAGTTTTAGTTGGATGGTTGGTTCCTCAGTTTAGAGGCAGCGACAACGCGGTCATTAAGGTGTGTGTAGAATCTGACAGATAGCCGGTGTTAATTTTAATGACTATATTAGTGTGTGTAATCTAATTCAGGTAAGGACTGCAGACGGTCAATTTTAAGTAGTTCGTACTTTTGCTACCATCAGCGACACCTAGCTCTGAACGTGGCTACTAGATGCCCCCACAACTGGCACCTGGCGGCAAATCTAACTTAAAAATTAAGCTTCACACAATTGTAGTTAGGGGAAGTTTCTTTTATATGCCATGGGCCCGCCGGGTTTACTTCCCCTCCGAAAGAAGGCATTCTGGGGGATTTTAACGCTCTTAAAAATCCAACAACTTTGGCCAGGTTTGAACCCGCGATCTTGGGCATAGAAGCTCAGCATGCTACCAACTACGCTAACGAAGCCGCCCTTATCAGTTTTGCCTCGCGAGGCTGAGTATACCCTGTTCCAGCCCTCAGACCAGAATTAAATTTCTTGGCAGAACCGGCACTCGAACCCGGACCTCAGAGGTGGCAGCCAAGAATACTAGCCACTACGCCACGGGGTGGGATGCCTCGGAACTGGAGACATCAACAGCCAGTACTTAAGCATGCTCTGACCCTACAGGTGACTAGACACAGACCCCGTGGTATAATGGCTAGCATTCTTGACTGTCACCGCGGAGGCCCGGGTTCAATTTCCGGCTCTGCCAAGAAATGTAATTCTTGTTTCAGGGTTGGAACGAGGTTCACTCATCTTCGTGAGGCTAACAAAAAGAGAGTTGAGATTTGGTTCCCACCTAAGACATCCTGTAAAAGAATTTTCACGGTTTCTTACATATAATCCAGACAAATGCTTGAAACGGATTTCCGCGGTTTCTTACATATAATCCAGACAAATGCTTGAAACGGATTTCCGCGGTTTCTTACTAATAATCCAGACAAATGCTTGAAACGGATTTCCGCAGTTTCTTACTAATAATCCAGACAAATGCTAGAAACGGATTTCCGTGGTTTCTTACTTATAATCCAGACACATACTTGAAAAGGATTTGCATGGTTTCCTACTTATAATCCAGACAAATGCTTGAAACGGATTTCCGTGGTCTCTTACTAATAATCCAGACACATCCTACTTGAAAAGGATTTGCATGGTTTCTTACTTATAATCCAGACAAATGCTTGAAACGGATTTCCGTGGTTTCTTACTTATAATCCAGACACATAGCCTACTTGAAAATGATTTGCATGGTTTCTTACTTATAATCCAGACAAATGCTTGAAACGGATTTCCGTGGTTTCTTACTTATAATCCAGACAAATGCTTGAAAAGGATTTGCATGGTTTCTTACTTATAATCCAGACAAATGCTTGAAACGGATTTCCGTGGTTTCTTACTTATAATCCAGACAAATGCTTGAAAAGGATTTGCATGGTTTCTTACTTATAATCCAGACAAATGCTTGAAACGGATTTTCATGGTTTCTTACTTATATTCCAGACTCATACTTGAAAAGGATTTCCGTGGTTTCTTACTTATAATCCAGACAAATGCTTGAAACGGATTTGCATGGTTTCTTACTTATAATCCAGACAAATGCTTGAAACGGATTTCCGTGGTTTCTTACTTATAATCCAGACACATACTTGAAAAGGATTTGCATGGTTTCTTACTTATAATCCAGACAAATACTTGAAACGGATTTCCGTGGTTTCTTACTTATTATCCAGACACATACTTGAAAAGGATTTGCATAGTTTCTTACTTATAATCCAGACAAATGCTTGAAACGGATTTGCATGGTTTCTTACTTATAATCCAGACAAATGTTGAGATGTATATTGACGTCAGGCCACGGCTGCCTCTTTCCTAAGCATTCCTCAACTATAAATACATTAAGACAAGACAGTTATACGGAGACTTATTTCACACGCACACACACACACACACACACTGGACTAATGTCCATTTAAAACGAAACAATAATATACAGTACCAGCATTGCTCCATGACATAACAAACGTCATCTGGCTAACTCTATACGTAAATGCAAGTACTTTGGCTGATGTCCACGAAATCCAATTCTTAAATTAAACACCCGTGCATCTTAAGGCACGCACCTCGATTGTAGTGGGGAACTGTGGCAAGTCCGGAGATAGAAGATTCGAATCCCGGCAATGATAGCGGCCATCCTGAGTGTAGTTTCTTCTCGGGGTTTTCCACACTCCCTCCAGTCAAACGACACTTTTGTTCCAGTCCTAGGAAACCTACCGCAGTCATATCCCCCATTAATATGACAAGAGCGCACTGTTAATATCAACCAGAGAAACACAGGTTAGAGACAATTTAATTTTACACACACCCAAGTACGCGAGGTTGCTGAATTAACAACAAAAACAAGAGAAGACAAGACAAGACAATGATCTAACAAAGAATGTAGCATTTCAAGTGACCTTTATGAGTGAATCATACCTGGCATACGTGCGATAAGAGAAGTATGATATAAGAGTTATCTCTGGAGTATTGATGAGATAATGAAGTCACGTACTAATCAGCTAGTTGAAGGAAATTCCATTCATTGTCACCACGTTACGATATTAACATAATAATTCGTGTTTAGTAACCAATGTATGCATTAAAAAACTCAAAACAGAGTCACTAGGCTTTTACATGAAATCCGAGGCACCGGACGTGGCATTTCATTTCGAAAATCCCATATACATTAACCGGGGATCGAACCCAGTCCACCGTGATAGAAGGCAAACAGCTTGCATGCTAAGTCATCATACCCTCTAGAGAGCCTCGCCAATCGGAAATATTGGTTAACCATTTTAACTGCTGCAGAAGCATCTGTCAAATGCAACAGTAATTTTCCATAATGTACAGACTAAACGAAATCAGTGTCTGTGGGCACATTGCAATCATAACTTAACCTGTTGAATATAAATTATGTTATTATAATAGCATACGTTATATTTAACACATAAACAAGTACACTCGCACAGCGCTAAGCCATGGGACCGAGCTATCAGCGGACTCTGTACGTGGGTTCGAGCCCCACAGTCAGCCGTCCTTGAGATGTTTTTACGAGGTTTCATCATTTCCAACTCCAGGAAAATGCTGGGACGCTGCTTTCTGACAGGCTGCGGCCACATCCTTCCACAGCCTTGCCCAGTTTCATTCATCTTCATTCATTTCATCTCTCATTAACTCCTCTCATGAGGTTGGCATCAGGGAGGGAATCCGGCAGTAAAAACCACCCGCCACATAGCCTTTCATCCCCGATGCCATTGAAAACGGGAATATATTATTACTAGTATTATTATCAATAATAATATGATAATGATTTTGATGATTTAAAAAAGCAACGGCTAAACGCGACCGCTAAACTCGCGATTATAATATGTCACGGAACCTCCTTTCTACGTGGAATTGGAATGACATTTAACTTTGAAATCAACATCGTCATCATGACCCTCTCCCTCTCCCTCTCCCTCTTCCTATTCCTCTCCCTCTCCCTCTCCCTCTTCCTCTCCCTCTTCCTCTTCCTCTTCCTCTTCCTCTTCCTCTCCCTCTTCCTCTTCCTCTTCCTCTTCCTCTCCCTCTCCCTCTCCCTCTTCCTCTTCCTCTCCCTCTCCCTATCCCTATCCCTATCCCTCTTCCTCTTCCTCTTCCTCTTCCTCTTCCTCTCCCTCTCCCTCTTCCTCTTCCTCTTCCTCTCCCTCTTCCTCTCCCTCTCCCTCTCCCTCTTCCTCTCCCTCTCCCTCTTCCTCTTCCTCTTCCTCCTCCTCTCCGTTTCCCTTTTCCTTTTCCTACTCCTTCTTCTTGTCAGCAGCTAGTAAGATGTGATGGATTGCTAAAATTATGATTCGGAGCTACATGACCACGATGTCCAAACCCCTCAAATGAAACAGCAACAGCTATTTTGTAAAATGTCAAGGATATTGTAACAGTCTAACAGCCTATTCTTCCTGCCCACAGGTAGCAGCGAGTAGCGGTGGCCCGCCCCTATTCCCTGCCAAGTCACCGAGCCACGATGAAGCTCGACTTCGTTGGCAGGGCGACATGATCGTACGCGCTTGGCTTGTTTTATCACTTCTGATATCCACGTGGTAAGTACCAACCCGCTAAACATAAGTTAGATTTAACCACAAGTAATGCTTAGGAACTGTTGCTATTTCCTGATACTAGCAGTCAAGGGCGTATATAGAGTATTATTTTGGGTTCTCCCCGGGAAACGTTTGTATAAATGATGAGTTTTAAGGCTATCTAGCATCACTTTATCAACCAATTTGTAGTGATGTTTTATGGTAGGTTAATGTCAAACACAACTAAGACAATTTTATGTTACGTTTTATTAATACAATCACCTTGCACACTTTATAGTATTTACATGGAAAGAATTAACATTAGGCCTACTGTTTTGATTTACAAATTACACTAAGTTATAATATAAAGTCAAGGTTTCTTGAAGCATTACCAAATCGGTTTATAACTTCATCATGAGTGATTTGTATGTATCCGTGAATAGATGACAATACTAGACCGTTCAGTCTGTTTTCAGAAGTAGAGAGTTTTTTTAAGTATGTTTTCAACCAACTCAAACTCCGTTCGGCGGTAAGTACAGCGAGAGGCAAATTTGTCAAAAGTCTGATAAGGGTATAAAAGTTAGGGAAGCAACTTTTGTCACACCCTTCAAGGGCAGTTGTTGCTGTCCTTGGTACGTTCATAAGAGCGAAGGCACTGGAGAGTAATACGAGGTTATGTTATTAGTAGGGCTCGGATTTTTAGGTAAATAAATATCTTTTTATGTAAATACATATTTTAAGCATTTCTTTTTTCTATAATACATAAATTCCTGCTTTTCACTTATTAGCACATAATAAGACATAATATTTACATTCTTTTAAATCAGTATGCTAGATCTTTCAGTTCATTGATTTTTGTTCTGTGTTATTTCAACGGAGAAGAACCTGTGAGCTATCTAATCTTCATGCAGAGCGTATGTCAGCTTGCACATATGTTATTCTTAACTTTTCGACCCGTGTCACTCACTGTGGAAGCCGAGGATTTCCTTGTCCATAGCCATATTGCAACACGTGCTAGACCTCCCTCCCCCAGCTACCTAAAACCAGTGTCACTCACATGTAGTTCATTTCTGGCACTGTGAAGTGTAAAGCAGTTCTACGATGCCTAAAGCAAAAACAACTACAATTTATCGTATGTTGCAAAATTTAAAAATAATTTGACTTCTGATGAGGGCGTTCTGTTCTGCCAACCATGTGGGAAAGCAATCAAGGCTGAACAGCGATCTCAAGTTACACAACACCTCAAGGACAAGAAACATATTGCCGCAGTTTTGCGCCTTCACAAGAAGTGTTTCGCGATAATCGCCGGTCATTTGTGATGGACAACCTGAAGATGTATCTCGTTGTGTATTGTAATGCTTCAGCAGTCAGTGAGACAAAGAATAAATTGCATTCTTGAGTACCGCATATTGTTCATATCCACATTGAAAATCCACAGCCTGCTTCCAGTCTCCGACCGGGTCAGGAATGGAATGAATGAAGCCCCCATCTAGCGGCGAGGATATGAATTGTGCCGGCTGCCGAGGCCTGACGCACTCCTCTGGGGCAATGATTAAATGAATGACAGATGAAATGAAATGATAGTGGAGAGTGTTGCTGGAATGAAATTTTGACAGGGAAAACCGGAGTACCCGGAGAAAAACCTGTCTACCTCCGTTTTGTCCAGCACAGATCTCACATGGAGTGACCGGGATTTAAACCACGGACCCAGCGGTGAGAGGCCGGCGTGCTGTCGCCTAAGCCACGGAGGCTCATATCCACATTAATGAACAAAATTATAATTAAATATTAATTAAATATTTTTACTTTTTGGTCACATATTTCAGGTATTTATTATACATAAACAATAAATATTTTCCCGGTTTTTTAGCACCTAAAAATCCGAGCCCTAGTTATTACACATACGAGATCAGAGAAAACTGATTGTCACACTGTTAACATCGCTCTACCGTCGTCTTGCTTTGCAACGTTGCCATACATCGCTTAGTAACAATAGTACATGATAAGTATATTAGTATGTAATGTTTTAATTCGTAAACAAATATTATATATGACAAAAATTGCCGGGGGGGGGGGGGTTGAAACCCCCGGACCCCCCTCCCCCCCCCCCTTCCCTTATATACGCCCCTGATAGCAGTATTTTGCTACAGCACAATGTGACTCTTCACAGATTTCACAGTCTCATTATATGGAAGATGCTGAGTATTGGTATTTGGGGCACAGTTAGTGTCTGTGGTTGTTGTGAGAGATGCTGCTGCACGGGCTCAGTGAGAAACTACAAACAGACAAACTACATCACATCTCACCTTGCCTCGTATGCCTCATTATAGCACTACCGACAGCGGTGGCTACGCTCTCTAAAGCGCAGCGTTAGGTCATGGGGCCAAGCTCTCTGCTGATTCGGTAGACGCGTGGGTTCGACCCCCACCGTCGGCCGTCCTTGAAATGGTTTTCCGTGGTTTCCACATTTTTAACACCAGGCAAATGCTGGGATGGTACCTTCTGACAGGCCACGGTCGCTTCCTTCCACATCCTTACCCAGTTTCATTCATCTTCAATCGTTCCATCTCTCATTCCCCCGCGCAGGTCCCCCACGGGCGTCGACTAGAAAGACCTGCACTCGGCCTCTCAGGAGGCCACACGACAAAAGAAATATATAGCACTGAATTGTATTTTTGTGGGTTTCTATAAAAAAGAAGTTCGGAAGGAATGTCGTGACGCCTCAAGGTCTACCTGCAGGGGGAGGCCAGACAAGTTACCAGCCACGTATTAAGGGTGGGGGAGAAGCTGTCCCAGTGACTTTACGTTCGTCGCGCTCTTAACCTTTGAGAACTGGTGTGAAAAAAATATAACACGTGGAGTGGCGCAAGGTCATTTTGACCCATAGTGAGCCACTTCATATTTGTCGTAGTCGTACGGATTTCAATTAAGTAAATTTACACCTTGTGTCTTCCTATGAGTTATTCCCAATATAAAATTAGGTTTATTTATATTTTTCAGATTTAACGTGCAGAACAAGATGTTCAGTAAAGAACATGTAGCCTACTTTCTCCTAATTGCATGGGTATTGTTATAACTCTTTGTCCTTTTCAAGGAGTATAATTGAATGTTGGTTGTAGTAGCTTGTTGAAATACAACGTGCTATAGGGATATTAAACATGAATATGAGGTGCCCTTTGCTAGTGCTACCTCTGTAAAAAAAAATCATTCAATTCGGTTTCACCGTGTTTGAATTGATCTGGGGAATGGATTTGCACACATACATGGCCGCTATTTGCAAACTATTGGGCTGATGACCTTGTAGTCAGTCATAAGATGCTTTCCACAAAAAGGCATGTTGTTGCAAAATCCGGTAGAGATCAAATTATTAGGATGGTCGAAATTTGATTTAAGCTTTTAACATTTGGGTGGCCGTCATTCCGTTTCCGTCAAGATGGCGGCGATATAAAACATGACACTGAGGTGCCTTTTGCTAGTGCTACCTCTGTACCAAATTTCGTTCAATTCGGTTTCACCGTGTTTGAATTGATAGGGGGAATCGATTTACACACATACTTGGCCACCATCTGCAAACTAATGGGCTGATGATCTAGCAGTTTGGTCAGAATATGGTTCCCACATAAAGCTTTGTTGTTGCAAAATTTGGTAGAGACTAGATTATTAGGTTGGTCGTAATTGCATTTTAGCCTTTAACATTTGGGTGGCCGCGATTACGTTTCCGTCAAGATGGCGGTGATATAAAACATGACACTGAGGTGGCCGTTTCTAGTGCTACCTCTGTACCAAATTTCGTTCCATTCGGTTTCACCGTGTTCGAATTAATAGGGGGAATCGATTTTCACACAAAGATGACCGCCATCCGCAAAGTATTAGGCTAATGACCTATTAGTTTGGTCAAAAGATGCTCCCTCCATAATGGTATGTTGATGCAAAATTTGGTAGAGATCGGATGATTAGGTTAGTCGTAATTTGATTTAAGCTTTGAACATTTGGGTGGCCGCCATTACGTTTCCGTCAAGATGGCGGCGATATAAAACATGACACTGGGGTGCCCTTTGCTAGTGCTACCTCTGTACCAAATTTCATTCCATTCGGTTTCACCGTGTTCGAATTAATAGGGGTAATCGATTTTGACACAAAGATGGCCGCCATCCGCAAACTATTAGGCTAATGACCTATTAGATTTGTCAAAGGATGCTCCCTCCATAAAGGTATGTTGTTGCAAAATTTGGTAGAGATCGGATGATTAGGTTAGTCGTAATTTGATTTAAGCTTTGAACATTTGTGTGGCCGCTATTACGTTTCCGTCAAGATGGCGGTGATATAAAACATGACACTGAGGTGTCCTTTGCTAGTGCTACCTTTGTACCAAATTTCGTTCAATTTGCGCTCACTGTGTTCGAATTGATAGGGGGGGACAGACATTCAGAGTACACACACTCACACACACACACAAACAGACTCACACACACACATATATACACACAGACAGACACACTTTTTTTTCGCCCTGTAGTGATCTCATAAGTCTACTTTCATTTTTTGCAAAAATCGAAAGTAGGCTAATAATGGCAATAATTTTCGTAAATTTTAACAGTATAATTGGCCTTGATAGAGTCGGCAAAGCAGTCTTTTTAACAATGAAGCTGTTGACCAAGGTGTCCCTGCACCCTAAACATGAATCAAGAAGTACGTGAGCTATGTGATTGTGCTGCATCAAAAAGATTGATTTTCCCCTTGTTCCGACTAACTTAAGCCGAAAATTGTCACGTGTGGACTGGCGTCATGGGTAAATCTGACCCGACCGTAAATAATAAAGAAATATACAGTCAGTCTGAGAGACTAGACTCTATATCATTTCAAATGACTCATGCTACAAACGCTACACAGGTTAGAAAGGCTCAGGAGGGCTTCTCACTTCGCTCGATGCCCCAGGACTCTTTGCACTCTGCTGCATGACGTCACGCACTCGCCATCTCCGTATCGCATAACGCCAGACCCCAGGAGTAAACTCAGACTCAACAGACTCCATTACTCTTTAACTTAGGCTTCCCGCGTGGGGGCTGCATGACGTCACGCACTCGCCGTCTCCGTATCGCATAACGCCAGACCCCAGGAGTAAACTCCGACTCAACAGACTCCATTACTCTTTAACTTAGGCTTCCCGCGTGGGGACTGCATGACGTCACGCACTCGCCATCTCCGTATCGCATAACACCAGACCCCAGGAGTAAACTCAGACTCAACAGACTCCATTACTCTTTAACTTAGGCTTCCCGCGCGGGGGCTGCATGACGTCACGCACTCGCCGTCTCCGTATCGCATAACACCAGACCCCAGGAGTAAACTCAGACTCAACAGACTCCATTACTCTTTAACTTAGGCTTCCCGCGCGGGGGCTGCATGACGTCACGCACTCACCGTCTCCGTTCGCATAACGCCAGACCCCAGGAGTAAACTTAGACTCGGTGCATATGCACTGAACAACATGATGACGTCATACACGCCGTAACCGTGACGCATAACGGTAGACCTAAGCATAACGATGAAGTCGACAAGATCATATGAAATGATAAAATAACATGAGCGTTCACAAAGCTATGGACATGTTTCATTTGCAGGGTGAAGTTCAAGGCTACGATGGAAGGTACAGTAAGCGACAGGAAATGAGGGCTGACCAAACCGGGTCAAAATAAATAATGCGCCAGTCCTCACGGCTTAACTTTGCAAGTGTGTGTGCTGTATACTCGCAACTGCAACTATTTTGAATGTGGTTTAAATATTTGTCATGATATATAATACTTTTTAGAATTGTGTTATCGAGAAGTATGTAATACCGTATATGAGTCGTCTGGTATCAAAACAAGATACATCACTATTTTTGCCATTTTGAATTTACAGCTGATTTAACAAGTCCTAAATGCCCTCTTTACATGTGGGAAGATAATGATGATGACAATTGTTGTTTTCAGGGGCCTAACATCTAGGATATCGACCCCTAATGGTGTGGGTGATCGTGAAGATGAAAATGAAATGTAAACTATAACTAAAACTAACTACTAACTTATATACTAGAAGAAGAAATGGAAAACAAAAGGAGAATAAGGCTAATAAAGGACAGGAGGAAAGGAAATGTCCTCAACCCTCGTGGAATGCGGATTGAGGGACTTGGAAGGAAGGAGAGCCATGAAAGGCAGATAGGAAAGTGAAAGAGGAGAGGGTCCACCCCAGAGGTAATTGATAAAAGGGGGAAAACCGGACCCAGGTCAGGAATCCCTCGGGGTCGCCAACTCCCGAACTCACCAGCCATGAGCCCCTGAGGGTGTAGCAATATCCAGGGTGCACCAGAAGGGGTGGGGCTACATACACCCTGCCTCCTTGAGGGCCTTGAGCAGAAGGCAGGAGAGAACATGAAAAGAAGAAGAAGGCTGACCCCTCGCAGAAGAAGGGTATCAGAAAAGATGAGACACGGGCCAATTAAGGCGGGAAAGGAAGAGACTCCCTAGGCCTCGGATACCCTAATACCGTCGGGGTCAGAAGAGAACAAGAGTTGACCAAGTGAGGTCGTCAGGAAAGAAGACGGAGAGGAGCCCGGCACAAGTAAGTGGAAGCATTGCCGGACTCAGCTCGGGCCCCGTGGTCGCCAACCTACGTCCCACTAGATTTGAGCCCCTGGGGGGATGTGGGAAGAGAAAGGTATTCAAAACAGGACACATCTTGCTGTTTTTAAATGCTGAAGTAGTTGGTTGTATTCAAAATAAGACAAGTAGATGAATTAGTATCAACAAGACACATCTTGGCAGGGTCTATTGCGCATCGATCTGCGCATCAGCTGAAAGGGCGCTCTCTGTGTGCTGCTTATGCAATTGTTTCGTGTTCTGTCAGTGGCAGTGTGTTTACATTTGTAATGGTGTGCTTTGTACTTGTGAGGAGTGATTAATTTATTTTCAAAATAAGATACACCCAATTATTGAGTTACAAAACAAGATATAACCGCAAGTTTTAAAACAAAATAAGACACCCCCAATTATTGAGTTACAAAACAAGATATAACCGCAAGTTTTAAAACAAAATAAGACACCCCCAATTATTGAGTTACAAAACAAGATATAACCGCAAGTTTTAAAACAAAATAAGATACACCCAATTATTGAGTTACAAAACAAGATATAACCGCAAGTTTTAAAACAAAATAAGATACACCAAATATTGAGTTACAAAACAAGATATAACCGCAAGTTTTAAAACAAAATAAGATACACCCAATTATTGAGTTACAAAACAAGATATAACCGCAAGTTTTAAAACAAAATAAGATACACCAAATATTGAGTTACAAAACAAGATATAACCGCAAGTTTTAAAACAAAATAAGATACACCAAATATTGAGTTACAAAACAAGATATAACCGCAAGTTTTAAAACAAAATAAGATACACCAATTATTGAGTTACAAAACAAGATATAACCGCAAGTTTTAAAACAAAATAAGATACACCAAATATTGAGTTACAAAACAAGATATAACCGCAAGTTTTAAAACAAAATAAGACACATCAAATATTAAAACGCTTATAAAAAGGAAAATAAAACAGCACGAGTTATGAAACTTTTGGAAAATATTGTCTATATCACTTACAACTTTCAAAAAAGAGGCGTAGTGATTTGTCAGTAAACAAAGAACTTATTCAGGTTTTTTTTGTTTCCTGAAAAATGTTGTTCAGTTGATGTGCCTTGTTTTGATACGAGTCGCCTCATATCTTTTCTTTAGTCACAAACATGGCAGCAAGAAATATTGGTGGGAGGAAGATCATTCACAGCCAGGCAAGAGAGCTTATTTGCAATATATATTACTTTATAAAACGAGAAGCAGAAGAAAGGCCAATTTTATTGAAATAAGTGCAAAAACGAGTTGCGAAGCAACCGGAATATCCCGCAGAGGATATTAAAAGAAAACCAAACTAATTTGGAGAACAATCTTTTTCAACGCCGCGTACAAACCACCCGAAGAAAAAGTTAAAACGGAAATAGATGACTTCGACAAATGCGTAATTAGAAGAACTATTAACGAATGCCATGTAACACATGGTCAACGTCCAACGTTACGAGCTTTATTACCAGTTTCAAAGGAGAAAATTGGCTTTAAAGGTTCGAAATGGGTCTTTAGTCAAGTAATGAAAACTTTAGGTTTTAGGTGGAAGAAATCGTGTGACAACAGGAAAATTCTGATTGAAAAATCTGGCATTAGGGAAAAGAGACTAGCCTATTTGAGATCAATCACGCAGTACCGGAATGACAAACCCCCATAGTGTATATGTATGAAACATATATACACTCCTCACACACAAAACCACACTCTTTGTCTGATAATTCAAATGCTGGGGTGCATGCTCCAATATCCAAGGGTCAATGTGCCATTATTGTACATACTGGAGGCGAACAAGGATTTGTTCATAATGCGCTGTTAATTTTTACATCTCGGAAGAAGAGCGGCGATTACACAATGCTATGAATTTTGAAAACTATGAAAAGTGGTTAAAGGAAATCTTTACCCCCAACCTCCCTGATAAGTGTGTCTTGGTTGTTGACAACGCGTCCTACCAAAATAAACAGCTAAACCCAGCACCAACTTCATCAGCTAAAAAAATTGACATGATTTCTGGCGTACAGAAAATAATGGGCCGTTTTGTGAAAATACTGTATGCTGGAACCGGACCTGCATGGGCTCATTAAAATTAAGTAAAGATACACTAAAATGCATAAAATAGACGCCCTTCTGGCAGAACAGGGTCATAGTACGCTGAGACTTCCACCGTATCATCTTGATCTAAATCCCATTGAGATGATTTGGGCAACTATGAAGGACTACATAGTTTTGCATAATACTACGTTCAAAACAGACGATTGTATCAAGTTGGCAAAAGAAAAAGTTCAAAAAGTCACTGCAGAGCATTGGTAGCCATACTGTCAACATGTCCAGAAAGTTGAAAATGATTATTTATCTATGAAACTGGTTATTGACGAACTGACAGAAAGGATAGTGATTACTAAATGAGGAAAAAGTAGACTTATGAGATCGATCCGGGCAAATGTCTGTCTGTCCTTCTGTCTGTCTGGCTGTGTGTGTGTCGCCTCTATCAGCTTCTAACCAGCTGCAGCAATCGACACCACATTTGGTATGAGTTATGATCTATACCTGAATATCTCAAGCCTATATTTGAAAATGATGTCAGTGTTACCAACTGCTCAAACACTGCAATTGAAATTTGAGCTCCATGTTGGATATCTTCGAAGGTATGCATGGGAGCTATTCCAAAATTGGCACGCTTATAGATAATAATATTTCAGTTTAATTTCCAGGAGTGTTGCCAAAATCATTCTAAGTCTGCTGATAGGTCCAATTTTTAAATGCATATAAATGCTACACTATCAATTGGATTTCAATTCCGTATGTACTATGTGTACATAAACAGATATGACTGAGTGTATTCTTAAGAGCCACCAGGGCTGCCAACTGTTAATAAATGCTCTCTTTATTTATTTATTTTATCCAAATACCAATGTATCAGAAAATATGTAATCTGACAGCTTTAAACTATGCACACGTTTAGTACCTGACATTCTAGATTAATGTGGAGTAACAAACATACGTCAGTGCTACCAACATGATTCTGCTGATAGGACCAATTTTTAAATACATGTAACTTCTATACTATCAATTGGATTTCAACCAAATTCCGTATGTGCTATGTGTACCATAACAGATATGACTATGCGTGTTCTTAAGAGCAACCAAGGCTGCCAACTGTTATTAAATGTTGTCTCTATTTGTTTACCCTAATATCAATATATCAGAAAGTATGCAAGCCAACAGCTCTACACTTTGAGCACGTATAGTACCTGACATTCTAGATCAATTTGGAGTAACTTATTTACGTCAGTGCTGCCAACATGATTCTAAGTCTGCTGATACGTCCAATTTTAAAATGCATGTGACTTCTATACTAACAAATGAATTTCATCCAAAATTGGCACAACACGAGATCATAATATTTCAGATTATTTCTGACCAAATCATGTATGACATTGTCGCCAACATGGCTTTACGCTTGCTGATAGATCCAATGTCTAACTGCATGTAACGTCCATGCTATCCATTGGACTTCAACCAAATTTTGTATTCTATACCATAAGAGATGGAACTAAGAATATATTTAGTCACCAGGACTGCCAACTGTAGTGCTCCATTAGGCTACATTTTACCAGATATATTTCGAACTAATTAGAAATTTCGATATTACCAACTTAATTTCGTCATTATTCTAGATAGGTTAATACAGATTAATCATTGGCATGAATCTTAAATTTTATGAAAAGTAGGCTCTTTAATTCGTCACGGAACTTCTTGTGTCTACCTACATTGTAGTCGCCTTTAGCTTGATAATGTAATTGAGGATTCTTTACGTTCATCATCATAATCGATTTTGGCCAACAAGGGACCACGTTCATAACTCACGATTTCAGTTCTCTTTGGCGCCAGTATTCCTTCATTCTCTTGCTCACAGCTTCTTTCTTTTCAGCTGTCCAATGTTGTTTCTTCTTGGTCACTGTTTCTGGCTCTAGGAAACCCTCAAATGTGTGTATGTTATTTCTGAAAGTGGTTCTCTTGCCGATGTCTTGATCAGTGAAGTTCATTTCTTGTAGATCCTTCTTAGTGTTCGCAATCCATTTTTCATAAGAGTTACCTTTTCTATTGGGCGTGTTGAAGTGTTTAAATAGTACAATATGCAACGAGCCTATAATGGCAATAATTAAGACACGAGTATGTTTATAAAACGAGCGTATGCGAGTTTTATAATTTCCATACGAGGGTCTTAATTACCATTATAGGTGAGTTGCATACGACTGTTTATGTTCGACGATAATTATTATAACTATTTTATATTCATAAATATCTATCGAGATTTCGCCAGTTTTATGTACTGAACAGAGCGCATGGCCTCCTCGATCAACTCACTATGACACTAGGCAACGCAGTGAAATTTAAACTAGAAGGCCTTGGAACTTAGCGCGGGTGCGATGCTAACCTTATCTAATTGGTCAAACAACTGTTTCCTGAGCTGTGATTGGTGGGAGAAACTGTTTCATAATGAAAAATAGTAGTGTTATAATGACCATCATTATGATACAGTTTTCTGACATATAATAGTCAGGGTCGAATATAAAATTTTCTTAGTGAGTCTGTCGTCAGACATTCTTGAAACATGTCCAAAGAATTAAACCCTT
Source organism: Meconema thalassinum (assembly GCA_946902985.2). Lineage (NCBI taxonomy): Eukaryota > Metazoa > Arthropoda > Insecta > Orthoptera > Tettigoniidae > Meconema > Meconema thalassinum. The sequence continues at coordinate 224,642,354 of OX336391.1, forward strand.
ACGTTATTTATTTTTTGGTTATTTATTTATTTATTTATTTATTTATCGAAATGTGATGTTTTTCAGTTTGTCAACACGATACTCCTGAAAGGAATTTACATGAGATTTGTAAATCTCTACTACAGTACTACTTAAATCTATTCAATAGCATTCCACGACCATTTGTTTCACTGCTGTATTCGCAGAAAGTAACGCTACTCACATTTCACATTCCAGCCTATTATGCATCTGCTGCAAGAAGAACTATACTATAAAGCCGAGGGTGGTGCTGCCAGAGAACTATGTCAAAGGTAAGTCTGAATATACAGTAGCTTCCTTTCTCGGCCCTCTGTAAATAAAGGGCCGGCTCGAGACCTAATTCGTACCTGTGCAAAACATATTTTTGTTACCACACATGTTGTAACACCCTACCCTCTCCCCTCACGTTGCGTTGGGGGTCTCCCTCCCCTTAAACTGTCCACACGCTGACGCGACCCAACTCCACAAGGAAATCTGCCTAATCCGAAAATCCGCCTATTCCGAACAGTGTTCAGAAAAAATACGGTACCGATTGTTCTATTTTTACTTCTTTACATTTTACTTTTCTACCCAAAAGCAGGAGGTATCAAGAAGACGTTAGGTTTTTCGTGTTAAAGCGTACATGTATTGTTATACTGTACAAGGAAGTTAAATAAATGGAATTACAGAATACTGTTCAACAAATTTGCAATAAGCGCACACAGTTCATCAAACTTCGCTAGAGTAAACACTGACCTGATAGATAAGACTAGACAGAGCGCAGTGCAGTGAGTCGTGTGTATGGAATGCGGGACAAGAGGGATAGGCAGAGTGGGGTGAGGAGTCTACATTTACAACACAGTCTGTCTGCGCTATAAGTAGTCGAAGATCACTCACTATCCTTCCCTTCTGACTTTCAATGAACATGTTCACGGGGTGATCAATACTGTGTAGAGCTGATACTTGCAGATGTCCCCACACTTAATTTACGTCTTAACAAGTCAATACTCTTATATCATTAATACAATCCGCCTATTCCAAAATTCCCGCTAAACCAAACAGGGTTCGGTCCCAATTAGTTCAGAATAGCTGTACTCTACTGTATGCGCTGAGTGTTATTCTGACGCTAATTGTGTTCATTTATCTGTGCCAATAACTTAATTACCTAAATATCTGCAGTTCATAGTAATTTAATATCGACCACCTTCTGTGGTCTCGGGGTAGACTACGTATTGAGACTGCATATCCATCATGGGTTCGATTACTGGCTCTGCCAAGAAATTTAATTCTGGTCTGAGGGCGTGAACGGGGTTCATTGAGCTTCGTGAGGGAAAACTCAGCAGAGGGGGTTTTGATTCTTTGATTCTTACCCCCAGCCTTCCTAAAAGATGTTTTCCGCTGTTTCCCACTACTACTCTTTGCGAATGCCGGGATGGTACCTAAATTAGGCCACGGCCATCTCCTACTCAAATCTTAGGTTCAATTACGAGTCCATGGCGGATAGTGAAAACTAGTAATTGATATAGTCTACTGATGAAAATCAGTTTTGTTTGTCTACTGACTCCTATATGACTTTCTCGACTGGGGGACAGTTATCAAAAATATATTGTTACGTGCCACTCCCTAGTGGCACTTTTGTTAACTGGATTACGGTGGGGGTACAAAGCACAACACCAATTACTGCTTAAAGAAATAATTAACTTTATTGTGGCCAGAAAATTACACTAATCAGCAAATACAAGCAATTAGGAGCCTTACTCCAGTTTCCTCAAGTCTCTTCCTTGAGCGCTCTTGGCCCTTCCACTTGTCAACAGATCACAGAAGTTAATCCGTCCTAATGAGTACGGTGGCCTTGACAGAAACTACCTGCTCCTCTCCTTTATGTTCTCCGACCACAATTACTTACGATCACTTGCTGCAGGCTATTTGGCTGTCAACAAGCTGGAGAAACAATGTCACTGGATTTCGTAACTCGCACAGCACTTCGTCACCACACTTCTGTCGCACAAGATAATCGCTCGCACTAGCTCGTAAAACACAACAACAACAACTGCTAGACAGGTCGCACTTATATAGCAGGCCGGTGACTCAATAAATGCTTCTAGATCCATCCAGGGTTCACGGCTTATCGAGGTTACCATCGCTGGTCCAGTCACGAATATTCTGGACTACCCCTTTGTCCTAGTAGCCCTGTTGCATAAGGCACACGCAATACAGGAGGCAGGCCACAGCCCAGCCCTGGGGCAGTTGTGACTCATGCGGCGAGTGATGACACAAACTCACAGCCGTAACAATATTCTAGTATTCCAGACCATTTAACATTTAATTAGAGCAGCTAATGTGTTTTCCAGAAATCCGACCACCATCGAAAAAAGGAGAGCCAGTGAACGTCGAGTTCAGCATTTATGTTGTAGATATCAATTCCATAAACGTCGAGGACATGGACTTTCGGTAAGTACATTTTTATATTCCTGCTCGGGGTTCTAGTTTTCTTTTTCCATTTGTTGGTGTTTCTTGAGATCCGACTAACCTCTGGCCGACTAACTCCCGAAAGCATAAGATGAACATGTGAAGAGTTAATCATTTGAAAACATGCCACCCTATGACACGAGATTGCGAGTTGTGGCGGATGTTAAATAGAAACGAATTATGGGGTAATTACGTCACACAACATATCATTCACATACAACACAAGCATAGCTAATCTCTGGAGGCTGCATCTCTATCTGTATCTTTTGCAATTACTGTAGATATCCGTAAGTTATTCAGGGGTAAGGCTGATCAGAGGGAAGTCATTCATTCTGTCTTACATGATTGCCTGTGAATACGCTCCTGTCTGTAATAAAATAGTGCGTACTGTACTGGCCCCCTCTGTTGTTTTCCAGTGTCGACATGTTTGTCCGTCAAAGGTGGGAAGAGTCAAGACTGCAGCTCCCAGACGACATTTTCGAAGAGGGAGACGACTACGTCACCTTACCACCAGAGTTCTTTGATAACCTGTGGCAGCCTGACCCCTATATTCTCAACTCCAAGGTTTCAGGTTGGTGTAGCTCTTATCCTGCTTCGTGCACCAATTGATAGCTTAAGTTGGACAGTATCGAAAATATCCTATATGTATTTCAAATACGATACATTTGCATTTTGTATCGAAAATACATTTTGGAACATGGATTTTGAATTGTAGCAAAAACAAAGTAGGTACATTAGTATAGTGTAATTTCAAATTACTGAAAATACAAAAGAAAAAACACAGGCTGAAGGTACCCCGTTTCAGCACTCAGACCATAATTGAATTCCCCATTAGAGCCAGGAATCGAACCTGGACCTCCGAGGCGACAGCCAAGAATTCTAACCGCTACATCACGAGGTGGCCATAGTGAGGAAGAACCCTGGTTTATCTACACTACTCCGCTGCTCAGCCATCAACAGCCCATTAAGGATTTAGAAGACTCAAAGATTCATAGAGAAAACTACACGTTTGCTCCGAACAAAAACTAATTCGGGGTAGTTATCTAGCAGACAAGTGTAATGGGTTGCCTACCTGTCAGGTGGGGCCTGTAATGGGGTACCGACTTATTTACAGCAAACCTCTACTATCTGCGCACATTTCCTTGAACTCCGGTAGCGCGAATCATAAGATCCATCCTTATGGTAATATTGCCTTTCTTTCACATGCTCTCCAGTATTCTATATGCTTGCATTGTGATACTTTCGAACTTTCGAAGATCCCAGTGGTTCTGATTATATGGAAAAATATTTACCGTAGCTCATGATCACAACTTTAAGATCCTCATAAAACTCGAAGCCTGATTTCCTTTAAAAGCTCTGCTCAATTTTAAGAAAAATCATTAGTTAAGTAAATATATAAGTAAACCATTGTAATGTGCCTTTCGCAGGAAAAGAAGTTGATGTTAATTCCATTTTTTGTATTCCGTATATCTTTTTTCATTGTTATTATAAGCTTAATTAGTTTTTTTTTTGTTCTATTAATATTAGGCTGTTTTGATTCTTAGGCATCCGCCTCTACTGTAAGTTTAAATTTAACTATTATTTGTAAGTGTGTGACAAGGGGCAGATAACCTCGCTGTTGCACCTTTTAAAACAATAATCATCATCTAAAATACAAACAGCGGTGGCTACGCTCGCTAAAGGGCAGCGTTAGGTCATGAGGCCAAGCTCTCTACCAACTCGGTAAACGCATGGGTTCGAGCCCCACCATCTGCTATTCTTGAAATGGTTTTACATGGTTTCCCCATTTTCAACACCAGGCAAATGCTGGGACGGTACCTCCTGACAGGCCTCGGCCGCTTCCTTCAACATCCTTGCCCAGTTTCATTTCGTCTTCATCCATTCCATCTCTCATCCCGGCGCGCAGGTTGCCCACGGGTGTCGACTAAAAAGACCTGCACTCGGCCTCTCAGGAGACCACACGACAAAATAATCATCTAAAATAGTATGTTGTAAATTGCTAACAATACATCTATTTAAATTATTGATTTTTAGGCATCCGCCTCTACTGTAAGTTTAAATTTAACTATTAATTTTATTTTTAAATATTGCATTAACTCGCGACTAATTAGTAAAGTTCTATATGGTAGTATTTTGATTTGCACAGAAATTGCTAAGCTGACTCACAAATTCTCGAGTGTGACGCTGTTTCGCAACAAGACTGTCCGGTACGCAGCACGCATGCACGCCATCATCGCCTGTCAGATGGAGTTCCAGCTCTACCCCATGGACATCCAAGTCTGCCCCATGTACATCGAAAGTTGTAAGTACTATGTTTAACAGAATTCCGTCACGTGTTAACCAGCATCTCCTCTGTGAGGGCTCAATAAACAGAACACCCTTACGATTATGAGTTTATAAGTAGTTGTAATATTATTAGTGATATTTTCCGGATCCTGGTTCTCAACTCTGATTGGGACTGAGAACTGTTTGTTTGCTTGTGTTCAATTGGAATTTAAAATACAGTGCATGGTTTAATATTTGTAGGATTACGCGTTTCGACCTTCAAGCAGTCATAATATTTTAATACAAATGTCAACCTCAACTCAATTATCAGGATCTGATTATTACCGCATGAAGTTCGAAACGCGTAATCCTAGAATTGATTTATTATAATAGTGATCATAAGCAGTAGCCTACATGTATTTTAACCAGGAGTGTTACTATAGTACATTATGCAACAAGACTATAATGGCAATAATTAAGACACGAGTTTTATAATTTCCATACGAGTGTCTTAATTACCATTATAGGCGAGTTGCATACAACTATTTATGTTCGAAGCTAATTATTATAACTATTTTATGTTCGAACACAAATATTCATAAATAATTGTCTAGATTTCGCCACTTTTATGTACTGAACAGAGCGCGTGGGACGCACAGAATACCTTGTATTTGACCATGACCTCCTCGATTACCCCCACTATGACACTAGGACACGCAGTGAAATTTAAATTAGAAGGCCTTGGAACTCAGCGCAGGTGCGATGCTATCCTCACTTAATTGGTCAACAACTGTTTCTTGAGCTCTGATTGGTGGGAGAAACTGTTTCATAATGAAAAATAGTGTTATAATGACCCTCATTATGACACAGTTTTCTGAGATATAATACTTACATTTCGACATCGTCGAACATAAACTAATTATTCATATATTACATAATATGGTTCCCCACCCAGTCATTGGGCAAATTGTGTTGACCGAATAAAGAGCTACAACTGACAGTTTGCATCGGCAATACTGAAATAATGCCATCAAAACTTTACATTACTGCTCATTGTAAATCCACTAATAGTATTCAAAAATTATGTGAGCCGTAGTAGACATTTGTAACGTAAGTCATGGGTAACAGAAAAGCATCCGAAGGGCTATAAAAGTTCTACGGGCTGTTTGTTAAAGGTAACTTACAAATACCACGCTTTTGTATAATTCCTTCCATCTGCAAATCGCATGTTTAGGAACTGGACAATCAAATTCAACGTATTGAATGGAATCACAAAGACAAGATAAAAGTGGTCATGAAAGAAACTATTAATATATTTTAAGGGAAAGCTTGTATATTTTGTACTTTAACTTATCAGTGCTGTAGAAGGACTGATTGATAAGTCCAAAAAGAATGTTGTTTGAGTCTTCAGTCTTTTGACTGGTTTGATGCAGCTCTTCATGCCTCTCAGTCCTGAGCCAATCTTTTCCTCTATACATAGCTACCACGCCTTATATCCGAGACAATCTGTTGAACATATTCAACCTTGGTCTCCTCTCGCACTCATCATAATACCTCTTCATTTGTTACTCTATCCGATATTCATCATTCTCCTGTAACACCGCATTTCAAACGCTTCTATTATCCTCTATTCTGCTGCACCAACAGTCCAAGTTTTACTTCAATAGAGCGCCTCGCTACAGACAAAGGCTTTCAAAAATGACTTTATAATACCTAAATCTATATTCGATGTCGAGAATTCCTTTACTGTAATAATGCTTTCCTTGCCTGAACCAACCTACTGTTTATATCCTCTTTTCTTCGTCCATGACTGGTTATTTTGCTTACAGAGTAACAGAAGTCTTCTACTTACTTTAGCTTTTCACCTGGCAATATGACGTCCATAGGGATTTCTGATTCATTTCGGCTGCATTCCAATATTTTTGTAGCATACACTAAAAAGGTTTAACTGTGAGCATTTAAATTGCATTAACATTAAATAATTGTTTAAAAGTAATTAATAAATGACATTCGGGGTCGATACACTTGCCCCAATTCAACGTAAAAGCGTGGTGTAAATTCATTACATGCGCTCTTTTAGTACCACTACGTAAAAGAGACTTACACAGTGCAATATTATTTATGGTTAGAATTACTTTTCCATGCGTCCCTTCCTGGAACAAATCCAAGATCCACCATTGCCTAATAGAACTGCTTTTCTCTTTTTTTGTACCGATATAAGTGCTCAAGTAATTTTCAATCCAAACATTTGTTTACGTTTCAGTAAAAACTGTGTCACGTTGCTGTTCCAGTCTCGTACAGCAACCAAAAGCTCCGTCTGCACTGGAGTGAAGATGGGGTGACCGTAAACCCAGAGCTGAAACTGCTGCAGTACAACGTGGGGCAGCCTCTTCAACTGGAACAAACCACTGGCTATATGATGGAACGGGAAGGTATGTTTGTGTATATATACTCGATAATGGAGCGGGAAGGTGTATTTGAATCTAACGACCTGTTATATGATGGAACGGGATGTTAGTTTAAGTCTAACCTGTTATATGATGGAACGGGATGTTAGTTTAAGTCTAACCTGTTATATGATGGAACGGGATGTCAGTTTAAGTCTAACCACCTATTACATTAAAATTATCAATAGACTATTATAAATATCGTTAAGATATACATTGTTTACAAAATTCTGTAAGACTGGTTGGTTGGCTCTCCAGTTTAGGGGCTGCGACAACGCGGTCATGTAGCCCCGTGTACTTTGGGTGTGTGTAGAATCTGTCTGAAAACTGGTGTTAATTGTGATGGCTTTATTAGTGTGTGTATCTGTTTTAATTCGAGTAAGGACTGCAGACATTTAATTTTCAAGTAGTTCCTACTTTCTCAACTAAACCGTCAACGGCCAACTAGTTCTGAACTTGGTTACTACATGCCACCACAGTCGGCTCCTGGATCGAACGCTGGAACCTAAGAGCGTTATTCCTATCTAACCCATAATTTAGCTTCACACAAGTGTAATTATTGGAAATCTCTTTATCATGGCATACATCTATGACATGGGACCGCCGGCATTACTTACCCTCCGAAGGCATACTGAGGAATTTTAACGCTCTTAAAAAATCCGACGACTTCGGCCGGGTTTGAACACGTGACCTTGGACATAGAAGCTCAACATGCTACCAACTACGCCACCGAAGCCGATGTTTACTTACTCAGACGTGTGACGCCGCGCGATGTTGAACTTATCGCTAGGCAGAAGTTTGATAGTGCATGCTAATCTCATGTTTGACTATTGATATATTACTACATTGTGTTTCTCAATTGCACACACGTGTATATACATTTTTACATTTCTACTTACGTAATTCATGAAACCATTAAGACAAAACAAACATAACTTACGTAATGAGATTCAACTACGAATCGTAAATAATACACCCAAGACGTACTACTACAATACTGTAATAGCGTAATTATTTTAGTGTACATTTTAACCGCTACACAGTGATCAGTGATCAGGATCTGGTGATGGTCACTTAAGGGTCAAAATGCGTAATCCTAAATTGCGCCATTTAATTCTGATAATTTAATTAATATATGTAATTTTTTCAAGATGTGTGATTACATATTTATATCTTGTACCCCACCCATTAATTTGCATAACCTGTAAATGTACAATTATGGATTATTTCAATTTCCTAAATACATGTGGAAATAGGATATCAAATTCATACAGAGTAGGACGAGCAATCATATATGTCACTAAAAGGAGCAACTTCCATATCATGCTTGCAACCTGTCAAATCGCGAGAGTGCTCCTGCTCACTTTAGCAGACTTTGCACGGGCCTGATTTACTTCGTTGCTGCGTACAAAAAGGAAGGAAGCTTGTAGTTTAACGAACCACAGGACGAGGCATTTCACTTCGAAAATCTCACATGCGTACAGTAGATATGAGGCGTTCCGTAAGAGAAGGGCGAGCCCGCCACATGTGCATTTGGATATAATCAGTGTGCAAGGTTCGTGATCGTGATTTGGATAAGGGCGAGGTCACCATTCGGTGCTCCGGACATGTTAATGCTGCGAGCAGTTTCTAATGCACACTGTATTGCAATACTACGACTACTATTGAAATATGAAACATAAAAGTGCAAATATTTATTGTTAATGATGTTACTCGTTGTAAATGAATAGAACAAAATATAGGTTCATTTATGGTGATAAGACCCTACGTACAGTCAAATATAGTATTGTAACATAATAGACATTGCAATGCACTAAAAGTGACGATAAATAACGGATAGGATAACGCAACACTATTAAAACGTCTATACAAACGTACTACTTCAACTCACCACGGCGATCACACAGCGACTGGGGCTGTGACGGGCCTTGGCGCGCTCGCCGTTCTCTGCGGGAGCATTTCAATGAATATGACACATCGACCGCCACCTTGTCGCTCCAGGCCTCAATATAATGTTCACTTTCCGGACGATAAGGGAGAGCTCGCCAGCATGGGGCACTCTTGCGTTATAGAGCAGAAAGGCAGCTACCTGATGCGTAAATAAACAAGTAGTTCCGTGAAGAACTAAAGCCAATTTTCATATATACTACTTATATTAATTGCCACTATCAACATACAAAATTTCAGTTTGATTGCAGAAATAGATTCGTAGATATTGAGAACCGACTAAATATTTCGGATGGTCGCCATGTTGGATTTTTATATATTGAACCCTTATTGATTGGTCTTCATGATTTTTATTATTAGTATTACTGATGCCCAGGCAGAACATGTTGGAAGTTGACAAAGGGGAGTCAGGTAGTGTGTCGCAACGATTACAACAGAAGCAGCTTGGTAGTTATTCCTGAAGATGACCGGTTAAGCCGAGTTCAAGGACAAATTCTGTACGAATGCGCACCTCAATCGGCGTCATTATGGGAGTGTCAGAAGTGAAGTTCTAACCGATCCACGATTGAATCAGCAAATCAGAAGAGAGGAAGCCAAAGCCACGCGGTGGATTGCGTACCCTAGGAAAAGGTGCAAAAACGCGTATCTAAAGAACAGCCGATACGATATAATTCCGCATAAGTCCATTGAGACGTTTGGATGAAAAGAAGAAGATTGATACTAGTCCCAAGTTTGTGAGGTAAAAACTACAGATTATTTTCACAATTTGCCCCCACCCTACCCCCATTCTGTCAGTTTCTAATAAATTGATCGGTGATGAGCTGTTTGGGACACAATTTTATTGAGCTCTGGTGAGCAACATTCACGCCAGTTCGCGTCACGATTTATCAAGCTCTAGTGAGCATACTTCACGTCTGTTTTGACAAACATTTCATTTTGTGCTCAAGGGAGCAGAGTTCATGCTTAGCATAGCGGAGATCTCTAGTCGAGATAAGCGCCGCGTGATAGACATATTTGAGACTTGTTTGAAACCAGTTGCGTGGTGATTGAAGTGTGTAAATTTATGTAAATTTCTGTGTTATATTTTGAGTGATATATTGTGCGTGTGTTAAGCAAATGCTGAGATAGGGCCAGTTCTACGTTAAGTAATCGCCTAGGACATTTATTGTGAGTGAAAGTCAGTAGCTCATAGCGATTCTAGCTAGGCAAACTAATAACTTTGAGCATTTCTTTCCAAGAAGCTACGCCAAGATGTCTGCTGAAAGGTCGTGTGATGGAATGAAAGTGCATCGCCTCTACCAATACGTCGACGATGGACGAGTAGATTTCCCGTAGGGAAATGTTTTGGGATGGAGGTTAAGTTCTACAAGCTGCAATGGTGATGTACAAACCATTGATTTACTCAATATGTAGTTAGATTAGACGCGGGAACGTTGTAAATATTTTATTCATTGCTTTTGTTGTATTTAGATTTTTTGTGTGCCGACACTATTATCTTTAAATGTACGTTGGCACGTGGCCAAAGTTTGTTTGATGTATTTTTCTTATGAGTCATATTTAGTGTACACGGCGTGTGTATTTGATTTTATCCATGCGAATGCGAAACTCGTCACGGTCGACAAGTGGTGCTTTATTCAAGTTCATTTTTTTGTAGGAAAGGGGGGTAAATGTTGTAAGATGTTGTTACGAACAGGTTTTTATTCATACTAGGGTTGCCGAGCGCAACAAATTAAGATGTCACCGTAGAACACCTTAGTTCTATTTTTTTGAGTTTTTTTAGTCCTTTTCAGGTTCTTTAGTCACGGACTAGATTGGGAGCGCAAGTTGGTGGAAAATATTTTATGTCTTTTATTTCAGGTTTCTGTTAAACCCATACGTGTGATTCTGTGTGTGTTCTTGTGTCAGGTGTGTGTATTGATTCTTCGTGATGAGGGGTAGGATGTGCTACCACCCTCAAATATTGTGGTTGTATTTTATGGAAAGGCAGAGCACTCTCAGAGGCTACTGTACCTTGTCCAGTGCTGATTCTTGGATTTCCGTGGAAAATGCTGAGATATTTTATTCTGACACACACACGTATATTATGTGCTTTGGGAGCACGCTTCTTCGAGACTCGAACCCGTGCCATGGCAGGTCGAGGTTATTGACACGTGGGTTGACAGATGTGCAGATTCCACTTAGCGCCCGTCTATGTCTGGTGATTCTTCGTTTTAGGCAGTCCAGCTGACCGACTGACCCTGTAAGCTATCAGTAGCAAACCTGTTCTTTTGTGATGGTCATTGGACCATAATTAATTGGGAGTTCGCCATGTCCGTTACGGATTACCGCACATCGTATGAGATGAGATATTGTTTTAATGATGAAAATGTTGGCCTGAGCCTAGTGATTTCTATGACTCATTTCATTGTTAGATTGGTCTGTTGTGACACCGCTGGGTGTATCTTGTGTTTTTTCTTGTAAAAATGGCAAGCGGCCATATGTGTATTTCTTGTTTGGTCACGTGTTAATTTACCTGTGTTGATTTGAAAAGTCCTAGTTTTAGGCGTTAATGTTGTTTGCTTCGGCAGTTCTTTGATTCCAATTTCATGCGGAAATTATTGTTGTTTTATTTAGTGTAGGAAGTGTCGGATTAATTTAATTAGTGTTTAGTTGGTTCCCCGTGTCTGTCTAGCTCTAGACAATGCAGTTTCGTCCCTTGAAGGTTTACTGGATGGTGACGAATCTCGCATTAATTTGTACACATCGTAACGCATGTAGAACAGCCGCACACGCACATGGTCATTGTAGTAATTTGGGACATTTGGTCCAGCTGTTTACAATCTCTCCTGAGATTAGGCCTAAGTTTGGCTGTTTATTAATTCAAGTGGGAGTCATTTGGGAGTCCTTGTTTGTTTTGTTTTATTGTAAATAGTTGATCTGTTATTAAATTCATATGTTTTAACCCTGGTATTCACTTCTTCCTGCATGTTATTTTGTTATATGTTACCCTGCATGTTATAAGAAGCGCTTAACAACAACTTAACGAAATGGACTGTTACACCCCCCGAAACTGAGTCTCATATGCTTCTTTGCAAGGGTTCAATATGTATGTCTTAGACACTGTTACATGAATAATATTGTGTACGTGTAGTATACAAACTTCAATCGCATGATTATGACACAAGAAGTAAAAACAAGATTTTAAAATTTCGCACAGCCGCCATCTTGTGGTCATGGAAACAATTGAAATAAATTAGATGCCTGTGGATTAACATTTGTATAAGGATTTACTGTACCAAGTTTCACTGCACTCGGATGGTTAAATTGCGAGAAACGTCCATGTTAATATGCATACTTCGCGTCACCGCCATGTTGGATTTGTGATCACCAGGTTATTGAAAGTCCTATAGGTGAACTTATGTTCATAGCCACTATGAACATATATTGGATGGTCACCATGTTGGATTGTTTTCGTATGTATAGGCCATAGAGTCATGTACCATAAATGGGAAATTATTGCGTAGGATCATTATTCAAACTTTCTCTTCGGTCGCATGATTACGACACAAGAAATAAAAACTTAATTTTAAAATTCGCACAGCCGCCATCTTGAGTTTATGTAAACAATTGAACGAAGTTAGATGTCGGTGCATTACAATGTGTATAAACATATACTGTACCAAGTTTCATTGCGTTTGGTTGGTTAAATCGCGAGAAACGTCTATTTAAAAGTCGCAATTTCGCGTGGCCGATATGTTGGTTTTGTAGTTACCAGGTTTTCAAAAGTTACATAGGTGAACTTCTAGTAGTTCTCTTTATCACCGTGCAAAATTTCAGGGTGATATCGGTAATAGTTTCGGAGAAATTGAATGCTGGTGAAATATTTCGCACAGCCGCCATGTTGGATTGGTGAGACGTACCAAAATTTGAAGGGCACGGTCGGAGTCTTCCGGAATAGTGCTATAAACTTACTGAGTTTCATTGAAATTGCTCCAGCGGTTTAGATTTTGTTAGGGGGACACACACACACACGAATCACAGACATACGCACACACACACACACACACAGACAGACTGACACACGGACAATAGGTGATTTCATAAGCCTATTTTTTTCATAAATGAAAATAGGCTAAAAAGACACCGACTCACGGTGGGCTCACCCTTCTCTTACGGATCGCCTCATATACAGGTGAACTCAATGTTCCGCATCCTTGAAACAGCACCAGCAGCATCGCATCGCTCCTTGTCTTGCCGTAAGGAGAAGCAAACATAAAAAGTTTGTGTTTTCCATTGTTGGTAGTATGAGGACTGGTGTTTAAATCAACTAAGCTCTCTTCATTTACGCGTTTTATTCTATGTAGGTGATTCTGACACTCGGACATAAAACTTATTACCAGGACATAATGATTTATCTCCCGGACATATGGTGGGGACTTCATTTCCATTCAACTCCTCACAGGCGATGGAGGCTTCCACCTTTCGTGACATCGGCACTACATGGGATGAAGTTGTCAGCTCCATGTCTCTGCTCCCAGAGCCATTTCCGTTTATTAAGTGGTAGTTCTGGTTCCAATCCACTACCTGGGTGAGAATCGAACTAACCTCCATCAGTTAGAAGCTCAGCGTCTCTACCGACTAGACTATTCAGCCCCGCAGGGGCTCACATCTAGTGGGACGTGGGTTGGCTACCACGGGCCCCCAGCTGAGTCCGGCATTGCTTCCACTTACTTGTGCCGGACTCCTCTCCGTCTTCTTTCCTGTCGACCTCACTTGGTCAACTTCTGTTCTCTTCCGACCCCGACGGTATTAGGGTATCCGAGGCCTAGGGAGTTTCTTCCTTTCCCACCTTAATTGGCCCTTGTCTCATCTCTTCTGATACCCTCCTTCTGCGAGGGGTCAGCCTTCTTTTGCATTTCCTTTTACCTCCTGCCTTGTGCCCAAGGCCGTTAAGGAGGCAGGGTGTATGTAGCCCCACCACTTCTGGTGCACCCTAGATAATGCTACACCCTCAGGGGCTCACGGCTGGTGAGTTCTGGAGTTGGCGACCCCGAGGGATTCCTGAGCTGGGTCCGTTTTTCCCTTTTGTCCCTTACCTTTGGGGCGGACCCTCTCCTTTCTCCCCTCTCCTCTTTTCATTATATTCCCGCACTGTTTTTGTTACTTGGTTCCCCGTGTATCTAAATTCCCTTTTAGCGATTTTTTTTGTAGCTATTTTTAATCTACGTTGCATTTTGTAAGTTTTTTCGATCTAAATTACATCTCGCGATTGTTTTCAACCTCAATTGCATTTTGTAAAGATTGGCAATCTAAATTGCTTTTTAGTAAGTCTTTCAATATGGGGGAGGGACCTTTGTGAGTATTTTGAATTTCAATTGCATTTTGTAAGTATTTTCAACCAAAACCGCATTTCGCAAGAATTTTAAATCTAAATTGCATTTTGTTTGGCGGGCATTTTGCAAATATTTTGATTCTCAATTGCATTTTGTAGATATTTTGAATCTAAATTATACTTTGTCCAGTATTTTCAATCTAAATTGCATTTTGTAAGTATTGTCAATCCACATGAGTCGTTTGAATCTACCGTGCATTTTGTAAGCATTTTCAATATCAATTGCATTTCATTTTCATTTCATATTTATTCATCAGTGCCTTACACTATATTTACATTACACTGAAGGGAGTCTCTGAAAAGAGCAAAGCCCCACTTCGCATTCGGGATGCGTCAGAGCCCCCACTATATATACTGGATTATATTTACATATGTACACAAGATGGCAATTAGTGAGAATCGAGCAATGATAAATTATTTACAGTATACATTAGAGGTATGGTAAATTTATATAGGATAAGGCAGGACAACAAGAGAAGAGATCACATAAATATTGCAAATGGAGATACACAGGAAACACTAGCACAACAAAGAATCGGGGCAAAATTTATGAGGAACAACCTACTTGTTGAACAAATAATGCCGCAGCTTCCTCTTGAACTGAACGGCATTATTGTTGCTGGCTTTCAGGGAACTGAATTGCATTGTGTATTTTCAATTTCAATTGCATTTTGTAAGTATTTTGAACCTCACTTGCATTTTGTACGTATTTTCGATCTCATTTGCATCATGTAAGTATTTTGAATTTCAGTTGCAAAGTATTTCGACTCTACATTGCATTTTGTACGTATTTTGAACCTAGCCTACATTTTGTGGGTATTTTTTAATCTATTCTTTTTGTGCATTTTTTTGTTCTAAATTCCCTTTTGTCAGAACATTTTGTGAGTTGTTTCAATCTGAGTTCCTTTTAAGTATTTTCCGTCTCACTTAATTTTCGTTCTAGTTTCCATTTCATTATAATTTTCGCTATCACCCAGATCATTAGGGGCCGATAATCTAGATGTTAGGCCCCTTAAAACAACAACTATCATCATCATCATCATCAGACTATTCAGTCCCCTTTCATTTGCTGCACTCTCTTGGTAATTCCCGTAGCTTGTGGCAACCTTGTCCTTTCTGAACTCGTCGTGTCAGACCACCGTGAATAAAAGCGACTGTGATTGACCAATGGTGTCGCTACGGTCCCATCAGCAGTCCACTTGGCCATTAATTGGCGCTCCCCTCGTCACATGAGGCTATGAAGTCAGCGAAGATTCCTCCGTGCTCTAGGTAGACTGGACCCACCACGCAATTGGTCATTAAGCGAATTACTCGTATCCTGCACCCGTCCAATGCATGCTCATTGCATGCCTTGCTCCACAATTAATACACCCGCCCAATTCGCCCGGTCCCCTATTACGAGGGTAATTCCTCAAGAAACCGTTCGTTCTTCGAATTTATACGCCTTCCAATTTTCCATATGGTTTTGTTATTCTTGTTGTTATTGAGTCATTTAAGGGATCAAAAGAATTTGGTCATCAGCTCCGTGTACTTGGGTACGTATTAAATTTGTGTGATTAACAGTGTTATTTTGGTGATTTTATGTGGCTAGAATGCTACATTTTGTGCCGGAGGATTCCGAGTTTAATCCCCGGCCGGGCCGTGGGGATTTTAATATCCTATAGTTAATACTCCGGCTTCAGTACTGGGTTTTTATGGCGTCGTCATCCATTTCACTCTCATTGGGGCAGTTAACCTCGCTGTTCCACCCTTTTAAACAACAATAACTAACTAACAACTAACTACCGGCATCCTTATTACGACGCATAGATCTGGCGTCACGTCAAAAGTCCTGCAACAGTCCTCCCGAGAATTATTATTATTATACATCTTGGAATATTTTTTGTTTTACGCATACGAAGCTAGGTGTGTGCCCAGGGGAAAATTGGGGATATAGCACCCCTCCAAAAATAAATGTAAATATATAATAATTTAAAAATTAAATTAAATTCTAAAAACCGGAAAAATCTTTGATTCCAATTTCTCGCTAAAATGTTCTTCTAGAAATAAAATGTCCCTTTATTTCGGATCCTTTCAACATAAAAAGCAAAAATGTTAAGATGTAATTCATCCTTATATGTGTTATATTTCATCTCGTCCGTTTTTCAAAATTAATTTTAGTTTAGTTTTCAATGTTCATGAAAGTGCTGTTAAAAATATTTAATTTTAAAGATTCGCGATAATTGAAAAATGCATTCATTTTCAACAATTATGCATCAAAGCAAGTAGAGTGTCTTAAAGAACATCCCTGAAATAATTAGACTAGTTTCTGTTAATAGTTTCTAAGGAAAAGGCAAATACAAAGTTGGAAATAATGATGGGTCCTGAGGGTGCAGGTTCACCTTTCAGGATCAATGTTTTTTTTTCTTCTAATGGATTACTTGGATGACTAATCTCTTATCTTTCATTTGGTGAAAACGAAATGAAAATATCTTCAATACTTCCAGAGATATGCCCCTAAATGTTCGTTGCTGTCGCTTAAGTTGTCTCCTTAAATTCTACCCTTAGGTAAGTTTAAAGCTCGTTTCCCGAAAATCTTATTTTCACACAGCGTTTACATGATAACTCAATTACTATTTAAGATATATCAATGAAATTTTGCTTGATTGTGTATTGTACTAATATAAACAACATACACCAAAATATTTTGAGTATCAAGCATACTTCACAATTAAGAGAATATTTGTTACCCAAATAAAGTACAAAATATACATTTGGAGTAAGAATATGAAAAATGAAAAAAAACAAGATGTTCAGTAAAGAACATATAGCCTACTTTCTCCTAAATGCATGGGTATTGTTATAACTCTTTGTCCTTTTCAAGGAGTATGATTGAATGTTGGTTGTAGTAGCTTGTTGAAATACCACGTGCTATAGGGATATTAAACATGAATATGAGGTGCCCTTTGCTAGTGCTACCTCTGTACCAAATTTCGTTCAATTCGGTTTCACCGTGTTTGAATTGATAGGGGGAATCGATTTGCACACATACTTGGCCACCATCTGCAAACTATTGGGTTGATGTTCTTGCAGTTTGGTCAGATTATGTTTCCCAGATAAAGATATGGTGTTGCAAAATTTGGTAGAGACTAGATTATTAGGTTGGTCGTAATTACATTTTAGCTTTTAACATTTGGGTGGCCGAGATTACGTTTCCGTCAAGATAGCGGTGATATAAAACATGACACTGAGGTGCCCTTTGCTAGTGCTACCTCTGTACCAAATTTCGGTCAATCGGTTCCACCGTGTTCGAATTAATAGGGGGAATCAATTTTGACATAAAGATGGCCACCATCCGAAAACTATTAGGCTAATAACCTATTAGATTGGTCAAAGGATGCTCTCTCCATAAAGGTATGTTGTTGCAAAGTTTGGTAGAGATCGGATGGTTATGTTAGTCGTAATTTGATTTAAGCTTTAAACATTTGTGTGGCCGCCATTACGTTTCTGTCAATAAGGCGGCGATATTAATCATGACACTGAGATACCCTTTGCTAGTGCTACCTCTGTACCAAATTTTGTTCCATTCGGTTTCACCGTGTTTGAATTAATAGGGGGAATCGATTCTGACACAAAGATGGCTGCCATCCGCAAACTATTAGGCGAATGACCTATTAGATTGGTCAAAGGATGCTCCCTCCATAAAGGTATGTAGTTGCAAAATTTGGTAGAGATCGGTTGATTAGGTAAATCGTAATTTGATTTAAACTTTGAACATTCGTGTGGCCGCCATTACGTTTCAGTCAAGATGGTGGCGATATAAAACATGACACTGAGGTGCCCTTTGCTAGTGCTACCTCTGTACCAAATTTCGTTCCATTCGGTTCCACCGTGTTCGAATTAATAGGGGGAATCAATTTTAACATAAAGATGGCCGCCATCCGCAAACTATTAGGATAATAACCTATTAGATTGGTCAAAGGATGCTCCCTCCGTAAAGGTATGTTGTTGCAAAGTTTGGTTGAGATCGGATGGTTATGTTAGTCGTAATTTAACTTAAGCTTTGAACATTTGTGTGGCCGCCATTACGTTTCTGTCAATATGGCGGCGATATAAAACATGCCACTGAGGTGCCCTTTGCTAGTGTTACCTCGGTACCAAATATCGTTCCATTCGGTTTCACCGTGTTTGAATTAATAGGGGGAATTGATTTTCACACAAAGATGGCCGCCATCCGCAAACTATTAGGCTAATGACCTATTCATTTGGTCAAAGGATGCTTCCTCTACAAGGGTATGTTGTTGCAAAATTTGGTAGAGATCGGATGATTAGGTTAATCGTAATTTGATTTAAGATTTTAACATTTGTGTGGCCGCCATTACGTTTCCGTCAAGATGGCGGCGATATAAAACATGACACTGAGGTGCCTTTTGTTAGTACTACCTCTGTACCAAATTTCGTTCCATTCGATTGCACCGTGTTCGAATTAATAGGGGGAATCGATTTTCACACAAAGATGGCCGCCATCCGCAAACTATTACGCTAATGACCTATTAGTTTGGTCAAAGGATGCTTCCCCCATAAAGGTATGTTGTTGCAAAATTTGGTAGAGATCGAATGATTAGGTTAGTCGTAATTTGATTTAAGCTTTGAACATTTGTGTGGCCGCCATTACGTTTCCGTCAAGATGGCGGCAATATAAAACATGGCACTGAGGTGTCCTTTGCATGTGCTCCCTTTGTACCAAATTTCGTTCAATTCGCATTCACCGTGTTCGAATTGATAGGGGGGGACAGACATTCAGAGTACACACACTCACACACACACAGACACACACACACACACACACACACAGACTCACACACACACATACACACACACACACAGACTCACACACACACATACACACACACAGACAGACACACTTTTTTCGCCCTGTGTTGATCTCATAAGTCTACTTTCATTTTTTGCAAAAATCGAAAGTAGGCTAAAAATCCTGAATATGTGTATCAATTATATTGGTGTATGTTGTTGCCGTGAATGTTACCAACAGCTCAAAAGAACATTCGTCTAAATATTTTAAATTGTGGGGTAGTTAGCATGTAAACGCTGTCCAACTGTACAAAAACAATTCAACGTTTGGTGGTATAACAATGCATGACTGCAAGCATATTATAAAACGTGTTTTGTGCAAAATAATGAAAGAACTGTGTTTAATAATCCTTCAAAGTTTTATATCTTTGCAACATGTATTTTATTCATTCATTCATTCATTCATTCATTCATTTGCAATGGGGGTTGTGTCCCCCGGTGGCAAATTGGATATACATAACAAATAAATAATTATACATAACAATTCAATAACAATTATAACTTACAACAATTAAACTGGAGTATTTACACAAATAGTCAGTCTTTTCTTAAACACACATATATGTTTGGTAAAAGGCTCTAAGACTGCGGCAGGTAGAGAGTTCCAGTTATCAATGGCACGGTTTACAAAAGAATATTTACCATAATTTGTTCGCTGTGGTCGGCCCTTAACCTTGAAAAGATGATCGCTCCTACCCATGTAAGTGGGCTTTCCCAATCGTTTGCTAAGCTCACCCCATGCTGGTTGATTTGTATACGTGTTGTACATAGCCCAGAGTCTAGATTTCATCCTCCTAGCCTCAAGTGATTCCCACCCACGTTTCTTTAACAAACGGCTCACACTGCTCCAGGGATTAAAGTCACTGAGCACAAATCTAGCGGCCTTTCTTTGTACCATTTCCAACTCATTGATGAGCCCTACTTGATATGGATCCCAAACCGCCGAGGCATATTCCAGAATAGGTCTTACAAGTGACAAATAGCCTAATTCTTTAGCAGAGGTACTACTTCCTTTTAATACTCTCATTACAAAGTGCAGGGATTTGTAAGCTTTTGAAACTACACATCCTATATGACTACTCCATTTCATATCATTCCTTACGTGAACGCCCAAATATTTGCAAGAATCTTCTTCTACAAGTATTTCCGAGCCAATGTTATATTGAAAATCCTGCCTTCGCAATTTTCCTATATTAAGAGACTACATGTTCTTGTGTTTATTTTCATTTTATTTACAATCGCCCACTTATAGACCAGGTTCAGGTCCTCTTGAAACACTGAGATATAATTTTCATGTCAGTAGATATTGTAATGTGAAAGGTGTACCTCCCCACTTAAGCTGCGTTAGTTAACCCGGCCCTTTACTGTTCGACCGGTCTCTCATAGACGACGCTATTCTTCGGAAGCACAGCGCATACACGGATGGACAAGACCGTGCACTGTGAGGAAGGTTAGTTACCACTCTAACGTGTGTATGGCCTATACTGTTGCGTAAACTTTCTCGACCAATTGTGTCCATAATATAGCATTGGGCCTATTAGGTCGAGTTGTATTTAAAAAGCCGACATTTTGAGACAACTGCTTGTCCCTTTAAAGAAAGAAAGAAAGAAAGAAAGAAAGAAAGAAAGAATGAGTAAACAATGGCTGTTTCGTCAGTGTTGACACTATTATTTTTAAATGTCCTCCTACACCTCTAGTCACCTCAAGACCTAAGCGGTCCCTTTGCCTGTCTGGTCTATGAAGAGCCTAACGCGCCAAGAAATAGTTCCCACTTTTTCTGTTCTTTTGTTGTTTTTTTTCGTACTCGATTTTCCAGCACATGTTGCTATGTTTCCATAATCTGGCAAGATTACTTTTCAGAATTTCCTTTGTAGCGGCTTCGGTGGCATAGTTGGTAGCATGTTGAGCTTCTATGACCAAGATCTCGGGTTCAAACCCGGCCGAAGTCTTCGGATTTTTTAAGAGCGTTAAAAATTCCTCAGTATGCCTACTTTCGGAGGGGAAGTAAAGCCGGCGGTCCCATGTCATAGATTTATAGCATGAAAAAGAACCTTCCACTAACTACACTTGTGGAAGATAAAATTTGTATGTTAGTTTTATAACGCTATATTAGTTCCAGCTTTCAACGCCAGGGGCTGACTGCGATGGTATTTAGTAGTCACGTCTGCAGCTAGGTGTCGTGGACGGTAGCATTTGGTAGCAAAAGTAGGAACTACTTGGAAAAAAAATCGTCTGCAGTCCTTACCTGAATCACGGATAACACACTAGTCTAATACAGTCATCACAATTAACAACGATTATCAGACAAATTCTACTCACACCCAAGGTACACGGGGCTACATGACCGCGTTGTCGCAACCCCTAAACTAAGGAACCAACCAACGAATTTCCTTTGTAAAACTATATGAATTAATATATCATTTTCACGTTAATTAGGATATTTACCAACTTTGCTTTTCATGTGATGAATTGTGTGTGTGAATATAGTTTTTAGTGGTATTTGGAACGATAGGCAGAGTAATTTGATATTATATAACATTTTGTTGTGTGTGAACTTTGTCTGAGTGGCAAAAGAGCACCCGAGAAATTCGATTTTATGGCGAATCAGACTCGAAGGTTGGCAACACTGTACCGATGGCACTAGGTTCAACATGGTTTCCTCAAGTAGACAAGATATTCAAACTGCAGCTGTAAAGCTTGAATCACCATTAAAATACTTCAAAGGTAATAAAAGTGGAGAGAAGTTGAGTAAGAGGGGAAAACTATTTTAAACTATTTTGGTATACTATGATATCATTATTTCCACGTGAACGTCATCTAGTCACCCGCACGTTAATGGCCACAAACGAGGATATCCCTTATGAAGGATCGGGATAGTAAGTCAATGGATGACAATCTAGATTTATCTTATTAAAACCGCCTAGTCAAACACTAAAGAAACGCTTAATTACAATATTAATCGTACATGTTTCGGTATTTCATTGATACCTTCCTCAGCGTGATCGATATTAAATCTTAAAACTAGTTAACAAAGCCAAAAAGAAACGGTTATTAATTATTACCATTGTCATAATGGTCAATGTTTACGCATTTTATGACAATCTAGAGTTTCCATACCGGAAACACAAGACGGGGCAGAGGGAGGAGAAGCGCGGAGGGATATTTTTCTTAGGATTTGACCTGACGTTTGGTATACTATGATATCATTATTTCCACGTGAACGTCATCTAGTCACCCGCACGTTAATGGCCACAAACGAGGATATCCCTTATGAAGGATCGGGACTTGAAATGTTGATGGACAAGCCACAAATGCACAGACAATGAGGCTTATAATTGCACTCATTAGCCACTCACTCAAGTTAACTGGACATTGTCGGACGGCTGCACTTAATGAATGCGTTGTTCTTCGGTTGCACCATAAAAAGTGACGCATTTATATAATCTGCTGCTGTTGCTCGTGGGGTTGGGGGTGCTGATTGTTGTGTTGATGGGAGGAACATCGAGGTTATCTACACATAATGACAAGGATGATAAAGAAAGTGATCGATACTAACGTAAAATGTACTTATTAGAATAGGAAATGGGCAAAAATAACAAAGGAAATGAAGGGCGTGAATGGGATTGGCCTCAATTCTCAAGGAACTGGAATGGAAAGACTTGAAAGGAAATACAGCCATGAAAGACAGATGAAAGAATCGAGTGATTAAGGGACTTGGAAGCAAATACAGCCATGAAATATACATGAAAGAATCGTGTGATTGAGGGACTTGAAAGTAAATACAGCCATGAAAGATAGATGAATGTAGTGATTAAGGAACTTGAAAGAAAGTACAGCCATGAAAGATAGATGAATGTAGTGATTAAGGAACTTGAAAGAAAGTACAGCCTTGAAAGATAGATGAAAGAACCGATGATTAAGGGACTTGGAAGTAAATACACCCATGAAATATATATATAAAAGAATCGTGTGATTGAGGGACTTGAAAGTAAATACACCCATGAAATATATATATGAAAGAATTGTGTGATTGAGGGACTTGAAAGTAAATACAGCCATGAAAGATAGATGAATGTAGTGATTAAGGAACTTGAAAGAAAGTACAGCCATGAAAGACAGATGAAAGAATCGAGTGATTGAGGGACTTGAAAGTAAATACACTCATGAAATATATATGAAAGAATCGTGTGATTGAGGGACTTGAACGTAAATACAGCCAAGAAAGATAGATGAATGTAGTGATTAAGGAACTTGAAAGAAAGTACAGCCATGAAAGATAGATGAAAGAACCGAATGATTAAGGGACTTGGAAGCAAATACAGCCATGAAAGATAGATGATAGATTCGAGTGATCGAAGGACTTGGAAGCAAATACAGGCATGAACGATAGATCAAATATTCGAGTGATTGAAGGACTTGAAAGTAAATACAGCCATGAAGGATAGATGAAAGAATCGTGTGATGGAAGTAATTAAAGCGCATGTATGAGAGGTGCGTGAGCAGAATATTATTATACAGTATATTGTCTCGTTTATTGTATTAATAATATTTTAAACACCTTATCTAATTTTGTAAAATATGTAAATACTGTACCTAATAAGAATACTGTAGATGTAAATTGTACCAGAGAAGCATAAGCATAATATGTAGGTCTATGTAGGGCTTGCGCCTTTTCACAATCTATGGTAAATAAACAAACTAACATATAATAATAATAATAATAATAATAATAATAATAATACCGGTAATAATAATAATAAACAAGAACAGATCTCCAGGAAATCAACATCTCAGAAGTCATTGTACGGGTCAGATGTAAATTCAGAACCAAAATCAACAACCACCAATTTGGAGACACGCCCAACACCAGACCCACTATAACTTTGACAGAAGAACGAAGGAAGAAGCTCAGCAAGAAGTTGAAGAGATTTTGGGAGGAAAAGAAGGTTAACACATCAGCTAAGCAGGTTCAATCGTGCTCCTGGGTAGGGCATAACGATGTAAAAATAATAATAATAATAATAATAATAATAATAATAATAATAATAATAATAATAGACTAATAATAATTATATATTTTATATTTCTCGTGTCGGAAACATACAAATTTACAGTTGCTATACCTACGAATAATGGTATAATGGTAAAACTGTCTAATTATATAACACGTGCCCAATGCTACCAGCCATGGGGAAATAGATCGATAGGACGTCCGATGAAGAGATGGAGGGAAAGTGCAAGACCGTAACGGGACATTTGGCCCAATACTTGGAAGGAAGATGATGATGATGATGATGTGCCCAATGCTGAGCAACATCCAAGGCGCTCGGAGTGCTAACAGGAGATCTTCCTCTGCACAAGATGAAGGGCACAGAGGGCAATGAAGCATGTGTCTTGTGGTTTGTTCTTGTCTACATTCGCAAGACGTGTCACATGTACTGAGGCTCCATCTCCACAGATTGTCTCGGGATCTTCCAACTCCTGATCGTAACCTGTTTAGGGATTTCCACACCAACCAGCTTTCGTTGTGTCCGGGTGATAGTTCTTTAGCTACTGGCATCCAACTGCAGGGGTGAGGGGACGACTTCTTCCATATATCCAGCCTTGCCTTCTCCGGTGAGTCGGTAAGCATCCCAGATGTCCTCAGGAAGCTCTTTCGGGACCTCGGCCGTTGCTGAGGAGGATTATATCCATGCAGTGGGTGGGCGCTGTTCTCTTCCACTCTTAGCTTCTCACTGTTGGCAGCCACCTCTCAGCGTACAAAAGGTGCTGCTATTCCAGCCAGGTAGTAGAGCTTATCTGTTGGGGTAGGTTTTAAGCAACCTGATATCAACCTACAGGTTTCATTCAGAGCTGTGTCTACCTGTCTGACATGAGATGACCTGTACCAAACTGGGGAAGCAAATTCAGCAGTAGAAAAGCAAAATGCCATTGCAGAAGTGCGAACAGTCTCTGGATGTGAGCCCCATTGTGTCCCTACTAGTTGCGAATCAGGCTGTTTCGTGTGGAGATTTTCATTTTGTTATTATTACAGTGGGTTTTGAATGTAAGAGCTCTATCAAGGGTTACACCCAAGTATTTAGGGGTGTGACAATGCTGCAATCGGATACCTGACCATTCTATGCGTAACTCACGATGAGCTTCCCTGTTCCTTAAGTGAAAGGCGTATACTTGTGTCTGAGATGGATTGGTCTGAGTTGGTTCCAACTGTAATAACTTGATAGATTTCTCAGGGCAAATGTCAGATCTCTTTCCACTGATTCAAAACTTACGCTCTGCGCAGCAAGGGCTAGGTCGTCTGCATACAAGAAGCTTCTTGTGTCTGGTGACAGTGGCTGATCGTTGGTATAGATGTTGAAGAGAATTGGAGCCATGATGCTTCCCTGAGGTAGGCCATTTTTCTGTACTCTCCAACGACTGCGTTGCCTACGGTTTTGAAGGAGAGTGCTGATAAGTCTAACTAGATGGAAATCCTTGGTCATACTGTACAACTTGGCATAGAGTAACCGATGAAGGACAGTGTCGTACGCTGCTGAAAGATCCACAAAGACCACGCCTGTCACCTGCTGAGTTTCAAACACATCTCTGTAAACTGTGTAAGGTTTAAAAGTTGCCCTGTACAGCTTTTATTTGGTCGAAATCCTGCCTGTTCAGGTATGAGAAGAGGGTCAATTACACGTAGAATTATATTCAAAATCATACGTTCAAATAGTTTATAGAGGTGACTCAGATGACTAATTGGCCTGAAGTTCTTAGGATGGTTTGCTTCCTCACCATGTTTGAGAAGGGCACCCTGACTTTCGCCAGATCTTTGGAATTTGGCACTTGCTCAGGCAATTATTGAAAAGCTGCAGGATCCACTTTCTTGTCGCTGGCCCGAAATTCTTAATTTGTTCCATACGGATGTCATCTAAACCGGGTGCTTTACCAGATTTGCTCTCCTTGATAATAATAATAATAATATTGTATCGCTTATCCTCCCAGCTCGACTTCACCCACGGACTCTGCGAGAGATCATTCCTCTACCTTCGCAAGATATCTGGGAGCTGAACACACTTTTTCAGCAGATACAACTGGGGATTTATTAAAGAATGCTTTCCAGTCAGTCAACACAGATTGTGCCCAATTACATTAAGCGGGAAACATGTATTTACATGTATTTTCATGCATACTTGTTTCCCGCCTAATGTATTTGGGCACAATTTGTGCTGACTGACTGGAAAGCTTTATTGAATGGAACTAGGCAACACTGAAAAATGGTTTCTATCACTTCACCAACTGGGGATGGAGACAGGCCGATCGTCCAGGTGACCGCTAACTTGGGTCCAACTATGGAAGGGCCAGGGAATTGATTTTGGAAGAAAGTCGACTCAGACAATTATTGAAAACCTGTTAACCGCCCCGGCATTTGCCTGGTGGTGAAAATGGGAAACCACGATAACCATTTTCAGGACGGGCGAGGAGGTGGGATTCGAACCCACGCTCTCCCGATGACAGTGAGGCACAAGCTAGCGCGTCAGTGCTCTCGGTCACCGTGGCCGGTCATTTAACAATTAATTGGTAAATGTTTCTGTAATCAGTGCTTAGTAATTAATACCATGTCCCGCGGCGTAGCAGTGCTCGTAGATCGTGCACCGTGGCAACGAGGGCAGCTGCATTAAGTCCGGACATTCCAGGTTTGAATCCCGGGGCACTGACACCGGCTATCCTGAGTGTGGTTTTTCCCAGGGTCTCCACATTTTCCCCAGTTAATGCCAAGATAGTACCTTACTTCAATCGACAGGGGTGACTACGGTCGCTGAAAGCGCAGTGTTAGGCCATGGGGCCGAGCTCTCTGCTGACTCGGTAGACGCGTGGGTTCGAGCCCCACCGTCGGCCGTCCTTGAAATGGTTTTCCGGGGTTTTCCATTTTCAACACCAAGCAAATGCTGGGACGGTACCTTCTGACAGGCCACGGCCGCTTCCTTCCACATCCTTGTCCACTCTTCTCTCATTCCGACGCGCAGGTCGCCCACGAGCGTCGACTAGAAAGACCTGCACTTGGCCTCTCAGGAGGCCACACGAGAAAAAAAAACCTTTTCAAACCCCGGGTCACCTACCTCATCCCTGTCCCTAATACAGTTACACACACTACTACAGTCAACACAGCAATACAGCGTATGAGACAAGTTCAACACATACCTAACTGCACGGGGCTGATGTCCAAGATGTCCCAAGCATCTAAATGAATTAGGCTGACGACAACAACAAATTAATAACCTGAACATTCTTTCAGGTAGAACCTAATATAATTGCTCACCGTCTGAAATGTTAACAATCATTGGTAATTAGGCAACAATGAAATTGGCTTCAAAGCCCATTTAGGCTACGGTACTTCTAACTTCATGGGCTTTGAATCACCGCATGGTAGAGGAGAAAGTCGAAGCCTTACGATGGGTTACGAAGTGAGAAGCGCGCTTCCAAGTATTGTGTCTCGGGGGCGAGCTGTGGACATACCGGTAATACCGGTATATTCGGAGTTCTTGGATTTAATTCAGGACATTTCTACATTAGGAGAACTTGAAGTTTTAAGAAACATGCAGCATCCTTAATGGTGACATAAGCTGCAGTTTGCAACCAAAATGGATAACATCCCATGCCCAAAAAACAAACAAATCCCCAAAAGGAGAAGATTTGTTCCACAGAGAAGACTCTTTTCTACCAAAAAGAAGCAAATATCGTCATATCAAGTTCCTCTTCCTATCCCTGACGCAACAGAAGCCCAGATCATCGCGATTTACAAAAAAGAAAAACAATTAGTGCCACTGAGGATGACGAAATGATCGATTTTATACAACAGTTGTGTGTGTTTTAGATAGCTTCGTATGTAACTAAAACTAATATTATGGCAAACATTGAAGTAAGGTACAAACATGATTTTCAGGACTTTTACATTTTATTTAATGTATGCTTGTTATATACAGTATAATTTATGAACTCAATTGTACTCGGCTTTTACGATGCAAACAATGTGTGTGAAAAGAACACGGTGAGTGACACAGCTTTATATTACTGGAGGCTAAACATTCATGGAGTCAAATCAGCTGTTCATCACGAAAGCCATTCGGCTCTCTGCGCTGATCTTCACTGACTCGAAGCCCATGATGTTCTCTGTCTGTACCGTCAAGTGTTGGGTATATTTTTTACCCTAACAACCGACTTTGCCAGCTTTTTCTTCATTTTTGCTTAGACCGACTGCGTTACACAGATCGCAGCGGTCAAGTTCACCGCTTCCATGCCCAGGGATCTAAGAACGGCGTAGTCGGATGACATTTGAGCGTGCTTAAGTACGACACTCCCGTGATAGCAGATCTCCTTCAGAGAAAAATATCGACAGATCGGCGTTTCTTAAGTTACAGTAGTAAAAGGGCCGATGAGTCTATATTATTATTATTATTGGCATTGAGCTGGCCTCTTCCTCTTACCTAGAAGGCCCGGGTTCGATTCCAGGCTTCGCAAGAAATTTAAATATGACGTGAAGGCTGACATGTGGAAAACTAAGTAGGTGATTGATATGAGAAATAGCATCCCATAACCTAAAAGACCAAGGCAATGTGACTGAGGGTGTCGTTGCACTGTCTACGCTTCGTCCAAAAATCAGTAGGTTTCCTGGACGTTAAAGATCCCCTTCAAGGTAAATGCCCGGTACGACGGCGCTTCTTAAGTATCAGTAATTAAAAGGAACGCTAAATTTAAAAAAAATGATTATTATTATTATTATTATTATTATTATTATTATTCTTTTTGCGTTTTGCCCATTATAGAGCGCGCTTGAACTTGTTTTTTCGGCTTGATGATATTCGCCTTCCTATCTTCCCAAAATCTCTTCATGAAGTCACTGTGCTGCTTCTTCCGTTCTTCTGTCCACTTGGTTCCAGTCCTGCCACTAGTTTTCACCCTAAACCTGTGCTTTGTTACTGCGGTCCTGAAGACTTTGCGGTTTCTCAGAATATTTTCTCCGATGTTCAACTCTTGCAGGTCCTCTCTTGATTCATCCAGCCAGGCTATCCTTGATTTCTGAGAATTTATTACATTGAATAACTTTCTGGTAAGTCTATAATCGTCCATCCTGAAGAGGTGTCCATAAAATGTTAAACGTCTTTTTCGTACCGTGTTGATGAAACTATCTGTGTGACGGTATAGGTCTGAATTTCGTCTTTTAATCCAAATTCCGTTTTCTTGTGTGGGGCCGAATATTTTTATAAGAATTTTACGTTCTTGCTTTTCTATATTTGCAATTTTAGAATGAACTCCTAAAGCTATGGTTTCTGAAGCATATAGAGCTTCCGGTAGTACAACTGTTTTGTAGTGTTTCAGTTTTGCATTATGTGACATTACTATTTTATTATAGTGATCTCATGTTAGTCTGAATGCTCTATGAAGTTTTGAGGCTCTTTCTGTGTTAGCCAAACTGTCCAATCCTGAAGGAAGAATTTTTTCTCCAAGGTATTTAAAAAATTCTGCTTGTGATATTGCTCCATACGCTGTTTCTATTTTTTTTTCTTCTTCTTTTGCTGAAAATTATTCATGTACTTGTTTTTTTCAAATGATATTTGAAGGCCTGCTTGTGATGCTATTCTGTATAATGTCTCAATAGCATGCTTAGTTTCTTCTTTGTTCCTAGTGATAATCGCTAGGTCATCTGCGAAAGCCAAGCATTTCACATTGATTTTGTTTCCAGCAGTTCCTATGCTAACGCCTTTGATGTTCTTTGCCCACTCTCTGATGACTTTATCTAGAACCAGGTTAAATAGAAGGGGTGAAAGTCCGTCTCCTTGGCGAACACCTGTTCGTACTTCAAAAGAGTCAGAAACTTCACCTTCGATGTTGTATTGGTGAGAGTCTGACGAATCAGTTCTCTGGTCTTCCTGTCAACTTGAAGTTCTTCTAGCGTCTCAAACAGGGTCTGCCTGTCCACAGAATCATATGCTTTCTTTAGGTCCACAAAGGTGACAATTGTGGGGTTGGATCTGCGGATCTTCAAAATCATCTTCAGATTCCATATCTGTTCAGCACATGAACGCCCTTTCCTAAAACCCGCTTGATATTCACTAATCAAATGGTCTGTTTGTTTCTCTAGTCTGTTCAGAAGAGCTTTAGATAGGATTTTATAGGCCACAGATAATAGGGATGTGCAATGGATGTATTAACGCGCACTTCCAGTCCTGTGAGATCACTTCTGTTTCCCAAATTGCTTTTAAAATTGCGTGGATTCTTCTGGTGACCTCTTCCCCACCGAGTTTCAACATTTCAGCGGTAATACCGTCTTCTCCTGGTGCTTTGATGTTTTTAAGAGATTGAATGATTTCAGCTGTTTCTTCCATTGTCGGTGGATGTGAATCTGGATTCGGTGCAGGCTTTTCAAAGTGCATTTTTTCTTTCGGTGGGTCACAATTGAGTAGGTCCTGGAAGTAATCTGCTAAGATCTTGCAGTTTTCCTTGGTGTTTGTTTCTAGTGAGCCATCTGGTCTACTGAAACATATGCTAGGTGGTTGATAACTAGACAGACTCTCACGGAAGGTCTTATAGAAATTTCTGGTGTTGTTTTTTAGGAAATCCTGTTCTATCTCTATGAGTTTATTCCTGTCGTATGTCCGCTTCTCCCTGCGGATGATCTTAGCTGTTGATTTCTGGATCTTAAGGAATAATTCCCATCGTTCAGTTGTCTGATGTCCGTTCCATTTATTCCAGGTTTTAATTCTGTCTTCAATTGCTTTATCACAGGTTGTGTTCCACCA
Source organism: Meconema thalassinum (assembly GCA_946902985.2). Lineage (NCBI taxonomy): Eukaryota > Metazoa > Arthropoda > Insecta > Orthoptera > Tettigoniidae > Meconema > Meconema thalassinum. Next base: position 224,673,478 of record OX336391.1, read on the forward strand.
TCTGTGTTTCCTTTTCCTTGGGGACTGCCCTAACTTCTGTGCTGATGTCAGAATTGAGTTTCCTAAGTCCCTCCAGTCTTTGGGATTTTGCTCTTTTATGGCCTGAAGAAATTCTTTGGCGTTCTGCTTGAGGTACTCCGGATCCACTCTTAGTAATCTCTTAGTATTTGGTTTGGATCTTTTAGGCTGGAATTTCACTTTGATTTGGCTTAATAGTGATCAGAGTCAATCACTCCCCTGCGCACTCTAACATTTAGGATTTCACATATGTTCTGTTTGGACACTGCTACATGATCAATTTGGAATTCTCCTAGTGCTGGATTTGGTGATTTCCATGTTTTCTTCTTGTGTGGAGACCTGGTGAAATATGTAGACATGAGCCTCAAATTAAAGGATTTACAGCAATTTATCAGATGCTCACCATTCTGATTTGTTCTCCAATGTGCTGGATGATGACCAACTATGGACCTATACGTCTTTTCTCTACCAACCTGTGCGTTAAAGTCACCGAGTAAAATTTTCACATGATGTTTAGGAATTTTGCTGATGGTTTCCTCAAGGAGTTCCCAAAAGTCTTCTACTTTCTGAGGGTTTTTCTTATTGTCATTGTTTATGGGAGCGTGGGCATTAATCAATGTGTATGCCTTGTTGCTTGATTTTATTGAGAGAACGGAGATCCTTTCGGAGGGAGAAGTAAAGTTGAGTACTGAACTGGCTATTGTTTTTCTTACAAAAAACGCTGTTCCAAATTGTGATAAATTATCTCCAATTTTTATGTCTGGTTTCCCCTTATATATCCTAAAGTTTTCTGAATCAAAATGATTTTCGTCTTGGAAACGTGTTTCCTGAATGGCTGCAATTTGAATATCAAATTTATTCAAGGTGTCAATTAATTGTTTAAGTTTCCCAGTTTTGAGCAAAGTGTTCACATTGACTGTTCCGATGAAGTTCTTTTTCTTCGGGCGAAGAGATTTTGAGAAGCTCCGACTCTTCTCAGCATGATGCTCCCGATCCCCCAGAATCCGATGATCGGGAGAACCCGAACTGTATAAGTCCGGGGCCTGGGGTAGTTGCTGTGATCCAATACGATCCATCATGCCAGGTTCACAAGTTGAAAGTGAAAGGTTGGGGCGATCACATGAAATGATCACATGGTTGCAACTCGATTGTTGAGATCGAGAGGTGCCACTCGATGTTCTGCAGCTGTTTACAGAGTGTTTGGTCAGCAAGAGGTATTTTATTTCCCTCAAGTCCGCTGGCAAGCCAGTGAGGACCCCCCTATCCGCCACCTGGGACGCGCCACGTGGGAGTATCACCTCTCCCCCTGCTACGACAACGTAGTAGGTTCGTGGATTATTATTATTATTATTACTATCAATTTTTCTCAACTCAATGAATTGATATAGTAACATTTATTCTGATGCTTGCTATTAAAACAGATTAAGTTATGTTTCGACTGTTCCAGCCAATTTCTCCCGCCTGATCATGAACTTCCGGTTCGAGCGTCAGATCGGCCATCATCTAATACAGACGTTTGCTCCCAGCACTTTAGTCGTTATGCTGTCATGGTTTAGTTTCTGGATTGGACTGGATGCGATCCCAGGACGCGTCACTCTGCTTGTCACGTCTATGTTGACACTTGTCACCATGTTCACCGGCCTCAAGTCTGACATTCCTCCAGTGGCCTACGTCAAGGTACGTGTGACCAATATTCATACTGTATCTCTCGCATCACGACTGGCATGAGCATCAAATTGAAATTAATTCATTCATTCATTTATTTAGACTATTCTTTTTCTTATTTATTTATTTATTTATTTATTTATTTTAAAATCTTGTAATTTATTTATTCATTCATTCATTCATTCATTCATTCATTCATTCATTCGCTTATTTATTTATTTATTTATTTATTGGCGTCTTAAATCCAAGTTGTTGTTGATTTCTTGTTCCACAGATACACAGTTTAAAAGAATTAACGGAACATGTTTTGTAACGTCTGGTATTGGAACGCTATTTTGGCGCAGGGTGTACAAATGGTCGTACCTCATACCTTGAGACCTTAGTGACGCAGGGTAGAACAAAACAAAGTGATGTGCCAACTACTATGGATACGTAGCCTTGTATTGAACTGGCAGATGCCCCCTCCAAACAAAGTGCGTATCGGTGTGACAGAGAGTCGTTGTGAGGTATACAGACTGCAGTTGTCAGTTGTGCCAGTCGTATTCACCCGAGCACATGCCATGAGACATCTTACCGATGGGCAGTTCGCTAGGGCTGTCACTTTGCTCCAGGAAGGATGGACTTTTCGTCGTTTTGCTGCAGACCTCAATGTCTCTCCGTCTGTAATTCATCACTACAATGAGACTGGTCGGTGCACAAAGCGGGTTGGACAAGGTCGTCGACGCATTACGACCCCACAGCATGACCGATATCGGGCGATCTCCACGTTGCGGCGTCGTCAGGCCACTGCCAGAGAACTGCAACAAGACGTCAGGAGGGATACAGGAGTCACAGTGTCTGATCAGACGGTGAGGAACAGGTTACAAGAAGTATCCTTATGACCCTGAAGTCCTGTTCGAGTGCCCCCCTCAACGCGGCAATAGCACGCAGCACGTCTTCGGTTTGTCTGCACCCACGACCACTGGTAACTTCGCCACTGGAGACCTGTGTTATTCACAGACGAGTCCAGATTTCCCCTGACGCAACGTGTACGGAGACGCTGTGATGAACAGTACATGCCAAACGTTGTCCAGCAAGTCGACAGTTTCGGGCAAAATTCTGTGATGGTGTTGGATGGCTTCAGTATAGACGGCCGTACGGATCTTGCCGTCGTCCGTGGTAATCTTACCGCTGCGGAGCACATCGAACAGATTCTGATGCAGCATGTGGTGGCTGCTGCATACGATGTAGGCCCTGCGATCGTTCTAATGCTTGATAATGTCAGGGCTCATAGTGCGGGCATCACGAGAGATGAATTGCAATAACTGGACATTCAAGTGCTGGAATGACCAGCGATGAGTCCCGACCTTAACTTCATCGAGCATGTGTGGGATATGCTTGACAGAAGGGCTCTTGGTCGTCCTGTTCCACCACAGACTCTCCAAGGCCTCGAACAGGCCCTCATGGAAGAATGGGATTTGATACCGCAAAGGGACCTTATACGGAGCATTCCAAGGAGGTGCCAAGCTGTGATCGACGCTCATGAAGGGCATACACGATAATGAAGCTCTTGAACGGTGAAACAATCCACCCTGGATGCCTGGAGGAGCACCTGTTTCCACTTCGTTTTAGTCATCAGTTGGACGTTTCCCTTTCTATTGTGCAAATGGCCGTGAATCCAACGATGATTTGTTGTATACGTCAACAGTAAAGAATAAAGATGTATTTGGTTGTATGCCTTGGTGTAAATTATTGTCATATAGAGCACAGCCTACTTTACAAAACATGTTTATTATTTTGAACTGTGCATTTGAAGATCTGCTTGGTTAACTTGTCATCCATTCTGGTCAAAAATATCAATCGCCTCTTCCGTATTATTTCCATTACGTGTTTGTTTGTTTTATGGTCCGGTATATTTAGTCATTAGTTCTGAATTTCCAGAATAGTTCTTAGTGGACCGAGTGCTTTGTGTAGAAATATATTATTATTATCATTACCAAGAGATTGGCATTTAATGTGTAACTATCAACCCTAAAACTGGAGATAGTGAAGGTGATAGTGTTTTAAAGGGCGGAATTGCGAGGGCATCTGCCCCTTTGATAATGATTACCACTTGTATTCTTAATACTGTACTCTACTGACTACTTACAAACTGGAAGAAGTTAAGAGAAACAAGATGTTCAGTAAAGAACATACAGCCTACTTTCTCCTAAAAGCATGGGTATTGTTATAACTCTTTGTCCTTTTCAAGGAGTATAATTGAATGTTGGTTGTAGTAGCTTGTTGAAATACAACGTGCTATACGGATATTAAACATGAATATGAGGTGCCCTTTACTAGTGCTAACTCTGTAAAGAAAAATCATTTCAATTCGGTTTCACCGTGTTTGAATTGATATGGGGAATTGTTTTGCACACATACATGGCAACTATCTGCAAACTATTGGGCTTATGACCTTGTAGTTTAGTCAAAAGACGTTCGCCATATAAATATATGTTGTTGCTTAATTTGGTAGAGATCGGATGATTAGGTTAGTCGTAATTTGATTTAAGCTTTTAACATTTGGTGGCCACCATTACATTTCCGTCAAAATGGTGGCGATATAAAACATGACACTGTACCTCTGTACCTCTGTACTGTACCTCTGTACCAAATTTCGTTCAATTCGGTTTCACCGTGTTCGAATTGATATGGGGGGACAGACATTCAGAGTACACACACTCACACACACACACAGACACCCAGACACCCAGACACACAGACACACAATTTTTGGTCCTGTGTTGATCTCATAAGTCTACTTTCATTTTCTGCAAAAATCGAAAGTAGGCTAAAAACTGATAAAGAATAAAGGAATAATAATAATATTATTGGTCTCACATCCCTTTTAACTACTGCGGCTTTTAGAGACGCCGGGGTGCCGGAATTTTGCCCCGAAGGGGATCTTTATCGTGCCAGTAAATCTACTGACACGGCTCCCTCGCATTTGCGCACCCTCAAATGCCAAATGAATGCGCCAGGATTCGATCCTGTAACCTTGGTGTAGCCTCCCCCGTGTGACTGTGGAATCCGTATGATAACCTGTGTCATGTGATGGCTCTTCTAGAGAGAGAGAGAGAGAGAGTGTGTGTGTGTGAGTATGTGTGGGTGTGTGTGTGTGTGTGTGTGTGTGTGTGTGCGTGCGTGCGTGTGTGTGTGTGTAATTGTATTTTTTTTTTGTAATTGGGGCTAGGTTTTGAGATGGAGGTGGCCATGGTCTTAAGCTAGGTTTCATCCGGACATTTTCCTGATGTAGAAGTGGGAAACCGGGGAAAGCCACTTCTAGGATGGTTGAAAAGAGAATTTTATTTATCTCTTCTCAGTTATGCCTCACGAGACTGAGTGTGCCCCATCCCAGCGCTCTAACCAGAATTAAATGTCTTGGCAGAGGTAGGAATCGAACCCTGACCTTCGCGCGGTCACTTGGTTGATGCTCAATAATTAAGAATGGGCGCGCTCTTGGTAACTGTTTTTGTCCAAGTCCCAACAACGGGATTATACTAGAACCTATAACAGAAGTTGTATGCATAATATGTATGTATATTTGGCTACCCTATTCATTATTTTGGCAATCTTTAAAATGTATTCTCCATTTTCAACTTCAGACAAATGCCAGAACGATATATTCTAATAAGCCATGGACGTTACCTTCAAATCTTTACCCAGTTTCATTGGTTTTCATGCATTCTATATGCCATTTATACCTCTAATGAGGTTGTCGTCAGAAAGGGCATCTGGACGTAAATTCATATAAAAACTCATCTCACCTTATCTCCGAAGGATAGACCGATAATTATTCATTCCTTTGGGCTTTTGCTCTGGACTCGAAAACTAAAAATAAATGAAAAAAGAAAAGTTTTTGTCCAAGTTATTGAGGTTTTAAGGGACATAACTACGAGGTCATCTGCCCCTGAAAGAAAGAAAGAAAGAAAGAAAGAAAGAAAGAAAGAAAGAAAGAAAGAAGAAATGACGTGCACTTACCAAGAGAGCGTTTTTGTATGAAAGATTGCTCAATACACGACGTAACAACTGAAAAGCCTCCTTGGTAAAAATAAGTTCACTTTGTTCCACCGATTTCTGCCCATGTCCTTGAGAGCTCGCGCATTGAAGCGAGTCTAGTAGTCTAGTAACAGCCCACTGGAGGCGCTGCTTGTCAGCAGTGGAACACACAGCTCTGCGATTGTGACCCGGCCAAGCTGTCTGCGCGACTGGCAACTTAGGCTGTGTCCCAATACTCAAGTTGTCTGCTACTGACTAGCTGCTAGCTACTATGTGCTATGTGCTATGCACTACGGAGATTTGGGACATGTCTGCTTGATCACAGCCTCATTCATAGACTTGTGGTGTGAAACGCACTGGACTTACATGCTGGTGCCAAACCAACACTCAAGATGGCGGTGATCTGCTACTCCTTGTAAGCTCTTTGCGCTTTCATCACCTGCTTTAAATAAACAATACCTGAACGATACGATCATGTATGCGCCAAGATGATCACTTTTTAGCCGAGACCTAATTATGGTTTGTGTTTGGCTTAAGTCAAAGACAACCTACAATTTACATAACCTACAATACCGATAAGCTACAATTTCTATAACTTCCTTGACGTAGTCGGCCAATCTAGCAAGCACTTTCGTTCACTAGCAACTACAGACTTGATTGCTATGTGCTAAGCAGTATTGGAACACGACTTCTGACGTCACATCCGGGAAAGTAGTCGACTATCTAGTTCACTACGGCTGAAATTGTACTATTGGGACACAGCCTTAGTATCAAAGCGCATGCCCAAGAATTTGAGGCTCACAAACTGTATGGTATTCCAATGCACATCCAGGGCCCACCGGCAGAAAACGGTTGAGTGAATTATATAATATAGAGTTGCTCTTATCTATGGAATTATAAAGTATCTTAATATGTGACAGGCCCTGGACCTCTGGATGGCTGGCTGTATGGTGTTTGTGTTCGCCGCTCTTGGAGAGTTTGTCGTAGTGAAGGTGTTGGATGTTCGCTACCAGTTGGAAAAGACTTCTAGAGTTTCTTCACTACCCCGCGTCCTGCCCATGGTGAGTATCTATGCATACTAGTTATCGAAAAACATTAATCTTTAGAGCAGGCGTGGGATACATCGCGGATATAATAATACTTTTATTGCAGCCAAATGGCCATAAAAAAGGAAATAGTACATTATGCAACGAGCCTATAATGGCCATAATTAAGACACGAGTATTTTTATAAAACGAGCGTATGCGAGTTTTATAATTTCCATACGAGTGTCTTAATTACCATTATAGGCGAGTTGCATACGACTGTTTATGTTCGACAATAATTATAACTTTATTATAGGTTTTAACATAAATATTCATAAATATCTGTTCAGTCACTAGAATGTTGTGATCGGGTGCTGCGGTGGGTAGTATATCTCTGTTTCCTAAGCTCTCTGGACAACCGACGCATGCGCTCTGTGTGCTTCAATGCCATATGTTCAGATTGTGCTCCAGTATTCAGTAAAACTGTCACCGAAGTAGTTTCAAAACCACGCGCTGTGTAGAAATTGATTTTGGTGATATTAAGGTACAGTGCCATTTCTTGTCTCAGTTTATTTACGGGAACATACGGACGGTGCAATTTCGGTAATTTATATAGACATGTTGGATTTTGAACGCATGCGCGAAGGTATCCTTATCGAATTGGTCACACAACTGTTTCTTGAGCTGTGATTGGTGGGAGAAACTGTTACATAATGAAAAATAGTGTTATAATGAGCCTCATTATGATACAGTTTTCTGACATATAATAGTTAGGGTCGAACTAGTACATTATGCAACGAGCCTATAATGGCTATAATTAAGACACGAGTATCTTTATAAAACGAGGGTATGCGAGTTTTATAATTTCCATACGAGTGTCTTAATTACCATTATAGGCGAGTTGCATACGACTGTTTATGTTCGACGATAATTATAACTTTATTATGTTATAACATAAATATTTATAAATATTTGTTGAGATTGTCACTAGAATTTTGTGATCGGGTGCTGCGCTGAGTATGGGATATCTCTGATTTCCAAGCTCTTTGACCGACCGACGCATGCACTCTGTGTGCTTCAATGCCATATGTGCAGATTGAACACCAGTATTCAGTAAAAATGTCACCGAATGCGTTTGAAAACAACGCGCTGTGTAGGAATTGGATTTGGAGATATTAAGGTACAGTGCTATTTCTTGTCTCATATTCACCAGTTTATTTACGCGAACATATGGACGGTGCACGTTCGGTAATTTATACAGACATGTTGGATTTTGAGCGCATGCGCGAAGGTATCCTTATCTAATTGGTCAAACAACTGTTTCTTGAGCTGTGATTGGTGGGAGAAACTGTTTCATAATGAACATGAAGTTCCGTTAAGAACTATACTTTTCATGCCAATGATTATTCTACAGAATATGAACCTATCTAGAATAATGACGAAATTAAGTTGCTAATATCGAAATTTCCAATTAGTTCGAAATACTGTATACTTGGCATAATGTATCCTAATAGAGCACTACAGTTGGCAGCCCTGATGACTGAATATATTCTTAGTTCCATCTCTTAAGGTACAAAATACAAAATTTGGTTGAAGTCCAATGAATCGCATGGACGTTACATGCAGTTAAACATTGGATCTAACAGCGCGCGTAAAATCATGTTGGCAACAATGTCATGCATGTATTGGTCAGAAATAATCTGAAATAATATGATCTATTGTTGTGCCAATTTTGAATGAAATCCATTAGTTAGTATAGAAGTTACATGCATTTTAAAATTGGACCTATCAGCAGGCTTAGAATCATGTTGGCAGCACTGACGTATATTAGTTACTCCAAATTCGTCTAGAATGCCAGGTACTATACGTGTGCAAATTTTAGAGCTATTGGCTTGCATACTTTCTGATATATTGATAATAGGGTAACAAAAATAGGGACAGCACATATTAACAGTTGGCAGCCCTGGTTGCTCCTTAGAATACGCATAGTCATATCTGTTATGGTACACATAACACATACGAAATTTGGTTGAAATCCAAATGATAGTATGGAAGTTGCATGTATTTAAAGTTGGACCTGTCAGCAGGCTTAGAATCATGTTGGTAGCACTGACGTATATAAGTTACTCCAAATTAATATAGAATGTCAGGTAGTATACGTGTGCATAGTTTAAAGCTGTCGGATTGCATACTTTCTGATATATTGGTATTTGGATAAAATAAATTAGAAGCATTTATTAACAGTTGGCAGCCCTGGTAGGTCTTAAGAATACGCTCAGTCATATCTGGTTATGTACACATACAACAAACGAAATTTGGTTGAATTCCAATTGATAGTGTAGAAGTTATATGCATTTAAACATTGGACCTATCAGGAGGCTTATAATCATTTTGGCAACACTGCCATGTTTGGCCTCCTGGAAATTAAACTGAAATATTATGATCTGTACGTGTGCCAATTTTGAAATAGCTCCCATTCATACTTTCCAAGATATCCAACATGGAGCTCAAATTTCAATTGCGATTTTTTAGCAGTTGGTAGCACTGACGTCATTTTCAAATTTGGCCGTGAGATATTCAGGTGTAGATCTTTACTCCTACCAAATTTTGTTTCGATTGCTGCAGCCGTTTAGGAGTTGATAGGGGGGGACACACACACAGCCAGACAGACAGACGGACAGACAGACAGACAGACAGACAGACAGACAGACAGACAGACACACATTTGCCCGATCTCATAAGTCTACTTTTTCCTCATTTTTGTAAAATGTGAAAAGTAGGCTAAAAATAGTGTTATAATGACCATCATTATGATACAGTTTTCAGATATATAATAGTCAGGGTCGAACATAATAGTACATTATGCAACGAGCCTATAATGGCTATAATTAAGACACGAGTATTTTTTATAAAACGAGCGTATGCGAGTTTTATAATTTCCATACGAGTGTCTTAATTACCATTATAGGCGAGTTGCATACGACTGTTTATGTTCGACGATAATTATAACTTTATTATATGTTTTAACATAAATATTCATAAATATCTGTTGAGAGTCAGCTACTGGAATTTTGTGATCGCAGAGTGTTATACCTTCGTCTTTCAAGAGCTTTGAACGGCCGACGCATGCGCTCTGCCATATGCAGCCATATGTTTACATCAGCCGTCCCTCAGTAATATTGTCACCGCAGTCATTTGAAGACAATGCTCTGTGTAGAAATTAGTGTTAGTGATTTTAAGGTACTGTGCTATTTCTTGTCTCATATTCGCCAGTTTATTTACGCGAACATATGGACGGTGGGTATTCCATGTCGGTAATTTATTATAGTTCGATGTTGTGTTTATGTCCGACATGTTGGATTTTGAGCGCATGCGCGAAATTATCGTTTCCTAATTGGTCAATGAACGAGCTCTGATTGGCTGGAGAAACTGTATCGTAATGAAAAACGGTGTTATAATGACCATCATTATGATACAGTTTTCAAACACATAATAGTGAGGGTCGAACATAAAGTTAATTATAATACAAGTTGTTCAAGTAATTTCTATTTGGCATTCTGGTGCCGTGGTTTGCATATTCTGTAATTGATTGGGTTCTTTATTTGCACAATTCTATGTGGTAGCGACCACATGTTTGTCCACATAAGTTGCACTCACAAGTCTCAGCTGGCTCATGGTATGATGTGTTCACACAGATGAGATGATGAAATCCATGTACCGCCGCCATTCTGTTAAACACGTGCTGGATGTGGTCAGGGCCGTTTTTCTAAATAGGCTAAGTAGGCTGCAGCCTAGAGCGGCAAATTTTCAGGGGCGGCAGTTTGGCAATTTATTCAAAAGTTAAAATGAAGTATTTCAAACGTTAATAATATTTTCCGTACGAATTTAAGAATACATGTTACTTAAAAATATGTTTTATTCCTTCTACATAGCCTACTTTCTAAAACTATAACATAATACAAATTCCCAGCACTTAATCTTGTATTATAACTTTCTTGTAGTGCATTGTAATTTGGTTTGACAACACTAGCACAAGCGCAGCGATTCGATCTGACAACACTGTAGCCGATCTGGCAAAACTGTTGGTGGAAGGCCCAGTGGCCCCGCTGTCAGTAGTGTTGTGTCAGTCTGAGTCTGAAGCTGTCATTCATGTCTAATTAAAATATAAAAAATATGTGTAAAATAGTGATCATTTATCTCCTAGAACAAATTAATTAAGTTCGAATCCCATTTCATTTTTAACGGATCTTAAAAAATGTAAGTAAAAAAACAAGTTAGTTAGTTATTGTTGTTTTGAGGGGCGGAACTACGAGGCCACCCCCCCCCCCCCCTAAAAATAAGTAGATGACTAATTTTATTACATGATTTATTATGTAAACCATTAAAATTGTAGTTTTACCTAAACTAAATGAACTTTATGTTAAAAAAGGATGAAAACGCCAATGAACTCTATCCTCTTTTGTTGTATAAAACAAATGTATTAAGCAAATATGAACTATATAGGGGGGCGACAATTGGACTTAAGCCTATAGGCGGCATACTCTATCCGGCCCTGGATGTGGTCCATGTCCGGTCTACCATGGCTCCCGTTCCATAAAACTCTGCGGGTATTTCTTCTCTTTTTGCTTTTAATGTTGATAAAAGTTTTTCCGAGGCTCGAGTGCTGGTAAGAGTCAAAAGTGTCCTTACGTCCTCGATAAGAAATGTTTCTCTTGCGAGGAGGTAGACGAGTCTGGAACGTGTAGTCTTTGACAATCCTAGTGCTCATTTGATGTATAATGCTTTTACCCGTTCTAATACGGATAGGTTCTTTTCGGTGGGATGCGACCATATGACTTCTATCCCATACGTTAGTATGGGCATTATTTTAACTCTGAAGAGCATCATTGCTGTTTCTAATTTGAGGGATTTAATGCAGCCGATCTCATGCATCGCCCTTGCTCCTTGCATCGCTTTATCAGTTATATGTTTCGTGAAACATTTAGCGCTTGTTTGCAGCGTGATGCCTAGATATTTAAAATCTTTTACGGTGTTGATTGTCGTCTGTTTTATGCATATTTCTGCCAATGCTGGAGCCTTTCCTCCTGGTCTAAAGACCATAATTTCTGTCTTAGATATGTTGATCTCGAACTCAATACATCGGGGATATGATTTAGGGGAAAACGGTCACTTAAGGTGAGATCAGACCTCCTGTAGCGACATTGTTAATTTATGACCTGTTGTGACCCATTAGGCCTACCCTTGAAACTCTAGAACATATCGCTGCCAAATGTTGAACCAATTATACAACTACAGTAGCCTATGTGTCGTTAGTTCACTGCCATCACTTGTCTTCTATGATCCCACTATACTTATACGTTTGCTTTCATTCACATTCGTTCGCGGCTCTTTATCTTGTTTTCTTCATTGGGCATGTTTGTTTTTAACCAAGGATCATATAACTTTTGAGCTTTTTGTAATTCACGGCCTGCTTGATTATTCCAACAATAGGCTAGAAATACCGCCAAAATCTCCGTCTTTCAATGCATTTTGTACACCCCTTAACAATAACGATTCGTTTGCTAATGTTAATCGGCGAATGTGTTGGTGAAATTCCAACGAGTTAAATTCTGATGTTAAAATTAACGAGTCATTAACTGACGGCCTTTTAAGGCTCCGTTAGTGAACCCAGCCCTAAAGGATTCTGTTTTAATGTGTGAAATATAATGGACATAAAGGAAATGTTGTTGTTGTTGTTGTTGTTGTTGTTGTTGTTGTTGTTGTTGTTGTTGTTGTTGTTGTTGTTGTTGTTGCTGCTGTTTGAGTCTTCAGTCTTTCGACTGGTTTGATACAGATCTCCACGCTTCCCTGTCCTGAGCTAATCGTTTCATCTCTGCATAACTATCACACCCTACATCCGAGGCAATCTGTTTAAGATATTCTAACCTTGATCTACCCCTACAGTTCTTATCCTCAACCCTTCCTTGTACAACTAAGTTTGCTATTCCTGGGTGTCTTAGTTTGTGTCCTACCAACCTATCTCTTCTCTTCATTAGCAGTCGCCAGAAGCATCTCTCCTCTCCCACTCGTCTTAATATCTTTTCATCTGTAACCCTATCTACCCATCTGTTCTTCATCATTCTTCTGTAACACCACATTTCAAACGCTTCAATTCTCCTCTTTTCTGCTGCTCCAACAGTCCAAGTTTCACTTATAACGGAAATAGTAATAATAATAATAATAATAATAATACATCCATTATTTCCTTGCAGCGAATCCAGGCAATGGAGAAATCTCAGTGTGTGACAGCTTGGGATGTAGAGACACCAGGTGTCCGAATGCGCAAGCCCAGCCTTAGCTTGAAGAACCGCCACTTCTTGCAGATGTCATGGATGGACCGTCGAACTGGAGAAGAGAAGGTATTATGGAAGGAGATAGACAGACAGTCGCGAGTTATATTCCCTGCATTCTTCCTCATCTTCGTCGTCTTCTACTGGCCTATCCTCCTGCTGAAGAAGTCACAAATGTCTGCGGGATAGTATTTACTGCTATATTTAACGAAAGAGTGCAGAATCTTATAAGCTCAGAACCATAAGAGTTTTTACAAGGTTGTAAAAGGTTAGTGAATGGGTATTATGGGTAAAATGCATGCCTTGTTCCTGGACAGTGACCAGCGAGGCGGATACCAATAACATTTCCTGTGAGCTGAACAGTTTAAGTCCACCAGGGTGAAACCTGAGAGGACAGCATTTCCTTGAACATGTGAACTGAAGCAGTTGGTATACCTGAGTTCCAGAATGACAGCCATTATCTTTTGTCTATGACACAGGGTTTACCAGAAGATACCATTAGATTACGTTACAAAGCATAAGTGTTTGTTTGTGCTTAGCTTGATGCTTCAGCTGTGGATTTTGTTATGTTGGGGTGAAATGAGTCGCTGTGCCAAACATCACATATCCATTAGGTCGCTGCTTCCAGTGAGAAGTTACACTGAAGGTATACGTTCACTAGACACTAGGGAAGGAGCTATCGTAGGAAGTAGGTGCAGTGCGTTCCGCCAAACCAATGCGTCGGTCCAAGGAAACATCGCGAACATGACGCCCTTTATCTCAATAAAACTTTACAATACATCGCAAGAAATAGATCTGTGGTGGTATTCCACCCCCAAATTCAATTAGGTGATGATGATGAATGTTGTTTTAAGGGGGTGGAACAGTAAGATCATCTGTCCCTAGGCCACCCCTAGAGGGGATGAAATTGCACGCATTCAAATACACACGTGACACAGCTCAAGTGGATGGGCTCGCCATGTTTTTAATATCTTCTCCAACTTTACGTTACAGTTTACCCCACAGTTTTTGGGTGGTCAGCCCCGATTGCCAAGTCCTACAGAGCCTCAGGCATGTGTAATTGCATGCTGAGCTTCTATGCCCAAGATCGCGGGTTCAAACCCGTCCGAAGTCGTCGGATTTTTAGCCTACTTTCGATTTTTGCAAAAAATGAAAGTAGACTTATGAGATCGACACAGGGCGAAAAAAAGTGTGTCTGTGTGTGTGTGTGTATGTGTGTGTGTGTGAGTCTGTGTGTGTGTGAGTGTGTGTACTCTGAATGTCTCCCCCCCTATCAATTCGAACACGGTGAACGCGAATTGAACGAAATTTGGTACAAAGGTAGCACTAGCAAAGGACACCTCAGTGTCATGTTTTATATCGTCGCCATCTTGACGCAAACGTAATGGCGGCCACACAAATATTCAAAGCTTAAATCAAATTACGACTAACCTAATCATCCGATCTCTACCAAATTTTGCAACAACATACCTTTATGGAGGAAGCATCCTTTGACCAAATTAATAGGTCATTAACATAATAGTTTGCGGATGGCGGCCATCTTTGTGTCAAAATCGATTCCCCCTATTAATTCAAACACGGTGAAATCGAATGGAACGAAATTTGGTACAGAGGTAGCACTAGCAAAGGGTACCTCAGTGTCATGTTTTATATCGCCGCCATCTTGACAGAAAAGTAATGGCGGCCACACAAATGTCCAAAGCTTAAATCAAATTACGACTAACATAATCATCCGATCTCTACCGAATTTTGCAACAACATACCTTTATGGAGGGAGCATCCTTTGACCAATCTAATAGGTCATTGGCCTAATAGTTTGCGGATGGCGGCCATCTTTGTGTCAAAATCGATTCCCCTCTTAATTCGAACACGGTGAAACCGAATGGAACGAAATTTGGTACAGAGGTAGCACTAGCAAAGGGCACCTTAGTGTCATGTTTTATATTGCCGCCATCTTGACAGAAACGTAATGGCGGCCACACAAATGTTCAAATCTTAAATCAAATTACGACTAACATAATCATCCGATCTCTACCAAATTTTGCAACAACATACCAATATGGAGGGAGCATCCTTTGATCAATCTAATAGGTCATTGGCCTAATAGTTTGCGGATGGCGGTCATCTTTGTGTCAAAATCGATTCCCCCTATTAATTCAAACACGGTGAAACCGAATGGAATGAAATTTGGTACAGAGGTAGCAATAGCAAAGGGCACCTCAGTGTCATGTTTTATATCGCCGCTATCTTGACGGAAACGTAATCGCGGCCACCCACATGTTAAAAGCCAAAACGTAATTACGACCAACCTAATAATCTAGTCTCTACCAAATTTTGCAACATTATATCTTTATGTGGGAAGCATATTCTGACCAAACTGCAAGATCATCAGCCCAATAGTTTGCAGATGGTGGCCAAGTATGTGTGCAAATCGATTCCCCCTATCAATTCAAACACGGTGAAACCGAATTGAACGAAATTTGGTACAGAGTTATTACTAGCAAAGGGCACCTCAGTGTTATGTTTTATATCGCCGCCATCTTGACGGAAACGGAATGACGGCCACCCACATGTTAAAAGCTTGAATTAAATTACGACCATCCTAATAATTTGATCTCTACCAGATTTTGCAACAACATGCCTTTTTGTGGAAAGCATCTTATGACTGACTACAAGGTCATCAGCCCAATAGTTTGCAAATAGCGGCCATGTATGTGTGCAAATCCATTCCCCATATCAATTCAAACACGGTGAAACCGAATTGAAAGATTTTTTTTACAGAGGTAGCACTAGCAAAGGGCACCTCATATTCATGTTTAATATCCCTATAGCACGTTGAATTTCAACAAGCTACTACAACCAACATTCAATTATACTCCTTGAAAAGGACAAAGAGTTATAACAATACCCATGCATTTAGGAGAAAGTAGGCTATATGTTCTTTACTGAACATCTTGTTAAAAGCGTTAAAATCCCTCAGTATGCCTTCCTTTGGAGGGGAAGTAAAGACGGCGGGCCCAGGTCATAGATTTATGGCATGTAAAAGAACCTTCCACTAACTACAATTGTGTGAAGCTAAATTTGTAGGTTGGATTTGATTAACACTCTAATAAGTCCCAACCTCCGCCGCCAGATGCCGGTCGCGGTGGCATCTAGTAGCCAAGTTCGCGGCTAGGTGCAAAAGTAGGTACTACTTGAAACTGATCGTCCGCAGTCCTTAACTAAATTACAGATAACACACACGAATACAGCCACCACAATTAACACCGGTTATCAGACTGATTCTACACACACACCCAAAGTATACGGGGCTACATGACCGCGTTGTCGCAGCCCCTAAACTGAGGAACCAACCAAACAACCCTGTGCAATTGATACGTGAGTTGCTTTCCTCGCAACTGACTACGCATGCATCAATTGAACATGCCTGAGGCTCACCGAATGTCCTCTGTACTACTGCGCAACCGGGGCTGACCGACCAAAAGCTGTGGCGTAATCTGTACCTCAATCATTCCCTCAAGTCTTTCTACAGTGAGAAGACCTACAGTCCATGCTGGAAGAAGTGTTTGTAGCAGTGTGATAACGTTGCGCCACCATCCTGGATTGCTCTAAATCTTACGCACGAGTTCGCCCTCTCTAGACATCGCCCAATTAAGTTTGGATGTCAAAATACCATCACAAATGTTTTTCTTGTGACCAACATTTGAGCTAAGTTTCAGTGAGATCAGAGATTCACATTCGCGATGTTTCTTTGTCAGCGGTGTTTGCATGCATTAATTATCGTAGTATGGGCACATTTGTTGAACTGTTATATCTGTTCAGATGGACAGCAAGACAGAAGCTGTGGCAGCTACTTGTTCGCTTCATGAATCCAGCTATTTCCTCATTATTCGCTGCTGGTTGCCGTGGCCAGGATATATGGAACTGCAGGGTCGAATTCTGCTCTAATGAAACCAGACTGGCATCCTCCATGCTTGTAACTGGCTCCTGCACCCTAAACAGCTGAGAGACAAGCTCCCGCATCACATGTATCGGATTCCTCAATCATTTGCCGTGATGCGATGCGTGTGATTTAATTATTTAATGTAACTCTGCGTCAAGGGTTACCAACTGTCCGGCTTTTCGAAAATGTTTGGCACTTGAAGACAATCTCCCACATCTGCAATGTTTATAATATATTGGTGGAGAAATGGATGATTCCAAATCATTCGCCCAGTTCTGTAACGCCAAGAATAAATCTTCAAGTTCAACTTCAAGTTCTACAATGGTCTTCTTTTTTCAAAACTATTCGAACACTGAAATCTTTGCTGAATGTCTAAATATTTTCCTTCAGTTATTTTCCATTCTAGGCAGGACCGAACGTGTGTTGATTCTCCTAGAATCGGTGAAATTAGTTTTACCAGAAACTTATGATTTCAATGATATCATGTGAATTGTACAATTCTGTAGGAATGAAACAAATCATTTCATTTCTACTGTTAAAGCATGTTCTGTGTATAAATACATCTTAATAAAAGAATTACAGCAAGGAATGATCTTAAATGAAGGTAACTGAAATTATAATCAAGTTATGTGTAACTTAACATCTGATTTTGATACCCATTGAAGTTGTCATACAGGTGCGGCAGAAATAACTAACGAATTTCAAACGTAAATAACACAGCAACGCAACACGATATTCACAAATTTATTGCGCAGTTTAAAACAGCAATGTTTGCCATTATTATCGTATACACATACACACTAGGTTTTGAAAATAATGTCGTCCAAATGTCGACCTCCCCTTTCGATGTACTTCTGAAGCCTCTCCCTGAAGTTCCGCATGACCCTCCTAGTCATGTCTAGTGGTATTGCCTCGATTTCCTCACGGATAGCAACTTTCGGGTCGTGTTTTGTTCGCGGCTTACGTTGGAAGACGTGAGCCTTCAGGTTCCCAGAGAACAAAAATCGCAAGGGGCGAGATCAGGGGAACGGGCTGGCCATGGAACGTCACCCTGTAAGGAGATTAAACGTTCTGGAAACATCTCTCTGAGGAGATTGCGTAAAGGCATGTCTCACTGCACGGATATTCTCTGGTGTTCTAACGCTACGAGGCCTACCAGGCGGTTTCGTTTTAACACTTGAACCAGTTCCTCTCAAATTAGTCACCCATACCAGGATGGTAATCCTGCTTGGACCTTTCGCATGTCTATGTAACCTAAAGTGTCTACGAAATAAACGCCGTGTTGTGGTAACAGAGTCAGCATTTTTGAAGTATACGTTTCAATCACGAAACCTCGCTGCTCACCACTCCACGCCATGCTAGCGACCGACTAGCCCTGACAAGGCGATGCACGTGTTCTCCCAGGCCGCGCGCACATCGACAATAACACCTGCTTAAGTGCTGTGACCAATACAGGTGTTAGATCTGCCGCTCCAATCTATGTAACAAAAATGGCAAACACTGCTCTTTTAAACTGCGCAATAAATTTGTGAATATCGTGTTGCGTTGCTGTGTTATTTACGTTTGAAATTCGTCAGTTATTTCTGCCGCACCCTGTACTTTCCTTTTCTAACCTCTAATCAAACGCGATTGTGTAACATCCACCTCCAGATAATTCCATTCACTTACCAAATCCACAAACAAATTTTTATCGCCCAGTCCTTCAAGGAACCTTTCCATCGCTATTCTCCCTGTGTAACCTTAATTAATGCCCCATGTTGGTAGCGACAAATGTAGCAGTTTTGCTAGCCCACCCTTTGCCTAAGCTATGTTGTTTTAATGGGCGCCAAGACCTCAATGCAATGTTGAAATCTAAATTTGTATTTAACAACGTCTAGCTCTGGCAGAACACCTTCAAGACTCTATTCACTCAGATCGTGGTATGATTTGATCATTAACCCAACAAACAATTGTATCAGGAGAAGGAATTGGTCTATATCTAATGCTACCTACTGAAAGCAAAGATGGCATTGTAAAAGAAATGAATTTATTATATAAAACAAGAATAGCAAAATCAATAATAATAATGAATGAAAATCCACAACCTGCTTCCAGTCTCCGACCGGGTCAGGAATGGAATGAATGAGGCCCCCATCTAGCGGCGAGGATATGAACTGTGCAGGCTGCCGAGGCCTGACGCACTCCTCTGGGGCAATGATTAAATGAATGACAGATGAAATGAAATGATAGTGGAGAGTGTTGCTGGAATGAAACTTTGACAGGGAAAACCGGAGTACCCGGAGAAAAACCTGTCTGCCTCCGTTTTGTCCAGCACATATCTCACATGGAGTGACCGGGATTTGAACCACGGACCCAGCGGTGAGAGGCCGGCGTGCTGCCGCCTAAGCCACGGAGGCTTAATAATAATAATAATTTTAAAATTTAAATAGGAGCGTTGTGATTTTAATATTACCGATAGAAAATTACGTGAAAACGGAGTCTGATAAATTATTGATTTTACTCTTATTCCCAAGCTATGAAGTTACTGAAATATAAAACAAAGAGAAACGAGAGATTGCGTATTTCTGCGTCATTCGCGCTTACCACTGGAAATGGCCAAAGCATTTCCCTCGTACTGGATGATGCTGTGTGCTTCCCACAGTCTCCTGGACGTCGACATCTCCGTCGATATATGATGATATTCTGGTAGATTAGATAATTCTATGGTCCGTACATCGGACCCAAACACTCGTACAACCACACTGGTTAAGTTTTACAAAAGTTAGTCCTCGTTCCACGGAACATCGGAGCGACTCCCGCGTGCAAACATACTCGGCAAGTTCTACACAGAGATTGTCCTCGTTCCACGGAACATCGGAGCGACTCCCGCGTGCAAACATACTCGGCAAGTTCTACACAGAGATTGTCCTCGTTCCACGGAACATCGGAGCGACTCCCGCGTGCAAACAT
Organism: Meconema thalassinum; assembly: GCA_946902985.2. Classification (NCBI taxonomy): domain Eukaryota; kingdom Metazoa; phylum Arthropoda; class Insecta; order Orthoptera; family Tettigoniidae; genus Meconema; species Meconema thalassinum. The sequence continues at coordinate 224,693,424 of OX336391.1, forward strand.
ACTCGGCAAGTTCTACACAGAGATTGTCCTCGTTCCACGGAACACTGAACGATATATGCACCCGTCGCATCCCCACTCTTCATCCGACTTCTAGCTTACGTGGTCTCCACTGATTGGCTGCTCCCCACTACTTCCCCTTCTCAGGCACACATGGCGCGCGAATGATGAAGACGATTTCCGTTCCATACATTCGCCTTTCCTCGACGCTGCGACCCAGGATTGCGTCATGCTTTCCGACAAGATTAAGCGTGTACTTGAATTCCCAGTGAGTCACATCTCTCCATATACCCTAACTGACGAAAACTCCGTAAAATTCCGCAATCACATAATTTTCTATGATATTGTCGTTCGTAATAATTTGCTTGATAGCGTTTTCTAAGACATAGAAAACCTATCTGAATGCTAATAATTTTTATAAAATGCTCCGAAAATACCTTAATAATAATTATAATAAATTAATAATAATAATAATAAATTAACATGAAAAATTATCTTGGCTGAACAATTTGCCGCGTAAATAAATATAGAATGGCTTCCTACTGACTTATGCCAGTTGCATAAAAAAAAACTCGAAAAACACGTTACACCTGCACTCATCAAGAATCAGCCAATTACCGTGTGCACATCATGACCGTAAATTTGAAACTCTTACAATGCATTGTTTACAAAAGAATTTTAATAGCAAATATATACTTGAAATGCAGTAGTCTGCTTCTTTTATTTACTCACTACTTTACCATACACACAAAGATAATTGTCAACATATTAGAATCTCCTCGTGGTATTAGCTATGCTGTTAAGCTCCGTATTGACAAATGAATATTTAAATAAATCTCAAATAAAACTCAATATAAGTAAATTTTTAAAACAACATCCAGAAAAGAAAGACGATATCTGTGTTAATATGTTAATGTTTGTATTCTTCATTATGTCTGATGAAGAGGAAATTCATCCCCGAAACATGTAAGACTTCAGCAGAATATTTCATACTTTGTATATGTCCTGGCTTCCAGTTGAGTTATAAGGTTGATTTAAGTATTAGAACCTACAAAGTATTTAATAGAAAAAAATGGCATTAGGTAAAGCTAATCAAGGGAAACTAGTGAAGGAAACTAGCACTTAGTCCTCAATACAGAGTATGATAGGGATCGTTGGCAAATAAATGTCGAATTTCATAATTTTTATCTTAACCCGTGATTATTTGTGGTAGTTTTGAGATTTTCCTTTCTTGTAGGATGTGCATTCTGGGCTATTTTCATAACTCCATATTCCCCAAACTAATTGCCGTGTGCTGAGACTACCTCAAATACAATGTCAAGTGTTGAATGTTGTTCGTTTGCAATGGAATCTCACGGTGGTTTATTTCAGCCTTCATCCCTGTGGTATCTTGGAACACACGGGCATATAACCATACATTAATAACGTCTACGTGTGTGTGTCTCCCTAATAAAATCTAAACGTCTGGAGTGATTTCAATGAAACTCCGTAAGGACATGGTAATATTTTGTCCGACCCCGACCGTGCCCTTCAAATTCTAATAGATAGATTTTGTCTGGCAAGATTAGGGCCATTGGGCCCTCTCTTCCATCTAACCAGATTATGCAAATGATAAGTAATGAAAAATACAAATACAACTTAAATCGAACAATATTACAATGTTGATATAATATATTTATTTATTTATTGGTGCCTTTATTGTGGCGAAGTTAGGGCTCTAGGCCCTCTCTTACACTTAACCACACACAGTGCAACTTACATGAATACTCACATATGTTATTCTTAACCTACCGAACTTAAATACTAGGAAAACCTTAAATACTAGAATAAAATAAAATAAAATAAAATAAAAATTAAATTTAATTAAATTGGCGACTGCGTGATATTAGCTAAGCTATACAATTTAAATGACATACATTTTTAACAAAATTATACTATGGTCATTCACCCACTCATTCATACACAAATTGTTCTAGTTGGCCTACGAATTCAAGAGGAAATCTTTACATGCACGTTTGAAAGTTGTAAGGGATGTACAATTTCTGACGTCACGAGGACAATTATTCCAAATTCTAGTTCCCGACACGAGGAAAGAGTTACTGAAGGCAGATGAATGATGTAGAGGAATTGCAATTATAGATCCAGATCGCGTGTGACGATCATGAAAGGAAGAAAGAAAACGAAAATTACAAGAGAGATAGTGAGGAGTACTTTCATTGAGAAGTCGATAGATGAGGGTACATATGTGCAGGTTCCTTTGTTGTTCTACTTTTAGCCAGGAAAGTAGATCATAAAAAGGAGACACATGTGAGGAAAATTTCAAGGAGAAAAATAAACCTAATGCAGGAATTTAAAGCTCTCTGAAGTTTCTTGTTTTGTTCACCGGTAGCATCTACTAATACAACATCACAGTAGTTAAATATAGGGAGTATCAAGGTTTGGACGAGTTTTATTTTCAAGTTACGGGGTAGAACGGACTGGTGAATCTTAAGTGGATGAAGTGACGAGTAAACTTTCCTGCATGTATTAGTAACGTGCCCATCCCAATTCAAAGTTTCATTTAGTGTGACTCCAAGACTTTTTACCGATTTAGAGAACGGGATAGCAACACCATTTAGTTGAATTAAAGAAAGCGGTCTACTGTGTAAATGGAAAAGCAATTTAGTCTGCCCTATTACGATAGTGGCCTGTTCGCCATCTCTTGATGAATACAGTACTTTTGCATTTGTCAGTTGGCACAGGCTAGAGTAAAAGGTGGCTTTTCACCGATGTCTCAGTCTCACTCATGGCTGTGATTATATGGATGCTACTGAGGTATGGGTGGGGCTTAGTAATGGCATTCGGGGCACAGTCAGTGCCTGTGAATGCTGTGAAAGGTTCAACTCATAGGGTTAGGACTACTGTTCTGACTCAGTGAGGAAAGCAATGGCAAACTACCTCACTCCTCTTCTTGCCTAGAACGCCTCAAAATAGTGCTGCCTTGGGTTTTTGTGGGTATCTACTCACATAACGTAACGGCGGTACTTTTTGAGGATCCAACCAGCCTTCGGGCTGACTACCTAACAGACAGTATTACGATAGTTTGTGTTTTAATTGGGTTGATGGCAAGAGAATTTTCAGTTGCATAGCGGCTGATCCTCTTTAGATTTAGATTCATATTTTCAATTGCCGCATCTATGTCGTTTACTTTTGTGTGGCAATATATCTGAAGGTCATCAGCATATAGATGGTAATTGCAGTTTTCCAGTTTCGAAGAGATGTCGTTCAGATATAGAATGAATATAAGGGGGCCGAGAATTGAACCCTGAGGTACTCCATTTATTTTGAACTTCCAATCAGTTCTGTTTTCATTAAGGAGTACACGTTGTCTTCGGTTATGAAGATAGGAGGCGAATAATTTGAGAGCAACGGGGCTAAGATGGAAGGATTGCAATTTAGCCATAAGTATGTCCGTGTTAATGGTGTCGAATGCACTGCTGAAGTCTAGAAGAATGAGTATTGTCACTTTACGCTCATCCATTGCTCGTCTTACGTCATCAGTGATCTTAATGAGTGCAGTAGATGTGCTGTGTCCTTTCTTAAATCCAGATTGTAACGGATCAAGTAGTGAGTATTGCGTCAAGTACTGAAGAAGTTGTTCATGCATAAGTTTTTCTAGTATTTTGGAAATTGAGGAAAGTATGCTTACAGGTCGATAGTCGGATGGAGAATTTGCAAGAGAATTTTTCGGAACTGGAATAACTAAAGCATCTTTCCATATTGTTGGGAAGAAACCTTCTAAAAGACATGTGTTACAAATGTGCGTAATAATTGGCAGTAATACTTCTATCAGGTTAACGATAAAGGAAATTGGGATGTCATCTATTCCGACTGCTTGTGATTTGATAGATTTTTTTTTTCTTACGACAGTATCATCTATTTTACGAAACTTGAATAACGGCCGGTGAGGTAGTGGGACACATTGCAGTGTATTTATTGTTGTTTGTATTATTTGGGGATCAGTACTAATTATTTCTCGAGCAAAGTGAGCATTTAATTCATTAGGATTAATATCCTGCTTATTTGTGTTTTTAGTGCGCCTCCCAATACCTACCGACCTGAGTTGCTGCCAGGTGCTCCTAGCATTCAAGTTGCCGGCTAGCTGTTGGAAGTAGGCATACTTTTTATTTCGAATCATTTGTTTAACTCGATTTCTAAGCACACGATATTTTTCAAAATCGTCACTTGATAAGGTCTGCTTATAACGTCTGTGAAATGCGTCACGTTCGGCCATTGCGGATTTAATGTCACTTGATAGCCAGGGGGCAGCTTTACGAGTGACCTTTGCTGTTCGTTTAGGTGCATGTTTGTCATATAGTTCCAGCAGTGTTTTGTTAAATCTGCTCACCTTTTCATCAACGTCAGTCAAGTGTAGTATATCGTTCCATGGACAGAGAATTGCGTCTTATGTTAGTTCTTGAAGGTTCAATCTTTTCATGTCTCTATATGTTATGTATTTAGGTGCAAATTTTGGAGTTTTTAGAGAATAAGCTAAATAAATCAGGTCGTGTAAAGATATGCCAGGTACTGAAATCTGTCCGTGTTTTAGTATTTTATGTGGGTTATTTGTGATAATTAAATCAATTAGAGTGCGTGAAGATCCTTGGGGGGTGTGTACGTGGTGAGTAGGACCGAGTGGTAATATTGTCATGTTACAAGAGGTAAACATATTCCGTAAACGATTTGCGTCAGTGGAGTCTATTAATATGTTTGTGTTAAAGTCACCAAATATAAGTACGTGTTAGTAGGTAGGTAACAGTCTTAGTAGAGTTTCTTCAAAATCCATGAAGTTCCCTTCTTTAGGTGGTTTATATACTACACCAATAAGCACTTTAGTCACGTCAACAGTGAGCTCAACAAACATATATTCGGTCAAGGGGTCAGTAGATAGGTTCGATGTTTTTATAATCTTTGCCGCCAAATTGTTTTTATAGAATAAAGCTACTCCTCCTCCTCCTCGACGCTTCAGTCGATTGTGAAAGAGCGAATTGTATCCTACTAGACTTATCATGTTTAAAGGGACAGAGTCTCTCATCCAGCTTTCACTAATTGCTACAACGTTTACCATGCTTCCTTCAAAAATAGCTTGGAGCTCAGCGTGATGTGCTATTATGGACTGGGCATTGACATGTGCACACAGCAGTGAACGGGGAAATGCGGAAAATTCCCTTTCCAGATGATTGCGGGTGGGGGGGGGGGGGGAGCCTAAAATACATATGAAATGGATTAGCTTGATAATGAACAATACAAATACAACTTAAATCTAACAATTTTACATTGTTTATACAATATAAAATACATATAAACTGGATTAGCTTGGTGGTGTAGGCGGTAAATTGTTGCATTGTTAGGGTGAATAACTAAGATCCTTAGAAGTAAGTTTAAAATTACAGTAAGGTAAGAAAATACTGAAAAAAGTGAACTAATGATGGTGATGAAGATGATGATGATGATGAAGATGATTAGTCGTTACTGAATGAGGTTATTTAGCTATCTAAATAGAGAGTAACTGAGGAAGTGAGAATTGGAAAGTTTGAATATATGTAATACGACGTAAGAATATAAGCATAAGTGTTGAGTTCAACTTTCATTTACTTAGTGAGTATGTACTGCTGGCAACGCTGCTTGAAGCTGGACGGGGTTGCTCCTCTGACAGAGCGAGGCAGATTGTTCCACAGTCGTGCAGTAGCAACAACGAAGGACTTGGTATTGGCAACTCAAACTAACACTTGGGGCGCTGCGGTCGGTCTGAATAAGTAGGGTTTAAAATACTCAATAACACGCGTTTGATATGGAACACTTTTTATTTTTCGGTTATAATCAGTAAATATGGTCTCTAAAGTAATGACAGTGTTATTTTTAATTGTATATATGTATAACTGTGCGATACACGTGATCTAATTTGTGTGTTCCACTGGATTTTTCGGTGTCATTTGCATATTATCAAGCATCAGTTTTTGTGGGTGATGTAGATCAGCTGATTCAAATTTACACAGGGCTACACTTTGGACATTATTTCGGTACTATTATGCGCAATATAATGTAAATGTCGATCCTGAGTCAACGCCGAGGACATTCAAATAGAGAAATACGGTACATAAACAAATAAATAACACACCGAAGCTGTGCTACTTTTATCATTCCGAGACTAGCATCCACGCAAACCAGACGCCACTGTTCCAAGCTCCGACTTATATCGTGAATTGATGTCAAACTGATGATCAGCCAGCCTTTCCGCCAAGCCTACACCTCGTAATCGCTAAGTTCTTCGATATTCGAGTTATTCCACTACGAGTCATATAGGCCTAATTTGCCTCCCCATGGGCACTGTAGAATGAGTGGTTCCGCTACCATTCAAATATTCAACACCAAACCCACCTTTTAACCATCCAAATCAAGCAATTCCTGTCGCCCTCCGAGTTTTAATACAAGTTAAACTCATCCCTTCTCCCTACCAAGCAGCCAATAATTAATTATTTAATTAATTATTCAAGTAACTTCAATCTTACCAGCGCGCCCATCGTAACAGCTGTTTTTAAACTGAATAACCTTCGCTGGCTTTACGTCGCAGGTCTTCTGTCTGTCTACCTCGACAAGTGTTAGATCCTTCCCGGGGTGGAAAGGTATTATTATTAGGTATTAGGTATTATTAGGTATCATCACATTTCGGCTATTGCTATTTGCATCTTTTGGAAAGTGATGAAAACGTACGTCCGCAGCCCTCTTATACATCGACTTACAGCCGTTAACTGAGCAATACACTTTGCTTTTACTCATTTTTCACTCTATCCACGAGTAAAACTTATTACTTATGTATAAAGACACGAACAATTTACCACGATCCGTTTACCAATACAAGAAACCATATACAAACAGTCACCACGTGATAAATGTACCCTACTTGGTAAGTTTCTTATTTTTACCGCTAGATGTCATATCAGATAGCTGGAGTTGCCAATAGCGCACTGTGCGGTGTATGGGTATCAGCAAGAGTGTGTCGTTTTTTGACCGTGTTCCAAGACTATGCTCATACGAGAGGCGGTGAAACTGAGAATGCAGGTAAGCTGGAGTTGAAGTTGAGAGTATTTGTTGAAGAAGGCATAAGGAATGAAGGTCGCGGCGTTGATTTAGACGTAACCAGTTAAGTTGCTCATAAGCGGGGGTGACATGGTCATTATACCGTAAATTAAATATGTAGCGTACAGAGGCACTTTGTGCATGTTGGAGTGTGTTTTTAAGAGTAACAGTGAGATCTTTGTATACCACATCGCAGTAATCAAAATGAGGCAATATTAGGGAGGAAACAAGTCGTTCCTTTAATACACGAGAGAAAATGCAACAATGCAACATGGCTGCAGTGCGAAATATTTCACTGGCATTCGATAACTCCAAAATTATTACTGATATCACCCTGAAATTATTCTGTACGGTGATAGAGAATACTCAGTAAAGTTCAGCTAAGTGATGCTTAAAAACATGGTAAGTACAAAACCTACATGGTGGCCACGCGAAGTTAAAATATTTAAATTGCATTTTCTCGAGACTTAATCAACCGAGTGCAGTGAAACTAGGTAGCATAAATATTTAAGCAAGATTTAATCTGATTCAATTCAGTTTTCTCATAACAACAAGATGGTGGCTGTGAGAAATTTCAAAATTATATTTTGTTTCCTAATCATCCGATTGAAGTGTACTTTTGAATAATAAACATTTCGTCTAGTATCAAAACCGGCCAAGTCACAAAATTTACGAAAATGAGTTAAGGTTATCAATTTGAAGTAGAAGTATAGCACTATCAGGCGAAACAAGAATATGCTTCAAAATCGCCCATGTCTTCATGTTACAGAGCACTGAATTCTTGGTCGTACAACAAAATGGGCCAAGTCATGCAGGCAGTGCTTTCTTAACCGGCCATGTCAAAGAACGAGTAGCAATCTTCATGTCGCAGCATTATTGTTTGTAAACTTGCGTTGTTAGATTATGCAAGAATGTGATAATATCAGTAGGCAACATTGTTCCTTATATTGTACACTCTTCGAAGTCATACTAATTTGTATTTTGTTCGTTTGCAACACTGACTTCCGTATTCGCGGGCTTCTTACCGCATTGGCGCGAAAGCAATCGTATATCCTGTGTGCTCGTATTTTGTCATTATTGTGTAGTGTAACGTGTGTATTGTTTCTATTTTAATAAGGGCCTCATTTTCTTTTACTGTGTTCAAAATCTAAGTGAACTACTAACTTTTAATGATATAATACCTATTTTGTATTCTCCTCAGCTTTCCGATGTTCATCTTCATATATTACTATCCAATTTAAGCAGAATGCTTTCGTTTTTATTGCAATAAAGACAGGTAATTACAATGTCAATTTATTTTAATTTAATTGCCTTTTTTCATTGGAGTTTGGAATTTAAAAAGAAAAGTAAAAAAAGGCTAAAATTATACCAAATTGCAACAAAAACGGCCAAGTCAAAATTAATATTAGCAAAAACGATTGGTTCATTATGAATCAGATTTCTCAAAATAGCAGAACTTAAATATTAAACCATTACGGATATAACTATGCAATAAAATCTTTTGTGACCACCATTGCTATGTCTCTAGAGGTTTTTTATCCATACTGAAAAGTATACCTTCAGTGACTTGGCTGGTTTAGATACTAGACGACTCCGAATTCATTTTTCTCATAACAACAAGATGGTGGCTGTGAGAAATTTCAAAATTATATTTGGTTTCCTAATCATCCCATTGAAGTGTACTTTTGAGTAATAAACATATTCATCTAATGGTACATAACTCTATGGCCTACATATATAACAATCCTGCATGGCGATCGTCCAAAATATGTCGACGGTTCACAATATCTCCGAATCTATTACAGGAATCAAAATGAAATTTTGTATGCAAATAGAGGTTATTAACATAAGTTCACCTATGGTCTTTTCAATAACCTAATGAACACAAATCCAACATGGCGGCGATGCGAAATTTAAATATTTATATAGATGTTTCTCGGAAAATTCTTGTAATAGGCAGAAGAATTTTAATGGGAAAGATCAGTGGGATATATGAAAATAGGCTATTTAGTTCTTCACGGAACTACTTATTACAAACTGAAATTTAACCTCAAACTTCTGATTAAAAAGCTATATCTTCCTCTATACCGTATATAAGGTAAGCTGTGTGCCTGCACATTTTGAATTTTCGGCTAATGCTAATGTATAGCGAATGAGGTGTATATTGACCAAACATACCCTCAGTTTAACTTTTGTCACTTTGTCGTTTTTTCTGCGTTGGCGTCAAAACTACTGGAAGGAAACGGCTTGAAAATTCGCATTTACAAGTACAGTAAAACATTTCTCTACAAGAACAAGTAGTTCCGTGAAGAACTATACAGCCTATTTTCATATATCCTACTTATGTTAATTGCTTCTATCAACATACACAAGCTCAGTTTGATTCCTGTAATAGATTCGTACATGTTGAAAATCGTCTAAATATTTCGGTTGGTCGCCATGCTGGATTTTTATATATGTAGGCCATAGATTTATGTACTATTAGATGACGATTTTTGCGTAGGTTCATTATTCAAACGTTCACTTCGATCGCCTGATTAATACAAAAGAAATACAAACTTAATTTTAAAATTGCGCACAGCCGCCATATTGAGGTTTATGTGAACAATTTTATTGAACTCAATTAGATGCCAGTGCATTACAATGTGTATAAACATTTACTGTACTAAATTTCACTGCGCTTAGATGGTTGAATCGCGAGAAAAGTTTATTAAAATGTTTCACCTTCGCTTGGCTTTTGTATTTTGAACATCATTGATCTGTACACATTGGACAAGAAATAAGTCATAACACACACTATGTGTTATAAGAAGAATTTACATTTGTTTTGTTAAAGAAGATTCATACATGACCTTATGAAAATCCACAGCCTGCTTCCAGTCTCCGACCGGGTCAGGAATGGAATGAATGAAGCCCCCATCTAGCGGCGAGGATATGAACTGTGACGGCTGCCGAGGCCTGACGCACTCCTCTGGGGCAATGATTAAATGAATGTCAGATGAAATGAAATGATAGTGGAGAGTGTTGCTGGAATGATATTTTGACAGGGAAAACCGGAGTACCCGGAGAAAAACCTGTCTGCCTCCGTTTTGTCCAGCACAGATCTCACATGGAGTGACCGGGATTTGAACCACAGACCCAGCGGTGAGAGGCCGGCGTGCTGCCGCCTAAGCCACGGAGGCTTTTACATGACCTTATATTGTTTGCTAAGTACAAGGAGTTACTGATGCCAAAATTTCGTTGCAAGAGTCCCATTTCATAATACAAAACACTTGGTTGAATTCAGAATTGCCACTTATCTATATACGCTTCTTCTTTTCCAGAAAGTGACTGTCAAGGGAAGTGTTTACAAAAACAGCAATGGAAACCTTCACTTCAGCAATAGTAGTGGAACTATTAGCAGATTTCTTCGGCCTGCCGAATGATATTCCATACCAAGTTGATGTATAAAATTTGAGCAAATCAAAGAGGAATTGCTTGCGGAGGACACAATTGTGGAGGAGGTCCAAACACTCGTCAATGATGATTTACAATCGTCTGACGAGTATATAGAGAGTGACTTTGGAGATGACACCCGAACCGATCAGGAGCAACAATCGCCAAAAATACGCAAGCAGCTCTTCCTCATAAGCACCATCACCAAAGAAGGCACACACCAAGTTTCCAGAAGGATACTTGGCAGACGCTTACAACATTTGGACAAAGTAACTAAGGGAGGAAGACGGCAACGCCGACCCTCCCCAACTGTGTCTTCCAGGCTTGGCCATTATTTCGTCTCCAGGAGTGAACTGCAAGACTGTTATGTACCTAAAGCGGAAAATAAAGAACAAGAACAAGTTCTCAAGATGGCGGCTGCTGTGCCTACAACATCTTTGAATCAACAATTAAACAGAGAATTGTTTGAATAGTTCTTTCAAATGCGCGCACAGCATGTTATTACTCCATGGCCGGACAATTAAGCTCTGGGCAATACAAATAAAGAATCGTATTGTTGCCCACAATAAATTACAATTAAAGGCGTCCAATTCCTGGGTCACTAAGTTCAAGAATCGAAACAAGATTGTTTCAAGGAAAATAATGCACAAAGTTGGCAAAGCATATGGCCAGGAATCTAGGACGTTGGTGGTGAATCGAGAGACTATGTCAGTGATGTGCAAAGTTTTGTACATCCCACCAGACATGCGAGGAGGACGTGCTTAACACAAACAGTCACGTTTCGAAAGGGAATTCCATTCTGGGCGAACCCTTGATGTAAAAGGAATGAAGCGCACCTTTGCATTAACAGGCTCTATTTCTGTAACAACGACTTCCTACATGATAATGCCTGTGATCACAATGGTTGGAACTCTCCTACCGTACATGTATGTTTTAGTGTCTGAAGCAATTGGAAAATTTCCTGAAAACATGACTCTTAATCTGCTAAATATCAAAGCCTATCCTGCCAAGTCAGCAAACATGTCCAAACAAGATCTTCATGTAAATATACCACATTTTAAAATCTTCATGTGTTTTTGAAAGATGTGCTGAGGCCTGATCTCACAGAAAGGAAGTAGGAGCTCCTATTGTTACTCGACTCTCAGACAGCGAATAGGGACGATAACCTCTACGCCTCTACTGTTCCGGATTGGGTTGACTTCTGAAAGATGTTAATTCCGGCAAAATGTACTGACCTTGTGCAACCGACAGATGTGCACTTCTTCCGCCCCTATAAGAATATGGTGAAATTTATAACGGACACTATGGTGGTGGAATATGACAACATTTGGCACAGAGGCCACTTTCTCCGTCTACAGTCTTTTGTCCATTACAAGTTTTCAGCTTCTCGATTTCGTAATCTCATCCGATTTGCATTTTTCGATGTGGTTATGTGACTACTCACCCTGGAAAATTGCAGCCACCACTCCAATATTGCTTTGAATCGAGCCTCCTTCATGAAATGTGCTCACTGTGAGAACTGATTGTGTTTGAACCATAGATTTGCATACTTTTTGTCCTGACTTGCAATGTGTATGCTTAATTTTCTATATTTGAATTTGTTTATTTGTATACTGTGCACTGTTTATACTTAAATTTCTGTTATAATTTTTTTCTTTCGTAGTTACCATCCGATGCACCTAAAATGTTGTACTTTTCCATTATTGTTGTTTCACTTTCAAATGAAATATGAGGCGTTGTGCTTCTTGCGACAAGACTGTTCGTACTGTTCCCTTATAAGCATAATTATGTAGTTACGAAAGCAACAAATTCAATGAATATCATCCAGTCATGCTAAACAAGTTGACACTTCTCTAAATGGAACATGCCGACTTATCACTGGCTGTTTGAGACCAACACCACGTGATAGAATCTACTGTTTGCCTGGAATCGCCCCACCAGATATTAGAAGAGAACTTGCAGCCATGACTGAGAAAACCAAAGCAATTACCTCATGCGCACACCCATTGTACGGATATGAACCTGCCCATCGACGACTGAGGTCTAGGAGGAGTTTCCTGAATACAACAAAAGATCTACCTACATGAATCTGCTAAGTCCACAAGGTTAAGATTATGGAGATCAGAAATACTCAACTTGATGGTTGGATACTACCAATTGAACATCTCCCTCCAGGACATGAGGAACACTGGTCTACGTGTAAGTCATTGAACTGGCTGGTGTTGGTAGATCAAGAACCAATATGTTAAAGTGGGTTTTTGTGGCACATCCTGGCTATGTGATTGTGGTGAAGTCCAAACCACATTCCATTTCATGAATTGCATTAAGTGTCCTTAAAGTTGCACAATGGAGGGCTTGATGGCTGTTACACCTAATAACCGTGACTTGGCAAAATTTTGGACAGACAACATTTGATATGTGCATTATTAAGTACCATATTAGGTAGATTTCATTAGAAAGCTAACTATTGCAATGGGTACCATGTTTCGACTTCCGAAAAATTTCGACATATCTTCGCGTTTCACATCCGCCAGACCCCAAAACCACCGTCTGTTCAAAAGTTTATGTATATATATGTATATATATATATATATATATCACTTTCTTGTGGACACGATAACTACCGCAATTTTGCACCAATCACTTTGACTTTTTTACATAATATGTATCCCTATAAAATCTCGGTCGAGTTCGCTAATGGGCACAATCGGTCGAAGGGGGTGAAAATGGGGGGCTTTTTTCGAAAAACTAAAATATCGCTATAACTCTTTTAATATTTGAAATATCGAATCCATTCAAATTTCATACTATGTGTCGGATAAGGCCCAAAAATTTATGTTTGAAACGTTTTTTGACAGCCCCAACCATTCACCAAAGGGGTGAGAAAAAGTGGGTTTTTCGGGAAACATTAATCATATCTCTCTTAATAGTCACAATATCAAAACCGTACGAAGTGGACAATATTCCCCTAATAATTACCTAAAACTTTTGTCTGAAATAATTTTTATATGACCCACCCTTACGCCAAGGGATGAGAAAAATGATTTCGGAATTAGAAGAAAATGCCAAGTGCCATCAGACGTTGCCATGACAACACTACTGAATTGATGAGGGATGAGCCATCAGACGTTGCCATGACAACACCATTGCACGGGATCACATTCATTTTTCCACCTGACTCTGTGGGAAGCGGCTTCGGTGAAGTAACTGGTAGCATGATGAACTATGCCCAAGGTCGTGAGTTCAAAGCCGGCCGAAGTCGTCGTATTTTCTAAGAACGCTAAAAATCCCTCAGTGTGCCTTCCTTTGGATGGGAAGTTGCAACGTTCGTTGCGAGTAGCTGGCTGCGGTGGTATCTAGTAGCCAAGCTCACAACTAGGTGTCGTTGACGGTAGTATTTGGTAACAAAATTAGGAACTAGTACTTGAAATTGACCGTCCGCAGTCCTTACCAGAATTACACATTAATACAGCCATAACAATTAACACCGTTTATCAGACAGATTCTACTCATACCCGAAGTTCACGGGGCTACATGACCGGGTTGTCGCAGCCCCTAAACTGAGGAACCAACCAACATCTCTGCGGGAGATAAAATTTTGCGTGAAGAAGTAACAGACCGCTAGATAGTTACACATCAGTGTCGAAACCTTGCTTAAGGACAGTGTGACTACAAGTATGATGATGATGATGAAGATGATAATTGTTGTTTTAAGGGGCCTAACATCTAGGTTATCGGCCCCTAACCACAAGCATGAAAATGGACCCTAAATGACGAGAAGTTAACCGTCCCCATAAGACAATAAAATGTCAAAAATATGCATAAAAAACGAAAAGCTAAGTTAATTAAGCGCCAAATGTAAAATAATTTCTCGCAATAAATGAAGTCTGATCCTTCTACGAAAATCTGCATATTCTGCCTATTTTCGCCTATCCTCTAGTTTTTCCGGTGAAATCTACCTCCGCCTTCCGGCGTGCCGAGAGGATATTTTTTAATGTAAAATGTATACTTCTGATACGAATAAATAAATAAATCAGAAATATCCTTGCTTATAATCACATCACTTTAAATGACAACGTATCTTTCGCGAATTCGATAACGCAGATGAACGGCGTGTTACAAGGAGACCCACTAAGCCCAACACTGTTCAATATAGCACATTTGTAGGATAATACCAACATTATTGACAAAACATCGAATACACCACATCAAATATTCAAATGCTCTCCTTCCTGTGCGTAACATTTCTATTGAAATGCTTGGTCTACAATAATATAATTATTACCCTTTCACGAATTGATTGCCGGCGGTCGAGATGGAAACTATTCTCTGTTTACTTGTGTCACACGTCACTCTGCTTCGTTGACAAGTAGGCTACAGTTGCGCGAGTAGGATATGACTCAGCTCCAGTAGATGTCCATGGTGACATGAGCTCCTGGGACATTTATCTGCGCTTCTAAGTCAGGTAGCGCGCGCAATGTTGCTTGACTTATGTGCTGACTGCACTTTGTCATCACTGTGTCCTCCTCTTTACCCCGCGGGGCTCCTGCCACAATAATCAACAAACGGTGGCGCAGCCATACTCAGCGGCAATCAAATCTTATATGAGTAATAGCATATCCATGGTTCGATACCTCTCAGTATAGCGAAGGAACGTTTTCTTCTTTCGATGCAAACTATCACCTCCTAAAATATTGGAAAATATACAGTAGCCTATATACCGAGTGATTCAGCAGCCCCTTCCAATATCGTTTGCTGCAACTCAACTAATGGGTGTTGTCAGGAAGGTCGATATTTCTCTGCTTGCAACCTGTATGGTACTAATACACTGCAGGCTTATCCTGCAAACGATACTGAATACTAGTATTTCTCCCTCATATTAGTCTGTAGTATTGCCTCCGTGGCTTAGGCGGCAGCACGCCGGCCTCTCATCGCTGGGTCCGTGGTTCAAATCCCGGTCACTCCATGTGAGATCTGTGCTGGACAAAACACAGGCAGACAGGTTTCTCTCCGGGTACTCCGGTTTGCCCTGTCAAAATTTCATTCCAGCAACACTCTCCACTATCATTTCATTTCATCTGTCATTCATTTAATCATTGCCCCAGGGGAGTGCGACAGGCTTCGGCCGCCGGCACAGTTCATATCCTCGCCGCTAGATGGGGGCTTCATTTATTCCATTCCAGACCCGGTCGGAGACTGGAAGCAGGCTGTGGATTTTCATTTTCATTAGTCTGTAGTCACATCAAGGGAAAAATAATAGGGTTCTGTATCGTTTGCAAGATGTGCTCGCATTGCATTAGTACCATACGGGATGCAAGTAGAGAAATATCGACCTTCCTGCCAAAACGCGTTAGTTGGGTTGCAGCTAACGATAATGTAAGGGGATGCTGAATCACCCGGTTTAGGAAGGCACTGTTCATACCTGCTCTTGTAAATTTTTTCAGGTAAAACGCGGACTTTCTGGTTAAGAAGCTGACGCGCGGACTTATGGGAAGCTAAAAAGCTGACGGATGAAAGGCGTGGTAATTTCGTAACAAATCTGTAGGGTATTTACTCTTTGCCGGTTTGCGTCACGATTATCGTGTAACTAACAACTGCACCAAAAAATGACACCAAGAAGTTATAATTGATGCTAAATAAACCACCAGCTGAGATATCGATCTTCAAAGATTCCAACTGACTTAGAAATAACTTGACTTCTTCACTCCTCTTCGTCCCTACCTCTTCTCCAATGAGTAACTCGTTCAGAATCACTCTGGTCTCTGCCACACCGCAAGAAGTTGAGTTGCAAACTGTTGCACAAACTATGGTGTAGATGGAAATTCTCAGCAAGTTCAGGAAAGGGTACCAAAGCAACAAATAATTATGATCTGAACCAATACTCATGATCGAGAAAACGTTCTGGAGGACACCAATGAAGTCTTTTGAAATTGATATCAGGATTAACAATCCAAATATTTTGTTTATAATAATACTTAAACGAAATAACTTTAGGTGTACTTTGCGATACATTCTAATGTTGGCCATGGCAAAGTTGCGTGCCATGTTAGTAGTTTCAGTACTGTCCCTCAAGAATAACGTTCTTGATTTGGGTGTGGTAATACCGTCACCTTTAGGGCTTAGGCCTCTCTTTATGTCGAGTTTCACTGAGTAATTCAATTGTATATTTAAGAATACGATCCCTTTTCCTAGAAGTAACACATGAATGATAAACTGAAAATATATAAAATCACACACAATATGTGCAAAACACCTTAAGAGGAAAACGTAAGGCTTCTCTAGAGTGATATACACAACAACATGTTCACAAACACAGATAGTACTTATCAAAACCGTACCAGTTAGAGCAAGGAGTGTTTCTCGATAAACCCTTAGGCAGTGCTTTTCCGTATAATGCCCTAAGGAGCGGTAAATGTCCTCCATATTTTCGTAGAACTCAGATATGGGACCCACATGGCGTGTAGAGTGCAGTACAATGGCCAAGATAGCCAGAATATGTTCCGTAAGATACAATCCAATGTATGTCAATATGCGCACATAACTATACAATTCAGTACCGGTACCACTTGCCAAATCTATAATCAAAATTATTGGAATGGTCACCAGGATAATCAGTATTATTGCTGAATGACACAAGGCATATGGCGACCGCTTAATCGCACTATCAGTCAGTTTGTACGGGGCAAGGCCCAGTATGGACAAACTCCAGAACAGGGGAGAGATGATCCGGACGAGGCTGTTTTGGACAGGTGCTGACATACTGAAGATTCTTCAAGTCCGGTCTTTGTCACTTCAATGTTAAAGTTAGCAAAACTACGAGTAAAGCTCTGGATCATTTCATTAACTTAATACTCCACTGGCCTTCCAGTTGAATAATGGTGCGTGTCTTTCACACGTCTACATCTATGGCAGCACTGTGCATGACGATCGAAGAACTTGCAAGTTTAGTGAGTCTGCTCGAGATGGCGTTTGTGTAATAATGATGACGTTCACTCGGTTTCGCCTATGACAATGTTGTGATTTTCTTTCATCATATTTTCTAAAAAATATAGCCTATAACTTTGAGCATATTTTTTCTTAATAATTCACTCTGCTCAACCACAGATCCCGATAGGGTTAGCCGTTCCTTCAGGCGAATGGTCACAATACAGTTGATCCATTGTACTTTATGAGTGACCATTTCTAGAACTGATGGCCACTGTAAAGTTTATGGAAATGTATTCATTCAAATCGAAACAAACGATCAACACATCAAAATGTTTCAACTTTCAAGTGTAACTTATACTGCCAACCCTTCAAAACCTGCCTCCGAAAACGTATGTACTAAGACACTACTTTGTTATTGCAGCAGCGGCAAGATATAGAACTTGACGGCTCCGAATTGTGTCTGTCGTACTTTATGATGGAAACAAGATCGATTCTATTAAAATTATTCGTGCTTTTGGAATATTGCAGTGTGACAATAAAATGTTTAATTCTAATTCTATTGAAAAGAGAGGCAAGGTTCCTTTCGAAACGTTTAGAATATTAAATTGTATTTTGACACGACAATATCCCAAAAGCATGAATAATTGTAATTGTAATCCGGGCCGTGAAAGCCTTAATCTACATAAGAACCATTCTGTCTAGAATTTAACGAACGAGATA
The DNA here is from genome assembly GCA_946902985.2 of Meconema thalassinum. NCBI lineage: Eukaryota > Metazoa > Arthropoda > Insecta > Orthoptera > Tettigoniidae > Meconema > Meconema thalassinum. Next base: position 224,711,619 of record OX336391.1, read on the forward strand.
AGTAGGTTCATCAATAATTTATAACAGCACCACCGTAAGGACGCAAGGCACGTCAACTACTTAGGGACTATTACGATGATTATTATCTTTACCGGAAGAGAAAATACCGTGTTCAGGCCATTAGTTTAATTATCTTTGACAGTTTTGTCCTTCAAGAGACAAGCAACAGTGCTAATAAAATTAAGTATTGATTTCTTATCATGCTGACCCCGTGATGTTGGGGTAGCGCGCTTGTCTCTCACACGGAGTCACCGAGTTCGATTCCCGGCTCCGTCAGGGATTATAGAAACTGACATAAGGGCTGGAACGGGGTGCACTCAGCCTCGTGAGGACAAGGAGGTGAGATATCTAAGCTCCTTGACACTATAACACTTTCTAGTAGAGAAAGGAGGAACTTTGTGTTGGCGGAAAATCACGAGATTAATTTTGAAATTATGAACACGGCCTACTGAATTCAAATGGGTTCTTTAACATGCCAACAACGTATGACATGCATGCCGAGAATTTTGTCGCCTTTCAAAAATTACTTACCACGGCCAGGAGCGAACCTGTAAGCTTGGGGATTGGTAGTCCGACACGATAACTACTCACCCACCGTGGCAAGTGGGAGGGAATAATGTGATGGATGAGTCAGAGCGATGGATATGTGACAAGGAGACTTTTAGTTTAACGTGACGGTTAATCTCACGTCCTGAGCCACGGGACCTCCTTTTTACGTGGAATCTGAACCACAGGACATGGCATTGCACATCGAAAATCTTACTTGCATTGACCGGAATCAAACCTTGCCCTTTGAGACCTAGGAACTTCTGGTAATAATACCTGATCAGAGTTTCCCAGAATAATTGTTGTCAATAGGGTTGTCAGACTTTCAAACTGAAAATTAGAGAAATATTGCAATCCTATTATTACAGGAAGAGCCTTAAATGCACGAGCTTTGGATTTTAATCCCTGCGCGGTCTAGTTTTTAAGTCATACTCAACAGTTACGACAGCTGTATGGATAGCCATGACGTAGAATGGGGCTAAGATGTGTGAAAATAACTCAGCACATGGATGTTTATTCATGTGGAAATACAGAGCAGTTAAAAGTTTAAAAAAGTCTGTATGTTAATATTGTAAACACTGTTGTACATGAGAGTTCTTGTGCCCGTTGGGGAAGGCCATCGAGGGACTATCTGTAGCGGATAGCTTTCCCGACTTCCTTACACTCCGGACCTACACGTTGAGAGGATGGAATGTGTCCTCAGGCCAGCTCTGGCACGAGACTGATATCCTGGGGTATCTGGTCAAGTGAGATAAAAGTCATAGACACCCCCAAAGGAAAGAAAATCTTGGAATGAATAGTCCAGGCTAAAGTAGAATTCTTCAACAATTTATTAAAACACAACAAATCCCTGACCTACCTCAGAGGGTTCATAAACCGGCTATAATAAATAATTGGATAATTGTTCTTTAAACTTCAAACTAACGCTCTGGAATGTCCTAATTACAAATATGAACGAAGTTCAAAAGAGAACTAAGGATGTGACACGTAATCCAGTCCCTGAACAATTACAGAAAACATTTAATTGAATAATACTATTAATCACATACTGAATTTACAGCAAGGAAAGACTGCAAATGGACCTGCAGCAACTAGAGTATGCATTACATTTACTTGCACCAATAGAAATACGCTATGATACGAAGATGGCACTCCTAACATTTAAATTATAAATTTAATCCGCTAAGTCCTAATTAAAGTTAACATTAGATGAGAAGCATTTGGGACAAAGAAATACAAACTAAAAAACAACCAGTCTATATAATGAACAAGATGTTCAGTAAAGAACATACAGCCTACTTTCTCCTAAATGCATGGGTATTGTTATAACTCTTTGTCCTTTTCAAGGAGTATAATTGAATGTTGGTTGGTAGCTTGTTGAAATACAACGTGCTATAGGGATATTAAACATGAATATGAGGTGCCCTTTGCTAGTGCTACCTCTGTAAAAAAAATCATTCAATTCGGTTTCACCGTGTTTGCACACATACATGGCCGCTCTTTGCAAACTATTGGGCTGATGACCTTGTAGTCAGTCATAAGATGCTTTCCACAAAAAGGCATGTTGTTGCAGAATCTGGTAGAGATCAAATTATTAGGATGGTCGTAATTTTATTTAAGCTTTTAACATTTGGGTGGCCGTCATTCCGTTTCCGTCAAGATGGCGGCGATATAAAACATGACACTGAGGTGCCCTTTGCTAGTTCTACCTCTGTACCAAATTTCGTTCAATTCGGTTTCTCCGTGTTTGAATTGATAGGGGGAATCGATTTGCATACATACTTGGCCACCATCTGCAAACTATTGGGCTGATGATGTTGCAGTTTGGTCAGAATATGCTTCCCACATAAAGATATGTTGTTGCAAAATTTGGTAGAGACTAGATTATTAGGTTGGTCGTAATTACATTTTAGATTTTAACATTTGGGTGGCCGCGATTACGTTTCCGTCAAGATGGCGGTGATATAAAACATGACACTAAGGTGCCCTTTGCTAGTGCTACCCCTGTACCAAATTTCGTTCCATTCGGTTTCACCGTGTTCGAATTGATAGGGGGAATCTATTTTCACACAAAGATGGCCGCCATCCGCAAAATATTAGGCTAATGACCTATTAGTTTGGTCAAAGGATGCTCCCTCCATAAAGGTATGTTGTTGCAAAATTTGGTAGAGATCGGATGATTAGGTTAATCGTAATTTGATTTAAGCTTTGAACATTTGTGTGGCCGCCATTACGTTTCTGTCTAGATGGCGGCGATATGAAACATGACACTGAGGTGTCCGTTGCTAGTGCTACCTCTGTACCAAATTTCGTTCCATTCGGTTTCACCGTGTTTGAATTAATAGGGGGAATCGATTTTGACACAAATATGGCCGCCATCCGCAAACTATTAGGCTAATGACCTATTAATTTGGTCAAAGGATGCTTCCTCCATAAAGGTATGTTGTTGAAATATTTGGTAGAGATCGGATGATTAGGTTAGTCGTAATTTGATTTAAGCTTTGAACATTTGTGTGGCCGCCATTACGTTTCCGTCAAGATGGCGGCGATATAAAACATGACACTGAGGTGTCCGTTGCTAGTGCTACCTCTGTACCAAATTTCGTTCCATTCGGTTTCACCGTGTTTGAATTAATAGGGGGAATCGATTTTGACACAAATATGGCCGCCATCCGCAAACTATTAGGCTAATGACCTATTAATTTGGTCATAAGATGCTTCCTCCATAAAGGTATGTTGTTGAAAAATTTGGTAGAGATCGGATGATTAGGTTAGTCGTAATTTGATTTAAGCTTTGAACATTTGTGTGTCCGCCATTACGTTTCCGTCAAGATGGCGGCGATATAAAACATGACACTGAGGTGTCCTTTGCTAGTGCTACCTTTGTACCAAATTTCGTTCAATTTGCATTCACCGTGTTCGAATTGATAGGGGAGGACGGACATTCAGAGTACACACACTCACACACACACACACACACACACAGACTCGCACACACACACATACACACACACACACACTTTTTTCGCCCTGTGTTGATCTCATAAGTCGACTTTCAATTTTTGCAAAAATCGAAAGTAGGCTAAAAATGAAGCTATTACACACATGATACAGGAGAAAATAATCACCATTCTAAATGCATAATAAAACTAAACGCACTTCTCCCTACGCTTATCCAATACTCCTTGTATTGAATAGTCATCTAAATACATGTTGATGTAGTTGGTGGCATAGCTACAAAGCTTTATATCCCCACATAGTTGCCAAGTGTCGACGAATACTGAATTACCGTGACCTAGCAACTTTTTTTTTTCGTATGGCTTTTAGTGCCGGGAGTGTCCGAGGACATGTTCGGTTCACCAGTTTGTAGCTGCTTCTAGGCGGCCACCCAATGGGTAAGCTACAATTACCTTCGTGTGTGGAGTGTTGGCTGGGGAGGAACGTTTGAATGTAAGGACGAGGAGTTGGAAGGTAGCGGCTGTGGCCTATATTTAGCGACCAACCCCGGCATTTGCCTGGAAGGAGGATGGGAAACCACAGAACACCATTCAAGGTTGCCGGCGGAGGGATTCGAACCTCCTCGCCTCCCGGAAGTGAGCGACTGCCAGCAGCCATGCCGTAACGACCACGACTAACTCACCCGGTACCTAGCAACTAGTAGTCTCGAAGATCGTGTCAGCTGTCCTAAAATGTCTGTAATTCCAATAATTAGCTGTACCAGGTGTCGGTCATGTAATCAAATATAATTCAAGTTTAGAAAGATTCACTTCTGATTTAATTTATTCGATTTATAAGGTTGGTCTAAGTTAGTTAAGGTTTCATTATTTAATTTCAGTTTATTGTCATGGTTACTCCCTCATAGTATGATTTAGCTGTACCTCTGACCGTATTGACACAAAGCAACAACAGCAAAATACTGAAGTGGTGTTGTCTATACTAAAAAACATCATTACCACACACACGGGTAATCCAATACATGCGCTACAATTAGCGAAACTGACGCAGCGCACAGGCTCGCTAGACCTCGGTCGATGTGAAGCAGAATCCTATTATCATCCCGGAATAAAAATACATCAATAATGTGGGCGAAAATATGTCGTCCTCACATTTTTCATTGTAACAGACACTACAAATAGGCTACTTGGCTTCTGAATTTATACATGGTCAAAGTCAATCATATTTGAGAACAGTGAAAAGTTCCATCTAGTTGGAATACTCACAAACTTGTACGTATAAACCTCATCGTAAGCAGAAGCTTGTTTCAAAAACACAGACATAAAAGTCTCCTATGAATTATAATAGTGCATTGAAATCAGGACCTTCTATAATACCGGACCTGACACAGGCGGTGGGACTGATGAAAGATGGCTGTCGCTGTTGGTGGTTATATGCTTTGTTTATTAGTTGTGTGGTTTTGTTTACGATGTGATAGTGATGTGAATTTCGGTTAGCAATCGTCTCCCTTGATTATCTGTGCTTATTGATTACTAGCAGTAGTACCCGGCTTCGCCCGGTAGAATGATGATAATATTTCAGTCTCCTTAACACTCAACGTCATTGATGAAGATGATACTGACGACGACTGCTATTGAACGGGTATAATAAACTTACACTCTAATAGAAATACATATTTTTAAATTACCGGCGAGTAAGACTGTGGTGTTACCTAGTAGTATAATGGGCGTAACATCTAGGTCATTTTCCCTTTTGATGAGGATGACAATGAAGACTACTACTACTGAACGGGTATAATACACTTACAAACTAATGGAAATACACATTTTATAAATCACAGGCCATGAAGACTGTGGTGTTGCTTAGTAGTACTGTATAATGGACGCAACATCTAGGTCATTTGCCCTTTTGATGAGGATGATAATGAAGACTACAACTACTGAACGGGTATATTAAACTTACAAACTAATGGAAATACACATTTTAAAATCACAGGCCATGAAGACTGTGGTGTTAGTAGTATAATGGACGTAACATTTAGGCCATTTGCCCTTTTGATGAGGATGATAATGAAAACTACTGTTGAATTGACACGACAAACTTACAAACTACCGTGATAGAAATATTTCAAAATTCACAGGCGATGAAGACTTATTGTGTGTGGTGATTAGTGGTATAATGGGCGTAACATCTAGGTCATTTGCCCTTATGATAATAATAAGGTAATGAAAAATGACTACTAAACGAACATGGTGTAATTTTAAATCTGATATAGGCAATTCAGATTTCTACCTTCGATGTCTTCCAAAGTCTGAACGTTATTTTATGGCTTAGGCCTATACTCGATGCGTGTAGTGAAAGAGCTTATCGAGTACTGCTCGGGTCCAAGCTGCACGAATCGCAGATGATGACGATATATGATGACAGACGTTCGGGGGGGGGGGGGGGTTCCCGGTCCTATTCACATTGACCGGTGAATCACTCATTCTTTCGTAACACTACAGTGGTTTGAGCAAAGACCCTGTATGAACATCAGCATAGTCAGCAATACCAGGTAACACGGCGGGGTCTGGACATTCCTCTCATGTCAACTCGCGATGAATCAGCAAGCTATTCTCACACCTGCCCCCCCTCCTCCCCCCTCCACCCACCAGGGTCTCTCAACTTGTGGGACGTGGGTTTGCGACCACGGGACCCCAGCTGAGTCCGGCATTGCTTCTACTTACTGGTGCCGGGCTCCTTTCAGTTCTCTTTCCTGTCAGCCTCCCTTGGTCAAACTCTTGTTCTCTTCCGACCCCGATGGTATCAGGGTATCCGAGGCCTAGCGACTCTTTCACTTTCCCGCCTTAATTGGCCCTTGTCTAATCATTCCTGATAACCTCATTCTTCGAGGTGTCAGCCTTCTTTTTCTTTTCTTAATATCTGATGTCTTCTGCTCAAGACCCTCAAGGAGGCAGGATGTGTGTAGCCCCACCACTTCTGGTGCACCCTGGATAGTGCTACATCCTCAAGGGCTCATGGCTGGTGAGTTCGGGAGCTGGCAACCCTGAGGGTTTCCTGAGCGCGTCCGGTTTTACCCCTTTTTTCCATTGCCTTTGGGACGGACCCTGTCTTCTTTCCGGGAATGGACTGGTCTGTCCGCAATTTCAAGCAGACATTGTTACTCGCAGGGTACCAAAGGGTAAGTATACAAATTTTGGTTCTGAACGGTGAAACGGTGTAGATTTGTGCCAAAGGGCCTAAATGCAGGGAATGGGGTGATCTGTCCGCAATTTCAAGTGGACAGGGTTACCCGCAGGGTTCGAAAGGGTAAGTATACAAATTTTGGTCCGGATCGGTGAAACGATATAGATTTTTGCCAAAGGGCCTAAATGCAGGAAATGGGATGGTCTGTCCGAAATTTTAGGTGGACAGTGATATTCACAGAGTTACAAAGGGTAAGTATACACATTTTGGTTCAGATCGGTGAAACGGTGTAGATTTTAGCCAAGGGGCCTAAATGCAGGGAATGGAGTAGTCTGTCCGCAATTTCAAGCAAACAGTGTTACTCGCAGGGTACCAAAGGGTAAGTATACAAATTTTGGTTCTGATCGGTGAAACGGTGTAGATTTGGGTCAAAGGGTTACCCGCAGGGTTGCAAAGGGTAAGTATACAAATTTTGGTTCGGATCGGTCAAACGGTGTAGATGTTTGCCAAAGGGCCTAAATGCAGGAAATGGGGTGGTCTGTCCGAAATTTTAAGTGAACAGTGTTATTCACAGGGTTACATAGGGTAAGTATACAAATTTTGGTTGAGATCGGTGAAACGATGTAGATTTGGGCCAAAGGGCCTAAATGCAGGGAATGGGGTGGTCTATCGGAAATTTCAAGTGGACAGGGTTACCCGCAGGGTTCCGAAGGGTAAGTATACAATTTTTGGTTCAGATCGGTGAAACGGTGTGGATTTGTATACATAACAGACAGACAAACAGACAGATAGACAGACAGACAAACATTGAGCTTTATATATATAAACTAGCAGTAGTACCCGGCTTCGCCCGGTGGAATGATGATAATATTTCAGTCTCCTTAACACTCAACGTCATTGATGAAGATGATACTGACGACGACTGCTATTGAACGGGTATAATAAACTTACACTCTAATAGAAATACATATTTTTAAATTACCGGCGAGTAAGACTGGTGTTGCCTAGTAGTACACACATCAAAAAAAGTTTTGCATCACCTCGGTTCCAAGAGTTCCGGAACCGTTAAATACAAAGGGAATAGAGATCAACACAAACAACATTTCAGCTCGTTTTATTGCTCATGAGACCCACACATTGCATGTTGTACCATCATACAGCTAGACTTTCAGCATTTGTGGTCCAGATTGCAGTACACACCACTACCTCTAATACCCAGTACCACGTCCTCTTGCATTGATGCATGCCTGTATTCGCCGTGGCATACTATCCACAAGTTCATCAAGACACTGTTGGTCCAAATTGTCCCACTCCTCAACGACAATTCGGCGTAAATCTCTCAGAGTGGTTGGTGGGTCAAGACGTCCATAAACAGCCCTTTTCAACATATCCCAGGCATGTTCGATAGGGTTCATGTCTGGCGAACATGCTGGCCACTGTAGTCGAGCGATGTCGTTATCTTGAAGGAACGCATTCACAAGATGTGCACGATGAGGTCGAGAATTGTCGTCCATGAAGACAAATGCCTCTCCAATATTCTGCCGATATGGTTGCACTATGGGTCGGAGGATGTCATTCAGGTATCGTAAAGCCGTTTCGGAGCCTTCCATGACCACCAGTGGCGTACGTCGGCCCCACATAATGCCACCCCAAAACATCAGGGAACCACCACCTTGCTGCACTCGCTGGACAGTGTGTCTAAGACGTTCAGCCTGACCAGGGTGCCTCCAAACACGTCTCCGACGATTGTCTGGTTGAAGGCATATGCGACACTCATCGGTGAAGAGAACGTGATGCCAATTCCGTGGGGTCCATTCAGCATGTTGTTGGGCCCATCTGTACCGCGCTGCATGGTGTCGGGGTTGCAAAGCTGGACCTCGCCATGGACGTCGGGAGTGAAGTTGCGCATCATGCAGCCTATTGCGCACAGTTTGAGTTGAAACACGACGTCCTGTGGCTGAACGAAACGCATTATTCAACATGGTGGCATTGCTGACAGGGTTCCTCCGAGCGGCAATCCGTAAGTAGCGGTCATCCACTACAGTAGTAGCCCTTGGGCGGCCTGAGCGAGGCCTGTCATCGACAGTTCCTGTATCTCTGTACCTCCTCCATGTCCGAACAACATCGCTTTGGTTCACTCTGAGACGCCTGGAAACTTCCCTTGTTGAGAGCCCTTCTTGACACAAAGTAACAATGCGGACGCGATCGAACTGCGGTATTGACCTTCTAGGCATGGTAGAACTACAGACAACATGAGCAGCGTACCTTCGTCCTGGTGGAATGACTGGAACTGATCGGCTGTCGTACCCCCTCCGTCTAATAGGCCCTGCTCATGCATGGTTGTTTACATCTTTGAGCAGTTTTAGTGACATCTATGAACAGTCAAAGGGACTGTATCTTGGATACAATATACACAGTCAACGTCTATATGCCGGAGATCTGGGAACCGAGGTGATGCAAAACTTTTTTTGATGTGTGTATAATGGGCGTAACATCTAGGTCATTTTCCCTTCTGATGAGGATGACAATGAAGACTACTACTACTGAAGGTGTATATTAAACTTACAAACTAATGGAAATCCACATTTTATAAATCACAGGCAATGAAGACTGTGGTGTTGCTTAGTAGTACTGTATAATGGACGTAACATCTAGGTCATTTGCCCTTTTGATGAGGATGATAATGAAGACGACTACTACTGAACGGGTATATCAACCTTACAAATTAATGCAAATACATATTTTTAAATCACAGGCTAGGTAGACTCTGGTGTTGCTTAGTAGCATAATGGACGTAACATCTATGTCATTTGCCCTTTTGATGAGGATGATAATGAAGACGACTACTACTGAACGGTTATATCAAACTTACAAACTAATGGAAATACACATTTTAAAATCACAGGCCATGAAGACTGTGGTGTTACTTAGTAGTATAATGGACGTAACATTTAGGCCATTTGCCCTTTTGATGAGGATGATAATGAAAACTACTGTTGAATTGACACGACAAACTTACAAACTACCGTGATAGAAATATTTCAAAATTCACAGGCGATGAAGACTTATTGTGTGTGGTGATTAGTGGTATAATGGGCGTAACATCTAGGTCATTTGCCCTTATGATAATAATAAGGTAATGAAAAATGACTACTAAACGAACATGGTGTAATTTTAAATCTGATATAGGCAATTTAGATTTCTACCTTCGATGTCTTCCAAAGTCTGAACGTTATTTTCTGGCTTAGGCCTATACTCGATGCGTGTAGTGAAAGAGCTTATCGAGTACTACCCGGGTCCAAGCTGCACGAATCGCAGATGATGACGATATATGATGACATACGTTCGGGGGGGGGGGGGGGAGGGTCCCGGTCCTATTCACATTGACCGGTGAATCACTCATTCTTTCGTAACACTACAGTGGTTTGAGCAAAGACCCTGTATGAACATCAGCATAGTCAGCAATACCAGGTAACACGGCGGGGTCTGGACATTTCTCTCATGTCAACTCGCGATGAATCAGCAAGCGGGTGTTGGCGAATTGAGCCAGCTAATCTTCCGAGTGGATCTTTCTTATCTTTTCATTCCATCCCACAGTCCTTTTTGGCCAGTTGCCCCAGGCCAAGTTCTGGTTCTTCCGTTGAAATTATCCTCCCTTCCGTCCCCCACCACTACCACTGTGAAAACCCAAAATCAAAGGTAACTCTTACTTGTTCTTGCAGAATGACCCGCTGGCTCTGGGATTTCCTGTAAACACTCTGCCATGCAGGGCAGTACAAATTGCACAATTCACTGAAACAAACATTAGCCTATGCCTTAATTCTTTTGAAAGGCCACATCAGTTAGAAGTTACCTTAAACCCGTTACATTATTATTACTATTATTACTATTTTAATTATTATTGTCCCCCGTGGTGTATGGATAGCACGCTTTTCTCTTACTGAGGAGGATCTGGATTAGATTCCAGCCAGAAACTTAAGATCAATGTAATGTTATTGGTTTTACGTCCCTTTTAACTACTATGGCCGGGGTGCCGGAATTTTGTCCCGAAGATCTTCAACGTGCCAGTAAACCTACTGACACAGCTCCATCGCAATTACGCACCCACAAATGCCTAATGACTGCGCCAGGATTCAATCCTACAGCCTTGGGCTCAGGAGGCAATAACGTTACCGCTGAGCAACGCAGCCAGTCATACTTAACATCTGATTTGAGGGCTGGAAACAATTGTCGTTTATTCATTTTGAAGGCTTGCCGATCATGTAGTGCTGTGTACTGAACCCGCTGAGCTATGGTTCATGTGATATTTTTTTTATGACAGAGTATTTATGATGGGATGTTGTACTTTTGAACACACCCAGGAAGCCACGTGAAGCTGAGAGATCACGCGATACTTTGAAGTAGCGGTGAATCGCACTTTTGACTTTGGTGTAAACTGCTAATTATTATCTGAGGTCTTATTAATTATTTTTATCTTTCCTACGAGACTCAGAATATTCCATTTCGTCATGCTGCATTATTAAAACATTTTGGAGAATGTTTACTTTTACTTTAGGTAAGGTAATACCATTGCAGATACGCAAAAAGGAACGTAAGTAGTCGCTCAACGTTTTCGTTTTGACGACCTACTTTCTAGAGACACCCAGTACCGGAGCACTGCGTCTTGAGAATCCGCCTTGTGTAGGCGTGGAATTACATTTGTCCTACGAGACGTAGAAGAATATCCGCTGTTTAGCGTTAAAAAGTGATTATAAGGTGCCATCGAGCAAGCAAATACTAATATTCACTGTCGATGAAGTCCAGTGAATTAAATAAGAAGCTTGGGAAATAATTATTGGCAAGTATAGTGGATTGCACAACATTGCTGTGACATCACATATTACCCACGCGTATGTGGAGGGCAGATGCCTAGTGGAAATATACAGGTAATAGTGTTACAATTATCTTGAATAAGTGTGATTATAATAGTATGAGATATTTAAATTGCCAAAGTGGAAATTTCATCTTTGAAAAGTCGTATAATTCACGGATGCTGCGTGATACAAAAGTAGCGTCACTAGCACGTGCAGCATTATAAAATAGTATTAGCTCACATGCTAATCCACATCTGCAAGATTAAGGCTGTGTAGTATTTTATAATTGAAGCCTATAGTAGTCACGACGGACATTATAATTTTGGAAGTGAGAGGATGAATAATCACGCAACTTATTTCGCTACCCACGTGATTGGACTTGTATTCACCATGGTTGAAGCAGTCACCATGGGCTAATACCATCCCAGTATGTGGGGGTGACGTTTCTACAGGAACCAGCATGATGGTGGAACTTCCAGAACGATAAACGAGAGGGAAGGAGCCAAAATGCCATTTCCAGGCATATCCACGAAGATGTCGACAGGGACAAATCGAACCCTGGTCTTTGGGGGAGTCCAGATGGGAATCCTGATGAGGAGGATACCGATCCAGAGAGCCAGAGAGGTTTATGTACAACCCTTGTTGTGGAATAGAGAGCTGAGTTAGAGCTCCTCCATTTCGTGAGTTTTTGTCACACCCCTTCTTTGTTCTAGTTTCTGGTGGTATAGTAGTTTTAATGTAGTTTGTGAATCAACCACACTCAGTGTCAGCCATTTTTCTAGGTAGGGATGTAACTAGATTAGTTAGATGTCATTTATTCCAGTTTAGAGTGAGACACCCTTGGGGTCAGACATTTTGGTCAGCCCTGGTGCAGCTTGGTGAACGTCGTGGAACGTCAATGCCTACCTTTTTGCTGAACCTGATCGTAGTCATTTTGAGGCTATTTTGTTCAACCCTACTTGGGGTAATTTTCAAGTCTTTGCTGACTGTAGTTATGGCAATCAGATGCCTTGGTTATTAATTGACTGCATTCTTCGCAGCCAACCTTTGTTACACCCCTGACTGTCGTTAGAACGGTCGTATCATTTAGGTAGTCGGCAGTAACTACCAGTTTGTAAATGCATTATATTTCATTTTGAATAAGCTCAGAAGCTATTCTTGGTCATGTTTGAACCTAACAACTAGAAGGAATGTTTCGTTGCCTAGCATCGAACGCGGTTCCCAACGTATCATTAAACAGATCTAGTGTGTGAATCTGTGCCACATTTATCATATTTTCCTTGTGTCGTGTGAGACACGTTTTTATTTGATGTTCTAGCAACTATTGAGTTGCAATTTTAAAGCAAAGAGCTTCAGTTATTGTAAGTTTACTTTCATTTAGACGTCTTTGGTAGAAAGACGGAAGTGTATTACTATACTCAGATTTATAGCGTGCGTTTGATACACGGACTCTGTAGAGATCCGTAACACATGGTAATGTTTTTTATGAACCGGCCAAGTGCAGGTTTTGTATTGATTAAATCGCCGGCCTTGAATAAACTGGTTATGTAACCCAGTGACCTAGAGCACGCCTGCTTCATTGTGAGACAAAACTACTATAGACGAGGACAGAGTACGATTTGTATTCACTTTTCCTTTCATTGCTATTTTGCTTATGGAAATCAGTTTCCACTCTTGTATTTGATCACTTGTTTTATGGATCGGTTTTTGTTAGTTTAGCGCTCTGTTGCGTGTATTGTCGTATGACAGGTACAGTTATGTAAGGTTTTCTATAGGATGGTGAAGTTTACCCTGTTATAGCAGGATGTTATTGTATGCTTTGTCCGGGGATGATCCCGTTGACCAGATGTTACTGGAAGGTAACTGTTGTACAGGCCTATCCCAGAGTTATTGAACGCGAGCTTAGCGCCGCTGGTAACCCGTGTTATTGTGTGTCCGAGTTGTTATACTCGTTGATTATATTCCGACTGTTGAGTCGAGGCTTTTTGGTGGAGAATGATCTCAGTTGGAGACACTCCGTGCCCAGGCTATTGTCAATGTTATTCGCCATAAACCTACGATAAACCTATAAACCGACATTCTAATAATAAAATGCATAATTGTTATAAAACAAGCCTAACTAACGATTCTTTCTATCTAACTTTGTTCTTTGCATTCTGGAACTGTTGACATAGCCGTGCAGTTGAAGATAATTTCCTTGTGAGGAAATGACTAGGACAGTTGACATTTTTGTAGCGACCTGAAGCATGTGCGAACCTAGAGTTCGTAGCTTGTGGAGCTCAGCCCATGCGATGTCAGACGTGGTCTCAACTGCACATTCGTCACCGTAACTATACACATTAGATGACTATGGTTTACAAAGAGTAAACCAAGGTGTAGGCAGGAATTTTTAATAAAACTACTGTGTCTATTTCGTTATTAATTTATGATGCCAAGTGTATTAAACCCTACATGTTACTTTATTGTGTGCTGTTAGCACATAGTTATTAAGCATAATTAAATTGTTTGTTTTTCATGGCTGTACACTTAGCTTTTGGATGTAATTGTTTTCTTTTACGGACGTCATCGCCGTAAATTTTGTTAATTGATAGGACTTAGCTAGTTGAATTAATGTTAAATTTAAATGTCGAAATGGTACCATCCTAACCTAGATTTGTTTTGCTACCCTGTTAAATGTAAATTCAGATATTAGCTTGGTCTTGTAACTTGAACTAGGGACTTGCGTCGTGCCATATTCCTAGCGTTGCTGTTGTTGCTTTATCATTGTGAGTTAGATCTTTCGCGAGGGTTTTCAGTAACTTCTCAGGTAGGGGACCTGTTCTTTATCTTAGTTTATTTATTAATTTGCGGACTAGCCGATTATAACCCTCCGAACTAGGCTAGGGGCTTGTGAATTCTAATAAATTTTCACGGTGTTTTACATGAGTCTGGATGTTTATTTTCTCAGTCTAGTTTTAAGGTGAACCTTTCCTTAGGCTGTCTATGACCATCGTCACCATGTACCACGATCCCTGTGGACTACGGACTCTCGTGCCGCTTTAGCCTTTTCGGAAGGTCACCTGATCCTCACGGTACTTTTCTTTTTATTCGATTTATGTGTCGTTAGTTGAGTCATCGTGGTTGTTGACATCAACTAAACGGTCACATAAAATGGCGCCCAACGTGGGGATCGAACCCACGACCCCGAGATTAAGAGTCTCGTGCTCTACCGACTGAGCTAGTGGGCCGACGTTAACGTGGTGACCCTCAGTACCATGTTATTTTTTTGAGGATCCTAATGTTGATTAATGGTAAATTAACAGGACTGGGACGAACTTAGAAAGTCGTACTGCAGATCAATTGACCGCATGGCATTCATGTTTGATAGAAGTCCATGGGGTGAGGCTTTAGTGTTGAATAAATGAAGGATAGGATTTTCTTTGATGATGCCTCATCCTAAGTAAATGTAATACTTTGCTTTGCTCACCGTTGTCTTTGTAAATGTAGAAGCACTTAGTTTGCATACTCCAGCTGTACTCGTGATATTTATATAAATGAAGCAAGCTTTATACCACCAAGTAACTAATCATAGCTGTAAGTTCCAGTAGAAATTGATCCCTCACTTTCTCATATATTTCTTATCTATGGATGAGGAAACTATTCGTCGTGTGTTTGGAGAGATGATGGCAGGTGTGAATGCCAATCTTCAACAGATTACTGCTGACTTAGGTCAGAATACTCAGGCTGTAAATACTGTAAGTGGTCATGTGGACCAGGTTAGACAGGACTTAGAGATTAACACTCACTCTGTAAATAATGTTAGGGCTGATTTAACTCAAGTCAGGGCAGACATGGACACATATAGGATCGAAGCGAGAAATGATCTGACGACAGGTTTAGCAGCTGTCAGGGTTGATGTCATACGACACCATCAGGAGGCTAACCAGCGCGTAGATTGCTTAACCGACCAGATGAATAGAGCTAGGGAGGAGGTGCAAAACCGATTGGAGGAGCACACAGCTCAAATTCAGACAACCTTGAATAAAGTCCAGATAGACATGAGAGCAGATCTGGAACATACCAGGGAAGAATTCGGGACTCGACTAGATCACGTCGAGGGATTTATCGGAAATGTGAAGAAGGACATGGCAACCATGAACGTTGGTTTAATCTTGATGAGAGGAGCTGCCAATGCCGTTAATAACAACGTGAAGACTATCGTTGATGGCATGATGGAGATTAAAGAGGAACTTAACACCAACAGGAGAAACATTTCTGAATTGACGGAAACCGTAGACAGTCTACGTGAGACAGTTGATGTTCATCATGAGGAACACAAAATTGACCTCATGTTATTGAGAGGTGACCTCAACGAACACGAAGCTACAGTCGAGGCTAAGGTAGCCGAGGTTAGAGACGATGTGGGTAAAATCCAAGAAAATATGTCCAGAGTTGAAGGGGATATCGATTCCTTACAAAAGAGATTTGAGGAAGTCGCGGTGACCGAGAGGTTAGACCTCAGTTATAACCTTAGGACGGCCATACGCGAGGTAGACACAAACCTCAAGGGAAAGGTTGACAGGATCAAGCTGCAATTGAACGACTTAGGCAACAAAGTCGCAGCCAGAACCATCCCAGGTCTTGAAGTAATAGAAAGACGCCTGGACAGACTCGAGACGACTCCAAGAGAGAGACACGTACACCCACAGATGGGAGAATCTCAGGAAACGCCTATATCTCAATCAGGAGGAATGATGCCTACCCATTTCCAACCCAGCGCGCCTATGGAATCGCAACCGTCACAATTCACTAATTTAGCGCAAGGTCAGACCTTGAACTTTAACGCTCACCCGTTTCAACCAGCATCTAATCGAATTAGTGATGAGACTAACACTCCTACGCAGAGTTACACGCAAAATACTTTCAGACCCACGAATACGCAGGGAAATGTCACCATAATTCGTTCAAGAGAGGAGCAACCAGCTCGCTTCTCGGGAACTGGGAGCGGCGTTACTCCAGTGGAATTCCTAGCAAATGTCGAAAGCTACTTACGTGATACTATGGTAACTCCAGAGAGGGAACTAAGAGTTATAGAGCGACTGCTTGAGGGACAAGCCGGTACCTGGTTCAGAGCATTCCGATACTCATTCACAGGCTACCAAGACTTTAAGGAAGCGTTATTAAGAACATATTGGTCGAGCGACATCCAGCAGAGCATCCGAGCTGAGATGTACACTCGAAGGTACAGTTCCAATACACCTACTCGTTATGCGAATTACTTCGCAATACAGCTCGCGAAGCTCCGTTGTCTTCAGCCTCCATTGTCCGAACAAGATTTGGTGAACACAATTGTTTGGCAGTACCCTGCGGATGTACAACGTGTGTTAATCGCTGCAGGGGCATCCACTTTCCAGCAGTGTGACCAGATACTGCGAAGGTTGGACGCTAACACAGAACAGTTTCCTACACACCGTCAGCAGAAGGCTGATAGGCGCGAGGATAGACATATGAATCTGACGACTGTTGATAAAGTGAGCCAGACGCCACAACAAACACAAACCACAGAGGATTCTGGGCGACGTGATAACAATTACAGTTATAACAGGAGAGAATGGAATAACACTCCGTATACTCGAAATCGACATGATGACCGGCGAAGTCATTGGGACCGGCGATTCGACCGAAGGACGGACGACAACCGACGTCATGAAAACAACCGCCGAGGGAATGAAGGAAGAAATCAGCAACACGGACGTATCCGTAGAGACTATCGATATAGTGGGGGTTACGACAGAAATCGAGACCCTAGATACCAGCCAGACAGGGATTGGAAAGGAAGAGCGCGGGAGAGCCGTGAGTACCTCCAACAATTGAGAGAATTGCAGATCCAAGAAGAGGGAGAACGGAACCCTACTTCGAGGGAAAATAGACATTCGGCGCAGGAAACGGAGCAGAACCAGCCCAGTACTTCTCGCCATGACAGAAAAAAAAACTCCGAAAAATCAATAGATTCTTGTTTGGTTGAGCACCGAGTAACTGCCTCTATATTACTCTGGGAGCCAATCCAAGAAGACTTGTTGGACGAACGACGAACGACGAACCACAATTATGAATTAACACGTCTACCCAAGATTGTAGCCACCTTGAATGAAGTCAGTGTAGTCATACTCATCGATACTGGGGCGATGATTAGTGTAATTTCCGCCGATTGCCATGCCAGACTTAGAGCAAACTCTGAGGTGACGGAGTTGCCCATTTCAGCTATAAGAGTCAGAGGTGTCATACCTGACCGCGTTGTAACGTGCAAAATCCAGATTTTGTGTACTGTGAAGATTTCGAGCCACGTGTACTTGCACGAATTTCTCGTAATGAAGGGCCTGCATCATGATGCCATTTTAGGCGCAGACTTCATTAGAAAATATGATGGAATCATTGACATGGGACGGAATACGGTAGAGTTTAAGCCGAACGAACCCATTCAGATGAGCCTAATTGAAGAAGAACCGGAATTCCTATCCGAAGTAGACGTAGTCGAAGCATTAAAGGGCAAGGAAATTGAGGCGACACTAGATGCCGACGAAGAGGCAGAATCGTTATCAGCACCCACACATGAGGATCTTGAGGCAATACTGAACGAATACAGAGATATATTCGACACCACACCTGGTGAGATATTAGACTACGAGTATGATCTTGTATTACTGGACGATTCCCCATTCCAGAAAAGGATCTATCCGATTGCCGAGAAACATCTCGAAGAAGCTGCTAAGAAGATCCATGAGATGGAAGCAGCAGGTACAATCAAGAAATCACCGACTCCTTTCTTGAATCCCATAATACCTGTGGTTAAGGTAGATGGAAGCTTGAGACTTTGTCTTGATGCCAGAGCCTTGAATGAACGCCTAGCTCCTGAGCACGACAGACCGCCCAAGATTAGGGACATTCTCAGGAAGTTCAAAGGAAAAAGGATATTTTCATCATTAGACTTGGTTCAGTCTTATTACCATATCAGATTATCTGAGCATACTCAGAAATATACTGGATTCTTGTTTGATCAGACTACTTATGTATTCCAAAAACTACCATTTGGATTGAAAAATGCCGGAGCCGCATTAATCAGAGCACTTGATGCCAAGCTGACTCATGAAGTGAAGCAGAAAGTAATATGTTATGTGGATGACATAATCATAGCTTCGGGAACAGAAGAAGAGCATTTAAAGACATTGTACCTTGTTTTTGAGAATCTCCGACAGGCAAATTTTAAGGTCAAGTTTGACAAGTGTCGATTTTTTCAGGAAGAAGTGAAATTCGTAGGACACATAATCAATGGAGAAGGATATAGACCGAATCCGGCAAAGATTAGAACTGTTGCTGCATTTCCAACACCAACCCGTGTGAAACACGTGAGACAATTCTTAGGAATTCTCCAATTCTTTGCTACTCATTGTGAGAAGTATTCCGAAACTGTTGCACCACTGCAAGGATTATTGAAAAAGAACTGCAGGTGGAACTGGAATGATGAATGCGAGATAGCTTTCAGGAGAGCTAAACAGATGCTTGTGGACTCAATTCAGTTAGAATATCCAGATTACTCTCGGAACTTTATTCTAGAAACTGATGCATCTGCCATTGGTATAGGAGCCATTTTACTGCAGGAAGATGATGAGAAGAAACGTCATTACATTGCTTTCTTAAGCCGACGTTTAAGAGCACGTGAATCTCACTACTTCACGACCGAGATAGAAGCACTTGCAATTGTTTACGCACTTGAATACTCGCAGAAACTTCTGTTAGGTCAGAGGATTATTGTGAGAACCGATCATCATGCGTTGACCTTCATCTTGAGAACAAGACTGGCAAGCGACAGGATCACACGTTGGACGCTGTTTCTCCAACAGTTCGATTTGGAAATAGTTTATCGACCAGGCAGAGAGAATGTGTTGGCCGACATCCTCAGCCGGAATCCTGAAGCTACTGTTAATGCCATAGACATCGAGGGAGAATGCGAGGAACACCTTCGCCGATTTCGTCATTTACCTGAAGGACAGCGACGTGAGGAGGAACTCAGACATATTATCCGTTTCCTAGAACGAAGAATGGATCCACAGGATGATCATTATGCAAGGATTGCTGCTGTTGCAGATGATTATTTGATTTATCATCGTGTCTTATACAAGTTTGTAGACGAGGACCACACTCAACTGCGTGCAGTTATTCCTAGGAGATACCAAGAATCTGTTATTCTTATGGTACATTTATCCATTGGACATGGTGGAACAGACAAAACCATTGCAACTATCAAGGAGTCTTTCACATGGAAAGGGTTAGGAGCCACCGTTAGACAGTGTTTACGTGCTTGCGATGCATGCCAGCGGAACAAATACACGTCACACTTGCTGAAGGAACAACCTAGACCAATACTACCAACTCAACCTAGAGAGTTGTATGCACAGGACCTGTATGGCCCAATACCTAAGGCTCGTCGTGGGAATCGATACATCGTTGTAACGGTGGATGTGTTCACGAAATATACGATGCTTCATCCGATTCAAAAAGCTACTGCACATCAGATTATTCAGAGGATTAGACGTCAAGTGATACCGGAGGCAGGAAAGCCACAATTCTTGTTGACTGATCACGGATCACAGTACACCTCAGCAGAATTTGCCAATGCCATGAATGAGCTTGAAATAGGTCATATTTTATCATCTATTCGACATCCAGAGAGCAACCCAGCAGAATGCGTGATGTCTATTATCGCAAAATTCTGTCGATTATATTGTCAAGAAGAACACTGGCGATGGACTGAAGTCCTTGTTATTATGGCAAAATGTATTAATTCAACAGTACATGAAAGCACTGGTCAAATACCTATGGTCTTGCATTTGAACCAGATGCCGCTGAGAATATGGGATCGTGTGATTGTAAATCCACCTTGTTTACAACCATCACATGCCAGCAGACTTTTAGCTGCGAGAGAGACTATGGACAGACAAGCTGCCAAGCGCTTGAGAAGAACTAGACGCCAGAGGTTTAGAGAACCACTAGTAGAAGGAGACCTTATCCTTATAAGGAGACCCGGAATTTCTAGTCCTATAGACCGCATATATGGGAAATTTCTATCCTTGTATTATGGCCCTAGTCGTATCCGACAGCCTTTAAACAATGGAAGTTATGTGATAGAAGACATTAGGACAGGAGAACGCATTGGAACCTTTAATGCAGCCAATCTAAAAAAATATCACTCTTGAATGAATTTCAAAGCAAATAAAAATGTTATCCCAACATTTTATTTGAAACGACAGAGAGGCAGATGAACCCGCTGAGCTATGGTTCATGTGATATTTTTTATGACAGAGTATTTATGATGGGATGTTGTACTTTTGAACACACCCAGGAAGCCACGTGAAGCTGAGAGATCACGCGATACTTTGAAGTAGCGGTGAATCGCACTTTTGACTTTGGTGTAAACTGCTAATTATTATCTGAGGTCTTATTAATTATTTTTATCTTTCCTACGAGACTCAGAATATTCCATTTCGTCATGCTGCATTATTAAAACATTTTGGAGAATGTTTACTTTTACTTTAGGTAAGGTAATACCATTGCAGATACGCAAAAAGGAACGTAAGTAGTCGCTCAACGTTTTCGTTTTGACGACCTACTTTCTAGAGACACCCAGTACCGGAGCACTGCGTCTTGAGAATCCGCCTTGTGTAGGCGTGGAATTACATTTGTCCTACGAGACGTAGAAGAATATCCGCTGTTTAGCGTTAAAAAGTGATTATAAGGTGCCATCGAGCAAGCAAATACTAATATTCACTGTCGATGAAGTCCAGTGAATTAAATAAGAAGCTTGGGAAATAATTATTGGCAAGTATAGTGTATTGCACAACATTGCTGTGACATCACATATTACCCACGCGTATGTGGAGGGCAGATGCCTAGTGGAAATATACAGGTAATAGTGTTACAATTATCTTGAATAAGTGTGATTATAATAGTATGAGATATTTAAATTGCCAAAGTGGAAATTTCATCTTTGAAAAGTCGTATAATTCACGGATGCTGCGTGATACAAAAGTAGCGTCACTAGCACGTGCAGCATTATAAAATAGTATTAGCTCACATGCTAATCCACATCTGCAAGATTAAGGCTGTGTAGTATTTTATAATTGAAGCCTATAGTAGTCACGACGGACATTATAATTTTGGAAGTGAGAGGATGAATAATCACGCAACTTATTTCGCTACCCACGTGATTGGACTTGTATTCACCATGGTTGAAGCAGTCACCATGGGCTAATACCATCCCAGTATGGGGGGGTGACGTTTCTACAGGAACCAGCATGATGGTGGAACTTCCAGAACGATGAACGAGAGGGAAGGAGCCAAAATGCCATTTCCAGGCATATCCACGAAGATGTCGACAGGGACAAATCGAACCCTGGTCTTTGGGGGAGTCCAGATGGGAATCCTGATGAGGAGGATACCGATCCAGAGAGCCAGAGAGGTTTATGTACAACCCTTGTTGTGGAATAGAGAGCTGAGTGAGAGCTCCTCCATTTCGTGAGTTTTTGTCACACCCCTTCTTTGTTCTAGTTTCTGGTGGTATAGTAGTTTTAATGTAGTTTGTGAATCAACCACACTCAGTGTCAGCCATTTTTCTAGGTAGGGATGTAACTAGATTAGTTAGATGTCATTTATTCCAGTTTAGAGTGAGACACCCTTGGGGTCAGACATTTTGGTCAGCCCTGGTGCAGCTTGGTGAACGTCGTGGAACGTCAATGCCTACCTTTTTGCTGAACCTGATCGTAGTCATTTTGAGGCTATTTTGTTCAACCCTACTTGGGGTAATTTTCAAGTCTTTGCTGACTGTAGTTATGGCAATCAGATGCCTTGGTTATTAATTGACTGCATTCTTCGCAGCCAACCTTTGTTACACCCCTGACTGTCGTTAGAACGGTCGTATCATTTAGGTAGTCGGCAGTAACTACCAGTTTGTAAATGCATTATATTTCATTTTGAATAAGCTCAGAAGCTATTCTTGGTCATGTTTGAACCTAACAACTAGAAGGAATGTTTCGTTGCCTAGCATCGAACGCGGTTCCCAACGTATCATTAAACAGATCTAGTGTGTGAATCTGTGCCACATTTATCATATTTTCCTTGTGTCGTGTGAGACACGTTTTTATTTGATGTTCTAGCAACTATTGAGTTGCAATTTTAAAGCAAAGAGCTTCAGTTATTGTAAGTTTACTTTCATTTAGACGTCTTTGGTAGAAAGACGGAAGTGTATTACTATACTCAGATTTATAGCGTGCGTTTGATACACGGACTCTGTAGAGATCCGTAACACATGGTAATGTTTTTTATGAACCGGCCAAGTGCAGGTTTTGTATTGATTAAATCGCCGGCCTTGAATAAACTGGTTATGTAACCCAGTGACCTAGAGCACGCCTGCTTCATTGTGAGACAAAACTACTATAGACGAGGACAGAGTACGATTTGTATTCGCTTTTCCTTTCATTGCTATTTTGCTTATGGAAATCAGTTTCCACTCTTGTATTTGATCACTTGTTTTATGGATCGGTTTTTGTTAGTTTAGCGCTCTGTTGCGTGTATTGTCGTATGACAGGTACAGTTATGTAAGGTTTTCTATAGGATGGTGAAGTTTACCCTGTTATAGCAGGATGTTATTGTATGCTTTGTCCGGGGATGATCCCGTTGACCAGATGTTACTGGAAGGTAACTGTTGTACAGGCCTATCCCAGAGTTATTGAACGCGAGCTTAGCGCCGCTGGTAACCCGTGTTATTGTGTGTCCGAGTTGTTATACTCGTTGATTATATCCCGACTGTTGAGTCGAGGCTTTTTGGTGGAGAATGATCTCAGTTGGAGACACTCCGTGCCCAGGCTATTGTCAATGTTATTCGCCATAAACCTACGATAAACCTATAAACCGACATTCTAATAATAAAATGCATAATTGTTATAAAACAAGCCTAACTAACGATTCTTTCTATCTAACTTTGTTCTTTGCATTCTGGAACTGTTGACATAGCCGTGCAGTTGAAGATAATTTCCTTGTGAGGAAATGACTAGGACAGTTGACATTTTTGTAGCGACCTGAAGCATGTGCGAACCTAGAGTTCGTAGCTTGTGGAGCTCAGCCCATGCGATGTCAGACGTGGTCTCAACTGCGCATTCGTCACCGTAACTATACACATTAGATGACTATGGTTTACAAAGAGTAAACCAAGGTGTAGGCAGGAATTTTTAATAAAACTACTGTGTCTATTTCGTTATTAATTTATGATGCCAAGTGTATTAAACCCTACATGTTACTTTATTGTGTGCTGTTAGCACATAGTTATTAAGCATAATTAAATTGTTTGTTTTTCATGGCTGTACACTTAGCTTTTGGATGTAATTGTTTTCTTTTACGGACGTCATCGCCGTAAATTTTGTTAATTGATAGGACTTAACTAGTTGAATTAATGTTAAATTTAAATGTCGAAATGGTACCATCTTAACCTAGATTTGTTTTGCTACCCTGTTAAATGTAAATTCAGATATTAGCTTGGTCTTGTAACTTGAACTAGGGACTTGCGTCGTGCCATATTCCTAGCGTTGCTGTTGTTGCTTTATCATTGTGAGTTAGATCTTTCGCGAGGGTTTTCAGTAACTTCTCAGGTAGGGGACCTGTTCTTTATCTTAGTTTATTTATTAATTTGCGGACTAGCCGATTATAACCCTCCGAACTAGGCTAGGGGCTTGTGAATTCTAATAAATTTTCACGGTGTTTTACATGAGTCTGGATGTTTATTTTCTCAGTCTAGTTTTAAGGTGAACCTTTCCTTAGGCGGTCTATGACCATCGTCACCATGTACCACGATCCCTGTGGACTACGGACTCTCGTGCCGCTTTAGCCTTTTCGGAAGGTCACCTGATCCTCACGGTACTCTTCTTTTTATTCGATTTATGTGTCGTTAGTTGAGTCATCGTGGTTGTTGACATCAACTAAACGGTCACAGTACTTAGGTGTGCGTGGATTCTGTCTGATAATCTGTGTTATTGTAACTGCTGTAGCGTACTATTGTGTACTTGTAATTTGGCTAGAATATGGTTAGAAGGGCGCCATGACCTTAATTTAGGTACAATCTAGGCATCTGCCTGGAATACAAATGAGAAACCATGAAAAACCACTTCCAGCATAGCTGAGGTAGGAATCAAACCCGCCTATTCTCAATTCTGCATCAGGAGAAGGAAAGCCTCGTGAGGGCAATTAAGTACCTGCTTGATATGAGATGTAGTGGTCCATGATCTAAAATCAAAGTGATGTGGCTAAGGGTGTCGTCGCGCAGGTTATTCGTCCCCCACAATTTGTAGGCTATGAACTGGGTTGCAGTCGCCTTGTTGTTTGGGTGCTCCCAATCACGGGTTTGTTAGACCATTATTGTTGATTCATTGAGGGTCTTTGCGACACCGTTGTCATGTAACCCCGTGTACTTGGTTGTGGGTGTGGAATTTGTCCGATAACTTGTCTTATTGTGATGGCGGTATTATTGCGTGTAGTTGCAATTAAGATGAGGATTGGGAAGGAGGCTGCCGTAGCTTTCAGTCAGGACTCAATCCGGCATTTGCCTGGAGTAGAAGTGGGAAACCACGGAAAACTACTTCCAGGATGGCGGAGGTGGGACGAACCCTCCTCCTCCTCTCAGTTTTACCTCACGATGCTGAGTGTAACCCGTTCCAGCCCTCAAATCAGAATTAAATTTCTTGGCAGAGCCGGTAATCGAACCCGGGCCTCCGTGGTGAGAGCCACTACGTAACGAGGCGGACATAATGCTCAACGAAATGTCATCTAAAAAAAACTACTAAAATGAATGAAAATGACTTTTAAAAAACTATTCCATCAAACTGAAATATGGCGACAGTTTTACAGAGGATTCATAGAAGGAATCCTGTTTTATTCACTACACAATTACCTACTCTCATTAAAATATACTTGAATTTAACAAGGAAATAGCAGTTAAAATGTTATTCTTAATCTTAGTGTTTTTTTGAACCATATTAATTAAAATCTCAATAAAACCAACTTCCCGGATAGACAATAAAGAAAAAAAAACTACTAACTTTCATTAAAATATACTTGAACTTAACAAGGAAATGGCAGTTAAAATGTCATTCGAATTAATGAACTAAAGAAGGAAGCAGCCGTGGCCTATTGGAAGGGACAGTTCCTGGATTTGTATTGGAAAATAGAAAAAACGGAAAACCATTTCAGGCTGGCAGCATGGTCGATATATAATTGCTAAATAATATTGTGACCCGTGGTTAGTATATAATTATAATTTTCACCAATTACAAATTCAGTTCACCGGGCTGATTGCCAAGCTACCACAGCTCTTAAAATGAATCTCCAACTATTAATTATGGTACTGGTATTAAGTATGTTTTAATTTCATCTAATAGGTTAGGGTATTCAATGAAAATGTTCACTTGGTTTTTTTTTTAGTCGTTTACCCTCCAGGTTGGTGGAACCCACGGACTCAGCGAGGGAACTCACCACTACCGGCTCTACGGGCAGAGTCCTAGAGCTGGGAACATCGAATCGGAAGGGATACAACTGGTGAGGTGGGATTGGCACCTCGCCCAGGTGGCCTCACCTGCAAAGCGAACAGGGGCCTCATGAGGGAAGGTAAGGGATGGTTAGGATGGATACACAAGGAAGAGGGAAGGAGGCGGCCGTGGCCTTGAAGAAGGTACCATCCCGGCATTTGCCCGAAGACGAAGTGGGAAACCACGGAAAACCACTTCGAGGATGGCTGAGGGGGAATCGAACCCCCTCTACTCATTTGGGCCACCCGAGGCTGAGTAGACCCCGTTCCAGTCCTCGTATCACTTTTCAAATTTCGTGGCAGAGCCGGGAATCGAACCCAGGACCTCCGGGGTGGCAGCTAACCATGCTGACCGCTACGCTACGGAGGCGACCACTTGGTTTATTAAAATTTAATTTTGTTCATTTATTAGTGTATGCAAAGAAGATCGGGTAAAATGTTAGAGCTTGCACTTACAGTAGGTTATATTAACGCTGTCAGTTTATCGAACACAATCTCATGGATGTCCATATTTGTGAAACTATTGAGGACATATCGTATCCTTTGTATAAAGCTCCTCAACAGACAGTAGTTGTCACCATATCCAGAAAGCTAGGTCATACATATGTGAATTTATAGTAATTGACACCCCTGGGACCGTCAAACTGAGAGTCACCTCCCCTCCAATAGTTTAATGACGAAATTTTGGAACGGGTGTTGGCGAATTGAGCCAGCTAATCTTCTGAGTGGATCTTTCTTATCTTGTCATTCCATCGCACAGTCCTTTCTGGCCAATTGCCCCAGGCCAAGTTCTGGTTCTTCCGCTGAAACCCTTCTCCCTTCGGTCCCCCACCACTACCCTTGTGAAAACCCAAATGTAAGATAACTTACTTGATCTTGTAGAATGACCCACTTGCTCTGGAGTTTCCCGTAAACACACTTCCATGTAGGGTTATACAAAATTGGATCTAACACAATTTCAGTGAAACAAACATTATGCCTTTATTCTTTTAAAAGGCTAACTAACTAACCCCTTGGCACTACAGCCCATGAAGGGCCTTGGTCTACCAAGCGACCGCTGCCCAGCCATTTGGCCTGCAGATATTGGGGTGACACGTGGTCAGCGCATCAGCTCCCCTCGGCCGTTAATCTTGGTTTTCGTGACCGGGCTTTTAAAAGGCTACAACAGTTAAAAGGTACCTTAAACCCCTTACATTATTATTATTATTATTATTATTATTATTATTATTATTGTCCCTCGTGGTGTATGGATAGCACGCTTTTCTCTTACCGAGGAGGCTCTGGATTAGATTCCAGCCAGAAACTTAAGATCAATATAATGTTATTGGTTTTACGTCCCTTTTAACTATTATGGCCGGGGTGTCGGAATTTTGTCCCGAAGATCTTCAACGTGCCAGTAAACCTACTGACACAGCTCCATCGCAATTATGCACCCACAAATGCCAAGCGACTGCGCTAGGATTCAATCCTGCAGTCTTGGGATCAGTAGGCAAGAACGTTACCGCTGAGCAACGCAGCCAGTCATACTTAACATCTGATTTGAGGGCTGGAAACAATTGTCGTTTATTCATTTTGAAGGCTTGGCGATCATGTAGTGCTGTGTACTTTGGTGTGTGTGGAATCTGTCTGATAATCTGTGTTATTGTAACTGCTGTAGCGTACTATTGTGTACTTGTAATTTGGCTAGAATATGGTTAGAAGGGCGCCATGACCTTAATTTAGGTACAATCTAGGCATCTGCCTGGAATACAAATGAGAAACCATGAAAAACCACTTCCAGCATGGCTGAGGTAGGAATCAAACCCGCCTATTCTCAATTCTGCATCAGGAGAAGGAAAGCCTCGTGAGGACAATTAAGTACCTGCTTGATATGAGGAGTAGTGGTCCATGATCTAAAATCAAAGTGATGTGGCTAAGGGTGTCGTCGCGCAGGTTATTCGTCCCCCACAATTTGTAGCCTATGAACTGGGTTGCAGTCGGCTTGATGTTTGGGTGCTCCAAACCACGGGTTTGTTAGATCATTATTGTTGATTCATTGAGGGGCTTTGCGACGTCGTCGTCATGTAACCCCGTGTACTTGGTTGTGTGTGTGGAATTTGTCTGATAACTTGTCTTATTGTGATGGCTGTATTATTGCGTGTAATTGTAATTAAGGTGAGGATTGGGAAGGAGGCAGCCGTGGCCTTCAGTCAGGACTCAATCCGGCATTTGCCTGGAGTAGAAGTGGGAAACCACGGAAAACTACTTCCAGGATGGCGGAGGTGGGACGAACCCTCCTCCTCCTCTCAGTTTTACCTCACGAGGCTGAGTGTAACCCTTCCAGCCATCAAATCAGAATTAAATGTCTTGGCAGAGCCGGTAATCGAACCCGGGCCTCCGCGGTGATAGCCAGTACGTAACGAGGCGGACATATAATGCTCAACGAAATGTCATCTAAAAAACCTACTAAAATGAATGAAAATTACTTTTTTTAAACTATTCCATCAAACTGAAATATGGCGACAGTTTTCCATAGGATTCATAGAAGGAATCCTGTTTTATTCACTACACAATTACCTACTCTCATTAAAATATACTAGAATTTAACAAGGAAATGGCAGTTAAAATGTTATTCTTAATCTTAGTGTCTTCTTTAACCATATTAATTAAAATCTCAATAAAACAAACTTCCCGGATAGACAATAAAGAAAAAAAAATACTAACTTTCATTAAAATATACTTGAACTTAACAAGGAAATGGCAGTTAAAATGTCATTCGAATTAATGAACTAAAGAAGGAAGCAGACGTGGCCTTTTCGAAGGGACAGTTCCTGGATTTGTATAGATTTGAAAATAGAAAAAACGGAAAACCATTTCAGGCTGGCTGCATGGTCGAAATATAATTGCTAAATAATATTGTGACCCTTGGTTAGTATTGAACCCTTCAGAATAGCAGTGTTTTATGCAAGAATCTTGATCAAGGGGTCGCGCTCAGTTCATAGTGTGGTGTTTACGTCCGCCAAACAACATGCTTTACTGAGGCAAGGGTCATAGGATAAAAACTGTAATTAAGAAAGTAAGGAGACAAGACGTAAGATAATAACAAGATTTAATAACTAATTGTGCATAAAAGAAAATAAACAAACAATAATAAAAAATATATCCTCCCTGAATTTTTCCCTGACAGGAATATCTAACACTTTGAGGAGTCAGATGGATCTCCCCCTTTATAATAAAATTGTGGATCCTAGTTCCACTACCTTGCATTTGAGTTTTATGTGCGCGTGATGACTAACTACGAGAAAATGAGTACTTGGATGACCGTTCGTTTACAACGGGTTAACAGCCACGGTGCTCACGAACAATCATCACGTAAATCAACGTTTATGGATATGGGCATGACATTAATAAAAACCCTTAAAAACTCTAGTGCTGACACACACGCTACAAATCTATTATTTACAGCAATCTGTCTGAGATCCTCATTAGCGCGAAGACGCACTTAACAACATGAGCTACCAACTGGGCAATTGCTCAATACACACAAGGATAGACAGCATTGCACGTGACTCACGGGTCACTGAAATGAAAATAAACCTGGAATAAACCAACAACAACAAAAGCCTGACCGGCTAAGATTACTTTATATGAACGAAACTGCATATTAAGGTAACGCTTCGGAGATTATCGTGATTCGTAGGCAACTCCCATATTTTTCAGTTGATCATACTCTCTAAAACTGACAGTATTCTTGTGCAAATCTATCACTGCTTGATAGTCACAAATAAAATTTGCACCAAGAATTATATTGAAATTCATCTTTGCCATGATAATGAATGTTTGCCCAAAAGTGTGTTCCAATATGTTCAGTTCTAAGTATGCCTGACGTTTACAAGTGACGGTGCGTTCAGGAATAACACCCTTCACTTTGAGCTGTGGTACCGGAATTACAGGAATATTCTGACTCCGTCCCAACTCTCGAACCAAGGCCTCCGATACCAAACTGATCTGTGACCCCGTATCCAATAAACATCTTATATTAATTCCACCAATCCTTGCGTAAATAATGGGCAACTGCCTAATCTCATCGTTCCGTGGTTTCACCGTCTCCTCCAGGCAGTCTTCTGGCAAAGCAATCCATTCTTGTATGTTCGCTACTATCCATCCATCTTCAACTTCCGACTGTTGTGTTTGTAGCCTGTCTCCTTTATCCAAATTTAACATTTTTTTTAGCTCCATTGCGACTCCCATCATCCTTCTGTCGCTCATGTCCTTGATATCCCTGTTGTCTCAGTAGACTTCCAGCTTCCTCAGTATGTGTATCAGGATTCTTCATGTTCCCAATGGCCTTTTCCCATCTTCCTATTTCTCCACCTTGACTAGCGTGTAACTCCTCTAAGTAATTTTGCGATTGAGCGTGCCTATCATCCCAGTCATCTCGATAGTTACGTGGCTCTCCTTGATTTTGATCTCTTCTTCCTTTCCATCTTTGATTGGCATTGTAATCACCGTATCTTCCATAAGGCCTGTCATTCCTTCGATTTTCACGCCATTGCTGATATCCTCTCTGTTGGTATCTATTGTTACCTTGGTATGACCTATTGTTGTAATGATTTTCGTTACGCTGATATGGTCTGTTTTCTCCTTCTTCCTGGTTTCGCCTAGGTGTGGAAGTGCTTGTGTTAGTGCCCTGCGTTTTGGTGTTTGCCTGTTTTGGTTTGACGACCTCTGTAGTATTGACTAACTCCAGCTGTCTTCCTCCCCTATAATGACTATGAGATGTAGTCTCATCTATTTGCCGTAGTATCTGCTCTGCATGTAGGGCCGTACTAACGTTCGCTGCGACTAGTACTTGTTGTACGTTTACTGGCATTTGTCTCGCTATGGTCATCACCAGATATGCTTCATTTAATGGGTAATCAAGGTCACGAAATTTTAACATTTGCATGTTAAAGAAATCTGAGTATTTTGTTTGCTGGGTGGTTTGGTACTTCCTAGAGTAAAGCTCCATCCTTAGACTCTGTTGTGTTGCGGGCGACCAGTATTTGCGCAGAAACGCTAAGTTGAAATCTGACATGTTTCCAAATGTATATTTGAAGCTTAAAAACCATGTGAGGACATTTCCTGATAAAAATCTCTCCATCATCCTTAATCTACGTGCTTCAGGTACCCCAGTGTCATTGAAATGGTCTTCCATCTCTTTGATAAAGGCTTTAGGTGTCACCCCTGAATTTTCCGTGTATTTCTGCGGTTTGTAGTCATTTGAGCGAATTACTTGAATAAGTTGTGTGGGCTGATGACCGTCTTGTGGTGTCGAGCTCCTATCGACATTCTTACGAAATCCTTCCGTGTTTGTTGTTAATGGGCTGTCTGCCTGAGTCTGACTTCCTGCTGTGCTGGACTCTGGACTATTTGAGTTATCCGGCTTGTCTTTCACTGTTCCCGTTCTAAATATAGATGATTGTTCTAATGAGCGGAGTTCGGCTTTAATAATCCTGTCCGTCTGCTCTTTAAGTTTATTTTTCACCTCTTGCTCCAAAGCTTGAATACGCGTGTGATTTTCGCCTACTGTTTTTAGAATGGTGGATCTTTCCTCTTTAGAATCAATATTCATTTTCTTCCAATCTTTCCTTATTTGTTCTTTAATCGTGCTTACTTGCTCTTCGATCTGGCTTTTAGTGTCATCCTGATTACTTTCTATCTGGCTCAGCCTTTCGTCTAATGTACTCCTAAATTGCTCTTGCTCCGATTTTAGGCTTTCCCATTGTTCCGCTGATTTTATCTCGAGACGGTCCATATCTTTAATTATGCCGGATATGTTTTCATCTACTGCTGATAATTGTTGTTGAATGACCCTGCCGCTTTTCTCCATCTCCTTAAATCGTCCTTCCAATTTATCCTGAGCTATTTTGACCTCGCTCGTATTCATTGTGCATGCTATTCCAATTTGTTCTAATTTAGCCAACATCGTTTCATCCAGAATGCTAAGTTTTTGATCAAAAATATCTTCCATTTTTTTTATCTGCTCTAATTGTTTCTCATTATTTTTGCTAACATCTAGGGCCAGTAATACCATCTGTTGATTAGTGTGATCTTTCATTTCTGCGGTTAACGAAGCTAATTGGTTCGTGTTTTTAATATTTTGCGCCTCTAACTGCGAATTGATAGTGTCATTAATTTCACTCTTTAATAACCTAGCTTGTTCCGCCTGATATTCATTTTGTTCAATTCTACTGTTATTTAATTGTGTCCGCAATGATTCACTTTGTTCAGATAATTTGTTTATAGACTCACTTTGTTCTAGGCTACTATTGTTTAATTGTGTTCGCAATGATTCACTTTGCTCTAACAGTTTAGTATTTAGCGATTCACTTTGTTCAGATAATTTGTTTATAGACTCACTTTGTTCTAGCCTACTATTGTTTAATTGTGTTCGCAATGATTCACTTTGCTCTAACAGTTTAGTATTTAGCGATTCACTTTGTTCTGACAGTTTAATATCCAACAATTCCTGTGTTCTCCTCGCCGCACTCTCAATGATCTCCTGGATCTGCTCCACCGTTGCCATAATACACAATTTATATGAGACATTAGGGAAATGGCATAAAGCAATGCCCTTTGACACACACATAAAATCCAATGCACATTTACTTCCTTTATCCAACTCAGTTCATTTATTTTTTACATTTATTCCCACTAGTCAATTGCATCTCTGAGTGGTTCTAGTTTTACTCAATTTAATTTTAAACCCAAGCACATATTTAGTCATTAAATTGTCATCCTGATCTGATATTAACACTGACTAATTAACAATGTATTAATTGTCATTTTAGGCTACAGCCTCCTAATATTTCCATGAGTTTGACTTTCTAAGCAAATCTAGTTTTAATTTATCATTGGGGGCCCGGTATCACATATTAATTTTACTTTAATTTAAAAGACAAAAACGTGAACCGTATTTTACTTTGCAAACTCCTGATTTTAATTTATTTTTCACACATTTGGCGGTATCCACTTCGCCTCAATTGCTTTTAATAAAATATCACTTCCCGGTGATTAAATACTGTCATATCTGCCTGCACTTGCGGCATGTCAGTTTTGCTCAAATACGCCACTATTGACATGTGTAATCTCCGCCGTTACACCACAGTAAATGGCCCCACGCTTGGCCGCGCCAGTTTTATCCCTATGAACCCTTCAGAATAGCAGTGTTTTATGCAAGAATCTTGATCAAGGGGTCGCGCTCAGTTCATAGTGTGATGTTTACGTCCGCCAAACAACGTGCTTTACTGAGGCAAGGGTCATAGGATAAAAACTGTAATTAAGAAAGTAAGGAGACAAGACGTAAGATAATAACAAGATTTAATAACTAATTGTGCATAAAAGAAAATAAAAAAACAATAATAAAAAAATATCCTCCCTGAATTTTTCCCTGACAGGAATATCTAACACTTTGAGGAGTCAAACGGTTCTCCCCCTTTATAATAAAATTGTGGATCCTAGTTCCACTACCTTGCATTTGAGTTTTATGTGCGCGTGATGACTAACTACGAGAAAATGAGTACTTGGATGACCGTTCGTTTACAACGGGTTAACAGCCACGGTGCTCACGAACAATCATCACGTAAATCAACTTTTATGGATATGGGCATGACATTAATAAAAACCCTTAAAAACTCTAGTGCTGACACACACGCTACAAATCTATTATTTACAGGAATCTTTCTGAGATCCTCATTAGCGCGAAAACGCACTTAACAACATGAGCTACCAACTGGCCAATTGCTCAATACACACAAGGATAGACAGCATTGCACGTGACTCACGGGTCACTGAAATGAAAATAAACCTGGAATAAACCAACAACAACAAAAGCCTGTCCGGCTAAGATTACTTTATATGAACGAAACTGCATGTTAAGGAAACGCTTCGGAGATTATCGTGATTCGTAGGCAACTCCCATTTATTTCAACAATTCTTTTACCATTGATCAGTTCTTATCTGTAATTTAAGTAATTAGGGAGCCAACGAGCACTCCTCACTAATGACCATGCTTTGCACGTTCAGACAGCCTTGTGAAACATCACCCCCCTTTCCTCAAATACTTGTCGTGTCCCAGTCCAGTGTATATAAATAGCCGACCAGCTGTTCCGTTACCTCACGGAATCAACAGCAACAAAAATCTCATCCAACTCAACATATGGTCAGACATAATCACATATCCACAATTGCCCTCGCAAGGATACAATATGGACCGGGTACCAAGCTGACAGAAATCAGTCTCAGCTGAAATTCCCGCTTGTAATACCACAAAAATACACACATACACACATCTGGGACCGACATGACGCTTTCCACACAGGTCTGCTGAATAGGTGCTCACACACATTAAACACAATATTTAAAACCTACGATAGAGCTGATTACTCTTCGTCACAAATTACATTGCTCCAATCGGCAATAGTCACACTGAATCTGATCAATAATAAATCTTAAACAATTTTAATTACCCTCCAATCTACTGTATAATTACATTAATTCAGTCCTACTTCTGAAACACAACAGATCTCCGAGAGACGTTTTTAACCGCATTGCGTAACATATGAAACACGGCCGTTCACATAGCTACGTTAGTTAACACAATACAAAAACAAGAACCTTCCACTAACTACATTCGTGCGAGCTGCTTCCATACAAAAGTGTGTCAGACCAAAACTAAATATATTACGTTAATCACACAAGCAATGTATTTACAAAAATATGTCCCATAAACCATAAGTTAATTTATCAAATAATAAAGAATATTATTTTGTACTCATCTCTCTTGTAGTCACCCGTCAAAGAACGTCTGCTGCCATTTCCCAACTGAATGGTTCTATCTCATCTCAGCCATCTGGACGGAGTGTTGAGAATTCCAAACTTCCTCTGTAGTCGTCGGTGTCATCTCTGGCGCTGCTTCAAAAAATTAGATTATTATACACTTGATATCTGACTACTAAATTCGCTGTTCAGGTACTACTTTCCCTGTCACAGTTCGTTGGCGAATTATCGACGATACTGCCCCTACAATATAGTACTGTGACTATCTATCACTGAATTTAAGACTTTACAATAATTTCTGTGTCCAAGACACACAAAATAATAACCAACCTGTGTCCACGACACACAAAATAGAAGTCGTTCTGTCCGCAGACGAACACAGTAATAAGACGACTACGCCCGTAGACGCACAGAATAATAGTCTACGTCCTCAGACGAACAGAATAGAAGTCAATGTCTTGGCTCTTCATGCCACTTATAAAAGAACTGGCCCTAGGTCTCGATGGGGGGGGATTTATGTAAAAATTTCGCGAAATAATTGTGGTACAGGCATGAAATAGATATCACTGAACTCGTAACATTGCACAGGTCAAGAATATGCTCATTAATCCTAGAATCGATCGTAGAGATTTTGTCTAGGCGATTTTCCGCGTGAATGCTAGCCGAGCGTACCCACGCTAGACCTGCCGCGTTAACTAGGCATTCTTCTCTCATTGGCTCTCACATTTTCTGTAATTTGGCGGTTCATAGCAGATCTTGGCGTCGTAGGAGTGTCCAGCCTGCTCATCAGCCACTCACATTACTGCATCATTTCTTCTAGGCGCGAATATCACAATGAACATACTAGCAGCATGTCTCACTGCGCGTCGCTTCTATATGAGGCGGCCCACCTGTCCTTCTGACACATCGCTATGCTATTTCCTTTCACAGCTAAAATATTTAGCCTATTGTCAACCTGCTTCAGGTATGTCCCCGCTGTCTCCAACCAATGCTTGAAATTTCCTCATCTCCGTCTGGCTACTTTCATGATGCTGGTTGAAATATTTATTAATTTGAAGAAATAAAACATAGAATCATTTATCCAACAGAGGATAAAAGGGTTCAGTATATAAATATAATTTACACCAATTAAAAATTCAGTTCACCGGGCTGATTGCCAAGCTACCCCAGCCCTTAAAATGAATCTCCAACTATTAATTATGGTACTGGTATTAAGTATGTTTTAATTTCATCTAATAGGTTAGGGTATCCAATGAAAATTGTTCACTTGGTTTATTAACATTTAATATTGTTCATTTATTAGTGTATGCAAAGAAGATCGGGTAAAATGTTAGAGCTTGCACTTACAGTAGGTTATATTAACGCTGTCAGTTTATCGAACACAATCTCATGGATGTCCATATTTGTGAAACGATTGAGGACATTATCGTATTCTTTGTATAAAGCTCCTCCACAGACAGTAGTTGTCACCATATCCAGAAAGCTAGGTCATACATATGTGAATTTATAGTAATTGACACCCCTGGGACCGTCAAACTGAGAGCCGCCTCCCCTCCAACAGTTTAATGACAAAATGTTGGAAAATGTGAACAGTATGGTATGTGTTGGCTGCAGGGTGGGGGAAGGTAGGGGAGGTTGCTAATGAGCTATCGGTGGCCGAATTGGACTATCAATTATCAAAGGGGCAGATCATGTTGGCCAGAAAAGTCTGTCCGATTTTCTCAGTGTAATTAACTGGCCGAATTGGACTGCGCCCCAGCAAGCTATTCTCACACCTGGCCCCCTCCTCCCCCCTTAACCCACCAGGGTCTCTCAACTTGTGGGACGTGGGTTTGCGACCACGGGACCCCAACTGAGTCCAGCATTGCTTCTACTTACTGGTGCCGGGCTCCTTTCAGTTCTCTTTCCTGTCAGCCTCCCTTGGTCAAACTCTTGTTCTCTTCCGACCCCGATGGTATCAGGGTATCCGAGGCCTAGCGACTCTTTCACTTTCCCGCCTTAATTGTCCCTTGTCTAATCATTCCTGATAGCCTCATTCTTCGAGGTGTCAGCCTTCTTTTTCTTTTCTTAATATCTCATGTCTTCTGCTCAAGACCCTCAAGGAGGCAGGGTGTGTGTAGCCCCACCACTTCTGGTGCACCCTGGATAGTGCTACATCCTCAAGGGCTCATGGCTGGTGAGACAAACAGACAGACAGACAGACAAACATTGAGCTTTATATATATAGATAGAAGATTGCTTAAAGATATTACACATTCGTGTAAGTAAATGTCTGCAATAGTGCTTCTTAAATACGAGATACCGATGACTTCTGTTACGCTTGTGATACCATCAATACTATTGCCAATCAGTGGGTAAGTTTGGTCTATTTATTATTCTGTTTAGAGTTTATAAATTATTAGTAATGGTAATTCATTATGAGCAAGCATAGCAATAATTAACGTATTCCAATTCAAGGTTTAAGAAGATCTGAAAACTGATTACCGTACGTAGGAACATAACCTACTTTTTAAATTGTCTGCAGTGTTCTCTCATCCAATTATACGCCTGCTTGTCCAAGGATATCAACCTTAACACGTACTTGGTGTGGATCCCGTTTTAATAAACTACCAGTAGGCTTACTCATACATAGGTTATGCTAAAATTGTGGTGATATGCCTTGAAACTGTTGTGTGACTGGATCCAAATCCAATTATTATGAAGATTAGCCATTGGTGCCTATTTTCTAATTTCCCATCAGGGGAATTCAACCCACACCCAACTTCGCGGGGTTGATGACCAAGAAGTCCCAAGCCCATAAAATGAATTAACAGCAGACAAATCACGTCATGATGTTATTTTGGGTTGGGTTGGATTCTGACATACGTCATGCCTTTGACAGAGTTTGGTTGGTTCTTAAGTTTAGGGGCTGCGACAACGAGGTCATGTAGCCCCGTGTACTTTGGGTATGTGTAGAATCTCTCTGATAACCGGTGTTAACTGTGATGACTGTATTAGTGTGTGTATCTGTTTTTTAATTTAAGTACAGACTGCAACTTAGAATTTTTCAAATAGTTCCTACTTTTGCCGCCAAACGCCACCGCCAACGACTACTAGGCCTAGTTCAGAACTTAGCTACTAGACGCCACCGCAGTCGGCTCTTGGCAACGAACTTAGAAACCTAAGAGCGTTGTTTAGATTCTTAACATATCCAATTTAGCTTCACACAGGTGTAATTAGTGGAAGGTTCTTTACTTACTTACTTAATTCCTGCCGCTCCTTCCGGAGCATAGGGCCTTGGCGAAATTTCTCCACGCAGTACGGTTCCTGGCCATTCTCTTCACTTGACTCCAGTTCTTGTCCACCTCTGCAATTTCATTTTCGATCGTCCTCTTCCAGATCTTCTTAGGTCGACCTCGCTTCCTGGCGCCTTGAGGATTCCAGTCTAGCGCCGCCCTCTCAAGAGCTCCGTCCGGCTTCCTTAGTGTGTGACCAATCCAGCGCCATTTCCTCTCCTTGATCTGGATGCTAATCGGTTGTTGATTGGTGATGGTCCAAAGATCTTCATTTGAGATTATGTCCGGCCACCTCACATTCATGATGCGACGCAGACATCTGTTAATGAACACCTGTAGCTGGTTGTTGATCGGTTTTGTGACTTTCCATGTTTCACAGCCGTAGAGAAGAATCGACTTTACGTTGCTATTGAAAAGGCGGAGCTTGGTCTTCCTGGAAATGTTTCTATTTCTCCAGATGGGGTAGAGCTGGACAAAGGCACCATTTGCCTTCGTGATACGGCTTCGAACATCTTCCTCTGCTCCCCCATCATTTGTGACTATACTTCCAAGGTAGAGGAAGGACTCAACTAGCTCAATGTCCTTTCCGTTGACTGTCAAACAAGTCGTGATGTCAGAATTTATCCTCATCTCTTTGGTCTTGTTGGTGTTGATCATCAGTCCTGCACGTTCTGCTTCTCTCTGCAACCTCCCCAGCTTATCTTCTATGTCTCGGTACCGTTGTGCCATAAGACAAATGTCGTCTGCGAAATCCAGATCTTCAAGCCTGTCATTTATACCACATTGAATACCCCTCTTCCGTCCTCCCATTACCTTCTTCATCACACTATCCAGGACCAACAGGAACAGAGTGGGGGAAAGGACACACCCCTGTCTCACTCCGGAACTGACCTTTATCTTTTCTGTTAATTTGCCTTCGTGAAGAACCTGGCACGCATACCCTTCGTACATCTCTTCCATGATTCTGATGATCTTTGTTGGAATGTTATATTCCTCGATGGTCTTCCACATGATTCTTTGATTTACGGAGTCGAAGGCTTTCTCGAAGTCAACAAATGTGAGGTAAAGGGTATTCCGCCACTCCACACTCTGCTCCAGGATGATTCGGAGGGTGTTGATGAGATCCACACAGCTGCGATGTTGTCGAAATCCAGCCTGTTCCTTCCGAAGCCTTTTTTCTACGCAGTCTTTTATAGGATTCAGGATGACTCTCGCCAGCACTTTGCTTGGAATGGACAGCAAGGTGATACCCCTCCAGTTGTTACAGTTTGTGGTGTCCCCTATCTTCGGCAACTTGACTATTAACCCCTTCTTCCAGTCGGTTGGTATTTTCTCCTCCTTCCAGATCTTCTCTAACAGCGGGTACAGCAGATCGATCGTAATATCCAGGTCTGCTTTCAGTACTTCCGCTGGGATATTATCCAGACCTGGTGCCTTCCCGCATTTCATCTGCTTCAACGCTGTCCGTATTTCGCCCCGAGTTGGGGAGTCGAGGTTGATGCTTGGGTCACTTTCTGCTTCCTCTTCATCTCCTCGCTGCTTACTTTCTGGTCCTCTATCTCTATTAAGAACCTCCGCAAAGTGTTCTCTCCATCTCGTCAGCTGCTGTTCACACGTCGTGAGGATCTCGCCCGTCTTGCTCTTCACAGGCCTAGTTTTATTAAAGGAAGGTTCTTTAACATGCCATAAATCTATGACATGGGACCGCCGGCTTTACTTCCCCTCCGAAGGAAGGCATACTGAGTGATTTTTAACGCTCTTAAAAAAATCCGACGGCTTCGGCCGGATTTGAACCCGCTATCCTGGGCACAGAAGCTCAGCATGCTACCAACTACGCCACCGAAGCCGCCCCGTTTGACAGAGTTCCATTTAATCTCATGAATAGGAATGAATGAATACGACTAGCCTACTTGTTGACGGATTTACAGGAGGCAGTCGTGACCTTATGATAGGAATTACCTAGGCTTTTATCTTCAGTATGTGTGGGAACCCATGGTAAACCACTTGCTGGGTGGCTAAGCGGAGAATAGAACCCAACATTTCTCGGTTTACCTCACTAGGCTGTGTGTAGCCCGTTCTTACCCTCAGACTAGAATTGAGATTTCTTGACAGTCAGGAATCAAACTTGGACCCCAGAAGTGACAACCAAGAACTACACCATCTGGTTGGTCAAATTTATTTTTAAGAATAATATGTATGTCTGTTAGGTAGTCAGCCCGAAAGCTGGTTGGATCCTCAAAAGGCACTGCCGTTAGGTTATGTGGGTAGATACCCACAAAAACCCGTGGCAGCGCTATATTGAGGCGTACTAGGCAAGAAGAGGAGTGAGGTAGTTTGTCATTGCTTTCCTCACTGAGTCAGTACAGCAGTACTAACCCTATGAGTAGAACCTTTCACAGCATCCACAGGCAAAAGTGAGACTGAGACATCGGTGATACTCTAGCCTGTGCTAACAGGCACTTACTGTGCCCTGAATGTCATTACTAAGTAGCACCCATACCTCACTTGTCAGTAGCTTCCATATAACCACAGCCATGAGTGAGACCGAGACATCGGTGATACTCTAGCCTGTGCCAACAGACACTGACTGTGCCCTGAATGTCATTACTAAGCACCACCCATACCTCAGTAGCTTCCATATAATCACAGCCATGAATGAGACAGAGACATCGGCGAAAAGCCTCATTTTACTCTAGCCTGTGCCAACAGAAAAATGCAAATGTACTGCATTCATCAAGAGATGGCAAACATGCCGCGAATAATATGTAGCTTACTAAAAAGGGATTAAAATTCCTACAGGAACATTTACAACTTTCCCTGTTCACTCAGCCAAGATATTCTGCAGTCTCTCCTGTGGGCCTCAACATTATTTTATTTTATTCCTTTCCTGATGAAACTCCGGTGGTACCTTACTTCAACTCCCAGGGCACCTCCCCATGCCAGTCCCTTACACAGCTACACACACTACTACATTCATCACGTAATCGGAGGAATTCAACCCACACACAACTGCACGGGGCTAATGACCAAGATGTCCCAAGCCCATAAAATGAATTAACAGCAGACAAAATCACGTCATGATGTTATTTTTAGTTGTGTTGGATTGTGACACACGTCAGGCGTTTGATGTCCGACCACCAACTACGGCGGCCATCTTGGATTGCAGTGTCAGGTCCGGTAGTATAGAAGGTCCTGATTGAAATGCGACCGCAATTCTCCTCGAGAATTAGCATTGGGGCTAAGTACTGTGTCCAATTGTCATCATATGGAACATGTGTTCGTATCCTAGCTAGCTCACGGTCTTTCGAGGTATGGGACGTTCCTGCCCACCATGCGACCACATGCTCAGGATTTGAGTCTGTCAGGTAACTACTCTACATGAAAGAAACAACATATTCCTAAATACAACATTTAATTCTATAAAATCATGGCTATACAACAAAAATACAAACAAAGGATAATTTACATTTACTTCCCACAATGAAAATCAAGGTTATTTATGAGTCTCTTCTTAAAGTTAGTGCTTCACTGCACTCAAATCTATTTCTAGCATCCTATCATTGATACTTTCAGACATCTACGAGTGTCCATAGCGTTCTTCCCGTGGCACAATTTAACATATACTGGAGTATCACAACACAATAGTCATATTATCACTTTAAATAACATTAATTCTTCAATAATTAAATATTAATCCGTTTTTTTACGGGCATTTACTTTCATTAACATAAATTCATTATCTTATGCCTTAATTAACAAGTGTTGTGTCGTGTGAATCG
Organism: Meconema thalassinum; assembly: GCA_946902985.2. Taxonomy (NCBI): domain Eukaryota; kingdom Metazoa; phylum Arthropoda; class Insecta; order Orthoptera; family Tettigoniidae; genus Meconema; species Meconema thalassinum. Next base: position 224,753,614 of record OX336391.1, read on the forward strand.
TCTTCTTTTTCCCATCAATATGAAACGCTAAAGTGGTACGTTTTCCCTTCCAAAATACATATGGATAGAAATGTTTATAGTTTCACCGTACAACGATTTTCTGGGTCTGGTCGAAATTATTATCGTTACAAACGTATCATGTCATAGAAATCACATACCCGTCTGCATAAATTAGTGTGAACTGGGCAAAAAAGCACTTTAAAAAGATGCCTATATTTATTTGGTTCAGCGTTCCTCCTCAGAGAATAACTGGGCCAAATATTATCCGATCACAACGATCCTACAAGGTATGTGTATTGAAACACGTCATTTAATTCAATTGGCATCATCACAACAATCATATCTTAATTACATTTCGAAATATCGAGATTCTTCAGTGTCCCACTATGCTTCTAAAATAAAGGGACCAGGTCAACAGACCTCCCTTTCAAGCAGGCAATAAAATTAGTTCCAGCTGGCCGAGCAAGATGACCGCCGTCCTCGTGGTCTACATACCACCCCCCTTGGCTGCTAGCAAGGTCATCTTTGTTTACAATTGCAGTACAATGGAGTTACCCTGAGTGTTGCCTCCAGTAATTGAGTCATTCTAATTATTTAACACCTACATTTAGTGTAATGGGCTCAACTCGGCTCCTAATTAACATTCATGGCAGGGGATGGATCCTGTAATAGCCTTGCCGTTCTGTGGCGATACAAGTGGCTTCGGGCGCGCATCACGATTGAGAATCCAAGATTTCTCATCAGCAGCTGCCTAAAATAATATAAGGAAATCTGCGTTTCCTGTACGTCGAACTTGATTCTAACCTCTCAGGGCAGATCAATTAATACATGGCTCACGCAGGGTCTCGAAGAGTGTCCCTCATGGGACAATTCCTGCAAGCGTTGGATACAGACAGCATCCGATCCACTTCTCTGCGAAAATACAAGTATGCTCCACGGCAATACTAACTCGTAGATTAGCCAAATTTTCCCCTAACGTGCAAGCTATGATAGAATGGTGTCCGCAACTTCATTGACGTAAATCACTTGATTCTACGTTACCTTGCTCGCGGTATGCGGCTCAAACAATACTTCTCATAGATGACTCAATTATTAACGCACTCACGTCCTCTCTGCAGTTATTCTTAAGCCAAAGCTTTAAGTAGCTCCTAAACAAGCATAAATTTACTGGCTTACATTACTTTACTGGTTCTCGAATACAATCCTGAGAATTGACCATATTAAATATTCATTCACCACTTCACTGACACTGAAAAACTCTCATATCTCGATATATTTTACGTTACTTTCTTACTGTTTACAAAAATACAGTATATTTATATTAGACATGACACACTTTGTACGTTCTTTAGGCCTGAAATGCCTATTACTTTACTTTTTACTGTTACCGACCCCAGATTATTATTATTATTAATATTTAACGTTACCGTTATATTCATCACTATCTTAGGCCTGAATGGCCCTAAACAAATCACCTTCCAAGCCATATTCTACCAAAATACGAGTGGTGAAAGCTCGTACGCAAGTGACGGATACATCTTAGTCTTAAAGTGATGCTTCGTTGTATGGTGAACTATCTAATTATATTAACATTTTAAATTTGTTCTCACTTTTCATTTTCGCTGGATTATTCCAGCACACCAGCCACGCGCCTACCATGATGCTTGGTCTAAGCCATCATGCTATATCTCACACGACACATGGTAATAATATTTTTATCACTGGCTTTTCTCATTTTAACACAATACATATTATTTCACAATACACATAAACACTTTTGAAATCACTGTAATAAACTTATATACACTTCTCGCACTATTTCACATGTGGATCCTGAATTGGACTCCTACTAACGCCTGACCTCAGAGATGCGATGCAACTACGACAACCGCTGGTCTCCGTGAAAGTCTATCTTGCGTGTGTGTGCGTTCGATTCCCGTCACCTTCAATTCTGTTCAGTTCACTGGCACGTTTCCTTGTGATGCCTTCCAGGCTCCCATAATTGTAGTGATCCTGATGATAATGTGTCATTTATAACTATGACAATACCTCCTGGTATATTCACTGTCCAAAAACATCCTAAATTGTTACTACGCTGTAGCGAATTTATACTTGCGTATGATAATGGATAAATATCTGCTGTAGATTAAATCTTACGCGACTCATGATTACTATTAAGAAGCTGTATGATGCGCTTCCATTGTTCTTCAAATATACTTGAGCGTCGATACTTTAACATTTCGCGCACTTTCTGGCAGCGTTTTAGTTACGTGTTGAGTCAAGACGAACTGGAGATGAACTAAAGATGAACTCGCTGCTTCCCCTATATAAAGGTTTCTCGTAAAATGTAGTCCACTGGAGATACGGGAACGACTCCTTTCTTGAAATAATGCACTTCCAGCCAAAATGACGTATACACCTCGTTTGTCTAGGTGTGGAGGTCCCATAATCACTCGCGTGCAAGCGATCGCTTCGGCCAATTAATTACAATTAATTGCCTTCTTCCATAGCGTCATGACGCCACCATGGTAAATCCCCTCGTGCGGGTCTCCAAATCATTCCTCTCACGCGTAGGCTCTGTGTTCACAGGCTTATTTCAAGATATAGGCTTTAATTTAGATGTGAGACCACTCCTAAATTATCTCTCCTACAATATATTCACCTGGGTGTGGTGTATTCTTGGAATACACGTTAAGATAGAGTATCCTTTTTAATACTCTTTGCTTGTTCATTTCTTCCTTTTTCTCAAACACCAACAGTGATCTCCTAGTTTCTCTTTGGTGGTAATATCTCTTATGTCATTGTGAGTCTGTTCTAGATATATATCTTCCATGACTCACCTAGCGTTATCTAGCAGCGAATCTGTGAAGTTCCTCAATTCTTTCCGGTGCAAGAGGACTTCCTTTTCAATCTGGCCACCAGATCTCGTTGCCATCGCCATCTAACATCGCCGTGATCAAGAGAACTTCGTCTACATTTTCACCCACCAGGATGTGCTAGTATCGCCTGCTATCAACTCTTTGAAGACCATTCATCAAGAAAAACATTTAATTTTCTTATGTTGGTTATGCTTATATGTATTCCTTTTGTCTCCTACCCCCACTCTTTTCCCTTCCCTGGTTCCTCTGCGCTTCGCCGAGTGGGTCTCACTTGTACGTCGGCAGTTGACTTAGTCAGTCAAGGCACAACTAGAGCCAGTCTCCTCAAACCAAGAGGCACTCTCTACATTCTACGCCATGTTGGCACATTAAGTTTATACGTCAAAGGGAACTTCACCTTCGCCATGCAACAAAGATAAGTACATACTTCAGGTTTTAACCTCATCTTCATCGGTTTTACTGTCTTCATGCTTTTAACGATTATTTTATAGGCAGTGTGAGATATTTATTTGTGGCAATAATCATTCTTCGTGGGATTTTCCATGTTGGGCTTCTGTCCAATTAAGCCAACCTTCGTGAAAAGCAACATTTCTTATGCTTATTTAATGAGAGATTTTCTCACAACGGGGGATATTATAGAATACCCACTGTCTATAAATATTATGCTTGTTCCACCGCTGGAGTAACTTTGGCCCTATTCTTCCATTAGGATCGTTCTGGAACTTTCCAGAATCTGCACTTTATCTACAAGTCACGCCGTCATGTATCTTTCACTCACTTGTGGGATTGTCATTTCAACTAAGGAATCTACCTTATAAATTAATGCTCAATAGCTAAATTTTCTTCCATCGTTGGGATTTTTTCTGGCGCATTTAATTGTAATCCACAACTTTCTCAAGTAATAGACTTTCGCCTATCTAGTGCAACCAGTCATTTTCCACGATTGCAATAACTTTCTTTGCCATAAACTTTTGCGCTACTACAGTGAACTTTTCATCCATTTCAACGAACTATAGTGATAAACAGTGTTCTTTCAGTATTTCTTCCGCGTCGCGCTCGTCCGATTATTATAAACACGGCCATGAATATTTACCTTTCATCGCAATTGCTCTTTCCTAAACCTCTTACTAACAACCCATAATAAATTGTTAATTTAGGTCTGTTTCAACGAGGTGTCAATCTAAAGATGTGCCCTCCCATTTTTTCTTATGTGTAATTAATTAACTTCTGCATAACTACGTGTCTTGTACACGGTTCAAATTATCTTGTTTCTCCCTTCTAATTTAGGGGATACAATTCTTTCAACTTATAAGTGAGTTATTTCTAGGTTTTACGAAAGGGAAACTTGCCCCATTTGTCTCGTGATTCCTATCTAAACATAGGAGGTCTAGAACCTTCCTTTTGACTTTCTCTTCAGGTTTCACAGTAAGTGACCTGTCCTATTTGTGTAACTACTAAAAGTAATGCTGCTTCAATACAAGAAGTTCTAGGAACTTCTATCTTATTCTTCCTGTTTTTGTTATTGTTATTTTCTAAGTTGTTACTCTCTCTAGAACATTCTCTCCGGAATTTCTCAAAGTACTCACCTTGTACTCTAATTGTTGTTAAACTTTAATCACTTTAATTGTCTTTAAAATTTTGAATTTTTATCTTCGTTATTTTAAATCCTTGCGAGGATTTTATAAAGGTTTGAAACCTAATAAATTGTTAATTGCCTGGCGCATATGTTAAATGTTTTCTGAGGTCTGCGACCCCAAAGTTGTTAACCAAATTGAAAATATATATTTGTTCAAGTTATCAACTTCTTTAGAATTGTTAAATAAATTAAGAGTTTCTTTTGGTTTTTTCATTTTTCTAGTACAACGGTTAGGCAAGATTCTGTCTTCCTTGGCTCTTCCTACTCAATGCCATTAAATCTATTGATAGGGCTTTCACCACTCGTTGCATTTGAGCAAAACCTCTTAGTGGTAATCTCGTTAAAGTTTCTCTTAGCTTTAATAGCTAATTCTAACTGGCCAGTAAGGCAAGTACAGCTCGCTACGCCAGCTACCTGTTTGTGGAGATCCTCTCCGAAAACTTATGGTTGGTTTTCCAAAAGATAAGTGTTTCTCTTTGCCTAAACATTTAGTCGGCTCCTTGCTGAGTAAAAGCTTAGCCATTTCCAAATGCAACTATTGGTTCACTCACCAAAATTACTTCCCAAGGTATAATTCTTTTATCCCTATCCTTCTTGGAAGCACTTGGTCGCTTTTTCAGGAACTCTATAACTTCGAAAACTGGAAATACTAAACCTAATTCAAATTATTGGCATTCTTCGAATTACTTTGCAAAAACGAATTTCTTTGAACAGACATACAATAAATCTGTTCCTCTCTGTCTTGCCAGACCATCACCCTTCCACATAGTAGGCATATGCATGAATGAGAGGGAATACACTAAAGCCACTCTCTTGCAAACCGCCCAAGTCCTAGCTGCGTTTCCCGTCAGCTTCGACCAGGTCCTTACCCACTTTAGGTATCAGAGAACGGATTTGCAGTGGCAACCGTCTCTGAGTGCATTTAAAGTTAAATTTATAACTTTTGTGGGACTCTCCTCCTATTTCTCCATCCTTTTTCTCCAGTCCAAAACCCACCTCCTTTTCTTTATCATCTTCCCTTGGTGGTTAGGTTATTCCTCAGCCACTAATCTACCCAAAATTTGGTCCCGGAAACCCGGGAGAGTCCATTTTCTATTCCTATTATTTTTAAAGATCATTTGGCAATACCTTGAAAATTATTAATATCTGCTTTGAATCTTTCAGCTATAACTACATCGTGCAAAGCCTGTGAAGGGGAAAGAGGCCGCTCCTGTCTCCCGTGGTGTGTCCCTTTCTTTCAACTTATTTGCTGCTGCCAGCTTGACAGCATCTCCAAGGTTCCACAGTTTCGTGAGTTTCATTTTAATCTATTTTCTTTGACATGGCTCCTACTGAAAAGGATAAGGATGAAAATCTTACTTCTAAACGAGCATCCTATAAAGGGCAAATTACCCGATTCAGAAAGTACATACAAGAGTTAGATCCCTCAGAAGCTCAATTAGTCTTGTTGAAACATCGTGTAAGGGATTTTGAACGTTCTTATGAAAATTATTGCAACATCCAAACTGAAATAGAAACTTGTATGCTCAATCAAACCGAAGATCGAGTCGAAGTAGAAAACCAATAATACGAAGGCATAGGTTCTGCTTTCAAAATAATACGCCAACTCGAAGAGGAGGAGAAAAAGGACGCTTCTGTTCTTGGTTCCCTTCACGAACCACAAACTTCTTTCCGTGATGGTACTCACAAGCCCAAACCAATTTTACCTAAAATTGAATTACCCCATTTCTCTGGAGATGAATCTACTTGGGATTCTTTCTATGAATTATTTTGCTCTCTTGTTCATGACAATGAAGAAATTCAAGTCATATACAAGTTTCATTACTTGAGATCTATCCTCCGAGGTCAAGCTTTGCAGTTAGTTGAAGCACTTCCTCTAAGTGCCGAAAATTACCCCATTGCCTTTAACTTATTAAAAGAAAGATATGGAAATTTACGGTTACGTATTCAACGCCATATGAAGGCTCTATTCAACCTACCTGCGTCACAGCACAATGACGTCACTAGTTTGCGTACTCTCATCTATACTACTCAGCTTCATGTTAAAGCTTTATCCCAACTAGATCAACCCACTGAACACTGGGACACTTTCCTAATACATTTAGTGGTTTCTAAAGTTGATACTGCTACCCTCAAAGCTTGGGAAATCGAACTTTCTAGAGAAGACGATTACTCTTACGAGCATTTAGTCACTTTCATAAACGCTAGATGCCAACTCTTAACCGCTCTAGCTAATCAAAGTGAACCCTCTTCCCCGAGTTCCAAATTTGAATTAATGTCTATCAAACCTAAAAGCGAACGCTTAGCGTCTAATACCCAAAAACCCGGGTCCAGCTCATCCAAATTTAAATCAAACACTACTGGTTACCCAACTAGGTCTAGTGAACGTCGTGTTGCTAGCTCTATTGTTTTAAACACTCAAAGAGAACCCCGCAAGAGTTTAAACGAACCTTTAAAGTGCATACTATGTAAAGATCTCCATGCCCTATACCTCTGTAAATCCTTCAAAGAAATATCAGTCGACGACAGAAGAAAATTAGTTTCCCAGAACAAACATTGCTTCAATTGCCTGGCGCCTACTCATTCTGCTTCAAATTGCAAGTCCACAAGACTTTGCTTCCATTGTGAAAAGGCTCATCACACTTTGCTACATCGTCATGATCAGGCAAGGTCATCGACAGCATCTACTTCTCAAAAAAGTGATAATGCTAACAGTTCCAATGCTTCATCATATATTCAAAATGCCAAGTCCATTCGCAGTGCTCAAGTATTATTGTCTACTGTCCTAATCGAAGTTCAGGATAACTTTGGCAACTGGGTCCGTGCACGTGGTCTTCTTGATTCAGCGGCAACTCATGATTTTGTGTCTAATTCTTTGATTAGAAAACTAGGCCTACCTGTAAACCCCACTTCTATTAGCGTATCAGGCATTAACAGCTCAAAATCACAAGCTTTACAATTCTCAAAGTTAACCATAAGAGACATTTGTCACAGAAACAACCTTCTTAAACTGAATTGTCTAATTCTCAATAGCATTGGAGAAGACACTCCAAGTCACTCTGTGGATATTTCAGGGTTAAACATTCCCACGCATTTAAGGCTAGCCGATCCTTTGTTCAACATGCAAAACCCTATTGACATACTCTTTAGTGCCAATGTTTTCTGGAATTGCCTTCGTAAACAGGTTCGCAAGTTATCCTCAAACGTGGTCGCCAGAGACACGAATTTTGGATGGATCGTCACAGGTCAACCTCCCCATTATTCTCCCCAACCTGCATCGCAATGCTACTTTGCCAATACTGACCTGGAACAGTTCTGGAGGCTTGAAAGCCTTGATCCTTCTAACGTAACCTCTTCAGAAAATGAATTCTGTGAGCAACTTTTTTTGAACACCACCACTCGTTCTTCTGATGGCCGGTTCAGTGTTCAAATGCCAAGATTACATAATCCTCCTAAACTTATTAACTCTCAACCCAAAGCTCGAAAGGCTCTCTTTGCTATCGAGAGCAAATTCAAGAAAGAACCTCTTGTTAAACAGCAGTACACTGATTTCATGGATGAGTATGAAAGCTTAGATCATATGGAAGTTGTTAACAAATCTATTGATGAATCCCACCCCCCAATTGAAACTGTTTATTTAAATCATCATCCCGTATGGAAAAACTCTCTTGTTAAAGATAAAATCCGAGTTGTTTTCAATGGTTCATCACCCGACGTTAAAGGCAACAGCCTTAACGACACTCTTTACTCTGGTCCTGCTATTCAATCAGATCTATCTGCTTTACTCTTAAACTTTCGATTATTTCCCATAGCTGTTATTGCTGATATAAAACAGATGTACCGTCAAGTTTTTAATTCAGCCAGAACAACGAGATCTCCAAAGAATCTTGTGGCGCGACGAAATCAGTAAGCCCATTAAGGTATTTCGTTTAAAAACAGTTACTTATGGCTTAAAACCTTCCGCTTTCCTTGCTATCCGATCCTTACACTTGTTAGCCTCTCAAGATGGTCATTTATTTGATTCTAAAGCTTCTGAAGCATTAACTACGGCCTTCTATGTTGACGATTATTTGCAGTCCTTTCCCACTCTGGAGGAAGCTTCTTTCGTGTCCTTAGAACTTCAAGCATTGCTAAGGAATGGAGGTTTCCCACTTCATAAGTGGAATTCCAACTCCCCTGAGTTTCTCGCCCAGTTTCCTATTGAAGACGTTGATCCCTCCTCTGTCGAAATTTGTGGAAACTCCGAATCCATAAAAACTCTAGGAGTTCATTGGTGCACTAGCACTGACACTCTCGTCTATAAAGTTTCGCTCGCCGAAGAGCTCCCTAACACAAAAAGATAAATTCTCTCTGAGATTGCAAAAATTTTTGATCCGCTTCAATTCCTTGCCCCAGTTATCGTTATGGCCAAACTCTTCATGCAAGAGCTGTGGTCGCTCAAATGTGAATGGGATGACACTGTTCCCCTTTCTTTTCTTAATCGTTGGCTCTCGTTTCGCAGCAATTTGCTGGATCTTTCCCTTATTGAAATTCCTAGGAATTTAATTTGCTCTCATTCTTATGCATCTTTTTTCCTTCATGTGTTCGCGGACAGTTCCGAAAAAGCTTACGGTTGCTGCGCATATTTAGTTTATCGCGGTCCATTAAATGGATCTTCAGTCTCCAACCTTGTTTGTGCCAAATCGAAGGTAGCTCCTCTTAAAACTATCACTTTGCCTAGGCTTGAATTGTGTGCTGCACTCATGGCCGCAGAACTTGTCAAAAAATTACGGGAAGTGTTAAAAGTCGAATTCTCGCAAATCTTTCTCTGGAGCGATTCCATGATCACCCTTTCTTGGATCGCCAAGAACCCCGCTCACTGGCAAACTTTTGTTGCAAACAGGGTTTCCAAAATTCAAACCCTTTCTTTGGGATGTCAATGGAGGCATGTGCCCAGTGCTGATAACCCAGCCGATATTATCTCTCGTGGTTGTTTACCCTCTCAATTGGCAGCTTCCCAGTTGTACTGGCATGGGCCCTCGTGGTTAATCGAAGACTCTTCTTCATGGCCTTCTAAACCTCCAGCTACAAACTCCAACTTGCCTGACGCTAAAGTATCTCTATCTACCGCTTCGTGTCTTGTTTCCAACGCTTCTCATCCCTTGTTTTCCCGCTACTCTTCCTTTCATAAATTAATTCGAATTGTCGCCTATCTCCTTAGATGGAAATATCTTGTGGTTGACCAACCTCTTCTCCCAAAACCACACCTTACCAATCATGAATTGAATCTCGCTACCATTAAGGTTTTACAACTGACACAGCAAGAAGCCTTTCCTTCTGAATTATCTTTACTTTCTTCTAAAAGGGATCTTCCCAAATCCAGTCGTCTTCGTTCTTTAGCCCCGTTCCTTGATGAGCATGGGTTACTCAGGGTAGGTGGAAGGCTCTCGCAATCTTTGCTCTCTGAGGACAAAAAGCATCCCGTTATTTTGCCTTCTAAACACCACGTAACTTCCTTAATTATACGTGACTTTCATTATCGCAATCTGCATGTTGGTACACGCACTCTGCTTTGCCTCCTAAGAGAAAAGTACTGGATTATAAATGGAATTCATGAAGTTTCCTCTGTAATTCACAAGTGCATTCTTTGCTTCAAGGCGAAACCTAAAGTCAATACTCAATTCATGAGCGATCTGCCCTCTTTTCGCTCTTCTCCTATACGTCCATTTGCTCTAACTGGTGTAGACTATATGGGTCCGTTCCAATATCAACGAAATTCCCCTGAAGCTAAACGCAAATTGTTTGGTAAGCTCTATGTTTCTCTCTTTGTTTGCATGGTTACTGGCGCAATCCATTTGGAACTAGTAACGAATGCTTCTACTTCTTACTTTTTATCAGCTGCCTCTCGCTTCGCTGCCAGGCGTGGTGTTCCTTCAGAGATGTTCTCTGATAACGCATCCACTTTTCAAGGCGCAGCTTCCTTGTGGAAAAAAGCTCTCACATCTTCTCCTGCCATGGAACAGATCTCTAATTTTTCCTATTCAAAGGGTTTCAAATGGCGTTTTATACCTCCCTACGCTCCTCATCACGGTGGTAGGTGGGAATCCTGCGTAAAGGTCACTAAACGTCATTTAAGAAAGATTTTAGGTAATCGCATTCTGACTTATGAAGAATTTAATTCACTCTCTGTTCTGATTGAAGGTGTTGTTAATTCTCGCCCTTAAACTCCTCTCTCCAATGACCCTGATGGCCTGCTTCCACTCACACCTGGTCACTTCCTTATCGGCACTTCTCTTTCTGCCCCTCCTCCTCTTCACAATTCTTACAGGCATTCTAATTTACCTATCGTTTGGCGTAAACTTGAAGCCCTTCGCAATTCATTTTGGAAGAGGCGGACCTTGGAATATTTAACTTCCTTGCAACGGAGACAGAAGTGGTTTCTTTCCAGTCCCGACATTAAAGTGGGGGACTTGGTCTTGGTTAGGGATGTCTCTCCTCCCCTGGTCTGGATTTCTGGTAGAGTGACCGAGTGTTATCCTGGAAGGGATGGGAGAGTCAGGGTGGCCAAAATCTTGACCACTAATGGTCATATCACAAGACCACTCTCTTCAATTGCTTCATTACCTTTAAATGTTTAATTGCCTTTCCTGCTCTCTGTTGGTGTTTCCCCTCCCAGTATGGTGTATTCTTGGAATACACGGTAAGATAGAGTATTCTTTTTAATACTCTTTGCTTGTACATTTCTTCCTTTTTCTCAAACACCAACAGTGATCTCCTAGTTTCTCTTTGGTGGTCATATCTCTTATGTCATTGTGAGTCTGTTCTAGATATATATCTTCCATGACTCACCTAGCGTTATCTAGCAGCGAATCTGTGAAGTTCCTCAATTCTTTCCGGTGCAAGAGGACTTCCTTTTCAATCTGGCCACCAGATCTCGTTGCCATCGCCATCTAACATCGCCGTGATCAAGAGAACTTCGTCTACATTTTCACCCACCAGGATGTGCTAGTATCGCCTGCTATCAACTCTTTGAAGACCATTCATCAAGAAAAACATTTAATTTTCTTATGTTGGTTATGCTTATATGTATTCCTTTTGTCTCCTACCCCCACTCTTTTCCCTTCCCTGGTTCCTCTGCGCTTCGCCGAGTGGGTCTCACTTGTACGTCGGCAGTTGACTTAGTCAGTCAAGGCTCAACTAGAGCCAGTCTCCTCAAACCAAGAGGCACTCTCTACATTCTACGCCATGTTGGCACATTAAGTTTATACGTCAAAGGGAACTTCACCTTCGCCATGCAACAAAGATAAGTACATACTTCAGGTTTTAACCTCATCTTCATCGGTTTTACTGTCTTCATGCTTTTAACGATTATTTTATAGGCAGTGTGAGATATTTATTTGTGGCAATAATCATTCTTCGTGGGATTTTCCATGTTGGGCTTCTGTCCAATTAAGCCAACCTTCGTGAAAAGCAACATTTCTTATGCTTATTTAATGAGAGATTTTCTCACAACGGGGGATATTATAGAATACCCACTGTCTATAAATATTATGCTTGTTCCACCGCTGGAGTAACTTTGGCCCTATTCTTCCATTAGGATCGTTCTGGAACTTTCCAGAATCTGAACTTTATCTACAAGTCACGCCGTCATGTATCTTTCACTCACTTGTGGGATTGTCATTTCAAACTAAGGAATCTACCTTATAAATTAATGCTCAATAGCTAAATTTTCTTCCATCGTTGGGATTTTTTCTGGCGCATTTAATTGTAATCCACAACTTTCTCAAGTAATAGACTTTCGCCTATCTAGTGCAACCAGTCATTTTCCACGATTGCAATAACTTTCTTTGCCATAAACTTTTGCGCTACTACAGTGAACTTTTCATCCATTTCAACGAACTATAGTGATAAACAGTGTTCTTTCAGTATTTCTTCCGCGTCGCGCTCGTCCGATTATTATAAACACGGCCATGAATATTTACCTTTCATCCCAATTGCTCTTTCCTAAACCTCTTACTAACAACCCATAATAAATTGTTAATTTAGGTCTGTTTCAACGAGGTGTCAATCTAAAGATGTGCCCTCCCATTTTTTCTTATGTGTAATTAATTAACTTCTGCATAACTACGTGTCTTGTACACGGTTCAAATTATCTTGTTTCTCCCTTCTAATTTAGGGGATACAATTTTTTCAACTTATAAGTGAGTTATTTCTAGGTTTCACGAAAGGGAAACTTGCCCCATTTGTCTCGTGGTTCCTATCTAAACATAGGAGGTCTAGAACCTTCCTTTTGACTTTCTCTTCAGGTTTCACAGTAAGTGACCTGTCCTATTTGTGTAACTACTAAAAGTAATGCTGCTTCAATACAAGAAGTTCTAGGAACTTCTATCTTATTCTTCCTGTTTTTGTTATTGTTATTTTCTAAGTTGTTACTCTCTCTAGAACATTCTCTCCGGAATTTCTCAAAGTACTCACCTTGCACTCTAATTGTTGTTAAACTTTAATCACTTTAATTGTCTTTAAAATTTTGAATTTCTATCTTCGTTATTTTAAATCCTTGCGAGGATTTTATAAAGGTTTGAAACCTAATAAATTGTTAATTGCCTGGCACATATGTTAAATGTTTTCTGAGGTCTGCGACCCCAAAGTTGTTAACCAAATTGAAAATATATATTTGTTAAAGTTATCAACTTCTTTAGAATTGTTAAATAAATTAAGAGTTTCTTTTCGCTTTTTCATTTTTCTAGTACAACGGTTAGGCAAGATCCTGTCTTCCTTGGCTCTTCCTACTCAATGCCATTAAATCTATTGATAGGGCTTTCGCCACTCGTTGTATTTGAGCAAAACCTCTTAGTGGTAATCTCGTTAAAGTTTCTCTTAGCTTTAATAGCTAATTCTAACTGGCCATTAAGGCAAGTACAGCTCGCTACGCCAGCTACCTGCTTGTGGAGATCCTCTCCGAAAACTTATGGTTGGTTTTCCAAAAGATAAGTGTTTCTCTTTGCCTAAACTTTTAGTCGGCTCCTTGCTGAGTAAAAGCTTAGCCATTTCCAAATGCAACTATTGGTTCACTCACCAAAATTACTTCCCAAGGTATAATTCTTTTATCACTATCCTTCTTGGAAGCACTTGGTCGCTTTTTCAGGAACTCTATAACTTCGAAAACTGGAAATACTAAACCTAATTCAAATTATTGGCATTCTTCGAATTACTTTGCAAAAACGAATTTCTTTGTACAGACATACAATAAATCTGTTCCTCTCTGTCTTGCCAGACCATCACCCTTCCACATAGTAGGCATATGCATGCTTGAGAGGGAATACACTAAAGCCAATCTCTTGCAAACCGCCCAAGTCCTTGCTGCGTTTCCCGTCAGCTTCGACCAGGTCCTTACCCACTTTAGGTATCAGAGAACGGATTTGCAGTGGCAACCGTCTCTGAGTGCATTTAAAGTTAAATTTATAACTTTTGTGGGACTCTCCTCCTATTTCTCCATCCTTTTTCTCCAGTCCGAAACCCACCTCCTTTTCTTTATCATCTTCCCTTGGTGGTTAGGTTATTCCTCAGCCAATAATCTACCCAGGGTGTACATTTTACTCCATTTCAATGCTCCACTTGGCTGTAATCAATTAATTTCCGTGGACAATTACCCCCTCTCCGGTCTCAAACGTTGTCTATTGGTGAACCCCAGAGTCATTAATTTTGAGCTGTCGTGGCGGTCCAGACGAAATGAGTTCCTTCGGCGTCACGAATCCACGCCCCTCTGCTGGCTGCGATTAGTCAACTTTCAAGCTGGTTTGCTTTCATGCTTCTATGCTTCCAAAACGTACATATGACTGCATTTTCTTACAATATTCACATTAAACAGCTATGATATTCACATTCTAGCCGTGAAATCATGCTATTGTGATTATATGTCATTATACAACTCATTGCTCTTAGGGTTCCCTGTAGCTGTTCCCCCTCAGAGATCAATGGTTCGACTCTAGGCATAATCATGGGCCTGGTCTTCTCTGATAAGACCCGAGTTCGATGCCAGTGTGCCGTGTCCTATTGGGCACAGTACAGAATTGATGTAGTCCAAGTCTATATTGTTCGTATCACAAAGTTGCAATTCAGCCACTGGCATTTAGCATATGCTCGACTGTCACTCGGCCTGAGTTTTAACCTCCCACAAGCGCTGTGTATGTCACTGGACTCTATCGTGCTTTCAGAACACGCTACACTTTCATTTGAAACGAGCAGCTTTCAGACAGTCCTATTTGCTGGCTCGTTAAATACTTTACACATACATTAGAATAGTTACAGTGGTATTAACATTGTTGTGTACGGAGGCTTGTCGTTATAATCCAAAGAAAAAAATCAGAGTACGAAAGTACAGACATGTTACTTCCAACTGGAAAACTGCCAGTCGTTCCAAAGACATTGGAGCGCTGCAAAGAGACTCCCTGGTCTCGCAATTTGCATAGTGTCATGATACACTTCAAATATGTCAAAACTAAACAAAAATATGCTTCCAAAGCACTTTACTTCATAACTAACAACACCTATACTTTACGTGTTATCGAACAGATACGTAGAATGGGCTATCACACTGCCTGACCTTACAAGATTATGTGTCCACTTCTGACATTTTATAGTTCACAACAAGAAGTTCCGTGACGAACTAAAGAGCCTACTTTTCTTAAACTTTAGGATTCATACCAATGATTAATCTATATGGATCTATCTAGAATAATGACGAAATTAAGTCGGTAATATCGAAATTTCTAATTAGTTCGAAATTCTGTATACCTGGCATAATGTAGCCTAACAGAGCACTATAGTTGGCAGCCGTGGTGACTGAATATATTCTTAGTTCCATCTCTTAAGGTACAGAATACAACATTTGGTTGGAGACCAATCAATAGCATGGACGTGACATGCAGTTAAACATTGCATCTAACAGTGCGCGTAAAATCATGTTGGCAACAATGTCATGCATATATTGGTCAGAAATAATCTGAAATAATATGCTCTATTGTTGTGCCAATTTTGAATGAAAACCATTAGTTAGTATAGAAGTTACATGCATTTTAAAATTGAACATATCAGCAGGCTTAGAATCATGTTGGCAGCACTGACGTATATTAGTAACTCCAAATTCATCTAGAATGCCAGGTACTATACGTGTGCAAAGTTTAGAGCTATTGGCTTGCATACTTTATGATATATTGATATTAGGGTAACGAAAATAGAGACAGCACATATTAACAGTTGGCAGCACTGGTTGCTCTTAAGAATACGCATAGTCATATCTGTTATGGTACACATAGCACACACGAAATTTGGTTGAAATCCAAATGATGGTATAGAAAATACATGTATTTAAAGTTGGACCTATCAGCAGGCTTAGAATCATGTTGGTAGCACTGACGTATATACGTTACTCCAAATTAATATAGAATGTCAGGTACTATACGTGTGCATAGTTTAAAGCTGTCGGCTTGCATACTTTCTGATATATGGGTATTTTGATTTAAACAAATTAGAGTATTTATTAACAGTTGGCAACCCTGGTGGCTCTTAAGAATACGCTCAGTCATATCTGTTTATGTACACATAGTGCATACGTAATTTGGTTGAAATACAATTGATAGTGTAGAAGTTATATGCATTTAAAATCGGACCTAGCTGCAGGCTTAGAATCATTTTTGCAACACTGCCATGCATGGCCTCCTGAAAATTAAACTGCAATATTATTATCTATACGTGTGCCAATTTTGAAATAGCTCCCATTCATACCTTCCAAGATATCCAACATGGAGCTCAAATTTCAATTGCGATTTTTCAGCAGTTGGTAGCACTGACATCATTTTCAAATATGGCCGTGAGATATTCAGGTATAGATCTTTACTACTACCAAATTTTGTTTCGATTGCTCCAGCCGTTTAGGGGTTGATAGGACACACACACACACACACACACACAGCCAGACAGACAGACAGACACACATTTGCCCATCTCATAAGTCTACTTTTTCCTCATTTTTGAAAAATGTGAAAAGTAGGCTAAAAATCAATACTAGTGGCATGTGAGCTTCACTGAAAATGTTACATTGAAAAGCGGTAGAGTAAACCTAATTTTCCACAAAATGATATGGCGATTAAGGGGCACAGTTAGTTCAATAGTACAACTGCCGTCGTCAAAAATTCATCTAGGAAAGGAAAATAACTCTGGTAACGTAGCCTCATACTATGAATATTTCCAATTTGGGTTTGTATGAGAGAATACAGGCATACTCTCCTGTCAATATTGGAGTATTTGCGTACACGTGGCGAACGCCTACACACACGTAGCGTCGTCTGGCATATGATCTGACCAGAGCAAGCAGAAATGAGCTGAAAGATTATGTGATGGATGTGTTAACTTAAAGTAAAATCCTACCTAAGGTTGCTTTTGAGTGCAACATTAAATCTAGTCAACATAGTGTTATGCCTCGACATGGGTTTGGTAGATGATTTAAAACTCACGTTAGCATCGTGCTGTCATTTGGATACATCCCTTGAGCTGTAGCCCTGGGCATTGAGCTTGGGTTTCAGCTCCCGACTGACCCATTATCTTCATTCCATTGTGCAGGCCTAACCTCTGGCTACCCCCTCATGTTGATGAAAATTAGAACATCTTGAAATTGGTCTGGATACACTGGCGCATTATACTTCTCATCTCCATGAAGTCATCTGTCTCAACTGTGACGTTCTAGACGATCACCGTAGGTAAGTTTAAAGATAATTTGGCAATATAGCCCTAATGTTGAAATATTCACACTCGTGAATGTCACTGGCGTTTGCTAATATGGTATTGGCGTCTATTTCACTGGCTATCTGCGTAGCACAATTATAGCATGAGATCGCTGCAATCCCAAAGTTCAGTAAATGCAGATCGTGGTAATTTACTATATCAAGTGTCGTAGCCAATTGCAATTTTCAGTTGACTTGTTCTTAAGATTTAATATTATTTTATAACAGCCACCTCGTGATTTCGATTTTCACACTGAGATAATGTGGATTCAACTCTTCACACAACTTTCACCAATAGAAGCGAGATATCGCTGACGATTGCTCTCTGTAGAGCAGACAGAGTTTATGACGCGTTTGTACGATTCGCGTAGCACTTGTATAACTTCTACAAAGCACAAGAATATTATAAGACTCACACGCTCCTCTGCAGACACAATTCCGCGTCCGTCTCTCACGCAGATCAAAAGTAGAGTATCGTAGTTCTCTCTCCGTGACGTGGCCAGAGTTCTCCGAAAGGGCACTAATCATTTAGCGACTGTGTTAATTCGTATCGCTGGTCTTGCGTTATTAAATTTATCCTTCCGGAACTATGGAAAAGTCTCAAATCAGTTCAACATATTGCCAATTTCAGTGGCGTAACATTCATAATGGGAAATTATACTTGTGGAGAGAAATTATGGGTAAATGTCCATCGCCGTAGTCAAATTTGTGATACGATCGAGCTCAAAATTCAGATGGCTCATCCTGGATTAATTATTTATTTATTTATTTATTTATCGTATAGCTTTTAGTGCCGGGAGTGTCCGAGGACATGTTCGACTCGCCTGAGTCTATAGCTGCTTCCAGCGGACACTCTTAGGGTGAGCTACAAGTTGCGTTCAATTTCAAGTAGTTCCAACTTTCGCTACCAGATATCAATGATACCTAGTGGTGAACGTTGGAACTTTGAAAGAGCGTTCTGACGAAATCTAACCTAACAATTTAGCTTCACACAAGTTTAGTCTGTGGAAGGATCGTTTACATGCCATAAATCTATGACATGGGACCTCCGGCTTTACTTCCCCTCCGAAGGAAGGCATACTGAAGGAGTTTTAACGCTCTTAAAAAATTCGACGACTTCGGCTGGGTTTGAACCCGCTATCTTGGGCACAGCAGTTCAGCATGCTACCAACTACGCCACCGAAGCCGGTTATCCTGGATTAATACCAACTTGAAGATAAACAATGATATCACTGGCCATGAGCCATGCGGGCTCATTATATACTGTACATATCCACTGAACCTAAATTAAGCCTAAGTGAGCGGGATCTGATGATGTTCGCGCGACGAACGAAACTAGTCATACAATTCATCACCCATTTTGTGGCAAGTGTTTTATTCAGTGTATAAATAATTCATTTACAGTAATTTATTTATTTATTTATTTATTTTTATTTTATTTTTTATTTTTTAAGCGTATAGCTTTTAGTGCCGGGAGTGTCCGAGGACATGTTCGGCTCGCCAGTTTTGTAGCTGCTTCGAGACGGACACCCAATGGGTGAGCTACAAGTACCGTTGGGGAGAAAAGTTGGAATGGAAGGTAGCGGCTGTGGCCTATAGTTAGGGACCAACCCCGGCATTTGCCTGGAAGGAAGATGGGAAACCACAGAAGACCATCTTCAAGGTAGACGGTGGGGGGATTCGAACCTCCTCGCCTCCCGGATGTGAGCGACTGCCAGCAGTCATGCCGTAACGACCACGGCTAACTCACCCGGTAGTAATTTATTTAAGACACTAGGATATTAATTGTAACTGCCCGCCCAATCTAATTTGGCCACACTCGTGTTGACCGACTGAAAATCTTCTAATAATACGCTACTGGCATCCAAACAACAGGCATAAAGCCTATATCTTTCATTAACTAAATTATAGATGGTGCGGATGACACTTCTTCAAACATAATATTCAGTTGTGTTAGTGTACTGTACTCCTAACTCTGTGAACGTGGCGTGGTGTACGTATTATCTACTTCAGATGGATTGAATTTTGTATTAACAGTCTTGTGCAAATTAATGTGAACAAGCAGGCAAATTTAGACTTTAAGTAATAAAGAGAGGTACTGCGCCCGAATTCCTCTAGACCACAGTCCCGAATCCGCGCAGATGGTAAAAGGATCGTAGGAAATTCAACACCCGGCTAAGAGTTGAACAACTCCTACCGGACTAATGACTAGGGAACCCTATGAACACATATATACATCTCTAACTATACTACTAACTAGTTGCATACAGAACAAGAAAAATAAAAGGATAGAGCACTAATGAGCTACTCGGCTCTCGGGCGTTAAGATAAAGTCTCGATCGGCTGTCTGCATCTAGCTAGCGGTATCGTTATAGCGTAATTAAGCATTGAATCAAGAATCAGTTCTATAACACTTAGCAAGAATAAAATATTACGCTTGCCATTTATTAACAAAATAATGAAACGACATAACAATTTATGTCCCCTACACCAATAATAAAATAGAAATAAAATCACTATTTAAAATGACATATCTAGGCCTCATTTAGGCTTGATGCGTTTAACAAGTGTCTCTCCTGCATCATTTCACATATGAAAAATATATCTTGCTCCAAGATATTCTTAAACACATATTATTTAAATTCAGGACACTAATATCTGTCCTATGTGTTCACTAAAATTATACTTTAACGTTCCATAATAACTGACATACTCCCTACGTAATACATCCGTTAAAGTCCTTTAAATATAATGTCAAGTTTCCAAATGCTGTTAAAAATGGTTAATAATAATGATAATAAAATATTTACATTTATTTACATGATCGCGACTCGCACGATTTCATAGTATCTGTCTCCAATTTACTAGAGTTCATTTCACAACTTTTCTCCGTATTTCACACAATAAAACTGGTCATTATAGGTGTTTATGCGTCAATTCCATGTGAATCATAGACACAAACAATAACTTAATATCTCATCACTTAAGTGTACAACTCCGGTATCCAATAAGTTAATAATTATACAAACTTGCAACGCATGGCTATTCAGATAAGCTCTCAAACCAAATATCGAGTGTGTGTGGCATTAACCCTCACTTCTCACACTCTCATCTTCTCAAAATACAAAATACGGCTTCTCTTAATCAACACAAAATATTTCAAAACCTTTCCACTTAAATTCTTAATCTCACATTTATTATCATCGCGTCTCTGTTACGCCTCCATCAATATAATTGCATCTCATTAACATTTCCTCTTTAGCACTTTTACAAAACTTATACGGTTCCATATCAACTACTTTCATCAAAGTATGATATTCTGTATTCCTACTAGAAATCACAAATGCTATATCTTTCATGAATACACTACTCCTCCTTCTACAAAATCCTCTATCGATTATACATTTCCGTGCTATGTTTAAAACCTTTCTCCTTAGATTTTCTATCTCATAGTTCCTTCCCTGCTTCAAATGCTTCCTTGTTACAATTTCTCGCTTAACTCTGAATTTTAAGTCTGCTCGCGTCTGTTATGTAAATAACAATTACCTTTCCTCACGTTTCTGTTAACAATAGATGCCAATATCCTTCCTTCCATTTCACACTATCATTTATAACAAATATACATTCATAACATTCTATAAAAGCGTTTCTTATTTAGTTATGCCTTCAACTATCGCATACTGTCCTTTTCCGTACAACAAAGCTTCTGTGTTTTACAATGTCATTATCTTCCTTTCATACTGGAAATTATATCCATAATTCTAAATTTTAAATATGCCATACTTCTGAGGTGGTCCTCAGTTCGTACCTCATCCTGACTTCTTCTCTCAACTAGACATGATTTCGAGCGCAGTACCAACTATTTCCCGCCAATTCTTAACAACAGCTTAGATACCGATTGTTGGGATAGGTAATTGTAGTGAATACTCTTATTGCTTGTGTTTGAAAGTGTATTCTTGGCAAGTGATTGTAGCTGTTTGAGCCTGCATTCAGTGAGTATATTTAATCAGTCATAATGGATATCACACCAAAGAAGAGAACCCTCCACAAATTTAGGGGTATGACTTAGAGACCAAATATCAGCTGAATGTAATGTATGTTTGGGTGCTGTTTGTAATATAATTAGGAGGAAGAATAGGAAAGTCTTGCCGAAACACATTAAAAGAGACAGTAAAATTCCACAAAAGAAGATGTTCTCGGGGCTGTTTTACATTCACGGACCCTAAACGTTTGGTTCCTTTTGATGGAATGATGAACAGCGACAAGTACATCCCAATTTTATAGAGAAAAGCTGACCCAGAACTGAAGAGCTCGGCTGAGGAACTGAACGTAAAAATGGCGATTTTCCATCTCAGTTCACATTAATATGCACAATATGTATGTTATTGTGAGGTTCGTATGTTTCCTCTGAAAGGAATATCCTCTACGTCTCATGTGTATTAGACATTTTAACATGGATTATGTTTAAGGGCTGGGGGTCTATCTGTGATTAGCGTGGACAAGGTGGTTACCATGACAACAAGTGTTTGTCATCTAGGGCTATGCATTTTGGTTCAGTGGACACATCTATATGTTAAAATAAGAACATCTAACTTACTACTATTTAAACTTAGTACACCTATCGGTCGCCCTCGTAGTGTTGAACTGAAAGTCTCTGAAGTTACTAAACGGCACTCAAAATTTATTCTAGTATCTCGAATGTCAATTTAAATTGTAAATCTCAGTGCTACCAACATACAATTTTAGTGTTGACAAAAATCCCTAATCAAATTTAAAGTTCTTCGGAAGTAATATTTTTAAGTGCACGTGTAATCTAAGCATAAGTGGTTACGAAAGCAACAAATTCCTCATAATGGTCCATTCCTATGAATGACGAGGCTCTTTTTAAGTAATACCCGTTGTGATATTACGCCATTGCAGCGCTGGGGTTGGCATTCCGTGCAGGTGCGCTGTGTCACGGGTATACAGCGCATCTGCACGGAATGCCAACCGCAGCGCTGCAATGGCGTAATATCACAGCGGGTATTACTTAAAAAACGGTCCTCGTACATCAAATGCTGCCTAAAAATAATAATATATTCATTTGGAATAATCCAAGGCTCCCCCACTGATATGGTAGAGATTTGTAGGTTAATACGAACATCATTGACCAAACATCGAATACACCACTTCAAATATTCAAATGCTCTCACTCCTGAGCGTAACATTGAAATATTTTTATTGAAATAATTAGTCTATAATAATATCATTAACATATCCATGGTTCCATGTTTCTCAGTGTAGCGAAGGATTATTTCTTGTTTCGATGCAAACTATAACCTCCTAAAATATTGGATAATATACCGAGTGATCCAGCAGCCCCTTTCAATATAATTTTCTGCAACCCAACTAACGCGTGTTGGCAGGAAGATCGATAGTACCATACGGGATGCAGGCAGAGATATATCGTCCTTCCTGCCAACACGCGTTAGTTGGGTTGCTGCAAACGATATTGGAAGGTGATGCTGTATCACCCAGTATATGAGGTATCGTGCCGGATGCGACTCGTGCGCAAGCGACCCACCAATTTGCCATCGTGCCACTAACGACCACTGGAATCTGGGAATTTCTAACACATCTGTCTCTGCTTAAATTCCGCTCAGTTTAGGTTAGGTTTGGCGCCGTAAAATTAGAAGAGCTTACTTCCAAAGTGACATGTAGCAAAGGTTTTAAGTCGCAATAAGTCGTATATCTCATATTAACCGAGATCTAAGAACTAAGTTTATTTGGAAAGTCATGTAACTCCAACGGGTATTTATTTCCAATGTGTCTTATATCCACATTGACCAACCCGATGGTTCTCTGGACATCACGTGATATCCCGTGATAAATCAAGGCCATGGATAACTTTGAAGAATATGTAGAGCATCAGTTTGTTTTTCTTGTGTTTAAACCATTTAAATGTTCATAAATGCCACTCAAAGCGGAGGTCAATATCAATTTCCAATGGTAGGAGATTTTCAAAACACATTGTCAGGAAGTGCATAAAAGTAATGAATGAAATTACATCATATTCATAACCATATCTGAATGTAATTATACGAAGAAACAAAAACGCGATTTCTGAAGTTTTGCATTTCGTGGATTTACGTTACTTTGGAAATAAGATCATCAATTCTTCTCTCGAACAATGGGTCTCATGGGCACTGTAAGCTATTAGCAGAGTCGCTACAGCCACGATCTTTACTGGCTCGCATCCGGCACGGACGTACTCGGCACGTATAGTAGGCCTATATGAAGGCACTGTTCATAGCTGCTCTTGTTACTCTATTCATATAAAACGCGGACTCTCTGGTTAAGATGCTAACACGCGGACAAACTTATGAAAAGCTCAAAATGCTGGTTCTCTGGACATCACGTGATATCCCGTGATAAATCAAGGCCATGGATAACTTTGAAGAATATGTAGAGCATCAGTTTGTTTTTCTTGTGTTTAAACCATTTAAATGTTCATAAATGCCACTCAAAGCGGAGGTCAATATCAATTTCCAATGGTAGGAGATTTTCAAAACACATTGTCAGGAAGTGCATAAAAGTAATGAATGAAATTACATCATATTCATAACCATATCTGAATGTAATTATACGAAGAAACAAAAACGCGATTTCTGAAGTTTTGCATTTCGTGGATTTACGTTACTTTGGAAATAAGATCATCAATTCTTCTCTCGAACAATGGGTCTCATGGGCACTGTAAGCTATTAGCAGAGTCGCTACAGCCACGATCTTTACTGGCTCGCATCCGGCACGGACGTACTCGGCACGTATAGTAGGCCTATATGAAGGCACTGTTCATAGCTGCTCTTGTTACTCTATTCATATAAAACGCGGACTCTCTGGTTAAGATGCTAACACGCGGACAAACTTATGAAAAGCTCAAAATGCTGACGGATGAAAGGCGTGATATTTTCGTAACAAATCTGAAGGGTATTTACTCTTTGCCGGTTTGCGTCACGATTATCGTGTAACTAACAACTGCACCAAAAAATGACATCAAGAAGTTATAATTGATGCTGAATAAACCACCGGCTGTGAATTCGATCTTCAAAGACTCCAACTGACTTAGAAACAACTTGACTTCTTCACTCCTCTTCGTCCCTACCTCTTCTCCAATGAGTAACTCGTTCAGAATCGCTCTGGTCTCTGCCACACCGCAAGAAGTCGAGTTACAAGCTGTAGCACAAACTATGGTGTTGATGGAAATTCTCAGCAAGCGCAGGAAAGGGTACCATAGCGAATAATCTGAAGCAAGACTCATGATCAAGCAAACGTTCTGGAGGACACCAATGAAGTCTTTTGAAACTGATATTAGGATTAACAATCCAAATATTTTGTTTATAATAATACTTAAACGAAATAACTTTAAGTGTACTTTGCGATACATTCTAATGTTGGCCATGTCAAAGTTGCGTGCAATGTTACTAGTTTCAGTACTGTCCCTCAAGAATAACGTTGTTGATTTGGAAGTCGTAATACCGTCACTTTTGGGGAGTAGGCCACTTTTTGTGCCGAGTTTCACTGAGTAATTCAATTGTCTATTTAAGAATATGATCCCTTTTCCTAGAAGTAACACATGAATGATAAACTGAAAATATATAAAATTACACACAATATGTGCGAAAGACCTTAAGAGGAAAACGTAGGATTTCTCTACAGTTACATACACAACAATATATTCACAAACACAGCCAGTACTTATCAAAACCGTACCAGCTAGAACAAGGAGTGTTTCTCGACGAATCCTGAGGCAGTGTTTTTCAGTATATTGCCCTAAGGAGCGATAAATGTCCTCCATATTTTCGTAAAACTCAGACATGGGACCTACATGGCGTGTAGAGTGCAGTACAATGGCCAAGATAGCCAGAATATGTTCCGTAAGATACAATCCAATGTATGTCAATATGCGCACATAACTATACACTTCTGTACCACTTGCCAAATCTATAATCAAAATTATTGCAATGGTCACCAGGATAGTCAGTATTATTGCTGAATGACACAAGACATATGGCGACCGCTTAATCGCACTATCAGTCAGTTTGTACGGAGCAAGGCCCAGTATGGACAAACTCCAGAACAGGGGAGAGATGATCCGGACGAGGCTGCCTTGGACAGGTGCTGACATACTGAAGATTCTTCAAGTCCGGTCTTTGTCACTTCAAAGAAAAATTTAGCAAAATTACGAGCAAAGCTCTGGATCATTTCATTAACTTAATACTCCACTGGCCTTCCAGTTGAATAATGGTGCGTGCCTTTCACACGTCTACATCTATGGCAGCACTGTGTATGACGATCGAAGAACTTGCTAATTTAGCGAGTCTGCTCGAGATGACGTCTGTCTAATAATGATGACGGTCACTCAGTATAGCCAATAATAATGCTGTGATTTTCTTTCATCATATTTTCTGAAAAATATATAACTTTGAGCATTTTTTTCTTCATAATCCACTCTGCTCATCCACAGATCCCGATAGGTTTAGCCATTCTTTCAGGCAAATGGTCACAATAACGCTGATCCATTGTATTTTATGAATGGCCATTTCTAGAACAGATAACCAATGTAAAGTTTATGAAAATGTATTCAGTTAACCAAACGAGGCCTTTATTGCTTGGCACACGTCACACAGATGCGCAAGAGACCTGCGCTTGGTATCAGTGGAGCCCCATGCTTCTCACTCGCATAGCTGGCGAGCAGTTATTCAAATGCCTCTATTTCTGGACTCCTACTTAATGGATTCATATAAAATCTAGTGCAGGGAGCTTCAGGATGTCTGTACTTCAATACTGGGAAGTTTCATAACCAAAACATTATCTGGTTCATTTTATTCAAATCGAAACAAGCGATCAACAGATAAAAATGTTAAAATTATGGTAATATCCTCTGCAAGTGTAACTTATACTGTCTACCCTTTCAAAACGGCTTCCAAAATCTACTTTCTTATTGGCAGCAGCAAGATATAGAACTTGACGGCTCCGAACTGTGTCTGTCGCACTTTATGATGGAAACAATAACGATTCTGTCTAGAATTCAACAAACGAGATATATAGGTTTATCCACATTTTATATCAGCACCACCATAACGACGCAAGGCACGCCAACTACTTAGGGACTATTACGATGATTATTATCTTTACCGGAAGAGAAAATACCGTGTTCAGGCCATAAATTTAATTTTCTTTGACAGTTTTGTCCTTCAAGTGACAAGCCACAGTGCTAATAAAATTAAGTATTGATTTCATTTCATGCCCGCTCCGTGGTGTTGGGGTAGCGCATCTGCCTCTCACTCAGAGGCCCCAAGTTCGATTCCCGGCTCCATCAGGGATTTTAGAAATTGACGTGAGGGCTGGAACGGGGTGCACTCAGCCACGTAAGGACAATTGAGTAGCTGTCTGACAGTGAAGCTGAGTTCCAGTCACGAAAACCAAAATTAACGGCCGAAGGGACCTGATTTGCTGACCATGCGTCACCCCAATATCTGCAGGCCAAATGGCTGGGCAGTGGTCGCTTGGTAGGATTAGACCCTTCATGGGCTGTAGTTCCGGGAGTTATATATTATTTTCCGTCTTAGAGATTCTTGCCTGAGAGTTGAGGACAATGGTGGATCTAGAGGAAACTAAAGTGGCTTAGAGACTCTTGTCTGAGAGTTGGGGACACTGGTGGATCCAGGGGGAACTAAAGTGGCTTAGATTCAAAATATATAGTGTTTCAAAATATTGATTCTTGTAAATCGAGATCATTTATATAAGGATATTGTTCCATCCTTGTTTCAAACCATTAGGGGTCAGTTTTTATGCGTGTTAAAATTAACATCATGGAAATTGTAGTTAATTAGTTAATTACATTTATTTACAATCCATCCAAGAGTGTGTGTCCATCTTTATTAAAACTCAGGATCTTTTACGTTTATGCCGTGTCTTATGCGGGGTTTCACCTAGTGTACCCATGGTACTTGTGTTGACTGGCGTCGAACCTGATGCTCCAGAGAAGAAAAATCACGCATAGGATTTTTCGGGGTATCGAACCAAACGTCTTTTGAGGGGGAAAACCTCGTGGTAACCAAGAACCACATAATATAAGATTATTCATGAAATTTCAGCTTAATTCCAGATTGTGTACAGGAATTATAAGCAATTTTGTAAAGTAAAAGATCTCCATACCACTGTAAGATACAGTATTGGAACTAGAAAGCACAGTTTCGAAGCAAGGTTGACATTTGACAAATTAGTAAAGTCAAAGAAGGCGTGTCAGATGGCGCCTACGGAATACTTATGTTTGCAAGGGGGAGCCAGGACAGAGACTAATTGCTCTGGGATTCACCAAGACATAAGGAAGAAAGAATGGAAGGGGAAAGACGCCGTATGAAATTAATTGATTACATCAAAACCAGGCATCCCAGAGAGGTGAGATCAACACCAACATGAATATAACCCGAAGAGAATAACTATAAGCCCAAGAAGTATGCTTGTTGGAGCAGATTAAGCATTTCACAGACGGAGAACCTATGAATGCGGATGCTTGACCATTGGAGTAATACGCTGCAGGGGAATCCCCAGGGGAGAGTGCCCACGCCGTCACCAAGATCAATTAATATTTATTAATTGTACGATTAAATCACAGGCACGAGACTGGAAATGGAACCTACGTGAGAAATTGGACCAGATGGAGGCAGTTATAGCTCTCCAAGCTGCAGTTTTAAAGGAAGGGTAGGTCCGTGAAGTTGAGTGAACTATGTTGCGAGAAAGCCTTAAATAGAGCATGAAGCCATGAAGAAGTCAGTTGACTCGGAGCACTCATACGGGGGAGATGCTATCCGTCTGCTCAGAAATATAAACAAAGACCACGCAATTACAAGTGTAGAATGTTATACAAAGTTAACATGAAGGAATTAGACCGCACAGTTATGAGTAATGTTCAAGTGCGTACAGGAACATTTTATGTGTAAGGTTTATAGAAGTATTTCAGTTAGGAAAATGTTCGTCAGTACTGGACTGATTGGACGAGATAACGAGTGCGTAGACGCCGTAACAATAAACGCCAAATAAAGCTGAGACTTATCAAGCCGCGCAGTATAGAATAAAGTGGTATTGAACAGTAAATTACACCGTCAAGTTGGTAGTATGATAAAGCGCGCAAGTCATGTTCTAGTAATCAACAATGGTCACACTATATTCATTAATATAGGTCATGGGAATGGAACCAGGTCACAGTTATTGTGATATTATTGCCACTACAGACAAAGACACTGAGTAGAAGGGGGAATGCACACTAGCAGCCTTTGGAACGAGGATTAGCCAGGATCGCGGTTTATAGAGACTTGCATTGGAGTTTGATGTCAGAAATCGCGTCACCTGCAGCTCTGTTATTGCGAAATTGTGAAGTGTATGAAACATATCGTGTGAAAAGTGTTTGTAATATAAATAAGTGTATGTCAGTGTTAAAAATAATGTATTGTGTGATGAAATGTAGCAGGAAAATGTGTAAACACGGTAAATTGAAAATGTGTCATACCGAAGTGAAAAGTGTATTGTGTCAACTAAAGGAATGCGACATATCCATCATGATGCGTCTGTAAGCAACACGATGGTGGGCATAAGGTGGTATCATAAGAGTCGACCACCAGAGCAATGTAAGTACAAGTTCCCATAATATCATGTAGAAGCTAGCGATACGATACGTCTAAGTCAAAAGTCAAGTAAAAATAGGTATTGTGAAGTAATATTTATACGAGCTAGCATTCCTTGTATTTGATGTAGAAATATTTGCCATTTGTGAATGAGTTGGCTTACAGTTGTTGAGGCGTAACACCAAAGAAAGTCTAATATTAAAGGTAAACAATAACTTTATAAGCAAGAGTCGAAAGTAATAAAATATCCAACATGTTTGCATGAAGTGATAAAAGTTGCATCAGATCCCAGGTAATTACAAAGGTAAAAATTATATGTAAGAATGATATCATAATGTGTCAGTAATTAAAGTTATACGTGATAGAGGTAATAAGTGAAACTATTGTAATGTAATGCCAGTAAACCAAATACCAGTAAGGATAAGTAATGAGAGAAAATCAGTAAACACGCCATATAAAAGGGAAACTAAAAATGTCATATGATCTGCGGTATGCCAACAGAGCTAGCATTTGTACTGCGGATATGCGAGCAGTTTAAGAGTAAAATCAAGATGATTAAGTTAATTAATGCAAGGAACGTTTCTAGGACAATTGTCAGGACCATACAGGCTATTCTACGAAGGTTTGTATTGTTGTATCGCCATAGGGCATACCATTGTATTATGATAGCGGGTGGAGACAGACAGGTGTCTGGGCTACCATACCAGCTTCATGGGGGCAATTGAAGATTAACGTGTGCCAACTCAATTAGCTACTCCATTGTATTGATCCGCACTGTGATGCGAGAATCTATTTGTACGGAAGGGTCGAGGACGCCTTACCGAGACTTCATGTGTGACAGTGACGAGCAGTAAGTCTACTAAACCACGCCATAAAAAGCCGTATGCAGTCACCAGGACATTTGTGCCTAGTATAACCATTCCTTTGCTATACTAAGTTATTGAGCTATTGAAGCCAATTAATGTTACCCTATCGATAGGAAGTAAATATTTGGACATCCAGTTCATATGATGAATAGTTTCGCCTTAATCTAAACAGAATCAGAGTGAGAATTGTGAAGTATGATTGGTGTGTATGAATAAGTAATGAGACAGCTGGAAAAGGGACTGGACGGTGAGAGCTGTGCCACACCGCAGGGGTCCTTGGCGACCCGAGCTATTGAGCTATTGTATTCACTGAAGGGTGGTAGGTTTATGACCGACCCTATAATAAAAGTATACTGGAGACTGCGATATCATGGTCTGGCATATTAATTAATAAGAAATTGTTTATTTTGGCTACAGAAATGAATTCTTAGCATATAAGCATGTCATATCCGTCTTTTAATTGTTGAAATCAAGTGGTATTTAGCAAAGTTAGCTGTTCTGGACACTAACTGCGCTAAGAGTGACTGACACATTATCTGAAGTTAAACCCCAGTTTTGAGATGCATATTTTCACATGGGTACCGTGAATGTGGATTTGATGCAAACTAACTATAAATCAACTTATATCTTCAACGACTTAGAGACGTATTGTATCGTTACAGCGAACTAGCATTGTTTTTGTAGACTAGGAATGTACTGTTGTTAGCGTTTATGGGGAAAGCGGACGAATGACACAATACACAGAAATTAAAGTACATTGTTGTACAAGTAACCTATCGCAACAATGGCTAACGCATTGTTGACACATGAAATAAAGTAAATATTCCATATGCACTGTGGATAGTCAAGCAAATTGTTACGTGCAAGAGCCCGTCCCAACGTTTCAAACATGTATCTACCCCTGGATGGAATTCATGACATTTTGAATCGACCGCCTGGTGACTTGATCCCATTTGTGAACACGAGATGGCACCTGCTGTCGGACTTCGGGATTCCTTCAAATGGTTCCTTCGTCTCCGCTAGAATGCGTTAGTTGTGGCTTATTAAACTCTTCCCTTTTCGTTGCATAATTGATGGCAATTATATTCCACGTCATAAACAAAAGAATATATTTACTTCATGATACCGCCAAAATTGTTACTTAATTATGACATTGTTGATTGAGGTGTCAAGCCTTGATTGGACGATGAATATTTACATGAATGCAGTTCGGTATCTGACGCGGAATTCTCCGCCATCTTGTGGAGTTCATGGTCTGTCGTCTTGAAAACAACAAGCCAGCTGGTTGGAACAGTATCTATCCGTTGTGCTAGGGGAGCCTTGGCCCCTAGCTTTTACCAAAAATGAATACAAATTCAAGAAAAAGGAAACGCCTGTGCTACATAAGGATTTAATTTCATCGTTCCGCCGTGAAGAGGAAATATGCAAAGTAAATCGCATCTGGATACATCAGGAGTGCTTGTGACATCAAAACGGCGCATGGGCGTGTTAGCCATTTTTAAGGCAATCAAGTGCCAGATTATATTTTATTTATATTGTGTGTTAATTATTTTATTTTCATTGTGTCTCCGATGAGAAGGATGTAAGGTACGTTGAATTATACATTTTTATTTATTATTGTTATGGAGCTCCGATATCGTCTTATAGTAATGTTTTAATTCTGTACCTTATTTTGTTTTATAGGCCTAATATTTCTGTTTGTCAACGTTACCTTATATATAAAAAAAAGTTTTAGTTTTCTTCGTACCTTCTGGAGACACATTTCTAAGGTTATTTTACGTTTTAAATTATTATTTATTTTCCTTTGGCAATCTTGGGATTGGCATATTATTTATCTGATTTAAGATACGTGGCTCCTCCCTCTTGTTAATAGTGTTTAGACGTAATTGTTTTCCTCCGTTCTTTTCTTTCTGCTGTTTTTAAAATTTAGTTTTGCTAAATTGTTTGCCGTAATTCGATCGGGCATGCGGTCTCCTGTTTTTTGTGGCCATGTTTGTTTTTTTGTTTTTGTCGGAGTGCATTCTGGTCTCGGGGTCAGTCTCTTGGCGCCGACCGCGAAGCTCTAACGTGTTGTGGTGTTAGCTTAATATTTTTTAATTTAATCTTGTTGGTTTAACTTTGTGTTTTTGGTAAATGTTCCTGTGTTTTTCTCCGTCATGCAAATTTTGAATTATTTTCTGATCCTATTTTATTTGGTTAATTTTAATTTTTAATTTCTCGTTTCATCGTGGCCCAGATCTCCGCATGTCAGATCGGTATTGCATTCCCTTGTAAATTATCAAGCCCTTTCTCATTTAATCATGCCTGTAATTTTATGTTAATTTTTGGGCTTTATAACATTTTAATTTTTAATTTAATTCTTGTCTTTTTTTTTTGCTTTGCAAGCAAGCATGTTCTGTTTCTGGTGGAGGTGCTCCTTTAAATTTTAACATTAAATTTTTATTTTCATTTTTTAGCAACTGTTGTGGCATTATTTCATCGACAGCAGTTCTGTCGGTTATTGGGGGGTGTCTGTAGAATAGCCTGTGCGTTCCCCTTCTCCATTTTCCTTCCAACCCTTTTGGAGCTCTTCTGTTGGGACATGTCATCTGGAGGTGATTTTGCAGTGGAAGCGACGCGGACCCCTAAATAAAGGTAAGTAGGCCACCCACGCTAGCCGTCCACGGGTGGCACAAATAATTACTGTAACGTAACTAATATGGAAGTGCTATTTGTGTAAAAGCTTGCCACGGTGGGTGAGTGGATAGCGTGTCGGTCTACTAACCCCAAGATTGCAGGTTCGCCCCTGGCCGTGGTAAGTGATTTTTGAAAGGCAGCAAAAATACGATACGCATGTCATACGATGTTGGCATGTCAAAGAACCCATTTGAATTCAGTAGGCCGAGTTCATAATGGCAAAATTAATCTCGGGAGTTTCCGCCAACACAAAGTTCCTCATTTCTCTACTAGAAAGCGCTATAATGTTCAAGGAGCTTAGATATCTATTATCTAACCTCCTTGACTTTCATAGTGATTCATGGAACCACGAAATTCGACATGCAAGCTACCCTCTGGGTGTCAAATTACAAAGCTTGCACCCGGCACCGAGGCCATACGATATTGTTGTTGTATTTGTGTAAAATATTTATGTCATGTTTATTTGATTCATTTTGATGATTATTTTATTGTTTAAGAGTGTGCATAAAATACGAACATTTGTCAGATGACAAGAAAGTGCATTCCCAGAATGGAATAGATTTTGTGAAGTTCAGAGTAGGGTGTATTGAGACACCAGTGATAGACTCATAGACTCACAAGAAGAGATGTGGCAGTATGCCTGGTGAGATCGGTTCATAATCTCAGCTTCGGACCACAGATGATGTAGAATACTTTCATTGTCCCTTTTGCCATTATCATCTGTGCGATCCAAAGTGATTTTTTTTGTTTGTGGGGTAATTTAAATGTAACTGGATGTTGTAATTGTTGTATGATAAGCCATGATTTAAAATTAAATAGTATTTTTAGGAAGTTGTTTACCCTTTCTTGTAGAGTAGTACCTGGTATCATTCGGATCCTGAATATGTGTTTGCACTGTGGGGAGACGCACCACACCCTGAAAGGACAGAGCCAGTCGGGATGTGAACACATGTTCTCCACATGACGTCATATGGGTACATGGGTCGACGTTATGTACTGGGATCTGAACTGCTCGGACTACTAAGACGGCCGATATAATCATGGATAGAAGTAATCATTGTAGAAGCTTATAGGGGAAATATAGGGAAAGGCCGCATCCCATAGCCGATATAATTCTCATGCTCATAAATAAATTTTGATAAGACCCATCTTTTAAAATGTTATGGCTCAAGCAACGTGGCCGGTATTAATTCATTATGGAATCGCCTGCGTGAGTGCAATATAAGCTACTTTGGCATTGCATAACCTTGTCCCGTATTACCTCTAAATTATCATGGCATGGCCCAGCGTGGGGCATTCGGCAATAAAAACCACTCCCTGGACGGTTTTTACTAATAAGTCAGAACTTGGCCGATGTCTTGCAATGGGGCAGCCATCCTCCTTATAAATTATCATGGCGCCCAAGAGCGTGGGGATTATGGGATTCATTAAACCCCATAAGATAGCATGGTTTTCATGGGGAAAACCATAGAAATTAATTTTGTCGAATTTTGAGGAACGAAATTGTGAGCCTATTTTAATGCATTGTCAGACGATAAGAGGTAATACGGGTACCAGCCTCTATACCTAATACTTATTCATGTTCATATGTGCACTATATTAATAACAATACATTCTGCGTAACAAACTGGAATCCGCTTTCCAAAATAACGCAGCCTTATGATGCCATAAAAGCCCACCAGTATTCTCAAGATAAATTGACAAAATGTCGAGTACGGAGGAGATACTTGAGTGTATCAGGGGACTAAGGGAGCATTTTGATGCTTCAATCGCAGAGAACAAAGAGAATGCCAAGGCATTCCAGGCCGAAATAAGCCAAAAGTTGGCTGACAATCAAGCTGAAGTTAAAGACATAGGGTTAAAGTTGGCTGATGTAAACTTACAGTTAGAAGCTAATCAAATTGAGATGAAAGCTAATCAATCTGAGGTTAAAGCTAATCAAGCTGAGGTTAAGCTGCAATTAGAAAATGTTAAAACTTCCATTAAGGAAGTGGTTATTGATAATGTCACTAGCGTAATCGCAGAGATGCAGCTGGCGAACGATAAGCGTTTCGAATCTATCGAACTAAAACTCGAGAGTAATTTGCAGGCGTGCAAACAGTCTCAACACGAAATTAACGAGAGATTAGATTTAATGGCATCCGAGCTTAAAGACATACAGAACCAAAGCACTACGAACACTGAACGTCAACAGGAACAGTTTAATACATTCACTAATACTGTAGACCAGAGAATCGAGGAAAGCGAAGCTAAATGGAGCGAAAAATTAGCAGGCTACGCAAGGACCGTGGATGGAGAATTGCGAAAACAGGATAAGAATATCCTAGAACAATGCCACGAAATCGCAGAGATAAAGAATATCGTGGTAGAGAATAAAGAGATAGTAGGAAATATTAAGGTACAAGTCAGTAAAGTCAATAAAGAAGCGGACCAGACTAGAAGCGACTTGGCCGTCATTCATAAGAAACAAGAAGAAAATCGGGACGACATTAAGAAAAAGCAGACAGAAATCTCGAAGGTACAAGGGAATGTGCAGAAAGAAATAACAGGATTAAAAGGAGAATTAGAGATCAGAGAAGGATTAAAGAATGAAGCTAATGAAAATACGCTAACCGTGTTGAAAGAAGATTTAGCTGGGGAAATCGCTCATATAAAGGAAAGCCCCAGGGACGATAAAGAGAAAATCTTCAAAATAGCGAATGAAAATAAAGGCCGTTTGAGGAAAATAGAACAGGAAGTTTTAGCACGGATGGAAAGAGCCGAAAATAAGAATAACCAAATGGAGACGAGGATGATTGCGCAAGAAGAAAATGCATTAAGGAATCCTAGATCCAATGAAGGAAGCATAGGCGAGACGCAGAGGAACAGATGGGTGGAGTTCGAAACCCAGCCCGCAATAAGAAATCCTGTACAGCCAAATGAGAGTCCGTATTTGACGCCAGGTGTACCTATGGCCATGTCAACTCCTAATGAAAATAATGCTCAAAATCAAATAATCACGGTTATAAAAGCTAATGAGGAAAGACCACGAAAATTTTCGGGAAATCAATCCACGATGACACCGAAGTACTGGTTACAGGAGGTTACTGAATACCTGAATGATACGAAAGTTCCGCCAGAACGTAGGCTAAGAGCAATAGAAAAAAGGCCTCTCGGCACGCCGGAAGGCGGAGGTAGATTTCACCGGTCATGCCTGGGAATAGGCGAAAATAGGCAGAATATGCAGGTTTTCGTAGAAGGATCAGACCTCATTTATTGCGAGAAAGTATTTTATAATCGGAGCTTAATTAACTTTGCTTTTCGTCATTTTAGGCATATATTAATCATTTTATTGTCTTAAGGGGACGGTAACATTCTTGTCATTTGGGGTCCATTTTTATACTTGTGGTCACACTGTTCTTATGCAAGGTTTCGACACTGATGTGTAACTATCTAACGGTCTGTTACTTGTTCACGCAAAATTTTATCTCCCGCAGAGATTTTGGTTGGTTCCTCAGTTTAGTGGCTGCGAATACGCGGTCATATAACTCCGTGTACTTGGGGTGAGTGTAGAATCTGTCTGACAAACGGTGTGAATTGTGATGGCTGTATTAGTCTGTAATTGAGGTAAGGACTGCAGACGGTCAATTTCAAGCAATAGTTCCTAATGTTGCTAACAAATACTACCGTCAACGACACATAGCTGTGAACTTGGCTACTAGATGCCACCGCAACCAACAACACGCAACGAACGTTGGAACTTCCCCTGCAAAGAAAGCATACTGAGGGATTTTTAGCGCTCTTAGAAAATCCGACGACTTCGGCCGGCTTTGAACCCGCGACCTTGGGCATAGAAGTTCAGCATGCTACCAGTTAAGTCACCTAAGCCGCTTTACACTTAGTCAGATAGAAAACTGAATGTGATCTCGTGCAAGTGCGTTGTCATGGCAACCTCTGATGGTTCTTGGCATTTTCCTATAATTCCGAAATCATTTTTCTCATCCCTTGGCGTAATGGTGGGTCATATCAAAAATTCTTTCAGACAAAAGTTTTAGATAATTATTAGGGGAATATTGTCCATTTTGTACGGTTTTGATAATGTGCCTTTTTCCCACCCCCTTTGTCAATGGTTGGTGCTATCAAAAAACCTTTCAAACATAAATTGTTGAGCCTTATCCGACACATAGTATGAACTTTGAATGGATTCGATATTTCAAATATTAAGAGAGTTATAGCGATATTTCACTTTTTCGAAAAAAAAAAGCCCCCCATTTTCACCCCCGTCGACCGATTGTACCCATTAACGAATTCTACCGAGATTTTATAGGGATACATATTATGTAAAAATTTCAAAGTGATTGGTGCAAAATTGCGGTATTTATCGTGTCCACAAGAAAGTGGTATATATATAGAGATAGATACATATATACATAAATTATATATAAACTTTTGAACTGACGGTGGTTTTGGGGTCTAGGGGATGTGAAACGCGAAGATATGTCAAAATTTTCCAGAAGTCGAAACATGGTACCCATTGCAATAGTTAGCTTTCTAAAGAAATCTACCTAAAACTCACTGAAGGAGAATGCGCACTCTGGTTTAGGAGTTTCCGCTATACATTTGATACGGTAGAAGAATTTCGCCAGGCGTTTCTCAGGCGTTACTGGGATTCATCCGTGCAACAGAACTTGAGGTTGGATATATACTCAAGACGTTACAGTACGAATAATCCAACAAAGTACGCGGAGTTCTTCGTACAACAGATTTGTCGTTTCCGTGAGCTTGATCAAGCCCCGTCAGATCATGATCTCTGTGTAGCCATCGCAAAGCAGTTGCCATGCGAAGTGCAAAGGTTGCTATATCAGCGAATGCGAAAACAGCTTTTGAAATGGAAGCAGTTTTAAGGCAGTTGGACTTAACAACATCACATAACATGAGGCAGGGCAGAAGCACAGAACAAGTTCAAGTGGCAGACACACAAATTGAACCAATTAAAGCCCCTAGTAAAAGTAACAAGTCTACAAGCACGGAAATAATAAATTCGAACTGGCACCCAGCGGAGAACGAAGAAAGAAGGAGAGAGCAGGTATACCGAGGGAATTCCAACCGGGATACACAAGGACGAAGGCCCTGGGAGCAGTACGGATCGAGAGGACGACCGTACAATAACAGAAGAGGGTATGGCCGTCAAAGAAATGATAAACAATGGAGAGGCCAAGAACAAAGCCGAAGCTTTGATGACGAGGTAGAAGAAAGATACCACGCCTCATTAAGGTACAAGGAGGAAAGAGATAACGAAAGCAGACCATCTCAAGTGAAGTGGGATGAGGCAATAAGGAACAGGAAATCGCCTGGTGTTTATAACAATAACGACGGAGCGAAAAGCCTGGAATTGCAGCAGCATGAAGAAGATAGAAGGCGCGCTGGAAAAGGCAGTGCCAAAGAAAAAAAAAACGAAATTAACAGGCCAACATGTAAGCCGAACCACAGGATGGAATGCAGTCGATATTGTCAACTGGATCGCCAAGCCTGAAGAACTTATTGAAGAGACAGAAGAAGGACAAACTATTGTAAGGAGGGAATTACCCATTATCCTTGTGGAAATTGCAGGCATGAAAATACGTAGTCTGGTGGACACGGGTTCGACGGTATGCTTAATAACTCAAGCACTGTTAAACGAAATTGAGAGCAAGGATCATGTCTTGAAAATACCTATTTCAAGCGTAAAAATAAAAGGCATTATACCTGATAAAATGATGATTTGTAAATACCTGGTCTTCTTGGATTTAAAAATAGGAAATTCTATGTTCTCTCAGAGTTTCTTGTTAGTAAACAGACTCCCATATAATATGATTAATGGCTCGTATTTCATTAGAGAGAATAAAGTTGTGATCGATTTTTTTTTTTCGTGTGGTCTCCTCGGAGACCTAGTGCAGGTCTTTCTATTCGACGCCCATAGGCGACCTGCGCGTCGGAATGAGAGATGGAATTGATTATGGTGAATGAAATTGGAGAAGGATGTGGAAGGAAGCGGCCATGGCCTGTCAGAAGGTACCGTCCCAGCATTTTCCTGGTGTTGAAAATGGGAAACCACGGAAAACCATTTCAAGGACGGCCGACGGTGGGGCTCGAACCCACGTGTCTACCGAGTCAGCAGAGAGCTTGGCCCCATTACCTAACACTGCGCTTTAGCCAGCGTAGTCACTACTGTCGGTTGTGATCGACTTATCGCAGGACATTGTAATGTTCCGTGCGGAAAATGAAGCCACAGATATGCAGATATCATTGAAACAGAATGACATGAGGCCAGAAGAAAACGTATGGCATGCATACGAAGAAAAGACCGGAGAAGGAATGTTAGCCACTGAATTCATTGAAGAACAGTTGGTAACGCTAGCTGCGGATCTGGAAAAGGAATTGGAACCTGAATTCGGCACATGTTTAGAAGAGAAATTAACGGAAGCTAAGATAGGCCCAGAGCACAAAGAGGTATTAAGAAATTTGTTAGCTGAGCGGAAAGAAGTCTTCGATTCGAGACCCGGAAAGATCAAGAACTTCCAGTATGCGATCCAAGTCAATGATTGGACGCCATTTAAGCAGAAACCCTATCCTGTAGCTCAGAAACATTACCCTAAAGTCAAAGAAGCCATTCAAGAAATGTTGGAGGCGGGCGTTATTGCTAAGACAACAACACCATATCTTAGTCCTCTGGTGGTAGTACCGAAACCAGACGGCAGCGTCAGAGTATGTTTGGACCTGCGAAATTTGAATATCAGAGTTATACCAGAATTCGACCAGGTGCCGCCAATTAAGGAAATTCTCAGGCAATTCAAAGGAAAGACCATCTTTTCAAATCTTGACATTACAGCAAGCTTTCACAATATTGAGGTGGAAAGTAAAACAAGTCTATTGACTGAATTTATTTTTGACCAACACACGTATTCATTTTTACGATTGCCATTTGGTCTTAAAACAGCAGGCTCAGCCTTAATAAGAGCATTAGACCGGAACTTATCCGAAGAGGTCAAAGCTAAAACCATAAGATACGTGGATGACATTCTGCTCACGTCTGAGACGGTAGAGGAACACTTGAAAGATTTGCAGAAATTATTAGATGACCTGAGGGAAGCAAACTTCAAGGTTAATCTAAAGAAATCCAACTTTTGTCAGCGGGAAGTCAAATTCCTAGGTCACATTGTGGATGCACACGGAAGGCCTAATCCTGGAAAGTTGGAGGTCATTAAGAATTTTCCTAGACCGACGAAGGTAAAGAACGTCTGGCAGTACCTCGGCGTAATTGGATTCTTCTCGAGCCATTGCCCAAATTATACCGCAACAGTAGCACCACTGCAAGATCTCTTGAAGAAAGGCGGTAGGTGTCTCTGGACTGAGGACTGTGAGAAAGCCTTCGTGGAGTCGAAGAGGATGCTTATGGACTACGTGAAATTAGGATTAGTTTTTCATACAGACGGATGCGTCATTGATAGGCATTGGTGCGATGTTTCATCAAGAAAACGTTGACAGACCCGATGAGAAAATTTTTATTGCTTTTATAAGCAGGAGGCTAAAGCCCCATGAGAAAAACTACACGATTACTGAACTTGAACTTCTCGCAATACTATATGCCTGTCAGTGTTGGAGGAAGGTCGTGTATGGGTTTGAAATTATA
Organism: Meconema thalassinum; assembly: GCA_946902985.2. NCBI lineage: Eukaryota > Metazoa > Arthropoda > Insecta > Orthoptera > Tettigoniidae > Meconema > Meconema thalassinum. The sequence goes on from OX336391.1 coordinate 224,793,740, forward strand.
TTGAGGACAGACCATAAAGCACTGACGTTCTTGTTAAAGACTGATCTGTCTAGTCAGAGATTAACAAGATGGTCCCTCTTTATCCAACAATTTAATGTCAAAATTGAGTACTGTCCTGGTAAGGAAAATGTGATCCCGGACTTACTGAGCAGATATCCAGCAGCCATGGGAGAAGAGGAAATTCTAGCGGTGGAGATTGAGGACCGTGATAAAAGAACCCTGGATCAGCTGAGGAACATCACCGAGATTCAACGTCAAGACCCCTGGATACGGGTAATGATCGACTACTTCGAGGGAAAGCTTGTAAGGGACACACCGAGATAGTTGGAGGCCGGGTCCTTGTCAACGGATTACCTGTGGTATAATCAGATGTTGCACAAATGGAGTGATGCAGAACACACTTGTCCAAGAATAGTCATTCCACCGGCACTGCAGAGAAAACTTGTATGGTTAGCGCACAGAGCGTTTGGTCACCCTGGAGTAGATAAAAACCTTACTCTACTAAAAGAAGCATTTATATGGCCAAAAATGAGGGAGACTGTGAGGAACACCATAAGGACCTGTGATATATGCCAACAAGTGAAACCCAACTCGTATTTAATGAAGCAAAGACCTAAACCACTATTGCCAGAAAAACCTTGCCAATTGATGAGTATAGACAACTTCGGACCTCTTCCGAGGGCTAGAAGGGGTAACAAGCATATATTTGTAGCAATGGATGCTTTTTCAAAGATGGTAGTACTGTGTCCTATACAGAAAACCAGTACAAAGCAAGTACTCAAGAGATTGAAGGAACGAGTTATTCCAATCTTGGGGAAACCGCAAAAACTACTATCAGACCATGGAAGCTGTTTTACCAGTATAGATTATCGCAGGGAGATGCAAAATTTAGGAATCAAGTATATCTTGTCCACCATAAGACATCCAGAGTCGAATTTAGTTGAGAGGGTCATGAGAGAATTACAGAAGTACATGAAGATATACTGCTCGGAAGAAAACTGGAGATGGATTGATGTGTTAGATATTATTGAGTATTGTATTAACAATACAGTCCATGAAGCTACAGGACAGGTATCCGTAAAACTACTTCTGGACCAAGAACCAGAGAGACCTTGGAACGGAGTGATACAAACACCTGTAGACGCGCAACCTTCGCGCGAGTTGAGGATTCAGCGAACCTTCGAGTACTTCAAAGCGCAAGCGGAGAGACGACAGCGAAGGAATCGCGGCAAGAGATACCATAGACCACTACCCGTTGGAGAGTGGGTACTTTTGAAGAAACCAGCAAGTTCTGATCCAGAAAGCAGGATATACAAAAAGTTCATTCCAAATTACATGGGGTCCTATATCATCATTAAAGACCTACAGAACAATGCCTATCGAGTGAAACACAAGGAAAATGGAAACGAAGTAATTATGAATGCCGCAAACTTAAAATTATATTACCGTCCGGAAGAATGTGAAGAACAAGAAGAAGCCGCACACACTCAAGTGAACGGGGCAGTCATGTACGCACAGACAGAGAGGCAAGAGAGTCCACCCCACTGTTATGGAGGCAACTCTAAAGAAGAGCGTGCCCAGCGAGGAGAAAGTGAGAAGCAGTGCGACTGTGGCTTGCCTGAAATTTATGACCAGCTCGTTGAGGCAGCAGAAGAGCTCAACAGTATGAATACAATCCTCAAACAAGAGAACGCATTCATGAGAGACAGCCTTGAGACACAGCAGAAGGCAAAGAACAGCAGACTGCCAGACGGAGTCACCGACCGCTTATTGTAAACACTGAGAGAGAGGTCGAGCGCAGTCAGCAATTGGTTAAAAGAAATTCACTTGTCTATTGATTTTTTTAAAATTTTGCTGGGGACATAATGTACCCATGGTACTTGTGCTGACTGGCGTCGAACCTGATGCTCCAGACAAGAAAAATCACGCATAGGATTTTTCGGGGTATCGAACCAAACGTCTTTTGAGGGGGAAAACCTCGTGGTAACCAAGAACCACATAATATAAGATTATTCATGAAATTTCAGCTTAATTCCAGATTGTGTACAGGAATTATAAGCAATTTTGTAAAGTAAATATCTCCATACCACTGTAAGATACAATATTGGAACTAGAAAGCACAGTTTCGAAGCAAGGTTGACATTTGACAAATTAGTAAAGTCAAAGAAGGCGTGTCAGATGGCGCCTACGGACTACTTATGTCTGCAAGGGGGAGCCAGGACAGAGACTAATTGCTCTGGGATTCACCAAGACATAAGGAAGAAAGAATGGAAGGGGAAAGACGCCGTATGAAATTAATTGATTACATCAAAACCAGGCATCCCAGAGAGGTGAGATCAACACCAACATGAATATAATCCGAAGAGAATAACTATAAGCCCAAGAAGTATGCTTATTGGAGCAGATTAAGCATTTCACAGACGGAGAACCTATGAATGCGGATGCTTGACCATTGGAGTAATATGCCGCAGGGGAATCCCCAGGGGAGCGTGCCCACGCCGTCACCAAGATCAATTAATATTTATTAATTGTACGATCAAATCACAGGCACGAGACTGGAAATGGAACCTACGTGAGAATTTGGACCAGATGGAGGCAGTTATAGCTCTCCAAGCTGCAGTTTTAAAGGAAGGGTCGGCCCGTGAAGTTCAGTGAACTATGTTGCGAGAAGAAAGCCTTAAATAGAGCATGAAGCCATGAAGAAGTCAGTTGACTCGGAGCACTCTTACGGGGGAGATGCTATCCGTCTGCTCACAAATATAAACAAAGACCGCGCAACTACAAGTGTAGAATGTTACACAAAGTTAAAATGAAGGAATTAGACAGCGCAGTTATGAGTAATGTACAAGTGCGTACAGGAACATTTTATGTGTAAGGTTTATAGAAGTATTTCAGTTAGGAAAATGTTTGTCAGTACTGGACTGATTGGACGAGATTACGAGTGCGAAGACGCCGTAACAATAAACGCCAAGTAAAGCTGAGACTTATCAAGCCACGCAGTATAGAATAAAGTGGTATTGAACAGTAAATTACACCGTCAAGTTGGTAGTATGATAAAGCGCGCAAGTCATGATCTAGTAATCAACAATGGTCACACTATATTCATTAATATAGGTCATGGGAATGGAACCAGGTCACAGTTATTGTGATATTATTGCCACTACAGACAAAGACACTGAGTAGAAGGGGGAATGCACACTAGCAGCCTTTGGAACGAGGATTAGCCAGGATCGTGGTTTATAGAGACTTGCATTGGATTTTGATGTCAGAAATCGCGTCACCTGCAGCTCTGTTATTGCGAAATTGTGAAGTGTATGAAACATATCGTGTGAAAAGTGTTTGTAATATAAATAAGTGTATGTCAGTGTTAAAAATAATGTATTGTGTGATGAAATGTAGCAGGAAAATGTGTAAACACGGTAAATTGAAAATGTGTCTTACCGAAGTGAAAAGTGTATTGTGTCAACTAAAGGAATACGACATATCCATCATGATGCGTCTGTAAGCAACACGATGGTGGGCATAAGGTGGTATCATATGAGTCGACCAGCAGAGCAATGTAAGTACAAGTTCCCATAATATCATGTAGAAGCTAGCGATACGATACGTCTAAGTCAAAAGTCAAGTAAAAATAGGTATTGTGAAGTAATATTTATACGAGCTAGCATTCCTTGTATTTGATGTAGAAATATTTGCCATTTGTGAATGAGTTGGCTTACAGTTGTTGAGGCGTAACACCAAAGAAAGTCTAATATTAAAGGTAAACAATAACTTTATAAGCAAGAGTCGAAAGTAATAAAATATCCAACATGTTTGCATGAAGTGATAAAAGTTGCATCAGATCCCAGGTAATTACAAAGGTAAAAATTATATGTAAGAATGATATCATAATGTGTCAGTAATTAAAGTTATACGTGATAGAGGTAATAAGTGAAACTATTGTAATGTAATGCCAGTAAACCAAATACCAGTAAGGATAAGTAATGAGAGAAAATCAGTAAACACGCCATATAAAAGGGAAACTAAAAATGTCATATGATCTGCGGTATGCCAACAGAGCTAGCATTTGTACTGCGGATATGCGAGCAGTTTAAGAGTAAAATCAAGATGATTAAGTTAATTAATGCAAGGAACGTTTCTAGGACAATTGTCAGGACCATACAGGCTATTCTACGAAGGTTTGTATTGTTGTATCGCCATAGGGCATACCATTGTATTATGATAGCGGGTGGAGACAGACAGGTGTCTGGGCTACCATACCAGCTTCATGGGGGCAATTGAGGATTAACGTGTGCTAATTCAATTAGCTACTCCATTGTATTGATCCGCACTGTGATGCGAGAATCTATTTGTACGGAAGGGTCGAGGACGCCTCACCGAGACTTCATGTGTGACAGTGGCGAGCAGTAAGTCCACTAAACCACGCCATAAAAAGCTGTATGCAGTCACCAGGACGTTTGTGCCTAGTATAACCATTCCTTTGCTATACTAAGTTATTGAGCTATAGAAGCCAATTAATGTGACCCTATCGATAGGAAGTAAATATTTGGACATCCAGTTCATATGATGAATAGTTTCGCCTTAATCTAAACAGAATCAGAGTGAGAATTGTGAAGTATGGTTGGTGTGTATGAATAAGTAATGAGACAGCTGAAAAAGGGACTGGACGGCGAGAGCTGTGCCACACCGCAGGGGTCCTTGGCGACCCGAGCTATTGAGCTATTGTATTCACTGAAGGGAGGTAGGTTTATGACCGACCCTATAATAAAAGTATACTGGAGACTGCGATATCATGGTCTGGCATATTAATAGTAAATTGTTTATTTTGGCTACAGATATGAATTCGTAGCATTATAAGGATGTCATATCCGTCTTTTAATTGTTGAAATCAAGTTATATTTAGCAAAGTTAGCTGTTCTGGACACTAACTGCGCTAAGAGTGACTGACACATTATCTGAAGTAAAAACCCAGTTTTGAGATGCATATTTGCACACGGGTACCGTGAATGTGGATTTGATGCAAACTAACTATAAATCGACTTATATCATCATCGACTTAGAGACGTATTTTATCGTTACAGCGAACTAGCATTGTTTTTGTAGACTAGGAATGTACTGTTGTTAGCGTTTATGGGGAAAGCGGACGAAGGACACAATACACAGAAATGAAAGTACATTGTTGTACAAGTAACCTATCGCAACAATGGCTAACGCATTGTTGACACATGAAATAAAGTAAATATTCCATATGCACTATGGATAGTCAAGCAAATAATTACTGTAACGTAACTAACATGGAAGTGCTATTTGTGTAAAATATTGATGTCATGTTTATTTGATTCATTTTGATGATTATTTTATTGTTTAAGAGTGTGCATAAAATATGAACATTTGTCAGATGACAAGAAAGTGCATTCCCAGAAAGGAATAGATTTTGTGAAGTTCAGAGTAGGGTGTATTGAGATACCAGTGATAGACTCATAGACTCACAAGAAGAGATGTGGCAGTATGCCTGGTGAGATCGGTTCATGATCTCAGCTTCGGACCACAGATGATGTAGAATACTTTCATTGTCTCTTTTGCCATTATCATCTGTGCGATCCAAAGTGTATTTTGTTGTTTGTGGGGTAATTTAAATGTAATTGGATGTTGTAATTGTTGTATGATAAGCCATGATTTAAAATTAAATAGTATTTTTAGGACGTTGTTTACCCTTTCTTGTAGAGCAGTACCTGGTAGCATTCGGATCCTAAATACGTGTTTGCACTGTGGGGAGACGCACCACACCCTGAAAGGACAGAGCCAGTCGGGATGTGAACACATGTTCTCCACATGACGTCATATGTGTACACTAGGAATACCAAGACAGGCTCATCAGTGGGCTCTTGTTTTTCGTGCCTGGACCCCCACAGGAATAGCGAACTGCGCATTGCCTCCCTTCTGATGAATACACCATCTTTTTGGAAGCCTTTATAGTGTCGTGAAAGGCTGCTTGAGCTTTTAGCTCTCGCAGTAAAGAAGCGCATTATCACTTGCAATATCACTATTCTGTGATGAAGCACTAGGTGTTGCATTGAGCTACACGAGATGTATGAAACGTCAGCTGTTCATGTCAGCTGCTCCGCCTGTCAAACTACGGCCTAACTTGTGAAATAAGAGTTTCATTATGAGGGTTTTATTACGCAGGTCAACTGAATTACCGTGCACTCGTATCGTCTGCTGGACATGGTGACTATTTCATTTTGGTAGTGGTCGAAATGATGGACTGAATATTAAAATTCCAACCAGCCGGCGGGACTCCAGACTACCAGATGAGCACGTGTTCTCAGCTGCTATAGTCTGTATTATGAGAGAAGAACGCTGGCAGCAGTCCAAGCTAGCATGTGGGGAAATGCCGCGTGGCCACTGTGACAGGTTAAACAAGAAAACCTCCTAACCAATTTTATGCAGATTTCGCTGTTACCTGTAGGAACGTCTATCCTATGAAACAATGAGCAAGTACACGGCAATAAGTACTCGTACACTGGATAATACTGACAGTGATTAACGAGGCAAGGACACTGCATCAGGCCGTCAATGAGTACATTGCAACACTGCTCATTGTTACCATGTAAACCGATACCCCCACTCTCTTCCTCTACATACCTCACCTTACGAGTTGATAACGGCTATCAGCGTTCTTCTTTCGTAATACAGACTATAGTACTAACTCACTTCAATGTGGGAGCTCTTTAGGCCACCGGCCAAAAAAAACGTGGCGTGCTTTATGCTTAGTTGTAAATGCATTACGAAACAGGCGATAATTATGTCTGTCTACGACCTTATGTTTTCGTGACACTGAATGCACAGTGTGTCCACAAATTCTCTCCGCAGCGGTGAGCTAAGCGGGTTCTGCCTTTCGGGACGTGTCGGGTTGGCAGTACATTCACGTATACGCAGTCTCACCGCAGCGCTTGTTCCATGTTGACCTTCAACTGGAGTGGTTGGGTGGGGAATCTCGGTTCATTATTGCTACCAGTGAGTGCCTGTGCATGACAGTGTTGAAGTTCGGATTTAGGAAAAACCATTCAACTGTTCAACAACTTCTCAGAGTCACAGATACAGAATATATTACACACTTGCTATATTTCTAGACTACCAACAGGCCTTCCACCGTGTCATACATAAAAACCTAATCTATAAAAAGAATCAATGCCAAATCCCCCAAACTTATATCCAAATAATATATCACTACCTTAATAATAGATAGTTCTATGTTAACATACTAAATGCTAAATTTACCATTAAAAATATCACATCTGGCGTGCCCCAAAGCAGCCTACTAGGTCCAATAATGATCCTAATTGATATTAAGGACATACCTAAAATCTTAAACACTTTCACTGCAATCTTTGCAGATGACACAGCCTTAATGATTAAATCACGCAACGCAGATATAGCTAAAAGAGCACTACTAAACCACTTAACACTCCTTGAACCATGGATTATCAACAATAAAATCCAAGTAAACATTAACAAAACTAAATCTATACTATTTACCTGGAAGCATAACCAACACATCACACCCCTAAAATTACACAGCCTAAACATAGAACTCGTAAATAAATATAAATACCTAGGAATTACCCTTGATAAAAGACTAACTCTCCAACAACATAATAGGAACGTAATACACCAAGTTAAAGCTCCAATAATAACCCTCTACCCAATAATTCACCCAAACAGTAAAACCAGCACTAAAAATATCAAACATATTGAACCTTTATTGATCTTCGATAAATAAGTATTCATATTTATTATTATTATTACTACGGCCCAGGCAGCACTTAAGGAAGTCGACTTGGATATTAGGGAGGCCAGCATTTCGTAACGATTGCAACAGGAGTTGAGCTGGTAGCTATTCTTGGGGGACGGCCAGAATTAGTCGAGTTCAAGGCCAAATTGAGCAACTACTGTACCAAAATTGGAGACATAAAGGAAGAATCACGAGGTACTCGCAACGAACATACGATTGAATCAGCCAATCGCAAGAGACCAAGCCATGACCACGAGGTGGACGGCGTCAGTAGTAAAAAGCCCGCGGAAGTGTGTATCTAAAGAACCGCCGAACGGATTAATCCCCGCTCGAGTGATTTGAGACGTTGGATTTATTTGGAGAAGAATGACACTAGTCCTATCTTTGTGAGACAAAATCTCTGGAAGTTTTTATCCGACTCCACCCCACTCCTCCGCCCCTGTCAGTTTCTAATAAATAGTTTGGCCTGACGCCACTCGAGGTCATTATTTGTGGAGCCGTGAGGGGCCTACTCCACGCCAGTTTATATTGTGATTTTGACGCTCGAAATTATCGAAGCCTTTTCTTTGTGGAGCCGTGAGGGGCTTACTCCACGCATGTTTATATCGTGATTTTTACGCTCTAAAATTAGTGAAGTTAATTTATTTTGTGAGCTCCGATGAGCTAAAGTCGCAGCGATTGCAGTATCGAATTTTAAAAGCTATAATACATTTTGTTCTAAAATCTACTTTATTGTGTGAGTTAAATATTTCACGCCAGTGCGTGATAACTTGTAACATTCAGTTAGAGACGACGAGTTCAGCTTTAAGGGGGAAGTATTGTATCACCCTAATTAGCGCTCACCGGAGCCGAGGTCCACAGTACAGGACGGAAATACCGAGCGAGATAGCGACTGCTCGTGCAGCCAGGATTTTGAACTTGTTAACGAGCCAGTGGCGCGGACTCGAGATGTATATTTTATGTATAAATTGCAGTGTATTTTATATGTGTTTTTATGGTGCGTGTGTGCGATATATTTAGGGCCAGTCTTCGCTATTAATCGCATTAGGACAATTGTGGGTGAATTGAGTAGCCTGCAAGCGATTATAGATAGGCAAATATTTAACATTGAACTTTTCTGCCAAGGAGTCGATGCCAAGATGATCAGCACGTGGTTTGAAGTTGGGATGAGCTTCAACAAATCAACGCAGACGACTACTATGGAGTGCTAATTTGTCCATAGGGCGATGGGTTGAGGAGGATGTCCTTAGTTCTACAAGCAGAAGCGGTGATGTACTAAAATTGGATTATTTCAATTATGTAGTTAGATTTGGCCGGGGAACTTTGTAAATAGTCATGTTTTCTTTTCTTGTTGTTTTAGAGTTTTTCTTGCACCAACACTATATGTTTAAATGTCCGTTGGCGCGTGGCCAAAGTGTTTGTTTGATATTTTGTTTTTTCCTTGAGTCAGATGTAATGTGCGCGGCGTGCGTGCGTGATTTTTATCCTTGCAAATGCGGAACCCGTTACATTCGATAAATTGTGCTTTATTAACGTTAATATTTGAATTAGGAATGGGAGGAAATTATTGTAAGATTTTTTCTGAACAGGTTATTATTCATATTAGGGTTGCCGAGCGCACCAACTTAAAAGTAATTTGTAGAACACCTTCGTTCTAATTTTGATAGATTTTTCTTGAGTCCTTTTCAGGTGACTAGTCACGGCACAGAACGGTGGCGCCAGCATGTGGATTTATTTGTGTCTTTTTATTTCAGGGTCTGTCAAAACCCATACGTGTGATTCTGTGTGTGTTGATGTGTCTAGTGTGTGTTGATTCTACGTGAGGAGGGGGTAGTTGTCCTACCGCTCTCATATTTTTGCTGCTGTTGTATTTTTGATGGAAAGACGGGGTGCTCTTGGGAGACTGCTGATTCTTGTCCATATATTTTTCTGACACACACACATGTATTGTTGTGCTTTGGGGTACACTGCTTCGAGATTCGACCCCATGTCCTGGGAGGTCGAGGTATTTCACACGTGGGTTGACAGACATGCAGAGTTCCACAAACCGCCCGTTTTGCCTGTGACTTATTTTGATAGGCAGTCCTGTTTGTCCGACTGGCCCCTGTAAGCTTTCATGTAGCAAACCTGTTCATTGTGATGGTTAATTTTTAAGCCATAATTAATTGGGGAGTTCGCCATGTGTGTAACGGCTTGTTGTACGTTGTATGGGTAAAATATTGTAATTAACGTAAATGTTGGCTGTGTGCCTATTGCTTTGTTTATGGCTCGATTCATGTAATTTTTGTGTGTCACACCCGTGTGGTGTAGTGGTAGAGTATTTGTAAATTTTGACAGCGGTCATTTGTGTATTTTTCTATTGGTCACGTGTTAATGTACTTGTGTTGATTTGTGTGAGAAGTCCTAAGTTTTTAGGCAGTAAATGTTGCTACGGCAATTTGATTCCAATTTCACACGGAAATTTTGTGTTTGTTTATAGTAGATTTAGGAAGTGTCGGTTTAATTTTAAGTATTGTTGTTGTGTTCCCCCGTGTCGGTCTAGCTCTAGAAATGTGGATTCGTTGTCTGAAGGGTTATTCTGGATGATAACGAATCACGCATTCAAAGTACACATCGTGATGCATGTAGAACGGCATACACGCATATATGGTCACTTTTGTATTTTTATTTTAGGGACATTCGGTCCAGGTAATTAATCTCTCCAGAGATATCGCCTAGTTTTGGGCATTTTATTAAATGGGAGTCAGTTGGGAGTTTTTGTTGTTAATTGTTTATGTGTAAATATGGTGATTTGTTATTAAATTCAGTTGTTTTAACCCTGGCTTCACTCTTTCCTGCATGTTATTTTGTTATATGTTACCCTGCAAGTTAATGAAGCGCCCTGACAGCAACTTACGAATATGAACCGTTACACCCCCCGAAACTGAGTCTCATATGCTTCTTTGCAAGGGTTCAATATGTACACTGACCTAATAAGACCTATTCTTACTTATGCCTACCCAGCAATAGGTCTCCAACCTAAATCTAATATCATTCAACTTCAAACAATTCAAAACTGGGCCTTAAACTAACTATCATAATGGACAAAAGCACTAAAGAAATCCATAAATCACTTACAATCACCTTCTTGACTACCTCATAGAATCAACAACTAAATTCTATGATAAAATAGCTCTAAATAACAACCTCCTAATTAACAGCTTAGGCAACTATGAACCCGACCCATCAGATAAATTCAAACGTCAACCTAAATATATAATAATACTTAAAAATTTGTTCCAAAATAACGATGTCTAAAATTACAAGTACTAAACCTAGTAAACAATCTCCCCAACACAATAACACTAAAACAGATCTCAGTAACGCCTTACAAATAATCCACAATTCATAACTCTCAAACATCCAAGAATAAAATCTACAACAACAATTAAAACAATAAATTACTCGCCCCGCTCGCAATCAACAACAATAACCACCCAACAAATATACCAAAATTTTTTAACAAATCCGTCAACACTACCAAAACCACTCAATCTTAGAACAGCTCGCACCTAAAATCAAATCTTCAATATCCCTCATATCAAACATAAACATTACAATAACCCAACTAAAGCAACTAAATACAAACTAACTACCAATCAGTAGCGAAATCAGGGGATAATCCTCGTGCGGATTACTACTGATTGGGACCCCAGACTGACGAACTACGAACCACGAACGACGACTGATAAGGGCCTCCCCATAGCGCCAAATAATTAAAATAACAACTTTAATGAAACTATGGGTGATTAATGCCAATTCCACCTAAAGGCAAACTTGGCACAACAACATCTCAGGTACTACAACCAGTAATAGCTTCCACACAACATTTTGGCAAACATCTATACATCAATACCCAAAATTATAAATTAATTACTTCACTGTGTCGGCCATGAAAATCGAACGAGCAATTATCACCTATGCCGCTGTGAATCTGATGATCAATAGTCTAATAGCAGACCCAAAGTCAGTATTCGCAGCTCAACAGGCAAATTACAAGTCATTTCAAGATCTAGAATACTAAAAAATATTTCTACTTAATACAACCAATTTATAAATCACCACCTACGCCAAAATACACAAACTCTATCTCCTTCAATACCTAGAGGCGATCGAGTTTAATTTAACTTTCAGCTAAAAATAATTAACCACTTCATTATTACATAACATAAAAGGGTAAAAGGAGTACCAATAGGAGCATCAGCCCCTTATCGCCATCCCATGGGTCACTCTACGTGCTTCGCGCTCCCAGCGCGCCAAGGGGTGACACTGCCCTAGAACTTGACTTGACAGTGTTGACACTGAAAGTTGCGTACAGTGTAGTGTGTGTAACAGTGTAAGCGCCCCGGGACTTGAAGTAAGGTACTATCCCGTCATTAGCCTGAAGAGAGCACGAAAACGTAAACTAAACAGGCACCTCACATGCTTCGTAAAATTTCCACCAGCACGGAAAACCTCTTCCACTAAAAACACGCGCTATTTAGTAGTCAACATTCCCAATAGACTCAGCTTACACAAGAACTTGACAAGAACACAACTTACAGTGTGAACACATCACGCACAGGCACTAACTGTCAACAATAATGAACTATATCACTCCAGTTGAAGGTCAACACGGAACAAGCGCTGCGGTGCGACAGCATATACAACGACATGATTGTACTGCCAACCCGGCAAGTCCCACAAGACGAGACCCGCGTAGCTCACCGCTGCGGAGAGAATTTGCGGACATACTGTACAACCGGTAGCCTGAGCTCAGTATGTAGCGGGAGGGGATACGTAGGCCCTACATACTGTAGACAGATAAAACAAGTGAATATGGTAGATCCTGGTATACACACACCAATTGCTGTTGAGTCGTCGATAATTCAATTTAGGGGCTTGGAACATCTTGCTTTTCAGCCCCATGTAGTGTACCCAACCGGGGCTGGCACAACCATCGAACGATAGTCCTCTGAGATGAAAATATTGCCCATGTTCAGCCAAGGAAGGAGTATAGCAAAAGGTTACGCCAGCCAAGCAGGAGTCATACCACACAGCTGCGTTATTAAAAACGATTTAGGAAGTCATAAATATTACTATCAGCTACGAGTATGAAGGAAATATCTATTATATAAAACAAAGTGTCCTGACTGACTCATCATCGCCCAGCCAAAACTATTAAAGATAGAAACATGAAATATTGGTGATATGTTCGTTGTAAGTCGAAAACGCCCACTAAGGAGGGATTTTTGGATATTCAGGTTCTAAAGGGGTGTTAAGGGGGTACACCTGCATTTCATTGAATAACAATATCTCCGGCTTAGTTTCATTGAGGGATGTGATACTCGGCATATAAACTCATCATTAAAAATAAGAAGACATGTGTCTGAGGGTATTTCGATGTGGTGTATATTATGAGGTGAAAGGGGTGAAACGGGCGGGGGGGGGGGGTTGAAGGATTCCTAACGGAGCGTGTATCTCTTAAACGACATAGGCGAGGAGTTTGAAACTCGGCGGAAAAAAATCACCCTAAAAATAAGTAAGTAGGTGTTTGACCGGTTTTTTTTTTTTTTCATAAATCCAATTAAAGGGGGTCATGGGGAGGGGGTGAAATTCTGGGGGAGAAACAGGAAAGAAAGTGTCCTAACTGATTGATTAACAGACTCACTCATCAAACTCAGGGGGAAAACTGCTTAAATATCAGTAAATAGGTGTTCGACAGTTTTTTCATAAACCAAATTTAAGAGGTTCATGGGGAGGGGTGAAATTCTGGGGGGGAAAAAGGAAAGTAAAAGTCACCATCGCCCAGCCAAAATTATTGAAATTAGAAACATGACATTTTGGGGATATTAACATTGTATGTCAAAACCGTCCACTAAGTGAGGATTTTCGAATATTCAGGTTCTAAAGGGGTCTTAAGGGGGTTAAACCTGCATTTCATTGAATAACAATAACTCCCGATTGGTTTCATTGGGGGATGTGATACTTGGCATATAAACATTTCATTAAAAATAAGAAGACACGTTTCTGAGGGTTTTTCGATGTGGTGTTTATTATGAGGTGAAAGGGGTGAAAAATTGGGGTTGAAGGATTCCTATCGGCGCGTGTATCTCTTAAACGACATAGGCGAGGAGTTTGAAACTCAACGGAAAAAATCAGCTTAAGAAATAAGTAAATAGGTGTTTGACCGTTTTTTCATAAATCCAATTTAAAGGGCCCATGGGGCTGGGTGAAATTCTGGAAAAAAAAACAGGAAAGGAAGTGTCCTAACTGATTGACTGACAGACTCATTCATCAAACTCAGAGGGGAAACACTGCTTAAAAATAAGTAAATAGGTGTTTGACAGTTCTTTTCATAAATCCAATTTAAGGGGTTCATGGGGAGGGGTGAAATTGTGAAAAAAAAAATTGAAAGAATAAGTCTTGATTCACTCACCATCGCCCAGCCAAAGTTATTGAAATTAGAAACATGACATTTTGGGGATATGTCCGTTGTAAGTCGAAAACGCCCACTAAGGAAATATTTTTTGATATTCAGGTTCTAAAGAGGTGTTAACGGGGTTAAACCTGCATTTAATTGAATAGCAATATGACACGACTATGGCGCGAGTGAAGCCGCGGGTATCTGCTAGTTTACAGATAAGAGAAACTTGCGTGCTCATAAGAGAATATTGCATCAAGCGAGGAGTCATTAAGAATCTTCAGGCAAGCACGTTTTAATCATATTTATGACGATATAACTGTCAGATTGAAGGGGACTAAATCCAGTGATGAATGGTCATTACAGTGATAAGAGTTGGACCCTAAAGAAGCCCACACAGCAATAAACTTTGACACGGAAGTTTAGGAAACACCAAACAAGAGCTAATCAGTGCTAGGGGAAAACGTGATAGAGACACCGCACTAAATTCAGATAGCAAGCGTCAAGGCGCATACAGGGACCGTATCTTTTTATAGGTTGGTAGCCTTGGAAGCTGACACGAGTAAAAATTGCAGCGTCAAAAGTGCGTCATTGGTAATTAAAACGCAAGGATATGGATGTAAAATAGACCAATCCGCCAGCCCTGCAATAGGGATAATAATCCTTTTAATTAATTAAAAATAAGCGTATGATTAAAATTAATTCCGCAGGGAACAAATATTAGAATTAGCTCATTCTACGTTTGTATAAAACGTTTCAGGCAGATAAGGGTCCAAATATAGAGAATAGAGTCCGCAAGTGTATGAAGGGACTACGTTTCGATCAATCAGAATAAATAAGGGGTCGAACGAGGCCAAGTCAGTCAGTCTACAACGAACCTTGAGAGGAGTCGTGCTGGATCACCATATCCAGTCTGCAGAAATCGTTAAGGCGCGTCGCGTTGAATCGCATCAGTCAGTTCAGTATACGGTGTCTGCAGTGACGGAAACATGATGATCATCAGATTTTATAATATCGTATGGCCTCGGGTGCCAGGTGCAGGCTTTGTAAATTGACACCCAGAGGGTAACTTGCATGTCGAATTTCGTTGTTCCTTGAAAATCAAGGAGGTTAGATATCCAAGCTCTTTGAACACTATAGTGCTTTCTAGTAGAGAAATGAGGAACTTTGTGTTGGCGGAAACCCCCGAGATAAATTTTGCCATTATAAACACGGCCTACTGAATTCAAATGGGTCCTTTGATATGCCAACATCGTATGACATGCGTGCCGCCTTTCAAAAATCACCAACCACGGCCAGGAGCGAACCTGCAATCTTGGGGTTAGTAGACCGACACGCTATCCACTCACCCACCGTGGCAAGCATCAGATATTCAGTCTTCAGTATAAACAGATTCGTGGAGGTGCCGCGTTGTGTCATCAAAATATTATTCAGTCACTATTGAGCGCTGATACGCGTCACGCTAAATCACGAAGTATAATTCAGTTTATCAAGAGTGCCCGGAGGGCGTGGTGCCGTCTTCGAGAGATAACCAGTATAACTCAGTACACAGCGGACCTTGGGAAGTCGTGCTAAATCACGTCAGAGTCAGTAGTTAAAGGCACGGTATTATTCGTCAGCACACAAACCATAGCCAGTTCAGAGCCAGACAGGCGCTGTGCAGTGTTAGCCGACAAGTAAAAGAACAGTTGCGAATTCGAGACTCCGAGGAGTCCTAACGGTAAAGTTGAAAAATTAAAGTTACCGAAAGCAAAAGAACAGTATCCAAGTACTGCAGAGACATTAAAGAACTCCTAGATCAGAGAAGTGCGAGTTCAAAACAATATAACAAAGTCAGGGGATGCACTAAAAATCAAGCTGCATTCCATCCAGCAGAGGCGTCGTTAAAGAAAGTTATCGTCAAATTAGAGCAAACATCGAAGTCGAACAATAGACTTATTTAAAGCAGTGTTCGAGAGACTCAAAAAGAAATTCCGGTGTATGAGAAAGGAACTTGTACGAGCCCTTACACGTTCAATGCTGATTCTTGGAACTAGCAGCGAAGTGTTAGCCGTAAATAGGAATCACTGAGATTTGGGCGTATGCAGAAGGGGTGAAGTGAAATGAAGTGTTGTAATTTAAAAGAAAGGGTATTACTATTTTTGTAGGTTAAGTATTTTTGAAAGTGAAAATGTGTTCATTTATAAACAAGTGTATAATATGTGAGTATGGTAGGGAGTGTGTGAAAATAAGTACCATGGAAGAGTACTAGAATGTATTGATATGAGTGACCCAAATCAAATGATATAATCATCAGCTGCACACGGGTGAGTAATGAATATTACTGTACATTATAAGTGTTGTTGCACTATGTAATGTGCAACCAAGTGCTGATTGGGGAGTTTAGCCTTGATTCGCTGGATATAATTGAAATGCACTAAATGATTGATAAATATGTTTGGGATAAAAGTAAAGTTTAATCACGAGGATAATCTCGTTGGAAATGCAGATATAATTGCAGTAATTGAATATAAATTAATTTAAACAGCAAATATGAAAAGATTCAGTAAGTAAATGATTGAAAAGAAAGAATCGAGATTTGAGATATGTGGCTTGAAATTTCGCCATACAAATGAATTGCAAAAATAAATAAGCACCATAATAAGTTATTAAAAGTTGAAGGAATAGTATAATATCAATAGCTTGAATTTTCGCCAGATAACTAATTTATAAAGTAAATGAGCGCTGTAATAAAGTCATTAAAAGTTGAAGGAATAATAATAATTGTGAAGTTATCGAGTGTTGTATATTAAAATAAATGGTTAGACATGAGTATTTGCGTTCCATAAATAAAATAATAATGAAGCATTTGAAAAGTTAAATGTTGGGCTCAAATTATACAAGGATAATGAATTGAATAAATAATGACGCTTTGAAGTCTTGTTGAAATGATTTAAAAAAAATGAGAACACTTAAATAAATGGTGAAAACGAGACACCGAAGGATGTAATATTAAATTGTAGGCTGTCATGCCGAAGTTAAGAATTAAAAATAATAGGAAGACCCGGATGTTTTATCGTGATGTGATAGAGAATTATTATAAGGAAAGTAAATGAATTATGGATATCCAAGCTAAGTTATAATTGCTGAAAGGGCCTAGTAATAAAAATTAGTTAGCTTCAAGCTATTAAGGAATACGTGATCCAGAATATGCCTTGTGTCGGGAGATGGAAAATAAGTGGAAGTAAGTTGAAGTTGTGTTGAAGTGAAATAAATAAGTTGGACGTCGTCGTCGTAAATGAAAGTAAGTATTCACATATGAGTCCTGTTGGAAGGATTAAGGATCCCCAGCCTGGCATTGTTGTAATAAAGTGCTGTAATCGTGGATTTTAATTCCCACCGAAATATAGTTGTTATCGTATGTTATGAACCGTCTTAAGTAATAGGTACAGGTGAGTCCCGTTGGAAGGATTAAAGATCCCCAGCCTGGCATTGTTATAATGAAGTGTTGTATTGTACCCGATTGTCACCATGTGGACCATGTGTTCGTATCCCAACTAGCTCACGGTCTTTCGAGGTATGGGACGTTCCTGCCCACAATACGACCACATGCTCAGGATTTGAGTCTACCAAGTAACTACTCTACAGGAAATACACAACATTCCTAAACATAAAACATTACTGGTCTAAAATCATGGCTATACAACAAATACAAATCAAAGGACAATTTACATTTAATTCCCACTAATAAAATAGGGTTATTCTGTGAGCTTTCTTCTTAAAAATAGTGCTACACTGCACTCAAACCTAATTCTAACATCCTGTCAATAATAGTTCAGATTACAAGGTTTCCATAGTGTTCATCATGTGACACAATTTTAGTTAATGGGAGTATCTTAACACAAAAATCACATGTCACATAAAAATGAATTACTAAGACATTATTCCGTCTCTTACGGCATTTACTTTAACTAGCAAAAATTCATTATTTTCTGCATTTACTAACAAATATTTGTTGTGTCGTGCGAATCATCTTCCTTCTTTCCATCCCTATGAACGATCTAGGACAGTGGTACATGCTCCTTAAAAAAATAAACATGGATAGAATATTTTATAGTTTCACCATATAACGATTTTCTGGGTCTTGTCGGGCTTACCATAGTTACAACTGTGTCATGTTCTGGGAAAAACACATACCCGTTTGCATAAATTAGCATGAACTGGCAAAATGCATATTAAAGAAGATGCCTACATTATTTTGGTTCAGCTATTCTCCTCAGAGGATAACTTCGCCAAATATTATCTGATTTCTATGATCCAACAACGTATGTGACTTGCCACACACCATTCAATTCAATTGGCATCATTATAATACTCATATCTTAATTGCATATTTAAATACCGAGATTCCTCAGTGTCCTACTGTGACTGTAACTGACAAGGGATCGGTCGACGGACCCTTCTCCCCCTCAGCAGGTCATAAAATTCGTTCCAGCTGACTAACCAAGATGGCCGCCACGGAAATGGTCTACACTACCTTTCTCTCTCTCTCGTCAAGGTCAAACTTGTTTACAATTATATAACAGTACAGATACGCTAGGCGTGATTCCTAAGTAATTGAGTCATTTAATTAATTAACACCTATCTTTATAGTGTATTTGGGCTCAAACTGGCTCCTTAATAAACATTCATGGCTGGGGTGGAATTCTAGTGATAGCCTTGCCGTTCTCAGGTGATTATTTGTGGCTTTAAGACGCGCATCATAGTGAAACCCCATGGTTTTCACCAGCAGCTGTCAGTAATAATATCAGGAAACCTGCGTTCCTAGACGACGAATATGATCCTACCTCTCAGGGTAGACCATTGGTACAAATGCTCACTGCGTCTCGACGGACGTCAATAGTGGCCATAATTCATGCAAGCGTTGGAAATAGACAGGATCTATCCAAATCGCTCCGTATAATACAGTATGCACAAAGGCGATACTCCTCGAAGATTCAGCCAACTTTCACCTAACGCGCAAGCTATACTAGTCAATCCCCGCGATTATCTTACGTAAATCACTGGATTATACGTTAATCTGCACGCTATACATGCGGCTCAAACAATCTTTCACATAGATGACTCCATTATTAAGGCACCTGCGTTCTCTCCGTCATACTACTTAAGCCAAAGCTTCACATAGCTCCTAACACAAATGTATAAATTTACTGGCTTACTTTAATTTAATGGTCCTCAAACATAATCCTAAGGATTGACCATATCAAATATTCATTCACATTTTCACTGACACTGAAAAAGCTCTCGTATTTTGCTATATTCCACGTTACATTTTTACTGTTTACCAAATTACAGTATCTTTAAATTAGACATGACACTATTTGAACATTATTTAGGCCAAATTTGCCCATTACTTTATTGTTGCCGACCCCAGTTTATTATTATTATTCATTTACCGTTACCGTTAGATTCATCATTATTTTTGACCTAAAGGGTCCTAAACAAATCACCTTCCAAGCCATACTTTATTCAAGACGAGTGGTGAAAACTCGTTCGGTAAGTGACTATTACATCTTTTAATCTCAAAGTGATAAATCGTTACATGGTGAACTATTCAGTTATAAGGATGTAATTGCATGTGTACTCACTTTTTCCTTCTTGCTGGAAAATGCCAGCTCTTCAGCCTAAGTGCTACCATGATGATTGGTTTAAGCCATCATGATATCCTTAACACAACACTGAGATTCACACACTTGCCACATGATACACATATTTTTATAAGTGGCCTTTACCACTGCTATACACTGAATATTAACCATTAGACACATGAACACTTTAAATCATTATTTTACAATTTATGTACACTTTATCCACGACTTCACATGTTGATCCTTAATCCGGACTTCTCCTACGCTTGATCTCAGAGATGCGATGCAATTATGACAACCGCTGGTCTACGTGAAATCTAGTAGCGTTTTACGGATGTTCGATCCTCGTTCCCTGCAATCTCGTTCAGCTCACTATCCTGGTTAGGTGGCAATGACTTCCACGCTCCCATCACTGTAGTGATCCTGATGATAATGTCATACAATTCTGACAATACCTCCCGGTATAAGAACTGTTCGAAAACATTATAAGTTCCTTTTCGCTGTAGCGAATTTATATCTGCGTCAGATAATAGATAAATATCTGTATTAATTTACATTCGACGCACTTCATGATTACTTATGAAGCTTATAACTTGCTTCCATTGTCTTCAACGGCGGAGCGTTGATACTTTAATACTTGGCGTGCTTACTGTAGAGCGAATGTAGACAAAGACTTCTAACTCTCAACTGCTGTAGGTCAACTAACATCTGACTGATTCCGACTGCTTTCAACTTCTTTCAACTGACTGCTTTCAACTGCTTTCGACTGACCCTTGGCGTGGGCTGCTCCCCCTTATAAAGGTTTCTTGCACAAAATAGTTCACGGGACACGTGAGAGCGACTCCCTTCTTGAAGTAATCCCTCTTCAGCCGAAATGACATCTGCATCTTGTTTATTTAGGTGTGGAGGTTTCAAAAACATTCGCGTGCCGGCGATCGCTTCGGCCAATTAATTACAATTAATTGCCTTAGTTCAGCGCGTTATGACGCCACGGTGGGGGTTCCCCGCTGGCTGGTTACAGTATCCCTGCTCTTGAGCGTGAGTTAGGTTGTAATGCGGTCATTTGGAGATATAGGCATTAATTTAGGTGAAAAACCACTCCTAAATTACCTCTCCGTGAATATATTCATCTGTGTGTATATTTCAATGCATTACAATGCTCCATTTAGCTGTAATTAATTAATTTCCTTGTGCATGCGGTCCCGCCATAGCTTGCCCCGTTGTCGAGTGGTGGATACCCGGGTCATTAATTTTGAGCTGTCTCCCCGCTCCAGACATAAGTAGTGCGGTAGGCGCCGAAATTCTGCACCTACTTGTTAAGGATCATTTGTAAACTGCCAAACTCGCCTTCTCTCGTTTCCGTATGCTCTGAAAACGTATATTTCCTTTGCATTTGGCTACAATTCTTCCCTTAAATTGCTATGATATTCACCTATAAATCGTGAAATCACGCTAGACTATTATATGTCAGTATACCTCTCATTGCTCTGTGGGTTCCCTATCATTGCTCCCCCTTAGAGACCAATGGTTCGACCCTAGGCATAACCATGTGCCTGGTCTTCTCTGATGAGACCTGAGTTCGATGCCAGACTGCCGTGACTAATTGGGCACATCTTTCTCCTGCTAAGTTCGAAAAATTCATTTCATAAGTGAATTTTTCGGGCCTATCAGCTGGCATCAACTCCATGCAGTATTTACTTTAAGCGGTCATTGCTCTCGGCAATGGGCTTTCTCGTTCCCCACTCCACACTGTCTGCTGCCTCGTAGACTCTCCTTCTCCCTTCTCAATTGTTCATTCATCCCCCTCAGCTCCACAGCGGCTTCCCTCAACTGGTCATAAAGTTCCTGCAGTAGACAGCTGCATTCTTCCTTCGTGTCCGCTGGGTTGGCGAGCTGGTTGCTTCGCTTCGACCCTTCTTGAGCCTGCAAGCTTTTCTCAAGAATCTTTCCGTGCATACGTAATGATTCCCCGTTCACTTGGATGTGCATAGCTTGTTCCTCTCTCGCATCATAGTCTTCTGGTGGACTATATAGTTTCAAGTTAGCTGCGTTTACCACAACTTCTCTACCTGTTGCTTCATCTTTGATCCGATATGCATTATTTTGCAGATCCCTTATAATCAGGTAGGGTCCGTGGTAGGCATGCTGGAATTTCTTATATTTCCTGCTCTCTGGATCTGAACTGGCGGGTTTCTTCAATAAGACGTATTCTCCCACGAGTAACGGTCTGTGATAGCGTTTCCTCCTGTTTCTCCGCTGTCGTCTATCTGCTTGTTTCTTGAGATACTCGAACGTCCTCTGGATCCTCAACTCACGTCCAAGTTGTGCATCGATGGGTGTCTGGATGACATTATTCCACGGCCTCTCTGGTCTTCTATCGAGATGTAGGCTCACTGGCACCTCTCCTGTCGCTTCGTGCACGGTATTGTTGATACAATATTCAATAATCTCAAGTACGTCAATCCATCTCCAATTCTCAGTAGAGCAATATATCTTCATGTATTTTTGCAGTTCCCTCATAACTCTCTCAGCGGAATTCGACTCCGGGTGTCGAACCGTGGACAAAATCTGTCTTATGCCCAGATTTTCCAACTCCCTGCGAAATTCTACGCTGGTAAAACAACTTCCATGATCAGATAAGATGTTTTCTGGCTGTCCTAATATAGGAATGATTCTTTCCTTCAGCCTCTTAAGTACCTGTTTTGTACTGGTTTTCTGAATTGGACACAGGACTACCATTTTGGAAAACACGTCTAGTGCAACTAGGATGTGTTTATTTCCTCTTCTAGCTCTAGGAAGGGGCCCAAAGTTGTCCAGCGCCAGGAGCTGACATGGCTTCTCTGGTAAGAGTGGTATAGGTTTCTGCCTCATTAAGTACGAGTTAGGCTTTACTCGTTGGCACATATCACATGTCCTGATAGTATTTCTGACTGTTTCTCTAAGTTTTGGCCAAATAAATGCCTCTTTAAGCAGGGCAACAGTCTTATCTACACCGGAGTGTCCAAAAGCTCGGTGTGCTAGCCATACTAGCCTTCTCTGCAATGCTGGTGGTACAACAATCCTGGGTTTGGTGTGGTCAGAGTCGCTCCATTTATGTAGCATCTGGTTAAACCATAGATATTCCGTTGACAGTGCTTCAGCTTCCACATACATCGGGGTTCCTCTATCCAGCTTTCCCTCGAAGTAATTAATCATCAACCGTATCCAGGGATCTTCACGTTGAAAAACGGTGATGTTCCTCAGATCATCTAAGGTCTTCTGATCTCTATCTTCTATCTCGATAGCTAGAGCTTCTTCTTCCTCTGCTGTAGGGTATCTGCTTAGCAAGTCAGGTATGATATTGTCCTTCCCCGGGCAATATTCTATTTCCACTTGAAATTGTTGTATGTACAGGGACCACCTTGTCAGTCTTTGACTCGACAAGTCAGTTTTTAGCAGGAACGTTAGGGCTTTATGGTCTGTTCTCAATATAATTCTAAAACCATAAATCAGCTTGTGCCAATACTGTAAGGCATACAGTATCGCGAGTAGTTCGATCTCCGTGACCGTATAATTCCTTTCATTAGGCTTCAACCTTCTACTGATAAATGCAATATAAGTTTTCTCCTCTGGCCTGTCCATATTTTCCTGATATAACATAGCTCCAATGCCTATGAAGGATGCGTCAGTCTGGATAATAAATTTCTGAGTGTAGTCAGGATATCCCAATTTTACATAATCTAACAGCATCTGTTTAGATTTCACGAAGGCTTCCTCGCATTGCTCCGTCCATCGCCATCTTCCTCCCTTCTTAAGTAAGTCTTGGAGTGGTGCTACAGTCTCGGTATACTTCGGACAATGGTTTGAAAAGAATCCAATAACGCCTAGATATTGCCTGACGTTCTTTACCTTCGTGGGTCTCGGGAAACGTTTAATGACTTCCAATTTTCCCGGATTAGGTCTGACTCCTTGTGCATCTATTACGTGACCTAGAAATTTAACTTCTCTCTGAGCAAAGTTAGACTTCTTTATATTTACCTTAAAGTTAGCCTGACTTAGGTCATATAACAACTTGCGTAGATCTCTGACATGTTCTTCAACTGTTTCAGAGGTCAGTAGTATATCATCTACGTAGCATATGGTTGTAGCTTTTACTTCTTCGGATAGGTTCCTATCTAGCGCTCGTATCAACGCTGAACCTGCTGTTTTTAATCCAAATGGAAGACGTACGTATGAATACGTGTGCTGGTCAAATAAAAATCCGGTTAATAGACTTGTTTTCTCTTCCAGAGCAAGATGGTGAAAACTTGCCGTCAGGTCAAGATTTGAGAACACAGTCTTTCCTTTGAACCTCCTGAGTACCTCCTTAATGGGCGGTACTTTATCAAATTCCGGTATGACCTTGGAATTCAAATTTCGTAGGTCCAGGCATATCCTCACACTTCCATCCTGTTTCGGTACAACTACCAGTGGGCTGACATAAGGTGTGGCTGTCTTTACAATGACGCCTGCTTCTAGCATTTCCTGTATCGCTTTTTGACCTTTAAATAATGTTTCTCAGCTACAGGATACGGCTTCTGTTTGAATGGCGTCCAATCGCTGACTTGGAATGCAAACTGGAAATTCTTGATCCGGCCAGGTCTCGAATCGAAGACTCCTTTATACTCGAATAGCAGTTCCCTTAGCATTTTCTTATATTCTGGACCAAATTTAGCTTCCTCAATCTTCTCTTCCAGGCATTCTTCAAATTTTGGTTCGAGATCCTTTTCAATGTCTGCGGCCAGTGTTGCCAACTCTTCCTCAATGTCTTCTATTGTCGACACTGCATCCCCAGTCATATCTCCGTATGTATGCCATACGTATTCTTCTTGTCTCGTTTCATTATGCCTTAATGAGAGTTCTAACTCTTCCTTTCCCTCACTTGCGCGAAACATCACAATGTCTTGCGAGAGATCTATAATAACTTTATACTCTCTTATGAAATCCATCCCAACAATGAGGTTATACGGTAGCTTATTCACAAGTAGGAAGCTCTGTGAGAATGTAGAGTTCCCTATCTGCAAATCTAAAAATACTTCGTATCTGCATATCATAACTTTATCTGGTATGACACCTTTTATTTTCACGCTTGAAATAGGTATTTTCAATACGTGGATTTTACTCTGGATTTCACTGTATAATGCCTGGGTTATCAAACACACTGTTGACCCTGTATCAATGAGACTTCTTACTTTCATTCCCGCAATGTTCACAATAATAATAGGTAGTTCCCTTCTTACATTGACCGTTCTTTCATCGAGATCTTCGATAAGCTCCTCAGGTTTGGCAATCCAGTTAACAACATTCACTGTATTCCATCCTGAACTTATCTCTCTTTGGTCATTTAAAATTGGTGTTTTTTTTTCAATTGCTCCATTCTTTGTGGAGTTCTTCTGCCTGTCTTCATGCTGTTGAAGTTCCAGACTTTTGGCACCGTCATCATTTTGATATATGTCGGGTGACCTATTCCGAATCGCTTCATACCAATGAACTCGCGATTGTCTCGGATCATCTCCGCGCTCTTCCATGTATCTTAAAGATGCGTGATAACGTTCTTCCGCCTCTTCATCGAACCCGCGTCTCTGCTCTTGGGATCTCCATCCTTGGTTGTTCCCATTTCGGCCGTAATTCCTTCTGTTATCCAGCTGCTGGTCTCTGGTACCACGCTGATTCCAGTTTTTCCTTCCTCGATTACCACGGTTCGAACCTCCTCGATACGCTGGCCTCCAATTTTGGTTTTCGCGTCCTTCGCGCTGCCAGTCGGATTTTTCTGTTTCGGTGCTTGTAGATTTGCTCTTTGTCTGCACCTTCGTTGGTTCAATCGGCGTATTCGTCATGTTAACCTGTTCCACATTTCGACTTTGTCTTGTGTGCTGCACTGTGGTTAGATCGAGTTGTCTCAGCACCTCCTCCATATCGATTGCAGTTTTGGCGTTTGCTGAGATTAGCAGACGCTGTACTTCATACGGTAGCTGCTTGGCTATTGCTATGCATAAATCTGACTCTTTAAGCCCTTCATCAAGCTCGCGAAAACGGCATAATTGATTCACAAAGAACTCTCCGTACTTAGTCGGATTACTAGTACTGTAACGCCTGGAATACAAGTCCAGTCTGAGGTTTTGTTGTACGCTCGCGTTCCAATATCTGCTTAAAAATGCTTGGCGAAATTCGTCAACGGTGTCGAACGTGTACCGAAAACTCCTAAACCATAGTGCACACTCCCCTTCGGTTAGTTTTTCAATCGCTCTCAACCTGCGCTCTGGCGGTACTTTCGCATCATTCAAGTACTCGGAAACTTCTTTAAGCCAGTACTTGGGTGTCATATTAGAATTACTCCCAGAGTATTTCTTTTGTTTCTCATCACTAGCCCTTATAACTGTGACTATTTGGTTTTGTACAGCATTTTCATGCGGTGTTGACATGGCCATTGGCATACCAGGTGTGGCATACGGGCTGTCACTTGGCATGGCTGCATTCTTTGGAGTGGGCTGTATTTCTATCTCTGCCCATTTATTTCTCCTATTCTCGTCTATACTTCCTTCGCTAGACCTAGGATTTCGCAACATGGATTCCTCCTGCGCTATCATTCTAGTCTCAATTTGGCTGTGCCTGTTTTCCGCCCTTTCCAAACGAGCTAATACCTCTCGTTCTATTTTCTCTAGGCGATCTCGGTTTCATTCTGCCATAGAAAATACCTTTTCCTTATCATCCTTAAGGTTTTCCTTCAGGTGGATAATTTCCCCTGCTAGACTTTCTCTTACTTCGGCAAGAGTCTTATCGCTGGCTTCAGTCTTTAAGCCTTCTCGAAGCTCTAATTCTTCGCGTAAGCCTGTAACTTCCCTTTGAATGTGACCTTGTATATGAGAGATTTCAGTCCTTATTTTCGTGATTTCTCCTTGGCCTTCGTCCTGTCTTTTATGGATAACTGCTAAGTCACTCTGAGTTTGTTCCAACTCTTTCTGCACTTTTCCGACTTGTCTCTTCATATTAGACATTATCTCCTTATTCTCTTGATCAGAAGTTTTTATTTCCTGAATTTCCTTGCATTGGTCAAGGATATTCTGATCCTGTTTTCTTAAGGCTTCGTCTACTGCCTTGGCGTAACCTGCCATTCGCATATTCCATTTTACGTCATTATCCTCGAACCTATGATCCACGGTCTGAGTGAACGTGTTAAATTGCTCTAACTGACGTTTAGTATTAGCTTCATTCTGACTTAGAATGTCTTTAAGCTCCCTGGACATACTGTTTAAATTATCGTTAATTTCACGCTGTGACTCTCTGCACATTTGCAGATTGCTCTCTAATTTTAATTCAATAGACTCAAAGCGTTTATCGTTATCATCTTGCATTTCTGAGATCACGCTCACAATATTCTTAGTTACCTCACGCTGGACAGACTCTTTAACGTCGTCCATTTTCTTATTAACCTCTACTAGGTTTAATTCTAACTGCGTGTTTACATTAGCCAACATCTGGCTTACCCCATTTTGACAAGCCTCTAATCTAGTATCGACTGTAGCCAACATCTGGCTTACCTCAGTTTGATTGGCATCCAATCTATCCGCTATTTCATCTTTAAATGCCTTGGATTCTTCCTTACTCTTAGCATTAGTAACATCGAAATGTTCCCTTAACTCAGCAATACACCTGAGTACTTCTTCCGTTCCAGCCATCCTGTATTACTTAATTTGAGATTCAGGTAGGCCGCAGCTGAATATGCTGGCGCGTTCTATTGGAAAGAAAAGATTCCGATCCCGCGACAACAACAACAACATATTATAAAATGTCAAAACTAACTATGGAATGGGTATTGACCCTCGTACCGTCTGGCAACAATGTCTGACGTCTGAACATCATCTAGAAAGACTCACAATCACTCAAACAAAGTTTGAGAAAAAATATTATTTCTATGGTTTTCCCCATGAAAACCATGCTATTATTATGGGGTTTTCTGAATCCCATAAGCCATCCACGTACGGGCGCCATGTTAATAATGTATTTTGGGGTAGTTATGCTTAAGTGGAGGTTACCTGTATTTTAAACTGGCCCCACGTATCAGCGTCATGTTAATAATTTGTAGTGACCTGACAATGAAAGGGGTTTGGTGAAAGTTACATATATATAAGCATGTCTTATGGAGGATTATCAACAATTATTTTTAAACGTGATGGCTTATTAACAAATGGGACGCGGCCTTTCCTATTTTGTCCTAATATCTATCCTGTATTTGCTTCTACCATTAATATCTCGGCCGACTTTAAGCAATACCTGTGACTCAATCCAAGTACAGAGACAACTCCTCCATGTACCCGATTGTCACCATGTGGACCATGTGTTCGTATCCCAACTAGCTCACGGTCTTTCGAGGTATGGGACGTTCCTGCCCACAATACGACCACATGCTCAGGATTTGAGTCTACCAGGTAACTACTCTACAGGAAATACACAACATTCCTAAACATAAAACATTTACTGGTCTAAAATCATGGCTATACAACAAATACAAATCAAAGGACAATTTACATTTAATTCCCACTAATAAAATAGGGTTATTCTGTGAGCTTTCTTCTTAAAAATAGTGCTACACTGCACTCAAACCTAATTCTAACATCCTGTCAATAATAGTTCAGATTACAAGGTTTCCATAGTGTTCATCATGTGACACAATTTTAGTTAATGGGAGTATCTTAACACAAAAATCACATGTCACATAAAAATTAATTACTAAGACATTATTCCGTCTCTTACGGCATTTACTTTAACTAGCAAAAATTCATTATTTTCTGCATTTACTAACAAATATTTGTTGTGTCGTGCGAATCATCTTCCTTCTTTCCATCCCTATGAACGATCTAGGACAGTGGTACATGCTCCTTAAAAAAAATAAACATGGATAGAATATTTTATAGTTTCACCATATAACGATTTTCTGGGTCTTGTCGGGCTTACCATAGTTACAACTGTGTCATGTTCTGGGAAAAACACATACCCGTTTGCATAAATTAGCATGAACTGGCAAAATGCATATTAAAGAAGATGCCTACATTATTTTGGTTCAGCTTTTCTCCTCAGAGGATAACTTCGCCAAATATTATCTGATTTCTATGATCCAACAATGTATGTGACTTGCCACACACCATTCAATTCAATTGGCATCATTATAATACTCATATCTTAATTGCATATTTAAATACCGAGATTCCTCAGTGTCCTACTGTGACTGTAAATGACAAGGGATCGGTCGACGGACCTTTCTCCCCCTCAGCAGGCCATAAAATTCGTTCCAGCTGGCTAACCAAGATGGCCGCCACGGAAATGGTCTACAATACCTCTCTCTCTCTATCGTCAAGGTCAAACTTGTTTACAATTATATAACAGTACAGATACGCTAGGCGTGATTCCTAAGTAATTGAGTCATTTAATTAATTAACACCTATCTTTATAGTGTATTTGGGCTCAAACTGGCTCCTTAATAAACATTCATGGCTGGGGTGGAATTCTAGTGATAGCCTTGCCGTTCTCAGGTGATTATTTGTGGCTTTAAGACGCGCATCATAGTGAAACCCCATGGTTTTCACCAGCAGCTGTCAGTAATAATATCAGGAAACCTGCGTTCCTAGACGACGAATATGATCCTACCTCTCAGGGTAGACCATTGGTACAAATGCTCACTGCGTCTCGACGGACGTCAATAGTGGCCATAATTCATGCAAGCGTTGGAAATAGACAGGATCTATCCAAATCGCTGCGTATAATACAGTATGCACAAAGGCGATACTCCTCGAAGATTCAGCCAACTTTCACCTAACGCGCAAGCTATACTAGTCAATCCCCGCGATTATCTTACGTAAATCACTGGATTCTACGTTAATCTGCACGCTATACATGCGGCTCAAACAATCTTTCACATAGATGACTCCATTATTAAGGCACCTGCGTTCTCTCCGTCATACTACTTAAGCCAAAGCTTCACATAGCTCCTAACACAAATGTATAAATTTACTGGCTTACTTTAATTTAATGGTCCTCAAACATAATCCTAAGGATTGACCATATCAAATATTCATTCACATTTTCACTGACACTGAAAAAGCTCTGGTATTTCGCTATATTCCACGTTACATTTTTACTGTTTACCAAATTACAGTATCTTTAAATTAGACATGACACTATTTGAACATTATTTAGGCCAAATTTGCCCATTACTTTATTGTTGCCGACCCCAGTTTATTATTATTATTCATTTACCGTTACCGTTAGATTCATCATTATTTTTGACCTAAAGGGTCCTAAACAAATCACCTTCCAAGCCATACTTTATTCAAGACGAGTGGTGAAAACTCGTTCGGTAAGTGACTATTACATCTTTTAATCTCAAAGTGATAAATCGTTACATGGTGAACTATTCAGTTATAAGGATGTAATTGCATGTGTACTCACTTTTTCCTTCTTGCTGGAAAATGCCAGCTCTTCAGCCTAAGTGCTACCATGATGATTGGTTTAAGCCATCATGATATCCTTAACACAACACTGAGATTCACACACTTGCCACATGATACACATATTTTTATAAGTGGCCTTTACCACTGCTATACACTGAATATTAACCATTAGACACATGAACACTTTAAATCATTATTTTACAATTTATGTACACTTTATCCACGACTTCACATGTTGATCCTTAATCCGGACTTCTCCTACGCTTGATCTCAGAGATGCGATGCAATTATGACAACCGCTGGTCTACGTGAAATCTAGTAGCGTTTTACGGATGTTCGATCCTCGTTCCCTGCAATCTCGTTCAGCTCACTATCCTGGTTAGGTGGCAATGACTTCCACGCTCCCATCACTGTAGTGATCCTGATGATAATGTCATACAATTCTGACAATACCTCCCGGTATAAGAACTGTTCGAAAACATTATAAGTTCCTTTTCGCTGTAGCGAATTTATATCTGCGTCAGATAATAGATAAATATCTGTATTAATTTACATTCGACGCACTTCATGATTACTTATGAAGCTTATAACTTGCTTCCATTGTCTTCAACGGCGGAGCGTTGATACTTTAATACTTGGCGTGCTTACGGTAGAGCGAATGTAGACAAATACTTCTAACTCTCAACTGCTGTAGGTCAACTAACATCTGACTGATTCCGACTGCTTTCAACTTCTTTCAACTGACTGCTTTCAACTGCTTTCGACTGACCCTTGGCGTGGGCTGCTCCCCCTTATAAAGGTTTCTTGCACAAAATAGTTCACGGGACACGTGAGAGCGACTCCCTTCTTGAAATAATCCCTCTTCAGCCGAAATGACATCTGCATCTTGTTTATTTAGGTGTGGAGGTTTCAAAAACATTCGCGTGCCGGCGATCGCTTCGGCCAATTAATTACAATTAATTGCCTTAGTTCAGCGCGTTATGACGCCACGGTGGGGGTTCCCCGCTGGCTGGTTACAGTATCCCTGCTCTTGAGCGTGAGTTAGGTTGTAATGCGGTCATTTGGAGATATAGGCATTAATTTAGGTGAAAAACCACTCCTAAATTACCTCTCCGTGAATATATTCATCTGTGTGTATATTTCAATGCATTACAATGCTCCATTTAGCTGTAATTAATTAATTTCCTTGTGCATGCGGTCCCGCCATAGCTTGCCCCGTTGTCGAGTGGTGGATACCCGGGTCATTAATTTTGAGCTGTCTCCCCGCTCCAGACATAAGTAGTGCGGTAGGCGCCGAAATTCTGCACCCACTTGTTAAGGATCATTTGTAAACTGCCAAACTCGCCTTCTCTCGTTTTCGTATGCTCTGAAAACGTATATTTCCTTTGCATTTGGCTACAATTCTTCCCTTAAATTGCTATGATATTCACCTATAAATCGTGAAATCACGCTATATTATATGTCAGTATACCTCTCATTGCTCTGTGGGTTCCCTATCATTGCTCCCCCTTAGAGACCAATGGTTCGACCCTAGGCATAACCATGTGCCTGGTCTTCTCTGATGAGACCTGAGTTCGATGCCAGACTGCCGTGACTAATTGGGCACAGTATGTAAGGTCGTCGTAATGAAGCGTCGTAAGTGAAGTTGTTGTAATAAGGCATCATAAGTAAAGTCGTCGTAATGGAGCACCGTAAGTGAGGTTGCTATAATAATGCATCGTATATCCTCTCCGAACTAGTGCAACAGTATTCTGGAATCACGAAATATAAATAATTAAATGCGAATAAGAAAGTAATTTTTTGTATAGGAAATTATATTTAAAGCCTGGATGGCCATATGTTTGAAAACAGTAAACATAATAGTAAAAGAGACCACTAATAGGCGTTTTTGTTGAGTAGGGTTCTAAAATGATACTAGCGTTAAGCGAATGGTACATGAAAGTTTTAATTGAAAGGTGCTAGTGTAAAAAGAATTAAATAATTGGAATGCTGGGATTGATACAATTCTTCCAAGACTAAGTTTGAAGAAATTGAGTAATATTTGACAGATTTAATCAAATATTGCTTTGTTAAATAATCGATTCTTTCTTTGTGAATAAAAGATACTGACGGGTTATGGTATAATGAGTTTGATATGATTTGTAATCCCACAAATAATAAATGAAACAGTGCAAAGTGCAACGTTAAAACACATCACCATGATGCATGAGTAGGCAGTAAGGGAGTGAGGTTCCGATCCATGTTGAGACATGCTTGTAAATAAATGTTTTGTGTTCTTAAAATACCTGAGGATTTGTGGAAGACAGTGGCTTAATTAACAGAGTAAATAAATTATAAACAAGTTATTATATGAACACAGATGACCCTGAAGGGTAGTAAAGTAACTTAAATACCCACAAGCCTTAGAAGTAAAAATTTAACAGAAATGATAGGAAGGCTCTATGCCAAAGTGAGTAAATTTATAATTATGAATATTAATGAGTGAATAAGCTAAGCAAGAAAGTTTAAGTGTTTATGAAGCGAATTTTTATTGTTGAGTGATCTTACTCAAAGGGACAATACCGAGTATTGTTTATTTTTGTGAATTTTTAATATTGATTATTGATTATTGCATTTCTTTAGTTGTTGTTGTTTGAGTCTTCAGTCTTTTGACTGGTTTGATGCAGCCCTCCATGCCTCCCTGTCCTGAGCTAATCGTTTCATCTCTACATAGCTCCGACACCCTACATCCGAGGCAATCTGTTTAACATATTCTAACCTTGGTCTACCCCTACAGTTTTTGTCCTCGACCCTTCCTTCCATAACTAAGCTTGCTATTCCTGGGTGTCTTAGTATGTGTCCTACCAACCTATCTCTTCTCTTCATTAGCAGTCGACAGAAGCATCTCTCCTCTCCCACTCGTCTTAATACCTCTTTGTTTGTAACCCTATCTACCCATCTGATCTTCATCATTCTCCTGTAACACCACATTTCAAATGCTTCAATTCTCCTCTTTTCTGCTGCACCAATAGTCCAAGTTTCACTTCCATAGAGCGCCACGCTCCAGACAAAGGCTTTCAAAAATGACTTCCTAATACCTAAATCTATATTCGATGTCAGCAGATTCCTTTTTTGTAGAAATGCTTTATTTGCCTGAGCCAACCTACTTTTAATATCCTCTTTGCTTCGTCCATCACTGGTTGTTCTGCTTCCTAAGTAACAGAAGTCTCCTACTTCCTTCAGCTTTTCACCTGCCAATTTGATCTCCATAGAGGTTTCTGATTTATTTCGGCTGCATTCCAGTATTTGTAACTGTAATGTATGAGTTATTCCTGTAGTCTTGATAACCTAATTATGTCTTCATATCCGAGTGTACGATCATTTGTGGGTGGAACGTAACGCACCCCGATTGCCGAAGAGCATAGCCAGGGTAATGATCAAGCACTCTCCGCTGAAGCGGGTACAAGGGGACTCTTATATGAGGTACTGGACATGAGCATAAAGGTTACAAGTAAGTCGGTCAAAAAGTAAAGTTCAAAGGTAAAAGTTAGCGACCACAACCTGCCGTAAACGTTTATAAATTTAGGAAAGGTGATTCCCTGCATACACTTTTCATGGCGCCCAGGAACGTGAGGTGGGTTTTCCCAAATGAAAAACCAAGGAAAACTCGAGTTTTCCAAGAAATATTTTTTGGGAAAACTTGAGATTTTCAAAATTTTGAATGTTAAATATCTTGCTTAGAGTTTGTTAAGAATTTTGAAGGAGGGACGTGTGAATGGGTTCGTATACCTACACACCCGTTGGACACTTCACCTCAGGATGATAAAAAGTAATACAAGCATGTCGGATCGAACTCAATATTCACCCCGTGTGCATGATATACCTTGAATGGCAGTAGCCCATCTTTTCTCAATGATTTTGATTTAAAAAAATGGCTATGAGTGCAGAGATGTTAGCACTCCTGGACCAGTTGAGGAAGGACGCAGAGAAAAGTACTCTGATTTTGAAGGAGAGTATCAATGATAATATAGACAGTAAGTTCCAGGAAAATGAAACTATGGACAATAAGTTTCAGGAAAGTAAAAAGGACATGGAAGTCCTGGAGGACATGAATAAAATGCTTAAGGAAGACATTAGTCAGGGAAGCATTGAGTGCAGAAACAATTTTGAAGGGTTAAAAACTACAATGGACACTGAATTTAGTGATACAAATAAACAGATGGACACTAAATTTAGTGAGATAAATACCCAGATAAATGATAAATTTAAAGCCGCACAGGCAAGAGTAGATGAGAGCATTTTTAAGGTTCAGGAAACCATAAATGAAAATATAAATAATGTAAAACAAAATGTAAACCATATCTCAGGTGAGCAGGCAAAAGTAAAAGAGCGTTTGGATGAGATAGATGAAAAAATCGATAGGATCCAAAGCGAAACGAAAGAACAATTAGATCGTCAGGCTGACGAGATACAGACAAGATTTGAGTCTTAACTGAGTAACGAAATGAAAAAGGTAAATACAAATTCCAATGCGTTAAAGGAAAGTTTAACTGAACAGTCAAATGATAATAAAAGACAATGAGAAGAATCCAAGCGGGATTTCGAAGGAAAAATTGATAAATTGACAGGGGACATTCAGAAAATAGAAAACCAACGACAAGCCGATGTAGTTGAAATTAAAAACCAAATCAATGGTTTTTGGACTCAGGTAGATCAGAGGATAGAGGAAAGCGAAAAGGTAGGGGAAAACAGATTAAAAGAACAGATAGAGCCCATACAAGTACAAATAAAGACACAGGGAGAAACTATCAAGGAACAGGGCAAGGAAATAGAGGAACAAAGGGGATTGATTGAGGGAATCCAGGAAAGCATAACCCCAATAAAGGTTAGCATAGGAAAAACTGACCAAAGAATAGAACAAACCCAGAGAGATCTAGCAAGGACAAAGAAAAACCAGAAGGAAACCCAAGGAGAAGTAAAATCCCTAAGACATGATCTCAAAGAAGTAAAGAAAAGCTTGAACAAGAATTTAGAAAACCTGAAGGAAGAGGTAGAAACAGGAGTACAAGTTAAAATGGAGGATAAAGGACACCAGATCCTTGAAACTCAGAAGGAATTAGATGAAAAAATTGAATTAGTAAAGGAAAACTTAAAAAAGACAACAAGCGGAAGTGGGAAGAAGAACTGAGAACAATGAAGATCGTATAGAGAAAATAGAACGAGAATACTTTGCTAGATTAGAGAGAATCGAAGGAAGGGTTAATCAACATGATACTAGAACAATAGCTATGAAAGAAGCCATTTTGAGAAACTCCAAATCAGAAAGTGGAAGACATGAAGATCTTAAGGATAAATGGGGAGAAACAGAGGCCCAACACAATTTTAGGAATGGATTAGAGGGAGAATGTCTGTACCGCACACCTGGACAACCTTTATTCGCCTCGACTCCACATTCAAATACAATGCAAAATCAAATAATCACCTTGGTTAGACTGGATAATGATAAGCCTTGGAAATATTCAGGAAACAATTCGTCAATGACACCAAAATACTGGCTGAAGGAAGTGTCAGAATATTTGAGGGATTCTAAGATACCTGCAGAAAGACAGTTGCGCTCAATCGAGAAATTAATGGATGGAGACCGCTTATTATGGTTTCGAAGCTTCAGGTATACTTTTGATACTGTAGAAGAATTCAAAGAAGCATTTTTGGAAAGGTACTGGGCTGCAGACGTACAACAAAACTTAAGGTTGGACCTCTATTCAGAGAAGTATAGTACAAGCACCTCAACGAGGTACTCAGAATATTTCACCGCGCAATTATGTAAATTTCGCGAGTTAGATTGTGCCCCAAGCGAAAATGACTTATGCTTGGCAATCACGAAGCAACTTCCATATGAAATACAGAGACTATTGATCTCTTCAAATGCGAAAACGGCAATTGAAGTCAAAAATGTTCTGCGTCAATTAGACATGACGACATCTCACATGTCACCACGTCAAAATAGGACGGTGGAGCATACGCATATGGCAAATACTGAGGCCGAAATTATTAGAGAACGTAGCTTGGATAAGTCCATAAGTACTGAAGGGATTGGAACAGGAGGAAACGAACAAAGGAGGTGGCAGACACCGTATCCAGAAAATTCAAATTCAGGAAATTATAGAGGAAATGGATATCCAAGAAACAGTGAATCAGGAAACTTCAACAGGGGAGGTTATCAAAAGGGAAATTATCGAGAGAATTATGCGCCAGGGCAGTATGACCAGAGAGGGTCAGACGGAAGAAGGCAGTTGGCAGTCAAAGAGTTGGCAGTTGGCAGTCAAAGTGAAAGGTCGTGTTTTTCCCGAGCTCTCAGGTGTGCTGAAATGGGTTGTTCTCTGGAGTGTTATCGGGCGAGGATCGGACTGTGGTATGCGAAGGGTAGTCGGGATTTCCGGTGTTTGTGTGAGCGTACGGGACCTAGCAACTTGTGGTTCATAGCCCTAGTGATAGCTGCATTGCTAGTTATTGGTGGAGTGGAAGTGAATCCTGGGCCTGTTACTCCAAATGTGAATCAGGCAAATGATCCAATGGCAGCTTTAAAGTGTTCGACGTGCAGTAAAACATTGAAGAATGGTGTTGAGTGTGGACTATGTGAGAAATGGTTTCACTTCGGCTGTATTAAGGTCAAGAAGGAGGATTGTGATGTCGGAAAATGGTCTTGTAAAGTATGTGATACGCCGGACTGTTTGAGGGTGCAAATCAAAGCAAGGGATCAAATAATACAGGAACTTAGAGCAAAGCTTCGTGAATCAGAAGAAACGGTGAAGGATGTGACTGAACGGCTTTCTACTGGGATCAGTGTGGAAGAGGGCGTGCAGGAGCAAACTGAGGATGACGTTATCATAATGGGTGATTCAATGATAGGATGGAGTGCGAATATCTCGAGGAAATCAGGTGCGAAAGTGCGGTGTTATCCGGGGATTAAAATTGACCAGCTTGCCCAACAAGTGGAAGAATCAAATATAGAGGACTGTGACAAAGTTAAAGTGTTGTTGCTACATGTTGGGACAAACGATTTTAAGAAGAGGGCTACAGCTGATTACATCATGGGGGAGCTCTACGAACTAGGCAGAAAAGCTAAAAGCAAGTTCGAAATGCAAAAATTATAATGAGTGGCATTGTTCGGCGGGGAGATGTTCCATTAAGGCGAGTTAAGACTGTAAATGACCGCATGGACTGGGTATGTGCACAACTGGGATTAGTGTACGTAGAAGCTGACTGCTGGATTGGTGGCCGTGACTTCGCCCGAGACGGGCTGCATCTAAATCGACGGGGCGCTTTTAACCTAGGGAGCCTACATGACAGGGTCATCGGTTCGTGCCGGCTTTTGTGAGGAGGAGCAGGTCCAGAGGTTGCCAGCCGATGGGAACAGAAGGAGCTATTTCGAGATATTTGCTGCGGATGTAAGACTCTAAGATTACTGCAGGTTAATTGTCAGAGTTTAGGAAATAAATTAATTGAATTTTGGAATCTTGTAGAGACGTATTCTCCGGACATTGTCATTGCAACTGAATCATGGTTATATGAGTACATAAATAGTAGCGAAATAATTCAAGGGACCTACGAAATGTACAGAAGGGATCGGGGGAAGCGAGGTGGTGGGCTATTTATTTGTGTGCGCAAAAATATAGCTAGTTTCTTAAAGTGGGCTGATATGGATCATGAAATGTTATGTGTACAAATTTCGGATAAAGGAAATAAATTCCCTCTTCAGGTGATAGGGGCGTATAGACCACCGAAAGATAACTTTTCTCTCCTCGAAACACTGTATGATAAAACTTGTACGGGTAATGCTATGAAAAAGAGCATAATAATTGCTGGAAATTTAAACCTTCCCAAAGTAGACTGGTCTGGTGAGTCAACTAGCTGTGGTCAAGCTCAGAGCGCTGCAAATAAATTCTTAAGGGAGGGGGGATTTTCCCAAGTAGTTGAATTCCCAACTAGAGACAATAATACCTTAGATGTTTATCTCGTAAGGCCTGAAGAGCTGTATATTAACTGTCTGAAAGTACCAGGAATTAGTGACCATTCTGGGGTTGAATTAAATATTAGATATGGTGACATTACAAAATTAGACTCTGATGTAGCAAAGAAGATCATATTCCAGTATCGCAGGGCGGATCAGGGCAAGTTTCAGGGGTATTTGAATGAGCTATTTGTAGGATGGGCATCGGAAGGAAATCACATTAATATCCTGTGGACTAACTTTTTGAAAATTTTAAATTGCGCTGTTGATAAATTTGTCCCATTTAAATTGCTGAAACAAAACCCAGATCCTGAGTATTACACACGAGAAATTAGGAGTCTAAAACGGAAAATTAGGAAATTATACAATAAAAGACATGATAGTGACAAGTATATGTTGAAATTTAAGTCCTTATCAAGAGAGCTCGTCTTAAAAAAGAGGGCTGCTCATGACAGTTATATGCAAGGTTTACTTGGTTCGGGAGGTGATGGGTGGAAAAAAAATTACAGTTATGTTAGGAGAAGAAAGGGAAATTCAAATAATTTGTCGATGATAATGTCCGGTGACCGTAAATTAATTACTGAGAAACAGGCCATTGCTAATGAATTAAATGTCTTTTACGGTAGTGTGTTCAATAAATCCAATAGCTGTGTTTTGGACCTTAACGGCAAATCAGGGGCTCCCCTGTTCCAAATAAACCAGTCAGCAATTACAAAGCTAATACAAAAACTACATTTCAATGTATCAAAGGGTCCTGATAATATTGTTAGTGAAGTACTTAAACTGGGAGGTAGGGCCGTGGCACGATACTTGGAGGTGATGTTTAATGTGTCCTTTAACAATGCGCAAATCCCAGATGACTGGAAAAGAGCTACGGTAGTCCCAATATTTGAGGGAGGGAGCAGACTTGAATTGGGCAACTACAGGCCGGTTAGCCTTACGTCCATCGTTTGTAAACAGATGGAGCATCTCATTTGCGACTACTTGAGGGAACAGTGGGAAACATTATCATGGTTTAATGATAGGCAACATGGATTTCGGAAAGGTTACTCATGCGAGAGTCAGATGCTATCACGTTTTCAAGACATTAGCGAATCGTTAGACCATGGAGTTTCAGTCGACGCCGTGGTTATAGATTTTGCGAAGGCATTTGATGTCGTGCCGCATGACATGCTACTCCATAAATTAGCTTCGACGAAGATTGATTGAAGAGTAATTTTATGGATCCAAGAATTTTTGACGGGTCGTTCACAGAAAGTGAAAGTCGAAGGCATATTCTCGGATGAAAAAACCGTAACGTCGGGTATCCCTCAGGGCAGCGTAATCGGAACTTTGTTATTTTTGGCGTTTATAAATGACTTATCAAATGGGATTCGCAGTGACTGTCGATTTTTTGCGGATGATTGTGTAATATATCGAAAGATACATGACTCACAAGACAATGCAGTGCTTCAAGAGGACATGAACGTGGTCTATAAGTGGGCGATTGAAAATAAAATGAAAATAAACACAAGAAAATGTAGTCTCTTAAAATAGGGAAAGTGCGAAGGCAGGATTTTCAATATAACATTGGCTCGGAAATACTTGTAGAAGAAGATTCTTGCAAATATTTGGGCGTTCACGTAAGGAGTGATATGAAATGGAGTAGTCAAGTAGGATGTGTAGTTTCAAAAGCTTATAAATCCCTGCACTTTGTAATGAGGGTATTAAAAGGAAGTAGTACCTCTGCTAAAGAATTAGGCTATTTGTCACTTGTAAGACCTATTCTGGAATATGCATCGGCGGTTTGGGATTCATATCAAGTAGGGCTCATCAATGAGTTGGAAATGGTGCAAAGAAAGGCCGCTAGATTTGTGCTCAGTGACTTTAATCCCAGGAGCAGTGTGAGCCGTATGTTAAAGAAACTTGGGTGGGAATCACTGGAGGCTAGGAGGATGAAATCTAGACTCTGCGCTATGTACAACACGTATACAAATCAACCAGCATGGGGTGAGCTTAGCAAACGATTGGGAAAGCCCACTTACATGGGTAGGAGCGATCATCCTTTCAAAGTTAAGGGCCGACTACAGCAAACAAATTATGGTAAATATTCTTTTGTAAACCGTGCCATTGATAACTGGAACTCTCTACCTGCCGCAGTCTTAGAGCCTTTTCCCAAACATATAGGTGTGTTTAAGAAAATACTGACTATTTGTGTAAATACTCCAGTTTAATTGTTGTATAATTGTTATTGAATTGTTATGTATAATTATTTATTTGTTATGTATATCCAATTTGCCACCGGGGGACACACCCCCCATTGCAAATAAATGAATGAATGAATGAATGAATGAATGAATGAAATATGGAAGGCCATATCAAGGAAGAGGAGGAAACATAGGAAACAATAGAAACTATCGACCAAGGGATCCAGATCCTGATTATGAGGCCGAAATCGAAGAAAGACGGGTCATTACTCAACGCTATTATGATGAAAGGGGTGATGAGCTAAAAAGACAGCAGCATGTCAGCTGGGGGGAAGCTATAAAGAATAGGACCTCACCTGATATCCATAGTAATGGAGGCGCGCAAAGCCTCGAACTACAAAGACAGATAAGGGAATCCGAGAGAGAGAGAGAGAGAGGATCCGGATTAAAAAACGCCAATTTTCAAAGAACTAAACCTCAGTTACGAAGGAGGATGGAACGAAATTCAAGTAGTGAATTGGGTCGCTAGGCCGGAAGAGCTAATCGAAGAAATTACGGAAGGACTAGTCACAGTAAAGCGTGAACTACCCATAATTATGATTAGGGTTGAAGGAATTCTAATACGATGTTTGTTAGATACAGGGTCGACTATAAGTCTTGTGACCCAAATACTTGTGAATGAGCTGGAAAGTAGAGGGAGAGATTTAAATATCCCCACATCAGCTGTGAAAATTAAGGGTGTTATCTCCGCTAAAACATTGATTTGTAAACACCAGGTATTCTTGGATATGCAGATAGGGAACTTGGTAGTATCACATAGTTTCTTGTTAGTAAACAAGTTGCCATACAACATGATTTTAGGTATTGATTTGATAAGAGAGTATAAAGTAATTATTGATATATCGCAAAATTATATACGTTTTCGGGAAGAAGATAGCACACAAGGAACAGATGTGGCATTACAGAACATTGAGCAAAGGCATAATGAACAAATGTGTCAAGATATGACCAGGGAGGAAATGTTAGCCTTAGAAAAAGAATTTAATACACTTACTGTTGATTTGGAGAAAGAAATGGAGCCTGATTTTGATAGATGCGTATCGGGAAATTGGAGGAAGCGAAAATTTCCTCAGAGGATAAGGAAACATTAAAAGAAATAATTATGAAACAAAAGGACGTGTTCGATTCTAAACCTGGAAGGATTAAGAACTTTAAATACCCTTTCAAGTAAATGATTGGACTCCATTTCGCCAAACCCGTATCCCATAACAGAGAAGCATTTTAAACAAACCAAAGAGGCGTTACAAAAAATTATGGAAACGGGAGTCATTGAAAAGGTTGCTACACCATATGTGAGTCCATTGGTGGTAGTAAATAAAACCTGACGGCTCGGTACGGGTATGTCTTGATGCCAGAAACTTGAATCAAAGGAAAATTCCTGAAAATGATTCAGCTCCACCCATAAAGGAAATGTTGAGAAAATTTAAGGGGAAGAAGGTATTTTCAAACGTGGATATGACAAATTCTTATCACCATCTGGAATTAGAAGAGAAAACCAGTTTACTGAGAGGGTTTCAATTCGAACAACAGACGTTCTGTTTACGAAGATTGCCGTTTGGATTAAAAACAGCTGGGTCAGCTCTCATACGAGCTCTAGACAGAAATATTTCAGATGAAGTAAAGGCATGTACAATTAGGTATGTCGACGACGACATCCTTTTAACTTCAGAATCAGTAAAGGAGCACATGGAAAATTTAAAGAAATTATTACGGGATCTACAGCAAGCCAACTTTAAAATAAATTTGAAAAAGTCAAATTTTTGTCAGCGTGAAGTAATATTTTGGGGTCATGTGATAGACCAGTACGGCGTGAAGCCAAATCCATGTAAGTTGGAAGCCATTAAGGACTTTCCACGACCAACTAGGGTCAAACACGTAAGACAGTTTTTGGAATTGATAGGATTCTTTAGTAGACATTGTCCAGCATACACTAGTACAGTATCTCCACTACAGGATCTTCTTAAGAAGGGAGGAAAATGGAACTGGTCAAACGAATGCGAAGATGCATTCAAAGGAGCAAAAAGCATGGTTTTAAATTTCGTGAAACTATGATATTCAGATTACAATGAGAAATTTATAATACATACAGATGCATCACAGATAGGTATCGGAGTTATGCTGTACCAGGAAATTGATAAGCAGCCCGGAGGGAGAAATTATTTGCCTTTTACTTCCAGAAGATTAAAACCTCACGAAAAGAACTACCCGGTTAGTGAGATAGAACTTTTGGCTATATTGCATGCCCTGAAATTTAGGCGAAAAATCGTGTATGGATTCCAAATTATACTTAGGACAGATCATAAAGCATTGACCTTCCTAATGAAAACTGATTTATCGAGCCCAAGGCTGACACGATGGGCATTATATATACAGCAATACGATGTAGAAATCGAGTATTGTCCTGGGACGGAGAATATTATCCCAGACTTTTTGAGCAAAAATCCAGAGAATACGGAAGAAGCATATAATATCCAAATAGATGATAAAGATCAAACCACCATAGAAGATTTAAGGATGATTGGTGAAATGCAAAGACAGGACCCATGGATGAGGATGATGATTTCATACTTCGAGGGAAAATTCACAGGACGTCACCTGCATTTGTTGACGCTGAAGCGATTTTAACAGAGTACCTTTGGTATAATAGACTTCTTCACAAATATGCAGACGCAGATCATACATGTTCAAGAATTGTAGTACCAGCAGGGTTACAGAGAAAATTAATTTGGTTGTCACATCGAACGTTTGGACACATGGAGGTGGACAAGACACTTAAAATGCACAAAGAGACGTTTATATAGCCAAAAATGGGATAAACGGTCAAATCAGCATTAAAGAAGTGCGATACTTGTCAAAGAGTGAAGTCTACCTCTTTCTTAATGAGACAAAAGCCAATTAACTTTTGCCACAGAGACCATACCAGATATTATCAGTGGACAATTTCGGTCCATTGCCGAAGGCGAGAAGAGGAAATAGACACTTCTTGGTATCCATGGATGTATTTACAAAGATTGTGGTCCTGTGCCCAATACAAAAGACGTCAACGAAGCAGGTTCTTAAGAGGTTAAAAGAACGCGTGATTCTGATTTTAGGGAAACCCGAAAATCTACTTTCGGATCTCGGGAGCTGTTTCACGACTTTAGAATTCCGTATAGAACTAGAAACGTTCGGGATTAAACAAATACTTTCGAGTATTCAACATCCAGAAGCCAACCCAGTAGAAAGGATAATGAGAGAGGTACAGAAGTACTGCAAAATATATTGCTCAGAAGAGAATTGGAAGTGGATCGATATATTGCAAACAATTGAATTTTGTATTAACAATGCAGTACATGAGGCGACTGGAGAAGTGCCCATTAGAATACATTTAGATCAATGTCCGGAGAGACCATGGGATCAAATTATACCAGTACCCGCAGATAATCAAGTGGGAAGAGAATTGAGAATCCGCAAAACTTATGAACATTTAAAAGGTAAAGCTGACAAACGGCAGCGACGAAACCGCAACAAGCGATACCATAGACCATTGGTAGTCGGGGAATTGGTGTTGGTGAAACGACCAGCCATATCAGATCCTGAAAATAGGATATATAAGAAATTTCGGAAAAATTACCATGGACCTTATAGGATTATAAATGATTTAAAGAATAACACATATAAGGTGCAACACGAATAAACAAATCAGAAAATTATAATGAATGTGTGAATTTAAAGGTGTATCATCCTCCAGACGAATTTGAGAGAATAATCAATCAAACCTCAGTAACTGAGATATGCGATGAAATTGATGAAAGAGAAAGAAGATGGCAGCAACTAAATTTCCAATGTGGGTTAAAGGAAATATGTGAAGGAATGAAGGAAGTAGCGAGACTCGTCAAGAAGGAAAACAGAGAAAGGATAGAAGAGAATGACAGGATCATGATTTTGATAGAAATGACGAAATTAGAGTGAGACGGGTAGGGATAGACCTAACCCAGATGATAGGACTGATGTTCATGGGTGAGAAGAGGAAGTGATGAGAAATAAAAATGAAACGTGATGATTTTTGAAACGGGTTAAGACATTTACGTGCCCATATAGTGACTGATATTAAAATTAATATAAAGTATAGGACGATCGATAAAATTTGAAATTTTGGATTATTTTTTTGACAAATAAATTTCCTCATGTTTTTCAAAAAATTATTCGTCTTCGAAGGAGGGATTTGTGCCCAACTGGGGCTGGCACAAGCATCGAACGCCGTCCTGTGAGATGAAAGTATTGCCTAAGTCCAGCCAAGGAAGGAGTTTTGCAAAAGGTTACGCCAGCCATGCAGGAGTTATACCACACAGCTGCGTTATTAAAAACGATTTAGGAAGTCACAAATACTACTATCAGCTACGAGTATGAAGGAAATATATACAGATAAGAGAAACTTACGTG
Source organism: Meconema thalassinum (assembly GCA_946902985.2). Lineage (NCBI taxonomy): Eukaryota > Metazoa > Arthropoda > Insecta > Orthoptera > Tettigoniidae > Meconema > Meconema thalassinum. Next base: position 224,838,725 of record OX336391.1, read on the forward strand.
CTCATAAGAGAATATTGCATCAAGCGAGGAGTCATTAAGAATCTTCAGGCAAGCACGTTTTAATCATATTTATGACGATATAACTGACAGAATGAAGGGGACTAATTCCAGTGATGAATGGTCTTTACAGTGATAAGAGTTGGACCCTCAGGAAGCCCACACAGCAAAAAACTTTGACACGGAAGTTCAGGAAACACCAAACAAGAGCTAATCAGTGCTAGGGGAAAACGTGATAGAGACACAGCACTAAATTCAGGCGCATACAGGGACCGTATCTTTTATAGGTTGGTAGCCTTGGAAGCTGACACGAGTAAAAATTGCAGCGTCAAAAGTGCGTCATTGGTAATTAAAACGCAAGGATATGGAAGTAAAATAGACCAATCCGCCAGCCCTGCAAGAGGGATATTAATCCTTTTAATTAATTAAAAATAAGCGTATGATTAAAATTAATTCCGCATGGAACAAATATTAGAATTAGCTCATTCTACGTTTGTATAGAAAGTTTCAAGCAGATAAGGGTGCAAATATAGATAATAGACTCCGCAAGTGTATGAAGGGACTATGTTTTGATCAATCAGAATATATAAGGGGTCGAACGAGGCCAAGTCAGTCAGTCTACAACGAACCTTGAGAGGTGTCGTGCTGGATCGCCATATCCAGTCTGCAGAAATCTTTAAGGCCCGTCGCGTTGAATCGCATCAGTCAGTTCAGTATACGGTGTCCGCAGTGACGGAACATGTTGATCATCAGATATTCAGTCTTCAGTATGAGCAGATCCGCGGAGGTGCCGCGCTGTTTCTTCAAAATATTATTCAGTCACTACTGAGTGCTGATACGCCTCACGCTAAATCACGAAGTATAATTCAGTTTATCGAGAGTGCCCGGAGGGCGTGGTACCGTCTTCGAGAGATAACCAGTATAACTCAGTACACAGCGGACCTTGGGAAGTCATGCTAAATCACGTCAGAGTCAGTAGTTAAAGGCACGGTATTATTCGTCAGCACACAAACCATAGCCAGTTCAGAGCCAGACAGGCGCTGTGCAGTGTTAGCCGACAAGTAAAAGAACAGTTGCGAATTCGAGACTCCGAGGAGTCCGAACGGTAAAGTTGAAAAATTAAAGTTACCGAAAGCAAAAGAACAGTATCCAAGTACCGCAGAGACATTAAAGAACTCCTAGTTCAGAGAAGTGCGAGTTCAAAACAATATAACAAAGTCAGGGGATGCATTTAAAGTCATGCTGCAATCTATCCAGCAGAGACGTCGTTAAAGAAAGTTATCGTCAAATTAGAGCAAACAGCGAAGTCGAAGAATAGACTTATTTTAAGCAGTGTTCGAGAGACTCAAAAAGAAATTCCGGTGTATGAGAAAGGAACTTGTACGAGCCCTTACACGTTCAATGCAGATTCTTGGAACTAGCAGCGAAGTGTTAGCCGTAAATAGGAATCACTGAGATTCGGGCGTATGCAGAAGGGGTGAAGTGAAATGAAGTGTTGTAATTTAAAAGAAAGGGTATTACTATTTTTGTAGGTTAAGTATTTTTGAAAGTGAAAATGTGTTCATTTATAAACAAGTGTATAATATGTGAATATGGTAGGGAGTGTGTGAAAATAAGTACCATGGAAGAGTACTAGAATGTATTGAGATGGGTGACCCCATTCAAATGATATAATCATCAGCTGCACACGGGTGAGTAATGAATATTACTGTACATTATAAGTGTTGTTGCACTATGTACTGTGCTAGCGCAACCAAGTGCTGACTGGGGAGTTTAGCCTTGTTTCGCTAGATATAATTGAAATGCACTAAATGATTGATAAATATGTTTGGGATAAAAGTAAAGTTTAATCACGAGGATAATCTCGTTGGTAATGCAGATATAATTGCAGTAATTGAATATAAATTAATTAAAACCTCCAAATATGAAAAGATTCCGTAAGTAAATGATTGAAAAGGAAGAATCGAGATTTGAGATATAAATGGCTTGAATTTTCGCCATACAAATGAATTGCAAAAATAAATAAGCACCATAATTAGTTATTAAAAGTTGAAAGAATAGTATAATATCAATGGCTTGAATTTTTACCAGATAAATAATTTATAAAGTAAATGAGCGCCGTAATAAAGTCATTAAACGTTGAAGGAATAATAATAATTGTGAAGTTATCGAGTTTTGTATATTAAAATAAATGGTTAGAAATGAGTATTTGCGTTCCATATTAAATTAATAATGAAGCATTTGAAAAGTTAAATGCTGAGCTCAAATTATACAAGGATAATGAATTGAATAAATAATAACGCTTTGAAGTCTTGTTGAAAAGATAATAATTTTTGAGAACCCTTAAATAAATGGTGAAAACGAGACACCGAAGGATGTAATATTAAATTGTAGGCTGTCATGCCGAAGTTATGAATTAAAAATAATAGGAAGACCCGGATGTTTTATCGTGATGTGGTAGAGAATTATTATAAGGAAAGTAAATGAATTATGGATATCCAAGCTAAGTTATAATTGCCGAAAGGGCCTAGTAATACAAATTAGTTAGCTTCAATCTATAAGGAATACGTGATCCAGAATATGCCTTGTGTCGGGAGATGGAAAATAAGTGGAAGTAAGTTGAAGTTGTGTTGAAGTGAAATAAATAAGTTGGACGTCGTCGTCGTAAATGAAAGTAAGTATTCACATATGAGTCCCGTTGGAAGGTTTAAGGATCCCCAGCCTGGCATTGTTGTAATAAAGTGTTTTAATCATGGATGTGTAATTCCCACCGAAATATAATTGTTATGGTATGTTATGAACCGTCTTAAGTAATAGGTACAGGTGAGTCCCGTTGGAAGGATTAAAGATCCCCAGCCTGGTATTGTTAAAATGAAGTGTTGTAAGTAAAGTCGTCGTAATGAAGCGTCGTAAGTGAAGTTGTTGTAATAAGGCATCATAAGTAAAATCGTCGTAATGGAGCACCATAAGTGAGGTTGCTATAATAATGCATCGTATATCCTCTCCGAACTAGTGCAACAGTATTCTGGAATCACGAAATATAAATAATTAAATGCGAATAAGAAAGTAATGTGTTGTATAGGAAGTGATATTTAAAGCTTGGATGGCCATATGTTTGAAAACAGTAAACATTATAGTAAAAGAGGACGGGCCGCATGGCATCGTAAATCGTGAGTAATTACCGAGGGGAGGGAGGTGACAGCCAACCCTGATCTATCCTCTTGTGAATGGAAGAGACCACTACTAGGCGTTTTTGTTGAGTAGGGTTCTAAAAGGATACTAGCGTTAAGCGAATGCTACATGAAAGTTTTAATTGAAAGGTGCTAGTGTAAAACAAATTAGATAATTGGAATGCTGGGATTGATACAACTCTCCCAAGACTAAGTTTGAAGAAATTGAGTAATATTTGACAGACTTAATCAAATATTGCTCGTGTTAAATAATCGATTCTTTCTTTGAGAATAAAAGATACTGACGGGTTATGGAATAATGAGTTTGATATGATTTGTAATCCCACAAATAATAAATGAAACAGTTCAAAGTGCAACGTTAAAACACATCACCATGATGCATGAGTAGGCAGTAAGGGAGTGAGTGACATGCTTGTAAATAAATGTTTTGTGTTCTTTAAATACCTAAGGCTTTGTGGAAGACAGTGGCTTAATTAAGAGAGTAAATAAATGATAAACAAGTGATTATATGAACACAGATGACCCTGAAGGGTAGTAAAGTAACTTAAATACCCACAAGCCTTAGAAGTAAAAATTTTACTAAAATGATAGGAAGGCTCTATGCCTAAGTGAGTAAATTTATAATTATGAATATTAATGAGTGAATAAGCTAAGCAAGAAAGTTTAAATGTTTATGAAGCGAACTTTTATTGTTTGAGTGATCTTACTTGAAGGGACAATTCCGAGTATTGTTATTTTTGTGAATTTTTGTTATTGATTTTTGATTATTGCATTTATTTAGTAAAATAAATTTATTTGTAACTATAATGTATGAGTTATTCCTGTAGTCTTGATAACCTAATTATGTCTTCATATCCGAGTGTACGATCATTTGTGGGTGGAACGTAACGCACCCCGATTGCCGAAGAGCATAGCCATGGTAATGATCAAGCACTCTCCGCTGAAGCGGGTACAGTATTTAGGTGTGTATGAAACTTGTCTGATAACCTGTATTTATGTGATGACTGTAGTAGTATGTGTATATTAGTTAAGCGCTCTGGGACTTGACGTAAGGTACCATCCCGTCATTTGCCTGGAGAGAGTGTGGAAACACACTCAGGATAGACTCTGTCAGCGATTGGATTCAAATCTCCGATCACTGGACTTGCTACAGCTGCCCTCGCGACCGTGGTACACGATTTGATGGGCACGACTACGCCGCACACCAATTACTTCACTTTAAACCAAAAAGCAACACACATGCCTTTCCGCCTTATCTGGGGGAGTGGCGGTGCAGTGGTCAAGCTGCTTGCCTCTCACCAAGGCATATGAGATTTTCGAAGTGAAATATCACGTCCTGTGGTTCGGATTCCACATAAAAATGGAGGTCCCGTGACTTATGATCGTGAGATTAACAGTCACATAAAACTACAAGCGTCCTTCCTTGTTTCAGTATCTGGTTACACTGGTGTGTTTACAAGAGTTTGCAATGTCTGACTCATTATGTAGTGGCTGTCACCGCAGAGGCCGGGGTTAAATTCCCCGCTCTGCCAAGAAATGTAATTCTGGTCTAAGGGCTGGAACGGAGTACACTCAGCCTCGTCAGGCAAAACTGAGACGAGGAGGGTTCGATTCCTACCTTAGTCATCCAGGAAGTGGTTTTCCTTGGTTTCCCACTTCAACGCCATGTAAATGCCGGGATGGTTCCTAAAGTAAAGCCACGGCCGCTTCCTACCCAAATCTTAGGCTACCTCAATTACAAATACACACTAGTACAGACATCAGACTAACACAGGTAAGCAGACAATTTTAAAAAAACATCCAACTACACGGGGCTAGATGACCGTGACGTCACAAAGCCTCTAAAGAATCAACAAAAACAACAAAAGGACAGTGTCTTTCAATAACCTCTTCCAAACGTGCCAAGCTTCTCCGACGTAGAAAGTATTATCAGGAACTCAGTCTTGAGGTATAGATACTGATAAGGTTTGCCCTATCTGTCCAAAACAATACGAATAGATAATCAGATTCAGCTGCCTGATAATCGAATTTAAATGAAGATGATATGTGATTATAAAACATAGGGCGCACTTCAGCACAGTTCTCAGTTCTTCTGACTTGTTAGCTGAGAAGAGTTCAACCAGAATGATCGACCAGCAATGTATTCTGCGCGGGCCCACCATGGAACAAACCATCCCTGAGGTCCAGCTAGGACAATACTTGCTGGACCGTATGAAACACTATGGAGATAAAATAGCGCAGGTAAGTGCTAATGCTTGGCTGCCAACTCTGAGGTCCGGGTTCTGTTCCCTGTTCTGTAAAGAAATTTAATTCTGGTCTGGGGGCTGGAGAAATAATCACAACTCTCAGATTTTCTGATGACAATGTCATCTTCGCCTATTCACCAGAGGATTTGATTGAATTTTTAAATGGTATGGACTCCGTCTTGAGGAAAGAATTCATGATGAAAATCAATAAATGTAAAACAAAACTAATGAAATGCAGCCGAAATGTCGTTTACGTCCACCAAGTTCGTCATTATATGCTACATTATTCAGGGAACTGCCAGCTTTAAATATAATAATATCCTCCAAAGTTAATATTTCGGTAATCTGCCTCTGCTGCGCTAATAGAGATGGGATTTGCAACATTTAACTCACATGAACGAACGAACTATGGAGTAGGTCTAGAAAATGACTGGTCTCTGCATACTGGTATGCATATTATAGTGGTGCACCAGTTTATCGACTTCGGTATCATCTCAACTCAGTCTATCAACCAACCCGCTAGAGGTCATTACTTATTTCGATTTCACATTAACAACAAGTATTTCCGTGAAGAACAACTAAATAGCCTATTTTCATATAAGTTATCCTACTTATGTGAATAGCGTCTATCAACAAACAAAATTTCAGTGTGATTGCTGTAATAGATTCATAGATATTGAGAACCATCGGATGGTCGCCATGTTGGATTTTTATATATGTAGGCCATAGAGTTATGTACTATTAGATGAAGATTATTGTGTATGTTTATTATTCAAACTTCAATCGCATAGTTAGGACACAAGAAAAAAAACCAGATATTAACATTTCATACAGTCGCAATCTTGAGGTTATAAAAGTAAGTGAAATAAATTAGATGTCAGTGGGTTATAATTTGTATAAGCATTTACCGTACCAAGTTTCACTGCGCTCGGATGGTTAAATTGCGATAAACGTTTGAATTTCGCGTCGCCACCATGTTGTATTTGTGCTGACTAGGTTATTGAAATTTCCTTATGTGCACTAATGTTGATAGCTTTTATCAACACACACAATTTCAGTTTGATTGATGTCATAGATTCGTAGATATTGAGAGCCGTCTAAATATCCGGATGGTCTCCATGTTGGATTGTTATATATGTAGACAATAGAGTTATGGAGTCAACTCTTAGATGAGGATTATTGCGTAGGCTCATTAATCATACGTTGACTTCGATCGCACGATTAGGACACAAGAAGTAAAAATCTTAGTTCCAAGATTTCACACAACCGCCATTTTTAGGTTATGTAAACGATTGAACTAAATTATAGTCTGAATTACCAATAAAGCTCGCTGACAGCTGTCAAAGCTAGCACGTGGGGAAATGCTGCGTTGCCACTGACGCAGATTATGACTCATAACATTCCAAGGGGCTTGCGGGAAGACACAAATACTGTGGAAGTTACCCCCCTGCCACGCGCTCTAATGGCCGTGACGAGTGAAGACACACTGAGTCAAACCATGTGCTTATTGCTGTGTCGGCATACATTGCAACATTGCTCACTGTTGCCATGGAAACCGTTACCCCTCTCGTCTCCACTCTTCACCTCACCCATCAAGCGTGTGACAGTTTTCACAGAGCATCTTTTGTAAATCAGACTATAGATGTCAGTGCATTACAATGTGTATAAAAATTTGCTGCGCTCGGATAGTTATATCGCGAGGAACGTCTATTTAAATGTTTCAACTTCGCTTAGCCGCCATGTTCGTTTTGTATTTAACAGTTTCTGAAAGTCACATAGGTGAACTTTTAGTAGTGCCCTTTATTATCTTACAAACTTTCAAGGTGATAACAGTAGTAGTTTCGGAGATGTAGAATGCCGGTGAAATATTTCGCACAGCTGACATGTTACATTGGTGAGATGTATTTAAATTTGAAGGGCATGGTCGGGGTCGAACGAAATAGTACTATGTCCTTACTGAGTTTCATTGAAGTCAATCTAGCAGTTTAAAATTTATTAGTGGGAGGGGAGGGGGAGGGGGAGGGGGGGGCACACAACACATACACACACACATGGACAAAAGGTGATCTCATAAGCCTTTTTTTATTTTATTTTTTTATTTTTCATAAATGAAAATTGGCTAAAATTGCTGATGCTACTTTAAACATATTAACAAATACAAGTTATCATCACCAACAGCTAAAGCGGCCATGGCATGCGAGAGTCTGATAGTGATCGTAAGTAAACTTCGCGGCGTGCGCAATCAATCTAACTAACTTATTACAGTAAATTGTTTGACACCTGTTAATACTCAATGTTTTTTTTTTCTTTTTATTGAAACAGGCTCTTCATTGGAGCCTTCTTCAGCTTCGTGCTTAGCTTAACACTTCATTCGCATTTTATGAAAAGAATGACAATATAAATGAACGCTATTTCGAAATGGACACCATTATATTATAATTATGAAAAATATGACTCTTATTCTAACCAGAAAGCAAAAAGTATAAAATAGTTATACAGATAAATTTAGTGTCTTGATTTCCTAGAACTCTCAAACGAATTGGGTCTTGTGGAAGTCACATTTAAAGTCTTTTGGAACTGTTATTCTATTCGAAGTTGCCTATTTATTTCATTATCGTCTTTATAATCCTGGATTAAAGAAGTGTGAATTTTAATTTGGTCCTGTTGTAATTGCTTGTGCCCAGGTAGTATTGGACGTCTAGTGTAAACCAGGGCTGGCATGCAAAACGAAATGTATTATCAATTTAAATTAGTGACGGGAAATGAAATTGTTCAATGGAATAAAATGTCACTCCTGGCGCGAAATTAAATTCGTTACAGACTTTAAATTTTGGTCCCGGCGCGAAATAAAATTCGTTACAGAATTTAAATTTCGATCCCGGCTCGTAATAAAATTCGTTATAAGACTTTTCATCTCGCTCCTGGCGTGAAATAAAGTCGTTGTAGTCTTTTAATTTCGCTCCCGGTACGAAATGAAATTTGTTAACGACTGTTAATTTTGCACATTGTATGACACAAAATTTCCTAACAGCATTTATGTCGCCCTCGGCGTGAATTTAAAATACATGGAACATTTCATTTCGTGTCCGAAATTAAATCTGAGCTGGCATACGAAACAAAATGCATGGCTGTGGACGCGTAAACATTTTTATTTCGCTGTGAGCGCGATATTCGGGTGAAAAATTATATTTATTGTCGGCGCGAAAATTAAAATAAAAATCGAAGCAAAACTTAATTCCAAGCACAATAACGTAGCGAAAAGCTACGAGAAACTAAATGTAGTGCGAAACGAAATACGAGCCACAGGGGTTTGATTTCGTGCCACGGTCGGTTTAAATGTGCTGAGGGTAAGAAGGAAGTAGTAAGGATTGCCAAGCTTCTCCGATACTTCGAAGGAGCAGGGAGCATTTCCGAGAGTCGTTCATTTCACCGGCAATAGTTCTATCTAGTGGCGTACAAAAGGGAAGGGTGTTGGGGTTCAACCGAACCCCCGAAATTTCCGTAAGTGTAACAAAAAATAATGTAGAAATGATGTAAATAACACTCCAGGGAAAAATTACAACTGACAGTTTGTATTGTAATGGGAGTTCTTCACTTATCTTGTATGTCTGTCCGCACGGCACATTCGTCTTCTTGTTCGCTATCGAACAAGTAGTGTAGAGGTACTTATAGCCCTATTGTACACAAAGTACTGCGTTATGAACGTCAGGGAGGGGCGGCCCTGAGTCCGAGGTACAGTCGACGATGATGACGTTGATGCCAGAGCACTGATTTTCTCCTACACTGATGACTGATGATCATTGAATGACTCACGGAGACAGTTGTCAGCTAACGTTGCTGTTGCGGCCCAACAGATTGTTCAGGTGGTCTACGCGAAGATTGTTGCCAACGTCATGACTTTGAACATCACACCGAACATAATTTAACTCTCGTAAGGAATATATTTTAATTTCAACAACGAAATGAAATGTTCACGTCGAGGGGAAAAACTAAATACCGTTTGGGGATATTATTTCGCGCCGCGAGCGAAATTAAAAGTCTGTAATGAATTTGATTTCGCGCCATCGTGATTTCCATGGTAGTAATGTGCATCCACGTAAAAATCTTCCGATTAACTGGTTGTCTGATCATTTATATTATTTTATCATAGTCAAGCTAAATATTGATTTATTTAAGGGAACGCGCATGGCCAGCGGTGTGTACGTAATAATTATTGGGATATAACATATTAGCATTATTGTTAGCACATACCGGTACAGTCATCACAATAACACAGGTTATCACACAAATTACACACACACCTAAGTACTCGGTGATATACGATGTCACAGGTCCTCAAATAAACAACAACAAATAAACATTATTAGCCTACCCTGAGTATATAAGCACGAGCCGCTACTGATCCCCATATCGTATCTCCGTTGCGTATCATCCTGTGACACGATAAGATGCAACATAAGAATTTTATTCCACCGTATCATCCATGCGTATCCATATCAAATAACTGGAACGGAAATAAATTAGCCAAATCTCCTAGTTTCGCGCCAGCTTTCAGTCAACGATGACTACAAACTTGAAAGTATCAGCGGCCGCGTACATCTATCTTTACTATGCTGTAAAGAAAAGAAACAAGAAATCACGACGTTTGTGGATATCATAGATCTACAGTATGCCAGTAGGGAAGTATACAGTGGGTTTCATCTATTGACGGACATAAATGTTGAATCAGTAAGTGGATGTACAGCACAAAAATTTCACAAGGTTGCATCCGTCAGATTTCGAGTTGTTGATAAGCAACCGAGTGATGCAACGCTTGCGCGTCCAGACTGCACGTCTGCTCTGCGTGTCGTCCCTTTAATGTGACGGCAAAATACCGCCAAGCGAGCGAACAAGCCGTTGCGTATCACCGTATCAACATTATCCAACCGATTGATGACACGGAGTACCGTCTACACTGACACGCAACGGAGATACGATACGGGGATACGCAACAAGACTGGACCCGCCACAGGTGTCAAACAATTTAATAAGATAACGAAGTTAATACGTAGAACCAAGCACTATCCAATATGGTTAATGATCTTGCCTCATATCAATCTAACTAGTCTAACAATGCCGAATTATTAAGTCAAAACCCGCCCTAAAATCAACTCAAGCCAAACTCCTAAAAGCATTATTATATTGTTACCCCCACCAAGCACAAAACTTCATTAACCAATTGAAGCCACCCCCGGCGTATTACAAATAAAAGTAAAATCCATCGAAATATCACAACCCAGGTCAAGGAGAGCATTGACGCACTGGTACCTGCCCCCCCCCCCCCCCCCCAAACGGAGATTGGCCAGTGAAAGAGATTATTATTATTATTATTATGATTACTTTTTGACATCATTATCACGGCAAATACCGGTTACATTTTATGTTACAGTCTGGTTCGGCCTTAGCAAGGAACCATCTGTACTGAGGTACGTTTGTAGATTACACTTTTCAGAGACTTCACATTACTGTACATCCATTTCGTGCCCGCACTCTTCACGAGTCTCTTTCATTTATAGGATGAGCTGAATTTCCATCTGAATCATCTTTGAGACTTGGTGAGTGTTCGGCCAGAGAATTTTCACCAAGGAACTTCCTGGCAATATGGCAGGATAAACAGAACTGCCTTCTGTAGTTCAATATACTGTATATCTTGTGCCCAAATGGACTTTGGCACATGGATCGAACCTACGACATTTCAAGAAGAAATAATATAAGAGTTTTAGACAATTTTTACAGGCAACGAAAGGGTTAATACCAGAAGCACATCGAGATGACGCATTGGACCGATGAAGCAAGATTAGAGCAATACTGCAGCAGCCTGGTGATGTCACTGCAGAGTCAGCAAAAAAGGAGTTACACAGAGATATAAATAGATGATAACACTGTATAAAGGCGGAGTCAAGAAATGAAGGAAATAATTAAAAATTAGCTAGAATAACGCAAAGTTATTAGAAAAATTATCCGTCAATGTTATTCATTTTGGAAAAGAGAAATTTTAGAGTGATAAAAGTTGCTAACATTTGCACGGTATAGAAAAGCTAACTCAGCAGAATACGGTAGGGACTTAACCGAGCCAGATAGTTGGAGTAGGGGGAAAAAGAAACCTCTGCCCACACAAATTGAGGAGCTATTTCAATTTTTATTAAATATTCTCAAGATCGGATTTAGGAAACTTTTTATATAATTGGAACGTTGAGATCACGCGTCGTAGGATGGTATATTTTTTAAAAGGAGACCACGCCAAGTTCAAAAGTTAATTTTGGAAACAAAGCCAAAGTAGTTTATTTCCTGTAAATCAAATAAATAGGGAGCGATGACCAGGGAAATTATTCAGTTTTGTTCAGTCTTAAGCAGACGTGGAGACGCTGCTCTGGATCGCAAAGTTATTCAGTCTTCAATGTGTGCGCAGGGGCGTTATACGCTGGATCGCAGCCAGTTCGGTGCGGTATAATTCAGTCTACAGTCTATCACGAACCTCAAGAGTGTCGTATTGAATCACAGTATTCAGATCATCAGTACACGTCGAAATACGCAGTCGTTACGCCAAGTGGGCCCGAAAAGGGCTAAAGAACATTGTTAACAAGGACTCAATATATCTCAGGCCTTGGGCTATAGCACAGCTTGAACCTCACGCAGGTCATGCTAGTGAAGTTTCACCAGGACCAAGTGTAGGTCACGTCAATAGTTCCGTCAGTTCGCGATGATCACTAAAGCGCATTGCGCTAGATCAGTCGATAATTATCATACAAAGACCTCAATGAGGGCAAGTTACGTCACGCAAAAGTAAAAGACAATATTTTCGCCTAAAGTGTAGGCCAATATAGTAAAAAGTGCGCCGCGCAGAACATTGTAAATTTAAAGGCTATGCAGAGTCTTCACGGAACCAGCAAATTAAGTTAAGCTACCGTTTAAAAGGAACAGCGGTCCGACATCAGAAGTAATAAGGAACTTCGAGTTCCAAGACGCGGGTTCAACAATTTGTAGCGAAGTCAGAGTCATTCATAAAAATACAGCTACGAGACGTCCAGTAGAGACGGCATCAAAGTCAATCAGATACGTAGAAACAAAGCTAATCACGTCGCATCAATGAGGGATAAGTTCTAGTTAAAGGAGCTTAGAGAAACGCCTGTTCGAAGCCCGAACAAGCTAATAAATTCACGTGAGAAGAAATACGGTCCGAAAAGTATAGGAAGGCCAAATATAAGACTTAAAGTGCGATAAATCGCCAGATACAAGCAAAAGACAGTTGTCTCTTAAAGAAGCCGATAGGGAAGAGCCGAATAATAGAATATTCGTAGCAGCAAAGGACTGAGACAGTAAAATCCAATGTAGGAGCAGGAACTGTTCGAGCCATTACACGTCCGACGCTGAATGAAGGAACTTACGTCGAGATGGAGATCGCCGAATCGGAATTGCCGGAAAATCACTGAGATATGGTGTATAGGGAAAGTGAAGTGTAAAGTGTTGTAAAAAGGAAGAATATATTTTAGTGTTATAGGTAAAGTGCTACATTTAAAGATTAAAATGTGTGTCAATGTAAATCATGTTAAATTATGTGAGTGTAAAATGAAGTATGCGAAAAGCAGTGAAATGAATTTGTGCTGAGAAATGTAATAAGATGGGTGACCCTATCCAGCAATATAAGCAACAGCTGTACACGGGGTAAGTCAATGATTTTATTATGAGTGATCTTGTACTATGCACTGAAAATAGTGAAAATCAAGCGTTGACTGGGGAGTTTAACCTTGATTTCACTATACATTTAAAAATGCACTGAATAATTGAAATAATGTTTGGGATAAAATAATAATTGTTGACCGCGAGGATTGCCTCGTTAAGTATGGATGATATAATTGATATCAGTAAAATATAAAACAATTGAAACCCGAGAAATGAAATGATAAAGTAAATAATGGATTTAAAAAAGGAATCGAAAATAATAAATGCAAATGGTATGAATTTTCGACATGTAAAATAGTCATAAATTAAATACGCACCATAATGAAAAGTTATTAAAAGCCGAAAGATTAATATAAATCAATGGTTTGAATTTTCGCCAAATGATAAATTGTATAAGCGCCGTTGCTAAAATTTGAAAGAATAATGTAATATAAATGGTTTGAATTTTCACCATGTAAATGAATTATAAATAAAATAAGGGCTATAATAAAGTTATTGGAAAGTTGAAATAATAATAATATTAGTTATCGAGTTTTTGTACTCCAAATAAAGTTGTGGATAAAAATATTGAAGAATTGAAAAATTATAAAAAGGGAACTCAAATAATTAGTTGAATGAATAATAATATTTTGACGTATTGTTGTCGTAGTAATGGGTTTACAGATCTTTAAAGTAATTGGTGTATGCGAAACACCTAGGTACGAAAATGTAATGTTGTAATATAGGTTACTAGGCCAAAGTCATGAAGTAAAAATTAGAGGAAGACGCGAAGTCTTACCGCGATGGAATGAAGTCGTTAAATGAGAAATAAATGAATCATGAATATCCAAGCAAAGTATTAATCGCCGAAAGGGCCAAGTAAATGAAAAGGAGTTTAGCTTCAAGCTAGTATGAAATGCGTAATCCAGGATATATTTGTTCGTGAGACGAAATATTAATGTTGGTAAATCGTCGTATTGTTGAGTTGATGAGTAATTCCCACCGAAGTGTTGATATTGGTAAATCGTCGTATTGTTTAGTGAATGAGTAATTCCCACCGAAATGTTGAAGTTATGTATTATGTTATTCACATATGAGTCCCGTCGGATGGACTGAGATTCCCCAGCCTGGCATTGTTGAAATAAATCGTCGTTTTGTTATAGTATTTGCATATAAGACTGGATGATGTGCCCAGCCTTGCCGTTCGTCGTAAGGAAAGTTATGGTAATGAAGCGTCGTAAGTGAAGTTGTTATAAAGAGATCTTCTTACGTTCTCTCCGAACTAATGCAAATATCCTGGAAACACGAAATATTGATGATAATAATAATAATAATAATAAATGAGGAGTAGTTGTTTGAGAAATGAAGTATTAAAACTTGGATCATCATATGTTTAAAAGTAATGAACAGTAGCGTAAAAGAATGACCGTCTGTGGGACGTCATAAATCACAAGTAATTTACTCAAGGAGGAGGGACGGCCAGCCGATACCTGACCTGCATCAAGCGAGGGAATGAGAAGAAAACACATAATGAGTTCCGTTGTCAAGTAGGGTCTCAATGGAGACTAGCCATTAAGAAGCCACTGTATGAAAATTTAGATTAAAAATGTTAGCTTAATATAAGTTATATAATTGGAGTGCTGGGATTTATCCAATTCTCCCAAGCTTCAGTTTGAAGTAATTAGGTGAATTTTTGACAGATTTGGTCAAATATTTTAAATTGTTAAAAGAAAGAGATTCCTTCTTTGCAAAATAATGTATAACGGGTTATGAAATAATGAAGCTTTGATAATTGAAGGTCCCACAGTAATAAATAAACAGTGCATGGTAGAATGATAAATCAAATTACCTGGATGCATGAACAGATAAACGGAGGAGTAAGGGTTCGACCTATGACAAGGCATGTTTTGTAAAATAAATATTGTGCTTTTTAAATACCTAAGGCTTTGTAGAAGATTGTTGTTCAAGTAAACGGACTTAACTGAAGATTGATGAGTAATGATATGAGTGAATATATAAATAAAGGAATCCCTGAAGGGTATTGGAAGTAATTTAAATATCCAAAGTCTTAGATGAAAAATGTATCCAGAGTGATAGCCATGCTCGATGCCTAAATGAATGTAGACTTAAGTGAAAATATAATGATAAGAATTAAATAGATTTAAGCAAGACAAATCTCAACGAAAAATGAAGTGACATTTTTAGTGATCTTTGAAGTGATTTGAAGTGATTTTGTGATTTTTACTTGAAGAGACAATGCCAAGTAACGATTTATATGAGTTTTGAGTATATATTTTTGAGTTGATTTTTCTTTTAGTGAAATAAATGATTTAATATTGTAATGTCGAGTTTTTCCTGTAGTCTTGATAACCTTATTGTGTTTACATATCCGAATGTGAGGTCAGTTGTGGGTGGAACGTAACGCACCCCGACGCCGAAGAGTGTAGCCAGGGTACTGACTAAGCATTCTCCGATGAAGCGGGTACAATCTGCAGATGCAGATTCAATACTGATGGACTACTGTGGAGAGTTTTGGGTATAACACCAGTATACGATACAATTATTGGGATTGTAGTCACCGACTCAAGTTTCTACATCTGCATTATCTCAATTGCCAGCTCTGTGTACTTTGATATTTTAGTAGCAGCAGTTGTTCGGATGTTTTGTGTGTTGGGACATGCGATATCTATCAGTAATGCCTCTCGGTGTTCTTTATTGATGACAATGATATCTGACCGGTTGTTACTGACTCCAATATCTGTCACAACTCCTCTGTCCCAGTAGAGCTTGTGTCCGGCATTTTCGAGTACTGCGGATGGTGTGTATTTCCAATAGGGGACGGAGCTTTGAAGAAGTCTGTACTTCAAGGCCAGTTTCTGGTGGATAATGTTGGCAACTTGATCGTGTCGATTACTATTACTATTATCATTATTATTATTAATAATAATAAGATTTTCTGTTAGTTTGGTAACAACATAGTTTTCTCCCTCCTCACCCGATGGCTACACTGGCGTCACTTAAAGAAAATGTAGTTTCATTCTGATGTATTTATTTCGTAGGCCTATCTCATAAATCCATTACTTCTGATACCAGTAGGATCTGGACTATGACGCAAAACGCAAACCAATTGGTTCTTGTACGTAAGCTGTTATGCATATTGCCTGGGAAAAAATTAGTGCCTATTCTATTATCTGACTAGACTAAATATTATATCAACAAATTGTAAAATATATATTGTATAACGTCGCGTTCGGTGTGTTTGAAGGAGCTCGAGAGGCAAGAGGTGAAGCGTAGTCGATTATAATCGAATGTTTCTGAGCAGAATCCCAACCTAGACACAAATACTTTTAAGCGCGTTTCTCACATCGTAACCGATCGTAAGGGTTCGGCTTTCTCCGCTAGCAATCGGTGATTCAAAGCCACAAGGAAGCCCGCAATCTTTAGCGCCAAGTGTGTTACAAGTAGGCCACCCCAGATTGCAGGGTCGGGTCGAGTCGATCAAGTCAACATGGTCATGCCTACTCTAACCCAAGGTATAGCTTGGGCGATAATGTGGTGAAGCCTCATCATGGTCAAGCAGAGAGGTTTCAGTGGTAGGGTAACAGCGACCGCAGTCACTATTTATAGTCATCTTCGACGTTGCCCCCCCCCCCCCCCTGCCCTCACGGGCTGTAGAAATCTTACTTAAAATCGCCTTGAGTTCGGCGCAGCAACGAAAAGGGCGTTTCCTCCAGCGCTCTAACTCTGCACTTCAATCGATGAATACAATGCTAGAACTTTTTTAATGATAAGAGATTAACTAGAGAATATCTTCAGATCTCTTTCATAGATAAGTAGAGTTTCGATAGCTACGATATTATCATATCAGACTGCCGATCAAAGACGCTAATATTTCTTCAAATTGAATGAGCAATTCTCAATAAAACCAAGATATGATAACCCGAGATTTACATACAGTGCAAGAAACGAAACACGGTAAGTGTCCTTTTTTCGATTAATTTACACCGTGACATGTTTCTTATCAACAAACTGGTAAGGAGTCCACGTGCCTCCTAATTCAACAGAGAAATAGGACATGATACATTAGTGATAGGTCTGGAACGACGACCAGACAAGCTAGGTGTCGTTGACAGTAGCATTTGGTAGCAAAAGTAGGAACTACTTGAAATCGATCGTGTGTAGTCCTTACCCGAATTACAGATAACACACAATAATACAGCCATCACAATTAACACCAGTTATCAGACAGATTCTACACACACCCAAAGTACACGGGGCTACATGACCACGTTGTCGCAGCCCCTAAACTGAGGAACCAACCAACATTTATTTCAATTATGAAATGAATCAACATATTTCCAGCTCTCCCAGTTCGAAAAAAATAACTTAATATTCTGTTGGTTTCAGGATTTCCCAGAAACTGGAAGAGTCGTTACGTTCACAGAGCTTCTGGACCGCAGCGTGAGTGTAGCGATAGAGCTGAAGGCCCATGGAGTACAGAGTGGCGATGTTGTTCTAATACTGTGTGAGAACTGCCCGGAGTTCACGTACGTCCTCCTGGGCTGTCTGCTCATCGGCGCCTCTCTAGCACCTATAAACACAACACTGGATAACGGTAAGCAATAGAACAAAGAGAAAATATACATTTCTAATGAATATAATACAACAGTAGACACCGATAAGCTAAAGACCGAAAGTAAAGTGACATTCGCTACCAGACTGATAATAGCCACCTTGTCAATGCCATAGGAACATTTTTATTTCTACAGAATCTATTATCTCTCTATATATTGAACCCTTATCATTGTGTCCAATAATAATGTTTCATATTAATAAAAACGATGGAAATACTAAATACATGATATGCTGGATATTTGAGTAATATTGATGTAGCAAGAAATCTGGACTTGGTAAGACATGCTACGTGCTGGCTGGAAATGACCAATAGTTTCACAACCAATGCTATTCTGGGATTTCTGAGAAAATCAGATATGACGCTGTGGCGTACGTGACCATAAAAGGGCAAAATGCTGCGTACAAGGCAAGGAGTGAGAGAGAGGAGAATAGTCGTGACGTCAATATAAGGGCGGGATTTGTAAGGTCAGAGCTCCAACGCCAACTTATCTGACCAATAAGAAAACATGACGCCAGAACATAGCGTCAGTGTGTTTTGCGCGGCAATCGGATATAAAAAGATCTAGCGATCGGTTTGCTTGTTCGACGGCAGATTCGCGACCTGTGAGAAAATACAAGAATTTTGAGAGGTCACACATAATTATAGGCCCATTACTTAAAATATTGAGGAGCTGTTTTACTCCCACCATTGAAACTTTAGGCTTTCTGTATATATACAAATGTCTGAGATGAACCGGGGCACTCCTAATTATTCTTCGACAGTCATTTAAGACGTCCTTAAGACGATATGGTTTTAAAATTATAGTTGTGTGTCGGCAACGAAGTTGGAAATTTTCATAAATTGTGAGATGGCAATTAGCCATAGAATAGGGAAAGTCGACGATTCTGCATAGGACGATCTGAGGAAATAAAATACTTAGAACGCAGATAGAACAGTTTAAAAACTTTGATTTAATTGTGTTTTAACAGCAGCAAAATGTCGACCATGGAGAGAAGACAGCAAGCTTCATCCTCCATTACCATCAGTGTTATGGGCTAACGGCATAATGATGGGAATTGACGAGGCGGGAGGCCTCTGGAAAGCAGTTTAAGTGATGAGTATTAAAAAATTGATTTATTGATTTTGGACGAGGGGAATCGCGAGAGATGTGTGGAACTTTGTATAGATTTTATTTGTGTGGTTTAATTTAAATTTCAGGGTTTGATTTCTTAACTGACATGCGTGTAGTAAATTTTGGCATTGCGTGACAATTATGTTGTACAGTAAATTTTGTAATTTAAATGTTTTCCTTATGTATACGTAATTCTTATTGCGAAATGGCCGCATCGATTAACGTATCTATAAAAAGTGTAGCCATGAATGAGAACCTAGGAACGACAATGATAAATGGACTGATTTAATGATATGTTAAACTAATTACTACGTGGGGGGAATTTTTGCATTTTGTTGCTTTGATAACTCGGGCTAGGACTGATCCTGTTATTTATTCTTTATTGTCATTTGGACATGTTGTGTGTCATTATCTGAGGGGTGTGCTGATTAATGCTACGACGAGATCTTCGAGAAATGTGCCACGTATTTTTGGGTGTAAGTGATGATGATGAGGAGAGGTAAAGCCTGTCCATGACTGCGATATCATTCCGGCAAACTAGTTATCCGTGGGGATAAGTTTGACCTGGGAATGTATTCTTAAAAATCCCTGAGAGGATGTTTTGAGATAATGTGTTATTTATTTGTACGCGTTTAACAGGTGGCGATTAGCAAAGGTGCTGTACGCTGGCTATGGGCCAGAGTCTATATTTAGCATGGCACTAATTACTACTTGGGGGAAGAAATCAGCCACTCTCTCGGTGATGCGATAACAGGCCCGGTTGTCTCCAGCTCGTTATGACACGTTATGTTTGCTTTAAAGCCTAATGAGTTAAGGTTATTTTATTTGGTTTAATTTGGGAAGTTGCCATGTTGTCGATCCAAGTTTCTTTTATCATTACTACGACTTATTTGTTCATTGTTTTAAAACGCCAAACTTTCCGGCGTAAAAATTAAAAGTTGTATTTTGTTGTTGTTGGCTCTTATTTTCAAGGCCATTGTATTCATATAAATATAATTTGGCAACCGGCCAAACCGGTTCATGTCATGTTATGCCTTCCTAGTGTTTAAGGTATAAGTCGGTAATTCCGCAGCCCTTATTTTAAATAATACACACGTGTATTTGGTTGTGGTAATCTAAGGTTAGAGCATGTCAGTAGTGTATATAAATATGTAATTGTTGTTCCCACATTTCCGTAATTCATCCTTCGCAGTACGGAGTCCGTTCCCGAACCAACTGTTTTGGTCGGAAACGAGCGCCCGTCAAAA
The DNA here is from genome assembly GCA_946902985.2 of Meconema thalassinum. Taxonomy (NCBI): domain Eukaryota; kingdom Metazoa; phylum Arthropoda; class Insecta; order Orthoptera; family Tettigoniidae; genus Meconema; species Meconema thalassinum. The sequence goes on from OX336391.1 coordinate 224,858,851, forward strand.
TGCTCATTACTTGAACTAGTCTTAAAACCCGTGTCGCTCATAAATATTAAATTTTTGTACTATTTTATTTGTTTGTTATTTGGATCTTGTGATCCGTTTTCTTTTGTTACTCTGATTTAAGTGACATTGCAGTCACAGTGCTTGTTGGCAGCTGTCATACCGTGTCGTCATGGTACGTCAGGCTGGTCAGTGTCAGATCTGTTCACGCGAGTGAACAATAAAAGGGTGGTTATAGTTTTCTTTTTTTTATGTTTGATTCAGTTAATAAATTTCATTTTGTTAGTAGATCCTGTTGTTTTTCTTGGCTTTATAATAATAATAAGTTAACCTTATGAACCCTGGAAGTTATGTTGATAGCAAAACCTCTAAATCACATTCACAAGAATCCATTACGACCCCGAAATTTTGAATCTTGTCTACATGCTATTTTCCAAAGGGTTTATAAGAGTTACTTTGGCTTCCGAACGTGTGGCATTTGTGTTTTAGAGTAAAAAAATAGATCACCGGCATGTGATAAGTTTATTAACGTAAGTTAGGCGAAGATAGTACCGCCAAATGTTTGAAAATATAAAGTCATGGAGTTTGCAATAAAGTAAATGTGGAACAAGTTAAGTGTTTGAACTTTGATTAAAATTAGAACAAACTGTTCCAGGCGCCCAATAAAATTAAATTAGCTTTGTGTAGAAAAGCCAAACTCAAAGAATTATTTGACAGGAAGGTTAGACCTTAAAAACTAAATAATACTCTATTAATTGGTTAAAATTTGTAAGTAAAGTAAGGTCAGGAAGATTATAACTGAATCAAAGGGTTAAAATTAAATGGAATAATAAGTAAATTATACTCAGTGATGCTATAGTTTGTGGGAGTAATTTAAAGTAAATGAACTGAGTATGTAAAGGGTTAATGTGTGTATATTTAATATATGTGAGCGCGCGTATCCAGGGCTCCGCCCTTATGTCATTTCCCTATGTCTCAAATATATTATTGTTGTGATGGCAACTCTGGGAGAAATCCGCGAAGTGATTGAATTAGCATCCGCTCGTACGCGAGAACAACTTAGTGAGATGAGAAAGGACATAACCAATGAAATACAGACACAGTTAGCGGCAAATAGTGAAGAAACGCAGACACAGTTAGCGGCAAATAGTGTAGAAATGCAGACACAGTTAGCGGCGAATAGTGAAGAAACGCAGACACAGTTAGCGGCTATAAATAAACAATCGGCAGAAACGCAGACACAGTTAGCGGCAAATAATGTAGAAATGCAGAAACAGTTAGCGGCAAATAGTGTAGAAATGCAGACACAGTTAGCGGCAAATAATGTAGAAATACAGACACAGTTAAACACAAAACTATCTGAAGTTAACGAGAATATAAATCAGAAAATCGCTACACAAAACATTCTGGTTAGTGAACAATTACATAGGCAGTCTGAGAAAAACAATGAAATGTTAAACGCACAAGACGAAAGGAACACTCAAAATCTAGCTGCGCTAACGGTAGAAATCAAAGAGCACACAAAAGAACAGCTAATCCAATTAGCAAAGGACGTTAGCACTAACAATACCAAACAATTAGGAATAATAAAAGGTATCGAAGATTCGTTTAAAAAGGAAATAAAAGGAATGGATGAGACTGTTATGGCAAAACTAGCACAAATCGAGCAAGCGTGTTTGACCAGCTCATCTGAAATCAAAGAAGCACACACAAACTTAGAAAAAAGGTTTGAGAATATCGAACGAGGGACACAGGGTATGCAAGATCAGATAATTACAGTAGATAACAATATCACGGGCTTAGTGACGGAACTCAACAAATTAGAAATACAATCAATTAAGAAATGGAAAAAGTTAGAAATTGACCAGGAAGAAATTAAACAAACATTAGAACAGAACAACATTTCTCTGGGAGAAAGGATAGATAAACTTGAAGATAATCAGGAGGCTAATCAACAGGAAGTCGAAAAACGCTTTGTTAAATTGAAGGATACTATTAGGAAAGATTGGACCAAGATGAGCGCTGATTCGAAAGATGAACGGCTCGCAGTAAGCAAGAAGCTAGGGGAAAATAACGCGAAAATACAGGCGTTAGAAGAAAATATGAAGTTAAGATTTCAAATTCAAGAGGACCGCATGATAAAATCGGAGTTGCAGTCACTTGGACATAATACGATGTTTGCGACACTAATGGAAAAGGGGAAAGGGGAGAATGCGGAAAGAGAGCACACAATAGACAGCCACGAGCTTGGGCAAAGTCCAAGAACGGTAGACACGCAAGCATTCCAGAATTATGAGGGTCGTAGCTCGACACCTCAAAACACACAACTTCCCACGCAAGTTATACAAGTCATCCGTGGAAACGAATTTAAACCGAATAAGTTTTTACCAGAGAGCGGAGGGACACCTAAAGCTTTCTTAAGGGAACTGACAGAATATTTTTCGGACCAAAATGTTAGCTCAACGCGACAATTAAGAATGGTTGAAAAATTTTTGGCGGGCTCAGCACTTACCTGGTATCTTGGATTTAAGAACACATTTAAATCAATGGAAGGTTTCCACAAGGCCTTCCTGAGCAAATACTGGAGTGGGTCGTATCAACAAAGCTTGCGAATGGACTTATACTCGCGCAAATACCATTCCACGCATCAGACGAAATATGCAGATTTTTTCGCCATGCAACTTGTCAAATTGCAGGATCTTGATAATCCCCCGAGCGAAATGGAGCTAATAACTACTATAGGAAAGCAGATGCCTATTAGCGTTCAGCAATTCTTGGTGGCGGCAAATATTACGACCGTGGTCCAGGCAGAAGAGGTATTAAGGAAGATAGATGAAACCACTAATTACATCAACCCGAGAGAGAAGAGACAGATAGAGTTAGTTAATGCAGTCGAAGTAGTCAAGACACCGAACAAAAACACGAGGTCGCAAGCTACAAACACTGGGGATAACCAAAGACGGCAGAGCACCGAAGAATATGAGCCGAGATCTCAACCGAGATACGAAAATAGGGACAGAAACCATAACAATCAGGAAGGAACTAACCGCTACCGGAACACAAACAATCAGCAGTGGCGAGATAATAGGAGATACCAAACGTCATACAATAGGAATAATAATAACGCACCTTACAATCGAGGATGGCGTGGAGGACACTATAATCAACAATATAGGCCCAGAGACAATAGGCGTTACAATCAACAATATAACGCACAAGATAACCAGCGGTTTAACGAGCAATCGGATCCAAGGGATGATCAGAGAAATTGGAACGAGAGACACGCTGACCCGCAACAGTACCTGGAGGAGCCACGTAACATGGAAGGAAATAATGATAAATGGGAAAGAGCGATAGATCGGCGGAAGAATCCCGACAACCACGAGGAGGAAAACGGAACACATCAAATGTTGGAGGCCATGCATGTAGAAACCCAGAGATATTTGGAGGAGCTGCATGGAGAAGAAGAAAATAGAGCAGCCGACAATAGGAAACAGAAGAATAGCAGGAGAGATTCGCAGACCGTGTCAGGCAAGGGTCTCGAAATATGGTAAAAAAAAGTTATTGTACGGGAATAGGAGAAGAAGAAGGGAGAAGGAAGAAGATGGCAACGCGGGGGAGAAGAAGGAGATGACATCACGGTAAAATGGAGAAGAGACAGGAGCGGCTTAAGGAAGTTCAACTAGGGGTTACGAACTTAGGTAACAACGCCTACAGAGTCCGAGAGGTGAGCACAGGAAACATGGCAGTGTATAATATCTCATTTAAAATTGTATCATCAGAGAGAGCCATACGAACCGAGAAATAATGTTACTGCAGCAAATTAAACATTCGCGTGATAACATACAACAAAAGATACGGGGGTACTCGAGTGGTGAAAGCGCTCAAAAGACAGCTCTGACGTGTTTACAAGTTCAGGCGGAAGTCGTTAATGAATATGTTGATGTTTTGAAAGAGTGAGAGGGGAGACGAGTAGCAAGGAAAGAGGCCGGAGGGCATAAGTATACAGGAATTTCCTAATGAGTTTGGAACGAGACGGCTACTGAAACAGACAGAGGCGGACAGTCATTATATTTGAGGGTGACCAGCAACTTCAAATTTGAGCCAGAAAAGTAGGGGATGTGAAATTCGACTTCATTTGAGTTCGAATTTCATCAACTAGGGGTCAGATGAACCCTTATCATTGTGTCCAATAATAATGTTTCATATTAATAAAAACGATGGAAATACTAAATACATGATATGCTGGATATTTGAGTAATATTGATGTAGCAAGAAATCTGGACTTGGTAAGACATGCTACGTGCTGGCTGGAAATGACCAATAGTTTCACAACCAATGCTATTCTGGGATTTCTGAGAAAATCAGATATGACGCTGTGGCGTACGTGACCATAAAAGGGCAAAATGCTGCGTACAAGGCAAGGAGTGAGAGAGAGGAGAATAGTCGTGACGTCAATATAAGGGCGGGATTTGTAAGGTCAGAGCTCCAACGCCAACTTATCTGACCAATAAGAAAACATGACGCCAGAACATAGCGTCAGTGTGTTTTGCGCGGCAATCGGATATAAAAAGATCTAGCGATCGGTTTGCTTGTTCGACGGCAGATTCGCGACCTGTGAGAAAATACAAGAATTTTGAGAGGTCACACATAATTATAGGCCCATTACTTAAAATATTGAGGAGCTGTTTTACTCCCACCATTGAAACTTTAGGCTTTCTGTATATATACAAATGTCTGAGATGAACCGGGGCACTCCTAATTATTCTTCGACAGTCATTTAAGACGTCCTTAAGACGATATGGTTTTAAAATTATAGTTGTGTGTCGGCAACGAAGTTGGAAATTTTCATAAATTGTGAGATGGCAATTAGCCATAGAATAGGGAAAGTCGACGATTCTGCATAGGACGATCTGAGGAAATAAAATACTTAGAACGCAGATAGAACAGTTTAAAAACTTTGATTTAATTGTGTTTTAACAGCAGCAAAATGTCGACCATGGAGAGAAGACAGCAAGCTTCATCCTCCATTACCATCAGTGTTATGGGCTAACGGCATAATGATGGGAATTGACGAGGCGGGAGGCCTCTGGAAAGCAGTTTAAGTGATGAGTATTAAAAAATTGATTTATTGATTTTGGACGAGGGGAATCGCGAGAGATGTGTGGAACTTTGTATAGATTTTATTTGTGTGGTTTAATTTAAATTTCAGGGTTTGATTTCTTAACTGACATGCGTGTAGTAAATTTTGGCATTGCGTGACAATTATGTTGTACAGTAAATTTTGTAATTTAAATGTTTTCCTTATGTATACGTAATTCTTATTGCGAAATGGCCGCATCGATTAACGTATCTATAAAAAGTGTAGCCATGAATGAGAACCTAGGAACGACAATGATAAATGGACTGATTTAATGATATGTTAAACTAATTACTACGTGGGGGGAATTTTTGCATTTTGTTGCTTTGATAACTCGGGCTAGGACTGATCCTGTTATTTATTCTTTATTGTCATTTGGACATGTTGTGTGTCATTATCTGAGGGGTGTGCTGATTAATGCTACGACGAGATCTTCGAGAAATGTGCCACGTATTTTTGGGTGTAAGTGATGATGATGAGGAGAGGTAAAGCCTGTCCATGACTGCGATATCATTCCGGCAAACTAGTTATCCGTGGGGATAAGTTTGACCTGGGAATGTATTCTTAAAAATCCCTGAGAGGATGTTTTGAGATAATGTGTTATTTATTTGTACGCGTTTAACAGGTGGCGATTAGCAAAGGTGCTGTACGCTGGCTATGGGCCAGAGTCTATATTTAGCATGGCACTAATTACTACTTGGGGGAAGAAATCAGCCACTCTCTCGGTGATGCGATAACAGGCCCGGTTGTCTCCAGCTCGTTATGACACGTTATGTTTGCTTTAAAGCCTAATGAGTTAAGGTTATTTTATTTGGTTTAATTTGGGAAGTTGCCATGTTGTCGATCCAAGTTTCTTTTATCATTACTACGACTTATTTGTTCATTGTTTTAAAACGCCAAACTTTCCGGCGTAAAAATTAAAAGTTGTATTTTGTTGTTGTTGGCTCTTATTTTCAAGGCCATTGTATTCATATAAATATAATTTGGCAACCGGCCAAACCGGTTCATGTCATGTTATGCCTTCCTAGTGTTTAAGGTATAAGTCGGTAATTCCGCAGCCCTTATTTTAAATAATACACACGTGTATTTGGTTGTGGTAATCTAAGGTTAGAGCATGTCAGTAGTGTATATAAATATGTAATTGTTGTTCCCACATTTCCGTAATTCATCCTTCGCAGTACGGAGTCCGTTCCCGAACCAACTGTTTTGGTCGGAAACGAGCGCCCGTCAAAATGCTCATTACTTGAACTAGTCTTAAAACCCGTGTCGCTCATAAATATTAAATTTTTGTACTATTTTATTTGTTTGTTATTTGGATCTTGTGATCCGTTTTCTTTTGTTACTCTGATTTAAGTGACATTGCAGTCACAGTGCTTGTTGGCAGCTGTCATACCGTGTCGTCATGGTACGTCAGGCTGGTCAGTGTCAGATCTGTTCACGCGAGTGAACAATAAAAGGGTGGTTATAGTTTTCTTTTTTTTATGTTTGATTCAGTTAATAAATTTCATTTTGTTAGTAGATCCTGTTGTTTTTCTTGGCTTTATAATAATAATAAGTTAACCTTATGAACCCTGGAAGTTATGTTGATAGCAAAACCTCTAAATCACATTCACAAGAATCCATTACGACCCCGAAATTTTGAATCTTGTCTACATGCTATTTTCCAAAGGGTTTAATATATACTAGCTGACCCGGCAGACGTTGTTCTGCCAATCAAAGAAAGTGTTGAAATATGTTTCTTGAAGTGCTCTTGGATACACAATATTTTTTTCAATTTCTGTTAACTGCCTCTAAACTATCGTGAAATGAATTAACTGATCTAGAAACATTCGTGAGAGCGTGCACAACAACTCTCCAAAGTTTCATCGCAATCGGATAAATGGCATATAACGCATACGGGATTTTGTTTAAATGATTCGTGCGCAGTCACTCATTTGTTGAATCTACTCGTGCTCTACCAACTGTGAAATGGATTTACTAAGTTAGAAAGCTTCACGTAAGTGTACAAAACAACTCATCAAAGTTTCATTGCAATCGATGAATAGTATATGAACGCATACGGGATTTTGTTGGAACGCTTCGCGCATCGTCACTCATTTGTTACATCTACTCGTGCGCTACCAATATTGTAAAATGGATTTACCGAGTTGAACACCTTCCCTGGCGTGTACACAACAACTCATCAATGTTTCATCGGAATCGGATGAATGGCATATGAACGCATGCGGGATTTTCTTTAAACGATTCGCATGCCATCACTCATTTGTTGAATCTACTCATGCGCTACTTATTAAAAACTGGATTTACTAAGCCAGAAACCTTTCCTGGAGTGTACACAACAATTCACCAAAGTTTCATCGCAATCGGATAAATGGTATATGGACGCATAGCCTACGGTACTTTGTTGAAATGATTCGCGTGCTGTCACTCATTTGTTGAATCTGCTCATGCGCTACCTATTGTAAAATGGATTTATTAAGCCATAAACCTTCCGTAGGGTGTACTCAACATCTCACCCAAATTTCATCGTAATCTGACGAATGGTATTTGAGCGCATACGGGACTTTTTGAAACGCTTCGCGCGTCGTCGCTCATTTGTTGAATGTACTCGTGCGCAACCTCCTGTGAAATGGATTTACTAAGTTAGAAACCCTCACGTAAGTGTACACAATATCTCACCATAGCTTCATTGCAATCGGATGAATGGTATATGAACCCATACGGGACTTAGTTTAAACGTTCGCGCGTCGTCGCTCATTTGTTGAATCTACTCGTGCGCTACGTATGGTAAAATGGATTTACTAATTCAGAAGCCTCCCCCTGGAGTGTACACATCGTCTCACCCTAGTTTCATCCCGATCGGACGAATGGTATTTAAACGCATACGGGAACTTGTTGAAATGCTTCGCACGTCGTCGCTCATTTGTTGAATCTACTCGTGCGCAACCTCCTGTTAAATGGATTTACTAAGCTAGAAACCTTCAGGTAAGTGTACACAACAACTCATCAAAGTTTCATCTCAATCGATGAATGGTATATAAACTTATACGGGATTTTGTTGAAACGCTTCGCGCGTCGTCACTCATTTGTTGAATCTACTCGTGCGCTACCTATTGTAAAATGAATTTGCTAAGCCAGAAGCCTTCCCCGGAGTGTACACAACATCTCACCCAAGTTTCATCGCTATCGGACGAATGGTATTTGAACGCATACGGGACCTTCTTGAAACGCTTCGTGCGTCGTCGCTCATTTGTTGAATCTAGTCGTGCGCTATCTATTGTAAAATAATTTACTAAGCCAAACACCTTCCCTGGAGTACACTCAACATCTCACCCAAGTTTCATCGCAATGGGATGAACGGTATATGAACGCATTCGTGACTTTGAAAAGCTCCAACGTGCAGAGGCAAACAGTAGAATTCGACATCACTGCCACCTTTGGTATAAAACACAACTTTCCGCCACGGAATGGCAGTAGTTGCACAGGTTGCGACCAGGTGGCTCTAACGTGCAATTACAAACCATCTAAAGACATCAGCTTTCACCAAGGCCAAGGCTAGTGGTTTCCATGACGACTGTTTTTGACTGTATATTGTGGTTCTAAAATTGTGTGTAAATTGTGGTTCTAAAATTGTGTTCATTCCACCTACCGGGTCAGATTGTGAATCTAAACCATACATGGACCCACCCTAATGTACATACCATATTTCATCAAAATCGGTCCAGTCGTTTAGGAGGAGTTCAGTGACATACACACGTGTCGAAGAATTATACATATAAAGATGCAGAAGTACCCATTCTTCGAACGGTCTTCGGTATTAATAACCAGACGTTATCAATTGAGCTACTGTTCCAATAGTTAGGGGCTTGGAACCTGTTTGTTGACAAAAGAAAATGATTAGTTAAAATGTGCTCTCAAACTAAATTTACCTAACGTGTTCTTCCTGACGTGAAAATCAAATTGAAAATCTCGTAGACGAATGGCAATACACGTCACATACAAACTTACCCTACCCGTTGTGTCAAGTGCCCATCCACAGGAAGACCCCCTATTATAAATTATAAAGGCTTGTGGTGCATGAACATTTAGGGTTTTAGCCTCCAATGTCCAAAATTCCTAAAATCAGCAAAAAATAGTCTACTATTTCAAATCAGGATCTTTTGAAAATAATGTTGCTGTTTGGAGATATAATAGACCTTCTGTACGACATATCGCACGTGTTAGTCGTGAGAAAAAAAAATAGGTTACTCCTTGAACCCCTTAAGCGCGTTGATGAATTTTACAGTTTTTGTTGGTTCCGTGATAATCTTATAGCCATTTGCAAACTTTCACAGAAATGTAATAAATGGAGTGGCATTACTTCTTCCAGAAATAGATGGAAAGTTGGATGTCACCTCTTGAGATACTGTTGTCATGGTTACTGGCTTGCATTCCTTCATTAGTTTAATAAATGAAATTAGTTTTCTGGGTATATCTATGAAACTGTTGGTTTTAGAGCCTTAAAATATAGATTTCGGGGACCCTTTACTGCTCTTTAGGGGCCCCGAGTTTTGTTTCTGACACCAAGGGGTTGAAAATGAGCTTTGTCTCGTCGTTGTACGCCATAATAATGATAATAATTAAAAGAATAATAATAATAGTAATATAACAGTATAGGGATAGGAATATAATAGACCTTCTGTACCATACCCGCACGTGTAAATCGCGTTAAAAAAATTCTAGAGTACCCCTTGACCCCTTAAGTGCATTATATGTATTGATGAATATTTCAGCTTAATTTGGATCCGTTATAACCTTATAGCCGTTTGCAAACCTTCACAGTAATGTAATAAATGGAATTGCATTGCGTCTTACAGAAATAGATGGACCTCTGAGATTCTGTTGCCATTGTTACCGGCAAGCATTCTTTCATTAATTTATTAAGTGAAATTAGTTTTCTGGGAATATCTCAAAAACTGTTTGTTTTAGGGCCTTAAAATGTGGTTTTCGGGGTCCTTTCAGGGCCCCCGAGTTTCGTTTCTCACATTGAGGGGTTGAAAATGAGCTTTGTCTCACCCTTCTACGCCTATTTCAGCACGTATTTTAAGGGGGTAGACCCCCTGTTAAGAGAGGTACGGAGAAGAGTTACATCAATGATTAGTGTCGTGCCTCTGATGGATATCTGTATCAAATTTTACGTTAATCCACCCAGCCGTTCTCGAGTTATAAGGACACAAAAAATTGTCCACAGGCAAACAGACAGTCAGACAACAATTTTATTTTTGCGTGCCTCCGTGACAAAACAATCTGAAACGGGCAAATATCGCAAATTTCCGTGGAAATTCGAAAAAAAAAACAGACAAACTTTCATTTCTATATAATAGACCTTCCGTACCATACCCGCACGTGTAAATCGCGTGAGAAAATTCTAGAGTACCCCTTGACCCCTTAAGCGCATTGTATGTATTGATGAAAATTTCAGCTTAATTTGGATCCGTAATAACCTTATAGACGTTTGCAAACCTTCACAGTAATATAATAAATGGAATTGCCTTGCGTCTTACAGAAATAGATGGACCTCTGAGATTCAGTTGCCATGGTTACCGGCATGAATTCTTTCATTAATTTATTAGGTGAAATTAGTTTTCTGGGAATATCTCAAAAACTGTTGGTTTTAGGGCCTTAAAATGTAATTTTCGGGGGCCCTGGCCCCCGAGTTTCGCTTCTCACGTTGAGGGGCTGAAAATGAGCTTTGTCTCACCCTTCTACGCCTATTTCAGCATGTATTTTAAGGGGGTTGGGCCCCTTTTATGAGAGGTACGGAGAAGAGTTACATCAATGATTAATGTCGTGCCTCAGATGGATATCTGTATCAAATTTTACGTTGATCCACCCAGCCGTTCTCAAGTTATAAGGACTCATAATTGTCCACAGACAGACAGACAGACAGACAGACAAACAAACAAACAAACAAACAAACAGACAGACAGACAGACAAAAAAAATGTTTTTGCGCGTATCCGTCATAAAACAGTCTGAAACGCGCAAATAACGCAAATTTCCGTGGAAATTCAGAAAAAACAGACAAACTTTCATTTTTAGGCTATATATATATAGATAAATGAAATTTTGTCTGTTTTTTCTGAATTTCTACGGAAATTTGCGTTATTTACGCGTTTCAGACTGTTTTATGACGGATGTGCGCGAAAATAAAATGTGTGTCTGTCTGTTTGTTTGTTTGTTTGTTTGTCTGTCTGTGGACAATTTTGTTCCCTTATAACTCGAGAAGGGCTGGGTGGACCAACGTAAAATTTGGTACAGATATCCTTCAGAGGCACGACACTAATCATTGATGTAACTCTTCTATGTACCTCTCATAAAAGCGGGCCTACCCCCTTCAAATACTTGCTGAAATAGGCGTAGAAGGGTGAGACAAAGCTCATTTTCAGCCCCTCAATGTGAGAAACAAAACTCGACCACATTTTAAGACCCTAAGACCAACAGTTTTTGAGATATTCCCAGACAATTAATTTGATTTAATACAATAATGAAAGAAAGCAAGCCGGTAACCATGGCAATAGAAACTCACAGGTCCATCTATTGCTGTAAGACGCAATACAATTCCATTTATTACATTACTGAGATAGTTTGCAAACGGCTATTATGTTATAGCCTAACGGAACCAAATTAAGCTGTAAAATTCATCAATACATTTAATGCGCTTAAGGGGGTCAAGGGGTAATCTAGAAATTTTTCACGCGATTTACACATGCTTGTGTGGTACGGAAGATCTATTATATCCCTATCCCTATATTGTTGTATTATTATTGTTACGTGCAAGAGCCCGTCCCAACGTTTCAAACATGTAATTTCCCCCGGATGCAATTCTTGACATTTTGAATCGACCGCCTGCTGACTTGATTCCGTTTGTCAACACGAGATAGCACCTGCTGTCGGACTTCGGTGGTTACTCCCAGTAGTTCCTGTTTCTCCAATAGATAGTGTGTGCTGTGTCTTATAAAACTCTTCATATGCATGACATAATTGAAAGACAATTACATTCTTCGTCATGAAACAAATGCCGGTGTATTCATGATACCGACAAATTAATTTCCTATTTATGACATTGTTGTTTGATGTGTCAATCTGTGATTGGACATTTTCCAAATATCATGCAAGCAGCGCGCCTGGCTTCCTTGTCGGCGCCATAATGTGTTGTCATCGGTAACTGGACAGTCTGGATTGGACTGAGTGATCGTGAATTTGATTGTCTATTGAGGTGGGGGCCTGTGGCCCTCGCCTCACCAAGAAATGAAATTACATTACAAAAAACGTGAACCGCAGTGGGTAGGAAGTGGAATAGTCGCCCCTGAAGCAGGGTCTACTTTATTTTCGCCGGAATGGAGAAAACTTGAAGATTTTTGGTGTCAATGGTTGCATGTGCCAGCGGCAGCCATCTGGGCAGTTTTCATTATTTAAAATTATTTATTAGTGTTATGTTTGTTTTATCATCAGTGTCTCCCCAAAGGCTTTATTAAGGTATGTCTTGAAACCTTATTTAATTGAAATTATTGGAGCTCCTTATTTTGCATTGTGTGCTGAGTGTTTGTTTTAGTTCTGAAAGGTTGACCTTGGAATAGGTATGTCACCTATGAAAATGTAAAATTTAAACTATTTTTGTCCGGGGAACACTACTGTCTTTCTTCTTAACTTATTATTTGGCATCTAGCTAAGGCAGTTTCCTTTTATAATATTAAGGTACTGGCCAGACGAGTCTATTTTCACTAGGCCTAAATTGGTTCATTAGTCGTTTTTTTTTTCATGATCCGTTGCCTTTCACTATTGTAATAGTATTTAGATATAATTGTTTTCCGCCGTTCATTTCCTTCTGCTAATGTTTAAATTTAATTTTATTAATTGTTTGCCGTAATTTCGATCAGGCATGCGGTTTCCTTTTGTTTTTAGTGGCCATGTTTTTGTTTTGTTATGAAGAGATGCATTCTGGTCTCGAGGTCAGTCTCTTGGCGTCCACCGCGAAACTCAAACGTGTTGTGTTAACTTAAGATGTTTTTTTTTATTTAACCTTGTCGGTTTAACATTGTGTTTTTAGTAATTGTTCCTGTGTTTATCTCCATCATGCAAATTAATGAATTGTTTTCTGATACAATTTAATTTGGTTAATTTTTTTTTTCATTTCTCGTTTCATCGTGGCCGGGATCTACGCATGTCGGATCGCTATTGCATTCCCTTGCAAATTATCAAGCCCTTTCTCATTGTGTTATGCATGTAAATTTTATTTTAACCTTTGGGCTTTAACATTTTTATTTTTATTTAAGTCTTTTCTTTTCTTGGCTTTGCAAGCAAGCATGTTAAGCGGTCTCTGGCCTTCCTTGTAAATTTGTGCTGGTTGAAGCATGTTCTGTTTCTGGTGAAGGTGCTCCTTTAAATTTTTAATATTAAACCTTTTATTTGTAAAATTTTAATCTATTGTTGTGGCATTATTTCGCCGACGGCAGTTCTGTCGGTTATTGGGGGGTGTCTGTACAATAGCCTGTGTGTGTTGTCCCCTTCTCCATCTTCCTTCCACTCCTTTTGAGCTCTTCTGTTGGGACACATCATCTGGAGGTGATTTGTTGTGGAAGCGACCCGGACCTCTCAAACAAAGGTATTCCAGGTGTCGCAATTATTATACTTATTATACTACGGCCTACAACGACGAGACAAAGCTTATCTTCAGCCCCTTGGTGTCAGAAACAAAACTCGGGGCCCCTATACAGCCGTAAAGGGTCCCGAAAACTAAAGGCTCTAAAACGAAGAGTTTCTGAGATATTCTCAGAAAACTTATTTCATTTAATAAACTAACGTAGGAATGCAAGCCAGTAAACATGACAACAGTGTCTCAAAAAGTTACATCCAACTTTCCATGGCATGTTAAAGAACCTTACACTAATTACACCTGTGTGAAGCTAAATTGTATAGGTCAAGAATGTAAACAACGCTCTTAGGTTCCTACGTTCGTTGCCAAGAGCCGACTGCGGTAACGTCTGGTAGCTAAGTTCTGAACTAGTAGTCGTTGCCGGTGGCGTTTGGCGGCAAAAGTAGAAACTACTTGAAAATTGATCGTCTGCAGTCCTTACTTGAATTAAAACAGATACACACACTAATACAGTCATCACTATTAACACCGGTTATCAGACAGATTCTACACACACCCAAAGTACACGGGGCTACATGACCGCGTTGTCGCAGCCCCTAAACTTAAGAACCAACCAACTTTCCATCTATTTCTGCAAGAAGTAATGCCACTCCATTTATTACATTTCTGTGGAAGAATGCAAATGGCTACAAGGTTATCACGGAACCACCAAAAACTGTAAAATTCATCAATGCGCTTAAGGGGGTCAAGGGGTACCCTAGATTTTTTCACACGACTTAAACGTGCGATATGTCGTACAGAAGGTATATTATATGTTCAAATAGCAACATTATTTTCAAAAATTCCTGAATTGAAAAAGGTTTCTTTTTTTTTCTTTCTTTTAGGAATTTGGGCCATTGGAGGCTAAAAAATCTGAATTTTCATGCACCACATGCTTTTATAATTTATTAAATGGGTCTTCCTCTGGATGCGGACTTGACACAACAGTGAAGGTCAGTTTTTATGTAACGTGTATTGCGTTTCGTCTACGAGGTTTTCAATTTAATTTTCACGTCAGGAAGTACACGTTAGGTAAATTTAGTTTCAGAGCATATTTCAACTAATCATTTTCTATCTATATCAGAAGGTACCGTCCCAGCATTTGCCTGGTGTTGAAAATGGGAAACCACGGAAAACCATTTCAAGGACGGCCGACGGTGGGACTCGAACCCACGCGTCTACCGAGTCAGCAGAGAGCTTGGCCCCATGACCTAATGCTGCGCTTTAGCCAGCATAGCCACTGCTGTCGGTGAAACTAGATTGAAAATATAAGAACTAAGGTATTCCATTCAGTTGTTAACTTTGGTTTCTTGGCTATTCCTATGTTTTTCTCACCATGTTTTACATAGAAATGAAATTTGGCCCTTCACATGGGTCTACAGTAAAAGATTCCCCTACCCGGTTCTTCTTTGGCAATCCCTATGCTTTTTAATGTTTTGTGAAGAATGTGCTGAAGTGTTGTTGGTAACATAGCACTCCATGTCACGTCTTGTCACATACTGAACATACACATTGACATGAAATGTGCCACGTCATTTCAGGTCAGTACCAAATACAGTTTACTCAACAAGAATAGATGACAAACAGAACTTCATCTATAGAAAAGTCACTAGGCAGCCAAATAAGTTATTAATATTCAAACGTCGATGTTATTATTGAAATAAAACAATTAGATTTTTATGCCAATTAACATACTGCAGTCAAGAAAACCAAACACTACACCTAAAAATGGTACCGTTATACCATAATAAAATTGAACAGGGCAATTAATTGGTTAATTTTAACATAGTTTTAAATTAGCAGGAGGTAGCATTATTCAAATAACAGTACAGTACGTATGTAGTTAGTTTAAGTTGTAAGTAGGTAGTTAGTTTGTCTATTAGATATATGTCATTGTTCTATTAGACTGTGGTGTGTGAGTGTGTCTGGTAGCAGTTGCATTGTTTATTAGTTCTAGTTCATTGTTTCAGTAGACTGTGATGTGTGAGGGTGCATGTGAGTGTGCCTGGTGACAGACTGTTTTAGTGGTAGTATTTGTTGTTGGTGGAACTTAAGTTTTTTTTTTTTTTTTTTTTTCGTTAGTAGAATTTTGGTATTTAATTGTTAGTACGGTAGAAGGTTAGTATTTTTGTTTAGTAGAATTGCTCTTTACTTATTCTGAAAGGGAGTAGCAGCCTTTCAGAATAAATCAATTCTTTACTAGTCTTATAGACGGTTAAGATATTGATAATATAAGCCAAATAATGGCTACACTGCGTCCTGCTGCACGGCTGAAAGCAACGGGAAACTACAGCCGCATGCTATTCCCGAGGATATGCACCTCTCTATGCATAATTACATGTGATGATGGCCTCCTCCCTTGTAAAATTTCAATCCGGAGGTAAACTAGTCCCCCGTTCGGATCTCCGGGTGGGGACTACTCGAGAGGGGGTTAACATCACAGAAGTGACAAAGAGGAAATCTGACATTCTACGGATCGGAGCGTGGAATGTTAGAAATCTGCTAGGAAGTGGAAGGTTAGAAAACTTAGAAAGAGAAATGGATAGGTTGAGGTTGGATTTGGTTGGGATTAGTGAAATGCGCTGGCAGGAAGGACAGGACTTTTGGTCAGGAGACTATAGGGTCATTAGCACTAAATCAAACAATGGCCAAGCAGGGGTTGGCCTCATATTGAGTAGGAAACTTGGACAGCGGGTGGAATATTATGAACAATATAGTGAACGGATTATTGTAGCAAAAATCAATACTAAACCTACCTGCACCACAGTGGTACAAGTCTATATGCCTACCAGTCAAGCTGATGATGAGGATGTTGAAAAGGTCTACGAAGAAATAGACGAAATTCTGAGGTATATCAAGGGTGATGAAAATGTTATAGTAATGGGAGATTGGAATGCTGTGGTAGGAAAAGGGAGAGAAGGGAAAATAGTAGGAGATTTCGGATTAGGTGAAAGGAATGATCGAGGAACCAGGCTGGTAGAATTCTGCACCGAGCATGAGTTGGTCATAGCTAACACCTTATTCAATAACCACAATAGAAGAATATTCACATGGATGAGACCAGGAGATACAGGGCGTTACCAAATCGACTTCATTATGGTGAAGCAGAGGTTTCGAAACCAGATTTTGGATTGTAAAGCATATCCTGGTGCTGACATAAACTCTGACCACAATCTGGTCGTAATGAAATGCAGATTAAAGTTGAAGAAACTGAAGAAAAGTCAAAAGCCAAAAAGGTGGGCAATAGACAGACTGAAAGAGAAGGATGTAAACGAAAGATTCAAGAAGAGTATAAAGGAAGGACTAATGAAAAACCCTAAACAAACTTCAATTGCAGACGAATGGGCACTTTTGAAGAATGAAATAACAAAATCCGCAGAAGAAAACATTGGTAGGAAAGAAAGAATAGGTAGAAAACCGTGGATCACTCAGGATATACTAGAATTGATGGATGAAAGGCGGAAACACAAGAATGTAAGAGATGAGAAGGGGATAGCAGAATACAGACGTCTGAGAAATGAGGTTAACAAGAAGTGCAAGGAAGCGAAAGAAGAATGGTTGAAAGAGAAATGTGCAGGTATAGAAAATTGTCTGAAATTAGGTAAAGTAGACACAGCTTATCGAAGGATTAAGAATACTTTTGGGGAAAAGAAGACTAAGTGCTGTAATATTAAGGACACAAATGGAAAGCCTCTAACAGATAGGGAAGAAAAGGTTGAGAGATGGAAAGCTTACATAGAGAGTTTGTATAAGGGAAAGGAGATTGAGAATCATGTAATGGAAAGGGAGGAGGAAATTGATGAGGATGCGAAGGGAGATTTAATATTGAGATCAGAATTTGATAGAGCTTTGGAAGACTTAAGCCGGAACAAAGCACCAGGCATAGATGATATACCGATTGAGTTGCTACGCTGCATAGGAGATGAAGGTCTGATCAGGTTATTTCACTTGGTGTGTAGGATTTATGAGACAGGTGAGGTACCCCCTGATTTCAAGAAGAATGTAATCATCCCGATACCAAAGAAAGTGGGAGCTGACAGATGTGAAGATTACCGTACAATCAGCTTGATTACTCATGCTTCAAAAATCCTGTCTAGGATAATTTACAAGAGGATTGAAAGCCAGATAGAAACGGAGTTGGGTGAAGACCAGTTTGGTTTCAGGAGAAATGTAGGAACAAGGGAAGCTGTACTAAGTCTTAGGCTGATTTTGGAAGGTAGAATAAGGAAAGATAAGAGAACGTTCATGGCTTTTGTAGACTTAGAAAAGGCTTTTGATAACGTTGATTGGACTAAATTGTTTGACATTTTGAAATCGATTGGAATAAAGTACAGGGATAGGAGGGTGATATACAATCTATACAGAAACCAGACAGCAGTCATTCGAGTTGAAGGACATGAGAGAGAAGCTGGTATTCAGAAAGGTGTAAGGCAAGGCTGCAACTTATCACCCATACTTTTCAATCTTTACATTGAACAAGCAATGAAGGAAATTAGAGAAAAATTTAAAGTGGGAGTGAAGATTCAAGGAGAAATAATTTCAACTCTGAGATTTGCTGATGACATAGTCATCTTGGCCGACAAGCCTGAGGATTTGAATGAGTTTTTGAATGGTATGGACTCCGTCTTACAGAAACAATTCATGATGAAAATTAATAAATGTAAAACAAAAATACTGGAATGCAGCCGAAATAAATCAGAAACCACTATGGACATCAAATTGGCAGGTGAACACCTGAAGGAAGTAAAAGACTTCTGTTACTTAGGAAGTAGAATAACCAGTGATGGACGAAGCAAAGAGGATATAAAAAGTAGATTGGGTCAGGCAAAGAAAGCTTTTCTACAAAAAAGGAATCTGCTGACATCGAATATAGATTTAGGTATTAGGAAGTCATTTTTGAAAGCCTTTGTCTGGAGCGTGGCGCTCTATGGAAGTGAAACTTGGACTATTGGTGCAGCAGAAAAGAGGAGAATAGAAGCATTTGAAATGTGGTGTTACAGGAGAATGATGAAGATCAGATGGGTAGATAGGGTTACAAACATAGAGGTATTAAGACGAGTGGGAGAGGAGAGATGTTTCTGGCGACTGCTAATGAAGAGAAGAGATAGGTTGGTAGGACACATACTAAGACACCCAGGAATAGCAAGCTTAGTTATGGAAGGAAGGGTCGAGGACAAGAACTGTAGGGGTAGACCAAGGTTAGAATATGTTAAACAGATTGCCTCAGATGTAGGGTGTGGTAGTTATGTAGAGATGAAACGATCAGCTCAGGACAGGGAGGCTTGGAGAGCTGCATCAAACCAGTCAAAAGACTGAAGACTCAAACAACATTTTTATTTGTCGACAAACAGTAGCTCAATTGATTACGTCTGGTTATTAATACCGAAGACCGTTCGAAGAATGGGTACTTCTGCTAGTCATATATATTATTTCAGTAGTATGCATCCCTCCTGCGGCGCTCACAAGAGACCGATCGTGAAAAATGAGCATTCAAATGAAAGAGAATATATATTACCAGTGACTCATTGCGCTCTAATTTCATAAATATCTATAATTTCTTTAAAAAATGAATTTTGAAAAACTGTACGAAGTGTGCGATTTGCAGTTACTGTCGCTGCAGGAAGATACGCTCCATAATTGCTGTCCACTTCATATTTTGGCCGCTGTGACGCCTTTTAGGTAGATTTCTTTAGAAAGCTAACTATTGCAATGGGTACCATGTTTCGACTTCCGGAAAATTTCGACATATCTTCGCGTTTCACATCCCCCAGACCTCAAAACCGCCGTCAGTTCAAAAGTTTATATATAATTTATGTATATATGCATATATGTATCTATCTATCTATCTATAAATATATATATCAGTTTCTTGTGGACACGATAACTGCCGTAATTTTGCACCAATCACTTTGAATTTCAGTCGAGTTCGTTAATGGGCAAAATCGGTCGAAGGGGGTAAAAATGGGGGGCTTTTTTTCGAAAAAGTGAAATATCACTATAACTCTCTTAATATGTGAAATATCGAATCCCTTTGACGTTCATATTATGTTTCGGATAAGTGCCAAAAATGTATGCTTAAAAAGTTTTTTGATAGCACCAACCATTGGCCAATGGGGTGGGAAAAAGTGGGTTTTTCGGGAAGCATTATTCATATCTCTCTTAATAGGCACAATATCAAAACCGTACAAAATGGACAATATTCCCCTAATAATTACCTAAATATTTTGTCTGAAAGAATTTTTGATATGACCCACCATTACGCCAAGGGATGAGAAAAATGATTTCGGAATTATAAGAAAATGCCAAGAGCTATCAGAGGTTGCCATGGTAACACTACTAAATTGATGAGGGATGAGCCATCAGACGTTGCCATGACAACGCACTTGCACGAGATCTGATTCAGATTTCCATCTGACTAAGTGTGAAGCGTCTTCGGTGACGTAACTGGTAGCATGCTGAACTTCTATGCCCAAGGTCGCGGGTTAAAAGCCAGCCGAAGTCGTCGGATTTTCAAAGAGCGCTTAAAATCCCTCAGTATGCTTTCCTTCAGAGGGGAAGTCCAGCGTTCGTTGCAAGTTACTGGTTGCGGAGGCATCTAGTAGCCAAGTTCACAGCTAGGTGTCGTTGACGGTATATTTTGTACCAACATTAGGAACTACTACTTGAAATTGTCCGTCTGCAGTCCTTATCTGAATTACAGACTAATACAGCCATCACAATTAACACCGTTTATCAGACAGATTCTACACACACCCAAAGAACACGGGGTTACATGACCGCGTTGTCACAGCCCCTAAACTGAGGAACCAACCAACATCTCTGCGGGAGATAAAATTTGACGTGAAGAAGTAACAGACTGTTAGATAGTTACACATCAGTTCCAAACCTTGCATAAGGACGGTGTGACCACAAATATAACAATGGACCCCAAATGACAAGAAGGTTACCGTCCCCCTAACACAATAAAATGTTAAAATTATGCATAGTAAGACGAAAGAAAAGTGAATTGAGCTCCAATTACATTGTAAAATACTTTCTCGCAATAAATGAGGTCTGATCCTTCTACGAAAACCTGCATATTTTGCCTATTATAGCCTATCCCTTAGTTTGCCGGTGAAATCTACCTCCGCCTTCCGGCGTGCCGAGAGGAATTTTTTATTTCATTTTAACATTCTGAGGTCTTTCCTTAATCATTTTGCATCGATTTCAGAAACAGTAAATCAAAGGAATGTGTACTTTTTCAGAATCAGTAGGCTAAATCAATGGATTGGGTACTCAAATCGTATAACCGGCGAGTGTTACTGCTAAGCTTTCAATCAATGAACTCAGCACAAACATGATTTAAGCTCATCCGTCTAAACTGTGGATTTATTATATTCCAGGTTTGTTTGCATTCTAATTCCTTAAATATCGATTTTTGTAAGAATTGTGCTTTTTGCAAATACTGTTGCTCTAGCATGCTGCAATTCTGAGTTGTCGTCTAAAACCTTAAAACATTGAACGTTAATTCTCTAACAGTTTTTCTTCTACCTGATTTTCAGAATCAGTAAATCAATGGATTGGGTACAGGTTTTTCTTCTGCACTCTAATTCCATAAATATAGATTTTTGTAAGAAGCGTGCATTTTGCAAATACTGTTGCTGTATCAAGCTAGAGTTGTCGTCTACAACCTTAAAACTATCATCATCATCATCATCATCATCATCATATAGGACTCATAAATTACTAGTGAAGAATTGCATTCTAATTTCATAAATATCAATTTTTGTAAGAAGTGTGCTTTTTGCAAATACTGTTGCTGTATCCTGCTAGAGTTGTCGTCTACAACCTTAAAACTATCATCATCATCATCATCATCATCATCAACAACAACAACAACATCATATAGGCCTCATAAATTACCAGTGAAGAATTGCATTCTAATTTCATAAGTATCAATTTTTATAAGAAGTGTGCGATTTGCAAATACTGATGCTCTAACTTGCTGCAATTATGAGTCGTCGTCTAAACCCTTAAAACTATTAAACGTTAATTATTTTACAGGTTTTTCTTCTGCATTCTAATTTCATAAATATCGATCATTTCGCATGGTTTTCAGAAACAGTAAATCAATGGATTGAGTACTCTAAATCGTATAACCGGCGTGTGTTACGGCGTCTAAAGCCTTACAACTATTAAACATTAATTCTTTTACAGGTTTTTCTTCTATTATTTCCCATGGTTTTCAGAATTACTAAATCAATGGATTGGGTACGCAAATCACGTAATTTCATAAATATCGAATAACCGATGAGTGTTATGATGATCCAATTTTCAGTGATTGCCTTCTTAAGTTAGGGAACGTACAACTTGCAATTCTGACTGAAATGTATCGAATAACCGGCTAAGCTCTTAATCAATGGACTCAGCACAGAAATGGAATCAACAGTGACGAATTGCACTTTAATTTCATAAATATCTAAGAAAGAAACCAGCCATAGCACGCTCTCATGCTGAGGCTCCACTCGGGAAAGTGAAAGCACCCCTGTAGGTAACGTGCAAAGGATTTTAGCGTTTAGCGCTACACACAGAACAAGGAAAGCACCCCTGTAGGTAACGTGCAAAGGATTTTAGCGTTTAGCGCTACACACAGAACAAGGAAAGCACCCCTGTAGGTAACGTGCAAAGGATTTTAGCGTTTAGCGCTACACACATAACAAGGAAAGCACCCCTGTAGGTAACGTGCTAAGGAATTCAGCGCTGATCGTTGCACTTAGGAACAAGGAAGCCTCACTGTAAGCGGGGCGTGAAAAAGTATTTCAACGAGGGCTGTTCTGATAAGAGAGAAGGACGCTCCTCAGTTAAGAAGTTAAAGCAGGAAATCTTGACCAAGATGCTTTCATTAATATCGAATAACTGGTGTGTGTTATGATGATCCAATTTTCAGTGATTGCCTTTAAGTAAGAGAACGTAGAACTTGGAATTCTAACTGAAATGTAAACAGTGTTCTATAATCATTTGGATGAAATGAAAACATAACAACCTTTCTTCTTAAGTGTCTCATTATAAACCTATTGGGAAATGTGTGGTTTATGAACAAGCGAGATTTTAAAATTTCATAAATGTCTATAATTTATACGAAGTGTGCGATTTTCAGATACTGTTGCTGTAGGAAAATACGTTACATAATAGTTGTCCACTTCATCTTAGCCGCTGTGACGCCTGTTTAGTTTAATTTCAACATTCTGAGATCTTTCCTAAATCAAATGAATGTGTATTCAAATCGTATAATTTCATAAATTAGCGGTGACGAATTGCATAATTGCATATATATCAATTTTTGTAAGAAGTGTGCGATTTGCAGATACTGATGCTCTAACATGCTGCAATTATGAGTTGTCGTCTAAACCCTTAAAACTATTAAACATTAATTTAATTTACAGGTTTTTCTTCTGCATTCTAATTTCATAAATACGGTATAGATCATTTCGCATGGTTTTCAGAAACAGTAAATCAATGGATTGAGTACTCTAAACCGTATAACCGGCGTGTGTTACGGCGTCTAAAACCTTAGAACTATTAAACAATAATATTCTTTTACAGGTTTTTCTTCTATCATTTCCCATGGTTTTCAGAATTACTAAATCAATGGATTGAGTACTCAAATCGTATGATTTCATAAATATCGAATAACCGATGAGTGTTATGATGATCCAATTTTCAGTGATTGCCTTCTAAAGTTAGGGAACGTACAACTAGCAATTCTGACTGAAATGTATCGAATAACCGGTGAGTGTTACGGCTAAGCTCTCAATCAATGGACTCAGCACAGAAATGGAATCAACAGTGACGAATTGCATTTTAATTTCATAAATATCAAAGAAAGAAACCAGCCACAGCACGCTCTCATGCTGACGCTCCACTCGGGAAAGCGAAAGCACCCCTGTAGTTAACGTGCAAAGGAGTTTAGCGTTGAGCGCTACACACAGGACAAGGAAAGCACCCCTGTATATAACGTGCAAAGGAGTTTAGCGCTGATCATTTCACTTAGGAACAAGGAAGCCTCACTGTAAACGGGGCGTGAAGAAGTTTTCCAACGAGGGCTGTCCTGATAATGGAGAAGGAGGCTTCTCAGCCAACAAGATAAAACAGGAAATCTTGACCAAGATGCTTTCATAAATGAGCCGTTGAGAGCCCAAGTGGTGTAACTCCTCTCGGAATTACAGGGAAGTCTAAACCTTATGGCAAGCAGGCATAGCTCAGGGCCAGTGTGTGTGAAGCATTGGAAGTGAGCATTGCGCCTGTCAACCACAAGGGTTAGACTTGCCTGTTATTCCGAGAGGAGTTACACCACTTGGTCTTTCAACGGCTCAAATATCGAATAACTGGTGAGTGTTATGATGATAAACTTTTCAGTAATTGCCTTCTTAAGTTAGAGAACGTACAGCTTGGAATTCTAACTGAAATGAAAATGGTGTTCTATAATCATTTAGTTGAAATAATAACATAACAACCTTTCTCCTTAAGTCACTCATTATAAACCTACTGGGGAAACTATGACTTATGAACATGCGAGAGTTCTCGCACGGGTCCGCTAGTCAATATATAATACGCTAAGGTGTATGTTTCACAAAACTCAAGCTCCTAAACCAGAGGGAGATACAAGTTGTGGTTTGTACCAAAATCTTCCAAATCGTCTCAATAGTACAGGAAAAATCTTGCTTTCTTGAAAAGTCAACGGAAATATATTTATTTGTTTAAAAAGTGTGTTTAACCAAATAAAGTTCAATCTAATAACTTCACGGACAAGAATTTGTTTACTCTACATTGTTATATATAATTAGAGCAAAAGGACATCAAGCTACTCCTGTAGCGTCTACAGGAATAGCAGCTACACTTCTATAAGGAGGACGAACTGCCCATTCTGTCTTCAAAATCCCTGTGATTGTCAATTCTAATTCTAACGTTACGACAAACACACCAGAAGCAACAGCCCTGTTGAATACAAAATTAATTATTTGGGATGAAGCACCAATAGCGCATGTGTACGCATTTTTAGCTGTGGACAGACTTCTCAAATATCTGACCAACTGTACTGAAGAATTCGGTGGTAAAGTCATCTTACTGGGTGGTGATTTACGCCAAGTCCTTCCTGTCATAATGAGAGGATCACGTTCTTTGACAGTTGCTAGCTGTTTGAAGCGGCATAGCCTCTGGAATAAATTCCATGTACTTAAACTCACCCAGAATATGCACGCTTTAAATTCTGAAAAAGAATTTTCAACATGGCTTTTAGAAATAGGAGAAGGCAAAACTGGGGTGGAAGTTACGGTACCATCTACATGCTATCCCCGAATACAAGATCCAGTTGAACAGCTATACGGTGATTTTGATTTTACTGCTGTCACCCCACAGGAGCTTAAAGGAAGAACTATTCTTACGGTCGCCAATGAAGCATCACTTGAACTGAACAATCGAGTACTTCAGCGTTTACCTGGAGATGAGGTAGTCTACGAGAGTGTAGACTGTATTGTGAGTGAGCATGCGCAAGATCACTTGGCTTACCCTGAAGAATTTCTGAACAGTCTGTCACCAACTGGCATGCCTCCACACAAACTTAGACTTAAGAAAGGTGCTATCATTATGTCATTAAGAAATATTCTACCCTCAAAAGGGGTCTGCAATGGGTCAAGGCTAATAGTTAACGGGTTACAACGTAATTTTTATATCATAAATGACAGTAATGATCTCAGGAAGCTATCATAATTCGTGACAACCCGTAAGGTCTCATTTGAATTACCTTGTAAGGTCTATAGTGATTGTACACTGAGAGTACTGGAGGGTCACTGTCAGATTATTTCTGGACAGTTTCTTGAGCCTTTCTCTTCCCTTGCCCCATTGTTTCGCCTAACGGAAATCCCTACTAATGGCCTAGCCTCACTGCAGGTGCCTCTCTTCTCATTTAAGTAAAATGTCTTCTTCTTATAAATCGCTAAATTTATATTATCAAAATTGTAGGGGTTTGAGAACTAAAACTACTCAGTTTTATACAAATATGACCAGCGAGAGCTACGGTATAGTGGTTTTAACAGAATCTTGGCTTATTTCGTCAATCTATTCGTCTGAACTCTTTGATGAGAGGTATGCTGTATTTAGAAGTGATCGTGACGAAAATATAACCGGCAAGAGGCTAGGAGGGGGTGTAGTGCTCGCTGTCCATAACAAGTATAAAGCTGTGGAGATTGACCTGGGTCTGGAAACGGAAGTCCTTTGTGTGAAACTCTTCATAGACAACTATTTTACCATAGTTATCTGTTCTGTTTACTTTCCGCCGGAGTCGAAGGCAGAGAAATACGAGGAATTTTACACAAGTATAGAATCGAACTCACTCATAAGCAACAATCCTGTTCTTATTTTGGGAGACTTTAACATTCCAGAAATAACCCCAACATTTGATTTAAAAACAGGATCTCGGCTTTCTATCTCCTTAAATAATTTTATAAATATGATGAACTTGAAAAGTTTTAATAATATCGTGAATGTGAATAATAGAACACTTGATCTAGTACTGTCCACTATCTCCTCTATTGCTGTCAATAGAGAGGAACAACCCCTTGTACCGGAAGACAATAATCATCCCCCCTTAAACATTAATGTACGATACTGGCAGAGAGAAGTTAGACACAATATTCACCAAACTCATACATACAATTTTAAAAAGGCTAATTTCGAACAACTTTATATAAAATTACAAGAAGTGGATTGGAGTGTTCTCTCGCAATTTTCCCATGTAGACGAGGCGGTAGATAATTTTTATTCCCGTTTCTATCAGGCTCTGGATTCTAGTGTACCTGTAAGCACTAGTAAGAGGACCAAACTGTATCCATGCTGGTTTAATTTTGATATAATAAAAAACATCCGAAGAAAATCTTACCATCGAAAGAAAATGCGTAGGGAACAGGCCAACAAGGACTTTCATTGCGAAAAGTTTAAAGAGCTCAGGAAAATTCTAAAACGTGATATTCAATCCGCCTACCGGCAATACGTACGTAATGTCGAAAATGCAATCGGAGAGGACACGAATCGCCTCTGGGCATTTATTCGACACAAGAAACGATCCCCGGCAATTCCCGTAATGAAAATTAATGGGGAAATATTAGAAAATGATAAGCAGATAGTCAACGGGTTTGCAGATTATTTCTCGTCGGTTTATTCCAAGGAATGCGCCAAGTATGACAATTTAGGTGCAAGTGACCAGGACATACACCCATTGCTTGATGTACTGGATTCTAAACAGATTAGTATTTCTGATGTTAAGAATGCGATACTAAAAATAAATCAAAAGAAAGCCGCTGGCCCAGACCTAATTCCTCCATACATAATCAAAGGCTGTGCAGAGGTGCTGGCCTATCCTTTAACTATAATATTTAATATAGCCATTCAAACTGGTACTTTTCCCAGTCGTTGGAAAATTACCAGGGTAAGTCCCATACATAAGTCTGGACATAAGTCTGATTTTGATAATTACAGACCCGTGGCAATACTGTCAGCCATTGCAAAGCTCTTTGAACAATTGTTATATCAGCATATATTTCAGCACGTACAGTACATTATAAGTGACTTTCAACATGGGTTCATGCCTAAAAGATCAACAGTAACTAATCTAATGGAGTTTACTCACAAAGTATCAGCAGCAATGGACAAAGGAAGTCAAGTTGATGTAATTTATACAGATTATGCGAAGGCATTCGATAAGGTAGATCATGATATCCTCTTAAATAAGTTAGCATATTATGGCTTCTCTTACAATTTGCTGAAGTTGTTCACCTCATATCTCAGTGAACGAAAACAGTTTGTTGCTTGTAATGGATGTGAATCCTATTCATACTATGCCCGATCAGGCGTCCCACAAGGTTCAAACCTAGGCCCTCTATTATTCTTACTGCTTATCAATGATCTTACAAGGTGTATTAAATATTCGAACGTTTTGTTATTCGCGGACGATGTCAAAATTTTTAGAAATATTCAGACAGAGCAGGACTGTCAATTACTACAATAAGATCTCAATAATGTGGCATCCTGGAGTAAATTAAATCGCTTGAACCTTAACATAAAGAAATGCTCAGTTATGAAGTTTACTAGAAACAAATTCCAGGTGATGTTTCGGTACCGGATATTGGATGCGTATCTCACTATTAACAATTCTATCAAAGACCTAGGAGTCCATTTTGATTCAAAGCTAACATTTTCATTGCACACTCATGAAATGGTAGCTAGTGCTTATAAAATGCTAGGCTTTATAAGAAGAAATTCTAAAGATTTCGTCAACCCAAAAAGTATAAAATTATTGTTCAATTATTTTGTTAGAAGCAGATTAGAATATGCATCCAGCATCTGGAATCCCTGGTACTTGAACCACATTAGTGAAATTGAAATGGTTCAGAATAAATTCCTAAGAAATCTGCAGTATAAAATGACGGGTATTTATCCGAAATATGATAGCTATGGAAATCTTCTAAGTTACCTGAATTATACATCTCTGGCTAACAGACGAAAAATTGCAATTCTTGTTTTTGTCTTCAAAGTATTCAATAACCTTTTGTATAGTCCGTATTTAATATCACAGTTTAATTTACGTGTCCCACCTCCATCAACTCGACCTAAGTTTATTACATTTTACTGCCCAAGAACTAGAACTGAACAGCATAAACATTCCCCAATAATAAGTGCTATTCAATTATACAATGAACATTCAATAGCAAACAACCTCGACTTATTCAGTTACACATATAGTTCCTTTGTTTCTGCCTGCTGTGCGATCACATGAACTCGTACATTCCACCTACCAATTACCTGTACAGTATTATTATATTTTCGTATTTAGTTGTAGAATTAATTTGCATTACAATCTCAGCATTATGTCTGTCAATTATATTATAATTTGATAGAATTGTGTAACCAAATGTACATGTGTTTCTTTTTATTATGCATATGCCTGTTAGAAGCACAATAAATCCAAATAAATAATAATAATAATAATAATAATAATATCATAGAGGCAACTATTATAGATTCTGATAAGAGAGAAATCGTTTTCATACCCAGGATAACCCTTATCTCCTCTGATACGAACATGCCTTTTAATTTTAAAAGAAGGCAATTCCCAGTACGTATGGCTTTCTCAATGACAATAAATAAATCTCAGGGGCAGACTTTCGATAAAATATGCTTTTACTTGACAAAACCCGTCTTTACTCATGGACAGCTTTACGTATCCCTTTCACGGGTAAGATCGGTTAGCTCGTTATCGGTTGTGTCAACACGTAACAAAATAACCAACTGTGTGTTTAGAAAAAAATATATAGAGAAATTCAAAAAGTATCTTAACAAAATGCATTCATTATCTTGGAAGAAATGTGATTTGGCTTCTTAAATACAAATCTGTACACCTCACTCGAGAACTACTGTATGTGAAAGAAGTCCTGATTGTATCCCAAATGTCCTCTGTGAAGATATAATTTCACAGCCCAGTTGGATCCTTCCTTCCTGCACTGTTATCAACAAATTAAGTTTGTGAAGGTTTTTTTTTCGTAAATAAATGTAATGTTACTAATAGCTCAGGCCGTTCCCTACATTGCACTGTTATTGCGTAGATACTCTATGCGGGCTCTGCTAGTACTGTATAATACGGTAAGTTCATAAGACAAAAAACTCAACCTCCTGAACCAGAAGGAGTTAAAAGGTGCGTTTTGTCCCAAAAAGCTTCCAAATCGTCCCAATTTAGGAAAAATCTTGCATTTCTTGAAAAGTCAACAGAAATATATGTATTGTAGTTTAAAAAGTGTGTTTAAACAAATAAACAAGACGATAGCCCCTGGCACAACTGTGTCACGTCCAGCCCGCTTAACACTAGAGTCTGGCAGGTAGTCTGTACACAGGGGGCGCACACAACCCATGGTGGATTGAAAGGAATATTCAAACAGAATTATTACCTCAACAGTGAAGAATTGCACTCTGATTTCATAAATATCGACAATTTATTTAAAAAGTGCATTTAAACAAACACACATATTTATAGAAGCCCGCATAACAGTAAAGCCAGGCGGATGGTTAATGAGTATGCGAGATTTCTCGCACAGGTACCCTATAGTGCAGGAATATTAGACAGAATATGGTCAAAGTGAGGAAAATTAGTTTATCAAGCTAAAAATTAGTGGTGAGGCTCCTGGAATAGCCTGGATCAAAATACTAAAAGTCCCAAAAAATCCCTCTTGGGGAACATGCCGCCATCTTCGAAAAATGGCCGGCATCTTGGATTTCGTATCCAACATCGCATTGAACTGTCCCTTTATGCTTATATTGCCGATGTTTACCTTTCGGTTTAAACGTTAATGCCGTTTCCTGTACTTTATAAATGTCGTACATCAAAAACGATTTTACCATTAAATTCTATGCAACACGTGGAACTTGGGCAAGCTTGCCAAAGGCGAGAGTTCAAGCATCTCGAAAAATTCACAGAATGGCTACGTATACATTCTCCTTTCGACAAACCTCAGGATATTTTGGTGTCCTAATAAACCGGTGTTATAGGTGACGAAACGGTGACTTGCGACTCAGCTTGGGAGATAGGAACCGCGACTTTGAAGAAACTGGAAGGGAAATCGTTCGCCGAAGTAAAACTCCAACGAAAGGACAAAGTTGTCACTCTTGCAGCTCTTGTTGTCCGAGGTGAGACCGTGCCTGCAAATCCGAACTAGCTGTTTCATCGAATTGCGTGTGTCGCTCGCAATGAAGAGGACCTTGAATCTTGCTTTGAATACGAGTTGGCTTTATTGCCGCCAGCGCTGTTCGATGCTTCAAATATCAGAAAAGGTACAAAATCAACTTAACGGACAGTGATAGAGAAGTTGTGTGCACCAATGACCTGTCTTCCCAAATACCTTACCTACGTGTTTGACGGTGGAGATCTCCTGCACCGGGTGGTATTGCCGAAATCGGGAACCTTCGATGATATTTGTAAGAACTACATTTCGTACATCAAGGCGAACTATCAAGGGAAAGCTATTGTAACTTAGTGTTCGACGAAAGACGTGGAGCATATGAGACGACGTACCAAGACGTCATCTTCTGAAGTTTTGGTGGATTTGGAAGTGCAAGTGGTCTCGTCGCAGAATCAGTTCCTAGCCAATACTTCAATCAAATCAAGATTCGTCGCCATTTTAGGTCGTTGTTTCGAAGAAAAGGGGATTCCAGCTATTCATGCCAAGTCTGATGCTGATCGTCTCATCGTGACAACAGCGATCAAGGAAGCAGAGAAGGGAGGTCATGTGGCAATCGTTGGAGAGGATACCGATTTGTTGGTATTTCTTTCGAGCCTTGCAGAACGCGATAGAAACGTCTATATGCTGGTGCCACCATCAAAAGCCCATTCGAAGAAACTCTTTGGCTCTACAGAATTGCAGAAGGCTCTTGGGACATGACCGACAATCTTCTCTTCCTCCATGCCATGTCCGGTTGCGACACAACTTCGGCTCCCTACAGGAAGGGGGTACACACGTTCAAGACTTTAAACAATAACCCAGGTCTTCGCCAAAGAATTGCTGTTTTTAACAGCGCAGACGCTGCAGTGGAAGAGATCGTGAAGGCAGGGGAAGAATACTTCGTAGCGTTATACGGAGGTAGAACTACAGATAGCCTAAACAAGACAAGGTATATTCAGTACCTTAAAACCATTGCCAAACAATGTCTCCATGCAGACTTCGACCTCTCAAGTCTTCCACCAACATCAGCAGCATCTCGAAAGCATAGCATAAGAGTTTACCACCAAGTGCAGGAATGGCGCGGAATCTCTCTTCCACCTAATGAGTGGGGATGGAAGAAGAACAGAATCGGCAAATTTTTACCGATTCCAACAGAATCTCCTCCCGCACCAGACTTCCTCCTAAACCTCATCAGCTGAGAGTGCAAGACAGGATGCGGCAGCAGATCTTGGGGTTGCAGAAGACAAGGCCTCTTGACGATATGGTGAGTGAGGAACAGGAGGACAACCCCGAAGAATTGCCATGCAGATCCTCGCCACCTCTTCTCCGCAGAGTAGACTCTTCTGAAAGTTCAACCTTACCAAAGAAAAAGCATCAAGATTAAGGCAAGTGTCACGTTCTTTTTACCAACACATGACCAATATTAAGCGCGTACGATATAATTAATAGTTGGCTTTATTCCTTTACAGGCACACCGCACTACAGCGTCCCGTGGCAGCAGAATATCCCCTTTTCCGTGTTTGTACAAAAGAAATTGTACTGTGCTTAAACGTTTGTGTGTTGAAGGTGTGGTATAAGATAGCAAATAAGCATATAGCTGCTTACTTTATTTTCTAATAGTAACGTTTATCATTCCTTTTCTAAATAAATATAATATACGTAGCTAAGAAAGAGAGTTTTAAAGCGCTAAGTTACTGTATTAACAAATTAATTATTGTTTTTTTTTATTATTTATTAGGTTATAAGATGCTATCCTTCTATATAAAAGTGTCAAATTTTTACTTATCATTAAAAAAAGGGGCATAGTTGCGCCTACAGAATATGTTTACATCACCAGTTGCACCGGCTTTGTGAAGCCCCCCTCCTCGGCGCGCCGCTCCTCGAGTTGCATGCGCATGTTTGACAACTTCTCAAACCCGTAATTTTTGGTTTACAAAAGTGCTGATCACATATTTTTGTGCGTTTTGATGTGCTAAACAACATTTATTGCAGTACTTTTTTCAATCCCATGACAGTAAAAGGTGAAAAATCGACATTGAACATCAATATGGATTTTAACGCTACCCTATGAGAGTTTGTTTAAGTGATTTATAATAACTATTTCGATTGTTATCTAGGTTAGGTAGTGTCAAAATGATAGCCTGAATTCTGGTAAGTTATCCTGACCAATCCGCATATCCCTATCACCCTTAGGTACCGAGTTATGACGTTCTATGCGATGCTGGATACGAAATCCAAGATGCCGGCCATTTTTCCAAGATGGCGGCATGTTCCCCAAGAGGGATTTTTTGGGACTTTTAGTATTTTGATCCCGACTATTAAAGGAACCTCTCCACCAATTTTTAGCTTTATAAACTAATTTTCCTCACTTTACCCTATTCTTCTTACACTACTAGTTGGAATGATTCTTGCTCTGATATACTTCTCATATCCATACAATTTCTAACTCCATTTTTACGCGATGAAACTCCGACATGGGGCAAAGCGTGTTAGACATCTCCCATTTGGTATAATACAGGGTTAGCACAAATGATTTAAGCGATTTCATGTACATGTATTATTCAAAGTATATAACTTACAACATTGACACATATACCAATTAAAAGAGAAACTCATCAAGTTTTTTTGAGTCTGCTTGCTAAAAATTCTCGATGTGCACTTCTCGCGCCACACGGCAAATATCGATAGGGTTGTCCAAATCCAACCACACACGCTGGAGCATATCCTGGTCAATTTTAGCTACAGCCGCATGGATCTGATTCCTCACTTCAACAAATGAAAAACTGATAGAGTCGATTATTGTCATATTGTGACAGGTGCAGATCGGTAAATTATGCGCTGGCCTCCCTGGTCGCCTGATCTGACCCCATGTGATTTCTTGTTATGGGGGTTTATCAAAGATGAAGTTTATGAGCCAACCACGCCAGTTGATCATGTTGAACTGAGGAGTCGGATTCCGCAATTCACATTGCATGCATCACATTCTGCGACTTCTACAAGCTGGACGTTTGTTTTAGACGATTGCCCTTGACCTTGAAGCTTGCGCGTGATCCTGTACACAGTCACTCTCTCGCCCTCTCGCTTCACATTTGTCACCACCGATCTGATGTAATGGAATTCCAGACTTGAGCACGTGACGACACCACCGTGCAGACAGTACAGTCCACGTCGAAGTATTGAGTGACGCGGAAGTACACGTTATATAGTTACAGACAGAAAGCCATTATATTGTACTTCAGCAGTATCATGAGATCGCTTTGTCAATCATCTGGCCCCATGGGGCAGCTGACAACAACACAGGTACTGTGGTAACTCGCTTCCATTAAGATTTTCACTCGCCTAAAACAAACGTCCGGCCTATACGATAAGCAGAAAATACCATTCGCAAATTCCACCCCAGCAACCAATAAGAACACAGCTGTCGATATTGGAATATGAATGTCTCTGAAAGCTAATAGAGTGCGTGTCGACAGGAGCAAACGAGAGCTAACCAAGAGATGTCGGCCAGAAAGTATGCTAGTGGAAACATTTTGGTACAGACTTGGCTTCCATCAAATCATTCACCCACAATTTGTGGGTCCCAAGGAGAAGACAAAGTGTTTATGTTTAGGATATTGTTGTTTTTATGTTGTTATCAATCAGAAACCCAAACAGGCAGCTAGTCGGGCGATTAATTGGTCGGTCTCTCTGTCAGCTTTTCGGTCGAGCTGTCCGTCGGCCAACCGATCGGTCTGTCAATTAATCGGTAAGCTCGTCAGTCGATTGGTTTGTCAGTTCATAGACCAGTCTATCTGCCAATAGATATGTAAGTCTTGTAGGGTGATGAGTTGGTCTGTCAGTCAGATGGCAGCCAGTAGGTTGGCTTTCGGTCGGTCTGTCTGTCTGTGCATATCTATCTGTTGTTGATTCATTTAAGATGGTCATTCAGCCCCGTGTACTTGGGTGTGCGTAGGGTTTATCTGATAAACTGTGTTACTGTGGTGTGTTTGTAATCAAGACTAGGATTGGGATTGAGAAAGTCGTGCTCTTAAATTAGGAACCACCCTGGCATTTGACTGGAGTAGACGTGGGAAACAACGGAAAACCAATTCTAGGATGGCTGAGGTGAG
Organism: Meconema thalassinum; assembly: GCA_946902985.2. Classification (NCBI taxonomy): domain Eukaryota; kingdom Metazoa; phylum Arthropoda; class Insecta; order Orthoptera; family Tettigoniidae; genus Meconema; species Meconema thalassinum. Next base: position 224,893,509 of record OX336391.1, read on the forward strand.
AATCGAACCCATCTTCTCTCCGTTCTGCCTCACGAGGCAGGAGTGTACCAGTTCCAGCCCTTAAACCAGATTTTTTTTGTCAGAGCCTGGAATCGAACCCAGAATCATTGGGATCGGAGAATCAATACCTACCCCAAGATCGTGGAAGAAGGTGGCGTCTGTCTCTCAGTAGGTCATTCCGCTGGGTGGACGGTCAGTTAATTAGTTATATGTTCTGTCGGTCAATTTGTTCGTTGGTCGGTCAGCTGGTAATTCACTTAGTGAGTTGACCGATCGTAAAATAAAATAGCCCCGTCGTGTGAACATGTTTACATTGACCTCAAAAATATCACAACTCAACGTGATATGTTTGGGATGTTGTAGGAGACCTGAAGCTTCTTTTGGGGATCCTGAACCCTCGGCTGATCTTCGCCAGTCCAACTCTGCACACAGCTGTGCAAGGATTGGCAGACTCGAACGTGGAGATCGTGACATTGTCGGCGGACTCAAGCAGTTGGCAGAGCTTCCTGGTCCACAGCAACAACAACCACGGAGACTTCACAGCGGAGAGTAGCTTCAATATGGAGGAACATACGGCCCTCATCCTGTGCTCGAGTGGTACCACAGGTCTGCCCAAGGGAGTCAAACTAACGCACGCGAATCTGCACTACGTCTTGCTGCTGCTCAGGTACATAGGCTATCTTAACTCTCTGCTTGTCAGGTAGTCAGCCCAGATCTAGGGTTCAGGGTCACAAACGTTTTGCGATGTCCCAATTTATTTTATTAGCCTACTTTCGATTTTTGCAAAAAATGAAAATAGACTTATGAGATCAACACAGGGCGAAAAAAGGTGTGTCTGTCTGTGTGTATGTGTGTGTGTGTGTGTGTGTGTGTGTGTGTGTGTGTGTGTGTGTGTGTGTGTGTGTGTGTGTGTGTGTGTGTGAGTCTCTGTGTAGTGTGTCTACTACAACCAACATTCAAATTATACTCCTTGAAAAGGACAAAGAATTATAACAATACCCATGCATTTAGGAGAAAGTAGGCTATATGTTCTTTACTGAACATCTTGTTTTTTTATATGGTTTACCCTCCAGAGTTGACTTTTCCTTCGGACTCAGCGAGGGATCCCACCTTTACCGCCTCCAGGGCAGTGTCCTGGAGCTTGAAACATCAGGTCGGGGGATACAACTGGGGAGGTGGGACGAACACCTCGCCTGCAAAGCGAACAGGGGCCATATGAAGGATGGGAAGGGATGGGAAGATTGGGAGGGATATGCAAGGAAGAGGAAAGGAGGCGGCTGTGGCCTTACGTTAGGTACTATCCCGTGTAAAACCACGGAAAACCACTTCGTGGATGACAGACACAAGACGTTTGTGATCGTGAGTCCTAGATCTGGGCTGACTCATTTAGACCACCCGAGGCTGAGTAGACCCCGTTCCAGTCCTCGTACCACTTTTCAAATTTCTTGGCAGAACCAAGAATCGAACCTCGGACCTCCGGGGTGGCAGCTAAGCACACTGACCACTAAACCACGGAGACGACTTGATGTCCCAATTGAACGTTTTAAATCGTAACATAGAAAACGAATTTCAAACGTTTTAATCTTGACCCTCTTAAATGATATTGCACTTAAATATTATATTAAATGTTTCTGACGACTGACGTTTCGACTGATTCTGAGGGAAGTGTTACGAAGATTTTCCACTTCACAAGTCTAATGTGAGGAATAGATGCACAGTTTACTGGTATTTTGGAGTATTTAATACCACCACCCGGTATGAGAAATAGCGCTCAGGCATAAAAGCTGGCGAAAGGAAAGTTGTTTATTTTTCCGACAATAACACACGTCAAACACGATATATCATCAAGGTGAGTTTATTACACAGAGCGTCCGCAATGTCTCTCCGCAGTGGCAAGCTACGCGGGTCTCGCCTTGATGGACGTGTTAGGTTGGCAGCACCGTCATGTCACAGTAAGGCGACTTCGGTGGCGTAGTAGGTAGCACGCTGAGCTTCCATGCTCAAGGTTGAAACGCGGACGAAGTCGTCGGATTTTTTAAGAGCGTTAAAAATCCCTCAGTATGCCTTTCTTTAGCATTTAATGTGTTCCGTTTTTATTTCCTTAATACAGTGTATCCGCAAAGTCTCTCCGCAGCGCGTGCCTCGCCTTGCGGGACGTGTTGGGCTGGCAGTGCATTCATGTTATGTTGTTACAAGGAAAACAATTACATTAAATTAAGTACTGCAATTATATACCTAGGTATACAGTACTCAACACTATCACACTAAGCTCCGTTAAGTTTCCACCAGCACGGAAAACCTCTTCCACTAAAACACACGCTCTTCAGTAGTAAGCATTCCCACTAGACTCAGCTCACACAAGAACTTGACTGGAATACAACTTACAGCGTCAACTCTGTCACGCACAGGCACTCACTGTCCTAATTTCTAACCAAAAAACTTTCATTACTCAGTAGGCTACCAGTTGGTGTATCATCGTCCGCTAGAATCAGGTTGTTATTTTCTGGTATAACCACATTATACTGTGAGGATAAGAAGATGGGATAGATCAATGATAAAGTATGAATACCACTGCCCAAATGAATATGTAACGTTGAATAAGTGATGACAATTTGTTTATCAACAGGAGACATGATGAGCCCGTGGCCAGCAGTGAAGTCACTATGACTGTCTCACCAATGTTCTGGGTGTCGGGAGTCCTGACCATCTTAATCGGGCTGGACACAGGCAACACTGTAATCGTCCTCCTCAACTTTGAAGCAGAACATGTCCTCGGCACCATCGAGAAGTCTAAGGTTAGTTGAGACAGTGAGCACCAGGCAAAATTTGCTCAACGACCAATGTAACCTCTCTGCACGACAAGTTCTAGTTAGTCTATCTGCTAGAAACCTCCTTTAAATTTAGTATCCCAATTATTCAGGTTGGTTTGAAATCAAGTATGTTTCATGGCAGAGACCAAGTGCCTAGGGACCACTCCACTCCACTCGTCTTTCTCATCTTCTCGTCTTTCCTTTCCTTTAGCGGCTAGCATTCAAGGCTGTCGCCCCGGAAGTCAAGGTTCGATCCCCGGCATTGCCAATGAACTTAATTCTGGTCTGAGATTTGGAATATGGTACACTCAGCCTGGTGAGGTAAAACTAAGAAGAGGTGGGCTCAGCCATCCTGGAAGAGATTTTCCGTGGTTTCCCACTTCTACTTCAGGCGAATGCCGGGATGGTTCTTAACCTAGTCGTCTCCTTCCTAATCCTCACCTCAATTACAAATACACACACTACTACTGTCAATAACACAAGTTATCAGACAAAATCCCACTCACCCAAATACACGGGTCTAAATGACCACGATGCCCAAGTCCCTCAAATAAAACAACTTTCATTCTTTCTTTCTCTTTCTTCCTTTCCTTTCTTTTTGCCTCTTCGCCCTTTCTCTTTTATCTCTCTCTTTTTTCTTTTTGTTTCTCTCTTTTTCTTTCTCTTTCTTTCCATTTTGTAGTTTGTAAGTTACTTGTAATTGATCACATTTTCCTTGAAGCAATTATAATGTATTCCAAAGGGAAACAAGCAAAGAAAACTGAATTTCAGGTTGGAGGAACTTAATTGGAGCATGTTGATTATTTCAGTTATTTGGGCTGCGTATTCCCCCAGGATGTAAGAGACAGAGTCAACAACGATTTTACGATGAGCGTACAATCGCAATGCATAATAGTCACAGAATATTTCAAGAACCAGTTTTACAAAGATCAAGGCGTCGAACTAAACAGAATATTGTCCATAGTGAACATAAATACATACATGATATTTCTCTCCAATTTTCTCAACAAGAATGACTGTAACGAAGGGAAACTGTTGCAGGTAAATGTCCTAAGTCTGGGGCCATCACAGATTGTCGCCATCGCCAAGTGCCCGACCACTGAACAGTATGACACATCGAGTCTAAGGTTCCTGGGCTACGGTGGAGCTCCACTCAGCAGAGCCATGCAACTGCAAGCTGAGAAAAAGCTCAACCTTAAAGTCATCTCGCTCTATGGAATGACCGAGATCATGTTCGCCATCCTACCGGGACCGAAGATCCTGGAGAAACCCACTTCCAGCGGCGTAATGTCACGAAATACATGGGGCAAGGTATGGCTCATTTAACAATCCCACGTCACTTCTCATCTGTTTTATTCCATCATAGCACAACCATACTTGCTCATTCTTTGTTTCCTTCTGGTCCTAAACCTACCAAAGCATTCGAGGGCCATATGCCCATAATTTTCCCAACTTTCATATACCATGCCTTCCTTTTTCCGATAACTCATACTTTGAGGGGCACACATTCGGTCCAAAACTGAACGTACCTTAGTATTCTCTATTACTTAACAAAATTTCAGCGCGATATCAGTAATAGTTTCGGAGATATAGAATGCCGGTGATGTACTTCGCACGGGCGCCTTGTTGGATTGGTGAAACGTATTTAAATTCGAAGGGCACGGTCGGGATTGGACCAGATAGGACAATATCCTTAGCGACTTTCATTGACATCGCTCCAGCCATTTAGATTTTATTAGGGACACACCCACACTCGGACAAAAGGTGATTTCATAAGCTATTTTTTTAATATGACGAAAATAGGCTAAAAAGGAATGATTCGTTTGTTTGTCTCGTATGCGTTTATATACTATTCGTCCGATTGCAATGAATCTTTGGTAAGTTGTTATAGCCTACACCCTACCGCGAAGCTTTCTGAATTAGTAAATCCATTTTACAATAGGTGGCGCACGAGAAGTTTCGAAGAAATCCCGTATGCGTTCATATAACATTCATCCTATTGCGATGAAACGTTGGTGAGTTGTTGTGCGCACTCCCGTGAAGGTCTCTGAATGAATAAATCAATTTTACAATCAGTGGCGCACGAGTTGTTTCAACAAATGAGTGTTGGCGCAGGTATTGTTTCAACAAAAGAGCTTTGGTTGGTTGGTCATGTGCACGCCCGCAAAAGTTTTTGAATTAGTAAAACCATTTCACAATAGATGGCGCGCGAGTTGTTTCTGTGCAACTTGCATTCGCGATGACCAAACAACAAAGCTCAGCGACAATCCCTACAAGTGTGTGAACTAAATTTGGAAAATCCATCCATCTCACATGTGGCCTGCTCACGCTTCGGAAAGCCTTCTGATTTATTGATGTACGCAGCAGACGGAGAAACAAAAACTATTGTCAATCCATGAGCACTTCAATAAACAAAAATACAACATAAACCCTTCCCTTCCCTTCTTTCTTTGGCATTGCAACGCATGCCAGGTATGCCAAAGGTCGCGGGTTCAAACCAGGTCGAAGTCATCGGATTTTTTAATAGCTTTAAAAATCCCTCAGTATGCCTTCCTTCGTTGAGGAAGTAAAGCGGGCGGGACCATGCCAGAGATTTATGGCATGAAAAAGAACCTTCCACTAACTATACTTGTGTGGAGCCAAAATTTGTAGGTTAGAATAATTGATAACGCTATGTTAGTTCCAACGTTCGCCGCCATGTTCTGACTGCTATGCCATCTAGTAGCCAAGTACGCAAGCTAGGTGTCGTGGATGGTAGCATTTGGCAGCATAAGTAGGAACTACTTGAAATTATTGTCTGCAGTCCTTACTTGAATTAAATCAGATAACTCACACTAATACAGTCATCACAACTGACACCGGTTATCAGACAGATTCTATACACACCTAAGTACACGGGGCTATATTACCGCGTTGTCTCAGCCCCTAAACTAAGGAACCAATCAACCAACTATTTTATTTTAGAATTAGGCTTTCATGACTACAGTACATTGGTGACAAATAGAGGCTTCAGCTATTGTGCAAATAAAAGAAACTATTTGAATGTTGAAGCCCCTTGCTTTACAATTTGAGAGGGCAGAAAGTGCCTTGCCCCATCCAAGTTGGCATCTATGATTATGGTTCAAGTGCGTAAACCGTTTAATAGTTCAACGGTTCAACTGTCGCATGCGTCAGACTTTAAATTCTCTACCATCCATCTGGTTGGTTGATTCCTCAGTTTAGGGGCTGCGACAACGCGCTCATGTAGCCCCGTGTGTGTAGAATCTGTCTGATAACCGGTGTTAATTGTGATGGCGGTATTAGTGTGTGTTATCTGTTTTAATTCAAGTAATGACTGCAGACAGTAATTTCAAGTAGTTCCTACTTTTGATACCAAATGCTACAGACCGCGTCACCTAGCTTGCGGACTTGGCTACTACATACCATCGCAGTCAGCACCTGGTTATGAACGTTGGAACTAATATAGATTTATCAATTCTAACCTTCAAATATTGGCTTCACACAAGTGTAGTTAGTGGAAGGTTCGTTTCATGCCAAATATCTATGACATTGGACCGCCGGCTTTACTTCCCCTCCGAAGAAAGGCATACTGAGGGATTTTTAACGCTCTTAAAAAATCCGACGGCTTCGGCCGGGTTTGAACCTGTGACCTTGGGCATAGGGGCTCAGTATGCTACCAACTACGCCACTGAAACTGCCACCATTCATCTGAGTGGCTTGTAAATCTTTAATTTTTTTTTCTTGTTTTTTTTTTTCTTTTTAAGGATATTGTAGCCTGAATGGATGAATTTATGAAATGTTTCAGGTTATAGACTTAGAGACTGGAAAGCCCCTGGGCCCCAACCAAGAGGGAGAGTTGTGTTTGAAAGGGCCAAGCCTCATGTCTGGCTACTACAACAACCCCCAGGCCACCGCAAGCACCATCGACAGCGAAGGCTGGCTCCACACCGGAGACGTGGGCCATTACGACGAGGATCATTACTTCTACATCTATGACAGGATCAAGGAACTCATCAAATTCAAGGGACATATAGTAAGTGTCCCACAAGTATTTACAATCATGCGTAATAAACGTGACAAGCCACCTTCATCTACAGGTAAGCTACATACCTGAAAGGTTCAGAGTTCTACTCGCAGCTTTGCCAAGACTGGTCAGAAGGCTGGAATGGGGTACACACAGTCAAGTGTGATAGCTGAGAAGAATGGGTTCAAATCACACCTCAGTAATCCCAGAAGTGTTTTCCATGATTTCCCACTTCTATTCAGACAAATGTCAAAATGACTGATAACTCAAAGTCATGGTCATTTCCTTTCCAACCCAATCACCAGTTCAAATGCACTGTTTCTCAGAACAACTGTGAGGTCAAGGAACATATAACAAATACAGTTGAAACTGGTTTATACAATACTAGCAGAAGTACCCGTTCTTCGAACGGTGTTATATATTAACACCAGACATTATCAATTGAGCTACTGTTGCAATGGTTAGCGGTTTGTCATTCCTTCATAAGTTTATCAGAACGAAGTTAGTTTTCTGGGAATATCACACACACTGTTAATTTAAGGGCCTTAAAATGTGGTTTTCGGAGACCCAGTATAGACTCGCGAATTTTGTGTCTCACAATGAGAAGCGCAACATATGCTTTGATCGTCCTTCTAGGATAATTATTATATTTCGCCTATTTTAGCATGTATTTTGAGAAGTTTTTCCCTATATCCACCCTTCTACTGTATGAAAAGTACGGTGAAGAGTTTTATAAATGATTGGTGTATTGACTCTCATGGTTACCATACCTAATTTTACGATGCACCAAGCATCCGAACACGATTTATAGGCGTACATAAAGGTACACAGAAAGACAGAGAGACAATTCTATTGTCAACAACATATCACCCAGATATCCAAATACGATGAACCCATATGTCGACATAAAAAAAGATTAGTTAAAATGTGCTCTCAAACTAAATTCACCTAACGTGTACTTCCTGACGTGAAATAGATTTGAAAGCCTTGTAGACGAAACGCAATACACCTCACATAAAAAATTACCCTCTACGTTGTGTTAGGTCCCCATACACAGGAAGACCTCTTTCATAAATTATAAAGGCTTGTGGTGCATGAAAATTCAGGTTCTTTAGCTTCAAATGGCCCAAATTCCTAAAAGACGCAAAAAGTGCAGATTCAATTCAGGAATTTTTGAAAATAATGTTGCTGTTTGGAGATATAATAGACTTTCTGTACTATATGTCGCACGTGAAATTGCATGAAAAAATTCTAGGTTACCCCTTGACCCCCTTAATTGCATTGACGAATTATACAGTCTACGTAGTTCCGTGATAACCTTATAGCCATTTGCAAACTTGCACAGAAATGTAATAAATGGAGTAGCCTAATAAAAATATCGTATGGCCTCGGGTGTCGGATGCAAGCTTCTTAATTTGACACCCAGACGGTAGCTTTCATGTCGAAATTTCGTTGTTCCTTGAATCACTATGAAAGTCAAGGAGGGTAGATATCTAAGCTCCTTGAACACTATAGCGCTTTCTAGTAGAGAAATGAGGAACTTTGTGTTGGCGGAAACTCCTGAGATTAATTTTGCCATTATGAACACGGCCTACTGAATTCAAATGGGTTCTTTGACATGCCAACATCGTATGACATGCGAGTCGTATATTTGCCGCCTTTCAAAAATCACTTACCACGGCCAGGAGTGAACCTGCAATCTTGGGGTTAGTAGACCGACACGCTATCCACTCACCCACCGTGGCAAGGTATAAATGGAGTGACATTGCTTCTTACAGAAATAGATGGAAATTTGGATGCCACCCCTTGAGGTAATGTTGTCATGGTTACCGATTTCCATTCCTTCTTTAGTTTGTTAAATTAAATTAAATTAGTTTTCTGGGAATATTTCAGATACTGTTGGTTTTAGAGCCTTATAATGTAGTTATCGAGGCCCCCAAGTTTTGTTCCTGGCACCAAGGGGCTTTGTCTCCTCGTTGTACGCCATAATATAATACTACTAATAATAATATAATATACGGATAGGAATATAATAGACCTGCCGTACCAAACCCGCAGGTGTAAATCGCGAGAAAAAATTATAGTGTACCCCTTGACCCCCTTAAGCGCATTATACGTATTGATGAATTTTACAGCTTAATTTGGTTCCGTGATAATCTTCTAGCCGTTTGCAAACTTTCACACTAATGTAATTAATGGAATTGCATTGCGTCTTACAGCAATAGATGGACCGCTGAGAATCTGTTGCCATGGTTACCGGCTTGAATTCGTTCATTAGTTTATTAAATGAAATTAGTTTTCTGGGAATATCGCAAAAACGGTTGGTTTTAGGGCCTTAAAATGTGGATTTCGAGGACCCCCGAGTTTTGTCTCTCACATTGAGGGGCTGAAAATGATCTTTGTCTCGTCCTTCTACTCCTATTTCAGCATGTATGTTAAGGGGGTAGGCCCTCTTTTATGAGAGGTACGGAGAAGGGTTACATCAATGATTAGTGTCGTGCCTCTGATAAATATCTGTACCAAATTTTACGTTGATACACCCAGCCGTTTTCGAGTTATAAGGGAACAAATTTGTCCACAGACAAACAAACAGACAGACAAAACAATTATTTTCGCGCGCATCCACAATAAAACAGTCTGAAACGCGTAAATAACTCAAATTTCCGTAGAAATTGCGAAAAAAACATACAAACTTTAATTTTTATGTATGTAGAGATATACTGCACCTGTCGGTGTTAACCGTGTTTTATTGCACAAATTTAGGTTTTACTCGCTAACCGTTGGAGATACACGAAAAGTGATAAGGACCTTTTGGATAGCACATTAAATGTTAAATCTTGTGTATATATCAAAAGTTTGATATTTCTTAGCGTTCTCATTTTAATTGAAATGGAAATATGAAATTTTGAAACCAAAGGGTGTAGTGACGTCACATCTGTGGGTTTTACTCGCTAACCGTTGGAGATACACGAAAAGTGATAAGGGCCTTTCGGATAGGAAATTAAATTTTGAAGCTCATATGTGCCATCAAAAGTTTGCTATTTCTTAGCGTTCTCTTTTTATTTGATATGGAAATATGACATTTTGAAACCAAAGGGTGTAGTGACGTCACTAAAATGGTCGCCATATTTTAATAGTGCAAAATATCGAAATTAAAAGTATCCTATATGTAAACATGGTAAATCAGCTACATCCCTGCAAAATTTCATTTAAATCGGACCAGTGGTTCTTGCGTTATTGAGTAACACACAGACAGACACACACCATCTCATTTTTAGCCTATTTTCAATTTTGAAAAAAAAAATAGGCTTATGAGATCACCTTTTGTCCGTGTGTGTGTGTGTGTGTGTGTGTGTGTCCCTAATAAATTCTAAACGGCTGGAGCGATTCCAATGAAACTCAGTAAGCACATAGCACTATTCCGGCCAACATCGACCGTGCCCTTCAAATTTTGTTACGTCTCACCAATCCAACATGGCGGCTGTGCGAAATATTTCACCAGCATTCAATATCTCCGAAACTATTACCGACATCACCCTGGAATTTATTACGTTGATAAAGGGAACTACTAGAAGTTCACCTATGTGACTTTTGAAAAACTGGTAACTACAAAACCAACATGGCGGCCACGCGATTAAGCGACTTTTAAATAGACGTTTCTCGTGATTTAACCAACCAAACAAAATAAAACTTGGTACAGTATATGTTTATACACATTGTAATGCACCAACATCTAACTTCGTTCAATTGTTTACATAACCACAAGATGGCGGATGTGCGAAATATTTCACCGGCATTCTATATCTCTGAAACTATTAGCTGTATCACCCTGAAATTTTGTACGGATATAAAGGGCACTACTCGATGTTCATCTATAAGACTTTCAAAAACCGGTTAACTACAAAACGAACATGGCGACCAAGCGAATTTGAACATTTTAAATAGAAATTTCTGGCGATTTAATGTTCCAAACGCAATGAAATCTGGTACAGGAAATGTCTATACACATTGTAATGCCCTGGTATCTAATTTAGTTCAATTGTTTACATAACCTCAAGATGGCGGCTGTGCGAATTTCGAAAATTAAGTTTTTATTTCTTGTGTCGTAATCATGCGATCGAAGTGAAAGTTTGAATAATAAACCTACGAAATAATTTTCCTTTAATGGTACATGACTCTATGGCCTATACATTTAACAATCCAACATGGCGACCATCCGAAATATTCAGACGACTCTGAATATCTACGAATCTATTATAGCAATCAAACTGAAATTTTGTATGTTGAAAGTGGCAGTTAATATAAGTAGGATATATGAAAATAGGCTGTATAGTTCTTCACAGAACTACTTGTTATATATTAGTACTAGCAGAAGTACCCGTTCTTCGAACGGTGTTCGTTGTTAACACCAGACATTATCAATTGAGCTACTGTTGCAATGGTTAGCGGTATGTCATTCCTTCAAGTTTATCAGAACGAAGTTAGTTTACTGGGAATATCACACACACTGATAATTTAAGGCCCTTAAAATGTAGTTTTCGGAGATCTTTTATAGATTCCCGAATTTTGTGTCTCACATTGAGAAGCGCAACATATGTTTTGGTCGTCCTTCTAGGATAATTTTTATATTTCGCCTATTTTAGCATATATTCAGAAGTTTTTCTCTATATCCACCCTTCTACTGTATGAAAAGTACGGTGAAGAGTTTTATAAATGATTGGTGTACTGTATTGACTCTCATGGTTACCATACCTAATTTTACGATGCACCAAGCATCCGAACACGAGGTATAGGCGTACATAAAGATACACAGAAAGACAGACAGACAATTCTATTTTCTACAACATATTACCCAGATATCCAAATATGGGTATATCTACCACACAGTATCAAATAAAATCATCCTTACGATGAACCCGTATGTCGACAAAAAGAAATTAGTTAAAAGGTGCTCTCAGACTAAATTCACCTAACGTATACTTCCTGACGTGAAATACAATTGAAAGCCTTGTAGACGAAACGCAATACACGTCACACAAAAACTGACCCTCTACGTTGTGCTAGGTGCCCATACACAGGAAGACCCCTTTCATAAATTATAAAGGCTTGTGGTGCATGAAAATTCAGGTTCTTTAGCCTCAAATTGCCCAAATTCCTAAAAGCCGCAAAAAATGCTGGTTCAATTCAGGAATTTTTGAAAATAATGTTACTGTTTGGAGATATAATAGACCTTCTGTACTATATGTCGAACGTGAAAATTGCATGAAAAAATTCTAGGTTACCCCTTCACCCCCTTAATTGCATTGATGAATTTTACGGTCTACGTTAGTTCCGTGATAACCTTATAGCCATTTGCAAACTTGCACAGAAATGTCATAAATGGAGTGACATTGCTTCTTACAGAAATAGATGGAAAGTTGTATGCCACCCCTTGAGATAATGTTCTCATGGTTACCGATTTGCATTCCTTCATTAGTTTGTTAAATTAAATTAATTTAGTTTTCTGGGAATATTTCAGAAACTGTTGGATTTAGAGCCTTATAATGTAGTTTTCGAGGACTCTTTAGGGCCCCCGAGTTTTGTTGCTGACACCGAGGGCATTTGTCTCGTCGTTGTACCCCATAATATAATACTAATAATAATATAATATAGGGAGAAATTATAACACCTATTTTTTTTTAATTCAGTCAATGGCCATGTACTTTTCTTTTCAGGACGGGTCAGGGAAGGGATATTATGAGAGAAAGAAGCATTCGCATCACGCATGAGCAAAATGGAAATGGCCTATCATTTAACTAAGGACATCTATAAGAAAAGGTCAATATCCTTCAACGCAAAACTAAAACATTACTGCAGTGTCATCCGTCCGGAGGTCTTGCATGCTTCTGAATGCCTCACGATGAACAAAAAAGGCTTGGTCGAGAAACTGGAGGCCAAAGAAAGGAAAATTTTGAGAAAGATATTGGGTTCCATCAAAGACAATGGGGAATACAGAAGACGGCATAACCATGACCTATATACTCATGTGGAGAAGATAAGCAACGTCATCCAGAAGAGAAGGTTACCATTTTTTTGGGCATGTGAAACGAATGAGCCCAGCGAGACTGACCAACCGCAACATAACTTACTTTCAGGAGAGGAAAACAAAATGGGCCTGGTTCATTGAACTGGATAAAGATCTGAAAGAAGTGGGGATTACACCAACAGACATTCAGGAGCGCGCCCCACTCAAAGGGAAACTTCAAGCTTGTAAAGGTTTCCAAGAAAAACCGAAGCTGAAAACGGGAAAGATTTGGACCCAGGAACGGAAGGACGTCCACCGAGAACGAATGCGGGCGTACAGGGCAAACATCAAAGCCAGTAGGAGACGGTTGGAATGACGCGGTCCATAGATGGCCTATACGAAATGAATGAATGAATGAATGAATGAATGAATGAATGAATAATATGGGGATGGGAATATAATAGACCTGCCGTACCACACCCGCAGGTGTAAATCGCGTGAAAAAATTCTAGAGTACCCCTTGAACCCCTTAAGCGCATTATACGTATTGATGAATTTTACGGCTTAATTTGGTTCCGTGATAACCTTCAAGCCGTTTGCAAACTTTCACACTAATGTAATTAATGGAATTGCATTGCGTCTTACAGCAATAGATGGACCTCTGAGAATCCGTTGGCATGGTTACTGGCTTGCATTCGTTCATTACTTTATTAAATTAAATTAGTTTTCTGGGAATATCTCAAAAACGGTTGGTCTTCGGTCCTTAAAATGTGGTTTTCGGGGACCCGAGTTTTGTCTCTCACATTGAGGGGATGAAAATGAGTTTTGTCTCGTCATTCTACGCCTATTTCTGCATGTATTTTAAGGGGGTAGGCCCCCTTTTATGAGAGGTACGGAGAAGAGTTACATCAATGATTAGGGTCGTGCCTCTGTTGGATATCTGTACCAAATTTTACGTTGATACACCCAGCCGTTCTCGAGTTATAAGGGAACAAATTTGTCCACAGACAAACAAACAGACAGACAGACAAAAAAAATATTTTCGCGCGCATCCATCATAAATCAGTCTGAAACGTGTAAACAACTCAAATTTCCGTAGAAATTCAGAGAAAAACACACAAATTTTCATTTTTATATATAGTGAGATATACTGCACCGCTCGGTGATGACCGTGTTTTATTGCACTGATTTTGGTTTTACTCGCTAACCGTTGGAGATATACGAAAAGTGATAAGGACCTCTCGGATAGAAGATTAAATGTTAAAGCTCAAGTATACCATCAAAAATTTGCTATTTCTTAGCGTTCTCTTTTTATTTGAATAGGAAATATGAAATTTTGAAAGCAAAGGGTGTAGTGACGTCACAAATGTCGGTTTTACTCGCTAACTGTTGGAGATACACGAAAAGTGATAAGGACCTTTCGGATAGGAAATTAAATTTCAAAGCTCGTTTGTACCATCAAAAGTTTGCTATTTCTTAGTGTTCTCTTTTTACCTGATATGGAAATATGAAATTTTGAAACCTAAGGGTCTAATGACGTCACTAAAATGGTCGCCATTTTTAATTGTGCAAAATTTCGAAATCAAAAGTATCCTATATGTAAACCTGTTAAATCAGCTACATCCATGCAAAATTTCATTTAAATCGGACCAGTGGTTCTTGAGTTATTGAGTAACACACAGACAGACAGACAGACAGAAAGACAGACACACACCATCTCATTTTAGCCTATTTTCAATTTTGAAAAAATAGGCTTATGAGATCACCTTTTGTCCGTGTGTGTGTGCGCGCGTGTGTGTGTGTGTGTGTGTGTGTGTGTGTGTGTGTGTGAGGTGTGTGTGCCCCCCCCCCCTAATAAAATCTAAACGGCTGGAGCGATTTCAATGAAACTCGGCAAGTCCATAGCACTATTACCGGCGACCCCGACCGTGCCCTTCAAATTTTGTTACGTCTCACCAATCCAACATGGCGGCTGTGCGAAATATTTCACCACCACTCAATATCTCCGAAACTATTCCCGATATCACCCTGGAATTTATTACGGTGATAAAGGGAACTACTAAAATTTCACCTATGTAACTTTTGAAAAACTGGTAACTACAAAACCAACATGGCGGCCACGCGATTAAGCGACTTTTAAATAGACGTTTCTCGTGATTTAACCAACCAAACAAAATAAAACTTGGTACAGTATATGTTTATACACATTGTAATGCACCAACATCTAACTTCGTTCAATTGTTTACATAACCACAAGATGGCGGATGTGCGAAATATTTCACCGGCATTCTATATCTCTGAAACTATTAGCTGTATCACCCTGAAATTTTGTACGGATATAAAGGGCACTACTCGATGTTCATCTATAAGACTTTCAAAAACCGGTTAACTACAAAACGAACATGGCGACCAAGCGAATTTGAACATTTTAAATAGAAATTTCTGGCGATTTAATGTTCCAAACGCAATGAAATCTGGTACAGGAAATGTCTATACACATTGTAATGCCCTGGTATCTAATTTAGTTCAATTGTTTACATAACCTCAAGATGGCGGCTGTGCGAATTTCGAAAATTAAGTTTTTATTTCTTGTGTCGTAATCATGCGATCGAAGTGAAAGTTTGAATAATAAACCTACGAAATAATTTTCCTTTAATGGTACATGACTCTATGGCCTATACATTTAACAATCCAACGTGGCGACCATCCGAAATATTTAGACGGCTCTGAATATCTACGAATCTATTATAGCAATCAAGCTGAATGTTTTTATGTTCATAGGGGCTATGAAGTTAAGTTCGCCTATAGGACTTTAAATAACCTGGTGATCACAAATCCAACATGGCGACGACGCGAAGTATAAATATTCACATGAACGTTTCTCGCAATTTAACCATCCGAATGCAGTGAAACTTGGTACAGTAAATCCTTATACGAATGTTAATCCACTGGCATCTAATTTATTTTGATTGTTTCCATAACCACAAGATGGCAGCTGTGCGATATCTTAAAATATCGTTTTTAGTTCTTGTGTCCTAATCATGCGATTGAAGTTTGAATGCTACACGTACACAATAATCTTCATGTAACAGTACATAACTTTAGGACCTACATATATAAATTCCAACATGGCGACCATCCGAAATATTAGTCGGTTCTCAATATCTACGAATCTATTACAGCAATCAAACTGAAATTTTGTATGTTCATAGTGGCAGTTAACATAAGTAGGATATATGAAAATAGGCTGTATAGTTCTTCACGGAACTACTTGTTATATATCAGTTTGATGATGGTTAACATTATAGCTCATCATGTATGTACGGGGTATAACAGATACTATACATAACACAAGCATCAAGTCGAGCAAGAGAGGTCTGGCCTGCTCTTGTCGACCGCCACTGGTAGATGGTAGGTTGGAATCTTTATTCTAATGTGCATATTACTCTAACTACCAATGAGGAATGAGTGAACACAATATTGGCACTGTATCTCTCTATATATATTTTTTTTAGCGTATGGCTTTTAGTGCCGGGAGTGTCCGAGGACATGTTCGGCTCGCCAGTTTTGTAGCTGCTTCGAGACGGACACCCAATGGGTGAGCTACAAGTACCGTTGGGGAGGGAAGTTGGAATGTAAAGACGAGGAGTTGGAAGGTAGCGGCTGTGGCCTATAGTTAGGGACCAACCCCGGCATTTGCCTGGAAGGAAGATGGGAAACCACAGAAGACCATCTTCAAGGTTGCCGGCGGGGGGATTCGAACCACCTCGCCTCCCGAATGTGAGCGACTGCCAGCAGTCATGCCGTAACGACCACGGCTAACTCACCCGGTTATATAAAAATGAATACACGTGATAGTCTGTATGTCTATCCTTTATGCGTTCATAAACAATTCATCCGATAGCGAGGACACTTTGGTGAATTGTTGTGTACACTCCAGGGAAGGTTTCTGACTTAGTAAATCCGTTTTACAATAAGCACACGAGTAGATTCAACAAATGAGTGACGACGCGCGAATCGTTTAAACAAAACCTCGTATGTGTTCATATACCATTCATCCGATTGCGATGAAACTTTAATGAGTTGCTGTGTACACTGCCATGAGGTTTCCGATTTAATAAATCAATTTCACCGTTGGTAGCGCACGAGTAGTTTCAACAAATGAGTGACGGCACGCGAATCATTTCAACAAACTCCCGTATGCGTTCATAAATCAACCATCCGGTTGCGATGAAACTTTGCAGAGTTGTTGTGCATGCTCCCACGAATGTTTCTGAATTATTAAATCCATTTTACAGTACTGTAGTTTAGAGACAGTTCACGGAAAAAGAAAAACATATTGTGTATCCAAAAGCAGTTCAACATGCAAAATTATAACGCCAACACTTCCTCTGATTGGCATTGCAACGCATGCCAGGTACAGCTAGTCTTGAATACAAAAGATAATAAATATTGTGAAACTTTTATGAAAAGAGGCATTTTTGTTCTCTTACTACCATGGTCGATTGATAAAGTTCAAGTATTAGAAGCCATTTTCTTTGATAGATGTTCAAATGAAATGAAAATCCACAGCCTGCTTCCAGTCTACGACCGGGTCAGGAATGGAATGAATGAAGCCCCCATCTAGCGGCGAGGATATGAACTGTGCCGGCTGCCGAGGCCTGACGCACTCCTCTGGAGCAATGATTAAATGAATGACAGATGAAATGAAATGATAGTGGAGAGTGTTGCTGGAATGAAATTTTTGACAGGGAAAACCGGAGTACCCGGAGAAAAACCTGTCTGCCTCCGTTCTGTCCAGGACAGATCTCACATGGAGTGACCGGGATTTGAACCACGGACCCAGCGGTGAGAGGCCGGCGTGCTGCCGCCTAAGCCACGGAGGCTTCCCAGATGTTTAAATATCATTTTAAATACCTGTAAATAGAGGAAAATCGTGTTTTAAGATGTCCAGATAAACCTACTTTTGCCTCAGTAGCATCTCACTCCTTGCTTCATTTGAACAGCCCTAATGCTACAGATGAACCACATACTGCAACGAACATGTTATTTTATTATTTCCAGATTGCACCCATTGAATTGGAGGATATTCTGTTATCACACCCAGATGTGAAAGAGGCCACAGTTATAAGTGTACATAATGATCTTGATCAGGAGCATGCCACTGCGTGTGTGGTACGGCAGCCAGAGAAAACTGTTTCGGAAGAGGATCTCACCAGTCTTGTAAGAGGTATGACTTGTTAATGATGATGATAATAATAATAATAATAATAACAAAATTGCAACTTCATTCCCTTGGTGGTATTGTTAAAAATAATTTTATCCAGTAAAAGAATTTAAAATATCCAGTTAAGTATGGCAAATCTGGTGTATTCACAATGATGTGCTCCAACACAAAAAGATTAACACTGAACATTACATCGTTCAAGAATAAAACTACTGTATTTTTTAAGATTTATAAATCTCTAAATTGCTTTGAAGCAATGAAAACATAGCCCCTAATTTTGAGTTAAAATAATGTCATTCAATTCTCGATTTTAAATTAATTGGATCCAATGTGTTCTATCATCCTGACTATTCAATAACATCAGGGAAGCCCTTGAAAGAAGAGAAAAGTTATCTACTACGGTATTCCTTCTTTAACATGGGCGATATGACCTTAATGGGTAGTCCTCTACAAATAAATCATTATAATCAGCAAAGTTGGTAAATCGTGTGTGTGCACTGAACTGCGCTGGACAAGGACTAAAATATGATCAGTGCCATTTGCATGTTCTGTGAGCCCTAGCAGTGGTAAATAGAACAATCTTTAGAAGGTACTTCTCTTAAAGTACCTATACACTAGCGCCAACAGAATGGACTCCGCTGACAGCTAATGAAGTCCAAAACATCATCTCAAGCACAAAGAAAAACAAAGCCGCAGGACCAGACAACATTTACAGTGAGTACATAAAAGACACTGCTCACCTCCTACTACCTACATGGACAAAATTATACAATAAATGCATTGAGACGGCCTCAATACCGGAGAGATGTAGACATTCAACTATAAAAGTACTCTATAAAGGCAATGGTGATCCATATGATACAAACACACACAGAGGCATCGCTCTGGAGAATATTCCGTTCAAGATATTCAACAAAAACAATCGTGGGGAGAGTCAGAGAAGAAATAGACGAGTATCTACCAGAAAATCAATTCGGATTCCGGAAAGGAAGATCAGCTGTAACCGCTATACAATTACTACTCAATAACATCAGGGAAGCCCTTGAAAGAAGAGAAAAGTTCTACGTAGTGTTTATAGACTTCACAAAAGCATTCGACCTCATAAACCGGGAACTTGTGACACAGAAGCTGGAAGAAACCCTAAACAGGAACCATGTGTGGACTGAAATATAAAAACGATACTACAATGGTACAAAATAAGAATCTCTGACAACATATCACTCTCAGAACCGATACTTCAAACGAACGGAGTTTTACAGGGTGACCCAATGAGCCCGTTACTTTTCATCCTGGCAGCAGAAGAAATAATGAGAATAACCCGTAAGGATGACGTAGTATCGTACGCCTACGCTGATGATATAGTGATCGGAGCAAAGGACATCACAAAACTACAAAACGTGATAAAAATAAATGGAGGAATGGTGCTACAAACACACATTCGAAATGAATACATCAAAAACAAAAATGATGGTATTTAGGCAAGGAGGAAAGATCCCAGCAATGACAGAAATCTTCATAAAGAGGCAGAAAGTAGCCATAGTAAACGATTTCAAGTACCTTGGCATTACTCTGCAAACAAGTGCCAAATGCTTTACAAAGCATGTAATAGAAAAATAACACAGGCAATACGGGCGATGCACGAAATCAACTACATTAGATCACTTAGCCTAGAGACGGCGATGGCACTATTTAGAGCAAAAATCATGCCTATTCTAACATATGGGATGGAAATCATTTGGCCGTACCTCACAGAGAAGAACCTATCCTCTCTAGAAAGAATAATAGCCCTATACATAAAGAGAGCGATCTGAGTATCCAAGACAACAAGATCAAGACTCGTCTACCTTCTAGCACGAGAATCCTTCCTCATTGAAGACTTCAGAACACACCTGAACCTGCCCAACACAAGAGCATCAGAAAATCTCTTAGCAACACTCAACAAAAAAAGAGAAGACACCCCACCAGAATTCTTTGGAACTGGAGCTATGATAGACCGGACATGGACAACATCCAGCTTCGAGATGAGGCACGTGTTCACTAGACTGGCAGTACATGGTTTCCACCATCTAATTTGTAACAACACCTCATACTATGAACCGACAGAGACATGTAAGTGCGAACTATGTGGATACATGTGTGAATGTTACCACCTAGAACTCTGCACCAAAAGAACAAAAACAATTAATGAATATGCAAACCAAGGCCCAAGCGCGAGAGTACAGTGTATATAAATGTATTATTTCTTTTCTTTGTGTATGGCTATTTAGCTGCAATAAATATATTATTCTCTTAAAGAGATCATGCAAAAGTTAAGCACTCCACCTGAGAATTAAATGTGGACTTTCTATGGGTCTTGTAGTTCATTCATGGCTAGTTTAAAGAGAAGCTACCCTTCTAAAACTATACTAAATAATTTATATACCGTATTGGTGATAACGAACTTCAGATGCAGAAACATAAATAGTGGTAGTTTACTAGTTTATTTACTTATCGTATACCATGCATAATTAACTATTAACATACATAGTAACGTACACAAAATGGAGGATAGAAACAGGAAAGAATAACATGTGAACTGAAAGGAGGGTGAAGACAGAGAGATAAAAGGGAAAAACAAGGACATACGGTACCGTATATAAAAGGAACAAGGACAATTCCCACAGCCAACAACGTTATGAATTTTACGCCCCATTTAACTACTGCAATTTTTAGAGATGCGGGGTGCTAGAAATTTGCTCTGAAGGAGAGATTTAACATGGCAGTAAATCTACTGGCACTGCTCTCTCGTATTTAGGTACCTTAAAATACCAACTGATTACGCCAGATTTCGAACTGAAGGCACAGCAGTCAAGAACGTCCACACCTCAACAGACCACCTACTTCGAAGTTGGGCTTTCACGCCATCAATCCAATCCGTAGCCTACGGTACTGTAGCTCTTCAATGTTACTGCCCTCAAAGATCCGGTTTCTTCAGAATGAAGGGCATCAATCAGCACTATAATCGCACAAAATAGTGCGTTGTGTAGGGCACTCTTCTGTCCTGAAGTGGATGATGCTGAATGAAGTGGAAACGAGACAAACCAAGAAAGAAAGAAAGAAAGACACAGCCAACAAGACAAGTAAAGAAGGAACACTCGGGACAAATAAGGAAAGAAAAAAGAATTTAGAAGTCATTTTTCAGTGTTGCCTCTTTTATTAAAGAAAGCTTTCCAGTCGGTCAACACAAATTGTACCCAATTATATTATTATTTATAAACCGCACTCGTTCCAGGTTATATTAGGCGGAAAAATAAGTACTGACGTGCCCTAACCTGAAAGAAATAAGATATTTATTACCAAATAACACGCTTTTATGTACAAAAGTACCCCATGTAATAAATATCGGTTCTTGGTTCGCCGGGGAGACACACTAACGAACAGCACCATTAAGTCCGGAAAAAGTTCAATAAATTGCGCATGCATGTGGTCTGTAAAATACTCAACTGCGGAATTCAGGTTAGGGCATATAAATACTTGTTTTCCCGCCTAATGTAATTGGTCACAATGTGTGTTGACCGACTGGAAAGCTCCCTTTAATTTAAAAGAAGAAAGAACCATGTTAGGTCATAATTAAACGCAAAAGAAATAATGTTTACCGTTTCAGGTCAAATAAGTCTATCCTCAACTGGTGTAATAATAATAATAATAATAATAATAACACAGCCACCATAACTTGGACAAAAGAACGAAGGAAGAAGCTCAGCGAGGGGATGAAGAGATTTTGGGAGCAAAAGAAGGCTAACTCATCAGCTAAGCAGGTTCACCGTGCTCCTGAGTAGGGTATAACGATGTAAAAATAATAATAATAATAATAATAATAATAATAATGATAATAATAAAAATAATAATAATATTTGAATGGTCACTAGTCACTAGACATTCATACATTTGTTTGAGAGTTTGGACAAAAGTGCTATAGTTGCATAGTTGCATTTGAAGAGAGACCTAGCACAGATTCCATAGTTTGAATGGATCCTATTTAGTGTGATCCAAGCCTTCCACTGCAACTCAAAGTCAGAAATAGGACTTGCCACTGTGTTCAGAAATAACCAAAGTTGAGAACTGATGTTAATGTCTAATGGTGATGGTAATTGTTCCTGAGGAGCAACATTATGGTGATCTGTCCCTCAGAGAGAGATTGCATTTCAATATTTTACTGGAAGGAACATATAGCGTGATCTATTCCTTTTGTCATTTCAGATAAACTCTCCCAGAACAAATGGCTCCATGGGGGAGTGAAGTTCATTGATGCCATCCCAAGAACTGCCTCCGGGAAAGTCAGAAGAAGAGAGCTCAGAGCCCTTGTTAGGTCAACCTCTGACACCAATATCATTTACTGAATAGCTAATCTACATTAGAAACAAAACTAATGATAATTATTCCTCGTTACAATCATCATCGTTTCCATCAAAACCTCTATTCACCTTCTCATAGTAATAAGGTTCAATTTCAATTAACTTTAACCCGCATGGGTATTTTTCACCCACGGGTTAAATAATGCTCTATATTTTCATTTTGGTCAGCCCTCATTTTCTGTCCCATACAGTACCTTCCTTTCTAGCCTTGATTTTTACCCAAGTTATTTCTATGTTATGTACGGTCGGGTCAGATTTACCCATGGCGCCAGTCCTCACTTGACAATTTTCGGGTCATGTTAGTCGGGTTGATAAGGAGGAAAATCCACCTATTTTCGTGCAGCACAATCACATAGTTCAAGTTCTTGTTGATCAATTTTAGGGGCTAGGGACACCTTGGTCATCAGCTCCTTTGTTAAAAGAAATTGAGATGACTCTTGGATCACATGTCCCAAGAATAGGAATTGAAGAAAAGTTCTTTTTGTACACTGCATACAATATTTCCCACACTCTTGACCGCATAGTTCACAAATATATTCATCGGAGGGTTCATGGAAACATTTATTTGTGCAAAACGTCTGGTGGAAACTGTGGATTAGAGCATTATTCTCCAAATTAGGTCCGTATTGAATATATTCACTACCAAAACTATTAATAATTTCCGTCTTTTCAATACAATGTTGTTGATAATCTATTCATCCAACTGGGTACATGTTTCGTACAGTTGTCTATACTTCTTCAGCCCAAATACATATTTTAACATAAACAAGTATGGTGCACACTATCAATCAAATACAATGAAATTAACCCTGACATAAACATAGTAGGCTACAGACTAAACATTGATACTACACGTCACAGCTACGACCTCGCATGACTCGCGTCAGAAGATTTGCTCGCTGTTCAAATGGGAATGCATCATATTAGGAGATAACACACAACATTTTCAAAGATGTCGCCAACTATCGTGCTGTTTTATTCAAGAAGATTTCCACACTCAAACTATTTTTAATTTCCGCTCCTCAACAAAATAGCAGCATAAGACATTCATCTCACCATACTCTGACGCAGCAAGAAATGCAATGTTTTAGAGAACGCATGTCAAAATTTGTACATGGAGAAACACAGGCATAGTTTCTTAACCTTTTAAAAAATAAGAAGATTTTAAGTTATCAGGAGAATATTGGACCGACGGACAAAGTTTTATGTGTTTTAACCACTTGTAACGACATATCGTATTTTAATGTGTAGTATCAATGTTTAGTCTGTACTATGTTTATGTCAGGGTTAATTTCATTGTATGTGATTGATAGTGTGCATCATACTTGTTTATATTAAAATATGTATTTGGGCTGAAGAAGTACAGACAACTGTACGAAACATGTACCCAGTTGGATAAATAGATTATCATCAACATTGTATTGAAAAGACGGAAATTATTAATAGTTTTGTTAGGGAAACTATGTATGCTAAACCTAGTTCCTGCATAGCATTGTTCATTATTTGTTTCGGTCCAAACTCCGTACAAGTTGGCATTACAAGCGCAAAAATTCATTGAGATGTCCTCAATTTTCTTTCCCCTGAATCATTCGGTCCCATGCTGCTGTGGTTTATAGAATTATAGTTCCGAGATCATAGCTCAAGTCTTCCAGGAAGAAAGTTTGTTATTGCATACATACCGTAATTCATTTAACAGTAAATTTAAGTAAAGAAAGGATATTTCATTCAACTGTTTTTGTATTGTAGTTTTTATGTGGTAAGTGTACATTTCATAAATAAGATTTGTTAATGTTTAAGTGTTTACAGTGCAAAGAGAACTTATTACTTTTTAAACTTTGTTTTGGTACCTACTTCTCTAAAAAACTTATGGATAGTGGCAGAATTAACTCTGCAGGTCATTTCTTCGTTAGTCAAACTGTCCATCCAACTGTACTAGCACTACCTGTATATACACACACACTCGGCAGCTATTGGAAGAACTGCACAGTGAGCCACACTCTCTGCAAATTCCAGCATGGACATGCACACATGCTTGGTGTAAAGGGACAATACCTTCATTGGTAGTCATCAGAACAAGGCTACATATACATGTACTGTACTAACAGTGAACATACCATTAAGCATTGTATATTTATATCAATATTCAACATCAACTGAAAAATAATCTCTCCATTCAATCTCATTATTTATAAATTATGTACATTACTTTCCTTGAATGAAAGAAGAAATAAAGATAAAACAGAATTTTCTTGTGTGTGTTGTGAGTCAAATTTACCCTCAAAACCTTCACTTTGTAATCCAATCCTTATCAATATCTATAGTGTAACACCATTTGTAACATCATTGGCCAGTTTTTTATACGTGCTGGTGGACGCTTTCCTCCCGCGGACCACTCCCGGGGAACTCGCAGACCACCGGTTAAGAACTACTGCTGTAGAGCCTACATAGTACCGGTACTTAATTTGCAGTCCATTTATTCTGCAGTTTAGATGTGCCTGGAGATTTGTTTCTGTGTTACCGGTATTGATTTTCTTCAATAACTAATAAACTGCAGAAAGCAGATAGAAGAATCATCAGAACAATCATCAACAAGAAACACCAAGTAGATGGCGAATGGAGATTATTGCCTAATTAGGTGGTATATCGAGAAAGTGAATCAATAATAAATACAATGCGGAAATGGAGAATTGCATTTTTCTGCCTTATGTATCCAAACTGCCAGAATCCAGGCTAGTGAAACAGCTATTTAGCCAATTCTGGAAGAGTAAAATGAATAACAATTGGTTCAAAGAGATCCAGAATGATTTAGAAGAGTTAAATTTAACCATGCTCCAAATTGAATGCAGAGAAGAAAAGAGAATTCTAAGGAACAAACACTTTTTCGGGTATCGGGAAGACCGTATGTTTCCGGACAAGTTCCTAGGCAAAAGTTAACCGTCTTGGTCCCCACTACGTCTGTAATGGGAATTTAGAAACACCCTGTATAACCCTGATGCTCATGAATGCGAGAACTTTACCATCTTTAGTTAGATTAAAAGTGCGCCTTTCTTGATTATACTGAATCAAATTCGTCAATGACAGAATCAAAATCAATTGTCTCAGTTTCTTCTCTTTCAACTCTAAATGGCTAGGAAGCGACCGTGGCATTAAGTTAGGTACCATCCCGGCATTTACCTGCAGTAGAAGTGGGAAACCACAGAAAACTACTTCCGCTGAGGTAGGAATCGAATCCTCCTCGCCTCAGTTTTGCCTCACGAGGCACCGTTCCAACTCTCAGACTTTCATCTTATGTGTAATGTTTATTTCAGTCATTGAAAAATAATTCATTCATACCCTAGATATGCATCTGAATACAATGTTACATGAGATCAAAGTGAAGTCTGTTTAAAGCGAAATGTTACACTATAGGCATGTGTCATGAAGGAGCAATTTTCTCTCTCCAATGGCTCTTTCGTCACCAAATAGGTTATCAACAGCCTACTAATATGTACCTCGCACCCTTCCTACTTTTATTAGGGTCATATCTCATATGCACTGAGTAGAGTATAGATGCAAACAAATCGCTAAAGGGAATTTAGATACACGAGGAGCCAGTTAACATAAAGAAAAAACGATCACCTGATGTCCCATATCCCTTGCATGTAAACCTTGATTTTGAAGGCCCCTGTGGAATCCGAGGAAGACCTACTGGTGTGGGTTACGGCTAGAGTGTGAAAGTCACCTCTGACAACCTTGGTTGTATTCAATTTGAATAAATAAAATATTTAAAAGCGTGAAAGTCTCTGTGATAATTTGATGACATATCATTATGTAAAATATTTACACTCTCGCTGCGATCAGATTTTCTACTAACAATTAGGTGTTCATTTTAATCTTAAGCTTTGCGGAATTTATGTCAACTTTTGCTACACTTTAAGATAAAAACCTATTCTACCTATTAAAAACCTAAAAAAGCACAACTATTTTATGTTTTTGGAAATCTAAAATGATGATTTTAAAAACCTAAAAATCTGGCCCCTACCAATAAGCCAAGAGTCAAGCCGAAGAATACATCAACTTCTTTGTATGAAGTTAAAATCCTCCAAAACTACAAAAATCTCTGAAAGTAATGTAAAAGGATCACATAAAGAACACCAGTCCCTTATTCTATTAGCCTACTTTCGATTTTTGCAAAAAATGAAAGTAGACTTATGAGATCAACACAGGGCCAAGAATTGTGTGTGTGTGTGTGTGTGTGTCTGTGTACTCTGAATGTCTGCCCCACCCCCTTATCAATTCGAACACGGTGAAACCGAATTGAACGAAATTTGGTACAGAGGTAGCACTGGCAAAGGGCACCTCAGTGTTAAGCTTTATATTGCCGTCATCTTTACCAAAACTTAATGGCGGCAACTCAAATGGTCAAAACTTAATAATGCATTACGACCAAACTAATCATCGGATCTTTACCGAATTACCAAATTTGGTAACAATTACCTTCATATGGGACGCGTCTTGTGCCCAAACTACAAGGTCATCAACCGTACCATTTCAGGATGGTGGCTGTGTGAATTATGCAAACTTAATAATCCATAACATGGGAACCATCAGTTCCGATTATCGAACCAAGAATCGTTTAATCTGTTGTAAACGACGTGGCCCATTTGAAATTAAAAGTTTATATTGTAATACTATAGTCTAGAAGTGACATTAAAAAGCTGAGTCGTCTCGGTTATTTGACAAGATGGCAGCTGACCTCTCGTTCTGACCTATATTTTACTAATTTCAGTATGTTGCATGCAATATAGCCTAGTGATAAAAATTATATGAACTTTATATGAAATTAACTCGGTTTGAAATATACTCCAGTGAAGAAATCGTTTAGTCCAAGTCATTATTTGCTAAAACATTGTATCTAAATTGGTTCCTAATGCTCAATTAGTGTGTGCATGATTGGCTGAGTGGTTAGGGCTTTGGTCTTTCATCAGGCTGGCTGTGGTTCAAATCCTATCAGAGTTGAATTTTTTTATATTTATTGTTTCTTGAGTATTGAGACGTTATAAAATAAAGCATTATATGGTGCTTTTTGCTGTACACGGCTTCCATCATAAGCTGTGCATGCGACGTGGCTTTCATGAACCTCTGAACAGTGTGTATGCATATTATGTGCTAAGCAGTGTGGTCGATACCATTTTAGTGAATAATCTAAGAGAACACTGTCCTTATTGGATTATTCGAAAATATAATGCACATTTGTGCGCAGTTCCTTTATTATTATTAAAACAACATTCTCCACCGGAGTGACGTCTAATAGTAATTAGTTGAACTATGTAGGAGCTACCCACAGCCTTCTAGATGCGAGCTGCGCTCTATACCGGCCAGGTAGTGAACCCATGCCTACAGTATAATTCAAAAGTTTCTTATTTTTGTCGATAGAGCGCACACATCCTCAAGATTAGGCGTGATTATCACGGCCAACGAGAATGACAGGCCCTGCTGCGTTTTCGTGACGTCAGCAATGTAGTTCTGTTGCACAACTTCCTGTCACGGGGGTGAAGTTATGATACAAGTAACTGACAACACAGGGTACTTCAGCGCCACCCCACTACGTGCGCTGTTAGGCAAAATTTCGCCTCGTGATTGGTTGATTTTGACTTAATTGACTTATGTCCTTTTCCTCCAAGGAGCAAAGGGCTTCCACAAGAGCTTTCAGCCTTGTTATATTTGGTGTTCTGTGTTGTTGATAACATGGCGTCTCCACATGCTTTAAACACGTTACGGTAACTGTTCATTATCCTGATTTTGTTTGAGAGATATTTAAGTCATTTATACGTTAAAACTACTCGCAATAGCAAATATTCTTCCTGGGTAACACGATACTGTCGTATTTCTGAAGCTTATAATCGTGATCCATACTTTTCATTCGTAAACCGTATTTGACAAATGATGATGTTGCTCACACCAAAGAATATGAGTTGTACGGCATCGGCGTGAATAGTTCTGAATAAAACCACCCAGTCCAAAGTCTCAATTTGGTGTGAATTTTCAAAATGGAAATGTGTCCTTCAATAAAATACCGATTCGAGAGACCCAAATAAAAAAAATAAAAACATAAAATGAAAACAAATTTGGGAGCTAATATTTCCACACTGGTAGTTGGCTGCCACACCACTAGGCATGCTGCAGTAGTTTGCTGTAGTCTACTCTATGTACAACCAGTAGACCATTTATCTTTACTCGTTGTAGTTGTTCACACGATAATACTTTTCAGGAGAATATACAAAATACACATAACGAATGTTATCTTTCCCTGGTGGCTGCTTGCTAATTATGTTCAATTACTTGACGGTTTCAAAGTGTTCAGGAAGGTTATGAAAAGCTATGAATGACGCCGGACAATGTATGCATGTATAAGTCTTATAATTGAACGATATACCGTATATAAATGTATCAAACGTTTTTATAATTGAAATATATTCATGAACATAATATTCTATGGTCTTCGTTCTACTGCCGGTGTGGTACCTAGTCATCTTGTCTACATCATTGAACCTGTATAAACGTTGGTATTCATTTATCACTTGTCGTTAGTCGGTGGGGAGTGTATTCCGCAGATCTCTTCTATAAACGTATTAATTTATGTTCAGCCCTTTGAAACAATAATAAGTTAATGATGTCTATACTGTGCTGCAAGATTCTTTGATGTAATTATACTCATGTGCACATAATTTAACTCACAACGTAGGTCACAGACTCTACAACTCAACTTACTGTAGCCGACTCGTTGCAGCTATTAAAGACTCAACGAACCCTTGAATCCTAGTTCGCGTGGATTTTTGTAACGAGTAACTTCAACAGGCGTAGTTTTGCAAATGTTGTTTGGAGTGTTTGCTGATGAAATTGCAAAATGCTGGGGTAAATTATAAACTATGGTTTGAAAGCCATCCCTCAAATCCAGTGTGCCAATTTGCACTTCGATTTGGAAGAAATTAGGAGGTGATAAAGACAGAGAGTTATAACTACACCCATACATTTAGGAGAAAGTAGGCTATATGTTATTTCCTGAATATCTTGTTTCTGGCATACATTAGCTTGAGAATAGCAGGCTAGTTCATGCACACTTACATAGCGTAAGGGTTATCGTGATCGACAATGCGGTTCTCCCTGCGTGAGGTCCTTGTGTTGCACTTCGCCCTGCGAATGGCCCAAATACGAGCATCTCAGGCACGGGAGACCATGACAACTATAGAGAAATCACAACCCATTGCTAGTGCTTCCTAAAACGAAAAGTGTTTCTAGAACAAAAAGAAGTTTGGGAAACACTGCTCTAGTGGATAATCTTGAATAAAGCCAGTAAAAATAAGAATAAGAATGTTTTACACGTCCCAATTAACTCTGAAATTTTGGAGATGCCAGAGTACAGAGATTACGTCCTGGAGTGGTTCTTAGTTGTGCCATTTAATCTGTTGATGCGAGTGTCTTGCATTTTATACTCGCCCCTTAACTGTAATCTGCCAATCGACCTTAGGCATGTGAGTGGAGAGCCTCAGCAACCGTGTCACCAGCTTAAAAGATACTTCAAGGTCATCTGCCCTTAGAGTTAGATGCTAAGAAATAAGATATATTTCAACAGGCGGACTAGGTTGTTTTAAGGGGTATAACATCTAGGGCATCTGCCCAGATGAACTAGGAAGAGGTCCAACGCTGATCTCAAAAGTGTTTGTTTCATTTTAAAAGTTGAGCTATAAGCTCTTTGGATAACAAAGATATACGTTAGTTTATATTACATTTTAATACTGTCTAGCGGCAGTCAACGCGCGCCCGGCTAGCCGGTAGCCGCTCTCAACGAAAAACAAACCCACCCTGTATTTATGATGATTAGAGCAATTGAGAACGTATATTGGTACTAAAATGTTTAATTAAAGTTCAAGATGCTGTAATCGTGAGAAAGGTTAAGAAATGTTTTCACCAACGACGAGTACACGCACATAATGTTAATTTATATTATGTATATATTATTATATAATCTGGTCACAAACCCTCTCGAAGGTAGTGCAACACCCAGGGTAACAAACTACCAACCACTATTGGTACCTGGTACCAAAATACTTTATATTAGCCTCCACTAAGCCCCGAAGTTGCTGTTTCATGTAATGGCATTTTATATACCTCACTGGGTACTTACCATTTAGGAATAATAAACAAGTGAACCATATCTTGTGAAGGAAAGTGTCTTCCGCTGAACTGGAGTTCAGTTGCACTTTCTTGAGCCAGAAGTGAAGTCTTCAACTGAAGACAAATGGAGGTTTTACTTACCTTGTTCAAGCTAGAATCTATATAGGAAATTACAACCTAGTGGACATGTACAGACAATCATTGAACATTGGATAAAGGAGAGACATACAGGCAGGTGTAGATGGAGGAAGAGAGAACAAGGTATAACAAGGACAGACACAAAGAGGACAAGGACAATCTTCATGCCATTGTAGCTAAGCATGTTGACATGCAAGACCGTGGGATCTATCTCCAGACTTGGATGATGAGCGAGTTGAAACTTGGGTGTTGCCACTAGATAGGCTATTATGAGCCTTTGCCTACCCAGTTGCCCCACTGGATTATTTGGGAGTACAGTATAAACTAATCACAAAATAATATAAAGTTGCATTCACAGCTCAGAATACTGGACATTTTGTAATGTTTTGGGATATCCTTTACATTCCTATCAAACTCAGTTATGATGGATATTCTCAACTGAGACACAATTGAATAGAAAGGTTTGGGTACTGACTTGAGTAACGACTCTGTAATTTGTGCCTTGAGCGCCATTCATATTTAAAGTGTTCAACTCCTCATTCACTATTCACTATGTAATATTAATTTTCAATGTCACGTCAATTCAGGAAGTTTATCACTAGATTTAGTGAATTCATTCTCTTTTGCTTGTGACAGAATATTACATATTTTCTATTGTTTAAATAGCAATAGGAAAGTTATTAAAGAGAGAATAACTGGCAGACATAGACCACCTACTGATAAAGCACTTAGTAATGGAATGGTGAGAAATTGAGAGCCTACAATTCTACAAGGAATGCATCGATACTTTCAATGAAAATCTACTTGAAGTGGAAGATGAACCTGCCTGTGATGAGAATGGGAGTGAATATGTGCCTGACCTGAGAGTTTAAAAACAATGTTTTTCGAGAAAGAATAATATAACCAATATCTATTTTTGGGTGAACCATAACTAATTCAATTAATTATTATTCTTGAATTAACATTTGTAAAAAAAAAAAAAATATTATTTAAATACTGTACTTCATTGATAATGTAAAAACCATTATTGCAGAGACTTGTGTGTTTGAGTCTTCAGTCTTTTGACTGGTTTGATGCAGCTCTCCATGTATCCCTGTCCTGAGCTAATCGTTTCGTCTCTACATAGCCACCACACCTTACATCAGAGGCAATCTGTTTAGGCTAACATATTCTAACCTTGGTCTACCCTTACAGTTCTTGACCTTGACACTTCCTTCCATAACTAAGTTTGCTATGCCTTAGTATGTGTCCTACCAACCTACCTCTTCTCTTTATTAGCAGTCACCAAGAAACATCTCTCCTCATCCACTCGTCTTAATACCTCTTAATTTGTTACTCTTCTGTGGCGCAGTCTGTAGCATGCTGAACTCCTATGCCCAAGATCGCAGGTTCAAACCCGGTCGAAGTTGTTGGATTTTTAAGAGCGTTAAAATCCTTCAGTGTGCCTTCTCTCGGAGGGGAAGTAAAGCCAGCAGGCCCATGTCATAGATTTATGGCATGTAAAAGAACCTACCACTACAATTGGTAGTGTGTAGCCAAATTTGTAGGTTATTTGGTTAGAAACGCTCTAACGTGTTCCAACGAGATGTCATCTCTGGTAGCCAAAGTTGGAACTACTTGAAATTGAACTTGATGGGGAGCCTACGGGCATTCAATTAAGATACCACACTATGGCTATTGGCTGCAATTCAAATATTATAATAATAATAATAAGAAACTCTATCTACCCATCTGATCTTCATCATTCTCCTGTAACACCACATTTCAAACGCTTCTATTCTATTATTTCTGTTGCGTCAACAGTCCAAATTTCAATTCCACAGAGCGCCATGCTCCAGACAAAGGCTTTCAAAAATTACTTCCTAATACTTAAATCTATATTTGATATTAACAGATATCTCATTAATCAATATCATCACTGAATTTTGAATTGATGATGACTAGGGCCCAGATGTTGATGACATATCATCGTTTTACTGAGCTGCCTAAAACAATGCTGAAGTACATAAAAACTCCGGACGGGCCATCCCGTCTTCAAATATGTCATTTCTATTTTGCATCTTTTTGCATTTTTTGCAAGTGTTTTCATTTTAAGAGCATTTTTTAAAGTTTGGTAGATTTTTTTTGGTCTTATTTTAGAGAAATCGGCCTTTTAAGGTAATTTTTGGCCAATTTAGTCATGTCACAGCTTTATAAGTGAGAGTTACGTCTCTCAGAATTAAGAAGAAGCTAGTAGCTGATACAAGATAATTTAAAATATTGAAATATTGATTCCATTTCCTTAATCAACCGGGTGGAAACTAGTCTTAGCAACAATCGTGGCGAAATTGCTGCGGGTATTGCATTAAAACTGGACAAAAACACCGGGTATAAAAAATTATTCAAAATCTCAGACATTCTTTCTAGTGAAAACTACTGCATGGTTGGGATTGAGGAGGATTTAGCAGCAAACGACCTTCCTCACTTCGAGTACGCTCCGATCACATCAGTTGATGTTGAACGCAGCTTTTCGAAATATCAAATCTTGTTGGCTGATAACCGCAGATCATTTACATTTGACAACATCAGAATGACATTCGTAGTGCAGTGCAACTCAGACTAAAGTGAACATAAACCTTTTGTTAAGTGCTAGAAATCTATTTTGATTGACTTTTCAGTTTGAGTTTAAGATGCTATTTTTGAAATATTGGTGATTTTAATATTATAAGATCATTTTCTCCATTTTATAGTGCATTTTTCAAATTTTTTGGTCATTTATTACAGTCATTTTTGGAAATTTTAAGTGCATTTTTTAACTTTTTTATGGCATCAACATCCAGGCCCTAATGATTACTATCATATTCCAACCAAAACCCTCCAAGTACAAAATAAAATCCACATTTAAGGAGAAAATAGTTGTTGTATATTTATTTTTCTTTGCTCATAGTAGTCC
The DNA here is from genome assembly GCA_946902985.2 of Meconema thalassinum. NCBI lineage: Eukaryota > Metazoa > Arthropoda > Insecta > Orthoptera > Tettigoniidae > Meconema > Meconema thalassinum. The sequence continues at coordinate 224,927,192 of OX336391.1, forward strand.
CAAACCCCTCACATATCAGTTGCCCAATACACACTTATAAGTAAAGTCCTGCACAGATGCGGATATCCACGGATAAACCCATGGGTATCTGCAAACTTTTTCGCAATGCGGATATAGTTTGCATGACTGTGCGGATAGCAAATTAGCTGCTGATAATGTTTGGAGAAAATTTGTGGATGCTTTTTAGAATACAATCCGAACTTGTTTAATATCATTATTAGGACCCGGATGTTTAGGAGATATCATATTTTTCCATTATGTTTCTTCCATGACAAATGTAAGATTTAAAGCTAATCTCATTCAAATTACGTAATTAAGCATAATTAACATTACGAACAGGGAAGGGTCGCAATTCTGGCTGTATAACATTAATTTTAAACATAGCATATGACATACATTGCCTAAGGGAACGACTTTCTCCTCAAGTGCCTATGTTGCTTTAGTAAATTATGCTGTATCTAATTAAAATATTATTGTAATGCCAGTAGATTCGGATAACAAACGTGGGAATACGGAAAAATGTTGTGCGGATGTGGGGCGGATGGGGATAACAGTTGTATGGGTGTGGGGCGGATGGGGATAACAGTTGTACGGATGTGGGGCGGATGGGGATAACAGTTGTATGGATGTGGGGCGGATGGGGATAACAGTTGTACGGATGTGGGACGGATGGGGAAAACAGTTGTACGGATGTGGGGCAGATGGGAATAACAGTTGTATGGATGTGGGGCGGATGGGGATAACAGTTGTATGGATGTGGGGCGGATGGGGATAACAGTTGTACGGATGTGGGACGGATGGGGAAAACAGTAGTACGGATGTGGGGCAGATGGGAATAACAGTTGTACGGATGTGGGGCAGATGGGAATAACAGTTGTACGGATGTGGGGCAGATGGGGATAACAGTTGTACGGATGTGGGACGGATGGGGAAAACAGTTGTACGGATGTGGGGCAGATGGGAATAACAGTTGTACGGATGTGGGACAGATGGGAATAACAGTTGTACGGATGTGGGGCAGATGGGGATAACAGTTGTACGGATGTGGGGCAGATGGGAATAACAGTTGTACGGATGTGGGGCAGATGGGGATAACAGTTGTACGGATGTGGGGCAGATGGGAATAACAGTTGTACGGATGTGGGGCAGATGGGAATAACAGTTGTACGGATGTGGGGCAGATGGGAATAACAGTTGTACGGATGTGGGGCGGATGGGAATAACAGTTGTACGGATGTGGGGCGGATGGGGATAACAGTTGTATGGATGTGGGGCGGATGCGGATAACAGTTGTACGGATGTGGGACGGATGGGGATAACAGTTGTACGGATGTGGGGCGGATGGGGATAACAGTTGTATGGATGTGGGACGGATGGGGAAAACAGTTGTACAGATGTGGGGCAGATGGGAATAACAGTTGTACGGATGTGGGGCAGATGGGGATAACAGTTGTACGGATGTGGGGCAGATGGGGATAACAGTTGTACGGATGTGGGGCGGATGCGGATAACATTTGTTCGGGAGGGGATAACATTTGTTCGGATGCAGATAACGTTTTGTTTATCCGGGCAGGGCTCTGATTATAAGTATAGGTTGTAAAGCAGAAGCACGTTTTTCTCAATTAATTCCTGAAAATGTTGTGAATTTGTACTTGACAGCCTTTGCATGGATGGTCCTCAATTGCCAAGTAAGATTTAAGCAAAAATTACACTATACCCAAATATTTATTTAAATACATTTGCATTGCAATGTTTACTTCATTTTCGCTCAGTATTGTTTTAAAAGTGAAGGATTGTACCACAAACATAAGAATGTCCATTACAAGTACTGCTCGGGTGCAAGCTGCGTGAACCTGAGAGGAATCTGGATCGCAGACTATGAGAAGTGATGGCGAAGAGGTTTCCCGGTCCGTGCATAGTAACAGAACCAAATACATTGGTCAGTGACTCACTCACTCATTCGCAACACCACAGTGGTTAGAGCAACAGCCCTATGTTAGCAGTATTGGAATAGAAAGGAATACCATATAATGCGGCGGGCTGTTGACAGACCCTTCTCTTCTAGCCTGACCCTTCTCTGCCCCTTCCCCTCACCACGCAAGTTCACAGAGCTTGGAACCGAGCAGTATCACCTAGGCCATATGCAGGCAACATGTTGCTCTTGATCTACTGGTAGATCGCGAGTATACAATCTCTACATAGTATAAAACAAAGTCTCCGATTCTTGGATGTTACGGGTAATCTCGAGAACCACCGGATGAATTTTGATGCAGTTTTCACCAATCTGTAAAGGATTTCTCGCGGAAGGATTCTGTAGATAAACATTCATTTATGACCAAAGGAAGCCTAGCAGCAACAATTTCAGTGAATCGAGTCGAAGAAAAATCTGTTGTCCATGCATTTTTTAAGCTTACGCTGGGTAAACCGCTAAAAATATACTACGAGTGTAAGAATTGTTCAGCATGAAAGGTGCTACAAAAAAGTCTGCAACAGCACATCTCAATCTTTAATACATCGCCCACTATAAGTGTTTTTACATTTTCATCTCTTCCAACAATCTCCATTCAGTGGAAATTTAAATTACTAGCTTCGGAGCGAGTTTACAAGCTAGCGAGCGAGCATATCACCCCAACTTTGGCCAGCATCAAACTGTCGAATAGTGTCGAGTTAACACTTCAGAGAAGTGTATATGTGCTTGGAGTTTCACTGTTCACCTCGGCTTTTCTGAATTGTGTCTGGGACCTGCCGTCCGTGTGCCTTTTAAGGTTATGCTGGGTAAACCGTTAAAGATACCGGGCGAAGCTGGGGAGGGTGCTAGTTATAGAGTACAGTAGGCTAGATCGCAAACGTTATTTACTGAAATAGTAGTAAGAGCGTTACCGTATTTATGAATTCTACAGGGTCTTTCACTCAAAGTGGGGCCGATCGTACGGCATGCAACGCTGCAGGTAGAAGGTCGAGCCGAAGGTCAGACGAGCACATGGCAGCGCGGAGCTGAGACGTTGCGAAGCATGATTTGCCGAATAAAGTTGACTTCATTTATAGGCTATTTTAAGTTACAAGTGTTGTAAGTTTATAACATGTGTACTGAACCCGAGGAGGTTATGCTGACTGGAATTGAACGTGGTTCTCAGAGACTGTGATCTCAGTATGAAGGTTCCACCAGGGAACGAACCAGAGATCTGTAGAGGCAGTTTCATGGTAAAAACCCCTCGAAAGAAGTGTATTAATGACTGGTGTGATTTTGGTGCAATGACATTATTTATTAAAATAATGCAGGGAATAATGAGCAGATTACAGCATTATTAGACTACTTGGTGTAGGCTATACGAGGCTTGAAGCACGGAGAGGACAGAGTTGACATTTTACAAATTAGCCCAGAATTGTGGGTGGGGCCCAGTGGAGCCATGTCCATCTCTGTGACCCCATTCTGTCGTCTGGAGCAGGGGGAGGCCTGAATAATGACCCAGTTATTCCCCGACGGAGAATAGATTTGAGGAGTGGGAGGAGAGATGCCCAGGAAAATCATTGATTACTCGTGATTGGAGCAACGAATTGAGATGAGAGTTGCTCACAGATGAATCTTTTGGCAGGAGGCTAATTTTAGAGCCTTTTACCTGCGAAATTGGGGCATATTTAACGAAGTGCGGAAGGACTGTAAAACTACCATTGTGCGCGGATAGATTTGAGAATGTTGCCGGGGAATACCCGTAAGATAGCGTCCCACGCTATGGAGAAAGGAATTAATATTAATTAATTGGACGAGCGATTCCTTTGCACGCAGATAGTTTTGGAATCTGTGAAGAAAGAGGAACCCAATGATCATGGTTTGGAGACCAGATTCACGCTGTGAGAGGAGCCAAGATTACGCGGGAAGATTTCGCCCTAATTTCCGTGGGAATACGATATAAGGGAGTAGACCCTTGGAGGAGCGCTCTGTCTCAACCCAGTCTCTCTCAGTTCAAGCTCAGTCTACGCGCAGTTCACGTGCAGTGTGCACCCAGTTACAGCCCAAGTTGCAGTCTTGCGCAGTCTTCACGACGTTAGAAGTTACCCAGTTGCAGCACAGTTGCAGTAAGTTGCAATCAGTATGCGGCAAGTACGAGGGCAGTACGAGACAGTATGTAAGCAGTATACAGCAGTCTTCAAGTAAGGTACGAGCAGTCTTCAAGTGAATCTTCAGTCAGGTACAGCCACTTTGAAGCAAGTTCGTCAAGGCAGAACGCATGGCGGTTCTACTCATAATAGACGCCGAACAAAGACTGGTACATGTAAATGAAGCATTTAATAAGCTTGTATGAATAATAGTCGTGCTATAGGCATAATCAGCAGTACGAACTATGCCGTGTTCAATTACGAAGCACCGTGTAGGCTAATGGCAGAACTATTGTAAATAATTATTTGTGTAAAGTATTGGACTGTGTTAAGCGCAATGTGTAAAGTATTGACTGATCGTATATGTGTAAATACGATGGTATGCGCTAAATGAAACTCTACGAAGTGTTTGGTAATGTCATGAGAGTACCAGATGATAACTCAGGACGGGAGCTGGCATATTTATGCAACGCAGGACGCTTATTGTAGGAGTAAGAATAATATAAAAACTGTTGGTGAATTCCGAAAGCAGGCAAATCAGACTTTCAATCAGGATTTGATAGGAGCACGGGAGATGCTGTCGACACCTGCAATTTCGATATTTGCTAGGGAATTTCAGCATTGAAAAGTGTATAAAGTGACGTGTGTTAAGTGTACAACATATGTAAAATATCCTTTAAAGTAGTGATTAGATAAGTGTTTCACATGTTTGGGAGCAATAGCTTCCTGAGAGGTATGCAACGTGTCGTGTTGTTGATGAAAATTATGTGTTATGAAATGTGTGTTTGCAAGATGAATATATCGCGTTAAACCTGCTAATGGCAGGCGACATGGAGAAATATGATTGGTTGGAGCCACCATAGACGCCTATAGAAATGTAAGTACCCCACAAGTTATGATTATGTAGAAATATGGGCCATTGCATGTTGTGATTCCGTAAAGATGCCAGTAAAAATCAGTTTAGGAGGGAGATCCTCCATATTTAATCATTATTGTGTTGATTTTTATAGAGTTGAGATGTTAATTTGCATCATTAAGTGGAGTAATTATTCCCACTATGAATTAAGAATGGCAATCAGTTATGTAAATGTGACGAACGCGATTGTTCGGATTTTAAGACGTTTAGCTATGTCGGATTTTTGGTAAAGTTATGTGAAAATAATAATAAAGTAATGATTTTGGTCATTTATGTCAATGAGATTAATAAGAATAATAAAGTAATGATTTTGGTCATTTATGTCAGCGAGATTAATGGTAATAATAATAATGAATATTAAAAGTATGAATGAACACATCAGGAAACAAATAAATGTTGTAAGCGAGAGATTTACGCTAATTGCAAGACTTATCAATCTAAGCAGTAAGATGATACAGTAAGATTACGTTACAGTAATTAAGGAAAGAAGTTTTATATCAGAATATTGCATATATTCAATAATGATGCCAGGCATGAAAGAGCTTTTAGTGAATTGAATTTGCAGCTTATATGAGAAGCTTATAAATTGTTAGATTTCTCTTAATAATATAGGTCGGAGGTCGTAGCATTGAGTAAGGGGCCAGATGGTCTATTCTACGTATGAAATCTCCTATGTCATGGGCATAAGTGGAGATATAATTTTATGCCAGAGTTGTAGTGTGTACCCTAGCTCTGAGGAAGGATATGAAAGTGTTCCGGGTTGGGATCCTGTGATAGAGACGAGGAGAACGAGGACACCTCGAAACTCTATGGTCTCCCGAGAACTTATTTGATGAGTTATTCCGCTTGTGGTAGCGAAACTCATGGCGACAGCTGCAGTGAGCGCCTATATTTTACTTGAGACATCGGTCACCCGTTAGACTAATGCATTACGAACCCCGAACCTTCATGTTGAATGGACCCGTGTGAGGCCAGTAATTATTATATCCTCTGTGTAGGAGTAATTATAAAAGCTCATTCAACACCTGTTTGCATAATAGTCAATTAAGATCCTTTGGGATATGTGTGTCGGTCAGACGACAGTATTTGTCTTGTAAATCTTTACTGCTTAGAAAGGAAAGCATTCAAAACCTTTAAGGAGGGTCGAGGTAATTGGTGGAACACCCATCCCACTTTCTATTGTGTGCGGACTCCTCTAGCCGAGGGTCTGCAGTCTAAACTCGAACCGTCAAGGCGGGTTGAAAGCAACAGATTTTAGACCCTGGTAAATGACATATAATGAAAGATTGTTATGTTGAGAAATATAGCCATGTGGTTTAGGAACACATGGATAATTATAGATCATCCTGATGGTTCATTATTTTAGCTATCTGACGAATAGTTAGATGATGTATTTGTACTGTCACTGAAACCAAGTTTTGAAGTTAGTTACCAGATGCCAATCGCCACGAGAGCGAGGTAATATAATTATACCATCCGACGCAAGCTATAACGTAACGTTTTATGTAGGAATCACATACAGCATGCAATGGAACCATATAAATAGAGGAAGTGGAGGGGTAGCTTACATAATTAGGGAGTTGCACGTTGAGTGCGGTGCAACGTCCGAATAGGTAATGCATGAAAGCATTTGTTTGGTGAGAAGAGAAAAATCAAAACACGCACGGCACACATAATTGTTAAAACCAAAAGGTTTAAGGAATAATTAATTTGTGATATTAAAGAAGTCACATTGTATGACGGTTATGTTAATGTACAGTTTGTATTGAAGTCGTAGGTGCATCAGCGCACTAGTATATCTTTATGTAGTTCACATAAGGGTACAGCTTTATGGTTTAATATGATTTTATTATGATTTCATTTTTTGTTTGTTTGTGGATTGTGGAAGTAAACTTTTGTTTGCTTTGTTTTTTTTTATGGTTTTGGGATTGTTTTTGTGTTTGAAGCCATGATTTTTATTTACTGAATTAAAGTTTTAGAATAGAGTTGTGCCTTGTTATTGTAGAGTTGTTACCTTATAGCCTCAAATCCAAAATATGCACTGCTCATTTGGGGGAACGGCACGCGCCTGAGACCTGATGCTAGCTGGAGGCAGCTGCATATTTACCATCGAGATTACTCACATGGGTACAGTACGTGGTTATTGTTTAATTGTTATTATGTTTCAAAATGTTATAACGTGTTATTGCTGGTTATTGTTTAATTGTTATTATGTTTCAAAATTTTATAACGTGTTATTGCTAAGTGTTAAATTCTATTATTTCAATTTTTGTTGATGGGGAAAATTGAAAAATAAGTTTTATGCAACAAACCCTCACACTCTAGATGAACTCAAACAAAATATCATGAGATAAATTGAGGCTATCTTGATAGATGAACTAATGCGTGTGAATGAAAATTACCTTACACGATGCCAGAAATGTGTAGATGCAGGTGGAGGACATTTTCAACCATCTGTGACAAGTTGAGTAATGATTTATTTGGATTATGTGTTATTATGTTTGCTTGTTATTTACATGTGAAGTGAAATGCCATGTCCTGTGGTTCAGATTCCTCGTAAAACGGAGGTCCCGTGGCTCATGACCGCATGACTAACGGTCACATAAGACTAAAATCTTCCTTCCTTTTATTTACATGCGATTCGTACCGGTGTCTTCTCGACCCCAAACTAACCAAGTTGCCATCTGATCGTCCGACCCTCCACATGCTGTGCGGCCGGCCCCACCTTGAATGAAAGACTCTGTATATTAATGGCACCACATTCCACCAACGGGAAATTATATCTCACATTTTAACTTTCTATACAACGAATGTCAAGTGGTAAATTGATTGTATTTTAATTATTCATAGTGTAAATAACGGCCATGAGGCCAATTTGTGAAATATCCTATAATGCCATGTTGTTCGAGTTTGTGGACAACTTGATAGGCCACTATAGCTCCTGGTGTGAAGGGACGCAGATTGAATCCCAGATGAATCACGGATTTTAAGTTGTGAGGATTAATTCCCTGGATGGGGGACTTGGTCCCACCTTAGCCATGGGAATCAACTCAAATGACTGTTATGAGTTCTATGAGAAAGCCACATGCCATCATAATGCCATGTTTAGATTTCTTAAAAGAAAATAGCTTGGCAATTATGATTACTGTAACAGTAGAATGGTAGATACACAAAATGTAAGAACATTCTGGTAAATCACCAAAGGTTCCAGGTTGCCTGTCCCTGTCCTAGGCCATTAAAGATATCAATATTCTGTTGGCACTCTGATAAATTACTAACAAATATACAATGTGATCCACCAAAAGACAATAAATTAAGTAGTAGGAGTTGTTTAATGTACTATAGGGTGTCCCAAAAAGGACGCAATTTTTAAATTATCGCCACCTTGAGTTTGTTAGGTTGCCGGACCTGAAAGTATGACAACTGTCATCTGTTGATATTACGATTACAGATTGTTATTGTCAATTGAATGTGGAAGACTTGTGATTTCAACAGGATGGGGCAACCTGCCACACAGTCGTTGAAACAACAAGTTTGCTGAGAGAGATTCCTTTCTCGTCTCATCTTTCGCAATGGCGATCAGAACTGGCCAACAAGATCGTGTGATTTGACACCATGCGACCTTTTTTTTGTGGGGGTATGTCAAATCCTGTGTTATTGTGAACAATCCATGAACCATCCCTCAACTCAAGGCGAAAATAAGAAGCGTCATGGGTCAAATTCAAGCACACCTTTGCTCTAGAGTCGTCGACAATTTTGTCCACAGACAAGACGAAGCCGTGGAGTTATGAGTAAAATGTAAAAGAAGAATATAATTAATGTATATTCATACTACAAAGAGAAATAGAGACATCTTAAAGGTATATGCATGTGAGCAAACTTAAGTGAGGATGTTGAACCTTGTGTCTCCGGGCAAATGGGAGTGAAATGCGTCGTTGCTAGTCATCTGCAACATTAATACGTATATTGGATTCAGCAAGAGAATCCAACTAGCCTCTTTCACTCCAACTCCAGCACTGGGTCGGCGAGCCGATCAGGGCTGGGGTCTCCAAGGCTCACAACCTTGGCAGTATCCTTGTCAGTGTGAAACATCACTGGCCTAAGTCAACAGTCTTTTAACTGCTAAAAGCATGGAGGAAAGTTCAGCAAATGCCACTACCCCAGGTGGTAACCAATCCACCGTCGCTTCGAGTGACGCATGCAAGCCTCCGGAATCTGGGGAGCTTGCACCGAATTGGAGGTATCGGAGACTCCACGAAATTTCTTTGCTACCTTTAACACAAATTCTCTCCGGAAGGTTGGAAAATTTAAACAACTCACGGATGCTCTAACTGAACATCAGATCCAAATTGTGGCAGTTCAGGACACATGATTTACTGATGAGCATGCCTTTGAATCAGAAGGCTACAGAATCTTAAAGGGTAAGCCAGGTAAACATGTTATAGAAATGGTTCCCCAACTCTGTACTGGATTTGTAGTCAACAAGAAGATTCTAGACCTCATCACAAATTTCACTTCTGTAAGCAGTCGAGTCTCGACCCTTACCTTTCGAAGTACAAATCAAATGTATACTATTGTGAACGTTCATGCACGAAGCAAACAAGAAAGACCCGGAAGGAACTGATCGATTCTGGGAAGATCTTGAAGAAATGTTATCGAAGATTCCAGACAAACATAATATCATTTTACTAGGGGATTTCAATGCCCAGGTAGGCGAAGAAAGAAAATTTCGAAACATTGGGTGATATGAATAAAACTGAGTATAAACTTCGAAGTATATACTTTGAGCATGAGCATCAGTTTTGAGTATATACTCGGTTTGTTATGAATAAAAGTTCTTGAGTATCTACTACAATTTCCGGTCCTTTTAGAGTATATACTTCACTTGTGCCACGATGATACTATCGTTTCGTCGACGCATGTTTACTCAGTCAACTGTTTTACATGCCATTCGTTAATGCAAACCAGTCTTCTGCTGTAGACTTGTCTTGTTGATTAATTGAAAGTTCCTGGTTAATTGAAATGTATGTTAGTGGGGATGAATATGAGTCGTCCAGTTGCAAAACTCGTTTAATCCACTTGTGAATAAGGTTCATGTCGTAAAATTATTTAATTATTTTATTTTACTTCATTTTATTATTCTTTTTAATTTTTTATTTTGTTTTGTTTTATTTTGTTTTGGTTTGTTGTTTTATTTTTGTTTTTACTTTATTCTGTTTATTTTGATTTTGTTTTGTTTATTTTGTTTTACTTCAATTTGTTTTGTTTTATTTTGATTTTCCAGGAAACATACACAAAAACAAAAACACGAAACAAAAAGCAAAATTCAGAAACAAAAGCAAAAGCAGAAAACAAAAAACAAGACACTCAAAACAAAAAGCAAAATTCAAAAACAATAGCAGAAAACAAAAAACAAGAAACATAAAGCAAAAAGCAAAATTCAGAAACAAAAGCAAAAGCAGAAAACAAAAATCAAGACACAAAACAAAAAGCAAAAGCAGAAAACAAAAAAACAAGAAACACAAAGCAAAAAGCAAAATTCAAAAACAAAAGCAAAAGCAGAAAACAAAAAGCAAGACACACAAAACAAAAAGCAAAATTCAAAAACAAAAGCAAAAGCAGGAAACAAAAAAACAATAAACACAAAGCAAAATTCAGAAGCAAAAGCAGAAAACAAAAAACAAGACACAAAACAAAAAGCAAAATTCAAAAACAAAAGCAAAAGCAGAAAACAAAAAACAAGAAACACAAAGCAAAATTCTGCAACAAAAGCAAAAGCAGAAAACAAAAAACAAGACACACAAAACAAAAAGCAAAATTCAAAAACAAAAGCAAAAACAGAACACAAAAAAACAAGAAACACAAAGCAAAAAGCAAAATTCAAATACAAAAGCAAAAGCAGAAAACAAACACAAAAACAAAACCAAGAAAGAAAAGCAGAAAGTAACATTCAAAAGCATAAGCACAAAGCAAACACTAAACCAAAAAGCAAAAAGGAAAAAGTAGAAAACAACAAACACAAAAGATACGGGAGGCAAAGTCCAGAGAAACGTTTCTCATGAAAATCATTCTTATTCACAAGTGGATTAAACGAGTTTTGCAACTGGACGACTCATATGATCATTATATCAAGTGTTTCCGATTTGGCCTTTGTAAGGATTGTCTGTAACTATCCTTCAAGTCTCAAACACCTAACCCAGCGGAAGGAAAAAAGCGAATGTTTAAAAGCTAGAAAGATTCGCTACGCTGGAAACTTTGGCAAATGTATTACAGAAAGTCAATTACTGAAGAAAATAAATTGTTTTTTACAGCTTTTCCTCTTGTTTCCGTGTATTTGCCCAAAAAGTAATCAGAAAGCCATAGAATATTATCTATCTTAAACCGGTATAATGATCTACAGTCCCTCTCAGAAACCGTTCTTCGTGATTTATACACTTTCCTAGCCCGCAAGTTGTTTACATCTACAAACATAACCTCAACCATCTTGAGATTAGACAGCTGAGCATGGTAATGGCCAGACTTCAGAAATTGTGAGTATAGACTTCAGATTTGTAGCATATACTTCTTTTATTCATACCACATTGGAGTATAAACTCACTAACGGAGTATTTACTCCCACCCTTGAGTATATACTTCTCTGTGAGTCTAAACTCCAACTTTTTATTCATACCATTCTGAGTATATACTACAAAATTGTTGAGCATGAGTATATACTCCGTTTTATTCATATCACCCATTGTTGGTAATTACTCCGCTCATCACAGAACGAATCGTAATGGAGAACGGCTAACAGAGCTATGTAGGGCCTTCAACCTGGTAATAAAATCCACTGCTTTCAAACATCTGCCCAAGAAACAAAAGACCTGGAAATCCCCAAATTCCAGTCTTGGCGAATTCCAGATTGATCACATCGCAATTGCACGGAAAGCTCAAAGAGAAATTCAGAATGTGAAAGTTCTACAAAATGCAAAACTGGACTCGGATCATTATCTATCTAAAATTAAAATCAAACTCCTCCTGAGAAACACACGGAGGTTCCGAGCCAAAAAGATTAAAAGATATGATGTTGAAACACTGGCGTCCAGTAATGAATTTACACGAAAACTACGAACTGTGGATGCAGAGAACTGGGAACAACTGCGAGAGGCGCTGGTTGAAACAGCAAAGGAGACTGTCCCTATAACTAAGATGAGGGAGCATGCTTGGTGGAACAGTAAATGTGACGCAGTAATAAGGAATAGACAGCATGCCAGGCAGAAATGGAACTCGCAACAAATTCAAGTCAACTGGACAGACTTCTTGAATGAGAGAACGAGTGCAGCAAAAACCATCAGCAATGCTAAACGTGCCTTTCATAAAAACCAGACGGATCAAATTGAACAGGATTTCCAGAAGAATAACATGGGCAACTTCAATAGAACATTTAATGGAACTTGAGGAAATATAGCCCTCCATGTCTTCAGTTCAGGGATTGTAATGGAAAACTAATTTATAGCGACAAAGATAATTGTCAGGTGCTTGCAAAATATTTTGAGTCCCTTCTTAACTGTGAGACTCCAAGTTCCAGATTCACATTTAAGGACCATGCGCAAGTCCACCCAGATCCCTCTTCACCCACGAAAGAGTAAGTCAAACAGATTATCCGATCTCTAAAGAACCATAAAGCTCCAGGTGAAGACTCGATAATCGCTGAACTGTGGAAATTTGCTAGTGACAATACAGTGGATAAATTAACGGACATCATACACGAAATTTGGGATACCGAAAGACTTCCAAGTGACTGGACTTCTGCTGTAATCCACCCCCTTCATAAGAAAGGCGATAAAGCAGATGTTAACAACTATTGGGGCATCTCCCTCCTACTGATAACTTACAAAATCCTCTCAAAAGCTCTTCAAACTAAGGCTGAACAACAGCTATATACCAAACTGGGTGGTTATCAAGGAGGTTTTAGGAAGCGACAGTCATGTGTGGAGCAAATCATGATTCTCAAATCTATCCTTTCATATCTGAGACTAAGGAGCAAGAAATTTGTAGTAAAACTCAGCAATTCTTCTAGGTTTTGTGCCGTGTCTTGTGTGGGGTTTCGCCTAGGACACCAAGCTGGCTCATCGGCGGGCTCTTGGTGTCCCCGCTCGGACCCCCACAGGAGTAACGAACTGCGCATTACCTCAGGCTGCTTGAGCTTTTAGTTCTCACAGTCAAGGAGTGCAGTTGCACTCTATATAAAGGGAGGTAATGCGCAGTTCGTTACTCCTGTGGGGGTCCGGGCGGGGCACCAAGAGCCCGCTGATGAGCCAGCTTGGTGTCCTAGGCGAAACCCCACACAAGACATGGCACAAAACCTAGAAGAATTGCCGAGTTTTAATTCACCGGCCGTGAAAGCCAATATACCATCTTTTTGGAAGCCTTCATAGGGAGGTTCAGGCTGCTTGAGCTTTTAGTTCTCGCAGTCAAGGAGTGCAGTTGCACCTTATATAAAGGGAGGTAGCGCACAGTTCGTTACTCCAGTGGGGGTCCGGGTGGGGACACCAAGAGCCCGCCGATGAGCCAGCTTGGTGTCCTAGGCGAAACCCCACACAAGACACGGCACTAAACCTAGAAGAATTGCTGAGTTTTAATTCACCGGCCGTGAAAGCCAATATACCAACAATTTACAGTAACCTTCATTGATTTTAAGAAAGCTTATGACTCCATTGATCGGATTACCCTACTTCAGATTCTAAAGGAGTTCGGCCTAGACAACAAAACCAGAGCGATCATCCATCAGACTCTCAGCAACACCACTTCAAAAGTTAAGTTTAGAGGCGAGATTTCAAATGCCTTCGAGATAAGGACAGGAGTTCGACAGGGAGATGGTCTTTCGCCTCAATTATTCAACTGCGTTCTTGAGAAAGTCATCCATGAGTGGCGCAAAGCAATGAGTGATGGCATCAGACTAGGTCACAAGAATAAGAACTTATCAATTGACTGTCTAGCTTTTGCAGATGACCTTGCAGTTTTTGCGGATTCATTGGATACGGCCAGGAAACAGATCAACCATCTTCAATCACAAGCTGCAAAGGCTCTTTCGAGAACAGAATTTATTACCAACATCAAAACAGCTTCAAAACAGATAGATGTGAATCATGGGAAAATCAAGCGGGTTGTGGAATTTAAGTATCTTGGTGAATGGATAGACCCTACAATGTACGAAAACGAGGCTTTTGCGTCACGCTCAATAAAATTGAAATGGCTTACCATCTAACTAAGAATGTGTACAACAAAAGATCTATATCCCTGAATGCAAAACTCAAGCACTACTGCACGGTCATCCGGCCAGAAGCTTTGTATGCAGCGGAATGTCTCGCCATGAATAGAAAAGGCATAATGGAAAAACTGGAGACCATGGAAAGGAGGATATTGAGGAAAATCCTAGGTCCAGTCAAAGAACACGGCGAGTTCCGAAGATGCCACAACCAAGAGTTGTACACACACATAGAGAAAATAACTGACGTGATGAGGGAAAGGAGGATTTCTTTTTATGGACATATAACCCGAATTAAATCAACACGGCTATCCAACCGAATTTTTGCTTTTCCATGAGAAAAAGACAAAGCGGCCCTGGTTCAGTGAAGTAGAGAAAGATCTGTTGGAGATTGGGATAACATGTGAAGATATCCAGGAGTGTGGCCCACTTAGGGAAATACTTCAAAAACATCGGAGTTTTCAACTTGAGCTGAAACTAAAAACCAGGAAGGCGTGGACGACAGAGAGAAAGGTGCAACATCGATTGCAAATGAAAGAGTACTGGGCCTACATTAAAATGCAGAAGAAACAGTTGGCATGACGTGGTCCTTAGTTGGCCGTAACGAAGGAAGAAGAAGAATTACATATAAATACATGCTCGGATAAATCATAATTGTTTTGAAAAATCATGCGAGTTATTTTGCTAACACTTGAATTTTTCATGAGTGAGTATGCATGGCTGAACAGGGAAGAGTCATAAGAGAATAAAGCTAAAGGTACAAATTTAAAGTTTGTATGCTCATTTTCCTCCTAGAGTACTAGAGTCAGATTTTCAAAACATTCTCATCACTGGCTGCGCTGGTGACCAAGTTGGTATATTGTACTTCTATTAGAAAAGTTACCTTGGAGATTAACAATACTACATGTTTAGAGTCCCTTATTACCATTCATAAGAATGATAAGAGAATATACTGTAGATATTTTCAATAGTTAGGAGATATTTGCTGGATTATTTGTATCAGGCGTGGCTGGGGATAAAAGGCTCTCAGGCATAAAGGTATTTATACTTTAAATTTATCAGAAGCATTTGTAAATTTCACTCAGTTAATTCAGCCACAACAGTCGATATACAGGGTGTCAGGGAATGTTCTCCGCAGTGCCTAGGCACTGCTACGTTAGGTGAGAGCCGGAGTTCAGTTGGCAGCACGGTTGCTGCTGACAGCACGGCTGCCGCCGCTTGTATCAAAACAAAACAAACAACAAACAGTCCACTTAGAGATTCCTGTTTCTTGAGCTAATTTGCGTATTGATTTACTTGGACTTCGCAGCATTATTCGGAAATTTCATCAAGCTTTTCGTCTGTTAACAGCGTAGGCCTGCCTCTACCTGGTACATCGTGAACTGAGCCGGTTACACGAAATTTACTTATCAAATCCCGAACGGTATCCCGGTTTGGACACTTTGAATTAGGAAACCGTGCCTGAAATTTTAGTTTTACATTTTCTGTAAACCGATTGCCTTCACGTAAAATGTATTCCACCAAAAACGCTCTCTCTTCAGTAGTAAACATTACCGACTGTATCCTGTTGCCCTATTCCAATAATCTAAACGCTCCCTTACTGCATTCACACTGACGCTTTCCACAGCACAGCACAGCACAGCACAGCTCACTCGTGTGTTCTGATATCCTGTCGACCTTGGAGAAGACAAGCTAGTACCTGGCTGTCGGAGAGTGAAGTTAAGGTCTGACACCGCGCTGCCAACTTAACTCCGTGGAACACACCAGGAAAGTAATAGCTCCTGCTTGGAAGAACAAAGGCATTTTAGAACAAGCAATTGACAGCTTAGTGATATCTATTGGCTCTTCCGAGAGTGACGGTGACAATGACGGAGATAGTGACACTGACACTGCCAGTGATATCAGTGGTGTGGAACCTCTCTTACCTTAATCTTCAGGGGCATAAATGACCTCGCTGTTCCGCCACTTAAAACTCCAATAACTAACTGCCTGAACCTTCGTTTAAAATGACAAGTCGGAAATAAATCTACGGATACATCTGCAACGAGAACTTTCAGTAATATCAGTCTTAGTGGGTCACCCGACATCTAGCTACTAGTATGAAGGTCCTTGATGCTA
Source organism: Meconema thalassinum (assembly GCA_946902985.2). Taxonomy (NCBI): domain Eukaryota; kingdom Metazoa; phylum Arthropoda; class Insecta; order Orthoptera; family Tettigoniidae; genus Meconema; species Meconema thalassinum. The sequence continues at coordinate 224,943,568 of OX336391.1, forward strand.
TCCTTCAAATGGTAAGTTCCTTTTTCTTTGGTCATCTTTGAACTGACAGTTCACATTCTTTCTGTGTGTTTTCTTAAACATGATTTTGCTTTGAGTAACAACTTGCTCTCTCCAAAGTTAAGGCATAGCTTGAGACGTTAAGCAAAGTAGCTGACTTGAGGAATGTTAATGATGCCGCAATGAAAACTAACAAGCCTACTGACAGCGTTATGACTGGTGCGTATACCAATAAGGGTAGCGAGAGCTGATGAAATGCCGACACCTTTTACTCGAACATACGGTACTTAATAAGCTGTAAAGAAAAACACGTTGAAAGCATGTGAGTAAATATTTCTTGGGTTTAAGTGCAAACCTGGCCTAACTATTTCGTACGCAATATAGGAGCAAAATCCTCTTTTAAGTCTGAAGCAGTAGATTGCCATAGAAAAAATGTAGGCTAACATTATTGTAAGTTATCGAACTCAGCGTTTTCTTATCCCAAAAAATAACTAGATATTGTTTATTCTACATCTGTAGCAATTTTTCTAGATTTTAAATAATTCTGTAGCTTATCACTGAAATAATTATCTATATATATAAAGCTCAATGTTTGTCTGTCTGTCTGTCTGTCTGTCTGTCTGTCTGTCTGTTATGTATACAAATCCACACCGTTTCACCGATCTGAACCAAAATTTGTATACTTACCCTTCGGATCCCTGCGGGTAACCCTGTCCTCTTGAAATTTCCGACAGACCACCCCATTCCCTGCATTTAGGCCCTTTGTCCCAAATCTACACCGTTTCACCGATCTCAACCAAAATTTGTATACTTACCCTATGTAACCCTGTGAATAACACTGTCTACTTAAAATTTCGGACAGACCACCCCATTTCCTGCATTTAGGCCCTTTGGCAAACTTCTACACCGTTTCACCGATCCGAACCAAAATGTGTATACTTACCCTTTGCAACCCTGCGGGTAACCCTGTCCACTTGAAATTTCGGACAGACCAACCCAATCTCTGCATTTAGGCCCTTTGGTCCAAATCTACACCGTTTTACCGATCAGAACCAAAATGTGTATACTTACCCTTTGCAACCCTGCGGGTAACACTGTCCACTTGAAATTTCGGACAGTCCAACCCAATCTCTGCATTTAGGCCCTTTGGTCCAAATCTACACCGTTTCACCGATCAGAACCAAAATTTGTATACTTACCCTTTGGTACCCTGCGAGTAACACTGTCTGCTTGAAATTGCGGACAGACCACTCCATTCCCGGAAAGTGGACAGGGTCCGTCCCAAAGGCAATGGAAAAAAGGGGTAAAACCGGACCCGCTCAGGAAACCTTCAGGGTTGCCAGCTCCTGAACTCACCAGCCATGAGCCCTTGAGGATGTAGCACTATCCAGGGTGCACCAGGGCTACACACACCCTGCCTCCTTGAGGGTCTTGAGCAGAAGATATGAGATATTAAGAAAAGAATGAGGCTACCAGGAATGATTAGAAAAGGGCCAATTAAGGAGGGAAAGTGAAAGAGTCGCTAGGCCTCGGATAACCTGATACCATCGGGGTCGGAAGAGAACAAGAGTTTGACCAAGGGAGGCTGACAGGAAAGAGAACTGAAAGGTGCCCGGCACCAGTAAGTAGAAGCAATGCCGGACTCAGCTGGGGTCCCGTGGTCGCAAACCCACGTCCCACAAGTTGTGACCCTGGTGGGTGGAGGGGGGAAGAGGGGGCAGGGGTGAGAATAGCTTGCTCATTCATCGCGAGGTGACATGAGAAAAATGTCCTGACCCCGCCGTGTTACCTGTTATTGCTGACTATGCTGATGTTCATACAGGGTCTTTGCTCAAACCGCTGTAGTGTTACGAAAGAATGAGTGATTCACCGGTCAATGTGAATAGGACCGGGAACCCCCCCGAACGTCTGTCAACATATATCGTCATCATTTGCGATATTCTCAGCTACGTGCAGCTTGGACCCGAGCAGTACTCGATAAGCTCTTTCACTACACGCATCGAGTATAGGCCTAAGCCAGAATATAACGTTCAGACTTTGGAAGACATCGAAGGTAGTAATCTGAATTACCTATATCAGATTTAAAATTACACCATGTTCGTTTAGTAGTCATTTTTCATTACCTTATTATTATCATAAGGGCAAATGACCTAGATGTTACACCCTTTATACCACTAATCACCACACACAATAAGTCTTCATCGCCTGTGAATTTTGAAATATTTCTTTCTATCACGGTAGTTTGTAAGTTTGTCGTGTCAATTCAACAGTAGTTTTCATTACCATCCTCATCAAAAGGGCAAATGACCTAGATGTTACGTCCATTATACTACTAAGTAACACCACAGTCTTCATCGCCTGTGATTTTTAAAATGTGTATTTCCATTAGTTTGTAAGTTTGATATATCCGTTCAGTAGTAGTCGTCTTCATTATCATCCTCATCAAAGGGGCAAATGACCTAGATGTTACGTCCATTATACTACTAAGCAACACCAGAGTCTACCTAGCCTGTGATTTTAAAAATGTGTATTTCCTTTAGTTTGTAAGTTTGATATACCCGTTCAGTAGTAATCGTCTTCATTATCATCCTCATCAAAGGGCCAAATGACCTAGATGTTACGTCCATTATACTACTAAGCAACACCAGAGTCTACCTAGCCTGTGATTTTAAAAATACGTATTTCCATTAGTTTGTAAGTTTGATATACCCGTTCAGTAGTAGTCGTCTTCATTATCATCCTCATCAAAGGGGCAAATGACCTAGATGTTACGTCCATTATACTACTAAGCAATACCAGAGTCTACCTAGCCTGTGATTTTAAAAATACGTATTTCCATTAGTTTGTAAGTTTGATATACCCGTTCAGTAGTAGTAGTAGTAGTAGTCTTCATTGTGATCCTCATCAAAAGGGCAAATGACCTCTCATTCCTTTAAAGTATCAATTATTCCCATTCGTTGATAAGTTACATGTGCCAGTAGTCGCTTCTATGTTCATCATCACTATGTAGAAGATGTTTTGCGTCAGAAGAAAAGACAACTGGATGCTCAGGAACGTTAACGATATATCGACTGCGAAATCTGGAAGCTTCTCTTTGAGGAATTGCTTCAGACATTTATCGTACAGTTTAAACCTTAACAAGACGAAACTTTTAACCAGATAGCGATCTAAGTGGGAGCTCTTTGGCAAAAAATAATCAAGTTTTTCCCGAAATGTGAGTCCTAAAAGTAACTTTTTCTATTATTTTCTAAGTTTCATATGTCAGTTATGTAGTAATTTTCAATATCATCCTGATCAGTAGGGCAAATTACCTAGATGTTACGCCCTCAACGTCATTTGGGGTAAATGACCTAGATTTTAAGTCCATTATATTTCTAATCACCACCACATAAAGTCTTCTACGACTGAGATGTCACGAATTCTGGGACCGCTAACGACATATCTCGACTCGGACTGAAGACAAATATCGCGAGAATGATCATTATTTTACAGAGCCTTCCCATAGTGACTTAAGTATAAACATTGTCACTGGGTTTGATAATGTAAGAAATGAATACATAAATAAATATAATTTATGACGTTGAGTGTTAAGGAGACTGAAATATTATCATCTTTCCACCGGGCGAAGCCGGGTACTACTGCTAGTTAAATATATTATAGTGAGTTGAATGAACTACTGTAACTCATTTGCCCACGCGCACACAGTTTGGCAACCTCGTTCCCTGACCACATGGCGAGACGAGAACTGTCAATCCCATTCTGGTAGCTCACAGAGTATAAGCCAGGCTTGCCAACACTGACATGATTTTTGTATTTAGTAGAATACTTCCAAAGCTGTTCAAGAATACTTAAATCACCCTCTTGAAGCTTTCTCTTTTCCCTCTTTTCTCCGAAGTACCATTAATTGCCAAGTTGCCAGAAACACTCTTAGAAGACAAATAAGTGATATTCATTTTTGACAACTCAGAGTGTTGTTTTACCTCTCAATTTATAAGATCTTCCTAAATTTAATCAGTAACTTTTTCCCCACTTCTGTTCTCATAGGCAAAATTGAGCCATACTTCATCAAGGATGGTCACCAGGTGGATTCTATAGGACTGGACAGAAATCAGCAAATGTCATCTCAAGCAGATCACCATTCAACCAGGCTTCACAATGTCAACAATATGCATATTAACCACACGTTTCATCCTTAAGAACTTGGACTGTTTGAACTTCATTCAAAGATTGGTCCGCAGCCTGAGAAGGAGAGGAGTGTTTTTAATTTATAGTGTCAATATGTAAATCTAAGGAGGAATTTTATTCGATGTATTATAATGTGTTACTACTTATGGTGCTTGGATAAAACAACAATTTTAATACCCACGAACTCCTCATCATCAGCCGATACTCGTATCCGAGTGTTCGTTTCTTCCCTGCACTCCTAAGCTCTCGTGTCCGTACGATGGAGATGCCCTGATGACTCAGCAGACCGATCCTCGCATAGAACATGTGGTTGCATACGTCACATCTGATGGTAGGGGGTGGACGTGGAAGCGTTTGGCGGAGTTTTCTTCTCTGACGAGCTTCCGTTTCCTGTCTTTGACGATTTTGTTAAAAAAGTAGAACAGCGTCGAAGGTGGTTTTGCGCCAGCGCACGGTCCTCCACAAGGGTACACCATGTATCTGGATTGATAGATACATTTTTGAAGGTTTCTTTGAGCTGATCTTTAAAACATTTCAAAGGTGCACCTATTGGTCTCTTACCCATGCTGAGTTCACTGTACAAGATCTGCCGAGGGAGTCTGTCATCACTCATATGCTGGATATGGCCAGACCATCTAAGCTGATGGCCGATAATGATGGACTCAATACTCTTCATTTTTTCTCTCTCGAGTACAGTGACATAAGGTATGTATTCATCCCATTTGATGTGCATAATGGAGCAGATTTTTTTGCTGGTGGAAGCGTTGCAATTTTTTGATGTCCCAGCGGTATAGAGTCCAGGTCTCACATCCGCAGAGCAGCGTAGAGATGACAACAGCTTGGTATACCATCAGCTTTGTACCCATCCTTAGGTCTTTGTTCTGGATTAGACGATGTAAGAGGCGTACAAACGCAACATGCGCAGCATGAATTCTGTTATCCACATCTTTTTCGACAGTACATTGGGTCGACAGAATGCTCCCAAGGTATAAGAAGTGATCAACTCGTTCCAAGGAAGTGCCAGAGATGGTGTTATCTAAGTCAGGGGTGGAGGTTCCAGGGACAGGTTGAACCAGCACTTTGGTCTTCTGGATGTTTATGGTCAGAATGCGTATGCTTTCTTGAAGCAATTAACAGATTGTTGCAACTCTTCAGCTGAGAGGGCTGGTGAAGCGTTGTCGTCGGCGTATTGCAATTCTGTAACCAAGATGGTAGAGGTTAATCTTTTGGAGCGGAGCCTGGTTCGGTTGAATAGCCCTCCATCATACCGATATCTAATCTCCTCGCCAGGGATGTTCGCAGACGATGTCTCATATAGCATGGCCACCAGGTACAGAGTAAAAAGTGTAGGTGCAAGAACACAGCCTTGCTTGAGCCCATTGGTAATGGAGAATTCAGAGGAGATGTCATTCTGATAAAGTACCTGTCCAACCATACCATCGTGGAGAGCTTGAATCAGTCCAACAAAATGTTCAGGACATACAAAGTGCCTTAAAACCACCCACATGGCATTTCTGGGAACAGTATCAAAGGCTTTCTCTAGATCGTAAAAGACTAAGAACAGAGGTTTCATTTGCTTCCGGCATTTCTCCTGCAGGTGTCTTACACAGAAGATCATGTCAATGGTCCCCCAGGAAGCACGGAATCCACACTGGGTTTCAGGGAGTATTCTTTCTGAGATGGAGTGTAGTCGATTCAAGAGGATTATAGCAAAGATTTTTCCCACTATAGAGAGAAGGGAGATACCGCGGTAGTTTCCACAGATACTTCGGTTGCCTTTCTTGAAGTTGGTAACACTGGTGGCTTTTTTCTAATCAGCAGGTGAAAAAGTCTGGTTTTCAGGGGTAGGCCTCCGCTTTGAATGAGTTCCAGAGGGATGCTGTCTGGTCCTGGGGCCTTCCTTGGTTTCAGACTGCTCAAGGCTTTGACAAACTCTTGGAAGTGTGGGGGCATCGCCATCCAAAGTTGAGGCGGATGTTGAGGGACAAGGCGCAGAAAGTCTTCAACTGCAGTGGAGCTACGATTTAAAAGAGAGCTGAAGTGTTCCTTCCATCTATCCAAAACTTCTTGAGTGCTGTTGAGGATGGTGGTATCATTAGCACCTTTCAGTGTTCCTGAAGAGGAGTGAAAGGGTCCATATAACTCTTTTAAACCTGCGTAAAAGTTGCGTAGATCTCTGCTGTCTGAATATCTCTGGAGCTACTCAGCCTTTTCGTGCCACCAGTGGTCTTTTATCTTCCAGATTTCATCTTGACACTTCTGTTTTAGTTCGCGGAGATGGTTTAGTTTCTCTGTTGAAGACGGGTCTCGTGTAAGGGAAAGGTAGGCTTCCCTTTTATCACTGATTAGTTTCAGTATTTCTTCATGATTTTCCTCAAACCAGTCATGTCTCCCCTTTCTCACAAAACCAATAGTGTCTTCTGCTGATTCTGTGATGATTTTCTGAAGTGTGGTCCATTCACCATCAACCTCCCTGTTGAAACCCATGAACTACTATGACATTTAGCAAGTCACAGAACGCAGTACATTTGGTGCAGTTAGCATTAATGAAAATGCAACATGTTAATCTGGAGTTTCTTACAGCATGAATGTAACATCTATTCAGCACGATCAGCATGTATTTTTTTAATGTATTTTAATATTTTAAGCTGTGCTCTTGTAATGAATTTACCAATGTCTTGAGTGTCAATAGTATGTTTCCAAGGCTGATGAAGGGGGTAGCAAACCCCCGAAATGAATAAAAACCTTTGAAAGAATGTTGAAAGCTTATCTGCAGTGCCATTGTTTTTACTCTGTAGTTGAATATCTTAGCATATAGGAGCGATGAAATAATTATATTTCACTTATCTATTTTAATTGTAATACCTAGCTGTAAGTTGTTGTATTTATAGAATTAAGTTTTCATATTGTGATAATAGAGTAAGGTGTAAATAGTTATGCAATAAGATTGTATCTCTTAAGATATGTTATTATAATAAGTTATAAATAGATATTTTATTAGTAATATATACAGTACCTGCAAGTTCTTTTATTTTATAGATGTAATTTCTGACGTGTCCTATATCAAAATTGTATTGTATACATGTAATTGATCAAATTGATAAATAAAAATCTAATCTAATCTAATCTACATAAGTCAATACGGACCACACTGGTCCTAGTGCTCCTATTGTAATGCAATCTGTATTAAATTTGTTTAAATATCATATTTTTTTCATACACATAACATTTCTCAATAAGACTTCGCAGACCCAAAACCAAACCCAAAAGGTGTAACTTGTCTAAATCAAATGCTTGGATAGTTAAAATATTTTGTTCGTCCCTTTAGCTTTAGATTATCTAAGTCCCACTTTATATTTATACATTTTCTTTTCTTAAGCAACAGGAAACCAACTGACCCAACATGGATGAATCATGCTGTAAAGCAGAGGTGTCCATATACAGTAGCATGTCGCCCACACTGGTACGCCAGCTGCACGCCAGCATGCTTATGGCGCATAGGGCTTTGCAGCGATAGTGGGGGAAGACTATACGTCTGTCTCTCTCGCTCGCTCTCCCGTCTCACTCCCTCGTGTACTGTCTTTGCTGTGTTATGGTGATCAGTCGAACATAAACAGTATTCAGTATTTTGTAAATATGAAAGCAAATTGAAACAAAACGAAAAACAAGGGATAAAAAAGAATAATTTGACCGAAATTGCATTTCCTCAAATGAGTTCCAGGATACCTTTTGTGTTCCTGACACATTTTTATTTTTTTTTACATAGTCTTCGCCCTCTTTGGAGCACTTCAATCAATCCATATACAATTAAGTCTAATAACAGTATTTAGAGATAGCTTTTAAGATTCTTCTTCTTCTTCTTCTTCTTCTGCACCCAAAATTTCTTCATCCTGTCTGATCTGGCTGCCCTTTGTTCATCTATTATGGTCTAGTTTTTCTGTTCAAATGTTGTTAATGTGAATCATAAGTATTTATTCCTTAGAATACTTTTCACTTTACTACCTTTAATTTGGAGCATCGTTAAATTTAATTCTTCTAAATCATGCTGGATCTCTTTGAACCAATTGCTCTTTGTTTTAATCTTCCAGAATGAACTAAATACCGGTAACTGTTTTATTAGTCTGGTTCCTGGTAGTCTTGAGACATGGCAAAAAAAAAAAAAAAAAAGAGATTCTCCTTTTCCACATTGTATCTACAGGGCGCCAGGAAATTTTCTCCGCAGTGGCTACGCTTAGCCACGAGAGGTTAAGTCATCAGTTTAGTTGGCATCATGGTGTCCTTGATAGGGTGAAGGCCACATGTGTGGGCTGTGGGCTGTCGAAATCGTCAGTGTGTATAGATAGATTATTGGAAGAGTGCTCCAGTATGTTATGAATGGCTGTGGTGAGTACAACGTTTACTGTTTGTCTGTTTTGATACAAGCGACAACGTAAGTGGTGACGCTATCTCTCGCAGCAGCTAGTAGGCACTGCGGAGAACATTCCCTGGCCCCCTGTATTATTGATTCACTCTCTCAATATACCACCTCATTCGGCAGTAATCTCCATTGGCCATTTACTTGGTGTTTGTTGTTAATGATTGTTCTCTAAACATGTAATCTGCAAGTACTGGTATGCAGAGAAACGTGCAAATCACAATGTAGATGTGTTGGACAACCAATGCATTGGACGAACAATTTGTATTACAATTGTTGTGCAAGTGATCCCAACTTTGTTTGGTCAGACACGATGGAGAGCAGTCGCAACGCCGGCAGTCGTCCCTGCCAAGAGAGGCAGGAGCCAGCCACAGGAGCCAACCTGCCAGCATGCGGCGCTGCATAGCTAGCATGCGGAGGGTGCAAAGGCTGGATGTTGCTACTGTAAAAGAATATAACCAACACAGTATTTAAATAGTATTGACAGGGTGGAATTGATTGCTATTTCCTTTTTAATCATAATTAGTCAATACGGGAAAAAATGTACAACTCTCAAGAGTCTAAAAGACAACACAGTATTCACCTAAGTCTCTGAAGTAACTGAGTGAGGGGCCAGGTACCGTTGCACTATTGCACTACTCTGCCTGGATTTTGTGATTTATTTAAAATATCTTTGGTTGTGAAGACTTCGGGGGGGGGGGGGGTATTAAGTAATTGACTCAGCACACAACGCCGCGTCATCGCCTTTTGCTAGTTTGTGATTGTAGTTGCATTTTAACGCTTTTAATAATGATGATAATAATCTTTTGATAATATTCTTAATGACGTACGTTTGGTAGTGACTGATGTTGTCTTACGGTTTGAGTCGGACTCCTAATATCGCCTTGTACCCGCTCATCCCGTCGTGACCATTTGCAGCAGCTTCAGCTTAGTAATAATAATAATGAAAGTTTTAACGTGGAGTTAAGTTGTTAAATAGGATTTAGGATGGAAGACAGAAATCTAGTGGGTTGATTGATTTTTGATAGTCTGAAAGTATAATAGACCTATAGTAGGTTTGGATTTTAAAAAATAATAATTTGGTATTAATAAGCCTCGCTGGGGGGAGAGGGGGGTTTATGGGTTTATTAAATGGGGATGGGGTTGGGATGATTGGGAAATATGGAAAAGTTGGATGTAATGAACTTGTGGGTGAATGTTAATGTTGGTGTCCTGTGATTGGCTGTATTTGAATGAGTTGGTATAGCGGGATATGAGCGGGCCTGAGATTGGTCAGCTCATTTTTGGTCTGCTTGACGGGTTTTTTGATTATTATGTTGCTGTTTTGTGATGAATTATTCAATATATTTAAGGCAAGTTCTCCTTTCATACACCTAGCAAACCTTTTAAACAAGCAAAAATTTTGCACTGGATTGGTTGAAATGTAATCCAATGACTGTTCGGTGTGGAAGCTTCTTTCCCACAGGGAGGACACTAATTTCTCATCAAAGGATGGAAAGTGCATTGTCGCAGAATTTAATTCGTTTTTGAGGTGAAATGCCATGTCCAATACTTTGGATTCCAAGAGGTGCAAGAGGGAAGTTGATACTACTCACAGCTACAGCGCGGAAGACATCCAACCAGATAAGTAGTACCGGTAGCCTGTACTATACTGTACAACCATTGTTGACTTTTTACAACCATATAGCCACTCCAAACAGACAAATTCCAGATTTCTATCACCATTTTAGCATCTCACCTAACATCATATATACTACAACTAGCATACACTGACAAGTTGCATTACCAATACTGCAACTAAATAATTGTACATATCGTAAATATTTTCACCTGTATTTTCAAACATAGATTTAATAGCTTAAGTGTAATGGATCTGATGATGATCCCTTGACGATCGAAATTGGTCATCCTAGTATATTTATTAATCTCATGTAATTTTTTTCAGGATTAGGGCATAACCCAACTCTTTTGGGTACATTCGTGTTGACCGACTGAAAAGATGATGATGATAATTGTTGTTTTAAGGGGCCTAACATCGAGGTTATCGGCCCCTCGACTGAAAAGCACCAAACTTTTGTTTACTAAGGCAACAATGAAAAATGGCTTCAAACCCCATGTTTGGATTCCAAGTACAGAGGGGATCCTGTGTCTTATGATCACAAACATGCTCAATAGGATTCAAATCAGGGCTTCGAGCAGGCCAAGCCATAGCAAGAATCCCTGCTTCACCCAAGAACTTTCGCAACATGTGGGCGTGAATTGTCTTGCATTAGTGTGAAAACATCACCAATAAATGGAGCGAAAGGCACAACATGCTCCAGAAGGATTTCCTCCACATACCGATGTGCAGTAAGGCTCCCATTCTCCACGTAGACCAAATCCGTCCTTGCAGCCATACTGATTCCTGCTCACACCATCACTGAACCACCCTGAAAAGGCATCCTGGATGAGAATGTGCAAGGGGAATACCATTCCCCTGGCCTTCTACAGACCCTCTCTCTTCCGTCAGGTGATCGGAGGCCACACCGCGACTCATCGGTGAACAACACTTGTTCCCATTGTACTGTCCAGCCATGATGTTCCCTTGCGAAACGTAGTCGAGCTGTGCGATGTTCTCTGGTAGGTTCTGGGCCTGCAACTGGTCTTCTGGATTGAAGGTTGGCTTCTGCCAATCTTCTTTGGAAGGTTCTCTCACTAGCATCGACCCCTCGAACTTGGTGGTGTCCATTTTGTGCTACAATGGCGGTGGTGTGACGGTCGTGAAGAACTTGGAGTTGTAAGAAGCGGACATCTCTCTTCGATGTTGTTCTTCTCGGGACTGTTTCTGGTCTCCTTGCAAAGCCTTCAGTTTCCCTGTACTTTCATACGGTTCTGGAAATCGTGGAAGGTGTAATCCTCAACACTTCTGCAATGTAATGCATGCTGCGACCATCTTCCACCAAAGCAACAACTTTTGCAGCTTGATCAGGGCTTAAGGGCATGTTTGCTCGAGAAAGCTAATTACGACCATCACAGAAAGATCCCACAAACACATGTGATTGAAAAGGTAACAATTCAAAGTACAACACTAAGCGCTATAAGAGCGGGAACACATTATTGGGTTACATCCAGTGATGTGTTTCCCAGGTTGTGCGGGAAAAAACAATTGAGGCTAGTGCAATCAACACTTTATTGTTTGCTTGCAAAGCAACGCCAATAACATACCCCATCTAAAAAAAATAGGTTAAAGTGCTTCACTTTGTTTAAATAGATAATTACACAATACTTTCTTCGGCTTTTCCCAATTAATTGGGGTCGCCGGAGCCAACCACGCTCATTTTGGTTTTGGCCGGGGATTTAAGGCCGGATGCCCTTCCTGACGCCTTGTGATTTTTCAAGTGAAAATTCCACCCCGCTGTCACCGGGATTCGAACCCCGGCCGTCCGGGTGAAAGACGAGCAGCTAAGCCACTACGCCATCACGCTCCCGATAATTACACAATAATTTCACATAATTTATTGGGTGTTGCGTTTTTTTGTGCCGGTCAGTGTAGTTGTTATCAAGTGATTAAGATACGTCTTAGCCGCTGATCTCTCGTTCTGACCTATATTTCACTAATTTGAGTATGTTGCATGCAATATATTCTACAGATATAAATAATAGGAACTTTGTATGAAATGAACTTTGTTTGAAATATACTCCAGTGAAGAAATCGTTTAGTCAAAGTCATTATTGGCTAAGACGTTGTATCTTAATCGATTGATAACATTCGGTTTGGGAGGACATAATTAGGTCTGTGGTTACAGCCTTGGTCTCTCAACCGGTCGGCTGGGGTTCTAATCCTAACCGAGTTGTATTTTTTGCTTGATTTTTTTATATTTACTGTTTTTTGAGTACTGAGCCATTATACAATTGAGCGTTATATCGTGCATTTTGCAATCGAAAATATATATTTAATTAAAACAAAGTTCTCCAATGGATCTGCAGTAGTGACATCTGACTTCAACTAGTTGAACTAAGGTATGCAGGAGCAATCCACTGCCTACCTTAGTTGAACTAAGGTATGCAGGAGCAATCCACTGCCTACTTGATGCGAGCTGCGCTCTATACCGGCCAGTTAGTGAACTCATGCCAGCGATGTTATTGAAAATGGCCTCTTTATGCCGATATAGCACACTGCCAAGTATAGGCGCGATAGAAATTAGGTGTGCAATAGGTATATTGAATGTGTTTCTCCCAGTGATACGTTTGGACCAACGAAGTTTCAATTATTGTTAGTAGTCGGTGTTAATATACTAAATTCCTACGTTGCTTGGAGTGTTTGTTGATGCGATATAACCTCTCCGAGCCCCTCTCCCCTCGAAAGTTACATGTCCGCAACAAGACTTTCAATCCACTGGATGCCATCAACATTTTTGGCAGCTGGTATCGTGACGATATGGTGGTGCATGGCTGCATATAAGGTCTGTGTCACTCACTAGCCTAACCCAAATCTCAGCACTGCTAAACCTTGTGAGTTTGTGACAAGATGTGCGTTCTTCTGGCTGTTATTATGACACAGTATAAGAGCATATACATAGCACAGATATTTTTGCTACCAGATTATCATTTTGTAAATATTGTCAATTCAAATTACAGTACAGTAAGTATGTAGTTAGTTTTAGTTGTAAGGAGGAAGTTAATTTGTTTATTAGATATATGTCATTGTTCTATTAGACTGTGGTGTGTGAGTGTGTCTGGTGAGGGTGCATGTGAGTGGGCCTGGTGACAGACTGTTTTAGTGGTAGTATTTGTTGTTTTGACGAAAAAACTAATCACGGAAGTGGATAAGTTCATACCAGATTGTCAATTCGGCTTCCGAGAAGGAAGGAGTACTTTACAAGCAGTAAAAGTACTACAAGAAGAAGCGGAACAGGCACTAAGGCACAAGAAGGGGAAATACCATGTGGTCTTCATTGACTATAGAAAAGCTTTTGACTTAATCAATCGGAATATCCTCATAAATAAACTAAAAGGGATGCTGGGATACGCCCATCCACTAGCAAGAATAGTTGAGGCAATTCTAACATACAATTATATCGTTATTAATGACGGTGTAGTCCTGTCAGAGAAGATCATACAGACAAACGGCGTACTTCAGGGCGACCCCATGAGTCCTCTATTGTTTAATGTCCTAACAGCTGACATTTTCAACATCGTTCAGGACCACCCAACGGTGAAACTAATAATGTACGCTGATGATATGGCACTAGGATCGCACAGCAAAAGAGACCTGCAAATCACACTCCAGAAGCTCGCACTGTGGGCTGGTGAAAATAGCCTCGAGATCAACGAAGAAAAAACCTTCTACATGATTCTCAGAAAAGGAGGTAAACTGGCAACAGATGATCATTTAACCCTGCAAGGTGTTAAGCTAACAACAGTGAATAAATTTCAATACTTAGGAGTGTATTTACAAACAACCATGTCTTCATACAGGATCCACATTCAAGAGAGAGTCTCAGCAGCTATAAAAGCCATTCACAGAATAAAGAATATCAGCAAACTATCATTGTCTACTGCAATGACCTTATTTAAGGCAGACGTTTCACCAATAGCCTCATATGGAATAGAATTAATATGGCCGCATTTAACAAACAGCGATCTCACAAGATTGGAAAGTGTGAAAGCAAGATACCTGAAGAGAGTTCTCGGAGTTGGGATTTATGCACCCTCAAGGATAGTATATGAATTGGCAAGGGAAAGTTTCTTCGTGGAGGACTTAAGACTTCAGTTCATGCTACCATCTACAGGCCCATTCCAAGCGCTACTCGAATCACGATGGATGAAGAGGAAGGATATTGATCCCGATTTCTATGGCACAAGCGCAATGATAGACCGACAATGGACAACGTCTGGGCAAGACCAAAGGCATGTGGTAACCAGACTTGCTACCCATGGCTTCCACCATAAAATCTGCCGAACTCAAAGGTTTCACCAACCTGGTGAAGACTGTATATGCTCATTGTGCAACAGGAAGTGCGACCGTTACCATATAATACTCTGTGGCAAAAGAACAAAGACAATAAGAGAATATAGTGAAAACTAAATATCAATGTATTAGATTTAGGTTTAATGCTCTTTCGAGCGCGTCTTAATAAATTAATTTGTTGTTGGTGAAACTTCAGTATCTTTTTTTGTTAGTAGAATTTTGGTATTTAATTGTTAGTAGAAGGTTAGTATTTTGTAGTAGAATTGCTCTTTACTTATTCTGAAAGGGAGTAGCAGCCTTTCAGAATAAATCAATTCTTTACTAGTCTAATAGACGGTTAAGATATTGATAATATAAGCCAACTAATGGCTACACTGCGTTCTGCTGCACGGCTGAAAGCAACGGGAAACTAGAGCCGTAATGCTATTCCCGAGGATATGCACCTCTCTATGCATAATTACATGTGATGATGGCCTCCTCCCTTGTAAAATTTCAATCCGGAGGTAAACTAGTCCCCCGTTCGGATCTCCGGGTGGGGACTACTCGAGAGGGGGTTAACATCACAGAAGTGACAAAGAGGAAATCTGACATTCTACCGATCGGAGCGTGGAATGTTAGAAGTCTGCTAGGAAGTGGAAAGTTAGAAAACTTAGAAAGGGAAATGGATAGGTTGAGGTTGGATTTGGTTGGGATCAGTGAAATGCGCTGGCAGGAAGAACAGGACTTTTGGTCAGGAGACTATAGGGTCATTAGCACTAAATCAAACAATGGCCAAGCAGGGGTTGGTCTCATATTGAGTAGGAAACTTGGACAGCGGGTGGAATATTATGAGCAATACAGTGAACGGATTATTGTAGCAAAAATCAATACTAAACCTACGTGCACCACAGTGGTACAAGTCTATATGCCTACCAGTCAAGCTGATGATGAGGATGTTGAAAAGGTCTACGAAGAAATAGATGACATTCTGAGGTATATCAAAGGTGATGAAAATGTTATAGTATTGGGAGATTGGAATGCTGTGGTAGGAGAAGGGAGAGAAGGGAAGATAGTAGGAGATTTCGGATTAGGTGAAAGGAATGATCGAGGAAGCAGGCTGATGGAATTCTGCACCGAACATCAAATCGACTTCATTATGGTGAAGCAGAGGTTTCGAAACCAGATTTTGGATTGTAAAACATATCCTGGTGCTGACATAAACTCTGACCGAAATCTGGTTGTAATGAAATGCAGATTAAAGTTGAAGAAACTGAAGAAAAGTCAAAAGCCATTAAGGTGGGCAATAGACAGACTGAAAGTAAAGGATGTAAACGAAAGATTCAAGAAGAGTATAAAGGAAGGACTAATCAAAACCCCTAAACAAACTTCAATTGCAGACAAATGGGCACTTTTGAAGAATGAAATAACAAAATCTGCAGAAGAAAACATTGGTAGGAAAGAAAGAATAGGTAGAAAACCGTGGATCACTCAGGATGTACTAGAATTGATGGATGAAAGGCGGAAACACAAGAATCTAAGAGATGAAAAGGGGAAAACAGAATACAGACGTCTGAGAAATGAGGTTAACAAGAAGTGCAAGGAAGCGAAAGAAGAATTGTTGAAAGAGAAATGTGCAGGTATAGAAAATTGTCTGAAATTAGGAAAAGTAGACACAGCGTATCGAAGGATTAAGAATACTTTTGGGGAAAAGAAGACTAAGTGCTGTAATATTAAGGACACAAATGGAAAGCCTCTAACAGATAGGGAAGAAACGGTTGAGAGATGGAAAGCTTACAAAAAGTGCTTGTATAAGGGAAAGGAGATTGAGAATCATGTAATGGAAAGGGAGGAGGAAATTGATGAGGGTGCAAAAGGAGATTTAATATTGAGATCAGAATTTGACAGAGCATTAGAGGACTTAGGCAGGAACAAAGCACCAGGCATAGATGATATACCGATTGAGTTGCTACGCTGCATAGGAGATGAAGGTCTGATCAGGTTATTTCACTTGGTGTGTAAGATTTATGAGACAGGTGAGGTACCCCCTGATTTCAAGAAGAATGTTATCATCCCTATACCAGTGGCGGCCGGTAATAAGGTAGCAGCGTTGCACAACGACCAGATTTTTCATAGAGACAAAATATAGAATTTTTGGAGGGAAAATATTATGCATTTTATATTTTTCCCTCTTACATGGATAGGAATTGATAGATTTGTTCTTTAATAGTTCAGGAAATCTCACAGTCCTGTGAACTGCATTGAAAAAGCAGAGCGCGCGAACAGTGTAGGAGCGCTGGACGTGTGGTCGTTGCATCGCGCCAGCACCGACCAGATCTCAATAGTGAAAGGTATGGCAGAGATGCTAGGCCGGGTAAGCCCTATCCCAACAGTTAACTCGGCTGGTCGTTGCCCGCTCATTGCAACCAGAAAGGAGTGGGGCGGGCGATGATACCCGAGTGGCTCCGTGAACTGCCGATACGACCGTCTTGCAATGTAATTGGCGGATGAGTCAGATACTTCCTGTTCTTTATTACCCTCGTGTGTTAAGGTACGCTGATTTGTTCTCGTGAAGTTTTATATCGTTTTTCATCCATTTTATCCCGAGGTGAATGTGATGTTCTCGTGTGAATTTAATTAGTGTTCTGTATTCAATCTAGGATGAATTCCGTAAGTAGTTTGCAAATTAAGACTTTTTCTCAGTGCAATGATGAAGAGAAACTTGAAATTAAACAACGTGGTAGACCATTGCCAGAGTTAAAAATTGTCCAAAATGTTCAAACCGGGAAGAGGCAGTTTAGGAGAATTTTTAAGAAAGATGTATATAACAATCATGACTGGCTGTGTGGGTGTGAAGATAGGAACGCATTGTTTTGTTTTCCGTGTTTACTATTTGGCGGCGAACAAGCGTGGACGAAATCGGGAGTTACTGATTTGAATCATTTGAGTTCAAGCATTAGAAAACACGAGTCCTCAGGTATTCATTTAACCCTAGAACTGCGGACCGTCTTCCAGGAAGACGGTGTGTTGTTTAATCAAGTGCGGCCGTCTCTCTGAAAGACGGTCTCGGTATTCAAATATAGTACTACCGTTAGCCATCAGATGGCACTAATTTCGAGTCATGCTGGTTCCCGATGCATATATCTTTCGTTGTGTTACTCTTTGGCAAACAAATGACAATAAGCAGGCTATTATTTGGCTGCAGAAGTGGAAGTACTTTCATGTTGACATTGATGTTCCATTGAGCAAAATGGCAGCCAACAAGCCTATGTAGATGATTCAGAAATTGAGCGCTTTTTTTTAGAAAATAACAGGAATTATTTAAAACTGGTTCCTGAAATTGTAATAAAAAACTGTGAACTTTTCATTTATGATGTGTCTGACAAACATTTAACTTGGCAATATGGTTTTCTAGAGCAGAAAAGTGAAGTTTATTTTTTATATTTAGTAAAATACTTTTTATGATTAACTCAAACTGATGAGTCTGAATGATTCGCCTTTATAAAAATAATATAGAACAGTCTTTCAGCTTTCTATTGATGTATGATAAGTTATAGGCCTATTCATGAACACAGTTTGCTTACAGAAAAGGCAGAAGGTGAATTTCTCATATATGTGCATAATGGAGAAATGTCATATTGTACAAATAATTTTCTTTTTTAGTAAATAACAGGAATTATTTATAACTGGTTCTTGAAATAGTAACAAAAAACTGTGAACTTTTCATTTATGATGTGTCTGACAAACATTTAACTTGGCAATATAGTTTTCTAGAGCAGAAAAATCAATTTTTTATATATATATTTTTTTTTACAAAATGCTTTTTATGATTAATTCAAACTGATGAGTCTGAATGATTCACCTCTATAAGAATAATATAGAACAGTCTTTCAGCTTTCTATTGATGTATGATAAGTTATATTCATGAACACAGTTTGCTTACAGATACCAAATTCCTTTAGTGTGTATTTTATGGGAATGTACTGCAGCATTTGACGGATAAACCTGCAGCAGTTCTAGGGTTAAGAAATGTGCTGAAGCTAGTGCTCTTCGGCAAGGTAAATGTAGCTTCGCAGCTGGACAGTGCATACAGGAGGAAAATAGCAGCAGAAAATGAGAAAGTGAAGTACAATAGGTACGTCCTGAATATACTAATAAATTGCGTTAGATTTTGTGGCGTATTTGAGCTAGCTTTGAGAGGTCACAATGAAACTCAAACATCATCAAATCCAGGAATTTATAGGGGATTAATTAATTTTAGTGCAGAACTAGATGTTGCTTTGAAGTCTCATTTAAAGAAGGCCACAGTCTTTAAGGGGACATCTAAAACCATTCAGAATGAGCTGCTTCAAGTGATGCTAGATGTGTGCCACGAAGAAATTGCAAAGCAAATGAAAGACGCAAATTTCTTGGCTGTAATAGCTGATGAAACCAGTGATGTCTCTAACATTTTTCAAATGGCCATTGTTTATCGCTATGTGGTGAAGGGTAAGCCGGTGGAAAGATTTTGGGGTTTTATTTCACCTTAACACCATGACGCCAAAACATTAGCTTCTTGTTTGCTTGAAGAATTGCGAAAACATAAATTAGATTCCCCAGAAAATTCGTGGAAATTAATTGCACAGACTTACGATGGGTGTTCGGTTATGTCTGGTCCTTCTGGAGGTGTACAGGCTATAATGAAAACGACATTTCCAAATGCAGAATACGTGCATTGTTATGCTCACCAAGTAAATCTGGTAATGGGTAAGGCTGCTTCTGTCAATAGAAACGTGAGAATTTTCTTTTCAAATTTACAGGGTATTTGTACATTTTTTTCTGTTTGTCCCCAACGTACTGCGGTACTTGATTCAGTGGTGAAGAGACGGTTACCTCGAGCTAACAATACTCGTTGGAACTTTTTATCTAGAAGTGTAAATACCGTTTTTGACCATAAGAAAGATATTATTCAGTGTATGGACGAGATTCTGGACAGTGACGAGATCAAGAACTCCAGCACAATAAATCAGGCTGCTGGTCATAAGAAAATTCTAATCAGTCATGATTTCAGTTTTTGGCTCTCCTTTTTCAGCAAAATAATACCACTTGTTGAAATGTTATTTGGTCAACTTCAGAGAAGAGAAATTGATCCTTGTTCTGCCCAGAGGGTAATTTCTCAGTTCGAAGATAACATAAAACTCATTCGGGAACAAATTGATGTTGATTCAAGCGCAGAACCTACCGCGACTTCTGCGAAAAAGAGGAAGACTGACAACACTGAATGGAAGAGGGAGGCAAAATAAGTGTGTGACGAGATCGTGTGCGAAGCCAAAGCCCGCTTCTCTTTCTCAGGACATCTTGTTGCATCAAATTTGTTTGCGCCAGATATGTTTCCAATGTACGCATCAAAATTTCCAGAAGAAACAGTGAAAACAGTGTGCACGATTTATAACTTTTTTGACAGGATTAAACTTTCTCATGAACTGTCTTCTATCTACTCGGCAGAAGAATTCAGATGTGTGTCAGGGGCTGTGAGTTTATTAGATTTTGTTCTGCGAAATAATTAGGAAAATACATTCAGTGAATCATCGAGACTACTGAAATTGATTCTAACTGTGCCTATGACGTCAGTGGAAGCTGAAAGATGTTTCTCTACATTGAAGAGGATTAAAACATTCCTAAGAAACTCCATGTCTCAAGAGAGATTGACAGCATTGGCGATGCTCTCCATTGAAAAGGACCTTATCATGGAAATTCCAGACTTCAATCAGCGCGTAATAGACAAGTTCGCTGCAACAAAAGACAGGAGAATGGACTTCCTGTTTAAATAATGTGAGTAAGAGATTATTACTAATTGTTACCAATTCTTAACATTGTTGATTGTCTTTGAATTATATTTATATAATACCGTACGTTTTTTTAAAATTTGATTGCTTATTTTGTGACTGTTAGCGGATCCTCTATGCTATTGTGCTTCTGCCTTCACAATCGAAAATAGACTTGTTTCCAAGAAATGTTGTCCACCGGTTCTATCCAATTCAGACCTTTTCTCGCTTTCTATACAGCCAGCCCACAGAACTCTCTGATAGGCCCCGTACGGCTCATATTACCGACGTCCTGATAAAGGCTTACAGCTCCATGACCTCCGATCAGGGAAATGGATGTATACCGCAATTATTACCTGATGGCACATACGTACGGAAAGAGTTTCGTATGCGGGCAAGTCCACGTGCTGCAACGGGAGAGAGAGGGGTGAGAGGGGAGAGACGTTCACTTCGCTCATTGCTAAGGGAATGTTTCTATCGGCTCCTACTGTAACTGCCACGTTTGAATTCTATTTGTATAATATGTTTTTATTTCATTTGATTGCTTATTGTGTGAAGTCAGTGCCTCCCAAGAGCACAGCAGCAATGACCCCCTCCACTACCTTCCTTCTCCTCACCCGCGAGTTCGCACAGGTTTGCGCCATCAGGTATTAATTGCTGTTTGAATGAGAATGCCCGTGTCTGAATCGCTCCAGAGAGAGAGAGAGAGAAAGAGCAAGCATATTGCATTATGGTGTCTGAGTATATTCTTCTATAGTTTTTGCGGAGAAATATTTATACTATGGATTAGCTGTTCAATTCTGAAGACAAGCAATCACCTCTACAGCACTCCTGGCTGGACACATTTGTTTTGTCCATGAATGATATCCAAGGTCTCGTTTAAACACAGCTGATATCTGCCTCTATATAGCTGACGTGTGGTGAGAAGTTGATTTTTCGTCACCTCCCGTTGCGTCATCAGTGGCTGCTCTGGTCATGAGACGCAGGCTGCATTGAGGAAGAGTTCCGAGAATAATAGCAAACCTTGCAAACAATGGAATTTGCACCTACTGAACTAGTATTTTCTTACAGGCTGATCAATCTGAAGCAAAATAAGTTACTTATGAAGTTTAGTGAATATCATAATTAGGGTAACTAGCAGCCGATACTAAGCTACGTTTGAACCGCAGCTTGTAGACTATTTGATTTACACTTACATACGATCACAAAGGATATGGTGATTGATAAACCTATGAGCAGTGAATGAGATAAGGGTGTAAGGGTAGCGTACCTGCCTCTCGCCCGGAGGCCCCGGGCTCGATTCCCTGCTCCGTCAATGACAGCCTCATGAGGGTAGTAGCGGTCGCTTGGTAGGCCAAGGCTTTAAAGGCTCTAGTGCCACGGTTTTTAGTGAATGAGCTAACAGTCTACTACTCAACAAATAATAATAAGTCCTGAGCTTGAATTTACGTGCAGAAATGTGTACCTGTATTAACCAACATTTAAAAAATCATTAACATTTTAAATACGTTGTAGTGAATCATTATTTCGATATTATACTTCATTTTGAATTATTTTACTGAAGTAATTTTGTACTCAGGCTTAGTAAAAAAAATGCTATTAATTATTAAGGATTCTCTAGACAGATCTATTTGCTCCTTTGTTATAACAATAATGCTATTGATTGTACGTCCCTTTTAACCACTGCGCCTTTTAGAGACGGCGGAGTGCCGGAATTTTGCCCCGAAGGGGATCTTTAACATGCCAGTAGATATACTGACATGGCTCCCTCGCATTTGCTCACCCTCTAATGCCAACTGACTGCGCCAGGATTCGATCCTGCAACCTTGGGCACAGCACGTGAGAACATTACCGTTGCGCCACGCATCCGGTCGTTCCTTAGTCTATTATTTTGATGGTAATATGGATTTACCTTTAGTTTAAAAAACGTGGTCTGATATATTCTGTAATTGCATGCTGGGTCATAATACAGTAGGGTCTATGTGTTGAGTGAGCTCCCACAGGAATAGGAATTCTGGATACGTGTTTAAGTGAAAGGAAAGAACGGGAGAACGTTATTACCTGTAATACGAGGACTGAGACATTCGTAACGAATGAGCTACGACTGTTAAATCAGACGTGTGTAACACATGTTTCTCAAGTCGTCTTTTACACCATCGCCCCCTTCCACCCGCCAAAATAGTGCAACGCCCAGAAATAATATATACCAGCCGCCACTGCCCTATACCAAAGAAAGTGGGAGCTGACAGATGTGAAGATTACCGTACAATCAGCTTGATTACTCATGCTTCAAAGATCCTGTCTAGAATAATTTACAAGAGGATTGAAAGCCAGATAGAAATGGAGTTGGGTGAAGACCAGTTTGGTTTCAGGAGAAATGTAGGAACAAGGGAAGCTGTACTAAGTCTTAGGCTGATTTTGGAAGGTAGAATAAGGAAAGATAAGAGAACGTTCATGGCATTTGTAGACTTAGAAAAGGCTTTTGATAACGTTGATTGGACTAAATTGTTTGACATTTTGAAATCTATTGGAATAAAGTACAGGGACAGGAGGGTGATCTACAATCTATACAGAAACCAGACAGCAGTCATTCGAGCTGAAGGACATAAGAGAGAAGCTGGTATTCAGAAAGGTGTTAGGCAAGGCTGCAACTTATCACCATACTTTTCAAACTTTACATTGAACAAGCAATGAAGGAAATTAGAGAAAATTTTAAGTGGGAGTGAAGGTTCAAGGAGAAATAATTTCAACTCTGAGATTTGCTGATGACATTGTCATCTTGGCCGACAAGCCTGAGGATTTGAATGAGTTTTTTAATGGTACGGATTCCGTCTTACGGAAGGAATTCATGATGAAAATTAATAAATGTAAAACAAAAATACTGGAATGCAGCCGAAATAAATCAGAAACCTCTATGGAGATCAAATTGGCAGGTGAAAAGCTGAAGGAAGTAGGAGACTTCTGTTACTTAGGAAGCAGAATAACCAGTGATGGACAAAGCAAAGAGGATATAAAAAGTAGGTTGGCTCAGGCAAGGAAAGCCTTTCTACAAAAAAGGAATCTGTTGACATCGAGTATAGATTTAGGTATTAGGAAGTCATTTTTGAAAGCCATTGTCTGGAGCATGGCGCTCTATGGAAGTGAAACTTGGACTATGGGTGCAGCAGAAAAGAGGAGAGTTGAAGCATTTGAAATGTGGTGTTACAGGAGAATGATGAAGATCAGATGGGTAGATAGGGTTACAAACGAAGAGGTATCAAGGCGAGTGGGAGAGGAGAGATGTTTCTGGCGACTGCTAATGAAGAGAAGAGATAGGTTGGTAGGACACATACTAAGACACCCAGGAATAGCAAGCTTAGTTATGGAAGGAAGGGTCAAGGACAAGAACTGTAGGGGTAGACCAAGGTTAGAATATGTTAAACAGATCGTCTCGGATGTAGGGTGTGGTAGCTATGTAGAGATGAAACGATTAGCTCAGGACAGGGAGGCATGGAGAGCTGCATCAAACCAGTCAAAAGACTGAAGACTCAAACAACAACATGATCACAAAATTAACAGTCATAAAACTACAAGCTTCCTTCGTTTACTTTTATTTTGTTTTAAGGGGGGTCTTACATCTAAGTTGACAGTCGGTTTATAGCATTATCTTTTTAAATTACTGTAGTTTTGCAACCTTTTGATAAAATACGTGACCAAATGAGTATATGTTTCTCTTTGATAACTTAACCTCCTACCACTTGTAATGTAATAGGTATTATGTGTGTATATATGATATGTGTAAATTGTAAGTGTAATGTAATAGGTATTATGTGTAATAGGTATTATCGCTCTGGTCTTACCATAAATGTCAATAAGACTTAAAGTCTTGGCACAACCTTCACCAGGCACATCTCTTCCTCAGTTCAATATATCCATCTCAAATTTGCCATTAGAACAGGTAGACCATTTCTCGTACCTGGGCAGTACCATTTCTGTGAGCTGTACCCGTGAGCAGGATGTGGATAAGAGAATTGGTGCAGCCCATGCAGCATATGGACGATTAGCGCACCGGGTCTTCATGAATAAAGATCTGTCCATGAGTACAAAGCTAATGGTGTACAAAGCAGTAGTCATTTCTACATTGTAGTATGGCTGTGAAACGTGGACCCTTTACCGACGTGATCTTAGGAAGCTTGAGCGCTTCCACCTACAAAAACTCCGATCAATCCTGAGGATTAAATGGGAAGACCGCATTACCAATATTGCTGTTCTTGAAAAGGCTCAAATCAACAGCATAGAATCATACATAATATCTTTTTTCATTTGCAGAATTTGCCCAACGCTCGCCTCTTTATTCATTTAAAATAGAAAATAAAGTAAATTATAATGCAATAATACATAAATCAAAGTACTTACTGAGGGGCAGATGACTTCATAGTTCCACCCCTTAAAACAACAATAACTAACATATAACTAAAGTACTTAATAACCTCAACTATAGTGATGGGGTCGCCACATCCCCACGCCAACGCCAAAAAAGCATACTAAAAATAGGTAAAAGAGGTTTTTACTATGATGTACTGTAAAAATGGAAACTTACCATAATGTCCAGTGAGATATTGCTTTTTATCTTCAGAGATTAGTTGAACTAGTACCATCAAAATATGGCTGTAAAACACAAAATACTGTATGGTTAATATAAAATTCCTGACTTTCTAATACTTTGCCATTTTTTCACACTTTTTCCTGACCAAAAACAAAATTCCTGACTTTTCCTGCCCGTGGACACCATGTATGGCACCAGACCTCATGGTGGTCCTAAGAGGCGCTACAAGGACCAATTTAAGCAGACCCTGAAATTGACAGGTCTTGATTCACAAACCTGGGACATGCTGGCTGAAGACCGCTCAACTTGGCGCCGTACCATCTCGGATACTGTAAAAACCTTTGAAAGGGATCGACACACACATTAAGAGGCCAAGCATCAAGCTAGTAAACTTCGAGCAGCCCAACCACGTCCTCCTCCAGCTGAGTTACAGTTGAGTTACAAATGGACAAGAATGGAGGAGTCATTACACCACTCACACATTCTCATATACACAGGCCGTAGCAGGACATTTCTAACAGCCCAAAAGTCTGATTGTTCCTCTTGTGAAGGCTTGCCGAATTCCTCAACGTAACTATATTATAGACAACTTGCTCCAGTATCTACATCATCCTATATTTTACCATATTTCATTTATTTAGAACAGCAACTACAGACATCACATACGCATGGCCACACTTCAGCCCAAACAAAAACATATTTCTCAAGATATTTGAAAAATCTCAAAGAAAACTGAGTACACTTCCTGCATCCACCTTCTGGATTTGCCACTGAGCACAAGTCCAAAACATCCTTGAATATGGATATTGCTGTTCTTGAAAAGGCTCAAATCAAAAGCATAGAATCTTACATAATCATCATCATCATCATCATCATCTATCTTCTACTCCAGTTGCCCGGGTGTAGTTTACGAGCGCCCTCCACTTGCGTCTGTCCATGTACCATTCTTCTTTCAGGATTCTATCCCAGCTAACTCCCCTTGTTCCTATGTCCTCCTTCACCTGGTCTATCCATCTCTTCCTTGGTCTTCCTACTGGCCTTCTACCAACCACATCTGTGTGTAGTCTTTGTTTTGCTATCCTCCCCTCGTCCATTCGCTTGACATGGCCAAACCATCTCAAACGGGCCCTTGTCACTTTTTCTTTCAAAGTTGGGTACACTCCAGCTTCTTCCCTAATTTGTTCATTTCTTACCCTATCCTATCCCTCCTAGTTTTTTGTACCATTGTTCGTAGAAATTTCATTTCTGCAGCTTGTAGTTTGCTGTCTATCTGTCTGGTTGTTGTGCAGGTTTCTAGGCCATATGTTATTATGGGGGTAAAGTATGATTGAATGAGCATCTGTTTTGATCTCAAGGGGACTTGTTCGTTCCAGAGTAGGTTACGAACTTGATGGTAGAACTGGGTTGCTTTTTGAGTTCGGCTATTGATCTCATGCTGTATCCTGTTATTGCTTGAAATAATGCACCCAAGATAGTTAAACTGGTCTACTGTTTCAAGCTGTGTACCTTCAAGCCTTATTTCTCCTTTCTTGTTCTGTCTGTTGACTGACATCGCTACCGTTTTTGATTTGTTTATTGTTAATCCGTGTGCTTTTAGACAGTTATTCCAGGTGGCCAACCTCTCCTGTAATTCTTTCTCTGTATTACCCCAAATTACTACATCATCTGCAAATGCGCTGATTTCTGTGTTGTTGTTATGCTTTATTCCTTTCATAACTTCGTCCATTACAGTGATAAAAAGTAATGGCGAGAGGGCACTGCCCTGTTGAACTCCTTTAGCTGTTTGGAACCAGTCAGAATTACCATTTCCTATCTGAACACAACTGTGGCAATAGGTCACCAATTTAGATGGATTGGTCATGTCCATCGGATGGACACTCTTCGTCAAGAGTGCAGCAATAATTGTCTTCCTGACTGGTCAATTTGTTTCAAAGCTTCTTTATGCAAGTCCCGAAGGATATGCACATTTGCTACAAGAACATAAAATTCTTAGCAATTTGGTTAATCATCATCATCATCATCCTAGCATTAATCCCACTTTATTGCAGGGTCTGCTTTTCTGCACTTTTTCTTCCATACTGCTCGATCTTGAGCGTCTCTAGTTGTGGCATTCACTAGTTGCATGTCCTCCCGCATAGTATCCAGCCAGCGCTTTCTCGGTCGCCCTCGTGGTCGTCGGCCTTCTGGACTGATGTCAAGTGCAGTTCTCACGACTGAAGAGTGATTGCTACGCAGTACATGGCCATACCAACGCAGAAGACTCTCCCGCATTTTTTCAGGGATTGGAGCCACACCAAATGTAGCTCGAACATTGTCATTCCTGATGCGGTCCAGTCTAGTAAGTCCCTGTGTCCAGCGAATCATCTTCATCTCCATGATATGTAGTTATTGTTCATGTCTCTTTGTTGCTGGCCAGCATTCAGTACCATACAGTGCTACTGGTCGAACGATGGTTCTGTAAATTTTCGACTTCAGATATAGTGGCGCATTCCGGTAAATGATGCTGTAAATATATTACAGGTTAGCAGTTCCCTCCATACCTTCTCTCTGTGATGAGTGATTGTCCTTCCCTCTGTAGAGCTGGGTCCAATAAATGTAAGCTTCACTTGCAAGAGTTTTTTCCCATGGTGTTACGGTAAGTGCTGATTCTTTTCTCCACTATTTTTAATTTACATTACTTTACCATTACTTCTCCTTAGAACACTGGTTTCTATGAAAAAAGATGTTGGAGTTATTTGGTATACCTATCCAACAGAATCTGAACTAATCTTGGGGTATGAAGGATCCTCTCTATAGTTGGAAGAGAACGCCATGCTGCTGCATGATTGTAGTACCAAGGAACAAAGGGTCAAGCACATCGATGGGTGAAAGGAAAAACATCTTCACAGCCAATTTTGTCTAATTGTATTTTTTAACATGAATTGAATAGCATCACTAAATATTTCTTCCGAGCAAAACAACTTATAGGAATTCCTTCTCTGTTTACTGTTAAAAGCTGGTATATTTTATCTTAATCAAAAAAATAAACTAAAGCCCATCAAAACATCTTAAAAATAAATAGTTGGAATTTTATCTTAACAACCATCCCAAAGTGGTGCATAAGATAATAAATATGGCTCTTAAGATCATCTTTTCGGGTCTAATTTTGCATGCAGTAGGTTAAGATAACAGAATAATCATTATGAATCCAGGTGTATAAATGTACTAAGAATTCACTGAACAATCACAACGGATGAGCTGCTTGAACTGCAAAACAAGGTGAAACAAGGTGAAACAAGGTGAATGTGCTACTCCAAGAGCGGGAGAAAATGTGTGCGCTTCACTCAGTGGTACCTGTCAGATAAGCAATCACGTTAGTTGAATCCTAGCAGTGAATAATGAACATAGGATACCTTGGCTCTCAAAGCGGGTTAATTTAAGAGTGAGAAGCTTCAGAACAGTGAACAATTATAGTAGAGGAAAGTACAGTACTTAGTTTCTTTGTGCCACATGGGAATTGCGGGAAATGAGTTAGCGGATCAAGCTGCAAAAGAGGCGGTATCAATACCACCTCGACCAATGGAGGTACCCGCTAGAGATATTCGCTCTCAGTTACGCCTACAAGTTCTGGCATTTTGGGAGAGTCAGTGACTAGCTGACCCACTGTCCAGTAAACTGAGAGCGATCAAGGGAACTACTCGCGTGTGGCGGAGCTCTTTCCGGTCACGGAGGGAGTCCGTCATTTTGCGTAGGCTAAGGATAGGTCATACAAGATCCACCCACTCGTATCTCATGAGAAGGGAAGACCCCCCACTTTTCACCGTAGCCCACATTTTGACCGAGTGTGTGGATCTTGCTGACTTACACATAACATTTCTGACTTACGAAGAAACCTTGGTTTGCAGATGACACTCAAACTTATATTAGCTGCTGATCTCGTTATCCGCTTTATAAGTGAGAGTGGGTTAGGGCCAGCAATCTAAATTTTCCAGTATAAATTGACTCAACGACTTGTTCGTTTTTGAATGATACCGTTTTGTTTTTCTGTAATTTTTGTTTACTTTTATAATTTTTATATTTATTTAATTTTTTTGTTTTTGTTTTATTAATATTTGGTCTTTTTAAATTTAGGTGTCCACCTCAAAATTTTTAATTCAATTCCAAATTTGTATTCTTTAATCTGTGTTAAGAGGGGCAGATGACCTCGTAGTTCTGCCCCTTAAAACAACAACAACAACAACAACAAGATATTAAAAAAAAGACAATATAAACTCCAGTGTTCTGCCACCTTCAGCTTTACTTTGAAAAACTATGCAGATTGTGCTAGAGTCCAAACCGTGATAAAATGTAGCATGGGGACAATAGGCTTTCATTTACCGAAGAAAGACATGTGCTCAATGAGAAATGTTTAGGAACAAAGAGGAATGCTCCATTTCTATGCAGGAACACAAACACCAAGAAACAAATCTTAAAGAAAAGGAATTGGCCAAAGACATTTTTTTTTTTATCAACTATTTGTGACAGTTTTGATTGCAAAAAGTTTTAAACATTCGGCATGGAGACAGTGCCGGCCCCGTGGTGTTGGGGTAGCGCGCCTGCCTCTCGCCCGGAGGCCCCGGGTTGGATTCCCGGCTCCGTCAGGGATTTTAAAACTGACGTGAGGGTTGGAACGGGGTGCACTCAGCCTCGTGAGGACTATTGAGTAGATGTCTGACAGTGAAGCAGCACCCCGATTACGGAAACCAAGATTAACGGCCGAGGGGACCCGATTCGCTGATCACGCGTCACCCCAATATCTGCAGGCCAAATGGCTGGGCAGCGGTCGCTTGGTCGGCCTAGGCCCTTCATGGGATGTATAGTGCCAGGGGTGGTTGTTGTTGTTGTTGTTGTTGCATGGAGACAGTATGTTATTGTACTATTCTAAAAAAAACTTAGTTTACAATGAAACTGTGTATGAGAGTGGAAGTGGGAATGCATTTTGTTACATTTGGGGCCAAGCTGATGGACCAAGAGGGAGCAATGAAATATGTACAGTTATTCACAAATATTTGACAATGGTAGATCAGAGAGGAGATGTTAAGGAAGTATCTCTGTATTCAGATAGTTGTACTGGCGAAACTCTTCAAGACAGTATGAAGTTATAGAAATGACTATTTGTGACTTCTTTTTTTTTTTTTGGAAATAATTCTCCTTAAAAGTAATTCCTCCTAATGCAAGGACAATGTAAGGTAGCCAATTGAAAATAACAGAGATTAAGACTGCCTTTGTCAAGAAAGAAATGCATAAAATCAAAATCAACTTCACCTATGAAACCATTGAAGAGGATTATTTGGGTATTGGCAACAAATAAAAGGTCTCAGAAATGGATTTGAACCCAGCTTATTTAACTCAACTGCCAATTCCTCCTTTGCTCTACAAAGACTTGCAACGACTCTACTTGAAAGGTGTTGGACCAAAAGTAAATACACACATCAAAAAAAGTTTTGCATCACCTCGGTTCCCAGATCTCCGGCATATAGACGTTGACTGTGTATATTGTATCCAAGATACAGTCCCTTTGACTGTTCATAGATGTCACTAAAACTGCTCAAAGATGTAAACAACCATGCATGAGCAGGGCCTATTAGACGGAGGGGGTACGACAGCCGATCAGTTCCAGTCATTCCACCAGGACGAAGGTACGCTGCTCATGTTGTCTGTAGTTCTACCATGCCTAGAAGGTCAATACCGCAGTTCGATCGCGTCCGCATTGTTACTTTGTGTCAAGAAGGGCTCTCAACAAGGGAAGTTTCCAGGCGTCTCAGAGTGAACCAAAGCGATGTTGTTCGGACATGGAGGAGGTACAGAGATACAGGAACTGTCGATGACAGGCCTCGCTCAGGCCGCCCAAGGGCTACTACTGTAGTGGATGACCGCTACTTACGGATTGCCGCTCGGAGGAACCCTGACAGCAATGCCACCATGTTGAATAATGCGTTTCGTTCAGCCACAGGGCGTCGTGTTTCAACTCAAACTGTGCGCAATAGGCTGCATGATGCGCAACTTCACTCCCGACGTCCATGGCGAGGTCCAGCTTTGCAACCCCGACACCATGCAGCGTGGTACAGATGGGTCCAACAACATGCTGAATGGACCCCACGGAATTGGCATCACGTTCTCTTCACCGATGAGTGTCGCATATGCCTTCAACCAGACAATCGTCGGAGACGTGTTTGGAGGCACCCTGGTCAGGCTGAACGTCTTAGACACACTGTCCAGCGAGTGCAGCAAGGTGGTGGTTCCCTGATGTTTTGGGGTGGCATTATGTGGGGCCGACGTACGCCACTGGTGGTCATGGAAGGCTCCGAAACGGCTTTACGATACCTGAATGACATCCTCCGACCCATAGTGCAACCATATCGGCAGAATATTGGAGAGGCATTTGTCTTCATGGACGACAATTCTCGACCTCATCGTGCACATCTTGTGAATGCGTTCCTTCAAGATAACGACATCGCTCGACTACAGTGGCCAGCATGTTCACCAGACATGAACCCTATCGAACATGCCTGGGATATGTTGAAAAGGGCTGTTTATGGACGTCTTGACCCACCAACCACTCTGAGAGATTTACGCCGAATTGTCGTTGAGGAGTGGGACAATTTGGACCAACAGTGTCTTGATGAACTTGTGGATAGTATGCCACGACGAATACAGGCATGCATCAATGCAAGAGGACGTGCTACTGGGTATTAGAGGTAGTGGTGTGTACTGCAATCTGGACCACAAATGCTGAAAGTCTAGCTGTATGATGGTACAACATGCAATGTGTGGGTCTCATGAGCAATAAAACGAGCTGAAATGATGTTTGTGTTGATCTCTATTCCCTTTGTATTTAAAGGTTCCGGAACTCTTGGAACCGAGGTGATGCAAAACTTTTTTTGATGTGTGTATCTTCAAGAACGTCTTTAACAACCAAACACTGAATTCAAGAATGCTTGCAGAAATTGACGAAGAGGACAATTGAATTGGTCGGAGCTGAAAAGCTTCAAGTCAAAAAAGGTCATTTTTTTAAAATTAGTATTCTGAAGTGAAGCCTCCGTGGCTTAGGCGGCAGCACGCCGGCCTCTCACCGCTGGGTCCGTGGTTCAAATCCCGGTCACTCCATGTGAGATCTGTGCTGGACAAAACAGCGGCAGACAGGTTTTTCTCCGGGTACTCCGGTTTTCCCTGTCAACATTTCATTCCAGCACCACTCTCCACTATCATTTCATTTCATCTGTCATTCATTTCATCATTGCCCCAGAGGAGTGCGTCAGGCCTCGGCAGCCGGCACAGTTCATATCCTCGCCGCTAGATGGGGGCTTCATTCATTCCATTCCTGACCCGGTCGGAGACTGGAAGCAGGCTGTGGATTTTCATTTTCAGTATTCTGAAGTATTGACCCAAGGGCCTTGGAACGGCATAGGAAAGAATTAAGTTAGCCTTCTGTTTAAGCCAGAAACTACTGCTACATGTAGTGTGAGCAGAGAAGGAGAGCATTAAGTCAATGGCTTGCTCCCTTTCAGCGCTACATTCCTTACTTAATGTTGGCCGCACTGCAAGATTCCCGCGTGTTACAGTCCAATTGTAAATTACACTTGTACAGGGTTTAGGTGGTTTTTACGTTACAAATCCATTTTGAAATAAAATATCATGTAAAATATTCATTCTGGGTGGCTTTATACCGCACTAAACTGACCACGGAGCTGAAATGCATTAAGTCACGTTTCCAAAATTGACCAGAATTTTTTTAAATTTAATATGTTTATTAAATTAAAATTGATATTCTGGTAACACAAATATAACCTGAATAGTTGTTCCACAACATAGATGACTAATCTAGTGTGTTTGTTAAGTTTTTGTTCTGTCAATGATGTTTTATCTGTCTCCCGCAAAGTAGTGAAAACTGACTTAATACTCTTCAGCTCCGGACGATTCAATTGTATTTACTGTAAAGGCCTAAAATAGAAAGCTGAAAGATATTTTACTATTGGCACCTATAGCAATCAAATACACAAATAATATACGGTACATGGGGCAGATGACCTCGTAGTTCCGCCCCTTAAAACAACAATAATTAATACACGGTACCTAATCACAGTTTTCAATTTGTAATCCATATGCTAATACTAAATCCAACACAAATATTTAAAACATTGAACGGACTCTTCAAAATGGTTTTGTGAAGAGGTGTAGCCTCTGTTATGGGAATACTGAATATGAAGGATATTTCAGATGGAAGTAATTATAAGCTCATGGAAATGAGCAACAGACAATTTGTATTTGTCGTGGAATAGAAGAATGTCATCAGAGGTGTAGCCTAAGCACAACTCCTGCTCTGCATCACAAAAAGATTATGGAGGTGGTATCATCTAACCAATCTGGAACAAAGGCATTGATGTTGATCCGTATATCATTTTTCGATCCTAAGTAGAAAGAGTAATTCCTGGGCATGGTGATTGTTTTAAGAAGAGGTCCCAATATTAGACAAAATAGCTGGCACCTCAGATTCCATTAGATCACATCACAATGTTAGATGAATTATTTCACTTTGTACATTATCATTTCAATACTCTGAACTACAACAAACATGCCAAATATTTCACAACTAGAGGAAGATGACTCCTATGACAACAGACAAAAGTAGTTTCTACATATTATGTCTATCCTGTATAACAACAGCCATTACTTGTATGTAATCATGAAACAAACAAGCACACCTCGGCAAGTTGCCTATTTGAGCACAGATGTTGCTAGTCTAGAGATACGCTATACTGTCGACCTTCATCGTGATCTGATACTAGAAACTAAGCCCATAGAGGATCATTTTGTGTGCCAATGCATGAGAACACAGCCTCTTGATAGGTCTCAAGCTACACAATTAGGTTGTTCTATCCAACACACATGCAGGGTACTACTCGAATCCACCTACCGACAAATCTCATCACAGAGCCCAGCATTTGACTCAAAACATACAACCACATGCTGATTCATGGTATAGTTACAGCCACTTTGATTCTGGATGCCAAAACAACTCTCCTAGATGCCACTAAGCCAAACATCACCTCTTATGCAGTGCTGCCACACATCACTGCCTCCATTGCGATGACAATCGTCGTTCAGAAAACACACTTCTCCCAGGCTACATAAAGCCAGCAAAACAGGTTTTCTCCTTGTAGTCAAGCTATTATATCAGTCAATACAACCTGCAAAAAGAACAATCTTAGGAAGCCACAGCAGATTTCAACAAAGGTTTGACCTCTCTGCATCAGCTCTCTCTCTCCTCAAATATGAGGATGCACAGCCATTGTGTTAAGATCTAGAAACCCTGTATGAACCAAGGAATACACAGAGAAGAAGTGGAATATCATTTCCAAAAGAAAAGCAAGACCAAGCACAGAAAATAATCCACTTCATGAATCATTGTCTTGAGGACCCTAACATGGATAATGATGGTGGTGATTAAGTCAATTCATAACATTATTGGTGTTGAAAATGAAAGGAAATGCTCAAGTGATGAGAGTTGGAGGGGGGGATATAGCACCATGGTAGATGGATGGGAAGAATAGAAAGAGGATTTAGACCTAAAACCACTTACAAAGGGCTGCAAAGACTGCCATTTTCTTTACTTCCCATGTGTAAGTCTTTACTTCTTATAACTAGCACAATGCAAGTGACTATTCAACCATCATCAATGAGGACCACCTGAGAGGAAGAGTTTGAAGGGATAGGCATAGGAGAAATTTTCTATTGTGGAGATGTCAAGGAAGTGTTCAATTTTCTTCACTATAGCATCTTGTGCAGGAACAGGGTTCTTCACCTTACAAATCTTCCCAAATGGCTCACTTCCTCCAAGAATCCAGCCAGTCAATGAACATGCTATACACAATGTGTATCTTCATTTTGAATGTCCTTATGAACAAAATAGACTGTACAACAGTTCTCTCTTATATCCACCTAAAATTCCATGCTTCATTATAGTAAGTTTTATAAGCTTCAATCTGCATTTTCTGAACATTTTCAGTTTCTATAAACAGACTTAAGTGCAACATTTTCAAAGTTGGCTTCTTCCTGAAGATGAATCAATCAGGAGACTCTCCACTTGGGTTATGCCAGTTATCATGAGACCATTCTCCTCTTCA
Source organism: Meconema thalassinum (assembly GCA_946902985.2). Classification (NCBI taxonomy): domain Eukaryota; kingdom Metazoa; phylum Arthropoda; class Insecta; order Orthoptera; family Tettigoniidae; genus Meconema; species Meconema thalassinum. Next base: position 224,978,621 of record OX336391.1, read on the forward strand.
TCAATTCGCATAATTGATCACAATGCAGAATATCTCCAACTTCTTGCTGGCATTCAATTATTCCTTGCAGCTCCGTGAAGAAGTCCTTGAATTTTTAAGAGAATGTAGATGGTAGTACAATAATTTTTATTAAACTATGTTTTAAACAATACAGCAAATCAACTGTTTGAATGCAACATTGTATGATATTATGTTTATAAATTTGTATTAATTTCCTGATAATGAATACTTTCTAATCCTGCTTATGTTAGCAATTTGATATAGTATTGCCAACGGCCAAGTTCAGTGCAGCTGCATTCAGTGGCACTAACTTCTCAAATACAAATCTTCAGCATTCGAAGTAAGAAAAATGTGTGTGCTTTAATGTATTAATTATTTTTTGTTGAAACCTTCTAGTAAATACTGGTGACAGCAAAACTGGGGCCTTAAGATCTTTTCAGAACTACTTGCTTTCTCTCAATAGTTTAGCTAAATTTATAAGAACAAACAAAAATATTGTTTGGGAACTAGTCCTCGTCAAGGGGATTGGATTGGATTGGAAGAGCAATATAAAATATAATAAAAATAACACTGAGGTTCTAATGAACCATGAGTGAAGAAAGTTTTTGATCCTTTGGTTTATGTTTTGAAAGTTCTTTAGCTTCTAGTGCCCAAGATTTTATATTTGAGTTGATATAATACAAATACCATTGGAAGTGCAGTACAGAAAACATATCTAACATGGTGTCCAATTGAGCTAGAAGCTTTGATGTGGTCCAAAGATAAGCATTTTATGGATGTTTCACTGACAAGGGGACCGCTCCTACTCGTCATCACCGTTTTTTTTTCAAATTCATGGGATATGCAGAGCTTGACCAGAAATGAAAGTGACAGTTGGCCAAGTGTTTAGAGAAAATAGCATTTTTGGCGTGGGTCGGGTGAGGCATGAGCCACGTATGTTAGCATAGTTTCCAGGCAGCGGTTGGCACAGCGGAAAGAGTACAGAGCAGTAATCAGAGGGTCATGGGGTCAAGTCCCCATGAGGAAACGTTTTTCTCTTGTTTTTATTTTAAATTTGTATGTTACTTACTCTGCAAATAAACCAAAATAATGCTCAACATATTGTGTCTATTAATATTTGCATAATAGTCATGAAACGGAAAGGCAAAGGAAAATTTGGGGTGGCAATAATTTTCCAGAAAAGGATTGCAATTATGTAGTACACGATAGTGTCAAATAAAACATTAGATACATTTATGATTTTACAGTTTATGATTTTACTGGGGTGACCAATCAACTCTAACGAACAAATTGGAGATGGTGCAAAGGAAAGCTGCAAGATTCGTACTTGGCAAATTCTCCCAAACTGATAGTGTCTCTGACATGTTAAAAGTCATTGGGTTGGGAATCCCTACACAGCAGAAGACATAAAAGAAGACTCCAGGAGATGTACAAAGCATACACAGGGGAGCCGGCCTGAAATGAGTTGCGAAACAGAATGCATGATCCAGATTATATGGGTAAGAGAGATCATGAATACAAAATTAGGCCTATCATTCAAAAAACAAACTTAGCTAAGTATTCTTTTATAAACAGGGGTATTCAAACATGGAATGAGTTACCTGAAGAAGACTTAGAACCTTTTCCTAACAGTTTAAAAGCTTTCAAGAAGAAATTAAATGTTGCATTCAGGGAACCCAGAGACATTATGGAGAGAAATTGAGTTACAAGCAACATGTAAATATCTTGTTACCACCAGGTTTTGCCTAACTGTAACAGTACCTATTAATAAATAAAATAAATAAATATTCATCTTAAAAACAGGGGAAGTAGTATTTTCTTGGCTTCTTGCATACGCTATAAACCCCACATTTTAGGAATTGCATGGTTGTTTTAAAGTTGCCATAGATTAAAAAAAAACAGATGTGGCTCATGCCCCCCGCCCCGACTCGCGCCATAAATGCTATTTATTTCTAAAGGCTTGGATATCTGGAGCTCCCACTTCTGTCACTATTGGCCAAACCCTGCATATACCATAAATTCGGATGAAATCGGTGATGACCACTAGGTGTGGTCCCCTTGTGAGATTAAGTAATGTTTTCTCTCTTTTACTGCCCTTTTTTTTCTTATATACTAACTTGTAAATCCTTTGGGAACTTCTTCACTATTAAAAAATCAAATATCATAGGCAAATTGAAAAAAGCTTACAGAGAAGAATTCTGATAAACGCAAAATGTTTTGGTCCTACCATTACGTTGTATGCAACTATTCCTCCAATGAAACCTTTACATACACAAAATGTATAAAACCTGAATTGTAAGGCAATAGCTTCTCTTTAGTTTAAGACTCCCAGATGGCAACAACTAATTCTTGCACAGAAACTACCCATTTCTACAACTCTGGCAAAAGATTTTGACCAACAAAAAAAAACTGATGAATGTCTCTCACTTCATTTATTCTCCATTCTGTTTATTTAATCTTCTTCTCCCTGGTTCATTAACTGAAGATTCAATCGAAGAGACAAACAATTGATTTGACATGAAATATTCAAGAAGAAATGCACGTAACATGGAATTTTGCATTGAAAAACCTGCCATGATTATCAACTCAAATTTATAAAAGAAGTACTTTGACCAGGGCACCAATTCGAGGCTAGAACAAGCCTAAAGTTAATTATGGGTAAAAGTTGGGATTGTTTTACATTTTATTTTTAGACAGCACCTGCAAATAGTTAATGTGGCCTCTGTGATACCTCTTGCTTGCACTACTTCACACTGAACTAATGTAGTGGTTAGTCTGATTGGAATGGTTCAAATTTTGCCAGTTAACTGTAGGTTTGAGTTCCAGGAACAGTGTCGTTGATATGCAAGTCACTTAAGTGGTATCAATTAGAAGACTTGCCTCAGGCCACACAAGTTTACTTCACACGGAAATTGAAGGATCTTTCTTGTATATGTTGAGCTGTCAACATTTTACATTATACTGCTTGAAAGGTACGTTGTCTAATCAATATCAAGATGACCCTTGTGTAGTGTTTCTCTCCAACAGGGCTCATGTCTGTTATATTTATTGTTTATCTGGGTATTAGTTTGTTATGCAATCAGTATTTTTATACTATACTGTAGTACCTCTTTTGTATACTGTACTGGCTTTTGCAATTTTTTTCTTACATTATGTATTTATTTATAAAATAAATTTCATTGGTTGTATATTGTGCCTCACTCATTAGCACCTGTGAACAACTTCAGTATGAAATTGACTAGAAGTTCCTCTCTTCTCAGTAGATCTTGAACTAATTTAAAATACTGGTACAGTATATCGAATTTCCTCTGCAAAGCTTCATAGCATGTTTTAACACCTACTGGTGCTGCCTTTAAAACGCTATACTGTAAGATGTGTTTTTACACAGATTTGTTCCTCTCTCTGAATGTGTACTCCTTGCCTGACCTTTATATTGTCGAGTCATTTTAATAAATGGAGAAAATACTACGTACTGCATTTGTGTTCTTCTAATCCATATACTTATTTATTTGGCCCAGTGGGTTATCTTCCTGTACACCATACTTGATTTACTGAATACTAGAGCAACAGTGAATTTTATTCAACATTTGCTCATTTATTTTAATGTAACTGATGACAAAGTTGCTCTTTATATTATAGCAGTATCAATCATCACCTTTTCTTTTTACATAACGCACACACGATTTTTTTTTTAAATATCGTTGACTCAGACTCATAACAAAAATGACTTATGACCAGGAGATTCATAACGTGGTAACGTAAAACACAAGTTTGCTTGCAATTTTTTGACACAGCATTTCGTTATTTTGGCCAGAAAAAAAAAGAAAAATGTTTGTACCGTATGTAAAAAATGAGAATATAGACAGTGAAACAGAAAATCAAAACAACTGTCACAAAATAAAAATAAGCTAGAAAGAAATTCTCAAAAAGAACGAGTAGTTCCGAAAAGAACTAAATAGCCTATTTTCATATATCCTACTTATGTTAATTGCCTCTATCAACATACAAAATTTCAGTTTCATTTCTCTAATGGATTCGTAGATATTGAGAACCATCTAAATATTTCGGATGGTTGACTGCCATATTGGATTTTTATATATGTAGGCCATGGAGTTATGCACTATTGAATGAAGTTTATTGCGTATATTAATCAAATGTCAATCGTATGATAAGACACAAGAAATAGAAAAGAGATTTTTAAATTTTGCACAGCCGCCATCTTGTGGTTATGAAAACAATTGAAATAAATTAGATGTCAGTGGATTAAAATTTGTATATGCATTTATCGTACCAAGTTTCACTGCGCTCGGATAGTTAAATCACGTGAAACGTCCATTTAAATATTTAAATTTCGCGTCACCGCCATGTTGGGTTTGAGCTCACCAGGTTATTGAAAGTCCCATAGGTAAACGTATATTCATAGCCTTTGTCAACATACAAAATTTCAGTTTGACTGCTGTCATATATAAGTAGATACTGAGAATAGTCTAAATATTTTGGATGATCGCCATTTTGCATTTTTATATATGTAGGCCACAGAGTTATGTACCGTTAGATGATTATTGCATAGGTTCATTATTCAAACATTGACTTTGATCGCATTATTAGGACACAAGAAATAAAACTTAATTTTAAAATTTTGCACAGCTGCCATCTTGAGGTTATGTAAACAATTGAACTAAATTAGATGTCAGTGCATTACAATGTGTATAAACATTTGCTGTAGTATGTTTCACTGCGCTCGGATGGTTAAATTGCGAGAAAAGTCTATTAAAATGTTTCACTTTGCTTGGCCGCCATGTTCGTTTTGTACTTAACAGGTTTTTGAAAGTCACATGGGTGAACTTCTAGCGGTGTCCTTTATCACCATACAAAATTTCAGGGTGATATCAGTAATAGTTTCTGAGATATAGAATGCCTGTGAAATATTTCGCACAGCCGCCATGTTGGATTGGTGAGACATAATAAAATTTGAAGGACACAGTGGGGGTCGGATGAAATGGTACTATGACCATACAGAGTTTCATTAAAATCGCTCCAGCCGTTTAGATCTTGTTAGAGGGACAAACACATACGGACAAAAGGTGATCTCATATGCCTGTATTTTCATAAATGAAAATAGGCTAAAAATATGCAATGTATGTAAATACTGTATTCATATGCCAAAAATTGCAACAGAGAATATATCAGGAGTAGAAAATAATCCTCAACTAGAAATGTATCACTTAAATCACTAAACCTTTGTCTTTCAATCTTCAACCATGTCACAATCCACATTCATTTAGATGTTGTATGAAATGTTGCCTTATGCCAATATAGAATCGCCTGACTTGGTATGCCCATTTCTAAGTCATAGGCTACCGGTACCTTTTTTTCAGTTGGTTTAAATATCTAAACACAACAGATTTTCTACTTTTCTTCAATTAACAACCTAGATCTGTGATAGACACAATGTAAGAAAGTGAGATAGTTGTTAGTTTTTGGTGCATTCAAGTGTTATTTTCCCTGCTATAGCTGCCACGGTGGGCGAGTGGTTAATGTGTCGGTCTACTAACCCCAAGCTTGCAGGTTCGCTCCTGGCCGTGGCAAGTGATTTTTGAAAGGCGGCAAAAATAAGACACGCATGTCATACAATGTTGGTAAGTCAAGGAACCCATTTTGAATTCAGTAGGCCGTGTTCATAATGGCAAAATTAATCTCGGGAGTTTCCGCCAACACAAAGTTCCTCATTTCTCTACTAGAAAGCGCTATAGTGCTCAAGGAGCTTAGAGATGTCAAATAACAAAGCTTGCACTCGGCACCCGAGGCCATACGATATTATTATTATTATTCCCTGCTTTAAAATGTGCGAATAAATATACAAAAATATAGTTGTTAAATCCTACCGTAACCAGGAACAGTATACAAAAATATTACATATCTGTTGGAAGGATTTCACCAATTGTGATGAATAGGTTCCTTCAATAATGCAACAGTCAAGTTATTGCTGCTATATTGGCCAATGAAACTCTTGTTCCAAGACTATTTACCAGTGAAGCAAAGCTGCATGAATATTGGTCATTTGGATCATGGCAGTTCTATTTTTAACTCTTTAAGGGCAGATGACCTCACTGCTCTGCCCCTTAAAACAACAATCATCATCATAATCATCATTTTGAACTCCTCTGATCAAACATTCTTCCAACTGACCTGGAATGATTGGGTAGGAAGGGAGGACACCTATGTCAAACAAACAAACATACAAATAAAAAAGCAAATAAACAAATACACATACAAACAAATAATTAAATAAATTATTTAAAATAATACAAGCAAAATATAAAAAAAAAGTAGATGAAGAAACAGTCATTAAAAAGGGAATACAACGTCCATGACCTAAGGTAAAACAAAAACAAGTAGGCCTATATCGTCTCTCTTTGGTTTATTGGCCACTGGGGCTGATGATTTCATGTTTCATAAACCGCTCTAAAGGTTCTAGAAGGGAGTACCGAATTAGCACTACCCCCAAGAATTTTACTACCAATAATGCAAGTAATATTCAGTATAAATAACTAATTAATTGCACATCATAGCCAACAAATTTATTAAAAATCCCCCTACTATGTGCTGTGCAAGATCCAAACCAGTGATGTTCCAAGGTTCACATATTCTCTTTGACACTTGGCTGCAATCAGCTCTACTGCAGTACCTTAGATAGCCTTATTGTGGGTGGAGGGAGGGATTTTGCATGGGAAGCTTTCCTAGCACGCAAGAGGTCTGTGCGAGTGCATACACTACGTGCGAAAGTATCACTCCACGTGGCTTTATTCTGAAACTGTTAGGTACCATTGACGACAGAGTTCACCGACATACATCATCATTCAGATTGTAATTGAAAAAAAGTTTATTTTGCAAATGTGTAGAAGTCCTTACTGAAGGACTGCTCCAGGACAAAACAGAGTTACTCTAACCTGGAACAGTGAAATTTCAGTAAAAAAACAAATCCTTGGAACTTTTAACCATGCGTATGTAATGAAAGGGTGATACATTTTGTGCTAATAAGGATAGAATGGGTTTTCTCTTAAAATAAATATAGGTAATATGTTTGTTCAAGTAAAATACCGTATACAAGACGGTTGTCCTACTTTAACAAGGATAGCTGACCTAAATGCACCACACCTTAAAATAACTATCACAATCACCACCTCAGTTCAAAAGACAATGTACAACTACAGTCACTTAGCATAGTTGTACATCTCTGGCATTTTTAAATTTTATGTAACACCATAGCAATTCAAGATTGCAAGTGGTGAGTCCCTGAGGATTACAACTGCCACTGGCCCTTAATTGCAAAACTAGTACATGATTGACCCAAGCTAAAGTTATTGAATATTAAGCACATGAAATCAATCATCCATTTACAGTTCCTGTTTCCCGGGTATTGATCAGTCTAAATCAGTGGTTCTTAACCGGTGGTCCGCGAGTGCCTCGGGAATGGTCCGCGGGAGAAGAAGGTCCACCAGCTCATATAAGAAAGTGGCCAATAAATGGAGATTTTGAAAACGATGGGCGTTGAACAAGAACCGTCCAAATGTATTCACGGCGATGACTATCAGGTTTTGAATTGAAATATCTTTAAAATAAATGTTATTGAGGAAAGGTTACAACTGATAAGGTGTATTGGGAGAGGGGTCCGTAAATGATTCAATTTCAGGATGAGTGGTCCACAGACTTCTATGGGTTCAGAACCACTGGTGTAAATCAAGACCACAAAGATGATAAACTGGAACAAATTTAACCTTTTCACTCCCAAGTATCTTTCCTACTTATGCATGCCCCAACCCGGGTTGGAGGTTGGGGTTTCTAGGCAGTGAAGCAAGTGGTGAGTCCCTGAGGATTAGGATGATGTGGTGATAATTGGGGGGGCCTAACTACACTTATATTGATATTTCCTGAACCCATGGTCGGATTTTGACATGTGACATGTCGTAGGACTCGGGGTGACGCCCCCTTTCCTATGGATGACCTTTTCCACCCTAAAATAAAAACTACCCTTACCCGGGGGTGAAATAACTTAGTGATTTTTTTCATGCAGACGCACTTGGGGCTTTTGTAATAGGGCGGGCTTTCGAAATGATTAGACGAGTAATTTTTTTAAAATATTAATTAAAGAACCCAAAACTAATAGGTCATCGGATGGGGTGTCGTAGGACACGGGGTGAACCTTCTTTTTCTATGGACGACTTATTTCCACCCCAAAATAAAAACTACCCTTGCCTGAGGGTGAAATAGTGACTAAACTCGGGATCGGGAGAGAGCGGGATATTTGAAATACGAGCTAACTCGTGGTTGGGACAGCGGAAGACACTCGGATGTCCGAGTTAACTCGGGCTTGGGAGTGAAAAAGTTAACGAGACTTAACGAATTCTGAAATTACTGTCTTCATCAACATATTGTGCCCCAAGTGCAAACCTAAGTGTAACCTATGTAATTTTGTGCCATGTCATTGGTGGGTCAAACATGAAACATGACCACATTGTAACACCTCCACCCCCCACAACTTCCAGTAGACAGTGTTCACCAGATATTTACCATATCCACACCCTACCATCACATCAAAACACCACGTATTCTGTGATTCATCACTCTGCACAACAACTTTCCACTGTTCTAAATCCATGCAAGGCAGCATTTGGCAATGTGTGGCTTATGGGCAGCTGCTTGGCCATGGTAACCAAGTTTCCACTTCTTGCAATAAACAGTCATGATGCTAGAAGTAGACCCAGATGCAGTGTGGAATTCCTGTGTGATGGTGGCAGTGGAGGATTGTCGAGTATTCCATGATTTGACAGTCCCTGGGTGTCAAAATGGGTGGTCATCCTGTATGTTGTTCAGTTGTACATGTCGTATGTTTCCTCTTTACTATCACTTCCGTCACTGTGGACCTAGCAATGTTAGAGGGTACAAATATCGCTCACAGATGCCTTATATCTCCTCACCACATTGAAAGTCTGGCTTCCACAGTACATCCCATTCTGTTACCTCTCATTTTATGCAGCCTAATGCGACAACTGGCTATACGTTCCATGGAGTAGATGACGGTACTGTGTCGCCCTCTAGGGGAAACTCACATTTTGAACTCGCATCTGAATATTTCTGATCACATAGTGTTATCAGCAGTTTTGTCTGCCATTAAAGAATACAGTTCAACTCCTGTATTATCAATCGTCAACAGTATATGTCGAGTAGCTATATGAATTCAAAACAAAAAGATTCATACTATGTTTCTGATGGGTTTTTTAAAGATGGTATATTGGCTTTCACGACCAGTGAATTAAAACTCAGCAATTTTTCTAGGTTTGTGCCGTGTCTTGTGAGGGGTTACGCCTAGGAACACCACACAAGACATGGCACAAACCTCGAAAAATTGCTGAGTTTTATTATTATTTTTATTAATCTTGATTGTCACATTGGACCACTTGAGTCGTTCCACAATCACTTCTTCTTTGAAGGAAGTACTGCTTGGTTCATGCGCTCTTTCCAGTACTTTTGCATTCTTTCAGATCGGGATTTTCTCAACTCATCTGAAATCTCCATAGGCTTTCTATGTGTCATTTCTGCAGAAAATTTGTGAATTTTAAGAATGGCTGAGTTTTATTGTTTTTAACTTTAACTTACCAACAATGTCTAAATTTAACTTAAAAAATAGTTAATTCTATGATATCCATCAGAAGGAGAGCCAATCACAGGCCAGCACCACAGGGTGAATGGAAGGGACAGTAAATACAGGTGTGTGTGTCAAAATGAATTCAAAACAACTTGAAGCATTCTAGATCCAGCCATTTCATTGTGTTCCTATTGAATTGAAGAGAGATAAGAAACTGAAATAATAAATGAAAAAAAAAAGGGCTGATTTAATATTTGCACTACAGCTTATTTAGACTTTTCACTAGATGAGGCATACATTAACCATGCGACCAAGTTGCCAGCAATGTTTGAAGATGGAAGTCAGCGAAGAGGAACATCATATCATGAAAATTTGTCTTTCTCTGCAGCAAAAATACGAGAGTTGTGTGTTGTGTAGGGTTATGTGAAAAAAAAAAATGAGTGACTGGGCTTTGCCACATCAAATGATGCCAAAATGGATTGAGATATCCTGAGAAGGGTACAAACAGCTAACTGGCTGTTCTGTAGTTGCTCCAACAGATGTTTTAGGTGCAGTGATTGAACAATGGTTACAACGCTCAACGCTCTTAATCCTAGAAGTAAACTTGAATGATAGAAGAACTAGGGTGGGAATCTCTGGAATATAGAAGGATGAAATCCAGACTATACGCTTTGTTTAATACTTACACTAGGTAATCGGCCAGCATGGGGAGAAACTAAGAAAACGTCTGGGAAATCCCACCTACCTGAGCAGGGCAGATCATCCTCATAAAGTTAATGGTGACCGCAGCATACAAATTATGGCAAATATTCTTTCATTAATCGTGGTCTTAGAGCCTTTCCCCAAACATCTTGATGTGTTTAAGAGAAGACTGAAATTTTGTTTATATTAGACTACTGTATATTATGATGTAATTACTATAGCTCCCAATTCGAGACTTGTGTATATTGGGTTTGATATTATTGTTGATAATTTTCTGGAAGTGTACAATTTGCCACCGGGGAATTACTTCTATTTGTAACTAAAGAAAATGAATGAAAATTAATAAATGCTGTTGTGAAAACCTAATTCTTGGAAAGTACATGAATTTTTCAACTTGTACAGTTTCCTTTCATTTCCACTACTCTTACTGGGTTCTTAAATGCTTTTGTCAGTGGTTGAATTAAATTGTTGACAGTGAAAATGAAACTAAGTACAGTATAACAGTGCGAGAAATCTCGCATGTGTTAAACCACCTTTACCATTATGCTGGCTCGACACAACAGAATTCTGGCAGGGGCCATGGGCTTGTTTACTGTTTAAAAGAACTTTACCAACAAATATATTTCAGTTGACTTTTGAAGAAATGTAAGATTTTTCCTGTACTATCGAGATGATTTGGAAAGGGAAAAAAAAGATTGTAGGATTACTTGACCGTGAATCTTGTGATTATGAGCCACGGGACCTCCTTTTTATGTGGAATCCGAACCACAGGACATGGCATATCACTTAAAATATCTCATATGCATTGACCGGGAAACAAGGGGGATGATTTGGAAGACTCCCTTTGGTGTAAGAGCTGAGTTTTTTGAAACCTACACCTTAGTATTTTATATATATGGTTTTATTCTGTACCCAATTCTAATGTCCTATTAATGAAATAACGCTTTAGACCTTGATCATGCTTGGATACTAGCCTACTGCCGACCAAAATATTATGTGTACTCGAGTTTGAAGGTTGTTTGTGAAGTAACCAATAGACCTACATAAAATCCAATCACATCATCATTTTCGTCGTTCTATTCTACGCTAGTTCATGTAGGTTTGGAATTTTTAATTTATATTTTAATATTTTTTATCCCAGTTGGAACACAAAACGTGCCCGTTTTTAAGCGTGTTTCAACCATGCGTCACATTTAAGAATTATTATCTCACGAACCACCGGGTGAGTTAGCCGTGGTCGTTACGGCATGACTGCTGGCAGTCGCTCACATCCGGGAGGCGAGGAGGTTCGAATCCCCCCGCCGGCAACCTTGAAGATGGTCTTCTGTGGTTTCCCATCTTCCTTCCAGGCAAATGCCGGGGTTGGTCCCTAACTATAGGCCACAGCCGCTACCTTCCAACTCCTAGTCCTTACATTCCAACTTCCCTCCCCAACGGTACTTGTAGCTCACCCATTGGGTGTCCGTCTCGAAGCAGCCACAAAACTGGCGAGCCGAACATGTCCTCGGACACTCCCGGCACTAAAAGCCATACGCTAAAAATTTAAAAAAAACTCACGATCCCATCTTCAGATCGAATCCAAATTTTAACACAATATACATTGGAATGTTGTATGACTGGTTTATTAATTTTAAAATTTTGTGTGTCCAAGAAACAAAGTTGTTATCATTTTTGTAAGGTAACTTTTTCTCGGCTAGGGGTGGTTTGAAAATGTAGTTCTTGGTCGCGTTGTAATCCTTATACATCAAAAAGGTATGCTGTATGATTGTGAAATACGTAAATTAATTCACTTATTTTATATCGGTTTGTATTTGTACGGGGAATTAAGACATGGTTCACCAGTTAGCGGCTCCGGTGAAAGCTGTACAGCGTTGCCAAGATGGGCTCCATGACGCGTTATGGCGCGCCTCGCTCGGAAGTGGTGGCCTCCATATCAGGAACGCTGTACAGCATTTCCCGGAACGGCTAGCTGGTGAACCATGTCTTAATTCCCCGTACAAATACAAACCGATATAAAATAAGTGAATTAATTTACGTATTTCACAATCATACAGCATACCTTTTTGATGTATAAGGATTACAACGCAACCAAGAACTACATTTTCCAACGACCCTGAGCCGAGAAAAAGTTACCTTACAAAAATGATAACAACTTTCGTTCTTGAACATATAAAAATTTGAAATCAATAAACCAGTTATACAACATTCCAATGTATATTGTGTTAAAATTTGGATTCGAACTGATGACGGGTTTGTGAGATAATAATTCTTAAATGTGACGCATGGTTGAAATACGCTTAGAAACGGGCACTTTTTGTGTTTCAACTGCGATAAAAAATATTAAAATATAAATTAAAAATTCCAAACCTACAATAACTAACATAAAATAGAATGACGAAAATGATTATGTTATTGGATTTTATGTAGGTCTATTGGTTACTTCACAAACAACCTTCAAACTCGAGTGCACATAATATTTTGGTCGACAGTAGTACAAAATTTCCCCTGTCACCCTTATATTCCTCTCCTGACCCACGCCAAATGAGTAGTGGTATTCAAAGGTACAGCCAATGTACTTTTACAGTACTTATGTCTTCAGGAGTTCTAATTTTATAGTTCATTTGACAGGGTAAAAACAAGATGTTCAGTAAAGAACATATAGCCTACTTTCTCCTAAATGCATGGGTATTGTTATAACTCTTTGTCCTTTTCAAGGAGTATGATTGAATGTTGGTTGTAGGAGCTTGTTGAAATACAACGTGCTATAGGGATATTAAACATGAATATGAGGTGCCCTTTGCTAGTGCTACCTCTGTACCAAATTTCGTTCAATTCGGTTTCACCGTGTTTGAATTGATAGGGGGAATCGATTTGCACACATACTTGGCCACCATCTGCAAACTATTGGGCTGATGTTCTTGCAGTTTGGTCAGAATATGTTTCCCACATAAAGATATGGTGTTGCAAAATTAGGTAGAGACTAGTTTATTAGGTTGGTCGTAATTACATTTTAGCTTTTAACATTTGGGTGGCCGCGATTACGTTTCCATCAAGATAGCGGTGATATAAAACATGACACTGAGGTGCCCTTTGCTAGTGCTACCTCTATACCAAATTTCGTTCCATTTGGTTTCAGCGTGTTTGAATTAATAGGGGGAATCGATTCTGACACAAAGATGGCCGCCATCCGCAAACTATTAGGCGAATTACCTATTAGATTGGTCAAATGATGCTCCCTCCATAAAGGTATGTAGTTGCAAAATTTGGTAGAGATCGGATGATTAGGTTAATCGTAATTTGATTTAAGCTTTGAACATTCGTGTGGCCGCCATTACGTTTCAGTCAAGATGGCGGCGATATAATACATGACACTGAGGTGCCCTTTGCTAGTACTACCTCTGTACCAAATTTCGTTCCATTCGGTTCCACCGTGTTCGAATTAATAGGGGGAATCAATTTTGACATAAAGATGGACGCCATCCGCAAACTATCAGGTGAATGACCTATTAGATTGGTCAAAGGATGCTCCCTCCATAAAGGTATGTAGTTGCAAAATTTGGTAGAGATCGGATGATTAGGATAATCGTAATTTGATTTAAGCTTTGAACATTTGTGTGGCCGCCATTACGTTTCCGTCAAGATGGCGGCGATATAAAACATGACACTGAGGTGCCTTTTGTTAGTACTACCTCTCTACCAAATTTCGTTCCATTCGGTTGCACCGTGTTCGAATTAATAGGGGGAATCGATTTTCACACAAAGATGGCCGCCATCCGCAAACTATTACGCTGATGACCTATTGGTTTGGTCAAAGGATGCTCCTCCCATAAAGGTATGTCGTTGCAAAATTTGGTAGAGATCGGATGATTAGGTTAGTCGTAATTTGATTTAAGCTTTGAACATTTGTGTGGCCGCCATTACGTTTCCGTCAAGATGGCGGCGATATAAAACATGACACTGAGGTGTCCTTTGCTAGTGCTACCTTTGTACCAAATTTCGTTCAATTCGCATTCACCGTTTTCGAATTGATAGGGGGGGACAGATATTCAGAGTACACACACTCACACACACACACACAGACACACACACACACAGACTCACACACACACATACACACACACAGACAGACACACTTTTTTCGCCCTGTGTTGATCTCATAAGTCTACTTTCATTTTTTGCAAAAATCGAAAGTAGGCTAATAGTTGTCATAATGTAATGTAAATAGTTATGTCCATAGCGAGATACCAGATCACTTCAATGAGGATTGGCCAGAAAATTAAAATAATGTATCTTTTAAGCCAGTGAGCAGCTGAGTACTCGCCGCCTTGCGTGAGTAAACCTGCAGCATGGAATACAGCTCTGGTGTGGGGGCTGCCGTCACTGTGCGGTGGATACATCAAGACTGGCAGGAAGTGCATGGACTTGTGTTATGACCTTCGCCCAGTGACGTATTGCTATCACCCCCAGTCCCTCTCCAACCGTGATCCGAGCATTACTGCCGAGTACTCGCATGTACGCATACTCAAACTCGTGGATTTGGAACAGCCTGTTTTAAGCTCTTTTGGAAATATTTCATTCCAGTTACGGTACATTAAAAAAAAACTTTTAATGCAGGCCGTATTAGCACTAAATCCTTGAACTACATTTAAGAAAGATTGTTGTTGTTGAATATTTAGGGGCTTTGCAACATCGTGATTATGTAGCCCCGTGTACTTGGGTATGTGTAGAATTTGTCTGATAACCTGTGTCACTGTGATGTGTGTACTAGTGTGTGTATTTGGATAGAAAGCAGCCATGGTCTTAAGTTAGGTACCATCCTGGCACTTCCAGGATGACTGAGGAAGGAATCGAACTAGCTTCTCCTCAGTTTTGCCTCACGAGGCTAAGTGTACCCCGTTCCAGCCCTCAGACCAGAATTAAATTTCTTGGCAGAGCCAGAAAAAGAAGCCGGGCCTCCACGGTGACAGATTTAAGAAAGAATTTTCATTAGAAACTGCGTGGACAAGAAAGGACCCTGTTGTTGGGTATCAAGTTAATACTTTTTGGGCCTGTATGTAAGTAGTTATTTTTGCTTTTTTTCAGAGCAAAATATGTTTAGTATGGTATACACTTAGCCTAACTATCTGCTTTAAAGCAGGAACAAGTACAAAATAATATATTCTCTGTTAATATTCTTTTCACTTGTGAAGTTTTATTTTTTTAATAATGAAGTATTATCTAAATATCAATCCTAAGTAATTCCGAGTTGCAAATAGTTTGTTCTCTTTTGGATATACGGTATGTATTAATCAGGATCAACTACCAAAACCTCAACATTTTAGGCCTACTTAGAATGAGGAACTACTCCTACATTTAACACTTCCTTACTTCGAGTTTTAACTTAGGCTACATTAGGAATATTTTCCAACTAGACAATTATTAATTAAATGGAATGATTACGAGTTACCACAAAGGAAACATTAAGAACACAACACTTGATAGTATATTATGCAACGAGCCTATAATGGCAATAATTAAGACACGAGTATGTTTATAAATGTGAACGTGGCCAAAACAAAGTACATGCACCTAACATTTGTTGAAAGAAGAAGAAACTGTGATGATTTAATAGTAGACTCCTGCACATTTGAAAATATTATAAATTTTGAGTATTTGGGTTGTTGTTGGTTCCTTAGTTTAGGGGCTGCGACAACGTGGTCATGTAGCCCCGTGTACTTTGGGTGTGTGTAGAATCTGTCTGATAACCGGCGTTAATTGTGATGACTGTATTAGTGTGTGTGTATCTGTTTTTTTAAATTCAAGTAAGGACTGCAACTTTGAATTTTTCAAATAGTTCCTACTTTGGCCGCCAAACGCCACTGTCAACGACTACTAGGCCTAGTTCAGAACTTAGCTACTAGACCCCACCGCAGTCGGCTCTTGGCAACGAACATAGCAACCTAAGAGCGGAGTATTTGGGTGTTCTAGTTAATAATAAAAACAAAGTGAGTGAAGAAATAAACAGGAGGATTATTAAGGGAAACAGAGCCTATTTTGCCAATCTGAAACTCATTAAGTCACAATAAAACAAAACTCAAAATTTACAAGACCTTTATCTGACCAGTGTTAACTTATGGCTAGAAACATGGAATCTGTCGGTTCAGGATTGCAATAAACTTAGGTTGTTTGAGAGGAAAATAATATGGAGAATTTATGGTGCTGTATTGGATACAAGAGAATGGAGGATACAAACTAATAGAGAAATAGATGAAATCCTCAAAAGCGAAGACATTGTTCGATATATAAAATCACAAAGACTACAATGGCTGGGCCACATTGAAAGGATGGAAGACAAAAGGACACCAAAGATTATATATGAAGCAAGAATGGAAAGAAGACGAAGCTCTGGTAGACCAAGGAATCGATGGAAATATGAAGTGGAGGTGGACTTGCAAACAATGAATGCACGACCCTGGAGAACAGCTGTCCAAGATCAAGATCGATGGAAATCTGTGGTTGGGGAGGCCAAAGCTAACACCGGGCTGTAGTGCTTCGCTCCTTTTATAATTTCCATACGAGTGTCTTAATTACCATTATAGGCGAGTTGTGTATGACTGATTACGTTCGACGATAATTATAACTTTATTATATGTTATAACATAAATATTCATAAATATCTGTCGAGATTCTGTCAGTTGACTTCTTCTTGGGAATTGTGTGGGCTCAGCATTTGCTCTCTACCCAATAATGAATTCCAAAGCTTTGAAACATTGCTTATCCTGAAGTAGCACCAACAGATAGTGCACAAGTACTATATTGGATCATTTTGTTATTTTGGTCAAGTAACACAAATTAGGCTGTTACAAACGCTTTAAAATTAAAATGTATCGTATTATCAACTAGTTATTCAATTTCAATGCTTATAGAATGTCAATGGAAGGCAAATCAGTGGAGTCCCAAATAGACAGTCATGACATCTGGCGGAAATGTTTTGCATAAGAAATCCCTTTACTGAAAAGAGAGCTGGATTATAATTTCCGTGGAGCTAAAGTCATACGCATGCTTCCTCCTTGATGTTCTGGTGTGTTTATGTCAACAACAGCATTCACTAAAATTGTTGGCAAAATCTTACGAATGTAATGCTCTGTGTAGAAATTGGAGTTGCGGATATTAAGGTACAGTGCTATTAATTTTGCAATATTCCGCAGTTTGTTTATGCAAGCATTACGGACGGTGCACACTTTCCAAGTCGGTCTAGGCTAGGGTAGGATGGTGTGTTGCAAACTTCTGGACATAGATTCCTAAATTTCATAGTATTTTCTTGTTTCCGTAAAGGTTCGTGCTGATTTTGTCTTTGTGTTTGGGATTGTAACTACAATGGTTGATCCAATATAGGCTATATTGTCAACTTTCAAATCGTGTAATTCATGTCAGACATGTTGGATTTTAAGTGCATGTGCGAAGCTATCCTTACCTAATTGAACAATGAATGAAAATATTGAACTCTGATTGGTTGGAGAAACTGTATCATAATGAAAAGTAGTACTTTAATGACCCCCTCATTATGATACAGTTTTCTGACATAAAATATTTACATTTCGACATTGTCGAATATAAAAACTGTTATGCTGCAGGATTACCCTCTTGCATTTCTCAAAATGACGTGTCAAAAACTCACATAGAAGGTTTACATAGTTAATCATTATGTTTGAGTATTATGGATTACAACAATCACACAATTAATGTTGTAACTTTGGTAGTTTTATTCTTATTTAACAAGTACGTGGTTCTATATATGTAAGGTGCTGCCACCTGCCCTTTATGCTTCAGTTGTCTAAAAACCCACGCCATGTTAGCGCATATCCTCTTACAATTAATATCAAGGGATCTGAAAAACATGTGTTTTGCTTTCCATGTACAAAATTGTAGTTTAGTAATACTTATGATCCAAGTCATTTTGACAGAATATTAAATTGAAATGCTGTTGATTTTACAACCCTTTTAACTATGGCAGCTTTTAGATATGCCGGGGTACTGAAATTTTGCCCCAAAGGGGATCTTTAACATGCCTGTGAATACACAGACACGGCTCCCTCACATTTTAAATTGAAAGAATTAGAGAGTATATTAATATTTTTATTATAAAAATGCCTTTTTAAATCTTAATATTTGTACACATCTAGAAGATATATTTACCTTTTATATTGTCAGGAGACCAGGATTACAAAATACTGTGCTCTCTGTTAATTGTATTTAAAATGAACAATGGAATAGTTGTGAATATGTGTAAACATATAGCACATGTAGGCTATATATAGTACTGTAGTATGTCTGTGTATCATTTGCACCAATGATACAGAATAAGATTTTGATAAACTAATATGGTACTGCATGCAGAGAACGTGACAAATGGAAGGTAGATAGAAGAATCCAATTGAAATCTAGTAGAGGAAGACTAGTCTTCAAGATTGTTTAATGAAATTTAACTTAATATTGATAATAAAATATTAAAGTAAACTAAAGAAATATAGAGTCTTAAAGAAACATGATGTGTGTTGAAGTCAAGTTTAAATTTCAGTGTTAAAATGCTACACCCTACATCAGTTCTTCCCTCAGTGACTAAGACAATAATCGACAGGACTACATAAGAAGTGGAACATAAAGACTCTTCCATCAACTAATAATTACACCAAAGCAAGACAAATAATGATTTATTTCAATAACATGTAGAGAATGGAAAAACCTGAACTGAATAATGAACGTTGGCCTTATGACAATAGGAATATAATATAGAATAACGCAACCATTTGAATCCTTTTTCCATTACTTTCCATGAAAAGTTTGGTCTAAGTGGATACAGTAATTAGCTTACCATATCACTAAAACAGGGGATCAAGGTTTTGAGGACAAACATTCTTACCATAATGGCAGTATTCCTTTTATTCACTTGAAAAATAAAGAAATCAGTCTCATTGCTAGTTATGAGAAGAACATAAAATTCATTCATGACATCAAAATTATTTTGTAACATATTCATTTATTTTAAATTACTTTCTTTTAAATATTTATTAGGACTTTTCAAAAATGAAAACTGCTATCTATGTTTGAAGCAGAAACAAACAGTAGTATAGTTCACATATTTCAAAAATATTTTCAGGTAAAACAGCATTGAACTTCTCATGTCTTTTAAGAGCTTGCATTAAAAGATCAAGTTCTTATCATACTGTAAGTGGAATTTACACTGCGCTTCTAACAAGAAATATGTTGCAGGTCCAGCAATATCACGTAGCAGAATATGGCAAGGATTTGATAATTTACACTGAAGCAACTTGCCATAAAGTAGCTGAAAGGTTCACAAAGAAACTCTATTCAATCACGTTTTTCACAAATATATTATTTAGCTGCCATAAGCATGCTTAACCACTCACAACTGCTTCTTATAGTAGGTACAGTCAGACAAAAATAGAAACAAAAATCTGTCCTTAGGAATATTGTGACAGTTATTTCTTTAATGAATATAGGGTTTAAACTCATGTCTGATTTTTAATATATCACAATGTAAACCCATGATCAAGAGTTTACATGCTCAAGATCACATTGCCAATATTCATTGATTTGGCATTTTTCTAGTCAACACTATTGTTTAAAATTACTAACGATAAGACTTTTATCATACAAATGAAGCCACAAATTGTAAAATACATATTTAAAATACAACCAGAATATTTTAAAGTAACAAATAGACATCAGATTTATGTATATTACAAGTGTGATAACTAAAAATGTAGGAAAATACACGTATTTAAAAAACAGTCCAATGAGCTAGCTAGTTAAATAGTCATCAAAACCAAAACTGACTTTGAGCAAATTCACATCAAACCGAACAGATATTGGCTAATCTTAATGCATCAGTAAAATAAATATATTCTGGTAACTTGTATTGAGACAAAACACTGACACTAGCCTAATTTGAGGGTGCTGAACAAGAATCTGGCAATTGATATTGGAATATGACTCTACCTTTCAAAATGTTAAAAGTAAAAATAAATTTTCTCTGCTTTATAAGATGATATATTTGCTTTCTTTCTGCTGCTCATTGTGCCAATCAAGGAATTCTCCTACCAGCCTCTCATATTTTGGATTCGAGAGAGCCTACAGACTATGTCAAGAATTTCTATTCTTGACTAGTTACTTCCTTAAGTAAAACTTACTTGAAGAAAGAAAACACGGATGATAAATTTTCCCATTGTATTGAATCTGCACATCAACCTGTCCTTCACAGTGAAGATTTTCCAATTCTTAGTCACAAGAATCATATTCACTTGAAACCAGATCCATAAACATCCATAGATCCATATTTTATTCCAGTAACAAATGAACAAAAACCTCATTTAAAATAATAATTCACCTAACATGTGATCTTGAACTACCGATACTTAAAAAAAAAAAAAAGAGCTGCTGGGCTCCGGGTTTGAGAAATGGTAGCGCCTGGAAACAACTTTTCAGCGAGTATGCTCTGTTTTCATCACCATTTAGATTCATCTTTCAAAATGAATGGAGACTCTTCATCAATTCCTTGAAGACTAGCTCCTGTACACAAGTAGCCTATATTATATTACCTGAGTGGATCCCCGGAGAGTATGTGAGTTAAGGTGGCAACGTAAGCACATTGCCTGGAAATACTGTACATGTACAGTCTGGTTCAGTTCAGTTCAGTTGCCAACTGGGTCATGTAACTTATAATGTGCTAGTGATGGAGTATAAAGGAAACATCGTTATTCATGAACAAGCTTGGTGTGTAATTTCCAAAGTTATTAAGTTTTGTGATTGAGAGAATATAGGAAGATACCTGCTACAAATGCTACCAAATGTGCTATTACCTGTACCGGCTGCAGTAAGAAAACAGTATGTAAGATAAAAGAAGGAGGGCCAACTTGAAGAAAGTGAAATGAACAAAAGTGTCACTTTGCAGAAAGGGCAAACTACCAGAAAATAGATTATACTGGGCAATAAGTGATCTCAAAGGTTATTAGCTATTGTGTGCTTGCTCTACTCGAAGCAAACACGTTGATGCTATCTGTATGTGCGGTGAGCAATCAACAATGTGTTCTAACCTACATACATCGTTTACGAAATCATTATCTATTTTCCTTTCTTCAACAACAGGAAAACAATGTTATGAGTGGTAACTTAACCCGACAAAGATAAACCATGCTGTAAAGAAATTATAACCAATACATGATACAACATATTACAGGCAAGTTACCCTTTCATACACATAATAAACCTTGTCAACATGCACAAATTACGCACGGGCCTGCTGGTAGCATTAAATATTCAGTGTTTCTAATCTGTGTTTTATATGCAAGAACTAACAGAACAGAGTAAGTAAAAGTAAAAACTCGTCCAGGATTACATTGTGTGTCAATTTTAAAATCACTTTCAGTAGACTAAACTGCCATTGTGCAAATGAATGTGAATAATCATCATTACTTGAGTGATATGAATTGAGAGCTCCCTGCCTTATTTTACAACCAATTAAGCACTGGTGATAAAGTGTTGTAGGAACAGATATCCAAAGTAAGATTTTAATAGAATTTACACATAGCTACCTTTAAACAGGCCTTGGCCACACTGAATTGCAACACTGCTTCGCTAGCATCATACGTCCGGGTCCGGCCATGCGCCTAGGGCAGAGTAGACATTGTTGTCTCTCAATATTCTACTTTGAAATCGGGCAATTGGAAAGCTCCGTCATTCATATTTGTCATTTCCAGCAGGCATTCTTATTCTGACATCATACGAAACAGAAATAGACGAAGGTAACTTCCTCATGCAATAAATCGCTATCTATGTTTTAGTAACTATTTAGTACGCCCATATCAATGATTTATGTGTATCTGTTTTACATACACTGCTTAAATGCCAACGAAGACATGAGAAAGGTAGCTATCGTAGATCATGGTCGATCGAAAGTAGGCCAACTGATTATTGACGAGAATAAGGACTCCGCTAGTATCAACGTACGATTGTTGTTTCAACACATTTATATTTTCACAAGTGTATGAAGCTTAAAAATCAAAATGCATGAAGCTTTGGAACAATACAGAAGAGCAACCATGTGTGATAAAATTCGAGAGCTTACTATCATTTAATATTATAGAATAACGACGTTGTGTTAGGAGCTGTACTTACGTTTCCCAGATAATTAGCCTTCGCTCTCGGGTCTACCTACCTTAAACACTATTGATAAAACAGCGAGCGATAAAAGAATATATCCAATTTTATGCGGACTCGCACGTTCAGCACCATTCATCACCATGCTTACTGCTCGCCACACACAAGACATGAATGCGGCGTTGCCGGTCTGCTATGGGCAAGGCCTGGTTATAGAAAGCCATGATTTACCCCAAAAAGAAAGAAAAAAAAAAAAAGGCCTGATCAGCAGCATTGACACAGCTCGATAAGCAATGGCCAAAGTCATGATGACTGTGATTTACTGCTTTACCCAGTCACATTCAAATGTCTTCGCAGGATTGCTGTTTGATTCATTTCAATGTTTGGTTGCATGCATTCGTGATTTTCAAGGTGAAACAAAATAAATCCCCCAAAGAATATTTTCCACTTTACTTACAATTTTGAAAGGAAAATCTATGTTTATATAGTATTTTGTTTTCTAGAGCATCAACAGTAACATGAGTTAAGATATATTTTTAATGTGCAACTATCATTTGAAGAAATTTTTAAGAATGGAGTAATATTAGTGAAATGTATTTTCATTTGAAGAAAAGTCTCATTTTACAACCTTACACCAGGTGCAGGAATTTAACCCTAAAAGGCTATTTATAATGTGTCAGTAAATCCACTGGAGTTGGAAGAACCAAGATGAACCTGCAGAAATGGGGTTTTTCGAGTGACTCCTTTGTGAACGTGGGGAACTACAGACAATCCAACGTCTTTACCAGTGCCCACTATGTCCAGCAACATGCACAATGGAAGATTTAACACTTGCCAACCCGAATGCTAGTGACGTCGCCCGTTAATGGACAAAGAACATTTAATTTGGTTGCGGGCTACCTGGCAGTCAGATGTTTGTGTGTTGTTCAACTGACTTGTATGTTGATGTCCTCACTTAATATTAGATTTAGAATAGTTTGCCGAGTACTTTGTGTCTTTATTAATTATCATCATTATTTTTTATTTGTATTTGATTCTCACTGTTTACCATTTGTGACATATATTTGTGATTGGTGCTCCTGATACTAATAAAGAAAGTAAATCCACTGACACCAGCCTGTTGTATTTTAGCACCCTCAAAATGCTGAGATTTGATCTTGCAGCCTTGGATATAATAGGCGATCCAGCTTTGAAAAATAGATGAATCCAATTAACTGTGTACGGTACAGTATACAGCCTTCTGGTCATCTACAGTATGTATCAACAAATCAGTATGAAAATACCAGAAGTAGATTGAAAAAGGACAGAAACAGAATAAAAGGACAAATACAACAACAGACGAATGGGGCTGAAGTAAGACATGAGGAGGTAGAAGGACAATTTTTACAACCAGTTATACTGTTATTGAGTTAGTCCTTTTTCTCTGTGAGTGCTCCTAATCTCCTTTTCCTGTTAACTCAGGAAAGATATCAGCACATGAGCAAAGGAACTTGCATTTCAACCAACAAATTATGAATAAAATGCTATTCTCTAATTTGCAACTACTTTTGACATCAACTCCAGACATTAGTTTAAATACTCATACAAAGTGGGTGACTACCTTCCCAATCCCACCTCCAAATATTTTGATCTAAACATTTAAAAAAATAAAATCAGTAGCCTTTGGGAAACCAAACAAATAGGGAGATATTTTTCATTAACTAGAATGTATACAGAAACACCTTCCTTGGTGAATGAGAGTGTGTCTTTTAAGCCCAAGATCACGGATTTGATTCTCAGTCAAGGAAGTTTGATTTTTGAAGGGTTGAAAAAAAAATCATGGCTCTCCAAGAGTTGTATGATATTGGCTTGCTAAAAGCCACACACTTGGAGACATGAAAAATAAATCTCCGCCATGGGTCGCCTGCATGAAGTTTCAGTATTTCTGCTAGATGATAATTGATACAACAGCACTTTGGTTCCTAGATCACCAACATGGTGTCACCTCTTAAGATCTAAACTAGCTATTCTAGGCCGTAGTATTATTAACATTTTTATATAAGAAAAGAGTTTTTGAATATTGAGATACAGCAAGGTCACATTCTGCCAGTTTTTAATTGGAATGGCTAATAGAAAACTACTGTATACGTTCAGAAAAAGAATTACTCAGCATGTAGGCCAACCACAAATCGATTTTTTTTTTAAATATCAATCCTAATAAGATTTCCCACCCTTTAGTTTAGCAATATCTTCATTTATATACAATAATAAATACAGTATAAGAATAATTAATATCTTAATTGACAATGAGGAAAATAAAATAGTTTGAATCATGAGCGCCGAGTGCTTACAATCCGAATGCTAGCTATGTTATTGGGCCATGGGTAGAATACGATTATTGTTCTGGTCCTATCAGCCCCATAGATTGTGCGTCTGCTTCATGCCGACATATTAAAATACACAGGGGTAAGTTATATAAGTTAACCATCATAACATTGTCAATTTACTTTCCAAATGAGTTTAACTGTAAGTACATTTCAGTCTGCAAATGAAATGTTTGTTGCAACTAAAAAACTAACATAAGAAAATGAGGCTTATTGCTTGTTATCTTATAGGTATATTCAAATTTGATGGGAACAGGTCAATTTGCATAAACGAATGTTAACTTTTAGTCACAGAGGATTTTGCTATCTCTGTTCATAACTTATGCTTCATGTTATTTGAGAGTAGTGACACACAGAGGAGTTAATGAAATCAACTATGTGCATATTGTGCCAATATTATACTCTCAATTGATAAGTTTAGAACAACATCATTGAAAATACCCTCTTGGGTAAATATTTCCTTCGGCTAATTAATTTATTCACTGAATGAGTGATTTAAAATCAAATATTCCACGTAATGTCAACCTTAAATATTAACACACAAGGTAGTTCAGCTCTTTAAATGCTTACATGCATGAAAAGCTGATGTCATGACTGGCTTGCCGAGAGGTATACCGTGTATAATTTATGTTTCTTTCTTTATGACAGTACAATATCATTACTTAAATCATATGAATGCTTGTTAATGAAAGAAGCGCACTGCACATAAATCTGATGTCTACTTTTAATAAAGGGAAATGTGAAAAGACAAGAATGAATGGAGAGAATGATGACACTAGCATGTACGTCCTACATAGATGTAAGGAACAATAAATTACAGTGTAAAAAAAAGTCATCATTAATTGTTCCAAATCTAAAGCACACAGACTGGGAAGTTAAAGATGGTAACCATTCTGTTATATATAAGAAAGGCTTCAGTCACTATGTACAATTGCTTGGAAATTATTATTATTATTATTATTATTACTGCACTTCAAACACTGAATATGTACGTATACATCATTTTATGATTTTAATTCCAGACACGCGCACAGCAAAAAATTCAATATATTTTTAAAATTCAAGAATATTTTATATTTACCGGTAATATGGTAGGATCCATTTATTCATATTTACATGATACTTAAAAGTAAATGGGAAGAAAGAGAAAAGATAATGAAGAAGGAAAGAAAAAGGGAAGAAAAGAAAAAAATGGTGTGTAATTCGATGTCCTCCTGAAGTCATGGAAGCCCAAACTTATTAAAGAACTGCACATCGGACATGAAACAATGTGGCAGAGTTTACACTAGATAATATGCATAGAGATATGACTTAAAGGATAGCAAACATAGGAAATGACAGCAGAGAATAAAAAATTAAATATTTTTATACAGCCAGTGGAAAAGAAGGGAAGAAAAAACAGTAAAAGAAAATAAACTAATAGGCCTATAAGAAAATCTATAAGACTAAAATAACAGGAAATAGAGCAGAGGTAACAGCATTAAACAAGAAGGCATTTAAAAGACTACCATAATTATCTTCATAAAACTGTAAGTCTTTCTATTAATACATATATGGTATGGTACTTTCACTATGAAGATTCTTATACTCTGTTGGATGACAAAGTCTATGTACTGCCATCTTCTCTTTCTCCTCTCTAACAAGTCAATCCTGAATAAAATTTCATTTTACAGGAACTTCTAACAACATAAATACATGTACAATAGTTCCGTCCCCAACACATGTTGTCTTGATTTAAATCCTTGAAGTCATATCTGCTCACGCTCAAAATTTAAAATGAACAATACTGTTTAACCAACTACTGAAGTCAGTCTCCATATAGCACAGCAAATACTCCCACAATATACAGGGCTTATACAAATGAAGGAAGAAAAGATAACGGGGAGATGGTCTGGTAATGTTTCTCTTGCACCAGCCAAAACATTCACTCAAGCTATGGAATAACATTTTTGAAGGCACTGAAATAATGGCAACGCACAGCACTAACACCATCGCTAGTTCCTGCACCATTAACAAGTCAACATACCCTGTGTCATGAGACCAACAACATCGAAATTGGTCCTCATTTAGCACCATTCCTGTTCACACCACTGGTGGATATTTCATCCAGTTTACAAACTTTATACTCAAACCATATCACATCATCGTGTTCACACTTCTGTTCCATCTTCCCCTTCATCTTCATACAATGGATTTGACACAGAGTCAGTCGATTTTTTCTTGGGTTTTGGAGGTGGTTTAGGTGGTACCTTAACATTCCTTGCCCCCGATGTACCATTCACAGAGGGAGAGGATGCTGTCGATGCAGTCGATGCCCTCTTGTTGGGAATGTTTGCTAGTTCCTCTTCGAGAGCTTTGAGACTTGCACCTTCAGGTGCAATTCTAGCCCAACTGGCTCTCTGTCGAGCACTGTCTGGTTTATCTGGCTTGGAAGAGGCTTTCTGTGGAGTAGTAACTGGGAGAGGGCTGGGTGAAGGGCTAGAAGCAACACTGATGTTGGGAGTACTCCTCTGAACATTCCTTCCAGTATTAGCTCTAGGGAGAGCAGGTGAGGGCTGTTCCTCTATAGGTGCAATGGGAGCATAATAAGGTGGTAGTGTATTGCCCTGCATGGTAGGTGTAGGAGGAAGGGGACGCCCACGCATTCCAGGTGCTGGGGACTGCTCTGAACCAAGACTCTTGTTCAGAGACAGGACAGAACTGCCATCAGCTGTTGTTCGTGGGCCAAGATTATCATAGACAGGTTCTAGGCGGTAAGCGAGGGGATCTGTTACGAGTGTCGGGTTGGGAGCACTGCTCCAGCTGGGCACGCGTGGACGTCGCGGTATGGTGACGTAGCCTCGCGGAGGTGCTGCTGGAGCTGGAGAGAAAGGAGACTGTGACCGTGAGTAAGGTAAGGTGCCGAAGATGTGATGGAACGGTGGGCTCTGGAGAGGAGACTGTGGTCCATGCTGGGCAGGGAGACGTGTGTTGTCTGGGGCTGTAGAAGCTGTACTCCCTGCAGGAGATACCTGGCTTGCCCGTGAAGGGAACGACAGAAGATCCGGGGGTAAGGACTGAGCTGCATCAAGAGTTTCACGAGAGTGCTGAGGGATGGTCTCCAACGAATCTAGAGAGCGATCTTGCAGGAGATCCTCACTGTCTGCTACACTTGGACCAACTGGAAAAAAATTAAGAAGGTTATTCATTTTTTAATATGAAGTGTAAAGAATTAGTTTCAGTTGGGAGAGATGAATTGTAAATGATAATGCTGGAAGCTAAATAGAAATTATGACAGAACAGAAAGCTTGATCTTAATCGATTCAATCTGAAAGAAAGACACAAGTAGGAAGACAACCAGGCACTACAGCCTAACTGACCAATTATAATCTACTAATTACCTGTCTTACAAGCCTGAGACTATTATTCTTTGCTCTTAGCGAAGCAAATATTCAATTGAGAAGCTTTTCTTATGTGTGACACTAATAGGAGTTACGTTCAGCCGAATACAAATTATAAGAAGATATACTAAGTCAGTCGGGTCCACTCCCCTCTATCAGCTAACAGCATACCATCCCCAGAAAATCAGCAAGTTGAAAGTAAGACGGCAGGTTTGGTATTACGGCATCAAAAGGCAACCTTGACATATTCTGACAAATAAACTTAAGGTGAGGAATTCACTACGATTTATTTTGTATTTGTTGTCAAGAGTGTGTATCATTCCATGACTGACCACCAAAAGAAGTACATTTCTCATTGGTGTTAGGTCCAATTGCAAAAGATTCAACATACTGGTCATACCCCAAATTCCTAGATTAAGGTCAATAACAGGATCTACCAAGTGGAAACATATGACCTTGCAGTAGGCAGCAATAACAACATGAAGGACTTGTCCTCTGATCAACTAGAATGCTTGTCGATCAACTAGATCTACTAGAATGCATGTGATGCACATGCAGCTACATATAAGTTACTGTTTTCTTGTTTAATAAAATAATTGTATAGCTCATAAACTGGAGTTAGTGAAGCAGTGTGTAGGAGTATGCTTATGGGAAGAAAGAGTCAGGGTCAATTTTGGCAAGTGCACAGGATTTCACAGGCTGCTAACCAGTGGTTGAGCTGTGTGTCTGGCTCAGGACTGTATAGAAAGAAAGTATGGCTCTGGACTGTATAGAAAGAAAGTATATTGTGAAATGCAGTTTTCCCTTCTTACATAAAATGCTGGAAGTGTTCTGTTTGGTTTGCATGTACTGCTGACATCTGCGGACTGGCACCGATCATGAAAACCTGTGGTGAATATTTTGACTCTTTCTCAATTTGCAAAATATCTAGGGTGGCTGTTGGTATTAAGCAAGTTTAATCTTTACTGATACCACAAGATGCACCAAACTTAATTCACAGATGTCAGCAGTGCATACAAACTGATGGCGTTTCCAGTGCATTCTGTAAGAAGAGGAAGCCATACATTTAACCATTAAACAATCCCTCCATACTCCGCCCAGAGTCAGCTACGCACGGAACACAGTTGACCTACTGAGGGCTTGGCCGCAAATTAGCATCCTCTGAACACTTGTCAGATTTAATCTTGTATGGAAGTGGATTTGGTGATGCCGAGTTCCACCATTGGAAGTCTTTACATTCCCACCTAAGCCAACTAGATAACTGCTCTTGCATATCATTGGAAATGGACATGTAATAAATAGCTGAAGTACTGTAGTTAGAAACTGTATTTAAGTGCTTCTTAAAACACCAACAATTCAAAGAGGAATGTTTTCCATTTGTCAGACCTGGTAATAATAATAATAATAATAATAATAACAACAATAATGCTGAACGTGTAATCTACTGTTGTTAAGTTCATTGGAGAAAACATCTCTCTGCACATGTTTAAATGTGCTGTTAAGGAGATTAGGGAGAGAGCCTAGCAGTCTCTAGTAAGACCTTGATTGGAATATACTGCAGATGTGTGGGATCCATATCATACTTGAAAAATGAGTTAGAATGAGTGCAAAACAAGGTCACCAGTTAGTAATAGGGGACCGCAGGTGGACAAGTAGTGAGAGTGAAATGATCCAGAATTTGGTTTGGGAAAGTTTGGCTAATAAGACATTCTAGAGCAAGATAAGGGGAAAGTTTTAAGATTATAAGAGTGAGAATGCATGGGAAGATACTGTATTTGTGGGAGATTGGAAATGGTGGGGGTATATAGGGGGTAATTTGATTATTCTTGTAAACTTAAACCAACCCATTGGAATAGTAACCGGGACAAGTATTCCTTTGTTGGGAGAGGGAAAATAGAACAGAACAGTTGCTAGAAGATACTGTCTGACCTATGCCTCCAATTGTTTGAAGATTAAAGAGCTAGTCAAGCAGTGTCAACAAAACAAGATGATTTGTGGTTTGCAGTGCATTAATGTGTGTTGGATGAAAGGGGTTGGAATAGTATTATAATTCATTTCTTTCTACAGAGTATTTAACTCTCGTTCATTATCTATATTAACATAATTATTTTAAATTGAAGTTACATTGTAATTTTGTCACCAGGAACTGTTCCACACCCCTACCCCTATTTGCATGCGAGTCTATGAATATATTGATATGAAAGCATTCAAGTTATAGAAAAAAAACCAAGCTTGGAATAGATCTGAGGTAGATTAAATTCTCATTTTTTCTTCTTAATACAAAGGAAATCATATGTCTTCACCTAACAAAAAACTGAGTGGCCACAAGCAATTTTCATAAGTCATGGGATTGTCTGTAATTTGAGAAGCAAAGGCAAAATCAACACTCTGCCAGTGATGATATCATCATGGACAACCATGTGGTAATTGCTTAAAATTTGTTTTCTTAAATTGGCAATGGTAACAAAACTTCAATCGTTAGCAAAAGAAAAAAAAAATTGTCATCAGAAAGATATGCATAGTGCACTCAACTGGGTAAAAGTAACGAAAATGCAATTTCTCTTTTTTCAGCACAACAAGTCCAAGATTACGGTAACTTCAGTTACTTTAGTTATGCTAATCTAAGGGAAATAAATTTAAGATTAACGAAAGAAACTACAGTAACTAGTTTCCATCAAACTACGGAAACAGGTGTGTAAGATTATTACAAAAAATAAAATGCCATACGATGCTGCAATAAATAATTACAATGATACTGAAAACAAGCATCAAATTATTGTGTTGGAAGCCATTCTTCAGTGTTGCCTTAGTAAACAAAATTTAAATGCTTTTCTGTTGGTCAATACGACTGAAAAGCATTTATATTAAGCATCAAATAATGGTCATTTCTTATTGTTGTAAAGAGAGAGATGCCCTCATTTCATAAAATCAAAATATGGCAACCCTATCCTATATAATATCTGAGAATTCCATTATTTAGGTGTTTCAGATTGTGTCATGATGAATAAGTGCAAAAAATTATTTTTCTGTGTATTTGCACATTTATAAAATCAATGTCCAAAAGGTCGAGAAACCAGGCTTGAGGCTGGCGATATTTTCACCATACTGCCTTTGCATTGGAAAACATGACATCATTTAGACATATAGACAAATAAAATAAAATACTAGCAGATGTTTTTTGAACTAGTTGTGGTCTTCAACAGCATAATCTTAAGAAACGATTGATAATTGTAATAAGTATATTAGTTGAAGGGCATTCAATCAATGTGTAAATAGTAATATTGCTGTATTCTTTTAATATTGTGAACTTACTTTAGTGTTTGTAAATTATGTACCTCATGTACTTTTGTATATCATTTGCCACCATTGTCGACACCTTATTTCAAATAAAGTGATTTGATTTGATATTTAGTGGTGTTGATGAAGACCACAAATGGTCCAAACCAGAGTTTCCTAAACTGTGGTACGCGTACCACTGGTGGTACGCTCGTACTGCTGCAGTGGTACGCGGTGATGTTACGAAAAATTTAAAAAATACATCAGATACGTTAATTTAAAAATTACGAAAAATATAAAAATATAAAACATAAAATGTAAAAATATAAAAACATTGATATGTTGTCGGAGGACTTTAAGGCCAAAGTTAAGGAGCAGTTTTATGAATTGAATTGTGATTCAGAACTAAGGCAAACTTTTTCAAAAATGGCTCTTGTGAACTTTGGGGTTGAGAGGCGTGCTGACAAAGCAGTTAGATTTTTACTGCCTTTCACTACTTCGTACTTGTTTGAGACTGCATTTTCTTCATTTGTTTACCTCAAGAATAAATACTGGAATAGGCTCCTTACAGTGGAAAACGATCTTCGTTTGAGACTCAGCAAACTTAAGCCAGACATTCCCAAGTTGCCTTCTAATCTTCAAGCTCACCCTTCACGTTGAAGTTGTTAGTTGAACTTTGGTTTTTATGTTCAATTATTAAGAGTTATTTTATTAATATTATGTGTACAGTGTCATTCCTGAATGTTTGAATTGAATACTTATGGTAATAAATAATAAAAAAACTGGACCCACTTTTCATTATTTGAACTCTTAACAGTCTAACTCTAACAAACACAATTTACAATCCATCTTTTGGTCTACTACGTAGTGGTGGTGGGGGGTTATAGTTACTATATCTCCCAACCATTAGGTAGTACGCGAGAGATTCTCATCTCTTGAAGTGGTACACACACATAAAAGTTTGGGAAAAACTGGTCTAAACTAGTTCAATAAACATCTGCAAGTCAGTTATTTTATTGACTTTTGGTGGGTTACTTTTAATGTAATTGGTATTTAATTTAATTATTTGTCAATAAGGACCCAATTTAAATAGGACTAATTTTGTATCAATATACACAGACAAAGTTGCTAACAAATGGACTTCCAATTTTAATTGCTATGATGTTTAGTGAGCATGTCATGGCATTGCTCTTATATAGTGGCTGATGACTGCATTATATCGCTGGGGATTATCTTGCTCTGTGTAAAGATAAACAAATGTCCATGTCCAGCTGCAATCATGAAAACACACAGTCTACAGGTTACTTTTTCCTTATCATACACCTCTGTGAAATACTATATTCCAACTTTTTATTACCAAAGGTATATTGTAACGAAGGGAGATTTTCATAGACCAGGACTCGGAAGGGGGTGGGGGTGGGGGATTTACTGCCCAGGAAAAATCAGGTATGTTTTCTAGTAAAATAATAAAATTACTCCAAGAATACAGATCAAGGGAAGGGAAGAGAAATAGGAATTCAAAATGGGATGCACAGTTATAAGCTAAATTACTTCAAAATACAGTAGATAATACTTGCAGGCTCTGGTACCGTAAGTTGATTTTCTTTAATTTGGAAACACTTAATCCTGATATGCAGGATTTTAGCATGTGTGAAAAGCATTCTTATTCCTTGAAATATAAATTAATTAAACTGAACATGAAAACACTGTGGGGTGGGAAATTACCAGGAGTTAGGGAACTCTTCAATTACAATATGCATTTACAGTTATTAATTTTAATTGATGACAACATTGTTGCTTGAAAGTCAAAAATTGGGGTGAATCTTGTCACTACAGTCGACTCTCGATAATTTGACACTCGATAATTTGAATCTCTCAATAATTTGAAGTTTATTTCTCTGTCCCTTGAAAAACACTCAATAAATTGAAAAAATTCATTGTAATTTGGTCCCCTTGGTAATTTGAAGTTATAGGAATGGCATCTTGCTCTTTTCTTTTCAGAAATATTAACTTCAAAGTAGTTAACATTTGACATTGTTCCGTATTGACGAGATTATGAGAATAGATAAATAATTATCCTTATAATTCAGGTCCGCCTAGTCAATACTTTTATTAAACTGTAATCATAGATCACATATTTTATAATTACAAGTACATGTTTCGAGATCCTACATAAAATGATCTCTTCATCAGCTTACAAAGTGACAGGCCCAACATTCATGATAATTGCTCCATTTCAGGGATTATATTGAGTTTTTTACAATTTTTTAGGAAAGCAATATCTTTTATGATGCTGGCCAATTTTACTTTTAGATCTTTGAATGTATATCTAGCTTTTTTAGCTTTGATAGCTTGGCTTCCTTTAATGTTTTCAGAAATGTGAACTTCAAAGTCATTAACATCTTGCTCGCCGACATTCTGACATTCAATAATTTGAAGTCGGGCTTCCCTACTCTCTATAATTTGAAGTCAGTGATTACAGTACTGTATTGTTATCATGAACAGACCTGTCGTTTGTTTACATCAATAATGAGATGTATGAGTGAGTTCGCAGTCTTGAGTCCTCTTTGAAGCATTAAAGTGTGTTACAGTACAATGTTTGATTTGTGAAATTTTTAAGTATCAAAATGAGTTCCATAAGTGTCTTACCATAAGTGAAAAAAAAAAAAGAGCGCGTGATTCAAGCTGTGGAGGATCGACAATTAAAAAGAGATTTTGCCAAACAGTTCAGCATTTTACCATCGACGTTGTCGATGATTCAGAAAGACAAAGATCGCGTCACCAGTAGTGCCTTAAGTGGGAGTAGAAAAAGGCCACGTCAGGGTGAATTTGCCCTTCTTGAGGAGTGCTTGCTTAAGTGGATTTGTCAGTGTAGACTGTAGAGGAAATAAAAATCAGCAAGTACAGTAATAAAATCACTAAAATCAAACTCTTGTTCGAATTTTTCCCTCCCCTCCCTCTTGGTTAGTTGAACTCCTTTTATTTTGAACTCTCGGTAAATTGAACTTTTTCCTGGTCCCTCAAGTTTCAAATCATCGAGAGTCGACTGTATTTCATTCCATTGTTTACGAATCTATCACTTAAACTGTTGAAATATCTTAGAACAAAAAATTGACTGCTATTTTCCCATGTTGTGCAAAAATTTACCATCTGTTTTATCCCTCCTATGAATGAGGTAATGATGATGAACAATGGGTGAAAAGATTAATTCAATGCAAGGATTGTACTGGCTGAAGATCGAGTCATTAGAACAATTTGCTATATTTGAACAACACTGTTGATCTTCCTTTTGAACACAATAAAATGTATTTGTACTAGCCTTGAACATTAAGGTGTTTGAAACCATTATTTTTCAGTGTTGCCTTAATTAAACGTAGTTCGTACTTTCAGTCACATTAACCTTTACACTGCTACGCCCGAGATATCTCTGGTGCGGTAGAACGTCACGTCCTTGCTGCGCCCGAGATATCTCGTCGGCAACTTCATCTGAATAACATACTTTTAAAAATGTATTCAGCATGGAGGGGTTTGATGTCTTTCACAATATTAGCAGTGAAAAGGTTAATTACTTAGGCTTTCTAAGGACAATAAGGTCACTCATTAAGGTGATAACTATGAGTAGTCAACATTGCTCACAAGGGAACTGTTGATAAGCCCACATTGAACCACCACCTCATTTTCCTTTTCACACCAATAGTTGTCAATTGATAGGCTACTAACATGTGATATTTTAGCTGCAGTGTCTGTGGGAAGTAGCTTTAAAAAGAAAACTTAAATTTGCTGCCTTTATGCTGCGTGTGTAGCCTGATAAGCATGACAACTAGCTCGGACAGTCTGTATTCGTGGCAGCCAAGTCGGATCCACCAGACGTGTAGCCCTGTATATCGAAGTGTTACATGGTTACATATTATAGAATTACTGTATTTGTTCAGTCATGCTGACAAGGAGAAAATATGGAGCCCAGTTGAAAATTACTTCGAGGCAAATAGAATACGGTATGAGCAATTAATGATGTACAGATTAATGTCAAATCCTGTAATTCAATGGTTCAAGCCTGTACTCGCCATGCAGCTTATGTGTGTGACATATTTTCCCTGTCCAGAATGGAATATTGAAGTAATGATTTCATTTGTGTATATATCCTCCTTTTCATAAATGTTATTACAATGCACAGGTTGCCTAGGGGTGTCAACTAGGAAGACCTGCACCAAGCTTCTCCAGAGGCTACATGTTATTACATTAATCACTTGGCACAAAAAGGTGTAAGAAATTGTTCATAATAAGAATTAAACAAAAGTTTGGTGCTTTTCAGTCAGTCAACACGAATGTACCCAAAAGAGCTGGTTTATGCCCTAATCCTGAAAAAAATTACATGAGATTAATAAATACACTAGGATGACCAATTTCGATCAACAAGCGATCATCATCAGATCTTTTACACTTAGGCTGTAAAATCTATGTTTGAAAATACAGGTGAAAATATATACAATATGTACAATTATTTAGCTGCAGTATTGGTAATGCAACTTGTCAGTGTATGCTAGTTGTAGTATATAATATGATGTTAGGTGGAATGCTAAAATGGTGATAGAAATCTGGAATTTGTCTGTTTGGAGTGACTACCGGTATATGGTTGTAAAAGTCAACTATGGTTGTACTGTATAGTGGGAGCAATTACTTATCTGGTTGGATGTTTTCCGTTCTGTAGCTGCGAGCAGTATCAACTTCCCTCTTGGAGCAGTGACGGTCGATTAGTCGACAGATAAGTAATAGCTCGCACTATACAGTACATTTAAACACAAATTGTGCTAAATGTTCTGGCATAACTCAACAAAATGACAGTGTATTCGCCCCGGTGTGCGATTGGGCTCTTCAGTTGGTTAAAGCACACCTCACCAAGACACTGTCTAGTACACACTGGGAAGGCCATTGCAAGACGTATTTGATACATGTGTATCCACGTCACGAGCAAAGCCAGTGCACTATGGGAGTCGAAACTCCACTCCAAAGCAATTATAACCTTACCTTGGCATTGAATATATAATTTGAAAATTATCTATACAGTACAATCATAGTTGACTTTTACAACCAAATAGTCACTCCAAACAGACAAATTCCGGATTTCTATCACCATTTTAGCATTCCACCTAACATTACATATACCACAACTAGCATGCACTGACAAGTTGCATTACCAATCATCATCATCATCTTGAGCAGTTTCCGACCGCTGGTCGGGTCTGCTTGGAACATAAGCCTCTCCATCGTCATTCACTGTGTCCCAGCACACTCCTCTTTCCTCCACAATCTTCTTAACTCCTTTTGTCCATCTGTCCCTTGGTCTTCCCCTTGGCCTCCTCCCCTTCATTTCCATTCCAAACATCTTCTACGGTATCCTCTCTTCTTGCATCCTCCTCACATGTCCATACCACTGTAGCCTAGATCGCTCTATTCTATTTTGCAATGGTTCCTCTCTTACCATCTCTCTGACTCTCTCATTCCTTACTCTGTCCATTCTTGTCACTCCTACCCTACTCCTCTGGAACTTCATCTCCACTGCTCGTATTTTATTCTTGTCCCTTTCCTTCATCACCCATGTTTCTAAACCATATGTCAAAATTGGCACAAAGTAAGTCTTGTAGATGATTGCTTTACATTTTTGTGGTACATCTTTATTCCATATCATCCCCCTAATACTCTTGAAAAACCCATCTGCGCACCTTCCCCTTTCATTTATTACCATCCTATTGCCTCCCTTTTCTTCAATTATGCTTCCCAAGTACTTGAAGCATTCTACTTTCTGCAACTGCTGTCCTCCAAGTGTTATGCCCATATCCAGTCTGTTCTTCCTCCTAGTTGTGATGACTACTTCACTCTTTTGTGCTGAGAACTTCAAACCATATGATAACACTACCTTCTCCCACTCATCTAATTGCTCTTGTACTTCTTCCTCATCCTCTCCCCATACCAGGAGGTCATCAGCAAACAACATTGCCTTCATTTTCCTTTCCCCAATGTTATTTACCACTTTTCGTATGATTTCATCCATCACCACTATAAATAACAGGGGTGAGAGGGCACTTCCCTGTTTCAGACCACTCTCCAGTTGAACCCATTCCATTCTCTCTCTTCCCACCTTTACACAGCTTTTGCTTCCCTCTCCCATATTCATAATGGTGTTCTTGTAGCTGTCTTACAGCAAAGATGAGGTCAACTGTTGACCTTCCTGGCCTGAATCCATACTGTTCTTCCCTCAGCCCATCTTCAACTTCTGTCCAAATTCTTCTCTCCAGTACCTTCTCAAACATTTTGGCGCAGTGGCACATGAGTGTAATTCCCCTGTAGTTCTTGCATTCCTTCCTACTTCCCTTTTTAAATATGGGTATTATTATCCCTCTTTTCCAGTCCTCTGGTATTTCCTTCTCCCTCCATATCACTTTCATTACTCGAAAGAGCCACTGTGTTCGTATCACCCCTGCTGCTCTCACCATCTCCACACTCACTTCGTCTATTCCCGGTGCCTTTCCCCCCTTTCATCTTCTTTAATGCTTCCTCCACTTCTTTCCATGTCAATTTCTTCTCTGAAATGTCTTGATCACTGTCTGTTTCTTCCTCCACAATGTCCACTACGCTGGTTTTAGTTGTACATATTACATATATTTTCACCTGTATTTTCAAACTTAGATGTTACAGCCTAAGTGTCAAGGACCTGGTGTTGATCGCTTGACGATCGAAACTGGTCATCCTAGTGTATTTATTAATCTCATGTAATTTTTTTCAGGATTAGGGCATAACCCAGCTCTTTTGGGTAGATTCGTGTTGACCGACTCAAAAGCACCAAACTTTAGTTTACTAAGGCAACACTGAAAAATGGCTTCAAACTCCACAATAATAAGAATTGTTGTAGATTTACATTTATAGCCAACTTTTCACATTTTGCAAAAATGAGGAAAAAGTAGACTTATGAGATCGGGCAAATGTGTGTCTGTCTGGCTGTGTGTGTGTGTCCCCCCCCTATCAACTCCTAAACGGCTGCAGCAATCGAAACAAAATTTGGTAGGAGTAAAGATCTATACCTGAATATCTCAAGGCCATATTTGAAAATGATGTCAGTGCTACCAACTGCTGAAAAATCGAAATTGAAATTTGAACTCCATGTTGGATATCTTGGAAGGTATGAATAGGAGCTATTTCAAAATTGGCACACATA
The DNA here is from genome assembly GCA_946902985.2 of Meconema thalassinum. Classification (NCBI taxonomy): domain Eukaryota; kingdom Metazoa; phylum Arthropoda; class Insecta; order Orthoptera; family Tettigoniidae; genus Meconema; species Meconema thalassinum. Next base: position 225,017,354 of record OX336391.1, read on the forward strand.
TAGATAATAATATTGCAGTTTAATTTCCAGGAGGCCATACATCGCAGTGTTGCCAAAATGAATATAAGCCTGCTGATAGGTCCAAATTTTAAATGCATATAATTTCTACACTATCAATTGGATTTCAACCAAATTTCGTATGTGCTATGTGTACATAAACAGATATGACTGAACATATTCTTAAGATCCACCAGGGCTGCCAACTGTTAATAAATGCTCTCAATTTATTTCATCCAAATACCAATATATCAGAAAGTATGCAAGCCGACAGCTTTAAACTATGCACACGTATAGTACCTGACATTCTATATTAATTTGGAGTAACTTATATAGGCTAAATCAGTGCTACCAACATGATTCTAAGCCTGCTGAGAGGTCCAACTTTAAATATATGTAACTTCTATACTATCATTTGGATTTCAACCAAATTTCGTGTGTGCTATGTGTACCATAACAGATATGTATATGCCGATTCTTAAGAGTAACCAGGGCTGCCAACTGTTAATAAATACTGTCTCTATTTTTGTTACCCTAATATCAATATATCAAGTATGCAAGCCAATAGCTCTAAACTTTGCACACGTATAGTACCTGGCATTCTAGATTAATTTGTAGTAACTAATATACGTCAGTGCTGCCAACATGATTCTAAGCCTGCCGATAGGTCCAATTTTAAAATGCTTGTAACTTCTATACTAACTAATGGATTACATTCAAAATTGACACAACAATAGATCAAATTATTTCAGATTATTTCTGACCAATACGTGTATGTCATTGTTGCCAACATGATTTTACATGCGCTGTTAGATCCAATGTTTAACTGCATGTAACTTCCATTCTATCCATTGGACTTCAACCAAATTTTGTATTCTGTACCTCAAGAGATGGAACTAAGAATATATTCAGTCACCAGGGCTGCCAACTGTAGTTCTCTATTAGGCTACATTATTTCGAACTAATTAGAAATTTCGATACCATTACCAACTTAATTTCGTCATTATTCTAGATAGATCCATATAGATTAATCATTGGCATGAATCTTAAATTTTAAGAAAAGTAGGCTCTTTAGTTCGTCACGGAACTTCTTGTTATTCTTCTTTTATTGAAAAATTTACAAAAAAGTTTTAAAAATATTATTCTTATTTCGTATGAATCATGTACAAAGCTGAAGGTTTCCATTTACAGGCCTATGTCAAATATTTAATGTATCATACAGTACATACATGCTTCTGAAATCCTAGTTGATGGTAAATAACAAAATGTATTTAAATCCAGTCTTCTTGAGGAGATGATTCGTAATTATTTTGCCTTTGACGTATAAAGCAGGAGATGGCAATTAAGTAATACGAAATAAAGAAAATAAAAAGTTACAATTATTCCTTAAAATTATTATTAATTTTGTCGCAATTTCTATGGACACAATATACAGGGACCTGCGCATCAGATGATGTAGCCTGCTTGCCACAAGAACAGACTGTCCCAGCTAGTGTGATGCTTCTCACAAGAGAAGTATCAGGTAAGACAAACCTATCTTGAAACTTTGTGGATGCTATCGTTGTACTATAAGAGGACAACGTGCGGAAAATCAGCTGCCATATTGAACTGCAAGACTCCCTAAATCATGTGGGGAATCTTTCATATAAATCAATGGAAGGTAGCGAGTACCGCAGATGTTGGAATGGACAGCTCTGACTGCCCAAGTAGGTACTTGAGGCCGGTGGGAAAGAGCCGCACGCTCCAGTCAGGATATACACCCCGCCTCACTACTACTCCAAGTGCCACAGCGATGTCCAGCTCCTCCAGCCGTCATGCCTGCGTACCAGGATGTTAGGTACGATTTCGGAGCCTTGCAGTTCAATCTGTCGGCTGATTTTCCGCACGTTGTACTCTTATAGTACAACGATTGCTTCCACAAAGTTTCAAGATAGGTTTCGACATGTCTTACCAGATACTTCCCTTGTCAGGTCAAACGTGCAGCATACAGACAGCAAATTTGATATTTTGTTTAAAGCTACATCTTATGGATAACACACTTAAAATTTCACATGTAGGCTTCCAATGACAAATACTAAGCATAGAAAAAATGAGGTATTGTTTCAACATGATCTCATTGATATTTCCTTTGTTAGCTTAGCTGCAGAAATCAGGTGAAGAGCTGTATTTTTTTGACCTTTAGTAAGAGTCAAAGACCGATGATATACATGTAACATTTAACCAAGAGAAAACGTTTTTGTAAAGATAAATAAATGCTCCATGATGAAAAATAAATTGAACATTTCATCTGCAGTTATTTTCCTCAGTATGGTGAGCTTAACCCAGATACAAACAGGCCAGGCTGAGCTACTAACAAAGATAGGGTACACATTAAACCTTGAAGGCATGTTTGGACGGGAATGTTTAAAAATGAGACAGTATTCTGCATGAAAGAAGTTTGTGTGGTGACGAAACTCTCCCTGCATCGCTCAGTATTTAGACCAACCTTGCTGTATGGAAGCGAGAGCTGGGTAGATTCAGAGTATCGGATATATAAACTAGAGGTAACATATGAAGATAGTACGAATGATTGCTGGGACAATTAGATGGGAGTAATGGCAGGAAGGTACTCGTAATGAAGAGATAAAGGTTAAGTTAGAAATGAACACTCTAGATGAAACTGTTTGTATGAGCCGACTCAGATGGTAGGGTCATGTGAAGAGAATGGGGGAGGAGAGATTACGTATGAGGTTAATGAGTTCGGCTGTAGAGGGTAAGAGAAGCCGAGGTAGATCTAGGAGGCGATGGTTAGATTCAGTGTTGGATGAGTTCAAAGTGAGAGGTGTAGAAGCAGAGGAGGCCGCAGTGCTAACTACTAATAGGGGATCATGGAGGCAACTTGTTCGCAAACAGAGGCTTGCAGACTGGACTGGATGCTGAAAGGCAAAACCATCTAAATGAAAATACAGGGTGTATCTTAATTATACCGACAAAAAAAATCAGGGACGCTCTGCGTGTTATGTAAAAGACGATGCCGCAATCGGATTGGCGGAGGAAATTTTACCCTTTGAGAAAATGAGGTTACTTTGTTACTTCCGGGCGCGCGATTCAAACGGATGGGCTCGCTGTATTTGCTGAGCCAGAGTGCAAGCCGAGGACACTTGCGCATTCCCGCCAGCATATCTCAGTCTCCTTCTATCACACTCCCTTCCCTTGCCTGAAGCACAGCAGTGGCCAGCGGCTTGCTCCCTGGCTCAGCAAATACGGCGAGTTCGTAGATTTGAATTGCGCGCTCGGAAGTAACAAAGTAACCTCATTTTCTCGCAAGGAAAAATTTTCTCCGCCAATCCGATTGCGACATCGTCTTTTGCATAGCACGCCGAGCATCCCTGATTCTTTGTCGGTATAATTAAGATACACCCTGTTTATATGTATGAATTGCATCTAGTTGTCAAAACAAAACAACCAAGCCTTTGCTGTTGTGTACTTGACAGTTTTGCAGAGTGCTAGAAAACAACCACAATGGTTAAAGTTGTAGAGGAGGATTTGGTCATGAACTATTTCCCAAGTACAAGCAAGAATAATAGAACAGGTACGTTGTGTTTGCTTTTGCAGTCTAATTCTCACCGACAAATTGTGTCCATTTCCTGCTGCTCTGCTTGTATCATCCTCGTACAAACAATGTACCAAATTTTCTAATGATTCACATTACAAAATGGCCTTGAATATTAATTTGAACTCCTAATGTTATCACTCCAGTAATGTGCATTACCTCAACTACTCCTGCTTCCAACTTAATTTCTTGAATAAATGCACGTTTATGAACCGAAATATGTGCTTGTTTAAAATTAAAACATGAGAAAGCATTTAACCTTCAGTCATAAAATATGGCTACAAAAATCTTCTTCCTGACAGCAGATAACTGCATTAGTCGATCAGTAACTAACCATTTCTGTCCACCTTAGTATCCAAAATAGGAAATAGTCTTGTTTTGTTAATCCAATGCTTTTTGACTTAAATTGTACTGATGGAAAATCTGCACTCAAAATATGGTGGATGGCAGTCACCTGACTTGTGTTCAAGCACTAATAGATCAGATTGTAATTCATTTGGCAAAAAAAAATGTACAACAAAAACTTCTGACTGCAGGAATATTTTTTAAATCAATTTTCGTCATTTATGCAAAACTTAATAAGACTTTTTAAAAATTATTACAATGTAAAAGTAATTCCTAGGGAAATAAAAGGGCTTTTGGATTACTCGAAACTAAATAAGAGAGATGGAATTTACCAAATAAAGAACTATATTATCTGCAGAATGAAGCAGAACAAACTTGGGCCAGGAGTTGGAAAGAAGTGACTTTAGTACATTAGAAGACACCATCCCAGCAATTCTCTGAAGTAGAGAATAGTAGAACACTGAACACCCTTACATGGACAACCAGAACTCTCATATTCTGAGTCTAGAGATAGCCTGGTCCGATGGCCTCGCAGCTACTAGTAGGTGTGCTTAGCTATGCCATTCTTAAGGAATTCCATAATATGAAGGGATAAAAATGGGACACACGTTATTTCTATTCTTTGTTTGTTTCAATTAGGAGCTTGGGATCTCTTAAGTCATCAGCTCCATTCATTCTTGTCATTTGTGCAAGGAATTTGTCCAATAACTTCTGTTACTGTATTGACTGCATTCTTGTGTAAAACTGTATTCATTGGGGTTTAAAACTGGGATAGATGCACCAGGACTTGAAATATGGTAGCATCCCAGAATTTGTCAATGAGTATGAGGGGGGCATTACACTCAGGATGGCTGCTATCAATGCTGAGATTCGAATCTTGGATATTCGAACAAACGGCTCATTCCAATCATGGAGCATACCTTAGACCTCTTGGCTTTGGTGGTGTTTGATCCCACTTGTGTACCCAGTCCAGAGATAGCCTAGCCCATGGCCTTGTGCCTTGGTGTGCGTACCCAACATGGTCAGTAAATAAATGAATATTCATAAAATACAATTTTCTGGATGTTCTCTTAGTGCATAAAGTCAAATTCAGTGTGCAATTGATCCGATATTAAAAACTGGTATTTCGATCAGGTAAAATCAGGACTATCTTGGAAAAACCTGGACAAATAGGATCCCTAGTCAAGAATAATTTGTGAATAAATGTAGCTTTCTAGCCCATAAGTTCATACAAATCTGCCACTAGTGCGTCTCTACCTTAAAAGACAGTACGCATTAAATGGGGCGCGCTGATGCCAGATCTACTGTATATACAAGTTCTGCAAGGGCGGGCACATGATGTAATATAACTCTTATACAGGCGTGCTTTTACGTAAAACTCGGGAAATTTCCAAAATATTTGTTTGTTGTATATAACTGTAGCTCATACCTTGCAGCGAACAACACTACAATATTTAGATATGATACACCGAACCTCAGAGCGCGAGTTTAATGCACACATTATAACAATTTATATTTTTCAATTATTAAGCCTCCGTGGCTTAGGCGGCAGCACGCCGGCCTCTCACCGCTGGATCCGTGGTTCAAATCCCGGTCACTCCATGTGAGATCTGTGCTGGACAAAACGGAGGCAGACAGGTTTTTCTCCGGGTACTCCGGTTTTCCCTGTCAACATTTCATTCCAGCAACATTCTCCACTATCATTTCATTTCATCTGTCATTCATTTAATCATTGCCCTAGAGGAGTGCGTCAGGCCTCGGCAGCCGGCACAGTTAATATCCTCGCCGCTAGATGGGGGCTTCATTCATTCCATTCCTGACCCGGTCGGAGACTGGAAGCAGGCTGTGGATTTTCATTCATTTTTTTCATATTTTTCAATTATTCATGAATATGATAATATTATAATATGTTATTCCCGGGATGAACAAAGGCAAACCACGGAAACCACTTAGAGGATGGCTGAAGTAGGAATCGAACCCGCCTACTCTCAGTTTTGTCTCATGAAGTTGAGTACACCCTGTTCCAGCCCTTAGACCAGAATTAAATTTCTTGGCGGAGCAGGGATTCAAACCTGGGCCTGCACGGTGACAGCCAGGAATGCTAGCCACTACGGTACGCAACAAGGCGGACAAAGAACTCAAGGACCACTTCATTTCACAGTTTAACTTCACAGCATCACACCATCAGTCGGGGAGATACTGGCGCCTGAGTAAACAAACTTACGCAGCGTCAGCGCTGGGCGGGAGGAATAAGTGCGATAACTTATGAATGCTATCTGATATACAGCTCTGGTTTGTTTTAAAAACTTTTTCACATATTAATGAACATTTCTTCTCGCTTAGTCACCAACGTAAAGTCAATAGCAAAAAAGTTTGTCGCTACGTAACTTTCCTGTGATACCATCTCAGATTTTTCAAATAACGTTTAAGAAAAAAAATCATAACTTTCTCACTATGAAAATAATTACTGCCCTGAGAAATAGAGTATCTTTTACCATCATCAGGCCATCTAAAAATAAATTCTTGATCTGTTGCGATCAATAGTTCATTATCTATGGCGTGATAAGTTTTATATCTGCAAAAATATAGATTCGCGCTACAATATCGTAATTGTGAAAATTGGACCATGTGTTAATTATTTATGGCTTTTATTTTTACATCATCATAAAGAGCGGAAAATTCTCTATAAGACCACGCAAACAGTTTCTTAGATTTGTCACTTTCAATTATTGGAAAATGGCAACATCGCCGGGGTGGAAGAGGACGAAGCTAATTGCAGGACATAGGAGTGCGAGTGAGAGGCAAATACTACATTTAATTCCATACTATCTTTTAAGGTTGAGACGCTCTATAGACACACACATTCTGGTTGGAACTCCCCACTACTGAGATGATCTGCATAGATTATTCTTTAGCTGACCCAATCTCCTGCAAGGAACATTCAGCTTATTAAGGACAGATGGTTCTGAGCACAATATGAATTAATGCTTCAACTACCATAACATATCTCTCTGTATCTACCATTATTTTACAGGTAGAAATGTAAACCGTTAACAATGTTCAAGTCCTGTTAATTCTAAGTAATTGCACTTTATTGGAATTACGCTGATCGTTAAGCACTTTTTATTTTATTTTGTAATCTTTCAAGGTCTTATTGAAACATGTTGTTATGTTGGTACAGTTTCCTGCTGAAGTATTCATACCACTGTATCCACATGTTTCCATACTTCAAATATATTCATAGCTGTATGAAAGTATAGAATTTGAATGTAGCTTTTAAATTGTGCTATTTATAAAACATCATATGTTGCTAAAAATTATATATAATCAAAATTTCAATTTATCAGCGATTGATTATATATTTATTAAATGTAAAAATTCTAAACTTTCATTTAACTATGAATGTATTTTAAGTGTAGAAAAAAAGTGTACGTGGTGGAATGAATACTGTAGCAGGAAAGTGTACCAACATAATGATATGAAGGGTACGGGGAAAAAACAATGAATGTCACAAAATTACAAAAATTGAGAGTTCTTATTATTAATGATTGCAACATTCAGGAGCCTAAAACTGGTTAAAAACCACTGAGAGTCACGATTTATGAGGCTTTGAAAATAATGTGTGCCATTAAATCTCTATAAAACAGCAGCTTAATATTTCAGAATTATGTTGTACCGTTTACTGAGTAGTTGTTAAGTATTTGTGATTAACAATAGTTTTGACTCAAATAATACGGATGTGCATTCTTTAGGGAAAAATGGACATTCATCGTTTATGCAAGTTAAATTGTGCAGTTAAAGACAATAATATAAAATAATTAACCTTTAGGTATACCTTGATGGATGAATTGTTACATAATTTACAAACCTATATAATCCTTTCCATACTACATAAATTTCAGATAACTGTAAGGAATATTATAAGAGTTATAGCATTTGAAAAACTAAAATTCATTTATCTCAGCTTGAGATTCGTGTGAGAAGACTTTGAAAATTACAAAAAAAAAGTGCTTAGTGAAAACGATCAGCCTAATTCCACTAACTTGCAATTCATTGGAATCAGAAGGGCTTGGACTCAACACGGTAAATGGTTAGCATGTCTACGTGTAATATTAAGGCAGATACAGCGAGTTAATGTTATGGTAGTTTTAGTATTATTTCTTGGCACACTCAGAACCATCTGTCCTTAAGCAAACTCACATCAAGAAAATTTTAAGTTTCACTGGAAGTAAGTCAAAGGAGGAAAAACATCTATAGGATGGCTTTAAATAATAGACTAAGCAATGTGACAAATAAAATAAGAAGTGGAATTTTAAAAGAAAACAATATGAGCTGTCTAGTGCAGAAAATAAAAGTTTGTGTTACAGTATTTAAAATAAACAAAATAAAACAAAACCAACAACAAGAATGGATTTTAGAAGTATGATTTTTAACAACCCAAGTCAGAAAGATAAAATAATTTATTTTCTAATTATTACAAAGTCTTGATTTTCCCCATACAAAAATCTAACTCTATGACAACTCTTAGCTTCCTTCTTTAGACAACTCATGACAGTTCGTAGCTTACAAAAAACAGCCCTCATACTTACTAAACACAGATCCATTATCAAGTAATGTAGCTTTCATTTCTAGTTCGTTAGGTGTGCTCGTACTGAGCGTCTCGTATCGTCTTGGCGGTTTCTGTACAGGATTCACCACTGTAATGAGAGACTTCTCTTGTTCCGACACTGGCCCTGAATGATAACTCAGATCACCATTCGATGAGACACCATCTCCTAAGTTCTTCTTGTTCACAACACCCCTGGGGTTACGAGTTCGACAGAAACAATATGATAGAATCAGCACTATCACTAAAAGTACAACAGCACCTATAGCCAAACCCAAAATCCATGGCCATGTATCATTTATTGACCCACCCAAAACACCACCACCTGACCGGCCGTAACCGTTCACCATCTCTAGTTTTACTTTTCTCTCGTCCATGCCACCTGAATTCCGTGCCACGCAGGTATACTCTCCCTGATCATGATATCTAGCATCAACAATAGTTAGATTAACCCACATGGGCGAGTCACTGCTTTCTGTCACAACATACCAATGATCGTTGAGTGTTTTCCGAGAACGATTGCCTATTATTTCGTGCTTGTACACCCAGTGAACAACTGGTGCTGGATTACCTACCACCCTGCAACTCATTGTCACATTCCCACCGCCAGCTTTGTAGTTGTCTATTGGAAAAACATTCATGATTTGAGGTTTACAAGCTAGGCTATCTGAATCCAAATCACTCCAAAGTCGGCCTTTGAGACTGGGAGGTTCGTGGCAAGCTGTGGGTTGGGCATACAAGTTACGGTCAATTATCCAGTCTCGGAAAGCCTTCAAATGACAGTCACAGTTCCATGGATTGTTATAGAGTTCCAAGCTTTTTAACTTATCCATTTGCCTCAGTATGTCTGGTTTCATATTTGTTAAATTGTTTCTGTCTAGACGTAGTGACTGAAGCATTGGAACGTTGGAAAAGGCTTTGTGTCCTATGTGAGCTATCTGACACTCCGACATTTCCACTGTTTGAAGGAAGTGAAGATTGCTAAACACACCATCATACACTTTCTGGATAGGATTGCGATTCAAATTGATAATCCGCAACCGCACATTATCTTTAAAAGTACCAGGGTGAAGGGTATGTATTTTATTACCCGTCAAATCCAATTCTATTAGGATCTCAAGTTCATGAAAAGCTTCTTTATGAAGCTCCCGAATATCACACTCCTTAAGGAAAGCTTTATGCAAATTAATAAGTCCAACACTTTTAAATGCACCACCAACTAAAGCTGGAATACGATTCCCAGATAGATCCAGCGATTGGATCTCCGCACTCAGTCCACTAGGTATCGTCGTAAGACTTGCGTTCGTGCAATCCGCTGCCTTTTTTCCGGACACCCATTTGCACTTGCAGACTGTCGGGCAGTTGGACCAGTCCTCTTCACTAGCAGCCAGGCACAAGAGTGCCAACACTACGAGCAGGAGACTGCGCGCTGCCATTGTTCAACACCACATCATTTCATTTCACAGGCACCTGCAACAGGACATCACAACACATTATCATCTGCTATTCGTTTACATTGCTTTGTGGAGGAATAATGCTGTTTGGAATTAAAACAAAAATGCATTCGAAGAGCTGCCATCAGGACTTGATGGAAAGACCACACTAAAAACAGAGGAACATGGCAAAGTTTATCAAAATCCAGGGTTGAAAAAGAACAAAATCATTCAAATCCATTTCTTTTACAAGAAACTATAGTACTAAGCCTGACACAGCCAAGAAATCTACACCACATGTCACCTAAAGAATGTTTTCGCTGGAGCTAAAATAAGTTATCTGGGTCAAAACAGGATACAAATTTCAACATCATATGTTTTTGAAATGTTAACAATGATCTACCTCTGAACACAACACCACAGTGACAAGTTAGAGTTTTTATTATCTATGTTATTAAACTCAACCATTTTTTCAAAAATCATTAAAAATTAAAAATATACTTTTTCAACTAAGATTATATATATATATATATATATATATATATATTAATGTTCACGATTAAATTGTCTTTACTGTGGATTGATTTAGGGCCTTTGCGACATTGTGGTCATGTAGCTCCATATGGGCTACTTAGGTGTGTGTGTGTGTGTGTGTGTGGAATTTGTCTGATAACAATCTGTGTTATTGCAATGGCTGTATTAGTGTATGTATTTGTAATTCAGGTGAGGATTGGGAAGGAGGCAGCCGGGGAACCATCCCAGCATTTTCCTGAAGAGAAGTGGGGAAACCATATGTGTCTACATTGGGACAGAGATTAATGTTTAAGTAATTTGCTCATGTGGTATCCATGGAAGATCTTTTGCAATGGAACTTACCGGTATTAAAAACAATGTATTTTTCCTTCATATTTTAGGGGGGAATGTGAAAGGGGCCAATGTGTAATTAGTGGAGCATTTACTTTTGTTGTTGCAACCAGTACACTTGAAGGAAACTACAATTTAAATACTCTTAGGATTTAAAACATCACCCAGGCAACGTCGGATAAAACAGCTAGTTAATGATAAAACACTGAACAATATTCAACACCAGTGGCGGATCCACGCCTTGCGGGGCCCTGGGCGATATGATAAGGTGGGGCCCACAACAATAGGAAATAAAAAATATCAAATCAAATGGAATATAGTTTCGTAATAATAATAAAATAAAGAATATTTACAATATTTTGAATACACTACAGTACTTTTTTTTTATAAAATGAATGACACCTTTAAGTCCCCTTGAAGAAGATTATGTGGCCTAAATTATGAAATATTAAAATAATACATTGTGACTTTTTTCCCGGCTCAAGTCTTCTATTATTTCACTGAAATCTATACTTGATAAACGGTCGCGGGAGGTCATAGCTGCACTGAAAAAAGGAATATGAATTATAAATTAGTTTCAAAAGTGTAATTTATTTATTAATTAATTAATTAATTAATTTAAAAAATCCATGGCGCGAGGCCTCCCGGACCGCGGGGCCCTGGGCGGTCGCCCTCCTCGCCCTCCCTTAGATCCGCCCCTGTTCAACACTTACCAGTAGTGATTAATAATATCTCAATTTAACATTTAATTTATATAGGTAGGGCCGAGGATATTCGAATAAGGCAGAGCATCAACATGAGCATCTCATAACTAGAAAAGTTTGTGTATTCAGCATTTCGTTTGTATTACAGAAGTTTAGTTCAGAACGCTTAATATCATTAATAAACGTCTCGCAATAACATGAACAGCACATTGTAAAATAGTAATGGGCCACGGTGGTTTTTAGCCTACTTTTCGCATTTTGTAAAAATGAGGAAAAAGTAGACTTATGAGATCGATCCGGGAAAATGTGTGTCTGTTTGTCCTTCTGTCTGTCTGGCTGGCTGTGTCCCCCCCCCCCCCCCTATCAACTCCTAAACGGCTGAAGCAATCAAACCCAAATTTGGTACTGTATGAGTAAAGATCTCTATCTGAATATCTCACCGCCGTATTTGAAAATGATGTCAGTGCTACCAACTGCTGAAAAATCACAATTAAAATTTCAGCTCCATGTTGTATATCTTGGAAGGTACGCATGGGAGCTGTACCAAAATTGGCACACATATAGATAATAATATTTCAGTTTAATTTCCAGGAGGCCATACATGACAGTGTTGCCAAAATGATTCTAAGCCTGCTGATAAGTCCAATTTTTAAATGCATATAACTTCTACACTATTAATTGGATTTCAACCAAATTTCGTTTGTACTATGTGTATATAGACATATATGACTGAGCGTAATCTTAAGAGCCACCAGGGCTGCCAACTGTTAATAAATGCACTCTCTATTGTTTTTATCCAAACACCAATATATCAGAAAGTATGCAAGCCGACAGCTTTAAACCATGCACATGTATAGTACCTGACATTCTAGATTAATTTGAAGTAACTAATGGACCTCAGTACTACCAACATGATTCTAAGCCTGCAGATAGGACCAATTGTAAATACATGTAACTTCTATACTATCAATTGGATTTCAACCAAAATTCGTATTTGCTATGTGTACTATAACAGATATGACTATGCGTATTCTTAAGAGCAACTAGGGTTGCCAACAGTTAATAAATGCTGTCTCTATTTTTACCCTAATATCAATATATCAGAAAGTATTCAAGCCAACATTATGCCAGTTATATTTCGAACTAATTAGAAATGTCGATATTACCAACTCAATTTCGTCATTATTCTAATTAGGTCCATATAGATTAATCATTGAAATGAATCTTACATTTCGAGAATGTTGTAGTTAACATTTCATTACTGAGGGGGAGGTCTAGATAGGGTTGCCAGACGTTCCGTTTTACCCGGAACAATTCCGTTTTTTCTTGTTCTGTTCCGCGTTCCGTTTTAAGCTTTAACGGAACGTCAAATATTCCGTTTTTTTTTGTATGGGGGGTTAATTTGATAATATATTGAATTTCGCACCACTTTTCAAATGTCCTGCTTCAGAATTGATTGTAATATCTAGCTTGTTTTCTGGTGATACAGGTGCAAGTTTGAAAGAGAAAATGATTTCTATGTATGTGTCAGAGAGATGGGTAGGCTATATGTTATAGATTTATTATGGGCAACAAAATTAATTTTTTGTGAAGTTAATGCTCAGCATTTCCCCTCCAATGCTTTTACGGTGAGAGATTTTCCTGTCATGAATATCAAATGGAGAGATTATAGAAACAGAAGCTCCATTAGTTTGATAAAACCAGAATTGTTCACAAATTACAATTATGACGAAAATTGTAGTGAACTTTATCAGAAGGTACTTACAAATAAAAAGGGTCGTTCAAATGAAAAGCATTTGTAAGTTGCTGGTGTCATAGACCTATATAATATGCCAGCAATATCTAGTTTTAATTTTGTGCATTTGATTAAGTAATGCATATTTAATACATATGTGTATTATTTATTTCAACAAACAACCTTGATTAAAAATACAATGTTTGGGAACGTGTGTTCAGTTTTTCCATTCTTGAAATCACGCAACCCTAGGTCTAGAGCAGAGTTTCTCCGAGTCCTGGACACCACGGACCCCCACCTAAAGTGTACCGACTACGCTCTAAGTCAAGTAAAAAGTGTGTGGGCTGTTCACTGACATCACTGCCAGATAAATAACAAAATTACATTGCATATTGAGAATGTACGCATTGCGTGTGAGGAAATGAATGCCCAGAATCATGTAGCCTACTATCCACTCATAACCAACAAGCTCTTATAGAACATTTTAAAGTACTCGAAGTCGTCAACTCCGGGAAAGCCCGTAAGAGCCCGTGGTACACTCGCAAATAATCTGGACGAGCAAGAGTTTTTTTTATAACAGCTCCCACAGCTCGCGGCCAAGCTGTCTCCGCGACTGACAATTTAGACTACATATGAAAGCGCATGCCCAAGAATTTATGGTATCCCGATGGCATATTTTTAGCCTACTTTTCACATTTTGCAAAAATTAGGAAAAAGTAGTCTTATGAGATCGGACAAATGTGTGTGTGTCTGTCGGTCTGTCCTTCTGTCCGTCTGGCTGTGTGTGTGTGTGTGTGTGTCCCCCCCCCCTATCAACTCTTAAACGGCTGAAGCAATCAAACCCAAATTTGGTATGAGTAAAGATCTCTATCTGAATATCTCACGGGCATATTTGAAAATGATGTCAGTGCTACTAACTGCTGAAAAATCGCAATTGAAATTTGAGCTCCATGTTGGATATCTTGGAAGGTACGAATGCGAGCTATTTCAAAATTGGCACACATATAGATACTAATATTGCAGTTTAATTTCCAGGAGGCCACACATGGCAGTTTTGCCAAACTGATTATAAGCCTGCTGATAGGTCCAAATTATAAATGCATATAACTTCTACACTATCAATTGGATTTCAACCAAATTTTGTATGTGCTATGTGTACCATAACAGATATGACTATAAGTATTGTTAAGAGCAATCAGGGCTGCCAACTGTTAATAAATGCTGTCTATTTTTTTTTTATCCAAATATCCATATATCAGAAAGTATGCAAGCCGACAGCTTTAAACTATGCACACGTATAGTTCCTGACATATTAATTTGGATTAACTTATATACGTCAGTGCTACCAACATGATTCTAAGGCTGCTGAGAGGTCCAAATTTAAATACATGTAACTTCTATATTATCATTTGGATTTCAACCATATTTCGTGTGTGCTATGTGTACCATAACAGATATGACTATGCCGATTCTTAAGAGTAACCAGGGCTGCCAACTGTTAATAAATACTGTCTCTACTTTTGTTACCCTAATATCGATATATCAGAAAGTATACAAGCCAATAGCTCTTAACTGTGCACACGTATAGTACCTGATATTCTAGACTAATTTGGAGTAACTAATTAATATAGGCCTACGCCAGTGCTGGCAACATGATTCTAAGCCTGCTGATAGGTCCAATTTTAAAATGCATGTAACTTCAATACTAACTAACGGATTTCATTCAAAATTGACACAACAATAGATCATATTATTTCAGAATATTTCTGACCAATACATGTATGTCATTGTTGCCAACATGATTTTACGCGCACTGTTAGATCCAATGTTTAACTGCATGTAACGTCCATGCTATCCATTGGACTTCAACCAAATTTTGTATACTGTACCTTAAGAGATGGAACTGAATATATTCTTAGCCACCAGGGCTGCCAACTGTAGTTCTCTATTAGGCTACATTATGCCAGGTAAACAGTATTTCGAACTAATTCGAAATGTCGATATTACCAACTTAATTTCGTCATTATTCTAGATAGATCCATATAGATTAATCATTGGCATGAATCTTAAATTTTAAGAAAAGTAGGCTCTTTAGTTCGTCACGGAACTTCTTGTTTATTTTAGCCCCAGCCTAGCCCCAGTAGGTATTTCCGAGTTTCTTATTGGCTCTTCTGTCGTGCCATTCTCCTGGTTCCTAATTGAGATGGCAGATGGTGGCAGGGTAGATGGAAGGTTATCGAGTGAGGTGTGGATAATTTTCGACGTTGAATTGCATTACTAACGTAAAACAGGCATGAAAATTGGTTTAAGTCAAGTTTGAAACATCCACACAGCAATTGAATGCGTTCTAATCATCATTTAAGGTCTTACTTAACTCATTCGACAACATGGATTAAGATCTATCAAAACTTGCGAGCACATATGTGCACGAGTGGTAACATGCTGGATTCGTAATTTCATGTCCTGGGTTCAATACTGTCCTAGGGCAGAAATTTTTACTCCTTTTGAATTATCTTATTATATCCTCCCTACCTCTTACTGCATGTTTTCTGCCTTCTTTTATTGAAATTACATGAGGAGGTGATTGAAATAATAAACATTGTTAGGCGGGATTGTTCCATTTTCTCACTTGAATTTATATTTCTCTAGTTGCAGTTCAACGCGGCTAGCATTCTTGGCTGTCTCCCCAGAGGTCCGGGTTCGATTCCCAGCTCGGCTGAGAAATTGCAATTCTGGTGTGAGGGCTTAAACGGGGTACACTCAGCCTCGTGAGCCAAAAACTGAGCAGAGGTGGGTTCGATTCCCAACTCAGCCATCTTGGAAGTGCTTTTCCATAGTTTTCTACTTCTACTCCAGGCAAATGCCGAAATTATTCATAACAAAGCCACGACCATCTTCTTGTGATTCCCCACCTAAATAATAAATACTCACAATACTTCAGACACCACAATAACACAGGTTATCTGAGAATTTATTTATTTATTTATTTATTTATTTATTTAT
The DNA here is from genome assembly GCA_946902985.2 of Meconema thalassinum. Classification (NCBI taxonomy): domain Eukaryota; kingdom Metazoa; phylum Arthropoda; class Insecta; order Orthoptera; family Tettigoniidae; genus Meconema; species Meconema thalassinum. The sequence goes on from OX336391.1 coordinate 225,033,633, forward strand.
TTATATACCCAAGTAAGCGGGGCTCAATGACCACGATGTCCAAGTTACTCAAATGAGCATGTGCAACATAAGCGTCAACTTCTGCAGTGGTCAAGCTGCTTGCCTCTCCCCAAGGTGGACCAGCCTTTATTGAGTCACAATGACAAATCGTTTCACATCTTTTGGTGAATAAATGTGGAAGCACAATGAAATTGTTCATAACAAAGCCACGACCACCTCAACGTGCTTCTTCCATGGCTAGGCTGGGGCTGAAATAAAAAAATATGCATCCCGATGCGCACCCTGGGCCCACCGGCAGAACTTAAAAATGAAAAGTTATTCATAATATGCTAAATAATTATCATGTAGTTTATATTGTTATAGTCAAGATTTAATTACTGAGGTGAAGGTCTAGAGCAGAAAACGGCGAAGCATACTGTCACCCCTGAGGTCTACGTTTGATTCCCGGCTCTGTCAAGAAATTTAATTCGACTGAGGGTTAAAATGTGGAACACACAGTCTCGTGAGGCAAAATTGAAGTGGGTACGACTCCTGCCTTCATCATCCTAGAAGTTGAACTCCACGCAAACACTGGGACAGTCCCTAACTTAAAACCTTGCTTCCAATTCTAAACACGATTACAATTATATGATCACAGACATTGCAATAACGCAGTTTATCAGATATATATATATACACATCAAAAAAAGTTTTGCATCACCTCGGTTCCAAGAGTTCCGGAACCGTTAAATACAAAGGGAATAGAGATCAACACAAACAACATTTCAGCTCGTTTTATTGCTCATGAGACCCACACATTGCATGTTGTACCATCATACAGCTAGACTTTCAGCATTTGTGGTCCAGATTGCAGTACACACCACTACCTCTAATACCCAGTAGCACGTCCTCTTGCATTGATGCATGCCTGTATTCGCCGTGGCATACTATCCACAAGTTCATCAAGACACTGTTGGTCCAAATTGTCCCACTCCTCAACGACAATTCGGCGTAAATCTCTCAGAGTGGTTGGTGGGTCAAGACGTCCATAAACAGCCCTTTTCAACATATCCCAGGCATGTTCGATAGGGTTCATGTCTGGCGAACATGCTGGCCACTGTAGTCGAGCGATGTCGTTATCTTGAAGGAACGCATTCACAAGATGTGCACGATGAGGTCGAGAATTGTCGTCCATGAAGACAAATGCCTCTCCAATATTCTGCCGATATGGTTGCACTATGGGTCGGAGGATGTCATTCAGGTATCGTAAAGCCGTTTCGGAGCCTTCCATGACCACCAGTGGCGTACGTCGGCCCCACATAATGCCACCCCAAAACATCAGGGAACCACCACCTTGCTGCACTCGCTGGACAGTGTGTCTAAGACGTTCAGCCTGACCAGGGTGCCTCCAAACACGTCTCCGACGATTGTCTGGTTGAAGGCATATGCGACACTCATCGGTGAAGAGAACGTGATGCCAATTCCGTGGGGTCCATTCAGCATGTTGTTGGGCCCATCTGTACCGCGCTGCATGGTGTCGGGGTTGCAAAGCTGGACCTCGCCATGGACGTCGGGAGTGAAGTTGCGCATCATGCAGCCTATTGCGCACAGTTTGAGTTGAAACACGACGTCCTGTGGCTGAACGAAACGCATTATTCAACATGGTGGCATTGCTGTCAGGGTTCCTCCGAGCGGCAATCCGTAAGTAGCGGTCATCCACTACAGTAGTAGCCCTTGGGCGGCCTGAGCGAGGCCTGTCATCGACAGTTCCTGTATCTCTGTACCTCCTCCATGTCCGAACAACATCGCTTTGGTTCACTCTGAGACGCCTGGAAACTTCCCTTGTTGAGAGCCCTTCTTGACACAAAGTAACAATGCGGACGCGATCGAACTGCGGTATTGACCTTCTAGGCATGGTAGAACTACAGACAACATGAGCAGCGTACCTTCGTCCTGGTGGAATGACTGGAACTGATCGGCTGTCGTACCCCCTCCGTCTAATAGGCCCTGCTCATGCATGGTTGTTTACATCTTTGAGCAGTTTTAGTGACATCTATGAACAGTCAAAGGGACTGTATCTTGGATACAATATACACAGTCAACGTCTATATGCCGGAGATCTGGGAACCGAGGTGATGCAAAACTTTTTTTGATGTGTATATATATATATAAGTTTTATCGGTCTAGCAACATAGCAGCGCACCGGCAAAATGCATACGTACCCGGGTGACCCTGGTGATTGCCGAGAGATATATTGATGCGCTGCTATTTTATATGTTGCTAGACAGATCAGAAGGGCCCTGTAGCCTATAGAGTGTTTCAGAAATAATTTTACAAACTTTGGGGGTTGGTTCCTTACACCAAAACAAGAAGAAAAAAGTTCATACACACATAGCCTATGTCCCAAACAGTGACACATTAATTGACAGTCTGTATGGAAGTGTTGAACACATGAACTCATATCAAAAAAGGTTCCTGACGCCGACAGATTGAAAAACTGTCAAATGCACAGGTGTTCCTGACAGGCTCACCATCAGCACCATTTTAGGATTAAAGTGTGGGCTGGCATTATAGGTCCATACGTTCTACCAGCAAGTCTTACAGGTGCTGTCTCCAGAGACTTTATCCAGAACACCCTTTCAGACTTACTGCATGACAATGTCTCCCTGCAAATACGACAACGTACAGTATGTGGTGGATGCATGCTGGGGCTCCTGCACACTTTAGTCACCTTGTTCGCACTGCAATGACGGAGATCTTCCTGGACAGATGGTTGGGCAGAGGAGGACCCGTTCCATGATGTTTATCTGTGGTGTCAGGAACCTTTTTTGATACGAGTTCATGTGTTAAACACTTTCAAACAGGCTGTCAATTAATGTGTCACTGTACAATGTTCTTTCATTAATAAAGCGAAAACGAATGATTTTGGGACATATGTGTATATTAACTTTTTTTCTTGTTTTGGTGTAAGGAACCAATCCCCAAAGTTTGTAAACGTATTTCTGAAACACCCTGTATAATACTCAGGACCGATGACAATGTTCAAGCCCCTAAATAAAACAACCACTAATTGTGAGCCACAGAGTTCTGGGTCATAAATGGAGAGCACACAGTAAATATTTGGAGAATGTTATCAGGGGTAGAGGGGCCGGGGTGACGACATAATAGGAGATGGAATGATGGCAGAGACAAAGGCAATCCAGTGATTTAAATTGCTAATTAAAAGTGTCGTTAACCCAGTACACGTACTGCATGTTTAGCTACAGCCACACAGATGTTTCTGGCCGAGGACAATTGAAACGAGAGCAACCCTAAAATAGTCTCGTCAAGTGGATTCCTTTTAAATTGAACCAGTTGACCCTTGACTGCTTGTGTAGCTGGAATGTAGCGTGCTTCTGCTTCAGTTAAACAGGTTAAGATCGGAGACTCGGCCTGCATGTACTGTAATATTATCCAATGGTACGTTACTGAAACTTCGCGTAGTGCCATGGCATATTTGAACAAAATACATCCGTATTCGACAACTCACGGAAGACCGTCGCTGAGTGAAAATCCGCCCTGAGAAGATAATAGATTTATTTGAAGACATATTTACCAAAATATAAAATTGTCAAGAACAACAACAATAACGAACGGTGTAAAGCTACAGCTATTTCTTTGTTGAATATTATGCTATACTTTCAATTCGGTAAATGAACCCTGTAATAATAACTGAAAATTTCTAAACAATACTAACTTTAAAAATGTGCAATTAATATTACTGCAGTAACATAAGGAATGTAAGATTTGTAGCGTTCTTTCCTCTTTGGTGTAGTACCGGTCTACTTGCATAACACAATATTGTCATACTTTCATAAAACGTGTATACCGGCATCCAATCACGACGTGTGGTGTCTTGGACTCGAACCTCCATACATCTGAAAATTGTCATTGACGCTATCGCTCAGGGACAGAAGTCTCTGAGGCTCACCGACTGTCCTCTGTACGGCAGCGCAACCGGGGCTGACTGACCAAAAACAGTGGCGTAAACTGTACTACCTGGGTATAACTTGGAAACATTAAAACCTTCGAGCTCTGATAGTGTCACCATACAGTGCGTTGAAGTCTATGCTATCCCTCTGCGTACTGCTTTGCGAAAAGCTTGGCCAAGTTAGGTGATGATAATTCATATGAAGGGCTCTGGATATCTTGGTCATCTGCCCCGTGTAGTTGGGTGTGTGTCGAAATTTTCTGATAACATGTATTCCTGTGTTGACAATATTAACTTAGATTGTGTAACTGTAATGGGGACAGGGATGGGGTAGGTGCTAAGTATTCTTTTTAGTATTATGGTCTAAATTCATGAGTTTTAGCATAAGTGATTTGAATCTTTTGGCTTCAAGATTTGCCTGACTGGCTGTGAACGCTATCGTATTCAGTGTTGCCTTAGTAAATGAAATGTAGGCCTAAATGCTTTTCAGTTACGCAAGTTTACGATAAACTTCTGTAACTAAAATAGTGTATACAGTATATTGCATATATCTCAACGCACATATTCGTGGACATAGTTTAGGTTAATAGCCTGAGAATAAAGGATCCGATGATGCTCGCTTGACTATTGAAACTAGTCATCCAACTATTAATTAATCACGTAATATTTTTTGGGTGTAGGGAATAACACTCATTACAATTTGGGTACAATCATGTTGGTCGACTGAACAGCATTTAAATGTAATTGAGAATGTTTGTAATCTGATAACCCGAGCAATTGTGATGGCTGTACTAGTGAATATATTTGTACCAGAGGCTAGGATTGGAAAGGAGGTGGCCATGGCATTGAGTTAGGGACCATCCTAGAGTAGAAGTGGGAAACCAAAATAAACATAAACATCTTCTGGGGGGTATGAATCGAGCCTAACTCTTCTCACAAGGGGACCCTACGGCAATCGGATTTTTTTAATTTTTCCCGAATCGGGTACGTAAAGTTCAGACCTCGAACAATAATTTCCCAAAGCCATTCAATGCCATATTCATAAATTCTCGAGAAAATCGACTTCGAAGTTTTCCGAGCGCTTCATATTCAGTAAAGATGTTACCGAGTTCGACTAGGATGCGGGGCTCACCCGGTAACGTTCGGGCCCAGTAATCGTTGGGGCGCTAGTTCGAGTCTCACTTCGGGTGTTATTTTTTTCTTTCAATTCATATACTACTAATGTGATTGAAATATAAAAATCATCATCAGGCGGATTGTCGTCCTCCACGCCCGACATTATGATCTTCTTGATCGTATGTTAGAAGAAAAAAAAAAACACCCACCACGCCAAGAAACACTATCTGCTTTCTGGAAACCAACGGTCAAATGCTACTTCAAACCGGCATCCCTTGCGAATGACGTGGTATGTATCCCTTCCACCCGTCCTGGAATACCCACAAATCCTTTGTGCTAGAGCAGCTGTGCCCACTTCGCAGGTTGAAAAACGTGACAAAGCAAACGATACACGCAGAACTGTTATTCGAAATAATGACAGATCTCGAAGAAACCGCCATATTCAAATATTTCATCACATTCAATTTTACTCATTCCATTGTTTACATTAATTTATTCTTCTATTTATATTTTTACTAATCTACAAGGTGTGAATATTATTGCTGAATATTATTTTTGTCGCTTATTCCCAATTTCAAATAGGATATAATTAGAAATGAGACGTGTGTTTGTTGTTGTTGTTTGAGTCTTCAGTCTTTTGACTGGTTTGATGCAGCGCTCCATGCCTCCCTGTCCTGAGCTAATCGTTTCATCTCTACATAGCTACCACACCCTACATCCGAGGCAATCTGTTTAACATATTCTAACCTTGGTCTACCCCTAGAGTTCTTGTCCTCGACCCTTCCTTCCATAACTAAGCTTGCTATTCCTGGGTGTCTTAGTATGTGTCCTACCAACCTATCTCTTCTCTTCATTAGCCGTCGCCAGAAACATCTCTCCTCTCCCACTCGCCTTAATACCTCTTCGTTTGTAACCCTATCTACCCATCTGATCTTCATCATTCTCCTGTAACACCACATTTCAAATGCCTCAATTCTCCTCTTTTCTGCTGCACCAATAGTCCAAGTTTCACTTCCATAGAGCGCCACGCTCCAGACAAAGACTTTCAAAAATGACTTCCTAATACCTAAATCTATATTCGATGTCAACAGATTCCTTTTTGTAGAAAGGCTTTCCTTGCCTGAGCCAACCTACTTTTTATATCCTCTTTGCTTCGTCCATCACTGGTTATTCTGCTTCCTAAGTAACATACGTCTCCTACTTCCTTCAGCTTTTCACCTGCCAATTTGATCTCCATAGAGGTTTCTGATTTATTTCGGCTGCATTCCAGTATTTTTGTTTTACATTTATTAATTTTCATCATGAAGTCCTTCCGTAAGACGGAATCCATACCATTCAAAAACTCATTCAAATCCTCAGGCTTGTCGGCCAAGATGACGATGTCATCAGCAAATCTCAGAGTTGAAATTATTTCTCCTTGAATCTTCACTCCCACTTTAAATTTTTCTTCAATTTCCTTCATTGCTTGTTCAATGTAAAGATTGAAAAGTATGGGTGATAAGTTGCAGCCTTGCCTTACACCTTTCATAATACCAGCTTCTCTCTCATATCGAGGGCGTGGTGGCTCAGCGGTCTAGCTGTTGGCCTTTCACCAAGGCGGTCCGGGTTCGATTCCCGGTCAATGCATGTGAGATTTTCGAAGTGAAATGCCATGTCCTGTGGTTCGGATTCCACGTAAAAAGGAGGTCCCGTGGCTCATGATCTCGAGATTAACGGTCACGTTAAACTACAAGCTTCCTTCCTTCCTTCCTCTCATATCCTTCAGCTCGAATGACTGCTGTCTGATTTCTGTATAGATTGTATATCACCCTCCTATCCCTGTACTTTATTCCAACAGATTTCAAAATGTTAAACAATTTAGTCCAATCAACGTTATCAAAAGCCTTTTCTAAGTCTACAAATGCCATGAACGTTCTCTTATCTTTCCTTATTCTACCTTCCAAAATCAGCCTGAGACTTAGTACAGCTTCCCTTGTTCCTACATTTCTCCTGAAACCAAACTGGTCTTCACCCAACTCCGTTTCTATCTGGCTTTCAATCCTCTTGTAAATTATTCTAGACAGGATCTTTGAAGCATGAGTAATCAAGCTGATTGTACGGTAATCTTCACATCTGTCAGCTCTTACTTTCTTTGGTATAGGGATGATAACATTCTTCTTGAAATCAGGGGGTACCTCACCTGTCTCATAAATCCTACACACCAAGTGAAATAACCTGATCAGACCTTCATCTCCTATGCAGCGTAGCAACTCAATCGGTATATCATCTATGCCTGGTGCGTTGTTCCTGCTCAAGTCCTCTAACGCTCTGTCAAATTCTGATCTCAATATTAAATCTCCCTTTGCATCCTCATCAATTTCCTCCTCCCTTTCCATTACATGATTCTCAATCTCCTTTCCCTTATACAAACACTCTATGTAAGCTTTCCATCTCTCAACCTTTTCTTCCCTATCTGTTAGAGGCTTTCCATTTGTGTCCCTAATATTACAGCACTTAGTCTTCTTTTCCCCAAAAGTATTCTTAATCCTTCGATAAGCTGTGTCTACTTTTCCTAATTTCAAACACTTTTCTATACCTGTAAAACGTGCGTTTTTTCATTGGAAATTATAATTACATATCTGTGAATTATTACAGACTTTATGATTTTTATATTTCAATCACATGAGCAGTAGGTCTATATGAATTGAAAGAAAAAAAATATAGCAACCGAAGCGAGACTTGAACTAGCGTCCCAGCGATTACTGGGCCCGAACCTTACCGGTTGAGCCACGCGTCGTGCTGAAAGTCGGTAACATCTTTACTGGATATGAAGCGCTCGGAAAACTTCGAAGTCGATTTTCTCGAGATATGGCATCGAACGGCTTTGGGAAATTATTGTTCGAGGTCTGAATTTGACGTACCCGAAGCGGGAAAAATTGCAAAAATCCGATTGCCGTAGGGTCCCCTTGTCAGTTTGCCTCACGTAGCTCAGAAAATCCCGTCCCAGCACTCAGACTGCAATGAAATTGCATAGCAGAACCGGGAATCAAACCCAGACCTCAAACAACTGTCAGTCACTACAATCATGAGGAACTGAGTTCCCATTCATTCTTTACCTTGAGACTAGTGAGCAATTAACCCGCCAATGACTGGTTATCTGCTGGTATTCCGTAAGGCGTGCAAATACGTTGAACAGCGATGGCCACGACGTGGTAACGTTTTAATGTAGCGTCAAGCAAGATTACCTAATTGGAAGTGTTCAATCATGAGCAGGGCCAGGCTTTGTTTATCAAGTCGTTAACAGAACTAGAACATTAGTCCAGTGATTAAGTCATCCGGACTCAGAACAAAGCTACGGTACCGGTATGTGAAAACAGTAAACATCCGGTGACGAACGGTATTGATGTGGGCGCTGTAGTCTATACGTAAACATCCGGAAGTTAAGTAATACTAGCAAGACAAGTTTGTTTTTACTTCAATAATAATAACAATACAGCAGTATAATAATATTTCTAACACTATCGTTCATGTTCAATTAAAAGTTTCGGTACACCACGTCATAATAGTCATGGTAGAGCCCGACACACCAGTCATTCCGCGACATAACCGGGGAGACGTGGCCACCGAATAGTGGAAGGTGTGGAGCTGCCCTTGCTTGGCAGTTCGCTCGCGTCACTCGTAAAACCGAAACGAAATAGCACGTGCGCCGTCGGGTCAAGTTTGGCAGGATGAAAGGAAGCATTTCCCCGAATATATAAAAACATGAATCACAATTCTGCGCCCAGTAGTTTACTTTTTTATGTTATTTTAAAATGATTTCAAAGAGGACGCTACTCATCAATCATTGAATCACTCGTTCCTAGTTACTGCAGAGTGCACAAGCCAATGCAATGTTGTCAAGTCGATGCACGACGTCGAGGCGGGTGAGCGAAACTCACCCTCCATTGCGTTAACATTATGTTCCCACATTGAAGTCCAAGCAGAGAATGAACGATGTTGCTACTCGGGGAGGCAGGACGTGTCACATGTTTCAGCGGAGGCGTGAATGAACTAAAATACGTTACTGCGTCGCGGCAGAGACTGGTACTGTATACCCGAGATTGCTCGAATCCATATTAGGTCTGTATTGACAAATTGACAAAAATGCCGAAAATATTCCGTCTGATCAATAGTCTATAGTCTAATAATTGAATTGATCGGACGGAATATTTTCGGCATTTTTGTCAATTTGTTAGAGACTGGTATGTCTAGTTTTACTAACTCGCCAAAGTTCCCACTACTAGTTTCGCTAACACGTGGCAGCTTCTTCAGGCGGACGGTTACGACTGTGCTCCGCGATGCGGTGGCTTTTTCTCACAGCAGCCTACTTTAATAGCCTTTCTTGTACAGTGTATGGTGTTTGTTTTTCGGGCTGATAGTCTGTATGCACTCTCACTCTTTTGTATATAATTTTTCCATTATCATTAGTATTATTATTATTATTATTGTATTGTTACTATCTTTTTGTTGTTAGACTATGATTATTTATATTGTGAATGTAACTGAAATGTTGCATTTTTATAAGCCCTAATCTTATCGTATGTAGGGCGCTACTGTAGAGGAGCTCTTAAGCTCTAAGTGTAGCCGTGAAAATAAAATCAATCAATCAGACGTGACGTCACGGTCTCTCTCCTCGGCGCTGTCTGGTGGCCGTGGTTCAATGCCATTGACATCCTCTGTTGGTGTGTTAGGGCTGTGTTTTGCACCAGTGTATGGATTATGTTCCTTTGGTCTTAGTATAGGTCGCCAAATGTCACTCAAGTGATGCTCATCATCCATGTTCATATTAGCTGGATGCAATGGCGGGGGGTGATCAAGGGGATCAATCCCAACCAGAGCCGAATAATACAATAATTAAATTTGTTGAAGTTTCACATTTTCTACAAAACCAACCATCGGATTTATGACAAATGATTGAATTTTGAAAGAATTTCTTTTCAATCATGTAAAATATTTAGTACAAGCTGTACCCGGCATGCCTTGCAATGCCAACCAAAGAAAGTGTTGGCGTTGTAATTTTGTTCCTTGAAAAGCTCTTGGATACACAATATTTTGTTCAATTTCCGTAAACTGCCTCTAAGCTATCGTAAAATGGATTTACTAATTTAGAAACATTCGTGGGAGCGTGCACAACAACTCAACAAAGCTTCATCGCAATCGGATGAATGGTATATGAACGAAGATGGAACTTTGTTGAAACCCTTCGCGCGTCGTCACTCATTTGTTGCATCTACTCGTGTGCTTCTTCTTCTTCTTCTTCCTTCGGCTTTTCCCAATTAATTGGGGTCGCCGGAGCCAACCAGGCTCATTTTGGTTTTGGCCGGGGATGTAAGGCCGGATGCCCTTCCTGACGCCACGTGATTTTTCAGGTGAAAATTCCACCCCGCTGTCACCGGGATTCGAACCCCGGCCGTCCGGGTGAAAGACCTAATGTAAAATGGATTTACTAAGTCAAAAACCTTTCCTGGCGTGTACACAACAAAGCATCAACGTTTCAACGCAATCGGATGAATGGCATATGAAAGCATACAGGATTATGTTTAAACGATTCGCGCGCCATCACTCATTTGTTGAATCAACTCGTGCGCTACCTATTGCACAATGCATTTACTAAATCATAAACGTTCCCTGCATTGTACACAATAACTCACTCAAATGTCATCGCAATCGGATGAATGGTAGGCCTATATGAACGCAGATGGAACTTTGTTGAAATTATTCGCGCGCCGTCACTCATTCGTTGAAACTACTCGTGTCATATCTACCTATTATACAATGGTCTTACAAAATCATAAACGTTCCCTGCAGTGTACACAATAACTCGCTCAAGTTTCATCGCAATCGGATGAATGGTAGTCTATATGAACGCATACGGGATTTTATTTACACGATTCGCTCGCCGACACTCATTTATTGAATCTATCCGTGCGCTTCCTATTGAACAATGTATTTACTAAGTCAGAAACCTTCCCTGCAGTGTGCACAACAACTCACCCAAGTTCCATTGCAATCGGATGAGTGGCTTATGAACGCATACGGGATTTTACTTACACGATTCGCGTGCCGTCATTCATTTGCTGAATCTACTCGTGCGCTGCCTATTGTAAAATGGATTTACTACGCTAGAAACCTCCCTTGGAGTATACTCAACATCTCACCCAATTTTCATCATCTGACGGATGGTATATGAACGCATACGGGTCTTTGTTGAAACGCTTGGTGCGTCGCCGCTCATTTGTTGAATTTACTCGTGCGCTACCTATTGTATCGTGGATTTACTAAGCCAGAATCATTCCTTGGAGTGTACTCAATATCTCAACCAAGTTTCATCGCTATCGGACAAATGGTATATGAACGCATACGGGACTTTTTGAAGCGCTTCGCGCGTCGTCGCTCATTTGTTGAATTTACTCGTGCGCTACCTATTGTATAGTAGATTTACTAAGCCAGAATCCTTCCTTGGCGTGTAATCAATATCTCATCCAAGTTCCATCGCTGTCGGACGAATGCTATATGAACGCATACGGGACTTTGTTGAAACACACCGCGCGCCGTCACTCATTTGTTGAATCTACTCATGCGCTACCTATTGCAAGATGGATTTACTAAGCCAGAAACCTTCCTTGGAGTGTACTCAACATTTCACCCAAGTTTCATCGTAATCGGATGAATGGTATATGAACGCATAGGAGACATACACACCCACAGACAGACAAACTATCACGTAACATTGTTAGCCTACTTTCGATTTTTGCAAAAAATGAAAGTAGACTTATGAGATCAACACAGGGCGAAAAAAGTGTGTCTGTCTGTGTGTGTGTATGTGTGTGTGTGAGTCTGTGTGTGTGTGTGTCTGTGTGCCTGTGTGTGTGTGTGTGTATGTGAGTGTGTGTACTCTGAATGTCTGTCCCCCCCTATCAATTCGAACACGGTGAATGCGAATTGAACGAAATTTGGTACAAAGGTAGCACTAGCAAAGGACACCTCAGTGTCATGTTTTATATCACCGCCATCTTTACTAAAACTGAATGGCGGCCACTCAAACGTTCAAAACGTAAAATCAAATAACGACTAACCAAATCATCCGATCTCTACCAAATTTGGTAACAACATACCTTCGTATAGGATGCGTCTTGTGACCAAACTACAAGGTCGTCCGCCATACCATTTCAGGATGGCGGCCGTGCGAATTATGCAAACTTTATAATCCATATCATGGGACCCACCAGTTCCGATTATCGAGCCGAGAATCGTTTTAACTGTTCTAAAGGAAGAGGCACGTTCGAAATTAAAAGTTTATTTTGTAATACTATAGTGCAGACGTGATTTTAAAAAGCTGAGCTGATTTAGTAATAAGACAAGATGGCAGCGGATATCTTGTGCCTGACTTATATTTCACTAATTTGAGTATTGCATGCAATATAGCGTACTGATATAAAATAAATAAACTTTGTATGAAATGCTTTATATATAAATAATATACTCCAGTGATGAAATCGTTTAGTATAAATCACTATTTGCTAACAAGTTCTATGTAAGTCATTTTATATAGAACGATATTCGTTGACACAATTAGCTCAGTGGTAGAGCGTTAGCCTATCGCTCAAATGCCTATGGTTCAAACCCGATCAGAGCTAGTTTTTTTGGTTGAAATTTTATATGTTTATTGTTTTGTAATGACTCAGATGTTTTAAAATTAAGCGTTATATTGTGCATATTATGGTGTGAAATATATATTTAATTAAAACATAATTCGCCAGCAGATTTACTCGAGACATCTAGCTGCCAAAAAGGTAACTGCACGCCGACCAGATTTTATTGAAAAGTTTCTTCTTCTGGCCGCTAGAATGCACTCGCTCTGTTAGGATTATATTGTTAGATATTTCACCACTAGATATCACGACTAGTCTACGTGGGGCTCCATTGATTACTATACCATTTGCATTCTATGCGCATCGAATTTGAAGAATGACATGATGATACTACGATACATTTTTACTTTCTATTTTAAAGGGTTTGTAACAGCCTATTGTGCGTTATTTGAAAATGTTAATTGAAGTAAAGAACAAAACGATTTCAGATAGTATCTGAACTCTATCGTTGGTGCTAGTTCAGGATATTAATTAATACTTCTATTTCAGCCAAATAGCAATCGAAAATATCCACATAGTTGGTATACACACGTCTCTGTAGGGTCATGGAAAGATTTGTTAATTCAATTAGGGTTGTGAAAGTCATACGCAGCCAGACGTGTAAAGACATGCCTCAACTCAAAGTTGGATGTTGCCCGCGTCAGGCCGATTATGTAATAATAATAATAATAATAATAATAATAATGTTATTGGTTTTACGTCCCTTTTAACTACTGTTGCTTTTAGAGACGCCGGGGTGCCAGAATTTTGTCCCGAAGGGGATCTTTAACGTGCCAGTAAATCTACTAACACGGCTCCCTCGCATTTGTGCTCCCTCAAATGCCAGCTGACTGCGCCAGGATACGAACCTGAAACATACGGTCCAGCAAGCGAGAACGTTACCGCTGAGCCACGCCGCCAGTCCGGTCGATTATGTCTCCAGATCCATAACATTCTTTAGATACTTCTTATCTTTCTTTCTTCAATGATGGTAGCAGTTTTTATCTAGGTTGTGGCGTTTGGTAGAGGTAAATCGTTTCTAAGGTCTTCAACAAAGAATAGTTCTATTATACTCTTTGATAATAACAACGAGTTATAACTATACTCATACATTTAGGAGAAAGTAGGCTATATGTTCTTTACTGAACATCTTGTTTTATATATATAGATTACCCTAACTTAACATTTACTGAATGAGCAAAATGGTCAGCTGTTCAGTTAGCCAGAGGGGTAGAAATGAGATGAGTGTGGCACTCTCTCTCCTCATCCCTTTGCATAAACACACCGCTTGTCAGTTGTCATTCTGTTAGTATCAGGGTGTGTCATTTTGGAAAGTGAATAATATTGTGATTTATTGCTGTTTTAAGTTAAACTTCAGTTGGGGACTGTACTTTATTAATAGTATACAATGTCGGGGAACAGAAAACGCCAGAAGATTTCGCGATATAAACTGGACTTTATAAATGTACAAAATTGTTATTTTTAGAGCAGCTGCACATTGATAAGTGCAAATACCAATGAATGCTAATGAAATCACACGAAATTTTGAGATTGGCATTGAAAGATTCTATCATTTCTGTACCAATTTTGCAAATCGGTACATGTTCATCTTATCTTCGAGACGCAGCGGGAGGTCCAGGTCTGACCAGATTATCACGAGAGCATACACCAGGGCCTTTCTGAGAATTCCATTCACCAAGTTGACACCTGGCTACTGCTGAAATGGGTTCGCCTAGCCCTTTCCGACATGATTTGTGCCCTTGTGTGTGCGGTCACCTAAAGGTTTATAATAAATGGAAAAGAGGGATAAGTCAAGCTTTGATCCGTGAACTTTTGAAAGGTGAACAATTCCTGTCAGCTGCATTCGCCAAGTTTTTGTTCTGAGAAAGATCTTACAAAGGACATTCTGTAACACCTCGACTCCTAGAAGGTTTCTACGCAGTAACCTGTATGGGGTGATATTCTATAGTACCCACTCAAGACCTTGAACCCTGGCTTTTGTGCAACTAGTCGCAGTTGGTGCCACTGGAGGTTTGTGGTGGGGATAGGCTGATATACAAGGGTGGAATCGGTGACTCCAGAGAACAGTACGGGCAGAACAGTACGAGAGGAACAGGGTGTGAGGAAGGTTGCTGACAGAAAGACTCTTGAGCACTTGCCTCCGGGGAAAACGTGTGTGCAGTTTTCCCCGGAGGGTTCGAAGACGGCAGGTGGTACTATCATGATTTAATTACTAAGGGGCATAACCAAGGACAATCAATACAAACTTTGACTGCTAAATTTTGTAACGTCATTTTAAGGCCATGTGGCGATGGACCGTATTTCGAGCGGACTGACATTATTATTTTTTAGTATGTAATATTTTGGAAGGGTTGGTACGATTTGTGTGGCACCTTTATATGTAATTACCGCGGAGTGGATTATTATTATCTTATTTCCGGTTAGCTGGATGGGACCCTCGTGGTTTTAACTTTGGTCAGAAAGGCTGGTGAAGACGTTAAATCCGAAGCAGGCTTTCGGACCGCCTTAGTCGTATTAAACGGCTCTTAAATTACTTATGTAACCTTGTTTTGGAAGTGGCACAGAGTCTAACTTCATGTTATTATTCCATTAGTTTTGACGTCAGGGGAATCATTCCTGATAAATTCGTTTCTATCACAAATGTAGGTGTGTCAAACCTTGCCAAACGGGTAACTGTCTGGTTTGTTTAAATTAAGTCATTCATTTGTGTTTAATTAGATCATATTTGTCAGTTACTTAATTAAGCGGTGGAACCCCGTCTCTTGTAATTGTTTTATTTTACTGCTCAATACATGTTAGCTTATTTCGATTTGTCATATTATTTATTGCATGAAGTCACTAGGAAGATTATTCCCCTTTTCATTCTTCATCTTTGGCAGGGTCAATTTAATACGGCCTGCTGAGGTACGCATTCAGCGTTCCACCCAACAAGCTGGTCTTGACATTGGTTTCGTCCCGCCTGTTCTCTCTTTCTAAATCAAATCGGGGATGTTCTTGAATACCAAGCAAATCGGAACATTCACTCCTAGGTTTTTTGCTGTGAACTCAGCTGGCCTAGCGAGTAATTAAATTAGGCCTTTCATGTGTTTTTTATTATTAATTCTGGGTGTGGTAATGTCATGTGATCTTTTTTTTGATATGCTAATATTATTATTATTATTATCATTTTGGCCTATAAACAGGGTAAGGAGGGATGGGGCTAAACTGTTACAATTTCATTTGTATTAGGATTTGAAACTTCGGGATCATATTTGCCTAACTGATTATGTTTGTTGGACTTTAGCAGCGTCCAAGTTGATGTGATGTCCCGTACAGAAGGCATTCGCCGATAATCCCGACTGTGGTTTCTCATCCCTTATAGCTTATAGCATGCTCTTTCAGCCTGCGATTTACAGTCTTTCCAGTCTGTCCCATGTAGTCCTGATCTCATTCGATAGGCTACACGGAGCACTGTACACTCCAGGTTGCTCGGTGGCTGCGATTGGATCTTTCACTCTGGGCATCAACTGTCCAATTTTCTTTGGCGGTCGGAACCTGGTGGTAACTTTCTTCTTTATTTAAGATGATGTGGTTACTAACACCGTGGGCATAGCCTACCAACACCACCTACACCGTATTATTTCCATTCTACGGGGCGGGGATGATGTGAGATGATTTTCTGTGTGGTGGATGGATTATACAGCCTGATGCCTTTTCTGGCGTCAACCACATAACACGAGTTCATGGGAGATGAAATGAATGAAGATGAATGGAGTTGGTCGTGGTATGTTAGAAGGTACTGTCGCAGCAATAACTTGGGAGCTGAAAATGAAAACTATTTCTAGGACGGCCGACAGTGGGAATCGAAGCCACTTGTCTAGATAAAGCCCGGCTTCTTTGCCTTGCGCCTTAATGCACGTAACTACCCAGATCGGTCCTTATAATGATAATAATAATCTGAACCCAGAAGACAGGGCCCCTACCAGAAACACGGAACACTGTCAAAGCAGGTAGACGAACAAGTTTTTAAGAAAGGAAGGAAGCTTGTAGTTTAACGTGGCAGTTAATATCGCAATCATGAGCCACGGGACCTCCTTTTTACGTGGAATCCGAACCACGGGACATGACATTTCACTTCAAAATCTCACATGCATTGACCGGGAATCGAACCCGTTCCACCTTGGTGAGAGGCAAACGGCTTGACCTCTGTGCCACCACGACCGAACAAGTTAATAATATTAATAATAATGTTATTAGTTCTACGTCCCTTTTAAATACTACGATTTTTAGAGACGCCGGGGTGTCAGAATCTTGACCCGAAGAGGCTTTAACGTACCAGTCAATATACTGGCACGGCTTCCTCGTGTATGTGTGTGCCCTTAAATGTTAGCTAGCTACGCCAGGATTCGATCCTGCAACCTCGGGAACAGCAGGCGAGAACGTTACCGCTGCGCCACGCAGTCAGTTACACGAACAAGATATAGACACAAATGAAATTGGTTCTTAACATACAGTCCATAGAGGCTCAATTCAAAAGTAAAAAAATATGGGCTCGAAGTCCTTTTTAACTGCTTTGACTTTAGAGCCGACAGGGTGTCGGAATTCTGCTCTGGATATCGCAACCCTGACAATAAGTCTAAACGTCTTGAACTATAAGTTGGTCAAGGTATGAATAATGGCGTGTCGAAACATTAAGACGACCTGGAAATATGCCGTTTCCTTTTCAGTTTATGAAGTTGTTCGTACATTTGATTTATATGGAAGAAGCAAAGCAAAAGCAAGCTTGTAGTTTAACGTGACCGTTAATCTCGAGATCATGAGCCACGGGACCTCCTTTTTACGTGGAATCCGAACCACAGGACATGGCATTTCACTTCGAAAATCTCACATGCATTGACCGGGAATCGAACCCGGACCGCCTTGGTGAGAGGCATACAGCTAGACCGCTGAGCCACCACGCCCCCGATGGAAGAAGCAGCTTGCTATTAACACTGGTAGTCCCAACATGGTACTAACAGATGAATCTGGCACAAGGCAGATCTTTAATTGCTCAACTTCTTCAACGCAAGCAACGTACATAAATGCAATTAGTTTAAATCAGTGAATTCCGCAACGATAGTATAAATCATGGGTCGGCAACCTACGACCCGCGGAACGGATGCGTCCCAGGAAACCCTTTCGTATGGCCCACATAGTCATATCTAATAAATAATAATGTTCTTGGTTTTGTGTCCATGGAATATAAAGAGGTGAGGGGATTACGGGGAAGTCTCAAATCCCGTCAGCAAGACAATTGCGCTACACATGTCCATCACTTGACATGAAGGACACGTTTAAGTTCGACGCACGGTCAAAATATTCCTCTGCGGATAACCATCAATACCCGAAAAAAAAAAAAAAAAAAAAATTGGTAATGTTAGGTCGCTCGTTTTTATTTGATTATCCTTGATATTAACAAGTATCAAAATTACATTTTAATATCAAAGACAGTTATTAAAATTATTACAGTGAGAATAGGCCGACATTTGTGGCTTTAAATTTGGTAGATGTGGAGATTGGAATTCTCAATTCCATCTGTCGGTTTCAAGATCACAACCATCCATCCATCACGGTTCTTATGACCAGGTTGAAAAGGCATCTTTTGAAAATTATATTCAAATATTTAGATCCTTTATTTAACCATATTATTTATAAGGATATCCACTTCGTTTTATTTCAAATTGATTCTATAATATACACGAATACTTATCCAATAGATCTTACATTTTTCTAGTTTCATTTCATCCTGTATATATTTTTATCAAATTAGTTTCGTAGGGTTTAATTCTAATTTGCTAAAGAAGGTCCTATTGTTGGACCGACACATGTACCATTTTTAATATAATTTGTATTGATCGGCGGAGCATTTAAATTAATTCATATACAATATCTCGGACCCTATTAAGAGTTATCGGTACAAAATGTCGAACCATGGCCGAGGACTATAAAATAATACACACATCAAAAAAAGTTTTGCATCACCTCGGTTCCAAGAGTTCCGGAACCGTTAAATACAAAGGGAATAGAGATCAACACAAACAACATTTCAGCTCGTTTTATTGCACATGAGAACCACACATTGCATGTTGTACCATCATACAGCTAGACTTTCAGCATTTGTGGTCCAGATTGCAGTACACACCACTACCTCTAATACCCAGTAGCAAGTCCTCTTGCATTGATGCATGCCTGTATTCGCCGTGGCATACTATCCACAAGTTCATCAAGACACTGTTGGTCCAAATTGTCCCACTCCTCAACGACAATTCGGCGTAAATCTCTCAGAGTGGTTGGTGGGTCAAGACGTCCATAAACAGCCCTTTTCAACATATCCCAGGCATGTTCGATAGGGTTCATGTCTGGCGAACATGCTGGCCACTGTAGTCGAGCGATGTCGTTATCTTGAAGGAACGCATTCACAAGATGTGCACGATGAGGTCGAGAATTGTCGTCCATGAAGACAAATGCCTCTCCAATATTCTGCCGATATGGTTGCACTATGGGTCGGAGGATGTCATTCAGGTATCGTAAAGCCGTTTCGGAGCCTTCCATGACCACCAGTGGCGTACGTCGGCCCCACATAATGCCACCCCAAAACATCAGGGAACCACCACCTTGCTGCACTCGCTGGACAGTGTGTCTAAGACGTTCAGCCTGACCAGGGTGCCTCCAAACACGTCTCCGACGATTGTCTGGTTGAAGGCATATGCGACACTCATCGGTGAAGAGAACGTGATGCCAATTCCGTGGGGTCCATTCAGCATGTTGTTGGGCCCATCTGTACCGCGCTGCATGGTGTCGGGGTTGCAAAGCTGGACCTCGCCATGGACGTCGGGAGTGAAGTTGCGCATCATGCAGCCTATTGCGCACAGTTTGAGTTGAAACACGACGTCCTGTGGCTGAACGAAACGCATTATTCAACATGGTGGCATTGCTGTCAGGGTTCCTCCGAGCGGCAATCCGTAAGTAGCGGTCATCCACTACAGTAGTAGCCCTTGGGCGGCCTGAGCGAGGCCTGTCATCGACAGTTCCTGTATCTCTGTACCTCCTCCATGTCCGAACAACATCGCTTTGGTTCACTCTGAGACGCCTGGAAACTTCCCTTGTTGAGAGCCCTTCTTGACACAAAGTAACAATGCGGACGCGATCGAACTGCGGTATTGACCTTCTAGGCATGGTAGAACTACAGACAACATGAGCAGCGTACCTTCGTCCTGGTGGAATGACTGGAACTGATCGGCTGTCGTACCCCCTCCGTCTAATAGGCCCTGCTCATGCATGGTTGTTTACATCTTTGAGCAGTTTTAGTGACATCTATGAACAGTCAAAGGGACTGTATCTTGGATACAATATACACAGTCAACGTCTATATGCCGGAGATCTGGGAACCGAGGTGATGCAAAACTTTTTTTGATGTGTGTATATTATGTTTATTGTATTTGAAAACCAAGACAATCACAAAATCAAGATGGCAGCCAGGTGCATTTTGAAAGTTTCGATGTCTTTTCTCGGAACCTATTAAAGCTATAAGCCTCAAATCCTGTACCATGGTGTGACATTCTGAACCGGGACAAGCTTGAAATTAATATTGTGGCCACATTTATTTTAAAAAGTCAAGACATTTTCTCGGGGCCTAATACATTAATTCCACGATAGAAGAATGTAAGGAAAATCTGCTGAAATGTTTCGAAACTGAATAGTACAATATCTACATGATAGCAGCGCGAATATCCGAATTTTCTCAGATCTGATACATCTAAAAAGCCTGAAATCTGTGCCTCGATAGAGAGCTATAAGACAAGCTTGCTGATATGCCTTTCGAAATCGTAATTAGCAACGAGCCAACAAGTTGGATTCGCAAATGTTTTAAATTGAATGCCCTTTCTGATGATCAGATCATCCCAGTGCAGTAAAATAATTTGCAAATAAAATAGACTGTAATTTGGGCTAAACAATATCGCGTATAATGTATTTCAAATGATTACAAAATCCAAGATTGTGGGCGTTAGAATTTACAATAAATATAATTTTATTTGAAGCGTCCTACCACAGCCATTGAACCGGTATGTGGTAGGGAATCGCATGGATGGAATAGGCGAGAGCGAGACAATGATGTGTGGTGGCACTGTTTCAAACCACGATATCACCGCTTATCTCAAGTTCTGAGAAAGTTGGTGAGGAACACGCGCCCATTCACCTCTCGAAGAACAAATGGCGCGCGGTCAACTGCCAAGAGATCGAAGAAACCAGTTTAGAGAAAATTAATGGTCACCAGTTCATCTATACTGGTAAGTGCAGAAACGAATGATCGTCGCATTAGGTCGATATCCCAAGTGACGTTTCTTGGGAGGGAGGGATGGATGGATGGAAATGGCAGTGAAGCTAGTACAGTAATCTTCCAAGAGCTCGAGACGTGGACGGGGATGCGTTTTTGGAATCGCTTTCACGCACCTATGACTTGCTTCTCTTTTTCATATTTCCTATCCTCCGCCCCTGCCAACTATCTTTCTCTTTCAGACATGAAGCTTTTAGGTTTCAGGACGCTGTACTGTCCTTTCCACGATTTTTATGTCCCTGTTCTATTAACAAATTCTTCGAGATCCTTTATTTCCAACTTGACGTTTTGGCGCCGGCAAGTGGCGAGATGAAGAATCGCTTTTAAACCAGCCAATCCTAGACAGCAAATTACATCGATAGGTCGACCTGGTAAGGCGTTGTTACCAACTGTCTTTGTTTTTATCCCCCACGTGATAAAGCTAACTCGCTCAGCGTGAATAGCATTCGGATCTGGTGTGTTATTTCCTAGTCGTTTACTTCGCTCTTTAGAATATAACATTGCTAGTTGCATACTTTATCTTTAGTAATAGTGTGTACTATAAAAGACCATTTCGTAAAATACTGTAGGTGTAAAAGGTTCAATAGTTAGGCTAAGTGTAATTGTAGGTTAATTTGAAGTCCGTGCTAGTGTTTGTGAACTTTTTACCTTATGTGTGTGCTTGTTCGAGTGAATTTCACAATGTCAGAGTGCGGTTGTACCCCAATGCAGGCAGCATGTATTTGTATTCAGCTTTGTTACCGGTACGTCCTGTGTTCGAATCCACTGACCGCACTCCGCCAGCTCGCTGGCAACATTGCCGAGCTGATCGACGACCGGTAAAGTTGGAAGGTATAACCGCTCACGCGACCACCTTATGTAAGCACTGCTACCGACACCACAATAACACACAGACAAATTAAACAATGACTCAATGGTGCTGAAATGGCTACGATCTCCAAGCTCCTAAATGAAACAACCTTCTCTCGCTGAGCTGATAAACGAGATGTCCTGGCAGGCATACAGCTTGCCAAACAAGTTAGCCTACAATATTCATTTTATAACTTTGCCCATCATAAACCCTGTGTGTAAAACAATTACACATATTTCAAAGGAAAACAAACATCTTTACAAATAGTACGGTCAACAGCAGGCCTACAATCAAACCTAGATATATCTCGAATCGTTAGGGGATGTCGAAATAAATTCGACTAATAGAAAATTGGACTAACGGTGATACGTACGAAAAAATGTTAAAATTTGTGATACACTGGTTGCGAAATACTAAGTGTAGGCTTACAACATAGTTGTCTTAATAATAAAAAATAATAAAATGGATGTTCGTAATGATGACAGCATGATGGTGTTTGAAGCCATTTTCAGTGTTGCCTTGGTAATAGAAATTCTATGTTTTTCAGTCGGTCAACACGATTGTACCCAAGTGTGATGGGGTACTCCCTAATTCTGAAAAAAATTACATGAGATTAATAAATGCACTTGGATGACCAGTTTCGATCGTCAAGCGATCATCATCAGATCCATTACACTAAGGCTATTAAGTTAAATGTCTAAAAAGAAGATGAGAGATCCTCGCGCACAGGAAACTCCTTCCAGTCGAGTGCAGACAGTGGCGAAGTTAACTACTCTCATCAGGACCGCGTATAACTCAACCAGATAAGTAGCCTGAACAATACAATCTGAACTGACCATTTAAGAACAATCACATATTCGCACCAAGCAAGCAAATTTGGAGGTCAATCTCCACTTTCCGTACCTCAACAAAACATCACATCTTAGATTATAACTAGCTAATATTGACTAAGTTAGTTGCAATAATTTAAATACTACTGCAACGAAATAAGTGTACATATTGTAAATACTTTCACCCATACTTGCAAGTTCGCTCCTGGCTGTGGTAAGTGATTTTTGAAAGGCGACAAAAATCACGGTACGCATGTCATACGTTGTTGGCATGTTAAAGAACCCATTGAATTCAGTAGGGCGTGTTCATAATAGCAAAATTAATCTCGGGATTTTTCGCCAACACAAAGTTCCTCCTTCTCTAGGCCTGCTAGAAAGCGCTATAGTGTTAAGGAGCTTAGATATCTAACCTCCTTGACTTTCATAGCGCTCCGAGGAGTGATAAAAAAAATTGACATGCAAGCAGCCCTCTGGGCGTCAATTAACAAAGCTTGCACCCGGCACCAGAGGACATACGATAGATATTATGTCTAAATTGATGTTTCACGGGGTAATCTGTGAAAAATTCGAATTAGAACCTTCGAATGAGACAAGTTGCATTGCAAAAATACGTAAATGTTCGAGATAATGAACACGTTTAAATACCAGTGATACATATTAGCTTAGAAATAACGAAAAATTCGAATTATACAAAATCGACTTAGTTAGAAAAATACTCGTACCTGTAAATTGTAGGAAGTTTGTTCGGGAAAATAAAATAACTTAATTACTGCGAGTTATCGAAAATTCGAGTTACTTTCGAAGGTAACGCGGAGTAATGACGTTATTAATTAAATTAACTGTAACGCTGTTCCTTTTAACTAGTAACGAGGAATTAAACAGCTCGTTGGGGTTGGGAGTAACGACGTTACTTGTAATAGTTACTTTAACGGAAATTAGGGAGTAACGACGTTACTAATTAAATACTACTAGTGGACCCGTGCGAGCTCTCGCAACGTGAATGTAGGTCCATGGGGGTAGTAGGGGAGATTGTGGGAGAACGAAGTTTTAAATATTGAAGAAATGTATTTATTGTTGTTAAACGGCACAGCCTACG
This sequence comes from Meconema thalassinum, assembly GCA_946902985.2. NCBI lineage: Eukaryota > Metazoa > Arthropoda > Insecta > Orthoptera > Tettigoniidae > Meconema > Meconema thalassinum. Next base: position 225,057,497 of record OX336391.1, read on the forward strand.
TAAATGAAAAGAACACAAAGAATTATGTACAATCAGTGTTTTGTACTTGTACCTCTTTGTAGACAATATTCGATGTTACAACGAATTCATCGGTTATTGTTTGCTCGGGAATTTCTTCTACAGCAAGTTTTACATTTGCAAAAGATTGAACCCTAGAGAAAGTCTTGGCGAGACCACACCGGAGCCATCTGCTGAGAGACTCCTCAGCTAGCAGTACGCCGCGCTCCCGCCAGATGGCTGCCGCCACCGCGCTGCCCTGCGCTATAGCGGCAGGCTCGCCAGGTTACGGTACTTCCGGATGCGGCATTTTCGGGCTTAAACTTTTTTCCTTTGTCCTCCTCGAATATTAAGGGTGCGGCTTAAATGCGGGGCGGTATATTTTTGGGCCAATACGGACATCAAATAAGTTAACTTACATGAATATTTATGAAAATTCCAGCTATTAAAGTAGGCATACAACTATCTACATAAACCTATACACAAATATTCAAGTTCTTTATGTAGCATACAGCGCCCGTGTGGTGAGTACAAAGTTTACTGTTTGTTTTGATACAAGCGACAGGCCGACAGGCATGCTGCCAATGGCTGTTTGCCTCTCACCACGGCAGACCGGGTTCGATTTCCGGTCAATGCATGTGAGATTTTCAAAGTGAAATGCCATGTCCTGTGGTTCGGATTTCACGTGGCTTATGGTTAACGGCGATTAACGGTCACGTAAAACTACAATCTTCCTTTTCTATAAATCACGGTCGTTGTTTCACCTGGTCGTCAATCATTTTCGAAGGGAAAAACGAAATCACAAGAATAACAACAATACATCTGTTGCTTAACACAAACTTCAGTCTGCAACACTGGAGTGTCGATCTGAGTTCATCGAACGGTGAATCCCAGTCAGACAGGCTGCAAACAAAATGTGTGGTGATAATCCATTCTCCCCGCAAACAGATTTGTTCCTACCTGTCGTGTCTCACCGTGTGGGCGCTCCCATTACGAATACATACCCATTAGCGATAATGAGTCTTAAGATAATAAATTTCCAGTGTGTGTCCGTCAAAGGCACAGATTGTCCTCATAAGTAAACAATAAATTCGCCCGTATGGATAGTCAATTTTTTTGTGTGACCCAGCATCTATTTGTCCAAAGAAAAGTACTGGGTAATACCACGGCCTGTCTAAAAATCCCCTCCGAGTCGCATCAAAGTTGCAACTCGTGTTGTCAATATCACATATAAAACATTAGAGGCTTATACCCGGAAAACCGGAGAATTATAGTGAGAGTGTTCTAAAACTGTCCTTATTCCAAAATAAAAGTTAGAGCGGAAAGGCCTGTTATTGTCTCATTTAGGGACGTGAATCATCTCTGTCATCAGATAGAAGTATTTGAATACATGTGGAGTCAATGATACCTACATCATTGTGGAGTCTGTTCAAAAGTGGGTATATTTAATTGGGTCTGAGATTGCCAACGCGGCGGTCGTGGTTTTAAAATATATATATATCATCCTGAGGTGGGAAAATACGTAGCTATACAGGAGACCTAAATTATGCAATTCTCTCACACTCGATTCCCCCTAAAATTGCATTCCCACGTAAGCGTCCCTGCATACTAAACAATCGATTAATTACGAAGTCGATGTTTAAGAAATGTATATCGGTCCACAGAACACCACCACAACAACAACAACAACAACAACGAGATTTGCGCCAAGTTGTCTTTTATTTATTTAAACTTTGGTGCAATCTGAAGCTATTTCAAGCTATTGAGAACAGTCTAAATATTTCGGACGATCGCCATGTTGGATTGTTCTACACATTGACCCTTCGAGCATAAATACAATCGAGTGCGCATTGCCACAATGCGCCAGTAGGCCTACTGTGATGTGAAACCAACATCTCGATCAGCTGACTAAAGGGTAAACAGAGGACCTCGTAATGGAAGGTGATAGGAGTAGGTGGGGAAATTATTTTTAATGAGGGTTTAAACACAAATTTTCGTAATGTATACGGCATTGGGAAAAGCATCGCATGTTTCTTTACGTACCGGAAAGTAGCAAAGCTTAAGAATGTAACATATTTGGTGTTAAACGTGGCTGTCGTGTTCCGTAATACTCATACATCCAGGATCCCCCTCTTGCAAATAATTAATAACAAATCCAACTCTGAATTAGGCCTACTGATTTTTGAACAGAATTGTGTTTGTCTAGCTGGTCATTTTTGATTGTACGCCCGAAAGCTCCAAACAAGTTCAATCTATTAACTTACTACATCATTTCCCAATTTATTTTTCATAATTAGAAAATTTATTTTGGCTAATTTCAGTACGATGAGCTCTCGTTCAGCGTTACCATTCCACTTCAGTATTTTATGAAAGTGAACAAAACAATATGGACAAATGGAAATAAGGAAGTCTATCGATTTAGTAAGCGTTGCTTTTTAACAACTATGCATTACATTTGCTACATAGGAAAATATTTTAATCAATGAACTGTTTCCTCTTAAGTTAAATTCCATTTTCCATGAATCATAGAAACCTTCGCAAAAATAACCCAGAATTTTGAAATTTTACGAAGATTTGAATAATTTAGGGATGCAATGTAGCCTATCCTAGAAGGAATCATTAAAGCTACAGAACAGGAGACCAAGCCGTCGTAACTTTCAACAAGGTATATTGCTGAAAATATAGTATTTATGATTGACAAACCTTTCTCGGAGATGTTGGGAGTCGTTTTACTATCTCAATTGCCACTGCTGCACCGGAATAATTCCTTTTAATTGATTATTTACGAAAATAATGCTTTTAGCATTGTCTTCATTTCTCTATGGACGCCATCTTGGACACTATGTCATACGTCATGTGACACCCGAAAAACGAACATCTGAGTACGTTACCAACATGTCCAATACAAAATTCACCATATGACACGTAAAGTTTGAAATTGTTACAAATTTCCACTAAGTTAAGCACCGTCTTGCGGAAAATTACTGCTAGTACCACAAGCAAGGGGGTCTGGGGCGTAAGCCCCAGGTTAGGTTTGTTTTTGTATGTAAAACATTAATAAGATATAATTTATGTCCGCTACTACGTTATTTACTGGCTGGTCGAAAATTACTGCTAGTACCACAAGCAAGGGGGTCTGGGGCGTAAGCCCCAGGTTAGGTCTGTTTTTGTATGTAAAACATTATAAATACACTGACAATTGGCGCAATTTTCATTACATTACTTTATCGACGCTCTTTTGTTTACTCGTTCTATACCCGATGTGAAATAGTACCAAATGCGTGGGGTTGGCATTCCTGACTTAGTAAGCAAGATGGCTCCAAAAGACTTCATTTCTGCTATATAAGCCGTGTATCTATTTGGGATGGCTGGGTGGGTTTATGGCAGCGGACGAGTCAACATCTATTATTTTAACATCTCCGGATACCATTACTAAAGGTAGCCTACTTTGGCAAATTTAATTACCTAATTTTTTTATACCTTTGGTCTCCTGTTCTGTAGTGCTACCGACGAATCTCAAAATTTCCTCAACCAAACGCACTGTCCATAACTTACGTTTAATATTTATTATCGAAGACTACACCGTCACATCTGTAGCATAACCTGCAATTTTACACTGAACATGATTGACGACCTCATTGTGTAGTCCATACTATATTTAATCCAGCATAGGGACATAAAGCATTTTTATGTTCAGAGATGCATTTACTAGCAGTCTCAACAAAACACCAAGAAAAACGCCTAGCCTATGGACAGGTATACCTTCGAGCATAAAGACAGGCCTGTTCAGTGGAGTAAGGGATAGGGTAAATTATAATAATGTATAATAAATGCCAGCATTTCCATGTTTAAATATTTTTCTTTCATGTTTCGGACTTAAGAGGAAACGTAGGCTAAAGAAATGCAAGTAATTAAGTCAAGAATTTTAGGGTTATTTAGCAATGAATTAACATACGTAAGGAAAGAAATGCCCGATCCTTTTTAAACGTCTCCTTACATCCATACGCGACACAGTAATACACCATTCTGGCTAAGTAATGAATAGAACTCACTTTAAATAGCCCAATTCTATCATCACGTGTAGTATTTCAGTGTTCCAAACTACCGCAGTTCCCTTTAGTCATCTGATCGAGATTTTGGTTTCAACAACGTGACGTCATCAGCCATCTATTGGATTTATGATCTAAGTATTGACCATAGAGCTATGTATCAGTAGATTAAGATTATTGGATTGGTTCACAAACGTTCATTTCGATCGCATGATTAGGACACACAAAATGATAACTTAATTTCAAAATTTCGCACAGCCACCATCTTGATTTTATGAAAACAAATGAATTAAATTAGTTCCAGTAAATTAATAATTGCATAAACATTTACTGTACCATGTTTCACTGCACTTGGATAATTAAATCACGAGAAAATTCCATCTAAATATTTACAATTCGCTTAGCCGCCATGTTAGTTTTGTACTTGTCATGTTCTTTAAAGTAACATAAGTGAACTTATCTTAGTATTATCTACCGCCATACAAAATTTCAGTGTGATATTAGGTACAGTTTCGGAGATACAGAATGCCGGTGAAATATTTCGCACGACTGTCATGTTGGATTGGTGATGTGTACTGACGAGGTACATTGGGCCTATGACCTTACCGAATTTCATTGAAATTGCTCCAGCCGTTTAGATTGTATCAGGGACACACACATACACGGACAAAAAGGGGATCTTCTTAAGGCTATATTGTATATATGAAAATAGGCAAAAATTGGTTACCTGCTGGTTTCTTGAATACAAATTTGAGCTACCTTCCAAGCAGTGGTAAGTTGATTGCATCGCCAAGACAAGAGTAATATCTCATACATCGTAATGATTATGTAACTGTTCACCTTATTGCTCGAACACTCACTTCATGTTTCATCGTTTAAACTCACAGTTATCGTACGTCTTAAAAAATAAGGAACACAACAATAGAACTGCAACAAAACGCACTATAACAAAAGTAACTGACAGGCATGATCACTGAGTGGTAGGCAGGCACGCACTAACACACAACACACGCAGAAGAAAGGAGAATAACACAGACGAAAGGAGCTGTGCTATTTATATCCTTCGCGGAGCAACAAGTGCGCTCATCGGTAGGTTTATGAGTGATTACGCCGAGCAGTTCACAGCAAGAAGTTACGTGAAGAACACAGTACAGCAGCAACGTGCGCGCACACAGCTTCTGAAAGATGATGCAATGCCAAATCTCGTCGCACGACTAATGGCATGGCCCACATTCCTAGTAGCACACAAGACGACCTAAACTCGCCCTTGCAGCGGAATCACTACGGATCACTTTGATCATGAAGCTGGCGCGCTCTAGAAGCGACAACCGGCAACTGGCTGGCATGCAGCCGGTTGAAAGCCGGCCGGTTTGTCCTCGGGTCTTCTTTGTAAGCCAGGTAGCGACGGGCAGATGACTAACCTTCCGCAAGGCTGTGGAACGACCTAGCCAGACCAATGTGAACAATCTCCGGACTGGCGGTTTATGACATGACTCATAGTGAACAACAGATGGTGACGTACTTTCGTATAGATAATGAGGCTGTTGATGAGACTCATAAAATGTGGGGGAAAGTCATGCTTGCATAACAAAGACGAACTGTTATTGCATGTGCAATTGAAACGAGAATTACTTTCCACACAACTGGAAACTCACGTATCAATTGCACATGAGTGAGGTTCGCACCTGTCCTCTGTATTATTACCCGTTTAACATTTGATTGCCGCTGGGCCTGGCTGCTCCAGTGTTTGGTGTTGATTGTAGTAGGAGCCCCGCGGGACGAAGCGGGGAACACAGCGATGAAAAAGAGTGCATTTTGCACATAAGACAAGCACCATTGCGCGTCACAGGAGCTCATGTCACCACGGACAGTCAAACTATAACTGAGGCTATTGGAGCTGAGTCATATCCTACTCGCGCAACTCTACCTGTCAACGAAGCAGGCTGACGTGTGGCACAAGTAAACAAAGAACAGCTCCCATCTCGAACGCCGGCAATCAATTCGTGAAAGGGCAATACTCATTTAAGATTTGAGGCTGCGCCTGTGTTTGTTGTTTACTGTAGCAGCTGCCCCGCGGGGTGAAGCGGGGAACACAGCGATGACAGAGTGCATTCTGCACATAAGTCAAGCAGCATTGCGCGTCACAGGAGCTCATGTCACCACGGACAGTTAAACGGTGACTGAGGCTACTGGAGTCGAGTCGTATCCTACTCGCACAACTCTACCTGTCAACGAGGCAGGCTGACGTGTGTCACAAGTAAACAAAGAACAGCTCCCAGCCGGCAATCAATTCGACTGTGGAACCGGGAGAGACCGGCTAAAAACCGTGGCGTGCTCTGTAAAAAAAAAAAAAAAAAAAAAGATACGAGCCTTACAGTACAGTAGTCGCATATGATGTGTAACATCTGACATGTTATCCTACACGTATACTACACAGCTTGGACAATCTTAAGATATTAATTTACGCTCCGTTTTCATACTGGTACTATGATGAATGTATAGATTGAATTGGAGATATGCTACTGTCACGCTTGTGGCGCGGCGGTCAAGCTGTTAAGTCTCTCGCCAAGGTAGACCGCGCTCGATTCCCGGTCAATACATGTGAGATTTTCGAATTGAAATGCCATGTCCTGCGGTTCGCATTCCACGTAAAAGGGAGGTACCGTGGATCATGATCGTGAGATTAACGGTCACACAAAACCACAAGCTTCCTTCCTTTTACATGAATAATTCATAATAACAAAGTGACACACAACGTCGACTGTACTCTGAAATACTGTGTGCACACTCCTCAGTAACTATAACATTCATTATTCTCAAGGCTCTCATACAATTCGTCGTAAACAATCAAAACATGGCTTCCTACAATCTTGAAATGACCTAGTCTCACAAATGATGAAAATACAGCTTTTATTCCACTCATATAACATTCTGTTATGCATTTAATATTTGATTACTCACCCACAGTTTGACAATAATGCCGCTTACTTAAATGCCATTTGTCGTCTTTATTTTATCATACACTCAACAACATTAGTCTCAAATTTTCACTTCCTACCCCATGTAATAATCAACCTTGAATGTGAAGCTTCATAAACTGCTCAATGACAAATGAAAGTCGGTGAAACATTTGCCACTGTGCTCGTCAAACCAGTGCCTGCTAAATGCACTGCCTACAGTATTACCATAACATTCTCGCGCTACAGAGCACACACTGCCTTGTTTCCAATACACACTTTTTCAATTGTACAAAAATCACGCTGCCTTTGCATGGTACCACTGCCAGCTAGTACACTTCCGTTTGATCGATCGAGCGGGCAGTGCATACTTCCGTTGTCCACCACTGCCAGCTAGTACACTTCCGTTTGATTGATCGATCGAGCGGGCAGTGCATACTTCCGTTGTCCACCACTGCCAGCTAGTACACTTCCATTTGATCGATCGAGCGGGCAGTGCATACCTCCGTTTGATCCACCACTGCCAGCTCGATCGTTCCGATCCACTTCCGTCCCCAATTTTCACAATCACTCCCACAAAACTATCCAGTAACCGAGCGGAAAGATGTTACACACCAAAAGAGAAACGTACAAGTAACTTGAGCACATGGCGCCATTGCTGTAATAAGACTTTTACTCAGCACCGGCGTAAGATGTCGGCGACACCAGCATAGTTGAGGATTAGTGGCGTGCGGTACCGTAGTAGATGAGGGAAACGGTCAGGCGTCAGAAAATCTGTGGTGTCACTTAGGGGCTTAGACGTCGTGGTCATTTCAACCCCATGTGCTTCGGTGTGTAGAACTTGTATACCTGTGTTATTGTGGTGCCTGTAGGAGCAGTGTGTGTAATTGTGGCTAGCATTTGGATGGAGCCGGCCGTGGCCTTAACCTTTTGACGAGTACGCACGACACATGCCGTGCAATAATGACGGCCGAATGAGAGTACGTATTTGACCGGTAAACAACCTCAGGGGAGTAATAATTTATTTTTTCTTCAAACACAATAAACTCATTTATTACAACTTTTAGAGACATGAAAACACATTTTGGATCGAGAACACACTGTCATTTCAAAACTTCAGAGGTGGGACACAAGATCCGTTACGCCTCGAAGGTTGCCATTTTATGAGACTACTCCCACAAAGTGACTCAAAGAAGCGTAAACTTCTCAGGCAATGCTACGAGTGCAAACACACAACCCGATCAGGACAGAAGAGGAAAGAAACGAGCTACGAGTGTTCTACTTGTGAGGTCGCTCTCTGCATACATCCTTGCTTTGAACAGTATCATACATTCATCGGAACTTAAGATGTCACCTTTACTAATATCTCTATTTAGTTCATCTATGTATAATATCATCACTTGAGTCCAGAAACTCCATAGCACCACTTGTACTTGACAGTTATATTTACAAAAACCAAAACTATTCACAGCTATGAAGAGCCCAAAAACTATCCACGTTGGCGGCAAACAAAACACTGGAAGTATAGCCTAGGTGGAGTGGGGGGAAACGAACCCAACTCTTCTCAGTATTCCCTCACGAGGATGAGTGGTACAGCCCTCGGACCAGAATTACGCTTCTTGGCAGAGCCGGGAATCGAACTCGGAATTCTGGGGCGACCACCGCCATACCACGAGGTAGTCACCGTGTACTGCACGGGCCCAAGCTCTGTGAACTTGCGGGGTGAGGGGAAGGGACAGGGAAGGGTCAGGCGAGAAGAGAAGGGCCTGTCAACAGCCCGCCTTGTTATCTGGTATTCCTTCCTATGCCAATACTGCTAACAAAGGGTCGTTGCTCAAACCACTGTGGTGTTGCGAATGAGTGAGTGAGTCTTGACTAATGTATTCGGTTCTGTTACTACGCACGAACCGGGAAACCTCATCACTCGTCACCATCACTTCTCATAGTCCGCGATCCACATTCCTCTCAGGTTAACGCAGCTTGGACCCGAGCAGTATGAGTGTGTATTATTCGATGATCTGTGGCAGTGTGGAGTCTAAGACGTGTGTATTTGTAATTGAGACCATTTAGAATTGGTAAGGAAGCGGCCGTAGCCATAAGTTAGGAGCCATCGTGGCATTTGCCTGGAATAGAAGTACAGTAGTAGCCTAGCCTAGTTCATCCCTTTGAGGGGTTTGGACTTCATGGTCGTTTAGTCTCGCGTACTTGTGTGTGTATGCAATGTATATGTATATATAGAATTTGTATGCTAACCTGTGTTATTGTGGTTTCAGTAGCATTATGCATTTGTAATTCAGCTGAAAATCGGGAGGGAGGCGGCCGTGGCCTTGAGTTAGGAACAATCCTCGCATTTGCCTAGAGCAGATGTGGGAAGTCATGGAAAACCACTTCTAGGATACCAAGGGAATTGAACCTACGATCTACAGTCATCCTTAATACGAACTATCCGAGGAATTGCGTTGAGTCAAAGTGGTGATGTGTACGGAAAATCACTATTACGGTGAGCAAGAGTTGAGACTTGATCCCACTGAAGTCCCTGTAGACATAGGCCTACTCGTATTACAAGAGTTAAACCACGTAATGCGCTTTGCTGCTCATTTGTCAAGCCCAGCGGTCACAGTTCGCTTTGCTAGTACACTGTATGTTAGGATTCAGTGCATAAAACGTTAACGTAATAACTTATCATTCAATCTAATTGTCAAAAACCAAATATTCCAGGGCATGAGCTGTTCAGATGACCAGGAAGCCAATGACTTTTGAGGATGAAAAATGAACGTCGATGTCACACTTGCGGTCATGAGCGCGCTTCAGCTCTTTTAATACATAGGAATTCCAGACTCCACCACTCATCTCAGCTGTCCTCGCGATGCTGAATGCATACTGTTCTAACTTTCATACCAGACTTGAAGTTCTATTATATACATCATAATAACACAGGTCACTAAACAAACTCTATACACACCCAAGTATACGATGTCCAAACCCTTAAATAAACAAGTAGTTCCGTGACGAACTAAAAAGCCTATTTTTCTTAAAATTTGAGGTTCATGCCAATCTACTGTATAGAGACCTATCCAGAATAATGACAAAATCAAGTTGGTAATACCATGTAATACTAACATTAGTGGAATTTGACTGATATCCTGTGTTATTGTGGTGGCTATATAAGTAGTGTCATCGCGTCAGGAGATGGCAGTTCAACACGCTGTGATGGGGTGCGGGGGGTCGTGCAGTACGCATGCGCGGCCCGCCTATTCCAGACCTAAATATATCTGCTTCCCGCATGCCAATCGTTGTATCGCACCACACGACACGCAGCCAGTGAAAGAAGGAATGTGCTGAGTGAGTGAATCAAGTAGTGACTAACTGTATGTTTTTGGAATGCGCGATACGCAGTGAGCGGAAAGACATCTGCAGTTCAAACCCAACTGCCAACTCCTGGCGCGATATCAGTATGTGTAATTGTAATTCAGATGAGGATTGGGAAAGAGGCGGTCGTGGCCTCCCGTCCCGGCATTTGCTTGAGTATACGTGGGGAAACCACGAAAATCCACTTTCAAGATGGCTAAGATGGTAATCTGACCCTCCTCTTCTCAGTTTTGCCTCACGAAGCTGAGTGTAGCCCTTTCAAGCCCTCAGACCAAAATTACAATAACCTGGTAGAGCCGGGAATCAAACCCGGCCCTCCGGTGCGACAGTCAAGAATGCTAGCCGCTATATAACGAGGCCCATTGTTTCGCTATAAAATAATAAAAATCAGCATAAATCCAGACATCAATATGCGTTTTCAATAAATGTGCATAGTAAAAACTGTAATGACGACCACGGCCGGATTTAAGAGTATGCCGCCTATAGGCTAAAGTCCATTCGCCGCCCCCTCAATAGTTGATATTTGCTTAAAACATTTGTTGTATACAACAAAGGGATAGAATTCATTGGCGTTTTCAACTTTTTTTAAACATATATTTCATTTAGTTAAGATAAAACTACAATTATTTTAATGCTTTACATAATAAATTATATAATGAAATTAGTTATCTACTTGTTGTTTTTACTTCTTTTAAGATTCGTTAACAAATGAAATGGGTTTCCAACTTCATTAATTAATTTGTTCTTGGAGATCAGTGATCACTATTTTACTCATATTTTTATATTTTAATGCTAATGACTATCTTTTGCGTAATTGAAGAACTGTGTTCAATTTGAATTAAGTTGTCCTACATGGTGAAATGAAATTACACAAAATGTAGTTAATTACTGGTTTATTTGTTGAACAATATACAAACTTCTCTAAAACAACTCAACCCACGTAGCCTAATATTGATGTTCAAATTTACATAGCTTTCTTACGAGATTTTTTAATGCCAAACTCGTTAATAATGTCTTCATATGAAAGTGTGTTTTGTTGTATTTGTGAATTTGTATTATGTTATAGTTTTAGAAAGTAGGCTATGTAGAAGGACTAAAACATATTTTTAAGTAATATTCTTAAATTCGCACGGAAAATATTATCGTCTGAAATACTTCATTTCAACTTTTGAATAAATTGCCAAACTGCCGCCCCTGAAAATTTGCCGCTCTAGGCTGCAGCCTACTTAGTCTATTTAGAAATACGGCCCTGATGACGACTATAACAAGTAGTTCCGTGAAGAACTATACAGCCTATTTTCATATATCCAACTTATGTTAATTGCCTCTATCAACATACAAAATTTCAGTTTGATTGACGTAATAGATTCGTAGATATTGAGTACCGACTAAATATTTCGGATGGTCGCCATGTTGGGTTTTATATATGTAGGTCCTAGAGTTATGTAATGTTACATGAAGATTATTGTGTACGTGTAGTATTCAAACTTCAATCGCATGATTAGGACATAAGAAGTAATAAGGAGATTTTAACATTTCGCACAGCTGCCATCTTGTGGTTATGGAAACAATTGAAATAAATTAGATGCCAGTGGATTAACATTCGTATAAGGATTTACTGTACCAAGTTTCACTGCACTCGGATGGTTAAATTGCGAGAAACGTCCATGTGAATATTTATACTTCGCGTCGCCGCCATGTTGGATTTGTGATCACCAGGTTATTTAAAGTCCTATAGGTGAACTTAAGTTTATAGCCCCTATGAACAATACAAAATTCAGTTTGATTGCTATAATAGATTCGTAGATATTCAGAGCCGTCTAAATATTTCGGATGGTCACCATGTTGGATTGTTAAATGTAGAGGCCATAGAGTCATGTACCATTAAAGGAAAATTATTGCGTAGGTTCATTATTCAAACTATCACATCGATCGCATGATTACGACACAAGAAATAAAACTTAATTTTAAAATTCGCACAGCCGCCATCTTGAGTTTATGTAAACAATTCAACTAAATTAGATACCAATGAATTACAATGTGTATAAACATTTCCTGTACCAGATTTCATTACGTTTGGAACATTAAATAGCGAGAAAGGTCTATTTAAAATTTTCAAATTCGCTTGGCCGCCATGTTCGTTATGTAGTTAACCGCTTTTTGAAAGTCTTATAGGTGAACTTCCAGTAGTGCCCTTTATCTCCGTATAAAATTGCAGGGTGATACAGCTAATAGTTTCAGAGATATAGAATGCCGGTGAAATATTTCGCTCATCCGCCATCTTGTGGTTATAAAAACAATTGAACCAAGTTAGATGTCGGTACATTACAATGTGTATAAACATATACTGTACCAAGTTTTATTGCGTTGGGTTGGTTAAATCGCGAGAAACGTCTATTTAAAAGTCGCGAATTCGCGTGGCCGCCATGTTGGTTTTGTAGTTACCAGTTTTTCAAAAGTCACATAGGTGAACTTCTAGTAGTTCCCTTTATCACCGTAATAAATTCCAGGGTGATATCGGTAATAGTTTCGGAGATATTGAATGCTGGTGAAATATTTCGCACAGCCGCCATGTTGGATTGGTGAGACGTAACAAAATTTGAAGGGCACGGTCGAGGGCGCCCGGAATAGTACTATGAACTTACCGAGTTTCATTGAAATCTCTCCAGCCGTTTAAAAGTTATTAGGAGAGAGAGACACACACACACACACACACACACACACACACACACACACACACACACACACACACACACACACACACACACACACACACACACACACACACACACACACACACACACACACACACACACACACACACACACACACACACACACACACACACACACACACACACACACACACACACACACACACACACACACACACACACACACACACACACACACACACACACACACACACACACACACACACACACACACACACACACACACACACACACACACACACACACACACACACACACACACACACACACACACACACACACACACACACACACACACACACACACACACACACACACACACACACACACACACACACACACACACACACACACACACACACACACACACACACACACACACACACACACACACACACACACACACACACACACACACACACACACACACACACACACACACACACACACACACACACACACACACACACACACACACACACACACACACACACACACAGTGATCTCATAAGCCTTTTTTTTTTAAATTGAAAATAGGCTAAAAATGATGCAAGTATGGCTTTGTCCTTACTTACTTACTTACTTACTCTCGGTCAGTCCGATATCACCTAATGGCGATGGGCAAATGCTTGGAGTCTGGTGCCCTATTGGGCTCCTTTCACTCCTTTATATGATGGTTGAAAATTGAGATTTTTGGTTTGAATATTTAATTTTGGTGATTGAAGTGTGAAGACCCTCCCTGTATTACTAGATAATACATTGGAGGGAAAGATTTAATCGTTTGGTAATTTTTCTTTTGTGTATAGTGATTATGTTTTATTTAGGACTTTGTTTTTCGTTGAATTTGAGAGTAAGAGTATGTTCATTGCCGTAGAAGAGCTGCGAGAGCAGATATTGGGTCAGCAATAGTGCTATTGACCGTCTGTCTCGTAGCGGCAAAAGATGTTCTAGCTATTCGTTCGCTCTGTTATGACCTGAAGTTGATGTTAATTAGTGTAGTGGTAAATTGTGGCTGTTCATTGAATATTTAGTGAAATTAAGTGCGCGAGTTTGAAAAGTGCTATTGGTCTTCACTGATTGGTTGTTCGCAACTGGGAGCGCCCAATCACGGCACGATGGAGCTTAGTCGTGCTGAATATTGTAAAATTTTGGATTTGTGGTTTTACTGTAATTTAGGGTTGGAGATAATTGGTGATTTATTGTTTTTGATTTTTCCTGGCGATTAGAGAGGTTTAGTAGTGTTCGAGATGGTGGTAGAACCTTGGATGTAGTTGGTATTTATAAGAAGGCCATCTCCGGATAGCTGCTTTTGCATATAAGATCTTTATGCTATTTAGTTAAGTGCTCATTAGGTTGAAGAGGTGTTATTAATTAATGGGTATAGTAATGAGGTGCCCTTATCAGGTTTTGTTGTCGTTGGATATATATACAGTAGTAGTCCTTAAGAGTATTTACTCTGACTTCGCTACTGTAATTTTAGTACTGTTAGTATTAATATTTTCCTATGGTGATGTCGTGGTTCCCGTCCCAGTTACTGGGCAGGTGTGGAGTGTCTTGCTTTATAAATAGTAGTTGGGGTTTTGAATTAGATTTCGTAAGATTAGAATGTATTTGGGCTGTCTTTTACGTTTTAAAGAGGGATCAGGGGCGTAGTTGCCTAGTTGGCGGACAAGATAGTTATCGTGTTGATTGGTTTTATGGTAGAATTTCAGTGTTGCATTAGTTAAATGGTCCAGGAGGTAGGGGACCTTGGTTTTTCGATGCGTGTATACTGTGGCTAGTCTGAGATGACCTTTTTTCTGTTTTAGGGCCATTCTTAGCACCCAGTTTTGGATGGTTTGCAGTTTAGCTAGGCTGGAAGCCGGAAGGAAGCCTATGGCTGGATATGCATAGATAAGTAGGGGTCTGATTAAGGCAGTGTAGGCGAGGATGACATTTTTTGTGCTTAGTGGTCCAGAAGGGTGTATTAGAGGGTAGAGAGTGAAGATCTGGTTCCTGGTTTTAGCCAAAACATTTTGGACATGTTGAGTTAGGGTAAGCTTTTTATCTAAGGTTATGCCTAGGTATTTATATGAATTAGCATAGGCGATGTTGTTAAATAGAGTTAAAGCGGTGGAAGGGTGTCTGAGCTGCCAGGTGAAGTTCACAGCTTTGGATTTATCTGTGTTTACTTTGATTTTATTTTGAATGAGCCAGGGTTGCAGTAAGTCGGCATGATTTTGGAGGTGCCGTTTTGCGATGTCGGGATTTTTCGATTTTGCCATTATGGCTGTGTCATCGGCAAATATTGCTGTCAGAGTGTTTCTGGTTTGAGGAATATCATTGATATATACCAGGAAGAGAAGGGGGCCTAAGATGCTGCCTTGGGGCACGCCGGCTGAGATGTTTTTTATGGTGGAAGTAGTATTTTCTATTTTAACGTAGAATTTCCTATTATTTAGGTACTGGTTTATTATTTTAATATATGTTGCTGGCAATTGCATGTTAATTAGTTTGTGAATTAATATTTTGTGGACTACACGGTCAAATGCCTGCTGATAGTCAAGGAATAGTGCTAGCGTTCCTTGATTATTTTGGTAACCAAGCGTTATATACTCAGTAACTCTCAGCAGTTGTTGGACCGTGGAGTGACCGGGGCGGAATCCAAATTGTTGTCTGATTAGCTTTGTATTTATAGTTGGCATTATGTTGGTGTATAATATTTTTTCAAATAATTTAGATATTATGTTAAGAAGGCTTATTGGACGGTAGTTAGATGGAATTTTATGATTTTTGCCTGGTTTGGGGAAACAAATAATTTTGGCTATTTTCCAGCTTTCTGGGAAGTACTCTAATTTCACCGACCACCCGGTACCGAACAAACGTTTCCTTATTTAATTGATTATAACTTCCTTTGTAACAATGATAGCAGTTTGTGATTTTATGAACGCATTAACAATACGACCGGCCGCAGCGGCTGAGAGCGCTAACGCGCTACCTCGTGCTTTCTTTTTAAATACTTGTTTCTGTTTATTCGATTTGTTTCCAGTGTTTGGTTTCTTTGTACATGAAAACGTCACAAACACCCAGTCCCCAAGCGAGATGAATTAACCACAGGAGATGCTTCGCTGGTATCGGGAGAGCGTGGGATCGAACCCCAACTCGGTCGTCCTGAAAATGGTTTTCCGTGTTTGCCATTTTCACCCTCAGGCAAATGCCGGGATGATTCCTTTCAACAAGTCCACGGCCTTTCCTTCATTAGACCTAAGTTAGCGGTCGCCTGGGCGATCGGCCTGTTACCATCCCCGGTTGTCAGCAGTTCGAAGACACTGTCCTTGTGGCGACGAAACCGTGGGTGAGGCCAAGCTCGGAGGATGAGTGACTCAAAAAAAAAGAATACATTAATTAATATTACGTTGGATTATAACTAATTAAAAGCATTTGTATTTTATAGTCTCTCAAAGTTTGAAAGAAAAAAGACAAGAAATAGGGCACTACTTTCGATTCAACATAAATACCATTATCAGTAAAGTAAAGTCAAGGTTCAAAAAAACATTGCGTAGCCTACTACTCCTAAATACAAAGCCCCTAAACGGCCTTGGCCAACCAAGCCACCGCTGCCCAGACCTGTTGGGATGACACGAGGTCAGCACATCGGGTCCCTTGGTTTTCTTGACCGTTGCGCTGCCTCACCGTCAGATAGCTACTCAATTGTCCTCACGAGGCTAAGTGCACCACGTTCCAGCCCCCACGTCAGTTCCTAAAATTCCTGAACAGAGCCGGGAATCAAACCCGTGGGCCCCGGGTGAGAGGAAAGCGCACTACACCAACACCACGGTGTCGGTAAGGATGATGATGATGATGATACTTGTTGTTTTAAGGGGCCTAACATCTAGGTTATCGGCCCCCAATGGTTTGGGTGAGAGTGAAAGATGAGATGAGAATGAAACACGATAAGGTGCGTTCAAAAAGTAACGAGCCGGAGGCTGGAATTCGCTAACCGGTGACGACATCGGCTAATCATGGCGTGTGTAACGAGGTGTGGTTCCGACCAGAGCGTGGAAGGTCACAACCCGTCGTTAGAGGGCACGCGTGCACGTGACGTGACGATACAAAGTGAGCAGCAGCATACATCAATCGTCCAACGCTGCCAGTCGCATTGCAAACAGTGACAAGGTGGCGTCAAACGAAGAGCAAAGACGTGTTGTTCGTTTTCTGACAGCGGAAGGAGTAGGGGGAACGGACATTCATCGCCAAATGTCACAAGTGTACGGCGAACACTGCATGTCCCTTGCAAGGGTCAAGGCGTGGCACAAGCGCTTCAGGGAAGGACGGGTGTCGTTAGCCGATGATGCCCGGACTGGGGCACCCCCCTACATTACCGATAACAACGTCCAGCGGGTTGATGCACTCATTACCCAGGACCGCCGAGTGACAGTGAACGCCATAGCCGCCGTGGTCGGATTGAGCGTCGGAAGTGTGCACACCATCATGAAGGAACGACTGAACTTGCGCAAAGTGTGTGCCCAATGGGTGCCCCACAGTCTTCAACCACACTAGGAAGCATGTCGAATGGCCCACTGTCTTGGTCATCTGCAGCGCTATGCGAGGGAAGGGAATGGGTTCCTGATACGAGTGGTGGCTGGAGATGAGTCATGGTGTCATCACTTCGAACCAGAATCCAAACGACAAAGCCTCCAGTTGAAGCATCCAGGTTCACCACCACCTAAAAAAGGCAAGGCCATCCACACGAGTGCAGGAAAGGTAATGCTGACGTTCTTCTTTGACCAAGATGGCCCCCTTCTGATACACTTCACGCAGCACGGGACAACAGTGAATGCCCAGCGTTACTCGCAAACCTTGACCACCCTTCGCCAAGCGATCAAAACAAAACGACCAGGCAATCTCACCCGTGGGGTCATTCTGCTCCACGACAATGCACGACCTCGTACGGCCAACACAGTCGCGGCACTCCTGCAGAAATTCAAATGGGAGGTTCTCGGCCACCCTCCATACAGTCGAGACCTCTCTCCCTGTGATTACGCCATGTTTGGTCCCCTGAAAAGGGCTCTGCGGGGCCAACGATTCACCTCGGACGTCGACGTCCAGCTGTACGTGACGAACTGGTTCACATCGCAGCCCAGGGAATTTTATGAGACAGCCGTTCACCGCCTCGTGTCACAGTGGGACAAGTGCCTCAACCGCCAGGGCCAATACTTCTAACATACAGGTACTGGTTTCTGTAATTATGCCTCCGGCTAGTTACTTTTTGAACGCACCTTATATAATACTAACTACAGATTTACATATAATAGAAGAAGAAATGGTTAACAAATAGAGGATAAGGCAAATAAAGGATAGGAAGAAAAGAAATGCCCTCAACCCTCGAAGAATGAGGATTGAGGGACTTAAGGAAGGAGAGCCATGCAAGGCAGATAGGAAAGGGAAAGAGGGAGGGCCTGCCCCTAAGTCGGTGGAAAAAGGGGAAAAAACGGACCCATCTCAGGAATCCCCTGGGATCGCAACTCCCGAACTCACCAGCCGTGAGCCCCTGAGGATGTAGCAATATCCAGGGTGCACCAGAAGTGGTGGGGCTACATACACCCTGCCTCCCTGAGGGCCTTGAGCAGAAGACAGGAGATAACATGGAAAGAAAAATAAGGCTGCCCTCTCGTAGAAGGAGGGTATCAGGAAAGATTAGACAAGGGCCAATTAAGACGGGAAAGGAAGAGACTCCCTAGGCCTCGGATACCCTAATACCGTCGGTGTCAGAAGAGAACAAGAGTTGACCAAGAGAGGTCGACAGGAAAGAAGACGGAGAGGACAAGTAAGTGGAAGCAACGCCGGACTCAGTTGGGGTCCCGTGGTCGCCAACCCCTACGTCCCACAAGTTGTGAGCCCCTGGGGGAAGGGGCGGGGGAGGGGCGGTAAAGAGCAAACAGTGATACAATGCAACTTAAGATTGGCCAACTCGTTTACTAACAGAGCTCTAAACTTCATAGTTTTGAATTCTACGTATTGTATTGACCAAGTGTTCCTGGAAACACTCCCCCTCCTCCACGACCAAGAATGGATATACAATGGTCTTTTAACGGTATAAAACGTTACCACGCCCACTGTAACAATAAATGTTCTTGTACCCTTGGTATTGTTCCCTATCACGTTCCCGTTTTTCAGAGAGGTGTTGCCCGCATTTTTCTTAGAATCTCAATATTTCCCTAACAAGCGTAAAGACACATTCAGCACGTTCCGTATCCTGGCTTCTAGGAACTAAGCGGGGATTGGCAACCCTCGCCCTACCCTTCAGAGAAATAACAAAAAATGTAAATACTCGGTTCGAGGTACAGTAACTCTCTTGTCGAGCTACGTTATCCATAGAAACTGATTTGGCTCGCTACGTGGCGTGGCGGTAAGGTTTTCACCTGCTGTTGCTAAGGTTTTGGGATTGACTCCAGGTTCAGTTAATTGGTATTTGAGGTTGCTTAAATGTGAGTATATTAATGGCAAGTTAAAGGTTCCATCCAGGGCAAAATACCTACGACATGGAGAATCTTAAGCCTCAGTAGTTAAAAGGGACGTAAATCTCATAGAATTATTATTATTATTATTATTATTATTATGGAAACATCCAGAGTGAGAGGTGTAAAAGCAGAAAAAGCCGCAGTTTGAACTGCTAATGGAGTATCATGGAGGCGACTTGTTCGCGAACAGAGGCTTGCAGACTAGACTGAACGCTGAAAGGCAACACAGTCAATGAAAATAAATGAAAACTAGCGGACCAGTGCGAGAACTCTCCCATACCCGCCCGGCTCCAGTGCTATGAGGGCTGTACGCGATAGAGTTCTGCCGAGGGCTATCGTCTTGTTTATTTTGTTTAAAAGCACTTTATAAACAAATAAATATATTTCCGGTGACTTTTCAAGAAATGCAAGATTTTTCCTGTACTATTGAGACGATTTGGAAGATTTTGGTACAAACCACACCTTCGAACTCCCTCTGGTTTAGGAGCTTGAGTTTTGTGAAACATACACCTTAGTGTATTGTATAATAAGGTAGAAAACTTGCGACCTCAAGGTTCATGCTTGCCTCTATTAGATCCCAGGTTCGATTCGTCAAGATATTTTAGAACTGACGTGAGGGCTGGTAGTTTTGCGTGACCATAAACCACGGGACCTCCATTTTAAGTGGAATCCGAAACAACAAACGTGATGTATCACCTTTAAAATTCCACATGGATGAAATGATAATCGAACCCAGTCCATCTTGGTGGGAAGCAACCAGCTTAACACCTATGGCATGACGTACCTTCCGGTTGAATGCAATAATTCATTTTATTGTATATACCCACATATATAAATAACGAGGAAACAAAAATGTCAGTATCAGAAACATAGGTTACGTTGATTTTAACTCATACTGTTCAGCGATCTTTAAAAACGAGGGCATTATGCGTAGCCTATCTCCACATCTGGCACGTTTACTTACGTGAATTGAATATGTATCAATTGTGTATGGTGTCTGTAGCCGACTGTATGCAGCATACAGCGTTCGTCAACAGCAGAGCACCTCCAAGTTTACTTTTCTCAAATTGATGGCTCGTATAGTTGGGTATAATTAGACGCGCATTTATCAGTCTGTTGGTTTTGGCAATAGATCAACTGTTTGCGGACTTCACCCCGGTGTCAAATCCTCAAAACTCTGTGTCACACCCCCGCTTCCCCAAGGGAAATTAGAAACCTCGGAGCTCATAGGCGTTGACAATGATTCCATGCGTGACGGGGCATGATAATATACCGATAATGCTAGAAATCAAAATCTACCCGGGATTTTAATCCATACTGTCCGACTGCTTGCCGAATGTACATACCAATACAGTAGGGTGATGATGGCCAATATGCCCCAAGCCTCTAAAACTAATTAACAGTAGTAGCAGAAGTAATATGGTACTGTACTTCATTTAGGAACTAGGATAACTGTTTTCTGTGAGTCACGATACCTGAGACGCCGCTGATGGCGGTTAGCACTATAAGAAAAGAAAAAAAACCTGCAAATCCACCACGAAAACTATGATAGGTACCAGAGTTATAACCATGCCCGGTATCCAACCAGGGAGTATGTTTCCCTAGAGATTCAACTTTTGCATCCCTTTATTATTATTATTATTATTATTATTATTTATTTTATCGTTGTGGCCACTAGGGACCACGAGATCTCAACTGTTTTTCTTCTCGTTAGCCCACCATGCATTCATCGTTTCGAAATGGGATTTCTTCAATTCATCCGAGTGAACATATCTCTTGCTGGGTTTTACTTTCTCTTGATGAACCTGACGGAGTTTTTGTTTCAATGGGGTTCTGAGCAAGATGGCATCACCTTTAAACCTCGGAAGTATGATAATAGACGGTTAGAGAATCTACTGACTGGCATTCTGATGAGGCGGGCATAGAATGTTATTCTCTGTTTCCGGATTACACTTGAAATGAAGACAATGTGGAAATTCACCACAAGTCGTGAGAATAACTTTAGGAATGTAACCACTCCATAGAGAGTCTTGTATTTGTTATCCACCTCAAGCGAAACACCTCTTAACAGGAGGCTATAAGGGTTTGCCGAATCCTTCGTGGAACAGCCAAGTAGAATCGATGTTCTAATTTCCTGGTCAACAGGAAATGGCTTTATGTAGTTTAAGTAGTGAAGAATGTAATATGATTAGAGGTTTCTCAGAATAACTGGCTAGCCTTGTAAACAAGAGGAAGTCCTTTCCAAAGCATCAATAATATTTGAAGTCCCCACCACTGCTTCATTTAAAAGCATTGCTACATTTCCAGAGAATACTGGAATATGATTGGTTAAGCTACGGGAGTTTTCCAAGCACATTGAGGTTAACACGCCCACGAAATAATCTTATTTAAGACTTAGCTTTTAGAAACCAACAGCTCTTATTCTATCTGTCGCTGTTTCATGATTGCGCAACACTAACGTCAAGCCTTTTGGACTCTGTAACGATCTGTATATACTGTACATGTTCTAACTAAATAAATATCAAGTATTACACCAAGTTGGACTTCTACATTTTCTATTGAATACGATACTACTCAGCGCGTAAAGAATCCGTAAGAACCTTAGCTTAACAAACAAAACGAGTTAAGTACGCACGTTAAGCTATAAGTAGAAACTTAACTCCAGAACTAGGGTTTCCTAACTGTGTCTCGCGATGTCTGAGACGTCCCCGATCTTGATCCTTGATATGGCAGTAATAAGAAAATCCACCACTAACATACTGTACACCCATCTCAAACAATGTTCTTACTTAGACGTACTGGCCAACATATTTCCAGTCAGCGCCTTTTCTTTTTCAAATACTGTCACTCATTCCCGCCGAGCTAGTATTGAAGGTTTGGTGTCTGCTTCTTTTTTTTTCTTTCAACAATAGATGTCCTTCGTAGTTTAAAGGTACTGTGGTCACTTCTAGCATTATTTAAAGATGTTAGTGTTCATTTTCATGATAAAACATAAAAATAAAGCATGTAGGCCCTATCACAGCATATCCCAATCATAATAATAATAATAATAATAATAATAATAATAATAATAATAGTGATTAACCTTCCCTTCGTGCCGTGGATTGGTGGCCTGTGACCTCAGACGCTGGTTTGTGTTAACAAGAGTGGTGTATTAACAACATTGCTTTAGCTATTTGTCTTGGGAGAGTAGAATTGTAAGATCCAACTGCTTCATAAAACCACTCCCCTATTTGGCTGAGGATCAATCGCATGCCGAAATCTTTGATGAGCAGTGGGTACGTGTTGTAAAGTAGCGACTACTTTACAATTCAGTAAGTTGTCATTTCTAATATTTAACAAAATGTTAGCCAGTAATGCACTAAATCTAATGTCGGCATTGTATACAAAGGTACCGTACGGAAAACATGATGAACGTTGTGAACTCCAAGTATTTTAGGAAACCCTAGACTAGAGATATCCTAGTCATCATCACCACGCTCACGAAATACGGTGCTGGTCTAAACGTTAATAAGCGATATCTCAAATAAAATGCCTGAATCCCTCCCCTCTCAATTCGCGTGGACTGAACACCCGCAGGTAACATTCGGCACTCGTAGATTTTCATTATTTAGGACTGTCAATTATTGACGTGGAAAGTACGCTATTGAAAAATTGCAGACGCGTCCTGTGGTTAACGTTTACAGCAGCTGCTTTATAACGCTATTCTAGCATTTTCCTGCAATAAGTATGGACAGATATGGGTAGAGAGAGAGACCTTCATTCAGAATACTAGCAGCAAATTCCCAGGTTTTAGGGCCAAACTATACTCAACTTTGGCTTCTTAGCTGTCATGGACCGTAATCCCAATATCTACAGTGTGCGCACTGAGTCCGTATACCGCTACGCATCTGTTTGGCCCATATTTTTATGATCGTTCTGTTAATCAGAACACTTGATGATTAATGACTGGCTCATCTCGCAGCTGCAAAATTCCTAGACGGTATTTGGTTTCAACACGATGGGGTGCCGTCTCACTTCGCAGTGGATGTTCGACAACGTCTGAACGCAGTCTTTGGGAATTGATGGATCGGTCGAGGATCGGACAATGATCCAACTCTCTCCATGGCCATCAAGGAGCCCTGATCTAACAACACCCGATAACGCGCTATGGGGTTACAGCAAGGAACAGGCGAGGAAGTTAGTTCGTTATTGTTGTTTTAAGGGGCGGAACTACGAGGTCATCTTCCCCTACAGGTGAAGAAGTTAGTTATTGTTGTTTTAAGGGGCGGAACTACGAGGTCATCTGCCCCTATAGGCGAGGAAACAGCGGTATGTTGAAATCTGGGAAAATGCAGTGCGCGAAGCTTTCCAGACAGTGACCCCAACGATGTTCCTTAATATGAGCGTCAGAACATGGCTGCGTATTCAGCTGTGCAGATACCCTGGAGGGACACATATGGATGTTTTAGATTCCTAAGATGTAAGTACATATGTACAATATATGCACTGTACTGACAATAGAAATAAATTGTACTGACAATAGACATACATAATAATGATTAGGGGTATACGGACTTAGTGCGCACACGGTACTAACATGTCGGCAGTACACCGGGCTTATGTCCAATTTAAGAAAGAAAGAAAGAAAGAAAGAAAGAAAGAAAGAAAGAAAGAAAGGAAAACTGTTTTTTCACTTGGCAATTAACTTCGCGAATATAAGTCACGGGACCTTCTCTTTAGGACGCGACATTTTACCTTGTAAATCCCACATCCATTAACCGGTAATCGAATCCGGCCCACCATAGTGAGAACAAGATGCTTGACCATCACACTAAAGTAGAAGTGGGAAAGCACCTTAGAACAGCTAAGATGAGATACGAACCCACCTCTTCTCAGTTCTGCCTCACTAGGTTGGGTGCGCCCCGTTCCAGACCCTTGCTAGCCATTACACCACAAGCAGGGGTGGATCTAGGGAAGGGCGACCGCCCAGGGCCCCGCGCCATGGATTTTTAAAAATGTAATTAATTAATTAATTATCGTTTTCAAATTTTTCAAACTAATATTTAATTATTTTTTTCAGTGCAGCTATGACCTCCCTTGACCGTTTAGCAAGTTTAGATTTCAGTGAAATAATAGAAGACTTCAGCCGGAAAAAAAAGTCGCAAAGTAATATTTTAATATTTCATAGTTTACATAATCTTCTTCAAGCGGGATTAAGGTTTCTTTGATATTATTTTTAAAAAATGTACTTTAGTGTATTCAAAATATTGTAATTATTCTTTATTTCATTATTACCGGTATTACAAAACTACTTTGATTTGATTTGATATTCTTTTATTTCCTATTGTTGCGGGCCCCACCTTATATCGACCAGGGCTCCGCAAGGCCTGGATCCGCCACCGACCACAAGGTAGTCAAGAACCTCTGGAACAAGAATGGCGGCCTACCCTACGTTGAAGAGGACACTAGAAGAGATCTAACCACCAATGACGACGTTCAAGCAGCAAATAAAGTTCGTACAAAACGGGAGTTCTTGGAGCAGTGAGACAAATACATCAACGTTGGAGGTGGTTGGTTGGTTCCTCAGTTTAGGGGCTATGAAAACGCGGTCGTATAGCCCCGCAGTGGCGGATCCAGAGGTTCACCTCGGAGGGGGCACTCTAGAATTTCAGAGTAGCTACAGAAAATATGTAATAAAATTACTAAATTTGTATTTAATCTACACACACTACACATAACATCCAACCACCAGATTTTATAATTCTACAAGAAATTCATTATATTAAAATGGTTTATTGGTTTCAGTGTAAGCCTCCGTGGCTTAGGCGGCAGCACGCCGGCCTCTCACCGCTGGGTCCGTGGTTCAAATCCCCGTCACTCCATGTGAGATCTGTGCTGGACAAAACGGAGGCAGACAGGTTTTTCTCCGGGTACTCCGGTTTTCCCTGTCAAAATTTCATTCCAGCAACACTCTCCACTATCATTTCATTTCATCTGTCATTCATTTAATCATTGTCCCGGAGGAGTGCGTCAGGTCTCGGCAGCCGGCACAGTTCATATCCTCGCCGCTAGATGGGGGCTTCATTCATTCCATTCCTGACCCGGTCGGAGACTGGAAGCAGGCTGTGGATTTTCATTTTCATTGGTTTCAGTACGGTATCAAGTCATTGTCATTATGTAAAAATAATAAAATAATAATTCTACAGAATATGTAGTCTACATTTCCAAATTTTAATGCACATTACACAGTCAAATATGTATTAAAACATTTGCAATCATAGTGACTATCTGAAGACAATATACAAGTCTACCACACAAATGTTACAAGATATGTACATAGTACCAAAATTGTCAGTCACTGAGTCACTAGACCTACTAGTCACATAAATATAAATACAAAAACAATTGTATTGAATACTGATTGGGATTCTATTTGGTGACTATCCTAGGCAAAATACATGCCTATTAAAAAATATAATCCAGGCGATCATTCGTTTACCCCCTTTAGAGAAACATTCTAGAACTTTTTCAACGTCAACATTTATATCACGGTGAACAAATAACAGACACGAGCTATTCAACCTTTCCTCTGTCATACGCGTTCGTAGCCATGATTTACCAAGTTACAGGCTGCTAAAAGATCTCTCTGCACTTGCAACACTGTCGATGTAGAGATTATATTAACAGTGTTGCCATTACATACTATATGATAGCAAACATTGATCACATTCATGAATGCAGGCAATACAGCAAAAAGATTTTACTTGCAGTGCATTTTGGAGAGACAATCATTTTTATCGGCAATATCATTGTAGCAGACAACTGGTTTTTCGGGGGGGGGCACTTGCCCCTGGTGCCCCCCTCTGGATCCACCACTGTAGCCCCGTGTACTTTGGGTGTGTGTAGAATCTGTGTGATAACCGATGTTAATTGTGATGGCTGTATTAGTGTGTGTTATTTAATTCAAGTAAGGACTGCAGACATTAGATTTTTAAGTAGTTTCAACTTTTGCCACCAAACGCCACCGTCAACGACCAACTAGTTCTGAACTTTGTTACTAGATGCCACCACAGTCGGCTCCTGACGACAAACGTTGGAGCCTAAGAGCGTTAGTCAAATATACAGGCCGGACGTTTGTTTTAGACGATTGCCCTTGACCTTGAAGCTTGTGGTTGAGCCTGTACACAGTCACTCTCTAGCCCTATCGCTTCACATTTGTCACCACCGGTCTGATGTAATGGAATTCCAGTCTTGAGGACGTGACGACATCGCTGTGCAGACAGTACAGTCGACGTCTAAGTATTGTGTGACGCGGAAGTACACGTTACGTAGTTACGAACAGAACGCCATTATATTTGCCAATGACTGTAGGCTACTTCAATAGTAGTGTGAGATAGCTTTGTCAATCATCTGACCACATGGGGCTGCTGACAGCAACACAGGTACTGTAGTAACTCGCCTCCAGGCTTCAATTAAGAATTTTCACTCGTCTAAAACAAACGTCCGGCCTGTAACCTATAATTTAGCTTCACACAAGTGTAATTAGTGGAAGGTTCTTTATCATGCCATAAATCTGACATGGGACCGTCGGCTTTACTTCCCCTCCGAAGGAAGGCATACTGAGGGATTTTTAACGCTCTTAAAAATCAGACGACATCGGCCGGGTTTGACCCCGCGACCTTGGGCATAGAAGCTCAGCATGCTACCAACTACGCCACCTGATCACTTTTGTGATACTTTCAATGTTTAGCTTGGCCCATTTGTCGGTCAAATTTTATTTATTGTTACTGAGATCCCCGAATGGTAATTATTTATTTACAATTGTTAATTGCTTAAACCATATGCATAATCTTGTTATCAATCACTTATTCATAGATATTATAGTTCTCACCTCGAGTGTTTCAGTCTCGCTATCTCAGGCGTCCTCACTCACGACATACCAGACATCTACTGGTTGATCCACTGTCTGCTGAGTAGTGTCGACTGACGTCACCCTGACTTTCGTTCGACCAATGGCAGGTCTTTGTCTGGTCGGGCGATCTCCAAACTTCGAGAGAGTTCTATGGTCCCTATTTAAGACGCCGCTTGCTGGCGTTCTTCATCACTTCGGATCAACCGCCACTTCTGAACCACTTCAACACTTCTGATTCACCACTGCTGATCACTTCAACCTGCTGGTCACCGCTACCTCTCATGACACCATCGCTGATATCTACGCTAGCGAGCAGTTACGTCACAAGATCTGCACCATGACGTATTGCTCAAGATGGCAAGAATAATTGCCAGCCGCTGTACTCTTCAACTTCACCTTAGAGGGGATACTTGGAATCGTCCTTCAAAATATCTCTGGATCAGCTCTTGGAAACTATAAATGTCATTCCTGCGCAAGAAAAGAAAGTTGACATTTTATCGATGGTGCACATAACTCTAGGCCATGTACGCCTCCTTCCAAGAAAACCGTGAAGACTTTTAAATCAACGTGTGCTAGCTGGAACTTTTTAAGGAGCTGGCTCTTCAACTCTCTTCAACTCTCTTCAAAGATAAGTTTAATTTTATAAAGGGCTTATATCATACCAGTTATTACACTCTTAATTATTTTTTATGGTTCTCTCTTTTTATACATTGCATTTTTTATATATTAAGCTCAACTTTTCTCCAATCAAGCAAGCTTTTCATGGACCTTTCTATAATCTGGGTTCTGTAATCAGGCCCTCACACTTTGCTACATTTATAATTGTTAATTTCTGTAATAAGCACTTAAGTGCAATTTGTTTGTTTATTATAAATTTATTATTAGGAATAAAAATTGTTAATGCATTGCTCCCTATATTGGTTTTCTAGTCACGTATTGCATGCCCAATACCCCCGCACCGTTTCAGTCTAATTTTCTTGACCACAGTAGTTATTTTGGCCAGGCTTTCGCCTGATGCGTTTCGTTCTCCCGTATGGGGAAGTTTTAGGACAGAATTTATACTTCTCCACCACCGAAGCTGCCAACGTTGGAGGTAGGGCTTTATATATTCGAACATGGAATACAAATAGTTCGAAATTAGAAATATTCGCATTGATGAAAATAATCAGACTCTTTAATCAATAATCGAATGAATCGACGAACCAGACGAATCATGTTCGAATAATTATAATGAACATACAAAGAAAGAAAGAAAGAAAGAAAGAAAGAAAGAAAGAAATAGATAGCAAGTAATGCTTGTTTTGAATTATAGCCTACATTATTTATTTATAAGGATCCATGAGGCTTAATGAAGAGCTTCCGCGGCTTAGGCGGCAGCACGCCGGCCTCTCACCGCTGGGTCCATGGTTCAAATCCCGGTCACTCCATGTGAGATCTGTGCTGGACAAAACGGAGGCAGACAGGTTTTTCTCCGGGTACTCCGGTTTTCCCTGTCACAATGTCATTCCAGCAACACTCTCCACTATCATTTCATTTCATCTGTCATTCATTTAATCATTGCCCCAGGGGAGTGCGACAGGCTTCGGCAGCCGGCACAGTTCATATCCTCGCCGCTAGATGGGGGCTTCATTCATTCCATTCCTGGCCCGGTCGGAGACTGGAAGCAGGCTGTGGATTTTCATTTTCATGAGGCTTAATGGAGAAGGCGTTAACCCCCATGCGACCCCTCGGATTCGTCCCTGCTTTGAACTACTCGTCCACTGGATATATTTCTTTACACGAATTGCTGTAATTTTCGAGTACATTAATTAAACCTCGAATAATTCAATGTTCGATTGTAATAATCGACTATTCGAAATACTTAAGTAACTTACTTCGAAGTACGCCGTGAGGTACATCATTTTGTATCTCATCAATACTCAAGTACTTCGTATGTTCGAACATTCGAACATACAATTTATTTTTTTCGAATTTCAGATTGGCAAATATTCCAAGTAGGCAAATTAATCAAATATTCGAATTATATGCATAGGGATATAAAAAGTAGGTTAGCTCAGGCAAGGAAAGCATTTCTACAAAAAAAACTGTTGACATCGAATATAGATTTAGGTATTACGAAGTTATTTTTGAAAGCCTTTGTATGGAGCGTGGCGCTCTATGGAAGTGAAACTTGGACTATTGGTGCAGCAGAAAAGAAGCGTTTGAAATATGGTGTTACAGGAGGATGATGAAGATCAGATGTGTAGATATGGTTACAAACGAAGAGGTATTAAGACGAGTGGGAGTGGAGAGATGTTTCTGGCGACTGCTAATGAAGAGAAGAGATAGGTTAGTAGGACACATACTAAGACACCCAGGAATAGCAAGCTTAGTTATGAAAGGAAGGGTCGAGGACAAGAACTGTAGGGGTAGAACAAGGTTAGAATATGTTAAACAGATTGCCTCGGATGTAGGGTGTGGTAGCTATGTAGAGATGAAACGATTAGCTCAGGACAGGGAGGGATGGAGCGCTGCATCAAACCAGTCAAGAGACCGAAGACTCAAACAACAACAACAACAACAACACCAACAACATGCACAGGGTACTAAATAGTCAACTAATGGCTCTTTCTACCCATCTAATTTTGTTGTAAAGTCATTTTAGGGGCTTGGGCCATCTTGATCAGCCACGTGGACTTGGATGTGTATTGGATTCATCTGGAAATCTATATTACTGCGACGACTGTAGTAGTGTGTGTGATCGTAATGATTACGATCAGGGATTGGGTAGGTGTCCGGCATCTGGCTGGTGAGATGTAGGAAAACCCGAGAGGTTGTCCACCGTCAGTGCTGGGATTCGAACCACCGATCTCCGAACTTGCAGACTGAACTGTCAGTACTACGCCGTGAGGTACATAATTTTGTATCTCATCAAGTTTCCTGCGGATGGCAGACTAGAGAAACTTCTACCTATGTATGTATCTGATATCAGGTTCGTCACTCTGGTATATATCTGTCAGACGCAATTAGTCACGTAATGTGTTCTCCAGGAAATGTTTATCTCCTCCCACACCGCAACCTTGACAGTTATCAAGGAAATGGAAAGTAACCTGTGCCCTGGAGATAGCCTCACATGGCAATTAATGCGCACCAATCAACAGACCTAACACGTTCAAATGAAAATGCAGGTTCTCATTAAATGGCCATAACAATCTATAATTCTAATCCCTGTGCAAGACCGGCCGTGGTGGCCGAGAGCGCTAACACGCTACGTCGTGTCTCGCTGGCATCGGGAGAGCGTGGGTTCGAATCCCACCTCAGCCGTCTTGAAAATGTTTTTCGTGGTTTCCCATTTTCACTACCAGGCAAATGCCGGGACGGTTCCTTTCAATAGGTCCACGGCCGATTTCCATTCATAATCCCTTCCCGAAAAGAAAATGCATGACCATTGGCTGCATTAATAAAATAAAATTAATCCCTGTGCAAGGATCCTGACATCATACCAGAAGACTAAGTCGGTTGGGACACTTGCAAAGAAGAAGAGAGGGCAAGAGACTGGATGGTACAATCGTTGAGGAAATGACCTCAAGGAAGATCGCGGCTTCGAACGGGGCATCAAGTGGAGGAAGACTTAAGAAGACTTTGAGCGACTCCGAAATGCAATCGACAAGCAGCAGTCGAGGCAAATCATTGAATGGTGAGGCCAATAATCACTTGGGATTTGTGTGGCCACAGAAGAGTAGGAAGTAAGTAAGTAATAATTCTCTGCATACCGGTTTATGGCCAGTCGCTCAAACAAAGAATGAGCGCACTCTAGGAGACTGTTTTGGCGGGTTTACACAAGCCAGTGGTCTTAGTAAATAACTGATAGATTAATTATTTAAAAACACCAATATGGTCTTTTTTAAAGCTTATCTAGATTAATTCATGCTAAACAAATTATGGTCAGTCATAACATTTCTGTACATCATTCAATTTAAAAAGTAGTAGTAAAAGTGAATGTGTTTAGGTTATTAGAACACACTTGTAAATCTTCAATAACTCTGTGTAAGCACCTGGCTTGTTTCCTCGAACACAGGGACGTCAACAGTGTGATTCTTGTCCTTGTGAATAGAACATAAAACAGCTAAACACTTGTCTCCAGGACATTTTTTAGAGGTTCATTTTCTTCTACACTAATACAGTTAGGGGGATTTAAAAATATACATACCGTGTTTGTTTAGAATGGTCTAATTTATGACCAGTTCAACATACAGTACTACCAATTACTCCCTGAATCTTGCGATGTTATAGCCTACTACTCATTCCTCCGTGTTTTGGCTCTGGACTCAAGAACTGAACAAGGAAGTAATAAGTTGTGGTTGATTCATTTAGGGGATTTGCGATATCTTGCTCATATATCCCCGTAAACTTGGGTGTGTGTGGAAATTGTTCGATAACCTATTTTATTGTGATGGCTGTAAGAAAGTAATAAAGAAAGTATCGTTAACATGAGGGTACTCGGTACTTGTTTGAGCTAGTGACATCGGAAAACCATGCATGTTTTGCATACCTTGGCGATGTTGTTCAAAAATGCATTGATGCCTACATTTTTATTTTGTATTAATAAGTGCATATTTGCTAAAACTATATAGGTTAACTTTCAACGAAAAAAAATGGACTTGATCCTCATCCTTCTGTTTACGACGTACAAGATGTCAAGTCTAGGGTAAGCTTCTCTCCGAGTAGCATTTTATTCGATATCCGAAGCCATCATCAAGAGCACAGCCGGTATGCTTGAGTAGAATTTTACTTCTTAGCTGTTGCCCCCAAAGGTCCGGGTTCGATTCCCGGCTCTGCCAAGAAATTTTATTCTTGTCTGAGGGCTGGAACTGTATACCCTCAGCCTCGTGAGGCAAAACTAAGAAGATGTGGGTTCTAATACTACCTCAGCTATCCTACAAGTGGTCTTCCGTTGTTATCCCACTTCTACTCCAGCCAAATGCCGGGATGGTTCCTAACTGAAAGCCACGGCCGCCTTCTTCCCAATCCTCACCTGAATTACAAATGCACACACTACTACAAGCACTACAATAACACAGGTTATCAGACAATTAAACTCTCACACACACTCTCTCTCTCTCTCTCTATATATATATATATATATATATACCCAAGTCAGGGGCAGATGACCTCGCTGTTCCACCCCTTAAAACAACAATAACTAACACCCAAGTACACTGGGCTAAATAACCACGATGCCCAAACCCCTAAAATATAACAAGAACAGAACTTTATTGACCTAGTGTTACAAAACTGAATTCCCAACAGACAAGTTGTTGTTGTTGTTTCATATAGGATTTTGGGTCAGCGTGGTTATCAGAACCGTGCACTTAGCTGAATGTGGAATCACATAACAAGTGTTATTGTGGATACTCGTAATCGGGCTTAAAATTAACAATGCAGGGGTTTTGGCTTCATGACAGTTATCTTGACGTGAAGCTCCCTCGCTGGGTCAGTAATAGAGTGTCTACCTCCAGGTCCCAGGATCACGGGTTCGATTCCCAGTCGAGGGCTTCTGATGGAAAAAAATCCACTCCAGGTCGTACACTGTCGGCTCGTAAAAGATCTCTCGTATACCATTTGGTGATTACAAGGCAGAAGTAATTAAATCTCAGCCACAGGTCACTCAATAAGTTGAAGTTTTCACTATCAGACGGCAGTGTTGATCAGAACGTAGTAAATGGAGAATAGATCCCCTCAATGGCTTCAACTCAGAAAATCCATGCCATACGATAATTATTATCATCATGTTTATGTGAGGAAAATAATTATACAATTCACTTATGCAAACTTCCCTCCTAGGGGCAGATGACCTAGCTGCCCAGCCCCTTAAAACAACAACAACAAGCTAACTAACCAACTAACTAAAATGTTCCCCCTTCCCCAATGGTGTCTAGATGTGACGTTGGGATTCAGCACACTACATCCTATATGATTATTATGGATGTATGGAAATGTTTGTGTACAGGACAATCATCGTAATTGATATCTGCGACAAATTACGATTTATTAGTTAATTTTACACCGCATATAAATAAATAAACAAATTATATTCTGTAAGTAATAACCGGCCGGGGTAGCTACGTGGCCAACGCACAGGGCCGTGGGGTCAGGTGGCTCCAGACTGGAACACGAGGGGATTCGAACTCTACCGCCGGCCGCCCTTAAAATGGTTATCCATTTTCAGTTCTAGGCAAATAACAGGATGGTAACTTCCTATAACACACGGACGCTTCCTACCAACGACTTGCCCACCATTTAGGAATCCATCACGTCTCATCGCTGACCTCGTATAAATGAGAATAATAAGGGGTCGACACCCATACATATTTGTTGTCCTTTGTTCATATTTTGCCAATGTTTAGTGTAAGAACAATAAACAAGTCTACTATCCCTCCCCTTTCGTAGTGACTTGTTTATAAATTCTTCCCTATCATGACAGCTGCAGCCCTTGAAACTGATCACACTCTTCGCTAATGTTACCGTAATTAAAGAATGGAAAACTTACTTCTTCATTACAGAGTGTAATATAACGCTTATCTAATAATGACGCTTGCTTGCTGAGGAGTGACGTCAGAGGCTAGGGGAAACTTGGCTATCACTCAAACATACTAACTGTGAATGTTGTCTGATAAGACATTTTGTGACATGAAAATATCTAATTGAATAGCGGCTTCGGTGGCGTAGTTGGTAGCATGCTGAACTGCTGTGCCCGAGATACCGGGTTCAAACCCGGCCGAAGTCGTCGGATTTCTAAAGAGCGTTAAAATCCTTCAGTATGCCTTCCTTCGGAGGGGAAGTAAAGCCGGCGGTATCATGTCATAGATTTATGGCATGTAAAAGATCCTTCCACAGATTTAACTTTTGTGGAGCTAAATTTCTAGGTTAGATTTCGTTGTAACACTCAAAGTTCCAACGTTCACCACTAGGTATCATTGACATCAGGTTGCGAAAGTTGGAACTACTTGAAATTGAACGGAACTTGTAGCTCACCCTAGGGGTGTCCGCTTGAAGCAGCTACAGCCTCTGGCGAGCAGAACATGTCCTCGGACACTCCCGGCACTTAAAGCCATACGATAAATAAATAAATCTAATTGAATATGTTTTATTGCAATTAATTTTGGACAGAGATTACGAGAAGTGTTCGGGAATATGGAATATACAGTAAAACCCCGTTGTTACGGTCCCGTTAATTACGCTATCCCGTTTATTACGCTCTTTTAGTATGGACCCTGGACGGTTCGTAGAATAATACTGCATTCTTTTACTTGATTATAACGCTTCTAAATCCCACTTATAGAGCTATTACATGTAAAACAAAGGGAAAATTCTGTGTGAATTGCGATAACAAACACTGTATTTGAGATGTTTTATAATAATAATAATAATAATAATAATAATAATATAGTAAAATAAAATACTGTACATTACTGAAATATTTTTTCCAAAAGTCTTCACAGCCCACAAACCATTTCCCGTCTTTAGCGCTGTCCCGCTTATTACGCGTTTAAACCACAGTCCCTTGAAGAGCGTAATTACGGGGTTTTAACTGTAGTAGCCTACCGTCTCGACACTTCCTTCGAGCTGTCAACGCCCGAATTCAAACAAACAGGCAAGCGCGGCTTTCCAGGTCAGCATTTATGTATTGTAAAATCTCCTTCTACAAGCCTCCGTGGCTTAGGCGGCAGCACGCCGGCCTCTCACCGCTGGGTCCGTGGTTCAAATCCCGGTCACTCCATGTGAGATCTGTGCTGGACAATACGGAGGCAGACAGGTTTTTCTCCGGGTACTCCGGTTTTCCCTGTCAAAATTTCATTCCAGCAACACTCTCCACTATCATTTCATTTCATCTGTCATTCATTTAATCATTGCCCCAGAGGAGTGCGTCAGGCCTCGGCAGCCGGCACAGTTCATATCCTCGCCGCTAGATGGGGGCTTCATTCATTCCATTCCTGACCCAGTCGGAGACTGGTGACCCAGTCGGAGACTGGAAGCAGGCTGTGGATTTTCATTTTTCAAAATCTCCTTCTATAGAAACTGTCTTTCTGTCGGTACATTTATGAATTCTAGTTAATACTTTGTATTCACCCCGGACGGGATGCATAATTATCAAATACTAGCGGACCCGTGCGAGAACTCGCATATTCTAATGGGTTGTGTGTGTCCCCATGTGTACAGACTACCCACCCGGCCCTAGTGCTATGCGGGCTGTACACGCGACAGTTCTGCCAGCGGTATCATCTTGTTTATTTGTTTAATAGCACCAAATAAATATATTTCCGTTGACTTTTCAAGAAACGCGAGATTTTTCCTGTACTATTGACACGATTTGGGAGATTTTGGTACAAACCACACCTTCTAACTCCCTCTGGTTTAGGAACTAGAGTTTTGTGAAACATACACCTTAGCGTATTATATAAATAACTGAATTTTTATATTTTTTCCTGTTTGTTATGGTTGGTGTCAAAACTAGAGGTAAAAGCATTAAAATTGTTAAGCAGGAAGCATCCCCTATAAGAAAACTAGTCTACAAATTATTAATGACACAAAGAGGTCGGGGGATTAATCTTTTATATTTCAGTGATCTGTATATTTACCACTACCATAAGTAAAATTATTGTCAAAGATGCTGATGGTTGAATCTTTCAGCGATATATCAACAATTTCTTTGGAAGTGTTAATATTTCTGGAAAACAAATATTATATCCAAGGTGCTTGATATTTCTTTTTAAATAATAATAACAATTAAAATTAAAGAGTGATTGCGTTTTTGGGCACATATCCCGCTTGCCAAATGCTAGACTCTTGAAACAACTTTTTACTTCTTTTGGAAGAGTAAAACAAAAATCACATGGTTTAAAGAAATTCAAGTGGATTTAGACGAATTGAAAATTACTAAGCATCAAATTGAACATAGAGAAGAGAAACGGCTTCTGGATAAGAAATACACTCGACTAACACTCACAATTTCACAGCGTAAGCAATATGTTATATCTGCAGAAGAACGGGCTGCATGATCTTCCAAAATGAAGAAGTATTGGGAAAGAAAAAAATGTTCAAGTATTAAGAACTGAACTTAGTATTTGAAGTATATAAGGTTTGATTTTTTGGTGCTCCTATGTGGGCGTAAACAGTCTAAAAAAAGAGTGAAAAAATATCATAATAAAATTATAATTAAGAATAAATTAGCTTATAAAAATTAAAATTATAATAAGTTTATAATCTTAATTTTGAGATTATAAAAATAATATAAAACTAAAATTATCAAAATAAATATGAGCATTAAAATGTTAAAGAAAATAAAACAAAAATTAATAATTATTACAATTAAGCTAAATAATTAAAATTAAATTACAATAAATACATGTAAAATAGTCAATAATATTCTGCCCTATAAAGGGTTAAGAGGAAGCCTTAAATTATTTTCCTTTTATCCGGAGGGGAATCGCGCAATCTGTATTCAGCAGATTTCCCCGGATATGACAAAGCTTTCTTGACACGCGCCTAGCAATTCACCGCTTCCACTATTCTCACAAAATCGCGAAGTGAGAAAGACGTAGAAATGTTATAGTTCCCTCACTTTCCTAGTTAACGAGCGGCGACTCAAACGTAAATAAGGCAGTAGGCGCGCGCTGACAATAACCATTGTTCGCTACTGACCAAAAGCTGACTGTTGTTGACCAATAGAATGCTTCCTCTATCACTCCACGTGGATTCTGAAGTCCCGCCCTGAGGGACAGCTCGTTTCTCACGCAAGTGTCAAGTGTCCAGTGTTGCACATCTGCACGTAGTTATGTCCAGTCTCGCTGCTTGCTCTCAGTGTCTACGGTGGAAAGAGTTGACAACGCTGTGCCTCGCGCTAGGAAAGCCTTGGCTCTAGGCAGCCATGGAATGTAAACATATCCGCCCAGCTAGATTTCAAAGGTGTGCCGCACGTTAACGAGGAAATTGCAAGAACTATACAAGTAAGCTCTTTAGAAGACATAAGAAATTATTCAATTGACAGGACCACGAGTGCTGCCCAAACAGTGTCCACGAAGTCCGACAACCAAGCCAAGGTAGCGTAGAGGTCAGATGATTTTTTTACTCGATTGTATGGATCCGTCGACGATGGGTAAACAAATTTGCGAACTTGAGATTAGGCAAATTCAATTATATTTTATTACAGTGGATGACTCCAACTAGAGGGGTCACTTACAGCCTTATCTAAAGGTCTTCAGTATCATCGAATCGCGTCTCTCTCCGCAGGCCGTGTAAATACTTGAGTTATCTCTGTCGTCATGTTGACATAGAGAAGTGGCCCGGCCGCCTCTCCCAAACAAGCTGTTTGTTCCTCAGAAATACGTCGCGTCTCTTTCTGGTCCAACTGATGGAGAGGACACACACCTCTTAGCAAACTGTGGCACACAGTCCTCCAAGAAACTTGCTCACCATTCGGAATTTAATTTCAACACATCAAGTTCGTTACTGGCGAGAATATGTGACTGTTGAAAGTGCATGAAAAGTGAAAAAGTACAACTTCAGATCAAGTGGAACAACGAGAATATTGAGCAAGTAGAACAAATAGAATACCTGGGCACCATCTTCAGAGAGGATGGACAATTAGAGGCAGAAATAAACAACAGAATTAGAAAAGCTAATCAAGTTTACCATGGTATAAACAACACAATCATAGGGAAGAAAGAAATGACCAGAAACACAAAAATGCGGGTATAACATGCTTTGTACCTGCCAACCCTCCTGTTTGGTGCAGAAAGTTGGACAGTGCATAAAAAACTGGAGAGTCGTTTGGTCGCCGCTGAGATGAGATACTTGCGGAAAGTTGCCGGGAAAACTCGAAGAGACCATATTAGAAATACCACAGTGAGAGATGAGCTTCAGCAAGAGCCAATAATGGATGCCATTGAGAGGAGAGGATTGGGCTGGATTGGTCACCTAGAAACAATGGAAGATGGAAGGAAAGCGAAGCAAGTGTGGCGAGCCAGACCTACAGGAAGAAGAACACGAAGGCCACGGATTGAATGGGAGGAGTAGGCTACATCTTGGGACTGATCAGGAAGCGAGGGAAGACCTTGGGTGATGTTCAGAGAATGGCACACGACAGAAGAAACTTTAATAAATGGCTGAAATGTCCCGACACCTAACGGTACAAAGGGAAAGAAGAAGAAGAAGAAGAAGAGTCGGGAATCGAACCTGGACATCAAGGGCGACAGTCATGACAATACAGTACTGTATTTGATCTAGACTTTCATATTGCAACCACTGCCTCCATAGTCGGAAGTGTTTAAGACATGCACTACAAAGAGAGCGCTCATTCTTTGTCTGAGTGACTGTACATTCCATGTAGTGACATCCCTCCCCTAATGATGCACCCGGTGCTGATGAGCACGTCCAACAGCCGGCAGTGTTTCAATATGTGGACCAGAGAGCATGACGAACACGCGACTATCAGAAGATCGGCCAAAAGAGGAAGTTCGGACCGGTTTTAACTGTATCGCACGCGCTGACACGTGGCCTGGTGGGAGTGAAGTGTCAAGCCTTGGCCTGCTGGTAGGGAAACGCACTCAGCAGCAGACAGCAATAATATTACTCTAACCCAGGTGTTCATAAGGACCCAATATTGCAACGAATACAGGCTAGATTTGATATCTACTATACAGAAATAATTTAAACAGTGGCGATTCCTCCAAGTAGGACGTGAGGATCATCCTACAGTCAGCTCTCAGCTGTAACTGTTTTAAAAAAAGATACGAGCCTTACAGTAGTCGCATATGATGTGTAACATCTGACATGTTATCCTACTCGTATACTACACAGCTTGGACATTCTTAAAATGTTAATTTACACTCCATTTTCATACTGGTACTATGATGAATGTATAGATTGAATTGGAGATATGCTACTGTCACATTTGTGGCGCAGCGGTCAAGCTGTTAGTCTCTCACCAAGGTAGACCGGGTTTGATTCCCGGTCAATACATGTGAGATTTTCGAATTGAAATGCCATGTCCTGTGGTTCGCATTCCACGTAAAAGGGAGGTACCGTGGATCATGATCGTGTGATTAACGGACACGCAAAACTACAAGCTACCTTCCTTTTACATTAATAATTCATAATAACAAAGTGACACACAACGTCGACAGTACTCTCAAATACTGAGAGCACATTCCTCAGTAACTATAACATTCATTATTCTCAAGGCTCTCATACAGTTCGTCGTAAACAATCAAAACATGGCTTCCTACAATCATGAAATGACCTTGTCTCACATATGATGAAAATACAGCTTTTATTCCACTCATATAACAACATTCTGTTATGCATTTAATATTTGACTACTCACCCACAGCTTGACAATAATGCCGCTTACTTAAATGTCATTTGTCATCTTTGTCCTACCCCATGTGATATTCAACCTTGAACGTGAAGCTTCATAAACTGCTCAATGACAAATGAAAGTCGGTGAAACATTTGCCACTGTGCTCGTCAAACCAGTGCCTGCTAAATGCACTGCCTACTGTATTGCCATAGCATTCTCGCGCTACAGAGCACACACTGCCTTGTTTCCAATACACACATTTTCAATTGTACATCCAGCTGGCAGTGCGTCTTCACTTCCGTCCGATCCACTTCCGCCCGATTCACTTCCGTCCCATTTTCCTGGCAGTGCGTCTTCACTTCCGTTCGATCCACTTCCGGCCGATTCACCTCCGTCCCCAATTTTCAAAATCACTCCCACAAAACTATCCAGCAACCGAGCGGAAAGATGTTACACATAAAAAAAAAAGATTGTTTTGTAAAAATAGTCTTTGGGGCTACCTTACGCGCCCTCTCAATAAGCTCTGTATCACTGTCACTGTCAGTACTTGTAACAACTAGTTCTTCATTTCACCACTAGGTGGGTGAAGTGTGACCTTCACCGCCCGGAGTAGAAAGCTGAGGAAGGAAGCCTTGCTTCCTCAAAGCACATGTTTATAGCTTTCGAAATGTAGGGGAGCCCTTGAGGGGGAAGGGGAAGGTTTGGTCTGTTTAATGGCGCTCTGAGAACGTCGACTGAGATCCTCAAGTCTCGCTATTGGTTGAATTGAAACCGACACTACGGGCTTTGGTTACGATTTCGCGCGGTCAGAATGGATAGTCTGTTTTCAGCGTGAGCACATCTTTGGAGTAGTGGTTGGTTGTATTGTATTGTATTTTATTTTGTAATGTGTAATGTGTTCGTAAAATGTGTAACACCGGAGGTTGTTGGAAAGTAATCTTTTTGGTAGGAGAAGAAGCAAAATCATTATCCCTGAAGTTATTTCTCTGTAATTCATGCACTTGTTTCTGATCTCTATAGATTCACTTCCCAAGACATTTAGTGCATGCAAATAAACAATCTTATATTTTATTAGCTCTCGAAACATCACTGAAAGTTGGCCAACTGTGACGAAAGCGAAGTTTTACGAAGAATTATAACCTAATATAACTCCACGAACGTGATTTTAGTGCGACTGAAAGAGCGGGACGAAACCGCTCTGACCTTAGTCCTTGGCCCCCTAAAACAAGCATGTCAACCACACTAGCCTCATGAAAAGCAAAGGTTTTCACACATTTCATTCTTACGAAAACATAACTCTATGTATAATTATAATCTCGAAGAGGAGATAAGCCGCTTGAGAATGTGACCACCACTTCCTTACAAGAATAGATATTTTTGCCATTGTCGACTCTAATTCAGCCAGGCCTTTGCAGTCAGTTAAAAGACAGTCCGTGAACAGGCAAAGTCTAGTACGTGTTCAGTGGAAGTGATTATTATTATTATTGTAACTGGTAGTTGCAGTGATCCGTTTTAGTGTGTGTGTGCGAAGTAGCCTATGAGAAGTGCTAAGAAAGGAAATAATAAGGCGAGGGGGGGGGGGCGGGGGGGGGGGGGGGACAGAGAAAGTTTGAGAACCCCTGCTATAGACAGTGCACGACAACTTTTATATTCCCCGTTCGCTCTCCAGTGCCGAGTCGATCTCGAGCGTGTTTTGCCACCTGTTGGGCAGTAGCCTATGCAGATCAACTTGAGTTTGGAATTCTCCTCCGGAAGTTACTTAGTTATTGTTTTAAGTAACAAACAGAGGATTCTGTAGACATTTGTCATCTACGCCTAAGGCCATCTGTGATATAGCCTAAATAAGCATGGTGGAACAACACGCAAGTTCACTGTAATAATTTAGAGTTCATCTAATTCAGGCTGTTCCAGCCGAGCTGCTCGCCAGTGAGCAGCTGAGTACTCGCAGCCTTGCGTGAGTAAACCTGCAGCATGGAATACAGCTCTGGCGTGTGGCTGCTGTCACTGCACGGTGGTGACATCAAGATTGGCAGGAAGCACATGGACTTGTGTTATGACCTTCAGCCAGTGATGTATTGGCTACCACCCCCTGTCCCTCTCCAAACGTACTCTGAGCATCAGTGCTGAGTACTCGCGTGTACGCCTACTCAAACTCGTGGATTTGGAACAGCTTGATCTAATTTGTTAAAATACAATTGCTTCTACTGGTAAGGAGCAGCATGTCTTAGTTGCTTCGTAATGTTAGAAATTAATTTTATTTTTGTACCTTTACCTGGTTTGGAGCCGGCCCCGTGGTGTTGGGGTAGCGCGCCTGCCTCTCACCCGGAGGCCCCGGGTTCGATCCCCGGCTCCGTCAGGGATTTTAAAACTGACGTGAGAGTTGGAACGGGGTGCACTCAGCCTCGTGAGGACAATTGAGTAGCTGTCTTGACAGTGAGACAGCGCCCGGATCACAATACCAAGATTAACGGCCAAGGGGACCCGACGCGCTGATCACGCGTCACCCCAATATCTGCAGGCCAAATGGCTGGGCAGCGGTCGCTTGGTCGGTCTTAGTCCGTCATGGGCTGTATAGTGCCAGGGGTTGACTTTTTTTTTACCTGGTTTGGAGGTGATGCAAGCGTGGGCATAAAATGTTAATTTTGTTCTTTTGAAAATTAATATTAATTGAATTTGGATTTAGACCCAGAAAGGTGTAAGGCAAGGATGCAACTTATCACCCATACTTTTCAATCTATACATTGAACAAGCAATGAAGGAAATTGGAGAAAAATTCAAAGTAGGAGTAACGATTCAAGGAAACATAATTTCAACTCTGAGATTTGCTGATGACACACGGGAGGATTTGAATGAGATTTTAAATTGCATGGATTCTGTCTTGAGGAAAGAGTTCATTATGAAATAAAATAAAATATGTAAAATAACAATATTGAAAGGTAGCAGAAAGA
The DNA here is from genome assembly GCA_946902985.2 of Meconema thalassinum. Taxonomy (NCBI): domain Eukaryota; kingdom Metazoa; phylum Arthropoda; class Insecta; order Orthoptera; family Tettigoniidae; genus Meconema; species Meconema thalassinum. The sequence goes on from OX336391.1 coordinate 225,100,285, forward strand.
AATCAGAAACCCCTATGGACGTCGAATTGGCAGGTGAAAAGCTAAAGGAAGTAAGAGACTTCTGTTACTTACGAAGCAAAGTAACCAATGATGGACGAAGCAAAGAGGATATAAAAAGTAGGTTGGCACAGGTACGGAATGCATTTCTACAGAAAAAGAATGTGTTACATCGAATATTGACTTAGGTATTAGGAAGTCATTTTTGAAAGCCTTTGTCTGAAGCATGGCACTCCATGGAGGTGAAACTTAGACTGTTGGAGCAGCTGAAAAGAGGAGAATTGAAGCGTTTGAAATGTGGTGTTACAAGAGAATTATGAAGATCAGATGGGTAGATAGGGTTACAAATGAATAGGTAATGAGACAAGTGAGAGAGGAGAGATGTTCCTGGCGACTGCTAATGAAGAGAAGAGATAGGTTGGTAGGACACATACTAAGACACCAGGGAATAGCAAAGTTAGTTATGGAAGGAAGGGTCGAGGATAAGAACTGTAGGGGTGACCAAGGTTGCAATATGTTAAACAGTTTGCGCGGATGTAAGGTGTGGTAGCTATGTAGAGATAAAACGATTAGCTCAGGACAGGGAGACATGGACAGCTGCTTCAAACCAGTCAAAAGACAGAAGACTCAAATAACACAACAAAAACCCAAAACCCATCGACATGTTAAGCCTATGATAAGTTAAAAATTAAAGAGCCCCCGTGGCTTAGGCGGCAGCACGCCGGCCTCTCACCGCTGGGTCCGTGGTTCAAATCCCGGTCACTCCATGTGAGATCGGTGCCTGACAAAACGGAGGCAGACAGTTTTTTTTTCAGGTAGTCCGGTTTTCCCTGTCAACGCTTTCATTACAGCAACAGTCTCCACTATAATTTCATTTCATCTGTCATTCATTTAATCATTGCCTCAGAGGAGTGCGACAGGCTCCTGCACCTGGCACAGTTCATATCCTCGCCGCTAGATGGGGGTGTCATTCATTCATCCCTGACCCAGTCTGACCCAGTCGGTCGACTGGAAGCAGGCTGGATTTTCGGTAAGTTAAAAATTACATCTCCTTTTTCTTCTTTTGTACATGCGAATGAAAAAACTGGTCACTGAGGTAGCAAACAGCCTATTGGTAACTCAGCACTTAAAAGGTTAATACAGAGGGAAATGACTTCAGGGAATTGAGCGTTAGGCCACTATTGCGCTCATGGCCTCAATTGTAGACTACCACTAATAATGTTACAGATTGAATGTCCTATTGAACCTCCGCTGTTTTAGAGACACCAAAGTCCAGGAATTTAGCCCTAGAAGGGGATTTATGACGTATCAGTAATATTACTGGCATGGGTCTCACATGCCAACAGACTGAGCCAGGATTCGAACCCGAAAACTTCCATAGTGGGTGCGAAAATACTACCGAGTTAGAGCGGCGTCTCTTATTTCTCTTCAGAGAAAATTACAACCCTGCGAAATGTTCAATGATTGTAATTTAGTACCGTGGACTCGGAGATGCAAGTAGCCTCACAACTCATTCGCTGAACCGACCATACCAGTTGATAACGGGATACAATAGAACGGGTCGCACAAAACGACTGACAGCGGCAAAACCCTTCTTTACGGTTCAACAATTTCAAAAGGAGCTTATACAATACAACGGCTCACACCAGGTTAAAAATTTTAAAAACTTCAGACAACAAAAAAGAGAGGTTTAAGCCGCGAGAAATTCTTTCCACCCTCTTTGTATCGTCTTTCATGATGTGTAAGATGGCACAGAAGATGATGACCAGCGAAGGTAGAATAGGACCTGCCAACATAGGCTTTAAAAATATTTAAAAAAGAAAGAAAAAAGAATTATAAAAAGAAAGAAAGAAAGAAAAAAGAGAGAGAAAGAATGAAAGATTTGATTTTTGATTTGATCTATTTATTTCCACGGCTACACACAGAGCTTAAGAGCTCCTGCATACAATAAGATTAGGGCTTATAAAAGTGAAACATTCACAATTCAAATAATACTAGTCTAACAATAAAAATATAGTAACAATAGGACAGTAATAATAAAATAATAATAATAATAATATTAAACAGGCCTTCAAATATCATTTGAAAAAACCAAGTACATGCAGAATTTTCATCAAAAGAACATGAAAGAAAAAATAGAAACAGCGTATGGAGCAATATCACAAGTAGAATTTTTAAAATACCTTGGAGAAATAATTCTCCCTTCAGGATTGGACAGTTTGGCTAACACAGAAAGCGCCTCAAAACTTCATAGAGCAATCAGACTAACATGGGATCTCTATAATAAAAGAGTAATGTCACATAATGCAAAACTGAAACACTACAAAACAGTTGTACTACCGGAAGCTCTATATGCTTCAGAAACCATAGCTTTAGGAGGACATTCTAAAATTGCAAATATAGAAAAGCAAGAACGTAAAATTCTTAGAAAAATATTCGGCCCCACACAAGAAAACGGAATTTGGATTAAAAGACGAAATTCAGATCTATACCGTCACACAGATAGTTTCAGCAACACTGTACGAAGAAGACTTTTTACATTTTATGCACACCTCTTCAGGATGGACGATTATGGACTTACAAAAAGGTTATTCAATGTAATAAATTCTCAGAAGTCAATGATAGCCTGGCTGGATGAATCAAGAGAGGACCTGCAAGAGTTGAACATCGGAGAAAATATTCTGAGAAACCGCAAATTCTTCAGGACCGCAGTAACAAAGCACAAGTTTAGGGTGAAAACTGGTGGCAGGACTGGAACCAAGTGGACAGAAGAACGGAAGAAGCAGCACAGTGACTTCATGAAGAGATTTTGGGGAAGATAGGAAGGCGAATATCATCAAGCCGAAAAACAAGTTCAAGCGCGCTCTATAATGGGCAAAACGCAAAAAGAAGAAGAAGAAGAATATTAATAATAGAAAACACAGAGAGATATTTTTAGGCAAAAAGTGCTAAAAATGGAAGGATTCCAAGAGAGGGAAAGAAAACCGGCTCAATATGTTCCGAGGAAAGGAAGAGGAAACATAGTGAGATGATGAAGGAATATTGGAGGAAGAAGAAGGAACAGCAAAGGACAAAGCATTGAAATTGGCTCGTGGTCCCTAGACGACCGAAACGAAAATAATAATAATAATAATAATAAAAGAATTCTCAACTTGGCCCTCTCGCTAAAAACCAAGAACAGCTGGCTACGTGAAATTGAAACAGATCTCCAGGAAATCAACATTTCAGACAATATTATACAGGACAGATGCAAATTCAGAACCCTAATCGACAATCACCAATTTGAAGACAAACCCAACACCAGGGTCACCATAACTTGGACAGAAGACCGAAGAAAGGCGCTCAGCGAGAGGATGAAGAGATTTTGGAAGGAAAAGAAGGCCAACACATCAGCTAAACAGGTTCAACCGTGCTCCTGAGTCGGGCATAACGATGCAAGAATAATAATAATAATAATAATAATAATAATAATAATAATAATAGAAAAACAAGATGTTCAGTAAAGAACATATAGCCTACTTTCTCCTAAATGCATGGGTATTGTTATAACTCTTTGTCCTTTTCAAGGAGTATAATTGAATGTTGGTTGTAGTAGCTTGTTGAAATACAACGTGCTTTAGGGATATTAAACATGAATATGAGATGCCCTTTGCTAGTGCTACCTCTGTAAAAAATGTCATTCAATTCGGTTTCACCGTGTTTGAATTGAAATGGGGAATCGATTTGCACACATACTTGGACACCATCTGCAAACTATTGGACTGATGATCTTGCAGTTTGGTCAGAATATGCTTCCCACATAAATATATGTTGTTGCAAAATTTGGTAGAAACTAGATTATTAGGTTGGTCGTAATTACATTTTAGTTTTTAACATTTGGTGGCCGCGATTACGTTTCCGTCAAGATGGTGGTGATATAAATCATGACACTGAGGTGCCCTTTGCTAGTGCTACCTCTGTACCAAATTTCGTTCCATTCGGTTTCACCGTGTTCGAATTGATAGGGGGAATTGATGTTCACACAAAGATGGCCGCCTTCCGCAAAATATTAGGCTAATGACCTATTAGTTTGGTCAAAGGATGCTCCTCCATAAAGGTACGTTGTTGCAAAATTTGGAAGAGATCGGATGATTAGGTTAATCGTAATTTGATTTAAGCTTTGAACATTTGTGTGGCCGCCACTACGTTTCCGTCAAGATGGCGGCGATATAAAACATGACACTGAGGTGCCCTTCGCTAGTGCTACCTCTGTACCAAATTTCGTTCCATTCGGTTTCACCGTGTTTGAATTAATAGGGGGAATCGATTTTGACACAAAGATGGCCGCCATCCGCAAACTATTAGGCTAATGACCTATTAGATTGGTCAACGGATGCTCCCTCCATAAGGTGTGTTGTTGCAAAATTTGGTAGAGATCGGATGATTATGTTAGTCGTAATTGGATTTAAGCTTTGAACATTTGTGTGGCCGCCATTACGTTTCTGTCAAGATGGTGGCGATATAAATCATGACACTGAGGTGCCCTTTGCTAGTGCTACCTCTGTACCAAAGTTCGTTCCATTCGGTTTCACCGTGTTCGAATTAATAGGGGCAATCGATTTTCACACAAAGATGGCCGCCATCCGCAAACTATTAGGCTGATGACCTATTAGTTTGGTCAAAGGATGCTCCCCCCTTGAAGGTATGTTGTTGCAAAATTTGGTAGAGATCGGATGATTAGGTTAGTCGTAATTTGATTTAAGCTTTGAACATTTGTGTGGCCGCCATTACGTTTCCGTCAAGATGGCGGCGATATAAAACATGACACTGAGGTGTCCTTTGCTAGTGCTACCTTTGTACCAAATTTCGTTCAATTCGCGTTCACCGTGTTCGAATTGATGGGGGGGGGGGGGGGACATACATTCAGAGTACACACACACATACAGACACTTTTTTTCGCCCTGTGTTGATCTCATAAGTCTACTTTCATTTTTTGCATAAATCGAAAGTAGGCTAATTATATACAAAAGAGTGCATACAGACACAGTATCAGCCTGAAAAACAAACACCATAGAGAGAGAAAGAAAGAAAGAAAGAAAGAAAGAAAGAAAGAAAGAAAGAAAGAAAGAAAGAAAAGCGATAAACGATTTGAGGGCTACTACAAACAAGCCTGGAGATTTATTGTTGTTGGGGCTTTGCGACATCGTGGTTATATAGCACCGTGTATGTGTGTGTGTAATTTGTAATGACAACCTGTGTCATTGTGATGACTGCACTAGAGTGTGCATTTGTACTTGAGACTGGGGTTTGGAACTTCGGGTGGAAGGCAGCCGTGGCCCTAGCTGAGCTATCATCCCGGCATTCCCTTGGAGTAGTAGGAAACCACGAGAGCCCACTCGTAGGATGGTTGAGGATGGTTGAGTGAGAAGAGGTGGCCTCGAGTCCTACCTCAGTCACTTTTGCCCACTCAAGAAAATCTAGTCTTTTACGCCTGATACGGATAGAAGCTGAACTGGTGGCCTCTTATATATTTGACATTACATGAAATGGAATTCTGATTTAACAAAGAAATCATATAAATTGCGTACTTGTACGTGCAAAACTTCTCTTGTCAGCTTTGTGAATCCATTTCACAGGGTTTTTCCTGTGCACAGAAAGCATAAAAATACGTTATATCGACCAGCATAAAATTAAATACGGTATGCAGTAACCACCATAGTTGATTTTCAGTTTACAAAACGTATATATGTTTATCTATGAACTTTGACATTTTATGTGGCGAGTAGTTTTACGACCAGATGCCCTTCCTGACACCAACCAATTTAAATGGTCGAAAGAGTTGGAAGTAGGCGGCCCTGGTCTACTTGAAGGTCGGCATTTGCCTGGAGTTTTCGGTTCACATAATGTGGAAGATTATCCCATTTTCGAATATTCTGTTAATTCTCCTAATTGAACATTGATACACGACTTTTATGATACGCCAGAATAATACATCGTCCAAAGGACAAGATGAATCATTTCAGTGATGAATAACATGATGATGATGATGATGATGATGATAATAATTGTTGTTTTAAGGGGCCTAACATCTAGGTTATCGGCCCCTGATGGTTTGGGTGATCGTGAAGATGAAAATGAAAAGCGAACTTAAAACTAAAACTAACTACTAACCTACATACTAGAAGAAGAAATGGAAAACTAAAGGAGAATAAGGCAAATAAAGGACAGGAGGAAAGTAAATGCCCTCAACCCTCGAAGAAGGTGGATCGAGGGACTTGGAAGGAAGGAGAGCCATGAAAGGCAGATAGGAAAGTGAAAGAGGAGAGGGTCCGCCCCAAAGGTAAGGGACAAAAGGGGAAAAACGGACCCAGCTCAGGAATCCCTTGGGTTCGCCAACTCCCGAACTCACCAGCCGTGAGCCCCTGAGGGTGTAGCATTATCTAGGGTGCACCAGAAGTGGTGGGGCTACATACACCCTGCCTCCATAAGGGCCTAGAGCACAAGGCAGGAGGTAAAAGGAAGAGAAAAAGAAGGCTGACCCCTCGCAGAAGGAGGGTATCAGAAAAGATGAGGCAAGGGCCAATTAAGGCGGGAAAGGAAGAGACTCCCTAGGCCTCGGATACCCTAATACCGTCGGGGTCAGAAGAGAACAAGAGTTGACCAAGTGAGGTCGACAGGAAAGAAGACAGAGAGGAGCCCGGCACAAGTAAGTGGAAGCAATGCCTGACTCATCTGGGGCCCCGTGGTTGCCAACCCACGCCCACAAGATGTGAGCCCCTGGGGGAGATGAATAACAAACGAGGATATAGGCTAGATCATAAATTTAAATAATGAGATAAAATACATGTTTTACCTGGCCTCCGGCTCCTCCTTTTGGACGATCCTGCCATCCATTAGTTTCACATTATCCTGGACAATTCCTCATGAACGGTCGTTAGTCAACGGTAAGCTATCAATGAACCGTTCCAGTAAGAAGAATTGTCTACACGACATCTAGCTATTCCACACGACAGGTTCTTCGTTTGAGGATATCAGAACATTTGTAACTTTTCAAGGAACTACTAATTTCTTCTGGTTAAAACATGTGGTATGCGCTTAACTGTCCGACGCGCTATGATGAAGCATCCAAGGCACTGATAATAATCACAAGTTTAGTTCAGCTCAGTCATTTTAAGATACTGATATGTGAACAATACTGCTACGGAAAATATCGCTGCATGTAATTAGTGGAATGAAATCTAGTGACATTTTTACGAGAAGGAGAAAAAGGCAATCTTGTACAGACTCAGAAATATACTTCAGCATCCGTTTAATGCGCATCGCATTACGGGACAATAGGTATTAAAATGACGCACTCATATCCGCTGAATGTGTAATTTGTCGACAGGAATTTACGTTTCTGATAACACGATAAATACACTTGAGACGTATTTATCACTCGATCACACTTCACGCACACTATGTGAAAATCCATTTAAATTTCATTCACACAAACACAATAAGAACATCCACAATAACTTATGTTCTTTTTCACAGCATTTTAAATGTATTCCATACAGCGATCACAAACAAATTACATGCGAACTTCAGGACGTACACATTAAAGCACTTATGATTCCACTTCGCAACGTACAGGTGAAAGCACTTATTTCAACAGCTTGACTATAGAGCCCCAGGTGATATAATTCTGTCGAAGAGTGATCGAGACGATAACACTCCAATACGTCAAGCCTTCTGAGCGTGTTGAACGCTTCAAGCATACCTTCAGTCGAGCACCGGGCGGTATGCTACGCTACTTAGGGAGTCGGCCACATTCAGAAGGAGAGCAGCAGGCCAGGAGGGGGAAAGCAACAGAAAAAAATGTTGAGGATGCCGCCTGGTACAGTCAATGGAGCAGGAAATAGAGTTCTCAAACATGTGTGATGTTAATCTCAACTGCAAGCACGTGAGGCAATTTTAATAACTATGTTATTAGGAAGAATCTACAGGAAGCTAAAGCTCTAATTTTGATACGCAAGTGAGTAGAAAATGGAGGTGTGTTTAAAGACCCTTCACTTTTTCCGGTTATATGCTACATGTCAGAAGGGCAAATGATTAATAATAGATACATCCAAACAGGAGGGGGCAGAAAGAGCAAGCGCCCCCTCCCCCCACAGAACTAGCGTGGGAGCGGAAGGCAATAGTTCCTACATTCACTTGGTTGAATACGCAGGGGATCCAACTCAGCCCTTTAAAATTCGTACAAAAATCGATTACGATGTATTCGCGAGTCCTTATATTATAGGTCTACTAGGGGATTCAGACATACCGGTACCTGTAAATAGACTTGGGAGGCATTACTCTTCCTTAGTTCCTTCCCAATCCTAGTCTCAAATAATTGCAAAACATACACGCCAGTACACAATCTACAACAAAGGCTGTTGGTAGGTTGGTTCCTTAGTTTAGGGCCTGTGACAACGCGGACATGTAGCCCCGTGTACTTTGGGTGTGTGTAGATTTTGTCTGATAATCGGTGTTAATTGTGATGCCTGTATTAATGTATGCTATCTGTGATTCAGGTAGAAGGACTGCAGAAGTAGTTCCTACTTTTGCTACTAAATGATACTGTCCACGACACCTAGCTGCGGACGTGGCTACTAAATGCCATCGCAGTCAGCACCTTGCGACTAACCTACAAATTTTATCTTACACAAGTGTAGTTAGTGGAAGGTTCATTTTCATGCCATAAATCTATGACATGGGGCCGCCGGCTTTACCTCCCCTCCGAAGGAAGCCATACTCAGGGATTTTTGACGCTCTTAAAAGTCCGACGACTTCAGCCGGGTTTGAACCCGCGATCTTGGGCATAGAAGCTCAGCATGCTACCAACTACGCCACCGAGGTCGCTACAACAAAGGCTATTATGTAATAATGCCATACATAGAATCAAGGGAGTGAATTATACACTGCCCAAAGCCACGAATTTAACGATATCAGAGAACTACCACGTGCAAAGCTGAGTATCGTCAACAACACTGGGCATCAAACAAAAACAGCGGGAAACAATAATGTGAGTATTTCAAGAGAAACGACAAATCTTTCTACCTAGGTATATAAAGTAAGTTAGTTTCTGTCTGTCTGTCTGTCTGTCTGATTGTCTGCCGCCTAAACCGTTTCTTTTCAGAGAAGAGTTATCAATACCTTGAGACCATGTCTGGCTTCGTCTTACATGGATATCGAGGAAACAGGAGGATATATATACTTCAATGCTTGCCATAAAAATGAACATGAATTGGGATTTAGGGATAGGTCTACACATGATATCCTGTTGTCATGACAACAGATATTGCGTATTCAGGCTTTTATATTTCCCTCAGTAGTATTTATTTCCTCTTCTATGAAACCAAGCATCATTGGAAGGAAATTGGTTTTGATGACTTTGCTCCAGGAGAGGACCTATGTAGTGTTATACAGTAAATGCCACTTCTGTCAAAATGTTGAGCCGTTCTTTTACATAGGAAATCATTGGATCAGGGAGCTCTAGGGGAGGGAGTGTTGCTTCCACTCTTTACAAGGCCGATAAATGGAAGGCATACAATAAAATCCCGGTATTAATTCTAATAACCTGACCAAGGTTAAGAAGGTCACATCCCTGGGAGAACAATATAAATATATCTTCCAAAGACGTTATAATAATTTTTATGTTCGACTACGCCGAAATATAAATATTATATGCCAGAAAACTGCATCTTAATGAGGCTCATAGTTCAAGTTTCATTATGATACAGGTTCTCCACCAATCAGAGCTCAAGAGTTTCATTACGATACAGCTGTTTGAGCAATTAGATAAGGATAGCATCGCACATGCACTCAACGCAATTGTTTCCAAAATCCAACATGTCGGACACAAGTGACAACATTGAGGTTATGGTAACCTTCTATCCATGTTTTGTTTCAAAGCTTTGGAAACATATGACATTATCAAGGTCTTTGATCCACGGAAAATCAATAACCCAGTGCATGCACTCTGTTCAATAAACAAAACTGGCGGAATCTCAAGATATATTTATGAATATTTATGTTCGAACATATAATAAAGTTATAATTATCGTCGAACATAAACAGTCGTTTGCAACTCGCCTATAATGGTAATTAAGACACTCAAATGAAAATTATAAAACTCGCGTACTATTGCATCATGGTCAGCAGTTTTAGCGTCTAGGCCTATACCATGTCCCTCTTCACGTGATATCAAAAAGCATGATAATTTATTAAAATCCTTCAGTGTGCTTACCTTCGGAGGGGAAGTAAAGCCGGCGGGCCCATGTCATAGATTTATGGCACGAAAAAGAACCTACCACTGCAATTGGTGGTGTTTAGTACAATTTGTAGGTGGCTGATTAGAAACGCTCTATCAAGTTCCAACGTTCGCCGCTAGGTATTAGTGATAGTAGAATCTGGTAGCCAAAGTTGGAACTACTTGAAATTGAACTTGTTGGGAACCCTCAGGCGTCCATTCAAAAATACGCAACTATGGACTTTCGACTGCAATTCATATATAACTAGCAATCCACCCCGGCTTCACCCGGGAACAGTTATGAATCCATTACGTGATAAGCGCTTTTTTTTTTTTCAATTTCAATGAACTACAACCTATATCCGTTTTACGTCTCGGCATGACGGGTTAAAATCACTGACTGGACTATTATTTATATTATCATGGAGATACATGTGCAACGAATTCTTGTCTGACGTAATTTAAGAATGGCGAGGTGCATGAAACACAAATCCCCCTTCCGTCCAATCTTAACTCGACTGTGTATTTTGCGGAACGAAAAGTTAGCAGCATTAATTGAATGGAGATTGTAGAGAAATGAAAACGAAATCACACTTATAGTGGGCGATGTATTGAAGATAGAGAGATATATGCTTTCGCGGACTTTTTTGTATAACTTTTCATGCTGAACAATTTTTACACTCATAGTATATTGATATTTTTAACCGTTTCCCCAGCGTAAACTTAAAAAGCGCACGGACGCCATGTTTTTTTCTCGACTTTTTTCACTGAAATCGTTACTGCTTGGCCTCCTTTGATCATAAATACATTATTTTCAACAGAAACCTTCCTCGAGATATCCTTTATAGAATGGTGAAAACCGCATCAAAATCCATCCAGTGGTTCTCGAGATTACCCGTGACATCCAAGAATTGGGGACTTTATTTTATACTAAGTAGCATGCTAACACAAGGGTGTATGCAGTATAAGAAGCTTTATTCGGTGCTGTCTCAGTCCATTGCCTTCATAGAGGAAGCCGGTAGTTGTTTCATTCCCCGTACTGTGAACAAACGTGCTTTTGATACCAAACAGCTTCATATTGCTGATTTCATTAAGTTGTATTTGACATTTCTGGCTTTCCAAGCATCAACAACAGTATATTCATGCTCAAGTAGATAATTCAAGTGTTCGTTCCTGGATCTGATTACGTAGGTACAATGGGCTTAGAACTAGTCTTTATGTTCGACCCTGACAATTATGTGTCAGAAAACGGTATCATAATGAGACTCATTATAACACTACTTTCAGCCTATTTTCAATTTTGAAAAAATAGGCTTATGAGATCACCTTTTGTCCGTGTGTGTGCATGTGTGTGAGGAGTGTGTGTGTGTGTCCCCTTAATAACTTCTAAACGGCTGGAGCGATTTCAATGAAACTCTGTAAGTTCATAGCACTATTCCGGACGACCCCGACCGTGCCCTTCAAATTTTGTTACGTCTCACCAATCCAACATGGCGGCTGTGCGAAATAGTTCACCAGCATTCAATATCTCCGAAACTATTCCCGATATCACCCTGGACTTTTTTTTACGGTGATAAAGGAAACTACTAAAAGTTCACCTATGTGACTTCTGAAAAACTAGTAACTACAAAACCAACATGGCGGCCACGCGAATTTGCGACGTTTTAATGGAAGTTTCTCGCGATTTAACCAACCAAACGCAATAAAACTTGGTACAGTATATGTTTATACACATTGTAAAGCACGGACATCTAACTTGGTTCAATTGTTTACATAACCACAAGATGGCGGATGTGCGAAATATTTCACCGGCATACTATATCTCTGAAACTATTAGCGGTATCACCTAGAAATTTTGTACAGAGATAAAGGCTACTACTGGAAGTTCATCTATAAGACTTTCAAAAACCGGTTAACTACAAAACGAACATGGCGGGCAAGCGAGTTTGAAAATTTTAAATAGATCTTTCTCGCGATTTAATGTTCCAACCGCTATGAAATCTGGTACAGGAAATGTTTATACACATTGTAATACACTGGTATCTAATTTAGTTCAATTGTTTACATAACCTCAAGATGGCGGCTTTGCGAATTTTAAAATTAAGTTTTTATATCTTGTGTCGTAATCATGCGATCGAAGTGAACGTTTGAATAAGGAACCTACGCAATAATTTTCCTTTAATGGTACATGACTCTATGGCCTATACATTTAACAATCCAACATGGCGACGATCTGAAATATTTAGACGGCTCTGAATATCTACGAATCTAATATAGCAATCAAAGTGTTTTTTTTATGTTCATAGGGTCTATGAACATAAGCTCGCCTATACGACTTTAAATAACCTGGTGATCACAAATCCAACATGGCGGCGACGCGAATTATAAATATTCACTTGGACGTTTCTCGCAATTTAACCATCCGAGTGCAGTGAAACTTGGTACAGTAAATCCTTATACGAATGTTAATCTACTGGCATCTAATTTATTTCAATTGTTCCCATAACCACAAGATGGCAGCTGTGCGAAATTTTAAAATCTCCTTGTTACTTCTTGTGTCCTAATCATCGATTGAAGTTTGAATGCTACTCGTGCACAACAATCTGCATGTAACAGTAGACTACATAACTCTAGGACGTACATATATAAAATAAACATGGTGACCATCCGAAATATTTAGTCGGTTCTCAATATCTACGAATCTATTACAGCAATCAAACTGAAGTTTTTTTATGTAGATAGAGGCAATTAACATAAGTAGGATATGTGAAAATAGGCTGTATAGTTCTTTACGGAACTACTTGTTCATTATGAAACAGTTTCTCCCACCAATCAGAGCTCAAGAAACAGTCGTGTGACCAATTACGTAAGAATACCTTCGCGCATGTGCTCAAAATCCAACATGTCTATATAAATTACCGAAAGTGCACCGTCCATATGTTCGCGTAAATAAACTGGTGAATATGAGACAAGAAATAGCACTGTACCTTAATATCCCCAAACCCAATTTCTACACAGCGCATTGTTTTGAAACGACTTCGGTGATAGTTTTACTGAATACTGGTGCACAATCTGCACATATGGCATTGAAGCACACAGAGAGCATGCGTCGGTCGGCCAGAGAGCTTGGAAGACAGAGATATCCTACCCAGCGCAGCACCCGATCACAAAATTCTAGTGACTGAACAGATATTTATGAATATTTATGTTAAAACATATAATAAAGTTATAATTATCGTCGAACATAAACAGTCGCTTGCAACTCGCCTATAATGGCAATTAAGACACTCGTATGGAAATAAACATACTCGTGTCTTAATTATAGCCATTATAGGCTCGTTGCATAATGTACTATTAACGGCGTGTACAGTAGCGGGTACACTGACCAGTATATTCCACAATCCTAACCCCAGAAATGCCAGGTATAAATGCTAGTATGACAAGTGAGAAACACGTAGCCTACCGTACTTTTACAAAAGGACTCTTTTATTGACCATATTATAATCTAAAGCAAGCTTGAAGTTTTATGTTGGTCTTAACCTCGCGATCATTAGACATGTGACTTCTTAACGTAGAACTGTACCACTGGACGTGGCTTTTTACTTTACTTCGAAAATCGCACATGCTGTAACATGAAATCGGGCTCGGTCCACCCTTGGGGAAAGCAGGGAGCTTCACCGCTACACTATCACGCTCTCTTGATCACACGATACCCGGTGTGAATGAAAGGGGGAAAAAACTATTTCGTACTTTCACAGCTCGATCTAGTTCTTGATACACTCGTTCCTATTTTCCTTCTCTTCCTTAATTTCTATTAATTAAACTTTCCGATCACGAATTAACTAGTTTCTTGCGATTTTCGAAGGATGCGTGAAGTAGAATTTTTTTCAAGAGAGGCTTGGATATCGTGGTCATTTAGCCCCGTGTACATGGTTGTGTGCAGAATTTGTCTGATTTGTCAGTGTTTATTTGTAATTCAGGCGAGGATTAGGAAGGAGGCGGCCGTGGTCATAAGTCAAATTATGTCATTAAGCATAATTAACACTCCGAACTGAAAAGAGTTGCAATTCTGAATGTACCTATGACAATCATTTTAAACAGAGCATATGACGTACATAACCTAGGGGAACGACTTTCTCCTCAAATGTCTAAATGTATTGCTTTAATACTTTGTGCTTTATTTAGATAAAATATTATTGTAATGCCATTAGATTCGGGTAACAAGCGTGCGGATGCTGATAACTAGGGCTCGGATTGGAGCATATTTGCATATTTTTTTCCTGAATAGTACACATTGAAAGAAGCCTTTCGGTGGTATTTTCACCTCTCTGGGACAAACAGAATTGAAATTTATCGAGCATATAAATGCATAAAACAGCGGTTTTCAGAATAGAAGCATATAAAAGCATATTCTTGTGGTTTTCGTCTAATAAATAGTTTGTTTTCCTTCGAATTCCTCCACCCCCCCCCCTTCCCCAAATTCGGGCCCTGACCATCCTTAAAGTTCGAAAACAGAAATAATAATTGAAAAGCCTATCTGGTGCGAATAATAAAACCGCAGGTTTTTAACCTTTATTGAGGTCGATCTCGTCATTGAAACTTTTATTGACTGATTTAAGAAAATCATTCAAAACTGAAAATATGGAAAAAATTCTTGTTGTACAGACCAATGCAAATCTACTCCATTGACTCGCCTAATTTTGAACAATTTGTAAATGAACTTTTAAGCTATAACTTTTATAAGAAAACTTCTCTTATATATACTTGAAACTTGAATGCGAGTATATCGCAGTGTATCATACATACAATTAGAAAATAAAACTCGTATATAAGATATGTTATTGTTTTTTTCGTTTCACTTACCTTTCTATAGTTTTTAACGGTGTTTTTCGAGCATATTTTGCATATTTAACCGCATATAAGGTTTTTTCGAGCTTATCTATCGAGCGTATAATGGGTTTTTCGAGCATATCTATCGAGCGTATAATGGGGTTTTCGAGCATATCCATCGAGCATAAAACTCATGGTTTTCGAGCATATCTGGAGATCTTATCGAGCATATCGATCCGAGCCCTACTGATAACATAACGTTTTGTGTATCCGCGC
The DNA here is from genome assembly GCA_946902985.2 of Meconema thalassinum. Taxonomy (NCBI): domain Eukaryota; kingdom Metazoa; phylum Arthropoda; class Insecta; order Orthoptera; family Tettigoniidae; genus Meconema; species Meconema thalassinum. Next base: position 225,115,643 of record OX336391.1, read on the forward strand.
AGGGCTCGAAACAGATGACTTCGGCGACCCTCGCCTTGAAATGAAACAACAGGAACGAAAGGTACTATCTTCATACGATAAGCCACACAATCACTCGGCTTGGGACTGCTAGTCGAGTACAGTTCAACTAGAGACGGACTGAGAGACTAGTGACCTTCGCACGTGGTGTTCCCAGAGGGCAGTTGTTCTTCACTCGGACTGGATAAGATCGCAGGGTTCTCCATCCATCGCGACTCGCGAGGAAGTCTCTGCCCGAGTACATGCCATGATACTACCACCCAGTTAACTAAGAATGGTATTGCATTTGTTTTACTGTAAGAGCGACTAATAGGGAAACTGTATTAAACCGTAATTGTTACGGTTTGCTTTACCTCGGAATAGAAATATGAAATATAATCAAAGTTGGGTAAAATACTCACAAAATGCAAGTATGATACACAATTCAAAATACAATAATTAAAATTAATATTAAGTTGAAAATACTGATCATCATCAGTAAATCGTGCTTGCAAACCATTGATTTAAAAAATCTTAATGGAATGGAAATCTTCTTCGCTGAAGTATTAGGTATTTTCAGATTTATTGCATTTTGAATTTTATATAGAAAATACATTTTTTTAGAATATTTTTCCCAACTCTGAATATACTGTAATGACTTCTGGCACTTTATTTGTTAGCATAAGCTATCAATAGCAGGCCCTTGTTGATCATTAAAGTCTGAAATTCACTATTGCGTTCAAATTAAGCAAACTATACTATCTTATTAATTTTATAATCTTATTATTGAAACTACCTCGTGAGCTATTCTGTGGCCTTTTTCAACCATAAATGGTTGCCAGATTGTAGAAGATAATTAATCAACTAGCCTATATGTTTTACACACAAGTAATTTTGAAATGTTAGGAGCCGTGTTGCCTGTATGATGTAACATTTCTTTCAGACAATACGGTGTGTGAAATGATCGTGTGGCCTCCGGAGAGGCCCAGTGCAGGTCTTTCTATTTGACGCCCCTGGGCGACCTGCGCGTCGTAGATAATACGGTGATTAAATAATATTCACTTTCTATCCAATCTATTTGGTCACTCTTGTGTTGACCAACTGAAGAGCAATTCTGTTGATTATTGAAAGTAATGGAGAAGTAACAATGCGTTACTTCGACCATTGTAAATGTAACTTCATTGATGTTTTGGTAAGTAAATGTAACTTTGTCAGTGTTTCGGTAAGTAAATGTAACTTCGTCGCTGTTTTGGTAAGTAAATGTACCTTCGTCACTGCTTTGGTAACTAAATGGAACTTCGTCACTGCTTTGGTAAGTAAATGTAACTTCGTCACTGCTTTGATAACTAAATGTAACTTCGTCACTGCTTTGGTAACTAAATGTACCTTCGTCACTGCTTTGGTAACTAAATGTAACTTCGTCACTGCTTTGGTAAGTAAATGTAACTTCGTCGCTGTTTTGATAAGTAAATGTAACTTCGTCGCTGATTTGATAAGTAAATGCAACTTCGTCGCTGAGTTGGTAAGTAAATGTAACTTCGTCGCTGATTTGATAAGTAAATGCAACTTCGTCGCTGAGTTGGTAAGTAAATGCAACTTCGTCGCTGAGTTGGTAAGTAAATGTAACTTCGTCACTGATTTGATAAGTAAATGCAACTTCGTCACTGATTTGATAAGTAAATGCAACTTCGTCACTGATTTGATAAGTAAATGCAACTTCGTCACTGATTTGATAAGTAAATGCAACTTCGTCGCTGAGTTGGTAAGTAAATGTAACTTCGTCACTGATTTGATAAGTAAATGCAACTTCGTCGCTGAGTTGGTAAGTAAATGCAACTTCGTCGCTGAGTTGGTAAGTAAATGCAACTTCGTCGCTGAGTTGGTAAGTAAATGTAACTTCGTCGCTGAGTTGGTAAGTAAATGTAACTTCGTCACTGATTTGGTAAGTAAATGTAACTTTGTCATTGTTTTGGTAAGTAAATGTAACTTCGTCACTGATTTGATAAGTAAATGTAACTTCGTCACTGATTTGATAAGTAAATGCAACTTCGTCGCTGAGTTGGTAAGTAAATGTAACTTCGTCACTGATTTGATAAGTAAATGCAACTTCGTCGCTGAGTTGGTAAGTAAATGTAACTTCGTCACTGATTTGATAAGTAAATGCAACTTCGTTGCTCAGTTGGTAAGTAAATGTAACTTTGTCGCTGTTTTGGTAAGTAGATGCAACTTCGTCGCCGTGTTGGTAAGTAAATGTAACTTTGTCGCTGTTTTGGTAAGTAAATGTAACTTCCTGACTATAAAGAACCCAACCGTGGAAATGTCCATACTATTTTGGTAGGCCTACGTAACGGTAACTTCCTGACTATAAAGAACCCAACCCTGGAAATGTCCTTACTATTTTGGTACGTAACGGTAACTTCGTGACTATTAAGAACCCAACCCTGGAAATGTCCTTACTATTTTGGTAGGCCTACGTAACGGTAACTTCCTGACTATAAAGAACCCAACCCTGGAAATGTCATTATTATTTTGGTAGGCCTACGTAACGGTAACTTCCTGACTATAAAGAACCCAACCCTGGAAATGTCCTTACTATTTTGGTACGTAACGGTAACTTCGTGACTATTAAGAACCCAACCCTGGAAATGTCCTTACTATTTTGGTAGGCCTACGTAACGGTAACTTCCTGACTATAAAGAACCCACCCCTGGAAATGTCCTTGCTATTTTGGTACGTAACGGTAATTTCGTGACTATAAGAACCCAACCCTGGAAATGTCGTTCTGTGGGAAAGTTACGTTGATGTAGTTTCATTTAGAGAGACAAACCCCACTATATAGCCGTGCGCGTTAAATCGGTCAGCACGACCGCGATGAGCAGCTGCGGCAAGTCAGGAGATCGGAGGTTCAAATCCCAGTGCTGAATGCGTCGCTATTATGTCTGTACTGGCGTGTGTACTCGTTATCTAGGTAGGATTTGGGTAGGAAGCGGCCAAGTTAGGTATACTGCAATTATTACCTGATTACACATGCGTACGGAAAGAATTTCATCATGTGCTCCAGCAGGAGTGAGAGGGGAGGAACGTTCACTTCACTCGTTGCTATGGAAATCTTTACATCGGCTCCCACTGTAAGTGTTGCTGTCGGCGTCTCCAAAGAGCGCAGCAACGGTGAACCCCTCCACTACCTTCCTTCTCCTCCTTTCCCCTCCGCGCTCACGAGTTCGCGCCATCAGGAATTAATTGCTGTCTGCCATCCCGTCATTTGCTTGGAGTAGAAGTGGGAAACTACGGAAAACCACCTCCAGGATGGCTGAGGTAGTTAGTTAATTAGTTATTGTTGTTTTAGGGGCGGGACTACAAGGTCATCTGCGCCTAAATGAGTGATGTAAAAATAGAGCCCGTCTCTTCTCAGTTTTGCCTCACGAGGCTGAGTTTACCCCTTTTCTGCTCTCAGACCAGAATTATATTTATTGGCAGAGCCGGGAATGGAACCCGGGCTCCACGGTGACAGCCACTATGCAACAAGAAATACCAACATTTAAAGATAATGTTATTGGTTTTACGTCCCTTTTAACTTCTGTGGCTTTTAGAGTAGATTTAAAGACAACCCACATTTATGGGAAATAAGAGTAAAAATCCACAGCCTGCTTCCAGTCGATCGACCGGGTCAGGGAATGGAATTAATGAATCCCCCATCTAGCGGCAAGGACATGAACTGTGCCGGCTGCCGAAGCCTGTCGCACTCCCCTGGGGCAATGCTTAAATGAATGACAAGATGAAATGAAATGACAGTGGAGAGTGTTGCTTGAATGAAATTTGTGACAGGAAAAACCGGAGTACCCGGAGAAAAACCTGTCTGCCTCCACTTTGTCCAGCACAAATCTCACATGGAGTGACCGGGATTTGAAGCACGAACCCAGCGGTGAGAGGCCGGCGTGCTGCCGCCTAAGCCACGGAGCCTGGGAAGTATGAATAAATGTGACAAATCAATGCCAGCCTCTCAAACTCATAAAGTCTATTTCTAAAGGGTATTCAAAGTCTTAAAGATTATTTTGATAGGAACCATTGCCCAGAGTGGCAACACTGTCGCCCAGCATTAGACCGTACAAAGACCCTACCAATAACAGTTGTATGTACATCAGACAAGAGCCAATTTGAGTCAATCTGGGCTTTGTTCTGACAAACCAGTCATAATGGAATCACTCCACTTCCGGCCGACATCACTTGGTCGTGCCTCTCGACTTACCGCATGCTTTCTAAATTAAATTATCACCATTTAGCACTATCTGGCGACATTCGCACTAATTGCAACGTCCCTCTTAGTGGTCAAGACTACTACAATGATTTTGTACTTAGCTGTTGATCATTCATATTAAGATTTTGTTGTTCATACCAGCCACTTTCCAAATTGCCTAACTGTAAAATCTTCAAGAGACAGAATATACGGGAAATCGTATGCCCCAAAAGGCAGTAAAACATGACACAATGCCCTTTTTGATGTGTAACATCCTTCCACTCGGTTGCTGTATATTTTTTGTGGGGGCGATTTTGAAGAAATGAAACGGAAACAATGAGGGCGCGCCGTGGCGGAGATTGGTACTGCTGTATATTTTTGGTGGGGGTTATTTTGAAGTAATGGGACGAAAATGCAACGGAAACAATGAGCGCGGTGGCGGAGATAGGTACCTCGAGTCCTGTCGGCCACGTGGCTATGTGGAATGTACATCGCATACGGTTTACTTCGAGGTCCCATTAAAGATATTCCTACAATAAATCATCTTCAAATTGTCGTTCTTTTGTGTGAAAATATTCATTATTTCATATTTGATGATAACAATTATGATTTATTAAGTATTCATACTTTTGCTGTAATCTTATTTAATGTAAGCAGTCGAGGTACTGTCGGCCAAAATACAGCACTATGTGGAATGTATATCGCATGTTACACATCATATGCAACCACTGTAAGGCTCGTGATTTTTTCTTTATTTCAGACAGTGGGGTAACTACGGGGGGGGGGGGGTATATTAGGGGGAAAAATTCCCCCCAGCCAAATAAAATAATTTGTTGCAGTTTTGATTTGTGAATAAAACACCAATATTTGGACTGATATACCATCATAGAAGTGAATAACAGTGTGTTTGATACTGTAGTTTATTAATAGTTATACAGTGTGGCTCTGCCAAGGAATTTAATTCTGATCGGAGGGCTGGAACGGGGTACACTCAGCCTCGTGGGGAAAAAACTGAGAATAGGCCGATTCGATTCCTACCTCAGCATTCCTGGAAATGGTTTTCCGTGGTTTCCCACTTCTAAACCGGAAAAATGTTGGGATGGCACACACACACACACACACACACACACACACACACACACACACACACACACACACACACACACACACACACACACACACACACACACACACACACACACACACACACACACACACACACACACACACACACACACACACACACACACACACACACACACACACACACACACACACACACACACACACACACACACACACACACACACACACACACACACACACACACACACACACACACACACACACACACACACACACACACACACACACACACACACACACACACACACACACACACACACACACACACACACACACACACACACACACACACACACACACACACACACACACACACACACACACACACACACACACACACACACACACACACACACACACACACACACACACACACACACACACACACACACACACACACACACACACACACACACACACGCACACGCACACGCACACACACACACAAAGTACATGGGGCTACATGATCACGATGTTGCAAAGTCCCTAAATAATCAACAACAACTCTCAGCTGTCATCGTTGATGTTCGATTTCGATTCCTGACTTTGTCATCAAGGAATATAATTCTGATATAACGGTTGGAACGCGGTAGACTCAGACACTTATATTTCAGGCAAATGCTTGGATGATTTCAAACTTAAGGTCAATGCCGCCTGCTTCCCTTAACAACACAGATTATCAGAAAAAAGTGACAGTCATTCTGAAAGACTAGACGTTGTATCATTTTAAATGCTACAAATGCTGAAATAATGCTAGAAAGGCTGGAAGCTTCGCTCGAAGCCAAAGACTCTTGACATGTTAGAAAAGTATCTGCATAATACTTATCTTGCTTTTCTTGTTTCAAATTACTCGCGAACGGCAAGTGCAAACCAAGGGCAAAGCAAGGTCAAGCGCGGGGATGCCGCACGCCCACCAGAGCGCGCGGGGACGTGCCCCTTCAATCCAGTCTAAGAACACTTATAGTGGGCGATGTATTGAAGATAAAGGTATGCTCTCGCGGACTTTTTTGTAGAACTTTTCATGCTGACCAATTCTTACGCTCATAGTATATTGATATTTTTAACGGTTTGCCCAGCGTAAGCTTAAGAAGCGCACGGACACCAAGTTTGTTCTCGACTTTTTCACTGAAATCGTTACTGCTTGGCATCCATTGATCATACATAAATTATTTTCTACAGAATCTTTCCTCGAGATATCCTTTACAGAATGGTGAAAACCGCATCAAAATTCATCCAGTGGTTCTCGAGAATACCCGAGACATCCAAGAATCGGGGATTTTTGTCTTATACTAACGAAGTAGAGATTGTCGGGGTACACATGCACCAAGCAGTACTATGACGTCACATATCTCAGTGCATCTGGGTACATTTCGTCCCGTCACCGTAACGTATCGCCAGACCCCAGCGTAATGACGAAGTCGACAAGATCATTTAAAATGATAAAAAATGATAAAAATCACCCAGATCAAAGTACACGGAGCTGCTGACCTCTAAATAAAAAACAAGATGTTCAGTAAAGAACATATAGCCTCCTTTCTCCTAAATGTATGAGTATAGTTATAACTCGTTATTATCAAAGAGTATAATAGAACTATTCTTTGTTGAAGACCTTAGAAACGATTTACCTCTACCAAACGCCACAACCTAGATAAAAACTGCTACCATCATTGAAGAAAGAAAGATAAGAAGTATATCAAGAATGTTATGGATCTGGAGACATAATCGACCGGACTGGCTGCGTGGCTCAGCGGTAACGTTCTCGCTTGCTGGGCCCTAGGTTGCAGGTTCGTATCCTGGCGCAGTCAGCTGGCATTTGAGGGTGCACAAATGCGAGGGAGCCGTGTCAGTACATTTACTGGCACGTTAAAGATCCCCTTCGGGCCAAAATTCCGGCACCCCGGTGTCTCTAAAAGCAGCAGTAGTTAAAAGGGATGTAAAACCAATAACATTATTATTATTATTATTATTATTATTATTATTACATATACGACCTGCCGTGGGCAACATCCAACTTTGAGTTGAGGCATGTCTTTACACGTCTGGTTGTGCATGGCTTTCACAACCCTAATTGAATTAACAAATCTTTCCATGACCCTACAGAGACGTGTGTATACAAACTATGTGGATATTTTCGATTGCTATTTGCCTCAAATAAAAGTAGTAATTAATAACCTGAACTAACACCTACTATGTGAAATCGTTTTGTTCTTTACTTCAAATAACATTTTCAAGTAACGCAAAATAGGCTGTTACAAACCCTTTAAAATAAAAAGTAAAAATGTATCGTAGTATCATCTTGTCTTTCTTCAAATTCGATGCGCATAGAATGCCAATGGTGTAGTAATCAATGGAGCCCCTCGTAGACTAGTCGTACCATCTAGTGGTGAAATATCGAACAATATAATCCTAACCACGGCCGACTGAATGCGCAGCTCGTATTCAGTCGGCCGTGTCCTAACAGAGCGAGTGCATTCTAGCGGCCAGAAGAAGAAACTTTTCAATAAAATCCGGAAGTTAATCTAGTTACCTTTTTGGCAGCTAGATGTCTCGAGTAAATCTGCTGGCGAATTATGTTTTAATTAAATATATATTTTACACCATAATATGCACAATATAACGCTTAATTTTAAAACATCTGAGTCATTACAAAACAATAAACATATAACATTTCAAGCAAAAAACCTAGCTCTGATCGGGTTTGAACCATAGGCATTTGAGCGATAGGCTGACGCTCTACCACTGAACTAATTGTGTCAACGAATATCGTTCTATATAAAATGACTTAGCCTACATAGAACTTGTTAGCAAATAATGATTTATACTAAACGATTTCATCACTGGAGTATATTATTTATATATAAAGCATTTCATACAAAGTTTATTTATTTTGTACAGTACGCTATATTGCATGCAATACTCAAATTAGTGAAATATAAGTCAGGCACAAGATATCCGCTGCCATCTAGTCTTATTAGTGAATCAGCTCAGCTTTTTAAAATTACGTCTGCACTATAGTATTACAAAATAAACTTTTAATTTCGAACGTGCCTCTTCCTTTAGAACAGTTAAAACGATTCTCGGCTCGATAATCGGAACTGGTGGGTCCCATGATATGGATTATAAAGTTTGCATAATTCGCACGGCCGCCATCCTGAAATGGTATGGCGGACGACCTTGTAGTTTGGTCACAAGACGCATCCTATACGAAGGTATGTTGTTACCAAATTTGGTAGAGATCGGATGATTTGGTTAGTCGTTATTTGATTTTACGTTTCGAACGTTTGAGTGGCCGCCATTCAGTTTTAATAAAGATGGCGGCGATATAAAACATGACACTGAGGTGTCCTTTGCTAGTGCTACCTTTGTACCAAATTTCGTTCAATTCGCATTCACCGTGTTCGAATTGATAGGGGGGGACAGACATTCAGAGTACACACACTCACACACACACAGACACACACACACACACACACACAGACTCACACACACACATACACACACACAGACAGACACACTTTTTTCGCCCTGTGTTGATCTCATAAGTCTACTTTCATTTTTTGCAAAAATCGAAAGTAGGCTAATAACAGATGGCGTGGAACAATGGTCAGTGCACCCGAACACCTTGCTCATAGAATATGACTGTACAGATGCATGCACACAGGCTGTTCGGACCGGTTTAGCTTTCCCCTTCCTATTCTCTCTCTTGTTGAGGGAGGGGGACGGTGCTATACACTTCCTACGACTGTCGGCCCCTTCCGTTCCAACCAGCATCCGTCCATTTGTTCCCATTCACGAAATTATGACACATTTACTACTACTTTTGAAATGGCAATATTTTTGTCCTAGTAGCAAAGCGTTCGCCAATATTCTCATGGATCCAGACAATGCTTTTTCCAGTTTATTTTACTTTCCAGAATATGGGAAATTTTGTGGATTACCACATCAGCTCGGGTACATTTTTGCTCAAATGCACTGGACATGAAATCTAAAGTGAAGATTTTAACAAATGTGGTATAGGGTGAAATAAAGGTAAAGTTCTTAGTAATTACTAAAAAGCAAACACAGAACAACAGAGCTCTTATTTCAAGTGACTGATATTTTGGTCATCAAGTATTAGCCTAATATCCACTGTAGGTTTATTTATTTATCGCATGGTATTTAGTGCCGGGAGTGTCCGAGGACATGTTCGGCTCTCCTAAGTCTGCAGCTCCTTCCAGCGGACACCCTTATATTAGGGTGAGCTACAAGTTCCGTTCAATTTCAAGTAGTTCCAACTTTCGCTACCAGATATCAATGATACCTAGTGGTGAACCTTGGAACTTTGATAGTGTGTCCCGACGAAATCTAACCTAACAATTTAGCTTCACACAAGGACGGATCTTTGACATGCCATAAATCTATGACATGGGACCACCGGCTTTGCTTCCCCTCCGAGGGAAGGCATACTGAAGGATTTTAACGCTCTTAAAAAAATCCGACGACTTCGTTCAGGTTTGAACCCGCTTTCTTGGGCACAGCATTCATCATGCTACTAACTACGCCACCGAAGCCGCTTCCACTGTGGGTCATCTGGCACAAGAGCGAAACAATTCTCCTCTACAATAAGCATGTCAGATAGAAGAGCGTTGTATAAGGTGCGTTCAAAAAGTAACGAGCCTGAGGCTGTAATGGGCAAAACCGGTGACGACACGGGCTAATCGTGACGTGTGTAACGTGGTTCTGACCAGAGCATGGAAGGTCACAGACCGTCGCTAGAGGGCACGCGTGCACGTCACGTGACGATACAAAGCGAGCAGCAGCATTTATCAATCGTCCAACCACGACCAAGACAGTAGGCCATTCGACATGCTTCCTGTTGTGGTTGAAGACTGTGCGGCACCCATTGGGCACACACTTTCCTCAAGTGCAGTCGTTCCTTCATGATGGTGTGCACACTTCCGAAGCTCAATCCGACCACGGCGGCTATGGCGTTCACTGTCGCTCGGCGGTCCTGGGCAATGAGTGCATCAACCAGCTGGACGTTGTCATCGGTAATGCAGGGGGGTGCCCCAGACCGGGCATCATCGGCTAACGACATCCGTCCTTCCCTGAAGCGCTTGTGCCACGCCTTGACCCTTGCAAGGGACATGCAGTGTTCGCCACACTTGTGACATTCGGCGATGAATGTCCGGTCCCCATACTCCTTTCGCTGTCAAAAACCGAACAACACCTCTTTGCTCTTCGTTTGACGCCTCCATGTCACTGTTTGCAAAGCGACTGGCATCGATGGACGATTGATGCATGCTGCTGCTCGCTTTGTATCGTCACGTGACGTGCACCCGTGCCTTCTAGCGACGGTCTGTGACCTTCCACACTCTGGTCGGATCCGCACCTCGTTACACACGCCACGATTAACCCATGTCATCACCAGTTTGCGCATTACAGCCTGCGGCTCGTTACTTTTTGAACGCACCTTATAATATAATATAATTTTTTTTGCAGCCAATGGCCAAACAGAAAGAAGGATCATATTACAATTTACAAAATATACAGCGTGTTCAGTCTTTTGCATAGTGGGAAAGAGGTAATGTTCTGATTGCGCACTCAATCAGGTGAAACGGTGGGCAGTGTACATTTATTACATATTTATATTAAGAAGCCATGCGAGTACAGTTTTTCATGCATGAACTAATTACCAAACCTTGTTTCAAATGTTCGTGAAAATGAAAATCCACAGCCTGCTTCCAGTCTCCGACCGGGTCAGGAATGGAATGAATGAAGCCCCCATCTAGCGGCGAGGATATGAACTGTGCCGGCTGTCGAGGCCTGACGCACTCCTCTGGGGCAATGATTAAATGAATGACAGATGAAATGAAATGATAGTGGAGAGTGTTGCTGGAGTGAAATTTTGACAGGGAAAACCGGAGTACCTGGAGAAAAACCTGTCTGCCTCCGTTTTGTCCAGCACAGATCTCACATAGAGTGACCGGGATTTGAACCACGGACCCAGCGGTGAGAGGCCGGCGTGCTGCCGCCTAAGCCAAGGAGGCTTTCAAATGTTCGTGTTGTGTGTAAATATGATAATGGAAATATTGCCAACAATGAATGTCAAAAATAAAACAATAGGCCTATTAAATATGAAACAACAATAATATAATTTGGCTCACCCTAAAATTTTAGTCAGGAGTAATCCCTACTGAAAATGAAAATCCACAGCCTGCTTCCAGTCGACCGACCGGGTCAGGGACGAAATGAATGAAGCCCCCCCATCTAGCGGCAAGGATATGAACTGTGCCGCCTGCCGAAGCCTGTCGCACTCCTCTGGGGAAATGATTGAGTGAACGACAGATGAAATGAAATGACAGTGGAGAGTGTTGCTGGAAAGAAAGTTTTGACAGGGAAGACAGGAGTACCCGGAGAAAAACCTGACTCCGCTTTGTCCAGCACAAATCTCACATGGAGTGACCGGGATTTGAACCACTGACGCAGCGGTGAGAGGTCGACGTGCTGCCGCCTAAGCCACGGAGGCTCTAGCAATCCCTACTAAAATATATCAGCATTAATATATATATAAAATAAAGCGATTAAGAAGTTCAGTCACATACAAGAGTATCCATATGGCGAACAATATCGACCCTTCAAGCCCCGTCCTAGAATTAACGATCGATAGGTCACTTTTCTACTAATATGAGATAATGGGTTGGTCGCCAGTCTCATACGAGCAGTCTACACTGTTAGTATCACATCCAACTATGGGAGGAATGCATGAAGAAGGATTAGACGGCCAGATGTACACCCGGATGAGTTTTTCCATCCTATTATAAATACTCCATCATTTGTAAAGCTCTCGCCTGACAACACTACATTTCACCAGCGTGACAGATGGTTTACACTATCCCATACATGAGGCTCGTGTATGCTCACAGAATACGGTACCTCTGATTATTGAAACCAGTCCATGATCACATGAAATTGTTCTATTTAAAAAATGAACACTTTTACAACAACCACCACCACCACCACCACCACCACCACCACCACCAACAACAACAACAACAACAACAACGTGCATTGCAGTACTTCGTTGTCGTTGATTATTTAGGGTTTTTAAGACATCGTGGTCTTTTAGCCCCGTGTACTTGGGTGTGTGTCAAAGCTGTCTGGTAACATGTGTCATTGTGATGTCTATACTAGAGTGTGCATTTGTAATCGATTTAGGAGTTGAGTAGGAAGCAGCCATGGCCTCAAGTTACATTAGGTACCATACCGTCATTTGCCTGGAGTAGAGGTTGAAAATCACGGAAAACCAGAAGCACCTTCTCATTTTTGTATCACGAGGCTGAGTGTACCCTGAGTGTACCAGAATTAAATTTCTGGTCAGAGCTGGGAATCGAACCTCCGGGGCGACAGCCAAGATGGTAGTCACTACGCAACGAGGCGAACTGCAATGCTTCGATAAGACTTCACACCGTAGCAGAGCGTGATTAATTGCGCACCACGTCCGCAAGGGGGAGTTGCAGCGAGTCCTATGAACTATAGTTCGGATCCCGGCGCTGATAGCTGCCATCCTAAGTACAGTTTTCCCTGGATTTTACCCAAACTCCTTCCATGAAAATACCGGGATGGTACCTTATTTCAAGCACTTACCCTATTAATTATAGTAACATGCACGTCTACAGTCACCACAGAAACACTGGTTGTCGGACAGATCCATTAAACACACCCACACCTAAAAACACGGGCTGATGACCAGTATGTCCCAAGCCCCTACAGTGAATTATAAACAACAACAACAACAACAACAATAACAAAGCTTTAATATTTGGGTAAATTTAGAAGGGAAATTCATGAGCGTCATCGGTATGGCCTCGGCGTTATGTTGTGGGCAGGCATTATGCACAATGACCGAACACCGCTGCATATCTTCGAACGAGGTACCGTTACAGCACAGAGGTATTGCAGTGAGATTATTCTGGACCACGTTTGTCTTTTCAGGGGTGAGGTAGGTCCCGACTTTCTGTTTATGGACGACAATGACAGTCCACACAGGACCACTGCAGTAGCGGACACACTGGAAAGTGAAAATATTGAACGTATGGAATGGTCTGCATACTCCCTGGACTTGAATCCTATCGAACATGCTTGGGATGCTCTTGGCAGACGTGTTTCTCAACTAACACCCCCTCCCCGAACCGTGCAAAACTTTAATATCGCCTTGAGAGAGGAGTGGGGAAATATCCCCCAAGGACTCCTCAACAGTTTAGTAGACAGCATGAATAACAGGTGCACAATGTGCGCTCGTGTCCGAGGAAGGAATATTCCTTACTGAGACACTGCTATCGACCTTCATTTTGTGAATCGGAACAGTTTCCAACAAAAACGTCATGTAATGATTTCTTTATATCTGTTATCCTGCTTTCCCATGAGGTGAAATCTGTACTAATTTTCGTTATAAATATACCACTCTACCTCTATTACGTATGTACTGTGTTGCATGTCTTCCATCCTTGCCTGTGAATATTCTATCTATATCTCTGTTCCATAGTAATTGTCCGTGGGACGGATGGGATACCTCTTAGGGTCACAGTTAGGAGAGACTGTTCAAACAATTTGAAAATCTTGTGTAAAACAAAACCTCGTGTATCCCACTGGCCTGGGACAAGTCTTGAAAACTGACACTACTTGGGTGACTCATGTCAACAGTAAGGTTCTAGTACCTCGAACAAGAAGTGAATTTCTTGGTGGAGGCGTGAATTGAACCCGGGCCTCCGGGGTGGAAGCCAACAATGCTAGCCATCACCCCACGGAGTGAACGAAAATCTTGTGAGACTTTCGGAAGAAGTCAAACGTGAAAGAAATAGGCCTTCAGAAATTAATTTGGTAACCTGTCATACAGAAAAGACCGGATCATTTAAATTCATATAGGCTACTAGTAGGACCGCCCATATCGAAACAAGCCCGATCATCAAATTATTGAACACAGCAACATAAACACTAAATAAAATCAATGAAACTCTTTATGCCAGTAAGTCTAAAAGGGTCCCTCTTTTACAAGGAGTGCACGGTACATGGACAAAGCACTTAGGATAGATTACTATACATTTGTAATCCTTTCTGTGCGCTCGAACAAGGAGCGCAGCTGCTTGTAATCTCTTCAGGGGGTCACCTAGCGTTAACCTTCCAGCCATTGTTGTTAGGACAGGGAGCGGGACAAAAGAAGATGTCTCCTCCACATTCAAAACTGGAACGAATATGAAGCACGTGATTCGCTATACTTACGCAAATTATCATCTACCCAGCAAGTGATGCCGAGCGGAATTGTACGGAATGACTGAACTGAGCCTGTGGCTAGTATTCTACAGGCGATGGACTGAGGGCTGAGGCCACAGTAGATTCTGTGTGTCGACCAGTTTTGTTGTTGATCATTTATTAAGGGTCTGTGGTCATCAACCGCGAGTATAGTTCTTGCACTTTCCTTGTTAACGAGCGGCTCGCCTTTGAAATCTACTTGGGTGGATATGTTAACAATCCATGGCTGCCTGGAGCCAAGGCTTTCCCAGCGTGAGGCACAGCGTTGTCAACTCTCCACCATAGCCACTGAGAGCAAGCAGCGAGACTGGCAGATGGTTGGTGGTTCCTTAGTTTAGGGGCTGCGACAACGCGGTCATGTAGCTCCGTGTACTTTGGGTGTGTGCAGAATCTGTCTGATAGCCGGTGTTAATTGTGATGGCTGCATTAGTTATCTGTTTTAATTCAAGTAAGGACTGCAGACAATAATTTCAAGTAGTTCCTACTTTTGCTACCAAATGCTACCGTCCACGACACCTAGCTTGCGGAATTGGCTACTAGATGACATCGCAGTCAGCACCTGGCGGCGAACGTTGGAATTAATAGAGCGATATCAATTCCAACCTACAAATTTTGGCTTCACACAAGTGTAGTTAGTGGAAGGTTCTTTTCCATGCCATAAATCTATGACATGTGACCGCCGGCTTTACTTCCCCTCCGAAGGAAGGCATACTGAGGGATTGTAACACTCTTAAAAATCCGACGACTTTGGCCGAGTTTGAACTCCCGACCTTGGGCATAGAAGCTCAGCATGCTACCAACTACGCCACCGAAGCCGCCCAAGTTGACAGAACTACGAGCAGATGAACAACACTGGACACCTGATAGCTGCGTGAGACACGAGCTGGCCGCCAGGGTAGGACTTGGGAGTCCACGTGGAGTGATAGAGGAAGCATTCTATTGGTCAACAACCGTCAGCTATTGGTCAGTAGCGAACATTTGTTATTGTCAGAGCGTGCTACTGCCTTACGTTTGAGTCGCCGCTCGTTAACCAGGAAAGTGAGGGAACTATATTAGGGTGTGTGTAGAATCCACCTCATTACCTGTGTAATTTTGGTGTTAGTAGTTGCGTGAGCTCTTGCAATCTAGGCTAGGATTGGGAAGGTGGCGTCCGTGACATTAACTAAGGCTAGGATTGAGAAAGAGCCCAGTGTATTTGGGTTTGAGTTCAATTTCTCTGATATTATGTGGTGACAAGCAGTATGTATGCATAACCGTAATTATTAGGGTCGGTAATGGGGTAGGTTCCCTGGGAGTTGGAAGTAAGGCATTTGCTGTGAGTAGTGTGGAAAAGCCACACTCAGGATTGCCACTATCAGCACCGGTATTCGAACGTGCGATCTCCTGACTTGCTGCAGCTCCTCATCGCGGTCGTGGTGGGAAATTAAACACGCAAGGCTAGGCCGCAGTGTCGACAATGTGACACAGGTAGTTTAAGACTATACCACCAGGTGAATCAGCTGCCCCTAATAATATTGTTTTATGCAGCCCAACTAGCGTCGTTATCAGGAAGGTCGATATTTCTCTGCTTACATCCCGTATGATACTAATGCACTACAAGCATATTCTGCAAACGATACTGAACTCTTATTATTTTTCCCTCGATATAACTACACACAAATGCGTGGGGAAAATAATAGAGTTCAGTATCGTTTGTGGGATGTGCTTGCAGTGCATTAGTAACATACCGGATGTAAGCACAGAAATATCGACCTTCCTGATAACACGCGTTAGTTGGGCTGCATAAAACAATATTATTAGGGGCAGCTGATTCACCTGGTATAGTCTAATGCAAGCATATGTAACTATTGCTATTTCATCCTTAGCACTTCTTTAATAGTGTTTTGTATGGCTTTCTTAGCTTCAGAGCTTACGGTGCCGTAGCATAGTTATGCAAGTATTAATTCTATCGGTGTATAAAGTACTAGCGGACCCTTACGAGAACTCTCGCATGTGTATAAACCACCCGACCGGCTTTATTGATATGGGGGCTCGACGCGACACAGTTCTGACAGGGGCTATCAGTTTGCTTATTTGTTAAATCGCGATTTTTAAACAAATTGTCGATATTAATGAAATCAGAGTGGAATTCGTCACTGCTGCGGGTAATTCTCTTTATTTTCAATGCTCATTTGTTACAATCGGTTACTTGTGCGTCTGACTAAGTGGTGCGAATGGGAACAATCTCGCCTGTTATTCCCAAGGTTGCAGGATCAAATCCTGGCGCAGTAAGTTGGCATTTGATGGTGCGCCATGTGAGGGAACCGTGCCAGTAGAATTTAATGCCACGTACAAGACACCCTTCGGGGCAATATTCCGGCTCCCCGCCGTCTCTAAAAACCTCAGTAGTTAAAAGGGACGTTATACCAATAACAGTACTTGTGAGCGCCCCATGAGTATACACCACCCGCCCGGCTGTTATGCGGTCTGGACGGGATATAGTTCCAATAGGTCTTGTTGATTTATACAAACCCATTTTAAAAACTAATAAATATCTTCCCGTTGACTTTTTGGGAAATGTACGATTCATTCTGTACTACTGAGACGATTAGGAACATTTTGGTCTAAATCGCACCTTCAAACTCTCTCTGGTTTAAGAGCTAGGGTTTTATGAAACATTCACCGTAGCGTTTTTTTCAGTTTGAGTACAGTATTCTTTTTAAAGTAATAATAAACGGTATTTATATACAGTATATAGAACATAGCCTACTGTGGTTTTGTTTGTGTTTAGATTGTGAAGTAAATAAAATAGCTTTTTGTAATTTATTCAAAATCCGGTATCCGCCAGTATCCAGTATCCAGCCGTATAGTAAAATCAGGGCGGATAGTCAGGATTCCGGATAGTTGCCGGATATCTTTTTGATATGTATTATTGTGATTGTATATCACGAGCGGAGATAATAAGCGAAATATAACTGTTTCATGTTAGAATGCATTAAAAATATCATCTGGCGTGCACTGGTCCCAACAGGCTGCGTCACAGCATTGTACCTTACATTGAGCTTATAGATTGTTGGACATGAACTTATCGACGCGAGGGGTGTGTAGGTGTCTCCTACATACGAGCTACTTTGGTACAAATCGTAAGCAACCGTATTTTCACTGCTGTAATAATATTTACAGTGCAACAAACTATCAAAATAGTCATCATTAGAGTCCCGGATTTTGGTTTTAACGATATCAGCGAAATATTTCAACAAGCATAATTATATATGTAATCACAACGATATGTTTATCCCAAAATATGACATTATTTTCGATATTGAAGCCGCCAAATATCTCGAAATAAAGTTATTTTTCTAAATGTGTTATTTTCACCCTAGAATGCTAAACACCAACTAAATGCTGGTAATAAGATTTTTAAAAAACCTTTACTTTTAATTGAAGTAGTTCCATTGTCATTTAAATATAAATGTTTCATAAGATACGGGACAACGAAGTCCCTTTTCGAGCTTGATTGTTTGAAGTCCTGAAATCATGGAAAAAATCTGTGCTTAGCCTACACTTTTGGTACAACACAAATTTCAAGAGTTAGTGACTGTGGTAGTCATGGGGAATATTTGTTGAAGTAAATGTTAGGTTAGGTATTAAACACAGAAAATATAATTCATTTGAGTTTTAGTACTTTCGAAAATGAAAGAAGAAAGAAAAAACTAGAATATTGTTTGTTATTCCTCCAAATGTTTCTATAGTGTTCATTATTTAACCAAATCCGTGCATCGTACACGTAGTGATTAAGCAGTCTCACACCTCGCTTCTTTTATTTCACCGCTATAGATTTAATTTCACCGTATTGAACATTTTATTTCACCGCTTTAAATCATTTTATATTACCATAAATCAGGGCCCCTAGTCATTATGTGTAACTTATGATCGTACCATAAAATAAAATCTAGGCCCTCCCTAGTTTGAAGTTACAGAACCACGACATTCCACTTGCCTAATGTTAGGCGCGAGTTGCGTCAAAAAGATATCAGATTCTCTTAGGCAACATACTTTCCAGAACAACTAAATATATAAATATTTACGGCACGCGTGGTATTCAAAGTTCAACTATGGTGATGTCTCCTCCATTTCTCCTAGCATGTACTACGCATTGGAAGGCATGAAGAAAGACACTATACGTACAGACCTGTGCGGTTAAACAAAACGTTATCCGCATCCGCCCCGCATCCGCATGACTGTCATCCGCATCCGCCCCGCATCCGCATGACATTTTACCGCATTCCCACTTTTTTTTTCTAAATGCTGTAACATGGAAAATTGCATATGTATAACAACTACAAAGTACTAAATGTTCAAATCAAAATACTAAATTTCGGATGTTTTTGGTGACTATTAATGATGCGAAGAGATAAGTTGGTAGGACATTAACTAAGGCACCCAGTAATAACAAACTTACGTTATGAAAGGAAGGGTCAAGGGCAAGAACTGTAGGGGTAGACCAAGGATAAAATATGTTGAACATATTGCCTCGGATGTAAGTTGTGGTAGCTACAGTCTGTCGAGATGAAACTATTAGCTCGGCACAGGGAGGGCTGCGTTAAACCAGTCAAAAGGCTAAAGGCTCAAACATACAAATTTCCGATTTCAAAGTGCTAAAAATCACCTCCACGACTGATCTGTTACTGTGATGGGTGAACGATGGTGTGCGTAAGTTTATATGTAACTTAGATGAGGATTGGGAAGGAGGCAGCCGTGGCCTTAAGTAGAAGTGGGGAAACCAAGGAAAACCACCTCCAAGGTGGGAATTGAGCCTACCTCTTTTTAGTTTTGCCTCACGAGTTATTGTGTAGCCCGTTCCAGCCCTCAGACCAGAATATAAATTGACTGGCTGCGTAGCTCAGCAGCAACGTTATCGCCTGCTATTCCCAAGGTTGCAGGATCGAATCATGGTGCAGCCAGCTGGCATTTGAGGGTGCGCAAATGCGAGGGAGCCAGGTCAGTAGATTTACTGGCACGTTCAAGATCCCCTTTGGGACAAAATTCCGGCAACCCGGCATCTCTAAAGCCGCAGTAGTTAAAAGGAACGTAAAATCAATAACAATCTTCTTTTCATTTTGACCATCTAAGGGCCACGAGGCTCGCTTTAACTCTTTACATGGGTCTTCTGTTTCTTCTTAGCCCAGAAGGCTTTCATTTTCCGGCTATGAGCAGACTTCCTCTCCTCTGTCCACTTCGGTCTGGTGGTTCCTGTGGTCTTCCTGCTGGTAACGAATACTGGGAATACCCCTTGAAGAATGAGCTGCTCCGATCATGTGCGGTGTCGGGAGAAATTTGAAGCTGCTCCAAGTCTGATTTCACTGTGGTGATCCATTTGTTCTTGGAGGCTTTGCCTCTACCTGTCGTGGTGAAGATCCAGCTCGTGAGTCTGCATGGGTTTATTTGGGTTAGATGACCATAAACGGTTAATCGCCTTTTCCTCATCGATGTGATCATGTCCTCTTGGATATGGTACAGATCACTAAATTGTGTCTGATCCTATAGGTGCCATCCATTTCACGTATTGGCCCTAGTATTATTATTACTATTATTATTATTATATAAATTTCTTGGAAGAGCCAGGAATCGAACCTGAACTCCCGAGGTGACAGCTAAGAATGCCAGCCGCTACACCACGAGGTGGTCGTATTGAAGAAGATTTGCCCATATCATCACATTTCTTTAAAAACCTCGTATGTCTGAATTTTCTCAATATTGACATTTTACCTCTTTCCTAATCAGAATTCCAAGCGGAATCAGAATTTAAAAACCTCATAAGTCTATATTCGACAGTCTTTCCTCTGGAGATGAATTTAAAAACCTCTTATGTGTAATGGTCGGAGATCACTTATTTAAAAACCACGTATGTGAGAGACATACGAGGTTTATTTTACAGAGAATGGCACAAGTAATACTGCCATGGAGTTAAAATCCTCGTAAGTCTGACATAGGAGGTATTTATTAAGCCTGCTCTAACAAAATTCAACGCCTTAGTGTTAAAAACCTCCTAAGTCTAAAATTACGCGGTCTTTGTCTAGCCCGCGGTACCGCCAAAAATGGACTGCGAATCAATAATACAGTTCCTGCACTTTTACGATACTTTGCCACATGACCAAACAAGTAGGCTAATTGTGTGTTGTGTTAAAATACCATTTTTCCATTCGTCAGAAAAACAGACTGCAGTGGGACTAATTAGTCTAAAAGTAGACTTTTTTGAATTTTGTATTAGTTCTTAATAAACAAATTATGTAATCAAATTTAATATTCCGTTCGAATCATTATCTAGGCCTACTCCTTTCCAGCCAAGCTTCCAATTTAAAATTACTATCCTTTTTCAATTCAAGTTATTTTTCTGCATTCGTAAACCAATTAAAATACGTGTATGTCTGAGATACGGGATAAAAATGAAATTAAGTAACCTCGTATGTCACAATAATAACAAATATTCTGGAAGATCCTCCATAATGTGACTTATGTCCATATACATTTTAAGGTAATATGTTATCTGATCATGATTTGATGCGTTAAATATAGAAATAATTAGTTGTCTATATTAAGTAACATTAAGCTTTTTGTCTCTCCTGAACATTTTTGCTTTTAGGACATACGTGGTTTCTAAAGATAGGTGACGATATGCATATACAGTAGTTGCAGTAGGCCTATGTATCGGTCACATTATGCACTGACAACCACTGCCTTCTATTTCAAGAAACATGGATCGTAAATCTATTTTGTGATGATAAGAATAGTGTAAGTTATAAGAGCCCCATAAAAAGGTGTCAACTCCATCCAGACGGCTCCTACCACGCATGAGCAGTATTAACTGTTTATTGGCTCGTAACACTTTCATTGTGGTGTTTGAAGCCATATTTTCAGTGTTGCCTTAGTAAACAAGAGTTTAGTGCTTTTCAGTCGGTCAACACGAATGTACCCAAAAGAGATGGGTTATGCCCTAATCCTGAAATAAATTACATGAGATTAATAAAACACTAGGATGACCAGTTTCGATCGTCAAGCGATCATCATCAGATCCATTACACTTAGGCTACAAAATCTATGTTTGCAATACAGGTGAAAATATTTACAATATGTACAATATGTACAACGATCGAAACTGGTCATCCTAGTGTTTTATTAATCTCATGTAATTTATTTCAGGATTAGGGCATAACCCATCTCTTTTGGGTACATTCGTGTTGACCGACTGAAAAGCACTAAACTCTTGTTAACACTTTCATGTTTGATAAATGGTCTACACCGGGAATTATTATATCAGCTGATTAGGTGATCAGGTACAATGAAGACCGACAGATAAATAACAAGTGATTCTTTAATACTGATTCTCTGGATGTATCCCACCAGACCATGATATTTAACTGAGACACATTTATAGTCTGATTACAAATTACCCTGGCCGGATAAGATTTCCGTATGATGTTAGAATCACTATAATGCTGAGTCGGGACATATCGATCCCGAGATCTATAATGTAGCAAAAACAAACACTCAGGCCTGTAGTTTAGAAAGGTGTAGGCTACATGAAATTAACAAATCTAAACGAAATAGAATTGACTAGATCCATATGGTTTCTATTCTATAATCCTTCAATTGTATACATTTATTATGGAAGCTATGCCCACGGTTCGTTGCTCCAATCAATCATAATTATAGAATTAGACGCGGAAGAGAGCATTTTTTTTTTTGTATTTCAAATTTAAACACACCAAGAAACCATGCAGGAAATCACGAGTGACAACCACAGTGACATATTTCCTTAAACTAATACGCAATGGTATTAAAGGTAGAGTATGCTTTGAAGGCATTTTTCAGTGTTGCCTTATTGGCAATTGATACTGTTACTTTAAGTCGGTCAACACAGAATAATACCAATTACTGGACTATGCGAAAAAATAATCTGAAATACATTTCATGTGATTAAGATATAGATTGTTTTGGGCTATTTGGTTTTTGGAGGGCAGAGATCGTCACTGTAAGTTTGGTAGTGTTTTGTAGAACTATTTGTCTTGTACATGGGTTGGTTTTTTAGTTTTGGCACCAATGCTTCAGTGCCAAGTTGCAACAATGTTGGGCGCTGCCACTTTTACCGACGGTTGCTGCCCTGCATCCCCTCCCTCAGAGCACATGACCTCGGCCGTCCTCACCACCGCCCGTGCGCAGTCACGCCTGTTAGATGAGTAGTGTGAGACCAGCGCTCGCGAAAGACAGTCGCAATGTTTTCCAAGCAGGAGCAGAGATCGTGGATACAAATTAAGTGTGCTAGGGGTCGCAGTGCTAAACAGTGTCACCGAGGATTGCAGGAAGCGTGCGGTGCAGCTGCGTTACTCTTCAGAACGGTAGCAAGATGGGTTGCAGCCTTTCGAGATGGGCGCGAACGTGTGGAGCACATGCCTCGATCTGGTCACCCACCAGTAAGTGATGACAATGTACAGATGGTGTCCGCGTTAGTCGAGGTGGATCGGAACGTAACGATTCGTCAATTAGAGCAAGATACCGGACTGGCGCATTCAACTGTCCTCCACATCCTGAAGGACTTACTGAAAATGAGGAAGATTGCGTCCAAATGGGTTCCGCATGACTTAACCGACATGCACAAATAGCTGCGATATGACGCTTATCGTATGCACTTGCCGCGTTATGAGCGCGAAGGAGAGGCCTTCTTACGGCGTATCATAACCATTGACGAGACGTGGGCCAGATCTTATGAGCCACAGTTAAAACGCCAATCGAACGAGTGGCGGCACCACGGATCACCACGGGAACGAACAGTTCGACCAACCCCCACCAATGTGAAGGTAATGTTGATTCTTGCCTATGATTGGGATGGTGTGATCATTCACCATACTGTTCCCCGAGGCCAAACCGTTAATGCGGCATACTATTGTTCATTTCTGCAAGACCATCTTCGAGGAGCTCTGAGAAGGAAACGGCGCCACCACATGGTTACACCGCCCATCATTCTGCATGAAAATGCTAGGGCACACACAGCAGGTGCTGTGTCGGCATTGTTGGATCGCTGGGGCTGGGAGGTCCTCTATCACCCACCATATTCTCCCGACATCAGTCCCTGCGACTATTATCTCATCCCGAAGATGAAGATGACATGCGCGGGGAGCGCTTCCGTACTATTGAAGACGTTAATCAGGCTGCCGAGCGCTCTCTTCGTACCATCAATAAATTGGGCAATGCCAACGGGATCCAACGACTTCCGCATCGCTGGAAACACGTTGTACGCAACGGTGGGGACTACATCGAGGGGCTGTGAAACTTGGAACCATCTAAGTGAATTATTAATCCAGTTATAACTAAGGTGCCAAAACTAAAAAACCAACCCATGTATATTTGGATCTGATGACGCTCGTTTGACGAGCGAAACATGTCATCCCTTAATTTTCTCCTCCTTCAACAGCCCATAACAATATATACCAGGTGAATCAGCTGCCCCTAATAATATTGTTTTATGCAGCCCAACTAACACGTATTATCAGGAAGATCGATATTTTTCTGCTTGCATCCCGTATGATACTAATACCAGGGGCGGCCGCTCCTTATGTGCTGAAGTGCTGCAGCACATTGCTTTATTTGAAAATAAATTATTTTAATAGTAGGCCTATTATCTACAAATACAACGCTTTAAGAAAGACGTCAAGCAAAGAGTAGGAAATATTTCTACTCCCCTCACAGAACAGGTACGGTACGAGGTATCTAGGCGTACGCTCCACTCCGTGCACTACCTTTACCCCAGGCATTATATGCAAAAAACACGGCCAACCTAAAAAAAAATAATGTAAAGCAGAAATTTGGCATAGATGTTCCCTAGTACCCTAGAAACAAATTCTGAAAAGTCCCCATCTCTGCGGTGTCCGCGTCATAGTTTTGGAGGGTTCAAAAGGGCTTAAATAGGGCCTAAGTGACAAAAACAGCATTTTTGCTTCCTGCGTTAAAAATATTGATCCAAATTTAGTTCTCGCGAGCTTTAGCAATTAATAAAAATGTACCAGTAGGATAATGGACTTATCAGGCCTAATTACCTAATGACGAAGGAAAAAAACGACTAATTAAACATTTTTAGCACTATTTTACAAGAAAATTTGGTTAATTTGTGATTAGCAGGTCATTATTTTTTAAACAACTGCTGATATTGACTAAAGACCCAGAATAAAAGTTATAAAGCATACTTTTAGCTTTACATTGGCACATTACCCATGTCTATGCGAGAAACGGTTACCGAGTTACGGTCCCAAAGCATAACCGCTGTTGACAAGGCACCCGATCGCGTTTGTAGGTGACAGCACTCGGCCTGTCAGAGCAGGCCAACAATACTCCAAACAATTAGTTCAGCTTCTAAACAGTCTTGGATTTTCAGTAAATTTGGCGGAAGTCCACAGGTACGAAGTTTCAGCGCTTCGTGAAGAACACCCAATCCCGAATACTGGAGCGTTCACGCAGTTTTGCTTTGACAACGCTGACTTTAACATAAGGACATTGGACGAGCGAAACACATTTCACAGCATGGGAGGCATCAAGTGCACAGGTCCAGCGCCTGACAGTGAAATATCTCCACCCAAACGTACACGAGAAGTTCCTAATGCTGGTGTGATTGCGGCGATGGGAAAGTTCAACATTTCGTGGTATCGGAAGCCCTCTTCCCGTGGTTCAAAGGACGTCAAGATTAAGGAGTTTACTGTGGAAGTCCCAAGCTCTGTGGCTATTGCGTCGATGATGGACTCCTTGTTGTTATCTGGACCGTGGTCAGGTATTAATTTACCCGCCTCGTGGAACGGCTTTATGAAGACGTCACTGCTAATGCTCAACCAGCTCCCCAGACGACGTCAGTTGATACCCTGCCGTTCATTAACTTGGAACCGAGCAATCCATCAACTATACATTCCGCGTTGAAGTTTGCCGCAAGAGAGTGCGTGGAACAGAAACAAAGCACTTGTTTCGGAACCTTTGACCAGCCCCTATACGAGAAAGCTGCAGAGATAGTCGCATCGGACACTTCAGAGGAACTCAAAAACGTGGTTGTTCGTCTAGGCGGATTTCACATTCTAATCTCGTTTCTTGGGGCAATCGGTTACGTGATGAATGGAAGCGGTTTGGAGGAGCTCTGGGCGGAAATATACGCTAAATCGTCAGTGACTCACATGATGTCTGGACACGCATATTCTAGGTAGGCTTGCAATTATCTCGCTCTTAAAAATGATTACGTTATGTCTTCAATTTCAAATGTATCAATAACGCGAAAATGTGCATGTTCTAGGGCCCTCAGAGCGCATTTTCTGACAAAACAGGCTGTCGGGACAATGTTACTCAACATGAACGACGGGCTGAAGGATGACAAGGTCAAAATACAGGCGCTTTTTACCGCATTCCAAGAAGGCACCGCCAACGACTTGTTATCATATCCTTACCTTCAACGTCTCAAGAGTCGCTTCATGACACATTTTCTTCAATGAGCCAGAAATCTCACACAGGAAAGCTGTGGGTAGAGTACTTCAAACAGCAAGCCTGGAAAATATTGAAGGATTCCGCATCTTTACGCGAGGAAATGAAGGTATTCGTCTCTACGGCTCCAGATGAAAAGGCCATACTATCAGCTGGAGAGAAGTTCGCCATTTGTCTCTATGATAGTGCCAAATCGGAGTGCAAAAGCCTCGACGAACTTCGGGTAGTGAAATACAGCCAAAAGATTGCCAAACAACCGGTCACAGCGTCATTTCAGCTGGCTTCACTTCCGCCGACTTCGGCGGCATGCAAACAAAATTCACTTGCGGGTATATTTGCAAGTTCAGGAATGGTTAGGATTTTCTTTGGCCCCGATCCTATGGGGATGGAAATTCCAACACTCAGCTTTAGTACCAGTGACAACCCATCTTCCAGCTGCTGCAGATCATCTCCTCAATTTGGTGTCCTGCAACTGCAAGAGCTCTTGTGGCAGTCAGTGTGAGTGCTGCTGATAGCGACTAAAGACCCGAAGTAAAAGATGCAAAGCACACTTGTCGCTTTAAAACGATACATTGCCCATGCTCCTTAATGTGTCCGATGTAAGCTTTGTTTTGCAAGTGTTCTTTGTCTGAAGAGAGCTTTTTAAGCTTTGTTTTGTTATTATTTGCATTATGCATATTATGAATGTACGTTTAACAGCTAACTGCATTAAACTCGTTTTGTTCTATGGAAACTGTTTCTGCTATTTTACCTGGATTCAAAGGAATACCATCCTTAAAGCTCTTGAGCCAAGATACAAAATGGTGTCAGCAAAGGTGAATAGAGGAGCCCACCAAAGTAAATGGGCGTTCGTTCGGAAACGCGACTGCCACACTTCCACTTTTATATTTGTAACTGTATCTCTGCTGCTGTTTGTCGGTTGAACATGGGCAATGTATCGTTTTAAAGCTACAAGTGTGATTTACAACTTTTACTTCGGGTCTTTAGTCGCTATCAGCAGCTGTTTACACGATAAGTTCCGGGTAATGACAAATTAGCTAAATTTTCGTGAGAAAGGTTGAGCTAAAAATGTTTGATTACTCATCTGTTTAAATGTATGTCAATAATTACGACCAATAAGAGCATTATATACAAAGCAGTCCTTCTCTTGTTACTATCAAAGCTCATTGGAACTGATTATGGATCAATATTTTGAACGCAGGAAGCAAAAATGCTGTTTTAGGCACTTAGGCCCCAGTTAAGCCCTTTTGAACTCTCCAAAAACTATGACGCGGACGCCGCAGAGATGGGGACTTTTCAGGATTTGTTACTAGGGTACTAGGGAACATCTATACCAAATTTCAGCTTTACATTATTTTTTTTTAGGTTAAAACTTAATATGCCTGGGCTACTTAGCTGTGCAGATCACAGCCCAGCGAGAATTTCCAAGTTTATTGGCAGGAAGCGTGAATTTTGTCTTCTGCGAATGCGCGCCCAACTTTTCCCTTGTATTCTGGATGTGCTGTTGGGACAACAGCTAAGACCAGTCATCACAGCGATTCTTTGTTCGACCACAGAGAAGCAGCACTGGTCACACGGAATGTGAACGTGGCCAGTGGCACTATCTGGACTCAGGAATAGGATTTAAGAGGGAATCGCTAATAGAAAATGGGGTATTAAAAAGCAGAGGAACCCATCAGCTGTTCCCGCCAGAAGGTCTTTTTCAATACTCCTAACTTACTTATTCTATAGCTACATTTTGTAAATCGATGTAACTTACTATAAAAATTATAATGTTTATGTCGTCAATTAAGGACATGATTATTGTGATGCCTAGTTCATAAATTTCACTATAGCAAAATAACATGTGATTTTGTATTACGGCGTTGCTGGTTTCATTTTAATGCTTTTGGTAATACTGAGTAGTACTGTTTTTGAGCGGTCACAGCAAGTGTTTCCGAGTTCGTGAATATTTTGTAATTGCAGGTGTTTTTGTGCGCAGTGCTTAATTAATTTTGTATGAGGAATGCGTATATGTGTTGAGTTTGTTTGCGTGTTTGTGCAATATGGAAAACTCAGAGGAGAGCCTCTTGAAACCCCCATTTTCAACCAGAACTCTTGAAGAAAAAACTAAGGTAAAGTTAGGTAGTCCTACCCCGGACTGCATTAAGTTTTGTGGTGCGTTTGAATTAGCTTTAAGAGGGCACGTCGAAAGTGATAATTCAGACAATCCTGGCGTTTTCATGGGCCGTCTAGCAGATTTAATTTCTAGTAAAGACAGTTCAGTAAAGGAGCACATTGAATCTAATAGAGTTTTCAAAGGGACCTCAAAAACCATCCAGAACGAGCTGTTGGACTGCATGCTTGAAACCTTCAGAGAAAAGATAGCAGAAGAAATGCAGCAAGCATATTTTGTTAGTGTGATGGCCGATGAAACTACCGATGTTTCAGAGCAGACACAGTTAGTGTTGGTATTTCGGTATGAGGAAGATGGTATTCCATACGAACGATTTTGGGGCTTCTTTAAACCGGAAGGTCAGAATGCGGATTCCCTTGCATCATGTATTTTAAGTGTAATGGACAACATGTTAAACGCTACACCACACAAAGTTATTGCGCAGACCTACGGCGGGGCATCAGTAATGAGTGGTGGTAAAGGTGAAGTGCATGCAAAGATAAAAGCCTGTTATCCCAACGCACATTACATCCACTGCTATGCACACCAACTGAATTTAACAATGGAACATGCAGCTTCGCAGAATCAGTCGGCTAGGTTGTTCTTCGTCACCTGTCAGCGTTCCCTGCTTTCTTATCAAGGTCGCCGCAACGGACGTCTGCTTTAGAAGCAGTGGCAGATCGAAGAATTCCAACAGGACCAGCGACTAGATGGAATTTCAGGTCGCGCACCGTAAATGTGGTGTACGAGCAAGGGGTATCCATAAGAGAGTGTTTATTAATGCTAGAGCCTGAGAGGTGTTTCTCATCGCTGAAGAGGATCAAGAGCTTTCTGCGGAACACCATGGCACAAGAAAGATTAAGTGCCCTCGCTATGCTCTCCATTTAGAAGAAGATGGTCTCCAGTATTGGGGGGGGGGGGTGGGGGTGGGGGGTTCAATGCCAGGGTGATTGACAAGTTCTGCAACAAGAAGGAGCGACGCATGGACTTCATTTTTCGACACTGAGTGAGTGTTTCTATATGTTTATATATTTTAAAAAAATTGGAGGGAGGGTTAGCAAGTTATGTTTGCAGTGCATAGTACCATACGGGGTGTAAGCAGAGAAATATCGACCTTCGTGATAGCAATGCCAGTTGGGCTGCATAAAACAATATTATTAGGGGCAGCTGTTTCACCTGGTACAGTATATCTCTATGCAGTATAAAACCAAGTCCCTGATTCTTGGATGTCACGGGTAATGTCGAGAACCACTGGATGGATTTTGATGCGGGTTTCACCAATCTGTAAAGGATATCTGGAGGAAGGTTTCTGTAGAAAATAATTTATTTATAATCAAAGGAAGCCAAGCAGTAACGATTTCAGTGAAAAAGTCAAAAATTGTTCAGCATGAGAAGTTCTACAAAAAGTCCGCGACAGCATTCCTCTATATTTAATACATAGCCCACTAGAAGTATTTTTACGTTTTCATTTCTTCCAACAATCTCCATTCAGTAGAAAGTTAAATCACTTGCTTCGGAACGAGTTTACGAGCTTACGCTTGGTAAACCATTAGAGATACCGGGCGAAACCGAAGTGGGTTGCTAGTTATACATAGGCTATATATATCTTAATCACATGTATTTCATTTCAGGCTATGAAAACCGCATCAAAATCTATCCAGTGGTACTCAGGTGAAAAATTTATGTTACCAGATAACGACATCCATTCTACCAACTATTAATAACAAGCTCGTAATTTATTAACAACTTGTCTCTCACGACCACTGTTATCTTATACTGAAGAAGACCACAATTCCGCACCAATATGATTCCCCTAGGGTGCTGAATTACAAATTCATGTTTCCTCCAAGTTTCCTCAAATTGATACAGTCAACCCTGAGAGTCGCCACCTGGTGACGTTTAAACACGAAAGTTATTTACTTCATTTGTCATGAGATAAAGTGGAAAACCAGTAGTAGAACGGCTGAGGTGGGAATTGAACCAATCTATTCTCTGTCCCGACCCTCCTTAATTGAGCCAGAAATCGAAACCAGAGCCTTTGGGGGTAGGAGCAGTCAAATAAGTTATCAAGGTAGTTCTCATCATCACACTTTTAGCTCAATTTTTTTTGTCGTAATTCTTCACAATATTTACAACTCGGAATCTATTTTATAGTCACATACTGTACAGAAGAAGAAAAAGAAAGAACTGCACCACGGGAAATAAGATGTTGGTCACAAAAGGTACTACAAAACAAAATTATCAGTGGCATGCTACAGCAGTAAGGTCGTTTCATTATCACATCTGTATGCAAATGAATGGCCAGCGCATTCAGTATTGGAGGGGGAAAATAAATGATTTTTAAGTTTATGAGCCCGCTCGCGCTCATTACCGCCAGATACATAAAACGTACCTCGTTCGTGCTACGAGAGTCTTTTTATTATTTTTGAACTTAAAAGCTGGAAAAGAAGATTATGAATTACACCTCTTCGTTTTAATGGTCTCGCTAAGTACATAAACTCTACCCTTTCCCTCCCCTTACATCTAAAAGCTCTCATAAATGTGCGAACTTCTTCAAGAACCTATAAAACTTACCTCGAAATGCACGAGTTGTACAACCGTCTTGAGCGAGATGGTGAAATGATGTACTAAGAAGAGCAAACCGCAGTACTCAGACTCATAAAATTCTCCTTAGGAGTTGGCAGATTGAGCTGTGTACAAATCTTAATCTAAACTGACACGACAAAGTCAGGGGATACCTCCGTTAATAAGGTATAGGGCCCCCTCTAGAACGAAGAAGTGCAGTAATTCGACAGACATGGACTCGACAAGACGAAAAACCTCTGGAGAGATGTTAGGCTAAGCCAAGCTGTCCGAATGCCTGTATCCCTTGTATTCCCAGGTGCAGGATTTTGGTTGCGAATGGCTTCCTCCAGAATGTTCCATTAATCCTTCATTGGGTTGATAACTTGGGAACGTGCTGGCCAATACAACACTGGAACTTTCCAGAATGCTCTCCAAACCAGTTCTGGACATCTGCAGCTCGGTGAGACTGCGCAATCTCCTGTTAGAACATCCGATCGTTGTCAGGAAACCACCAGCTTGTACGGTGCATTTTTGACAGTTGAGATCCATAACATCATTGAGTTTGCGCCATAGCCGAGCTTTGTAATCACTCCGAAATTTGTTTCGTGACTCATCAGACCAGCCCTCGAAGAGTCTAATTACTAAGGTTCGGATGTTAAGGAAAAGTCATATTTTTTTACTGAGCTCATTTTGACCGAAATCTGAAAAATAAGTTTGAATGACGGGTCCCTGACCACGATTAAAGCAATTTGATGTTGCCTCATATTTCGGCCATTTTTTATTGTTTTGGTCATATTTGGTCATATTTTAGTGTTATAAGGTCATATTTGGTTATAATTCAGCATTTTTGTTTAAATTGAGGCATCGTTTACAAGGAACGTGTTACCTGCCTCGAGCTTCAAACACAGGATTTCCGAATAGTGTAGTAGGTGTATTTTTCTTTCTTTTCCCGGAACAGGCAGATAGCAGGCTTAGAATAGCCTACCTGATTCCAAGAAGGCGCAATAAACTTCCTGTTAGGCAGTGTCTTCAAACTTAGCCGACATATATCATTCATAAAGCATACTAATACTTCGTGTTTTTTGTTTTCTTTTAGGAAAACCGAGCAAGAACTGCATCTCAAGGCTATGATAATGATTGTTGAACATTTTAATGTACTGTAGCGCTCTGTCAGTTTGTATGATTAAATGTGTCAGGTGTATTATCGCTGATCACGTTTTGGCACTTAAAACGTTTACTGAATGTTAGTGATACTCTACCAATCCCAAAAATTCAAGTCATATTTTATAGTTTTTAGGGCATATTTGCTTGCATATTTTGTACTTTTATAGGTCTTAAACTTCCGAACCCTACTAATTAGCTATCGCACAAGTCCAAGTGACGTGCCGCTAACAGGGACGTATAAGCAATCAGTCCGAATGACACAACCACCTAGTAGTACCGGTACTCTCTTTCTGTCTATTATCGCTATTGCGATAGAAAAATGCCTGGAGTCTGGTGCCCTAATGGGCTCCTTTCACTCCATTAATTTTAGGCGATAATTTTAAGTTGGATTATTTTTTCAATTGCGATTTATATATTGGCTCCCTTATGACATTACTGAATAATGCTAAAAGGGAGAATTTAGTCCTTAGGAGTTTGCAGTCCAATGGGTTTGTTTTGCTTTACTTTTATTTTATCGTTCGAAGTTGAGAGTACTAGAGTCTGTTGATGAGCCTGAAGAGCTGCGGGTTCGAACTTGGGTCAGCGGCATGGCTATTAACCGTCCGACCCGCAGCGGCATTAGTTGTTAATACGCTCAGTTCGCTCTGTCATGGCCTGGCAGCGGTCGCTTCAGCGAGGTTAATAATAATAATAATAATGGGTGCGATTTTATAAGACGGATTTTAAATGTTTACTAAGGAAGAGTGATAGACCTCTAGTTAGGTTTGGTTTTGTAGTAGGTGAAATTTTTAGTCCTATAGTAGGTTTGAAGTTTAAAAGAAAATAATAATAATAAGCCTCGCCTCAGTTGTGTGGTATTGTTATTTTTGTTTGTTATTTTATTTGTAGGCGGATGGCGGTCCCATGACCCGCGGCCCCTCACCCCGGGTAGGCTGGCGTTACACCTTCCCTCCCGGGCAGATTGAGCCACAGGGTCAGGGATTATGGTTTAATTGAGGGGGGGGGGGGGGGGGGGGGAAGACTGACAACCACCTGTGCACAACTTGAACCGGTCAAGACAGTACAACGTCGTCTACGAGTCCTTCAGTTACATAGTGCTATCCCATGACTGTTGGCATGTCAATGTACTTCACGACATCTTTGTCAAATATGCTAGCGAAGATTAGCAGTATTTGTTAAGTTCATAAATGAAAAATCCACAGCCTGCTTCCAGTCTCCGACCGGGTCAGGAATGGAATGAATGAATCCCCCATCTAGCGGCGAGGATATGAACTGTGCCGGCTGCCGAGGCCTGACGCACTCCTCTGGGGCAATGATTAAATGAATGACAGATGAAATGAAATGATAGTGGAGAGTGTTGCTGGAATGAAATTTTTGACAGGGAAAACCGGAGTACCCGGAGAAAACCCTGTCGGCCTACGTTTTATCCAGCACAGATCTCACATGGAGTGACCGGGATTTGAACCACGGACCCAGCGGTGAGAGGCCGGCGTGCTGCCGCCTAAGCCACGGAGGCTTGTTAAAGTTCATAAATAAGATACATATTTTTAATTGTACTCAATTGGAAATCAAAAGGCGAGGGGAAGGTTCATTGTCCCTTTTCTGTGTACAGATATGGAGCAGGTTTTGTCCAGTTCGACTAAGAGAACGACTAAACCTATCAGGTTTAAAATTAATGTTGACCTACAGATACGCAGGGTGTCCAATAAAAACAAGGTGCGATTGATTATTTTAAAACTGGCATTCTCACTGGCTGAAACATATAGTTATATTAATTATATTAATATATATATTTTAAGAGGCTTAACATGTAGATTATCGGTTACTGACAGATCAACCTCAAAGCCACCAGGACGATGCCAGGAGTGTTGCCTCCACTCTCCACCAGGGTCTCAGATACATGCATAAATAAAAATAATGCTGAAGGTGGGAATCGAACCTGATACGTTAAAATCCAGAGACAGCAATGCTGACAAGCCTTCACTGGACCACTTACAAGCTAAGACATGTGGTAACAAGACTCTCCATCACATCACAAAAACATAAAATATCATGAAACGAACAATGACTGCGTGTGTACTTTATGTGAGAAGACATGCGACAAATACCGTAACATTATGTGGAAAAAGAACATATGGAATATAGCCAAGGACTAATCTACAGAGGCGTGTAAATTATTAGAAATAAACAAAGAATCAGGCACAATCTTTCATTCAAAATAATTTTACTGACCAACGACTGACATCTTGTAATACCCTACTTAAGTCATATTTTCTCCTCTATTGACTTAAAAAATTTCCCGTAAGGACCTACGTCAGGGAAGTTTTGAAACTGGGGATTCCGAAGGACACCCGAGCTGGGTCTGTTTTCTATTTTTTTTCATTTACTTCAGAATGTACCCTCTAAATCAGTTGATTTCAAACCAAGTTTTACGACTCTTTGGATAATTCAAGAGCGGACCATCAGTAAAAAGGATTCTGAATCCTTCTGCTCTAAATTCACATGGAAATCAGAATAAAGTAATCACAACAAAACGTATGCCATTTTTCATTAGCAAGCCTCCCCTTTGCCGGCCCCATGGTGTTGGCGTAGCGTGCCTGCCTCTAACAGGCCCCGGGTTCGATTCCCGGCTCAGTCAGGGATTTTAGAAACTGACGTGAGGGCTGGAACGGGTTACACTCAGCCTAGTGAGAACAATTGAGTAGCTGTCTGACTGTGAGGCAGCGTCCCGGTCACGAAAACCAAGGGGACACGATACGCTGACCACGTGGCACCCCAATATCTGCAGGCCAAATGGCTGGGCAGCGGTCGCTTGATAGGCCTAGACCCTTCACAGGCTGTAGTGCCAGGGGTAATTTTAATAGTAAAACAAAGCCCCTTTTAGTGGAAATTCTGAAAAGTAATTTTACTGTCAGTTTCTTAAAAGAAAATGTAATTAAGACTATTGACTAAACAACTGAAATAATTTCAGCGCCTTGAAAACATTTTTACTACATTACGTCGTGAAAAGTATAAATGAAATGTTGAAAAACTGACGTCGAGTCTGTGCGCAACTCTCTAATCGTAGTGATCGTGTGATAATTTTAATGCGTATTCTATTACTTTGTAATCTCAGTTGTAACTCACTAAATGGCCATCTGGCTGCAATAAATATATCAATAAAATCATTTAAAAATTAATCAAATATAAATAGATACAGTAACTTACATAAAATAGAAACACAAGCACTTGAACCGTTGACTGAAGTACATTTTGACCTCCGGAATTATAACGAAATAACGAATAATCGAATCAATAACCAAATACGAGAATGGCAACGAAAGCAGCTCATACAGTTTACAGAATTCATGAATGCAACTAAGTAAATGAAGGAAGCACGTTATAGAGACGTCAGTAGTTTTCAGAACCTAGTTTATGTTAGTTTTTAGAAAGGTTTATATTACCGCCTGAATCAATGCTTTAATGAAAAAATTATTAACAAAGTTGTTCTTGGTACATGTTTCAGGGACTAATGAACAATTAATGTTGTCCCCTTCATCAGCCAAATGTAAAGCATTAAAATAATGAAATTATGATAAAACGTAGCACATAATTGTTATAAGTGAAATGACAACGCTTCAAATACTAATGAAATCAAATACGAAAAAAAAAAGAATATAGAAGGTTTTGAAACATCAGGACCGTTTAGTTTATTAGCAAACGCTAGTTACACCACTGGGTGGAGTGTCTCCTTATGATCCCAAAATTGCGAGATCAATTGTGGCCACTGATGTTTGAAGTGGAGTAAACTTCGGCAGCTTTTGTTTTCCAAGCACAGTGAAGACTACTGCTATTGAATTTGGCGACTGAAATATTAATCACAGGTCTCTCAGATCGAATTCCGGTTTGATTACTAAAATAACGCCATCTCGAAATATAATTTATTATTATTATTACACACTTTAAATACCTCGGTTCCCTTATCAATTCAGATGGCGAAACGCTTCTCGATGCTCGAGCACGAGTTAACACTGCGTGGATGAAGTGGCGCCAAGTCACAGGAGTGCTGTGCGATAAGAAAGTACCTATCCCTTTGAAAGGGAAAGTTTACAAGTCCATGATACAACCAGTGGCACTTTACGGCACAGAATGTTGGCCAGCTTCAACCAAGCATGAACAAGCCCTACATGGAGTGGAGATGAAAATGTTACGTTGGTCCATGGGTGTTACACGGCTTGATCGTGTCAGGAATGAACATATCCGGAAAGAGATGGGAGTTGCAGCCATTACCGATAACATGAGAGACGCATGGCTTCGGTGGTATGGACATGTCACTAGAAGTGATGAAAACTCTGTGGCAATAACAGCTCTCCAATACGATCCAGGAAGAAATCGACCCCGTGGACGTCCAAAGAAAAGATGGCTGGACAGAATCAAGAAAGACTTAGTGATGTGTGGACTTAAACCTGAAGATGCCCTTGACTGGAAGAAATGGCGAACAGAAAATCCTGAAGATGCCCTTGACAGGAAGAAGTGGCGAACTGCAACCAAACAAGCGGACCCTGCACAATCGCAGGATACACCCTAGGAGAGAAGAATTATTATCGCATGATTTAAACTGTGCTAAGATATTGAGGAACGGCTAGATCAAACCCTGACATAGATGAATGAATGAAAATCCACTGCCTGCTTCCAGTCTCCGACCGGGTCAGGAATGGAATGAATGAAGCCCCCATCTAGCGGCGAGGATATGGGCTGTGCCGGCTGCCGAGGCCTGTCACACTCCTCTGGGGCAATGATTAAATGAATGACAGATGAAATGAAATGATAGTGGAGAGTGTTTCTGGAATGAAATTTTGACAGGGAAAACCTGAGTGCCCGGAGAAAAACCTGTGTGCCTCCGTTTTGTCCAGCACAGATCTCACATGGAGTGACCGGGATTTGAACCACGGACCCAGTGGTGAGAGGCCGGCGTGCTGCCGCCTAAGCCACGGAGGCTTTCAAACCCTGACCTAGATACCACTCGCAATAAATATTAATCAGAACTTCACCTAGAGGTTCACAGCGGATGGGACGTGAATGGTGAGTACGGAACTCCATCCTGAATCTGGCATTAGTTTCATATACTGGAGCAAAACTGCTCGTTGTAACATTTATTGTTCGACCACCCTAGGCCAGCTCTTATTCTTTTCCTATCACTATTCTATCATGTTCGCGACTCGATATGCTCATTCAACAAGAGGTCATCGATATTAATTGTTTATACTAATTAAATCGATAAGCAACCGTCAAAATTAAACATCAATGATCAATATAACACACATATTTTTAATGTGACTGTAAATGTAGACTATGTGAAAAGGCATGTGACCGTAATCACATTGAACCATGCACAAAAAGGACGATGACAATATGTGATTATGCCTTATGTAAAATTTCAAATTTCAATCTTGGCTATTTGGCTGAAATAAAATTTATTATTATAAATATGTTAAAAATGTTTACTTACGACACTTAAGAAAGTGGTCCAGAAAAGGGTACGGTCTCCTAAGTGATTGAAGCTACATCCCCGTAGTCCACGTCGTCAGTTATTTCCAGACCGACGAATGAGAAACCTGATAGAACAAAAAGACAATAAATAAATAAATAAATAAATAAAATAGATAATTAATACGACAGGGACAGTTTTCGAACAAATATAAATAAACAATAAAAAATTAGAAATGAATAATTCGGCAGTACGTTGAAAAAACTGTAAATAAGCCATTTATTTTCATTTTATTTTACATTATTTTGGTTTTTGGTCTTTCTAGCCATTTAGCAATATCAAACTTGTTTTGAACTTTCCATTATTGAAATGAATAATTTTGATTATACTAATGCATGATGAGGAAGATCCTTGAACCAATCAGTGAAAATGAGTAGGCTACAGGAGGCGGCATAACAACGAACTCTACCTGCACGTTGAGAGGATAACGGACACCATTCGGAAAAGGGAGGATTCAATTTTATGGCCACATAACACGCATGAGCTCGCAGGGACAGACCAACAAGATACTTTCCTAATTTGTTAACAAGAAAACCAACGAAGTTGAAAATGATCTTCGAGAAGTAGGAATCACACTTGAAGACTTCCAGGAAAGTGCACCTCTCCAGAGAAGACTTCCAGCATACAAGAGCTTCTACGAAAAGCCAAAATTGAAAACTGGCAAGAAGTGGACTGATAAAAGAAAGGAGGCTCACAGAACGCGAATGCGAGATTATTATTATTATTGGTATTCAGCCCGAAGGCAGGTCCGTGCCTCCTAAGAGGCTATCCTCAGTCCGAGTTTACATGCGGTAGGGTGGCCAGGGCCTTTTCGCTCCTCCTTTTCCCGCCAACAGCGTGTGGTCCCTCTGAACCGGCATTCCATCCAAGGTACAACCACGTCCCATGCTGCTTAACTGCGGAGTTCTCATGGGATCCGGTGTTTCAACATGGCCAGGCCGTTGGCTCGCGAGAATATTGGGGAAGAGTAATGCTCTAGGGAGCAAACGGTTGAAGTAACGTGGTCCACAGCAGAAAGGAAGAAAGCATTTATAATAAAGCACAGTAAGGAACTCTGGCATCCAAAATTGTTATTAGAAATAGCCCGTTAGTAATTTAACAATAATAGCCTACATTATGCAACGAGCCTAAAATGGCAATAATTAAGACACGAGTTTATAATTTCCATACGAGTGTCTTAATTACCATTATAGGCGAGTTGCATACGACTGTTTATGTTCGACGATAATTATAACTTTATTATATGTTTTAACATAAATATTCATAAATATCTGTGGAATTCAGTTAGTGAACAGGGCGCGCTGGCTTTACAGACTGAGCAGAGCGCATACGTGGGTCAAGGCACTCCGAAAGCATAGACCATTCAATTTACTTGCCAACACAGAAATATGTTGGATTTTGAGCGCATGCGCGAAGGTATCCTTACCTAATTGGTCACACACCTTTTTCTCGAGCTCTGATTGGTGGGAGAAACTGTTTCATAATGACAAATATTGTTATAATGAGCCTCATTATGATACAGTTTTCTGACACATAATGTTTACATTACTACCAGTTTATCACTAGTTTAACATTGATTTTACCCTATTTGATTAATCGAAGGGGAAGGCGAGGGTATCTGGAAGGTGAGCTACGCCACTGGGCGCCTTGCTGGAAGGTGGGGGTTATTATTATTATTTCGTTTAGGGATTAGTTGTTTGTTTATTCTTAGATAACCTGTGTTATTGTTTTGTTGGTAATGTCGGTGTGTAGGCTAGGAACGGGCAGGAGGATTCACCCCGGCATTCATCTGCAGTAGCCTAGGAAAACCACAGAAAACCACTTCTAGAATGGCAGAGATGGTGACGACCTCGTTGACGGCCCTGAGATCAAAATTCTATTTCTCGGCGGAACCGGGGATCGAACCTGGGTCTCAGGAATGGTAGCCCATAACGCTTGATCCAAAGTTTACGGATTGATCAACAAAAGTTAGTGTTAAAAGTCAGTATTGACTCCGTAAGTTAGTGTGCAGTTTGAAGTATCTCGGCTGGGTGAACAGACGGGAAGGCTTGTCCCGCTCCAGAGCAGACGTTCCGGTACACGCGGTCTAACCTTGGGCTCGCCTCCACCCACACAACACCGCGGTATGGGCAGCTGCTCGGTCAGCCCCTTGGGTCAGCCCCAGCGTTCCTGAGTCTCGGGTTACCCTCCCAACAGAGAGACGCACTTTAAAGGGAACACCGCACCTGTTCCCAACACATAGCGTGCGTTGTCCAGTTGTCATGCTTGTTAGGTGGCCATCTAATCAACTACATTCTATCGTTTAATCTTAGCAAATAAAAACAAATCACCCTTCAACAAACATCCCCAAACTCTACACGATTATTATTAATAATAATAATACTAATAATAATAATTCTAACAATAATTTAGTTAAGGGAAGTACTACTGAACATACTTGAACCAAGGAAAGTTGGGAATACTTCGATACGGAATACTGTAGGAATAAAGAAATGTATACCCAAACTCAAAAATTGTGAGAAGATCTCAAAAAGAGAAGAATTTATTGTCATGGTCACTTCGTCCAAAGGAATTCGGAAATAATTACTAAAAATATTCGACCATTTTGACAAAAATCCCAAAACGATAATTAGTTTCTAAATTTCGAAATACGATTAGAGAATACGGGGAAATACGATTAGAGAATACGGGGATGTTTAGGAAAAATACTGGACAGATGAAAGAAAGAAAGAAAGAAAGAAAGAAAGAACACAGCAAAAGGATGAAAAAATACTTGAAAAAGCTATAATCAAGAAATGAGTCAAATTCATGAGGAAACTATTTCACGTGGTCAATAGACCGAAATCGAAGCCAGAACAACAATAATAATAGTAATAACACGGACACATCAAAAGAATAAATCCTGATAGACCCACGAAACAAATACTGAAATACTAAGAACACATGAGTACAGGTAACAAACACCCTGAAATGGAACGCGAAGTAAAAAAAGGAGAGAGACGAGAACTCTATACACATTCCTAACACAAATGGAAAGTTGACAAGATAACGACCGAAACAACTTGGATTGGAAAAAAATTACGACGACGATTGTTGTTTTAAGGAGCAAGGCAGCAGGGTCATCTGCTCCGGAAGGAAGGAAGGAAGGAAGGAAGGAAGTTTGTAGTTTCAAGAGACCGTTAATCTCGCGATCGTGAGCCACTAGACCACCTTCTTTACGTGGAATCCGAACCACAGGACATGGCATTTCACTTTGAAAATATCACATGAATTGACCGGGAATTAAATCCGGTCCACCGTGGTGTGAGGCCAACAGCATGACCACTGCGCCACCATGCCCCTCCCCGGAAAAAAAAAAGAAAGAAAGAAAGAAAGAAAGAAAGAAAGAATGAAAGAATAAGAAATATGGACACAAAGAAAGGTAAACAAATGCCGGATTACTTTTCGTAGTTCTCGCAAATAATACAGTAAAAGTAACAAAAATAATACCAAGGCCTAAGTTAACTCAACGATTATTGGACCTTAATTTGTAGAATAAATCTAACTTCGATAAGCCGTGGAGAAAAACAGGATATCGGACCAGGAAGAAACGAGACAGAGGAGAGGCAGGTAGACTACTAACAACAGATCTAGCCCCAAAAGAAGACAGCGAAGGGTATGAAACTCGGGAAAAGGATATGAAAAAAAACGGTATTCTCATCAAGTTCATTGACCGCGTGTCCTGAAGTACGGGATTACAACTTTTTACCCAACTTCCCTAGCAATTATCAGTGTGTTACGTGCCACCCCCTAGTGGCACTTTTGTTAACTGGATTACGGTAGGGGTACAAAGCACAACACCAATTACAGCTTAAAGAAATAATTAACTTCATTGTGGCCAGAAAATTACACTAGTCAGCAAATACAAGCAATTAGGAGCCTTATTCCAGTTTCCTCAAGTCGAGAATACTTCCCCTTTCACTTGTCAACAGATCACAGAAGTTAATCCGTCCTAATGAGTACGGTGGCCTTGACAGAAACTACCTGCTCCTCTCTTTTATGTTCACCGACCACAATTACTTACGTTCACTTGCTGCAGGCTATT
Organism: Meconema thalassinum; assembly: GCA_946902985.2. Taxonomy (NCBI): domain Eukaryota; kingdom Metazoa; phylum Arthropoda; class Insecta; order Orthoptera; family Tettigoniidae; genus Meconema; species Meconema thalassinum. Next base: position 225,157,290 of record OX336391.1, read on the forward strand.
TCGCTGTCCACACGCTGGAGAAACAATGTCACAGGATTTCGTAACTCGCACAGCACTTCGTCACCACACTTCTGTCGCACAAGATAATCGCTCGCACTAGCTCGTAAAACACAACAACAACTGCTTCACGGGTCACTCTTATATAGCAGGCCGGTGACTCAATAAATCCTTCTAGATCCATCCAGGGTCCACGGCTTCTCGAGGTTTCCAGCGCTGGTCCAGTCACGAATGTTCTGGACTATCCCTTTGTCTGTAGTAGCCCTGTTGCATAAGGCGCGCGCAATACGGGAGGCGGCCACAGCCCAGCCCAGCCCTGGGGCAGTTGTGACTCATGCGGCGAGTGATGACACAAACTCACAGCCGTAACATCACCCCCTTCCTAAAAAGGCTGATCGTCCCGATCAATCATTGGTCCGTCTGTGTCCCTCCGTAGGCTGCCAGGCGATCTCGATGCACGATCTTCATCTTCGCCCTCGGGCTCCGCTGAATCCTGTAGACGACATCGTTGATCCGTTTCACGACTCGGTACGGGCCCTCCCAGGACTTCTGCAGTTTGGGTGACAGGCCTTGCTTCCGTAATGGGTTGAAGAGCCAGACCAGGTCGTCCTCGTGGAATCCGCCGGCATCCGTCTGCTGGTCGTATCGGGTCTTCATTCTGTCGGTCTCGATCCGCAGTTTCCTCCTCGCGAACGCGTGCACGTCCTCCAGTTGGTCGACCAGTTCTTGACAATACTGGCTTACCGGGATCGGATCATTCCCAGGTCGGCCAAAGGCAAGATCGACAGGTAGACGGAGCTCCCTCCCAAACATGGCCCGGGCTGGTGTGCACCCGGTGGCTTCATGCACGGCGGCGCGGTAGGCCAGGAGAAATAGTGGAAGATGTTTGTCCCAATCCCTCTGGTGCTCGCTGACGACTATTCGAAGATGGTTCTCGATGGTGCGATTGAATCGCTCTACCATCCCGTCGGACTGAGGGTGTAGCGGCGTCGTCCTTGTCTTCCGGATTCCCAGCAGCTGGCATAGGTTCTGGAACACCTGCGACTCGAAGTTCCTCCCTTGGTCGGAGTGCAGCTCCAGGGGTACTCCGTACCGGCTGACGAATTCTTTCACCAGGGTCTCTGCAATCGTCGCGGCTTCTTGGTTAGGGAGCGCATACGCCTCCGGCCATTTGGTAAAGTAGTCGCTGACGACTAATATGTAGCGGTTCCCTGCCTCGCTTAACGGGAATGGCCCAGCAACATCGATGGCCACTCTCTCCATGGGGCCGCCCACGTTGTAGGTCTTCAGTGGACCCCGTCGTCTTCGTCCTGGGCCCTTGCTGGCTGCGCAATCGTGGCACCTCGCGCAGTGGTTCTCCACGTCTGTTCGGCATCCGATCCAGTAGAACCGCTCTCTCAGCTTCTCCAGGGTCTTCTTTATCCCTAGGTGTCCACCAGATGATCCTCCATGAACTTCCTTCAGGACTCCCTCCGTCATAGCCTTTGGAACGACGACTTGTTCCCGAGATGTCTTCCCGTCGGTGCTCTTCCAGGTACGGCAGATGAGGCCATCCCTTACAATCAGCGAGTCCCACTGTGCCCAGTAGGACTTAAACTTTGGGCTGCAGTCACTCACAATGTTCCACCCGGGTCTGGGGACACAGGCCCTCTTCCATTCGGCTATCAGTCCCAGGTCATCATCCTCTGCTTGTGCCCGCGTGAAAGATTCGCGGCTCCAGTTCCCTTGAAGTTCCACAGTAGTCCGTCGGCACAGTATCCCGGTGTTCTCCTCCCTTCGGGCACAGAAGGTGCAGTCTTCGGGGCACGGTCTTCGTGACAGGGCGTCGGCGTTAGAATGCAGTTGGCCTTTCCTGTGCTGAATCTCAAAGTTGTATTGTTGAAGCCTCTCTAACCACCGCGCGAGTTGACCCTCGGGCTGCTTGAAGTTCAGGAGCCACCGCAGGGATGCATGGTCGGTCCTGATGAGAAATTCTTGCCCGTACAGGTACTTGTGGAAGTGTTCAATGGTCTTCACGATGGCGAGCAGCTCCTTCCTGGTGACGCAGTAGTTCCTTTCTGGCTTTGACAAGGCCTTGCTGAAGTAGGCCACTACTCTCTCCTCGCCGTCCACTACTTGCGACAGGATCCCCCCTATGCCAAAGTCGCTGGCATCGGTATCGACGATGAACCTTGTTCCAGGTCTGGGGTAGGCCAGAATAGGCGCGGCGCACAGAGCCTGCTTGAGTTGTTCGAAGGCACTGTGGCATTCTGCTGTCCACGTGAAGAGTTGGTCCTTCTCAGTCAGTCGATGTAAAGGTTTGGCGATGTCGGCGAATCCTCTCACGAAGCGACGATAATAAGTGCAGAGTCCCAGGAAGCTTCGTAGTTGCGACTTGTCCTTCGGAACTGGCCACTCCCTCACAGCTGCGGTCTTCTCTGGGTCGGTGCGCACCCCTTCCTCGGAGACGATATGCCCAAGGTACTGGACCCGCTTCTGGAAGAGCTGACACTTCTTGGGGCTCAACTTCAGCTGGGCAGCCCGTAGCTTCAACAAGATCTCCTTCAGGTTGCTGTAGTGCTCCTCGAAGCTCCTCCCCAGAACGATGACGTCGTCTAGGTATACCAGGCAGGTCTTCCAGTGTAGTCCCCTCAGAATGGACTCCATTAGCCTTTCGAAGGTTGCAGGGGCGTTGCACAGACCGAATGGCATGACGGTGAACTGCCAGAGCCCGCTGCCCACAGAGAACGCCGTTTTCTCGCGGTCCTTCGGGTGGACCTCCACCTGCCAGTAGCCACTCTTCAAATCCAAGGTGGAGAACCATCTTGATCCTGATATGGTGTCCAGCGTGTCGTCGATCCGGGGTAGAGGGTAGCTGTCCTTTTTCGTGACGTCGTTCACCCGCCTGTAGTCCACGCAGAACCTGGTGGAGCCGTCCTTCTTCTTCACTAGCACGACCGGAGAACTCCAAGGACTATGTGATGGCTCGATCACCCCTTGCTCCTTCATCTCTTCTACCATCCGGTCGACTTCGGCTTGCTTGGCGAGCGGGACACGTCGGAATGGGGCCCTTATCGGTGCGCTGTCCCCAACGTCGATTCTGTGCTGGACCAAGCTTGTCCTGCCGAAGTCTTAGCTCCCCACGGAGAAGACATCCTGGAATTCGCGTAGCAGGTCCTGAAGTCGGCGTGATTGCTCTTCGTCTAGATGGTCCTGGGATCCTTGGTACAGCTTCTGTAGTTCTTCTGGCAGGGCGCGTCTTCTTCGGTTGTCCGTCTGCAGGTGTCCGTCCGTCGTATCTGTGATGCGGGCAATCCAGGTAACGGGCTCGCAGACTCCTAGGTTGGTGTCCCGGTGAACCGTAATGTCGTAGTCGTTCAGGTTGGACAGGCGGACGTACGGCCGAGACGTCGTGTTGATGAGGGTCTTGGCAACTAGCAACCCTTTTGTCTGGATGTCCTCATATTTTGGTTCGATGACAGCCGCCACTCCCTCAGCTGTTCCGTCGACAATTACGGCAGCGCCGACTTCCGTCCTGGCGGGAACGATGACGTCCTCCCTCAGCCTTACTCGTCGTGCGGCGACGGCCTCGTGTGCTGGTCGCAAAGCAAGTTCCTCCCTTCCGAAGTGCAGAGTGTTGGTACTCAGATCCAAGATGATGTTGTTCTGGTCCAGGAAGTCCAGTCCGATGATCACTTCATTTGATACGTCAGCCACAAGCACTGGATGCTTTATCGCCCGTCGACCAATGACGAACTCCAGTGATGCTTCGCCATGTACCGGTGCGGTCTCTCCGGTCGCGGTTATTAGCTGGAGGTTCCTTTGTGTGGGTTGCACTCTCCACTTCGGGATCACGGTGGGGCTGACGATGGTCCTCGATGCTCCCGTGTCGATTAGCATGGGCCAGCTCACTCCGTTGATGAATCCGTCGACCATCAGGCTGCTTTTATCCCTCCGTAACTGCGTCACACGAACTTGGACTGCCGGGGCTTGAGCCAACCTTCGCCCCTCATGGCTGGCTGATACTTGCTTTCCTGGGCCGCGCGGTTTCCCTACGACTGACTGTCCCGACGGAAACTCTTGGCGGCGGCGATCACCGCAGTCCTTGCTCAGGTGGCCTCTCTTACGGCAGGTCCAGCAGGTTGGTAGTCCTCTTCCGGGCCGCCTCACCGGATGTCCTTCGGCTAAGTTTTTGTTGGTGGTACTGCGACTCTTGAAGAACCGGCCTAGCACCTCCATCAGTTCATCGGCCAGGGGCTTGGTCTTGTTGGCTTTGGCTGGTTCGTCAACGTCCACCTGACGCACCCGCGCGCACATTCTAGATACCTGCTTTGCCGTCTCGAACTCAAGTGCGTGGCTCAGCGCATCTGCCAGGGTCTTATTGCGCGCAAGACGCAGCGCCTGTTGAGTGTCCGAGTCCCGTAGCCCGTCGGTGAAAGTCTGCGTCGCTATCTGCTCCAGAAAGTCGGCCGGCGCTGTTGGGTAGGCGAGCCTTACGAGGCGTGCGATGTCCATCTCGAACTCCTGCAGGGTTTCCGCGTTCTTCTGTACCCGGGTCCGGAGCTGCATCTGGTAGGCCTGCTGAAGATGGCTATCTCCATATCGGGACTCCATATGGGCGATCAGTGAAGCGTAGTCCTGGGATCCAGTCGGGATGGCCTGAAGGACGTTAAGGGCGTCACCTCTCAGCGCTACAATGAGAGCTGTAGCCTTTTCTGTGTTGTTCCAGTTATTTATGGAACAGGCCGCCTCGAACTGACGTAAGTAGGTGCTCCACGGGACCTTTCCGTCGAAGGTTGGGGGCGTCACTCTGCTATGTCCCGTTCCTGATATTCCCGGTGTAACGGTGGGCGGGCGTTGGCGCAGCTCGGCAACTTCCTCTTGTAGGGCTTTGACTCTCTCATCCACCCCGGTCGGCGGGCGTCGGCGCAGCTCGGCGACTTCCTCTTGTAGGGCTTTGAATCTATCTTCCATCCCTGTCGGCAGGAGTCGGCGCAGCTCAGCAAATTCCTTTTGTAGAGCGTTGAATCTCTCCTCCACCCCCATCAGCGGGCGTTGGCGCAGCTCGGCAACTTCCACTTGCAAGGTGTTTAACTTCTCCTCCACTGCCGCGACTTCCTCACGTAGGCCCTGTTCTAATTTCCTTTGGCTCTCCTCTAATTTCGTCAGCAGACACTCTTCCAGATTTTTCTGGCCATCCAGAAATTTGGCGGTTAGGTCCTCTGCTAACTTATTCTGGCCGTCCTTCAGGTCCTCTGCTAACTTCTTCTGGCCGTCCTCCATCTTCTTCTGGCCGTCTTCCATCTTCTTCAGGTCATCCTTCAGGTCCTTGGCTAATTTCTTCTGGCCGTCTTCCATCTTCTTCTGGCCGTCTTCCATCTTCTTCAGGTCATCCTTCAGGTCCTTGGCTAATTTCTTCTGGCCGTCTTCCATGCCAGTTAACTTTTCTAGCAATGCTGCCAATTTCTCCTCCATTTTAGTTGTTTGTCTTGTAAAGGGCATGCACTCACAGGAAAATTAGAGAAAATGACCTGCTCGGGTTTTGAAACCAGGACCGTCAGGTGTTGTGCTTGAGTTCGTAATCCGGCTTCTGACACCAGTTGTTACGTGCCACCCCCTAGTGGCACTTTTGTTAACTGGATTACGGTAGGGGTACAAAGCACAACACCAATTACAGCTTAAAGAAATAATTAACTTTATTGTGGCCAGAAAATTACACTAGTCAGCAAATACAAGCAATTAGGAGCCTTATTCCAGTTTCCTCAAGTCGAGAATACTTCCCCTTTCACTTGTCAACAGATCACAGAAGTTAATCCGTCCTAATGAGTACGGTGGCCTTGACAGAAACTACCTGCTCCTCTCTTTTATGTTCACCGACCACAATTACTTACGTTCACTTGCTGCAGGCTATTTCGCTGTCCACACGCTGGAGAAACAATGTCACAGGATTTCGTAACTCGCACAGCACTTCGTCACCACACTTCTGTCGCACAAGATAATCGCTCGCACTAGCTCGTAAAACACAACAACAACTGCTTCACGGGTCACTCTTATATAGCAGGCCGGTGACTCAATAAATCCTTCTAGATCCATCCAGGGTCCACGGCTTCTCGAGGTTTCCAGCGCTGGTCCAGTCACGAATGTTCTGGACTATCCCTTTGTCTGTAGTAGCCCTGTTGCATAAGGCGCGCGCAATACGGGAGGCGGCCACAGCCCAGCCCAGCCCTGGGGCAGTTGTGACTCATGCGGCGAGTGATGACACAAACTCACAGCCGTAACAAGTGTAAGAAGCACATCATTAGCAATGATGAACCTCGTTGACTCAACAGCAGTTGGTACTTTTCTAACTCCAGGCCTACATTTCAACGGTAATAGCGGCGCAGCACACATATTGCACCCTCCCAAACTTAAGTAGGCCTATAAAGTTACTAGGTGTTCCTGTTTCTTGGTGTAAGTTCCCCAATGTGCTCCTATATATGTCTTTGAACCCGCGGATCCCTGAATGTGCAAGTAGAGCAGGCGTTCTTAACCTTTCTGAGATTGATGGTTGGTTGGTTCTTAAGTTTAGGGGCTGCGACAACGCGGCCATGTAGCCGTGTACTTTGGGTGTGTGTAGAATCTGTCTGATAACCGGTGTTACTTGTGATGAATGTATTAGTGTATGTTATCTGTGTTTTAAAATTCAGGTAAGGACTGCAGACTTTTGAATTTTTCAAATATTTCCTACTTTTGCCGCCAAACGCCACCGTCAACGACTACTAGTTCAGAACTTAGCTACCAGACGCCACCGCAGTCGGCTCTTGGCAACGAACGTAGGAACCTAAGAGCGTTGTTTACATTCTTAACCTATACAATTTAGCTTCACACAGGTGTAATTAGTGGAAGGTTCTTTAACATGTCATAAATCTATGACATGGGACCACCGGCTTTACTTCCCCTCCGAAGGAAGGCATACTGAGGGATTTTTAACGCTCTTAAAATATCCGACGACTTCGGCCGGATTTGAACCCGCGATCTTGGGCATAGACGTTTCTGAGACTGAGAGCACCATCCTCATGCCATAACAAGTATCCGAGCACCATTCAGTCGATGATGATAATAATAATAATAATAATAATAATAATAATAATAATAATAACAAGTCGACATCAGAAAAAGACGATTAAAATTCTTCGGGCACACAAGTACAGTAGACTGCCGAATACCCGACTAACCAAAAGAATACTAGAATACATACCATCACTCAAAAGTAGAACACCATGGATGAAAGAAGTGCAAAAAGATATGCGAACTGCTAACATAACGGACACATCAGACAGAGACTCCTTCCGTACACAGTTAACAACTGGGAAGTCCAACCAGAGCAAGCAAAACCTACACCTTACAGACCTCAATGGTCTGACGAAAGAAAATTGGCATTCTCCAACAGAAGGAAAGAATACTGGCAAAATAAGAAGAACGTCAAGAATTGAGTCAAAGTGCTTAACGCTTACCAATATTGGGAAAATACGCTGTAAATAAAGAAATAATAATAATAATAATATGATGATGATGATGATAATTGTTGTTTTAAGGGGCCTAACATCTAGGTTATCGGCCCCTGATGGTTTGGGTGATCGTGAAGATGAAAATGAAATGCAAACTTAAAACTACAACTAACTACTAACCTACATACTAGAAGAAGAAATGGAAAACTAAAGGGGAATAAGGCAAATAAAGGACAGGAGGAAAAGAAATGCCCTCAACCCTCGAAAAATACGGATTGAGGGACTTGGAAGGAAGGAGAGCCATGAAAAGCAGATAGGAAAGTGAAAGAGAAGAGGGTCCTCCCCACAGGTAAGGAACAAAAGGGGAACACGGACCCAGCTCTGGAATCCCTCGAGTTCGCCAACTCCCGAACTCACCAGCCGTGAGCCCCTGAGGGTGTAGCAGTATCTAGGGTGCACCAAACGTGGTGGGGCTACATACACCCGGCCTCCTTGAGGGCCTAATAACAATAATAATGCAACAAGCACGCGCGTCTCTTTACTTTTACTATCCCTCTCTCCCTCAGAAGTGCTGAAATAGCTAATGATTCCCCGCTCACCAGGCATGCTCTAACTACTTGCATGACTCATGGAGATAAGATACATTTATGTGTTACCGGTACTCATAAGTATGGTCCGGATTCTTAGGTTTTTACCTATTTTTTTCCCTACATCTAAACACAAAAATTCTTTAATACATTTCCAAATCACACTCAAAAGAGTCATATTCAAGAATTTTGTAGTACCTAAAAAAAACAAATGACTAAACCTCGAAGGTTTATAAACAAAATGACGAAGCTATCTTACATTGTTCAGAATTTAGACCAACCTTGCTGTATGGAAGTGAGAGCTGGGTAGATTCAGGATATCTGATAAATAAGCTAGAAGTAACTGATATGAAGGTAGCACTAATAATTGCCGATACAAATAGTTGGGAACAATACCAGGAGGGTACTCGTAATGAAGAGAAAGATTACAGTTAGAAATGGTGGAGTCATGTGAAGATAATGGAGGAGGAGAGATTACCCAAGAGGTTAATGAGCTTAGGAGTAGAGGGTAAGAGAAACACAAGTACACATAGGAGGCGATGGTTAGATTAAATTTTGAACGATTCCAAATTAAGAGGGCGGTGTAGAAGGAGAAGAGGCTGCAGTGCTAACTGCTAACGGAGGATCATGGAGGCGACTTGTTCGCAAATAGAGGTTTGCAGACTAGACTGGACACTGAAAGGCAAAACAGTCTCGGTTGTCACACGAAAGCATTGTGATGAGTATGTTTTTTTTAAATATGTAGATTAAGGCTTTCACGGTCCGGATTACTATTAATACTGTATTATAATCATGTGTGGTGTTTTTTTTATTGAAAAAGGAGGCAAGGTTCCTTCGAAACGTATGGTATTTAATTTTATTTTCACACGGCAAAAGCCCCCCCCCCTCCACACACAAAAAAACATGAATAATTTTAGTGGTTTTTCTTGTTATTATGTTAAGGAAGAAAACATCGGTCTGAATGGCGATGCGGGTAAGGCTCTCGCTAGCTCTGCCGAAGGTTGCGGTGTCATACCAGGATTCATTCGCTCGACATCTAAGGATACTTATATCCGAGGATGATCACCTCGTAATGTAGCATTCTTTGCAGTCGCCCTGGAGGTCGGGATTCGATTATCTTGTCAAGAAATTCAATTTTGGTCAGAGGACTGGAACGGGGTACATTCGTGATGCGGAACTGAAGAGAGGTTGGTTCGAATCTAGAACTTGAAACGATGAAACTATGCCAGATAAATCAACCTACATACCTAAGTTACGGCACCGTATGATATCGTTTGACTTTAATTTACTTATTCAGTGTGCGTTTGTAGTTTTAAGCGAGAAGTGTTGTTGCTTATTTGATGTGGATATTTATGAAAAGTGAATTTGCGTATTTTGACTATTTTGGCCAAAAATGAATTTAGACTGTGCAGTAAACCTCATTATAACGGACTAATAGCAGCTTTAATGGAAGATCGGTCTCCTCAATTTCAAATAAGTCAAATTCGTTTGTAATTGACTTTTTATTTTTCTATTTCAAATAAAAGATGGTTTTGTCATGTTTTGTGTAGCAAGGCAGCGCGTGTTTCGTGTACTATATCGGGGAGACAATGAAGTCTTGAGAGGAACATCTGGCTGGCAGAGGGCTCATTATTCGTTCGCGTGACGGCAAGACACGCGGCGCGGCGGCTTCTAATTACTGATGCGCGGAATTGTTGCTCAATTATTACAGTAATAAGCAACAACAACTGTCTTCTGCTGCAAGTCTTTAATTTACTCCCTATCATTTCCAGTGTCTAAATTATTTGGGTTTTCTAAACCTACTCTCGTTAGTATTGCGAACGCTTAATCGGATAGACTCGGCGTCGTAGTAAAGCTCGTTAATTCACCCTCAACGACTTCAAAGGGAAGCTGCAAGACTAAAGATTCTTAGTTGGAATTCAGGTGCAGGCTGCGGCCATCCTAAGTGTGGTTGTTCGCTGAGGGTTTCCTCAAGCCGTCACCAGACAACTAACCAATTCTTAGCCCAGCCGTTCTCCACACCGTGCTCTTTAAATGAAATTCGGTGCTCTCGTCATGCAAGTCATAAAGTGCTCGTGACCAAGAGCTCCCTGAGATTCATTCTTCATTTCAAATTATGTTGCATGAACCAGAATATTGGTGTTTTCATCACAAATTTTTAAGCCCAAGATCGCGGGTTCAAACCCGGCCAAAGTCGTCGGATTTTTTAAGATCGTTAAAAATCCCTCACAGTATGCCTTCCTTCGGAGGGGAAGTAGAGCCGGCGGTCCCATGTCATAGATTCATGGCATGAAAAAGAACCTTCCACTAACTACACTTGTATGAAGCCAACATTTGTAGGTTAGGTTTGATTAATGCTCTTAAGTTTCAACGTTCGTCACCGGGCGCCGGTTGCGATGGCATCTAGTAGTAGCCAAGTTCACAGCTAGGTGTCGTGGACGGTAGTATTTGGTAGCAGAAGTAGGAACTACTTGAAATTATTGACTGCAGTCCTTACTTGAAATAAAAACAGATAACACACACTAATACAGTCATCACAATTAACACCGGTTATCAGACACCCAAAGTACACGGGGCTACATGACCGCGTTGTCGCAGCCCCTAAACTAAAGAACCAACCAACCGGTACTTACTGAATAAAGGGCATCCGCAACAAAGTTCAGTTTACAAATGAAACATTTTAAACGCATCAAAGGAAATCTAATCGTGGCGGACTATGCTGCCAGCCTTGTGAAATGCGAATTAAAAGTGTCAGGAAGAAATAATGTGAGGACACGACTGGTCATACTTGGCAACGTATGAATGGGTTTCACCTTGCCCCAGGTGGTTGGTATATTCACGTGGCGCCCGCATCACTGGTCTGTTCAGCACGAGTAATCGATATCTAGCTTCATAATACCAGGTTGTCTCGACAGCAGAGAACTTGCAATTCCATAAATGCCAGGAATGAATCAACCTCCAAATTAGCCGAAAGGATTAATATCCTCAGTCGCAGTAGATGCCAACACTAATTTCCCACTCAATGAGAGAGTGGTGGTGTGTTGGGGGAGGAGGATTCATATTTACCTAAAGTAACTAAATAAGAAAGTAATTTTTTTGTGTCGCCGTGTGGCCTCTTGAGAGGCCGAGTGCAGGTCTTTCTAGTCGACGATCGAGGGCGATCTGCGCGTCGGGATGAGAGATGGAATGAATGAAAATGAATGAAACTGGGCAAGGGCGTGGAAGGAAGCGGCCGTGGCCTGTCAGAAGGTACCGTCCTAGCATTTGCCTGGTGTTGAAAATGGGGAAACCACGGAAAACCATTTCAAGGACGGCCGACGGTGGGGGTCGAACCCGCGCGTCTACCGATTCAGCAGAGAGCTTGGCGCCATGACCTAACGCTGCACTTTAGCCAGCGTAGCCACTGCTGTCGGTTAGTAAGTAAGTAAGTAAGTAAAGTAAGCTTGTAGTTTTACGGGGTTCTTCATCTCGCCATCACAAGTCACGTGACTTCCATTTTTGCGTGGAATCCAAACCAACGGACGTCACATTTCACTTCAAAAATCCCTGATGCATTAACCGGGAATTGATAATTAATGTTATTGGTTTCAAGTCCCTTTTAACTACTGCGGCTTTTAGAAACGTCGGGATGCCGGAATTTTGCCCGAATATACTGGCACGGCTCCCTAGCATTTGCGCACCCTCCTAATGCTAGCTGACTGCACCACGTTTTGATCCTGCAACCTTGGGCACAGCAAGCGAGAACGTTACCGCTGAGCCACGCAGCCAGCCCCGAGAATTGAGCCCGGTCCACCTAGGTGGGAGGCAAGCAGTTTGACTACTACCTGTTTAACATAGTCTAACCTCGTTCTACCCCTACAGTTCTTGTCGTCGATATTTCCTTCTATAACTAAGTTTGTTATTCCTGGGTGTCTTAGTGTTAGTACTGTATGTGTACTACCAATCTATCTCTTCTCTTCAATAGTAGTCGCCAGAAAAATCTCTCTTCTCCCAGTCGTATTAATATATCTTCATTTGTTACTCTAGCCATCTGACCATCATTCTCCTTAACACCACATTTCAAACGCTTCAATTTCCCTCTTTTCTGCTGCAGCAACAGTCCAAGTTTCACTTCCATAGAGCGCCACGCTCCAGACAAATGCGTTCAAAAATGACTTCCTATTATTTAAATCTACATTTGATGTCGACAGATTCTTTTTGTGTAGAAATGTCTTCCTTACCTGTGCCAACCTACTTTTTGTATCCTAGTTAGTTATTGAGCCTAACTAGCTTCGCCTGGTATCTTGAACGGTTTACCCAGTGCAAGTTTAAAAGGCGCACGGGCGGCATGTTTTTCTTCGATTCGATTCACTGAAATCGTTACTCCTCGGCTTCCTTCAGTCATAAATGACTGTTTTTGTACAGAAAGCTTCCTTGAGAAATCCTTTACAGAATGATGAAAACAGCATCAAAATCCATCGAGTGGTTCTCGAGATTACTCGATACACCCAAGAATCGGGGACTTTGTTTTTTTTACTATGTAGTGATAATATGTTGAAAGATCTGATATGGAGATTTTACTCACGGTGGCCACTCAAATCAGTCAACGATTTTCCAGGAGTTTTCCAGGAGTAATTCTCATTTTTCCAGATTTAAAAATAAGCGCGAGTGCGCTTTATCGGTTGCGTATTTCAAGACCAAAATAAAGCAGTTGTGTTTGGTTTACTCATACTGATGTTGACAAAAATTAGTGGCGATTCCGTTATTGATACGCAATCCTACATACAAATGATTTAATTGTTGTTTAAAAAAAAAGAGAAAAGAATGCCGCGTGCAATTTAATTGCGATGAAGTTGACTATACTCAATATGGTTTACAAAAATACTATCGCGTGTTCTCCCACACAGAAACAGGTAGCCTGAGGAAATTTCTTTCGTTAACCATAGAGTGCTCACCCTAAACCGCAGCGGGAGTATGATTTAACATGGAAATATTTTTATAATTAATTAACAGTGGCTATTTTCAAGGAGTTTTCAATTTTTTTTGTCATTTTCCAGGAGTTTTCCAGACCTAATAAAAATCCAGGAGTTTTCCAGGTTTTCCAGGAGTAGTGGCCACCATGTTACTTCATTTTTTTTCGCATGTCCCAGTAATTGGGATTATAGTGTGTTGACCGACTGAAAAGTTACAATATCAATATTGTCAATATGGCAACACTGAGAAATGGTTTCAAAGCTCTCCATACTGTTTATGATAACCTAAATCACCTCTATCAAAAAAATATATGACATTTAAAAAATGATGTGGTCGGTTAGCAATATCTCACCCTGGTAACTGTGCAATCCTACTTTTAAATTACACTCGCGTTGCGTGGAGATAATAATGTGTGTAACAAATGTGGAGTATTTTCATTTGAACGCGTGCCGCGCTCTCGGTTAAATTATGCGTGGAGCACTTTGTGCTAATCATGTGAGGTACATTTTTGAAGCATCTCTCGTGGAATGAATGACAGAGCCGGTCCTCTTATCATGAGCCACATTCCGCCGCAATGACACAACAATGGCTGGTTCATTTAAATATTGGTTCACAGGCAAGGTTTCAGCTGTCAGGGGTTGAATAGGGATTACAACCAGGGGCTTAAGCGAGAATGATGACGCTTATCAGGCGGCATTGCATTATCTTCCAACTCACTGTTACGGACAATGCTCCTCTGTTGAATTTTAAGTTAAAAAGGAAAAGCCTTACTGCTGTTCACTCTTCCATGATCTTGAAAGATTTGCATTTTGCATAAATTACTAGAATTCTCGATGCTTAAAAGACCAGTTTGAACCTTTTCTAATGCCTCAAGATATGGATTCTCTCTGATCAGCATAATGACAAATTCGGATCGAGTGCAATTGTCACTAGAATGTGTATTAATGTTTCATAATGAAATAAGTTGATAATCCAGCAAAACAACACACTATCGCTAAGTTTTGCAAACTTTTGAATTTCAAGTATGATGTAGTAGGAATTTATAGTAGTTTTGTTTCGTCCGTATTTGCAGTATTTGACTTAATTATTATTAAGCAATTAAAAACTGCTAATGTACATTCCGCAATCAATAAAATTGGATCATTTGACTGAATGTTTAGACAATTCGAACCTGCTAATGTATATTCTGCTATCAAGCGTCATCATTCTCGCTCAACCCCCTGGATGCAATCTCTATTCAACCCCTGACAGCTGAAATCTTGCCTGTGAACCAATAGTTGATAGGTCTTCCTGAAAGCTTGCACCTCACTGTCACCTGAATTACGGCCGTTCAGGTGAAAGGAAAATAATAACAATGATAATAATAATAATAATAATAATAATAATAATAATAATAATGCTTTGGTCATCTCATTAGACTACCAGAAAATCGATTGACGAAAAGGATAATAGATTATGTAACCTAACTCAAGAACTCAACACCTTGGCTAGAAGAACTTCGAAAGAACCTCAAAAATGCAAACATAAGTTCAACAGACATTTCAGAAAGGGACACCTTAAGACACAAGGTAAACAAATGGGAAGTTACATCAGAGCAACCAAAACCAAAACAGTACAGACCAAAGTGGTCGGAAGAACGTAAACAAGCCTTCTCGGCAAGAATGAAAGCCTATTGGAACAACAAGAACCAAAAAAAGAAAGTTGATAAGAGTTATTTGCTTAACGTCTTCCATTTATTAGGAGAATTCGCTTAAAATAAATAAATAAATAAATAATTATGTCGCATTTATCTCTCCATGAGAAAATATTGATTCAGGCTGATGAGGCAGTCGACTGGAGCAGATGATATATCGATCATGACTCTTCATGAAGACAGAAGGTAGTTAATTCTCAGGAAACCATCTTCCTTGATAGAGACTATAAATGAACCCTACAGAACAGCTACGGTACAATAGGGTCTAGCTCATTACACTCGGAATACACATGCATCATCGGAAATTGAAGACTAGTTTAATACAACACAGACATGGCATTCACTTAATGGATATCCGGATAGGGATCACTTTACATAGCTAAGAACTCTCACCAGGTCACTTATGTCCGTTGTGTGAGTATCAATTAAATTATTATTATTAATATTATTATTATTATTATTATTATTATAATTATTATTATTATTATTATTATTATTATTAGGGTTAGGATTTATATGTATTTACTTATTCCTTTATTACACAGATGGATATTATTTTTTTACTTATCTGCATCGATTATGTTGTTCTGGATTCAAATTATACAAATTTATTTTCCATATTTTTGCATACTTCTAACATTGGTTAATGCAATATTTGTAAATGTTGTCTTAAGAGTAAACATACTGTATATAGAAGTGTAGATTTCAATGACAGAAAATATGGCAACACAGGGCAAGTTCACAGTTATGTGCATACATTGTTTTTGAGCAAATAAAGACTTCTAAAGTATGCGGCTGTAAAAATAGCAAACATCTCTTTGAGTCAGTTATCAGTGCTTATAAAAATAGACCTGGACCTTGAGATGCGCAAGTTTTCAAGAAATCCAAGTTTTGAGGAAATGTGTAATGTAAAACTAGAATCAGATATACCTCCAGCTGATATAGTGAATTTTATATATGCACCAATCACCTCATGTACCCTACGTTAGAACGAAGCGTCAGCCAATACAAATCACGTTTGAGAGCCAACTAGAGAAAATTCAAGTTTGAAAATAAAAAAATAAAAAAAAACACTTTGTGGCAAACTATAATGGTAATTATTAAGTAATTACCTATAATTTGTAATAACCAATCATACTAATATATAAAAATGAGATGGTGTGTGTCTGTCTGTCTGTCTGTCTGTCTGTCTGTCTGTCTGTCTGTCTGTTACTCAATAACCACTGGTACGATTTAAATGAAATTTTGCATAGATGTAGCTGATTTACCAGGTTTACATATAGGATACTTTTGATTTCGAAATTTTGCACAATTAAGAAATGGCGACCATTTTAGTGACGTCATTAGACCCATTTGTTTCAAAATTTCATATTTCCATATCAAATAAAAAGAGAACGGTAGGAAATAGCAAACATTTGATGGCACATACGAGCTTTGAAATTTAATTTCCTATCCGAAAGGTCCTTATCACTTTTCGTGTATCTCCAACAGTTAGCGAGTAAAACTGACATTTGTGACGTCACTACACCCTTTGGTTTCAAAATTTCATATTTCCTTTTCAAATAAAAAGAAAACGCTGAGAAATAGCAAACTTTTAATGGTATACATGAGCTTTAACATTTAATTTTCTATCCGAAAGGTCCTTATCAATTTTCGTATATCTCCAACGGTTAGCGAGTAAAACCAAAATCTGTGCAATAAAACACGGTCAACACCGAGCGGTGCAGTATATCTCTCTATATATAAAAATGAAAATTTGTGTGTTTTTCTCTGAATTTCTACGGAAATTTGAGTTGTTTACACGTTTCAGACTGTTTTATGATGGATGCGCGCGAAAATAATTGTTTTTGTCTGTCTGTCTGTTTGTTTGTTTGTTTGTCTGTGGACAAATTTGTTCACTTATAACTCGAAAACGGCTGGGTGTATCAACGTAAAATTTGGTACAGATATCCATCAGAGGCACGACACTAATCATTGATATAACTCTTCTCCGTACCTCTCATAAAAGGGGGCCTACCCCCTAAAAATACATGCTGAAATAGGCGTAGAAGGACGAGACAAAACTCATTTTCAGCCCCTCAATGTGAGAGACAAAACTCGGGTCCCCGAAAACCTCATTTTAAGGACCGAAGACCAACCGTTTTTGAGATATTCCCAGAAAACTAATTTAATTTAATAAACTAATGAACGAATGCAAGCCAGTAACCATGCCAACGGATTCTCAGAGGTCCATGTATTGCTGTAAGACGCAATGCAATTCCATTAATTACGAGGCACGTCCAGAAAGTATGTTCCGTTTGGTAATAAAATTAAATTGTGTACAGATACAGAAAAATTATTTATTGCACAACATTCTACACCTCTTAAACTACTTTTCCACATAACTGCCGAACTTTTGCAGGCATTTGTCATAGCGTGGCACAAGTTTTTGGATACCTTCTTCATAGAAGTTTGCCGCCGACCCGTAAACGAGAGTGAAGACTCCCCTGTAAGATATCCTATCGTTTGGCCGCCACTGTTAGGCAAATTGCGTGCATACTAGGAGAACCGCGTATGTTTAGTAGTTCTCCTGACCATATACGCAATTTGCCTAACAGTGATGGCCAAACAGTAGGATATCTTACAGGGGAGTCTTAACTCTCGTTTACGGGTCGGCGGCAAACTTCTATGAAGAAGGTATCCAAAAACTTGTGCCACGCTATGACAAATGGCTGCAAAAGTTCGGCAGTTATGTGGAAAAGTAGTTTAAGAGGTGTAGAATGTTTTGGAATAAATAATTTTTCTGTATCTGTACACAATTTAATTTTATTACCAAACGGAACTTACTTTCTGGACGTGCCTCGTACATTAGTGTGAAAGTTTGCAAACGGCTAGAAGGTTATCAAGGAACGAAATTAAGCCGTAAAATTCATCAATACGTATAATGCGCTTAAGGGGATCAAGGGGTACTCTAGAATTTTTTCACGCGATTTACACCTGCGGGTGTGGTACGGCAGGTCTATTATATTCCTATCCCCTTATTATTCATTCATTCATTCATTCATTCATTCATTCATTCATTCATTCATTTCGTATAGGCCATCTATGGACCGCGTCATACCAACCGTCTCCTACTGGCTTTGATGTTTGCCCTGTACGCCCGCATTCGTTCTCGGTGGACTTCCTTCCGTTCCTGGGTCCAAATCTTTCCCGTTTTCAGCTTCGGTTTTTCTTGGAAACCTTTACAAGCTCGAAGTTTCCCTTTGAGTGGGGCGCGCTCCTGAATGTCTGTTGGTGTAATCCCCACTTCGTTCAGATCTTTATCCAGTTCAATGAACCAGGCCCATTTTGTTTTCCTCTCCTGAAAGTAAGTTATGTTGCGGTTGGTCAGTCTCGCTGGGCTCATTCGTTTCACATGCCCAACAAATGGTAACCTTCTCTTCCGGATGACGTTGCTTATCTTCTCCACATGAGTATATAGGTCATGGTTATGCCGTCTTCGGTCTTCCCCATTGTCTTTGCTGGAACCCAATAACTTTCTCAAAATGTTCCTTTCTTTGGCCTCCAGTTTCTCGACCAAGCCTTTTTTGTTCATCGTGAGGCATTCAGAGGCATGCAAGACCTCCGGACGGATGACACTGCAGTAATGTTTTAGTTTTGCGTTGAAGGATATTGACCTTTTCTTATAGATGTCCTTAGTTAAATGGTAGGCCATTTCCATTTTGCTATTGCGTGAAGTGAATGCTTCTTTCTCTGATAATATCCCTTCCCTGACCCGTCCTGAAAAGAAGAGTACATGGCCATTGGCTGAATTAAAAATAATTTTAAAAAATAGGTGTTATAATTTCTCCCTATATTATATTATTATTAGTATTATATTATGGGGTACAACGGAGAGACAAATCCCCTCGGTGACAGCAACAAACCTCGGGGGCCCTAAAGGGTCCTCGAAAACTACATTATAAGGCTCTAAATCCAACAGTTTCTGAAATATTCCCAGAAAACTAATTTAATTTAATTTAACAAACTAATGAAGGAATGCAAATCGGTAACCATGAGAACATTATCTCAAGGGGTGGCATACACCTTTCCATCTATTTCTGTAAGAAGCAATGTCACTCCATTTATTACATTTCTGTGAAAGTTTGCAAATGGCTATAGGGTTATCACGGAACTAACGTAGACCGTATAATTCATCAATGCAATTAAGGGGGTGAAGGGGTAACCTAGAATTTTATCATGCAATTTTCACGTTCGACATATAGTACAGAAGGTCTATTATATCTCCAAACAGCAACATTATTTTCAAAAATTCCTGAATTGAACCAGCATTTTTTGCGGCTTTTAGGAATTTGGGCAATTTGAGGCTAAAGAACCTGAATTTTCATGCACCACAAGCCTTTATAATTTATGAAAGGGGTCTTCCTGTGTATGGGCACCTAGCACAACGTAGAGGGTCAGTTTTTATGTGACGTGTATTGAGTTTCGTCTACAAAGCTTTCAATTGTATTTCACGTCAGGAAGTACACGTTAGGTGAATTTAGTCTGAGAGCACATTTAACTTTTTTTTTGTCGACATACGGGTTCAGCGTAAGGATGATTTTGTTTGATACTCTGTGGTAGATATACCCATATTTGGATATCTGGGTGATATGTTGTAGACAATAGAATTGTCTGTCTGTCTTTCTGTATATCTTTATGTACGCCTATACCTCGTGTTCGGATGCTTGGTGCATCGTAAAATTAGGTATGGTAACCATGAGAGTCAATACACCAATCATTTATAAAACTCTTCACCGTACTTTTCATACAGTAGAAGGGTGGATATAGAGAAAAACTCCTCAATATATGCTAAAATAGGCGAAATATAAAAATTATCCTAGAAGGACAACCAAAGCATATGTTGCGCTTCTCAATGTGAGACACAAAATTCGGGAATCTATAAAGGGTCTCCGAAAACTACATTTTAAGGGCCTTAAATTAACAGTGTGTGTGCTATTCCCAGTAAACTAACTTCGTTCTGATAAACTTGAAGGAATGACAAACCGCTAACCATTGCAACAGTAGCTCAATTGATAATGTCTTGTGTTAACAACGAACACCGTTCGAAGAACGGGTACTTCTGCTAGTGAATGGATAAATGAATAAATAAATAAATGAATAACAGATAAAAAGTATGTGAATTTAAAAAATGACTACTTTGATTTATGAATCCAGTTTATTTAATGTATTTTTGTAGGCTATAGAAGTAACAAAATTTAGTGTTTAGTGGTTAATTTAATGTTATTGTCCAAATTTTTTAAAATATATATACATCCCTATATATATATAGGCTAAACATGAAAGTTTGTCTGTTTTTTCTGAATTTCTACGGACATTTGCGTTATTAACGCGTATCAGACTGTTTTATGATTGATGCACGCGAAAATAAAATTTTGTCTGTCAGTGGACAACTTTGTGTCCTTATAACTCGAGAACGGCTGGGTGGATCAACGTAAAATTTGGTACGGATATCCATCAGAGGCACGACACCAATCATTGATGTAACGGTCTTCACCGTACTTCTCATAAAAGTGTGGCTATAGGGCAAAACATTTCAAAATACATAGTAAAATATAAGAATTATTCTAGATGGACGACCAAAGCTTATTTTGATCCACTCAATGGGAGACGCAAAGCTCGGCCCGAAAACCACATTTTAAGGCCTTAAATTGAACAGTGTCTGTGAAATTTCTCTGTGGTAAACTAATGAAGGAATTATTGCAACAGTAGCTCAATCACTAACGTCTGGCTATTAATATCGAAGACCGTTCGAAGAACGGGTACTTCTGCTAGTATATGTATATATTTTGACACTTTTTTAGTTTCATTGTCCACTTTTTAGAGCATATAAACCCTAGCCCTGTTGATTATTATTATTATTATTATTATTATTATTAAAAATGCCATAAGAAGAGAGACACCAGTACCTCTGAGCTTTGTATCTTTTCCAAATCCCCGGCATTGCAATTCGCGATGCGGAGTGCAGCAAGTCCGGAAATTAATGATTCGAATCCCAGTGCTGATAGAAGCCATCGCGTGTGGTTTTCCCCCGTGAATTTCCTCACTACTTCCAGACAAATTCTGGGATGGAACCATATTTTAAATCTCGGCACACCTACCCAAATCATGGATGTTAATAATGACAGTTACACACACTACAACAGCCACTATAATAATACAGTTCGTCAGTCAATTTCTATTTCAGTACAAACTCAAGAATACGGGGCTGAAGACTAATAATGTTTCAAGCCAGTAAATTAAGCACCTAGGCTACAAGAAAAGCATAAAACTCCTATTGCAAAATCGATCAATGGAACTTTGTAGGGCTGCGTATCACGCCCAAAAAGTATTATATTTGATCTAATAAATCAACACATGGTTCTTATATGAACTAACCCCGTGGCACTACAGCCATTGAAGGGCCTAGGCCTACCAAGCGACCGCTGCCCAGCCAATTGGCCTGCAGATTTTGGGGTGACGCGTGGTCAGCGCGTCGGGTCCCTCGGCCGTTAATCTTGGTTTTCGTGACCGGGGCACTGTCTCACTGTCAGACAGCTACTCAATTGTCCTCACGAGGCTGAGTGCACCCCGTTCCAACCCTCACGTCAGTTTTAAAATCCCTGACCGAGCCGGGGATCGAACCCGGGGCCTCTGGGTGAGAGGCCGCCGCGCTACCCCAACACCACGGGGCCGGCATGGTTCTTATATACCTATAATAATAATAATAATATACACCAGACTAACAAAACACATTTTATCATGTTTACAAGAGGAAGCATGGTAATCAGTGGATGCAAAGTGTACAGACGGATATGGCAGAGATGGGAATAACAGCAGACATAATTCAGGACAGACTAACATTTGGAACACAACATTTCAAGGAGAAAGAAAGGAAGGAACGGAGTAGCATCTATACAGAAGAGAGGAGGAAAAGACACAATAAAGAATTGGAAAACAAAGAAGGAAGTAGGAAACGAACATTTCTGCAGTGGGTTATTTTACGTGATCTTAAAATGGTCAAGATAGAGAAAAATAATAATTGTAATAATAATAATAATACTACACGGGGCTGATGACTAAGATGTCCCAAGCCTCTACAACGAATTAACAACTAGCCGAGCATCTGTTTGCGTTCTTCTGTCCATCCTGTTTTTCAATAATATTGTAGGCACTACTCTTCCTGCTAGACTTCCGACGCCCCAAAAAGTTCGGCTAGCATGCTACTGCCCTCTTTTCATTTAAAAGTCCGTCCCACCTTCCATTCTTCAGTCAGACTTATCTGATAATCCAAGAATAGACTTTTAAATACTCCTCTCCAGGCAGCGAGGTCATTGCACTTGGCTGGCTTGAGTCCCTTATTAACCTCGCTAGTAAACACAGGTGGTATTTACTCAGGCTCCTGGAACTTCTTCCCATGTGAATTTAGAAATGTATAGTCCGCGTCGCCTCAAATCACTTACGATGGATGAAACCTAACGATTAGTTGTTTTACTTGCGAGGCTGGACATCGAGGTCATTTAGCCCAGTGTTCTTGAGTTCGTGTGTATGTATATTTATGTCTGAAAACCGGAGTTATTGTGATGGCTGTAGTGGCGTAACTGGGATTAGCTTCTGGAGGGGAATGAGCGGAGTCAAATAACTAGGTGCGAAAAACCCTTTATAGAACAGAACTATTTCTTTTAAACGTTTTCTCCCCACCCCTTTTTTGGTTTGTTTTTGACTTCAAGTTTAGGTTTTGTTTTATGTTTTTGTCTGTTATTTTTTGGTATTTGTTTTTATTTAGTGTTTTTTTTGTTTTGTTTTTGATTTTTTGTTATTGGTTTCTTGCTTTGTGTACTTTGTTTGTTTTTGCTTTTAACTTGTTTTAGTTTACGGTTTCGAGTTTGTTGTTTGCTGCTTTGGCTTTTGTATTTTTGTTTTTGCTTTGTGTGTTTGGTTTTGTTTTTTTTATTTTTTTATTTTGCTTTAATCGGAAGATTAGTCTAATTCAAAATAAACATTTCAACGAATTACCAATTTTTATAATCTGTTTCTAGGGGGAGGGGATTGACCCCCTGATCAACCCCCCCCCCCCTCCCGTAGTTACACCCCTGGATGGCGAGGTTTGGGAAGGAGGCGGCCGTGGCTTTAAATTAGAAACTATCCCGGAACCACGGAAAACCACTTCCGGGAAGGATGAGGTCGAAATAGAATGGAATTTAAAAAATACTTCTATTCAGATCATAAAGAGATTCAAAAAATATTTTTTGATGAAAAATAAATAATAATGTTAACTTATTTGTTTTACGTCCCTTTTAACATCTGCGGCTTTTCGAGACGCCGGAATGCCGGAATTTTGCCCCGAGGGGGATCTTTAATGTGCCAGTAAATCTACTGACACGGCTTTTTCGTATTTGCGCACCCTCAAATGCCAACTGACTGCGCCAGGATTCGATCCTGCAACCTTGGACACAGGAAGCGAGAACGTCACTGCTGAGCCACGTCAATATTGTTCGTACATTTCTGATTTTATTTTTGCCCCAAAAGCACCTCAGCATAATAAGCATCATACATATTAGTCTATTTCATATTTATATATACAGGGTCTTTAAATTTGCTTGGCTAGGACATTCTCGCTCACGCGCTCCGCCAGTGATGCCTCAGTTGCCGGCTGCCGCGCGCGCTTATCTACGGCAGAATACGGTGCTTAAAATCAGTATCATGCATTTTTACTCACTATGTTTACGGTAGATGCTGAAGTTTCCCATCCGCTGCCAAACATAATGGGCATCTTCTTATGAAGTTTCCGTTATTCCGGTTAATTTAGCTTCACTTTGTAAGGAAATAACGACCTTTACGTCTATTTTAATGTTTACTGAACCTGTACGTTTGAATCTCTTAGCCAGTTGTTTTATTGTGATTGTGTATAGTACTGTAATGCCTTATGTGAAATATTCGTTACTTGAACGTGTATATCTGCACGATACGTACATGAAGTGCAGGAAATCATGTGCTAGAACAAGACAAAAGTTTCGAATGAAATTTCCAGGGAGACCTATTCCTATAAATTGGACTATACAACAACTGGCTAATTGAGATTCAAACGTACAGGTTCAGTAATGAATAGACTAAAAAATAGACGTTAAGTTCGTTATTTCCTTACTGAAGCTAAATTAACCGGATTAACCGGAAACAACTTCATAAGGAGATGCCGATTATGTTTGGCAGCGGATGGGAAACATTTTGAGCATGTACTGTCAACATAGTGAGTAAAAATGCATGATACTGATTTTAATCACCTTATTCTGCCGTTCATACGCGAGCGCGGCAACCGGCAACTGAGCCGTCACTGGCGGAGCACGTGAGCGAAAATGCCCTAGCCAAGCAAATATAAAGACCCAGTATATAACTGAGCAGATATTTAAAAAAAAACATTAAAACATTGACGTAAATGACCTTAACTCAATTTAATGTGCAATAACGGTATTAAAAGAAACCAAATACATTTCACAATCGGCAGATATAACTCAGAATGACAGACTGAGGTTAAACAACATGTCCGTAGTTGGCTTCACAGTAAATAACAAGCACTTTCTCTAAATTTTCCATGGGAAAGTTATGGTGTTTGTTACTGAGTATTAATTTGTACGCCGAGAAAGAGCGTTCAACGTCAACTGACACAGGGCTATATTTAAAGGTTTAGATAAGATGAACAGGGATTTCACTTTCAACTTCGTCATTCTTTCGCGTTAACATGTTAGCGGCAACGAACAAACTGTTCACACCGATGTTTTTCTGAAGAACTGAATGAAACTTCTTATTCACTTTTTCAGCCGCAGCTCCAGGAGCTTCAGATAGTTTCTACTCAAAATTAAAACAGAAATTTAAATCTAACAAAGGAAAAACTAGTCAAACTGGAAAATTGGCACTAAAAATAGACTTAGAATGAAAATAAGCACTAATGTCAAAATAGGCATTTTAGGCACTGTGAAACTGCTTTACACAGACCTGAACTTTCATGAAACATGTAAATTTATAAGGTGAGTCATGTACAGGACAAAAATAGGCATTAGCCCAAAATCCACTGTCTAGTGATAACGTCTTATGTGGACGTCCCCTAATTAGATAATTGATTTCCACAATGCTCAAGCCCCTAAATGAAACAACAACACTACCAGGTATTTCAGTACCGGTATTTGATAAGAATCACCAAGATAATGAACAATGCCTCTGATATGAATGACCTTTTACAAGCAAGATGAGAACATTGCCATAAGATTATGAGTGTTATTCACCTTCTCGGAAAACTATGCAATACATTTCGAAACGTCACCCGGAAGTGTAGTACAGTATGCCACGAGATATAAGGAAATAGAATGTATACGATACGCGCGTTATGAAATCATCAAGGATTGTGTGGAAGATATAAAATTAATTATTTTCCAGCACGAAATCGAATTTACAGTTAATTTAATTTTTACAGCCTCCAAACTATTGCTAATTTCAGACAAAAACAAAAAATACGAACCTTACAGTAGTCGCATATGATGTGTAACATCTGACATAGAAGAAACCTCACGTGAAATTGTTGATACACCGGTATTTTATATTAGGCCTATTATTGGCACAAATATTAATCTATTGTAAAAGGGAGTGTTTTACAGATATTGTAGTTTATAATACGGAACTCATTTTATTAGATGATTTGTAGCTTCCACCAGCACTAGCTTAAATAAAGAATACGGAAAGGGACAACTAGATTAATACACGCGACACCGCTCATAACCTTAAATTCCTTATAAACAGGACCTCTTGATTCACAGACCAACACGTAATTTCATATGGATTCTGTTAAAAATAAGTCATATTGATATGATAAATATCGTTTAGAATGATAATCTGGTAGCAAAAATATCTACCCCGCCCAGGATTCGAACCCAAGATCTCTAGATTCACGGTCATACGCACTTACCCCACGGCTATTTTGACTGCGCAAATACTGTGCACAAGATGGTGACTTAGTTCCACGTCCCAATAATAGTCAACTGCATTACGGAATTAAGTTTCATTTATATTTTGCTTGTTTCGATAATTTTCCTGCGTGAAATTGAGTTTAAAATGCCTTATGAATAGGCCCTCTTGCGAGTAAAGAGAATGTATTCAGCAACAGTTCATGAAGGCTTGCTCAATTCTCGTATAACCACAACGATTATATTACACTGATGACTGCATTACCGTTATGTGGGTTAATATTTGAATAGCCATTGTGCAGAAACATAATACCGGCAATTCCGACCACTTACAATGTTTGATATTAAGGCATTTTACCATGTAAATACTGATACGAAGACTTCGAACATGTACCATGCCATTTGTTTCAATCACTTGACACCAGAGTTCGCATGAGCGTTTACCGTTCAGTATGTCATATACATTCCACATGGCCGAGAGTACGTCATGGTATCAATTTCCGACACCGCGCACTCATTGTTTCTCTTACCACTGCCAGCTGGATCGATCGATCGAGTTGGCAGTGCGTCTTACACTTCCGTTCGATCCACCACTGCCAGCTAGCACACTTCCGTTCGAGCAGCTGGTGGCACCTCGATCGTTCCGATCCACTTCCGTCCCATTTTTCAAAATCACTCCCACAAAAATATCCAGCAACCGAGTGGAAAGATGTTACACATCAAAAATAAACCTCTTACAAGGGTGAAGGGGGCTTCTTAGTAACTTACGCTGAATGCAAAATTCGTGCATAGGCTAATGAATTGGGGAACACGGCTGTTCGTATCTAGCAGTCTAAACTCACCCATATACAGGGTCTTTCATATAAAGTAAGAACGGCGAGCGGCGGTTTTGTCATTCGCTGCTGAAGCCGGCATGGCCGAGCTTGTGACGCACCACGGCCCCCTGCTGTAGTATTGAAGGCGCGCTCATGGTACAAACTTGACCTTGCAATAAGCGTGCAGGTGTTGTCAGTCGCCAGTCTGAACCACAGCTGCTAACATGTTGAGACAGTTATCATTGCAACATCGTATTTTTTGTATGTAAAATTTATTTTAATTACGATTCGGCTCGGCGGGTACGTGATGCATTTGTTGAGCAATTTCCTGATGAAGTGCCACCTTCACTAGCACAGATTCACGTAATTGTAAATAACTTTGACACTACTGGTTCAGTGCTCAATAAAAAACACGAAATAAACAAGAAGTTCCGTGAAGAACTATACAGCCTACTTTTCATGCCAATGATTATTCTACAGAATATGAACCTATCTAGAATAATGACAAAATTAAGTTGCTAATATCGAAATTTCCAATTAGTTCGAAATACTGTATACCTGGCATAATGTATCCTAATAGAGCACTACAGTTGGCAGCCCTGATGACTAAATATATTCTTAGTTCCGTCTCTTAAGGTACAAAATACAAAATTTGGTTGAAGTCCAATGAATAGCATGGACGTTACATGCAGTTAAACATTGGATCTAACAGCGCGCGTAAAATCATGTTGGCAACAATGTCATGCATGTATTGGTCAGAGATAATCTGAAATAATATGATCTATTGTTGTGCCAATTTTGAATGAAATCCATTAGTTAGTATAGAAGTTACATGCATTTTAAAATTGGACCTATCAGCAGGCTTAGAATCATGTTGGCAGCACTGACGTATATTAGTTACTCCAAATTCGTCTAGAATGCCAGGTACTATACGTGTGCAATGTTTAGAGCTATTGGCTTGCATACTTTCTGATATATTGATATTAGGGTAACAAAAATAGGGACAGCACATATTAACAGTTGGCAGCACTGGTTGCTCCTTAGAATACGCATAGTCATATCTGTTATGGTACACATAGCACATACGAAATTTGGTTGAAATCCAAATGATAGTATGGAAGTTACATGTATTTAAAGTTGGACCTGTCAGCAGGCTTAGAATCATGTTGGTAGCACTGACGTATATAAGTTACTCCAAATTAATATAGAATGTCAGGTACTATACGTGTGCATAGTTTATAGCTGTCGGCTTGCATACTTTCTGATATATTGGTATGTGGAAAAAAAATTAGGAGCATTTATTAACAGTAGGCGTAGCCTCCGTGGCTTAGGCGGCAACACGCCGGCCTCTCACCGCTGGGTCCGTGGTTCAAATCCCGGTCACTCCATGTGAGATCTGTGCTGGACAAAACGGAGGCAGACAGGTTTTTCTCCGGGTACTCCGGTTTTCCCTGTCAAAATTTCATTCCAGCAACACTCTCCACTATCATTCATTTCATCTGTCATTCATTTAATCATTGCCCCAGAGGAGTGCGTCAGGCCTCGGCAGCCGGCACAGTTCATATCCTCGCCGCTAGATGGGGGCTTCATTCATTCCATTCCTGACCCGGTCGGAGACTGGAAGCAGGCTGTGGATTTTCATTCATTAACAGTAGGCAGCCCTGGTAGGTCTTAAGAATACGCTCA
This sequence comes from Meconema thalassinum, assembly GCA_946902985.2. Classification (NCBI taxonomy): domain Eukaryota; kingdom Metazoa; phylum Arthropoda; class Insecta; order Orthoptera; family Tettigoniidae; genus Meconema; species Meconema thalassinum. The sequence goes on from OX336391.1 coordinate 225,185,457, forward strand.
GTCATATCTGGTTATGTATACATACAACATACGAAATTTGGTTGAATTCCAATTGATAGTATAGAAGTTATATGCATTTAAAAATTGGACCTATCAGGAGGCTTATAATCATTTTGGCAACACTGACATGTTTAGCCTCCTGGAAATTAAACTGAAATATTATGATCTGTACGTGTGCCAATTTTGAAATCGCTCCCATTCATACTTTCCAAGATATCCAACATGGAGCTCAAATTTCAATTGCGATTTTTTAGCAGTTGGTAGCACTGACATCATTTTCAAATATGGCCGTGAGATATTCAGGTATAGATCTTTACTCCTACCAAATTTTGTTTCGATTGCTGCAGCCGTTTAGGAGTTGATAGGGGGGGGACACACACACAGCCAGACAGACAGACAGAAGGACAGACAGACAGACAGACACACACACACATTTGCCCGATCTCATAAGTCTACTTTTTCCTCATTTTTAGCCTACTTTTCACATTTTGCAAAAATGAGGAAAAAGTAGAGTTATGAGATCGGGCAAATGTCTGTCTGTCTGTCTGTCTGTCTGTCTGTCCTTCTGTCTGTCTGTCTGGCTGTGTGTGTGTCCCCCCCTATCAACTCCTAAACGGCTGCAGCAATCGAAACAAAATTTGGTAGGAGTAAAGATCTATACCTGAATATCTCACGTCCATATTTGAAAATGATGTCAGTGCTACCAACTGCTAAAAAATCGCAATTGAAATTTGAGCTCCACGTTGGATATCTTGGAAAGTATGAATGGGAGCTATTTCAAAATTGGCACACGTACAGATCATAATATTTCAGTTTAATTTCCAGGAGGCCAAACATGGCAGTGTTGCCAAAATGATTATAAGCCTCCTGATAGGTCCAATTTTTAAATGCATATAACTTCTGCACTATCAATTGGAATTCAACCAAATTTCGTATGTTGTATGTGTACATAACCAGATATGACTGAGCGTATTCTTAAGACCTACCAGGGCTGCCAACTGTTAATAAATGCTCCTAATTTATTTTATCCAAATACCAATATATCAGAAAGTATGCAAGCCGACAGCTTTAAACTATGCACACGTATAGTACCTGACATTCTATATTAATTTGGAGTAACTTATATACGTCAGTGCTACCAACATGATTCTAAGCCTGCTGACAGGTCCAACTTTAAATACATGTAACTTCCATACTATCATTTGGATTTCAACCAAATTTCGTATGTGCTATGTGTACCATAACAGATATGACTGTGCGTATTCTAAGGATCAACCAGGGCTGCCAACTGTTAATATGTGCTGTCCATATTTTTGTTACCCTAATATCAATATATCAGAAAGTATGCAAGCCAATAGCTCTAAACTTTGCACACGTATAGTATCTGGCATTCTAGACGAATTTGGAGTAACTAATATACGTCAGTGCTGCCAACATGATTCTAATCCTGCTGATAGGTCCAATTTTAAAATGCATGTAACTTCTATACTAACTAATGGATTTCATTCAAAATTGGCACAACAATAGATCATATTATTTCAGATTATTTCTGACCAATACATGCATGACAATGTTGCCAACATGATTTTACGCGCGCTGTTAGATCCAATGTTTAACTGCATGTAACGTCCATGCTATTCATTGGACTTCAACCAAATTTTGTATTTTGTACCTTAAGAGATGGAACTAAGAATATATTCAGTCATCAGGGCTGCCAACTGTAGTGCTCTATTAGGATACATTATGCCAGGTATACAGTATTTCGAACTAATTGGAAATTTCGATATTAGCAACTTAATTTCGTCATTATTCTAGATAGGTTCATATTCTGTAGAATAATCATTGGCATGAAAAGTAGGCTGTATAGTTCTTCACGGAACTTCTTGTTGCAAAATGTGAAAAGTAGGCTAAAAATCAGAAAAAATACAGTGGCATGACTCACTCGCGTCAGCCAAAATGTGGTTACCAGATACAATCCCTGTATAACCCAGGAAGGACGACACTTCCAGCAACTTTTATAAGGTAATATTTCATAGAGGATTGTACACACCCTTAGAGCAGGGGGCCACGGCTCGCTACAAGCTCGGTCAAGGCCACCACACTAGCAGATAACAAACCCGCCGCTTGGCGTTCTTACTTTATATGAAAGACCCTGTATAATTGTAGGGAAGAGTTTGATATTCCGCAGTAGTTTCTGCTGTGTTACCCCACCGCAAGAGACGAGCTCATCTCACCAGTAGTTTTGAGTCAAATATTTAATTCCCCTTGGCTATGAATTTCAAAATGTGGACATTTGAAGCCATTCCTTTTTCAGTGTTGCCTATACAAATTGTCTTTTGCTGCTTTTCAGTCTGTCAACACGATTGTGCCCAATGAATTGGGCGGAGAACAAGTTATAAATATGTAAACACACTCCTAAAAAAATACATATACCGTACATGTTATCACACTTAAAATTTAACTCAAAACCTTTTTCATTTCATAATTTACTCATTTATACACTTTATTTTTCAGTCCTTGCCATTGATTTTCCCCCTCCATCTTTCTAAATTGTCAGTATGTCCACCAGTTATTTCGATTCATGAATGTTTACAAACCATAACTATCGCTGTCGGTTAATCTAGATTTATAAATGTTGGTTTATTAAAATAAAACAAAAAATATATATTTTTCGTTAAAAATCTTGAAGTTGGTCAGCAACCAACAAATAAATTCTTGGAAACTCCACATCTTGCCCTCATGTGCATAATTAACTAACTTCCGTTTGGCTCCTGGGAACCTCTGACAGTTCCAAATAACGTGCTCTGTTACAAATATTCTTTAGAAAGGGAGGCAGTAGTTATGCTCGCTTAGTCGCAAGCTATCAGTTGACCGACTATAGAGCATTAAATATCGGTTTTATTTCTTGTTTGTTTTCTTCCTATATGAACCCATTAAGGACGGGTAACCATAGAAAGTCAGGCAGATGCCCCCTTTTTTTTAGCGTATGACTTTTAGTGCCGGGAGTGTCCGAGGACATGTTCGGCTGCCAGTTTTGTAGCTGCTTCGAGACGGACACCCAATGGGTGAGCTACAAGTACCGTTGGGGAGGAAAGTTTGGATGTAAGGACGAGGAGTTGGAAGGTAGCGACTGTGGCCTATAGTTAGGGACCAACCCCGGCATTTGCCTGGAAGGAAGATGGGAAACCACAGAAGACCATCTTCAAGCTTGCCGGCGGGGCGATTCGAACCTCATCGCCTCCCGGATGTGAGCGACTGCCAGCAGTCATGCCGTAACGACCACGGCTAACTCACCCGCCCCTTAAAACAACAATAACTAACTAAAAGTCAGGCAGCAACGGCTCGTCCAAATGCGCCTCGAGGTTCAACGCCTGTATGATACAATAAGCAACGTTTAAGGTCAATTTACTGACCGAGGTTTCGTGATATTATGCTTGGTCAAATCAAGGCCAATATACAGTATCTAGTCTAAGGACTATCACTGTAAACAACTGTTTGGAGGAGGCACTGACGCTTGTCAGAAGTTTGTTGTTGCTTCTTTTAAGAGGCTTTGTGATCGTGGTCATGTAACCTTAAGTACTTCGGTGTGTGTAGAATTTTTCTGATAACCTGTGTCACTGTGATGTCTGTACTTAGTGTGTGTATTTGTAATTGAGGTAGGATTTGGGTAGGAAGCGGCCGTGGCCTTCAGTTACGTACCATCCCGGCCTTGCCTTGAGTAGAAGTCGGAAACCATGGAAGAGCACCTCCAGGACGGTTAAGGTAGGAATCGAACCCACCTCTTCTCAGTTTTGCCTCACGAGGCTGAGTGTACGCCATTCCAGCCCTCAAATCAGAATTACATTTCTTAGCAGAGCCGGGAATCGAACCCGGGCCTCCGCGGTGACAGCCAAGAATGCTAGCCACTACTGTCAGTACTTTTACAGGCAAGTTACCACCTCCTTCCGAGATAATATCCGGAACAGCGGTGTCTCTAAACGCCTCAAAGAAACTCCTACCTTAAGGAATATTTTCATCCCGATTAAAGTGCTAACGCGATAAGACGTGAGGCACAGGCGCAAGCTAGGACCACCATGAAGTGCGTGCGTGTTGGTCGTCAATATCTAACAGATGACGCTCAGACAGAATGTTACTGCGGGCCACGGAACGAACACCAGATGGCAAAGCTACTGCGCCCACATACGTGTATTCACTGGATAAATTAATTACGTCAAGGGAGTATCAATGCCAGGAGCCCGCGGTCAACATGACAAAAAAAAATCAAACAACAGTCGACTTCTTCTGTTAACGAGGGAAAGGAAAAATTAAAAATAACTCTACATCCAATCAAGGTTGATGAGTTGGCGTAATATCCACCCCTTTCCTAAATAAATACAACTTCTGAGCGTAGGAGGGTGGCCGTTCTAGAACTTATTTCCCCCGACCTAGCGTTGGGATTCGAACTTAAAACAATAACTTTCAACACATACTTACGCTTAGGAGGAGATGGTTAGATTCAGTGTTCAGCGATTACAATGTGACAGGTGTGTGAGCAGAGGAGACTGAAATACGTGATCATGTGATTACGGAGGTCCCTCGTTCGAACACAGAGGCGTACTAGACTGGGCGCACATAGGCGTCAATCACCCTGTAATATTACTGAAGTGCCATGCAAAAGCGTCACTCGAGTATCTCGATTCGCTAGAGTTGCATTTCTGACTTCTTCTGAACTTTATCGAAGTAGATAATATCCTTTATTTTTACTATAATCAAAGAACACATTTTTAAGTCAACAGTAGGGGCAGATGACCTCGCTATTCCTCTCCTTAAAACAACAAATCAATAAGAGTCAGCCGTGTAAAATCACCAAGGATTAACTTGAACAATAAACTAGAGCATAGGCCTTTTAACCTTAGCACTGAACAGAAACTTGAAAATGTATGCAACTTTTTATCACACGATTTTAATCCACGGGATCGCCTTTTTTTTTCGGGGAGTTTGAAAAACCGGACGTGTCTTCTCAAATGAAAACTCTCATGCGAATTAGCCAGGAATCGAACCCGATAAACCTTGATAGGTGGCTAGCAGTCATACCGCAGTATCATCACGCCCTCAGCACTGAGCGGCTTCTGCTTCTCAATTCACAATGCCTCGACCTACGCAACAACGGAAAAACCTCTTGAAGCCACACATCCAGTTGCTCTGGGGAAAAACACGAAAAAACGATGCTCCGTGACGATCGCATCACTTAATTTGCAAGAGAGGTGGTAAAACAGGGTGAGTTTTAGTGTCTTCAAAATATAGGCTACAACTGATAATCCAGAATCTAAACAACAAACACTATGCATGGTATGAACTGGAATATCTTGCGTACCTAAACGTCCTCGTTGATTTTTAATACGAAAGAAGGCCAGTAAAATTACACACTTTCCTCAATCAAACGATATCACCTATAAAATATAAATAAGGACAATTGGGCCCTCATTTCCTTTATCAAACCCTTAATGCACGAAGACTATAAAAATGACACCACAAGCAGGCTTTACTTACAAATTGTTTAGCATTAGGTATACTTTTATTCACATTGCCAAAATCTCTCCTAGGAATAGCGGCACCCTCAGTAATAGAAACTAACCCCAAATGGCATTATAGTTACTGCACACATAGGTATTAAATTATTTGAGAATACGTCTTGAAGCATCAAATAAAATATAGCCCTATGTGGTTTCTAGTTGGTATAAATTATCTTTAAAAAAATTATAAAAGTACTGTGTTGCTTTCAAGATTTAAAATCAAATTGAATACGTAATTTTTACACAGGAATATTAATCATACGACAAAACTAAATAGAAATGTTTTTCTAATATTTATGCTAGTATAAGTAGCGTTGGGTGTGCTTCTTGAGATGTACTCAACCAAGATGCCTCCCTCCGGGCGCCCATGGCTCCCATCAGTGCTGGATTACCCATTTTAGGCCCGACTAGGCCCAGGCCTATGGCCCCCAATTATCTGGGGCCCCCAAAATGTTATTCCGAAGATTTAGAAAAAAAAATATCCAGGACTGAGACAGTTTCAGCATTATATTAAATTACAATGTCCTTTAAAAACTGAGTTCACTCTTTCTGAACTTTACGAAATTCTTATTCGAGACAAGCTTGAGTCTGTTTTCCCGAACGTAGAAATTGCTTTTCGCATTTTCCTGACCCTCATGATAAAGAATTGTGCTCGTTTTCAAAATTGAAACGAATCAAAAGTGCACAAAGAAGTATCATGTCACAAGAACGATTAGACATGCTAAGTTTAATGTATATCGAGTCAGATGTTCTGCGGGAAATTGATGTTGATGACATTGTAGAAGATTTCATTAAAAAAAAAAAAAAAAAATGTTTACATTTTACAGAAGTAAAAACATAGTATGATTTGTTAAATTGTTCATCAAATCATCTGAAATGTTTTCAAATAATGATGATCGTTTCAATTGAAATGTATATATTATTTAATTTAAAAAAAGAGTAGTGTTCATATTGAGAAAGAAACTCTTATATATACTTTATTAAATATACAGGTGCTAAAAAATAAAAAAATATTTGAAAAAAATAAAGGGGCCCCAAAAATCTCAGGGACTTGGGCCTCATTTTACCTTAATCCGGCACTGGCTCCCATAGACAGGAAGTACTGAAAGAGTAATCGTTACAGGTAACTCCATCACGTGTAATTCGTTACTACTCTACTCTGATTAAACCCACGCTATTATCTTGATGAGTTCAAATTAATTTGCAACACCCGTAATCTCCATACGGCTCCCTGCGGTTTTACCGGTGTAGCCGATGAAGACAATTGAGTGCTTACAATCAGTTTACTGAGAGAAAAATCTTATCTTACCGCTGTTGAAACTAATCTGCGACATAATCATTGATTAGCTAATGCAGAACCGAGCGAGAGACGATTTGCCTGTCAACAAGCGGGCGGGTTTTAGACGACTTTGCGCTCCATCAACACTGCTCTTCCATTACGAGTTACCTAATTAATTCGCGCGCCGTGCAGCGTTCTCTCAAGCCTTTCACATAAGCGTAGATGTCTATGCTTTTTCTAATTAAGCTTTCATTGAAATCAAACACCGCTAATGTAAAATGTTTCCAAAGGGTTGGTCCTCGAACTTTTGACTGACTCCTCTTAGGGAGAGCTCGAGGTTGCGAAAATTCCGAGAGCAACAGTGACTGTATTTCTGCTGCTGGTGTCCGATGTTAACCGTTTTCAAACTTGACGCTTCGAATAGCCTATACGCATATTGCAAAATCCCCGTTTTGTATATCATGACTACAGTAGGTGTAGAGCTACGGTTAAAACATTGCGAAGTATGCGCTTAAAATAGGCATAAAAATGTCTAATAATAATAATAATAATAATAATAACCAATCCCCGTGACACTACAGACCATGGGCGTAGGCCTACCAAGCGACCGCTGCCTATAATAGCCATTGGACCTGCAGATTATGGGATAAAGCGTGGTCAGAGCGTCGGCTCCCCTCGGCCGTTAATCTCGGTCTCCGTGATCGGGGCGCTGCCTCACTGTCAGACAGCTACTCAATTGTCCTCTCGAGGCTGAGTGCACCCCGTTCCAGCCCTCACGTCTGTTTCTAAAATCCCTGACGGAGCCGGGAATCGAACCCGTGGTCTCCGGGTGCGAGGCAGACACGCTACCCCAACTAATATCCCATTAATATATTAAAGTAAAATGGTGTCTTTCTGTTATTTTTTGGTGCAAAAACAACTCAACCGATTTACCTGAAATTTTGCATGAACATAGTTTAAATACCAGGAAAAACATAGAACTATTGCCATTTCGAAATGTTTCACCATTTCAATATGGTGGCAAAGGTTAAGTTTCATTTTAGTAGCAGGTACTGTCGCGTCCCGCCTAACATGTAGCCTATCGATGGCAGGTTGTATATATTCACACTTGCCCAAGCCTTTCGCCACTAAATTTTCGCTTTCGATTGAAGAGTTTATTTAATCAGGTTGGAACAAAATTAAGATAATAATTGTATTCGTTTTACGTGCCCCTTAACTACTGCGGCTTTTAGAGATGCCGGGGTGCCGGAATTTTGCCCTGAAGTGGATCTTTAACGTGCTTTAACTGAAACGGCTCCCTCGCATTTGCGCGCCCTCAAATGCTAGCTGACTGCGCCATGATTCGATCCTGCAACAATGGGCACAGCAAGCGAGAACGTTACCGCTGAGCCACGCGGCCAGCCAAACATTTAAGACGTTGGATGTGTATGATGATGATGATGATGATGATGATGATGATGAATCATTTACGGTCTTTGCGACACCGTTGTCATGTAACCCCGTGTACTTGGGTGTGTGCATAGTAATTTGTCTTATAACCTGTGTTATTGTGGTGACTGTATTAGTGTGTGTATTTGTAAGCGATATACACACATCAAAAAAAGTTTTGCATCACCTCGGTTCCCAGATCTCCAGCATATAGACGTTGACTGTGTATATTGTATCCAAGATACAGTCCCTTTGACTGTTCATAGATGTCACTAAAACTGCTCAAAGATGTAAACAACCATGCATGAGCAGGGCCTATTAGACGGAGGGGGTACGACAGCCGATCAGTTCCAGTCATTCCACCAGGACGAAGGTACGCTGCTCATGTTGTCTGTAGTTCTACCATGCCTAGAAGGTCAATACCGCAGTTCGATCGCGTCCGCATTGTTACTTTGTGTCAAGAAGGGCTCTCAACAAGGGAAGTTTCCAGGCGTCTCAGAGTGAACCAAAGCGATGTTGTTCGGACACGGAGGAGGTACAGAGATACAGGAACTGTCGATGACAGGCCTCGCTCAGGCCGCCCAAGGGCTACTACTGTAGTGGATGACCGCTACTTACGGATTGCCGCTCGGAGGAACCCTGACAGCAATGCCACCATGTTGAATAATGCGTTTCGTTCAGCCACAGGACGTCGTGTTTCAACTCAAACTGTGCGCAATAGGCTGCATGATGCGCAACTTCACTCCCGACGTCCATGGCGAGGTCCAGCTTTGCAACCCCGACACCATGCAGCGCGGTACAGATGGGCCCAACAACATGCTGAATGGACCCCACGGAATTGGCATCTCGTTCTCTTCACCGATGAGTGTCGCATATGCCTTCAACCAGACAATCGTCGGAGACGTGTTTGGAGGCACCCTGGTCAGGCTGAACGTCTTAGACACACTGTCCAGCGAGTGCAGCAAGGTGGTGGTTCCCTGATGTTTTGGGGTGGCATTATGTGGGGCCGACGTACGCCACTGGTGGTCATGGAAGGCTCCGAAACGGCTTTACGATACCTGAATGACATCCTCCGACCCATAGTGCAACCATATCGGCAGAATATTGGAGAGGCATTTGTCTTCATGGACGACAATTCTCGACCTCATCGTGCACATCTTGTGAATGCGTTCCTTCAAGATAACGACATCGCTCGACTACAGTGGCCAGCATGTTCGCCAGACATGAACCCTATCGAACATGCCTGGGATATGTTGAAAAGGGCTGTTTATGGACGTCTTGACCCACCAACCACTCTGAGAGATTTACGCCGAATTGTCGTTGAGGAGTGGGACAATTTGGACCAACAGTGTCTTGATGAACTTGTGGATAGTATGCCACGGCGAATACAGGCATGCATCAATGCAAGAGGACGTGCTACTGGGTATTAGAGGTAGTGGTGTGTACTGCAATCTGGACCACAAATGCTGAAAGTCTAGCTGTATGATGGTACAACATGCAATGTGTGGGTCTCATGAGCAATAAAACGAGCAGAAATGTTGTTTGTGTTGATCTCTATTCCCTTTGTATTTAACGGTTCCGGAACTCTTGGAACCGAGGTGATGCAAAACTTTTTTTGATGTGTGTACATACATTTCAATCCGAAAAGGTATTTATTATCATAAGTACTTGAATTGCAGCGAATGGCTATAACAGGGCATTTCAATTCCACTCTCACTGACACACAGCGGTGAACGCTGGAACTTTATGGAGCGTTTCTAACCAATTAACCTACAAATTTTGGCTACACACTAAGAATTTTAGTCGTAGCTTCTTTTAAATACCATAAATCTATGACATGGGCCCACCGGCTTTACTGCTCGACTCTAAGCTGCGTGGACCTGAGAGGAATGTGCATCGCAGACTATTAGTAGTGGTGGTGACGAGTGATTAGGTTTCTCGGTCCTTGCGTAGTAACAGAAGCAAATACATTAGTCAGTGACTCAGTCACTCATTCCCAACTCCACACTGGTTTCATAAAAGACCCATGTTAGCAGTATTGGCATAGACGAGAATGTTAGGTAACACGGCGGGCTGTCGACAGGCTTCTCAATTCACGCCTGTTCCTACCCTGTCTCTGCTCTTCATCCCGCAAGTTCACAGAGCTTGGAACCGAGCAGTACTTCCCCTGCGAAGGAAGTCATGCTGAAGGATGTTAACGCATTTAAAAATCCGAGGACTTCGGTCAGGTTTGAACCCGCGATCTTGGGGGCATAGCAGTTCAGCATGCTACCGACAACGCCACCGAAGCCGTCATTTGGTATTTACGAGAGAAAAAAATGCTGAGTGAAACATATATATTGTTACGTGCCACCCCCTAGTGGCACTTTTGTTAACTGGATTACGGTGGGGGTACAAAGCACAACACCAATTACTGCTTAGAGAAATAATTAACTTTATTGTGGCCAGAAAATTACACTAATCAGCAAATACAAGCAATTAGGAGCCTTCTCCAGTTTCCTCAAGTCTCTTCCTTATGCGCTCTTGGCCCCTTTCACTTGCAACAGACCACAGAAGTTAATCCGTCCTAATGAGTCCGGTAGCCTTGGCAGAAGCTACCTGCCCCTCTTCCTCAGGTACAACAAATTCAGTTACTTACGAGCACTTGATGTACGCTGTTCACAAGCTGGGAGAAACAATGTCACAGGATTTCGTAACTCGCACAGCACTTCGTCACCACACTTCTGTCGCACAAGATAATCGCTCGCACTAGCTCGTAAAACACAACAACAGAAAACTCGGTCCCCTCACTGTTGAAGCCGCTTATATAGCAGGCTGGTGACTCAATAAATTCTAGAATCGTCCAGGACACACGGCTTCTCGACATTTCCTTCGCTGGTGGTGTCACGAAGATTCTGGACCATCCCTTTCACTTCGCAGTCCGTTGCGTAACGCGCATGCAATACACTGAGGGAGAGCAGTCCAGCCCTGGGGCAGTTTTGACTCATGCGGCGAGCGATGAAACGAACTCACAGCCGTAACAATATTTATTATTTTCTTTTAATCAGCACTGATATGTGAGTCAAATTATATCAGGAGTGAAAATGAGATATGAACATAAGATACATTATTATTGGGCCTATACCAAACTCTCATATTGGCGTAAATAAACTTTCAAACTGCTAATATTTAGCAGAAAAGCGAAGTGAAATGTGACTAAAACGTATGTAATCTTACTTTCACTACATGAGCAGTATTAGAGGCAAGGAGAACTGTGTTCTAAACTGTTAGTACAAAGTGAATACAATACGCACTGTACAATTTTACTTGACACGTATCTATCTATCTATCTATCTATCTATCTATCTATAACATAATAATAAGCTGGTTATTTGGTCGATGTGGTGTTGGTTCTCGTTCAGCTTCTGTCACAATTCACTGGCTGATCGCCCAAATAACCAGCTAAGTTATTTAATCCACAACCAAGTTAGAAAACGAACCATTTACTAACCATTAAGATGATCAAACAAGTAAACTTGAAGGCCATTAGCCACTATCATTACCAACACAAAAAATCACATAATACTGACAAACCTGACAAGTTGTGAAAGTTTACAGTAAACCTCTGTAACGATGGTGTACACGTCAGTTGGTGTAAACCACAAAAAGCAATTTTTTCAGGGGAGACAAAAAACTGTTTGCAATTCAGTACAGGCATTGATCAGTCTTAACCTAATTGTTGTTTATTAACATTCTAAAATGTGTATACGATTGTAGTTTTCTGGAATATATGGTGTGAGTTCAAGCAGTTTATTGAAAATAATTATTTTAATTTGAATTGTGAGGGTTACGCCAATTTGTATTTTGGCTTACATTAATTTTTATTAAACAATGTACTTCAAAATTAGGTAAAACAACAGTAATGGAAGAGAAACAAGATTAGTTATTCATTCATTTATGTTCTCAATCCGTAGATTGGTCGGCAGCAATCCTCCTCTTCCATTCTTCCCTGTCGCCAGTCAGTCTCTTCATGTCTCTGTATGAATGGACATTAACATCTGTTATGATCTGCTTGATTTATTGCAGTCTCGGTCGCCCTCTTCCCCTCTTGCCCCGAATTTTGCCGTCTAACACAGTTACCATAAAGTCATTGTGGCGATAGAGATGTCCTATCAGTTGGTCACGTCGTTTCCGTATTGTTTTGAAAACCGACAGTAGTGGCTACGCGGGCTAAAAGCGCTCCGTTAGGTCAAGGGGCCAAGCTCTCTGCTGACTCGGTAGATGCGTGGGTTCGAGCCCCACCGTCGGCTGTCCTTGAAATGGTTTTCCGTGGTTTCCCATTTTCTACACCAGGCAAATGCTGGGGCAGTACCTTCTGACAGGCCACGGCCGCTTCCTTCCACATCCTTGCCCAGTTTCATTCATCTTCATCCATTCCATCTCTCATCCCGACGCGCAGGTCGCCCACGGGCGTCGACTAGAAAGACCTGCACTCGGCCTCTCAGGAGGCTACACGACAAAAAAAAAATTGTTTTGAAAAATGCTCTCTTTTCATTAGTTATTAAAAGTTACAAATTTGAAGTAAAACAAGAGCCATGTAAGACGAAACAACACACTCAACACCTTACAAGGGAAGTATCAGGTAAGACAGGTCGAAACCTATCTTGAAACTTTGTGAACGCAATCGTTGTACTTTTTTTTTTTTTTTTTTAGCGTATGGCTTTTAGTGCCGGGAGTGTCCGAGGACATGTTCGGCTCGCCAGTTTTTTGTAGCTGCTTCGAGACGGACACCCAATGGGTGAGCTACAAGTACCGTTGGGGAGGAAGTTGGAAGGGAGGATCGAGGAGTTGGAAGGTAGCGGCTGTGGCCTATAGTTAAGGACCAACCCCGGCATTTGCCTGGAAGGAAGATGGGAAACCACAGAAGACCATCTTCAAGGTTGCCGGTGGGGGGATTCGAACCTCCTCGCCTCCCGGATGTGAGCGACTGCCAACAGTCATGCCGCAACGAACTCGGCTAACTCACCCGGTATCGTTGTACTATAAGAGGACAACGTGCAGAAAATCAACCTCCAGATTGAACTGCAAGGCTCCGAAATCATGTGTCGAATCTCTTATATGAATTAATGGGAGGTAGCGAGTACCGTACATGTTGGAATGGATAGCCCTGACCACCCAAGCACTCAAAGCCGGTGGGAAGCAGCCGCACGCTCCAGTCAGCATATACGCCCCGCCCCGCCTTGCTACTACTCCGAGTGCCACAGGGATGTCCAGCTCCTCCAGCCACTATGCCTGCGTACCAGGATGTCAGGTACGATTTCGGAGCCTTGCAGTACAATCTGGCAGCTGATTTTTCGCACGTTGTCCTCTCATAGTACAACGATTGCGTCCATAAAGTATCAAGATAAACTACCTGTCTTACCTGATATTTTCTAGGGGCAGATGACCTCGTAGTTCCACCCCTCAAAACAACAATAACTAACTATTACCTGATATTTCCCTTGTAAGTAAGTTGATCGTCTCTGGAAATTCATCCGGTAGAGAATGAGTAGGAGACATCTCTAGTTATTCATTATGATACCTCACAGAGATTACTTTACAGGACACAAGCTTTACCAGGTAATTGTGCTTCAGTTTGAATTGTTAACGCATTTAAGTGAAAGAATCAAGCTCTTCTTAGTGTGCATGTTCCTTATAGATCCAAAAATCACCATTTTCTCTCATCAACCTCAGGATAACGTGAGTATTTCAGTTTTATGACTGGTGAATATTAAAAAAAAAAACCTTCTTAATCAATTGAAATATTATCTTTTCACCATTTGTAACAGTTTGTCAGCTTTGGTAGGATATTCTCTCGAACTGAGGGTTACGACTAGTTACTTACTCCAAGTGACCTGCTCACCTTTCGCCATGAGTAGGGTTACATCTATATGGCCACTTCTTAATTTCAAATTGAAGGGAGTTGTCGAGGGTTACGCCAATTTGCAAGTTTGTGTGCTACAGTGCTAACTATTTGATTCAAACATAACCTTAATTTGGGAATTTGAGAGGGTTACGCCAATTGGCCTGTACACCATCGATATCTTAACCCACATATTCGTAGATTAATAGTCCGCGTGTAAAGAATCCGATGATCGCTCAACAATCGTAACTAGTCATCCAAGTGTATTAATTAATCGCACGTAATGTTTTTCAGGTTAAGGGAATAACACCCGTTACAATTTGGGTACAAGCGAATTGACTGATTGAAAAGTATTACATTTCGTACATTACATTCAATTGATATTCACACGTCCCTGGAATCGGTATTTAGATTGGAACTACGGAAAGGGAATAAAGTTATATTTCCATTGAACTCAAGTGGCAGGCTGATATTTTGTTGTCAGATATAAGGAACGACCTTCACTCCACTCTCACCGCAAGCTTGAAAAGCTAATTCTTTAATTACAGCGCCAGTAATTGTATGGAATGGAGTGCGTTCAAGGCGAACGACTTGAGACACTTACGAACAGCATGTACTAAGTTTATGTTTCCCTCGAACAAGTAGACGGCCAGATCGATGTTTCATCTACAAATGATAAGAAAGCATGTCGACAATAAGCGGATACATGATGAGGATTTGTATCATACAGGCTCTAGATCAGGCTCGCCCATACACTTTGTTAGCGTGAAGAGCCCTTGTTCGCGTATTAGGTTCTTCAGCTACCTGCACACTTCCTTCTTTCCCCTCTGTACTTCGCCTCAACGGAAAAGTGAGCTAGTTAGAAAATACCGGCTCGGCTGGGTAGGACACGTGGCTTCTATCTCGTACGCAAGCAACACACTCCGTCCACTTAAATTTTAGTACAGCGTTGCCATATGTGCCCTACATCATGTACACAAAATGTTAGCATTGATATTACTTTTAACCTGCCTGGAACAGCATCGTTTTATGGAAGCAAATTGTTTCTATCATCTCAAGGTGAAAATAAATCGATACAATATATGTACCGGCTTATTTTACAAAAGAGTCCTTTTATATGGAAAATAAAAAAGAACCAATGCTTTTCCATCACGACCAGACGATCGACCTCTGCCACGTATGCGAGCAGTGTGGTGTATACTGTGAATGCTGCAACACATTTCTTACACATAGATTCTTGAGATACGGTGACGGATTCAAGCTGACTTCATGTTATGGTTCCAGCGAATACTTCTGCCAACACCCTTAAACGGCCAGCAAAAGATGTCATATTATTATAAAGGAATTCTATGTAAAAGAAAATAATTTTATAAATGCGTACAGTGAAGCCTAGTTATCCTGGGCAGTTAGCATTACTATGTTCTACACAAATATATGAAATAAAATACGCACACGTTCACTTCACGACATTAAACAATTAGAGGGGGGGATAAGTTTCGTTCCTCACGTCAACATCTTCAGATCAGGTTAATTAATATGTGTAATTGTATATACAAGATAACAAGTTAGAATTATTCAAGTATTACTAATTTGTCAATGGTAAAATTATTTACGACATTATTGACATACATTCGTGGCCTGCAGTCTGGGAATTTGCGATTAGCCTATTATTACTGTTAGTTTGAAAAGTCATGGGTTCAAGTCGGAACGCAGCGGATGTTTTTATTATCTAACCTTTCATCTAAATAGCTTTTAAAATACAAGACATAATAGTCAAAGGCCATCATTATTAAATAATAACAATGTTATAAGTTTAATATCCCTTTTAATTTTTGTAACTTAGGAGAGGCTAACGTGCTGGAATATTGTTCTGGAGGGGTTGAATTTAAAACACATTTAAATGGAGTAGGAGTGATCCGGGATCGAACCCAAAATCTCGGTTCCTTATTATATATGAATTGCAGCGTACAGTAGTTCCAACTTTGGCTACCAGATGCTATTGTCACTAACACCTAGCGGCGAACGTTGGAACTTCATAGAGCGTACCTATCTAGCCAAATATAACCTACAAATTTTCCTACACTCTACCAATTGCGGTGGTAGGTTATTTTACGTGCCATAAATGTGTGACATGGGCCCGTCGGATTTACTTCCCCACCGAAGGAAGGCATAGCCTACTTTAGGATTTTAACGCTCTTAAAAATCCGACGACTTCGGCCGGGTTTGAACCCGCGCTCTTGGGCATAGCAGTTCATCATGCTACCGACTCGGTTTATGAAGGTGAACAACACCTTACCGACTGCGTCACGCAACTCAACGATAACTGATTTCCTGATAACTTACAATGAAACCCAATGAACTGCAAGTGTCTATTCTGATTGAGATGTGATTGCGGGATTATTGCACTAATGAATCATTACGTACTCGGATATTTGGCTTAATTATGTGGTAATTGGGGCGTAGCTATTGTGTCGAACTGTACACGCAGCAATGGAAAATCAATCAAATGAATGTAATATTATCTTGAAAGATTTAGCTTTTGTGATCACTAAAAAGTAGTATTTCAACTTTATAACCAACTTATTTAGTGTAACCGACCACCTCGGGGTGTAGTGGCTAGCATTTTTGGCTGTCGCCCCAGAGGTCCGGGTTAGATCCCCGACCCTACCAAGAAAGAGGGCTGGAAAGGGGTACACTCAGCCCGTGAGACAAAACTGAGAAAAGGTAGGTTCGATTCCTACCTCAGCCATCCTGGAAGTGGTTTTCCGTAGTTTCCCATGTCTGCTCCAGGCAAAATGCCGGGATGGTTCCTATCGTAAGGCCACAACCGCCTCCTTCCCAATCCACATCAGAATTGCAAATACACTACAGACACCACAATAACATAATTATCAGGCAAAATCAACACGGGGCTAAATGACACACGATGTCTAAGCCCCTCAAATGAAATGACAACAGCGTTTAATGAAACCATAATTCACGGTAAAGATGTGTGGGTAGAACATGCGTGACAACTGCTGTAATTGTCTTGTCTGTAAAAGTACGTGCGTGTAATTGGTGGTAGGACTTGGAAGGGGGCTGTGGCCGTAAGTTAAGATAAGAGGGAAGTCAAGAAAAAATAATGTTACGGCTGTGAGTTTGTTTCGTCACCTCGCCGCGTGAGTCACAGCTGCACCGAGCTATGCTCTGCCTCTGTGTGTTACCTGCGCCTTACGCAACGGGCTACGAAGACAAAGGGATGGTCCAGACTATTCGTGAACCAGCTAGTGATGGAAATCTCGAGAAGCCGTGAATCCTGGACGATTCTAGAAGCATTCATTGAGTCACCAGCCTGCTATATAAGCGGCCTCATCAGCGAGGGAGGGACAGTGTTTTTGAGCTAGTGCGTGCTTTTACCTGAGCGACAGTAGTGTGGCGACGCGACGTGCGAAGTTGCGAAACCCTAGTGAGGCTGATTCTCCAGACAGTGAGGCAGCGTGAATCATACGGAGGGACTGAGTTTTGAGGAGTGTGTACTTACCTAGTGCGACAGAGATATTGTGGTGAATTGCGAAACGCAGGGGGCTGTTCCCTAGCCAGCGGACAGCGAAGCAGTGTGCAGTGGTGAGTGACTGGCTATCGTAAATAACTGAAGTTTGTGTACAAGGCAGAGTTGCAGGTATTAATAGCGAGGACAGTAGTGTGAACGTAGGCTAAGTGTGGAAGCTATAGTGACTAGTAGTGTCTTATGAAGGGAGATTCAGTGCTTATTGTGTGATGTATTTTTCCTGGTCTGCAATAAAGCTAATATTTCGTTAAACAATTGTGTTGTGCTTTCACCCACCGTAATCCAGTTAACGAAAGTGCCACAAGGGGTGGCACGTAACAATAATAATAATGTTATATGATTTACGTCCGTTTTAACTACTGCGGCGTTTAGAGACGCCGGGGTGCCAGAAGTTTGTCCCAAAGGGGATCTTTAACGTTCCAGTAAATCTACTGACACGGCTCCCTCGCATTTACGCACCCACAAATGCCAGCTGACTGCACCAGGATCCAATCCTGCAACCTTGGGATCAACAAGCGAGATCATTACCGCTGAGCCACGCGGCAAGCTTCACGAAAAAAACAAGAAGTTCCGTGAAGAACTATACAGCCTACTTTTCATGCCAATGATTATTCTACAGAATATGAACCTATCTAGAATAATGACGAAATTAAGTTGCTAATATCGAAATTTCCAATTAGTTCGAAATACTGTATACCTGGCATAATGTATCCTAATAGAGCACTACAGTTGGCAGCCCTGATGACTGAATATATTCTTAGTTCCGTCTCTTAAGGTACTAAATACAAAATTTGGTTGAAGTCCAATGAATAGCATGGACGTTACATGCAGTTAAACATTGGATCTAACAGCGCGCGTAAAATCATGTTGGCAACAATGTCATGCATGTATTGGTCAGAAATAATCTGAAATAATATGATCTATTGTTGTGCCAATTTTGAATGAAATCCATTAGTTAGTATAGAAGTTACATGCATTTTAAAATTGGACCTATCAGCAGGCTTAGAATGATGTTGGCAGCACTGACGTATATTAGTTACTCCAAATTCGTCTAGAATGCCAGGTACTATACGTGTGCAAAGTTTAGAGCTATTGGCTTGCATACTTTCTGATATATTGATATTAGGGTAACAAAAATAGAGACAGTATTTATTAACAGTTGGCAGCCCTGGTTGCTCCTTAGAATACGCATAGTCATATCTTTTATGGTACACATAGCACATACGAAATTTGGTTGAAATCCAAATGATAGTATGGAAGTTACATGTATTTAAAGTGGGACCTGTCAGCAGGCTTAGAATCATGTTGGTAGCACTGACGTATATAAGTTAATCCAAATTAATATAGAATGTCAGGTACTATACGTGTGCATAGTTTAAAGCTGTCGGCTTGCATACTTTCTGATATATTGGTATTTGGATAAAATAAATTAGGAGCATTTATTAACAAAAAAGGAAGCTTGTAGTTTAACGTGACCGTTAATCTTGAGATCATGAGCCACGGGACCTCCTTTTTACGTGGAATCCGAACCACAGGACATGGCATTTCACTTCGAAAATCTCACATGCATTGACCGGGAATCGAACCCGGACCGCCTTGGTGAGAGGCATACAGCTAGACCGCTGAGCCACCACGCCCCCCCATTTATTAACAGTTGGCAGCCCTGGTAGGTCTTAAGAATACGCTCAGTCATATCTGGTTATGTACACATACAACATACGAAATTTGGTTGAATTCCACTTGATAGTGTAGAAGTTATATGCATTTAAAAATTGGACCTATCAGGAGGCTTATAATCATTTTGGCAACACTGCCATGTATGGCCTCCTGGAAATTAAACTGAAATATTATGGTCTGTACGTGTGCCAATTTTGAAATAGCTCCCATTCATACTTTCCAAGATATCTAACATGGAGCTCAAATTTCAATTGCGATTTTTCAGCAGTTGGTAGCACTGACATCATTTTCAAATATGGCCGTGAGATATTCAGGTATAGATCTTTACTCCTACCAAATTTTGTTTCGATTGCTGCTGCCGTTTAGGAGTTGATAGGGGGGGACACACACACAGCCAGACAGACAGACAGAAGGACAGACAGACAGACAGACAGACAGACAGACAGACAGACATTTGCCCGATCTCATAAGTCTACTTTTTCCTCATTTTTGCAAAATGTGAAAAGTAGGCTAAAAACCACACTTGTAGGATGATTTAAGTGGGAATTTGAACCTACCTCTCCTTCGCTATCCTCGCGAGGCCGAAGCTGAGTTGCAGCCTTCAGACGATTATTCAATTTCTTTCTAGAGCAGAGAACTATTACCTCAGGAATTCCAGTTCACACCACTAGTCACCACATGACAAGGCGATAGGTATACTAAAACCAGTGTTGACTGCACTTAAAAGCAGATACTCTACTATCCTTCTACAAGCCAGTGAAGTACCAAATATGGGTAGTTTTAGAGCAGGTCTTTAAATTCTTTTTCTGATCGCAGGTGATTCATCAGAGCTTGACGTCACGCATGCTTCACCTTGTCAATTGAGAGTTTAAGTAGCGACCGGCATACATTATTGATTGCAAAATACGTACTTACAATCGACTTTGCAAACTTTCAGAGCACGTAGTAGTCGCTGCGTTCACTTGATTGGGCGTTCGTTTCTGACCTTATCTCTCTCACTCCTGCGTTCCCCAGGGATATTCAAACCTTCCAAATAGGCTTCACGTTTCGGAAAACCACTGCATTAAAAAAAAATTGACGAGTATGCGCTACAGCGAAAGCCAATGTAATAATAACTGAACTAAGATTTTAAAAAATAGGAATTTGAATTTTAAAACCCCACAGGAACTATAAGAAATCACTTATGCATACGTAGAAAAGAATTTGAAATCTCAGATCCACCAACAATAGGATAAATAGATTCCAAACCTACCAATAACCCTAAAAAAACACAATAATGGGCTGCCTACTGTATTCACGTGCTACGTATTAAGATATCGGTAAAAAAAAAAGGTCCTGGGTTCAATTCCCAAATCTGCCAAGAAATTAATTACGGTCTGAGGGTTGGAACGGGGAATACTCAGCCTCGAAAGGTAAAACTGATAACTATTTCCACTTCGGCTATCCAAGAGGTGGTTTTCCGTGGTATTCTACATGTGCTCCAGGCAAATTCTGGAATAGTTCCTAAGCAGTCGTGGCTCGCGGTGTTGGAGTTAGTGAAGGCTGCAAATATTCTGAAACCGGACGTAGTTTGAAGCTTCGGAGTGGTGTAATTATTTTTAGCTAGGTGTAACTGACCAGCTTAGCTCAGCGCATTGTGGTAAATATTGGTATAATGCATTTCTTATACGACACGCATACGCGTTTGCTGGGGTTTTAAATGGGAAAAATATTTCAGTGGGAGGGAGTCCGGAATATACTTCTTTTTGACAAATAGACTGGTCCTATTATTAGCCTATTTTCATTTTATGAAAAAAAAATAGGCTTATGAGATCACCTTTTGTCCGTGTGTGTGCGTGCATGCGTATGTGTGTCTGTGTGTGTCTTCCGTA
This sequence comes from Meconema thalassinum, assembly GCA_946902985.2. Classification (NCBI taxonomy): domain Eukaryota; kingdom Metazoa; phylum Arthropoda; class Insecta; order Orthoptera; family Tettigoniidae; genus Meconema; species Meconema thalassinum. The sequence goes on from OX336391.1 coordinate 225,206,692, forward strand.
ATATCTTCTAAACGGCTGGAGAGATTTCAATGAAACTCAGTAAGGTCATAGTACTATTTTGGCCGACCCCGACCGCACCCTTTAAATTTTATTACGTCTCATCAATCCAACCTGGCGGCTGAGCGAAATATTTCACCGGCATTCTATATCGCCGAAAGTATTACCGATATCACCCTGAAATTTTGTACGGCAATAAAGGGCACTAAAAGAAGTTCGCCTATGGGACTTTCAAAAACCTGGTAACTGCAAAACCAACATGGCGGCCAAGCGAAGTTGAGACTTTTAAATAGAATTTTCTCGCGATTTAACCATCCTAACGCAATGAAACTTGGTACAGCAAATGTTTATACACAATGTAATGCACTGGCAGCTAATTTAGTTCAATTGTTCACATAACCTCAAGATGACGGCTGTGCGAAATATTTCACCGGCATTCTATATCTCTGAAACTATTACTAATATCTCCCTGAAATTTTTTGCGGTGATAAAGGGCACTATTGCAGGTTTATATATTTAAGTTTCAAAAACCTGTAACTTAGATCATAAATACAATAGATGGCTGATGACGTCACATTTGTGAAACCAACATCTCAATCAGCTGACTAAAGGGAACTGCCGGGAACTGCGGATAGTTTGGAGCACTGAAATACTACACGTGACGATAGAATTGGGCTATTCTGTTCTATTCATTACCGTACTAAGCCAGAATGGTGTATTACTGTGCAGCGTATGGATGTAAGGAGACGTTTAGGAAAAGATCGGGCATTTCTTTCCACAGGTAGTCCTAAATTAATTCATTGTAAAATAACCCTAAAATTCTTGACTTCACTACTTTCATTTCTTTACGTTTCCTCTTAACTCCGAGACATGAAAGAAAAATAATTTAATCCGTAAATTTATTACAAATTATTAAAATTTACTCTATCCCTTACTCCACTGAACAGGCATATGAAGCAAAATTAGGACCATCACAACATCAAATAGCCTTCCTTTTCAATCATGTTAAGTGTCAAATTGCGGATTATGCTACTGATGTGACGATGTAGTCTTCGATAATAAATACGCTGAGGTAATATTTGTCATCTTATTAAACGTATGGACAGTGCGTTTGGTTGAGGAAATTTTCAGATCCTTCTAGGATACATTGCAGCCCTAAATTAGTCAATTCGTAGGATTTCAAAGTTCTGGATTATTACTGCGAAGGTTCCTATGATTTGTGGAAAATGGAATTTAAAAGGAAACAGTTCATTGCTTGTAATGTTTTCCGTTGTAGCAAATGTAATGCATAGTTGTTAAAAAGCAACGCTTACTAAATCAATAGACTTCCTTATTTCCATTTGCCTATGTTTTGTTCACCTTCATAAAATACTGAAGTGGAAAGTAACGCTAAATAAGAGCTAATCGTACGATAACATTTTGTAAAGTAATGCACCGGTACTGAAATTAGCCAAAATACATTTTCTAATGATGACAAATAAATTAGGAAATGATGTAGTAATGGATTGAACTTGTTTGGAGCTCTCGGGCGTACAATTAAAAATGACCAGCTACACAAACACAATTCTCTTCAAAAAATCAGTAGGCCTAATTCAGAATTGGATTTGTTATTAATTATTTACAAGAGGGGATCTTGGATGTATGAGTATTACGGAACACGGCAGCCACTTTTTACACCAACACAATTCTGTTCAAAAATCAGTAGGCCTAATTCAGAATTGGATTTGTTATTAATTATTTACAAGAGGGGATTCTGGATGTATGAGTATTACGGAACACGACAGCCACTTTTAACACCAAATATGTTACATTCTTAACCTTTGCTACCTTCCGGTACGTAAAGAAACATGCGATGCTTTTCCCAATGTCGTATAAATTACGAAAATGTGTGTTTAAACCCTCATTAAAAATCATTTCCCCACCAACTCCTATCACCTTCCATTACGAGTTCCTCTGTTTTCCCTTCTGTCAGCTGATCCAGATGTTGATTTCACGTCACAGTTCAGGCGCAGTGTGGCAATGCGCACTCTATTGTATTTATGCTCGAAGACCTGTAATGTACAAAACAAACATGGCGGCCAAGCGAAGTTGAAACATTTTAATAGACTTTTTCGCGATTTAACCATCTGAGCGCTGTGCAATATGGTATATTAAATGTTTATACTTATTGTAATGCACTTGCATCTAATTTAGTTCAATCAACGAGCTAGAGAAAGGTATATAGAGAGGCAAGGAGCCGCGTAGCAGCGCTCTAGACGGAGGCAACCTGAGTTAAGGCGGCCATGATTCAGAACGACGTCTGACAAGAGCTTATTGCGATTATTCGGGCTGTGCAGGAACATGCGTTGAATGAAATTTATTTAAAAATACATAGACCATGCCGTCAGTGTGTTCGTCATTCAATTGTACGAATAGAAGTAATAAGACAACAGGAGTGTCGTATTTCAGGTAAGAAATGTCATCCAAATTCATAAATTAATGAGGTAGACTCTTTACGAAAGCGTGATGCAGCAGTTTCAGCTAGTGTGATATTTACATTTCAGATTCCCCTTGCAGAAGCAGGAACTAACATTTCCACTCTATATACATTTCTCTAGCTCGTTGGTGATGATGATGATAATTGTTGTTTTAAGGGGCCTAACGTCTAGGTTATCGGCCCCTAATGGTTTGGGTGATCGTGAAGATGAAAATGAAATGTAAACTATAACTAAAACTAACTACTAACTTATATACTAGAAGAAGAAACGGAAAACAAAAGGACAATAAGGCAAATAAAGGACAGGAGGAAAAGAAATGCCCTCAACCATCGGTGAATAAGGATTGAGGGACTTGGAAGGAAGGAGAGCCATGAAAGGCAGATAGGAAAGTAAAAGAGGAGAGGTTCCGCCCCAGAGGTATTGGATAAAAGGGGGAAAACCGGACCCAGGTCAGGAATCCCTCGGGGTCGCCAACTCCCGAACTCACCAGCCGTGAGCCCCTGAGGGTGTAGCAATATCCAGGGTGCACCAGAAGAGGTGGGGCTACATACACCCTGCCTCCTTGAGGGCCTTGAGCAGAAGGCAGGAGATAACAGGAAAAGAAAAAGAAGGCTGACCCCTCGCAGAAGGAGGGTATCAGAAAAGATGAGACAAGGGCCAATTAAGGCGGGAAAGGAAGAGACTCCCTAGGCCTCTGATACCCTAATACCGTCGGGGTCGGAAGAGAACAAGAGTTGACCAAGTGAGGTCGACAGGAAAGAAGACGGAGAGGAGCCCGGCACAAGTAAGTGGAAGCAATGCCGGACTCAGCTGGGGCCCCGTGGTCGCCCACCCACATCCCACTTGATGTGAGCCCCTGGGGGATAGCTCGTTGGTAACGATGCCTAATTCTCAAGAGGCTGCTCACGCCGTGCCTCCATTAGGGTCTTGTGCACAAGGCAGGAGATACAATGAAAAGATCAGGTCTGATCCCTCGAAAAATGAGGGTATCAGGAAAGATGAGACAAGGGCCAAATAAGACATGAATTTGAAAGACTCTCCAGATCTCGGATACCGTTAGTGCATGAAGAGAACAAGAGGTGACTGAGGAAGGTTGACGGGTGGATTTGCAAGCAATGCCAGTCTCAACTGAGGTCCCGTGGTCGCCAATCCACGTCCCACAATTTGTGAGCCCCTGGACGGGGTATGCATATGAACGATATGTATGTAGATTTTTTTCAGTACATAGCAGGAAGTGTCGTTCGCCAAGTGTCTAAAAAATTTACTTCTATTGAATGCCTAGAAGTGCTTTTATCGGGTCAAGATGTTCAGAAAGAAGGACTGATTAAAGAGAAAGACGTGAAAGATGTCCTTTTGAATCCATCAAATGATGTAGTTAAATTATGTAAAACAGCTGAGATTGTCATCAGGAATAATGACAGTATGTTGCGAAAGAACACGAAGAATCTCATGCTGAAGTTGCAGACAGATGTCTTTGCTATGCTGCCGGGTTATCTGTTTCAGAAATCTGACCATCTATTTACACACAGATTACCTACGTATTTACAGCTACTGAACCTGTGGAAACGTCTCACTATGCTTCACTCATCGAGCGAATTGTGAAACAGTATTATAAATGCAGGCTTCACCACTTCTGCAGAAATACAGCTCAATGTGAGAGAGGTCAACAAGTGCGTCAGTTGTACACAAAAATTATTATTCTTTTTAAAGGACAATGAAATCATGCAATGTACTGTGCATAAGCAACGTAGCGCATTGTCTTGTAAGATGATTGTGTTAGTTTTCGTTCAATGTACACATTAAATTGTTAGGTCTTGCGTAGGCCTAATCTTATATTACACCTCGTTAGTCACGCCTCTCCCTCCCTGACTCCCACCCTCTTGACAGTGTATATCATGGCGGCTGCCAGTTCAACCTGCTTCCAAAATGGCAGCGCCATTTCCACTCTATATACCTTTCTCTAGCTCGTAGAGTTCAATTGTTTACATAACCTCAAAAGGGCGGCTGGGCAAAATTTTAAAATTAAGTTTTTATTTATTGTGTCGTAATCATGCGATCGAAGTAAAGGTTTGAATTATGAAGCTGTGCAATAATTTTCCTTTAATGGTACATAACTCTATGGCCTATACATATAACAATCCAAAATGGCGACCATCCGAAATATTTAAACGGTTCTCAATATCTACCAATCTTTAACAGCAATCAAACTGAAATTTTTATGTTCGTAGAGGCTATGAACATACGTTCACACATAGGACTTTCAATAACCTGGTGGGCACAAATCCAACAAGGCGGGGACGCGAAGTAGGATATATTTAAATGGACGTTTCTCGCGATTTAACCATCCGAGTGCAGTGACACTTGGTACGGTAAATGCTTATACAAATATTAATCCACTGGCATCTAATTTATTTCAATTGTTTTCATAACCACAAGATGGCAGCTGTGCGAAATTTTAAAATCTCGTTTTTACTTCTTGTGTCCTAATCATGCGATTGAAGTTTGAATACTACACGTACACAATCATCTTCATGTAATAGTGCATAACTCTAAGACCTACATATATAAAAATCCAACATGGCAACCATCCGAAATATTAGACGGTTCTCAATATCTACGAATCTATTACAGCAATCAAACGGAAATTTTGTATGTTTATAGAGGCAATTAACATTTGTAGGATATATGAAAATAGGCTTTAGTTCTTCACGGAACTACTTGTTTTTATTTTATGAACCGATATATTTTTAGTTTTCTATTTAAACGAATTGACTACCTAGTTTCGTAATTCACAACTCTAATTTAACCTACTCCCCAACCTAAAGAGACCCGATCAGAGGAGACCTAATTCGCAGTTTTACTCTACTATACAACCGCAATTCACTTCCAAAACACTGCCAACTAGAGCTGTAAGAGACTTGCTCTGTAACATAATGCGAGAGTGAAGTAGAGCTTGAGGGATATACGGAAACAAATAAACACTCAAAGCATGGCCAGATTTCAAACTGAATACTTCCCTAAGTCTCGGTAGATGGTGCTACTACCCATGCCACATCATGGTGCTCTCTGTCGGAAATATTTTAATTACACTTCAAGGGATACCATTTGAGTTGTAAAAATTTGTGTTTTTTTCCCCTAAGAGTGTTTCTAGTAACTTGTCAATTAATGGTCTTTCGGAGAGTGGAAGAGGGATCAAGTTTCAAGAGGATGGGTTAACCTTTTTGAACAACTTTGAATGTATTCTACTAAATACAAATATCCTGTCGGGGTTGGCAAGCCTGGCGTAGGCTCTTATCGTGTGATCTTGGCCTCCAATATTTATGGAAGGAAGGAAGGAAGGAAGGAAGGAAGGAAGGAAGCTTTCAGTTTTACGTGACCGTTAATCATGAGATCATGAGCATGGGACCTCCTTTTTACGTGGAATCCGAACCACAGGATATGAAATTCAACTTCGAAAATCTCACATGCATTGACCGGGAATCCAGCTTGGTGATAGGACAACAGTTTGACCGCTGCGCCACCAAGCCCGTCATATTTATTATTGGGGGCTAAGGACTGAGCCGAATTACAATGGAAAGAATGGGGGCTTTCTTAGCTTTTGAAGATTTTCAGCATTTAGTTAGTTATTGTTGCATTAAAGGGCGGAACAAGGAGGGCATCTGCCCCTCTTAACAATTATAAAATTATACAAATTTAAATGAATTTAAGATTTAGAGGTGGAAGCCTTTATTCTATAAAATGCCAAAAAATATTGAACAAAAGATTAAATAGACAAAAACTAAAACACTGATAGTCAGTCTGAAAGACTAGACTTTATATCATTTTAAATGCTACAAATGCTGCGTGAACTCAAAGTCTGTTAGCAAAAAAGAAAAAAAAAGAAAGGAAAAAAAGCAATTGCAAACCAAGGTCAACGGAGGTAACTGGCTGGATGACGTCACGCTCACCGAAGCGCGCGGGGAAATGAAGAAGCTCAATCAGTACTATGACGTCACACACCTCAGTGCATTCTCGGTACATTTCGTCTCGTCACCGTAACGTAACGCCAGACCCCAGCGAAGTCGACATAATCATTTAAAATGATAAAACTAATAATTATAATAATATCAAATATTACGGAAAAAATCAGAAATTCAAATAAGAATAAGTTCTTTGAGTAAATATACACTTTGTTACTAATTTAAGGCGACGCCGACAATAACCACATAGTGAAACCAACCTTCCTGCATTGCATGCTCGATAAATGTGACTAAACCCATCCTTATTGCATCGAGGTGCACAGCTACAGTGATTTTATAATTGCTATACAAGTTACATAATTTTGCCGTTCCTTCCCACAAAGCTGGATTGAAATTGGTTGGGGGTGAAGTTCTCTAACCGCGCCTTCAACAAGCGGAATTAATTTTAAAATTCCCTGACGTATTACATTTCAAATGAATGTGACCTTGTTGCGAGAAATTCTCTAACAATGCTAATGGCTTTCAACTAGGTCCGTTCCTAGTTAACGGAGTTAGCACGGGACATGAAATACTGACCTCAATTCGTGTTCACGAAGCTTACAAAATAAACGGCGACTAAAATTAAATTAAGCACTAAAGTAGCCCGCGAGAAACAGTAATCGTATTATATAGGATTATGCATTTCACTTATAAGTAAAAACAAACTTAGGATAACTTTCTTAGTTTTAACGGAGTTATTTGCTAAAATGGGACAAAATTCTGAAAAAGACAGACTAGTAGAATCCCCTAGTAACAGGGCATCAAATGTATCACTCCGAAAGTAAGGGCCCATATTCTTCTTATGAGCAGTTGTTGTTCGAGACATCAGTCTTTTGATTGGTTTGATGCAGCTTTCCTTGGCCCCATATCCTAAGCTAATCGTTTCATCTCTACACAGCTACCACACCTTACATCCGAGGCAATCTGTTTAACGTATTCTAACCTTGGTCTACTCCTACAGTTCTTCCAGGGTGTCTTAGTAGGCTACTCATATGTGTCCTGCCAACCTATCTCTTCTCTTCAATAGCAGTCGCCAGAAACTTCTCTCCATTCCCATTCGTCTTAATACCTCTTCATTTGTCACTCCATCTACCCAGCAGTTCTTCATCATTCTTCTGTAACACCAAATTTCAAATGCTTCTACAGGGTCTTTCACTCAAAGTGCACTCCAGGTAGAACGTGCAGCTATAAAGGTCAGACGAGCTGCTGTCACAGCATATGTCATAATTAAGATAAGGAAGAAAGTGCTGTTGTACTGATGCTTCGGACTCTTGACCCTAAGCCCAGTGAGCTGCCTCTATGCGCCGCGCTGCCGGCCACACTTTTGAGTGAAAGAACCTCTTTTCTGCAGCGCCAACAGTCCAAGTTTCACTTCCACAGAGAGCGCTTTTCAGTCAGTCAACACGAATTGTGCCCAACACACTTTTTATGTACGTATTTGTACATAAAAAGTGTGTTGGCTTGTAGGGTAGGTAAATTTTTTGTTTCCCGTCTAATGTAATTGGTCACAATTCGTGTTGACCGACTGAAAAGCTTTTTTAAAATTAAATTAGGCAACACTGAAAAATGGCTTCTATCACTTCAACTTTCCTAGATTACCACGCTCCAGACAAGGACTTTCAAAAATGACTTTCTAATATCTAAATCGACTGTATATTGATGACAACCGATTTATTTTCTGTAGAAATGCTTTCCTTGCCTGAGCGAACTTACTTTTTTATATCCTCTTTGTTTCGTTCATCACTGGTTATTTTGCTTCCTAGGTAGTAAAAGTCTCCTGCTTCCTTTATCTTTTCACCTGTCAATTTGACGTCAATCGGGGTTTCTGATTTCTTTAGACTGCATTCCATAATTTTTGTTTTACATTTATTGATGATATTCATCATGAATTCCTTCCTCAAGACGGAGTCCATACCATTTAAAAACTCATTCAAATTCTCTGGTGAATCGACTAAGATAATGTCATCAGCAAATCTCAGAGTTTAGATTATTTTTCCTTGAATTTTTACTTCTACTTTACATTTTGCATTACTTAGAACTACCCGTACATACTCGTATATAATTTATAGATTAGTTTTACTGTAGGAGTGCCTTCTACTTGAATACGAAATTTGAAGCCATTCCCTCCAGTAGTTTTGACGCCAACCCAAAACAAAAAAATAACAGGCAATAATTAACCTGGGAGTGTATTTGGTCAATATACACCTCGACGGGATAAATGCAAAGTATTAGCCGAAAGTTCAAAATGTACAGAGAGTGTGCGTACTTTATATAGACCAAAGAGATTTGGGCAAAAGTAAACGAACAGCTGCAATTGAGAGCCTAAGTCAACACCGATGAGTTCATCTGTTTCGCTCGAAAGAGATTTCCATTCTAACAACTTCTTTTGCGAGCAGTCTGAGGATCTATTCATAAGCCCAGTGCACGACTGGCAAGCATTAGCACTTCAGCCGTGTAAAAGGCAGCCGAGCGAATAGTGGGCGAGTCTGCAAATACAACGCCCCACTGTTGGCAGAAAAACAGCTTCTTCATGCGGTGAAAGTACACTAGATAAAGACATCATTGTACGAAGGTTATCATTAATAATCTCTAAATTATACAGTAACGAGTTTGATGTTTATATTTCTCCTCAAAACGAGAGCGAGAGACTAATTTTTGTGTTGTGCACTATCTTCTTCTTTTCTATAAATAATGTAGCCATCTTCAGTGTCGGCCATAAATAAGTGGTAAGCAAGGCTTCGCCTCGTTCATTTGCCTGTATTAAGTTATTATTGCTAATAGAAATACCAATACCACCTATTTTAGTTGTAGTACTTTATTCTCTGCCGCCACTGCCATTGTCACAGAAAACGCTGGTGCGATCATTGTTCATATTCCGAGAGACGAGATTTGTTTGAATTGTTCTTCAGAAAATTCCAGTTGGAGGCCAGATTGATACATGGCCGCCTGCCAGTCGTCTGTTGTCATGGTAACCGTGACGTCAGTCCAGCATGCAGTGCGAGGTGACGAAGAGGAGTGAATGCCGAAGGCATTAGTAGGAGGCTAGAAAGTTTCAGTACCGCTCACGCTCAATCAGGCCTTAAAATCTTCACGGGAATCATGGAGATCGTTATTTTGCATTTGATTACGAAGCGACAGCCAAAGACCATCGGCAAGGCAATTGAAAAGTGCATAGTAAGCACGTGGAATGCTCATAATTTCCAACCCTATCAAGTGATTTTAAAGTCTACTAGTTTAAATCCGTCAAAACTTGACGGTCATTGGGAAAATGTTTACTGAAAGACTTTCTTATATGCATTATTTGTATGATTACAGAGAAAGATCGACTTTGCAACATATAACTGGCCAGGACTGAAAACTTGATGAGGCAAATAATGACCTACACAATCCAGAGTTCCCCCTTCAGCTTTATTGATTGTGATAAAGTCTGCCAAGCGATTGGAAATTTGTTCTCTAAAAAGAAAATGGAAGTGTTATCGGATGGTGTTAATCAAGTCGAAGGATTAGACCTTTCTGCCTAATATTATCTGCACTTATTATTTCCAAATCCAAGCAATTTTCATACATACTTCTTACAATAGGCACAATTTAGGAGTCCTTGGGAAATGTTCAGATTCCTAAGGAACATAACTATGGCTCGAAAATTTAGAGTAAGAATATGTGGAGGCAACTCACTTAATTCCAAGGAATTCAAGAATTCTGTAGGAAATTGATATAGCTGGCTTTCATCTTCATTATTTAATCTGTTAACGCTGGTGTATACTTTTGTTAACTTAGTGTTTTAAATATATACTAGCGGACCCGTGCGATGTTCATAAACCACACTTTCCCCAAAAGGTTTATAATGAGACACTTAAGGAGAAAGGTTGTTATGTTATTATTTCAACCAAATGATTATAGAACACAATTTACATTTCAGGATAAAGGAAAGACCTCAGAATGTTAATATGACATGAAACAGGCGTCACAGCGGCCCGTGGACAGCAATTGTGGAGCGTATTTTCCTACATCAACGGTGTTTGCAAATCGCACACTTTTTACAATTTTTTAAAGTAATTTTTTAAAGAAATTATAGATATTTATGAAATTATAGTGGAATAAGTCACTGATAATAAGTCTCTTTCATTTGAATGCTCATTTGTCACGATCGATCGCTTTTGAGCGCCGCAGGAGGGATGTATGCTACTGAAATAATATATATGATGATATGGCAACGTAAATCGCGCAGAATTCCTTAGTTTACGGGAATGCGAAGAGTAAAATATGTTTTGACAATGTAATAGCAAGAGAGAAAAATACGGGGGGAGTCGGAGGTGGGATTTGAACTCCTTCCATTGCGCGATGCATAAATTAAGAGTCTTCGACTCGACCTGCTGAGCTACCAAATCACTGGCAAGGGAGCGCAATATTTAGTTAAACAACATACACACTCAACAGTCAGTTTACATTTTTCAACATTTTCCGTCTTTTATAATTCTATTATAGTATATATCGTAGAAACATAAAAAACAATGTTCCCCTCCTTTATAATTCGTAGTCTATATATAACTATCAAATTAAAACGCGGTGGACTTCTACCGCCATGACTGTCATGAGGGAAGGAGATTGTGCGCATGCGTGAGTAGCACGATTCCTGAATTTTTGTTTATTAATTTAAAACTATTATGTAACATATTTGTTGAAAGACACTCTGAAAATCTACAGGCCTAGAGCTTTCGTCAGTTTGCTCAACGAAGTGAATCGGTTCTGCCGTTCTCTCAATCTAGCGGTAACAAAAAACAGCTAAGTGTTTTAGTAAGTTAGTTATTGTTGTTTTACGGGGCGGAACTACGTGGTATATAGATAGATTGTGTTGGTCCTATACATAAACAAAAGACTAGCGGCTTTTCCGTCAATATCATTAGAGGATCATCTAGTAACGTGGTCATAGTTCTGTTCCCAATAACATTATTGTTATTATTATTATTATATTATTCAATATTGCCGTGCTAAGGATGAAATTGATGCTCTGATGACCACCTCACGGTTCATCGAACCTCAGAAAGAAACTTAACTGCCTTGTAATATATTGTCCCCAAATATGCTTATAGCCTAAGCAATGCAGCACTACTGACGATCTTGGCGAGAAAGTTCGAGGGAGAGGGGTTTAAACTTTGGAGGTCATGGTACCACAGTGTTACGAATAGCAGCAGTAAGTTTAGTGTGGGGCAGATGACCTCGTAATTCCGCCCCTTAAAACAACAATAACTAATAAAACAAGTTTAGTGTGTGTAGTTGTCTGATAACCTGTATTTCTGTGATAACTGTAGTATTGTGTATGTTACGGTTTTAGGGACAGGGATGAGGTAGATGCCCCAGGACTTGAAGTAAGGTACTATCCCGGCATTTGCCTGGAGGGAATGTGGGAAAACCTTACTCAAGATAGCCGCTATCAGTGCCGGGATTCGAACCTAAGATCTCCGGATTTGCTGCCCTCACGGCCGTGGCACACAATTTACCTAACATGGCTATGCTGCGGAACCCCATTTTAACTACTGCGGTTTCTAGAGACACCAACGAGGTGCCGGAATATTACCCTTAAGGAGATCTTTAACGCGTCAATTACAGGCAGGACGATTGTTTAAGACGAGTGAAAAATCTTATTGGAAGCCTAGAGGCGACTTACTACAGTGCCTGTGGTGTTGTTACCTGTCCCATGCGGTCCAACGATGGACAAAGCTATCTCACACTACTGCTGAAGTACAGTCATTGCCAAATATAATGGCGTTCTTTCCGTAACTATGTAACGTGTACTTCCTCGTCACACAATACTTCGACGTGGACAGTACCGTCTGCACCGTGGTGTCGTCACGTGCTCAAGTCTTGAATTCCATTACATCAGACCGGTGGTGACAACTGTCAAGCGACAGGGTGAGAGAGTGACTGTACAGGCTCACCCGCAAGCTTCAAGGTCAAGGGCAATCGTCTAAAACAAACGTCCGGCTTGTAATCTATTGATACGGCTCTCTCGCATTTAAGCAACCTCAAATACCAACTGATTGCGCAGGGATTAGATCCTGCAACCGATTCTGCCTCGTCTTTATCACACATCGACACATGTATGATTTGACCTCAATAGTATGGAAATGGAATTACTGATTATAAATGCCAGCCCGCCTATGAAAAATATACCAAACAAAGATATTCTAACTATGATTCATACGGTGAGTTCCTATCTCGGTCTGAATGAAGGCGACGAAGCATTTATTTAGTGAGTCACTGTGTGTAGTCAGAATACGGCAGACACACACACATTGTGGTTTCTAAATGCTGAGAAGTCAAATGATCGAGGAACCACAAGCACAAAAACTGATCGATTAGCGTTTGTGATCAGGAGGGAGACATGACGACCCTAACACAGCGCCTTTCAACCGCCAAGCCCCACTATGAATACACCCTAATAATAATAATAATAATAATAATAATAATAATAATAATAATAATAATAATAATAATAATATTAATTGAATAAATCAAAAACGTAAAGAGGAAGATCGTTAGGAAAATCTTAGGAGCAAGATATACCCAAGATGATTACAGGCTACAATGAATCAAAACATCGGGACAGTAACCAAACATCGAAATTGATATTAAGAAAAGACGAATGAAATTATTTTGTCATCTCACAAGACTATTAGAAAATCGATTGACGAAAAGGATAATAGATTATGTAACCTCACTCAAGATGGGGCCGATAACCTAGATATTAGGCCCCTTAAAACAACAATTATCATCATCATCATCATCATCATCACTAAAGAACTCGACACCTTGGCTAGAAGAACTTCGAAAGGACCTCAAAAACGCAAACATAACCTCAAAAGACATTTCAGAAAGGGATACTTTCAGACACAAAGTAAACAAATGGGAAGTTACATCAGAGCAGCCAAAACAAAAACAGTACAGACCAAAGTGGTCTGAAGGGCTCAAACAAGCCTTTCCGTAAAAAAATGAAGTATATTGGAACAACAAGAAGAACAAAAGAGAAAAAAGTTGATTGAGTTCATTTAATGGAGACTTTGACTTTCGTAGACAAGGACAAGTCGATAAATTATTAAAACGAGAACGAAGGATATCACGGAAGATTTTAGGAAACAGGATGGGTTGACGGGTAGGTGCGATCGAGATCCAATGAAGAACTACACAGTATACACCAAGACAGAACTAATAAAGCCGTCCGTCAGAAAGAAAAGATTGCTGTTCTAAGGGCACATCTTCCGTATGAATGATGACCGACTAAGAACATCTGGAATTTCACAAAGCCAAAGACAACCAAATGGAGATGGTTCCAAGACTGTGAGAAGGACCTGATGCTAATTGGTATTCCAGAAACGAAAATCTACGGCAGATTTAAATTTCGTCAATTGGTTAAAAAATATCAAAATTCTAAAATGGAATCTGAACCCAAGAGACGGAGAGGACCTTTACCACAAGCACGAAAGAAGTCACTGATCGATGGACTCAAGAAATACTGGGAGGATGTCAAGGGCGGTAAAAGAACAATATCTAACACAAATGAAATGAATTGTTAATATGCAGTGCATAGAGCCTCAATTAAAATGTACAAACATTATAATAACTAGCGGACCCGTGCGAGAACTCTCGCATGTGTATAGGCTTCACTGTTATGCGGGCTTTGTGTATAAACCACCCGCCTGGCTTTACTGTTATGCGGGCTTCCATAAATATGTTTATTTGTTTAAACGCACTTTTTAAACAAATTGTTGATATTTATGAAATCAGAGAGCAATTCATCACTGCTGCTGGTTGCACAATGGGTTGTGTGCAGACTACCCGCCCGGCTCTAGTGCTATGCGGCTGTACGCGACACAGTTCTGCTAGGGGCTATAGTCTTGTTTATTTGTTTAAAATCACTATAAACAAATAAATATATTTCCGTTTACTTTTCAACAAATGCAAGATTTTTCCTGTACTACTGAGACGATTTGGAAGGTTTTGGTACAAACCACACCTTCTAACTCCTCCTGGTTTAGGAGCTTGAGTTTTGTGATACATACACCTTAGCCTTAGCATATTATATAATAAGATACTAGCATTACCCGTCGCGGCTTCGCCCGCGAATATTCTAGTTGTAAAGAGTACACTTAGCAAAATCTCAATCATGAATGCTATGACTGATTTATCCTTGGTATGAATAATCAGACTATCAATTCAGCTACTGGTGCAATGGTTAGGGGTTTGTCATTCCTTCATAGGTATATCAGAGCGAAGTTCGTTTTCTGGGAATATCACAGACACTGTTAATTTAAGGGCCATTACATGTGGTTTTCGGAGACCCTTTATAGTCGGGTGAAAAAGACCTTTCGTACCACACTCACACGTGAAAATTGCGTGAAAAAGTTCTAGAGTGCCCCTTGACCCCCTTAAGCGCATTATACTGTATGTACTGATGAATAGTTTCCGCCAACACAAAGTTCCTCATTTCTCTACTGGAAAGCGCTATAGTATTCAAGGAGCTTAGATATCTAACATCTAACCTCCTTGACTTTCACAGATAAGGAACAACGAAATTCGACATGCAAGCTACCCTCTGGGTGTCAAATAACAAAGCTTGCACCCGGCACCCGAGGCCATACGATATTATTATAATATTATTATTATTATTATTATTATTACTGATGAATTTTACAGCTTACTTTGATTCAGTGATTACCTTATAACCGTCTGGAAACTTTCACAGTAATGTAATAATTGGAATTGCATTGCGTCGTACAGAAATAGATAGACCTGTGAGATTCTGTTACCACGGTTACCGTGTTGCATTCTTTCATTGTAAATATACATGTTTTAAGGTATTTATTTAATTGTGAGGCATTTAAAGAGTAAGTGAGTGCGTTTCGCTTACGGATTGGGTTATGCTGAACCTGTAGATACCCCATATGTGTAGGTTGGTGTTAATGGGACCTTATTTTCGGTACAAAACTGGAATGGGACCTTAGCGGAATAATATAGGGAGGGATATATAGATGGGTTTAACGGCCCTCTAAACAGATGCACCTTGATAGACTTGCGTGTGCAACACGCCAAAATAAGTTATCCAATAGTCTAAATAGTTTAGATAAACTTTTGATTGAGAAGATACGACGGGAGGTATCATCGTCACAATATTCTTCTCAGTGTGTGTGAAAAATATGCAATTCCAGTCACGTATCTATAAGAAGAGTATGAGGGTAGGTCTCTGGAGAGTACAAACACCCTTCATGAGGAAACTGAGCACAAGAAGGAAGAAATGCTATCCCATACGCCCACTTTACTTTCGAGTGAGCTCAATGGACCGGACGATACAGCCATTTACTGTATATGGCAGATTACTAATATCGACCCGACCACAGTAGCCCACGGGGAGTCACCATCCATTCAGATGTAGGTGGTCTTACCATCCATTAGGCTATAGGTGGTCTTTAATCGAGCGAAGTTTCGGTCTAACAGCTAAGTCAAAAACCGAAAACTCAAATATTGTAAGTCACTATGTGAATATAAATTCAAAACCAACAAAGTCAAACCCCTCAATCGAACAAAATAAAATAAATTCATCAAGCAATCAACATTACATATTAAACAAATATTTTTAATTGTTTATATATATCCAAAACATAGTTAATCGATAAATTATACTCAAATCCAGGGAGAGGAGCGCTTGACGCACCGGTACCTGCCGCATTCATGTCATTACAGAGACCATCGTCCAACATTAAAAGGTTTCCCCATTTCAACCCCCGATACAGCTCGGCAAGTACAAGTGAATCCCTGAATGAGGGCGCTGCCGGCGCAAGCAATCGAAGGAGCGAGGTAGGGAGAGCACATGGTGGGCGGGGAGAGAGAGTGACACCATTGATAAAATCATCCTCACGTGCGCGCTACCCAGCGCCAGTTGGTTTCTGTGCAAGTCACGCCTTTCCGCGGCAGCAAATAGCAGTAGATCCAGCAACAAGAAGACTAGAGAGGCAAGGGGAAGCCTTCCGGTTCGCATATTTTCCGGGGCTTCAGATGAACTTGTCGCGCTGTAAGTGCTGGTAAAATGAGTGCCATTCCCAACTCCTCTCCAACTCCATCCCCAAGCAATAAATAGAGACCACCTTCCGGCCCAGCGTCTAAGATACTTGGTTGTCACTCCTGAGGTCCGGGTTCGATTCCCGGCTCTGCCAAGAAATTTGATTCTGTTCTGAGGGCTGGAACGGGGTTTACTCACTCAGCCGTGAGACAAAACTGAGAAGAGGCGGGTTCGATTCCTACCTGAGCAATCCTGGAAGTGGTTTTCCGCTTCTACTCCAGGCAAATGCCAGGATGGTACCTAACTTAAGGCCACCGTCGCTTCCTACCCAAATCCTGCCTTCATTACATGATGATGATGATGATGATAATTGTTGTTTTAAGTGGCCTAACATCCAGGATATCGGCCCCGTATGGTCTGGGTGATATTGAAAGATGGGATGAGAATGTAATGACAACTATAACTAGTACAGTACTAACTACAGCCTTACATAGACCCTACTAGAAGAAGAAATGGTGAACAAATAAAGAATAAGGCAAATAAAGGACAGGAAGAAAAGAAATGCCCTCGACCCTCGAAGAATGAGTCTTTGGGGACTTGGAAGGAAGGAAAACCATGGAAGGCAGATAGGAAAGGGAAAGAGGAGAGGGCCTGGCCCAGAGGCAATGGAAAAAAAATCCTCTCGGCACGCCGGAAGGCGGAGGTAGATTTCTCCGGGCAAACTAGGGGATAAGCTATAATAGGCAAAATATGCAGGTTTTCGTAGGAGGATCAGACCTCATTTATTGCGAGAAAGTATTTTACAATTGGAGGTTAGTTAACATTTTTTCGTCTTTATATGCATATTTTTAACATTTTACTGTCTTATGGGGATGGTAACCTTCTTGTCATTTGGGGTTCATTTTTATACTTGTGATCACACTGTCCTTATGCAAGGTTTGGAACTAATGTGTAACTATCTAACAGTCTGTTAGTTCTTCACGCAAAATTTTATCTCCCGCAGAGATGTTGGTTAGTTCCTCAGTTTAGGGGCTGCGACAAGGTGGTCATGTAACCCCGTGTACATTGAGTGTGTGTAGAATCTGTCTGATAAACGGTGTTATTTGTGATGACTGTATTAGTCTGTAATTCAGGTAAGGTCTGCAGACGGTCAATTTTAAGTAGTAGTACCTAACTTTGAACCAAATACTAACGTCAACGACACCTAGCTGTGAACTTGGCTGCTAGATGCCACCGCAACCAGCAACTTGCAACGAACGTTGTAACTTCCCCTCCGAAGGAAAGCATGCTGACGGATTTTTAGCGCTCTTAGAAAATCCGGCGACTTTGGCCGGCTTTGAACCAGCGACCTTGGGCATAGAAGTTCAGCATGCTACCAGTTAGCCGCTTCCCTCATAGTCAGATGGAACAAGAAGTTTCGTGACGAACTAAGGAGCCTACTTTTCTTAAAATTAAGATTCATGCCAAAGATTAATCTACAGTATATGAACCTATCTAGAATAATGACGAAATTAAGTGGATAGTATCGAAATGTCTTAATTAGTTCGAAATAAGGTATACTAGGCATAATGTAGCCTAATAGAGCAATACAGTTGGCAGCTCTGGTGACTGAATATATTCTTACTTCCATCTCCTAAGGTACAGAATACAAAATGTGGTTGAAGTCCAAAGGACGTTACATGGAGTTAGACATTGGATCTATTAGTACACGTAAAAGCATGTTGGCAACAATGTCATGCGAGTGCTGGTCAGAAATAATCTGAAATATTATATATTTTTGTGCCAATTTTGGATGAAATCCATTTGTTGGTATAGAAGTTACATATATTTAAAAATTGGTCCTATCAGCAGGCTTAGAATCATGTTGATAGAACTGACGTATATAAAATACTCCAAATTAATGTAAAATGTAAGGTAATATACGTGTGCATAGTTTAAAGCTGTCGGTTTGCATACTTTCTGATATATTGGTATTTTGATACAAAATAGAGAGCAATTATTAACAGTTGGCAGCCCTGGTGGCTCATAAGAATACACTCAGTCATATCTGTTTATGTACACATATTACATACAAAATTTGATTGAAATACAATTGATAGTGTAGAAGTTATATGCATTTAAAAATTGGACTTATCAGAAGGCTTAAAATTATCTTGGCAACACTGTCATGTATGGCCACCTGGAAATAAAACTGAAATAGTATTATCTACATGTGTGCCAATTTTAGAATAGCTCCCATGTATACCATCCAAGATATCCAACATGGAGCTCAAATTTCTAGTGCGTTTTTTTAGCAGTTGGTAGCACTGACATCTTTTTCAAATATGGGCCTGAGATATTCCGGTATACATCTTTACTCATACTAAATTTGGTTTCGATTGCTGCAGAAGTTTACGAGTTGATAGGGGGGGGGGGGACACACACACACACACACACACAGCCAGACAGACAGACAGAAGGACAGACACATTTTCCCGGATATATCTCATAAGTCTACTTTTTCCTCATTTTTGAAAAGTGTGAAAAGTAGACTAACAAGTAGTTCCATGAAGAACTATACAGCCTATTTTCATATATCCTACTTATGTTAATTGCCACTATCAACATAATTTCAGTTTGATTGCTGTAATAGATTCGTAGATATTAAGAACCGACTAAATATTTCGGATGGTCGCCATGTTGGATTTTATATATGTAGGTCCTAGAGTTATGTACTGTTACATGCAGATTATTGTGAACGTGTAGTATTCAAACTTCAATCGCAAAATTAGGACACAAGAAAAAACAAGGAGATTTAAAATTTTTTCACAGCTGCCATCTTGAGGTTATGGAAACAATTGAAATAAATTAGATGCCAGTGGATTAACATACGTATAAGGATTTACTGTACCAAGTTTCACTGCACTCGGATGGTTAAATTGCGAGAAACGTCCATGTGAATATTTATAATTCGCGTCACCGCCATGTTTGATTTGTGATCACCAGGTTATTTAAAGTCCTAGAGGTGAACTTAAGTTCATAGCCCCTATGAACATTAAAAAATGCAGTTTGATTGCTAAAATAGATTCGTAGATATTCAGTATCGTCTAAATATTTCGGATGGTCACCATGTTGGATTGTTAAATGTATAGGCCATCGAGTCATGTACCATTAAAGGAAAATTACTGCGTAGGTTCATTATTCAAACTTTCACTTCGATCGCATGAATACATCACTAGAAATAAAAACTTAATTTTAAAATTTGCACTGCCGCCATCTTGAGGTTATGTAAACAATTGAACTAAATTAGATACCAGTGGATTACAATGTGTATAAATATTTCCTGTACCAGGTTTCAGTGCGCTTGGAACATTAAATCGCGAGAAAGGTCTATTTAAAATTTTCAAATTCGCTTGGCCGCCATGTTCGTTTTGTAGTTAACCGGTTTTTTGAAAGTCTTATAGATGGACTTCCAGTAGTGCCCTTTATCTCCGTACAAAATTTTAGGGAGATACCGCTAATAGTTTCAGAGATATAGAATGCCGGTGAAATATTTCGCACATCCGCCATCTTGTGATTATGTAAACAATTGAACGAAGTTAGATGTCGGTGCATTACAATGTATATAAACATATACTGTACCAAGTTTCATTGCGTTTGGTTGGTCAAATCACGAGAAACGTTTATTTAAATGTCGCAAATTCGCTTGGCCTCCATGTTGGTTTTGTAGTTTCCAGGTTTTCAAAAGTCACATAAGTGAACTTATAGCAGTTCCCTCTATCACCATAGAAAATGTCAGGGTAATAT
Source organism: Meconema thalassinum (assembly GCA_946902985.2). Taxonomy (NCBI): domain Eukaryota; kingdom Metazoa; phylum Arthropoda; class Insecta; order Orthoptera; family Tettigoniidae; genus Meconema; species Meconema thalassinum. The sequence goes on from OX336391.1 coordinate 225,227,001, forward strand.
CGGTAATAGTTTCGGAGATATTGAATGCTGGTGAAATATTTCGCACAGCCGCCATGTTGGATTGGTGAGTCGTAACAAAATTTGAAGGGCACGGTCGAGGTCGCCGGGAATAGTGCTATGAACTTTCCGAGTTTCATTGAAATCGCTCCTACCGTTTAGATTTTATTAGGGGGGACACACACACGAATCACACACACGAATCACACACACACACGCACACACACACGGACAAAAGGTGATCTCATAAGCCTATTTTTTCAAATTTGAAAATAGGCTAAAAATGAATGTGATCTCGTCAATGGCGTTGTCTTGGCAACCTCGGATAGATCATCCCTCATCAATTTAAAAGCGTTGTTATGGTAACCTCTGATGGCACTTGGCATTTTTTAAAATTCCGAAATCATTTTTCTCATCCCTTGGCGTAATGGTGGGTCATATCAAAAATTCTTTCAGACAAAAGTTTTAGGTAATTATTAGGGGAATATTTTCCATTTTGTACGGTATTGATATTGTGCCTATTAAAAGAGATATGATTAATGTTTCCCGAAAAACCCACTTTTTTCCACCCCTTTGGTCAATGGTTGGTGCTATCAAATAGATACATATATACATATATACATAAATTATATATCAACTTTTGAACTGACGATGGTTTTGGGGTCTGGGGGATGTGAAACGCGAAGATATGTCGAAATTTTCCGGAAGTCGAAACATGGTACCCATTGCAATAGTTAGCTTTCTAATGAAATCTACCTAAAAGAGGAAGGGGGAAGACCGGACCCAGCTCAAGAATCCCTCGGGGTCGCCAACTCACCAGCCGCGAGCCCTTGAGGGTGTAGCACCATCGAAGGTGCACCAGAAGTGGTGGGGCTACACACACCCCGCCTCCTTAAGGGCCTTGAGCAGAAGGCATGAGAATTCATGAAGAGAACAGAAGAGGTCTGACCCCTCGAAGAATGAGGGATCAGGAAAGATGAGACAAGGGCCAATTAAGGCGGGAAAGTAAAAGACTCCATAGGCCTCGGACACCCTAATACCGTCGGGGTCAGAAAAGAACAAGACCGATGGAATTCGACAGGAAAGATGACAAAAGGAGCCCGGCACAAGTAAGTGGAAGCAATGCCGGACTCAGCTGAGGTCCCATGGTGGCAAGCCCACGTCCCACAAAGCGTGAGCCCCTGGGGGACTACCTCCATTACAAATACACACACTAGTACAGACAGTACAGCGACACAGGTTATCAGACAAATTCTACGCACACCCAAGTACGCAGGGATATAGGCCTATAATCACGATGGTGCAAAGCCCCTAAAATCAACAACTCCTACCTCAGCATTCCCACTTCTACCCCAGGCAATGGAATTTATCTGGCCCTCAATTCAAACAAGATGTTCAGTAAAGAACATATAGCCTACTTTCTCCTAAATGTATGAGTATAGTTATAACTCGTTGTTATTATCAAAGAGTATAATAGAACTATTCTTTGTTGAAGACCTTAGAAACGATTTACCTCTACCAAACGCCACGACCTAGATAAAAACTGCTACCATCATTGAAGAAAGAAAGAAAGAAAGAAAGAAAGATAAGAAGTATATCAAGAATGTTATGGATCTGGAGACATAATCGACCGGACTGGCGGCGTGGCTCAGCGGTAACGTTCTCGCTTGCTGGGCCCTAGGTTGCAGGTTCGTATCCTGGCGCAGTCAGCTGGCATTTGAGGGTGCACGAATGCGAGGGAGCCGTGTCAGTACATTTACTGGCACGTTAAAGATCCCCTTCGGGCCAAAATTCCGGCACCCCGGTGTCTCTAAAAGCAGCAGTAGTTAAAAGGGATGTAAAACCAATAACATTATTATTATTATTATTACGACCTGCCGTGGGCAACATCCAACTTTGAGTTGAGGCATGTCTTTACACGTCTGGTTGTGCATGGCTTTCACAACCCTAATTGAATTAACAAATCTTTCCATGACCCTACAGAGACGTGTGTATACAAACTATGTGGATATTTTCGATAATATAATCCTAACAGAGCGAGTGCATTCTAGCGGCCAGAAGAAGAAACTTTTCAATAAAATCTGGAAGTTACCTTTTTGGCAGCTAGATGTCTCGAGTAAATCTGCTGGCGAATTATGTTTTAATTAAATATATATTTTACACCATAATGTGGACAATATAACGCTTAATAACATTTTCAAGTAACGCAAAATAGGCTGTTACAAACCCTTTAAAATAAAAAGTTAAAATGTATCGTAGTATCAACTTGTCATTCTTCAAATTCGATGCGCATAGAATGATAATGGTATAGTAATCAATGGATCCCCACGTAGACTAGTCGGGACATCTAGTGGTGAAATATCGAACAATATAATCCTAACAGAGCGAGTGCATTCTAGCGGCCAGAAGAAGAAACTTTTCAATAAAATCTGTTACCTTTTTGTCAGCTAGATGTCTCGATTAAATCTGCTGGCGAATTATGTTTTAATTAAGTATATGTTTTGCACCGTAATATGCACAATATAACGCTTAATTTTAAAACGTCTGAGTCATTACAAAGCAACAAATATGTAAAATGTCAAGCAAAAAACATATCTCTGATGGGGTTTGAACCATAGGAATCTGAGCGACAGGCTATCGCTCTACCACTGAGCTAATTGTGTCAACGAATATCGTTCTATTTAAAATGACTTACATAGAACTTGTTAGCAAATAATGATTTATACTAAACGATTTCATCACTGAAGTATATTATTTATATATAAAGCATTTCATACAAAGTTTATTTATTTTGTTTCAGTACGCTATATTGCATGCAATACTCAAATTAGTGAAATATAAGTCAGGCACAAGATATCCGCTGCCATCTTGTCTTATTAATGAATCAGCTGAGCTTTTTAAAATCACGTCTGCACTATAGTATTACAAAATAAACTTTTAATTTCGTACGTGCCTCTTCCTTTAGAACAGTTAAAACGATTCTCGGCTCGATAATCGGAACTGGTGGGTCCCATGATATGGATTATAAAGTTTGCATAATTCGCACGGCCGCCATCCTGAAATGGTATGGCGGACGACCTTGTAGTTTGGTCACAAGACGCATCCTATACGAAGGTATGTTGTTACCAAATTTGGTAGAGATTGGATGATTTGGTTAGTCGTTATTTGATTTTACGTTTTGAACGTTTGAGTGGCCGCCATTCAGTTTTAGTAAAGATGGCGGCGATATAAAACATGACACTGAGGTGTCCTTTGCTAGTGCTACCTTTGTACCAAATTTCGTTCAATTCGCATTCACCGTGTTCGAATTGATAGGGGGGGGACAGACATTCAGAGTACACACACTCACACACACACACACAGACTCACACACACACATACACACACACAGACTCACACACACACATACACACACACAGACAGACACACTTTTTTCGCCCTGTGTTGATCTCATAAGTCTACTTTCATTTTTTACAAAAATCGAAAGTAGGCTAAAAATGGCTATTTACTATCTATACATTCACTTTTTGAAAACAAAAGAGATTCTACAAAAAGAAAGCACTTTTATCAATAAGTTCAAGAGAGAAAAATGTTCATACAAATCTCGACAATAAGTCGAATCGAAAAATCAATTCGAAATCTCCAGTTAATTAAGTCTTGTTGATTCAAATTGGGGCTTATGATATATTTAGTCATCAATCCTGTGAGTAGTAGCCGTTTTTGTGATGGTAACTGTAGTAGTGGGTGTAGCTATATTTAATTGGGCCAGCTTTGGGGAAGGTGTCCTGAGACTTGAAGGGATTATAGGAAAATCCGAGTAACAACCATATTCAGGATAGCAACAGACTGTCAGCGCCGGCATTCACACCTTCAATCTGGAGACTTGATGCAGCTCCCCAATGCCTTCTTAAAGCACGATTTAATACAATCAGCTGACAAGTGAGCTGTCGGGCTGTAACATTCATAGAATAAAACGAAAACTACAAGAATGGTAAGACGAAACTTCCTTTACCTGCGCGCCGTAGAAACAAGTAACAGTAAACGTAATGAGAGAAAGTTTAGGTCATTTGAATAACAAGGAAGAGCTAATCCTGCCCTTTGTTCACAGAGCGCGCGGAGATGTTGCACTATGTTAATTAGAGACACGGGCCACCGCAGTGTCTCAGTGACATTTGACCACATTGACCAACACCACGGGCAAGCAACCTCCCCTATAATCGCGTAGGAATTTTGTAACATGGATATGATTTTGTTCCGGTGGTCGATCTGGGATTAGTGTGAACAGTGTTAACATGAATGTTATTTTGAGAAGAGGTGGGGGTCGATCTGGGATTAGTGTGAACAGTTTTAAAATGGATATTATTTTGTGAAGGGGTGGGGGTCGATCTGGGGTTAGTGTGAACATTTTAAAAATGGATATTATTTTGTGAAAAGGTGGGGGTCGATCTGGGATTAGTGTGAACAGTTTTAAAATGGATATTATTTTGAGAAGGGGTGGGGGTCGATCTGGGATTAGTATTAATAGTTTTAAAATTAATATTATTTTTTGGGATGGGAATTAGTGTGGACAGTTTTAAAATGGATATTATTTTTTTGGAGATGGGGGCGGGTGTTAATCTGGATTAGTGTGCACCGTTGTCATATGGGTATTATTTTGAGACGGGGGATCAATCTGGGATTAGTGTGAACAGTTTTAACATGGGTATTATTTTGAGATGGGAAGTCAATTAGGGATTAGTGTGGAAAGTTCCCACAAAACTTGAACTGAAGTCAATTAGGGATTAGTGTGGAAAGTTTCCACAAAACTTGAACTGAAGTCAATTAGGGATTAGTGTGGAAAGTTTCCACAAAACTTTAACTGAAGAGTGGATTTCAGGGGAGTTTGTACTCGCGAGATTTTTTTTTTTATCATATGATAAGAGGACAACATTTCATTTAAAGAGCACCGTGGTGCTCGCAAGCACAAGGTTGAGAACGCATGTCCTCCAGCATGAACGATGGCTTCGCAGAGCTGATAATTCATAATGAGATTATTATTCAAGCCGGACACTCCTTAAACGTTTATCTAACCTTATAAACACCCACGCCTAATGATAACGTGGAAGAACGAACGGTTCCAGAAAGTGTTGTCTGGAAGATGACAAAAGCAAGCACGTGCTCTAATGATTAGTTTACAAACCCGGCTCCGAATCACTAGCGAGCAGTCTTCAAACTAGTCATGACTGGCGAGGACAACATTTTTCGTCACGTTATGAAGTGAAACAGCAGATTTTGCACGTGATGGAATGAAAAGTTGTTGTTTATTTTAGGAGCTGCGACATCATGGTCATACAGCCCCGTGTAATTATGTGTGTGTGTGTGTGAGGAACTCGTGTGATAACCTGTGTTAGTGTGTGTATTTATATATTGGGGTAAGATTGTAAAGTGGGCAGTCGTAGCCTTAAGTTAGGAACCATTCCGGCATTTGCTGGAACTAAAAGTGGGAAAACCACGGAAAATCACTTTCAGGATGGCTGAGGTGGGAATCGAACCCTCCTCTTCTCAGTTTTGCCTCAGGAGGCTGAGTATACCCCGTTCCAGCCCTCACATCAGAATTTAAAAAAAAATCTTAGCAGAGTTGGGAATAGAACCCGGACCTCCAGGGCGCTAAACCACTACGTGGTCGGAATGGGAATGGGGTTAAGAGGAAGCTTCAAAACGTTTTTCGCTCTTTCCTTAAAATGATTAGTTTAATAATTTAGAAAATCACAATTTTTCCGCTACACGGGAAAGCATAGAATCATGCATTATGTTTACGACTTTCCTACTTCTGAACGTCTTTGAATACCTGATAAGCATTGTAGCCTACCTTTCTAAATCGGTACTTGTCGAGGAGAATGGCGTGTCGAAAATACATTACGGAAACTCATTTCTATTTATTCTCCGCAAATTTTCACTCGCGATTAATTTTTACTCTTATCAGTGTTCAACATTATACGGTTGGTTGGTTCCTCAGTTTAGGGGCAACATTATACGACATAAATAAATGCGTAACGAACAAACAAATAAACAATGCATAACTGAGAGCTTGTTTTCCTATAGCAACATTAAGGTGACGCTGCTGACCTAGTATTATACACATGGACTAGCAGAAGTACCCATTCTTCGAACGGTCTTCGGTATTAATAACCAGATGTTACCAATTGATCTACTGTTGCAATGTTCAGGGGCTAGGAACCTGTTTGTTCGCAAAGAAAAATGATTAGCTAAAATGTGCTCTCAAACTAAATTTACCTAACGTGTTCTTCCTGGCGTGAAAATAAAATTGAAAACCTCGTAGACGAATCGCAATACACGCTACATACGAACTGACCCTAACCGTTGTGTCAAGTGCCCAACTACAGGAAGACCCCTTTTCTAAATTATAAAGGCTTGTGGTGCATCAAAATTCAGTTTTCTTTAGCCTCCAATGGCCCAAATTCCTAAAATCAGCAAAAAACAAGTCTACTATTTCAAATCTGGAATTTTTGAAAATAATGTTGCTGTTTGGAGATATAAAAGACCTTCTGTACGACATATCGCACGTGTAAGTCGTGTGAAAAAAATCAAGGGCACTTCTTGAACCCCTTAAGCGCATTAATGAATTTTACAGTTTTAGTTGGTTCCGTGATAACCTTATAGCCATTTGCAATCTTTCACAGAAATGTAATAAATGGAGTGGCATTACTTATTCCAGAAATAGATGGAAAGTTGGATGCCACCTCTTGAGATACTTTTGTCATGGTTAGTGGCTTGCATTCCTTCTTTAGTTTATTAAATGAAATTAGTTTTCTGGGAATATCTAAGAAACTGTTGGGATTAGAGCCTTAAAATATAGTTTTCGGGTACCCTTTACGGCTCTTGAGGGGCCCCGAGTTTTGTTTCTGACACCAAGGGTTTAAAAATGAGTTTGTCTCTTCGTTGTACGCCATAATAATGATAATAATTAAAATAATAGTAATAATAATATAACAATATAGGGATAGGGATATAATAGACCTTCCGTACCATACACGCACGTGTAAATCGCGTGAAAAAATTCTAGAGTACCCCTTGACCCCTTTAGCGCATTGTATGTATTGATGAATATTTCAGCTTAATTTGGATCCGTTATAACATTATAGCCGTTTGCAAACCTTCACAGTAATGTAATAAATGGAATTGCATTGCGTCTTACAGAAATAGATGGACCTCTGAGATTCAGTTGCCATGGTTACCGGCATGCATTCTTTCATTAATTTATTAAGTGAAATTAGTTTTCTGGGAATATCTCTAAAAATTGTTGGTGTTAGGGCCTTAAAATGTGATTTTCGGGGTCTCTTTAGGGCCCCCGAGTTTCGTTTCTCACATTGAGGGGCTGAAAATGAGCTTAGTTTCACCCTTCTACGCCTATTTTAGCATGTATTTTAAGGGGGTAGGGCCCCTTTTATGAGAGGTACGGAGAAGAGGTACATCAATGATTAGTGTCGTGCCTCTGATGGATATCTGTATCAAATTTTACGTTGACGCACTCAGCCGTACTCGAGTTATAAGGACACAAAAAACTGTCCACAGACAAACAAACAGACAGACAAAAAAATATTTTTGCGCGCATCCATCATAAAACAGTCTGAAACGCGCAAATATCGCAAATTTCCGTGGAAATTCAGAAAAAAACAGACAAACTTTCATTTTTATATACAGTAAGTTATATGGAGATTCTACGCTTATTTCAGCATGAATTTTAAGGGGGTAGCCCCCCTGTGATGAAACGTACGGAGAAGAGGTACATCAATGATTAGTGTCGTGCCTCTGATGGATATCTGTTTCAAATTTTACGTTAATCCACCCAGCCGTTCTCGAGTTATAAGTACACACAATATTGTCCACAGACAAACAGACAGACAGACAAAAAATATTTTTGCGTGCATCAGTCACAAAACAGTCTGAAACGGGCAAATATGTCAAATTTCCGTGGAAATGCAGAAAAAACAGTCATTCATTTTTAGCCTACTTTCGATTTTAGCAAAAAATGAAAGTAGACTTATGAGATCACTACAGGGCGAAAAAAGTGTGTCTGTCTGTGTGTGTGTGTATGTGTGTGAGTCTGTGTGTGTGTGTGTGTGTGTGTGTGTGTGTACTCTGAATGTCTGTCCCCCCTATCAATTCGAACACGGTTAAACCGAATTGAACGAAATTTGGTACAGAGGTAGCACTGGCAAAGGGCACCTCAGTGTCATGTTTTATATTGCCGCCATCTTTACCAAAAGGTAATGGCGGTCAATCGAATGGTCAAAACTTAATAATGCATTACGACCAAACTAATCATCGGATCTTTACCAAATTTGGTAACAACCTACCTTCATATGGGACGCGTCTTGTGCCCAAACTACAAGGTCATCAAACGTACCATTTCAGGATGGCGGCCGTGTGAATTATGCACAATTTATAATCCATAACATGGGACCCACCAGTTCCGATTATCGAACCAAGAATCGTTTAATCTGTTCTAAGCGACGTGGTTCGTTCGAAATTAAAAGTTTATATTGTAATATTATAATCTAGAAGTGACTTTAAAAATCTGAATCGTCTCGGCTATTTGACAAGATGGCAGCTGATCTCTCGTTCTGACCTATATTTTACTAATTTCAGTATGTTGCATGCAATATAACCTACTGATAAAAATTATATGAACTTAATATGAAATGAACTCTGTTTGAAATATACTCCAGTGAAGAAATCTTCAGTCCAAGTGATTATTTGCTAATACAGTACGTTATATGTATTTAATCGATAACGCGTGAGTTATGAGTGTACGATTGGCTGTGTGGTTAGAGCTCCCGTCTCTCATGTGGCTGGCCGGGGTTCAAATCCTATCAGAGTAGAACTTTTTTGCTTGATTTTTTTATATTTATTGTTTCTTGAGTACTGAGACGTTATAAAATAAAGCGTTATATGGTGCGTTTTGCAATGGAAATTATATATTAAAAAAAAACGACATTCTCCACCGGAGTGACATCTACCAGCCTTCAGTTGTACTATGCAGAAACTATAGATTCGAGCAGCGCTCTATACCGGCCAGTTAGTGAACCCAGTCTTAACGACTGCTAGGAGTAATAATACAGTAACATTCGTTTATTCCTTGTGCACAGAGGCGTTGTTGATAACCTCAAAACTTGCAATATGGATGATTTGGAGATGGATTATTTTGTTATACCGTGTATTTAAGATTAGCCTATAAATTAACGGGTTGCGAAGTTACTTCACTTAGTCCTATATCATTCGTATACGACACAGAACAACAACGTGACGTCAGTTTCTGATCTGCTCTGATTGGCTATTACATTGCTGCAGTCGGGTAGTTGGCAGTCAAGGATAAAATTCGCGACTGCCAACTGCCAGCTACCAACTGCAACTTCATGTTGTGTATGGTGCCTATAGTATACACGGAGTCGATCGCGACTGCCGACCGAGGACTACCAACTACGGACTGCCGACTGCGCATTGTAGATGGGCCTTATTAGAGCAACGAAGTTTCAATTATTGTAAGTAGTCGGTGTTTGTTTGCTGATGAAATTGCAAAATGCTGGGGTAAATTATAAACTATGGTTTGAACGCCACTGTTCAAATCCTGTGTGCCAATTTGCACTTCAAATAGGAAGAAATTAGGAGATGATAAGGACAGAGAGTTATAACTATACCCATACTTATTAGGAGAAAGTAGGCTATATGTTCTTCCCCGAACATCTTGTTATATAATAGAGAAGGGATATAATAGACCTTCCATACCACACCCACACGTGTAAATCGCGTGAAAAAAATCTCGAGTACCCCTTGACCCCTTATGCGCATTGTATGTATTGATGAATATTTCAGCTTAATTTGAATCCGTTATAACCTTATAGCCGTTTGCAAACCTTCACAGTAATGTAATAAATGGAATTGCATTGCCTCTTACAGATATAGATGGACCTCTGAAATTCAGTTGCCATGGTTACCGGCATGCATTCTTTCATTAATTTATTAAGTGAAATTAGTTTTCTGGGAATATCTCAAAAACTGTTGGTTTTAGGGCCTTAAAATGTGGTTTAGGGCCCCCGAGTTTCGTTTCTCACATTGAGGGGCTGAAAATGAGCTTAGTTTCACCCTTCTACGCCTATTTCAGCATGTATTTTAAGGGGGTAGGGCCCCTTTTATGAGAGCTACGGAGATGAGTTACATCAATGATTGGTGTCGTGCCTCTGAAGGATATCTGTAACAAATTCTACGTTGATCCACTCAGCCGTTCTAGAGTTATAAGGACACAAAAAATTGTCCACTGACAAACAAACAGACAGACAAAAAAAATATTTTTGCGCGCATCCATCATAAAACAGTCTGAAACGCGCAAATATCGCAAATTTCCGTGGAAATTCAGAAGAAAAAAAAACAGACAAACTTTCATTTTTATATACAGTATATAGAGATTCTACGCTTATTTCAGCATGTATTTTAAGGGGGTAGGCCCCCTGTGATGAGAGGTACGGAGAAGAGGTACATCAATGATTAGTGTCGTGCCTCTGATGGATATCAGTATCAAAGTTTACGTTAATCCACACAGCCGTTCTCGAGTTATAAGGACTCAAAATATTGTCCACAGACAAACAGACAGACAGACAAAAAAAATATTTTGCGCGCATCCATCATAAAACAGTCTGAAACGCGCAAATATCGCAAATTTCCGTGGAAATTCAGAAAAAACAGACAAACTTTCATTTTTATATATATAGAGATCAACACTGGTTGTCATGACCGACAGTAGTGGCTACGCTGGCTAAAGCGCAGCATTAGGTCATGGGGCCAAGCTCTCTGCTGACTCGGTAGACGCGTGGGTTCGAGCCCCACCGTCGGCCGTCCTTGAAATGGTTTTCCGTGGTTTCCCCATTTTCAACACCAGGCAAATGCTGGGACGGTACCTTCTGACAGGCCACGGCCGCTTCCTTCCACATCCTTGTCCAGTTTCATTCACCATCATTCATTTCATCTCTCATTAACTCCTCTCATGAGGTTGGCGTCAGGAAGGGCATCCGGCCCCAAAAACCATCGCCACAATGACTTCCATCGCATCTCATCCCCGACCCCGTGGGAAAAAACGGGAATAATAAGGGGTAGACATACATACATACATACATACATACATACATACAACACTGGTTGTCATGGTTACCATGGATTCCGGAAGTTGATGACTCTGATTCCAGATAGACATGTTAAAATAGAACAAAAGTAAAAGAAACTCATCTTATCCCCAGCCCCCATATACACGGGAACGAATAAGTCTATAGGGGATGTCGTCTTCTTTTTGAAGAAAATTTAATTTGGAAAATTTTCTGATAAGAAATTAAACTAGTCTTCCAAGTAGAGGCCATCAGAGTCTATGGTCTTCAGCCATCCTTCAGCAAGGTTTAAAATCCCTCGACGGTACCAGTCTCTGGGCTTTGATGCGAAGAATTCGGCGAGACCCACTTCCACAGCTTCAATGTTTTCGAGATTTCTTCCTCGCAAGAAATGGGTCATGGATCGAAAAAGATGGTCATTTGAAGGCGCAAGATCAGGGCAGTATGCTGGATGTGGTAGCAGTTAAGACTCCTCCAAATTCCTTAATTTTTGCCATAGTTGTTCGTGCATTATGAGGTCTCATCGCATAGTCCTGCAGCAAGAAAACTATTTCGATTAACTAATGCTGGGCATCTCCGTCTCAAAATTTCATGAACTCTTTCAAGTTGTTGAGAATAAAGATCCGCATTGACTGCACGCCCGTTTGATACAAACTTCCACCAGAGACGCAACATCACTTTGGGGCTGAACCAATCCTTTTTAACGATGACTTCGGCAGGTTGGCGGGGACTGAGCCACTGTTTGGAGACGTCAGCGTCGAGGTAATAGACCCATTTTCCATCACATGTGACAATTCTCCTGATAAATCTATCATCCATGGGGTTACCGATAAGCTGATGACAGATATCAACTCTACGTTGAACCTAGTCAGGGGTCAATTCATGAGGTACAGATCTACAGCTTCTGTTTGATTTTGCAAGTTTCTTAATCTGGCGATGTATGATATATTTTGATGATATATTCTTGCAATATACGCAATTCTAATCATGGCCTCCTGTAAATAGAATTGGCGAACCAAAGAAAACCAATTATATCTTATACAACGTTTACTTATGAGTAGGGCTCGGATCGATATGCTCGATAAAATATCCAGAGATGCTCGAAAACTATGTGTTTTATGCTCGATAGATATGCTCGAAAACCCATTATAAACCCATTATATGCTCGAAACCCCCATTATATGCGGTTAAATATGCAGAATATGCTCGAAAAACACCGTTAAAACTATAGAAAGGAAAGTGAAACGAAAAAAAAAAAAAACAATAACATGCCTTTAAATACGAGTTTTATTTTCTAATTGTATGTATGATACACTGCAATATACTCGTATTCAAGTTTTACAAGTATATATAAGAGAAGTGCTCTTATAAAAGATACAGTTTAAAAGTTAATTTACAAAATGTTCAGAATTAGGCGAGTCAATGAAGTATATCTGCATTGGTCTGTACAACAAGAAATTTTCTATGTTTTGAGTTTTGAATGATTTTCTTAAATCAGTCAATAAAAGTTTCAATGACGAGAACGACCTCACAAAAGGTTAAAAGCCAGCGGTTCTATTATTCGCACCAGATAGGCTTTTCAATAATTATTTCTGTTTTCGAACCTTAACGGTTGTCAGGGCCCGAAATCGGGGGGGGGGGATTCGAAGAAAAACAAACTATTTAGACGAAAACCACAAGAATATGCTTTTATATGCTTCTATTCTGAAAACCGCGGTTTTATGCATTTATATCTATTCTATATATATAAAGCACAAAGTTTGTCTGTCTGTCTGTCTGTCTGTCTGTCTGTCTGTCTGTCTGTTATGTATACAAATCTACACCGTTTCACCGATCTGAACCAAAATTTGTATACTTACCCTTTGGAACCATGCGGGTAACCCCGTCAACATTAAATTTCGGACAGACCACCCCATGCCCTGCATTTAGGCCCTTTTGCACAAATCTTCACCGTTTCACCGATCTGAACCAAAAGTTGTATATTTAACCTTTGGAACCCTGCGAGTAACACTGCCCACTTGAAATTTCGGACAGACCACCCCATTCCCTGCATTTAGGCCCTTTGGTCCAAATCCACACCGTTTCACCGATCTCAACCAAAATTTGTATATTTACCCTTTGGAACCCTGCGAGTACCACTGACCACTTAAAATTTCGGACAGACCACCCCATTCCCTGCATTTAGGCCCTTTTTGCACAAATCTACACCGTTTCACCGATCTGAACCAAAATGTGTATACTTACCCTTTGGAATCCTGCGAGTAACACTGTCTGCTTGAAATTGCGGACAGACCACTCCATTCCCTGCATTTAGGCCCTTTGTCCAAAATCTACACCGTTCCACCGATCTCAACCAAAATTTGTATATTTACCCTTTGGAACACTGCGACTAACACTGTCTGCTTGAAATTGCGGCGAGGCCACTCCATCCCTTGCATTTAGGCCGTTTGGCACAAATCTACACCGTTTCACCGATCTGACCCCAATTTTATATACTTACCCGTAGAACCCGACAAGTAACACTGTTCACTTTAAATTTCGGACAGACCACACTATTCCCTGCTTTTTGGCCCTTTGGCAGAAAACTACACCGTTTCACCGATCTCAACCAGATTTTACATAATTACCCTTTGGAACTCGACGAGTAACACTGTCCACTCGAAATTTCGGACAGACCACTCCATTCAACGCATTTAGGCCCTTTGGCACAAATCTACATCGTTCACCGATCGAAAACAAAATGTGTATACTTACCCTTTGGAACCCGATGAGTAACACTGCCCACTTTAAAATTTGGACAGGCCACTCCATTCCCTGCATTTTGGCCCTTGGCACAAAACTACACCGTTTCACCGATCTCAACCAGATTTTACATAATTACCGTTTGGAACTCGACGAGTAACACTGTCCACTCGAAATTTCGGACAGACCACTCCATTTCCCGCATTAAGGCCCTTTGGTACAAATCTACATCGTTCACCGATCGAAAACAAAGTGTGTATACTTACCCTTTAGAACCCAATGCGTAACACTGTCCACTTGAAATTTCTGACATACCACTCCATTCCCTGCATGTAGCTCAGGAATTCCTCGGGGTTGCCAGCTTCCTAACTCACCAGTCATGAGCCCTTGAGGGTGTACCAGAAGTGGTGGGTCTACACACACCCTGCCTCTTTGAGGGCCTTGAGCAGAAGACAGGAGATATTATGAAAAGGAAAAGAAGGCAGACCCCTCGAAGAATGAGGGTATCAGGAAAGATGAGACAAAGCCAATTAAGGCGGGAAATTGAAAGACTCCCTAGCCCTCGGATACCCTAATACAGTCTGGGTCGGAAGAGAACAAGAGTTGACCAAGGGAGGCCGACAGGAAAGAGAACTGAAATGAGCCCGGCACCAGGAAGTAGAAGCGATGCCAGACTCAGCTGGGGTTCCGTGGTCGCCAACCCACGTCCCACAAGTTGTGAGACCCTGGGGGGGGGGTCAGTTGTGAGAATAGCTTGCTGATTCATCGTGAGGTGACTTGAGAGTACTTTCCAGAGCCCGCCGTGTTATCTCCTGCTGTCTATGCTGATGCCAGCACAGGGCCGTTGCGAAACAGTGAGTGATTCCCGGTCAATCTGTATAGGACGGGGAACCCCGAACGTGTGTCATCATATTTCGTCATCATCTGCGATCATCTCAGGTTCGTGCAGCTTGGACCTATATTCTTTGTCTTTGCCGAGCAGTACGCTCTTTCACTAGACGCATCCAGTACAGGCCTAAGCCAGAAAATAAGGTTGAGACTTTGGAAGACATCGAAGCTAGACACCTGAATTACCTATAAAAATAAAAAAAATCCACAGCCTGCTTCCAGTCTCCGACCGGGTCAGGAATGGAATGAATGAAGCCCCCATCTAGCGGCGAGGATATGAATTGTGCCGGCTGCCGAGGCCTGACGCACTCCTCTGGGGCAATGATTAAATGAATGACAGATGAAATGAAATGATAGTGGAGAGTGTTGCTGGAATGAAATTTGACAGGGAAAACCGGAGTACCCGGAGAAAAACCTGTCTGCCTCCGTTCTGTCCAGCACAGATCTCACATGGAGTGACCGGGATTTGAACCACGGACCCAGCGGTGAGAGGCCGGCGTGCTGCCGCCTAAGCCACGGAGGCTACTGAATTACCTATATCAGTTTTAAAATAACACCATGTTCGTTTAGTAGTCATTTTTTCATTACCTTATTATTATCATCATAAGTGCAAATGACCTAGATGTTACGCGCATCATACCAATAATCACCGCCGCATAAAATCTTTCTCGACTGTGATTTTTAAAATATTTATTTTTGGTTGGTTGGTTCTTAAGTTTAGGGGCTGCGACAACGCGGTCATGTAGCCCCGTGTACTTTGGGTGTGTGTAGAATCTGTCTGATAACCGGTGTTAATTGTGATGACTGTATTAGTGTGTGTTATCTGTTTTTTTAATTTAAGTACAAACTGCAACTTAGAATTCTTCAAATCGTTCGTACTTTTGCCGCCAATTGCCACCGTCAACGACTACTAGGCCAAGTTCGGAACTTAGCTACTAGACGCCACTGCAGTCGGCTCTTGGCAACGGACGTAGACATCTATGAGCGTTGTTTACCTATCCAATTTAGCTTCACACAGGTGTAATTAGTGGAAGGTTCAATAACATGCCATAAATCTGACATGGGACCGCCGGCTTTACTTCCCCTCTGAAGAAAGGCATACTGACGGATTTTTAACGCTCTTAAAATATCCGACGGCTTCGGCTGGGTTTGAACCCGCTATCTTGGGCATAGAAGCTCAGCATGCTACCAAATACGCCACCGAAGCCGCCATATAGTTATTTTTATTACAGTACATTGTGTACATTATACGTTGAAGTGTCAATTCAATACCGGTAGTAGTTTCCCTTATCATCCTCATCATAAGAGCAAATGACCTACAGTAGATGTTACGCCCATTACACCATTAATCACCACACACAATAAGTCTTCCTCGCCTGTGAATTTTGAAATATGTATTTCTATTACGGTAGTTTGTAAGTTTGACGTGTCAATTCAACAGTAGTTTTTATTATCATCCTTATCAAAAGGGCAAATGACCTAGATATTACTCCCTCATTGTCTTTGGGGGCAAATCACTTAGATTTTAAGTCCATTATATTTCTAAGGAGACCTTAAAACATTATGATCATTCCACCGGGCGAAGCCGGGTACTACTGCTAGTACACTAATAAAGCGAATTCCTCTCGCAAGTGTAATTGTAGACGTTGTATGTTTCTAGGAACTGTGGTCCAAGTGCAACATGCATCTCTACTCGATCATGTAACGCAGCAGTACACAGAGCTTAATTTACCATTTTCTCAGAAATTATGAACAGGCACTAATTACATTTCTTCAGGGATGTTCCTTGATGCTCTCGCCTTACCTTGACATAGGCTTTTTGAAAAAGAAACAAAAACAGATTTTTCGTGGATTTTTTTAAAACAGTTTAACCTTTTAGGCCTTGATGCTCTCGCCTTACCTTGACATAGGCTTTTTGAAAAAGAAACAAAAACAGATTTTTCGTGGATTTTTTTAAAACAGTTTAACCTTTTAGGCCTAATTGCAGAGTGTTTACAATCGCATTAAAAAAATGTAGAAGTCATAATCTTTAACTTATCATGGCGGTGATGGCGGGTTCATAGTCTTAAAATGTCTATAGGTTTTGGTTATATACAGTGGGGGACATAAGTATTCATACAGACGGATATCGACTCGAAGTTACTACTTGTCAAACGTACACATCGTTCAGATCACAAAAACATAATGGAGATGCTTCATCACTTAACGTCGTAACGAACCGTGTCCTCACATGAGTTCCGATTCTCACCAGTTCCAAATTCTTTAGCGGATTAGCTATCTGTTAATTACATTACCTGTGCGAGTCCCAACAGTTCCGAACACTACCTGAGTGAGTTCCGGCTTAGTTTTCTACAGCAATTGTATTAATTTGGTTATTACTGAAACAAATAAGGCCCATTGTTAGCGCCAGCTGGGAGTACGTGCCCTCTTTAATGAATTGGCTCCTATAACAGAAGGGGGCACAGGGTGGGGGGGGGGGGGGGGAAGGGGGTAGGGGGTGACGCCATGGACCGGTAGCTCACATAAGCAGCTTTCAACTTGTCAGTATCTGTATCAGCATGTGCCTTCGTCAACTAATTAGTTTTGAGTTATATTTACAAAGTTCTTAAAATAGTATCAGCATGTCGCTTCGTCAAATTGATCTATTAACGGAATTTTTCTTCTCTTTATACTCTAATCAATATGTACAGCAAAAGAAACATTTCTTAAAATTGGACTACTGTTAAATCATCACTAGTCTCTTTAACACTCTACTGCATGAATTATTTTTCAAGCTTCAATATTCAATTGGCGTTTAGTGTCAACAAGTTCTAAAAGGAAAGTCCGTAACAGCACATCTCTAACACATCCCCCACTATAAGTGTTTTTGCGTTTTCATTTCTTTCAACAATCTCCATTCAGTGGAAATTTAAATGACCAGCTTTGGAGACAGTATACGTGCTAGTGCTCGATAAATTTCTATTCTGTTGGTCCCAGAGAGGTGAAAATACCACCGAAGGGCTTCTTTCCATGTGTACTATTCAGGAAAAAATATACAAATATGCTCGAATCCGAGCTCTACTTATGAGTAAGGCCCTGATGTTGATGCTGTAAAAAAAGTTTAAAAAATGCACTTACAATTTTCAAAAATGACTGTAATAAATGACCTAAAAATTCGAAAAATGCACTATAAAATGGAGAAAATGATCTTATAATAATAAACTCACCAATATTTCATAAATTTGAAAAATACACTATAAAATGGAGAAAATGAACTGAGACAAAAATATACACCCCTTCCCCCTTTTACCCCGCCACAGCTGACCTTGGTCAACAGAGCAGGTAACATTCTATTCCGCTAATAAATGGTTTGCGACGAAAACAAGACCATCTGTATACCTAAGGCACCGCTTTTCTCTATCCAAGATATATACTTTTCTACTAATAGACTAGCAATACCGAAATATTCTATTTCAATATTTTAAATTATCTTGTATCAGCTACTAGCTTCTTCTTAACTCTGAGAGACGTAACTCCCTCATATAAAGCTGTGTCATGACTAAATTGAAAAAAAAACCACACTTAAAAGGCCGGTTTCTCTAAAATATGACCAAAAAAATCTACCAAACTTTAAAAAAATGCTCTTAAAATGGAAAAAGTAGCAAATAATGCAAAATGATGCGAAATAAATAAGACATATATTTGAAGACTGGGTCCCCGTTCCGGAGTTTCTATGTACTTCAGCATTGTTTTAGACAGCTCAGTAAAAAGATGACTTGTCATTAACATCCGGGCCCTACTTATGAGACATCCTAATGATATTAATGTCTATTGAGGCTATTAGGTCGAATTTGATATCACAAAATAACCAACCCTTTTCGGGATAACAGTTTGTCCCTTTGCCAAGGTTAGAATGAAGAAGGAATAAGTTAACAAAAGAAAAAAAGTATGAGCTAGGAAGCCATGTGGGAACATCAACTGCTACTCGAGCTCCCGAGACCAAGAAAAAGATGGTAACGAAACTATGGACGGCAGAAATGATCAGCCCAAGGGATAACCATCACTTCTACGTTCTTAGGTTGTATAGTTATTTCTTAGGTTGTTTAGTTATTTCTATCACCTCTAGGTGTGAAATATTTCTCCATACAAATGACAGATGTTTCATCAAAAAGGAAGGAAGCTTGTAGTTTTACGTGACCGTTAATCTTGCGACCATCAAGCCACGGGACCTCCATTTTTTTTGTAGAATCCGAACCACAAGACGCGACATTTTACTTCGAAAATTTCACGTCCATTGTCTGGGAATTGAACCCGCCTTGGTGTTACCAAAAATAATTTGATTGTTATTCTGTATGGCCTATTCAGATAGGCTATAGCAGACTTTTCTAGCTGGTAAAGACGTAAATGCCTATGATTATTATTATTATTATTAATTATTATTAATAATAAAATCATGTTAATAGGCTGCAAGGGAATTAGTTGTGCCTAAAATGTATGCTTTTCACTCTTTCCTTTCCTTATAAAAGCAAAACAACTGAAATAACATCATGAGTTTTTAACAATTACCACGTCGTATTAACTTGGCGGGAAGTAAACTACCAGCTAGTGACATCCTTTCCACGTCTGTGGAGTAAACTAGAGTAAAAACTACATCCTATCTCCATAAACAACTCGACGTTTACCCTGAACGCGAACGGACACATACATGGTTCTCTATGGATTTAAATAGAAGGCCAAGTTTGGCGGAACGGGGCGACACGTATCCCACGCTAGCCACCCGCATACTGCTCCAGATCAAATACACTTCTGTTGAGTTTTTACAAGAGCACTCAATCATTAACCCCCCTGTTCCATGGCTCTGTTAATCTCATCAGCTTCGAACAGTTCATCCTCGCAGAACATCCCCTCGACTTCAAGAAGTTCCGTGACGAAATAAAGAGCCTACGTTTCTTAAAATTTGAGATTCATGCCAATGAATAATCTATATGGACCCATCTATAATAATGACGAAATTAAGTTGGTAATACCGAAATATTTAATTAGTTCGAAAAATACCTGACATACTGTAGCCTAATAGAGCACTACAGTTGGCAGCTCTGGTGACTGAATATATTCTTAGTTCCATCTATTAAGCTACAGAATGCACACACAAAATTTGGTTAAGTCCAATGGATAGCATGGACGTTACATGCAGTTAGACATTGGATCATGGAAGGGGTTTTGGAAGGAAAACGACCGTGGACCTATCGAAAGGAACCGTCCAGGCATTTGCCTGGTGGTGAAAATGGAAACCCACGAAACAGAGACATTCTACGCACATTCAAGTACATGGGGCTGATTATGTTTGTTCGCTGTTGTTTCTTTTGGGGAGCTTTGACATCGTGGCCATTTAGCCCCATTTACTTGGGTGTGTGTCTCATAACGTGAGTTATTGTGGTGTCTATACTAGTGTGTGTATTCGTAACTCAAGTGAGGACTGGGAAACATATGGCCGTGGCCGTAAGTTAGGAACTATCCCGGGATTCACCTGGGGTAAAAGTGGGAAACCACAGAAATAATAATAATGTTATTGGTTTTACGTCCCTTTTAACTACTGCGGCTTTAAGAGACGCCGGGGTGCCAGATTTTGTCCCGAAGGGGATCTTTAACGTGCCAGTAAATATATAGGCACGGCTTCCTCGCATTTGCGCACCCTCAAATGCCAACTGGCTGCGTCAGGATTCGATCCTGCAACCTTGGGCTTAGACATATGAGGTGGGAACCGAATCCACCTCTTCTCAGTTGTGCCTCACGAGGCTGAGTGCATACCGTTCCAGCCCTCAAAGCAGAATGAAATTTCTTGGCAGAGCCGAGAATCGAACTGGGATCACCTTTAAATGAAATACAAAGAAACGAGGGGGAGGGTAACATGTTTTATTTCTGCACGTTTTTTACAAAACATGTAAAGGAAAAGCTCAGGACCGCCGTGTTAGGCATGAACAACATTGCCAATTTGAACAAGCTCTCCCTTGACACTGGGTTTAAACTATTTAAGGCCACGATAGTCCCAATTTTAACATACGGGATAGAGATTATTTGGCCATATCTAACAACAACAACAACAACAACAAACATAGCCGACCCAGAAAAGGCAAAAGCTACATATCTAAAGCGCCTCTTAAGTCTCTAAATTTCGACACCCTCGAGACTAACCTACGTACTTACCAGAGAACCCTTTTTCGTAGAAGATCTGAGATACTACCTCCAAGCCACGAAAACTAGCACAGAATTTCTGCAGACATGCAGGAAGAAAAGAGCAGCTATATGGCAGGGCTTTTACTGTACGGAAGCAATGACGTCAGACGACAGGAAACAGTCCAACTACGAGTTGCGTCACAGTCACTCGGATGGCGGTTCATAGCTTCCACCATAAGATCTGTTCTGTAAATAAATTTCACTCCCCAGATGGGAATTGCCTATGCCTGTTGTGAAACAAACCTTGTGATCGATACCACATCTTATGGTGCGATGAAAGAATAGAGTCGCTGATTGCGTACAGCAAAGACAAGATATAAGTGATAGTGTTCAATAAGTGACAATTTACAGCAAAATTTACTTCATGCACGCATGTGCGCTTTTCTTTCTTATATATATTTCTGCGCCGTCTGCAAAATGTTCCACTGAGGTCTGCTCCAAACAAAGGCGTCCTGTGGTCCGACGTGAGTCATGCTCGAAGAAAGGGCTAGTCCCGATTTCGAGGTAACGGTCCATAAGTACAAATACTTGTGGCTTGACTCGCTAATGAGCCAACCTTTTTACCATTTTACATCATTTGTTCGCTGATAATGCGCAACATATTCTGCACGCTCTCTCCTGAACAATGCTAATTTCGTGTGTGAAAGGAATATAACTCACAAAACTCATGATTGAATCAGAATTAATCCCGCATGAATTTTAAAGAACAATACCTTTCATTCTGACTGGGAAGCTGTGATGCTTCGTAATAGTAATCTGCGTTAAAGCTAACAGCAACTTCCAATTCACGAGCGTGAATTGTGACCGAAATATTGAGTAGGCCTACTGTGATTTCCACCGAAGAATGATTCAGTAGGCTACTTTGTTTTTGTTGTACTTCATTTGAGGGGCTTTTACATCGTAGTCATTTGGCCCCATTGATGACTGTATCAGTGTGAGTGTTTGTAATTCAAGTAAGGATTGGTAAGGCGACCGTGTCCAAATGTTAGGAACCATCCCGGCATTTGTCTGGAGTAGAAGTAGGAATCCACAGAAAACCACGTTCAGGATGACTGAAGTGGGAATCAAACTCACTTCTCCTCAGTTTTGCCTCACGAATCTGAGTGTGTGCTCTGTTCCAGCCCTCAGAGCAGAATTAAATTTCTTGGCAGAGCCGAGAATCGAACTCTAACCTCTGGCGGGGGAGAGGGCAGGTGACAGACAACAATGCTAGCCGCTACACCACGAGTTGGTCCGATTGAGTAGCGTATCGAACAATGCTCAGATTATTATTATTATTATTATTATTATTATATTAGTCTACTATTACTGTATTTAAATGGTGTGTTCATGTGATGAGAATGACGGAGGAGATTAAAAGGAAGGAAGGAAGGAAGGAAGGAAGGACGAAAATTAGTAGTTGTTATAGGCCTCATGACTTAATCTCGCGACCATGAACCACGGGACCTCAATATTTACGAGGAATCCAAACCACAGGACGTGACATTTCACTTTGAAAATCTAAAATGCATTGACCGGAAATCGAACGAGGAACGGTGAGAGGTAAGTAACTTCACCAGTTGCATCACCACGCCCCCATAAGGAGAAAACATTAGCCCTACATACCTGTTAATAAAAAAAATGGACTATTGAGGGTAGGAGAAGCAAAGGTATACTTATGTTGCGATTATTAGATTCAGTATTAAACGACTTGATCGTAAGAGGTGTAGAAGCAGGGGAGACCACAGTGCTAACTGCTAATAGGGGACTACGGAGGCGACTTGTTCGCGAAGAGAGGCTTGCAGAATAGACTGAACAATCTCAAATGAAAATGAATGAATGATTATTTCTGACCAGTATAGCTCAGCGCGTGCACGTGTCCAGTGTGGGATTGGTTATATCCTGACTCGAAAGATGATCGAGTTCGAAACAAACCGTCTCGTCAGCCATCCTTGAAATGATTTTCCATGGTTACCAATCTTCTACTGCAGGCAAAGCCAATGCGATACCGTCTAACAGTCGCTTCCTTCAAACTCCACTTACCTTCATTCATTCATTTCATCTCTAATTAACTCCTCTGATGAGCCTGGCGTTGGAAAGGCATCCGCGCATAAAAACTATCCGCCACGTGGACTTAGTTGTAGAATGATTCCTCCAAAACGTCATAGCGTTGCGTAAAGTGTTAAATTGATATTACATGTTTTGTCCACGTATAGTTTCAAACCTCTTATTACATACTGTTAATGTCAGCTACATTATTAGTTGGTAATACAGGTATTATTGTATGTTATTCATCTCTTTAGTATAAACCTAAGTCCTCGATTCTTGGATGTAACTGGTAATCTCGAGAACCACTGGATGGATTTTGATGCGGGTTTCACCATTCTGTAAAAGATTTCTCGAGAAGGTTACTGTAGAAAACCATTCATTTATGACCAAAGGAAGCCGAGCAGTAACGATTTCAGTGAATCGAGTCTAAGAAAAACCTGCCGTCCGTGCGCCTTTTAAGGTCATGCTGGGTAAACCGTCAAACATATCTATATACTATGAGTGTAAGAATTGTTCAGCATAAACAGAGCGGTAGAGAGCGAATGAAGAAACAAACCAATAATATACTGTGCCCAACTCTAGGAATGGGTATTCCAAGATTCAGACACCTAGATATCAAGGGAAAGGCTGCAGCCGCTTTTGAAAGTTGAGATATTTGAATATCGCGCTACATTGCTTCTCGAAGCAATTGGAAAGAATATACCGCTAACTGCTTGTCAAGTGACGTAGCGAGTAATAGCAGAGGTCGAGGCTATTTATTGATTAAATAGTTAGCCATGGAGTAGAGTCTTGAGACTTGGATCAGATTACTGGCACGGCCAAATGAAAGAGAATGCACTTAGTATCAAGTAAATCGGACCAGGGATACTAGAGATATGAGGATTTCTAGATTTCAGCGTGATGACGCGTGACCCTGGCTGTTTTGAATAAAAGCCGGCTGGCGCAGGCATGGTTAGCTCATTCCAACACAAGCACATGCCTAGCAAGCTGCTGCTACGCTGAGCCAAGGCACATGGTTGCCGGATCTACGCAGAAGTTATTTTCAAAGTTGTGATAGTCACAAAAGTGCTGCGCTACGAGGTGGAACTTAGTAAGTTTCCGGCGAGGAGAATCACTGAGGTGATTGAATTTTTTTTCTACAGACATTAGTGGAAATATTTATGTTTCTACATGGACATATGCTAGACTTTGTCTAGAATTAGTACTTTGTCACAGTCCAGTAATAACCTAATACTTGGATGTTTAGTCCATTTCAGTCAGTTTTCATATTGGTAACTTGTTAACCACTTCGATCTATCAGTACACTGAAGACCAGTCGATCACGGTGGTGTTCGTTAGTCTACGCAAGGGAAACTACAGGTTGCTTAGCGCATGGTAGATGGTGTTAAACCATGCCCAGGGAACGATCTTCAGAACAGCCGTTGATTGGTTAGACTGTCAGTGTCTTCTTGTATTGATAAGATTACCGTGAGTTATGTTACAACTGACATATCTAAGAATAGATCACTTAGATCTGACCCCATTTAAACAAACTGTTATGGCTTTGATAGACGCCCATATTAAAATGGAACAACTGTTAATTCAAACGTCAAGAGATACTACCACTATGTCTGACTAGACGGATTGTGGGTATATAATGGCGGCCGATACAAGGATTATACATGCTTGTCCGATAGGGCATGTCTACGGATAAATCTGGTACAGACCAGGTTCACTACGCTTCAAGACCATCAAGAAATGTAAGCCACATTTGAATTATATTATGCCTAGCTAATTGGAACAAACTATTTTTCGGCAGATGACCAACACATTTATTTTTCTTCGTATTTAAATCTTGCAATGATTTACGCAAGACTTGTTAGAGTTATTCTGAGTATTTTCAGCACTCAGAACAGTTTAGGATCGATGACCGAGCATTTCGAGCATTTATTTGAATATTTCATATTTTAGGGATATCACGGAAAACCGTCGATGTGATGGTTGAGTTAAATTATTTTTGTTGAGGAATGGATATTTTTTCCATATTCGAAGATTCGAACATGTGGATTCTCACATAATGAAATAATAATTAAACATATTTAAAATAATATAACTAATAATAATAATAATAATAATAATAATCCACTAATAATAATAATTTTTATAACTTTTCTAAATAATTCTTGGATATTATATTTTCTAATAATCATATGTATTGAGAGAGAGCCTATGAAGTAGTTTAATCATTTCTAGTTTGGAACAGGAGATTTTCCGAAGGAGAGTGGTTAGCGCAAGCCCGCATTCAACCAACATTTCAGTTATGGTTGAACAGTTGATATTTGCAATGAGCAAAGTATATTTTTCAGATAACACGGAGAGGCATGAAACGGGAAGCAAATGATATTTGTATCAAATAGGATATTTTTGTATTTATATAAAATCATGACGTAAATACACTCGAAAGTGAAATAAAGATTTTCAAAAGTATGGTAAATTCACGGGTTGAACTGAATGGTAAAATAAAATAAACTTGTAAGTTTATTAATCTTCCAGTGTTGATAACAAGCAGAGGCTTGATTTATTGTATAAATTTTGGGAAGAAAATTTATGTGTGTGGAGTAGTTGAAATGCCATTCCCAGGTGCGCATGTTTAAGTCGCAGGAATGAGGAGGTTTTTTCGAGCATCAATCAAATAGCAGGTTCGATGGCTCAGGTTTATAGTAGGAGTATTGGAACCACACATTTCGTCGTATGAATGACCCGAAGGTTATTTCTTTGAAACCATCAGTTCTTATTTCAACCTTGTTTACGAATTCCATTTAGACTTTGATTTTTCTAGGACCCGGATTTGTCATGATAGTAGTTTATTCTTCTACAGAGGAAGACCTTTGCCGTTGTTGTTGTAATATTGTGTTCTTACACAAATAATAGAATGGGCCACTGCCAATTAAAAATAATTCTTTAACCACGAATAATTTGAAGGATATTTTCAATCCTAGTGCCATGAACTAAATGAATTTATTATAAAGCTATAATTCTTATTTCCGCATTCTGTTGAAGAATTGCAAGTTATGGAAGATACTAAAAGGGCCACAAATATAAATATTTTTCTTAATGATGATTCTAAGTGGAAAGTCAAATAGTTGAATGGTTCAACAATTTATTAATCAAGTTGATGATTCAAAAATCATGTATTTTGTTAGGAACTTGAAGTTCATAATCAAGTCACTTCTCGGAATGTTTAATGTCAGAAGAACAATTAATTTTTGTGCTTCGCACAGTTCTTCAATGCTATGCTCAAGGTCAAATACTTTTCAGATGTTATTAATATGTGTAAATAATTTGTGTTGATTCAATGATGATAATATTTTTCGACAATATTTTTTGAAACTGGAAAAGTGAAAGTTAAAAATTCTATGAACATTTATTCTACGAGTGTTAATATTATGTAAAAATTCAAACAGTGAACTACGATATTTCCAGTAGAGACAATTAAATTTTAACTGGATTTAATCATAAATAATTTTGGAACACAGTCTACAGGACTATTAATCAAACTTGTGTTTCCAAAAAATAATTGTCAAATGTGTTTGGAAAATTTCT
Source organism: Meconema thalassinum (assembly GCA_946902985.2). Lineage (NCBI taxonomy): Eukaryota > Metazoa > Arthropoda > Insecta > Orthoptera > Tettigoniidae > Meconema > Meconema thalassinum. Next base: position 225,253,604 of record OX336391.1, read on the forward strand.
GTATATTGTGTAAATAGGATGTGGGTCGCCACACGTGAGTGATGCTACTTTGAGCATCTTTGCAGTCAATTTTAAATTCAAAATAAAATGAGATAATTTTACTTGATGTGCTACGCGTAGTTGGTAGCATGCTGAGCTTCTATGCCCAAGATAGCGGGTTCAAACCCGGCCGAAGCCGTCGGATTTTTTAAGAGCGTTAAAAATCCCTCAGTATGCCTTCCTTCGGAGGGGAAGTAAAGCCGGCGGTCCCATGTCATAGATTTATGGCATGTTAAAGATCTTTCCACTAATTACACCTGTGTGAAACTAAATTGGATAGGTTAAGAATGTAAACAACGCTCTTAGGTTGCTACGTTCGTTGCCAAGAGCCGACTGCGGTGGCGTCTAGTAGCTAGTTCTGAACTAGGCCTAGTAGTCGTTGACGGTGGCGTTTGGCGGCAAAAGTAGGAACTATTTGAAAATTCAAAGTTGCAGTCTCTACTTGAATTAAAAAACAGATACACACACTAATACAGTCATCACAATTAACACCGGTTATCAGACAGATTCTACACACACCCAAAGTACACGGGGCTACATGACCGCGTTGTCGCAGCCCCTAAACTAAGGAACCAACCAACCTGAATCTCCTTCTATCCTTATTGTTGCATTGAGCCAAAAATCAGTAAAGCATTTTTTTCATTTGATGTCGTTTTTGCGATTTGCTTTAACCCATCTGGCGCCCCGGGATATTTTGACTCTCGTGCTGACTGATTATTGGTAAAATGCATATGTGGTCGTGCGGACTCCGGTCTAAACGGGCACAATACGTCGAAACCAGAGTTCCAATCCTTTTAAAGAATTAAAACTTTTAAAGATAAACACGTTTGCATTTTTACATGGCATTGAATTTTACAAACATGAGCCACAGGACTAACTTATTCTGTAATGTGACTTACGCTTTCGCTTCGAAAAACATCAAAGAGGTTAGATATCTAATCTCCTTGACACTACAGCGGTTTCTAGTAGAGAAAGGAAGAACTTTGTGTTGGAGGAAAATCACGAGATTAATTTTGCCATTTTGAACACGGCCTACTGAATTCAAATGGGTTATTTAACATGCCAACAACGTATGACATGCGTGCCGTGATTTTTGTCGCCTTTCAAAAATCACTTACCACGGCCAGGAGCGAACTTGCAAGCTTGGGGATGGTAGTCCGACACGATAACCACATACCCACCTTAATAGCTTCCAATAATCACAACCATAATTGACACAAAGATAGGCGATAAGCCATATTTTCCTCTAGCCTGTGTCAGCATACAGATGCAAAAAACAACCCCGCACTAATCAAGAGAAGGCAACAAGGCCCACCGAAATATTTCAGTTCAACATTTCTATCTTACCCAAACTTTCATGACACCAGAATTGGTGGGAAACAATCAGGGGCATATATAAGGGGGGGGGGGGGGTTGCTGAGGGGGCTCCACCCCCCCCCCCCCCCCACCCCACGAAAAAAGCCGATAAGAATTAAGAAAGTGTTGGTTTGGTAAGAGCATAAAATAATTGTAAATTTTTGTACGCTAATCTTAACTTATTGGCTAAGTTATAAACAATATTAAGATTGAAATTAGACTAACTCGTGGTGTAGTGGCTAGCATTCTAGGCTGCCGCCCCGGAGATACAAATTCGATTTCCGGCTCTGCCAAGAAATTTTAATTCTAGTCTGAAGGCTAGAACTGGGTACACTCAGCCTTGTGAGGCAAAACTGTAAATTCCACAGAATGGTACTTTTGAGAAATAAATTATCAACTTGTAAAAAATAAATATAACACTGTTTACCTTTCTGCTTAGTAAATTGACAAATATTCAGATATTTGTCATTCATACTCCTTAGATCATAATAGAAAATTCATTAAGTATAACATTTTATTTGTATGTTGTGTTGTATTTTACAACTTTTTTTTGTATTGCCAGTATTGTAGGCTATATAAACTTTGAATATTATCTAAAATAATTACACAAAGTTATATGCTCTAAGATATTGGTTGATATTGCTGGGTATTTTGGGTGACAATCCCCTGAGATTACTCACAATTTTCCAGGATAGCCAGCCCCTCCCCCTCCCCCCCCCAAAAAAAAATACAAATTGTATATACGCCCCTGGAAACAATGGCCCTAAACGAGAGTTAGTTTTTGAACATAAGGGCCGCAATCAAACTGCCAAACGTTTTGTAAAGATTTCTGATTTAAACTAGTATCCAGCACCTTCATAATGCAGTATGGCGGATGTCGACTCGCCCACGTCGATGCTAGATGCCCTTAACATGGGGACAAAGACGTATTGATTAAGATACACAATACCAGCACTCATGTCCAGTCTTAACCGGAGTTGAAGTGCTCTTGTTTGGAGGTTAGACCGCGGGGTTAAATCTCATTCCGACTGAATATGCATAGCTCGTCACACAATACGTTCCACTGTCCTCCGCTACACACTAAATTGTCGACGACTACAATTCAACAGAGCGAAGAGCAAATAAACTGATCACACACAGGAAGAGAAGTACTACTAGTTAGTTTTCTCACCCACTCCCTTGTCTTACAACCGAGTTTTTTAACATTCACCTCATGGGCCAGCCGTGGCCCAGCAGGCCACACGAATATATAAAATTGGAATCTTATTCAGAAAATATAAAAAGGAATAATCCTTCAGTATGCCTTCCTTCGGAGGGGAAGTAAAGCCCATGTCATACCCGACCGATGTCGTCGGAATTTTAAGAGCGTTAAAATCCTTCAGTGTGGGGTCCTTCGGATGGGAAGTAAAGCCAACGGGTCCACGTCATAGATTTATAGCATGTAAAAGAGCCTACCTCTACAATTGTTGTCAGTGACAGTGGCATCTGGCAGCCAAAGTTGGAACTACTTGCAGTTCGAATTTGCTGGGAGCCCAAGGGCGTTCAATTTAAATACCCTGCAACGGCCATTGGCTGCAATTCATATATAATAATTGATAATAGATAATTTTTAAAATATAACGGCTATCAATTCAAAATTAAGAACATCTATTCACATTTTTAAAATATCTATCCAATCCTTTTTACGTAGAATCAAAACCGTTGGAAGTGACTTGACCTTTGCGATCCCACGTGCATTAACCATAAATGTTGAGATGACCGTCGTGTCATCAAGCCTCGCAATCTTGCGATAGAATTAATAAACAACAAAAGAAATGTATAATAATAATAATGTCATTTGTTTTGCGTCCCTCATAACTACTGTGGCTTTTAGAGAGGCCGGGGTGCCGGAATTATGGTGATTTAAGCTTTAACTCATTCAAATTATGTAATTGAGCATAATTAACACTCCGAACAGAAAAGCGTTGCAATTCAGGCTGTATAACATTCATTTTAAACAGAGCACACGGCATACATAACCTAAGGGAACTACTTTCTCCTCAAATGTCTAAATGTGTTGCTTTATTACTCTATGCTTTATCTAATTAAAAATATCATTGTAATGCCAGTAGATTCAGATAACAAACGTGAGGATGCGGATAACATTTTGTTTATCCGCGCGGAGCTCTAACTATAAACATGTCTCCAGTGTAAATTCGTGTAAAACTGGGAAGTTTGACCGCGAATATCCCTTAATAATTTTAGTGTTGTAAAAGGAACTTTCATTCAACTCCAATTTCCAAATCGACAAGGCTCCTACTAACTAGACCCATGTCAATATGATGATTATTATGATAATTGTTTTAAGGGGCCTAACATCCAGGTTATCGGCCCCTAATGGTCTGTGTGGTAGCGAAAAAGTCAATGACGTGGAAACCAGAACGAAAAGTAAGTGAGCAGGAAAATACTTATAAAAAGGAACTCAGACTGAAACTACTCACAAAATGGAGAGCGGTAATACGTACATAAGGAAATTTCGAAGGAAAATACTCACAAAAGGAGTAGAGCGAAAAATACGCACAAAATGTAGGTGAAGTTCAAAATACGTACCATATGCAACGTACAGTCGAAATACTTACAACATGCACGGGAAATCAAAATACTTACAAAATGCAAATGAGATTGAAAATACGCCCAAAATGTAATTTAGATTCAAAATACCCACAAAATGCAATTGAGAATTAACTACTTGAACAAAGCGGGGTAGGTTGAAAATACAAAATGCAATTGAAATTGCTTACAAAATGTATGGTAGATTCAAACTTCTCATTTGGATGGACAATTTAGATTGAAAATACTTACAAAATGTAATTTAGATTCAAAATACCCACAAAAATGCAATTGAGACTTAACTACTTGCAAAAAAGCGGTGTAGGTTGAAAATACAAAATGCAATTGAAATTCAGAATACTCACAAAAGGACCCCCCGATATTGAAAGACTTACTAAAAAGCAATTTAGATTGTCAATCCTTACAAAATGCAACGGAGATTGAAAACACCCACAAAATGGAGTGGAGATGCAAAAATAACAGTGCGGGAATCTTAAAGGGAAAAGGAAATATAATGAAAAGGAAAACAACAGGAAAGTGAAAGGGGAGAGGGTCCGTCCCACAGGTAAGGGACAAAAGGGGGAAACCGGACACAGCTCAGGAATCCCTCGGGGTCGCCAACTCCCGAACTCACCATCCGTGAGCCCCTGAGGGTGTAGCACTTTCTAGGGTGCACCAGAAGTGGTGGGGCTACATAACCCTACTTCCTTGAGGGCCTTCAGCAGAAGGCAGGAGATAACAGGAAAAGAAAAAGAAGGCTGACCCCTCCCAGAAGGAGGTGATCAGGAAAGATGAGACAAGGGCCAATTAAGGCGGGAAAGGAAGAGACTCCCTAGGCCTCGGATACCCTAATACCGTCGGGGTCGGAAAAGAACAAGAGTTGGCCAAGGGAGGTCGACAGCAAAGAAGACAGAGAGGAGCCCGGCACAAGTAAGTGGAAGCAATGCCGGATTCAGCTGGGGTCCCGTGGTCGCCAACCCACATCCCACTAGATGTGAGCCCCTGGGGGACCATGTCAATACACCTTATAGCAATTATCTCAAGTGACAAAAAAGAGCATAATTCTCACAGGACATTCCTTGAAATTGCAATATCAAAACAAATACCAGGCAGTATGTTTACTCTCCCTTCCATAAAACGATAAACAACATTAAAAACACGCAGTTGAATAGAATCTTCAGAAACACGGGAGAAAAGGCACCCCCGACGATACATCTGTAAAAGACTGGCATCCTGACGTATTTACCAACTGCCATTTTTTTTAAGTTCATGCTAATTTTTTCGTGCCTAAATGCCACCAAATCGTGATTGAGTTTCCCCTCCACTGGGATTGATAATGGCCATTTGACACACACACCGGTGTGAAAGTGGTTAACGGATCAGCGCCTCGACCAAACATGTTAATAAACATGACAGGTCGGCTCCCTGTAAGGACCTCAAACTACTGGGGCGTTATGCCAATTAGAAACCATTCATAGCTTCAGGAGACACGAAATTAAAGGGGAAAAAAAGAAGATAAAAAATATCTCAAGTTAGTGGGGCGTTTTGCCAATTGGGAACCATTCAAAACTTTAGGAGACACGACATAAACAAACAACAAAAGGCTCAGCTCACAAATAAACTGAATTCAATAGGGGAACTTTTGAAAACGAAAATAGATAGGCAATTAATAAAATTAATTAATAAATTTAGTCCCTACATTGCCTCGAGTAAAGAAATGTGTTGTTTTCTTTCACTTTTATACCAAAATAATGCAGAGGGTTGCGTTGGTTCAATTTCTGTCTGAATATAAGATGTACCGAACTGTATGTTATATAGAAGGTACATTAAACTTGTTTGAAAATGGGATTTCGTTTGGATCGTACGGGTAACTGGCTGAAGCGATGGGCTTCTCTAAGTTTTAGATGCAACAACTTCCAAACATTTCCATTATATAGCTTTGGGGCTAGTGGAAATTTTAAGTACCACCGTTTCGAGACAGCTGCTTGTCCCTTTCTCAAAGTTTGTAATGAAAGAAGGAATGAGTAAACAATGGCATGTAGCCTCCATAGACAAAAGGTAGAAGATAGGAAGTCATGTCGAAACAAATAGTTACTCCATGACCTCCCGAGACCAAAAGGAAGTTGGTAATGGAACTATAGAGGGCAGCCATGATTTACTTAAGGGATAACCATCACCTCAAAGTTCTTTGGTTGCGATAGATATCAGTAGGGCCCGGATGTTGATGACATGTCATCTTTTTACTGATCTGTCTAAAACAATGCTGAAGTGCATAGAAACTCCGGACGGGCCACCCCGTCTTCAAATATGTCATTTTTATTTTGCATCTTTTTGCATATTTTGCTATTTTTCCATTTTAAGAGCATTTTCTGAAGTTTAGTAGATTTTTTGAGTCTTATTTTAGAGTAATCAGCCTTTTAAGGTCATCTTTTTCCAATTTAGGTATGTCACAGCTTTATATGAGGGAGTTACGCCTTTCAGAGTTAAGAAGAAGTAAGTAGCTGACACAAGATAATTTAAAATATTGATTCCATTTCCTTAATCAAACGGGTGAAAGCTAGTCTTAGCAACAATCGTGGCGAAATTGCTGCGGGTATTGCAACAAAACTGAAAAAAGTGCTGGGCAAAACATCGGGTATAAAACATTATGCAAAATCTCAGACATTCTCTCTGGTGAAAACTATTGCATGGATGGGATTGAGGAGGATTTAGCAGCAAACGACCTTCCTCACTTCAAGTACGCTCCGATCACATCAGTTGATGTTGAACACAGCTTTTCGAAATATAAAAACTTGTTGGCTGATAACCGCAGATCATTTACATTTGACAACATCAGAATGACATTCGTAGTGCACTGCAACTGAGACTAAAGTAAACATGAACTTTTGTTAAGTGCTAGAAATCTATTTTGATTGACTTTTCAGTTTGAGTTTGAAATATTGGTGAGTTTATTATTATAAGATCATTTTCTCTATTTTATAGTGCTTTTTTTTTCGAATTTTGAAATATCGGTGAGATTATTATTATAAGATCATTTTCACCATTTTTACAATTTTTTGGTCATTTATTACAGTCATTTTTGAAAATTTTAAGTGCATTTTTTAAACTTTTTTACGTCATCAACATCCGGGCCCTAGATATCAGTAAACAACAATAACCAACTAACTAGAGTTCAACACAATGAGAATTTATAAAATCGTTCGCTCTAAAAAAAATGCGGATAATATTGAAATACCTGTATGGAGAGAAATACCTATATCCCTATATATATTATAGTAAAAGTTTGTGAGTGTGTGCGTGAATGAGTGAGTGAGTGAGTGAGTTTGTTACCTCTTCACTCTAAAACGGCAGGACAGATTTGGCTGAAATTTGAAATGGAGATAGCTTATACCCTGGATTAATGTATAGGCTGCCTTTCATCGTAGTTAGGCCCTTTGGCACAAATATACACCGTTTCACCAATCTGAACCAAAATTTACGTACTTACACTTTGGAACCCGACGAGTAACACTGTCCACTTGAAATTTCGGACAGCCCGCTGCATTCCCTATATTTAGACCCTTTTGCACAAATCTATACCGTTTAACCAATCTGAACCAAATTTTACGTACTTACCCTGTAGAGATATTGCACATGGAGCGATACAATAAAATATTGGCAAATCTGAGTTCAAGGAACTGCCGTTCAGAAGTGGCCTGTGTTAAATCTGCAGAAGCTTTCGGTACAGGTTACACGGTCCATGTTCGTAACATGGAATGTTTTCCTTTGACAATGCATCTACACCATGTGCGAGGACAACCTCATTCAAAGATCTCTAAAAGCACAATAATCAGGAATTTTCAATATTTAGAGAGGCATGTGAGGCTTCAGTGGCGTACGCAGGATTTTCTTCTGGAGGGGGGGGGTTAATTAATATAATAGGGTAATTGTGTACATTACCGGTATTACAGGGACAGATGACCTTGCTGTTCCGCCCCTTAAAACGACAGTCATCATCATAATTAAAATGATACTTTGATTAATATTCAAAAAAAAAAAAACAATTAAATAACCGCTCTCTTTGCATGAAAAATATTTTAGGTCTCATTTTTTCGACACAATAAAAAAATGAAAAGAAATTCTAAATAAAAAATATGGACAACAGTAACTAAATATTGAGACTGAAACGATGCAGTGGTATAATCATGACCATAGTGACGTGGTTGCTTAAAATATTGATACTATGTGAGAGAAAAATAATGTTTTGCTCTCCGTGTTCCTACTGCAAGTGCTATTGGCTCTCAAAATCTGCCTATCTTGATTATTTTATCTGTATCATTAATTGGAATAAATTGCAGAAACTCCTCTTTTACTGAATTATCTATAAGGAAACGGGCACACACAATTAAAGCAACCCGAAGCGACGTGAAAAGACTTACCGATCGCACACTTCAACAGCAAAACTGATCCATGGGTAGCTCCAACACTGCGAGTAGAGTGCAGGGCATTTATTAAGTGAGGAACGTGACCACACCTAAGGTGTATGCGGGAGTTAAGACGCCTAACGAGCGATGCCGTAAAGCAGGTGATAGATGGGACAATATATAGATTCAAGTTAAGGAATATCTCTGGGGGGGTCGGTCAACCCTGACCCCCCCCCGTCGGTACGCCACTGGTGAGGCAAAAGGATTGTTGGAGAATTTCAATCCCTGGGATGTAACACTGGAAGAGGCTGAATAATGTACATCAGTACCCAAGGTGAGATAGATTTTACTATAGGTCTATTAATAGTGACATGCAGTTCAAATTATCAATAATTGTGGGAAAATTACGCCCTGAATAGTTTAAGGATAAATACTTTTAATTCCCCATATTTCGATAGATTTGCCATTTCAGTGTGCAAGAGTGCAGTTCCCTCTTCAAACTATATTCGCAATTACTATTAACAAAGCGCAATGATACACACTTAACAGCCGCAGGTGTACATTTAGACAAAACCATTCTTTCCCATGGGCAACTAACTGTAAGCTATGTAGCGTGCTCACGAGCATCCAGACAACAAAATCTTTATGTCTCGTCAAAACATGCCAAAACCAAAAACGTAATTTTAAAATGTGTTCACATAAGGTAATATCGTACCCTGTAGACTTTCTCAACTCTATGGAATTCCCATTTTGCGGCCCATATACTACTAATATACTGTAGGCATCAGAATTTTCCGAATTGAAATAGACCCACCCAGCCGAGATTGCTGTAATAGAATAAACCAATTATCAGCAATAGTGCATCATCTCCATTGTCTTTATCGTGTGCGAAGCCGCGGGTACCTGCTAGTTAGTTAATAATTGACATCCGTGATCGCTTATATAACGTGGGAACTTATGTCTGATAATGTTGGTCAACCCTGCCTGCAAACATTCGCAATGATTGGCTGGCCGAGTTTATAACAACTGGCTGTTGACGTGCAAGTCGAATTCCAGGGACCAGTCTTTTGTCTGGGTAGCATTGTTAAGAGATGTAGCATGCTCACATATATAGTCAACTCAGAGCGCCTGGCTTGAATACAAGAAATTGCGTGGAGAGACGTAGCACATGCAATAGAAACATTTCATCCAGCTTGGAAGACAAGCAAGCAATGACTTGTACACCAGGTACACAAGGTGAATCTCATCAAAACGAAGACTGACATATGGGCTGGGAAAGAATACAAGGGAATTCAAACCGCTCCCTTTCTCTAAGAATAGGTCGAAATTGGAGAATAGAATAGATCGCCTAAATAGCAGCAATTCAAAAGATCTTACAGCTATACCACGGCAATTGAATTTATTATTATTATTATTATTATTAATAATAATTAGTATTATTATTAAAACTCAGCAATTTTTCTATGTCCGTCCGTGTCTTGTGCGGGGATTCGCTTAGGACACCAAGCTGGCTCTTCAGAGGACTCGTGGTGTCTCCGCCCAGACCCCCACAGGAGTAGCGAAATGCGCGCTACTTCCCTTTTTATGAAGCACACCTGCGTCTCTTTACTGTGAGAACTAAAAGCTCAAGCAGCCACAACCTCCCTATGAAGGCTTCCAAAATGATGGTATATTGACTTTCGCGGCCAGTGAATTCAAACTCAGAAATTTTTTCTAGGTCTATGCTGTGTCTACTCCTGTGGGGGTCCCGGTAGGGACACCAAGAGTCCGCTGACGAGCCAGCTTGGTGTCCCAGGCGAAACCCCCCACACACAAGACACGGCACAGACCTAGAAAAATTGCTGAGATTTAATTCACTGGCCGTGAAAGCCAATATATATTTTTGGAAGCCTTCATAGGGAGGTTATGGCTGCTTGGAGCTTTTAGTTCTTGCAGTAAATAGGCGCAGGTGTGCTTCATAAAAAGGGAAGTAGCGCGCAGTTCGCTACTCCGGTGGGGATCCGGGCGGAGACACCAAGAGTCCGCTGATGAGCCAGCTTGGTGTCCTAGGCGAAACACCACACAAGACACGGCACAGACCTAGAAAAATTGCTGAGATTTAATTCACTGGCCGTGAAAGCCAATATACCATTATTATTAGTATCTTTCTTTCTTTCTTTCTTTCTTTCTTTCTTTCTTTTCTTTCATTCTTTCTTTCCGATGCCCGTTTATAGAGTGCGTTGAAACTTGATAACGTTTACCTTCCTCTCCTCCCAAAATCTCTTCATGAACTCACTGTGATGCTTCTCGCGTTCTTCTGTCCATCTTGCACCAGTCCTGCTGCTAGATTTCACCCTAAATGTGTGCTTATTGTGCTTATTTACAGAAGTTCTGAATATTTCTCGGTTTTTAATTATGTTCTCTCCGATGTTCAACTCATTCAGGTCCCCCCTTGTTTCCTCCAGGCAATGTATCCTCATTTTTTTTTGTATCAATTATATTGAATTATCTCTTTGTTAGTATATTGTTGTCCATCCTAAGTATGTGCCCAAAAAATGCAAACGTCTCCTGCGTACAGTGATTGTCTATGTAGATCATAATATTTCAATTTAAGTTAGAGCATCCCATACATGTTAGTGTTCCCAAATAATTTTATGCATGCTGAGAAATTTAATGTTTAAATACATGTAACGTGCATACTATCTATTGGACCTCAACCAAATTTTGCATGTGCATTGTGTATCTTAAGTGATGGAACTAAGAATATATTCAGAATCGCCAAGACTGCCAACTGTTGATATATGGTCTCAGTAGATTAGAAAGTATACAGGCGAAATGTCTAGATTTCACGAACTTATAGAACTTGAGAAACCCACACATGACAATGTTGCTAACATGATTCTATGCGTGTTGATAGGTTCAATGTGTAACTGCACAAAAACACAACATACTAACGAATGGATTTCATCCATATTTTGTAAGTGCACTGTATGCTTTAGGATTGTGCTTAATATAAAGAGTCAGCAGAGCTGCCAACTGTGTATAATAATCTCATTTGCCCTCTAGATTCAATATCTCGGAATATATGTACAGAACACAGTTCAAATTTAGCAAACTGTAAGTCCGAGATATTTTAGAAATATTTAGAGTAAATCGTCAGAGATAGTGCGACCAACATAATTCTATGCTAGCGTATAGGATCAACGATTAACTGCATATAACTTCCATACTAAGAAATGGATTTCAACCATATTTCGTACGTGTAATGTAAGTCTCTTGAGATGCAACTCGGCATACTTTTGAAGTCATCAGGGATACCAACTATTGACAAATGTTATCCATAATTTTGAACCCTAGTCTCACCACTGTACGCAGGCAAAATGTTCAAAATTTGGCACATGTGTATAAACGATACCACTTCAAGCAAACCGTACGTGACAGTGTTGTCAACATAATTCTACCTGAGCTGATAGGTTCAATCTTTAACTGGATCGAACTTCCATAACATTAATGGATAAGTAACAAATTGTATATATTGCGTGTGTGCTGTATGGGATATAATAGTGCGCATTTTCAGACGCAGAAGACCTACCAACTACTGTCGACCAAAGTATTATGTGTACTCGAGTTTGAAGGTTGTTTGTGAAGTAACCAATAGACCTACATAAAATCCAATCACATCATCATTTTCGTCGTTCTATTTTACGTTAACTCATGTAGGTTTGGAATTTTTAATTTATATTTTAATATTTTTTGTCGCAGTTGGAACACAAAAAGTGCACGTTTTTAAGCGTGTTTCAACCATGCGTCACATTTAAGAATTATTATCTCAGAAACCCGTCATCAGATCGAATCCAAATTTTAACACAATATACATTGGAATGTTGTATAACTGGTTTAATAATTTCAAAATTTTGCGTGTCCAAGAAAAAAAGTTGTTATCATATTTGTAAGGTAACTTTTTCTCGGCTCGGGGTGGTTGGAAAATGTAGTTCTTGGTTGCGATGTAATCCTTATACATCAAAAGGTTATGCTGTATGACTGTGAAATACGTAAATTAACTCACTTATTTTATAACGGTTTGTATTTGTAGGCGGAAATAACACATCGTTCACCAGCTACCCGCTCCGTGAAAGCTGTACAGCGTTGCTGTGATGGAGCCCATCACTTCCGAGCGAGGCACGCCATGATGCGTGATGGGCTCCATTTCGGCAATGCTGTACAGCTTTTCCGGATGCGGGTAGCTGGTGAACGATGTGTTATTTCCGCCTACAAATACAAACCGATATAAAATAAGTGAGTTAATTTACGTATTTCACAGTCATACAGCATAACTTTTTGATGTATAAGGATTACATCGCAACCAAGAACTAAATTTTCCAACCACCCCGAGCCGAGAAAAAGTTACCTTACAAATATGATATTTTTTTTCTTAGACACGCAAAATTTTTAAATTAATAAACCAGTTATACAACATTCCAATGTATATTGTATTAAAATTTGGATTCGATCTGATGACGGGTTTTTGAGATAATATTTCTTAAATGTGACGCATGGTTGAAACACGCTTAAAAACGTGCACTTTTTGTGCTCCAACTGCGACAAAAAATATTAAAATGTAAATCAAAAATTCTAAACCTACATGAGTTAACGTGCAATAGAGCGACGAAAATGATGATGTTATTAGATTTTATATAGGTCTATTGGTTACTTCACAAACAACCTTCAAACTCGAGTGCACATAATACTTTGGTCGACAGTAGGCTACCTAATAACTCTAAGAATTTGAGCTGTAACCCCTCAGTATCTCAGAATCCATGGAAATAAACTATTTCAAGTAAACAGTAGTGCTCTATTAGGCTACAATATTTCAGGCATATTTCTAAAATATCATTGCGAAGTTAATTTCGTTATTATTCTAGATAGATAATTATATAAGCCAATCATTGGTATGAATCTTACATTTTAAGAAAAGTAGGTTCTTTAGTTCTTCACGGAACTAATTGTTTTAATTTGATATTCATCACATACACTTAAGAAAGTAAACGTATTAATTTAAACATGTACATAGATAATAATAAGAAATAGACTTAAGTTACTAGGCTATATGATGAAGAAAGTACATATTTAATATAACGGGATTTCCGGCAATCAAGAGAACAATTAATTGTACAGCGTTGTTGTGTCAAGAACAATGTCTATAAATTATGTGCTTGAACAATGTACGGGTATGTCCGAATACTTAGGAATCTATGTATGTATTTGTATTAGAAATCAATTTATTATCTTTTATTCCTTTAATATCTAGTACAAAAAATATGTTATTGTTCATTCTAATAACATTTCGCAGACCTAGTTATATTTTCTGATTCCATAGATACTGCTACAAACTAAATCATCAAACTTTAAACCCAAGCGGCAAAGGCAGACCTCTAGATCTCCTTTGAGAAAACTGAATTTATAACTAACATCAAGCAGGCCCCCAGAGAGTTATATGTGGAACAACGAATAATCCAGCGGGCAGATAATTTTAAGTATTTAGGCGAATGGATAAAACCAAACAAATCTGAGAAAGAAGCATTTACATCAAGGACCAACAAGATGGAAACTGCGTACCAGCTAACCAGAGATGTTTACAATAACGGATCAGTGTCCATCAATGCCAAGATTAGGCATTATTGTTCAGTTATTCGTCCAGAAGCTCTGTAGGCAGCAGAATGCCTTGCAATGAATAAGAAAGGTTTAGGCCTAGTTGAAAAGTTAGAGGCCAAAGAACGAAAAATCCTGAGAAAGATCCAAGGACCAGTCAGAGGAAATGGAGAGTAGCCTACAGGAGGCGACATAACAACGAACTCGACATACATGTGGAAAGGATAACGGACTTGATGCGAAAAAGGGCGTCGGAAGATAGACTTCGCAGCCATGACCGAAACCTCGATGAGGCAAATATAGACCTACACGTTCCAGAGTTTCTCCTTGAGTTTTATTGATTGAGATAAAGTACGCCAAGCGAATTGGAAAATTGAAGTGTTTTATCGGAAGATCGTTAAATCAAGTCGAAGGATTATAGCTCTCTGCCCCTCTCTGCCCATTAAGTGATTTGCCTCCACATAGACTTGCTCTAAAAGTTTGAGCCATAGAGCCACAACAATATTTCCCCCCTTTTAAATTCTCATAAACAAAGATCTCAGAAAGACGCGGCGGGAATCGCCATTTCTCTGGAGGAATAGAGCAATTGTGCATAAGCGTGGGAGCAACAAATAATATATTTTCCTTTAATAATTTAAAAATATACCCTAACATATATTTTCCTTTTAAAGACACTCTGCAAATCTACATGTCAAGTGCTCTCGTTAGAATGCATAACGAAGTCAATCGGTTAAGACGTTATCTCAATCTCGCGTTAACAAAAATCACCTTAGTGTTTTAAATATATAATATAGATAGATAGCCCGCATGGCGCTTTCAAAAGCAAAGCCAAAGAACAGAACATTAAGGCATTAGTAGTAGTCGCAACTAAGCCATGTTACCATAGCAACGGGCCACTCTCAAATAGGAATAATCAATTGTTCCGAGACACGGCCACTTTCTCCCAAGAAAACCTTTCCTGTTGAAAATAATGTAGCCTACTGTCAACCAAAGTATTATGTGTACTCGAGTTTGAAGGTTGTTTGTGACGTAACCAATAGACATACATAAAATCCAATAACATCATCAATTTCGTCGTTCTATTTTACGTGAGTTCATGTAGGTTTGGAATTTTTAGTTTATATTTGAATATTTTTTATCGTAGTTGGAACACAAAAAGTGTCCGTTTTAAAGCGTGTTTAAACCATGCGTCACATTTAAGAATTATTATCTCACAAACCCGTCATCAGATCGAATCCAAATTTTAACACAATATACATTGGAATATTGTATAACTGGTTTGAATGAATGAAAATCCACAGCCTGCTTCCAGTCTCCGACCGGGTCAGGAATGGAATGAATGAAGCCCCCATCTAGCGGCGAGGATATGGACTGTGCCGGCTGCCGAGGCCTGACGCACTCCTCTGGGGCAATGATTAAATGAATGACAGATGAAATGAAATGATAGTGGAGAGTGTTGCTGGAATGAAATTTTGACAGGGAAAACCGGAGTACCCGGAGAAAAACCTGTCTGCCTCCGTTTTGTCCAGCACAGATCTCACATGGAGTGACCGGGATTTGAACCACGGACCCAGTGGTGAGAGGCCGGCGTGCTGCCGCCTAAGCCACGGAGGCTATTGTATAACTGGTTTATTAATTTCAAAATTTTGCGTGTCCAAGAAACAAAGTTGTTATCATTTGTGTAAGGTAACGTTTTCTCGGCTTGGGGTGGTTGGAATATGTAGTTCTTGGTCGCGTTGTAATCCTTATACATAAAAAGTTATGCTGTATGACTTTAAAATACGTAAATTAATTCACTTATTTTATATCGGTTTATATTTGAACGGGGAAATACGACCTCGCCTCGCTCGGCAGTTATGGGCTACACTCAGCAACGCTGTACAGCTTACCCCGGAGCGGCTGGCTGATGAATCATGCCTTATTTCCACGAACAAATACAAACCGATATAAAATAAGTGAATTAATTTACGTATTTCACAGTCATACATCATAACGTATTGATGCATAAGGATTACAATGCGACCAAGAGCTATATTTACCACCCCGAGCCGAGAAAAAGTTACTTTACAAAAATGATAACAACTTTGTTTCTTGGGCACACAAAATTTTGAAATTAATAAACCTGTTATACAACATTCCAATGTATATTGTGTTAAAATTTGCATTCGATCTGATGACGGGGTTTTGAGATAATAATTCTTAAATGTGACGCATGGTTGAAACACGCTTAAAAATGGGCACATTTTGTGTTCCAACTGCGATAAAAAAAAATATTAAAATATAAACTAAAAATTCCAAACCTACATGAACTAACGTAAAATAGAACGACAAAAATGATGATGTTACTGGATTTTATGTAGGTCTATTGGTTACTTCACAAACAACCTTCAAACTCGAGTGCACATAATACTTTGGTCGACAGTAGTTGCTCCTTTAAATCTAAAAAAAAAAAAAAACAAGATGTTCAGTAAAGAACATATAGCCTACTTTCTCCTAAATGCATGGGTATTGTTATAACTCTTTGTCCTTTTCAAGGAGTATGATTGAATGTTGGTTGTAGTAGCTTGTTGAAATACAACGTGCTATAGGGATATTAAACATGAATATGAGGTGCCCTTTGCTAGTGCTACCTCTGTACCAAATTTCGTTCAATTCGGTTTCACCGTGTTTGAATTGATAGGGGGAATCGATTTGCACACATACTTGGCCACCATCTGCAAACTATTGGGCTGATGTTCTTGCAGTTTGGTATGAATATGTTTCCCACATAAAGATATGGTGTTGCAAAATTTGGTAGAGACTAGATTATTAGGTTGGTCGTAATTACATTTTAGCTTTTAACATTTCGGTGGCCGCGATTACGTTTCCGTCAAGATAGCGGTGATATAAAACATGACACTGAGGTGCCCTTTGCGGGTGCTACCTCTGTACCAAATTTCGTTCCATTCGGTTTCACCGTGTTCGAATTGATAAGGGGAATCGATTTTCACACAAAGATGGCCGCCATCCGCAAAATATTAGGCTGATGACCTAGTACTTTGGTCAAAGGATGCTCCCTCCATAAAGGTATGTAGTTGCAAAATTTGGTAGAGATCGGATGATTACGTTAATCGTAATTTGATTTAAGCTTTGAACATTCGTGTGGCCGCCATTACGTTTCTGTCAAGATGGCGGCGATATAAAACATGACACTGAGGTGTTCTTTGCTAGTGCTACCTTTGTACCAAATTTCGTTCAATTCGCATTCACCGTGTTCGAATTGATAGGGGGGAGGGGAGGGGGACAGACATTCAGAGTACACACACTCTCACACACACACACAGACACACAGACACACACACACACAGACTCACACACACACATACACACACACACACATACACACACACACACACACACACACACAGACAGACACACTTTTTTCGCCCTGTGTTGATCTCATAAGTCTACTTTCATTTTTTGCAAAAATCGAAAGTAGGCTAAAAATGGGGAGTTGTGAACCCATGAATAATCTTGTCGCACCTCCCAAGCGGGAGTCACTGAGCAATAGGCTTGCGCATAATAGTTCGCGGCTGGGAGCGATCAGTTTAGTTCGCAGCTCCATAGCGAACTAGTTCGCTCTTTTAGTTCGTTAGGTCCCATCTCGAATTCCCTGTAAGACAGATCGTTCGCTCGCCGTGCTGCTGACACTGCACGCGCTCTTTGTTTGTTATAGCAGTCTGTCACCACTGATGACTCGTCACCAGTGATTGTTCATTCGCATTGCTCTCGTTTCAAGCAATACTGTAGGCTACTGTAACAGTTACTGTGCAGTTCGTGTATTAGATAGCGACAAGTTGCGTGTGTAGTAATGTGTTTTACATTTTGATATTCGAAGATAAAAAAATACAAAAATATGAGTATTGAAACATTAGTGAAATTCCTTATTCCTTCCTTATTTCCTTTTATTCCTTGTAGGAACATAGGGTAGCTACAAACTTCTTCCATCTCACTCTATTGTTGGCCATCCTTTTAATTAGGGTCCATGTCTCTCCTTCTGAGAAAACTTCTCTTTCTATTGTTTATAAAGCCAAAAGTCGTCATTTGTTTATCATCAGGGGCGGATCTAGGAGAGGGCGAGGAGGGCGACCGCCCAGGGCCCCGCGGTCCGGGAGGCCCCGCGCCATGGATTGTTTTAAATTTAATTGATTCATTTTTTGTACTTTTCAAACTTTCGAACTAATTTATAATTCATATTATTTTATCAGTGCAGCTATGACCTCCCGTGCACGTGTAGCAAGTTTAGATTTCAGTGAAATGATAGAAGACTTCAGCCGGGAAAAAAGTCGCAAAGTAATATTTTAATATTTCATAGTTTACATAATCTTCTTAAATGGGACTTAAAGGTTTCTTTCATATTATAAAAAAAATGTACTGTAGTGTATTCAAAATATTGTAACTATTCTTTATTTTCTTCTTCTTCTTTCTTCGATTCGGCCAACTAGGGACCACGTCAGTTCAACTGTCTCTTCTTCCGAGCTTTAACTACCGCCCAGTGTTCCCGCATTCGTCTCCGGTGTTGTTCTTTTCTCTCTTGGGACCACACCTTCCCTGTCTCCATTTGATTTGATTTTTTTATTTCCTATTGTTGTGGGCCCCACCTTATCATACCGCCCAGGGCCCCGCAAGGCCTGGATCCGCCACTGTTTATCATTAGTGAAATACCGGTACCGTACCTAAAAGAATAACAGAATGGACGATGTGTTCGTAGAAGCATACACTTATTATCCTCTTTATTTTTTCTCTCGCGTGGGGCCGATAACCTAGACGTTAGGCCCCTTAAAACAACAATTACCATCATCATTTTTCGCGTGTATCGGCGCGTCACCATCCGATTCCATTTCCTACTTGTCACTAGGTGATGATAAGACGTACCCCTGCCCGCCGGAATTTTCATTTCTTACTTGCTTCGTGATATTCATTATTTGACTGCTCTGAAACCGTTGGGTACATTATCTTTATGGCATGAATGGGAGGAATAGGGTTTTTTAGTTCAGAGTTTTTGTCCATAGAAGTTCGCTTTTCTTTGTGAATCATCGTCATAATGTTCATTTCTTAAAAACAGGTAAAAGTAGTTGTATCACCATGTATCGAGAAAAATAAATATCAACTAGTTCATTCAAATGGTATTGTTAATCCAGTTCGCCGATTTTCTAAATAATTGGACATATTTTCAAATAATCCAAAATGACTAAGTTAAATAAAACTGTGGAATTATCCCCACATCTACATCAGTTAAATATCAGTAACTTATATTTATGAACCGCCACTGTATTACATTACAAATATAAGGTAGTTACTACTATTAGCGTGTTAGTTCGCTAAGGAGCTGCGAACTAAACTGATCGCTCCCAGCCGCGAACTATTATGCGCAAGCCTACTAGTAGTGTGTAATACTGTTATTATAATAAACCAACATTGAACAATCGCCGCGCCAAAACTTGACAATCTTGCCACTAACAATAGATACACTCAATCAACTGAGCTGACAACAAAACAAAGCGCATGCGATTGTGCAATGAGTGGTGATGCGCTCGTATTCAGTCGGCCGTGGACGAGCTACGGCGGACCCGCGCTCTGGCGCTGTTACAAGTCGGTCAACGGGAAAAGAGCGAATGAACTAACAAGCGAGCGATCTGGGAACTAGTTCGGTAGTTCGTCTGAGGGACCCGCTCTTCCGAACTAGTTCGTTCGCGAACTACACAAGACTACTGAGCAATAAGCAAGTTAATAATACTGTCACAAGGTGCAGACACGCCACCAACCCACACGTCGTCCATATTACAGCACACGTACTGGCGGGGCCCGCATTACAAGCAGTACAACGGTGCGTGTGCTCCCTACCCATGGCTGAATTAATAACAATACTTCCGCGCACATAAAGATTTCACTACTTCAAAATATCAAACCGCCGAGTAATAATGCATCCTGTGCGTAACAGAATGTCGCGCTGAAGAACACCGTGCCAGTTTTGTAAAGCAAAAATACTGTAAATAGAAACAGCAGCCAGATAGAAGCAGTTAATAATGAAGAGAAAATCTTCGAACCACCAGTGGATTATTGCAAAGTACGCCATTCGTGTTTGATCCGGTTACAGTCAACGCACGGCTTGATGAGTGAAAGTGCTGCGAATATTACCTTCGACTCTTCTGTCAACTGTTATGAGAAATATCAGAAGCAGGTTGTAGACTAGCCTACTGTAATGCATATTTGTGTTTGTTTGATTGATTGATTAATTGAATTATTTTGTGGATGAATGGATGGTTGTTGATTGATTTATTGCTTGAATGTACGAGTGACTGAAGTACGGTAATGTAATGTTATCTTTATAATTTATATTGAACGATTTTAAGGTGTATGTTTTCTACATCCTCGGATATCACTCTTGTCTTAAATATTTCCAGATTATGTACGGTACTTTATTCTCTCGTTCATTCCCTTTGTGTGATTTGTCTATGTTATATAGACTATATTTTTCTTTCCCTCAAGTTTCCGTTTGGTTCTTAATTTCTTTATATAAATCTTATGTTTCTTGAACTTCTGGGGATGAATGAATGAATGAATGAATGAATAATAATAATACAAAATATATAGACTATACAGTATAGGCCTATACATTTTTTAAATTCTTTTTTAGCGTATGGCTTTTAATGCCGGGAGTGGCCGAGGACACGTTCGGCTCGCCAGAGTTTTGTAGCTACTTCGATGCGGACACCCATGGGGTGAGCTACAAGTACCGTTACGTGTGGAGTGTTGTCTGGGGAGGAAAGAGTGATTGTAAGGACAAGGATTTGGAAAGTAGCGGCTGTGGCCTATAGCTAGGGACCAACCCCGGCATTTGCTTGGAAGGAAGATGGGAAACCACAGAAGACCATCTTCAAGGTTGCCGGCGGGGGGATTCGAACCTCCTCGCTTCCCGGATGTGAGCGACTGCCTGCAGCCACGCCGTAACGACCACGGCTAACTCACCCGGTATGATAATAATATCGTATGACCTCGGGTGTCGTGTGCAAGCTTTGTTAATTGACGCACAAAGGGCAGCTTGCATGTCGAATTTTATCGCTCCTTGGAGCGCTATGAAAGTCAAGGAGGTTCGATATCTGAGCTCCTTGACACTATAGCGCTTTCTCGTAGAGAAAGAAGGAACTTTTTGTGTTGTGGAAAATCCCGAGATTAATTTTGCCATTATGAACACGGCCTACTGAATTCAAATGGGTTATTCAACATGCCAACAACGTACGACATGCGTACCGTGATTTTTGTCGCCATTCAAAAATCACTTACCACGGCCAGGAGCGAACAGGCAAGCTCGTGGTTGGCAGTCCGACACAATAACTACTCACCCACCGTGGCAATGAATGAATGAAAGCTAAGGTAATTTCATTTCCAGCATATGTGAGCGCATATTTGTACGGATGTTTATAGCAGTGGCGGATCCAGGCCTTGCGGGGCCCTGGGCGATATGAGAAGGTGGGGCCCACAACAATAGGAAATAACAAGATGTTCGGGAAAGAACATATAGCCTACTTTCTCCGAAATGTATGGGTATAGTTATAACACTCTGTCCTTATCATCTCCTAATTTCTTCCTATTTGAAGTGCAAATTGGCACACAGGATTTGAACAGTGGCGTTCAAACCATAGTTTATAATTTACCCCAGCATTTTGCAATTTCATCAGCAAACACTCCAAACACCGACTACTTACAATAATTGAAACTTCGTTGCTCTAATAAGGCCCATCTACAATGCGCAGTCGGCAGTCCGTAGTTGGTAGTCCTCGGTCGGCAGTCGCGATCGACTCCGTGTATACTATAGGCACCATACACAACATGAAGTTGCAGTTGGTAGCTGGCAGTTGGCAGTCGAGAATTTTATCCTTGACTGCCAACTACCCGACTGCAGCAATGTAATAGCCAATCAGAGCAGATCAGAAACTGACGTCACGTTGTTGTTCTGTGTCGTGTACGAATGATATAGAACTAAGTGAAGTAACTTCGCAACCCGTTAATTTACAGGCTAATCTTAAATACACGGTATAACAAAATAATCCATCTCCAAATCATCCATATTGCAAGTTTTGAGATTATCAACAACGCCTCTGTGCACAAGGAATAAACGAATGTTACTGTCTTATTACTCCTAGCAGTCGTTAAGACTGGGTTCACTAACTGGCCGGTATAGAGCGCTGCTCGAATCTATAGTTTCTGCATAGTACAACTGAAGGCTGGAAGATGTCACTCCAGTGGAGAATGTCGTTTTTTTTTAATATATAATTTCCATTGCAAAAAGCACCATATAAAGCTTTATTTTATAACGTCTCAGTACTCAAGAAACAATAAATATAAAAACTAGTCGTGATATCTAGTTGTGAAATATCGAACAATATAATCCTAACAGAGCGAGTGCATTCTAGCGGCCAGAAGAAGAAACTTTTCAATAAAATCTGTTACCTTTTTGTCAGCTAGATGTCTCGATTAAATCTGCTGGCGAATTATGTTTTAATTAAGTATATGTTTTGCACCGTAATATGCACAATATAACGCTTAATTTTAAAACGTCTGAGTCATTACAAAGCAACAAATATGTAAAATGTCAAGCAAAAAACATATCTCAGATGGAGTTTGAACCATAGGCATATGAATGACAGACTAACGCTTTACCACGGAGCCGTTTGTGCCAACGAACATTGATCCATATAAAATGACTTACATAGAACTTGTTAGCAAATAATGATTTATACTAAACGATTTCATCACTGAAGTATATTATTTATATATAAAGCATTTCATACAAAGTTTATTTATTTTGTTTCAGTACGCTATATTGCATGCAATACTCAAATTAGTGAAATATAAGTCAGGCACAAGATATCCGCTGCCATCTTGTCTTATTAATGAATCAGCTGAGCTTTTTAAAATCACGTCTGCACTATAGTATTACAAAATAAACTTTTAATTTCGTACGTGCCTCTTCCTTTAGAACAGTTAAAACGATTCTCGGCTCGATAATCGGAACTGGTGTGTCCCATGATATGGATTATAAAGTTTGCATAATTCGCACGGCCGCCATCCTGAAATGGTATGGCGGACGACCTTGTAGTTTGGTCACAAGACGCATCCTATACGAAGGTATGTTGTTACCAAATTTGGTAGAGATTGGATGATTTGGTTAGTCGTTATTTGATTTTACGTTTTGAACGTTTGAGTGGCCGCCATTCAGTTTTAGTAAAGATGGCGGCGATATAAAACATGACACTGAGGTGTCCTTTGCTAGTGCTACCTTTGTACCAAATTTCGTTCAATTCGCATTCACCGTGTTCGAATTGATAGGGGGGGACAGACATTCAGAGTACACACACTCACACACACACACACAGACTCACACACACACATACACACACACAGACTCACACACACACACATACACACACACAGACAGACACACTTTTTTCGCCCTGTGTTGATCTCATAAGTCTACTTTCATTTTTTGCAAAAATCGAAAGTAGGCTAAAAATATCAAATCAAATGGAAAATAGTTTGGTAATAATAATAAATTAAAGAATAGTTACAATATTTTGAATAGCCTACACTACAGTACTTTTTAGCCTATTTTCAATTTTGAAAAAATAGGCTTATGAGATCACCTTTTGTCCGTGTGTGTGTGCGTGTGTGTGTGTGTGATTCGTGTGTGTGTCCCCCCCCCCCTAATAAAATCTAAACGGCCGTAGCGATTTCAATGAAACTCGGAAAGTTCATAGCACTATTCCCGGCGACCTCGACCGTGCCCTTCAAATTTTGTTACGACTCACCAATCCAACATGGCGGCTGTGCGAAATATTTCACCAGCATTCAATATCTACGAAACTATTACCGATATTACCCTGACATTTTCTATGGTGATAGAGGGAACTACTATAAGTTCACTTATGTGACTTTTGAAAACCTGGTAACTACAAAACGAACATGGCGGCCAAGCGAATTTGCGACTTTTAAATAGACGTTTCTCGCGATTTGACCAACCAAACGCAATGAAACTTGGTACAGTATATGTTTATATACATTGTAATGCACCGACATCTAACTTCGTTCAATTGTTTACATAATCACAAGATGGCGGATGTGCGAAATATTTCACCGGCATTCTATATCTCTGAAACTATTAGCGGTATCTCCCTAAAATTTTGTACTGAGATAAAGGGCACTACTGGAAGTCCATCTATAACATTTTCAAAAACCGGTTAACTACAAAACGAACATGGCGGCCAAGCGAATTTGAACATTTTAAATAGACCTTTCTCGCGATTTAATGTTCCAAGCGCACTGAAACCTGGTACAGGAAATATTTATACATATTGTAATCCACTGGTATCTAATTTAGTTCAATTGTTTACATAACCTCAAGATGGCGGCAGTGCGAATTTTAAAATTAAGTTTTTATTTCTTGTGATGAAGTCATGCGATCGAAGTGAATGTTTGAATAATGAACCTACGCAATAATTTTCCTTTAATGGTACATGACTCTATGGCCTATACATTTAACAATCCAACATGGCGACCATCCGAAATATTTATACGATACTGAATATCTGCGAATCTATTTTAGCAATCAAACTGAAATTGTGTATGTTAAATAGTGGCAATTAACACTTAGGATATATGAAAATAGGCTGTATACTTCTTTACGGAACTACTTGTTTTTAATAATATGAAAGAAACCTTTTAAGTCCCCTTGAAGAAGATTATGTCAACTATGAAATATTAAAATAATACTTTGCCACTTTTTCCCCGGCTGAAGTCTTCTATTATTTCACTGAAATCTAAACTTGCTGAACGGCCAAGGGAGGTCATAGCTGCACTGAAAATAAGAATTATATATTTGTTTGAAAAGTTTGAAAAGTATAATTAATTTATTAAATTTAAAAAATTCCATGGCGCGGGGCCCTCCGGACCGCGAGGCCCTGGGCGGTCGCCCTTCTCGCCCTCCCCTGGATCCGCCCCTGGATGATAGTGTCTTTCATATTTGTATTTTTGTTTTGTTCATACTTTGTAACGTTGTAGTTAATTATTATATTGTCACATGTGGATTGTTATCAGACAATAAAGAAATGCATACACATTACAAGTTTTTAAGTCTGTCAACACAACGTAATCCCAGTTACTTGGACAAGCGAAAAGTAATCTGAAAAAATACATGTAATTAATGTGTGTATATCCAGTATTTGTTTTGGACTACAGAAGAGGGAGAAAACCGGCATACCTCCCAACATTCAAAAATAGAAATCCAGAAGATCCCAAAGCGCAAAAATTTTAACGCGTACATCCGTCGCAAGGTCTTAAAAATAGTGAGAAAAGACTACAGGGAAAGAGATTACAAACTCTTGGTGATGTGAGACTGTCTAATTCATTGTGCCAGTTTCCTAAAATTCTGAAGACTGATGATATCGTTTCTTACTTGAATTCATCACGAAAACACTAAATCCCACAAAAATTTGTCACACAATTGAACGAATACCAGAAATACAGCAAGCACCGCTTAAAACCAAGATTTCCCGCTTACAAACAGTCAAAGCACAAAGAGTAATATAAATGCAGCGATAATCTGCGAGATGTGATTATCGATACAGTTCTATCGACGTTCAGCGAAATGTCAAACGCAATGAATTAATAACAAGAGCGCATCCATAATCTGCGAGACGGGATTATCGATAAACTTTACAGGGTGTCTACTGTAAGGATGAAGTAAAAATTAGTAACTTTTTAGCTACCTTTTATTTAATTTTAGATACCTTTTAATTCAAGAGACGTCTGTGGTCGGCAACCATAGAAGCTAATCGCGCGGTGAAGGAAAACAACAATGAAGTGATTTAAGCAGTGAATAAGATTCACTTAAGGCGGCTTCGGTGGCGTAGTTGGTAGCATGCTGAGCTTCTATGCCCAAGATAGCGGGTTCAAACCCGGCCGAAGCCGTCGGATTTTTTAAGAGCGTTAAAAATCCCTCAGTATGCCTTCCTTCGGAGGGGAAGTAAAGCCGGCGGTCCCATGTCATAGATTTATGGCATGTTAAAGATCTTTCCACTAATTACACCTGTGTGAAACTAAATTGGATAGGTTAAGAATGTAAACAACGCTCTTAGGTTGCTACGTTCGTTGCCAAGAGCCGACTGCGGTGGCGTCTAGTAGCTAGTTCTGAACTAGGCCTAGTAGTCGTTGACGGTGGCGTTTGGCGGCAAAAGTAGGAACTATTTGAAAATTCAAAGTTGCAGTCTCTACTTGAATTAAAAAACAGATACACACACTAATACAGTCATCACAATTAACACCGGTTATCAGACAGATTCTACACACACCCAAAGTACACGGGGCTACATGACCGCGTTGTCGCAGCCCCTAAACTAAGGAACCAACCAACCAACCAAGATTCACTTATGGTGTCATAAAAATTTAGATAAAAATAAATAATGGATATTTAATATCAAATTAGTTGATTCAGCAAATATGCCGTCTTGTTTACAAGAAGTTATGATTACCAAGAAGTTGCTCTGATCTTGGCCGTTTGGGGAGATTTCCTTTGTCCCCGCGGTATACCACGAAGAAATATATGCGACGTTACGTAATCGTCACCTAATTATGTCTTCGCAGTCAGGTACGGAGAAATATCGAGACGTTACACGATCGGCGCTGGTCTCAGCCGTTTGACGCGATTCGTAGTTTTTTAGAACACGGAGAAAAATCGTGATTACATAATCGGTGTCACTTTTAGTCGTTCGACGAGATTTCTATTGTCCTTCGGGCACGGAAAAATATGGTACCGTAAGTTATTATTACGCAATCGGCAGTTGCACTCGTCATCGAATGCGGAGAAATATCGCGATGTATCGCAATCGCTGCCGCTCTCGGTCGTTTTACGAGATTCACGTTGTCCTCGCGGTTGCACAATGAGAACGCGATATTATGCAATGACACCGCATCCGGCCGTTCAACGATTGTCTGCCTGTCTATCAGTCTTGGCAGAATGGCGGAGGCGAGGTCGAGGTTGGGCATTGTTAAAATTCACGAGCAGTTATGGACAAGTTGTATGATCGGCACCCTGATTCCCACAGTCCTCGAGGACACAAGTTCGCGGCCGGGCACGGGTTTTATAATTTTCCCCAGCTGGCGTCGATCGTGGTCCGTTTAACGAGATTCCCGCAGGCAAGTCGTTGCAGTCAGGCGGCCGTCTTGAGGATGTGCCTTTGGAAGATGAACGTTCGAAGTAGGTATCGGTTATTATGAATTATTCAGAGACAATTGCACGAATAATCCGAAAAGAGGGCATATTTTCTTTCGAATTCAAATTGTACAAGTTTTCGAGATAACCGGTTAGATTATATATCCAATAGAACCATAGTTCGAAGGAAAAATAGACATATAACGGAGTTTCGAATTAACCACACTTGATGTCACAAATTCACTAGACGGATAGATTTTTAAAATATAGAAGCATTTTTGTGATAATTTTTTGAAACGGTATCATTTCGCAAGATTGCGACAATACATTATTTCGCGTTATTTCTGGACTTCAATTTGAGAAACCAATATCAGAAATCAGAGGTTTCTGTTGAGTTTCGGAAGTTATCGCGAATAAACGTCTCGCAAAAAGTCAGGTTTCCGATTAATGCAGAAAAATATTTCACACAAAACTAAACTCTTCTTGATGCCGAAAATAAACGTTGAACCGATGTATACAGTACCACTGAAGGTATCCTCAGTATGCATTTCCTCGAAGTAGTGCACGGGGAAATATAGCTTAGGCAATCGGCGCCGCTTGCGTGAAACTCGCTTCATCGCATCTGCAAGCCTAGCGGTGCGGGTTTAAATGATTTTAACAGACCTCGGCGAATTTTCGTTACCTCCAACTATATATACATAAGAATTTGCTACTTTTCGTTACCTTTATAAAATTAGCTACTTTTTCGTTACTTTTCGTTACCGGTAGACACCATGAGTCTTATCAGTCGATTTTCAGTCGAATTTAAACACTCGCATCTCGGAATAGAACTATTATCGAAAATCAAAATTGAAATGCGATTTGGATGCAGAGAACTGAAAAAGCTAGGGAGTTGAAAATCCGGAAAAAACTTATGTTAATCCGGACAGCCGAAAAACACCCCCAAAATCCGGAAATCTTCCGGGAAAACCAGAAAACTTGGCAGGTATGCTAAGGGATGAGATGTTTCGCTCGTCAAGCGAGCATCAACAGATTCCAAAGTATACAAGACAAAATTGCTCTACATAACACTACCAAATGGCAAGAGAGACCTTTTTCATAGAAGATTTGAGATATGACCATCACCTACCAGCAACGATCGCATGGATCCAAGTGATTCAAAGAAGTCAGGAAAAAGCAGCAGTTGAAATACAGAAAGACTTCTATGCTAGACGCATTCATATCAAAGTTCATCCTTTCAAAGTTAAGGGCCGACCACAGCGTACAAATTATGGTAAATATTATTTCGTTAACCGTGCCATTGATAACTGGAACTTTCTACCTGCCGCAGTCTTAGAGCCTTTTCCCAAACATATGGGTGTGTTTAAGAAAAGACTGACGATTTGTGTAAATACTCCAGTTTAATTGTCATTGAATTGTTATGTATCCCCAATATGCCACCGGGGGGACCCCCTCCCCCTCCCCAATTGCAAATGAATGAATGAATGAATGAATGAATGAATGAATAAATATCAGGAGACTGGACGGCAGGAAATTATGACCTACGAAATGTAGTGACCAGACTCAGCTCTTAAGATATGCACTCTAATTGTTCCAAGAACCTACAAGGAAATGTGTGTGTGAACTGTGCGGCGTAGAGTGTGGGAATGGTGCAATGAAAGGACCAAATCTCTGACAGCCCATAGTAAAGAAACAGCGCTAGTGTACTGTAGTGTAAACGGTTATTAGTAGGCCTACTCTATTCTAATTTAGGGGAGCGTGATGGCGTAGTGGCTTAGCTGCTCGTCTTACACCTGGACGGCCGGGGATCGAATCCCGGTGACAGCTGGGCGAAATTTTTCACCTGAAAAAATCACGTGGCGTCAGGAAGGGCATCCGGTCTTAAATCCCCGGCCAAAACCAAAATGAGCCGGGTTGCCACCGGCGACCCCAATTAATTGGAATAAGCCGTAGGAAATGATGATGATGATGATGACTATTCTAATTTAAATGTATTATGTGTAATTGTTATGCAAAAGTGGATTGATGTCTATTTGGCTGCAATAAATTATCATTAAAACACTACCAAACTTACAATGAAACCCACTAACAAAACAAAAAAGAAAAAAAGTCACAGGAAGTGTGGCAACTATTGCTGGTAAAATACTAAAGCAATAAATAACCACTGGCACTACAGCCCATGAAAGGCCTAAGCCTACCAAGCGACCGCTGCCCAGCCCTTTGGCCTGTAGATATCGGGGTGACGCGTGGTCAGCGCATCGGGTCCCCTTAGCCGTTAATCTTGGTTTTCGTGACGGGGGCACTGTCTCACTGTCAGACAGCTACTCAATTGTCCTCACGAGGCTGGGTGCACCCCGTTCCAACCCTCACGTCAGTTTCTAAAATCCCTGACGAAGCCGGGAATCGAACACGAGGCCTCCGGGTGAGAGGCAGGCGGCCTACCCCAATACCACGGAGTCGCAATAAGTATCCGGAAAAAAGGGAGGGCAGTGACTGTTAGTGGATGTCTAAAATAACAAGTAGCTCCGTAAAAGAACTATACAGCCTATTTTCATATATCCTATTGTTACGGCTGTGAGTTTGTTTCTCGCTCGCCGCGTGAGTCACAACTGCCCCAGGGCTGGGCTGTGCTCTGCCTCAGTGTATTGCGTGCGCCTTATGCAACAGGTCTACTAAGACAAAGGGATGATCCAGAATATTCGTCACTCAGCCAGTGAAGGAAACCTCGAGAAGCCGTGAACCCTGGATGGGTCTAGAAGCATTTATTGAGTCACCGGCCTGCTATATAAGAGCGACCTGTCAAGCAGTGTGTGTTGTGATTTACGAGCTAGTGCGAGCGTTTATCCTGAGCGACAGAAGTGTGGTGACTTGCGAAACCCCTAGTGAAGCCGATTCTCTTGACAGCGAGGGAGTGAGAAGCATACAGGGGACTGCCTGTGTTTTGAGCGAGTGTGATTTCACTGAGCGACAGAGGTATTGTGGTGAAGTGCCGTGCGAGTTACGAAATCCAGTGACATTGTTTCCCAGCTCGTGGGCAGCGAAGCAGCGTGTAGCAGGTTATCGTAAGTAACTGTAGTTTGTGTACATAAGGGAGAGGTGCAGGTAGTTTCTGTCAAGGCCACCGAACTCATTTGGACGGATTAACTTCTGTGGTTTGTTGACGAGTGGAAGGGGGCAAGAGCTCCCCATAAGGAAGAGACTTAAGGAAACTGTAGTAAGGTTCTAATTGCTTGTATTTGCTGATGAGTAGTGTATCTTCTGGCCGCAATAAAGTTAATTATTTCTTTAAAGGAACTTCAACCCACCGTAATCCAGTTAACAAACGTGTCACTAGGGGGGGGGGGGGGTGGCACGTAATTGTATGTTAATCGCCTGTACCAATATACAAAATTTCAGTTTGATTGCTGTTATGGATTCGTAGATATTGAGAACCATCTAAATATTTCGGATGGTCGCCTTGTTGGATTTTAATATATGTAGGCCATAGAGTTATGTACTACTAGAGGACGATTTTTGCGTAGTTTCGCTATTCAAACGTTCACTTCGATCGCGTGATTAATACACAAGAATAAAAACTTAATTTTAAAATTGCGCACAGCCACCATCTTGAGGTTATGTGAACAATTGAACTACATTTGATGCCAGTGCATTACAATGTGTACATAGGCCTACATTTACTGTACCGTATTTCACTGTGCTCAGATGGTTAAATCGCGAGAAAGGTCTATTAAGATGTTTCACCTTCGCTTGGCCGCCATGTTCGTTTTGTATTTTACAAGTTTTTAGAAGTCTCTCTAGTAGTACCCTTTATCACCGTACAAAATTTCAGGCTGATATCAGTAGACTAATAGTTTCGGAGATATAGAACGCCGGTGAAATATATCGCACAGCCGCCATCTTGAGGTTATGTAGACAATTGAACTAAATTAGATGCCAGTGCATTACAATGTGTTTAAACATTTGCTGTACTAAGTCAACTTGAGTTTGGATGGTTAAATCGCGAGAAAAGTATATTTAAAGTATAAAGTTCGCTTGGCCGCCATGTTCGTTTTGTAGTTAAGAGGTCTTGGGAAGTCTCATAGGTGACCTTTTAATAGTGCCCTTATATCACCGTACAAAATTACAGGGTGATATCAGTAATAGTTTCGGAGATATTGAATGCCGGTGAAATATTTCACACAGGCGCCATGTTGGATTGGTGAGACGTAATAAAATTTGAAGGGCACGGTCGGGGTCGGTAAAAATAGTACTACAACCTTACAGAGTTTCATTGAAATCGCTCCAGTCATTTAGAAGTTATTAGGGGCACACACACAGACATACATACGCACACACGGACAAAAGGTGATCTCAGAAGCCTATTTTTTTTTTTCATAAAATGAAAATAGGCTAAAAATCAATGAAAGAGAGATTAACTCTCGGCAGACAGAATCAGACCGGGAAAATTTACAATAGATAGTCACTACATTCAAGTAAACTTGAACTCGGGTTTATCACAATGTATTTCCAGTTTGCTAATAAGAGGTAGGAATGTTGCGTGTGGGAAAGGTCGCTCACATTTCTGCATGTCTCTCTTATTCCAGGAAAGTTGATGTAGGCCACTTTTTTTTTGCAATCTAAATAATTGTTGTGGCTTTCATTTTCACGCTATTTTCTCTTCATTAATTAACGCAGAGCCCTCGAGGGGGCGGCCTGACGTGGATCGTGGCCTAGTCATTACGGACCGGATTTATGTAAGGCCCTAAAACAATAAAGGTATGGGCACAACAACTTAGGTTTAGAACAAAGGTGCTAAAATGCGCATTGCCAGCTGTGGGATCGAACTCCTGCATTTTTTGCCTTCATTGCCGAGGTCCAGGTTTGATCCCGGTTCTGTCAAGAAATTCAATTCTGTTTTTTAAGGATGGAACAAGGTTAACTCAGCCTAGTAAGGCAACACTAATAAGAGGTGGGTTCAATTCCTACCTCAGCCAA
The DNA here is from genome assembly GCA_946902985.2 of Meconema thalassinum. Classification (NCBI taxonomy): domain Eukaryota; kingdom Metazoa; phylum Arthropoda; class Insecta; order Orthoptera; family Tettigoniidae; genus Meconema; species Meconema thalassinum. Next base: position 225,285,839 of record OX336391.1, read on the forward strand.
CCGGACAGTGGTTTACTACTACTCCAGGCGAATGCCAGGATGGTACCTAAATAAGGCCACGGCCGCCTCCTACCTTATCCACAGCTTACCCGCAATCCACACAGCCATGCAAACTTTATCCGCATGGCGGATTATTTGGCGGATTTCCGCAACCGCTCAGGGCTTACCTTATCTTTTCATCATCATGACGCGCAGGCCTCTTACAGGTGTTAACTCGATAAATATGCACCAGACCTCACTGAAGATCACACACCATTACGTGAAACACCAGGAAGCTCCTGAGCTCCTGACTTCATAACTGTCTCACAAGTCTTCAAAAGCTGGGGTAGCAACCATAGGCCTACTTCCTAGTTGTGCCTTGTTTTCTATCAGATGATGGCGGTCACTGGATCTTCCCAGAAGATAGCAAGAATGCCGACACAGTCCAGGAAATTGCCTCCTCACTTCATTACATCACTGTTCAAAACAATAGGTGGCATTCAAATAACGAACCATACATATTTTAGGAAAACATTGAAATAATTAGAGCTGATGTATTCACGTGACGACTACACCACATTAATAATAATAATAATAATAATAATAATAATATTGTTGGGGGAGGGTCGCTAATGCGACAAAGCGCGAAATTCACATAATGGCTTGCACTCTTATATTTACACTTTTCTCGACCTGTAAAACACCTTTTAATGGGTTTTGAGAAAGCGGCAAAATGCGAAAATCATACCAAAATGCTACATAAATGCGAAATCCACGATTTTTTTAAACAAAACATTTTCTTATTCTTTCTTTTCCGTATGGAAACTTCAAGCTATGAGTGTCTACACTCTTGAAATGTTAATGAAGACTTGACCACCGGTCTCGAAGTTGGAAAGTCATATCTCTTACACTTTTTACCCGCCCGTCCATCGTTTTAATTTCCTTCGCGTAGGTCAAGTCAACAAGTGCTATGAGGGAGAGACCAAAAATGTCTATAAAACAGCTGTAAGATTTCATTCAACAATGTTAATGATTCATGAACCTGCATGCACTTACCCATTTTGATGGATTTTGAAGCAAGACTAGAGTTGATTTTGTGTATTTTCTCTGTATTATTCTGATTTTGGATCAGTATACATTTCTTTTTGTGTAATATTTTGACTTCTAACAATTTTCTTCTGTGTTACTTTAACCTAATTAATTTAAAATAAATACATAATTTATTACATGCATTTTTATTCCGCTATTAAACTTTTACAAGTGTGATTTTAATTTCACATTGATGTAAATTCAAAATTACTCATTTGTTAGATTTGACCCAAATTTGAGGTTTTGTTTGTTCAAAATGATAAATTTCAAATGTATAAGCCTATACTGTAAACTACAAAACGCTAAATGTTCAAACCAAAATGCTAAATTTCTGTTATCAAAATGCTAAAAATCACCACCCCTAATAATAATAATAAATGTACATGCTTTATAGTCTGCGATTGCACCCAACTGTATTGTGTGGTGTTAGTTTGTCGTTTTAAGGGGCGGAACTACAAGGTCATCTGCCCCTAATATGTGTTGTTCCCAAAACCTGAAAAAAAAAAAAAAAAAAAAAAAAAAATAGACGAGATTAATAAATTCACGAGTTTTAGCCAAAGTGACTTAAATCTTTTGGCTTCACGTTTTACCTGACTGGCTGTGAACGTTATCGTGTTGGAAGCCATTTTTCAGTGTTGCCTTAGTAAAAAAAAAATGCTTTTCAGTCGGTCAACATGATTGTACAATTGGGTACAACACAATAATAATGTGAGGGCTATGTTATCAAACTCCGATAAGTCATGAAATAGGGACCATAATGAATAGCAAAATTATCTGATTGACTTATGTTAAGTACAACCATAAGCTAATTTTCAACATAATCGCCGAGAAGATTGAGACATTTGTCGTACTTTAGAATAGGATGAAGTTGCCACCTGTCTATTGAGCAGGGTCAGGATTGTAGGAAGGTGTAAAGAGCTGAACTGTGAATTTCAGAAAAGTGTTCGGACAGTGCAGAAATCTTTAAAAGACGTCTTGTTACAAACCACGGTGCACACACATGACTTCAATCGTGCCGCGGGGGCAGCTGCAGCAAGTCAGGATATCGTAGGTTCAAATACCGGCGCTGACAGCTGCTATCCCGAGTTTGTCTGCACACTAGCAATTGTAGTGGTAGGTTCTCTTACATTCCATAAATCTATGACATTGGCTTTACTTTACTTCCCCTCCAAAGGAAGGCATACTGAAGGATTTTAACGCTCTTAAAAAAGTCGACGACATCGGTCGGGTTTGAACCCACGATCTTGGGCATAGCAGTTCAGCATGCTACCTACTACGCCACCGAAGCCGTAAAATCCTAAATTTATCATTGAACCAATCGCTTAATTTTCAAGAGAATAAGTCTATCAACTGTAAATTTAAACAAAACTATACATATCGATCTAGTTTTCAACAGTAAAAAAATGGGGGGAATTAAGTTTGGTATAAAGATTACTTGTATGTAAGCGAAAGATCGGACTATTTTGGTGGGCTCACAACGAGGAGGACCATTAGGTCGCAGCCCGGAAGTGAGCACAGCCAACGCACCGTGACGGGACGGATACAGTGCGGGGACATTCACGGAAATGAAAAGAAAGTACGAAGAGAAATGCTCTTTCTGAAAGCAAATTACCAGCGAGAGGCGAGGAAGGAAGAGCTGTCACATAAAGTCGATCGAAAACGTCGCAAACTGGACGAACAAAAGCAGAAGCAACTCTTATCAGCGCGCTGAGTACGACTGACACTGTTCCGTACTCTTGTTGGCCTTCGGCGAAGAAATATTCGAACAATGTTGCAATGGTTGATGTCACTTGGGGTGTAATTCGTGGATTCTACCCTCTTCACTAGCTTAGTAGCTTGCCACGGCGGGTGAGTGGTTATCGTGTCGGTCTACTAACCCCAAGCTTGCAGGTTCGCTCCTGGCCGTGGTAAGTGATTTTTGAAAGGCGGAAAAAATCACGACACGCATGTCATACGATGTTGGCATGCTAAAGAACCCATTTGAATTCAGTAGGCCGTGTTCATAATGGCAAAAATAATCTCCGTATTTTCCGCCAACACAAAGTTCCTCATTTCTCTACTAGAAAGCACTATAGTGTCAAGGAACTTAGATATCTAACCTCCTTGACTTTCATAGTGCTTCAAGGAACAACAAAATTCGACATGCAAGCTGCCTTCCGGGTGTTAAATAACAAAGCTTGCACCCGGCACCCGAGGCCATACGATATTATTATTATCATTATTATTATTATTATTACTAGCTTAGTAAAAAGATTTGAAACACCAGTGGAGTAATCTCCTGTGACCATTCCAGCTTCGAAACTGACACCACTTGTCGACGATAGAATTCCAGTACCTCACATCAGATTCTTTGGTCGAGCTGAGAATCGAACCCGAGATCTCCAGGTTGGCAGCTAATCATACTATCCACTACACCACGAAGCGTACAAGTCTACTTTCTTAGGGTCACTGGCCTGCTGCAGGTCTTCGAAATTCACACCATTTGTAGCACAATTCACATTTATTCAGAGCTGAGAGTTGAACCTGAGATGTCGGTATGCTTACTTCTGGGTGGTATTTGAAGATTTTCTGCGAAAAATAACAAATATAGGCACACAAAAAAGATTAATAATTCACGGAATGAGCTATATGAAATGTAACGTTAAGAAGCCTGTCTCGCCAGTTCTTCAAAGGCGGCCTTGAGATTTAGTCGGGCCGAGTTGTTTAGTCACATTGGTTGGCACGCACCTGCCTGCTCAGCTTCCAACAGGTTCTGGCTAACAATGAGTTTCACTGCTTGTGTTCTCAGCAGGAAATGTTACTCACCACTAGTCCAGCCCAAAATCCAACACAATCCAGTACTTTTCTGGGTGCTGCTTAAAACGCCAAATAATTATGGACAAGGTAAATCGAACAAATTATTAAATTGCAAATTAACATGCAATGCATTACAGTGCAACGGGGAATTTCATTTGAGGCTGCGTCTTCGTTGCAGAACCTTTCTTTGTCCGATTTATAGGAACGGGTCTCCCTTGAAATTTCACTAGAAACTTTTGTCTAGTTCTAGCGCACGATTTTCTGTACTTAATGTCCGTATCGTGCAGATATACACGTTCGTGTAACGAATATTTCACATAAGGCATTACAGTACTAGAGCTCGAGCCAGCCGGGATGGCGGTGCGCAGAACACAACGCTACCATTACGTCATGCCTCACTTCCATCGCACCAATCACAGTCAGTCTGTCTTGAGAATCTGAGCTAGTGTGTTGTCAGAAAAGCCAAGTGTAAAGCAGCGTGAATGAGACGGGCTTGATGAGCTAAGGGACGGTGTTGCCATACCGCAGGAACTCATGGCAGCAGCCTGCGGTGTGGGGCTCGGCATGGTGGACCTGTTGCAACAGTGGACATGTATCTCTTTCTCTCTCTGCGCAAATCCCAGAGAGCCGGCCGCCTTCCGGGCTGACGCGAGCTCTATAGGCTACACAATCACAATAAAACAACTGGCTAAGAGATTCAAACGTACAGGTTCAGTAAACAATAAAAATAGACGTAAAGGTCTTTATTTCCTTACTGAAGCTAAATTAACTGGAGTAACCGGAAACTTCATGAGGAGATGCCGATTATGTTTGGCAACGGATGGGGAACATTTTCAGCATCTACTGAAAACATGGTGAGTAAAAGATACAGTCGGTCTGAGAGACTAGACTTTATATCATTTCAAATGACGCATGCTACAAATGCTACACATGTTAGAAAGGCTCAGGAGGGCTTCTCGCTTCCCAGGACTCTTTCAACAGACTCCATTACCCGTTAACTTAGGCTTCCCGCGCGGGGGCTGCATGACGTCACGTACTCGCCGTCTCCGTATCGCATAACGACAGACCCAGTAGTAAACTCAGACTCGGTGCATATGCACTGAACAACATGATGACATCATACACGCCGTAACCGTAACGCATAACGGAAGACCAAAGCATAACGATGACGTCGACAAGATCATTTGAAATGATAAAAATGCATGATACTGATTTTAAGCACCGTACTCGGCCGTACATATGCGCGCGCGGTCGCCGGCAACTGAGCCGTCACTGGCGGAGCTCGTAAGCGAGAATGTCCTTGCCAAGCAAATATGATGACCCTGTAGTATTTTGTCATTCATTCACCAAAATGAGATCCTTTACGAACAAACATCGTATGTATTTACGCATTTTATCGTTTTAAATGATATAGTTGACTTCGTCGTTACGTCACGGCAACGTCACGAAATGTACCGAGAATGCACTGAGGTGTTGACGTCATAGTACTGCTTGAGCTTCCTCCTTTCCCCGCGCGCTCCGGTGAGCGTGACGTCATCCAGCCACCTACCTCATTTGACCTTGGTTTGCACTTGCTTTTTTATCTTTTTAATATTTTTTTAAAATGTATTTATTATTTATTTTTGCTAACGGACTTTGAGTACACGCAGCATTTGTAGCATTTAAAATGATCTATCAGTGTTTTTAGGTAATTTCATTAGAAAGCTACCTACTGCAATGGGAACCACGTTGCACGATGTATACACACAACTGCCAGTTCTCCTAAATACTTTATTCATATAATTTTAACCTTTTGCCACGATTTAGGTCTTATGTATTCCCCTTCCTTTATAAATGTTCCAGAAAATCTCAAGGAAGCATCGCAAACAACGGCTTATGCTACACGCTTCTTTATCTGTCTACCATGTTTCTTCAGGATGAAACCGAGACTACGCATGCGCGAGAGCAGTGAAGCGCATTTAAGTACAGTAATTAGGTACCCGAATGGCCTCGTGAAATGCATCAACGATAATTACGCATTCTCTCGTATTTAAGTTAAATAGGAATTAACTAACTAATCGTTAGTAAATAGTTGGTGAAAACGGCCCTTAGCCTAACGTAACAGCAGTAAAGCGAAATCATTGTAATGCCACACACGTTCGGTTTGTCTTATTTTAATTCTTTTAAGGAATACAATGCGGCAGATGAGCCACAAAATGTATTAGGAGGAGGAAAAACATGCCGACATTTAGAAATAGTGCAATAAGGTGCTTGGGTTGAGGAAAGGTGCTTAACGGTGAAACCAAAACTCAACTGAGATTGTTCATTTAATGTTTTCTTTGCCAGAAAAGTTATTTTGGGCACTTTAACAGCCAACAAAAAAGTAGGGGTGCAGCTCCTAAAATGTCAAGCTCTACTTCTCGAACAAAAGTGCGAGGAATGGATTAATTGGATACAATCGAAACCCCACGTTTAAGGATCCAATTAACACCCACGCTTTTGGATCCAATTAACCTCCACGCTTCTGGATCCAACGAACCCCCACGTTTTTTATCCAATCAACCTCCTCGATTTTTGATCCAATCAACCTCCTCGATTTTGGATCCAATCAACCTCCTCGATTTTGGATCCAATCAACCTCCACGATTTTGGATCCAATCAACCTCCACGATTTTGGATCCAATCAACCTCCACGATTTTGGATCCAATCAACCTCAACGATTTTGGATCCAATCAACCTCCACGATTTTGGATCCAATCAACCCCCACGTTTTTGTAAACAAATAACCCCCATGTTTTTGTAAACAAATAACCCCCATGTTTTTGTAAACAAATAACCCCCATGTTCTTGTTCGAAAAGTGTACAATTAATTGATGTAAAATCAATTCAGGCAACAGTTTGATTAGATAAGTGTTATTCCCTACCCAATTGAATTTGGCACATTCGTGCTTGCCGACTGAAAAGCAATTCTGATGGTAGACTCCTATAATCTTCAACAAACCTAATGTGAATAAAATGGCCATGTGCCCTTGGCTGAAGGAATACGGTAAATGTGCATGCTGGTCATAACCATCTCATCTTCAGGTAGGCTATCCACACCGAAATCAATGGCCATCAATCTGAAGAAAAAACTGGGACTACACCATGCGTACTGACGCGAGGGCAGGAATGGGATGCATTCAGCTTCGAGAGGACAGTTTAGAAGCCGCTTGACATGAAGAGTATAGCATTCTAATGTTTAAAGCCAAGGCAATGCGCGGCTAAGGATGTCACGCCGGCCACGCGTTTCCCATAATCCGTGGGCTTTGAGCTGGGTCTTGGACCTAACGGCAGGGTTAGTTTTCAGGTGGATCAAACGATAAATCTGAAACTTACTAGAGGGGAGTTGTGTGAAGTTGGACAAGCAACTCACGAGATATTCGGCGCACGGTCTGTCATTAAACTGTTTACCGGTCGTATTGTGTTAGTGCGTGTTGCGATAGCAAGGCCAAGAATGCGGTTGTCTTTTGTTTCTCAATTCACACGGTCTCTCCTTACATTTCCATTCCATTATTGAACATGACACTTGCTATTGTTCGCACTACCTTTACATCATCTGCTTCCAAACAGGTTGATTACTATTCTGTATGTACTCTGGCGATGCCACGCAGCGTAGCCGAACACATCTCTACTCAGTATGAAACCAATTCCCGATTCTTAGATGTACCGTGTAATCTCGAGAACCACTCGATGGATTTTAATGTGGTTATCACCATTCTGTAAAGGATTTCTCGAGGAAGGTTTCTGTAGATAATTTTATTTATGACCAAAGGAAGCCGAGTAGTAACGATTTCAGTGAATCAAGTCCAGAAACAAATCTACCATCCGTATGATTTTAAGCTTACGCTGGGTAAACCGTTAAAAATATCTATATACTATGAGTGTAAGAATTGTTCAGCATGAAATGTTCTACAAAAACGTCTGCGACAACATATCTCTATCTCAATACATTGCCCACTATAAGTGTTTTTACGTCTTCATTTTTTCTAACAATCTCCATTCAATTACTAGCTTCGGAGACAGTTTACGAGCTAGCTAACGAGCGAGCCTATTACCCCAGTTTCAGCCTTCGTTCCACAGAATACACAGTCAAATTTAGATTGGACGGAAAGGGGGGATTTGTGTTTCATGCACCTCGCTATTCTTAAATTACGTTTGACTAGAATTCGCTGCACATGCTATCTCCATGATAATATAATTAACAAGCTGACCCGGCAGACGTTGTTCTGCCAATCAAAGAAAGTGTTGAAACTTTGTTTCTTGAAGTGCTTCCAGATACACAATATTTTTTCAATTTCTGTTATCTGCCTCTAAACTATCGTGCATTTAATTAACTAACCTAGAAACATTCGTGGGAGCGTGCACAACAATTCTCCAAAGTTTCATCGCAATCGGATAAATGGCATATAACAAATACGGGATTTTGTTTAAATGATTCGTGCGCTGTCACTCATTTGTTGAATCTACTCCTGCTCTACCAACTTTGAAATGGATATTTTTAACTTAGAAAGCTTCACGTAAGTGTACACAACAACTCAACAAAATCTCATCGCAATCGATGAATAGTATATGAACGCATACAGGATTTTGTTGGAACACTTCGCGCGTCGTCACTCATTTGTTACATCTACTCGTGCGCTACCAATATTGTAAAATGGACTTACCAAGTTGAACACCTTCCCTGGCGTGTACACAACAACTCATCAAAGTTTCATCGGAATCGGATGAATGACATATGAACGCATAAGGGATTTTCTTTAAATGATTCGCGTGCCATCACTCATTTGTTGATCTACACATGCGCTACCCATTGTAAAATAGATTTACTAAGCCTGAAACCTTCTCTGGAGTGTTCTCAATGACTCACCAAGGTTTCATCGCAATCGGATGAATGATATATGACCGCATACGGGACAATGTGGAAACGATTCGCCCGCCGTCGCTCATTTGTTGAATCTACTCGTGCGCTACTTATTAAAAACTGGATTTACTAAGACAGAAACCTTTCCTGGAGTGTACACAACAATTCACCAAAGTTTCATCGCAATCGGATAAATGGTATATGAACGCATACAGGACTTGGTTGAAACGATTCACGCGCCATCGCACATTTGTTGAATGTACTCGTGCGCTACATATTGTAAAATGAATTTGCTAAGCCAGAAACCTTTACTGAAGTGTACACAACAATTCATCAAAGTTTCATCGCAATCGGATAAATAATATATGGACACATACGGTACTTTGTTGAAATGATTCGCGTGCCGTCACTCATTTGTTGAAACTACTCGTGCGCTACCTATTGTAATATGGATTTATTAAGCCAGAAACCTTCCGTAGGGTGTACACAACATCTTACCCAAGTTTCATCGTAATCGGACGAATGGTATTTGAACGCATACGGGACCTTATTGAAATAGCTTCGCGCGTCGTCACTCATTTGTTGAATCTACTCGTGTGCAACCTCCTGTGAAATGGATTACTAAGTTAGAAGCCTTCACTTAAGGGTACACAACAACTCTTCAAAGTTTCATCTCCATCGATGAATGGAATATAAACTTATACGGGATTTTGTTGAAACGCTTCGCGCATTGTCACTCATTTGTTGAATCTAGTCGTGCGCTACCTATTGTGAAATTTATTTACTAAGCCAGAAGCCTTCCCTGGAGTGTACACAACATCTCACCCAAGTTTCATCGCTATCGGACGAATGGTATTTGATCGCATACGGGACTTTGTTGAAACGCTTCGCATGTCGACGCTCATTTGTTGAATCTACTCGTGCGCAACCACCTGTGAAATGGATTACTAAGTTAGAAGCCTTTACTTAAGGGTACACAACAACTCTTCAAAGTTTCATCTCCATCGATGAATGGAATATAAACTTATACAGGATTTTGTTGAATCGCTTCGCGCATCGTCACTCATTAGTTGAATCTAGTCGTGCGCTACCTATTGTGAAATTTATTTACTAATCCAGAAGCCTTCCCTGGAGTGTACAAAACATCTCACCCAAGTTTCATCGCTATCGGACGAATTGAATTTGAACGCATACGGGACCTTTTTGAAACGCTTCGCGCGTCGTCGCTCATTTGTTTAATCTATTCGTGCGCTATCTATTGTAAAATGGATTTACTAAGCCAAACACCTTCCCTGGAGCTTACCCAACATATCACCCAAGTTTCATGGCAATCGGATGAATGGTTTATGAACGCATACGGGACTTTGAAACGCTCTAACGTGCAGAGACAAACAGTAGAATTCGACATCACTGCCACCTTTGGTATAAAACACAACTTTTCGCCACGGGCGGAGTGTATGTAATGGCGATAGTTGCACAGGTTGCGACCAGGCGGCTCTAACGTGCAGAGACAAACCGTCCAAAGACATCAGCTTTCACGAAGGCCAAGGCTAGTGGTTTCCATGACGACTGTTTTTGACTGTATATTGTGGTTCTAAAATTGTGTGTAAATTGTGGTTCTAAAATTGTGTTCATTCCACCTACCGGGTCAGATTGTGAATCTAAACCATACATGGACCCACCCTAATATACATACCAAATTCCATCAAAATCTGTTCAGTCGTTTAGGAGGAGTTCAGTCACATACACACGTGTCGAAGAATTATATATATATAAAGATAGTCCAGTCAGTGAGTTTAACTCAACGTGCAGAGACGGAAAACTGATATAGGTCAGAGTTCAATGAAATCGAAAAAAATACGCCTTGTATGCTTACGTTGGGTAAACCGTTAAAAGATACGGGGCGAAGCCGGGGTGGATTGCTAGTTTAATAATAATAATAATAATAATAATAACGTAATTGGTTTTATATCCCTTTTAACTACGTAATGCAGCTTATAGAGACGCCAGGGTGCCAGAATTTTGCCCCGAAGGGTATCTTTAACGTGCTAATATATCTACTGACACGGCTCCGTAACATTTAAGCACCCTCGAATGCTAACCGACTGCACCGGGATTCGATACCGCAATCTTGGGATCGGCAGGCGAGAATGTTACCGCTGAACCACGCAGCCAGTCGTGTGTGCACATTTAGTCAAGCTCTACAACTGCAAGGGGGAGTTGGAAGTCTGGTGATTGAAGGTTCGAATCCCGGCGCTGTCAGCTGCCATCCTGAGTGAGGTTTTACCCTGGTAAATGCTGGAATGGTACCCAATGTAGCTATCCCAATCTTAGACCCTAATGATTAACTAGACACACTATTACAGTCACCAAAGAAACAGAGGTTATCAGACCACCCACGTACACGAAGTTGATACTCAAAAGTGTCCCATGCCTCTAAAATAAACAAATAAATAAATAAATAATATTGAGAGTTCAATGACCCTTTTAATTGCAGTGGCTTTAGAGGTGTCGGGGTGTCGGAATTATGCCATTTGAGGGGATCTTTAACTTGATGTACATCTGACACGAGGTTGTCGTAATTAAACATTGAGGTCCCGTGGTTTATGATTATGAATTTAAGGGTCATGTAGAACTCTCTCCTCACCTTTATTCCTTTCTTTTTGTCCCTGTATAACGAATTAATAGATTAGAAACTACGTTTACTGTGTCTACCTTCCATCTTTCATTCATTCCCCCCACCCCCTCCCTTTCATTCCCCTTTCCTTGTAGATTGAATGTAGATTGAAAACTATACCAGTATCAGTATCAGTATCGGCCACATTTGTCCCATGGACATCCCTGGTTTAGATTGTTCCAGTCCGTTACACGTATATTTATTGTCAGATAATCGTGTTTGTTATTTAAAGCCTTATCGTATCTCGTGGTTCAGTGATTTGTGGCCTCTTCTCAGTTCAGCCTTTTTTATGATACACCCCGCTCTTTCCGCCTAATAGCCAACATTTTATTAACCATAGAACCACGCGCTGTTTCACTCGGCCTGATTGCTTAAACTGACGACAGTAAATTCCATAACCGATTGCTTTGGAACGGGAATTAGCCAAGTTTGAATGCCGGAATTTCTGACGTTGCGGATGCATGTATCCGACACTGGAGCTTGTGTTTACTGTGGGTTTGATGTCTGAAGTTAAGTGTGATTTCAGTTTCTGTACTTTGTGTGTAACAGTATTTCTTTGGAAAACAAGGGATGCTTGCTAGATACGGACAACCCTAATGGATAGGCTACCCTTTTGGTGCTACTTGCAAACATTTCCTGCGCCACCCCCAAAAACCCGTGCTATTTGCAGACATCTTGCTACCAATTAGCACCGGAAATATGAAACAATAGTTCTCACAGATCTGGCCAGGTACAGCCATTCAACTTCTTTAACTGTTTCATTGCTTTTACGCCAGTCTGGAAAAAGGGCTTGCAATCTGCGTTATTCTAAGGATGAGCGTTATGAGAGTGTAGTGGTTACCATGATTGGCTAACCCCCCCTCGAATCCACGCTCTACCAGTAAATTTAATTTGTTATAAACCTTGTTAAAATTACTATAATTATAAATCTTCCCTCACGATTTTATCCAAGATTGGGACTGGATAATGTCCCGCAGAGTGCTGGCACATTGGCGGTTTAAAGTTTTTTTTAATATTTTCAAGTTTTTCTACATTTTATATTTTCAATGCATTTTTTAGGTTTTTGCACATTTTATATGCGGGAAAAATCTACTAAAGCTTCGTCATCATACTTAGAGTCACTAATCCATCTTCTCAGGAATTTCCAGGGAATAAACCAGGCGCCTGGCTTCCCGATCCTTGTCTACAACTAGCACCAACTAATCATAACCTTGGTTGGTTGGTTCTTCAGTTTAGGGGCTGCGACAGCGCGGTCATGTAACTCCGTGTACTTTGGGTGTGTGTAAAATCTGTCTGATAACCGGTGTTAATTGTGATGACTATATGAGCGTGTGTTATCTGATTTTTAATTCAATTAAGAACTGCAGACTTTGAATTTTTCAAATAGTTCCTACTTTTGCCGCCAAACGTCAACGACTACTAGTTCAGAACTTAGCTACTAGACGCCACTGCAGTCAGCTCCTGGCAACGCACGTAGGAATCTAAGAGCGTTGTTTACATTCTTAACCTATATAATTTAGCTTCACACAGGTGTAATTAGTGGAAGTTTCTTTAACATGCCATAAATCTATGACATGGGGCCGCCGGCTTTACTTTCTCTCCGAAGGAAGGCACACGAGGGATTTTTAACGCTCTTAAAAAATCCGCAGACTTCGGCCGGGTTTGAACCCGCGATCTTGGGCATAGAAGCTCAGCATGCTACCAACTACGCCACCGAAGCCTTCATACCATGTCCGTAACTAGCACCGTCCGCAACTAGCACGCCCGCAAATCGCACAACACCAGATAAAGTGCCTTGGAATTTGTAAGTAAGTTACTAGATATGTTCGACGTGTCTCGCACAGCTCGTTGGTCGCCGATCGAGCCATTTGTCACGCATTCCTAGGTGTTCGAGTTTCACACAAATCCACAATTTACAAGTTGGTCAAGAACATAAAAGAAAACTAGGCATTTTCTGACACGGAAACGCAGTTTAAAAGCAGACTTCTTACACGGGAGAAGATGGATACAATCCGTGCTATTTTGTAGCTTTGGACGTTCTCCGCGTAAATCAATCTGGCATTTTCCTAAACAGACTGGAGTATGTGCATTGAGCATAGACTATTGTGTGATTGAATTATAATTATTGACTTAAGTGTCCTGAGTTTGCCCGATTCCTTCGGTCAATTCCAAACATCTACTTCCCTTTCCATAATATGTATGACCTTGAAGGTTAACTTCTTTAACACGGACAATTAATTATTTAATTAATCAATCGATCATTCAATTCTCTTGCACTATAACTCTTTCTAGGTGCGAGGAGGTTTTCATTGCGGTGGTAGGTGAAACGAGGAACTGTTACTGGATACGCTTGGTCAATATCCAGGTATTCAGTTCCTGCCTGCAGGCTGTCAAGGTGAAACCAGGGAAGTCGCGGTCACCAACAACAACAAAAAATCGACTCTCCAGCGATACTATTTTTACTCGGGACCTTTTAAATTCTACAGCAGTTTTTGTATTCATTGAGTGGTGCAGCAACTAAATAAGTGTACATATTGTAAATACTTTCACCCATACTTTACGAGATGGATTTAATAGCCAAATTGTAATGGATCTGATGATGATCGCTTGACGATCGAAACTGGTCATCCAAGAGTATTTATCAATCTCGTGTATTTTTTTCTTTCAGGATTAGGGAATAACCCATCACAATTGGGTACAATCATGTTAACAAACTGATAAACATCAATAATATCGATCACTAAATCGTAATAGACAAAACTTGTTTAGAACACTGTAGCCTATATTCTATTTGTGGTCCCACCTGAAGTCACCGACTATAACAATAATGAGGATAAACAATTTTTAATTTTTAGTAAATTATTCTTCGAGCAATGAAGATAGTGTAAACAAATATTACAATGGATTATTTGTAACCAAGACGTTTTTCGCATGCCCCTTGGTATTGGAATGAAAATTAGTTCGCTGAATATTGGAAATAGATCAGTAGGATAAAGATTGTTGGCAAATCTGATACTTAGTAAGGCAATGTTGTAGTCGAAAGTAACCGAAATTATAAAAATAAATACTAAATGCACATTGAAAACCCTCGATGTCTGTTGCTTTGAATGTACGCCGCCCTCCAGCGATATTCTCTTGGTTTGTCCTCTATGTGTGGTCCTTACCAATTTCTATTCCAGCGACAACAAAAATTAAATCATTATCTGAGGTAACGAACCTATTAACCATGATCTGTGCTCTTCAAAGCGCTTTAACGAGGTTACTGGAGGACCTAATTACGGTACCTAACGAATGGTTTTAGTGCCCATCATACCGAAACTCGGTCGGCCAATAAATCTATACAATAGTCTACTCGACTCGCGCATTGAAGAGAGCAAATCAAAGGTAACCTCATCACTCGCAGTTTCCTGTCCCACATGCTGATGTCTCAAACGGGACTTGATGGGTCAGGTTCAGGTGAGAAGTCCCATTAAGTTATTTAATACGGCCATTCGCTCCACCACAGGCAGCTAATTGGTGCATAACAAGCATGCCCATACATGTTAACTACATCAAGTTCACATTAATAACAGACACTTGACCTTTACTAGGGGCACCAACTTTCGAAAACAAACGGGAGGAAAATATCAGTAATCAAATTACACACATTGCATTTGAAATATAACTTAGCCGCAAAGATAGATAGATATTGTTGTGTTAAGGGGCGGAACAGCGAGGTTATCTGCCCCACCGTAAAGGTAAAGAAACTACATGTCAACTAATAATGAAAATGAAAATCCACAACCTGCTTCCAGTCTCCGACCGGGTCAGGAATGGAATGAATGAAGCCCCCATCTAGCGGGGAGGATATGAACTGTGCCGGCTGCCGAGGCCTGACGCACTCCTCTGGGGCAATGATTAAATGAATGACAGTTAGTGGAGAGTGTTGCTGGAATGAAATTTTGACAGGGAAAACCGGAGTACCCGGAGAAAAACCTGTCTGCCTCCGTTTTGTCCAGAACAAATCTCACATGGAGTGACCGGGATTTGAACCACGGACCCAGCGGTGAGAGGCCGGCGTGCTGCCGCCTAAGCCACGGAGGCTTCAAATAATAATAATAATAATAATAATAATAATAATAATAATAATAATAATAATATCGTATGGCCTCCGGTGCCGGGTGCAAGCTTTGTTATTTGACACCCAGAGGGCAGCTTGCATGTCGAATTTTGTCGTTCCTTGGAACGCTATGAAAGTCAAGAAGGTTAGATTAAATGATAACATGTTAACTACATCAAGTTCACATTAATAACAGACACTTGACCTTATTGCGCTTTCTAGCAGAGAATGGAGGAACTTTGTATTGGCGGAAAATCTTGAGATTAATTTTGTCATTATCAACACGGCCTACTGAATTCAAATGGGTTCTTTAACATGCCAACAACGTATGACATCCATGTCGTGATTTTTGTCGCCTTTCAAAAAATCACTTACCACGGCCAGGAGCGAACCTGCAAGCTTGGGGGGTTGGTAGTCAGACACGTTATCCACTCTCCCACCGTGGCAAGCACATGCCAAATAAGTATACCAACCTGCAGTGACGAAACTAGGGTTTGCTTCTGGAGGGGGATGAACACATGACGGGGGGTAACAGCTCGGACATAATGAGACATAATCAATGAAAGCTCATATACGGTCCGGAAATTTCAAAACCTCCTATCTATATGTTTTTCGCGTTTCATTTCATTTGATATTAAATTATTAAGTTAAGTTTTCTTCGCGAAATTATCTGGCCCTTTCTATTTCCCGACATTGTATAAATATTAATAAATTACAGTTTACAACTAATGTTTCACTTAAATCAGCAATACAAGTAAACAATATTATTCACTTTCCAAAAACTGCACCTACACTTAGATAGAAACAGGGTGGCAACTCACAAGTGGTGTATTTTTGGAAAGGCATCAGGAAAGATAGTGTCACACCCATCTCACTGCCGCCCCCAGAGGGTGGCTAACTGAACAGCTCACTATTTGGCTCATTCAGTAAGTGTTAGGTTGAGGAAACACTAAAAATGTTACACGATTGAGAAGAAATGCTTTCAAACACAATCCAATCATTTGTCATCAATCCGGTGATTGGTTTTATTCAAAACTAGCAGTAGTGCCCGGCTTCGCCCGGTGGATTTATTTGTTTTATGGATGATAATGAATACTACTACAGAACTGGAGTGCCCAAGGATAAGGATCGGAAAGCACCAACGCTTATTGCAGCTGATAACCTCAGTATACTGCACCAACACCATCGCCCTTATATCGAGGCATACTATTGTCATGCTGATAACTGTTTTAAGGGGCCTAAGAAATCTTTTTGCACTAATTATTCCCTGTGACTGCAATTTATAAGCAGCTCGCAATTCTGCACCTGAACACTGGTAGGGGCGACGTGATGCAGCCCGCATTACCAGGCAACAATAGACTTAGGTATTATTGAAGCTGTTCTGGAGCTCTTGTTCTTCCAACTTACTGAACAAAAATTAATTTTTAAGGTTACCTGAGAGGTGTAGCCTAAACTATTCCTCAAATTGTCTATGATATAAAACAGGATTTTTTTCGAATCCGACTGGTAGTTCCAGAGATTAGCACGTTTAAACACACAAACAAACAAACTCTTCAGCTTTATTAAATTAGTATAGATTAAGACCATCAAATTTCATATTTTCATTATTCGGTCCTGAGGGAGGGGGGTATTGATCCCCCCGATCATTTCCCATAGTTACGCCACTGCCAACCTGTAAGAAATTCTATTTCATCTCAGTGCTTCGGAAATCGTATTTGATCTAAATACAGGCTACGTTATTGAAGTGTGAAACAAAGTAGACGGACTTCTTACACAATCAAAGCAGGAGGAAATAACTACTGTTCTCACAGAAATGAGAAAAGGAGTGGTGGGATCTGGCACAGCATTTCATAGTAACGATTATTGAAAATTGATAAGTCATCATATCCCCAAAGCTCTTGATATCTATTTGCTCTTACAAGATAAGATAAGATAAGATAAGCACTACCTCCGACTTATATGACTGTAGTAGGCTCGCCAATACGGCCAACTTTAAATAACCGTTTATTAAGCATGTGAACCATTGTTGACTGTCGTAATCCATGACATTTCCCTGTCAAATGTACTATTCAAATTAGATCTGTCACAAATGCTTTTTCCACACGACTTTTTATAAACTACTCTTATGTTCCTCGTTCCGTCCTCTGGATCATAGAGTTGGCCTCATTGCATGCAACGCCTGGAGAAACTATCAGAGTAATCGGGAAAGGACTAAAAGCCAATGCCATCAAAATGAGAAAGTAACGAAGATTCGAGTTTCCCGACCTATAACCTTTTGGTTTGGCTCTAAGTCAGCTGCTGTCAGCCATGTCCGACAGCCGTTCCAGCAGAACAAATTAACGTAAAATAATTTAAAAACATAGTAGACAAAAATTATGTTTCTTTTTGAGGTACTTTACGGAGAGAAAATACAGTGAAAATTACGATTATTATTTTTACCTAAGCTCTAGCAATGCTCAGTAATATGAAAAATAACACTAGCCTACAAAAAATAAACTTTTTTCAGTTTTTTTTTGTAACAAAAACACTGAATCCAGATCTAATCTCAGAATTGTTTGTCTCGGCCTCAGTTTCTATATTATAATGCATTTTGTAAATGGTTGTGTCAGCCTTTATGCTACATGTATCTGGCAAAAGAAGGACAAAAAAAATCTGTGTTAGTACACAAATTAATCAAAGAAATGAGATACATTAGAGTAATGGAAAGTGAATAAACAATGCAAAATCACCAACGTGCTGCAATGTTTTGGAGCATGACTCATTCGCCTCTGGCGGTGGATTTCGGAACTGAGGATAATGAATGGACGTCCTTATACAGTATATTCAGGGTGTTTCAGAAATACTTTTACAAACTTGGGGATTGGTTCCTTACACCAAAACCAGAAAAAAAGGTTCATACACACATGTCCCAAAATCCTTCGTTTTCGATGTATTAATGAAAGAACATTGTACAGTGACACATTATTGACAGCCTGTTTGGAAGTGTTTAACACATGAACTCATATCAAAAAAGGTTCCTGACACCGACAGATGGAAAAACTGTCAAATGCACAGGTGTTCCAGACAGGCTCGCCATCAGCACCAGTTTAGGATTAATGTGTGGGCTGGCATTGTAGGTCCATACATTCTACCAGCACGTCTTATAGGTGCTGTCTCCAGAGACTTTATCCAGAACACCCTTTCAGATTTACTGCATGTCAATGTGCCCCTACAAATACGACAACGTATGTGGTGGATGCATGATGGGGCTCCTGTACACTTTAGTCACCTTGTTCGCACTGCAATGACGGAGATCTTCCTGGACAGATGGTTGGGCAGAGGAGGACCCGTTCCATGGCTTGCACGGTCCGTTAGACTTTTATCTGTTGTGTCAGGAACCTTTTTTGATATGAGTTCATGTGTAACACACTTCCAAACAGGCTGTCAATTAATGTGAATATTCTTTCATTAATAAAGCGAAAACGAATGATTTTGGGACATGTGTATATGAACTTTTTTCTTGTTTTGGTGTAAGGAACCAATCCCCAAAGTTTGTAAAAGTATTTTTGAAACACCCTGTATATTAATTCGATTGTTTTCCAACAATTACATCGGCAAAAGAAAAATGAAAGCAAATTAAGCAATACCAACGTAACAAAAAACGCAGCATTTTCAAGGTGTTTAAAGATAGAGGGTACCATATTACGAAAACAGAGCCCAATAGACAAAAATGGATTTCATTTTCGGATTCAGCACCCACGACTTAGCTAAGAACACCACCATCCACCTTTTTGGTAACAAAAATGCTGTTGACCAGTGTAATAGAACTATGATACTAGAAAGAGAAGATTATTGAACCAGTGACTAATGCATTCAGAATCATTTGAAGTTCAACTAATGGGAAGGAATAGAATATCAACTAACAATTGTGGGCATATTGAAAATGGTATGTTTGTAAGAACATACAGGAGGATAGTCCAGATGGGTAGTATCCCAAACTACGGTACTGGTTTCATAAACGGTACTGACCAGTTATTTTGAGTTATCCTTTCATTTCATGTCTTACTCTGCCAGTTCTGAATCCGTGCCATTTTCAGGTGAAACTAATGGGAAGGTATAGAAGGGATCATTTCAAATTTACAAAAATATATTTAACTGGACTGTACAGTGCGACTAGAGTAGACAAAGGCAAAACAGATGGAATGAAAATTTATGAATGATTTATTATTATTATATTAAACGTAAATACACATATTTATAGTATGTACTGTATTTAAAAAAAAGGCGCAATCTCTACAAAACATGTATGCGACCAGCTAATTCTCCTCGAGTAGGAAAAGATCGAGGCTCTTGATTTCCACCCTCACCTAACATATTCACTCTATCTGTGTCTGAAGTGGCAACGCTAGCGGGAAGAGACAAGTGTCCATATGAGAGTAAGATGGAGACTTGAACAACATCGTCCTCTGAATAATGAATAACAACACGCAGTTGTGTTTCCTCTGGGTCTGACAGACCTCACGTCATCAGTTAAGTCTAAAACACGCAACATATCGTGTTCTATATCAATTAAAATACTCAAATTTAAAAAGCTAAGTGATAAATGATTCTGAACTCCCTTTGAGCGAGTTCCGCCCTTCCTAAGGGCAGCACGACCCATAATTTGAGGAACATGTCGTTATTGTATTGCTCCGGAAAAGCTAAATCACATATTCTGGGGCATCCGAACAAGAACATGGATAGGAATATTTTCAGAATATGGGCATTGGCTTTATCTTAACAAGAGTGCCATGGCAGAATCACAAGGGACGCGGGCGACCCACTTAAAATTGTCATACTGTAGTTAATTCGATTTAGGTGCCTGGGCATCTTGGTTATCAGCACCGTATACTTGGATGTGTTTTTCTGATAAGCTGTACTGCTGTAGTGATTGTCCGCATCGTTAGTAGTGGCTAGCACTCTTGGCAATCACCGCGGAGGCCCAGGTTCGATTCCCAGGTCTGCCAAGAAATGTAATTATGGTCTGAGGGCTGGAACGGGGTACACTCAGCCTCGTGAAGCAAAACTCAGAAGAGGCTGGTTCGGTTCATAACTCAGCCATCCTGGAAGAGGTTTTCCGTCGTTTCCCACTTCTACTCCAAGCAATTGCCGGGATGGTTCATAACTTAAGGTTACGGCGGCCTCCTTCCCAATTCTGATCTGAATATTATTATTATTATTATTAATACAGCAATCACAATAACACAGGTAATCGGACAATTCCCCCCTCCACATACTACAGACAAGTACATGGGGCTACATCGAACCCACCTCCGCTCAGTTCTGCCTCACCACGTTGAGTAGACCCTCTCCGGCCCTCAGATCAGAATTGGCAGAGCCGAGAATCGAACTCAAACCTCCGGGGCGATAGCCAAGAATGCTAGCCACAACGCAATGAGGTGGACTATTCAAACAAATTGATACTGTATTCAGAAATGAGAACCTTAACCTGGAATTAATTGTAGATTATTTTGATCCCCATACTTCATAATTTGAGGGTCCACCTCGAAGCGTAGTAACTATCAGTCTTGACTCTTGACCGTCACAGCGGAGGCTCGGGTTTGATTCATCGCTCTGCCAAGAAATTTAATTCTGGTCCGAGGGCTAGAACGAAGTACACTCAGCCTCGACAGGCAGAACTGAGAAGAGGCGGGTTCGATTCCAATATACCCACCCCAGCCTTCCTGGAGTGGATTTCCATGGTTTCCCAAGTCTACTTCAGGCAAATATCGAGGTTACCCATACCTGAATATGATGAAACATCTCCTTTCGTTTTGTTTTTAGTATATAAATTAGGCCAGACTTTTATGGATTAAAAAAGTCATATCAGCTGGCGCAAGTTTGTTAAGTTTCTAGAGCATGTTTAAAATTCCATCAGATCTTGAAATTTTCTGAACGCAAAGTTTTCATAACTTTGAAAAGCTTTCATTTCTTTACCATTTTACTGCCGAAGAAAAGAAGCACCAGAATAGAAAGAAAGTGGATAAACTAAGAGTAGAGGAAAGGAAGAACAACTAAGGAAGGCCCCATGCGTGAACGAGGAGGATTTTAATATGAATTTATACACCCAATTATGCATTGCTGCTTTCTTATCTATTTTCTTGTATTTTTCCTGTTATACAAAGCTTCTAAAACTTCCCACCCATAGAAATGCGGTAAATTGAAAGGGCCGAGGATTCGATTGAGGGTAGAATTTCAGTATTTTATTATAAAACAAGGTGTTCAGTAAAGAACATATAGTCTACTTTCTCCTAAATGCATGGGTATTGTTATAACTCTTTGTCCTTTTCAAGGAGTATAATTGAATGTTGGTTGTAGTAGCTTGTTGAAATACAACGTGTTATAGGGATATTAAACATGAATATGAGGTGCCCTTTGCTAGTGCTACCTCTGTAAAAAATTTCAATCAATTCGGATTCACCGTGTTTGAATTGATATGGGGAATGGATTTGCACACATTCATGGCCGCTATTTGCAAACTATTGGGCTGATGACCTTGTAGTCAGTCATAAGATGCTTTCCACAAAAAGGCATGTTGTTGCAGAATCTGGTAGAGATAAAATTATTAGGATGGTCGTAATTTGATTTAAGCTTTTAACATTTGGGTGGCCGTCATTCCGTTTCCGTCAAGATGGCGGCGATATAAAACATGACACTGAGGTGCCCTTTGCTAGTGCTACCTCTGTACCAAATTTCGTTCAATTCGGTTTCACCGTGTTCGAATTAATAGGGGGAATCGATTTTGACACAAAGATGGCCGCCATCCGCAAACTATTAGGCTAATGACCTATTAGATTGGTCAAAGGGTGCTCCCCCCATAAAGGTATGTTGTTGCAAAATTTGGTAGAGATCGGATGATTATGTTAGTCGTAATTTGATTTAAGCTTTGAACATTTGTGTGGCCGCCATTACGTTTCTGTCAAGATGGCGGCGATATAAAACACGACACTGGGGTGCCCTTTGCTAGTGCTACCTGTGTACCAAATTTCGTTCCATTCGGTTTCACCGTGTTTGAATTAATAGGGGGCATCGATTTTGACACAAATCTGGCCACCATCCGCAAAATATTAGGCTAATGACCTATTTATTTGGTCAGAGGATGCTTCCTCCATAATGGTGTGTTGGTGCAAAATTTGGTAGAGATCAGATGATTATATAAATCGTAATTTGATTTAAGCTTTGAACATTTATGTGGCCGCCATTACGTTTCCGTCAAGATGGCGGCGATATAAAACATGACACTGAGGTGCCCTTTGCTAGTACTACCTCTGTACCAAATTTCGTTCCATTCGGTTTCACCGTGTTCGAATTAATAGGGGGAATAGATTTTCACACAAAGATGGCCGCCATCCGCAAACTATTAGGCTGATGACCTATTAGTTTGGTCAAAGGATGCTCCCCCCCTAAAGGTATGTTGTTGCAAAATTTGTTAGAGATCGGATGATTAGGTTAGTCGTAATTTGATTTAAGCTTTGAACATTTGTGTGGCCGCCATTACGTTTCCGTCAAGATGGCGTGGATATAAAACATTACACTGAGGTGTCCTTTGCTAGTGCTACCTTTGTACCAAATTTCGTTTAATTCACGTTCACCGTGTTCAAATTGATAGGGGGGGGGGACAGACATTCAGAGTACACACACTCTCTCTCTCTCTCTCTCTCTCTCACACACACACACACACACACACACACACACACATACACACACACAGACAGACACTTTTTTCGCCCTGTGTTGATCTCATAAGTCTACTTTCATTTTTTGCAAATATCGAAAGTAGGCTAAAAACTAATACTAGAATTAATAATAATAATAGTTTTTACGTCCGTTTTAACAATTGAGGCTTTTAGAGACGCCAGGAAGCCTGATTATTGGTCAGAAGGGGATTATTAACGTGCCAGTAAATCACTCTGCTACCGGTACCTCACATTTGATCCTGTGAAACTAAGAATTCAGTATTTTAATGTGAGGTTATTTATTTATTTATTTATTTATTTATTTATCGTATGGCTTTTAGTGCCGGGAGTGTCCGAGGACATGTTCGGCTCGCCCGAGGCTGTAGCTGCTTCAAGCGGACACCCCTAGGGTAAGCTACAAGTTCCGTTCAATTTCAAGTAGTTCCAACATTCGCTACCAGATGTCAATGAAACCTAGTGGTGAACGTTGGAACTTTGATAGAGCGTTCCAACGAAATCTAATCTAGAAATTTAGCTTCACACAAGTTTAGTCTGTGGAAGGATCTTTTACTGTACATGCCATAAATCTATGACATGGGACCGCCGCTGGCGTTACTTCCCCTCCGAAGGAAGGCATACTGAAGGATATTTTTAACTCTCTTAAAAGATCCGACGACTTCAGCCGGGTTTGAACCCGCTATCTTTGGCACAGTAGTTCAGCAAGCTACCATCTACGCCTATTTTAAAATATCTACAAAACTAAGTATAATGGCCAGAATAGAACCCAAAGCAATTTCAAACATTGGTTAGCGGTACATGAAGAACGGGCTAACGGAGTAATATTGAATAAAGAAATTGAATTTCCAAAGCAACGGGCTTTTGTTTTATCGACGTAGTAAAGAAAGACATTAAATTAGCTGTAATATCCTAAAAAATGAAACTACAGTAGGCCTACAATAAAAAACTGGTGCACTGTCAACTTGAGTGATTATTGGTATGATACGTTCACGCGAACGAGGGGTTATCTTTACAACAAGAACAAGAGCTACCACCAACCAGCCAGAAGACCAGTGCATTTGTAATCTGTGTTACAAACTTTGTGATAGATACCACGTCCTTCACTGTGACAAAAGAAAAACCTCCCTAACTTACTTCTGTCGAGGTTAATGGTTGAAATCTGCACATTGTGAGTTATCTGTATTATTATTATTATCTTTACAAGAGTGTGACAAAACTGTACGATAATGCGAAAATGGGGGTGCGTACAAAAATATGTACGTTCGCCAGGATTTTCATCCAAATGAACTTTCTTGTCGGCACTTCCCATACGGTAAACGTGCTTATTAAAACGTATTTTGTAGGTTGATTTGTGAAAGAAAAAATTCATCCTTTGTTGCATTCTCGCGATTTCAGTAATTTATTTCCTGTTTTCTGCGGGCCTTTTAAGTGGATTTTTTTAGTAATGTATTAATTCACACAATTTGTGCCAAGTAAGTAAAACAAGGTAAGTACACGCCACTTCATGCAGAAGTTCCACGTTTTCTGCATGCAATGACATGATACCGACCACATATAGCAGGTCGCACTGCTCACAAACACAGTTCATGCCAGGCTCGTGCAAGGACTTCACATTGCACAATCTGTGATGATATCCGTAAAGCCCTGCGCGGATATCCGCAAATATTTTCACCACGCGAATATAGTTCGCATGGCTGTGCGGATAGCGGATACGCTGCGGATAATGTTTCTGAGTAAATTTGCGGATAGTTTTTAGAATACAAACTTGCGATAATATTACATATTTGATATGCCAATCTACAGCTTCATGCTCAAAAGAGGAATCCTATGGCCTATTGCTTACGAAATATTCAGGACGTATTGCACTTATACACGAGAAGATCATTTTACTCATTTTATGCTTTCAACTACATTTAATTAAGTACCGTATGTTCGTAGTAGATGGTCTTGACATCCCATCATCATCATCAATTCTCACTGCCATTATTACTATATGGACGAGATATAATGCAGTCAATAAGCTTGTTAGTTCATCGTGGTGACATCATTAACACTCCTCAAGTCAGCTACTTCGCCGTCTAAGCTATGCTGGAAGATCTGGTTCCAGGTTTATCTGGGAGCTCGAGTCAACGATATGACACATTTGGTTACGTTTTCAATGGAAACGAATAGGTGAACGATATAGTAGGATATTTAACCAGTAAAAAAGTCTATTCATACTCAGGACACAAATCAGGCACATCAAACTCACTGAGGCACAAGTACAAAAGTAGCCAAAAAGTATAGCCAGTTTTTTTTTGTCTAAACCGGAGGTCAAGGAACCAGAAGTGTCATCCAACATGAAGTCGCTTGCAATGAAGCAAATTGTCAGGAACGACTTTCTCCTCAAATGTTTATGTATGCTTTATCTAATAAATTAAACATGATATTGAAATATCAGCGGATTTGAATATAAAAGTCATGCGGATGTGGGGCGGATGAGGATATAAGTCGTGCGGATGCGGAGCGGAGGCGGATAACGTTTTGTTTATCCGCGCAGGGCTCTAGATATCAGTGAACGGCCAGCGAGTTCACGAAATGCCATAATCTATTATCCATGGGCCCCGTCGTGTAAAACTCCATCCAGATATCCTTTATCTTTGATGTCCTGCCCTCCAGTATCTTCTTCCATTTGATCGTACAAAGCGTGCTTTAATCGTAGATCTTCTAATAGGAAAGGCTCTCTGGCTAGTTCGTACACTAGTCTTGACCGGGTGTATTTGGATACTCCCAAGGACAGCCCTCAAATAATTATCTTGCTTTGACTTTTTCTAATGTTAGGAGGTCCCCAGAGCTTAAATTCTCCGAGAAGATTTCTATCCCATATGTCAGAATAGGGATGATTTTAGCATCGAAGAGGGCTATTGCGGATCTTAGTGATAGTCTGGATATGTTAATTATATCAAAGATAGCTTTCGTGCCTGCTACCGCTCACTCTCTAATGTGAATCCGGAACGACTTTAGTGTCGTTTGTAAATTCAGGCCTAGATATTTATAATTATGTACAATTTTAGGGGGTTTTGTTTAAAGAACCATTTGTGGATTTTTCCCTCCATGCGCTGAGTTGTGCAATACACTGAACCAAAAAGAAAGGGTGCGGGTGTGTAATTTATTTTGGACGTTCATTAAAGGGGGATATTAAAATTGCTTCAATATGTTGCAATGGGGGGCTGGGGGGTTACATTATATGGCATTTTTGAAAACGTATTTTACGGATGACACCCTTATTACACTTTTAATACCGGCATGAGGTATTCATGTCAATTTAACAAACATGACTCTGTTGTTCTTACGGGAATTATAGTAAAAGGGTGCAGATTATAATGGCGCGAAGGATCGACATTCCGCCCGGATGAGGAGCTCGCTGATAATCAGTCCGGCAGCGGGCTGTACTACTCGTGTGGAGTGCTGTACAATAGCTGCCCTTCTCCACTCGCTAAGCGTGGCAACGCTTGTGCCATAAGAGCTACAGTACACTCTTAACTCTAAAATAGAACTTCGAGATTTGTCTTATGAGTACCGGTAATTCTAAAGCCACGGATGCCTCCTACCCAAATGCTAGCCTCAATTACAAATACACTAGTACAGCTAGCACACTAGCACTGGTTTTCAGACAGATTCCACACGTATCGTGAAGTACACGGGGCTACAAAACTACTATGTCGCAAAACCTCAAAATGAATCAACAACACTTATAATTTGCGGGGGCAGAAAGTCAGCGAAACGTTATCCGCATCCGGATGACTTTTTCCCGCATTCCAATAATAGTTTAATTAGATACAGCATAAATTACTAAAACAACATGGGCACTTGAGGAAAAAGTCGTTCCCTTAGGCTTTGTATGTCATATGCTGTGTTTAAAATGAATTTTATACAGCCAGAATTGCAACCCTTTCCTGTTCGGAGTGTTAATTGTGCTTAAGGACATAATTTGAATGAGATTAGCATAAATCATCATCTTACATTTGTCATGAAGAAATCATAACGGTAAAATATGATACCAGTATGTCAAACGTCCAGATCCTAATAATGATCGGCTATTAAACAAGTTCGGATTGTATTTTAAAAACTATCCGCAAATTTTCTCCCAACATTATCCGTAGCTTATTCGCTATCCGCACAGCCCTGCAAACTATATCCGCATGGCGAAAAAATGGCGAGCCTTACGGTAGTCGCATATGATGTGTAACATCTGACGTTATTCGAATAATTCCATATTACTTACTCGCATTTTTTATAGAATGAACTCATAGTGCTACCATGTGCCAGCCAACATGAAGGATTCCTTCGTGTTATTACCATCGGCAAGTTGTCATTACCATTATTTCTGCAATAACTATTTGTAAAACTGCAGTGACAAATCCTTTCAGCAAATATAATAGTGCTGAATTTTGGTCGACAGTACCTCGAGTGCTTACATTGAATAAGAACACAGCAAAAGTAGGAAGATTTAATAAATCATGATTGTTTTCAGCAAATATTATTTAATGAATAATTTCACACCAAATAACGACAGTTTGAAGAAGATTTATTGTAGGAATATCTGTAATGGGGCCTCCAAACCTTGAAGTGAACCGTATGCGATTACATTCCACATAGCCTCATGGCCGACAGTATGTCGTTGTACCAATCTCCGCCTCCGCGATCGCTCATTGTTTCTGTTGCATTTCCGTCCCCTTTTTTTTTTTTTTTTTTTACAAAATCACACTCACAAATATAGAGCAACTGAGTGGAATGATGTTACCCATTAAAGATATCCAGCAGCCGAGCGGAAGGATGTTACACATTAAAAAATTGGTAATAATCGCATCCGCGCAGGGCTTTACTCATAACGCGATCGCGAGCGCCTGTGTTATAAGAAAGTCAAGTTCAGATGAACACGCATGAGTGATCACAGCTGCGGTAGAACATACGGCTGGCGCCACCTCAGACACAACAGTCTAACCAACACCTGCCCGCACCACGCCTGCCGCGGAAAGATGGTGAGCGGGCGGCCGACCTCCCCGCCAGCTGTGTCCAGTACCCTGTAGTTGCTACGTCATTCTAACCTTCATGATGTCATTCAGGAAACTCGCGCAGACTGAACAATACACTAATAAAGCGAATTCCTCTCGCAAGTGTAATTGTAGACGTTGTATGTTTCTAGGAACTGTGGTCCAAGTGAAACATGCATCTCTACTTGATCATGTAACGCAGCTGTACACAGAGCTTAATTTACCATTTTCTCAGAAATTATGAACAGGCACTAATTACATTTCTTCAGGGATGTTCCTTGATGCTCTCGCCTTACCTTGACATAGGCTTTTTGAAAAAGAAACAAAAACAGATTTTTCGTGGATTTTTTTAAAACAGTTTAACTTTTTAGGCCTAAGTGCTGAGTGTTTACAATCGCATTAAAAAAAAGGTAGAAGTCATAATCTTTAACTTATCATGGCGGTGATGGCGGGTTCATAGTCTTAAAATGTCTATAGGTTTTGGTTATATACAGTGGGGGACATAAGTATTCATACAGACGGATATCGACTCGAAGTTACTACTTGTCAAACGTACACATCGTTCAGATCACAAAAACATAATGGAGATGCTTCATCACTTAACGTCGTAACGAACCGTGTCCTCACATGAGTTCCGATTCTCACCGGTTCCAAATTCTTTAGCGGATTAGCTATCTGTCAATTACATTACCTGTGCGAGTCCCAACAGTTCCGAACACTACCTGAGCGAGTTCCGGCTTAGTTTTCTACAGCAAAATTGTATTAATTTGTTTATTACTGAAACAAATAAGGCCCATTGTTAGCGCCAGCTGGGAGTACGTGCCCTCTTTAATGAATTGGCTCCTATAACAGAAGGGGGCGCGGGGTGGGGGGAAGGGGGTAGGGGGTGACGCCATGGACCGGTAGCTCACATAAGCAGCTTTCAACTTGTCAGTATCTGTATCAGCATGTGCCTTCGTCAACTAATTAGTTTTGAGATATATTTACAAATTTCTTAAAATAGTATCAGCATGTCGCTTCGTCAAATTGATCTATTAACGGAATTTTTCTTCTCTTTATACTCTAATCAATATGTACAGCAAAAGAAACATTTCTTAAAATTAGACTACTGTTAAATCATCACCAGTCTCTTTAACACTCTACTGCATGAATTATTTTTCAAGCTTCAATATTCAATTGGCGTTTAGTGTCAACAAGTTCTAAAAAAAAAGTCCGTAACAGCATATCTCTATCTCTAACACATCCCCCACTATAAGTGTTTTTGCGTTTTCATTTCTTCCAACAATCTCCATTCAGTGGAAATTTAAATGACCAGCTTTGGAGACAGTATACGTGCTAGTTAGCGAGCCTATCACCCCAGCTTAGGCCAACACCAAACTGTTGAGTCGTATCGAATTAAAAATTTCAGAGAAGAGTAGGTTATATGTGTTTGGAGTTTCGCTGTTCACCTCGGCTTTTCTGAATTGCATCTGGGTCCAGCCGTCCGTGCGCCTTTTAAGCTTACGCTAGGTAAACCGTTAAATACAACGGGCGGGTTGCTAAAATAATATAACAAGATGTTCAGCAAAGAACATATAGCCTACTTTCTCCTAAATGTATGGGTATATTTATGACTCTTTGTCCTCATCCCTAACACAATCACCTCTACCACCATGTACTGTTTGTTTTCTTTTATATTGATAATTAGCCAGTAAGTGTCAAAATCAATATTATATACTTTATGATGATTGAATAACAAAACTACTAACTTATTGTAATGCATTCACGTCCGTTAATCTCTATATTAAGCCAGCCTGCAAAGTTAAGAATCTTTCGTTTTGGGTATCTTCCCCTTTAAAAATCCGCGCCGATCACAGTAGGTTGGTGCTGCGAACTATCAGTGAATTAATCTTTATCTTGTACGCCTGTGCACTGCCATCGTAATGTACTACGATGGCAGTGGCCTAAGGGTGTTGAATGAGTAGGCAGTTTAAAGTAGCCAAGAGGGAGTCGATCCAGCTGGCAGTGTTTAAAGGTAATCGGAGCGCGATCGTGGCTAATAGTTGAACTACCAGTATTACAAAATTGCCATGCTTCAGGAGGCCAGGTATTTACACAGCGGTATGTTTGGAACAATATTACCCACATAACCCACAAGAGGACAGCACCGCACAGAGGCATTAAGAAGGCTGTGGTTAATGACAACGTGTATCTAGTTCTTCTATTCCTTAGAGCATAAATACAATTGAGGGCGCATTGCCACACTGCGCCTGTACTGTGACGTGAAACCAACATCTCGATCAGCTGACTGAAGGGTAATGGCTCAAGAGCGACTAATTGGCTAATGGCGAATGCTAAGCAACGCCAAGGAATACAAAAGGAGCTCCATATCGGATAATTATTCTATTATCACTATCCGCAGTTCCCTTCAGTCAGCTGATCGAGATGTTGGTTTCAACAATGTGACGTCATCAGCCATCTCTTGAATTTATGGTCTAAGTTCTATTCTCCTTTTCCTAATGTCTTCTGTTTATGTGCGATGCTGGGGCTGTGATTTTATTAATAAACAAGTGTATACATTAGCCTCTCCTTTGAGCTAAATAACATCTTATTCAGTATCTGTGGAAAGAGCTCGTGCACATCATTTGTAAAAGAATTCAAGAAAAAATAGTTAACTGTAGCAGTATTCGATCCCCAGTCAACGGCGTGACAGACCAACACGCTAGCCCAGAGCTAACCCTAGCCTTAACATCACGGTGTTCTTAACTGACATATTAGATACAACCTGTTTGCAAATAATGACTTGAAATAAACGATTTCTTCACTGCAGTACATCTTCATTAAAGATCATTTGACACAAAGTTTATATTATTGTATCAGTAGGGTATATCACATACAACATACTAAAACTACTGAAATATAGAACAGGCACATGAGGACAGCTGCCATCTTGTCGTGTGACACAGACGGCTCAGCTCGTTTAAGCCACTCATAGAGTATAATATTATAATATTAAATTATAATAAATAACGGATCACGACCTTCAGGATAGCTTAAACCACCCTAGGTTCGATAATCGGAATCGGTGGGTCTTAAGCTATTGATTAAAATGGTTTCATAATTCACACGGCCGCCATCCTGAAATGGCACGGCCGATGACCTTGAATTTTGGGTGAAAGACGCATCCTATATAAAGGCATGTTGTCACCAAATTTGGTAGAGATCGGATATTAGTTTAGCCGTAATTTGATTTTACGTTTCGAAAGTTTGAGTGGCCGCCATTCTGTTTTGGTAAAGATGGCGGCGATATAAGGTATGACACTGAGGTGCCCTTAGCTAGGGCTACCTCTGTACCAAATTTCGTTCAATTCGGTTTCACCGTGTTCGAATTGATATGGGGGGGGGGGACAGACATTCAGAGTACACACACACACAGACACACACAACTTTTCGCCCTGTGTTGATCTCATGTCTACTTTCATTTTTTGCAAAAATCGAAAGTAGGCTAAAAAATGAGCAAGAAAGAAAAAATGAAAAGTTTATAAGATTTCCAGCATTCCAAAGCCCCTTAACCCGCCCTTAGTCACGCTGGGTCTGATAATTAAGGATTATAATGGATTATAACCCATCGGTTTGTTAAGTAGGTCTATTAATATCTCGATAACAAATTAATTTGCCTTCTCATTGAAGGTATCTTGCACTGCACTAAGTCTGTACTTTACTGAATGTACAGGTTAATTTGTCTCATAGGAACCCTTCAAGGGTATTATGTTTCTACCCAGCTCTCAAACAGCAAGGTCGGTTTGATGGTTGGTTCCCCAGTTTAGGGGCTGCGACAACGCGGTCATGTAGCTCCATGTACTTTGTGTGTGTAGAATCTGTGTTAATTGTGATGGCTGTATTAGTGTGTGCTATCTGTTTTTAATTCAAGTAAGGACTGCAGACATTCAATTTTCAAGTAGTTACTACTTTTGCTACCAAACGCCACCGTCAACGACAACTAGTTCTAAACTTGGTTACTAGATGCCACCGCAGTTGGTTCCTGGCGACGAGCGTTGAAACGTAAGATCGGTAGTCAAATCTTACCTATAATTTAGCTTCACACAAGTGTACTTAGTGGAAGGTTATTTTACATGTCAATCTATGACATGGGACCACCGGCATTACTTCCCCTCCGATGGAAGGCATACTGAGGGATTTTTAACGCTCTTAAAAAGTCGGACGACTTCGGCCGGGTTTGAACCCGCGACCTTGGGCACAGAAGCTCAGCATGCTACCACCTATGCCACCGAAGCCGCCAAGGTCAGTTTGAATACTAATAAGTGATGTAGGAAAATATTTGTTGCCATGGTAACTAGCTGTCGGAGATTTATTTACGTAAAATTTTCCACGCGTATCGCAGATAGACCTCCAGTCCAAAAACATATCCACATTAAAACCCTCAAGAGTACGTTATAAAAGGAACACCAGCGGTTGCTCGATGGAGTACGACTAATAAACAGTCATTATGAAGTAGGGTTACCCTTGACCTCATTGATAAGGCGTTGAGCAATGTGCAAAGTTAATTCCTGCTGCAGTGGGAAAACTACAGGTCAAATGATGACCCTCATAACCTTGGCATTCGTCTTAAATTATTTATGTTATCGTATCATCATTTGTTGTTGCTGCTTATTTTAGGGGCTGCGACATCGCGGTCATATAGCCCCGTGTATTTGTGTATTGTGATGGCTATACTAGTGTATGTATTTGTAAATTGAAGATAGGATTGGGAATTAGGCGGCCGAGGCCTTAAGTTAGAAATCATCCCAGCATTTTTCTAGAAGAGAAATTGAGGGAAATCCACGGAAAAAACACTTCCAGGACGGCTGAGTTGGTGATCGAACATTCCTCTTCTCAGTTTTGCCCCAAGAGGCTGAGTGTACCTCGTTTAGTCCTGACATAAGAATTAAAATGTCTTGGCAAGAGCTGGGAATCGAACTCAGATCTGAGGGGCGACAGCCATCTACTGTGAGCAATATAACTGAAGAATTTTGAGTCAATGTAACTTTAGATTGCATACTGACTTTTACAGGAAATTGGTGCAGATTTTGAAACTATATTATTCATTCATATCGTATAGGCAGGCCATCTATGGACCACGTCATTCCAACTGTCTCCTACGGGCTTTGATGTTTACCCAGTACGCCCCCATTCGTTCTCGGTGGATTTCCTTCCGTTCCTGGGTCCAAATCTTTCCTGTTTTCAGTTTCGTTTTTTCTTGGAAACCTTTCCAATCTTCAAGTTTCCTTTTGAGTGGGACGCGCTCCTGAATGTCTGTTGGTGTAATCCCCACTTCTTTCAGATCTTTATCCAGTTCAATGAACCAGGCCCATTTTGTTGTTCTCTCCTGAAAGTAAGTTATGTTGCGGTTGATCAGTCTCGCTGGGCTCATTCGTTTCACATGCCCAAAAAATGTTATCCTCCTCTTCCGGATGACGTCACTTATCTTCTCCACATGAGTATATAGGTCATGGTTATGCCGTCTTCTGTATTCCCCATTGTCTTTGATGGGACCCAATATCTTTCTCAAAATTTTCCTTTCTTTTGCCTCCAGTTTTTCGACCAAGCCATTTTTTTTTTTTTGTTCATCGTGAGGCATTCAGAAGCATACAAGACCTCCGGACGGATGACACTGCAGTAATGTTTTAGTTTTGCGTTGAAAGATATTGACCTTTTCTTATAGATGTCCTTAGTTAAATGGTAGGCCATTTCCATTTTGCTCATGCGCGATGTGAATGCTTCTTTCTCAGATACATTAGGTGTTATCATTTCTCCCAGGTACTTAAACTTTGCAACTCCCTTAATTTGTCCTAGTTTCACAGCAAGGTGTTTGAAACTATATTATTATTATTGTTGTTATTATTATTGTTATTGAAGCCTCCGTGGCTTAGGCGGCAGCACGCCGGCCTCTCACCGCTGGGTCCGTGGTTCAAATCCCGGTCACTCCATGTGAGATCTGTGCTGGACATAACGGAGGCAGACAGGTTTTTCTCCGGGTACTCCGGTTTTCCCTGTCAACATTTCATTCCGGCAACACTCTCCACTATCATTTCATTTCATCTGTCATTCATTTGATCATTGCCCCAGAGGAGTGCGTCAGGCCTCGGCAGCCGGCACAGTTCATATCCTCGCCGCTAGATGGGGGCTTCATTCATTCCATTCCTGACCCGGTCGGAGACTGGAAGCAGGCTGTGGATTTTCATTTCATTATTGTTATTAATATTATTATTATTATTATTATTATTATTATTATTATTATTAGCAGTAGTATTAGTATGTAAAATAATAATTCACTAATTGGGCAACAGGTACAGGCTATGTTAAACACAACTGCAAGATACTGGAAGAAAAGACGATCATCTTATATCTACAATTAGGCATAAGCCCAAAAAACTTGAAATTCGGATTCGTACAAAATAATCTGGTAACTTTAACGTAAGGCTCACGGCCCGAGATTGGGTTTCCTCCAATATAAAACTGCAGGTGTAGCAACTCAGCGCGATCTGTAACGTCCTTGGATTTGATAACCTGATACTGATAACAATGTGTCAGCCGAGATTAGATAAGGTGAACACTGTTTCAACTAAGCATAGCAGGTGAGATAGTAGTTCATGATGAATAATGTAAAATTACTGTTTGTTGTACCATATAAAACTAAACAGAATATCAGCATGTACACTAATAAACTTCAGAGGTACCTTTTATGTCATGCGTACACGATTTTACTGCCTTATTTAGTCTTAGCAAGGTCATCATCGTTGGTGAATACCAAACTGGTTTGTGAGCAGGATGACCATCAATATGAGAAAGAGAATCACGGAGGATATAGTAGAAAAGCAATGCACACTGCGTATTTAAAAACACAGTTAATGAAATGTAAAAATTTCAAAACCGTTAGCAAGAGCAACAGAACTGAATGATCTACACCAAGAACATATACATTCAAAATCTTAACAATGTCCTGATATGGATTCCACGAGGCTATGTAAAGCTTTTACCTGGACGGAATCTCAGTAATTAAGCACACATTTAGGGTGAAATCTAGCGGCAGGACTATTACAAGATGTACAGAAGAACGCAAGAAGCATCACAGCGAGTTCATGAAGAGATATTGGAAGAAGAGAAGACAAAAGCTATCTAACAAGTTCCAACGCACTCTATGAATGGGCGTAACGAAGAAAGAAAGAAAGAAAGAAAGAAAGAAAGAAAGAAAGAAACTAAATAATAATAATAATTCCTAGTAATACAGTGCCGGCCCCGTGGTATTGGGGTAGCGCGCCTGCCTCTCACCCGGAGGCCCCGGGTTCGATTCCCGGCTCAGTCAGGGATTTTAGAAACTGACGTGAGGGATGGAACGGGGTGCACTCAGTCTCGTGAGGACAATTGAGTAGCTGCCTGACAGTGAAGCAGTGTCCCGATCACGAAAATGGCCGAGGGGACCCGATGCACTGATCATGTGTCACCCCAATATCTGCAGGCCAAATGGCTGGGCAGCGGTCGCTTGGTATGCCTTGGCCCTTCATGGGCTGTAGTGCCAGGGGTTGTTTGTTGTTGTAATACAGTGAGGGAACCTCGCCGGGGCCGTGTGATGGGCGGAGAGCTTTGAGTCACCGCCAGATGACTACACTACCGATTACATAACAGCGAGTCGGGAAGCACCGTATGTCGTCATAGTACTGATTACACACGCAGCTGGCAGGATACCTTAGTTGGGATAATTACGACTTGTGTGAAGTACTATAGGCTATATCGTATCCCGTGAACATGGTTAGATATAGAACAACATCTAATTTTCCTAGTGGAAACTTATCTTCTCAAGAAGAAGTCTTTCAGTAAATGTGTTCGTACGTTTCAGCACCGTGCGATATGTATTTGTGGTTGAACCTCAAACAAAAGGTACACAGAAACAATTTGCGTAGGCTGCTCTGGAGGCTCTCGAGAGCGAATTACAATAACTTAAGGGTGTGCTGGTGGTGCTAGTATACCGTCGTGGGAAAGCTGCTTGACTAATTAGTCCTTGTGAATGCATGCGCCTGTTATTAGCGAAAAACTCATCCATAGGTTCCGATTCCAAATAACATTAAACAGTTGTAAAAGGACCATGATCGTGAGATGGTTGGTTGGTTTAGGGGCTGCGACAACGTGGTCATGTAGCCCCATGTGCTATGGGTGTGTGTAGAATCTGTCTGATAACCGGTGTTAATTGTGATGACTGTATTAGTGTGTGTTACCTGTTTTTTAATTCAAGTAAAGACTGCAGACTTTTGAATTTTTCAAATAGTTCCTACTTTTGCTGTCAAACGCCACCGTCAACGACTACTAGTTCAGAACTTAGCTACCAGACGCCAGCGCAGTCGGCCCTTGGCAACGAATGTAGGAACCTAAGAGCGTTGTTTACATTCTTAACCTATACAATTTACCTTCACACAGGTGTAATTAGTGGAAGGTTCTTTAACATGCCATAAATCTATGACATGGGACCGCCAGCTTTACTTCCCCTCCGATGAAAGGCATACTGAGGGATTTTTAACGCTCTTAAAAAATCCGACGACTTCGGCCGGATTTGAACCCGCGATCTTGGGTATAGAAGCTCAGCATGCTACCGACTACGTCACCGAAGCCGCCGATCGTGAGATGAAGAGCCACGTAAACGTACAAGCTTGCTTGCATGTATGTATTACTCGTAAATAGGGTCTGCAGGTTCCTTCTTCCAAAGTAACTGCCTGTAAATGCATACATTAAGAGACGCCTGTACCTTTTGATGAGCGATCGTGACCGCAACACCTCCACACCGTGCTATGGATTTGTCAAGGTCTATTAAGATTCCGCTCGGAAAAGTGATGTTCATGACGGTATCATCGTGGGCACGATCCTGAGAACACAATGGTACAACATTACGTTACACTGTTGAAATTCTTGAATTCCTTAATAATTGCGGTCAGGGAAACAGCAGTTTCCTACATTCAGGACATTTCTGACATCAAGGCTGCCGTCAAATGGTGCCCGGGGTTTCGAATCGCAATCCCTGACTCGCAGATCCCAGATTTGATATTCGGCTTTGCCGAGGACCTAAACATTCTAGTAACAAGAGTTTGAACGTGTTGAACACAGTCTCACGAGGACAGCTTCACAGATATGGTCCAATCTCCATTTCAGCTTCACTATAAAAAATAAAAATAATAAAAAGAAACATGGTGTGGATTAACGAATAGGGATGTAGGAATTCCACACCATAAGCTTATTTTCACACCCCTGCCAGGAATAAATCTTATCTCCCGCGACAAAGCAACAACTTTCCATCGGTAACAGGATATGAATAACAACGGTAATAGGATATAAATAACAAAGTTGTCGACCTAGCAATTCATTTAAATTTAGAAGTGTCACGTACATGCTATTACATACTTGTTATCGGTCTAGCAACATAGCAGCGCAGTGGCAAAATGCATGCGTAGCCGGGTGACTCATTGATGAGAGATATTACTGTGCTGCTAAGTTGCTATAGTACGGGACAAACCATTGGAAGCCTGAAGGTCACGCGTAGTCGGTGCGGTGTTGTCAAATTGTCATGTACGTACTCGCATCCAGCACTCAACTGAAGGTCCTGTGCAATAACATGGCAACACCGCCAGGCGCGGGGAGGAGAGCGGAGCGGAGGGCCCCTTGACCTTCAGGCTTCCAATGGTTTGTCGCGCACTATAGACCGATAAGAAGGACCCTTTAGTTGTTAATAAAAATGGTGTCTGGTTATCCGATCTATGAATCATCTGAATACAAGGAGATGCTTATTCAATAACTGATGAACTTAGAGAAAAATGAAAACTGAGGGACTAAATCTCGGTCAATTAACTATTTTGCAATTTATAGAAGAGGTGAATTAATTGCGACATTTGAAAACTAACTTACTACCTACTTTCTCATGGATACGATAATTAGCCTGCTCCAACCTCAGTTTACTTCCTTTCTGTTCAGGGGTCAGACATTGTTTTATTTTCTACGAAGAGACACAAACATAACCATGTCTATAAAGTACTCCTTATTGATAAAGTTTAATAGAGAACGAGAAAACACCTTTAGTCAATAAAATTATTATTCAAGTAATACAGTGCACCGATGACCTTCGTCAACAAATGTAATTAATAGAAAATGAAGTAGCAAGTCTGTGTGATAATTCTAAATCTGTTACAATTTTGATTAATATGGAAAAATATTTCTTGAAAACAACTCGACGTAGGAAATGCCAATGTTCTAAAAAGATAAGATTGAAATGAAACAGAGCTTTGTATTAAATCAGATAGAAAAATGAAAATATGTGACATTAAACACCTACGTGGATAAAATTTCACTGTACCTATACATCGTATACACGTAAGAGTTTAATGTCAACTTCATTTCAATTTTATATCTGATTTATTACAATGCTCAATATTATTTCAATCTTATCTCTTTTGAACATGGGTATTTCCTACGTCGAGCTGTTTTCAAGAAATATTTTTCCATATTAATCAAAATTGTAACAGATCTGGTTTTATTAGTTCTTAGTATATACGGTATATTTTAATAGAGTAGAACATTTTTAGAAATAGTTTTGAACCTAACCTATTTTATAAATGTAATTATCACACAGACTAGCTACTTCATTTTCTATTAATTGTACTAATTACATTTGCTGACGAAGGTCATAATGTGACCGAAACCCGTACATTGAATTACAAGAGTAAGAATTTTACTGATAAAAGGTATTTTCTTTTGTGTTAATATTTCTTCATTATTCTTCTTTATTTATTCATGGGCAAGCTTAGGGATTCTGTAGTCATCCATCCTTAGAACGTGGCTCTTCCAATTTCCTGTGTTTTGGGAAATTCTATCTTTCAGTGAAAGTATATTTAATTGCTGCCTTATTTGTTCGTTGCGTTTTCGATCATTTAACGAGTATCCTTTAACTGGTCTCAGGAAATTAAATTTCGGAGATTGTATTTTGTTTCTATAACTTATTTTATTCACCCATATATCAAAGTTGGCGCAGCCATTGCCTTATAGAATGCAAGTTCAATGTCTTTTCTTACTTTATAACAATACAAAATTCTTAATGAAGATATAAGATAGAAATTAACACGTTAGACGAAGTTGAGTCGACTCAGTGGGGTCATGTGAGAATAGGTGAGGAGATATTACGTGGAAGGTTAATGAATTCGGCTACAGAGGGTAAGAGAAGCAGAGGTAGACCTAGAAGGCGCTGGCTAGATCCAGTGTTAAATATTTCGATGTAGAGGAGTCCGCAGTGCTAACTGCTAATAGGGGATTATAGAAAGCGACTCGCTTGCACACACAGGTTTGGAGGCTCGACTAGACGCATAAAGGCAAAACAATGCCATATGAAAATTAATAATAATAATATCCAAGACAACATTTTACTGGAATGAATACTAATGAGATCGGTGATGACGATTGCTGTTTTAAGGGGCGGAACAGCGGGGTCATTTGCCCCGCAAATGAGATTAATACGCAGTCTTCCTATCAATGTAGCCTATTCACACTTAGGATTAGATATCCCTAATTCCCAATATCAGGATAGTATCCGAGGCCACGGCCATTTTCATCCAAATCCTAACCTTAATTAACAGTACAATCACCACAATTCATCCAAAGGGGGAATGACCAGGACAACCCAAGCTTCTACAAGGATCGGCATTCACTCTGAAAAATGGAGTCCAGTCGGCACACATCCTCATCTAGATTTACTCAACAACTTGCATTCCACGTGAACCATCGCTTAATACCAATTCTCCCACCAGGACCAAGTCTTCAGGTACGGAATAATTAAATCCTAAAAATTTATCATAGACTGTTCTATTATTCAAATGTGATAATGTACTAATTCATAAACATCTTGCTACAAAGGGGATGAGAAATAATCATGATTTCGAACAAATCTTGCAAAGAAATAAGGCAAATAAAGAATTGAGATTATCGGTTCCCAATGAGTATCAATGATGTATTTATGAAGGCATGATGGCACTGCGTACGAACGAATACTAATTGTAAAACAGAGTAAAGCTCCGATGATTCTCCTTCCCTGCCGAGAGTGACATCTACATCCTGCATTTAAAGACAGCAATAATTATAATTAACTGCCGTAATTATTAGGACTTTTGCATTGCTCACAGGGCAGTCAAGTCCTGAGGAAATATCCCTCCGCGCATCTCCTCTCTATCTGACCCTCCTTGTGTTTCCGGCATGGATTGTCATCTCTCAACCTACTATATACATGTAAAATCATTTGTTTGCACCGTTTACTCAACTTCTCTCCACTTTTATTACCTTTGAAGTATTTTATTGGCGATTCAAGCTTAAAAAAAGAGTGATAGTCTGACAGACTAGACTTTATATCATTTTAAATGCTACAAATGCTGAAAAATGTTGGGTGAAAGCCTCATGATCATGCAGCGAACTGCGTCCATTATCAAGTGCAAACCAAGGTCAAAGGAGGTAGCTGGCTGGATGACATCACGCTCACTGGAGCGCACGGGGAAAGGAGGGAGCTCAAGTGGTACTATGACGTCACACACACACACACACACACACACACACACACACACACACACACACACACACACACACACACACACACACACACACACACACACACACCAAAATGTAACACAATATTAAATTCGTCCTGAATTACTCTGCCTATCGTTCCAAATACCACTAAAACTATATCCACACACACAATTCATCGCATGGAAAGCAAAGTTGGAAAAGCTCCCAATTAGGCCTAACCTGAAATGGAAAATTTATTCATAGACTTTTACAAAGGAAATTCTGAAAATTAATGTAGCCAGCTTATGGAAACATAGCAACATGCTGTGGAAAATCCTGTACTCCAACAAGATGTTCAGTAAAGAACATATAGCCTACTTTCTCCTAAATGCATGGGTATTGTCATAACTCTTTGTCCTTTTCAATGAGTATAATTGAATGTTGGTTGTAGTAGCTTGTTGAAATACAACGTGCTATAGGGATATTAAACATGAATATGAGGTGCCCTTTGCTGGTGCTACCTCTGTAAAAATTTCATTCAATTCGGTTTCACCGTGTTTGAATTGATATGGGGAATGGATTTGCACACATACATGGCCGCTATTTGCAAACTATTGGGCTGATGACCTTGTAGTCAGTCATAAGATGCTTTCCACAAAAAGGCATGTTGTTGCAAAATCTGGTAGAGATCAAATTATTAGGATGGTCGTAATTTGATTTAATCTTTTAACATTTGGATGGCCATCATTCCGTTTCCGTCAAGATGGCGGCGATATAAAACATGACACTGAGGTGCCCTTTGCTAGTGCTACCTCTGTACCAAATTTCGTTCAATTCGGTTTCACCGTGTTTGAATTGATAGGGGGAATCGATTTGCACACATACTTTGCCACCATCTGCAAACTATCAGGCTGATGATCTTGCAGTTTGGTCAGAATATGCTTCCCACATAAAGATATGTTGTTGCAAAATTTGGTAGAGACTAGATTATTAGGTTGGTCGTAATTACATTTTAGATTTTAACATTTGGGTGGCCGCGATTACGTTTCCGTCAAGATGGCGGGGATATAAGACATGACACTGAGGTGCCCTTTGCTAGTGCTACCTCTGTACCAAATTTCGTTCTATTCGGTTTCACCGAGTTCGAATTGATAGGGGGAATCGATTTTCACACAAAGATGGCCGCCATCCGCAAAATATTAGGCTAATGACCTATTAGTTTGGTCAAATGATGCTCCCTCCATAAAGGTGTGTTGTTACAAAATTTGGTAGAGATCGGATGATTAGGTTAATCGTAATTTGATTTAATCTTTGAAAATTTGTGTGGCCGCCATTACGTTTCCGTCAAGATGGCGGCGATATAAAACATGACACTGAGGTGCCCTTTGCTAGTGCCACCTTTGTACCAAATTTCGTTCAATTCGCGTTCACCGTGTTCGAATTGATAGGGGGGGGCAGACATTCAGAGTACACACACTCGCACACACACGCACACACAAACACATAGACTCACACACACACACACACACACACACACACACACACACACAGACAGACAGACACACTTTTTTTCGCCCTGTGTTGATCTCATAAGTCTACTTTCATTTTTTGCAAAAATCGAAAGTAGGCTAAAAACAAGCAGGAAATGTAGGAACTATTTATTTCCAGGCGCATTAGCCTCTTCACAGACCAAAACATCAAAGGGACCGCTTAGATCTTGAGGTGACGAGGTTATAGTGTAAGCACCCAATTGCAGTACATGGATAAAGTTACTTCCTAAAAGATGAACAAAACTAGCCAATCAGTTTGAAGGAAGAGACCGTGGCCCATTAGATACCATCCCGGCATTTTGTCTGGAGATGAAAATGAGAATGAACATTCCAAGTACGGCCTGCGCTGGGGTTCCATTATTGTCTCGCCCAAGTTCGGAGATACTGTAGCATGTCCCTAGGGCAGTACGCACTGACGCGCTGAGCTATCCAGGTCAGTATAAATAAAATTGAATTGAAATATACAATTTGGAGCCGACTGCAAGGTCGTACAACCAAAACTAACTAATTTGAAAAAAAAAAAAAATACATGGCCATCCCTAAATTTTTCATCCGTTCCCTTCTAAAAACCATCTCTATTTCCACTAGTGTATATGCCCTTGGAAGGCGGAGAATCGTTGAGTTGGCTATCCCGCACTTTTATACGTATTTTTACACGCACAAAACAATTCATTAAAGGACGTCGGATTCCATTTATTGTATGTTGGCAGTGGCTCGTTCTAAACTGATTTGCTGGTAATGATATTGATGGTATGTGTTTCCGTCCATTGTATTCTCAGACAAGGAAACTTGCTACAACTGTAACAGAGTTCTGTGCTAGCCTTTGGAAATGCTCCGGTCACATTAGCAAGATGATACGCAGCTCAAAGTTCCAGATATTGCAGCTATCAGCAAACTCGTAACTTTGGTTTGTTGCGGCATATCACAAACATACAATGTGAGGAAGAACTAACACATACAGGCTGTTCTGAAAATGTTTTTTCTACAGAACTTGGTTGATTTGGAAATAGGGACCAAAATAAGTTTAATTTCGTACCTTCATTCATGAATTAGGGAAACACGTGAAAGAGACGACCACTTCCCGCCCGTGTCTTGAACCACGAGATTCTCCTTTTAAGTCCAGTGAAAGTCCGGATAACTGATTATCACAGAAACAACATCAACGTGACGGTAGTGTACCCAAAAGGGCCACTCAAATCCGACTAAGTTAACTCTGTTTCTCTTTTAAGATAGCCTAAATTCGATACCCTCAATGTTGGAACCTCATACGTTGAGGACTTCAGGCATCGGAATCAGACCTGTGTATTTTTGTGCCAGACCGTAGCCAGGTCAGGTCGCGTCGCTGTGACGGGCAATTTATGAGGGGGCATATTATCAACATCATCTTCATCTTGTTTAACCCCCACGGCGGCAAGGGGGAGCTGGAAGTCCGGAGATCAAGGGCTCGAATCCTGATACTGACAGCGACCATCCTGAGCGCATTTTACCTCAGAATTTCCCCTACTCTCTCCAAGCAAATGCCGGGATGGCACTTTATTTCAAGTTCCATGGTTCCTACCCCCATTCCTAGATATCAGTTACACATACTACTACAGTCATCAGAGAAACACAGGTTATCACACTTTCCTTGCCCGGCCT
This sequence comes from Meconema thalassinum, assembly GCA_946902985.2. NCBI lineage: Eukaryota > Metazoa > Arthropoda > Insecta > Orthoptera > Tettigoniidae > Meconema > Meconema thalassinum. Next base: position 225,329,853 of record OX336391.1, read on the forward strand.
CTATTGATCATCTCCTTATTCTCTTTCGACCCTGGCGGAGGACAAAGGAATCCTTCATTTTCCCGCATGTTATGGGCCTCCCCTTTAATATATATTTTCTTCAGTATTGCATGTCACGACAGGCTTCATAATAACAATCACAACACTACAGAGTGTCGTCATTTAAATGAACTACCGCTGTCAATTCTGTTGTAATGAACACTGCAACCGAGCCTGCGCACAGTATCACCTTTTCGAATGTACACAAAGAACTCTGCCATTCACACATTAACTTATGCAAAGGACGAATGAAACCGAATTATTTTCTATATTAACTTTTACACATGAAATGAAAATCCACAGCCTGCTTCCAGTCTCCGACCGGGTCAGGAATGGAATGAATGAAGCCCCATCTAGCGGCGAGGATATGAACTGTGCCGGCTGCCGAGGCCTGACGCACTCCTCTGGGGCAATGATTAAATGAATGACAGATGAAATGAAATGATAGTGGAGAGTGTTGCTGGAATGAAATTTTGACAGGGAAAACCGGAGTACCCGGAGAAAAACCTGTCTGCCTCCGTTTTGTCCAGCACAGATCTCACATGGAGTGACCGGGATTTGAACCACGGACCCAGCGGTGAGAGGGCAGCGTGCTGCCGCCTAAGCCACGGAGGCTACAACTTTTACACATCATATAATTAAATTATTTCAGTAGTATAGATCCCTCCTGCGGCGCTCACAAGCGACTATCGTGACAAATGAAAGAGAATAGACATTAGCAGTGATGAATTGCACTCTTAATTTCTTAAATATCAATAATGTCTTTAAAAAATGTACGAAGTATGCGATTTGCAGATACTATTGCTGTAGGAAAATACGCTCCATAATTGCTGTCCAGTTCACATTTTAATCCCGGTGACGCCTGTTTCATGTCATTTTAACATTCTGAGGTCTTTCCTGTATCATTTTGCATGGATTTCATAAACAGTAAATCAAAGGAATGAGTACCGTACTCAAATCGTATAATTTCATAAATATCGAATGACCAGTGAGTGTTACAACTCGGCTGTCAATCAATGGACTCAGAACAGAAATTACATTAGCAGTGACGAATTACATTCGAATTTCATAAATATCATTTTTTTGTAAGAAGTGTGATATTTCCAAATACTGTTGCTGTAGGAAAATACGCGACATCATTGCTGTTCAGTTCGCATTTTGGCCGTAGGGACACCTGTTTCATGTCCCAACTATTAGACGTTAATTCACTTACAGGATCGCTGTCAATCAATGGACTCAGCACACAAATGACAATTGGTTGAACCATAACAACCTTTCTCCTTAAGTCTGTCATTATAAACCTTTAAGGGGAAAGTGTGGTTTATGAACATACGAGATTTCTCGCATGGGTCCGCTAGTTGTTTTTAATTCAATAAGTACTGTACCGGTATATCACTTCTTGTTAGGGCAAAAGGGTATAGGTCAAAACAATACCAAAACTGACAATATGCAATTGTTTGGTATGAAATTGCCATAACTTTGTTAATGCAAAAGGGTTTAAGTCGATTCTAAATACTCGGAGTATTAAACACTTGAAACCTTTTGCGCCAAGAAAGTTATGACAATTCCCTACCAAGCGAGTGCATAATCTCGTGTTTAGGTATTCTTTGAACCTTTTGCCCTTACGAGAGCGATATGGCCGATATATTCTGTTACTAGCTTCGCCCGGTATCTTAACGGTTTACCCAGCGTAAGCTTAAAAAGCGCACGGACAGCAGGTTCCAGACACAATTCAGAAAAGCCGAGGTGAACAGCGAAACTAAAAACACATATATTGTACTCTTCTCTGAAGTCTTAACTCGACACGACTCGACAGTTTGATGCTGGCCAAAGCTGGGGTGATAGGCTCACTAACTAGTTCGTAAACTGTCTCCGAAGCTAGTAATTGAATGGAGATTGTTGGAAGAAATGAAAACGTAAAAACACTTAAAAGAGGGTGATGTATTAAAGATAGAGAAATGCTGTCAGGGACTTTTTTTTCCAGAACTTTTCATGCTGAACAAATCTTACAGCTTAAAAGGCGCACGGTCAGCAGGTTTTTCTTCCGACTCAATTCAATGAAATAGTTACTGCTTGACTTCCTTTGGTCATAAATGAATGTTTTACTGCAAAATACTTCCTCGAGAAATCCTTTACAGAATGGTGGAAACCGCATCAAAATCCATCTGGTGGTTTTAGAGATTACCCGTTACACCCAAGAATCGGGGACTTTGTTTTATACTATGTAGAGATAGTGTAATTTTTATGAACTCACACACACCTAGAACAAAATGAGATGAAACTGTATTTCACAAACTTATTAATGCGGAGGATTAGGCTATATAGGCCCTAGTTATATCTAACTTCAAATCCTCCATGTTCTAATTTATTCCAAGAGAATTAATGACCGGAAAAATCTCAATTCCCACTCCCCCGAGATTAAAAATCTATCGATTAGGATAGCTTTCTCCAGGGACCCCCCTCCCTTCATACCTCGCCAACCCCGGCCGAATTCGCCCCCATTCGTAACCACCCACGGTGACACGATTAATTACTTCTTTAACAAAGAATACATTTGTTCTATATACCACTCGCTGATTCTTCAAACAACCCCTGCACACAACCATTTCATTGCCCCCGCTCCCAGAATTCGTGGTCAAGATTGCGTTCTTATTGTCGTTTAATTAGAGGCAAGTAATAACTAGGTCATCAATCCCTTGTACTTAGTTGCCTATGGAACCTATGGTGATGGTGATTATGATAGTTGCTTTGAAGGGTGTAAGATCTAGGTCATAGGCCGCAAAGGTAGAAAAAGACGTATGAGCAGCATTTGTGACAGTATAGGCTACGTAATGTATTAGCTATTATGGTCCAGCTAGGACTGTAATACATTCCCGGAGACTTTAAATACGGCACAATTTGAACAAACCCGCGAAAAAATCATCAGAATGGCCGTTGTAATAAAGTCATATGTCCTCCTGAGAGGCCAAGTGCAGGTCTTTCTTGCAGATGACCGTGGGAGCCCTGCGCGTCCTAATGAGGATGAGGTGATGTAGTCCTCACATTCACCCCCAGTTCTCGGTCATTGACAGGTAGGAGGAAACCGGGCGATATTATTTATATGTTTATCTCGTGATATTAATTGAGTAGACACTCGGTAGCTGCAATTTAAAAAAGTGACAGTCAGTCCGAAAGACTAGACTTTGTATCATTTTAAATGATACAATGCTGAAAAATGTTAGAAAGGCTGGAGGCTTCTCGCCTCGCTCTTTGACATGTTAGGAAATTATCTGCATAATATTTATCTTGCTTATCTTGTTTCAAATTACTCGCGAACGGCAAGTGCAAACCAAGGGCAAAGCAAGGTCAAGCGCGCGGGATGCCGTCACGCTCTCCAGAGCGCGCGGGGACGTGCCCCTTCCATCCAGTCTAAAATCACTTATAGTGGGCGATGTATTGAAGATAGAGATATGCTCTCGCGGACATTTTGGAGAACTTTTCATGCTGACCAATTCCTACGCTCATAGTATATTGATATTTTTAACGGTTTGGCCAGCGTAAGCTTAAGAAGCGCACGGACGCCAAGTTTGTTTTCGACTTTTTCACTGAAATCGTTATTGCTTGGCTTCCTTTGATCATACTTAAATTATTTTCTACAGAATCTTTCCTCGAGATATCCTTTACAGAATGGTGAAAACCGCATCAAAATCCATCAAGTGGTTCTCGAGATTACTCGTGAGATCCAAGAATCGGGCATTTTTGTCTTATACTAACGAAGTAGAGATTGTCGGGGAACACATGCACCAAGCAGTACTATGACGTCACACACCTCAGTGCATCTGGGTACATTTCGTCCTGTCAACGTAACGTAACGCCAGACCCCAGCGTAACGACGAAGTCGACGAGATCATTTAAAATGATAAAATAGCTGCCCTCCACCTGATGTAGGGCTCGAGTTATTGGCTGTCACCCCGTAGGTCCGAGTTCGAATTCCAGCTCCACCAAGAAATTTAATTCTGGTCTGAGCGCTGGAACGTGGTACACACAGTCTCGTGAGGTAAAACTGAGGTGAGCTCGATTTCGACCTAACCTATCTTGGAAGTGGATTTTCGTGGTTTCTCACTTCTACTCCATGCAAACGCCGGGATGGTTTCTAACTTAAGGCCACGGCCACTTCCTTCCCAATCCTCACATGAATTGCAAATACACGCACTAATACAGCCATCACAATAACACAGGTTATCAGAAAATATTTCACACTCACCCAATACATGAGGCTAAATGACCACTATGTACAAACCCCTCAAATTTAACTACAACTACAATCAAAAAATAAAGAACAGTGGATTTTAAGAACATATGCTGATTATTGAAATCTGGCGATGTCTTTTCTATTTATTAAAAACGTTCACCTCGTTAAATTTAGTTTATTTCGTCATATTGTTACGACCTAGCCTCGTAAAGAATGATTAGTCTGCTGTCTGATAGCGAGTCGTGTAGCATGAAACACACACACACACACACACACACACACACACACACACACACACAAAGGTCCTATTGATATCCAGACACGCAGAGTCCAGGCGGTTCCGTGTCTCCATTTTGGGCTGACGGGCGCCCACTCCATCCCGGACCGCCAACACGCCGCCTCCGTCTCCACCACGTGCACCTCATTCACTCCCTGTACAGCAGTGGTTCTTAACCGGTGGTCCGCGAGTGCCTCGGGAGTGGTCCCCGGGAGAAAAGGGTCCATCAGCGCGTATAAAAAAGTGGGCAATAAATGGGGATTTCAAAAACGATGTGCGTTGAACGAGAATTGTTCTAATATATTCGCGGCGATGACTATCAGGTTTAGGATTGAATTATATTTAAAATAAGTGTTATTGTGGAAGGGTTACAACTGATAAGGTGTATTGGGAGGGAGGGGGGGGGGGGGGGTCCGTACATGATTCAATTTCAGGGTTCAGAACCACTGGTGTACAGCATACCTGACGGTTGAGGAGCGCCAGAACAATAACAGACAATTGATATATAGTATCATTCAGTCTGAGGGGGGGGGGGGCGTAGTAGTGCAGCGGACAAGCTGTTGGCCTCTCACCAAGGTGGACCGGGTTCGATTCCCGGTCAATGCATGTGACATTTTCAAAGTGAGATGCCATGTCCTGTGGTTCGGATTCTACGTAAAAAGGAGGTCCCGTGGCTCATGATCGCATGATTAACGGTCACGTAAAACTAAAAGCTTCTTTCTTTTTTAACTTTTAGTCGGTCAACACAAAAGTATTCCAATTACTGGAATATGTGAAATAATTACATGTGATTAAGATATACTGTTTATACATATCGTTATGGACTATTGATGAAGGAGAAAACTGAGTGATGACATGTTTCGTTCGTTAAACGAGCATCATCAGATTCAAATATACAAGAGAGATGATTCTACAAAACCCTACCAAACCTAGAGTGACACCCACAGATAGTCTTTGCCATCTAAAAACAAAAAATAAAAACCTCAGCATTTTTTTTCTAGGTTTGTGCCGTGTTTTGTGTGGGGTTTCGCCTATGACACCAAATTGGCTCATCAGCGGGCTCTTGGTGTCCCCGCCCGGACCCCCTCAGGAGTAGCGAACTGCGCGCTACCTCCCGTTTTATGAAGCGCACCTGCGCCTCTTTACTGGGAGAACTAAAAGCTCAAGCAGCCATAACCTCCCTATGAAGGCTTCCAAAAAGATGGTATATTGGCTTTCACGACCAGTGAATTAAAACTTAGCATTTTTTCTAGGTTTGTGCCGTGTCTTGTGTGGGGTTTCACCTAGAACACCAAGTTGGCTCATCAGCTGGCTCTTGGTGTCCTCAAGGAGTAGCAAACTGCGCGCTACCTCCTTTTTTATGAAGCGCACCTGCACCTTTTCACTGCGAGAACTAAAAGCTCAAGCAGCCATAACCTCCCAATGAAGGCTTCCAAAAAGATGGTATAAAAACCTGTCAGAAACTGTGCAAGTGTGGTAATTGCTACTAATAAATACTAAGGCATTAAGCACCCGAAAAACGAACTATTTATTTTAATGTTACAAAACTTAGAAATGACTATCCATCAAACAAAACAGTCTCTCTTCCCCAACTAATCTATGAGGAGTTCTTGTTTTGATGTGAACAAACGTGAAAAATCGTCTGGTTAAAACATGTGGAAATATTAAAAGACTGGAACCCGTTAAATGTTACGGGATCAAAGTGGACGTCTTAGCTCGATAACCTCTAATTGTCTTACATGAACCAAAATGTGGCCTCCCCCAACTAATCTATGAAGGTGTAACTACTGTACTATTTCGGTGATACACTTAAGCAATATGCCCTAAACTAGTATAGACTTGGACACGAATATGCGGAAATGACCCACAAGTACTCTACTGTGATGATAGTAAAAAGCTGTAACTAAGTTACAACATGCGAAATAGGGTTAGTTACAGTTAGTTATTGTTGTTTTAAGGGGCGGAACTATGAGGTCATCTGTCCCTCTTAACACAGATTAAGTTAAAGTATACAAATTTGGAATGAAATTAAAAATTTAGACGTGGACACCTAAATCTGAAAAGACTGAAAATTAATAAAACAAAAAAAAACAAAAAAACTTAAATAATTATAATATAAACAAAAATTACGGTAAAACAAAAAATCAGCATTCAAAAATTAACAAGTCGTTGAGTCAATGTACACTGGAAAATTTAAATTGCTGGCCCTAACCCACTCTCACTTATAAAGCGGATAACGCGATCAGCAGCCACCGCGTCATCGGCTAATATAAGTTTGAGTGTCATCTGCAAACCAAGGTTTCTTCGTAAGTCAGCAAGACCCCACACACTCGCTTAAAATGTGGGCCACAGTGAAAACTAATAATGTGTTGTTCGTTTTCTCCTTTTTCAACTGCCCACAACAATACGTCTTAATCACATGCCATTTATTTCAGGTTGTTCTTTCATGTTGCGGTAATTGGAATTATTGTGTTGACCGACTGAAAGTTACAATATCAATTTGTTAATAAAGCAACATGAAAACTGGCTTCAAAGCTATCTATGAAAACCGATAAGTCGAGCAACGCAATCATTGAAGGATGTAATAAGCACTGGCGACTTTGTGGCATTTCAAACGATTTTGTACACTAGACTGAGCGGCTTTTGATAGAACATATTTGGAGAATCATATCATTTTTCACCCAATACTCCTCCCAGGACCACAAAAGCACGGATGCAGTAAAAGTGGATTTATTGGTTTTTTGTTCCGACGCTCCTCAGCTCTGAGGAGATAGAAGGTGACACTTCAAACATGGCCAAGGCGCGACAACTTAATAACAAGGGCATCGTGAGGTTTGGCACTATCGAATGTTTGTTTATCTTAATTGTTGTGGATTTATAGACGCCGGAATCTCGGAATGGTGCCCTTGGAGAGCATCTAAAACACGCCAGTAAATATTTGACACCAAGTTGTCGCAATTAAATATCCTCACATTGCCATAGGACAGAGCCAAGATCGAAGCCGCTATATTGTTTTTGAGGCTAATTATTTTATATTGTATGGCCAACATTGGACCACTGCAATCAATTACACATAGCCTTAACCAATTTATAAGGTGCGTTTAAAAAGTAACGAGCCGGAGGCTGTAATGCGCGAATCGGTGACGACATCGGCTAATCGAGGCGTGTGTAACGAGGTGTGGTTCCGACCAGAGCGTGGAAGGTCACAGCCCGTCACTAGAGGGCACGCATGCACGTCACGTGACGATACAAATCGAGCAGCAGCATGCATCAATCGTCCAACGCTGCCAGTCGCATTGCAAACAGTGACATGGAGTCGTCAAACGAAGAGCAAAGAGGTGTTGTTCTGTTTCTGACAGCGAAAGGAGTAGGGGGAACGGACATTCATCGCCGAATGTCAAAAGTGTACGGCGAACACTCCATGTCCCTTGCAAGGGTCAAGGCGTGGCACAAGCGCTTCAGGGAAGGACGGGTGTCGTTAGCCGATGATGCCCGGTCTGGGGCACCCCCCCCCCCCCCTGCATTGCCGATGAAAGCGTCCAGCGGGTTGATGCACTCATTACCCAGGACCGCCGAGTGACAGTGAACGCCATAGCCGCCGTGGTCGGATTGAGCGTCGGAAGTGTGCACACCATCGTGAAGGAACGACTGCACTTGCGGAAAGTGAGTGCCCAATGGGTGCCCCACAGTCTTCAACCACACAAGGAAGCATGTCTAATGGCCTACTGTCTTGGTCTTGGTTGGACGATTGTTGCATGCTGCTGCTCGCTTTGTATCGTCACGTGACGTGCACGCGTGCCCTCTAGCGACGGGCTGTGACATTCCACGCTCTGGTCGGAACCACACCTTGTTACACATGCCACGATTAGCCGATGTCGTCACCGGTTTGCGCATTACATTTTGAACGCACCTTATAGTTCTTCTATTTTGCCAATAGGTTTTCATTCTCTCAGATGTTAACTTCTTGTCTGCAGCAGAGAACACCCTTCCTTTAGTCTTCTTTAGTTGATTTTTGGTAGTGTGCTCGAGTTGGTAAAAAAAAAGAAAAACAGTTTGGGTCGTCAAAACTCTCAATTGAAAGCAAGAGAGAAGCGTGAATTTATGCAACCTGCCTTGCATACCTGATAAACGGGCGGCAGTGAGAAGGGTGAATTTATGCAACCTAACGTGCACACCTGTTCGACGGGTGGCAGTGAGAAGGGTGAATGTTCCGTGGAATGGAATGGTCCTGAAAACCATCGTCACAGGCGAAGAGACCTGGTGCCTGAGGTAAGACCTCGAAGGCAAGTGTCAGGGTATCGGGGTCCAGGGTCGCCGAAAAGCCCTGAAGGGCTAGAGGTTTTCGGACATTTCGGACATCCAACGTAATGTGACGACCCAATTGAAGGCTATCCCTAAGTCCAGCCGTTCTAAGAAGTGCATAACCATCCACAGGAATTACTTCGAAGGTTAGTAACGGCTGTTTCAGGTAAGCCAACAATCCGTTCGTAATATAGACCCATTCACCGAACTTTTCAGACAGAGGGTGTAATTTTGGTTGATAGTCTAATATGTGAGTCTTGAAATACCGGTACTATGATTCTGTCAGTTTTATTATTCAGGTGGTCAAGAGTTATTTGGAGTTCTTTAATATAACAACATGAAGTTACATCATTACCACCAAGAGCGCATCACTGAAAATGAAACTTACCATGTCTATTGGGATCGTACTAGAGTAAAACATGCCTTCAATGGAATCGACCAGGACTCACATTTTTTCCCGTTCAGGGTAGGTTTCCTTTTAACGGAGGTAGGCCTATGCAAAAATAGTCGAAAAGTCTTTGCCCCTTTAAAAAAAAATACACACAGGTAATTACAAATATACGTACTGTATTACACTATTTTTCCACATAGTCTCCACATGTTCAGACATTTGTCCCTTCGCAGCACTAAATTTGAGATGCTCCTGTGCTCGAATTCAGTCGGCTGACTGTGGAACCATCGTCGGACTGCTGTCAATGGCGTCGTCGTTGCACGTGAATCACTGTCCTGCCATGACGATGCGAGACCACATGTGGCAACCAGAACCACCAACAAGCTCCAGTCATTTCACTGGGAGAGTCTGGACCACCCACCAGACAGTCTGGACCTCGCCCCTAGTGATTTCCGCGTTTTTGGTCCGCTGAAGAAGTTCCTGGCAGGACACTGATTCTCGTGCAACGATGGTTCCACAGTCAGCCGGCTGAATTCTACCACAGGGGCATCTCAAATTCAGTGCGTATTTCCAAACCTTGTTGTGAGTGTTTTTTTTTAATGTGAACCCGAGGAGGTTATGCTGACTGGAATTGAACGTGGTTCTCAGAGACTGGGATCTCAGTATAAAGGTTCCACCAGGGAACGAACCCGAAGTCTGTGGAGGGAGTTTCATTGTAAAAACCCCTAGAGAGAAGTGTATATTAAATCACTGGTGTGATTTCAGTTGCAGTGACATTATTTATTAAAATAATGCAGGGAAATTGAGCAGAATACAGTACTATTAGACTACTTAGTGTAGGCTATATGGGGCTTGGAGCACTGCAAGTGCAGAGTTGACATTTTACAAATAGGCCCAGAATTGTGGGAGGTGTTCAGTGGAGCCAAGTCAATCTTTCTGACCTCATTCTGTCGTCTGGAAGAGGGTGAGGGCCTGAATAATGACCCAGTTCTTCCCCGACGGAGAATGGATTTGAGAATGGTGGGGAGAGATCACAAGGAAAATCATTGATTACTCGTGATTGGAGTAACGAAATGACATGAGACTTGCCCACAGGTGAATCTTTAGACTGGAGGCTAATTTTAGAGCCTTTAATATGCGAAATTGACGGATATTTAAGGAAGTGCGGAAGGACCGTAGGACTATCATTGTTCGCGGCTGGATTTGAGGATGGTGCCTGGGAATCCCAGTGAGGTAGCGTGCCCACGCTATGAAGAAAGGAATTAATATTAATTAATTGGCCGAGCGATTCTTTAGCACGCAGATAGTTCTGGGATCAGTGAAAGAAAAGGAACCCAATGAACATGGTTTCGAGACCAGAATCATGCTGGGAGAGGAGCCGAGATCACGCGGGAAGATTTCGCTCTACTTTCTGTGTGAATCCGATATAAGGGAGTCGACCCTTGGCAGAGCACTTCAGTCTTAGGTCAGTCTTACACTAGTTGCAGACGGTTGGAGCCAGTCTCACCCCAGTTTGTCACAGTTTGTCAAGAGAGGCGCAGACAGTCGTCATGGCGGAACATATGTTGGTCCGGCTCATGAAAGGACGCGCGAACAAAGAGTTCTACATTTGAGTGAAGCATTTAATCAGCTTTTATTTAATAAAAATCGCGCTGCAGGTATACTCAGCAGTACGAACAATGGCGTGTTCACGTAGGAAGCATCGTGTAAGATGAGTGGCAGAACTATTGTAAATAATAATAATAATTTGTGTAGAGTTATGGACAGTGTTAAGCGCAATGTATCAAATATAGACTGATCATTCATGTCTAATTACGCTTGAATGCGCTGGGAGAAACTTTACGAAGCATTTGGTAATGTTTTAAGAATACCAAATAATAACGCTCAGGACGGAAGTTAGCATATCTATGCGACGCAGGAAGCTTACCGTAGGAGTATGGATAAAAACTGTTGGTGAATTCCGAGGGCAGGTAAACCAGACTTTCAATCAGGAGTTGGTAGGAGCACGGGAGATGCCGTCGACACCTGCAATTTTGATATCTTTGCTAGGGAATTTCAAGCAATGAAAAGTGTACACAGTGACGTGTGTTATGTATAAAGCACATGTAAAATATCTTTTAAAGTAGTGGTTTTATAAGTGTTATAAAGTGTCACATGTTTGGGAGCAATAGCTTCCTTATAGAAATGCAAAGTGCCGCGTGGTTAACGGAAGTTGTGTGTCATAAAATGTGTGTATTCAAGATGAAAATGTCGCGTTAAACCTGCATATGGCAGGCGACTTGGAAGGATATGATTGGTTGAAGCCACCATGAGAAGCCTTGAGATATGTGAGTACCCCACAAATTATGGTTAATTAGAGAATATGGGCCACTGCATGGTATGTGATTTCAGTAAAGATGCCAGTAAGAATCAGATTAGAAGGTAGACCCTCCAGGTTTAATCATTATTGTATTGATTTTCATAGAGTTGAGATGTTAATGTGCATCAATAAGTGGATTAATCATTACCACTATTAATTAAGATGGCAATCAGTTATGTAAATGTTACGAGCACAGTTGTTCGAGTTTTGAGATGATTGGTTGTGTCGGATTTTGGTAAATTATGTCAGAAATATAATAATAATAATAATGAATGATTTGGTAATTTGTCAGTGAGAATAATAATAAGAAGGATTATGAATATCAAAGGTATTAATGAACGCATCAGGTAATTGTTGTAAACAGGAAATAATTACGCTATTTGCAAGACTTATCGATCCAAGCAGTAAGATTATACAGTAAGATTACATTACGGGATTAAAGAAAGAGTTTGACATCAGAATATATTGTATTAATGGGAATATAATTATGCCAGGAATGGAAGAGCTTTTAGTGAATTGAATTTGCAGCTTATGTGAGAAGCTTATAGAGTAATTGATAGATTTCTCTTAATATTATAGGACGAAGTCGTAACATTAGGTAAGGAGCCAGGTGGTCTATTCTACGTATGAAATCTCATATGCCAGGGGCATAGCGGAGATATACTTTGTGCCAGAGTGTTTAGTGTTGGACCCTAACTCTGATGATGGATGAAATGTTCCAGATTGAAATCCCATGTAGCTGCGAGGAAAAAGATGGACACCTCGACACGTTATGATTTCCCGAGAACTTATTGTTGAGTGATTCGGCTTGTTGAAGCGAACCTCAAATGTCGGCAGCTTGGACTGACCGCTTAATTTATTTAAGACACCGGTTGCCAAATAGACCAATGTTTTACGAACGTCGTACCTTCATGTTGAAATGGGCCTTGTTTAGTGCCAGTTATTATCCTCGGGATAGGAATAAATATAAAGCTCATTCACTACCTGTGTGCATAATATTCAGTTAAAATCCATTGAGATATGTGTGTCATTGGGAGCACAGTTTGTCTTGTAAAATCTTACAATGCTTTGGAAATAAGCCTTCAAACATAAAAGCGGGGGTCGAGTTAGGGTGGAAACCCAACCCACTGCTATTGTATACCGACCGCTCGAGGAGAGGGTCTGGAGGACGGTCAAGGCGGACCGTAAAAGTAAGGTTGAAAGGAACAGATTTTAGACCCTGTTGATGACATGAATGAAATATTGTTATGTTGAGTAATGAAGCCATGTGGTTTAAGAACACATTGATAATTATATATTACCCTGATGGTTCATGATTTTAGCTATCTAACGAATGGTTAGACGTTGCATTTATACTGTCACTGACAACTTTTTCAGAAGTTGGTTACCAGATTCCACAGGCTACGCGCGCAAGGTAGTTTGATTATACCATCCGACACAACAATAACATAACGTTTTTATATGAAATCACAAAACGGCATGCAGTGGAACTATATAAATAAATAGTGGAGTAGGGGTAGCTTACATAATTATGGAGTTGCACGTAGTTTGCTGTGCAACACCAGAATAGGCTCATGCATGTGAAGCATTTGGTGGGAAAAGAAAGATCAAAACACACACGGTACACATAATTGTCAAATTAAGAAGGTTTTTATGAATCAGTAATGTTGTGATATTAAAGAAGTCACATTGTATGACAGTAGTGTCAATGTACAGTTTGTTTCTGAAGTTGTACGTGCATCAGCGTACTAGAATATCTTTGTGAAGTTCACATAAGGGTAAAGGTTTGTGGTATGATATGATTTTATTATGATTATATTATGTTCATATTGGTGGATTGTGGAAAGTAATTTTTGTTTGCTTTTGTTTTATGGTTATGGGGATTGTTTTATTTGTTTAAAGCCATGATTTTATTTACTGAATTAAAGTTTTAGAATAGAGTTGTGCCTTATCATTGTAGAGTTGATACCTCTTAGCCTCAAATCCAAAGTATGCAACTGCTCAGTGGGAGGACGGTACACCCTCTAGTCCTGAAGCTAGCTGGAGGCAGAAGCATATTTTCCATCGAGATTATACGCATGGGTACAAATGTAATCCTAACTTTTCCAAAGGGAGGTCCTAGTCTTTTTATCTTCTTCAGGGAAGGGGGAGTGAGTCCCCGATTCTTGGATGTTACGGGTAAACTAGAGAACCACTGGATGGATTTTGATGAGGATTTCACCAATCTGTAAAGGATATCTCGAGGATGATTTCTGTAGAAAATAATTTATTTATGATCAAAGGAAGCCAAGCAGTAACGATTTCAGTGGAAAAGTCGAAAAGAAACCTGGCGTCCGAGCGCTTTGTAAGCTTACACTGGGCAAACTGTTAAAAATATCAATATACTATGAGTGTAAGAATTGTTCAGCATGAAAATTCTACAAAAAAGTCCGCGAGAGCATAACTTATGTCTATCTTCAATACATCGCCCACTAGAAGTGTTTTTGCGTTTTAATTCCTTCCAACCATATCCATTCAACTACTGAGGTGACAGTTTACGAGCTAGCTAAGAGCGAGTTTATGATCCCTGTTACGGCCTAGCTAGCGGGCGAACCTATTGCCCCAGATACAGCCAGCAGCAAACCGTTGAGTCGTGTTGAAGGAAGGCAGCTTGTAGTATAACGTGACCGTTAATCTTGAGATCATGAGCCACGGGACCTCCTTTTTTACGTGGAATCCGAACCACAGGACATGGCATTTCACTCCGAAAATCTCACATGCATTGACCGGGAATCGAACCCGGACCGCCTTGGTGAGAGGCATACAGCTAGACAGCTGAGCCACCACGCCCCCCTGTTGAGTCGTGTTGAGTCAAGACTTCTGAGAAGGGGGGTTGTGTTTGGAGTTTCCCTGGAAGTGCAACTCGGGTTTTCTTCATTTCGACTGTGAAGCACAGTCAAGTTAAGATTGGACGAAGGGGGATTTGAGTTTCATTCACCTCGCCATTCCCTGGAAGTGCAACTCATTTCGCCTGTGAACTTTTCGTTCCACAAAATTCACAATCAATTTAAGATTGGACGGAAGGGGGATTATATTATATTAAATTATGCTGATTGGCGTACAATATCTACTTAGTATAAAACGAAGTCTCCGATTCTTGGATGTCACGGGTAATCTCGAGAACTGAATGGATTTTGATGCGGTTTTCACCATTCTGTAAAGGATATCTCGAGGAAGGTTTATGTAGAAAATAATTTATTTATGACCAAAGAAAGTCAAGCACCAACGATTTCAGTGAAAAGGTCGACAAAAAAATAAAACTTGCGTCCGTGCGCTTTTTAAGCTTACGCCTGGCAAACCGTTAAAAATATCTATATACTATGAGTGTAAGAATTGTTCAGCATGCAAAGTTCTACAAAAAAAGCCCGGGAGAGCATATCTCTATCTTCAATACATCGCCTACTATAAGTGTTTTTACGTTTTCATTTCTTCCAACAATCTCCATTCAGTTACTGAGGCGACAGTTTACGAGCTAGCTCGGGGCGAGTCTATCACCCCAGTTACAGCTTAGCTAGCGGACGAGCTTATTGCCCCAGATACAGCCAGCAGCAAACTGTCGAGTCGTGTTGAGTTAAAAACTTAAGAGAAGAGTGGTTGTGTTTGGAGTTTCCCTGGAAGTGCAACTCGACTTTTCTTCATTTCGCCTGTGAAATTTTCGTTCCGCAAAATACACAGTCAAGTTAAGAGTGGACGGAAGGGGGATTTGTGTTTCATGCACCTCGCCATTCTTAAATTACGTTCTGGCAAGAATTCGTTGCACATGCATCTCCATGATAATATAATTAATAGGCCAGTCATTTTAACCCATCATGCCAAGACGTAAAACGGATATTGGTCATTATTTATCACGTAATGCATTCATAACTGTTTCCGGGCGAAGCCGGGTCGGGTTGCTAGTTAATAATAAAATTGCTTAACGTCCTGTTAACTGCTGTCGATTTATAGACGTTGGGAGGTCAGAATTATGTCCTTGGAGAGGATCTAAAACACGCCAGTGATTCTATAGGAGGTTGTCGCAGTTACACACCCTTGAATGCCATAGGACAGAACCATGATTGAACCCGTAATGATTTTCTTTTAAGGACAACGCTTAACCGGTTGCACTCCTTAGCCCCACAATAGAATTGCAGACTATTCCACAACAAAATAATTTATAAGTACTCTTGTATTACCTTTTTTAACATCCTGTAGTCAAATCACTAGAATGATGAGAGGAAAAACATAATAATCCTAATTGAGGGAATGTCCTTGGGGGATCACTGACCTCCTCAAAGAACAGTACGCGCGAAACACGTCGTGCCCGCATTGTAATAAGATGACATCAGGAGATATTTCTCATTTATGTAGTTGCAAATGCCCGACTAATTATAAAAAAACTAGTATCGTAACAAGCACTCACGGTCGTGGAACATGGCTTTGACTGCTCAGCTATGCTGTTAAGTTTTTGCATTTGAAAGAACTCTGTAATGGTGCCATATAAATATTACCTAAATCACTTAGCCTAAATTATGTCCTCTTTTAAATAATCCTCTGTGTAGTTTATTAACTCTGCCGTACAACGTCGTGTCAATTCCTTGCGTAAAAATAACCTGGATAGTGGAGCCGACCTCTGAAATATAGCGGGGATAAGTCTATGTAACAAACCAAAATAATACTATAGTTTGTATTTCGAAAGAAGAACGCTGACAGTTGTCATCCAATCCTGGGTGTAGAGGAGATGAGCGGGGTAACTCTTTCCATGGAAACAACTACCCATATTGCAATATACTCCCAGACAGCGGTGAGCAGTATTTTCCGTGTACCTATAGAAATGTATTTGCGAACTCCTTCACAGGATAGAAGAGTCTGCAGGTAACAGTGAAAACTGCAAGAAAATCGGTCCAGTGGTTCTCGTGTTTTACGCGCATACAGCAAAACATGGTGAGATGGTGCTATGAACTCACCGAGTTTCATTGGAATCGCTCCAGCCGATTAGATTTTATCACACACACGCACAGGCCTATATACTGTATACACACACAAAAGGTGATCTCATAAGCCTAATTTCTCATAGATGAAAATAGGCTAAAACCGGGAATAATAAGGGGTGGACATGCATACATACATTTGTTTCTGCAAGATCACTGGAACTCTTGCATTCTACCTATCCAAATTAAATTTAAATATTAGTACCGTATTTAGTTGTTGGAACTAATTTGGAGTATCAGCGAAACCTATACTTCCTGACATTTTATAATTTTATAAAATTACAGTAGCCTACGTGTTAAAGCTAAATAAATCTAAATGTAACCTTGACCACTACTGTCGACCAAAGTATTATGTGTACTCGAGTTTGAAGGTTGTTTGTTAAGTAACCAATAGACCTACATAAAATCCAATACCATCATCATTTTTGTCGTTCTATTTTACGTTAGGTCATGTAGGTTTGGATTTTTGGATTTATATTTTAATATTTTTTTATCGCAGATGGAAAACAAAACGTGCACGTTTTTAAGCGTGTTTCAACCATGCGTCACATTTAAGAATTATTATCTCAAAAACCAGTCATCAGATCAAATCCAAATTTTAACACAATATACATTGGAATGTTGTATAACTGGTTAATTAATTTCACACTTTTGTGTGTCCAAGAAACTAAGTTGTTATCATTGTTGTAAGGTAACTTTTTCTCGGCTCCGGTTGGTTGGAAAATGTAGTTCTTGGTTGCGTTGTAACCGTTATACATCAAAAAGTTATGCTGTATGACTGTGAAATACGTAAATTAATTCACTTATTTTATATCGGTTTGTATTTGTACGAGAAAATAACACATGGTTCACCAGTTAGCCGCTCCGGGAAAAGCAGTACAGCGTTGCTGAGATGGAGCCCATTACTTCCGAGCGAGACGCGCCACTGGTCACGACACTGTAACAAAGATCAGAATGAATTCTGATCGTGTAAACTTGAGATGAAGTCGCATCACTTCGTGTACGATCCTCTGTAGACCTGTTAGAATACGTTAAATTCCTAGTCTCTGCGCGCCAGAAAGAGAGAGTCAAGTTCAATGCTTCCTGTGAAGGACAGTTAATCCGAGCCTTTTCTTCTGCTGCTAACGAAAAACTACTCTGGAAGCTCTCTCCCCAGTTCACGGAGCAAACAAACAAATGGAATGCTGCTACTCCCAGATACTATCGTTAGCAAAACATCGAGCAAGTTCATCACTCGCCGTCCATTCAATAATTTACCCACAGTCTGACATACAGGCTGTGTTGCCAGATGAGTAGGGTAACTAGGGTTTGTTTCTGGAGGGGGATGAGCTGAGTCAAAATTCATGGTGGCCATACAAATCGGTCAACGATTTTCCGGAAAATTTCCAGGAGTAATTCTCATTTTTCCAGACTTAAATATAAGTGCGAGTGGGGGGCTTTATCGGATGACTATTTCAAGTCCAAAATAAAGCAGTTGTGTTTGGTTTACTTATACAGATGATGAAAAAAATATAGTGGTGATAGCGTTATTGATACGCAAGCCTACACACAAATGATTTAATTGTTGTTTTAAAAAGCCTTGTGACTCAAATATCTGCTTAAAAAAGAGAAAAGAATGCCGCCTGTCATTGCGGTGAAGTTGACTATACTCAATATGTTTTACAAAAATACTATAGCCTGTTCTCACACACAGTAACAGGTAGCCTGAGGAAATTTCTTTCGTTAACGATAGAGTGCTCACCCAAAACTGCAGCGGGAGTATGATTTAAGATGGAAATATTTTTATAATTAATTAACAGTGGCTATTTTCAAGGAGTTTTTATTTTTTGTCATTTTCCAGGAGTTTTCCAGACCTAATACACATCCAGGAGTTTTCCAGGAGTAGTGGCCACCATGAAATTACATTGTGGGCTGAGGGCTCGGACATAATGAGAAATAACACAGGCCTGCGACATTTAAGTTTTTGAAAAATACAAGAGAAGTTTTTGCTAATTTTTATAATATTTTGTGTGCTTATTTCGAAACAAATATAAACTGAGCAAAAAAAAAAACAACTAAGTATCTATTGAGTACGTAGTCTTTTTCCTTTAAAACTTTTTTTTGGCATTCTTCTATTATGTTCAATCTCATGTGAAAAAATGAAAATCCACAGCCCGCTTCCAGTCTCCGACCGGGTCAGGAATGGAATGAATGAAGCCCCCATCTTGCGGCGAGGATATGAACTGTGCCGGCTGCCGAGGCCTGACGCACTCCTCTGGAGCAATGATTAGATGAATGACACATGGAATGAAATGATAGTGGAGAGTGTTGCTGGAATGAAATATTGACAGGGAAAACCGGAGTACCCGGAGAAAAACCTGTCTGCCTCCGTTTTGTCCAGCACAGATCTCACATGGAGTGACCGGGATTTGAACCACGGACCCAGCGGTGAGAGGCCGGCGTGCTGCCGCCTACGCCACGGAGGCTTGCTTCAATCTCATGTAAATGTTCATAAAAATCCAATTACGATTGAATTCAAACAAGTAGTTCCGTGAAGAACTATACAGCCTATTTTCATATATCCTACTTATGTTAATTGCCTCTATCTACATAAATAAAAAACAGTTTGATTGCTGTAATAGATTCGTAGATATTGAGTACCGACTAAATATTTCGGATGGTCGCCATGTTGGATTTTATATATGTAGGTCCTAGAGTTATGTAATGTTACATGAAGATTATTGTGTACGTGTAGCATTCAAATTGCAATCGCATGATTAGGACACAAGAAGTAACAAGGAGATTTTAAAATTTCGCACAGCTGCCATCTTGTGGTTATGGAAACAATCGAAATAAATTAGATGCCAGTGGATTAACATTCGTAAAAGGATTTACTGTACCAAGTTGCACTGCACTCCGATGGTTAAATTGCGAGAAACGTCCATGTGAATATTTATACTTCGCAGCGCCGCCATGTTGGATTTGTGATCACCAGGTTATTTAAAGTCCTATAGGTGAACTTAAGTTCATAGCCCCTATGAACATAAAAAAATCAGTTTGATTGCTATAATAGATTCGTAGATATTCAGAGTCGTCTGAATATTTCGGATGGTCGCCATGTTGGATTGTTAAATGTATAGGCCATAGAGTCATGTACCATTGAAGGAAAATTATTGCGTAGGTTCATTATTCAAACTTTCACTTCGATCGCTTGATTACGACACAAGAAATAAAAACTTAATTTTAAAATTCGCACAGCCGCCATCTTGAGGTTATGTAAACAACTGAACTAAATTAGATACCAGAGCATTACAATGTGTATAAACATTTCCTGTACCAGATTTCAATGCGCTTGGAACATTATATCGCGAGAAAAGTCTATTTAAAATTTTCAAATTCGCTTGGTCGCCATGTTCGTTTTGTAATTAACCGCTTTTTGAAAGTCTTATAGGTGAACTTCCAGTAGTGCTCTTTATCTCCGTATAAAATTTCAGGGTGATACAGCTAATAGTTTCAGAGATATAGAATGCCGGTGAAATATTTCGCTCATCCGCCATCTTGTGGTTATATAAACAATTGAACCAAGTTAGATGTCAGTGCATTACAATGTGTATAAACATACACTATACCAAGTTTTATTGCGTTTGGTTGGACAGATCGCGAGAAACATCTATTTAAAAGTCGCAAATTCGCGTGGCCGCCATGTTGGTTTTGTAATTACCAGTTTTTCGAAAGTTACATAGGTGAACTTCTAGTAGTTCCCTTTATTACCGTAATAAATTCCAGGGTGATATGGGTAATAGTTTCGGAGATATTGAATGCTGGTGAAATATTTCGCGCAGCCGCCATGTTGGTTTGGGAAGATGCAACAAAATTTGAAGGGACCGGTCGAGGTCGCCCGGTATAGTACTATGAACTTACCGAGTTTCATTGAAATCGCTCCAGCCGTTTAAAAGTTATTAGGGACACACACACACACACACACACAAAGACGAAAGGTGATCTCATAAGCCTATTTTTTTTTTCAAAATTGAAAATAGGCTAAAGATACGTGACTTAATAGAACTTTTTAATTACTGTTTTCGAAATCATATATCATATCATATATATATCATACATCACTTCCCTTGAATTTTTTTTTCATCGCTGGCCTGTGTAATCAGTGAAAGCAAATATAGGTTACGAAGTTTCAAAACCTTGTATCGATATATTTTGTATTAGATTTAATTGGCATTTGATACGTTGTATTTTCCCTTAGTCGATCAATGCATAAATGCTCGATAATTAGGCCTACATTTTGTTGATATAAAATTATTAAGTCCCGTTTCCTTCGCGAAATCATCTGGCCCTTTTTATTCCCCGACAGTGTATACTGTAAATATTAATTAACTACAGTTTCCAACTAAAGTTTAACTTAAAAACAGCAAACCAGTTTAACGCAGTAATATCCACTTTCCACAATGACACTCACACTGGGATACTAACAGAATGACTACTGGCAAGTCATGTATTTATTAATCTCGTGTACATTGTTTCAGGTTTAGGGAAACACCCATCACAATTCGGTACAATCGTGTTGACCGACTGAAAAGCATACATTTCGATTTTAGTAATCGAACACTGAAAATGGCTTCCAACGCGATAATATAATCAAATGACCTAATCCTAGAATTACAGTAATAAAGTAGGTAACGGAAGGGACTCGTATTGGTCTTAACACTTTTGAACCAACTCAATTCAAAAAATGTTTGAACCCCTGTCTTCAGCCAATGCGCAGACATGTCTCCCGATGAATTCGAATGACCCAGTCGATTTATTACAGTCCATTTCTGAGAAGAACTGGGCATCATATGCGGGAATCGATTCTGCGAAGCTGAGACTAAACAGGCAAGCTATAGCAACAGGTCTTCAGACACGTGGGAAAGAAACCTGCAGTCGCCCAGCACTTGTTGTTTTACTTGCCGAGTGCATAGTCAGCAAGAACACAAGCAGAGGAAACTGCCTTCGCTCGCTCATTATCCGTGTAGAACGACCGTGACATTGATTCAACCGTACCGTGGAGCAGCGACGAGAAAGCTAACAGGGCATACATTTTCATTTGAGAATGTTTTGCTTTTCTACGTCCGGTCTAGTCTGCAAGCCTGTGTTTGCTAACAAGTCGCCTCCATGATCCCCTATTACCGGTTAGCGATGCGGCTTTGTCTGATTCTTCACCTTCAACACTGAATCTAACCATCGCCTACTACTGTCGACCAAAATATTATGTGCACTCTAGTTTGAAGGTTGATTGTGAAGTAACCAGTAGACCGACATAAAATCCAATAACATCATCATTTTCGTCGTTCTATTTTACGTTAGTTCAAGTAGGTTTGGAATTTTTAATTTATTTTAATATTTTTTTATCGCAGTTGGAACACAAAAAGTGCCCGTTTTTAAGCGTATTTCAATCATGCGTCACATTTAAGAATTATTATCTCACAAACCCGTCATCAGATCGAATCCAAATTTTAACACAATGTACATTCGAATGTCGTATAACTGGTTTATTAATTTCAAAATTGTGTGTGTCCAAGAAACAAAGTTGTTATTTTTGTAAGGTACGGTAACTTTTTCTCGGCTCGGGATGGTTGGAAAATTTAGTTCTTGGTCACGTTGTAATCCTTATACATCAAAAAGGTATGCTGTATGACTGTGAAATACGTAAATTAATTTATTTATTTATGTTATATCGGTTTGTATTTGTACGGGGAAATAAGACATGGTTCACCAGCTAGCCGATCCGTGGAATGCTGTAGAGCTTTGCTGAGTTGGAGCCCATCACTTCCGAGCGAGGCGGAAATGATGATGACGTTGGATTTTATGTAGGTCTATTGGTTACTTTACAAACAACCTTCAAACTCGAGTGCACATAATATTTTGGTCGACAGTAGGTCTACGTAGCTGCTTCTCCTACCATCTACAGCCGAATTTATTAACCTCACCTCCCACATTCTCTTCACATGAGCCCAGCATCTAAATCGGCTCATAGGAACAGCTTAATTTATACCGTGTTCATTTCTAACTTAGACTTTATCTCTTCATTACGAGTACCTTTCAGCCATTGCTCCCATCTATTTGTCCCAGCTATTTGTCGTGCTACCCTCATATCAGTTACCTCTAGCGTATGTATCAGATATCCTTTATCTACCCAGCTTTCACTTCCATACAGCAAGGTCAGTCTAAATGTAAGCTTGGAGAAAGGGATTGACATTTAGCCGGAAATTCCACGTCAATCATCATCCCTCTGCCTCTTGACCAATCCATGTTCGCATAGTTGATGTCATAATACTCTGCGTTGCAATATTAAAGCCCACCTGCTTCACTGCCTGGTCAGCTGTATCTCTGGCTTGTACAGTTTGGCAACCTCGTTCTCAGACTACATGGTGAGACGAGAACTGTCAATCACATTCTCCCAGCTTACAGAGTATAACTTCTTTCTTGCAAAATACTGTAGTTAGCAACTGAGAACTCTCACTTTGTACAGGCTTAATTATAGTACTGTAACAGCACGAATCTCCCGGTGTCAGCGAGTATTTCTTCGTGGCTCAGTATTTGACTCGAAATCGAAGGATACAAAATACATTTGGCCCTCGAGTAAGAAAGCGAAGCTCGCTAGCAAACCTTACTCACCTTGATTGACAAATACAGGCCGGACGTTTGTTTTAGACGAGTGAAAAATCTTAATGGAAGCCTGGAGGCGAGTTACTACAGTACTTGTGTTGTTATCAGCTGCCCCAAGCAGTCCGACGATTGACAAAGCTGTCTCACACTGCTGCTGAAGTACAGTCATTGGCAAATATAATGGCGTTCTGTTCGTAACTACGTAACGTGTACTTCCGCGTCACACAATACTTCGACGTTGACTGTACTGTCTGCAAGTCGGTGTCGCCACGTGCTCAAGTCTGGAATTCCATTACAGTACATCAGATCGGTGGTGACAAATGAGAAGCAATAGGGTGAGAGAGTGACTGTGTACAGGCTCACCCGCAGGCTTCAATTTCAAGGGCAATCGTCTAAAACAAACGTCTGGCCTAGGATCCTAGTGGAATGTGGCAAGTGAATGGGAAAGGAAGTGGTTGCTTGTTGTGGCAGAATGGACAGAGTATGGGTATAGTAAGTAGTTTAAAGCAAATCGGTTCATTGTTAGTGCAGATTCTTTCCATTCGTATTAGTGAGTTTATGCCAGCTCAACATTCTAAAACTGAAAATATATTTAAAAAAAATGAGAGAGATTGTTCTCAATGAGGTAAGTTATTTTGCGAATGAACAGATGAGTGGAAGAATGAAACGAATATGAAATTACTGAAAGTTGCCGAGGGGCACTGACCATGATCGATGACGACTGCATACAGCAAGCTGATTAGCAGGACAGGGTCCTGAGATAAGCAAGGTTTCTTATGGGATGAGCTCAAGTGCAAAACTGTTCTCAGCAGGAACTCCCTGCCGCTATTTGGAGAACATGTGGAAATGTCAGGTACTATCCCAGCATGCGAATAACAATAGGAGAGGAGACAATCAAAACCACTTTCCCACTTACCGACACCTTGGAGACTACGGTAAAATTGCTCATCACGACGTCATAGATAATACAGTATGACTTTTGAATGGTCAAACAACCTACTACATATACTTCATTTTACGTCAAATTTATGAATAGAATATATTTCCCTCTTCACTAAACTCACGGGCCAGAAGCCAGAAGTAAAATGCGTTTAGATCGTGATAATAATAGAGTTTATTTCCGATGGCATTTAAACAAACAGGAGAATTTAGTACACACGTGAAAGGCTTACTGAAATGTTCATTTAATACGAACAAAAATGCTATATCGAAAGAGAAGCGGAGTAAACACAACTACATAACCGTTCAAATAACGTCGTTTGCCAATAAGGAAGAAGGTGCCCCGCCCCCATATAGGCTAGTCTACATTTCTGCTCTCGTATACAGACATACTAACTGTGTTTATTTTCAATCTTTAAATAGTAATATCGTCAAGTTAGCCACTGTCCAACACACACTCGTCACATATAAAGGCGGAGATAATCGGGATTTTATAATACTTGGGGTGTGCAGATCATTTACGCAGGTGGCAAAACTTCTAGCTGTTTCAAACAAGTAACGCATATTTTGTGTACTGTAATAGGTCTATGGGATAAGAACATAGTGATTAAGTTTTAGTCCTATCATGACATAAAAAAAAAAGGAAAAAGAACAGACTACAAGACCTAGGGTCTATATAAAATAAAAAGTCCATACGGTACGAGACTATTCATATTAATAGTATAATCCAGGTGGAACTCGGGGGTGTACAGTATATGTAAAAATTCTTGCATCCGTCCTCCTGAGCTTTCCGGAGAGCAATCATATACACACTGAAAGCCAGGGCTTCGTTCTATTGAACCTTACAAAGCCTGTTGATTACTGAAAATATCTGAATTATATTGATGGGGCATTAGCGACATGTGCCGGTGTTTGAAAAAGAGATTCTACAATATCAGCGTTGCTAATAATAATAGTTAACGTAGCCACAATGCCTTATGTAGGCTATTGTTTCCCGTGTTTACACGAGAAAATCTCTTTCGTCAATGAAAGCACTTTACACAAGTCAATTTCACAGTTTCTTTTTGAAAACCGAACAGCAGCGATTCATCGATCTTTATGGGAGGATGAATCGGTGTTTAGTTTACGCTTCTGTCTAGCAGCAAGGCATGCAACAGGTTTTATTTGAGACAAACACTTCTGCTCCGAAGAAAACGAGTACAACAGGACAAGTGGTCTTGCCCTTTAAAGTACTGTCTCATGATTGTGTTTCCTCACGGCTAAATGCCAAGCCGCAGTCAAACAATGAAGCTAGTTTCTAAATCTTAATGGTAGAAGTTCAAGTTTAAGGGGAGTCAACACGTGGAAGGTGGAAGTGCAGCTCAACTGATATCTAATCAGCGACCAGAGGTGGCAGGCATTGTGGAGAGGAAACAATGACATAAATGCACGCCACTTACCTGTATTGAATCAAATGTCACGTGTTCATGGCAGACAATCGTAGGAGAGAAACACCATTCACTATAGAACACACATACACACTCACAATAGCAAGTCGCGGGCTTTGATCCTGGTCCCACAACACACTCACTATAAACACTGGCGTGCACTGCCAACAGAAAGAACTCGCTTCGTGACCACGGCCCCACCGATCGTTCACACACACTGTGCCTGTTCTGTTCACTGCCAGCTAGCCTTCACTTCTGCTGTCAGCTGGCTTTGCTTGCGTTCCCCCCACCACAACAGTCTAGTAATCTCACAACAATGACGTCACTTTATAAAGCTAACCTATTGACTCAGAGGAGGGGAAATAAAATAAAGAATGCTGCTGCACCGTATCACGCGACCCCCTGATAAGTTTTCAGTTAAGAGCTTTAATAATGACAATAACTATACATATCTTTGTCCAGAGTGCAGCACACGTGTTGTGGGAGAAAGAACAAGTCTTCGCTCGTCGTGGAGAAGGCGCCTGCCGGGTAATGGAGGGGAGAGAGGAGAAGTAAAGTAAAGAATGAACAACAACAAGAACAAATCCAAAGCCGTACTTCAATGTTTGATAATTATTACCAGTTGTGTGTGCTGAGAGTGCCATGGCCACTGTTATTAGGATGAGGCGTCAGATTTCGCATGCGATTGTGTATTCCCTCCAGGGGCCTTGGCTGGTGAAGTAAAACAGGCAGTGTGACTCAGTCGGTAGGAAACAGGTTGTGCTTGAGGTCAGGGGTTCAAATCTAGAATGGGTAGCTGTGGTATCGTGAAATCAATTGACCAAATTATGACTTCTCTGGCAGTACATCTCCTACAATCACTAAATAGCTTCTGTCGGTCTTCTTCGTGACCAAAAACATTCCTTGACGAAGGTGATGATAATTACGACTCCAGATCTGTGTGTGCTAATTTGTAATATATGGTAGTCTGTTATGGACTACATTGGTTAGACCTTTACGGAATGTAATGTAATGTAGCCTGATATTATTATTAATAATAATAATAATAAGTGTAAAAGCCGAATGTAGCGGTTATGTGACAAATTTCAGAGGACGGAATGTGAAACAGTGTTTATATCTTACCCTTGGGCGTTGGGTCTCTCCCGGATGACAAGGGTTCAAGTCCCTGCCAGAAAATCACACTCTGAAAATGGAGTGAAATCAAGCAAAATGAAGCAAGAAAAAGTCAATCGTTGCGGGGCTCGCAATACAATTGCGAATATAGTTGAAGTGTATGATAAAAGGTATACTAATATCAAAGCAATTACCGTACATGTCATTAGTTTGAGTTAATGTACTGGCTGCGCTCTACACAATTACTCCATTAAATACTTGAAGTAGGATTCAGGATTATTATTTTCTGTGTTAAGTCGCACATTTTGAAATTATTTAATAACTAATATAATTCTCAATTGCACACCACGAAGGCAAATTGTAATACTCGAAACATTCTCAACAAAGAGAACTCCCCATTACCGTACATTGAAATCTAATAGTGAGTGTCAGAATTAGCCATACTAGCTGCAAATAGCGGTCTGTTTTTCTGGACTTTTGAAGCGAATTGCACTTAAAGGACAATTTGTTAGATTTAAAGACAGTATTAGGCCCTATGTATTATCTGTACTATACAAACTTTGCATGTATTTTGCATATTAAGGATTTTTTTTGTTCATGATTGTATAACAATAAAGAAAGCTTCGGTCAACACGAATTACATTTTGCCTTCTGTAATTGGACACAATTCGTGTTGACCGACTGAAAAGCTTTCTTTATTAGAATTAGGTAACACTGAAAGATGGCTTCTATCACTACAATTTGATTGTATAATATTTCGAGTATTATGCACAATTTACAAATAAAGCGCGATAGAATTATTTAGCTAATGACATTTTTTTCTTCTCTCAAAATCTCTTCTTCCTCCGTTCTTCAGTTCATGATTTCTTGGTCCTGATAGACATTTTCTCAGATACATGATGGTTGTTGATTAATGTTAACTGGAGTCGATCTTGTATAATTTAATCTGTAATGACAATTTCTAGGATTATTATTATTATTATTATCAGTACCGACAGTAGTGGCTACGCTGGCTAAAGCGCAGCATTAGGTCATGGGGCCAAGCTCTCTGCTGACTCGGTAGACGCGTGGGTTCGAGCCCCACCGTCGGCCGCCCTTGAAATGGTTTTCCGTGGTTTCCCCATTTTCAACACCAGGCAAATGCTGGGACGGTAGCTTCTGACAGGCCACGGCTGCTTCCTTCCACATCCTTGCCCAGTTTCATTCACCATCATTCATTTCATCTCTCATTAACTCCTCTCATGAGGTTGGCGTCAGGAAGGGCATCCGGCCGTAAAAACCATGCCACAAATACTTCCATCGCATCTCATCCCCGACCCCGTTGGAAAACGGGAATAATAAGGGGTAGACATACAATTATTATTATTATCAGTGCTTTTTTTTTCAGGGGGAACACGGGGGTACGCGTACCCCTTAAACATTTGAAAACTGTTTAGGAATTATATTGGTACATTTGTATCTAGTCCGCCAAATATAACTTCTGACTTGAAAGTTCAACGATCAGCTGACGTCAACGCGCTGTTCACAACAGCTGGAGGAGATTTCGAGTTATCCTCGATTTAAATCGACATAGCCTATCGAATCAGTTTCTTTTGGTCGGCAACTCGGCATTCCGATCTTATAAGCACGCAGGCTAGTGTTTTTGGGGGCGGGATAGGTTATTATTTTGTGCGTGTGGTTAGTTTTGAAGGGCGAAGAAAATTATTAACTATTTAACATCCACCCAGGCTTCGAAAAAGCTGAAAGTTAATGATTCGGACACAAACAATGACCGGACTTTGCAAATTGCCGAAAATTGCAAGATCGTGGTGTTTTGTTGACCACAACTGAGAGTACCCCCTATTTTTTTTAGAGAAAAGAAAGCACTATTATTATTATTATTATTATTATTATTATTATTATTATTATTATATTTGATTTATTAACTTAGTGCTCGAGTACTTGGTATGGCTTGAGGGTGGTTCACACAGTCTCATGAAGGTTGAGAGCGATTGCCCTAAAGAAAATAATAAAATTGCAGTAAGGACTGGTCATTCATTTAGTTAGTTATTGAGGTTTAAAGGAGCGAAACTACGAGGTCATCCGCCCCTTAATTAAGTTAACTGACTTTATAATCTGTATAATATCTGTTGTTGGTATATACTGTATTAAGGTTGTCGGATATTTTTAGCCTATTTTCATTTTATGAAAAAAAAAAATAGGCTTATGAGATCACCTTTTGTCCGCGCGTGTGTGTGTGTGCCTGTCTGTCTGTGCCGCCGCCCCTAATAACTTCTAAACGGCTTGAGCGATTTCAATGAAACACGGTAAGGTCATAGTGCTATTTTGGCCAACCCCGACCGTGCCCTTAAAATTGTATTACGTCTCACCAATCCAACATGGCGGCTGTGCGAAATATTTCACCGGCATTCCATATCTCCGAAACTATTGCTGATATCACCCTGACATTTTGTACGTTGATAAAGGGTACTACTAAAAGTTCACCTATGGAACTTTCCAAAACCTGTTAACTAGAAAACGAACATGGCGGCCAAGCAAAGTTGAAACATTTAAATATACTTTTCTCGCGATTTAAGTATCCAAACGCAATGAAATTTGGTACAGAAAATGTATAAACACATTGAAATGAACTAGCATCTAATTTAGTTCAATTGTTTAGATAAGCTCAAGATGGCGGGTGTGTGAAATATTTCACTGGCATTCTATATCTCCGAAACTATTACTGATATCACCCTGAAATTTTTTACTGTGATAAAGGGTACTACTAGAAGTTCAGCTATGAGGCTATCAAAACCGGTACAATACTAAACGAACATGGCGTCCAAGCGAAGGTGAAACATTTTAATAGACTTTTCTCGCGATTCAACCATCTATGGGCAGTGAAATATGGTACAGTATATGTTTACACACATTGTAATGCACTGGCATCTAATTTAGTTCAATTGTGTACATAACTTCAAGATGGCGGCTGTGCGCAATTATAAAATTCAGTTTTTATTTCTTGTGTATGAATCATGCGATCGAAGTGAACGTTTGAATAATGAACCTACGCAAAAATCGTCATCTAATAGTACATAACTCTATGGCCTATAAAAATCCAACATGGCTACCAACCGAAATATTTAGATGGTTCTCAATATCTATTAGACCTATTCTATGATAACAATCAAACTGACATTTTGTATGTTGATAGAGGCTATGCACATAATAAGTTCACCTATAGGACTTTCAATAACCTGGTGGGCACAAATCCAACATGGCGGCGACGCGAAATATAAATATTTAAATGGACGTTTCACGCGATTTAACCATCCGAACGCAGTAAAACTTAGTAAGGTAAATGCTTATACAAATTTGAATCCACTGGCATCTAATTTATTTCAATTGTTTTCATAACTTGTGTACATTTTTAAATCTGATTTTCATTTCTTGTGTCCTAATCGTGCGATTGATGTGTGAATAATACACCTACACAATAACCTTCATGTAATAGTACATAACTCTAAGATATAGTCTACATATATAAAAATCCAACGTGGTGATCATCAGAAATATTTAGATGGTTCTCAATATCTATGAATGTATTACAGTAATCAAACTGAAAATTCGTTTGTTGATAAGTTAGTAGGATATACTGTATGAAAATTGGCTGTATAGTTCTTCATGGAACTACTTGTTAGTCCTGTTTTCTCATTTATTTTTAGCAAAACAATGTACTGCGTTTGAGAATTTGTAGTGATACGGTAACCCTAGTTCCAGGTAACGAGTGGGTGTCTCTCCCGTCTCACGCTATGTCTATTGAGTCGCGCTGCTTCGCGGTATCCGGGAAGTGATGCACTGGAACCCGGAGATATCCAACACGCACACCCCGGCACAACAGACCTTCATTAATGAACTGTTGTACTATGAAGTGTAAAGTTCACACCTACGTTGGCTGTAAGTAATTCTGGAAACTCCCTCTACTCTCGTCAATGACTGTTTCTGACACGGCGCTATGATGTAATCAACCTCCGTAAAGGTTTGTGGAGACTAGGTTTTTTTTTTTGGGTTTGGGTTTATAGCCGTCAATCATTGAGAGTGTAAACAACTAAATGGCATAGTGTTATCCAAGGTGGATACTGTGTGGTGGGCTACACGCATACCGCCCCTTTAGTCACCTCGTACAATAGGCAGAAAGTACCGCAGAAGAAAAGAGAGAACTGATCCCTCAAAAATGTTGATTAACAGGAAAGAAAAAAAAAAAGAAGCAAACGGAGCCAGAAACCCTCATACCATTGGGGTCAGATGAGGAAAAGGGTTGGCCAAGGGAAGCCCATAGGAAGATGAAAGAGAAGAGGCCGTCACAGGTGAAAGAAATAAAATGCAGAACTCTGGTGTGGTCCAATGCTCTTCAACCATCGTCCTAGTGCTGTGAACCCTGGGAGGTTAATTCCCTAAGTGTGTATTATGAATTAATCAAGCCAAAAGACAGCCTCGAGCCTTCACATTCCGACATGAATCACGAATGCAGTGTCAGCCGACCGATTGGCTGACTCATCAAACGGCTTGCGGTCTGATTGATGAACTGAGTTCATACATGGCGGCAGTACATATAAGGAGAGGAACCCGGTCAAAGCGTTGCTGTGGTATGCAAAACATCAGGATAGTTAAATAGTAGAGTAAGAAAACCAAAGTGATAAGTAGGGCTCGGATTTTTAGGTGCTAAAATTCAGGAAAATATTTATTTTTTATGTATTAAAAATACCTGAAATATGTGATCAAAAAGTAAAAATATGTGATTATACACTATTTTATTAATGTGAATATAAACAATATGCAATTTATGCTATGCCTCACTGACTACTGAAGAATTACAATACACAACGAGATACATCTTCAGGTTGTCCATCACAAATGACCGACGACTATCGCGAAACACTTCCTCTGAAGGCGTGAAACTGCGGTGATGTGTTTCTTGCCCTCGAGGTGTTGTGTAACTTGAGATAGCTGTTCAGCCTTGATTGCTTTCCCACATGGTTGGCAGAACAGAACGCTCCCATCTGGAAATTCTCGGCTTCCACAGTGAGTGGCACGGGGCGACAAGATAAGAAAAATACAGCTGCAAGCTGACATACGCTCTGCATGAAGATTAGATAGCTCACAGGTTATTTCCCGTTAAAGTAACACAGAACAGAATTGTAATAAACTGAAAGATCTAGCATACTGATTTTAACAAATGTAAATATTATGTATTTTTATGTGCTAATAACTGAAAAGCAGGAATTTATGTATTTATAGAAAAAAATGCTTAAAATATGTATTTACATTTAAAAAAAAATTACCTAAAAATCCTAGCCCTAGTGATAAGAGATACGTTCAATGGAGTTTCACGAATGTATTGCCGGCGGTCGAGATGGGAACTATGCCTTGTTTACGTGTGTCACACGTCACTCTGCTTCATTGACAGGTACTGCTCGGGTCTAAGCTGCGTGGAATGTGCATCGCAGACTGTGAGTAGTGGTGGTGACGAGTGATGCGGTTTCTCGGTCCTTGCGTAGTAACAGAAGCAAATACATTCGTCGGTGACTCACTCACTCATTCCCAACGTCACACTGGTTTCAGAAAAGACCCATGTTAGTAGTATTGGAATAGACGAGAATGTCAGGTAACACGGCGGGCTGTCGACAGGCTTGTCAATTCTCGCCTGATCCTACCCTGCCTCTGCCCTTCATCCCGCAAGTTCACAGAGCTTAGACGCGAGCAGTACAGTTGCGAGAGTAGGATATGATTCACCACCAGTAGCCTCACTTATCGTTTGGCTGCCCATGGTGACATGAGCTCCTGTGACGCGCAATACTGCTTGTCTTATGTGCAGAATGCACTCTTGTCATCGCTTTGTTCCCCGCGGGGCTCCTGCTACAATAATCAACAATCACTGACGCAGCCACGCTCAGCGGCAATCAAATCTTAAATGGGTAATACGACTACCCTGCTCTGAGGTGCATGAAGCCTGCACTGGATGTAGGGACCGGACATTTATGCACCAAACACGATTCAAATATGCATGCAATTATGCTCTAAAAATGTAGAAAATATGCATAAAAATTGAAAAATATGCACTCAACAATAAGCCAATCTCATTCACTCTTCTTTCCCTCCTTTGCCGTGATATGTGCAGTCGTCTTTGCGTGTTGTTCAAGTTGAAGTTTCCTTTCGCATTTCACTTCCTTCGAGCGTACTTGACAATAGACGACAACGCCCGACACCTAATGATTTAATAAATACATTCTGCTGCTCTTCTCTTTAGACATTTTGCGCAAAGGATATGCAGACTAAGAATAAAGTAACACTTTAACTGAAGAAACTCCTCACAAAAATAACCCATGGCTACTGGTTGCCGGGATGGTGAAATGAATGTCCTACCCATTCTCTTCTTGAAATAGTCAGGCTTAAAATACTGTCAAATCGTAATCTGTCGCTCAGAAAGTTTCTTACAAGGGATACCCAACACGCAGGCAAAACCAATTGTGTTCAAGAAGCTTTATTTCAAATGTATATGCTAAAATATGCTGTTAAGTTCAGAATAGCCTATGCAATAAATCCAATAAATCCACAAAATATGCAATTGCATTTTCAAAAAATCCGTTCCCTACTTAAATGTGTGCGATTCAGGATCAAGTTGTGTCTGAGGTGATTCTTGTACAGTGCACAAGAATATATGAAAAAAGCACATAGTGAAATTAGCACACAGGAAATATTTTTTCGAAATAAGCGCACACTCAAGATCTGTGACCGGGGCATATACTGTATAGGCTAAGCATTCATAGACAGATACAGAGCAAATGGCACCCGACTATTGGTCAGAAGCAGCCTGTATTCCTCCCAGTGCTTGTTGTCTAGATGGCGGTTTCCCGTGACCAGCACAATCAACGGCTATATATAAAGCATTGGTATTATGGCGCGTTACGACAGGGTTGCCACTCCATGAGAGGAGGCAGTACAAAGCGCTTCGCGTACACTTTCCGCACATTCAGCGATTGTGCGGTGACGAAGACTTGAATTAAGTACTGTATAATAATACTAATACTAGGCTAACATAACACATACAACGAAATTAAATTAAATTAACTATAACGTATGCTGAATGTAACATAAAGAAAACAATCAAAATAAAAATAAAATATATAAAGTACAAGCACAAGGAAATGTGTGAAGTTTCGACTGCAGTTAAAGTTGACGTACGTCATTAAAGAAAATACTCCTCATTGGCTTACCTTTCATGATTTATACTTTCGTTAGGTTTAAGATTCTTAAAATAACTGAACACATTAATTACGACCTGTTTTTCCCTCTCTCTGAGCACTTGACCACGCTTTCTTTTCACAAAACTATCCATTGTTGTACGTGAAACACGTAAAATACAACACGTTAAATCTAACAGAACTGCTACACACACACTCAAGATAGAGACAGCTGAACTAATGAAATAAAAGCTCGAAGGGCACAGTAATAAAACTGTGAGTAGCAAGCTGCACCCCGCTGTCCTTCGAAACTTCATTCTTATAATCCGCGGTCAATGAACAGCCCGGCCTATGTAAACAATTAAACCTACACTCTGGGTAAGCAGGTAGAAAACTTCTTCCAACATTCCTCTACAACTCTCAAACTGACATGACATGGTTATCTTTAAAAATAGAAAAGTTGGCATAATACGAACTTTTTCAATGCTGCTATGTGGTTATGAGAGAATATTCAGAAGTTTTACCTACATGAAAATTGTAATATTGCCAGTATAAAATATTTCAATAATCCATCATCAAGACGGCACATTTAGCTTCACGTGTGTGAAAATAGGCATCACAAAGTCAATGCAACATGATATTAGATCGATTTTACTAAAAAGGGGACACAGTTTATCGTTTAAAAAATATATGGATAGCTAATTTTTCTAGCATTTCTATTAAGTTTACGTAGTTCTAATATAGGACAAAAAAGATCGGCAAAACCCGCTGTTCTATGCTGTTTTTTCGACAAAGAAAAATTTTCGACTGATATGGCAACAGTGGATTGCTGGAAAATGACAGCGTCATACATGTCTCACGTGCAACAGAAAGAGAGAAGAATATCCCTATCTAACCAGTGCTTCATTCTAAACGTTGGATAGGAGGATTTTGTTCCATCACAGAAGCAAATATCTAGGACACGAAACCGAACCAAAATGCCGAGATGACGTTCTAGATCACGAGGTCCTTCAGATGAAAGATGGTATTTCTTGAGGTGCAAGAAAAGGTGGAAGTCGCTTGGAGCAAGATCAGGACTGCATGGTGGATGATCAAACAGCTCTCAGTCAAACTCCTAGACGTTGGATTTTGTGGTCTGGTGTCGGGTTCATCGGCACCTACCTGGCACATATTTTCTTGAACAGCAGGTGCTTAGTGATAATTTCATGTAACAGGGATCGCGATATCTGTGGAAAATGACGAGAGAACTGAAGGCGACTGTCACACGCTGGTTGCATTCCCAGGTGGCAGAATTCTACGACACATGTAGGCTATACCAAAGTTGATCCCACAATATGACAGGTGTCTCAATTCTGGTGATGATTATGTCGAAAAATAGCTCAAATAATAAATGGTGGCAGTAAAGTTTTTCATGTAACTTAACAATGTTTTCTTTTTATTTAAAAAATGGGTAAACTCAATTTCTGGATGGGCTTGGTGTAATACAGTCTAGTGGTGTCTGTCTGTTACTCTTTTACGCGAAAACTGCTCAACCGATTTAGCTAAAATTTTGCATGAACATATTTTATACACCAGGAAATAAATCATAGGACTATTGCCGTTTCGAAACGATTCACCGTTTCAAAATGGTGGCAAAAGTCACGTTTCATTTCAGTACCCCCTGGTGCAGCCGCATTCCGCCCGGCAAACTTGCATCCTAAGGAGGTTGCCCACGCTTCTTGCTGCCCAATTTTCTTTTTCGATTCATCGTTTATTTACTCAGGTTAGAACAATAAATGTGTTCGAAGCGAAGAATATACACAGAAAGTACATTTTACCCGTACGAAGGATAATACTATGTGGAGTTTGGAACGTTATTAAAAGTCTCATTTTAATCAGAAGTTCAGACGATGGTTTGATAATCTTGTGTAACTGCCGTGAGGCTATCATTTGCAGCGTAGTAAGTTGAAAAGTACAAAACAGATTATAACGTCATGCTAGGTAATTCAAGAGACACATGTGTCGAATTGTATAATGAGATCTCACAAGATTACACCTTGCTCAGAGGCGTGTCTTGAAGATTAAGGCACGCAGCCAGGTACTGTACTGTACGTGATGAACACGAAACGGAATTATGAATTAGTTAGCTGTAATTCTGTAAAATTAGTGTGCGGATTGTTTTCAGTCATAATACAATTTCTTGAATTAATTAGTCACGTCTATTTAATTCCGTTAACTCCCCTGCAGTTCATTGCACTTTCTTACCTTGTGTTTGTTATTTACAGAATAGCTCCCCTACAATGGTGGAGCAGTGGTACAGTATGTTCACCGAGCTGGCGAGTCCACTAGTCAAGATTACGGTACCAGAAAAAAAAACAAAAAAAAAAAACAACCGTTCATTTTGCATCATTTTGCAGCTACGCGGGAAAGTATACAATCATATAATATTTTATGTTCGACCCTAACTATTATGTGTCTGAAAACTGTATCATAATGAGGCTCATTATAACACTATTTTTCATTATGAAACAGTTTCTCCCACCAATCAGAGCTCATGAAACAGTTGTGTGACCAATTAGATAAGGATACCTTCACGCATGCGTTCAAAATCCAACATGTCTATATTGTTACGGCTGTGAGTTTGTGTCATCGCTCGCCGCTTGAGTCACAACTGCCCCAGGGGCTGGGCTGTGGCTTGCCTCCTGTATTGCGCGCGCCTTATGCAACAGGGCTACTACAGACAAAGGGATAGTCCAGAAGATTCGTGACTGGACCAGGGGTGGAAACCTCGAGAAGCCGTGGACTCTGGATGGATCTAGAACCATTTATTGAGTCACCGGCCTGCTATATAAGAGTGACCCGTGAAGTAGTTGTGGTTGTGTTTTACGAGCTAGTGTGAGCGTTTATTCTGAGCGACAGAAGTGTGGTGACTTGCGAAACCCCTAGTGTAGCGGCGAAGTGAGGAACATACAGGGGACTGCCGTGTTCTGAGTAAGTGTGCTTTCACTGAGTGTCAGATGTTGTGGTGTCGAAATTAAGTGACATTGTTTCTCCCAGCTGGTGAACAGCGCGCAGCAAGTGCTCGTAAGTACTGTAGTAGGCGCACATTAGAAAGAAGTTGCATGTAGTTCTGTCAAGGCCACTAGGCTCATTAGCGGCAGGATTAACTTCTGTGGTTTGTTGACAAGTGGAAGGGCCAAGAGCGCTCAAGGAAGAGACTTGACGGAACTGGAGTAAGGCTCCTAATTGCTTGTATTTGCTGATTCGTGTAATTTTCTGGCCACAATAAAGTTAATTATTTCTTTAAGCAGTAATTGGTGTTGTGCTTTGTACCCCACCGTAATCCAGTTAACAAAAGTGCCACTAGGGGGGTGGCACGTAACAACTGGTGTCAGAAGCCGGATTACGAACTCAAGCACAACACCTGACGGTCCTGGTTTCAAAACCCGAGCAGGTCATTTTCTCTAATTTTCCTGTGAGTGCATGCCCTTTACAAGGCAAACAACTAAAATGGAGGCGCAATTGGCAGCATTGCTAGAAAAGTTAAATGGCATAGAAGACGGCCAGAAGAATTTAACCAAGGACCTAACTGCCAAAATGGAAGACGGCCAGAAGAAGATGGAGGATGGCCAGAAGAAGATGGAGGATGGCCAGAAGAAGTTAGCGGAGGACCTGAAGAAGATGGAGGACGGCCAGAAGAAGATGGAGGACGGCCAGAAGAAGTTAGCCGAGGACCTAACTGCCAAACTAGAAGACGGCCAGAAGAAGATGGAAGACGGCCAGAATAAGTTAGCAGAGGACCTAACCGCCAAATTTCTGGATGGCCAGAAAAATCTGGAAGAGTGTCTGCTGACGAAATTAGAGGAGAGCCAAAGGAAATTAGAACAGGGCCTACGTGAGGAAGTCACGGCAGTGGAAAAGAAGTTCGACGCCTTACAAGTGGAAGTTGCCGAGCTGCGCCAACGCCCGCTGATGGGGGTGGAGGAGAAATTCAACGCCTTACAAGTGGAAGTTGCCGAGCTGTGCCAACGCCCGCTGATGGGGGTGGAGGAGAAATTCAACGCCTTACAAAAGGAAGTTGCCGAGCTGCGCCAACGCCCACTGACGGGGGTGAAAGAGGAATTCAACGCTCTACGAGTGAAGTTGCCGAGCTGCGCCAACGCCCGCCCACCGTTACACCGGGAATATCAGGAACGGGACATAGCAGAGTGACGCCCCCAACCTTCGACGGAAAGGTCCCGTGGAGCACCTACTTACGTCAGTTCGAGGCAGCCTGTTCCATAAATAACTGGAACAACACAGAAAAGGCTACAGCTCTCATTGTAGCGCTGAGAGGCGACGCCCTTAACGTCCTTCAGGCCATCCCGACTGGATCCCAGGACTACGCCGCACTGATCGCCCATATGGAGTCCCGATATGGAGATAGCCATCTTCAGCAGGCCTATCAGATGCAGCTCCGGACCCGGGTACAGAAGAACGCGGAAACCCTGCAGGAGTTCGAGATGGACATCGCACGCCTCGTAAGGCTCGCCTACCCAACAGCGCCGGCCGACTTCCTGGAGCAGATAGCGACGCAGACTTTCACCGACGGGCTACGGGACTCGGACACTCAACAGGCGCTGCGTCTCGCGCGCAATAAGACCCTGGCAGATGCGCTGAGCCACGCACTTGAATTCGAGACGGCAAAACAGGCATCCAGAATGCACGCGTGGGTGCGTCAAGTGGACGTCGACGAACCAGCAAAAACCAACGAGACCAAGCCCCTGGCCGACGAATTGATGGAGGCGCTAAGCCGTTTCTTCGATAGTCGCGGCACCATCAGCAACGACACAGCCGGAAGACAACCGGAGAGGCGGCCTGGAAGAGGACTACCGACCTGCTGGGCCTGCGGTAAGAAAGGCCACCTGAGCAAGGACTGCGGTGATCGCCGCCGCCGAGGGTATCCGACGGGAAATCAGTCGTCTGAAAACCGCGCGGCCCAGGGAAACGAGTATTAGCCAGCCTTGGGGGGCAAAGGTTGGCTTGTGACAGTCGTCAAGCCCCGGCAGTCCAAGTGCGTGTGACGAAGTTACGGAGGGACAATAGCAGCCTGATGGTCGACGGGGTCATCAACGGAGTGAGCTGGCCCATGCTGATCGACACGGGAGCATCGAGGACCATCGTCAATCCCACTGTGACCCCGAAGTGGAGAGTGCAACCCACACAAAGGAACCTCCAGCTAATAACCGCGACCGGAGAGACCGCACCGGTACATGGCGAAGCATCACTAGAGTTCGTCATTGGTCGACGGGCGATAAAGCATCCAGTACTTGTGGCTGACGTATCAAATGAAGTGATCATCGGACTGGACTTCCTGGACCAGAACAACATCATCTTGGATCTGAGTACCAACACTCTGCATTTCGGAGGTGAGGAACTTGCTTTGCAACCTGCGCACGAGTCCATCACCGCACGACGAGTAACGTTGAGAGAAGACGTCATCGTTCCCGCCAGGACGGAGGTCAGCGCTGCCGTAATTGTCGACGGAACTGCTGAGGGAGTGGCGGCTGTCATCGAGCCAAAATATGAGGACATCCAGACAAAAGGATTGCTAGTTGCCAAGACCCTCATCAACACGACGTCTCGGCCGTACGTCCGCCTGTCCAACCTGAACGACTACGACATTACGGTTCACCGGGACACCAACCTAGGAGTCTGCGAGCCCGTTACCTGGATTGCCCGCATCACCGACACGACGGACGGACACCTGCAGACGGACAACCGAAGAAGACGCACACTGCCAGAAGAACTACAGAAGCTGTACCAAGGATCCCAGGACCATTTAGGCGAGGAACAATCACACCAACTTCAGGACCTGCTACGCGAATTCCAGGATGTCTTCTCCGTGGGGAGCAAAGACTTCGGCAGGACAAGCTTGGTCCAGCACAGAATCGACGTTGGGGACAGCGCACCGATTAGGGCCACATTCCGACGTGTCCCGCTCGCCAAGCAAGCCGAAGTCGACCGGATGGTAGAAGAGATGAAGGAGCAAGGGGTGATCGAGCCATCACATAGTCCTTGGAGTTCTCCGGTCGTGCTTGTGAAGAAGAAGGACGGTTCCACCAGGTTCTGCGTGGACTACAGGCGGGTGAACGACGTCACGAAGAAGGACAGCTACCCTCTACCCCGGATCGACGACACGCTGGACACCATATCAGGGTCAAGATGGTTCTCCACCTTGGATTTGAAGAGTGGCTACTGGCAGGTGGAGGTCCACCCTAAGGACCGCGAGAAAACTGCGTTCTCAGTGGGCAGCGGGCTCTGGCAGTTCACCGTCATGCCATTCGGTCTGTGCAACGCCCCTGCGACATTCGAAAGGCTAATGGAGTCCATTCTGAGGGGACTACACTGGAAGACCTGCCTGGTCTACCTAGACGACGTCATCGTTCTGGTGAGAAGCTTCGAGGAGCACTACAGCAACCTGAAGGAGATCTTGTTGAAGCTACGGGCTGCCCAGCTGAAGTTGAGCCCCAAGAAATGTCAGCTCTTCCAGAAGCGGGTCCAGTACCTTGGGCATATCGTCTCCGAGGAAGGGGTGCGCACCGACACAGAGAAGACCGCAGCTGTGAGGGAGTGGCCAGTTCCGAAGGACATGTCCCAACTACGAAGCTTCCTGGGACTCTGCACTTATTACCGTCGCTTCGTGAGGGGATTCGCCGACATCGCCAAACCTTTACATCGCCTGACTGAGAAGGACCAACTCTTCACGTGGACAGCAGAATGCCACAGTGCCTTCGAACAACTCAAGCAGGCTCTGTGCACCGCGCCTATTCTGGCCTACCCCAGACCTGGAACAAGGTTCATCGTCGATACCGATGCCAGCGACTTTGGCATAGGGGGAATCCTGTCGCAGGTAGTGGACGGCGAGGAGAGAGTAGTGGCC
Source organism: Meconema thalassinum (assembly GCA_946902985.2). Classification (NCBI taxonomy): domain Eukaryota; kingdom Metazoa; phylum Arthropoda; class Insecta; order Orthoptera; family Tettigoniidae; genus Meconema; species Meconema thalassinum. Next base: position 225,370,697 of record OX336391.1, read on the forward strand.
TACTTCAGCAAGGCCTTGTCAAAGCCAGAAAGGAACTACTGCGTCACCAGGAAGGAGCTGCTCGCCATCGTGAAGACCATTGAACACTTCCACGAGTACCTGTACGGGCAAGAATTTCTCATCAGGACCGACCATGCATCCCTGCGGTGGCTCCTGAACTTCAAGCAGCCCGAGGGTCAACTCGCGCGGTGGTTAGAGAGGCTTCAACAGTATAACTTTGAGATTCAGCACAGGAAAGGCCAACTGCATTCTAACGCCGACGCCCTGTCACGAAGACCGTGCCCAGAAAACTGCACCTTCTGTGCCCGAAGGGAGGAGAACACCGGGATACAGTGCCGAAGGACTACCGTGGAACTTCAAGGGAGCTGGAGCCGCGAATCTTTCACGCGGGCGCAAGCGGAAGATGACGACCTGGGACTGATAGCCGAATGGAAGAGGGCCTGTGTCCCCAGACCCGGGTGGAACATTGTGAGTGACTGCAGCCCAAAGTTTAAGTCCTACTGGGCACAGTGGGACTCGCTGATTGTAAGGGATGGCCTCATCTGCCGTACCTGGGAGAGCACCGACGGGAAGACATCTCGGGAACAAGTCGTCGTTCCAAAGCCTATGACGGAGGAAGTCCTGAAGGAAGTTCATGGAGGATCATCTGGTGGACACCTAGGGATAAAGAAGACCCTGGAGAAGCTGAGAGAGCGGTTCTACTGGATCGGATGCCGATCAGACGTGGAGAACCACTGCGCGAGGTGCCACGATTGCGCAACCAGCAAGGGCCCAGGACGAAGACGACGGGGTCCACTGAAGCCCTACAACGTGGGCGGCCCCATGGAGAGAGTGGCCATCGATGTTGCTGGGCCATTCCCGTTAAGCGAGGCAGGGAACCGCTACATATTAGTCGTCAGCGACTACTTTACCAAATGGCCGGAGGCGTATGCGCTCCCTAACCAAGAAGCCGCGACGATTGCAGAGACCCTGGTGAAGGAATTCGTCAGCCGGTACGGAGTACCCCTGGAGCTGCACTCCGACCAAGGGAGGAACTTCGAGTCGCAGGTGTTCCAGAACCTATGCCAGCTGCTGGGAATCCGGAAGACAAGGACAACGCCACTACACCCTCAGTCCGACGGGATGGTAGAGCGATTCAATCGCACCATCGAGAACCATCTTCGAATAGTCGTCAGCGAGCACCAGAGGGATTGGGACAAACATCTTCCACTATTTCTCCTGGCCTACCGCGCCGCCGTGCATGAAGCCACCGGGTGCACACCAGCCCGGGCCATGTTTGGGAGGGAGCTCCGTCTACCTGTCGATCTTGCCTTTGGCCGACCTGGGAATGATCCGATCCCGGTAAGCCAGTATTGTCAAGAACTGGTCGACCAACTGGAGGACGTGCACGCGTTCGCGAGGAGGAAACTGCGGATCGAGACCGACAGAATGAAGACCCGATACGACCAGCAGACGGATGCCGGCGGATTCCACGAGGACGACCTGGTCTGGCTCTTCAACCCATTACGGAAGAAAGGCCTGTCACCCAAACTGCAGAAGTCCTGGGAGGGCCCGTACCGAGTCGTGAAACGGATCAACGATGTCGTCTACAGGACCCAGCGGAGCCCGAGGGCGAAGATGAAGATCGTGCATCGAGATCGCCTGGCAGCCTACGGAGGGACACAGACGGACCAATGATTGATCGGGACGATCAGCCTTTTTAGGAAGGGGGTGGTGTTACGGCTGTGAGTTTGTGTCATCGCTCGCCGCTTGAGTCACAACTGCCCCAGGGGCTGGGCTGTGGCTTGCCTCCTGTATTGCGCGCGCCTTATGCAACAGGGCTACTACAGACAAAGGGATAGTCCAGAAGATTCGTGACTGGACCAGCGGTGGAAACCTCGAGAAGCCGTGGACTCTGGATGGATCTAGAACCATTTATTGAGTCACCGGCCTGCTATATAAGAGTGACCCGTGAAGCAGTTGTGGTTGTGTTTTACGAGCTAGTGTGAGCGTTTATTCTGAGCAACAGAAGTGTGGTGACTTGCGAAACCCCTAGTGTAGCGGCGAAGTGAGGAACATACAGGGGACTGCCGTGTTCTGAGTAAGTGTGCTTTCACTGAGTGTCAGATATTGTGGTGTCGAAATTAAGTGACATTGTTTCTCCCAGCTGGTGAACAGCGCGCAGCAAGTGCTCGTAAGTACTGTAGTAGGCGCACATTAGAAAGAAGTTGCATGTAGTTCTGTCAAGGCCACTAGGCTCATTAGCGGCAGGATTAACTTCTGTGGTTTGTTGACAAGTGGAAGGGCCAAGAGCGCTCAAGGAAGAGACTTGACGGAACTGGAGTAAGGCTCCTAATTGCTTGTATTTGCTGATTCGTGTAATTTTCTGGCCACAATAAAGTTAATTATTTCTTTAAGCAGTAATTGGTGTTGTGCTTTGTACCCCACCGTAATCCAGTTAACAAAAGTGCCACTAGGGGGGTGGCACGTAACAATATAAATTACCGAAATTGCACCGTCCATATGTTCGCGTAAATAAACTGAGACAAGAAATGGCACTGCACCTTAATATCCCCAAAATCAATTTCTACACAGCGCGTGGTTTTGAAACGACTTCGGTGACAGTTTTACTGAATACTGGAGCACAATCTGAACATATGGCATTGAAGCACACAGAGCGCATGCGTCGGTTGTCCAGAGAGCTTGGGAAACAGAGATATACTACCTACCGCAGCACCCGATCACAACATTCTAGTGACTGAACAGATATTTATGAATATTTATGTTAAAACATATAATAAAGTTATAATTATCGTCGAACATAAATAGTCGTATGCAAGTCGCCTATAATGGCAATTAAGACACTCGTATGGAAATTATAAAACTCGCATACGCTCGTTTTATAAAAAATACTCGTGTCTTAATTATGGCCATTATAGGCTCGTTGATAAAGTACTATATGTTCACGAATTTCTGACTTCTGAGTATCCTTGAAACTATTTAAACTCTTCTGCATCTGTAGTTGCAGAAGAGAATGGCGTGTCGAGGATAAATCTTAGAAACTCATTCTCTTCTTTCCGTTTCCGTTCGTAATAAGTTTTACACTTTCCAGCGTTCAACAATATACAAAACAAATAAATTCGTAACGGAACAAACAACACGTAACTAAGAGCTTGTGTTTTTATAGCAAAGTATAGGTGGCGCTACTGTAGTACGTTATGCGTAGATGACCGAACATCACTTAACTAAGAGCTAGCGGCTTCGGTGGCGTAGTCGGTAGCATGCTGAGCTACTATGCCCAAGATAGCGGGTTCAAACCCGGCCGAAGTCGTCGGACTTTTTAAGAGCGTTAAAAATCCCTCAGTATGCCTTCCTTCGGAGGGGAAGTAAAGCCGGCGGTCCCATGTCATAGATTTATGGCATGTTAAAGAACCTTCCATTAATTACACCTGTGTGAAGCTAAATTGGATAGGTTAAGAATGTAAACAACGCTCTTAGGTTTCTACGTTCGTTGCTAAGAGCCGACTGCGGTGGCGTCTAGTAGCTAAGTTCTGAACTTGGCCTAGTAGTCGTTGACGGTGGCGCTTGGCGGCAAAAGTATGAACTATTTGAAACATTCTAAGTTGCAGTCTGTACTTAAATTAAAAAAACAGATAACACACACTAATACAGTCATCACAATTAACACCGGTTATCAGACAGATTCTAAACACACACAATGTACACGGGGCTACATGACCGCGTTGTCGCAGCCTCTAAACTTAAGAACCAACCAACCAACCAACCAACCAACCAACCAAGAGCTAGCGTTCTTATAGCAACGTATAGGCAGCGCTACTGATCTGGTAAACATAACGCTTCAAAGACGTTCTGAAAACAAATTTAACGAAATGTCAAATCGACACGGACGAATGGAAGATTACGGTATCAAATCGTCAGGCATGGAATCGCCTCATCGACCAATGTCCCCTATATTTCGTACATCGGCGAAGACGTGAAACTGATGAGTACAATCCGAGGAAAGAGCGTGAGGATTCATGAGGATCAACTCTCAAGAACTAGTGGCTGCTTCAAACAACGTGTGTCAATACTGTGGAAGAGTTTGTGTTTCCAGGATTGGACTATAGAGTCACCTAAGAACTGACCTTTAAATGACAACCATACTTGAAAACGAGTGATAGCCTAATAATACATGATGAACACTACGAAGTAACTAGGTATTGCAACTGACGTATAACTTTTATGTTTGCAGAGTTATTTATTTGAAATTAATACAGTAAGTACACTGTTATATGGGAATATGATTGCATTCCATTACATTTTGATGTAGGCACCTGTGGCGTCGACCAATCTCCTCAAACGACCTGTAATGAAATCCACAGCTTTCTGGAGGAAGTTCTGTGGAAAGCTGGTAAGAACATCCCGAATCCGTGCTTCCAATTCGTCCAATGTCCGAGGTTTCGTCTGGTACACCTCCTCTTTCGCCCAGCCCCATAAAGAAAAGTCACAGGGTGTGAGGTCTGGACTTCTTGCAGGCCATTCATGAGGTGAATGTCTCCCCAGCTAACGTCCTAGAAACTTCTCATCCAACCAGTTCCGCACGACATTTGGAAAGTGAGGCAGTGCGCATGAAGATAATGTCGGCGGTATTTTCCCATCCAGATACCGTGGGCCAAACGTTATCCTGAAGCATTTGAAGGTAGCGTTCCCCGTTAACTGTTAATAGTGTTACGCAGGAGATATGGGCCGATGCCATTTGTAGCCGTTATTCCACACCACACGGTCACTTTTGGACGAGACCGCACCTTCTCCATCGTAACTCGAGGATCCTGTGCCTCCCAGTAATGATTGTGCCAATTGACAAAGAACGATCGAATTCCACACCTCATAGCACGAAGCAATCTGTGCTCATTGTCTTACTGTCAGGCGATCGGCCATCTTTGTTATTGTTGAGTGTACCGCCTATCGCCGCCACCGTCGGTACTATGCGGCATGAAAATTCACTATCCTATTTAATGTTCTGTATGTTTCCGCTATTTCCAAAAATATTCCATCCAGTGCTGAATTACCCATTAGGCCCGACTAGGCCCAGGCCTAGGGCCCCCAATTATCTGCCCCCCCCCCATTTTTTAAAATCCAGAACTGAGACAGTTTCAGCATTATATTAAATTATCCTACAATGTCCGTTAAAAACTGAGTTCACTCATTCTGAACTTTACGAAATTCTTATTCGAGGCAGGCTTAAGTTTGTTTTCCGAACGTTGAAATTGCTTTTCGCATTTTCCTGACCCTCATGATAACGAATTCTTCTGCGGAGCGCTCGTTTTCAAAATTGAAACGAATCAAAAGTGCGCAAAGAAGTATCATGTCACAAGAACGATTAGACATCCTAAGTTTAATGTATATCGAGTCAGATGTTCTGCGGGAAATGGATTGATTGATTTTGATGATATTGTAGAAGATTTCATTGACCGAAAAAAAAACCAGAAAAAAATTGATTACATTATACAGAAGTAAAAACAAGATGTTCAGTAAAGAACATATAGCCTACTTTCTCCTAAATGCATGGGTATTGTTATAACTCTTTGTCCTTTTCAAGGAGTATGATTGAATGTTGGTTGTAGTAGCTTGTTGAAATACAACGTGCTATAGGGATATTAAACATGAATATGAGGTGCCCTTTGCTAGTGCTACCTCTGTACCAAATTTCGTTCCATTCGGTTTCACCGTGTTTGAATTTATAGGGGGAATCGATTTGCACACATACTTGGCCACCATCTACAAACTATTGGGCTGATGTTCTTGCAGTTTGGTCTGAATATGTTTCCCACATAAAGATATGGTGTTGCAAAATTTGGTAGAGACTAGATTAGTAGGTTGGTCGTAATTACATTTTAGCTTTTAACATTTGGGTGGCCGCGATTACGTTTCCGTCAAGATAGCGGTGATATAAAACATGACACTGAGGTGCCCTTTGCTAGTGCTACCTCTGTACCAAATTTCGTTCATTCGTTTCCACCGTGTTGGAATTAATAGGGGGAATCAATTTTGACATAAAGATGGCCGCCATCCGCAAACTATTAGGCTAATAACCTATTAGATTGGTAAAAAGGATGCTCCATCCATAAATAAATGTTGTTGCAAAGTTTGGTAGAGATCGGATGGTTATGTTAGTCGTAATTTAACTTAAGCTTTGAACATTTGTGTGGCCGCCATTACGTTTCTGTCAATATGGCGGCGATATAAAACATGACACTGAGATGCCCTTTGATAGTGCTACCTCTGTACCAAATTTCGTTCCATTCGGTTTCACCGTGTTTGAATTAATAAGGGGAATGGATTTTCACACAAAGATGGCCGCCATCCGCAAACTATTAGGCTAATGACCTAGTCATTTGGTCAAAGGATGCTTCCTCTATAAAGGTATGTTGTTGCAAAATTTGGTAGAGATCTGATGATTAGGTTAATCGTAATTTGATTTAAGCTTTGAACATTTGTGTGGCCGCCATTACGTTTCCGTCAAGATGGCGGCGATATAAAAACATGACACGGAGGTGCCCTTTGTTAGTACTACCTCTGTACCAAATTTCGTTCCTTTCGGTTTCACCGTGTTCGAATTAATAGGGGAAATCGATTTTCACACGAAGATGGCCGCCATCCGCAAACTATTACGCTGGTGACCTATTAGTTTGGTCAAAGGATGCTCCCCCCATAAGGGTATGTTGATGCAAAATTTGGTAGAGATCGAATGATTAGGTTAATCGTAATTTGATTTAAGCTTTGAATATTTGTGTGGCCGCCATTACGTTTCCGTCAAGATGGCGGCGATATAAAACATGACACTGAGGTGCCCTTTGCTAGTGCTACCTCTGTACCAAATTTCATTCCATTCGGTTTCACCGTGTTTGAATTAATAGGGGTAATCGATTTTGACACAAAGATGGCCGCCATCCGCAAACTATTAGGCTAATGACCTATTAGATTTGTCAAAGGATGCTTCCTCCATAAAGGTATGATGTTGCAAAATTTGGTAGAGATCGGATGATTAGGTTAGTCGTTATTTGATTTAAGCTTTGAACATTTGTGTGGCCGCCATTACGTTTCCGTCAAGATGGCGGTGATATAAAACATGACACTGAGGTGCCCTTTGCTAGTGCTACCTCTGTACCAAATTTCGTTCCATTCGGTTTCACCGTGTTCGAATTAATAGGGGCAATCGATTTTCACACAAAGATGGCCGCCATCCGCAAACTATTAGGGTGATGACCTATTAGTTTGGTCAAAGGATGCTGTCCCCATAAAGGTATGTTGTTGCAAAATTTGGTAGAGATCGGATGATTAGGTTAGTCGTAATTTGATTTAAGCTTTGAACATTTGTGTGGCCGCCATTACGTTTCCGTCAAGATGGCGGCGATATAAAACATGACACTGAGGTGCCCCTTGTTAGTACTACGTCTGTACCAAATTTCGTTCCATTCGGTTGAACGGTGTTCGAATTAATAGGGGGAATCGATTTTCACACAAAGATGGCCGCCATCCGCAAACTATTACGCTGATGGCCTATTGGTTTGGTCAAAGGATGCTCCACCCATAATGGTATGTTGTTGCAAAATTTGGTAGAGATCGGATGATTAGGTTAGTCGTAATTTGATTTAAGCTTTGAACATTTGTGTGGCCGCCATTACGTTTCCGTTAAGATGGCGGCGATATAAGACATGACACTGAGGTGTCCTTTGCTAGTACTACCTTTGTACCAAATTTCGTTCAATTCGCATTCACCGTGTTCGAATTGATAGGGGGGGACAGACACTCAGAGTACACACACTCACACACACACAGACACACACACACACACACACACACACACACACACACAGACTCACACACACACATACACACACACAGACAGACACACTTTTTTCGCCCTGTGTTGATCTCATAAGTCTACTTTCATTTCTTGCAAAAATCGAAAGTAGGCTAAAAATAGTATGATTTGTTAAATTGTTTATCAAATCATCTGAAATGTTTTCAAATAACGAAGATCGTTTCAATTGAATTGTATGTATATATGATTTAATAAAAAGTGTATTATTCATCTTAAAAAAAACCTCTTGTATATACTTTATTAAATGTACAGGTGCTAAAAAATAAAAATTATTTTAAAAAAATAAAGGGGCCCCAAAAATCTGAGGGACCTGGGCCTCATTTTACCTTAATCCGGCATTGATTCCATCAATATGAAACACTTAACGGCCATTTAAAAATACCTAGTTACTTCTCGCCCACTCTGTAGATGACATGGTATCTTGAAATTGACGACGGTAATTTCAGATAGGCCCCTAGCCCATAATCATATCCAAAATAATCCTAGGCTAAGGCTCTGCAGTCTACTGCGGGCCTAGGCCTATCAAGGACCGCTGCTCAGCCATATGGCCTGCAGGTTACGGGGTGACTTAGGGTTTACGATGTGTCCCGTCATCTGTTAATCTTGGCTTTCTTGACCTCGGATCATGCAGCTACCCAATTGTCCTCATGAGACTGAGTGCACCCCGTTTCAGCCCTCACGTCTGTTCTACAATCCACGACGGGAGCAGGAAGTCGAACCCTGGACATCCTAGGAAACAGGCAATCATTCAAGCCGTACACCACGGGGTTGGTGGTTGGTTCCTTAGTTTAGGGGCTGCGACAACGCGGTCATGAAGCCCCGTGTACTTTGGGTGTGTGTAGAATCTGTCTGATAACAGGTATTAATTGTGATGACTGTATTAGTGTGTGTATCTGTTTTAATTCAAGTAAGGACTGCAGACGCTCAATTTTTCCAAGTAGCTCCTACTTTTGCCGCCAAACGCCACCGTCAACGACCAACTAGTTCACAACTTAGTTACCAGATGACACCGCAGTCGGCTCTTGACAACGAACGTAGGAATCTAAGAACGTTAGTCAAATGTTTAACCTACTGTATATATAATTTAACTTCAGACAGGTGTAATTAGTGGAAGGATCTTTAACATGCCATAAATATATGACATGGGACCGCCGGCTTTACTTCCCCTCCGAAGGAAGGCATACTGAGGGATTTTTAACGTTCTTAAAAATTCCAACGACTTCGGGCGGATTTGAACCCGCGATTTTGAGCATAGAAGCTCATCATGTTACCAACTACGCCACCGAAGCCGCTGTACACCATGGGGATGTCCAAAATATGTACGAGCTTTGTTTTAAATCAAGGGTGCACAACCCGCGGCCCTCAAAGTCAAGTTTATGCGGCCCACGGATAAATATTTTATACTAGGTATTAAAAACGTGAATATATATATATATATATATATATATTGTATTGTGAATGATGAGATTTTCCCCCTTATTGTAGGCCCTAGTTGAAATAAGAAAATTGGAGGGAAACTTGCGCATTGCCATCTCTAACACTGAACCTGATTTTGACATATTGTGCCCTTTTAGAAAAAGAAATGCAAATCATAGTCCGCTAGCTCAGTAGGACATTCGAGGCATAGTATGTTCTCCCACAGTATGATTCACACATTCCGGATCAAGCATAGGATAACACTTCAAAATAAGCATCAAAATCCAACTACAAAAATTATTTAATTGAACTCAAATTAGGCGCTACAAAACAAAATATAAAACTGAAAAACTTCACACTTGTCCTAAGAAGAACAAGGAATCCCTAAAGCATAGCTTACAAAATCACTAATTTAAGGTTCCATTGAACCTGACAATAATGTCAAATAGGTTTGACCTCCATATAGCATTTTCTTAAATTGTACAGGCGAGCTCCAAAATGGCTCGGTGTTTATCTTTGCATACAATTATATGATTACAACACATTAACTACCCTCAACTGGAGTATTATAATTAAACTGAGTTAATTTTTATAATGGTAACAACAATTACCATTCATTGGGTCCACATGATATTCAAAAGTATCATCTCTCTTATCCAACACTACCAGACTTGTACTTGCCCGGGAAGAACTCATGTATCCTAAAGTTTTGGAAACTACTGATTAAATCAAGTCAAGATAAACTCCCAGGTTATCTTAATGTTTCCAACATACTCGGGAACAATAGTAATGTTATGTAACAACAAAAGGGATTTTTATTATTATCTCCATGACAATTATATCATTATTAAATACGGATCTGAACTTCATCAAGCAAGAATAATTATAATAAAGGGATCTCAGTGCAATTACTGGATCATTCTACAACGTTATTTACTTCTGTTAACCGAGGAAACATATGGTTCATTAAGGACCTATCCCAACACAGGGTCGCTCGCATGTCCGAGCACTTTTGGCAAGATTTATGACGGTGGAGGGAAACTCAATGCTTCCTCACAAGGTCGGGACATTTACAGCTTGCTTGCTAACCGCTTATCGCGTCTTAAACTTGGGAAGGCAACGCGTTAAATTCATTTAATAAATACATTATGAGGTTATTTTAACCTGATCATTTGGCTCAGATGAGATTATAACTGTGGAGTTTTCGCATTGGCGGGTAAGATACTCAATAGAACTAACAATATATAAGGGGCTTTCGAAGTAATGGAACGCTAGCTCGTTCCTCGGCCGGTCTCTTGGACACTTGCAAATTTTTGAGGGCTTAGGACCATACAAAAGGCACAATGGCATCTAACCAACCGTCCTATATCAGCGTCTTATGGATGGCATATGCAATGTTTCCTGCGCTATCAACAATAATATAAATTAGCACCCTTCAAAATTTGCCTTTAGCAAATACACACAATAATTCATTGTGGTGTTTGAAGCCATATTTTCAGTGTTGCCTTAGTAAACAAGAGTTTAGTGCTTTTCAGTCGGTCAACACGAATGTACCCAAAAGAGATGGGTTATGCCCTAATCCTGAAATAAATTACATGAGATTAATAAAACACTAGGATGACCAGTTTCGATCGTCAAGCGATCATCATCAGATCCAATACACTTAGGCTACAAAATCTATGTTTGAAATACAGGTGAAAATATTTACAATATGTACAATTATTTAGTTGCAGTATTGGTACTGCAACTGTCAGTGTATGCTAAATGCAGTATATATGTTAGGTGAAATGCTAAATGGTGATAGCTATCCGTAGATTGTACTTTAGAGAGATTATATGGTTGTAAACTATGGTTAAACTATAAAATTTTAGGCTAACTACTTATCTGATTGTCTTCCGTACAACAGCTACTCGCAGTTTTCGTGTTCACTGGAACGCACTGTGCGGTCGACTGCGGTGGTTATCTTAACGACTGGTTTTTCCCTGCTTTCTCCCCCCTGCTCCTACGTGCTGTGGGGAGTGATAGCGATGTGTTTATGTGAGGTGTTGCCAACCTAGATAAGATGTATGTTATTGAATGAGGTGGGTCTACAATTATTAAAGACCGTGGATTAGTCCTCGCCACGCGTGGAGCATAACCCATTCGAACTAAGCGTTGACGGTCTTATGAGGACGTCCCGGCACCTTTAATACTGCCGCGAATATGGGCCTTGGTTTATTGCAGAAGAAAAGTACATCGTACACCTGATCCAGATAACATTTACCTATTAATAACCCCCTAATTTCCCCCCTTTTTTATCTAGCTTGGCTGTGTCGCTAAATTGTGTTTTGTTTCTGACAGGGTGTATTTTCTAGTAGCGTGAAGAGGGGTGAGCTCTCCATGAACGTGTGTTCATTTAGATTGTTGGGATTGTTTCTTTTGGCTAGGTGTATCTCGATTGCTTCCTTTATGTCAAGAGCTCTGCCTTTCGATTCGTGATGGATTATTTTAAGGTCCGACTCTATGTTGGTAAAGCTGTGCCCTGCGTCACACGTTCATGGAGAGCTCACCCCTCTTCACGCTACTAAAAAACACACCCTGTCGGAAACAAAACACAATTTAGCGACACAGCCAAGCTAGATAAAAAAAGGGGGGAAATTAGGGGGGTTATTAATAGGTAAATGTTATCTGGATCAGGTGTACGATGTACTTTTCTTCTGCAATAAACCAAGGCCCATATTCGCGGCAGTATTCAAGGTGCCGGGACGTCCTCATAAGACCGTCAACGCTTAGTTCGAATGGGTTATGCTCCACGCGTGGCGAGGGCTAATCCACGGTCTTTAATAATTGTAGACCCACCTCATTCAATAACATACATCTTATCTAGGTTGGCAACACCTCACATAAACACAGCGCTATCACTCCCCACAGCACGTAGGAGCAGGGGGGAGAAAGCAGGGAAAAACCAGTCGTTAAGATAACCACCGCAGTCGACCGCACAGTGCGTTCCAGTGAACACGAAAACTGCGAGTAGCTGTTGTACGGAAGACAATCAGATAAGTAGTTAGCCTAAAATTTTATAGTTTAACCATAGTTTACAACCATATAATCTCTCTAAAGTACAATCTACGGATAGCTATCACCATTTAGCATTTCACCTAACATATATACTGCATTTAGCATACACTGACAGTTGCAGTACCAATACTGCAACTAAATAATTGTACATATTGTAAATATTTTCACCTGTATTTCAAACATAGATTTTGTAGCCTAAGTGTATTGGATCTGATGATGATCGCTTGACGATCGAAACTGGTCATCCTAGAGTTTTATTAATCTCATGTAATTTATTTCAGGATTAGGGCATAACCCATCTCTTTTGGGTACATTCGTGTTGACCGACTGAAAAGCACTAAACTCTTGTACACAATAATTCATTACCGCGTCCAACTGGTCCCCACAATTACTTTTTCCTGGCATGTTTCACAGCATTCCTAGCGTGACAATTAAAATATATGCGCTCCTTGGCGTCAATTACATTAGTAATTCCGTGATGCCTCCCAAAGTAAGATTATTTATTCTAACTCAATTAATTTATCTCCGTCCCAAAAATAGGCTGTGCCTTTAATAAACCATTCTTGACATTACATTTACTAGAACTCAAATAGTTCGATATTCATCATTATTATTATGATTATCATTATCATCTCAAGAAACCTACCGGCTTCCCTTATTCATTATATGAAAATTAATTAAACAATTAATTTATTCAGGAAGTTATTATTTTCTTATCTTGCTTGTATCAAATAGTATATTATTAATTATTTACTAGTATTCCAATGAATACTATTTCACTGAGCATTAATTAACACATTTAACTGGTTAAATTCATCATTAAGTTATTGTTCAGATCCTGCATTTTATCATTATACACAGTTTTCACATATCCCTGCTTATTGAAAATTTGAGAATAATTTCTCCATATTTATTGTTACATGAGCTCTTCCGAGGCACAATACATAGTCAAATTTGGGTACTCACATGATTTATCCAGCAAGAATCCCTGGATCCCAATGAGGTGACATTTTGCCCACTATCTTGAGCTTACACCATTTGGATACACATATCAACACACGTAAAATTTTCCTCAGACTTAAACATTTTATATACATTATTTACCTTTATTTGAGGAAATGCACTCATGGTTTCACTTTCACTAAAAAGAAAAATCACTAAAATATTTATAACAGTTAAATTTCATTAACAAACTATTTTTACACATACAAATTTCACTTCTGGCATTTAATACTGCCTTACACACACGTGATTTCCTTCTTTCCGCCTCCTAGGGGTGCAAGTATCGACGTTGACTCCCTAATTCCTATCGGGATGATTGAAAGTCTCGTTCGATCGTTCCTCTCTACTGGTAACGGCAGATTCTCCTATTCTGGTTACTGTACTTTATCTGCACTCTTTGCGAGTGCACGACATTGTCTCTCGTTCGGTACGCAAATGTTCGTTTTGCAAACTGTCTCTACTTTGACATTCACTTCTAGAGTCGCTGTATCTGGTACTACCGCACTTTAACAATTGCTTTTCTTTGGTCCACGTTTGGACTTTATTTCTGAAGACTGTTGTCTTTACTTGTGGAATAATTTCCAAAGTCTTTACTGCGTTTCACTTGGCAAATGATGCCTATACTGTAGATTTCTCAAATCTAACGCCACTGTGCTATAATCTAGGCATATGCAGATTATGCAATTATCCTACGTTTAACCCTGATGCGGTTATTTAACGCACTGGATAAAAATGTAGAGTTTCACTACTCTTTCGAAGTCTCGTTTTACTGTCGAGATGTTACGATTGCTGTTTCTATACTGATATTTAGGCTTGACACTGCCTTCGCCGGCTATAAGTATTTCGGACCAAAGTATACTACTTTGCCTTAGGTCCAAAGACTAATTATAATGTTAAAAGCTCGACGATAATTTTCCTTCTAACAAGGATTTGATACTTCAATGTACGGCGACATCGCTGAATATATCTGAAGACTGTATAATTGTTGGTTGATCCAGCGTCACGTCCCCCAGGACTGACTAATTGTGATCCAGCGTGCAGCGCCTCCGCGCTCACTGAGACTGAATATTTTCCCTTGCGCTCGTAGAGTATTTATATGCTTCAGCTAAAAATAAATCAGTTTGGCTTCTTCTCCAAAACTATCTTCTAAAGTAAACGTCGCACGATTATAAAAAAAAATACCTCCTTGAAGCTTATGATCTAAATGTATCAAATATACCAAAATTTCCGAAAATCGATCGTACAAATACTCTAATATTAATTAAAATGAGCTCCTGGGTTCACGTAGGCGTACATTTGTTTTTTCCACCACCCCAGACTTCTAGCTTGGTGAAGTCCCAACTACGTAATGCTGACATTGCCTTTCTACACTATACAATTATTATTAACTTTTATAACTCTCAAAATTCTATTTTCCAAAATGATTAACATTGGCGGAGAGATTTCTTAAGATTTTTGCATGTTTCAGGCCAATTTCAATTATTTTACCAATTTCCTGGCCACACCTCTCAAACAGTGTTGTCATTTTATAGCTGACTAAGGCCTTCTCAGTGTATTTTCCATCTCTCTCACTCCGGTGGAATATTCCGTTGGGCTATTTTAGTCTCATGCGCAAGCCTCTTTCGGCTGAGCTGGCGGATGATCTCACGCACAGCTGCGGGTATTGCACCAACGTTACCTCACCAATTATGCGTCACACAGGCGTGAGCTCAACTTAACCCTTATGTTCGCTTTTAAACTGTACAAAAATCCTGTAGCATTTCTTCTTTTCTTGACATAAAAAATATGGGTTCGATACCTGTGCCATCCACATGGGCACAATATTGAAAAATAAACAATGCCATGCATTATATTAGGAGAATTAGGCTACTACTTGATGGTAAATTTGACGATTTATTGATTTTCATTTTTTATATACAGTACTTTGATGTTAACAATTCTGTATTTTTGTAAAAATAAAACATTTACTATCTTGTGATAGTATTATTTTATTTTATATACCCCTAGACCTTTTTGAATTAGGAGTAAGTTTATTGTAAATCAGTAATTTGATAACTTAATTACCCAATTTGCAAAAAAAAACTTCAAAAATGGATTTAAACCATTTAGAGGACACACAAATGGTATTGAAACACATTTTTTGTCTGCTGGTAAAATAGGTTATTCAGATAATAGTAAAATGAGCTTTAGCGGTAGGGTTTGGCAAGTGCCTATGTGGAAAGGTAACTTGCGGGCCGCCACTTATTATGTCAAAACAAACTTCGCCACCACTTATAAAAAGGTTGTGCACCCCTGTTTTAAATCAACCAATAACACCGACAAAATTAAGTTTTGTCGCAAGAGTTAAGTGAAAAAAATTCTGACCACGCACATATATTAGTACATTGCCGACAGCGGCAGCTACGTTTACTAAGGTGCAGCGAGAGGAGTCGAGCTATTTGCGGAGGACTGAGGGGGGCAAGAAGCGCCATGCCCCCCCTTCTGGAATCACAAGAATACACTTCGATTGCTCATTGTCACAACAGCTTATTTCATAAATCGAAGTTACTGATAGTTAACCGATTTAGATATAGGGATAATTCCACAGTTTTATTTAACTTAGTAATTTGGGATTATTTGAAAATATCTCCACTTTAGAAAATCGGCGAACTGGATTAACATTACCATTTTAATGAACTGCTTGATTTTAGCCTATTTTCAAATTTGAAAAAATAGGCTTATGAGATCACCTTTTGTCCGTGTGCGCGCGCGCGCGTGTGTGTGTGTGGGAGGTGTGTGTTTGTCCCCCCCTAATAACTTCTAAACGGCTGGAGCGATTTCAATGAAACTCGGTAAGTTCATGGCACTACTCCGGGCGACCCCGACCGTGCCCTTCAAATTTTGTTACGTATCACCAATACAACATGGCGTCTGTGCGAAATATTTCACCAGCATTCAATATCTCCGAAACTATTACCGATATCACCCTGGATTTTTTTACGGTGATAAATGGAACTACTGTAAGTTCACCTATGTGACTTTTGAAAACCTGGTAACTACAAAACCAACATGGCGGCCACGCGAATTCGCGACATTTAAATAGATTTTTCTCGCGATTTAACCAACCAAACGCAATAAAACTTGGTACAGTATATGTTTATACACATTGTAATGAACCGATATCTAACTTCGTTCAATTGTTTACATAACCTCAAGATGGCGGATGTGCGAAATATTTCACCGGCATTCTATATCTCGGAAACTATTAGCGGTAATCACCCTGAAATTTTGAACGGAGATACAGGGCACTACTGGAAGTTCATCTGTAAGACTTTCAAAAACCGGTTAACTACAAAAGGAACATGGTGGCCAAGCGAATTTGAAAATTTTAAATAGACCTTTCTCGCGATTTAATGTTCCAAACGCAATGAAATCTGGTACAGGAAATGTTTAAACACTTTGTAATGCACTGGTATCTAATTTAGTTCAATTGTTTACATAGCCTCAAGATGGCGGCTGTGCGAATTCTAAAATTAAGTTTTTATTTCTTGTGTCGTAATCATGCGATCGAAGTGAAAGTTTGAATAATGAACCTACGCAATAATTTTCCTTTAATGGTACATGACTCCATGGCCTATACATTTAACAATCCAACATGGCGACCATCCGAAATATTTAGACGGCTCTGAATATCTACGAATCTATTATAGCAATCAAACTGAATTTTTTATGTCCATAGGGGCTATGAACTTAAGTTCACCTATTGGGTTTTAAATAACCTGGTGATCACAAATCCAACATGGCGGTGACGCGAATTATAAATATTTAAATGGACGTTTCTGGCGATTTAACCATCCGATTGCAGTGAAACTTTGCACGTTAAATGCTTATACAAATGTTAATCCACTGGCATTTAATTTATTTCAATTGTTTTCATAACCACAAAATGGCAGCTGTGCGAAATTTTAAAATCTCGTTTTTACTACTTGTGTTCTAATCATGCGTTTGAAGTTTGAATACCACACGTACACAATAATCTTCATGTAATAGTACATAAATCAAAATCGAACCTGGTGACCATCTGAAATATTTAGACGGTTGTCAATATCTACGAATCAATCACAACCTTCAAACTGAAATTTTGAATGTTGATAGAGGCAGTTAACAAGAGTAGGATATATGAAAATAGGCTGTAGCCTATAGTTCTTCACGGAACTACTTGTTATTTTTGTCGATACATGGTGATACAACTACTTTTTACCTTTTTTAAGATATGAACATTACGACGATGATTCACAAAGAAAAGTGAACTTCTATGAACAAAACCTTTGAACTAAAAAAAAACAACTATTCCTGCCATTCATGCCATAAAGATAATGGACCCAACGGTTTCAGAGCAACCAAATAATGAATATCACGAAGCAAGTGAGAAATTAAACGAAAGTTGTGGGGGAAGGGTACGTCTCATCCTAACTAGTGACATGTAGTTCATGAAATGAAAAATATTCCCCCCCCCCCCTTCCACTAGAAAAAATCCTGCGGGCACCTATGCTCAGTAGACGTGATTTTGACCGTTGCCTGGAGTTGAAAACGGGAAACCATTTTTCAAAGATAGCTGACGATGTGGTTCGAGCCTACTCATCTTCCAAATATGGGGATAGCCTGACCTCATAACCTTGCACCATAACGCTTATAGCCACTGCGGTTGGTTGTATCATCGATCACATCATCACTATTTCTTTCAACCACTGTATCTACCTTTCGTTTTGTCAAGCCAGTCCATCATGAAATATTTGTTGTTGTTTCATACGTGGGGTTTGGACATCGTGGTCATTCATCGCTGTGTACTTGTGTGTGTGTGAGAGAGTAGAAGTTTGCTAATAACCTGTGTTATTGTAATGACTGTATTTGTAATTCAAGTGAGGATTGCGAAGGAGGTGACCGTGGCCTTGAGTTAGGAATCATTTCGGCATTTGTCTGGAGTGGCAGTGGGAAACCAAGGAAAACCACTTTCAAGTCGAACTCACCTCTTCTCAGTTTTGCCTCACGAGGCTGAGTGTACTCCGTTTCAGCCCTCATACCAGAATTAAATTCCTTGGCAGAATCCGGAAATGAACCCGGACCTCCGACAGCGAAGAATGCTACCCGCTACTCTACGAGATGGTAATCATGAAATTTCCATGAGTGTGCACACAGGACACAGTATAACACTGCGTCACATGGTTTGATGCTCTCTTGATTTTGATTACTCTCCTATTTTGAAAACCCTCTCAACCCGATACTCACTCTCATACCATGCTCGTGAGGTATATTAACGAGTTATGTATGCCTTGCTGTAGCAAGCACGTAATATTACTCTACGAGGAATTAAAAAAATCAATTCAAATATACTTTCCCGAAAATGTACACAAACGTGTGTTTCCCTCGATCCTGCCTCAGAATATGCGATATTTTAGCCTTTTATCATTTACTGGGAGGGCCATAAGTATGGCACCGTGCATATTATTATTGATACATGAATTGCAGCCAATGGCCATAAGCTGGGCATTTTTGATAGAACGCCCGAGGGCTCCCAACAAGTTCAATTTCAAGTAGTTCCCACTTTGGCTACCAGATGCTACTGTCACCAACACTAGCGGCGAACGTTGGAACTTGATAGAGCGTTTCCTAACCAGTTAGATATATCAAAAAAGAGTACAAACTACTTGAAATTGATCGTCTGCAGTCCTTACCAGAATTACAGATACTGTAACACACTCTAATACAGCCATCACAATAACACCAGTTATCAGACAGATTCTGCACTCTCCCAAGGTACACGGGACTACATGACCGTGTTGTCGCAGCCCCTAAACTGTGGAACCAACCACCCAACCAACCATCCAATCAAAACATGGCGGCCAAGCGAAGTTGAATTATTTAAATAGATCTTTCTTGGGATTTAACCATCCGAGCACAGTGAAACATGGTACAGCAAATGTTTTATACACATTGTAATGTACTGATATCTAATTTTCTTCAATTGTTTACATAAGCTAACCTCAAGATGGTGGCTGTGCGAAATTTTAAAATCAAGTTTTTTATTTCTTGTGTCTAAATCATGAGATCGAAATGAACGTTTGAATATTGAACCTACGCACACAATAATCTTCATCTAATGGTACACAACTCTGTGACCTACTTATATAACAATCCAACAAAGCGACCATCCGAAATATTTAGACGGTTCTTAATATTTCCGAATCTATTACAGCTATCAAACTGAAATTGTATGTGTTGATAGAGGTTTGAACCTGCCATCTTGAGCATAGCAGTTCAGCATGCTACCGACTACGCCACCGAAGCCGTCTACATATGATTAATGTGATGATTATTGGAACATGAACAATTACACATCTTGCGTACCTTGTGCCACTGACTGTCAAATGAGAGAGTTGTGGCAACATTGCACAATTGATAGGAGAGAAAATGACAAATATACACACAATCCACCACATGTTATGCTGTGGGCCTGTGTGCAGTTAGGCTATATTTTTTCTTGAATGGCCAGTTAATGGAACAACGTATCTGGAGATAATGCTTAATTGGTTTATACCCTAACTGCGATGTTATGGATCATGTATGGTAGCAACAGGATGATGCTCCATCTCATTTCGGTTTTAACTGATCGTGATATACTAACGGCAGCGTGAGCTTCCCAGGAAATGGATTTGTCGTGGATCTCCAACATCAGTCACTATTACCATGGTACAGTGTTGCCAAATATTGAAATGGGAAAGAACTAAACCCTGCGCTTTAAAACACCAGAAAAGCACCAGCTGGACTCTATGATTCAAAACACTAGAAAAACACCAAAAATGATAAATATATAAAACGGCTTTTTACTTACATTTCTTTAATTAAAAATCGTCTTCTTCACTTGCGGAGCCTGCTACCGCTATTACATCTTTAGAACAGGAAGGTGTAGTACTGCTGTAGCTCTGCATACTTCCAATTTTGGCCACTATAATATCCTTCGGAAGTTCGTAGTCGTG
Source organism: Meconema thalassinum (assembly GCA_946902985.2). Classification (NCBI taxonomy): domain Eukaryota; kingdom Metazoa; phylum Arthropoda; class Insecta; order Orthoptera; family Tettigoniidae; genus Meconema; species Meconema thalassinum. The sequence continues at coordinate 225,391,049 of OX336391.1, forward strand.
ATAGCATTTTCCCTCTGTTTTTAGACCAAATCGCACACACAGAATGGAATGCAATTTTTGAACTTTCAATCGATTTCTTTGCTTTGTTTTCACCAATTAAACTTGGCTAAACACTCTCTCCCTACATCTGCATTAGAGTGAGGGAGCGAAAGTACATAAACTGTCTTAGCATGAAACTGGAAAATCCCCTGGGAGCTGGGAATAAAATAGATGATAGGTGGATTCTTTGTACAAGTGCACTTGCACTGAGCCCTGCACGTTGCGCTTACTTAGCACTTATTGCACGAGAATGAGAATTTCAGGGACTTAGCCTGCTGGAGTGTTGACCTTGACACGTGTAAGGCTGAACATTGCCTATCTTAATTGATTAGCTTTATTAGCCTACTTTTCACATTTTGCAAAAATGAGGAAAAAGTAGTCTTATGAGATCGATCCGGGAAAATGTCTGTCTGTCTGTCTGTCTGTGTGTGTGTGTGTGTGTGTGTGCCCCCCCCTATCAACTCCTAAACGGCTACAGCAATCGAAACCAAATTTGGTATGAGTAAAGATCTATAACGGGACATCTCAACGTCATACTTGAAAATGATGTCAGTGCTACCTACTGCTGAAAAATCATAATTGAAATTTCAGCTCCATGTTGGATATCTTGGAATATATACATGGGGACTATTCCAAAATTGGCACATATATAGATAATAATACTTCAGTTTAATTTTCAGGAAGCCATACATAACAGTGTTGCCAAAATGATTCTAAGCCTACAGATAGGTCCAATGTTTAAATGCATATAACTCCTAGACTATCAATTGGATTTCAACCAAATTTCGTATGTACTAAGTGTACATAAACTGATATGACTGAGCGTATTCTTAAGAGCCACCAGGGCTGCCAACTGTCAATAAATGCTGCTCTATTTTTATCCAAATACCAATATATCAGAAAGTATGCGAGCCAACAGCCTTAACCTTCGCACAGTTATATTGCCTGACATTCTAGATTAATTTGGAGCAACTAATGTATGTCAGTGCTACCAACATGATTCTAAGCCTGCTAATAGGACCAATTTTTAAGTACATATTACTTGTGTACTATCAATTGGAATTCAGCCAAATTTCGTATGTGCTATGTGTACCATAACATATATGACTATGCGTATTGTTAAGAGCAATCAGGGCTGCCAACTGTTAATAAATGCTGTTTATAATTTTACCCTAATATCAATATAGGCTATCAGAAAGTATGCAAGCCAACAGCTCTAAACTTGGCGCACGTATAGTACCTGCCATTCTAGATTAATTTGGAGCAACTAATGTACGTCAGTGCTACCAACATCATTCTAAGCCTGCTGATAGGTCCAATTTTAAAATACGAGTAAGTACTATACTAACAAATGGATTTCATCCAAAATTGGCACAACAATAGATGATAATATTTCAAATTATTTCTGACCAACACATGCATGACATTGTTGCCAACATCATTTTACGCACGCTGCATTAAGTCCAATGTTTAACTGCATGTAAAATGCTATCCATTGGACTTCAACCAAATGTTGTATTCTGTACCTTAAGAGATGGAACTAAGAATATATTCAGTCATCAGGGCTGCCAACTGTAGTGCTCTATCAGGCTACATAATGCCAGGTATATTTCGAACTAATTAGAAATTTCTATATTACCAACTTTATTTCGTCATTTTTCTAGATAGCCTAGGTCCATATAGATTAATCATTGGCATGAATCTTAAATTTTAAGAAAAGTAGGCTCTTTAGTTCGTCACGGAACTTCTTGTTAAAACTATTACATGACTTCCAGAATTTACTTATTTGTCATAGGTGACAATTTCATGGAAGAACCCGCTAAGCACCAGACTTGGCACTAGTTTTATTGAAATAACACCAGTATTTTGCTATGGCGCTATTAGAACATTTCTGGCACCAGACGAACTTTAGAAACACCGGATCGGGTGCTAGAAACACCAAATTGACAACACTGTCCATGGTCTACACAAAGTACCGACCTAACCTCACCGGACAACAGATTATTGGGGAACATCGAAGGTAAGGAGGTTGCATATCGCTATCATACTAACGATGAACTAAACGATGCAGCGAGGATCACTTTCGCAACATAACAGTGATATTACGTAACATGTCATGCAGGAACTGGCGACGTGTCCAACTCTGCAGAGACAACGGTGGTGATCATACAGATTCCTGCAGTGTGGTCCAACCCGCGGCCCTCGGGCCCTTGCCCTTCTTACTGCCCTTCACTCTTCGACAGTTATAATCCGTGGCGTGCCCACTTTAATTTTCACTTTCATTCAGTAATATTACGAAGGAACCAGGTGGGAAAGGAAGATCCCGAAAAATACGCCAGTTATCAGAATTGTCTTTCCACGAATATGTATGGCACGAGAAGCGCTCCCGCCTCCAGGCGACAACTGTTTGGCTGCCAGTGATTGGCTGCCGATAAGTTCGCGATCGTTCGTGTGCTGCGGCGGATTTCCGTATAATAGGGAGCGCAGGGCTGTTCGAATAGGTTATTTTTGACGCGAGAGGTTGTTCGAGAGATATAGTACCGGTACGACGAAATTTTGTTGTCATCGTTGTTGCGAGAGCGGTACCTAATATGGCGGGACTTAATAAACGGCGTGTTGAAGATGAGAAACTACAATTTCAGTCAAAGTGGCAGGAAAGTTACTTTTTTGTTGAACATAATGGAAAACCACAGTGTGTTATCTGTTCTCAAGCCTTAGGTATTTCGAATGAGTATAACGCGAATACACACTATACCAGCTTGCATAAATCAAAATACGATCAATACCAGGGAAGTGCCAGAAGTTGTGTTGAATGATTTGAAGCTAAAACTAACAAGACAGAAGAATATATTTCAGCAACCATCAAACACTGCCGGCTTAAAGGCACCTTATGAGGTATGTTTAGAGCTAGCTAAAGGTGAAAAGTATTTCAGGGATGGAGAACTCATTAGGAGATGTTCTGAAAAATGGCATCTTCATTTGGAGATAATAGGATGGCTAAACATTTTGGAACAGTTTCTTTCTCTCATCAGACAGTTAGTAGAAGAATTAATGATATGGGCTGGTGAAGTTTCAGGTTCTCTCAAGAGCATTTTGAAAAATGTGAATTTTACTCTCTAGCTCCAGATAAGAGCACGGATATAGCTGACGTCGGCCAGCTCCTTATCTTTGTCAGAACAATAAACGAAGAATTCGAAATTCATGAAGAACTGTTGGAATTCTTGCTTTTTTTTTTCAAAAAATAAAACATTGGGCATGAGTATCAAGATAAACTGGACGAAATCCAGTTTTTAAATAACCTTGCTTTTCTGACAGATTTAACATCCCATCTAAATGCTTTAAACCTGAAACTACAAGGCAGAAAACAAAATATCTCCCAGATTAATGGACATATTGAGGGCTTCCGCAAAAAAATTGATGTAATGCAAATTGTATTGTAGGCAAATATTATGGCACACTTCCCATCTTGTCAGCAATTGAAGGAAGAAAAAAGTGTCATAAATTTCAGTATGTTTCATGAAATAATAATAGATTTCAAGAAAGAGTTCCAGAACAGATTCCAGGATTTTGACTCCCTAAAACCAAACCTTGCACTGTTCAACAACCCCATGGATATTGAAGTGAATGAGGTGCCCTGCGACCTTCAAATGGAAATTTGTGATCTTCAGGCAGACCCATTCTACCAGACTAAAAAGTGTGATGTCCCTGAACATTTCCGGAAACTGATTTCTAAAGAACGTTTTCCTAAACTGCTTGAATTCTCTCTGTAAGCTTTATCGCTGTTTGGCAATACGTATGAGTGCGAAAGTGCTTTTTCTGCTCTCAAACAAATTAAATCAAAAACGAGAAATCAAATTGAAAGTGCTTCACTGGAATCGAGTCTGAGACTGTGCCTTACTGAACTTACAGTGGACATTGATACACTTGTATGAGCGTGATGGCGCAGTGGCTTAGTTGCTCGTCTTTCACCCGGACGGCCGAGGTTCGAATCCCGGTGACAGCGGGGTGGAATTTTCACCTGGGAAATCAAGTGGAGTCCGGCGTTAAATCCCCAGCCAAAACCAAAATGAGCATGTTTGGCTCCGGCGACCCCAATTAATTGGGAAAAGCCTAAGAAAGTTTATTGATACACTTGAATCAGGAAAGCAGTGCCAATCATCACATTGATTCCTCGACTGTAAAATATAGTGGTAGGCAATATTAAACTAGTAATATTAAACTTTTTTTTTAGTAAAATATGTATTAAGTTTTCTTTCTGGAATATCTCTGGCACTCACATTCCTATACTAAAGTTTGATTGGCCCACGGGTAACTAAAGGTTGGACCACCCTGCGGCTTAAGGGAACCTCGTAGTGTAGATTGGCCAACTTAGGCTAAAAGCTTCATTCTTAGGTAACCATGACACCTAGAAACTTCAAAGTGCACAGTTAGTTTATTAACATCATTCATAGCCAGGCACGGATTCAAGGGGGGGGGGGGGGTCACGGGGTCGAGCCCCCCCCCCCCCCCAAACGGAGACCAAATTTTTTTGCAAACTCAGAAAAAGAAAACACAATAACCAGACAAATAAAACTTAACGAATTTTAACTGAAAAAAGTCTTTTTCATTTTATTCAATACTGAAAATAGGCTATCTTTATTGCAATTATTATGTTATGTTACAAGTGTACATATTTACAACTTCATACCTGTTATATAAAAACGATTATTTATATAACAAAATCAACTCGTCTATTTTGTTTAGCAAACCTTGTGATTACCGAATCGATGTTTATAGATAGGGCTACCATAAAATTTTTAGGTCAAATCCGGACGTCGGATCTTCCGGGAGGTCTGGGGGGTATGGACGAACAAAATGAAATGAACTGAACTTGATTTTATAGGTTTACAATCCCTTTACAATTACATAACATGATTACATAAGAATATACAAAAACATCAATCAGTGTTCATCATATATCATACTGATCCCTTGAACAATTTTTTCTCGTCTTAGATTAATCTGTGCTGGGTCCAGGGGCAGGTTCCTCAATTTTCCTTGCATCGTATTTTTCATTAGAGCTGACTTTCTTCAGAAATGGCTTGTTATTTTTTATTTGGTCGTGGAACTTTGAGCATGTCATATCACTATTTGCCTTGATAACTAGCAGGTCCCTGACAACTGCAAGAGATGATCGTCCTCGTTCAGCTGTCCATATTGCTCCCACCATTGAAAAAATTCGCTCAGCTGGAGCTGAAGTTCCAGGCAGACATATGGCGAATTCTACAAGTTTGTAAATATTCGCAAAGGACACATTGCTCTTGGAAAATACTTCAAACAATTGTCTCCACTTTTCATGAGTTTTAGGGGTTTCTCCTTTTGGCAGGGCGTCCCACTCGGGTCTCAGATTCTTCAAAACTTGAATAAGTGCCGAACGTTCATCAAATAGCTCATCCACATTTATTGAATCTGGTATATCACTGACTACTGTCAGAGCACTGTCTTCCATTTCATCCCAAGAAGGGACATGTTGTAGTGTCAACCACTTGAAGTGCTTAGCTTTGTCAAAGCTGCTTTCCCAAAGTTTCAAGTAGCTAATGCCAGCTTGATAAAAACCTTCGGCACATTTTAAAAACTCTTCTTCCTTGCTGTCATTAATAGCTTCTTCAGTTTTCAATTTCCTTAGTAATTGTTTAGCAGCAAATGGTATGTAATTGTCAGCCTTCCTTTCTTCCATTTTCTCAAGTAATTGTTCATATACTTGCGCCGCTTCTGTAGCTGATATTTGATCAGACTCGACTTTCAATATTGATAGTTGAAACATTTGCAGACATCCGTGAACAAATGTTAAAAGCAGTTCATTGACTGGGTCTTCAAAAAATGATTGAATTGTTGCAGGGCAGTTGTTAAGTGATGCGAAATATGCTTTCAAGGGCTCAAACAAAACCAATATTCTTTCTACTGCTGGCATCAAGCTTAAAAATCTCGTATTGCCGTGGGAAAGGATCCTTTTGTACTCTACTTCTACAGATTCACAAAATTCTTTCAATGCAGTCACTCTGACAGTATATTGGAAGAAGTATTTGTACACTTTCACAACGATTGCCTCGGCGTCCACATGTAGAGCATCACAGGCATGCTGCACTGCGTTATGCAGAATGTGCGCCGAACAGCCAATGCCAAGAATTGGCCTCGAGAGGGCATTTTGAAGTTTTCGAAATACATTTCCTTGGCCCTGCCTTTTAACACCACCAAAGTTGGTATTGGTGTTGTCAGCGCATAGGCATACGACATTGGAGTCAATAGAGAAATTTTGATGCATTTTAAAACATGTTCTACTAAGATATCAGAGGTTTCACCTGGAAGTTCATCAAAAAATAACAGCTTCACGTTAACACCTTCATTTTGGTTAAAATAACGAACACAAACAGGAGTCAATTTAACCTCTTTTCTGTTTGAACTGTCAATTGTTAGTGTAATGAAATTTGCATCCTTCAGATCTTTGAGAAGTTTGTCAAATATGTAAGGGGATATTACATTTACAATGATGGCTTCGGTCTTAGTACGAGCTCCCGAGAATTTCGGTTCAAAAAGCTTTTTAATCAGTTTGGCATTGCAATCAGACGTTTTGAAACTAAGTCCATGCATTGCAGTATGGTAGGCAAAAGTAACTTCTTTTGCTGAACATTGCAGCTCAGCATCAGTGGCATCAGTATTTAAAAAAAATGTTTTAATACTTGCCGAGGACGCTGCTTGATTCGACTTCTTATGTCTTTCAGTCTGCAAATGATTTTCTATATCATAGCGTCCACGATGTTCCACCGAAAATTCTTAATTGCACACCGTACACCTCACGCCATCATTGCTATTTTGGGACTGTCTCAGAAACTTATATTCTTCTTTAAGTTTGTCGTTAAAAACACACTTACGCTTCGGAATTTTCCCAATTTATAACACTACTTTGTTGTTATGTACTTAAAAACTACTGATACTGAAAACTAATAGCACAAAACGTCTAGAAATGGACGCAGTCCAGCAAACAAAATAGAAGCACTAAACTGACTGAACGCACTCCTTCCAAATAAAATGGCGACAGGAGCGGCACACAGAACAGGTGCAGCCGCCTGAGCAGTCCTGGTGCTCAATGTGACCAACCTATATGCGGTGTGAAGTAAAATTTCCCCAAATATTTGCCACGTATTCGGTTTCCGGACAATTTTTAAATCCGGACGCCAAACCGGACACATGTTTAAAATCCGGACTGTCCGGACGAAATCCGGACGGATGGTAACCCTATTTATAGAGATGTCACGATGAATGTGCAGCATTGCACGGATAGGAATTTGGGGCTTTTTTCGCACCAAAAAATTATGCCGACGTCCAAACTGCAAGCTTGGTTGGAAATTTAAGCTGTGATGTTCTCCCTTTGTCGGTACCAACTCGACTTGCCGAAACTGTAACGTACCTTGATACTTTTCTCGAAACTCGATGTAAAAGTAGCAAAACACGCCGTTGCAATTTGTACGAATATTTTTGTTGCGCTAAACGCATCAAATTTCTATCCATGTAGCTTGCAAAAAAATTGGTCTGGTTTTGTACGTTTGGTTATTTTGTGAATGCGTTTTTAGTGATACCATTTTTCTTAACAATTTCGATTCTCTGACCCCCCCCCCACGTCTATTCATAGCTGACCAGCTTGCCACGGTGGGTCAGCGGTTATCGTCTTGGATTATCAACCCAAGCATGCAGGCTCGCTCCTCGCTCCTGGCCGTGGTAAGTGATTTTTGAAAGGTGACAAAAATCACGGTACGCGTGTCATAAGTTGTTAAAACACCATTTGAAACCAGTAAGCCGTGTTAATAATGGTAAAATTATTAATCTCGGTTTTTCCGCAAAAACAAAAAGTTCCTCCCTTCTCTACTAGAAAGCGCTACAGTATCAAGGAGCTTAGATATCTACCCTCTTTGAATTTCATAGCCTTCCAAGGAGCGATAAAATTCCACATGCAAGCTGCCCTGTGGGTGTCAATTAATAAAGCTCGCAACCGGCACCCGAGGCCATACGATATTATTATTATTATAGCTGACTGTTACTAAAGTATTATAAACGTTTATAACACAATCCAATAATTATGGATATTTGAAGAAATTCCAAATATTCTGAAACTTTTAAAAGCTTCTGATCAAGTACGGGTAAACCCTCCCTTTTACTGTAGACAGTTTGATGAAAGCTATAGTTTGTAATCTTATGTTAATGGTAAAGCTTGTAACTTGTAAAACAAACCTATTGTTGGTATACAGTTCACGTGATTTAAAATTTTATGTATATTTGAATTGAATTTATCAATTTTGAAGCCATTATTACAGGCTCTTTTTTAATTTTAATTATTTAATTTGTACTCAGATTAATAATGTAGTTCACAACTTGTAACTCATTAGCGCCTATAAGTATGCAAAATATCATTTTGATCTGACTCATAGTTCCCGAGATAAAGGTACCGGTACATAACTTGGAACATTTCATGTCGTCAGAAATATTTCTTAAATGTCCATAATTCTGAAATATATCATAAATTTCTATAATATTTTAATAGCACGCAGCCAAGAATGTCATTGACAAACTGTGAAAATTTTAAGTTTCCCTAAGAACGAAGCTTTTATTAAGAATTTGCATTGTTGACTAAACTACACTACCACGTTCCCTTAAATCACTAAGAACGTAGTTCGTCAATCGTTATGCCTCTGAAAATATTTAGGGACAAAATTAATTATGGTCCACCCTTTATATAAATAAAATTGTACTTTCCTAAGTTTTGTATTTTTGGGGAATGTCTCGCTCTTGCTGGTGCAAAAGGGTATACGTTAAAAGAATACCAAAACAAAGTTATTACTACTAATGGACCCGTGCGAGAACTATCGCATAATGGGTTATGTGCGCCCCATATGTACAGACTACCCTCCCAGCCTAGAGCTCTGCGGACTGTACGCGACACAGTTCTGCCAGGAGCTATCGACTCGTATATTTGTTTAAAAGCACGTTATAAACAAATACATATATTTCCGTTGACTTTTCAAGAAATGTAAGATTTTTCCTGTACTATTGAGATGATTTGGAAGATTTTGGTATAAACCACACCTTCTATCTCCTTCTGGTTTATGAGCTTTAGTTTTGTGAAACATACACTTTAGCGTATTATATAATAAGATTCCCAACCAAACAATTGCATAATCTCAGTTTTGGTATCTTTTGACTTATACCCTTTAGCCCTAACGAGAGATTTTATCCGTTTCAAATCTCGCCAAGACTGTCTGTCTGTTTCACCACCATAACAGAGATGGGGCTGTGACAATGCGGTCATGTAGCCCCGTGTACTTTGGGTGTGTGTAGAATCTGTCTGATAAACGGTGTTAATTGTGATGGCTGCATTAGTGTTTGTTATCTAACATTCAAATAAGGACGGCAGACTGTCACTTTCAAGTTGTTCTTACTTTTGATACCAAATGCTACCGTCAACGACACCTGGCTGTTCCCTTAGCTACTATATACCACCGCAACTGGCACCTGGTGATGAACATTGGAACTTAATAGAGCGTTTATCAAATCTAACCTACAAATTTAGATTCACATAATTGTAGTTAGTGGAAGGTTCTTTTACATGGAATAAATCTATGACATGGGCCCATGGGCTTTACTTCGTCTCCGAAGGAAGGCGTACTGAGGGATTTTTAATGCTCTTAAAAATTCCGACGACTACGGCTGGATTTGAACCCTCGATCTTGCGCATAGAAATTCAGCAGGCGTCCAACTACGCCGCCGAAGCCGCTGCATAACAGTGAAACAGCTAAATATATTTCAATCAATCTTCGTATTGTAGCCTATAGAGCAGTGATCCTCACTACGCGGCCCGCGGGCCGCATGCGGCCCTGGGAACGATTGTTTGTGACCCTCAAGACTGTTAGGGATAGGGATAAAAACATAAATTTAAGAATTATGAAAAAAATATTTTATGAAAGAATTATACTATATTTTATAAATATATGTTATATTTATTTATTACGTGTATTGAAAATCTGTCGTTGTTTTTCTCTACTTAATTATTTATGTCTTTGAATCTACATTCAGTAAGCTGAAGTTCATAAAACGAGTACAGATCCATGTTAACGAGTGAAAACGTTGACAACATTTTGAGAATTTCAATTTTTTCCCAACCTGCTAACATAGATGCCATATTAGAGATCTGTGAAAGATTTCACCCATCGACTTCAAAGAATTAAAAATTCAAGTATTCCTGAGTTAAGTAAAAGAAATTTCCCTGCTTTTTACATGGATAACAGTTTATTTTATTGATGTCATACATTTATATTATAATCATATTGTTTGTACGTTATTTAACGCCACTTCATAGTGTAGTATTGCAATAAGAAAAATATATTCTGTAATTAACCTAAATTTTACAGTTTGTACTTGTGGCCCTGAGGAAAAAATGATACGAACTATTTGGCTCTCTAAGAAATCCTAGTGAGGACCCCTGCTATAGAGTCTACAGAAGAGACGCTACAAATGATCTTTCTGCATTGGGAGATTATTTTCGAAAATGGAGACTTCAGTCAAGCACAATTAAGACCGAAGTTGCTTGATTCCACCTGAACAATAAAATGGCATCAAGGGAACTTACAGTTTACTTCAATAACATCCACCTTTGCCATAACAGACATCCCATGTATTTGGGTATAACACTGGATAGAACATTGTCATTCAAAGAGCACCTACGAATGACTTCTGCCAAAATGAAGACAAGAAACAACATCTTGCGGAAATTATGTGACACCACTTGGGGTGCCAATGCAACTACTCTCCCTTGCTCAGCTGTAGGTTTTCTTTATTCTGTTGCTGAGTATTGTGCTCCGGTGTGGATAAATAGTCCACATGTAAGATTAATAGATGTATAATTGAATAACACCATGCGCATGATAACAGGAACAATTATGTCAACTCCTACACAATGGCTTCCTATTCTCAGCCACATCCCACCACCTCATTTGCGGCGATGCAACATTTTGATAAGAGAATATAGAAAGATACAGACCAACAAACAACTATCAATCCATGGAGACATTCCTGATCTACATGTGAAACGATTACGTTCAAGACACCTACCTATCTGCACAGCGGAGAATCTTGCAACCAACAAATTCAACCTGACTGAGAGATGGTCTTCTGATTGGAATTCGTTTGCCCCTCCAGAGAGTTCAGCAAAGCCAAGCATAACTGAGAAGATGCCAGGGTTCACTCAGCCTAGAAATACCTGGTCAAAATAAAATAGAATCCGGGCCAATCACGGTGTATGCGAGGATCTCCTGTACAAGTGGAGTGAACGCTACATCATGTTGCGAGTGCGGTGCTGCAAGACAGACTGTTCGGCACCTAGTTCAAGAATGCCCACAAACATCTTACTGTGGTGAATTCAGCGACTTCTTCCTCGGGACACCACAGGCACTTCATTATCTCTCTAACCTTGATGTCAAATTATAAATAATTTTCATGTATGCCATACGATAAATAAATAAAAAAAATTACGAGCCTTACAGTAGTCGCATATGATGTGTAACATGTGACATCATGTCATCCCTTGTTAACAGTGAACACTGTTGGTCATTGAAATAACTACTTGTAAAACTGCAGTGCCAAATCCCGACCGGTTTTCAGCAAATATGATATTATGAATATTTTCACACAAAACAACGACAACTTGAAGATGATTTATTGTGGGAAGAATATCTTTAATGGGGCCTCCAAACCTTGAAGTAATTTTGTATGCGATATAGATTCCACATAGCCACATGGCCGACAGTACCTCGAGTTCTTACATTAAATAAGAATACAGCAAAAGTATGAAGATTTAATAAATCATAATTGTTTTCTGCAAATATGATATAATGAATATTTTCACACCAAAGAACGACAATTTGAAGATGATGTATTGTAGGAATATCTTTAATGAGGCATCCAAACCTTGAAGTAAACCATATGCGATCTACATTCCTCATAGCCACATGGCCGATAGTAACTTACGTCGTGGTATCAATCTCCGCCACCGCGCGCGCTCATTGTTTCCGTCCCATCCATTTCCGTTTCATTGTTTCCGTCCCATCCATTTCCGTTTCATTTTTCAAAATCACCCCCACAACTAATATACAGATACCGGTACCGAGTGGAAAGATGTTACACATCAAAAATTAATACCCATCCAAGAGCAGGATTTAAAAATCACTTAATAGCCTGAGGATTTACAGGATATACATTTCTAATCTCTCCGTTAATATCAGTCTAATCAAAGCCTTATGCTCCAAGAGTTATTGCTCATTTTCAAAGTTTTATAAATGTCTCCCATACGACTAATAATGACATCTTTCGATGTTTATCTTTTCTCGCCTGCTATACCGAAGGTTGCCGGCTCGAATCCTGGCGCAGTCAGTTGGCATTTGAGAGTGCGCAAATCCAAGGGAGCCGTGCCAGTAGAATTGCTGGAACGTTAAAGATGCCCTCCGGGGGAAAGATTCCGGGACCCCGGCGTCTCTAAAAGCCTCAGTAGTTGGTCTGTTTATTACGATACATAGGACAGGATTACTGACCTAGTTGCTGAAGCTTGCCGCCCCTGACGCACGCACTCCCACGCATCCTGCAGGGGTCTCCTCGCTCGTGCTCGAGTTCCGCTGGCCCGGGCACTTGACTTGTTTTAGAAATGATCTGTCACGATTAATCACTCGCAAGAGTGACGTCATGGCACTCGTCCCTATCTGCACACACAACATGCACTTCAGCGGACACGTGCTCTGAGAGTCACGATACTGGGGAACCCGATGTGGCTGATAGTAGCCAAGTAGTACTACAGAACCGGCTGTTATTTCATTTAGGGCCTGTGACTTCGTAGTTATGTAGCCCCGTGTACTTGGCTAGACGTGAGGAATTTGTGTGATGACCTGAGTTATTGTGATGGCTGTATTAGGGTGTGTGGTGATAGGATTGGGAAGAAGGTGGTCGTGGCCTTAAGTTAGGAACCATCCCAGCATTTGCCTGGAGTAGAAGTGCGGGAAACCACGGAAAACCACTTCGAAGATGGCTGAGGTGGAAATCGAACCCTCAGTTATGCCGCACGAGGCTGAGTGTACCCCGTTCCAGCCCTCACATCACAATTAACATTTCTAGGCAGAGCCGGGAATTGAACCAGAACCTCCCCGGCGAGAGCCAAGAACGCTAGCCGGTACATCACGAGATGGTTACAACTAACTAACTAACTAACTAACTACTAAGCAGACGTTGTCGTGTTGGAAGCCATCTTTCAGTGTTGCATTAGTAAATTAATTATAAATGCTTTTCAGTCGGTCAACATGATTGTACCCGAATTGCAATGGATGGTATTCCCTAAACGTGAAAGAATAATACATGGGATTAAATAATTTTAATCTTTTCCAGGTGTAGAGAATAACACCCATTGCGGTTGGTTGGTTCCTCAGTTTAGGGGCGGCGACAACGCGGTCATGTAGCCCCGTGTACTTTGGCTGTGTGTGTAGAATCTTTCTGATAACCGGTGTTAATTGTGATGGCTGTATTAGTTTATGTTATCTGTTTTAATTCAAGTGAGGACTGCAGACAATAATTTTCAAGTAGTTCCTACTTTTGCTACCAAATGCTACCGTCCACGACACCTAGCTTGCATACTTGGCTTCTAGATGGTATCGCAGTCAGTACCTGGCGGCAAACGTTGAAACTAATAGAGCATTATCAAACTAACCTACAAATTTTAGCTTGCAGTAACATTTGGACTAATACTAACCATTCGTTAATAAAACGATGCCCACTTAAATACCATAAGAATCGTTCACACCCGCCACACTCAACAATTACTGAAGAAATTCAGCTACAAACAAATGGCGGGGACACACATCCATGCACGTAAAGAAGTCAATTATTGGGTTAGTTGGTTCCTTAGTTTAGGCGCTGCGACAACGTGGTCATGTTGTGTGTAGAATTTGTCTGATAACCGGTGTTAATTGTGATGGCTGTATTAGTGTGTGTTATCTGTGATTCAGGTAGAAGGATTAAATATTTCAAGTAGTTCCGACTTTTGCTACCAAATGCTACCGTCCACGACACCTAGCTGTAGACGTTGGAACTAATAGGCTATAGCGTTATCAATTCTAACCTACAAATTTTGGCTCCACACAAGTGGAGTTAGTGGAAGGTTCTTTTTCATGCCATAAACCTATGACATGGGACCGCCGGTTTTACTTCCCCTCCGAAGGAAGGCATACTGGGGTATTTTAACGCTCTTTAAAAATCCGACGACTTCGGCCGGGTTTGAACCAGCGACCTTGGGCATAGAAGCTCAGCATGCAACCAACTACGCTACCGAAGCCACCTAATGAACCCAACAGTGTTAGGCTGACTGGTGTCGAACGTGGATCTCTGAGATAGATGAGCTCAGAATAGAGATTCCAGCAAGGAACGAACACAAGATCCTTTGAGGGAGTTTAAGCTATAAAAACCCCTAGAGAAAATACATATTAAATCACTGTTGTGATATGAACTAATTCTGACATTATTTGTTAATATAATGCAGGGAATAATAGCAGAATACTGCATTATTGGGCTATATGGTGTATACAATCCTGGACTGAGTGCAGAAAGTTGGAGCGTTTGACAGTTGTTAAATGACTCTAGAATGTAGGCGTGGTTTCTTGGAGCCGTGTCACTCACTGTGACCTACTTATGCCGTCTGGAGCAGTTCAGGAGGGTAATATATGGTCAAGTTATTCCCCGTTACAGAATAGAGGGGCCAGGGGGATGAGGAGATACCAGTGTAATTTAATGATTACTCGTGATTGGAGTAACTCAGAGACATGAGGATTGCACCTATGAGAATGTATAGCCGGGAGGCTAATTATCAAGCCATTAAACATTGAAATGGAGGCAGATTTAATGGAACGCGCACTAACACAGTAGAACTGAGGTTAGCGACAAGATCTGACCATGTCTTCGGGGATTTACCAATGACGCCGCGTGGGGAAGCGCTGGCAAAGGCAATTAATATTAATTAATTGGCCGATCGATCCTCGAGCACGCAGACAGATCCGTGATCAGCGAGGAAAAATGAACCATATAAATGTTATTTCAAGACCAGAATCATACTGAGAGAGAAGATGACGCTGCAGGGAAATTTTCGGTCTACTTTTTCTCTCCAAATGGATATAAGGGCTGCAGGAAGGACAGTCGCAGTCAGTTGAACCATACTTGAGCGCAGAGAGCACGTCACCCGAGCTCAGAAAGGGGGCGCGCGGACTTTAACAGTTTAAGTGCAGCAACATAATAATCATGCATTAAGGCATGAATTAATAACGATTAATGTAGTCAGTTGAACCGCAGTCTAGTGCGAAGTGCACGTTACCGAGTTCAGAGAAGGGACGCTCGGACTTCAACATGAAGAGCCATGCAGTAAGGCATTTATTAATCACAATTATTAAGGACAGTCGTGCCATACGTTTATAGTCGGCATTACGAGGGACTACTATCGAGCACGCAGGAAATGTACCGTGTGATATACAAGGTAGGACAATTGAAGGGGGTAATTGCCCAAGTACAATGTATAATGGATGAGCGCAGTATGTAAACTAGTGGTTAGACATATGATAGGATGTCGGATTGCGCAGATATAAACTTTGGTATGCGATTGGTGAAATTGCGCAGGAATACCACTGTAATTAATGCTTAGGACGATGTGCAAGCATATTTATGCGATATCAGGAAATTTATCTAAGGATAGAAATTGATAGACAGATTGGGGGACAGCTAGGAATCCTTAGGCAGAGAATCGAGACTTTCAGACGAGACGCGGGAGAGAAATGGAGGAGAGATCTTCAACGCCTGCATTTCTGATATTCTGCAAGGAAAGGTCAACCAGTAAGAAATGTACATAGTGATCGTGTGATTGTAGTGATGATCATTTAAATATATATAAAATTAATAGTGTAATAAGTGATATAACGTGTTGTGTGAATAAGGAAGCAACAGCTTCAACATGGAAAAGCAAAGTGCCGTGTGTTTTGTAAGGCAAAAGTTATGTAAAATGTGTGTGGGAAGTGTAAGGATGCCTTGCTAATTTGCAAATGATGGCGGGCATTACTGGAGGAAATGCGTGGTTGGAGCCACCAGATTAACCAATGTGAGTACCCAAGAACCATGATTTTGTAGTACTTATGGTCCACTGTATGTTGAGTGATTTCAAAATTTATAGAATATGCCAATAAGAGTCAATTTTAGGAGGTAGAACCTCAAGACATTATGTTGTGTTGATTTTAATCAAGTTGAAATGTCTTTGTACATCATTGAGTGGAAAAATCGTTACCACTAATGAAAAAATGGCAATTCTGTTATATAGAAAGTTAACGTAACGAACACGGATGTTCGGTTATTGAAAAGGGTTACGTTGTGTCGGTTATGGTAATGTCGGTCAGTAATAATAATAATAATAATAATAATAAGAATAAATGAATGCACATCAGGGAAAAATGGTTGTAAGCAACATATATATGCCAATTGGAATATTTGTCTATCCAAGCGGTAATATTATACGTGAAGGGCTAAGCAAAGCAATTTAATAGCAGAGTATATTATGATAATGGAAATAAATATGCAAGAATCTAGGAAATGAAAGGGTTTAATAGAGAATTGAATTTGCAGCTTGTGAATAAGCTTGTAAGAGTAATTGATAGATTTATCTTACTAATTAAAGGACGGGATCATATCACCATGGTCACGGGAGCCAGGTAATCTATTCGACGTATGAAATCTCGTATAGCCTAGGGCGTACAGAGACATTGTTATTTGCTAGAGTGTATTTAGTGATGTACCCTAACTCTGAGGATTGCTATGAAATGTTCCGGATTCGAATCCAGTGGTGTATGGGAGGATAACAATGGAAACCTCAGCATGAAACCTGATATCGACCGAGAACTAGCTATTGAATAAATTCAGCTCCTGGGAGTGAATTTTGGCGGCAGGGTGTGCCTGACCGTGTCATTTTATAAGATGCCGGCTAGCCAATTCGACCGGTGAATGATGAATCTCGTTCCTTCATATAATGTAAATGGACCTGTTGAGGCCAGTTATTAATATCCTAAGGTTAGGAATAATTGATTAAACAAGTCCATACCCTATCTTGCATACAGTTTAGTTAAATCATATGGGATGTGTAGGTCAGTGAGACTTACTATTGTATTTAAATCCACAAGTTACTGCTTGGAGATAAAGAGAGAGGGAATATAGGAAGGGACGGAGCACGTGTTGTGTTACCGCCCGACTCAGTCCCATTGTTTACAAGAAGAACCGAGGGAGAGATGTTAAACGACCCTTGGAACTTGACATTTAGAGTGGGAAGACTTTGAAACCCTGTTTGTAATAAAAGAATCATTGTTGTATTGTATAATGAATTTGTGTGGTTTGAAACACATTGATAATTAAGGATCGTTTTGATAACTTAATACTTGGCAAACTTATGAGTTGTTGAAAGTTGCATATTTATACTGACATTGTCACTTCGTTCCGAAGGCGGACACTAGAGGCCATAGGCTATGCCCAAGCAAGGGTAGCATAATATACCATCCGACACAGCGGTAACGGAATCTTTGAAATTGAACTCACAACGGCATACAGTGGAACTGCAGAAAGGGAACTGCAGAAAGGGGTATAATTACAAGTAACAGTGGAGTTGCAAGTAAATATGATGTGCAACCCATAAATTGGTTAATGCATGGTAAAGCATTTTGGTGGGAAGAGAGATACAGAACACAATTGTACGCATAATGTAAATTAGGATGGGTTGAGAGTAAACAATTAAGATTGTGAAATTAAAGAGGTCACAATAGGTGACATAAGATTGTAAGTACAGTTTGTGTGTAATTTACCATTGCATCAGCGCACTTGAGAATGAATTTGATGTTAATATCATGGTAAATGAATGAATAATCATTTGGATTTGCTAGGATAAAGTGCGAATATTAGTGGATTGTAGGAATAATTTTGCATTGTTTTGTGTTATATTGTTGGGATTGTGTTTTTGTTTGTTTGAAGCCATGATTTAGAGCTTAATTAAAGTCTTTATAATAGAGTTGTGCTTTGTTATTGTAGAGTTGATACCTTTTAGTCTCAGATCAAAAATATGCAACTGCTCAGTGGGTGAACGGTACACGCCTGAGGACTGATGCTGGCTGGAGGCAGAAGCATGATTTCCATGGAAATTACTCACATGGATACACTAACACCCATTGCAATTTGAGTAAAAGTGTGTTGACCAACTGAAAGGCATTCAAATTGAACATACTATAGCAGATAACTAATATACTGTATTATTAAAATGTATACCTTAAGTCAATAAAATGTACTTTTAATTTTAGTGTACCGGTTTCGGCCACATTGTAACCTTCCTCAGCAGAAGTAGATAATACAAGTCGAGTTACAAGTCTTACACTTAAACAGTTTTCATAAATGTTGTTTTCAAAATTATTTCTAAAAAATACAAGTTATCTAAAAACTAACAAGTATTTCCACGAAGAACTAAATAGGCTATTTTCATATAATTTATCCTTAATTGCCTCTATCAACATACTAAATTTCAATTTGATTGCTGTAATAGATTCGTTGATATTGAGAATCGTCTAAATATTTCGGATGGTCACCATGTAGGATATATATATATATATTTAGGCCTTAGAGATATGTACTATTACATGAAGATTATTGTGTAGGTGTAGTATTCATACTTCAATCGCATGATTAGGACACAAGAAATAAAAACGAGATTTTAAAATTTCGCACACCCACCATCTTCTGGTTATGAAAACAATTTAAAAAGTTAGATGTCAGTGGATTAACATGTATATAAGCATTTACCGTACCAAGTTTCACTGCGTTCGCGTGGTTAAGTCGCGAGAAACGTCCATTTGAATATTCAAATTCTGCGACGCCGCCATGTTGGTTTCGTGCTCACCAGGTTATTGAAAGTCCCATAGGTGAACTTATGTTCATAGCCTTCATCAACATACACAATATCAGTTTAATTGCTCTCATAGATTAGAAAAAAATTAGAATCGTCAAAATAATTCGAATGGTCGCCATGTTGGATATTTATAATGTAGGCCATAGAGTTATGTACTATTAGATGAAGATTATTGTGTAGGTATAGTATTCAAACTTCCATCGCATGATTAAAACACAAACAAGTAGTTCCGTGAAGAACTATACAGCCTATTTTCATATATCCTACTTATGTTAACTGCCTCTATCAACATACACAATTTCTGTTTGATTGCTGTAATAGATTCGTAGATATTAAGAACCGACTAAATATTTCGGATGGTCGCCATGTTGGATTTTATATATGTAGGTCCTAGAGTTATGTACTGTTACATGCAGATTATTGTGAACGTGTAATATTCAAACTTCAATCGCATAATTAGGACACAAGAAAAAACAAGGAGATTTTAAAATTTTTCACAGCTGCCATCTTGAGGTTATGGAAACATTGAAATAAATCAGATGCCAGTGGATTAACATTCGTATAAGGATTTACTGTACCAAGTTTCACTGCACTCGGATGGTTAAATTGCGAGAAACGTCCATGTAAATATTTATAATTCGCGTCACCGCCATGTTGGATTTGTGATCACCAGGTTATTTAAAGTCCTATAGGTGAACTTAAGTTCATAGCCCCTATGAACATTAAAAAATGCAGTTTGATTGCTAAAATAGATTCGTAGATATTCAGTATCGTCTAAATATTTCGGATGGTCGCCATGTTGGATTGTTAAATGTATAGGCCATAGAGTCATGTACCATTAAAGGAAAATTATTGCCTAGGTTCATTATTCAAACTTTCACTTCGATCGCATGACTACATCACAAGAAATAAAAACTTAATTTTAAAATTCGCACTGCCGCCATCTTGAGGTTATGTAAACAATTGAACTAAATTAGATACCAGTGGATTACAATGTGTATAAATATTTCCTGTACCAGGTTTCAGTGCGCTTGGAACATTAAATCGCGAAAAGGTCTATTTAAAATTTTCAAATTCGCTTGGCCGCCATGTTCGTTTTGTAGTTAACCGGTTTTTGAAAGTCTTATAGATGGACTTCCAGTAGTGCCCTTTATCTCAGTACAAAATTTTAGGGAGATACCGCTAATAGTTTCAGAGATATAGAATGCCGGTGAAATATTTCGCACATCCGCCATCTTGTGATTATGTAAACAATTGAACGAAGTTAGATGTCGGTGCATTACAATGTATATAAACATATACTGTACCAAGTTTCATTGCGTTTGGTTGGTCAAATCACGAGAAACGTCTATTTAAATGTCGCAAATTCGCTTGGCCTCCATGTTGGTTTTGTAGTTACCAGGTTTTCAAAAGTCACATAAGTGAACTTATAGTAGTTCCCTCTATCACCATATATAATGTCAGGGTAATATCGGTAATAGTTTCGGAGATATTGAATGCTGGTGAAATATTTCGCACAGCCGCCATGTTGGATTGGTGAGTCGTAACAAAATTTGAAGGGCACGGTCGAGGTCGCCGGGAATAGTGCTATGAACTTTCCGAGTTTCATTGAAATCGCTCCTGTCGTTTAGATTTTATTAGGGGGACACACACACACGAATCACACACACACACACACGGACAAAGGTGATCTCATAAGCCTATTTTTTCAAAATTGAAAATAGGCTAAAAATAAAAACGAGATTTAAAAAATTCGCACAGCTGCCATCTTGTGATTAAGAAAACAATTGAAATAAATTAGATGGCAGTGCATTACAATGTGTATAAACATTTACTGGACCATATTTCACTGCGTTCAGATGGTTAAATCGCGAGAAAAGTTTATTAAAATATTTCAACTTTGCTTGGCCGCCACGTTCGTTTTGGACTTTATAGGTTTTTGAAAATTACATAGATGAACTTGTAGTAGTGTTTTTTTATCACGGTATAAAATTTCAGGGCGATATCAGTTTCGGAGATATATAATGCTGGTGAAATATTTCGCACAGCCGCCATCTTGAGGTTATGTAAACAATAGAACTAAATTAGATTCCAGTGCATTGCAATGTGCATAAACATTTGCTGTACCAAGTTTCATTGCGTTTGGATTTTTAAATCGCGAGAAAAGTCTATTTAAAAGTTTCAACTTCGCTTGGTCACCATGTTCGTTTCGTAGTTAACAGGTTTATTTGAGCCTCATATGTGGACTTTTACTAGTGCCCTTTATTACCGTACAAAACTTCAGGGTGATATCTGTAATAGTTTCGGAGATATAGAAAGCCAGTGAAAAATTTCGCACAGCCGCTATGCTGGATTGGTGAGAGGTAATAAAATTTGAGGGGCACGGTTGGGGTCGGCTGAAATAGTACTAGGACCTTACCGAGTTGCATTGAAATCGCTCCAACCGTTTTGAAGTAATTAGGGGGACACACGGACGCTCGCACTCACATACACACACACGGACAAAAAGTGATCTCATGAGGCTATTTTTACGTATATGAAAATATGCTGAAAATATGTCATAAACATCCGGGTCCTAGTAATGATATTCAACAAGTTCGGATTTGATTCTGAAAACTATCCGTAAATTTACTCCAAATATTATCCACAGACTAGCAGTAGTGCCCGGCTTCACCCGGTGGATTTATTTGTTTTGCAGAACTGGAGCGCTCAAGGATAAGGATCGGAATAAATGAAAGTAAATTTGAGAGCAACAGCGCTAATTGCAGCTGATAACCTCAGTATACCGCACCAACACCATCGCCCTTATACAGAGGCATACTATTGTCATGATGATAACTGTTTTAAGGGGCCTAAGAAATCTTTTTGCACTAATTACTCCCCGTGACTGCAATTTATAAGCAGCTCGCAATTCTGCACCAGAACATTAGGAGGGGCGAAGTGATGCAGCCCGCATTACATGGCAACAATAGACTTCGTTATTATTGAAGCCGTTCTGGAGCGCTTGTTCTTCTGACTTACTGAACAAAAAGCTATCTTTAAGGTTACCTGAGAGGTGTAGGCTAATGCGACATAGCCTAAACTATTCCTCTTGAATCAGGCTATCATATACAAAAAGAATTTTTCGAATCCGGCAGGTTGTTCCAGATATTAGCGCGTTTAAATACATAAACAAACACACAAACTCTTCAGCTTTATTATATTAGTATATATCCGCTATCCGCACAGCCATGTAAACTATATCCACAGGGCTAAAGATTATGCGGATATCTGCATCCACGCAGGGCTTTAGTCATAGGTCTGGCAATCCTAGAACTTCATGACTTTCAACGTCGAGTCTTGTAGCAAACGATATTTCTTGATTAATTACGCGCCTGTTTTGGGTGTAAGAAACCAACTTCTCTCTTGCCAACTACAGAAGAATGTACCTGAGAACATTTCTACATCAATCCCGCATAAACCATAAAATTCCAATAACGTTCATGATGGTCACAATTGCACGCAAAGAACACGTTATTGATTGTCTCAGTAGTCCGGCCCAATTTCTGTTCTTGGAACAGATGAGGGTAATGGTGTGTGGAAATACCTGTTAACGTGGCATTATACTTGGCTTTGTGGAGGGGACAAAAAACATGTTTTGATAAAAAGCTAGATTCCGTGAAAGCTAGTAACTAACTATATTCTTTGAAAAATACACAATGTCATGGAAGGGTTCACAAACATGAATGAACACTTTCCATGAATAATAAGTAGTACTAGTTCCGTAGAGAGCTAATCCATATTACATTTGTTGTTGTTTCTTTTTGAGGGGGATGGGCATCGTGGTCAGACATACGGGCGTATACATGGCAAAATAAGCTTGTAAACTTCTTTTAAGTATCTCTGCTGACGTCACTTCCTACTACTGTCTTCTCAGTTTTACCACAGGAGGCTGAGTTTACCCCATTCCAACCCTCAGACCAGAATTAAATTTGTTGGCATAACCAGGAATTAAACCAGGACCTCCGGGGCGACAGTCAAGAACGCTCGCCGCGACACAACGAGGTGGTCAAAATGAGAGCCGGTTAGTCAGTGCGAATGATCTGGCTTACTATTGCGATCTTAATACGGGTCGTTATTTTTCACTGAGAATTGAATGAAAATCCACAGCCTGCTTCCAGTCTCCGACCGGGTCAGGAATGGAATGAATGAAGCCCTCATCTAACGGCGAGGATTTGAACTGTGCCGGCAGCCGAGGCCTGACGCACTCCTCTGGGGCAATGATGAAATGAATGGCAGATGAAATGAAATGATAGTGGAGAGTGTTGCTGGAATGAAATTTTGACAGGGAAAACCGGAGAACCCGGAGAAAAACCTGTCTGCCTCCGTTTTGTCCAGCACAGATCTCACATGGAGTGACCGGGATTTGAACCATGGACCCAGCGGTGAGAGGCCGGCGTGCTGCCGCCTAAGCCACGGAGGATTTCACTGAGAATTACACATGAATATTTCGCCACCAGTCTGAGAGGTATTTATTATAAATGTGCACTAGGTACTCTACAGCAATTCGAATTTCTTCACCTTCCAACATCCAGCAGATCTGTAAATCTCGTTTATTTTCCATGGATTTCAGTGTATTTGTTAATGTGTGGCAAGCCTAATGATTTACACTGAACTTCGGAGCTTTCTAGAAATTCTTAATGACAACAAACAACAACGCAGGTTTCAATAAACAGTGTTGGGTAAGAATTGACATACGGGCGTATACATGATAACAGAAGCGTGTAAACTTCTTTGATGTATCTCTGCTGACGTCACTTCCTACTACTGTCACTGATTAAGGGAGGTCACATTTTGGTTCATACAAGACAATTAGAGGTTATCGAGCTAAGAAGTCCACTTTGAACTCGTAACTTTTAACGGGCTCCTATCTTTTATTATTTCCATATTTGTAAACCAGACGATTTTTCACGTTCCTTCACGTCAGAATCAAGAAACAAGATATATTAGTTGGGGTAAGAAGACTGTTTTGTTTGATGGGATCGTCATTCTAAGTCTTGCAACATTAAAATACATAGTACTTTTTTCGGGTGCTTAATGTCTTATCTATACTAAAATAATAAAACTGAAGAGTTTGTTTGTTTGTGTGTTTAAACGCGCTAATCTCTGGAACCACCAGTCGGATTCGAAAATTTCTTTTTGTATATGATAACCACATTTAAGAGGAATAGTTTAGGCTATGTATCATTAGGCTACACCTCTCAGGTTACCTTAAAGATTGATTTTCGTTCAGTAAGTCGAAAGAACAAGCGCTCCCGAAGAGCTTCAATAATACATGTCTATAGTTGCCTGGCAATGCGGGCTGCGCCACGTCGCCCCTACCAGTGTTCTGGTGCAGAATTGCGAGCTGCTTATAAATTGCAGTCACGGGGAATAATTAGTGCAAAAAGATTTCTTAGGCCTCTTAAAACAGTTATCATCATGGCAATAGTATGCCTCTGTTTAAGAGCGATGGTGTTGGTGCAGTGTACTGAGGGTATAAGCTGCAATAAGCGTTGGTGCTTTCCGATCCTTATCCTTGAGCGCTCCAGTTCTGTAGTAGTATTCATTATCATCCATAAAACAAATAAATCCACCGTGCGAAGCCGGGCACTACTGCTATTTAGGGCCGGTTTTACAATGTCCAGATAATGTGGCAGATAGCTATGTGACAGATATTTTATTCCCTCAGTCAACTGGCTGATAAGTTGCTGATGCGTTCTACAAACCTATTTTTTTTCTCTCAGATATCTATCCGAAACTAATCTGACACATTTAAGTGTCGCAGCAGAGGTTGGCAATGAAAAAGTTGAAGACGATGAGGCTTACTTGACAATTTGTATGTAACCAAAATCACGTACGAATATGGTACGATAGTTGTAATGACCAAGATAACTTAATTGGAATTCAAACATTTTGTTTGAAATAACTGTTCATTCATTGCTGTAAATTTGTGTAGGTTACCAAAATTTTAGGTGTGGTCTATAGCCTTGTGATAACAAAATATCAGTTGAATGTTGATAAAATTTCAGTCGTACTGTGCAGTAATATAATTTCGAGCTGTTGGTTCGTGAAAATGAAAATATTTCATAACAGTATTGATTCTTGAAGAATGAAATAAAATAAACGGAACATTTAAGACCTTAATTAGGGTCTATAATAGCGAAGTTTTAAAGTGAACACAAAATGCCGATTCATGGAAGGAATCCAGATGCACCTAACTATTCCAATAGTCCCATGTGATATGATTGAAATAAATAAGCCATTTATTTAAGAAGGATTTGTCAGCTGTGATTTAGTTCAAGATTTCAGATGGTGATAATTGTGGTTTTGGTGGTTGGAACTTCCGAGGTTATCTGCCCTTAGGGGAAAATTAGTTGTCCTGTACCATTGGTGTCTTAAGAATCCTGATGTTGCACTTGTAGGTGTCCTTCATTGGTATGCTTGACTATACCCTACCGGTACCGTACCACAAATTATTCTTGAATTGCCACTAGAAGCTCAAGTAGTAGACAAACAGAGAGAACAAAACTCATACTTACACCAAGAGTGTAGACCTAGGCTTGGTACCTTGAGTCTTGAAACAACCCTAAGTGCTTTAAAAAATTGTATTTTTAGTGCACACAGCTCTTTTTGACAATCCTAGGCAGGGTGATCATTAATTCCATCTTCCTCTGGCTTTGAACTTGGACTGAAATAATTTGGCCTTACACATGAATATATTTCAATGTTTGAATGAAACCAACTTTCTTTGGTGATCATTCCAAATATCTAATCTACATTCGATTCTGTAAGAACTACTCTTTGCATGTGTTTTGTACGTTCTTCAATTAATCCAGCAGCATAATTTCCACCCATTACTTCCTGTTATCAAACGAGTGATGAATTTCTCTCGGAGGACAGGTTAGGTCAGATATGGCTGGGTGTATATACTCAAACAAGAGCAGATCAATGTCTTGATATGTTGTTCCTATTAAAATGAAATGCATTTGGAATTATTTATTTTAAAGTCACATTCATGTGTTTGCTACATATTCATGACTATTTTAACAGTACCCTATTTTAATACTGGGGTGTCTGCAGTAGCCTAGTGAATTTTTTTAAAACTGTGGCTAGGATTGGGAAGGTGTCATTAAGATAGGAACCATCCCAACGTTACAACCCCACAAGCTTAGTATCCTATAAAGAGCTTTGTTAGTAAGCATCGATAACTTTAAGGAAGTACCTGCAGTGAGTCATGAATGTTACCTACAGTATGTAATGGGCGAGCCCACTAACCAAGCTTCACTGCAGTAGGATAGGCTAGGATTGGGAAGGAGTCATTAAGAGAGGAACCATCCCAGCGTTACAACCCCACAAGCTTAGTAGCCTATAAAGGGCTTTGTTAGTAAGCATCGATAACTTTAAGGAAGTACCTGCAGTAAGTCATGAATGTTACCTACAGTATGCAATGGGCGAGCCCACTAACCAAGCTTCACTGCAGTAGGATAGGCTAGGATTGGGAAGGAGTCATTAAGAGAGGAACCATCCCAGCGTTACAACACCACAAGCTTAGTAGCCTACAAAGGGCTTTGTTAGTAAGCAAGCATCGATAACTTTAAGGAAGTACCTGCAGTGAGTCATGAATGTTACCTACAGTATGTAATGGGCGAGCCTACTAACCAAGCTTCACTGCAGTAGGATAGGCTAGGATTGGGAAGGAGTCATTAAGAGAGGAACCATCCCAGCGTTACAACCCCACAAGCTTAGTAGCCTATAAAGGGCTTTGTTAGTAAGCATCGATAACTTTAAGGAAGTACCTGCAGTGAGTCATGAATGTTACCTACAGTATGTAATGGGCGAGCCCACTAACCAAGCTTTACTGCAGTAGGATAGGCTAGGATTGGGAAGGAGTCATTAAGAGAGGAACCATCCCAGCGTTACAACCCCACAAGCTTAGTAGCCTATAAAGGGCTTTGTTAGTAAGCATCGATAACTTTAAGGAAGTACCTGCAGTAAGTCATGAATGTTACCTAAAGTATGCAATGGGCGAGCCCACTAATCAAGCTTCACTGCAGTAGGATAGGCTGGGATTGGGAAGGAGTCATTAAGAGAGGAACCATCCCAGCGTTACAACCCCACAAGCTTAGTAGCCTATAAAGGGCTTTGTTAGTAAGCAAGCATCGATAACTTGAAGGAAGTACCTGCAGTGAGTCATGAATGTTACCTACAGTATGTAATGGGCGAGCCCACTAACCAAGCTTCACTGCAGTAGGATAGGCTAGGATTGGGAAGGAGTCATTAAGAGAGGAACCATCCCAGCGTTACAACCCCACAAGCTTAGTAGCCTATAAAGGGCTTTGTTAGTAAGCATCGATAACTTTAAGGAAGTACCTGCAGTAAGTCATGAATGTTACCTACAGTATGTAATGGGCGAGCCCACTAACCAAGCTTCACTGCAGTAGGATAGGCTAGGATTGGGAAGGAGTCATTAAGAGAGGAACCATCCCAGCGTTACAACCCCACAAGCTTAGTAGCCTATAAAGGGCTTTGTTGGTAAGCATCGATAACTTTAAGGAAGTACCTGCAGTAAGTCATGAATGTTACCTACAGTATGCAATGGGCGAGCCCACTAACCAAGCTTCACTGCAGTAGGATAGGCTAGGATTGGGCAGGAGTCATTAAGAGAGGAACCATCCCAGCGTTACAACCCCACAAGCTTAGTAGCTTATAAAGGGCTTTGTTAGTAAGCAAGCATCGATAACTTTAAGGAAGTACCTGCAGTGAGTCATGAATGTTACCTACAGTATGTAATGGGCGAGCCCACTAACCAAGCTTCACTGCAGTAGGATAGGCTAGGATAGGGAAGGAGTCATTAAGAGAGGAACCATCCCAGCGTTACAACCCCACAAGCTTAGTAGCCTATAAAGGGCTTTGTTAGTAAGCATCGATAACTTTAAGGAATTACCTGCAGTGAGTCATGAATGTTACCTACAGTATGCAATGGGCGAGCCAACTAACCAAGCTTCACTGCAGTAGGATAGGCTAGGATTGGGAAGGAGTCATTAAGAGAGGAACCATCCCAGCGTTACAACCCCACAAGCTTAGTAGCCTATAAAGGGCTTTGTTAGTAAGCATCGATAACTTTAAGGAAGTACCTGCAGTAAGTCATGAATATTACCTACAGTATGTAATGGGCGAGCCCACTAACCAAGCTTCACTGCAGTAGGATAGGCTAGGATTGGGAAGGAGTCATTAAGAGAGGAACCATCCCAGCGTTACAACCCCACAAGCTTAGGAGCCTATAAAGGGCTTTGTTAGTAAGCATCGATAACTTTAAGGAAGTACCTGCAGTAAGTCATGAATGTTACCTACAGTATGTAATGGGCGAGCCAACTAACCAAGCTTCACTGCAGTAGGTTAGGCTAGGATTGGGAAGGAGTCATTAAGAGAGGAACCATCCCAGCGTTACAACCCCACAAGCTTAGTAGCCTATAAAGGGCTTTGTTGGTAAGCATCGATAACTTTAAGGAAGTACCTGCAGTGAGTCATGAATGTTACCTACAGTATGTAATGGGCGAGCCAACTAACCAATTTATGGCACTTCAGTACCAGTGCATTAAGCAGCTGGTATTTTTAGCCTACTTTTCACATTTTGCAAAAATGAGGAAAAAGTAGACTTATGAGATCGGGCAAATGTGTGTCTGTCTGTCTGGCTGTGTGTGTGTCCCCCCCCCCCCCCTATCAACTCCTAAACGGCTGGAGCAATCGAAACAAAATTTGGTAGGGGTAGGCTAAAGATCTATACCTGAATATCTCACGGCCATATTTGAAAATGATGTCAGTGCTACCAACTGCTGAAAAATCGCAATTGCAATTTAAGCTCCATGTTGGATATCTTGGAAGGTATGAAAGGGAGCTATTTCAAAATTAACACACGTATCGATAAAAATATTGCAGTTTAATTTCCAGGAGGCCATACATGGCAGTGTTGCCAAAATGATTATAAGCCTGCTGATAGGTCCAAGTTTTAAATGCATATAACTTCTACACTATCGATTGGAATTCAACCAAATTTCGTATGTGCTATGTGTACATAAACAGATATGACTGAGCGTTTTCTTAAGAGCCTTCAGGGCTGCCAACTGTTAATAAATGCTCTCATTTTTTAACATCCAAATACCAATATATCAGAAAGTATGCAAGCCGACAGCTTTAAACTATGCACACGTATAGTACCTGACATTCTATATTAATTTGGAGTAACTTATATACGTCAGTGCTACCAACATGATTCTAAGCCTGCTGAGAGATCCAACTTTAAATACTGTACATGTAACTTCTATACTACCGTATCATTTGGATTTCAACCAAATTTCGTGTGTGCTATGTGTACCATAACAGATATGACCATGCCGATTCTAAAGAGTAACCAGGGCTGCCAACTGTTAATAAATGCTGTCTCTATTTTTGTTACCCGAATATCAATATATCAGAAAGTATGCAAGCCAATAGCTCTAAACTTTGCACACGTATAGTACCTGGCATTCTAGATTAATTTGGAGTAACTAATATAGGCCTACGCCAGTGCTGCCAACATGATTCTAAGCCTGCTAATAGGTCCAATTTTAAAATGCATGTAACTTCTACACTAACTAATGGATTTCATTCAAAATTGACACAACAATCGATCATATTATTTCAGATTATTTCTGACCAATACATGTATGACATTGTTGCCAACATGATTTTACGCGCGCTGTTAGATCCAATGTTTAACTGCATGTAACGTCCGTGCCATACATTGGACTGCAACCAAATTTTGTATTCTGTTCCTTAAGAGATGGAACTAGGAATATATTCAGTCACCAGGGCTGCCAACTGTAGTTCTCTATTAGGTTACATTATGCCAGGCATACAGTATTTCGAACTAATTAGAAATTTAGATATTACCAACTTAATTTCGTCATTATTCTAGATAGATCCATATAGATTTATCATTGGCATGAATTTTAAATTTTAAGAAAAGTAGGCTCTTTAGTTTGTCACGGAACTTCTTGTTTATAATGATTATGTACTGGAATTCAAGACACATACATTTCTCGTCTTGCACCATCAGAGAAAAGGAACTGCACTGTTTAACACAGCACTTACCCTGTTTGCACATTATTTCCTTCCCTTATCTCAAGACTGACTATTAACACTTCACTACAGTCCAGTGAAGTAACATAGGCCTACTTCGCTTTAAAATCTATGCATTCTATCACATATACAGTAGTATTTGCTGCTGACCACACAAGACCTGTTATTTTTGCATACCATTTTTGTTCAAAATACAGTATATAAAACCAAGTCTATTGCAATTTGGCCTGCTCTATTTTAATTTCATTTGTCTACAGTCTGGAAACTGCTCTACAGGGCAGATATTACATCTCTTAAAATTTGATTTGGCAATTCATACACCAACCATCACTCGACCAGGTATAGCCTATGTTGAGAAAGGAAGGATTTATGTCCACTGCACTTGTGCAGTAATAATTAAAAAAATCATTCTCCTTATTTTTTTCCTGTGGAACTGGACCAATTTTCAGACAACTAGTTTCACCCAAAAACCTGTGGCCTTACATTTTGCAGCTCGGTTAGATGAGCAGTATAGGGGACAGGCCTATGGTGAGACCAGTTGTCTATGGGTAAGATGAAGAAAATATACTGCCAAGTAAAGAAAATAAATTAGTTCATCAACAGTTTATGTTGTTCCTTGTCATTAGGTACCGTACCGTACTTATAATGAGAGGTAGGCCTACAACAAGGATAATAAAATCTCATATCAGGATTTCCTTCACTTTAGATGAGTGTTCCAGAAATATTTTTTTCTAGATGCTGGTGATAGTTTTAAATGGTGGAACCTTGAGGGGAGAGGGGTAATAACTCAGAAAAATACCTCTAGTTGAGAGGTAGGGGCAATCTGATTTTTATTCTTGCAGTATTTCAAAATAATTTTGCCATCTAAATTGATTGAAAAAGAACTAATTAACTAAAACCTGTAGCCTATAGCACAGCTAGGTTACGGTAATGATTAAATCCCAAGAAAGCTAAAAATCGTGATACAGGAAACTACAGTGAAAGATGAGATACCAGTAAATAAAGTACCAGGGAAGTACCAGCAAGATGAGTTCCTAGGAACAAATGAGATAGATGATGACACAATGATAACAGATTATGTGGTCATGTGTGGATGACTTGAAAGAGGTTTACTGCAAGGCTAATAGTTAAAGAGGCACAGGGAATTCTGTTAGACTTGATAGATAATGGTTCCATATGGTAGCCTACCGGTACTTATTTTAATGCTCTGGAGTTTGTCAGTTCATATGATTGATTACTGTAACTGACCAGAAAATTTAAAAGCATGATTATTTATATAATGGAATGAGGACAAGAGTAGTCTTAATACTCAATTTGAAAAAAAATATTAATTATCTTGCCATCTGGTGGTGGTGATTGTTCTGAACATCGGAGTCATTCCCCCTTCGATAACTCTGGTGGTGGTGATTGTTCTGAACATCGGAGTCATTCCCCCTTCGATAACTCTGGTGGTGGTGATTGTTCTGAACATCGGAGTCATTCCCCCTTCGATAACTCTGGTGGTGGTGATTGTTCTGAACATCGGAGTCATTCCCCCTTCGATAACTCTGGTGGTGGTGATTGTTCTGAACATCGGAGTCATTCCCCCTTCGATAACTCTGGTGGTGGTGATTGTTCTGAACATCGGAGTCATTCCCCCTTCGATAACTCTGGTGGTGGTGATTGTTCTCAACATCAGAGCCATCCCCCCTTGAATAACTTGCCACCTAAAGGTGGTCATTGTCTCAACACCGCAGCCATCCCCCCTTTAATAACTTTGTCTCATCTTCAGAGACGTCCGTCCTTCAGTAACACACCACCTGGTAGCACTGATTGTTCTCAACATCAGAGCCATCCCCCCTTAAGTATCTTGCCACCGGGTGGTGGTGATTATCGACGTCAGAGTCATCCCCCCCCCTCCTCAATATGTTGCCACCTTGGCACCCTGTTTTCCCATTTCTTCAGGGTTGGGGATGAGTTTCAATGTGGCAATAGTTATTACGGCTGGATGCCCTACCTGACGCCATCCTCATGAGAGGAGTTAATGAGATATTACATGAATGACACTGGGTAAGGATTTGGAAGGAAACGGCCGTGGCCTATCCCGGCGCTTTCCTGGAAATGAAAATGGGAAACTGTGGATGGAGATATATATATATTCTTATCAACACGAAAAATTTAAGCCTTCATGATTTTTCGAATGAAACATTTGGCATACCGTACTCAGACTTAGGCCTAAGCTAGCTTCCTAAATTTGAATGACCGAAATAAAATGCGTTCGCTAGTCCGAATCTCTGGAATACGGTAGGCCTATAACAGCTTGATATATGCCGTACATTAAAATGTAACGAATAGCCTAGCTTGTATTCTCTACCGTATCTTACTAGCCTACCACTTAACACAATACCTGTACATGCCATTTCAGAAATACAAGAAACATAACCTACGTATTGTAATATTTTCGAGAGCAAGGTCTGGATTGATACGGTACATATTCGCAGCCTTCGGTACCGGTAGATAGTTTCAGAGGAATATCGCCCCGACTTACAGAATAAGGGGTGCATTAGAAAATTAGGCATTGATGTAAGATATCAAAAATACTGTAGGCTTTACTTCGTTCTCGTTGTTTATATGCAGTGGTTATGTCGGTAGCAATGGAATTAATCTTATCCAAGCACAAAATGGCACTTTCAGACTAGCACAAATAAGATAAAACTGAAGTCCTGTGTTGAACGGGCACGAAATTACTTTCCAAAAACGTGAAATAACATACGGTATTTACGGATATTAGTGTTTTCATCATTGTATGATTCGCCATTTTAATCTAACAGATACAGACTTATCAGCCTCTCATGGAGCGGGTTAGGTTATCTGGGATGTATCTCTAGGATAGCTATATCAGTAGCCTAACATATCTGAATATTGTAGAACGCACTTAGTGACTGATAGCGTGATTTATCTGAAACTAAGGGATATCAGGACATTGTAAAACCGGCCCTTAGTAATAACTAATAACTAGCGGACCCGTGCCAGAAATCTCGCATGTTCATAGACCACACTTTCCCCAATAGGTTTTGCAAATCGAACACTTCTTACAAATATTGATATTTAAAAAATTAGAATGCAATTTGTCACTGATAATGTCATTTGTGTGCTGAGTGTTCTGTAACACTCACCGGTTATTCGATATTTATGAAATTATACGATTTGAGTAGTCATTCCTTTGATTTACTGTTTCTGAAATCCATGCAAAATGATAACGGAAAGACCTCATAATGTTAAAATGACATGAAACGGGCGTCACAGCGACCAAAATGTGAAGTGGACAGCAATTATGGAGCGTATTTTCATACATCAACAGTATCTGCAAATCGCACACTTCGTACATTTTTTTAAAAGTAATTTTTTAAAGAAATTATTGATATTTATGGA
Source organism: Meconema thalassinum (assembly GCA_946902985.2). NCBI lineage: Eukaryota > Metazoa > Arthropoda > Insecta > Orthoptera > Tettigoniidae > Meconema > Meconema thalassinum. Next base: position 225,424,668 of record OX336391.1, read on the forward strand.
ATTAGAATGCAATTCGTCACTGCTAATGTCTATTCTCTTTCATTTGAATGCTCATTTTCACGATCGGTCGCTTGTGAGTGCCGCAGGAGGGATCTATTCTACTGAAATAATATACAGGGTTTTTCATATAAAATAAGAGCGCCAAGCGGCGGCTTTGTTAACCGCAGCTGTGGTCTCCTTGGCCAAGCTTGTGGCGCGCCAAGGCCCCCCTGCTTTAAGCGTGTGTACAATCCTCTATGATGCAGCGGCCTTGCTAGCGTGTGTACAACGCTGAAATCTTACTTTATTTAGTTAGTTAGTTATTGTTGATGAAACCGAAACCCCTACTTGTGCTAATTTTGTGAGTGATTTATTCGGAGACCGTTCAAGATTCTCGCCAATGTCATCTAGCTCATCCTCTGTTAAAACTGTTCGTGTGCGGGCATGTTTTAGGTAGATTTCATTAGAAAGCTAACTATTGCAATGGGTCCCATGTTTCGACTTCCGGAAAATTTCGACATATCTTCGCGTTTCACATCCCCCAGACCCCAAAACCACCGTCAGTTCAAAAGTTTATATATACATGAAGTATAACATAAATTTCTCGCCAAATCAATACTTTTTACTTACTTAAAAATTCTATAGGTACATGTTTCGAAAACACACAATGTTTTCTTCCTCAGCCCACTTATTGGTGTTAAACATCATAAAACATCGATAACCTCACTAAATAACAAAAAACACAGTTCACATTTCTTCTCTTGTTCTTCCTTTGTTAGGCCTGTGTCATTCGACACATTAATGTCACTCACGGAATAAACACTTTTAGTTGAAGTAATGAATATTGACACATTGACACATTTACTCATTGCTAGTTTCAACGTGGGTTGCTGAAATGCACACAAGTGTCGTATAACCTTGCCAAAAGCGGAGAAAACAACTAACCAGCACCCAGGAAGGTAATTGGGTGTGGCGTCATGAAAATAAATCGAGTCAGGAATGTATGTTGGAATTAAACTATTGCGGTGGGGGTTGAGGAGGTGGTTTGCGTTTTTTATTATTATTTAAATAATCTGCTAATAAATCTAACAATTCATTCGTTTCAAAATTAACCTCGTTTAGATTATTGCATTCCTTTGACCTCTGATAAGTAATGATATGAATATTTTCCAAAATATTCATATAGCTGCCCTTCGATGCGTAATGCAAAATTTTGACGTCATTATTTATGTCCGTGAACTTATGTCCTGTTTCTTCCATGTGTACCGCCATGGCGGAAAACTGCCTGTGTTTTGTGGCCGAAACATGCTCAGCATAACGAGTACGTATGCTCCTACCCGTCTGTCCCGCGTAATTTGAATTGCAAAAATTACATCTGAGCTCATAAACTCCCGATTTTAAATGTTTATCACTACTGTTGACTTTATGGGAGTTGAAAAATTTGTTGAAATTAGAATTATTGGTTTTAAAGGCGACGTTCATATTGTGTTTCTTTAGGATGTTGGTTACTGTGCAAATGCTTCGATTTACGTAGGTGAAGGTGGCAAGTGCTTTCTTTGTTGTGTCCTCTCTAACTAATTTTGTTAAGGGTCTGTTTTTCAACTTGTAAATTAATCTGCTGACATAATTGTGGTTGTAACCATTGAGTTTAGCTATTTGATATATAATGTCAATTTCTTGCTTCCGGTCATGATCAGAGGAAGGGATTCTTAACGCTCTATTAATGAGGTTTATGAACGTTGCATTCTTGTGTCCGCCCGGATGGTTAGAATCCTGCCGTATAACTGTACTCGTTTGCGATGGTTTTCTGTAAACTTTATAATGCAGACGATTGTCTTTTTTAATCACAGTTATATCCAGATAATTGATTTTATTATCGGCAAAGAACACATCTAAAGTAAATTTAATATTGCTGTCAATTATGTTCAAATCATCCAATATTTGCTCTATCGCTTGAACTTGGTTATTGATAATGATGAAGATATCGTCTACATATCTACCCCAGAAAACGATGCCACTAATTTGGTTAATAATTTTCTCATGTTCAATGTGGTCAAGGTAAATGTTGGCCAAGACACCCGATAATGGAGATCCCATTGCAAGGCCTTCGGATTGTTTATACATTTTCTTGTTGAACAAAAAAATGTTGTTGTCGGTGACAAAGGTCAAAATTGAAATAAATTCCTCGATTTCCACTTTAGATAATTCACTACTGTTAATTAATCTATCCTGAATGATCTTGATCGTTTTCTTGACCAGGATGTTAGTATACATGTCTTTAATGTCGATCGAATGCATAGTGTTATTCTCGTTTATTTTCAAGTCTATGGTTCTTTCACAGAAATGCATGGAGTTAACGAAAGAACAGTCGGCCTTGAGTTTGTAGTGTTTATTAAGAAACTGTTGGGCAAATTTCGCTAGTTTGTACGTTGGGCTATTCCTGAAGTTTACAATAGGCCTAATAGGGGTGCTAGGTTTATGAATTTTCGGAAGAGATCTCAAAGCGGGAATGCCGGGGTTCATGCTTACTAGCTTATCTGCTTGCTTTTCATCTAAGATAAAAATAGTGTTCTTCAAAAGTTGTTTCAAACGTTTCTGAATGACGTTGGTAGGGTCCTTTTTGACTTCTGTGAAATTGCCAGAATTAAGAAACTCGATTGTTTTATTGACGTAATCGTCTTCGCTCATTAATACTGTTGTGTTGCCTTTATCTGCTTTGGTTATAATAATGTTGTTGTCATTGATTTTGGTGATGAGACTTTTGAACTTGTTGTTTAAATCGCAACATCTATTGATCTTTTTCTTGCTTGAATTAATTATCTTCTTAATTTTCTTATTAGTTTCAAACCTAACGGCATTTTGTTCTTCAATGGGCAGTTTCCTAATGGCTGTTTCAGCTTCGGCTACTAGGACGGTTAGATCGTTTTTATTTAGCTTTTGCTCCCAGTTGTGTTTGGGACCCTTTTGGAGAATCTCTAGATCGCTCTGGTGGAAATTGACATTAGTTAAGTTTATAACTGGGCTTTGGAAAATATGGCAATTGTTCACATCAGGTGCGTTTTGATTACTGGGCATTTTCTGCGAGTTGACTAAATAAAAGAATTTATTGTTTAAAGTATTGACCTTTTTTATAACGCAAGAGTGCGTTATATGACTCACGATTATTTGGTAGTTATCCCATTCTTTTAATTCCAACATACATTCCTGACTCGATTTATTTTCATGACGCCACACCCAATTACCTTCATGGGTGCTGGTTAGTTGTTTTCTCCGCTTTTGGCAAGGTTATACGACACTCGTGTGCATTTCAGCAACCCACGTTGAAACTAGCAATGAGTAAATGCGTCAATGTGTCAATATTCATTACTTCAACTAAAAGTGTTTATTCCGTGAGTGACATTAATGTGTCGAATGACACAGGCCTAACAAAGGAAGAACAAGAGAAGAAATGTGAACTGTGTTTTTTGTTATTTAGTGAGGTTATCGATGTTTTATGATGTTTAACACCAATAAGTGGGCTGAGGAAGAAAACATTGTGTGTTTTCGAAACATGTACCTATAGAATTTTTAAGTAAGTAAAAAGTATTGATTTGGCGAGAAATTTATGTTATACTTCATGTTAATATGGTCAATACGGAACCTGGAATGAGTGCAATTAAGTATATATATATATATATATATATCAGTTTCTTGTGGACACGATAACTGCCGTAATTTTGCACCAATCACTTTGAATTTTTTACCGAATATGTATACCTATAAAATCTCAGTCGAGTTCGTTACTGGGCTAAATCGGTCAAAGGGGGTGAAAATGGGGGGCTTTTTTTTTCGAAAAAGTGAAATATTGCTATAACTCTCTTAATATGTGAAATATCGAATCCGTTCAACGTTCATACTATGTGTCGGATAGAGCCCAAAAATTTATGTTTGAAGAGTTTTTTTTATAGCACCAACCATTGACCAAAGGGGTGGGAAAAAGTGGGTTTTTCGGGAAACATTAATCATATCTCTCTTAATAGGCACAATATCAAAACCGTACAAAATGGACAATATTCCCCTAATAATTACCTAAAACTTTTGTCTGAAAGAATTTTTGATATGACCCACCATTACGCCAAGGGACGAGAAAAATGATTTCGGAATTATAAGAAAATGCCAAGAGCAGTGGTTGCCATGGCAACACTACTAAATTGATGAGGCATGAGCCATCAGACGTTGCCATGACAACGCACTTGCACGAGATCAGATTCAGTATTTCCATCTGACTAAGTGGTTGGTTGGTTCTTAAGTTTAGGGGCTGCGACAACGCGGTCATGTAGCCCCGTGTACTTTGGGTGTGTGTAGAATCTGTCTGATAACCGGTGTTAATTGTGATGACTGTATTAGTGTGTGTTATCTGTTTTTAAGTACTGCAACTAACAATTTTCAGATAGTTCCTACTTTTGCCGCCAAGCGCCACTGTCAACGACTACGAGGCGAAGTTCAGAACTGAGCTACTAGACGCCGCCGCAGTCGGCTCTTGGCAACGAACATAGAAACCTAAGAGCGTTGTATACATTCTCAACCTATCCAATTTAGCTTCACTCAGGTGCAATTAGTGGAAGGATCTTTAACATGCCATAAATATATGACATGGGACCATCGGCTTTACTTCCCCTCCGAAGGATGGCATACTGAGGGATTTTTAACGCTCTTAAAAAATCCGACGGCTTCGGCCGGGTTTGAACCCGTTATCTTGGGCATAGTAGCTCAGCATGCTACCGACAACGCCACCGAAGCCGCCTGACAAAGTGGGAAGCGGCTTCGGTGACGTAACTTCTATGCCCAATGTCGCGGTTTCAAAGCCGGCCGAAGTCGTCGGATTTTCTAAGAGCGCTAGAATCCCTCAGTATGCTTTCCTTTGAAGGGGAAGTTCCAACGTTCGTTGCGAGTTGCTGGTTGGGGTGGCATCTAGTAGCCAAGTTCACAGCTAGGTGTCGTTGACGGTAGTACCTGGTAGCAACATTAGGAACTACTGCTTAAAATTGACCGTCTGCAGTCCTTACCTGAATTAAGACTAATACAGCCATTACAATTCACACCGTGTATCAGACAGATTCTACACTCACCCAAAGTACACGGGGTTAGATGACGCGTTGTCGCAGCCCCTAAACTGAGGAACCAACCAGAGGTAGATTTCATTAGAAAGCTAACTATTGCAATGGGTACCATGTTTCGCCTTCCGGAAAATTTCGACATATCTTCGCGTTTCACATCCTCCAGACCCCAAAACCACCGTCAGTTCAAAAGTTATCTATAATTTACGTATGTATATGTATATATATATGTATATCAGTTTATTGTGGACACGATAACTGCCGTAATTTTGCACCAATCACTTTGAATTTTTTACCGAATATGTATACCTATAAAATCTCGGTCGAGTTCGTTACTGGGCTAAATCGGTCGAAGGGGGTGAAAATGGGGGGCTTTCTTTTCGAAAAAGTGAAATATTGCTATAACTCTCTTAATATGTGAAATATCGAATCCGTTCAACGTTCATACTATGTGTCGGATAAAGCCCAAACATTTATGTTTGAAGAGGTTTTTCATAGCACCAAACATTGACCAAAGGGGTGGGAAAAAGTGGGTTTTTCGGGAAACATTAATCATATCTCCCTTAATAGGCACAATATCAAAACCGTACAAAATGGACAATATTCCCCTAATAATTACCTAAAACTTTTGTCTGAAAGAGTTTTTGATATAACCCACCATTATGCCAAGGGATGAGAAAAATAATTTCGGAATTATAAGAAAATGCCAAGACCTATCAGTGGTTGCCATAGCAACACTACTAAATTGATGAGGGATGAGCCATCAGACGTTGCCAAGATAACGCACTTGCACGAGATCAGATTCAGATTTCCATCTAAGTGTGAAGCGGCTTCGGTGACGTAACTGGTAGCAAGCATGCTGAATGTCTATGCCCAAGGTCGCGAGTTCAAAGCCGGCCGAAGTCGTCGGATTTTCTAAGAGCGCTAAAAATCCCTCAGTATGCTTTCCTTTGGAGGGGAAGTTCCAACGTTCGTTGCGAGTTGCGGTGGCATCTAGTAGCCAAGTTCACAGCTAGGTGTCGTTGACGGTAGTACCTGTTAGCAACATTAGGAACTACTGCTTGAAATTGACCGTCTGCAGTCCTTACCTGAATTACAGACTAATACAGCTATCCCAAAGTACACGGGGTTACATGACCGCGTTGTCGCAGCCCCTAAACTGAGGAACCAACCAAAATCTCTGCGGGAGATATAATTTTGCGTGAAGAAGTAACAGACCGTTACATAGTTACACATCAGTGTCGAAACCTTGCATAAGGATAGTGTGACCACAAGTATAAAAATGGACCCCAAATGACAAGAAGGTTACCGTTCCCATAAGACAATAAAATGTTTAAAATAAGCATAAAATGACGAAAAACAAAGTTAATTAAGCTCCAATTATAAAATACCTTCTCGCATTAAATGAGGTCTGATCCTTCTACGAAAATCTGCATATTCTGCCTATTTTCGCCTATCCCCAAGTTTATCCGGTGAAATCTACCTTCGCCTTCCGGCGTGCCGAGATGACTTTTTTTTATTGAGCACCGAGCCAGTAGTGTCAAACTTATTTGCAATTACGTGAATCTGTGCTAGCGAAGGTGGCACTTCATCAGGAAATTGCTGAACAAATGCATCACGTACCCGCCGAGCCGACTCGTACTTAAAATAAGTTTTACATAACGATGTTGCAACTATAACTGTCTCACCATGTTAGCACTTGAGGTTTAGACTGGCGACTGAGCACCTGCACGCTTATTGCAAGGTCAAGTTTGGTGATGTGAATCTGTTATTTTTATACAGTCCATCGAAAAAAAAAAACAGCCCTCGTATGTACTATGCGCGCGCTTTCAATAGCTGCGGTTAACAAAGCCGCCGCTTGAAGCTCTTATTTTATATGAAAGAACCTGTACAGTATATGATTATCACACTTACTAAGTTTCTGACATTTTTTTTTAGGTCAGGGACTATGTTTGGGTGCCACTGTGGGTTTGGTAGTGGTTTGTACCGCCATTTGTCTTGTAAATTTATATCTGATGATGCTCGCTTGACGAGCGAAACATGACCTATCCCTTCGTTTTCTCTTTTTCCTATAGTCCTTAACAATATATGTATCTTAATCACATGTAATTTATTTCAGGTTATTTATTCACATATTCCAGTAATTAGAATTATTTTGCGTTGACCGACTGAAAGTTATATTATCAATTGTTAATAAGGCAACAATGACGTATGTCTTCAAAGCGCAGGATCGAATCCTGGCGCAGTCAGCTGGCATTTGAGGCTGCGCAAATGTGAGGGAGCCGTGTCAGTAGATTTACTAGCACGTTAAAGATCCCCTTCGGGAAAAACATTCGGCCCCCACCGTCTCTAAAAATCCGCAGTAGTTAACAAGGACGTAAAACAAATAACATTATTATTATTATTATTATTATTATTATTGTCTTCAAAGCAATCTTTATTGTTTTTGTTCTTTATTTTAAGTTCTTTTCTACATCGTGGTCATGTAGTGTGGTCAGTAGGAAAGGAAAATCCACAGCCTGCTTCCAGTCGACCGACTGGGTCAGGGAATGGAATGAATGAAGCCCCCATCTAGCGGCGAGGATATGAACTCTGCCGGCTACCGAAGCCTGTCGCACTCCCCTGGGGCAATGATTAAATGAATGACAGGTGAAATGAAATTATAGTGGAGAGTGTTGCTGGAATGAAATTGTGACAGGGAAAACCGGAGTACCCGGAGAAAAACCTGTCTGCCTCCGTTTTGTCCAGCACAAATCTCACAGAGAGTGACCGCGATTTGAACCACGGACCCAGCCGTGAGAGGCTGGCGTGCTGCCGCCTAAGCCACGGAGGCTTATGGTCAGTAGGCCGTGTTCATAATGGCTAAATTAATCTCGGGATTTTCCGCCAATACAAAGTTCCTCATTTCTCTACTAGAAAGCGTTATACAGTAGTGTTCAAGGAGCTTGGATATCTAACCACCTTGACTTTCATAGTGTTTCAAGGAACAACGAAATTCGACATGCAAGCTACGCTTTGGGTGTCGAATAACAAAGCTTGCACCCGGTACACGAGGCCATACGATATTATTATATATAGTGTATTAATGACGGTAAAACCCATAACAACATGCTCCGTGTATTTGGGTTTGTGTGCAGTTTGTGTGATAACTGTGCTATTTGTGATGCCTGTGCTAGTGTGTGTATTGGGGATAGGATAGGGAAGGAGATGGGCGTGGCCTTAAGTTAGGAACCATTCCGGCATTTGCTTGGCATAGAAGTGGGAAACCACGGAAAGCCATTTCAAGGATTTCTGAGGTGGGAATCTAACTCTCCTCTCCTCTGTTTTGCCTCATGTGGCGAGTGTACCCCATTCCAGCTCTCACACCAGAATTAAAATTTCTTGGCAGAGACTGGAATCGAACTTGAACCTCCGAGGCGACAGCCAAGAATGCTAGCTGCTACACCATGAGGTGGTCAGAAGCAAGGTTGTAAGTGTTTGGGAAGGTATTTTAAGTAAAATATGTAATAATTATAACCGATGACTAATTTAATGTATTAAAGATAGAGATATGCTCTCGCAGACTTTTTTGTAGAACTTTTTATGCTGAACAATTCTTACACTCATTGTATATAGATATTTTTAACGGTTTACCCAGCGTAAGCTTAAAAGGCGCACGGACGACAGATTTTTCTTCGACTCTATTTCCTGAAATCTTATTGCTCGGCTTCCTTTGGTCATAAATGAATGTTTTTCTACAGAAACCTTCCTCGAGAAATCCTTTACAGAATGGTGAAAACCGCATCAAAATCCATCCAGTGGGTTTCGAGAATACCAGTTGCATCCAAGATTCGGGGACTTTGTTTTATACTATACACTATAACTGTACTATAGGCCAAACTGAGTTTTAAAATTATTTCTTCCCTTATTGGCAACTAAGTTTTTTATGATATACAGTATTTACAGCCATTGTTTACTTTCATAAGTTGTACTTATGTTAGGTATGCTTTGCCATATTTCATAAACCCTAAATGCTGGGAAGGTATTTTAAATAAAATATGTAATAAAATCTCAGCAATTTTTCTAGGTTTATGCTATGTCTTGTGTGGGGTTTCGCCTAGGACCACTCCGGGCATGGACACCAAGAGCCCGCTGATGAGCCAGCTTGGTGATCGTAGGTGAAACCCCACCCAAGACACGGCATAACCCAAGAAACATTGCTGAGTTTTAATCCACTGGCCGTGAATGCCAATATACCATCTTTTTGGAGGCTTTCATAGGGAGTTTAAGGCTGCTTGAGCTCTTTGTTCTCGCAGTAAAGAAGTGCAGGTGCGCTACATAAAAAGAGAGGTAGCACGCATTTCGCTACTCCTGTGGGGGTCCGGGCGGGGACACCAAAAGCCCGCTGATGAGACAGCTTGGTGTTCCTAGGCGAAACTCCACACAAGACACGCCACAAACCTAGAAAAATAGCTGAGTTTTAATTCACTGGCCGTGAAAACCAATATACCATATGTAATAATTATAACAGATGACTAATTTCTAATTAGATGTAGCTCTGCCCAGCCCATTACCAATATCTGACAGAAGTTGGCGACTCTGGATATTCTAGATGTTCTACCGTTCATTGACCAAAAAGCTACTATCTGGTTGGTTTAATTTTGCAGAGGGTGGTACACCCCTACCTAGAGGCATTGCTGAACCAACGGCCAACACAATAGAGCATTAAATTGGCTGTTCTCAAATGTTACGTTTACATTGTATTCCAGTCTGGCTTTGTTTGGTGCCAAAGGTCCTGCCAGCCCTTGCACACTCTCTATTGACTCCAGATAAGCTTGACCTCCATGTCTATTCCCACAAACTGTGGCCAGCACCTCGATGTGGCTTCTCTGGACTTCCAACATCTCTCACGCTACTCATGTCAAAAGGCGGCGTCACCCATGGAGGAAAGAATAAGTGGAGATGCCCTGAGGTCGTTTAAGTGAACCCAAGCGCTGCGTCCAAAGTGGGCGTAACCTTAACTTGTATTGTGTTAACTTGTGTTCCGTGACTTGAATATGGTTATACGAATCGAATAAGTGCTCTGTTTATTAATTTTAAGGTTCGCATTCTTGAATACCAAAATGTGTACGAGCAATGAGTGAGTGAGAAAAACTGACGAATGCGTCAACACCAGTAAGAACTTAAAAATCAATTTGGTGTAAATACCGTGATTAGTTCGGCATCATTATGATAGTTCCCAAGATGTTCCTACTTTGGTATAACTCCCACCTTCAGACACCTGTATTCAATTTAATCAGTGTTTCAGCGTATTATTAAGTTTTGCCGCGTCTTTCTTACAAAACTAGCCTTGCATAGGTGCTCTCATATTTATATTTAAATTGGCTTTTAAAACGATAACGCAGCTTATTTGTGCCAAGTGCCGTGATGTACAGAGTGTATTCTGCCTATCCAAGAAAAAATCTTGACTTGTCATTGCAGTTTTATGTCACTAAAATCCAAGACTAGTTGGAGTGGTTTACGGCTTTAAGCATAGGAACAGCCATTTTCTTGCTACCCAACGTGGGCGTGCCGTTTGGCTTCAGCAGCTTGCACTAGGTAGCGCAGCGAAGGCATCTCCTTCCATTCTTTCCTCCTTGCTAGCATTCTTGGCTGTCACCGTGGGGGCTCTGCCAAGTAATTTCATTCTAGTCTGAGTGCTGGAACGGGATACACTCAGACTCGTGAGGCAAAACTGAGAAGAGGCGGGTTCGATTCCTACCTCAGCCATCATGGAAGTGGTTTTCCGTGGTTTCCCACTTCTACTCCAAGCAAATACCAGAATGGTTCCTTCTTTCCGCCTTCTTTCCAATCCTGACATGAATTACAAACACACACACTACTACAGACACATAGAACCCGGACCTCAGGTTATCAGACAAGGATGCTGGCCGTTACACCACGAAGTGGTCACCTAAACACATTGGAATGTAGCAACCCTTTACAGTGGAGTTTATTCTTGCCCCATGTATTATGTCGGTTTTGCGTCTTGTGTTACAGCGCTGATGACCAGGGCTGACATATTTCAGCACCGCCCAGGGACTAATCCATTACACAACGCTATTAGTCGCCGATCACAACAAATTAAGGCTCGTAGCTGGAGATGGATCCCAGCAAACAAACACCATTCCCGGAGAATCTACTCATTGGTATAGCCTGTGACAGGGTTTCCTTCAGGAAGGAGTGAAAGAAAATAACAACCTACAGTTAATTATATTTATTTATTTATTTATTTATCTATCTATCGTATGACATACAAACACATATACATTGATATACTGTACATATTTACTGGGACACATGGCAAGGCAGGCTTGTATCTTTAAATCTAAATTCTGTATCCATTGTAATGGTGTAGGTGTTGCCAACAGGAAGTCAGACCGATTAACCTGATATGCTCTTCTATGGCATTCATGAACAATGTGGTGAACTGACTGTGAAGGAGCACTGCAGTCACATAGGGGAGAAGGAATTTTACCCCATTTAAAGAGTGATTCAGCACAGACTCCGTGGTTAGTAGTCCGGATCCTCCTTGGCTGGCTGCGTGGCTCAGCGGTAACGTTCTCGCTTGCTGGGCTTAAGGTTGCAGGATCGTATCCTGGCACAGTCAGCTGGCATTTGAGGGTACGCAAATGCGAGGGAGCTTTGTCAGTAGATTTACTGGCACGTTCAAGATCCCCTTCGGGGCAAAATTCCGCCACCCCGGCGTCTCTCAAAGTCAGATTAGTTAAAAGGGACGTAAACCCAATAATATTATTACTAGCCCGGATCCTATTGAGGGTAGTCCACGTTCTTCTTGGCAGATCGAAACCGGATGCAGCGCTATTTCCAATTAAATCACTCCAAGCATCAAGGTTGATGTTGGTGCTCCATTCATTTCTCCATTGGATATTCGGCTTAAAATTGTTGCCTGTGAGATCCCTAGCATATTTGATGGGTGGATGTCTAGATTTCTGTCGGTTTCTATTCAGATCACGGATGTCACAGTGAATAGGAAGAGCTGGGTTACTCATGATTTTCTTATACTCTCGGATCAGGGCAGCTTTCCTGCGTTAACTAAAATTAAACTATAGTCTGTGACACATTAAATAAGTTACTAACAATGAACCCTTACCATTTATCCCCCAACACTACAAACATGGAGGTTTACACGAGGAAGAAATTATACTACGTGCGATGCTTTTCTTTCAAGGTCCAATCGGTCGCGAAATTAAAAACACAGTGAAAATCCGATGACATTTTACGCAGATGCGTTGCGCAGTGTAGTGTATAGTCAATCGCATGACGTCGGACGTGTCAGTTTTGAGCACGCAGAGAGCACGCAAACATGCCTAGAACAATAGTCTCCCGCCAAGTGTGAACAATACTCCTTTCCGGTCTCAGAACATAGTTGTCATACACTTTCTGGTGGAGCGCTTGCACTGCTTCGGTTTACTCGGCGAATGAGAATCCATCCACTGTTTGGATTGCTCTTTTGTTTCTTCATTTTCGTAATGAACCCATGTCTCGTCCTCTGTGACAATTCTGTTCTTCAATAAATCGTCTCCATCATGGTAGCGCTGGAGAAACATTAATACGGCGCCAATTCGCTGTGTTTTGTGATGGTCAGAGAGGGTCTTAGGAACCCATCTCGCACAGAGTGTGCGGCACTGAAGTCTCTCATTCACGAAGGTATAGAGGTTATGACCTGATGTACTGAGACATTAGAAATACAAATGATATAATAGGATAGTAGAAGTGAGAATTTCATGAAATGAAATCAGAGAGTAAAGAGATAGTCTTGAAGTTTCGGAAGTGAAGTGTAGGTGTGCTGTAGTAGAATGTTGGAGTAGCAGGCGCGGATCTAGAGTTTGGCTTTGGGGGGAGAATGTGTGTCAGAGAATCGAAATTGTTAAGAAAAATGGTATCACTAAAAACGCAATCACAAAATAACCAAACGTACAAAACCAGACCAATTTTTTGCAAGCTACATGGATAGAAATTTGATGCATTTAGAGCACCAAAAATATTCGTACAAATTGCAAAGGCGTGTTTTGCGACTTTTACATTGAGCTTCGAGGAAAGTATCAAGGTACGTTACAGTTTCGGCAAGTCGAGTTGGTACCGACAAAGGGAGAAAGTCACAGCTTAAATTGCCAACCAAGCTTGCAGTTTGGACGTCGGCAACATTTTTTGGTGCGAAAAATGCCCCAAATTTCTATCCGTGCATTGCTGCACATTCATCGTGACATCACTATAAACATCGATTCGGTAATCACAAGGTTTGCTAAACAAAATAGACGAGTATCCGTTGGGGGGGGGGGGGGTCATGACCCCCGTGCCCCCCTCCTCCCCCCACCCTACAATCCGCGCCTGGGAGTAAGAGCTATTCAATAATGATGCGGGGGTGCTTGTGGCGCCTCCCTCTTGCATGGTAATCACCCAATCTGTTGATCAGTGAGTTGGTGCTGAGTGTGGCTGTTCTGTACAGTGCCGCTGTATTTTCTGACTGATGGCCGAGTGGTTATAGTCGGTGTGAAGTTGGGTGTTGCGCAGGTTCCAGGAAAGAACCACAAAGACCACGCCTGTCACCTGCCGAGTTTCAAACCCATCCTCTATGAACTGAGTAAGTTGCCCTGTACAGCTTCTATTTGGTCGAAATTCTGCTTGTTCAGGTATGAGAAGAGAGTCAATTACACATAGAATTCAATTCAACATCAAATAATTTATAGAGGTGGTTCAGAAGAAGAATTGGCCTGAAGTTCTTAGGAAAGTTTGCTTCCTTACCAGGTTTGAGAAGGGCTATCACCCTGCTCTTTCGCCAGAAAGTAGTACACTTTGTTAGCATTCTGTATTTCAACTTAAATTTCCACGTCTCTTTGATCATTCAGTGATGGTTTGGACTAAACGGCAGATGGTCCAAACCTTCACACTTGAATGCTTTGAAAAAGTCTATCGTAACGTTGGCACAGTGCGATCGAGAATGATTTTCACTTTTTTTTTCGAGAATTGAAAGTATGGTTGGGTGGCAACGCCTCGCCAGAAAGGAAAATCTTCAGGAGACTCTCCAGACGTACCCACCAGTGGCGGCAGATAGTTTGCCGAGGACATTTGAAAGCTGGTGTAACGATACGACAAATGTTTCAATCGTTTTGGCGATTATGTTGAGACATAAGAATAAAACAAGCAAACACGTAGTAGTAAAATCAGTTTGGTATCTCTGTATAAAAATAACAGACTGTCAAGGAAGTACTAAAATCTATAGCATTAGTTCTTCGAACAACCTTGTTGAAGATATTACATAATCTGTTCAGCAGTGAATTTTTGTGGGCAGATGTCCTGGTTCTTTTAATTTCAAATGTGATATTGTTCTTTTAAATTGATGCGTGGTACGCAGAAATTTTAGACAGAAAGGAATTCGGAATCATCAATATTGAATAGTTTATAATTTAGAAAAAGAATTTCATAGCATCTATTTTTTTCGTATTTCTAAACTGTTTACATCAAAATTTATTAGCAGTTCCTGATTATGGTATCACATAGTTGGCTGTTCTTGTAAAATGTAGATATTTTAGGAATTTCTTTTGTGTGTGTTCAATCATTGAGGCATATGTCTTGCATCTAGGACTCCGCATAATGCTAGGATATTCTAGTTTTGGGCTGACTAGTGTGTTGTACAAGTGGATACACGTGCTTATGTTTTAGAATGGTTTTGTATTCCTGATGACAAATTCCAGTGTCTTGCTTGAGTTAGTTGAAAAATGAAAATCCACAGCCTGCTTCCAGTCTCCGACCGGGTCAGGAATGGAATGAATGAAGCCCCCATCTAGCGGCGAGGATATGGACTGTGCCGGCTGCCGAGGCCTGACGCACTCCTCTGGGGCATGATTAAATGAATGACAGATGAAATGAAATGATAGTGGAGAGTGTTGCTGGAATGAAATTTTGACACGGAAAACCGGAGTACCCGGAGAAAAACCTGTCTGCCTCCGTTTTGTCCAGCACAGATCTCACATGGAGTGGCCGGGATTTGAACCACGGACCCAGCGGTGAGAGACCGGCGTGCTGCCGCCTAAGCCACGGAGGCTTGTGCTTGAGTCAGTTATCATTTTCAATATATGGGGAGTAAACATTAGTTCTCTATTTAGCAACACCCCTGAGATCTTTGTTTTCATTAACGGATATGAGGACACTGCAACCTAATGTATTGGTTTAAAGCAGTGGTTCTGAACCCGTAGAAGTCTGCGGACCACTCAGCCTGAAATTGAATCATGTACGGACCACTCCCTCCCTCCAATACACCGTATCAGTTGTAACCCTTCCTCAATAACACTTATTTTAAAGATATTTCAATTCAAAAGCTGACTCACCGCCGCGAATATTTTCGGACAATTCTCGTTCAACGCATATCGTTTTAGAAATTCCCACTTACTTTTGTACGTGCTGGTGGACCCTTTACTCCCGCGGACCACTCCCGAGGCACTCGCGGACCACTGGTTAAGAACCAGTGGTTTAAATGAATTGTAGAGATTTAACGGGGTCTTGGTGTGAAGTATTTTATGTGTCAGAATGGCAACTAATAGCTGCCTGCGCTCGTGGAGTTTCAACCATTTCAGCTGCGCGTAGTAAGGTAATAATAATAATAATAATAATAATAATAATAATAATAATAATAATAATAATAATAATAATAATGCCAGCGGTGGCATGCTGTGCTGTACAGTCCTTGTTTTGAGCTCCTCACATTTCCGCTTTTTAAGTAAGTTTTACACGTTTATATGGTTAGTTTACGATTTCTTTGGTGATTTTTATGGTCTCTTGTCGAAAACAAGTGTGTGTTATAGTGCTTGTGGATCTATCAACGTCATAATCTTCAAAATACAGCTGCGAAATGTTTGTTTACATTCATGTCGTGGTTGCTACATCGTTAGTTACAGTGCCATATAACCCCAAATGCCTTCTCGAAATGGGTTATGTACGGTGTTTTGTGTGTAATTGGGATGTTTCAAGCCCATTTATTACATACTTCATATAATGTGTGGAGGTAATCGGACTGTTTTCGTGTTAATATTACGAATGGTAAAGTTTACATCTGCTTAACCTACAAAATTAGGTTACACGTATTTGCTACATATATTCCTTCTCTGCTGGTCGTTTGCACTTAAATGACGTCTACTATTGTAATATAAACACTATCTCTGCAAGATAATTATACCGTATATCTAATGTGTGTTGTGAGAAATCTGCAATGACAAGGTATGTGCAAACCAGGAATGACGAGATATACTAAATGGGGTAGGCAGGACTCCTGAGCCGTAGTGAAGGCAACCTGTCTAGGAGATGGAAAACTCCAAAATTAAACCTACAATGGTAGCGTCTGATCCGGAACGGGCGGCTGCCAACAGCGTCTGTATCCCATGTTAGGGACGGCTGATAACAAAACCTGGCTGTAGGTATAAAAGGCAAACCCATCTAGTGCATGATGGAGAAATTAACGAGTAATGCCTCGGATGAAATGCCGCTGCCTGGGGAGCGCCAGGGCACGTTTGGAGCCGGTGCTGGACGTGACAGTATGCGAGCCGCCGGTGGTAGAGGGCTGAACAGGCGGGCCCCTACCGGGCAAGATCCCGAAATCATTACAGCCGACAAGCGTTTGCATGATGAGCCTGAGCAGCGAAGTGAATCATTATCTAGTACTTCACCTGCTGAAGGTGCTGCACAGGTAACTCAACCTGTGCTCACCCAGGCAGGACTGCCACGACAGCGTATTAAATGGACAAATGTCATGAATGAAACCATAATACGCACTTATTTTAGGGTTACTGACTTCGGACAGAATTCAGTTGGTTATAGGCAACGCTTACATTCTGAATTTCTGTTGCATTACCCTGAACTAACTGTGACCGAACAGAGAGTATCTGATCAATACAGGGCTATTCTCCGGAATAATCTTATCCCTGAAGCCAGAATGAACACCATTAAAGAAGAGGTACGGCGTGAGAAGGAAGGTGTGAATGGAGTCACTCAAAACAGTGTTCCTGAAGAACTGGAGTCGGCACAAGCTGATAGCCAGGACCTTCAAGAAGTAGATCCAGTTTCCATGCAAATTATCGATCAACACCAAATTGGAGAGTTGAAGAATGAAATGATGACTACAGTAATAGAGTTTTATGGAACTGATACAAATTGCAGGCCGAAAATACCGAAAGTCAATGGTTCAAGAAAGCTGACAAAGATACTGAGTATCATGAATCGGGATGTTTTGCCGGAACATGTTGAAGCATCTGCCAATCTGGAATCCCTTCATACTATTATTTACTGTGGTGCAGTAACTGTTGTGAGAGCTATGGGTATTGGACAACATGAACGGAAAAAGCTAATGCCATCGATGCCAAACTGGGAAAGAAGACTTGTTGGAAGGATTGAACAGCTCAGGGCAGATATTGCCAGAATGACACAATATGTTCGTGGTACAAGAACAAGAAAATTACTGAGGAAAGCTGAGCATATAATGAGACAAAACACAGCCCACACACAGCGAGATGTGCCGAATTCAACACCTGAACAGTGCTTAGATACCTTGAAACAAAGGCTGTCTGTTTTATCCGCCAGACTTGCAAAGTATAGGGAGAGCATGAAGAGGAAGAAGGATAACTTCCTTTTCGCCAACTCAGAGAGAAGATTCTATCAGACTCTGGGTAAGATAAAGGTTTCTGCGGACAAGAGCTATCCGACTAAAGAAGAAGTTCAAGAATTTTGGGGAAAACATCTGTCTACACCATCTCATCATGACACTCAATCAAGTTGGGTAAGAGAAGAACAGCAAGATTCCCAAAGATTTGAGCAAATGCAGCACGAGAAATTCACCACAAATGATATTAAGGAAGTTATCAACAACTTAGCGAATTGGAAAGCCCCTGGCCCTGACCAGATTCAGAATTTTTGGTATAAGAAGTTCTGGAGAATCCACAATCGACTAGGTGAGTTCATTAATGATTCCATCCTTCATCCTGATAGCTTACCCGAATTCATCACACGTGGCATCACATATTTGCTTCCAAAAGATCTTCAGAATACATGGGATCCTACAAAATATCGTCCCATCACATGTCTGCCCACGTTGTATAAGATCATTACATCATGCTTGGCTAACAGGATATATGCACACTGTGAAAGAAACAATATAATTGCCGTGCAACAGAAAGGTTGTAAAAAGGGTTCAAAAGGGTGCAAAGAACAACTAATAATTGACTCAGTTTTGTGTGGCCAGGCACACTTAAATCACCGAAACCTTCATATGGCGTACATCGATTATAAGAAGGCCTTTGATTCTGTGCCCCATGACTGGCTAGTAGCAGTGCTGCGATTGTATAGGATCAATGAGGTATTTGTCAGTTTCTTGGAAAGGGTTATGTCAGCATGGCAAACTAGACTGTGTCTCAGTACGCCACGCGGAGATATACGAACAGATGATATATCGATTCGGAGAGGCATCTTTCAAGGAGACTCCCTTAGCCCCTTATGGTTTGTCCTGGCAATGAATCCTTTATCTACCCAGCTTAACTCTACTCACTACGGCTTTTCTATCAAGATTGGAAAGAGAATTGGTACTCGGCTAAATCATCTGCTATACATGGACGACCTTAAACTCTATGCCGAAACAGAGTCGCATCTGGAAAACTTGTTGAGAATAGTTGAAGCATTCTCACGAGACATACAAATGGGATTTGGTTTGGACAAGTGTCGGACACTAAAGGTGGTGAGAGGAAAAGTACAGAAGTCCGGGTATGAGCTGGAAGACGGACAGCATATTAGGGCTATGTTGGCAGAAGACACCTACAGATACTTAGGAGTAAAACAAGCTAAGCATATTGACCATGTGTCAATAAAGAAAGATCTGTCCTGTGAATTTGTCAAAAGATTAAAACAAATTATAAAAACGCACTTGAACAGCAAAAACTTAGTGAAAGCTGTTAACACGTATGCTGTACCTGTGCTGAGCTACTCCTTTGGCATAATCAAATGGTGAAAAACGGACATCGAAGGACTTGAATGAAAAATGAGAACGATGCTCACAAAAGGAAGGAAACACCACCCACGATCTTCAATAGAGCGATTGACTCTACCCAGAAGCCTAGGTGGACGTGGGTTCGTTGACATTGATAATCAGATGAAACGGCAGATAGTCAGCCTTAGGGAGTACTTCTATGCAGAAGCGAGGTCATCTGTACTTCACAGAGCCATCAGTGAGGCGGACAGATCAACGCCACTGGTCTTGTGTCAGCAAGAGATTCAACACCTCCTACATACTGACCTTCAGAAGATGGAAGCATGGAAAGCAAAACCTTTGCACGGAAGACATCCAAATGAGGTGAGTCAAGCAAATGTTGATATAAATGCGTCAAACTACTGGCTCACTTCAGGACAGATCTTTCCAGAAACTGAAGGTTTTATGCTAGCAATTCAAGACCAAGTCATCCCTACAAGGAACTACCTCAAGTTCATAGTAAAAGATCCCGCTGTACCAGATGATAAGTGCCGCTACAGATGTCAACAGTCAGAAACAATACAGCATATTACATCTGCATGTAGATATTTCATGGCAACAGAGCACAAACAAAGGCATGATGCAGTTGCTAAAATCTTGCATCAGGAGTTGGCTGATAAGTTTCAGCTTTTGAAAGGAAAGAAAGTTCCGTACCACCAATATCAGCCAGAGTGTGTTCTTGAAAACAATGAATACAAACTGTATTGGGACCGAACTATTTTGACTGATCAATCGGTATCACACAACAGGCCGGATCTGGTGGTTGTAAACAAGAAAACCAAGCAAACTACATTGATTGATGTTGCGATTCCTAACAACAAGAATCTCCAGTCAAAACACATTGAAAAGATCAGCAAATACAGCGAGTTGGTCGACCCTATCAAAAGACAATGGCATGTAGAGCGAGTGAAAACCATACCTATCATTGTCTCGAGTACGGGCGTGATCCCAAGTACCTTGCTCCAAGGCCTTAAAGAACTGGATCTGGATACTGGGCTCTACAAACTAATGCAGAAGGCAGTAGTTCTATCGACAACCAGAATCGTTCGGAAGTTCATGGGTAGCGAAATTCTAGCTTAGAAGTTGCTGTTTCCGTAGCTATATTTTGGTTCACTGAAGCCCGTATAGTTACGTTGTAATATACCAGAAATGTGTTATATGTTCTGTATAAACCGAAAATAATAATAATAATAATAATAATAATAATAATAATAATAATAATAATTCGGTACATAATTCAAAATTTGGGAGGGTTTCACGTCACAAGAACCACAAAGAAGGGAAGAGCCTGGACGGATGAGCAGAAGAAACAGCATAGCGCCCATATGAAGGAGTACTGGAGGAAGAGGAAACTTCAGGCAAAGAAAAAATGAAATTGTAGCGTGATCCGAAGTGGTCAATTCGCAAATAAAAATAAATGATAAAAATAATAATAATAATAGTATCGTATGGCCTCGGATGCCGGGTTCAAGCTTTGTTATTTAACACCCAGAGGGCAGCTTGCATTTCGAATTTCGCCGTTGCTTGGAACGCTATGAAAATGAAGGAGGTTAGAAATCTAAGCTCTTCCATTCGGCTATTTAGATTTTCATCTTTCAACTAAATAAGGAATTATGATCGCATTTTTAGCATTAAAAACCCTATAAATATTTTGGAGTATGTATTAAATATTCATACAATAAATATCATAAATAGTTGGCATGCAAGACAGAAGACATAGCGACGAGATGACGATCTGGTGCTCTGATTTAATATTTTCAAAATTCGAGATGCCGCTGCGTACTGGCTCATATGAACATTATATAAAAAATATTTATAGGTTTCTGATATGCATTGCCATTAACAGGAGAATCAGTAAGAACAGTAACAAGAATAGCAACATGTTAATTTATAAGAACTGAATGAACATCGAAATATAGACTTGATGCACTTAGTAGGATCTAAGATTGTATCAGTTCCAGAGGTATGACTACATGCGTAACTTCGACTCCGTTGTACAACTACATTCAGGCTTTACTAGTTTATTTTTAAGTTACTGTTGATTTTCAGCGGAACCATAATAACTAATAATTTTATTCAGAAGATAAATATTTACAACATTTTTCATAGATATATTTTTCTGAAGATTAACCATATAATTGCCTATAAAATCAATATTTCATATATATTTTTCAAAGATTATTTAAAAAAGTTCATAGTTTTTTTTATGGATTTATTAATGTTTTTTCCAAATTATTCTCTTAAAAGCGAATTGTAAGGATATCCATTTCTTAATTTAAGTTTATTTTAGGATAAGTTTTACTCTTCATTGTCCTGAAGAAGAAACCATTGTTGTTTCCAAACATGTACACATCAAATAGTCTATAAATTGTAGACATTTAAGTGTGTTTTCTGTTAGTATTGATTTGGCGTATAATTAACATAAGTGTTTCTTAGGAATAGGGTTAGGTGTCCTGTAGCTTGAAATAAGGTAGTTAGCATTCCAACCTTTTCTGGAGGGAGTGTGAAAACCCCTGGGATAAACACACTCAGGATGGTCACTGTCACCGCCGAAATTCGAACCACCGATTTCCGGATTTGCTACAGCAGGCTACGTTTCGTAGTGTGTTAATAAGAAATGAATGCCTGAAGATGAATGAACTGCGCAAGGGGTTGGAAGGTACCATCCGAGCGTTTGCCTGGAGTTGTAAATAGATAACAACAAGGAGACACTCTTCTATCGATTCCGGATATCGTTTGGTCCCTTGGCTTTGCACCTTAACGCACGTAGCTACCGCGGTTGGTTCCGAGGTCTATTAGTAGTTCCGAGATCTACTAATAATTCTTCATTGTGGAGTCAGTTAACTATCAGTCTCGTTGTTACGGTTGAGAATGGTAATTTGTATTCCAGCAGGTCATTGCCCTGCCAAGGTCTGAAGAGGGGAGGTAGGGAGGGACTGGGGTGGAGGTTAATTCGTGTAACAACAGGTCAGCCGGGTTCGTGATCGTTCGAATCGTCACGGTAGCTTAAATCGACCGGGAAGACAGCTGAATGTTGATGGAGATCAGTCTCACTTGGATTGTGCTGCAGTGGTGTCACGTTCCCCAGTAAGACATGGCTAGCATCCACTGTGCTCGTCAAATATCTTAAGATTAAGAAACACAAGAAATGTAACACCCCACAGCGTAGTTAATTCACACATCACGATTGCACTAGAAAGCGGAAACAAGTCCGAAGATCAACGGTTCCAACCCCGGCGTCGTCACGTGTCCTCCCATGAGTTCCGATTCCCACCAGTTCCAAGTTCTTTAGCGGATTAGCTATCTGCCAATTACACTACCTGAGCGAGTCCCGTCAGTTCCGAAAACTACCTGAGCGAGTTCCATCTTAGTTTTCTACACCAAAATTGTATCTATTTGTTTATTATACTGATACAAATACGGTCCATTGTTAGCGCCAACTGGGAGTGCGTGCCCTTGGCTCCTCTAACAGAGGGGGGCGGTCGCCATGGACCGGTAGCTCCCATAAGCAGCCTTCACCTTGTCAGTATCTGCATCAGCATGTGCCTTCGTCAAAATAATCAGTTTTGAGTGAGGGGGCGCGTCACGGTCTTTTCGACCGGGTGCAGAGATAAATGTTTATAGTTCTTAACGTAGTGGGCCGTTAGTTTCCATCCCCTCAGTACCTTACATTGGACTCGTCCACTGTCAATGTGCGTAAACAGTTCACCCCTCCCGCTCCTCAGTTTCAGCCAGAGTACATTGTTTAACGGACCCGGTCTAAACCTTCTGGCGCGCCCCACGACGTATGCGTGTTTATGAGTTAAGTTTTACATGTATTTTTCAGTTAATCTACTGGGAATGTTTCCATTCCCTCAGTACCTTACATTGGACTCGTCCACTGTCGGTGTGCGTAAACAGTTCACCCCTCCCGCTCCACAATTTCAGCCAGAGTTCATTGTTTAACGGACCCGGTCTAAACCTTCTGGCGCGCCCCATGACGTATGCGTGTTTATGAGTTAAGTTTTACGTTTATTTTTCAGTTAATCTTTTATTGTTTAAGTGACTTTGAGCATTATTTATAAGTTGGTTCATTATTATTTACTTGTTTTGTAACAATAAAAATAGTTTTTGCGTCATTTGTGTTATTTTTTCGCGACCCGGTCGAAAACACCGTGCGCGCCTCCTCACGTGATTATTCTTTCGCGCCCTCTCCAGGGTTAAAATAGTATCAGCATGTCGCTTCGTCTTTGAACAGTTTTTTTTAAATCTTTTTACAAGTCATTTAGTAATCAGCACGCACCTTCGTCAAATTGATCTATTAACTGAATTTGTCTTCTCTTTATTCTCTAATCAATATGTACAGCAAAAGAAACATTTCTTAAAAATACTGTTAAATCACCGGTCTCTTCAAACTGTTGAGTCTGTCTGGCTGCGTGGCTCAGGGGTAACGTTCTCGCTTGCTGAGCCCAAGGTTGCAGGTTCGAAACCTGGCGCAGTCAGCTGGCATTTGAGGGTGCGCAAATGCGAGGGAGCCGTGTCAGTACATTTACTGGCACGTTAAAGATCCCCTTCGGGGCAAAATTCCGGCACCTTGGCGTCTCTAAAAGCCAGGGCAGTTAAAAGGGACGTAAAACCAATAACATTATTATTAAACTGTTGAGTTGCAACATATTTTCTTTTCCTTTTCGTGGCCACATCAGGAACACAATCATGGTCCACTTCTTTAATCAATTCCCGATTTTTAGCCTACTTTCGATTTTTGCAAAAAATGAAAGTAGACTTATGAGATCAACACAGGGCGAAAAAAGTGTGTCTGTCTGTGTGTGTGTATGTGTGTGTGTGTGAGTCTGTGTGTGTGTGTGTGTGTGAGTGTGTGTACTCTGAATGTCTGTCCCCCCCTATCAATTCGAACACGGTGAATGCGAATTGAACGAAATTTGGTACAAAGGTAGCACTAGCAAAGGACACCTCAGTGTCATGTTTTATATCGCCGCCATCTTGACGGAAACGTAATGGCGGCCACACAAATGTTCAAAGCTTAAATCAAATTACGACTAACCTAATCATCCGATCTCTACCAAATTTTGCAACAACATACCTTTACGGGGGGAGCATCTTTTGACCAAACCAATAGGCCATCAGCGTAATAGTTTGCGGATGGCGGCCATCTTTGCGTGAAAATCGATTCCCCCTATTAATTCGAACACGGTGCAACCGAATGGAACGAAATTTGGTACGGAGGTAGTACTAACAAAAGGCACCTCAGTGTCATGTTTTATATCGCCGCCATCTTGACGGAAACGTAATGGCGGCCACACAAATGTTCAAAGCTTAAATCAAATTACGACTAACCTAATCATCCGATCTCTACCAAATTTTGCAACAACATACCTTTATGGGGGGAGCATCCTTTGACCAAACTAATAGGTCATCAGCGTAACAGTTTGCGGATGGCGGCCATCTTTGTGTGAAAATCGATTCCCCATATTAATTCGAACACGGTGCAACCGAATGGAACGAAATTTGGTACAGAGGTAGTACTAACAAAAGGCACCTCAGTGTCATGTTTTATATCGCCGCCATCTTGACGGAAACGTAATGGCGGCCACACAAATGTTCATAGCTTAAATCAAATTACGATTAACCTTATCATCCGATCTCTACCAAATTTTGCAACAACATACCTTTATAGAGGAATCATCCTTTGGCCAAATGACTAGGTCATTAGCCTGACAGTTTGCGGATGGCGGCCATCTTTGTGTGAAAATCAATTCCCCGTATTAATTCAAACACGGTGAAACCGAATGGAACGAAATTTGGTACAGAGGTAGCACTAGCAAAGGGCATCTCAGTGTCATGTTTTATATCGCCGCCATATTGACAGAAACGTAATGGCGGCCACACAAATGTTCAAAGCTTAAGTTAAATTACGACTAACATAACCATCCGATCTCTACCAAACTTTGCAACAACATTCCTTTATGGAGGGAGCATCCTTTGACCAATCTAGTAGGTTATTAGCTTAATAGTTTGCGGATGGCGGCCATCTTTATGTCAAAATTGATTCCCCCTATTAATTCGAACACGGTGGAACCGAATGGAACGAAATTTGGTACAGAGGTAGCACTAGCAAAGGGCACCTCAGTGTCATGTTTTATATCTCCGCCATCTTGACTGAAACGTAATGGCGGCCACACGAATGTTCAAAGCTTAAATCAAATTACGATAAACCTAATCATCCGATCTCTACCAAATTTTGCAACTACATACCTTTATGGAGGGAGCATCTTTTGACCAATCTAATAGGTCATTCGCCTAATAGTTTGCGGATGGCGGCCATCTATATGTCAAAATTGATTCCCCCTATTAATTCGAACACGGTGGAACCGAATGAACGAAATTTGGTTCAGAGGTAGCACTAGCAAAGGGCACCTCAGTTTCATGTTTTATATCACCGCTATCTTGACGGAAACGTAATCGCGGCCACCCAAATGGTAAAAGCTAAAATGTAATTACGACCAACCTAATAATCTAGTCTCTACCAAATTTTGCAACACCATATCTTTATGTGGGAAACATATTCTGACCTAACTGCAAGAACATCAGCCCAATAGTTTGCAGATGGTGGCCAAGTATGTGTGCAAATCGATTCCCCCTATCAATTCAAACACGGTGAAACCGAATTGAACGAAATTTGGTACAGAGGTAGCACTAGCAAAGGGCACCTCATATTCATGTTTAATATCCCTATAGCACGTTGTATTTCAACAAGCTACTACAACCAACATTCAATCATACTCTTTGAAAAGGACAAAGAGTTATAACAATACCCATGCATTTAGGAGAAAGTAGGCTATATGTTCTTTACTGAACATCTTGTTTAAAACCACTTTTCCGACGCACGGTTTTGCGGCACAAATCCACACTTCACTTGATTTGTTGTCGCGTTTCTTATAAAAACGGTAATAATTGAATATCAAAATTTGGTTTCCTTTAATGTAGTTGTGAGCTCCATGTTTATCTGCTCCATTCAAAGGCACAAACACAAAATAATGACATACCTGGTGATAAGGCCAGTAACTCTTCTGGGTCACTTCGTACTATTATTAGCCGGTCAAACATTAGAATTGACAGCTGAGTGTCCAGAGATATTCGGACCTCTTGCGACTCATTAGCTTATTTACTCAGGCGTGAATACGCGTTCGGAACTCATGGGACGTATTTCCTAAGAAATTTGGTTTCGGAACTCATGGGAATGGAACTCGTGGGACGGAACCACGCCGTCAGCAGCCATTCTGAGTGTAGCTTAGTTTCCCCTCAGGGTTTTTCACATTTCCTCAAAGAAAATGTCGGGTATGTGCCTGCCTTGATGTCCCGGGGCACATACCCCTTAGTTAGTTATTGTTGTTTTAAGGGCCGGAACTACGAGGTCGTCTGCCCCTCTTAACACAGATTAAAGTGTACAAATTTGGAATGGAATTTAAAATTTAAAGGTGGACACATACAAAATTTGAAAAGACCAAAAATTAATAAAACTAAAAATAAATAAAATTAATTATTATAATATAAACAAAAATTACGGAAAAACATGAATTCTGAATTAAAAAAACGGACAAGTCATTGAGTCAATGACCACTGGAAAATTTAGATTGCTGGCCCTAATCCACTCTCACTTATAAAGCGGATAACGCGATCAGCAGCCACCGCGTCATCGGCTAATATAAGTTTGAGTGTCATCTGCAAACCAAGGTTTCTTCTTAAGTCAGCAAGATCCACACACTCGGTTAAAATGTGGGCCACGGTGAAAACGTCACCACGGTTCAAAGTGGGGGGGGGGGGGGGGGGGTCTTCCCATCTCATTAGGTACGAGAAGGTGGATCTTGTATGACCTATCCTTAGCCTACAAGAAATGATGGACTCGCTCCGTGACCGGAAAGAGCTCCGCCACACGCGAGTAGTTCCCTTGATCACTCTCAGGTTACTGGGCATTGGGTCAGCTAGCCACTGACTCTCCCAAAATGCCAGTACTTGTCGGCGTAACTGAGAGCGAATAACTCTAGCGGGTACCCCCATACCCCTATTTTACTCCCAAATAACAATCTGTTTGTTTGGGCAGATAGAAAAAAAAAATGAAATTGAAAGTTTAAAGTCAAGTTAGTCCGTGATATCAAGTAACATCGTGATAAAGCGTATTTCCTCTATCACTACGTAGGTTCATTTCCGAAAGTTCTAAGTTTTTACCAACAGATGGCAGTAGAAACCAGGAATCCAGGAAGCGCTTGCGTTCTATCAACTTTGACCAACTCAATGAGGTTTAAAAATATATTATCAGAGAGTTGACATTTCAACAAGTAATCCACATCCAGTGAAATCTGTGGTGAAGATTTTAATTTCTTATAAACAGCTGTTTCATTATATAAGTTTCATTTTAACACCAGTCAGATGCAGACCATTCGCATACAAAACTTACATGCATGTAGTGTTACGCATGCAAGGTGTGTGAGCTTAGCAATAAGTACGTTTTTGTTCTTAGGTTGGACGCTGAAATGGCATCAAAACGGAATAAAGAGGCTCGCTCCTACACAGCTGAAACACTTAAAGAAGCATTGAATTCGATGAAGGAAGAAGGATGGTCAGTATACAAGGCCAGTAGACGTTTTAATAACCCGTGGAGTACACTAAAGGATTATTGCACAAAATAATCAGCCGATCCAGGAAGTGTAACCCTTGCAAAAATTGGAAAGCCATTCGTTGTGTCACCTGAATTTGAAGTGAAGATAGTGTGTCAAGATAGACACAATAGATCGGTCTTGGCCTAATTACAGACCCCAGAACAATGACGATGATGGTTGTGGTGCGTGAAGTTGCTCCCCTGGCGGATGATACCAAGAGGAAGAATGGAGTCGAATGGATTGATTATCAGTTTTGTATTGTCTGGTATCAATAATGTATATTTTATGTGTGATAGTTGTGAGGAATCTGATAGTGACTAATAAGACTTAAAATATGTTCAAGTTAATGGAATATTTTTAATAAAATGTTTTTTCTATAAAAAACTGTGTAGTGAAATGTTTCAATATGGGCAATATGGGGTAATAGAAACTTATAGTATATATACGATTTGAACACTTTTATTACATTAAACATTAGTTTTCACGATTATAAAGTACACTGAATGGTGAACACCATGCTATCACGGAGTAACTTGAACACTATCACGGAGTAACTTGAATATCACCGCGTTACCTTCTTCTACTACCAGATTTTGTTAGTTAATATCTTGAAATGACTTACGAATATTTGTAAGAAATATGCCAGAAATGTTCCGTAGGGTATTCCTCTTTAACATGAAATGAATCGAAATAACTCAAATCTAAAATTTCAGAAATAGTAACAACAAAAAAAAGCTTAGTATCACGGAGTTACTTAACTCTACCCTACAGAAAACGGTTAGTTATTGTTGTTTTAAGAGGTGGAACAGCGATGTCATCTGTCCCTTACAGAATACAGTAGTATCCATGAAATTTAAAAGAGGAGGGAAGGTTCCATTTAAAGATAAACTATATCTAGGAAATAAATGGTACATGTATAAATGGTATGGACTCCGTCTTGAAGGAATTCATGATGGAAATCAATAAATGTAAAACAAAAATTATGGAATCAGTCGAAAGAAATCAGAAACCATTATTGACGTCAAATTGACAAATTAAAAGACAAAGGAAGCAGGAGACTTTTGCTACTTAGGAAGCAAAATGACCAGTGATGGTCAAAGCCAAGATGATATAAAAAGTAGTTTAGCTCAGACAAGGAAGCATTTCTACTGAATAGAAATCTGTCGACGGGCGGAGGGGTCTAGATGCGAAACTCACATTCTCCACTTTTGTTCGAAATAGAGTTAAGCAAGGCATTCTTATTCTTCGTTCCAAATTACACACGACTATCTTAGTGTTGAAAATCCAAACCCACAATATCCAGTGGTTTTCAAATGCCAAGAACTCAATTAAAATGCAAAACTACCATTCTCCACACTGTTTAGTTGCAAAGAGCACATTCTCCCTGGCCAATCACAAGACAGCTTCTGGTCATGTGACTTTCCACAGCTGCAAGCCAATATTATTATTGCCTGTTCAACTCGTAACCTCTACGTAATAAATAAATAATATAAATTTCAACAATGCAATTGGTTTCATTTGTCTAAATTTTTCACAAACTTGGCCAACTTTTGTCTGCAGTAATTCATTTTGTTTAGTGTCAAAAGTAACATTCTCAAACTTGTTCAGACACAAAACTCACAATCTCCAATGTTCGGATGCAAAAGTCACATTCTCCAAAATTAAAACCTATTTTTCAGATAAATTAATGTAAATAATGAAACAGTTTATACAAGAAGGTGTAATTAAGTATAGCCTGCAACAAAAGCAAAGTCTCTTAGAGATTCCATTGGTTACATACATTTTAGAGTTTTTTTAGTTCCTGTAACATTAGAAAAAGTGGAGAACGTGAGTTTTGCATCTAGACCCCTCTGATTTAGGTATTAGAAAGTCATTTTTGAAAGCCTTAGTCTGGAGAATGATGAAGGTCAGATGGGTAGATAGAGTAAAAATGAAGAGGCATTAATACGAGTGGGAGAGGAGAGATGTTTATGGCGACTGCTAATGGAGTGAAGATATACCTAGTAGGTTGGTATATACCCAGGAATAGCAAAGTTAGTTATAAAAGGATAGTTGAGGATAAGAAATGTAGGGGTAGACCAAGGTTAGAATATGTTAACCAGATTGCCTCAGATGTAGGATGTGCTAGTTATGTAGAGATGATACGACTAGCTCAAGACTGGGAGCCATAGAGAGCTTCATCAAATCAGTCAAAAGACAAAAGAATCAAACAACAACAACAACAATAAAAACACACACATATGCTATCAGTACATCATTTCTAATATCTGGAGATCACGCTACAGTTATCGAGGATGGCCTTCACTTTGCACATCAGAGACCGAATATCTGCAGCCGTACTTGCAATGAACGGCATAAATCATCCCCATAAATTCTCAATGGAGAGAGCTATGTAGCTGTGAAGGTTTAGCCAACAATCATATATGAATCATTCGATGTTGAAAGGGGACTTCTGACACTTTCCAGATTATTTTTACAGGAGAAGGAAAAAAATGTGTAGGTGATGGAAAATCCGATCTATGTTTTACACTTCTGCCAGTGCATGACACCTATACTAATGCACACTTCAGTGCACGTAAATACAAAATACAATTCATAGATTAGGGAAATATGACAGATGTTAGTATTGCAGAAGTCCCCTTGATACATCAAATTGAGTGAACTTTGAATGCCAACTTCCACTTAAACCCCACAAATAATTACAAAATGTATTGTTATTGCTTTTGAAAAGGATAAATACAATTCTCAGTATGAACACTGAACCAATACTTAACTTAATAGTAATATGAAAATGAAGTACAATATCAATGCAAGAATCGTTGAAACACAGAAAGCATTGAAACACAGAAAGCAATAATTCCAATACAGCAACAGCAATCCCATGTTATGAAAAATAATATGCAAAAACAACACTGATATTATGGACAAAGAGTACACACGGGGATTTCACAAGCTCGGCACAGCCTTGGTGTGGGCTGCAGAAGTATCATTTCAACACTAAACGGTGGCCCTACCCATCATCCGTAGTACGGTGTCAAAAACTAAGATTTCGTAAAACGTGAAGAAGTCCCCTTTTAACATTAAGCGATTCATATGGTATCGAGATCATATGGACATATTGAGCCCGTCAGAGGAGCTGCCAGGATAGCCAACAACCGCAATGACTTCCCTAACATCTCATCCGTCGGACCTAACTGCCGTGAGGATCAGGTGAACTTCCAAATAGGCCAGAGCGGCACGAGAAACTGTAGTCCACGGGGATCGTGGTACATGGTGACGAAGGTCATACATAGACTGCCTAAGGAAAGGTTCACCTTAAAAATTAGACTGGGAAAAGAAACATCCAGACTTATGTAAAACACCGTGAAAATTTATTATAAATTTTACAAACCCCTATCCTAGTTCGGAGGGTTTCTTTCGGCTAATCCGAAAGCTAATAAATAATCAAAAATAAAGTGCAGGTCCCTACCTGAGAAGTTACAGTAAACCCTCGCGAAAGATCTGTCTCACAATAATAAAGCAACAACAGCAACACTAGGAAAATGGTACGACGCAAATCCCTAGGTCAAGTTACAAGATCAAGCTAATATCAGAAATTACATTTAACAGGGTAGCAAAAAAAATCTAAGTTAGGATGATACCATCTCCACATTTACATTTAACGTTAATTCATCTAGCTAAGTCCTATCAATTAATAACAAAATTTACGGCGGTGACGTCCGTAATATCAAACAATTACATTCAAAGCTAAGTGACCAGCCATAGAAAAAAAAAACATCTAAGTCATTCTTATAACTAGGTGCTAGTCTGCACACAAAAGGGTAACATAGAGGATTCGTACACTTTTACATAATAAGTAAATAAATAAGAGACCACAGTTTTATTCAAATGCCTGCCTGCACCTTGGTTTACAGTTTGTAAGCCATAGTCATCTAATGTGTGTAATTACGGTGACGACTGCGTAGTGAAGACTACGTCTAACATCGTATGGCCTGTGCTCCACCAGCTACGAACACAAGGTTCGAGCAAGCTTCGGTCGCAACAAAAAGTGTCAGCTGTCCTCAAGTAATTTCCTCCAGGAAATACCTTCATTAGCACGGCTATGTCAGCAGGTTCCAAATGCAAATGAACAAGGTTAAGCAGAAAGGATTCGTTAGTTAGCTTTTGTTTACCAAAATTATGCGTTTTATTATTAAGATGTCGGTTTAGGTTATCGTTGGTTTATGGCGAATAATACTGACAAGCCTGGGCACGGAGTGTCTCCCTTGAGATCATCTCTGCCAAAAAGCCTCGACTCAAAAGTCGGAATACAATCAACGAGCAATAACAACTCGGACACACAATAACACAAGTTACCAGCGGCGCACAGCTCGCGTTCAATAACTCTGGGACGGGCCTGGACACAAGCAGTTACCCTCCCTAAATATCTGGTCCACGGGAACAGTCCCGGACATGGTACATAAAATACCTTCATACATGAAAAACCTACCTAGCGGGGCTAGCCTACAACGTACTATAGAAACCTGACGTAACTGTACTCGTCAAAACAACGGTACACGCAACAGCGTTTAACTAACAAATGACAATCTACAGAACATATGTTCAGATACAAGAATGGACACTGGGTTCCATGAGCTATAACTGCAATGAAATAGAAAGTGAATGCTAAAAGCATTCTGTCTCATGTTAATATCAGTCCGTCTCACTTAGAAGCATGCGCTCTCACACGGGCGCTGAGAAGAATACACAAAACCTGTTCGTGTCGCCGCAGGCTACAAGATTCCTGCGCTGTATGACACAACACACTAACTACGCCGGCAATTTAAGCAAGATAATAACTGTACAACTGGCCTCATCATAATACCTTTACCATAGGTTATAAACCTCGAAGAATATGTGCATAAAAAGCACGCTATAAATCTGAATACAATCATATAACTCTGTCTTTCACATCAAAGACGTTTAAAAGGTAGAAATGCCACTAATTGCTGGAGCTCTCTGCTCTCAAAGATAAAATACACTTCAGTAGTTGCTTGTATCAAATATCAAATAAACACGTGTCATCACACTTGACACAACAAAATAATAATTGTGGCGCAAATACCACTCTCTGCTGGATCTGCTTAATGATACGCTGGGAACTGGGTTCGATGCTAGGCAACGACAAAACGTCCCTTTTACTCATAAGGTCTACACATGACCAGGATGGCTTCTGAGCTCATCTCTAATGAAATATAATGCAGTTACAAAACTGGTAATTACAGTCGATTACCCAAATGATACAACTACTCTAACGAAGTCAGGGGCGTAACATTGACTGGCTGCAAAAAATGCAGTTAAAGGAACATAACCATGGCATCAGATTGCCATAACTAAAGTCTGCAAAGACTTGAAAATCACCCCAGATAGGGTTAAACAAAGTAGCCTCAAAATGACTACAGTCACGTTTAGCAATAGGCAGAAATTGGCGTCCTACGACGTCCATCAAGCTGCACCAGGGTTGACCAATACGTCAGACAGCCCATACTTAGCTCTCTGTCCAACAACAAGGGTTGAACAAAAGCACCTCTGGCTTTCAGTATTGGCATCGTCCTCATCAGAACTTCCATCTGGGCTCTCCCAAAAACCAGGGTTCGGTCTGTCCCTGTAGTTGACCTCGTGAATGGACTGGACACGCCTAGGAAAGGCATCCTCGGTTCCTTCCTTCTCGTTTGATGTTCTAGAAGTTCCATAATCAAGCTCGTCCCATCCGAGACATCTTCCTCATACCATAATGGTATTAGCCCATGGTCTCGGCCTCGAACATGGTGTTGAAAAAGTTTACCACGTGGACGGTAGAATAAGACTTGTAGTAGTTCATTATTATCACTTGAAAATTACAGTATTCGTCGCAGATATCACAGGCTTTAAATATAACTGGTAACACAGCCTCTACACTTTGCAGATGTAAATAATAAATGGCCATGCACTGTTCTGCGATTCTACACGTGTACAGACGCTACTTTTTCTATCACGTGGCATCCGTGAAATGGGCGTCGTTTTATTATCGATAAATTCACCGTAGCAATCTGTGTATAATGTACTTTTATAATCACACTTGTTTAAAGTAATAGTATCACATTTACCTGTATATTTTCGCACCAGGCTCTCGGCCCTCCTCAAACACGTGGGTGTAAAAAATATGGTGCTACCGAAATGTCGTAAATTTCTCAATACTTGCCAAATAATTCACTATACAATTCGTGTTGATCACTGCACATCAACAACAGTGATTTGTAGTATAATTGTGCTCGATGGCACCCGATAATGATTTCCACGCTGAAAAGCGGACTGTTTGCCACGTCTTATGCGATGGATATAATTACACGCCTAGACAGGGCGGATTCTACAGACGTAGTGCCAGGAACTGCGTTCCTCGTGGAAGCAAGTCGTCAAACTAAGTCGTTGAGCGACTACTTACATTCCTATTTGCGTATCTGCAATGATATTACCATACCTTAAAGTGAAAAAACATTCTCCAAAATGCTTCAATAATACTGAATGACGAAATGGAATATTCTGAGTCTCGTGGAAAGATAAAATTGATTAATAAGACCTCAGATAAATAATTAGCAGACTTCACCAAAGTCAAAAGTGCGATTCTCCGCTACTTCAAAGAGAATTGTATAAGCTCTCAGCTTCTCGTAGCTTTCTGGGTGTGTTCAAAGGTACTACATCCCATCATAAATATGCTGTCATGAAAAATATCACATGAACCTCAGCTCAGCGGGTTCAATATTTAAATAAAAGGGATCTACACGAATTATGTTTCTACTTATACTTAAAGAAAGTTTTCCTGGTGTTGAAGTTCTTCCCTTTAACGCTTGGTGTACTGTAACCTTCCCAAGTTACAAAGAGACTGAACCCGTGTTCTGGGGAGTTACGGATTTTATTAATGTGATGTGTATATTTTTATTTGAGGTCTTTTTATGTCTTATAATTATTTATTAGAGTGTATATGATGACGCGATTGATATTCAATTAATTTGTTTAGCTTTTAAGTATTGTATTTTAGCAGGATCCAAATCTAGAAAAGTTGGAATATTTTAACATTGGAATAATTTAAGAGTTTTGTAACTGGAAAAGGTACTCGAACAAGGAAGTACGAGTTAAAAAAAAAAAAAAGACTTCAGAGCGCTTGACCGATGGCGTGGTGGTGTTTGCAAGACATTGTTGTGCCATTGGTCAACCGCTCTGATGTAAAGTCCGGTCATTCGTTAAATCAGGTATTAAGTGTTTGGCACAATATACCTTATATGGCTGAAAGTACAAGTGATTTAAATTTAATCATAATATTCTTTTAAATAAGTCCGCCAAGTTTTCTATTTTTTTCTACAAATTGTATGCATTGTTTTTAACATGTGCATAATTAAATGTTTGTATGTTTTTAAACCTAGTCAGACATTATTAAATTAAATTTAGATAATAATAGGTGTATAATTTGTACCTAAATAAATACTTTTGATATCAGCTGCGGTTGCTGTTTTCCAGCCTAGAACGGAAAAATCAGCTGCATTCAAGAATTCGCTCATGCGCTGCAGAAAGTGTTTGACCCGGTCCTTTGTATGCGAGCAGGGGGGTTATGACATTTGTTTACGTCGTTGGGGATACCCCCTTTGCCGACCCCTTGCCAAAGTCTGTGCGGAGTTAAGGAACTCATTTTTGGGTCCCTGGGAGGACCGAGTGGAATTAAGGAAAATCGAGTGGAATTGATGTTCGAGAATCATTCTTTATCGAGGAATTACGATATTAAAGAGATTTAAATTTGATTGCCGCTGAGCGTGGCTGCGCTAGCGTTTGTTGATTATTGTTGCAGCAGCCCCGCGGGGTGAAGTGGAGGACACGGTGATGACAGAGTGCAGTCTTCACATGAGTCAAGCAGCATTGCGCGCGCTACCAGTCTTAGAAACGCAGATAAGCATCAGAGGAGCTCATGTCACAATGGACAGTTAAACGATGACTGAAGCTACTGGACCTGAGTCATATCCTACTCGCGCAACTGTACCTGTCAACGAAGCAGAGTGACGTGTGACACAAGTAAACAGAGAATACTGTAGTTCCCATCTCGAATGCCGGCAATCAATTCGTGAAAGGGCAATACCAGTATATGTTCCCATTATCTAAACCGGTGAATGAAGCAACACTCATGAAGCAGTATGACAAAGAGAACGAAATTCCAATAACATTTTGTTCAACAGACGCTATGATGACAAGTGAGTGGAGTCAGCAAGACCTCGAACTTAGATATGCAATGACACGTTTTGCAGCATAGTTCTCTCATTTCCCTCGTTAACGAGCGCCTCCACCTTTGAAACCTAGCTAGGTGGATATGTTCACATTCCAAATATTTGTGTGAGTATTTGTAATTTAGGTGAGGATTGGGATGGAGTGGCCTTAAGTTAAATCCATTCCAACATTCTCCTAGAGTACAAACGTGGGAAACCACGGAAAACGACTTCCAGGATGGCTGAGATGGGAATCGAACCCATAGCTTCTCAGTCTTGCCTCACGAGACTCTTCAGCCCTCAGACCACAATTAAATTTCTACGCACAGCTGAGAATCCAACCCGGACCTGAGGGGTGACAGCCAAGAATGCTAGTCACTACACCAGGGAGTGGACTTAAAAATAATTCACATCCCCGAGCGATATCATAAGACTATTCCATTTTTATGAAAAGAGGCTAAAATTAGCTTCTGAAAGCATATTAAATTCGAATTGCCAACACTGCTTCCAGGCAATGTCTGGTTTAACTACCTCACTAATTTGAAGAGCAATCTGTTGTTAATGATCTGTATGATAATTATAAGCATCATGAAACTCTTACTCATTTGTGAAGGTGAAGAGGTCCTATGGATCGATAATGTCGTGACCTTCAGTCTGATCGCAGTAGCTGACTGACAGTTCACTTCAGTGATTAATGATCCAGTGTTTGGCGGAACACTGTATATCGCGAGGATGCAGGACTCGTTGCTCTTCAAGCATAATTGAATGGGTTTCCTGAGTGCTTTACTTGGTTCCTTTAAATTGGTTCCTTTGCTGTTATTTCAACTAGGGGCTTGGACATCGAAGTCATCTCATGACTGACTGGTTGCATGGTTCAGCAGTAACGTTCTCGCCTGCTGTGACTAAGGTTGCAGGATCGTATCCTGGCCCAGCCAGTTGCCATTTGAGGGTGCGCAAATGCAAGAGAACCGTGTCAGTAGATTTACTGGCACATTAAAGATCCCCTTCGGGGCAAAAATCCGACGCCCCAGCAACTTTAAAAGTCACAGTTGTTAAAAGGGACGTACAACCAATAACATCATTATTATTAAATGCATTATGTGAAATTTACATAAAAATACAAAGCCATCACCGTCAGACACCTTGCGAGCCAAAGACACAGATGGTAGCACTGGATCTCAAGATGTTCAGAGCAAGTCACTGAAGAGACAAAACCTTACGTACTACACTTGCAGTACCAAGGAGGGCAGCTTTTTGCATTAACTGGATATGGTTCCTCTTCAAGCTAAGGTTCACCTTTGCATTTTCCCAGTCCTTTGTTACTAAACCATCCACAAAAACAACTACTAGGGTTAGAGTAATAATGACTACATGTGTAGTACATAGTAATGCAGGGGCGTAAAACTCCTCGCAAACGTGGGGGGCGGGGAGTCAAATTTAAAATCTGCGGTTGCCTACCTGCCAGGGAAATTCCTTTTCAGTTTAAGGCTTTAAAGCTTGAAATAACAGGGTAATGTAGGCCTAACGCTTTATTGTCGACGTCTAGCAAAAGACCCGAACACTGACTGCCATCGATCTTTGTTTATAAAGCAAGACACGTGTCATCTAGCTTTTCAAATATTTCCAAGTAGGTGGCCAGTAGACAGCAATGATTCCGTCTAACTTGTCCTATCGTAGATCGGAGGTCCCTTTTCATCACCGAATAACTTCTGTCTGCAGAACAGCTTGGAGTAAGTAGGACGAGCAAGTACAAGCTTCACAAATTTATACGAAGTAATCAACCAAGTTTAGACAGAAAGTGATGAAATGTTGGAGCTTCACCGATTTGGGTAAACACGACACAAATGTAGCACCAAATGTCAAACTTCTGTCGTCACGTGCAACACTGTTATTTTGTTGTTTTTCGACAGGAGTAATGATTTTGTATGTTGTATGTCACAGTAACTTACCACAGTTTTAAACCGGGGTCCATAAATAATAATTGTTCTAAATAGTACATATGCAACGAGCCTATAGTGGCATGGAAATTATAAAACTCGCATACGCTCGTTTTATAAACATACTCGTGTCTTAATTACCATTATAGGCGAGTTGCATACGACTGTTTATGTTCGACGATAATTATTATAACTATTTTATGTTCGAACATAAATATCTGTCAAGATTTCGCCAGTTTTATGTACTGAACAGAGCGCATGGGACGCAGAGAATACCTTGTATTTGACCATGGCCTCCTCGATTACCCCACTATGACACTAGGCTACGCAGTGGAATTTAAATTAGAAGGCCTTGGAACTCAGCGCAGGTGCGATGCTATCCTTACCTAATTGGTCAAAGAACTGTTTCTTGAGCTCTGATTGGTGGGAGAAACTGTCCCATAATGAAAACTTTTACTATAATGAGCCTCATTATAGTACAGTTTTCTGACGTATAATATTTACATTTCGACATCGTCGAACATAAAATCATTTATAGAATAGTTTCGGGTTATTTAACTTTATTTTTTTAAGGGTACAGTACTTAAATATTTTGTCTTGCAGCTAAAACTTGAGGAGGGTAATGCCCCCTCTCTGCCCTCCTCGTGTTTTACGCCCCTGTAGTAATGAAGAGGTATATTGACGTGTTTGGGATGAATACATTAATCTCATGAAATACTTTCTCAGGTTTAGAGTATAACATCCATTAGAATCGGGTACAATTGTGTTGACTGACTAAAAAGCATTTACATTTCATTTACTAATGGAGCACTGAAGAATGGCTTCCAACACGATAATATTTAAAACAGGTAGTTCCGCGAAGAACTAAAGAGCCTACTTCTCCTAAAATTTAAAATACATATCAATGATTACAGACCTATCTAGAATAATGACGAAACTAATTTGGTAACACTGACATTTATTGGCCTATTTGTTCGAAATATAGCTAAAGTATTGTAACCTAATAGAGCACAACAGTTTGTTTGAAATAGTTTCCGTCCATGGATCCTGAGATACTGAGTGTCAATGGCTGAAATGTTCGGTGAGAGTTATTAGGTAGTTGGTAGGTCTGGTGTTAGCGGCTTCGGTGGCGTAGATGGTAGCATGCTGAGCGTACATGCCCAATATCGCGGGTTCAAACCCAGCGGAAGCCGTTGGATTTTTTAAGAGCGTTAAAATTCCTCAGTATGCCTTCCTTCGGATGGGAAGTAAAGCCGGCGGGCCCATGTCATAGATTTATGTCATGTAAAAAACCTTCCCTTAACTACACTTGTGTGAACTAATTTTTTTGTTAGATTTATTTAACGCTCTAAGTTCCAACGTTCGTCGCCAGGTGCTGGTCGCGGTGGCATCTAATAGCCAAGATCACAGCTAGGTTTCGTTGACGGTAGCGTTTGGTAGCAAAAGTAGGAAATACTACTTGAAATTGATCGTCTGCAGTTCTTACCTTAATTACAGATAACACACACACTAATACACCCATCACAATTAACACTGATTCTACACATACCCCACGTACACGGGGCTACATGACCGCATTGGGGAACCAACCAGCCAACCAACCTGCCTCTGAAAATGCGCACAAAATGTATACTATTTGTTAGTTACCCATGTTATGGAAGGTAGATGTGGTTAACCATTGAACCTGTTAGCGTGCGTAGAATTATATTGGTAACACTGTCACGTATGGGTTGCTAGAAATTAATCTGCAAAATTATCGTCTATAACCATGAGTCAACATTTGAACGATTTGCCTGCATACTGTACATTGAGACTAGGGTTCAAACTTATTAAGAACATTTATGAACAGTTGGTAGCCCTGATGATTCAAAAAATATGCCGAGCTGTATCTCTTAGACATACATTACACATACAAAATTCGGTTGAAATTCATTTCTTTGTCTGGAAATTAACCTACTTGCTGTTGAACGTTAATCCTAGCATAGAATTATGTTGGTAGCACTAACTTTTACGATTTATGTCTAACACAGTTTACTAAATTTGAAGTGTGTTCCGCTCACATATTCTGAGATATTGAATCTAGCGCTCAAAATACTTTAGATTATTATCCTGCTAACACTTATATTAAGCACATTTAAATGTCCTAAAGCATACGTTGTACGTAAAAAAAAAAAAAAAAATAAATAAAAGAAGGATGAAATACATTCGTTAGAATGAAAGTTTTGTGCAGTTAAACATTGAACTTACTAGCACACACATAATTATGTTGGCAACATTGCCATGTCTGCGTTACTCAAATTTAATCCTGGATATTATGTTCTATTAGTTTGCAAAATTTAGATGTGGTGGGCTGCATATTTTCTCATCTAATAAGACTAATGAGAATGAGCATACTTGCATGTCATTGTGGAGATCCGGGTTCTACTCTGAGCTCTGCCAAGAAATTTAATTCTGGTCCGAGTTTTGAAACGAAGTATACTCAACCTCGTGAGGTGTGTTCGATTTCCAACTCAGACTTCCAAGTAGCGGTTTTCCGTGGTTTCCCCACTTCTAGTCCAGCCAAATGCCGGGATGGTTCCTATATTAAGGCCACGATTGCCTCCTATCCAAATCATACCCCCAATAACCAATATACACTAGTACAGCCAACACAATGACAGAGGTTATTAGATAAATTCCACATTCACCACCAAGTACACGGGGATATAAGAACATGACCTGGCAAAGCCTTTAAATAAATCAACATCTACGTGACTTAACACAAAAACAAAAACTAGAACCCAAAACCTTCAACCGAAAACAAAACAAAAACCCAAAAACCTAAAAAACAAAACCTAAAAAGAAAACTAAAAAAACAAGAAGTAAAAAATAATAATAATAAAAATAGAAAATAAATTAAAAAAATAAAAATATAATGAAAATTAAAATTAAAAAAATTAAATAAAAACAATACTAATACCAGAACACGATAAATGAAAACGAAAACGTTAACATAAACATGACAGAACAAGAACTAGAACAAGAACAAAACCCAAACATAACAAAATAAAACAATCCACAACACAATAATATCTGGTTTCGTTCAACATTCCTGCCCCACTCTCGCCATTGTTGAAAGAAATAGCACCTCGGGCTGAAGGAGGTCTGGGCCACAAGACTGATTTTCTCCATTTCTTGAAATGGAGCCGTCTCTTTTCGCTCACACTTCCCTTGACACCGCCATGAGACGGAGTTTCTCTAACTTGTCTCCCTCTTAACAAAGCGCGACCCCACTCCCCATTGTGGCCATAATTAATCTGCCATGGCCATTGTGAGGCGCGCAAGACTAATTACTGAAAGACACTGGGACACCGCTTGATGAATAGTGCGATTAGTTTTTGGGTCACCCGTCCCGTCACTCCAATGCCGAGGAATGCTACCAAATAATATAGCATTTCATCACTCGTGTAGTGTCTTAATAGGGTCGTCTATACGCTACCTTATTTTAGTTGTTGCTATTGTTGATTCTTTAGGGACTTTGCGACATCATGGTCATTTAATCCCGTGTACTTGGGTGTGTTTAGAAGCTATGTGATAACCTGTGTCACTGCAATAGCCTAAATTTACTAGTGTGCGTACTTGTAATCGAGGCAGGATTTGGGTAGGAAGGGGCCGTGGCGTTACCTTAGGTACCATTCCGGCATTTGCCTGGAGTAGAAGTGGGAAACCACGGTAAAAGCACTTCCAGGATAGCTGAGGTACGAATTGAACCCACTTATTCTCAAGAGGCTGAGTGTACCCCGTTCCAGTCCTCAGACAAGAATTAAATTTCTTGATATACTGTACTGTAAGTCGAAAGATGTTCTTAAACGACTAGCTCTAGTTACAGTTTCCATTTCTGATACAGCCAGCCAGCCATGATTGCTAGCCACTACGCAACGAGCTTATTTTAGTATTCACACATATTCATTCTCGTCAATTTCCAAATGAATCATTCATGCAATATTGTTTATCTCTGGCCCTATCAAAAAAGAAAACTGTAACTCAAGCTAGTCGTTTAAGAACATCATTGGACTTATATCAATTATTTGATATAAATTTGGCATTGGTCGTGATGAAAAAGAAATCTTCTTGTAAATCTCGTTATAGTAGACTATAGACTGTGTGTATGAGAAAGGGACATCAGTGACGGACGTGTTTAGCCGACCAGATCATTGCTCATCTTGCACATCCATGCTGCCATTATTGAACTCAGTGCACCAATACCAAATGTGTTTCCAAGACGTGATATTCGCACCGGACTCCTCAACAACTTGCCGGTGAATATTCTTAGTGATAAGGTGTACAAAACTGACCAAATCGTTAGCTTTGGTTGGGTGGTTGTTTGTGAAAAAGAAAATGTTTCCACGAAAAAATATACATACGTTCTTTTACCACATGATTATAAATATTAAATTTAATAACAGAGTGAAAATAGGTTGAAACATGTTTCAGGAGTACTACGAAATCCGACAACTTAACAGTGATAAAAAAAGTTTACTAGTGCTGATGACCATTTTTAAGAACTGCACATGTATTATAGAAAGATTTCCAGTCGGTCAACACAAATTATGCCCAATTACATTAGGCGGGAAACAAATTATTTAAATGACATAACCTGAAAAAAAAAACCAAGAAGTTCCGTGAAGAACTATACAGCCTACTTTTCATGCCAATGATTATTCTACAGTATATGAACCTATCTAGAATAATGACGAAATTAAGTTGGTAATATCGAAATATCTAATTAGTTCAAAATATACCGGGTAAAATGTAGCCTAATAGAGCACTACAGTTGGCAGCCCTGGTGACTGAATATATTCTTAGTTCCATCTCTTAAGGTACAGAATACAAAATTTGGTTGAAGTCCAATGGACGTTACATGAAGTTAGACACTGGATCTATCAGCACGCGTAAAAGCATGTTGCCAACAATACCATGCGTGTGCTGGTCAGAAATAATCTGAAATATTATGATATCTGTTGTGCCAATTTTGGATGAAATCCGTTTGTTAGTATAGAAGTTACATGTATTTTAAAATTGGACATATCAGCAGGCATAGAATCATGTTGGCAGCACTGCCTTGTATTAATTACTCCAAATTAATCTAGAATGTCAGGTGCTATACGTGTGCAATGTATAGAGCTGTTGGCTTGCATACTTTCTGATATATTGACATTAGGGTAAAAAAATATAGACAGCATTTATTAAGAGTTGGCAGCCCTGATTGCTCTTAACAATACTTATAGTCATATCTGTTATGGTACACATAGCACATACGAAATTTGGCTGAACTCCAACTGATAGTATAGAAGTTACATGTATTTAAAAATTGGTACTATCAGCAGGCTTATAATCATGTTGGTAGAACTGACGTATATAAGTTACTCCAAATTAATCTAAAATGTCAGAATATACGTGTGCATAGTTTAAAGCTGTTGGCTTGCATACTTTCTGATATATAGGTATTTGGATAAAAAAAAGGAGAGAGAAATTATTAACAATTGGCAGTCCTGGTGGCTCTTAAGAATACGTTCAGTCATATCTGTTTATGTACAGATATTACATACAAAATTTGGTTGAAATCCAATTGATAGTGTAGAAGTTATATGCATTTAAACATTGGACCTATCAGAAGGCTTAAAATTATTTTTGCAACACTGACATAGTTGGCCTCCTGGAAATTAAACTGAAATAGTATTATCTACATGTGTGCCAATTTTGGAATAGCTCCCATGCATACCTTGCAAGATATCCAACATGGAACTCAAATTTTATAGTGCGTTTTTTCAGCAGTTGGTAGCACTGACATCATTTTCAAATATGGACGCGAGATATTCCGGTGCACATCTTTACTCATACTAAATTTTTGGTTTTGATTGCTGCAGCCGTTTAGGAGTTGATAGGGGGGGGGGACACACACACAGCCAGACAGACAGACAGACATACACACATTTTCCCGGATCGATCTCATAAGTCTACTTTTTCCTCATTTTTGCAAAATGTGAAAAGTAGGCTAAAAATATTACTTGAGATATTTATCACAAAATGACACGCTTTAACGCACAACACAGGGGGAGGGGGTAAATATGGAAAATTAATGTTTGCATGTCTTTTTGTGGAAAGATGCTTTCTTTTTCTTTTTTACACACAAGCAACCAAAGCTAACGATTTTGGTCAGTTTTGTACAACCTATCACTAAGAACATCCATCGGCAACTTGTTGAGGAGTACGGCGCAAATGTCACGTTATGGAAATAGATGGGCTGCGACAACGTGGTCATGTAGCCCCGTGTACTTTGGGTGTGAGTAGAATGTGTCTGATAACCGGTGTTAATTGTGATGACTGTATTGGTGTGTTATCTTGATTCAGATAGAAGGACTACAGACTAACTTATTAATTTTTTTCAAGTAGTTCCTATTTTTGCCACCATATGCTACCGTCCACGATACCTAGCTGTGGACGCGGCTACTTAATGCCATCGCAGTCACCACCTGGTGGCGAACGTTGGACGTAATAAAGCTTTATCAAACTAATATACAAATTTTAGCTTCCAACGGTATAGTTAGTAGAAAGTTCTTTTTCATGCCATAAATCTATGACATGGGACCGCCGGCTTTACTTCCCCTCCGAAGGAAGGAATACTGAGGGACTTTTAACGCTCTTAAAAAATCCGACGACTTCGGCTGGGTTTGAACCCGCGATCTGGGGCATAGAAGCTCAGTATGCTACCAACTACGCCACCGAAGCCGCTAGATAAGAATTGTTTAA
This sequence comes from Meconema thalassinum, assembly GCA_946902985.2. NCBI lineage: Eukaryota > Metazoa > Arthropoda > Insecta > Orthoptera > Tettigoniidae > Meconema > Meconema thalassinum. The sequence continues at coordinate 225,469,431 of OX336391.1, forward strand.
AATTGTTAACTTTTGAAGGTGTAAAGTTGTACCGATCCCCTTATAACGACTACATGATAAAGCTGTGGGTTTCTACTTCAGACCTGGTGCGATATTCGAGTTACCTTGTATGTGTCTTAGTGGCTTCCATTGTAGCCATTTCTTTCTCCCTTATTTACCAACAAATTCACTGAACTACTATGACATCATTCTACATATAATTGAGTAAACGTCTTCTCTTGTCACAAATCCCAGGCAGAATGGAACAGCTGACCGAGTTACAATTAAACCCTGCGAGGAAAAGATGAGTACACCTATACGCCTCTAGCAGGCTTGATTGCGACAAAAAGCTTTGTTTGCCGAGCACACGGCTGAAAAATGTTAATGCTGAGTGCTTGTCATTAGTGAGACGTCTCCATCTCCAGCCTCGTTAACTTAGACCGGAAGCAATAAATATTTGACTTTCACGCGCCAATGCTTCATGTTCAATTATAAGAGGAATAGAGCTGATGTGATAGCCTCCCGTACAGAGCAGTCGGTCTCTCGAAGCATAAGCTATCGTGGGTCATACAACATATCTGCTGAGGCATATTTTGTATTAGGTAGACATATTTTAAGAATATGTGGCTTGTAGTTCGGTGGATCTACAAGTCTTATTCCAGTCAATTACCTTATAACAAACTCATTAACAAGAAATGAAGGAACAAACTTAAAATGGCTTCAAAATCAATCAATCAATCAATCAATCACTCAATCAATCATACAAACAAAACTACAAGCATTAACAAGAAATGAAGGAACAAACTTAAAATTGCTTCCAAATCAATCAATTAATCAAATCATACAAACAAACACGAGCATTAACAAGAAATGAAGGAACAAACTTAAAATGGCTTCAAAATCAATCAATCAATCAATCAATCAATCACTCGATCAATCAATCAATCAAACAATCACAAGCATTAACAGTAAATGAAGGAACGAACTTAAAATGTGTCAAAAACAATCTACCAACCAAACAAACAAAAAATTAAATATAATGATTCAACAAAATTAAACACAGACACTAACAAACAATAAATCACTTGTATACAAGCATATACGAACAATCGTGCACGAACATTAGAAAACAAACTAAATTAACCCACACATTAACAAACAATGACAAGCATTGACAAGCAAGCAATTAAATACAAATGCTAATTAACAAACAAAGAAACCAGTTAAACATTAACTAACAGACAATTAAACGCAAACATCAACCAACAAATAAACTACTAAACAAGTAGTTCCGTGAAGAACTATACAGCCTATTTTCATATATCCTACGTATGTTAATTGCCTCTATCTACATACAAAATTTCAGTTTGATTGCTGTAATAGATTCGTAGATATTGAGGACCGACTAAATATTTCGGATGGTCGCCATGTTGGATTTTATATAGGTAGGTCCTAGAGTTATGTACTGTTACATGAAGATTATTGTGTACGTGTAGCATTCAAACTTCAATCGCATGATTAGGCACAAGAACTAACAAGGAGATTTTAAAATTTCGCACAGCTGCCATCTTGTGGTTATGGAGACAATTGAAATAAATTAGATGCCTGTGGATTAACATTCGTATAAGGATTTACTGTACCAAGTTTCACTGCACTCGGATGGTTAAATTGTGTTTAAATATTTATAATTCGCGTCGTCGCCATGTTGGATTTGTGCTCACCAGGTTACTGAAATTTCTATAGGTGAACATAAGTGCATAGCCTCAATGGACATAAACATTTCAGTTTGGTTGCTGTAAAAGATTCACAGATATTGAGAACCGTCTAAATATTTCGGAAGCTCGCCATTTAGGATTGTTATATGTATAGGCCATAGAGGTATGTACCATTCAAGGACAATTATTGCCTAGCTTCATTATTCAAACTTTCACTTCGATCGCATGATTACGACACAAGAATAAAAACTTAATTTTAAAATTTCGCACAGCCGCCATCTTGAGGTTATGTAAACAATTGAATTAAATTAGATGGCAGTGCATTACAATCTGCAAAATCATTTACTGTACCACATTTCACTGCGCTCAGAGAGTTGATTCACGAGAAAAGTCTATTAAAATATTTCAAATTCGCTTGGTCACCATGTTCGTTTTGTACTTTACAGGTTTATGAAATATACATAGGTAAACTTGTATTAGTACCCTTTATCACCGTACAAAATTGCATGATGATATCTGTAATATTTTCGGAGATAGAGAATGTCAGTGAAATACTTCGCACAGTCGCCATTTTGAGGTTATGTAAACAATTAAACTAAATTAGACTCCAGTGCATTACAATGTGTATAAACATTTGCTGTACCAAGTTTCATTACGTTTGGATAGTTAAATCGCGAGAAATGTCTATTTAAAAGTCTCAATTTCGCTTGACCGCCATGTTGGTTTTGTAGTCACCAGGTTTTTGAAAGTCTCATAGGTGAACTTCTAGTAGTGCCCTTTATCACCGTACACAATTTCAGGGCGATATCGGTAATAGTTTCGGAGATATTGAATGCTAGTGAAATAATTCGCACAGCCGCCATGTTGGATTGGTGAGACGTAACAAAATTTGAAGGGCACGGTCGAGGTTGCCGGGAATAGTGCTATGAACTTACCGAGTTTCATTGAAATCGCTCTAGCCGTTTAGATTTTATTAGGGGGACACACACCTCACACACACGCACGCACACACACACACACGGACAAAAGGTGATCTCATTAGCCTATTTTTTCAAAATTGAAAATAGGCTAAAAATAAACACAACATTAACAAACAAATCTGAGAAAAAATTGTATGATAGATGAATGCAAGAACAAAACAAAATTCAGAAATGTTTGGTAGTGATTATTTCGTTGCGGGGTGAAATATTGAGGATATCAGCCAAAAATGCGAAAATCGATCAATTAATCAATCAACCAAACATATCAATTTATCTGTCAGTCATTGCAAATGAAGGAACAAACATAAAATTGCTTAAAAATCTTGAAAACGGGGGATAGGCCTAGCTAATATAGGATTATAATATATGTGCGCCTCGATAAACACGGCAAGCTAAGCCGGCTTTGACTGGCGCAGATCGCAGGCGCGCATGCATGGTTCAGCCGGTGGTAGGCGCGCACTTTTTACACTTTTACCAAACATGTTCAAAAATGTGTAATCACAGTTCTCATAGCCGATGCTGAAAATGTCCTCCTTCTCATCTAATTTTTGTTCTGTAAGAACAACTTTTTTATTATTTACGGAGCCTGTTTTCTTGAATCGTTTAACCAGCCTCCTAATTGCACTGGAATTAGGCACAGGTCTTCCTGGGAACGTGTTTCAGAACAAGACTTTCTGCTATTCATATACGAATTATGGATATACACACGTTCGCGCAATGTGAATTGGTGTCTAGGCATGACCAACAATCACAGTAATCACAATACTCACTAAACGTGCAACATTAACATCTAAGCTTTGCAGATATACGGTCATATGAATGACAAAACACGTGTGAACAAACGATATGAGTCAGCGGAGCACGCCAACCACAGGCTGAACCGTGTAGGCGCACCCACGAGCTGCGCCAGTCAAAGCCGGCTTAGCTTGCCGTGTTTATCGGGGCGCACATATACAGGGTGTTTCAAAACTCGACGGCAAAATTTCGGGAATGGGTTCCTCATAGTACAGTAAGATAAGAAACAAATGTTATGACAACATGGGTCTGGAAACGGATACTTTCAGATTTATTCACACGTTTGTACATTTTCACCGTATCAGCAGGTATCACAGGAAATGTTCAAAGTGACGGTCTTCCGCTCGAATACAAGCCTCCGCTCGTCATCGCATGGAATTACGCACGCGATCAAAAATTCCTGGTGTAGTGCGTACTGCCTGACAGGTGGCCACTATGCGCTCACGTAACGTAGCTTCATCAGGAACAGGATTCGCATACACGAGTGACTTAAGGTGTCCCCACAGGTAGAAGTCCAGGGGGTTCAAGTCCGGAGAGCGTGGTGGCCACGCAATCGGTCCTCCTCGACCTATCCAGCGCCCAGGGAAATGGGTATTCAGGTACCTGCGGGCCAACAAACTGAAATGTGCTGGAGCACCATCATGCATGAGAAACATTGCTTGACGGACAGCAAGTGGCAGGTCGTCCAAGTACTCAGGCAATTGTGTCCGCAAGAAATCCGTGTAGTTCTGTCCAGTAAGCCTACGCGGAAGAACGTACGGTCCCAACAAGGAATCACCAACAATGCCTGCCCAGATTTTAATGCCGAACCTCTGTTGATGAGAAGATGGGATGATCGCATGCGGATTTGCATCACTCCACCTCTGCTGATTATGGAAATTCTGTATTCCGTCTCTTGTGAAGGTCGCTTCATCTGTGAACAACACATACGCAGCGAAGTTCGGCGTCACGCCGCACTGTTGTAGGTACCACCGGCAGAACGTTGCTCTTGCCGGAAAATCCGCAGGCGACAAGGCTTGTACACGCTGCAGATGATACGGATACAACAGGTTTCCTCGTAGCAGTCTCCAGATAGTCGTGTGTGGCCTATTACGCTGCAAGCCTAACCGCCGAGTGCTGACTTGAGGACGTTCAAACACAGCGTTGAGGACGGCTTCCTCCTCCTCAACTGTTGTACTGCTTGACCGTCCCCCGGTTCCTGTTGGACGTGCGAAACTCCCGTGTTCACAGAGGCGGCGATGGATGGATTCAAATGTCTTTCGGTCCGGCAGTCTGCACCTGGGGTATCGTTCCCGATACAAGCGACGTGCCTTCGAAGCATTCCCATCCGACAATCCATACATGTAATGCATGCTCGCAAGCTCTGTGTTCGTGTACATGCGCTCATCAGAGCGGCCTGCAAACCACAAATAACAGTACAGTACTGTACAATGACTGTTAACCACGGACAACTTACATACGGCTACTTCAATGACCTTCACGTACTTACCTCCGTTACGTACGAACGCAGACGAAAAAACCACAATCCAAATCACAGATGCCAGACGTGTTAAACAGACCGAAACTCACACTTCACTTCACTACATGAATCACTAATCACAGATAACAGACGTGTTCTCGGCAACGGCTAAACCGTAAGACGATCCCATATCATGTATGAGTGCTAAGGTCTTTAATACGACGCACATCACTTCCGTTCACAACATGCCTACATGTACCATTTGTAACCGGTTTCGCGATTTCTTTTACACCAAACAGGACATGTAATGTACATTTATGTACTAACATTCATTCATTCATTCCTGCCAAGGGGAATAACTCCGGAAGTATCCGTTTCCAGACCCATGCTGTCATAACATTTGTTTCTTATCTTACTGTGAGGAACCCATTCCCGAAATTTTGCCGTCGAGTTTTGAAACACCCTGTATAATGACCTTGTATAACATTCAACCACGGTAAAGCTATGGGAGGATGAGCCTATTTTGATTTGCATACACAGGCTAGAAAAACGTTGCCTACCAAGAAGCGCTGAGGTCAGGCGAGTTAAGGCAGATGACTTCGCTGTTCCTCCTCTTAAAACAACAACAAAAACAAAAAAAACGACTACAACAACAAAAGCTGGGCTAACTATTAAGCTGTAACTTGATTCTTAAGAACCTGTCTCTAGGGTTAACAAGTGGACACAGCTATAGAACAGCGCTGTTCGACAATTTAGTTTGGGATTTTCATTTCATTCGTATTTCTATTCGAAAATGACTGTAGCTTGAAACATTCTTGGCAAAGATAAGAAATGCCCACATAAGTTACATCTAATTACTTTAAAATACATGACAGCAGTTATGGTCCATAAAGCCTGTCCATTTATATGTTTGATGAATACATTAGTATATCATATACAAAGATGCTCTTGTGTTCTCCAGACAGCCCGTGGAGAACTGCTTCTGCCACTACATTCTAATTAACGCTATCACTGATAATGTACTTACCGACTGAAGTTGACGAGACAGGCTGGACACCGAGACTGCTCCGTCCAGAAAACCGCCTGAAACAGACCGACAAGAAAGTAGTTAGATACCGTTCACATATTACGTAGTCACTAGGAGGGTGGCAGGTTCGCAGCTTGATTTTTTCAAAAAATAAAAGTAGACTTATGAGATGTACACGGGCCAAATATCCATGTGTCTGTCTGTGTGTATGTATTTTCCCAGTGTCTGTCTGTCTGTCTGTCTGTCTGTATGCATGTATTTTCCCCGCTATCAATTCTAACACGACGAAATAGAATTTAACTAATTAGGTGCAGAAGTAGCACTAGCATGCACCTTCTCAACCGAAACAAAATGGCGGCCACCCAAATGTTCAAAGCTTAAATCAAATCACGACTAAACTAATAAACTAATCATCGGATCTCTACAACATTTGGGAAAAATGTACCTTTAAGTGGGAAGCGTCTGACGCCCAAACTACAAGGATATCAGTCAAAGGGTTTCCAGATGGTGGCTGTGTGAATAATGCAAACATTATCATCCATAGCTCATGATCCAATGAATCAATGTGTACAGTATTTGGCATTCAGATAATTTTATATAAGAACTCTCTGTTGTCAAAGTGATAACAACATGAGACTGTATGTTATGCGCAGCCACCACTTTGAAATGTTAAAAAATTCAAATACATAACTCATGACACTTACGAGCTAAGTGTAACGTTATTTGGTGACAGGTTATATGTGACATGTGACCTGGTATGGCCAAGGTAAAAGAACAGATTCTCCATACATTCAAGATGGTGGTTGTGCGAGCTATTAGAACAATGAAATCGACAACTCCGAATGAAGTTCGATATTTAAGACGAATCTTGCCAAGAGATCTCACATGCGTATGTTAGGAGACTATCACACTGAATATAGTGCACAGCGGACATCTTGAACTGTCAATATAAATTAGTAACTTTTGGCATCCTAGAGATATAATAACAAAAATTAGTAATGAAATAGAACCTTGTATATCGCTTTATATGCCCAAAGCAATAGACGAATGATTCCATAGATTCAGGATGGCGGCTGGGCGTACAATTTAAAGCATACACATTAGTAAATGAGGATGTGGTCTTATGGGGAGTCAGCTAACTCTGATAAATTAAGCCCCATTAACTCAAGAACTGAGCCTCCGTAGCTTAGGCGGCAGCACGCCGGCCTCTCACCGCTGGGTCCGTGGTTCAAATCCCGGTCACTCCATGTGAGATCTGTGCTGGATAAAACGGAGGCAGACATGTTTTTCTCCGGGTACTCCGGGGTTCCCTGTCAAAATTTCATTCCAACAACATTCTCCACTATCATTTAATTTTATCTGTCATTCATTTAATCAATGCCTCAGAGGAGTGCGACAGGCTTCGGCAGTTGGCACAATTTATATCCTTGCCGCTAGATGGGGGCTTCATTCATTCCATCCCTGACCTGGTCGGTTGACTCGAAGCAGGCTGTGGATTATTCAACTCAAGAACTAATGAACATATTAAAAGAAAGGAAGGAAGGAAGGAAGGAAGGAAGAAAGGAAGGAAGGAAGGATGGATGGAAGGAAGGAAGGAAGGAAGGAAGGATGGAAGGACGGAAAGAAAGAAGGAAGCTTATATTTTAACGTGACTGTTAACCTCGTGATCACGAGCCACGGGACCTCCATCTTTTCTTGGAATCTAATCCAGAGGAAGAGGTATTTTACTTTGAAAATCTCACATGCATTTAGCGGGAATTTCTTGATAGAGCCGAGAATTCGACCTACGAACTGTAGACCAGGAGTCTCAATACGCACCTCTAGACCAGATAAGGAGAGTTAACAATATTATGGCCCGCTATGCCATAACGCTTCATGCACGAATATATTTTCGATGTCTGGAATGCTCTCTTTTATTTAAAAAGTTTGATAGTGACATAGCCACTAAAATATGCGTTGAAAATGATACAATTAATTTATCTCATAATTTTTATCGGGTGTGAAGTGTTCAAATTACATCTAGCCAATATTGATTTTAATCCAATCAAATCGCTGTCAACCATGTCACAAAGGGGTTATCAAACTGAAATGTGCATGGTGTTTTGATAATAAATAAATTCATGTATTAGATTACATTATGTAATTTGGACGTTTCTCCATCTTGAGAACATTATTGTAGAGACGCTATTTTATAACGAGTTATTAATACAGTAATAAGAATAAAATAATAATAATAATTATTATTATTTAAGATGCAGAGAGACAAAAAAGGAAAATATTGAAGAAAATCCTTGGTCCAGTCAGCTCAGAAGAGATATGGATGACACGGAAGTCTAGGGAGATTTATCAGCATGCTGAACAGATCAAAGACACCTTCAGGAAAATACGATTGAAGTTCTACGGCCACATTCTCAGAATGAAGAATGACAGGCTCACCAAAAGGATTCTCAACCTTGCACTCTTAGTGAGAGTAAAGACCAACTGGCTGAGTGAAATAGAAAAAGACCTTCAAGAAATTAGCATTAGAGAGGAAATTACACAACATCGACTCCAGCTCAAAACAGTAATCAACAACCATCATTTTGCTAAGAAAATGAATACCAGGACTAATAAAACCATGGACTGATGAATGGAGGAAGATATTCAGTGCCCAATAGAAGAGATTTTGGGAGAAGAAAATAACACTGTCAGCTAAATAACGATGTAAAATAATAATAATACTGAATGTCCCGTTGGCCAAATCAAGCATTCATTACGATATGAAAAGAACCCCACTTCAAGGGATTCAAGATTAAATGAACTAATAGTCCCATTGACTTGAATTTTCTTTAAAGAGAAAGTTTTAACCTTTCTCTCCAACTTTATTGAAAACGTTTATCCAGGCAACAATAATTCGAGTTTGGCTAGCTGCTGGAATATCTCTTGCGAAAGATTTCACGAGAATCTTTACAGTCCATTTTATCTAGATCTTTTTTAGCCTAGTTTCATTTATGAAAAAAAAAAAAAGGCTTATGAGATCACCTTTTGTCCGTGTGTCTGTGTGTGTGTGTGTCCCTAATAACTTCTAAACGTCTGGAGAGATTTCAATGAAACTCGGTAAATTCATAGCACTATTCCGGGCGACCCCGGCCGTGCCCTTCAAATTTTGTTACGTCTCACCAATCCAACATGGCGGCTGTGCGGAATATTTCACCAGCATTCAATATCTACGAAACTATTACCGATATCACCTTGGAATGTTTTACGGTGATAAGGGGAACTACTAGATGTTCAGCCATGTAACTTTTGAAAACCTGGTAACTACAAAACCAACATGGCAGCCAAGCGAAGTTGTGACTTTTAAATAGACGTTTCTCGCGATTTAAATAACCAAACGCAATGAAACTTGGTACAGTATATGTTTATATACATTGTAATGCACCGACATCTAACTTCGTTCAATTGTTTACATAACCACGAGATGGCGGATGTGCGAAATATTTCACCGGCATTCTATATCTCTGAAACTATTACCGGTGCCACCCTGAAATATTGTACGGAGATAAAGGGCTCTACTGGAAGTTCATCTATAAATCCTTCAACAACCGTTTAACTACAAAACGAATATGGCGGCCAAGCGAAGTTGAAAGTTTTAAATAGACCTTTTGTAACGTGTTTTTCGAGGGGTTTTTATGCCACTGGCATAAGTCAGTAGGAAGCCATTCTATATTTATTTACGCGGCAAATTGTTCAGCCAAGATAATTTTTCATGTTAATTTATTATTATTATTAATTTATTATAATTATTATTTAGATATTTTCGGAGCATTTTATAAAAATTAGTAGCATTCAGATAGGTTTTCTATGTCTTAGAAAACGCTATCATGCAAATTATTACGAACGACGATATCATAGAAAATTATCTGATTACGGAATTTTACGGAGTTTTCGTCAGTTAGGGTATATCGAGAGACGTGACTCACTGGGATTTCAAATACAAGCTTAATCCTGTCGGGAAGTATTACGCAAGTGGGCTCGCATCGTCCAGGAAAGGCGAATTGTTGAAACGGAACCCTCCCGCCGAGTGTAATGACCCAGAGGAGGGGAAGATCGCGTGGTGGGTCAGCCAATCATTAGAGGACCACGCAAGCTGAAGCCGGCGGAAGAGTGGGGGGGGGCCGACGTGTGCATATATCGTTCAGCGCACCGTCGAACGAGGACTATCTGTGAAATACTTGAGGAGTATGGGTGTGCGTGCGTGTCGCTCCGATGTTCAGTGGAGTTAGTAACTATCGGTGTAGAACTTGCGGAGTGTGGTTGCAAGTGCGTGTCGCTCCGATGTTCAGGGGAGTTAGTGACTATCTGTGTTGAACTTGCCAAGTATGGTTCACGCGGGAGTCGCTCCGATGTTCCGAGGAGTGGAAGACTAACTTTGGTAAAACTTAACCAGTGTGGTTATACGAGTGTTTGGGTCCGATGTACGGACCATAGAATTATCTAATCTACCAGAATATCATCAAATTTCGACGGAGATGACGACGTCCAGGAGACTGTGGGAAGCACACAGCATCATCAAGTACGAGGGAAATGCTTTGGCAATTTCCAGTGGTAAGCGCAAATGACGCAGAAATACGCAATCTCTCATTTCTCGTTGTTTTACATTTCATATTTCAGTAACCTCATAGCTTGGATATAAGAGTAAAATCAATTTATCAAACTCCGTTTTCACGTAATTTTCTATCGGTAATATTAAAATCGCAACGCTCCAATTTAAATTTTATACTTATTATTATTAATTTTGCTATACTTGTTTTATATAATAAATTCATTTCTTTTACAATGCAATCTTTGCTTTCAGTAGGTAGCATTAGATATAGACCAATTCCTTCTCCTGATACAATTGTTTGTTGGGTTAATGATCAAATCATACCACGATCTGAGGTAATAGAGTCTTGAATGTGTTCTGCCAGAGCTAGACGTTGTTAAATACAAATTTAGATTTCAACATTGCGTTGAGGTCTTGGCGCCCATTAAAACAACATAGCTTAGGCAAAGGCAAACAGTTTCATTTCTCACCCAACAGTTAGGGACAGTCAAACCATTACATTTGTCGCTCAACGTGAGGGCAAAGCAAAACGTTACACTTGTCGCCGACAACTTGGGGCTGAAAACCTAATAACATTTGTGGAAGGAGAAGGGTATATATTTCTGTGCCTGTATTTCGGGGGTTATTTGTCTGTATCAGTGTATATCATTATGGGGGATGAGAAAGAAAGACAGATGAGGTTACGTAGTGGTCATCAACGGGAGAGTGATGATACGAGCAGTATGTCGAGTGATGGTAGTACCGGGGTAGCGGAGGTAAATCCCGATACTGAAACAGGGAGTGTAGGCGGCCAACCAAAATTAAAAACTTTACTTCTCGAGTTCATGTATCAGAACAAAGTTAGTAGTGATGCCTTAAATGCAAAATTAGAACAAAACAGTAGGGAAAATAAAGAGAGTAATAGGGAATTGAGCGATAGTTTAAACGCCAAATTAGAACAAAACAGTAGGGAAAATAAAGAAAGTACAGACGCTTTAAATGCAAAACTGGAACAAAACAACGCTAAACTGGAACAAAACAACGCTAAATTAGAACAAAACAGTAAGGAAAATAGAGAGAGTACTGAAACTTTAAATGCTAAATTAGAACAAAACAGTAGGGAAATGAGTGACAAATTCGAACTGATTAGAGGTGAGATCAGAGGAGTAATGGAAGAGAAGGTTAAAGAGATCATTGCAGATGTAGACAAGAAATTAGGAAAAGTACAGGAGGAGTTGGAAATTAGAATCAGTACACAGGCTGAAAATTTAAAAGAACTAGTGCAACTGGAAACACAGCAGGTCAAAAAGCAATTGGGGGGAGAAATTGACAAAATTCAGGTAGCTACTAAAGAGGTTAAGGAACAGCTGGGGGGTAGAATTGAGAAAGTCCACTCGCAAATAGTTGCAGAAGTAAATGATTTAAGAGACAATAATAGAGAGAGCATTAGCAAGATTGAGGAGAAACAAGCAAAGCTATATGATAAAGTAGAAGAATCAGAAGGAAACATTAAATTAACAGTAAACAGTATTGAGAGGAAGGCTGAGGAGAAAATCGCAGAATTAGAGTTAAAATTAAAAGCTAGGATCAGGCAAGAAAATAGTCAGAATAGGCCAGTTTTTGTGAATAGCACACACAGGGAGGTAGAACTGGGTAAGTTCAGCAATCGACAGGGGTGCCCAATGGAGTTCATGAACACTATAGAAAATAAATTCGGGGAGAGGTTGGAAAATGGTAGTATTGAGTGGTGCCAGGTAGTTGAAATTTTAGAACAAGTGTTTGTGGGGGAAACGAGGAATTGGTTTGGTGTCTACAGAGACAAGTTTACTGATATCAATGATTTTAAAATGAAATTCTGTGAAAAGTTCTGGAATGAGGTCATTCAGTCGCAGCATCGTGAGGGAGTAGTGTGTGGTAAATATAACCCTAAAGGAAGCTCCACCATGACCGAATACTTTTTAGGGCAGGTATTAGTGTGTAAATATCTGGATGGCTTGAAGGAGGAAAGTGATGTGGTAAGGTTGCTACTTAGGCACTTTCCCTATAGGATCAAGGAGGCTGCTTGTATCCAGAATGTAAAGACTATATCACAAGTAGAAAATTTGTTAAGCACATTTGATGCACTAGGGAGAGGGGGTTATGAGGACAATTTCAATCGGAACCAGGGTAATAATAATAATAGACCTAACGAGGCCAGGCATCAGGAAGTTCAAGGGAACGGTGGCGAAGGGGCCAACGCTCAAAATAGAAATAATAATAATCAGCTAAATCAGAACAGAGGAAATGGCTATGGTAATCAGTATCAAGGGAGGAACAATGATTTCAGGGGAAATCAAGGGAGGAACAATGATTACAGGGGAAATCAAGGGAGAAACAATGATTTCAGGGGAAATCAAGGGAGAAATTATAATGACAATAATTACAACCAGAATAGGGGTCAAGGAAGAGGACAGCCTAGTGGTAGTAATATACAGCCAAACAATGACAACACAGCCCAGAACAACCAGACCAGTTCAGTAGTTAGTAGTACTACGGCCAGCTGTAGCGGTTCTTTAAACGCGAACCAGGCTGCGAAGTAAGGTCAGAATCTCAGTCTGTAGCATGCCCTGTCCATACAATTATACAGGAACCCTATGACCTAAATGTAAGAAATGAATTATTACATGAACTAAATGATGAAGGTATTATTCAGGAAGTGGTTAGTAGGAGCCCCATAGTTAAATTTAACGTGTCCGAGGCGTACACAGATGTTTTAATTGATAGTGGTTGTATGAAGAGTTGCATAAGTAGTGCATTTTATGATAAAATGAAAGGAACTGGAGTAAATTTTGAGGAGATGCCAATTAAAAGCACTTTTGTTATCACAGCTGTTGGGAAGAGGTCTAAAGTAATTTCTAAGCAAGTTTTAGTAGACATTAAAATTAATAATCATGTAGAGAAGCAGATTTGTCTTGTAATTCCAAATTTAGTATTCAGTGTTATCTTGGGTTCAGAGTGGCTAAGTAGAGTATCTGGTAACTTATGTTATGATGTAGGGAGTTTGAAATTTAAATGGGGAGATTCTGAAGTAGAAGTAGCGTTCAATGACCATATTCAGAGGAGTAGTATTGTAGGTGTGATTTGTACTTTAAATGAGATATCGCCAGCCGTAGAGCGGGGTTCTCCATGTTATGTGGGCAGTGTGATTACGAACGGAAGTCTAGAGGACTCGTTACGTGATGCTGCATTTCTGGGAAATATAGAGGTGGAACAATGTGTTCGGCTCTATGATGTGTTATGGTGTAATAGGAGAGTGTTTGAGGATCGCATTGGTATGGCCAATTGCTATACCCATTCATTGAACGTTATTGATAGGTCAGTATTCACAGGACATAGATATCCTGTACCTTTCGCTTATCAGAGTGCAGTTGAGGCACAAATTAACCAGATGCTTGAAGATGGGATTATTGAGCACTCTAACAGTCCATATGTTAATTCTTTGATCACGGTACCCAAAACCGACGGCACGGTTCGTATTTGCTTAGACGCTCGTTTGGTTAACAGTAGAATTAGTTCAGATCAGCTGAAATCTATGTCAATAGAAGAATTAATGCAAACATTTGAGGGGAAGAAGTATTTCACTTGTGTAGATTTGAGTTCCAGTTTTTGGCAAGTGCCACTTATGTATGAAGATAGACCATTTACAGCTTTTAGTCATAAATATAACCTTTATCAATTTTGTAGAACACCTTATGGGTAAAGAGTAGTTCAGCAGCTTTAATTAGGGCTTTAAACATCGCATTAGGGGATGACACAGGAGAGTTTGTAACCATTTACATAGATGATAAGGTAATTAGTTCACGCAGTTTTGAGGAGCATCTAGGTCATTTAAATATAGTTTTTCAGAAGTTAGATCAGGCAGGGTTCACTTTGAAGCTGTCTAAGTCGTCATTCTGTCAGTCAGAAGTGACATTTTTAGGTCATAGAGTGTCGAGTAGAGGTGTGACACCAGAAGAAAGTAGGGTTAATAAGATACTTAACGCAGAGGTGCCACAGAATGTTAAACAGTTAAAAACTTACCTGGGAATTTGCAACTTTTTCAGGAGGTTCGTTCTTAAATACTCAGGGTTGGTAGAACCATTCAGGGAATTGCTTAAAAGTGGGACTCGGTGGAGATGGGAGTCCAAGCATGATCAGGCTTTTAGAGCGCTGAAGGAAGGTTTTGAGAAAGCTGTAGTGCTGAAATATTCGTTAAAAGATAAGGAATATGTGGTTATGACAGATGCTTCACATATAGGCATTGCTGGAGTATTATGTCAGAAAGATGATGAGGGTAATCTGTGCATTGTATCTTTAGCCTCGCGAGGACTGACAGCAGCAGAGAAAAGGTACACGATTACTGAGTTAGAGCTTTTAGGTATTGTTTTCAGTTTAGGGAAATTTAGAATGTATTTAGTAGGGGGGAAATTTGAGATCCACACAGATCACCATGCATTACTGTATATGAGGACTTGTAAACTCAGTTCTAGCAGAGTTAGTAGGTGGATTATTGCTCTGCAGGAATACGAATTCACAGTAAAATATATTAAAGGTAAAGATAACATTCTTGCAGACATGCTATCGAGGGACACTAATTTATGTAGGGATTATCCTGTGGTTAAAGCAGAGGATGGTATTTTAATATGTGCATGTGTGGACAGTAGCAACAGGGCATCGTTACAGACACTGAGAAATATGCTAGGTAGAGCAACGTGATGACGTTCATTTACGGGAGCCACTTGCAAGGTTGGAAGCAGGTGACACAGAAACATTTATAGTTTCCAAACGTATTGGGAAAACAGCATATGTGCTGGAGAATAGTGAGGGAAACAGATTATACGGGACGTATAATATACATAGTCTACGAAAATATGTGTCATAAAGTGAGTGTGTTTAGCTGGCGAGCCAGCCTATCAAATGAGTAAGTGTGGTGTCTGGTGCGTGGAAGATCTGGTCTTCCAGGCAGGCGTATCAGAAGTCACACAGGGGGGTAGTATGTAAGTAAATGAGAGTTTTTAAGGTACAGGGAAATATGACGGGATTGTCGGATGCTCTTGAGCACTAAAATGTCTCGATACACCAAGGCCAGAATTTGGTAGCGCTGGTGAATTCCCATTTGCCTCCAAGAGATGGGTGAGCGCTTGAACAGGGTATTTTTGCTTAAGGCGTCCACGAGGCAAAAGATGGGCCATCAGAATGCGAGACAGTCCTTCATGAAACTCATACATATCAGCACACGTGATTTCTGTTTACGGCCTCGCCATGTAAGATTTGTAAGTGTGTAATTTAAGGTAATTTGTACAATGGTATTATTTCTGTGTTGAGAACTAGTATTAAGTAGAATATGGTCTACGGGAACTTAACAAGACAGGGCGATTACGGCACAGAAATATTTGGTGTTATATGTAATGCGCATTTACTGTTTTTTTTTCAGAAGTCAATATTAATTTAATCTACTTTAAAGAGAGATTAAGTATTATGGTCACGAGGCGCTGACACAATAGTGTGATCGTGTGCTCAGTGATAAGTGGGATTAATGTCACAATAAGGAAGGAACCTCCAGTGAAATTAGAAAGTTCTAGGGAGATATAAATATATCAGAACACCTTCAATGCGTGTGATATGACATCATAAATACATAGTGCTCACACATTAATTATGTCTATTTCTCCAACATAGAGGAATTTGAGAGGCGGAAATATCCGTGGAACACTATTTTATATGAGAAACATTGGACTGGTTGCAAAGTGCAATCCATAGTGACAACAAACTTTGACGCAAAGTGCGTGAAGAAAAATTATGAGTGTATATATCTGTAATTTAGGGTGATCTCATTTATGTAATATGTATTTTGGATGGGGTTTATTAACGTGTCTGGGATAATCGGATAATGGACCGTCGTCACGGTAAATCATCCGATGATCCGAGGCGAATATGTAACGTGTTTTTCGAGGGTTTTTTATGCCACTGGCATAAGTCAGTAGGAAGCCATTCTATATTTATTTACGCGGCAAATTGTTCAGCCAAGATAATTTTTCATGTTAATTTATTATTATTATTAATTTATTATATTTATTATTTAGATATTTTCGGAGCATTTTATAAAAATTAGTAGCATTCAGATAGGTTTTCTATGTCTTAGAAAACGCTATCATGCAAATTATTACGAACGACGATATCATAGAAAATTATCTGATTACGGAATTTTACGGAGTTTTCGTCAGTTAGGGTATATCGAGAGACGTGACTCACTGGGATTTCAAATACAAGCTTAATCCTGTCGGGAAGTATTACGCAAGCGGGCTCGCATCGTCCAGGAAAGGCGAATTGTTGAAACGGAACCCTCCCGCCGAGTGTAATGACCCAGAGGAGGGGAAGATCGCGTGGTGGGTCAGCCAATCAGTAGAGGACCACGCAAGCTGAAGCCGGCGGAAGAGTGGGGGGGGGGGGGGGGGCGACGTGTGCATATATCGTTCAGCGCGCCGTCGAACGAGGACTATCTGTGAAATACTTGAGGAGTATGGGTGCGCGTGCGTGTCGCTCCGATGTTCAGTGGAGTTAGTAACTATCGGTGTAGAACTTGCGGAGTGTGGTTGCAAGTGCGTGTCGCTCCGATGTTCAGGGGAGTTAGTGACTATCTGTGTTGAACTTGCCAAGTATGGTTCACGCGGGAGTCGCTCCGATGTTCCGAGGAGTGGAAGACTAACTTTGGTAAAACTTAACCAGTGTGGTTATACGAGTGTTTGGGTCCGATGTACGGACCATAGAATTATCTAATCTACCAGAATATCATCAAATTTCGACGGAGATGACGACGTCCAGGAGACTGTGGGAAGCACACAGCATCATCAAGTGCGAGGGAAATGCTTTGGCAATTTCCAGTGGTAAGCGCAAATGACGCAGAAATACGCAATTTCTCATTTCTCGTTGTTTTACATTTCATATTTCAGTAACCTCATAGCTTGGAAATAAGAGTAAAATCAATTTATCAAACTCCGTTTTCACGTAATTTTCTATCGGTAATATTAAAATCGCAACGCTCCAATTTAAATTTTATACTTATTATTATTATTAATTTTGCTATACTTGTTTTATATAATAAATTCATTTCTTTTACAATGCAATCTTTGCTTTCAGTAGGTAGCATTAGATATAGACCAATTCCTTCTCCTGATACAATTGTTTGTTGGGTTAATGATCAAATCATACCACGATCTGAGGTAATAGAGTCTTGAATGTGTTTTGCCAGAGCTAGACGTTGTTAAATACAAATTTAGATTTCAACATTGCGTTGAGGTCTTGGCGCCCATTAAAACAACATAGCTTAGGCAAAGGTAAACAGTTACATTTATCTCCCAACAGTTAGGGGCTAGCAAAACGTTTCATTTGTCGCTATCAACATGGGGCATTAATAACCGCTACACTTTCTCTCGATTTAATGATCCAAACGCAATGAAACTTGGTACAGAAAATGTTTATACACATTGTAATTCACTGGTATCTAATTTAGTTCAATTGTTTACATAACCTCAAGATGGCGGCTGTGAGAATTTTAAAATTAAGTTTTTATTTCTTGTGTCGTAATCTTACGATCGAAGTGAAAGTTTGAATGATGAACCAACGCAATAATTTTCCTTTAATGGTGCATGACTCTATGGCCTATACATATAACAATACAACATGGCGACCATCCAAAATGTTTAGACGGCTCTGAATATCTACGAATCTATTATAGCAATCAAACGGATTTTTTAAATGTTCATAGGGGCTATGAACATAAGTTCACCTATAAGACTTTCAATAATCTGGTGATCACAAATCCAACATGGCGGCGACGTGAAGTATAAATATTCACATGGACGTTTCTCGCAATTTAACCATCCGAGAGCAGTGAAACTTTGTACAGTAAACCCTTATACAAATGTTAATCCTCTGGCATCTAATTTATTTCCATCGTTTCCATAACCACAAAATGGCAGCTGTGCGATATTTTAAAATCTCGTTTTTACTTCTAGTGTCCTAATCATGCGATTGAAGTTTGAATGCTACACGTACACAATAATCTTCATGTAACAGTACATACCTCTAGGACCTACTTATATAAAATCCAACATGGCGACCATCCGAAATATTTAGTCGGTTCTCAATATCTACGAATGTATTACAGCAATCAAACTGATTTTTTTAATGTTGATAGTGGCGATTAACATACGTAGGTTATATGAAAATAGGCTATATAGATCTTCACGGAACTACTTGTTTAATATTGTAATGAGCTGATATTAGTCATTGCTTATTAGTATATTACTTGACGAATATTAAAGCCATGTTCTTTAAAAAGTCGTACACAAATCAACATAACAGTCATACATTCTGACTGTGTGGATCCTGCTGGCACCAGTGAGTCAGAATGGATCGCAAGTATAAAGAGTATACCAACACTTCCTCAAATAATAGTAATAACAATAATAATAATATTTTTTGTCGAATACCAGAAAGACGGTGTTTAAGGAACAATTTATGAAAATGATGGTAATAATAATAATAATAATAATAATAATATAATAATAATAATTACCCGCGTCAAGGTCAAGTTCACCCCAAAGAGAACTTTCTGTAAGAAAACCCCCCTACCAAAATTTGACACAAAAAAGATCGCAGATTCTGGATTGAAGGAAGCCTGGGAAAAAGAACATGCCAATGACTGGCAAAATTTCCACCGAAAATTCATAGAAACAGCAAAAGCTCTCATTCCTTTGAAGAAGAATTCCAAACATCCTTGGTGGGATGTTGATTGTGAGAATGCACTCATTACCAGGAAATTGGCATATCAGAAATACAACAGTAAAAAATCCCCAGAAAATTTACAGACTTTCCATGAAACACGAAAAGCAACCGCAAAAATTATCAGACAATCCAAGAGGAGATACCTGAAGGAACAGTTGGACTCCATTGAGGACAACTTCCGTAACTACAACGTAAGGGACTTCTACAGAACGTTTGCAGGACACATCAGAGGATACACACCACCAAACCTGTGCTTCAGAAAATGTGATGGAAAATTAGCACTAACGAATAAGGAGAATTGCAAGGTGATGGCACAATACTTCTCTGATCTTCTCAACTGTCCAGAACCAATAGAGAGATTCTCAGAGGAAGAACCTACAGTCAAGAACGCAGACTCATTACCTCCGACACAAGAGGAAGTTCACAGGCACATCATCAAACTTAAGAACAACAGGACATCTGGTGAAGACGGCATGGTGGCCGAACTACTGAAAAACCTAGGGCCACACTCACTTAGGGAACTCACACAGATTATCACTGACATCTGGATATCAGAAAAGCTACCAGATGAGTGGAAATGTGCATTGATCCACCCATTACACAAAAAAGGCGACCGCTCTGACGTAAACAATTACAGGGGCATTTCACTATTACAAGTTACGTACAAGATCCTCTCAGCGTGCCTATTCCAAAGGGCTCGGGACCAGCTGGAACACAAGATTGGCGAGTACCAGGCGGGATTTCGTCCTGGTCGCTCCTGCGCGGAACAAATCTTCAACTTAAAAAGTATATTGAAAATCAAAGCCCTCAGGAATACTCCAGTTATATGTACCTTCGTTGACTTCAAGAAGGCATATGACTCCATTGACCGTCAGTCATTGTTCAACATCTTACACGAGCAAGGTTTGGATAGCAAGACCTTGCGATTGATCAAACAGACACTGACAGACACGACATCAAAAGTGAAATTCATGGGGGAAATCTCAGAACCATTTCAGATCAATACAGGTGTTCGCCAAGGTGACGGGCTCTCTCCGCTCCTCTTCAACCTAGTGCTGAACAAAGTTATCAAGGAATGGGAGAAAGAGCTGAGACTTCAAGGTTACTGGAGGCCAGTGCGACTAGGACGACCAAAGGACGAACTGGAGGTTGGCTGTCTAGCCTTCGCGGATGATCTGGCTCTACTCTCAGATAACGAAACCACATCAATCAGACAGATAGAAGTACTCCAAGAGTGCGCCGAAAAAGTAGGACTACAGATCTCGTTCCAAAAGACAGAGTTCTTCTGTACGAAATTCGACATACAGAATTTAAACACGAAATATGGCAAGATCAGTAGAGTCGCCCACTTTAAATACCTAGGTGAAGTGCTTGAACCGACGGGAAAAGAGAAAATCGCGCAGAACACTAGGTTAATGAAAATGAAGAGAGCCTTATACAAGACACAGAGTGTCTACAACAAAAAATGTCTGTCCACATTCACTAAAATTCGTCATTACAACACGGTTATTAAACCTGAGGTGCTTTATGCTAGTGAGACGTTGACGTTACACACAAAGGGCGACATGGAAAAAATCCTCACAGAGGAAAGAAAAATAATAAGGAAAATAATTGGACCAAAGCACACAGATGAAGGATACAGGCTTCACTCCAGAGACACCACAGAGAAATTGTCCAACCTCGCAGCAGACATCAGAAAGAGGCGACTAAAATTTTACGGCCACATCACCAGACTCCCACAAACCAGACTCACCAACAAAATTCTTAGTTACATACAGCGGCTCAAGATTACTACACCCTGGATGATGCAAGTCAAAATTGATCTAGTAAAAGCACAGGTCGACCCAGAAGACGTCATAGACAAAAGCGTATTTAGACACAAAGTGTACAAGTGGGAAGTGTTGTCAGAGAGAGCTGCACCTACAGCCCAAAGACCAAAGTGGACCGAAGAAAGGAAGAGGGCCTTTAGTGCACGAATGAAAGAGTACTGGAAAGACAGGAAGAACAAAAAGTCTTGATTGCTTCGCGTGGTCTAATAGGCCTGTAACGTGTAAAATAAAAAATAAAATAATAATAATAATACAATTATAATAATACCGTATGGCCTAGGGTCCCGGGTGCAAGCATCATTATTTGACACCCAGAGGGCAACTTGCATGCCAAATTTTGTTGTTCCTTAAAGCACTATGAAAGTCAAGGAGGTTAGATATCTAAGCTCCTTGACACTGTAGCGCTTTCTGGTAGAGAAATTAGGAACCATGTGTTAGCGGAAAATCCCGAGATAAATTTTGCCATTATGAACACGGCCTACTGAATTCAAATGGGCTCTTTAACATGCCAACATAGAATGACATGCATTTCGTGACTTTTCCGCCTTTCAAAAATCACTTACCATCGCCAGGAACGAACCTGCAAGCTTGGGGTTAGTAATCCGACACGATAATCTCCAAGTACCTTTCCAAGAATCTTAACCTCAAACATTATAACTCAGTAGTAAGGCCCTCCATACTCTATGCCTATGAATGCCTCTTGCTGAACAGGAAGGGTCCACTAAGGAGACTTGGGCTCAAGGAACGACAAATACTAAGGAGCATACTAGGGCCAACACACGAAATGGATGGCACCTATAGGATCAGACACAATAGTGAGCTGTACCATATCCACGAGGACATGATCACATTGATGAGGAAAGGGCGATTAACCTTTTATGGTCATCTAACCCGCATGAACGCCTGCAGACTCACGAACAGGATCTTCACCACGACAGGTAGAGGCAAAGCCTCCCAGAACAAATGGATCACCACAGTGAAATCAGACCTGCAGCAGCTTCAAATTTCTCCCGACACCGCACATGATCGGACTAAATTCCGTCAGCTCATTCTCCAAGGGGTATTCCCAGTATCCGTTACCAGCAGGAAGACCACAGGAACCACCAGACCGAAGTGGACAGAGGAGAAGAAGTCTGCTCATAACCGGAAAATGAAAGCCTTCTGGGCTAAGAAGAAACAGAAGACCCATGTAAAGAGTTAAAGCGAGCCTCGTGGTCCCTAGATGGCCAAAACGAAAATAATAATAATAATAAAAATATTAAAATAATTTTTTGCCTAAGTCCAGAAGGAGTGGGTTAAGGAACACTTTGTGAAAATGATGATGATGATGATAATAATAATAATAATAATAATAATAATCATCATCATCATTCATGCTGACATGAGTAGCCTCCGTGGCTTAGGCAGCAGCACGCTAGCCTCTCACCGCTGGGTCCGTGGTTCAAATCCCTGTCGCTCCATGTGAGATCTGTGCTGGACAGAACGGAGGCAGACAGGTTTTTCTCCGGGTACTCCGGTTTTTCCTGTCAACATTTCATTCCAGCAACACTCTCCACTATCATTTCATTTCATCTGTCATTCATTTAATCATTGCCCCAGAGGAGTGCGTCAGGCCTCGGCAGACGGCACAGTTAATATCCTCACCGCTAGATGGGGGCTTCATTCATTCCATTCCTGACCCGGTCGGAGACTGGAAGCAGGCTGTGGATTTTCATTTTTTTCATGCTGGCATGAATGCGTTGAACGTTTGGATGACTGCGGGGCAGATCTTCCCTGAGACGGAAGGATTTATTTAGCAAATCAAGACCAAATCGTCCCTACTAGAAACTATCTCAAGGTCATTATCAGATGGTTGGTTGTTTCTTAAGTTTAGGGGCTGCGACAACGCGGTCATGTAGCCCCGTGTACTTTGGGTGTGTGTAGAATCTGTCTGATAACCGGTATTAATTGTGATGACTGTAATAGTGTGTGTTAACTGTTTTTTAATTTAAGTACTGCAACTTAGAATTTTTCAAATAGTTCCTACTTTTGTCGCCAAGCGCCACCGTCAACGACTACTAGGCCAAGTTCAGAACTTAGCTACTAGACGCCACCGCAGTCGGCTCTTGGCAACGAACGTAGAAACCTAAGAGCGTTGTTTACATTCTTAACCTATACAATTTAGCTTCACACAGGTGCAATTAGTGGAAGGTTCTTTAACGTGCCATAAATCTATGACATGGGACCGGCGGCTTTACTTCCCCTCCGAAGGAAGGCATACTGAGGGATTTTTAACGCTCTTAAAAATCCGACGGCTTCGGCCGGGTTTGAACCCGCTATCTTGGGCATAGAAGCTTAGCATGCTACCGACTACGCCACCGAAGCCGCAGTCATTATCAGAGATCCGTCAGTTAGTAACGATAAATGTCACAACGGGTATCAAGGCTCTGAAGGTATTCAACATATTACTTCTGGATGTATGCAGCTGTCAGGAACTGAATATAAGCCCAGGAATGATGCTGTATCAAAAGTCCTGTACCAAGAGCTAGCTGGGAAACTCCAACTTTTAACAGAATGAGGCTCCGTACTTCCAGTATGTTCCAGCCTTCCAGAGAACGTGGCTGAAAATGAACATTTCAGACTGTATTGGAATCAGACTGAAAAGACAGTGGAACATAATAGGCCTGGCATAGTGATCTTCAACAAAAGATTGAAGAAAGTCACGCTGATTGATGTTGCCATTCCGAATACGCCTAACCTGCAGGCTAAACATGCTGAAAAACTGTCCAAATATTTGAAGCTGGAGGAGTCTATCAAGAAGCAATGGCAGGTTAAGCGAGTTAGAAATGTACCAATAGTCATCTCAAGCACTGATCTGGTTCCTAAACACTTTTGTAAAGGCTAAAAGTGCTTGATTTTGACACTAACTTCTATAAGTTAATACAGAAGGTATTGATATTGGCTACAACTAGGACAGATCGTAGACTCTATTGGCACTGATCTAAATTAAGGTGATAATTATGCTTTGATTCAATGGAATCTGCATAATTGCTTTGTGTTTTACCAAACAATGATCTGAGAATAACGGTGATAATAATAATAATAATAATAATAATAATAATAATAATACTTATAATAATAATAATTATATTGTATGTATGCCTACCCCTTATTATTCCCGTTTTCCAACGGGGTCGGGGATGAGATGTGATGGAAGTAATTGTGGCGATGGTTTTTACGGCCGGATGCCCTTCCTGACGCCAACCTCATGAGAGGAGTTAATGAAAGATGAAATGAATGATGGTGAATGAAACTGGGCAAGGATGTGGAAGGAAGTGGCCGTGGCCTGTCAGAAGGTACCATCCCGGCATTTGCCTGGTGTTGAAAATGGGAGACCACGGAAAACCATTTCAAGGACGGCCGACGGTGGGGCTCGAACCCACGCGTCTACCAAGTCAGCAGAGAGCTTGGCCCCATGACCTAACGCTGCGCTTCAGCCAGCGTAGCCACTACTGTCGGTAATAATAATAATAATGCTAATAATAATAATAATAATAATAATAATAATAACAATAATAATAATGATAATAATAATCAAAAAATGAAAAATTGATTTTTATGCACACATCGTCAGAATGAACTTAATAGGGTAACCAAAAACAATTTTTCACTACTTCCGTAACAAAAGAACTAAACCACATTGGTTTAAGGAAACGGAGAAAGACTTAATACAGTAGACCTCCAAATCACAGAAAATATGCTCATGGATTAAACAGTCAAAACCATAACTGAGGACAAGAATGAACGTTTCCAAGTCGAAGTCAAACCCAAGAGAAAGATCCAAATCTCTGATGAAGAAAGGAAAGCAAGATCACAACGAATGAGGCAACACTGGGCTACAAGGAAAGCACAGAACAGTAAAAAGTGATTGATTTATTGTACCCCAAAGCTGGGTGAAACGAATAAAAGAAGAATATGTACAGTTTGCAACGAACATCAAGTCAGCCTCCAGATAACTTCAGGTGAACGAAGGAGAAATAAAACAATCAGGGAAATTCAAATACCTGGGTGAGGGGATAGAGCCCAATATTTGTAAAAGAGAAGCTTTCGTGTCAAGAATCAACAAAATGGAAATGGCTTACCATCTAATCTGTAATAAACGATCAGTATCTTTCGACCGGAGGTGCGATATGCATCAGAATGCCTTGCGATGATAAGAAAGGCCTGTCAGGACAACTGGAAGCCAAAGAGAAGAAGATCTTGTGAATGATCTTGGGCACGGTCAAAGAACAAGGAGGGTACCGAAGACGACACAACGATGAACTATAACTTCACGTGGAGAAGATAATAGACACCTTACGCAAAAGGAGAATCTCTTTCTATGGACACTTGACACGAATGAGCTCTGGAAGATTGCCCATTCGAATCTGTGCCTACTTTGTGGGAGAGATAACCAAAGGGATCTGGTTTACAGAGGTGGAAAAAGATGTACAAGAACTGGGGATATCACATAAGGAAATCTTGGAACGTCGTGACCCTTTGAGGAAGAAACTTAGGGAAATACAGAATTTTCAGCCAAAACCCAAAATGAAAACGGGCAAGATGTGGACCGAGGTACGGAAGGAAGCTCATCGAAGAAGAATGTGGGAATTCTGGGCAAATGTGAGGAATCGTGGGAGAAAGCAGCTGAAATAGCATGGTCCATAGATGACCGAAACGAGAGGGAAGAATGTACATATAGGCACACTCTAATGTATTTGCTTTGTCAACTATCTAGCGAGGAGCAGATTCATCACGGCGGCATTGCATTAAAGAAAATAATTTTCACCCTTGCAATTTTCAACACATGCTTGGTATATTTAGGATACACACCGTAGGTATTTGTAAAGTATATATACTTTGTACTTTGCAGTTTTTTATGTCATATTCTGTAGAAGCCTTATCGAAACTTACTTAAGCATTTAGCTATTTTCGATCAGAAACTGTGGCATGAAAAATGAAACCTGGTTGCGTGACCAACAGATATGTAATTATACAATACTGCTAAAATCTTGGTAAGAAATGAAGAAATTGCGTGAGATTAATTCCTTACACCCAGGTTTTGAAAGTGATATGATGACAGCTTCATTGTTCTTTATTATAAAGAAGTGAGAAAATATTATTATGGTATACATTCAACTTCAAATGCAAGATAATTCTGAGTTTCTAACTACCTTTATGGATGTTCGTTTTAAGAGCTCGCGGATGAGCAGGATATAGATATGATATTGAGGTATATCATCGATACAGCTTCAAAGTCAGGCTTGTGTACATGCCGCAACTTTTCAGGAGGACTTAAGGGGCTTCGAAATCTCCAAAAATCTTCAAAATCTTAAAAATCTTCAAAATGTTCAAAATGTTGTTATTGCGCCATATTGATCTACGGACTGTTAGCTTTCTAACGGTACATATCCCATTCCTGAGGCTACTTTTCTTATACTTACCCTCAATCGTGCGCCCCATTAGTAAACCCACCCCAGGGGTTCACAACTAATGGGACGTGGTTTGGTGACCACGGGACCCCAGCTGAGTCGGGCATTACTTCCACTTACTTGTGCCGGGCTCCTCTCTGTCATCTTTCCTTTCGACCTCACTTGGTCAACTCTTGTTGTTTTCCGTCCCCGACGGTATTAGGGTATCCGAGGCCTAGGGAGTCTTTTACTTTCCCTCCTTACTTAGACCTTGTCTCAACTTTCCTGATGGCCTCATTCATCGAGCGATTAGCCTTCTTTTTCATTTCATTGTATCCTGCCTTCTGCACAAGACCCTAAAGGAGGCAGGGTGTGTGTAGCCCCATCACTTCTGGTGCACCCTGAATAGTGCTACACGCTCAAGGGATCACAGCTTGTGAGTTCGGGAGTTGGCGACCCCGAGGGATTCCTGAGCTGGGATAGGTTTTCCCCCTTTTTACATTGCCTTTGGGGTAGACCCTCTCCTCTTTCTCTTACCTATCTGCCTTTCATGGCTCTCCTTCCTTCCAAGTCCCTCAAACCTCATTTTTCGAGTGTTGATGGCATTTCTTTTCCTCATGTTTTTTATTTCCCTTATTCCTTTATTTTGTCCTCGTCTTCTTCTAGCCCGTAAGTTTTGTAGTTTTAGTTGTAGTATTATTTTCACGATCACACAAACCATTAGGGGCCGATAACCTAGATTTAGGCCCCTTAAAACAGCAATTATTTTCATCATCATATTAGTAAAACCACTAAAGTACATTTGTAATTTCATTTCTATTAGACGATAGATACAAAGAAAAAAGAGCGCTTTCCTGTCTGTGAACACAAATTTCGTACCCAATTATATTAGGTGGAAAACATGTATTGATATGTTGTTGCTGTTGTTGAGTCTTCAGTCTTTTGATTGGTTTGATGCTGATCTCCATGCCTCCCTGTCCTGAGCTAGTCGTTTCATCTCTACATAGCTATCACACCCTACGTCCGAGTCAATCTGTTTAACATATTCTAACCTTGGTCTACCCCTACAGTTCTTGTCCTCGACCCTTCCTTCAATAACTAAGCTTGCTATTCCTGGATATCTTAGTATGTGTCCTACCAACCTATCTCTTCTCTTCATTAGCAGTCGCCAGAAACACCTCTCCTCTCCCACTAGTATTAATACCTCGTCATTTGTAACCCTATCTACCCATCTGATCTTCACCATTCTCCTGTAACACCACATTTCTAACTCTTCTATTCTCCTCTTTTCTGCTGCACCAATAGTCCAAGTTTTACTTCCATAGAGTGCCACGCTCCAGACAAAGGCCTTCAAAAATGACTTCCTAACACCTAAATCTATATTCGATGTCAACAGATTCCTTTTCTGTAAAAATGCTTTCCTTGCCTGAGCTAACCTACTTTTTATATCCTCTTTGCTTCGTCCATCACTGGTTATTTTGCTTCCTAAGTAGCAGAAGTCGTCTTCTTCCTTTAGGTTTTCACCTACCAATTTGGTGTCCACAGAGGATTTTGATTTATTTCGGCTGTATTCCAATATTTTGTTTTACATTTATTAATTTTCATCATAAATTCTTTCCTCAAGACGGAGTCCATACCATTCAAAAACTCATTGAAATCCTCAGGCTTGTCGGCCAAGATGACTATGTCATCAGCAAATCTCAGAGTTGAAATTTTTTCTCCTTGACTCTTCACTCCCACTTAAAAATGTTTCTCCAATTTCGTTCATTGCAAAAAATTAGATAGATTCCTCTGTTCGTCACCAGAGAGCAGCTGTCAGAAATTACTGTACGGACCATGGTAGAACGGCGGACAGGGCAGTAAATAAGGAGAAAGGGGTGAAGCGGGGGGGGTTAGACGGATATAAGGAAACAGGAACAAAAGGAAAGTGTATCTGAACGATACCTAACGTCATACAGGCAACGGCGAAAAAACAGATGGAAACTCCTCCAGTGACGAACAAAGGAGATCAAATCCAGGCTCTGTAGCCATAGAGGAAAACGTACAATTTGAAAGAGGTGAAGAACAGGGTAACTGAGAGGAAATATCTTCCTATTTAATAACTGGTAGCCAAGTGTCACTTAGCTGATATCCAGTGTCTCTGTTAAAATTATTGTTTTTTTTTTACGAATTTCAACTGTCTCCCTTATAATTCTAGACCAGTTGTGCTTAACAAGGGCAAGCGCATGAGCATCCTTGAAACATACATCGTGCCCTGAAGACAAGGCATGTTCAGCTATAGCAGATTTGTCAGGTTGGTTTAGACGGATGTTCCTTTGATGCTCTTTGATGCGAGTTGCAATGGACCGTTTTGTTTGCCAATGTAGACTTTTCCGCAAGTACAAGGGACTTCATACACCCCAGGTTGTAGTATTGGGGACAATTTATCTTTGTTTAATGCTAAACGTTGACCAATTTTCGACATAGTGCCGAAAACTGTTTTTGTCTCGTGCTTGCGGAGAATCTTAGCAACGCGGTCAGTGGTGTTGTGAATATAAGGGAGGTAAGCAGTTCCCGTCACGTCGGAGCTCTGAGAAGGTTGTCTATCCCTCCTTCTGGGATGAAGGGACCTATATTCATTATAGCCATTACCCTTAAACATGGTTTGTAACGCATGTAACTCTTCCTGAAGAGTTGATGCCTCACAAATACGTTCCGCTCTTTTGGCTAGAGTTGTTATAATTCCTTGTTTTTGTGCTGGGTGGTAATGTAAATAACGGTTAGTGTGAGTTTGCTTACGATAGACGCTGTGCCCCATGGAGCCATCCGCCTTCCTGCTCACAAGAACATCCAAAAAAGGTAAGCATCCACCCGACTCTAGCTCCATTGATTGTGAAATGGATTGAAGGATGCAGCTGATGAAAGTGGTTCAGTTTCTCAGAACCCTCCCCCCACACCACGAACGTATCATCCACATACCTCCACCAAATCTCAGGTTTGAAAGACGCCGAGGATATAGCCTCCCCCTCAAAATGTTCCATGAAAAAAAAAATGCCAAGACAGGCGAGAATGGACTTCCCATGGCCACACCATCAGTCTGCTCGTAAAATTTACCATCCCACAAGAAGTAACTGGAACACAAGCAGTGGTGGAATAATCGAGCAATGTCCTCAGGAAACAAATCCTTGATGAGGGACATGGCCGAGTCCACCGGCACTCGGGTGAACAAGGACTTTACATCAAAACTCACCAAAATAGCATTTGGTTGAACGGCGATGGTTGACAATTTTTCGACGAAGTGGGTTGAATCCCTAATGTAAGACTGTGTGCGCCCCAGGTGCGGCTGAAGCAACTTGCTGAGATATTGCGCAAGAGCGTAAGTTCGAGAACCTATTGTGCTAACAATTGGTCGAAGAGGGAGTCTTGCTTATGAATTTTTGGAAGAAAAAACCCCAATAATTTTAACAGAGACACTGGATATCAGCTAAGTGACACTTGGCTACCAGTTATTAAAGATCTAGGAAGATAGTTCCTCTCAATTTCTCTGACTTCACCTCTTTCAAATTGTACGTTTTCATCTATGGCTACAGAGCCTGGATTTGATCTCTTTTGTTCGTCACTGGAGGAGTTTCCATCTGTTTTTACGCCGTTGCCTGTATGACGTTAGGTATCGTTCAGATACACTTTCCTTTTGTTTCTGTCTCCTTATATCCGTCTAACCCTCCTCCTCCCCCCCCCCTTCCCCCCTTTCTCCTGATTTGGACATCCTCATTCTTCGAGGAGAGTCTATATTTTCACCCCGCCCCCTTTACCTTCTCCTTATTTACTACTCTGTCGGCCGTTCTACCATGGTCCATACAGTAATTTCCGGCAGCTGCTCTCTGGTAACGAACAGAGGAATTTATCTATTTTTTTTTTTGTAATCTCATTGATATACTTTCTTTGGCCACATTGTTTGATTCCATTGAAAAAGGAGGCAAGGTTCCTTTGAAACGTCTGGTATCTAGTTTAATTTCACATGGCATTAGCCCAAAAAACATGAATTATTTGTATAGTAATCCGGGCCGTGAAAGCCTTAATCTACATAAGAAAAACAAAAAAAGAGGAAGCTTGTAGTTTAACGTGACCGTCAATCTTGAGATCATGAGCCACGGGACCTCCTTTTAACGTGGAATCCGAACCACAGGGCATGGCATTTCACATCGAAAATCTCACATGCATTGACCGGGAATCGAACCCGGTCCACCTTGGTGAGAGGCCAACAGCTTGACCGCTGTGCCACCACGCCCCTAATAAGAAAAACATTACATAAGATTAAAACTCAGCAATATTTCTAGGTTTATGCAGTGTCTTGTGCGGAGTTTCACCTAGGAATACCAAGATGGCTCATCAGGGGGCTCACCTCCCTGTAAAGGCTGAGCTTTTAGCTCTCTCAGTAAAGAAGCACAGGTGCACTTCATAGGAAGGGAGGTAGAGCGTAGTTCGCTACTCCTGTGAGGGTCCAGGCACGAACACCAAGAGCCCGCTGATGAGCCTGTCTAGGTGTTCCTAGGCGAAACTCCACACAAGACATGGCATAAACCTAGAAAAATTGTTGAGTTTTAATTCCTTGGCCGGGAAAGCCAATCTACCATTACATAATATATTTATCACACAATAACACGCATTTATGTACGGTACAAAAAGTGACAGTCAGTCTGAAAGACTAGACTTTGTACCATTTTAAATGCTACAAATGCTGAAAAATGCTAGAAAGGCTGGAGGCTTCTCGCTTCGCTCGAACCCAAAGACTCTTGACATGTTAGAAAATTATCTGCATAATACTTATCTTGATTTATAATACTTTACCTTGTTTCAAATTACTCGCGAACGGCAAGTGCAAACCAAGGGCAAAGCAAGGTCAAACGCGCGGGATGCCGCCACGCTCACCAGAGCGCGCGGGGACGTGCCCTTTCCATCCAGACTAAAACACTTATAGTGGGCGATGTATTGAAGATAGAGATATGCTCTCTCGGACTTTTTTCTAGAACTTTTCATGCTGACCAATTCTTACGCTCATAGTATATTGATATGTTTAACGGTTTGCCCAGCGTAAGCTTAAGAAGCGCACGGACGCCAAGTTTGTTTTCGACTTTTTCACTGAAATCGTTACTGCTTGGCTTCCTTTGATCATACATAAATTATTTTCTACAGAATCTTTCCTCGAGATATCCTTTACAGAATGGTGAAAACCGCATCAAAATCCATCCAGTGGTTCGCAAGATTACCCGTGACATCCAAGAATCGGGGATTTTTGTCTTATACTAACGAAGTAGAGATTGTCGGGGAACACATGCACCGAGCGGTACTATGACGTCACACACCTCAGTGCATCTGAGTACATTTCGTCCCGTCACCGTAACGTAACGCCAGACCCTAGCGTAACGACGAAGTCGACAAGACAGTTTAAAATGATAAAAAAATGGGGTTACAATTTTTCCAACATTTGTCATGAGGTTTGCCAAAGATTACTAGGGCATCCTTAATTGTCCCTGTATCATAAACGCTGCGATCAAGTCATATGAACACAGCAGGCCTATATTACTACAGTTTTTTTTTTTTTTTTTTTTTTTTTTTTTTTTTAGCGTATGGCTTTTAGTGCCGGAAGTGTCCGAGGACATGTTCGGCTCGCCAGTTTTGTAGCTGCTTCGAGACGGACACCCAATGGGTGAGCTACAAGTACCGTTGGGGACGGAAGGAGGGAAGTTGGATTGTAAGGACGAGGAGTTGGAAGGTAGCGGCTGTGGCCTATAGTTAGGGACCAACCCCGGCATTTGCCTGGAAGGAAGATGGGAAACCACAGAAGGCCATCTTCAAGGTTGCCGGCGGGGGGATTCGAACCTCCTCGCCTCCCGGATGTGAGCGACTGCCATCAGTCATGCCGTAACCACCACGGCTAACTACAGTAAAACCTGCCTAAAACGGAACGCTATCGTTCCGGATTTATTTTTCCGTTTTCGCAGGTTTACGTTTTGCAAAGGGCTGAGTTTTAACAGGACAAAATACACTACAAAGAGATACTGTATTATCGCATAGGATTACTATGAAATAATTTGATTTTTTCCCACTTTGAACAACACAATTCTTTAGCCTGACGTTTGTTTCTCGCGTTCTTCAATAACTTTAATTTTCTCCTCCAGTGTAAGTTTAAAAGTCATTGTCACTGAATTACAGTACGCAAATAAATGCAGTGCACAGTAAAAAGAACACCTTTAAAGATTACTCCAGTTCACTGTTTTCTTCAACTCGTACTTCTACAGAACATTGCATATGCTACATAAAGGGGCTCCTTAGCCTCATGAATACATTCAAATTCAATTCAATTTGTCAGATGGAAACTCTGTGTATTGCAAGAGGGTTGGAAAAAGTAATGGTACAGATGTTGTGAAATGTGATGATGATGATGATAATTGTTGTTTTAAGGGGCCTAACATCTGGGTTATTGGCCCCTATTGGTCTGAGTGATAGCGAAAATGACTATGAAATGGAAACCATTATGAAAATTAAGCTGAATTGAAAATACTTACAAAATAGAACTCAGATTCAAACGACTCACAAAATGAAGAGTGGAAATGCTTACAAAAGGTAAAAGTAATTTAGAAGGAAAATACTCACAAAAGGAATTTAGATTGAAAAATAGGCACAAAATGTAGTTTAGGATCAAAATACTTACAAAATGTAATGTAGATTCTAAATACTCAACAAAATGCAATTGAAATTCAAAATACGTACAAAATGCAATTGAGCTTCGAAATACCTACAAAATGCAATAGGAATTGAAAATACACAATGCAAGCAAGATTGAAAAAGGCCGGTTCAGATTCAAAATACTCACAAAGTGCAATTGAAATTCAAAATACTTACAAAATGCAATTGAATTTGAAAATGCTTACAAAATGTGTGGTAGATTCAAATTACTCACAATGTGTGGAAGAACGCGATTCAAAATACTGAACTAACAAAAAGCAATTAAGATTGATAATACTTACAAAATGGAGTTTAGATCGAAAGTACTTACAAAGTGCAATGTAGACTGAATAAAAACAGGGCGGAAATCTTAATGAGAAAAGGAACTACAATGAAAAGAAAAAGAAGGCTGATCCCTAGAAGAATGAGGGATCAGGAAAGATGGGAGAAGGGCCAATGAAGGAGGGAAAGGAAGAGACTCCCTAGGCTTCAGATACCTTAATACCGTCGGGGTCGGAAGAGAACAAGAGTTGACCAAGTGAGGTCGACAGGAAAGAAGACGGAGAGGAGCCCGGCACAAGTAAATGGAAGCAATGCCGGACTCAGCTGGGGTCCCGTGGTCGCCAATCCACGTCCCACTAGAGTTGTGAAATGTAGCATATCTTCTGCATCCTTAAAGAAAAATTAGAGTTAAAGTTTCCTAGGACTTTGGTGCAAGTACAGTAACGCTAAAAATTTAGTTCATAGCTGTGTATTATGGATCAGATAATCCGTCTTAGTCAGGTTATTTACGCCTACAGTTCCGAAATTTCTTTCCGTTTCTGCGTCGGGCAGTTTTCCGGTATACAGTGTCATTTTACATAGGAAATACCTCCGTTCCGAATTTTATTTTCGGTTTGTCCAGGTTTCCTGTATACAGGGTGATTCTTATTAACGTTTAAAACTCCCCGTAGCGACGTAGATGACATTGAGACAAGTAATTTGATATAGGACACTTAGGGTCGCAAGTGTCCGGAAATACCTTAAAAGTGAACCACGACTGTTAAACATATGACGTCATCAGGTGACGGCTCAGCTCGAGCGGGCAGGTCCGTGCACTCTTACGCACACCAAAGCATCCAAAGCAAACGTTGAATGCCATATCACGCTGCCTCAGAGTCTGCGTGTGCGACTCGGGCGCGAGGGAATCGAGGTTCAAATCCGGTGCCTATCCTCCATCAGCTTTCTTTGTTCTCTCTCTTCTCCTTTCCAGTGGAAGCAGATTGTTTGTTGACATTAAGACACGGAACCAGAGTGATATGATATTCAACGTATGCTTTGGTGTGCGTAAGGGAGCACGGGCCTGACCGCTCGAGCGTAGCCGTCACTTGATGACGTCATATGTTTAACAGTTGTGGCTCACTTTTAAGGTATTTCCGGACACTTGCGACCCTAAGTGTCCTATATCAATTTACTTGTCTCAATGCCATCTACGCCGCTACAGGGAGTTTTAAACGTTAATAAGAAGCACCCTGTTTAGAGGGACCGGTTTAGTCTTTACTGTATATACTGTAATGATAAGGGTTCAGTACATTGAGTAACCATCCGTAATCAGTAGATACTTTCAGCATTTCCATTTGGGATTATTCCAGTTGATGGCGGGCTCCAGAATAAATGGTATTGACAGTCTGAAGATAGTTGCTTGTTGTTAATACATTTTAGGGGCTTGGGACATCTTGGTCATCAGCCCATGTAGTTGGGTGAGTGTTAAACCTGTCTGATAACCTGTATTTATGTGATGACTGTGGTGGTGTGTGTAGCTGTATTAGGGACAGGGATGGGGTAGGTGCCCCGCGACTAGAAATAAGGCACTATGCCTGGAGGGAGTGTGGAGAATCCCGGAGAAAAACACACTCAAGAGAGCCGCTGTCAGCGCTGGGTTTCGAACTTACGATCTGTCTGGACTTTCTACAGCTACCCGCACGGTCGAGTTGCACGATTTAACGAGCTGGGCTACGCTGCGGGACCCCATCACTTTCACCTCTTGATATGGAATATTTTTCCTGCTGTTTCTATGCTCAGTCTCTCGGTGTTTCCACAGTGAAAGTTTACACTGACTTCATTGGTTGGTTTTCTTGATAAACAATGGCGCGTGCCACAGTTCATGGTACAAGTATTCTGTACATAGAAGCTATCACGACTGATTCTCCCAGTCTGCCCTAAGAGTTAAAATAGCGCAGATAGTTTCCCAAACAGGAAGTAAACACAGATAAAATTAATGTTTATCTCCATTTGGATATGGGACCACCTTGTGGTTTGGGTCAGGAGGTCCGTGTTTCATTCCCGGCTCTGCCAAGAAATTTAATTATTGCCTGAGGGCTAGAACAGGGCACATGTATCCTCGTGAAGAAACACTGAGAAGAAGACAGGGGTTCGATTCCCACCTCAGCCATCTTAGAAGTGATTTTTCATGGTTTCCCCATTTCTACTTCAGGCAAATGCAGGGATGCTTCCTAACTTAAGGCCACGGCAGCCTCAATGTCAATCCTCGCCTCAATTACAAATACACACACTAATATAGGCGTATCAAAAACTCGTTTTTAAACATGGTGCATGCGAGGATAAGAAGTTAGCAATTCATTGCAATCAAGTGAGTTATTAAATACGAAGGGCGTACTGTAATTTTTTTACACTTTATTTTTCTCTACCCAAACGAAGTACATTAAACATCAGTTGTTACATCCACCTTCTCAACATAATCTCCTTGTAACTTTATGCACTTTTGCCATCGATGTGTCAGTCTCTCCAGACATTCCTGAAACCATTCTTTGGGAGTGCTGTGTCCAGTTCAGCAAAATCCGCAAAACGGCAATCATGCGATGGAAGCATAGGGGCAGTCCACCTCCAAAGAGATGTCGCACAGTGCCATCAGTTGGCAAACGAATGGTGACAGTGTTCTGGGACACAAAGGGCATCATCCTCATTGACTGACTGGAATTGGGGGGCACGATTAACAGTGCAGCATATGTGGCAACCCTTAAGCGCTTACGTCGTGCCATTCAAACTAAGTGACCAGGTGTGCTTCTGCAATATGACAATGCCCACCCCCGCACTATCCGAGAGACCACCGCTGCCATTGATCAAATGGGATTCACGGTGCTGCCACATCCACCATACTCTCCCGACTTGGCAACAAGTGGTTATCACATGTTCGGGAACATAAAGAAACCTCCAGACACAGCTGTCAATGCATGGGTACGCAGCACTCCGAAAGAATGGTTTCACAAAGGTCCAGAGAGGACATGGCCACCCTCTTCCCAAGCACTAATACAAACATTACAATGACATAAGTTATTGGATTCCACCCACACCCAGACAGAAGGCAGTGCGAGACAGTCTGACTGAATCTGACACATCGATGGCAGAAGTGCATAAAGTTACAAGGAGATTATGTTGAGAAGGTGGAAGTAAATTTGGGTATAAAGAAATAAAGTGTAAAAGATATAGTACGCCCTTCGTACAAATAAGAGTGATAATGGATAAAGGACAGACAAAATAGGAAGCTCAGAATAAATATAAGGTGTATGTTTCACAAAACTCAAACTCTCAAAGCAGAGGGTGTTAGAAGGTACGGTTCGTACTAAACTCTTCCAAATCGTCTCAATAGTACAGGAAAAATCGTCAATTTCTTGAAAAGTCAACGGAAATATATTTATTTGGTTATGAAGTGAGTTTAAACAAATAAACAAGGCGATAGCCCCTGCCAGTATTAGTCGCGTAGAGTCCACATAACAGTAAAGCCGAGCGGGTGGTATATACTCGTATACATGCGAGAGTTCTCTCATGGGCCCGGTAATCTTCTCTTATTATATAATGCGCTAAAGTGTATGTTTCACAAAACTCAAGCTCCTAAACCAGAGGGAGTTAGAAGGTGTGGTTTGTACCAATATCTTCCAAATCGTCTCAATAGTACAGGGAAAATCTTCCAATTCCTGAAAAGTCAACGAAAATATATTTATTTGTTTATAAAGTGCCCCTGGCAGAACTGTGTCGCGTACAGCCAGTATAGCACTAGAGCCTGGCGGGTAGTTTGTTCACATGGGGCGCACAAACCCCATTATGCGAGAGTTCTCGCACGGGTTCGCTAGTTTATTATTATTAGTCTATTATTATTATTAATTCAAATCTACCAGTCTTCTCAGTCGTCCTCATGATGCTGGGTTCACCCGGTTTATATCTCATACCAAGTGTTTGAATAACTCGTTCATACCGTCTTGAGCGAGAGCTAGCAGCTACCCTTGAGACAAGCAATTGCTCACGTAACACAGAATAGGCGCCAAGCGCATTGGAGACTGATGGCGCGTCTCTTCAGAGGACTTGAGCAGGACCTCCTGAATTATGTCATTAAGTACTTGATTAATAAATTAGTTAATAACAATAATTTGTTCCCGCTTACTCTTAACTGAAATGATAAGTACACTTGATTTCTCAGCCTTGCAATGCTCAGCAAGTTTCTGGGAAATATTTAAAGTTGTAAAGCAGGGGCGACCAAATTGCATTATAGTGCGATCAGCTTCTATGTTGTTTTATTTAGCGGTCTGGAAATCCCGGTCGTTTCAGCCCCAAGTAACTCACTTGTGTATTATAAATAAATAAATAAATAAATAAATAAATAAATAAATAAATAAATAAATAAATAAATAAATAAATAAATAAATAAATAAATAAATAAATAAATGAGTCAATCAATCAATCAATAAATAAATAAATAAAAATCTCATAACCTGTGTTATTGTAGTGTCTAAAGTAGTATGAATATTTGTAATTGAGGCCAGGATTGGGAAGGAGGCCATGGCTAGCATACTTGGCTGTTTTGAGGCTCTTGGTTCAATTTCCAGCTTTTCCAAGAAATGTAATTCTGGTCTGAGGGTTGGAACGGGGTTCACTCAGCCTCGAGAAGCTAAATCGAGAAGAGGTGGGTTCGAATCCCACCTCAGCCATCCTAGAAGTGGTTTTCCGTTGTTTCTCACTTTTACTCCTTCAAAGAGATCGATGATGCAATTCCTCATTACAGAGAAACTTTCTAGGGGCAAGTATAAGATTCCTATTCGAAAATTCCGGGATTGGTTTCCTGACTCTTTCAAGAAATTTAATTCTGGTTTTAAGGCTCACAAGGACAACTAATAAGAAGATGGTTCAATTCCCACCTCGGCTATTTTAGCATTGTCTTTGCACGGCATCCCACTTTTCCCCCAAGGAAATGCTGGGACAACAGCTAATTGAAGGATGGCCGCCCCCTTCCCAAATACTAATACAGACATTACAATGACATAAGTTATTAGATTCTACCCACACCCAGATTGAATGCAGTGCAAGCCAGTCTGACTGAATCTGAACGTAGTTCAATAACGAAAGTTCAAAACGAGACTATCTTTCGAAGATTTCTCTACGGAGAAATGTTTGGACATTCTTAATGGGAACAGCTAAATGGCTCCTTAAATGACCGCATACAATAAATAATTACATCAGCTTTAAGCCCCCCAAAATTAAGGGTTTATTCTGTGCGAAATTCATAATTTCTTTTTCTTGGCAAGTTTCACAGAAAAGAAAATCCATCTCAACACGCTGCGTCGGAAAGTGGAGGAAGATTTCACCTGGCAAAGAAAAATATTTCGAATTCCCTAAATTTGACAATAGGGGCAGATGACCTCGTAGTTCCACCCCTTAAAACAACAATAACTAACTAACTAACTAACTAATGCTTAGAAGACTGTCGATTATTTTAAACGGTTTTGATATTGTGCCTAAAGGAAGATATGATAAAAAACAAGTAGTTCCGTGAAGAACTATACAGCCTATTTTCATATATCCTGCTAATGTTAATTGCCTCTATCAACAAACAAAATTTCAGTTTAATTGCTGTAACAGATTCGTAGATATTGAGAATCGTCTAAATATTTCATATGGTCGCCAGGTTGGATTTTTATTTTTGTACTATTACTTTAAGATTATTGTGTACGTGTGGTATTCAAACTTCAACCGCATGATTAGAACACAAGAAGTAAAAACGAGATTTTAAAATTACGCACAGCAGCCATCTTGTGATTATGCAAACAATTGAAATAAATTAGATGCCAGTGGATCAATATTTATATAAGCATTTAACGTGCAACGTTTCACGGCACTCGGATAGTTAATTCGCGAGAAACGTCCATTTAAATATTTATACTTCGCGTCGCCGCCATGTTGGATTTGTGCTCACCAGGTTACTGAAAGTCCTTTAGTTGAACATATGTTCATAGTCTCTGTGAACATAAACAAATTCAGTTTGGTTGCTGTAAAAGATTCATAGATATTGAGAACAGTCTAAATATTTCGGAAGCACGCCATTTAGGATTGTTATATGTATAGGCCATAGAGTTATGTACCATTCAAGGACAATTATTGCCTAGGTTCATTATTCAAACCTTCACCTCGATCGCATGATTACGACACAAGAAATAAAAACTTAATTTTAAAATTTCGCACAGCCGCCATCTTGAGGTTATGTAAACAATTGAATTAAATTAGATGGCAGTGCATTACAATCTGAAAAATCATTTACTGTACCTCATTTCACTGCGCTCAGAGAGTTAAATCACGAGAAAAGTCTATTTAAACATTTCAAATTCGCTTGGTCGCCATGTTCGTTTTGTACTTTACAGGTTTATTAAATATACATTGGTAAACTTGTATCAGTACCCTTTATCACCGTACAAAATTGCAGGGTGATATCTGTAATTGTTTCGGAGATATAGAATGTCAGTGAAATATTTCGCACAGCCGCCATTTTGAGGTTATGTAAACAATTGAACTAAATTAGACTCCAGTGCATTACAATGTGTATAAACATTTGCTGTACCAAGTTTCATTACGTTTGGATTGTTAAATCGCGAGAAAAGTCTATTTAAAAGTCTCAACTTCGCTTGACCGCCATGTTGGTTTTGTAGTCACCAGGTTTTTGAAAGTCTCATAGGTGAACTTCTAGTAGTGTCCTTTATCACCGTACACAATTTCAGGGCGATATCGGTAATAGCTTCAGAGATATTGAATGCTAGTGAAATACTTCGCACAGCCGCCATGTTGGATTGGTAAGTCGTAACAAAATTTGAAGGGCACGGTCGAGGTCGCCGGGAATAGTGCTATGAGCTTACCGAGTTTCATTGAAATCGCTCCAGCCGTTTAGATTTTATTAGGGACACACACACACACACACACACACACACACACACACACACACACACACACACACACACACACACACGCGCGCGCGCGCGCACACACACACGGACAAAAGGTGATCTCATAAGCCTATTTTTTCAAAATTGAAAATAGGCTAAAACCATTTTTCACACCCTTTTGGTCAACGGTTGGTGCTATCAAGAACAAGGGAAGTATAAGGTAAGACAGGTCGAAACCTATCTTGAAACTTTGTGGACGCAATCCCTGTACTATAAGGTGCGTTCAAAAAGTAACGAGCCGGAGGCATAATTACAGAAACCAGTATCTGTATGTTAGAGGTATTGGCCCTGGCTGTTGAGGCACTTGTCCCACTGTGACACGACGCGGTGAATGGCTGTCTCATAAAATTCCCTGGGCTGCGATGTGAACTAGTTCCGCACGTACAGCTGAACGTCGGCGTCCGAGGTGAATCATTGGCCCCGCAGAGCCCTTTTCAGGGGACCAAACATGGCGTAAGCACAGGGAGAGAGGTCTGGACTGTATGGAGGGTGGCCGAGAACCTCCCATTTGAATTTCTGCAGGGGTGCCGCGACTGTGTTGGCCGTATGAGGTCGTGCATTGTAGTGGAGCGACCACAGCGGCTATGGCGTTCACTGTCACTCGGCGGTCCTAAGTAATGAGTGCATCAACCAGCTGGACGTTGTCATCGGTAATGCACTTGTGACATTCGGCGATGAATCTCCGTTCCCTCTACTCCTTCCGCTGTCAGAAACCGAACTACACCTCTTTGCTCTTCGGTTGATGCCTCCATGTCACTGTTTGCAGTGCGACTGGCAGCGTTGGACGACTGATGCATGCTGCTGCTCGCTTTGTATCGTCCCGTGACGTGCACGCGTGCCCTATAGCGACGGGCTGTGACCTTCCAAGCTCTGGTCGGAACCACACCTTGTTACACACGCCACAATTAGCCGATGTAGTCACCGGTTGGCGCATTCCAGCCTCCGGCTCGTTACTTTTTGAAAGGACCTTATATAAGAGGACAACGTGCGGAAAATCAGCCGCCAGGTTGAACTGAAAGGCTCCGAAATCGTACCTGACATCCTGGTACACAGGCATGACAGCCGGCAGAGCTGGACATCCCTGTGGCTCTCGGAGTAGTCACGTGGCAGGGCGTATATGCTGACTGGAGCGAGCGGCTGTCCCCAACGGCCTTGAATGCCTGGTCAGGGCTGTCCCTGCCAACATGTATAGAAACCGCAACTTCCCATTGATTCATATGAGAGTTTGGCCACATGACTTTGGAGCCTTGCAGTTTAATCTGGCAGCTGATTTTCACACATTGTCCTTTTATAGTACAACGATTGCGTCCACAAAGTTTCAAGATAGGTTTCGACCTGTCTTTCCTGATACTTCTCTTGTGAGATAACCTTTTTGCCCTTATTAGAATAATAGTAGGCTACAAACTTTGAATGGATTCGATTTTTCACGTATTAAGAAAGTTATATCGGCATTTCACTTTTCCTAAAAAGTCCCCCGCCTAGCCCCGCCCATTTTCACCCCGTTGGTTCGATTATTCCATTAACGAACTTAACCGAGATTTTATAAGGTAATATTTCAATTCTACATTTGAAAGCGATTGTTGGAAAGTAACAGTAAGAGCCATTCTAAACGAGCGGGTAAACTGCCGCGTTTCGCCCGCCTCCTACCGCGCCATCGGACAGAACCTACAGAAATGAATTGGTCTTTCACACGAGCGTTTTGCCGGTCACGGGAGGAGGCGTTCAAGACGCGTCGGGCGGGAAGCACGCCTCTGGAGGCGTCCTGCCCGCTAGCGGGAGACTCGCGTACGAAACTACACGTGGCGTTTTGCAAGCAGTTTACACGCGTCAGTAACCTCACGGCCGACTGGATGCGAGTTGCGCTCTGTATACCAGCTTTGGCATTTCCATTTAGAATCCATGCATAATGTTTAATTGGAAAATTTCCTCTAGTTGCCGATAGAGCGCATCCCCAGCCCATGTATAAACAGCTGTGCAGTAGAAAGATTAGAATAGTAGGCGCTTCTGTTCATACGCCACGTTTTGACCGCCACGTGTAGATTACACAATTTTGGCGCGGTCTGCTCTAGGCGAATCACACGCCGCGTTTTGACGGTCACGCGTAGATTAAAACATTTTGGCGCGGTAGGAGGCGGGCGAAACGCGGCAGTTTACCCGCTCGTGTAGAATGACCCTATGTGTTATATGCATTATACTGCATACTGCAACTAAATAAGTGTTACACATTGTAAATATTTACACCCATATTTTCAGACATAGATTTTATAGCCTAAGTGTAATGGCTCTGATGATGATCTCTTGACGATTGAAACTGGTCATCCAAGTGTATTTATTAATCTCATGTGATTTCAGGATTAGGGAATAACCCATCTCATTTGGGTACAATCGTGTTGACCGACTGTTTCATTATACTCGTATATAATCTTTAAAACTGACGGTGGTTTTGGGGTCTGAGGGATATAATACGCGGAGATAAGTCAAAATTTTCTGGAAGGGGCAACATGGTATCCATTGCAATAGGTAGCTTTCTAATGAAACCTACCTAAAATACACTTTAAGTCACCCAAAGACACGTTTACTTAAATCGAAGATACCAACTTAGGCAGTTGGAAATGCAGAAAATTAAGGGATTAACGTAAATTTCAAAATAGAGGTGCTAAATAATTATATGCAATGCCCCAAAACACAACTTATGGGAAGTATGGAAGATAAATAGAAACAAGTGTCTGTCATGTAATTTGTTTCCTCATAATAATATAATATCGTGTGGCCTCGGGTGCCAGGTGCAAGCTTTGTTAATTGAGACCCAGAGGGCAGCTTGCGTGTCGAATTTAATGCTCCTTGGAGCGCTATGAATGTCAAGAAGGTTAGATAGCCTATCTAAGCTCCTTGGCGCTATACCGCTTTCTAGTAGAGAAATGAGGAACTTTGTGTTGGCGGAAATCCCGAGATTAATTTTGCCATTATGAACTCGGCCTACTGAATTCAAATGGGTTCTTTAATATGCCAACAACGTATGACATAAGTATCGTGATTTTTGTCGCCTTTCAAAAACCACTTACAATGGCCAGGAGCGAACATGCAATCTTGGGGTTGGTAGTCCGACACTATAACCACTCACCCACCGTGGCAAGCTGTTTCCTCACGAAACCAGTAAATATTTACATGGATTCCAATGAACTGTGCCTATTCCAAATAAACATTTGCATACAAATCGTGTTCCTGTTATTGATAACTAACCAGAAAGGCATGATAAATGCTTCCTTACGGAACCTGATAGGCCACTTCTTAGAAGGTATATAAAAC
Source organism: Meconema thalassinum (assembly GCA_946902985.2). Taxonomy (NCBI): domain Eukaryota; kingdom Metazoa; phylum Arthropoda; class Insecta; order Orthoptera; family Tettigoniidae; genus Meconema; species Meconema thalassinum. The sequence continues at coordinate 225,513,283 of OX336391.1, forward strand.
ACGGTTATTCATTGGGTAGCACTCACTTACGGCGCTGGCTGTACCACAGAATAGTGAACTTGATTTGGCAGGCACTTAAAGTTAATAAAAGTCACTTCTCCACTTGCGGAATGTGCGAAGTGGATATGTGTTTGGTAACAGCAGCCGCGCCGAGAGGAGGAGTTTTGTTTTTAAACGGCTGCTGCTTGTGGCAGGTTGGCAAGGAACTTGAGAGAGACAACTTTCGGATCTTCTTCATAAGTACAGTACATGTTGTGCGCCAGCGGTAGAGGAGGCCATGCTTACCTCGCCCTCCAACTGAACGACTTGAAGAGACAATCCACACCTTAGTAACTAAATACCTGTTAAGTACGTCGTGCGCCGGTAGTAGAGGAGGCCATGCTTACCTCGCCCTCCAACTGCATGGCTTGAAGAGACAATCCACACCTTAGTAACTAAATACCTGTTAAGTACGTCGTGCACCAGTAGTAGAGGAGGCCATGCTTACCTCGCCCTCCAACTGAACGACTTGAAGAGACAATCCACACCTTAGTAACTAAATACCTGTTAAGTACGTGGTGCTCCAGTAATAGAGGAGGCCATGCTTACCTCGCCCTCCAACTGAACGGATTGAAGAGACAACCCACACCTTAGTAACTAAATACCTGTTAAGTACGTCGTGCACCAGTAGTAGAGGAGGCCATGCTTACCTCGCCCTCCAACTGAACGGATTGAAGAGACAATCCACACCTTAGTAACTAAATACCTGTTAAGTACGTGGTGCTCCAGTAATAGAGGAGGCCATGCTTACCTCGCCCTCCAACTGAACGGATTGAAGAGACAATCCACACCTTAGTAACTAAATACCTGTTAAGTACGTCGTGCGCCGGTAGTAGAGGAGGCCATGCTTACCTCGCCCTCCAACTGCATGGCTTGAAGAGACAATCCACACCTTAGTAACTAAATACCTGTTAAGTACGTGGTGCTCCAGTAATAGAGGAGGCCATGCTTACCTCGCCCTCCAACTGAACGGATTGAAGAGACAATCCACACCTTAGTAACTAAATACCTGTTAAGTACGTCGTGCACCAGTAGTAGAGGAGGCCATGCTTACCTCGCCCTCCAACTGAACGACTTGAAGAGACAATCCACACCTTAGTAACTAAATACCTGTTAAGTACGTGGTGCTCCAGTAATAGAGGAGGCCATGCTTACCTCGCCCTCCAACTGAACGACTTGAAGAGACAATCCACACCTTAGTAACTAAATACCTGTTAAGTACGTCGTGCGCCGATAGTAGAGGAGGCCATGCTTACCTCGCCCTCCAACTGCATGGCTTGAAGAGACAATCCACACCTTAGTAACTAACAGTACGTAGCGTATAGGTGGTAGAGGAGGCCATGCTTACCTCGCCCTCCAACTGCACGGCTTGAAGAGACAATCCACACCTTAGTAACTAAATACCTGTTAAGTACGTGGTGCTCCAGTAATAGAGGAGGCCATGCTTACCTCGCCCTCCAACTGCATGGCTTGAAGAGACAATCCACACCTTAGTAACTAAATACCTGTTAAGTACGTCGTGTGCCGGTAGTAGAGGAGGCCATGCTTACCTCGCCCTCCAACTGCATGGCTTGAAGAGACAATCCACACCTTAGTAACTAAATACCTGTTAAGTACGTCGTGCACCAGTAGTAGAGGAGGCCATGCTTACCTCGCCCTCCAACTGCATGGCTTGAAGAGACAATCCACACCTTAGTAACTAAATACCTGTTAAGTACGTCGTGCGCCGGTAGTAGAGGAGGCCATGCTTACCTCGCCCTCCAACTGCATGGCTTGAAGAGACAATCCACACCTTAGTAACTAACAGTACGTAGCGTATAGGTGGTAGAGGAGGCCATGCTTACCTCGCCCTCCAACTGCACGGCTTGAAGAGACAATCCACACCTTAGTAACTAAATACCTGTTAAGTACGTGGTGCTCCAGTAATAGAGGAGGCCATGCTTACCTCGCCCTCCAACTGCATGGCTTGAAGAGACAATCCACACCTTAGTAACTAAATACCTGTTAAGTACGTCGTGCGCCGGTAGTAGAGGAGGCCATGCTTACCTCGCCCTCCAACTGCATGGCTTGAAGAGACAATCCACACCTTAGTAACTAAATACCTGTTAAGTACGTCGTGCACCAGTAGTAGAGGAGGCCATGCTTACCTCGCCCTCCAACTGCATGGCTTGAAGAGACAATCCACACCTTAGTAACTAAATACCTGTTAAGTACGTCGTGCGCCGGTAGTAGAGGAGGCCATGCTTACCTCGCCCTCCAACTGAACGGCTTGAAGAGACAATCCACACCTTAGTAACTAAATACCTGTTAAGTACGTGGTGCTCCAGTAATAGAGGAGGCCATGCTTACCTCGCCCTCCAACTGAACGGATTGAAGAGACAATCCACACCTTAGTAACTAAATACCTGTTAAGTACGTGGTGCTCCAGTAATAGAGGAGGCCATGCTTACCTCGCCCTCCAACTGAACGGATTGAAGAGACAATCCACACCTTAGTAACTAAATACCTGTTAAGTACGTGGTGCTCGAGTAATAGAGGAGGCCATGCTTACCTCGCCCTCCAACTGAACGGATTGAAGAGACAATCCACACCTTAGTAACTAACAGTACGTAGCGTATAGGTGGTAGAGGAGGCCATGCTTACCTCGCCCTCCAACTGAACGGCTTGAAGAGACAATCCACACCTTAGTAACTAACAGTACGTAGCGTATAGGTGGTAGAGGAGGCCATGCTTACCTCGCCCTCCAACTGCACGGATTGAAGAGACAATCCACACCTTAGTAACTAACAGTACGTAGCGTATAGGTGGTAGAGGAGGCCATGCTTACCTCGCCCTCCAACTGAACGACTTGAAGAGACAATCCACACCTTAGTAACTAAATACCTGTTAAGTACGTGGTGCTCCAGTAATAGAGGAGGCCATGCTTACCTCGCCCTCCAACTGAACGGATTGAAGAGACAATCCACACCTTAGTAACTAATAGTACGTCACGTATCGGTGGTAGAGGAGGCCATGCTTACCTCGCCTTCCAACTGAACGACTTGAAACAATCCACGCCTTAGTAACTAATACAGGTTCTTTATTTTTGCTTGGCAAGGCGATTCCACTCGACCTTGGCCGGCTGTTACAGGTTGCCGCGCGCGGTCTTCGGCCGTATTCCCACACTCTTGCTACGGTAGACGTATGAGCTCCGAGCTAATTGGGTGTTTTATAAAGCTATTGTGTACTGTATATCGTATTGTATAGCGTTTTATTGTGCTTGTGTATAGCGGTGTAATGCCTCACGTGAAATATTCGTTACGTGACCGTGTATATCTGTACAATACGTACATAAAGTGCAGAAAATCGTGCACTAGAACAAGACGAAACTTTCGAGTGGAATTCCTATAAATCGGACATTAAAACAACTGGCTAAGAGATTCAAACGTGCTGGTTCAGTAAACAATAAAAATAGACGTAAAGGTCCTTATTGAAGCTAAATTAATCGGAGTTCGGTAACCGGAAACTTCATAAGGAGATGCCGATTATGTTTGCAGCGGATGGGGAACATTTTCAGCATCTACTGTAAAGATGGTGAGTAAAAATGCATGATACTGATTTTAAGCAGCGTATTCTGCCGTACATATGCGCGCGCAGTCGCCGGCAACTGAGCCGTCACTGGTGGAGTGCGTGAGCGAGAATGTCTTAGGCAAGCAAATATCAAGACCCTGTAGTACGTCGTGTGCCGGTGGAAGAGGAGGCCATGCGTACTCCGCCTTCTAGCTGAACGACTTACAGTTTCAAGAGCTTGGTTTGTTGAATTCAGTTGAAGCTGATTTTGGTCATAATAGTTCCAAGAATATTACTTACATATTCAATATACTGTACTTGGAATCGGACGCATCTACTGTCATCGCGGCAGGAGATGGCGGTTGAACACGCTGTGACGGGGTGCGGGGGGTCTCGCAGTACGCATGCGCGGTCCACCTATTCCAGATCTAAATATATCGGCTCCCTGCATGCCAATCGTTGTCATCGCAGCACACAACACGCGGCCAGAGAGAGAAGGAATGTGCTGAGTGAGTGAAGCAAGTAATGACTAACTTAATGTTTTTGGAATGCGCGATAGGCAGTGAACGGGAACACATCTGCAGTTCAAAACCAACTGTCAACTCCTGGCGCGATATCAGTATGTCAACAGTGGAAAGCACTGAAGTTTCACCGCCAAATCCTTTCAATCTGTGAATTATGGTTTTGAGGTGCAATTTCTTATCACAACTCTAGTGGTCAGTTGTCTGAGTCAACACATAAGGCATAACATCATGTGGAGAATATACACTACAATATCTGTGCCACAAGTTCAACTGGGATTTGTAGTCCCTAACACTGCTGGGAAGATTTTCGTGAAAACTCGTCGTTCGGACATGGCCAGAACAGTAACGAAGACTGCTCTCTCTTTTTTATTTGAGCGACTGTACATTTCTTCCTGACCTTTGTAAAAAAGGTAAACATCTCACCCTCCAAACAACAAACAACCCTATCGCTCAATACAGCGATATACTGACAGTGTTACATGAGAATCAACCGGTATTATTCCTCTGCATGTCCGTGCTATGCGGCGGTACACTCGTCCCACTTGAGAACAGAGGAAGCGGAACAATTGCAGGTAGGGGGCGATTTATGTCCCTCCGTAAGATGTTTCCGGAGTTCTCCCACGTGCGATATCGGCCGGTAATTATCCTCCGGCTTGGCGTGCCGCAGGAGTAACTTCCGCCGGAAGTACACACAACACAGCCCCTTCATTATATACGCGTTTTAGAAAAGTTAGCAACAACGTGTGCAATATAGTACTCTCCTCATATCAATAAACCGAGCTGCGCCGTCCACATCTCAGTGGAGGCCTTGTTCCAAATGTTACTAACAAGAAATACAGCATAAATTCCCTCCAGGCAGGCAATATACTCATACCCTATACTATTTCCGATACTACGGGATTATAGATGAGGTGGTGTGACTTTCCTATGTGGCGGATGTTTTTTACGGTCAGATGGCCTTCCTGATGTCAAACTTCCCACAGAAGTTAATGTGAGATGAACTGAATAAGGATTAATGAAATTGGGCAAGGAGTGGTGGCTTAAAAGGTAGCCTACGGTTCAGGCGTTTGCTTGGAGTAGAACAGGAAGTTTGTAGTTTGACTTGACCGTTAATCTCGCAATCATAAGCCACGGGACCTCCTTTTAACGTGGAATTCGAACCATTGGTCATGGCATTTCACTTCGAAAATCTTACATGAATTACCGGGAATCGAACCCGGTCTACCTTGGTTAGAAGCAAACAGCTGGGCCGCCCCCTGCATAGAGTTGAAAATGGGAAACCACGGAATACCAATTCATGGACGACCGATGGTGGGGTTTGAACCCATTCGTCTTCCGAGTCCACTGATAGCTTGGATTCATGATCAGCCCCGGTCGGTTGGTTATCACTTTTTATCTTTTTAAGAACAAGTTCTGGGCAGCGTTGGACATGGGCTCAAAACGACACCTTTGTCAGTGAACAGTCGAGTGATTTCTCAAAATATTATAATTTATTTCTGCAAATTATTCTGTGTAAATACACTGCAGGTCAAAAAAAAAAAAAACAACAACAAAAAAACGTTAACACTTGGATATTTTCAAAGAATGAGCACGTAGACCTAATTATTTTTTCTTCATTTTTATTTTTATTTGAAACTTAAATGCAAGGAAGGTAAACAGCAACTTAATTTTAAGGGAAAACTCATTTTTTGCTTTAAAAGTATACCTTCAGATGAGTATAAATGAAGTTCTTTGATTTTTGACAAATTTTCATGACGTCGCTACTTGATTTCCAATATTTTGTGCTTAAACCAAAATCACTGCCACTAAAACGTCACAATACATCCATGCACATTCGATCTTCACTCATCTTTACTGCAACCAAACTTCTTGATGCTCTAGGGTAGGGGTGCCCAACTATTTTTTAACTAAGGGACACATTGCAAACAGTTGGGGGCCTTGCGGGCCAATGACACTCCTGGGAGTTTGAGGGGTATGGAGTATTTATAAAAATATAGGTGCAACATGGTGAGTTTTGTGGCTGTATCAGCTTAGTTTTCTTAGTATTGTTGCCATTTTTATATTTATTTGTAGTGGATAAAAAATAAAACACTAAAAATAAATCTAAATATTTTTAATAAATCCCTTTAAAATAGAAAACACTCTTACAGCATGAATGACAATGAGTGAGTATTTATGTTCATTTGACACCATTAATAATCAAATTAGGAAATAAAGTTCATGATAATTAATTTAGTGCGACGACTGGAACTTGTTTCAAAGGCCGGACGAAATAGTCTCGTGGGCCGTAGGTTGGCAGTCCTGCTCTAGGGAATACTGAATGACAAGGCATTAGACGAGAGCCCAACAATGCCACAACAAACCGCCATTCTCACATCCCAATACCGTAATAGCGGAAGCGCTGTAAAGTTAATGCAGACACCTTCATAAAATTCCAAATCCAACCCTAGGCGGCGAATCCCCTTATAAACTACACATTTTAATTAGTTATTGTTGTTTTAAGGGGCGGACCTACGAGGTCATCTGCCCCTACCGTGCATTTTCATATTCTTGTTTCCAAATGTACAAAACATGATCCTTAACCCGAGACGTAAAAGAAAACCATTATAATGAATTTAATTATGAAACCCTTTTCGACATCTTACATTTTCCTAAGTGTTAGGGTTTCTTTGGCCGGCAGTGTAGATAGGGGAATTTTTCCGTGGCAGAAGCATTGTGTATAGCCCACTGGTAACCTAAGGGAATATAAATCGATTGCTTTGTGCAAGTGGAAAGAGTTAGACGGGTAGTTTTTCTTCAGTTTCTAAAGTAGTGATGACCCCAACGTGATTTATAACACAGATTTTGGTAAGTATCAATCAATCAATCAATCAATCAATCAATCAATCAATCAATGTCAGTTTTCCAGTATTTCATTTGCAATTCTGGTCACTATCTGTAAACCGTATGCTCTAAATTAATCTTCGTAGGGAAACTTTGGCGACAATGATTGATTGAATAATTTCAATGTTGCTAAGGTCACATTATTTTCAATTAGTGCATGGGATATCCGGCTTGTGGGATGTGCAATGGCGTGAAGTGACTGCACGTGATAAACAATGAGGCATAGAATTAACAGTTCAATGACTTGAACGGAACCTGGAACAATAAGAGCATTGGCAGGAAATGTTGAGCATTGTATGGAATATACATCAAGTTAAAGATGAAAATATTGATCTCCACATTTTAATGTGCTCATGCATGATGAAGAGGAAGATTAAATCGGCCATGAACATTCTGGTTGGTTGGTTCCTCAGTTTAGGGGCTGCGACAACGCAGTCATGCAGCCCCGTCTACTTTGGGTGTGTGTAGAATCTGTCTGATAACCGGTGTTAATTGTGATGACTGAATTAGTGTGTTATATGTAATACAGGTAAGGACTGCATACGATCAATTTCAACTAGTTCCTACTTTTGCTACCAAATGCTACTGTCAACGACACCTAACTATGAACCTGGCTACTAGATGCCACCACAAGACACCTGGCGACGAACGTTGGAACTTAATAGGGCGTTAATCAAATCTAACCTACAAATTTAGCTTCACACAATTGTAGTTAGTGGAAGGTTCTTTTACATGCCATAAATTTATGACATGGGCCCGCCGGCTTTACTTCCCCTCCAAAGGAAGGCATACTATTAACACAGATTATATATCAGACAAAGTTCAAATACACCTAAGTACATGAGGCTACGTGACCACGATGTCGCAAACTCAATCATCATCACAATCTTCACTCACTGAAATCGAAAGAGAAGAAAGACAGAGAAAGAGAGAATGAAATAAAGAAAGAAAGAAAGAAGGAATGAAAGAAAGAAAGAAAGACAGACAGACAGACAGCACATCAACTGAGAAATACATTTGTTATGACTGTGTGTGTAAATAAGTATTGGTTCGTGATAAAATGCATTTGTGTGTGTGCAGGCGTGCGAAAGACTTCTGGTAATTTACAGTGATTATGCGTGATAGGTCTGTATAATGAGCTGTCACGTAGAGTATTATTACTTTCTAATGTACAGTACTTCCGTAAATATGTATGCATTTTGAATAATTCATCGGTACTGTATCGTCGCTGCAGAAACAAATTCGTAATACTTGTCTTTTCTTTGAGTCTTTTCCTTACGACATTCGGTGCTCCAGCTGAGCAACCTCAAGAATTGGAATAACACTTGAAAATGTTACTGCAGTCGGGATGCGAATCCAAATCTACTTCTGTCCGGGCAGGAGTATTTAGCCACATTCACCAATGCGCCCTCGTTACGACCACGTCAACATGTTTAAGTCTTAGATGAAGAAGCCTTGTTGCGGTGGCTTACGGAATGACGTGGAAAATATCTTTCATCTCCTAAGTTATGGGATTTTATTCCCGAGAAGTTTTATTTTAAATTTTGATGTACCTATTACATTATCGTGTTGGAAGCCATTTTACAGCGGTGCCTTAGTATTTTAAATTTAAACTAGTTGAAACCCGTCAAAACATGACGGTCAATAGAAAAATATTTACTGAAGAATTTTCTTATATAGGCCTACTGTACATTCTTTGTACGATTATTTTTTGACTCTATTGAAACTATGAGGGCGTCAAAAGATTGCACTCTCAACATTGCAAAATACTGCTGGCCATGACTGAAAAATTGTTGGGGCAAATTGAGGCCTATACGTTCCAGAGTTTCCCCTTGAGCTTTATTGATTGTGATAAAGTATGCCAAATGAATTGGAAAATATTGCCTCTTAAAAGAAAATGATAGTGTTTTATCGGACGGTGTTAAATCAAGTCGAAGGATTAGACATCTCTGCCGAATTTTAACTGCACCTATTATTTCCAAATCCAAGCAATATAGTTGCATTTAGGAGTCCTTGGGAACCGTTCAGATTTCTAAGCAGCATAACGGGCCAAGCGTTTGGAGTATGTGGCGGCCAGTCGTTTAGTTCCAAGGGATTCAAGGACTCTGATGAGTCTAATACAACTGGCCGCAAACCATCGCTTATATTTTTGGAATATAACGAAGAAATGCGATGATGTGCAATTCCATACATTTTAAAACAATGTGGACCGTGTGCGTGTGGCACAGTAACATTGGCACCAAATGAAACGAAGGAAGGAAGGAAGCTTGCAGTTTAACGTGACCGTTAATCTCGCGATCATAAGCCACGGGACCTTCGTTTAACGTGGAATCCGAACCACAGGACATGGCCTTTCACATCAAAAATCTCACATGCATTGACCGGGAATCGAACCCGATCCGCCTTGGTGAGAGGCATACAGCTTGACCTCTGCGCCATGAAACGAAGGACATAGCATTGTACTGCCGATTAGTCCCTCTGGAATTCCTTGAGATATCATCTCCAGTGAAAAATAATTGTTAAAGCCTGTCAAATATTTTATATTTATTCAGATTAATTTTACCATTACAACAGCAAAGGTCAAAGTAACCAAGTGTAGATTTCTCGCAAGAGAAATACAGTGCAGAACAATGTTTACATTTGTTCGTCAAGGACCCTAAACTGTAACGGCATAGTATCTGGAATTGTTTCTGAAATGCCATATTTATATTGGATTTTAAAAGTGGCTTCGTATTTTTCTCCGATTTCCCACTTTTTTGCGGCTAATGTTCTATTTCGTCAAATGGGTTTATTTATAGCAGCATTTCTGCCCAAATTAACGTCATTTTATATAAAACTATAGTGGCCTGCATCAACGTAGCCGCCAAATATTAAATGGCAAATAATAAGTTACTTCCATTGCCAAAATCAACTGCGTGGTTAGACCCATTGTTATGCACTCTAAACAAATAATCAATAAACAATAATATTCACATATACAATGAATACTTCCATTCTCAAGTTGGTTGCTGATGAGAATGCGATGAGATTGATCGCCAATAATAAAATCCTTGCAATTTTTGCAATTTGCTTGCAAACGCAACTCAGGATGACGATCTTCATTTTGAAATAAACAGAATGAAATTGCTGTAAATAATGAATTTCCATCACCTGTTGAAGGTACAATACTTTGTATTTCCATGACAGTAAATTATGCAAGGGAGCATAGAATCACTTCGCCACTACTGGAATGAGCATAGACTCACTTCGCCAGCCACAGTAATGGAGGGAGTTTTAGAATTATATGTTCAGTGCTTGTCAAAGATCGTATTAACACAGGGAAGCCCATTCTTAAGGCTACATTCTGAGCTATTGCCCCGGATTCCAGGTTCGATCCCCGCTCTGCCAAGAAATTTAATTCTGGTCTGAGGACTGGAACGGGGCGCACTCGTGAGGCAAAACTAAGAAGAGCAAAGTTTGATTCCCATCTCAACAATCTTGGATTTGGTTTTCCGTGGTTTCCCACTTCCACTCCAGGCAAATACCGGGATAGTTCCTAACTTAAAGCCTCGGTCGTTAACTCCCCATTCCCCACATTAATTACAAATGCACACATCAACACAGCCATCACATTAACACAGGTTATCAGAGAAAAGTTTACACTCGCACACCTGTTCGCCAATATGTTAACGCTGATGTATGTGTTTGAACTACTGGATATAAGTTCAATGTTCCCCATCTCTTGATGAATACAGTACTTTTGCATTTGTCAGTTGGCACAGGCTAGAGTAAAAGGTGGCTTTTCACCGATGTCTCAGTCTCACTCATGGCTGTGATTATATGGAAGCTACTGAGGTATGGGTGGTGCTTAGTAATGGCATTCGGGGCACAGTCAGTGCCTGTGAATGCTGTGAAAGGTTCAACTCATAGGGTTAGGACTACTGTTCTGACTCAGTGAGGAAAGCAATGACAAACTACCTCACTCCTCTTCTTGCCTAGAACGCCTCAAAATAGCGCTGCCTTGGGTTTTTGTGGGCATCTACTCACATAACGTAACGGCGGTACTTTTTGAGGATCCAACCAGCCTTCGGGCTGACTTCCTAACAGACAGACAGACAGACAGACTTTAAAATTAATATCATTGCATTGTTGCAGCTTGGCAAATATTTTATATTTCAGCAGATCAATTTTACCATCACAACAGTAAAGGCCAAAGTAACCGCGCGTAGATTTTACGCAAGAGAAATACAATGTAGAACAATGTTTACATTTGATCGTCAAAGACCTTTCACTGTACTGCATAACATCTGGAATTGTTTCTGAAATGGCCTATTTATATTGGATTTTAAATGTGGCTTCGTATTATTCGATAACACTATAGTGACCTGCAATATCGGAGCCGCTAAATATTAAATGGCAAAAAATACTTCCATTGCCGAAATCAACTGCGTAGTTAGATTCAGTACTCTAAACAAATAATCATTAAACAACTGTATTATACAATGAAGTTCAACATGACCGTCCAGAGACTCTCATACTCAAGTTGGTTGGTGAGGAGAATGCGATGAGACTGATCGCTTACAATAAATTCCTTATAATTGTTCCTGCCAGCGAAATGTTTGGCAATAGCTTGAAAACGCAGCGCAGAATGACGTTCTTCATTTTGATATAAACAGTACAAAACTGCTCTAAATAAGCTATTTCCATCACCTGTTATAGTTTATGGCAGATGGCAGTACATTTTGCAGGGGAACATAGAATAACTTCGCCAACTACTGGAATGAGCTTAGGCATATACTCAATACTCACTTCGGCAGTCACCCTAATGGAGGCTGTTTTAGAATTCTATGTCCCGTGCATGTCAAAAATCGTATTAACACATGGAAGCCCACCCATTCTTAGCTATCGCCTCGGAGACCCGGGTTACATTTCCTGCTCTGCCAAGAAATTTAATTCTGGTCTGAGGGCAAAAACGGGGCACATTCAGTCTCTAGAGGTATAACTAAGAAGAGGAAGGTTTGATTCCCACCTCGACAATCTTAGATGTGGTTTTCCGTGGTTTCCCACTTCCACTCAAGGCAAATACCGGGATGGTTCCTAACTTAAGGCCTCGGCCGTCACCTTGCCATTTCCCACCTTAATTACAAATACACAAAGTAATGCAGCTATCACAATAATACGGGTTATCAGAGAAAATTTTACACTTACACACCAAAGTACATGGGGCTGAGTGACAACGATGTCGGAGCCCTTCAAACGAATTATGTTTGCCAAGTGTCTCTCATGGCGAAAGCAATTGTGGACACGCGCCAGGGCCTGGAAAACTACCTTTTCACTAATAATTTAAGAGTATATCGACGATGCATAATTTATAACTTTTAGTCTAGGATGCTACCAACTTGACCACCGAAGCATTGGGAAGAAATTGCAATATTAAAGTACATAAACAACATAGCCTACACACTCAACTGTCAGTTAATGTTCTTCAACGTTTCCCTTCTTAAAAATTCCCCTCTATAACTCTCCATCACTTGAAAACGCGCCATGTTTTGTGTTTTAAATATATCGATGCAATGGTGCTGCCATCTGTTGTTAGTTACTGAAACTATATGGGCGAGGTACTGCCATCTGTTGTCAGTTACTGCAATTGATGGCAGATATTAGCTCTTTTGACCACATGCTGTAATGCAATGGTAAAACGGAAATAAAACTTATTGAGAGGGAATGTAGGAATCTTTAACTGACATAAAACGTTACTAATAATCCTTGATAAAACAATATTTAACTATCACGCGAAAACTCGCCATCAAGGCCATGCCTTGTGTTTTAAATATATCGACGCAATCTGCTCTCAGTTACTGGAACTATATTGGCGAGGTACTGCCATCTGTTGTCAGTTACTGGAACTGATTGCAGATATTCAAACGACGTATTGAGGACATGCTGTAATGCAATGGTAAAACGGAAATAAAACGTGTTGAGAAAATGTGTAGAAATATGTATCTTTAACTGACATAAAACCTTACTAATACTCCTTGATAAAACAATATTTCAGTGGCAAAAAAAAAAAAAAAAATACTGCCGAGAGTTGGGATCGAACCTGCGATCCTTGGATCCACAGTCAATCGCCTTAACCAAATAGCTACTCGCGCACTCACATTTAGATGCAGACGCAACCATTCACTATCTTCAAAAGCCGCTATCTGAAGAAAATAATCCAATTCATTATCAATAAAATCAATATACATTCGTATATGTTCATACTGTTATTATATTGTATTGTCAGAACTTGGTTAATGTATGTTTTCAATTACATGGAAGCTTATTAAATAACTTACATTTTAATGGACTTCTCACCGCCATTTTGTCATGAGCCCAGGCGGATTGTGCGCATGCGCGAGGGGCCAGAATTCTGCTATTTTCTATATTTATTTAAAAATATACCGTCTTATATTTGTTTATTTTAGAGACACTCTGCAAATCTACAGGCCAAGAGCTTTCGTTAGAGTGCTCTACGAAGTAAATTGGTTCTGTCGTTCTCTCTATCTCGTGATAACAAAAATCACCTTACTGTTTTAAATATATAGACTAGCGGACCCGTGCGAGAACTCTCGCATAATGGGTTGTGTGTGCCCCATGTGTACGGACTACCAGCCCGGCTCTAGTGCTATGCGGGCTATACGCGATATCAGGGGCTATCGTCTTGTTTATTTGTTTAAAAGTACTTTATAAAAAATCCACAGCCCAGCTTCCTGTCTCCGACCGGGTCAGGAATGGAATGAATGAAGCCCCCATCTAGCGGCGAGGATATGAACTGTGCCGGCTGCCGAGGCCTGACGCACCCCTCTGGGGCAATGATTAAATGAATGACAGATGAAATAAAATGATAGTGGAGAGTGTTGCTGGAATGAAATTTTGACAGGGAAAACCGGAGTACCCGGAGAAAACCCTGTCTGCCTCCGTTTTGTCAAGCACAGATCTCACATGGAGTGACCGGGATTTGAACCACGGACCCAGCGGTGAGAGGCCGCCGTGCTGCCGCCTAAGCCACGGAGGCTTTAAAAGCACTTTATAGTCAAATAAATATACAGTAGTTCTGTTGACTTTTAAAGAAATGCAAGATTTCTCCTGTATTATTGAGACGATTTGGAAGATTTTGGTACAAACCACACCTTATAACTCCATCCGATTTAGGAACCTGAGTTTTGTGAAACATACACCTTAGCGTATTATATAATAAGATTCTTTTCAGTTGATCGACACGTGTGTTAATTAAACTCGTGTATTTTTTTTTCAGGTTGAGGGAACAACACCTATTACAATTGTGTTGGCAGACTGAAAAGCATTTACATTTCATTGTGATGTATTTGAAGGAAGACAAGAAAAATAGACATTTTAATTCTACATAGAGCATGTGTATTTTGAGCAAAGCATTTATGTATTGAATTCATTCCACCACAGGCGTAACTAGAGTTTGCTTCCGGAGGGGGATGAACTGAGTTAAAATTACTTGGAGGAGGAGTGAAGGCTCGGACATAATGAGAAATAATCAATGTAGGCAATTATACGATCCCGAAGTTTCAAAATCCCTGTCTATATTTTTTCGTGTTAGATTTCATGAGCATTTGATACATTGTATTTTCACTTAACAATGTGCAAATGCTCGAGAATTAACAAGTTTGTTTATATAAAATTATAAATTAATTTGGTTGGTTGGATCCTTAGTTTAGGGGCTGCGACAACGCGGTCATGTAGTCCCGTGTACTTTGGGTGTGTAGAATCTATCTAATAACTGGTGTTAATTGTGATGACTGTATTAGTGTGTGTTATCTGTTTTTAATTCAGGTAAGGACTGCAGACGATAATTTCTACTTTCCTACTTTCGCTACCAAATGCTACCGTCCACGACACCTAGCGGTGTATTTGGCTACTACTAGATGCCATTGCAACCGGCGCCTGGTGACGAACGTTGGATGTTAAGAGCATTAATCAAACCTAACCTAAACATTTTGTTTAGTTAGTGGAGTTCTTTTACATGCCATAAATCTATGACATGGGTCCGAAGGAGGGCATTCTGAAGGATTTTAACGCTCTTAAAATTCCGATGACTTTGGCTGGGTTTGAACCACGATCTCGGGCATAGCAGTTAAGCATACTACCGACTACACCACCGATTACCACTCATAGTTATGGCACTGCATTCCACGTAAAGTCAGACACATAGCACCAGTTTGGTGTTTTGAACAAAACAAGACTTGCTACATCGATATTCGACCCACTTTTAGCTCTTCAAGGAATGGTAGGTAGCGTGGGAGGGAATGTGCTTACAGTTCAATTGTTTTGTCGTTTGATATGTAGTAGGCAAAACATCTCATGATTCTGCAATCATAATACATGATTTGATATTGAACCAAATGCTCTGTTCTTCCATTTCAGGTTGTTCGTCAGATATTCATTTTTTTTAGCCATTACAAGCTCTCTGGATTCGTATTGGTTGTCGATAACTGAAGACGAGCAGCTGTTGGAACGCTGAAAGGAATTGCATGTCGAGAGGGAGATAAGATGGATGAACAAAAAGTGCGAGCAAGAAATCAGAATAACATAGGAGAAGGCTGCTCCGTGGAGCATGAAGAACGAGGAAGCGCAGGTAATCATTCACTGACATTATGCACTCGAGCTGATTGTACTTAAGTAACTAACATCAGTTACAAAAGTTTCTTTTAGAGCAGACCACTGAGTAGTTGGCAAATCCTTCTTGAAATTCGGAGCTTAGAAACCTACTCTACAATCGCCATTGCTCCAGTGCACAGCGGTTCAAAATCGAAATCTAGGGGGACAAAATTATTTTTACGTTTAAATCATGAATTTAGAGTGAAAGCAACGTAGCCTATATAATTTGTTGACTTCATAATAAACATCAGTTAAGACCTTTTATTAAGCTACGTCAACACATGCAAGAAATTGTCTATGACTAGCAGTCGGATAGAGTATTCAGTTATCTCTTCAGAACAATTTTCTACCCCTAATTAACTTTCAACAAAGTCACAAAGTTCCACTTTTGACATAATCGTCGAACCCAGTGCTTCAAACAGTTGTAAACGTGTGAGAACTGGTTGCGCGGCATCTTCTAAAACGTAAAATAACTAAGTAAGTCGCAAAAAGATGCAAAAAATCGTATAACAGGCGTAAACTACAAGGCATTATCTACATTTTAACATTAAGTAGAAAGTGACGCAGAGTGACGCGACATACTAAAATTCTAAGTGAAAATATAATTTTAAAAATAATAGTTAAATATTATATAATGCAAATATGGATAAAATTACGTAACAATTACGTCCATTAATAACTGAAACACGTTACAAAGATCATACCTTCAGCTGCATGTTCCATCTTAAAGCATCACACTAACCACAAAGACAACCAAACCACAGCCACTTACTTACATTCACCCTCCAATTCAGACTGCTCGAACAGTGGTGACAGATTTACACTAAGATGCGTTTATATCCCAGAATAGTGAGCGGCAATTGTATGAGAATGCTGTAGAAATAATACATTTTGATTTTTTTATTATGAAAATAAATAATTTTGTCCTCCTAGATTTCGATTTTGACCCACTGTGCAGTGGTGGAAATAATGAGTGCTTTTTTTTTCTAAACAAAATTTAAGGGGTACTCTCAGGTGTAGTCGACAAACCATCATGATCTTGCAATTTGCAGAGTCCGGTTATTACTTTATGGGCTGACATGTTAAATGAAAGGTTGCACCGGGTTAATTTATTAACTTAGCCTATTAATTCATTAACTTTCAGCTATTTCGATGCCTGGGTGGATTGAAATGAATGAAAATCCACAGCCTGCTTCCAGTCTCCGACCGGGTCAGGAATGGAATGAATGAAGCCCCCATCTAGCGGTGAGGATATGAACTGTGCCGGCTGCCGAGGCCTGACGAACTCCTCTGGGGCAATGATTAAATGAATGACAGATGAAATGAAATGATAGTCGAGAGTGTTGCTGGAATGAAATTTTAACAGGGAAAACCGGAGTACCCGGAGAAAAACCTGTTTGCCTCCGTTTTGTCGAGTACAGATCTCACATGGAGTGACCGGGATTTGAACCACGGACGCCTGGGTGTATTAAAATAGTTCTTTATTTTCTTCATCCTTCAAAACTAACCACATGCACAAAATAACAACCCACCCCACCGTCCAATCACTAGCCTGCGTGCTTAGAAGAACGGAACTTCCTTTCCACGATCGTTACTTCTTTTGCCTAAGTAAGTAAATTTCTTCGAATAAGGCAGCTATTGAACAAAGCTTTTGTCGAGCAGAAAATAATATGGCCTATTGTTTAATAGATTATGCTGCTGGGAGCCGAGTTGCCGACCAAAAGAAACTGATTCGATAGATCGATTTAAATCTAGGATTACTCGAAATCTCCTCCAGATGTTGTGAACAGTGCGTTGACGTCAGCTGATCGATGAACTTTCAAGTCAGAAGTTATATTTTCCGGACTAGATACAAATGTACTAATATTTTTGCTTAAACAGTTTTCAAATGTTTAAGGGGTACGCGTACCCCCGTGTTCCCCCTGAAAAAAGGCCCTGGAAATATTTATTAATGAAGTGATAGAAGCCATTTGCAGTGTAGCCTATTTCTATTAAAGAAAGCTTTCCAGTCGGTCAACAGGAATTGTGCCCAATTAAATTAGGCGGGAAACAAGTAGGCTATTTATTTGCTCTTACATGAAAGATATGACCCAAGATCTTTAACGCAAAATAACACGTTTTTATGTACAAAATAAAAATAAAAATAGGTGGTGCTTAACTGAATGACAGGTTTCGAACGTCAAGCGCTAATCTTCAGATCCTGTTCACTTAGGCTTAATTAATGTACGATGTTGATGAATTACCCTTATGTACAAATATATATATACAATATTTAGATTACAGAAGTTTGTGAAAACTTGTGTAACACGTCAAACTTATTTACAGACAGTATAGTTCACTTCTAAGGTTGTTGTGCTATTATGATTATTATTGTTATTATTACTATTATTATTATTATTATTATTATTATTATTATTATTTTTAATGTAATTTAAGTTGTTGCCTGGGATCTATTGAATGATTGTTGTGGATAAATTCAGGAGTAATATTGTTAATTATATTCTAAATTAACTGTTCCTATTAATCACATTTTTTCAGGTTGTTTCTTCACATGTCCCAGCAATTTCACCGACAGAAAATAATGTAATATCCATTGTGAAATTATACCACAATATTTTTTAAATTAAGAAAAAAAAGAATTTTGAAATTAAACCATAACATTTTTTAAATTCTATTTTGTTTTTGGTGAAATTACACCACAATATTTTCAAAATTCTAAAAAATTATTCTGTGAATTTTTACCATAACATTTTTAAAATTAAGAAATATTGTGAAATTATACCAGAACTTTTTTTAAATAAAAAAAAAAAAAAAACTTTTTGTGAAATTATACCATACATTTTTCAAATTCCACAAGAACGTTTTGTGAAATTATATGTAACATAGCCTACTGTATTTTTAAATTAAATTTAAATTAAAACAATTGTAATTATACCCCAATGTTTTTTAAAAAATTTAAAAATTGAAATTATACCAGATCATTTTTAAAATTCTAAAAAATGTTTTGTGAAATAAATCCATAATATTTTTAAAATTCTAAAAATATATTTTTTGTGAAATTTTTACACAGTTTCCTGTAACTCTTCAGTCACAAATTTGTGTTGACGGATGGAAGAGTTACAACTGATAATTATATCTACAAAAGTATGACTCCGAAACAAACAAAAAATAACTCAAAAGAACAAGAATACAAAGTAAAGAGAGTTCCGAAAAATGTGTTGTTAGAATGTCCTTGTACCGGGAGACCCTTAATGATACAGCACATTGCGTAATATTTTGCTAGTAGATACGAACAGATTTTACAGTAGGCCTACACTAATTCTAGATTGCATCCTATTCTTGTAATGATTTATGGGTTCTGTGTACAAATTACTACACAGCCAGGAAATAATATTCATTTCCATCTTCCTCCAAAGACCCAGTTTGTTTATTTTAACGACGCTGTCAGCTTTTACGAGTCAGGATAGAGATGAAGGATGGAGATAAGAAAATAATTTGTTCAGACAAATTTATTACTGGGCCGAGAATGTGGTCGGACTCTCATTCCAGGGGATAGAATTCAGTTCACAAAGAGCATTGCATTTGAACAATATACACCTTCTACGGAATGGTATCTGATTTCAACTCCCGGGACACCTACCCAAATCTACAAGGGTAATAAACAGAGTTATACACACCGCTACTGTGACACAGTTTATCAGACGAATTCAACGCATCCCCAATTACACGGGACTGATGACCAAAATGTCGAATGCTCCTAAAATGACTTAATGAATGAAAATCCACAGCATGCTTCCAGTCTCCGACCGGGTCAGGAATGGAATGAATGAAGTCCCTATCTAGCGGCGAGGATATGAACTGTGCCGGCTGCCGAGGCCTGACGCACTCCTCTGGGGCAATGATTAAATGAATGATAGATGAAATGAAATGATAGTGGAGAGTGTTGCTGGAATGAAATTTTGACAGGGAAAACCGGAGTACCCGGAGAAAAACCTGTCTGCCTCCGTTCTGTCCAGCACAGATCTCACATGGAGTGACCGGGATTTGAACCACGGACTCAGCGGTGAGAGGCCGGCGTGCTGCCGCCTAAGCCACGGAGGCTCCTCTAAAATGACTTAATAACAACAACAACAATTCTTTAGGATTGAATAGCAAAGGAGGCTGTAAAATTAAATAAAAGCTGTTACGACAAAATACCCATCATCACAGTAAAAAGTTAACTCAGAGAAGAATCTATAAATGAATGGCAGGGAAAGTAGGAAGAAACTTCAAAAGGCACTATTACAAAGGAATTCTTTCCAACAGTTTCATGCAGACTAAAAACCAAAATCAACTTAACACCGAACATGACAACATTAGTAACTGGACATGGAAATATTGATTCGTATTTGTACAGGCTTAGGATTTTACGCAGCCCCGAGTGTCCCCAAACAGTAGATCATTTAATATTCGAGTGCAGTGAGGTGGAAAGTGAGAGAGAAATGTTAATAAACAGTGTTGTTATAGGAGGCAACTGGCCAATGGACAAGTCTGTCCTAATCGAAACGTATTCAAAATCATTCGCAAAATTTGTGAACTCTCTAGATTTACAAGTATTGAAAAAGTGCCAAGATCAATAGCCATTAACAAAATATGTCTCCCAAAATTAATTTATAAATTAATTACACACAACTATATGACTAGTTACAAGCAGAGAGATTATATAACAAATTTTAAAAAATCTTCAGAGGAGTTGAGTTGTTCTTCATTCATTCTAAGGGGCATGGACTATCTTGGTCATCAGCCCTGAGTACATAGGTGTGTGTCAAATTTGTCTGATGACCTGCACATCTGTGGTAATACAGTAATAATAATATCGTATGGCCTTGGGTGCCGGGTGCAAGCTTAGTTATTTGACACCCAATGGGTAGCTTGCATGTCGAATTTCGTTGTTCCTTGAAGCACTAGGAAAGTCAAGGAGGTTAGATACCTAAGCCCCTTGAAAACTATAGCTCTTTCTAGTAGAGAAATGAGGAACTTTGCGTTGGCGGTAAATCCCGAGATTAATTTTGCCATTATGAACACAGCCTACTGAATTCAAATGGGTTCTTTGACATCCCAACATCGTATGACTTTGTGTCGTAATTTTTGCGGCCTTTCTAAAAATCACTTACAACGGCCAGGAGCGATCCTGCAAGCTTGGGGGTTAGTAGACTGACACGTTGACCACTCACCCACATCTGTGGTGAATGCAGTAGTGTACAGTTTAGTTGTAATTTTTAAGGGTAGGAATGGGGAAGGTTACCCAGGACTTGAAATACGGTACAATCCCGGCATTTAATGTGGAAAACCCACACTCAGGATAGCCGTTGTCAGCGCCAGAATTCGAACCTCCAATTTCTGGACTTGCTGCAGTTCCCCATCATGGCCGTGACGAGTGATTCAACACGCACGGCTACGTTGCGCCTTTGGAGAAGTGAAATGAATGGAGATGGTTGTTGATTTTTTAAATTAGGAACTTGGGACGTGTTAAGTCATCAGTCCCGTCAACGTCATGTAAGCATGACAATTTTCTCTTAACCTGTGTTATTGTGGTATCTCGCGGCTTCGGTGGCGTAGTTGGTAGCATGCTGAGCTTCTATGCCCAACATCGCGGGTTCAAACTTGGCCGAAGTCGTCGGATTTTTTATGAGCGTTAAAAATCCATCAGTATGCCTTCCTTCCGAGGGGAAGTAAAGCCGGTGGTCCCATGTCATAGATTTATGGCATGTAAACGAACCTTCCACTAATTACACCTGTATGAAGCTAAATTATATAGGTTAAGAATGTAAACAATGCTCTTAGGTTCCTACGTTCGTTGCCAGGAGCCGACTACGATAGCGTCTAGTAGCTAAGCTCTGAACTAGTAGTCGTTGATGGTGGCGTTTGGTGGCAAAAGTAGGAACTATTTGAAAAATTCAAAGTCTACAGTCCTTACTTGAAATAAGAAGAAGATGACACACACTAATACAGCCATCACAATTAACACCGGTTATCAGACGGGTTCTACATACACCCAAAGTACACGGGGCTACATGACTGCGTTGTCGCAGTCCCTAAACTGAGGAACTGGTATCTATGTCAACATCTTGTGGTGGGAAGATAGTTGGAATAACGCGTGGTAAACACTTGCCTAAGTTGGCTATATTTATGGATGGAAAACAGAAGGACCTGCCACGGTGGCCGAGAGCGCTAACACATTAGATCGTGCTTCACTGGTATCGGGAGAGCGTGGGTTTCAATCCCACCTCGACCATCCTGAGAATGGTTTTCTTGGTTTCCCTTTTCACCACCAGGCAAATGACGGGACGGGTTCTACCAACTCCCTTCCCTGAGCCTTCCTTAATTAGGCCCATGTTAGCGGTCGCCTGTCACCATCCCCAGTTGTATCTGCTGACAAAGTGTGATCAGCTCCCAGACACCGTCCTTGCGACAATGGAGGAATGATCCCTCGCAAAGTCCGTGGGTGAAGCCGAGATTTGTGGATAATTTAAAATAAAAAATAAAAATCAGAAAAAAATTAAACATAAAAAAATAACTTAATAAAGAAATATTCTTATTATAAAAATAAAAAATAAAAATAAAAATAAAATTAAAAAATTAAACAAAATTATATTAAAATTAACAAGTAGTTCCATGAAGAACTGTAAAGGCTATTTTCATATATCCTACTTAAGTTAATTGCCTCTATCAACATACAACATTTCAGTTTGATTGCTGTAATAGATTTGTAGATATTGAGAACCGTCTAAATATTTCGGATGGTCGCCATGTTGGATTTTTATATATGTAGGCCTTAGAGCTATGTGCTATTAGATGACGATTATTGTGCAGGTGTATTATTCAAACGTTGACTTCGATCACATGATTACGACACAAGATATAAAAACGTAATTTTAAACTTTTTTCCAAGTGGCCATCTTGAGGTTATGTAAACAATTGAACTAAATTAGATGTCAGTACATTACAATGTGTATAAACATTTGCAGAACCATGTTTCACTGCGTTCGGATGATTCAATCGCGAGAAGTCTTTTTAAATGTTTCAACTTTGCTTGACCGCCATGTTTGTTTTGTACAACAGGTTCTTGAATGTTACATAGACCCGACGTGAACTTTTAGTAATGCCCTTTATCACCGTACAAAATTTCAGGGTAGTCCTTAATAGTTTTGGAGATAAAGAATGCCCGTGAAATATTTTCCACTGCCGCCATGTTGGATTGGTGAGACATAATGCAATTCTAACGGTACAGCCTGAGTCGGCCAAAATAGTACTATGAACTTACCGAGTTTCATTGAAATCGCTCCAGCCGTTTAGATTTTATTAGGACACACACACACACACACACACACACACACACACACACTGACAAAAGGTGAAAATAGGCTAAAAATATCTACTTCTTTGGTGCAAAATTCAGACGACAGGACAGTTTTATGTGTTTTTTTTTTCCAGAACTGTCCATAAATGACTTAGGTCCCTTTAACAATCGCCCATTCAATTAATACACGTAATTTTTCCGAGGAGTGTGTTTGCATATTCTTATATTTTACCCCGCGCATTCATTGGGCACAATCGTGTTAACCCACTGAAAAGCTACAAATGACAACAGAGAATGCTAGCCAATACGCCACGAGGCGGCCGCATTTTGACTACAGATGGAATAGGCTGTTATTCATATTAGTGACAGCATATGTAGATCGAGTAAACCCGTGATTTGCAAGGTGAGTTTCATCTCTGGTAGGAAGTTCAAGTTTAAGAGCACAACAAGAGAAATAATATATTTGGTTGTCCATTACGACCAAGTTACTGCCGCACATTTCCCTTTCAGAACAACAAAATGAAATGGCTTCACAGCACTTGTATTGGTGAATTATTTAGTAGCAATTTGTCGAGGGTGTCCCTCCCGGCAAGATTCAGGACAGGTAGTGTTGAGAGAAGGTAGGAGATAACAAACAAAGGTCTTCAGAAGACGAGAAATGATTTCCTACAACGAGACGATGAATGCCTCTCAATGGCAAGCGTGCCATTATAAAAGTGTGAACAAAATCAATAATACACACTTAGCAAAACAATTTCGAAGGTCACCGTCAGGGGCGGTGGGTCATTAAGGGCTGAAAGGGCCCCGCCCACCCAGGGCCGTTATGCCGCATTGCACAATATTTGTTTGATTAATGTCTTTAAAATAGTACATTATGCAACGAGCCTATAATGGCTATAATTAAGACACGAGTATCTCTTATATAAAAACAAGTGTCCTGACTGACTGACTGACTGACTGACTGACTGACTGACTCATCATCGGCCAGCCAAAACTATTAAAGTTAGAAACATGAAATTTTGGGTATATGTTCGTTGTAAGTCGAAAACGCCCACTAAGGAAGGGTTTTTGGATATTCAGTCTCTAAAGGGGTGTTAAGGGGGTACACCTGCATTTCATTGAATAACAATATCTCCAGATTGCTTTCATTGGGGGATTTGATACTCGGCATATAAACTCATCATTAAAAATAAGAAGATACGTGTCTGAGGGTTTTTCGATGTGGTGTATATTTTGAGGTGAAAGGGGTGAAAAGTGGGGGTTGAAGGTTTCCTAACCGAGCGTGTATCTCTTAAACGACATAGGCGAGGAGTTTGGACCTCAGCGGAAAAAAATCAGCATAAAACATAACAAAATAGGTGTTTGACCGTTTTTTCATAAATCCAATATAAGGGGCCCATGGGGAGGGGTGAAAATATGGGGGGGGGGGGGGAACGTAATATGTCTGAGTGTAAAATTTTGCATGGCCTATGTTGTAGACAATAACACATTACATCTTTTTTGTCTCTTGCTATTTCATCATACGACGAATACTTAGGGAGTTATTAATGATTTTGTACTTTTTGGCCGGAATTTTCTAAGTCCCAGGAATGGCATAAAAATGGATTCGAATGAAATTTCGAAAAATAGTTTTTTAATACTTTTATTATATTTTTCACGTCTTTTAGGGTCCGGAACAAATATGATATTTTGATTTTTTTTTCGTCCCATGCATTTTTGGTTTCAGGTGATAGAATTATTTTCCACTAGGACCGATGCTTATCTATTAATATAAAACTAAGTGTCCTGACTGACTGACTGACTCATCATCGCCCAGCCAAAACTATTAAAGCTAGAAACATGAAATTTTGGGAATATGTTCGTTGTAAGTCGAAAACGTCCACTAAGGAAGGGTTTTTGGATATTCAGTTTCTAAAGGGGTGTTAAAGGGGTACACCTGCATTTCATTGAATAACAATATGACACGACTATGACGCGAGCGAAGCCGCGGGTACCTGCTAGTTTTTTATAAAACGAGCGTATGCGAGTTTTATAATTTCCATACGAGTGTCTTAATTACCATTATAGGCGAGTTGCATACGACTGTTTATGTTCGACGATAATTATAACTTTATTATATGTTTTAACATAAATATTCATAAATATCTGTTGAGAGTCAGCTACTGGAATTTTGTGATCGCAGAGCGAGCGTTGGGTGTTATATCTTTGTCTTTCAAGAGCTTAGAACGACCGACGCATGCGCTCTGTGGGCTTGCAATGCCATATGCAGCCATATGTTTACATCAGCCGTCCCTCAGTAATATTGTCACCGCAGTCATTTGAAGACAATGCGCTGTGTAGAAATTAGAGTTGGTGATTTTAAGGTACAGTGCTATTTCTTGTCTCATATTCGCCAGTTTATTTACGCGAACATATGGACGGTGGGTATTCCATGTCGGTAATTTATTATAGTTCGATGTTGTGTTTATGTCCGACATGTTGGATTTTGAGCGCATGCGCGAAGTTATCGTTACCTAATTGGTCAATGAACGAGCTCTGATTGGCTGGAGAAACTGTATCATAATGGAAAACAGTGTTATAATGACCATCATTATGATACAGTTATCTGACACATAATAGTGAGGGTCGAACATAAATTACTTTAAATGACATATAGTCAACTTAAATAAGTGTAATTCCCTTCTCGAATCTCTAAAAAAAATTAATGTAATAATAATCATGGGTTTTACGATCCTTTTAACTACTGTGGCTTTTAGAGACACCGAGGTGCCGGTATTTATCACTGAAGGGGATCTTTAACTTGCCAGAATTCAGTAGACATAACTCATCCCTTGCGTAAGTTCTTGACAGTCTCGTATGGTGTATTGTAATAACGAGGGCCGCTTTATAAAATATTCCATGTTAAGTATATGTGGTGAAGAGCCTGGTGAGAAAACCGTGAACATAGCATTGTCTTGCTCACGATTTCTTCTGCGCTATGAAATATTTTTCTCTTTTCAAGGGCCTGGAAAATTGGCCCATAACGTTGCGTTGGGGTGAAACAGAAGATCTCTTCATTTCATCTCGTGCTTCTGTCTCTGTTTGGAGGTCAATTTGTTTTAGGGGAGATGGGTCCAACCCACACCCTTGAACAGGTACTTAGCCATTGCTCATACATTTTCAGTTGTCTGGTGTTCCAAGTACAGTACAAGTTTGTTAGTGAGTTCTGTGAGTGAAGTTACAGTAATTCCTATAAATTAATGTTTTATTTTTAACTTAGCGGTACGGTAGGTAGTTATTTAATATGCTGATTGTGTGTGACATTGGGAAATGAATGAAGTGGAATTTTTATTAAAAAGTCAATTTCCTTCTATACCTCTGAACACAACGCAAGAAATAAGAAAGTTAGGACTTCATCACCTAAGGTGATAGAAGAAATTGCCCAATCCAAGCACAGGAGAGGAGAATACATTTAACAAATGTGAGTACAGATTTTAATGCTTGAACTATTTATTAAAATTTGTTTCTAATGTGGTGTTGTGTGTAAAGATGATAATGGCAATATTGGCAACAATAAAATAATGTCAAATATAAAACAATATTTAGTATGAAACAACAATTATATGATCCGGCCCACCCTAAAATGTTAGTCAAGATCCGCCCCTGGTCACTGTAATATTCACTGTGAACAAACTGAAAGGAAAGACGGCAAAACACTTGAGATTTACTGTTATGTGTAATTCTGTTGGCGAACGAGGGAGTGCTTATTATATCATGTGATCTATGGACCCTCAAAATTAAACTTTTAACTATTACTACTGTCATTACGTTCTACTACGTAGAGTTCATAGATTATGGTTGTTGTTGATTGATTTAGGAGCTTCGCGACATCATGATCAGGTAGCGCCGTGTTCATGGGTTTGTGTGTGTGTGGGACGGGGGATATTTATCTGATAACCTGTGTTATGGTGATGGATGTATTAATGTGCGTATTTGTAATTCAAATAAGGAATGGGAAGGAGGCGGTCGTGGCCATAAGTCAGGAACCATTCCAGCATATGCCTGGAGTAGAAGTGGGAAACCATGGAAAACAACTTCGAAGTTGGCTGAGATGGAAATCGAACCCTCCTCTTCTCAGTTTTGCCTCACGAGGCTTAGTGTACCCCGTTCCAGCCCTCAGACAAGATTTAAAAATCTTAGATGACATCGTGCTTGAGACTGTTTCAAAAGCGAACTGGAGTAATTCGTGAATTAATGAATCGATCATAGAGAATCACCTCTACGAGCCAACATCTCCAGCGTATTTGTAATTTACGGATGGCGTAGGCTACCTGAAAATGTTCAAAAATGATCTGTTGTAACTCATGACGTAATTAATAGACTTTGTACAATTGATCGGCTTTATGAGTTAAATATCCGGCACTCATATCTTAAAGTCAGTTATAGAAATTATGGATGGCACGTTTGCTATTTTTTTGGACAAGAATGGTTCGTAGCCTAAAGTTCGAATTGTAGAAAAAATCAAGACTATAGACCAATGATCCGTACGAGGGAACCAATCATTCCAGTTCAGGTCTATAACTTCTTACTGTGATTTTGTTGTTTGAGTCTTCAGCTCTATGACATGTTTGATGCAGCTCTCCATGCCTCCCTGTCCTTATATAGCTACCACATCTTACATCCCAGGCAATCTGATTAACATAATCTAACCTTGGTCTACCTCTACAGTTCTCGTCTTCTACCTTTCCTTCCATAACTAAGTTTGCTATTCCTGGGTGTCTTAGTATGTGTCCTACCAACCTATCTCTTCTCTTCATTAGCAATCGCCAGAAACAACTCTTCTCTCCCACTCATCTTAATATTTCTTTATTTTGTTATTATATCTACCCGTCTGATCACCAACATTCTTCTGCAACACCACATTTCAAATGCTTCTATTCTCCTCTTTTCTGCTGTGCCAACAGTCCACGTTTAATTTTTTTACAGCGCCACGCTCCAGAAAAAGGCTTTCAAAATGATTTAATACCGAAATCTATTTGGTGTTAACAAATTTCTTTTGTGTAGAAAGCAACCTACTTTTTATATTCTCTTTGTTTTGTCTAACACTGGTTCTTTTGCTTTCTAAGTATCTGAAGTCTCCAACTTCTTTAATTTTTAATCTGCCAATTTGCCGTCAATAATGGTTTCTGATTTCTTTCGGCTGCATTCCATTCTTTTTGTTTTACATTTATTGATTTTCATCATGAATTATTTCCTCAAACGGAGTCCATACCATTTAAAAGCTTGCCACTGTGGGTGAGTGGTTATCGTGTCAGTCTACTAACCCCAAGATTGCAGGTTCGCTCCTGGCCGTGGTAAGGGATTTTTGAAAGGCGGCAAAAATACGACACGCATGTCATACGATGTTGGCATGTCAAATAACCCATTTGGATTCAGTAGGCCGTGTTCATAATGGCAAAATTAATCCCAGGAGTTTCCGCCAACACAAAGTTCCTCAGTTCTCTACTAGAAAGCGCTATAGTGTTCAAGGAGCTTAGATATCTCACCTCCTTGACTTTCATAGTGATTCAAGGATCAACGAAATTCGACGTGCAAGCTACCCACCGGGTGTCAAATTACTAAGCTTGCACCCGGCACCGAGGCCATACGATATTATCATTATTAGTATTACCATTTAAAAACTCAATCAAATCCTCTGCTGAATCGGCTAAGATGACTGTGATGCTAATAAATTACGAATGGGGCACGTGCTGATTTCTCTATTAATTTCTCGGATTTGTGATGTATGGAACCGTCCACACCGATGTATAACATAGTGGAATGATGGGTTAAATAGTTCTAGCGGTTGAGCCCACAAACTGTACGTGGGGGCAGATGACCTCACTGTACCTCCCCATAAAGCAACAATAACTAAAATATACTGACACTACTTGCTTTAACAGCGTATTAATTATTTAGTTACTCTACTCGTGAATCGAGACCTTTGGAACCAAACACAAAACTGTTATTAGGAAACAACGTTGTTCAATGAAAACTTCGACTGATAAACACCAGTGTCCTCTTGTTTAATGAGTATAGATTGTAGATGGTGCGTGTGCCTATCTCTAACAAACAATTTCTCTAACTCGTGACATATTGGACCGATAAATGCATCTCTAGAGTAGAGCACATAAACTATACACAACGTGACGGAAAATGATCAGGCGTGGATTCAAGGGGGAGGGGAGGGGGGGTCACGGGGGTCATGACCCCCCCCCCAAACGGAGACCATTTTTTTCAAACTCAAGAAACGAAAACATAATAACCAGACAAATAAAACTTAACGAATTTTAACTGAAAAAACATTTTTTTTTCATTTTATTCAATACTGAAAATATCTTTAATGCAATTATTATGTTCTGTTACAACTGTACATACAACTTCATACCTGTTATGTAAAAACGATTATTTATACATAACAACATCAACTCGTCTATTTTGTTTAGCAAACATTGTGATTACCGAAACGATGTTTATAGTGATGTCACGATTGGGTAGATTATTAGCCTGGGAATAACCTAACCCCCAAGGGAAGATGATAAAGAGAAGGAGGTGGGTTTCGGACTGGAGAAAAAGGATGGAGAGATAGGAGGAGAGTCCCACAAAAGTTATAATTTCAACTTTAAATGTACTCAAAGGAGACTGTCACTGCAAATCCGCTCTCCGATACCTAAAGTGAGTAGGGACCTGGGCAAAGCTAACAGGAAACGTAGCTGGAACTTGGGCGGTTTGCAAGAGAGTGGCTTTAGCGTATTCCCCCTCAAGCATACATATGCCTACTATGGGGAAGGGTGATGGTCTGGCAAGACAAAGAGTAACAGATTTATTGTGTATCTGTTCAAAGGAGTTTGTTTTTAAACAAGTAATTTGAAGAATGCCAATAATTTGAATCGGTTTCGATATTTTTTGTTTTCGAAATTGTAGAATTCCTAAAGAGCGACCAAATGCTTCCAAAGAGGATAGGGATAAAGCAATTATACCTTTGGGAATAATTTTGGTAAGTAAACCAATAGTTGCATTTGGAAATGGCTAAGCTTTTACCCAGCAAGGAGCCGACTAAAAGTTTAGGCAAGGAGAAACGCTTATATTTTGAAAAACCAACCATAAGTGTTGGAGAGAATCTCCACAAGCAGGAAGCTGGTGTAGCGAGCTATGCTTGCCTTACTGACCAGTTAGAATTAGCTATTAAAGCTAAGAGAGACTTTACCAAGTTACCAACTAAGAGTTTTTGCTCAAATGCAACAAGTGGTGAAAGCCCTATCAATAGATTTATTTGCATTATGTGGGAAGAGTCAAGGAAGACAGGATCTTGCCTAACCGTTATGTTAGAGAAATGATAAATCCAAAAAGAACTCTTGAATTTATTTAACAATGCAAAAGAGTGTAATGAATTTAACTAATATATAATTTAGATTTTGTAACAAATGGGGTCACAGACCTCCGAAAAACATCTAAAGCTTGCGCCAGGCAATTAACAATTCTTTTGGTTTCAAACCTTTTATATACTTTAAAATCTTCGTAAGATTTTGAAATGGCGAAGATAAAATGAAAAATTTAAAGACAATTGAAGTGATTAAAGTTAGACAACAAATCAAGTACAAGTTGTGTACTTTTAAGAAATTCTAGGTAAATATCTTAGAAAGAGTAACAACTTCGGAAGTAACAACAACAAAAAGCAGGAAGAATAAAAGAGAAGTTTCTATAACTTCTTATATTAAAGCTGAATTACTTTTTAATGATTATACAAATAGGGCAGGTCACTTATTGTGAAACCTGAAGAGAAAAGTCGAAAGGAAGTTTCTAGAACTCCTATGTTTAAGTAAGGATCACGAGACAAATGGGGCAAGTTTCCCTTTCGTGAAACCTAGAGATAACTCACTTATGAGTTGAAAGAATTGTATTCCCAAATTAGAAGGGAGAAACAATATAATTTAAGACGTGTACCAAACACGTAGTTATGCAGACATTAATTCGTTTTAAATAAATCAAGAGAGGGAGGGCACTTATTGAGAGTGACACCTCATTGGAAAAGACATAACAATTTTATTATTATGGTTTGTTAGTAAGAGGTTTGGGGAAGATCAAATGGGATTGAGGATAAGTGTTCTTGGCCGTATTTATAGTATTCGGACGAACGCGACGCGGATGAAATGTTGAACAAACACTGTTTTTCACTATGGTCAGTTGAAATAGATGAAAAGTTCACTGTAGTAGCACAAAAGTTTATGGCAAAGAAAGTTATTGCAATTATGGAAAATAACTAGTTACACTAGATATGCGAGAGTCTATTGCTTGAGAAAGTTGTAGATTATCGTTGAATGCGCCAGAGGAAATCCCAACGGAGGAAGAAAAATTAGCTATTGATTAATAGTTCATAAGGAGGGTTCTTTAGTTTGAAAAAGTATTCCCATATGTGAGTGGAAAATACATGGCAATATAACTGGTAGATAGAGTGCAGATTCTGGAAGGTTCCAGAGCAATCCTGACTGAAGAATAGGGCAAAAGTTATTCCAGCGGTGGAACGAGCTAAGTATTTTATAGACAGTGGGTTATTTAATGGTATCCCACGTTGTGAGAAAATCTCTCATTTAATAAGCAGAAGAAATGCTGCTTCCTGTTAAGATTGGTTTAGATAGACAAAAGCCCAACATAGAAAATCCCGCGAAGGATGATTATTGCCACAAATATAGTAATTTCACACTGCCTATAAAATGATCATTAAAAGCATGTAGCTATTTAAAATCCATTAAAATTAGTTCAAGAACGTAGAAGTAGTACTTAGCTTTGCTTCATGGCGAAGGTGATGTTCCCTTTGACGGTTGAGATTAAAATTCTAACATGGCGTAGAATTTAAAGGATTGCCTCTTGAGTTGAGGAAGCGAGCTCTAGTTGAGCTCTGACTGACTGAGTCAACTTCCGACGTACAAGTGAGACACGCTCAGCGAAGCACGGAGGGACCAGGGAAGGGAAAAGAGTGGGGGTAGGAGACAAAAGGAATACATATAAGAATAACCAACATGACAGAAATAAATTTTCTCTTGATGAAATGGCCTTCAAAGAGTTGATAGTAGGCGACACTAGCGCAGCCTGGTGGGTGAAAAAGTAGACGAAGTTCTCTTGATCACGGAGATGATAGCTGGCGATGGCGAAGAAATCTGGTGGCCAGATTGACAAGGAAGTCCTCTTGAACAGGGAAGAATTGAGGAAATTCAGAGATTCGCTGCTAGATGACGCTAGGTGGGTCATGGAAGATATATATCTAGAACAGACTCACAGGTAACATGAGAACCATAAACAGCAAGGAGAAATTGGAAGATCACTGTTGGTGTTTGAGAAAAAGGAAGGAATGAACTATAGCAAAGAGAAGTAAAAGTTTACTCTATCTTACCGTGTATTCCAAAGAATACACCAACGATGAATGTGCAGTAATGCACGGATAGTAATTTGGGGCTTTTTTCGGACCAAAGAATTTTGCCGACGTCCAAACTGCAAGCTTGGTTGGCAATTTAAGCTGTGACTTTCTCCCTTTGCCGTTATCAACTCGACTTGCCGAAACTGTAACGTACCTTGATACTTTTCTCTAAGCTCGATGAAAAAGTCGCAAAACACGCCGTTGCAATTTGTACGAATATTTTTGTGGAGAGTGGGAGAGAAGAGAAGAGTTGTTTCTGGCGATTGCTAATTAAGAGAAGATTGCCTGGGATGTAAGATGTGGTAGCTATATAAGGACAGGAAGGCATGGAGAGCTGCATCAAACATGTCATAAAGCTGAAGACTCAAACAACAACATCACAGTAAGAAGTTATAGACCTAAACTGGAAGACTAATTAAAGTCACAACGGTTTTGAGTGAGATTCATTTTGTAGCAGAAGGTTTAACTTTGCGGATCGCGGTCATGAATGTGTGCAAATCGATTCCCCCTATGTATTCAAACACGGTGAAACCGAATAGAACAAAATTTGGTACAGAGATAACACTAGCGGAGGAAGCCTCAGTGTCATGTTTTATATTGCCGCCATCTTGAAGGAAACGTAATGGCGGCCACCCAAATGTTCAACGCTTAAATCAAATTACGACCAACCTCATAATCTGATCTCTACCAAATTTTGCAACATCATACCTTTATGAGAGAAACGTTCTTCGAACAAGCCATGAGTCCAATAGTTTGCATATGTCGGCCATGTATGTGTGCAAATCGATTCCCCCTATCAATTCAAACACGGTAAAACCGAATCGGAAGAAATTTGGTACGGAGGTAGCACTAGCAAAGGGTACCTCATATTCATGTTTAATAACCGTATAGCACGTTGTATTTCAACAAGCTACTACAACCAACATCCAATTATACTCCTTGAAAAGGACAAAGAGTTATAACAATACCCGTGCATTTAGGAGAAAGTAGGCTATATGTTCTTTACTGAACATCTTGTTTAAAATTATTTGTCTCTGGGGGAATTGATCACCCTAATCACCCCCGTAGTTATGCCACTGAATGATATTATCTTCTGATGAACATGAGGATGATGGAAATCTAGGTCATAGCATAAATAACTTTTCTTATCAAGAGGAAAATACAGTACATTCTCTTATCTACTCCACGTGAACAAATAAGCTACACTGCACAAAATAATTGCGATACCTGCGATAAACACAATACAGTACAAAAAGAAATGTCCTCAACCCTCGAAGAATGAGCATTAAGAGACTTGGAAGGGAGGAGAGCCATGAAGGGCAGATAGGAAAGGGAAGGGGGAGAAGGTCCGGCCCACAGGTACTGGTAAAAGAGGAAAGTCCGGACCCAACCCAGGAATCCCTCGAAGTCACCGACTCCTGAGCTCACTAGCCGTGAACCGTTGAGGTTGTAGCACTATCCAGGATGCCCCGTAAGTGGTGGGACTACACACACCCTGCCTCCCTGAGAGAATAAGCAGATGGCAGGAGATACCATGAGAAGAAAAACGATAGATCTGGCCCCTCGAAGAACGAGGAATCAGAAAAGATGAGAGAAAGGCCAATTAAGGCGGGGGATTGAAAGACTCCCGCCCGACACAAGTAAGTGGAAGCAATGCTGGACTCAGCTGGGATCAGCTGGGATCCCGTGGTCGCCAACCCTTGTCCCACTAGTCAAGAGCCCGTGGAGCGTAGAGATAATCATAATCTTGTTCTTCTTTTACGCGATTAGGCCCAGCGTACCGCGCGCTGCTACAAGTTTTCTTCTCCATCGTCTCCTATCCATAGCTGCCATCCGCCATCTGTCCACACGTATCGCTGCCTGTTGCAGATCTTCATGCAGTCCATCACTCCACAGCTTCCTTGGTCTCCCTGGTGGTCTCATTCCTGTGGGGATGAAATCCAGTAGCTTCCGTGGCCATCTGTGGTCTTCCATCCACGGTACATGTCCAGCCCACTGCAGTCTTCTGGTTTTGATGGTTGATGGCATCATGGTACAGGTCTTCAACTTCGTGATTGTGTCTAATCCTCCATTCACCCGTGTGTACATCCCTCACCGGTCCGAAGATCATCCGAAGAACTTTTCTCTCAATTACGAGTAGTTTATGAAAGTCTTGTTTTCGGATACTCCATGTCTCACAGCCATGTAGTACAACGGGTTGGATCAGAGTTTATACATACGAATTTTGAACTGTCTGGAGAGACATATGGACCGAATAAGCTGTGTAATAATAATCGGATGGAAACTTTGGAGCAACAAAGGAGTTAACCAGAATCTCGGGGACTATGAAGAAGAGGAGACTGGCGTTCCTTGAGACATCTGTACAGCATGAAGGACAATACACTTACCAAACAGATATTTGGTTACTTCTGGAGGAAAAATACTACTACATCTCTACAACACAAAAGGGTGTGTAATGGTCCAATTGTTAAACAGAAATACAATTAGGAAAATAGTGAAATAATTGGAAAGTGTTCCAGCCGCAGGAAAAAGACCAGAAAAGTCTTGACAGGAGAACAACGGAAGCAGGCTAGCGAACGCATGAAGGAGTATTGGGCACAGAGAAAACTTCTCACGAGGAAAAATAATTTAATATTAATAATAATAATAGTGTAGCCAAAGACATAGAGAAACAAGAAAGGAAAATTTTAAGACAAAATTTTGGCCTAGTTTGCATAGAGGGAATATGGAGGATAAAATCATCCCAGGAAATATATTGTCATTCTGAAAAATTCTCTCACACTTTTCGGAAAAAACGATTGGAATTTTATGGCCACATTAGAATGAACAATAATAGACTGAGTAAAAGAATTCTCAACCTGACCCTTTCATTAAAAACCAATAACAGCTGGCTTCGTGAATGTGAAACAGATCTCCAGGAAATTATCTCAGAAGACATTGCACGGGACAGATAAATACAGAACCAGAATCGACAATCACCAATTTGGAGACAAACCCAACACCAACTAGGACAGAAGAACGAAGGAAGAAGCTCAGCGAGAGGATGAAGAGATTTTGGGAGTAAAAGAAGGCCAACACATCAGCTAAGCAGGATCAATGGTGTTCCTAAATAGGGCATAACGGTAAAAAAATAGTAGTAAGTCTATTATAAATTTGACAAACTTGAAGTACCAGAAAGGAGAATTATGAGAAAAATCTTTGGCCCAGTGAAAACAAAAAAGAAATGTGGAAATTAAGATCTAATGATGAAATATACAGGACTATAGAAAGCATAATGGAAACGATAAGAAAAAGGAGATTGATATTTTTGGACATATTTTACAGAATGGATGATTCCAGATTAACAAAAAGGATATTCAAGTACCTTTGGGAGAAATGGTCAACGACTACCTGGATTCAAGAGGTAAAGAAAGATTTAGAAATAAATAATATAAGAAGAAGACACTGTGGATCGAGCGATTTTTTGAAAGAAGGTGTTAAGTATGGGAGGATTCTAGGGAAGAGTGGAAAGGAAACCTGGGGCGAAGTGGTCTGAAGACAGAAAGAAGCAGCATAGTCTAATAAGAATGAAGAAATATTGGGAAGAGAGAAAACGACAAAGAGTGAAGAATTGCAATTGGCGCGTGGTAATAAAAATAATGATAATACGAGGTGTGTTAGATTGAAACGCGTTTGGTATATGCTACGGGCTGTATTGTTGGTAGTGGTACGCATGCGCAAGTGGAGTTGAGTATAATACCTCATGCACTATGGCAGGATATTTGCGCTTTGCTGTGTAGACACATCGTATTTATTTAAATGAAGTGCTATGTAACAGATCGAAGAAAACTTGATTATAACATGTCCTACATAAGACCAACTAACAATAATTTTACCTTACAATTAGATATAATAGTATATTAAAAATGCAAGAGGTCTCGATTCAGTACAATCAGTACGAGGACCACATGTGGCCCGTGGGAAGGACCACCATCAACTGAGAAAGTTCGAACGCTACCTCTAGAGGAGAGGCGATCACCAAGTCCCAACCCAATTAACAACAACAAAATCTCCTTACCTAAGAGCTTGAAATTTCCATAACTTTTAATGGCATCCGGTATTACAAGCAAACATAAATACCACCCATTCTTCCCCCAACAAACTCTTTGTAAGTTACATACTAAGTTTATGGAATATTCTTTGAAATGCCAGCTTATTTTCCAGGAAAGCAATCAATATGTTATGAGTAGCACAAGTTTGACCTTCATTGCGGTTAGTTTTAATGAGGGTTAGGGAGCAAACTCTTGACATCGATTGATGCGCCAATATTTGCTCGTTACCACACATTGGTTCTCCAGGTATAGTTTTACCTCTCGAAGGGTTAATTATTATCTGAGGCAAAGTTCGCATCATGATGGAGTGACAGGCATGCTTGGTTATTACTGCAGAGGTTCGGATTCGATTCCCGGCCCTGATAAGAAATTTAATTCTGGTCTGAAGGTTGGAAAGGGGCTCAAACAAATTACATTAAATGTGGAGTCGAGTCAGCATCTTTCGTGTTAGTTATAAAACAAGGATGTCCAATTATTCTTACTGTAGATTGAAAATATGAGGGAGGATCGGAAAGTCTTTGCCCCCTATTTTAAAAAAGATACATACAGGTAATTACAAATATACGTACTGATCTACGTCTTTTACACTATTTTTACACATATTCTTCACATTTGTTCAGACATGTGCCTTATCGCAGCACTACCTTGTGGTAGAATTCAGCCGGCTGACGGTGGAACCATCGTCGGACTGCTGTCTTCACGTCATCGTTGCACGTGAATCGCTGTCCTGCCAGGAAATTCTTCAGTGAACCATGACAATGCGAGACCACAAGTGGCAACCAGAACCTCCAACAAGCCCTCATCATTTCACTGGGAGAGTCTAGGCCACCCACCATCAGTCCGTGGGTTTGGTCCGCTGAAGAAATTCCTGGCAGGGCAGCGATTCACGTGCAACGATGACGCGAAGACAGCAGTCCGACGATGGTTCCACAGTCAGCCGGCTGAATTCTTCCACAGGGGACATCTCAAATTTGGTGCTGCGATGGGGAAAATGTCTGAACAAATGTGGAGTCTATGTGAAAAAAAAAAAAAAAGAACACTGATAGTCAGTCTGAAAGACTAGACTTTATATCATTTTAAATGCTACAAAATGCTACAAATGCTGCGTGAAATCAAAGACCGTTAGCAAAAAAAATAATAAAAAAAAATCAAGAGCAAACCAAGGTCAAAGGAGGTAGCTAGCTGGATGACGTCACGGTCACCGGAGCGCGCGGGGAAAGGAGGAAGATCAAGCAGTACTATGAATTCACACACCTCAGTGCATTCTCGATACATTTCGTCCAGTCACCGTAACGTAACGCCAGACCCCAGCGAAGTCAACACAATCTTTTAAAATGATAAAAAGTGTAAGGTACTTAGAACTTACAGTACGTACTGTATATTTGTAATTACCTGTATGTTCGTTTTGCTAAAAAGAATAGGGGCAAAGTCTTTTCGATCTGCCCTCGTACAACTTCACAAAATGATAAAATATCTGACTGTCAAAACTTGTAATGAAAACACTATTATTCTGGTTCGTGCAACAAAATTTCAATCAAAGAATGGATCTCCATGGAGCTTGACTCCTATGACGAGAGCACCAAATGCCATTTACAGCTCACTGTGGTGCACCATATTGAGAACGCCTGGAATCATACCGATACAAGTTACAGAATGTTAAATGGTGCTTGCTTGCAACTTACGTAGGCTTCGGTGGCGTAGTTGGTAGCATGCTGAGCTTCTATGCCCAAGATCGCGGGTTCAAATCCGGTCAAAGTCGCCGGATTTTTAAGAGCGTTAAAATCCCTTTGTATGCCTTTCTTTGGAGGGAAGTAAAGCCGGCGGTCACATGTCATATATTTATGGCATGAAAAAGAACCTTCCACTAATAACACTTGAGGAAGCAAAACATTGTAGGTTAGTTTGATAACGCTCTATTAGTTCCAACGTTCGCCACTGGGTGCTGACTGCGATGGCGTTCGCAGCTAGGGGTCGTGGATGGTAGCATTTGGTGGCAAAAGTTGGAACTATTTGAAAAAAATAATCGTCTGCAGTCCTTCTACCTGAATTACAGATAACACACACTAATACAGCCATCACAATTAACACCGGTTATCAGGCAAATTCTAACCCAAAGTGCACGGGGCTACACGACCGCGTTGTCGCAGCCCCTAAACTAAGGAACCAACCAACTTACGTAGACCGAAGAAATTGTTCTGGTCGTCGTTTTGGCAACTTACGTATACTCCAGGGTTGGCTAAGTTACTTGTTCGCCTCGTTCAGTAGTGGCTAGCATTCATGGCTGTCACCGTGGCGATCTGGATTTGATTCCCGACTCCACGAAGAAACTTAATTCTGTTAAGGCTCTCCTTACCCCAGAGCTTGTCATTTCCAAAACTTTTAATGGCAACCGGTATTACAAGCAAACATAAATACCATCCGTTCTTCCCCCAACAAACTCTTTGCAAGTTGCATACTAACTTTCTGGAATACTTTTAAAATGTCAGCTTATTATTCCATGAAAATGAAATAGGAAACACTCAAACTCGTGATGCAGAACTGAGAATATTCCTACGTCAGCCATCCTGGAAGTGGTTTTCAACTTCCAGGCAAATGCCGAGCTGGTACCTAACGCAAGGCCACGGCCACTTCCTACCGTAATCCTACCTCGATAATATACACTCCATGTGAGATCTGTGCTGGACAAAACGGAGGCAGACAGGTTTTTCTCCGGGTACTCCGGTTTTCCCTGTCACAATTTCATTCCAGCAACACTCTCCACTATCATTTCATTTCATCTGTCATTCATTTAATCATTGCCCCAGAGGAGTGCGTCAGGCCTCGGCAGCCGGCACAGTTCATATCCTCGCCGCTAGATGGGGGCTTCATTCATTCCATTCCTGACCCGGTCGGAGACTGGAAGCAGGCTGTGGATTTTCATTTTCAGTACAGACTTCACACTGACACAAGTTATCGGGCAACTTCTAAAAGGAAGGAAGGAAGGAAGCTTGTAGTTTAACGTGACCGTTAATCTTGAGATCATGAGCCACGGGACCTCCTTTTTACGTGGAATCCGAACCACAGGACATGGCATTTCACTTCGAAAATCTCTCATGCATTGACTGGGAATCGAACCCGGACCGGGGCAACTTCTACACATACCTATGTGCACAGGGCTACATGGCCACGATGTCGCAAATTCGCTAAAGAATCAACAACAACAACAAAAACAACGGAAAATTACTTCTTAATAACACCTACATTACAAGTACAATATTATCAACATAATGTATACCTAGTTACATTTTTTTTACCTTTGTAGAAAATAGTTACTTAATAACATTTTCCCCGTTCCTATATTTTGCTTGATTGGAACGGAGTGGTGGATCACACTAATATGATGATGATGATGATGATGATAATAATTGTTCTTTTAAGGGGCCTAACATCCAGGTTATCGGCCCCTAATGGTCTGTGTGATAGCGAAAATGTCAATGAAGGGGAAACCAGAACGAAAAGTAAGTGAGCAGGAAAATACTTACAAAAAGGAACTCAGACTGAAACTACTCACAAAATGGAGAGCCGTAATACTTACAAAAGGGAATTTCGAACGAAAATACTCACAAAGGGAATAGATTGAAAAATACGCACAAAATGTAGGTTAAGTTCAAAATACGTACAAAGTGCAACGTACAGTCGAGATACTTACAAAATGCAAGTGAAATCAAAATACTTACAAAATGCAAATGAGATTGAAAAACACTCTCATAATGCAATTTAGATCGAAAATATTTACAAAATGCAACGGAGATTGAAAACACTCACGAAATCTTATAGGCTATCTTAAAGGCGAAAGGAAATAGAATGAAAAGAAAAACAAGAGGTCGGACCCCTCGAAGAAGGAGGGAGCAGGAAGAAGGAGGGAGCAGGAAGAAGGAAGGAGCGGGAAGAAGGAAGGAGAGCCATGAAAGGCAGGTAGGAAAGTGAAAGAGGAGAGGGTCCGCCCCACAGGTAAGGGACACAAGGGGGAAAACGGACCCAGCTCAGGAATCCCTCGGGGTCGCCAACTCCCGAACTCACCAGCCGTGAGTCCCTGAGGGTGTAGCAATATCGAGGGTGCACCAAAAGTGGTGGGGCTACTTACACCCGGCCTCCTTGAGGGCCTTGAGCAGAAGGCAGGAGATAACATGAAAAGAAAAGGAAGGCTCACCCCTCGCAGAAGGAGGGTATCAGAAAATATGAGACAAGAACCAATTAAGGCAGGAAAGGAAGAAACTCCCTAGGCCTCGAATTCCCTAATATCATCGGGGTCGGAAGAGAACAAGAGTTGACCAAGTGAGGTCGACAGGAAGGAAGACGGAGAGGAGCCCGGCACAAGTAAGTGGAAGCAATGCCGAACTCAGCTGGGGTCCCGTGGTCGCCAACCCACGTCCCACTAGATGTGAGCCCTTGGGGGGGGGGGGGCACTAATATGAAAAAACAAAATAAATTAGCAATGTATACATCATAATTCATAACTAACAAGTAGTTCCGTGAAGAACTAAATAGTCTATTTTCATATATCCTACTTATGT
The DNA here is from genome assembly GCA_946902985.2 of Meconema thalassinum. Classification (NCBI taxonomy): domain Eukaryota; kingdom Metazoa; phylum Arthropoda; class Insecta; order Orthoptera; family Tettigoniidae; genus Meconema; species Meconema thalassinum. The sequence continues at coordinate 225,554,340 of OX336391.1, forward strand.
TAATAGGCACTATCAACATACAAAATTTCATTTTGATTGCTGTAATAGATCTTAGATGTTGAGAACCGTCGGATTGTCACCATGTTGGATTTAATATATGTAGGCCATGGAGTTATGTACTATTAGATGGAAATTATTGCGTAGGTTGGTTATTCAAACTTCAATTGCATAATTAGGACACGAAATAAAAACAATTTGAACATTTCACACAGCCGCTATTTTGAGATCATGTAAACAATTGAACTAAATTACATTTCAGTGCATTACAATGTATATAAACATTTCATGTACCAAGTTTCACTGCGCTCGGATGGTTAAAACGCGAGAAACGTCAATTTAAATGTTTCAAATTCGCTTGGCCGCCATGTTTGGTTTGTACATTACAGGTTTCCCAAATTCACATAGGTAACCTTCTAGTAGCACCCTTTATCACCGTACAAAATTTCAGGGTGGTATCAGTAGTAGTTTCGGAGATAAAGAATGCCGGTGAAATATTTCGCACAGCCGCCATGTTGGATTGGTGAGACGTATTAAAATTTGAAGAGCACAGTAAGAATCGGACATAATAGTACTATGTCCTTCCCGAGTTTCATTGAAATCGCTCCAGCCGTTTAGTTTTTATTAATGTGGACACTCGGTCAAAAGGTGATCTCTCTCATAAGCCTATTTTTTTTTCATAAATGAAAGTAGGCTAATAAATGATTATTGTCAGGATTTCATCTCTGTAGATTTACGGCACGTAAATGAATTCCTTGTGGACAAAATTCAAAATTGTTACACCTTAACTCCCCGGTGTCCTACGGTCAAAGCTTCCTAAAATCCTTATCTACCCTTATTATTCTAAGGATAATAATAGTGTTATTGGTGTTATGTCCCTGTTAACAACTGCGGCTTTTAGAGACGCCGAGGTGCCGGAATTTCACCCCGAAGAGGATCTTTAACGTGCCAGTAAATCAACTGACACGGCACCCTCGCATTTGCGCTCCCTCAAATGCCAACTGGCTGCGCCAGGATTCGATCCTGTAACCTTGGTGAGAACGTTACCACTGGGTCAAGCAGCCAGCTCATTCTAAGAGAACCAGTTTAGAGGTCACCTGGGTCCAGGCACCTAGACATTTCTTTGATTTTGAATCACAAATTTGCCTCAAAATACTCCCAGTTAAAGGGTTAAAATGAGTTGTTCTGTCTCAAGTCCGAGATCAAAGTCAGATTTAAATAATCGGAAATCTTAAAACGTATCAAAATACTCCTTAATGTTTCCTTCGATAGAAAAAACTTAAACATTTAAATAAAATTATATTTTATTTCATTTGATGATAAATACCAATAATCTTCTAAATAAAATTAGAAAAACCTAAGAGACTGGGTGGGGGCGTGTTCGAGAAACGTGCATAAACTAAAGTGGGTCCAAACATACTGTTGATTTGAATAAACTATTACATAACCTGGTTCGAAAACTACGTTATTCTTACGATAAAAAGTCAGTAGCCTAACTGATGCACTTCCGTGTTTGCGCAATGACGTCAAGTGATCCTGATTTCACAGGTCTTTTCCAGCGGCCGGTGATTAAGTTCAGTAACGCTGGGGATTATCTCGCCCTGTCAAAGAGATAAATGTCCAGGTACAATTATGGCAACACAAACTTCAGTGATTACTTTTCACTTGCCAGCAGTATATTACCTAAGATATGATATACAGTATAACAGAGGGACATTTCCATGGGAGGGAGGAGAGATTGATCACCCGGGCGAAGTCGAGTACGATAACATGTTATAATTATACATATAGAACTAAGTATAGCTGGAACTTGTCTATTTTATGACTGGCTGCGTGGCTCAGCGGTAACGTTTTCGCCTGCTGATGCCAAGATAGCGGGATCGAATCCCGGCGCAGGCAGTTCGTATTTGAGGGAGCGCAAATGCGAGGGAACCATGCCAGTAGATTTACTGCCACGTTAAAGATCACCTTCGGGGCGATATTCCGGCACCCAAGCATGGAGTCTTTTAAAAGGCACAGTAGTTAAAAGTGACGTAAAACCAGTAACATTTTTATTATGTCTATTTTCTAAAGTATTACTGAATAAATAAATAAATAAATAAATAAATAAATAAACGAACAGATGTAATGATTTATTCTTTTTGCTAAATCACAAAATAAAAAAAACAAAAAAAAAAACAAAAAAAAAAAACAAGTAGTTCCGTGAAGAACTATACAGTCTATTTTCATATATCCTACTTATGTTAATTGCCACTATGAACAAACAAAATTTCAGTTTGATTGCTGTAATAGATCGCCATGTAGGATTGTTAAATGTATAGGCCATAGAGTCATGTACCATTAAAGGAAAATTATTGCGTAGGTTCGTTATTCAAACTTTCACTTCGATCGCATGATTACGACACAAGAAATAAAAACCTAATTTTAAAATTCGCACATCCGCCATTTTGAGGTTATGTAAACAATTGAACTAAAGTGGATACCAGTGCATTACAATGTGTATAAACATTTCCTGTACCAGATTTCATTGCGTTTGGAACATTAAATCGCGGGAAAGGTCTATAAATTTTTTAAATTCGCTTGACCGCCATGTTCGTTTTGTAGTTAACCGGTTTTTGAAAGTCTTATAGATGAACTTCCAATAGTACAAAATTCCGTACAAAATTTCAGGGTGATACCGCTAATAGTTTCAGAGATATAGAATGCCGGTGAAATATTTCGCACATCCGCCATCTTGTGGTTATGTAAACAATTGAACGAAGTTTGATGTCGGTGCATTACAATGTGTATAAACATATACTGTACCAAGTTTTATTGCGTTTGGTTGGTTAAATCGCGAGAAACGTCTATTTAAAAGTCGCAAATTCGCGTGGCCGCCATATTGGTTTTGTAGTTACCAGTTTTTCAATAGTCAGATAGGTGAACTTCTAGTAGTTCCCTTTATCACCGTAAAAATTCCAGGGTGATATCGGGAATAGTTTCGGAGATATTGAATGCTGGTGAAATATTTCGCACAGCCGCCATGTTGGATTGGTGAGACGTAACAAAATTTGAAGGGCACGGTCGGGGTCGCCCGGAATAGTGCTATGAACTTACCGAGTTTCATTGAAATCGCTCGAGCCGTATAGAAGTTATTAGGGGGGATACACACACACACCACACACACACACACACACACACACACACACACACACACACACACACACACACACACACACACGCACACACACGCACACAAAGACAAACGGACAAAAGATGATCTCATAAGCCATTTTTTTAAAATTGAAAATAGGCTAAAAATGGGGCCTGTTTCTTTAACTGCCCAGGTGCATCTGGGTCCCTATGTCCAGCCCTGTCTGTATCTGGAAATAAATTAAATCAATGCCAACTAGAGTATTTCGAGACAAGCCGATGCACAGTGGGTCAAAATCGAAATCTAGGGGGACAAAATTATTTTTACGTTTTAACCATGAATTTAGAGTGAAAGCAACGTATATAATTTGATTACTTCATAATAAACATCAGTTAAGACCTTTTTAAGCAACGTCTACACATGCAAGAAATCGTCTATGACTAAGAGTTGGACAGAGCATTCAGTTAGCTCTTCTGAACAATTGTCTACCCCTAATTTACGTTTAACAAAGTCACAAAGTTCCACTTTTGACATAATCGTCGAACCCAGTGCCTCAAACAGTCGTAAACATGTGAGAACTGGTTGCGCGGCATCTTCTAAAACGTAAAATAACTAAGTAAGTTGCAAAAAGATGCAAAAAATCGTATAACAGGCGTAAACTACAAGACTTTATATACATTTTAACATTAAGTAGAAAGTGACGCAGAGTGACGCGACATACTAAAAATCTAAGTGAAAATATAATTTTAAAAATAATAGTTAAATATTATATAATGCATTTATAGCTAAAATTACGTAACAATTACGGCCATTAATAACAGAAACACGTTACAAAGATCGTACCTTCAGCTACATGTTCCATCTTAAAGCATCACACTAACCACAAAGACCACCAAACCACAGCCACTTGCATTCACCCTCCAATTCAAACTGCTCGAACAGTGGTGACAGATTTACACTAAGATACGTTTATATCCCAGAATAGTGAGCGGCAATTATATGAGAATGCTGTAGAAGTAATACATTTTGATTTTTAAATTATGAAAATAAATAATTTTGTCCTCCTGGATTTCGATTTTGACCCACTGTGCGATGGTGGGACTTGAATCAAGTTGCCTCCGGGTAGAGTTGACATTAATAGTGACTTGAGCTCGTAAGCTCGCCTGTCAGGACTTGTTATATTATGTCCTAGTTTATTTTCTGTATCGGGCCTATGTCCTTTTCGAAATAAAAGTCACGTCCAGTGGTTAGGATTTTACGCAAAAAGAAGGATCAGTGGCTTCAGATCGTGAGATTTGAAATCATGCTATTGTTTAAATTGGTTGCTGCTTTCTAGTAAAATAGCCTTATCGTTTAGTTGAGTATGTGACGATGCAGTCAAGTGTCACATTAATGCGATTTTGAAGTTAAATTCTGTAACTTAGTACCGGGACTGAAACATAAACTATGGCAACAACAACAACAATGTTATTTGTCCCCGACGATATTGTCTCCTGAATACAAGAAAAATCGGGGATAAGCTTTGAAATACCGAATTTGAGAAGTGGTGTAATCTTCTCCAGAAGAGTAAGGGAGTGATTTTATTCAAAGACTGAGACAATCTCAAATGAGGAGCTGTTAGTTCGAACTTCAGAGGAACAGTTTAAAATCCAAATAAAAGAAGGAAACGGAAGTGGATTGGCCACACACTTAGAAAATCTGATGCCATTGAGAAGCAAGTCCTGGATTGGATTCCCAAGGCTAGCAGGAGAAGAGGAAGGCCCAAGCATTCGTGGAGGCGGACGGTAGAGGCAGAGGAAGGACAACAGGGAAAGACATGGAAAGAGGTGAAGAGGATGTCAGCCAACAGAGTGAGATGATGCGATTACATGACAGTTCCCCACACTGACACTTCCACACACTGCCCAAAATACTGACACTTCCACACAGCTCTTGGACGCGGCTACCTGTTTAATGACTCAGAAATATTCCCGACTGACAGTTCCACACACATCCCCCCACCCCTAAGGCTATAGGCTTCAGTGATCATCGTTACGGCCGTACCTGTGACAATGCACCTTAACATAATACTCATTTGGAGTGAAGAAAAGCGCTCGGTCTATGTACTTCATTACTAACACGGTCTCGAAAATGTAATTGTGATGTAGTGTAATTTCCATCAAAATAAAATAAATGCAGAGTCTGATTTCCATCACACTTTATCCAGGCTGTTGACTGGCAAAATAATAACAAAAACGATCAGTTTGGTGTTGTTATCATTTTGGCGTGTTTAAAATCAGCTTTCTAGGCTTCGTCAGTTGTTTTGTATTTTGTATTTTTTATTTTTTATTTATTTTTTTGTTTTTGTCATATTTGTTCAACAATAATATTAACCTGCCCCATTTTCTGTGAATAGGCAACTTTAAACATTTTTGCCTCAAACCTTATACAGTAGTTCAGTAGTTAAAGAATATAATATGAGATTCCAGAGATATTAATAGTGCTAAACAACAGTAGGCCAAATTTCAACTTGATCGTTTCCATAGTAGCCTTGGGGGAGAGGGGAGATGTGTGTGGAAATGTCAGTCGATATTATTTCTGAGTCATTAAACAGGCAGCCACGTCCAACGGCTGTGTGGAAGTGTCAGTATTTTGGGCAGTGTGTGGAAGTGTCAGTGTGGGGAACTGTCCGGACACCAGATGATGCAGCTTCGTGGATGCCCTATGTTCCAATGGGAACGACAGGAAATAAGTCAAGTCTAATGTCTACACGCTCTCTAACAAATGGATATGCCTGGAGTGAGTGTAGAAACCCCGTGGGAAAGTACACTGAGGATGGACGCTTTCAGCGCCAGGATTCAAACCTTGAAGCAATCGTGGTGGTTTGAATTCTGTCAAATTTATCTAACACCAATACTTAGTAATGATTCGTGTTTCTAAGCTGACATCACGAAACAAAAATGCAAAATAAGGCAAATTTTTGTTTGTGAAGAAGTAAAACAGTAGTGTAAGTTGGTAGGTAGGTTTCGTCCCGGAGTAAATCCCGTCAAGAATGCATTGAACAGCTGGCTGACCTATGCGAACCTAAGTCATTGAGACAGCTGCTGTTCATTCTCATTGCGGTAATTCAGATCAATTTGTGGCTCACTGAAGAGAATCGTCCGCGTTAGCACAAGCAACCGGAAATCATCCAACTGTATTACACACTATTTATAATAACTTACTAAGTGGACTGCCATAATTCGCCTGAGCCTAACAAAACAACAGAATAGCTTTCGATGTAGCATTGTTGTACTTGGTGCTATATTTATTAGGTGTACTTGGGTATGTGATGATGATGATGATGATAATTGTTGTTTTAAGGGGCCTAACATCTAGGTTATCGGCCCCTGATGGTTTGGGTGATCGTGAAGATGAAAATGAAAAGTGAACTTAAAACTGAAACTAACTACTAACCTACATACTAGAAGAAGAAATGGAAAACTAAAGGAGAATAAGGCAAATAAAGGACAGGAGGAAAATAAATGCCCTCAACCCTCGAAGAAGGCGGATTGAGGGACTTGGAAGGAAGGAGAGCCATGAAAGGCAGATAGGAAAGTGAAAGAGGAGAGGGTCCGCCCCAAAGGTAAGGGACAAAAGGGGAAAACGGACCCAGCTCAGGAATCCCTCGGGGTCGCCAACTCCCGAACTCACCAGCCGTGAGCCCCTGAGGGTGTAGCATTATCTAGGGTGCACCAAAAGTGGTGGGGCTACATACACCCAGCCTCCTTGAGGGCCTTAAGCAGAAGGCACGAGATAACATAAAAATAAAAGGAAGGCTGACCCCTCGCAGAAGGAGGGAATCAGAAAAGATGAGACAAGGGCCAATTAAGGCGGGAAAGGAAGAGACTCCCTAGGCCTCGGATACCCTAATACCGTCGGGGTCGGAAGAGAACAAGAGTTGACCAAGTGAGGTCGACAGGAAAGAAGACAGAGAGGAGCCCGGCACAAGTAAGTGGAAGCAATGCCGGACTCAGCTGGGGCCCCGTGGTCGCCAACCCACATCCCACTAAATGTGAGACCCTGGGGGGAAAGAGTATGTGTAGAATATGTCTGATAAACATTTGCTAGCCTACTTTCGATTTTTACAAAAAAATGAAAGTAGACTAATGAGATCTACACAGGGCCAAAAATTGTGTGTCTGTCTGTGTGTGTGTGTACTCTGAATGTCTGCCCCCCCCCCTAACAATTCGAACACGGTGAAACCGAATTGAACGAAATTTGGTACAGAGGTAGCACTAGCAAAGGACACCTCAGTGTCATGTTTTATATCGCCGCCATCTTGATGAAAACGTAATGGCGGCCACCCAAATGTTAAAAGCTTAATCAAATTACGACTAACCTAATCATCTGATCTTTACCAAATGTTGCAACATTATACCGTTCTGCACGAATAATCTTTTGACCGAACAAGGTCATCAGCCCGATACTTTGCGGATGGCGGCCATGTATGTGTGCAAATCGATTCCCCCTATCTATTCAAACACGGTGAAATCGAATTGAACAAAATTTGGTACAGAGGTAGCACTACCAAAGGGCACCTCAGTGTCAAGTTTTATATTGCCGCCATCTTGACGGAAACGTAATGGCGGCCACCCGAATGTTCAAAGCTTAAATAAAATTCTGACCAACCTACTGTACCCATGTGAGTAATCTCGGTGGATAATATGCATCTGCCTCCAACTAGCATCAGCTCTCAGGCGTGTACGGTAACCCCAATTTAGCAGTGCATATTTTGGATTTGAGGCTAAAAGGTATCAACTCTACAATGATAAGGCACAACTCTATTCTAAAAATTTAATCCAGTAAAATAAATCATGGCTTCAAACACAAAACAATACCCAAAAAGCATAAAATAAAGCAAACAAAATTTTTACTTCCACAATCCACAAGTAAACAAATATAAAATCACAACAAAGTCATACCTAGCCATAAGGCTTTACCCTTCTGTGAACTTCACAAGGATATACTAGTGCGCTGATGCACCTACGACTTCAAAACAAACTGTACATTAACATAACAGTCATACAATGTGACTTCTTTAATATTACAACAAGGATTATTCCTTAAACCTCTTTATGTTAAACAATTATGTGTGCCGTGCGTGTTTTGATATTTTTCTTCTCACCAATGAAATGCTTTTCATGCATTTACCTATTTGGACGTTGCACCAAAATCAACGTGCAACTTCATAATTATGTAAGCTACCCCCTACACATCCTCCAATTATATGGTTTCACCGCATGCTGTCTGTGATTCCTAGATAAAACGTTACGTTATAGCTTATGTCGGATTGTACGATAGACTACCTCGCGCTCATGGCGATTGGCATCTAGTCACCAACTACATGACTTGGCTCCAGTGACAGTACAAATATATCATGTAACTATTCGTCAGATAGCTAAATTAATGAACCATCAGGATGAACTATAATTATCCATGTGTTCACAAACCACATGGCTATAATACTCAACATAACAATCTTGCATTATATGTCATTTCTACAAGGTCTAGACTCTTCCCTCTTTTACTTGCCTGAGCGGCCCGAATGGCTAGCACCGACCCTCGGCTAAGGAAGTCGCTACACAATAGAAAGTGGAATGGGTCGTTTCACCAATTATCTCGACCTTTCTAAAAGTTTGAAAGCCTCCCTCTCTAAGCAGTGGAGATTTACAAGACAAATACTGTGTCCTGACCGACACACATGTTCCCAAAGGATCTTAATTAACTATTATGCCAACAGGTATTGAATGAGCTTTTGTAATTATTCCTACGTCGAGGATAACGATTAATTAATGGCCTCACATGGGTCCATTCAACATGAAGGTTCGGGGTTCGCAATGCATGAGCCTGGCGGTTGACCGATGTCTCAAGTATAATATAGGCGCAGAAAACCACTGTCGCCATGAGTTTTCGCTGCCACAAGCGTAAATAACTCATCAATAAGTTCTCGGGAAATCATAGAGCTGCGAGGTGTCCTTGTTTCCTCGATTCTTATCATAGGATTCCAATCCGGAACACATTTCAATCCTTTCTTCAGAGTTAGGGTCCAACACTAGAACTCCGGAATAAATAATATCTCCAACAATGTCCACGACATAGGAGAATTCATACGTAGAATAGACTATCTGGCCCCTAATGCTCCATGCTACGACACTCCGACCTATAATATTAAGAGAAATCTAACATTTACTCTATAAGCTTCTCAATTAAGCTGCAAATTCAATTCATTAAAAGCTCTTTCATTACTGGTATCATTACTGAATATATGCAATATTCTGATATAAAACTTCTTTCTATAGTTACTGTAATGTAATCTCATTGTAACATCTTCCTGCTTAGATTGATAAGTCTTGCAATTAGCGTTAATAATTCTCACTTACAACATTTATTTGTTTCCTGATGTGTTCATTCATACTCTTAATAACCAGTATGATTATTATCATCATTTCTCACTGACATAAATGACCAAAATCATCATTTATTATTATTATTATAAATCTCATTGACATAAATGACCAAAGTCATTATTTATTATTATTCTCATATAAATTACCAAAATTTCCGACATAGCTAGACGTTTTAAACTCGAACAATCGCGTTCGTTGCATTTACATAACTGATTGCCATTCTTAATTCATAGTGGGAATAATTACTCCACTTAATGATGCAAATCAACATCTCAACTCTATCAAAATCAACTCATTACTGATTAAACATGGAGGATCAGCCTCCTAACTGACTTTTACTGGCATCTATAAGGAATTCACAATATCTTTACGGAATCACAGACATGCAGCGGTTCATACTTCTACATAATTATAACCATAATTTGTGGGGTACTTACATCTCTATAGGCATCTAAGGTGGCTCCGACCAATCATATTCTTCCATGTCGCCCGCCATAATGGGTTTAACGCGACATATTTCTCTTGTTTACACACATTTGATTACACATAATTTCTATCACCAACACGACACGTTGCATACCTTTCAGGAAGTTATCACTCCCCAAACAAGTGAAACACTTCATCAAACACTACTTTAAATGATATTTTTACATATGCATTACACTGAACACTCGTCACTTTATACACACTTCAATGCTGAAATTCCCTAGCAGAGATCGAAATTGCAGGTGTCGACGGCATCTTACGTTACCAACTCCTGATTGAAAGTCTGGTTATCTGCTCTCGGAACTCTCCAACAGTTTCTATGACGATCATTACTCCTACAGTAAGCGTCCTGCGTTACATCAATACGCTGGCTCCCAAACATGAGCGTTAACATCTGGTACTCTCATGGCAATACCAAACACTTAGTAGAGTTTCTTTCGCGCATTCTATCGTAGTTACACATATACGATTAGTTAATACTATACACACTGCGCTTAATAAAGTTCAACACTTTCACAAATAATTATATACAATAGTTCTACCGTTAGTCTATACGGTGCTTCGTAACTGAACACGTCATAGTTCGTGCTGCTGAGTATGACTATAACACGACTATTATTCATACAAGCATATTTACTGTTTCTTTTACACATACCAGTCTTTGTCCGGCGTCTTGATGAATAGAATCGTCATGCGTTTTGCCTTGACGAACTTGCTTCAACCTGGCTGTAGCTGACTGAAGTTTCACTCGAAGACTGCACGTAACTTATTTGAAGACTTCTGTATGCGGCTTACACGCTGTCTCGTACTGCTGCATATTTGCTGCATACTGATTGCAAATTATTGCCATTGTGCTACAACTGACAATTGAGTAAGACTGTAACTGGCTGTAACTGCGCTTGGCGGCATGTAGACTGCGTGACAACTGAGTTTCAACTGAGCATAGCTGAGTTAGAACAGAGAGCTCCTCCTGGGGTCTACTCCCTTATATCGGATTTCCACAGAAAGTAGAGCAACATCTTCCCGCGTAATCTTGGCTCCTCTCACAGCATGATTCAGGTCTTCAAACCATGATCATTGCGTTCCTCTCTCTTCACAGGTCCCAAAACTATCTGTGTGCAAAGGAATCGCTCGTCCAATTAATTAATATTAATTCCTTTCTCCATGGCGTGGGACGCTACCTAACGGGAAACCCCCGGCAACATCTTCACATCCATCCGCGAACAATGGTCGTTTTACAGTCCTTACGCACATCATTAAATATGCACCAATTTCGCAGGTAAAAGACTCTAAAATTATCTTCTTGCCAAAATATTCACCTGTGTGCAACTCTCATCTCAATTCGTTACTCCAATCACGAGTAATCAATGATTTTTCTGGGCATTTCTCCGCCCCTACTCCAAATCTATTCTCCGTCGGGGAATAACTATGTCATTATTCAGGCCTCTCCCCTGCTCCAGACGACATAATGGGGTGACAGAGATGGACGTGGCTCCACTGGGACCAACCCACAATTCTGGGCCGATTAGTAAATGTCAGCTCTGCCCTCCTCTGTGCTTCAAGCCTCCAATAGCTTACACCAAATCGTCTTATAATGATATAATCTGCTCATTATTTCCTACATTATTTTAATAAATAATGCCATTTCATCAAAAATCACACCAGTGATTAAATATACATTTCTTTCGAGGGTTTTTTACCAAGAAACTCCCTGTACAGATCTCTGGTTCGCTTCCTGGTGGAACCTTTTTACTGAGATCACAGTCTCTGAGAACCATGTTCGATTCCAGTCAGCATAACCCCATCGGGTTCACTACTAATCTGATCTCTACCAAATTTTGCAACAACATACCTTTATGTGGGAAGCATATTTTGACCAAACTACATGGTCATCAGCCCCATAGTTTGCAGATGGCGGCCATGTATGTGTGCGAATCGATTCCACCTATCAATTCGAACACGGTGAAACCGAATTGAACGAAATTTGGTACAGAGGTAGCACTAGCAAAGGACACCTCAGTGTCATGTTTTATATCGCCGCCATATTGACGAAAACGTAATGGCGGCCACCCAAATGTTAAAAGCTTGAATCAAATTACGACCAACCTAATCATCTGATCTCTACCAAATTTTGCAACATTATACCTTTACAAGGCCATCAGCTCAATAATTTGCGGATGGTGGCCATGTATATGTGCAATTCGGTTCCCCCTATCTTTTCAAACACGGTGAAACCAAATTGAACGAAATTTGGTACAGAAATAGCACTAGCAAAGGGCACCTCAGTGTCATGTTTTATATTGCCGCCATCTTGACGGAAACGTATGGTGGCCACCCAAATGTTCAAAGCTTAAATCAAATTCTGACCAACCTAATAATCTGATCTCTACCAAATTTTGCAACAACATACCATTTTGTGGGAAGCATCTTTTGACTGAACTAAAGGGTCATTAGCCCAATAGTTTGCAGATAGCGGCCATGTATGTGTGCCAATCGTTTCCCCATATCAATTCAAACACGATGAAACCGAATTGAATGAAGTTTTTTTTTTTACAGAGGTAGCACTAGCAATGGGCACTTCATATTCATGTTTAATATCCGTATAGCACGTTGTATTTCATCAAGCTACTACAACCAACATTCAATTATACTCCTTGAAGAGGACAAAGAGTTATAACAATACCCATGCATTTACGAGAAAGTAGGCTATATGTTCTTTACAACATCTTGTTTTTATTCTGGTCTCTGTACTTATAATTGGAGCTGGGATCAGGAAGGAGTTTACCCTAACCTTAATTTAGGTTCTATCACGGCATCTTCCTTGGGTAAATACGAGGCGTATTCAAATTTTAAGGTATCCAATTTTTTCATATTAAGTATATATCGTATACCACAGAGATGTAAGTTCATTCACTGGCTGCATGGTTTAGCTGTACCGTTCTTGACGGCTGATCCCAAGGTTGCAGGATGGATTCCTGCCACAGTCTGCTGTCATTTGAGGGTGCACAAATGCGAGGGATCCGTGTCATTAGATTACTGGCACGTTAAAGATCCCCTTCGGGACAAAATTCCGGCACCCAGGCGTCTCTAAATGCCGCAGTAGTTAAAAGGGACGTAAAACAAATAACATTATTATCATCACCATTCACTTCACAACATAGTCTTCCTCTACACCAGAGCCGCCCAAACCTTTTCACGTGCAGGGCCATGGGTTGCGGTGTACCTAAATGTATAACTTTAATACAGTGCGTCAGGGAATGTTCTCCGCACTGCCTAGGCACTGCTACGTTAGGTGAGAGCCGGAGTTAAGTTGGCAGACCTTTCGCTCACTCGCCGACAGCCAGGTACTAGCTTGTCTTCTCCAAGGTCGACAGGATATCAGAACACACGAGTGAGCTGTGCTGCGCTGTGCTGTGCAAAGCGTCAGTGTGAATGCAATAAGGGAGCGTTTAGATTATTGGAATAGTGCAACAGGATACAGGCGGTAGTGTTTATTACTGAAGAGAGAGCGTTTTTGGTGGAATACGTTTTACGTGAAGGCGATTGGTTTACAGAAAATGTAAAACTAAAATTTCGGGCGCGGTTTCCTAATTCAAAGTTTCCAAACCGGGATACCATTCGGGATTTGATAAGTAAATTTCGTGTGACCGGCTCAGTTCACGATGTACCAGGATCAAGCAGGCCTACGCTGTTAACAGACGAAAAACTTGATGATATTTCCGATATAATGCTGCGAAGTCCAAGTAAATCAATACGCAAATTAGCTCAAGAAACAGGAATCTCTAAGTGGACTGTTTGTTGTTTTGTTTTGTTTTGTTTTGACACAAGCGGCGGCAGCCGCGCTGTCAGCAGCAACCGTGCTGCCAACTTAACGCCAGCTCTCACCTAACATAGCAGCCTAGGCACTGCGGAGAACATTCCCTGACACTCTGTATAAGAAAAATATTCGTATAATGAGGGAGGAGGGGTGGTGGAGAGGGGCGGGGACAGCCCCTGCACGGCGTCGTTGATAAAATAATTCCAAGTAAGTCTCATAATGAAGGCAGACGGTGTTATATATACGAAGCAATCGAACGATGCTTAATTGACCTAAGACTAAATTAAGCTCATAAAAGAACGAGAGAGCTTTTTTAATATAAAGTCTATTACCAACATTGAAATAATTAAGCGTTATATTTCTATTTTAATACCCCGATACACCTCCCGTTCTTATATAACCAACCAATCCTACCATATCCTTGCATGTGTTATTCACTAATATGTCTCGGCACGCTATATTTTCTTCCTGAGCGGGGAGGGGGTCCATGGCTCCTAATCAATCCTACCAATTTCACGATTTTCAAGCAACCTAAATGATGATGCCTGGTAGAGTAGGCTGGCCTGCATGATACTGGAATAGGCAGAAGGCCTCAAAGTACAATCTCATCTAATACTCCATCAGTTTCTTCTACTACCATAGAATTAACTGAACCTATCACTTATCTCGCGTCTGGTTTCAGGGAGAGTTATGCTAGCGAGACAAAGGAGCTTCCCAATGGGTGTTGGTGCATGGTTATCCGCCACTTCAAGTGTACGGTAACCTGATCAAGACAGTAAGGGGTGATCACTTTTCGTGATACTTTCAATGTTTAGCTTGGCTTCCGCGCCCTAGTATTACCTGGCGCGGACGCTGTAAGAACAATACGAGCGTTGAGTATTCTAAGTCCGTGACCTTGAGGCAAAAAACAGGCGTGGGCGAAGTTAGCAGAGCGTTAGGAGTTATATGAAAGTATTGGTGTGGCCCTTATAAGGGCCTTTATATGCTAGAGATGGTCCTGTACATCAATACTTAATTGAAACTTTTCCTGTCACTATAAAGCTGCTTTTGAAAGTGGGCATGTTTCTTGTTACCGAGATCCCCGAATGGTAATTATTTCTTTGTAAATGTAAATGTTGTAAACTATATGCATAACCTTGTTATTAATCACCTAATTCATAGATATTATAGTTACTCACATAGTGTTTAAGGCTTCCGCAACACATCACTACAACGACTACACTGAGCCTGTCTGCTGCTTACCTGTTGTCGCCACGAGCTCGTGACGTCATTTCCTTGGCCAACCAATAGCTGCGGTGTTTTTGGTCAGCTGCCTTCCTCGGCGGGTTTTCGCCGCTATGAAACCTCGAGTCATCTTCTGGGTGAGGTGCCACTCTTCATCCATTCTTCGGCCACGAGTTTACGGGCCACTCTGGGCCGCTATTCTTCGGACTTACTCTACGGCCAACATTCTACTGTCAACATGTGACAATCTGCTTTTTGGTCACCACTCTGAGACCAATAATCTTCAAATATTCTCGCCAAGACTTTTCAAGTACCGCAGTGAGAGTCATCATCTACGACTAATAATAATTATCTTCATGGTGCACTATCTCGCAGTGAGAAAAGGCACAAGGAAGGAATGTCAATAGTACTTGCTACGCGCCGTGGTCAGCCAGGACCAACCAAGTTTGTAAACAAACTCCAATCTCTCCAGTGCACAATAACAGCAGTGATACCTCTCAAATGTGTGGAGTGGGTTGCCTACTGGGACTGAAAAATGTTCATACGTGAGGGATGATTAACTCCGGACATACCCTCCACTAAAGTGTCGCCAAAGATAAGTTTCTTAGCACTCATTTATAGAACATTTTTATTGCCTCTTCTATTTTAAGAAGACAAAGTTGATCCTTGCCATGAGCTTTTTAATAAGAAGCTCAAGTATTTTCTTCAGTGGTTATTAATTGATGTTTTGTTTACTTAAACTATATATTAATAAATTGCATATTTGTTACCTATTATGTTTAATTGTGAAATCCTTCAGCCCCTTACATTAACGCATAATTCAGTCTTATTGCTTCACCCTAATGATATTGAATCCAAGCTAATGCTTGTTGCTGTTCTCCCTCTATGAGTTGGAGTTTTCTAGGGCAAACTCCACCAAGGGGTATAACCTAAAGAATACACAGCTGAACATATATAATGACTATTTCCGCTCCACATTTCTTTGCTTTGCCTGCAACAGAAATGAGTACCGGGGAAATTTCTGGCAGCAAATACGGGTGGAACGACAACTTCATTCCATCTAGCGCCGATGCCATGAACAGGCTTCCGTGGCCTGTATAGGAGATTGGCCTTGCTTTTTATTTGAATGAAAATCCACGGCCTGCTTCCAGTCTCCGACCGGGTCAGGAATGGAATGAATGAAGCCCCCATCTAGCGGCGAGGATATGAACTGTGCCGGCTGCCGAGGCCTGACGCACTCCTCTGGGGCAATGATTAAATGAATGACAGATGAAAATATGAAATGGTAGTGGAGAGTGTTGCTGGAATGAAATTTTGGCATGGAAAACCGGAGTACCCGGAGAAAAACCTGTCTGCCTCCGTTTTGTCCAGCACAGATCTCACATGGAGTGACCGAGATTTGAACCACGGATCCAGCGGTGAGAGGCCGGCGTGCTGCCGCCTAAGCCACGGAGGCTTCTTGCTTTTTATTTATTACTTTTAAATATTAGTGCTCTCCATCTAAAACTTACCAAGGCCACATTGGTACGAGGGGAGATCAAAAAATAAGTTGCACTTCCCAGTTATGTCCATTTATTACACCACCTATACAACAGCAACACGCCTATAACGACATACAATGTAACGTCACTTTTCCACATAGTTTCCAAGAGACTCCATACACTTCTGCGAATGCACAACCAACTAGTCGATGCCGGATGCATAGAAAGTTCCTCCAGCGTTTTGCAACCACACGGAGACAGCGGCCTTCACCTCCTCATCGGTCTGGAAACGTCGACCACCGTTGTGTCTAATGATCGCATTCACACTGTTGACATTTGCACGGGTCCTGGACGTTGCGGGCCTGCCCTAGCGATATTCGTCCGTGATATCCGTGCGTCCGGCTTCGAATTAATGCTGACACCACTTTACGATCCCTTGCCGGGAAATGGCCCGCTCCCCATACACAGCACTAATTTTACGATGAATGTCCATGCAAGTCTTCCTTTTGGCCCATAGGAATCGGATTGTCGCACGCACCTCATATTTGGAGTGAACGTCCAGTCGACGCGCCATTGCTTTTGGCCGCTATTCACACCATACAAGATGAGACACCACAGCGACCTGCCTAACAGATGTGTGGGCTGTGTCTGTCCCCTTCTCCGCTGTGCCCACGTTTGCGACACACAGCGCGCTGCTGCAGTGCATTAGTGCAACTAACTTTTTGATCCACCTTCGTATAAGTGGCTAAATGCACCTGCCTGGATAGCAGGAGATTCGGGTTCGAATCCCCCCCTGGAGTCACATTTTCAAATATTTTCAACAGATATGACTGCTCCAAGGAGAGCCTTGCTCTGAAGTCATTCTGTATTTTACCTTGAAAAACGTAAATTGAAAAGTAGACTTAGTGAACGAATTTAGTGGTGATGTGATCAATTTAAGATTTGATTACCGCTGAGCGTGGCTGCACCAGTGTTTGTTGTTTATTATAGCAGCTGCCCCGCGGGGCGAAGTGGGGAACACAGCGGTGACAGAGTACATTCTGCACATAAGTCAAGCAGCATTGCGCGTCACAGGAGCTCATGTCACCACAGAGAGTCAAACGATGACTGAGGCTACTGGAGCTAAGTCATATCCTACTCGCGCAACTGTACCTGTCAACGAAGCAGGCTGACGTGTGGCCCAAGTAAAAAAAGAATAGTTCCCATCTCGACCGCCGGTAATCAATTCGTGAAAGGGTAATACGTCTGCTTGTATTTAGCCTATATCTGGCAACTTATAGCCGGCTGCAAGGTTTAAAACCAAATTTTGTACAATTGAAGTACTAGCCGATTGCACCTCAACGCTACCGTGAGGTCCTTCCTCTCAGGAGTGCGTGTGTAGCAGCGTATAGAGCGAGGAACTAGCGCTAGCACCAGCGTAGAGCCCAACATTGAACATTTCCACTTGAGTCGTCGAGTTGCAAAACTCGTTTAATCCACTTGTGAATAAGAATCATTTTCATGAGAAACGTTTCTCTGGATTTTTCCTCAGTTATCTTTTGTGTTTGTTGTTTTCTACTTTTTGCTTTGTGTTTTTAGTTTTTGATTTTGTGTTTGCCTTGTGCTTATGAATTTTACTTTCTTCCTTTTCTTTCTTGTTTTTGGTTTTGTGTTTGTTTTCTGCTTTTGCTTTTTTGAATTTTGCTTTTTGCTTTGTGTTCCTTTTTTCTGCTTTTGCTTTTGTTTTTAAATTTTGCTTTTTGCTTCGTGTTTTTTTAAATTTTTGTTTTGTGTTTGTTGTCTGGAAAATCAAAATAAAACAAAATAAAATAAAAAATAAACGAAACAAAATCAAAATAAAAGCAAAATAAAATAAAAATAGACAAAATAATAAAAACAAAATAAAACAATACAATAATTAAACAAAACAATTTAAAATAAAACAAAAAAAATAAAAAACAAAACAAAGTAAAATTAAATTAAACAAAGAAAAACAAAATAAAATAAAATAAAATAAAGTAAAATAAAATGAAATAAAATAATAAAATAAATAATTTTACGACATGATCCTTATTCACAAGTGGATTAAACGAGTTTTGCAACTGGACGACTCACTTTCTAGCGTATTTAATAATCATCATTACTTACATGAATTCCTAGGCCTCCGTGGCTTAGGCGGCAGCACGCCGGCCTCTCACCGCTGGGTCCGTGGTTCAAATCCCGGTTACTCCATGTGCAATCTGTGCTGGACAAAACGGAGGCAGACAGGGTTTTCTCCGGGTACTCCGGTTTTCCCTGTCAAAATTTCATTCCAGCAATACTCTCCACTATCATTTCATTTCATCTGTCATTCATTTAATCATTGCCCCAGAGGAGTGCGTCAGCCCTCGGCAGCCGGCACAGTTCATATCCTCGCCGCTAGATGGGGGCTTCATTCATTCCATTCCTGACCCGGTCGGAGACTGGAAGCAGGCTGTGGATTTTCACTTACATGAATTCCACAGTAGTTGCTGGAAATGCCGTACTTCATTTTCTAGACAAACGCTGCACCAACGTACGAAGTTTTGGAACACACGCTGTAATTCATCATCACTGTTATTTCGTATCAGTGCAGTTATTTTGCTCTCGAGAGCCTTTCTGTGTACCTTTTGTTCGGGGTACTATCACAAGTAAAAATCGCACGGTGCTGAAACTTACGAACACATTTACTTCAAGACATCTCCTTGAGAAGATAAGTTTCCACTACGAAAATTCAATGTTTTGTTCTATACCTAACCATACTCATGGGATACGAGGTAGGCCACAGTACTTAACCACAAGTCATTATCTCAACAAAAGTATCTTGAGAATTACGTATGTAATCAATGCTATGACAGAATCCGGGGCTTCTCAACTCGTTGTTTTGTACAGTGGAACTTGGATAATTCGAACCTCAAGGGACCAGTACAAAAATTCGAATCATCCAAACATTCGAATTAATAAAGTTCTTTGAAATGGGTAGAAGAAAGATATTGTATTACGTTTACATAATGATTTACGTTCAACAAAGCATATTACCAGCCAACGGTACTTTATCGAGACTCTATCGTGAATAAGCTCAAAAGTTTCAAATGGAAAATAAAACCAAAATGTACTCTTCACCTATTTAACGACAGTAGTAATCCAGAAATCAAGTTAAGTCATAGAGAAATCTACTGTTTTTCAAAATAGTTTTAGATTTTTACCTGTTTCCTACAATTATGTTTCTCAGCCATCACAAAAGAATCGAACAAATTTAAGGAACGGAAAACAGAACCACTCACGTCATTTCTACTTATAAAAAAAACGCCTAAGTTTGTTGCTTGGGCTGCACTCGGAACAGTTTTTCGGGAACTGACCCAACTGTTTGGCTTCCGAACGGCTTTTTACACTAAAAACTTCGAATTATCCAAAGTATAATTCGAATTAACCACGATTTTTTAGCATTGATTGTATATAAAATGCTAGGGACCAAGAGAAAAATTCGAATTAAAGAAGATTTTGAATTATAGAATTTCGAATTAGCCATGTTCCACTGTAATTGGTATAGTAGAGACATTAAGGTCCTATTATTGAACCATCCTGTATCAGTAGATACCAATGGCAGAGATTTAAACCTTGTGCGTCAAGTCGAGGAGTAAAAGTTACTCTCTCGTAAAGTCGCCTTAAGTTACGCGTTCATTTAGAAAGAAGAGTTCTAATTATTTTTTCGCCCAAGTTGCCTTTAGTTACACCGACATGAGGGAATATTTAAAAATGCCGGAGGAGATGAGATTAATTGAGGAATTCCAGGATTTCTCTGCGTTTTAGAAGCCTTTTCAAGTTGACATGGAGCTGTACGGTACTCAAGTTTGTTCACTCTCGGTTCGGTGGGCCAGAAAGTCAGTGAAGATCGGTAGTCTACCAAGCTCTCCTTCCGCAAGAGGGCGCAATAAGTACTGAGTAATTGGTGGCTTACATGGAGGGAACTTTGTCGCATCTGACGACGCACACAACTCAAATGTAAAAGCACAGGATTATAACGCAAAATTTGACGACCATCCTGCCTGTTAGGTAGTCATCTCTCGACCCAGAAGCTGTTTGGATCCTCAAAGCACCGCTATAGGCAGTGCTATAATGAGGCGTACTAGGCAAGAGTAGGATTGATTTATTTATTAATTTCCATGGTTACACGTAGAGCTTTACAGTAGCACCCTACTTACTGTACAGTAAGATTAGGCCTTATGAAAATATAACATTTCTCTAACATTCACAATATAAATAATGTTAGTCTAACAATGATAGTAACAATAGGACAATAATTATAAAATAATAATAATAATATTTGAAAAATTATATACAAAAGAGTGCATACAGACACAGTATCAGCCTGAAAAACAAAACACCATATACAAGAAAAAATATTAACGTAGGTAGGTTGTCAGCTATTATCCTAATGTTATAATTGAACATAAAAATAGTTGTGTTGTTGTCGATTGATTTAAGCTGGGGTTTCCTAGCCCCGCATTTTGTGCAGAGCGCACTGCGCACTGCGGACCTCTCCCCGCACATCCCAATGCGCTGCGCGGTTGTGTTTTCCTAGCTCAGCAATGCGCTGCGTCTATTTCAAGTTTTCATTTGTTTGAGAAGTGAGTGAATATGAGTCTCGTCCTCTGAGCAAGAAAAAAAATAGCGTTATTGATGTTATTAGAAGAGGAAGAAGAGATCGAAGATGAAATTTACTTCATTGTTGGTCGTCTTTATAAAGTGCGGAAATTTGTCAGCTCCATGTACGTATAATCAATTAACTACATTTGTCTACTTAAATTAAAGTAATGTATCTTTCTATGAAAAATAGTTAATATAGCGAATCATTCTAGAAAATATTTCTTGATTTAATAAAAATCGATAGTAAAATTTAAAAAAATATATAATGGGTTAGACATGTAGTTTCTTTGGACAAAGTAACTGAACTTAACTTAGAACTACTGTACAAACTCAATTAGTTCTTTTTGAAATTTGTGGCAAAGAAAGAAATCTACAGTACACAAGAGAAAACTGCCCAAATACTCGTCTATTGCGTAGCGCGGTCCGCACTTGACTGCTCACAAAGGAGTCGTCCAGTTGCGCAGAGCGCACTGCGCACCGCGGAGGGGTGTAGGAAAACGATATCGTCTGATTCCTTGTTGTTGATTAGGCTCCGCACTACGGACTACGCATCGCGCAGTGCGCTCCGCACAAAATGCGGAGCTAGGAAAACCCAGCTTAAGGGGCTTTGCGACATTGTGGTCATGTAGCTCCGTCACATAAAAATAGCATTTTAACATAATGCAGTAATCAGATCCAAGAAGCAGGATGAAAGACGAATTTTAAGAGCTGCAGTGCTTGCAATGTTCACGAACTTATATAAATCGAAGGTGTTGAAGAGGCATGAGCTGATGCAAACATAAGATTTATTGAACTTCAAGGTTCGGTGGATAGGAATCTGGAGTGTTTTCATGTACCTATTTTCTCAATTATGAACAGAATGCATTGGAGTAAAGGCAGAGTAGAGATGTAATAGGGTGTTGGTATGCAGGAGTGAGTAGTTTGCCATTACTTTCCACACTGAGTCGGCAGAGCAATAGCACTGACCCCACGAGCAGAACCATTCACAGTACACAGAGGCACTAGTTGTGCCCTGAGTCCATTACTCAGCACCACCCATACCTCAGTAGCTTCCATATAATCACAGCCATGAATGCGACTGAGACATCGGTGCAAAGCCAGATTTTACTCTAGCCTGTGCCAACAGACAAATGCAAATGCACTGCATTCATCAAGAGATAGTGTACAGCAATTAACAGTGCTCGGATACTTATGTTTCTGTCTAATTTGCTCCTTCCACACCTACCTTAATATGCTAACAGAAGCATTGTTGTTAATGTTGAATCAATTAGTCCCGGATACGTGGGTGTGTACATAAATTGTCTGATAACCTATATTATTGTGGTGCCTGTATTAGTAGCGGTGGCGTAACTACGGGGGGTGATCAAGGGGGAGCAATCCCTCCCAGAACCAAATAACACGAACACTTAATTCGATGAATTCGTTATTTTGAATAAAACCAATCTTCTGATTTATAAGAAACTAGCGGATCCGTGCGAGAACTCTCGCATAATGGGTTGTGTGCGCCCCATGTGTACAGACTACCCTCCCGTCTCTAGTGCTATGCGGGCTGTACGCGATACTGTTCAGGCAGGGGCTATCGTCTTGTTTATTTGTTTAAAAGCACTTTATTAACAAACACATATGTTTCCGTTGACTTTTCAAGAAATGCAAGTTTTTTCCTGTACTATTGAGACGATTTGGTACAAACCGCACCTTCTAACTCCCTCTGGTTTAGAATCTTGAGTTTTGTGAAACAAGATGTGAAATAAGATGATTGGATTATACACGGTTCTACTAGGTACGTACTTACTAATTAGGGAACATTTCTCTTTGCACGTATAAAACGTTTAGTGTTACCTAGACTTAACTAAACTGTTCATTTTCAAACGTTTCCATATTGATAGGTGAAAATGAAACGTATCAAAAGCTATCGAGATGGCGCGTAAACGATATTTGTAATTCAGATTAGGATACAGAACCAGGTAACTGTGGCCTTAAGCTAGGAACCATTCAGAAAATTGGCTGGAGGACAAGCGTGAAACGATGGGGAAATATTCTAATATGGCTGAGATGGTAATCGAATTCATCCCTTCTCAGTTTACGTTTTGAGACTGAATGTACCCCGTTCCAGTCCTAAATACATTTCTTACAAAACCGGGAATCGAACTCGGACCTCAAGGGTGACAGCCAAGAATGCTAGCCATTATATCACGTGCATGTGATTAAAAAGTATTTGCTACGGATTAAGTTTCTGACTGTACTGTATTACCCGTACAATTTTCACCACCGATTTTTGCCGGTCAACCCCGGTTGCGCTGTTGTCTCAGCATGTGCGCCGCAGAAGGGAGCAAGGAGGGGCCTTGCCCTCCCCCTCTTCCCCACACCCCTCGCTGAAATCCCGAGAATATTTCAATTGTTCATTGTCATTCCAGTGTATTTCTTAAATTGAAGTTACTGATAGTTAACTGATTTAGATGTAGAGATAATTCCACAGTTTTATTTAAGTTAGTAATTTGGGATTATTTGAAAACATCTCCAGTTATTTAGAAAATCGACGAACTGGATTAACATCAACATTTTAATGAACTGCCTGATTATTACTTTTGTCGATACATGGTGATACAACTACTTTTCACCTGTTTTTAAGAAACAAACATTATGACGATGATTCACAAAGTAAAGAGAACTCCTTTGGACAAATACTCTGCACTAAAAAGTAATTATCCCCATTCTGGCCATAAAGATAATGTATCCAACAGTTTCAATTTTTCCTTCTGATGAGAACCGCATCGGTGCGCTGCATTTTCCACTCAAGTGGCGATCAATCTTTGAGAGTTTGCACTCTTGTCCTATGTCACAGTGAGCGACAGGTTTGTATGAGTACAAGTCTCAGATTTACCCCAAGGCACCGGACTCCCCATCAAACGGTTTCCGAGCAGGAAAATAAGGAAGAAAATCAGGAAGCAAGTAAGAATTGAAACGAAACTTTTGCTGGCGGGGGGTTTCGTCTCATCATCACCTGGTGACAGATAGGTAATGAAATGAAAAATATTACTTGCGCCCCCCCCCCCCCTACCCCACTGGAAAAATCCTGCGGGCACCCACGAGCCTCCGGCATTTGTAATATTGATACGTGAGATGTCACTAGCGTGATAAGCCAGACTGTGTCATAATCGTGCTGTGTTCTCTGCTGATGAATAAATGAAATACAGTATTACCCATTTAAGATTTGATTGACGCTGAGCGTGGCTCCATCAGCGTTTGTTGATTATTGTAGCAGGAGCCCCGCGGGGCGAAGTGGGGGACACAGTGATGACAGAGTGCAGTCCGCATATAAGTCAAGCAGCATTGAGCGCGTTACCTGTCTTAAAAGCGCAGACAACCGTCACAAGAGCTCATGTCACCACGGACAGTTAAACGATGATTGAAGCTACTGGAGCTGAGTCATATCCTACTCGCGCAACTGTACCTGTCAACGAAGCAGACCGACGTGTGACACAAGTAAACATAGAATAGTTCCCATCTAGACCGCCGGCAATCAATTCGTAAAAAGGGTAATAGTAGACTGATATTTAACGTAGTTACTTCTAGTTCATTGTGTTGCTTATAGTGGAGACTGTGTTAGAGTGCTGAGCGAAATGACACCTATTCAAACAAAACTTTGCGGCAAACCTCTTCACAGCCAAGATCGTGAGGTTATAAATGATGCGCATCTGTTCATGAAAAGTGAAGAAACGTCGGGTGAAAGAAAGAAGTGCTGGATGGAGTGGTAGCTGCAACAGAAGTGCCCGAGAGGACCGTATTAGGAGGATTATTAAAGAAGGAAGTTGGTGTGAGGAACAGACGCCAATGATTAGGTAAAGTCGCGCTGAAACCTACTACGGTAACTCTTGGTGTGGAAGCTGCGTGCAATATGTCTCGTATCACATGCAATATCATCATCCTGTGACGAAGCACTCGGTGATGAAATGATCATAAGGAGAGGCATGACACGTCAGACTTATCTCAACGGCTGATAACCCTGGTTATCAAACTCCTGTCTAACTGGTAAAATACGAGGTTCATATTGAGGATTTTACTATGCAGGTCAACCGAATTAATTGATAACACTAGTATAATTTTCTGGGTATGGTGACTTTATTTTTAGTTGTCATCGAATTGATGGACTGAAGATAAAAATCCAATCAGCAGGCGAGACTCCAGACTACATGAGAAGAATGTGGATCATCGTGGACGAAGGGGAGAGATGTGGGGGATTCCGAGTCCATGCGTAGTAACAGAACCAAATACATTGGTCGGTGACTCACTCACAAATTTGCAACTCCACACTGGAATATGCAATGGCCCTATGTTAGCAATATAGGAAAAGACAGGAATTCCAGATAACACGGCGGGCTGTTGACAGGCCCTTCTCTTCCTGCCTCCTCTCACCCCACAAGTTCACAGAGCTTGGACTCGAGCAGTACCTTAAGTTTCTCCTGTCAGCTGCTATACTGAACTCGCTTCAATGAGCGAGCTCTCACGGCCACCGCACAGCGAGTCAAAATCGAAATCCAGGGGGACAAAATTATTTTTACGTCTTAATCATGAATTTAGAGTGAAAACAACGTATACAATTTGTTTACTTGATAATAAACATCAGTTAAGACATTTTTTAAGCTCGTCTACACATGCAAGAAATTGTCTATGACTAGGAGTTGGATAGAGCATTCAGTTAACTCTTCAGAACAATTTTCTACCCCTAATTTACTTTTAACAAAGTCACAACGTTCCACTTTTGACATAATCGTCGAACCCAGTGCTTCAAACAGTTGTAAACGTGTGAGAACTGGTTGCGCGGCATCTTCTAAAACGTAAAATAACTATGTAAGTTGCAAAAAAGATGCATAAAATCTTATAACAGACGTAAACTACAAGATTTTATCTACATTTTAACATAAAGCAGAAAGTGACGCAGAGTGACGTGGCATACTAAAAATCTAAGTGGCAATATAATTTTAAAAATAATAGTTAAATGTTATATAATGCAAATGTAGCTAAAATTACGTAACAATTATTCCCATTAATAACTGAAACACGTTGCAAAGATAATACATTCAGCTGCATGTTCCATCTTAAAGCATCACACTAACCACAAAGACAACCAAACCACAGCCACTTACATTCACCCTCCAATTCTGCTCGAACAATGGTGACAGATTTACACTAAGATGCGTTTATATCCCAGAATAGTGAGCGGCAATTGTATGAGAATGCTGTAGAAGTAATTAATTTTGATTTTTAATTATGAAAATAAATAATTTTGTCCTCCTAGATTTCGATTTTGACCCACTGTGCACCGGCCGTAAACGGTAGCGTAAACTGTACTTTTTAAGATTCTGTTTGGTGTCGAATTTGTCTGATAACCTCGAGTCTGAGGCCTTGGGGCTACCTAAACAGCAACAACAATAACATAAATAATTGTGATGGTTGTATTTGTAATTCAGATGAGGATTGGGAAGTAGGCGACACTGGACTTATGTTAGGAACCACCTGGGGATTTTCCTGGAGTAGAAATGGGAGGCCTCGGAAAACCACTTCCAAGATGGCTGAGATGGCAATCGAACCCACCTCTTCTCAGGAGTAGAGCGCTGCGCGCTAGCTCCCTTTTTATGAAGCGCACATGCGCCTCTTCACTGCGAGAGCTACAAGGTAGCGCGGAGTTCGCTACTCCTGTGGGGGTCCGGGCACGGACACCAAGAACCCGCTGATCTTATGATGGTTTGTGTTTGAGGAGCGTTTTTCCGTTTCATGGTTGACATTGTGGGATTTAGTCAGATTTGAAAATTGAGATCTGAAAATGCTCGCGTGACGGGCTAAACATGTCATCCTAAAGTTTCTCCCTCTTCAGTAATAATCCGCACCATATTCTTTTTTAATCACCTGTGATTTTTTCAGTTTGGTAATTCAGTAATTTCAGTAATTTGGATTATACTGTAGTCTGTTCACCGACTGTAAAGATGAAATATCAAAAGTCATCCGTTTCATTATCAGGAACCTGCGGCGTAGCCGAGCTCGTTTCCAGCTCTGACAACGGCCATCCTGAGTGTGTTGTTTTCCGGGATTTTCCACATCCCCTCCAGGCAAATCCCGGGGGCCCTAATCTATCCCTAATTCAGTTACACACATTACTACAATCCTCACTGCAATACAGGTTTTCAGATAACTTCAACGCACACCCATTTGCACGGGGCTGATGATTAATATACCCGTTCTTCTTATAGTCTCCATCCGTACCGGATGTCGGCAACCACCTTGGTTGTGCTTTCTCTGTTCTGAGCCGTTTGGAATAACTCTTCCGATGTCTTGAGTGTTCAGGCAGGCTCTGAGGATTTTTAGCCAGGAGATTCGTCTCCTGCCAACGCTTCTCTTTCCGGGTATTTTTCCTTGCAGAATTTCTTGCAGTATCTGCTTCTGTTGCGCATAATATGGTCGAGGTATTGCATTTTTCTTTTTTTTACAGTGACCAGTACTTCCGTATCCTTTCCCATTCTTCCAAGGATCTCGGCATTTGTGATATGATCTGTCCATGATACTCGTAGCATCAGTCGATAGAGCCACATCTCAAAGGCCTCTAATTCTTTATTGAGTTACTTTTTTTAAAATCCATGTTTCTACTTCACAACAAATAACAGAAAACACATAGCAGCGATGAATACTCAACTCATTTTTGTGATATTTTTAACTCACGACTTTTAAAAAGTTTTCCCATTTTGTTGAACACAGTCCTAGCTTTGCCTATGCGAGACTTCACATAATCTAAATTATCCCATTGATCGTTAACGATGGTTCCAAGATATATGTATTTCCGGACTCTTTCAACAGGTCTTTGATTGATCACAAGAAGACATGCATTGTTTACATTTTTGCTTATGACCATTAATTTGGTTTTCTTTATATTGATGTCAAGACCATATTCCTGGCTAGTTAATACAACTCAGGCGATGAGGTATTGTAAAGCCCCTAAAATGAATTAACAACAAACAACCTTTTCTGACCCTAATAAACTACTACAATCACCTCAGAAACACAGGGTATTAGACACATTCAGCTCACACCCAAGTATGTGGGGCTACATGCCGCAAATCCCCTCTTGCGCTAACAACAGCATCATTCCTGGTTATTGAGGAAACCATAATTCCTGTTGTATAGCGTGCATTCATTTGCGTCCGTGACAAAGGATGTATGACCACACCACACCGGAAGGAAATGCGAGTCAGAAATGTTACGCACTGTCTGCACTACGCCAAAGATATGCTGTTGTTATCGGAGCAGTCTATTTTAGGTTGGCATTTCCTCCTCGTTTATCCTGATCCTGATAAGCTCCTGGGAACGACAAACAAAATGAAACTACGCTGATCATTGCGCAAGCAGAGCTTTTCTTACACAGTATGAAAAATACTGATGATGACATCCTCATCTTAGCCGACAGACCAGAGGATTTGAATGAGTTTTTAAACGGTATGGATTCTGTCTTGAGGAAATAATTCATGATGATTTTTTTTTGTCGTTTACCCTCCAGGTTGGTGGAACCCACGGACTCAGCGAGGGAATTCACCACTACCACCTCTACGGGCAGTGTCCTAGAGCTGGGAACATCGAATCGGAAGGGATACAACTGGTAAGGTGGGATTGGCACCTCGCCCAGGCGGCCCCAACTGCAAAGCGAACAGGGGGCCTCATGAGGTAAGGTAAGGGATGGTGAGGATGGACAGGCAAGAAGAGGGAAGGAGGCGGCCGTGGCCGTGAAGAAGGTACCATCCCGGAATTTGCCCGAAGACGAAGTGGGAAACCACGGAAAACCACTTCGAGGATGGCTGAGGGGGAATCGAACCCCCTCTACTCATTTGGGCCACCCGAGGCTGAGTAGACCCCGTTCCAGTCCTCGTACCACTTTTCAAATTTCGTGGCAGAGCCGGGAATCGAACCCAGGACCTCCGGGGCGGCAGCTAACAATGCTGACCGCTACGCTACGGAGGCGACATGATGAAACTTAATAAATATAAAACAAACATATTGGAATGCAGTCGAAAAAAATCAGAAACTCCTATGGTCGTTGAATTGGCAGGTGAACAGCTAAAGGAAGTAGGAGATTTCTGTTACTTAGGGAGCAAAATAACTAGTGATGGACGAAGCAAAGACGATATAAAAAGAAGGTTAGCACTGGCAAGGAAAGCATTTATACAGAAAAGGAATCTGTTAACATCGTCCGCAGCACCACTATTAATAGCACGGGGCTGGCGCAATGACACTCCGTCCCTAGCCGCATAATGCGCACTTGCTGATAGCTACCGAACTGCATTAGGTCATCTTAGCCGTCATGACGGGATATGTCTCTCGGCAAATGAGTCACCCGGCCGGGCTATTGCCTTCCATGCATGTTCCCCTGATACTCGGAGCGACCTAAAAAAAAGACCCTGTAGATTTAGGTAGCCTATTAGGATGTCATTTTTGAAAGCCTTTGTCTAGGGCATGGCACTCTGTGGAAGTGAAACTTGGACTGTCTGAGCAGCAGAAAAGAGAATTGAAGCTTTTGAAATGTGGTGTTACAGGAGAATAATGAAGATCAGATGGGTAGATAGGGTTAAAAATGAAGAGGTATTCAGACGAGTGGAAGAGGAGAGGACGGGGAATTGGAAGGTAGCGGCTGTGGCCTATAGTTAGGGACCAATTCCGGCATTTGCCTGGAAGGAAGATGGTAAACCACAAAGACCATCTTCAAGGTTGCCGACAGGGGATTGGAACCTCTTCGCCTCCCGGTTGTGAGCGACTGCCTGCAACCACGGCTAACTCACTGTATTGTTCCTTTTTCCTATTAGTAACATGTGTGATCTGCTAATGAAGAGAAGATATAGGTTGTTAGGACACATACTAAGACACCCAGGAATAGCAAAGATGGTTATGGAATGAAGGGTCGAGGATAAGAACTGTAGGGACAGACCAAGGTTAGAATATGTTAAACAGAGATGAAACGATTAGCTCGGGACAGGGAAGCATCGAGGGCTGAGTCATACCAGTCAAAAGACTGAAGACTCAAACAACATCAAACTCCCTTCAAATCGTTTGTTGATAAATTGTAGGGGTTTTGGGTTGCCTTGGTACACAGCCCCATGTACTTGAGTGTGTGTTTAATTTGTCTTGTTGAGTTGTTCATTTATTTAGGGGCTTTTCAACATCTTGGCCATGTAGCACCGTATACTTGGGTGAGTGGAAGTTGTCTGATAACATGTGTTTTTGTGATGGCTGTATTAGTGTGTGTATTTGTCGTAGTACAGACAAGGATTGGGAAGGAGGTTGCCATGGCTTTAAGATAGGAACCATCCCGATATATGCCTGGAGTAGAAGTGGGAAACCATGGAAAACCACTTCCAAACAGGATGAGGTGGGAATCGAACGCACCTCTTCTAAGGTTTGCCTCACGAGGCTGAGTGTACCCCGTTCCGGCAATTAGACCAGAATTACATTTCTTGGCAGAGCTGGGATTGAAATCCGAACCACCGGGGTGACAGCAAAGAATGCTGGCCGCTACACAAGGAGTTGGACTTAATTCGTCTGGTGCACCTCCTGGCGTAGTGGTTAGCATCCTTGGCTGTAACCGTGGGGGTCCGGGCTCTATTTCCGGCTCTGTCAAGAAATTTAATTCTGGTCTGAGGGCTGAAACGGGGTACACCCAGCCAAGTCAGATACAAGTGAGGAGAGGTTAGTTCGAATCCCACCTCAGCGATCCTAGAAGTGGTTTTCCGTGGTTTTCTATTTCTACTCCGGGTAAATGCCGGAATGGTACCTAAATTAAGGTCATGGCCACCTCTTCCCCAAATACTAACTCCAATTACAAATACACACCCAAGTACACGGAGCTACATGACCACGATATCACAAAGCCCCATAAATGAATCAGCAACAATAACAACTAAATTTGTCTGTTAACCTGTGTTGCTGTGGTGACTGTAGTTGTGTGTGTAACTGTAATTATAGGCTAGGCTATGGTGTAGGTGCCACGGTACTTGAAAATCAGGTACTATCCCAACATTTACCTGGAGGGAGTGTGGAAAAAGCCGGGAAAACTATACTCAGGATAGCCACAATCAGCGCCGGGATTCATACCTCCGATATTTGGACTTGCTACAGTCTCCTAACGCGGTCGTGGTGAGTGATTGTCAACGGGGACGTTCACACCGCGGGGTCTTCAACTGGTGGTGATACTGTAGAAATCCAGCACAATTGAATATTACGTAATTATTTTTTTCTTTGTAGAGCCGGTAATCGAACCTGGAATTCAGCGTGACAGCCTAGAATGCTAACCACTACACAATGAGCAACGTGGAACTTTCTCAGCCAGTAGCATTGTATCCATTTTAACAAGGCACCGAACGTCAAGGACAAACTTGATCCAAACAGCATGGCTAGCATTATTGGTTGCCATTCTGAGGTACAGGTTTCGATCACTCACTTTAATTAGAAATTTAATTCTTGTCCGAGGGTTGGAGCGGGGTTTACTTAGCCTCGAGAGGACAACTTAGAAGTGACGTATCCAATTCCCTCCCTAGCAATCCTGGAAGTGGTTTTCCATGATTTCCACTTCTACTTCAGGAAAATGCTATTGCGATTGCTAAAGCATTCCCAGTCGTGACCCATTCATGCCCAAACCCCTTGCCATAGATATCCCACCCAAGTGATTACGAAGGTTTCGTATCGGCTTTCAAAGGTTTTTTTTAAAGGTGAGAACCACCTCCCTATCTTTCCCATGTTAAATTTTCAATGTTTTGGTACAGATTACTCAACACCTATTTGGGTTATTACAATGAAATTTTCAGTGATTGTCATATGCATCTTTCTCTGTAATAATAGGAAGGATTATTTACGGAAATTGGATAGTCTTTCCAGAATAAAGTTTTTAAAAATACATTATTATTTCCAAAAGTTTATTTAAAAAAATTAATAACTTTATTCTTAGGTAACATACTGAAAAATCCCTTACTATTACCATTCGGAGAGGACTTATTAAACCACAGAAAAAGTTTGAAAATTGAAGCTAAAAATGTTCAGTGTAATTTCTTACCTGTGAAGGTTCTCAGAACTTTCCTGCCCCATAATCTGGATTATTTTCATCCTCCTTAGCCCTTTTAAGATTCCTCTTTATTCTAATTCCTTTTAGTCATCTCTTCAACCACTAATTCTATAGCCTGGTCTGCACAAATCCAACATGGCGGCGACGCGAAATTTTAATATTAAATATTTAAATGGGCGTTTCTCGCAATTTAACCATCCGAGCGCAGGTGTGCTAGTTTCTTCGATGAACCATTTCTTTCTTAAAACAAAGTAATAAACTGATAATGAACCACTACTCAACCAATATTTTGTTTCGTGCATTACCGCAAAATTTATTCGACAATGAACTTTCAAACAGTCACTGATAGACTGGCGTCTATTGACAACATAGCTGTAAAGATTTATCTGGGAGTCTGGAAAATTTCAATATAACTTCCGTTTAAATCCCATTACCCCCCTCAACGAACCACCCCCTACCGAGCGAGAAACACTAGTAAGGAGATGGAAGATCAATGGCATGCCGCTCCTTTTACAAACCAGTGACACTCAGTTGGCCAACGAAGTTATGTAACTGAAGGCCACAGCTGCCTCCTTCGCAATCATAACTGTAAATAAAAATGGACACACTGGTACTGATACCCAATTAATAAAGGTAACCAGATATACGCAACACACCCACCCAAATACACGGTGATTATGACCACGATGTTTCAAGACTTGAAATGAATTTTCAACAAAAACAGGGGCAGTTGACCTCGTAGTTCTGCCCCTTAAAACCTCAATAACTAACTAACTAACTAACTAACTAACTAACTAACTAATATTCAGACATTTTTGGGATGCTTCTTGTATTTCACCCGGACCTGGTGATTGCGGGGAATTACTTTATTCACCTGAAAAGACACGTAGTGCAAGGAAGGGCATTTAACAGAAGATAGAACTGAGCAAGATTGTCTCTGGCGATCGCAATATAATTGGGATAAACCGAAAGAAATATAGGAAGGCAACACGCACTTAAAATTCTGCTGAAATTGGTCAGAAAATTTAAAAAGAAGAATGTAATAAAAATTGCGTTATAAAGTTTATGTACAGTCACTTAAACAAAGAATGAGCACGTTCCTGGTAATTGTTTTGACCAAGTCCCAAAGGCAGGTTTACACGATAAACTTTGGTTGGTTGGTTCCTCAGTTTAGGGTCCTCGACAACGCGGTCATGTAGCCCTGTGTACTTTGCATGTGTGAAGAATCTGTCTGATAACCGGTGTTAATTGTGATGGCTGTATTAGTGTGTGTTATCTGTATTTCAGGTAAGGACTGCAGACGATCAATTTCAAGCTGTTCTTACTTTTGATACCAAATACTACCGTCAACGACACCTAGCTGAGCACTTGGCTACTAGATGCCACCGCAACCGGCACCTGGCGGCGAACGTTGGAACTTAATAGAGCGCTAATCAATCAATTTTTGCTTCACACAATTGTAATTAAAGGATGGTTCTTGTACATGCCATAAATCTATGACATGGGCTCACCGGCTTTACTTCCCCTCTGAAAGAAGGCATACTGAAGGATTTTTAACGCTCTTAAAAACTCGATGACTTCGGTCGGGTTTGAACCAGCGATCTTGGGCATAGAAGCTCAGCATGCTACCAACTACGCCACCGAAGCCGCATGATAAGTCGATAACCTTTACAGCGGTGTTAGGGATTTTACGTATTGTAGGCTATAAGCTATATATCTGGTTACTCAACTCATTCCATTTATGGGCAGATGACCTTGTAGTTCCGCCCCTTAAGTCTTCAATAACTAACTAATTCACTCATTCCATTGAGTTTTGGCTCTGGACTCGTGAACAAAGAAAGAAAGTTGATGGTGATAATTGTTGTTTTATGGGGCCTAACATCTAGGTTATCGCCCCGTAATGGTCTGGGTGATAGTGAAAATGACAATGAAGTGGAAACTAGAACGAAAATTAAGTGAGACGGAAAAGACAAAATGGAACTAAGATTGAAACGACCCAAAAAAGTACAGTAGAAATACTTACAAAAGGTAATTTATAAGGAAAATACTCACAAAAGGAATAGATTGACAAAGGCGCACAAAAAGTAGTTGAGGTTCAAAATAAGTACAAAATGCAATTTAGATTCAAAATACTTACAAAATGAAATTGAAATTCAAAATACTCACAGAATGCAAATGAGATTGGAAATACGTACAATATGTACGGTATATTCAAAATACGCATTTGGAGTGAAAATGGAAGAAAGAAGAAAGAAAGAAAGAAAGAAAATATGAATTAATGAATGAATGAATGAATGAATGAATGAATGAATGAATGAATGCTTCGTTCGAGCAACTCTACAGCGGTTTAGAAAATGATCAAAAAACTAGCCATAACCTATAGACAGGTGAGTTAACCTACGTTCCACGAGTGCAAATTTGATATTCGAGTTTCGAATACGGACGTTGACAGCGGTCAGGAAGTATGTGGTATTTGACACAGGGTTCACTTATTCACTTCAGCGTGGATGGTTCATTATTTAAGTCTCATTGCCAGGTAATATTCTTGGGATTTAATACTGTACAATCCTTCCGAAATATCCATCCCGGTAAAGTCTGGTAGCCTATCGGAATATTGGTGCTGAGGGAGCAGTTATTGGCTTTATCAGTGCCCTCATGAATATTCTAACAGATACAATCAGCCCCAATCAGATGCGTGCCCAGTCATTGATAACCAGTAATAACGCAAAGTCGTTGTTAATTGCCCTCCTCCCACTGTTCCATACATGCAATTACTCTTTCTTCGTGAATTGATGAAGACACGTGCCACAGAGGTGCCTGGCAATTTAATAACTAGGTCATCAGGCTTCATACCTCTAAATTTCATTTCTACCCTTATTATACCAATGTTAATGGGTTTAGGGATGAGGTGAGAAGAGTTATCTACGTCGTGGATGGATTATACTGCCCGTTGCATTTCATCACACCAACTTCTTCTGAGGATACAATATTCTTAGAAGACAATTCTTCAGAGTAGCCTTCTTAAAATTTCTTTGTAGATTCTTCGGAGAAGATAATAAGAAATGAAAAAAAAAAATGAAAACAAATGTAGTTGAGTAAGTACAGTAGTTGGAAGAAAGCGACCGTGGCCCATTAAACATTTGGTTGGCTGGTTCCTTAGTTTAGGGGCTGCGGCAACGTGGTTATGTAGCTCCGTGTACTTTGGGTGTGTGTTGAATTTGTCTGATATCTAGTGTTAATTGTGATAGCTGTATTAGTGTGTGTTAACTGTGATTCAGGTAGAAGAACTGCAGACGATCAATTTTTCAAGTAGGTCATACTTATTATACTAAATGCTACCGTCCACGTCAACTAGCTGCGGGATTAGCAACTAGATGCCATCGCAGCCAGCACCTGGCGGCGAACTTTGGAACTAATACAGCACTATCAAACTAACCTACAAATTTTAGCTTCCATAAGTGTAGTTAGTGGAAGGTTCTTTTTCATGCCATGGGACCGCCGCTGTGGCTTTACTTCCCCTCCGAAGGAAGGCATACTGAAGGATTTTTAACGGTATTAAAAAATCCGACGTCTTCGGCCGGGTTTGATCCCGCGATCCTGGGCATAGAAGCTCAGCATGCTACCAAGTACACCACCGAAGCCCTTTGTAGTTTAGCAAACACTATACAATGTATATTATAAAAGGTGCTGAATCTTTCAGCCTTACCGGCGTTTTAATGCATTTTGTTTTAGAAGTGTTCATATTCTGAAAATCAATTATTTATACTAGAACTCCTTGATCTATTGGAGAAAACAAAAGCAAAAATTGAAAAACAAAGGAGAGAACAATAACGCAAAAATATACAAATTAAAACTAAAACAAAAGCAGATAAGAAAACGCAAAAAATATACAAAATAAAACTAATATAAAACTAATATAAAAATATTTCGGTGAATGGATTACCGACAATTGTAATGAAAAGAGGTCCATTACAACAAGAATTCAAAAAATGGAAACTGCTTTTCAGTTAACGAAAAATACTTACAACAAAAAGAGTCTTTCCTGGAAAGGCAAAATTCAACATTATACAACAGTGATCGGGCCCGAAGCTCTCTACGCTTCAGAAATTCTCACTCTTCAACATAGAAGACTTCGAGATCAGTTGGAAGTGAAGGAACGTAAAATAATGAGGAAAATCTTAGGGCCGAGAATCAAAGATGGTGTTCATCTTCCAAAGCCAAATGCTGAAATATATAAAACCATCTCCAAAATCACAGACGAAATGCGTATGCGACGAATCCAATTCTTGGGGCACCTGGAAAGAATGGACCCAAATAGACTAACTCACAAAATTCACACATACTTGAAAAACAAAACAACTAGTTCAAATTGGTACAAACAGACTGAAAAAGACTTGCATGAATTAGGATCGCCAAATCTCCTAGACCGAAATGTCATCAGAACACTTGCACTCACACGGGGTTTCGAGGAGGAAGAAAGACGGCCATACCACCATATCTGGTCTGCACAACGGAAGCAAACCCATTCGTTGCGTATGAAGGAGTACTGGGCTGCAGAAAGGCTAACCATTGTTGATTCCGCGTGGTCCTAAGAGACCCATTCGCGACGAAGAAGAAAAATCAAAGAACGCAAAACACAAAACAAAAGGAAAAGAAAACAAGTGAAACTGAAAAAGCAGCAGCGTTGTTGATTTATTAGGGGGCTTTACGATATCGTGGTCATGTAGCACCATATACTTGTGTGTGTGTGGAATTTGTCTGATAACCTGGGTCGCTGTGATGCCTTTACTAGTTCAAGTTACACTTCCATAGTGTGCCACGTTCCAGTTAAAGTCTTCCAAACATTGAATTCCTAATACCTAAATCTATTTTTGATATCGACAGATTCCTTTTCTTTAGAGATGCTTTCCTTGCTTTAGCCAACCTACTTTTTGTAACCTCTTTGCTTCATCCATCACTCTGTTATCAACATTGAAGTAATTAATCGTCATGTCTGTATTTTCAAACCACCTTGTGTGAGTGGAGTATTTATTTGGAGCCGAAAACATGTCTATTTCAAAAATAAGTTGCAATTTCTTTATATAATATAATTTGTTTGCGAGTGATGGAGGATATGTTTTCATGGCATTTATTTGCTTGAATTGGCAATACTTCAGCGCCGATTATAGCCTGAGGTGGCCTTATATCTCAGAATTGCTACATACAAGAGTGGTCGATCTACTGCTTAAGTCCAAGCTCCGTGAACCTGAGAGGAATGTGGATCGCGGACAATGAGGAGTGATGTGTGGGGTTCCCGGTCTGAGCGTAGTAACAGAACCAAATACATTGGTCGGTCAATCACTCACTCATTCGCAACCCCATAGTGGTTTAGGCAACGGCCCTATGTTTGCAGTATTCGAATAGACTGGAATTCCATAAAACATGGCGGGTTGTTGACAGGCCCTTCACTTCCCGCCTCCCGCGTCACCTCACCCCTCAAGTTCACAGAGCTTGGCCTCGAGCAGGGTAGTAGTTTTATGATTCTTGCGGGGTAGGGTGGACTTGCATCGTCTGTTTTCACTACCCTCTACAGGACAATGATGTACAAAACAGCCTGACATACCTCAAACATTATTAGAGCTTCAGTTTTGAGAAAACAAAAACATTCTCGCATCGTTATTCCTTTTGTGTCTCTGTAGCTAGCATTCTTGGCTGTCACCGCGCAGGCACGGGTTAGATTCCCAGCTCTGCCAAGAAATGTAAATCTGGTCTGAGGGCTGGAACGAGGTGCTCTCAGCCTCGTAAGGCAAAACTGAGAAAAGGTGGGTAGATTCCTTCCTCAGCCATCTTGGAAGTGGTTTTCAGTGGTTTGCCGCGGATTCCCGCTTGCACTCCAGGCAAATTCCTGGATGGTATCAAACTTAAGGTCATGGTCGCTTCTTACCCAAATTACTAATACACACACTATACTTTACGAAAGGTGAACGGTGAAGGCTCTCATCCGCTTGAAGGGTGAGATGAGGTGAGGAGTAGAGACGAGAGGAGTAACGGTCTCCATGGCAATAGCAAGAAGTGTTGCAATGTATGTAGACACAGCAGTGAGCACATGGCTTGACGCAGTGTTCTACTGTGCCTTGACTCGTCACTGTCATTAGACCACCAGACAGGGGTGTTAACTTCATCAGTATTTGTGTCTTCCTGCAAGCCTCTTGGAATGTTATGAGTCATGACCTGTCTCAGTGGCAACGCAGCATTTCTCCACTTGCTAGCTTTGACAGACGTCAGCGTTCATTATTGGTAATACAGAGTATAGTACAGACATCACAGTGACACAGGTTATCAGACACATTCTACACACCGAAGTACAAGGGGCTACATGACCACGATGTCGCAAAGACCATGAAAGAATCAACAACACCGGGTGAGTTAGCCGCGGTAGTTACGGCATGACTGTTGGCAGTCGCTCACATCCGGGAGGCGAGGAGGTTCGAATCCCCCCGCCGGCAACCTTGAAGATGGTCTTGTGTGGTTTCCCATCTTCCTTCCAGGCAAATGCCGGGGTTGGTCCCTAACTATAGGCCACAGCCGCTACCTTCCAACTCCTCGACCTTCCCTTCCAACTTTCCTCCCCCACGGTACTTGTAGCTCACCCATTGGGTGTCCGTCTCGAAGCAGCTACAAAACTGGCGAGCCGAACATGACCTCGGACACTCCCGGCACTAAAAGCCATACGCTAAAAAAAAATCAGCAACAACTTAATTGTCTTCCTGAAACCATTTGAGGCGGGTCATGCGGGCCACAGAAACTGCTTTGGCAGCCGGATATGGCCCGTGGGCCGTACTTTGGACGCCCCTGCTCTAATTGATGTCAGGAACAAAAGCAACAATAAGCGTACAGTCCGTGATAAATATAGGAGTGTGCAATTCCCACAGTAGCTCCCTAGTCCATGGGACTCCAAGTAGTGCCAGTGCTCATCGCGCAACACAATATATATAGAGTTACTAGTCACTTCCTCATTGCGAGGTCTGACCACAGATACTCGTGTGAAGTAAGCGACGTTCCTCACTATCTCACTGCCATTCTAGGCACAACACCAGCATCATCGAGCACACACAGTATTCTGGGTCCACAAATAGGACATTATGCAACGAGCCTATAATTACCATTATAAGCTACTTGCATACGACTGTTTAGTTCGACGATAATTATAACTTTATTATATGTTTTAACATAAATATTCATACATATCTGTTGAGATTGTCACTAGAATTTTGTGATCGGGTGCTGCGCAGGGTAGGATATCTCTGATTTCCAAGCTCTCTGACCGACCGACGCATGCGCTCTGTGTGCTTTAATGCCACATGTGCAGATTGAGCACCAGTATTCAGTAAAAATCTTCGTTAGAAAACAACGCGCTGTGTAGAAATTGGATGTGGGGATATTAAGGTACAGTGTTATTTCTTGTCTCATATTCACCAGTTTATTTACGCGAACATATGGTAATTTATATAGACATGTTGGATTTTGAGCGCATGCGCGAAGGTGTCCTTATCTAATTGGTCAAACAACTGTTTCTTGAGCTGTGATTGGTGGGAGAAACTGTTTCATAATGAAAAATAGTGTTATAATGACCATCATTATGATACAGTTTTCAGACATATAACAGTCAGGGTCGAACATAAACGAACAATAACAACCATCATAAATAATAATTTAAATAATAATCATTGTCTGTTAGGTAGTCAGCCCAGAGGCTGGTTGGATCCTTAAAAAGAACCGCCATATAGGTTAGGTCGGTAGATACACACAAAAGACTAAGGCAGCACTATAATGAGGCATACTAGGCAAGGTGAGGAGTGATGGTTGGTTGTTTGGTTCTTAAGTTTAGGGGCTGCGACAACGCGGTCATGTAGCCCCGTGTACTTTTGGTGTGTGTAGAATCTGTCTGATAACCGGTGTTAATTGTGATGACTGTATTAGTGTGTGATATCTGTTTTTTAATTTAAGTACTGCAACTTATAATTTTTCAAATAGTTCCTACTTTTACCGCCAAGCGCCACCGTCAACGACTACTAGGCCAAGTTCAGAACTTAGCTACTAGACGCCACCTCAGTCGGCTCTTGGCAACGAACGTAGAAACCTAAGAGCGTTGTTTACATTCTTAACCTATCCAATTTAGCTTCACACAGGTGCAATTAGTGGAAGGTTCTTTAACATGCCATAAATCTAAGACATGGGACCGCCGGCTTAGCTTCCCTTCCGAAGGAAGGCATACTGAGGGATTTGTAACGCTCTTAAAAAACCCGACGGCTTTGGCCGGGTTTGAACCCGCTATCTTGGGCATAGGAGCTCAGCATGCTACCGACTACGCCACGGAAGCCGCCGTGAGGAATGAGGAAGTTTGTCAATGTCATCCTCACCCATTCAGGACAATATGACTGACACTATGAGTAGAACGTTTCACAGTACACACAGACACTAGCCGTGTCCCGAAGGCCATTACTCAGCACCATCATACCTGAATAAATACTAATACTACTACTACTACTACTACTACTACTACTAATGAATGAAAATCCACAGCCTGCTTCCAGTCTCCGACCGGGTCAGGAATGGAATGAATGAAGCCCCCATCTAGTGGCGAGGATATGAACTGTGCCAGCTGCCGAGGCCTGACGCACTCCTCTGGGGCACTGATTAAATGAATGACAGATGAAATGAAATGATAGTGGAGAGTGTTGCTGGAATGAAATTTGACAGGGAAAACCGGAGTACCCGGAGAAAAACCTGTCTGCCTCCGTTTTGTCCAGCACAGATCTCACATGGAGTGACCGGGATTTGAACCACACGCCTAACAAGATGGCGCCTACTACATACCGAGTGTAAAAGTGCTCCGCAAGTCACCAACCAAAACAGCCAGTTAAGTATCATTTATCAGTGTCCTCAGTGTGCTTATTTATTTGAGCAAGCTTTTGTTGAGTGATTAATATAAAAGTATGACCCTAAAGGCAGTAAACGAGCGTGTGAGTAAGTTTGAAAAGCGGATGGCTGAATTTCAAGCTCGCTTGGAGCAAGCTATGGAGGCCTCCACGATCAGTGCTACCAACCCCAGCGACACCCTGAATGTTCTCGCGTCAGACTTTAAGGACTT
The DNA here is from genome assembly GCA_946902985.2 of Meconema thalassinum. Lineage (NCBI taxonomy): Eukaryota > Metazoa > Arthropoda > Insecta > Orthoptera > Tettigoniidae > Meconema > Meconema thalassinum. The sequence goes on from OX336391.1 coordinate 225,595,769, forward strand.
CCGAGAAGTAATTACTGCGGAACTGGACGAGATGAAGAAAGAGGTAATCCTCGTCCAGGAGCATCTCGAGAAGCAGGACATCCGGCAAGATGAGGCAGAGCAGTACAGTCGGAGAAACTGCCTTCTCCTCCACGGAGTACGTGAAACTCCCAACGAGGACGTCTACGCGAAAGCAATCGAAACACTCTCTGGGAAACTAAATGTGACTCTGCAAATTGACAGTATAGACCGATGTCACAGACTGGGTCGCCAGCCAAGTACTGCTGCAGGAATCGTTGCCTCAGGGAGTAGGCCTATAATAATAAAGTTCCTACGATACCACCAACGAGATCGTGTTTGGTGCGCCAAGCGGTTGCTCAAAGGCACATCGTTATTAATAACCGAATCCCTTACTGCATCTAGGAAGGACATCTTATGAAAAGCACGGGACTTTTGGGGATTACGTAATGTATTCACACAAGACGGCCGAACTGTTGTTCACCTCAACAATGGCAGAAAACTAAATATTAACACACCTGCGGAACTAAAGTTGCACATTGATAGGCTAGGTGAAGGAAATGGAATAAGTTCATAGACATGTGTACTAGAAGTTACATTAGGTTTGTGTGTGCGATTGTGTGTGTGTGTTTAGTATTTAGTCAGTCAGCTGTTAGTTTCATCAGGAAGTCGAGGTACCGTTACGGTTTCTTGACCCTGTGAGCATGCCATTTAGAAATAGTTCTGCTGTCCTTGTAGGAGCCAATTCACCCTCAGGCAATGACCGAGGCTCGTACAATAGAAATTCTCCCCTCCCTCCACTTTCACCAGCGCACGCTGGTACCAAGTTACAGCAAGCATTTTCAAACTGTCCTAGAACCTTACATTGCTGCCACCTGAATAGCCAAAGCTTACCAGCACACATAGATGAGATTACAGCAATATTCTGTGAAAACAATGTTCATGTAATAGGTATATCTGATAGTTGGTTGTCTGAATCACTTCCGAATTGTGTGGTTCAGCTTGAAGGATATAATCTCCTTCGCCATGATCGAGCCGATAGGATGGGAGGCGGTGTTGCCCTTTATTGCAGAGATGATCTGAAAAGCAGGGTTATTTGTTCATCATCGTCCGTTGAGTTGCTGAGGACGGAGTTCATGTTCGTTGAGGTAACACTGAGTGAGCTGAAAGTATTGATAGGTATTGTCTATCGCCCACCTACTGTATCATACATTTCCGAGTTTGAAACTAGTCTGCTTAATTTACTGCCATCTTACGAACATGTCATTATTTTAGGAGATTTTAACACTAACTTACTAACCAAAACATACAAAGCAAAGAAACTTGAAAATCTATTTTCCTCCTGTGACATGACGATACTTCCTCTCGAGCCAACTAACTTCGTAAGCACAGTAAGCTACACTTCACATACACTAATTGATCTCATCATAACAAATAACCCACAGAAAGTAGTGACTCATGGTCAAATACCAGTGCCGGCTATATCCACCCATGACTTAATATACTTAGCGTATTCGCTCCGCGTTCCAAAGTACAGGACTAAATATGTTACATGCAGAAATATAAAGGACATAGATCCGATACAACTGAAATATGATGCCTACAGTCTTCCATGGAACGACATATTGAGACTGGACGACATTGACGAAAAAGTAAACAAATTTAATCTATTAATACATGCACTATACAACAAACATGCGCCCAAGAGAAAGATAAGGATTTCTCGTAAACCTAAGCCGTGGTTAACTCAGGAAGTCAAGAAAATGATGTCCCGTAGAGATAATCTTTTCAGACAATACAAACGTTCTGGTCTACCAAATGATTTTGAAAAGTACCGAGTACTTCGAAACCAAATTAAGCAAACTTTACGTATTCTTAAATTTAAGTATATACGTGATACAACCTGCCGACTAAACACAGCTAGAGCGTGGAAACAACTCGGTGCTTTGGGCATAGGAAAAAAACCAGGAGCAACTTCCTATACCTGACATTCCACTAGACGAGCTAAATGCATATTTCACGGATGCAGATACTCAATCCAGTCCAAATAACGCTGCCAGTCACGGCCCATCATTTCCACCACCAGATCGACCCAGCTTTGCATTTCGTAACGTAAGCACTAATGAAGTTAAGAGAGTGTTGTATTCCATTACATCCCAGGCGAGCGGGATTGATGATATACCTATAAAATTTATACATTACATTATTGGAGCTGTTCTCCCCATTCTCACACACATTTTTAATTACTGTTTAAACAATGGCACACTGCCTTCTATCTGGAAATACGCCAACGTGATCCCTCTTCCTAAGGTACCTTGCCCACTGTTACCGTCCGACTACCGCCCTGTATCTATTCTCCCTGCTCTCTCCAAAGTACTGGAACGGTTAGTACAAACCCAAATACTGGAATATTTGAACACTCACTCTCTACTTGACCCACTCCAGTCTGGTTTCAAGAAGGGCCACAGCACAGCTACTGCCTTACTTAAGGTGACTGATGACATCAGACAAGCAATGGACCAAAGACAAGTAACAATACTCACACTCCTCGATTTCAGCAGAGAATTTGACACCATAGATATACCGACCCTATTGAAGAAGCTAAAATCCCTTCTTGGCTCCGAAGCCATAACTTTTTTCTCTGCTTACCTAACGGGTCGAAATCAGCGTGTGATTGTACAGGACACCACCTCACAGTGGCGTCAGAAAAAGGCAGGAACCCCCCAAGGTTCGGTCCTTGGGCCCTTACTTTTCGTGCTCTATATCAACGATATCTCCTCCAAAATTAACTATAATAAATATCATATTTATGCAGATGAACTCCAAATATATTGCCACACTAGTATCAACAATATATCAAATGCAATAAGGGATATAAACACTGATATCCATCAACTTAGTGTATACGCCGATGGCAACTCTCTCCTTCTCAATCCTAAGAAAACCCAAACTATCATCATCGGCTCTCATAAGTTACTAAACTCATTAAAAAACAACTACGTTGTGCCTCCAGTAACACTGAATTCAATCACCATCCCCTTTAGTAAAGAAGTAAGGAACCTTGGGTTAACCTTAACTGAAACTCTTGACTGGTCACCACATATAAGAAATACACGTAAAAAGATATACGCATCCCTTCACCCACTCGTGCGCCATAAGAATATTTTACCACTAGACATTAAGATTAAACTCATCCAGACACTAATACTACCAATCCTAGACTACTGTGACGTCGTTCTCGTTGACGCGACTCATGGACAAACAATGAAACTTCAACAAGCATTGAACTCTTGTCTTCGGTTCGCTTTCAATCTAAGATACGATGCCCACATAACCCCAAGCTACCGTGCTATTTCATGGCTTAAACCTGATGAACGCCGTAAATTTCACTTGTTGACATCCATGTATCGATTTCTGCATGAAAACACCCCCACGTACACGTCATCAAAATTTAGTTACTTGTCCTCATATCATAATCGAAGCACTCGATCTGGCTCTTCCCTCACCATCCCCATCAACCACTCATCCATGTTTAACCGCTCTTTTGCTGTAGCTGGGTCTCGACTATGGAATTCAACTCCTCCCGATATCAGAAATTCCACAACAATAAATAAATTTAAGGCCGCATGCCGAGATTACCTGTTGAATACTGCTGATTGCCCCGTGTGAATGGTGATGGATGATAGGACGTATGACTGAGCTAGGATTATATCTAGGATATTATAGAAAGGTCTATGACATTGTGATTATTATTATTATTATTTGTATTGTTATAATTATTACTATTGTTACGTGCAAGTGCCCGTCCCAACATTTCAAACATGTATTTACCCATGGATGCTGCTCTTACATTTTTGAAGCGACCACTTCGTCGCTCAGTTCCGCCTGTGACCACGAGATGGTAGCTGCTGTCGGACTTTGAAAAGACTCCAAGTAGTTCCTGTCTCTCCGATAGATGGTGTTTGCTGTGTCTTATTAAACTCTTTATACGCATGACATAATTGAAAGACAATTACATTCTTCGTCATGAAACAAATGCCAGTGTATTCATGATACCGCCAAATTAATTTCCTATTTATGACATTGTTGTTTGAGGTGTCAAGCCGTGATTGGACAATAAATTTTACATGAAGGCAGTTCGGCATTTGACACGCAAAAATTCTCCGCCATTTTGTGGAGTCCATTAGCCATCGTGAAGTAAACACATCTAGCCGACTGGTCGTGAAAGGTGTCTCCGCTGATGGGGGCTTTGGCCCCCATTCTCTACGAAATATATGTATTCAAGAGAAAAAGGAATTGCCTGTTCTCTTCAGGCTGTGAATTTCATCGTTTCGCCGTGAAGTGGACGTGTGAAATGTGGTCGCATCTCGATGCAGACCTGTGCTTATGACCCAAACAACGCATGTGCCGGGTTAGCCATTTTTGTGAAGCACATGTAGTGACGTACAGAATTTAAAAATTATGTGTTAATTATTTTATTATTAGTGTGTCTCCGCTGAGAAGGAAATAAGGTACGTTATCAGTTAATTTTTTTATATTATTGTTATGGAGCTCCGATATCATCTTGTAGTAATATTTTAATTCTGTTCCTCATTGGTTTTCTTCTTCTTCTTCTTCTTCTTCTTCTTCTTCTTCTTCTTCTTCCTAGCGTTTTCCCGCTGCTGCAGGGTCCGCTGTTTTGGTCTTGGCTCGCCATTTTGCACGATCTTGGGCATCATGAGGTCTTAGATTGAGAGCCTTCATATCCGCATTTGCTGTATCATGCCAGCGCTGTTTTGGGCGCCCACGTGGACGGTGCCCATTAACTTCAAAGGAGAGAGCGGAATTGGCAACAGTTCCAGGTGCAGCACGCAAGACGTGGCCATACCATCGAAGCCGTTTTTCCCGTGCCTTCTCAGTGATGGGTGCAACTCCTATTTGCTGGCGAACAGAGTCATTCTTTATATGATCTAGGAGTGTGATGCCCATCGACCAACGGAGCATACGCATTTCCATGCTATGTAATTGGCGCTCCGTAGCTTTGTCAGCTGGTCGACATTCAGCACTGTACAAAGCAACAGGACGTACTATCATGCGGTATATTTTGGACTTAAGGTATAGTGGCATCCTTCTGTCCCAGAGTACGCCTGTAACTTCCCTCCATCTCATCCATGCAGCCTTTATCCTACTTCGCACTTCATCACCTATCTCACCATCAGCTTGTAGGCGAGATCCTAGATACCTGAAGCTTAAGGTCTTCGTCAATGTCTCTCCATCAATTTGGATGGATCCGTTGGTTGGGACAGTTTCAAGGTATTCGGTCTTCTTTTTGTTCAGTCGAAGACCGTATTGTGAGAGACGGCTGTTCCAATTTTCAACTTGACGCTGCAATCCTATCCTGGTGGTATCAGCAAGTGCGACATCATCAGCATATAAGAGTGTCCAAGGGACATTCCTTTGCAGATCCCGTGTGACTGTGTCCATGACTAGGACAAAGAGCAATGGGGACAGTGCAGATCCTTGGTGTACACCGACTTTCACTGGGAAGCTCTCCGAGGTGCCAACAGCACAACGTACACAACTTGTGGTGTTTGTGTATAGCATCTTGATCCAGCTGATAAGCATTTCTGGTACACCATGGTTACGAAGTGCATACCAGATCACACGATGTGGAACACGGTCGAAAGCCTTTTCAAGATCAAGAAAGGCGATATGCAGTGGCTGTTGTTTCTCGCGATGCTTTTCGATGAGCATTCTGGCAGCGAAGATTGCATCAGTTGTTCCCGCACCCTTGACGAAGCCGCACTGGTTGGTACTAATACTGACGATGTCCCGCAGTCGTCGATCAAGGATTCTCTCAAAAATCTTCATTGTGTGCGACAGGAGGCGAATTGGACGATAATTTGCACATTCTGCTGGATCACCTTTTTGTTTAAAGATAGGTACAGTGATGCTTGTAGCCCAATCACTGGGAACAGTTCCAGAGTCAACTATGACATTGAAAAAGTTGGTCAGCCAGTTGATCGCGGGTTCTTTTAATTCCTGCAACTTCCAGAAGTCTGCCGGCAGGTCATCTGGTCCTGGTGCTTTTTGATTCTTCATACTCCTAATGGCACTGGTGACTTCCTCAGATGTGATGTGTGAGATAGGACCTGCTGTTGGAGTACCTTCTGGAATAGAGCTATGTGGGAACTCAATGTTGGAAATCTCTTCAAAGTGTTGTTGCCAACGTTTGAGGATATCCTGTTTGTCTTGTAAACGTTGACCATCTTTGCCTTTTATGCACACATAGTGCTCAATATCCTGTACTGACTTTGTTCTAGCTTTGGTCAGCCTGAAGATAGTTTTCTCTCCTTCCTTTGAGTCCAGTGTTGTATACAGGTCATCATAGTGACTGCACCTAGCTTCAGCAACAGCTTTCTTAGCCTCACGTTTGGCTATGGCATACCTTTCCCTGTTCACTAGAGTCTTTTGTGAGACCCAGTTTCTGTATGCCTTCCTTTTTTCATGCACCTTTTCTTGCACTTGGGGTGTCCATAGCCACGTTTGTTTATCAATTCGGTGGGAGCTAGGTTTTGTTGTACCCAAAGTTGCTGTGGCGGTTTCAGTGACAGATTTACAGAATGTAGTCCAGGTGTTGTCTATCGCATTCAGGTCGATGGGAGGAAAATTTATACTGCCTGCTAAAGTCTCCTTTTGGTCTTTAAGCTTCCACCACTTGATCTTCTCAAGAACATTTATCCCTCTGCCTCTACGATGTTTAGAGATCCTTAAGTCTGCCGTTAGCAACTTATGTTGAGGGGCTACACAGTCATATGGTATGACCTTCACATCTGATACTAGTCGGAGATCACGGTGTCGAACAAGGATGAAGTCAATTTGGCTGCTGTAGTCACCACTGGTGTAGGTGATGAGGTGGTTTATGCGCTTTTTGAAAAACGTATTACCAATAACCAAGTCATTCGCCTCGGCGAAATCCAAATTTGTGTTCCATCATCATTCCGGGTACCATAGCCATTACCACCGTGGCAGCTATAACCGTCCTTGGTATGACCAACATGACCATTAAGATCACCACAGAGAAGTGGAAACTCATCTTGAGGACATGCTGAAACATGATCTTGTAGCTCTTGCCAAAACTGTTCCTTTTCTAGCTTATCACAGCCAGTTTGTGGTGCATATGCTGAGAAGACACGAAGCCGAGAAGATGCAATGTCGATTGTAATTGACATAAGGCGGTCTGAATAGCGCTGAACCTCAGCAACTCGGTCTCTCAGGCTGGCACAAACGATGACAGCAACACCATTTCTGTTGGACGTACCATGGTAGATCAGTTTATAGCCATCTCCGATGTCACGAGATTTTTGCCCCTTCCAGCGTGTTTCTTGTACACATGCAATGTCCACTTTCCGTTCTTTCAGCATCGCTGCTAGTTCACGGCTGCGTCCAGTAAGAGTCCCAATGTTGAGCGTGGCGATGCGTAAATTTTGTCTGCTTTGGACTTGCTTCTTTAACTGGTTCCGCCCTTGAACCAGTAGCCCTTGTCCATTTGTCGCGGCGGTCAGGCGAGGCCGACGCGCGTCGCTTCTGGGGGACGACCTAGCATTATCCGACAAAATTGACGTAGACATGATCCATGGGTTGCGACAGAGTTACCGACCGGCTTGTCGCCACAGCCTGGCGTCGGGCATTTTAGAGCTACTGCCAGCAGGAATTTGGGCCGCTCCTAACATGGAGAACAGACGCCCTTTGCAGCCGCTCGATCCGAGTCAGACGCTGCTAAAAATAGTTCATCCACCTTCTTCGTCGTTGGGACTCGAAGTCTTCATCCGGCGTTGAAGCTGTTGACCATTTTACTCTTCCCCCTCCTCCTTTCTCAACCGGGCTTAATTACGTTTCCTGATTTATTTTAATTTTGTTCTCTTTTCTTCGTACCTTATGGAGACACATTTCTAGTTTATTTTACGTTTAAATTATTATTTATTTTCTTTTGCCAATCTTGGGATTGACATAGTAATTTTTTCTTGATCCGTTGCGTTTCACTATTGTAATAGTATTTAGACATTTCGTTTTCCGCCGTTCATTTCCTTCTGCTAATGTTTAAATTTAATTTTATTAATTGTTTGCCGTAATTTCGATCAGGCATGCGGTTTCCTTGTGTTTTTGTGGCCATGTTATGAAGAGATGCATTATGGTCTCGAGGTCAGTCTCTTGGCGTCCACCGCGAAACTCAAACGTGTTGTGTTAACTTAAGATGTTTTTTAGTTAACCTTGTCGGTTTAACATTGTGTTTTTCGTAATTGTTCCTGTGTTTATCTCCATCATGCAAATTAATGAATTGTTTTCTGATATAATTTAATTTGGTTAATTTAATTTTTATTTCTCGTTTCATCGTGGCCGGGATCTACGCATGCCGGATCGCTATTGCATTCCCTTGCAAATTATCAAGCCCTTTTTCATTGTGTTATGCATGTAATTTTTATTTTAACCTTTGGGCTTTAACATTTTAATTTTAATTTAAGTCTTTTCTCTTCTTGGCTTTGCAAGCAAGCATGTTAGGCGGTATCTGGCCTTCATTGTAAATTTGTGCTGGTTGATGCATGTTCTGTTTCTGGTGAAGGTGCTCCTTTAAATTTTTAATATTAAACCTTTTATTTATAAAATTTTAATCTTTTGTTGTGGCATTATTTCACCGACAGCAGTTCTGTCGGTTATTGGGGGGTGTCTGTACGATAGCCTGTGTGTGTTGTCCCCTTCTCCATCTTCCTTCCACTCCTTTGGAGCTCTTCTGTTGGGACACATCATCTGGAGGTGATTTGTTGTGGAAGCGACCCGGACCTCTCAAACAAAGGTAAGTTGGGCTCCCCTTTTCAGGTGTCGCAGTGGTAGCAGACCGCGTTCGAGTTCACTTCCGTAACTATCCCCTCCCCAGTACCCGCAGGCTGTTTTATGGACCCCTCTAGTGCTGATGGGTCAGTTGTTGGTGGGATTTTGTCAGGCCAGTGCACTTGATGTTGTGTAAAGCTAATCCTTGTCGTTTGTTTTATTTCATGTTTGCCTCTGGATATCCATGTGGTACGCTGTAAGTGTCCTGTTCTAAGCGAGGTGTTTGCTGCTGTATTTTGTCCTGTTGGTGTGCAACATCCCCACTGAAAATGAAGCCCGGTGAGTGACTGACATGTGTTCTTGGCATGGGAAATGGGATTTCTTGATGTTCTGATAGCCTACTTGCTTCGTGTGAAGGAGTCCTGGAGCTCTGTCGGAGGCTGTTAGCCAGATGTTTTGTGCCAATTTTTGTAATTTAGCTTTCTGTTCTCGAGCCAAGCAGGCGGTGACGTATGCAATTCTGGACAGCTTTGTGCATGATTTTGTGTAGTATGGTGGTGGTGTTCGAGTGTCAGCCTAATCTTTGGTGTTGGTAATTGGTGGTTGTGGTACTGTTGTGAAAGTGTAAACTGTCCTTGTAATTCCTGAAATTTGTTTCCTTCTATATTGGCTGTCTGCATTCTGTGTTTTCCAAAATGGCCGACAACAATAGTGTTTTCGACTTAATTGACTTAAGAGATAACCTTGTGAATTTGGAGAGTTCTTCTGGGGTTGAACGTGAATCACCTCTGTTTACTAGGTCTGAGGTTTTGGGATCGATTACCAGTAGTAGTTTGCCTGCCCCTCTGTTGCCTGGCGCTGGCTCGTCCATACCACTTAATCCTGCATACGGTCATTCTTCTCATGTTAGGTCACCTAATGATTTCCTGGGTCCTGCCGACCCATTGCATCCCAGTTCTTTATCTAGTAATATAAATGTTTTGTCGCCTGTAGAGGGTGTGCGAGCGGGCTACCCTGGTAACAATGTCCCTTTTCCTAATGCTACATTCTCGCCTACCGTTAATTATGGGTCGATTCCTCATCCTATTTCTGGTTTCTTAACTAAATTAAAGCATTTCAACCTTGATGACGTTACCCAAGTGGTACAATTTTTAAAGCAAGTGGTCGAGTTGGGCAACCATGCCTCGACTTTTGGGATGTCGGAAATTCAGATTTTCCAACTTTTGTATCCAGTTGCATCCGGTATGCTGCGCGATAAGCTTGTTGAAGCTATCCACCTCCGCATGTCCTTAGCCATGTTTATTAGGGAAGTGTTGTGGTTTTTTGTCCCTGCGAGCGCCCTAAGTGCTCTCGAGCAAAAGTTCCTTTATCGTGTCCAAAGGCTGGACGAGTCCCTTAGCGACTATGTCAGCGACATTAAGGTGTATGCCCTGGTATTTGCATCCCCTTTAACTGAGCGACAGTTGGTGTCATCGATTGTGAATGGGTTTTCGCCTCAATATAGGTCATACATGACTATGTGTACCAGGCCTTCGTCATTCGTCGAGCTGAAACAGGTCGTTATTGAGGCTATGGCTGTGAAGCATGCAGATTCCCTTCGTGTAGCTAATGTTCCTCCTCCTTCCTTGATGTCTTGTCCCCCTCCTTCCTTGATGTCTCGTCCCCCACCTAAGGTTATGTTTCATCCTCGACCTAATATTAAGTGCCACACGTGCGGTGGAGTGGGACATGTCAAGAAGGTGTGTCCGAGTAACCAGGCTGTGTATCGCCAATGACGGAACGTTGAGGAGACCAATTCGGGTGTTACTTCCAAGGATATTTCTGTGCGTAAGAATTTGGGAAAACCCTGTGAAGTTTCTGGTCGCCCTACCAATGATAGTCTTGATAACTCGTTGAAAACTAAATCTTCACGTGCTAATTCTGCTTATGTCGCTGGCCTACCTAACCTGTCGGTGAGCAATGTCGTGGCAAGTCAGCCTAATTCTAAATATTATGTGAAACCGGTGGTGCGAGGGTCCTCGCCATCTAATTGTAATCGTGTTAAAGTGAGTAATGATTTTGGAATTTCTCCTGTGGCTAAAGGAATATCCCCGTTTATTGAAATTTGTGTCAATGACGAGCCCGTTTCTGCGTTGCTTGATTTTGGTAGTGTCGCATCCTTTATAAGTGAGGACTGGTTTTTATCTATGAAGAGTGTTTGCAAATTTCCTGAGTTAGAGCCTAACAATGAATCTTTTATTTCGGCAAATTGTTCAAACTTAAGTATTTTGGGTAGTATGACAGTCAAAATTCATATTCTAAATTTTTCTTGGAAATTTAAATTTTTGGTTGCCAGAAATCTTTCTTGTGCTGTGGTCATTGGAGCTAATTTCATGTCACACGTTGGTATGCGTCTTGATTTTGGTGCTCGCAACTTATGGTTTAAGTTTAATCCACAGAGTAAATTATCTTTTAACCCGGTTTTATCTTCTACTGCTGTCAATTCTGTTAGTGAACCTATGACTATTGAGGATCTCGATCTGGAAAATTTAACGAGTCTTCAAAAGGATGCCATTAAGAGGTTATGTCAGGAGTATGGCGATGTATTTACTGACAAGTTGGGTGTAACCCATTTGATGGAGTACAAGATTGAGCTAACCGATTCTGTGCCGGTGCGTTCCAGCCCGTATCGCCTTGCCCCGCCCAAGATGGCTGAACTTCGTAAGATTATCGATAAGATGTTAGAAGAAGGTGTAATCCAACCCTCTATCTCTGCCTACTCATTCCCTGTATTTATTGTGCCAAAACCTAACGGTGGTTTTCGGCCGGTGGTCGACTATAGGGCTCTTAATCAAAAAGTTGTTTTGCAATCCATTCCTTTGCCGGACCTTCACACATGTTTTAGTTGGTTTCGCAACGCGAAGGTGTTCACGATCCTCGATTTAAATTCTTCCTACTTCCAAATTCCCCTCTCTCCTGAATCCAGGCATGTTACTGCTTTTTCCACTGACTGGAACCTGTTTGAGTATGCCCGTGTCCCGTTTGGCCTATCCACCGGAGCCGCTGTGTTGAGCAGACTTCTGGACAAGGTATTTTCTGAAATTAAATTCAAGTTTGTGTACCACTACCTTGACGATGTGGTGATCTATTCCGAGTCCTTCGAGGAACACGTTGATCATCTGAAAATTGTACTTGATCGGTTGCGTGACGCTGGACTTACCGTCAAATTGTCCAAGGTTTCCTTTGCCAAGCCCAAAATTTCCTTCTTGGGACATATTGTTTCTGAATCTGGTATCTCAGTGGACCAGTCTCGTACGCAGGCCATCAGAGATTTTAAACCACCCAAGAACGCCAAGGGTGTTGCTCGTTACATTGGTATGGTGAACTTCTTCCGTAAGTTTATCAGTAACTTTGCCGACCGTGCTGCTCCTCTAAATCAATTACGCAAAAAGGCTGTGAAGTTCGAGTGGGGTCCCTCTCAGCAGGCAGCCTTCGAAGATCTTAAGCTTGCGCTCTCTAACGCCCCTGTGTTAGCCATTCCGGATTTTGGGAAGCAGTTCATTGTGCAGACTGATGCGTCTGGTCGTGGTGTTGGTTGTGTTCTACCGCAGGAATCTGATCTGGGTAGGCAACCCATTGCATACGCTTCTCGTACCTTAACGGACGCAGAGAGGAAGTATTCCATTTACGAACTTGAGGGTTTAGCTGTGTTGTTCGCTCTAGAAAAATTCCGTATGTATCTTGAGCACACCAAGTTTCTCCTTGAGACCGATAACCAAGCCTTGAGCTGGGTCTTAGGGAAACCCCGCAAAACTGGTAGAATTGCTAGGTGGGCAACTAGGATTCTGTCGTTCCAGTTCACTGTCCAACATATTCGTGGGTCTGAAAATGCGGTAGCTGATTCTTTAAGCCGTATGTACGAGGAAACAGCTGAAGAGGATGTTCAGGAACGTGAACCCGTAAACCTTGTATCTGCTGTAAATTGTGTCAATGCCGTTCTTAGCAATTCCTCTGTGCTTTTTGAGGATGTGAGACGATTCCAGAAAGAAGACCCCTCCTTATCTAGCCTTATTGACCGAATCAATTCTGGTGAAGTGATCAAGCCCTACTCTCTGAAGGACGGTGTATTGTGTTGTTCGTCTCGTCATGACCGCCTACCTAAAATTGTGCTCCCGTCGATCCTCATTCCGGAAATCTTTCGTTACTATCATGAATCTCCTATTGGTGGCCACCTAGGAGTATTCAAGACCCGAGCTAAAATCAGACAGTCTTTCATTTGGCAAGGTATGGATGGCGACATCAGGAGGCTCATTAGGAATTGTGCTGCATGCAGTATTAGCAAACCTCCGGTTTCTACTAAGGTTGGCCTGTTGTCATCTGAACCGGCATCTAGACCCATGGAGAGGCTTTTTATCGACCATGTTGGACCGTTCCCTCGCTCTGGTCGGGGAAACCAATTTGCGCTTGTTTGCACTGACGGTTTCACCCGGTTTAGTTGGATTTTCCCCACCAGACAGGCTACGACCAGTTCCGTCATAAAGTGTCTTAATTCCATCTTTTCGTCCTTTGGGCCATGTCAGTATCTGGTGTCAGATAATGCCAAGTGCTTTGTATCTCATCAGTTCCGTCAATTCTTATTTGATTATGCTATTTCGCACGTAACCACCACTCCCTATTTTCCTAACCCGTCTCTCGCTGAGCGAGTCAATCGTAATCTCCGTTCTGCTCTGATTGCTTTCCACCACGACGACCATTCCAAGTGGGATTCTAATTTGCATTGGCTCAATTTTGCTTTCAACACCGCCGTGCATGAGAGCACGCAAGCTAGCCCTTTTCGTTAATGTTTTCCTTTATGGCCAATTCTCCGTTGTCTAATCTGTGGAACCTGCACGATCTCCTTCCTGACAGTTTCACGCCCGAGGACATGAGGGCGAAATTCGACAAGGCTAGAGAGAATATTAAGGTATCACATGACCAACTTGCCAGGCGACACAATGCCTGTCGCAAGCCAGCTGATTTGGAAATTGGTGATGTTGTGTACGTCCGCAATTTCGAGCCCAAGGGCGTCAGTAATCTAGTTTCAAGCAAGTTAACCCCTCGTTTTAAAGGCCCATGTTATGTAGAGGCATTCTTGACTCCTGTTACTCTTCTTGTTCGAAACCCTAAGGCCAACAAAATTTCAAGAGTGCATCTATCGCACATTAAGCGAGGTGGAGAGGTGTCTAATGAGGAAATGCTACCGTAAATTTTGTAAAACAAATTTTGTATAATGTAGAGTATCCCTAACCTTCATTGAGGCCGTCAGGAATCTGTTCCTTCTGGAATTTTGAACTGGATATGAAAACTCTGATGGGATACAAAATGTAAATGTTGGGAAATTCCCATTTTAATGGTAAATTGTAAAAGTGTACCTAAATTTTGATGTTTCATAGGAGATGCTAACATGTAAGTTGGGCTCGGTGGGAGACCTAACTCATGGTAACCTGTTCCCTTTGGGAATTGTAGTGGTCATTCCTCTACCGTAGTTCCTTCTAAATGTATAGTCGTCTAACTCATGTAATCTTGAAATGTACTTCGAATCTGTAAAAAGGTAAACTTGTTAATGAAATTTTGTAAGCACGGATCTAGGGCATTGTCAGAAATATTTTCTTCATATAAATTCAACTTTGTTTCTCTTTTGTAAAATGTAGTAAGAATTAGTAATTCTGTGAACCTTTTTTGAAATTAGATTAACTTCTATTTTTGTAAATGGCTACCCACGCGTCGAATAATATCTTGCACATTGCTTCCTCCTATTTCGTCTAAAGCGAACTAAATTGGACTTATTGAAAATGTATCTAACGTGTCTCGGACTCTGAAAGAACTGCTGGTGCTGGTGTTCTGCGTTTCTGAAGATTTTTGGACACAGTGATGCTGTTGACTAAGTGGTTTGCGAGGTGATCAATTATCCCATCACTGATAATCTGACCCTGCATTCTTCCTAACCTAAACGATGCGGTTTCATCCATCAATTGGAGTTAACTGGTGAACATTATCTTCGGGAAACATCTCTGGTGAATCGACAAGTTAAGGAGTACTGTCTATGCCTAGGAATTTTCGTAAACCGTGTTCACACTTAAGGGAGGGAGACTGTTACGTGCAAGTGCCCGTCCCAACATTTCAAACATGTATTTACCCATGGATGCTGCTCTTACATTTTTGAAGCGACCGCTTCGTCGCTCAGTTCCGCCTGTGACCACGAGATGGTAGCTGCTGTCGGACTTTGAAAAGACTCCAAGTAGATCCTGTCTCTCCGATAGATGGTGTTTGCTGTGTCTTATTAAACTCTTTATACGCATGACATAATTGAAAGACAATTACATTCTTCGTCATGAAACAAATGCCAGTGTATTCATGATACCGCCAAATTAATTTCCTATTTATGACATTGTTGTTTGAGGTGTCAAGCCGTGATTGGACAATAAATTTTACATGAAGGCAGTTCGGCATTTGACACGCAAAAATTCTCCGCCATTTTGTGGAGTCCATTAGCCATCGTGAAGTAAACACATCTAGCCGACTGGTCGTGAAAGGTGTCTCCGCTGATGGGGGCTTTGGCCCCCATTCTCTACGAAATATATGTATTCAAGAGAAAAAGGAATTGCCTGTTCTCTTCAGGCTGTGAATTTCATCGTTTCGCCGTGAAGTGGACGTGTGAAATGTGGTCGCATCTCGATGCAGACCTGTGCTTATGACCCAAACAACGCATGCGCCGGGTTAGCCATTTTTGTGAAGCACATGTAGTGACGTACAGAATTTAAAAATTATGTGTTAATTATTTTATTATTAGTGTGTCTCCGCTGAGAAGGAAATAAGGTACGTTATCAGTTAATTTTTTTATATTATTGTTATGGAGCTCCGATATCATCTTGTAGTAATATTTTAATTCTGTTCCTCATTTGTTTTATAGGCCTAATTTTATTGCTGTTTTAATTACGTTTCCTGATTTATTTTAATTTTGTTCTCTTTTCTTCGTACCTTATGGAGACACATTTCTAGTTTATTTTACGTTTAAATTATTATTTATTTTCTTTTGCCAATCTTGGGATTGACATAGTAATTTTTTCTTGATCCGTTGCGTTTCACTATTGTAATAGTATTTAGACATATCGTTTTCCGCCGTTCATTTCCTTCTGCTAATGTTTAAATTTAATTTTATTAATTGTTTGCCCTAATTTCGATCAGGCATGCGGTTTCCTTGTGTTTTTGTGGCCATGTTATGAAGAGATGCATTATGGTCTCGAGGTCAGTCTCTTGGCGTCCACCGCGAAACTCAAACGTGTTGTGTTAACTTAAGATGTTTTTTAGTTAACCTTGTCGGTTTAACATTGTGTTTTTCGTAATTGTTCCTGTGTTTATCTCCATCATGCAAATTAATGAATTGTTTTCTGATACAATTTAATTTGGTTAATTTAATTTTTATTTCTCGTTTCATCGTGGCCAGAATCTACGCATGCCGGATCGATATTGCATTCCCTTGCAAATTATCAAGCCCTTTCTCATTGTGTTATGCATGTAATTTTTATTTTAACCTTTGGGCTTTAACATTTTAATTTTAATTTAAGTCTTTTCTCTTCTTGGCTTTGCAAGCAAGCATGTTAGGCGGTATCTGGCCTTCATTGTAAATTTGTGCTGGTTGATGCATGTTCTGTTTCTGGTGAAGGTGCTCCTTTAAATTTTTAATATTAAACCTTTTATTTATAAAATTTTAATCTTTTGTTGTGGCATTATTTCACCGACAGCAGTTCTGTCGGTTATTGGGGGGTGTCTTTACGATAGCCTGTGTGTGTTGTCCCCTTCTCCATCTTCCTTCCACTCCTTTGGAGCTCTTCTGTTGGGACACATCATCTGGAGGTGATTTGTTGTGGAAGCGACCCGGACCTCTCAAACAAAGGTAAGTTGGGCTCCCCTTTTCAGGTGTCGCAACTATCATTATTCATGTGCCTTTTTTTTACTAATATTAGTATTAGCATAATTAATTTACTCCTTATTTATCACCATAATATTTTTTGTATTTTCGAAATTGTCATAAGCTATGTACTGGTGCCATATTTCGTGGTTAAGTGTAAGAGAGGGCCATGAGCCCTAACTTCGCCACTACCGAAGACATAAAATAAATAAATAAATAAATAAATAAATAAATAAATAAATAAATAAATAAATAAATAAATAAATAAATAAATAAATAAATAAATAAATAAATAAATAAAATACTACTACTACTAATAATAATAATACGCTTCAGAACACATTAATAAAATGGAAATGACATACAACCTGACTTAAGACATCTACAATAAGAGATCGATATTCTTAAACGCCAAAATTAGACATTACTGCACTGTTATTCGACTAGAGGCTCTGTATGCGGCTGAGACTCTAATAATGAACAAGAAAGGTCTGATGGAAAAACTAGAGGCTAAAGAAAGGAAGATTTTGAGGAAAAGCCTGGGTCCCATCAAAGAAAACAGCGAGTACAGAAGGCGTCACAACCACAAATTGTACAAACACGTTGGGAAGATCAGTGACACGATTGGTAAAAGAAGGATTGCCTTTTATAGCCACGTGACACGAATGAGCCCAGGCAGGATATCAAAACGGATATTGACGTACTCCCAAGATAAGAAAACCAAAGGGGCATGGTTTACGGAAGTTGAGAAAGATCTACGTGAAATGGAAATTTCCCCTAAGGATATCCAGGAGCGTGTTCCACTTCAGGAAAACCTACGTACGCAGAAAGGTTTCCAGGAAAAGCCGAAGCTGAAGAAAGGGAAGGCTTGGTCCCAAGAGAGAAAAGAACAACACCGAAGACGAATGCGGGAACACTGGGCGGTAGTTAGAGCTCGGAAGAAGAGACAGTTGAACTGACGTGGTCCCTAGTTGGCCGAATCGAAGAAAGAAGAAGAAGAATACGCTTCAGAAATGACAGCAATCAAAGGAAGAACAACAAGAAGTTCCGTGAAGAACTAAAGAGCCTACTTTTCTTAAAATTTAAGATTCATGCCAATGATTAATCTATACGGATCTATCTAGAATAATGACGAAATTAAGTTGATAATATCGACATTTCTAATTAGTTCGAAATACTGTATACCTGGCATAATGTAGCCTAATAGAGAACTACAGTTGGCAGCCCTGGTGACTGAATATATTCTTAGTTCCATCTCTTAAGGTACAGAATACAAAATTTGGTTGAAGTCCAATGGATAGCATGAACGTTACATGCAGTTAAACATTGGATCTAAAAGCGCGCATAAAATCATGTTGGCAACAATAACATACATGTATTGGTCAGAAATAATCTGAAATAATATGATCTATTGTTGTGTCAATCTTGAATGAAATCCACTAGTTAGTATAGAAGTTAAATGCATTTTAAAATTGGACCTGGTTCGATTCCCGGTCAATGCATGTGAGATTTTCGAAGTGAAATGCCATGTCCTGTGGTTCGGATTCCACGTAAAAAGGAGGTCCCGTGGCTCATAATCACAAGATTCACGGTCACGTAAAACTACAATCTTCCTTCCTTTTTAAAATTGGACCTATCAGCAGGCTTAGAATCATGTTGGCAGCACTGACGTATATTAGTTACTCCAAATTAATCTAGAATGCCAGGTACTATACGTGTGCAATGTTTAGAGCTATTGGCTTGCATACTTTCTGATATATTGATATAAGGGTAACAAAAATAGAGGCAGTATTTATTAACAGTTGGCAGCCCTGGTTACTCTTAAGATTCGGCATAGTCATATATGTTATGGTACACATAGCACACACGAAATCTGGTTGATATCCGAATGATAGTATAGAAGTTACATGTATTTAAATTTGGACCTCTCAGCAGACTTAGAATCATGTTGGTAGCACTGACGTATATAAGTTACTCGAAATTAATATAACATGTCAGGTACTATACGTGTGCATAGTTTAAAGCTGTCGGCTTGCATACTTTCTGATATATGGGTATTTGGATATAAAAAATTGAGAGCATTTATTAACAGTTGGCAGGCCTGGTGGCTCTTAAGCATACGCTCAGTCATATATGTTTATGTACACATAGCAGATACGAAATTTGGTTGAAATTCAATTGATAAAGCAGAAGTTATATGTATTTAAATTTTGGACCTATCAGCAGGCTTATAATCATTTTGGCAACACTGCCATGTATGGCCTCCTGGAAATTAAACTGTAATATTGTTATCTATACGTTTGCCAATTTTGAAATAGCTCCCATTCATACCTTCCAAGATATCAAACATGGAGCTCAAATTTCAATTGCGATTTTTCAGCAGTTGGTAGGACTGACATCATTTTCAAATATGGCCGTGAGATATTCAGGTACAGATCTTTACTCCTACCAAATTTTGTTTCGATTGCTGCAGCCGTTTAGGAGTTGATAGGGGGGGGGGGGACACACACACACACACAACCAGACAGGCAGAAGGACAGACAGACAGACAGACACACATTTGCCCGATCTTATAAGTCTACTTTTTCCTCATTTTTGCAAAATGTGAAAAGTAGGCTAAAAATTAAGGAATGAGAAAAACAAGAGAGAAAAAAATACTGAGAAAGATCTACGGGCCAGTTCAGAAAGAGGGAATATGGATAGAGAGACCAACAATAGAACTATTCAAACAGACAGGGACGATTGCAAACAACATCAGCAAAAGGAGGGCAACATTTTATGGACACATTAGATAGACCTACATAGGAAGAACGAAGACAGATTGACCAAGAAGATTTTTCATATATTTATGAATAGTACACTGAAAACCAAATGGGTAAAGGAGACCTCAAGAAACTAAAGGTCTCCACAGATGACATGGTAGACAGCGAATCCAAACCCATATGGTTCGTCGAAATTGAAAAAGATATGAAAAGCGCTAGGATTAACACCAAAATATTAGAAAATAGAACACTCTTTCGAGAAGTTCCTCAAAAGGCAGGATTTCAGGAGAGAAAGAAATTGACAACTAGACGAAAGTGGGGATTTATCAAGGGGGGCGTGAAGTGATTTCCGAATTAAGTTTTTTTAAACTCGAATATTGAAAAATAAACATTTTTCGAATCTCTCCAAGTGATTGTCGCAGCAAGGCAATCGTTCAAAAGCACTGGTAATTGCCAACTGTCGGCACAAACCTCTGCGGAGCAGCGAGGTTGGAGGTGAAATAAAGAATTTGCTGTGTTGTAAGGAGCAAAATCATGCCAATTTTATCGTCTCGTTGGCATATCTTTGTGATTTCTTTGAAGCTTTGAACAATGTGAACTTAAAGCTCCAAGGCAATAACTCCAATATTATGCATTCCTGAAAACAATACAGTTATGGGAACGCCGGCTTCAGTTGAACAACTTGTCATCCTTTCACTGCCTTAATTAAATTTTGTTGGAAAATGAACGTGATCGTAATAAACTTAGGTGCAAATTCAGTCACATTTGGATTTCCTGGCACAAGAATTCAACTTCTACATTCTACATTCCTGATATCTCGTCGGAAGAATGGTCTTGGATGTTAACAAGAAATTCGTTTGCCAATGACATTGAAGCATTGCCAGCCCAACTCCAAGAAGAAGCCACAGATTTGAAATGTGAATCAAAGCTAAAAGATGATTCTAAAATATTAGGACTGGGTGACTTTTGTCTTGCAGTGTATCCTGTAACAGCCAAATTTGCATTGCGTGTCATTGTCCCATTTTCAATGATATATTTATGCGAGTCAGGAATTCCAACGCTGAGTGTCATAGAAGCAAAGCAGCGCTGTCGGCTTGATGTTGCAATTGATCTCCGCTATGCTCTGTCGAATATCAAACCAAACATACCGGATCTTACCAAGAGAAAACAGTGTCAATCCTCTCACTGACATTTGTTGACAAATTTAAGGATTTGTTGTAAAAGTGTATTCTTAGTCATAATCATCATCATCATCATCATCATCATTTCCCCTTATCCAGCTCCTGCCGGATCGGGGTATTTATGGCACTTCTCCACTTTCCTCTTTCCTTCCACAATTCTTCTTCCACCATCTTGTCCCAGTCCAGATTTCTTTTTCTTACGCTGTTCTTCACTGAATCGATCCACCTTGTTCTAGGTCTTCCTCTTGCTCTCTTACCCTTGCACTTGGCCTCCAGCATCTGTCTTGGTATTCTATTTTCCTCCATCCTCTTTACATGTCCAAACCACCTTAGTTTATTCTTCTCAATTCCCTCATTTAGTTTTCCCATCCCAACTTCCTTCCTAACATCTTCATTCCTCACTCTGTCTTTCCTTGTCTTTCCTATCATACTTCTTAGGAATTTCACTTCACTGGCTTGGATTCTACTCTCTTGCCTGCTTGTCAGGGTCCAAGACTCAGCTGCATAAGTTAATATGGGTGCATAGTACACTTTATACATTACCTCCTTGCTTTTCCTTGGTACTTCCTTATCCCAAACAAGTTTTCTTATATTACATTTTGATAGAATGCATTGCCCTGCTGTACCCTTCTGCCAATCTCCATGTCCAACCTACCAGTTTGCATCAATTCACTTCCTAGGTATTTGAACGTGTCCACAATTTCCAAACTCTGACTTCCAATTTTCACAGTGCCCTTTCCTTTCCCTTCTTGTCATCACCATGGTCTTGCTTTTCTCTATATTGATTTTCAGGCCGTACTTCTGAATATTTTCGTTCAGTGCATCTAGTATTCTCAGTATTGTGCTAAGATGAAGTTGGTATGTAATAGATAGCCCTATTCCATTATGTAATGTTATTAGGTTAGGTCTATATCCTCCACGTCAATCGAAGAGGTTATAGAAGCGATGTGTGATGGGAAGGGGGTGGAGGGAGGGAGGGAGGGAGGGGGGCATGAACTCCTGTATCTGAAAAGGGGGCATCAGCTGACAAAGGTTGGGAACCACTGCTCTAGAAGGATGAAGGAAATTTGGAAGCAAAGGGAATTGAATACAATGAAAAATAGCCAAAGTTGATTCATCGTACTCTCCAAAGAAGAAGAAGGAGATGAAGAACAAGGAGACTGGCAAAGCGGATTGATTATACTGAAACATGAGCGCGCAGTGAAGGTGTGATATATGCAGTTATTGCTGTGTGGAGAATGTGAGCTGGGGGCAAGTTCTTATTATTACTCTGTTCTTCCTCTTCCCATCCTCTCACGGCCATTATTGCGGCTGTCAATTTACATCTAATAAATATTCTCTCTTCTCCCACTAACCTCGTGTAACGCCTCTCATGCCACCTTGTTATTTTCGTCACGCGTTTAAGCCTCTCTTTTGATCTTCCCTCAGTGGTATGTACTAAGAGAGAGAGGAAGAAGATTATATCTTTCACGTGACGGATGTTCGCAGCTACGTGTCGTCGCTTACTTCTGCAGAAAACTGAAGGGACATGGATATACATACGTAGGTGTTAACATCTGCAGATGGCTAGACGCTTTTATGAGCGAAGAAACAAAAAAAAAACAACATGGTTTTATAAATGGGTTTGTGGGAATATGAACGTAGTCTCTTATTTCATGTGGCACTAAACATAGACGTACGCGTAAAGCGGGCGTTCTCAAGCAGGTGCTCGTGAGCACCCACGGTGCTCTTTAAATGAGATTGGGTGCTCTCGTATTACCCATTTAAGATTTGATTTCCGCTGAGCGTGGCTGCGTCAGTGTTTGTTGATTATTGTAGCAGGAGCCCCGCGGGGAACAAAGCGATGACAAGAGTGCATTCTGCACATAAGACAAGCAGTATTGCGCGTCACAGGAGCTCATGTCACCATGGGCAGCCAAACGATAACTGAGGCTACTGGAGCTAAGTCATATCCTATTCGCGCAACTGTACCTGTCAACAAAGCAGACCGACGTGTGACACAAGTAAACAAGGAATAGTTCCTATCTCGACCGCCGGCAATACATTCGTGAAAGGGTAATAATACGAGCACAAGTTCCACTGAGATCAATTCTTCAAATGGAATTCTGTTGCACCGACCACAATACTAATTTATTCTTTCATTCCGAAATTAGCTTGCCACGGTGGGTGAGTGGATAGCGTGTCGGTCTACTAACCCCAATATTGCAGGTTCGCTCCTGGCCGTGGTAAGTGATTTTTTGAAAGGCGGCAAAAATACGACACGCTTGTCATACGATGTTGGCATTTCAAAGAACCCATTTGAATTCAGTAGGCTGTGTTCATAATGGCAAAATTAATCTCGGGACTTTCCGCCAACACAAAGTTCCTCATTTCTCTACTAGAAAGCGCTATAGTGTTCAAGGAGCTTAGATATCCAACCTCCTTGACTTTCATAGTGATTCAAGAACAACGAAATTCGACATGTCAAATTACAAAGCTTTCACCTGGCACCGAGGCCATACGATATTATTATTATTATTATTATTATTATTATTATTATTATTATTCAGAAATTGTATCTATTTGTGAAATAATTATTATTAGTGATTTATGCCCACTAAGGAGCTCATTTGACTAGTGCTTCTGCGATGCTTTCTTTGTTTCCTTGTGAAATGAAATAATAAATAAATAACCCCTGGCCTAGGCCTACCAAGCGACCGCTGCCCAGCCATTAGGCCAGCAGATATTCGGGTGACGCCTGTTCAGTGCATTGGGTTCCCTCAGCCATTAGTCTTGATTTTCGTGATTGGGGCGCTGCCTCACTGTCAGACTGTTACTCAATTGTCCTCACGAGGCTGAGTGCACCCCGTTCCAGTCCTCGCGTTAGTTTCTAAAATCCCTGACGGAGCCGGAAATCGAACCCGGGACATCCGGGTGAGAGACAGGCGTGCTACCCCAACACCACGGGGCCTGCTTTCCTTGTGAAATAGTATTTTAATATACAGTAAAAATAATTGGAGCCGACTTCGGTGGCGTAGTATGTAGCTTGCTGAACTTGTATGTCCAAGATCGCAGGTTAAAACCCGCCCGAAGTCGTCGGATTTTTGAAGAGTGTTCAAAATCCCTCAGTATGTCTGCCTTCCTTCGGAGGGAAAGCAAAGCCGGCGGGCCCATGTCATAGATTTATGGCATATAGAAGAACCTTCCACTAACTACATTTGTGTGAAGCTAAATTTGTAGGTTAAATTTGATTAGCGCTCTATTAGGTTCCAACATTCAGTGCCAGATGCCGGTTGCGGTGGTATCTAGTAGCCAAGTTCGTAGCTAGGTGTCGTTGACGGTAGCATTTGGTAGCAAAAGTAGGAACCTAAGATTTCATCAACCGGAAGAATCCTGCGTGTGCAAATTGTACAATAAACATTGTGAGTGATATCATGCACAAAAGTGCCCAAACAGGACAATCTCAATAATAGGACTAGGTAAAGAATAATTTATGTACCATTATGTACATTGTGCGCTTTTCTTAAATAAATGAATACAAGTAGGAACTACAGTACTTGAAATTGATCGTGTGCTGTCCTTACCTGAATCACAGATAACACACACTAATACTGCCATCACAATTAACACCGGTTATCAGACAGATTCTACACACACCCAAGTACACGGGGCTACAGGACCGCGTTGACGTACCCCTTAACTAAGGAACCAACCAACCAACCAACCAACCAACCAACCAACCAAAAATAATTGGGCATCCCTGTTTTATGAGTAACATGAAAGATGGTGATTCGACTTGACTTCCTATGTTGTTGATTGATTTGGGGGCTTTGCTACATCGTGGTCATGCAGCCCCGTGTACTTGGGTGTGTGTGTGTAATTTGCCTGTTAACTTGTTTTATTGT
The DNA here is from genome assembly GCA_946902985.2 of Meconema thalassinum. Classification (NCBI taxonomy): domain Eukaryota; kingdom Metazoa; phylum Arthropoda; class Insecta; order Orthoptera; family Tettigoniidae; genus Meconema; species Meconema thalassinum. Next base: position 225,620,325 of record OX336391.1, read on the forward strand.
GATGGTTATTAGTGTGCGTATTTGTAACTCAGATGAGGATTGGGAAGGGGGCGGCGGTGGTCTTATGTTAGGAACCATTCCGGCATTTGCCTGGAGTAGAAGAGGGATACCACGGAAAACCACATCTAGGATAGCTGAGGTAGGAATCGAACGCACCTCTTCTCAGTTTTGCCTCAGAAGGCTAAGTATCCCGTTCCAGCCCTCAGAAGAATTATATTTCTTGGTAGAGCCAGGAATCAACACTAGGCCTCTACGGTGATAGCCAAGATTGCTAGCCACTGCGCAAATGATATTTAGTAAGATCGAAACTTTTCCTATTTTCTATTGAAGAAATGTTTTGTCACGCGCCCGTGTACTTGGGTATGAGTAGGCTTTGCCTGATAACTAGGGACTGGATTTTTATCCTACTTTTCACATTTAGCAAAAATGAGGAAAAAGTAGACTTATGAGATCGATCCGGGCAAATATCTGTCTGTCCTTCTGTCTGTCTGTCTGGATCTGTGTGTGCCCCCCCCCCCCCCCCATATCAACTCCTAAACGGCTGATGCAATTGAATCCAAATTTGGTGTGAGTAAAGATCTATACCTGAATATCTCAAGTCCATATTTGAAAATTACGTCAGTGCTACCAACTGCCGAAAAACCGCAATTGAAATTTGAGCTCCATGTTGGATATCTTAGGAGGTATGCATGGGAGCTATTCCAAAATTGGCACACATATAGATAATAATATTTCAGTTTAATTTCCAGGAGGCCATGCATGACAATGTTGCCAAAATGATTCTAAGCCTGCTGATAAGTCCAATATTTAAATGAATGTAACTTCCACACTATCAATTGGATTTCAACCAAATTTCGTATGTGCTATGTGTACCATAACAGATATGACTATGCTTATTCTTAAGAGCAACCAGGGCTGCCAACTGTTAATAAATGCTGTCTCTATTTTTTACCCTAATATTAATACATCAGAAAGTATGTAAGCCAACAGCTTTAAAATTTGCCCACGTATAGAACCTGACATTCTAGATTAATTTGGAGGAACTAATATACGTCAGTGCTTCCAACATTACTCTAAGCCTGCTGATAGGTCCAATTTTAAAATACATGTAACTTCTATACTAACAAATGGATTTCGTCCAAAATTAGCACAACAAGAGATCATAATAATTCAGAGTATTTCTGTCCAAGACATGCATGACGTTGTTGCCAACATGATTTTATGCGCGCTGATAGATCAAATGTCTAACTGCATGTAACGTCCATGCTAATCATTGGACTTGAACCAAATTTAGTATTCTGTACCTTAAGAGATGGAACTAACAATATATTCAGTCACCAGGGCTGCCAACTGTAGTGATCTATTAGAATACATTATACCAGGTATATTTTGAACTAATTAGAAATGTCGACATTACCAACTTAATGGCATGAATCTTAAATTTTAAGAAAAGTAGGCTCTTTAGTTCGTCACGGAACTTCTTGTTAGGTGTATAGAATTGTCATTTTAGGTTTTCAAACACATAATATTACATTATGCAACAAGTCTATAATGGCAATAATTAAGACACGAGAATGTTTATAAAACGAGCGATCGATGATAATTATAACTTTATTATATGTTCTAACATAAATATTCATGAATAGCTGTCGAAATTCTGTCAGTTGACTTCTTCTTCTTCTTCTTCTTCTGGGGGAATTGTGTGGTCTCAGACATTTGATCTCGACCCAATAAGTAATCCCAAAGCTTTGAAACATTGTTTATCCTGAAGTTGCACCAACAGATAGTGTACATATACTATGTATGATCATTTTGTTATTTTGGTCAAACAGAAAATAGGCTGTTACAAACGCTTTAAAATTAAAATGTATCGAATTATCAACTAGTTATTCTTCAAATTCGATGCGTATAGAATGTCAACGGAAGGCCAATCAATGTAGTCCCAAATAGAATAGTGACGGTATCTGGCGGAAAGGTTTCGCATAAGAAATCCATTTACTGAACAGGGAGCTGGATTATAATTTCCGTGGAACTAAAGTCATACGCCTGCTTCCTCCATAACGTTCTGGTGTGTTTATGTCAACAACTGAATTCACTAAAATTGTCGGAGAAATGTTACGAATGTGTAGAAATTGGAGTTGCGGATATTAAGGTACAGTGAGTGCTATTTCATTTGCAATATTGATCAGTTTGTTTATAGAGCCTCCGTGGCTTAGGCGGCAGCACGCCGGCCTCTCACCGCTGGGTCCGTGGTTCAAATCCCGGTCACTCCATGTGAGATCTGTGCTGGACAAAACGGAGGCAGACAGGTTTTTCTCCGGGTACTCCGGTTTTCCCTGTCAAAATTTCATTCCAGCAACACTCTCCACTATCATTTCATTTCATCTGTCATTCATTTAATCATTGCCCCAGAGGAGTGCGTCAGGCCTCGGCAGCCGGCACAGTTCATATCCTCGCCGCTAGATGGGGGCTTCATTCATTCCATTCCTGACCCGGTCGGAGACTGGAAGCAGGCTGTGGATTTTCATTTTCATCAGTTTGTTTATGCATTATAACTACAATGGTTGATCAAATATAGGCTTCATTGTTAACTTTCAAATCATGTAATTCATGTCCGACATGTTGAATTTTCAGTGCATGTCAGACGCTATCCTTACCTAATTGGTCAATGAATGAAAATATTGAGCTATGATTGGTTGGAAAAACTGTGTTATAATGAAAAGAAGTACTTTAATGACACCCATTATGATACAGTTTTCTGACATATAACATTTACATATCGACATCGTCGAACATAAAATAGTTTTATTTTAGGATTATTAATAGGTAGAATAGTTTTTTAAATAGGCTTCTTTGATTAAAGTGTGGCAAAAGTTGACATTAACTGTGCAAAGCTTTAAATTAATGCCTAATTGTTGGTAGAAAATCTGATTACAACGAGAGTGTAAATATTTTACATAATGATACATCTTTTAACAAATTGTCACCGAGAACTTCACACTTTTAGGCAATATTTGCATTTCTTAAATATGTTAATTATACGTATTCAATAAAAGCAACGATGTCAGAGGTGATTTCACACTCTAGCCCGTTGAATTTAATTTGTTTATTTAAAACACGCAACCCACCCCGGCTTCGCCCGGGAACAGTTATGAATTCATTAAGTGATATGCGCATTTTCTTCGATGTCAATAAACTACGACCTCTATCCGTTCACGTTTCGGCCTGATGGGTTAAAATCACTGACTGGACTATTATATTATATCATGGAGATGCATGTGCAACGAATTCTTGTCAGACGTAATTTAAGAATGGCGAGGTGCATGGAACACAAATCCCCCTTCCGTTCAATCTTAACTTGACTGTGTATTTTCCGGAACGAAAAGATAACCGGCGAAATGAAGAAACGCTGAGTTGCACTTCCAGGGAAACTCCAAATACAACCATCCTTCTCTGAAGTCTTAACTCAACACGACTCGACTGTTTGCTGCTGGCTGTATCTGGGGTAATAGGCTCGCGCGCTAGCTAGGCTGTAACTGGGGTGATAGGCTCTCCCCTAGCTAACTCGTAAACTGTCACCTCAGTAATTGAATGGAGATTGTTGGAAGAAATGAAAACGTAAAACCACTTATAGTGGACGATGTATTTAAGATAGAGATATGCTCTCGCGGACTTTTTTGTAGAGCTTTTCATGCTGAACAATTCTTACACTCATAGTATATAGATCAACGAGCTAGAGAAAGGTATATAGAGAGGCAAGGAGCCGCGTAGCAGCGCTCTGGGCGGAGGCAACTTGAGTTAAGGCGGCCATGATTCAGAACGTCGTCTGACAAGAGCTTGTTGTGATTGTTCGCGTTGAGCGGGAACATATGTTGAATGAAATTTATTTAAAAATACATTGACCATGCCATCAGTGTGTTCGTCATTCAATTGTACGAATAGAAGTTATAAGACAACAGGAGTGTTGTATTTCAGGTAAGAAATGTCATCCAAATTCATAAATTAATGAGGTAGACCCTTAACGAAAACGTGATGCAGCAGTTTAAGTTTGTGTGATATTTACATTTCAGATTCCCTTTGCAGAACCAGGAACTAACAAAACAATGGGTTGTCAACATGAAAAGCAATAAATGGCACCCCACGAGATACAGCTTAACTTGTTCTCTACACTTTGAATATAAATATATGTATGTAGCAAATGAAAGGCGACGTCTACTAGCTAATGCAGTACCTACAATTTTCAATTTTCCTGCACATCTGCAGAAGAAGCAGGCCTGTAGATCTTCGCCGAAGAAGCGTAGTTTCCAGGAAACTACAGAACACTCGCATTCAGATACGGTAGCTTTGTTGCAGAAGACCTTGATATCAGTAGGTAAACATATTAGGTTGTCTTAAAATTTAAGCAAAGATAGTTGTGAGCCATAATCATAATTACGGTAATAATAATATCGTATGGCCTCGGGTGCCTGGTGCAAGCTTTGTTATTTGACACCCAGAGGGTAGCTTGCATGTCGAATTTTGTTGTTCCTTGAAGCACTATGAAAGTCAAGGAGGTTAGATAACTAAGCTCCTTGACATTATAGCGCTTACTAGTAGAGAAATGAGGAACTTTGTGTTGCCGGAAAATCCCGAGATTAATTTTGCCATTACGAACACGGCCTACTGAATTCAAATGGGTTCTTTAACATGCCAACATCGTATGACATGTGTATCGTGATTTTTGCCGCCTTTCAAAAAAAAAATCACTTACCACGGCCAGGAGCGAACCTGCAAGCTTGGGGGTTAGTAATCCGACACGATAACCACCCACCGACCGTGGGAAGCTATAAAATAAAATATATTGTTCAAATATCAATCTTCGTAAGCCAACGAGGTATACTTTCTCTAGTTCGTTGTTTTGAACTAATTATGGGAAACGTAACGGGCTTTACTAATCTTTTATTTTTTCTTTCTTTCTTTCTTTCTTTCTTTCTTTCTTTCTTCTCAGAAATTTCAGATGGAAAGCTTATTTGCGAATCCAGCAGAAAGATGCCAATATACGGTTTGATTATTGATCTCTTAAGTGTGATACAACTAGCAGAAACATACGTGTGGAGACAAAGTTCTGTATTGAGATACTTATTAACACGCAGATTGAGTCAAGATCACTTAGAGCTATTTTTTTTATTCTATTCGCTCCAGAAATGGGAATAGAAATAATCCAAATGCAGTACAATTTAATTCAGCTAATAGGACGTGTTTAATTGCGAGGGTACGCCCATACATGAATTCCAACTGTAAGCCTATTGAGTGTGACCTACTTGTGACAACTGCAACAGCAAATATTCATGTTGTCAATGGGAAGGACGATAATATGCAGACAGACAGATCATGGTTACTGTGCAGTGTGCACATTATAATTCACCGAGCTTCAATGTAGGAAATGTTGTTCATTACATAGCAGGAAGTGTCGTTCGCCAAGTGTCTAAAACAATTTTCTTGTATTGAATACCTAGAAGTGCTTTTATCAGGTCAAGATGTTCAGAAAGAAGGAGTGATTAAAGAGAAAGACGTGAAAGAATGCCCTTTGAATCCATCAAATGATGTAGTGAAATTATGTAAAACAGCTGGGAGTGTCATCAGGGAGAATGAGTGTATGTTGCGAAAGAACACGAATAATCTCATGCTGAAGTTGCAGACAGATGTCTATGATATGCTGCCGGGTTATCTGTTTCTGAAATCTGACCGTCTATTTACAGCTACTGAACCTGGGGAAAAGCCTCACTATGCTTCACTCATCGAGCGAATTGCGAAACAGTATTATAAATGCAGGCTTCACACTTCTGCAGAAATACAGCACAACGTGAGAGGTCAACAGGTGCGTCAGTTGTACACAAAACGTTTTATTTTTAAAGGAGAATGGAATCATGCAATGTACTGTGCATAAGCAACGTACCTTATTGTCTTGTAAGATGATTGTGTTAGTTTTCGTTCAATGTATAAACAAAATACAAATTAAATTGTCAGGCCTTACGTAGGCCTAATCTTACGCCTCGTTAGTCACGCCTCACTCTCCCTGCCTCCCACCCTCTTGACAGAGTATATCATGGCGGCTGCCAGTTCAACCTTCTTCAAATATGGCGGCGCCATTTCCACTCTATATACCTTTCTCTAGCTCGTTGATATAGATATTTTTCACGGTTTGCCCAGCGTGAACTTAAAAAGCGCACGGACGCCGGGTTTTCTTTCGACTTTTTCACTGAAATCGTTACTGCTTGGCTTCCTTTGATCATAAATAAATTATTTTCTTCAGAAACTTTCCTCGAGATATCCTTTACAAAATGGTGAAAACCGAATCAAAATCTATCCAGTGGTTCTCGAGATTTCTCGTGACATCCAAGAATCGGGGACTTTGCTTTATACTAAGTAGAGATATAGGGAACTTGGAAACGATAAGAGATGTATCCCCACTTTCCTGACAGTAAATAACCGAACAAGATACAAGCTGACATCGAATATATATTTAGGTATTAGGAAGTCATTTTTGAAAGCCTTTGCCTGGAGCGTGGCGCTCTATTGAAGTGAAACTTGGACTATTGGTGCAGCAGAAAAGAGGAGAATTGAAGCATTTGAAATGTGGTGTTACAGGAGAATGATGAAGATCAGATGGGTAGATAGGGTTACAAACGAAGAGGTATTAAGACGAGTGGGAGAGGAGAGATGTTTCAGGCGACTGCCAATGAAGAGAAGAGATAGGTTATGAACCCGAGGAGGTTATGCTGACTGGAATTGAACGTGGTTCTCAGAGACTGTGATCTCAGTATAAAGGTTCCACCAGGGAACGAACCAGAGATCTGTGGAGGCAGTTTCATGGTAAAAACCCCTCGAAAGAAGTGTATATTTAATCACTGGTGTGATTTTGGTGCAATGACATTATTTATTAAAATAATGCAGGGAATAATGAGCAGATTACAGCATTATTAGACTACTTGGTGTAGGCTATACGAGGCTTGAAGCACGGAGAGGACAGAGTTGACATTTTACAAATTAGCCCAGAATTGTGGGTGGGGCCCAGTGGAGCCATGTCCATCTCTGTGACCCCATTCTGTCGTCTGGAGCAGGGTGGAGGCCTGAATAATGACCCAGTTATTCCCCGACGGAGAATAGATTTGAGGAGTGGGAGGAGAGATGCCCAGGAAAATCATTGATTACTCGTGATTGGAGCAACGAATTGAGATGAGAGTTGCCCACAGATGAATCTTTTGGCAGGAGGCTAATTTTAGAGCCTTTTACCTGCAAAATTGGGGCATATTTAACGAAGTGCGGAAGGACTGTAAAGCTACCATTGTGCGCGGATAAATTTGAGAATGTTGCCGGGGAATACCCGTAAGATAGCGTCCCACGCTATGGAGAAAGGAATTAATATTAATTAATTGGACGAGCGATTCCTTTGCACGCAGATAGTTTTGGAATCTGTGAAGAGAGAGGAACCCAATGATCATGGTTTGGAGACCAGATTCACGCTGTGAGAGGAGCCAAGATTACGCGGGAAGATTTCACCCTAATTTCCGTGGGAATACGATATAAGGGGGTAGACCCTTGGAGGAGCACTCCGTTGAAGCTCAGTCTACGCGCAGTTCACGTGCAGTGTGCACCCAGTTACAGCCAGTTACAGCCCAAGTTGCAGTCTTACGCAGTCTTCACGACGTTAGAAGTTACCCAGTTGTAGCTCAGTTGCAGTAAGTTGCAATCAGTATGCAGTCAGTATGCAGCAGTACGAGACAGTATGTAAGCGGTATACAGCAGTCTTCAAGTAAGGTACGAGCAGTCTTCAAGTGAATCTTCAGTCAGGTACAGCCACTTTGAAGCAAGTTCGTCAAGGCAGAACGCATGGCGGTTCTACTCATAATAGACGCCGAACAAAGACTGGTACATGTTAATGAAGCATTTAATAAGCTTGTATGAATAATAGTCGTGCTATAGGCATAATCAGCAGTACGAACTATGCCGTGTTCAGTTACGAAGCACCGTGTGGGCTAATGGCAGAACTATTGTAAATAATTATTTGTGTAAAGTATTGGACAGTGTTGAGCGCAATGTGTAAAGTATTGACTAATCGTATATGTGTAATTACGATGGAATGCGCTAAATGAAGCTCTATGACGTGTTTGGTAATGTCATGAGAGTACCAGATGATAAAACTCAGGACGGGAGCTAGCATATTTATGCAGCGCAGGACGCTTACCGTAGGAGTAAGAATATAAAAACTGTTGGTGAATTCCGAAAGCAGGTAAACCAGACGTTCAATCAGGAATTGATAGGAGCACGGGAGATGCTGTCGACACCTGCAATTTCGATCTTTGCTAGGGAATTTCAGCATTGAAAAGTGTATAAAGTGACGTGTGTTAAGTGTACAACATATGTAAAATATCCTTTAAAGAAGTGATTAGATAAGTGTTTCACATGTGTGGGAGCAATAGCTTCCTGAGAGTTATGCAACGTGTCGTGTTGTTGATGAAAATTATGTGTTATAAAATGTGTGTTTGCAAGATGAATATGTCGCGTTAAACCTGCTAATGGCGGGCGACATGGAGAAATATGATTGGTTGGAGCCACCATAGACGCCAATAGAAATGTAAGTACCCCACAAGTTATGATTATGTAGAAATATGGGCCACTGCATGTTGTGATTCCGTAAAGATGCCAGTAAAAATCAGTTTAGGAGGCAGATCCTCCATGTTTAATCATTATTGTGTTGATTTTTATAGAGTTGAGATGTTAATTTGCATCATTAAGTGGAGTAATTATTCCCACTATGAATTAAGAATGGCAATCAGTTATGTAAATGCAACGAACGCGATTGTTCGGATTTTAAGACGTTTAGCTATGTCGGATTTTGGGTAAAGTTATATAAGAATAATAAAGTAATGATTTTGGTCATTTATGTCAGTGAGATTAATGGTAATAATAATAATGAATATTAAAAGTATGAATGAACACATCAGGAAACAAATAAATGTTGTAAGCGAGAGATTTACGCTAATTGCAAGACTTATCAATCTAAGCAGTAAGATGATACAGTAAGATTACATTACAGTAATTAAGGAAAGAAGTTTTATATCAGAATATTGCATATATTCAGTAATGATGCCAGGCATGAAAGAGCTTTTAGTGAATTGAATTTGCAGCTTATATGAGAAGCTTATAGAGTAAATTGTTAGATTTCTCTTAATAATATAGGTCGGAGGTCGTAGCATTGAGTTAGGGGCCAGATGGTCTATTCTACGTATGAAATCTCCTATATCATGGGCATAAGTGGAGATATAATTTTATGCCAGAGTTGTAGTGTGTACCCTAGCTCTGAGGAAGGATATGAAAGTGTTCCGGGTTGGGATCCTGTGATAGAGACGAGGAGAACGAGGACACCTCGAAACTCTATGGTCTCCCGAGAACTTATTTGATGAGTTATTCCGCTTGTGGTAGCGAAACTCATGGCGACAGCTGCAGTGAGCGCCTATATTTTACTTGAGACATCGGTCACCCGTTAGACTAATGCATTACGAACCCCGAACCTTCATGTTGAATGGACCCGTGTGAGGCCTGTAATTATTATATCCTCTGTGTAGGAGTAATTAAAAAAAGCTCATTCAATACCTGTTTGCATAATAGTCAATTAAGATCCTTTGGGATATGTGTGTCGGTCAGACGACAGTATTTATCTTGTAAATCTTTACTGCTTAGAAAGGAAAGCATTCAAAACCTTTAAGGAGGGTCGAGGTAATTGGTGGAACACCCATCCCACTTTCTATTGTGTGCCGACTCCTCTAGCCGAGGGTCTGCAGTCTAAACTCGAACCGTCAAGGCGAGTTGAAAGGAAAAGATTTTAGACCCTGGTAAATGACATATAATGAAAATTGTTATGTTGAGTAATGTAGTCATGTGGTTTAGGAACACATGGATAATTATAGATTATCCTGATGGTTCATTATTTTAGCTATCTGACGAATAGTTAGATGATGTATTTGTATTGTCACTGAAACCAAGTTTTGAAGTTAGTTACCAGATGCCAATCGCCACGAGAGCAAGGTAATCTATTATACCATCCGACACAAGCTATAACGTAACGTTTTATTTAGGAATCACATACAGCATGCAGTGGAACCATATAAATAGAGGAAGTGGAGGGGTAGCTTACATAATTATGGAGTTGCACGTTGATTGCGGTGCAACGTCCGAATAGGTAATGCATGAAGGCATTTGTTTGGTGAGAAGGGAAAAATCAAAACACGCACGGCACACATAATTGTTAAAACCAAGAGGTTTAAGGAATAATTAATTTGTGATATTAAAGAAGTCACATTGTATGACTGTTATGTTAATGTACAGTTTGTATTGAAGTCGTAGGTGCATCAGCGCACTAGAATATCTTTATGTAGTTCACATAAGGGTACAGCTTTATGGTTTAATATGATTTTATTATGATTTCATTTTTGTTTGTTTGTGGATTGTGGAAGGAAATCTTTTGTTTGCTTTGTTTCTTTATGGTTTTGGGATTGTTTTTGTGTTTGAAGCCATGATTTTTATTTACTGAATTAAAGCTTTAGAATAGAGTTGTGCCTTGTTATTGTAGAGTTGTTACCTTATAGCCTCAAATCCACAATATGCACTGCTCATTTGGGGGAACGGCACGCGCCTGAGACCTGATGCTAGCTGGAGGCATCTGCATATTTACCATCGAGATTACTCACATGGGTACATGGGATTTGATGTCCTATACTGTGATTTGAGCTATCGGTACAACTAAAGTCGGTCAGATCTAGTGCACACAACTCTATTAAAGTAAGAATTAACGAAGTAGGGAATGACCGCTCCTATCCTAGCTAAGTTCCGATACGTACATATAAATTTTGATAGATGTATAAGTACTGTTCTACTCCTTTGTAAGTATTTACACTCTTATTATCATGGCCCAAGCGACGTGGGGCGGTATTAATTCATTATGGAACCGCCTGCGTCAGTGCAATATGAGCGATCTTGGCATTGCACATGCATGGCATACATGAATGATAACTGCACTCTTTTATTTATCATGGCGCCCAGGTACGTGGAGCTTATGGGATTTAGGGAAAACCCATAGATTTTTTATGGTATTTCATGGGGAAAACCATAGTAATTGTTTTGCCTCAAACTGTGTTTGAGTAATTTTTGAATTCAGTAGGCTTTTTATGTAACGCAGAATCTCTCTATTGAGAAGAGAATTGCCCAAGGGTATGAGCGCTACATACCAGATCCACAATCTACCATAATATTATCAGGTTTTGTACGACTTCACAATATGTGTGCAGTGTTTGATGTTTCTCTTCGAAACGTATCCACATATTAGGTAGATTTCATTAGAAAGCTAACTATTGCAATGGGTCCCATGTTTCGACTTCCGGAAAATTTCGACATATCTTCGCGTTTCACATCCCCCAGACCCCAAAACCACCGTCAGTTCAAAAGTTTATATATAATTTATGTATATATATATATATGTATATATATATATATATGTATATCAGTTTCTTGTGGACACGATAACTGCCGTAATATTGCACCAATCACTTTGAATTTTTTACATAATATGTATCCCTATAAAATCTAGGTCGAGTTCGTTAATGGGCAAAATCGGTCGAAGGGGGTGAAAATGGGGGGCTTTTTTCGAAAAATTGAAATTTCGCTATAACTCTCTTAATACGTAAAATATCGAATCCATTCAAAGTTCATAATATGTGTCGGATAAGTGCCAACAATTTATGTCAAATAAGGTTTTTGATAGCACCAACCATTGACCAAAGGGGTGGAAAAAAGTGGGTTTTTTGGGAATCATTAATCATATCTCTCTTAATAGGCACAATATCAAAACCGTACAAAATGGACAATATTCCCCTAATAATTACCTAAAACTTTTGTCTGAAAGAATTTTTGATATGACCAACCATTACGCCAAGGGATGCGAAAAATGATTTCGGAATTATAAGAAAATGCCAAGAGCTATCAGAGGTTGCCATGGCAACACTACTAAATTGATGAGGGATGAGCCGTTGCCATGACAACGCACTTGCACGAGATCAGATTCAGTATTTCCATCTGACTAAGCCGGCCCCGTGGTGTTGGGGTAGCGCGCATGCCTCTCACCCGGAGGCCGCGGGTTCGATCCCCGGCTCCGTCAGGGATTTTAAAACTGACGTGAGGGTTGGAACGGGGTGCACTCAGCCTCGTGAGGACAATTGAGTAGCTGTCTGACAGTGAGACAGCACCCCGATCACGAATACCAATATTAACGGCCGAGGGGACCCGACGCGCTGATCACGCGTCACCCCAATATCTGCAGGCCAAATGGCTGGGCAGCGGTCGCTTGGTCGGCCTTAGCCCGTCATGGGCTGGATGGTGCCAGGGGTTGACTTTGACATCTGACTAAGTGGGAAGCGGCTTCGGTGACGTAACTGGTAGCATGCAGAATGTCTATGCCCAAGGTCGAGGTTTCAAAGCCGGCCGAAGTCGTCGGATTTTCTAAGAGAGCTAAAATCCCTCAGTATGCTTTCCTTTGGAGGGGAAGTTCCAACGTTCGTTGCGAGTTGCTGGTTGGGGTGGCATCTAGTAGCCAAGTTCACAGCTAGGTGTCGTTGACGGTAGTACCTGGTAGCAACATTAGGAACTACTGCTTGAAATTGACCGTCTGCAGTCCTTACCTGAATTAAGACTACTACAGCCATTACAATTCACACCGTTTATCAGACAGATTCTACACTCACCCAAAGTACACGGGGTTAGATGACCGCGTTGTCGCAGCCCCTAAACTGAGGAACGAACCAGAGGTAGATTTCATTAGAAAGCTAACTATTGCAATGGGTACCATGTTTCGACTTCCGGAAAATTTCGACATATCTTCGCGTTTCACATCCCCCAGACCCCAAAACCACCGTCAGTTCAAAAGTTTATATATAATTAATGTATGTATATGTGTATATATATATGCATATCAGTTTCTTGTGGACACGATAACTGCCGTAATTTTGCACCAATCACTTTGAATATTTTACCGAATATGTACCTATAAAATCTCGGTCGAGTTCGTTACTGGGCTAAATCGGTCGAAGGGGGTGAAAATGGGGGGCTTTTTTTTTCGAAAAAGTGAAATATTGCTATAACTCTCTTAATATGTGAAATATCGAATCCGTTCAACGTTCATACTATGTGTCGGATAAAGCCCAAAAATTTATGTTAGAAGAGTTTTTTTTATAGCACCAACCATTGACCAAAGGGGTGGGAAAAAGTGGTTTTTTCGGGAAACATTAATCATATCTCTCTTAATAGGCACAATATCAAAACCGTACAAAAAGGACAATATTCCCATAATAATTACCTGAAACTTTTGTCTGAAAGAATTTTTGATATAACCCACCATTATGCCAAGGGATGAGAAAAATAATTTCGGAATTATAAGAAAATGCCAAGACTTATCAGTGGTTGCCATGGCAACACTACTAAATTGATGAGGGATGAGCCATCAGACGTTGCCAAGATAACGCACTTGCACGAGATCAGATTCAGATTTCCATCTAAGTGTGAAGCGGCTTCGGTGACGTAACTGGTAGCAAGCATGCTGAATGTCTATGCCCAAGGTCGCGAGTTCAAAGCCGGCCGAAGTCGTCGGATTTTCTAAGAGCGCTAAAAATCCCTCAGTATGCTTTCCTTTGGAGGGGAAGTTCCAACGTTCGTTGCGAGTCGCTGGCTGCGGTGGCATCTAGTAGCCAAGTTCACAGGTAGGTGTCGTTGACGGTAGTACCTGGTAGCAACATTAGGAACTACTGCTTGAAATTGACCGTCTGCAGTCCTTACCTGAATTACAGACTAATACAGCCATCCCTAAGTACACGGGGTTACATGACCGCGTTGTCGCAACCCCTAAACTGAGGAACCAACCAAAATCTCTGCGGGAGATATAATTTTGCGTGAAGAAGTAACAGACCGTTACATAGTTACACATCAGTGTCGAAACCTTGCATAAGGACAGTGTGACCACAAGTATGAAAATGGACCACAAATGACAAGAAGGTTACCGTTCCCATAAGACAATAAATTTTTTAAAATAAGCTTAAAATGACGAAAAACAAAGTTAATTAAGCTTCCATTATAAAATACCTTCTCGCAATAAATGAGGTCTGATCCTTCTACGAAAACCTGCATATTCTGCCTATTTTCGCCTATCCCCAAGTTTGTCCGGTGAAATCTACCTCCGCCTTCCGGCGTGCCGAGAGGACTTTTTTTTCCAGGAAGCCTGCCTGCATATTTAAGTGTGTTATTGTAAAATGTCAGGTACGGAGGAAATCTTGCAGGTTATTGCAGGATTGAAACAGCATTTTGATGCTGCTAACGAGCAGAATAAACTGGAAGCCAAGGCTTTCCAGGATAGCATAAACACTCGTTTAGATGCCAATCAGGAGGCAATTAATGCAACCCAGGTTGAAATAAACAACCGTTTAGATGCAAATCAGGTTGCAATGAATAATAACCAGATTGAATTAAACAATCGGTTAGATGCAAATAAAGTTGAGATGAATAATAACCAGATTGAATTAAACAATAAGTTAGGTCAAATGCAAGAGGTAATTAAGACCGAAGTAACAGATACTGTTGTAAGCATTGTATCGGAAATGCAGGTTAAAACTGATAAACGTTTCGAGGCTATAGAAGCCAAACTTGAGGGTAATTTACAAGCGTGTAAGCATGCTCAGGAGGAAAACAACAGTAGATTAGATGCGTTGTCTAACGATATTAAGGATATTCAAATCCAAAATGAGGCGAATCTCGAACGCCAAGCGAAACAATTCGCAGAGTTTACAAGAACGGTAGACCAGAGATTAGAGGAGAACGACTCCAAATGGGTCCAGAAATTGAAAAGCTATGCTAGAGCAATTAACGGTGACCTCAAGAAACAGGACCAGAATATATTAGGTCAATGCCAGGAAATAGGCGAAATTAAGGCTATCGCTCATGAAAATAAGGAGCTGGTAAGCAACGTGAAAAGTCAGATGGGCAAAGTTCATCAAGAACTGGACCAAGTTCAAAGTGACATTGTCATAGTTAACAAAAGGCAAGAGGAGAATAGAGGTGAGATCACCAAGGTCCGGAATGAATTGTCTAAAGTCAATGGACACATTCAAGTTGAAATTAAAGGGTTGAGAGAAGAACTCGAAATAAGAGAAGGCCAGAAAACAGAGGCAAGCGACAAGACCCTTGCTCAAATTAAAGAAGATGTAGAGGATGAAATATCCCATATCAAACAAAGTCTGAAAGAAGACAAGGTGAAAATCTTTCAAGTAGCCGAGGAAAACCGAGATAGGCTTACAAGAATAGAGAAAGAAGTCATTACTCGCCTAGAAAGAGCAGAGATGCGCCACAATCAAATGGAGACTAGGATAATAGCACAGGAGGAAACGCTTCTGAAAGGTCCTAAGTCAAGTGAAGGCAGCATGGAGGATATGAGGAAAACAAGGTGGGCAGACTTAGAAACCCAACCTATGAGCAGGAATGCTACAGGCCCAGGGGAAAGTCCTTATATGAGGCCAGGTGTACCAATTGCGGCATCGACGCCACATGAAAATGCGATGCACACCCAGGTGATAAACGTCATTAGGGCAAGCGAAGAAAAACCAAGGAAATTTTCAGGTAGCCACTGTAGTATGACACCAAAATATTGGTTAAAGGAAGTGACTGAATATCTAAATGATGCACGAATACCGCAGGAGCGTAGGCTACGTGCTATAGAGAAGTTAACAGAAGGGGAGTGCGCATTATGGTTTCGCAGCTTCCGTTACACTTTTGATACTGTTGAGGAGTTCCGTGAGGCATTCTTGAAGAGATATTGGGACTCCGCAACTCAACAGAATTTACGGTTGGATTTATATGCAAAGAAATACAGTACTAATAATCCAACAAAGTACGCAGAATTTTTCATATCGCAGATGTGTCGCTTTAAAGAGTTGGATCAAAAACCAAGCGAACTGGAGCTATGTATTGCTATCGCCAAACAGCTTCCATACGAGATCCAAAGGCTACTAATCTCGGCTAATGCGAAAACTGCTATGGATATGGAGACAGTTCTAAGGCAACTGGACCTCACCACAGCAAATACAATGCGTCAGAGTCGAACCGTGGAACAAGTCCACGTGACCAACACACAGACTGACCAACAGCAAGCTCCAAGGAACAACAAAGCTACGAGCACAGAAACATTAGATTCCTATGGACGGCAATGGGAACAGGAACCCAGAAGATGGCAGTCAAAGTTCAAAGGAAATGCTAATAGAGGAGGAAGAGGTCGAAGTTCGTGGAATAAGCAGAATAACAGGGGAAAACCGTACCATAACAATGGAGGTAATAATGGCCAAGAAGGCAATAATAGAAATTGGAGACCCCAAGAAAGAAGAAGTAACTTCGATGACGAGGTAGAAGAACGATATCATGCTTCTTTGCGACACCTCGAAGAAAGGGGAGATGAGCCCCAGAAACAACAAGTTCGATGGCAAGAAGTCATGCAGAACAGGACATCGCCAGACAGATATGGAGATGGAGCTAAGAGTTTGGAACTACAGCGCAGCGAACAGGAGAGAAGAAACTCCAAGGGGGCGGGCGCTGAAGAAAAAAAAAACGCCAAAATTAGAAGAGTTTGAGACTGATGGATGGAAGTCTATTAACATCATCAATTGGATAGCCAAACCAGAAGAACTGATTGAGGATACAGGAGGACCACAGGTCATGGTCAAGAGAGAATTGCCTATTATAATTGTAAGAGTGGCAGGATAAAAAGTCAGAAGTCTGCTAGACACAGGATCAACAGTGAGCCTCATGACACAAGCTCTATATAATGAAATAGCCCGGAGAGAGAACATTTTGAAAATACCGATCTCTAGTGTCAAGATAAAAGGGGTAATTCCAGACCGAACAATGATATGTAAATACCAGGTATTTCTAGATTTACAGATAGGAGGCTCTATTTTCTCACAGAGTTTTCTGTTAGTAAACAAATTGCCTTATAACCTACTTATTGGGGCAGAGTTTATAAGGGAATACAGAGTGATAATCGACCTAGCACAGGACAGGGTTATGTTCCATGTGAATGAAGAAGCTGAAGGCTTAGAGGTCGCACTCAATGAGATTGAACCAGGATCAAGTGAACAAGTATGGCATACATACAGAGATGTGGCTGAGGAGGGAGTGTTAGCTATTGAGCAGTTAGAAGAGGAGCTTAAAACACTAGCCACAGACTTGGAAAAAGATCTGGAACCCAAACTGGAAGAATATATTTCGGAAAAGCTAGAAGAAGCGAAAATTGGGCTAAAAGAGAAGGAAAATTTAAAGCAGTTATTACTGGAACAGAAGGAAGTCTTTGATTCGAGACCTGGTCGGATAAAGAACTTCACTTATGCTTTTCAAGTCAGTGATTGGACACCATTTAGGCAGAAACCCTACCCTATAGCTGAAAAGCATTATGCTAAAGTGAAAGAGGCAATTCAGGAGATGTTGGAGGCCGGTGTTATTGAGAAGACACCTACGCCTTATGTAAGTCCATTGGTAATTGTACCAAAGACAGACGGATCTGTCAGAGTCTGTCTGGACCTGAGACGCTTAAATTTGCGAGTTATTCCGGAGTTTGACCAAGTGCCACCTATTAAAGAAATCCTCAGGAAGTTTAAAGGGAAAACCATATTCACAAATTTGGATATCACATCCAGTTTCCATCATCTTGAATTAGAGAAGAAAACTAGTCTGTTGACAGGATTTATGTTTGATCAACATACATTCACATTTTTAAGGCTACCTTTTGGGTTGAAAACAGCTGGTTCAGCCCTGATAAGAGCGTTAGATCGCAATCTATCAGATGAGGTTAAAGAGAGTACCATCAGATATGTAGACGACATTCTACTCACATCAGAATCTCTGGAGGAGCACATGAGAGACCTGAAGAAGTTGCTAGATGACCTTCGAGAAGCTAACTTTAAGGTTAATATCAAGAAATCGCACTTCTGTCAGAGGGAAGTAAAATTCCTAGGGCATGTTATTGATGCAAATGGAGTGAAGCCTAACCCAGATAAATTGGAGGTAATTCGAAATTTCTCTCGACCCACGAAAGTAAAGCACGTCCGACAGTATTTGGGAGTAATTGGATTCTTTTCGAACCACTGCCCAAACTATACTGCGACAGTAGCACCTCTGCAGGACCTATTGAAGAAAGGCGGCAGATGGAATTGGACGGAGCAATGTCAGGAAGCATTCGTGAGGTCAAAACAAATGCTTTTGGAATATGTGAAGCTGGGATACCCGGATTATACCCAGAAGTTCATCATACAGACGGATGCATCACTTATTGGGATTGGAGCGATGCTATTCCAGGAAGATGTTGACCAGCCTGAGAAGAAAATTTTTATCGCCTTTATAAGCAGGAGACTGAAAGCCCATGAGAAAAACTACACGATCACAGAGATAGAGTTGCTCGCAATTTTGTACGCGTTGCAATCTTGGCACAAACTCGTGTATGGCTTCCGAATAGTTCTCAGAACAGACCATAAAGCTTTAATATTTTTGTTAAAGACAGATTTGTCTAGCCAGAGATTGACAAGATGGTCCCTGTATATCCAGCAATTTAATGTGGAAATAGAATACTGTCCAGGGAAAGAGAATGTAATACCGGACATATTAAGTCGTTACCCTAGAGAAGAGGAAGCGCTAGCGGTCCAGATTGAGAATCGAGATCAGAAGACGTTGGATGACTTAAGGAACCTTACCAACCTACAACGCGAAGACCCATGGTTGAAGATGATGATCGATTACTTTGAGGGACGCTTAGCAAGGGGAACTGCGGTATACAGAGAGGCGGAGGCATTGGCAACAGAGTATGTATGGTATAATCAGATATTACACAAGTGGGACGATGTAGATCATACACGTCAAAGGATTGTAATTCCTGCATCTTTGCAGAGAAGATTGGTATGGCTAGCCCACAGAGCATTTGGACATCCGGGGATAGATAAACTCTGTGCTCTGTTGAAGGAAGCATTTACTTGGCCAAAATTGAGAGAAACGGTGAGAAATACTATTAGGACATGTGATCTATGCCAAAGGGTTAAGCCAAATCCCTTTTTAATGAGGCAACGACCTATCCCGTTGTTACCGGAGAAGCCAAGGCAGCTATTGAGTATAGACAACTTTGGACCATTGCCTAGAGCACGTAGAGGCAATAGACACATTTTTGTAGCCATGGATGTATTTTCGAAAATGGTGGTGTTGTGCCCCATACAAAAGACAAGTTCAAAACAGGTCTTGAAGCGCCTGAAAGAGAGAGTTATTCCGATTCTTGGGAAGCCGGATAACATTCTCTCGGACCACGGAAGTTGCTTTACAAGTGCAGAATTTCGTCGAGAACTGGAAACTCTAGGAATTAGGCAGATTTTATCTACCATTCGCCATCCTGAGGCAAGTCCAGTTGAAAGAGTAATGAGAGAGATCCAGAAATACATGAAGATCTACTGCTCTGAGGAGAATTGGCGTTGGATAGAATTTCTAGAAGTCATTGAATACTGTATAAATAATACTGTACATGAGGCGACAGGTCAGGTTCCCGTGACTCTACATCTGGATCAAAGACCAGAGAGACCGTGGACTGGTGTTATTCCATTGCCAGTAGACGCACAGCCAGGTAGAGAATTGAGGATCCAACGAACCTTTGAATATCTCAAAGCACAGGCGGAGAGACGTCAGAGAAGAAATCGTGCGAAGAGGTATCATAGACCGCTTCTCGTGGGAGAGAAAGTTTTAATAAAGAAACCCGCCAGTTCAGATCCAGAGGCACGCAAGTATAAAAAGTTCAATTTTTCTTATCACGGCCCGTTCGAGGTGATAAGAGACCTCCAGAACAATGCATACAGGGTAAGGCATCTAGAAAATGGAAACGAGGTCGTTATGAACGTAGCCAACTTAAAAGTTTATTACTCGCCAGAAGAATTCGACGAACAAGAAGAAGTATTAGTAACGCACACCCAAATCAACGGGGAGAGCGAAGTCAGCCAAGCAGTCAGACCTGAAAGTTGGAACGGCAAGACGGGACGAGAAGCAGACAGTTTACCCAGTGTAAGCGAAGAGAAAAAGGAATGCCAGTGTCTGCGAGAATTCTAAGAAATGGTCAGAGTGGCGAGAGAGGTTGAGGCCATAAACGCGACCCTCCGCATGGAGAATGAACAGCTTAGGAAGAAGGCCGAGTGTGGAAGGGGGAACAGTACTAACCTACTCGCAGTCAGACGAGGTGAAGGACCCCGGATGTAAATACCGACAGTGGTAGACAGTCAGCTGGTTACTTATAGAAAGCCACTTGCAATTGACTTTTATAAGTTTCGCAAGGGGAATATGAACCCGAGGAGGTTATGCTGACTGGAATTGAACGTGGTTCTCAGAGACTGTGATCTCAGTATAAAGGTTCCACCAGGGAACGAACCAGAGATCTGTGGAGGCAGTTTCATGGTAAAAACCCCTCGAAAGAAGTGTATATTTAATCACTGGTGTGATTTTGGTGCAATGACATTATTTATTAAAATAATGCAGGGAATAATGAGCAGATTACAGCATTATTAGACTACTTGGTGTAGGCTATACGAGGCTTGAAGCACGGAGAGGACAGAGTTGACATTTTACAAATTAGCCCAGAATTGTGGGTGGGGCCCAGTGGAGCCATGTCCATCTCTGTGACCCCATTCTGTCGTCTGGAGCAGGGTGGAGGCCTGAATAATGACCCAGTTATTCCCCGACGGAGAATAGATTTGAGGAGTGGGAGGAGAGATGCCCAGGAAAATCATTGATTACTCGTGATTGGAGCAACGAATTGAGATGAGAGTTGCCCACAGATGAATCTTTTGGCAGGAGGCTAATTTTAGAGCCTTTTACCTGCGAATTGGGGCATATTTAACGAAGTGCGGAAGGACTGTAAAGCTACCATTGTGCGCGGATAGATTTGAGAATGTTGCCGGGGAATACCCGTAAGATAGCGTCCCACGCTATGGAGAAAGGAATTAATATTAATTAATTGGACGAGCGATTCCTTTGCACGCAGATAGTTTTGGAATCTGTGAAGAGAGAGGAACCCAATGATCATGGTTTGGAGACCAGATTCACGCTGTGAGAGGGGCCAAGATTACGCGGGAAGATTTCGCCCTAATTTCCGTGGGAATACGATATAAGGGGGTAGACCCTTGGAGGAGCACTCCGTTGAAGCTCAGTCTACGCGCAGTTCACGTGCAGTGTGCACCCAGTTACAGCCAGTTACAGCCCAAGTTGCAGTCTTACGCAGTCTTCACGACGTTAGAAGTTACCCAGTTGTAGCTCAGTTGCAGTAAGTTGCAATCAGTATGCAGTCAGTATGCAGCAGTACGAGACAGTATGTAAGCGGTATACAGCAGTCTTCAAGTAAGGTACGAGCAGTCTTCAAGTGAATCTTCAGTCAGGTACAGCCACTTTGAAGCAAGTTCGTCAAGGCAGAACGCATGGCGGTTCTACTCATAATAGACGCCGAACAAAGACTGGTACATGTTAATGAAGCATTTAATAAGCTTGTATGAATAATAGTCGTGCTATAGGCATAATCAGCAGTACGAACTATGCCGTGTTCAGTTACGAAGCACCGTGTGGGCTAATGGCAGAACTATTGTAAATAATTATTTGTGTAAAGTATTGGACAGTGTTGAGCGCAATGTGTAAAGTATTGACTAATCGTATATGTGTAATTACGATGGAATGCGCTAAATGAAGCTCTATGACGTGTTTGGTAATGTCATGAGAGTACCAGATGATAAAACTCAGGACGGGAGCTAGCATATTTATGCAGCGCAGGACGCTTACCGTAGGAGTAAGAATATAAAAACTGTTGGTGAATTCCGAAAGCAGGTAAACCAGACGTTCAATCAGGAATTGATAGGAGCACGGGAGATGCTGTCGACACCTGCAATTTCGATCTTTGCTAGGGAATTTCAGCATTGAAAAGTGTATAAAGTGACGTGTGTTAAGTGTACAACATATGTAAAATATCCTTTAAAATAGTGATTAGATAAGTGTTTCACATGTGTGGGAGCAATAGCTTCCTGAGAGTTATGCAACGTGTCGTGTTGTTGATGAAAATTATGTGTTATAAAATGTGTGTTTGCAAGATGAATATGTCGCGTTAAACCTGCTAATGGCGGGCGACATGGAGAAATATGATTGGTTGGAGCCACCATAGACGCCAATAGAAATGTAAGTACCCCACAAGTTATGATTATGTAGAAATATGGGCCACTGCATGTTGTGATTCCGTAAAGATGCCAGTAAAAATCAGTTTAGGAGGCAGATCCTCCATGTTTAATCATTATTGTGTTGATTTTTATAGAGTTGAGATGTTAATTTGCATCATTAAGTGGAGTAATTATTCCCACTATGAATTAAGAATGGCAATCAGTTATGTAAATGCAACGAACGCGATTGTTCGGATTTTAAGACGTTTAGCTATGTCGGATTTTGGGCAAAGTTATATAAGAATAATAAAGTAATGATTTTGGTCATTTATGTCAGTGAGATTAATGGTAATAATAATAATGAATATTAAAAGTATGAATGAACACATCAGGAAACAAATAAATGTTGTAAGCTAGAGATTTACGCTAATTGCAAGACTTATCAATCTAAGCAGTAAGATGTTACAGTAAGATTACATTACAGTAATTAAGGAAAGAAGTTTTATACCAGAATATTGCATATATTCAGTAATGATGCCAGGCATGAAAGAGCTTTTAGTGAATTGAATTTGCAGCTTATATGAGAAGCTTATAGAGTAAATTGTTAGATTTCTCTTAATAATATAGGTCGGAGGTCGTAGCATTGAGTTAGGGGCCAGATGGTCTATTCTACGTATGAAATCTCCTATGTCATGGGCATAAGTGGAGATATAATTTTATGCCAGAGTTGTAGTGTGTACCCTAGCTCTGAGGAAGGATATGAAAGTGTTCCGGGTTGGGATCCTGTGATAGAGACGAGGAGAACGAGGACACCTCGAAACTCTATGGTCTCCCGAGAACTTATTTGATGAGTTATTCCGCTTGTGGTAGCGAAACTCATGGCGACAGCTGCAGTGAGCGCCTATATTTTACTTGAGACATCGGTCACCCGTTAGACTAATGCATTACGAACCCCGAACCTTCATGTTGAATGGACCCGTGTGAGGCCTGTAATTATTATATCCTCTGTGTAGGAGTAATTAAAAAAAGCTCATTCAATACCTGTTTGCATAATAGTCAATTAAGATCCTTTGGGATGTGTGTGTCGGTCAGACGACAGTATTTGTCTTGTAAATCTTTACTGCTTAGAAAGGAAAGCATTCAAAACCTTTAAGGAGGGTCGAGGTAATTGGTGGAACACCTATCCCACTTTCTATTGTGTGCCGACTCCTCTAGCCGAGGGTCTGCAGTCTAAACTCGAACCGTCAAGGCGAGTTGAAAGGAAAAGATTTTAGACCCTGGTAAATGACATATAATGAAAGATTGTTATGTTGAGTAATGTAGTCATGTGGTTTAGGAACACATGGATAATTATAGATTATCCTGATGGTTCATTATTTTAGCTATCTGACGAATAGTTAGATGATGTATTTGTATTGTCACTGAAACCAAGTTTTGAAGTTAGTTACCAGATGCCAATCGC
This sequence comes from Meconema thalassinum, assembly GCA_946902985.2. Lineage (NCBI taxonomy): Eukaryota > Metazoa > Arthropoda > Insecta > Orthoptera > Tettigoniidae > Meconema > Meconema thalassinum. The sequence goes on from OX336391.1 coordinate 225,644,061, forward strand.
CACGAGAGCAAGGTAATCTATTATACCATCCGACACAAGCTATAACGTAACGTTTTATTTAGGAATCACATACAGCATGCAGTGGAACCATATAAATAGAGGAAGTGGAGGGGTAGCTTACATAATTATGGAGTTGCACGTTGATTGCGGTGCAACGTCCGAATAGGTAATGCATGAAGGCATTTGTTTGGTGAGAAGGGAAAAATCAAAACACGCACGGCACACATAATTGTTAAAACCAAGAGGTTTAAGGAATAATTAATTTGTGATATTAAAGAAGTCACATTGTATGACTGTTATGTTAATGTACAGTTTGTATTGAAGTCGTAGGTGCATCAGCGCACTAGAATATCTTTATGTAGTTCACATAAGGGTACAGCTTTATGGTTTAATATGATTTTATTATGATTTCATTTTTGTTTGTTTGTGGATTGTGGAAGGAAATCTTTTGTTTGCTTTGTTTCTTTATGGTTTTGGGATTGTTTTTGTGTTTGAAGCCATGATTTTTATTTACCGAATTAAAGCTTTAGAATAGAGTTGTGCCTTGTTATTGTAGAGTTGTTACCTTATAGCCTCAAATCCAAAATATGCACTGCTCATTTGGGGGAACGGCACGCGCCTGAGACCTGATGCTAGCTGGAGGCATCTGCATATTTACCATCGAGATTACTCACATGGGTACAGTTAGTAGGACACATACTAAGACACCCAGGAATAGCAAGCTTAGTTATGGAAGGAAGGGTCGAGAACAAGATCTGTAGGGGTAGACCAAGGTTAGAATATGTTAAACAGATTGCCTCGGATATAGGGTAGTTTTTTTTTTTTTTAGCGTATGGCTTTTAGTGCCGGGAGTGTCCGAGGACATGTTCGGCTCGCCAGTTTTGTAACTGCTTCGCGACGGACACCCAATGGGTGAGCTACAAGTACCGTTGCGGAGGGAAGGAGGGAAGTTGGAATGTAAGGACGAGGAGTTGGAAGGTAGCGGCTGTGGCCTATAGTTAGGGACCAACCCCGGCATTTGCCTGGAAGGAAGATGGGAAACCACAGAAGACCATCTTCAAGGTTGCCGGCGGGGGGATTCGAACCTCCTCGCCTCCCGGATGTGAGCGACTGCCATCAGTCATGCCGTAACCACCACGGCTAACTCACCCGGTATGTAGGGTGTGGAAGCTATGTAGAGATGAAACGATTAGCTCAGGACAGAGAGGCATGGATAGCTGCATCAAACCAGTCAAAGGACTGAAGACTCAAACAACAACATACAAGCTGAAAAGTGATGGAAGTATTTGAATTTTCTGGCAGGTAGGAGATTTCTCAATCAACTAGAGCTAGGAATACGAATTGTCTTGATGTATACTTTAAAAAATACGGACTAAAAATTGAAATATACTACTTCGCTCCTCTAATACAACAACTCTCTTCATGTGGTGGGGTCAAGGCTGTGGAATACCCTTCCAGCCAGTGTCAGGGGCACCACCTCACTATCTAAATTCAAGGCTGGGGCAGCCTGCTGAACACTGCTGACCGACAACAAGTGTGACTGGATGAGTGATTGAAAGTGTGAAAGTCATTATCAATGTCTATTATTATTGTTTAATTTTGTCGCATAATATGTTTATTGTATTGTATTAATGTGGTTTAGTGTAAGAGAGGGCCAAGAGCCCTAACTGCGCCACCAGTAAAGGCAATAATAATAATAATAATAATAATAATAATAATAATAATAATAATAATAATAATAATAATAATAATAATAAGAAGAAGAATAAAATGGAACAAAACTGTAATTAGGTATTTTTACGTAGGCTACTCGCATATCATTCAGGTTCTTTTCGGTTCCACAGAATTCATGAATATGGTTCTTTTGAGTGTGATTCGGTAAACTATTAATGTATTTTTATATTTAGAAGTAAGGGAAAAAATAGGCAAAAACCTAAGAATCCGGTCGCTACTGATAACCTGCGTCATTGTAATGGCTGTAAAAGGAGTAAGACGCTAACCATTATTGAACATGAAGCATCGGAGAGACATAATTTGATGCTATCTTCAACAAGTAGTGGCGTGAATATCTTCTTTTAGTTGTTTTATTTGAGTGGTTTGTGCATCTTGGTTATTTAGCCCCGTGTACTTAGGCGAGTGTAGAAATTTGTCTGATAACCTGTGTTGTTGTGATGGCTGTATTAATTGAGTGTTATTGTTATTCAGGTGAGGATTGTGAAGGAGGTGGCCGTGGCCTTAAGTTAGGGACCATACCGGAAAAGAAGTGAGAAACCACGGAAAACCACATAGCCGAGATGCGAACCCGCAGTATACTAGTTTATCCTCACAAGGCTAAACGTATCCCGTTCCACCCCTCAGGCGTGAATTAAATTAAATTATTGGCAGAGCCAGGAATCGAACCCCCAGCATCGGGGTTGGTACAGCGCTAGCGATACCGCACCACGAGGTGTGAATGTTCCCTTGGAGATTCGTCAAACCTCCTCGACGTGCTGTGACTATAGAGGTCGGTGTGTTATGTCGATATTACAATATGTATGAGGCACAGTGACCTTGGAGACCTTGGGGTCTTCTTTCAGTAGCGCTCCATGAATATTAATGTCCAACATGATTAATAGCACGATCCAAGACAACAGGTGTATACATAGTTCAACACAAGCCTCTTATCAGAACCGAGCACACCAGATGTTATCAACACCAATGTTCACCAAGAGCTCATAATTTGTAGGACGTGGGTTGGCGACTACGGGACTCCAGCTCCACTTATCTCTGTCGGGTTCCACCATTCATCTTTCCTGTTAGCTTGCCACGGTGGATGAGAGGTTATCGTGACGGACTACCAACCCAAGCGTGCAGGTTCGCTCCTGGCCATGGTAAATGATTTTTGAAAGGTGAAAAAATCACGACACGCATGTCATACGTCATTGGCATGTTAAATAACCCATTTGAATTCAGTAGATCGTGTTCATAATGGCAAAATTAATCTCGGGATTTTCCGCCAACACAAAAGTTCCTCCTTTCTCTACTAGAAAGCGCTGTAGTGTCAAGGAGCTAAAATATCTAATCTGCTTGACTTTCATATCGCTCCAAGGAACTACAAAAATCGAAATGCAAACTGCCCTTTATGCGACTAATAACAAAGCTTGCACCCGGCACCTGAGGCTATACGATATAATTATTAATATGATTATCTTTCCTATTGACCTTACTTGCTCAACACTTGCCCTCTTCCAATACAGACAGTATTAAGGTATCCGAGGACTAAAGTGTCTTTCATTTTACTACCGCAATTGACTATTTATCTTTACAAATAATCTCATATTTCGAAGATTGAACTTGGGAGATGGCGGCTCTGAAGGTTTCATGCCCTGAGGCCGTTTATTTTATCGTTTCTAGTGACTTAAGGGCAGATGATGATGATTCTTTTAGTAGTCATATAGCCCCGTGTACTTGAATGTGTGTAGAATTTGTCTGATAACTTGTGTCACTGTGTTGTCTGCACAGATGTGAATATTTATAATTGAGGTAGGATTAGGGTAGGAGGCAGCCGTGGCCTTACCTTAGGTACAATTCCGGCATTTGCCTCAAGTAGAAGTGAGAAACTGCGGAACATCACTTCAAGGATGGCTGAAGTAGGAATGGAACCCACCTCTTCTCAGTTTTGCCTCACTCGACTAAGTGTGCCCCGTTCCAGCCCTCAGACCAGAATTAAATTTCTTGGCAGAGCCGGAAATCAAACCCGGGCCTCCGCGGTGACAGCCACGATTGCTAGCCAGTACGCAACGAAGCGGACATCACAATAAAGAATATATAATGGTTATACGTATAGGATCTATCACTTAAAGGAGAGACTACCCCGTGATGTAGCGGCTGGCATTTTTGGCTGTCGCCCTGAAGGTCAGGGTTGGATCCCCGGCTCTTCAAAATATGGTGTCGCAAAACTCATAAATTAATCAACAATAACAGCATATCTCTGAACGATGGCAATCCAGTCAAGTCGTGAACTTAACGACGCTGGTAAGCACCATAAGGATTTACGTTGTGCTTGGGAATAACCTTTACTTTATTAAAACACGGTCGAAAGTGTTACATATTATTAAATGCCCTGATAATTGGCGTGTTCAGAGCACAAGTGGATCAAGCCCATTCAGGGATGATTAGAGATATTCACCCGTTAAGTTGGCGGGCATCTATAAATTCCACGCAACATGCGATAATTCGGTTTCACGATATAATGAAACTCAGTGACGTGAACTTAATTATATATCATTAGCTTTCCTTATTGACGATTTAATATAAATGAATACGAATTGGAATTTAATATTTTTTTATACCTTACTCAATAATTAAATTAATAGACTATTCATTAACCAATTTCTTCAGCGATGTTGTTATAGAGAAACTATCTTTGTTGTTAATATTTCACATGGTTTTTCTCAAGATCCCTAAATACAGGGTGGTTATAATTAAAATTGCGCTACTTGCGAGGGGTTGGTTGGTTCCTTAGTTTAGGGGCTGCGACAATGCGGTCATGTAGCCCCGTGTACTTTGGGTGTTTGTAGAATCTGTATGACAACCGATGTTAATTGTGATGGCTGTATTAGTGTGTGTTATCTGTGATTCAGGTAGAAGGACTGCAAACGATAAATTTTTTCAAGTAGTTACTACTTTTGCTACCAAATGCCATCGCAGTCAACACCTGACGGCGAACGTTGGAAATAATATAGCGTTATCAAACGAACATACATATTTTAGCTTCCACAAGTGTAGTTAGTGGAAGGTTCTTTTTCATGCCATGAATCTATGACATGGCACCGCCGGCTTTACTTCCCCTCCAAAGGAAGATATACTGAGGGATTTTTAACGCTCTTAAAAAATCCGACGACGTCGGCCGGGTTTGAATCCATGATCTTGGGCATAGAAACTCAGATTGCTACCAACTACGCCACCGAAGTCACTTACTTGCGAGGGCCTCCTGGACAAACGAGTGATCGTAGAACAATGAAACGGTGTGGAAACCTTCGGCAGGACATGCGGAAGAGACATAAGAAATAAACCATTGAAAGGAACACATGTTAATTTCCACTTGAGCGGGTAACAGGTGTTAATGGCGTAGTAAGATGACAGTCTAAGTTACAAACGATGCTCAATGTGACGACCATCTACATTCACGATAGGCTGGAACATGCATCCCCGGCCGATCGTTCCCCACTGCCTGGCCACCGAGATCCCCAGATTTCAAACCGTTTGATTTCTGGCTGTGGGGTTACCTCATGGACAGTGTGTACACTGACGCATGTTGGCGTTTGAAGGTGTGCATCGTGAGCGAGGTAGCCAACATCCCACCTGAGATGCTGCGGGCAGAGATGGAGCACTCGCTAGTGCGGTTCCAGGCTGTTGTGGATGCAGATGGACGTCACATTGAACATCGTTTGTAACCTAGACTGTCATCTTAGTACGCCATTAACACCTGTTACCCGCTCAAGTGGAAATTAATATGTGTTCCTTTCAATGGTTTATTTCTTAAGTCACTTCCGCATGTCCTGCCGAAGGTTTCCACACCGTTTCATTGTCCTAAGATCACTCGTTTGTCCAGGGGAGCCCTCGCGAGTAGCGCAAGTTTAATTATAACCACCATGTAGGTTACACATTTAGACTAATTTATTGGATGAGACAATAGCAACTATCTATACATATGTCATTTTTGCAAAATTGTTTTTATTAACATGAAAGTAAAGCCTACATTTGTTACAAATCTGTTTTAACTGTTATAAGTTTTTTCATAAAATAAAACAAGTAAAATATTAACTCCAAAGGTTTGCTCGTAATTACTTTAGTTTATTTATAATACACCACTGAAGATGGCCATAATATGGCCGAAACTGGTACATTATAAATCAAAGAAGCAGACAGAGACAGAGAAAGAGAGAGAGAGAGAGAGAGAGAGAGAGAGAGAGAGAGAGAGAGAGAGAGAGAAATTCTACACATACACAAGTACACGAGCCTAATTGACTACAATGTCCAATCCCCTCAAATGAAACAGCAACAACAACCGACATTCTACTCAGTGCACAAACAATCTCTACCTCTTCTTGCTGATAGCACAATAGACAGAGGGTATCCTGAGCAAACAACTCCACTCAGTATCTCGAATTAATTTTGCAAAATGGACTTGATCCACTTGTGTTCTGAACTCGCCAATTACCAGGCTTACGCCTACGTTACAGCTCCCTTATCGCTCAGCAATGCGTGGGCTATATCATTTGTCTAATAGAAGTATGGCAATTATAATTATTGCTGTTGTTCTGTGAAATTACAAAACGGTGCATATATCAAACAATTACTCAGGATTAACAGACCATAGAATATAAAATATATTAATAAGTACGGTATAAAATAACCCTTCCTTTGTACGCTTGCAATGTATGCATAGTTACTCACGTAATACAGTACAATGCTGAAGAGAATATTTGTCTGCAATGATCATTGGACTGCGCACAACAGCTTACCTGGAACAAAGGAAAATTTGATTGGCTAAAAGTGTCCTAATAGTTATAGTTCGACGATCAACGCGTCCTCAGCTGGCGTGAACGGAATTGGCATGCGATTGATCCTAACCCCTTTCAAGTGTTTCTCACCCAGCAGAGGAGCATCTTTATGAGGTTTATGAACTTTAAATGATAGTCGAATATAAGTTTCTATTCTCGAAGACAAATAGTTACAACAATGCTGCCAATAGACTATAGTCTACGTCTTAACTTCTGTTATACGGTAATATAATCACCAAGCGCCGTTTTTTAGGGTTTAACAAGTTACAAATTAGGTTCTATCAATATATTAGGATTTTATAGGATCTTATATGTTTAATTCAGGAGTTTATAGGATTTTTGGAGTACATATTTGTATGAATCACTGGGCATTCCATGTTATTAATTGTTGGAACTCCCTGTAATGACAGATGCAATAATATATACTCAATAGCGCTATTAAATGTTTGCCTCAAATTCTAACCTATTGTTGCGGCATGTAGCCTACTGTAAATATCACACGTTTCAGAAATTTCATATGCCTCTGACAATAGCCTGATTTAGTAAAATATAAATAGGGCTAAGATTTTAATGCCTTATAAAACATTGAATAATCTACAGTTAATAATGCAGTTATGACCTAAAATTCTCCAAAATCTGTCCTGTAAAATGTATAAAATGTCCTTAAAATTGCACAGATGAAACCGGCCGTAGTCGCTATGCGCGCTGAGGCACAAGACCACGAGTTCAGTTTGCTCCGGACTCAGAAGACAAATGGATTCGAACCCTAGCGATGGCCGCCCTTAAAATGGGTTTCCACAGTTTCCCATTTTCAGATCTACTTAAATGCCAGGACCAAACTTTCTAATAGACCACGGCCGCGTCCTTTCAACTCCTCGTCAAGTTCCATTCATCTCCTCTCACAAGTTTGGCGTCAGGAAGGGCATCCGCATATAAATTAATAGCATCCTATCCCCAATCCCACTGAAATAAGAGCAATAAGGGGTGGATATACATACCCTTGAAAACATATAAAGATACAGTCAGTCTGAGAGACTAGACTTTATATTATTTCAAATGACGCATGCTACAATGCTACACATGTTAGGAAGGCAAGTCAATGTCGGATAGCGACCACCAGATAGCAGCATTAAGCAGGGCAGTTAAGCTAGAGAAACCTGTGTCCGCCCATGTCGCTAGAAAAGGGGATTTTTCAAAGTCCAACTTCACTCGAAGCCCCAGGACTCTTTCAACAGACTCCATTACCCATTAACTTAGGCTTTCCGCGTGCGGAACGGAGAGCGGGAGGTGCACTCTGCTGCATGACGTCACGCATTCGCCGTCTCCGTATCGCATAACGCCAGACCCCAGGAGTAAACTCAGACTCGGTGCATATACACTGAACAACATGATGACGTCATACACGCCGTAACCGTAACGCATAACGGTAGACCAACCAATAACGATGAAGTCGACAATATCATTTGAAATGATAAAAAAAAAGGAAAATACACCCAAGAAGTACTTCAAATGCATATAAAATGCAATAAACCCCGAAAGGAATTGAGAAATGCATACAAATGTAATAAAAACACCTAAAAATGCTCTATCCCATAAAATTAGAGAAAAAATGCAAAACAAATGCCCGAATTATTATGCTTAGTTCAGCACCTCATACTCTGAAAAACATTAATGTAGCCTACATCTCTTTAATAAATTGGGCTTACTAAAAAAAAAAAAAAAAGATGCAAAGTCATCGAAATCCTAGCCCTACCCCTTACAGTGCCACGGGGCCGATCTATTGGCCATATTTTTTTTTGCCTATTTTCATTTATGAGAAAAATAGTCTTATGAGATCACCCTTTGTCCGTGTGTGTGTGTGTGTGTGCGTATGTGGGTGTGCCCCAAATAATATCTAAACGGCTGAAGTGATTTCAATGAAACTCGGTAAGGACATAGTACTATTTTGGACGACCTCGACAGTGTCCTTCAAATTTTATTACGTTGCAACAATCCAACATGGCGGCCGTGCGAATTATTTCACCGGCATTCTATATCTCCGAAACTATTACTGATATCACCCTGAAATGTTGTACGGTGATAAAGGGCACCACTAGAAGTTCACCTATGATACTTTCAAAAACTTGTTAACTACAAAACGAACATGGTGGCCAAGCGAAGTTGAAAGATTTGAATAGAGTTTCCTCGCGATTTAACAATCCGAACGCAGTGAAACTTGGGACAGCAAATGTCTAAAAACATTGTAATGTACTGACATCTAATTTTGTTCAATTGTTTACATAACCTCAAAATGGTGGCTGTGAGGAATTTTAAAATTAAGTTTTATATCTTGTGACCTAATCATGCGATCGAAGTCAACGTTTGAGCAATAAACCTACGCAATAATCGACATCTAATAATATGGCCTACATATATAAAAATCCAATATGGTGAGCATCCGAAATATTTAGACGGTTATCAATATCTATCAATTTATGATGGCAATCAAACTGAAATTTTGTATGTTGATAAAGGCTATGAATATAAGTTTACCTATGGGACTTTCAATAACCTGGTGAGCACAAATCCAAAATGGCGGCGACTTGAAAGGCACATATTAGATATTAAATTGATATTTTTCACGATTTAACCATCCGAGCGTAGTGAAACTTCGTACGTCAAATGCTTATACACATTTTTTTAATCAAGTGGCTTTTACTTTTTTCAATTGTTTTCATAACCACAAGATGGAAGCTGTACGAAATTTTAAAATCTCGTTTTTATATCTTGTGTCCTAATCAAACGATTGAAGTTTGAATAAAACACCTACATACATAAAAATCCAACATGGCGACCATCCGAAATATTCAGACGGATCCCAATATTCACCAATCTATTACAGCTATCAAACTGAAATTTTGTGTGTCGATGGAGGCAATTAACATGTGTAGGATATATGAAAATTGGCTTCGATTCCTCACGGAACTATTTGTTCTGAATTTGTTTAGTGTTATTTCTAGTCACGCAACACTTGTAAACAAGACAACGCGGGAACCATTTAGTCTCAGAATACATCGATAAGTTTAAGTTCCGTGAATAACTGGATTTATAATAAGCATTCTTTCAAAGGCTGCCGTCAGCTGGCTTCCCATCTTTTGAAGTCGTGTATGTTTATGTTATGTTCATGCTTGGAGCTAATTAAGATACGTGGTGATAAATATGGCTAGCTCATTCAACGATGGGGATACGAATGAGGTTTTAGCGCTGAGTGAACTGTGTGAGAGTACATTTTCTACTGATGACGACTTTGATTTTGCTGTTAACAGTCCACCTACTGCCGCAGTGGTGTATACGGATATCTTTGTAGAAATTGATCGTACTCGAAACCTATTTGATATAATTACTCTATAGTCTACTTGGGTTAATACCGGTATGTATTAACATGTATATCACAAAAGATCCTATTTAGATTCAGGGGCGTATATAAGGGGGGGGGGTGCTGAGGGGGCTCCAGCCCCCCTCCCTGAAAAAGCCAATAAAATTAAGTGTTGCTTTGGTAGGAGCATAAAATAATTGTAAATTTGGTTGTACCTTAATCTTAATTTATTGGCTAAATTATAAACAATATTAATATTGAAATTATACTAACTCGTCGTGTAGTGGCTAGCATTCTTGGCTGCCGCCCCGGAGGTCTGAATTCGATTCCCGGCTCTGTCAAGAAATTTTAATTCTAGTATGAGGGCTGGAACAGGGTACACTCATCCTTGTGAGGCAAAACTGTGAATTCCAGAGTACGGTACTTTTGAGAAATAAATTATCAACTTGTAAACAAAAAACAAAAAAAAAAAAACAACAACAAAAAACTGTTTACCTTTTTGCTTAGTAAATTGACAAATATTCATACTCCATAGGCCATCATAGAACATTCATTAAGTATAACATTTTATTTGTGTGTTGTGTTCTATTTTACAACTTTCTTGTATTGCCAGTAATAATTGTAGGCTATATAAACTTTGAATCATATCTAAAATAATTACGCAAAGTTATATGCTCTAATATATTGGTTGATATATCTGGGTATTTTGCTATGACAAGCTCCTGAGAATACTCACAATTTTCCAGGATAGTCAGCCACCCCCCTCCCTCCGAAAAAATTGTATATACGCCCCTGTTTAGATTGTATAGACTGTCAAATGTATATTAAAATTTCCAATTAATTAATTTTTAACAGAAATATTTTTAAAGATTGTTCTATATTACACCAATAAGCAAAATATTATTTATTTTGCATCTAGTACGTTATCAATGTGCTTACCTGCTACAGGAATAAATAACAACATTCTATTCTGAAAAATGTAGGTAAGAGGTAATTTTTATCAAACACTTGTAATTTCACTAAATTGGGTTGGCAATTTTAACATAACAACTCATAACATGCTTGGCATCAAAATGACTAGTAATAAACTAAAGGTGGACCTTTTAATTTCAGTTTATTGTAAGTACTATGCCGGAATATTACGCAAGATTTCATTAGATCATAATTATTTAATAGTTTCCTTATTCGAACGGCCTCCTTTCGCTTTAAAAATATCATCAACCGTGTCCAACTCCGGTCAACCGGGTGTTGTCAACTACTATAGCCTCTTTCACTCCTGTCTATTCTTCCTCTTCTCCTGCTTCATTACGACTGCCACATCCAGTCCAATGCCTCATATGTCTTTTCGGATTGGGTCCATCCATCTCTTCTTTGATCTTCCAAACAATCTTATACTGCCAATGTTTCTCACTATCTGCGGCTTCTGTGACGTAGTCGGTAGCATGCTGAACTGCTATGCCCGGCCGAAGTCGTCGTATTTTTTAAGAGTGTTAAAATCCTTCAGTATGCCTTGCTTCGGAGGGGAAGTAAAGCCAGCGGGTCCATGTCGTAGATTTATAGCATAATAAAGAACCTATCACTACAATTGGTTGTATTTAGCTAACTCCAACTATTTAGATTTTCACAGACCTTTCTAATGTTTTTGAACATTGCTTAATTTGAAACTGCTATTGTATAGAGGTGACCATTTAAAAAATAACAAGTAGATCCATGAAGAACTATACAGCCTATTTTTATATATCTTACATATGTTAATTGCCTCCATCTACATACAAAACTTCAGTTTGATTGCTGTAATAGATTCGTAGATATTGAGAACCGACTAAATATTTCGGATGGTCTCCATGTTGGATTTTATATATGTAGGTCCTTGAGTTATGTACTGTTACATGAAGATTATTGTGTACGTGTAGTATTCAAACTTCAATCGCATGATAAGAACACAAGAAGTAACAAGGAGATTTTAAAAGTTCGCACAGCTGCCATCTTGTGGTTATGGAAACAATTGAAATAAAATAGATGCCAGTGGATTAACATTCGTATAAGGATTTTATGTACCAAGTTTCACTGCACTCGGATGGTTAAATTGTGAGAAACGTCCATGTGAATATTTACACTTCGCGTCGCCGCCAAGTTGGATTTGTGATCACCAGGTTATTTAATGTCCTATAGGTGATCTTAAGTTCATAGCCCCTATGAACAAAAAATTAGTTTGATTGCTATAATAGATACGTAGATATTCAGAGCCGTCTAAATATTTCGGATGGTCGCCATGTTGGATTGTTAAATGTATAGGCCATAGAGTCATGTACCAATAAAGGAAAATTATTGCGTAGGTTCATTATTCAAACTTTCACATCGATCGCATGATTACGACAAAAGAAATAAAAACTAAATTTTAAAATTCGCACAGCCGCCATCTTGAGGTTATGTAAACAATTGAACTAAATTAGATACCAGTGTATTACAAAGTGTATACACATTTCCTGTACCAGATTTCATTGCGGTTGGAATATTAAATCGCGAGGAAGGTCTATTTAAAATTTTCAAATTCGCTTGGCCGCCATGTTCGTTTTGTAGTAAACCGGTTTTTGAAAGTCTTATAGATGAACTTCCAGTAGTGCCCTTTATCTCTGTACAAAATTTCAGGGTGATACCGCTAATAGTTTCAGAGATATAGAATGCCGGTGAAATATTTCGCACATCCGCCGTCTTGTGGTTGTGTAAACAATTGAACCAACTTAGATGTCGGTGCATTACAATGTGTATAAACATATACTGTACCAAGTTTTATTGTGTTTGGTTGGTTAAATCGCGAGAAACGTCTATTTAAAAGTCGCAAATTCGCGTGGTCGCCATGTTGGTTTTGTAGTTGCCAGTTTTTCAAAAGTCACAGAGGTGAATTTCTAGTAGTTCCCTTTATCACCGTAAAAATTCCAGGGTGATATCGCGAATATTTTCGGAGATATTGAATGCTGGTGAAATATTTCGCACAGCCGCCATGTTGGATTGGTGAGGCGTAACAAAATTTGAAGGGCACGGTCGGGTTCGTCCGGAATAGCGCTATGAACCTACCGAGTTTCATTGAAATCGCTCCAGCCATTTAGATGTTATTAGGGACACACACACACACTCCTCTCACACACACACACATGGACAAAAGGTGATCTCATAAGCCTATTTTTAGCCTATTTTCAATTTTGAAAAAAAAAAAAAAAAAAAAAAGTCTTATGAGATCACCTTTTGTCCGTGTGTGTGTGCGTGTGCGTGTGTGTGTGTGTGTGATTCGTGTGTGTGTCTCTCCCCCCCCCCTAATAAAATCTAAACGGCAGGAGCGATTTCAATGAAACTCGGTAAGTTCATAGCACTATTCCGGGCGACCCCGACCGTGCCCTTCCAATTTTGTTACGACTCACCAATTCAACATGGCGGCTGTACGAAATATTTCACCAGCATTCAATATCTCCGAAACTATTACCGATATTACCCTGACATTTTGTATGGTGATAAAGGAAACTACTGTAAGTTCACCTTAGTAACCTTTGAAAACCTGGTAACTACAAAACCAACATGGCGGCCACGCGAAGTTGCGACTTTTAAATAGATATGTTTCTCGCGATTTAACCAACCAAACGCAATGAAACGTGGTACAGTATATGTTTATATACATTGTAATGCACCGACATCTACCTTCGTTCAATTTCTTACATAATCACAAGACGGCGGATGTGCGAAATATTTCACCGGCATTCTATATCTCTGAAACTATTAGCGGTATCTCCCTGAAATTTTGTACGGAGATAAAGGGCACTACTGGAATTCCATCTATAAGACTTTCAAAAAACCGGTTAACTACAAAACGAACATGGCGGCCAAGCGAATTTGAAAATTTTAAATAGACCATTCTCGCGATTTAATGTTCCAAACGCACTGAATTCTGGTACAGGAAATATTTATACACATTGTAATGCACTGGTATCTAATTTAGTTCAATTGTTTACAAAACCTCAAGATGGCGGCTGTGCGAATTTTAAAATTAAGTTTTTATTTCTTGTGATGTAGTCATGCGATCAAAGTGAAAGTTTGAATAATGAACCTACGCAATAATTTTCCTTTAATGGTACATGACTCTATGGCCTATACATTTAGCAATCCAACATGGCGATCATCCGAAATATGTAGACGGCTCTGAATATCTACGAATGTATTATAGCAATCAAACTGAATGTTTCAATGTTCATAGGGGCTATTAACTAAGTTCACCTATAGGACTTTAAATAACCTGGTGATCACAAATCCAGCATGGCGGCGACGCGAAGTATGAATATTCACATGGACGTTTCTCGCAATTTAACCATACGAGTGCAGTGAAACTTGGTACAGTAAATCCTTATACAAATTTTAATCCACTGGCATCTAATTTATTTCAATTGTTTCCATAATCACAAGATGGCATCTGTGCGAAATTTTAAAATCTCCTTGTTACTTCTTGTGTCCTAATCATGTGATTGAAGTTTGAATACTAGATGTACACAATAGTCTGCATGTAACAATACATAACTCTAGGACCTACATATATAAAATCCAACATGGCGACCATCCGAAATATTTAGTCGGTTCTCAATATCTTTGAATCTATTACAGGAATCAAACTGAAATGAAATGAAAATAGGCTGTATAGTTATTCCCGGAACTACTTGTTTCAAAATTGAAAATAGGCTAAAAATGAAATTATGGCAAGCCTTAGTTTAGAATCAGGAATTATGCAGTGGTTGCTAATCCTGTGTTATAATTCATTCACAGAAAATCATGGGTTTGAGGAATGTGGGAGGAGTAAATATCTTCCGTAGTCATTTTTATGGTGTTTCGGAGCAGAGCTCGGGAAAACATAATTGAATGATTATTGGTCTTATTTTGAGTGAGTAAAGTAGGTTATTGAGTATCTTAATGTTCAATCGGCCGAAGTTGCGTATTTTTATTAGAAACTAGCGTGCCCGTGCGAGAACTTAAGCATATTCTAATGTGTTGTGTGCGCTCCATGTGTACAGACTACCCGCCCGGCCCTAGTGCTATGAGGGCTATACGCGCGATAGTTCTGCCAGGGGCAGTTCACCTATAGGACTTTAAATAACCTGGTGATCACAAATCCAGCATGGCGGCGACGCGAAGTATGAATATTCACATGGACGTTTCTCGCACTCGCCACTTCATCGTCTGAGAGATCAAATACACCAAACAGTCCCAAAGTAGTGAGAGGACACATCGGAACAAAGAAAACTGAGACGATTTGGAAGATTTTGGTAAACACTACACCTTATAACTCCCTCTGGTTTAGGAGCTTGAGTTTTGTGAAACATACACCTTAGCGTATTATATAATAAGATTGATTACGGAGACCTATTAATGCGTAGTTGGTAGTATGCTGAATTGCTGTGCCCAAGATAGCGGATTCAAACTCGGCCGAAGTCGTCGGATTTTTTAGGAGCGTTAAAAATCCTTCAGAATGCCTTCCTTCGTAGGGTAAGTAAAGCCGGCGGTCCCATGTCATAGATTTATGGCATGTAAAAGATCCTTCCACAGACTAAACTTGTGTGGAGCTAAATTTCTAGGTTAGATTTCGTTGGAACGCTCTATCAAAGTTCCAACGTTCACCACTAGGTATCATTGATATCTGGTAGCGAAAGTTTGAACTACTTGAAATGGAACGGAACTTGTAGCTCACCCTCTGGGTGACCGCTGGCAGCAGCTACAGCCTCTGGTCAGCCAAACATGTCCTCGGACACTCCCGGCACATAAAAGCCATATGATAGAGAAATAAATGCTTCATTTACTAAGGATCGTGTGCCGAATGGCTCTATAGAGGTACAGTAGCTACGTGAGAGGAAGAGAATGAAGCAACTTCATTTCTGACCTAGTTCTCAAATGACAGGGATTCGTTAACACAAACAGGGCTCAGAAAGAAACAGAAGAAGCCAAACATCACGGGATACAGTGTCTTCTTCCTCAAGTAGTTCATCACACCAGCTGGAGGTGTGCCAAGTAACCTGATCTGTTGCGGGCTACCGGCTAAGTGTGACGAGCCCTTCTAAAGCACTCTTAATGTACTGATGACTAGATGAAAATGTCGGGACATCTGTGGCTACATAATTTGAGAGAACACTGTCAGTGTTTTATTGCCACTTCATCGTCTGAGAGATCAAATACACCAAACAGTCCCAAAGTAGTGAGAGGACACATCGGAACAAAGAAAACTGTTGTTGCATGAGTCTTCAGCCATTAGACTGGTTCGATGCAGCGTTCCACGCCTTCCAGAAGGGGGCCGCGGGCTAAAGTTAGGAACCATCCCAGCATTTTCCTGGAGTATAAGTGAGAAACAACGGAAAACCACTATTAGGATGGCTGAAGTAGAAATCGTTGTTGTTGATTCTTTAGGGGCTTAGTGACATCGTTGTCATGTAGCCCCGTGTACTCGGGTGTGTGTAGAATTTGTCTGATAACCTGCGTCACTGTGATGTCTGAACTAGAGAGTGTATTTGTAATTAAGGTAGGATTTGGGTAGGTGGCCTCAAATAGGTACCATACCAGCATTTGCCTGGAATAGAAGTGGGGGAAAGCACAGAAAACCACTTCCAGGATGGCTGAGATAGAAATCGAACATACCTCTTCACAATGTGACTTTTTTGTAGCTTTTCAGTCGGTCAACACGATTGTGCCCAATGAATGGGCGGGGTTTAGATATAGTCTAATAGTACATTATGCAACAAGCCTATACCATTATAGGCGAGTTGCATGAGACTGTTTATGTTCGACGATAATTATAACTATTTTATGTTCGAACATAAATAATCATAAATATCTGTCGAAATTTTGCCAGTTTTATGTACTAAACAGAGCACATGGGACGCAGAGAATACCTTTCATTCGACCATGGCCTCTTCGAATACCCCACTATGACGCTAACCACGCAGTTAAATTTAAAATAGGAGGTTGTGGAAGTCAGCACAGGTGCGATACTATCCTTACCTAATTGGTCACACAACTGTTTCTTGAGCTCTGATTGGTGGGAGATACTGTATCATAATGAAAACGAGCCACATTATAGAACATTTTTCTGACATATAATATTTGCATTTCGCTATGGTCGAACATAAATATATAAATACACTCCTGGAAAAAAATAATAGTGAATTAATTGTGAATATTAGCTGAGCAATATTAATGTCACTCAATGTCCTTGAGCGTGCTTTTTATATGATCAGATCATAAATTGTGTTGAAGTTGTTAAATAGGTGGGTACAACGGCTCTATACTGCTCGTAGCTTATAGATTAAGCCTGACATTTCGCTAATATAACTTAATATTTAAGGAGCCTACTTTAATCATTGTATGCATTATTAACCTAATTAATACATTTTAGGGGCCAATGATTTTCTTTTTCCTAATTATATTAGGCTTGCGGGTTTTGTCGAACAGCAACATTTCAAGAGGATAATGGTAGTCCGAGGATAAACGCTTAGAATCCCAGCTTCATAATAATATATGCATTTGATTAGGGAAAAAAGAATACCAAAAAATAAAAAACATACTGTACTAAATATCATCATATCATCTAAGAATCTATATGTCCGTATTTAAATAAGAACTGCTCATACATAATGCACATTTACAATGCTAGATTAAACGTGCAATCACTTTTTTCATTTTCTTTGGCCTTTTAGTTCGTTATGTGGTTGGCAAAATAACCTTTCTTAAATATTGAACACCCATCGTTTAACGTCCTCATACTACTGTACATTTAAAAATGAACAATAGTATGCTAAAATACATCGAACTTGGTAGCAATTGTCATATCCGCAGTAAGTAATATTGGGCAAACTACGTATTGTGCCCAACTCTAGGAATGGGTATTCCAAGATTCAGACACCTAGATATCAAGGGAAAGGCTACAGCCGCTTTTGAAAGTTGAGATATTTGAATATCGGGCTCCATTGCTTCTAGAAGCAATTGGAAATTTTATGCAGCTAAGAGCAGGTCAAGTGACGTAGCAAGTAGTAGCAGAGGTCGAGACTATTTGTTGATTAAATAGTTAGCCATGGAGTAGAGACTTGAGACTTGGATCAGATTACTGGCACGGCCAAATGAAAGAGAATGCACTTAGTATCAAGTAAATCGGACCAGGGATACCAGATATATGAGGATTTCCAGATTTCAGCTGATTCAGCGTGACCCTGACCGTTTTGAATAAAAGCCGGCCGGCTCAAGCAACTTCAGCTCACTTCGAACCAAGCGCTTGCATAGCAAGGTGCTGCCACGCTGAGCCAAGGCACATGGTTGCCGGATCTACGCAGAAGTTATTTTCAAAATTGTGATAGTCACAAAAGTGCTGCGATACATGTGGGACTTAGTAAGTTTACGACAGAGAGAATCACTAAGGTGATTGATATATTTTTCAACGGACACTGGTGAAATATTTTATTTCTACATGGACATATGCTAGACTTTGTCTAGAAAGTACTTTGTCACAGTCCAGTAATAATCTAATACTTGGATATTTCAGTCCAATTCAGTCAGTTTCATATTTGTAACTTAATAACCACTCCGATCTTTCAGTATATTGAAGGCCAGTCTATCACGGTGTTGTTCATTAGCCGACAAAGGGAAACTATATGTTGCTTCGCGCATGATAGATGGTGATAAGCCATGCCCAGGGAACGATCTTCAGAACAGCCGTTGATTGGTTTAGACTGTCAGTGTTTTCTTGTACTGAAAAGATTACCGTGAGTTATGTTACAACTGACATATTTGAGAATAGATCACTTAGATCTGACCCCATTTAAGCGTAAGACTATGGCTTTAACAGAAGTCAACATTAAAATGGATCAGCAGTTACTTCAAACTTCAAGAAATATCTTCACTATGTCGTGTTAGACAGATTGTGGGTATATAATGGCGGCCGATACAAGGATTAGACGTGCTTGTCCGATAGGGCACGTATCTGGATAAATCTGATACAGACCAGGTTCACTACGCTTCAAGACCATCAAGCCACATTTTGACTTTATACTATGCCTAGCTAATTGGAACAAACTCATTTTTTTCTGCAGATGACCAACACATTTATTTTTCTTCGTATTTAAATCTTGCAATGATTTACGCAAGACATATTAGAGTTATTCTGAGTATTTTCAGCACTCAGAACAGTTTAGGATCGATGACCGAGCATAACGAGGATTTATTTGAATATTTCATATTTTTGGGAAGTCACGGAAAACCGTCGATGTAACTGTAAAAGTTAATAATTATTTTTGTTGAGGTATGGATATTTTATCCATATTCGAAGGTTCGAACATGTGGATTCTCACATAATGAGATAATAATTAAATATATTTAAAATAATATAACTAATAATAACAATAATAATCCACTAATAATAATAATAATGATTTTCATAACTTTTCTAAATAATTTTTGGATCTTATATTTTTCTAATAATCATATGTATTGAGAGAGAGCCTATGAAGTAGTTTAATCATTTCTAGTTTGGAACAGGTGATTTTCCGAAGGAGAGTGGTTAGCGCAAGCCCGCATTCAACCAACATTACAGTTCTGGTTGAACAGTTAATATTTGCAATGAGCAAAGTATATTTTTCAGATAACACGGAGAGGCATGAAACGGGAAGCAAATGATATTTGTATCAATTAGGATATTTTTGTATTTATATAAAATCATGACATAAATACACATTCGAAAGTGAAATAAAGATTATCATAAGTATGGTAAATTCACGGGTTGAACTGAATGGTAAAATAAAATAGACTTGTAAGTTTATTAATCTTCCAGTGTTGATTACAAGCAGAGGCTTGATTTATTGTATAAATTTTGGGAAGAAAATTTATGTGTGTGGAGTAGTTGAAAAGCCATTCCCAGGTGCGCATGTTTAAGTCGCAGGAATGAGGAGGTTTTTATTTGAGCATCAATCAAATAGCAGGTTCGATGGCTCAGGTTTATAGAAGGAGTATTGGAACTACACATTTCGTCGTATGAATGACCCGAAGGTTATTTCTTAAAAAACATCAGTTCTTATTTCAACCTTGTTTACGGATTCCATTAAGACTTTGATTTTGCTAGAACCCGGATTTGTCATGATAGTATTTTATTCTTCTTCAGAGGAAGACCTTTGCCGTTGTTGTTAGAATATTGTGTTCTTATAAAAATAATAGAATGGGCCACTGCCATTTAAAAATAATTCTATAACCACGAATAATTTGAAGGATGTTTTCAATCCTAGTGCCATGAACTAAATGAATTTATTATGAAGCTACAATTCTTATTTCCGCATTCTGTCGAAGAATTGCAAGTTGTGAAAGTTACTAAAATGACCACAAATATAAATATTTTTCTTAATGATGATTCCAAGTGGAGAATCGAATAGTTGAATGGTCCAACAATTTATTGATCAAGTTGATGATTCAGAAATCATATATTTTGTTAGGAACTTGAAGTTCATAATCGAGTCACTTCTCGATTATGTTTAATGTCAGATGAACAATTAATTTTGTTGTGCTTCGCACAGTTCTTCGATGCTATGCTCAATGTCAAATACTTTTCAGAAGTTGTTATTAATATGTGTACATAATTTGTGTTGATTCAAAGATAATAATATTTTTTGACAATATTTTTTTGAAACTGGAAAAATAAGTGAAAGTTAAAAATTCTATGAACAATTATTCTACGAGTGTTAATATTATGTAAAAATTCAATCAGTGAACTACGATATTTCCAGTAAAGACAATTAAATTTGAACTGGATTTAATCATGAATAATGAATATAATTTTGGAACACAGTCTACAGGACTAATAATCAGACTTGTGTTTCCAAAGATAATTGTCCAATGTGTTGGGAAAATTTCTGTATATTGTGTAAATAGGATGTGGGTCGCCACACGTGAATGATGCTGCTTTGAGCATTTTTGCAGTCAATTTTAAATTCAAAATAAAATGAGATAATTTTACATGATGTGTTATGCCCAGTTGAATCTCCTTCTATCCTTATTGTTGCATTGAGCCAAAAAACAGTAAAGCATTTTTTTCATTTGATGTCGTTTTTGCGATTAGCTTTAACCCATCTGGCGCCCCGGGATATTTTGACTCTCGCGCTGACTGATTCTTGGTAAAATGCATATGTGGTCGTGCGGACTCCGGTCTAAACGGGCACAGTATCATGCCATGATTCTTAAACACATCAATATTTCTAAGTTTATGCCGTGTCTTGTGAGTGGTTTCGCATAGTAACACCGAGATGGGTAACCAGCGAGCTCTTCTTGTCAATTTGGGTACCCAAAAGGCCTAGCGAATGGAGCTCTACCTAAATCCATATCTAATGCACCTGCGGTACTTAACTACGAGAGGTGAACGATCAACACCTTTCACCTCCCTATAAAGGCATCCAAAAAGATTGTATATTGGCAATCATGGCCAAACAAATAAAATTCAGGTACATTTATAGGTTAACGCTGTGTCTTGTGCGGGGTTTCCTTGATCGTGAAAGAAGAATTACCAATTTTATTCAAATATGTTAGCGCAATTGACCAGTGAGATTTATAAGGCAAACTTAATAAACTAATGGGAGAGTCGGTAGAATACGTCACAGTAGTCAGTGAATTTAGGTTCCACATAATGGTAGATCATGACAAAAAGCAGTTAATAATTTGCAAACAGAAGAATTCAACTAACAAAACATAAATCTATAAACAGTAAGAAAGCATACCGTACAAAATAGAAACAACAATACCTCGGTAAACCGTCATAAAGATCCAAATACTCACATACAATAAGCGACGCAGAGACTATAAAATGAGACTCAAAATCAGACTCAAAATCACGATCGTTTTCGACCCCATAATCCACCTATATAAATAAAACAAACAGTTCATGTTCGCGTGTAGCAATGCAAGGAGCAATATTCGGTGGGAACCACGAACCCCGCGTTTTAAGGCCCTAAAACGAACGATTTTCGAGATATTGCAATAAAACTATATCCGCTCTGCGAAATTGATAAACGTTGTCATGCCAACGCCATTTCACGAGGTGCCATTCTGCTTTTATTCAGTCTCTGTAAGAGATAATATTTGCATGAAGGAATAACAGACTGTTAAACAGATAGACGTCAGTGTCGAGACTTTCGTACGAACAGTGCCACCATCGGTATAAAAGAAAAGACCCTGAAATATGGTATTGATTCTGACCGCAAAAGAGAAAAATCGTGGAAAATAAATACTTCATCGTTACTGGAATAATGAGATTAATCTTGCTGTATAGAGCTATAAATGACCTTTGGTATGACATATCACACGAGTAAATCGAAGCAAAATATAATAGGGCACCCACTGGTCCCCTTAAGCGCATTGGATGTTTTGTTGAAATTTACATCCTAAAGTGATTCCGGGATAATCTTATAGCCATTTGCAAATTTTGAACGAAATCTGTAGATGCGTTTTCATTTGATGGTGGAACAGACAGACAGACAGACAGAAGGGCAAAAGTACAATTTTATATATATAGGGACATCTTATATCCCGCTCATTCATTGGGCTCAATCATGTTGACCGACTGAAAAGCTACCAAAAAGTGAATTTGTATAGGCAACACTGATAATAGAATGACTTCAAATCTCTACATTTCTTCTCAATGTTGCCTCTCGAGGCTGAGTGTACCCCATTCTATCTCTAATACCAAATTAAATTTCTTGGCAGATATGGGAATCGAACCCAGGCCTTAGTGGTGACAGCCAAGACTGCTAGCCGCTACAGTACGAGCTGGTATTTTTCTTACTGGTCATTTTGTTAATCATTTAGGGGTTTGGACATCATGGCAGTTTAGTCTCATGTAGGCTACTTGGGTGTGCGTAGAATTTGTCTCCTGTGTTATTGTCTTGTCTGTGGTAGAGTGTGTATTTGCGTTTGAGACTAGGATTGGGAAGGAAATTGTTTCGACTTTATGTTAGGAACATTCCCGGCATTCGCCTGGCGTAGAAGTGGAAAACAACGGAAACCCCTTTGTAGGACAGCCGAGGTGGGGAATCAAACCCACCGCTTCTCAATTTTGTTTCACGAGAATGAGTGTACCCCGTTCCAACCCTCAGATCAGAGTTAAATTTCTTGCTAGAGCCGAGAATCGAAACTTGACCTCAAGGGTTAACAGCCCGGAAGGCTAGCCACTGTGCCATGAGGTGGTCTAAATAACGCATAACGTGAAGATATCAACTATTGTTCGTCCCTTATGCGTACATATACGATTCATCCGATTGCGATCAAATTTTGGTGAGTTGTTGTGCACACTCCCGGGATGGTTATAAGCATAGTAAATCTAATTTACGATAGATAGCGCGCGAGTAGTTTCAACAAATGAGTGTTAGCGACGCGTTCATATACCATTCATCCGATTGCAATCAAATTTTGGCGAGTTGTGGTACACACTCCCGGGATGGTTATAGGCATAGTAAATCCAATTTACAATAGATAAGCGTGCGAGTAGCTCCAACAAACAGGCGCGCGATTCGTTTCAACAAAGTCCCACATGCGTACATATACGATTCATCCGATTGCGATGAAATTTTGGTGAGTTGTTGTGTACACTCTTGCGTAGGTTCTTGACTTAGTAAATCCATATTACAACAGGTAGCGCGCGAGTAGATTCAACAAATGAGTGACAGCGCACGATTTTCTTTAACCAAGTCCCGTATGCGTTCATGAACCATTCATACGATTGCGATTTAACTTTGATGAGTTGTTGATTACACTCTTGGAAAGAATTCTGACTTAGTAAATATATGTAACAATAGGTAGCGCACGAGTAGATTTAACAAATGGGTGATGGTGCACGGATCGTTTAAACAACGTCCCGTATGCGTTCATATACCATTAATCCGATTGCGTTGAAACTTTGGTAAGTTGTTGAGCACGCTCCCACAAATGTTTCTGTAAATCAATTTTACAATAGTTTAGAGGTAGTTACCGGATAAAGAAAACAATATTGTGTATCCAAAAGCACTTCAACAAACAAAGTTGCAACGCAAACACTTTATTTGATTGGCATTGTAACGCATGCTGGGTACAGCTAGTCTTATATAAACTATTTTGTACAAATTCCAAGTGCATGGCAGCAGGCTCAAAAGAGATGAATGAGTGGTATTGCTATACTGACGTTTGATTTGAACTACCAACCGAAACCAAGAGGCAAGCATAGTCAATCAAAATATGGCTATAAAAGCTGATTACTTCAACAGGCCAAATGCTCGACTGTAAAACTATACACCACGGTCCGTCCGGGGAAACGATAACTTCAAGTTATAGCCCTATTACTTCGACCGTTCAGCAATAAGCGAAAGATACAATAACAACACTGACTTCCAAACAAAACAATGAGGAAACCGTTTAAATGGCTGTGTCCGTGCTCAACACGCATATTAAATAGCCAATACGAAGCGAGAAGAAATGATTACACGGCCTGTTGCATGAGGCACCAGAGAGGCGCCGAGGCAGTACAAGGAACGAGGGACGTTCCAAAGTTAAGTCTACTTCCCTTAACTGTATCGACCAATGGGAGTCTTCTACAGTGAGAGCCTTCTCTATAAAACAGAGCTTCGCAGGACGCTATTAGCAGTAGCGTAGCACCCAACTAATTTAACACTTTATAACGTAGGCTATACAGGGTGTTCGCAGCAAGCCCTACTTGGTGCTGTAACTCGTTTACTTTTCAAGATATAAGGTGCGTTCAAAAAGTAACGAGCTGGAGGCTGTAATGCGCAAACCGGTCACCACATCGGCTAATCGTGGCGTGTGTAACGAGGTGTGGTTCCGACCAGAGCGTGGAAGCTCACAGCCTGTCGCTAGAGGGCACACTTGCACGTCACGTGTCGATACAAAGCGAGCTGCAGCATGCATCAATCGTCCAACGCTGCCAGTCGCATTGCAAACAGTGACATGGAGGCGTCAAACGAAGTGCAAAGAGGTGTTGTTCGGTTTCTGACAGCGAAAGGAGTAGGGGGAAGGGACATTCATCGCCGAATATCACAAGTGTATGGCGAACACTGCATGTCCCTTGCAAGGGTCAAGGCGTGGCACAAGCGCTTCAGGGAAGGACAGGGGTCGTTAGCCGATGATGCCCGGTCTGGGGCACCCCACTGCATTACCGATGACAACGTCCAGCTGGTTGATGCATTCATTACCCAGGACCGCCGAGTGACAGTGAACGCCATAGCCGCCGTGGTCGGATTGAGCGTCGGAAGTGTGCACATCATCAAAAAGGAACGACTGCACTTGCGGGAAGTGTGTACCCAATGGGTGCCCCACGGTCTTCAACCACACCAGGAAGCATGTCGAATGGCCTACTGTCTTGGTCTTGGTTGGACGAATGCTGCTGCTCGCTTTGTATCCTTACGTGACGTACACACGTGCCCTCTAGCGACGGGCTGTGACCTTCCACGCTCTGGTTGGTACCACACCTCGTTACACACGCCACGATTAGCCGATATCGTCACCGGTTTGCGCATTACAGCCTCCGGCTCGTTACTTTTTGATTGCACCTTATATTTTAATTTTGGCACTTGCTTTAGAAAGTACTTTTCAAGCTCTAAAACTTTTGTTTCATTCGTTTTTGTGTGAAGTTCGCACATAACGCTCAAATGAACTTTGTGTGGCACGGTTTTGGCACTTTTTTGCCCAAATAGGTTTTTTAACATCACCTATCGAAAGAGTGACATCGAATTAGTTGAATAAGCCACCAAAATATCAGTTTTTGCCCAAATGAAACTCGCAAAATGCGAGTTTGTGTTTAGATTTTTGTCCGCTTATAGCATGCGACCTGGCTCTGCCCGTCCCGGTCGAACCAATCTAAACACAAACCCGCATTTTGCGAGATTTATTTGGGCAAAAACTTATATTTTGGTGGCTTATTCAACTGATTCGATGTCGCTCTTTCGATAGGTGATGTCAAAAAACCAATTTGGGCAAAAAAAAAAGTGCCAAAACCGTGCCACAAAAAGGTGATTTGCGCGTTATGCTTGAACTTCACACAAAAACTAACGAAACAAAAGTTTTAGAGCTTGAAAAGTAATTTCCAAAGCAAGTATTAAAATTAAAATACCTTGATAAACAAACGAGTTACAGCACAGAGTCGGGCTTGCTGTGAACCCCCTGTATAATAATCATCATTACTTACATACATTTCAGAGTAGTTGCTGGAAATGCTGTCCTTCATTTTCTGAACACACGTTGCACCGACGTAGGAAGTTATGGTACACCCGCTGTAATTCATCCTCTCTGATATTTCGTATCAGAGCAGTTACTTCGTTCTCGAGAGCCTCCAGAGTGCGCGGATTGTTTCTGTATACATTTTGTTTGAGGTTCCCCCACAGGTAAAATTTACACGGCGCTGAAACGTGCGAGTACATTTACTAAGGAAGCTTGTAGTTTAACGTGACCGTTAATCTTGAGATCATGAGCCACGAGTACATTTACTGGAAGACTTTTTAAGAAGATACGTTTTCACTAGGAAAATTCGATGTTTTGTTCTATGCATAACCATGTTCACGGGATACGAGGTAGGCTACGGTACATCACCACAAGTTTTAACTCTCTCAAATAAGATATCTTGCCATCTCGGATGTAATCCAGCTATGACCGCATCCAGGGCTTTCTGACCCGCTGTTGTGTAACGGTAGATGCTAGTTAACTGGCGCTGACTCAACCCTCTTCACCCATCACATGACCCCGGCGAGGCTACGTTCTATAGAGAAGGCTTTCACTGTAGTAATCGGGTAATAACCGTAAATCGGGGAATTGCAGAACATTCATGAAAAATGAATCAACTCGACTATCTCGCAATCAAGACGTTAACAAAGATCTCCAAATTAGTTATAATGTACCCGCAGAGTTTTCTAGGCCCTTATTAAAACATTTTATTTTTAATTAAAACTACAGTAGATTTAAACTCTTCGTGTCTTGTGTGGGGTTTTTGCCTAGAAACACCAACCTGGCTCATCAGCGGGTTCTTGGTGTCCGTGCCCGGACCCCCCACAGGAGTAGCGAACTGTGCACTACCTCCCTTCTTATGAAACGCACGTGCGTTTCTTACCTGCGAGAGCTAAAAGCTCAAGCAGCCTTTCACCACCCTGTACATGCTTCCACACAAGACACGGCATAAACCTGGAGAAATTGCTGAGTTTTAATTCACAGGCCGAGAAAGCCAATATACCATCTTTTTAAAACTAGATTAATTTATATACAACTTTCCTTCCGCTAAGGAAATAAAGAAAACAGCTTGTGCCACTAGGCGGGATTTAAAATTATTTGGCGCTGGTTGAGTTTGGTTGGTTGGTTCTTAAGTTTAAGGGCTGCGACAACGCGGTCATGTAGCCCCTGGCTGAGTTTGAAATAAACTATATTTAGCGGGGGAAAAGCTAGATTGGTAACCCTGGGAAGACGGAGTTATAAGGTGTCATGAAGACGTGTGTAGCCGGGCCTAAAGACGAGTCCAAGCTCCGTGAACCTGAGAGGAATGTGTATCGCGGACGAAGACAGACGTGCTGGGTTCCCGGTCCGTGTGTAGTTTTATCTATTTATCGTATGGCGTTTAGTGCCGGGAGTGCCTGAGGACATGTTTGGCTCGCCAGAGGCTGTAGCTGCTTCTAGTGGACACCCATGGGATGAGCTACAAATTCCGTTCAATTTCAAATAGTTCCAACTACCTGTACCAGATGTCACTGAGACCTAGTGGTGAACGATGGAACTATGATAGAGCGTTTCAACGAAATCTAACCTAGAAATTTAGCTTCACACAAGTCTAGTTAGTGGAAGGATCTTTTACATGCCATACATCTATGAAATGGGACCGCCGTCTTTACTTCCCCTCCGAAGGAAGGCATACTGAAGGATTTTAACGTTCTTAAAAAATCCGACGATACGGCCGGGTTTGAACCCACTATCTTGGGCACAGCAGTTCATCATGCTACCAACTACGCCACCGAAGCCAGCAAGCAGCCAAAATATGTGTTGTGGTGGATGGCGATTATTTTGAAGGACAATAAATGCGACGAATGAGCATTTTGATCTAGGCCTACATCAATTATACTTCGTTACATTGTGGGGCATTATGGAGGATCACTCGGCAGACGTTGTTGTTGTTGTTGTTGTTATTGTTGTTTCATTTTAGGGGCTTAGGGATCGTGGTCATTTAGCCCCGTGTACTTGGAGGTGTGTAGAAGTTGTCTGATAATCTGTGTTAGTGTGGTGTCTACTGTATAGTAGTTTGTGTATTTGTAATTCAGGCGAGGATTGGGAAGGAGGTGTCCGTGGCGGTAAGTTGGGAACCCTCCCGATGTTTGCCTGAGTAGAAGTCGGAAGCTACGGAAAACTACTTCCAGGATGGCTGAGATGGGTGTTGAACCCACCTTTCCTTAGTTTTGCCTCACTAGGCTGAGTGAATCCCATTCTAGCCCTCAAAAAATATTTTTTTTTGGCAGAGCTGAGGATCGAACCCGGACCTCCGGGGCGAAAGCCAAGAACGCTAGCTGCTACACAGCTTGGCAGTCGCCGGAGCACACCGAGAATTTTCGATCTCAAGCCATTTTGATCCTTGTTACATCCGTCGTCCAACGACCTGTGGAGTTAAGTGCTGGGGTAGGAATTTCTGCGCCATACCAATCACTGTAGAAATCTGGTCGGTGCTCGAGCCGTGCAATAACCAGTTGGCGTGCTTCGTTTTCCAGTGTCGGACAAGGAAGCAATAGATTTCTTGAGTTTTTTATGATCAAAACTATCAAATCAAATCACAGGATATAAGAAAATATTTAAATGTGTTGTACAGTTTTTAAATATGTCTCCGCTGAGAAACATCTGGTCGTTGTGCAACCTTATCAGCGCAGCGGCCGGTACTTACTGGATCCACTTGAGTCAGAGAGGCCATGGCCCATCATATCAATAGAGGCGCCTCACTGTCGCTCATTATTCAATGACACTAGGTGCCCCACCTCACATTGTTCACTCCAATGAGCTCGAATAATGTCCGATGATTCATCTCATTACTCGTCTCGAGGTACACAGTGCACAACAGGATTACAAGACCTATCTCTCGTATGACCATCCACTGGAGATATACCAGGTGAATCAGCTGCCCCTAATAATATTGCCTTATGCAGCCCAACTAACGCGTTTTGTCAGGAAGGTCGATATTTCTCTGCTTGCATCCCGTATGTTACTAATGCACTGCAAGCATATCCCGTAAACGATACTGAACACTATTATTTTTTCCTTGATCATATTATTCGAACGGTCTGTAGTCACATTGATATACTATGAGTGTAAGAATTGTTCAGCATGAAATGTTCTACAAAAAAGTTAGTCAGTCTGAAAGACTAGACTTTATATCATTTCAAATGACGCATGCTACTAATGCTACACATGTTAGAAAGGCAGGAGGGCTCTTTCAACAGACTCCATTACCCATTAGCTTATGCTTCCCGCGCGGGTAACGGAGAGCGGGAGGTGCACTCTGCTGCATGACATCACGGGCTCTCCGTCTCCGTATCGCATAACGCCATAGCACAGGAGTAAACTCACACTCGGTGCATATGCACTGAACAACATGATGGCGTCATACGCTCTCCGTATCGCATAACGCCATAGTCCAGGAGTAAACTCACACTCGGTGCATATGCACTGAACAACATGATGACGTCATACACTCAAGTGCAACCTTAGTACATTTCCTCACCGTAACCGTAACGCATAACGGTAGACCAAAGCAATTACGTCAACAAGATCGTTTGAAATGATCAAATGTCCGCAATAGTATCTGCATCTTTAATACATCGTCCACAATAAGAGTTTTTACGTTTTCGTTTTTCTAACAATCTCCATTCAGTGAAAATTTAAATTACTAGCTTTGGAGCGAGTTTACGAGCTAGCGTGTGAGCCTATCACCACAACTTCGGCCAACATCAAACTGTTGAGTTGTGTGGAGTTAAGACTTCAGAGAAGAGAATATGTGTTTGGAGTTTCGCTGTTCACCTCGGCTTTTCTGAATTGGCTCTGGGACCAGCCATCCGTGCGCCTTTTAAGCTTACGATGGGCAAACCGTTAAAGATACCGGGTGGGTTGCTGGTGTACAATAAGACAACATACACACTATTTACAAACGAAACTGGGAGGCATAACATATTTACATGTGTGCATTTAGATATTTCTCATTTCACTCATTCTACCACATAACACTAGTGTTCATACAGTAGCCTATATTCGCATGGCTGATAGCAGGATTCAAGAATGTGAGGTGATCCAATTTATTCCTGAAGGAAAGCTGCTGTGATATTTAGAATCACAGGAAATGCTTGTGGTTGCGTCGCACAATGAAGGAATATGGACTGTACTCAGTGTGTAGGCAGGTGACGTCACTGCGAGGGTGGAGTCTCACAAGGAAGGGTGGAGTTGGGTGGTGCAAAGTAGTGTACCGTTAATTTAGCAGATTCTCACAAGCCAACACTCAGCTGCGGTATGTCTTCATTTCTAGCAATAATCACTGCACAAATCAATAATTCCTCACAAAACTTTTTTTCATTTCTTCCTTCCAGCGGCTTAGCAACGAGCGTCAAGTCACTCACCTCGACTGCGATAAGGAGCTCTAGCAAGTCCTGAGAACGAAGGATCGAATTTCGGCGTTGGCAATGACCAGCCTGGGTGTAGTCCTCCCCTCCTCTCCCTAACCCCGGCGGGATGATTCACTATTTGAATTCCCGGATTCTTATCTGAATCTGCAACTTTAATTCAGTTGCACACACTACTACAATTATAGAGATTTCTGTTCCGATGGTCCTGGTTTCGATTCTCACCTCTGCAAAGAAACGTAATTGTATGAGGATTGGAACGGGTTACACTCAACCCTGTAACGTAGTACTGAGAAGGGGTGAGTTCGATTCCCACCCCAGCCATCCTAGAAGAGGTTTTTCGTGGGTTTTTCACTTCTACTCCAGGCAGATGCAGGACAGTTCGTAAGTTAAGGGCATAGCTGCTTCTTCCCAATTTTTGCCTCAATTAACCAAACACAAACAAACAATGAACAAATAGACAATAAACAAAACACAAAAAACACAAAACACAAAAATCACAAAACACAGAACACAAAATACAATACACATAACACAAAATACAAAACACAAAAATCAAATATCACAAAAAACGAAACACAAAACAAAAACAAAACACAAAAAAATAATACAAAATACAGAAAAAATAAAAAGCACAAAACACAAAAACACACATGCGTACACGTGTCTGATAATCAGGATGCCCTAAGACCCAAAACGACTTACAATACTGTACGCTCTATTCCTTCGATCCCTTTATAGTTAAAATTCCATCTGCTCCAATGGATCTCCGGTACAAAGTAGGCTACTTGGCATTATATGTAGGCCAAAGACTTATTGTGCTAAATTTGGTGCACACAAGACAAAAGCTGGTTTCGAGATATCGGCTACAGGTCACTCACATACGTTTCGGTTTGTGCCAATACACACGTAGAGTTCAAATTGATACGCATATCACCTACGTAATGTTCATTAGTTCTTCGCCTGGAGAACTGAAGAAGCATTTATGGTGGATGAAGCATCAATTCACTAAATTTCATTAAATACTACCAGAACGAAAACTATATTTGATAATAATAATAATATCGTATGGCCTCGGATGCCGGATGCAAGCTTTGTTATTTGACACCCAGAGGGTAGCTTGCATGTCGAATTTCGTTGTTCCTTGACTATGAAAGTCAAGGAGGTTAGATGTTAGATATCTAAGCTCCTTGAACACTATAGCGCTTTCTAGTAGTGAAATGAGGAACTTTGTGTTGGCGGAAACTCCCGAGATTAATTTTGCCATTATGAACTCGGCCTACTGAATTCAAATGGGTTATTTGACATGCCAGCATCGTATGACATGCGTATCGTATTTTTGCCGCCTTTCAAAAATCACTTACCACGGCCAGGAGCGAACCTGCAATCTTGGGGTTAGTAGACCGACACGCTATCCACTCACCCACCGTGATGATAATTACCCTTAAATAGATGCGTAGTGAAGGTTTATTATTTGTACAGAGCTAGACAAATTTTTACTCATCGGTTAGTTGTTAATTCATTTTAAGGGCTTGGGAAATCATGGTCATCATAACTGTGTAGTTGGGTGTGTGTGAACTTGTCTGATAACCTGTATTTAAGTGATGACTGTAATGCAGTAGTGTGTATAACTGTATTAGGGACAGGGATGAGGTAGGCGCTCCGGGACTTGCAGTAAAGTACTATCCCGTCTTTTGCATGGAGGGAGTGTCACCGGGATTCAAACCTGCGATCTCCGAACTTGCTGCTGAAGCTGCCCTCGCGGCCGTGGTGCACGATTTAACATTGATTATTTATATTAACAGTTTATATTTGGACTTAAGACCATTAGTGTTAATCATTTCAATAATTATCTATTTATTTTGCGTATGGCTTTTAGTGCCGGGAGTGTCCGCGGACATGTTCGGCTCGCCAGAGGCTGTAGCTGCTTCAATGCGGACACCCATGGGGTGAGATACAAGTTCCGTTCAATTTCAAGTAGTTCCATCTTTCGCTACCAGATGTCACTGGCACCTAGTGGTGAACGTTGGAACTTTGATAGAGCGTTTCAACGAAATATAACCTAGAAATTTAGCTTCACACAAGTTTAGTTAGTGGAATGATCTTTTACATGCTATAAATCTATGACATGGGATCACCGGCTTATTTCCCCTCTGAAGGAAGGCATAGCCTACTGAAGAATTTTAACGCTCTTAAAAGTCCGATGACTTTGGCCGGGTTTGAACCCGCGATCTTGGGCGCAGCAGTTCAGCATGCTACCAACTACGCCACCGAAACCGCTATTTCAACTATAACAGCACACAACAAATTATAGTTGATCAGCTAAGTTCATTTAGTTTTGAGGCAGTTTAGTTGCTATTGGTCAATTTATGAGCTGAGTACTTAATGGTCATCAGTCCCGTTTACTTAGATAGGCTATGTGTTAAATTTTTCTGAGAATCTGGTTTATTGTGGGGAATGCGTCAGAATGTGTAATTTTTACTATTTGGGTCTATCACCAGAGTAGGTGTCCCATGATTTGAAATAAGGGATCATCCAATTATTTTGTTGGAGAAAGTGTGGAAAACTCCGAGGAAAACTACAATAGAAATGGCCGTAGTCAATGCTGGGATTCAAATCTTCGATCTTCGGACTTGATACAACTTCCCATCACAATCGTAGTGCACGATTTGACGCACACAGCTTATCTGCGGGGTGGAAATGTTAAGAAAGGGATGTATTGAGACACGGAAATAAGATTGACGATATATTTTGATACAAGTGTTATTGCCCTTAATCAATACATGAAAGACATAAATAAAACGTTGAGTTGTGGTTCGGAACATATTATTTGGCCAGGAAGTTGTGGATTGGAATGCGTAATTGTTTCTAAGGATCATGCATGTTAAAAGCATTATAACTCCTTCAATATATGCAACTTGTTTAGCATTTCTGCAAAGCTGGTTGCTGCACTCAACAGCTACGTTTGGAGGTGGCTTTAGTCGCTTCATCAAAGGTTTGTTTGTTGGGCAGATATAAATTAGTTTCGGCTGCCTTCCGTTAGATTCATCTTATTAAATTTCTCTGCTGTGTAACTTTTCAACGCGCAACAAGTATGATAATGACCTGTTGGTTAATGTCAATCAGTGGTAATGTAATTATTGTATTAGAGTATGAAAGTCATCGCTGGACCCCACTGCACCAAAGCGAGATAAACGGTCACGTAAAATTCCTTCCTTCCTTCATTCTTAAGTGAGGAGCCCGGCTTATGTAAGTGGAAGTAAAGCTGGACTCAGCAAGGGCCCTGTGTTCATCAGCGCAAGTCCAGTGGCGTAACTACACGGTGTGATCAGGGGATCATTCCCACACAAGAGCCAAATAATGAAAATATAAAGTTTGATGATTGTTAATTTTGAATAAAACCAATCTTCGGATTGATGACAAAGGATTGGATTGTGTTTGAAAGCATTTATTTTTACTCGTGTAACATTGTTAGTGTTAAACTTAACTAAACACTTACTGAATGAGCAATGGCTCTACCAAGAACTTAAGGCTGGACCGGGGTACACTCAGCCTCGTGAGGCAAAACTGAGAAGAGGTCTCTAAAGGTCTCAGAAGTTAAAAGGGACGTAAGACCAATAACATTATTATTACTCAGTGACTTTCAGTAGTTTCCCAACTTCCACTCCAGGCGAATGCCGGGATGGTTCCTGATTTAAAGCCACAACCACCCTTTTCTAAATTATCACCTAAATTACAAATACACATAATAATACAGCGAGCACAATAACACAGGTTATCAGACAAAATGTCACACATAAATTACACTCAAAAACATTGAGTTAATGTCCAACTATGTGCAAGCCCCTCAAATGAAACAACAACAACAACACATTTAATATCACTGTGGTTGTGAAAATCCTTCCATAGCGGCAACAGCCTCCGTATAATAGGCTGGTTCATGCCAGCGCCATATATGTAACATACTTATGTTAAAGAAACTTGGGTGGGAATCACTTGAGGCTAGGAGGATGAAATCTAGGTTCTGCGCTATGTAGGCTACAATACGTATACAAATCAACCAGCATAGGATGAGCTTAGCAAACATATAGGAAAGCCCACTTACACGAGTAGAAGTGATCATTCATTCAAAGTTATGGGCCGACCACAGCGTAAAAATTATGGTAAATATTCTTTCGTAAGAGCCTTCGTGGCTTAGGCGGCAGCACGCCGGCCTCTCACCGTTGGGTCCGTGGTTGAAATCCCGATCACTCCATGTGAGATTTGTGCTGGACAAAGCGGAGGCTGAAAGGTTTTCCTCCGGGTACTCCGGTTTTCCCTGTCACAAATTTCATTCCAGCAACACTCTCCACTATCATTTCATTTCATCAGTCATTCATTAAATCATTGCCCCAGGGGAGTGCTACAGGCTTCGGCAGCCGGCACAGTTCATATCCTCGCCGCTAGATGGGGGCTTCAATCCATTCCCTGACCCGGTCGGTTGACTGGAAGCAGGCTGTGGATTTTCATTTTCATTTTTCGTAAACCGTGCCATTGACAACTTGAACTCTCTACCTGTCACAGTCTTAGAGCCAAACAGTAATAGTGTTATTGGTTTTACGTCCCTTTTAACTGCTGCGGCTTTTAGAGACGCCAGGGTGCCGGATTTTGCCCCGAAGGGATCTTTAATGTGGCAGTAAATCTACTGACACTGCTCCCTCGCATTTGCGCACCCTCAAATGCCAACTGGCCGCACCAGGATTCAATCCTACAGTACAACCTTGGATTTCCCTAAACATAAAGGTGTGTTGAAAAAAGACTGACGAATTGTGTAAATACTCCAGTTTAACCGTTATTGAATTGTTATGTATAATTGTTTATATGTTATGTATACCCAATTTGCACCAGGGGTCACACTCCTAATTGCAAATAAATGAATGAATTATCAGATGTGAATTAAAGTGTATCAATATAACTCAGTGGTGTCCGACTCCGTGCCTAATGGTTAGCTTGCTACGCTTTGGCCGAAAGAGTCTCGGGTTCGATTACCGGGCTGAGGGGATCTTAATCTCCTGTGGTTAATTCCCCTCGCTCGGGAACTGGGTGTCTGTAACGTCTTGATAAGAGAAATACAGAAAATAATGTAAACAGAACTAAGTACAACGTAAAAAGTAAGTTTAAGGAAAATAAATTATAATTTTTTTTTTAAAAGAGTGGCCAGAGCTCCCGCGTACAAAGTCATAGATCACGGGTTTGAGTCGCGCTAGGGTTGACATTTTCCTTCTCTAACTTCAATCTATATGATTTGCACTATTTGTGCATTACATGATTTATTAGCGCAAAGCTTTCATTTCTCTCCAAAACTAATTTATTTAAACGGTTATCGACAGTGATATTCGGGACATCCCGTCTCCCGAATCTCAGATATAGGTCACACTGAAAGGCAGTTATTGTGATCGACAATTCATCAATGTGCGAAGCAGCTGCGTTTCTCATCGGAAGGGTGGCACTAATCCGAATTGCTTTGCGCACTATTTTTACAACCACTCACGTCACTGAGTACATAAACTAGCTTCTGTGCCCATTAAACCTCTTCTTGTTTACAGGACTGACAACCATTACATCTTAGCTTACTTTTAACTACAGCTGCTGTCCGCATGCTGGCGAGTTCTCGTCCAATAGCTTCTTCTCGCTTAGCATTGCAGATAGGTGTCTTATCAAGAGGAGCCTTTAGCTCAGAATCAATTCCTGTGGTCATTAAGGGGGCTCATAGCTATCACCGTATGGCTATAAATAAAACTTTCCACCTAGGTAATTTTTCAATGTAATTGCATACATTTGATGAACCAATAAATTGCAGTCCATGTCAGAAATATATTTTAGAAAAAAAAAATCAGGTGAATACAATAACAGTTACTGGCTTATTTTTCGGCTATTTGTTAACTGGAGAGGGATTTACTAAATTGAAAAGAAAAGTTCAAGAAGAAATTATTTTAACAATCCTCAAATCATAAATAGGTATCATAAGAAACCATTTGTATGGACCAATTCAAAACAACTACAGTAGCTTTGTGATAACTCTTGTTTTACGATCACCATATCTATTTAAAAATTATGTATATTATTCTGCCAGGCGAATAAATAAGTAAGGATAATATATTTATTTATAATATAGCTGCTTGGTTTTCCCCCAAAATAAATAAATAAATAAATAAATAAATAAATAAATAAATAAATAAATAAATAAATAAATAAATAAATAAATAAATAAATAAATAAATAATAATAATGCAACATACAAGCGCCTCTCTTTCCTTTTCCTGTCTCTCTCTTCCTCTGAAGTGCTGATTTACCGCCCACCAGGCATGCTGCATGCAACTGCTTGCAGATAAGATACATTTACCTGTGGATAGTCGAGACGAATCAGCATCTTTCGTGTTACTCATAAAACAGGGACGTCCAATTATTTTTACTGTGGATTAAGAATGCTATTTCACAAAACGATAACATTTCTAACTGTCAAAACTTGTAAACAAAATACTATTATTCCGGTTCGTGTATCCGAATTTGAATTGAAGAATGGATCTCAGGGAGCTTGTGCACCACATTTCATTTAAAAGCACCGTGATATTCGCGAGCATCAGGTTGAGAACGCCTGTAATACAGTATTAGCACGCTATAGGCTACGCTAGCTCAAGCGAGTCCTTATTTATTTGCACTACCGTCAATCTCCAGAGTTTAGTTCGATCGCTCAAGAGATGTCGCCATTGACGAGTTCCAAACAGGAAGCAAACTAATGGCTTTAAAAGCCATGGCTGAAAAGAACAAAAGACGTGGGATTTACGTAGTGAAGACTGAAGACTTCCTACTGAGGAAGAGAATTTTGTTCCAGTGTTGGCTGTTAAAACCTCTTCTACTTCCGTCAATCTTAGCAAATTCTTTGTTTGAAGCAACCATATTTGTACATTTTTCTTCCTCCTTTATCACTCATGAATTCTGTATAATCATCTCTTGTAATGTTAGAAACCTTCTTTATGATGATGATGATGATGATAATTGTTGTTTTAAGGGGCCTAACATCTAGGTTATCGGCCCCTAATGGTCTGGGTGATAGCGAAAATGTCAATGAAATGGAAACCAGAACGAAAATTAAGTGAGAAAGAAAATACTTACAAAAGGAAACTCAGATTGAAACTACTCACAGAATGGAGAGTGATAATACTTACAAAAAGGAATTTAGAACGGAAATACTCATAAAAGGAATAGATTGAAAAATACGCACAAAATGTAGGTTAAGTTCAAAATACGTACAAAATGCAAGTGAAATTCATAATACTTACAAAATGCAAATGAGATTGAAAATACGTACAAAATGCAATTGAGGTTCAAAATACTTACAAAATGCAATTGAAATTGAAAATACACAATGCAATTTAGATTGAAAAATGACCATTTCAGATTCCAAATAATCCCAAAGTGCAATTGATATCAAAAATACTTACAAAATGCAATTGAAATTGAAAATGCTTACAAAATGTATGGTAGATTCAAACTACTCAATTGGATGGACAATACTTACAAAATGCAATTTAGATTGAAAATACTTACAAAATTTAATTTAGATTCGAAATACCCAGAAAATGCAATTGAGAATAAAAATACTTGGAAAATGCGCACCCTACAAAATGCAATTTAGACTGAAAGTTCTTGCAAAAAGCGGTTTAGGTTGAAAATACAAAATGCAAATGAAATTCAAAATACTCACAAAAGTCCCATACCCTATATTGAAAGACTTACTAAAAAGCAATTTAAATTGTCAATCATTACAAAATGCAATTGACGTTTAAAACAATCACAAAATGCAATTTAGATCGAAAAGACTTACAAAATGCAACGGAGATTGAAAACACCTTCAAAATGGAGGGTATATGAAAAGAAAAGACTACTTGGAATTTAGATACACGGGGAGTCAATTAACAAAAACAGTGCGGGAAATATAATGAAAAGAAAACAAGAGGTCTGACCTTTCGAAGAAGGAGGGATCAGGAAAGATGAGACAAGGGCCAATTAAGGCGGGAAAGTGAAAGATTCCCTAGGCCTCGGATACCCTAATACCGTTGGGGTCGAAAAAAAACAAGAGTTGACCAAGGGAGGCTGACAGGAAAGAAGACGGAGGGGAGCCCGGCACCAGTACGTGGAAGCAATGCCGGACTCAGCTGGGGTCCCGTGGTCGCCAACCCACGTCCCACAAGATGTGAACCCCTGGGGGAGAAACCTTTTTAGCAGACAAAGTAGAAGGGGGGGGGGGGGTCTCAACAAAAAAGTAAAATAATTAAGCTATTTCCTCAAAGTGATAAACGATGAAGGGCAAAAGGGCTCGGAAAGGTTTCAAATTGTGAGACTTAGAGAGCTCTATGAAACTGAAAAAAAATTCAAAAATCACTTCCGCTCAAATGCAGTTCCGGAAAGAAAGCCTAATATCTCTTGTTTCTTTATTAGTTTACTTTTTGATTCAAATCCTAGACAAATTAACTTATTGACATATTTCTTTCATTTGTTACTTGACTCAATGCCATCAGGCGTTGTTCGACTTTTTTGAAAAATCTTCACACCGGAAGTAGTAATATGTAGTGTTCCTTTCTCTCCCGGAACGATTCCTGTCACCATGCGGTGGCCAGGAGATGCTCGCTGGTTATGGTGTTCGGTTTAGCAGAATTCAAAAATAATACGTTACACAAACACATTAATATTTAAACTATATATTTACACATATATCACAACTAGATACACTGGCTGTAGCCGTGATGGCCACGATTTGATTCGGTCCCTTTCAAGCCGCGCCATGCTTGTTCTGATGTAAGCCAGCCATGTATGCATGCCGCCGGGAAGCCTCGAGTCCCGCCAGGTCACATGATCACTCGGCCGGCCGACAAACCCAGAGACAGGGCGTCAAGGAAGTGCTGCCGAGACAACGCAGCGGAGCACTGATAACTACCAACATACCGCCACACCTAAATGTATCACATTTAACAACTGCAAGAAAATGATTGATTTACATGAATCAACAGTAGTAATTTAATGTTCTTTCACCACCAGTCCGTATGGATCGCCGAATACAAAACACACACAAACCCCAACCAAAACAACATAGGAACAAAAATACACAGCCTATAGTAATGACAATGAAAAGAACATGCTAAATCATACAATAAGAAGGTTCAACACTATACACAAACAATAAAGGACACTGGTCAAAATTGAACTCTTGCGACACAAGAATAAAGTAATTAACTAAACCACAAGATGACACTGAAAATAATTGCACATATCAGTCTTGAATTGGCAATGGACATAGTTTATGTACAGAACGCTTCAAAATTCCACTGCTGGTACGAATGGTGACTGCACGCACTCGTCCATCCTTCCCAGGATATGTTTCCTCGACCGTTGCAAGCCTCCAAGAAAGAGGAGGAGTGTTGTCGTCCTTAACAAACACGACAGTTCCAGGCTGAAGGTTAAGCTCACTTGTCAACCATTTCTGCCGCTGTTGCAAGCTATTAAGATAGTCATTAGACCATTGTCTCCAAAACTTCTGCTGCAGAGCTTGAATGTAGCGCCATCTGGAAGTATAACAGTGCACACCATCTCTAAGGTCAGGTTCAGGGAAGGATAACAGGGGAGCACCTATTAGAAAGTGGCCAGGAGTTAAGTATGATTGTTCATCAGGGTCGTCCGATAGACTAACGAGCGGTCGTGAGTTCAGGCATGCTTCTATTTGGCAAAGTAGGGTGTACATCTCGTCATACGTCAAGCAGGCATTGCCAGATGTTCTTCTTAAATGGTGTTCCATGGATTTAACTCCAGCTTCCCACAAACCACCGAAGTGTGGCGAATCAGGAGGAATGAAATGCCAAGTGAATCCTTCTTGGGCTGCGTTGTTCAGCATTTCTATCTTCCACTGCACGGACTGGTGCACTCTCAACAATTCATTTCTAGCCCCTACAAAGTTAGTAGCATTATCACTGTATAGATTTGTACACCTTCCCCTCCTGGCTGCAAATCTCCGTAAGGCGGCGATGAAAGCCTGTGTAGTCAAGTCATGAACCAATTCCAAGTGTATCACTTTGGTGCAAAGGCAAACGAACAACGCTACATAGCATTTTACCTTGACCTTGCTCCTGGTTGCACCCTGTTTAATGTACAGCGGGCCAGCGTAGTCAACTCCCGTGTTCAAGAATGGCCGTGATGGAGTCACTCGAGGAGATGGTGATAGCATTATCACTGTATAGATTTGTACACCTTCCCCTCCTGGCTGCAAATCTCCGTAAGGCGGCGATGAAAGCCCATGAGTTGAGTGGCTGTAGTGGCTCGTAGTCTAAAACACTTCAACCACTTGTGAATGACAGTCCGTATCACTTTATTTATGCTTACTATCCAATATCTGGACCTAAGTGAAGCCGTTACATGATTAGCACCAGCATGTAGCAGACGAACATGCTCATCAGCCATAATCAACTGGGTTACATTGTGACGCTTAGGTAATATGATCTGGTGCCTTTCTGAAAATGGTTTCAACGAGTTTTGTAGGCGACCACCTACTCGTAATAAGTCGTTCCCGTCTAAGAAGGGGTTCAGATTTCTTATTGCACTTTGCTGTGAAACTGATGAGTTTGACTTCAACTCGCCTATTTCCCGTGCGAATGTCACACGTTGAGCAAGCTTGATACACGTCTGAAGTCCAGTCTCAAGCTCTTCTGCAGATAGTGGTCCCGTTTTTCTTACGTTGTGTCTTCTGGTATTGAACATAAATCTGTTGCAATAAGCCATTACTCTCTGTAGGCGACGGAGGGATGAGAACCTCGTCATGATTTCGTCTGATGGATTAGCACTAACTAGACATTGCACCGTATCCCTTCTTTCTGGAAGTTCACCTGCAGAGTCGTTCGGGTCCCTAGTGGGCCAGCTACTTAAATCTTGTAGTAACCTTGTAGTAATCTTGGACCATGCCACCACTGTTGATTGCACTGCAGGCTGAGTGGTCCTTCTCCCCTTGAAAGAATATCGGAAGGGTTATCTTCTGACATCACATGACCCAACTTGGCTCTTCCAGTCAATTGCTGTATCTCGGAGACACGGTTGGCGACGAACGTTTTCCATTTTGTTGGTTCAGCTGCAAGCCACGATAGTACAATTGTCGAGTCAGTCCACAAGAACGCGTGGTCAATTTTCAGGTTTAAGGTGTTGGTAGTCTTATCAACCAGACGTGCCAACAAAAGAGCTCCACACAGTTCTAACCTAGGTAAGGACTGTTATTTCATAGGAGCCACTCTGGATATTGAACATACCAACCTTACTGAAACTTCCCCGTGTTGGTTGGTGCTTCGAATGTAAACACACGCTCCATAGGCCCGTTCAGAAGCGTCTGAGAAGCCATGAACTTGTATGAGGATCACCCTTTCCGTAGAGAGAATCAACCTATCGATATGAATGTTATTTAGAGCTGGAAGATCAGTGAAGATTTTGATCCAGCCTTCAAGTAACGGAGATTGTAGTGGTTCATCCCATCCTAATTTTTCTTGCCATAATTGTTGCATGAAAATTTTACACCTCACAATTACTGGTCCTATCAGCCCGAGGGGATCAAATATAGAAGCTATAATTGAAAGTACCTTCCGTTTTGTGGGGCTTCCACTGTTCTCCTTGATGTGGACCTCAAACTGGAACTTGTCAAGAAAGGGATGCCATAGTAATCCTAGCGTTCTGATGTTGTCTTCCTTATCAAATCGTAGTGGTAACTGTGATTCTCTGAGTTCTTTAGGTATAGTCTCAAGTACAGCCGCGTGATTCGACGTCCACTTGCGGAGCGGGAACCCTTCTCGTTGCAGCAACTCTTGTAGTTCTCCTCGTAGCTCTATAGCATTTTCCACAGTGTCGCTACCACACAATACATCGTCCATGTAAAAATCCCGTTTCAATACGCGA
The DNA here is from genome assembly GCA_946902985.2 of Meconema thalassinum. NCBI lineage: Eukaryota > Metazoa > Arthropoda > Insecta > Orthoptera > Tettigoniidae > Meconema > Meconema thalassinum. The sequence goes on from OX336391.1 coordinate 225,686,582, forward strand.
GATGCTGTGGGAAAGGCATGTGCTTCTTCTTCAGCCAGCTGTAATAGACATCTTGTGGCTAGGAAGGACGCTGAGGAAGTACCGTATGTTACAGTCTTTAGTTGGTATGTGCGTAGACGCTCAATGGATGTTTTCGCCACAGTATGCGCTGTAAGTTAACATCTTCGTCGTCTACTCTGATCTGACGGTACATTTTTGTAACGTCTGCCGTCATCGCAATCTGATGAGGACGAAACCTTGTCACAATTGATAGCAGATCTTGTTGAACGGTAGGTCCCACCGCGAGAGTGTCATTAAGTGAAACGCCGTTGTCAGTTTTGCAGGAAGCATCGAATACAACTCGTGTTTTAGTAGTAGTACTCTCAGCCTTCAATATTGCATGATGAGGGAGATAGCAGCATGCTTCTTCGTCCTTGCTTATATCTGGAGCCAACTTCATATGACCCAGGTTCTCATACTCCTCCATGAATCTCACGTAATCTGCAGGCAGATCAGGTCTCTTCTCAATCTCTGTTCCAGTAGTCTGAATCGTTTCTCTGCTATTTTGTAAGATTTTCCAAGTTGTGGACTTTCTTCCCTTGTAGGTAATCTTACACTGAAACGTCCGCTGTCGTCCCGTTTGGTGTGAGTTGTGAAATGCTCCTCGCAATACTGCTCTTCCTTGGTTAAGTTGGTTCTTCTAGTTGTCACTTCTTCTATCGACCAGAATTTTTCCATCTTCCTGTCGAGGTCATCGTCCTGTCTGAGGAAAAATGATGAAGTGGGTGGTGCTTCCGCCTTCTTACTGGTCCGATCCTGGGATTTTATGGGACCTGACAGTATCCATCCCAGGGCGGTATTCTTCAAAATGGGTAATTCATCGCAATTATTCCGCCACCCTTCTCGCAACAGCTGCATGAAAATATCTGCACCGATGAGCATATCTACTGGTCCTGGCTCGTTGAAGTGAGGATCCGTTAATGTGATATCTTTAGGTAGGTTCCACGATTTACAATCAACATAGTTTGCCGGAATATTGCCTGTTATGTGAGGGAGTATAGAACATGTGATAACAGTTTCAAAATTGGACACGTTAGAACTGATACGAACATCAACACTTTGAGATGCAGTGACCGCAGTGTTATTTATACCACTAATTGGAATACAGCTTCTGTGTCGTTGCAACTTAAGTTTACTTGCAAGTGACTCAGTTATAAAATGGGACTGTGATCCATTGTCGAGTAGCGCTCGGCACTGGTGAACTCTACCATTGTTGTCTGCCACTCCTATTACTGCAGTAGACAGCATTATTTGTGACTGTGGCTTGAATTTAAGTGTGCAGTAACGTGCCTTACTATGCTCTCCTTCGTCTTCTCGAATACCTCTACCACCTGGGGCATCCCTGTCAGTAGTCGTTTGACTGCTTGTGGGACTGTCGAAATGAATTAGGGTATGATGTCTGCCTTGGCATCTCTTACACCTATCAGATTTGCATATGCTGACATTATGATGTCTAAAACAGTTAAAGCACAGACCCTTCCTTTTGACAAAATCATACCGTTGTCTTATGCTAGCCTTCAGAAAACCCTCACACCGATGTACCGGGTGATCTGCATCACAAAAATCACACTTCCCCCTTGTGGATACGTATGAGCTAACTCGACCTGGATTGTCGTTGTTCCTCACGTGTTGATTCTTGGGTGGATTTGCTGTGTTTCCCCTTTGTTCCCGTGTTGCCATCATTAGCTCCAACACTTGTGCCCTCTCTTCCAAAAACGTGGATACCTCAGTGAGTCTTGGAAAATTATCGCTGGGAGCCTTCATTTCATACTCTTTACGGGTAGTGGGATCTAACTTATCTAACATCAGCTGCTGAAGTAAGACTTCATGTAGCGGCACTGAAAGGTTGAGATTTTGAATAGCATTCAAATTGCTTACTAAGTGGTTGTTCAATTTCCTAAGATCAGATGCTGTGTCTTTGTGACAATTAGGTAACGACAACAGAGCCTTGATGTGTTGTGTTGCTATAAATTTTCTGTTGTTGTACCACTTGCACACGATTTCCCAAGCTACTGGGGCCGGCCGACAAACCCAGAGACAGGGCGTCAAGGAAGTGCTGCCGAGACAACGCAGCGGAGTACTGAGAACTACCAACAAGTAGGGCTCGGATTTTTAGGTGCTAAAAAACTGGAAAATATTTATTTTTTATGTATTAAAAATGCCTGAAATATGTGACAAAAAAGTAAAAATAGTTAATTATAACTAGGGCGCCCGTACTGCTCCGCAGCATAATTTTCCAGTATTGGATTTAAAAAATTACGACATTAAGTAATAGTTTATAACCTTTATTTTACAATACTTCCTTCCAGACAATGTTCGCTGTGCGTCGACCCTTAGTTTTAAATGATTTTCCTCGGGATAAGGCAACATAGAACATTCCATGGCCTAAAACAGGATCAGGCAAGTAGATTCCAACTCGATGAAGGTTTGACCCTGCACTTTGTTGATTGTAATACAAAACGCTAGTGTAATACGAAATTTCCGTCATTAGAACCAAAGATATGATTGCTATAATGAGAAAAAATATTTAAACAAGTAGTTCCGTGAAGAACTATACAGCCTATTTTCATATATCCTACTTATGTTAATTGCCATTATCAACATACCCAATTTCTGTTTGATTTCTGTAATAGATTCGTATATATTAAGAACCGACTAAATATTTCGGATGGTCGCCATGTTGGATTTTATATATGTAGGTCCTAGAGTTATGTACTGTTACATGCAGATTATTGTGAACGTGTAATATTCAAACTTCAATCGCATAATTAGGACACAAGAAAAAACAAGGAGATTTTAAAATTTTTCACAGCTGCCATCTTGAGGTTATGGAAACAATTGAAATAAATTAGATGCCAGTGGATTAACATTCGTATAAGAAATTACTGTACCAAGTTTCACTGCACTCGGATGGTTAAATTGCGAGAAACGTCCATGTAAATGTTTATAATTCGCGTCACCGCCATGTTGGATTTGTGATCACCAGGTTATTTAAAGTCCTATATGTGAACTTAAGTTCATAGTCCCTATGAACATTAAAAAATGCAGTTTGATTGCTAACATAGATTCGTAGATATTCAGTATCGTCTAAATATTTCGGATGGTCGCCATGTTGGATTGTTAAATGTATAGGCCATAGAGTCATGTACCATTAAATGAAAATTGTTGCCTAGGTTCATTATTCAAACTTTCACTTCGATCGCATGACTACATCACAAGAAATAAAAACTTAATTTTAAAATTCGCACTGCCGCCATCTTGAGGTTATGTAAACAATTTAACTAAATTAGATAACAGTGGATTACAATGTGTATAAATATTTGCTGTACCAGGTTTCAGTGCGCTTGGAACATTAAATCGCGAGAAAGGTCTATTTAACATTTTAAAATTCGCTTTGCCGCCATGTTCGTTTTGTAGTTAACCGGTTTTTGAAAGTCTTATAGATGGACTTCCAGTAGTGCCCTTTATCTCCGTACAAAATTTTAGGGAGATACCGCTAATAGTTTCAGAGATATAGAATGCCGGTGAAATATTTCGCACATCCGCCATCTTGTGATTATGTAAACAATTGAACGAAGTTAGATGTCGGTGCATTACAATGTATATAAACATATACTGTACCAAGTTTCATTGCGTTTGGTTGGTCAAATCACGAGAAACGTCTATTTAAAAGTCGGAAATTCGCTTGGCCTCCATATTGGTTTTGTAGTTACCAGGTTTTCAAAAGTCACATAAGTGAACTTATAGTAGTTCCCTCTATCACCATATAAAATGTCAGGGTAATATCGGTAATAGTTTCGGAGATATTGAATGCTGGTGAAATATTTCGCACAGCCGCCATGTTGGATTGGTGAGTCGTAACAAAATTTGAAGGGCACGGTCGAGGTCGCCGGGAATAGTGCTATGAACTTTCCGAGTTTCATTGAAATCGCTCCTGCCGTTTAGATTTTATTAGGGGGGGACACACACACGAATCACACACACACACACACACACGCGCACACACACACGGACAAAAGGTGATCTCATAAGCCTATTTTTTCAAAATTGAAAATAGGCTAAAAATGAGGTATAATATCGAATGTTCACTCATAACATTCCGAAGAATCAGCCGATTTGAATAGTTAACAGTTCAAATGAAAGGACTTCAGTCACTGAGTGTTCTTAGACTATAACGACTTGAGTACCTCAAACAGAAACAAAGATATGATTGCTTCAAAGTTGGAAAAAGATGGAAAACGTTGAAAATAGCAAATAATTTGAGGAAGGAGGAAGTGAAGTGATTTGTAATACTTGATAACAAATCTTTGCATGAATACCTTTCAATTAATAGTGGCATGAAGGAAATCGACCGGATAGAATGGCCGGACGGACTCGGTTAAGTTTTCATAATTATTCTTAATATTCGCTTCGGCATTCATAACATTCCTCAGAATCAACCAATGTAAATATTTAATACATCAAAAGATAGAACTTGATCCACTGAGTGCTCTTAGACCAAAACGAATAGTGTCACTCAATTAGAACCAAAGATATGATTGCTACAATGAGAAAAACTGTTGAAAAAATGAGATGTAATATCGTATGCCCACTCATAACTTTCCTCAGAATCAGCCGATTTGAAAGGTTAAGAGCTCAAATGATAGCGCTTGATTCACTGAGTGTTCTTAGACTAAAACAACCTTCGTAGCTCAATTAGAGCTGAAGATATGATTACTTCAAAGTTGGAAACAGTTGGAAAAAGTTGAAAAAATCAAATAATTTGAGAAACGCGTAATTTAAGTGATTTGTAATACTTGATGACAAATCTGTGCATGAATACCTTTCATTAAAAAAATGATGAAGAAAATCGGCTGGATAGTATGGCCGCACGGACTCGGATACGTTTTCATCAATATTTTAGGTAGATTTCTTTAGAAAGCTAACTATTGCAATGGGTCCCATGTTTCGACTTCCGGAAAATTTCGACATATCTTCGCGTTTCACATCCCCCAGACCTCAAAACCACCGTCAGTTCAAAAGTTTATATATAATTTATATATATATATATATATATATATCAGTTTCTTGTGGACACGATAACGGCCGTAATTTTGCACCAATCACTTTGAATTGTTTACATAATATGTATCCCTATAAAATCTCGGTCGAGTTCGTTAATGGGCAAAATCGGTCAAAGGGGGTAAAAATGGGGGGCTTTTTTCGAAAAAGTGAAATATCGCTATAACTCTCTTAATACATGAAATATCGAATCCCTTCAAAGTTCATAATATGTGTCGGATAAGTGCCAAAACTTTATGTAAAATAAGTTTTTTGATAGCACCAACCATTGACCAAAGGGGTGGGAAAAAGTGGGTTTTTCGGGAAACATTAATCATATCTCTGTTAATAGGCACAATATCAAAACCGCACAAAATGGACAATATTCCTCCAATAATTACCTAAAACTTTTGTCTGAAAGAATTTTTGATATGACCCATCATTACGCCACGGGGTGAACAAAATAATTTAAATTATAAGAAAATGCCAAGTGCCAAGAGAGGTTGCCATGACAACTTTACTTTTAATTGATAAGGGATGACCATCAGCAGTTGCTATGACAACGCCACTGCACGAGATCACATTCAGTTTTCATATGTCAGTGGGAAGCGACTTCGGTATCGGAACTGGTAGCATGCTGAACTTCTATGCCCAAGGTCGCGGGTTCAAACCCGGCTGAAGTCGTCGGATTTACTAAGAGCGCTAAAAACCTGAGTTTGCTTTCCTTCGGAGGGGAAGTTCCAACGTTCGTTGCGAGTAGCTGATTGAGGTGGCATCTAGTAGCCAAGTTCACAGCTAGGTGTCGTTGACGGCAGTATTTTAGGTAGATTTCATTAGAAAGCTAACTATTGCAATGGGTACCATGTTTCGATTTCCGGAAAATTTCGACATATCTTCGCGTTTCACATCCCCCAGACCCCAAAACCACCGTCAGTTCAAAAGTTTATATATAATTTATGTAATATATGTATATATATGTATATCAGTTTCTTGTGGACACGATAACTGCCGTAATTTTGCACCAATCACTTTGAATTTTATACCGAATATGTATACCCATAAAATCTCGGACGAGTTCGTTACTGGGCTAAATCGGTCGAAGGGGATGAAAATGGGGGACTTTTTTTTTTCGAAAAAATGAAATATTGCTATAACTCTCTTAATATGTGAAATATCGAATCCGTTCAAAGTTCATACTATGTGTCGGATAAAGCTCAGAAATTTATGTTTGAAACGTTTTTTTGATAGCACCAACCATTGACCAAAGGGGTGGGAAAAAGTGTTTTTTTCGGGAAACATTAATCATATCTCTGTTAATAGGCACAATATCAAAACCGTACAAAATGGAAAATATTCCCCTAATAATTACCTAAAACTTTTGTCTGAAAGAATTTTTGATATGAGCCACCATTACGCCAAGGGATGAGAAAAATGATTTCGGAATTGTAAGAAAATGCCAAGAGCTATCAGTGGTTGACATGGCAACACTACTAAATTGATGAGGGATGAGCCATTAGACGTTGCCATGACAACGCACTTGCGCGAGATCAGATTCAGATTTCCATCTGACTAAGTGTGATGCGGCTTCGGTGACTTAACTGGTAGCATGCTGAACTCCTATGCCCAAGGTCGCGGGTTCAAAGCCGGCCAAAGTCGTCAGATTTTCTAAGAGCGCTAAAAATCCCTCAGTATGCTTTCCTTTGGAGGGGAAGTTCAACGTTCGTTGCGAGTTGCTGATTGCGGTGGCATCTAGTAGCCAAGTTCACAGCTAGGTGTCGTTGACGGTAGTATCTGGTAGCAACATTAGGAACTACTGCTTGAAATTGAGCGTCTACATTCCTTACCTGAATTACAGACTAATACAGCTATCACAATTCACACCGTTTATCAGACAGATTCTACACTCACCCAAAGTACACGGGGTTACATGACCACGTTGTCGCAGCCCCTAAACTGAGGAACCAACCAACATCTCTGCGGGAGATATAATTTTGCGTGAAGAAGTAACAGACCGTTACATAGTTACACATCAGTGTCGAAACTTTGCATAAGGACAGTGTGACCACAAGTATAAAAATGGACTCCAAATGACAAGAAGGTTACCGTCATCATGAGACAATAGAATGTTTAAAATATGCATAAAATGACGAAAAACAAAGTTAATTAATCTCCAATTATAAAATACTTTCACGCAATAAATTTGGTCTGATCCTTCTACGAAAACCTGCATATTCTGCCTATTTTCGACTATCCCCAAGTTTGTCCGGTGAAATCTACCTCCGCCTTCCGGCGTGCCGAGAGGACTTTTCTTTTATTTAATAATATAGATAGCTTCAATGTGAAAAAAAGTAAAAGAAGTGCAAGAAATCAAATAATTTGAGGGAGGCAGAAGTTAAGTGATTTGTAATACTTGATATTAAATCAGTACATGAATAACTTTCATTTAATAGTGGTATGAAGGAAATCGACCGGATAGAATGGCCGGACGGACTCGGTTAAGTTTTCATAATTATTTCCAATATTCGCTTCGGCACTCATAACATTACTTAGAATCAACCAATGTAAATATTTAATACCTCCTAAGATAGAGCTTGATCCACTGAGTGCTCTTAGACCAAGACGAACAGTGAAACTCAATTAGAACCAAAGATATGATTGCTACAATGAGAAAAACTGTTGAAAAAATGAGATGTAATATCGTATGTCCACTCATAACTTTCCTCAGAATCAGCCGATTTGAATGGTTAAGAGCTCAAAAGATAGCGCTAGATTCACTGAGTGTTCTTAGACTAAAACGACGATCGTAACTCAATTAGAACCGAGGATATGATTACTTCAAAGTTGGAAAAAGTTGGAAAAAGTTGAAAAAATCAAATAATTTGAGAAAGGCGTAATTTAAGTGATTTGTAATACTTGATGACAAATCTGTGCATGAATACCTTTCATTTAAAAAAAGGATGAAGAAAATCGGCCGGATAGTATGGCCGGACGGACTCGGATATTTTTTATCAAAATTTTTAATAATATAGACTAAGGCGCCCGTACTGCTCCGCAGCATAATTTTTCAGTATTGGAATTAAAAAATTACGACATTAAGTAATAGTTTATAACCATTATTTTACAATACTTCCTTCCAGACAATGTTCGCTGTGCGTCGACTCTTAGTTTTAAATGATTTTTCTCGGGATATGGCAACATAGAACATTCCATGGCCTAAAACAGGATCAGGCAAGTAGATTCCAACTCGATGAAGCGTTTGACCCTGCACTTTGTTGATTGTAATACAAAACGCTAGTGTAATACGAAATTTCCGTCATTAGAACCAAAGATATGATTGCTACAATGAGAAAAAATATTGAAAAATGAGATATAATATCGAATGTTCACTCATAACATTCCGAAGAATCAGCCGATTTTAATAGTTAACAGCTCAAATGAAAGGGCTTCAGTCACTGAGGGTTCTTAGACTAAAACGACTTGAGTACCTCAAACAGAAACATAGATATGATTGCTTCAAAGTTGGAAAAAGATGGAAAACGTTGAAAATAGCAAATAATTTGAGGAAGGAGGAAGTGAAGTGATTTGTAATACTTGATAACAAATCTTTGCATGAATACCTTTCAATTAATAGTGGTATGAAGGAAATCGACCGGATAATGGCCGGACGGACTCGGTTAAGTTTTCATAATTATTTCTAATATTCGCTTCGGCACTCATAACATTCCTCAGAAACAACCAATGTAAATATTTAATACCCCAAAAGATAGAGCTTGATCCACTGAGTGCTCTTAGACCCAAACGAACAGTGTAACTCAATTAGAACCAAATATATGATTGCTACAATGAGAAAAACTGTTGAAAAAATGAGATGTAATATCGTATGTCCACTCATAACTTTCCTCAGAATCAGCCGATTTGAATGGTTAAGAGCTCAAATGATAGCGCTTGATAACTGAGTGTTCTTAGACTAAAACAACCTTCGTAAATCAATTAGAACCGAAGATATGATTACTTCAAAGTTGGAAAAAGTTGGAAAAAGTTGAAAAAATCAAATAATTTGAGGAAGGCGTAATTTAAGTGATTTGTAATCCTTTATGACAAATCTGTGCATGAATACCTTTCATTTAAAAAAGTATTAAGAAAATCGGCCGGATAGTATGGCCGGACGGACTCGGATAATTTTTCATCGATATTATTAATAATATAGATAGCTTCAATGTGAAAAAAAAGTAAAAAAGGTGCCAGAAATCAAATAATTTGAGGAAGGCAGAAGTTATGTGATTTGTAATACTTGATATTAAATCCGTACTGTACCCGTTCGTCCTGGGGATGCGATGACCCATCTGCTATTACATCGCATTCCTGGAGTTCCAGGACAGAGCGGAGTTAAATGAACCTCTAGTCAAATAAGGAATGTGTCGGAAATTCAGCTGAGTTATCGAAAAAGCAGTGGGTATCACGAGACAAAGTATCTCTAGGGTCGTTACGGGCTTAAGTTTAATAAAAAAATGCAAATATAAATGGGCGCCATCAACTGAATTCCTAGCAAACCACCTCCTTTACTGGTTAGGCCTTACTCAAGACAAGGAAAGAAAAAGGAAAATCACACCATCATCAGATCACAACTAAGATAAAAACAAATTTATTTCACTTTGATAGTCAGACAGACATTTTAAATATTCATCCTACCTGAGAGTATGGTCGAATGCCAACGTTAAATTGTCATTGTCCAAAAATCGAACCATCTCCTTTCTAATCAAAAATATTTCATCCACATAAAACAGAAAAATCTCTAAAGTTCTCTTGGGTTCTCAGGATCACTGTAGCACTATGTCTTTCGTCACTGACATTTGTGATACCTGAGACCTAATTTCTCTTTAATTTAACATCATGATTGTGGGTTTGAAAAAGTTATTAATCTGTCTAAACATACACATATTATAATCACATATATTTTAAATATCACGCAATTTATGGCTTGCATGGCATAATTTAAATGTTGAACATGTTAGTAAAATGCTCCTAAACATTGAATAATTAATTTACACTATTTACATTGTCATTCATAATTACTTGTTTGTGAATTACAGAAAATTCACGGCTCATTGGTCATCATTATCATCATCATCAAAATTAAATATTCCTCACATTAATTCTCATTTCAAAATTCAACATATTCCTGTCAGAATCATTAACTCATCACCATTAAATCATTTAAATGAAAATTATTATCATCACATCATTATGCTTTCTAATTATTCACACACTCTTATTTTATCATCTACTTCAGATTAAATCATCTTAAATCATCAATACAAATTGTTTAATTCCTCAACTCAAGTTGCAATTCCTCAAATTATATCTCAATTAAATTTATTTTAATTCCATATAAATTCATTAATCATCAGCTTCTTTAGTTAATTATCACCTTCTAATTCAATTATTCATCATCTATCCAATCATCTATTAATTTATTTAAATCAGTTTATTTATCCAATCTTTAATTCATCCATTTATTTAATTCATTGATTTATTCCAAAATTTAATTTATCAATTTATTTAAATTTTACTCTTCTGGTTATTTAGATTTTCATTATTTCATCTAGTCATTCTGATTTTTATTTCATTAGGTCAGATCATTAATATGCTTAAATTTCAGATTATTATTTCATTAATTATTATTCTCAGAAAATCTTGTATTATCAACTTTATTTATTTGTTTAATTTCCCAACAAATTGTTTAATATGGTTTATAGAACGTTGTCTTACAGTTTTAACACTTCCAAGTTATATTTCGTATTTAATTTTCATGCCAAAAAATATTATTGCCTTCACGACATCACGTTGGATCTGACTATCCACAACTACATTATATATCCTCAATTCTTCAAATATCACATTTGAATACAACAATTATTCCACAAAACTCCATAAATATTCAGCACATACAGCATGAATCTCAACAATTACGCTAGTCTGGGTTCGACAACCTCATGTCTGCTTCAAAATGCATTAGCAACATTGCAACTATCACTTGGCAACTTCCACAAAATGCCTATCACAAACTTCACTTAACCATGTTGCATGATCTACAAAAAATACATAACTGGCTTCAAATTATCAACGCACACAATCTCCAATAACTTTAATTAATCTGATCACATCTAGACAACTTCTTAAACAATTGGAAAAATATTACCTTAGTAATTCAAGATCTGCTTTCAAATAGCATAAATTCTCTTACAATTCTCATAATTCACATCACAGAAAAACACCAATGTGCTATAATCTCTCATATCAAAATATGCAATACTGATTTGCCTTAAAATAAATCTGACCATTAATGATTCATCTTACAAGATTCAATTACTTTAAGTCCTTCTCAAAGGTATCAAACTCAATTATAAAAATCATCCAAAGCATCAGCTGTACCAGCTGTTAAACTGAAAGTACTCTCAAAAGAGTATAGCAAAAAAATATTGGATTGGCAAACAAGAATTACAAAATGTAACCCTGCTGACATTTATCTGTACTTTATTTAACAAAATTTCGACTGATATGTGACTAGTAGTTCCTTGTTTGATTCACTTACAATCTCATGTACACTCGGATGATAAAAATGAGTCCCTCAATGGCAAGTAAGATGAGTAACCACCGTACAATCGTATAAATACGAAAGACCCTGCTCCGTCGACTAAAATGATAGTGCCCTAAACGATGGGTAAGATGAGTAACCACCATACAATCGTATAAATACGAAAGACCCCATCTCGAAGACTATATGAGTGAATGTACCAGATAGGAATCAACAAGTCTCTAGTTGTCATATAAAAGCGATATTCATTCACTAAAGTGAATAACATCTTAATATCTCCAAACAATCCAATGGAAAAAATCCCTACTGATGAATAATACACACTCGCTAGTATGCAATGAACTGACGAAGTAATTTTAGATAATCAATTGCAGATCACGAGTTCGAAATACTCGTCACACAAAAAAACTATTCATGAAAAATATCCTTGCTGGAAAAATGTCTAAAAGACCAAACATCTGCTTAATAAAGCCAACCAATGGTGAGAATTTCGCATAATGATGCCTGCCATATCATATGGTCACGCCATATTCTAGCAAAATTTCGAAGCATATAAAGTCAAACCATGTCTTAAACAATCGTATCACTCCTATTAGAAAAATATACATGTGTGCCCAGTATTCATGAAAATAATCGTATCAGAAAAATTATAACTCTTACAGTACCTTTTCATAATCAGCTGTTATTAAATTTCAAAGATCGTCGATTTTCCCTATGTAATGAATTTCTCGAAAGATCGGCGTGAATATCATTCCATCCATGCAATGACGATTGCCTTCAAATTCCCAAGTGAATCAGAGGGTGGACCTCCTTCTCGTCAGGAATCGAATCCATCGCTCTGTGGTGCCATCGCGTCTCTGTCTGCGTTTACTCCGACATGATGAACTTCTGGTTATCCATAGCGGATATTGTCCAAATCCTCACGAAAAAGTTCATAGAAACAGCGGACCCCCTATTCCTCTTCTACGTTACGCCACTGTTCTATACAATGGTCAGTTTAAGTGTTGAAAGTTCAATTTCCACAGCGGTTTAGCCTCACTTGTAGAAAATAAAATTGTTTTATCAGAGTGTCAAAGTTTATGAAACACCCTGTAGCTGTGTTCATACTCGGTAATTCATATCACTTCACAAGAAATAATTGCATTAATGCACGTGCTAATGTTCCTAAGTGCATATGCTTACAACATTCCGTTTGCAGTTGCAGTATCTCGTAACTATCTTGTATAATTCAAATGCTGAATAAACGTTCTAACTCAATGTAGTAATGAAGTTCAGCTTCTGTCATAATGCTTGCGTATATAATGGGAAATAACCCGCTCGGTTTTACTGCAATGCTATAATCATCTCCGCCTAATGCTGGCCTCGCCATGTCGCTCTACTATGCCGTTTTGCGTTGAAATGCAGCTTGGAATAAAGTTCTCCAACTACTTGCAATGCTGTTCTGAAATCCCGGCCGTCTATGCTTGCTTGCTCCGTATGTCCGCCCGGTTCACTGACCTACTTGTCGTTCGCGGCTCGGTGAAGTCGAAACTGTCGCTTTCACTTTCCGTGTCAGTTTCTGTTCGCTGCGCGACCTTGTACCAAGCCTGGCGTGAGCTACACAGCTCGACTCTCTTGCTTGGCTCACAGAGCTCCACTGACAGTGTCTGCATTGCCTCGACCCTTACCTGCCTGGTGCGGTCACGTGACGTCCTCGCCACCACCGTGGTCTTGCGTCACAAATATAATCTCGAACCCCCATCATCTCGGCTATTAAGTTATAAAATAACTTAAGGGTTATCTGACTTCCTTCAAATTATTACCACATATAATGCATGTCATATCTCCTCTTCTAAGATGTTTAAATACCATGTTCCATATAGATCTTAATAAAGCTTCATAATTCCATCCATAATTCCATCTGCTTGACTGCGGTCAGCGCATTCTTGATCCTAGACCTTCTACGTCATCCTGACATTCCTCTTGACTCGATCTGAGCGCTATCTTTTCTTAACTCTTCCCAAAACCTCAACTACGACTTAATGTCTGCTGGCGTAGCCGATAGCCTCAACTAGGTATCGGGTACATCTCTCCCGTACATCTCCTTTTTTTAAATCAGGATTGAGAAAAAATACACTCACAGGCATTCTATATATAACACATGTACACGATAGCTCTACAATTCTCTTATTCAACATGATGGTACTTTCTGACTCTCAACAATGATGATTGATTTCCAATGATTAGCATATTGATTCTGTATTATTTAGACGTCTGTTTCTTCCTTCACTACTCGTGCTTGCTCGATTGACATCTCTGACTGTCTCCTCGGGTGGTGTACTAGGCTGTCTAGTTTCTTGCCTCGATCTCTCATATTCACGATTATCTCGTCCTTCATTAGGATCGTTTCTTCGGCCATCCTGCCTGTCGTTTCGATTATACTGTTGACCTTGGCTCCAGTTGTTTCTACCACGATATCTATTGTTGTATCGATTCCTATCTTGATATCTGGAATTCTGGTTATAATTTCTATATCGGCTATCTTTGCTTCCTGATCGTATGGCCTCTCATATGGTCCTCTATACCGATCATTTCCTCGAACGTTACGGATGTTTCCTCGATTTCCTTCGTTCCTTCTGTTTTTCCAGGAATCTCTTCTGTCCGTTTGAGCTGCGTTATCAACGACTACCACATTCACCTCTTGCGTGTTCCGATTGTCGTTTCTTGTATGTCTAGGCGTAACTTGAGCGCTTGTATAGTCCAATCGCCGTAAAATGTCGTCATAGTGCTCAAGTGTGTTTGCTCCCGACGCTATGAGTGATCGCTGTACCTCAATCGGTAACTGTCTCGCTATAGCTTGCAAAAGCTCTTCTTCTGGCAATGGAGGAATCAGAAACTGCAATTTAGCCAACTGTGACGTAAAATAATTGGCATAATGCGTCGGATGTGACGTAGAATAACGCTTCGAGTACATTTCTGCTCTTACGTTCAGTTGATCCTCTGCACTCCAAAATCTCCTCAAGAATGCTATGGCAAATTGCTCCATATTCGCAAAATTGCTTCTGAATGCTCTAAACCAAGTTAGCGCAGACCGTCTAAGGCGCGTTCGACTATCCTTAGCTCTCTTTCTTTGGCTACTCTATGTTCCGCCATGTAGTCTCGAATATCTCGCAGAAATTCGACTGGTGTGACCCCTGTATTTCCAGAAAACTTCCTCGGCTTGTCATCCAGATTTCTGATAATGGTAACTGGACCTGAGTATCGTTCACTTGTACCCAACGTACTCCTATTCGAACTTGGATTATCCTGAGGGGTTGAACTTGCCCTTTCGAATGTCACATTCGGTTGCGTTTGACGGTCGTCTCCCATGCTAACTTCTTGATTACTCATACTGCGGTCTATCGCTGTCTGATTCATCGATATTTCCCCTGATGTAATATTTTGACTGGTGAAACTGTTAATCATAGATTCTAGTTTAGTCATCCTATCTTCTGCCAGTTTCTCTACGGTCTTGACCTGAATTTTCAACTCATCTAACGACGTAACATTCTGCGTTTTGTTACTCTCGTCCAAATCGTTTTTCAACTTGTCAATCTTGTCTTCGCATGTATTCTTTACTGACGCGACTTGTTCCTTTAACAGATCAACATCTGTCCTAAATAGAGTTGAATCTATCTTCATCGCTTCCTTGTTCTCCGTAAATCTCGCTTCTAAGTTCGCCATACCTGCGATTAATTTCTCATCTAATCCTGCACGTTTTTCTTTTGCTTCGGCATCGACCTCACTATACCGTTCTTCCACGATTGCACCGACTCTATTTTTGAATAAAGCTAAGTTTTCATTAACCTTTTGCTCTATATCATCATCCATCTTCCTAATATCTTTCTGCAATTGATTCTCTAATGATTTTAAATTAGAATTAACCTCTCCTAAGACTTCCTCTTTAATGGTCCCAATTACTGACTTTAAATCCTTAATCTCATTACCTAGATTCATCTCTAGACCTTTGATTTTAGTTTCGAAAGATACTTCGGTAGACCACTCTTGAATTTTGCCTACATCTGCCACTAAACCATCAATGTCGAATCTCAACTTCGATACATCCGATTTAATGTCTTTCTGTATGGACATAACGTCTGTTCTTAAAGTAAGAATGTTTTCTTCTCCTCTACTTTCTAATTCAATAATATTCTTTCTTAATATTTGAACATTTTCCTCTCCTTTCATATTTACTGCAATTATATCTAACTGTAAAGTCTTAAGCATTTCATTATTCTTTAGAGTTAATCTATTCTCTAACCTAGTTAACTTGTTTTCTAACTCTGTGTTAGTTTCTTCACTACGAGCTTGTAATTTCTCTTCTAATGTTTTAAAATTGTCTTCAATATTTGACTGTAATCTTTCTTCTAATGATTTAAAACTATCCTTCAAGTTAGCTTCAGTACTAGTCTGTAATCTAGTCTCCAATGACATCAACTCATCTTTACTATTTGACTGTAGTCTAGTCTCTAATGACTTTAAATTATCTTCACTAGTTGACTGTAATAATTTTAAATTTTCTTCATTACTAGTCTGTAATCTAGTCTCTAATGACTTTAAACTGTCGTTCAGATTGCCTTCGTTACTAGCCTGTAATGATTGCACATTTTCTTTACATCTAGCTTCTAACCTAGCTTCTGAACTATTTATCTGTTCTTTAACTTCCGTTTCCATTTTAGAAATAGTTTTTGCAATACCAGACATACCACTCTGTAACTCTCCTAACACCTTAGCTAAATCTTCCGGCAACATAATTATATTTTCAATAGACGTTTTATTCAGAGACGTTAGACAACAACACATCACAATGTCTCAATTCCTGCATTCACTTGGGTATAGGAAAAATGACTTATAACTAACATGTTATAATACTAATACGATTAACATGAACACTGGAATGGGCACATAAGTATATTGTCTGACTAAGTT
This sequence comes from Meconema thalassinum, assembly GCA_946902985.2. Classification (NCBI taxonomy): domain Eukaryota; kingdom Metazoa; phylum Arthropoda; class Insecta; order Orthoptera; family Tettigoniidae; genus Meconema; species Meconema thalassinum. The sequence continues at coordinate 225,703,203 of OX336391.1, forward strand.
TAATAAATTTTATAACACCATTAAATGAACTTGAGATCAATCTCTCAGTAATCTAAATCTGATGTGATTCCACAGAATAAACAAAATCGAAGCCCCACAGGTGGGTAAAGCCAATTCTCCCTCTCTCTCTGTACCCGTTCGTCCTGGGGATGCGATGACCTATCTGCTATTACATCGCATTCCTGGAGTTCCAGGACAGAGCGGAGTTAAATGAACCTCTAGTCAAATAAGGAATGTGTCGGAAATTCAACTGAGTTATCGAAAAAGCAGTGGGTATCACGAGACAAAGTATCTCTAGGGTCGTTACGGGCTTAAGTTTAATAAAAAAATGCAAATATAAATGGGCGCCATCAACTGAATTCCTAGCAAACCACCTCCTTTCCTGGTTAAGCCTTACTCAAGACAAGGAAAGAAAAAGGAAAATCACACCATCATCAGATCACAACTAAGATAAAAACAAATTTATTTCACTTTGATAACCAGACAGACATTTTAAATATTCCTCCTACCTGAGAGTATGGTCGAATGCCAACGTTAAATTGTCATTGTCCAAAAATCGAACCATCTCCTTTCTAATCAAAAATATTTCATCCACATAAAACAGAAAAATCTCTAAAGTTCTCTTGGGTTCTCAGGATCACTGTAGCACTATGTCTTTCGTCACTGACATTTGTGATACCTGAGACCTAATTTCTCTTTAATTTAACATCATGAATGTGGGTTTGAAAAAGTTATTAATCTGTCTAAACATACACATATTATAATCACATATATTTTAAATATCACGCAATTTATGGCTAGCATGGCATAATTTAAATGTTGAACATGTTAGTAAAATGCTCCTAAACATTGAATAATTAATTTACACTATTTACATTGTCATTCATAATTACTTGTTTGTGAATTACAGAAAATTCACGGCTCATTGGTCATCATTATCATCATCATCAAAATTAAATATTCCTCACATTAATTCTCATTTCAAAATTCAACATATTCCTGTCAGAATCATTAACTCATCACCATTAAATCATTTAAATGAAAATTATTATCACATCATTATGCTTTCTAATTATTCACACACTCTTATTTTATCATCTACTTCAGATTAAATCATCTTAAATCATCAATACAAATTGTTTAATTTCTCAACTCAAGTTGCAATTCCTCAAATTATATCTCAATTAAATTTATTTTAATTCCATATAAATTCATTAATCATCAGCTTCTTTAGTTAATTATCACCTTCTAATTCAGTTATTCATCATCTATCCAATCATCTATTAATTTATTTAAATCAGTTTATTTATCCAATCTTTAATTCATCCATTTATTTAATTCATTTATTTATTCCAAAATTTAATTTATCAATTTATTTAAATTTTACTCTTCTGGTTATTTAGATTTTCATTATTTCATCTAGTCATTCTGATTTTTATTTCATTAGGTCAGATCATTAATATGCTTAAATTTCAGATTATTATTTCATTAATTATTATTCTCAGAAAATCTTGTATTATCATCTTTATTTATTTGTTTGTTTAATTTCCTAACAAATTGTTTAATATGGTTTATAGAACGTTGTCTTACAGTTTTAACACTTCCAAGTTATATTTCGTATTTAATTTTCATGCCAAAAAATATTATTGCCTTCACGACATCACGTTGGATCTGACTATCCACAACTACATTATATATCCTCAATTCTTCAAATATCACATTTGAATACAACAATTATTCCACAAAACTCCATAAATATTCAGCACATACAGCATGAATCTCAACAATTACGCTAGACTGGGTTCGACAACCTCATGTCTGCTTCAAAATGCATTAGCAACATTGCAACTATCACTTGGCAACTTCCACAAAATGCCTATCACAAACTTCACTTAACCATGTTGCATGATCTACAAAAAATATATAACTGGCTTCAAATTATCAACGCACACAATCTCCAATAACTGTAATTAATCTGATCACATCTAGACAACTTCTTAAACAATTGGAAAAATATTACCTTAGTAATTCAAGATCTGCTTTCAAATAGCATAAATTCTCTTACAATTCTCATAATTCACATCACAGAAAAACACCAATGTGCTATAATCTCTCATATCAAAATATGCAATACTGATCTGCCTTAAAATAAATCTGACCATTAATGATTCATCTTACAAGATTCAATTACTTTAAGTCCTTCTCAAAGGTATCAAACTCAATTATAAAAATCATCCAAAGCATCAGCTGTACCAGCTGTTAAACTGAAAGTACTCTCAAAAGAGTATAGCAACAAAATATTGGATTGGCAAACAAGAATTACAAAATGTAACCCTGCTGACATTTATCTGTACTTTATTTAACAAAATTTCGACTGATATGTGACTAGTAGTTCCTTGTTTGATTCACTTACAATCTCATGTACACTCGGATGATAAAAATGAGTCCCTCAATGGCAAGTAAGATGAGTTACCACCGTACAATCGTATAAGTACGAAAGACCTCGCCCCGTCGACTAAAATGATAGTGCCCTAAACGATGGGTAAGATGAGTAACCACCATACAATCGTATAAATACGAAAGACCCCATCTCGAAGACTATATGAGTGAATGTACCAGATAGGAATCAACAAGTCTCTAGTTGTCATATAAAAGCGATATTCATTCACTAAAGTGAATAACATCTTAATATCTCCCAACAATCCAATGGAAAAACTCCCTACTGATGAATAATACACACTCGCTAGTATGCAATGAACTGACGAAGTAATTTTAGATAATCAATTGCAGATCACGAGTTCGAAATACTCGTCACACAAAAAAAACTATTCATGAAAAATATCCTTGCTGGAAAAATGTCTAAAAGACCAAACATCTGCTTAATAAAGCCAACCAATGGTGAAAATTTCGCATAATGATGCCTGCCATATCATATGGTCACGCCATATTCTAGCAAAATTTCGAAGCATATAAAGTCAAACCATGTCTTAAACAATCGTATCACTCCTATTAGAAAAATATACATGTGTGCCCAGTATTCATGAAAATAATCGTATCAGAAAGTTATAACTCTTACAGTACCTTTTCATAATCAGCTGTTATTAAATTTCAAAGATCGTCGATTTCCCTATGTAATGAATTTCTCGAAAGATCGGCGTGAATATCATTCCATCCATGCAATGACGATTGCCTTCAAATTCCCAAGTGAATCAGCTGGTGGACCTCCTTCTCGTCAGGAATCGAATCCATCGCTCTGTGGTGCCATCGCGTCTCTGTCTGCGTTTACTCCGACATGATGAACTTCTGGTTATCCATAGCGGATATTGTCCAAATCCTCACGAAAAAGTTCATAGAAACAGCGGACCCCCTATTCCTCTTCTACGTTACGCCACTGTTCTATACAATGTTCAGTTTAAGTGTTGAAAGTTCAATTTCCACAGCGGTTTAGCCTCACTTGTAGAAAATAAAATTGTTTTATCAGAGTGTCAAAGTTTATGAAACACCCTGTAGCTGTGTTCATACTCGGTAATTCATATCACTTCACAAGAAATAATTGCATTAATGCACGTGCTAATGTTCCTAAGTGCATATGCTTACAACATTCCGTTTGCCTAAAATTGTTAATGTTACTTGGAATGCGTTATGAAATGCATAGTCGTAGTGTCATTAAGAAAAACTATGTCCATTCGAAGTTCAAAGTTGCAGTATCTCGTAACTATCTTGTATAATTCAAATGCTGAATAAACGTTCTAACTCAATGTAGTAATGAAGTTCAGCTTCTGTCATAATGCTTGCGTATATAATGGGAAATAACCCGCTCGGTTTTACTGCAATGCTATAATCATCTCCGCCTAAAGCTGGCCTCGCCATGTCGCTCTACTATGCCGTTTTGCGTTGAAATGCAGCTTGGAATAAAGTTCTCCAACTACTTGCAATGCTGTTCTGAAATCCCGGCCGTCTATGCTTGCTTGCTCCGTATGTCCGCCCGGTTCACTGACCTACTTGTCGTTCGCGGCTCAGTGAAGTCGAAACTGTCGCTTTCACTTTCCGTGACAGTTTCTGTTCGCTGCGCGACCTTGCACCAAGCCTGGCGTGTGCTACACAGCTCGACTCTCTTGCTTGGCTCACAGAGCTCCACTGACAGTGTCTGCACTGCCTCGACCCTTACCTGCCTGGTGCGGTCAGGTGACGTCCTCGCCACCACCGTGGTCTTGCGTCACAAATATAATCTCGAACCCCCATCATCTCGGCTATTAAGTTATAAAATAACTTAAGGGTTATCTGACTTCCTTCAAATTATTACCACATATAATGCATGTCATATCTCCTCTTCTAAGATGTTTAAATACCATGTTCCATATAGATCTTAATAAAGCTTCATAATTCCATCCATAATTCCATCTGCTTGACTGCGGTCAGCGCCTTCTTGATCCTAGACCTTCTACGTCATCCTGACATTCCTCTTGACTCGATCTGAGCGCTATCTTTTCTTAACTCTTCCCAAAACCTCAACTACGGCTTAATGCCTGCTGGCGTAGCCGATAGCCTCAACTAGGTATCGGGTACAGTACATGAATAACTTTCATTTAATAGTGGTATGAAGGAAATCGACCGGATAGAATGGCCGGACGGACTCGGTTAAGTTTTCATAATTATTTCTAATATTCGCTTCGGCACTCATAACATTACTCAGAATCAACCAATGTAAATATTTAATACCTCAAAAGATAGAGCTTGATCCACTGAGTGCTCTTAGACCCAAACGAACAGTGTAACTCAATTATAACCAAAGATATGGTTGCTACAATGACAAGAACTTTTGAAAATATGAGATGTAATCGTATGTCCAAGCATAACTTTCCTCAGAATCAGCCGATTTGAAAGGTTAAGAGCTCAAATGATTGCGATCGATTCACTGAGTGTTCTTAGACTAAAACAACCTTCGTAACTCAATTAGAAGCGAGGATATGATTACTTCAAAGTTGGAAGTTGAAAAAATCAAATAATTTGAGGAAGGCGTAATTTAAGTGATTTTTAATACTTGATGACAAATCTGTGCAAGAATACCATTCATTTAAAAAAAGGATGAAGAAAATCGGCCGGATAGTATGGCCGGACGGACTCGGATAAGTTTTCATCAATATTTTTAATAATATAGATTTAGTTTATTAATGTGAATATAAACAATATGCAGTACTCACGAATGCAATTAATGCCTTACTGACTACTGAAAAATACAATACATGAGATACATCTTCAGGTAGTCCATCACAAATGACCGACGATTACCGCGAAACAATTCTCCTGAAGGCGCGAAACTGCGGCAATATGTTTTTTGCCTTTGAGGTGTTCTGTAACTTGAGATCGCTGTTCAGCCTTGATTGCTTTCCCACATGGTTGGCAGAACAGAACGCCCCCATCAGAAGTAAAATTGTCTGGAAATCCCCGGCTTCCACAGTGGGTGGTACGGGGCGACAAGTTAAGAATAACACAGTTGCAAGCTGACATTCTTTCTGCATGAAGATTAGATAGCTCACAGGTTCTTCTCCGTTGAAGTAAAACAGAACAAAAATGCAATAAACTAAAAGATCAAGCATACTGATTTAAAAAATGTAAATATTATGTCTTTTTATGTGCTAATAAGTGAAAATCAGGAATTTATGTATTTATAGAAAAAACGCTTAAAATATGTATTTACATAAACAAATATTTATTTACCAAAAATCCGAGCCCTAGTTATAAGGACTTAAGTGAAACTCTGCATTACTCACCCTAGTGCTCGTAGTGGTAAAAAGGCTATTCTAATCGACCGGATTCAAAATGGCTAAATAGCCTAAACATTCGATACTTAAGGAAATGATTGTAATTTATGGGAATAAATAGGCTAAGTAATGTATACTTTATTTATATTTTATTTACCTAAAATTCCTTGCTTATGCCCCTAGAGGTTGATGGTACGTAAATTAATAAGACTATATCTCCTGAAATTTCAATGTACGTAAATTAGTAAGTCCATATCCCCTAAAGGAATAGTGTTCTTGGGAGGTCTAGTGTGTGGCATTAAAGGATATTCCTACATTGAGTTGCTAACCTACTTTCCTGACGAAGATAAATAGAAGGTAGGATTATGAGAGGGGGCATGCTGGCGCAGCGGTCAAGCTGTTGGCCTCTCACCACGCGGACCGGGATCGATTCCCGGTCAATGCATGTGAGATTCTCAAAGTGAAATGCCATGTCCTGTGGTTCGGATTCCACGTAAAATGGAGGTCCCGTGACTTATGATCTCGTGATTAACGGTCACGTAAAACTACAATCTTCCATCCTTTTTAGGATTATGAGATCAATATGGTGTGATGTGCTTCTGACCCCAATCTCCTAAATGGCTGCTCTGACTACGATGAAATTGCTGTGGTGGTAGTCTAGATTTTAGACATTTGACACTCGCAGATTTTGTTGTCATCACTGTTGCTAATTCTGTTTAAAAGGTGGTACCAGCTTTTATGTTACCCGTAATAATACGTCAATGTCTGAGGCAATTTTGAATAACAAAGTACGCACAGCCAATACACTATTTATAAAGTTTTAAGTGCCTCCAGTGCTGCCGAACTTCCTTGAGTATTAGTACAAACTTTACATTTACCATGTAATTACTCTCCCATGACTGAGGAAATATCGAGCAGCCTCTTTATAAGCCATCAAAACATAGTTTATAAACCTTTAATGATAGGAAGTACTAACTTTACAAACCCCTAAATGGCTTTTAACATTGATAAGTTGTAGGCATAGATATAGCGTAAGTGTAATGCATCTGATGATGATCGCTTGACGATCGAAACTGGTCATCCAAGTGTATTTATTAATTTCATGTATTTTTTTTCAAGGTTAGGGAATTGGGTACAATCGTGTTGACTGACTGAAAACGTCAGATTTAGATTATTTTTCGACCTTTTGAATGATTCAACTTGTTTGTCGAATCATTCGATTATTAACTGAATAGTCGGGTTATATCACTAATGCAAATATTTCGCGATTCGAATAGGTTGGAAATTCGAATAGTCGAACTATTCGTATGTTAGAAGCAAATATTCGTATTCGAAATTATTCGAATGTTCGAATATGTACAGCCCTAACTGTCCCACTTGACTAGCTCGGAAAGGACTCACCCCATTTTACCAAGTATTCTCCAAACAGAAGGTGCAAATCCAACATACGACTCATTCCTATCTTTTCTGTTACTGTTAATTCATTTGGGATATCTTTGTGATCATTCATGTGTACTTACGTGTGAGCATGGTGCACTACGAGCGCTAGTGTGAGTCAATGAGTCTCATCCATATCTGGTCGATTAGATTAGCAGTTTCCCTTTTCAACCACTACGAACGTTAGTGTGAGTCAATGCCCAATTTCTCTTAAGCCCTTATAACTACTTCCAGTGTGAAGATTTTTCAAAAATTAAGAAATTCGCCTGAGGGTATTGAACCGAGGAATACATTAAAGAAATCATTATGTAAATAAATTAATTTGGCTTGAATTTGAATCAAAAGAAAACGAGTCAAGACACAAGCGATTTAAGGCTGTTTCTCCGGAACTGCATTTTTCCCGGAAGTGATTTTCGAAATTTGGGATTTTTAGTTTGATAGAGCTCTCCAAGGCTCACAATTTAAACATTTCCGCGTCCTTTAGCCCTCCAACGTTTAGCACAACTGAGGAAATTGCTAATTTTACGTTTTTGCTAAGATGGGGTCGTCGTCATCTTCATCTTTTTCTTCTTCCGAAAACGTTTCACAGAGCCTCTTCCAATCTTCTCTTCTCCCACACACTCTGTCATTCAGCACTTCCTGTCATTGAAGTCCTCTACGGTTCACATCATCTTTCACGTGATCTGTCCATCATGTCCGTGGTCTTCCTGTTGGTCTTCGTCCAGACTGACCATTTCAAAGCTCTTTTTGATGGTCTTCCTTTACCCACTCAGTGTACATGTCAGAACGATTTCAACCTATTTATCTCCACTGTTTCTTTTAGAGGTTTTATCTGAAGTGTGTTCCGTATCGTTTCATTTTCATTTCGTCGGCTAATAAATGATTTTTATATTAAAAAGAAAAGCAAATATATGAGCCTGAAATATTTCACAGATGCTTAAGTGTAATAATAATAATGTTATTGGTTTTACGTCCCTTTGAACTACCCTGGCTTTTAGAGACGCCGAGGTGCCGGAATTTTGCCCCGAAGGGGATCTTTAACGTGCCAGTAAATGTACTGACACGGCTCCCTCGCATTTGCGCACCCTCAAATGCCAGCTGACTGCGCCAGGTTTCGAACCTGCAACCTTGGGCTCAGCAAGCGAGAACGTTACCCCTGAGCCACGCAGCCAGACTACTTAAGTGTAAAAAACGTTAGACAAACATAAAAAAGTAGGTGCTTAAACTAAACCGTAGGTGAACACGTGTAGGTTGTTACTACTTAATCCAGTGGTCCCCACCTGCCCTTGTCTATCAAAGAATTGCCGTGGAAAAGACTGGAAATGTGTCACGGTATTTAAATTTTAAGTTATAATAAATTTATTAGAGCACAAAATATGCAATTGAATTAAGCATTACTCATCACTAGTACAAAACTCTGACAGAGATAACTTCCTCTGATCACACCTCATTACATGATATCTGCCACATGCTTTGCCGCGGTGGGCACACTCGCATTTGCAATCTGGTTAATGATAGATTTTGTTTGCACACACTTTGAAGTGGAATCCATGCACCGATAATATGGTTAACAAGTGTCTCATCTCATAGAAACCCTTCGTCCAAGCCCGCGATGTCATTGCATCGGTGACATAAAATTCCTACTATATACTTTCTCTCTTTGATTTAATTTCCTGCATTAGTCTCTCATAACCCGATGTAGGCTAGATAGCAGGAGCAACTGCAATCTGAGGTCTTCAACAAAAGGAGGCTCTTTCGCGAGTTCATACACCAACCGAGAAAGAATGAATTTCAAAAGACACAGTACCCTTTTCAGGTAGGTAAGTTTCAAATTATGTGATCCTATGAGAAGTGACCTAATATTTGCTGTGAGAGCCCACGAAAGGACAACAAACTCCGCTCGCCTGGAGACCAGCATAACTCATCGCCAGCACAAGAGTGCTACACTATGTGCTCGTATTACGTATGTATAATTAAAGTGGGTCCCTCAGGGCAGTATGAATGCTCCAGGTATTTCCCACTTAATCACAAATGCGCAACTTTGGATTCAGTGCACAATGCATTAATATTCCCGGGCTCTGTGAACCAGCAGCCTTCCGACTTTGGCCTGGACTATAAAGTACGGCAAACAAAGCTTAATAATACATAATAATAATAATAATAATAATAATAATAATAATAATAATAATAATAATAATAATAATAATAATAATAATAATAATAATAATAATAATAATAATAATAATATTGTATGGCCTCGGGTGTCGGGTGGAAGCTTTGCTATTTGACACCCAGAGGGCAGCTTGCATGTTGAATTTTGTTGTTCCTTGAGCGCTATGAAAGTCAAGGTGGTTAGATATCTAAGCTCTTTGACAATAGTGCGCTTTCTAGTAGAGAAAGAAGGAACTTTTGTGTCGGCGGAAAATCCCGTGATTAATTTTGCCATTATGAACACGGTGTACTGAATTCAAATGGGTTCTTTAACATGCCAACATCGTATGACATGCGTGTTGTGATTTTTGCCGGTCTTCAAAAATCACTTACCATGGTCAGGTGCGAACCTGAAAGCTTGGGGTTGGCAGTCCGACACGATAACCACTCACCCACCGGGGCAAGCTTAATAATACATAATCTGATTGGCTTTATAATATACATCTCTCTCTATATAAATGAATATTTCTTGATAGTTTGTTTCTCTCTTTGTCCCGAACGCATTCATCCAATTGCAATAAAACTTTGGTGAGTTTTTGTGCATAGTCCCGCAAAGGTTTCTGAATTAGTAAATCCATTTTAGGTGGCGCGTGAGTCTTTTCATCAAATGAGTGCTGGCGTGCGAATAGTTTTAACAAATTAACTTAGGTTAGTTGTCGTGAGCACGTCCATATAAGTTTCTGAATTAAAAAATCCATTTCACAATAGCTGGCACGCGAGTTGTTACAACACATAAATATTGGTGCGCTAATCGTTTCAACAAATTATCTTTGGTGGGTGATTGTGCTCACGCATGTGAAGGTTTTTGAATTGGAAAATAAATTTTAAAATGGATGGCGCGCAAGTATTTTCAACAAATTAACTTTGGGGTGAGCTTTGGTGCGCACGCCCGCGAAAGTTTCTGAATTAGTAAATCCATTTTACAATACGTGGCTCATGCGTCGTTTCGACAAATGAGTGTATTTCATGCAGTTTAGTGGCAGTTTGTGTGTTTGTTGTTGTTGTTTGCGTGCGCAAGCTTGACAGAATTGAATTGAATAGATTACATACAGTGACATTTCAGTTCGTGTGTGTCATAATTTGCTTAATTCCTTTACTTAATTGTCCATCTATGTCTCTAAGGGCCGTTTTTACCAATTCTTTATTAACGACTAGTTATTTAATTCCTATTTAACCTAAATACGAGAGTTAATGAGTAATTAACGTTGATGCTTTTCACGAGGCCATTCGGGTTCCTAATTACTAAAATTCGCTTGTCAAAAACATATTTTATATTCATTTAGATGAAAGTTCGTGTGCAATTCGGAAACAGTCATTGAAGGATGAGCGAGGTAGAGTTCCGCTGTTTCCCTCCACTTTAACGACACTTTAGAGAGTTGAAGGTTCAGATTTGGCCATGGTAAGTTAACGAGCGTATCTGTTTGATGAAATGCTTGGGCAAAGTTAAATAACCTTTAATTATGAAGAGATAATTGACGTTGGTGAAAACGGCCCTAATACCAACAAAGAAGAATACGGTAGTAAAAAAGAAGCATTCGAACACCTTCCAGCTCTGCGTAATAAAATCCAGGTCTCCAACGCAACCGCTTACGCTACGAAGGCAACGGAGTGAGCATGTCCTATTTAGCTATTTATTTATTTATTTATTTATTTATTTATTTATTTATTTATTTATTTATTTATTTTGATTTATCGTATGGCTTTTAGTGCCGGGAGTGTCCGAGGATATGTTCGGCTCGCCTGAGTCTGTAGCTGCTTCCAGCGGACTCCCTTAAGCTGGTTTTTCCTAGGCGCGGAAACGGAGAGCGGAACGCGGAGAGCAGAGTCGGCTCTCCGCTCGTGAGTCATGTGTTTTCCTAGACGCGGACTTGTTCTCTGGCGGAGAGCGGAACGGTTGGTCATTTGTAAACTAGGAGTGATAAGGGGAGGTCGATATGGACGTGGAATCTAGACTTTCTATTTCATTACCCTGGGAAAAGGAGGAGGAGGAGAGTTACTACTGCATTTAGTGAAGGATCGAAACTGTGCAACTGACATATTTAAAACGCGTGAAAATGAGGGAGTGTTTAAAAATCTTATAAATAACCATTTAATTGATGACGAAATTAGATTCAAACAGTACTTTCAATTGACCAAAAACGAGTTCTATGATCTATACCAAGAAATACAAGATGTAGAAGATCTGAAATCGCAGGTTTATAACAGAAACGCAACGCCAATTTTAGTGGATATGAAACTGGCACTAACACTAAGGTATGCTGTACTCAACTTGTACAGACGTCCAGCCACTCTGCCAACCGACAGCGGTCTCGTTTGCTCTCGGATCAGAGAAACGCGGATGAGCGAGTTCCGCTCGTCCAGCGGCGCGGCGTTCCGCTCCGCTTCTTGGAAAACAGTACCATTAAAATTACATGTGACCAGAGGAGAGCCGATTCCGCTCTCCGCGGTCCGCGCCTAGGGAAACCCAGCTTTAAGGTGAGTTACAAGTTCCGTTGAACTTCAAGTAGTTCCAACTTTCGCTACCAGATATCAATGATACCTAATGGTGAACGTTGGAACTTTGATAGAGCGTTCCGACGAAATCTAACCTAACAATTTAGCTGCTCACAAGATTAGTCTGTGGCAGGATCTTTTACATGCCATAATTCTATGACACGAGACCGCCGGCTTTACTTCCCCTCCGAAGAAAGACATACTGAAGGATTTTTAACGTCTTCGGCCGAGTTTGAACCCGCAATCAGGGGCACAGCAGTTCAGCATGCTACCAACTACGCCACCGAAGCCGCTATTTAGCTAATTAAATACAACTCCCAGTTCTTCTAAATACTTTGTTCATATCATTTTAATCTTTTGCAACGAATAAGGTCTTAGGTATTTTCGTTTCTTTATAATTATGTTCCAGAAAATCTCAAGGAACGATGTTGCCAAGTTTCTCCAGGATGCAACCGAGTCTACGCATGCACAAGAGCCGTAAAGTGCATTTAAGTAATTAGGAACCCGAATGGCCTCGTGAAATGCTTTACCGATAATCTCGCATTAACTCTCATATTCAAGTTAAATAGGAATTAACTAACTAATCGATAGTTGGTTGGTTGGTTGGTTCTTAAGTTTAGGGGCTGCGACAACGCGGTCATGTAGCCCCGTGTACTTTGGGTGTGTGTAGAAACTGTCTGATAACCGGTGTTAATTGTGATGACTGTATTAGTGTGTGTATCTGTTTTTAATTCAAGTAAGAACTGCAGTCGATCAATTTTCAAGTAGTTCCTACTTTTGCCGCCAAGCGCCACCGTCAACGACTACTAGGCCAAGTTCAGAACTTAGCTACTAGATGTCACCGCAGTCGGCTCTTGGCAACGAACGTAGAAACCTAAGAGTGTTGTTTACATTCTTAACCTATCCAATTTAGCTTCACACAGGTGTAGTTAGTGGAAGGTTCTTTAACATGCCATAAATCTATGATATGGGGCCGCCGCCTTTACTTCCCCTCCGAAGGAAGGCTTACTGAGGGATTTTTAACGCTCTTAAAAATCCGACGGTTTCGTCCGGGTTTGAACCCACTATCTTGGGCATAGAAGCTCAGCATGCTACCGACTACGTAATCGATAGTAAAGAGTTGGTGATAACGGCCATAAAAGATTAATTGATTTACATACGCAGGGAGGGCCCTCCCTATAGAACGGAGACTCGCAGAGCTTTGTGAATATGACCTGGAACAGAAATGGTCGCCACTAGATAGAAGTTATTGAGGTGGTCAATATTCAGGGCGATCGCGAAGATCACGATATAATTCACATTCATTCGGCACTGCTTCGTGTCTAGACTGCACAGTGCAGGGCCACAGCTGTATATCCTACTTGATCAGTCTTGGCTAGCATCAACACCAGAACAGCGAGGTAATCTGCCTCGACACTTATTTGGTGTGTAAGATTTGTCTGATAATGTGTGTTATTGTAATGCCTGTAAAAGAACGTGTATTTGTAATTTAGACTAGGAAGCGGAAGGAGAAGGCCGTGGCCTTCAGCTAAGAGCCATCCCAGCATTTCTCTGGAGAAAAAGTAGGACCCTATGGATAACCACTTCTAAGATGGCTGAGAACGGATTCGAACCCACTTCTCCTCAGCTGTGTTTCTCGAGGCTGACTGTACGTACTCCGTTCCAACCCTCATACCAGAATTAAATTTCTTGGAGAGTCGGAAATCGAACCATGACCTCAGGTGACAACCAAGAAAGTTAGCCACTACTCCACGAGTTGGTCAATATTCACTGAACATTCTAGATACACAACGTAATTAAACTTACTTTCAATATGATGACGATGAAGATGATAATTGTTGATTTAAGGAGTCTAACACCTGGGTTATCGCCCATAATATTTTGGGTGATAGTGAGAATGAAAGATGATGAAATGAAACCTACAACTGATACTAAAAACTTACAACTAACTTAAGGGCTAGAAGCAGAACAGGAAGAAAAAGTAAGGAATAAGGGAAATAAAAGACAAGAAAAAAATGCCCTCAATCCTCGAATAATGAGAATTGACGGAATTGGAAAGACGTTGAGCCACAGATAGGAAAGGGAATGTCTTGAGAAATAGCATTAATGTGCCTCAACGTCTTTCCAAGTCTCCAGTGCCACTGAAAAAAAAAAACGGAAAACGGACCCAGCTCAGGAATCCCTCGAGGTCGCCAACTCGTGAATTCACTAGCCGTGAGCCCTTGAGGGTATAACACTATCTAGGGTGCACCGTGTGGTGGGGCTACACACACCCGGCCTCCTTTAGGGTCTTCAGGAGAAGGCAGGAGATATCACGAAAAGAAAAAAAAACCAAGAGGTTTACCCCTCTAAGAATGAGGGTATCAGGGTAGATAAGATAGGGACCAAATAAAGCGGCAAAATTAAGGACCACTAGGCCTCGGATACCCTAATACCATCGGCGTCGAAAGAGAACAAGAGTTGACCAAGGCAATAGAGCACTACAGTTGGCAGCCCTGGTGACTGAATATATTGTTAGTTCCATCTCTTAAGGTACAGAATACAATATTCGGTTGAAGTCCAATGGATAGCATGGAAGTTACATGCAGTTAGACATTCGATCTATCAGCGCGCGTAAAATCATGTTGGCAACAATGTCATGCATGCGTTGGTCAGAAATAATCTGAAATACACTGAAGAAAATAGAAAATGCAACACCCAGAAGGAGATGTGCTACATTGCTGCAATTAAACATGCAGTACGAGTGTTCGGTTGTGATTCGATGATTACACTTTCAGGTCCCTCTGATCGCCAGTTTGGACAACAATCAATACAGGACGTGCCCACCACGAGCTGCATTACATTGATGAATTCGGCCTGGCATGGAGTCAATAAGGCCCTGGATAGCTTCCTGAGGAATTGTGGCCCATGCTTGCTGCACTGCATGGGTCAGTTGTTCCAGAGTTGTGGGTGGCTGAGGACGGTTGGCCAGTTGTCGACCCATCATGTCCCACACATGCTCAATAGGACTGAGGTCCGGGGATCTGGCGGGCCATTCTAAGGTTGTGATGTCATGGAGAGCTTCTCTGGAGATGCGTGCAGTGTGAACCCGGGCATTGTCCTGCTGAAACATCCCATTGGCAATGTTCGCCATCATAGGGACAACCACTGGATTGAGTACCCTATCAACGTACTGTCGAGCAGTCATAGTGCCCTCAACAAGCACTACTGTAATTGTGATTTCACATTAAAGCCAATAGCTCCCCAGACCATAATGCTTGGTGTTGGCCCCGTGTGCCTCTCGACAATAAGGTCTGGGCGACCCCTCTCCCCGGTACGTCGGCGCACACGATTCCGGCGATCACTGCGATCCATCACTAAAGACGACCCTATGCCATTCGTCGGCCCACGTCGATCGTTCTCGACATCAGGCCAACCTTACACGTCGATGTTGTGGGGTCAATGGAACACCTTCTGCAGGGACACAGATCGTAAGCCACCTGCACGCAGGCGATTACCAACTGTTTGTTGTGTAACGTGGGGTGCCACAGCTGCTCGAATTTGTGTTGCTGTTGCATGGGGTTCCATCCGGGCCATCCGAATGATGCGGCGATCCTCTCTCACAGTTGTCTGTCGCGCTGGGCCTGTGCCAGATCTACGAGTGTGGGTACCTTCATTTGACCACTGCTGCCATACACGTTGTACCGTAGATGCCTGTCGGCCAACACGTGCAGCGACAGTCCTTAGCGATAATCCAGCCTCACACTGCCCAATGATCCGAGCCCTCTCAAACGGCGATAGTTGTTGATAGCGTGCTCTTCTCGGTCGTCGAGGCATGTTTGACGGGGGAACACTTCACTGCACAGACTGCAAGTCAACTACGCTACACCAAAGTCCGTATACTGGAGTTGATTCCTCCGCGACCAATCACGTGGGGAGACCTGTAGCAACAATCCAATGGGTCTGAAGCTTTGATCGTTTACATACCTACATGGCATCGTTCAATATCTTGAAAATCAACACAAACGACCAATGCCTTCATGGTGTTGCAATTTCCATTTTCTGCAGTGTATTATGATCTCTTGTTGTGCCAATTTTGGATGAAATCCATTTGTTAGTATAGATGTTGCATGTATTTTAAAATTGGACCAATCAGCAGGCTTAGAGTCATGTTGGCAGCACTGACGTGTATTAGTTTCTCCTAATTAATCTAGAATGTTAGGTACTAGACGTGTGCAAATTTTAAGGCTGTTGGCTTACATACTTTTTGATATATTACTATTTGGGTAAAAACATAGAGATAGTATTTATTATCAGTTGGCAGCCCTGGTGGCTCTTAAGAATAGGCTCAGTCATATCTGTTTATGTAGATATATTACATACAAAATTTGGTTGAAATCCAATTTATAGTATAGATGTTATATGCATTTAAAAATTGGACTTATCAGCAGGCTTAGAAACATTTTGGCAACACTACCATGCATGGCCTCCTGGAAATTAATCTGAAATATTATTATCCATATGTGTGCCACTTTTGAAATAGCTCCCAAGCATACCTTCCAAGATATCCAACATGGAGCTCAAATTTCAATTGCGATTTTTCAGCAGTTGGTAGCACTGACATAATTTTCACATATGGATTCAGTTGCTGCAGCCGTTTAGGACTTGATAGACTCACACACACACACAGCCAGACAGACAGACAGACAGACAGAAATTTGCCCGGATCGATCTCGTAAGTCTACTTTTTCCTCATTTTTGCAAAATGGGAAAAGTTGGCTAATGATGACAGAAAGGAAACTGGCACAAGTAAAAGCAAGGCTGGACTCAGCTGGAGTCCCGTGGTTGTCAACCGACGTCTCACAAGTTATGTGTCCCGGGGGGATATTTAAAATTTAAAATGATCTATTCCGGATCCCTCCAGTAGGTGTTACTCGTGCAGTACTGTTAGAAATCCTTCGTGTGTTTACTGTAATGGTTCCAGTTTTCTTATCTAGCGGGCCGGATACAGCTCATGACGTGATGGGATCAAGAAGCTCAGCCAATAGCCGAGAGAGGCGGTGCAAGGTGTGTGACAGGAACAGGAACCGCCATTTGGCAGTCAGTTAGCTACTGATAGGAATGTTACAACTAACAGGATTCTTTTTATCATTTCAAATGATCTTGTCGACTTCATCGTTATGCTTAGGTCTAACGTTATGCGTTACGGTTACGGCGTGTATGACGTCATCATGTTGTTCAGTGCATATGCACCGAGTCTGAGTTTACTCATGGGGTCTGGCGTTATGCGATACGGAGACGGCGAGTGCGTGAAGAGAATACAGGGTGACTCCTAAAGAGATATACAAGACGTCAGATACGAATACAGGGTGACTCCTAATGAGGTGTACACGATGTCAGACAGGAATACAGGGTGACTCCTAAAGCGGTGTACACGATGTCACACAAGAATACAGGGTGACTCCTAAAGAGATATACAAGACGTCAGATAAGAATACAGGATGACTCCTAAAATGGTGTACAAGATGCCAGATAAGAATACAGGGTGACTCCTAAGGAGATATACAAGATGCCAGATAAGGATACAAGGTGACTCTTAAAGAGGTGTACAAGATGGCAGAGAAGAATACAGGGTGACTCCTAAAGAAGTGCACGAGATGTCAGACAGGAATACAGGGTGACTCCTAAAGAGGTGTACAAGATGCCACACAAGAATACAAGGTGACTCCTAAAGAGATATACAAGACGTCAGATAAGAATACAAGGTGACTCCTAAAGAGATATACAAGACGTCAGATAAGAATACAGGGTGACTCCTAAAGAGGTATACACGATGACAGACAGGAATACAGGGTGACTCCTAAAGAGGTGTACAAGATGTCACACAAGAATACAGGGTGACTCCTAAAGAGATATACAAGACGTCAGATAAGAATACAGGTTGACTCCTAAAGTGGTGTACAAGATGCCAGATAAGAATACAGGGTGACTCCTAAAGACATATACAAGATGCCAGATAAGGATACAAGGTGACCCTTAAAGAGGTGTACAAGATGCCAGAGAAGAATACAGGGTGACTCCTAAAGAAGTGCACGAGATGTCAAACAAGAATACAGGGTGCCTCCTAAAGAGGTGTGCAGGATGTTAGAGCAAAACACAGGGTGATACTTAACGAGGTGTACAGTATGTTAGATTCAATTCAAATACAGGGTGACCCTTAAAGAGATTTGCAAGATACAGATTCAAATAATGGGTGACCCTTAAAGAGTTGTAAAAGATGTCAGACTCAAATACAGGGTGACCCTTAAAGGGGTGGGAAAGATGTCAGATTGCAACCTTTAAACCCTTATTGGATGGAACTAATTGTTGAAATATTTTGTTCTAAGTTCGTAATGGAGTCTGTTGAAAGAGTCCTGGGACTTCGAGCGAAGCGAGACGCCCTCCTGAGCCTTTCTAACATGTGTAGCATTTGTATCATGCGTCATTTGAAATGATATGAAGTCTAGTCTTTCAGACTGACTGTATCTTTTGACTTCCAGACTCGAATTGAAGCACCAAGTGTTATAGAATAACGTAACTATACATCGGAACTTAAGCTCTTTAAAACAATCTTAGTTTTAGGTGCTTAAATGGATGAAAACAATGTAGAAAACAGGTTCTTATTGCTTTCAATAGGTTCGATTAAAATTAATAGAATACATTCTAAGGACTACAGAACAAGTAGAAATAACATAGTGCGTTAATTTTTGTCTGATAACTAGGGGTGGTGTTTTTTCGCAATGGCGCTAAAGTGCGAAATGCTCATAATGGCCAGTACTCCTGTATTTTCACTTTTCACGATCTGTAACCAATTTAAAATGTGTTTTGAGAAAGCGACAATTGACTCAAAATTCGAAATTTTATATATATATAAAGGGTAAGCCTCCGTGGCTTAGGCGGCAGCACGCCGGCCTCTCACCACTGGGTCCGTGGTTCAAATCCCGGTCACTCCATGTGAGATCTGTGCTGGACAAATCGGAGGCAGACAGGTTTTTCTCCGGGTACTCTGGTTTTCCCTGTCAAAATTTCATTCCAGCAACACTCTCCACTATCATTTCATTTCATCTGTCATTCATTTAATCATTGCCCCAGAGGAGTGCGTCAGGCCTCGGCAGCCGGCACAGTTCATATCCTCGCCGCTAGATGGGGGCTTCATTCATTCCATTCCTGACCCGGTCGGAGACTGGAAGCAGGCTGTGGATTTTTATTTTTCATATATATATAAAGGAATGTATGTCTGTTCGTCTTTTATGCGTTCATTAACCATTCATCCGATTGCCATCAAATTTTGGTGAGTTGTTGTACACACTTCCGGGAGGTTTATAGGCATAGTTAATCCATTTCAAAATAGATAGCGCGCGAGTAGTTTAAACAAATGCGTAATGGCGATTCGTTCATATGCAATTCATCCGACTGCAATCAAATTTTGGTGAGTTGTTGTGCACAGTCCCGGAAAAGTTATAGGCGTAGTAAATCCAATTTACAATAGATGGCGCGCGAGTAGCTTCAACAAAATGGCGTGCGTTTGTTTCAAGATAGTCCCACATGCGTTCATATACCAATCATCCCATTGCGATGAAACTTGGGTAAGATGTTCTGTACACTTCAGGTAAGGTTCTGGCTTAGTAAATCCACTCAAAAATAGGTAGCGCACGATTAGATTCAACAAATGAGCGACGACGGGCGAAGCGTTTCAACACAGTCCTGTATGCGTTCACATACCATTCGTCCGATAGCGATGAAACTTGGGTGAGAGGTTGTGTACACTACAGGCAGGGTTTCTGGCTTAGTAAATCCATGTTATAATAGGTAGTGCACGATTAGATTCAACAAATGAGCGACGACTCGCGAAGTGTTTCAACAAAGTCCCGTGTGTGTTCATATACTGTTCATCTGATGGCGATGAAACTTGGGTGAGATGTTGTGTACACTTCAGGGAAGGTTTCTGGCTTAGTAAATCCACTTAACAATAGGTAGTGCACGAGTAGATTCAACAAATGAGCGACGACGGGCGAAACGTTTCAACAAAGTCCTGTATGCGTTCACATACCATTCGTCCGATAGCGATGAAACTTGGGTGAGAGGTTGTGTACACTTCAGGCAAGGTTTCTGGCTTAGTAAATCGACTTTACGATAGGTAGGGCACGAGTAGATTCAACTAATGAGCAACGACGAGCGAAGCGTTTCATCAAAGTCCCGTATGCGCTCATATACTATTCGTCTGATAGCGATGTAACTTGGGTGAGATGTTGTGTACACTTCATGGAAGGTTTCTGGGTTAGTAAATGCTCCTTACAATAGGTTTCGCACAAGTAGATTAAACAAATGAGCGACGACGCGTGAAGTGTTTCAACATAGTCCCGTATGCGTTCATATACCATTTGTCCGATAGCGACTAAACTTGGGTGAGTTGTTGTGTACACTCCAGGGAAAGTTTCAGGCTTAGTAAGTCCATTTTACAATAGGTATCGCCCAAGTAGATTCAACATATGATCGATGCCACGCGAATCGCTTAAACAAAGTCCCGTAGCGTTCAAATACCATTCATCCGATTGCTATGAATCTTTGGTTGAATTGTTGTGCACACTCCAGGAAAGTTTTCTAACTTAGTAAATCCTTTTTACAATAGTTAGCGCACGATTAGATTCAACAAATAAGTAACAGCGTGCGTATTGTTTAAAAAAATTCGTATGCGTTCATATACCATTCATGCGATTGCAATGAAATTTAGAGAAATGTTATTTCCACTCACGCGAAGATTTCTGATTTAGTAAATCCATTTCACATATAGGTAGCGCATGAGTAGATTCAACTAATGAGCGACAGCGCGTGAATCGTTTCAACCAAGTCCCGTATACGTTCATATACCATTCATCCGATTGTGATAAAACGTTGGTGAGTTGAGAACAGTCCTGCGAAGGTGTATGAATTAGTAAATCCGTTTTTCAATGGGTTGCGCTCAAGAAGATTCAACAAATGAGTGAAGGTGCGTGAATCGTTTAAACAAAATCCCGTATGCGTTCATATGCCATTCATCCGATTGCGATGAAACGTTCATGAGTTGTGTACACGCCAGGGAAGGTTTTCGACTTAGTAAAACCATTTTACAATAGGTAGCGTACGAGTATATTCAACAAATGGGTGACGGCGCTCGAATCGTTTCAACAAAGTCCCGTATACGTTCATATAAAATTCATTTCATTGCGATGAAACTTAGGTGGGTTGTTGAGCACGGTACCATGATTTTTTTTGAGATAGTAAATCAATTTGACAATAGTTTAGCGGTGGTTAACGGAAAATAAATAAATATTGGGAATCCAAAAGCACTTCAACAAACAAAGTTACAACGCCAACACTTTCTTTGATTGGCATTGCAACGCAAATGCAAAACCCACGATTTTTCAAATACCTTATAACTATTTTTTCTCTTTCCTTTTTCGTGGAAACTTCAAGTGAAGGTTTTATACACCCTTATTTTATGTTGGAATATGGAATGTAATACCTTTTGCACCTCGTTGCCCACTTGTCTCATTTATTCACTTTGCGTCGGTCAAGTCAACATGTGCTAAGATGATGAGATCGAAAATTTCTATAAAACAGCTGTAAGATTTCATTCATGAACTTGTATGCACTTACCCCACTGAGGTGGATATTGAAGCAAGAATTGCGTTGATTTTGTGGATTTTCTCTGTATTATGCTGGTTTTGCATCAGTATAAAATTTCTATTTCTGTGTTATGCTTTGGACTGTAACAATTTTTTTCTATGTTTCTTTACCCCAAATAATTTAAAATCCGCAATTTACTTCATTAATTTTGATTTCACTATTAACCTTTTACAAATTTGATTTTAATTTCAGATTAATGTTATTTCTAAAGACATTAGGCCTACTAATTTGTCAGATTTAACCCAAATTATCATTTCTTCCAAAATGCTATAAACTGCTAAATTGCAAATGTATAAAAGTTAAAAATCAAAATGATAAAAACCACCCCTATTTATTATTGATTTATTATTATTTATTTATTTATTAGTCTATTATTATTATTATTATTATTTGTCCTAGGGGCATGGAATAACTTGGTCATCAGCCCCGTGTTCTTGGAAGTTTTGTTCAATTTTTTTATAACCTACTGTACGGGTACGTTCCTAAAATGCTCTGGTGGTGTGTGCCACTGTAACCATAGGGGTCGGTGATGGGGTAGGTATCGACATTTGTAATAAGGTACTATCCCAGCATTTGCCTGGAGGTAGTGTGGAGAAAATCCATCACCTAACTCCAGGGTGGCCAATGCCATGTTTGGGATTTGAAACTGCGATGTCTGAGTTTCCAGGGTGAATGAACGAGCATAACTACAGTACATTGCGGGTAATAATGACAGAGTGAGGGCGTGCTACAGTGTCGGTGACATCATAGCGCCAGACAATGACCTGACTGTTATCTGTGTTATCACAATTCTAACATCCGTGTAGGAGACCATGTTTACACCTGACTCACTCTCCACTAATCTTGAGCCGCACCCAGCGCAGGTGGATACTTCATCTTCTCCACATTCTTATATTGCTACCGTGCAACCAAGGGCTTCCGGTACTCGATAAAGCAAACACAGATGTGTATCAGTGGGAAGCAGTGGCGTAAGTAGGATTTGCTTCTGGGGGGAAATGAGCGGAGTGAAATCTGAAATAATTGCGTTGTTGATTTTGCGTTTTTTGTATTTTTTACTGTTTTTGCTTTTGCTTTTGAATTTTGTTTTTGTGTTTGTTTTCTGTTTTTGCTTTTGTTTTTGAATGTTGTTTTTGAATTTTGTTATTTGTTTTGTGTTTGTTTTCTGTTTTTTATTTCTGAATTTTGTTTTTGGGTTTGTGTTTGCTTTCTGTTTTTGGCTTCGTTTAAAAATTTTGTTTTTGTGTTTGTTTATTGCTCTTGCTTTTGTTTTGGAATTTTGTATTTGATTTCCTCTTTTGCTTTTGTTTTTGAATGATGTTTTTGTGTTTGTTTTCTGCTTTTTTAAAATTTTGTTTTTGGGTTTGTGTTTGTTTTCTGCTTTTTAATTTTTAATTTTGGTTTTGGTTTTCTGTTTGATTTTTGCTTTTGGTTTTGAATTTCGTTTTTGATTTTGTAGTCTATTTGGTTTCTGCTTTTGATTTTGTTTTTGATTTTCTTGGGTTTGCGTCTGTGTTCTGGTTTTGATTTTGTTTTTAAATTTTGGTTTTGTGTTTGTTTTCTGCTTTTTATTTTAGAATTTGGTTTTGGGTTTGTGTTTGTTTTCTGCTTTTAATTTTGTTTATGAATATTTTTTGGTTTTGTGTTTATTTTCTGCTTATGATTTTTCGTGAATTTTATTTTTGATATTGTGCATGTTTTCTGCTTTTGCTAGTATTTTGAATGTTGTTTTTGGTTTAATTTCTTTGTTTACTTGTTGTTTGTTTTTGAATTTGTGATTGCTTTCTGCTTTTGCTTTTGATTTTTGATTTCTGTTTTGGTCATGTGTTTGTTTTTGGTTTTTGCTTTGTGTGGGGGTGGGGGAAAAATAAGGCAATCAATGAAAGCGAACCTACACGTTTTCATGTTTGATCTAGATAGCATTTGCACCTTTCAATGTGGCTAACATTAAATATTTTACGCAAGCAAAGATGATTGTTTCCAAATTATAAACGTACATAATCCAATCGTTCGTCAACAATCCGGAAATTGGCTTTTATTTTTCAAAATGAAAATTTCATTAATTTAAGTCTTTTAAAAATTATTTCGCTCTAGGGGGGGGGGGGGGGGCGATCCACCTAATCACTCCCCGTAGTTACGCCACTGGTGGGAAGGCCTACTTTTTAAGTAGTCCCTGGCTCAGCACTCGACATAATTCCACTTTTACAACTTAATTAGCAGAAGTACCCGCTCTTCGAACGGTCTTCGGTATTGTTAACTAGACGTTATCAATTGAGGTACTGTTACAATTAGTCCAGTCAATAAACGAATTTCACCCTACATCAGATGCGGGATCGTTTTTTATTTTTTGATGTTGTTTAGGACCCTTAGGTAGTTATTAATCCACGTTTCCGTCATCCTAACCCCCTGCTTCGTCCGCCATCTTGAAAAAACTGTCAGAAATCGGCACTTTTTTCAGTTTTTGGCCTCTAGCTCATTCCCAGTTCATTTGTTTGAACATATGTCCAAATAATAAAATGTAGATTACTAAATTTGCAACAACGTTGATTTGAAAGTTTTTTTTTTGAAGGACCAAGCGTATTCGAGCTACGAGAAGGCGAAAAAGGGCGAAAATTGGCGATTCGGCAAATTTTTCACTTTCGCTCCACTTTCCATCGCAAAAACAGGGAGAAGAATTGATCTCAGTAAAAGGTTTATTGAATCAAAGTTGTAGATAATTTAATTTCCTTTGAAACTCACGTATCAAAAAATCAATTAGGAGCAATGGGAAGGAGTGGGGATAAATTTAGGAAACCTAGAGGAAATGCGTATTTTGTGATTCAGCCCTGGAGCGCCGTGTTGGTAAAAGTTTTTCGTTTTCATTATATTACAACTATTTTCTGAACACAGCAGTGCATCTAAATAATATTTGAACCATTTTTTGTATAAATATGAGTAGATGGGAGAGAAAGAAAGTAGTTCCGTGAAGAACTATACAGCCTATTTTCATCTATGTTACTTATGTTAACTGCCTCTATCAACATAATAAATTTCAGTTTGATTGCTGTAATAGATTCTTAGATATTGAGAACCATCTAAATATTTCGGATGGTCGCCATGTTGGACTTTTGTAGGGCTTAGAGTTATGTACTGTTACATGAAGATTATTGTGTATGTGTAGTACTCAAACATCAATCACATGATTAGGACACAAGAAGTAAAAACGAGATTTTTAAATTTCGTACAGCTGCCATCTTGTGTTTATGTAAACAATTGAAATAAATTAGATGCCAGTGGATTAACATTTGTATAAGGATTTACTGTACCAAGTTTCACTGCACTTGGATGGTTAAATTGCGAGAAACGACCATGTGAATATTTATACTTCGCGTCGCCACCATGTTGGATTTGTGATCACCAGGTTATCGAAAGTCCTATAGGTGAACATATGTTCATATCCCCTATGAACATAAAAAATTCAGTTTGATTGCTCTAGTAGATCCGTAGAAATTGAGAACCGTCTAAATATTCCGGATGGTCGCCATGTTGGATTGTTATATGTATAGGCCATAGAGTCATGTACTGTACCTTTAAAGGAAAATTATTGCGTAGATTCATTATTCAAACTTTCACTTCGATCGCATGATTACGACACAAGAAACAAAAACTTAATTTAAAAATTCGCCCAGCCGCCATCTTGAGGTTATGTAAACAATTTAACTAAATTACATACCAGTGCATTACAATGTGTATAAACATTTGCTGTAACAAGTTTCATTGCTTTTGGATCATTAAATCGCGGGAAAAGTCTATTTAAACTTTCAACTTCGCTTGGCCGCCATGTTCGTTTTGTAGTTAACCGGTTTTTCATAATCTCATAGATGAACTTCCAGTAGTGTCCTTTATCTCTGTGCAAAATGTCAGGGTGATACCGGTAATAGTTTCAGAGATATAGAATGCCGGTGAAATATTTCGCATAGCCGCCATATTGAGGTTATGTAAACTATTGAACGAAGTTAGATGTCGGTGCATTACAATGTATATAAACATATACTGTACCAAGTTTCATTACGTTTGGTTGGTTAAATCGCGAGCGATGTCTATTTAAATGTCGCAACTTCGCTTGGCCGCCATGTTGATTTTGTAGTCACCAGGTTTTCAAAGGTTACATAAATGAACTTCTAGTAGTTCCGTTTATCACCACACAAAATTTCAAGGTGATATCGGTAATAGTTTCGGAGATATTGAATGCTGGTGAAATATTTCGCACAGCCGCCATGTTGGATTGATGAGACGTAACAAAATTTGAAGGGCACGGTCGGGGTCGCTTGGAATAGTGCTATGAACTTACCGAGTTTCATTGAAATCGCTCCAGCTGTTTAGATTTTATTCGGGGGGGGGGGACACACACACACACACACACCTCACACACACACACGGTCAAAAGGTGATCTCTTAAGCCTATTTTTTCAAAATATAGATTACAATACAATGCGTTTTATATATTAATTATTTACATATTAACTATTTACATATTAATTATTAGGGAATAATGAACACACTAAAATAAAAACTTTAAAATAGATGGGGGGTGGGTGGTTGCTACAGTAACCGGAGACGTTTCGCAAGGGGGGTCGGGAGGGTTTACTCTTCGGCAGGGTCTTCGTCGAATGGTATGGACGGGTCGTCGATGATTTCCTCTTCCTCGTCAGCGACTATCTAAGGACGGTTGTCGCAGGACTTTCCGCCGCAGCAGAATTTGCAGAAAGTGGAGCAATGCATACCGGCTTTTCTGCATCCACAGGCTGCGGAACAGCCGGTGACACACCTGCATGATACCGTCTTCAGCAGGGTACGAGGAGCAGCATCTCTGGTGGTTGTTGTCGTAATCAAGCCCCTGCTTCCTCTTGTCCAGCCAAAGATGAACGGGTCTTTCTTCCCGCTCATCCAGGACGTCACTTGGTGGTATACCCTCAAGGAGTGGTATCGCGCTGCATCGGAGATTGGGGGCAGCTTTTCCAGGTTCAAGTTTGTCGTGGTGGCAGCACATTTTGTGTGTCGGAGGTCAGAAAGTGATTG
Organism: Meconema thalassinum; assembly: GCA_946902985.2. Classification (NCBI taxonomy): domain Eukaryota; kingdom Metazoa; phylum Arthropoda; class Insecta; order Orthoptera; family Tettigoniidae; genus Meconema; species Meconema thalassinum. Next base: position 225,729,845 of record OX336391.1, read on the forward strand.
GTCGATTTCCCCACCATGGAGGACGACCAATATTTGCTCTCCAGCTTTGGAGATGTCCTCTAATGTGGCTTCTGGGTCCATGAAGACATCACTTATCTCCAACAATAATGGATTCCTCCGGAACAGGGAACAAAATTTGTTTTTTCCGAATCCATAATTGATTGACGTGGTGTCACACCCGCTGATGGCGTGGATGAGTAGCAGGTTCTCGGCGAAGTCGTACTTAAATGATGAGGGGGACTACATGACGTCAGGTGAATTGCCTCTTCCTGTTTTTTTAAGGTATACGTTGTTCATCGTATTTGCTCTCCCAGTGAGAATGGCTAATAAATTGATGTCTTCCCCCACAATAATTACAGCGTCGTACGAAGAAGCCATCGATGTTGCAGTGGTCACAATGAGCACGTCAGCGTCCTCTTCAGCTTGCTTGTTCATGACGTTGGACGGTTCAAGTGTTGTTCTGAGGAGGACATCAAATCGTTTTTATTGCTCTCATTGGACAGAAATTTGTCTTGAGGAGTTGTGTTGACTGTGGCTTCATCAAATATCACATCTGCTGAGGCGTTTAGCTTGCGCCTTCTTGCTCTTTCAGCATTCTTGGTACTCATCAGAAGATTGTCTGGGTACCCGTCGAAGATGACCATCACCACTGTCCCATAATGCTGGTGGATGAACTTGATATAATTGGCACAAATTTTTCCAAAAATCGAATTTCGATTCCACACAACTTTGTGGAGCAGATGCCCACCATCGATGACAGTGAGGTGATTTGAGAGAAGCTCGAAATCTATGGGTGTGAACGCTGCGTATCAAGCAGACTTTGTGCCCTTGCGTATGACATCCTCGTTGAACAACGACATAGGGTACGGCACAAGCTCATAAGAGAGGTATTCCTCAAGGTCGTCCTGGGTTGTTTTTGCTATGCACATCCTGTGAGAGAGTGTGAGTGGGTCCACAGGAATCTTCTTCTCCCCAGATTTCAAGATGTTTTTGTCAGCTGCTAAATATATCACTTTGTCCTTCTTTTTGAAGGACACTTCACCGAAGGTTGTTCCCACTGTTCTTGAGAGTCCAGCCATACCGACTTGCTGAGCCTTGTAGCAGTTCACCTGCTCACTTCCAACTACACCAGTGCTGATGATCTCCTCCCTTCTTACGGGATCCACACGACCGAGGACGTGCAGCAGCAATGATTGCATGGGAAATGGCAATACTGATGCTCTTCCATTTGTCTTAACTTCCTTGTTTGTTTTAAGCACAATTGTTTGGACCATTGTCAATAACGTTGGAGGAATATCTGACTCGATCCTGCTCAAAAATGTATCAGGGGGTGGATAGTCAATGGTATTGTACACACGGGAGCGAATATCCTCTGTAATTATACCTGCAGCTGCTTTCACCACTCTTATTTGTTCTTCCTAAGGATTCGATTTTACATTGGCATACCAACTATCATTCGATATTTTATAACCAGTATTTTTGAAACAGACCGTTGATTTATTGCCTGTTTCAACGAACATGATGTCATCCTCGTACTTTTTCAGCATACGGGATTTTACTGTTATCCGATCAAGTTCACATCCTTCCTTAAGGGCCCCCATCAATTGATCAAATGAGAATTGGCATTCTTCTTTGTTTCTTTCCAGAAAAGCATAAACACATTCCATTGCTTCTTCAACTCTGGGGTGTGTTCTGAATCCTGTTGCCCCTACCCCAGCTCTCGGTGGTCGGTATAGCTTTTTCATACAAGCATCGTGGTACTGACTGTCTGCAGCAATAAGATCTAAGTCTGGGGAAACACGATTAATTATTTGTTGAGCCCTCTCATCCCCGCGTACCCGAGCTGCTAGCAACAAGTTGTCCCTTACCTCCATCTTCTCCACCAAGCGAACTGGATTTCGAGAAATCAAGGGGAGCTTTTTCGCTTCTTTTTTTTCATATAATCCTCTTCAATTTTTTCCGCACATAGAAAGCAATGGTCCTTGAAAATAAATGCCTCACTTACTGACCTTAGCTTTGAAGATGGTCCAGGTGTAGGGGATCCTGAGCGTAGAGCAACGTCTATCCGTCTTGGAACGGTGTAATTCTTTGAGCAGGCAACGTGAACTTTTCATCTCTTTTCTTCAAAATCTGGCAGTGGTCGTTTCGCCCCCTTCGAACACTTGCGCTTAATAGAGTCTGATTTCCATTCTTCTTCACAGTAATAACAACTCCTTCGTCCAAACTCTTCCCGCATATGAAGCACTCACTGTCCGGTGTTTGGGATGAAGAAGCGATCCTTCACCACTTCAACTCTCTCCACAGGAAAACTCTTTCCAAGCACGTTGACTAAACCCGATGTGAACACTGGAGGTACGAACATCAACTGAATAAAACAAAAACAATATGCGTGTGTGTGAGAGTGTGAGTGTATGTGTTACATACATTTATACAAAAATGGTTCAAATAATATTTAGAAGCACTGCTGTGTTCAAAAAATGGTTGTAATATAATGAAAACGAAAAACTTTCACCAACACGGCGCGCGGCGCTCCAGGGCTGAATCACAAAAAATGTATTTCCTATAGTTTTCTTAAATTTACCCCCACTCCTACCCATTGCTCGCAATTGTTTTTTTGATACAGGAGTTTCAAAGAAAATTAAATTCTCTACAACTTTTATTCAATAAACTTTTTGCTGAAATCAAGTTTTCCCCCTGTTTTTGCGATGGAAAGTGGAGCAAAAGTGAAAAATATGCCCTATCGCCAATTTTAGCCCTTTTTCGCCTTCTCGTAGCTCGAATACGCTTGGTCCTACAAAAACCTTCCAAATCAAAGTTGTTGCAAATTTAGTAATCTACATTTTCTTATTTAGACATATGTTCAAACAAATGAACTGGGAAAGAGCTAGAGGCCAAAAACTGAAAAAAGTGCCGATTTCTGACAGTTTTTTCAAGTTGGTGGACGAAGCAGGGGGGGGGGGGAGGAAGAGGGAAACTTGGATTAATAACTACCTAATGGTCCTAAACAACATCAAAAAATAAAAAACGATCCCGCATCTGATGTAAGGTGAACCCCCTTTTTGAGCCTCTATTGACTGGACTAAATGGTTACGAGCTTGTCATTCCTTCATCAGTTCATCACTGCGAAGTTAGTTTTCTGGGAATATCACAGACACTGCTAATTTAAGGGTCTTAAAGTGAGGTTTTCTGAGACCCTTTTTAGGCTCCCGAGCTTTGTGTCTTACATTGACGGGCTCAAAATAAGCTTTGGTCGTTCTTTTAGGATACATTTTATGTTTCGCATATTTTAGCATGTATTTTGAAAAGTTTTCCCCTTTTGATGAAAAGGTCAGTGAAGAATTTAGGTATAAATCATTTTTTTTTTTGCGTATGGCTTTTAGTGCCGGGAGTGTCCGAGGACATGTTCGGCTCGCCAGTTTTTGTAGCTGCTTCGAGACGGACACCCAATGGGTGAGCTACACGTATCGTTGGGGAGGAGAGTGGGAATGGAAGGACGAGGAGTAGGAAGGTAGCGGCTGTGGCCTATAGTTAGGGGCCAACCCCGACATTTGCCTGGAAGGAAGATGGGAAACCACAGAAGACCATCTTCAAGGTTGCCGGCGGGGGGATTCGAACCTCCTCGCCTCACGGATGTGAGCGACTGCCAGCAGTCATGCCGTAACGACCACGGCTAACTCACCCGGTAAATCATTGGTGTATTGACTCTAATGGATACCATACCTGAATTTACGACGCCCTAATCAGCCGAACACGAGTTATAGGTGTACAGAAAGATACACAGTAGGACAGACAAAACCACTTTTTGCTTGCAACCGACAAAAAGCAGTCCGAAACGCGTAATAAAATTGAAAATTGAATAAACAAACATTCATATATTTCTAGATAGGTGTATATGGTATATTTTTATACTGTAGGAGAGCAAAGACACCTAGTGGCCACAAGGCAAATTAACTCTATTGACTACATCATATCACCCAGATGGCCAAATATGGATATGTTAACCACACAGCATCAAATAACAACTTCCTTATGACGAAACTGTTTGGCGGCAAAAATGAAAAAGGATTTTCATACTAAATGTACTTAACATGTACTTCTTAACGTAAAAATAAAATTGAACACCTCGTAGAAGAAACGCAATAGACCTACTCGTCATATAAAAGTTGACGTCACCGTTGTGTTAAGTTCCCATTCCCATGATAGACAACTTTAATAAATTTAAAAGGCTTGTGGTCATGAAAATTCAGGATTTTTAGCCTTCAATGGCTACAATTCCTAAAAGCCGCAAGAAATACTATTTCATTTCCGGAATCGTTGAAAATAATTTTGCTTTTTGAGGTAATATGTTATAATAGACCTTAGGTACAACATATCGCACGTGTAAATCGCGCGAAAAATGTCTAGGTTACCCCTTGACCCCGTTAAGCGCATTATACGTATTGATGAAATTTTACTGCCTTAGTTGGTTCCGTGATAACCTTATATCCATTTGCAAACTTTAACAGAAATGTAATAAATGGAGTAGCATTGCCTTTTACAGAAATACTTGACATACTGTAGCCGTGGTAACGGGCTTGCATACCTTCGTTAGTTTATTACATGAAATTAGTTTTCTGGGAATATCGCAGAAACTATTGGTTATAGGACCGTAGGGTCCCCGAGTTTTGCTTCTCACATTAAGGAGCTGAAAATAAGCTTTGTCTCGTCCTTCTACACCTATTTCAGCATGTGTTTTAAGGAGGTAGGCCCCCATTTATGAGAGGTACGGAGAGGAGGTACATCAATGATTGATGCTGTTCCTCTGATGGATATCTGTACCAAATTTTACGTTGAACCACCCAGCCATTCTCGAGTTATAAGAACACAAAGAGGTACACAGACAGACAGACAGACACAAATTTTATGTTTGCGCGCATTCGTCATAAAATAGTATAAAACGCCATAAAATAGTATAAAACGCGCAAATGTCGCTAATTTCCGAGGAAATTCAGAAAGAAAACAGATAAACTTTCATTTGTATATATACAGGGATGTAACAGTAACGGGAGAATAACTAATCACATCAAATTCTAAAAGTGGGACCCTTTCTCTTCCTGGCCCATCGAGTGCATTTCACCACACTTACTGACACACGCCTTAGCGTGACTAAGTCAATATTATGTTTTATACTCTTTTGGGGTTTTTCAGTGCTGGTATGTATTTTTCTCCCTTTTGCATTCCACCGGCAGCAACAGCGGGCAAACCAATCCAATTCCAGGATTCCCCCACCATGTTTATACCCACAGGAAGGTCAATTCTACCGGCAACTATAGAGCTTCCACGATCCAAAATGGCACTGAACATTATGCATAGCGAACTTCCGGTTCGCGAGTCTCCATTTGATTCATTGATAATGCATCGTCCGCTATAATTCCATGTATTATTTCGGATTGTGATTTCGTCTTTAAGTGTTCAACTTACGACGTAAGAAATCAAGGGTTGGCTTTTCTTGGGTATCCCAAAGGCAAGTGCCTCCGAAAAGAATTAATACAAATCTTCGCAACAGAAAATACCTAAAGAAATAGCATGCCAACAAAAGAGTGCGATTTTCACATTTCAAAAGTCAAATTTCTTACATCTCTTGGACCATAATGGGGTTAAGTTTGTGTTAGTTAAATATGTTTAAGTGAGAATAATACAACCAGGTGCTATCTGGTCATTTCACCGGTAGGCGTATATTATGCATTATTTGACCCGTTTAAATACTTAAAGGTGACCGTGGTGAAAGGCTACGGTTAGTATAACTAGAAAACTACAGTATCTCAAATTTTCTTGTTATTAATTTCTTTTAATACTGAATTATATACATATACCAGCTGAAGTACCCGCTCTTCGAACGGTCCTCGGTATTAATAACCAGACGTTATCAATTGAGCTACTGTTGCAATGGTTAGGGGCTTGTTATTCCTTCATATGTTTATCAGAGTGAAGTTAGTATTCTGGGAATATCACACACACTGTTAATTTAAGGGCCTTAAAATGTGGTTTTCGGAGACTCTTTATAGACTCCCGAATTTTGTGTCTCACATTGAGAAGCGCATCATATGCTTTGGTCGTCCTTCTAGGACAGGCTGTTCCAGGCGAGCAGCTCGCCAGTGACCAGTCGATTACTCGCCGCCTTGCGTGAGTAAACCTGCAACATGCAATACAGCTCTGCCGTGTGGGCTGCCGTCACTGCGCGGTGAATACCTCAAGACTGGCAGGAAGCGCATGCACTTGTGTTATGACCTTCGCCCAGTGACGTATTGGCTATCACCCCCAGTTCCTCCCCAGCCGTGCTCTGAGCATCACTGCTGAGTACTCGCGTGTACGCATACTCAAACTCGTGGATTCGGAACAGCCTGTTCTAGGATAATTTTTATATTTCGCCTATTTTAGCATGCATTTTGAAAAGTTTCTTCCTATACCAATCCTTCTATTGGAAGTACGGTGAAGAGTTTTATAAATGATTGGTGTATTGACTCTCATGGATACCTAATTTTACGATGCTCCAAACATTCGAACACGAGTTATAGGCGTACATAAAGATACACATAAAGGCCGAAAATCCCTAAGTATGCCTTACTTCGGAGGGGAAGTAAAGCCGGCGGTCCCATGTCATAGATTTATGGCATGTAATAGAACCTTCCACTAACTACAATTGTGTGAAGCTAAATTTGTAGGTTAGATTTGATTAACGCTCTAATAGTTCCAAAGTTTGCCGGTTGCGGTGGCATCTAGTAGCCAAGTCACAGCTAGGTGTCGTTGACGGTAGCATTTGGTAGCAAAAGTAGGAACTACTGGAAATTGATCGTCTGCAGTCCTCACCTGAAATACAGATAACACACACTAATACAGCCATCACGATTAACACCGGTTAGCAGACAGATTCTACACACACGAGGCTACGTGAACGCGTTGTTGCAGCTTCTAAACTGAGGAACCAACCAACCAACCTACAACATATCACCCAGAAGTCCGAACATGGATATATCAACCACACAGTTTCAAACAAAATCATCCTTACGATGAACCCGTTTGTCGAAAAAAAAAAAGTTAGAATCTGCTCAATCTAAATTCACCTAACGTGTACTTCCTGACGTGAAAATAAAATTGAAAACCTCGTAGACGAAACGCAATACATCTCACATAAAAACTGACCCTCACCGTTGTTTAAAGTCCCCATCCACAGGAAGACACCTGTAACAAATTATAAAGGCTTGTGGTGCATGCATATTCAGGTTGTTTAGCCTCCAATGGCCCAAATTCCTAATAGCCGCAAAAAGTACTATTTCAATTGAATATTTTTTGAAAATAATGTTGCCGTTTGGAGATACAATTCTGTACGACATATCACACATGTAAATCACATTAAAAAATTCTAGGGTACCCCTTGACCCCCTTATGCGCATTGATGAATTTTACAGTCTAAGTTGGTTCCGTGATACCTTATAGCCATTTGCAAACTTTCACAGAAATGTAATAAGTGGAGTGGCATTGATTTTTACAGAAATAGATGGAACGTTGGATGTCTTCTCTTGAGAACCTGTTGTCATGGTTGCCGGCTTGCATTCCTTCATTAGTTTATTAAATTAAATTAGTTTTCTGGAAATATCTCAGAAACTGTTGGTTTTAGAGCCTTAATATGTAGTTTTCGGGAACCCTCGTGTTTTGTTTCTGCCACCGAGGGGCTAATAATGAGCTTTGTCTCGTCGTTGTATGCCAAAATATAATAATAATAATTATAATTTTAATAATAATAATAATAATCATCATAATAATAATGATAATATAATAAATACAGTACCACCAGTGGCGGATCCAGGCCTTGCGGGGCCCTGGGCGATATGATAAGGTGGGGCCCACAACAATAGGAAATTGTAAAAATCAAATCAAATGGAAAATAGTTTGGTAATAATAATAAAATAAAGAATAGTTACAGTATTTTGAATACACTACAGTACTTTTTTGAATAATATGAAAGATACCTTTAAGTCCCCTTGATGAAGATTATGTAAACTATTAATATTAAAATATTACTTTGCGACTTTTTTTTCCCGGCTGAAGTCTTCTATCATTTCACTGAAATCTAAACTTGCTACAGGGGCACGGAAGGTCATAGCTGCACTGAAAAATTATAAATTAGTTTGAAAAGTTTGAAAAGTATAATTGATTAATCAATTAAATTTAAAACAATCCATGGCGCAGGGCCCCCCTGACCGCGGGGCCCTGGGCGGTCACCCTCTTCGCCCTCCCCTAGATCCGCCCCTGCGTATCACACCCGCACGTGAAAATCGCGTGACAAAATTCTAGTGTACCCCTTGACCCCCTTAAGCTCATTATACGTATTGATGAATTTTACAGCTTAATTTGGTTCCGTGATAACCTTATAGCCGTTTGCAAACTTCACTGAAAATCGCGTGACAAAATTCTAGTGTACCCCTTGACCCTCTTAAGCTCATTATACGTGTTGATGAATTTTACAGCTTAATTTGGTTCCGTGATAACCTTATAGCCGTTTGCAAACTTCACAGTAATGTAATAAATGGAATTGCATTGCGTCTTACAGAAATAGATGGACCTCTGAGATTCTGTTGCCATAGTTACCGGCGTGCATTCTTTCATTAGATTATTAAATGAAATTAGATTTCTGGGAATATCTCAAAAACTGTTGGTTTTAGGGCCTTAAAATGTGGTTTTCGGGGTCCCTTTTGGCCCCCCGAGTTTTGTTTCTCACATCGAGGGGTTTAAAATAAGCTTTATCTCGTCCTTCTACGCCTATTTCAGCATGTATTTTAAGGGGGGCAGGCCCCCTTTTATGAGAGGTACGGAAATGAGTTACATCAATGATTAGTGTGGTGCTTCTGATGGATATCTGTATCAAATTTTACGTTGATCCACCCAGCCGTTCTCAAGTTATAAGGACACAAAATTGTCCACAAACAGACAGACAAACAGACAATATTTTTTTTCTCGCGCATCCGTCATAAAACAGTCTGAAACGCGCAAATAGCGCAAATTTCCTTGGAAATTCAGAAAAAACAGACAAACTTTCATTTTTATATATATATATAGATTTTAAGTATTGAAAGAACGCAATATTTGATAACACACGTGGTTTCATCTCAAAGTCCAACCTTGCCTAGTTTTAAACATGGAAAATTGTAAGTTACTAGGCTAATCAAATGGCGTCAAAAAATGCTCATTTACATCTTCATCCTAGTCTACGCAAACTAATTACTGAAGGGGAATGAAGTTTATGACCTCAATTACACGAACGAACCTCATTTTGCGTTAAGTGTAAAGATAGAAACCTTCTAATGGAGATAAAGATTAACTATCTTTAGAAAAGTTTTGGTCAATAGCTTACGCCACGATTCTAAAAAGCTAAATACAGAAGCTGCGGCCCACTGCGTTATAAAATCACTCTGTGAAGTAAACAACCTTGTAATATTATATGACGTACATACAGTTAAATACGTTCTACCATTTGGAGAAACACTTCATTTCTCACAATCTTAGATAATTTTCAAACACAATTTGTACAAAAGTAACGAGAAAATTTGCAACATGTAGAGGCAACGAGCGTTGAAAAATTGTAGAACACAGCTCCCATTGCTCTCATTACTTGACTACTAAACGGGAAGCTGATAATGAATATGAAAGCGAAAGTAACGCTTCGCACGACAAGAGATCGAACGAAAATCTCTATAGCACACCAAGGACCTCACATTCGTGAGGAAGTATTTTCTTTCGTCGATTAAGGCAATCTAATAGCAACAGAATCTGGACGACGGTACGACATCGCACAGAGCATGGCAACACGTTTTCGAGAATCGAGAGACGTAAACTGATATGATGGTTCGTGTTCGTGGCAAGTCTCGAACAGGGAACAGGGCTTGGTCATTGAGGCCCCTTCAACCCTATTCATGAATGTGGTGCAGCACGTTTTGCGGCAGCTCCAGGATGGTCTTGAGATGGTTGTGTGATTGAGCCAGGCTTACAATTACGGTGAGCGACCGAGAAAGAAGATTTCACTGATGAGCAGAGGGTGCCTCGTCTTACGTTTGCCGAGGGTGACGTGCTACGTGATCGGTCGAATGCCATTTTCTCCGACGACTGCATGTTTTTCTTGGTGAACAATGGACTGATATACGTGTTTCGCCCCTCTTGGTACGTAGTCGAGCACAGGCGCTCTGACCATGTGTCTGTTATGTAGGACTGTTGCACGGAACCGAGCAACATCCATACGGATATGTTCTCACTGCCAGGCAGTATGAACACATTTAGAGAATATTGTGTACCGCTCCGACTGGGTGCTTTATCTCACTAGTGATACAATTTCAGCAGGACCAATCTTAGAACCACAAGTCCCGATTGGTTCAGAAATGGTTCACAAGGCAAGGTCTGGTTGAGCTTCCAGAATGACCTCCTTGTGAGTAAGATATGAATCCAATCGAAAACGTGTAAGCTGATATGAAGCGAGTACTGGAGGAGACCAAATCCAATACCGCACCAAATACGAACGACGTTTTCTGAGATGATGTCAGTGTGACCTGGGATGAGGTGGAAGGCAAGGGCAAAGCGTATTCTCTACTCTAATCGTTTATACACACGCATGGAAGACAATTTGCGTAACGGTGGTCTCTTACGAAAATTACCCAACGGCCCTATTCAGGGCCACAAATAAACCCACTCACTGCCAATAATGGCATAGTAATAATAATAATAATACTAATAAATGAAGTTACTTGCAGGAATAAAATATACATAAACATATTTCACATTACCAAGACACGAATTCATGACACCAGAACAGAGGCAATCGGCAGAATGCACAATTTGGCACGCACGGTTATCGTCTTGACTGACAGAGCCTGTGGAAGCACCTCACAAAACCATAACTTGACCTACGGACACAATATAGTGCATATATTACGATATTACAACTAATGTTGCCGCTGGACGGATGTAGGTATGTGTCAGGCCGAGAGATGTAACGAGCCATATCGGTGGCCATATACAGTAAGGACAACAAAATTGAATGTAACAGGGAAACGCCATGTTGCAAGCCCTATTCTCCAGCCTGTACGTGCTGCGGGCAACCCTACCTCCCTGGTGACGTTGGTTTTCTTTGTCGGCAGTTGTATTATAACTAGAGCCCTGCGCGGATAAATAAATCATTATCCGCATCCGCACGGCTGTTATCCGCTCACATCCACACGTTTGTCACACGAATCTACTAGCAATACAATAATATGGTTAATTAGATGAAATATTAAGGCAACACAATTACACATTTGAGGAGAAAGTCGTTCCCTTAGTCTTTCTATGTCATATGCTGTGTTTAAAATGAATGTTATACAGCCAGAGTTGCAACCTTTTTCAGTTCGGAGTGTTATTTGTACTTAATGACATAATTTGAATGAGATTAGCGTAAACTATCATCTTATATTAGTCATGGAAATAACATAACAAAATAAATTACAGTCAGTCTGAAAGACTAGACGTTATATCATTTCAAATGACGCATGCTACAAATGCTACACATGTTAGAAAGGCTCAGGAGGGCTTCTCGCTTCGCTCGAAGCCCCAGGACTCTTTCAACAGACTCCATTACCCATTAACTTAGGCTTCCCGCGCAGGCACCTCTTTAAGGGTCACCCTATATTTGAGTCTGACATCTTTTACAACTCTTTAAGGGTCACCCATTATTTGAATCTGATATCTTGCAAACCTCTTTAAGAGTCACCCTGTATTTGATTGAATCTAACATACTGTACACCTTGTTAAGTGTCACCCTGTATTTTCTCTGACATCCTGCACACCTCTTTAGGTGGCACCCTCTATTCTTATCTGGCATCTTGTATATCTCTTTAGAAGTCACCCAGTATTCTTGTGTGACATCTTGTACACCTCTTTAGGAGTCACCCTGGATTCTTGTCTGACATCTTGTGTACCTCTTTAGGTGTCACCCTGTATTCTCCTCTGCCATCTTGTACACCTCTTTAAGAGTCACCTTGTATTCTTATCTGGCATCTTGTATATCTCTTTAGGAGTCACCCTGTATTCTTATCTGTCATTTTGTACTATATTTTGCTGTGGCATCCTGCACACCTCTTTAGGAGGCACCCTGTATTCTTATCTGGCATCTTGTATATCTCTTTAGAAGTCACCCAGTATTCTTGTGTGACATCTTGTACACCTCTTTAGGAGTCACCCTGGATTCTTGTCTGACAGCTTGTGCACCTCTTTAGGAGTCACCCTCTATTCTTCTCTGCCATCTTGTACACCTCTTTAAGAGTCACCTTGTATTCTTATCTGGCATCTTGTATATCTCTTTTGGAGTCACCCTGTATTCTTATCTGTCATTTTGTATTGTATTTTGCTGTGGCATCCTGCACACCTCTTTAGGAGGCACCCTGTATTCTTATCTGGCATCTTGTATATCTCTTTAGAAGTCACCCAGTATTCTTGTGTGACATCTTGTACACCTCTTTAGGAGTCACCCTGGATTCTTGTCTGACAGCTTGTGCACCTCTTTAGGAGTCTCCCTCTATTCTTCTCTGCCATCTTGTACACCTCTTTAAGAGTCACCTTGTATTCTTATCTGGCATCTTGTATATCTCTTTAGGAGTCATCCTGTATTCTTATCTGTCATTTTGTACTGTTTTTTTTTCGTATGGCTTTTAGTGCCGGGAGTGTCCGAAGACATGTTCGGCTCGCCAGTTTTGTAGCTGCTTCGAGACGGACACCCAATGGGTGAGCTACAAGTACAGTTGGGGAGGAGAGTGGGAATGTACAAGGACAAGGAGTTGGAAGGTAGCGGCTGTGGCCTATAGTTAGGGACCAACCCCGGCATTTGCCTGGAAGGAAGATGGGAAACCACAGAAGACCATCTTCAAGGTTGCCGGCGGGGGGATTCGAACCTCCTCGCCTCCCGGATGTGAGCGACTGCCATCAGTCATGCCGTAACGACCTCGGCTAACTCACCCGGTATTTTGTACTGTATTTTGCTGTGACATCCTGCACACCTCTTTAGGAGGCACCCTGTATTCTTATCTGGCATCTTGTATATCTCTTTAGAAGTCACCCAGTATTCTTGTGTGACATCTTGTACACCTCCTTAGGAGTCACCCTGGATTCTTGTCTGACATCTTGTGTACCTCTTTAGGAGTCACCCTGTATTCTTCTCTGCCATCTTGTACACCTCTTTAAGAGTCACCTTGTATTCTTATCTGGCGTCTTTTATATCTCTTTAGGAGTCACCCTGTATTCTTATCTGTCATCTTGAACACCTCTTTAGGAGTCACCCTGTATTCTTTTTCGCTTCGCTCAAAGCACCAGGTCGCTCGACGCCCCAGGACTCTTTCAACATACTCCATTAACCATTTACTTAGGCTGCCCGCGTGGCTGCATGACGTTACGCACTCGCCGTCCTTTACCCATTAACTTAGGCTTCCCGCACGGCTGCATGACGTCACTTCCGTCTCTGTAACGCAACCGTCTCCGTCCCGCATAACTTTAGACTCAAGCATAACGACAAAGTCGACAAGATCATTTGAAATGATAAAAATATGACATGTCATAAACATATGAGTCCTAGCAATGATATTCAACAAGTTCGGATTTTACAGTATTCTAAAATATATCCGAAAATTTACTTCAGACATTATCCGCAGCTTATTCTCTATCCGCACAGACATGCAAACTATATTCGCGGATATCCTCGGGTTTATTCGCGGATATCTGCATTCGCGCAGGGCTTTAATTTATTATAACCACTCATTGACATAGGGCTACATTAAGAAACCCGAATTCTAGTCATAATCGGCAAATTCTTTGGGCAAGCCTGGCGATATATCCTCATCGATGCTAACCACCGAGCATAGGCAAGCCTAATAATACTGTTCTTCTAATTCCAATGTATAGATTGAACACTGATATTCATATCCCATCTGGGTTTGGGCGGTAATTCATTCCTATTTCCTTATGGGCAATGAAACGTCTTTACCCTGCAAGTAAAGTTGCATGCTAGAATCGGTTATTTCCGTTCTTGTTCGTTGTAAGGGTGATAGAAGGCATGCAACAGCGAACAGAATCGGAAGATCTCGTGAGAAGAGCAGATACCGGAAGATAGCTGATGAGATCTGCACAAGAATTCCAACGCCACGAAACTTCCTGAACACGAAGGAGAAGAGGAATACGCTTTAATCATCGAGCAAGTAAATGAACCACAATTATGTTTACATAATGGAAGACAGTACGTTCAAGTGCAGGTCTTACTATGGAAGTATTACCGTACTGTTTTAATAATAGATGTTGTTTTAAAGAGAGTTTCGTTTTCATTTGATTCGCTTTTGTGATGTGTTTTATTTTTTCATATTTTTCATAATCCTTTACAACTTTTTCTTTAATTTCCTGTACTTCGTATTTTATATATTGCTTTGCTCCATTTATTGCATTTCATTTTGTTGTTGAATCATTCAGGGGCTTCGCGACACCTTAATCATACAGCCCCGAGTATTTAGTTTTGTGTGAAATCTGTCTGTTAACCTTTATCATTGTGATGGCTGTAATAGTGGATGAATTTAATAATAATAATCCAGCAGGATTTCACCCAACATAATACTAGAAACTTCTACAAGACGTTTAGAGAAAACTTAAAGGGATATCAGGCGCCCAGCATGTGCTTCAAAAATCCCGATGGCACGTTGGAAACTAACGCGAAAGAAAACTGTAAAATATTAGCCCAATACTTCAACTCCCTTCTTAACTGCGAACCACCCCAAGAAAAACTTGCCTTAACTCCTCCGGTTTCCACACACCCGGACTCACAACCCCCTGACCTAGAAGAAATTCAGGAGATCATCTAAAAGCTCAAAAATAACAACGCACCAGGAGAAGATGGGACCATTGCTGAATTCTGGAAACTCAACGATCCTACACTTACGCAGAAACTTCATCACCTTATTTCAGACATATGGATGATGGAGCGAATACCAGAAGACTGAAAATGTGCTCTAATTCATCCGTTACACAAAAAGGGTGATAAAACAGACATCAGTAATTACAGAGCTGCTCCCTATTGCTTATAAAATCCTCTCCAAGGCACTTTTAAACAGGCTAGAACCCCAGGTGGATCCGCTAATTGGTGAATACCAAGCCGGATTCAGAAAAGGGCGATCATGTGCTGAACAGGTGTGGAGCTTGAAAACAATATTACAAATGAGAAAATGTAGAAATACAGTAATAACATTCGTCGACTTCAGAAAAGCGTATGACTCTGTAGACCGTGAAACCCTTTTTATGATCACGAAAGAATTCGGGATAGGCAGAAAGACCCGAAAAATCATTGAACAGACGCTTAAAGGAACTATGTCCAAAGTGAAATTTATGGGTGAAATATCGGAGCCCTTTCTCATCAAAAATGGAGTTCGCAGCCGAAACAATGGTGATCGATTATCCCCAATGCTCTTCAATTTTGTTCTAGAAAAGATCATTAGGGAATGGGAACCTCATGTAAAAGGCATTCAAATTGGAACCAAAAAAGAGAACCGTCTTACAGTCAAGTGCCTCGCTTTTGCGGACGATATTGCCATTATCACTAACACCAGACATGAAACCATACACGCAGTGGAAAAATTACATGAAATTGCTCAAAGAACCGGACTACAAATTTCTTATGAAAAAAAACCACTATATGGAAAGACGGCCAGAAAATAACACTTCTTTAATCACACAATACGGTAAAATAACGCAAGTACCTAATTTTAAATACCTTGGTGAAATCATACAGTCGTCGGGACTAAACCGAATCGCCAATGACCAAAGAATCACCAAACTACAGAAGGCCTACAAGCTAACGTGGGCTCACTACAACAAGAAGTGCATCTCGCTAGACGCAAAATTACGGCACTATACAACGGTGATTCTTCCGGAAGCAACTTACGCAGCCGAAACAATGGTGATCGACGGTCATTCCAAAATTAAGGATATAGAAAAACAGGAAAGGAAAATTCTCAGAAAGATTTACGGGGCAGTTAATAATAACGGTATTTGGATGAAGAGACCTCAAAGCGAACTCTACCAAAAGATCCATACGATAACGGAAGTAATCGGAAAACGCAGAGTACAGTTCTATACACACATTTACAGGATGGAAAATTTCAGAACGCCGAAGAAATTGCTCAACGTTATAACACGGATTAAGTGTGGCACGGAGTGGCTGACAGAGGTTCAGAGGGACCTACAACAGGTCAACATAGAAAATTTTGAGGACCGCACCGAGTGCAGGAATAAAATCAAAAATGTTAAGTTTGACCATAGACCATCACGACAGCCTGGAAGAAAGTGGACAGCTGAGCGGAAGAAGGAGCATTCTGAGAGGATGAAGAGGTTTTGGGAAGAGAAGCGGGAAAACGCCAGGAGATGAAATCATGTATTCAAGTTCAATCGCTCTCCTAAAGGGGAGCAATCGATTCAATAAAAAATAAATAATAATGTATACCCCTTAATATCTGCACTTTAACAATGGTCGGGGATGAGACAATTTCTATTTATTTGATAACAAATAAGTCCTTCTGTCAATATTTATTCATAGTTTTAGGATGTATTGGACATATTTCGAACCTGCTATGGGATCTTCTACAATTAATTATATACTTACAACTAAATACTGCGTACAAAACTAATATAACCTGAGTGTTAAGAAAATGAAAGCCTTATAATAATGAATTTAGAATATTACTAAAAAGTAGAAACTAAAATACCTTTTCAGTAACAAATGCTATAAAGAATTCGTATGTTGGACAAGTCGAAAAGCACTAAAAGTATTCTAAGAAATGAGAATTTTAAAAAAATCGAATATGTAATGAAAAGGACTTATTTCGAGTAAGAACTAAAAGTAATTTTCAATTTAATGTTATATAAAAGAATACTTTGGGATGCCAATTAGAATAAGATAAAATACAAATTACATTAACACAATATTATAGGAATGAAAATACATGGAAAAGTAATACAAGAATATTCTGAAAAGGGAAAATATCCGAAAAATCGAATATAATTATAATATAATGATTATTGACCCGTTTCTATTTTTGATCATTTGAAGCCGTGTCCATCTAGCGGTCATTTCGGAGAACATCTAAGAGATCGTAATTTCGGCATGTCTTGGAAAAGGAAAACGCCCGCGATGGAGAATCAATCCATAACTAAGGAACACGACTTGGGCAATTGTTATTTAGTCTGAATTGTTATGACGGGGAGATATAGATGATGGTCTGCCGACATAACCACTTCTGCCTTCAATTCTATTCGAATGTTCCGTGATGTCCAATATAAAATGATTTACGAAGCTATAAATGTTGGGGAGACACCGCGAGATTCCGGCTTTTGTCTCATAGTTGAGAATTCCTGAAATATGGAATTATTATAAAATAAAATAATCATCGGGGGTCTTCTAGAACGTCTCGAGGCTTTCAGCTAAGTGGAAATGATCCCTTTGTAACTCTGTATAATCGGGCTTTGAAGAAGATTATTATCTATGTATTTTCCCCAGTTTCAGTGTGAAATGGTCCCTTTATTTAACCTGTAAAAGGTAGGGTTAAACTGGAGATCGTTCATGTCTTTCCTTGAAGTTAACTGGTGTTTATTTGGTCCCTAGTTATTTGTTATATATACATACGTAGTGGAGAATCGAGTTGCTTGTTTATGGGTTTATTCATGTTAAGGGGTTCTTGTTGTTGTCGTTTTATTTTCTACATCTTGTAGAGTTTTATTTTTAGCGTGTTCTTGCGGGTGTTTTGTGTCATGAAACGTGATTGTAATTTTGAGAGTTGTTAATTACCAGTTCCTACCCCTTAAAGGATCTTCGGGGGCTTGTACCTTTAGGTTAGTTTCGCGGTTGTGCCTTGGATGTTTATTACCAGTTCCTAACCCCTTAAATGATAATCGGGGACTGGTACCTTTAGGTTAGTTTCGCGGTTGTGCCTTAGATGTTTATTACTAGTACTTAACCCCTTAAAGGATCTTTAGGGGCTGGTATCATTAGGTTTGTTTCGCGGTTGTGCCTTGACGTGGGAGGGTGTGTCTGTTCATTACCTTAGTTTTTCTTTCTGTATGGTCGGAATACACACCAAGTTTTATGTAAATGTTTTAGGGTTATTGTTTCTGTGTCTGTCTTTCGTGCAACTCGAGGATGGCCGTATAATCATGTTTCTAGACTTATGTTTAAAGGTGGATTAACGTCATTTGTTTAAGTGGGAATTTGACTGAAGGCAGAGGGTCGTATTTCGTGCTGTTCTGTTTGGTTGTGGTTTTCAGTCAGCAAGCAACGCGTGATCCCATTACGTTTATTAAATGAGGTATATCGGTTACTCTTTCGTGATGATGGAATGTGTGTTCGTTATATGTGTCCGGGACTGCAATCGTCCCTCATTTGGTATCCCGTAAGATAACTGAATCTCGTGCTTTCGTTCGTGAGAAGTTTTATTCTACCAGCCCATGAAATCGTTTTGTTTTATCTTTATTTGGGAGTTTGCCTTTGTTTTATTTTACTGTACCGATCTATGTTTCTCAGTGGGGTTTGTATGTCACGTCACGTCATGTTTTATGAAGTCGTTATTGTTCATTGGTGAAGTCGTTTATTATTTTGTGTTTCTTGACGTGACATTTAAGGGTCGTTGTTCTTGTAGAGTTTGTTTCTTTGGGTTGTTTGATGTGACATACATTTTAATATAAGGGTGGACGGTTAGACGGTTCGTGGGAGACACGTTTCCATGTACTCCTCAGAATGATGCTTCTGATTACCTTCTAGTAGTCAGCCTGTTGTGGAACGAAACGTCCTATTTATACTATTGTTTATGGATAATCCTTCTGCCCCTCTACTGAACGATCTCCAGTGACTTAGGCTTCTCCTCGTCGTGACCACCTTCTCCTTTTATAGTTCTATTTGTAATGTTTCGTATTTTATTGTTTTACTGTTTTATAATTATGTGTACAATTTTATTACAGCCCCATCATCTCTCATCTTACCATTTCATGCGCTACTCACGTCCCCTTTTGCTATGTCTTGTTCTTTTGATATTAAATTTTATCCAACCTCTACTCCAAGAATGTAGTCATTTCGTAGTTGGTCCTCCATCTAATTCTAAATGCGAATGGTACACAACATAGGTTTTAAGATAGATGTGCCGGTCCACATTCCGCGCATGTGGGGAGCCAACTTCGGTTCCCCAGTCTCGCCATCGACTGTGTGCGTGGTTTGGTGGTTACCACGCGTGTCAATTACAATAAAAGAAAAAAAAAAGGTATGGAACACGCTGGAATTAAAACAGACACAATGGAAATCAGAACACTCTTTCAAGAAGTTATTCAAATGTCATGTTTTTACGAGAGAAAGAAATTAATAACTAGACGAAAGTGAACTCAAGAAGAGAAGGATGAAGGAAATTTGGAATCTAAGGAAATTGAATATAATGAAAAATAGCCAAAGTGGATTCATTGTACCCTCCAAATGGGTTATTCGAAAGAAAAGGAATAATAATGATTATACTAAATCCCCCCATTATGTGAGAAGTGTTTTATTAAGTGTATACCTAATTCATGTAATTTATCATTGGCACTAAGAAACTAATAATTGTAATTCCTCGCCCAATGTAATTTGGCCACCCTCGTGTTGACCGACTGAAAAGCTTCTAATAATATATAATACTTAGACAACACTGAAAAATGGCCGCTAATATTTCAATAAAACCATTAATCTACCCAGGTTAGATTTAGTGGATACTAAAACCATTGGTCCGCGGAGGTTAGATCCGGTAGATACTAAAACCATTGGTCTATGAAGGAGCATATGGGTTAGATATACGTAAAGCACGGCAGTTATACCTGCTATTATCCCCATACCTTGAAATTATTACCCGAATCACTCTTGTCCACTTTAGCTGTCACCGAAAATTACTGAAAAATTTCTTGTCAGTGCTACGCGACTCAAGGTCAATTCCTGCGATCTAGCACCAAAGGCGATCATATTGGCACTACTGAAAGGAATTAATAACACTCTCTAGCGATAGGAGTTTCAAATTCCCTATCTCACATTACCTATTCCTACTGAACATTTTCCAGATTTTCATGGCCACCGGGTACTTAATGCAGTCGAGTTCCAAAGCTTCATATTTGTAAGTTTTAGAGCTCCCTATCAAATGTTTTCTTACTAATCACGTTTCGTAAAATGTTTTCTTGTGAACCGATTAAACGTTTTTAATAAATAAACGACAAAACTTAGATCGTAAGCTTTCATGGCCGGTGTCTAGTTTCGGACATAGATTTAATAGTGTAAGTGTAATGTATCTGATGATGATCGCTTGACGCTCGAAACTGGTCATCCAAATGTATTTATTAATCTCATTTAATTTGTTTAAAGGATTAAGGAATACCCCATCACAATTCGGTACAATCGTGTTGACGACTGAAAACGTCAAATTTAGATTACTAAGGCAACACCGAAAATGGCTTCAAACATCATAATTTCCTTAATGTAATTAACTCACCGCAATGATATTTCGTGTTTGAAGGGTGTTATTGTCGATAAAATAAACAACTTTCTTTTTCTACAGGTTTTATGCCTGAGCGCTATTTGTCACACCTGATGGCGGTATTAAATACTCCAATATACCAGTACACTGTGCATTGTTATTCCTCGCACTTGTCTTGTGAAGTGAAAAACCTTCGTAATAAAACTTCCCTCAGAATCAGTCAAAACGTCAGCTGTAAGAAAAATTTATTACATTTAAATGCAAAATCGTTTACGAGGGTCAAGTAAAAAAAAAAAATCAATACGTTTAAGAAAACGTTTCTTTACAAAATGTTATTCGGCGGCTTCGGTGGCGTAGTCGGTAGCATGCTGAGTTTCTATGCCCAAGGTCGCGGGGTCAAACTCGGCCGAAGTCGTCGGATTCTTTTTGAGCGTTAAAATCCCTGAGTATGCCTTCCTCCGGGGTGGGGGAGTAAAGCCGACGGTTCCATGTCATAGATATATGGCATGAAAAAGAGCCTTCCACTAACTACACTTGTGTGTAGCCAAAATTTGTAGGTTAGAATCGATAACGCTCCATTAGTTCCAACGTTCGCCGCCAGGTGCTGACTGAGATACCATCTAGTAGCCAAGTCCGCAAGCTAGGTGCCGTGGACGGATGGTAGCATTTGGTTGCAAAAGTAGGAACTACTTGAAAATTGATCATCTGCAGTCCTTACCTGAATTTAAACAGATAACACACACTAATACAGTCATCACAATTAACATCGGTTATGAGACAGATTCTACACATAACCAAAGTACACGAGGCAACATGACTGCGTTGTTGCAGCCCCTAAACTGAGGAACCAACCAAACGTTTATTTTAGGAAAAGGTTTAATTTAAAAAATCCCTTCAGATAAGCAACTCAATGTTGAAAACATCCTTTCATGTCATAGATTAGGCCTTCCATTAACACAATTCCTTTAGGGCAGCGGTTCCCGACCTAGAGTAGGCCTACGCGTTCCCCTTGGTGGTACGCAATGAACCGGTTAGGGGTACGGCAAAAATAAACGGTAATGGAGGACGCCATGATCCCTCGTTCGTGTCAGTCATCCCATAATGTACCGGCGCGTAGTGCTGTCTTATTCACGTACGTCAAGATCAATTCTCCCCCTCAACAACCCACCCCACTCCAACCCCAGTCACTTTCATCGCTGCACTGCAATTGTCTTGATTTGTCTACTTTTGCCAAACAAATCGCTAGAATCAATTGGTTTTCAATAAAATCAAAATTAAGAAATCTTATGTCCTGTAATTATGTATTTTCCTCAGCTTAATGTTTATACATCTTCATTTGCACAAGTAAATAAAAGTAAAATTGAAAATTATATTTAGCATTTTACTGAAATGAAATGCGTACTAACAAATAATAAATTTAAAAAAATATTAGTTTTAGGCTATCGTATTCAAAAAATAAGTTATAAATAGTTGTAAGTTATTATTTATATTATTTTTATTAAGTTTATTAAAATATGAAACGTTTTAAATGTTTACATTTTAGGGGGTACTATTTTAGATAAATATGTATAACGGGGGACGGGAGGAAAAAAGGGTTGGGAATCGCTCTGCTTTAGGAGATATGGACTTGGGAATTAACGTACCATCAACCTTTAAGGATATGAGCTAGAAATTCCCAGTTCATCAATGCATCTTATTGTTGGTGTATTTTAAATGAATTTTTGTTGTTTTCTCCATTTTTCCAAACGTTAAGAACACACACTAAACGTTTTTCACGATGTGCCGGCATGATGACAAGTGGTAGACTGATGATTATTCACCGGAAACTCAACCCTATTCGGTTGATTTTAGCAGTTTACCTTTTATACCACTACAAGCGCTAGTGTGAGTCAATGCAGAGTTTCACTTAGGCCCTTATAACTACATGCGGTGTGAAGAATTTTCAAAAGAATAAAAAAAAAATCATGATGGTATTGAACCAGGGAATACATTAAAGAAAGAATTATGTAAATATATTAATTTTAGTAGGATTTGAATCAAAAAGAGGAAACGAGTAATGAATCAAGCGATTTTAGACTGTGTTTCCCGAACTGCATTTAAGCCAGAAGTGATTTTCAAACTTTTTCATTTAGTTTGATAGAGCTCTTCCAAGACTCACAATTTGAAACCTTTCCGGGACCTTTAGCCCACCAACGTTTGGCACAATTCAGGAAATTGATTAATTTTAAGATTTTACGATTTTTGAAGCTAAGAAATTCTTCGCTGTCTATGAGACGGTTACTTATAATCGGGGCATTGCAAAAACCTTTCTGATCGTGATCCTTAGTAAGTTGACGTATGGCGACACCTGTCTATTGTCTCTCTAGGCGTACTGACAAGTTCTTGCAGCATGGACTGAACAACAGCCAAGAATGTCAATAATATAATCACGCTGGGATTCATTGAAGTATCCGACATGCTAGCTCTGCGGTTTTATGTTACACGCTTCCTAGCGCGAAGAATTTCCTATTACGTAGAGCTATCTTGTTTCCTATTTTCTGCAGGAGTGATGCTTGTATTGACGTCAGAAAAGTTGGATGGCGCACCCACGCGGTAGAATGTTGAAGCTGTAACATTGTGACTGGTGAGGTTTATTTAGATGGTGAAGCTTTGACGTCGTGATGGAAACAGAAAGAAATTTGTCAAATTCGAGGAGGTACTGCTCTGTATACGGTTGCAAATCGTATAAAACGGCTACGAAATATCTTCACTACTTTCCTGTACAAAAAGTTCAGAGAGAAAGATGGGCTTCGGCACTGTCAATTGGAAAACGTGTTACATGTTACATGACAGTGTGCAGTCTGCATTTTTGTGAAGACGACTTCTTTCCACCAGTACTGTTGATTATTGATAGTTATTGTCTCTAATTTGAATTCACATGGATTTAGTGTACCCATGTGAGTAATCTCGTTGGATAATATGCATCTGCCTCCAACTAGCATCAGCTCTCAGGCGTGTACGGTAACCCCAATTTTGCAGTGCATATTTTGGATTTGAGGCTAAAAGGTATCAACTCTACAATGATAAGGCACAACTCTATTCTAAAACTTTAATCCAGTAAAATAAATCATGGCTTCAAACACAAAACAATACCCAAAAAAGCATAAAATAAAAGCAAACAAAATTTTTACTTCCACAATCCACAAGTAAACAAATATGAAATCACAACAAAGTCATACCTAGCCATAATGCTTTACCCTTCTGTGAACTTCACAAGGATATACTAGTGCGCTGATGCACCTACGACTTCAAAACACACTGTCCATTAACATAACAGTCATACAATGTGACTTCTTTAATATTACAACAAGGATTATTCCTTAAACCTCTTTACGTTAAACAATTATGTGTGCCGTGCGTGTTTTAATATTTTTCTTCTCACCAATGAAATGCTTTGCATGCATTTACCTATTTGGACGTTGCACCAAAATCAACGTGCAACTCCATAATTATGTAAGCTACCCCCTACACATCCTTCAATTATATGGTTTCACTGCGTGCTGTCTGTGATTCCTAGATAAAACGTTACGTTATAGCTTATGTCGGATTGTACGATAGACTGCCTCGCGCTCATGGCGATTGGCATCTAGTAACCAACTACATGACTTGGTTCCAGTGACAGTACAAATATATCATGTAACTATTCGTCAGATAGCTAAATTAATGAACCATCAGGATTAACTACAATTATCCATGTGTTCACAAACCACATGGCTATAATACTCAACATAACAATCTTGCATTATATGTCATTTTAACAAGGTCTAGAATTTCTTCCCTCTTTTACTTGCCTGAGCGGTCCGGGTGGTTGGCATCGACCCTCAGCTAAGGAAATCGCTACACAATAGAAAGTGGGATGGGTCGTTCCACCAATTATCTCGACCTTTCTAAAAGTTTGAAAGCTTCCCTCTCTCTAAGCAGTGGAGATTTACAAGACAAATACTGTGTCCTGACCGACACATATGTTCCCAAAGGATCTTAATTGACTATTATGCCAACAGGTATTGAATGAGCTTTTGTAATTATTCCTACGTCGAGGATAACGATTAATTAATGGCCTCACATGGGTCCATTCAACATGAAGGTTCGGGGTTCGTAATGCATGAGCCTGGCGGTGACCGATGTCTCAAGTATAATATAGGCGCACAAAACCACTGTCGCCATGAGTTTTCGCTGCCACGAGCGTACATAACTCATCTATAAGTTCTCGGGAAATCATAGAGCTGCGAGGTGTCCTTGTTTCCTCGACTCTTATAAAGATTCCAACCCGGAACACATTTCAATCCTTTCTTCAGAGTTAGGGTCCATCACTACAACTCTGCAATAGATAATATCTCCAACAATGTCCACGACATAGGAGAATTCATACGTAGAATAGACTATCTGGCCCCTAATGCTCCATGCTACGACATTCCGACCTCTAATATTAAGAGAAATCTAACATTTACTCTATAAGCTTCTCAATTAAGCTGCAAATTCAATTCAATAAAAGCTCTTTCATTACTGGTATCATTACCGAATATATGCAATATTCTGATATAAAACTTCTTTCCATAATTACTGAAATGTAATCTCATTGTAACATCTTCCTGCTTAGATTGATAAGTCTTGCACTTAGCGTTAATAATTCTCGCTTACAACAATTTATTTGTTTCCTGATGTGTTCATTCATACTCTTAATAACCATTATTATTAGTATCATCATTTCTCACTGACATAAATGACCAAAATCATCCTTTATTATTATTATTGAAAATCTCATTGACATAAATGACCAAATCATTATTTATTATTATTCTCACATAAATTACCAAAATTTCCGACATAGCTAAACGTTTTAAACTCGAACAATCGCGTTCGTTACATTTACATAACTGATTGCCATTCTTAATTCATAGTGGGAATAATTACTCCACTTAATGATGCAAATCATCATTTCAACTCTATAAAAATCAACTCAATACTGATTAAACATGGAGGATCAGCCTCCTAACTGATTTTTACTGGCATCTATAAGGAATTCACAATATCTTTACGGAATCACAGACATGCATCGGTCCATACTTCTACATAATTATAACCATAATTTGTGGGGTACTTACATCTCTATAGGCATCTAAGGTGGCTCCGACCAATCATATTCTTCCATGTCGCCCGCCATAATGGGTTTAACGCGACATATTTCTCTTGTTTACACACATTTGATTACACCTAATTTCTATCACCAACACGACACGTTGCATACCTTTCAGGAAGTTATCACTCCCCAAACATGTAAAACACTTCATCAAACACTACTTTAAATGATATTTTTACATATACATTACACTGAACACTCGTCACTTTATACACACTTCAATGCTGAAATTCCCTAGCAGAGATCGAAATTGCAGGTGTCGACGGCATCTGACGTTACCAACTCCTGATTGAAAGTCTGGTTATCTGCTCTCGGAACTCTCCAACAGTTTTATGACGATCATTACTCCTACAGTAAGCGTCCTGCGTTACATCAATACGCTTGCTCCTAAACATGAGCGTTAACATCTGGTATTCTCATGGCAATACCAAACACTTAGTAAAGTTTCTTTAGCGCATTCTATCGTAGTTACACATATACGATTAGTTAATACTATACACACTGCGCTTAATAAAGTTCAACACTTTCACAAATAATTATATACAATAGTGCTACCGTTAGTCTATACGGTGCTTCGTAACTGAACACGTCATAGTTCGTGCGGCTGATTATGCCTGTATCACGACTATTATTCATACAAGCATGTTTACTGTTTCTTTTACACATACCAGTCCTTGTTCGGCGTCTCGATGAATAGATCCGTCATGCGTTTTGCCTTGACGAACTTGCTTCAACCTGGCTGTAGCTGACTGAAGTTTCACTCGAAGACTGCACGTAGCTTATTTGAAGACTTCTGTCTGCGGCTTACACGCTGTCTCGTACTGCTGCATATTTGCTGCATACTGATTGCAACTTATTTCCATTGTGCTACAATTGACAATTGAGTAAAACTGTAACTGGCTGTAACTGCGCTTGGCGGCATGTAGACTGAGCTTGACTGCGTCTCGACTGAGCTTCAAGTGAGTTAGAACAGAGTAACACTGAGAACAGAGGGCTCCTCCTGGGGTCTACTCCCTTATATCGGATTTCCACAGAAAGTAGAGCAACATCTTCCCGCGTAATCTTCGCTCCTCTCCCAGCATGATTCAGGTCTTCAAACCATGATCATTGTGTTCCTCTCTCTTCACAGGTCCCAAAACTATCTGTGTGCAAAGGAATCGCTCGTTCAATTAATTAATATTAATTCCTTTCTCCATGGCGTGGGACGCTACCTAGTCGGGAAATCCCCTACAACATCTCCACATCCATCCGCGAACAATGGTCGTTTTACAGTCCTTACGCACATCACTAAATATGCACCAATTTCGCAGGTAAAAGACTCTAAAATTATCTTCTTGCCAAGATATTCACCTGTGTGCAACTCTCATCTCGATTCGTTACTCCAATCACGAGTAATCAATGATTCTTCTGGGCATCTCACCGCCCCTACTCCAAATCTATTCTCCGTCGGGGAATAACTGTGTCATTATTCAGGCCTCTCCCCTGCTCCAGACGACATAATGGGGTGACAGAGATGGACGTGGCTCCACTGGGACCAACCCACAATTCTGGGCCGATTAGTAAATGTCAGCTCTGCCCTCCTCTGTGCTTCAAGTCTCCAATAGCTTACACCAAATCGTCTTATAATGATATAATCTGCTCATTATTTCCTACATTATTTTAATAAATAATGCCATTTCATCAAAAATCACACCAGTGATTAAATATACATTTCTTTCGAGGGGTTTTTACCAAGAAACTCCCTGTACAGATCTCTGGTTCGCTCCCTGGTGGAACCTTTTTACTGAGATCACAGTCTCTGAGAACCATGTTCGATTCCAGTCAGCATAACCCCATCGGGTTCATGTTCCCCTTGCAAAACTTATAAAAGTCCAATGCAAGTGGCTTATATAAGTAACCAGCTGACTGTCGACCACCGTCTGTGTTTACGTCTGGGGTCCTTCACCTTGTCTGGCTACGAGTGGGTTAGTAGTGTTCCCCCTTCCACACTCGGCCTTGTTTCTGAGCTGTCTATTCTCCCTGCGAAGGGTCGCGTTTACAGCCTCAACCTCTCTAGCCATTCTGACCATTTCTTCATAGAATTCTTGCAAACACTGGCATTCTTTCTGCTCTCCGCTTACACTGGGTAAACTGTCTGCTTCTTGTCCCGTCTCGCCGTTCCAACATTCAGGTCTGCCTGCTTGGCTGCCTCCGCTCTCCACGTTGAGTTGGGTGTGCGTTACTAATTCTTCTTCTGGTTCATCGAATTCTTCTGGCGAGTAATAAATTTTTAAGTTGGCTATGTTCATAACGACCTCGTTTCCATTCTCTAAATGCCTTAACCGGTATGCATTGTTCTGGAGGTCTCTTATCACCTCGAACGGGCCGTGGTAAGCAAAAATGAACTTTTTATACTTCCGTGCCTCTGGATCTGAACTGGCGGGTTTCTTAATTAAAACTTTCTGTCCCACGAGAAGCGGTTTATGATACCTCTTCGCACGATTCCTTCTCTGACGTCTCTCCGCCTGTGCTTTGAGATATTCAAAGGTTCGTTGGATCCTCAATTCTCTACCGGGCTGTGCGTCTACAGGTAATGGAATAACACCATTCCACGGTCTCTCTGGTCTCTGATCCAGATGTAGAGTAACGGGAACCTGACCTGTCGCCTCATGTACAGTATTATTTATACAGTATTCAATGACTTCTAGAAATTCAATCCAACGCCAATTCGCTTCAGAACAGTAGATCTTCATGTATTTCTGGATCTCTCTCATTACTCTTTCAACGGGACTTGCCTCAGGATGGCGAATGGTAGATAAAATCTGCCTAATTCCTAGAGTTTCCAGTTCTCGACGAAATTCTGCACTAGTAAAGCAACTTCCGTGGTCCGAGAGAATGTTATCCGGCTTCCCAAGAATCGGAATAACTCTCTCTTTCAGGCGCTTCAAGACCTGTTTTGAACTTGTCTTTTGAATGGGGCACAACACCACCATTTTCGAAAATACATCCATGGCTACAAAAATGTGTCTATTGCCTCTACGTGCTCTAGGCAATGGTCCAAAGTTGTCGATACTCAATAGCTGCCTTGGCTTCTCTGGTAACAACGGGATAGGTCGTTGCCTCATTAAAAAGGGATTCGGCTTTACCCTTTGGCAAAGATCACATGTTCTAATAGCATTTCTCACCGTTTCTCTCAATTTCGGCCAAGTAAATGCTTCCTTCAACAGAGCACAGATTTTATCTATCCCCGGATGGCCAAATGCTCTGTGGGCTAGCCATACTAACCTCCTCTGCAAAGATGCAGGAATTACAATCCTTTGACGTGTATGATCCACATCGTCCCACCTGTGTAATATCTGATTATACCATACATAATCTGTTGCCAATGCCTCCGCCTCTCTGTATATCGCAGTTCCCCTTGCTAAGCGCCCCTCAAAGTAATCGATTATCATCTTCAACCATGGGTCTTCGCGTTGTAGGTTGGTAATGTTCCTTAAGTCATCCAACGTCTTCTGATCTCGATTCTCAATCTGGACCGCTAGTACTTCTTCTTCTCTAGGGTAACGACTTAATATGTCCGGTATTACATTCTCTTTCCCTGGACAGTATTCTATTTCCACATTAAATTGCTGGATATACAGGGACCATCTTGCCAATCTCTGACTAGACAAATCTGTCTTTAACAAAAATGTTAAAGCTTTATGGTCTGTTCTCAGAACTATTCGGAAGCCGTACACGAGTTTGTGCCACGATTGCAACGCGTACAAAATTGCGAGCAATTCTATCTCTGTGATCGTGTAATTTTTCTCATGGGCTCTCAGTCTTCTGCTGATAAAGGCGATAAAAACTTTCTTCTCAGGCTGGTCAACATTTTCCTGGAATAGCATCGCTCCAATCCCAATAAGTGATGCATCCGTCTGTATGATGAACTTCTGGGTATAATCTGGGTATCCCAGTTTCACATATTCCAAAAGCATTTGTTTTGACCTCACGAATGCTTCCTGACATTGCTCCGTCCAATTCCATCTGCCGCCTTTCTTCAATAGGTCCTGCAGTGGTGCTACTGTCGCAGTATAGTTTGGGCAGTGGTTCGAAAAGAATCCAATTACTCCCAAATACTGTCGGACGTGCTTAACTTTCGTGGGTCGAGGGAAATTCCGAATTATCTCCAATTTATCTGGATTGGGCTTCACTCCATTTGCATCAATAACATGCCCTAGGAATTTAACTTCCCTCTGACAGAAGTGCGATTTCTTGATATTGACCTTACAGTTCGCTTCTCGAAGGTCATCTAGCAACTTCTTCAGGTCTCTCATGTGCTCCTCCAGAGATTCTGATGTGAGTAGAATGTCGTCTACATATCTGATGGTACTCTCTTTAACCTCATCTGATAGATTGCGATCTAACGCTCTTATCAGGGCTGAACCAGCTGTTTTCAACCCAAAAGGTAGCCTTAAAAATGTGAATGTATGTTGATCAAACATAAATCCTGTCAACAGACTAGTTTTCTTCTCTAATTCAAGATGGTGGAAACTGGATGTGATATCCAAGTTTGAGAATATAGTTTTCCCTTTAAACTTCCTGAGGATCTCTTTAATAGGTGGCACTTGGTCAAATTCCGGAATAACTCTCAAATTTAAGCGTCTCAGGTCCAAGCAGACTCTGACAGATCCGTCTGTCTTTGGTACAATTACCAATGGACTTACATAAGGCGTAGGTGTTTTCTCAATAACGCCGGCCTCCAACATCTCCTGAATTGCCTCTTTCACTTTAGCATAATGCTTTTCAGCTATAGGGTAGGGTTTCTGCCTAAATGGTGTCCAATCACTGACTTGAAAAGCATAAGTGAAGTTCTTTATCCGACCAGGTCTCGAATCAAAGACTTCCTTCTGTTCCAGCAATAACTGCTTTAAATTTTCCTTCTCTTTTAGCCCAATTTTCGCTTCTTCTAGCTTCTCCGAAATGTAGTCTTCCAATTTGGGTTCCAGATCTTTTTCCAAGTCTGTGGCTAGTGTTTTGAGCTCCGCTTCTAACTGCTCAATAGCTAACACTTCTTCATCAGCCACATCTCTGTATGTATGCCATACTTGTTCACTGGATCCTGGTTCAATTTCATTGAGTGCGACCTCTAAGCCTTCAGCTTCTTCATTCACATGGAACATAACCCTGTCCTGTGCTAGGTCAATTATCACTCTGTATTCCCTTATAAACTCTGCCCCAATAAGTAGGTTATAAGGTAGTTTGTTTACTAACAGAAAACTCTGTGAGAAAATAGAGCCTCCTATCTGTAAATCTAGGAATACCTGGTATTTACATATCATTGTTCTGTCTGGAATTACCCCTTTAATTTTGACACTGGAGATCGGTATCTTCAAAATGTTCTCTCTCCGGGCTATTTCATTATATAGAGCTTGTGTCATCAGGCTCACTGTTGATCCTGTGTCTAGCAGACTTCTGACTTTTAATCCTGCCACTCTCACAATTATAATAGGCAATTCTCTCTTGACCATGACCTGTGGTCCTCCTGTATCCTCAATCAATTCTTCTGGTTTGGCTATCCAATTGATGATGTTAATAGACTTCCATCCATCAGTCTCGAGCTCTTCTAATTTTGGCGTTTTTTTTTTCTTCAGCGCCCGCCCCTTTGGAGTTCCTTCTCTCCTGTTCGCTGCGCTGTAGTTCCAAACTCTTAGCTCCATCTCCATATCTGTCTGGCGATGTCCTGTTCTGCATGACTTCTTGCCAGCGGACTTGTGATTTCTGGGGCTCATCTCCCCTTTCTTCGAGGTATCGCAAAGAAGCATGATATCGCTCTTCTGCCTCGTCATCGAAGTTATTTCTTCTCTCTTGGGGTCTCCAATTTCTATTATTGCCTTCCTGGCCATTATTACCTCCATTGTTATGGTACGGTTTGCCCCTGTTATTGTGTTTATTCCACGAACTTCGACCTCTTCCTGCTTTATTAGCATTTCCTTTGTACCTTGACTGCCATTTTCTGGGTTCCTGTTCCCATTGCCGTCCATAGGAATCTAAAGTTTCTGTGCTCGTGGCCTTGTTGTTCCTTGGAGCTTGCTGTTGGTGAGTCTGTGTGTTGGTCACGTGGACTTGTTCCACGGTTCGACTCTGACGCATAGTATTTGCTGTGGTGAGGTCCAGTTGCCTTAGAACTGTCTCCATTTCCATAGCCGTTTTCGCATTAGCCGAGATTAGTAGCCTTTGGATCTCGTATGGAAGCTGTTTGGCGATAGCAATGCATAGCTCCAGTTCACTAGGTTTTTGATCCAGCTCTTTAAAACGACACATCTGCGATATGAAGAATTCTGCGTACTTCGTCGGGTTGTTCGTGCTGTACTTTTTGGCATACAAATCCAGCCGTAAATTCTGCTGAGTCGCGGCGTCCCAATACCTCTTCAAGAATGCCTCGCGGAATTCCTCAACAGTATCAAAAGTGTAACGGAAGCTGCGAAACCATAATGCGCACTCCCCCTCTGTTAACTTCTCTATAGCACGTAGCCTACGCTCCTGCGGTATTCGTGCATCATTGAGATATTCAGTCACTTCCTTTAACCAATATTTTGGTGTCATACTACAGTGACTACCTGAAAACTTCCTAGGTTTTTCTTCGCTTGCCCTAATGACGTTTATCACCTGGGTGTGCATCGCATTTTCATGTGGCGTCGATGCCGCAATTGGTACACCTGGCGTCATGTAAGGACTTTCTCCTGCGCCTGCAGCATTCCTGCTTATAGGTTGGGTTTCTAGGTCTGCCCACCTTGTTTTTCTTATATCCTCTATGCTGCCTTCATTTGACTTAGGATATTTCAGAAGTGTCTCCTCCTGTGCTATTATCCTAGTCTCCATTTGGTTATGGCGCATTTCTGCTCTTTCTAGGCGAGTGATGACTTCTTTTTCTATCCTCGTAAGCCTATCTCGGTTTTCCTCGGCTACTTGAAAGATTTTCACCTTGTCTTCTTTCAGACTTTGTTTGATATGGGATATTTCATCCTCTACGTCCTCTTTAATTTGAGCAAGGGTCTTGTCGCTTGCCTCTGTTTTCTGGCCTTCTCTTATTTCGAGTTCTTCTCTCAGACCTTTAATTTCATCTTGAATGTGTCCATTGACTTTAGACAATTCATTCCGGACCTTGGTGATCTCGCCTCTATTTTCCTCTTGTCTTTTATTGACTATGACAATATCACTCTGAACTTGGTCCAGTTCTTTATGAACTTTACCCATCTGACCTTTTACGTTGCCTACCAGCTCCTTACTTTCCTGCGCGATAGCCTTAACTTCGCCTATTTCCTGGCATTGACCTAATATATTCTGGTCCTGTTTCTTGAGGTCACCGTTAATTGCTCTAGCGTAGCTTTTCAATTTCTGGTCCCATTTGGAGTCGTTCTCCTCTAATCTCTGGTCTACTGTTTTCGTAAACTCTGCGAACTGTTTCGCTTGGCGTTCGAGATTCGCCTCATTTTGGATCTGAATATCCTTAATATCGTTAGACAACGCCTCTAATTTACTGTTGGTTTGCTCCTGAGCATGCCTACACGCTTGCAAATTACCCTCAAGTTTGGCTTCTATGGCCTCGAAACGTTTATCAGTATTTACCTGCATTTCCGATACAATGCTTACAACAGTATCTGTTACTTCGGTCTTAATGACTTCTTGCATTTGACCTAACTTATTGTTTAATTCATCTTTATATTCAACTTTATTTGCATCTAACCGACTGTTTATTTCAGTTTTATTTGCATCTAAACGGTTGTTTATTTCAACCTGAGTTGCATTAATTGCCTCCTGATTGGCATCTAACCTGTTATTTAACTCTCTCTGGTTCTCATCTAACCGAGTGTTTATACTATCCTGGAACGCTTTGGTTTCCAGTTTACTCTGCTCATGAGCAGCATCAAAATGTTGTTTCAGTCCTGCAATAACTTGCAAGATCTCCTCCGTACCTGACATTTTACAATAACACACTTAAATATGCAGGCAGGCTTCCTGGAAAAATATGTGGATACGTTTCGAAGAGAAACATCAAACACTGCACACATATTGTGAAGTCGTACAAAACCTGATAATATTATGGTAGATTGTGGATTGGGTATGTAACGCTAGTACCCTTAGGCCATTCTCTTCTCAATAGAGAGATTCTGCGTTACCTCAAAAGCCTACTGAATTCAAAAATCACTCAAACACAGTTTGAGGCAAAACAATTACTATGGTTTTCCCCATGAAATACCATAAAAAAATCTATGGGTTTTCCCTAAATCCCATAAGTTCCACGTATTCTGGGCGCCATGATAAATTAATATGTGTCGTGGTACTAGCATTAGTAGGACATCGGCCGTATTTTAATTTACTATAAAAACTGTTCAGGGAGTGGTTTTTACTGCCGAAAGCCCCACGTTGGGCGCCATGATAAATTAATATGTGTCGTGGTACTAGTATTAGTAGGACATCGGCCGTATTTTAATTTACTATAAAAACTGTTCAGGGAGTGGTTTTTACTGCCGAAAGCCCCACTTGGGCCACGCCATGATAAATTAATAGAGCTTTTACCAAATCTATCAACATTTATATATACGTATCGGAACTTAGCTATGGATTAGGAGCGGTCACACCCTACTTCGTTAATTCTTACTTTAATAGAGTTGTGTGCATTAAATCTGACCGACTTTAGTCGTACCTTTAGCTCAAATCACAGTATAGGACATCAAATCCCATGTACCCATGTGAGTAATCTCGTTGGATAATATGCATCTGCCTCCAACTAGCATCAGCTCTCAGGCGTGTACGGTAACCCCAATTTTGCAGTGCATATTTTGGATTTGAGGCTAAAAGGTATCAACTCTACAATGATAAGGCACAACTCTATTCTAAAACTTTAATCCAGTAAAATAAATCATGGCTTCAAACACAAAACAATACCCAAAAAAGCATAAAATAAAAGCAAACAAAATTTTTACTTCCACAATCCACAAGTAAACAAATATGAAATCACAACAAAGTCATACCTAGCCATAATGCTTTACCCTTCTGTGAACTTCACAAGGATATACTAGTGCGCTGATGCACCTACGACTTCAAAACACACTGTCCATTAACATAACAGTCATACAATGTGACTTCTTTAATATTACAACAAGGATTATTCCTTAAACCTCTTTACGTTAAACAATTATGTGTGCCGTGCGTGTTTTAATATTTTTCTTCTCACCAATGAAATGCTTTGCATGCATTTACCTATTTGGACGTTGCACCAAAATCAACGTGCAACTCCATAATTATGTAAGCTACCCCCTACACATCCTTCAATTATATGGTTTCACTGCGTGCTGTCTGTGATTCCTAGATAAAACGTTACGTTATAGCTTATGTCGGATTGTACGATAGACTGCCTCGCGCTCATGGCGATTGGCATCTAGTAACCAACTACATGACTTGGTTCCAGTGACAGTACAAATATATCATGTAACTATTCGTCAGATAGCTAAATTAATGAACCATCAGGATTAACTACAATTATCCATGTGTTCACAAACCACATGGCTATAATACTCAACATAACAATCTTGCATTATATGTCATTTTAACAAGGTCTAGAATTTCTTCCCTCTTTTACTTGCCTGAGCGGTCCGGGTGGTTGGCATCGACCCTCAGCTAAGGAAATCGCTACACAATAGAAAGTGGGATGGGTCGTTCCACCAATTATCTCGACCTTTCTAAAAGTTTGAAAGCTTCCCTCTCTCTAAGCAGTGGAGATTTACAAGACAAATACTGTGTCCTGACCGACACATATGTTCCCAAAGGATCTTAATTGACTATTATGCCAACAGGTATTGAATGAGCTTTTGTAATTATTCCTACGTCGAGGATAACGATTAATTAATGGCCTCACATGGGTCCATTCAACATGAAGGTTCGGGGTTCGTAATGCATGAGCCTGGCGGTGACCGATGTCTCAAGTATAATATAGGCGCACAAAACCACTGTCGCCATGAGTTTTCGCTGCCACGAGCGTACATAACTCATCTATAAGTTCTCGGGAAATCATAGAGCTGCGAGGTGTCCTTGTTTCCTCGACTCTTATAAAGATTCCAACCCGGAACACATTTCAATCCTTTCTTCAGAGTTAGGGTCCATCACTACAACTCTGCAATAGATAATATCTCCAACAATGTCCACGACATAGGAGAATTCATACGTAGAATAGACTATCTGGCCCCTAATGCTCCATGCTACGACATTCCGACCTCTAATATTAAGAGAAATCTAACATTTACTCTATAAGCTTCTCAATTAAGCTGCAAATTCAATTCAAAAAAAGCTCTTTCATTACTGGTATCATTACCGAATATATGCAATATTCTGATATAAAACTTCTTTCCATAATTACTGAAATGTAATCTCATTGTAACATCTTCCTGCTTAGATTGATAAGTCTTGCACTTAGCGTTAATAATTCTCGCTTACAACAATTTATTTGTTTCCTGATGTGTTCATTCATACTCTTAATAACCATTATTATTAGTATCATCATTTCTCACTGACATAAATGACCAAAATCATCCTTTATTATTATTATTGAAAATCTCATTGACATAAATGACCAAATCATTATTTATTATTATTCTCACATAAATTACCAAAATTTCCGACATAGCTAAACGTTTTAAACTCGAACAATCGCGTTCGTTACATTTACATAACTGATTGCCATTCTTAATTCATAGTGGGAATAATTACTCCACTTAATGATGCAAATCATCATTTCAACTCTATAAAAATCAACTCAATACTGATTAAACATGGAGGATCAGCCTCCTAACTGATTTTTACTGGCATCTATAAGGAATTCACAATATCTTTACGGAATCACAGACATGCATCGGTCCATACTTCTACATAATTATAACCATAATTTGTGGGGTACTTACATCTCTATAGGCATCTAAGGTGGCTCCGACCAATCATATTCTTCCATGTCGCCCGCCATAATGGGTTTAACGCGACATATTTCTCTTGTTTACACACATTTGATTACACCTAATTTCTATCACCAACACGACACGTTGCATACCTTTCAGGAAGTTATCACTCCCCAAACATGTAAAACACTTCATCAAACACTACTTTAAATGATATTTTTACATATACATTACACTGAACACTCGTCACTTTATACACACTTCAATGCTGAAATTCCCTAGCAGAGATCGAAATTGCAGGTGTCGACGGCATCTGACGTTACCAACTCCTGATTGAAAGTCTGGTTATCTGCTCTCGGAACTCTCCAACAGTTTTATGACGATCATTACTCCTACAGTAAGCGTCCTGCGTTACATCAATACGCTTGCTCCTAAACATGAGCGTTAACATCTGGTATTCTCATGGCAATACCAAACACTTAGTAAAGTTTCTTTAGCGCATTCTATCGTAGTTACACATATACGATTAGTTAATACTATACACACTGCGCTTAATAAAGTTCAACACTTTCACAAATAATTATATACAATAGTGCTACCGTTAGTCTATACGGTGCTTCGTAACTGAACACGTCATAGTTCGTGCGGCTGATTATGCCTGTATCACGACTATTATTCATACAAGCATGTTTACTGTTTCTTTTACACATACCAGTCCTTGTTCGGCGTCTCGATGAATAGATCCGTCATGCGTTTTGCCTTGACGAACTTGCTTCAACCTGGCTGTAGCTGACTGAAGTTTCACTCGAAGACTGCACGTAGCTTATTTGAAGACTTCTGTCTGCGGCTTACACGCTGTCTCGTACTGCTGCATATTTGCTGCATACTGATTGCAACTTATTTCCATTGTGCTACAATTGACAATTGAGTAAAACTGTAACTGGCTGTAACTGCGCTTGGCGGCATGTAGACTGAGCTTGACTGCGTCTCGACTGAGCTTCAAGTGAGTTAGAACAGAGTAACACTGAGAACAGAGGGCTCCTCCTGGGGTCTACTCCCTTA
Organism: Meconema thalassinum; assembly: GCA_946902985.2. Taxonomy (NCBI): domain Eukaryota; kingdom Metazoa; phylum Arthropoda; class Insecta; order Orthoptera; family Tettigoniidae; genus Meconema; species Meconema thalassinum. The sequence goes on from OX336391.1 coordinate 225,767,548, forward strand.
TATCGGATTTCCACAGAAAGTAGAGCAACATCTTCCCGCGTAATCTTCGCTCCTCTCCCAGCATGATTCAGGTCTTCAAACCATGATCATTGTGTTCCTCTCTCTTCACAGGTCCCAAAACTATCTGTGTGCAAAGGAATCGCTCGTTCAATTAATTAATATTAATTCCTTTCTCCATGGCGTGGGACGCTACCTAGTCGGGAAATCCCCTACAACATCTCCACATCCATCCGCGAACAATGGTCGTTTTACAGTCCTTACGCACATCACTAAATATGCACCAATTTCGCAGGTAAAAGACTCTAAAATTATCTTCTTGCCAAGATATTCACCTGTGTGCAACTCTCATCTCGATTCGTTACTCCAATCACGAGTAATCAATGATTCTTCTGGGCATCTCACCGCCCCTACTCCAAATCTATTCTCCGTCGGGGAATAACTGTGTCATTATTCAGGCCTCTCCCCTGCTCCAGACGACATAATGGGGTGACAGAGATGGACGTGGCTCCACTGGGACCAACCCACAATTCTGGGCCGATTAGTAAATGTCAGCTCTGCCCTCCTCTGTGCTTCAAGTCTCCAATAGCTTACACCAAATCGTCTTATAATGATATAATCTGCTCATTATTTCCTACATTATTTTAATAAATAATGCCATTTCATCAAAAATCACACCAGTGATTAAATATACATTTCTTTCGAGGGGTTTTTACCAAGAAACTCCCTGTACAGATCTCTGGTTCGCTCCCTGGTGGAACCTTTTTACTGAGATCACAGTCTCTGAGAACCATGTTCGATTCCAGTCAGCATAACCCCATCGGGTTCATTAGCTACATCAAAAATACTGATAAAATTGTAGCCTATTACTTCTGTGCCGTACCGGTACATACAATGTAATCCGCTCTTCGTAAACTTATTTTAGGGGTTCTTTCGATTGACAATAGCCGAATGGTTAGAAAACTTAAGAAAAATGCTGTTCATAGCCTTAATTTGCCAGAGAATTTATATTCTTGCCTTTGAACAGCAAGTATGTAGGTCATTGAAGTATGATTTGGCTGAAATTGTTTTTTTGGCTATGATCTCCCTACTGTTGAATTTAGTTAATTACAGTGTAAAATCTTAGTTTTAAGTACCGGTTTGGTGACCCATCATCCCAGGCAGGCCGGTAACACCTATACTACTCAGGCAGATAGGTCACTTAGTCGTAATTTTAAAGTTATAGTGATGTTAAGTATACATATGCGGCAATGTAGCAGGAGACCTGATCGGCCTAGGCTATTCTAACTTTAATTAGTTCCCATTTCAGGGTTTTTCAGTTTTGAGTGCGAATAGTTGGTTTGAAAGTTGCACAACAGTAAGGAGAGTATGTTTTGTATAGGTTTTAATTGGTATTATGGTTTATGTCGAGCTGAGGAGTGAATTTGGTTTGGCTTAATGTGTAGTTTTTGATCTGTTCCGCTTGCTTATGACAAGTTCAAATGGAGACTCCAGCTTTGTTAAATATCTGTATTTTAAATATTTAATTAAATATATTGTTAAAGAGAATGCCTCCATTTTAACTTGCCTGTGGCAAGAGATTAATAAATTAATATGCTTGCCTTTGAACAGCAAGTATGTAGGTCAATATTTGCAATATTGAAGTATGATTTGAACATCCCAAGTAACGCTTCTTTGAACCCAAAACATTCATGCAAATTCAGGGTTGCTTGATTCAATTTATTATCAGGGAGTCGTCCTTTGTGTTATGTGAGATATATATATATTGTGAAATTTATAAAAACATCGATACCGCTAGGCTCCCAAGTACAGGCTTCATATATGTAACAGCAGACAGTAAATTAACTATCTACATGTGGGTAATATTTTTAACTGGTAGTAATTAGGCACTGCATTTAAATTGATTATAAAAATATTTCTATCAATGAAAGAAAATATGTAGTATATTGCCATCATAAATTAGAAGCCATAACAAACGCACTCCCAATTACTTCACGTCACTATTTAGCCGCCATATTGCAAACAGCTGACCGTAAGCTCCTCCCCCGTTTCGGACGTCAATAGCACGAAGCTAGCTGACAGCATCACCCGTATAATTCGCTTACATAGATGGCTGCGGTATCCGGAGCGACCTTATTCTACGATCTGACGAATGGCAACGCGTTCTCAGATTACACGTCTGGGTTGGAGTCACTTGAGAAATGGTGTCACTTTAACCCGCCATGTTCTGCTAGGACAAGGGGGCTTTGTTTCGGAATATTCAATTAACAGAATAACGTCAGCATTCCTTCATCAGTACAAAGAGTTAAAGAGGCCATGACCTCATGGTGTAGCGGCTAGCGTTCTTGGCTGCCACCCCAGTGGTACAGCTTCGATTCCCGACTCTGCCAAGAAATTTTAATGGTGGTGTGAGGGCTGGAACGGGGAGAAGAGGATGGTTCGATTCGCACCTCAGTAATCCTGGAATTGCTATTTCTTATTTCGCCCCACTTCTACTCCAGGAAAATGTTGGGATGGTTCCTAATTTAAGGCCACGACCGACTCCTTCCTAATCATATTCCCAATTTACAAATACACACACCAGTACAGCCATCACAATAACACAGGTAGTACACAAATTCCACACACATACCCAAATACACAGGACTATAAATGCCGGCGATGTCGCAGTCCCTAACATAAGCAACGACAACAACAAACAACTTTTGGTGTTCCTTCATTGAGATCATGTTCATTTGGTTGGGACAGCTTTGATTATGAGCCCCGTGTACTTGGGTGTGTGTTGAATTTGTCTGTTAACCTGTGTTTCTGTGGTGACTGTAGTAGTGTGTATGGAAGTAAATAGGCTATGTGCCCTGAGACTTGAAATAAGGTATTATCACGGTATTTGTCGGGAGTGTGTGGGAAAACCCAGAGAAGGGACCACACTCGAGATTGCAATTGTCAGCGTCGGGATTCAAACATCCAATCTTTGGACTTGCTGAATTTTTCCTTCACGGTAGTAGTGAGTGATTAAAGGTTTAGGCAATCTAGGCCATTCGTCTTGTGTATTTGGATGAGTACACTGACAACCTGTGGTCCCATGAAATTTGTAGCAGTGTTTGTGATTATGATAAATTTGATATAGAGTAACCAGGAAAATAGTCACTCAAGGTGACCAATGTCAGTGCCAGGATTCGAACCTCTGATACCCGGATTTTCCGCAGTTCTCTATTGCAGTTTTGGAGTGAAGCATAACACACTCAGCTACTCTGCCAGGCCATTTCATTGAAGCAAGCTTGTGATAAACTCACAAGCCACTAGATCAACAAATATTCGCGAAATCTGAATAAAAGAGACGTGGCATATTATCGCAGTGCATTGACAAGAAATCGAACCGAGCTTTCATTTGAAGTCAAGGTATTTACACCTGTGTGAATATTGTTACGGGCTTAACGACCGTTTTATGTGCTGTGAATTAAGAGATGAAGGTGTGTCGAAATTTTGCCCGAGAAGGGGATATTTTTACGGGCCATTTAATCTGGTGACATAGGTTTCCCACATCTTACAGTAACATTATATGTCGACCGACAGTGTTGAAATTCAATCCCACAACGTTTAGCGCAGGGAGTGAGTTTCCCAATGACCTACGTTACACAACCGGCCCTTGGTAACAGATCTGTACTGTCTGTTACTTTATCAATCCAGAGGCAAGTACATTCCCATTAAAATGGGGTCGTGGATGAGATGAAATGGTTTTCTATGAACTGGATGGTTTTTACGACCAGACGCCCTTCTTGATGCCAACTTCGTGAAATGAGTTAATGAGAGACGAAACGAAGATGAATGAAACTGACCAAGGAGTTAAAAATTAGCGGACGCGGCCTGTTAGAAGTTACCTACCCTTCCGCCATTTGTCTGGAGTTGAAATCACTCAAGCTTCCAAGATCCTGATTAGAATAATTTACAAGAGGATGGAAAGACAGATAGAAGCAGAGTTGGGTCAAGACCAATTGCCTCCAGGAGAGACATAGGAACAAGGGAAGCTGTACTAACAAGTAATTCTTAGGCTGATTTTGGAAGGTAGTATTAGGAAGGATAAGAGAACGTTCATGGCATTTGTAGACTTAGAAAAGGCTTTGATAACGTTGGTTGGAGTTAGTTGTTTGACATTTTGAAAACGATTGGAATACAGTTCAGGGATAGGAGGGTGCTTTTCTATCTATACAGGAACCAGACAGCAGTTATTCGAGCTGAAGGACATGGGGGAGAAGCTGGCATTCAGAAAGATGTAAGGCAACTCTGCAACTTATCACCCATACTTTTCAATCCATACATTGAACAAGCAATGGAGGAGATTGGAGAAAAATTCAAAGTAAGAGTAAAGATTTAAAGAGAAATAATTTCAACTCTGAGATTTGCTGATGACATCAACATCTTAGCCGACACACCAGAGGATTTGAACGAGTTTTTAAATGGTATGGATTCTGTCCTGCGGAAAGAATTCACGATGAAAATTAATAAATGTAAAACAAAAATATTGGAATGCAGCCGAAAGAAAACAGAAATCCCTTTGTTTGTCGAATTGGCAGGTGAAAAGCTAATGGAAGTAGGAGACTTCTGTCTGTTACTTAGGAAGCAAAATAACCAGCCACGGACGAAGCAATGAGGATATAAAAAGTAGGTTAGCACTGGCAAGGAAAGCTTTATTTACAATAAAGGAATCTGTTGACATCGAATATAGATTAAGGTATTAGGAAGTCGTTTTTGAAAGTCTTTGTCTGGAGCGTGGCACTCTATGGAAGTAAAACTTGGACTGTTGGAGCAGCAGAAAAGAAGAGAATAGAAGCGTTTGAAATGTGGTGTTACAGGAGAATGATGAAGATCATATGGTTAGATCGGGTTACAAATGAATATGTATTAAGACGATTGGGAGAGGATATATGTTTCTGGCGACTGATAATAAGGAGAAGGGATAGGTTGGTAGGACACATGCTAAGCCACTCAGGAATAGCAAAGTTAGTTATGGAGGGAAGAATCGAAGATAAGAACTGTAGGGGTAGACCAAGGTTACAATATGTTAAACATATTGCCTCGGATGTAGGGTGTGGTAGCTATGTAGAGATGAAACGATTGGCTCAGGACAGGGAAGCTTGGAGGGCTGCATCAAACCAGTCAAAATAATGAAGACTAAAACAACAACGAAATTGGGAAACCACATAAAATTATTTCATGAACAACTGACGGTGAGGTTCAAACCACTCGACTTCCGTGTCCATAGATAACTTGGCTCCATGTCCTTAGATAAGATAGATAGATAGATACATATAGCAATTTACATATCAATTTATTGTCATCGAATCACTGCAAGAACATAAATAAACATTTATATAATTTGTGTGCCAATTGTAACATTCACAAAGCACTGGTGTGCTTGACTGCGAATGATAACAATGATACTATCTAATGTGCCCAACTGGTCACGGCAGTCTGGCATCGAACTCAGGCCTCAGCAGAGAAGACCAGGCAAATGGTTATGCCTAAGGTCGAACCAGTGGTCTCTAAGGGGGAGCCATTATATGGAACCCACAGAGCAATGAGAGGTCTACTGACACAAAATAGTCTAGCGTGATTTCACGATTATTTAGGTGCAAATCATAGCAATTTAAAGGAAAAATTTTAAGCAAAATGCAAGGGAATGTACGTTTTCAGTGCATACGAAGTCGAAAGAAGGCTAGTTTGAAGTCTGACAAATTACTTTAGCAAGTAGGCGGGGTAGGCTCGGCGCCAGTAGAACTATTTCCGTCTAGGGCGGTCAGACAGCTCAAAATTAATGACCCGGGAATTCACCAGTCGACAACGAGCAAAGCTTTGGCGGAACCAAGCCCACAAGAAATTAATTAATTACAGATAAATTGAGCATTGTAATGCAATGGAACATACACACAGATGAATGTATTCACGGAGGAGTAATTTAGGAGTGGTTTTTCACCTAAAATTACGCCTATTTCTCAAAATGACCGCATTACAACCTAACTCACGCTCGAGAGCACGAATACTTTAACCAACCAGCGGGAAATCCCCACCGTGGCGTCCCACGCGCTGAACTAAGGCAATTAATTGTAATTAATTGGCCGAAGCGATCGCCGGCACGCGAGTGTTTTTAAAACCTCCACGCCTAAATAAACAAGATGCAGATGTTATTTCGGCTGAAGACGGAGTATTTCAAGAAGGGAGTCGCTCTCACGTGTCCCGTGAACTATTTTGTGCAAGAAACAAATATAAGGGAGAGCAGCCTACGCCAAGAGGCAGTTGGAAGGCAGTTGCAGTTGCAGGTCAGTTGAAGGCAGTTGAAGACGTCAGACGGTCGCTCGAGTTGGAAGTTAGTCCTTTGTCTACAAGCGCTCTGCAGTAAGCACGCCAATTATTAAAATATCAGCGTACCGCCGTTGAAGACAATGGAAGCAAATTGTAAGCTTCATCTGTAATAATGAAGTGCATCAAAGTAACTCAATGCAGATATTTCTTTATTATCTGACACAGATATAAATTCGCTACAGCGAATAGGAACTGATAATGTTTGGAACAGTTCGTATACCGGAAGGTATTGTCAATTATATGACATCAGCATCAGGAGCACTCCAGTGATGGGAGAGTGGAAGTTATTGCCACCTAACCAGGACAGTGAGGTGAACGGGAGTGCAGGGAACTAGGATCGAACATCTATAAAAACGCTACTAGATTTCACGGAGACCAGCGGTTATCATAAGTTCATCGCATCTCTGAGGTCAAGCGTAGGTGAAATCCAGATTAAGGATCAACATGTGAAATGATAGAGGAAGTGTGTATAAATTGTGATAATATGTGTATCATGTGTAAAAAGTGTGAATCTCAGTGTTGTGTATTGGATATCATGATGGATTAAGTCAATCATCATGGTAGAGCTCAGGCGAAGATACTGGTACTTTCCAGCCAGAAGGAAACGTGAGTACACATGCAAATAATAGCATTATAATGGCATAGTTCACCATGTAACGATTAATCACTTGAAATTAAAGATGTCATAGTCACTTACTGAACGAGTTTTCACCACTCGTCTTGAATAAAGTATGACTTGGAAGGTGATTTGCTTAGGACCATTTAGGTCAAAAATAGTGATGGATCTAAACGTTAAAATAATAATAATAATAACTGGGGTCGGCAACCATAAAGTAAGGGCAAAGTTGGCCTAAGTAATGTTCAAATAGTGTCATGTCTAATTTAAGATACTGTCATTTGGTAAACAGTAAAGAATGTAGTGTGGAATATAGCGAAATACGGGAGCTTTTCTCAGTGTCAGTGAAATTTTGAATGAATATTTGAAATTAAAGTAAGCCAGTATATTTATACATTTGTGTTAGGAGCTATGTAAAGCTTTGGCTTAAATAGTATAACAGGAAGAACGCAGGTACCTTGATAATGGAGTCATATATGTGAAATATTGCTTAGCCGCATATAGCGTGCAGATTAACGTAGAATCCAGTGATTTACGTAAGATAAGCACGGGAAAGACTAGTATAGCTTGCGCGTGAGGTGAAAATTGGCTTAATCTTCGAGAAGTATCGCCTTTGTGCATACTGTATGTGTTACGCAGCGATTTGGATAGATTATGTCTATTGCCAACGCTTGCATTGAATTATAGCCACTATGGACGCCCAGCGAGGCGCGGTGTGCATTTATACTTATGGTCTGCCCGAGAGGTAGAATCATATTCGTCGACGAGGAACGTGGTTCCCAAAAATATATGTTAATGACAGCTGCTGATGATAACCATGGGGTTTCATTATGATGCGCGTCTTAAAAGCCACATGTAATCACCTTAGAACGGCAATGCTATCATTGGAATTTCACCCCTGCCATGAATGTTTAATAGGAGCCATTTGAGCCCAAATACACTGTAAAGTTAGGTGTTAATTAATTAAATGACTCAATTACTTAGGACTATGCCTAGCGGATCTTTACTGTTATATAATTGTAAACAAGTTTGGCCTTGACGGTAGAGAGAGACAGGGAATGTAGACCATTTCCGTGGCAGCCATCTTGGAGAGCCGTCTGGAACGAATTTTATGACCTGCTGAGGGAAGGGGAGGTTGCTCGACCGATCCCTTGTCAATTACAGTCACAATAGGACACTGAGAGATCTCGGTATTCAATATGCAATTAAAATATAAGTATTTTAGTGATGAAAATGGAATTAATTGGTATGTGGCAACTCACATATGTGGTTGAACCATAGAAATCAGATGATATTTGGCGAAGTTATCCTCTGAGGGGGAAAGCTGAACCAAAATAATGTAGGCATCTTCTTTAAAGTGCATTTTGCCAGTTTATGCTAATTTAGGAAAAACGGGTATGTGTTTTTCCCAGAACATGACACAGTTGTATCTATGATAAGTCCGACAAGACCCAGATAATCGTTATATGGTGAAACTATAAATATTCTATCCATGTTTATGTTTATTTTATGATTAAGAAGCAAGACTCATTTTCCTAGAGCGTTAATAGGGATGGAAAGAAGGAAGATGATTCGCACGACACAACAAATATTTGCTAATAAATGTAGGAAACATCGAAGTAATGCTAATTAAAGTAAATGCCGTAGGAGACGGAATAATGTCTTAGTAATATCATGTTTATGTGACATGTGGTTTTTGTGTTAAGATATTTCCATTAAATAAAATTGTGTCACATGACGAACACTATGAAAACCTTGTAATCTGAACTATTATTGACAGGATATTAGAAGTAGGTTTGAGTGCAGTGTAGCGCTATTTTTAAGGAGAAAGCTCACAGAATAACCCTATTTATTTGTGGGAATTAATTGTAATTTGTCCTTTGTTTTGTATTTGTTGTACAGCCATGATTTTAGACCAGTAAATATTTTATTCATAGGAATGTTGTGTATTTCCTGTAGAGTAGTTACCTGGTAGACTCAAATCCTGAGCATGTGGTCGTATTGTGGGCAGGAACGTCCCATACCTCGAAAGACCGTGAGCTAGTTGGGATACGAACACATGGTCCACATGGTGACAATCGGGTACATGGGGGAGTTGTCTCTGTACTTGGATTGAGTCACAGGTAATTACTTAAGTCGGTCAAGGTATTAATGGTAGAAGCAAATATAGCATAGAAATTAGGACAGAATAGGAAGACCGCATCCCATTTGTTAATAAGCCACCACATTAAAAATAATTGTTAATCCTCCATAAGACATGCTTATATATAATTGTAACTTTCATAAACCATAGCCATAGATAACACATATAAAATAACATGACGCTGATATGTGGGGCCAGTTTAAAATACAGGTAACCTCCACTTAAGCATCATGAGCATGGCATAAATAAGCACGTGACCCTAAATTAACATGGCATGGCCCAATGTAGGGCATTCGGCAGTAAAAACCACTCCTTGGACAGTTTTAATAATAAATTAGAATATGGCCGATGTCTTACAATAGTACTACCACCCCAATATAAAATTAACATGGCGCCCAACGTGGGGATTATGGGATTCAGAAAAACCCCATAATAATAGCATGGTTTTCATGGGAAAACCATAGAAATAATTTTTTTTTCCTCAAACTTGGTTTGAGCGATTGTGAGTCTTTCTAGATGATGTTCAGACGTCAGACAAATGTTGTCAGATGGGTACGAGGGTCTATACCCATTCCATAGTTAGTTTTGACATTTTATAATATGTTGTTGTTGTTGTCGCGGGATCGGAATCTTTTCTTTCCAATAGAACGCGCCAGTGTCTTCAGCTAGGGCCTACCTGAATCTCAAATTAAGTAGTACAGGATGGCCGGAACGGAAGAGGTACTCAGGTGTATCGCCTAGTTAAGGGAACATTTCGATGTTACTAATGATAAAAGTAAGGAAGAATCCAAAGCATTTAAAGATGAAATAGCGGATAGGCTAGAGGCCAGTCAAACTGAGGTAAGCCAGATGTTGGCTACAGTAAATACTAGACTAGAGGCTAATCAAGCCGAAGTAAATACTAGACTAGAGGCTAGTCAAACTGAGGTAAGCCAGATGTTGGCTAATGTAAACACGCAGTTAGAATTAAACCTAGGAGAGGTTAATAAGAAAATGGACGACGTTAAAGAGTCTGTCCAGAGACAGGTAACTAAGAATATTGTTAGCGTGATCTCAGAAATGCAAAATGATAACGATAAACGCTTTGAGTCTATTGAATTAAAATTAGAAAGCAATTTGCAAATGTGCAGAGAGTCACAGCGTGAAATTAACGATAATTTAAACAGTATGTCCCGGGAGCTTAAAGACATTCAAAGTCAGAATGAAGCTAACACTAAACGGCAGTTAGAACAATTTAACACGTTTACTCAGACCGTGGATCATAGGTTCGAGGATAATGAAGAAAAATGGAATACGCGAATGGCAGGTTATGCCAAGGCTGTAGACGACGCCTTAAGAAAGCAGGACCAGAATATCCTTGACCAATGCAAGGAAATGCAGGAAATAAAGACGTCTGATCGAGATAATAAGGAAATAATGTCTAATATGAAGATACAAGTTGGAAAAGTGCAGAAAGAGTTGGAACAAACTCAGAACGACTTAGCAGTTATCCATAAAAGACAGGACGAAGACCAAGGAGAAATCACGAAAATAAGGACTGAAATCTCTCATATACAAGGTCACATTCAACGGGAAGTTACAGGCTTACGCGAAGAGTTAGAGCTTCGAGAAGGCTTAAAGACTGAAGCCAGTGATAAGACTCTTGCCGAAGTAAGAGAAAGTCTAGCAGGGGAAATTATCCACCTGAAGGAAAACCTTAAGGATAATAAAGAAAAGGTATTTTCTATGGCAGAAAGAAACCGAGATCGCCTAGAGAAAATAGAACGAGAGGTATTAGCTCGTTTGGAAAGGACTGAAAACAGGCACAGCCAATTAGAAACTAGAATGATAGCGCAGGAAGAATCCATGTTGCGGAATCCTAGGTCTAGCGAAGGAAGTATAGACGAGAATAGGAGGAATAAATGGGCAGAGATAGAAATACAGCCCACTCCAAAGAATGCAGCAATGCCAAGTGACAGCCCGTATGCCACACCTGGTATGCCAATGGCTATGTCAACACCGCAGGAAAATGCTGTACAGAACCAAATAGTCACAGTTATAAGGGCTAGTGATGAAAAACCAAAGAAATACTCTGGGAGTAATTCTAATATGACACCCAAGTACTGGCTTAAAGAAGTTTCCGAGTACTTGAATGATGCGAAAGTACCGCCAGAGCGCAGGTTGAGAGCGATTGAAAAACTAACCGAAGGGGAGTGTGCTCTATGGTTTAGAAGTTTTAGGTACACGTTCGACACCGTTGAGGAATTTCGCCAAGCATTTTTAAGCAGGTATTGGAACGCGAGCGTACAACAAAACCTCAGACTGGACTTGTATTCCAGGCGTTACAGTACTAGTAACCCGACTAAATACGGAGAGTTTTTTGTGAACCAATTATGCCGTTTTCGCGAGCTCGATGAAGGGCTTAGAGAGTCAGATTTATGCATAGCAATAGCTAAGCAGCTGCCGTATGAAGTGCAGCGCCTGCTAATCTCAGCAAACGCCAAAACTGCAATCGATATGGAGGAGGTGCTGAGACAACTTGATTTAACCACAGTGCAGCACGCAAGACAAAGTCGACATGTGGAACAAGTTAATATGACGAATACGCCGATCGAGCCAACGAAGGTGCAGACGAAATGCAAGTCTACAAGCACCGAAACAGAAAAATCCGACTGGCAGCGCGAAGGACGCGAAAACCAAAATTGGAGGCCAGCGTATCGAGGAGGTTCGAACCGTGGTAACCGAGGAAGGAAAAACTGGAATCAGCGTGGTACCAGAGACCAGCAGCTGGATAACAGAAGAAATTACGGCCGAAATGGGAATAACCAAGGATGGAGATCCCAAGAGCAGAGTCGTGGGTTCGATGAAGAGGCGGAAGAACGCTATCATGCATCTTTAAGATACATGGAAGAGCGCGGAGATGATCCAAGACAATCGCGAGTTCACTGGGATGAAGCGATTCGAAATAGAAGGTCACCCGACATATATCAAAATGATGATGGTGCCAAAAGTCTGGAACTTCAACAGCATGAAGACAGGCAGAAGAACTCCACAAAGAATGGAGCAATTGAAAAAAAAAACACCAATTTTAAATGACCAGAGAGAGATAGGTTCAGGATGGAATACAGTAAATGTTATTAACTGGACTGCCAAACCTGAGGAGCTTATCGAAGACCTCGATGAAAGAACGGTCAATGTAAGAAGGGAACTACCTATTATTATTGTAAACATTGCGGGAACGAAAGTAAGAAGTCTCATTGATACAGGGTCAACAGTGAGTTTGATAACCCAGGCATTAAACAATGAAATCCAGAGTAAAATCCACGTATTGAAAATACCCATTTCAAGCGTGAAAATAAAAGGTGTCATACCAGACAAAGTTATGATATGCAGATACCAAGTATTTTTAGATTTGCAGATAGGGAACTCTACATTCTCACAGAGCTTCCTACTTGTAAATAAGCTGCCATATAACCTTATTGTTGGGATGGATTTCATAAGAGAGTATAAAGTTATTATAGATCTCTCGCAAGACATTGTAATGTTTCGCGCAAGTGAGGGAAAAGAAGACTTAGAACTCTCATTAAGGCATAATGAAGCGAGACAAGAAGAATACGTATGGCATACATAACGAGATATGACTGGGGAGGCAGTGTCGACAATAGAAGATATTGAGGAAGAGTTGGCAACACTGGCCGCAGACATTGAAAAGGATCTCGAATCAAAATTTGAAGAATGCCTGGAAGAGAAGATTGAGGAAGCTAAATTTGGTCCAGAATATAAGAAAATGCTAAGGGAACTGCTATTCGAGTATAAAGGAGTCTTCGATTCGAGACCTGGCCGGATCAAGAATTTCCAGTATGCGTTTCAAGTCAGCGATTGGACGCCATTCAAACAGAAGCCGTATCCTGTAGCTGAGAAACATTATTTAAAGGTCAAAAAAGCGATACAAGAAATGCTAGAAGCAGGCATCATTGTAAAGACAGCCACACCTTATGTCAGCCCACTGGTAGTTGTACCGAAACAGGATGGAAGTGTGAGGATATGCCTGGACCTACGAAATTTGAATTCCAAGGTCATACCGGAATTTGATACAGTTCCACCCATTAAGGAGGTACTCAGAAGGTTCAAAGGAAAGACTGTATTCTCAAATCTTGATCTAACGGCAAGTTTTCACCATCTTGCTCTGGAAGAGAAAACAAGTCTGTTAACCGGATTTTTATTTGACCAGCACACGTACTCATACGTCCGTCTTCCATTTGGATTAAAAACAGCAGGTTCAGCGTTGATACGAGCGCTAGATAGGAACCTATCCGAAGAAGTAAAAGCTACAACCATATGCTACGTAGATGATATACTACTGACCTCTGAAACAGTTGAAGAACATGTCAGAGATCTACGCAAGTTGTTATATGACCTAAGTCAGGCTAACTTCAAGGTCAATATAAAGAAGTCTAACTTTGCTCAGAGAGAAGTTAAATTTATAGGTCATGTAATCGATGCACAAGGAGTCAGGCCTAATCCGGGAAAACTGGAAGTCATAAAACGTTTCCCGAGACCAACGAAGGTAAAGAACGTCAGGCAATATCTAGGCGTTATTGGATTCTTTTCGAACCATTGTCCGAAGTACACCGAGACTGTAGCACCACTCCAAGACTTACTTAAAAAGGGAGGAAGATGGCGATGGACGGAGCAATGTGAGGAAGCCTTCGTGAAATCTAAACAGATGCTGTTAGATTATGTGAAATTGGGATATCCTGACTACACTCAGAAATTTATCATCCAGACTGACGCATCCTTCATAGGCATTGGAGCTATGTTGTATCAGGAAAATAAGGACAGGCCAGAGGAGAGAACTTATATCGCATTCATCAGTAGAAGGTTGAGGCCTAATGAAAAGAATTATACGGTCACGGAGATCGAATTACTTGCGATACTGTATGCATTACAGTATTGGCACAAGCTGATTTATGGTTTTAGAATTATTTTGAGAACAGACCATAAAGCCCTAACGTTCCTGCTGAAAACTGACTTGTCGAGTCAAAGACTGACAAGGTGGTCCCTATACATACAACAATTTCAAGTGGAAATAGAATATTGCCCGGGGAAGGACAATATCATACCTGATTTGCTAAGCAGATACCCTACAGCAGAGGAAGAAGAAACTCTAGCTATTGAGATAGAAGATAGAGATCAGAAGACCTTAGATGATCTGAGGAACATCACCGTTTTTCAACGTGAAGATCCCTGGATACGGTTGATGATAAATTACTTCGAGGGAAAGCTGGATAGAGGAACCCCGATGTATATGGAAGCTGAAGCACTTTCAACGGAATATCTATGGTTTAACCAGATGCTACATAAATGGAGCGACTCTGACCACACAAAACCTAGGATTGTTGTACCGCCAGCATTGCAGAGAAGGCTAGTTTGGCTAGCACACCGAGCTTTTGGACACTCAGGTGTAGATAAGACTGTTGCCCTGCTTAAAGAGGCGTTTATTTGGCCTAAACTTAGAGAAACAGTCAGAAATACTATCAGGACATGTGATATGTGCCAACGAGTAAAGCCTAACTCGTACTTAATGAGGCAGAAACCTATACCACTCTTACCAGAGAAGCCATGTCAGCTCCTGGCGCTGGACAACTTTGGGCCCCTGCCTAGAGCTAGAAGAGGAAATAAACACATCCTAGTTGCACTAGACGTGTTTTCCAAAATGGTAGTCCTGTGTCCAATTCAGAAAACCAGTACAAAACAAGTACTTAAGAGGCTGAAGGAAAGAATCATTCCTATATTAGGACAGCCAGAAAACATCTTATCGGATCATGGAAGTTGTTTTACCAGCGTAGAATTTCGCAGGGAGTTGGAAAATCTGGGCATAAGACAGATTTTGTCCACGGTTAGACACCCGGAGTCGAACTCCGCTGAGAGAGTTATGAGGGAGGTGCAAAAATACATGAAGATATACTGCTCTACTGAGAATTGGAAATGGATTGACGTACTTGAGATTATTGAATATTGTATCAACAATACCGTGCACGAAGCTACAGGAGAGGTGCCAGTGAGCCTACATCTCGACAGAAGACCCGAGAGGCCATGGAATAATGTCATCCAGACACCCGTCGATGCACAACTTGGACGTGAGTTGAGAATCCAGAGGACGTTCGAGTATCTCAAGAAACAAGCAGATAAACGACAGCGGAGAAACAGGAGGAAACGCTATCATAGACCGCTACTCGTGGGAGAATACGTCTTATTGAAAAAACCCGCCAGTTCAGATCCAGAGAGCAGGAAATATAAGAAATTCCAGCATGCTTATCTCGGACCCTACCTGATTATAAGGGATCTGCAGAATAACGCATATCGGATTAAAGATGAGGCAACAGGTAGAGAAGTTGTGGTGAATGCAGCTAATCTGAAGTTATATAGTCCACCAGAAGACTATGATGCGAGAGAAGAGCAAGCTACACACATCCAAGTGAACGGGGAATCATTACGTATGCACGGAAAGGTTCTGGAGAAAAGCTTGCAGGCTCGAGACGGGTCGAAGAAAAGCAAACAGCTCGCCAGCCCAGCGGACACGAGGGGAGAGTGCAGCTGTCGGCTGCAGGAGTTTTATGACCAGTTGAAGGGAGCCGCTGTGGAGTTAGGGGAGATGAATGAACAATTGAGACAGGAAAACGAAAGTCTACGAGACAGCAGACAAGAGTGGAGTGGGAAAACGTGAAAGCCCATTGCCGAGAGCAATGACCGCTTAAAGTAAACACTGCAAGGAGTTGATACCAGCTGATAGGCCCGAAAAATTCACTTATGAAATGAATTTTTCGAACTTAGCAGGAGAAAGATGTGCCCAACTGGTCACGGCAGTCTGGCATCGAACTCAGGCCTCAGCAGAGAAGACCAGGCAAATGGTTATGCCTAAGGTCGAACCAGTGGTCTCTAAGGGGGAGCCATTATATGGAACCCACAGAGCAATGAGAGGTCTACTGACACAAAATAGTCTAGCGTGATTTCACGATTATTTAGGTGCAAATCATAGCAATTTAAAGGAAAAATTTTAAGCAAAATGCAAGGGAATGTACGTTTTCAGTGCATACGAAGTCGAAAGAAGGCTAGTTTGAAGTCTGACAAATTACTTTAGCAAGTAGGCGGGGTAGGCTCGGCGCCAGTAGAACTATTTCCGTCTAGGGTGGTCAGACAGCTCAAAATTAATGACCCGGGAATTCACCAGTCGACAACGAGCAAAGCTTTGGCGGAACCAAGCCCACAAGAAATTAATTAATTACAGATAAATGGAGCATTGTAATGCAATGGAACATACACACAGATGAATGTATTCACGGAGGAGTAATTTAGGAGTGGTTTTTCACCTAAAATTACGCCTATTTCTCAAAATGACCGCATTACAACCTAACTCACGCTCGAGAGCACGAATACTTTAACCAACCAGCGGGAAATCCCCACCGTGGCGTCCCACGCGCTGAACTAAGGCAATTAATTGTAATTAATTGGCCGAAGCGATCGCCGGCACGCGAGTGTTTTTAAAACCTCCACGCCTAAATAAACAAGATGCAGATGTTATTTCGGCTGAAGACGGAGTATTTCAAGAAGGGAGTCGCTCTCACGTGTCCCGTGAACTATTTTGTGCAAGAAACAAATATAAGGGAGAGCAGCCTACGCCAAGAGGCAGTTGGAAGGCAGTTGCAGTTGCAGGTCAGTTGAAGGCAGTTGAAGACGTCAGACGGTCGCTCGAGTTGGAAGTTAGTCCTTTGTCTACAAGCGCTCTGCAGTAAGCACGCCAATTATTAAAATATCAGCGTACCGCCGTTGAAGACAATGGAAGCAAATTGTAAGCTTCATCTGTAATAATGAAGTGCATCAAAGTAACTCAATGCAGATATTTCTTTATTATCTGACACAGATATAAATTCGCTACAGCGAATAGGAACTGATAATGTTTGGAACAGTTCGTATACCGGAAGGTATTGTCAATTATATGACATCAGCATCAGGAGCACTCCAGTGATGGGAGAGTGGAAGTTATTGCCACCTAACCAGGACAGTGAGGTGAACGGGAGTGCAGGGAACTAGGATCGAACATCTATAAAAACGCTACTAGATTTCACGGAGACCAGCGGTTATCATAAGTTCATCGCATCTCTGAGGTCAAGCGTAGGTGAAATCCAGATTAAGGATCAACATGTGAAATGATAGAGGAAGTGTGTATAAATTGTGAAATAATAATTTAAAGTGTTAATGTGTTTAATGATTAATATTCAGTGTTTATCAGTGGTAAAGGCCACTTGTGATAATATGTGTATCATGTGTAAAAAGTGTGAATCTCAGTGTTGTGTATTGGATATCATGATGGATTAAGTCAATCATCATGGTAGAGCTCAGGCGAAGATACTGGTACTTTCCAGCCAGAAGGAAACGTGAGTACACATGCAAATAATAGCATTATAATGGCATAGTTCACCATGTAACGATTAATCACTTGAAATTAAAGATGTCATAGTCACTTACTGAACGAGTTTTCACCACTCGTCTTGAATAAAGTATGACTTGGAAGGTGATTTGCTTAGGACCATTTAGGTCAAAAATAGTGATGGATCTAAACGTTAAAATAATAATAATAATAATAATAACTGGGGTCGGCAACCATAAAGTAAGGGCAAAGTTGGCCTAAGTAATGTTCAAATAGTGTCATGTCTAATTTAAGATACTGTCATTTGGTAAACAGTAAAGAATGTAGTGTGGAATATAGCGAAATACGGGAGCTTTTCTCAGTGTCAGTGAAATTTTGAATGAATATTTGAAATTAAAGTAAGCCAGTATATTTATACATTTGTGTTAGGAGCTATGTAAAGCTTTGGCTTAAATAGTATAACAGGAAGAACGCAGGTACCTTGATAATGGAGTCATATATGTGAAATATTGTTTAGCCGCATATAGCGTGCAGATTAACGTAGAATCCAGTGATTTACGTAAGATAAGCACGGGAAAGACTAGTATAGCTTGCGCGTGAGGTGAAAATTGGCTTAATCTTCGAGAAGTATCGCCTTTGTGCATACTGTATGTGTTACGCAGCGATTTGGATAGATTCTGTCTATTGCCAACGCTTGCATTGAATTATAGCCACTATGGACGCCCAGCGAGGCGCGGTGTGCATTTATACTTATGGTCTGCCCGAGAGGTAGAATCATATTCGTCGACGAGGAACGTGGTTCCCAAAAATATATGTTAATGACAGCTGCTGATGATAACCATGGGGTTTCATTATGATGCGCGTCTTAAAAGCCACATGTAATCACCTTAGAACGGCAATGCTATCATTGGAATTTCACCCCTGCCATGAATGTTTAATAGGAGCCATTTGAGCCCAAATACACTGTAAAGTTAGGTGTTAATTAATTAAATGACTCAATTACTTAGGACTATGCCTAGCGGATCTTTACTGTTATATAATTGTAAACAAGTTTGGCCTTGACGGTAGAGAGAGACAGGGAATGTAGACCATTTCCGTGGCAGCCATCTTGGAGAGCCGTCTGGAACGAATTTTATGACCTGCTGAGGGAAGGGGAGGTTGCTCGACCGATCCCTTGTCAATTACAGTCACAATAGGACACTGAGAGATCTCGGTATTCAATATGCAATTAAAATATAAGTATTTTAGTGATGCAAATGGAATTAATTGGTATGTGGCAACTCACATATGTGGTTGAACCATAGAAATCAGATGATATTTGGCGAAGTTATCCTCTGAGGGGGAAAGCTGAACCAAAATAATGTAGGCATCTTCTTTAAAGTGCATTTTGCCAGTTTATGCTAATTTAGGAAAAACGGGTATGTGTTTTTCCCAGAACATGACACAGTTGTATCTATGATAAGTCCGACAAGACCCAGATAATCGTTATATGGTGAAACTATAAATATTCTATCCATGTTTATGTTTATTTTATGATTAAGAAGCAAGTCTCATTTTCCTAGAGCGTTCATAGGGATGGAAAGAAGGAAGATGATTCGCACGACACAACAAATATTTGCTAATAAATGTAGGAAACATTGAAGTAATGCTAATTAAAGTAAATGCCGTAGGAGACGGAATAATGTCTTAGTAATATCATGTTTATGTGACATGTGGTTTTTGTGTTAAGATATTTCCATTAAATAAAATTGTGTCACATGACGAACACTATGAAAACCTTGTAATCTGAACTATTATTGACAGGATATTAGAAGTAGGTTTGAGTGCAGTGTAGCGCTATTTTTAAGGAGAAAGCTCACAGAATAACCCTATTTATTTGTGGGAATTAATTGTAATTTGTCCTTTGTTTTGTATTTGTTGTACAGCCATGATTTTAGACCAGTAAATATTTTATTCATAGGAATGTTGTGTATTTCCTGTAGAGTAGTTACCTGGTAGACTCAAATCCTGAGCATGTGGTCGTATTGTGGGCAGGAACGTCCCATACCTCGAAAGACCGTGAGCTAGTTGGGATACGAACACATGGTCCACATGGTGACAATCGGGTACACTAAATGGATTTATACAGAAATAAAATACAAAAATCAAATTTACATCATGTTAAAATTTAAGTTATTTATACAAGAATATGATACAAAAAATTAAATACTGAGTTATAACACTAAACATTTAAAAGTTACTGTATTATGGATTGTAAAAATTATGAAGCTACCATGGACTGTACATGCATATTTGCATAAATAGATGGATAAACAGATTGATAGATAAATGAATACCTCCTTTGCTTCTACACCACCCAATTGGCAATCGTTCAACGGTAGTCTTAACATAGTTTCCTAGGTCTAGCACGGCTTCTCATACCCAATATACCAAATGTCTCACTCCTCACGGTGATTATGATGAAAAGAAACCACTCTTGTACAAACGTTTTGGTAATACATTCGTTTTGCAATTTAATGCAAAATCCACAACCTGCTTCCAGTCTCCGACCGGGTCAGGAATGGAATGAATGAAGCCCCCATCTAGCGGCGATGATATGAACTGTGCCGGCTGCCGAGGCCTGACGCACTCCTCTGGGGCAATGATTAAATGAATGACAGATGAAATGAAATGGTAGTGGAGAGTGTTGCTGGAATGAAATCTTGACAGGGAAAACCGGAGTACCCGGAGAAAAACCTGTCTGCCTCTGTTATGTCCAGCACAGATCTCACATGGAGTGACCGGGATTTGAACCACGGACCCAGCGGTGAGAGGCCGGCGTGCTGCCGCCTAAGCCACGGAGGCTTCTCATTTTGCAATTTAATAATTTTATTAATGCAGCCAATGACCATGACTTTTCTTTTCAGGACGGGTCAGGGAAGTGATATTGGAAGGAAATCGGCCGTGGACCTTTTGAAAGGAACCGTCCCGGCATTTGCCTGGTGGTGAAAATGGGAAACCACGAAAACCATTTTCAGGACGGCCGAGGTGGGATTCGAACCCATGCTCTCCCGATGCCAGCGAGGCACGAGGTAGCGCTTAAGCGCTCTCGGCCACCGCGGCCGGTTCGTTTTGCTATTTATACTCGTATTTTTTATGGACCATCGGGAATTGAAAGACTGCTATCGCCGTCAATACGACATTGTAGTTGTAAACTGATTGTTATGTAATTCACTTTGCTATCGTGTCAGCCTGTAACATGGGAAGTTAATTTAAAGGAAATCAAATTAGATCTACACTATTGGACATTTTTGACCATATCATGTGTCATTTGATTGTTGCAAGCTTATGCGAACTACTTAGTTCTCTTGCAGCGTTTCTTGCCTCCATACGTTAGCTGGTGTACAAAGACATCGATAAATTCTGAAAGTTGACATCTGACAGGGTGTGGTTTGCGAAGGAAACCGCAGACCAGGTTAAATGATTCAGCTGTCACTCTTGTGGTGGTGAAACAGGAGACTTTATTAGCATCGAATAGGCCATCTGGTTTTGGCTTTTGCACGGCAGTTTCTCTGTCTCAGTACAATGACCTGAGAACAAGCACGGTGCCAGTCCATGGACCACTGGAGTGGGGGATTGTTCATGGTTTACATGCATTTAGAAGAATACCCAAGTAAAGCTGAGGAAGAGATGACAGATGCTATGTCCTTTGACAGAAAAATTACCATGCCATCACTCGTGAAAGTTGTTCGGATAAGCAGTCTGAACTGACGCCCAAACGTTATTTCTTACACACAGTTAATTTCTAATTTTAAAAATGTCCATACCACCTAGAAACTCATCCAAATTCTCTGGTGAATCGCCGTCTTGAGGAAGGAATTCATGATGAAAATCAATAAATGTAGAATAAAAAATTGGAATGCAGCCGAAATAAATCAGGAACCCCAATTGACGTCAAATTGGCAGGTGAAAAGCTGGCGGAGGTAGGAGATTCTGCTAATTAGGATGCGAAATAACCAGTGATGGACCAAGCAAAGATGATGAAAAAATTAGATTGGCTCAGGCAAGGAAAACATTTCTACAGAAAAGAAATATATCAACATCAAATAGGCTATAGATTTATGTATTAGGAAGTCATTTTCGAAATCCTTCGTCTTGAGCGTGGCACTATATGGAAGTGAAACTTGGACTGTTGGAGCAGCAGAAAAGAGAATAGAAGCATTTGAATTGTGGTGTTATAGAAGAATGTTGAAGCACAGATGAGTAGATAGAGTAACAGATAAAGAGGTATTAAGGCGAGTGGGAGAGGAGAGATGTTTGTGGCGACTTTTATTGAAGTGAAGAGATAGGTTGGTAGGACACGCATAATCACACCCAGGAATAACAAACTTAGTTATGGAAGGAAGGATCGAGAAGAAGAACTGTAGGGATAGACCAAGGTTATACAGATTGCCTCGGATGTAAGGTGTGATAGCTATGTAGAGATGAAACGATTAGCTCTGGACAAGGTGGCATTGAGAGCTGCATCAAACCAGTCAAAAGACTGAAGACTGAAACAGCAACAACAACATTTGGATCGTCCCTCGTAGTTTCAATTTGCGGATTGGGATATCGTGGCCATCAGTCACATGTTCTTGGGCGTGTGTATGTGGAATTTGTCTTATCTGTGTTAATGTGATGAGCTGATAACTACGGCAGTGATCGGGCAGGAGGCGGCCATGACCTTAAATTAGGAACCATCCCAGCATTAGCCTGGAGTAGAAGTGGGAAACCACGGAAAACCACGTCTAAGTGTGATAACTAACTAATACATGTATTTTTTCCAGGAGTGAGTTTACATATAACATTTACCCCCACCCAATTCATTGGGCACAATCGTGTTGACCGACTGAAAAGCAGAAAAAGACAATATGGCAGTGCATGCTACTATAATTGTTAGGGATTAAGATTGGAGAAAGTGCCCAGGATTTGAAATAAGGGTTCTTCTTAGCATTTTCCTGGAGAGAGTGTAGAAAAGCTGGGCATTGTAAGAATCGAGATTCGACCTGCGGATCTCTGAACGCTACCTAACCAGTCCACCCGTGGAGCATGCCTTAATTTAGACCGTTCGGCTTTGCAGATACGTTTAATGCACCGAAACTAAACTTCTATCTAAACACTTGCTGCTCAAAATAGACTACAGTTAATATCAATTGCTCTGAAAGAGAACATTTGTTAGTTTTCGTTTATTACCTTGCATTTTAATGGAACCAGTCACGGTGGCCGAGTGCGCCAACACACTAGCTCGTGCCTCGCTGGCATCGGGAGAGTGTGGCGTGGGTTCGAATCCCTCCTCAGGCGTCCAGAGAATGGTTTTTGGTGTTTCCCAATTTCATCACCAGGCACCATGTGCATGATAACAGGAACAATTATGTCAACTCCTTCACAATGGCTTCCTATTCTCAGCCACATCCCACCACCTCATTTGCGGCGATGCACCATTTTGATAAGAGAATATAGAAAGATCCAGACCAACATACAACCACCTATCCACGGAGACATTGCTGATCCACATGTGAAACGATTACGTTCAAGACTTCCACCTATCTGCACAGCGGAGAATCTTGCAACCAACAAATTCAACCTACCTGAGAGATAGTCTTCTGATTGGAATTCGTTTGCCCCTCCTGAGAGTTCAGTAATGCCATGCATAACTTCGAAGGTGCCAGGGTTCACCCAGCCTAGAAAGACCTGGTCAAAATTAAATAGAATCCAGACCAATCACGGTGTATGCGAGGATATCCTGTACAAGTGGAGGAATAGATCTTCATCATGTTGCGAGTGCGGTGCTGAAAGACAGACTGTTCGGCACCTAGTTCAAGAATGCCCACACACATCTTACAGTGATGAATTCAGCGACTTCTTCCTAGGGACACCACAGGCACTTGATTATGTTTCTAACCGAGATGTCAACCTATAAATCATTTTCATGTACGCCATACGATAAATAAATAAATAAATAAATAAATAAATAAATAAATAAATAAATAAATAAATAAATAAATAAATAAATAAATAAATAAATAAATAAATAAACCACCAGGCAAATGCCAGGACGGTTCATTTCAACAGGTTCACGGCCGAATTCCTTCCAAAATCCCTTCCCTGACCTTTCCTCGGTTAGACCAAAGTTAGCGGTGGATTGGCCTGTCACCATCCCCAGTTGTATCTGCTGACAAAGAGTGTTCAGCTCCGAGACACCACCCTTGCGATGGTAGAGGAATGATCCTTCGCACAGTCCGTGGGTGAAGCCCAGCTGGGAAGGTAAGCGATAAAAAGAGAAAGAAAAAAGGATGGCGAAGATCTTCGGTGGGGGAAGGATCTCTTTTTCCAAATCTAACTATCTTTAAACCCGTGAGGACTGGCGCTTGGGTAATTTAGACCCGAGGCTTAAATAATCTTCTATACTTTTGTTTGGTTCAGCACTTATTTCCCATCGCCTACAATACTTCCCAGCCAGCGAATTGTTGCCAGGAAATCGGAACTAACGCGCTCCGCCCAGCCACACGCCTGCGATAGACGTGTAGTCGTTGCCAGCTAAACATCATCGCCTGTCGTGTGTGTCATGGTTGATGTTGGATCGTGCGCTGTGCGGTGTGTTCTCATTGTATGACTGTACATGCCTTCCTCCTCTTGCACCTCACCCACCCATGGCAGCCATGACGTGGCGAGATGACGTAATGTATTCACAACAGTCTAGCGGTAACAATTCCCTGGCAGGATAGTACCTTCCTTCCTAGGCTTAAACTTCACCCTGCAAAAGTAACATGTCTATAGTCTTGTGAACACCCAAGTTTTTACTATGTTATTTACCGTCGGGTCAGATTTACCCATGGCGCCAGTCCTCACGTGACAATTCTCGGCATACATTAGTCGGGGCAATATGTAAAAATAAGGGGGCAAATCCAGCTATTTTGCGCAGCATCAGAACAAACCACAAGGCTCCTCTTGATCCACGTTTAGGGGCGAGGGATACCTTGGTCATCAGGTGACTAAAATTGAAAATAATTGCTTTGCCGCCAATTTCCAGGCCAATTATACTGTTGATTATAAAGCAAATAGCTATCAATTCCGCCCTGTCAATACCATTTATTAAAATGAGTGAACTAATCAACATCAACATCAAGAGTGTGCAATTAACTATTTTAAGAAAGACTGGTTAAGCCCGCTGGTGGCTTTTTAAATGTGTTTAACATTTTTTACTGGTTTCAAGTGTATAATTCTGATCTCTGTGTGGGCTCTTTTATGTTTCTGGTACTAAGTTACTATTAATCTTCTTATGTGTAATGTATTAAGTGCTGCCCATTTGCTCGAGGCTGATGAAGACGCCAATAATCGACAAGGCGTCGAAACATGTACCTCTATATAATGACGAGTGATTAGCTCACTCATTTTAATAGCTTGCCACGGTGGGTGAGTGGTTATAGTGTCGTACTACCAACCCCAAGATTGCAGGTTCGCCCCTGGCCATGGTAAATGATTTTTCAAGGCGACAAAAATCACGATACTCATGTCATACGTTGTTGGCATGTTAAAGAACCCATTTGAATTCAGTAGGCCGCGTTCAATGGCAAAATTAATCTCGGGATTTTCCGCCAACTCAAAGTTCCTCCATTCTCTACTTGAAAGCGCTGTAGTGTCAAGGAGTATAGATATCTAACCTCCTTGACTTTCATAGCGTTCAAAGGAACGACGAAATTCGACATGCAAGCTACCCTCTGGGTGTCAATTAGCAAAGCTTGCACCAGGCACCCGAGGCCATACGATATTATTATTATACTCATTTTAATAAATAGTATTGAATGAATGAATGAATGAATGAATGAATGAATGATCGTGTAGCCTCCGGAGAGGCCGAGTGCAGGTCTTTCTATTTGACGCCCGTGGGCGACCTGCGCGTTGTAATGAGGATGAAGGGATGATGAAAACGGCACATAAACCCAGTCCCAGAGCCACGGGAATTAACCACAGGAGATTAAAATCCCGAATGGCTCGGCCAGGAATCGAACTCGGGGTACTTTGGGCCAAAGAATAGCACGCTAACCATTTAGCCACGGAGCCGGATATAAATAGTATTGACAGGGTGGAATTGATTGCTATTTGCTTTATAATTATAATTAGTCAATACGGGAGAAAATGTGCGACTCTCAGAGTCTAAAAGACAATTATAGTGTTGCAAAAGTTATTGTTATTTTTCTGCATGTTAACTTCGAAGCCTCCGTGGCTTAGGCGGCAGCACGCCAGCCTCTCACCGCTGGGTCCGTGGTTCAAATCCCGGTCACTCCATGTGAGATCTGTGCTGGACAAAACTGAGGCAGACAGGTTTTTCTCCGGGTACTCCGGTTTTCCCTGTCAAAATTTCATTCCAGCAACACTCTCCACTATCATTTCATTTCATCTGTCATTCATTTAATCATTGCCCCAGAGGAGTGCGTCAGGCCTCGGCAGCCGGCACAGTTCATATCCTCGCCGCTAGATAGGGGCTCCATTCATTCCATTCCTGACCCGGTCGGAGACTGGAAGCAGGCTGTGGATTTTCATTTTCTGCATGTTAACTTCGAACAATGCAACTAAAACTCGTTTAATATTTGGGATTGGGTTATTGGAAAACATCCGGCGTAAATTACCAAGTTAAAATCCGTACGACTAGAAGAAAGGGGGTGTTACATTATGGGTCAAAATGACCCGGCGCCGGTCCTCGTGTTATATTTTTCACGCCAGTTCTCCAGATAGACACACACATAAAGGGAATTCTATATAGAAGAGGAAGGAAGGAAGGAAGCTTGTAGTTTAACGTGACCGTTAATCTGTAGATTATGAGCCACGGGACCTCCTTTTTACGTGGAATCCGAACCACAGGACATGGCATTTTACTTCGAAAATCTCACATGCATTGACCGGGAATCGAACCCAGACCGCCTTGGTGAGAGGCATACAGCTAGACCGCTGAGCCACCACGCCCCCTATATAGAAGAGGTTACGAATGCAGTCACCAGATATGGTATTGACCACCCAGTACGAGCGACGACCACGACGTAGCCTATTTGTGTGAGTCACGGTACTTATTACTCAATGGCTGTCAGGGCTGATGTGATGTATGGAGCAAAGCCGCGCAGAGAGCAGAGGTTCCATCCAAAACAAGGCAGAGGATGTACAGTGCGAGCAGATTATCTCCAAGCTTGGCCTCCCTCACAGAAAAGGAATGAAGGCAGAGAGAGATGAAGTGAGTGCTTATGCCTGTGTATGTACAGTAGGTCATTAATTACGCTGGCGAAAAATAGAAAATAAACACTAGTAAGGTCAAGAATAAAAACGATCGTATTTGCACAGGGTGCTAGTAGATCTGATGTTGTTGTTTCGTTTGAAGGACTTGGACATTTGGACAAAGGAGGATGACCGTTTACGAGTGGATTTGCTATTTTTTTTATACCTAGCAGCCTCGTTGATATTAATTTAAAATATTCTCCAGTGGACTAAGCACTTCGGTTTTTAACAGCTCTATGGGCAGTACTTTTTTGGGATTCTGTCATATATTATAAAAAATATCTTCACCCAGGTATTCGTAGACAGATTTAAAAGCCTGAGTGTTCGGGATCTAATGATGATCGCCTGACAATCGAAACGAGTAATCCAACTGAATTTATCAACCTCATATATTTTTTTCAGGTCTAGGAAATAACTCCAATTACATTGGGTACAATCGTGTTGACCGAACTAAAAGCATTTCAAAATTTCGTTGATTAAGGCTGCACTAAACAATGACTTCCAACACATGAATAATACAGTCATTACATAAATACAGGTTATCAGGAAAATTACACACACACTCACACACCCAACTACTCGGGGCTGATGACCGAGATGTCCAAAGCCCCTAAGATGAATTCATAACAATAAGAAGCATGTATAATCCGAATTTCGTGAATGAAAATAGGCTATCCATTGCTTCTCTTCTTTGTCTACTGCACACAGTCCTGTGAATGCCCCAGTGTTCTACTTTTAACATATTTTAGAAGTGAATGCAAAGCTCATTTAGCTAGTGACTGGCTCCAGTCTGAGATCCACTCATAATACAAACATTATTCATCCCTGATGACATAACGCCGAGAGGCTATTAGCCAGCTGCAACATATCCATTAAAAACGTCATCTGCAGTAGCTATAGAGTTTGCTATGCGCAATATCCGCTCCCATCATCAAATATCTTTTGGTTGGTTCCTTAGTTTAGGGGCTGCGACAACGCGGTCATGTAGTCCAGTGCACAGTGGGTCAACATCGAAATCTGGGGGGACAAAATTATTTTTACGTTTTAATCATGAATTTAGAGTGAAAGCAACATATATAATTTGTTTACTTCATAATAAACATCAGTTAAGACCTTTTTTAAGCTACGTCTACACATGCAAGAAATTGTCTATGACAAGGAGTTATTTAGAGCATTCAGTTATCTCTTCAGAACAATTTTCTACCCATAATTTACTTTTAACAAAGTCACAAAGTTCCACTTTTGACATAATCGTCGAACCCAGTGCTTCAAACAGTTGTAAACGTGTGAGAACTGGTTGCGCAGCATCTTCTAAAACGTAAAATAACTAAGTAAGTTGCAAAAAGATGCAAAAAATCTTATAACTGGCGTAAACTACAAGACTTTATCTACATTTTAACATTACGTTGAAAGTGACGCAGAGTGACGCGACATACTAAAAATCTAAGTGAAAATATAATTTTAAAAATAATAGTTGAATATTATATAATACAAATATAGCTAAAATTACGTAATAATTACGCCCATTAATAACTGAAACACGTTACAAGGATCATACCTTCAGCTGCATGTTCCATCTTAAAGCATCACACCAACTACAAAGAAAACCAAACCACAGCCACTTACATTCACCCTCCAATTCAGACTGCTCGAACAGTGGTGACAGATTTACACTAAGATATGTTTATATCCAAGAATAGTGAGCGGCAATTATATGAGAATGCTGTAGAAGTAATAAATTTTGATTTTTAATTATGAAAATAAATAATTTTGTCCTCCTAGATTTCGATTTTGACCCACTGTGCAGTGTACTTTGGGTATAGTCTAATTTGTCTGATAACCGGTGTCAATATGTGATGGCTGTAATAGTGTAATTCAGGTAAAAGGACTGCAGACGATGCATTTTTCAAATAGTTCATACTTTTGCCACCAAATACTACCGTCGACGACACCTAGCTGCGGACTTGGCTACTAGAAGCCATCACAGCCAGCACTTGGCGAGGAACGTTGGGACTAATATAGGTGTGTTTAAGAAAATACTGGCTATTTGTGTAAATACTCCAGTTTAATTGTCATTGAATTGTTATGTATAATTATGTATTTTTTATGCATAGGCCTATTCAATTTGCCACCGGGGGACACACACCCAATTGCAAATAAATGAATGAATTAATTAATGAATGAACCTGTGGTGTCTGTAGTAGCGTCTGCATTTTTAATTAAGATAGGTTTTGGGTAGGTAGCGGACGTTGCCTTAAATTAGGTATTTGCCTGTAGTAGAAGTGGGAAACCACGGAAACTACTTCAAGGATGGCTGAGGTAGGAATGGAACCCGCCTCTTCTCAGTTTTGTCCCACGAGGTCGAGTGTATCCCGTTCGAACCCTCACACCAGATTATTAAATTTCTAGGCAGAGCCGGGAATAAAACCCGGACCTCCGCGTTGCAGCCAAGATTGCTAGCTGCTACGCAATCAGGCGGACCTGAAACATATATGATTCCAACATGTTCAATAAATCGTTTGGAATATTACAGTAGCTTTTATGTGAAACAACGCTCTAATAATCACACACGTTTTGCTGAGTTCTTGAAATATAAATATAACGACCCACGAATATTGCGGATGGAATGTTGTCTTTCTTACTTCAAGTTTTAATATCGACTCTCTTCAGCTTCACTGGAGCTGAGGAACGAGGGTTTCAAAACTAGTAGACATCAATATCTTTGCAACATCGCAGGTGAGTGTACAAAAAAATTCGCCTCAGGACACGTCCTTTCTGTTTGCGAGACGCCTCTGTCAGCAAAGTGAACAAAAACATTGTTCATAGAAATGACTTTGGAAAGGCGGCAAACGTTTTTGGAGAGTTAGTTGTTTGGTTCCTCAGTTTAGGGGCTGCGACAACGCGTTCATGTAGCCCCGTGTACTATGAGTGTGTGTAGAATCTGTCTGATAACCGGTGTTAATTGTGATGGCTGTATTAGTGAGTATTATCTTCAATTAAGGTACGGAATGCAGACGATCAATTTCAAGTAGTTCCTACTTTTGCTACCAAATTATAGCGTCAGCGACACCTAGCTGTTAACTTGGCTTCTAGATGCCATCGCAACCGGCACCTGGCGACGAAAATTGGAACTAATAGAGCGTTAATCAAATCTAATCTACAAATTTAGCTTCACATAATTGTAGTAGGAGGAAGGTTCTTTTACATGCCATAATTCTCCCAACCAGAATCAAATTATCACCGAGAACTTCACACTTTTAGGCGATATTTGCTCTCCTTAAATATGATAATTATTCAAATTCAATACAACCAAGGTTGTCACAGAGGACAAATATAGGATTCTTGGAATTAATAAAAGATTTATTCCCACTTTCCTGGCCGTAAATAACCACACAATAAGATATACAGTAAGCTGAAAAGTGCTGAGCTAGGAATAAACACTTGCAGGTTTACTTCTAAACATTATGGATTAAAAATTCAAATACACTACAATAGATGGAACAAAACTGCAATTAGGTATTTTTAGGTACTCGCATATTATTTAATTATTTTTAGGTACTCTTTTGAGTGTGAATCGGAATAGTATTTAAGTATTTTTGTATTTAGAAGTATGGAAAAAAGAAGGTAAAAACCTAAGATTTCGGTCCCTACTGATGGTACATTGCCATCATATATATTATTTCAGTGGTATAGATCCCTCCTGCGGCGTTCACAAGGGACCGATCATGAGAAATGGGCATTCAAATGAAAGAGGATAGACATTAGCAGTGACGCATTGTAGTATAATTTCTTAAAAAAATAGTCTTAGTAAAATGTACGATTTGCAGATACTGTTGTTGTAGGAAAATACGCTGTCGACTTCACATTTTGGCCGCTGTGACGCCTGTTTCATGTCATTTTAACATTAATTTTGCATGGATTTCAGAAACAGTAAATCAAAGGAATGAGTACGGTATTCAAATCGTATAATTTCATAAATATCGAATAACCGATGAGTATTATTATGATCCAGTTTTCAGTGTTTGCCTTCTTAAGTTGGGGAACGTAGAACTTGGAATTCTAACTGAAATGTAAATAGTGTTCTATAATCATTTGGTTGAAATAAAAACATAACCTTTCTCCTGAAGTCTCTATTTATTGGTGAAAGTGTTGTTTATGAACATGCGAGATTTCTCGCACAGGTCCGCTAGTATTGTTGAAATGCCATAGTATTTGATTACTATAAGGTTTGAAATGGTCCAACATTGAGTTTAGTCTGAAATTCACTTTTCTTTTGCCGGTAATTAGCCTACAGTTCTGTCACTTAGCGACCGGCTTACTTTTAAAAATCTAGCTAGGCAGCTTTGTATACATTCAATTTGAGAGTGGGTTAGAGCCAGCAATCTAAATTCTCAAGTGTATATTGATTCAAATTTTGAAATTCTGATTTTTTTGTTTTCCGCATATTTTTTTCTTTATTATCAGAATTATTATTAGGTTTAGTTAGTTTTCTGTTTTCTGATTTTTAGGCTTTATTTTTAGACGTCCACCTCTAAATTTTAAAATGTATCAAAATTTGTATCAATTTAGCTGTGTTAAAAGGGGCAGATGACCTCGCTGTTCCACCCTATAAAACAACAACATTCAACAACTAATCATGCCAGCGTTGAGCCATGGCTTTTCCAGCTCGAGGTACAGCATTGCCTAGTCTCCAAGGTGAGCACTGACAGCAAGCAGTGAGACTGGACAGAACTGCATGCAACTGTGCAACACTGGAGACCTGACAAGCCAGCCGGCAGCCAGGACCGGACACCGAACTCCGCGTGGAGTGATAAAGCAAGCATTCTATTGGTCAAGAACCATCAACTATTGGTCAGTAGCAAACAATGGATATTTTCGGTGCGTGCTACTGCCTAATGCTCATTAACGAGGGAAGTGAGGGAACTATGCTCTGGAACATTCAGCTCAGCAGGCTATGGTCGACTCTATATGCCGCAAGAACACTGCTTCCAAACGTTTTTCACGGATTTTAAAATTAGTATACCGATATTCATTCATTTATTCTAAAACATTTACTCAAATTTTATGTTAATACATCTTTCAGAAGAATCAAGGAACGTCAACACAAAGAAAGTGTGATGCATTTGAAAGAATTACGGTTCATCGTGAACGTTCACCATCCACAGAAATTAAAGCCACAGCAGCTACACTTCTGCCATCTTAGCTTTAATGCGCGTACTTTCTGCTGGAATAGTTTATCATTGTCTCTTCACTTGAGGGGCTTGGAAATCGAGGTCATTTAGCCCCGTGCACTTGGGTGTGTGTAGAATTCGTCTGATATTGTGGTGTCTGTAGTAGTAGCAGTAGTAGCGACCGTAACCTTAAGTTAGGAACCATCCCAGCATTTGCCTTGCGTAGGAGTAGGAAACCACGGAAAACCAATTCCAGGATGGCTTAGGTGGGAATCAAAGCTGAGTGTAGGCATACCGCGATCCAGCCCTCAGACCACAATTAAATTTCTTGCAAGAGGCGGCAATCAAACCCGAAACTTCAAGGTGACAGCCAAGAATGCTAGCTGCTAATCCATGAGGTGCCCCTAGGGGATCACATCTAGTGGGACGTGGGTTGGCGACCACGGGATCCCAGCTGAGTCCGGCATTGATTCCACTTACTTGTACCAGGCTCTTCTAGATCTTCTTTACTGTCGACTTCCCTTGGTCAACTTCTGTTCTTTTCCGACCATGACGGTATTAGGGTATCCGAGGCCTCGGGTGTATGTCAGATTCCCGCCTTAATTGGCCCTCGTCTCATCTTTCCTGATACCCCATTCTTCGAGGGGTCAGACTTCTTGTTTTCTTTTCATTATATTTACTTTTCTCTTTAGATTCCCGTACTCTTTTTGTTAATTGGCTCCAAATTCCCTTAAGCGAATTTTTTGAATCTACACAGCATTTTGTAGGTGTTTTCAATCTCGGTTGCATTTTGTACGTATTTTCGATCTAAATTGCATTTTGCGAGTATTTTCAACCTCAATTGCATTGTGTACGGATTGACAATCTAAATTGCTTTTTAGTAAGTCTTTCAATGCAGGAGCAGGACATTTTAGCGAGTATTTTGAATTTCAATTGCATTTTGTAAGTATTTTCAACCTAAACCGCATTTTTCATGCAATCTAAATGGCATTAGTTTGATTGTCAATTGCATTTTTGTATTTGTATTTTCAATCTAAATTGCATTTTGTAAGCATTGCCAATCCAAATGAGTAGTTAGAATCTACCATACATTTTGTAAGCATTTTCATTTTGAATCGCATTTTGTAAGTATTTTGAATTTCAATTGCACTTTGTGAGTATTTTGAATCTGACCCGGTCTTTTTCAATCTAAATTGCTTTGTGTATATTCAATTTCAATTGCATTTCGTAAGCATTTTGAACCTAACCAACATTTTGTGCGCATTTTTCAATCCATTTCTTTTGTGAGTTGTTGCAATCTGAGTTCAGTTTTTTAAGTATTTTCAGTCTCAATTAATTTTCGATATGATTTCCATTTCATTATCATTTTCACTATCACCCAGACCATTAGGGGCCGATAACCTAGATGTTAGGCCCCTTATACAACAATTATCACTCCATGAGGTGGTCGAACATGAACCATGATGACCACGTCACGGGAAGTGCCGCTTGATCTAACATCACATTGAAGTCTGACCTCAACGAGCAGTCTATGTGTGGTTGTCTGCGGTCACTAGTTCGCGCTAGTCTAACAATAACAGCCCAATTTATGAGCGGCGCCTTCACTGTAATGATCTAAAGCACACACACACCAAGACGGCTTTGTTCCCGCCTCCCATGGCATGTAAACAACTCCACGTGATTTACTGGGCTCCCCGAGCAGCGCAGCGCCCTGCAGTCGTTTAATGAAAACCAATGAGATACAGTAGTCAGAGCAAGTTGTTGTCACTTCATTTAGGAAACCATCAACCCCGTCTTCTTGGCTGTGTATAGGATTTCTCTGTTAAAAAATAATTAGTTTCCAGTATTTTAAAGTCAAGGACGATTGAACACTATGAATGCCAATTAAATTTCTCTGTCCACTTCCTGGAGTAGCGGCTAGCATTCTTGGCAGTCACCCTGCCAAGAAAAGTAATTGTGGTCTCAGCGCTGAAATGGGGTACACTCAGCTTCGTGATGCAAAACTGAGAAGAGGTTGGTTCGATTCCCATCTCCGCCATCTTAGAAATGTTTTTCGTGGTTTCCCACTTCCACTCCAGGACAATGCCGGGATGGTTACTAACTTAAGACCACAGACGCCTCCTTCCGAATCCTGATCTTAATTACAAATTCATACATTACTGCAGACACCGAAATAACACAGGTTATCACACAAATGACCCATACACACACCCAAGTACATGAGACTACATGACCACGATGTCGTATAACCCCTAAATGGATTAACAAAAACATCTACCAACTAATCCATGAATGTGTGGCTACTACTGCTATACATTTTAGTACTATAAATTTACTTAGAAGACCAGTTTTCTAGGGGCTGATGACCTCGCAGTTCCACCCCTTAAAACAACAATAACTAATTAACTGACCAGTTTCGACATCAAGCGATCGTCATCAGATTCTTTACACGTAGGCCGTTAAATGTATGTCTACAAGTACTGTATGTCGGTGATAGTATTTACAATATGAAGGCCTACCGCCTGTTTGCCATCTGTTGATGAATGCAGTACATTTGCATTTGTCTATTGGCACCGGCCAGAGTAAAAAGATACAGTCAGTCTGAGACACTAGACTTTATATCATTTCAAATGACGCATGCTACAAATACTACACATGTTAGAAAGGCTCAGGAGGGCTTATCGCTTCGCTCGAAGCCCCAGGACTCTTTCAACAGACTCCATTACTCATTAACTTAGGCTTCCCACGCGGGCACCTCTTTAAGGGTCACCCTGTATTTGAGTCTGACATCTTTTACAACTCTTTAATTGTCACCCATTATTTGAATCTGATATCTTGCAAACCTCTTTAAGGGTCACCCCGTATTTGAATTGAATCGAACATACTGTACACCTCGTTAAGTGTCACCCTGTATTTTTCTCTGACATCCTGCACACCTCTTTAGGAGGAACCATGTATTCTTATCTGGCATCTTGTATATCTCTTTAGAAGTCACCCTGTATTCTTGTGTGACATCTTGTACACCTCTTTAGGAGTCACCCTGTATTCTTGTCTGACATCTTGTACACCTCGTTAAGGGTCACCCTGTATTCTTATCTGACATCGTGTACGTTTCTCTAGTAGTCACCCTGTATTCTTGTCTGACATCTTGTACACCTCGTTAAGGGTCACCCTGTATTCTTATCTGACATCGTGTACGTTTCTCTAGGAGTCACCCTGTATTCTTGTCTGACATCTTGTGCACCTCGTTAAGGGTCACTCTGTATTCTTATCTGACATCGTGTACGTTTCTCTAGGAGTCACCCTGTATTCTTGTCTGACATCTTGTGCACCTCGTTAAGGGTCACCCTGTATTCTTATCTGACATCGTGTACGTTTCTCTAGGAGTCACCCTGTATTCTTGTCTGACATCTTGTGCACCTCGTTAAGGGTCACCCTGTATTCTTATCTGACATCGTGTACGTTTCTCTAGGAGTCACCCTGTATTCTTGTCTGACATCTTGTACACCTCGTTAAGGGTCACCCTGTATTCTTGTCTGACATCTTGTACACCTCGTTAAGGGCCACCCTGTATTCCTGTCTGACATCTTGCACACTTCTTTAGGAGTCACCCTGTAATCCAATTTTACGTCACGCACTCGCCGTCTCCGTATCGGATAACGGCAGACCCCAGCAGACTCGGTGCATATGCACTGAACAACATGATGACGTCATACACGCCGTAACCGTAACTCATAACGTTAGATCCTAGTATAACGACGAAGTCGACAAGATCATTAGAAATGATAAAATGAAGCTTTTCAGTGATGTCTTAGTCTCATTCATGGCTGTGATTATATGGAAGCTATTGGGGTATGGGTGGTGCGGAGTAATGGCCTTCAGGGTACAGCCTGTGTGTACTGTAACAGGTTCTACTCGTAGGGTTGGTACTGGTTCAGTGAGGAAAGCAATGGCAAACTACCTCACTCCTCACCTTGCCCTGTGCGCTTCAATATAGCGCTCCCTTGGATTTTTGTGAGTTTCAACCCACAAAGCCTACGGTGGTACTTTTTGAGGACCCGACCAGCCTCCGGGCTGACTACCCCATAGCCTGACATTTATTTATTTGGAGCAGTTATTGCAAACTTATGCAATTTGTCTAGATGTGATAGATATTGTGAGGGGTAACCTTCAAGTTTGGTTGTTTATTGTGTAATAGATCTAACGGCCTAAATGTAAAGGATCTGAAGATGAAACTAGTCATCAAAGTGAATTTATTTATTAATCTCAAGTAGGCCTACATTCTTTTCAGATTTCGGCAAACACCGATTACAATTTGGTACAATAGTCTTGACCAACTGAAAAGCAATAATTTAGACTACATTTCTCATAAAACAAGATGTTCAGTAAAGAACATATAGCCTACTTTCTCCTAAATGCATGGGTATTGTTATAACTCATTGTCCTTTTAAACGAGTATGATTGAATGTTGGTTGTAGTAGCTTGTTGAAATACAACGTGCTATAGGGATATTAAACATGAATATGAAGTGCCCTTTGCTAGTGCTACCTCTGTACCAAATTTCGTTCAATTCGGTTTCACCGTGTTTGAATTGATAGGGGGAATCGATTTGCACACATACTTGGCCACCATCTGCAAACTATTGGGCTGATGGTCTTGCAGTTTGGTCTGAATATGTT
The DNA here is from genome assembly GCA_946902985.2 of Meconema thalassinum. NCBI lineage: Eukaryota > Metazoa > Arthropoda > Insecta > Orthoptera > Tettigoniidae > Meconema > Meconema thalassinum. The sequence continues at coordinate 225,804,200 of OX336391.1, forward strand.
TCCCACATAAAGATATGGTGTTGCAAAATTTGGTAGAGACTAGATTATTAGGTTGGTCGTAATTACATTTTAGCTTTTAACATTTTGGGTGGCCGCGATTACGTTTCCGTCAACATAGAGGTGATATAAAACATGACACTGAGGTGCCCTTTGCTAGTGCTACCTCTGTACCAAATTTCGTTCCATTGGGTTCCACCGTGTTCGAATTGATAAGGGTAATCGATTTTCAAACAAAGATGGCCGCCATCCGCAAAATATCAGGCTGATGACCCATTATTTTGGTCAAAAGATGCTCCCTCCATAAAGGTATGTTGTTGCTAAATTTGCTAGAGATCGGATGATTAGGCTAATCGTAATTTGATTTAAGCTTTGAACATTTGTGTGGCCGCCATTACGTTTCCGTCAAGATAGCGGTGATACAAAACATGACACTGAGGTGTCCTTTGCTAGTGCTACCTCTGTACCAAATTTCGTTCATTCGGTTCCACCGTGTTCGAATTAATAGGGGGAATCGATTTTGACACAAAGATGGCCGCCATCCGCAAACTATTAGGCGAATGACCTATTAGATTGGTCAAAGGATGCTCCCTCCATAAAGGTATGTACGTAGTTGCAAAATTTGGTAGAGATCGGATGATTAGGTTAATCGTAATTCGATTTAAGCTTTGAACATTCGTGAGGCCGCCATTACGTTTCAATCAAAACGGCGGCGATATAAAACATGACACTGAGGTGCCCTTTGCTAGTGCTATCTCTGTACCAAATTTCGTTCCATTCGGTTCCACCGTGTTCGAATTAATAGGGGGAATCAATTTTGACATAAAGATGGCCGCCACCCGCAAACTATTAGGCTAATAACCTATTAGATTGGTCAAAGGATGCTCCCTCCATAAAGGAATGTTGTTGCAAAGTTTGGTACAGATCGGATGGTTATGTTAGTCGTAATTTAACTTAAGCTTTGAACATTTGTGTGGCCACCATTACGTTTCTGTCAAGATGGCGGCGATATAAAACATGACACTGAGCTGCCCTTTGCTAGTGCTACCTCTGTACCATATTTCGTTCCATTCGGTTTCACCGTGTTTGAATTAATAGGGGGAATTGATTTTCAAACAAAGATGGCCGCCATCCGCAAACTATTAGGCTAATGACCTAGTCATTTGGTCAAAGGATGCTTCCTCTATAAAGGTATGTAGTTGCAAAATTTGGTAGAGATCGGATGATTTGGTTAATTGTAATTTGATTTAAGCTTTGCACATTTGTGTGGCCGCCATTAAGTTTCCGTCAAGATGGCGGCGATATAAAAAATGACACTGAGGTGCCCTTTGCTAGTGCTATCTCTGTACCAAATTTCGTTCATTCGGTTCCACCGTGTTCTTATTAATAGGGGGAATCAATTTTGACATAAAGATGGCCGCCATCCGCAAACTATTAAGCTAATAACCTATTAGATTGGTCAAAGGATGCTCCCTCCATAAAGGAATGTTGTTGCAAAGTTTGGTAGAGATCGGATGGTTATGTTAGTCGTAATTTAACTTAAGCTTTGAACATTTGTGTGGCCACCATTACGTTTCTGTCAAGATGGCGGCGATATAAAACATGACACTGAGGTGCCCTTTGCTAGTGCTACCTCTGTACCAAATTTCGTTCCATTCGGTTCCACCGTGTTCGAATTAATAGGGGGAATCAATTTTGACATAAAGATGGCCGCCACCCGCAAACTATTAGGCTAATAACCTATTAGAATGATCAAAGGATGCTCCCTCCATAAAGGAATGTTTTTGCAAAGTTTGGTAGAGATCGGATGGTTATGTTAGTCGTAATTTAACTTAAGCTTTGAACATTTGTGTGGCCACCATTACGTTTCTGTCAAGATGGCGGCGATATAAAACATGACACTGAGGTGCCCTTTGCTAGTGCTACCTCTGTACCAAATTTCGTTCCATTCGGTTTCACCGCGTTTGAATTAATAGGGGGAATTGATTTTCAAACAAAGATGGCCGCCATCCGCAAACTATTAGGCTAATGACCTAGTCATTTGGTCAAAGGATGCTTCCTCTATAAAGGTATGTTGTTGCAAAATTTGGTAGAGATCGGATGATTTGGTTAATTGTAATTTGATTTAAGCTTTGCACATTTGTGTGGCCGCCATTAAGTTTCCGTCAAGATGGCGGCGATATAAAACATGACACTGAGGTGCCCTTTTTCAGTACTACCTCTGTACCAAGTTTCGTTCCATTCGGCTGCACCGTGTTCGAATTAATAGGGGGAATCGATTTTCATACAGAGATGGCCGCCATCCGCAAACTATTAGGCTAATGACCTAGTGATTTGGTCAAAGGATGCTTCCCCCATAAAGGTATGTTGTTGCAAAATTTGGTAGAGCTCGGATGATTAGGTTAGTCGTAATTTGATTTAAGCTTTGAACATTTGTGTGGCCGCCATTACGTTTCCGTCAAGATGGCGGCGATATAAAACATGACACTGAGATGCCCTTTGCTAGTGCTATCTCTGTACCAAATTTCGTTTCATTCGGTTCCACCGTGTTCGAATTAATAGGGGGAATCAATTTTGACATAAAGATGGCCGCCATCCGCAAAGTATTAGGCTAATAACCTATTAGATAGGTCAAAGGATGCTCCCTGCATAAAGGAATGTTGTTGCAAAGTTTGGTAGAGGTCGGATGGTTATGTTAGTCGTAATTTAACTTAAGCTTTGAACATTTGTGTGGCCACCATTACGTTTCTGTCAAGATGGCGGCGATATAAAACATGACACTGAGGTGCCCTTTGCTAGTGCTACCTCTGTACCAAATTTCGTTCATTCGGTTCCACCGTGTTCTTATTAATAGGGGGAATCAATTTTGACATAAAGATGGCCGCCATCCGCAAACTATTAAGCTAATAACCTATTAGATTGGTCAAAGGATGCTCCCTCCATAAAGGAATGTTGTTGCAAAGTTTGGTAGAGATCGGATGGTTATGTTAGTCGTAATTTAACTTAAGCTTTTAACATTTGTGTGGCCGCCATTACGTTTCTGTCAAGATGGCGGCGATATAAATCATGACACTGAGGTGCCCTTTGCTAGTGCTACCTCTGTACCAAGTTTCGTTCCATTCGGCTGCACCGTGTTCGAATTAATAGGGGGAATCAATTTTCATACAGAGATGGCCGCCATCCGCAAACTATTAGGCTAATGACCTAGTTATTTGGTCAAAGGATGCTTCCCCCATAAAGGTATGTTGTTTTAAAATTTGGTAGAGCTCGGATGATTAGGTTAGTCGTAATTTGATTTAAGCTTTGAACATTTGTGTGGCCGCCATTACGTTTCCGTCAAGATGGCGGCGATATAAAACATGACACTGAGATGCCCTTTGCTAGTGCTATCTCTGTACCAAATTTCGTTTCATTCGGTTCCACCGTGTTCGAATTAATAGGGGGAATCAATTTTGACATAAAGATGGCCGCCACCCGCAAAGTATTAGGCTAATAACCTATTAGATAGGTCAAAGGATGCTCCCTCCATAAAGGAATGTTGTTGCAAAGTTTGGTAGAGGTCGGATGGTTATGTTAGTCGTAATTTAACTTAAGCTTTGAACATTTGTGTGGCCACCAGTACGTTTCTGTCAAGATGGCGGCGATATAAAACATGACACTGAGGTGCTATTTGCTAGTGCTACCTCTGTACCAAATTTCATTCATTCGGTTCCACCGTGTTCTTATTAATAGGGGGAATCAATTTTGACATAAAGATGGCCGCCATCCGCAAACTATTAAGCTAATAACCTATTAGATTGGTCAAAGGATGCTCCCTCCATAAAGGAATGTTGTTGCAAAGTTTGGTAGAGATCGGATGGTTATGTTAGTCGTAATTTAACTTAAGCTTTGAACATTTGTGTGGCCGCCATTACGTTTCTGTCAAGATGGCGGCGATATAAATCATGACACTGAGGTGCCCTTTGCTAGTGCTACCTCTGTACCAAATTTCGTTCCATTCGGTTCCACCGTGTTCGAATTAATAGGGGGAATCGATTTTCACACAAAGATGGCCGCCATCCGCAAACTATTAGGCTGATGGCCTATTGGTTTGGTCGAAGGATGCTCCCCCCATAAAGGTATCTTGTTGCAAAATTTGGTAGAGATCGGATGATTAGGTTAGTCGTAATTTGATTTAAGCTTTGAACATTTGTGTGGCCGCCATTACGTTTCCGTCAAGATGGCGGCGATATAAAACATGACACTGAGGTGCCTTTTGTTAGTACTACCTCTGTACCAAATTTCGTTCCATTCGGTTGCACCGTGTTCGAATTAATAGGGGGAATCGATTTTCACACAAAGATGGCCGCCATCCGCAAACTATTACGCTGATGGCCTATTGGTTTGGTCGAAGGATGCTCCCCCCATAAAGGTATGTTGTTGCAAAATTTGGTAGAGATCGGATGATTAGGTTAGTCGTAATTTGATTTAAGCGTTGAACATTTGTGTGGCCGCCATTACGTTTCCGTCAAGATGGCGGCGATATAAAACATGACACTGAGGTGTCCTTTGCTAGTGCTACCTTTGTACCAAATTTCGTTCAATTCGCATTCACCGTGTTCGAATTGATAGGGGGGGGGGGGGACAGACATTCAGAGTACACACACTCACACACACACACACACACACACACACACACACACACACACACACACACACACACACACACACACACACACACACACACACACACACACACACAGACTCACACGCACACAGACACACACACACAGACTCACACACACACATACACACACACAGACAGACACACTTTTTTCGCCCTGTGTTGATCTCATAAGTCTACTTTCATTTTTTGCAAAAATCGAAAGTAGGCTAAACATGTAATAATAATAATAATAATAATAAAATAACCCCTGGCACTACAGCCCGTGAAAGGCCTAGGCCTAGCAAGCGACCGCTGCCCAGCCATTTGGCCTGCAGATATTGGGGTGACTCGGGATCAGCGCATCGGGTCCCCTCGGTCGTTAATCTTGGTTTTCGTGATCGGGGCGCTGCCTCACTGTCAGACATCTACTCAATTGTCCTCACGAGGCTGAGTGCACCCCGTTCCAGCCCTCACGTCAGTTTCTAAAATCCCTGACGGGGCCGGAAATCGAACTCGGTGTCTCCAGGTGAGAGGCAGGCACGCTACCCCAACACCATGGGGCCGGCATGAAAAAATAAGCGAAACTGAATGAACAGATTGTTTTGTTGTTGGTGTTGTTGAATCTTTAGGGTCTTTGCAACATCGTGGCCATGTAGCCCCATGTACTTGTAAGGCAAGGCTGCAACTTATCACCCAAACTTTTCAATCTTTACATTGAACAAGCAATGAAGGAAATTTGAGAAACATTTAAAGTGGGAGTGAAGATTCAAGGAGAAATAATTTCAGCTCTGAGATTTGCTGATGACATCGTCATCTTGGCCGACACGCCTGAGGATTTGAATGAGTATTTGAATGGTATGGACTCCGTCTTACGGAAAGAATACATGATGAAAAATGAATAAATGTAAAACAAAAATACTGGAATGCAGCCGAAATAAATCAGAAACCTCTATGGACATCAAATTGGCAGGTGAAAAGCTGAAGGAAGTAGGAGACTTCTGTTACTTAGGAAGCAGAATAACCAGTGATGGACGAAGCAAAGAGGATATAAAAAGTAGGTTGGCTCAGGCAAGGAAAGTATTTCTACAAAAAAGGAATCTGTTGACTTCGAATATAGATTTAGGTATTAGGAAGTCGGTTTTGAAAGCCTTAGTCAGGAGCGTGGCTCTCAATGGAAGTGAAACTTGGACTACTGGTGCAGCAGATAAGAGGAGAATTGAAGCATTTGAAATGTGGTGTTACAGGAGAATGATGAAGATCAGATGGGTAGATAGGGTTACGAACGAAGAGGTATTAAGACGAGTGGGAGAGGAGAGATATTTCTGGCGACTGCTAATGAAGAGAAGTGATAGGTTAGTAGGATACATACTAAGACTCTCAGGAATAGCAAGCTTACTTTCGGAAGGAAGGGTTGAGGACAAGAACTGTAGGGGTAGACCAAGGTTAGAATATGTTAAACAGATTGCCTCAGATGTAGGGTGTGTGTTAGCTATGTAGAGATGAAACGATTAGCTCAGGACAGGGAGGCATGGAGAGCTGTATCAAACCAGTCAAAAGACTGACGACTCAAACAACAACTTAATAAATGGGCGGGGAATAAAAAATTGGTTGATTATTATTCTGGATAGTCATAAAGAACAGAGAGATCTCCCAGGGCTGCTAATATCAGCCCGAAACTCTCAGGAAGTATAAATAATGCTGCTAATAATTTGCGACATTTAAATGACATACATTATGGATTCTTTATGTTTGTAAGCCCCAAGTGATGCACAAATGAGGACGCACAACGCCATAACTCGAAGTTAATGGCGCACGCATCTCCCAGCATCCCTTATGGTCCCTTAAATCTCTTGCACGCCCTCTGACAACAGGATGGAGACTACTCTGGAGTATAAGGCTTGCGGCATTATTCCATCGCTCTTCCTTGTGACATGAGATATTGCCGGGATTTGAGTGTGTTTAAATAACTTTTCTTATCTACAGAAATCAAACTGGAGCCTAGTCATTGAAAATTAAAATCCACAGCCTGCTTCCAGTCTCCGACCGGGTCAGGAATGGAGTGAATGAAGCCCCCATCTAGCGGCGAGGATATGAACTGTGCCGGCTGCCGAGGCCTGACGCACTCCTCTGGGGGCAATGATTAAATGTATGACAGATGAAATGAAATGATAGTGGAGAGTGTTGCTGGAATGAAATTTTGACAGGGAAAACCGGAGTACCCGGAGAAAAACCTGTCTGCCTTCGTTCTGTCCAGCACAGATCTTACATGGAGTGACCGGGATTTGAACCACGGACCCAGCGGTGAGAGGCCAGCGTGCTGCCGCCTAAGCCACGGAGGCTTCCGAGCCTAGTCATTAATAGATAAAAATTAAACAACAATCACTCCTTCATAATTTTTATAAATAACAAAAATAGCAAAAATACCTGAAGTAATGGTCTGAAAAAATTGGAGATGATGTAGTAATAGATATTTACTCCTCCGTGGTCAATAACCACCCACCATCCCAAATATGATCACGACTTATATAGATGAAACTTCAGCTGTGTCCGCCATTACGCTCGTGAAGTATCGTCAAAGACAGTATTGCCAACCCCGTGCTTACAGTACTACTCAATGTTTTTTTTTGGCGACGGTGCCCCCTATCCTCGCGTGGTCAAGGCCGCACCTCAACCCGACCATTCAAACCTTCGTTTTGTCCAATCCAATGGTTTTAGGCAATGGTTACACGTCCAATCCAATGGTTTATGACAATTGTTATAGCCTAGCGCGTCCAGATCAATGGTTTCCTTTGCCAACCGTGCCCCGCTAGCTTCCCGCGGCCAACGCCGCGCCTCAAACTGACGATTCTAACCTTCGTTTTGTCCAATCCAATGGTTTTTGGCAATATTTATAGCCTAACACGACCAATCCAATGGTTTTTGGCAATATTTACAGCCTAACACGACCAATCCAATGGTTTTTGGCAATGGTTATAGCCTAACGCATCCAGATCAATGTTCTTTTCTTAACCGTACCCTACTAGCATGTTACGTGTGTCATGTGGGGTAGTTTGTATCGGACATGTTGGCAACTAGTGACGCCATTGGATGCGCTTCGTTGTGAGCGTTTTGGTGGCAGTTTAACATACTAAATACGCTGTCAAACATGACTGCCCTTTTGAAATGAGCAATAAATAAGTACCCAAATTTACGTGATTTAGAACATATATCGGGTGCAGTCGGTGCAGAAGTGACCAAGGTAAGTAATTAAAATTCATAATATACCCCCGGACGATCAAGTAAGGTATGAAAATCATATAATATCGAAATAAAAGCCAAAAAGAAAAGAGTGACCGTTGTTTCATAATTTATCTTCATTGAATTAAAGAAGGAAAGATCTTGTATTTATTTCATAGAACTATTCAGAGTTGACAGATATTTACCTACTTATTTCATTCAAGGAATGGAATAATAAGCTTATGTGAAGGAAATACACTAACCATAATGGATAATGAGTATAATATAAGTATTAAATTCGTAATAATTAAATTTACTAAGGATAACTGTTAACAATGTTATATTATAATGTTTAAGAAAGGAGACAAAACGAACCCAGATAACTACAGAGGAATTACCCTTCTGGACTGCACATATAAAATTTTCTCTCGCATAATTTACAACAGGATCAAAAACATTCTGGAACCACAACTTGGAGAATATCAAGGAGGATTTCGCCCTTACAGAAGTTGTCCAGACCAAATCCTTAGCCTGAAATTAATAATGGAATATTACAAAAACAGAAATAAGCAACTCTTTATCTCTTTTATAGATTTCAAAAAAGCCTATGATAGTATTCATAGACTGACACTGCTAAAAATCCTCAGATCATATGGTCTCCATCCTAAATTGATAAAAATCATTCAATTAACATTAACAAACACAAATTCGAAAGTTAAATTTAGGGGAGAAATATCAACAGCTTTCTCAGTAAAAACTGGTCTCAGACAAGGTGATGGATTATCCCCTCTGCTTTTCAATGTGGCTCTTGATTATATCATGAAGGTTTGGCAAAAGGAAAACCCTCCTAACATCAAAATTGGAACAAAACCATCAATAAAAATAAACTGCTTAGGATTTGCAGATGATTTGGCTCTTTTAGCACTAGACAAGGAAGAGGTTCGTACTCAGATCACTAGTCTCCAAGAAATTGCTCAAGGGATAGGATTACAGATATCCTTTGAAAAAACTGAGATCATGCCTATGAAACCCTTAGATATAAATGAAGTCTATATAAATGATCATAAAATTAACCTAGTTCCTCAATTTAAGTATCTTGGAGAAATTATAACACATAACTTAAACGAAAAAGTAACTTGGATAAATAGAACAAATAAAATGAAAAAGGCACAATCTCTAACCTGGTCAACATATAATAAAAAATGCCTATCAATAGCTACTAAGATCCAATATTATAAAACTGTAACTCTCCCAGAAGCCACTTATGCTTGTGAAACACTGTTCCAAATTAAAAATGAACAAAGAACTGATCAGCTCCTCAAAACGGAAAGAAGAATCATTAGAACGTGCATAAATAAAAAGTATCAGGTTGAGGGAGTCTGGAGGATTCTCCCAAATGAAACTGTCTATCGTGAGATTGATCCCATCACCAGCACAATGAAGAAGAAAAGAATTTCATATTTTTTTCACATCTTACGGCTTCCAGAAAAGAGAATTGTACGCCAACTGGTGATGAGAAATCTAGGAAAGAAAACTGGAGGAAAATGGATCCAAGAAATCCAACAAGATCTCAAAGCAGTTGGACTTAAGATAACAGATGCCGAGGAGAAAAATAAAATAACACCATTCTTAAAACTCACAAATTTTCTGCAGAAATGACACATAGAAAGCCTATGGAGATTTCAGATGAGTTGAGAAAATCCCGATCTGAAAGAATGAAAAAGTACTGGAAAGAGCGCAAGAACCAAGCAGTACTACCTTCAAAGAAGAAGTGATTGTGGAACGACTCAAGTGGTCCAATGTGACCAATCAAGATAATAATAATAATAATAATAATAATGTTTACTGTAGTAGCATATTTTCAACACTTCTATTGGGTCTTATCAGCATGGGCGGTTCACTCTAACTTACTATACACTAAACAGGGCATTTTTGACGAAAACATTATAGCAAATAATACTTAACTATAAGACTAAAAATTTTGAATGTACAATTCTAATATCAATGGACATCTTTACAAAATAATTTATGGAAGTGGTTATTCATATATTGAACTCAAGGAAATTTGTTGTATGAAAATGGTATCAGTAGGGTCCTGATGTTTCGAAATGGCATACGCAAATGCCTATTTTGTGGGCTTATTGGACTTATTGCATATTCTGAACATAACAGCATATTTTAGCACATACATTTGAAATTAAGTATAATTTAAGACATATTGAACAAAATTGCTTTCTCCTGCATGCTGGACGTCCCTTGTAAGCAATTTTCTGAGCAATAGATAACGAGATAACAGTATTTTACGCCTGGTATTTCAAGAAATAGATGGTGTGGGACATACCGTTCCCCATCTGGGTAGCATCACTTGTACGCAACTTTCTAACGAGATTATAGTATTTTACGCAAGCATGCTGCCTCAAAATGCCTAAAGAGAAGAGCAGCAGAAAGTACAGTGCCTACCAAAAGTTTAAGACCACTAGCTTATTTTCAACAAAAGCTCGCTGGTCTTATATGTTTGATTCAAATTTTGCCAAATATTTTATGAAAATACTTTGATATAATAGAGATCTACCTGTACCTAGAACATTGTAATATGGCTTTCAGTTTTTGAGTTACAATTTTTTAATACAAGTGGAGTATCGAAGAAAAACGCAATTTTCAACCACAAATTAATTTGTGGACACTAAACCAATGGGGTTACGTTATTGATTAATTTTTATAAGTATTGTAGCATGCTTACAAACGTTTTGGTAAATGAAAAGAAAATCCCAAAAATGTTCTTGCCATTTGGCAATGATTTTTGTATACCTGGCTTCTTAGAATAGACGAGGGAAACTGATTCCAGGTACTCGGAGTGTTGACCTAGGAACTGCCTCTTTATCTGTTGACACCATGCTGAGCTGTGCCTGGTGAAAGTTTGGGTCCGCTAACTCAATCCTCACAGAAGCTATTAAGCAGTGAACGCTCATCAGTCTTGGCTTCAATTCGTTACCTTTTACAAAAAGTACAAACATCACTACCAAATGGCGAGAAAATGTTTGGGATTTTTTTTTAAAACCAAAATGTTTGTATACATTCTACAATGCTTATAAAAATAATCAATAAGGTAACCCCATTGGTTTAGTGTCCACAAATTAATTTGTGGTTGAAAATTGCGTTTTTCTTCGATACTCCACTTGTATTTAAAATTTGTAACTCAAAAACTGAAAGCCGTATTACAATGTTCTTGGTACAGGTGGATGTCTATTAGATCAAAGTATTTTCATAAAATATTTGGCGAAATTTGAATCAAACATATAAGACCAGCGAGCTTTTGTTGAAAATAAGCTAGTGGTCTTAAACTTTTGGTAGGCACTGTATGTATTTAATCAGTGGGTGTCGGGTAATAGTGATTAATCAACTGATGGCGTTGTCGTTTATTGTCAAGTATGCTCGAAGGAAGTGAAATGTTGAAGGAGGGAAATAAGAGTGCATATGATTGGCTTATTATTGAGTGCATATATTTCAATGTTGTTGTTGTTTGAGTCTTCAGTCTTTTGACTGGTTTGATGCAGCTCTCCATGCCTCCCTGTCCTGAGCTAATCGTTTCATCTCTACATAGCTCCGACACCCTACATCGGAGGCAATCTGTTTAACATATTCTAACCTTGGTCTACCCCTACAGTTTTTGTCCTCGACCCTTCCTTCCATAACTAAGCTTGCTATTCCTGGGTGTCTTAGTATGTGTCCTACCAACCTATCTCTTCTCTTCATTAGCAGTCGCCAGAAACATCTCTCCTCTCCCACTCGTCTTAATACCTCTTTGTTTGTAACCCTATCTACCCATCTGATCTTCATCATTCTCCTGTAACACCACATTTCAAATGCTTCAATTCTCCTCTTTTCTGCTGCACCAATAGTCCAAGTTTCACTTCCATATTTCAATATTTAATGCATATTTTCTACATTTCAGTGCATATTTGAATAGCTTTTAGTGCCTAAATGTCCGGTCCCTAGTTATCAGATATATTGCACTAAAAATTTATTATTTAAATATTATATCTTGAATTTACATATAATGTCAACTGGTATATTAGGCCATGAAGTGTCCGGCTCCATGGCTAAATGGTTAGCACGCTCGGCTTTGGCCCGAAGTGCACAGGGTTCGATTCCCGGCCGAGCCATCAGGGATTTTAATCGCCTGGGATTCATTCCCGTGGCTCGGGGACTGGGTGTATGTGGCGTCTTCCTCATCACTTCATCCTCATTACAACGCGCAGGTCGCCCACGGGCGTCAACTACAAAGACCCGCACTCGGCCTCTCTGGAGACCACACGATCATTATTTTATTAGGTTATGAAGTGGTCTTGGTTTAATGTCAATCGTATCTGTTGTTTATGAAGTATAATTCCAGATTTAGTTGTTGATTAATACCATTTATTATGTCTATATTGAAGTGATAGAAGACATTCATCAGTGTTGCTTAGTTCCAATAAATGAAGTTTTTCAGTTTATCAACACAATTTCTTTTGTGCCCGATCACATTAGGCGAGAAGACCAGTATTTATATAAATTGCATACTAGCCTACGTAGGCATGTCAATAAGTACAGAGGTGGCCAAATTATTAGACTAAAGCTTGCAAAATAACATATTGAATTTTTCTAGCTAGCCTTACAAATGAAAATTAAACATGCATGTGCCTCATTACTTTGTATGCATTCCTTTGTTGGAAATAAGCATTTTCATCCTTTTGGGCATACTTTTAATGAGTGTTTGGCAATTGTTTTTGATGTCATTGTCATGGTGCCAAATCCGTACCAAAGTTTCAATCAGACCAATTTTTGTTGTAAAAGTGGTTTTCTTGATTTTCTTCTTGACAATAGCCCACTAATTTCAACGAGGTTCATGTCCAGGCTATTTCCGGGCCACGGAAGCACAGAAATGTTTTTATCACTGAGGAATTGAGCCACTTTCTTGGCCGCATGACAGGGAACACCATCATGCATGAAGACACAAGGATTTTCTCCAAACCAATCTCTTATCTGAGGTAAGAGACGCTTCTCAGGGACTTTTATATATTGGTCCTGCATCATGGTACCCTTGACAATATATAATCTTCTGGTTCCATACACAGACATCATACTCCAGACCATAACTTTTATTGGATATTTTACTGTCTGTTGTATGCACTGGTGATGAAACTCTTCTACTGGCCTCCTACGAACGTACCGACTCGTTTTTTCACTTACTTCAAATATAGATTCATCACTGAAGCAATCCTAGGGTCAAATTTTCATTTTAGTAGTGCATTGGCGGCATTATTACAATCAATCAAGGAACAATAATAACAACAATTTTTTAAAGTTTCCAGTGAGCATTGTTAAATCTATGATAAGAGTAGTTAATGTTTGAATAACTATTATTTTGATGTTACATGTACCTTCCAGTCATCTGTAGAGCAAACTTGTAGTCCCTTTGCCCTTTCCAATCTCTTTTTTGCCAAAACTGGAGTGATCATTGCTTTTCTTCTGGGTCGTCTAGATTTTAATCCACTATTGTACAATGTTCTTCTTACAGTACTTGCAGATATATCTATGCCACTACTCTTCAATTTATGTCTTAGTTCATTGCTAGTAGCTGAGCGATGGTTTCGTGAAATTGACATCAGTTTTCGTACAACTCTAGGGCTTAATTTACTTTTCCTACCACGTTTTTCTTTTCGTTGTGACTGGCAAACTTCACTGTTTTCCTCCATTTTCTTACTTCTACTTACTGATTACTGTGCAATATTAAGTCTTGTTGCTGTCTCCTGCTGTGTGCAGTATCCTTCAGTAAGCAATGCTCTTGTCATCCCAATTTTTCATGGGGACATAACACTTTTTCCTCCCCATAAACATAAAATTCCCTTGATTGGTCGATGTTATGCACTGCCTTCTAATCACGTCGCAAATATAGGATTAAATATGTCAGCATAAAGCACCAAAGCTCTACTGATGGAATTAAGTGAAAATAGTAACTAAACAATCACTAAATTCTTGGTAAATTTCAAACAAACAACAACATGTGCACAGAATAGTTCCTTGAGACAGCAGGCAATTATTTGTAACCGTTTTGCCAAACTATGAGACAGAAAATCCTAAAATCATTATGCAAATGTCGCTATATCATTGTAACAACACCAGTGTCAATTCCCATAGAAAAACAAATAAATGTGTACTCAGCACAATTGAACAATGCATTTTCAGACCTTTAGTCTAATAATTTGGCCACCTCTGTATCTGCAATCAATTTATTACAGCCCCAAACACGGCAACCCGCCACACTAAAGTGTTATGTGTGTAGCCAGCATTAGGGAGAGCCCTAATTTCTCATAACCTTCCTAACTACGGAGGCAAGTACTTGGACTATCAGACAATGTTCACAAGGAAAAAAGTGTAAGGTGCTGGAAAACTTTCAGCACAATACGGGGACATTGTTTTGCTTGGACAGAGTATGGAGGAACCCGGGGAAACCCCACATTCAAGATGGCCACTGTCCGTGCTGGGGTTCAAACCTCCGATCTCCACGCTTGCTGCAGGTCCATATTGCAATCTTGTAGCATGACTCAACGCACATTAGCAAATTATTTTATAAGTCTATGAATTTCCACTCCTGATACGCCCTCAGATCACAAAAAATGGATTACGGAACGCTGTTCTTCCTTGGTGCAAACAGTGAGTGGCACGGCCATCTTTACGTCGCAACATTGCAAGCTGTACTAATCTGATAACGCTGAAACCTACCACAGTCGTGGGCAACGGTACCATCTAGTGGCGGGTGAGCACACAACCATGGAGGAAAGAATAAGAGTAGATGCCCTGATCTCGTTTGAGTGAAGCCAAGCGCTGCGTCCAAAGTGGGCGTAACCTCAACTTGTATTCGATGTTCCGTGACTTGCATATGGTTCTAGGCCTACGAATCGATAAGTGTTCTATTTATTAATTTTTAGGTTCGATTTCTTGAATATCAAAATGTGTAGGAACAATGAGTGAAATGTCGAATTTCGTTGTTCCTTGAATCACTAGGAAAGTCAAGGAGGTTAGATATCTAAGCTCCTTGAACACTATAGCGCTTTCTAGTTGAGAAATGAGGAACTTTGTGTTGGCGGAAACTCCCGAGATTAATTTTGCCATTATGAACACGGCCTACTGAATTCAAATGGGTTCTTTGACATGCCAACATCGTATGACATGCGTATCGTATTTTTGCCGCCTTTCAAAAAAAAATCACTTACCACGGCCAGGAGCGAACCTGCAATCTTGGAGTTAGTACACCGACACACTATCCACTCACCCAACGTGAAAAGCTTATTTGGTGTAAATACCGTGTTTAGTTTGGCATCATTATGATATTTCCCAAGATGTTCCTTCTTTGGTATAACTCGCACCTTCAGACACCTGTATTCAATTTAATCAGTGTTTCAGCGTATTATTACGTTTTCTCGCGTCCTTTTTTTTTTTTACAAAAATAGCCTTGCATAGGTGCTCTCATTTCTATTTAAATTGGCCTTTGAAACGATAACGCAGATTATTTGTGATGTACAGAGTGCATTCTGCATATACAAGAAAAATCTTGACTTGTCATTGCAGTTTTATGTCACTAAAATCCAAGACTAGTTGGAGTGGTTTACGACTTTAAGCATAGGGATAGCCATTTTCTTGCTATCCAAAGTGGGCGTGCCGTTTGGCTTCAGCAGCTTGCGCTAGGCAGCGCAGCGAAGGCATCTCCTTCCGTTCTTTCCTCCATGCACACAACGGCCAAACACAACTGTAAATTCCATGTCCTTAAATTGCCGTAGTTATTTCATAGTGCTTATTTATTGAATTACGGCAATTACGATCACTCCATATTCTTTAGCGTTTCTATTTTGAATATAAAGAAAATATGAACAGACGGACATATAACTACACCTTTTGTAAAATATCCCAACTATGAAACAGTTCTAAATACAGTAGAGTCTAGCAAACTCGGCACTCCGGATTTCTCGACCACCCTGACAGGAGAAACAAGTAGTTCCGTGAAGAACTATACAGCCTATTTTCATATATCCTGCTAATGTTAATTGCCTCTATCAACATACAAAATTTCAGTTTAATTGCTGTAACAGATTCGTAGATATTGAGAACCGTCTAAATATTTCAGATGGTCGCCAGGTTGGATTTTTATTTTTGTACTATTACATTAAGATTATTGTGTACGTGTGGTATTCAAACTTCAATCGCATGATTAGAACACAAGAAGTAAAAACGAGATTTTAAAAGTACGCACACCAGCCATCTTGTGATTATGCAAACAATTGATATAAATTTGATGCCAGTGGATCAACATTTGTATAAGCATTTAACGTGCAACGTTTCACGGCACTCGGATAGTTAATTCGCGAGAAACGTCCATTTAAATATTTATACTTCGCGTCGCCGCCATGTTGGATTTGTGCTCACCTGGTTACTGTAAGTCCTTTAGGTGAACATATGTTCATAGTCTCTATGAACATAAAAAAATTCAGTTTGGTTGCTGTAAAAGATTCATAGATATTGAGAACTGTCTAAATATTTCGGAAGCTCGCCATTTAGGATTGTTATATGTATAGGCCATATAGTTATGTACCATTCAAGGACAATTATTGCCTAGGTTCATTATTCAAACTTTCACATCGATCGCATGATTACGACACAAGTAATAAAAAAAATATTTTAAAATTTCGCACAGCCGCCATCTTGAGGTTATGTTAACAATTGAATTAAATTAGATGGCAGTGCATTACAATCTGCAAAATCATTTGCTGTACCTCATTTCACTGCGCTCAGAGAGTTAAATCACGAGAAAAGTCTATTAAAATATTTCAAATTCGCTTGGTCGCCATGTTCGTTTTGTACTTTACAGGTTTATGAAATATACATAGGCAAACTTGTATCAGTACCCTTTATCACCGTACAAAATTGCAGGGTGATATCTGTAATAGTTTCGGAGATATAGAATATCAGTGAAATATTTCGCACAGCCGCCATTTTGAGGTTATGTAAACAATTGAACTAAATTAGACTCCAGTGCATTACAATGTGTATAATCATTTGCTGTACCAAGTTTCATTATGTTTGGATAGTTAAATCGCGAGAAAAGTCTATTTAAAAGTCTCAATTTCGCTTGACCGCCCTGTTGGTTTTGTAGTCACCAGGTTTTTGAAAGTCTCATAGGTGAACTTCTAGTAGTGCCCTTTATCACCGTACACAATTTCAGGGCGATATCGGTAATAGCTTCGGAGATATTGAATGCTAGTGAAATATTTCGCACAGCCGCCATGTTGGATTGGTGAGACGTAACAAAATTTGAAGGGCACGGTCGAGGTCGCCGGGAATAGTGCTATGAACTTATCGAGTTTCATTGAAATCGCTCCAGCCGTTTAGATTTTATTAGGGGACACACACACACACGCCTCACACACACACACACACACACACACACACACACACACACACACACACACGCACGGACAAAAGGTGATCTCATAAGCCTATTTTTTCAAAATTGAAAATAGGCTAAAAAATCATGATTTTTTTGTGTGTTTCCCCACAGAGCGTTATTATGTTTTCTTTCGTCTTCATCGTCAATGGAATTATCGACAGTTAAATACGACGAGAAACATGTTGAACTAAAGTACATAGTAAGAAGAGTAACGACGACCTGATTAATACAGGTACTGTACAGGTTTCAAAGCGAAAAGCAAAAGAACATTACTTACTTTTTTGCAAAAAAAAGTAAATGAAAATGAAAATCCACAGCCTGCTTCCTGTCTCCGACCGGGTCAGGAATGGAATGAATGAAGCCCCCATCTAGCGGCAAGGATATGAACTGTGCCGACTGCCGAGGCCTGACGCACTCCCCTGGGGCAATGATTAAATGAATGACATATGAAATGAAATGATAGTGGAGAGTGTTGCTGGAATGAAATTTTGACAGGGAAAACCGGAGTACCCGGAGAAAAACCTGTCTGCCTCCGTTTTGTCCAGCACAGATCTCACATGGAGTGACCGGGATTTGAACCACGGACCCAGCGGTGAGAGGCCGGCGTGCTGCCGCCTAAGCCACGGAGGCAAAAAGAAAAGAAAGGAATTGTTTTGTACATATTATAAAAATAATTTGTAGGCCTAGTTCTAAGTTTTCTTTTATAATTTACAGTAATTGTTTTCCTTGATGTTTATGGAGTACAGTAGTACAGTACTGAACTATATATTCAGAAACTGTAATTGTAGTATCTTAATCGTTTTAAAACTTGTGTTTCTGTTAAAAACAAATAAATATACTGCATTGCATTACTTTTAAACCAAAACAGCTTATTTCTTCTTTTTAACACATTTCCCGATAACTCGGTGTTTTCGCGAACTCGGCCATCCTTCGGTCCACATTAGGCCGACTTTGCGAGTAGGAAATTTTATTTTATGGAACTTCAAGCGATGTGAGCACCAATAATTATTTTATTAATGTTAATAATTTTAATTGCAATTGAATTTTTTTAAATGAAAATAATTTTTATTATTTACATGGTGAATGCTGAATAAAAATAATTGATATTAACTTGCAAAAAAGACTGAAACGTACTAGGTATCAAGATAATTTCAGTATTGTTCTCTGATAAGACTCTCGGAGTCCGAATTGAAATATACGACTTTAAGAAAATGAAGTAACCAAAGTCGCTTCAAAACAACAGGAAATTATAATATACGCTCTTCTCAAGCAGAGATATGCAGTGAAACAGACAAAGGAGAAACATATGATGAATTGTGCCAAATTAACCAAAATATGCATACATATGCAAAAATATGATTTTACATGAACTTCCGGGCCTTACTTATGACATTCATCTGGGACGAGCTGAGTATAAATGTGAATTTACGGTGTAAATTACCTGATGCAATTCAGGATAGTTAGTTGTTTTAAGGGGCGGAACAAACAGGTCACTGCCCCTCCCATTCAGGATAATTAATGTTAATTAATTAATTAATTAATGTTGTTGTTGTTTCTTTAGGGGCTTTTCGACATCATGGTCATATAGCCCCGTGTACTTGGGTGTGTGTAGAACGTGTCTTATATCCTGTGTCCCTGTGACTTCTGTACTAGTGCGTGTGTTTTTTATAATTGAGGTAGTATTTGGGTAGACAGTCCCCAACCCGAATTACATTTCTTGGCAGAGCCGGAAACCTAACCCTGGCCTCCGCAGTAACAGTCAAGAATACTAGCCACTACGCAATGAGGCTGAGTGTACACAGATAATGTATTGTAGCCGTTGAGATTAATCCATCGCAGATACGAAATGAGCCACTGATTTCAATAATGTTCGACGAGACAGAATGTGTATGGATATTAAGTCCCTGATAAATACACATGCGCGTCATTAGACTATAATTATACTACTAAATGTAAGCTACTGATTTATTTACCAGCGGATAAAGGTTATAGTAGTGGTTCATTGTGCAAAGTTTCAATGTTATGGAATAAGAGATATAAGAAATGCATTCCCACCATCATGATTGTTTTAAAGCAATTGAATAACATTAAACACAAATACATTTAGCTCCAAACAAAATATTTTTCGCTTTGCCAAGTTTCATTGTGCTTGCATTATTAGATCGCCAAAAGATACAATTTAAATATTTGCAATACACGTGGATGCCAGGTTGTTTTAGTATTTACCAGGGTTTTGCGATACACATATATGAACTTACTATATAGTCGTATATCACCATTTAAAATTTCAGTTCGATTGCTGCAATAGTTCCCGATATATTGCGCAGGGAAGAAATATTTCACGTGACCGCCATTTTGTTATGGTGACTGAAATGAAGATTTGAAAGGCAAGGTTGAGGTACAACGAATTTCAGTAACATTGGTCTAGTCGATCAAAAGTTATTTGGGGGCGGGGAACACGTTCACACATGGAAATAGTGACTGAAGTTCATCTCAGAAAGCTTATATTCCATGTGATGAAAATAGGTTAAAAAGTGACGTTCATTGACCCATGATTCAGCGGACCACGTACCAACTAGTACCAACGGGATAACGTTAAGATCGTGATATACCTAGGTATACACAAGATTGGTGGTGGTGATTGTTGTTTTATGGGGTAGAACAGCGAGGTCATCTACACCTCAATAGGAAATATTATGAGAATTATTGTTGTTTTTAACGGCGGAAGTGCAGGGTCATCTGCCACTAACAAAGAAAGAAAGAAAGAAAGAAAGAAAGAAAGAAAGAAAGAAAGAAATATGGATGATGATAATTGTTGTTCAAGGGGACTAACATCTAGGTTATCGGACACTTATGGTTTGGGTGATTGTGAAAATGTAAGATGATCAAATGAAACCGACAACTAATACTAACTACTGACTTACAAGCTACAAGAGGACACGGGAAAGAAGAAGGAGAAGAATGTAAATATAAGACAGGAGGAAAGGAAATGCTCTCAACCCTCGAAGAATGAGGATTGAGGGACGTGGAAGGAAGTAGAGCCAGGAAAGGCAGAGAGGAAAGGGAAAAAGGAATGGTCCACCACAAAGGCAATGGAAAAAGGGGGAAAACTTGACCCAGCTCAAGAATCCCTTGGGGTTGCCAAATCCTGAACTCACCAGTCGTGAGCCCTTGAGGGTGAAGCACTATCCAGGGTGCACCAAAGGTGGTGGGGCTACATACACACTGCCTCATTTAGGGCCTTCAGCAGAAGGCAGGAGATACCAGGAAAAGAGAAACAAGAGGCCTGATCCCTCAGCGAATGAGGGATCAAGAAAGATGAGAGTAGGACCAATTAAGGCGGGAAAGTGAAATACTTCCTAGGCCTCGGATACCCTAATACCATCGGGGTCGGAAGAGAACAAGAGTTGACCAGGGGAGGCCAAAAGAAAAGGTGACAGTGAGGAGTTCGGCACAAGAAAGTGGAAGCCATGCCGGACTCAGGTGGGGCCCCGGGTCGCCAACCCACGTCCCACTAGTCGTGAGCCCCCGGGGGGAAATAAATAAATACATAAATAAATAAATACCGTACATAAATACATATAAATAAAATAAAGTAAATATATAAATAAATCAGGTAGGGGGTAGCAGCAGACGTATAAAACTAGAGAATCGTGTTCTTTTGAAAACATGTTTACGGTGCGCTTTATCGCGTCAATATCTGCAGGCGTGCACTTTGCTGTGTCGGCGCCGTCAACCCTAGCACCCCGAACAACATATGGGAGCTTGACGCAGAAAGGTCACACACACAGGAGCCTAATGGTAAACTTTGTATCTAAATATGCAATTAAGCGAGGGAATGTACAGTACAAAGGTTACAATAGCCTTATGTATTGAACGGAAGAGTTAAACTCACAGTACCTGTATGTATTGTATGTCTACCCCTTATTATTCCCGTTTTTCCAACGGGGTCGGGGATGAGATGCGTTGGAAGTCTTTGTGGCGATGTTTTTACGGCCGGATGCC
Organism: Meconema thalassinum; assembly: GCA_946902985.2. Taxonomy (NCBI): domain Eukaryota; kingdom Metazoa; phylum Arthropoda; class Insecta; order Orthoptera; family Tettigoniidae; genus Meconema; species Meconema thalassinum. The sequence goes on from OX336391.1 coordinate 225,825,544, forward strand.
CTTCCTGACGCCAACCTCAGGAGAGGAGTTAATGAGAGATGAAATGAATGATGGTGAATGAAACTGGGCAAGGATGTGGAAGGAATCGGCCGTGGCCTGTCAGAAGGTACCGTCCCAGCATTTGACTGGTGTTGAAAATGGGAAACCACGGAAAACCATTTCAAGGACGGCCGACGATGGGGCTCGAACCCACGCGTCTACCGAGTCAGCAGAGAGCTTGGCCCCATGACCTAATGCTGCGCTTTAGCCAGCGTAGCCACTACTGTCGTTTCACAGTACCTGTACAATGTCCAAATTAACAAAATTGATGTTTACCCCTTATTTCACTTTGAATGAAAAAGAGAAAGTGATTTAATGGAAGTGGTCGTGGCCCTTTAGGAGGAACCGTACAACAATTTGAGGGCGTAATGGCGCAACGGTCAGTTGCATTGTCATTGTATCAAATTAGGCGAACTTGCTTCTATTTGCCGAAAAATGTATGGAAGAGACTGATAAAGAGTTTGATACTTCCAATTTTTGACTGTGTGTCTTATTATTTTCCATGATCTGGGAGAGGTCCTCAATTGCAAAGAATGAAAAATGCTGGCGTGCGCTTTGTTCTCAATTTACCAAGAGAGTCTCATAAAATTCCATTTTACTTTCAGATTGGATGGCTAAAGTTACAAAAATAACAACAGTATGCCATGGCTCTGCAGTGATAAATATTTTAAAATTGAAAAAGCCGTCTTGTATTGGCAACACACTAACTTCCAAGCAGTTAGTGCATAACCGTGGGAATACACACACTACACAAATGCTTCAGATACCTCATCATAGAACCAAAACATATAGTCTAAAGGTTCATTCCGTATTTCAGATAGCATTCTCTGGTATAGTCATATATTGCACCAGTTCTCAAGACTTAAGCCTATCATCAGAACGATAAAACACTCCCTTCATGGTAATCTGACAGCTATGCAATAATCACAGTCAATGTGAACATTCAATTGTTTATTAAAAGTGAAACCAAATATGATCCTTCTGTACTTAAGGGGGGGGGGGGGGTCGGTTTATTTGTCGTATGGCATTTAGTGCCGGGAGTGACCGAGGACATGTTCGGCTCACCAGAGGCTGTAGCTGCTTCCAGCGGACACCCATTGATAGGGTGAGCTTTAAGTTCCGTTCAATTTCAAGTAGTTCCAGCTTTCGCCACCAGATATCAATGATACCTAGTGGTGAACGTTGGAACTTTGATAGAGCGTTCCAACGAAATCTAACCTAGAAATTTAGCTTCAGACAAGTTTAGTCTGTGGAAGGATCTTTTACCATGCCAAAAATCTATGACATGGGGCCGCCGGCTTTACTTCCTCTCCGAAGGAAGGCATACTGAAAGATTTGAACGTTCTTAAAAAATCCGACGCCCTTGACTGGGTTTGAACCCGCTATCTTGGCCCCAGCAGTTCCGCATGCTACCAACTACGCCACCGAGGTCGCTTAAGACGGGAGGGGGGGGGGAGGGGTCGGTATAGCTTAACAACTTAAAAGTTACCAATTTTAACCCATGTTTGTTTCCGATTCTGCCATATATAAACTAATGAGACTTTTTACACGAAAACTACCTGATGTGTGGAGTACATGTGCAATTTTAGCCTACTTTTCACATTTTGCAAAAATTAGGAAAAAGTAGACATGAGATCGGCCAAATGTGTGTCTGTCTGTCTGTCTGTCCTTCTGTCTGTCTGTCTGTCTGTCTGGCTGGCTGTGTGTCCCCCCCCCTATCAACTCCTAAACGGCTGCAGCAATCGAAACAAAATTTGGTAGGAGTAAAGATCTATACCTGAATATCTCACGGCCATACTTGAAAATGATGTCAATGCTACCAACTGCTGAAAAATCACAATTGAAATTTGAGCTCCATGTTGGATATCATGGAAGGTGTGAATGGGAGCTATTTCAAAATTGGCACACGTATATATAATAAGATTGCAGTTTAATTTCCAGGAGGCCATACATGGCAGTGTTGCCAAAATGATTATAAGCCTGCTGATAGGTCCACATTTTAAATGCATATTACTTCTACACTATCAATTGGATTTCAACCAAATTTCGTATGTGCTATGTGTACATAAACAGATATGACTGAGCGTATTCTTAAGAGCCACCAGGGCTGCCAACTGTTAATAAATGCTCTCAATTTTTTTAAACAAAAATACCCATATATCAGAAAGTATGCAAGCCGACAGCTTTAAACTATGCACACGTATAGTACCTGACATTCTATATTAATTTGGAGTAACGTATATACGTCAGCTAAGCCTGCTGAGAGGTCTAACTTTAAATACATGTAACTTCTATACTTGGATTTCAACCAAATTTCGTGCGTGCTATGTGTATCATAACAGATATGACTATGGCGATTCTTAAGAGTAACCAGGGCTGCCAACTGTTAATAAATACTGTCTCTGTTTTTGTTACCCTAATATCAATATATCAGAAAGTATGCAAGGCAATAGCTTTAAACTTTGCACACGTATAGTACCTGGCATTCTAGAATACTTTGGAGTAACTAATATAGGCCTACGCCAGTGCTGCCAACATGATTCTAAGCCTGCTGATAGGTCCAATTTTAAAATGCATGTAACTCCTATACTAACTAATGGATTTCATTCAAAATTGACACAACAATAGATCATATTATCTCAGATTATTTCTGACCAATACATGTATGTCATTGTTGCCAACATAATTTTACGCGCGCTGTTAGATCCAATGTTTAACTGCATGTAACGTCCACGCTATCCATTGGACGTCAACCAAATTGTGTATTCTGTACCTTAAGAAATGGAACTAAGAATATATTCTGTCACCAGGGCTGCCAGCTGTAGTTTTCGATTAGGCTACATTATGCCAGGTATACAGTATTTCGAACTGATTAGAAATTTCGATATTACCAACTTAATTTCGTCATTATTCTAGATAGATCCATATAGATTAATTATTGGCATGAATCTTAAATTTTAAGAAAAGTATGCTGTTTAGTTCGTCACGGAACTTCTTGTTAAAACTGATATCAACACAAACATACAAATACAATCTAAAAATGGCAGCTGTTATGTTGTCGGGTGTCACCGTTTATCTGATAAGTCAAACATTTACTAATCTAATGTGTCTATGTTTATTGGAGGTTGCTTTGTACGGAAACAGCTACAATACTGACCTCTTTCAGATCTCTGTTACTAAATGTAGTATTTTTAAACATTTGATAAATCAACATGACATAGGCTTAATTTGCCTATTTTCTTCGTGGAAATATTCCTTTTTTACTAACAAACAGCCTACCACCAAGAATACGAGAGAAACAATTCATTGCAATACATCTTATACTTAAGATGGTACGAGGGAAACGTATTCGAAAACTACAGGTTTGAGAAAATGAACGAAAAAGTTACTTGGCTCCTTACATAGTATGTGCAATGCCTAACGTTTTAAAATGCTAACTCCTAAACTAATGCAGATATTTGTAAAATTCTTTCACCAAAATGAACAAGAGGAGTAGGGTTATATTTTAAACAAGTAGTTCCGTGAATAACTAAAGCCTATTTTCTTACAACCTACGTATGTTAATTGCCACTATCAACATACAAAATTTCAGTTTGATTGCTGTAATAGATTCATAGATAATGAGAACCGACTAAGTATTGCGGATGGACGTCATGCTGGATTTTTATATATGTAGGTCTTGGAGTTATGTACTGTTACATGAATATTATTGTGTACGTGTAGTATTCAAACTTCAAACGTATGATTAGAATATAAGAAGTAAAAACGTGATTTTAAAATTTCGCACAGCTGCCATCTTGTGGTTATGGAAACAATTGAAATAAATTAGACTAGCGGACCCGTGCGAGAAATCTCGCATGTTCATAAACCACACTTTCCCCAACCACAATCCCTGACCCTGTGGCTCTGTCTGCCCGGGAGGAAAGGTGTAACACCAACCTACCCGGGATGAGGGGCCGCGGGCCATGGGACCACCAAAATCACAAACAAAAAATAACTATACCACACAACTGAGGCTTATTATTATTATTTTCTCTTAAACCTACTTCAGGACTATTCATTTCACCTTCTATAAAACCAAACCTAACTAGAGGTCTTTCACTCTTCCTTAAACACCTAAATTCAGTCTTATAAAAATTGCACCCATTATTATTATTATTAACCACGCAGAAGCGACCGCTGTCAGGCCATGACAGAGCGAACAGAGTGTTTTTAACAACAACCAATGCCGCTGCGGGTCGGACGGTCAATAGCCTTGCCGCTGACCCAAGTTCGAACCCGCAGCTCTTCAGGCATAACAACAGATTTTAGTGCTCTCAACTCCGAACGATAAAAATTATAATCAAATTAAAACAATTCACTGGACTACCAACTCCTAAGGACTAAATTCTCCCTTTAAGGCATTATCCAGTAATGTCATAAGGGATTCAATATATAAATCACATAGAAATGAAAAATCCAACCTAAAATTATTACCTTTAAATAATGGAGTGAAAGGAGCCCATTAGGGCACCAGACTCCAAGCATTTTTCTATCGCAATAGGGATAAACCGACAGAAAGAGAGTACTACGTTTTGCAAATTGAACTCTTCTTACAAAAATTGATATTTAAGATATTAGAATGCAATTTGTCACTGATAATGTCATTTGTGTGCTGAGTGCTGTAACACTCATGGTTATTCGATATTTATGAAATTATACGATTTGAGTACTCATTCCTTTGATTTACTCTTTCTGAAATCCATGCAAAATGAGAAAGGAAAGACCTCATATGTTAAAATGACATGAAATGGGCGTCACAGCGGTCAAAATGTGAAGTGGACAGCAATTATGGAGCGTATTTTCTTACATTAACAGTATCTGCAAATCGCACACTTCGTACATTTTTTAAAGTAATTTTTTAAAGAAATTATTGATATTAATGGAATTAGAGTGCAATTCGTCACTGCTAATGTCTATTCTCTTTCTTTTGAATGCTCATTTTCACGATCGGTTGCTTGTGAGCGCCGCAGGAGGGATCTATACTACTGAAATAATATATATGATGATGCTAGTGGATTAACATTTGTATAAGGATTTACTGTACCAAGTGTCACTGCACTCGGATGGTTAAATTGCGAGAAACGTCCATGTGAATATTTATACTTCGCGTTGCTGCCATGTTGGATTTATTATCACCAGGTTATTTCAAGTCCTATGTGAACTTAAGTACATAGCCCCCATGAACATAAAAAATTCAGTTTGATTGCTGTAATAGATTCGTAGATATTGAGATTCGTCTAAATATTTCCGATGGTCGCCATGTCGGATTGATAGGCCATAGAGTCATGTGCCATTAAAGGAAGATTATTGCGCAGGTTCTTGATTCAAACTTTCACTTCGATCGCATGATTACGACACAAGAAATAAAAACTTAATTTTAAATTTCACACAGCCGCCATCTTGAGGTTATGTAAAGAATTGAACTAAATTAAATACCAGTGCATTACAAAGTGTATAAACATTTGCTGTACCAAGTTTCATTGCGTTTGGATGATTAAATCGCGAGAAAAGTATATTTAAAACTTTCAACTTCGCTTGGCTGCCATGTTCGTTTGGAGTTAACTGTTTTTTGAAAGTCTCATAGGTGAACTTTTAACAGTACCCTTTATCTCCGTACAAAATGTCAGGGTGATACCGGTAATAGTTTCAGAGATATAGAATGCCGGTGAAATATTTCGCACAGCCGCCATTTTGAGGTTATGTAAACAATTGATCGAAGTTAGATGTCGGTGCATTACAATGTGTACAAACATATACTGTACCAAGTTTCATTGCGTTTGGTTGGTTAAATCGCGAGAAACATCTATTTAAATGTCGTAAATTCGCTTGGCCGCCATGTTGGTTTTGTAGTTATCAGTTTTTCAAAAGTCACATACGTGAACTTCTAGTAGTTTCGTTTATCTCCGTACAAAATTACATGGTGATATCGGTAATAGTTTCGGAGATATTGAATGGAGGTGAAATATTTCGCACAGCCGCCATGCTGGATTGGTGAGACGTACAAAATTTGAAGGGCACGGTCGGGGTCGTCCGGTATAGTGCTATGAATTTACCTAGTTTCATTGAAATCGCTCCAGCCGTTTAGAAGTTATTAGGGGGAGGGCACACACACACACGCACACGAACCACACACACACACACACGCGTACACAGACAGACACACGGACAAAAGGTGATCTCATAAACCTATTTTTTCATAAATGAAAATAGGCTAAAAATAGGGAAAACGGTACGTTTCAAGGAGTCAAATAACGTCTTACTCAAAATTTCATAAATAACTAAGAATATATAAGCTATAAGATAGTAGGCTAGTAAGGATTCATCTTACAGTAGTAATGTTATTTGTTGTACGTTTCTTAACTACTGTGGCTTTTACTGTTGAGACGCCAGGGTGCCGGAATTTAGCCCCGAAGGGGATCCTTAACGTGCCAGTAAATCTACTGACACGGCTCCCTTACATTTGCGCACCCTCAAATGCCAGCTGACTACGCCAGGATTTGATCTCGCAACCTTAGGAACAGCAGGCGAGAACGCTACCTCTAAGCCACGCAGGCAGCCATCTTACAGTAGAATAAATTCAGACTATCAAGAAGTAATAATAACTACCTGTTTCAAGAACATAACTTTACTGTTAACTGAATGTTTAGGTTAAGTTTTCTTTCTCTTATTTCATTTAACCGTCCTCTGAATAAAGAGAGCTGCCTAAGGAGCTTTGTAGCCTCAGTGGGCCTGCTCAAGAGCAAAAATGAATGCAAATTCAAAATGGACCGGGTTTGCTTCTCGGGCAAAGCATATACAATTTCCGAAGCAAAATGCCACGTACTGTGGATAACCTCAGGGCAAAGACACCCAGGATGGCCACTGTCACAACAGGGATTACAATCTCACTACAGCTCTCTCGTGCAGCCCTAGTACAGGCCTTAACGAGCAAGGTTATGCTGCAGGGTATAGGTCCCTCACTTTCCTCGTTTACGAGTGGCGATTCAAACGTAAGGCAGTAGCACGCACCCACAATAACCATTGTTGGCTACCGACTAATAGCTGATGGTTCTTGACCAATAGCATGCTTGCTCTATTTCTCCACCTGGACCCCAAAGTTCGGTCCTGGCTGCCAGCTCGCTTGTTAGGTCTCCAATGTTGCACAGTTTCACGCAGTTTTGTCCAGACTCGCTGCTTACTTTCAATGGCTACAATGTGGGGTTGACAACGGAGTGCCTCGAGTTGGGAAAGCCCTAACTCCACGCAGACATGGAATATATACATGGACACACAGCTCAGTTTCAAAAGCGAGCCGGTCAATGATGATGATAATAAGAGATCTATATTTATACCTAGTGCTCTTTTTTCTAAAAAAAAAAAAAAAATGTAGACTGCCCTCAGTTGTAGTCGACAAAACATCACGCTATTGCAATTTTCTGTACTTTGCAAAGTCCGGTCATTGTTTGTGTTCGAATCATTAACTTTCAGTTTATTCGATGGCTGGGTGGATGTTAAATAGTTCGTTATCTTCTTCATTCTTCAAAACTAACCACACGCACAAAATAACAACCTACCCCGCCTTCAAATACTAGCCTGCGTGCTTATAAGAACGGAGTGCCGAGTTGCCGACCAAAAGAAACTGATTCGATAGATCGATTTAAATTGAGGATTATTCAAAATCTCCTCCAGCTGTTGTGAACAGCGCGTTGACGCCAGCTAATCGTTGAACTTTCAAGTCTGAAGTTATATTTGCCGGACTAGATACAAATGTACCAATATTTTTTCGTAAACAATTTTCAAATGTTTAAGGGGTTCGCGCACCCCCGCGTTCCCCCTGAAAAATAGCACTGTTTATACCAGAAATTAACAGATACTCTCATTACACATTTAATTAGGCAGATAACTATAGGTCGGTTATGATTTGGACTGACCACAAGAAGGATTGAAAAATACTTGCTAAGGTTGTGTTGAATTATAAAGGAAAGGAGGTGGGGGAAGGAGCCAACATTCTGCATTGTGGCTTTGTAAGCGGGCCCAACCTCGCAATGGAACAATGCACGTCGAGTACTGTGTACTTAACCCCGAGAGCAATTCCATCCATTACCCTGTTCCTGTCAACTGCATGGGAACTAATGGAGTATTGCACATTGCGCTGCACTCCTCACATTGAAGATTTGGTTGGTTACCAATGAAAATATATTTAAAAAAACTATTTTCTGTGTTGACTTATACAGTACATACTTCTTAAAGTTGATACGTCCACCAATACAATTCATGAATCATATTATATTGAATTATAGTACATTTTTCGACCCTTCGATGGCGTCAACTTCAGCTTATATGTAAGGCAAAATTGATAAATAAATAAATAAATAAGTAAATAATAATTTTTAGATTTATGACATGTACAAGAACCTTCTACTAACTGCAATTGTGAGATGCTAAATGTGTACGTTCGATTTGATTAACGCTATATTAGTCCCAACGTTCACCGCCAGGTGCTGGTTGCGATGGCATATAGTAGCCAAGGCCGCAGCTAGGTGTCGTGGACGGCAGCATTTGGTAGCGAAAGGAGGAACTACTTGAAAATTGATCGTATGCAGCATTTACCTGAATTATAGATAACACACACTAATACAGCCATCACAATTAACACCGGTTATCAGACAGATTCTACACACACCCAAAGTACATGGGGCTACATGACCGCGTTGTCGCAACCACTAAACTGAGGAACCAACCAACCGAGATATTTATCACAAAACAACACGCATTTTAAAAAGTCAATGGGGGAAAACTAATAAAATTATCTAACTAATATTATCAATTCGCAACAAGTCACACGATGTACAATTTAAAATTTTTGAAGATTTTTTCCATATTGATAAACTTAATGCACTTTATTTTGAAAATAATTGAAGATATTCTCATTTTTAAAAAGCGTGTTATTTTGTTACAAATATATTATGTAATCTAATTGGACACAATTTGTACTGATAGACTGGAAAGCTTACTTTAATAAAATAATAAGCTGAACCTTTCATGTTTCTTCATTTTCTCATAATTTGTTCCACATTTAGGTATTAGAAAGTAATTTTTGAAAGCCATTGTCTAGAGCGTGACACTCTATGGAAGTGAAACTTTGACTGTTGGTGCAGCAGAAAAGAGGAGAAGCATTTCAAATGTGGTGTTACAGGAGAATTATAAAGATCAGATTGGTAGATAGATTAACAAATAAAGATGTATTAAGACGAGTGGCAGAGAAGGGATGTTTCTGGTGACTGCTAAAGAAGAGAAGAATAATTAATTAAGGTGATTGGTTTTAGGTCCCTTTTAGCAAATATGGCTTTTAGAGACGCCAGGGTGCCGGAATTTTCCCCAAAGGGGATCTTTAACGTGCCAGTAAATCTACTGACACGGCTACCTCGCATTTGCGCACCCTCAAATGCCAGCTTACTGCGCCAGGATACGAACCTGCAACCTTGGGCCCATCAAGCGAGAACGTTACCGCTGAGCCACGCAGCAAGTCAAGAAGAGAAGAGGTAGGTTGGTAGGACACATGCTAAAACACCCAGAAATAGCAAATTTAGTTATGGAAGGAAGTGGCTAGGACAAGAACTGTAGGGGTAGACCAAGGTTACTATGTTAAGCAGATTAACTTGGAAGTATGGTGTGGTAGCTATGTAGAGATGGAACGATCAGCTTACGACAGGGAGTAATGGAAGGCTGCATCAAACCAGTCAAAAGACTTAAGACTCAAACAACAACAATCCCCATAAAGGTCCCAACTAATAGAAAGAGCACAGAACGTCTGCACACTGGAGATGAATAATTCTCGTTAGTGTAAATCACACTGGTAAAATTTATATGGAGGTAATTTTGTTGTTAACTCATTTGAGGGGCTTGGGACATCTATGTCATCAGTCCCATGTAGTTGGATGTATGTTAAACTTTTCTGATAACCTTTATTTCTGTGATGACTCTGTTAGTGTGTGTAAAACTGTAGATGCTCCGGGACTTAAAGTAAGGTTTTGTGGAGGGAGTATGAAAGAGACAGGGGGATACCTCAATCAAGAAAGCTACTGTCAACGCGTAGATTTGAACCTGTGATCTCCGGACTTGCTGCAGCTGCCCTCGCGGTCGTGGTGCACGATTTAACGCGCACGGTTACGCCACGTGGTATATCCGTTATTACAAAAATTAAACACACAGCCATGAACACTGAGCTGATGGCCGTATTATGTTCCAAGCCTCTAATATGAATTATATAAAACAGAAACAACTAACAAATCATTTAATAGCAAATTTGAAAGTACCGATTAACATATTATTTATAAATTTCAAATAGATAAAACATGTAAACAGAGCTAACCCGACCATTTCTTTGACTTAGTTAAGTCAAGCTTCTGTCTTTCATTTCCCCTCGATGGACCAATTATTTCTTTCTGACCCCAACCAATGGATTATTTTGAAAGTTTACCGCTACAAGTTGTGAACCCTGGTCGCAGAAGAGTGCAATTAATACGTGAGCTGCTTTCCGTACTACTGACAACTCACGAATCAATTGGGCATGCCTGAGGATCATCGACTGTCTTCTGTACGCCTGCGCAACCGGGGCTGACCGGGCAAAAAGTTGCGTAAACTGCACGACCAAATTCAATAAATCATTTATTTATACCGCATTACGGATTTATAATCTGTACAAGTTGTATACGAGTATCTATGAAAATTCGCATCGATCAGTTTTTGCCAACTCTCTACAGGCCATGGAGGCCCTAGGAGTAGTGGAAGGTAGAGGCTTCCACTTTTTGTGACATAGGCACTAGATGGGATGGAGTTGTCAGCTCCACGCCCGGCCGTCTTTGCTCCCAGGAATTACCCTGGTACTCATTTCTGGTGTAGGCTGAGTGAACCCCAGGGCCATTTGCGTATCCGAAAGTGGTAGTGTTGTTTCTAAAATCCACCACCTGGGTGGGGATCGAACCCACTCCCTTTCAGTTAGAAGCTCAGTGCCTCTACCGACTGCACCACGCAGTACTCAAACAAAAAACACCTTGCCAGTGCATTAATGGTGGGATATAAGTGACAGTTAACGATGATTACGAGATCGTGGCAAGTACATCATTATAGTGTATTTCAGTTTGTAAAATTAACAAATGATAGTTGATCATGCTGTATTTTTATGTAAGTGAGCGGATTATATACATCCAATGGGACTTTTTAGTCCTACTTGGGCGTAATCTTTAAATAAACAATCAATCAATCAATCAATCAATCAATCTTTGTGTGACAATAAGCAGTATCACTCACTGCCAGTGAGCTCGGGAATAGGCGACCCTAATAAGAGATTTTTTATTGAATCCTTTTTCTCGAGACTCTTTGAGACGGGCCCTCTCCTCATTCCTTTCCTTACTGCCTTTCATGGCTGAGCTTCCTTCCAAGTCCCTCCTCCAATTCTTCCAGGGCTCAGAGTATTTCCTTACTCAATCTTATATTTCTTCTTTTAATAATAGTAGTAGTAGTAGTAGTAATACAAGGAAAGACACTAGTGCTTTTGAAATCATCGATAAGTCGTCGTGCGACTAAGCAACGAAAGCACTTCTCTGGATGATTTTAAAAGTATGAGTTCCATTAAAAGTGACTATTTGACGAATAAACTGGAATACCATGGATGGTTAATGCAGTTCTTTAAATTCTCGCTGGTAACTTATTAGCCTACTTTCGATTTTTGCAAAAAATGAAAGTAGACTTATGAGATCTACACAGGACCAAAAATTGTGTGTCTGTCTGTGTGTGTGTGTGTGTGTGAGTGTGTGTGTACTCTGAATGTCTGTCCCTCCCTTATCAATTCGAACACGGTGTAACCGAATTGAACGAAATTCGGTACAGAGGTAGAACTAGAAAAGGGCACATCAGTGTCATGTTTAATATCGCCGCCATCTTGACGGAAACGTAATGGCGGCAAATGTTCAAAGCTTAAATTAAATTACGACTAAACTAATCATCCGATCTCTACCAAATATTGCAACAACATATATTCATTTGGCGAGTGTCTTTTGACTAAACTAAAAGGTCATCAGACCAATTGTTTGCAGATGGCGGCCATGTATGTGTGCAAATCGATTCCTCCTATCAATTCAAATACGATGGAACCGAATTGAACGAAATTTGGTACAAAGGTAGCACTAGCAAAGGGCACTCCAGTGTCATGTATTATATCGCCGCCATCTTGACGAAAACGTAATGGCAGCCACCCAAATGTTAACAGCTTGAATCAAATTACGTCCAACCTAATCATCTGATCTCTTCGAAATTTTGCAACATTATACCTTAATGTATAAAGAATCGTCTGGTCAAACTACAAGGTTATGAGCCCAATAATTTCCTGATGACAGCCATGTATGTGTGCAAATCGATTCCCCCTATCTTTTCAAACACGGTGAAACCGAATTGAACGAAATTTGGTACAGAGGTAGCAGCAGCAAAGGGCACCTCATGGTCAAGTTTTATATCGCCGCCATCTTGACGGAAACGAAATGGTGGCCACCCAAATTGTAAAAAGCTTAAATCAAATTACGACCAACCTAATCATCTGATCTCTACCAAATTTTGCAACATCATACCTTTGTGTGAGAAGCGTTCTTTGACCAAGCTACAAGTTCATCAATCCAAAAGTTTGCATATGCGGCCATGTATGTGTGCTAATCGATTCATCCTATCAATTCAAACACGGTAAAACCGAATTGAACAAAATTTGGTACAGAGGTAGCAATAGTGAAGGGCATCTCAGCGTCATGTTTTATATTGCCGCCATCTTGACGGAAACGGAATGGCGCCAACCAAATTTTAAAAGCTTAAATCAAATTACGACCAACCTAATCATTTGATCTCTACCATATTTTGCAACAACATATCTTTTCGTGGAAAGCGTCTTTTGACTGAACTACAAGGTCATTAGTCCAATAGTTTGCAGATAGCAGCCATGTACTGTATGTGTGCAAATCGATTCCTCATATCAATTCAAACACGATGAAACCGAATTAAATGACATTTTTTTTACAGAGGTAGCACTAGCAAAGGGCACATCATATTCATGTTTAATGTCCGTATAGCACGTTGTATTTCAACAAGCTACTACAGCCAACATTCAATTATACTCCTTGAAAAGGACAAAGAGTTATAACAATACCCATGCATTTAGGTGAAAGTAGGCTATATGTTCTTTACTGAACATCTCTGTTACCGTGTTTTCAATTTAGAAACATACGATCTACGTTGCTGTTTTTTTAAACAAAATAACGACGAAATGCGTTGCTTGCTCAATCTTATTAAACCGCGAGGGATCGCGCTCGGTCATTTACACCGTGCCTATACTGATTTCATTGTTTAGAAATTGTATCACGCTATAAAATCTCTCCCTTTCAGTACCTTTGTAGGCACTATCCCTCTTTTACACGTTGTTGGTCCAAATCGAAGGAGTGACATTTGAGTGGAATAGTCATCATAATCATTATAATCATTATCATAATAGAGGACAATAATCCGGATGTTCTCAAAACAAGAATTATCAAAATCAGTAATCGTCTAGGCTATGCCCAATTCCGGCTGAGATTCAGAAATTTAAGCAAGACCTCGGCAGTTGGAACTCTGGTTCGAACTTTATTTAGACCGTTGTTGCACGCAGATTCAGTATATAATCCATTAACAAAATGACACAACACCATAAAAGTCAACGGCATCGTAAACTTTAATGGTAAATCGTTGGGAATACTGTAAACACTAAAATGTCACACTTTGCAGGGGTTCGCCTGGCTCGTGCCTCAGGTTAATTTTAGATGCTAGTCCTCGGGAGCTTCATACTGCGACAATTGAGGCGTTTAATCGATTGGTCAGTTTGTCGAATAATAATGGATTTTTAAATCGATTAATCGTTTTACTTCGCTCCATTCACTACTCTTTCACGGAAGCAAAATATACATTTAACTAATTAAAATATATTCCGTAGCTTAGGCGACAGCACGCCGGCCTCTCACCGCTGAGTTCGTGGTTCAAATCCCAGTCACTACATGTGAGATCTGTGCTGGGCTAAACGGAGGCAGACAGGTTTTTCTCCGGGTACTCCGGGTTTCCATGTCAAAAATGTCATTCCAGCAACACTCTCCACTATAATTTAATTTCATCTGTCATTCATTTAATCATTGCCTCAGAGGAGTGCGATAGGCTTCGGCAGCCGGCACAGTTCCTATCCTCGCCGCTAGATGGGAGCTTCATTCATTCCATTCCTGACCCGTTCGGACGACTGGAAGCAGGTTGGGAATTGTCATACTCATTGTGAAAACTAGGCTAAAACAAAGCAAAACAAAAATGTTCCTGTCGTAAATTATAAATTCAAAATCTTTCCTGGAAACTCTTCGTTTTCTTCTCTCTCATCCCAATTTGATAGATGTTTGTCCTTCCACTGTCACTGTGGTGTTTGTACACAACACCCAAAACAATTGAACTAAGAGTACTATATTGATGTGCAATTGCAACGATAGTGCATGTATATATTTATTGTGTTTAAGGGTAATATAAAATCATATGTTCATTTTCATCCATTCTTGTAATTAGACGTCGACCCGAGATTTCAAACCGTAAGTTTACAACCCCTCCCCCAATAAATATATTTCTTGAGCTCACTTGTGGAACTAACAACTGACAATAGATACCGCTCGACCCGTCATAAACAGCTTATGAAGAGGCCGGAAGAGTGGAAAGGGAGTCCCAACCAAGACCCTCGGTAGCCAGCAAGCTAATTCTAAAAGATGTCAGAACAATGGACCCTACAGCTTTTTAGAATAAATTGTTTTACGACGAGAAAACTGCAACCTTGTGATTTTTAAGGAAGATACCGCTACATGACACCAATATGGAAGTGTGTCATTGGGGGAGAGACCTTCACCCCAATATAGCCACTTGGTGCATTATAAAGGACTTACTTCAGCCAATAAGGAAGGAGCGTCACTTTCTGTAGACAATACTTTGATATTGCAATTGGCCGATCCCCTACTGCTGGTGGGAGATATAATTGCCATATATAAACCGGGACAGAGCTGTATGGACAGGAAGAATATTATTATGTTTTCACTTGAAAGCATTCCAAATTCTAAACTTGGACCTCACTTGTTGAGATTCAACTACCAAAGTTCATAAAGTTCAACTAGTAAACTCAGTGGTGATCTAGCTAGGATATTTCCAGCATTGCGCTGAATATCGAAGACGAGTGAAACCATTCCATTCACTCAGCTAGGCGACAGCATCTGTGCAATTAGTGTGCAGATAGCTTTATCAGGGAGGATTGGTACTTCGAACCATGGAACACCACGCAAGATGTCTACTTCAGGAACGAGATACCTCCGCCAACATCGCCCATGAAGATCTTCAACCCGGTGAGCTCATGCATATTTGTCAATTGCAAGTCGGACGTAAATACTATTAACTTCAATAATATAAAGAAATAACTTCCCCTTTTTATTTTATCCGTTTGGAAGGTCGCAAGACGTCATTCATTTCATCCTGTTTGTTAATAAATTATTTTTAACTTATATGACTTTCAGTCAATATTTACTCAATGCTAGACTTCCCAGAGGTCAAGATAATAGAATAAGGTGTTTTACAGCTAGCCTCTGCTGCCCCTCCCCCGAAAGTAAATAATCTCAATTTAATAAACATAAATTTATCTCACAACCGTCTGTTGGAGATTGGCGCCCTATTAACCGAGCTATTTACTGCACTCGTTTTATATCACGAGCTATGAAACGTTACAACATGTCACCCAAGCATGGGCCAAGCTGTGCACTAGCCGCGAAACGTTACATCACTGACTGATTTGTTTATTGTTAACAATAACAAGGAAGGACACTTCATATATTTAGGCAAAAAGTAACTTCTATACATTTCTATATAACCTTCCGAAAATAAGCGTAGCTCAACTTAAGCGATGACCTCTCATTTAAACTTCTCTTCTCTTCTCGTGTCCACTAATCAATTAATCGATTTTTTTGGTTATCCGATTAATCTACTATTCGGTTAGTAGATTAGTCGAATGGACGGTCAGTGGATTACTCGATTAATGGTTTTCGATTCATTTCAAATTATTTGTTTAACGTTCAGTCAAAATATCTGCCTTACCAGTGGCTTGGCAGAATATATAAAGAAGATGCGGGATCAAGAAAAGTGACTGTTATACCCATTGTCCTCTCAGCAACAGATGTTGTACCAACTTCCCAATAATACAGTGACATATGTTAAAAAATCTGTCATTCTTAACACTCGCTCAATAGTTCGAAAGTTGTTAAGCCTCCCCACAACATAAAGTATCAGTAGAATGCCGTTTCTGATCGTTTTTCGCCTTCTGTAAAAATAAGCGCGTATACAAGGGGTAATAATAATAATAATAATAATAATAATAATAATAATAATAATAATAATAATAATAATAATAATAATAATAATGAAGAGAACCATTTTACAGTCAAGTGCCTCGCTTTTGCGGACGATATTGCCATTATCCCAAACACCAGACATGAAGCCATACACGCAGCGGAAAAATTAGACTACATGAAATTGCGCCAAGAACCGAACTACACATTTTTTATGAAAAAAAAAAGACACTATATGGAAAGACGGCCAGAAAATATCTCACCTTTAATCAAACAATACGGTAAATAAACACAAGTCCCCCATTTTAAATACCTTGGTGAAATCATACAGTCCTCAAGACTAAACCGAATCGCCAATGAACAAAGAATCAACAAACTACGGAAGGTCTACAAGCTAACGTTGGCTCACCACAACAAGAAATGCATCTCGCTAGACGCAACATTAAGGCACTATACAACGGTGATTCTTCCGGAAGCAACTTGCGCAGCCGAAACAATGGTGATCGACGGTCATTCCAAAATTAAGGATATAGAGAAACAGGAAAGAAAAATTCGCAGAAATATTTAAGGGGCAGTTAATAATACGGTATTTGGATGAAGAGACCTCAAAACGAACTCTATCAAAAGATCCACACGATAACGGACCTAATCAGAAAACGCCGAGCACAGTTTTATACACACATTTAGAGGATGGAAAACTTCAGAACGCCAAAGAAATTGCTCAACATTATAACACAGAGTAAGTGTGGCACGGAGTGGCTGACAGAGGTCCAGAGGGACCTACAAAAGGTACACATAAAAAATCTTGAGGACCGCACCGAGTGCAGGAATAAAATCAAAAATATTAAGTTTGAGCATAGACCATCACGACAGCCAGGAAGAAAATGGACAGCTGAGCGGAAGAAGGAGCATTCTGAGAGGATGAAGAGGTTTTGGGAAGAGAAGTGGGTAAACGCCAGAAGATGAAATCATGTATTCAAGTTCAATCGCTGAACTAAAGGGGAACAATCGATTAAATAAATAATAATAATACAATATACATTCGCTGCAATTAACGATACCGGTATGCAAATAAAAGTTTATGTATTTCTAACACAACTGGGGCACTTCTATATTTTTAGTCTATTTTCACTTTATGAAAAAAAAAAACAACATAAGCTTATGAGATCACCTTTTGTCCGCGCGTGTGTGTGTGTGTGTCCCCTCTAATAACTTCTAAACGGCTGGAGGGATTACAATGAAACTCGGTACAATCATAGCACTATTCTGGCCAACCCCGACCGTGCCCTTCAAATGTTATTGTGTCTCACCAATCCAACATGGCGGCAGTGCGAAATATTTCACCAGCATTCAGTATCTCCGAAACTATTACGGATATCGTCCTGTAATTGTGTACGGTGATAAAAGGCACTACTAGAAGTTTACCTATGTGACTTTCAAAAACATGGTGACCACAAAATCAACATGGCGGCCAAGCGAAGTTCAGACATTTAAATAGACTTATCTCGCGATTGAGCTATCCAAACGTAATGAAACTTGGTACAGCAAATGTTTATACACATTGTAATGCACTGGAGTCTAATTTAGTTCAATTGATTACATAACCTAAAAATGGCGGCTGTGCGAAATATTTCACTGACATTCTATATCTCCGAAACTATTACAGATATCACCCTGAAATATTGTACGGTGATAAAGGGTAATGATACAAGTTTATCTATGTATCTTTAATAAACCTGTAAAGTACAAAACGAACATGGTGGCCAAGCGAAGTTGAAATATTTTAATAGACTTTTGTCGTGATTTAACTCTCTGAGCGCAGTGAAATGTGGTACAGTAAATGATTTTACATATTGTAATGCACTGGCATCTAATTTAGTTCAATTGTTTACATAACCTCAAGATGGCGGCTGTGCGAAATTTTAAAATTAAGTTTTTATTTCTTGTGTCGTAATCATGTGATCAAAGTGAATGTTTGAATAATGAACCTAGGCAATAATTGTCCTTGAATGGTACATAACTCTATGGCCTATACATATAACAATCCAAAATGGCGAGCATCCGAAATATTTAGACGGTTCTCAATATCTATGAATATTTTACAGCAATCAAACTGAAACATTTTATGTTCATAGAGGCTATGAACATATGTTCACCTATAGGACTTTCAGTAACCTGGTGAGCACAAATCCAACATGGCGGTGACGCGAAGTATAAATATTTAAATGGACGTTTCTCGCGAATTAACCATCTATCGGTGTGCAGTGAAACGCTGCACGTTAAATGCTTATACAAATGTTAATCCACTGGCATCTAATTTATTTCAATTGTTTGCATTATCACAAGATGGCAGCTGTGCGAAATTTTAAAATCTTGTTTTTACTTCTTCTGTTCTAATCATGCGATTGGAGTTTGAATACCACACGTACACAATAATCTTAATGTAATAGTACAAAAATAAAAATCCAACATGGCGACCATCTGAAATATTTAGACGGTTCTCAATATCTACGAATCTATCACAACCTTCAAACTGAAATTTTGTATGTTGATAGAGGCAATTAACATGAGTAGGATATATGAAAATAGGCTGTATAGTTCTTCACAGAACTACTTGTTTGAGTTAAAATGTGGCCCTCGAGAAGGGCGATATTGTACAGTGGTCGCCGGTAATAAATTTGCAGTGTTGCACAACGACTAGAATAATTCAAGAAAACCGTAATTATATTTTTAGTAATAAAAGCTGGACGTTTCCTTGTATATTTAGGCATATGGGAATACATAATTTTGTTCTTTAATAATTCAGGAAATCTTCTAGTAAGTTCCCATGAACTGTCTGAGAAAGCGAAGCGCGCCAACTGTCTGGAGCGCTCGTCCATTTGGTCGTTGCCAGGCCTGAGCACCGACCGGATCTCAATAGTGAAGGGTATGGCAGAGATGCTAGACCGGGTAAGTCCTATCCCAACAGATAACTCGACTGGTCGGTGCCCGCTGATTGCAACAAGGGAGCCGAGGCGCTACGGAGACATCCGAGATGCTCCGTCAGCTGCCGATGTCTTGCAAAGTAGGCTAATTTGCGCGTACTTGCGACATTCACGGTTCTTTCTCGCACTCGTATACAACTTACGTTGTTTTGTTCTCGTGAAGGTTTTCATGTAGACTAACTTATAATCCACTTAATCCGATGACAATGCGATGTTCTCTGAAATGCGGCATTCGTGTACATCGGTTTTACCGCGTAATTGAATACTGTTTTCTCTGATATCAAGCAGGGGCGGCTCCGCCTTATGTACTGAAGTGCTACAGCACATTATTTTATTTGAATATTAATTTCTTTAATAATAGTATCTACAATCAAATACAGTGCATTAAAAAGATGTCAGTAAAATGATTGGAAATAATTCAACTTCCCTCACAACGCGGTATCTAGTCGTGCGCTCCACTCCACGTCCAGCCCAGCGGGAAATTCAACGTTTATTGCCAGCCAACATGAACTCTGCGTTTTGCGCATGCGTACCCACTTTTTCCGTTGTGCTGTTGGGACAACAGCCAATAGCAAAGGCCAAGACATCACAGCGATTCTTCGTTCGAGCACACAGTGGCAGCACCGGTCACACGAAATGAGAACGTAGCAGGTGGCTCCTTCTAGATTCTGCGGTAGCATTTTAGAGGGAATCGCTCAAAGCAAACGGTGAATGCCCTCAGATAAACAAAACCCACAAACCCAGAGTATAAAGCAACGTAGATCTAAAATAGAGGAAGCCATCAGCTGTTCCCGACAGATGGTCTTTTAATACTCCCAACTTACCTATCCTCAGGGCCGGATTTAAGAGTATGCCACTTATAGGTTAAAGTCTATTTGCCGCCCCCTCAATAGTTCATGTTTGCTTAATACATTTATTTTATACAACAAAAGGATAGAATTCATTGGCGTTTTCATCTTTTTTAAACATAAAGTTCATTTAGTTTAGATAAAACTTCAAATTTAATGGCTTACATGATAAATGTTATAATGAAATTACTTCTTTTTTACTTCTTTTAAGATTCGTTAAGAAATTAAATGAATTTCGAACTTAATTAATTTGTTCTTGGAGATCAGTGATCACTATTTTACACATATTTGTATATTTTAATGCTAATGACTATCTTTTGCGTAATTGAAGATCTGTGTTCAATTTGAATTAAGTTGTCCTACACGGTGAAATGAAATTACACAAAATGTAGTTAATTACTGGTTTATTTGGTGAAAAATATGTAAACTTCTCTAAAACAACTCACCCCACGTTATCTTCGTGTTCAAATTTGCATAGCTTTCTTACGAGATTTCTTAATGGCAAACTCGTTAATAATGTCCTCATATAAAAGTGTTTTTGTTGTATTTGCCTCAATACAAAGTAATGAAAGTGAGTTTAACCGTATTTTAGAAATAGGTACTAGTTCACAGATAGTTCTTAACTCTTCTAAGGCAGGAAGAACTGTATAAGGACTAAAACATATTTTTAAGTAACTTCTATTCTTAAAATCGTACGGAAAATATTAACGTCTGAAATACTTCATTTTAGCTTTTGAATGAATTGCCAAACTGCCGCCCCTGAAAATTTGCCGCTCTGGGCTGCAGCCTACTTAGCCTATTTAGAAATACGGCCCTGCCTATCCTCTAGCCACATTTTGTAAATCGATGAACTATAGTTTGTTCAGCATGGAAAACTCAGTGAAGAGCGTCTTGAGTGTTACTGAGGGAGTGTTTCAATACAGTAAATTGTGTTTCTAAACACAGTATATTTGTGTGTGTGTGGGGAGGGGGGGGGGGGGGAGGGGGATAGGAAGGGGGGGGGGGGTATGGAGGAGGAGGGGGATGGGTTACATACAGCGCAGAACTGATTATCTGCATAAGCCACCACTGATATGAAGTAGTCTTTTACCCTATCCCCCCATCCTTAATGAAAATAGTGCTACACCAATTATCCGTCAGCCGCCACTGATATTGAAGATAAACAAAACCCACAAACCAAGAGTATAAAGCAATGTAGATCTACTTTCCTTTGTTCGGACTGTACAGTCCTAATTGCCGATACGGTAGTTGTACGCAGCCTGGGAAGAGAGCACAAAATAAACAGGCAATATATTCAGAGAGCAAACTAATGGATTACTGTGCTCTAATGGGGCCACATCTATTGTGGTGAAGCTTACAATACTCTATTCACCAGGCATGTATCGACTTTATCTTCGACTCATCGCACCACGCCGGGTCGATAATAG
The DNA here is from genome assembly GCA_946902985.2 of Meconema thalassinum. NCBI lineage: Eukaryota > Metazoa > Arthropoda > Insecta > Orthoptera > Tettigoniidae > Meconema > Meconema thalassinum. The sequence continues at coordinate 225,847,284 of OX336391.1, forward strand.
ACTAGTCTGCACAATACTTGATGTTCTTACTCATTATCTAGCTTTGAAAAATAGTACAGTAGAAGTATTAACTACTCATTTGGAGAAAGAACGCATGGTACATTTTGTATGTGACTTCTTGCTCACAAGGGGAAGCTCGGAAAACTGATTCACAGATTTTCATCCACAAAGATACTCTAGCTTAAGAAAAACAGAAAAACAACAACAGAACATTTAGCGCCTTTTTCTTGCGATTTTATGTCACTGTGACAGATCACTAAAACTAGGAGAACAAACCTACATTTTCATTTGAGACTGATTTGCCTTTTAGAGTCCAGCCTACAAGCCTCTGTTTGCGAACAAGTCGCCTCTACGATGCCTTATTAGCAGTTAGCACTGCGACCTCCTTCTCTGCCTTTACATCTCTCACTTTGAAATCGTTCATCACTGAATATGCCCATCACCTCCTAGGTCTACCTCCGCTCTTATCGCCTACAGGTGAACTCATTAACCTCTTAGATAATCTCCCCTTCCCCAATATCATCACACGACTCCACCATCTGAGTCAGCTTACACGAACAGCTTCATCTAGTGTGTTCATTTCTAACTTAGGCTTTATCTCTTCATTATGAGTAACCTCCTGTCATTGCTTCCTCTATTTGTCCCAGCAATGATTTGTGCTACCCTCATATCAGTTACCTCTAGCTTATGTATCAGATACCGGGTGAGATAGCCGTGGTTGTTATGGCGTGGCTGCAGGCAGTCGCTCACATCCGGGAGGCGAGGAGGTTCGAATCCCCCCGCCGGCCACCTTGAAGATGGTCTTATGTGGTTTCCCATCTTCCTTCCAGGCAAATGCCGGGATTGGTCCCTAACTGTAGGCCACAGCCGCTACCTTCCAACTCCTCGTCCTTACATTCACACTTTCCTTTCCCGGACAACACTCCACTCGCGACGGTAATTGTAGCTCAACCCACGGGTGTCCGCATAGAAGCAGCTATAAACTCTGGCAAGCCGAACATGTCCTCGGACACTCCCGGCATTAAAAGCACCCAGCTCTCACTTCCATAAAGCACGGCCACCCTAAATACTAAGCGAAGCAGGGAGAGTTTTGTGGCTACACTTTCTTTCTTGCAGAATGCTTAGGTATTGTAGATCGTAACTGAGAACGCACTGCGTTGGCTTTTATACACCTCGACTCTTTTTCTTCCCCCATACTACCATCGTGAGAGAATATCCAGCCTAAGTATTTAAAATGTTTCACCTGATCCAATTTAGTTCCTCCTACCTGACATTCTATTTTCTTGTGTTTCTTCCCTACCAACTAGTAGAAAGCGATAGATATTGAAGATACATATCATTTCTGTACAATGTAATTCAGTTAATTTGGCCCTTCGTTTTATCGTTATAACCGCTTATTTTGGGTTGACATGAACCCTTCAGAAGAAATTCATTCATTTTTGCTTGAGCCTGTTTCGCCTTTCAACGCCCAGTCCAGTCTGCTAGCCTGTGTTAGCGAACGATTCTCCTTCATGAACCACTATTAGCAGTTAGCAATGCGTTCTCCTCTGCTTCTACACATCTCACATTTAAATCATTGAACACGGAAAATAACAATGGCCTCTTAGGTCTACCTCTGCTTCTCTTACTCTCTATAGCCTAGTTTAACAACGTCTCAGGTAATTATATTTTATATTTGCTTGGCAAGGACATTCTCGCTCACGTGCTCCACCAGTGACGGAACAGTTGCCGGCTACCACGCGCGCATATGTACGGCAGAATACGGTGCTTAAAATAGTATCATGCATTTTTACTCACCATGTTCACAGTAAATGCTGAAAATATTTCCCATCCACTGCCAAACATAATCGGCATCTCCTCATGAACTTTCCAGTTACTCTGGTTAATTTAGCTTCAGTAAGGAAATAAAGACCTTTACATCTATTTTTATTGTTTACTGAACCTGTACGTTTGAATCTCTTCGCCAGTTGTTTTGAAGGAAGGAAGGAAGGAAGGAAGGAAGGAAGGAAGGAAGGAAGGAAGGAAGATTGTAGTTTTACGTGACCGTGAATCTTGCGATTATGAGCCACGGGACCTCCTTTTTACGTGGAATCCGAACTACAGGACATGGCATTTCACTTCGAAAATCTCCCATGCATTGACCGGGAATCGAACCCGGACCGCCTTGGTGAGAGGCCAGTTGTTTTATTGTCCGATTTATAGGAATGGGTCTCCGTGGAAATTTCACTCGAAACATTTGTCTTGTCCTAGCGCACGATTTCCTGCACTTTATGTACGTATTGTGCAGATATACACGTTCAAGTAACGAATATTTCACATAAGGCATTACAGCACTATACAAAATCATACAGTAATAAAACACTATACAATACGATATGCAGTACGCAGTAGCTTTATAAAACACCCACTTAGCTCGGAGCTCTCACGTCTACTGCAGCAAGAACGTGGGAATACGGCCGAAGACCGCACGCGTCGACCTTTAAAAGCCGGCTATTGGCCGGGGACTGGCGGCCAAGGTCGAGCGAAATCGTCTTGCCAAGCAAAAATAAAGACCTTGTAATACACACATTAATAATAATATAATAATAATAATAAATACAGCCCTTTAATCCCCTAAGGGCAATGGCCTCCTGTCTAGGCAGGGATTTTGCTCCATTACACTCATTAGGTGAGCAGTCCTGAAGAGTAGTGAGGCACCTAGTGGTGCACTTTTCTGGCATGTTAGTCTCTGTTCTTGAATTGTTCTTATAACTATTGATGTACCTATTCCTAACCTAGTTACAGTATTGTCTATGTTCTGTAATTTTGTTTTTATATCTAATATTTGCAAAATTGTTAATGTTTCTAACACGTTCACTTTATTTTAGTAGAGTTTTAACTGTCCTCAATACATTATCGCTATTGTATTTAAGGGTTCACTATGTTGCACTGAGTTGCTCCTTTCCTTTCCTCGCATATACTATGTTTTGGAAAGGAGCATCTCTAGGGTCTTCCACTCTTGTCTGTCTCTTGCTCTTCTTGTCCATTGTGGTCCGGCAAATTTCTTGAATGTGTCAGCCCAGCGTGTCCTCTGTCTTCCTACGTTTCTCCTGCCGGTTCTGGGGTCCCACATCGTTAGTCTGTGCGTCCACCTTCTATGCATCCTCGCTACGTGGCCTCCCCATTTCCATTTTAGTCTGTCCGCTGTGTTGATGACGTCTTTAATACTGGTTCTTCTGCGTATCTCCTCGTTCCGTATTCTGTCTTTCAGCGTGATATTGAGGATTTTCGTTCCATCCTGCGTTGGACTATCTGGAGCGTTTTTCTTTGCTGCGAAGTTAGAGACCATGTTTGGCATCCATACAGCATTACTAGGATTACACATTTCTCTAGAACTTGTGTTTTCAGACTTAGTTTCTGAGATTTATCTCCTAAAATGAATTTCAAGGACCAGAATTTTTCCCATGCTTGCCCAATTCTTCTTTTGATTTCTTTCTCCGTATTGTCATGGAATGAAATGTTTTGACCTAAGCATGTATAGTCCTGGACATGCTCTAATGTTTCACCGTCAATGTTTACTGGTTTTCTGTCGCATTTGTCATCAGTTTTGTTTTACTCGGGTTCATGGTTAGGCCAGCTTCTTTGCTGACCTTGTTTAATTCTGTTACCATTTGTTCTAAGTCTGATGCAGATTTTGCCATGAGTATGATGTCGTCTGCAAACCGTAGGTGTGTCAGGTTTTGTCCATCTATGTTGATGCAGTGTCTTGTTTTCCATTTCATTCTCCGGAATTGGTTTTCTAGCAGGCATGTAAATAGTTTTGGTGAAAGGGGGTCTCCTTGTTTCACTCCTCTCTCTAGCTCGAAGTGTTTTCCCTCCATTTCTGTCCGTATTTTTGCCTGGCTACTCTCGTAGATATTTGCTAGAAGTCTGATATACCTTTTCTGTATGTTTTGGTTCTCTAGAGCCTCTAGAACATACGTGTGTTCCACGGAGTCAAAGACTTTGTTATAGTCTATAAATTCAATATAGGCTTTAAGGTTGAATTCTTGCAGTTTTTCGATGAGTCGGTTTACTGTTTGGAGGTGGTGCACAGTGCTGAATCCTGATCTGAAACCTGCTTGTTCTATAGGTTGGTTTTCCTCTCGTGATTTTGACATTCTCTTAGTTAATATTTTTGTGAACAGTTTGTATAGACTTGGCAGCAGACTTATCGGTCTATAGTTGTTGATGTCGTCTTTTGCTCCTTTTTTATGGAGCAGGATTATAGTGCTTAGTTTCCACTCCGCTGGTATTTCTTCAGATTCGAGTACTGTGTTGAAGAGTCGAGTGATGATTGCTACAAGTTCCTCACCTCCCCATTTTAGATATTCGTTAAATAAACCATCGTCACCTGGGCATCTTTCATTTTTTGTTTCTTTTATTGCTGCATTCACCTCGCTTTGAAGGATGGGGGTTATTTCCTTTTCCTGGTGACCCTTCGGATTATTCAAATTTTGAATCGTACTTTCCCTCTCGAGGGTGCTGGAGTATAGTTTCTCGTGGAATTCCGTGGCATGTTACAGTATCTCTTCTCTTGAAGCTAGTCTATTTTCTTTTACACCCTTCACTCCTAATATCCAGTGTTTGCCATCTGATATTTCTTTCTTGATCTTTCTTACTGATGTCGATCATTCTATAGCTTTCTTGACCATTTCGGTGTTGTGATCTCGGATGTCCTTTCGGATTTCTCTTTTTGTGCGTTTGTTCAATTCCGCATACTCTGTCTTTTTCTGATGGTTGGTTTCTGCTTCCCGTTTTAATTTCTCTCTCTCTCGTCAATCAGTCGTCTAGTGCTTTCTTTAAGCTTATTTACCATTCCCGACTTTTTCACCCCAATAGAGGATTCTGTAGCAGCTTTTGTGATGCACTTCTTCAGGTTATCATATAGGTTCTGTGTGCTCATCTCCTCTTGTTCTTCCAGCCCTTGCAGGTTCTTCAGTTTCTCTGTGTACTGGGTTCGGTTGGTTCTTTCCGGGTCGAACCTTTGGGTTTCAAAGTATGGGCATTGTTTCTTTGGAATAAGCATTTTCAGTCGAACCAATCTGTGATCTGTGTCAAGTTTCAGACCATTGATCACCTGGATATCTTTGATTCCCTCTAGTCTGTCTGCTAGTATGAAGTCAATTTCATTCCTTGTTTTCCCATTTGGTGCTATCCATGTCCACCTACTGCTTGGGGTTTTCTTGAAAAATGTATTAACGATTTTTAGTCCTTGTCCCTGTGCGAATTGTATAAGCCTGTCCCCTCGTTCGTTTCTGGATCCATAGCCGTAGGGTCCTATCGGCTCCTCTTCCTCAATTTCTTGATTGCCTATTTTACTATTGAAGTCCCCCATTACAATGGTTCTATGGGCTTTGTAGTGGTTTAATGTGTCTTGTAGAAGGTCGTAGAAAAGTTCGATTTCTTCCTCCGTACTAGCTTCTGTGGGAGCATGGACTTGGATAATTGTGAAGGTATATCTGTTTAATTTCAGGGATAGTACTGCTATCCTCTCAGAGACCCCTTTAACTTCTTTAATGCAATGTTTTAGTTTCTTCTTTATTATGAATCCCACTCCTCTCTGTCCTTTCGTTTCGCCTATGTAGCTGAATATATCTCCTTCCAGTGTTTCAATTATTTCCTGTCCATATTTTCTAACCTCACTAAGACCTTGTATATAGAATTTCAGGTCAGCTAATGCATTCTTTAATTCCGTTTCTCTTTCTTCCGTTCTCAGAGTCCTTACATTCCAGGTGGCGATTATTAGTTCTTCCTTGTTCTCCTTGTATACCGTCTGTTTAGTGCACATCACCTCCTGGTTGTTGGTGCTCAGTTTTTTGTGTTTAGGTCTTTTGTGTTTAGGTCATTCCATTTCGTCCAGTGGCCATTTAGAAGGATCTTCTAATATCCAACTTTTACTTCGTTGTTGCTTTTATTTCTCTGTTCTCTGCTATGCTTCTTAGTGCTGCTTGAATCTCTCTCTCATTCTTAGTAAGGTCGTCGTCTATATAGACGTCTTGCCCTTTTAGCGTCGCCTTGTTTCGAACTATTCTTAACTTGTCTGTGAAGTTCTTGAAAGTGACTCTCAAGATCCCTCTGTTGTTTTTATCTTTCCCTATGTATGTCATGTTCTCTATTTCAACATCTGCATTTATCTTCCCTAAGATCTCTGTTGCTTTTGCATCTACTTCCTTTTTGTTATCATTCTCCATCGTTAGTTCTTTTCATTTAATTACGATATTGTTCTTTCTCATCCTTTTTTCCGTGTGTTCTTCCCATGTCTCTAGGGATTTGATTCTTTCTGATATCAAATTTAATTTTTTTGTGTCAAATTTAATTTTCCTTGCGTCGTGTTCTCTATGTTTGTTATTCTTGACTCCACTTCCTCGTTTACCTCTTTCCATTTTTCGTCTGTCTTCTTTATGTCTTCTTTGATAGACATGATTTCTTGTTTCGTTTCACGTCTAAATTCGTCACTCTGGGATTTTAGGTTCCTGAGTTCTGTCAAGATCTCCGAGAACATTTCCTTGATTTCCGAACCCTGCTGTTGTTCTTCATCACCGGAACTTTCCGATAATTCCATAGTGGTTTTTCCGATTTTTCTTAAACAATCCAGTAATTAGTACTAAACGCATACATACATTTCTTCGTACAGTGGCTACTTTCATTGGTTCTACAAATTTATGCAAAATTTAAATGCAATGTGATCAGTATCCAGCCAGTAAACAGGCCTCTTTGGTGGTTTGCATCAAGTCCTCGAGAGAGCACAGCTTGCAGATGAGGAGATGGCCCATGGTCTGCTCTTCACAGCATTTGCATATTGGGGCGCAGTCCAATTCGGCCAGTTAATTACACTGATAAAATCGGACAGACTTTTCCGGTCACCATGATCTGCCCCCCCTTTGATAATTCATAGTCCAATTCGGCCAGCGATAGCTCATTAGCAACCTCCCCTACCTTCCCCCACTCTGCAGCCAACACATACCATACTGTACACACGTTCCAACATTTTGTCATTAAACTGTTGGAGGGGAGGTGACTCTCAGTTTGACGGTCCCAGGGGTGTCAATTACTATAAAGTCACGTATGAATGACCTAGCTTTCTGGATATGGTGACAACTACTGTCTGTGGAGGAGCTTTATACAAAAAATACGATATGTCCTCAATAGTTTCACAAATATGGACATCCATGAGATTGTGTTCGATAAACTGACAGCGATAATATAACCTACTGTAAGTGCAAGCTCTAACATTTTACCCGATCTTCTTTGCATACACTAATAAATGAACAAAATTAAATTTTAATAAACCAAGTGAACAATTTTCATTGAATACCATAACCTATTAGATGAAATTAAAACATACTTAATACCAATACCATAATGGCCTGCAATGGTTTTCCGTTTTTTCTATTTTCAACTCTATACAAATCCAGGAACTGTCCCTTCCAATAGGCCACGGCTGCTTCCTTCTTTAGTTCATTAATTCGAATGACATTTTAACTGCCATTTCCTTGTTAAGTTCAAGTATATTTTAATTAAAGTTAGTAGTTTTTCCTTTATTGTCTATCCGGGAAGTTTGTTTTATTGAGATTTTAATTAACATGGTTCAAAGAAACACTAAGATTAAGAATATAATTTTAACTGCCATTTCCTTGTTAAATTCAAGTATATTTTAATGAGAGTAGGTAATTGTGTAGTGAATAAAACAGGATTCCTTCTATGAATATGTCGCCATATTTCAGTTTGATGGAATTGTTTTTTAAAAGTCATTTTCATTCATTTTAGTAGTTTTTTTACATGACATTTCATTGAGCATTATATGTCCACCTCGTTACGTAGTGGCTATCACCGCGGAGGCCCGGGTTCGATTACCGGCTCTGCCAAGAAATTTAATTCTGATTTGAGGGCTGGAACGGGTTACACTCAGGCTCGTGAGGTAAAACTGAGAGGAGGAGGAGGGTTCGTCCCACCTCCGCCATCCTGGAAGTAGTTTTCCGTGGTTTCCCACTTCTACTCTAGGCAAATGCCGGATTGAGTCCTGACTGAAGGCCACGGCTGCCTCCTTCCCGATCGATTACCGGCTCTGCCAAGAAATTTAATTCTGATTTGAGGGCTGGAAGGGGTTACACTCAGCCTCGTGAGGTAAACTGAGAGGAGGAGGAGGGTTCGTCCCACCTCCGCCATCCTGGAAGTAGTTTTCCGTGGTTTCCCACTTCTACTCCAGGCAAATGCCGGATTGAGTCCTGACTGAAGGCCACGGCTGCCTCCTTCCCAATCGATTACCGGCTCTTAATTACAACTACACGCAATAATACAGCCATCACAATAAGACAAGTTATCAGACAAATTCCACACACACAACCAAGTACACGGGGTTACATGACTTCGATGTCGCAAAGCCCCTCAATGAATCAACAATTATGGTCTAACAAACCCGTGGTTGGGAGCACCCAAACATCAAGCCGACTGCAACCCAGTTTATAGGCTACAAATTGTGGGGGACGAATAACCTGCGCGACGACACCCTTAGCCACACCACTTTGATTTTAGATCATGGACCACTACTTCTCATATCAAGCTGGTACTTAATTGTCCTCACGAGGCTTTCCTTCTCCTGATGCAGAATTGAGAATAGGCGGGTTGATTCCTACCTCAGCCATGCTGGAAGTGGTTTTTCATGGTTTCTCATTTGTATTCCAGGCAGATGCCTAGATTGTTCCTAAATTAAGGTCATGGCGCCCTTCTAACCATATCCTAGCCAAATTACAAGTACACAATAGTACGCTACAGCAGTTACAATAACACAGATTATCAGACCGATTCCACACACACCAAAGTACACAGCACTACATGATCGCCAAGCCTTCAAAATGAATAAACGACAATTGTTTCCAACCCTCAAATCAGATGTTAAGTATGACTGGCTGCGTTGCTCAGCGGTGACGTTCTTGCCTACTGATCCCAAGGCTGCAGGATTGAATCCTGGCACAGTCACTTGGCATTTGTGGGTGCGTAATTGCGATGGAGCCGTGTCAGTAGGTTTACTGGCACGTTAAAGACCTTCGGGACAAAATTTCGGCACCCCGGCCACAGTAGTTAAAAGGGACGTAAAACCAATAACATTACATAAATCTTAAGTTTCTGGCTGGAATCTAATCCAGAGCCTCCTCGACAAGAGAAAAGCGTGCTATCCATACACCACGGGGGACAATAATAATTAAAATAGTAATAATAATATCAATGCCAAATTACGACACTACCGTACAGTAGTCTTACCAGAGGCCTTATACGCTTCAGAAACGACAGCAATCAAGGGGCGAACAAAAATCAAGGAATTAGAAAAACAAGAGAGAAAAATTCTCAGAAAGATCTACGGGCCAGTTCAGAAAGAGGGAATATGGATGAAGAGACCGACAATAGAACTGTACAAACAGACAGAGACGATTACAAACAACATAAGGAAAAGAAGGGCAAAATTTTATGCACATATACATAGGATGACCGAAGACAGACTGACCAAGAAAATTTTTAATATAGTTACGAATAGCACACTACAAACCAATTGGGTAAAGGAAACCGTGGAAGACCTTAAGAAACTAAACATCTCTACAGAAGACATCGCAGACAGGAGCAAATACAGAGAAAAACTTAGACTACAGAAGTTTGAGCAAACTCCCAAAGAGAGACAACCAGCAAAGAGGTGGACAGAAGAGAGAAAGAGGAAACATAGTGTGTATATGAGAGGTTTTTGGGAAAAAAAAGAAGAAAGGTCCAGAATGAAACATGAAAATTGATTGTGTTGTAACGCTCTCCTTATGGGGAATTAACGAATAAATAAATAAATAATATAACGGGTTTAATGTAACTTTTAACTGATGTGGCCTTTTGAAAGAATTAAGGCATAGGCTAATGTTTGTTTCAGTGAATTGTGTAAATTGTACAGCCCTGCATGCCAGAGTGTTCACGGGAAATCCCAGAGCCAGTGGGCCATTCTGCAAGAACAAATAAGTTACCTTAGATTTTGGGTTTTCACAGTGGTAGTGGTGGGGGATAGAAGGGAGGATAATTTCAGCGGAAGAACCAGAACTTGGCCTGGGGCAACTGGCGAAAAAGGACTGTGGGATGGAATGACAAGATAAGAAAGATCCACTCGGAAGATTAGCTGGCTCAATTCGCCAACACCCGCATATTGTAGAGTCACATACAAGTCCCCACTATTTCAGGTTGCTTTCAGATCTGCCAACTTCTGAGCGCAGCCTGTTAAACGTCTTCCGTATTGACCAAAATTCCTCATGTCTCAGGTAATCTCTTAAATGCCATTCGCATCATACATCAGGAACATAGTATATTTACATTCCAGAATGGCCTATGATAAATGGAAAAGGCTCTTATCAGAGCCAAAAATGACTATAATTTCTGTGAACATTGAGGGAATTTCTATAAATAAGGAAGAACTCTTACATGACATATGCCACAAACACAATTGTGACGTATTGTGCATACAAGAAACGCACAGAGACATTAACCAACGCCGACCTAAAATTCCAGGTATGAAGCTGGTAGTGGAACGTCCTCATGGCCAATATGGTAGTGCTATCTTCACGAAACCAGACATCATGATCCAGGCGACATCCATTTCAGAAGAAAACGATATAGAAATCATTGCCGTAGAACTGAGCAATTTGATCATTTTCTCAATATACAAACCACCTAAGTCACAATTTTCATTCAAAGTTCCTGACAATTTAAGTTCGCAAAAAGTGTCTGTTATCATTGGTGATTTTAATAGCCATAGTAATGTGTGGGGATATTCCCACGATGATGAAAATAGGGAAGCTGTTTTAAAATGGGCAGAATTACTTCAGCTGTCCCTCATACATGACAGTAAACTCCCTTCATCATTTAACAGTGGAAGATGGAAGCTTGGCTACAACCCAGATCTCATATTTGTAAGTGAGAGTGTCACCAGCCAATGTGTGAAATCGGGTTGTCCGCCCATCCCAAATACTCAACATCGTCCCATAATGTGCCAGCTATTTCCAGCTGTCCGACCACAGACTGTCCCTTTTCGAAGAAGATACAACTTCAAGAAGGCTAACTGGACACTGTTCACCTCATTACTTGATGAGAAGATCATCAAAGTCAGTCCCATTCCAGAATCCTATGAGCAATTCATTGATGTGATTAAAGTATGTTCCAATGCAGCCATCCCGAGAGGATGTAGAACAAATTACATATAAGGTCTTACTCCTCAGACAACGACTCTTTTGTCAAATTACTGCAAATCATTTGACGAAGATCCTTTCAGTGAGGAAACTATTGCTAGCGGACAACGTGTTCTCTCTTCTATTTCAGACTCAAAACGACAACAGTGGTTAAAGCTTATGGAAGATTTGGATATGGGAAGGAGCAGCCAGAAAGCTTGGAGGTTTCTTAGACGCCTTAACAATGATCACAATAGAACTTCTTCACATTCTAATGTCTCTGCCAACCAAATTGTTAATCAACTTATTCGAAATGGTAATTCTGGAAAGACAATCCAGAAACCTAAATTGAAGTTGGTAAGGGAACATGAACAGGAAGACAACATGTTCCTTAAACCCTTTGTATTTTCAGAACTGAATATAGCTATTAATTACTGTAAGAATGGAAAGGCGGCTGGTCTAGACGGAATTTGTGTGGATCAAATCAAACATTTTGGACCTGGGGCTAAAGAATGGCTGCTAGAATTGTTTAATAACTGCATTACTACCTGTAAAATACCCAAAATGTGGAGGAAGAGCAGAGTAATAGCGATTCTCAAACCCGGGAAAGATGCACATGATCCTAAGAATTATAGGCCTATTTCATTGCTCTCCCACCTTTTCAAGATACTGGAGCGAATGATTCTAAGTAGGCTTACAAAGGTAATTGAACCTTTCCTAATCCCTGAACAGGCTGGTTTCAGAACAGGTAAAAGCTGCACTTCACAAATCCTACATCTTGCTCAGCATATTGAAGATGGATTCCAGAACAGGAAGATCACAGGGGCAGTATTCATTGACTTAACAGCTGCTTATGACACAGTCAATCATCACTTACTGCTGAATAAACTCTACTTGATGACAAAGGACTATAAATTAACTGAAATAGTCAGGTGTCTTCTTCAAAATCGTAGACTCTTTGTAGACTTTCAAGGGCAGCACAGCCGTTGGAGGAATCAACGAAATGGACTGCCTCAAGGTAGTGTTCTGGCCCCTATCCTCTTTAACATATATACAAATGACCAGCCAATACCAGTAGGTACTCGAAGCTTTATTTATGCGGATGATCGTGCCATTACCGTCCAGGCGGATCAGTTTGAAGTAGTGGAAAGACGTCTATCTGAAGCTCTAGGGGAACTAAGTGATTATTATAGAGGAAACCAATTGAAACCAAACCCTTTGAAAACACAAGTCTGCGCTTTCCATCTCAAGAACAGACAGGCAAAGAGGAAACTGCACGTAACGTGGGAAGGCATGCTGTTGGATCACTGTGCGAATCCCAAATACTTAGGGATTACTTTGGATCGTACAGTCACGTATGAAATACATTGTCTAAACACCAAAAATAAGGTATCCGCAAGAAACTGCCTCCTTCGCAAATTATCTGGTACCAGCTGGGGGACTCAAGCTCAAACAATAAGAACCACTGCTTTAGCACTCTGTTACTCTGCAGCAGAATATGCATGTCCAGTGTGGTATAGGTCGTGTCATACCAAGCAGGTTGATACTGCATTAAATGAAACGTGTAGACTTATCACTGGCTGCCTGAGACCCACGCCATGTGATAAACTGTATTGTTTAGCAGGCATTGCACCCCCAGATATCAGAAGAGAAATTGCAGCCAAATGTGAGAGATCTAGGGTTGATGTGTCTCAAGGATATCCATTGTTTAGCCTTCATCCAGCCCACTCACGACTGAAGTCCAGAAGAAGCTGAGTGCCTAACTGACAAACATCAGGTTTTGAGGATTACATCTTGGTTGACCAGAAGCCCCCACATTACCCAGTGGATGGTTCCATCTGAAAGGCTCCCAGCAGGACATACAGAGGCTTGGACAACTTGGAAGTCTCTCAACAGATTGCGATCTGGTGTTGGCAGATCCAAGTCCAACCTTCATAAATGGGGTTTTTGCTGCGACCCGGTCCTTTGTGAATGCGGTGAAGAACAGACTATGGGTCATCTGCTTCAGTGCAGTCTGTGTCCTATACTGTGCACCATGGAGGATCTGGTGAATTACATCAAATGGACGTGACATGGCAAAATATTGGTCATGCATTATTTAGAACCTTAAATGTTCAAGTGTTGCCATTGTTTTGCCCATTTTGTACATAGTTTGTTATGTAATATTTTTGTTCCTGACACGAGTAAATAAATAAATCATACGACCTCACCATGTGAATCGGCTCATACGAACAGTTTCATCTAATGTGTTAATTTCTGACTTACTCTTTTTCTGCTCATTAAGAGTACCTCCTACCATATTTAGCCTACTTTCGATTTTTTCAAAAAATGAAAGTAGACTTATGAGATCTACACAGGGCCAAAAATTGTGTGTCTGTCTGTGTGTCTGTGTGTGAGTGTGTGTGTTTGTGAAAGTGTGTACTCTGAATGTCTGTCTCCCCCCTATCAATTCGAACACGGTGAAACTGAATTGAACGAAATTTGGTACAGAGGTAGAACTAGCAAAGGGCACCTCTCTGTCATGTTTTATATCGCCGCCATCTTGACGGAAACGTAATGGCGGACACCCAAATGTTCACGGCATAAATCAAATTACGACTAACCTAATTATCCGATCTCTACCAAATTTTGCAAAAACATATTTGTAAGGCGAGCGACGTTTATCTAAACTACAAGGTCATCAGCCTAATGGTTTGCAGATGGCGGCCATGTATGTGTGCAAATCGATCCCCCCTATCAATTCAAACACGGTGAAACCGAATTGAACGAAATTTGGTACAAAGGTAGCACTAGCAATGGACACCTCAGTGTCATGTTTTATATCGCCGCCATCTTGACGAAAACGTAATGGCGGCCACTCAAAAGTTAAAAGCTTAATTCAAATTACGACCAACCTTATCATCTGATCTCTACCAAATGTTGCAACATTATACCTTTGAGTATAAGGAATCTTTTGACCAAGTTACAAGGTCATCGACCCAATAATTTGCGGATGGCGGCCCCTTATGTGTGCAAATCGATCAATTCAAACACGGTGAAACCGAATTGAACGAAATTTGGTACAGAGGTAGCACTAGCAAAGGCCACCTCAGTGTCATGTTTTATATCGCCGCCATCTAGATGGAAACGTAATGGTGGCCATCCAAATGTAAAAAGATAAAATCAAATTACGACCAACCTAATCATCTGATCGCTACCAAATTTTGCAACAACATACCTTTATGTGAGAAGCGTTTTTTGACCAACCTATAAGGTCATCAGTCCCATAGTTTGCATATGACGGTCATGTATGTGTGCAAATCGATTCCCCCTATCAATTCAAGCACGGTAAAATCGAATTGAACGAACTTTGGTACAGAGATAGCACTAGCAAAGGGCACCTCAGTGTCATGTTTTATATCGCCGCCATCTTGACGGAAACGGAATGGCGGCCACCCAAATGTTAAAGGCTTTAATCAAATTACGACTAACCTAATCAATTGATCTCTACCAAATTTTGCAACAACATACCTTTTTGTGGGAAGCATCTTTTAGCTGAACTACAAGGTTATCAGCCCAAGAGTTTGCAGATAGTGGCCATGTATGTGTGCAAATCGATTCCCCATATCAATTCAAACACGGTGAAACCAAATTGAATGTTTTTTTTTACAGAGGTAGCACTAGCAAGGAGCACCTCATATTCATGTTTCATATCCGTATAGCACGTTGTATTTCAACAAGCTACTGCAACCAAAATTGAATTATACTCCTTGAAAAGGACAAAGAGTTATAACAATACCCATACATTTGGGAGAAGGTAGGCTATACGTTCTTTACTAAACTACTTGTTTCTCATCTGATTGCTCCAACAATCATTCTTGCCACCTACACGTCTGTTTCATCTAGCTCAATGGGTCTCTTGAATCCACATCCGGCTCCTATTCCAATACAGCTAAGTTGGTATAAAGAAACAGAACATCGATATTCGCAACTCGTCAAAGGTTATGTGTTACATTTACTGCAGGTGCATCGCTTTGTATTATCATTCAACACTATGGTGTTCTAGACTCAAGCTATTATTGTTGTTGTTGTTGATTGATGTAGGAGCATTGCGACATCGTGGTCATTTACTTGGGTGTATGTGTAAGATTTGTCTGATAACCTGTGTTATTTGATGGCTGTATTAGTGTGTGGATTTGTAATTCACGTGTGGCTTGGGTAGGAGACGGCCGTGCCCTTAAGTTAAGAACCATCCCAGCTTTGGCCTGGAATAGAAGTGGTAAACTACGGAAAACCCCTCCGAAGATGGCTATGGTGGGAATCAAACCCACCTCTTCTCAATTTTGCCGCACGAGGCTGAGTGTATCCCTTTCCAGCCCTCAGACTAGGATTACATTTGTTGGCAGAGCCGGGAATTAAACCCGGACCTCCGGGGCGACAGTCAAGCATGATAGCCGCTACAACACGAATTAAAGCTATTATTTAATCTGGTACACATTTACCGTTTAGTAATTATTAATGAATCAACGTTTAGCTCTCATAACAGGCTGCTGGACTATGACGTATTAACTGAAGAGCAGTTATATATCCAAACAAGCATAATAGTACATTATGCAACGAGCCTATAATGGCTATAATTAAGACACGAGTATTTTTTATAAAACGAGCGTATGCGAGTTTTATAATTTCCATACGAGTGTCTTAATTACCATTATAGGCGAGTTGCATACGACTGTTTATGTTCGACGATAATTATAACTTTATTATTTGTTTTAACATAAATATT
The DNA here is from genome assembly GCA_946902985.2 of Meconema thalassinum. Lineage (NCBI taxonomy): Eukaryota > Metazoa > Arthropoda > Insecta > Orthoptera > Tettigoniidae > Meconema > Meconema thalassinum. The sequence continues at coordinate 225,863,256 of OX336391.1, forward strand.
CATAAATATCTGTTGAGAGTCAGCTACTGGAATTTTGTGATCGCAGAGCGAGCGTTGGGTGTTATATCTCTGCCTTTCAAGAGCTTTGAACGACCGACGCATGCGCTCTGTGTGTTTGCAATGCCATATGCAAACCATATGTTTACATCTGCCGTCCCTCAGTAATATTGTCACCGGTGTCAGTTGAAGACAATGCGCTGTGTAGAAATTAGTGTTTTGGAGATTTTAAGGTACAGTGCTATTTCTTGTCTCATATTCGCCAGTTTATTTACGCGAACATATGGACGGTGGGTATTCCATGTCGGTAATTTATTATAGTTAGATGTTGTGTTTATGTCCGACATGTTGGATTTTGAGCGCATGCGCGAAGTTATCGTTACCTAATTGGTCAATGAACGAGCTCTGATTGGCTGGAGAAACTGTATCATAATGGAAAACAGTGTTATAATGACCATCATTATGATACAGTTATCTGACACATAATAGTGAGGGTCGAACATAAACATAATTACATCAGCTGAACTCATGGGTTTTGTCATTCGATATTGCACAATGGTTCAACAAAAAATAAAAAAAGAGAGAGAAGCGCTGACCAATCCGGCCCTGTTTGTTTACATTCAATGGTCTGATGATTACAACTATAGGTAGTTTTAATTCAATGTAAAGTGATTAGTTTCTTTGCCCCGTATCAATCTATCCCTGTCTCACCACATGGACTTGATTTAAACATTACATTGAACAGGCTGATCATTAGGGAGAGTAATATTCATTAACGCAGAGCTTGTGTATGCCATTAGCATCGACATACCACAAGGAAAGAATTCCATTGTGACACCTAATGTTTTAATTCCAGTTGTAATTTATGTGAAGTAAGTTGGTTGGTTCCTCAGTTTAGGGGCTGCGACAACGTGGTCATGTAGCCCCGTGTACTTTGGGTGTGTGTAGAATCTGTCTGATAACCGGTGTTAATTGTGATGACTGTACTAATGTATGTTAACTGTTTTAAATTCACGTAAGTAGTTCCAACTTTTGCTACCAAACGCCACTGTCAACGACCAACTAGTTCTGATCTTGGTTACTAGATGCCACCGCAGTCGGTTCCTGGCGACGAATGTTGGAACCTAAGAGCGTTAGTCAAATCTAACCCATAATTTAGCTTCACACAAGTGTAATTAGTGGAAGGTTCTTTATCATGCCATAAATGTATGACAATGGGACCGCCGGATTTACTTCCCCTCTGAAGGAACGCATACTGAGGGATTTTAACGCTCTTAAAAAATCCGACGACTTCGGCTGGATTTGAACTCGCAATCTTGGGCATAGAAGCTCAGCAAGCTACCAACTACGCCACCGAAGCCGCCTTATGTGAAATAGACGTGTTTCATCGTGATCTGAAATATTTCAACCTCAATTTGTAATATTTTACTCATACATACTATTCATTCAGACCACCTCGTGGTGTAGCGACTAGCATTCTTGGCTGCCGCCCCAGAGGTCCTAGTTCAATTCCCGGTTTTGCCAAGAAAATTAATTTTGGTCTGAGGACTGGAGCGGGATACATTCATCCACGTGAGGCGAAACTGAGGAGGGGTGGGTTCTATTCCTACCTCAGTCATCTTAGAAGTGATTTAACCGTGGTTCACCACTTCTTCCTAACACAAGGGCACGGCCGGCCGTCTCCTTCCCAATCCTCGCCTGGATTACAAATAAATACAGTCGTCACAATAAGATAGGTTATCAGATAAATGCCACACACACCTAAGTACACGGAGTTAGATGACCACAATGTCGCCAAGTCCCTAAATAAATCAACAACAACAACAACAACAACATCTTTCTTCGGCCCCAACTCTTGGCCGTTGTTTTGGTATTTCAGTCGTAACAAGTAGTTCCGTGACGAACTAAAGAGCCTACGTTTCTTAAAATTTAAGATTCATGCCAATCTATATGTAGAGCTATCTATAATAATGACGAAATCAGGTTGGTAATACTAACATTTCTAAGTACTGCAGTTTGAAATACACCTGAAATAGTGTAGCCTAATAGAGCAGCCCTGGTGACTCTGAATGTATTCTTAGTTCCACCTCTTAAGGTATAGAATGCACATACATAATTTCGTTGAAGTCTAATGGATAGTATGGACGTTACATGCTGTTTGATATTGGATTTATCAGTGCGCGTAAAATCATGTAGGGAACAATGTCATGTATGTGATGCTCAGAATTAATCTGAAATATTACGATCTATAATAGTGCCAATTTTGGATAAAATCCATTTGATAGTATAGAAGTTACATGTAATTAAAATTGAAACAATCAGGAAGCTTAGAATCATTTGTTGGCAGCACTGCGGTATATTAGTTACTCCCAATTAATCTAGAATCTCAGGTACTATACGTGTGAAACGTTTAGAGCTGATGGCTTGCATACATTCTGATACATTGCTATTAGGATTAAACAAATAGTCTAGAGAGAGCATTTATTAACAGTTGGCAGCCCTGCTGGTTCTTACGAATGTGCATAGTCATAACTGTTATGGTACACAAAGCACATAACAAATTTCGTTGAAATCCATTTATTGGTATAAAAGTTATAAACTATGCATTTAAAAACTGAACTTATCAGCAGGCTTAGAATCGTGTTGGCAGCACTGATGTATATAAGTTACACCAAACTAAGGTAGAATGTCAGGAACTATACGCGTGCAGAACTGTTTGCTTCCATACTTTCTGATATATTGATATTAGGGTTAAAACATGGAGAGAGCATTTATTAACAGATGGCAGCCCTGGTGACTATATAGAATACGCACAGTCATATCTGCTGTAGTACACATAGTACATACGAAATTTGGTTGAAATCCAATCGATAGTATAGAAGTTACATGCATTTAGAAATAGAACCTATCGGCAGGCGTAGAATCATGTTGGCAACACTGGCATGTATGGACTTCTGAAAAATTATCTGGAATGTTATTGTCCATATGTGTGCCAATTTTGGAATAGTTTGCATGCATAACTTCTGAGATATGCAACATAGAGTCAAAATTGTAATAGCTTTTTTTTTTAGCAGATGGTAGCACTGACGTCAATTTATAATATGACCTTGAGATATTCAGATATATATCTTTACTCTTACGAAATTTGGTTTCGATAACTGCAGCCGTTTAGGAGTTGATAGGCGGAGACACACACACACACGGACAGACTGACAGACAGACAGACAGACAGACAGACACAGACACACATTTTTGCAAAATGAGAAAAGTAGGGTAAACATCCTTTCTTTGCGAGGTAAGAGGATCTCTGCTAGTTTTGTTGACACTTAATATGACCTTGGAAACTCTAGACTATTTATCTTGTATTCTGTTTATTATACATCACCAATTAATCGAGCCTAGACCCTCCAGGGGTAGATGACCTATATGTTTAACCCCATAATACAACAATCCCCACCATCAAACCTTTCATCTCCTGGTGCGACATGGCGATACAAATCTAAATTACTGGCCGTCATTTGCAAATTGACTTTATTCTCGAAAGATAATTTATGTTAAATAGAACCCTGTATCAATTAGTGTAGGTGTTATTAATTTGCCCTTAGGGTTGTGTCCTCAGAGGTCTTTGAGGTCCTATTGAGCTCATTGACTGGCCGCCTTATTAGAATTCAAACAGGTATGTAATCAGTTCCGCCATCGTCCCGTTATGCAGCACTAAATTGCTGTAGAGGTTCTGTTGCCATTAATCGTTGTGATTAATTAATGAGGTATTGTACTTTCACGACAGTCGCAAAATAATGCCACAACGACATAACGATAAGTGCATATACATCGCGTTAAATATGTGAGCATGGATCCTACAATGTATATCCTTGCCTGTTTGAAACCTCATTTTGAATGCAGTACATTTGCATTTTTCTATTGGCACAGGCTAGAGTAAAATATGGCTTTCCACCAATGTCTCAGTCCCATTCAGCGGCTTCGGTGGCGTAGTCGGTAGCATGCTGAGCTGCTATGCCCAAGATAGCGGGTTCAAACCCGGCCAGTATGCCTCTCACCAAGGCGGTCCGGGTTCGATTCCCGGTCAATGCATGTGAGATTTTCGAAGTGAAATGCCATGTTCCGTGGTTCGGATTCCATGTAAAAAGGAGGTCCCGTGGCTCATGATCTCGAGATTAACGGCCACGTTAAACTACAAGCTTCCTTCCTTCAAACCCGGCCGAAGCCGTCGGATTTTAAAGAGCGTTAAAAATCCCTCAGTATGCCTTCCTTCGGAGGGGAAGTAAAGCCGGCGGTCCCATGTCATAGATTTATGGCATGTTAAAGAACCTTCCACTAATTGCACCTGTGTGAAGCTAAATTGGATCGGTTAAGAATGTAAATAACGCTCTTAGGTTTCTACGTTCGTTGCCAAGAGCCGACTGCGGTTGAGTCTAGTACATAAGTTCTGAACTTGGCCTAGTAGTAGTTGACGGTGGCGCTTGGCGGCAAAAGTAGGAACTATTTGAAAAATTCTAAGTTGCAGTACTTAAATTAAAAAACAGATAACACACACTAATACAGTCGTCACAATTAACACCGGTTATCAGACAGATTCTACACACACCCAAAGTACACGGGGCTACATGACCGCGTTGTAGCAGCCCATAAACTTACAGTAAGAACCAACCATCAGTCTCATTCATGCCTGCGAGTGTATGGAAGCTACTGAGGTATGAGTGGTGCTGATTAATGAGATTCAGGGCATAGGCAATGTTAGTGGATACCATGAAAGGTTCTACTCTTAGGGTCAGTGCTATTGTTCTGCCTCAGCGAGGAAAGCAATGGCAAACTACCTCACTCCCCACCTTCCCTAGAAAGTCCCATTATAACGCTGGTTTGGGTTTTTGTGGTTTCCTCCCACAAAGGCTAATCTATGGTGGTGATTTCTGAGGAGCCACCCAGTCTTCGGGTTGACTACCTAACGAAATAAAATTTCTTAGATATTTTATTTGATGAATACTACCACTTCTTAAAGAAGCTTGCCACAGTGGGTGAGTGGTTATCGTGTCGGACTACCAACCCCAAGCTTGCAGGTTCGTTCCTGGCCATGGTAATTGATTTTTGAAAGGCGACAAAAATCACGGTACGCATTTCATACGTTGTTGGCATGTTAAAGAACCCATTTGAATTCAGTAGGCCATGTTCATAACGGCAAAATTTTCAGCCAGCACAAAAAGTTCCTCTACTAGAAAGTGCTATAATATCAAGGAGCTTAGATATCTAACCTCCTTGACTTTCATAGCGCTCCAAGGAGCGATGCAATTCGACATGAAAGCTGTCCTCTGGGCGTCAATTAATAAAGTTTGCACCCGGCACCCGAGGCCATACAATATTATTATTATTTTTATACTTCTTAAAATAATGAAAAATGTATGACCAAAGGAAGCCAAGCAGTGAATCGAGTCGAAGAAAAACCTGCCGTCCGTGCGCCTTTTAAGCTTACGCTGAGTAAACCGTTAAAAATATCTATATACCATGAATGTAAGAATTGTTCTGCATGAAAAGTTCTACATAAAAGTCCGCGACAGCATAACTCTTATCTTTAATACATCGCCCACTGTAAGTGTTTTTACGTTTTCATTTCTTTGAACAATCTCCATTCAGTGGAAAGTTAAATTACTAGCTTCGGAACGAGTTTACAAGCTAGCGAGCGAGCCTATTGCCCCAGCTTCGGCCAGCATCAAACTGTCGAGTCGTGTCCAGTTAAGACTTCAGAAAAGAGTATATGTGTTTGGAGTTTCGCTGTTCGCCTCGGCTTTTCTGAATTGCGTCTGGAACCTGCCGTACGTGCGCCTTTTACGCTGGGTAAACCGTTACATATACCGGGCGAAGTCGGGGCGGGTTTCTAGTGGGTTAATAAATGGTTCACTTATCAGGGAAACGGTGAAACCTACCAGTTTAACAGTCACCGGTTTGAATTTGCTTTTAAATGTGTTACTAAACTGAAGACTGTTTTAATAAAATGCACATGTACTCAACACATGGGGTAGTTTTCAAGTAAAAAGTTTCATTGCTTTGCACATGGTAGGATCAGAGATAAAAACCGTTTAAAATTGTTACCTTTCGAACGGTGAAAGCCGTAACTTACCCACCCCATTAATTCCAATAGCACCTGCCTTCAACAACTGATGTTTTTTGATGTGTAACATCTTTCCACTCGGTTGCTGGATATTTTTGTGGAAGTAAAGGTACGTCCACACCAAGATGTTTTTGTTAACTTTGTTAATGAACACTGTTCATGAACAATGTTCATGAACATTTTTGACTGTTCATAAACAAAATAGCGTGTTCGTTAACTTTTCGAGCATGTTCATGAACAAAATCTCTTTAACGTTTGTGAATGAAACTTTTCATTAACTTTTCGTGTTTTCGTTAACATTTTGGTTCGCGCATGCGCAAAGACGCAATTAAGGTTGTAAATTCGTAGCGCGTAATACGATGCTCTTTTATTTCCCTAAAAATCGACTATCGAATCGCAAGCGACTCGTATATTGCGCGGAATTACGAAATACCACGAAGCACATGAGAATATTAATTAACTTAATAATAAACGCCTTACCAATATTTTTCTTTGCCACACCTTGCGTCTGCGCTTTTCTCTAATTGTACTAACTAAAATAATGAAAGCTGCAGCTGTAAGTACTTTCTTCTTCCTGACCCTATCCATTATAATCTCACAAACAGTTTATTTAATGTTGAAGAAGTTTGTTAACAAATGTTTAGTAAACATGTTGAGACATGTTTTCATTAACATTGTTCATGAACATTGTTTATTAACATTGTTCATTAACTTTGGTGTGGACTAGCCTTAATTTTGAAAAATGGGACGGAAGTGGATCGGACGGATGTGTGTAAGACGCACTGCCAGCTGGATCGTATCTCTCCTGGATATTCATCAACACACAAAAATCGTTTTTATTTACACACTAATAATACAAAACAATTCCAAGACTCTCTTTTTTTTCTTCACTGCCTACTTGATATTTCTACACTCGCACAGCCTTCTTGATTATTCTTGATACACGGCTGCTAATCATGTCAATATGACTCATTTTAACAGAATCCATATGAAATTACGTGATGGTCAAGATGTCCGGGAACTGGGCAAGCCTTTCATGATCTACTGCTGTGCACATTGCATTTACTCGCAAGTTGGCCTATTTATAAGGAATTTAAGGTCATGAGCGGTGTCGCGTCTATTAATCTAGTTGATCTATATCGTATTCTTTATTTAGGCTAGTGCAGGCGGAAGCTACAAATCATCTAATAAAATGAGTTCCGTATTATAAACTACAATATCTGTAAAACACTCCCTTTTACATTAGATTAATATTTGTGGCAATAATAGTATAAAATACCGGTGTATCAACAATTTCACGTGAGGTTTCTTCTGTGTCAGATGTTACACATCATATGCGACTACTGTAAGGCTCGTAAAGTTTTGTTGTTGTGGTGAACTGTATAAGCTTGACGCCCTCTCTGGCTACAAACTGGACATACTTTTGGAGTACAATCTCAAGTAGACATTGTGTGTTTGCGGCATGCCGTATTGATGTAATATGGCGTGACGCGCATCAGCTGTTGACAGACAGTGGGGATAATAGCACAATATAGTACGCGTGCCTCACTGGACAGCGGTCAGCGGTGAGTAATGAACTGCTGCTAGCACAATGCACCGAGGATCATTCAGGGGTTGGGCAAGTCAAATTATACGAGTATCTTGAACTAGTTCAGGTTTTTCCGTCGTCGACTGGTACATGCAGTGGAGAAATACTACAAAATAGTTTACCAATCTGACCTTAACGCTACACAGACCGACGTGACAGGAGGAGTGAAACCTGCGCTTGGCTGCCGGACTTGTAGACTTGCTGAATTGATACCAAGAGACTTAGGTTTTCTTTTATCTTATATACTAGCAGAAGTACCCATTCTTCGAACGGTGTTATATATTAACACCAGACGTTATCAATTGAGCTACTGTTGCAATGGTTAGCGGTTTGTCATTCCTCCATAACTTTATCAGAACGAAGTTAGTTTTCTGGGAATATCACACACACTGTTAATTTAAGGGCCTTAAAATGTGGTTTTCGGAGACCCCTTATAGACTCGCGAATTTTGTGTCTCACAATGAGAAGCGCAACATATGCTTTGATCGTCCTTCTAGGATAATTTTTATATTTCGCCTATTTTAGCATGTATTTTGAGAATCTTTTCCCTATATCCACCCTTCTACTGTATGAAAAGTACGGTGAGGAGTTTTATAAATGATTGGTGTCTTGACTCATGTTTACCATACCTAATTTTACGATGCACCAAGCATCCGAACACGATTTATAGACGTACATAAAGATACACAGAAAGACAGACAGACAATTCTATTGTCTACAACATATCACCCAGATATCCAAATATGGGTATATCTACCATACGTATCAAACAAAATCATCCCTACGATGAACCCGTATGTCGACAAAAAATAACAAGTAGTTCCGTGAAGAACTATACAGCCTATTTTCATATATCCTACTTATGTTAATTGCCACTATTTAACATACACAATTTCAGTTTGATTGCTGTAATAGATTCGTAGATATTGAGAACCGACTAAATATTTCGGATAGTCGCCATGTTGGATTTTATATATGTAGGTCCTAGAGTTATGTACTGTTACATGCAGATTATTGTGAACGTGTAGTATTCAAACTTCAATCGCATAATTAGGACACAAGAAAAAACAAGGAGATTTAAAAATTTTTCACAGCTGCCATCTTGTGGTTATGGAAACAATTGAAATAAATTAGATGCCAGTGGATTAACATTCGGATAAAGATTTACTGTACCAAGTTTCACTGCACGCGGATGGTTAAATTGCGAGAAACGTCCATGTGAATATTTATAATTCTCGTCACCGCCATGTTGGATTTGTGATCACCAGGTTATTTAAAGTCCTATAGGTGAACTAAAGTTCATAGCCCCTATGAACATTAAAAAATGCAGTTTGATTGCTAAAATAGATTCGTGGATATTCAGTATCGTCTAAATATTTCGGATGGTCGCCATGTTGGATTGTTAAATGTATAGGCCATTGAGTCATGTACCCTTAAAGGAAAATTATTGCGTAGGTTCATTATTCAAACTTTCACTTCGATCGCATGACTACATCACAAGAAATAAAAACTTAATTTTAAAATTCGCACTGCCGCCATCTTGAGGTTATGTAAACAATTGAACTAAATTAGATACCAGTGGATTACAATGTGTATAAATATTTCCTGTACCAGGTTTCAGTGCGCTTGGAACATTAAATCGCGAGAAAGGTCTATTTAAAATGTTCAAATTCCCTTGGCCGCCATGTTCGTTTTGTAGTTAACCGGTTTTTGAAAATCTTATAGATGGACTTCCAGTAGTGCCCTTTATCTCAGTACAAAATTTTAGTGAGATACCGCTAATAGTTTCAGAGATATAGAATGCCAGTGAAATATTTCGCACATCCGCCATCTTGTGATTATGTAAACAATTGAACGAAGTTAGATGTCGGTGCGTTACAATGTATATAAACATATACTGTACCAAATTTCATTGCGTTTGGTTGGTCAAATCGCGAGAAACGTCTATTTAAAAGTCGCAAATTCGCTTGGCCGCCATGTTCGTTTTGTAGTTACCAGGTTTTCAAAAGTCACATAAGTGAACTTATAGTAGTTCCCTCTATCTCCATAGAAAATGTCAGGGTAATATCGGTAATAGTTTCGGAGATATTGAATGCTGGTGAAATATTTCGCACAGCCGCCATGTTGGATTGGTGAGTCGTAACAAAATTTGAAGGGCACGGTCGAGGTCGCCGGGAATAGTGCTATGAACTTTCCGAGTTTCCTTGAAATCGCTCCTGCCGTTTAGATTTTATTAGGGGGGGGACACACACACGAATCACACACACACACACACACACACACACACGCACACACACACGGACAAAAGGTGATCTCATAAGCCTATTTTTTCAAAATTGAAAATATGCTAAAAAGATTAGTTAAAATGTGCTCTCAAACTAAATTCACCTAACGTGTACGTCCTGACGTGAAATAGATTTGAAAGCCTTGTAGACGAAACGCAATACAACTCACATAAAACAAGTAGTTCCGTGAAGAACTATACAGCCTATTTTCATATATCCTACTTATGTTAATTGCCACTATCAACATACACAATTTCAGTTTGATTGCTGCAATAGATTCGTAGATATTGAGAACCGACTAAATATTTCGGATGGTCGCCATGTTGGATTTTATATATGTAGGTCCTAGAGTTATGTACTGTTACGTGCAGATTATTGTGAACGTGTAGTATTCAAACTTCAATCGCATAATTAGGACACAAGAAAAAACAAGGAGATTTAAAAATTTTTCACAGCTGCCATCTTGAGGTTATGGAAACAATAGAAATAAATTAGATGCCAGTGGATTAACATTCGGATAAAGATTTACTCTACCAAGTTTCACTGCACGCGGATGGTTAAATTGCGAGAAACGTCCATGTGAATATTTATAATTCGCGTAACCGCCATGTTGGATTTGTGATCACCAGGTTATTGAAAGTCCTATAGGTGAACTTAAGTTCATAGCCCCTATGAACATTTAAAAAAATGCAGTTTGATTGCTAAAATAGATTCGTAGATATTCAGTATCGTCTAAATATTTCGGATGGTCGCGATGTTGGATTTTTAAATGTATAAGCCATAGAGTCATGTACCATTAAAGGAAAATTATTGCGTAGGTTCATTATTCAAACTTTCACTTCGATCGCATGACTACATCACAAGAAATAAAAACTTAATTTTAAAATTCGCACTGCCGCCATTTTGAGGTTATGTAAACAAATTAACTAAATTAGATACCAGTGGATTACAATGTGTATAAATATTTCCTGTACCAGGTTTCAGTGCGCTTGGAACATTAAATCGCGAGGAAGGTCTATTTAAAATGTTCAAATTCGCTTGGCCGCCATGTTCGTTTTGTAGTTAACCGGTTTTTGAAAATCTTATAGATGGACTTCCAGTAGTGCCCTTTATCTCCGTACAAAATTTTAGGGAGATACCGCTAATAGTTTCATAGATATAGAATGCCGGTGAAATATTTCGCACATCCGCCATCTTGTGATTATGTAAACAATTGAACGAAGTTAGATGTCGGTGCATTACAATGTATATAAACATATACTGTACCAAGTTTCATTGCGTTTGGTTGGCCAAATCGCGAGAAACGTCTATTTAAAATTCGCAAATTCGCTTGGCCGCCATGTTGGTTTTGTAGTTACCAGGTTTTCAAAAGTCACATAAGTGCACGTATAGTAGTTCCCTCTATCACCATAGAAAATGTCAGGGTAATATCGGTAATAGTTTCGGAGATATTGAATGCTGGTGAAATATTTCGCACAGCCGCCATGTTGGATTGGTGAGTCGTAACAAAATTTGAAGGGCACGGTCGAGGTCGCCGGGAATAGTGCTATGAACTTTCCGAGTTTCCTTGAAATCGCTCCTGCCGTTTAGATTTTATTAGGGGGGGGACACACACACGAATCACACACACACACACACACACACACACACGCACACACACACGGACAAAAGGTGATCTCATAAGCCTATTTTTTCAAAATTGAAAATAGGCTAAAAATGAACCTCTACGTTGTGTTAGGTCCCCATACACAGGAAGACCTCTTTCATAAATTATAAAGGCTTGTGGTGCATGAAAATTCAGGTTCTTTAGCCTCAAATGGCCCAAATTCCTAAAAGCCGCAAAAAATGCTGATTCAATTCAGGAATTCTTGAAAATAATGTTGCTGTTTGTAGATAGAGTTTCTGTACTATATGTCGCACGTGAAATTGCATGAAAGAATTCTAGGTTTCCCCTTGACGCCCTTAATTGCATTGACGAATTATACAGTCTACGTTGGTTCCGTGATAACCTTATAGCCATTTGCAAACTTTCACAGAAATGTAATAAATGGAGTAGCCTAATAATAATAATAATAATATCGTATGGCCTCGGGTGCCGGGTGCAAGCTTCGTAATTTGACACCCAGAGGGTAGCTTGCATGTCGAAATTTCGTTGTTCCTTGAATCACTATGAAAATCAAGGAGGGTAGATATCTAAGCTCCTTGAACACTATAGCGCTTTCTAGTAGAGAAATGAGGAACTTTGTGTTGACGGAAACTCCTGAGGTTAATTTTGCCATTATGAACATGGCCTACTGAATTCAAATGGGTTCTTTGGCATGCCAACATCGTATGATATGCGAGTCGTAATTTTGCCGCCTTTCAAAATTCACGTACAGGCCGGACGTTTGTTTTAGACGATTGCCCTTGACCTTGAAGCCTGCGGGTGAGCCTGTACACAGTCACTCTCTCACCCTATCACTTCACATTTGTCACCACCGATCTGATGTAATGGAATTCCAGACTTGAGCAGACAGTACAGTCCACGTCGATGTATTGTGTGACACGGAAGTACACGTTACGTAGTTACGAACAGAACGTCATTATATTTGCCAGTGACTTTACTTCAGCAATAGTGTGCAACAGCTTTATCAATCATCGGAGTGCTTGGGGCAGCTGATAATAACACAGGTACTTAGGTAACTCGCCTCCAGGCTTCCATTAAGATTTTTCACTCGTCTAAAATAAACGTCCGGCCTGTACAACGGCCAGGAGTGAACCAGCAATTTTGGGGTTAGTAGACCGACACGCTATCCACTCACCCACCGTGGCAAGTTATAAATGGAGTGACATTGCTTCTTACAGAAATAGATGGAAAGTTGGATGCCACCCCTTGAGATAATGTTGTCATGGTTACCGATTTCCATTCCTTCATTAGTTTGTTAAATTAAATGAAATTAGTTTTCTGGGAATATTTCAGATACTGTTGGTTTTAGAGCCTTATAATGTAGTTTTCGAGGCCCCCAAGTTTTGTTTCTGGCACCGAGGGGCTTTGTATCGTCGTTGTACGCCATAATATAATACTAATAATACTAATAATACTACTAATAATAATAATAATATAATATAGGGATAGGAATATAATAGACCTGCCGTACCACACCCGCAGGTTTAAATCGCGTGAAAAATTCTAGTGTACCCCTTGACCCCCTTAAGCGCATTATACGTATTGATGAATTTTACAGCTTAATTTGGTTCCGTGATAACCTTCTAGCTGTTTGCAAACTTTCACACCAATGTAATTAATGGAATTGCATTGCGTCTTACAGCAATAGATGGACCTCTGAGAATCTGTTGCCATGGTTACCGGCTTGTATTCGTTCATTAGTTTATTAAATGGAATTAGTTTTCTGGGAATATCTCAAAAATGGGTGGTTTTAGGGCTTTAAATGTGAATTTCGGGGACCCTTTATGGCCCCCGAGTTTTGTCTCTCACATTGAGGAGTTGAAAATGATCTTTGTCTCGTCCTTCTACTCCTATTTCAGCATGTATTTTAAGGGGGTAGATCCTCCTTTATGAGAGGTACGGAGAAGGGTTACATCAATGATTAGTGTCGTGCCTCTGATGGATATCTGTACCAAATTTTACGTTGATACACCCAGCCGTTCTCGAGTTATAAGGGAACAAAGTTGTCCACTGACAAACAGACAGACAGACAGACAGACAGACAGACAGACCAAAAAATTATTTTCGCGCGCATCCATAGTAAAACAGTCTAAAACGCGTAAATAACTCAAATTTCCGTAGAAATTGAAAAAAAAAAAAACCATACAAACTTTAATTTTTAGCCTACTTTTCACATTTTGTAAAAAATGAGGAAAAAGTAGTCTTATGAGATCGATCCGGGAAAATGTGTGTCTGTCTGTCTGTCTGTCTGTCTGTCTGTCCATCTGTCTGTCTGTCTGTCTGGCTGTGTGTGTGTCCCCCCCTATCAACTCCTAAACGGCTGGAGCAATCGAAATAAAATTTGGTAGGAGTAAAGATCTATACCTGAATAACTCACGGCCATATTTGAAAATGATGTCAGTGCTACCAACTGCTGAAAAATCGCAATTGAAATTTGAGCTCCATGTTGGATATCTTGGAAGGTATGAATGGGAGCTATTTCAAATTCGGCACACATATAGATAATAATATTGCAGTTTAATTTCCAGAAGGCCATACACGGCAGTGTTGCCAAAATGATTTTAAGCCTCCTGATAGGTCCAATATTTAAATGCATATAACTTCTACACTATCAATTGGAATTCAACCAAATTTCGTATGTTGTATGTGTACATAACCAGATATGACTGAACGTATTCTTATGAACCACCAGTGCTGCCAACTGTTAGAAAATGCTCTTAATTTCTTTTATCCAAATACCAATATATATGAGAAAGTATGCAAGCCGACAGCTTTAAACTATGCACACGTATAGTACATGACATTCTATATTAATTTGGAGTAACTTATATACGTCAGTGCTACCAACATGATTCTAAGCCTGCTGAGAGGTCCAACTTTAAATACATGTAACGTCCATACTATCATTTGGATTTCAACCAAATTTCGTATGTGCTATGTGTACCACAACAGCTATGACTATGGGTATTCTTAAGAGCAACCAGGGCTGCCAACTGTTAATAAATGCTGTATCTATTTTTGTTACCCTAATATCAATATATCAGAAAGAATGCAAGCCAATAGCTCTAAACTTTGCACACGTATAGTACCTGGCATTCTAGATTACTTTGGAGTAACTAATATACGTCAGTGCTGCCAACATGATTCTCAGCCTGCTGATAGGTCCAATTTTAAAATGCACGTAACTTCTATACTAACTAATGGATTTCATTCAAAATTGGCACAACAATAGATCATATTATTTCAGATTATTTCTGACCAATACATGTATGACACTGTTGCCAACATGATTTTACGTGCGCTGTTAGATCCAATGTTTAACTGCATGTAACGTCCATGCTATTCATTGGACTCCAACCAAATTTTGTATTCTGTACCTTAAGAGATGGAACTAAGAATATATTCAGTCACCAGGGCTGCCAACTGTAGTGCTCTATTAGGCTACATTATGCCAGGTATACAGTATTTCGAACTAATTAGAAATTTCCATATTACCAACTTAATTTCGTCATTATTCTAGATAGATCCATATCGATTAATCATTGGCATGAATCTTAAATTTTAAGGAAAGTAGGCTCTATAGTTCGTCACGGAACTTCTTGTTATGTACGTAGAGATATAGTGCACCGCTCGGTGTTGACCGTGTTTTATTGCACAAATTGAGGTTTTACTCGCTAACCGTTGGAGATACACGAAAAGTGATAAGTACCTTTTGGATAGAAACTTAATGTTAAATCTCGTGTATGCATCAAAAGTTTGCTATTTCTTAGCGTTCTCGTTTTATTTGAAATGGAAATATGAAATTTTGAAACCAAAGGGTGTAGTAACGTCACATATGTGGGTTTTACTCGCTAACAGTTGCAGATACACGAAAAATGATTAGGAACTTTCGGAAAGGAAATTAAATTTTGAAGCTCGCATGTGCCATCAAAAGTTTGCTATTTCTTAGCGTTCTCTTTTTATTTGATATGGAAATATGAAATTTTGAAACCAAAGTGTGTAGTGACGTCAGAAAAATGGTTGCCATTTTTTAATAGTGCAAAATATCGAAATTAAAAGTATCCTATATGTAAACATGGTAAATCAGCTACATCCATGCAAAATTTCATTTAAATCGGACCAGTGGTTCTTGCGTTATTGAGTAACACACAGACAGACAGACAGACAGAATGACAGACACACACCATCTCATTTTTAGCCTACTTTTCACATTTTGCAAAAATGAGGAAGAAGTAGACTTATGAGATCGATCCGGGAAAATGTATGTGTGTCTGTCTGTCTGTCTGTCTGTCTGTCCTTCTGTCTGTTTGTCTGTCTGTCTGGCTGTGTGTGTGTCCCCCCTATCAACTCCTAAACGGCTGCAGCAATCAAAACCAAATTTAGTATCAGTAAAGATGAGCACCGGAATATCTCACGTCCATGTTTGAAAATGATGTCAGTGCTACCAACTGCTGAAAAAACGCACTAGAAATTTGAGCTCCATGTTGGATATCTTGCAAGGTAAGCATGGGAGCTATTCCAAAATTGGCACACATGTAGAAAATACTATTTCAGTTTAATTTCCAGGAGGCCAACCATGACAGTGTTGCCAACATAATTTTAAGCCTTCTGATAGGTCCAATGTTTAAATGCATATAACGTCTACACTATCAATTGGATTTCAACCAAATTTTGTATGTAATATCTGTACATAAACAGATATGACTGAACGTATTCTTAAGAGCCACCAGGACTGCCAACTGTTAATAATTTCTCTCTCTTTTTTTAAAATCCAAATACCTATATATCAGAAAGTATGCAAGCCAACAGCTTTAAACTATGCACACGTATATTCTGACATTTTAGATTAATTTGGAGTAACTTATATACGTCAGTTCTACCAACATGATTATAAGCCTGCTGATAGTACCAATTTTTAAATACATGTAACTTCTATACTATCAGTTGGATTTCAACCAAATTTCGTATGTGCTATGTGTACCATAACAGATATGACTATAAGTATTGTTAAGAGCAATCAGGGCTGCCAACTGTTAATAAATGCTGTCTATATTTATTTTACCCTAATATCAATATATCAGAAAGTATGCAAGCCAACAGCTCTATATTTTGCACACGTATAGCACCTGACATTCTAGATTAATTTGGAGTAATTAATACAAGGCAGTGCTGCCAACATGATTCTATGCCTGCTGATATGTCCAATTTTAAAATACATGTAACTTCTATACTAACAAATGGATTTCATCCAAAATTGGCACAACAAGATATCATAATATTTCAGATTATTTCTGACCAGCACACGCATGACATTGTTGGCAACATGCTTTTACGCATGCTGATAGATCCAGTGTCTAACTGCATGTAACATCCATTGGACTTCAGCCAAATTTTGTATTCTGTACCTTAAGAGATGGAACTAAGAATATATTCAGTCACCAGGGCTGCCAACTGTAGTGCTCTATTAGGCTACATTATACCAGGTATATTTTGAACGAATTAGATATTTCGATATTACCAACTTAATTTCGTCATTATTCTAGATAGGTTCATATTCTGTAGAATAATAATTGGCATGAAAAGTAGGCTGTATAATTCTTCACGGAACGTCTTGTTATATATTAGTATGATAAAAGTGAAAGTCTGTATGTATGTATGTATGGGTTGGTTCCGTATACAAATCTACACCGTTCCACCAATCTCAACCAAATTTTGCATACACATAGTTTAGGACCCAGAAGGAACCGCTGGCTACATGAATTTTCGATAGTCTTTCTCATTCTTCTGATTTCGGCCCTTTTGCACTCAAGCACAGGCTAATCCAAACATAAAATATACTCATGAAGGAATGGCAAGGCAGATAGTTTCCATGGCAACATAGCTCAAGTCGAGACACGATACAAGTTGCGCTCTGCACTACCGGTATAGAAAATGAGGATCTTTACTTGAAATCCCGTTAGTTACTCAACTGCTCACACAGCACTGTCAACCGAGTTTAGCATAACAAAGACTTGACACTATCTACAATATATCTGTCAAATACCACTCACTCACTCATTCATTCATCGCGAAATCTCAGAAACCACCGAACGGATTGGAATGAAATTTGGCATGCAGCTTCCTCAAGGGCCGCAAATGCCCACTAAGAGAGGATTTGTGGATATTCAAGTTCTTAAGGGGTGTTAAGGGGGTAGGCCTGCATTTAATTGAATAGCAATATCTCCCGATTGGTTTCATTGGGGGATGTGATACTCGGCATATAAACTCATCATTAAAAATAAGAAGACACGTGTCTGAGGGTTTTTCGATGTGGTGTATATTATGAGGTGAAAGGGGGTAAAAAGTGGGGATTGAAGGTTTCCTAACGGAGCGTGTATCTCTTAAACGACATAGGCGAGGAGTTTGAAACTCAGCGAAAAAAAAAACAACATAAAAAAGAAGTAAATATGTGTTTGACCGTTTTTTTTCATAAATCCAATTTAAGGGGCCCATCGGGAGGGGTGAAATTCTGGGGGGGGGGGGAAGGAAAGAAAGTGTCCTAACTGATTGACTGACTGACTCAGTCATCAAACTCAGGGGAAAAACTGCTTTAAAGTAAGTAAATAGCTGTTCGACAGTTTTTTTCATAAATCAAATTCAAGGGGTTCATGGGGAGGGGTGAAATTCTGAAAAAAGAAAATTGAAAGAAAATGTCCTGACTCACTCACTCACTCATTCACTCACTCACTATCGCCCAGCCAAAATTATTGAAGTTAGAAACATGACAGTTTGGGGATATGTTCATTGTATGTCAAAACCGTCTACTAAGGGAGGATTTTCAGATATTCAGGTTCTAAATGGGTCTTAAGGGGGTTAAACCTGCATTTCATTGAATAACAATATCTCCCGATTGGTTTCATTGGGGGAAGTGATACACGGCATATAAACTCATTAAAAAGTAAGAAGACGCGTGTCTGAGGGTTTTTCGATGTGGTGTATATTATGAGGTGAAAGGGGTGAAAAGTGGGGATTGAAAGATTCGTAACGGAGCGTGTATCTCTTAAACGACAGAGGCGAGGAATTTGAAACCCAGCGGAAGAAAATAAGCATAAAACATAAGTAAATATGTGTTTGACCGTTTTTCATAAATCCAATTTAAGGGGCCCATGGGAAGGGGTGAAATTCTGGGGAGGAACAGGAAAGAAAGTGTCCTAACTGATTGACTCACTCACTCACTCATCAAACTCAGGGGAAAAAACTGTTTTAAAGTAAGTAAATTGATTTTCGAAAGTTTTTTATCAATCAAATTGAAGGGGTCCATCGGGAGGGGTGAAATTCTGAAGAAAAAAAAATTGAAAGAAACTGTCCTGACTCATTCACTCACTCATCATCGCCCAGCCAAAAATATTGAAGTTGGAAACATGGCAATTCGGGGATATGTTCATTGTATGTCAAAACCGTACACTAAGGGAGGATTTTTGGATATTCAGGTTCTAAAGAGGTCTTAAGGGGATTAAACCTGCATTTCATTGAATAACAATATCTCACGAGTGGTTTCATTTGTGGATGTGATACTCGGCATATAAACTAATCATTAAAAATAAGCAGACATGTGTCTAAGGGTTTTTCGATGTGGTGTATTATTATGAGGTGAATGGGGTGAAAAGTGGGGGTTGAAGTATTCCTAACGGAGCCTGTTAAACGACATAGGCGAGAAATTTGAAACTCAGCGGGAAAAAGTCAGCTTAAAAAGTAAGTAAATCAGTGTTCGACCGTTTTTTCATAAAATAATTTAAGGGGCCAATGGAGTGGGGTGAAATTTGGGGGAAAAGGAGAGAAAGTGTCCTAACTGACTGACTAACTCACTCACTCATCAAACTCACGGGAAAAAGTTATAGGTGTTCATGCGTTTTTTCATCAATCCAATTTAAGGGGCCCATGGGGAGGGATGAAATTCTGGTAAAAATAATAGAAAGAAAATGTCCTGTCTGACTCACTCATCATGCCCAGCGAAAACTATTAAAGTTGGAAACATGAAATTTTGGGAATATGTTCGCTGTATGTCGAAATCGTCAACTAAGGAATGATTTTTGTTTATTAGGGTTTTAAAGAGGTGTTAAGGGGGTAAACGTGCATTTCATTGAATAACGATATCTCATGAGTTGTTTCTTTGGGGATGTGATATTCGGTATATAAATTAATCATTAAAAATAATCAGACATATGTCTAAGGGTTTATCGATGTGGTGTATATTATGAAGTGAAAGGGGTGAAAATTGGGGGTTGAGGGATTCTTAACGGAGCGTGTATCTCTGAAACGACATAGGCGAGAAGTTTGAAATTCGGCGGAAAAAAACAGCTTAAAATACAAGTAAATAGGTGTTCGACCGTATTTCCATAAATCCAATTTAAGGGACCCTTGGAGAGGGGTGAAATTCTGGGGGGAAAAACAGGAAAGAAAGTGTCTTAGCTGATTGACTCACTCACTCATCAAACTCAGGGGGAAAGCAGATTTAAATAAGTAAATAGGTGTTCGACCGTTTGTTTCATAAATCCAATTTAAGGGGTTCATGGGGAGGGGTGAAATTATCAAAAATAAATGAAAGAAAATGTCCTGACTGACTCACTCACTCATCATCGCCCAGCCAAAATTATTGAAGTTAGAAACATGAAATTTTGGGGATATGTTCGTTGTATGTCGAAAACGACCACTAAGGAAAGAGTTTTGGATATTCAGGTTCTAAAGAGGTGTTAAGGGGGTAAACGTGCATTTCATTGAATAACAATATCTCACGAGTGGTTTCATTTGGGGATGTGATACTTGGCATATATACTAATCATTAAAAATAAGCTGACACATGTCAAATGGTTTTTCGATGTAGTGTATATTATGAGGTGAAAGGGATGAAAAGTGGGGGTTGAAAGATTCCTAACGGAGCGTGTATCTCTTAAACGTCATAGGCGAGCAGTTTGAAACTCGGAGGAAATCAATCAGCTTAAAAATAAATAAATAAATAAATAAATAGATAAATAAATACATAGATAAATAAATAAATGAAATAAATAGGTGTTCGACCGTTTTTGTTCATAAATGCAATTTAAGGGGCCTATGGGCAGGGGTGAAATTCTGGAAGAAAAACGTCCACTAAGGAAGGATTTTTGGATGTTCACTCTCATCGACCAACCAAAACTATTAAAGTTAGAAGAATGATATTTTGGGGATATGTTTGTTGTGTGTTGAAAACGTCTACTAAGGAGGGATTTTTCGATATTCAGGTTATAACGGGGTGTGAACGGGGTTAATCCTGCATTTCATTGAATAACAATATGACACGACTATGACGCGAGCGAAGCGAGTCTAAAAATGAGATGGTGTGTGTCTGTGTATTACTCAATCACGCAAGTACCACTGGTCCGATTTACATGAATTTTACATGGAAGTAGCTGATTTACCTGGTTAACTTATAGGTTACTTTTGATTTCAATACTTTGCACTATTTAAAGATGGCGACCATTTTGTGACGTCACTACAACCTTTGGTTTGAACTTTCATATTTCCATTTCAAATAAAAAGAGAACGCTAAGAAATAGCAAACTTTTCATGGCATATACAAGGTTTAAAATTAAATTTTCTATCCGAAAGGTATATCCAACGGTTAGCGAGTAAAACCTAAATTTTTGCTATAAAACACGGTCAACGCCGAGCGGTGTAGTTGGACAAAATGTTCCATCCTTAATCTCCCTCTGCGCAGCACCTCGCCTATCCCCTGTTTTAACTGTCACCTTCACATTTTAATTTATTTATGACGCGTAGCGAAGTACGGGTACTACAGCTAGTAATCTATATAAATAAAATAGATTCTGTCTGAACATTTCAAATTTAAGGCTAAAACTTTGTGTACGTCCCAGTTGAGTTGAGGGGTGGGCTATAATGACAAAACAAATTACTATTGTCAGGTTTGGCTCAGTGGTAGAGTGATGGTCTCACACCCGGTTGGCCGGGGTTCAAAACCTATTAGAGTGTTTTTTTCTTGAAGTTTTTAATATTTATTGTTCTATAATTACTCATACGTTATATAATTATGCGTTAAATTGTGCATTTTGCATTTGAAAATATGTATTTAATTAAAAGCCAGGGCCGTTGAAACCGGATTTTGATACTGTATTCCCTCTCGTATATTCCGTTCTCGCAACATAAATATCTCAGATATACACAGAAAATTGTTTTGTGTTGGTATCTTCTAATCCCATCTGCTATAGAGTGTATCTTCCTAGCGCATGCGCGTTGTCAAAGCTACGGACTTGGTCTAAATCCTGCCGTCCATTCTGAGAAACTTTTTTTTAAATATATATTTGCAGTTAATTCGCATTATGAACACAAATTGGGCAGGAAACTTGCTTTTATAATCATTGGATATTTAGCCAGTTACGATGTGCAACAATAATCTGAAAAACTTACCGAAAAGGTGTAAGTGTGGCATCGCGCCAGCCTACTGAACTTAAGGTCCTGGGTTTAAGACTATGCAAGGGTGGGAATTTTTACTTCTTTTTAAATTACAGTATTTTCTAATATCCTCCCTGTCTCTTACAACAACGTAGTTATATTCACATGATCTACGAGAACGGTTCAAATTATAAACATTGATAGGGACATTAGTTTTCTTCTGTCATTGAAATTTGTATTTCTCCTACATCCTATTCAAAACCATGGTTGGACACTTAATGATAACTACAGTATTAGAATTTAAATAGCACAGATTTCACCCCATAATAATAATAACAATAATAATAATAATAATAATAATAATAATAATAATAATAGTCTGATAATAAAACACGTCCTGTATTGTCTGTATATAGAGCAAGGGCTTTTCGCACAGACGCCGTTTAATGAAAATATAGTTTCATACTGATATATTAACTTCGTAGTCTACCCACATAACAAATCTATTTGATTATATTGCCACTAGGATTTCAGCTAGAACAAGAAAATAAATCAGATTTGTTGTTGTACTCAACCTTGCATGAAAACTGCTGGGAAAAGTGGCACCTGGGGCCTGTTCCACGAATGAACTTTGCAACTTTTCACTTTGCACTTTGCACTTTTCAGTTCAGATTTTGTTCCACCATCACTTTTCATTTTTGTCATGCAAAGTGAAAAGTGAAAAGTGAAAAGTTAGGAATCTTTTCACATTAGAAGACTGTTATGTTCCTCCATTGGTGCAGAAATGCAAAGTGCAAAGGAATGATTGAAAAGTTTTCAGAAATCATTGCAAAGAGACGATTCCCTTTTCAGCTGTTAATGAACAAGTCTCTACACTAGTTTCTCGGCACAGAATTTGGTTTAGTGTTATAAATATGTTACGCAGGAGCTTTTTTTAATCATCAAGTGAGGATAGTGATGAAGAATCCAACAAGAAGACGTACAAAGACAAGATGAATTTTCATAACCTCACTTTAGTATAGACAGGTTAAAAGTTCCACCTTGATCAATACTTTTATTAATTAAGATCACTGTGTGGTCATTAGTGGGACATGTTTCACCATGAAAAATAAAGCATTAAATCATGGAATAAATATACAGTTTGTTCATGGAATAAACATGATCGGATCATTCCTATGCAAAGACTTTTCACTTTGCAAAGAAATTGAAAAGTAATACATAGATCATGGTGGAACAGAAAGACTTTGCACTTTGCAAGAATTGAAAAGTGCAAAGTGAAAAGTGAAAAGATGCAAAGTTTATTCGTGGAACAGGCCCCTGTTCAATTCCGTGAGTTGCATGAAAGCTATCATGGAAGGCAGAACCTAGCCCAAAGGTACACATCACTCGGCAGTAGATGCGCCTATACCAGCATGTACTGTATACCCGTACTGGCAGGAGCTTACATGCCAACGAGTGATGTGAGGTTCAGGCGTTAGGGCCAAAGCCTAGCATGCTAACCAATTAGCCACGGTGCCAGACCACCACTGAAAAAAGTGCCACATTGAGTTACGCAGTCGATAATACTGGGCGCTAGGAAATGTTGTCCGCAGTGGCTACGTGCAGCTGCGAGAGGTTGCGTCATCAGTTTAGTTGGCAGCACAGTGTCCTTGATAGGGCGAAGGCCAGATGTGTGGGCTGTCGAAATCGTCAGTGTGTATAGTTAGATTATTGGAAGAGTGCAACAGTATGTTATGAATGGCTGTGGTGACTATAAAGTTTACTGTTTGTTATGATACAAGCGACAGCCGTGCTGCCAACGTAACTGGTGACGTCAACTCTCGCAGCAGCTTGTAGGCACTGCGGAGAACATTCCCGGACTCCCTGTAGGTCCTGCAAGTACCGTAATGAGTGGAAATAAGAAAAATCATTAGCATAGTATAACGTACAATACACCACGTTGCATTTCAACAAGCTACTACAACGAATATTCTATTACTAGCATTACCCGTCGCGGCCTCGCCCGCAAATATTCTAGTTGTAAAGAGTACACTTAGCAAAATCTCAATCATGAATGCTATGACTGATTTATCCTTGGTATGAATAATCACACTTTATCACTTCAGCTACTGGTGCAGTGGTTAGAGGTTTGTCATTCCTTCATAGGTATATCAGAGCGAAGTTAGTTTTCTGGGAACATCACAGACACTGTTAATTTAAGTACCTTTAAATGTGGTTTTCGGAGACCCTTTAGAGTCGGGTGAAAAATACATTTCGTACTACACTCACACATGCAAATTGCGTGACAAAAATTCTAGAGTGCCCCTTAACGCCCTTAAGCGCATTATACTGTATGTATTGATGCATTTTACAGCTTAATTTCGTTCAGTGATAACCTTATAACCGTCTGGAAACTTTCACAGTCATGTAATACTTGGAATTGCATTGCGTCTTACAGAAATAGATGGACCTGTGAGATTCTGTTACCATGGTTACCGTGTTGCATTCATTCATTATTTCATTGTAAATATATATGTTTTAAGGTATTTATTTAATTCAGTAGGCTATATGTTTTTGGCTGAACATCTTGTTTTCGTTTACACATATTCTTTATTTTGTAAATTTGTTAACAGTAGCCTATTTAACTCAATTCACTTCATTTTAACATAGATATGGTTTTGGGCCGGAAGTCGAGCCAAATTTAGCGTGAAACAATTTGTGTTATACATAGTTAGTTGAACAGTCTACCGCGCACCTAGCCCCTAAGCGGGCTCACGCAGATACTACCCGCATCTCATTGATGCCTTTCTTGTTCTGGGTTTGTTCTCATTCCCGCAACTTCAATGCAAAAGTAGTTAACTTTGTGTGTCAACAGCGTTATGAAGAAACTGGTTTACAGATCTATCCTCGTGCAAATTGCGAGTGGTGTAAACACGTGCTCGCCTGTAGGTCTAATACTGTATAACCTTGTTAGAGAGGTTGTTCGAAAGGTTAGCAGGAATTATCATCTTGATCTGAAAAAAACATCCATGATTCCAGTCCGCCTCGTTGCGTAGTGGCTAGCACTCTTGGCTGTCACTGCGGAGGACCGGGTTCGAATCCCGGCTCTGCCAATACATTTAATTCAGCTCTGAAGGCTCAGCCTCATGAGGCAAACCTCAGAAGGGCTGGGTCCGATTCCCTACTTAGTCATCCTGGAAGTGGTTCCCCGTGGTTTCCCACTTTTACTCCAGGTGAATGCCGGGATGGTTCCTAAATTAAGGCCACTGCAGCTTCCTTCCCAATCCTCGTCTGAATTACAGCAACACACACCACAGTCATCACAATAATACAGGATATCTGACAAATTCCACGACATCCAAGTACACGTGGATACATGACCGCGATGTCCCTCAATGTAGTGCAGGAACTTTGATTCATATTTTACGCTACAGTCAACTCAATAATGTAGTTCACAACGCTCCAGTCTAATAATATCGTGTCGGTCTACCAACCCCAAGCTTGCAGGTTCGCTCCCGGCCATGGTAAGTGAGTTTTGAAAGGCGACAAAAATCACGACTTGCATGTCACACGTTGTTGGCATGTTAAAGAACACATTTGAATTCAGTAGGCCGTGTTCATAATGGCTAAATTAATCTCAGGATTTTCCGCCAACATATAAAGTTGCAGATGACGCCCGAGAAAAACTCCAATGTCAAGTTGAAGACTGGAATAACCACCTCTCCCAGTATGACCTATGTCTGAATGTGAAAAAAGACGGAGTATCTGGAGTTAAACCCAAGCGACGGTACCATTCAAGTCGCTGGACAAAATCTAGTCAAGACAGAATGCTTCAGGTTCCTTGGATCTCGTCTTCAGAGTGATGGCAACTTCAATGATGAAGTAAGAGCCAAGGTAAACGCAACCTGGTTGCGGTGGAAGGAGGTCACGGGTGTGCTTTGCGACAAGAAAATGCCACTTCGGTTCAAATCGAAGATATATCGGACAGTGGTACGGCCAGTTGCGCTGTATGGAGTTGAATGTCGACCATCCGACAAAATTTCAGAACGTCGTCTGCACGCCATGGAAATGAGAATGCTCCGTTGGGCAATGGGCATCTCCCTCATTGACCATGTCAGAAACGACACAATTCGGGAGCAAATGGATGTCGCCCCAATTGTGGACAACATGAGAGAGAAATGGCTCCGATGGTATGGCCATGCCCTGCGTGCAGCGCCTGATACTGTTAATAACTCTGTCCTTCATTTTAAGGTTGAAGGCCTACGCCCCAGAGGACGACCGAAGCAGCATTGGCAAGACACAATAAATGGTGATTTAAGATTTACCGGCATAAATCCAGCTGACGCACGAAACCGGACAAAATGGAGGTCAATGACCAAAAAAGCGGACCCTGCACCAGCGGGACAACGCTAGGAAGAAGAAGAAGAAGAAGAAGAAGATATCAAGTCCCTTCATTATCTACTAGAAAGCGCTATAGTGTCAAGGAGCTTAGATATCTAACCTCCTTGACCTTCATAGCGCTCCAAGGAACAACAATATTCGACATCCAAGCTGTCCTTTGGGCGCCACATAAC
Organism: Meconema thalassinum; assembly: GCA_946902985.2. Lineage (NCBI taxonomy): Eukaryota > Metazoa > Arthropoda > Insecta > Orthoptera > Tettigoniidae > Meconema > Meconema thalassinum. The sequence goes on from OX336391.1 coordinate 225,889,888, forward strand.
AAGGCTTGCACCCGGCACCCGAGGATATTCGATATTATTATTATAGACATTCAATACTTCTTCTCCGTAAATCAAGTCGGATAAGGTGATAACGTACCAGAATAGTTTATCCAGGGGAGGGCGAGAAGGGCGACCGCCCAGGGCCCAGGGCCCCGCGGTCCGGGGGCCCCGCGTCATGGATTGTTTTAAATTTAATTGATTAATCTTATATATAAAAGTGAAAGTCTGTATGTGGGTATGTATGTGGGTGGGTCTGTTCCGTATACAAATCTACACCGTTCCACCAATCTCAACCAAATTTTGCATACATACAGTTTAGGATCCAGAAGGAACCACTGGCTACATGAATTTTCGATAGTCTTTCTCATTCTTCTGATTTCGGCCCTTTGGCACTCAACCACAGGCTAATCAAATCATAAAATATACTCATGAAGGAATGGCAAGCCAGACAGTTTCCATGGCAACATAGCTAAAGTCGAGACACGGCCGACTGGATGCCAGTTCTGCTCTGCACTACCGGTATAGAAAAAGAGGATCTTTACTTGAAATCCCGTTAGTTACTCAACTACTCACACAGCACTGTCAACCGAGTTTAGCATAACAAAGACTTGACACTATCATCTACTATATATATTTGTCAAATACCACTCACTCACTCATTCATTCATCACGAAATCTCAGAAACCACCGACGGATTGGAATGAAATTTGGTATGCAGCTTCCCAAAGGGCCGCAAATGCCCACTAAGAGAGGATTTTTGGATATTCAGGTTCTAAAGGGTGTTAAGGGGGTAGACCTGCATTTCATTGAATTGCAATATCTCCCGATTGGTTTCATTGGGGGATGTGATACTCGGCACGTAAACTCATCATTAAAAATAAGAAGACACGAGTCTGAGGGTTTTAGGATGTGGTGTATATTATGAGGTGAAAGGGGTGAAAAGTGGGGGTGGAAGGATTCCTAACGGAGCGTGTAGGCCTATCTCTTAAACGACATAGGCGAGAAATTTGAAACTTAGCGAAAAAAAAATCAGCTAAAAAATTAAGTAAATCGGTGTTCGACCGTTTTTTCATAAATTAATTTAAGGGGCCAATGGGGTGGGGTGAAATTCTGGGGGGATAATGGAGAGAAAGTGTCCTAACTGACTGACTAACTCACTCACTCATCAAACTCAGGGGAAAAAGACAGCTAAAAAATAAGTTAATAGGTGTTCAAGCGTTTTTTCATCAATCCAATTTAAGGGGCCCATGGGGAGGGGTGATATTCTGGTAAAAATAATTGAAAGAAAATGTCCTGTCTGACTCACTCACTCATCACGCCCAGCGAAAACTATTAATGTTGGAAAAATGAAATTTTGGGAATATGTTCGCTGTATGTCAAAACGTCAACTAAGGAATTACTTCTTTTTATTCGGGTTTTAAAGAGATGTTAAGGGGGTAAACGTGCATTTCATTGAATAACGATATCTCATGAGTTGTTTCTTTGGGGATGTGATATTCGGTATATAAACTAATCATTAAAAATAATCAGACATATATCTAAAGGTTTATCGATGTGGTGTATAGTATGAGGTGAAAGGGGTGAAAATTGGGGGTTGAGGGATTCTTAACGGAGCGTGTAGGCCTACCTCTTAAACCACATAGGCGGGAAGTTTGATATTCTGCGGGAAAAAAACAGCTTAAAATACAAGTAAATATGTGTTCGACCGTTTTTTTCATAAATCCAATTTAAGGGGCCCTTGGAGAGGGGTGAAATTCTGGGGGAAAAAATAACAGGAAAGAAAGTGTCCTAACTGATTGACTCACTCACTCATCAAACTCAGGGGGAACACAGCTTTAAATAAGTAAATAGGTGTTCGACCGTTTGTTTCATAAATACAATTTAAGGGGTTCATGGGGAGGGGTGAAATTATCAAATATAAATGAAAGAAAATGTCCTGACTGACTCACTCACTCATCATCGCCCAGCCAAAATTATTGAAGTTGGAAACATTAGAGTTTGGGGATATGTTCGTTTTATGTCGAAAACGTCCACTAAGGAAAGAGTTTTGAATATTCAGGTTCTAAATAGGTGTTAAGGGGGTAAACGTGCATTTCATTGAATAACAATATCTCACGAGTGGTTTCATTTGGGGATGTGATACTTGGCATATATACTAATCATTAAAAATAAGCTGACACATGTCTAATGGTTTTTCGATGTAGTGTATATTATGAGGTGAAAGGGATGAAAAATGGGGGTTGAAAGATTCTTAACGGAGCGTGTATCTCTTAAACGACATAGGCGAGGAGTTTGAAACTCGGAGGAAATCAATCAGCTTAAAATAAATAAATAAATAAATAAATAAATAAATAAATAAATAAATAAATAAATAAATAAATAAATAAATAAATAAAATAAATAGGTGTTCGACCTATTTTTCATAAATCCAATTTAAGGGGCCTATGGGGAGGGGTGAAATTCTGGAAGAAAAACGTCCACTAAGGAAGGATTTTTGGATGTTAACTCTCATCGACCAACCAAAACTATTAATGTTAGAAGAATGATATTTTGGGGATATGTTTGTTGTGTGTCGAAAACATCTACTAAGGAGGGATTTTAGGATATTCAGGTTCTAAAGGGGTGTTAACGGGGTTAAACCTGCATTTCATTGAATAACAATATGACACGACTATGATGCGAGCGAAGCGAAACTAAAAATGAGATGGTGTGTGTCTGTGTATTACTCAATCACGCAAGTACCACTGGTCCGATTTACATGAATTTTACATGGAAGTAGCAGATTTACCTGGTTAACATACAGGTTACTTTTGATTTCAATACCTTGCACTATTCAAAGATGGCGACCATTTAAGTGACGTCACTCTACCCTTTTGTTTTAAACTTTCATATTTCCATTTCAAATAAAAAGAGAACGCTAAGAAATAGCAAACTTTTGATGGCATATACGAGGTTAAAAATTGCATTTTCCATCCGAAATGTATCTCCAACCGTTAGCGAGTAAAACCTAAATGTGTGCTATAAAACACGGTCAAGGCAGAGCGGTGTAGTTGGACAAAATGTTCCATCCTTAATCTCCCTCTGCGCAGCACCTCGCCTATCCCCTGTTTTAACTGTCACCTTCACATTTTAATTTATTTACGACCCGTAGCGAAGCACGGCTACTTCAGCTAGTTATTTATATATTCGTTAATTCCCCATAAGAAGATCGTAACAACATAATCAATTTTCATGATTTATTCTGGCCCTTTCTTCGTTTTTTTCCCAAAACCTCTCATATACACACTATGCTTCCTCTTTCTCACCTCCGTCCACTTCTTTCCCGGTTGTCTCTCTTTGGGAGTTTGCTCAAACATCTGTTGTCTAAGACTAATTGATTAATTAATTATACTTTTCAAACTAATTTATAATTCATATTCTTTTTTCAGTGCAGATATGACCTCCCGTGACCGTTCAGCAAGTTTAGATTTCAGTGAATGGAAGACTTCAGCCGGAAAAAGAGTCGCAAAGTTATATTTTAGTATTTCATAGTTTACATAATCTTCTTCAAGGGGACTTAAAAGTTTCTTTCATATTATTAAAAGAATGCAGGCATACTGTAGTGTACCGTATTCAAAATATTGTAACCATTCTTTATTTTATTATTATTATTATTATTATTATTATTAATAATAATATTATTACTATTACAAAACTATTTTCCATTTGATTTGATATTTTATTTTATTTTCATATCGCCCAGGGCCCCGCAAGGCCTGGAACCGCCGCTGAGTTTATGGATACGGTTTGAGTACTGATAATATGATACCGAGTCACACGTTGCGGCTACCATGACGGTCCAAACAGACAACGAATATCATCCCCTCTCCCTGCTTGGAAATGCAGCAATTCCACATTCAGTCGTCACCCCTCCTAGAAGAAGGCGCTTGGACGAGATGTATCATGATTGATCTTGTTAATATCTTAGCAGGAGGGATATAGTGTCCCTACAAGACATACCTCTTCCTCCCTATCTCTGTCTCACACACGAACACTGCCACTGCTACTCCAGTGCGCTGAGCCAGTACGGTTGACGGAAATCTCTCCCTTGGGATTCTCCTAATACCATCTGCGATATCACTTTCACGGGGTAGGAACACTACAACCACACATCAACCATCTCTTGAGACACTTAGCTTCCTTGTGATAACTTAAGCCAGTATGTTTACAATAGAGTATAGACTGGCCACGGTGGTCGAGAGTGCTAATGTGCTCGTTCCTCGCTGGCATCGGGAGAGTGTGAGTTCAACTCCGACCTAACAAGGGGAGGATACGATGCATGGGTCACCGATTTGAACCATCTTTAATATACGGGTAGACCATGACCAGGCGTATATTATCTTTTCACGCATTGGTTGCCGGCGGTCGAGATGGGAACTATTCTCCGTTTACTTGTGTCACACGTCACTGTTTCGTTAATAGGTACAGTTGCGCGAGTAGGATATGACTCAGCTCCAGTAGCCTCAGTCATCGCTTAACTGTCCGTGGTAACATGAGCTCCTGTGACGCTTATCTGACGTAATGCTGCTTGACTTATGTGCAGACTGCACTCTATCATCGCTGTGTCCTCCGCTTCGCCCCATGGGGCTCTTGCTACAATAAACAACACACGCTGGTGCAGCTACGCTCAGCGGTAATCAAATGTTGAATGGGAAATACCAAGTGCAAGTAGTAAGGTGCGCTTCTCAGTCTTTTCCGAGAAATTAATTATGCGCGACTAACGGAGTGTTTAAAAGGGGGAGCGTGATGGCGCAGTGGCTTAGCTTCTCGCCTTTCACCCGGACGGCCGGGGTTCGAATCCCGGTGACAGCGGGGTCGAAATTTCACCTGAAAAATCACGTGGTGTCAGGAAGGGCATCCGACCTTAAATCCCCGGCCAAAACCAAAATGAGCCTGGTTGACTCCGGCGACCCCAATTAATTGGGAAAAGCCGAAGAAAGTTTAACGGAGGGTAAGATAGTTCAACATGGGGGCTGAGAATATTAATAATAACTTTTTGACAGTATTATTCATAAGTCTCAACAAACAATTTGTTGTGATCAGCGTAACTGCAGCCTTCGTAAAGAGCTTTACATAGCCCAGCGCGTATCCCATTTTTGAACAGCTGACTGTGTAGCGTTGGGGGTCTGCGCCGCTAGAGCTAGCCAACAGCGGGGGGCGCTTGAACTCGGTCAGTGATAACACTATGTATTCTATTCGTCCTGGTATGGATGATTAGTTGCAGCCTTGCCTTACTCCTTTCTGAATACCAGCTTCTCTCATGCCCTTTAGCTCGAATAACTGCTGTCTGGTTCCTGTATAGATTGTAGAGCACTCTCCTATCCCTGAACTCTATTCCAATCGTTTTCAAAATGTCAAACAACTTACTCCAATGAACGTAATGAAAAGCGTTTTCTAATTCTACAAAGGTCGTGAACGTTCTCTTATCCTTCCTTATCCTAGCTTCCAAAATCATCCCAAGACTTAGTATTGCTTCCCTTGTTCCTACGTTTCCCCTGAAGCAAAACTGGTCGTGGCATAACTCTGTTTCTATCTGTCTTTCCATCCTCTATTTCTACTCCAAGCAAATGCCCGGATGGTACGGTACCTAATTAGAGGTCACGGCCGCTTCCTACACTAGTGGCGTAGTTGGTAGCATGCTGAGCTTCTATGCCCAAGATCGCGGGTTCAAACACAGCCAAAGTCGTCGGATTTTTTAAGAGCGTTAAAATCCCTCAGTATGCCTTCATTCGGAAGGAAAGTAAAGCCGGCCGGCCCATGTCATAGATTTATGGCATGCAATAGAAACTTCCACTAACTGCAATTGTGTGAAGCTAAATTTGTAGGTTAGATTTGATTAACGCTATATTAGTTCAAACGTTCGCCGCTAGGTCCAAGTTGCGGTGGCATCTAGTTGCGAAGTTTACGGCTAGGTGTCGTTGACGGTAGCATTTGGCAGCAAAAGTAGGAACTACTAGAAATTGATCGTCTGCAGTCATTTCCTGAATTACGGATAACACACACTAATACAGCCATACAATTAACACTGGTTATCAGACAGATTCTACACACACCCAAAGTACACGAGGCTTCATGACCACGATGTCTCAGTCCCTTAATTGAGGAACAAACCAACCTATCAACCAACCAACCAACTGCTTCCTAATCTAATCCTAACTCAATTGCAAATACACACACTGTTACAGACATCACAGTGACACAGGTTATCAGACAAGTTCGACACACACCCAAGTACACGGGGCTACATAAGCACTTTGCCGCAAAGCCCCTAAAGAATAAACAACAACAACAGTTTTACTGTAAAATGATGATGATGATGATGATGATAATTGTTGTTTTAAGGGGCCTAACATCCAGGTTATCGGCCCCTAATGGTTTGGGTGATAGGGAAAATGACAATGAAATGGAAATCACAACGAAAATTAAGTGAGATCGAAAATACTTACAAAATTGAACTCAGATTGAAACTACTCACAAAATGGAGGGTGGTAGTACTTCTTCTTCTTCTTATGGTTCCTATCCGTTCCTGATGTTGGCTGCCATCTTGACTGTGCTGTTCCTATCAATTGCAGCTCGGAATAATTCAGTAGATGTTTTTGAGGTCCAGGATGTGAGATTTTTTAACCAGGATATTCTTCTTCGTCCAACACTTCTCTTCCCTGGTATTTTTCCTTGTAGAATAGACTGTAGGAGATGGTACTTGGTGGTATTCCTCATGATGTGTCCTAGGTATTGGATTTTCCTGATTTTCACGGTAGTTAATACTTCCTTAGTTTTTTTCATGTTTTGGAGAACCTCAACATTTGTGACATGGTCTGTCCATGGTATCCACAATATCCTTCTGTACAGCCACATTTCAAAGACCTCTAACTGTTTACATAAAGACTCTGTCAGTGTCCATGTTTCATGAACAAATTTCGCATCTTATTGAAAGTTGTCCGGGCTTTCCCAATTCGAGACTTCACCTCATCAGAAGGGTCCCATTGGTCATTTATGGTAGTGCCAAGGTATATACTTACAAAAGGGAATTTAGAAGAAAAAACTCATAACAGGAATGGATTGAAAAACAATCAAAAATGTAGGTTAGTTTCAAAATACGTACAAAATGCAATGTGGAGTCGAAATACTTGCAAAATGAAATAGAAATTCTAAATACATACAAATAGCAAATGAGATCGAAAATACGTACAAATACAATTGAGATCCAAAACGCTTACAAAATGCAATTGAAATTGAAAATACGCAATGCAATTTAGATTGAAAAAGGCCGGTTCAGATTCAAAATACTTACAAAGTGGAATTGAAATTCAAAAGACTTACAAAATGCAATTGAAATTGAAAATGCTTACAAAATGCATGGTAGATTCTAAGTACTCATTTGGATGGACAATACTTACAAAATGCAATTTAGATTGAAAATACTTACAAAACGTAATTTAGATTCAAAATACCAACAAAATGAAATTGAGAATCAAAATACTTACAAAATACCCAACATACAAAATGCTTGCAAAATGTGGTTGAGGTTGAAAATACTTACAAAATGCAATTGAAATTCAAAATACTCACTAAAATGTCTTGATCCTACATTGAAAGACTTACTAAAAAGCAATTTAGGTTGTCAACCCCTTCGAAATGCAATTGAGGTCGAAAATATTTGCAAGGTGCTATTTAGATCGAAAGAACTTACAAAATGCAACGGAGATTTAAAATACCTACAAAAGGGAGTGTAGATGCAAACAAATCGCTAAACGGAATTTAGATACACGAGGATCCAATTAACAGAAACAGTGCGGGAATATAATGAAAAAAAAAAAGAGGTCTGACCCCTCGAAGAAGGAGGGATCAGGAAAGATGCGACAAGAGCCAATTAAGGCGGGAAAGTGAAAGACTCCCTAGGCCTCGGACACCCTAATACCGTCGGGGTCGGAAAAGAACAGGAGTTGACCAAGGGAGGTCGACAGGAAAGAAGACGGAGAGGAGCGCGGCACAAGTAAGTGGAAGCAATGTCCGACTCAGCTGGGGTGCCGTGATCGCCAACCCACGTCCCACTAGATGTGAGCCCCTGGGGGATTTACTGTAAAAGAATCAGAGTATGCAAGAGGTGTGTAAAAATTCCATTTCACACGTAGTGCTATGGTAGAGTGCAAACACGCTATTTCGTGCAATTCTGTGGAACTCCTTATGAGTAAACTCGTGTGTTGCACTATCCTGATGAAGATCTTCGAAACCTGGGTCATCCGCATGTCAGTGACGTTCCAGTGTCGTATACCAAATTACTTTTCTTGGGGGATCCGGGAATCGATCCCAGGCCTTGTAGGTGGCAGTCAAAAATTCTAACCACTACAAAAGGAGACATAGTCTTTTGTCAAATGTTGATATATTGCTTGAGAATGTAAAGATAGACCATCATGCCTGACTCAGGCATGGCTATTTTAATGACGCAGTATGGCAGTATGTTCCCGTATCACGAAGCATTTGGTACAGGTGAGGGACGTAATGAACATATGGCAGCCGCTTCTTATCGCGTCAGTGTCGACATCTGGTGACATGGCTATCATAATTATCCTATGTCCACACATAACCGGTTCGCTTTGGTATAATCACCATTCAACAACTTCCTACCACAAGATTCAGTGCTGCCAAACACACTGTACCCTTATATCTGGATGATCCACCAAAATCCCAGGCTGGAAATAATAATGGATTGTAGCATCTAGAAGTCCCGGCTAAAAACAACATGGTGCTACTTGGCGAAAACACTCAGAATAAGGAACAGGATTTTTCCAAAGCAGAATGTGCTATAGTAACTAACTACAGAACAGTAGGGTTCTCTATCTACTCAGGAACAATGAGAATCTATGAAAATCTCGGGCGTAAGGATGCGGATTAGGTCCCTCGGGAACTTCCACCCTACAGCGCATTCCTTTACCATTTAACTACAAAGATAATGCCAATTTCCTATAAAAAAACAACTAGGGAAACGTAACAACGTGCCTGTCGTGTTTATTATAAAAAAACAATTACACGTTTCCTATCACTAGCATTGATTATATGCCCTTAACAATGTTGAATAAAAAACAACTGACCAAATGTCAGAACTTCACTTGCATAAAATACACGTTTCCTGTAGAAACCATGAAAAATATTATTTCAAACGCTTTTATAAGCTTAAACAAATCATGACTTAAATAGCAGAAAACAGCTGCTGTGCCTTAGGTAACGGGAGTTTAATAACAAGAAAATGTTATTAAGTTAAATAAAAAAAATATCACCAACAATAAATGAATTTACCACTGACGTAGATCTCCGTCATTACAAAGACTATTACTTACTCCATACAATTATCTCCCACGTCCTATCTCTTAAATTCTTCTCATGGAAGCGATAAAACTCTCTATTTAAATATAAATTACAAGTTAAAAAACATAATAATAATGATGCACGTAAATGTAATTATAAACCTATCTTTAAATTCTTAATACACTTTCTGTACAATACAAATACTAACATTGTAGATCAGCAACTACTCAACAAAATAAAATATGTACAACTGTCCGACTGCTTTCTCTACCGACTTTAGAAAATAATCTTTCACCCTACTATGTCTTATTCGTGATACTGTGACAATCCGGGATTCTATAATCCATACAATTAAGTAGAGACATAGTTCAAAGACCTCTTATAACTTGTCTGACAATAATAAAAATACTTAATAAAAATACTTAATAAAAATACATACCTCCACTGCGTTGAATAATTACCGTAAAATAAATATCTAATTCAGAACCATTTAATAGATCTCAGTTTACCCTCAGTTTCAACAAAGATCCATTAAATCCTATAAATTCTATCAAATTCAACTTCATCTAGGATCCACTGTCCTGTGAATTTCAAGGAGTTTCAACTATATGAGACTATTGCAATAACTTCCAATACTAATAAACATCAAAACACTGCATATTCATAAACATCCTATTTCTACTTCAAATATGCGCAAGCCTGTCACTACAGACATTCCTTCAACAATTGACCAATGGCTTCACAATTGCCCATTGTCTTACAATAAATACCCCCGTCTGCTACGGGAATAATAAATCTCACTCTCAGAGATGCTTCGCAATTCCTTTCAAAAAACATATACTTCTTAATTCACTTCTCATTAACAAATTCTATTCATAGTTGCAACGACAATAATAAAAATATTTAATAAAATTACTGGTTCTATCAATGAATTAATTTAAATGGTAATACGATAAAATACTAGTCTTCAAATAACAATCTTATTTCTTTGCATTCTGCACATTTCTATAAAAGCTTTAAATTAGCTGCAATATTCCTTTAAATCTTTCTTCACATTCTTGTTACTTCAAAATACGCTAAAATTCGTATTTGTTAACATCACATTGTATTCCTTTACATATCTTTCTTTAACATATCTCTCACAAATTTTAACAATTTATAATTGTTAGTCACCAAATATTTCTCACCAAATCTGTATAATAATTTATCAGATCGTGACTTTGCGTAGATCTCCCCTTAAGATCTTAAAGAATTGCGTTCTTTAAAAACATATATCTGTATAACATTCTTGGAATAAATCTCCGTCATTATTATCGTTAACAAAAACGATATCTTACAATTCAAAAATTAATAAAACGTGATCTGAACATATTTAAACTTTACCATAAATATATCCTGAACTAAACTGTAAAATCTCCCCATTCAAATTTCAAAAGTCGCAAAATTCAAAAAAATCTAAAAATATTCAAAAGAAAAATTCCAAATTCTCAAATACGACGAAAAACGTGAATAAACATCCGCATGATGTAGTTATGAAAATATAACGTCGAAAAATCACAATAATATCATTTAAAGGTAGAAAAATGGCATCAATAACTAGTTTTTCGGATATTCTTAAAAGGTCTACAAAAATCTACAAAGTGGGACATATCGTTGGTCCGAAGACTACCTTGTGTTGCGTTGAAGATGACTAGAAGTGGGCTTCCTTTCCTGTCCTTTAGAAACGGATTGTTTCCAAGCGCAAAACTGCATGATGTAGTTTGGTCTGCTCCGGTCTCGTACAGAAGTTCCCATGCGGTCAGGTCCGGGATTCGAACTCCATCATCATCGTGTTGCCGTTTCTTCCACTGGTGACTCTTCTTGTATGGGATGGGATAGCCCTTTCTCTCTTGAATGGCGCCGGGTCCTCCCTGGCCACCCTCGTACTGGAAATTCTTCTATCTTCTTACGCCAAAGTCTGATATATGTTGTCATTTTAGTTGTTGAAATGACTTGTAGATGTAGAATTTCTGCATGGGAGAGATGAGATGTTAATCTCTTCTGCGAGATTGATGTTATCTCATTTCGAATATTCTTGTTGCCATCATAGTTCTGTTCCCATAACTTTTTAGTTGACCATCATAACTGCTGTAAATTCGTTAGTAAATTCCTCCCTCAGCTTCAGGAATTTCGACATAGTTTATACTGTAGATTGGTTCTATTAACTTTATAATTCGTTGAATGTCGACTTCATATCTTCTTGCACAAACTAAGTGCCTTCGATGGCGAATTTCTATTTTCTTTGTTTAATTGTCGAATAGCTTGTTGAGACGTCCTTCTCCGTTGAAATCGCAAATAATAAGAGCCCCGAGTCTTCTATCATTTCCCCGTCATCAAATTTCCAAACCCGCGTCCTTTTCAGACCAAGGATCTGATTGGTCGCTGATGGTTGATGATCATAATAACCCTTAATTAAATAAATAATTAATCGCATGTTTAATAGATAATTCTTATTTATTATTTAATATCTTCTATGATATTGCGATGTATTAAAATCATCCTGGTAATTAGCAAAGCTCATTACATTTCTTGGTCTCGTTTAAGCAAGACCGCTTCTCATTGGCTGGCTGTCGCTTGCCGTACTCGCGTCTACCCCTTCCACTCTCCAGACACACTTCGTCGCGCGCGCAAGGTTTGGCTCTCTTCGGGAACACTCGATTATCCTCGTGCACTCTCGTTCGGTCTTTGTTACAACCACGCAGTTTGACTTCAAGTTCCCGCACGTGGCTGCTAACCTTCTCATGGGTTGGCTGAATTAACTCAGTTAACTGTGCGATGTACAAAACTGGTTTTGTGTCAACTTGCAGCATAGCAATATTTTAACATGAGACAATTTAGAAAACTTTTGACGAGATGAATAATTTCCTAGCCCATATCCATATAAGAGCACAGTACCAAGTCACTAACTCTGCAGTAAAATTTCGCTAAAATTTCAATTCAAATGAAGAAATTTCCCAAAAACAACCACCACCATCTAAATATTATCATAAATTCTATTGGTCTGTTTCATCACATAACTCTCCCATGAGTTAAATACGTGTTAATGTGGTGGTGGTACATGACTTATATTGTGTAATTTTAAGGAGTGTCAAATGCACTGCTTGAATAATAAATTAACAACTCGTAAGCTAGAGAATTGAGTGTCCGTAGATAAAGGTTGATATGATGGTTCGTTATATCAAGCTTCACTTCGATCGCTTGAATTCGATACGAGAAATAAGCATATATTTTCAAAATTTTGCACTGCTGCCATACTGGATTTTTGAAATTACGGGTACTAATTAGATGCTTCTCGGCTCGTGAGGACAGTTCAGTAGCTGTCAGACAGTGAGGAAGCGACTCTGTCACGAAAACCAAGATTAACGGACGAGGGGACCACGCGTCACCGCAATAACTGCAGGCCGAATGACTGGGCAGCGGTCGCTTGGTAGGCCTAGTGCCTTCATAGGCTATAGTGCCAGGGGTTATTATTATTAATTATTATACTAATATAAAAAATGAGATGGTGTGTGTCTGTCTTTCTGTCTGTCTGTCTGTGTGTTACTCAATAACGCAAGAACCACTGGTCCGATTTAAATGAAATTTTGCATGGGTGTAGCTGATTTACCAGGTTTACATATAGAATACTTTTGATTTCGATATTTTGCACTATTAAAAAATGGCGACCATTTAGTGACGTCACTACACCCTTTGGTTTCAAAATTTCATAATTCCATTTCAAATAAAAAGAGAACGCTAAGAAATAGCAAACTTTTGATGGCATACACGAGCTTTAACATTTAATTTTCTATCCGAAAGGTCCTTATCACTTTTCGTATATCTCCAACGGTTAGCGAGTGAAACCAAAATTTGTGCAATAAAACACGGTCAACACCGACCGGTGCAGTATATCTCTCTATATAAAAATGAAAGTTTGTCTGTTTTTCTCTGAATTTCTACGGAAAATTGAGTTGTTTACGCGTTTCAGACTGTTTTTGATGGATGCGCGCGATTTTTTTCGTCTGTCTGTCTGCTTGTTTGTTTGTTTGTTTGTTTGTTCGTCTGTGGACAACTTTGTTCCCTTATAACTCGAGAACGGCTGGGTGTATCTACGTAAAATTTGGTACAGATATCCATCAGAGGCACGACACTTATCATTGATATAACTCTTCTCCGTACCCCTCATAAAAGGGGACCTACCCCCTTAAAATACATGCTGAAATAGGCGTAGAAGGACGAGACAAATCTCATTTTCAGCCCCTCAATGTGAGAGACAAAACTCGGGTACCCGAAAACCACATTTTAAGGCCCTAAGACCAACCGTTTTTGAGATATTCCCAGAAAACTAATTTCATTTAATAAACTAATGAACAAATGCAAGCCAGTAACCATGGCAACAGATTCTCAGAGGTCCATCTATTGCTGTAAGACGCAATGCAATTCCATTAATTACATTAGTGTGAAAGTTTGCAAACGGCTAGAACCAAATTAAACCGTAAAATTCATCAATACGTTTAACGCGCTTAAGGGGATCAAGGGGTACTCTAGAATTTTTTCACGCGATTTACACCTGCGGGTGTGGTATGGCAGGTCTATTATACACACATCAAAAAAGTTTTGCATCACCTCGGTTCCAAGAGTTCCGGAACCGTTAAATACAAAGGGAATAGAGATCAACACAAACAACATTTCAGCTCGTTTTATTGCTCATGAGACCCACACATTGCATGTTGTACCATCATACAGCTAGACTTTCAGCATTTGTGGTCCAGATTGCAGTACACACCACTACCTCTAATACCTAGTAGCACGTCCTCTTGCATTGATGCATGCCTGTATTCGCCGTGGCATACTATCCACAAGTTCATCAAGACACTGTTGGTCCAAATTGTCCCACTCCTCAACGACAATTCGGCGTAAATCTCTCAGAGTGGTTGGTGGGTCAAGACGTCCATAAACAGCCCTTTTCAACATATCCCAGGCATGTTCGATAGGGTTCATGTCTGGCGAACATGCTGGCCACTGTAGTCGAGCGATGTCGTTATCTTGAAGGAACGCATTCACAAGATGTGCACGATGAGGTCGAGAATTGTCGTCCATGAAGACAAATGCCTCTCCAATATTCTGCCGATATGGTTGCACTATGGGTCGGAGGATGTCATTCAGGTATCGTAAAGCCGTTTCGGAGCCTTCCATGACCACCAGTGGCGTACGTCGGCCCCACATAATGCCACCCCAAAACATCAGGGAACCACCACCTGGCTGCACTCGCTGGACAGTGTGTCTAAGACGTTCAGCCTGACCAGGGTGCCTCCAAACACGTCTCCGACGATTGTCTGGTTGAAGGCATATGCGACACTCATCGGTGAAGAGAACGTGATGCCAATTCCGTGGGGTCCATTCAGCATGTTGTTGGGCCCATCTGTACCGCGCTGCATGGTGTCGGGGTTGCAAAGCTGGACCTCGCCATGGACGTCGGGAGTGAAGTTGCGCATCATGCAGCCTATTGCGCACAGTTTGAGTTGAAACACGACGCCCTGTGGCTGAACGAAACGCATTATTCAACATGGTGGCATTGCTGTCAGGGTTCCTCCGAGCGGCAATCCGTAAGTAGCGGTCATCCACTACAGTAGTAGCCCTTGGGCGGCCTGAGCGAGGCCTGTCATCGACAGTTCCAGTATCTCTGTACCTCCTCCATGTCCGAACAACATCGCTTTGGTTCACTCTGAGACGCCTGGAAACTTGCCTTGTTGAGAGCCCTTCTTGACACAAAGTAACAATGCGGACGCGATCGAACTGCGGTATTGACCTTCTAGGCATGGTAGAACTACAGACAACATGAGCAGCGTACCTTCGTCCTGGTGGAATGACTGGAACTGATCGGCTGTCGTACCCCCTCCGTCTAATAGGCCCTGCTCATGCATGGTTGTTTACATCTTTGAGCAGTTTTAGTGACATCTATGAACAGTCAAAGGGACTGTATCTTGGATACAATATACACAGTCAACGTCTATATGCCGGAGATCTGGGAACCGAGGTGATGCAAAACTTTTTTTGATGTGTGTATTCGTATCCCCATATTATTCATTCATTCATTCATTGATTTCGTATAGGCCATCTATGGACCGCGTCATTCCAACCGTCTCCTACTGGCTTTGATGTTTGCCCTGTACGCCCGCATTCGTTCTCGGTGGACTTCTTTCCGTTCCTGGGTCCAAATCCTTCCCGTTTTCAGCTTCGGTTTTTCTTGGAAACCTTTGCAAGCTTGAAGTTTCCTTTTGAGTGGGGCTCCTGAATGTCTATTGGTGTAATCCCCACTTCTTTCAGATCTTTATCCAGTTCTATGAACCAGGCCTATTTTGTTTTCCTCTCCTGAAAGTAAGTTATGTTGCGGTTGGTCAGTGTCGCTGGGCTCATTCGTTTCACATGCCCAAAAAATGGTATCCTTCACTTCCGGATGACGTTACTTATCTTCTCCACATGAGTATATAATTCATGGTTATGCCGTATTCTGTATTCCCCATTGTCTTTGATGGAACCAAATATCTTTCTCAAAATTTTTCTTTCTTTGGCTTCCAGTTTCTCGACCAAGCCTTTTTTGTTCATCGTGAGGCATTCAGAAGCATGCAAGACCTCCGGACGGATGACACTGCAGTAATGTTTTAGTTTTGCGTTGAAGGATATTGACCTTTTCTTATAGATGTCCTTAGTTAAATGGTAGGCCATTTCCATTTTGCTCATGCGTGCTTGAATGCTTCTTTCTCTGATAATATCCCTTCCCTGACCCGTCCTGAAAAGAAAAGTACATGGCCATTGGCTGCATTAATAATTTTAAAAAATAGGTGTTATAATTTCTCCCTATATTATATTATTATTAGTATTATATTATGGCGTACAACGACGAGACAAATCCCCTCGGTGCCAGAAACAAAACTCGGGGGCCCAGAAGGGTCCTCGAAAACTACATTATAAGGCTCTAAATCCAACAGTTTCTGAAATATTCCCAGAAAACTAATTTAATTTAACGTAACAAACTAATGAAGGAATGCAAATCGGTAACCATGAGAACATTATATCAAGGGGTGGCTTACAACTTTCCTTCTATTTCTGTAAGAAGCAATGTCACTCCATTTATTACATTTCTGTGAAAGTTTGCAAATGGCTATAAGGTTATCACGGAACTAACGTAGACTGTACAATTCATCAATGCAATTAAGGGGGTCAAGGGGAAACCTAGAATTTTTTCATGCAATTTCACGTTCGACATATAGTACAGAAGGTCTATTATATCTCCAAATAGCAACATTATTTTCAAAAATTCTTGAAATGAACCAGCATTTTTTTGCGGCTTTCAGGAATGTGGGCAATTTGAGGCTAAAGAACCTGAATGTTCATGCACCACAAACCTTTATAATTTATGAAAGGGGTCTTCCTGTATATGGGCACCCAGCACAACGTAGAGGGTCAGTTTTTATGTGACGTGTATTGCATTTCTTTTACAAGGCTTTCAATTCTATTTCACATCAGGAAGTACACGTTAGGTGAATTTAGTCTGAGAGCACATTTTAACTATTTTTTTTTGTCGACATACGGGTTCATCGTAAGGATGATTTTATTTGATACTGTGTGGTAGATATACCCATATTTGGATACCTCGGTAATATGTTGTAGACAATAGAATTGTCTGTCTGTCTTTCTATGTATCTTTATGTAGCCTACGCCTATAACTCGTGTTCGGATGCTTGGAGCATCGTAAAATTAGGTAGGCTATGGTAACCATGAGAGTCAATACACCAATCATTTATGAAACTCTTCACCACACTTTTCATACAGTAGAAGGGTGGATATAGAGAAAAACTTTTCAATACATGCTAAAATAGGCGAAATATAAAAATTATCCTAGAAGGACGATCGAAGCATATGTTGCGCTTCTCAATGTGAGACACAAAATTCGGGAATCTATAAAGGGTCTCCGAAAACTAAATTTTAAGGGCCTTAAATTAACCGTGTGTGTGATATTCCCAGAAAACTAACTTCGTTCTGATAAACTTGAAGGAATGACAAATCGCTAACCATTGCAATAGTAGCTCAATTGATAATGTCTGGTGTTAACAACGAACACCGTTCGATGAACGGGTACTTCTGCTAGTATGCTTATAAACGTAACACTAAATTAAGATTTCGACCCCTACTCTGCCATTTATTGCTGCGGATGATTAGATCGTCATAAAGGCCATTTCAAATATTTCAAATTCGCGTGGCCTCCGTGCTGTGTTTGTGCTTATCATATTTTTGAAAGTCACATATAAGTAATAGTTTCTATCACAACACAAACTTTCAGGTTTTAAGAGAGAAAACAAGAGAAAGGGAGAGAGATATAGAGGCTATTGACCTTCAAGTTTAATTGTGCAGTGTGATAATTTGTAATGGTTAGTAACGTAAATGTTTATTCCAGACAGTGAATTGTGACAGAAGCTGAACGAAAACTATCACCACATCGCTCAAATAACCAGGTAAGTTCTTTAATCGATATTCAAGTTAGAACACCAACCTTCTGACCATTTACTCACCTTTACAGATTACCGCATTGAACTAGTAAACTTGAAGGTTAAAAGCCACACATTATAATAAAAAATCACATAATTGTAAGGAACCTGACAAGTTGTGCTAGTAATCTCCTCTTACTAAAATAGTGTGTATACTGTTAATATCTTAACCACCTATTCGTAGAGACAGATTGATATCCTCAGTGTAAAGGATCTGATGATGATCGCTTGTTGATCGAAACTACTGTATTATTGAATGTATTCTTTTAGGTTTAGAGAATAACACCCATTTAATGAGGGCACAATCGAGTTGACCGACTGAAAAGTATTTGCATAACATGCAAGGAGTACTTTGAAATGTTGCATAGTTTGCCTGTAAATATAATACCGTATCTCAGAAACATATTTACATAGAAGAGAGTAATTTAGTACTATGCTCCAAATTTAAACACTCTTGGTTTGGAAAAGTTAAGAACAAAATCAATTAAGAAATTTAGAAATTTGAGAACTTCGTCCCTTGAATGTAAAAGGAAAATAGTTGACAATTCAACAACATCCGCCTCGTACTAATTATAAGTAAAGTATATTCTGCACAGTTGTCTTGAAAAAGGAAGCTTCTAGTTTAACGTGACCGTTAATCTTGAGATCATGAGCCACGGGACCTCCGTTTTACGTGGAATCCGAACCACAGGACATGGCATTTCACTTCGAAAATCTCACATGCATGGACCGGGAATCGAACCCGGACCGCCTTGGTGAGAGGCATACAGCTAGACCGCTGAGCCACCACGCCCCCACAGTTGTCTTGAGCAGAGGTCCTCAAAGTGATGGGCACCGGCTCTGATTGAAATATACACTTCAAAAAAAGTCTTACGTATACTTACCACATCGAGCGGCGGTGGTACAAAACTTCCTCCAGGAGTCCGCCATTGCACGAATGGAATGGCCTGCGGTGTCGCCGGACATGCAATGTATCGAACATGTCTGGGATGTACTGAAGCGTGCTATTGCTCAGAATCCACGCCCTCCCATAACACGCCAAGAGTTCATGGAGGCCACCGTCGAAGAGTGGGATCGCCTGCCTCAAGGGGACCGGGACAACTTGATCTATGTTATGCCACGGCGAGTAAGAGCCCTTCTGGACGCCCGTGGTGGCCATGTTCCTTATTGAAACGTCACAGGATTACAACACATATCAGTCCCTGTTTAACAGGCCAAAATGTCTTCCTGTTTGTAATTTTCTTTTCGCACATGAATCAAGTCTGCATGATATTGTTACGTGCCACCCCCCTAGTGCCACTTTGGTTAACTGGAATACGGTGGGTTGAAACACAACACAGATTGTTCCTTTAAAGAAATAATTAACTTTATTGCGGCCAGAAAGATACACCACCCAACAGCAAATACAAGCAATTAGAACCTTATTCCAGTTTCCTCAAGTCTCTTCCTTATGGAGCGCTCTTGCCCCTTTCACTTAGTCATGCAGCTAATCCTCCACTACTGAGACCCGTGTCCTCGCTAGGAATACCTGCACCTCTTCCCTATGTACACAAATTACAGTTACGATAACCTGCTACACGCTGCTTCGCTGTCCACAAGCTGGGAAACAATGTCACTGGATTTCGTAACTCGCACGGCACTTCGCCACAATACCTCTGTCGCTCAGTGAAATCACTCTCGCTCAAAACACAGGCAGTCCCCTGTATGCTTCTCACTCCCTCGCTGTCAAGAGAATCAGCTTCACTAGGGGTTTCGCAAGTCACGTCACCACACTTCTGTCGCTCAGGATAAACGCTCGCACTAGCTCGAAAAACACATACTCACTGCTTGACAGGGCACTCTTATATAGCAGGCCGGTGACTCAATAAATGCTTCTAGACCCATCCAGGGTTCACGGCTTCTCGAAGTTTCCATCACTGGCTGGGTCACGAATATTCTGGACCATCCCTTTGTCCTAGTAGTCCTGTTGCGTAAGGCGCACGCAATACACTGAGGCAGAGCACAGCCCAGCCCGGGGGCAGTTGTGACTCATGCGGCGAGCGATGAAACAAACTAACAGCCGTAACACCACCCCCTTCCTAAAAGGCTGTTCGTCCCGATCAATCATTGGTCCGTCTGTGTCCTCCGTAGGCTGCCAGGCGATCTCGATGCACTATCTTCATCTTCGCCCTCGGGCTCCGCTGGATCCTGTAGACGACATCGTTGATCCGTTTCACGACTCGGTACGGGCCCTCCCAGGACTTCTGCAGTTTGGGTGACAGGCCTTTCTTCCGTAATGGGTTGAAGAGCCAGACCAGGTCGTCCTCGTGGAATCCGCCGTCATCCGTCTGTTGGTCGTATCGGGTCTTCAGTCGGTCAGTCTCGATCCGCAGTTTCCTCCTCGCGAGCGCATGCACGTCCTCCAGTTGGTCGACCAGTTCTTGACAATACTGGCTTACCGGGACCGGATCATTCCCAGGTCGGCCGAAGGCAAGATCGACAGGTAGATGGAGCTCCCTCCCAAACATGGCCCGGGCTGGTGTACACCCGATGGCTTCATGCACGGCGGCGCGGTAGGCCAGGAGAAATAGTGGAAGATGTTTGTCCCAATCCCTCTGGTGCTCGCTGACGACTATTCGGAGGTGGTTCTCGATGGTGCGATTGAATCGCTCTACCATCCCGTCGGACTGAGGGTGTAGCGGCGTCGTCCTTGTCTTCCGGATTCCCAGCAGCTGGCATAGGTTCTGGAACACCTGCGACTCAAAGTTCCTCCCTTGGTCGGAGTGCAGCTCCAAGGGTACTCCATACCGGCTGACGAATTCCTTCACCAGGGTCTCTGCGATCGTTGCGGCTTCCTGGTTAGGGAGCGCATACGCCTCCGGCCATTTGGTGAAGTAGTCGCTGACGACCAATATGTAGCGGTTCCCTGCCTCGGTCAACGGGAATGGCCCAGCAACATCGATGGCCACTCTCTCCATGGGGCCGCCCACGTTGTAGGTCTTCAGTGGACCCCGTCGTCCTCGTCCTGGGCCCTTGCTGGCTGCGCAATCGTGGCACCTCGCGCAGTGGTTCTCCACGTCTGTTCGGCATCCAATCCAGTAGAACCGCTCTCTCAGCTTCTCCAGGGTCTTCTTTATCCCTAGGTGTCCACCAGATGATCCTCCATGAACTTCCTTCAGGACTTCCTCCGTCATAGCCTTTGGAACGACGACTTGCTCCCGAGATGTCTTCCCGTCGGTGCTCTCCCAGGTCCGACAGATGAGGCCATCCCTTACAATCAGTGAGTCCCACTGCGCCCAGTAGGACTTGAACGTTGGACTGCAGTCGCTCACAATGTTCCACCCGGGTCTGGGAACACAGGCCCTCTTCCATTCGGCTGTCAGTCCCAGGTCATCATCTTCGGCTTGTGCCCGCGTGAAAGATTCGCGGCTCCAGCTCCCATGAAGTTCCACGGTAGTCCTTCGGCACTGTATCCCGGTGTTCTCCTCTCTTCTGGTACAGAAGGTGCAGTCTTCGGGGCACGGTCTTCGTGACAGGGCGTCGGCGTTAGCATGCAGTTGGCCTTTCCTGTACTGAATCTCAAAGTTGTACTGTTGAAGCCTCTCTAAACACCGCAGGAGTTGACCCTCGGGCTGCTTGAAGTTCAGGAGCCACCGCAGGGATGCATGGTCGGTCCTGATGAGAAATTCTTGCCCGTACAGGTACTTGTGGAAGTGTTCAATGGTCTTCACGATGGCGAGCAGTTCCTTCCAGGTGACGCAATAGTTCCTCTCTGGCTTTGACAAGGCTTTGCTGAAGTAGGCCACTATTCTCTCCTCGCCGTCCACTATTTGCGACAGGATTCCCTCTATACCAAAGTCGCTGGCATCGGTATCGACGATGAACCTTGTTCCAGGTCTGGGGTAGGCCAGAATAGGTGCAGTGCACAGAGCCTGTTTGAGTTGTTCGAAGGCACTGTGGCAATCTGCTGTCCACGTGATGAGTTGGTCCTTCTCAGTCAGTCGATGCAGTGGTTTGGCGATGTCGGCGAATCCTCTCACGAAGCGACGGTAATAAGTGCAGAGTCCCAGGTAGCTTCGTAGTTGGGACTTGTCCTTCGGAACTGGCCACTCCCTCACAGCTGCGGTCTTTTCTGGGTCGGTGCGCACCCCTTCCTCGGAGGCGATATGCCCAAGGTACTGGACCTGCTTCTGGAAGAGCTGACACTTCTTGGGGCTCAACTTCAGCTGGGCAGCCCGTAGCTTCATCAAGATCTCGTTCAGGTTGCTGTAGTGCTCCTCGAAGCTTCTTCCCAGAACGATGACGTCGTCTAGGCAGACCAGGCAGGTCTTCCAGTGTAGTCCCCTCAGAATGGACTCCATTAGCCTTTCGAAGGTCGCAGGGGCGTTGCACAGACCAAATGGCATGTCGGTGAACTGCCAGAGCCCGCTGCCTACAGAGAACGCAGTTTTCTCGCGGTCCTTAGGATGGACCTCCACCTGCCAGTAGCCACTCTTCAAATCCAAGGTGGAGAACCATCTTGACCCTGATATGGTGTCCAGGGTGTCGTCAATCTGGGGTAGAGGGTAGCTGTCCTTCTTCGTGACGTCATTCACCCGCCTGTAATCCACGCAGAACCTGGTGGAACCGTCCTTCTCCTTCACTAGCACTACCGGAGAACTCCAAGGACTATGTGATGGCTCGATCACTCCTTGCTCCTTCATCTCTTCTACCATCCGGTCGACTTCGGCTTGCTTGGCGAGCGGGACACGTCGGAATGGGGCCCTAATCCGTGCGCTGTCCCCAACGTCGATTCTGTGCTAGACCAAGCTTGTCCTGCCGAAGTCTTTGCTCCTCACGGAGAAGACATCCTGGTATTCGTGTAGCAGGTCCCGAAGTTGGCGTGATTGTTCCTCGTCTAAATGGTCCTGGGATCCTTGGTACAGATTCTGTAGTTCTTCTGGCAGGGCGCGTCTTCTTCGGTTGTGCGTCTGCAGGTGTCCGTCCGTCGTGTCTGTGATGCGGGCAATCCAGGTAACGGGCTCGCAGACTCCTAGGTTGGTGTCCCGGTGAACCGTAATATCGTAGTCGTTCAGGTTGGACAGGCGGACGTACGGCCGAGACGTCGTGTTGATGAGAGTCTTGGCAACTATTAATCCTTTTGTCTGGATATCCTCATATTTTGGCTCGATGACAGCCGCCACTCCCTCAGCTGTTCCGTCGACAATTACGGCAGCGCTGACTTCCGTCCTGGCGGGAACGATGACGTCCTCTCTCAGCCTTACTGGTCGTACGGCGACGGCCTCGTGTGCTGGTTGCAAAGCAAGTTCCTCACCTCCGAAGTGCAGAGTGTTGGTATTCAGATCCAAGTTGATGTTCTGGTCCAGGAAGTCCAGTCCGATGATCACTTCATTTGATACGTCAGCCACAAGCACTGGATGCTTTATCGCCCGTCGACCAATGACGAACTCCAGTGTTGCTTCGCCATGTACCGGTGCGGTCTCTCCGGTCGCGGTTATTAGCTGGAGATTCCTTTGTGTGGGTTGCACTCTCCACTTCGGGATCACGGTGGGACTGACGATGGTCCTCGATGCTCCCGTGTCGATTAGCATGGGCCAGCTCTCTCCGTTGACGACTCCGTCTACCATCAGGCTGCTATTATCCCTCCGTAACTGCGTCACACGAACTTGGACTGCCAGGGCTTGACGACTGTCACAAGCCAACCTTTGCCCCCCTCCCAAGGCTGGCTGATACTTGCTTTCCTGGGCCGCGCGGTTTCCCTACGACTGACTGTCCCGACGGAAACCCTTGGTGGCTGCGATCACCGCAGTCCTTGCTCAGGTGGCCTCTCTTACGGCAGGTCCAACAGGTCGGTAGTCCTCTTCCGGGCCGTCTCTCCGGATGTCCTTCGGCTACGTTTTTGTTGGTGGTACTGCGACTCTTGAAGAACCGGCCTAGCGCCTCCATCAGTTCATCGGCCAGGGGCTGGGTCTTGTCGGCTTTGGCTGGTTCGTCGACGTCCACCTGACGCACCTGCGCGCGCATTCTAGATACATATTTTGCCGTCTCGAACTCAAGTGCGTGGCTCAGCGCATCTGCCAGGGTCTTATTGCGCGCGAGTCGCAGCGCCTGTTGAGTGTCCGAGTCCCGTAGCCCGTCGGTGAAGGTCTGCGTCGCAATCTGTTCCAGAAAGTCGGCCGGCGCTGTTGGATAGGCGAGCCTTACGAGGCGTGCGATGTCCATTTCGAACTCCTGCAGGGTTTCCGCGTTCTTTTGTACCCGGGTCCGGAGCTGCATCTGGTAGGCCTGCTGAAGATGGCTATCTCCATATCGGGACTCCATTTGGGCGATTAGTGAAGCGTAGTCCTGGGATCCAGTCGGGATGGCCTGAAGGACGTTAAGGGCGTCCCCTCTCAGTGCTACAATGAGAGCTGTAGCCTTTTCCGTGCTGTTCCAGTTGTTTATGGAACAGGCTGCCTCGAACTGACGTAAGTAGGTGCTCCACGGGACCTTTCCGTCGAAGGTTGGGGGCGTCTCTCTGCTATGTCACGTTCCTGATATTCCCGGTGAAACGGTGGGCGGGCGTTGGCGCAGCTCGGCAACTTCCTCTTGTAGAGCGTTGAATCTCGCTTACATCCCCGTCGACGGGCGTTGGCTCAGCTCAGCAATTTCCTTTTGTAAAGCGTTGAATTTCTCTTCCACCCCCGTCAGTGGGCGTTGGCGCAGCTCGGCAACTTCCTTTTGTAAGGCGTTGAATTTCTCCTCCACCCCCATCAGCGGGCGTTGGCGCAGCTCGGCAACTTCCACTTGTAAGGCGTCGAACTTCTTTTCCACGGCCGTGACTTCCTCAGGCAGATCCAGTTCTAATTTCTTCAGGTCCTGTGTCAACTTATTCTGACCGTCTTCCATCTTCTTCTGGCCGTCCTCTATCCTCTTCAGGTCCTCCGCTAGCTTATTTTGACCGTCTTCCATCTTCTTCTGGCCGTCTTCTAGTTTGGCAGTTAGGTCCTCGGCTAACTACTTCTGGCCGTCTTCTAGTTTGGCAGTTAGGTCCTCGGCTAACTTCTTCTGGCCGTCCTCCATCTTCTTCTGGCCGTCTTCCATCTTGGCTTCCAGGCCACTTAACTTTTCTAGCAATGCTGCAAATTGCGCTTCCATTGTAGATGTTTGTCTTGTAAAGGGCACGCACTCACAGGAAAAAAATGACCTGCTCGGGTTTTGAAACCAGGACCGTCAGGTGTTGTGCTTGTGTTTGAGTTCGTAATCCCGCTTCTGACACCAGTTGTTACGTGCCACCCCCCCCCCCTAGTGGCACTTTTGTTAACTGGATTACGGTGGGTTGAAACACAACACAGATTGTTCCTTTAAAGAAATAATTAACTTTATTGTGGCCAGGATGATACACCACTCAACAACAAATACAAGCAATTAGAACCTTACTCCAGTTTCTTCAAGCCTCTTCCTTATGGAGCGCTCTTGCCCCTTTCACTTAGTCATGCAGCTAATCCTCCACTAATGAGACCCGTGTCCTCGCTAGGAATACCTGCACCTCTTCCTTACGTACACAAACTAAAGTTACTTACGATAACCTGCTACACGCTGCTTCGCTGTCCACAAGCTGGGAAACAATGTCACTGGATTTCGTAACTTGCACGGCACTTCACCACAATACCTCTGTAGCTCAGTGAAATCACACTCGCTCAAAACACAGGCAGTCCCCTGTATGCTTCTCACTCTCTCGCGGTCAAGAGAATCAGCTTCACTAGGGGTTTCGCAAGTCACGTCACCACACTTCTGTCGCTCAGGATAAACGCTCGCACTATCTCGAAAAACACACACACACTGCTTGACAGGTCGCTCTTATATAGCAGGCCGGTGACTCAATAAATGCTTCTAGACCCATCCAGGGTTCACGGCTTCTCGAGGTTTCCATCACTTGCTGGGACACGAATATTCTGGACCATCCCTTTGTCCTAGTAGTCCTGTTGCGTAAGGCGCACGCAATACACTGAGGCAGAGCACAGCCCAGCCCGGGGGCAGTTGTGACTCATGCGGCGAGCGATGAAACAAACTCACAGCCGTAACAATATTATTTGTCAGAATGCAGTCTCTTTTGTAATAAAACCTCGCCCACAATCCCACATACGCTCTGCATCATGGCAAACAAGTGTTATGCAAAACCTTTTTTGATGTGTATAGGCCCATTTATATTTCATATTCTGTGACAAATATTACTATCGTCACATCCATGAACCTATGACAGACAGGAGGCTCCCAGGACCATTCAAGACTAATTAACTCGTACTTTTGCTGTCTTTTTTCTTAAGAACTGACCAGTAGATCCTGCCATCAGGAAATGTGAACAAAGGTGAAGATTATCATTCCCCACACAGCACCCTTTCACCCGTCACCCGCAGCGATATCTCCTTACCAAACACTTCACAACCACAAATGGCAATACGCCGCTTGACAATGTGATCGCCACTTCCTTACAAGAACAGATTCGTCTATTTCTGCCATTGGCGGCTCGAAATTCAGCCAGGCCTTTGCAGTCAGTTCAAAGACAGTGAGAGAACAGGTGAATGCTAGTGTGTGTTCAGTGGAAGTGGTTACCCGATTTGAAATGAAACAAGTAACGCCACATGAAATATACAAAATGTGTTCAATTCCAATAACTGCACATGCAGCAGTTCTTTTTATAAGCAACGAGGAATTGTTAACTTTCAACACTTAGGAGCAATGCAAATGTATGACATTTGTTAGCCTACTTTCGATTTTTGCAAAAAATGAAAGTAGACTTATGAGATCTACACAGGGTCAAAAATTCTGTGTCTGTCTGTGTGTGTGTGTGTGTGTGTACTCGGAATGTATGCCCCCCCTATCAATTCGAACACGATGGAGCCGAATTGAACGACATATGGTACAGAGGCAGCACTAGCAAAGGGAACCTCAGTGTCATGTTTTATATCACCACCATCTTGACGGAAACGGAATGGCGGCCACCCAAATGCTAAAAGCTTAAATCAAATTACGACCAACCTAATCATTTGATCTCTACAAAATTTTGCAACAACATACCTTTTTGCGGGAAGCATCTTTTGACTGAACTACAAGGTCATCAGGCCAATAGTTAGCAGATAGCGGCCAGTATGTGTGCAAATCGATTCCCCATATCAATTCAAACACGGTAAAACCGAATTGAATGTTTTTTTTACAGAGGTAGCACTAGAAAAGGACACCTCATATTCATGTTTAACATCCGTATAGCTCGTTGTACTTCATCAAGCTACTACAACCAACATTCAATTATACTCCTTGAAAAGGACAAAGAATTATAACAATACCCTTGCATTTAGGAGAAAGTAGGCTGTAAGTTCTTTACTGAACATCTTGTTGTTCATGTTGTTGAACTGTTATGTGCTCTAAGAATAGAAAAGTGTGTGTTATTATTATTATTATTATTATTATTGTAACTGGTAGTTGCAGTAAGACAGAAGAGATACTGTAGATCTTGTGATTGTTATTGTTGTTTTTTTTGGTGCGAAGTAGCTTCTGAGAAGTGCAAAGATAGGAAATAAGAATAACGGGGGGTCTAGATATTCCATTTTTCAGAAGGGGGCCGCGACAGAAAGAGTTTGGAAACCCCTCTTCAATAAGTCAAGCCCATGACGGGCTAAGGCCGACCAAGCGACCGCTGCCCAGCCATTTGGCCTGCAGATATTGGGGTGACGCGTGATCAGCGCGTCGGGTCCCCTCGGCCGTTAATCTTGGTATTCGTGATCGGGGCGCTGTCTCACTGTCAGACAGCTACTCAATTGTCCTCACGAGGCTGAGTGCACCCCGTTCCAACCCTCACGTCAGTTTTAAAATCCCTGACGGAGCCGGGGATCGGACCCGGGGCCTCCGGGTGAGAGGCAGGCGTGCTACCCCTACACCACGGGGCCGGCACCCCTCTTCAATAGTGCACTGAAAATCTGTGCGGGCCACAAAAGGGCAGCATACGGCCCGCTGTGCAGTAATTGGTCTAAAGGTGTTTTAAATGAAGGTGGTGCGACCCACTTTCTCAAGGCACGTGGAGTAGGCTACACAGCACGACGCGCCGTGTCCTGTGGGTCCACTTTAGTAACGGAGCTTGTGATGGGATTAATTCCCTGTAAGAGGCCACGTGCTTCTAACGACACCTTTAAACTGACTCCCGCGCGACCCGGCTCTTTCTAGAACAGACAATGGAAGGGAACTACGCTCACATTAAAGGTCGTTCTACCCTCTGTCTGCATGGCTCTAGTCGCGTGAGAGGATTAAGAACACTCAGCAAACTTTCTATTGAATTGTTCTGTTGGACTACTCCACATCCTGGCATTATTATTGGGTCTGTGGACCATTATTAGATGTTACTGTTATGTTATAAGTTTAAAGTTCCTTTGAAGTGCCAAGCTGACTTCATACACTCAAAAGAAAATACAAGTTGTATTTATTGTGAGTGAAATGTTTGACGTTCAGGTAGTTATCGTGTTATTTATTACTCTGATGGTTTGCCGAGGGCATGCGACTGATATAACGTCGTGGTAGTTGATATTGAGTTGAGAATGTGGTAGATTGGAAGGTGGTTAGGCGACGATGGTGGCTTCTTTTTCATGATGATGGTTACTTTAGGTGTTCATAAATAAAGAAAGGCAGATTGAAGTTTTACGTGACCGTGAATCTTGCGATTATGAGCCACGGAACCTCCTTTTTTACGTGGAATCCGAACCACAGGACATGGCATTTCACTTCGAAAATCTCACATACATTGCCCCAGTCTCTCCCCCATAAAGAAAGAGATGTACATGTAGATTATTTTAGGGGCTTAGCGACATCGTGGTTATGTAGCCCCGTGTACGTGGGTGTGTGTACAATTCATCTGATAACATGTGTCACTGTGATGTCTGTACTAGTGTGTCTATTTGTAATTGGTTGGTTGGTTCCTTAGTTTAGGGGCTGCGACAACGCGGTCATGTAGCCCCGTGTACTTTGGGTGTGTGTAGAATCTGTCTGATAACCAGTGTTAATTGTGATGACTGTATTAGTGTGTGTATCTGTTTTTTAATTCAAGTAGGGACTGCAACTTTGAATTTTCAAATAGTTCCTACTTTTGCCGCCAAACGCCACCGTCAACGACTACTAGGCCTAGTTCAGAACTAGCTACTAGACGCCACCGCAGTCGGCTCTTGGCAAAGAACGTAGCAACCTAAGAGCGTTGTTTATATTCTTAACCTATCCAATTTAGTTTCACACAGGTGTAATTAGTGGAAAGATCTTTAACATGCCATAAATCTATGACATGGGACCGCCGGCTTTACTTCCCCTCCGAAGGAAGGCATACTGAGGGATTTTTAACGCTCTTAAAAAATCCGACGGCTTCGGCCGGGTTTGAACCCGCTATCTTGGGCATAGAAGCTCAGCATGCTACCAACTACGCCACCGAAGCCGCTTACTATAGTTTCCAAATCGCAACTTGCGCATATTGTGTTTGGTATTAATGTTGGTAATTTTATATTGTACAGTGTGCCACCAGGGAACTACCCCTATTTGTAATTGAAGTAGGATTTGGTTAGGAAGCAGCTGTAGGCTTACGTTAGGTACTATATCGGCATTTTCCTGAAGTAGAAGTGGGAAACCACGGGAAACCACTTCCAGGATGGCTGAGCTAGGAATCGAACCAATCTCTCCGAAGTTTTGCCTCATAAGGCTGAGTGTACCCCATTCCAGCTTGCAGACCAGAATTATATTTCTTTGCTGAGCCAGGAATCGAACCCGAACCTCCGCGGTGACAGACAAGAATGCTAGCCACTTCGCAACGAGGAGGACACTCGATGAAAGAAATGCGTAAAAAGAGAAAGAAACAGAGCATATTATGGGGAGATTATTTTGTCAATGTGATTATAGTTTTAAGGGGGGAAGCCTCCGTGGCTTAGGCGGCAGCACGCCGCCCTCTCACCGCTGGGTCCGTGGATCAAATCCCGGTCACTCCATGTGAGATCTGTGCTGGACCAAACGGAGGCAGACAGGTTTTTCTCCGGGTACTCCGGTTTTCCCTGTCAACATTTCATTCCAGCAACACTCTCCACTATCATTTCATTTCATCTGTCATTCATTTAATCACTGCCCCAGAGGAGTGCGTCAGGCCTCGGCACCCGGCACAGTTCATATCCTCGCCGCTAGATGAGGGCTTCATTCATTCCATTCCTGACCCGGTCGGAGACTGGAAGCAGGTTATCGATTTTCTTTTTTCATTATAGTTTTAAGAGACCAAAAATACAAAGGATAAGGTGTGTGTAACAGTCGGTTTCGCCCTCTATTCGGACCAAAGATAAGAAATTGAGAAGATGGTTAAATTCGGAGCAAATAATTTGGGGAGTGCTGACTGAAAACAAAAGTAAAACGATAAGTCACTTTAAACTACTGCGGATATTAGAGACGCCTGGGTGCCGGAATTTCACACCAAAGGGGATCTTTACGTGCCAGTAAATCTAAAGACACGGCTCACCTGCACTTGCGCACCCTCAAATAACAGCTGACTGCCCCAGAATTCGATCCTGCAACCTTGGGCACAGCAAGCGAGACCGTTATCGCTGAGCCACGCACAGGACAGGTCGAGAAACAGACCGAATGCTGTCTACCTGGGGTCAACTAGAGGAGGAATTACCGCAGGTCCTATTTATGAGATCTCACGGCGTTTCCCACGTATTGCGCTTCTGAATACAGTATAATGCTTAGAAGGTAGCATTTTGTCTGTGTGTTGTCGTCGTCCCCCAGTAAATTATGATTAGCTGGGATGGTGATTTCTCGGAAATTTGGTAAGGGCTTGCAAGCTAAAGGCTCAACTAATTCATCGTGATGCGTAATTGCTCTAGACCTGTGAGTGAAGTAGTTGTAGACAGGGTTACCGAGGAGGAGAGGCACAGGGGGGCAAATGCATAGGGGACCGTAAGCATTGAGGGCCCGTTAGTATTGTATTATGTAAAATGCTGTCTATAACTTACAGCCAGTCCGAGACTTTGAAGAATAAGGATGTCGATTTGTCTGCAACTGTACAGAAAATATCTCGTGTTACCATCTTTTAACTGTCAAGGGAAATGAGCCAGAAAACACTTCAAAGGCATACATGACAGTGCGAAAGTATTGGCAGAAACCATTCATTTGGTAAAAGAAGTTCCTCGATTCTGAAAATTACAAAAGACACGTTGTAATGTACCTTATTCTACCCCATAAGAGTATTAAATTCTATATACTGTGAGTTAGGAGTTATACATGTTTAGGAATAATGTACTATAATTTAGTGTTTTCTGTTTTTTTTGTCGTGTGGCCTCCTGAGAGGCTGAGTGCAGGTCTTTCTAGTCGACGCCCGTGGGCGACCTGTGCGGCGGGGTGAAGATGAAAGACACCGGTCAAGGATGTGGAAGGAAGCGGCCGTGGCCTGTCAGAAGGTACCGTCCCAGCATTTGCCTGGTGTTGAAAATGGGAAACCACGGAAAACCATTTCAAGGACGGCCGACGGTGGGGATCGAACCCACGTGTCTACCGAGTCAGCAGAGAGCTTGGCCCCATGACCTAACGCCGCACTTTAGCCAGCGTAGCCACTGCTGTCGGTATTTAGTATTTAGTGTTGAATCTGCTATCAAATTAATGCCAAGTTTTAAAATGCTCCTCTTTTTCATTACGTACTGGTAGGTAAAGTGAAGACTTACAGAATTGCAAAATATTTCCCTATGCATATTAACTATATTGAAAATCCCAAATTGTAGCCTATTGTGAACTTAAGAAATATATTTCAAAAAATAAATAAGTTACTAATATGTAGACCACTCTCATATTTATTTAATTAATACTACATTTGTAAGGATATCCATTTTTATTACTATATTTTAATTATTACAGTTATTATAATTAATTAACTGACGTGAGGGTTGGAACGGGGTGCACTCAGCTTCGTGAGGACAATTGAGTAGCTATCTGACAGTGAGACAGCGACCCGATCACGAATACCAAGATTAATGGCCGAGGAGACCCGACGCGCTGATCACGCGTCACCCCAATATCTGCAGGCCAAATGGCTGGGCAGCGGTCGCTTGGTCAGCCTTAGCCCGTCATGGGCTCTCTAGTGCCAGGGGTTGACTTGTTGACTGTGAATTTATATTTAAGTCACATATGCTAGTTTAGTTTCAATTCTTAATTGATTTTCTTTTTAGGCTGATGATGACCCCATTGTGGGTCTAAACATGTACTAATATATAATATATATATTTGTTTATGTATTGATTTGGCGTATAATTTAAACGTTTAATAATATGTTTTCTATGAAATACGATTTGTATGTCAACTGTGCATCAGAAGATTATCTCAAAACGACACTATATTTCCGCAATAGCAAGTAGTGGATATTATTAACTATTATTAAAAGTATTTCAAGAGAGGCCCGAGAAGATAATTGCACAGGGGCCATTCAATCCTGTAGAAATAAATGGCTGCGAATTTGATTTCTGACAAAGTCTGAGGTGTGGCATTCCCCATTTTTCGGTATATCGTACAAAAATCCCGGAATACTTCTGAGAGAATGATAGGAACTAGCCATAAAGCAGTACGTGCTTGTAACTGTTTCATCTCTTGCAAGGAACTTGCTGATCCAGTGAATGCATATGAATGGCACGGTGAGGATATTTTATGTTGCTCACTTCAGCCATAAACTGACTTGTTATAGTTCACGCAGCACCTGGCAAACGCAAAGGACGTCAAGCACGATTTACGCACTCTTTAGGACCTTCCAAGAATCATTCTCTGTACCTAAAAGCGTGATGAATTGAGGGTAAAAGTGTCTGCGCAGTTTCCGGTCAGCAGACTATGTCTATGAAAGTTGATGTACAAAGAAGTTTCAATCATATATGATATTCCGAAGTAAGTGATTGTAATAAAAAAAGTAAGGGATCTGTGCTGAAGATTTAAACAAATAGTTTCACAAGGAACTTAGGTACGGTACCCTACTTTTCTTTACATAGGTAAGTTCCATACAAGGTTAACAAACATGTGTTGTTGTTCAATAATTAATTTACTGTCGACCAAAATACAGGGTATTTCACTCAATGTGCGGCCGGCCCAGCGCTTTAGGTAGGACGTGCAGCTATAAAGGTCAGACGAGCATATCGCAGCGCGCTGCTGTCACAGCATATGCCATAATTAAGATAAGGAAGGAAGTGCTGTTGGATTGATGCTTCGGACTCTCGACCCTAAGCTCAGTGAGCTGCCCCTACGCGCCGCGCTGCCGGCCGCACTTTGAGTGAAAGACCCTGTAGTATGTGCACTAGAGTTTGAAGGTTGTTTGTGAAGCAACCAATAGGATTACGTAATATCCAATAACATCATCATGTTCGTCATTCTATTTTACGTTAGTTCATGTACTGTAGGTTTGGAATTTTTTGACCACCCCAAGCCGAGAAAAAGTTCAGTTACCTTACAAAAATGACAACAACTTTGTTTCTTGGACACTCAACATTTTGAAATTAATACACCAGTTATAAAATACCCCAATGTATTTTGTGTTGAAATGTGGATTCGATCTGATATGGGATTTTGAGAAACTAATTCTTAAAGGTGACTCATGGTTGAAAAACACGACGAAAAATATTACAATATAAATTAAAAATGTCAATGCTACATGAACTAGCGTAAAATAGAACGACGAAAATGATGAAGTTATTGGATTTACATAGGCCTATTAGTTACTTCACAAGTAACCTTCAAACTCGAGTGCACATACCATTTTGGTTGGCAGTAGGGGCTTGGGGATATGGTGGTCATATAGCTCTGAGTAATTGGGAGTGTGTGTGTGGAACCTGCATGATAACCTGTCTCATTGTGATGGCGGTAATAGTGTATTCAGTTGAGGTTAGGATTTGGAAGGAGTTCAGTCAAGCTGGAATGATACCTGGATTGAAGGGCAAGTAATAGATGGGATCCTGATCTGAAGGCTACTAATAATCTGGAGAAAACAGATACCGTAGAGCGGACACAGAGCCATTGAGGTCTGTGTCCAAACTGTTTGTATGGGAACACAAACAGAGGACCTGCCAACAGCTTGTCGCCACACACACAATCACCGAGCAGCTAATGACAAAGGGTACTCCCCGCAGTTCGGACACCACGGGGGGTGCTCATCATTATCTCCAACCAGCCTTCAAATTAGCCACGCCATTACCTCGTTATTCTTAATCACTTTATCACGTTACAACTCAAGAATACGGCTCCTGCTAATCAATTCTTAATAACGCACTGTTAATCACGGATACTCAGCTGGTAAAGTATTTATTTATTCATTTTTATCATATTTTCATTCATAAAAAAAGAAGAGGGATTTATGAGATCACCTTTTGTCCGTGTGTGTGTGTGTATGTGTGTCCCCCCGAATAAAATCTAAACCGCCGAAGCGATTTCAATGAAACTCGGTAGGTGTATACTACTATAAGGCATCCAACGTTTAGAATGAAGCACTGGTTAGATAGGGATATTCTTCTCTCTTTCTGTTGCACGTGAGACATGTATGACGCTGTCACTTTCTAGCAATCCACTGTTGCCATATTAGTCGAAAATTTTTCTTTGTCGAAAAAAAAACAGCATATTCGGGTAGAACTATGTTTTGCCGATCTTTTATGTCCTATATTAGAACTACGTAAACTTGATAGAAATGCTAGAAAAAATAGATATTCATATTTATTTAAAGAACGATAAACTGTGTCCCCTTTTTAGTAAAATCGATCTTAAATCATGTTGCATTGGCTTTGTGATGCCTATTTTTCACACACGTGTAGCTAAATGTGCCGTCTTGATGATGGATTATTGAATTATTTTATACTGGCAATATTACAATTTTCATGTAGGTAAAACTTCTGAATATTCTCTCATAACCACATAGCAGCATTGAAAACGTTCGTATGCTGCCAACTTTTCTATTTTTAAAGATAACCATGTCATGTCAGTTTGAGAGTTGTGGAGGAATGATGGAAGAAGTTTTCTACCTGCTTACCCAGAGTGTAGGTTTAATTATTTACACAGGCCGGGCTGTTCATTGACCGCGGATTATGTGAATGAAGTTTCGAAAGACAGCGGGGTGCAGCTTGCTACTCACAGTTTTATTACTGTGCCCTTCAAGCTTGTATTTCAGTTGTTCAGCAGTCTCTATCTTGAGTGTGTGTGCAGCAGTTCTGTTAGATTTAACGTGTTGTATTTTACGTATTTCACGTACAACAATGGATAGTTTTGTGAAAAGAAAGCGTGCTCAGGTGCTCAGAAGGAGGGAAAAACAGGTCGTAATTAATGTGTTCAGTTATTTTAAGAATATTAAACCTAACGAAAGTATAAATAATTTAGTCAACTAAACTGCTCTGGCCACAGGAATATCAAAGACTACCGTTTTTAAAATACGTAGTGAGAGTGAACAGGGTCCAGTACTGTCGCCACGCAAAAATAGGCTAAGTAATACACTTCGCAAGAATAGCGGGAATGTTAAATATAATGCCGTTACAGTTAATTTAATTTAATATCGTTGTATGTGTTATGTTAGCCTACTATTAGTAGTATTATACAGTACATAATTCAAGTCTTCGTCACTGCACAATCGCTGAATATGCGGAGAGTGTACGCGAAGCGCTTTGTACTGCCTCCTCTCATGGAGTGGCAACCCTGTCGTAACGCGCCATAAGACCAATGCTTCATTCTAAACGTTGGATGCCCTATACCTCGTCCGACTTCGACCGTCCCTTTGAAATTTTAATGAATTTCATCAACATGGCGGCCGCGCGAAATATTTCACAGGCATTCTATATCTTCGCAACAGTAACATACTGTATATCACTCTTAAATTTTGTACGGTGATAAAGGATACTACTAGATGTTCATCTATATAACTTTCATAAATCTGTTAACTACAAAACGAACATGGTGGCCAAGCAAAGTTGGAACATTTAAATAATCCTTCCTCGCGATTTAACCATCCGAGCGCAGCGAAACTTGGTAAAGCAAATGTTTATACATATCGAAATGCACTGAGATCTAATTTTGTTAAATTGTTTACATAAACTCAACATGGCGGTTATGCGAAATTTAAATATTATTATTCTATTTCTTGTGCCCTAATCATGCGATCGAAGTGAACGATTGAATAATCAACCTACACAATAATCTTCATCTGATGGTATATAACGCTATGGCCTACACATAAAACAATCCAACATGATTTTTCTCACGACTTCTCATCCGAGCGCTGTGAAACTTGGCACGGTGTATCTTCATACAAACCTTGATATACTGACGTCTAATTTAATGGAATTTCATTAGAACTTACAAATGGCGGCTGTGCATTTTTTTAAATATCGTTTTCATTTCTCCTGTCCTAAGTAAGAGCAATATGATATATGCATATAGGCTATTTAGTTCTTCACGGAACTACTTGTTCGTTTATTAATTTATAGTTCTCTCACTTTCCTCGTTAACGAGCTTTGAAACCTAGATAGGCGGATATGTTTACATTCCATGTCTGCGGGGAGCCGAAGCTGAACCAGCTCGAGGCACAGTGTTGTCAACTCCCCACCGTAGCCACTGAGAATAAGCAGCGAGACTGGACAAAACTACGTGCAGCTGTGCAACACTGGAGACCTGGCACGTGAGTAGGTAGTCTGGACTCCAGTTGGAGAGATAGAGCAAGCATCCTATTGGCCAAGAACCATTAGCAGTGAACAATGGTGATTATCGGCGCGTGCTACTGCCTAACTTTTGGGTCAGCGCTCGTTAAGGAGGGAAGTGAGAAAACTATATTCATTAATTTATTTAATTGTTTAAGGCCTGTTTGCCATCTCTTGATGAATGCAGTACATTTGCATTTGTCAGTTGGCACAGGCTAGAGTAAAATGTGGCTTTTCACCACTCTCAGACTCGCTCATGGCTGTGATTATATGGAAGCTACTGAGGTATGGGTGGTGCTGAGTAATGACATTCAGTCAGTGCCTGTGGATGCTGTAAAAGTTTCTACTCATAGGGTTAGTATTGCTGTTCTGACTCGGTGAGGAAAGGAATGGCAAACTGTAACCTATATTTTATGAGTCCCCCATGACAGTTCTAATGTAGGCTCGTAGGTTTGTTATTTCTTTATATCAATACGTATACTTTTTATTATTAATTATTCAATGTATTTTAGGTCACTTTTGACGAGATTCTGAAGCTAGCTCTTATCCTATCTTTTATAAGTATGTTTATTAATGTTGTTCAGACCACTGAACCAGGAGTCAGGTTCATGTTCTGGTCACACGTGCAGAAGGCAGCACTTCATGGACACTATTGTCTCAAGCAGGTATGTTCGCTCACCCGGGGGGGGGGGGGGGGGGGTGATGAGGAAGCGGCCGAGGAAATGCTATGAGTGGCTTGGGGAGACAAAAGATATGACAACGAGCGCTTCTAAGAAGGACTCCCTGGTCTGAGGTGTGGCTTGAGGGACGGGCTGTAGCAGTCAGACTGAGTGCACTGCTGCAAGAAGATTGTTTCTCTGGACATTGAGATGACTGGTTGGGCAGTGTGTCTCTCTTGAGCTGAGTGCTTCGTGTTTCGACGGAGTGTGATTGGGTTCTTGCTGTTATGCCACAATCACAGTAGGGCTGATGCCTATGCAAATAATTGTACAACGTTGAAGAGGACCATGAAATGTGAAGGCATGGCTGACCAGCTTCAAAGTGGTGTAGAGGTGAAATAGACATATGGGGCAGACGACGGCATTACCGGTAATGTGAAAACCAAATAAGAAATCTTTACAGGCCTAAATATTATTATTATTATTATATTATATTATATTATATATTTTTAATTGCATTTCTTGTGTGTCACTCTTTGTTATTATATTTATCCATTTCTTGCATGCAGCTTCAGAATATAAAGTAAATTTAAATTGGATAGTTTCTTTTTAGTTAGATGCATGTAAACTTTCCTTCGTCTTTATTACTTTATAGGAGGTTTTGGTAAGGCCTATGTACGAGCCAGTCCTTTCAGAATATCTGCACACGCCCGGAGATAAGAAGAGTTTCAAAAAGGTGGATTTGTTCAATTACAGTACTAATGATGCCATTTGCTTAAATTTTAAAGAAAGGCCATTTATGAGGCAGAATATTCATTTTTATTTAATTTTTGTATCTTCAAAGTTACAAATGGCTTCTCTGGGTGAAGCCATCTTGTGGATAGAATTGAAAGATTACAAATGGCGCCCAACTATGGAGTGTGAATAAGGCTGGCTGGTGCATAGTATGGCAGTACGCACAGGTAATTTGTGATATCTGATCGGGTATTTTAGGAAGGGTATATATGTTCAGTGATTTTGGAGGGAATGCTAAGTAATAAGAGTGAGCCTGATTTATTAAAGTTGAGATCTAGAAGTGTTTACCGAAGCATTCTTGGTCATTCTAGAAGAGGCAGGAGTCAGTCAAACAGGCAGACCAATAAGCAGTCAGATTCCACAAGTTCGAGAGTAGTTCTTGGTAAAATAAGATAAGGATGTGATTTCTGGTACGTTGGAGGGACGTGAGGGGGCCGAGAAAGATGATGTTGCAACTAGCAAGGAGTTAGAAATGGGAGAGAATAGTGAGGAGGAAAATGTAGGACTGGGGGAAAACTCACAGATGATCATGTTAATGGAGCAGATGATGTCTAAATTCAGTAGTAAGCTAAGTGATTTAAGTACTATAATGGATACATAGAGTAGTGATTTAAGTACTCAAATTAATAATCAAAGCAGTGAATTTAGTACTAAGATAGACATTCAAAGTACGGATTTAGAGAGCAAAATTAATAAGATTGTAGAAAGTATGAGTAAAGGCTATAAGGAAATTCGTCAGGAAATTGCCAGTAGAATTGAGATGGTAGATAAAAGATTCGAGCAAGTTGAGGAGAAGATGAGCTTACAGAGGCAGGGCATTATGGATACTGTTGATAAGCAGATAGACGAGGTGAGTAATGAGGTAGCCATTGTCAAGAAAGAAGTTAGTGAGAGGTTGATAGTTGTAGAGGAAGATATGAAGGATATAACTGAGGTTAGAAATAAGCAGGTGTTTTTGGAACAGGAGCTAGCGGTGTCTTCAGGCAGAGTAACGATGGTAGATAAGAGTGTAAAAAAAGAGATTAGTGAACTGAAATCCTTTAATGAGAGCGAAAATTTGAAATTAAGAAGAGAGTCGAATCAGGCCAAGTCAACTAAGGAAAATTGTAATCACTCTGTAGGACATAGTAACTTCTATAGGGAATCTGACTTACCTAAATTTAGTGGAAGGCAGTTTAACCCTATGGAGTTTGTTAAAGTTGTTCAGAAGAGGTTTTCGAAAGGGTTAGAAGATGGGACTTTAGACTGGGATATGGTTGAGGAAGTCATATCAATAGCTTTTGTGGGGGAGGCTAAATCTTGGTATCAAGTTTTAGGGGAGGTTTTCAGGGGTTAGAAGAATTTAGGCAGAAGTTTGAGGGAAAGTTCGGGAACGAACAGACTAAAGCAAGAGAAAGAGACAAGATTTCTTTTGGGAGGTATCAATCGAATCAGGGGGTGAGCATGACGGAGTATTTCCTCACATATGTCCTTATCAGTCAGAATTTAGACACTAGTTCTTCTGAAGGGAGTATTGTTAGGCGTATGGACCGTCATTTTTCTGATGAGGTGAAGATGGCCGTAGTCATGCAGGATGTAAGTACGATTAAGGACATGGAACGTGTGTTAGAAAGGTTTGATACTTTGGGTAGAATGGGAGGCAAAAGGCAAGAACAGGGAAGGGAAGGAAATTACGATCAAGGGTATCAGGAGGAAGGGAATAGGCATTATGAGCGTAGGAATATTGATAGGCCAGGTAACTTTGTGAGGAATGATAGAGGAAATTTTGTTAATAGGGATAGGGGTGACCAAGGGAATTTTCGAAATAGGGGGCGCGGAGAGCAGAGGCAGGCAGAAAATCGGGGACCTGGGGAACAAAGGCAGTTAGAGAATAGGGGGCGTGAAGAAGAGAGACAGCCAGCTCAGCCGAGTAATTTAAACGGGAACAGGGCTCTTTAAGACGGTCAGATAGAGGGTCCCATCGCAGTATTCCAGTTCATGTGTTGAAGAAAATAGAATACGACCTTGATGTTAGAAAGGAATTGTTAGATGAACAGGTTCAGGTTATGCAGGAGAGATGTGAGCCTACGTTGATCAGTCCTGTGATTAAGGTGAAGATATGGGGTGAAGTTGTCGATGCCTTATTGGACTCAGGGAGCATGTGTTCTTGCATTAAGGCAGGCTTTTATGATGAGGTTAAGAGTAAAGGAGAAGCCATAGAGGAGATTCCTGTGTCCAATATATTTATATTGTCTGCTGTTGGGACTAAGTCACAGAGAGTGCGTAGACAGGTTGTCGCACCTATGTACATTGATGAGAAATGTGGTCGTCAGAGTTTTCTAGTGGTCGCAAATTTAGTGTATCCTGTCATATTGGGTGCGGATTGGCTAAGCAGTCAGATGTGTAAGCTTGATTACGGCGAATCTAAGGTGAGATTCAAGTGGGGTGAGCATTTTGATACGATTAGTCTGAGTTATCAGGTGGACTCGGGAACTTTTGTGAGTATATCAGTGTGTGTCCAGGTTTTAAATGAAGAGGAAGAAGTCAGTGAGGTTAGTAGCGACATGGTATCAGAGGATATTCAAAGTTGTAGTATGGTAGTGGAAGAGGAGCGTGAAGACGAATTTTCAAGTGTTGTGGAAGATACCATGTTGGAGGTAGAGCAGAAGGCTCAGTTGTTAGAGGTCTTGAGAGAGCACAGTGAGGTGTTCTCTGACAAACCTGGTAGGACACATGTTTACGAGCATAGTTTCGAGATCACCGATAGGTCTAGTTTTCTTGGTGTTAGATACCCGATACCACACGCCCATGTCAAAGCAGTAGGTGATGTCATTTCGCAGATGCTAGACGATGAGGTGATCGAATTCAGTAGGAGCCAGTATGTCAATCCGTTGGTAGTAGTGATTAAGAAGGATGGGTCAGTTAGGCTATGTTTGGATGCAAGACAAGCTAATAAACGCATTGCGCCGGATCATCAGCGACCGGAAACTACTGAGGATTTAGTTCAGAGATTTGGGGGTAAAGAATGGCTGTCCACATTAGATTTGAGTGCTAGTTTTTGGCAGGTACCCTTACGGGAGG
This sequence comes from Meconema thalassinum, assembly GCA_946902985.2. Lineage (NCBI taxonomy): Eukaryota > Metazoa > Arthropoda > Insecta > Orthoptera > Tettigoniidae > Meconema > Meconema thalassinum. The sequence goes on from OX336391.1 coordinate 225,930,973, forward strand.
AGGATAGGCAATTCACGGCTTTTTGTAAAAAAAAAACACCTGTTACAATTTACACGGATTCCTTTTGGTATGAAAACATCGTCAGCAAGGCACATTCGCGCACTTAACATCGCTCTGGGACACGACACAGGGGATTTCACAGCCAGTTACATCGACGACTTAGTCATCGCATCACGTACATTTGGGGAACACATGGAACACCTTAGAATCGTTTTGGGGAAGTTGCATCGGGCCGGGTTCACAGTGAAACTTAAGAAGGCGACCTTTTGTGCACAAAAGATCACGTTTTAGGCCACACTATTACACCACAGGGGGTTACGCCAGAAGGGTCGAAATTAGACAACATAATCAACACTCGGACACCACGTACCGTCAAACAACTTCGCTCTTTTCTGGGGGTATGTAATTATTGCAGGCGGTTTGTACTGTGGTATTCGCAGCTGTGCGGGCCATTTAGCGGGTTACTTAAACAGAATTCTGAGTGGGTTTGGGAAAAGGAACACGATGAGGCATTCATCTAACTTAAAGAGGGTTTTAGGGATGCTGTCACACTTAGGTACCCCGGGCAGGATAGTCAGTATATAGCGATGACAGATGCTAGCGACTTAGGTTTAGCAGGGGTGCTTTGCCAAAAGGATGGGGATGGTAATCTAGGCATCGTGTCACTCGCTAGTAGAGGTCTAATTTCCGCGGAGAAAAGATACACTACTAGTGAGAAGGAATTGCTAGCCATTGTGTATTCGCTGGGCAAGTTCCGAACCTATGTGCTTGGCCGCAAATTCCTAATCTATACAGACTATAACGCACTTACGTTTCTTAGGACATGTAGGATAACCTCGAACCGGCTTTCTAGGTGGATATTGGCGATCCAAGAGTACGATTTTGATATATTTCATGTAAGAGGGTCAGAAAACGCATTCGGGGATTTTGTGTGTCGCCACCCGGAAATTGCTGGGGAGGGAGTTCAAGCTAGGAGAGAGGAAGGAATATTGGTCTGTGTAACTAGGATTTCAGATAGGGACGGGGAGATGTTAAATTTGGGTAAAATGAGAGAGGAACAATGCAAGGACGAGGAGATTCAAGACATTTATCGGGAACTCGAGGAAATGGAAGATATGAGCATGGCTAAGAGGGGTAATAAGGAATTCAGGCTTTTTAACGACTTGCTAACTAGGAAATGCTTTGGCGAGAGATGGTGCGTGTGGGTTCCTAAGTATTTGAGGTATGATATTATCTGGTTTTATCAAAGGAGTTAGGCCACTATGGTGCAGAGAAGGTGTTCGGTGCTATTCAGGAGAACTTCTTCTGGAAAAACATGGGCAGGGAAGTCAGAAAAACCCTAGCAACATGTGAGTTGTGTCAGAAGTGCAAGCACCCCACAAGGTATTTGGAAGGGCCACGGCAGGCTGTTCTAACTCAGAAACCAGGTGAGTTGGTGTGTGTTGACCTCTATGGGCCGTTGGTGAAGTCTCAGTATGGCTACCAATATGTGTTTGTCGTTGTTGATGCCTTTTCTAAGTATGTTAAGCTCTATCCTCTAATACAGGCCACGGGGAGGGGTTGTGTAAATTGCATACTGGGGAAATATGTTCCGGAGATTGGTAAGCCACTCCAAATACTCTCAGACCACGGTTCTCAGCTCACCTCGAAGATATGGAGGACCAAGTTGAGTGAACTGGGAATACAGTGTACGTATTCCTCTATTAGGTATCCCCAAGGAAACATGTCTGAGAGAGTAATGAGAGAACTAGGGCGCATGTTTAGGACCTATGTGAGTGAGCGACATAATGCCTGGTTTTCGATGCTTGAGGACGTTGAGCGTTGGCTCAATGTAACCAAACACGAGAGCACGGGTCACACTCCCATAGAAGTCCAGCTGGGGAGGAAGCCTGTCAGCGAACTTGCCATGATTTTGGGTTTGAGGACAGGGGAGGCCGTACCCAGAGATGTAAGATTCAGGTTAGCTGGGGGACATTTATGTAAGGCTAGTATAAAACGGCAGAAGCAGCAAGGGAAGCGGGCAGGAGATAAGTTAGATGTAGGTGACCTTGTGCTTTTGAGGGTACCTCATGTCTCGTCCGCAGACCAGAAATTGGTGAGTAAATTTTTTCATTTGTATGAAGGACCGTATGAAATTGCACGGAAATTAGGGGCCTGTGCGTACGAGCTCCTTACAAAGAACGGAAGGGTACTAGGGATTTACAATATTTCCAATCTGAGGATGTACATATCCTAGAAGCCCTGTTGGTTGTGTATATATTTGTGGAGGAAGGAGTTAGGATTTTGGAAGGGAAGTCATGCCTAAAAGGATTGCTTCTTATTCTATGGTATAGGACCAAATGAATGAAAAGCAAGGGGGCGTTCTGTAACCTATATTTTCTGAGTCCCCCATGACAGTTTTAATGTAGGCTCGTAGGTTTGTTATTTCTTTATATCATGTTATCGTGTTGGCAACGTGTTCAATTGCATTGGACACGTCTGCAGTAGACGCAGTGTCATTATTATTATTATTATTACTATTATCATATACGTATACTTTTTATTATTAATTATTCAATGTATTTTAGGTCACTTTTGACGAGATTCTGAAGCTATCTCTTATCCTATCTTTTATAAGTATGTTTATTAAAGTTGTTCAGACCACTGAACCAGGAGTCAGGTTCATGTTCTGGTCACACGTGCAGAAGGCAGCACTTCATGGACACTATTGTCTCAAGCAGGTATGTTCGCTCACCCGGGGGGGGGGGGGTGATGAGGAAGCGGCCGAGGAAATGCTATGAGTGGCTTGGGGAGACAAAAGATATGACAACGAGCGCTTCTAAGAAGGACTCCCTGGTCTGAGGTGTGGCTTGAGGGACGGGCTGTAGCAGTCAGACTGAGTGCACTGCTGCAAGAAGATTGTTTCTCTGGACATTGAGATGACTGGTTGGGCAGTGTGTCTCTCTTGAGCTGAGTGCTTCGTGTTTCGACGGAGTGTGATTGGGTTCTTGCTGTTATGCCACAATCACAGTAGGGCTGATGCCTATGCAAATAATTGTACAACGTTGAAGAGGACCATGAAATGTGAAGGCATGGCTGACCAGCTTCAAAGTGGTGTAGAGGTGAAATATACATATGGGGCAGACGACGGCATTACCGGTAATGTGAAAACCAAATAAGAAATCTTTACAGGCCTAAATATTATTATTATTATTATTATATTATATTATATATTTTTAATTGCATTTCTTGTGTGTCACTCTTTGTTATTATATTTATCCATTTCTTGCATGCAGCTTCAGAATATAAAGTAAATTTAAATTGGATAGTTTCTTTTTAGTTAGATGCATGTAAACCTTCCTTCGTCTTTATTACTTTATAGGAGGTTTTGGTAAGGCCTATGTACGAGCCAGTCCTTTCAGAATATCTGCACATGCCCGGAGATAAAAAGAGTTTCAAAAAGGTGGATTTGTTCAATTACAGTACTAATGATGTCATTTGCTTAAATGTTGAAGAAAGGCCATTTATGAGGCAGAATATTCATTTTCATTTAATTTTTGTATCTTCAAAGTTACAAATGGCTTCTCTGGGTGAAGCCATCTTGTGGCTAGAATTGACAGATTACAAAACTACCTCACTCCTCATCATGCCTATTACGCTTCAATATAGCGCTGCCTTGAGTTTTTGTGGGTATCTACCCACATAACCAAATGGCGGTGCTTTTTGAGGATCCAAACAGCCTTCGGGCTGACTACCTAACAGACAGTATTAATTATTTAGTAATTTTGTTTATTTATTTATTTGTTTATTTATTTAATGACTTTGGTAGTGGCGAATTTAGAACTCATGCCCCTCTCTTACACTCAACCACGTAATATGGTACAAATAGAACACTTGCGTGTAATTCAACAAGTAGAAGTTTAAGTTGATGAATATGATGATTAATAAAACATATATAATTATGCAAATATTAATGAATAAGGCACATGAATAATAACAATAATAGACTAACAATACATAATATCGTAGTTTTTTAATTTTTTTAAATTTATTTTTATTTTTAGCGTATGGCTTTTAGTGCCGGGAGTGTCCGAGGACATGTTCGGCTCGCCAATTTGTAGCTGCTTCTAAGCGGACACCCTTTGGGTGAGCTACAAGTGCCGTCGCGTGTGGAGTGTTGTCTGGAGAGGAAAGTTTGAATGTAAGGACGAGGAATTGGAAGGTAGCGGCTGTGGCCTATAGTTAGGGACCAACCCCGGTATTTGCCTGGAAGGAAGATGGGAAACCACAGAAGACCATCTCCAAGGTTGCCGGTGGGGGGATTCGAACCTCCTCGCCTCCCGGATGTGAGCGACTGCCAGCAGCCATGCCGTAACGACCACGGCTAACGCACCCGGTATATCGTAGGTAAATACCCTAGCGCAGTCATTCGTCCTACCATCCATCACCATTCACACGAGTCATCCAGCAGTATTCAACAGGTAATCTTGGCATTCGGCCTTAATTTCTTTATTGTCTTAGAATTTAAGATATCGGTAGGAGTGATTCCAAAATTGGGACCCAGCTACAGCAAATGGACGGTTGGACACGGATGAGTGATTGATGGGAATGACGAGGGAAGAGTCACATCGAGTGTTTCGGATATGGTACGAGGAGAAGTAATTACATTTTGATGGCATGTACTGTACGTGGGGGTACTTTCATGCAGAAATCAATAGATGGATATCAGTAAGTGAAATTCACAGCATCCATCAGATTTGAGTCAAGGCAGATTCTGTAGCTTGGTTATATTGACACCGTATCTTAAATTAAAGGCAAACTGAACACGAGTGTTCAATGTTAGTTGAAGTTTGCAGCCATCCTCGTGATATTTACTTCTCGCCACATAGTGATCCGTTTGACTGGCTTATAAATCATTCAATTAATTTTATTGAGCCACTTTTCGGGATAATGAGGATAATATCACATCGGCTATATTTTTAAAATTCGTGATTTCAATTCTATCTTTTCTATACTATGGAGTAAGATTCAACTCAACTGCTGGAATGCTAAGGGATCATGTAAGATCATAAATATCTTAGGCATTAGGTTTACCTATTTGGACACTACAGGTGAGATGGCGTATCCTCAGCAGTAGTTCACTCTACCACACTCTATCGGTGGCACTTGGATGCGCATCGGGATACCATACAGTCTGCGAGCCTTAAATTCTTGGCCATGAGCTTTGATATAGCTTGGGCGGTACGTGGTGAAGTGTCAAGATCACGGTACAGTATGGGTGGTGGGGAGCTAGAGAGCTGGAGGAGAACCCCCCCCCCCCCACGTAGCTACGCCAAGCTCAAGACGATTGTTTTTACAGATTTTAAGCAAGATGTCGACAGCACGGCGGGCGAAGAGTGACTGTGGTCGCTGTTCCCCCACGACTGAAAGGTGGCTGGAAACATGCCATGAGCTTGTCCTTAAGGCTTCACCACAAACCGACTAAGCTATAAGTGAATTGCCATTCACGCAGAGAGCTTCACCTGGCATCAATTGTGGATAAACGACGAACTGGGTGCTCCGCTGTTGAACAGCAGCACCTCCAGTGGGCTGTTTCTAGACTAGACTCGCTTCAATGAGCGCGCTCTAAAGGACACAAGCAGAAATCAGTGAAATAAACTTAAACAGTCCTCGGCAACTTAGCAGTTCCTCACGTCGCGACTTCAACGCGCACACCAGTAGACTACGGTTGGGTGATAGTCGAACTCTCAGAATGAAGAAAGAAATCCGAAAAACAACGGACTATTGCTTTAAGAATGTGAATGGAATATGTGATGAATGTGAAAATGTGGCAGTTGTAAGGGCTGGTCTACAGTGTAGCCTACAGCGTGTATCACTTGAATACACAACAGGCATGTGTGTTGCCTACCACCTGCAATAGAGCTGCGAAAAGTAGGCTTACCCTAATAATAATGTTATTGGTTTTACGTCCCTTTTAACTACTGCGGCTTTTAGAGACGCCGGGGTGCCAGAATTATGCCTCGAAGGGGATCTTTAACGTGCGTATTTGCAATTAGAGCTAGAATTTGGGTAGGGGTGGTGGTGGCCTTATTTTAGATATCATACCAGCATTTGCCATAAGTAGAAGTGGGAAGCAACGAAAAACTACTTCTAGAATGGGTGACGTCGGATCTCTTTACAGATCTGCCTCACAAGACTGAATTAATCGTCCCGTTCCAGCTCTCAGAGCAGAATTAAATTCCTTGACAGAGCCGGGAATCGAACCCTGGCCTCCATGCAGACAGCCAAGAATGGTAGCCGCTACGTCACCAGGCGGGATAGATGCACAGTAAGTTAGTTATTGTTGTTTTAAAGGGCGGAACAGCGAGGTAATATGCCCCTATAAGTAGGTAGATAGATAGGTAGTTGTTGTTTCATTTGAGGGACTTGGACATCACAGTCATTTAGCCCCGTGTATTTGGGTGAGTGTGGCATTTCGTATTATTATGGTGTTTGAAGCCATTTTCAGTGTTGCCTTAGTAAACAAAAGATTGGTGCTTTTCAGTCGGTCAACACGATTGTACCCAAATGAGATGGGTTATTCCCTAATCCTGAAAAAAAAAACCATAATATTAACAAATACACTTGGGTACAATTGTGTTGACCGACTGAAAAGTATCAATCTTTGGTTAACTTGTGTTATTGTGATGCTTGTATTAGTGCGTGTATTTGTAATTCATGGCGAGGATCGGGAAGAAAGAGGCACAGCATTCACCTGGAGTAGAGATGGAAACCCACCTCTTCCTATTTTTGCCTCGCGATGCTGAGTAGTCCCTGTTCCAGCCCTCAGACCAGAATTTAATTTCTTGGCAGAGCCGGAAAATGAACCCGGACCTGTGGGGCGACAGCCAAGAACGCTAGACGCTACACCAGGAAGATAGACAGATATTTGTCCCAATCGATAGAACATAACTCAATCATGAAATGAAATGCTCGTTAATAGTAACTTACATTATGCAAGGAGCCTATAATGGCAATAATTAAGACATGAGTAGCCTATGTTAATAAAACAAGCGTATGCGAGTTTTATAATTTCCATAAGAGTGTCTTAATTACCATTATAGGCGAGTTGCATACGACTGTTTATGTTCGACGATAATTATTATAACTATTTTATGTTCGAACATAAATATTCATAATTATTTGTCAAGATTTCACCAGTTTAATGTACTGAACAGAGCGCATGGGACGCAGAGAATACCTTGTATTTGACCATGGCCTCCTCGATTACTCCACTATGACACAAGGCCAGGCAGTGAAATTTAAATTAGAAGGCCTTGGAACTCAGCGCAGGTGCGATGCTATCCTTACCTAATTGCTCAAACAACTGTTTCTTGAGCTCTGATTGGTGGGAGGAACTGTCCCATAATGAAAACTTGTACTATAATGAGCCTCATTATAGTACAGTTTTCTGACATATAACATAAAATAACAGACAGACCCAGGATTGTAAATTATACATAGTTTGAAATGTGCTTAGTTCATCTCAGTAATTGGAGCGATTAAGCTATTGTCAAATAAACTAGTAAACAAAAAATATCCCTGACAAAGAGTAAGTAGAATGCGTGCTGTGCTGGTCCCTGACCTCATCAGGTGGAGTGCCTACTCACCCTGTGACGCCGGCGTCGCCTCCAGACACCAGGGAGCGCTCCCCTGCGCCGCCCGTGCTGCAACAGAACAAGAGACGCATTCCAAATTGGTGTTTAACAACACGTGAATTGCATCAACAAGAGCATTTTAATTCGGTTAAGATGAGGTTTGTTCTTTTAATGGTTTTTGAAGAAATCCTGTGGTGTTTTATTTTAACGTAAAAGAATGGTGGTCGTAGAACAGTGGGCTGAAGCAGCAATGCGGCCTGCATTTCTAACAAGCCACATGAATACGGCTACATATCAACCAACAGAGCTTCAATGTTTGCGTCTCGACGTTTCCTCGATGTGTGGCGGTTTGAGCAAAGACAAAAAAAACAAAACCAGAGTGATTAAAAATAAATAGCACATTTTCACCACAGACGCTGTCTCCCCTTCTCGGCATGCCTTTCTTTTGTCGAGTCTTTGCCTTTCATGATTTTATGCTTTGAACTTTATGTTCCATGGTGTTAGTTTGCTTTACTATGCGTTCCTTACTTCCAATGTGTGGCCTGTTGGCCATCTCTTGATGAATGCAGTACATTTGCATTTGTTAGTTGGCACTGGCTACAGGAAAATGTGGCTTTTCACCGATGTTTCAGTCTCACTCATGGCTGTGAATATATGGAAGCTACTGAGGTATGGGTGGTGCTTAGTAATGACACAGGACCCAGTCAGTGCCTGTGGATGCTGTGAAAGGTTCTACTAATAGGGTTAGTATAATAATAATAATAATAATAATAATAATAATAATAATAATAATAATAATAATAATATCGTATGGCCTCGGGTGCCGGGTGCAAGCTTTGTTATTTGACACCCAAAGGGTAGCTTGCTTGTCGAATTTCGTTGTTCCTTGAAGCACTATGAAAGTCAATAAGGTTAGATATCTAAGCTCCTTGATCACTATAGCGCTTTCTAGTAGATAAATGAGGAACTTTGTATTGGCGGAAACTCACGAGATTAATTTTGCCATTATGAACACGGCCTACTGAATTCAAATGGGTTCTTTGACATGCCAACATCGTATGACATGTGTCGTAAATTTTGCCGCCTGACTCAGTGAGGAATGCAATGGCAATCTACCTCACTCCTCATCTTGCCTAGTACGCCTCAATATAGCGCTGCCTTGGGTTTTTGTGGGTATCTACCCACCTAACCTAACGGCGGTACTTTTTGAGGATCCAACCAGCCTTCGGGCTACTACATAACAGACAGACTTTCAATGTCGCCTTTGTAACCTATGTTAAGATAACTTCCGTTTGAAAAATTGCAGGGTCCACTTCACTTCAAGCACCGATATCCAAGCAAATGTTCCTCTTCATCTTGGCATAGTTTTTATTGTGAAATAATATGTTGTTGCTGTTAATTCATTTAGGGGCTTAGTAACATCGTAGCCATTTAGCCCCGTGTACTTGGGTGTGAGTGGAATTTGTCTTATAATCCGTGTTGTTGTGGTAGCTGTAGTAGTGTGTGTAATAGTAATGCAGATGAGGATTGGTAAGGACGCGGCCGTGACATTTAATTAGGAACCCTCGCGGCATTTGACTGGAGAAGAAGTGGGAAACCACGGAAAACCATTTCCAAGATGGCTGAGATGGGAATTGAATTCAACTCAGTTTTGCCTCACGAGGCTGAGTGGACCCCGTTCCAGCCCTCAGACCAGAATTACATTTCTTTTCAGAGCCGGGAATTGAACTCGGATCTCCGGAGCGACTGCCGAGATTGCTAGCCGCTCCACCAGGAGGTGAACAAATGTGAAAGAAGAACTCTGACAGCTGTCATCCGCTAGTAAGGTGAGGTGAGTGGAGTAACAGTAACCATAACAACAACAAACCATCTTGCAATGTTCGCACGGACATGGTCTGACGCAGTGTCCTTACGTGCGTGCTTCGTACTCGCTGTCAGCAGTATCCCTTGTAGGCTACTTATTGAAGTGAAGGCCTATTTTCTAGAGATCATGAGTCACGGGACCTCCTCTTTACGTGGAATCCGAACCACAGGACATGGCATTTCACTTCGAAAATCTAACATGCATTGACCGGGAATCGAACCCGCACCAGCTTGGTGAGAGGCATACAGCTAGACCGCTGAGCCACCACGGTCAGAATATCCTTAAGGCAACAGCGAAAACCGCACATAAAACGGTCCACTGGTTGTCGTGTTACACGTACAGTACATACAAGCATACATGCAGCAACAGATATGACCAAGATCGCGGGTTCAAACCCGGACGAAATCGTCGGATTTTTTAAGAGCGTTAAAAATCTCTCAGTGTGCCTTCCTTCGGAGGGGAAGTAAAGCCCATGCCATAGATTTATGGCGTGTTTAACGACCAAGTCACCTGGCTTTGAATTACCGCGAAAGATATGGTCAGTTTTTAACCGTATAAGAACCAACTTTGTCAGGTGTGCTGATTATCTGCACAAGTGGAAGATAAAAGATTCTTCAAGTTGTGATTGCGGCGCTGAATAACAGACTATTCAGCATGTGGTTCAGGAATGTCCCCTCAGAGCCTTCCCTGGCGATCCAACAGAGTTGCTGGTGTTGATGGAAGGATCAATAGTCTGGACATTAATTTGTAATTTTGCAATCATTTTTATATTTTAGTGATGTTTGTGGCCATACGCTAAATAAATAAATAAATAAATAAATAAATGACATGTTAAAGAACCTTCCACTAATTACACCCGTGTGAAGCTACCTGATAGGTTAACAATTTGAATAACGCTCTTAGTTCCAACGTTCGACTGTGGTGGCGTTTGGTGGCAAAAGTAGGAACTACTTGAAAATTGAATGTCTGCAGTCCTTACTTGAATTTAAAAAAATCCTCTCGGCACGCCGGAAGGCGGAGGTAGATTTCACCGGACAAACTAGGGGATAGGCTATAATAGGCAACATATGCAGGTTTTCGTAGAAGGATCAGACCTCATTTATTGCGAGAAAGTATTTTACAATGTAATTGGAGCTCAATTAACTTTTCTTTCGTCTTGCTATGGATATTTTTAACATTCTTTTGTCTTAGGGGGACGGTAACCTTCTTGCCATTTGGGGTCCATTTTTTAGCCTATTTTCAATTTTGAAAAAATAGGCTTATGAGATCACCTTTTGTCCGTGTGTGTGTGCGTGTGTGTGTGTGTGTGAGTGTGAGGGGTGAGTGTGTGTCCCCCTAATAAAATCTAAACGGCTGGAGCGATTTCAATGAAACTCGGTAAGTTCATAGCGCTATCCCGGCGACCTCGACCGTGCCCTTCAAATTTTGTTACGTCTCACCAATCCAACATGGCGGCTGTGCGAAATATTTCACTAGCATTCAATATCTCCGAAACTATTACCGATATCGCCCAGAAATTGTGTACTGTGATAAAGGGCACTACTAGAAGTTCACCTATGAGACTTTCAAAAACCTGGTGACTACAAAACCAACATGGCGGCCAAGCGAAGTTGAGACTTTTAAATAGACTTTTCTCGCGATTCAACTATCCAAACGTAATGAAACTTGGTACAGCAATTGTTTATACACATTGTAATGCACTGAAGTCTAATTTAGTTCAATTGTTTACAAAACCTCAAAATGGTGGCTGTGCGAAATATTTAACTGATATTCTATATCTCCGAAACGATTACAGATATCACCCTGCAATTTTGTACGGTGATAAAGGGTACTGATACACGTTTCCCTATGTATATTTCATAAACCTGTAAAGTACAAAAAGAACATGGCGACCAAGCGAATTTGAAATATTTTAATAGAATTTTCTCGTGATTTAACTCTCTGAGCGCCGTGAAATGTGGTACAGTAAATGATTTTGCAGTTTGTAATGCACTGCCATCTAACTTAATTCAATTGTTTACAAAACCTGAAGATGGTGGCTGTGCGAAATTTTAAAATTATGTTTTTATTTCTTGTGTCGTAATCATGCGATCGAAGTGAAAGTTTGAATAATGAACCTAGGCAATGGTACATAAATCTATGGCCTATATATATAACAATCCTAATTGGCGAGGTTCCGAAATATTTAGGCGGTTCTCAATATCTATGAATCTTTTACAGCAACCAAACTGATTTTTTTAATGTTCATAGAGACTATGAACATATGTTCACCTATAGGACTTTCAGTAACCTGGTGAGCACAAATCCAACATGGCGGCGACGCGAAGTATAAATATTTAAATGGACGTTTCTCGCGAACTAACTATCCGAGTGCCGTGAAACGTTGCACGTTAAATGCTTATACATATGTTGATCCACTGGCATCTAATTTATTTCAATTGTTTGCATAATCACAAGATGGCTGCTGTGCGTAATTTTAAAATCTCGTTTTTACTTCTTGTGTTCTAATCATGTGATTGAAGCATGAATACCACACGTACACAATAATCTTAATGTAATAGTACAAAAATAAGAATCCAACCTCACGAACATCTGAAATATTTAGACGGTTCTCAATATCTACGAATCTGTTACAGCAATTAAACTGAAACTTTGTATGCTGATAGAGGCAATTAACATGAGCAGGATATATGAAAATAGGCTGTATAGTTCTTCACGGAACTACTTGTTAGCCTATTTTCAATTAAAAAAAAATAGGCTTATGAGTTCACCTTTTGTCCGTGTGTGTGTGTGCGTGTGTGTGTGTGTGTGTGTGAGGTGTGTGTGTGTGTGTGTGTGTCCCTAATAAAATCTAAACGGCTGGAGCGATTTCAATGAAAGTAGGTAAGTTCATAGAACTATTCCCGGCAACGTTGACCGTGCCCTTCAAATTTTGTTACGTCTCTCCAATCCAACTTGGCGGCTGTGCGAAATATTTCACTAGCATTCAATATCTCCGAAACTATTACCGATATCGCCCAGAAATTGTGTACTGTGATAAAGGGCACTACTAGAAGTTCACCTATGAGACTTTCAAAAACCTGGTGACTACAAAACCAACATGGCGGCCAAGCGAAGTTGAGACATTTAAATAGACTTTTCTCGCGATTTAACTATCCAAACGTAATGAAACTTGGTACAGCAATTTTTTATACACATTGTAATGCATTGAAGTCTAATTTAGTTCAATTGTTTATAAAACCTTAAAATGGCGGCTGTGCGAAATATTTAACTGACATTCTATATCTCCGAAACTATTACAGATATCACCCTGCAATTTTGTACGGTGATAAAGGGTACTGATACAAGTTTCCCTATGTATAATTCATAAACCTGTAAAGTACAAAACGAACATGGCGACCAAGCGAATTTGAAATATTTTAATAGAATTTTCTCGTGATTTAACTCTCTGAGCGCCGTGAAATGTGGTACAGTAAATGATTTTGCAGTTTGTAATGCACTGCCATCTAACTTAATTCAATTGTTTACATAACCTCAAGATGGCGGCTGTGCGAAATTTTAAAATTAAGTTTTTATTTCTTGTGTCGTAATCATGCGATCGAAGTGAAAGTTTGAATAATGAACCTAGGCAATGGTACATAACTCTATGGCCTATACATATAACAATCCTAATTGGCGAGGTTCCGAAATATTTAGACGGTTCTCAATATCTATGAATCTTTTACAGCAACCAAACTGAATTTTTTAATGTTCATAGAGACTATGAACATATGTTCACCTATAGGACTTTCAGTAACCTGGTGAGCACAATTCCAACATGGCGGCGACGCGAAGTATAAATATTCAAATGGACGTTTCTCGCGAACTAACTATCCGAGTGCCGTGAAACGTTGCACGTTAAATGCTTATACAAATGTTGATCCACTGGCGTCTAATTTATTTCAATTGTTTGCATAATCACAAGATGGCTGCTGTGCGTAATTTTAAAATCTCGCTTTTACTTCTTGTGTTCTAATCATGCGATTGAAGTTTGCATACCACACGTACACAATAATCTTAATGTAATAGTACAAAAATAAGAATCCAACCTCGCGAACATCTGAAATATTTAGACGGTTCTCAATAGCTACGAATCTGTTACAGCAATTAAACTGAAACTTTGTATGTTGATAGAGGCAATTAACATGAGCAGGATATATGAAAATAGGCTGTATAGTTCTTCACGGAACTACTTGTTATTATACTTGTGGTCACACTGTCCTTATGCAAGGTTTGGAACTGATGTGTAAGTATCTAACAGTCTGTTACTTCTTCACGTCAAATTTTATCTCCCGCAGAGATGTTGGTTGATTCCTCAGTTTAGGGCTGCGACAACGCGGTCATGTAACCCTGTGTACTTTGGGTGCGTGTAGAATCTGTCTGATAAACAGTGTTAATTGTGATGGCTGTATTAGTCTGTAATTCAGGTAAGGACTGCAGACGGTCAATTTCAAGTAGTAGTTCCTAATGTTGGTACCAAATATACCGTCAACGACACCTAGCTGTGAACTTGACTACTAGATGCCACCGCAACCAGTAACTTGCAACGTACGTTGGACTTCCCCTCTGAAGGAAAGCATACTGAGGGATTTTCAGCGCTTTTTGAAATTCCGACGACATTGGCCGGCTTTGAACCCGCGACCTTGGGCATAGTTCAGCATGCTACCAGCTAGGCTACGTCACCGAAGCCGCTTCCCACATAGATGGAAAACTGAATGTGATCTCGTTGTCATGGCAACATCTGTTAGCTCATCCCTCATCAATTTAGAGGCGTTGTCATAGTAACCTCTGATAGCTCTTGGCATTTCCTTCTAATTCCGAAATCATTTTTCTCATCCCTTGGCGTAATGGTGGGTTGTATCAAAAATTCTTTCAGACAAAAGTTTTAAGTAATTATTAGGGGAATATCGTCCATTTTGTACGGTTTTGATATTGTGCCTATTAAGAGAGATATGATTAATGTTTCCCGAAAAACCCACTTTTTCCCACCCCATTGGCCAATGGTTGGAGCTATCAAAAAAACGTTTTAAACATACATTTTTGGCACTTATCCGACACATAATATGAACTTTAAAGGGATTCGATATTTCACATAATAAGAGAGTTATAGTGATATTACACTTTTTCGAAAAAGGCCCCCCATTTTTACCCCCTTCGACCGATTTTGCCCATTAACGAACTCGACCGAGATTTTATAGGGATACATTTTATTATGTAATAAATTCAAAGTGATTGGTGCAAAATTACGGCAGTTATCGTGTCCACAAAAAACTGATATACATATATACATGCATAAATTATATATAAACTTTTGAACTGACGGTGGTTTTGGGGTCTGGGGGATGTGAAACGCGAAGATATGTCGAAATTTTCCGGAAGTCGAAACATGGTACCCATTGCAATAGTTAGCTTTCTAATGAAATCTACCTAACAGATAACACACACTAATACAGCCATCACAATTAACACCGGTTCTACACGCACCCAAAGTACATGGGGCTACATGACCGCGTTGTCTTAGCCCCTATACTGAGGAACCAACCATACAGCAACAGACGTTGAGATAACCTGCCACAGTTGCAATGGGACAGCGTTCTTCTTTCATAATAGATACTACACTGCTGTTCAAAGCTTAAGGACGAGTTAGATGAAGCAACATATCATATCAAGAACTCCTTACCAATCTTGTGATCAGCATGAGAACACTTTGCAGATCATGCATCGCCGTCCGTGGTGATCACATACCCTTTTAAGAACCATGTCCCTTCCCTTGTGATGTTCAGTGGACACAGGGACTTACGTGTAATGTATTGTCTCTGTATAACAGTGACATTTCTGTTCGTAACATCTAATATTCCTTTCAGTTGCCTCCCGTCCCATACTGTAGCAGGTCTTCCCATGTATGGTTTGGGGTTCAACGAGCTTTGTTACTGGTAGTGACACAACACACGATAGTTCATCCTTAAGTTTCGATGATGATGATGATGTTGATGATAATTGTTGTTTTAAGGGGCCTAACAACTAGGTTATCGGTCCCCAATGGTTTGGGTGATAGTGAAAGATGAGATGAGAATGAAAACTATAACTAATACTAACTACAAACTTACATACTAGAAGAAGAAATGGTGAACAAAGAAAGGATACGGCAAATAAAGGACAGGAAGGAAAGAAATGTCCTCAACCATCGAAGAATGAGGATTGAGTGACTTGGAAGGACGGAGAGCCATGAAAGGCAGTTAGGAAAGGGAAAGAGAGGAGGGCCTGCCCCAGGGCCAGAGGAAAAAGGAGACAAAACGGACCAAGCTCAGATATCCCTCGGGGTTGTCAACTCCCAAACTCACCAGCCGTGAGCTCTTGAGGGTGTAGCAATATCCAGGGTGCACCAGAAGCTTCCTTGAGGGCCTTGTGCAGAAGGCAGGAGGTAACATGAAAATAAAAAGAAGGGTGGCCCGTCGAAGAATGAGGGTATCAGGAAAGATGAGACAAGGGCCAATTAAGGCGGGAAAGTGAATGACTCCCTAGGCCTTGTATACCCCAATACCGTCGGGGTCGCAAGAGAACAAGAGTTGACCAAGAGAGGTCGACAGGAAAGAAGACGTAGAGGAGCCCGGCACAAGTAAGTGGAAGCAATGCCAGATTCAGCTGGGGTCCCGTGGTCACTAACCCACGTTCCACTAGATGCGAGTCCCTGGGGGGGGGTCTTAAGTTTTCACAGCCGTGTATATCGTCCGTCCAGAGTTAAGAGAGTACTACGGGCTCTATGGGCTTTTACATTTAGCGGACTCTCTTAGTATTGAGGACTTCAAAGTCTTTCAAAACTGTATTTTCCCTGTCGTAAGTAATAGGTTATTGGTAAACCCCTGTGTATCTGCGGCATTTTTCGCCCAGCGGATATAGTTTGCATGACTGTGCTGATAGCGGATAAGCTACGGATAATGTTTAGAGTAAATTTGCGGATAGTTTTTAGAATACAATGCTGAACTGGATTCTTTAAAAATAATTTTAGTTTTTGCTAAGATCTGCGTCTTTCACGTTTCTTGTTATTTTCCTATTTGCTGTCGCTTGGATTGCATCAGAATAATACAGAAGTGAGAAAAGCCAGTCATAGAAATATCCTCAATTATGTTGACTTACGCCAATAAAAAGGAAGGTCCTTTATACCTACGCTTGCCTGCGTGAGTATATCCGACGACTAAGTGTTATAATTAGCCACCCGCTGTTTTACTTGCCGTTACTCAGAGGGACAAAACTCAGTCAACATTGTCTTGCGATTCACACATAACCTAGGGGAACGAATTTCTCCTCAAATGTCTAAACGAGTTGCTTTAATAGTTTATTATTTACTTAATACATTTAAAATATTATTGTCATTTCAGCGGATTCAGATAAATTCGCGGATGCGGACCGGAAGCGGGTAACAGTGGGACGAATGCGGATAATAGTCGTACGGATGAGGGTCAGATATGGAAAAAGTTTTGTTTTTATCCGCGCAGGGCTCTAGTTATTGAACATGAATGTTGGACACTCTTTTTGTGATAACTGACGTAATTAATACATTCTCAATATAGGCTACAACGTAAGTTCAAAATATAAAAAATATATAAATTACACAATAAAATAAAATAAAAATAAAAACAAGTAGTTCCGTGAAGAACTATACAGCCTATCTTCATACATCCTACTTATGTTAACTGCCACTATCAACATACAAAATTTCAGTTTGATTGCTGTAATAGATTCGTAGATATTGAGAACCGACTAAATATTTCGGATGGTCGCCATGTTGGATTTTATAGGTCCTAGAGTTATGTATTGTTACATGAAGATTATTGTGTACGTGTAGCATTCAAACTTCAATTAGGACACAAGAAGTAACAAGGAGATTTTCAAATTTCGCACAGCTGCCATCTTGTGGTTATGGGAACCATTGAAATAAATTAGATGCCAGTGGATTAACATTCGTATAAGGATTTACGGTACCAAGTCTCACTGCACTAGGATGGTTAAATTGCGAGAAACGTCCAGGTGAATATTTTTAATTCGCGTCACCGCCATGTTGGATTTGTGATCACCAGGTTATTTAAAGTCCTATAGGTGAACTTAAGTTCATAGCCCCTATGAACATAACAAATTCAGTTTGACTGCTATAATAGATTCGTAGATATTCAGAGCCGCCTAAATATTTCGGATGGTCACCATGATGGATTGTTAAATGTATAGGCCATAGAGTCATATACCATTAAAGGAAAATTATTGCGTAGGTTCATTATTCAAACTTTCACTTCGATCGCATGATTACGACACAAGAAATAAAAACTTAATTTTAAAATTCGCAAAGCCGCCATCTTGAGGTTATGTAAACAATTGAACTAAATTAGATACCAGCGCATTACAATGTGTATAAACATTTCCTGTACCAGATTTCATTGCGTTTGGAACATTAAATCACGAGAAAGGTCAATTTGAAATTTTCAAATTCGCTTGGCCGCCATGTTCGTTTTGTAGCTAACCGGTGTTTGAAAGTCTTATAGATCAACTTCCAGTAGTGCCCTTTATCTCCGTACACAATTTCAGGGTGATACCGCTAATATTTTGAGAGATATAGAACGCCAGTGAAATATTTCGCACATCCGCCATCTTGTGGTTATGTAAACAATTGAACCAAGTTAGATGTCGGTGCATTACAATGTGTATAAACATTGCTGTACCAAGTTTTATTACGTTTGGTTGGTTAAATCGCGAGAAACGTCTATTTAAAGGTCGCAAATTCGCGTGGCCGCCATGTTGGTTTTGTAGTTACCAGTTTTTCAAAAGTCACACAGGTGAACAGTTCCCTTTATCACCGTTAAAAATTCCAGTGTGATATCTCGGGAATAGCTTCGGGGATATTGAATGCTGTTGAAATAATTCGCACAGCCGCCATGTTGGATTGGTGAGACGTAACAAAATTTGAAGGGCACGGTCGGGGTAGTCCGGAATAGTGCTATGAACTTACCGATTTTCATTGAAATCGCTCCAGCCGTTTCGACGTTATTAGGGGTACACACACACACACACACACACACACGGACAAAAGGTGATCTCATAAGCCTATTTTTTCAAAATTGAAAATAGGCTAATTATTAAAAATTGAAAATTAAAAATTCCGAATAAAATTTGAATTAAAATTAAATTGAATTTTATAATAAACATTATAAATAAACAAAATCTATATATATAACAAGTAGTTCCGTAAAGAACTATACAGCCTATTTTCATATACCCTGCTCATGTTAATTTCTTCTAACAACATACAAAATTTCAGTTTAATTGCTGTAACAGATTCGTAGATATTGAGAACCGTCTAAATATTTCAGATAGTCGCCAGTTTGGATTTTTATTTTTGTACTATTACATTAAGATTATTGTGTACGTGTGGTATTCATGCTTCAATCACATGATTAGAACACAAGAAGTAAAAACGAGATTTTAAAATTACGCACAGCAGCCATCTTGTGATTATGCAAACAATTGAAATAAATTAGATGCCAGTGGATCAACATTTGTATAAGCATTTAACGTGCAACGTTTCACAGCACTCGGATAGTTAATTCGCGAGAATCGTCCATTTAAATATTTATACTTCGCGCCGCCGCCATGTTGGATTTGTGCTCACCAGGTTAATGAAAGTCCTATAGGTGAACATATGTTCATAGTCTCTATGAACATAAAAAAAATCAGTTTGGTTGCTGTAAAAGATTCATAGATATTGAGAACCGTCTAAATATTTCGGAAGCTCGCCATTTAGGATTGTTATATGCATAGGCCATAGAATTATGTACCATTCAAGGACAATTATTGCCTAGGTTCATTATTCAAACTTTCACTTCGATCGCATGACTACGACACAAGAAATAAAAACTTAATTTAAAAATTTCGCACAGCCGCCATATTGAGGTTATGTAAACAATTGATTTAAATTAGATGGCAGTGCATTACAATCTGCAAAATCATTTACTTTACCACATTTCACTGCGCTCAGAGAGTTAAATCACGAGAAAAGTCTATTAAAATATTTCAAATTCGCTTGGTCGCCATGTTCGTTTTTTACTTTACAAGTTTATGAAGTATACATAGATAACTTGTACCAGTACCCTTTATCACCGTACAAAATTGCAGGGTAATATCTGTAATAGTTTCGGAGATATAGAATGTCAGTGAAATATTTCGCACAGCCGCCATTTTGAGGTTATGTAAACAATTGAACTAAATTAGACTCCAGTGCATTACTATGCGTATAAACACTTGCTGTACCTAGTTTCATTACGTTTGGATGGTTAAATCGTGAGAAAAGTCTATTTAAAAGTCTCAACTTCGCTTGGTCGCCATGTTCGTTTTCTACTTTACAAGTTTATGAAATATACATAGGTAAACTTGTATCAGTACCCTTTATCACCGTACTAAATTGCAGGGTGATATCTGTAATAGTTTCGGAGATATAGAATGTCAGTGAAATATTTCGCACAGCCGCCATTTTGAAGTTATGTAAGCAATTGAACTAAATTAGACTCCAGTGCATTTCAATGTGTATAAACATTTTCTGTACCAAGTTTCATTACGTGTGGATAGTTAAATCGCGAGAAAAGTCTATTTAAAAGTCTCAACTTCGCTTGACCGCCATGTTGGTTTTGTAGTCACCAGGTTTTTGAAAGTCTCATAGGTGAACTTCTAGTAGTACCCGTTATCACCGTACACATTTTCAGGGCGATATCGGTAATAGTTTCGGAGATATTGAATGCTAGTGAAATATTTCGCACAGCCGCCATTTTGCATTGGTGAGACGTAACAAAATTTGAAGGGCACGGTCGAGGTCGCCGGGAATAGTGCTATGAACATACCGAGTTTCATTGAAATCGCTCCAGCCGTTTAGATTTTATTAGGGGGGGACACACACACGAATCACACACACACACACACACACACACACACACACACACACACACACACACACGCACACACACACGGACAAAAGGTGATCTCATAAGCCTATTTTTTCAAAATTGAAAATAGGCTAAAAATCAATGTAACGTGATAGTTTGTGGGTATGTATGTCTCCTATGCGTTCATATACCATTCGTCCGATTGCGATGAAACTTGGGTGAGATGTTGAGTACACTCCAAGGAAGGTTTCTGACTTAGTAAATCCATTTTACAATAGGTAGCGCACGCGTAGATTCAACAAATGAGCGACGATGCGCGAAGCATTTCAACAAAGTCCCGTATGTGTTCATATACCATTCGTCCGATAGCGATGAAACTTGGGTGAGATGTTGTGTACACTTACGTGAAGGTTTCAAAATTAGTGAATACATTTCACAGTAGATAGCGCACAAGTAGATTCAACAAATGAGCGACGACACGCAATGCGTTTCAACAAAGTCCCGTATGCATTCAAATACCATTCGTCCGATAGCTATGAAACTTGCGTAAAATGTTGTGTACACTGCAGGGAAATTTTCTGGCTTAGTACATCCACTTTACAATAGGCAGCGCACGAGTAGATTCAACAAATGAGCTACGACGCGCGAAGCATTTCAACAAAGTCACGTATGCGTTCATATACCATTCGTCCGATAGCGATGAAACTAGTCTGAGATTTTGTGTGCACTCCAGGGAAGGTTTCTAGCTTAGTAAATTCCTTTAAAAATAGGTAGAGCACGAGTAGAATCAACAAATGAGCAACGGCGCGCGAAGCGTTTCAACAAAGTGCCATATAATTTCATATACCATTCATCCGATAGCGATGAAACTTGGGTGAGATGTTGTGTACACTCTAGGGAAGGTTTCTGGCTTAGTACATACATTTTACAATAGGTAGCGCACCGGTAGATTCAACAAATGAGCGATGACACGCGAAGCGTTTCAACAAAGTCCCGTATAAAGTCATATACCAGTCGTCTGATAGTGATAAATGTTTGGTGAATTGTTGTGTACACTCCAGGAAAGGTTTCTGGCTAAGTGAATCCATTTTACAACACGAAGCGCACGTTTATATTCAACAAATGAGTGACTACGCGCGAAGCGTTTCGACAACGTCCCGTATACGTTCACATACCATTCATCCGATTGCGATGAAACTTGGGTGAGATGTTGTGTACACTCCAGGGAAGGTTTCTGGCTGAGTACATCCATATTACAATATGTAGCGCAAGAGTAGAATCAACAAATGAGCGACGACACGCGAAGCGTTTCAACCAAGTCCCGTATGGATTCATGTACCATTCGTCCGTAGCTATGAAACTTGGGTGAGATGTTGTGTACACGTCATGGAAAATTTCTGGCTTAGTAAATCCACTATACAATATGCAGCGCACAAGTTGATTCAACAAATGAGGGACGACGCGCGAAGCGTTTCAACAAAGTCCCGTATAAGGTCATATACCATTCTGCCGTTAGCGGTGAAACTTGGGTGAAATATGGTGGAACTCCAAGGAAGGTTTCTGGCCAGGCGCGGATTCAAGGGGGGGGGGGGGGGTCACGGGGGTCATGACCCCCCCCCCCCAAACGGAGACCAAATTTTTTTGCAAACTCAAAAAACGAAAACACAATTACCAGACAAATAAAACTTAACGAATTTTAACTGAAAAACAGTTTTTTTTTTCATTTTATTCAATACTGAATTATCTTTATTGGAATTATTATGTTCTCTTACAACTGTACATATTTACAACTTCAAACCTCTTGTATAAAAACTATTAGTTATACAACAAAATCAACTCGTCTATTTTGTTTAGCAAACCTTGTGATTACCGAATCGATGTTTATAGTGATGTCACGATGAATGTGCAGCAATGCACGGATAGGAAACTGGGGATTTTTTTCGCACCAAAAATTTTTGCCGACCTCCAAACCGCAAGCTTGGTAGGCAATTTAAGCTGTGACTTTCTCCCTTTGTCGGTACCAACTCGACTTGCCGAAACTGTAACGTACCTTGATCCTTTTCTCGAAGCTCGATGTAAAAGTCGCAAAACACGCCGTTGCAATTTGTACGAATATTTTTGGTGCGCTAAACGCATCAAAGTTCTATCCATGTAGCTTGCAAAAAAAATTGTCTGGTTTTGTACGTTTGGTTATTTTGTGATTGCGTTTTTAGTGATACCATTTTTCTTAACAATTTCGATTCTCTGACCCCCCCCCCGCAAGGCCAAACTCTAGATCGATTCTCTGACCCCCCCCAAAACCAAACTCTAGATCCGCGCCTGTTTCTGGCTTAGTAAATACATTTCACAGAAGGTAGCACACGAGTAGATTCGACAAATGAACGACGACACGCGGAGCGTTTCAATACAGTCCCCTATGTCTTCATATCCCATTAGTCCGATAGCGATGCAACTTGGGTGAGATGTTGTGGACACTTACGTGACGGTTTCTAACTTAGTAAATACATTTTACAGTAGGTAGCGCACGAGTAGATTCAACAAATGAGTGACGGAGCGCGAATCGTTTAAACAAAATCAGGTATGCGTTCATATACTATTCATCCGATTGCGATGAAACATTGATCAGTTATTGTGTACCCGCCAGGGAAGGGGACTTAGTAAATCCATTTCACAATAAGTAGCGCAAGAGTAGATGCAACAAATGGGTGACGACGCGCGAAGCGTTTCAACAAAATCCCCTATTGCGTTCATATAACATTCTTCGATTGCGATGAAACCTTGATGAGTTATTGTGTACACGCCAGGGAAGGGCTTCGACTTCGTAATACATTTCTCAATAGGTAGCGCCCGAGTAGATTCAACAAATGAGTGACAGCGCACGAATCGTTTAAACAAAAACCCCTATACGTGCATATACCATTCATCCGATTGAGATGAAACCTTGATGAGTTATTGTGTACACGCCAGGGAAGGGTTTCGACTTAGTAAATCCATTTCATAATAGGTAGCGTACGAGTAGATTCAACAAATGAGTGACAGCGATGAAACTTTTGAAAGTTGTTGTGCACGCTCCCACGAATGGTTCTAAATTAGGAAATCCATTTTACGATAGCTTAGAGGCAGTTAACATGTTGTGTATCCAAAAGCACTTCAAGAAACAGAATTTCAACGCCAACACTTTCTTTGATTGGCATTGCAACGCATGCCGGGTACAGCTTGTAAGAACTAAAATTCAAGGATTCATTTCATATTATTGTAGATTATCTGTGGACGGAAAATAAGTGAGTAATCGTGATGAAATCAAGGAATTTGTGCATACATTTTGCAAATCGATCCAGCGATCTCACGCTTACGAAGCAGGGCTCTTACCACTGCGCCATGTGCTCTTTGGCATCTTGTTAACGTACAACGCACATGGACGCACTGCAATTGCGAATGATTAATTCATTACCATCATAAATCATAGAAAGCAATACTCCAAAATGCAACTGTGCAATCCAATATAAGTAGTCATTAGTGTGGATAAAATTAGAAATTTGGGGATTGGGGAAAGGAATAGTATATTTTGGATCTATTTATAAGCCTCCGGAAAGCTTCATGTAAGCAATGAAACACTTTTCCGAAGAGTTATTAGTTGAAATAATAGAAAGAAATATAAGCTTGATGATACAGAGGTTGTACTTATGGGGAATTTTAATGCAAGGGAGGTAGATAGAAATTCCTTCAAAATAAAGAGGCTAATAAGGCAATGATTGGGGAAAGAAAGAATGCCATAATAAACAGATGATCTATATATCCTAAACGGTTGATGTGCAGGGGATGAAATAGGCAGCTTAACGCATATTAACAGAGAAAGAAGGGAACGTACTACATTTTGCCGAATGTTCTAGAGGAGCAGGTGCACGAATTAAGAGACTAAAACAGTCCAAGAGTGAGGGGAATCACATTAACTACCAATTTTCGTTAACATTCAAAGGGCAGAGATAAGACCAGAGGAAAGCTACGAGGATAAACTATAGAGAAAACACTGCAAAAATTTAAACAGCAGGAAAATTGCAAATAATTCGCAATTATTATCAGGGAGAAAATTTTGAATGGAACATAGGTATAAGTCTAATAATTAGTAATGGTATGATCAAGAAGTAGAGGCGGTAATAGACCACTGTAAACAAAAGACAGGTTATCAGAATAATTCAACACACACTCAAGCTCACGTGGCTGAAGATCAAGATGTCCCTTGCCCAAAATAAAATAAAATAAATGTATTAGCAGCAACAACAACAACAAATACGAGCGGCCGATGACCAAAATGTCTGAAACTCCCTAAGAAATGCATCAACAGCAACATCATAATGTAACTCGACCTTGAAGTACGTGTCTATCTTTCTTTCTCTCTCTATCTTTATTCCTTTTTAACCTTGCAATAGGCCTGTTTGCTATCTCTTGATGAATGCAGTATATTTGCATCTGTCTGTTGGCACAGGCTAGAGTAAAATGTGGCTTTTCACCACGGTCTCAGTCTCACTCATGGCTGTGATAATATGGAAGCTACTGAGGTATGGGTGGTGCTTAGTACATTCAGGGCACAGTCAGTGTCTGTGGATGCTGTGAAAGGTTCTACTCATAGGGTTAGTACTGCTGTTCTGACTCAGTGAGGAAAGTAATGGCAAACCTCACTTTTCATCTTGCCTAGTACGCCTCAATATAGCACTGCCTTGGTTTTTTTTGAGGGTATCTACCCACATAACCTAACGGCGGAACTTTTTGAGGATCCAACCAGCCTTCGGGCTGACTACCTAACAGACAGACAGGCAACCTTGCAATACATCCTGTATATTCCTCTTCTTCTGGAGTTAGACTTGAAAATGTGACCACAATCGGAATTTGAACCCGCATCTCCTGTTATCCGGGAAGATGTGTTTAGCCACTTACACAAATGCGGCCACGCTTGGACCGCAGCAAATTTTCAAATCTTAGATGGAGAGGCGCTGTTGCGGGCTGCGGCAGCTTCTGGAATGACGTGGATTATCTTTGACCTCTTAGACGACACATACAGAGCCACCTGTGTGCCAAAGTCCGCATCATACATTAATCAGATAAGACGGCTCCAAGCAGAGCTATGTAGAGATGGGACTATCGACTACTTTTAACCATCGACTGACTAGTCATTCATTGGTAGAAACTATCGACTATATAGTCGACTACTTTCAGTCGAATGGTTACCTGAATTCGCATTGCTCCTAAGCAAGACCAACTACAATACTCAGACCTTAATGCAGGTATCGAAAGTGTGAAAATGGCGAATGCGGAAGCCCTAGATATTGTTTGTTTACATTCGTTGCTGGGATACAATATTAGCTTTGATTAGCTTCGTTTGATGAAAGTTGGGATAAACTATTGCTCATCTGTAATTGTTAGTGTCTTCAGTATGTCTGTTAAGTCCAATTCGCGTTAATGTACTGCAATCGTGTGTAAATATGTGATGATACGCTTATTATGGACTGGTTCGTTTGTGTGATGATTGTTCAGTCGACCGAT
This sequence comes from Meconema thalassinum, assembly GCA_946902985.2. Lineage (NCBI taxonomy): Eukaryota > Metazoa > Arthropoda > Insecta > Orthoptera > Tettigoniidae > Meconema > Meconema thalassinum. The sequence goes on from OX336391.1 coordinate 225,956,949, forward strand.
GGCATTGTGTCATTTACTGCAGATGTTGAAGTACCTAAGACTAAAGCATTAATAGAAGTGTCTCAAGTATATACACCGCAATGATTTGCTAGTTAGTGACAATATAATAATAGCTTTTCAGTACCGGTAGTGTCGAACTTAAGTACGTAAAGGGAAAACGCAATGAGCATCTATGGCAAGACCAAAGTGTTGACGTTATCTTGAACGCTCAGCTTCATGTGCCTCCGTAAAGTCTTACCAGTCTAGCAGATGTTCTACACTGCCTTGTATACACGCCAAATATTACAGAGAACTTCTGTTTTATTGGTTAAGGAAGATGTGTCCCCTGTGCCAAACATTGAACTCATTGTCTTCCGTCATTATTCATACTTTTGTGATTCTTACAGCTTGCAAGTTATTTTTTATTATGATGTGTGTAATAAAGTGTTGTGAGTAACTAGCCAATTATGTACTTATATTACGAGATGGTGTGCCGCGATAAATCCGTAAGAGGGAGATGGTGCTTTCCTACCTACATTACTTTACTAAATCTAATATTTCCAGCGTACAACTATTCCAAACGGTAACAGCGAATGTTTAATAGGTTAGATGGTAACATATTATCGTGTCCTTTGTGTGTGGTAATCTCTATAATTATGTTCAGATATACACACGACAACTTCTTTGCATATTTCAATCAACTAATTCGGTGTGATGTTTTAGCCGAGATTTTAGACAATTCTACGAGAGGTCTTAATTGAATTGTATCTCTGTAGCGTTGGTTCGATTATTTCAGGCAACTATTCTCATTCCGTGTGTACACAAATACTCTGCATGTGCTAGGACAGCACTTCAGTAACCGAGTACTTTCTTCTCTCGTACTTCAGAATCTGTTTGATTTTTTGCTAATAATATTAATCTATAATTACTGAACTTAAATACAAATCGTGATAACTCGCCAAAAAGCGTCTTATTCAACCACAGAAACAGTGAGACTATTGTAGCTGCCCCTTGGGTGAAGACGAAGAAACCTATAATTCGAGGCCAACACTATATAGATAAATTAATTCAGGTAAGTCTAAATCATTTATGCATATTTCTTCGGAACCTAGTCTCGTCTTGTGATATCTTTTATGATATTAGGTGAGTAAAAATAATAATTTACACGAACTGTGACAAGCCCGATGTCATGATCTTAGCTATTGGTAGGGCAACCGTCGCCGCCATGTTTTTTCTACATTATGGTCTGAGGATTGTAGTTGGTCTTGTCCTAAGCGTGTTGTTTCATGTATTCGACTGAAAGTAGTCGCTTCTAGGCAGCGTACAAAGCACTGCAATCCGTTACCGGCTGAGTTGAATCGTACCAACAGATGAAAATCAATTTCTCCTTAACCCACCTATTTTTGCAGACGTTAGTTTGGACTACTCGACGCTCGGCAACATGCAATTGGTCAAAGTTATTTATTTATTTTTACTGTGCTTCGAAATGGTGGTTTACGTCGTGTAGAGTGCAGCCATTATTTGCAATGTTGCACATTTCATTTAATGCAAAATGTGTGAGTAAATGTTCCCCGATACCGGTATTGATACAGGGCACATTACCTGTATGTACTGTGGATATGTGAAGTAATAGACCAATACTTAATTAACCTAAGAGTAAATTAAATCACTATTACTGAGAGGGAGTTCTTAAGTACCGGGAACAATTCCATAGCCAACATTGAAATAATCACACTTCATATTTTAATACCAAAAAATAGTAAATGTAAAATATGTCCATAGAGTCATAACAAGTTAGGCTATGTGTTCACTAATTTAATCCTCTCTGAAGTACTAAGAACGTAGAGCTGAAATACGACTTGAACAAGAAAATTACGGCCTACAGTAAATACACACGAAAATAGAACACTTTAGAACAGCAACGAGGGCTAACTTTCAGTGGAGATGTTGGCAACAATGTAAATACTAAGTTTTTTAAATGCGCGCGCTATCCATGTGCTGAAACAATTGACGACCAGAACGTAAAACTATCCGAGCGCGTTCTACATGTTAAAAGTTAAAACACAATTGGGATATGTCGTTTGCAAACGACTTGTTTATGTTACGGTGAGTAGTCGTTGAATTCATTCGACTGTTTTTTAAAAGCAGTCAAACAAGTCGATGGATTTAACATTTTTCTGTCGACTGCTGCGGTGCTGCCCATCTGCAAACAATTGACGACCAGAATCAATTTGTGCGTACGGTCAAGCTGTCCTCACAGTACCCGCTGCAATAGATGTAGAGATTCACATCACCACTCTATCTTATGATGGATGTCAGTACATAAAATCAGCCATAAGGCAACGGCAGTTTAACCACAGACAACGCTACAACTCTTCCATCCCTGCCCTCATGTCTTTGCCACTAACCCCCTCCCACACAGCACGCCACTGCTCTGACACAGTTGTTAGGCCTGCTACAACAACTCTCAGCCATAACCCTGTAAACTACAGCTAAACCAAACCCAGAACCCCCTAATACAATTCATTTGCAGAGCAATAAAATCCATAAAACAACTCCGCAACAAGCTTCACAAAAACCTAAATTATAAACGAAAAGACTACTCCACAAACACCAAAATCAGTAAACCTCCCTCATTTCAGCCACACTACACCTTAAACAGACATAGAAGGCATAGGAATGACCCCTTCATGGAGTAGGCTATTGTGTAAACACGATCATGTCTCCTTCAACTTTACTGAAGACTTCTTTAAATTCTATTAAAAAAAATCATAAACTCATTCCACAAATCTTAAAATCAGTATGCATCCCTCATTTCAGTTACTCTATCCATTAACCAAACATAGAAGGCATAGCCATGACCCCTTCATGGAGTAGGCTATTGTCTAAATCTGACCACGCATACTACAACCTTACTCTAATTCAAAATTATGGCTAAATGATCCATCTGACTGGGAGGCAAAGGTTTTTACCGCCTTGTCTGGGATGATGTGCCACAAAACCGGTATCTGGAGTTCAAACATAACCTAAATATTGAATGACAATATTGAATTGTCCAATAACTTGGACAATTGGATTTAGGCTATTTCATTGAAAGAATCAACGAACTGTATAAAACTATAGGCACCTACAGGTACACATAACTTATTAATTAAAGCTCTACAATAAACATACAACACAATGAATTGTAGCATGAAGTTATCCTGAAGAAGTCGTTTGATTAGTACGACTACTTAAATTCGAATGATTCCATTCGCTTGGAATTACTCGTTTGCCAACGACTTGTTTCATTCGAATGATTTCCAACGATTGCTTTGGGATCAGTCGTTTACAACGACTACTTCTATTCGAATGATTCCATTCGCTTGGAAGTAGTCGTTTGACTACGACTTGTTTCATTCGAATGATTTCCAACGACTGCTTTGGGATCAGTCGTTTACAACGACTACTTTTATTCGAATGATTCCATTCGCTTGGAAGTAGTCGTTTGCCATCGACTTGTTTCATTCGAATGATTTCCAACGATAGCTTTGGGATCAGTCGTTTGCAAACGACTTGTTTATGATACGGTGAGTAGTCGTTGAATTCATTCGACTGTTTTTTAAAAGCAGTCGAATAAGTCGATTGTTTTAACTATCGACTAATTCGACTGTTTTCAGTCGACTGCTGCCCATCTCTAGAGCTATGTCTTGAAGCCATTGCTATATCTGCTGATACGTGCCAATATTCTGACCTGAAAAACTAAAGGGAGACCTGTGAGCCGACTCCTCTCATTGGATGGTGCATGTGTGTTCATATTGAGAGCAGCGAGCGTACGATAGGAAATTGCAGGTGATATGGGAGGTGTCGTTCATTATCTTCAGTCAACAGACAATTGCAAACAGTCCCACACCTGTTATCTGGGATGATCAGCTTGAGGCCACGTCCAGCTGTCGCTAGATAAAACCACAGGGATCAACTCGGAACGTGTGGCACAGTGTGTGTTCCAAGTTGCTACCAGTAGACATTAGATTTTCGGTCAAATATTATTTTATTCCTGCAAACTGATTTTCAATTAAATTCAATTGTTTTCATAACCTCAAGATCGTGACTGTGCGAAATATTGATCCGGTCATTTCTATAAGGCCCCATGTGTATGGAGACTAGCTTTTAGAAAAACACAAAAATATGTTTTACATTTAAACTATTGATCTGAGACCAACAATTTTTTGTACATTACATGTCACTGCCATAATAGCTGTCTTGACACAAAATTTGTTTGGTTTGGTTCATTAGAAAGGACAGAAGGGGCTTCCAAAATCTGCAAAATAAGGGTCTTTTAGAAATGACACTCAAGAGCCAATATTTATATGTACTAAATGTTTAATATTCTTGTGCTTATTTGCTTTTTTAATGATCACTTGTATTAAACTTGCTAAAAACTTTATTTTGTAATGCTATTGTCTAATGTACACATATTTTATACATATAATGGTATTTCATAACACGGAGTAGCATCGCGTATTCCTCTTGTGTATGGGGCCTCTCACCAAGGCGGACCGGGTTCGATTCCCGGTCAATGCATGTGAGATTTTCGATGTGAAATGCCATGTCCTGTGGTTCGGATTCCACGTAAAACGGAGGTCCCGTGGCTTATGATCGCGAGATTAACGGTCACGTTAAACTACAAGCTTCCTTCCTTCCTTTTCTTGTGTATGGCGCTAGGTGTCCTCTGTTGGGCATTTCAATAAATCGTCATAATATTTCACCTACTCATGTGGGATGTACGTTATACCTTGCTTGATGTCTTCTATCTTGTTCGGGTTAATGGGAACACGTCCGTCCTACACAGGGCACTAAATTCGCCAATAATGCTGTATACCCACAAAAGTTCCACAAATATAGCCAACATGAAGCCCCATCTTCTTATAATTCAGAACACATTTTGCTCATCCATTGTCATCAGGGCGGTTCATATAAAACATTCTTTCAGACAGAAGATTTTAGAGGACTGTTGACCATTTTAAACGGTTTTGATTATTGTGCCTATTAAGGGAGGTTTGATTGTTTTTCTCTCAAAACTCCGTTTTTCTCACCCCTTTGGTCAATGGTTGGTGCTGTCAAAACACTTTTCTAAGACGTTTTTGCCCCATATTCGAAGAATAGAACGATTGCATCTGTTTCTAGCTTGCTCTGGTTCCTTGCTAAACTGTCCCTTCTACAGCACAAAGGGCCCTTTACAAATGAATGTAAATAGCACTGCCATCCTGTGACTACTCTAAAAGGTAGATAGAGGCCTTTTCAGCATGGAATGGTGTGTTTACCTCTGAAGAACCCCAATCCATGTTTAACTCATTTTCACCAAAAATGTCATAAAGGTCGTTTTAGAAATGACCGATTCAATTTTAAAATTATGTTTTTATTTTTTGTGTCCTAATCATGCGATGGAAGTGAAAGTTCGAATAGTAAACCTACGGAATAATCTTCATCTAATGGTACATAACTCTATGGGCTATATTCAGAACAATCCATCATGGCGATCCTCTTCATAGGCGGGATACATTTTAACAGAGAAGACCAATAGGATATATGCAAATAGGCTACGGTATATAGTTCTTCACAAGAATTGTTGTACATAAAAGCGTCTTACTATGTTCTAAAAAGTATCTTATGTAATGTTTTTCATGTTAGGGCATAGGTTATATATACTTGTTTTCCCGCCTAATGTAGTTCGGCACAGAATTTATGTTGACCGACTGGAAAGCGTTCTTTATTTGAACCAGGCAACAATGAAAAAATGGCTACTATCACTTCAATTAGGATTGTCGGCAACTAGCATGTATTCGGTTCCGCTTGGTCACTATCGCTTTTTGAGCGTTAGTGCCGGGTGGGGGTGGGAGTGGGGAGCGATAAGTGGTTTGTTCACGGATTTGCAACGTAGTTAATATCAGGTGAGTGAGAACACTACTCAGCGGCGAAGATACGATATATGGATGACCATCTAATTGATGTCCGTCCGTCTTTGCTCTTCATACGCAGTGCGTGGTGTCTTCTTGTGAGAGCCATAACTAAGTGACTAATCCATGCAAACCACCGGGAATAGTTTTCCATTACGGGCTGATTGTTGAGTCGTGACCAGCATGAGCAAGGACGTGAAGAAAGACTCCTCAATTAGGGCCACGTGGTCCAAGACATCTCCCAGCTGTATCCGGACTGCTCTTCAAAGAGAACACCTCCTTGTAGGATAACGAACTGGCTATTTTAAGGCACACAGAATGTCAAGTGGCTGAGATGTAGCAGAGGCAGGATTCTCTTTGATATTGATTCTCTGCTAAAAGGAGTCAAAAGGAGATCACAGAGGAAAAAATGCATTAGCAGCTATACTAAGAGAATGGATTAAGGATTTACTTTGATGTCTCGGATCTTCGTTAGGTACTCGTTCAAGAAAGAAAAGCGGATTTGAAGAGCAGTTTGAAATAGATAAACATTCGTTCCTAATATGGAATGAAATAAACACATTGTAGACATATTGTTGTTTATTCATTTAGGGGCTTTGCGACATGAAAACGATGTAGCCCCGTGTACTCGGTTGATTGTGAAATTTGTCTAATAACCTGTGTTGTTGTGATGGCCCTATTAGTGTAGTTGTCATTCAGATTAGGATTGAGAAGTAGGCAGGCGTGGCCTTAATTTTGAAACCAACCGGGCATTCGCCTGTGACCATTCATAGAGGGTCATCCATATATCGTGTCCCCGCAGATGAATCATGTTCCCGCTCGTTAAAAACTGTGCTGCGAATTTTTGAAGAAACCAGTTATTGCCACAGACCGCTCCTTCCCAGCACAACCACTTCCAGGATGGCTGAGGTGGGAATCGACCCAACCTCTTCTCAGTTTTACATCATGAGGCTGACAAGGGGAAGCTACGAGCGTGGGTCGCCGATTCGAACCATCTTTAGTACACGTGTAGGGCATGACCAGGCGTATTGTAATAACGTGTTATGTGAGCGGGAAAAGGGATTCTGAAATCATCGTACGGGACTGAACGTTTGTGACTCACATAATGTACAGTATCGGCATTGCAAATACGGTAGATTGGTATTATGAACGGTCAGGTGAATTTTATAAATTGTTTGTACTGTATATGTTTATACAGACAATTCACTGCAAAATAAACATTATTTACACCACCTACATTTGTGGAAATGACAATGTTACAACACAACTACATAAATAAAAAGACACGGATAGTCATTCGGAAAGACTAGACTTTATATCATTTTAAATGCTAGCAGCCGAGTACCAAGAAGGCAGTGCGAGAACAGAGTTTCAAGATTCAATTTTGTTTCTTCACTGCCTACTTGATTGTTCTCGCACTGCCTTCTTGAAGCTCTGTTCTCGCACTGCCTTCTTGAAACTCTGTTCTCGCACTGCCTTCTTGGTACTCGGCTGCTACATAGTCCTATGACGTCACATACACCCTAGTGCATTCTCGGTACATTTCGTCCCGTCACCGTAACGTAACGCCAGACCCCAGATAAAGTCGACATAATCATTTAAAATGAGAAAAACAGCTCACCGGCGGGATTCGATCCAGCGATCCCACGCTTACGAAGCAGGGCTCTTACCACTGCGCCATGTGCTCGTTGGCATCTTGCTAACGTACACCGCACATGGACGCACTGCAATTCCGAATGATTAATTTCTCGGAAATGGCTGAGAAGCGCACCTTACTATTTGCCCCTGGTATATGCCTGGTGATGCTCTACAAGTGTACTAATCTGGTTCAAATCGGTGACTCATTCATCGTAGCGTCCCCTCTCATTGTATCTCGTTCCAGCCCTCAGGTCAGAATTTAATTTCTTGACAGGGCAGGGAATCAAACCCCGTCCGTGGTGACAGCCAAGATTGCTAGCCATTACGCAACGAGTCGGGTGTACAGTATATAGCCTACTGAATAACAGGGGTAGTGTAATGGAAAATAGGCCATTCCTCAAAATATGTTAATGAATATCCATTTACAAAACATAGAAATGATAGCCAACAATAATTTGCTAAAAGAAAGATTCATTCATAAGTAATCATGACAGCTAGAAACTTCGAATTTGCATAGTTTATCAATAACGTTAATGGCTGCTTGGGACTGAAATATTATAGAAAATTTAGGACATATTTAATTATGTACATTTAAGGAAAGTAAAATTATTATGAAAATTATGACAAGTTCTCCTACTCAGGCACCTTTTTATCCTATGTTACTGTAGACTATAATTGAACGGAAGATATTCTTTGTAATGTATTGATAATGATAAAGCTTGTAAATCAAAGTTATTGTTAATGTATATTTTGGTTTAGATTTAATGAATATTTCAATTCGACAATTATTTCAGACACTTTTTTATTTTTGATTATTTTACTTTTACTCTGATTACTTGTATTTTTAAATTCATAAGCGCCTATAAATATGAAAATTATCAACTTTATCGGGCTCATAGTTCCTGTGAAAAGTACATAACTTGAGAAATGTCAAGTTATGAGAAATCTTTCATCAAATATCCATAATTATTGAAGTATGTCAAACGTTTCTAAAATAATTTAATCAGACGCAGCCATAAATGTTGTTGATAAATTGTGCAAATTTGAAGTTCCTAGGCGTTATAGTTACCTGAGAATGAAGCTTTCATTAAGCAGTTGCATTGTTGGGTAATCTTCACTCCCCACCAGGAGTTCACGACTAGTGAGACGTGGGTTGGCGACCACGGGGCCCCAACTGAGTTAGGCATTACTTCTACTTACTTGTGCCGGGCTCCTCTCTGTCATCTTTCATATCGACCTCCCTTGGTCAACTCTTGTTTTTTCCAACCCCGAAAGTATTTGGGTATCCGAGGCCTAGGGAGTCTTTCACTTTCCCGCCTTAATTGGCCCTTTATTCATCTTTCCTGATACCCTCATTCTTCGAGGGCTCAGCTTTCTGTTTTTCTTTTCATGATATCTCCTGCCTTCTGCACAATGCCCTCAAGGAGGAAGGGTGTGTGTAGCCCCACCACTTCTCGTGCACCCTGGATTGTGCTACACCCTCAAGGGCTCACAGCTGGTGAGTTCGGGATTTGGCCACCCTGAGGGATTCCTGAGCTGGGCCAAGTTTTCCCCCTTTTTCAATTGCCTTTGGGCGGACCTCTCCTCGTTCCCTTTCCTCGCTGCCTTTCTAGGCTCACCTGCCATCCAAGTCCCTCAATTCTCATTATTCGAGGGTTGAGGGCATTTCCTTTCCTCCTGCCAAACACAAAGTTGCACATTTTAGTGGCATATGTGATATCTCTTCCTGCTCTGTATGAATTTGATATCCTAGTTCGACCTGTCTTTATCATTTTGTAACAATATAATTTAATAGTCGCCTCCGTAGCGTAGCGGTCAGCATGGTTAGCTGCCACCCCGGAGGTCCTGGGTTCGATTCCCGGCTCTGCCACGAAATTTGGAAAGTGGTGTGAGGACTGGAATGGGGTCTACTCAGCCTCGGGTGGTCCAAATGATTAGAGTTTTTTAAATTCCCACCTCAGCCATCCTCGAAGTGGTTTTCCGTGGTTTCCCATTTCGTCTTCGGGCAATTGCCGGGATGGTACTGTCCCCGATAATCCGGATAGTAGGCTGTCAGATATCCGCCCCCTCAGTCGGATTGCCAATAATCAATCGCACCGGCACAGCTACATCAATGAAAATGGCAATGACAGATACTACCGAGATTAGAGCACAGTAGTTAACAAGAAATTATTGTGGAACACACCAAAATATACGGGGGTTCATACTTACCTTTACTTACCTCTTCAAATTAATCTCGGGTCTGGGTTGTCAACTGGATCACTTAAAGTATGCCCTCACAATAACCTCCACCATGATATTTAAAATGAACCAAAACGGAAACAAGAAACTTTAAACTGTACAATAATTTATTTCACATAAAGGAATGACTCTAACAAAAATTCAACAAAATACATGTGGCAATCAGAAGCCATTGTCAACATAATCATGTCCTCCTGTAGGACTTGTAGACGTTACATACAAATATTTAGCTTTCACTAGCTCAAAAAGAACGTAATAATCATAATACACTTGGAATGGATAAGGGAGTTGGGACGAGACATATAGCAATTGTTTTCTTTTTTCATAAACATCACACTTTTATTTATAACTGCAAGGCTGCTATGTAGGCGACCTTGGCCTCTAACAACCAGTTGTCTGGCCAGCTGCGATCCACCCTGCATCATGTCGCATGCCTACATCGTCAAATGGACTCACCTGTCCAGCCAACGTTAGCATCTGCTAGTTACATCAGAGCCTAGCTCCTTCTCAAAATACTTTAAATGTCCTCAACTCAACTCGAATATTATCACGCAAATCTTTTAAATGCTCCATCCAACTATCACTGGATTACTCTAATAATCCCAAAACTTGCTTATTCATATAATCCAAATGTATAATTAGCGTTGTTTAAAGTATAATAATAAAACAATTAATGTTTATAACAAACTGCTCATAATTATTTATAACAATTAGAAATTGTTTATAATATTGTCAAACGACAATTGAAAATTTATACAGGCCTCTATTAATCCCTTTCATATCAAATTATTATTAAAGATATTTACATAATTATTTACAACATTAATATTATTTGTTTGTTTTAGAAATACATTAAACCACACGTTTATCCGGTTGATAATTACTTAAATCGGGTTGATATAATCGACCAATGAAGGTTAGTTATATTTAAGTGTTATAGAATCAGGTTTAATAAGGTTTAATAATTATTATTATTATTTGTGATGGTAACCTCCATTCAAAATCGTTATCTCAAATTAATTAAGCACTCTTGTTAATTATAACAGTAACTTCACATGATTAATTTTCAAAGGACATGGACAATAAACTCAGCGGAAAAATTCTTCGCTCCAAAACGCACAAAAATGCAAAAATAGGCCCAGAATTCATCATATATCTCTATATATGGCATCAAAATCTTCCACAATACATACAAAAAACCCACTTACAAATTCTTCAACATCATTAATTACTGTGGGAACCTCCTTCGCTTATTCAAGGGCATTATTCATCAGCGACTTTTACACGTTCACTGAACTAACGATTATACATCCATAGTTCCTCTTTAAAAATTCTTATATTCATTAATTGTTTCAAAACTGTTATTATAATTAGCCTTCGTGGGTTTCATTCATGAATCGATATGAAGTAAAAATTTGCCAATCACAAATAAATTTAATAGCAAATACGATTATACACGCCTCTCTGGTCTATCAAAATTGAGATTAATATCTTCAAAGTAACGTAGTATAAAAATACTATCTTCAATCAAAGTTCATCTAAACTGCATAAATAATCGAATAGAATACAATTAGACTGTGGAATGCAAACATTACTGTTCCAATCTATAATTGAGAAAAACTCCTATCAAATGTTCATTACTATAGTGTATTCAATAAATTGTAATCAAAGTTCATATTTCATAAAATTGTCTATAATGCAATGGTATTTCATAACTGACGATAAATGTCTATGTTGCAATCATGTTCATAAAACGACTAGTATTTCCAAGATCGTCGATACAGAAATAGATTTTAACGCTCTAAAATCTTTTAGTTATTCTTCTTTCTTGATGATGACAGAAAATTGGTCAAAGTAATTTACTGAATAGAATTACTTTAATAAAGTGACACACTGTCTGAATTCAAATCTGCCATAGAAAATCGTTAACTTTACAGTCAAATCGTGACTACAAAAATAAGCAAATTACTGAAAGAATATAAATTATCAGTCTCAACTGATCCAAAATTATTTAAATATGCCAATGACATAACAATGTCTTAATAAATCGTAGAAAAAGGCATAAATCATCAAAGTGTACTGAGTACAGAAATATCAAGCAAGAATATGGGGCAAAATATGTATGGGACAGAAAATATGAGAAAAATGGTTGCTCAGATATCGCTAAATGGCTCAAATAAAACAAGAAACGTTCACGACTACCTTATCTGTTGATTGAAGTTCCAGAGGAAAATTTCCAAACAAGACTGCTGATGGTTCCATTTCACCAACGTAAAGATGTGCTCCGACCTCGAACCTGGAACCAGCGCCCTCGGAGAATAGAACTGCTTCCTCCTCCGGAAATTGCACTGCTCCATGTAGACGATAGACATCCTTCTGGCAAAACTCTTCTTTGTGAGCCGGGTCCACCCTGGCCTCTCTTGAAAGTTCCCTGAAGTTCTGGCAAAACTCTTCTTTGTGAGCCGGGTCCACCCTGGCCTCTCTTGATAGTTCCCTGAAGTTCTGGTAGAAATTCGCCATGAAGTTTATTGCAATTATTTCAGTAGAAATATTCATATTTGTGGAGTATGAATATATTTCCACTGCCATTTGGTATAATTCAGCGTTGGACCACGATGCATGAGTGTAGTTGGATATTCACTACATGCTCGCTTTTGTAGAAAGACGATTAGCGAAGTTCCATGCTGCTATTTCACTCCATTGATATATGTCCCAATTGCATTAAAGTCTTAGCCTTCCATCTCCACTTCTGTTGTAATCATAGTTGAAAGTACTGCCTGATTATACTGTTCCATATTAGAATGTAGCGTTGTATCACCAAATGCAATATGTAGTATCACGGTTGCAATACACGTGTCAGCCGTAGCGTAGAATGTGGTGTTATAAAAGTGCTTCTCAGGTGGCGAGAAAATCACTTTTGTCTGCCGTCTTAAAATGCCAATATCTTCCAAATTATAATCGTGAAAATGTTCAACTTTACTACACACTTTAATACTGTACTGCACAATAGAATTAGCTTACAGGCAATAGCTAACTGTTGGTGTATAATCTTGTAGACTCCTTTATGTGTGCGTTTCAACTTCGCCTAGTTTCAATCACCGTAAAATGGAACTGCTGCACGCTCCGTGCTCGTTCGATGCGGTGGGCTTTATCACACGCTAATAACGACTTGCTTCACTGAATCACTCGAAAACTGACCAAATCAGAAAAACGACTATATGTCCTCAGAAATATGAGACACATGAGATATCTATGAGATATGAGATTTCAGACACATGAGATATGAGAGCTTCTCTCTGCTGTGCAAGGCCTTTTATCAACTTCTTAAGGGGCGTATCCATCCCTTCCATAGCTTGTTCCTCCGTCATCGCTAGAAGTTCTAACTTTGGCAATACTTGACGGATTTTCAAATTTCAAAAACTCAAAATTAATTTCTCCAAAATTCCAAATCAATGCCATAACTGAAAATGGATTTCCACAATTCTGCATTCCAAAAGTAATTAAATAAGGTAGTTTCAGTAATCTCCGTCTCCCTCCAAACTATCATTCATTGGTTCGAGTCTCTCCTCCAATAGCGTAACTTCTTCCTCAGCACAATTCCACGTTTCTCTGCGACTGCGTCGTAAATCTCAGATCTTTCTCGAACAAACTCATGACGTCACCAAGAATCTCAACTCAAGCAGCCTACTTGCATGAAATCTGCGTCATCCGTGCCTACGTCATGATTAACCACGTCACAACTATGACAGCCATGACTTAATTCATATTTGCCAATACAGCCACCGTGGTCTCAATATAATTCAATTTACGGGGGCATTCTCCCTTCACCACGTTTTAAAAACAGTTGCAAATTGTTTTTAAACTCTGTGTTATAAGTATCTGAATTCACTTGAACACGAAATTGAATTATTATTGGCTTACTCTTGTATAATATTTCTTCTATGTTCCTTAATCATAAGTCTCTTCTTCTCTGGTTTGTGTGTGGCTAATGCATTCTCTCCTCTCTACTTTCTCTTCTGTCCGGAATTCCTGTTTTCCAAGTTCTGCTGACTTGTAGAGGGACCAGAATCGATCACTACATCCTGTCTTTTCTTCTGGTTTTCAGCTTCCTTCTCTCGTAATTCCTTCAGATACTGCTGACTTTCTTTCTCTCTCTCTTGATACTTGTCGGGTGTCATAACCTGACCTTGAGAATTCTGATTTCTATTCTGGTAATTTCTATTGTAGTTTCTATTGTAGCCCTGGTTATTGCAGTATCTACCTCTTCCATTATTATAATTCCCTCTATTGTTGTTCCAGCCTCGTCTTTGCTGATATGGACGGTAACCTTGTGATCTGTTGCGAAAATGATTGTTCCTATGAGGACCTACATTTTCAGTTTTCTCTTCATCCGGCTTGTCAGTTTGCTGAACTTGATCCATATAGACTGTATTAATGTCTTTGAATTCGTGCCTCTGACCTTTTTGTACCACATTTGGCATTGGACTCGTGTAGTCAAGCCTTCTCAACAGTTCGTCCATACTGGTCAAATCCCTGATGTTTGAAGATATGATAAGTCTTCTCACCTCCACAGGCAGCATACGAGAAATCGCATCTATCAACTGCTCTGTCGATAATGGGGGTTGCAAAAATCTCAAGCGTGATAACTGGCTCGTGAAGAAATCAGCGTACCGTGTTGGAAGAGTACCTGAATACTTCCTCGAGTATACCTCAGCTCTTAATGAATTCTGCGCTTCTATGGACCAGAATCGTTTTATCAGTGCCTCTGCAAATTCGTCGAAATTACCGAAAGTGTAGCGAAATGCTCTGAACCATTCAAGGGGTCCTCCAGCTAGAAATCTTTCTACTATTCTCATCTCTCTTTCTCTGGGAATGTGAGCTTCAATGAAATAGTCTTTCAGGTTCCTGATATATTCTATCGGTGTTAGACTATCAGTGTTACTGAATTTTTGAGGTTTGTCCTCGAAGTTTCGGATGACTGTCACATTTCTCGGATATGAATCCATGTAATTCTTCCCACTATCACGATATTTCCATTCAGGTTCAATATTCCTATCCTCTTCTTCTTCCCGGAATCTGGATATACGTTCCTCAGGACTAATATCTCTCTCTTCTGTAGCGAGGTTACATCTTCTGACGTAATTCCTATCATCTTCACAAGTCAAGCCTTCTGGATCCTTATCGGTGATTTCCGTGATGACTTTCCTAATCAACTCTTCTTTATAGGTTTCCATCATGCTAGCTTCTCCTAGTTTCAAATTCTGAAGTTTGCTCGTAGTTTCATTAACATCAGAGACAACCTGATGAATTTGTTCCTCTAACGCGGATTTTAATGCTTGCACGTCCTGACCTATTTGAGTTCTATCCTCTACCTGCTTTTCGGATAGCGAATCCATCCTTATACTCAAATCTTTTCTAATTTGCACTACTTCATTATTGATATCTACTTGTGTACTGGCAAGTTTTCTTTTAATTCGCTCCTGAATCTGAGTGACATGTTCCCCACTTGACCTGTTCCATTCATCTTTCCACACCGTTACATTTGCAGTTAACATTTCCGCAATATCTACTTCAATGTCTTCCTTAAGTAAACAATTATGATCTAAGACTTGGGTTCTCATGACCTCTACATCATGCTTTAAACCAGCTAAAGAAGCTGTTGTCCTAACAGACTCGTCAACCAACCTAGTTGTTAAAGCACTAATAATAATAATAATAATAATAATAATAATAATGTTATTGGTTTTAGCTTACGTACCTTTTAACTACTAAGGCTTTTAGAGACACTGGGGTGCCGGAATTTTGCCCTGAAGGTTTTCTTTAACGTGCCAGTAAATCTACTGACACGGCTCCCTCGCATTTGCACACCCTCAAATGCCAACTGACTGCGCCAGGATTCGATCCTGCAACATTGGGATCAGCAGGCGAGAAAGTTACCGCTCAGCCACGTAGCCAGTCCCCTTAAAGAGATTAGCTCCTTTGGGGTAGATGATTTCACTGTCCCCTCCTTTAAAGCAAAAATCATCATCATCGTATCTCCTTTTAATGCAATCATTTATATTGAACAAGACTTAATGAGACAACCGTCGGGATTCGAACAGAATCTGCTACATTCCGGACAGGTGTTCACTGTATTCGCTTTTTCAAACAGTTCACAGTACTAGACGATTTCCCGAATAATTAAAGAGCAATATTATGAATTCATATGCAAGAAGAAACGCATAGTAATTCATTGATACAATATTTTTTAAAATAACTGTACTGACGGTATGTGATGAACCTTCAACGTCAAAAAGAAAAAAAAACCAATGAAAACAAGTAGTTCCGTGAAGAACTATACAGCCTATTTTCATATATCCTACTCATGTTGGTTGCCTCTATCAACGTCCAAAATTTTAGTTTGATTGTTGTGATAGTTTCATAGATATTGAGAACCGTCTAAATATTTCAGATGGTCGCCAGGTTGGATTTTTATTTATGTACTATTACATGAAGATTATTGTGTACGTGTGGTATTTAAACTTCAATCGCATGATTATGACACAAGGAGTTATAACGAGATTTTAAAATTTCGCACAGCTACCATCTTGTGGTTATGAAAGCAATTGAAATAAATTAGAAGCCTGTGGATTAACATATGTATAAGTATTTAACGTGCAAATTTTCACTGCACTCGGATGGTAAAATCGCGAGAAATGTCGCCGCCATATTGGATTTGTGCTCACCAGGTTACTGAAAGTCCTATAGGTGAACTTATGTTCATAGCTTCTATGAACATAAAAAAATATCAGTTTGATTGCTGTAAGAGATTCGTAGATATTGAGAACCGTCAAAATATTTTGGATGCTCGCCATTTTGGATTGTTATATATATATATATATATATATATATATATATATATATATATATGCCATAGAGGTATGTACCACTAAACGACAATTATTGCGTAGCTTCATTATTAAAACTTTCACTTAAATCGCATGATTACGACACAAGAAATAAAAAAATAATTTTAAAATTTCGGACAGCCTCCATCTTGAGGTTATATAAACAATTGAACTAAATTAGAAACCAGTGCATTACAATATATATAACCATTTACTGTACCACATTTCACTGCGCTCAGAAAGTTAAATCACGAGAAGAGCCTATTATAATGTTTCAACTTCGCTTGGCCGCCATGTTCGTTTATAGGTTTATGAAAGTTACATAGATAGACTTGTACCAGTGCCCTTTATTAAGGTACAAAATTTCAGGGTGATATCAGAAATAGTTTCGGAGATATAGAATGCCAGTGAAATATTTCGCACAGCCGCCATTTTGAGGTTACGTAAACAATTGAACTAAATTAGACACCAGTGCATTACAATGTGTATAAACATTTGCTCTACCAAGTTTCATTACGTTTGGATGGTTAAATCGCGAGCAGAGTCTATTTAAAAGTCTCAACTTCGCTTGGCAGCCATGTTAGTTTTGTAGTTACCAGGTTTTTGAAAGTCTCATAGGGGAACGTCTAGTAGTGCCCTTTATCAACGTACAAAATTTCAGGGTGATATCTGTGATAGTTTCGGAGATACTGAATGCTGGTGAAATATTTGTCACAGCCGTCATGTTGGATTGGTGAGAGACAATAAAATTTGAAGGGCACAGTCGGGGTCGGCCAGAATGGTGCTATGATTTTACCGAGTTTCATTGAAATTGCTCCATCCGTTTAGAAGTTATTAGAGGGGGGACCACATACACATGAATCACACACACACACATGCACATACAGACACACGGAATGCACACACAGACACACGGACGAAAGGTGATCTCATAAGCCCATTGTTTCATAAAATGAAAATAGGCTAAGAATATGGTCGTTGTGCATCACTGCAACCTTATTACCGGCCGCCACCAGGGCACATCAGGCCAGAATGTAACCGCAGCACCCGGCAGCCAGTCGTCAGCTATAGCAATGCTAGCCAATGCGTAACGAGCTGGACCAATGATAATCTGACAGATACTGCACGAAAAGATATAATTAATGTATACAAGCCCACGAAAACACCACGGACTAAGTATATACCGCGATACGTACGTGTTTAGGGCGAACGTTTAGTATAGTCTATGACGTCACGGTTGGCGTGCGGACGTTTATGAGCGTTTGTTTATGGCGTGGCTTTGAATTTTCGCCATACTGGTCAGCTGAATGAGGTTTCAAACAGTGCGTCGTTACATGCTGATGTGGTGACATGTGTTCCAGTGCAGGGTGTGGTGCTGAGTTGCGAATGTTCACAAATTACTTTTAGTTGTTCAATTTAATTGAAAAGTTGCCTTGTACTCTTTTAAAACCAAGGTGAGACAAAGCCATTGGTCGCTACTTGGTAAGACGACTATCTGGGTGAAACCATTGGCCACTACTAGGTTAGACGAATATCTGGATGCAACCATTGGCCACTACTAGGTTAGACAATTATCTGGATGAAACCATTAGCCGCTACTAAGACGAATATCTGAATGAAACCATTGGCCGCTACTAGGTTATACGAATATCTGGATGAAACCATTGGCCGCTACTTGGTTATACGAATATCTGGATGAACCCATTGGCCGCTACTACGTTAGACGAATATCTGGATGAAACCATTGGCCGCTACTAGGTTAGACGAATATCTAGATGAAACCATTGGCCGCTACTAGGTTAAACGAACTGTCTCTACAAAAAATACTCCTTGAGATACAATCAATGGTGTCTGGGGTGTAAGCTCCAGGATAGGTTTCCGTTTGTATGTAAAGTCTTATTAACACATAGAACTTAACATGTATGCATCGTTTAAAGCGTTACCATCGTCCATGACGCCGTGGGTTCCATCATTTTGTGTCTAGGGGAATTTTGTAGTGGAATGCATCGCGATTTAGACAACACTCGACATCTCAATCAAGAAGTGAATCTGTCACTTCCTCCCCTTTAATAGTTGTGTCGATATTCTTCCCCAGCTGTCTGAGTTCATAGAATAAGAGAGTGCCGTAGTGAATGCTCGAAGTTAGTTTCTGTCAGATAAAGTGGAGTGATATTTCCAGCAAGAAGTCACACTGAACTGAAGTCAAGTTGGAATGGACTGAAACAGTTTTCATGTTCTATGGAAAGCTATATGAAGCAAGGTTGATATACAGTATTCTGGTGTATGCCAACTTTCTAGGTAACAAGACTTCTGTTTCCAAAAGTTGTCGGGTTTGATTACTGGCTCTGGCAAGAGTTGTTTTTGTTGCTTTGTCCTGCGGCATAGCCGTGCTCGTTAAATTGAAAAGACGCACAAAATGTAGAGTGAAAATACTTAGAGAAAGTAATTTAGATGGAATATACTCATTAAAGCAATTTAGATAACAAAATACGCACAAAATATAGTTTAGGTTCAAAATACAAAATGCAATGTAGATTCGAAATACTCACAAAATGCAATTGAAATTGAAAATACTTACAAAATGCAATTTCGATTCAAAATAATTACAAAATGCAATTTAAATTGAAAATAATTACACAATACAATTTAGATTGAAAATGTCCACCAAACAGATTCAAAATACTCACAAAATGCAATTGAAATTCAAAATATTTACAAAATGCCACGGCAATTGAAAATATTTACAAAATGTAATTTAGATTCAAAATATTCACAATATGTAGGCACGAAATTCAAAATACTGTAATATTACAAAATGCAATTTAGATTGAAAATACGTACAAAATGCAATGCAGATTGAAAATACTCACAGAAGGGAATTTGGATGGAAAAAGACTTGCAAAATGTAACTTGGATACACGGGGAGTCAATTCACAAAACAGTGCGGGAATCATAAAGAGGAAAGGAAACACTGTATGATGAAAAGAAAAAGAAGGTTGACCCCTCGAAGAGTGAGGGATCAGGAATTATGAGAGAAGGGCTAATTAAGGCGGGAAAGGAAGTGACTCCCTAGGCCTCGGATACCCTAATACCGTCGGGGTTGGAAGAGAACAAGAGTTGAGCAAGAGAGGTCGACAGCAAGGAAGACTGAGAGGAGCCCGGCATTAGTAAGTGGAAGTAATGCCTGACTCAGCTGGGTTCCCGTGGTCGCCAACCCACGTCCCACTAGATGTGAGCCCCAGGGGGGGGGGGGGGAGTAGAGATAGAAGGTTCGATTCGCAGCGTTCACAACACAACGGCTATACTGAACCCAATGGTGTTAGGCTGACTGGTGTCGAACCTGGTTCTCTGAGATAATTGAGTTCAGACTAGAGATACCAGCAAGAATCGAACACAAGATCCTTTGAGGGAGTTCAAGCCATAAAAACCCCTAGAGAAAATACACATTAAATCACTGTTGTGATATGAACAAATTCTGACATTATTTGTTAATATAATGTAGGAAATATTAGCAGAATACTGCAGTATTGGGCTGTAGGATGCATACAATTCTGGACTTAGCGCAGAGAGTTTGAACTATTGACAGTTTGTAAATGGCTCTGGAATTGAGGCGTGGTTTCGTGGAGCCATGCCAGTCACTTTGACCTATTTATGCTGTCTGGGACAAGGCAGGACGGTAATATATGGGCAAGTGATTCCCCGTTACATAAGGAAGAGTCCAGGGGGATGAGAAGATACCAGAGTAATTTAATGATTACTCGTGAATGGAGTAACTCAGAGACATGAGGATTGCACCTATGTGAATGTATGGCCAGGAGGCTAATTATCAAGCCGTCAAACATTGAAATCGAGGCAGATTTAATGTAACGCGCATTGACACCGTAGATATGAGGCCAGCACCAGAATCAGACCATGTCTTCGGGGATGAACCGACGACGCGGCGTGGGGACGCGCTGGCAAAGGCAATTAATATTAATTAATTGGCCGATCGATCCTCGAGCACACAGACGGATATGTGATCAGCAAGGAAAAATGGACCAGAAAAACGTTATTTCAAGACCAGAAATATACGGAGAGAGGAGATGAAGCTGCAAGGAAATTATTGACCTACTTTTTCTCTCCAAAGGAATATAAGGTCAGTGGAACGAACAGTCGGGGTCAGTTGAACCGTACTTGAGTGCAGAGCGCACGCCGCCCGAGTCCAGAGTGAGGCGCGTGGACTCTTAACAGTTTAAGCGCATCAACATAATAGCCACGCAGTAAGGCATTATTAAGAACAATTAATAAGGACAGTCGTGCCATACTTTTATAGTCGGCATTACGAGTGATTACTATTGACTACGCAGGAAATGTACCGTGTGATGTACAAGGTAGGACAATGGCAGATGAGGAAATCGTACCTCAGGACGAGGAGATATTATGTGGCATCATAATAATGTACGTGGAACTTTCCAATGTTTTGTGATAAGCAGATCATTAAGGGGGACTGTAAGTCCGGCCGAAGGACAATTGAAAGTGGTAATTGTACAAGTACAATGTACAATGTACTTGCGCAATATATAAGCTATTGGTTAGACATATAATAGGATGTCGAACTGCGCAGGCATAAACTTTGTTATGCGAGTGATGAAATTTCGCAGGGATACCACTGTAATTAATGCTCAGGACGATATGCAAGCATATTTATGCGATATCGGGAAATTTATCGAAGGATAGAAATTGGTAGACAGATGGGGGCCCGCTAGGAATCATTAGGCAGAGAATCGAGACTTTCGAACGAGATGCGGGAGAGCAGTGAAGGATAGATCTTCAACGCCTGCATTTTTGAGATTCTGCAAGGAAAGGTCAACCATTAAGAAATGTACATAGCAATCGTGTGATTTTAGTGATGATCATTTAAATATATGTAAAATTAATAGTGTAATAAGTGATATAACGTGTTGTGTGAATAAGGAAGCAACAGCTTCGACATGGAAAAGCAAAGTGCAGTGTGTTTTGTAAGGCAAAAATTATGTAAAATGTGTGTGAAAAGTGTGAGAATGCCTTGCTAATTTGCAAATTATGGCGGGCATTACTGGAAGAAAGGTCTGGTCGGAGCCACCAGATTAACCAATGTGAGTACTCAAAAACCATGATTTTGTAGTAAATGTAGTCCACTGTATGTTGAGTGATTTAAAAATGTATAGAATATGCCAATAAGAGACAATTTTGGGAGGTAGAACCTCGAGATATTAATGTTGTGTTGATTTTAGTCAAGTTGAGATGTCTTTGTACATCATTGAGTGGATAAATCGTTACCACTAAAATAAAAATGGCAATTGAGTTATATAGAAAGTTAACGTAACGAACACGGATGTTCGGTTATTGAAATCGGTTACGTTGTTTCGGTATAGGGAAAATTTATGTCAGTAATAATAATAATAATAAGAATAAATGAATACACATCAGGGAAAATGTTTGTAAGCAAATATAGATGCTAATTGGAATATTTGTGTATCCAAGCAGTAGTATTATACGTGTTGGGCTAAGCAAAGGAATTTAATATCAGAGTATATTATGATAATGGAAATAAATATGCAAGAATATAGGAACTGGAAGGGTTTAATAGTGAATTGATCGCAGCTTGATGAATAAGCTTGTAAGAGTAATTGATAGATATTATCTTACTAATTAAAGGACGGGATCATATCACCATGGTCATGGGAGCCAGGTAATCTAATCGACGTGTGAAATCTCGTATAGCCAAGGGCATACAGGGATATTATTATTTGCCAGAGCGTATTTAGTGAAAGGAAACCCTAGCTCTGAGGATTGCTATTAAATGTTCCGAGTTCGAATCCAGTGGTGCATGGGAGGATAACAATGGACACCTCAGCGTGACACCTGATATCGACCGAGAACTAGCTATTGAATAAATTCAGCTCCTGGGAGTGAATTTCTGACGGCAGGAAGTGTACCTGACCGTGTTATTTAACAAGATGCCGGTTATCCCAATTCGACATGTGTATGATGAATCTCGTTCCTCCATATAATGTAAATGGACCTGTTGAGG
This sequence comes from Meconema thalassinum, assembly GCA_946902985.2. Taxonomy (NCBI): domain Eukaryota; kingdom Metazoa; phylum Arthropoda; class Insecta; order Orthoptera; family Tettigoniidae; genus Meconema; species Meconema thalassinum. The sequence goes on from OX336391.1 coordinate 225,979,682, forward strand.
CCAGCTATTAATATCCTAAGGATAGGGATAAATGCTTAAACAATTTCATACCCTATCTTGCATACAGTTTAGTTAGATCATATGTGTTGCACAGGTCAGTGAGACTGCACTATTGTATTTAAGCCACATGCAACTGCTTGGAGATAAAAGAAAGGGGACAGAGCGAGGGACGTAGCAAGTGTTTTGTTACCGCCCGGCCCAGACCCATTGTATACAGGAAGAGCCAGGGAAGAGATTTTAAACGACCCTTGGAGGGTGACGTTTAGAGTGGAAAGACTTTGAAACCCTGTTTGTAATAAAAGAATCATTGTTGTATTGTATAATGAATTCGTGTGGTTTGAAACACATTGATAATAAAGGATCATTCTGATAACTTAATACATGGCAAACTTATGAGATGTTGAAAGTTGCATTTTTATACTGACATTGTCGCCTATTTCCGAAGGTGGACACTAGATGCCATATGCTATGCCCACGCAAGAGTAGCATAAAATACCACCCAACACAGCGGTAACGGAATCATTGAAATTGAACTCATGACAGCATACAGTGGAACTGCAGAAAGGGGTATAATTATAAGTAACAGTGGAGTTGCAAGTAAATATGATGTGCAACCCATAAATTGGTTAATGCATGGTAGAGCATTTTGGTGGGAAGAGAAATACAGAACATAAGTGTACGCGTAATGTAAATTAGGATGTGTTGAGAATAAACAACTAGATTGTGAAATCAAAGTGGTCACAATAGGTGACGTAATATTGTAAGTACAGTTATATGTGTAATTTACCAGTGCATCAGCGCACTTGGGAATGAATTTTATGTTAATCTCATGGTAAATAATCATTTGGATTTGCGAGGATAAAGTGCGAATATTAGTGGATTGAAGGAATAATTTGCATTGTTTTATGTATTATTGTTGGGATTGTGTTTTTGTTTGTGTGAAGCCATGATTTAGAGCTCAATTAAAGTCTTTAGAATAGAGTTGTGCTTTATTATTGTAGAGTTGATACCTTTTAGTCTCAGATCAAAAATTTGCATCTGCTCAGTGGGTGGACGGTACACGCCTGAGGACTGATGCTAGCTGGAGGCAGAAGCAGGTTTTCCATGGAAATTATTCACGTGGGTACAATACCGAGAGTGGTTTTCCCCGTGTTTTCCACACTCCCTCCAGTCAAATGTCGGGATATTACTTTACTTCAAGTTTCTAAAAGCCTCAGTAGTTAAAAGGGACGTAAGACCAAGAACATTATTATTATTATTATTATTATTATTATTATTATTATTATTATTGCATAACCACGATGTCGCAAAGCTCCTAAACCAACAACAATTGTTCTCCATTGACAGATTTAACAAAGTGAGAATATAATGACATTTATGTTCGACCCTGACTATTATATGTCAGAAAACTGTATCATAATGATGATCATTATAACACTATTTTTCATTATGAAACAGTTTCTCCCACCAATCAGAGCTCAAGGAACAGTTGTTTGACCAATTAGGTGAGGATAGCAACGCACCTGCACTGAGTTCCAAGGCCTTCTAATTCAAATTTCACTGCCTGGCCTAGTGTCATAGTGGGGCAATCGAGGAGGCCATGGTCAAATACAAGGTACTCTGTGCGTCCCATGCGCTCTGTTCAGTACATAAAACTGGCGGAATTTCGACAGATATTTATGAATATTTAAGTTCGAACATAAAATAGTTATAATTGTCGAATACATAGAATAAGATGTGGTGGACTGTATAAAGAAATATATTTTACATTGTATGTACTGTACCCATGTGAGTAATCTCGATGGAAAATATGCTTCTGCCTCCGGCTAGCATCAGGACTCAGGCGTGTACCGTTCTCCCATTGAGCAGTTGCATATTTTGGATTTGAGGCTAAAAGGTATCAACTCTACAATGATAAGGCACAACTCTACTCTACAGACTTTAATTCAGTAAAACTCATGGCTTCAAACAAATAATGAGAACACAAATCCCATAAACAATACATAAACAAACAAAGTTACTCCCACAATCCATTAATTATTCACATAGTTGAACAAATTAAATCCATATCACTATTCAATCTTTTACCATTATGTGGACTTTAAACTTTACTCAAGTGCACTGATGCACATGTAATGTTTCACAAAACTGAACTATTACATTCATGTCACCTAATGTGACTTCCTATATTCACAAAGTTACTTGTATCCTACAATACATCTTAATTTACATCATGTGTACTATCTGTGTTACATCTCTCTCTCCCACCAAATGCTTTCATGCATTAGCCAACTCATGGTTTGCACTACATCTACTTGCAACACCACAATTACGTAAGTCTACCCCTCCACTCCCTTCTTTTTATAGTTACACTGCATGTCATTGTGATTTCATTAAATAACTTCTGTTATCGTTGTGTCGGATAGTATACTATTACGCTACCCTTACGAGCGTAGCCTGTGGCAACGAGTAACCAATTTCATTAACTAGGTGTCAGTGACAGTATCAAATACAACATCCAACCATTCGTTAGATTGCTAAATTTTTATATCAGGGAAATCTATGATTAGCAATGTGTTTCTAAACCACACACATTTATTACACATTATAACAATTCTTCCTTTCATTGACAAGCAAGGTCTTAAATCTGTCCGCTCAAGAACGAGAACCTTCACAGCTAGTCTAGCAACCCCAGCCCCTTGGACTGCCTGCATACAATGGACAGGGTAGGGTCGTTCACGGCTGTAAACCGCCCCTTTGTCTACCCGTTTCCTGGACTTTTATATCCCAAGCAGTATTACAACTTTGAATATAACATTGTGGTCACAATGATCCACGTGATCCCATATGATCTGAACTGAATATTATGCAATGGTTCTGGGTGAGCTTGAATATTTAATCCTATCCTTAGGACATTAATAACGGCCTCAACAGGTCCGTATCACAATATGAAGGCACGAGATTCATAGAACACAGGTCTAGTGGTTAGCCGGTATCTCAAATAAATTATTACGGTCAGTCAACAGCTGCCGCCAATGATTCGCTTCAACGAGCTGAATCACTCAACATTAAGTTCTCGGGGAATCAGGTATAGCGTCGAGGTGTCCAATGTTCTCCCCGCGCTTACCACGGGATTCTGACCCGGAACATTTCATAACCAACATCGGAGATAGGGTTACACACTAAATACGCTCCGGCATAAATTAATATCTCTGTACGCTCATGCTGTACGAGATTTCACACGTCGATTAGATCACCTGGCCCCTTACCTGTCCATAATCTCGCCTTATAATAAAGAGAACTTTAACTGTACTCTACAATGCTTAATCAAGCCACAAATTCAATTCGCTGTCAAGCTCCAACATTCCCGTGCATAATTATATCCCCATTAATACAATATATTTAATATTAACTCTTTTCTCTTCCCTTAATGTAATCTACTGCTTGGCTAGATAAATAATCCAATTAGCGTAACTATATCTTGCTTAAAACCTTTCATCCTGATGTATTCAATTATACCGTTTATCATTATTATAATTATTATTATTACTGACATACATTATCCTTCCGACACAACGTAACTACTTCAATGATCGAACATTCGCGTTTGTCACGTTAAGTTTCACATAACTGAATTGCCATTATTTATTAGTAGCATTAATAGTGGTAACGATTAATCCACTCTCTGATGTATACAACATCTTAACTTTACTGAAATCAAACAATAAACATATAAGGATATGCCTCCTAGTATTGATTCTTACTGGCATATTTTATACTTCCAAAATCACATTACATGCAGTGACTATCCCTGTATAGTAACATGATTTGTGGGGTACTTACGTCGGCTTTATCCAGGTGGTTCCAACCACCTTATTCCAGTGTCACCTGCCATCGGCTTACATAGTGACACATTGCCATCTTGCTAATACACATATTATATGACATCTGATTCATAAACACACGACACTTTTCCATTTTTATAATGAAGCTAATGCTTCCGAAACACATGACACTTTTCCATTTTTATAATGAAGCTAATGCTTCCAAAACACATAACACTATATAACACTGGTTATATTATGACTTTAAGAGATATTTACATAACATAGGTGCACAAACACACGTTACACTTTAATTCCTGATTGGTTGACATTCCCTAGCATGTATCGAAAGTACAGGTGCGGACGGCCCCTTTCTTCGGTCCTACCCCTTCCTGATTGAATCTCCCGATCATCTGCTCGCGGATTCACCAACAGTTTCTCGATCATCCCTTGATAATCTTCCTACTATTGCAGCGATGTGCTTACATCTCGTCATGAACGCTACTTACTGGTATACTCCAAATATGCATAACCAATCACTATACTTTACTGCGCTCAACATTGTACACTGTATTTACATGAATTATTACTTTTCACAGTCCTGCCTAGTATATCACACGGCACTTAATAAACATTATATAACAGTCTTACTGCACGGCTTCCCACATTGAAGTCCGAGCATCCTCTCCTAACCTCGGTAATATGCATTTCGCATAATCAAGTTTGTTAATTACCGACTTCATTCTTAGTTCATGACCATGCATGAATATATTCTCACATGTGTGTTACATTGCACAGCTAACATGCTGATTACCCGTGAAATGTTTAAGTCTTTGTGTGCGCCTGGGCGCTGCATGTCCTTTTCAACGGCGACTGCTTCAAAACAACTCTCCCTCCGACTCGGTCTAAAACTGTCACGAACTGTAACTGCGGTCAACTGTAAAACTGTTCGACTGGGTCACTGGGTCCACCCTCTTATATCTGTTTCACACAGAAAGTAGGGCAAGAATTCCCGCGATAAATCAGCTCCTCTCCTAGGGTGATTCTGAACTTGGAATAATATCCATATTGTTCCTTTTTCTTCGCTGGTCACAAAAATGTATGTGTGTTCGAGGATCGATCAGCATTTCGCCGATCTTATCCATGGCTTGGGGACGCTACTTCACTGGGAATCCCTGGCAACATCCTCAAGTCCATCCGCGAACACCCATAGTCCTGTAACATTACGCACTGCATTAAACATGCCTTGATTTCGCCGTTTTATGGCTCTAAAATTAGCCTCCTGGCTAAAGATTCACCTGTGCGCAACTCTCATGTCATTGCATTGCTCCAATCATGAGTAATCAATGATTTTCCTTGGGATCTTCCCGTTCCATTCTCAAGTCTATTCTCAAACGGGGAATAACCTGGTCATTATTTAACCTCCCGACCTCTTGCAGACGACTTATCTGGGTCAGCAAGAATGACGTGGCGCCACGGGCCTCCTCCCACAATTCTGGGACTATTTGCTAAACGTCAAACTTTGAAACTCCTGTGTTTCAAGTACAGCATAGCCTACTTCATGTAGTCCAAATAATGGTATCTTCCACTATTTTCCTGCATTATTTCACTAAATAATGTCAGTAACAACTGATATCACACCAGTAATTAAATATATAATTTCTTCTAGGGGTTCTTACAATGAAATACCCTCCACAGATCTCGGGTTCGTTCCCTGGTGGAACCTTCATTCAGAGCTCAACTTCTCTCCGAGATCCACGTTCGAGACCAGTCAGCATGACCACCTCGGGTTCATATTCCCCTTGCAAAACTTATAAAAGTCAATTGCAAGTGACTTTATGTAAGTAACCAGCTGACTGTCCGACTGTCTGTGTTTACATTAGAGGTCTTTCACCTCGTCTGGCTGTGAGTAGGTTAGTCTGGTTCCCCTTTCCACTCTGCGCTCAGCCCTAAGCTGTTCATTCTCTAAGCGGAGGGTCGCATTTATGGCCTCAACCTCTCTCGCTACTTGAACCATTTCTTTGTAAAATTCTAGCATGCACTGGCACCCTTGTTGTTCGCTTCCTTCACTGGGCAAGCTGTCTGCTTCTCGTTCCGTCCCGCTGCGTGAAACTTCAGGTCTGACTTCCTGGCTGACTTCGCCGTCCACGTTCATTTGGTTGTGCGCTGCTAATATTTCTTCTTGTTCGTCAAATTCTTCTGGCGAATAATAAACTTTTAAGTTGGCAGCATTCATAACGACCTCATTTCCTGTTTCTAAATGCCTTATTCTGTATGCATTGTTCTGTAGGTCTCTGATAACCTCGAACGGGCCGTGATATCCAAAAATGAACTTCTTATATTTTCTTGCTCCTGGATCTGAACTGGCTGGCCACCTGACTAAAACTTTTTCACCGACGAGAAGCGGTCTGTGATACCTCTTCGCACGATTTCTCCTCTGACGTCTCTCCGCTTGTGCCTGGAGATATTCGAAGGTTCGTTGGATCCTCAATTCTCGTCCTGGCTGTGCGTCTACTGGTAATGGAATAACACCATTCCACGGTCTTTCCGGTCTCTGATCCAAATGTGGAGTCACGGGAACCTGACCTGTCGCCTCATGTACCGTATTATTTACACAGTATTCAGTTACTTCTAGGAATTCTATCCAACGCCAATTCTCTTCAGAGCAGTAGATCTTCATGTACTTCTGGATCTCTCTCATTACTCTTTCAACTGGACTTGCCTCAGGATGGCGAATGGTAGATAAAATCTGCCTAATTCCTAGAGTTTCCAGTTCTCGACGAAATTCCGCGCTTGTGAAGCCACTTCCGTGATCTGAGAGGATGTTATCCGGCTTACCAAGAATGGGAATAACTCTCTCTTTCAGGCGTTTCAATACCTGCTTTGAACTTGTCTTCTGTATGGGGCATAATACCACCATTTTTGAAAAAACATCCATGGCTACAAAAATGTGTCTATTGCCTCTACGTGCTCTAGGCAATGGTCCAAAGTTATCTATGCTTAATAGCTGCCCTGGCTTCTCCGGTAACAACGGAATAGGTCGTTATCTCAGTAGAAATGGATTTGGCTTTACCCTTTGGCACAAATCGCATGTCCTAATGGCATTTCTCACAGTTTCTCTCAACTTTGGCCAAGTGAATGCTTCTTTTAACAGAGCGGTAATTTTATCTATCCCGGGATGTCCAAATGCTCTGTGTGCTAGCCACACCAATCTCCTCTGCAAAGATGCAGGAATGACAACTCTTTGTCGTGTATGGTCCACATCATCCCACTTGTGTAGTATCTGATTATACCATACATAATCTGTTGATAATGCCTCTGCCTCTCTGTATATTGCAGTTCCCCTTGCTAAGCGTCCCTCGAAGTAATCGATCATCATCTTCAACCACGGGTCTTCGCGTTGTAGGTTGGTAAGATTCCTCAAGTCGTCTAACGTCTTCTGATCTCGATTCTCAATCTGGACAGGGAGAGTTTCCTCTTCTCTAGGGTAACGCCTTAATATGTCCGGTATTAAATTTTCTTTCCCTGGTCAGTATTCTATTTCCACATTGAATTGTTGAATATACAGGGACCATCTTGTCAACCGCTGGCTAGACAAGTCCGTCTTTAACAGAAATGTTAAAGCTTTATGGTCTGTTCTGAGGACTATTTGAAAGCCGTACACGAGTTTATGCCATGTTTGCAAAGCGTATAAAATTGCGAGCAACTCTATCTCTGTAATCGTGTAGTTTTTCTCATGGGCTTTCAGCCTCCTACTTATAAAGGCAATAAAAACTTTCCTTTCAGGCTTATCAACATTTTCCTGGAATAGCATCGCTCCTACACCAACAAGTGATGCATCCGTCTGTATGATGAATTTTTGGGTATAATCCGGGTATCCCAGCTTCACATATTCCAAAAGCATTTGCTTTGACCTCACGAATGCTTCCTGACATTGCTCCGTCCAATTCCATCTGCCGCCTTTCTTCAATAAATCCTGCAAGGGTGCTACTGTCGTAGTATAATTTGGGCAGTGGTTCGAAAAGAATCCAATTACTCCCAAATACAGTCGGACGTGCTTAACTTTCGTGGGTCGAGGGAAATTCCGAATTACCTCCAATTTATCTGGGTTTGGCTTAACTCCATTTGCATCAATAACATGCCCTAGGAATTTAACTTCCCTCTGACAGAAGTGCGATTTCTTGATATTAACCTTAAAGTTAGCTTCACGAAGGTCATCTAGCAACTTCTTCAGGTCTCTCATGTGCTCCTCCAGAGATTCTGATGTGAGTAGAATGTCGTCTACGTATCTGATGGTTCTCTCTTTCACATCATCGGATAGATTGCGATCTAATGCTCTTATCAGGGCTGAACCAGCTGTTTTCAACCCAAAAGGTAGCCTTAAAAACGTATATGTGTGTTGATCAAACATAAATCCTGTCAACAGACTAGTTTTCTTCTCTAATTCAAGATGGTGGAAACTGGAAGTAATATCCAAATTTGTGAATACGGTTTTCCCTTTGAATTTCCTGAGGATTTCCTTAATAGGTGGCACTTGGTCGAACTCCGGAATAACCTTCAAATTTAAATGTCTCAGGTCCAGACATATCCTGACAGTCCCGTCTGTCTTAGGTACAATTACCAATGGACTTACGTAAGGCGTAGGTGTCTTCTCAATAACACCGGCCTCCAACATCTCCTGAATTGCCTCTTTCACTTTAGCATAGTGCTTTTCGGCTATAGGGTAGGGTTTCTGCCTAAATGGTGTCCAATCACTGACTTGGAAAACATAAGTGAAGTTCTTTATACGACCAGGTCTCGAATCAAAGACTTCCTTTTGTTCCAGTAATAATTGCTTTAAATTTTCCTTCTCTTTTGGTCCAATTTTTGCTTCTTCAAGCTTTTCCGAAATATGTTCTTCCAGTTCGGGTTCCAGATCTTTTTCTAAGTCTGCGGCTAGTGTTTTCAGTTCTTCTTCTAACTGTCCAATAGCTAACACTTCTTCCTCAGCCACATCTCTGTATGTATGCCATACTTGTTCATCTGACCCTGGTTCATTCTGATTGAGTGCGACCTCTAAGCCTTCAGCTTCCTCATTCACACGGAACATAACCCTGTTCTGTGCTAGGTCGATTATCACTCGGTATTCCCTTATAAATTGTGCCCCTATAATCAGGTTAAAAGGCAGTTTGTTTACTAATAGAAAACTCTGTGAAAACGTAGAGCCTCCTATCTGTAACTCTAGGAATACTTGATATTTGCATACTATCGTTCTGTCTGGAATTACACCTTTTATTTTGACACTTGAGATAGGTATTTTCAAAACATTTTCTCTCTGCGCTATCTCATTATACAAAGCTTGTGTCATAAGGCACACTGTTGAACCCGTATCCAATAAACTTCTTATTTTCAACCCTGCCACTCTTATCAAAATAATGGGCAATTCTCGTTTGACAATCCTCCCGTATCCTCAATTAACTCTTCTGGTTTGGCTATCCAATTGATGACGTTGACTGACTTCCATCCATCATTTCCAAATTCTTCTAATTTTGGCGTTTTTTTTCAATAGCGCCCGTCCCCTTGGAGTTTCTTCTCTCCTGTTCGCTGCGCTGCAGCTCCACACTCTTAGCTCCGTCTTCATATCTATCTGGCGACGTCCTATTCTGCATAACTTCTTGCCAGTGAACTTGTTGTTTCGGGGGTTCATCTCCCCTTTCATTGAGGTATTGCAATGAAGCGTGGTATCGCTCCTCTACCTCATCATCGAAGTTACGTCTTCTTTCCTGGGGTCTCCAATTTCTATTGTAGCCTTCTTGGCCATTGTTACCTCCATTGTTTTGGTACGGCCTATCCCTGGTATTCTGCTTGTTCCAAGAATTTCGGCCTCTCCCTCTGCCAGCATTACCTTTATATTTCGGCTGCCATCTTCTGGGTTCCTGTTCCCATTGACGTCCGTTGGAATCTAACGTATCTGTGCTAGTAGCTTTGTTGTTCTTTGGAGCTTGATACTGGTCAGTCTGCGTGTTGGTCACATGTACCTGTTCCACGGTTCGATTCTGACGCATCGTATTTGCTGTTGTGAGGTCCAGTTGTCTCAGAACTGTCTCCATTTCCATAGCAGTTTTTGCATTAGCCGAGATTAGTAGTCTCTGTATCTCGTATGGAAGCTGTTTGGCGATAGCAATACATAATTCCAGCTCGCTAGGCTTTTGATCAAGTTCTTTGAACCGACACATCTGTGATATGAAGAATTCTGCATACTTCGTTGGGCTAGTAGTGCTGTATCTTTTTGAATATAGATCCAACCGTAAATTCTGTTGGGTCGCTGGATCGCAGTATCTCTTCAAAAATGCCTCTCGAAACTCCTCAACAGTATCGAAAGTATAGCGGAAGCTGCGAAACCATAGTGCACACTCCCCCTCTGTTAATTTCTCTATAGCTCGTAGCCTGCGCTCTTGCGGTATTCGCGCATCATTCAAATATTCAGACACTACTTTTAGCCAATATTTCGGTGTCATACTACAGTGGCTACCTGAGAATTTCCTTGGTTTCTCTTCACTTGCTCTGATAACATTTATCACTTGTGTGTGCATAGCATTTTCGTGTGGCGTCGATGCTGCAACTGGCGCACCTGGCGTCATATAAGGACTTTCGCCTGGGCCTGTAGCACTCCTTATTATAGGCTGGTTTTCCAAATCTGCCCACCTAGTTCTCCTCATATCGTCCATGCTGCCTTCGCTAGACTTAGGATCTTTCATGAGGGTTTCCTCTTGCGCAATTATCCTAGTCTCCATTTGATTGTGGCGCATCTCTGCCCTTTCCAGACGAGTAATTACCTCTTTCTCTATTCTGGTAAGCCTATCTCGATTTTCCTCGGCTACTTGAAATATTTTCTGCTTGTCTTCCTTCAGACTTTGCTTAATATGGGATAATTCATCCTCTACATCTTCCTTTATCTGAGCAAGGGTCTTGTCGTTTGCCTCTGTCTTTTGGCCTTCTCTCACTTCGAGTTCTTCCCTCAATCCTTTGATTTCCTCTCGAATGTGTCCATTGACCTTTGACATTTCATTCTGGATCTTAATGATTCCACCTCTATTCTCCTCTTGCCTTTTGTTAACTACGACAATGTCACTTTGAACTTGGTCCAGTTCTTGCTGAACTTTGCTCATCTGACCCTTCATATTTCCTACCAGCTCTTTACTCTCGTTAACGACAGCCTTGATCTCACCTATCTCCTGGCATTGACCTAATATATTCTGATCCTGTTTCTTTGGATCACCGTTAATTGCTCTAGCATAGCTTTTCAATTTCGTGTCCCATTTACTGTCGTTTTCTTCCAACCTTTGATCTACCGTACGAGTAAATTCTGCGAACTGTTTCGCTTGGCGTTCGAGATTCGCCTCATTTTGGATTTGAATATCCTTAATGTCGTTAGATAACGCGTCTAACCTACTGTTGGTTTCATCCTGCGCATGCTTACACGCTTGTAAGTTACTCTCAAGTTTGGCTTCTATAGCCTCGAAACGTTTATCCGTCTTGACCTGCATTTCCGATACTATGCTTACAACAGTTTCTGTAACTTCAGTCTTAATTACCTCTTGCATCTGACCTAACTTATCGTTTAACTCAACCTTATTTGCCTCCAATCGGTTGTTTATTTCAACCTGATTTGCGTTAATGGCCAGCTGATTGGCATCTAACCGATTACTCAATTCAACCTGGTTATGATTCATTGCAACCTGATTTGCATTAATTGCCTCCTGATTGGCATCCAAACGATTATTCAATTCACTCTGATTATGATTAATTGCCTCCTGATTGGCATCTAAACGAGTGTTTATTTCATTCTGGAAAGCCTTTGCTTCCAACTTATTTTGCTCATTAACAGCGTCAAAATGCTGTTTCAACCCTGCAATCACCTGCAAAATCTCCTCTGTGCCAGACATTCTTACAATAATATGCTTTGAGATGCAGGCAGGCTTCCTGGAAATATGTGAGGATACGTTTTGGAGAGAGACATAAACCACTGTACACATACTGTAATATTGTATAAACTTTGAATTTATGGATTAATTATGGATTGGGTGCGTAGCGCTCATACCCTTGGGTAATCCTCTTCTCAATAGAGAGATTCTGCGTTACGTCAAAAGCCTACTGAACTCAAAAATCACTCAAACACAGTTTGAGGCAAAAATATAATTACTATGGTTTTCCCCATGAAATACCATAAAAATCGATGGGGTTTCCCTAAATCCCATAAGCTCCACGAACCTGCGCGCCATGATAATGAAATTATCATATCATGGGAGATGGTCCACGTTAAGACATCGCAGCAACCCTCCAAGGTCTCGGATGTACTGTCTAATGCCCCACGTTGGGCGCCATGATAATGAAATTACACCTCTTGCGCATATGGTGACCTGTATTTAAACCGGCCCACATACCAGCGCCATGATAAATAAGTGAGTCATGCTACTAGAAGGTGTTTATCAAAATTTATATTGTTCGTATCGGAGCTTACCTAAGGTTAGGCGCGGTCCTCCCCTAATTCATGTTAGTCGTTATTTTAATAGAGTTGTGTGCACAAGATCTAGACCGACTTTAGTTGTACCTATAGCTCAAATCACTGTACAGGACATCAATTCCCATGTACCCATGTGAGTAATCTCGATGGAAAATATGCTTCTGCCTCCGGCTAGCATCAGGACTCAGGCGTGTACCGTTCTCCCATTGAGCAGTTGCATATTTTGGATTTGATGCTAAAAGGTATCAACTCTACAATGATAAGGCACAACTCTACTCTACAGACTTTAATTCAGTAAAACTCATGGCTTCAAACAAATAATGAGAACACAAATCCCATAAACAATACATAAACAAACAAAGTTACTCCCACAATCCATTAATTATTCACATAGTTGAACAAATTAAATCCATATCACTATTCAATCTTTTACCATTATGTGGACTTTAAACTTTACTCAAGTGCACTGATGCACATGTAATGTTTCACAAAACTGAACTATTACATTCATGTCACTTAATGTGACTTCTTTATATTCACAAAGTTACTTGTATCCTACAATACATCTTAAATTACATCATGTGTACGATCTGTGTTACATCTCTCTCTCCCACCAAATGCTTTCATGCATTAGCCAACTCATGGTTTGCACTACATCTACTTGCAACACCACAATTACGAAAGTCTACCCCTCCACTCCCTTCTTTTTATAGTTACACTGCACGTCATTGTGATTTCATTAAATAACTTCTGTTATCGTTGTGTCGGATAGTATACTATTACGCTACCCTTACGAGCGTAGCCTGTGGCAACTAGTAACCAACTTCATTAACTAGGTGTCAGTGACAGTATCAAATACAACATCCAACCATTCGTTAGATTGCTAAATTTTTATATCAGGGAAATCTATGATTAGCAATGTGTTTCTAAACCACACACATTTATTACACATTATAACAATTCTTCCTTTCATTGACAAGCAAGGTCTTAAATCTGTCCGCTCAAGAACGAGAACCTTCACAGCTAGTCTAGCAACCCCAGCCCCTTGGACTGCCTGCATACAATGGACAGGGTAGGGTCGTTCACGGCTGTAAACCGCCCCTTTGTCTACCCGTTTCCTGGACTTTTATATCCCAAGCAGTATTACAACTTTGAATATAACATTGTGGTCACAATGATCCACGTGATCCCATATGATCTGAACTGAATATTATGCAATGGTTCTGGGTGAGCTTGAATATTTAATCCTATCCTTAGGACATTAATAACGGCCTCAACAGGTCCGTATCACAATATGAAGGCACGAGATTCATAGAACACAGGTCTAGTGGTTAGCCGGTATCTCAAATAAATTATTACGGTCAGTCAACAGCTGCCGCCAATGATTCGCTTCAACGAGCTGAATCACTCAACATTAAGTTCTCGGGGAATCAGGTATAGCGTCGAGGTGTCCAATGTTCTCCCCGCGCTTACCACGGGATTCGGACCCGGAACATTTCATAACCAACATCGGAGATAGGGTTACACACTAAATACGCTCCGGCATAAATTAATATCTCTGTACGCTCATGCTGTACGAGATTTCACACGTCGATTAGATCACCTGGCCCCTTACCTGTCCATAATCTCGCCTTATAATAAAGAGAACTTTAACTGTACTCTACAATGCTTAATCAAGCCACAAATTCAATTCGCTGTCAAGCTCCAACATTCCCGTGCATAATTATATCCCCATTAATACAATATATTTAATATTAACTCTTTTCTCTTCCCTTAATGTAATCTACTGCTTGGCTAGATAAATAATCCAATTAGCGTAACTATATCTTGCTTAAAACCTTTCATCCTGATGTATTCAATTATACCGTTTATCATTATTATAATTATTATTATTACTGACATACATTATCCTTCCGACACAACGTAACTACTTCAATGATCGAACATTCGCGTTTGTCACGTTAAGTTTCACATAACTGAATTGCCATTATTTATTAGTAGCATTAATAGTGGTAACGATTAATCCACTCTCTGATGTATACAACATCTTAACTTTACTGAAATCAAACAATAAACATATGAGGATATGCCTCCTAGTATTGATTCTTACTGGCATATTTTATACTTCCAAAATCACATTACATGCAGTGACTATCCCTCTATAGTAACATGATTTGTGGGGTACTTACGTCGGCTTTATCCAGGTGGTTCCAACCACCTTATTCCAGTGTCACCTGCCATCGGCTTACATAGTGACACATTGCCATCTTGCTAATACACATATTATATGACATCTGATTCATAAACACACGACACTTTTCCATTTTTATAATGAAGCTAATGCTTCCGAAACACATGACACTTTTCCATTTTTATAATGAAGCTAATGCTTCCAAAACACATAACACTATATAACACTGGTTATATTATGACTTTAAGAGATATTTACATAACATAGGTGCACAAACACACGTTACACTTTAATTCCTGATTGGTTGACATTCCCTAGCATGTATCGAAAGTACAGGTGCGGACGGCCCCTTTCTTCGGTCCTACCCCTTCCTGATTGAATCTCCCGATCATCTGCTCGCGGATTCACCAACAGTTTCTCGATCATCCCTTGATAATCTTCCTACTATTGCAGCGATGTGCTTACATCTCGTCATGAACGCTACTTACTGGTATACTCCAAATATGCATAACCAATCACTATACTTTACTGCGCTCAACATTGTACACTGTATTTACATGAATTATTACTTTTCACAGTCCTGCCTAGTATATCACACGGCACTTAATAAACATTATATAACAGTCTTACTGCACGGCTTCCCACATTGAAGTCCGAGCATCCTCTCCTAACCTCGGTAATATGCATTTCGCATAATCAAGTTTGTTAATTACCGACTTCATTCTTAGTTCATGACCATGCATGAATATATTCTCACATGTGTGTTACATTGCACAGCTAACATGCTGATTACCCGTGAAATGTTTAAGTCTTTGTGTGCGCCTGGGCGCTGCATGTCCTTTTCAACGGCGACTGCTTCAAAACAACTCTCCCTCCGACTCGGTCTAAAACTGTCACGAACTGTAACTGCGGTCAACTGTAAAACTGTTCGACTGGGTCACTGGGTCCACCCTCTTATATCTGTTTCACACAGAAAGTAGGGCAAGAATTCCCGCGATAAATCAGCTCCTCTCCTAGGGTGATTCTGAACTTGGAATAATATCCATATTGTTCCTTTTTCTTCGCTGGTCACAAAAATGTATGTGTGTTCGAGGATCGATCAGCATTTCGCCGATCTTATCCATGGCTTGGGGACGCTACTTCACTGGGAATCCCTGGCAACATCCTCAAGTCCATCCGCGAACAGCCATAGTCCTGTAACATTACGCACTGCATTAAACATGCCTTGATTTCGCCGTTTTATGGCTCTAAAATTAGCCTCCTGGCTAAAGATTCACCTGTGCGCAACTCTCATGTCATTGCATTGCTCCAATCATGAGTAATCAATGATTTTCCTTGGGATCTTCCCGTTCCATTCTCAAGTCTATTCTCAAACGGGGAATAACCTGGTCATTATTTAACCTCCCGACCTCTTGCAGACGACTTATCTGGGTCAGCAAGAATGACGTGGCGCCACGGGCCTCCTCCCACAATTCTGGGACTATTTGCTAAACGTCAAACTTTGAAACTCCTGTGTTTCAAGTACAGCATAGCCTACTTCATGTAGTCCAAATAATGCTATCTTCCACTATTTTCCTGCATTATTTCACTAAATAATGTCAGTAACAACTGATATCACACCAGTAATTAAATATATAATTTTTCTAGGGGTTCTTACAATGAAATACCCTCCACAGATCTCGGGTTCGTTCCCTGGTGGAACCTTCATTCAGAGCTCAACTTCTCTCCGAGATGCACGTTCGAGACCAGACAGCATGACCACCTCGGGTTCAGTATATGATTGGTTGGTTGGTTGGTTCTTAAGTTTAGAGGCTGCGACAACGCGGTCATGTAGCCCCGTGTGCTTTGGGTGTGTGTAGAATCTGTCTGATAACCGGTGTTAATTGTGATGACTGTATTAGTGTGTGTCATCTGTTATTTTTAATGTTAGTACTGCAACTTAGAATTTTTCAAATAGTTCCTACTTTTGCCGCCTAGTGCCACCGTCAACGACTATTAGGCTATGTTCACAACTTAGCTGCTAGACGCCACCGCAGTCGGCTCTTGGCAACGAACTTAGAAACCTAAGAGCGTTGTTTACAATAACCTATCCAATTTAGCTTCACACAGGTGCAATTAGTGGAAGGTTCTTTAACATGCCATAAATCTATGACATGGGACCGCCGGCTTTACTTCCCCACCGAAGGAAGGCATACTGAGGGATTTTAACGCTCTTAAAAAATCCGACGGCTTCGGCCGGGTTTGAACCCGCTATCTTGGCCATAGAAGCTCAGCATGCTACCGACTAAGCCACCGAAGCCGCTTATGTACATGATTAAACACTGAACAAGTACAGTAGATATTATATGCGTGCGCTAACACCATGTCCGGTAGCCAGTGCTACCTGCTTGCTAGTGACAAGGATCATGTAAGTATAAGAGATTCGTCACTTTTGGTTATAGAATTTCCGAGAGAGAACACCGCCTGAGGCTATGGATTGTACTGGCAAGTCTGGCAACATAAAAAGTAAAAAGCCATATGAATGTAGCCTTTATTACACGTAAATGAACAGTATGTTCTGCGATGAGTTGTTGATTATTGATGAAAATATCACAAACATAACTGCGCCATTCGATAGGCGCTGAAATATACGTCCAGATAGGAAAATAATACATTTTGATATATATCAATGTTGGCAATAGATTTGTCACGAAGGACACAGTTATGCCGTTCTAGAGCTTAATTCACCTCTAGGCTAATTAAAAATCCTCTCATACTCTACAGAATTGTTGGGATATTCGATGAATATAAAGAAAAAGTCCAAATGCATACACTACATTGCCATAACCTCACTTTTGGCCTAGCATGCCGGCTGCCACCCACCCCTCCCCGTAGCCCTAAACCACAAATTTTATTGCAATGTAAAGGAGAATGGGTAAGAAAACAAACAAGAGATGAAATGCACACATTTATTCTCCATATATTTTTATTCGAGAGTAGTCCATATTGCCCACTAGTTTTACACATGGTCAACACCAGGAAGATGAAAATTGCCGTATTGTTCTTACTATCATTATAATTCTTACATCCCGGTGCTTGGCAATTTTTCCTCCCTTGCAGTGGCATGATTGACTCTCAATTCAATTCAAATAAACAATCAAAATACTGAACAAATCAAAACAACCAACAACACCACGAGGAAAATCAATCAAAACAGACTATACCCGCTTCCGCCAGTCGGTTTGATGTGAACGTTCATGAGTGCCAACTACGGAACCTTAGTGCTAAAATTAATTCTTCATTGGTTGGCAGAACATCCAGTACAGGGCCTTACTCCGACCCACGCGCTCCCTATTAACTGTCATCCCTCTGGCTAGTGAGGGTGCTGTGGAACGCAGGTAAGAACACGACCCTTGGGTCAACAACCCTTCCAGCAGGTGGGCCAACTCCCAGCAGAGAATGTGCAGTGCCAGAGTTGCCAACAATAATAATTATCGTCGAACATAAACAGTCGTATACAACTCGCCTATAATGGTAATTAAGACACTCGTATGGAAATTATAAAACTTGGAAATTATAAAACTCGCATACGCTCGTTTTAAAAACATACTCGTGTCTTAAATATTGCTATTATAGGCTCATTGCATAATGTACTATTATAAGTACTGTATAAACCAAACTAACAACTTAAACGAACACAAATAAAAAGACACCTATCTATCAACAACCACAACCATACAGACACGCACTCAAATACCCTGGAAGAAAATTACCTCTAGCTTTCATTCATTCATACAATCCCAAATGTTCACGAAACATTAAAATAATTATTAGTCGAGTCGATTTAGATTATTCCGTGAATACAAAACAGCTTCAGTTTTAAATACGAATAGGCTAGTTGATCTTGTATTTCGTTTCCATTTAACAAATGCCGAACTACTGAATATAACACACCTTCATCTGTAGGAACAGACACTGGAGTCAAACAGACTCAAGGAGTCATTCAAGCAGAACACGTTTCAAATATTCCATTTAACTTTCGAAATACAAACATAGCAGTTCTGCCTTTTGATGCTCCAGTTTATAGACAGTAAAAAGATACCGAATAAATAAAACACGAGAGAAGATTGTGTTTGCTTTCTGATCTTTCGTTCGAGTTAAACAATCCTTACTCCTATTATAAGTTACGTTTTCTATACTATTTTCTTTCCAAACAACTCATATTCTGCTGTTATTTTATGACTTTAACAGTGTTTAAAATTATTACCTGTCTGAGAGTAGAAAGTGGATTACAGAGAAACAAGAAGTTCCGTGAAGAAATAAATAGCCTATTTTCATATTTACTACTTATGTTATTTGTCTCTATTAACTACAAAATTTCACTTTGATTGCTGTAATAGATTCGTAGATATTGAGAACCTTCGAAAATATTCCGGATCGTTGCCATGTTGGATTTTTATACATGCAGGCCATAGAGTTATGTACTATTACATGAAGATTATTGCGTAGGTCTATTATCCAAACTTCAATCGCATGATTAGGACACAAGAAATAGAAACGAGATTTTTAAATTTCGCACAGCCGCCATCTTAAGGTTATGAAAATAATTGAAATAAATTAGATGTCAGTTAATTAAAATTTGTACAAACATTTACCGTACCAAGTATCACTGCACTCGGAAGGATAAATAGTGAGAAACGTCTATTTAAATGTTTCAACTTCGCTTGCCCACCATGTTCGTTTTGTACTTAACAGGTTTTTGAAAGTCACATAGGTGAACTTCTAGTAGTACCCTTTATTATCGCACAAAAGTTCAGCGTGATATCAGTAATAATTTCGGAGATATGGAATGACGCTGAAATATTTCGCACAGCCGCCTTGTTGGATTGGTGAAACATATTAAAATGTGGAGCCCACGATCGAGATTTGACGAAAGAGTAAATATAAGTTCCCTAACCCATAATGTACCATCCACAATAAAATTAATTGATAAGTTAGACAATGATAAAACTCAGCAATTCTTCTAGGTTTTGTGCAGTGTCTTGTGTGGGGTTTCGCCTAGGATACCAAGCTGGCTCATCAGCAGGCTCAAGGTGTCCCCGCCCGGATCCCCACTAGAGTAGCGAACTGCGTGCTACCTCCCTTTCTATTGTGGTGTTTGAAGCCATATTTTCAGTGTTGCCTCAGTAAACAAGAGTTTGTGCTTTTCAGTCGGTCAACACGAATGTACCCAAAAGAGATGGGTTATACCCTAATCCTGCAATAAATTACATGAGATTAATAAAACACTAGGATGACCAGTTTCGATCGTCAAGCGATCATCATCAGATCCATTACACTTAGGCTACAAAATCCATGTTTGTAATACAGGTGAAAATATTTACAATATGTACAATTATTTAGTTGCAGTATTGGTACTGCAACTGTCAGTGTAATGCAGTATATATGTTAGGTGAAATGCTAAATGGGGATAGCTATCCGGAGATTGTACTTTAGAGAGATTATATGGTTGTAAACTATGGTTAAACTATAAAATTTTAGGCTAACTACTTATCTGATTGTCTTCCGTACTACAGCTACTCGCAGTTTTCGTGCTCACTGGAACTCACTGTGCGGTCATGTCTCTTATGTTACCTGTGAGTCTGTTCTAGAGATATATCTTCCATGACCCACCTAGCGTCATCTAGCAGCGAATCTCTGAAGTTCCTCAATTCTTCCCTGTTCAAGAGGACTCCTTTATCAATCTGGCCACCAGATCTCGTCGCCATCGCCAGCTATCATCTCCGTGATCAAAAGAACTACGTCTACTTTTTCACCCTCCAGGCTGCGCTAGTGTTGCCTGCTATCAACTCTTTGAAGATTATTTCATCAAGAGAAATTAACGTTTCAATGTTGGTTATTCTTATATGTATTCCTTTTGTCTCCTACCCCCACTCTTTTCCCTTCCC
Organism: Meconema thalassinum; assembly: GCA_946902985.2. NCBI lineage: Eukaryota > Metazoa > Arthropoda > Insecta > Orthoptera > Tettigoniidae > Meconema > Meconema thalassinum. The sequence continues at coordinate 226,000,127 of OX336391.1, forward strand.
TGGTCCCTCCGTGCTTCGCTTAGCGTGTCTCACTTGTACGTCGGAAGTCGACCTAGTCAGCTAGAGCTCCACTCAAGCTCGCCTCCTCAACTCGAGAGGCAAACTTTTAAATTCTACGCCATGTTAGAATTTTAGTATCAACCGTCAAAGGGAACATCACCTTCGCCATGAAGCAAAGCTAAGTACTACTTCTACGTTCTTCAACTTATTTTAATGGATTTTAAATAGCTACATGCTTTTTAATGATCATTTTATAGGCAGTGTGAGATTACTATATTTGGGGCAATAATCATCCTTCGCGGGATTTTCTTGTTGGGCCTTTGTCTATCTAAGCCAGTCTTAACAGGAAGCAGCATTTCTTATGCTTATTAAATAAGAGATTTTCTCACAACGTGGGATACCATTAAATTACCCACTGTCTATAAAATACTCAGCTCGTTCCACCGCTGGACTAACTTTTGCCCTATTCTTCAGTCATTATTGCTCTGGAACCTTCCAGAATCTGCACTCTATCTACCAGTTATACTGTCATGTATTTTACACTCACATGTGGGAATACTTTTTCAAACTAAGGAATCTTCCTTATGAACTACTAATCAATAGCTAAATTTTCTTCCCCCGTGGGGATTTTCTCTGGCACATTCAACTATAATCTACAACTTTCTCAAGCAATAGACTCTGGCAAATCTAGTGTAACTAGTTATTTTCCATCATTGCAATAACTTTCTTTGCCATAAACCTTTTGTGCCACTACAGTGAACTTTTCATCTATTTCAACAGACTATAGTGAAAACTGTGCTTGTTCAACCTTTCATCCGCGTCGCGTTCGACCGAATACAATAAATACGGCCATGAACACTTTTCCACCATCCTATTTGATCTTTCCCAAACCCCTTACTAACAAACCAAAATAATAAAATTGTTACTTTAGGTCTTTTTTCAATGAGGTGTCACTCTCAATTAGTGCCCTCCCTTTTTTTTGCTCTATGTACCACGAATTAATGTCTGTAAAACTTCGTGTCTAGTACACGCCTTAAATTATATAGTTTCTCCCTTCTAATTTGGGAATACAATTCTTTCAACTCATAAGTGAGTTATCTCTAGGTTTCACGAAAGGGAAACTTGCCCTATTTGTCTCATGATCCCTACTTAAACATAGAAGTTCTAGAAACTTCCTTTCGATTGTTCTCTTCAGGTTTCACAATAAGTGACCTGCCCTATTTGCATAATCCAACCAAGTAATTCAGCATTAATATAAGAAGTTATAGAAACTTCTATTTTATTCTTCCTGCTTTTTGTTGTTGTTACTTCCGAAGTTGTTACTCTTTCTAAGATATTTACCTAGACATTTTTAAAGTACACACCTTGTACTTGGTTTATTGTCTAACTTTAATTACGTCAGTTATCTTTAAATTTTCCTTTTATCTATCTTCGTCATTTCAAAATCTTACGAAGATTTTAAAACATATAAAAGGTTTGAAACCAAAAGAATTGTTAATTGCCTGGTGCAAGCTTTAGATGTTTTCGGAGGTCTGTGACCCCATTTGTTACAAAATCAAAATTATATATTTGTTACAAAAACTACTACCCAACATTGTTAAATAAATTAAATATTTGTTTTTGGATTTATCATTTCTCTAACATAACGGTTAGGCAAGATCCTGTCTTCCTTGACTCTTCCCACTTAATGCAAATCAATCTATTGATAGGGTTTTCACCACTTGTTGCATTTGAGCAAAAACTCTTAGTTGGTAACTTAGCAAAGTCTCTCTTAGCTTTAATAGCTAATTCTAACTGGCCAGTAAGGCAAGCATAGCTCGCTACGCCAGGTTCCTGCTTGTGGAGAATCTCTCCAACACGTATGTTTGGTTTTCAAAATATAAGTGTCTCTCATTGTCTAAACTTTTAGTCGGCGCCTTGCTGGGTAAAAGCTTAGCCATTTCTGAATGCAACTATTGGTATACTTACCAAAATTATTCCCAAAGGTATAATTGCTTTATCCCTAGCCTTCTTGGAAGCATTTGGTCGCTCTTTAGGAATTCTACAATTTCGAAAACCAAAATATCGAAACCGATTCATATTATTGGCATTCTTCAAATTACTTGTTTAAAAACAAATTCCTTTGAACAGATACACAATACATCTGTTACTCTTTGCCTTACCAGACCATCACCCTTCCCCATAGTAGGCATATGCATGCTTGAGAGGGAATACACTAAAGCAGCGTTCTCGAACAGCCCAAGTTCCAGCTGCGTTTCCCGTTAGCTTTGCCCAGGTCCCTACCCACTTTAGGTATCGGAGAGCGGATTTGCAGTGGCAGCCGCCTTTGAGTACATTTAAAGTTAAAATTATAACTTCTTTTGGACTCTCGTCCTATTTCTCCATCCTTTTTCTCCAGTCCGAAAGCCACTTCCTTTTCTTTATCATCTTCCCATGGGGGTTAGGTTATTCCCAAGCTAATAATCTACCCAAAATTTGGTCCCAGAATCCCGGGAGAGTCCATTTATCACATTTTCTATTTTGTCAAGGGTTATTTGACAATATTTTGCAAATCATTAATATCTTCTTCGAATTTTTCAGCTATATCTACATCGTGCAAAGCCTGTGAAGTGGAAAGAGACCGCTCCTGTCTCCTTTGGTGTGTCCATTTCTTTCAACTTATTTGCTGCTGCCAGCCTGACAGCATTTCCAAGATTCCACAGTTTCGTAAGTTATACTTTAATTTACCTATTTTGTCATGACTCCTACTGAAAAGGATAAGGATGAAAAACTTACTTCTAAACGAGCATCCTATAAAGGGCAAATTACCCGATGCAGAAAATACATCAAAGAGCTAGATCCCTCAGAAGCTCAATTAGATTTGTTAAAATATCGTGTAAAGGATTTTGAACGCTCATATGAAAATTATTGTAACATCCAAACTGAAATAGAAACTTGTATGCTCAATCAAACCGAAGATCGAGTCGAAGTAGAAAACCAATATTACGAAGGTATAGGTTCTGCTTTTAAAATAATACGCCAACTCGAAGAAGAACAGAAAAAAGACGGTTCTGTTCTTGGTTCCCTTCACGAACAACAAACCTCTTCTCGCGATGGTACTCACAAGCCCAAACCAATTCTACCTAAGATTGATTTACCCCACTTCTCTGGAGACGAATCTACTTGGGATTCTTTCTATGAATTATTTGGTTCTCTTGTTCATGACAATGAAGACATTCAAGTCATCTACAAGTTTCATTATTTGAGATCTATCCTCCGAGGTGAAGCTCTGCAGTTAGTTGAAGCACTCCCTTTAAGTGCCGAAAATTACCCCATTGCCTTTAACTTATTGAAAGAAAGATACGGAAATTTACGGTTACGTATTCAACGCCATATGAAGGCTCTATTCAACCTACCCGCGTCACAGCACAATGACGTCACTAGTTTGCGTACTCTCATTGATACTACACAACTTCACGTTAAAGCTCTGTCCCAATTGGATCAACCCACTGAACACTGGGACACTTTCTTAATACATTTAGTGGTTTCTAAAGTCGATGTTGCTACCCTCAAAGCTTGGGAGATTGAACTTTCCAGAGAAGACGATTACTCTTACGAGCATTTAGTCACCTTCATAAATGCTAGATGCCAACTCTTAACTGCTTTAGCTAATCAAAGTGAACCCTCATCCCCGAGTTCTAAATTTGAATTAATGTCTCTTAAACCTAAAAGCGAACGCATAGCGGCTAGTACCCAAAAACCTGGGTCCAGCTCATCTAAACTCAAGTCAAACACCACTGGTTACCCAACTAGGTCTAGTGAACGCCGTATTGCTAGTTCTCTCGTTTTAAACACCCAAAGCGAACCCCGCAAGAGTTTAAATGAGCCATTAAAGTGCATACTTTGTAGAGATTCCCACGCCTTATATCTATGTAAATCTTTTAAAGAACTGTCAGTCGACGACAGAAGAAAATTAGTTTCCCAGAATAAACATTGCTTCAACTGCCTAGCACCCACGCATTCTGCTTCAAATTGCAAGTCCACCAGACTTTGCTTCCATTGTGAAAAAGCTCATCACACTTTACTACATCGTCATGATCAAGCATCTACTTCTCAGAAAAGTGACAATGCTAACTGTTCCAATGCTTCGTCTTACATCCAAAATGCCAAGTCCATACGTAGTGCCCAAGTACTATTGTCTACTGTCCAAATCGAAGTTCAGGATAACTTTGGCAACTGGGTCCGTGCACGCGGTCTTCTTGATTCAGCGGCAACTCATGATTTTGTGTCTAATTCTTTGATTAGAAAACTAGGCCTACCTGTAAACCCCACTTTTATTAACGTATCGGGCATTAACAGCTCAAAATCGCAAGCTTTACAGTTCTCAAAGCTAACCATAAGAGACTTTTGTCACAGAAACAACTTTTTCAAACTGAATTGTCTCATTCTCAATAGCATAGGAGAAGTTACTCCAAGTCACTCTGTGGATATTTCAGGGTTAAACATTCCCTCGCATTTAAGGCTAGCCGATCCTCTGTTCAATGTACAAAACCCCATTGACATACTCTTTAGTGCCAATGTTTTCTGGAATTGCCTTCGTAAACAGGTTCGCAAGTTATCGTCAAACGTGGTTGCCAGAGACACTAATTTTGGATGGATCGTCACCGGTCAACTTCCCCATTATTCTCCCCAACCCGCATCGCAATGTTATTTCTCTAATACTGACTTGGAAAAGTTCTGGAGGCTCGAAAGCGTTGACTCTCCTAACGTGACCTCTTCAGAAAACGAATTCTGTGAGCAACTTTTTCTGAACACCACCACTCGTTCTTCTGATGGTCGGTTTATTGTTCAGATGCCAAGATTACATAATCCCCCTAAACTTAATAACTCTCAACCCAAAGCTCGAAAAGCTCTCTTTGCTATCGAGAGCAAATTCAAGATAGAACCTCTCGTTAAACAACAGTACACTGACTTCATGGATGAGTATGAAAGCTTAGATCATATGGAAGTTGTTAACAAATCTGATGACGAATTGCACCCCCCAATTGAAACGGTTTTCTTAAATCATCATCCCGTGTGGAAAAACCCTCTTGTAAAGGATAAAATCCGAGTTGTTTTCAATGGTTCATCACCTGACGTTATTGGCAACAGTCTTAACGATACTCTTTACTCTGGTCCTGCTATTCGGTCAGATCTATCTGCTATACTCTTAAACTTTCGATTATTTCCCATAGCTCTTATAGCGGATATAAAAGAGATGTACCGTCAAGTTTAATTCAGCCTGAACAACGAGATCTCCAAAGAATCTTGTGGCGCGACGAAATCAGCAAGCCCATTAAGGTATTTCGCTTAAAAACGGTTACTTATGGCTTAAAACCTTCCGCTTTCCTTGCTATCCGATCCCTACACTTGTTAGCTTCTCAAGATGGTTATTTATTTGATTCTAAAGCTTCCGAAGCACTAACTACATCATTCTATGTTGACGATTATTTGCAGTCCTCTCCCACTCTGGAGGAGGCTTCTTTCGTGTCATTAGAACTTCAGGCATTGCTAAAGAATGGAGGTTTCCCACTTCATAAGTGGAATTCCAACTCCCATGAGTTTCTCGCCCGGTTTCCTATTGAAGACGTAGATCCCTCCTCCGTCGAAATTTGTGGAAACTCCGAATCCTTAAAAACTCTTGGAGTCCATTGGTGCACTAGCACTGACACTCTCATCTATCAAGTTTCGCTCGCAGAAGAGCTCCCTAACACAAAAAGACAATTTCTCTCTGAAATTGCAAAAATTTTGATCCGCTTCAATTCCTTGCCCCAGTTATCGTTATAGCCAAACTTTTCATGCAAGAGCTATGGTCGCTCAAATGTGAATGGGACGACACTGTTCCCCTTTCTTTTCTTAACAGATGGCTCTCTTTTAGCAGCAATTTGCTTGATCTTTCCCTTATTGAAATTCCCAGGAATTTAATTAACACTCATCCTAATGCATCTTTTTTCCTTCATGTGTTCGCGGACAGTTCCGAAAAAGCTTACGGTTGCTGTGCATATTTGGTTTATCGCGGTTCCTTAAATGGATCTTCAGTTTCCAACCTTGTTTGTGCCAAATCGAAGGTGGCTCCTCTTAAAATATCACTTTGCCTAGGCTTGAATTGTGTGCTGCACTCATGGCCGCAGAACTTGTTAAGAAATTACGGGAAGTCTTAAAAGTCAAATTCTCGCAAATATATATCTGGAGCGATTCCATGATCACCCTTTCATGGATCGCCAAAAACCCCTCTCATTGGCAAACTTTTGTTGCAAACAGGGTTTCCAAAATTCAAACTCTTTCTTCGGGATGTCAATGGAGGCATGTGCCCAGCGCTGACAACCCTGCCAACATTATTTCTCGTGGATGTTTACCCTCTCAATTGACAGCTTCCCAGTTGTACTGGCATGGGCCCTCGTGGTTAATCGAAGACTCTTCTTGTTGGCCTTCTAAACCTCCAGTTACAAACTCCAACTTGCCTGACGCTAAAGTATCTATATCCACTGCTTCGTGTCTTGTTTCCAACGTTTCTCATTCCTTGTTGTCCCGCTATTCTTCCTTTCACAAATTAATTCGAATTGTTGCCTATCTTCTCAGAAGGAAATATCTTGTGGTCGACCAACCTCTTCTCCCCAAACCACACCTTACCAATCATGAATTGAATCTCGCTACCATTAAGATTTTGCAACTAACACAGCAAGAAGCCTTTTCTTCTGAATTGTTTTTACTTTCTTCTAAAAGGTATCTTCCCAAATCCAGTCGTCTTCGTGCCTTAGCCCCGTTCCTTGATGACAATGGGTTACTCAGGGTGGGTGGTAGGCTCTCGCAATCTTTGCTTTCTGAGGACAAAAAGCATCCTGTTATTTTGCCTTCTAAACATCACGTAACTTCCTTAATTATACGTGACTTTCATTATCGCAATCTGCATGTTGGTACACGCACACTGCTTTGCCTCTTAAGGGAAAAGTACTGGATTATAAATGGAATTCACGAAGTTTCCTCTGTAATTCACAAGTGCATTCCTTGCTTCAAAGCGAAACCTAAAGTCAAATCTCAATTAATGAGCGATCTGCCCTCCTTTCGCTCTTCTCCTACACGTCCATTTGCTCTAACTGGTGTGGACTATATGGGTCCGTTCCAATATCAACGCAATTCCCCTGAAGCTAAACGCAAATTGTTTGGTAAGCTCTATGTTTCTCTCTTTGTTTGCATGGTTACTGGCGCGATCCATTTGGAACTAGTAACGAATGCCTCTACTTCTTACTTTTTATCAGCTGTCTCTCGCTTCGCTGCTAGGCGTGGTATTCCTTCGGAGATGTTCTCTGATAACGCTTACACTTTTCAAGGCGCAGCTTCTTTGTGGAAGAAAGCTCTCACATCTTCTCCTGCCATGGAACAGATTTCTAATTTTTCCTACTCAAAGGGTTTCAAATGACGTTTTATACCTCCCTACGCTCCTCATCACGGTGGTAGGTGGGAATCCTGCGTAAAGCTCACTAAACGTCACTTAAGAAAGGTTTTAGGTAATCGCATTTTGACTTATGAAGAATTTAACTCGCTGTCTGTTCTGATTGAAGGTGATGTTAATTCTCGCCCTTTAACTCCGCTTTCCAATGACGCTGATGACCTGCTTCCACTTACACCAGGTCACTTCCTTATAGGCACTTCTCTTTCTGCCCCTCCTCCCCTTCCGAACTCTTACAGGGATTCTAATTTACCTATTGTTTGGCGTAAACTTGAAGCCCTCCGCAATTCTTTCTGGAAGAGGTGGAACTTGGAATACTTAACTTCCTTGCAACGGAGACAGAAGTGGTTTCTTTCCAATCCCGACATCAAAGTGGGGGACTTGGTCCTGGTTAGGGATGTTTCTCCTCCCCTGGTCTGGATTTCTGGTAGAGTGACCGAGTGTTATCCTGGAAGGGATGGGAGAGTTAGGGTAGCCAGGATCTTGACCACTAACGGTCAAATCATAAGACTACTGTCTTTAATTGCTCCTTTACCTTTATCTTTTAATTGTTTGTCTTGTTCTCTGTTGGTGTTTGTCCCTCCCAGCTTGGGGTATTCTTTGGAATACACGGTAAGATAGAGAAAGCTTTTGCTTCTCTTTGCTATAGTTTATTCCTTCCTTTTTCTCAAGCACCAACAGTGATCTACTGATTTCTCCTTGTTGGTCATGTCTCTTATGTTACCTGTGAGTCTGTTCTAGAGATATATCTTCCATGACCCACCTAGCGTCATCTAGCAGCGAATCTCTGAAGTTCCTCAATTCTTCCCTGTTCAAGAGGACTTCTTAATCAATCTGGCCACCAGATCTCGTCGCCATCGCTAGCTATCATCTCCGTGATCAAGAGAACTTCGTCTACTTTTTCACCCTCCAGGCTGCTCTAGTGTTGTCTGCTATCAACTCTTTGAAGATTATTTCATTAAGAGAAATTAACGTTTCAATGTTGGTTATTCTTATATGTATTCCTTTTGTCTCCTACCCCCACTCTTTTCCCTTCCCTGGTCCCTCCGTGCTTCGCTGAGCGTGTCTCACTTGTACGTCGGAAGTCGACCTAGTCAGTTAGAGCTCCACTCAAGCTCGCCTCCTCAACTCGAGAGGCAAACTTTTAAATTCTACGCCATGTTAGAATTTTAGTATCAACCGTCAAAGGGAACATCACCTTCGCCATGAAGCAAAGCTAAGTACTACTTCTACGTTCTTCAACTTATTTTAATGGATTTTAAATAGCTACATGCTTTTTAATGATCATTTTATAGGCAGTGTGAGATTACTATATTTGGGGCAATAATCATACTTCGCGGGATTTTCTTGTTGGGCTTTTGTCTATCTAAGCCAGTCTTAACAGGAAGCAGCATTTCTTATGCTTATTAAATGAGAGATTTTCTCACAACGTGGGATACCATTAAATTACCCACTGTCTATAAAATACTTAGCTCGTCCCAACGCTGGACTAACTTTTGCCCTATTCTTCAGTCATGATTGCTCTGGAACCTTCCAGAATCTGCACTCTATCTACCAGTTATACTGTCATGTATTTTACACTCACATGTGGGAATACTTTTTCAAATTAAGGAATCTTCCTTATGGACTACTAATCAATAGCTAAATTTTCTTCCTCCGTGGGGATTTTCTCTGGCGCATTCAACTATAATCTACAACTTTCTCAAACAATAGACTCTGGCAAATCTAGTGTAACTAGTTATTTTCCATCATTGCAATAACTTTCTTTGTCATAAACTTTTTGTGCCACTACAGTGAACTTTTCATCTATTTCAACAGACTATAGTGAAAACAGTGCTTGTTCAACCTTTCATCCGCGTCGCATTCGTCCGAATACAATAAATACGGCCATGACCACTTTTCCTCCATCCTATTTGATCTTTCCCAAACCCCTTACTGAAATGAAAATCCACAGCCTGCTTCCAGTCTCCGACCGGGTCAGGAATGGAATGGAATGAATGAAGCCCCCATCTAGCGGCGAGGATGTGAACTGTGCCGGCTGCCGAGGCCTGACGCACTCCTCTGGGGCAATGATTAAATGAATGACAGATGAAATGAAATGATAGTGGAGAAAGTTGCTGGAATGAAATTTTGACAGGGAAAATCGGAGTATCCGGAGAAAAACCTGTCTGCCTCCGTTTTGTCCAGCACAGATCTCACATGGAATGACCGGGATTTGAACCACGGACTCAGCGGTGAGAGGCTGGCGTGCTGCCGCCTAAGCCACGGAGGCTTCTCCAAACCCCTTACTAACACACCAAAATAATAAAATTGTTACTTTAGGTATTTTTTCAATGAGGTGTCACTCTCAATTAGTGCCCTCCCTTTTCTTGCTCTATGTACCACGAATTAATGTCTGTAAAACTTCGTGTCTAGTACACGCCTTAAATTATATTGTTTCTCCCTTCTAATTTGGGAATACAATTCTTTCAAATCATAAGTGAGTTATCTCTAGGTTTCACGGAAGGGAAACTTGCAACATTTGTCTCGTGATCCCTACTTGAACATAGAAGTTCTAGAAACTTCCTTTCGATTGTTCTCTTCAGGTTTCTCAATAAGTGACCTGCCCTATTTGCATAATCCAACCAAGTAATTCAGCATGAATATAAGAAGTTATAGAAACTTCTATTTTATTCTTCCTACTTTTTGTTGTTGTTACTTCCGAAGTTGTTACTCTTTCTCAGATATTTACCTAGAAATTTTTAAAGTACACACATTGTACTTGGTTTATTGTCTAACTTTAATTACGTCAGTTATCTTTAAATTTTCCTTTTATCTATCTTCGTCATTTCAAAATCTTACGAAGATTTTAAAACATATAAAAGGTTTGAAACCAAAAGAATTGTTAATTGCCTGGCGCAAGCTTTAGATGTTTTCTGAGGTCTGTGACCCCATTTGTTACAAAATCAAAATTATACGTTTGATACAAAAACTACTACCCAACATTGTTAAATAAATTAAATATTTGTTTTTGGATTTATCTTTTCTCTAACATAACAGTTAGGCAAGATCCTGTCTTCCTTGATTCTTCCCACTTAATGCAAATCAATCTATTGATAGGGTTTTCACCACTTGTTGCATTTGAGCAAAAACTCTTAGTTGGTAACAGCAAAGTCTCTCTTAGCTTTAATAGCTAATTATAACTGGCCAGTAAGGCAAGCATAGCTCGCTACGCCAGCTTCCTGCTTGTGGAGATTCTCTCCAACACTTATGGTTGGTTTTACAAAATATAAGTGTTTCTCATTGTCTAAACGTTTAGTCCGCGCCTTGCTGGGTAAAACTTAGCCATTTCTGAATGCAACTATTGGTATACTTACCAAAATTATTCCCAAAGGTATAATTGCTTTATCCCTATCCTTCTTGGAAGCATTTGGTCGCTCTTTAGCAATTCTACAATTTCGAAAACCAAAATATCGAAACCGATTCAAATTATTGGCATTCTTCAAATTACTTGTTTAAAAACAAATTCCTTTGAACAGATACACAATAAATCTGTTACTCTTTGCCTTGCAAGACCATCACCCTTCCCCATAGTAGGCATATGTATGCTTGAGAGGGAATACACTAAAGCAGCGTTCTCGAGAACAGCCCAAGTTCCAGCTGCGTTTCCCGTTAGCTTTGCCCATGTCCCTACCCACTTTAGGTATCGGAGAGCGGATTTGCAGTGGCAGCCGCCTTTGAGTACATTTAAAGTTAAAATTATAACTTCTTTTGGACTCACGTCTTATTTCTCCATCCTTTTTCTCCAGTCCGAAAGCCACTTCCTTTTCTTTATCATCTTCCCATGGGGGTTAGGTTATTCCCAAGCTAATAATCTACCCACCTCTTTCTCAATCCTCACCAGAATAATAAATACACACGCTATTACAGATGCCGCAATAAACAGGCTATCAGATATATTATACATACACCCCAGTGCACGGGGTAAAATGATCACGATGTCCCAGCCCCTCAAATATACATAATAATGCTATTGGTTTTACGTCCTTTTTAGCGACTCTGGTTTTTAGAGACGCCATGGTGCCGAAAGTTTGCCCCGAAGGGGATCTTTAACGTGCCAGTAAATCAACTGCCAAGGCTCCCTCGCATTTGCATACCCTCAAATGCCAGCTGACTGCGCCTGGATTCGAACCTGCAACCATGGGCACAGCAAGCGAGAACGTTACCGCTGAGCCACGCAGCCAGCCCCAAATGAAACATCAACAACCTCAACAACAACAACAACAACAACATTGATACATTTTTCTGAACGCTTCATGGACTGACAAATGAAGGCTTTAAGCCCATTTCAGGGACGACCGACGGTGGAACTCGAATGCCACTCGTCTTACGAATCCAAAGATAGCCTGGCTTGCACCCTGACGCACGTAACCCCCCCCCCCCTCTACCATTCGGTATATGAGAAGAGGATATACTAATTGATATTTTAAACTCTAGTTGGTTAGTGAAGCGTTTAAGGGCGAAACAGTGAGGTCACCCACCCTATTTGAAACTCTAATGATCACTGTTGTATGTAATGCTCTCTGGGTTCTCAGTTGATTTAAATACAATATCTACCGCCATGATACACAGGCAGCATTATCGATAACTTAATATCAATATTTATATTGTGGTGAATGTTATAGCCTATGCATTCCCAAACACATATTGAAATGGGTGAAAATCCACAGCCAGCTTCCAGTCTCCGTTCGGGTCAGGAATGGAATGAATGAAGCCCCCATCTAACGGCGAGGATATGAACTGTGCTGGCTGCCGAAACCTGACGCACTCCTCTGGGGCAATGATTAAATGAATGACAGATGAAATGAAATGATAGTGGAGAGTGTGGATGGAAGGAAATTTTGTCAGGGAAAACCGGAGTACCCGGAGAAAAACCTGTCTGCCTCCGTTTTGTCCAGCACAGATCTCACATGGAGTGACCGGGATTTGAACCACGTACCCAGCGGTGAGAGGCCGGCGTGCTGCCGCCTAAGCCACGGAGGCATATTGAAATGGGTAACGAAAGCAATTATAATTTTTATACACAGGCAGAATTGAAACATTTTCTATAACTGGGATATTATAATTGCAAAAAGAGATAACTTCAGACACATCATCAGTTACTGCTTCGGTGAAGTAGAAAACTAGAAGACGCTGGTTTTAAGGGGAAAACATCTAGTTTATCTGCCCCTAATAAATAGAAATAATAGAAAGGCTCAAGATTCCAGCAAAAAAGCAGCCGGAAAACAATCCACCAAAAACACCAGAAGTGGCAGACAACAGCTAAAGCACAAGCACCGTGGTCCACAGGTGTCACAGACGGCAGAATATATATATATATAGACAAGTTGTACCCGGCACGCGTTGCATTGCCAATCAAAGAAAGTGTTGACGTTGTAATTTTGTTTGGATACACAATATTTTTTTTCAATTTCCGTTAACTGCCTCTAAACTATCGTGAAATGGATTTACTAATCTAAAAACATTCGTGGGAGCGTGCACAACAACTCAACAAAGTTTCATCGCAATCGATGAATGGTATATAAACTTATACGGGATTTTGTTGAAACGCTTCGCGCGTCGTCGCTCATTCGTTGAATCTATTCGTGCACTACCTGTTGTAAAATGGATTTACTAAGCGAAAAGCCTTCCCTGGCGTGTACACAACAACTCTTCCAAGTTTCATCGCTATCGGTAGAATGGTATTTTAACGCATTCGGGACTTAGTTGTAACCTTTCGCGCGTCGTTGCTCATTTGTTGAATCTACTCGTGCGCTACCTATTGTAAAATGGATTTACTAAGCCAGAAACTTTCCTTGGAGTGTACTCAACATCTCACCCAAGTTTCATTGCAATCGGATGAATGGTATATGAACGCATACAGGACTTTGTTGAAACGCTCTAACGTGCAGAGACAAACAGAAGAATTCGACATCACCGCCACCTATGGTACAAATCATAACTTTCCGCCACGGGCAGAATGTAAGGTATGTCGACAGTTGCAAAAGTTGCAACCAGTGGCTCTAACGTGCAGAGACAAACAGTCCAAAGACTTCAGCTTGAACTAAGGCTAGCGGTTTCTACGACGATTGTATTTGACTGCGTATTGTAGCTCTAAAATTGTGTCTAAATTATGGTTCTAAACTTGTGTTAATTCCACGTCACATACACACGTGTAGGAGAATTATATGTATAAAGGTAATAGATAAAAAAGAATTAAACTATTTTTATTGTTGTTGAGGTTCTGGTAAATACTGCGATTCCCTCGTGTCCAGGTGTATTTTATGGTGTAGTCGATGACGTCACGGATGACGTACGGACGTAGGTGGCAGTTTGTTTGATGTAGTATCTCAAATTTTCGCTATGTAACTCTGCTATGTAAATGTTGGTAGAGATTTGAAACAGTGTGAGTTCACATGCAGATGAAGTCACACGTGTTCCAGTCCAATGGTGTACAAGGTTTTCTGGTGAATTACATATGTTAATAAATTACTTTTAGTTGTTCAATTTAATTGAAAAGTTGCACAAGAGTATTCTACATTTTGGCGAGACTGAACAAGTGGTCGCTACTGGGTTAGACCACTGTCTGGACGAAACCATTGGCGCTACTAGGTTAAATCCTTGTCTGGACGAAACCATTAGTCTCTACTAGGTTAGATCTCTGCCTAGACGAAGCCATTCGAAGCTATTAGGTTAGATCACTGTCTAGACAAAACCACTAGTCTCTACTAGATTAGATCACTGTCGAGATGAAACTATTAGAAGCTATTAGGTTAGATAGGTAGACCTTTGGCATCACTAGGTTAGACCACTGCCTAGACGAAACCATTAATCTCTACTAGGTTAGATTACTGTCTAGACGAAACCATTCGAAGCTATTAGGTAGACCATTGGCGTCACTAGGTTAGACCACTATGTAGACAAAACCACTAGTCTCGACTAGGTTAGATCACTGTCTAGACAAAACCATTCGAAGCTATTAGGTAGACCATTGGAGTCACTAGGTCAGACCACTGTCTAGACGAAACCACTAGTCTCTACTAGGATAGATCACTGTCTAGACGAAACCATTCGAAGCTATTAGGTAGACCATTGGAGTCACTAGGTTAGACCACTGTCTAGACGAAACCACTAGTCTCTACTAGGTTAGATCACTGTCTAGACGAAACCATTCGAAGCTATTAGGTAGACCATTGGCGTCACTAGGTTAGACCACTGTCTAGACGAAACCATTAGTCTCTACTCGGTTAGATTACTGTCTAGATGAAACCATTCGAAGCTATTAGGTAGACCATTGGAGTCACTAGGTTAGACCACAGTCTAGACGAATCCACTAGTCTCTACTAGGTTAGACCACTGTCTGTTCGCTACAAGGTTAGTAACATTGGTCCCTGCTAGGTTGGACCACTGTCTGGAGGGAACTATAAGAAGGAAGGGAGGAAGGAAGGATGGAAGGAAGGGTGTAGTTTACGTGACCGTCAATCGTAGTTTCATATGCCACGAGTCCTCCTTATTACGTGGAATTTGGCCACTGGACGTTTCATTTCACTTCGATAATTCCACATGCATTAACCGAGAGAGAGAAATACAGACACATACTAAGTGTGGAGAATGAGTGAAAAGGAGCACAGGGAAACACACAGTTTGGTAACATAACACCATCTTATTTCAACTCCAAAGAACTTATGTACAGATAGGAACACTCTACACTATATACACAAAGTTCAACACACACTAAGATATGTCAATCTTCCACATTCTCCCCACCCTGGTCGATCTCTAGAGGTATGACCAGCTGAATTGGACGCGTTATCCGGTTCCTGTCTTTGTTCGAAGGATGACGGTCCTGAGTTTTCCGTCTTGTCCCCACCATCCTCCCCACCAAGCCGCCCGTGGTGCGATGAATTTCCAGCGGATGCCATTTTTAGCCTATTTTCAATTTTGAAAAAATTGGCTTATGAGATCACCTTTTGTCCGTGTGTGTGTGCGTGTGTGTGTGTGTGTGTGTGTGAGGTGTGTGTGTGTGTCCCCGTAATAAAATCTAAACGGCTGGAGCGATTTCAGTGAAACTCGGTAAGTTCATAGCACTATTCCCGGCGACCTAGACCGTGCCCTTCAAATCTTGTTACGTCTCACCAATCCAACATGGCGGCTGTGCGAAATATTTCACTAGGATTCAATATCTCTGAAACTATTACCGATATCACCCTGAAATTGTGTACGGTGATAAAGGGCACTACTAGAAGTTCACCTATGAGACTTTCAAAAACCTGTTGACTACAAAACCAACATGGCGGCAAAGCGAATTTGAGACTTTTAAATAGACTCTTCTCGCGATTTAAATATCCAAACGTAATGAAACTTGGTACAGCAAATATTTATACACATTGCAATGCACTGGAGTCTAACTTAGTTCAATTGTTTACATAACCTCAAAATGGCGGCTGTGCGAAATATTTCACTGACATTCTATATATCCGAAACTATTACAGATATCACCCTGCAATTTTGTACGGTGATAAAGGGTACTGATACAGGTTTACCTATGTATATTTCATAAACCTGTCAAGTACAAATCGAACATGGCGACCAAGCGAATTTGAAATATTTTAATAGACTTTTCTCGTGAGTTTACTCTCTGAGCGCAGTGAAATGTGGCACAGTAAATGATATTGTAGATTGTAATGCACTGCCATCTAATTTAATTCAATTGTTTACATAACCTCAAGATGGCGGCTGTGCGAAATTTTAAAATTATGTTTTATTTCTTGTGTCGGAATCATGCGATCGAAGTGAAAGTTTGAATAATGAACCTAGGCAATAATTGTCCTTGAATGGTACATAACTCTATGGCCTATACATGTAACAAACCTAATTGGCGATGTTCCGAAATATTTAGACGGTTCTCAATATCAATGAATCTTTTACAGCAACCAAACTGATTTTTTTATGTTCATAGAGACTATGAACATATGTTCACCTATAGGACTTTCAGTAACCTGGTGAGCACAAATCCAACATGGCGGTGACGCGATGTATAAATATTTAAATGGACGTTTCTCGCGAATTAACTATCCGAGTGCCATGAAACGTTGCACGTTAAATGCTTATACAAATGTTGATCCACTGGCATCTAATTTATTTCAATTGTTTGCATAATCACAAGATGGCTGCTGTGCGTAATTTTAAAATCTCGTTTTGACTTCTAGTGTTCTAATCATGCGATTGAAGTTTGAATACCACACGTACACAATAATCTTACTGTAATAGTACAAAAATAAAAATCCAACCTGGCGACCATCTGAAATATTTAGACGGTTCTCAATATCTACGAATCTGTTACAGCAATTAAACTGAAATTTTGTATGTTGATAGAGGCAATTAACATGAGCAGGATATATGAAAATAGGCTGTATAGTTCTTCACGGAACTACTTGTTGGAAAGGTATCTTGATGCTTCGTGGTCGTAGAAGAACACAGAAAGCTCTCTAAGTTCTCTATAAGCTGCGTGAAAAGTAGTGGCACTGTCGGAATGTGTGGTATGAGGTAGTCCTCGGCAGCTGACGAATCTTTGGAAGGCCATCAGAAACTTATTCACTGTCATATCCGACGATAGCTCCAAGTGGACAGCTCTGGTAGTAGCACATGCAAGCAAAAGGATGTAACTTTTGCGAACGGTGTTATCGTGGCGGACGTATAATGGGCCCGCAAAATCGAGTCCTGTTACAGTGAACGGTGTGGAGTATCGCACACGATCGGTCGGTAATGGAGCTTCGTTCTCCTGTCCAGGAGGGTTTCGTGATAACTTGCAAGGCAGACACGAATTCAATAACTTCCTAATGCGTTGCCTAGCTCGTAAAATCCAAAATTGGCTTCGCAGTTCGGAGAGCACAATCCGTGATCCCAAGTGGAGCAGTCTGATATGGGTATGGTGGATTAGAAGACAAGTAAAGGGATGTCCGCCGTCTAAAAGTATTTGGTGTTTTTCGTCATACGACATATTTGTGAAGTGGAGGCGGCCACCAAGGCGGATCAATGTGTCTTGCAGGAACGGTTGAAAAGAGTCGATCTTCGATGTTTTGGGGATGGGCGTGTTGGGCAACAAAGCTTCGGATTCTGTGCCAAAGGTCTCTCGTTGTACAGAAGCTATCAAATATCGCTGACTTGCTTCGAGTTCCAACACTGTCAAGTCACCAGTTTGCTTATCCGCTGACCGAAGGTTCTTAATGAACCGGAGGATCCAAGCTGTAGTCCGAAGTAATTTGTTGTAGGTGCTGAATCTTGCGAAGTCACAGAGTGCTTCATGTGTGGTAACAACAAGGGCTTGACAGGGTTTTTTCTTAGCATCTGGAAGTGTTAGATGTTCGGTGCTGTATTTGGGAGGCCAACTTCTTGGAGGATCCCACAACCAGGCCGGCCCGTGCCACCAAATATCTGCTGATTTTATATCTGGTGCATGTAGTCCTCGTGATAAAAGATCTGCAGGGTTATCCGCTTCTGGACAATTAAACCATTGCGATGGTGAAGTGCAGCTGGTGATTTCTGTAACACGATTGCAGATGAAAGTTTTCCAGCGGTTCGGGTCGTTTTGTATCCAGCCTAGAGTGATAGCTGAATCTGTCCACAGCGTTGCTTTCCTGATGTCACAGGATGTAGCACGGCAGAAATAACGAAGAAGTCTTGGTGCCCACGAGTGCAGCGAGTAATTCCAAACGTGGTAGCGTGACCTTCTTTATAGGGGCCAGTCTAGATTTACTACATACTAACTGAACGGTAGTGGTATCGTGAGCGTGAGATCGAAGGTATACAGCAGCACCATATGCCCGTTCGGAAGCGTCACAGAATACGCGTAGAGAATAGTTGTCCAAATCTTTGTTGAGAGCAACTATCCATCGTGGGGTGTGAATGTCCGACACGTATTGAAGATTTGAACACCAAACTAACCACTCGTGCCCAATATCAGAAGGTAAAGTCTCGTGCCAAGATATACCTCTAGTCAATGTTTCTTGAAACAACATCTTTCCATTCATAATGTTGAATTTTGGGCTTATGCCGTGTTTATTATATTAAAACCCGACGCGTTTCGAAAGAAACCATGCCTTTCTTCGTCAGGAATAATCTGGAATACGACAATGATTGAGGATTATCGTATTCCAGTTTATTCCTGACGAAGAAAGGCATGGTTTCTTTCGAAACGCGTCGAGTTTTAATGTAATAAACATGGCATAAGCCCAAAATTCAACATTATGAATAGTAACACGGGCCGTGAAAGTCTAAATGACAACATCCTTCCAATTATTGTCACCGGAGAGAACAGTCCGAGAGGATCGTATAGTCGTGATGTTATCTGAAGATCGCGGCGTTTTGTGGCAGGGTCATCTGGAGACATCTTGTAGTCATCGATAGCTGAAAGATGCAGTGTTCCATGGTCCGTGTTCCAGTTAATTCCCAAGATCTGTGTCACCTCTTGAACGGGTAGATTTTGATGTTGCCACTCGTTTTGCAGTGTGATTGAATGAGTGGCCCACTTCGGCATAGGCATGTTGATAATACCCATCAAATTCGTGAGCTGAGAGTATATTGTTTGGAGTTCCTCTTTGTCGTTAGTAGATGCTGCAAAATCGTCCATGTACAGTTGCTAGTCCACGAGGCTAGCAGCAACTGCATAGTCATCAATGTGCCCCGTAGCCAATTCTCGCAGGGTAGCTGACAATAGGAAAGGGCTACTGGTTAGTCCGAAATGTAGTCGGGTGAAGCGGTAGGTGACCACTTCGTCGGTGACGTGGTGTTGGCCGTTTTCGTCCTTGATTACTCGAAACCAAAAGAACCGTGTTAGATCCCTGTCGATGGAGTCAAGTGAGAGCTGCAGAAAGGCTTGCTTTATATCTCTAAGAATAGCGTATTGGTACAATCTAAACCGAAGCATGATACTCATTACGTCGGGGAAAAGATTAGGTCCGATGTCTAGGACGTCATTCAGCGATAGAGATCCATTTTCATGAGACGAAGCGTCGAATACAACGCGCCACTTAGTTACGTTCTGTTTCGTCTTCTTGACCGCATGATGTGGTAGATAGTACACAGAGCTTGCTCGGTTGTCTGGGTTCAAACTCTCTACTTGGCCTTGGATGATGTAGTCAAGCATTCTTTCGTTGTACATGGCGTTACAGTCTTTATTTCGTTGCAGTTTCTTCATCAAGGCTTGGAATCGTCTCTCAGCGTTAGTGCGGTTATCCGATGCAAATTCCTGGTTTTTCTTTGGCAAAGAAACATCTCTCCATCCATCTTGAATGCAGTGAGATTCATGAAAGTTTTTGAGGATATCGAGATCCTTGGAGCTCATCGTGTGGGATCTTGATTCTTCTTCCTTGATTCCAATAGCTTCCAGGTTCCAGAAGTTACGGGCTTGGTGCTCGAGAAGTGAAGGGTCATCCTGAAGTGTTACTTTGTTAACGGTTAGCTGGTTGACGGTGACTCCGGATCTATTGCCACTGAGTACCCATCCGAAAAGTGAAGGAATGAGTACCAAAGACGGAGTTACGCGAACACGTTGCGTGTCCTTTATAAACTTCCAGTAGTGATCTCCTCCAACTAGAAGTTCAATTGGGATATCGTGTAAGTCATCCATAGGGTCAGCTAATATTAACTTGCGTATGGACTTCAGGGAAGAGACGTCTTGTGGCACTGTAGGGTGCATTGAGTAAGTGTTTGCACTTTCGAGTGCGGTGATGCCTATTGACGCGTTGGTCTGGGTGCCCTGTAACTGGAAACTAACCAGACGACGCTTTTGAGGGATAGTTGTGTCAGATTCGAACGCTGCTATAGATACGTCTCGTTCCGTGACAGTAGGAAGCTTCAATATGTCGACAAGAGACTTGCTTATGAATGTAGACTGGCTGCCTCCATCGAAGATGCAACGTGTCGTTTTACATAAGCCAGTTGGTCCAACAATTCGAATAAGCGCAGTTTGTAAGTGAGTATAGTCAGGAGTTTGAGAGTGGATTTTGTTGACCGAAGTGAAGGATACATCATTGCTTGAGCAAATGGAGGAGTGATGGGACTGCTTACATCTTGAACGAGATGCTCTCCCCCGTCTACTGCAATTCTTCGAATTATGTCCTCGATTGAGGCAGAGGAAACAGCGATTATTCATCTTTAACTTCTCAATTTGGTCATGAACAGTTTTCATCTTCCTACAATCTAGCGACCAGTGGCCTCGTTGGTCGCAAAATGTACAGAATGGTTCTGTTTGCTTCTTCGTTCGCTGCAATGGTTTTTAAAACTTAGCGTTTACTTGAAAAGCAGCTGTCGTGGGGACGAGACTGGTTGAAAACACTGGGTCACCTCTGATCTTCTGGGTGACTAGCGCTCCATCGACTTCTTCACCAAGAAATTCCATCAACTTCAGAATGTCGCCTTCTGATATATTATTTCGTTTGGTGTCTATTATCCAGCGTCTACAGATATCGTCAGGCAAGGTTCGGAGTATCTTGGGAGCAAGTACCCGCCCATATGCATTTACATCTTCGCCTAGGGCCTGTAATGCCTGGATACGGCGGTTGCATTCAATGTATGTCGTGTTTAGCGATTCCGGACAAACAGTGTTGATAGGTCGGATATCTTCTAGATCGTCGATATGCGCCTGTATTATCCGATTCCGATTCCGATCTCCGTATTTGGGCCTTAAAATTTTCTTACTATCCTCGTAGGTAGAAGCAGTCACGGCAATTCCGTCAACCAGATGTTTCGGTTCACCCTCGAGATACCCGCATAAAAAGACAAGTTTATTTATTGTCGATAGTGACTTGTCTTTATCAATGGATGCTTCAAACTGTTCCCAAAATCTCATCCAGCTTTCGATATTGCCGGAGAATGGTTCCAGTTTCACTGGCGGTAATTTAACAGAATGGGTGAACGTTGAAATGGGAGTGATGGGACTCTCATTTAAGGTCATGTTTGAGGTAGCAGAAGAAAGTTTAATTTCTGCCCCTCGTGTAGCTTTCTGTAAACCCCGCTTTGCTTTATCTATGTATTCTTCGCAACTTTGAATATCGGTGTTGTATTCTGTGTCTGGAAGAAGATCGTGAATTGAGTCATCTAATTGGATTAGTCTAGTTAATGTTTCCTGAAGTCGGTCTCTCGTGTTCGACTTCTTTTCAATTTGTGTAGTCAGGCTGTAGTGTCCTCTGGAGTTGCCATAATGAGGGGGCAATAAATCTTACGATTAGCTGACAGACAGGTAGCCTCCCGTCTTGGTGTGTAGGAACGTCTTTCAGTGTAGATATTAGTTTCTTTGGCAGAGTGCGTGTTTAGTCAAGACTCCAACGTTGGCTAACAAAATGCGCTAGTGGGGTAGTTGAACGTGACAATTTTATAGTTCGGGAAGTAACTGACAGGTGTGCATGCGCTGTGCAGAGGTGCATGCAGTTCCAATGATTGCAGATAGATCACGCTACTAGTTATGTGTCAGTAACGCACTATACAATTATTGGTATTACTTGAAGTAATTCAAGTAGATCTCATGCAGGTTATAATCATGTGCACTGGAAAATACTCAGATGAAAGATATTTCTGGTGGCGTTGAGCGAGAATTAGTGGTGTCCTTTTCTCGCAGACAAATAGAGATTGCAGGGTGCAAGCTTAATTGTTTACACACGGCCGACTGCATGCGAGCTGCGCTCTATACCGGCCTTGACATTCCCAGTTAGAACCCATGTATAACATGTAATTGGAAAGTTTCTACTCGTTGCCGGTAGAGCACACTCCCCTCCCATTATAGGCGCGATAAGGAAACAGCCGTACAGTACGTGCATCTCACAGTGTTACGTGTAGAACAACAACGTTTTGTTTCAGTTTTAATTATTGTAAGTAGTCGGTGTTAATATACTGAATTCCTACGTTGTTTGGAGTGTTTGCTGATGATATTGTAAAATGCTGGGGTAAATTATAAATCACGGTTTGAACGCCGCTGCTCAAATCCAGCATGTCACACTGTTGTGTGCCCTTTTGCACTTCAAATAGGAAGAAAAGCGGAGGTGTGCTTTCATTTCATGAGTTCCCGTGTGACACAGATAGGTGTGATGAATGGCTTAGGGTGATTTCTCGCGATAAGTTTGTTCCGAACACGAACTCTCCTTCGTCTGTTGTATGTACTGTCATCGCGGCAGGAGATGGCAGTTGAACACGCTGCGACGGGGTGCGGGGGGTCTCGCAGTACGCATGCGCGTTCCACCTATTCCAGATCTAAATATATCGGCTCCCTGCATGCCAATCGTTGCCATCGTAGCACACAACACGCAGCCAGAGAGAGAAGGAATGTGCTGAGTGAGTGAAGCAAGTAATGACTAACTTAATGTTTTTGGAATGCGCGATAAGCAGTGAGCGGGAACACATCTGCTGTTCAAACCCAACTGCCAACTCCTGGCGCGATATCAGTAGTCTTCATTTTAAGGAAGATGATTATTCACATGTAGGCAAGTCCAGAAGGCTAAAGAAAACTGCTGTGCCGTCGGTGTTTGCTAATTATCAAGTCTATAAGTTACCTGTTATAAAGAGACCCCGAAGGAGCATTGTCAAGTTCAAATTACCCTCACCCAAAAAACTGAAGAGTATTGTACATGATGAGGAAACTCCAGCTGTGGAAATTCCCAGTTCGCCCTTGCCTTACACTCAGTCTGTGAATATACGACACTCGAGCACGCAGACTGATGCCTACGACATCAAGGAAATGATGAAAACGATTAATCGGTTGCGAGTGAAAGTAACACGGCTGAACAATTCTCAGCAGAAAAAACAGGAGGAATTAATGGAAACAAAAGTTACACTTAACCAATTCAAAGATGATTTATTTCACAAAGAAATTGAGCACTTGAAGCAAGATGCGACTGAAGGAGAAATTCGAGCGAAGTTCATTTTAGAGCAGCTACTTTTGTACAGTAAACGCAGACCGAGTTGGAGTTTAGATACAATTAGGGAGTGTATTATTTTTCAGTATATCTCACCGGCGGGTTATTCCCATATAAGGAAAAGGGGCTTTCTGAAACTACCCTCAAAGAGAACTCTATGTAGATATTCCGGTTCTAGTGATTGTGCGACAGGTGTTACTACATTGATTAAAGATAGGCTTATATTAGAGAACACTTTCATGAGATCTTTCCTACATAGCTCTGGCCTACGAAATTATGAAATGGTCAAAAGGACAGCACAAGACCGAACAACGTGGAGAAGACTCATTGTTGGGGCAGACCAGTCGCTTGACTGAAAAACATGATGATGATGATATTAGAGGCAAACAAACTGAATACTCCTGAACGTTTCTCATCCCTGGTTGTAGATGAGGCTGCAATAAATCCTAAGATTATTTATGATAGGAAACTCGACTGCTTCTTCGGGTACAAGGACACAATTCCAGCACCGTCTCATCAAAAGGAAAGAGAGGATGAAAATTACAGCCGGGAACAAGTAGCAGCCAATCGAGTGTTGTGTTTTGTGCTAAGAGGTCTTTCGACAAATTATCAGATACCGTGTGCCTTCTTTTTCACGAAGCAGCTGTCAGGACGGGGCTTCATAAACTCGTGCTGGACGTTATTCTCGAGGTTGAACAATGCGGTTTCATAATTATAAGAATTGTCTCTGATAATTACAAAACTAACACCACAATGATGAGGCATTTAGGGGGAGGGAATTTGCAACCAATGGTCAATCACCCATACGACGAGTCTAGGAAGTTATTCCTTAGTTTCGATCAGTGTCACATTCTAAAAAACATTAGAACGCAGTTTCTGGAACGATAGATGACTGATGGTATTGAAATTTTTTTCAGGGAAATACTTGTCATTACTATACAAAATGCAAAAGTATGAGATCGTCAAACCAGTGGGACAACTCACTAAAAACACATTGAACCCACTAACTTTGAAAAAATGAATGTTCGGCGTGCCAAGGAAGTGTTCTAATCAGAATTTATTGGTGCCATTAGTACACTGAAAGAAAATGTAGGCATGCACCCGGAAGCGTACAAATTCATGGACGCAGAAGCAACCATACTTTTTATGAAAAACGTTAATAAATGGTTCGCTATGCATGACGTAAGCAACACATATCATATATTCAGTCTAGAAATCCAGATAAAGGGCATTTTTTCTCATTAAATGACAGTCGCCTTAACTGGCTAGAGGAATATTTTGTTTCTTACATTGAAACTTTGAAAGCTGCTAGTAACGCTGCTAGAAAGGACTTCCTGACTTCTGAGACTTACGAAGCTATAAAATTAACCACGGAATCAACTGTGCAGTGCATAAGGTATCTTCTAGAAAATGGGTATCATTATGTTCTGACTCGAACATTCTCTAGCGATACTGTTGAATCACTCTTCAGTACATTGCGCCGTATGTCTGGGTCAAATGTCATGCTGGACTCAAGATCAGTGAGTTTCAGTTTGCATAAGATTATGAAAACTGGAATTCTGAGTACATCAACTTCCAGCAATGTAGAGGACTCTGCATCTAGCATCACAGATAACCCAGTTCAGAACCTGATTCTTGGAAATGCACCAGCTTCAGGGAATAGACCTGTCATTCCTCAAAGTATTATGAATATTCGTCAAGATCTGTTAAAGGAGCCTGGTATGTTACATTATCTTTTATAAAGTGGACTAATGATTTGAGTTCTGCACACAACAATAATTATTAGTAAGTTGTGTAATTCTCCTAAATCGTACTAACTCAGTTAAATTTCATTTTCAGCAATACCTTTGCCGACAATGAAAACGGCAAGTCTGGCTAACGTCGGTGGCTACATTGTACGCGCAGTGGAAGAAAGAATTTCATGTACGGAATGTTTGGACTGCATTTCGCAGATCTCTAACTCCTCTCCGCTCATGAGCCTTATCACAGCACAAGATTTAGGACATCTGCGTTACCCTAAATCTGCTTTTGTGTCAATACTATCTGTAATTCAGCTCTTCGTTGAAAAAGCTGCGCCATGTGTTCCTGGGAGAAATGTACTAGATGTTATATGTTCGGAACTAGTTCCTGTTTTGTCTAAGAGTCTACTTCTACAGTGTCAAATTTGCGACGAGACCGGTCCAAACGGACTTGCCATAATTATTGGAGAGAAATTTGTATCGCCAATTTTGGGTAATATCGCGCAAACTGAATCGGAAAGACTGGTTGCTTCCAAACGCCTCCTATACAAACCGCTCAGCAGGAAAATGCATAAACTTTAATGAAAACTGAGTGATTCTGATCGAATTCAACTGTAACGAGGTGTAAGGTATGTCTAATTTTTCTTAGATTTATTAGCACGCTAATTTATTTTGTGATATAATTTGCATTTTGATATTGCGGGAATTATAATGATAATATATAGTGTCACTAGCAACCCGCCCCGGCTTCGCCAGTGAACAGTTATGAATGCGCAAGGAATTCCTGTCAGACGTAATTTAAGAATGGCGAGGGGCATGAGACACCTCCCGTCCAAACTAAAAACACTTATAGTGGGCGATGTATCGAAGATAGAGATATGCTCTCGTGGACTTTTTTGAAGAATTTTTCATGCTGAACAATTCTTACACTCATAGTATATTGATATTTTTAACGGTTTGCCCAGCGTAAGCTTAAAAAGTGCACGGACGCCAGGTTCTTGTTTCGACCTATTCAATGAAATCTGAAATCGTTACGGCTTGGCTCCCTTTGTTCATAAATACATTATTTTCTACAGAAATCTTCCTCGATATTACCTATACAGAATGTTGAAAGCCGCATCAAAATCCATCCAGTGGTTCTCGAGATTACCCGTGACATCCAAGAACCGGGGACTTTGTTTTACACTAAGTAGAGCTCAGTCTTCGTCTTGCAATGCTTGGTCAACAGCGCTGTGTGAGCAGTTGAGTAACTTACAAGATTTCATCAGGACCTTCTATACTACCGGACCTGACACTGCAATCCAAGATGGCCGCCGTAGTTGGTGGTCGGACATCAAACGCATGTCGTGTGTCAGAATCCAATACAACACAAAATAACATCATGACGCGATTTATTTCATGTAAAAGGTCTCATTGTCTAGACCGGTTGTGGAGAGCTCGCATCCAGTCGGCCATGGTTTACAATACGGAGTCCCCTGTTGCTCCGATAGATGGCGGATGCGTCACTTCTGGGATCGCATTTAATGAAAGTATCCTATCTGTAGGTTTCAAAAGTATTTTCCAGCTGATGAACAGCATGCATTATTATAATAAAAGGATCAATTTGTTATGATTTGACTTATCTGAAGTGGGTTAGCTGGCAGTGAGAACTCTTAAAACGTCTTGTAGTTGATGGCGTGGCGTGCTTTAAGCTGACGTGATGTCTTTTCGGTAGCGTATAATGTTCTCGGCGTCGAGTGTCCTTCCGTAGTGTAGAAGGCGACAAAGAAGCATTAGCACTGTTCACTAACACTAGTAAATATACATGTCACTGGTCCTGTACGAGTTTTCGGCACCATAATGTGGAGAATGTGTGAAAAGGAGCACAGGGAAACACACAGTTTGCTAACATAACGCCATCTTATTTCAATTCCAAAGAACTTATGTACAGATAGGAACACTTTACACTATATACACAAAGTTCAACACACACTAAGATATGTCAGTCTTCCACACAAAGTGTATCCCATATGATGGGGATATCTGGAAAGGAAAGACTGTTGTTGCTTTATTTAGGGACTTGGCGACATCATGGACACGTAGCCCCGTTTACTTAGGCATGTGTGGAATTTGTCTGGTAACCTGCCTTATTGTGGTGGCTGTATTAGTATGTGTATTTGTAAGTCAAATGAAGATTGGAAAGGAGACAGCCATGGCCTTAAATTAGGAACCATCCAGGCATTTGCCTGGAATATAAGTGGTAATCCACGGAATACCACTTCCAAGATAGTTGAGGAGGGAATCGAATCCACCTCTTCTCAGTTTTGCCTCACGAGGCTGAGTGAATCCCGTTCCAGCCCTCAAACCAGAATTACAGTTCTTGGCAGAACCGGGAATTGAACGCGGACCTCCGGGGTGACAGCAAGAAGGTGCTCAGAAAGGAAAGATCAGGGTCTATTAAGCTGGTAAAAAATAATGTCACCTCTGACCTCGGATTCCTTAATAACGTCTGTGTGGGGAGAGAACTAGAGTTGACCAAGTGTAGTCGACAGAGAAGATGAAAGAGAGGGCCCCGTCTCAAGTGAGTGGAAGTAATGCCATTGGTCATACTGTATGGGGTCGCGGAGTCACCATCCTACGCCCCACTAGTCCCTATGCTCTGGGTGCAAAATCCAAGATATAAAAAAGTCCTCTCGGCACGCCCGAAGGCGGAGGTAGATTTCACCGGGCAAACTTGGGGATAGGCGTAAATAGGCAGAATATGGAGGTTTTCGTAGAAACGTATATTGCGAGAAAGTTTTTTTTATAATTGTAGCTTAATTAACTTTGTTTTTCCTCATTTTATGCATATTATAAACATTTTACTGTCTTATGGGGACAGTAACCTTCTTGTCATTTGGAGTCCATTTTTAAACTTGTGGTCACACTGTCCTGATGCAAGGTTTCGACACTGATGTGTAACTATCTAACTTTCTGTTACTTCTTCACGCAAAACATTATCTCCCGCAGAGATTTTGGTTGGTTCCTCAGTTTCGGGGCTGCGACAACGCGGTCATGTAACCCCGTGTACTTTGGGTGAGTGTAGAATCTGTCTGATAAACGGTGTGAATTGTGATGGCTGTATTAGTCTGTAATTCAGGTAAGGACTGCAGACGGTCAATTTCAAGCAGTAGTTCCTAATGTTGCAATCAAATACTACTGTCAACGACACCTAGTTGTGAACTTGGCTACTAGATGCCACAACAACCAGCAACTCGCAACGAACGTTGGAATTTCCCATCCAAAGGAAAGCATACTGAGGGATTTTTAGCGCTCTTAGAAAATCCGACGACTTTGGCCGGCTTTGAACCCGCGACCTTGGGCATAGAAGTCCAGCATGCTACCAGTTGTCACCGAAGCCGCTTCACACTTCGTCAGATGGAAAACTGAATGTGATATCGTGCGAGTGCGTTGTCATGGCAACGTCTGATGGCTCATCCCTCATCAATTTAGTAGTGTTGTCATGGCAACCTCTGATAGCTCTTGGCATTTTCTTATAATTCCGAAATTATTTTTCTCATCCCTTGGCATAATGGTGGGTCATATGAAAAATTCTTTCAGACAAAAGTTTTAGGTAATTATTAGGGGAATATTGTCCATTTTGTACGGTTTTGACATTGTGCCTATTAAGAGAGATATGATTAATGTTTCCCGAAAAACCCACTTTTTCTCACCCCTTTGGTCAATGGTTGGAGCTATCAAAAAACTTTTCAAACATCAATTTTTGGGCCTTATCCGACACATAGTATGAACTTTGAATGGATTCGATATTTCAAATATTAAGAGAGTTATAGTGATATTTTACTTTTTCGAAAAAAGCCCCCCCCCCCCCCCCATTTTCATCCCCGTCGACCGATTGTGCCCATTTACGAACTCGACCGTGATTTTATAGGGATACATATTATGAAAAACTTTCGAAGTGATTGGTGCAAAATTGCGGTAGTTATCGTGTCCACAAGAAGGTGATATATATATATATACATATATACATAAATTATATATAAACGTTTGAACTGACGGTGGTTTTGGGGGTCTAGGGGATGTGAAACGCGAAGATATGTCGAAATTTTCCGGAAGTCGAAACATGGTACCCATTGCAATAGTTAGCTTTCTAATGAACTCTACCTAATTACTGTAACATAATACAGAGATGTACAATACAGTATTATGTGTATACTAGGGCTGGTAGGTTACTTTAAATCGATTAATTTCAGTTATTTTATAATCGAAGCAGAAAAATCGATTGTTACAAATAACGATTGTGCGTTTAATAGATTAATCGGTTGGTCGAATAATTGATTAACTGTTTTGTCGATTAATCAATGTACTTCGCTCCTTTAACTACGCTCTCACTGAAGCAAAACAGTGAACAAGAATTCAAAATCTTTGCTGAAAACTCTTCGTTTTCTTTTTTCAAAGCCCTTCCCAATTCTATTGATGTTTGTCCTTCCACTGTCACTGACTCTTATTTGGTTAGTCTTAACGTAAACACTTGATATATTTAAGCAAAAGGTACTTTTTGAAATTTCTATACATCATTTCGAAAATAAGCGTAACTCTAAAGCTATGACCTCTCATTTACACTTCCTTTCTTATCTCGTGTATACTAATCAATTAATCGATTCTTCAGTTAGCAGATAATCTATTATTTGATTAATCGAATAAATGGTTATTCGATTAATCGATCAATCGTTTTCGATTAATTTCAAATTTCTCGATTAATCGAATCGCTTATTACCAGCTCAAGTGTATGCTACTGTATAATAATATAAAATAAACATTTCTGTATGGTAGTATAGCTTTTCATTTCCGAATTTATTGAGTCACTAGCTTATCATATTTCCTGTTTTCACAAGACAAATGCCAGAACTTTCACTCCAACATACGCTGACTGTCCTCACTTGAAGAAGATATGCTTGTTATTTGCATCTCCATTTGACTGCTTTTGTCTGTTTTCGTGCTCCAATTTATTTCTCAAGCTTTCTTTGTACTCAGCACATCATTTTAAAGATGCTGTCACACCGAAAAGCTGCTTCTTCTCTCAGGCATTCCTAACGTCTGTTTAATACTTAAATACAGAAACCACACGGATAATATCACCTACAAAGGACCCTTACGAACGTGAACTCCCTGATCTTTAATAAACTTTGCGCAAGGCTTGTACATTAATAACAAAATAAGTTAAATGAATAATAATAATAAAGTAGCAGACACTATTAGAAAGAGACGATTGAAATTGTATGGACATAATCCAAGATTGATACGCCTGCTTCGTACCCGGAGGTCCCAGGTTTGATTCCCAGCTCCGTCAGGGATTTTAGAACCTGACATGAGGGCTGGAACGGGGTGCAATGCAAAGCTCCACTGGAATGGGACAGTAGCCACTGGCCAACCTGTAGGAAGTAACATACCAGACTTTTCCTTGGTGTTGAAAGTCTTTCCTCATAGATGTTGCTATTCCTATGCCTCAGAATCTTGAAAAGAAACAAAGAGAGAAGTTCGAGAAATATTCACTACTATCTGAGGAGCTCAAAAGACTATGGAATCAGGAAAAGGTTGTCACAGTCCCGGTGATAATTAGAGGATTCCACGGAAGATCTACTACTCTCTCGCTAAGCTCGGCTTGCCAAAGAGGCTGTATCTACAACAACAGAACGCGACGATTTTGAGAACGTGCCATAATGTACGGATACTACGTATATAAAAACACACAGATAATTGTAATTAAAGCCTGTGCACCTTGCTATTGGCAGATAACTAGGGAAAATGTCTATGAAAAAAGTAAGAAATAAATAAATAAATAATTATTATCCACCAGTAAATGACCTTAAAGTACAGACTTCTTCAAAGCTCCGTCTGCTACAGGAAATACGCAACATCCGTAGTACGGTACTAAAATATGCTACACACAAGCACTACTGGGACAGATGAGTTGTGACAGATGTTGCCGTCACTAAGAACCGACCAGATACCGGTATCTTTAGCGTTAACAAAGAACACCAAGAGGCATTACTGTTAGACAAAGCATATCCCAACACACAAAACATCCAAGCTGCAACTGCTGCTGAAGTATCTAAGTACAAAGAGCTGGCAATTGAGATAAAGCAGATGTGGAAATTTGAGTCGGTGACTACAATCCCAATAATAATGTATCTTGTACTGCTGTTATACCCCAAATCCTCCACAGTAATCGATCAGTATTGAATCTGCATTCGCTGATACATATTCAACTGCAGAAGGCTGGTGGCTGCCAAGTCAGCATGTGGACGGCTGCCTTCAATTTCCACGCACTGGCTTCCTATTGCGCGTCATTTCAATCGCTTTAAATGAAAATCCACAGCCTGCTTCCAGTCAACCGACTGGGTCACGGAATGGAATGAATGAAGCCCTCTTCTAGCGGCGAGGATATGAACTGTGGCGGCTGCCGAAACCTGTCGCACTCTTCCGGGGCAATGATTAAATGAAAGACAGATGAAATGAAATAACAGTGGAGAGTGTTGCTGGAAGGAAATTTGTGACGGAAAACCGGAGTACCTGGAGAAGAACCTGTCTGCCTCCGCTTTGTCCAGCACATATATCACATGGAGTGACCGGGATTTGAACCACGGCACGGACCCAGTGGTGAGAGGCCGGCGTGCTGCCGCTTAAGCCACGGAGACTTCAATCGCTTTAAATACAGGCTTAATACTAATTTGACAGATTTGTTTTACTACGATAGTATAGAATCACCTTCCAAGAGTATCCTCTGATAATTTCAATCCGATTGGAGAGTAGACGCTACCAGAGTTTCCAAGTGAGTAAATATGCGGTTCTGTTATTCTCTCAGTAATATATTTGCTGGATTAATATTCGTTTTGTAGATCGCAGAGAAAGGTTATAATCACATTGGTGGTGGCAAGTGTCCTTGGAGTGCTCATATCGAGGAGGCAGTGAAGTGTTCAGGGTGACTGATGTGCTACTTGTAAGATCGTCTCACCATGATGGAAATAGCTGCTTCAAACGACGTAGCGCAGAGGAGGACATTACTCGCAAAGCCATCTAACGAGACTGATGCCAGATAGAAGTCCGATATCAGCCTTGAGAATAATGGCGCTCCACTGAGAACAGGGCTGTACAAAAATGAAGGGGTTCGCTAGAGCCCGATAGTAGACTTGGTGGTGGAGGAAATTATTGTTGGTTAAAAGGGCGGAAAACCGAGATCATCTGCCCTTATGATGGTAACGAAGAAAAAAGTAATATTGGATTATTCACGCAGTAGAAAAAAGGAGATTAGAATCACTTAAAATGTGGTGCCACAGAAGAAATGATGAAGATCAAATGGGTAGATAGAGTAACAAATTGTTAATAAGCGAATATATTTGCCATAATAGCAAATTGTGTGAATCCGTATGGATAGACTAATTAAAAACTCTTATGTTATATATTGGCCAAATCAATACTTAAAAAACACTTAATTGTATATATTTTACGGACTATGTGTACATGTTATTTTGAAGAAAAGGTTTACCGAATGAAGAATATTATTACTATTCAGTGAGATCTATACAGTAATTAGGCTACCCATATTACAATTTTCATGGATATTTTCAAAAGATTATGTTTAATGTTTTTTCTTAATTAATTATTAATTCTTATGCTAAGGATATCCATTTCTTAGTTAAGTCTACTTAGGCTAAGTTATATTTATGTGCTGAAGAAGAAACCAACGAGTTTTGAAACATGTACAGATAGTCTGTAAAATATAGACAACTAGCAGTAGTACCCGGCTTCGCCCGGTGGAAAGATGATAATATTTCAGTCTCCTTAACACTCAACGTCATAAATTATATTTATTTATGTATTCATTTCTTACATTATCAAACCCAGTGACAATGTTTATACTTAAGTCACTATGGGAAGGCTCTGTAAAATAATGATCATTCTCGTGATATTTGTCTTCAGTCCGAGTCGAGATATGTCGTTAGCGGTCCCAGAATTCGTGACATCTCAGTCGTAGAAGACTTTATGTGGTGGTGATTAGAAATACAATGGACTTAAAATCTAGGTCATTTACCCCAAATGACGTTGAGGGCGTAACATCTAGGTAATTTGCCCTACTGATCAGGATGATATTGAAAATTACTACATAACTGACATATGAAACTTAGAAAATAATAGAAAAAGTTATTTTTAGGACTCACATTTCGGGAAAGACTTGATTATTTTTTGCCAAAGAGCTCCCACTTAGATCGCTATCTGGTTAAAAGTTTCGTCTTGTTAAGGTTTAAACTGTACGATAAATGTCTGAAGCAATTCCTTAAAGAGAAGCTTCCAGATTTCGCAGTCGATATATCGTTAACGTTCCTGAGCATCCAGTTGTCTTTTCTTCTGACGCAAAACATCTTCTACATAGTGATGATGAACATAGAAGCGACT
This sequence comes from Meconema thalassinum, assembly GCA_946902985.2. Lineage (NCBI taxonomy): Eukaryota > Metazoa > Arthropoda > Insecta > Orthoptera > Tettigoniidae > Meconema > Meconema thalassinum. The sequence continues at coordinate 226,033,687 of OX336391.1, forward strand.
ACTGGCACATGTAACTTATCAACGAATGGGAATAATTGATACTTTAAAGGAATGAGAGGTCATTTGCCCTTTTGATGAGGATCACAATGAAGACTACTACTACTACTACTACTGAACGGGTATATCGAACTTACAAACTAATGGAAATACGTATTTTTAAAATCACAGGCTAGGTAGACTCTGGTATTGCTTAGTAGTATAATGGACGTAACATCTAGGTCATTTGCCCCTTTGATGAGGATGATAATGAAGACGACTACTACTGAACGGGTATATCAAACTTACAAACTAATGGAAATACATATTTTTAAAATCACAGGCTAGGTAGACTCTGGTGTTGCTTAGTAGTATAATGGACGTAACATCTAGGTCATTTGGTCCTTTGATGAGGATGATAATGAAGACGATTACTACTGAACGGGTATATCAAACTTACAAACTAAATGAAATACACACTTTTAAAATCACAGGCTAGGTAGACTGGTGTTGCTTAGTAGTATAATGGACGTAACATCTAGGTCATTTGCCCCTTTCATGAGGATGATAATGAAGACGACTACTACTGAACGGATATATCAAACTTACAAACTAATGGAAATACACATTTTAAAAATCACAGGCGATGAAGACTGTGGTGTTACTTAGTAGTATAATGGACGTAACATCTAGGTCATTTGCCCTTTTGATGAGGATGGAAATGAAAACTACTGTTGAATTGACACGACAAACTTACAAACTACCGTGATAGAAAGAAATATTTCAAATTTCACAGGCGATGAAGACTTATTGTGTGTGGTGATTAGTGGTATAAAGGGTGTAACATCTAGGTCATTTGCCCTTATGATAATAATAAGATAATGAAAAATGACTACTAAACGAACATGGTGTAATTTTAAATCTGATATAGGTAATTCAGATTACTACCTTCGATGTCTTGCAAAGTCTGAACGTTATATTCTGGCTTAGGCCTATACTCGATGCGTGTAGTGAAAGAGCTTATCGAGTACTGCTCGGGTCCAAGCTGCACGTAGCTGAGAATATCGCAGATGATGGCGATATATGATGACAGACGTTCGGGGGGGTTCCCGGTCCTATTCACATTGACCGGTGAATCACTCATTCTTTCGTAACACTACAGTGGTTTGAGCAAAGACCCTGTATGAACATCAGCATAGTCAGCAATAACAGGTAACACGGCGGGGTCTGGACATTTTTCTCATGTCACCTCGCGATGAATGAGCAAGCTATTCTCACCTCTGCCCCCTCATCCCCCGTCCGCCCACCAGGGTCACAACTTGTGGGACGTAGGTTTGCGACCATGGGACCCCAGCTGAGTCCGGCATTGCTTCTACTTACTGGTACCGGGCACCTTTCAGTTCTCTTTCCTGTCAGCCTCCCTTGGTCAAACTCTTGTTCTCTTCCGACCCCGATGGTATCAGGTTATCCGAGGCCTAGCGACTCTTTCACTTTCCCGCCTTAATTGGCCCTTGTCTAATCATTCCTGATAGCCTCATTCTTTTCTTAATATCTCATATCTTCTGCTCAAGACCCTCAAGGAGGCAGGGTGTGTGTAGCCCTGGTGCACCCTGGATAGTGCTACATCCTCAAGGGCTCATGGCTGGTGAGTTCAGGAGCTGGCAACCCTGAAGGTTTCCTGAGCGGGTCCGGTTTTACCCCTTTTTTCCATTGCCTTTGGGACGGACCCTGTCCACTTTCCGGGAATGGTGTGGTCTGTCCGCAATTTCAAGCAGACAGTGTTACTCGCAGGGTACCAAAGGGTAAGTATACACATTTTGGTTCTGATCGGTGAAACGGTGTAGATTTGGACCAAAGGGCCTAAATGCAGAGATTGGGTTGGACTGTCCGAAATTTCAAGTGGACAGGGTTACCCGCAGGGTTGCAAAGGGTAAGTATACACATTTTGGTTCTGATCGGTAAAACAGTGTAGATTTGGACCAAAGGGCCTAAATGCAGAGATTGGGTTGGTCTGTCCGAAATTTCAAGTGGACAGGGTTACCCGCAGGGTTGCAAAGGGTAAGTATACAAATTTTGGTTCGGATCGGTGAAACGGTGTAGAAGTTTGCCAAAGGGCCTAAATGCAGGAAATGGGGTGGTCTGTCCGAAATTTTAAGTGGACAGTGTTATTCACAGGGTTACATAGGTTAAGTATACAAATTTTGGTTGAGATCGGTGAAACGGTGTAGATTTGGGACAAAGGGCCTAAATGCAGGGAATGGGGTGGTCTGTCGGAAATTTCAAGTGGACAGCGTTACCCGCAGGGATCCGAAGGGTAAGTATACAAATTTTGGTTCAGATCGGTGAAACGGTGTGGATTTGTATACATAACAGACAGACAGACAGACAGACAGACAGACATTGCGCTTTATATATATAGAAGAAGATTAAGTGTTTTTAGTATTGATTTGGCGAATATTATAACATAAGAGTTTTTAACAAATTGTTGGCTGGTTCCTCAGTTTAGGGGCTGCGACAACGCGGTCATGTGGCCCTGTGTACTTTGGGTATATGCAGAATCTGTGTGATAACGATTGTTAATTGCGATTACTGTATTAGTGTGTGTTATCTGTAATTCAGGTAAGGCCTGCAGACGATCAATTTCAAGTAGTTCCTAATTTCGCTACCAAATGCTACCATCAACGACACCCAGCCATGAACTTGGCTACTAAATGTTACCGTGACTGGCATCTGGCGGCGAACGTTGGAACTAATAGAGCGTTAATCAAATCTAACCTACACATTTAGCTTCACACAGATGTCGTTTGTGGAAGATTCTTTTACATGCCATAAGTCTATGACATGGGCCTGCCGGCTTTACTTCCCCTCCGAAGGAAGGCATACTGAGGGATTTTAACGCTCTTAAAAATACGATGACTTCGGCCGGGAGAGTAATAAATGAAGAGGTATTATGACGAGTGGAAGGAAATATATATTTCTAGTGGCTGCTTGTGAAGAGAAGAGATAGGTTGGTACGGAACATACTAAGACTCCCAGGAATAGCGAACATAGTTACGTAAGGAAGGGCCGAGGACAAGAACTGTAGGGGTAGACCAAAGTGAGCGTTATAGCCTACACAAGCAAGTGTGACGGCCTACGGCGCAACATGTCTCTAAGCAAGCGCGTGCAGATACTACCCGCAACTCAATGATGCTTTTATGCGAATGCGTGATGAGTTTCATCATGGCATGAATAATCAATTTTAGCAATGCAGCCAATGGCCAATTATTTTCTTTTCAAGACGGGTCAGGGAAAGGATTTTGGGAGGAAGGTTTCAGGATAAAATACTTTGCTAACTCAGTTGGCATTTGCGAGTGCGAGAATGCCAGGGAGCTGTATCAGTAGATTTACTGGCACATTAAAGATCCCCTTCGGGGCAAACGTCTGGCACGCCAGTGACTCTAAATGCCACCGTAGTTAAAAGGGACGTAACGCCAATATTCCTCTTCTTCTACTTTAATCGTATCGGCCTAGTAAGGACCACGTCATTTCAACTGTCTTCTCTGGGCTTTGATCTTTGCCCAGTGCTGCTTCATACGTTGCCGGTGTTGCTCTTTTCTACCTTCCATTCACATCTTTCCCGTCTTCAACTTTGGTTTTTCTTGAAAATCCTGGTGGTCATTTTGTTTCTTCCTGAGGGTATTGCGATATTGAATATCCCCACAGGTAATTTCCATCTCTTGCAGGTCACTTTCCATCTCTTCGAACCAGGCTGGCTTGGTCTTCTTACTTTTAAAATAGGTCAAGATCCGGTTCGTCAATCATGTAGGTTCCATAAAATGGCCATAAAATGCAATTCTCCTTATTATTATTATTATTATTATTATTATTATTATTATTATTATTATTACTATTATTATTATTATTTTACTTACGTTACTTTTATCGTTGTGACCACTAGGGACTGCGAGATCTCAATTGTTCTTCTTCTTGTTATTTTGATTATTATTAACAACACAAGAATGAAAGATCATGTGAAATTGAGCCCAAGCTAAAGTGTTCATCTCTGTTATGTGTGTATGGACGAACCCTAGCTAACTCCATGCAAATTGTGGAACAAGGGATCGCCGAGCCGTAACAAATTGCAGGCAAATAACCATCCGACAGGATATGATGTCTCCCTGCCCAGCGGACTAGTAAGTAGCCAACAGTACACTCTGTGTCTTAATGTTATAGAAACTATATTACAACCAATCAAATAACCATCCGACATTAAGCGACAAATGCATATTTCAGGGGCTGAACAGGATAAGGGCTGAATTACCCGTAGGCAGTGTGAGGTGCACCCGAAGGCAAATAAGCCAAATGCTCCAATACACGGCATTTTATGGTTAATTTTTCAGTTAGTGTTAGTACTTTAAAAACTCAGCAATTTTTCTAGGTTTGAGCCGTGTCTTGTGTGGGGTTTCGCCTAGGACACCAAGCTGGCTCATCAGTGCACAGTGGGTCAAAATCGAAATCTAGGGGGACAAAATTATTTTTACGTTTTAATCATGAATTTAGAGTGAAAGCAACGTATATAATTTGTTTACTTCATAATAAACATCAGTTAAGACCTTTTTTAAGCTGAGTCTACACATGCAAGAAATTGTCTATGACTAGGAGTTGGATAGAGCATTCAGGTATCTCTTCAGATCAATTTTCTACCCCTAATTTACTTTTAACAAAGTCACAAAGTTCCACTTTTGACATAATCGTCGAACCCAGTGCTTCAAACAGTTGTAAACGGGTGAGAAATGGTTGCGCGGCATCTTCTAAAACGTAAAATAACTTAAGTAAGTTGCAAAAAGATGCAAAAAATCTTATAACAGGCGTAAACTACAAGACTTTATCTACATTTTAACATTAAGTAGAAAGTGACACAGAGTGATGCGACACACTAAAAATCTAAGTGAAAATATAATTTTAAAATAATAGTTAAATATTATATAATGCAAATATAGCTGAACTTATGTAACAATTACGCCCATTAATAACTGAAACGCGTCACAAAGATCATACCTTCAGCTGCATGTTCTATCTTAAAGCATCACACTAACCACAAAGACAACCAAACCACAACCACTTACATTCACCCTCCAATTCACACTGTTCGAACAGTGGTGACAGATTTTCACTAGAATGCGCTTATATCCCAGAATAGTGAGCGACAATTATAAGAGAATGCTGTAGAAGTAATAATTTTGATTTTTTAAATTATGAAAATAAATAATTTTGTCCTCCTAGATTTCGATTTTGACCCACTGTGCAATGGGCTCTTGGTGTCCCCGCCCGGACCCTCACAGGAGTTGAGAACTGCGTGATACCGTCCTTTTTATGAAGCGCACCTGCGCCTCTTCACTGCGAGAACTAAAAGCTCAAGCAGCCATAACCTCCATATGAAGGCTTCCAAAACGATGGTATATTGCCTTTCACGGCCAGTGAAGTGGCGCAGGTGCGCTTCATAAATAGGGAGGTAGCGCGCAGTTCGCTACTTCTGTGGGGGTCCGGGCGGGGACACCAAGAGCCCGCTGATGAACCAGCTTGGTGTCCTAGGTGAAACCCCACACATGACACGGCACGAACATAGAAAAATTGCTGAGTTTTGATTAACTGACCGTGAAAGCCAACATACAAGTTCTTTTAAGTTTATATGTTTTGTCTAATTTATATTTTGCAAAACTGATGCAAATGTAGACTTACTGCATATGATAACTCAACTGGGTGATTTCCGTTCTTCGCGTTACACAGTTTCCGTTTAATAAAGGGTCCGTTGAAGGCAGGTTATACTGTAATAAAATAATAATAATAATATCAATGTAGCTAAGATCATCTACCAAGAACAATGCAAGCAGTGTCAACTACCACTTGATCCAGAGTTATACCTCAGACTTCAATCACAGCCGATAGTAGAAAATGACACATGTAATAATATTGGAATTTCTCTGTCATCAGCTCATCACCAACACGACAATAGCTGTCAATAAACCGGACCTGATTGTCACAGACAAAGTGCACAAGAACACATAGCTCATAAACATTGCAGTACCAAACTGCCACACATCAGAACTAAGACCCACAAAAAGATAAGCAAATATATATGGACTTGGCAACATAAATAAAACGCATTTGGAAACAGCAATAGTCACTGTCATCCCAGTTATTATTTCAGCCACGGGAGTAATACACCAACTCAATCTACCATTCAACATCCATCAGAGAATGCAGAAGGCAGCAATACTGGGCAGCTGTAATATTGTCAGGAAATTCTTGAATACTGATTGAAAACCAGCAAAGCTTCTTCTGTACGCCCACCGAAGTTTTGCCTAAGACCAGAAGAACTGTGTTTAATGAACAATTTGTGATGTAACCTAATAATAATAATAATAATAATAATAATAATGAAAATGAAAATCCACAGCCTGTTTCCAGTCTCCGACCGGGTCAGGAATGGAATGAATGAAGCCCCTATCTAGCGGCGAGGATATGAACTGTGCCGGCTGCCGAGGCCTGACGCACTCCTCTGGGGCAATGATTAAATGAATGACAGATGAAATGAAATGATAGTGGAGAGTGTTGCTGGAATGAAATTTTGACAGGGAAAACCGGAGTACCCGGAGAAAAACCTGTCTGCCTCCGTTTTGTCCAGCACAGATCTCACATGGAGTGACCGGGATTTGAACCACGGACCCAGCGGTGAGAGGCCGGCGTGCTGCCGCCTAAGCCACGGAGGCTTCTTATAATAATAATAATAATAATAATAATAATAATAATAATAATAATAATAATAATAATAATAATAATAACCCCGCCAACCTGGGCCCAATGTTTGGGAAGCCAGGCTCTGCCTGTCACAAGCCAGGACAAAGCGGCGAGTGATAGAGGAGTAACACCTCTTTAAACAAGATGTTCAGTAAAGAACATATAGCCTACTTTCTCCTAAATGTATGAGTATAGTTATAACTCGTTGTTATTATCAAAGAGTATAATAGAACTATTCTTTGTTGAAGACCTTAGAAACGATTTACCTCTACCAAACGCCACAACCTAGATAAAAACTGCTACCATCATTGAAGAAAGAAAGATAAGAAGTATCTCAAGAATGTTATGGATCTGGAGACATAATCGACCGGACTGGCTGCGGGGCTCAGCGGTAACGTTCTTGCTTGCTGGGCCCTAGGTTGCAGGTTCGTATCCTGGCGCAGTCAGCTGGCATTTGAGGGTGCACAAATGCGAGGGAGCCGTGTCAGTACATTTACTGGCACGTTAAAGATCCCCTTCGGGCCAAAATTCCGGCACTCCGGTGTCTCTAAAAGCAGCAGTAGTTAAAAGGGATGTAAAACAAATAACATTATTATTATTATTATTATTACATATACGACCTGCCGTGGGCAACATCCAACTTTGAGTTGAGGCATGTCTTTACACGTCTGGTTGTGCATGGCTTTCACAACCCTAATTGAATTCAAATAACATTTTCAAGTAACGCAAAATAGGCTGTTACAAACCCTTTAAAATAAAAAGTAAAAATGTATCGTAGTATCATCTTGTCATTCTTCAAATTCGATGCGCATAGAATGCCAATGGTGTAGTAATCAATGGAGCCCCACGTAGACTAGTCGTGACATCTAGTGGTGAAATATCGAACAATATAATCCTAACAGAGCGAGTGCATTCTAGCGGCCAGAAGAAGAAACTTTTCAATAAAATCTGGAAGTTAATCTAGTTACCTTTTTGGCAGCTAGATGTCTCGAGTAAATCTGCTGGCGAATTATGTTTTAATTAAATATATATTTTACACCATAATATGCACTATATAACGCATAATTTTAAAACATCTGAGTCATTACAAAACAATAAACATATAACATTTCAAGCAAAAAACCTAGCTCTGATCGGGTTTGAACCATAGGCATTTGAGCGATAGGATAACGCTCTACCACTGAGCTAATTTTGTCAACGAATATCGTTCCATATAAAATGACTTACATAGAACTTGTTAGCAAATAATGATTTATACTAAACGATTTCATCACTGGAGTATATTATTTATATATAAAGCATTTCATACAAAAATGTATTTATTTTGTATCAGTACGCTATATTGCATGCAATACTCAAATTAGTGAAATATAAGTCAGGCACATGATATCCGCTGCCATCTTGTCTTATTACTGAATCAGCTCAGCTTTTTAAAATCACGTCTGCACTCTAGTATTACAAAATAAACTTTTAATTTCGAACGTGCCTCTTCCTTTAGAACAGTTAAAACGATTCTCGGCTCGATAATCGGAACTGGTGGGTCCCATGATATGGATTATAAAGTTTGCATAATTCGCACGGCCGCCATCCTGAAATGGTATGGCGGACGACCTTGTAGTTTGGTCACAAGACGCATCCTATACGAAGGTATGTTGTTGCCAAATTTGGTAGAGATCGGATGATTTGGTTAGTCGTTATTTGATTTTACGTTTTGAACGTTTGAGTGGCCGCCATTCAGTTTTAGTAAAGATGGCGGCGATATAAAACATGACACTGAGGTGTCCTTTGCTAGTGCTGCCTTTGTACCAAATTTCGTTCAATTCGCATTCACCGTGTTCGAATTGATAGGGGGGGGACAGACATTCAGAGTACACACACTCACACACACACACAGACACACACACACTCACACACACAGAGAGACTCACACACACACACATACACACACACACACACAGACTCACACACACAGACAGACACACTTTTTTCGCCCTGTGTTGATCTCATAAGTCTACTTTCATTTTTTGCAAAAATCGAAAGTAGGCTAAAAACCGAGGTCCAGCTGACCCGGCTGGTAGTACCTTGTAAGGGTCCCTTGCCAGGGTTACGGTGAAGTCCTCAACGGCATTGATGGTGGTATAGATGATCTATAGAACAGTGTTAATGGCGGACGAGGCGGCCTTGTGTCCGGGATTAATAGGATAAAAGGCATCTATACTAGTATTTGGTTAGATGTCAGCTTTACTTAAATCCATGAGCGTCTGTACTGGTATCCAGCGGCGAGTGGTCAGCGTCTGTTAGCTCAGTGAGCTCGGCTGAAAATCTAAGTTCCAAAGGCCTCAACAACCTCTGGTCCTATATGGTCCTGGTATCTGCTAGGCTAAGTAATGAGTACAAGCAAATATGGAATGTGCAAGTAAATACAATCTTACCCCAGGTGGTACACAATCCACCCGTCAACAGACGGCCACTGAACTTTCGGATTCTGGGGAGTTCAGACGTGCGCAGCAGAGAGTATCGGAGATCTCTGGTAAACTTCCCTACAACCAGAAATCATTCCTTGGAACGATAAACATTAATACATTGATCCAAACAGGTAAATTACATGACCTCACACAGGAAATTGACCGACAAAAAATTCTCATCCTTGCTCTTCAAGAAACACGAATGACAGACAACGACACTATGGACTACGGAAACTACCGCATCTTTAAAAGCAAAACACAACAAAGAGTCGCAAGGGGCGCACCAATTTTCGGTATGGCGTTTCTTGTACACAGATCTATTATCACCTCCGTCAGGGAAATCACGCCCGTCAATAGTCGGCTCATGACCATGCGCATCAAATGCGCCAACAAAAATTTCACACTCATCAATGCGCATGCCCCCACCAATGTTGACAATAAGAAGAACCCTGAAACGGTTGAAAAATTCTGGAACAAACTTGAGAACATCATGAGCAAGATTTCCCGCGACGACGTTAAAATCCTCATGGGAGATTTCAATGCTCAACTTGGCAAAGAGAAATTCTATCGAAAAATCGTCGGTAAATATTCCGCACACCAAAACACGAACACTAACGACACGCGTCTGTTTGACATCTGTCACCAATTCAACCTTAAAATTATGTCCACGCACTTTAGAAAATCACCGCATAAACAGAAAACATGGCGATCTCCGATCCAACATCTCGGTGAGTATCAGATTGATCACGTCGCCATTTCCTACGCCCACTACAGAACCATTCACGACGTTCAAGTCCGACGAGACGCGAATATCGACTCGGATCACTACCTTACAAGAATCAAAGTAAAGTTCACCCCAAAGAGAGTTCACCGTCGCAAACCACATATCCCGAAATTCGATTTAGCTATGATTCAAGAAACAAATATTGTAGAGGAATGGGAAAAGGAACCGGCGAATAACTGGAACGACTTTCGTAGAAAAATTATCGGACAAGCTAAAGCACTGATCCCGCTAAAAAGAAAGACAAAACATCCATGGTGGAATTCTGAGTGTGATCAAGCCATTGCCAATCGCCGAGTCGCATTCCAAAAATACAACAGCAGTAGATCACCAGGAACCCTGGGACACTTCCTCGACATCCGCAAACAGACAAACAAGACTATCAGGAAAGTCAAGCGTGATTATATCACTGAGCAACTTAAGTCCATGGAGAATTATTTCAGAAACTCCGATAGTCGTAATTTCTACAGGACCTTCGCGAATAATATTAAGGGTTATGCACCGCCAAATTTAACCTTTAGGAAACAGGATGGAAAACTGGCACTTACTAATCGTGAAAATTGCGATGAACTTGCACGCTACTTTTCTGGGCTCCTTAACTGTCCCGAACCAACTGTACGTTTCTTGCATACGACCCCAGAACACGTCAAGCCAGACGCTGATCCACCAACACAAGAAGAAATCACTCGCCATATCAAAAAACTCAAGAATGGAAAGACAGCAGGAGAAGACGGAATTGTCGCGGAACTGCTGAAAAATCTTGGACCACGATCACTGCAGGAAATTACACAGATCATCCAAGAAGTCTGGCGAAGTGAAAAACTCCTAGATGATTGGAAATGCGCACTCATTCATCCACTCTACAAAAAAGGAAACAGATTGGATGTGAATAACTATAGAGGGATATCCCTCCTTTCTGTATCTTACAAAGTCTTCTCTGCTTGCCTCCTACAACGCACACAAGAACAGCTCGAGCCTCTCATTGGTGAATACCAGGCAGGGTTCAGACCAAACAGATCAAGTACTGAACAAATTTTCAACCTCAAGTCCACACTGAAACTTCGAGCTTTACGAAATCTCCCAACCATCTGCGTATTCGTCGATTTTCAGAAAGCTTATGACTCTGTCGACCGCCTATCCCTCTTTAATATACTCGAAGAATACACGCTCGACCCGAAAACACGACGCCTCATCCAACAGACCCTATCTGAAACAACTTCCAAAGTCAAGTTCCTTGGTGAAGTATCTGAACCTTTCCTCATCGGGACAGGTGTACGGCAGGGTGATGGGCTCTCCCCTCTAATCTTTAATATCGTCCTAGAGAAGGTCATCAAAGAATGGAGAAATGAACTGAGGAGTCGGAATACCTGGAAGCTCGTCATGCTAGGAAGGCAAACGGATAATATCGACGTGACATGCTTCGCTTTCGCGGATGATCTTGCAATCCTCTCCGCTGATGAACGAACGGCAATTCTTCAGATTGAGGTCTTAAAAGAGTGTGCTGAAAAGGCCGGACTACAAATTTCCTTCACAAAGACCGAGTTTATATCGACAAAACACATTCAAACACAAAATTTACTCACAGAGTACGGTATGATAAATAGGGTTAATCAATTCATGTATTTGGGTGAAATTATTGAACCCACAGGTATGGAAAGAGTGGCGCAAAAATCTCGTGAACTTAAATTGCGGAAAGCATACGGAAAAATCGCAAATATTTAAAACAAGAAATGCATGAGCATCAACACCAAAATTCAACACTACACGACTGTCATCAAACCTGAGACACTTTACGCCAGCGAGACACTAAGCCTCAACTACAAAGGGGATCTTGAGAACATCAAGAAGGCTGAGAGAAAAATCATCCGTAAAATATTGGGCCCTAAACTCACAGATGATGGATATCGTCTGCAATTACACACAATCACAGAGAGATACTCTAACATCGAGTCAGATTTCCGCAAGCGACGACTGAGATTCTACGGCCACATTATGAGACTGAATGACGACCGGCTAACAAAGAGAATATTGACTTACTTACGAAAACTTAAAGTGACAACAGTCTGGGTTACCCAAGTCCAAATTGATCTCGAAAGTGCCAACATCATACCAATAGACATAGACGATCGAATGACATTCCGACATAAGATCCACAGTTGGGAAGTCACACATGAAGATCGACCAAGGAGACCAGGGAAAGGATGGACGGAGGAACGTCGAGTTCGACACAGTGAGATGATGAAGGAGTTCTGGAAGAACAAGAAGAACAGCACCAGAACATAATTTGCTTAATGTGATCCTTTGGGTCTAAACAATGTAAATAAATAAATAATAATAATAATAATATTTCATTCATTTTCATTTGAGGTTTCTGGTACGTAGATAGGCCTATGCTAAAATAATTAAACCAGGGACATGGATATAGGGGACATACTGCATGGGCGCCCTCAGGATATTTTCAGGGGTGGGGGAAGTAATATTTTACATTTCATTACCTAATTGATGATGAGACGTACGCCCCCGCAATTTTGTTTCATTTCTTACTTGCTTTGTGATATTCATTATTTGGCTTCTCTGAAACCGCTGGGTACATTATCTTTATGGCATGAATGGGAGGAATAGTAATTTTTAGTTCCGAGTTTTTGTCCATCGCTTTTCTTTGTGAATCATCGTCATAATGTGCATTTCATAATAACAGGTAGAAAAGTAGTTTTATCACCTTTTATCTTCAAAATAAAAAATAAAAAAACAGTTCATTAAAATGGTAATGTTAATCCAGTTCGCCAACATTCTAAATAACTGGAGATATTTTTAAATAATCCCAAATTACTAAGTTAAATAAAACTGTGGAATTATCCCTACATCTAAATCTGTTAACAATCAGTAACATCAATTTCTGAAATGAACTGATGTGATAATGAAGAATCGAAATATTCTCGTGATTCTAGTGGGGGGGGGGGGGGCACGGCCCCTTCTTGCCCCCCCCCCTGCGGGTACGCATGACATACTGTACTAAGAAAAGAAAACTGTCTATACACCTTAATCAATGTTGTATGTACATAGATCTGTTACGAATTAATACAGCACTACCTAGGTATATCACTTTTACTCTCATGTTAAGATCAAGGACAACTCTAGCTTTCGATGCCATAATGACAACGGCCAAGCTATGTCAGTAATGTAAATTTAGAAGTGCTGAGTGAAAATCTGAGTTCTAAACTGATTGACAAGGGCCGAGAGAAAGTCAGGCGTATGTTGAGTGGCAGCTCATTTAAGCGAGCAATTGGAAAAGACTGGGTAGCAAGAAACGGCAATCAGCCGAACGCTTTGAAGTGTAAATTCAAGAACAAAAGAAGGAAGACCTAATTGTAAATTCTTTTTTAACTACAGAATCAACTGTTATAGCAAACAAGGTAGACTTTCATAGAGTGGGTGAACATTTTCTAAACACTGCATCCCGGAACTTGGACATTTTCCGTTAAAATACGTATATTGATTTTTGTTGTGCACGTAACGCAGTTTCCGTTTACTAAAGGGTCCGTTGAAGGCAGATTTTACTGTAGTATTAATTATACTTCATTTATTTTCGTATGAGACAGTTTGGCCTCCAAAATTCCAGGGTCCCAGAATTACCAAGAATTAAAAATGTATTAAGTTCTGTAATTCGTTTTACAAGATTATATAATGTCACAGAGCAGCATTAAGGGGATACGGAATCACCTATCTTACCAATGTTAAATTTGTTTAATTAATGTTCCTTTTCCTCAGAATATAATGAAGGTATCATAATGAAATTTATGGCACATTTCACTCAAACCTTACTTGACATATTAATGGAGCGTTTATTATATTGGACTTCGGGGAGTCAGAAATTAATATTTTCTAAAACTGTAAAAAAATATAAATACTTTTTTTAACTAACAAAAAACAATCAAAACCCAAACAGTTTTACTTTAAACAAGGAAACGTCTCCATCAAAATATTGATCACTTCGAGACAAATTTATGGTGAAAATTTCCCAGCCCTGTGATAAATAGTCGCCTAGAACATACAGTATATTTTAACAGAAATGGAACTGAGAAAACTGCAGTCTGTGTGAGAGGGGAGTGGGCAGGGAGGGGGCAAGAAGGGGCCGTGCCGCCCCCCCCCCACTAGAATCACGAGAATATTTCGATTGTTCATTATTATGATGATTATCTCATTGTTAGCACAAGTGCAAATAAAATTATGGCAATTTCTAATGGTTAATCTATAATGTTTTACACATCATTTTAATGGGCAGACTTCAGAGATTCATAAAATATAAGAAAAAAAGTGATTTTGACAATTCTCACCGTTCCATATCGCCTTAAGGATTGCATTACATATACCGTATGCACTGTGTTTTCTTAGGGAAATTGACACCCTGCTTCCCTGACGTGGCGACTATTCCCCCGTGCCTGATGGCTGTACGGTGAGGAAAGTAGAGATGTGCCCGTGTACGATGAAGTTAGGGAGCGCTCCGCCACTCTGGACAACACTACACCCCGGGGCGTACTAAACCCCGCGACCAATACACAATCCTGCTTCTGGACATGCTGTACTGTAGCCTGTCTAGAAACTGCTGCTACTTCTCTCAACTTTTGAGTCGTTTACGTAGTTTCCTACATCTACTCCAGGTGAATGCCGGGATGATTTCTAAATTAAGGCCACGGCCGCTTCCTTTCCAAATCGTAACTCAATTACTAATACACACACTGGTACAGACATCAAAGTGACACAGGTTATCAGACAAAATATACAAACACCAAAGTGCACGGGGCTACATGACCACGAAGTCGCAAAGTCCCTAGAGAATCAACAACAACAACAAAATCAACAACAACACGGGGTCAATTGAGCATGAAGTACAAGCCCCTCAAATGAAACAACAACACCGACATTCAGTTGTTCACCAAGTTAACACTTGTCCGTACATCAAGCGAGAGAATCACGTGGTAGTGACGTCAGACTGGTGTTGTCTTCAGGCGGAGAGGTCAAGCGAGAAGACCAATTGTCTACAATCACGACTCATCAGGGCGGCCGACTTTAATCATCAGAGCTGCTCGACCAAATTACAGACTAAGAGAAATCAGGAGTTGCTTCGACACCAATTAAGGTGGACTCCCCACTGTTTGTCACAACATTAACCAATACCCCTCTTCAGCGTTACGCAGTGATTTACTCGTTTCTGATGATGATGATGATAGGTATACTTGTGTTGTGCTCGGGTGACTCAGATCAGCCCCCAGTTGACTGGGGGAGAATTAGGGGATTAATATTCAGTGCTACCATCCTTGTTGTTGTTTGAGTCTTCAGTCTTTTGACTGGTTTGATGCAGCTGTCCATGGCTCCCTGTCCTGAACTAATCGTTTCATCTCTACATAGCTACCACACCCTACATCCGAGGCAATCTGTTTAACATATTCTAACCTTGGTCTACCCCTACAGTTCTTGTCCTCGACCCTTCCTTCCATAACTAAGCTTGCTATTCCTGGGTGTCTTAGTATATGTCCTACCAACCTATCTCTTCTCTTCATTAGCAGTCGCCAGAAACATCTCTCCTCTCCCACTCGTCTTAATACCTCTTTGTTTGTAACCCTATCTGCCCATCTGATCTTCATCATTCTCCTGTAACACCACATTTCAAATGCTTCAATTCTCCTCTTTTCTGCTGCACCAATAGTCCAAGTTTCACTTCCATAGAGCGCCACGCTCCAGACAAAGGCTTTCAAAAATGACTTCCTAATACCTAAATCTATATTCGATGTCAGCATCCTTAGCAAAGAGTATTTCACAGGTCAGTTGGCAAGAAACTTTATGAAAAAACAATTACTTGTGTGTAAAACTAATATAGCCTAGGCTATATTCATAAATTCTATTGCTTCTTTCCATATCTACTGTAAATCACCCGCTTAGGTGGGGTAGTTGGTAGCATACAGAGCTTTTATGACAAAAGTCACGGGTTCAAACCCTGCCGAAGTCGTCTGATTATTTTAGAGCGTTAAAAATTCCTCACTATGCCTTCCTTCGGAGGGGAAGTAAAGCCGGTGGGCCCATGTCATAGGTTTATGGCATGAAATAGAACCTTCCACTAACTACACTTGTGCGAAGCCAAAATTTGTAGGTTAGAATGGATAACGCTCTATTAGTTCCAACCTTCACCACCAGGTGCTGACTGAGATGCCATCTAGTAGCCAAGTCCACAAGCTAGGTGTCGTGGACGGTAGCATTTGGTAGCAAAAGTAGGAACTGCTTGAAATTAATGTCTGCAGTCCTCACTTGAATTAAAAGAACAGGCAATAATAATACTAATATTAATATCGTACTAGTTGAAACCCGTCAAAACATGACGGTCAATAGAAAAATATTTACTGAAGAATTTTCTTATATAGGCCTACTGTACATTCTTTGTACGATTATTTTTTGACTCTATTGAAACTATGAGGGCGTCAAAAGATTGCACTCTCAACATTGCAAAATACTGCTGGCCATGACTGAAAAATTGTTGGGGCAAATTGAGGCCTATACGTTCCAGAGTTTCCCCTTGAGCTTTATTGATTGTGATAAAGTATGCCAAATGAATTGGAAAATATTGCCTCTTAAAAGAAAATGATAGTGTTTTATCGGACGGTGTTAAATCAAGTCGAAGGATTAGACATCTCTGCCGAATTTTAACTGCACCTATTATTTCCAAATCCAAGCAATATAGTTGCATTTAGGAGTCCTTGGGAACCGTTCAGATTTCTAAGCAGCATAACGGGCCAAGCGTTTGGAGTATGTGGCGGCCAGTCGTTTAGTTCCAAGGGATTCAAGGACTCTGATGAGTCTAATACAACTGGCCGCAAACCATCGCTTATATTTTTGGAATATAACGAAGAAATGCGATGATGTGCAATTCCATACATTTTAAAACAATGTGGACCGTGTGCGTGTGGCACAGTAACATTGGCACCAAATGAAACGAAGGAAGGAAGGAAGCTTGCAGTTTAACGTGACCGTTAATCTCGCGATCATAAGCCACGGGACCTCCGTTTAACGTGGAATCCGAACCACAGGACATGGCCTTTCACATCAAAAATCTCACATGCATTGACCGGGAATCGAACCCGATCCGCCTTGGTGAGAGGCATACAGCTTGACCTCTGCGCCATGAAACGAAGGACATAGCATTGTACTGCCGATTAGTCCCTCTGGAATTCCTTGAGATATCATCTCCAGTGAAAAATAATTGTTAAAGCCTGTCAAATATTTTATATTTATTCAGATTAATTTTACCATTACAACAGCAAAGGTCAAAGTAACCAAGTGTAGATTTCTCGCAAGAGAAATACAGTGCAGAACAATGTTTACATTTGTTCGTCAAGGACCCTAAACTGTAACGGCATAGTATCTGGAATTGTTTCTGAAATGCCATATTTATATTGGATTTTAAAAGTGGCTTCGTATTTTTCTCCGATTTCCCACTTTTTTGCGGCTAATGTTCTATTTCGTCAAATGGGTTTATTTATAGCAGCATTTCTGCCCAAATTAACGTCATTTTATATAAAACTATAGTGGCCTGCATCAACGTAGCCGCCAAATATTAAATGGCAAATAATAAGTTACTTCCATTGCCAAAATCAACTGCGTGGTTAGACCCATTGTTATGCACTCTAAACAAATAATCAATAAACAATAATATTCACATATACAATGAATACTTCCATTCTCAAGTTGGTTGCTGATGAGAATGCGATGAGATTGATCGCCAATAATAAAATCCTTGCAATTTTTGCAATTTGCTTGCAAACGCAACTCAGGATGACGATCTTCATTTTGAAATAAACAGAATGGAATTGCTGTAAATAATGAATTTCCATCACCTGTTGAAGGTACAATACTTTGTATTTCCATGACAGTAAATTATGCAAGGGAGCATAGAATCACTTCGCCACTACTGGAATGAGCATAGACTCACTTCGCCAGCCACAGTAATGGAGGGAGTTTTAGAATTATATGTTCAGTGCTTGTCAAAGATCGTATTAACACAGGGAAGCCCATTCTTAAGGCTACATTCTGAGCTATTGCCCCGGATTCCAGGTTCGATCCCCGCTCTGCCAAGAAATTTAATTCTGGTCTGAGGACTGGAACGGGGCGCACTCGTGAGGCAAACCTAAGAAGAGCAAAGTTTGATTCCCATCTCAACAATCTTGGATTTGGTTTTCCGTGGTTTCCCACTTCCACTCCAGGCAAATACCGGGATAGTTCCTAACTTAAAGCCTCGGTCGTTAACTCCCCATTCCCCACATTAATTACAAATGCACACATCAACACAGCCATCACATTAACACAGGTTATCAGAGAAAAGTTTACACTCGCACACCTGTTCGCCAATATGTTAACGCTGATGTATGTGTTTGAACTACTGGATATAAGTTCAATGTTCCCCATCTCTTGATGAATACAGTACTTTTGCATTTGTCAGTTGGCACAGGCTAGAGTAAAAGGTGGCTTTTCACCGATGTCTCAGTCTCACTCATGGCTGTGATTATATGGAAGCTACTGAGGTATGGGTGGTGCTTAGTAATGGCATTCGGGGCACAGTCAGTGCCTGTGAATGCTGTGAAAGGTTCAACTCATAGGGTTAGGACTACTGTTCTGACTCAGTGAGGAAAGCAATGACAAACTACCTCACTCCTCTTCTTGCCTAGAACGCCTCAAAATAGCGCTGCCTTGGGTTTTTGTGGGCATCTACTCACATAACGTAACGGCGGTACTTTTTGAGGATCCAACCAGCCTTCGGGCTGACTTCCTAACAGACAGACAGACAGACAGACAGACTTTAAAATTAATATCATTGCATTGTTGCAGCTTGGCAAATATTTTATATTTCAGCAGATCAATTTTACCATCACAACAGTAAAGGCCAAAGTAACCGCGCGTAGATTTTACGCAAGAGAAATACAATGTAGAACAATGTTTACATTTGATCGTCAAAGACCTTTCACTGTACTGCATAACATCTGGAATTGTTTCTGAAATGGCCTATTTATATTGGATTTTAAATGTGGCTTCGTATTATTCGATAACACTATAGTGACCTGCAATATCGGAGCCGCTAAATATTAAATGGCAAAAAATACTTCCATTGCCGAAATCAACTGCGTAGTTAGATTCAGTACTCTAAACAAATAATCATTAAACAACTGTATTATACAATGAAGTTCAACATGACCGTCCAGAGACTCTCATACTCAAGTTGGTTGGTGAGGAGAATGCGATGAGACTGATCGCTTACAATAAATTCCTTATAATTGTTCCTGCCAGCGAAATGTTTGGCAATAGCTTGAAAACGCAGCGCAGAATGACGTTCTTCATTTTGATATAAACAGTACAAAACTGCTCTAAATAAGCTATTTCCATCACCTGTTATAGTTTATGGCAGATGGCAGTACATTTTGCAGGGGAACATAGAATAACTTCGCCAACTACTGGAATGAGCTTAGGCATATACTCAATACTCACTTCGGCAGTCACCCTAATGGAGGCTGTTTTAGAATTCTATGTCCCGTGCATGTCAAAAATCGTATTAACACATGGAAGCCCACCCATTCTTAGCTATCGCCTCGGAGACCCGGGTTACATTTCCTGCTCTGCCAAGAAATTTAATTCTGGTCTGAGGGCAAAAACGGGGCACATTCAGTCTCTAGAGGTATAACTAAGAAGAGGAAGGTTTGATTCCCACCTCGACAAACTTAGATGTGGTTTTCCGTGGTTTCCCACTTCCACTCAAGGCAAATACCGGGATGGTTCCTAACTTAAGGCCTCGGCCGTCACCTTGCCATTTCCCACCTTAATTACAAATACACAAAGTAATGCAGCTATCACAATAATACGGGTTATCAGAGAAAATTTTACACTTACACACCAAAGTACATGGGGCTGAGTGACAACGATGTCGGAGCCCTTCAAACGAATTATGTTTGCCAAGTGTCTCTCATGGCGAAAGCAATTGTGGACACGCGCCAGGGCCTGGAAAACTACATTTTCACTAATAATTTAAGAGTATATCGACGATGCATAATTTATAACTTTTAGTCTAGGATGCTACCAACTTGACCACCGAAGCATTGGGAAGAAATTGCAATATTAAAGTACATAAACAACATAGCCTACACACTCAACTGTCAGTTAATGTTCTTCAACGTTTCCCTTCTTAAAAATTCCCCTCTATAACTCTCCATCACTTGAAAACGCACCATGTTTTGTGTTTTAAATATATCGATGCAATGGTGCTGCCATCTGTTGTTAGTTACTGAAACTATATGGGCGAGGTACTGCCATCTGTTGTCAGTTACTGCAATTGATGGCAGATATTAGCTCTTTTGACCACATGCTGTAATGCAATGGTAAAACGGAAATAAAACTTATTGAGAGGGAATGTAGGAATCTTTAACTGACATAAAACGTTACTAATAATCCTTGATAAAACAATATTTAACTATCACGCGAAAACTCGCCATCAAGGCCATGCCTTGTGTTTTAAATATATCGACGCAATCTGCTCTCAGTTACTGGAACTATATTGGCGAGGTACTGCCATCTGTTGTCAGTTACTGGAACTGATTGCAGATATTCAAACGACGTATTGAGGACATGCTGTAATGCAATGGTAAAACGGAAATAAAACGTGTTGAGAAAATGTGTAGAAATATGTATCTTTAACTGACATAAAACCTTACTAATACTCCTTGATAAAACAATATTTCAGTGGCAAAAAAAAAAAAAAAATACTGCCGAGAGTTGGGATCGAACCTGCGATCCTTGGATCCACAGTCAATCGCCTTAACCAAATAGCTACTCGCGCACTCACATTTAGATGCAGACGCAACCATTCACTATCTTCAAAAGCCGCTATCTGAAGAAAATAATCCAATTCATTATCAATAAAATCAATATACATTCGTATATGTTCATACTGTTATTATATTGTATTGTCAGAACTTGGTTAATGTATGTTTTCAATTACATGGAAGCTTATTAAATAACTTACATTTTAATGGACTTCTCACCGCCATTTTGTCATGAGCCCAGGCGGATTGTGCGCATGCGCGAGGGGCCAGAATTCTGCTATTTTCTATATTTATTTAAAAATATACCGTCTTATATTTGTTTATTTTAGAGACACTCTGCAAATCTACAGGCCAAGAGCTTTCGTTAGAGTGCTCTACGAAGTAAATTGGTTCTGTCGTTCTCTCTATCTCGTGATAACAAAAATCACCTTACTGTTTTAAATATATAGACTAGTTGAAACCCGTCAATACATGACGGCCAATAAGAAAATAATTACTGAAGAATGTTATTATATACGTTCTTTGTTCAATTATTTTTGGCACTATTGAAACTTTAAGGGCGTCAAAAGATTGCACTCTATAGACATTGCAACATAATGCTGGCCATTATTGAAAACTTGATGAGGCAAATTGAGACCTATACGTTCCAGAGTTCCCCCTTGAGCTTTATTGATTGTGATAAAGTATGCCAAGCGAATCGGAAAATGTTGCCTCTTAAAAGAAAATGATTGTTTTATCCGGTGGTGTTAAATCAAGTCGAAGGATTAGACCTTTCTGCCTAATTTTAACTGCACTTATTTCCAAATCCAAGCTTTTTCATGCATATTTCATATAATTAATATGGAATCAAGTCGAAAGGTTAGATCTCTCCGCCTAATTTTAACTGCACTTATTATTTCCAAATTCAAGCAATTTTCGTACATATTTCTTTTACGGTAATTAATATGGTAGCATTTAGATGCCCTTAGGAAACTTCAGATTTCTCAGGAGCATATCTATGGGTCAATCGTTTGGAGTATGTGGAAGCAAATCACTTAATTCCAAGGAATTCAAGAATTCTGAGGAGTCTAATATATACAACTGGCCGCAGAAACCGTCGCTTATAATTTTGGAATATACATTAACGAAGTTCTCTCTTAAATTCCTTGAGATATCATTTCCAGTGAAAAATGCAGTCTGTCAAATATAGGAAGATTAATTTTGCCATTACAACACCAAAGGTCCAAGTAACCTGGCGTAGATTTCTCGCTATAGAAATACAGTGCAGAACAATGTTTACATTTGTTCGTCAAGGACCATACACTGTACGGCATAATATCTGGAATTGTTTCTGAAATTGCATTTTTATATTAGATTTTAAAAGTGGCTTCGTATTTTCTACGATTTCCCACTTTTTTTGTGGCTAATGTTCCTTTTCGTCAAATGGATATATTTATTGCAGCATTTCTCTCCAAATTAACGTCATATTCAATAACACTATAGTGGCCTGCATCAACGCAGCCGCCAAATATTAAATGGCAAATAATACTTCCATTGCCAAAATCAACAGCGTGGTTAGACTCATTGTTATGTGCTCTAAACAAATCATCAATAAACGGAGGCGACATAATTATCTTATATATTAAAATAGTTTTCAAAAAATTGTACCCTTTACTAAAACTGAAATATCTCGGGAAGTATTTGCGCTACGACGACGTTTGTTGTCTTAAAATGTAATGCCTGTCACGCACTCTCGATTGATACCCACCTTACTTGATTATATCATTCGAGTATTAAAATAATAGCGAATATTACTTCCTTCAGGGTCTCACGAAAATGGAATATTCGAACGACTTGTAATAATCAAGTATACAATGAAGTTCAGATACTTTCATTCTCAAGTTTGTTGCTGATGAGAATGCGATGATACTGATCGCCAATAATAAAATCCTTATAATTATTCATGCCAGCAACAATTTTTGCAATTTGCTTGCAAACGCAGCTCAGGATAACGTCCTGCATTTTGGAATAAACAGTACGAAACTGCTCTAAATAAGCAATTTCCATCACCTGATGTAGGTACAATCCTTTGCATTTCCATGACAGTAAATTAAGCAAGGGAGCATACTTCGCCAACTACTGGAATGAGCATAGACTCACTTCGACAGCCACCGTAATGGAGGGAGTTTAAGAGTTAGACTATATGCTCAGAGCTTGTCAAAAATCGTATTAACACAGGGAAGCCCAATCTGAAGGCTACATTCTGAGCTATCACCCCGAATTCCAGGTTCGATCCCTGGTTTGCCAAGAAATTTACTTCTGGTCTGAGGACTGGAACGGGGCGCACTCTTCAGGCAAAACTCAGGAGAGCAAGGTTAGATTCCTATCTCAACAATCTGGGATGTGGTTTTCCGTGGTTTGCCACGTCCACTGCAAGTAAATACCGGGATAGTTCGTAACTTAAAGCCTCGGTCGTCAATTCCCCATTCCCCACTTGAATTACAAATGCACACATCAGTACAGCCATCACAATAACACAGGTTATCAGAGAAAATTTTACACACACACACACCAAAGTAGACGGGGCTGAGTGACCACGATGTCTGAGTCCATCAAATGAATTATATTCTTCAATTGTCTCTCATGGCGAAAGCGATTGTGGCCATATTTTATTTAATAATTTAAAAGTATATGGCAATGTAAATCGTACCGGGTGAGTTAGCCGTGGTGGTTACGGCATGACTGATGGCAGTCGCTCACATCCGGGAGGCGAGGAGGTTCGAATCCCCCCGCCGGCAACCTTGAAGATGGTCTTCTGTGGTTTCCCATCTTCCTTCCAGGCAAATGCCGGGGTTGGTCCCTAACTATAGGCCACAGCCGCTACCTCCCAACTCCTCGTCCTTACATTCCAACTTCCCTCCTTCCCTCCCCAACGGTACTTGTAGCTCACCCATTGGGTGTCCGTCTCGAAGCAGCTACAAAAACTGGCGAGCCGAACATGTCCTCGGACACTCCCGGCACTAAAAGCCATACGCTAAAATAAAAAAAATAATAAAAAAAATGTAAATCGTGGAGAATTCCTTACTGTACGGGATCAATAAAAGTAAAATATGTTAAGACAATGAATTACCAATAGCCAGAAAGAATAATTAGGAAATAAAAATACATGTCTGAGGTGAGACTCCTTCGACTATGCAAAATTCATTCCTGGGTCCGCAATGTTACCCCTGAGCCACCCAGTCAACAGACTTTTAAACCAATATTAAGTTACTTAAACAACAAACGAACTCAAACGCCTGCTGAAGTTCTTCAATCCCCTCTTTTTAATTCTCAAAAACAAAGATCACACTACGATACGGTGAATCCTTTATTCGCCATTTCTCTAGAACTGTAATTCTGGTCTGAGGGCTGGAACGGGGCGCACTCTTGAGGCAAAACTAAGAAGGGCAAGGTTCGATTCCCATCTCAACAATCTGGGATTTGGTTTTCCGTGGTTTGCCACTTCCACTGCAGGTGTAATTCTGGTCTGAGGGCTGGAACGGGGCGCACTCTTGAGGCAAAACTAAGTAGGGCAAGGTTCGATTCCCATCTCAACAATCTGGGATGTGGTTTTCCGTGGTTAGCCACTTCCACTGCAGGTAAATACCGGGATAGTTCCTAACTTAAAGCCTCGGTCGCCAATTTCCCATTCCCCACTTTAATTACAAATGCACACATCAGTACTGCCATCACAATAACACAGGTTATCAGAGAAAATTTGACACACACACACCAAAGTAGACGGGGCTGAGTGACCACGATGTCTGAGTCCAACAAATGAATTATGTTCGTCAATTGTCTCTCATGGCGAAAGCGATTGTGGCCATCTTTTATTTAATAATTTAAAAGTATATGGGAACGTAAATCGTGGAGAATTCCTTACTTTATGGGAATAATAAAAGTAAAATATGTTAAGACAATGTATTACCAATAGGCAGAAAGAATAATTGAGAAATAAAAATATATGTCGGAGGTGGGATTCGAACTGCTTCCATTGCGCGATGCATAAATTAAGAGTTTTGAACGCTACCGTCTGAGCTACGGAATCAGTGGTAGTAAAATGCAATATTAAGTTACTTAAACAACATTCACTCTCAACAGTCCGTATAAGTTCTTCTACATTTCCCGTTTTTTATAATATTCTATTTCCGTTTATATCCTGGAAACTTCATAATCAATATTCCCCTCCTTTATTATAATTCTTATAAATAACTATTGCATTAAAACGCGGTGGACATCCGCCATGTCTGTCATTAATCAAGATGATTCTGCGCATGCGCTTGAGCCAATAATTTTGCAGCTTTGTTTATAAATTTAAAAATATGTGGTAACATATTTGTTTATTTTAAAGACACTCTGCAAATCTACAGGCCTACAGCTTTCGACAGATTGCTCTACGAAGTGAATCGGTTCTACCGTTCCCTCAATCTCGCGGTAACAAAAATCAGCTTAGTGTTTTAAATATATAGATGGCCTCGGAAGAAGGGTACAAGCTTTGTTATTTGACACCCAAAGGGTAGCTTGCATGTTGTTGCATTTCGTTGTTCCTTGAAGCACTATGAAAGTCAAAGAGGTTAGATATCTAAATTCCTCGAACACTATAGCACTTTCTAGTAGAGAAGTGAGGAACTTTGTGTGGGCGGAAACTCCCGAGCTTAATTTTGCTATTATGAACACGGCCTAATGAATTCAAATGGGTTCTTTGACATGCCAACATCGTATGACATGGTGTCGTAATTTTTGCCGCCTTTCAAAAATCACTTACCACGGCCAGGAGCGAACCTGCAAACTTGGGGTTAGTAGACCGACACGTTGACCACTCACCCACCGTGGCAAGCTAAATGAACAGATAACACACACTAATACAGCCATTACAATTAACACCGGTTTTCAGACAGATTTTGCACACACCCAAAGAACACGGGGCTACATGACCGCGTTGTCGCAGTCTCTAAACTAAGGAACAAAAAATTTTCATCATTACCATCATCAACTTCCAAAGCCAATGCCTTGTCTCGCGCAACCATTGTTCTCTCTCTTCAGCACCTCGTTTCATTTCATAGCAAGAACCATAATGAAGAGTTAGGGTGATGTCTTGAAGGAAATATTTCCTCGGTCGTCCTCGGCATTTCTTCCCTGAGATTTTTCCTTCCCGGAGATTAGTTAAGTAAGCTTTATATCGTAAAATGTGTGAATTTAGCTTTTCTTTTTGGGCCGTTGGTCTCAGTTCTCTCTTCCCTTGAACTGCTTGTAGGATGCTGATGTTAGTCCTTTCAATCCATTTAACCCGTAACATTCTTCGCCAGACCCACATCTCAAACGCTTCAAGTCTCTTCCAATCCTGACCTCTGATCATCAAGATTCACATTCATACAGAAGCACATTCTATACTGAATCCTTATTAATCTTCGATGAATAAGTATTCATGATTTATTATTATTATTACTGATGCCCAGGCAGTACATGTAGAAATTGACAAAGGGGAAGCCAAGTTAGTGTGTTGCAATGATTACCACAGTGCAGGCTTGGTAGTTATTATTGAAGACGTCCGGGTAAGCCGAGTTCAAGGACAAATTGTGTAACAACGCGCACCAAAATTGGAGTCATTAGGGGATGGTCACAAGTGAGTTTCAACCGACCTAGGATTGAATCACCCAATCAGATGAGACCACGCCAAAACCACGCGATGGGTGGCGTACCCTGTAAAAAAAGGCGCGGAAACGCTTATCTAAAGAACCGCCGATCCGAAATAATTCCGCATAAGCGCACTGAGACGTTTGAATAAAATGATGAAGATTGATACTAGTCCCAAGTGTGTGAGATGAAAACTCTAGAATATTTTTCTTAATTCTCCCCACTCCACCTCATTCTGTCAGTTTCCAATAAATTGATCGAGGAGAAGCTGTTTCGAAGACAACTGTATTGAGCTCTGGTGAGCAAGGGTCACGCCAGTCTGCGTCGCGATTTACCGCTCTTAACGTGCATACTAGTGACAACTGTATTGAGCTCTGGTGAGCAAGGGTCACGCCAGTCTGCGTCGCGACTTACGCTCTTAATAATCATACTAGTGACAACTGTTTTGAGCTCTGGTGAGCAAGGGTCACGCCAGTCTGCGTCACGATTTTCAGCTCTTAATGGGCAAGACTTTACTAACATTCCAATTAGTGCTCAAAGCGAGCAAGGTTCACGTAGAGCAGTAGAGATATCTAGCGAGATAATGACTGCGAGACAGTCATGTTTAAGACTTGTTTTTCAAGCCAGTGACGATGTGTTTAAAGTGTATAATTTATGTAAATTTTGTATTGTATTTTTCAAGTGATAATTGTGCGTGTGTAAGCGAATGCTAAGCTAGGGAAAGTCTTCGATCATTAATCGCATAGGACATATCGTGAGTGAAAGTAGTAACTCACGGCGATTATAGCTAGGCAATTTATTAACATTGAACATTTCTGTCTAAGAAACTACGCCAAGATGTCCGACGTTTGGTCAGGAGACGGAGTGATGTGCATCGCTTCTACGACGTCGACGATGGAGGGCTAATTTCCCGTAGGGAAATGAGCCGGGACGGATGTTATATGTTCTGCAAGCTGATACGGTGATGTACAAAAAATTGATTTACTCAATATGTAGTTAGATAAGGCGGGGGAACATTGTAAATAGTTCATTTATTCTTTTTTTTTCTTGTTTAGATTTTTCTGTGCACCGACACTATTGTTTTAAATGTACGTTGGCGCGTGGCCAAAGTTGTTTGCTGTATATTTATCTTTGGAGTCATATTTAGTGTACACGGCGCGTGTATTTGATTTTATCCATGCGGATGCGAAACTCGTTACATTCGATAAGTGGTGCTTTATTAAAGTTCATATTTTTTGATAGGAAAGGGAGGTAATTATGTAAGATGTTTGCTGAACAGGTTATTACTCATATTAGGGTTGCCGAGCGCAACAAATTAAGATGTAATTGTAGAACACCTTAGTTCTAATTTTTTTAGATTTTTTTTGAGTCCTTTTCAGGTTCGTTAGTCACAGCCTATAACGGAAGCGCAAGCTGGTGGAAAAATATTTTGTCATTTATTTCAGGTTTCTGTCAAACCCATACGTGTGATTCTGTGTGTGTTCTTGTGTCAAGTGTGTGTTTTGATTCTACGTGAAGAGGGGTAGATGGTGCTACCGCCCTCAATTTGTTGTTGTTGTATTTTTGATGGAAAGGCAGTGCGCTCCGAGGAGGCTACTGTACCTTGTCCAATGCTGATTCTTGGATTTCCTAGGGGAAATGCTGAGATATATTTTGTTCTGACACACACACACACGTATATATTGTGCTTTGGGGCACGCTTCTTCGAGACTCGATCCCGTGCCTTGGGAGGTCGAGGTTATTGACACGTGGGTTGACAGATGTGCAGATTTCCACTTAGCGCCCGTCTAGCCTTGGTGACTTATTTTGTTAGGCAGTCCTGTTGACCGACTGGCCCCTATTAAGCTATCATTAGCAAACCTGTTCTTTTGTGATGGTTATTTGGACCATAATTAATCGGGGAGTTCGCCACGTTTGTTACGAATTATTGCATGTCGTATGGATGGAATATTGTGTTAATGATGTAAATGTTGGCTTTGAGCCTAGTGATTTTTCTATGACTCAGTTCATGTTAGTCTGTGTGACACCCGTGTGGTGTAGTTGTATTTACTTGTAAAAATGACGGCGGTCATATGTGTGTTTCTTTTGTTGGTCACGTGTTAACTTACTTGTGTTGATTTTGATGAAGTCCTAATTTTAGGCAGTAATGTTTTGCTACGGCAGTTCTTGATTCCAATTTCAAGCGGAAATTATTTGTTGTTTATTTAGTATAGGAAGTGTCGGTTTAGTTTTTAAGTTGTGTATAGTTGTTCCCCGCGTCTGTCTAGCTCTAAGCGATGCAGATTCGTCTTCTGAAAGTTTATCCGGATGATGACGAATCATGTATTCAATTGTACTCATCGTTAAGCATGTAGAACAGCACACACGTTACATATTTTCATTGTAGATTTTGGGACATTTGGTCCGATTAATAATCTCTCCTGAGATTAGGCCTAGTTTTTGGCAAGTAATTTTATTCAGTGGGAGTCATTTTGGGAGTTTTGTTTGTTTATTTCATTTTGTAAATAGCTGATCTGTCATTAAATTCATTTGTTATAACCCTGGCTTCACTTCTTCCTGCATGTTATTTTGTTATAATTATGTTACCCTGCATGTTAATGAAGCGCTTTAACAACAACTTACGAAATGGACTGTTACACCCCCCGAAACTGAGTCTCATAAGCTTCTTTGCAAGGGTTCAATACAAAGGACATGAAAACTTTCTGTTTATTTGCAATATCCACATTTACATTAATCAAAAGATCTTTCTTATTATTGAACGCCAGTTTTACAAGCGCTATCTGCCTTCTAATATCTTTACTACACCTTTTGTCATTGGTGATTACTGGTCAGTAAGGCCCGTAAGTTCATGCAAAGATCATACTGTATTTTTGCATATGTATGCATATTTTGGTTATACTGGTATAATGCATCATATTTTTCTCCTTTGCCTGTTTAAGTGCATATCTCTGCTTGAGAAGGGCGTATATCCTATTGCTTTGAAGCGCTTTTTGTTACTTCATGTTCTTTCGATTCGGACTCAGAGTGTTGATCATAGAATAATACTGAAATTATTTTAATACCTAGTACTTTTCAGACCTCTTGCATGTTAATACCTATTATTTTTATTCAGGATTCACAATGTAAATATTGTAAAAATATTTAAAAAATCAACGGCTATTAAAATTGTAAATCAGTTATACTTAAATATTAACATAATAACATAATTATTGATGGTGAGCACCGCTTGGAGATCCTAAAATAACATTTTCTACTATTAGGAACATTTTCCTAGTTGAGATATTTTAAAAGAGGTGTAGTTATACAGTATATCCGTCTGTTCATATTTTCTTTATATTCAAAATAGAAACGCTAAAGAATACAGAGTGATCGTAATTGCCGTAGTTATTTCGTAGTGCATATTTTTGGAACATGATGCATATTTGACCAATAGTTAGTGCATATTGTTATACCTTGGAGTTCCCACAGAGTACAGCCACCCCCTATTGTCCCCTTTCGTCACCTTTCACCCCCATTTCATGCCACAACCCCTAAGAGGAACCAAGAACATCAAACATCTAGCCATTGCAAGTACACTTGGCTTGGCAGGCCCAACCATACACACATGTGGTAATTCTTGCCACACAAATCCAAACACCTAGCTACCTGGTATGTGGGGCAGGAATCTGCTGACCATATTACACAAACACGGGCAATTCACAAAAATACCAGCACCACCAGGAACTGATCATCTTTCGTCCACCGAGGTGCTGTCCAACGCCAGCTCGACCGCTCTGCAGTTCTGGTAAGTGTACTCGAGGTTATCCTTAGTAATTCCTCTCTGTTCCAAAAACAATACTTGTAATCATCTCATTCATTCTTGTGCACTTTGCATCACACTTATAAGAATTAAAACCATTCTTACACTCTTAAACTGCATTCTTGTATTTATTGGGCCCTCTGCTCGAACTCTGGCCAGCTGCCAGCAAGCCTTTTCTCAGCTGCGCCACACAAACTGTATTGCTCGTCAGGTGTCGAACATTTGTAAACACGAGTCAGCATTCGCTACTCACTCAGTAAGCAAGGTCAGCCTTCAGCTTGCCTGCCGCATTCATTCTTTGCCTCACAAACCAGCTACACTCACGTGCCACCCTGCATACGAGCTTTCACGTCTTTTGATAACCGCTACCCTAATTCGAGCTACCAACCCCCCAGGGCAACACAGTATTTGCAGGCATATTTATTCATTTAATAGTGCATGAACTGATTAGACCTCCCAGTGTGATGGACTAAATAGGTTTTGGTACATGACCTACATTGTGTCAAAATATAGGGCAATCATTTCCATGCCAAAACTCAATATTATAGTCATTGTAGACATCTATATTAATACACACATCAAAAAAAGTTTTGCATCACCTCGGTTCCAAGAGTTCCGGAACCGTTAAATACAAAGGGAATAGAGATCAACACAAACAACATTTCAGCTCGTTTTATTGCTCATGAGACCCACACATTGCGTGTTGTACCATCATACAGCTAGACTTTCAGCATTTGTGGTCCAGATTGCAGTACACACCACTACCTCTAATACCCAGTAGCACGTCCTCTTGCATTGATGCATGCCTGTATTCGCCGTGGCATACTATCCACAAGTTCATCAAGACACTGTTGGTCCAAATTGTCCCACTCCTCAACGACAATTCGGCGTAAATCTCTCAGAGTGGTTGGTGGGTCAAGACGTCCATAAACAGCCCTTTTCAACATATCCCAGGCATGTTCGATAGGGTTCATGTCTGGCGAACATGCTGGCCACTGTAGTCGAGCGATGTCGTTATCTTGAAGGAACGCATTCACAAGATGTGCACGATGAGGTCGAGAATTGTCGTCCATGAAGACAAATGCCTCTCCAATATTCTGCCGATATGGTTGCACTATGGGTCGGAGGATGTCATTCAGGTATCGTAAAGCCGTTTCGGAGCCTTCCATGACCACCAGTGGCGTACGTCGGCCCCACATAATGCCACCCCAAAACATCAGGGAACCACCACCTTGCTGCACTCGCTGGACAGTGTGTCTAAGACGTTCAGCCTGACCAGGGTGCCTCCAAACACGTCTCCGACGATTGTCTGGTTGAAGGCATATGCGACACTCATCGGTGAAGAGAACGTGATGCCAATTCCGTGGGGTCCATTCAGCATGTTGTTGGGCCCATCTGTACCGCGCTGCATGGTGTCGGGGTTGCAAAGCTGGACCTCGCCATGGACGTCGGGAGTGAAGTTGCGCATCATGCAGCCTATTGCGCACAGTTTGAGTTGAAACACGACGTCCTGTGGCTGAACGAAACGCATTATTCAACATGGTGGCATTGCTGTCAGGGTTCCTCCGAGCGGCAATCCGTAAGTAGCGGTCATCCACTACAGTAGTAGCCCTTGGGCGGCCTGAGCGAGGCCTGTCATCGACAGTTCCTGTATCTCTGTACCTCCTCCATGTCCGAACAACATCGCTTTGGTTCACTCTGAGAAGCCTGGAAACTTCCCTTGTTGAGAGCCCTTCTTGACACAAAGTAACAATGCGGACGCGATCGAACTGCGGTATTGACCTTCTAGGCATGGTAGAACTACAGACAACATGAGCAGCGTACCTTCGTCCTGGTGGAATGACTGGAACTGATCGGCTGTCGTACCCCCTCCGTCTAATAGGCCCTGCTCATGCATGGTTGTTTACATCTTTGAGCAGTTTTAGTGACATCTATGAACAGTCAAAGGGACTGTATCTTGGATACAATATACACAGTCAACGTCTATATGCCGGAGATCTGGGAACCGAGGTGATGCAAAACTTTTTTTGATGTGTGTATAATAAAGCCGAAGAGTTTGTTTGTTTTTATGTTTAAACGCGCTAATCTCCGGAACTACCAGTCGGATTCGAAAATTTCTTTTTGTATATGATAGCCATATTCAAGAGGAATAGTTTAGGCTATGTAGCATTAGGCTACACCTCTCAGGTAACCATAAAGATTGATTTTTGTTCAGTAAGTCGGAAGAACAAGCGCTCCTGAACAGCTTCAATAATAACTTAATCTATTGTTACCTGGCAATGCGGGCTGCATCACGTCGCCCCTACCAGTGTTCTGGTGCAGAATTGCGAGTTGCTTATAAATTGCAGTCGCGGGGAGAATTTAGTGCAAAAGATTTCATAGGTCCCTTAAAACAGTTATCATGCCAATAGTATGCTTCTGTATAAGGGCGATGGTGTTGGTGCAGAATACTGAGGTTATCAGCTGCAATAAGCGTTTGTGCTTTCCGATCCTTATCCTTGAGCGCTCCAGTTCTGTAGTAGTATTCATTATCATCCATAAAACAAATAAATCCACCGGGCGAAGCCGGGCACTACTGCTAGGTTTGGATAAATAATCATAATTACACAGTTAATCTTCCACCAGAGAGCGTACTGAGTGATATAATCCCATGTAGAGAAATAATAGTTACGACTTATCATCATAGTCTTCATCATCATCATCATCATCATCATCATCATCATCATCATCATCATCATCATCAACATCATATAAGTCACTCGCCTACCTCTACAAATTTAGATCATCATCGTCATCTAAGTCACTCGCCTACCTCTACAAATTTAGATCATCATCTTCATCTAAGTCACTCGTCTACCTCTACAAGTTTAGGTCATCATCATCATCATCATCTAAGTAACTCGTCTATGCCTACAAATTAAGTGAAATGAAGAGTAACATCCATCAAATACGGGGATTGTAAGGAATTTGTTATCCAGCTCGTTTAAGGAAAATTCCCTGCAACACTTCTTGCTGGGCTTGGCACGACTCGCACCAATAAGGTCGACACCCAATTACATGCACACATGGGGACGGTCAATGCTATCGTTAAGATCGATTCCATCCAGCTGGCTCCAGATACTTTCCTCCATCTGTCTACCTCAGGTTCCAGGGCGAGAGGCACTGCTGAATAAGGAAAGCAAAATATCATAAATAAATTCTTCCTTCGGTATCTTGGCTACTCGTCCTACTTCCTGTGCACCTGGTGTCCAGAAGACCTACACACAGTGTTTAGAGAGAAGATTATTAGAAAAAATAAATTCTCTTTAGCGAAAGAATAAACACAATTAACATAATTTAAATTCATGGAGTGCAGTCACAGCCCTCAAGCTTAAATTATAATTCACACAGAAACTACATTTATTTAACATTTGATGTAAACGCTAATTCTCATTAAAACATAAACGGGGTTGTTTCATTCAGGGGCTTTGCGACAACGTGGTAATGTATCTCCGTGTACTTGGATGTTTTTTGAACTTTTCTGATAACCTGTATTGCTGGGATGACTGTAGTTGTGTGTGTAACTGTATCAGGGGAAGTGATTGGGTAGGCGCCCCAGAATTTGAAGTAAGGTACTATCCCGGCATTTGCATATAAAAAGTTTCGAAAAACCCTGGGAAAACCACACACAGGATAGCCGCTGTCAACACCGGGATTTGAACCTACAATCTTTGGATCTACTGCAGATGCCCTCGTGGCTGTGATGCACTATTTAACGAGCTCGGCTGCGCTGCGGGGGTGATGGTGGTGGTGATGATGTGTGTAACGTCTATCTCAGAAAATGACATGTGGGCCATATATAATTAAATAAATTTAAGCTATAGACATAAATAAGCCTACTAATTGATAAGTATTTATTGCCACACTGTCCTCACGCTATTTTTGACTGGTCATGGAAAATTAAAGTCATATTTTGAACGTTTTAAAATAGCAACAGACGACTATTCATGTGTTTGTGGATTACCTCAATCAATGAGTCCCCTTATATTTGAGTGTCCAGTTTTTGAATAGAAAAGATACTATTTACAATGCCACCTTAATAGCTGTAACCTGGAACTTTCAAAACCACTGTACCATATTTTCAAGAGGCAGTGCTGTTTAGGACAATTTCTCACATTCATCAACAACATCTTTTGTAAACTATGTTAATAATATTTGTATTTGCTTTGTTTTTAATCTACAACCCTAATGCACCTCTGGTAGAATAGGGTTCCTGTATCGTTCTTTTGGATACTCAATAATAGTAATGTACGAGATATAAAATATGTATTGAAATCTTTGAAATCTTTGGAAATCATTGAAATATTTCAAAACATTTATATGCCAACAGATTTAATTTGAATAGAGATTCGGCATGCCAATATTCACTGGGGACGGATGATTAGGCCCACTGAAGATTAATTTGATATTTATGGGCCGGTAACCTAGATGTTAGGCCCCTTAAAACAACAATTATCATCATCATTAATTTGATATTTGAATTTCACGTGGCCACCATGTTGGTTTTGTGTTTACCAGTTCTTTTTAGTATCTGCCCGAGTTACAGTATACATTTTAATGTACGAATAATACGTCCAGCCACCAGCTTGAAAGTAAGGAAAGTCTCTTGTTTGATGTTCTTCTCTTACCAAGTCTTGTCTTTGTTGCGCATTTTCGTTGTAATAACTTTGTTTTATTTTAATGGGCGTAGTTAATTGAAGATTTAACGGTATGCCCAGCCAGCATTTTGAATGCATGGAGTTGGTGTTCTTTGGCATCCAAAGTCACCAAAATAAAGGAAGATACTTGTGCAGTTGTTAATAGTACATTATGCAACGAGCCTATAATGGCAATAAGACACGAGATACGGGTGCCTTAATTACCATTATAGGCCAGTTGTATACGACTGTTTATGTTCGACGATAATTATAACTATTTTATGTTAGAACATAAATATTCAGAAATATCTGTGGAGATTTTGCCAGTATTATGTACTGAACAGAGCGCATGGGACGCCGAGAATACCATGGTCTCCTCGAATACCCCGCTATGACACTTGTCGCACAGTGAAATTTAAAATAGGAGGCCGTGGAAGTCAGCGCAGGTGCTCTGCTATCCTTACCTAATTGGTCACACAACTGTTTCTTGAGCTCTGATTGGTGAGAGAAACTGTATCATAATGAAACCTTGTACTATAATGAGCCTCATTATAGTACAGTTTTCTGACATACAATATTTACATTTCACCATGGTCGAACATAAACGACATTATGAGGTTAATTGCGAAACATTAAAGAACTTGGAATTTGGGCTCTATTCCGTGTCTGTTGCAGGAATTTGCCATGGTGTGCCAAGTTTGTATCATCAGCAGGTTATGGTTGTTGATGAACCCAATACAATACGCATGTGTGACACTCCGCAACAGATACGGCAAAATCCTAGGAGATTAAATAATTTGTAGTGCATTAAACTTTTGATATTTTTATATTTTTATGGAAGACTCATTGTGAATTTACAAAAAAACAGCAAAAATATATTCCTGATTATTTCTGGAAGTGTGATTTTGCTTGTCAGACCGTTAAGGTCTGCGCACACCAGCGCGGGATGCGTGAGCCGGACTGTCGCGAACCTTTGGGCACATGGCGGGATATGCATCCACTGGACAGCTGCGTCGCAATCCCGCACAGATGAAGGGGCTGCTGCTTTACTGCGGGAGTACACAGCTTGCTGCGTTTTCCCGCATCCCACATTCATTTAGCAACGACGATGGAACTGTTAATAGAGTGGGTCAGGAAATATCCTGTCTTATATGGCATGAGTAATGAAGATAATAGAAATATAGGGAAGAAATATAAGCTCTGGGATGAAATAGGAAAGGAACAGCAAGTACTTGGTTAGAATCATTTTAAATAACATCACTCTTTGTTTCTGTGTTCATTTATCACGTGGTGATTAAACAAAAGAAAACCAAACCGAATCACCCTGAAACTAACTACTGGTGAGATGGCTTCCCGGTAATTGATATCTAGTTTCCTTATGTTGCAGTTTGACAGACGAATCCATTTCGGAACTGCTTTCTGCGCTGGTCAGAATACAAAGACGATTTCGCAGCGACTGCGGGAATCATATCAATCCCGCTTTCGTTCGAACATCTCGCATCCCGCGCGGAAGTGTCATTGAGGTAGTATTCGCAGTCCTGCCGTGTTGCTTGCTACTGCAGGGGCAGTAGTATACTTCCCCGCGTCACAGACCTGTTAGATTGGTTGCCTATAAAAGTTACGTCACGGCGGTCATATACACACATCAAAAAAAGTTTTGCATCACCTCGGTTCCCAGATCTCCGGCATATGGACGTTGACTGTGTATATTGTATCAAAGATACAGTCCCTTTGACTGTTCATAGATGTCACTAAAACTGCTCAAAGATGTAAACAACCATGCATGAGCAGGGCCTATTAGACGGAGGGGGTACGACAGCCGATCAGTTCCAGTCATTCCACCAGGACGAAGGTACGCTGCTCATGTTGTCTGTAGTTCTACCATGCCTAGAAGGTCAATACCGCAGTTCGATCGCGTCCGCATTGTTACTTTGTGTCTAGAAGGGCTCTCAACAAGGGAAGTTTCCAGGCGTCTCAGAGTGAACCAAAGCGATGTTGTTCGGACATGGAGGAGGTACAGAGATACAGGAACTGTCGATGACAGGCCTCGCTCAGGCCGCCCAAGGGCTACTACTGTAGTGGATGACCGCTACTTACGGATTGCCGCTCGGAGGAACCCTGACAGCAATGCCACCATGTTGAATAATGCGTTTCGTTCAGCCACAGGACGTCGTGTTTCAACTCAAACTGTGCGCAATAGGCTGCATGATGCGCAACTTCACTCCCGACGTCCATGGCGAGGTCCAGCTTTGCAACCCCGACACCATGCAGCGCGGTACAGATGGGCCCAACAACATGCTGAATGGACCCCACAGAATTGGCATCACGTTCTCTTCACCGATGAGTGTCGCATATGCCTTCAACCAGACAATCGTCGGAGACGTGTTTGGAGGCACCCTGGTCAGGCTGAACGTCTTAGACACACTGTCCAGCGAGTGCAGCAAGGTGGTGGTTCCCTGATGTTTTGGGGTGGCATTATGTGGGGCCGACGTACGCCACTGGTGGTCATGGAAGGCTCCGAAACGGCTTTACGATACCTGAATGACATCCTCCGACCCATAGTGCACCCATATCGGCAGAATATTGGAGAGGCATTTGTCTTCATGGACGACAATTCTCGACCTCATTGTGCACATCTTGTGAATGCGTTCCTTCAAGATAACGACATCGCTCGACTACAGTGGCCAGCATGTTCGCCAGACATGAACCCTATCGAACATGCCTGGGATATGTTGAAAAGGGCTGTTTATGGACGTCTTGACCCACCAACCACTCTGAGAGATTTACGCCGAATTGTCGTTGAGGAGTGGGACAATTTGGACCAACAGTGTCTTGATGAACTTGTGGATAGTATGCCACGACGAATACAGGCATGCATCAATGCAAGAGGACGTGCTACTGGGTATTAGAGGTAGTGGTGTGTACTGCAATCTGGACCACAAATGCTGAAAGTCTAGCTGTATGATGGTACAACATGCAATGTGTGGGTCTCATGAGCAATAAAACGAGCTGAAATGTTGTTTGTGTTGATCTCTATTCCCTTTGTATTTAAAGGTTCCGGAACTCTTGGAACCGAGGTGATGCAAAACTTTTTTTGATGTGTGTATTTAACCTTGTACAATGAGGAACAGGTGAAAGACGATAGAATATTGTTGCTTCAAGGGGGGGGGGGTACATTCAGGTCATCTGCCTTTGATGTATAGTCAGTTCCAGTTTAGATAGAGCTCACCACGCCTTGCCACAATTATGATAAGTACATTACAGTAATGTTATGGATTCAACGTCCCATTTAACTAGGTGCCGGAATTTTGCCAAGAAGGGGATTTAACATGTGATAAATATACTAACATAGACCTGTGACATTTGAGTTCCCTCAAGTGCAAACTGACTACGTCTGGAGGGGAACCATAAATTTGAGCACAGTAAGCGAGAAACTTATCAAGCCGTCATTAAGTTAAACGCTACAACATAACTTAAAATTTTGGTGAAACAAGGTATGGCTTGTCATGGTATATCAAATTTAGACCCAAATTTAGACTTGATCTACCTCTCAGTGTACGGTATAGCACTCCTGGCTGCCGCTGTGGAAGTTAGGGTTAAATTCCTGACTCTGCCATCTGGTCTGAGAGCTGGAACGGGGTTTACTCTGCCTCACGAGGCTGAACTGAGAAGTAGTAGTTTCCATTCCAGTCTCTACCATCCGTGACTTGCCACTTCTACTCCAGACGAATGCCAGGATTGTACCTATATTAATGTCATGGCCACCTCTTCCAGTACGGCTCTGAGTTCGCAATCCCTGCAAGGAATGTGACCGCACCACCTGCGTAACATCAGCGGACAGCCTGGCAGGGTACAGGAAACATTTACTTACCAGATGAAAGTGATCACAGTGGAGTTGCTAGTTCAGACTCACATCCAGATTCAGCTTCACTGGAAACCCTGTCGTCAGAAGAACTAGAAACATCACTATCATCCGAATCAATGCCGGGGTATATTGGTACAACGCCACCTGCGTACCCAATGCTTTCATAACAGCATTCGGAATAGTTTCCTGGTCTCGTACTCAGCAGCGCTCTCAGTCACACACTCACTCCACTCTACTTTCCCTCACTCAACCTTCCCCACCCGCCAGGGATCATGAGCTGGGAGCCGTACTGTACTCATAGTCCAGCCTCAGTTACAAATACACACACCCAATTACGCGGGGCTAGATGACATGCATCGGTTGAGATTCAGTATATAATAGCATATCGTATATATAATTTACTACTTTAAATGATTGAATAAAATTCGTTGTTGTTGTTGTTCCATTTAAGGGACTTGGCATTGGTGTCATTTATCCCCCCCCCGTGTACTTGGGTGTGTATACCATACCAGGTGAGTCAGCCGCCCCTTATTTTTTTTAGTTTTTGGCCACACTTCCAACGTCTGATGCCAACATGGTCGACAGTTCCCCGTCTATAGCCAAGCCACAATGACCCTAAACGACTTTACAAGATTTATGACGACATGGAAGCAAGACCTTTACAAAAACATGTGTGCGACAAGTGATAATTCAAAGCATCAAACTGTCATACGGGCATGTACAAAGAACATGCCCATTATATGCTTTCAGTTGGACACGAAATTAACGCTAGGTACGGTGGCTTACTGATATAAAAAACGTGAATGAACCTTCGAAGCGGAAAGCAGTATCACATCTCATACGCTTTCAGGCAAGGTGATGGGACAAGTAGCCGTGGAGCATTGGTCAAGTGCGTAGAAGATAATCGTCCTGTTTTTGGGAGCTGGGGTCATATCTCACCACCGCTAAATATGTTTATGCACATTTTAAGCTTTGGGAATAATATACAAAGGCATTCGTGGCACATTTGACTAATATCATGCGGTGTATATTTAGGGTTTAATGTGCACTGGCTTGACACAGTGTGCAACCTAGAAGCGCGGGTTATTTCATCGCCATGTTCTTGTATTTGATCCCCAAGGGGCTCACATCTGGTGGCACGTGGGTTGGCGACCACGGGATCCCAACTGAGTCTGACAATTGCTTCGACTTGCTTGTGCCGGTCTCCTCTCCGTATTCTTTCCTGTCGACCTCTTTTGGTCAACTCTTGTTCTCTTCCCACCCCGACGGTATTAAGGTATCCGAGGCCTATGGAGTCTCTCCTTTTTGCCTTAATTGGCTCTTCTCTCATTTTCCCTGATCCCTCATTGTTCGAGGGTTTTTCTTTCAGGTACATCCTGCCTTCTGCTCAAGGCCCTTAAGGAGGCAGGTTTTGTGTATCCCCACCAGTTCTTGTGCACCTTGGATAATGCTAGACCCTTAAAGGATCACAGCTGGTGAGTTCGAGAGTTATCGATCCCTAGGGATTTCTGAGCTGGGTCTTTTTTTCGCCTTTTGCCATTGCCTTTGGGGCGGGACCTCTCCTCTTTCCCTTTCCTCCCTGCCATTCATGGCTCTCCTTCTTTCAAAGTCCCTCAATCTTCATTCTCCGAGGGTTGAGGGCATTTTTCCCACATTCTTTTATTTCCCTTACTCTTCTTTTGTTTTCCTTTTCTTTTCCAATTGTGTACGTTTGTAGTTAGATTTACTTAAATTTTCATCTTCATTTTCCATGAATACCCAAACCATTAGGGACCGATAACCTAGATGTTAGGTCCCTTAAAACAACAATTATCACCATCATCATCATCTTGTAATTGATCCCCAAAGCTCAAAATGTGCATAAAAATGTTTAGAGGTGGTGGGATTCGAACCTACCTCCTAAAAACAGGTCCGCTACCTTCTACGCACTTGGACCATTGCCCCACGACTACTTTTTTATTTTTTTTATTAGCTCTTTACAGAATTACAGAATTTTCAGATATGATAAATACCATACTAATACATCACAAGAAATCCAGATAGTGTCCATATTTATCGTACAATTGTCCACTTTCACTAAGCATCCAACGCTCTTTTTGCAGGTGATACCTGAGATCCAGGAAAGAGAAATGTTGATCATTGTCCATCACGAAGTGTACATATTGGCCCATTATCCACACAATGGCAGTCTGTTTAATTTGGAGGAAGGCGGTCACCGACAAACGAACCAACTTCCTGTCATCAAGGTCATCCGTGGGCACATTTAATAGTTGACATACTTTTCCCTTACACCACAGCCACGTGGAGGCAACTCGCGTGCATGATGTGAAACGGTATATCGGCGTATCAGTTTGACCACATATAGTACACCATGGGTAAGCTTCAAGATGGATGGTATATCGCCGTAGAGCGGTTGGGATGAGATCGTTGAGGAAGATAAAAACCTGGGAGTGTACAGCAGAAGAAATGGTCATAGCCCCAAAATTTTTCCAAACAGTGGGCCAATGGACGTAGAGGGTGGTGGCCTCTATTCGCGGTTTGGAGTGTACCACTTGCCGCAACATGTTATAGATACTTTTCGTCGTTGGAACAGTCCCTGAAGGCATTTGGTGAACAGTTTCCAGAAGGTGCTGTTGATGGTCCCTAAATATCTTCGGCAAAGCTCTATCACAACCACGGGCTGTGTTTCGAATATCTTTGTATAGCGCTTTCGTAAAAGTGTCATGTTGGGAAAGAATGGTGATATCGTTCTTGCAGAGGAGTGCACGGCATTTCATGCCATGAGCTGTTAGCCCTAGCCCGCCTTGCCGGGATGGGAGATACAACTGTTCCCGTTGTACTCGGAACAAAAATCCTTGCCATATAAACCAACCTGTATATTTTGCCAATAGGCTCTCAAACATTTTGGGAAGTGGGAAAAGTTGTGCGACATACCATATTTTAGAGAGCGCAAACACGTTGAGGACCATGACCCGTTGCACTATATTGAGGTTTCTTTGACCAAATTGGATCAGGACTCCCCTAACTTTGGCAATGACCTTAGTCCAGTTTGCTTGCACTGTGTCCAGAAGCGATTGCTTCCAGGTAATGCCAAGAATTTTCACCTCATTTACTATCCGGAACCAGGGCTGTGGGGTAATCACTGAGTTAGTATTGAGCGGAAGCAAAGCAGTTTTCTGGGGGTTCGATTGTGCTCCAGAGGCGATATGGTAGAGCTGAAGGACGCTATCGATGTGGGAGATGTCTTCTTTATTGCGGATCAATATTGATACGTCATCAGCATAGGCGCACATTCCAAAAACATGTGTGGACAGTTTGTAACCCTGTAGCTTCACCTGGGTAGTCCGAATGAACGGTTCAAGGCCAATGACAAAAAGCAGCATAGAAAGGGGACATCCTTGCCTAACTGATCGTTGTATTGGAATCAGAGGGGAAAGAAAACCGTTGACGAGCACTCTAGACGTAGCATTACAATTTATCATACGAATGTAGTCAATAAGGATTTCAGGAAATTCGAAGTGTTGCAAGACCATGTACAAGTATTCATGACTGATGCGGTCGAAAGCTTTATCAAGATCTAAGGTGAGAAAACTCATTGGCTCAGTGGGGAGCATTTCGGCTTTTAGGTGTAGGTCCCGTAGTATCGCTAAGTTTGTTAACAGAGTTCTTCCAGGAATACTGCAACATTGTTCATCACCAATGATATCAGGTAGAACAGTCTTCAATCGGCATGCAAGTACTTTGGTAAGGACTTTATAATCACTGCAGAGCAGAGTAACTGGTCGGAAGTCACCAACTGCCATGGGAGAGGATGTTTTTGGTATGAGGACTATGGTACCCTCGTGATGTGATTGACAAAGAGCACGACGTTGGAGAATGGTACGCAGGACATGACAAAATTCTTTGCCAATGAGAGGCCAGAAGTGTTTATACATTTCATATGGCAGTCCTTCAATGCCAGGTGAGCGGTTGTTTGGGAGTTGTTTAACCACAGAGTGAATCTCTTCATCCGTAATATCCGCGCTGAGCAGAGTTTTGTTGTCCGGAGATAGTTGGGTACTGCAAGATGACAGCAAAAGGTCACCTGCTGTGGATCAATGGGAGCCTTAGCGTAGAACCGTTGATAAAATAATGGTATTTCACGACGTATAGCGTCAGGGGAGGTGACGACACTTCCAGTACTGGTGCGGAGGCGGTGGATATATTTACGTTGCCGCTCACGTTGTCCTTTGGCGATATGGTATACACTTGCACTTTCGTCCGGGAGCACTGTACGATCTTTTAAAGCCACGTTTATATGAGCGAGCGTTCGTTGCTGTAGAGACAGGAGCTTGGTTTTAACTTCCCGGATCTGGTCATATATAAGCTCCCCAGCATCAGATCTTTGCTGGAGCTGGCGAAGAACTCGATAGTAAAATTCAACTGTATCCCGTCTTTCCCGACCTCGTTGGTAAGATATGTTCTTTAAGACGCGGCGGATCCCTGGTTTAACTAAAATATCCCACCAGTCTGTGCAGTCGCGAAATTTGCATTTTTGTTGGACCCATCGAGTCCAGTGTTGTCTGAAAATATCTTGGCATTCCTCCTCCCGTAACAGCGAGCAATTCAGCTTCCAATAACCTCTTCCTATGTGAAATATGGGATGGGGGTAAGAGATTGTACATAGGACAGCATGATGGTTAGTGAAACTGGCAGGTATCACTTCATATCGTCTAGGCTGGATGAGTTCCTGTGAAAAGTAGATGC
This sequence comes from Meconema thalassinum, assembly GCA_946902985.2. Lineage (NCBI taxonomy): Eukaryota > Metazoa > Arthropoda > Insecta > Orthoptera > Tettigoniidae > Meconema > Meconema thalassinum. The sequence goes on from OX336391.1 coordinate 226,077,280, forward strand.
GGTCAAGTCGTGATGAGGAGTTGTGACTTATACAGGTGTAATGGGGCAGGGGCACCCTTAAACTATCCACAGCATCAATGAGGTGTAGGGAGGTAAGAAGGGTCCTGAGAGCCGGGTTGACACCTTGGTATGAGCTAGTGGAATCTTCTGGGCGTTGAATACAATTGAAATCCCCTGCAAGAATAAGTTTTTTTCCTTAACGTCGTGCAGATGAGGCAGTATACTCTGTTGAAAGAACATTTTCCGTTCCACACGTTTATTGGACCCGGATGGGGCATATACATTTATCAGGGTGGTATTGTTTATGTGTCCAGATATTAAGCGTCCTGATGGATGACATAGCAAACCTTCGAGTGGGATATCATGTCTTATGAGGAATCCGGTCCCTCTATTCGTATTACCGGTATTGATGTATTGTTTGTAGAAGGCAGATATGGGCAAACAGGGTAGAGCAACTTCTTGAATGAAGGCAATGTCAATGTCTGCATCTCGAAGGAATCTCTCCAACAGTTGAAATTTCAGAGGGCATTCTATTACATTGATATTCACAGTGGCCACAGTGAGAAATTGCGCCATTAAGAGAAGTATAAAAGTTGTGCTAGACATACTGGAAGTTGGACTCGAGAAAAAAGAAAAAAGAAAAAAAGACACAGGTGAGAAATATACTGGTGCACTATGTCAAATTAGGTTGAGATAGTTCCTTTTGACTGCCATTCATAGGCCGGCTGTCAGCGGTTGAAAGCGTTCGTGGGTCCCTAGATGACGTAGAATGAAGATTTTGTTTCTTTTTCACAGCTGCGGGAACGTTTGTAGAGCCAGTTTGATTCTTCGGGGCTGGTACGGCAATCGAGGCATTTGTTTTAATCTTCTTAGAGACGTTCTCGGATCCCCGATCACCATGCTTAAGTGAGTCGGTAGGGACCAGCGAAGGTGGGGGCAGTGAAGACAAAATTTCTGTGGCAGCCTGTAGTGACGGCATAGTTGGTTCTAAGACTGCGATACAGGTTGCCGATAGCACAGGGGCACTCTGTGGCTCGCAGCTCTGGTCAGGGCAAGGTACCAGTTCTGCGTCAGATGTATCCGAGGTCACTTCTGGTGTTGTCCCAGCTGACTGATCAATAAGCATGTTTTCATATGACGTTTGCTGCGTCACAACTTCCGAGTATTGGACACGTCGTTGTTGTGTAGGAGTTATACCGAGGGGAATCATTTTCTTTGGGCAGTTAATACGTAGATGTGTGGTAGCATTGCAAATTAAACAGGTCTGTTTCTGTCCATTATACGTTATATAGCCAGAATGGCCACCAAAAGTCTCAGTGGAGGGGATATCTTGCTTGATTTCCATAGTGACGGCACGTATTCCATTATACACCGGGAACTGATAAGCAGAAGGCCATTGTTCTTTCCTGACGTCACTCACAGTGCCATATTTCGACAGCACGGATTTGAAAATTTCAGGGGGTACTTCGAGTGGGACATTAAATATACGCACTGTGGTAAAATTGGAATCCGCTGTGGAGAGCTTAACATTTGTCATTTCGCCTGAGTCATACTGAAATTTAATAGGATCTGCAAAAGTATTTAACAATTTCTGATAAATAGATATGCTGATTACCTTGATGTACACGGTTTTTTCGTGCGCATTTAACTGGATGGCTTCTACTTGGTCGACAGTCAACCGGGGGGTATCGCCAATCCAGCGGTGAATTTCTCCTGGTGTGGCGCGAGAACTCTGCTTGTCCCATTGGCAGCGTACGGTATTTTTCCTCTGGTATCCGGACATGATTTTCAGCGGGGTTTTCTGGGTTTCCTGGTTTTGTTGTCCTATCTGGAACACTACTTGAAAAAGTATTGTCCGAATGACACACGGAAGGTCAGTACACACGTGAAACTAAGGAAGCACCGGTATTAGGAACCGTAAACTCTTCCAATGCGGTCACACAGCGCGCACACACGTACCGCACTCGGCCACGACTAGTGACCAACTGCCTACTCGTCCCTTCACTTTTCCTGAAAGTGTATGAGATGTGATACTGCTTTCCGCTTCGAAGTTCATTCACGTTTTTATCTGTATGCCACCGCACTCGGCGTTAATTTCGTATCCAACTGAAATAGTATAAACGGCATGTGTAAGTCAGTAGTTAATTTTAGTTGTACGTTTGTGGCAGTCGCCTCCGTTGTGTAGTGGTCAGCGTGATTAGCTGTCACTCCGTAGGTCCGCGGATCGATTTCCGGTTCTGCCACGAAATTTGAAAAGTGGTATGAGGACTGGTACGGGATCTACTCAGCCTCGGGTAGTCCGAATGAGTAGAGAGGGTTCAATTCCCACCTCAGCCATCCTCGAAGTGGTTTTCCGTGGTTTCCCACATCGCCTTTGGGCAAATGCCAGGATGGTAATTTCCGTAAGGCCACGGCCGCCTCCTTCCCATTTCCTTGTTTAACCCTCCCACTCTTCCCATCCCTTCGTCAAGCCCCTGTTCGCTTTGCAGGTGAGGCCACCTGGGCGTAGTGCCTGGTCACACACCCCAGTTGTATCCCCAACTCAGAGTCTCAAGCTCCAGGACATTGCCCTCAGTGGCGGTAGAGGTAGGATCCCTCGCTTAGTCCGTGGGAAAAGCCAACCCTGAAGGGTAAAACGATAGTGAAAGTTTGTAGTTAGATTTAATTATATATATATTTTAATTTTTCTTAACACCCAAACCATTAGGGGCCGATAACCTAGATGTTAGGACCCTTGTAACAACAATTATTATCATCATAATCTTGTATTTATTCCCCAAAGTTTAAAATGAGCACAAAATATATTCAGCGGTGGTGGGAATCGAACCCACCTCTCATAAACAGGACGATTATATTCTACGCACTTGACCAATGCTCCACGGCTACTTGTCCCATCAGCTTGCCTGAAAGCGTATGAGATGTGTTACTGCTTTCCGCTTCGAAGGTTCATTCACGTTATTTATCAGTAAGCCACCGTACCTAGCGTTAATTTCGTGTCCAACTGAAACCATATAATGGGCATGTTCTTTGTTCATGCCCGTATGACAGTTTGATGCTTTGAATTATCACTTGTCGCACACATGTTTTTGTAAAGGTCTTGCTTCCATGTCGTCATAAATCCTGTAAAGTCGTTTAGGGTCATTGTGGCTTGGCTATAGACGGGGAACTGTCGACCATGTTGGCATCAGACTTTGGAAGTGTGGCCGAAAACTAAAAAATAAGGGGCGGCTGACTCACCTTGTATTTATTTATTTATTTATTTATTTATTTAAGTTAGAAGGCCGTGACTCAGCGAGTCTGGGAAGACTTTTGATCCTGTATTTTATGTATTTTATATGGACATTTCGTCTCTTTTATAATATTTTACAGTTTATGTAGTGTTAATAGGTTGCCTATTCATAGTGCATATTAAGTTATTGTGATAGCGAGGACTCACTTCGCAGTTTTTTGGTAACGTTATAGTACACGGTCATTGTTCACTTACATAACCTCATGTTGGTAGGATATATGCTACAGTTGGATGTATGTACACTTCTCTCTGAATGATCACACTGAATAGTGTTTGAAAGTGATATGCTTGATTTTAAGGCACCAAATCATAGTGAAGTGACATGAATGTTAAAACAGCAAATAAGTGTATTGTTGCCTTACGTAAATTGCATGAGCGGAGTACAGGTTATGATCAGCTGTGACTAAACCAATGAGATGAATTCATGAAGATATCTCATTTCGCCTTCTGTGAGTATTCCTATTAATATTATTTCTGTCAGTGAATACAATGCAGAATAGAAAGAATACTGAAGCATTATCAAATTCTCGGACGAAGACAGTTAAGTTTACATGATACAAACCGATAAATTGCTGTTAAGTAGTGTAACGGCCTCTGTGGGTTGGGGCTGTAGAATAGACCCACGGTATTCCCTGCCTGTCGTAAAAGGCGACTAAAAGGGGACCGAGTAGCCGCCGGTATAAGTGGCTCCCCTCTTTCGCAAATTGCAGATAGGGTCAGGGCACTCTTTTGTCCTTGGAGTGAGAAATCGCTCCTTAAGGTGGATGAACCAGCAGGATTTGGTCAACAGCATAAGAATGGAGAAGGCAACGGGAAACCACTCCATTAAAGACCTTTTTGTGTATCCCAAGAAAACCTATGATGAGTCCAAAGACAAATGTTAGTGAAGTTGGCAACTGCGGGATCACACCTCAAAGGAATGATGTCGGGCCCGGCAGGAGAGGAAATGGGGCCTCTCAGGTCGTTATCCGGAGAAATCCCTATTTTAAAATTGGAACATGGAATGTTCGAACTATGTTACAAGCTGGGAAATTAGAGAACTTGAAAAGAGAAATAGACCGATATAAATTAGATATTTTAGGATTAGCTGAAACACGTTGGAGAGAAGAAGGGGAGTTCACAAGCGGAGACTACAAAGTCTTGCACTCCGGAAGTGAGAATGGTCAAGGCGGTGTAGGTTTGGTACTAAATGCTAACTCTTCAAGAGCCCTACTGGATGTTGAAGCTATTGGAAACAGAATTATCATAGCAAGTATTTTGGCAACACCCGTAAATTTAGTTGTGGTGCAGGTATATATGCCTACGTCCAGCAGTGATGATGATGAGGTTGAAGAAATGTATGAGAAGCTGGAAGAATTACTGCGTAAGACAAAGGCTAGCGAGAACATTATTATAATGGGAGACTGGAATGAAGTGATTGGTGAGGGAAAAGAAGGATTTGCAGTAGGAGGGTATGGTCTTGGTAGAAGAAATTCACGTGGTCAACGTCTTCTCGAATTCTGTGAACAAGAGAGGTTCGTTATAAGTAACACTTGGTTTACCTCACCAAAGAGGCGGAGATATACTTGGAAAAAGCCAGGTGATGATCAACGTTACCTGATTGACTATATTCTTGTCAAGGAAAGATACAAAAATCAAGTGAAGAAATCCATGGCATATCCGGGCGCTGGCATCTGTTCTGATCATTCTCTACTAGTAATGAGTACGGAACTGAAATTTAAACGCAGGATTCAGGGAAAACCAACAAAGAAGTGGAATCTTGAAGCATTTAAAAGCGAGCGGACTAAAAAGCAATATCAGGAAGCCACTGATGACAACATATCATCATATGCAAGCAACTCACAAACTGTTGATCATTTATGGTCAATAGCCAAATTCTCCATCGAAAAGGCTGCTGAAGACTATGTGAGATTTGTGGAAAGAGTGAATCGCAAACCATGGATCACACAGGACATTCTCTTAAAGATGGATGAAAGAAGAAAATTTAAAAACGACTCTTCAGAAGTAGGCAGAAATAACTACCGAATGCTAAAGAACCAGATTGATCGACTCTGTCGGGAGAAGAAAATTGAGTGGTGGCAGTCAAAATGCGAAGAGATCGAATTTCTGCAAAAACAAGGAAGAACAGATTTAGCCTACCAAAAGATCAGGGAAACTACTAAGAAACAAAAAGGATTCCGCACTAGACAGTTCCGTGATACACATGGGAATCCTATATCAGACCTGAATTACAAGAAGGAACACTGGAGGATGTATGTTGAAGATCTATACGCAGAACCAATTCCATACCTTTTGCCAACACGTGGCGAGGAAGACAGGCAAATTGCAGAAGATAGAATTATTAGATCAGAGTTCGATGCAGCTCTAAAATCAATATCCATGGGTAAAACACCAGGTATTGACAATGTTCCTGCCGAACTAATCAAGAATAGTGGGGATAGTACACTTGAATGGATATTCAAATTGGTAGCAAGAATTTTCGAAGAAGGTAAATGGCCTCAGGAGTTTTACACCAGCATCATCATTCCAATTCCAAAGTAGACTGTACCAGTTGAATGTAGTGACTATCGGACCATTAGTCTCATCCCTCATGCATCAAAGATACTTCTGCAGATTTTAAGGAAAAGGATGGAAATATACATCGAACAGTATCTAGACAACTCTCAATTTGGCTTTCGAAAGAATATGTCTACACGTGATGCTATCGGGTCCTTGCGATGTCCTGGAGAAAAGATGTTAAGTGTAAACAGAAACCTTTACGTGTGCTTTGTGGACTTTGAAAAAGCATTTGATAAAGTCAGCTGGCACAAGCTGTTTCCTCTTCTGAATCAAATAGGTTGTCCCCATCGATTAATCAGATTAATATTTGATCTGTATATAAATCAAACTGCTGTTGTTTGGCTTGGAAATGACGTATCAGAACCCGCTAAGATCCGCAAAGGTGTGCGACAAGGGTGTTTGATGTCCCCTGGACTGTTCAATGCCTTCGCTGAAGCTATAACTAAGTGGGCTTTTAAAGGTTCTGATATGGGAGTGAAAGTTGGTGGAAGACTTATCCAGAATATTAAATTTGCTGATGATCTGGCATTACTTGCAGTAAATCCGCATACATTAACAAACATGTTGCAATGTTTAAATGATACAGCTACAGAATATGGAATGAAAATCAATTTTAAGAAGACCAAGATTCTGGTGATAAGTAAGTATCAACACGAACTAAATATTACCATAAATAAAGAACCAGTACAACAGGTCAATCGTTTTAAATACCTTGGCCAGATCTTCACAGAAGACCTACGATGTGAAGTTGAAATCAGGAGCCGTATAGCCATGGCCAAGCAGGCATTCCGTGAAAAGCATTCTCTAATTTGTCAACGCTCGATGTCCCTCAGCCTTAGAAAACAACTGGTTAAGACCTACATATGGCCAGTTGCAATGTACTGCAGTGAGACCTGGTCAATGAATAGAGGTGACATTAAACGACTAGAAGCGTTTGAGATGTGGTGTTGGCGCCGAATGGAAAAGATCAGCTGGGTAGAGAAAATGACCAACATAACGGTGCTGGATCGAATAAAGGAAAAACGGCAAATGATCCGCCAGATATATAGAAGGAGATCCACCTGGCTTGGCCACAGGTTACGACATGGTGGCCTGATGATCGACATTCTAGAAGGCAAAATACCCGTAAAACGCCCTCGCGGGAGGCCACGGAACACTTTCATGAGAACTTTCCTACATAGCTCTGGCCTACGAAATTATGAAATGGTCAAAAGGACAGCACAAGACCGAACAACGTGGAGAAGACTCATTGTAGGGGCAGACCAGTCGCTTGACTGAAAAACATGATGATGATGATTTATTTATTTATTTATTTATTTATTTATTTGTTTATTTATTTATTTATTTATTTATTTATTTATTTATTTATTTATTTATTTATTTAAAATGTCTGATAACCTGTGTTATTGTGGTGATTGTAGTAGTGTATGTATTTCTAATTCTGGTGAGGATTGGGAAGACTGCAGCCGTGGCCTTAAGTTAGGAACCATTCCGGCATTTGCCTGGAGTAGAGAGTTGAACACCGCAGTAATCCCACTTTTGGGATGGCTGAGGTGGGAATTTATCCCTCACTTTTCCCTCGTGAGTCTGAGTGTACCCCATTGATTGAATACAACTCTTGATATTTTTTCCCGTATTACTGAAGAACTAAAGCACATTATAACCAAAATGTATTGGGGGCTTGGGACATGTATTATCATCAGTCCCGTGTACTTGGGTGTGTGTTAATCTTTTTGACAACCTGTGACAGTAGTAGTGTGTATCGCTGTAATTATTAGAGTCAGGAATGGGGTAGGTACACCTGGACATGCTATAAGGTACTATACTGTCATTTGCCTAGAGAGAGTGCAGAAAAATCCGGGTAAAATCACACTCGAAATAACTGCTGGCAGCGCCGGGAATTGAACCTCAGATATCCAGACTTTGTGGATTTCCTCATCATAGTTTCGGTGAGCGATTTAACGTGTATGGCAACTCCGCGTGATGTCTCTAAAAGAATTCCAGAAATATCGAAAAATAGCGCCAGATAAAACGACAGCTCTTAACCAGGTCGTGTCCCATCAGTGGGGATCCAATTAGTAACTTTTGATCGCAAAACCCTGATGCAGGTAAATAAAACCATCTTCATTTAACATGGGTATGAAACGTGTTAGGCTGCTTTCCAGAAGTGAACAATAAATTGAATCCAATTAGAATCTCGCCACCTATCGCCTCTCGTTTGTTTGATACGATGAGAGGGGGCTTAAGGGTGGATAAAACAATTACAGCGCTTATTGATTACATGTGATACAAATAGGGAGATTAGTCTAATTATTGTTTGTATTTAGCGACAAATGAAAGCTAATCTACTTGCCGCAGGTCACGAGAGCCGAGCGATAAGATATTAGCCGCGCTCGCTAATGGAGAACGTGCGAGAGCATTGAACAACTTCGTCACAGGATGTGGTGTGGCACCGCACAACCTTCTGAGTCAATAAGGTAGAGATCTTGTCTCTCACATGAAGGTCCTGGGTTCCATTCACACTGGCATAACCGTTCTGGAAGTCCGGAGACAGGAGGTTCGAATTCGGGCGCTGATAGCTGACGTCTTGAATGTAGTACTCTCACGAGTTTTTGCATATTTTCTGCAGATTATTGCCGGTACGGTATCTTATTTGAAGTATCGGGACACCAACCACAATACCAGTCCTTAAAATACAGCTACACATATTGATACGTTCGCCACAAAAACACTGATAATCAGAAGAAAGACACACACATACCCCAGTACATGTAGCTGATGACCAACATGTCTCTAGCTTGTGGAATTAATTAACAACGACATTCACGGTACCATTGGAGAAAAGACAATTATTTATCAAAGACTACGTCTCCAAACTTAACACAGCTAGTTATCTTCTTTAAAGGGGCGGAACAGCTACGTCATCTGCCTAAAAACTAACTCAGAACGCAACGGCGCCATTTGAGAAATACACTGAGAAAATTAAGCTGTTATTATTATTATTATTAAGATACATATGCGCTGCTCAGACGGGGCTGGAAGCTCTTGAGGTTGTCCTGAGATTGGAGTCTCCTCTCAGCCAGTAGATTCTCTGCGTCGTCCAAGTCATCGCCCGAGTTGTAGATATCCGAGGTTGACGATGTGCTGGGTCTTAGTCCAAAGGCTGTAAGAGTTCTTAGCTCTCGCAGTAAAGAAGTGAAAATCTGCTTCATATAAGGGGACGTAGTGCATAGTCCACTACCCGCTGTTGAGTCTGACTAAGTGTACCTACGCAAAACACCGCAAAAAGTATATAAAAGATTTGCTGGATTTTAATACTATTATTCTTATTCTTATTCTTATTATTATTATAATAGTTGTTGTCCGCCTCTTTGCTCAGTGGCTAGCATTCTTGGCTGTACCCCTGAAAGCCCGGGTTCGATTCCCGGCTCTGCCAAGAAATTTAATTCTGGTCTGAGGGCTGGAACGCGGTACACGCAGCCTCGCGAGTCAGAAATGAGAAGAGTTGGGTTCGATTCCCAACTCAGCCATCGTGGAAGTGGTTATCCGTTGTTTCCCACTTTTACTCTAGGCGATTGCCAGGATGGTTCCTATATTAAGGCCACGACCGCCACCTTCCCAATCCTCATCTGAATTACGACTATACACACTAATACAGCCATCACAATAACACAGGTTATCAGATATATTCAACACACACTTACCCACGTAAAAATGAGTTGTTGTGCATTCTTTAGGGACTTTAGGACATCGTGGTCATGTAACCCCGAGTACTTGGGTGAACTTTATGTTTTGATCATTTTGTAAATCCCCAGTCGGTTGAATGATCCCTAAATAATGAGTATTTAGGTCAAAAAACAATTTTATTTGTGGACATAGGATCATTTTCTGAAATCACGGCAAATGGATAATTTAATTTATGTTCGACCCTGACTATTACCTGTCAGAAAACTGTACTATAATGAGGCTCATCATAACACTATTTTTCAATATGAAACAGTTTCTCCCACCAATCAGAGCTCAAGAAACAGTTGTTTGACCAATTAGATAATTAGAAGCGCTGAGTTCCACGGCATTCTAATGTAAATCACACTGCCTAGCCTAGTGTCATAGTAGAGTAATCGAGGTGGCCATGGTCAAATACAAGGCATTCCCTGCGTCTCATGCACTCTGTTCAGGACATAAAACTGGCGAAATCTCGACAGATATTTATGAATATTTTTTAGAACATAAAATAGTTATAATAATTATCGTCGAACATAAACAGTCGTATGCAACTCGCCTATAATGGTAATTAAGACACTCGTATGGAAATTATAAAACTCGCATAGGCTCGTTTTAGAAACATACTTGTGTCTTAATTATTGCCATTATAGGCTCGTTGCATAATGTACTATTATGTTCGACCCTGACTATTGTGTGTTAGAAAACTGTATCATAATGATGGTCATTATAACACTATTTTTCACTATGAAACAGTTTCTCCCACCAATCACAGCTCAAGAAACAGTTCTTTGACCAATTAGACAAGGTTAGCATCGCACCTGCGTGGAGTTCCAAGGCTTTCTGAACTGCGTTGCCTAGTGTCATAGTGGGGTAATCGAGAAGGCCATGGTCAAATACAAGGCATTCTCTCCGTCTCATGCGCTCTGTTCAGTACATAAAACTGGCAAAATCTCGACAGATATTTATGAATATTTATCTTCGAACATAAAATAGTTATAATAATTATCGTCGAACATAAACAGTCGTATGCAACTCGCCTAAAATGGTAATTAAGACACTCGTATGGAAATTATAAAACTCGAATACGCTCGTTTTATAAACATACTTGTGTATTAATTATTGCCATTATAGGCTCTTTGCATAATGTACTATTAAAGCACTTCTTGTCACGTCAAATGCAATATTTAACTGGAGACGCTCATATTCCGAGTACAATGCAAAATAATCCGATTATAGAAGCCGCCAGTGCGTTTCATCGAACCCAAGAGCTCACATATTGCGAGTTGAGCCTCTCTGTTGGAACGAGCAAACAAACATCAAACAACAGTGTAGTAATTTAATAAACTAGTTGCAACATATTAAAATATTTCATTAGTTTCATTAATACATACTGTGCCCAATTGGACGCGGCTGACTAGCATCGAACCGGGGTCTTTATAAAAGAAAGACCAGGCCCATGATTCTGCTGAGAATCGAACCATTGATATCTGAGGGGAACAGCCACAGTGAACCTAAGGAGCAATGAGTTATAACTGTATATAATTATAACAACATGATTTCACGTCCAGAACGAGAATATTATAGCATTAAAGTTGGAATATTGTAGAAAATACAAGCCCGTATACGTATAAGCTACTAAGAGCTGGAGAAAACGGGGCGGCATGACAGTTGACTAATCGTCACTAGCAAAGGGGCGTTACGAGTCAACGCCAACGAACTACTTATCGGCGGCACTGGGGGAGTGAACAGAGATTGATGGCTATGAGAACCCCAGTCTCACAAGGAGAAGAAGCAGGGTGGGGGTGGTCACCCACAGAAATTAATTAATTACGGCCAAATGGAGCAATGAATTGAGATGAAACTTACATCCAGATGCATATATTCTAGGAAAGGTAATTTAGGAGTGTCCACTCACCTAAATTAAAGCCTGCATCTAAAAAGGAGCTTGTGCACAGACCAAATCCGCGGCAGAGCTAGGATTTGTCTTGCAGCAGCAGGGGAATAACCGACGTAGCGTCCCAACGCCATGGAAGAAAACAATTAATTCTAATTAATTGGACGAAGCGATTGCCAGCACGCAAGTGAATTTGGAACCTCCATTAATATACGAGTAAGAATCACACTTCACTTTGTCAGAGAACGCATTATTTAAGAAGAGAGTCGCTGCTGGAAATCCTGTGGACTACTTTTCTTCACAAAGCTTTATATGGGGGAAGCTGTAGGAGACGGTCAGTTCTTCTTGACTCAACACGTGGAACGAGATGCTGTTCGACCACGCGGGGAAAGTGCGCGAAATTTATGAGTAGCGACGTTCAATATTTTAGTAATGAACAATGAATGGCGCATCATACAGCGTAATAACAGTAATTCTGCATTATATGATAATTAGTCTACAACAGACGTATAAGCAGACAGAATATGCGACTAAATAAGCAGTACAGCGTAGAGATATTTTAGGATGATATTTACAGACAATGGACCTATCCACAGGGAGAGTTATAATAAGTAAAATAACACATACAATTGTAATGAACACTACAGTTTTACGGGAACCTGGAAAGCATCACAAGTGTTTGTGATCTATGTTTGAACAACTTTGCAGTAGAGAAGATAGAAGCTGTGGCAGACGGGAGATGAGCACACACACGCGGGATAGACTTTCTATAGAGACAGGCGGTTGTCAGAATTTAGCTGCATCGCATCTCTGAAGTCAGGCAATAGTGGAAATCCAAGCAAGGATCCGTGTGAAAAATTGTGTATAAAGTTATGTTACAGTGATCATTAAAAGTGCTTATGTTTATATGTTAAAAGAATGTGTGTTGTTTAAAAAGTGTAAAATGCCACTAGGGCAAGATATAATTACCATGTGCAAGTTTTATGCAATGTGTCGTATGGAAAGTGTAATGATGGCTTAAGGCAATCATGATGGTGGGGGAACTGCTGTCGTGTTGGACTAACCCAGCGTGAATGAAAGTGAGTACCATTCCAATATGTTGATATGATTTAATAGCTCATCATACAACAAATCATCTCCTCAAATATTAAGAATTAACAGTCATGTGTGTACGAGTTCACATCCCCTCGTATTTTTATAAATATATGGCTTTGAGGATGACAAGCTTACGACCATTTAGGCGTAAGACGTTGATGAAAGTAACGGTAACGTTAACTAATAATAATAATAATATAATCTGGGGTCGGTAACAATAATGAATATATAAATCGGCGTATTCATGCAAAGTGTGTCATATCTATTGAATAAATACTGTGTTATTGTGAAAAGTAAGAAAGATAGATAAAGAGCGAGATAAAGAGAGTTTTTCAGTGTCATTGAAATGATAGATAAATGTTTTATTATGTTATATGCTACATGGTTCTATTTGAGAGTCATTAAGATAGTCAATGTAAATGCCAGTAAATTAATACTTGTTTTGGAGCTACATAATGCTTTGGCTTATAAGTAATTGTATGAAGGACATGAGTGCTTTAGGAATTGAGTCATCTGTAAGAAATGTTGTTTTAGCCGCGATCAGCGAGCATGTAACGTAGAATCAAGAGATTTACGTCAATAAATTGCAGGGACCATCCGAGAACAGTTCGCACGTTGACGAATCTAGTAGGCTAATCTTCGAAGCTACGAGATGGTATTGCCGTAGAGCATACATGTGTATTCGCAACAGAGTTGGGACAGAGTCTGTATCCACTGTTAGCAGAGTCTTCGCTGACAGGGAAAACCACTAGACACCCTAGGCAGGCCAGTATAGTAATTGATCTGCCCTTAGAGGTAAGACAAATATTCTTCGAGAAGGAAATGTGGAGTTCCTCTAGTTATAGTCGTGCCCGTCCAGTGAGATAACAGTTTGAAACTCAGCTTGGACGCACGCAAATCCACTGATTACGTCCATAGAACGGCGAAGCTATTATGTGATCCATCCCTTGCTTTGAATACTAAATAGGAGCCGATATGAGCCCATTAAATACTCTAAGTGTAGGTATTAAATAATTAGACCGACTCAATTCGTAATGACACAATCCAATCATGTTCCCCAGGAGGGCTGCACCATTGAGTGAGCACAAGGCCATTGCAGGAGGTCGGTCAGGGTAGCAGGTAGAATCTACAGACCCGGCAGCCAGCTTGCCTGGACGGTCCGAGACGAATCCTTTGTTCACGCTAAAGGGAGTCAATAGACCGGACCCTTTTATTTTAAGATTGTAGTGGGACACTGAAGGATCTCGATATTTCGAAAAGTAATTAAGATGTGCTTGATATGATGGTATCAAATGAATTATATGTACCGTTTCCATACATATGGAATGTTGGAACGAAGTAATCGGATAAGATTTGGCCAAGTTATTGTCCGAGGACAAATTAACTGCACCAAATAAATAGATGCATTTTTTAAAGAATAATTACCCAGTTCATGCTAATTTATTCATACGGGTAGCGCAATTTAATGATGTGACACATTTGTAACGATAATGATATGACCAGACCCAGAAGAGTGTTGTATGGTGAAGCTATAAATTGTTTATAACTATGTGTATTTTGGATGGGAAGGGGTACCACTTTAGCGTTTGAAACTTATGGGAAAAGAAGACGACACGCGCGGAAAAGCAACACATGCTAAACAGGGCATAAGCTAATGAATCAATGTCATTTAAATTAAATGTTTCGTGTCAAAACGGATAAATATTTAATAATTGCATATTTAGTGTTATTAAATGTAATTTGTGTTTGGTGTGTTGTGATATGCAAATTTGTGTTAAATTGTGCCACGTGAAGAACACTATGGACACTCGCAAATGTCAAAGAGCACCAACGACAGGATATCTAGGATAGATATGAGTGCAGTGGAGCACCAAACTGTATGAGAAGAGACTCACATGTAATTTTGATTTTTGTTGTGGGAAGTAATTGTAAAGTATTTTTGTGTTTTGTGTTGTGTTTTGCCAATGAATTAGAACCATTAAATGTGATATTTAGGACTATGTTGTTTCTTTCAAGTAGAGTGGTTACCTGATAGACTCAAATCCTGAATATGTGCTCGTATAGTGGGTTGAACGCCCCATGCCTCGAAAGACCGTGAACTAGCTGGGATACGAACACATGTTCCATATAATAACGAAAGGGTACAATACATACATACATACATACATACATACATACATACATATATACATACATACATCGTATATTCATTATGAACGCTCAGTACTGCAGGGCTCCCGACAATGTTCTCCGCAGTGGTTACGTGCAGCTGTGAGTGGTCGCCTCATCGGTTTAGTTGGTAGCACGGTGTCTTTGGCAGGGTGAATCCCACATATGTGGGCTGTAGCACTGCCATCGTTATGTCCAGGCCGCAAGGTTCCTCTAGTGACGTCATGCGTAGGGTCGGTACAGCCGCCGTAGCAAGTCAGACGGCTCCTTTCACAAGCAGTCACTCCAAAGCGAATATAAATTCATATTTATAGGAAAATGTTAATACTATTTGGAGTTCACTGGCAGTTAGATAAGTAACCACTAAATAGGCCTAATTATCGCTCCGCTAATTCGAATCCTGCCGTTGTAGCGGGCATTTTACGAGTGAACAAAATGGTACATCGTCTGTGAACTTACTAGGACGTTGACGCACACAGACAGGGCAAAAATTGCAGCTTTTTGAGGTCCTGTAAATGTCATATCACTAAAAATAGGCATTGAAACAGTTACTCAAGATATACCACAACGTCGATAAATCGCATATGGCTAAACTCGGGATTGAAGGAAGGAAATATTCGAATATTTCAATACACAAAACAATTTGCAGGAACAGTTTGTTAATAAAATAAATCTATGTACCCACAGAAACAATACATAGACAGGTACACTTTTCTGTGCCTACTGCCAGATAAACCCTCGAACTGAGCTTAAGTTATAGGCTAACTTTCGAGAAAACTACAGAATCTCTCTTTCAAGGATAATATACCAAATTATGTGCACCTCTAATTCTGTATTTTATTTTCCTTTCTTTTAGATAACCATCCCCCCACCCCTTACTGCCTTCTTGAACACTCTGCCCCCAAAATTCATTATATATGGTAGCAACAGAAATATTCATTTCTAGACCTTGTTTATCAGAAAATACAAAACAAATACAATACAAAAATACTAACTATTCACTTCTGGACGTGCATGAGAAAAAAGGCTAAGTAAGAAATCTGCCATTCTTGACATTCAGTAAAACAAAGTTACGAAAATTATGCCTCCTCTCTAAACAACACCAGCAAAATCCAGATATAAAAATATACTTTTGAATGTTTGTATATTTATGCACTATACAAAGTAATTGGGGCCAAAAGGATCTTCTTCAGATAAGTATCCCTTGTACAATATAACCATGGTTAAATTTCACTTTACTGAGGATTCCACAAAAAACAAGATGTTCAGTAAAGAACATATAGCATACTTTCTCCTAAATGTATGAGTATAGTTATAACTCGTTGTTATTATCAAAGAGTATAATAGAACTATTCTTTGTTGAAGACCTTAGAAACGATTTACCTCTACCAAACGCCACAACCTAGATAAAAACTGCTACCATCATTGAAGAAAGAAAGATAAGAAGTATATCAAGAATGTTATGGATCTGGAGACATAATCGACCGGACTGGCGGCGTGGCTCAGCGGTAACGTTCTCGCTTGCTGGGCCCTAGGTTGCAGGTTCGTATCCTGGCGCAGTCAGCTGGCATTTGAGGGTGCACAAATGCGAGGGAGCCGTGTCAGTACATTTACTGGCACGTTAAAGATCCCCTTCGGGCCAAAATTCCGGCACCCCGGTGTCTCTAAAATCAGCAGTAGTTAAAAGGGATGTAAAACCAATAACATTATTATTATTATTATTATTACGACCTGCCGTGGGCAACATCCAACTTTGAGTTGAGGCATGTCTTTACACGTCTGGTTGTGCATGGCTTTCACAACCCCAATTGAATTAACAAATCTTTCCATGACCCTACAGAGACGTGTGTATACAAACTATGTGGATATTTTCGATAATATAATCCTAACAGAGCGAGTGCATTCTAGCGGCCAGAAGAAGAAACTTTTCAATAAAATCTGGAAGTTACCTTTTTGGCAGCTAGATGTCTCGAGTAAATCTGCTGGCGAATTATGTTTTAATTAAATATATATTTTACACCATAATGTGCACAATATAACGCTTAATAACATTTTCAAGTAACGCAAAATAGGCTGTTACAAACCCTTTAAAATAAAAAGTTAAAATGTATCGTAGTATCATCTTGTCATTCTTCAAATTCGATGCGCATAGAATGATAATGGTATAGTAATCAATGGATCCCCACGTAGACTAGTCGTGACATCTATTGGTGAAATATCGAACAATATAATCCTAACAGAGCGAGTGCATTCTAGCGGCCAGAAGAAGAAACTTTTCAATAAAATCTGGAAGTTACCTTTTTGGCAGCTAGATGTCCCGAGTAAATCTGCTGGCGAATTATGTTTTAATTAAATTTATATTTTACACCATAATGTGCACAATATAACGCTTAATTTTAAAACATCTGAGTCATTACAAAACAATAAACATATAACATTTCAAGCAAAAAACCTAGCTCTGATCGGGTTTGAACCATAGGCATTTGAGCGATAGGCTAACGCTCTACCACTGAGCTAATTGTGTCAACGAATATCGTTCTATTTAAAATGACTTACATAGAACTTGTTAGCAAATAATGATTTATACTAAACGATTTCATCACTGGAGTATATTATTTATATATAAAGCATTTCATACAAAGTTTATTTATTTTTTATCAGTACGCTATATTGCATGCAATACTCAAATTAGTGAAATATAAGTCCGGCACAAGATATCCGCTGCCATCTTGTCTTATTACTGAATCAGTTCAGCTTTTTAAAATCACGTCTGCACTATAGTATTACAAAATAAACTTTTAATTTCGAACGTGCCTCTTCCTTTAGAACAGTTAAAACGATTCTCGTCTCGATAATCGGAACTGGTGGGTCCCATGATATGGATTATAAAGTTTGCATAATTCGCACGGCCGCCATCCTGAAATGGTATGGCGGACGACCTTGTAATTTGGTCACAAGGCGCATCCTATACGAAGGTATGTTGTTACCAAATGTGGTAGAGATCGGATGATTTGGTTAGTCGTTATTTGATTATACGTTTTGAACGTTTGAGTGGCCGCCATTCAGTTTTAGTAAAGATGGCGGCGATATAAAACATGACACTGAGGTGTCCTTTGCTAGTGCTACCTTTGTACCAAATTTCGTTCAATTTACATTCACCGTGTTCGAATTGATAGGGGGGGGACAGACATTCAGAGAACACACACTCACACACACACAGACACACACACACACACACACACAGACTCACACACACACATACACACACACACACACACAGACTCACACACACACATACACACACACAGACAGACACACTTTTTTCGCCCTGTGTTGATCTCATAAGTCTACTTTCATTTTTTGCAAAAATCGAAAGTAGGCTAACAAGATGTTCAGTAAAGAACATATAGCCTACTTTCTCCTAAATGTATGAGTATAGTTATAACTCGTTGTTATTATCAAAGAGTATAATAGAACTATTCTTTGTTGAAGACCTTAGAAACGATTTACCTCTACCAAACGCCACAACCTAGATAAAAACTGCTACCATCATTGAAGAAAGAAAGATAAGAAGTATATCAAGAATGTTATGGATCTGGAGACATAATCGACCGGACTGGCGGCGTGGCTCAGCGGTAACGTTCTCGCTTGCTGGGCCCTAGGTTGCAGGTTCGTATCCTGGCGCAGTCAGCTGGCATTTGAGGGTGCACAAATGCGAGGGAGCCGTGTCAGTACATTTACTGGCACGTTAAAGATCCCCTTCGGGCCAAAATTCCGGCACCCCGGTGTCTCTAAAATCAGCAGTAGTTAAAAGGGATGTAAAACCAATAACATTATTATTATTATTATTATTACGACCTGCCGTGGGCAACATCCAACTTTGAGTTGAGGCATGTCTTTACACGTCTGGTTGTGCATGGCTTTCACAACCCTAATTGAATTAACAAATCTTTCCATGACCCTACAGAGACGTGTGTATACAAACTATGTGGATATTTTCGATAATATAATCCTAACAGAGCGAGTGCATTCTAGCGGCCAGAAGAAGAAACTTTTCAATAAAATCTGGAAGTTACCTTTTTGGCAGCTAGATGTCTCGAGTAAATCTGCTGGCGAATTATGTTTTAATTAAATATATATTTTACACCATAATGTGCACAATATAACGCTTAATAACATTTTCAAGTAACGCAAAATAGGCTGTTACAAACCCTTTAAAATAAAAAGTTAAAATGTATCGTAGTATCATCTTGTCATTCTTCAAATTCGATAATGGTATAGTAATCAATGGATCCCCACGTAGACTAGTCGTGACATCTATTGGTGAAATATCGAACAATATAATCCTAACAGAGCGAGTGCATTCTAGCGGCCAGAAGAAGAAACTTTTCAATAAAATCTGGAAGTTACCTTTTTGGCAGCTAGATGTCCCAAGTAAATCTGCTGGCGAATTATGTTTTAATTAAATATATATTTTACACCATAATGTGCACAATATAACGCTTAATTTTAAAACATCTGAGTCATTACAAAACAATAAACATATAACATTTCAAGCAAAAAACCTAGCTCTGATCGGGTTTGAACCATAGGCATTTGAGCGATAGGCTAACGCTCTACCACTGAGCTAATTGTGTCAACGAATATCGTTCTATTTAAAATGACTTACATAGAACTTGTTAGCAAATAATGATTTATACTAAACGATTTCATCACTGGAGTATATTATTTATATATAAAGCATTTCATACAAAGTTTATTTATTTTTTATCAGTACGCTATATTGCATGCAATACTCAAATTAGTGAAATATAAGTCCGGCACAAGATATCCGCTGCCATCTTGTCTTATTACTGAATCAGTTCAGCTTTTTAAAATCACGTCTGCACTATAGTATTACAAAATAAACTTTTAATTTCGAACGTGCCTCTTCCTTTAGAACAGTTAAAACGATTCTCGTCTCGATAATCGGAACTGGTGGGTCCCATGATATGGATTATAAAGTTTGCATAATTCGCACGGCCACCATCCTGAAATGGAATGGCGGACGACCTTGTAATTTGGTCACAAGGCGCATCCTATACGAAGGTATGTTGTTACCAAATTTGGTAGAGATCGGATGATTTGGTTAGTCGTTATTTGATTTTACGTTTTGAACGTTTGAGTGGCCGCCATTCAGTTTTAGTAAAGATGGCGGCGATATAAAACATGACACTGAGGTGTCCTTTGCTAGTGCTACCTTTGTACCAAATTTCGTTCAATTTACATTCACCGTGTTCGAATTGATAGGGGGGGGGGGACAGACATTCAGAGTACACACACTCACACACACACAGACACACACACACACACACACACACACAGACTCACACACACACATACACACACACACACAGACTCACACACACACATACACACACACAGACAGACACACTTTTTTCGCCCTGTGTTGATCTCATAAGTCTACTTTCATTTTTTGCAAAAATCGAAAGTAGGCTAACAAGATGTTCAGTAAAGAACATATAGCCTACTTTCTCCTAAATGTATGAGTATAGTTATAACTCGTTGTTATTATCAAAGAGTATAATAGAACTATTCTTTGTTGAAGACCTTAGAAACGATTTACCTCTACCAAACGCCACAACCTAGATAAAAACTGCTACCATCATTGAAGAAAGAAAGATAAGAAGTATATCAAGAATGTTATGGATCTGGAGACATAATCGACCGGACTGGCGGCGTGGCTCAGCGGTAACGTTCTCGCTTGCTGGGCCCTAGGTTGCAGGTTCGTATCCTGGCGCAGTCAGCTGGCATTTGAGGGTGCACAAATGCGAGGGAGCCGTGTCAGTACATTTACTGGCACGTTAAAGATCCCCTTCGGGCCAAAATTCCGGCACCCCGGTGTCTCTAAAATCAGCAGTAGTTAAAAGGGATGTAAAACCAATAACATTATTATTATTATTATTATTACGACCTGCCGTGGGCAACATCCAACTTTGAGTTGAGGCATTTCTTTACACGTCTGGTTGTGCATGGCTTTCACAACCCTAATTGAATTAACAAATCTTTCCATGACCCTACAGAGACGTGTGTATACAAACTATGTGGATATTTTCGATAATATAATCCTAACAGAGCGAGTGCATTCTAGCGGCCAGAAGAAGAAACTTTTCAATAAAATCTGGAAGTTACCTTTTTGGCAGCTAGATGTCCCAAGTAAATCTGCTGGCGAATTATGTTTTAATTAAATATATATTTTACACCATAATGTGCACAATATAACGCTTAATTTTAAAACATCTGAGTCATTACAAAACAATAAACATATAACATTTCAAGCAAAAAACCTAGCTCTGATCGGGTTTGAACCATAGGCATTTGAGCGATAGGCTAACGCTCTACCACTGAGCTAATTGTGTCAACGAATATCGTTCTATTTAAAATGACTTACATAGAACTTGTTAGCAAATAATGATTTATACTAAACGATTTCATCACTGGAGTATATTATTTATATATAAAGCATTTCATACAAAGTTTATTTATTTTTTATCAGTACGCTATATTGCATGCAATACTCAAATTAGTGAAATATAAGTCCGGCACAAGATATCCGCTGCCATCTTGTCTTATTACTGAATCAGTTCAGCTTTTTAAAATCACGTCTGCACTATAGTATTACAAAATAAACTTTTAATTTCGAACGTGCCTCTTCCTTTAGAACAGTTAAAACGATTCTCGTCTCGATAATCGGAACTGGTGGGTCCCATGATATGGATTATAAAGTTTGCATAATTCGCACGGCCGCCATCCTGAAATGGTATGGCGGACGACCTTGTAATTTGGTCACAAGGCGCATCCTATACGAAGGTATGTTGTTACCAAATTTGGTAGAGATCGGATGATTTGGTTAGTCGTTATTTGATTTTACGTTTTGAACGTTTGAGTGGCCGCCATTCAGTTTTAGTAAAGATGGCGGCGATATAAAACATGACACTGAGGTGTCCTTTGCTAGTGCTACCTTTGTACCAAATTTCGTTCAATTTACATTCACCGTGTTCGAATTGATAGGGGGGGGGACAGACATTCAGAGTACACACACTCACACACACACAGACACACACACACACACACACACACACACAGACTCACACACACACATACACACACACAGACAGACACACTTTTTTCGCCCTGTGTTGATCTCATAAGTCTACTTTCATTTTTTGCAAAAATCGAAAGTAGGCTAACAAGATGTTCAGTAAAGAACATATAGCCTACTTTCTCCTAAATGTATGAGTATAGTTATAACTCGTTGTTATTATCAAAGAGTATAATAGAACTATTCTTTGTTGAAGACCTTAGAAACGATTTACCTCTACCAAACGCCACAACCTAGATAAAAACTGCTACCATCATTGAAGAAAGAAAGATAAGAAGTATATCAAGAATGTTATGGATCTGGAGACATAATCGACCGGACTGGCGGCGTGGCTCAGCGGTAACGTTCTCGCTTGCTGGGCCCTAGGTTGCAGGTTCGTATCCTGGCGCAGTCAGCTGGCATTTGAGGGTGCACAAATGCGAGGGAGCCGTGTCAGTACATTTACTGGCACGTTAAAGATCCCCTTCGGGCCAAAATTCCGGCACCCCGGTGTCTCTAAAATCAGCAGTAGTTAAAAGGGATGTAAAACCAATAACATTATTATTATTATTATTATTATTACGACCTGCCGTGGGCAACATCCAACTTTGAGTTGAGGCATGTCTTTACACGTCTGGTTGTGCATGGCTTTCACAACCCTAATTGAATTAACAAATCTTTCCATGACCCTACAGAGACGTGTGTATACAAACTATGTGGATATTTTCGATAATATAATCCTAACAGAGCGAGTGCATTCTAGCGGCCAGAAGAAGAAACTTTTCAATAAAATCTGGAAGTTACCTTTTTGGCAGCTAGATGTCTCGAGTAAATCTGCTGGCGAATTATGTTTTAATTAAATATATATTTTACACCATAATGTGCACAATATAACGCTTAATAACATTTTCAAGTAACGCAAAATAGGCTGTTACAAACCCTTTAAAATAAAAAGTTAAAATGTATCGTAGTATCATCTTGTCATTCTTCAAATTCGATGCGCATAGAATGATAATGGTATAGTAATCAATGGATCCCCACGTAGACTAGTCGTGACATCTATTGGTGAAATATCGAACAATATAATCCTAACAGAGCGAGTGCATTCTAGCGGCCAGAAGAAGAAACTTTTCAATAAAATCTGGAAGTTACCTTTTTGGCAGCTAGATGTCCCGAGTAAATCTGCTGGCGAATTATGTTTTAATTAAATTTATATTTTACACCATAATGTGCACAATATAACGCTTAATTTTAAAACATCTGAGTCATTACAAAACAATAAACATATAACATTTCAAGCAAAAAACCTAGCTCTGATCGGGTTTGAACCATAGGCATTTGAGCGATAGGCTAACGCTCTACCACTGAGCTAATTGTGTCAACGAATATCGTTCTATTTAAAATGTCTTACATAGAACTTGTTAGCAAATAATGATTTATACTAAACGATTTCATCACTGGAGTATATTATTTATATATAAAGCATTTCATACAAAGTTTATTTATTTTTTATCAGTACGCTATATTGCATGCAATACTCAAATTAGTGAAATATAAGTCCGGCACAAGATATCCGCTGCCATCTTGTCTTATTACTGGATCAGTTCAGCTTTTTAAAATCACGTCTGCACTATAGTATTACAAAATAAACTTTTAATTTCGAACGTGCCTCTTCCTTTAGAACAGTTAAAACGATTCTCGTCTCGATAATCGGAACTGGTGGGTCCCATGATATGGATTATAAAGTTTGCATAATTCGCACGGCCGCCATACTGAAATGGTATGGCGGACGACCTTGTAATTTGGTCACAAGGCGCATCCTATACGAAGGTATGTTGTTACCAAATTTGGTAGAGATCGGATGATTTGGTTAGTCGTTATTTGATTTTACGTTTTGAACGTTTGAGTGGCCGCCATTCAGTTTTAGTAAAGATGGCGGCGATATAAAACATGACACTGAGGTGTCCTTTGCTAGTGCTACCTTTGTACCAAATTTCGTTCAATTTACATTCACCGTGTTCGAATTGATAGGGGGGGACAGACATTCAGAGTACACACACTCACACACACACAGACACACACACACACAGACTCACACACACATACACACACACACAGACTCACACACACACATACACACACACAGACAGACACACTTTTTTCGCCCTGTGTTGATCTCATAAGTCTACTTTAATTTTTTGCAAAAATCGAAAGTAGGCTAAAAACTAATGCTATATCACTGTTGTCCAACTTCATTTCATCTCACAAAAATGAATGACCTTCACAAAATAGGATATTCTTCAAATAAACATAAGTATAAAAACACTATGTCCCCATTGGCCTCCTGTCAGAAAAATAAGGTTCAAGAACCACTTCTTCGCATAAAATTGTATGTACCAATTCACTGCGGTACTACTTGACTACCAGAAAAATGTATGGTATACGGTCCAAAAATCAAGGCTACTTAACAGAGTATCTTCTCTGAATAAAACCACTACTTCAGTAAGAAAACAAAACAAATCTCACCCTATTCCAGATAAAAGAAGTGAAAAAACATAACATTTTTTATACACTACTAGAAAAGAAATGAAAACCTACTGTCTCCATAGCACTTTCTCGAATGAATATCTTTTGTACAAAATAACAGATATACCTTGCTGACCCTGCTTCGAATAAATATAATTATGTATAAAAACACTATGTTCCCCTTGGCATCCTGTAAGAAAAATAAGGTTCAAGAACCACTTCTTCGCATAAAATTGTATGTACCGTACCAATTCACTGCGGTCCTACTTGACAACCAGAAAAATATATGGTATAAGGACGAAAAATCAAGGCTACATAACAAAGGATCTTCTCTTTTCAATAACTAATCAGAGCAGCTCAAAAAGTCAATGCACACCTCAAAAACTAATCTGCGCAGCTCAAAAAGTCAATGCGCACCTCAAAAAAATAATCTGTGAAGCTCATAATGTCAATGCGCAGCTCAGAACATTTTTGTTATACACAACTAAAAAAAAAATGAAAAGTTACTGTCTCTATAGCACTTTCTCGAATGAATATCTTAACACATGTATAAAGTGTGGATCCATTTAGAATATCCTAATCTAAGTGTCATAATCGCAGTCAGTATTAAGCTACTGTTGTGATATCAGCACTAGATGTTAACCTCTTATGGTGTAAGCTACAGTACAGAAAGTTAATAACTAATGTAGCCTCGTACCAAGTTAGGTGTGAACGATAATATAATGAGATTCAACTTACAATATTATTTACAGGTAAACACCAAAAAATCTCTGTCCTAAAATGTAGACCTATGTATATATGATCTCAAGGGAAACTACTCTTAATTTGTAGATCACAAGTTTATCATTCTTTATCTGATCAATTCTAATCGTCACTATTCACCACTTTAAGGTTAAATGCCTGAGAAAACCCAATATCACTCTAGGCTATTCAACAAATCACATTCTAAACTACTTCTGGCTCATGATATGATGCACAACGTAACCAATCTCTAACTGTAATCAATGCACAGAACACCTCTTGTGTGACCTAAACAGAGCCTAACCTAACAGCACACATTTTCAATTACTCAATCTAACTTGGCTATTGCATCAGGAATTTACCATGGATTGTAATCTAGAAATCAGGTAGATAGGTTGCTAACAATCCCATTAATGTAAATACAGCAGCCTACATAAATGCTACCACATGAAAATTATGTTCACTTGAGGTTGAACGGGACACATCTTGGATAGACTTCAAACTATGCTGAATAATACCGTACTAATAATAACTTGTCTGATTTACATAAGTAGGCCCTAACATGTAATTTAACCTCAGCATTTACATGTTAAAAATCTTTCCAGTCCTAGCATAGGCTGGCATTTAGAACTTCATACTATAATATTGAAACCATATTATTAACTTATAAATTACCATCAAGACGAGTAGGCCTAAAGGTAGCTCTTATGTCCCGAAGTATCTTACTTTCAGGGAAATGTTTAACACACATTATCGTCTTCCCTGTAATGTGCAAATCTTTTCTAGGACTTTTAAGTATTCATTGCTTTCTTAAAATTTCGTCGGTGGGGATGGAAAAACAAGGCATATAACCTAATCATCTCCATCATAATAGTTGTTTTTGCACCCGGTAACACAACTAAGTTTTGGCATTCCAGGGACCATGGAAGGAATAATTGTTTCAATGAATAAATATAATTGTATTACCGGTACCGTACCATCCAAAAAACCTGCATTAGTCGAAAATAAGCGATGTAAAGCTCCTAACTGAACCTTAACCTTAATAAGTGTGGTGGCAAACATGCAACTCAAACATTTTTATAGATATAGGCTAATTACCTACCTACGAAATGAACATTTGCCTCAGAAAACAAACGGAGTATCGTAATCCTCATTCTGGATGACGTAAGTAGTAGCGTTCTTACGTATTGCTTTTAACTCGGACACTAACTAAATTGTATAAACAACACAGCACAAACCACTCACAGTTAAGCATAATGGTCGTTACTCATCCACCCTTAGCGATCAGCTGATCACATGGTAATGGCCGCTGGCTGATGGCCTGTACATTACGATGGCAGTGGCTGTAGCCTGTCGAAATCGTCCGTGTGTATTGAAATTAGTGAGTGTATGTGTCATCAGCACTTCCAGCATCTGTTATGAATGGTTGTGGTGAGTACAAAGTTTACTGTTTGCTTGTTATTAGGGAACACAGCGATGACAGAATGCATTCTGCACTTAAGTCAAGCAGCATTGCGCGTCATGTCACCATGGACAGTTAAACGATGCCATTGGCTACTTGAGCTGAGTCATATCCTACTCGCGCAACTGTACCTGTAGATGACGCAGGCTGACGTGTCCCACAAGTAAAAAAATAATAGTTCCCATCTCTACCGCCGGCAATCAATTCGTGAAAGGCTAATATGTTGCAAGCGGCAGCCGTACTGCCAACGTAACTTCCGTAGCTAGCTCTCGCAGACGCACGTAGGCGCTGCGGAGAACATTCCCGGACTCACTGTACAATCAAGAATATCATATTCTGGATAACTCTATTTCGATTATTTTAACTGTTCACATTCAAACACATCGTTCTGCCGTATGCGATATAGTACCGAATGTGTGGAGTTGGCAATACTGTACATGATGCTAAAATGGCGGAGTCGGCTGGAATTTCATCTATATAAGCCGTGATCCTATTTGGGATGGCTGGGTGGGTTACAAACAGCGAAAGAGTAAACATCTATTACTACATCATGTCCAGATACCATTACTATTGAACCCTTTACCCTATGTTGGTTAAATGATTCTACATTTTATTTCTTCAATTAATAAATATTTCAACCAGCATCATGAAAGTAGCCAGACAGTGATGAGGAAATCTCAAGCATTTGTTGGAGACAGTAGGGACATACCTGCATCAGTTTAACAAAATGCTAAGTACTTGAGCTATGCAAAGAAATAGCAGAGCGATGTATCACAGGGACAGGTGTGGCTACCTCAATTTTAGAAGCGACGCGCGGTGAGACATGGTTCTGGTATGTTCATTGTGATATTCGCGCCTAGAAGAAATATGATGCAGTAACGTGAATGGCTGATGAAGAAAATAGACACTCCCAAGACGCCAAGATCTACTAGAAACCGCCTAATTATCAGAAAATGGAGAACCAATGAGAAGAGAATGCCTACTTGCGCGCCAACTCTGGCTGGGGTACGCGGCGGCTAGTATTCACGCGGGAAATCGCCTAGACAAAATCTCTACGATCGATTCTAGGATTAATGGGCATATTCTTGACCTGTGCAATATTACGAGTTCAGTGATATTTATTTCATTCCTGTATCACAATTATTTCGAGAAATTTTTACATAAAATCCCCCTCCATCTAGACCCAAGGGCCAGTTCATTTATAAGTGTGTCGAAGAGCCAAGACATTGACTTTTATTCCGTGTGTTGAGGACGCACTATTATTATTCTGTGCGTCTACAGACATGATTTTCATTCCGTGTGTCTAGGAGACATTACTTTTATTCCGTGTGTCGAGAACACAGGACTTTGATTCTGTTCGTCTGAAGAGATAGACTTGTATTTGTGTCGAGGACACAAGATATTCATTGTAAAGTGGTAAATTCAGTGATAGATAGTCATAGTACTATAATTATAGGGACAGTAGCGTCGATAATTCGCCAACGAACAGTGACAGGGAATTTAGTACCTGAACAAGCGAATTTAGTAGTCAGGCATAAAGTGTATAATAACCTAATTTTTGTATCAGCGCAAGGATGACATCAATGAATGCAGAGGAAGTGTGGAATTCTCAACAGTCCGTCCAGATGGCTGCTATGAGATAAAGAATCATCCAGTTGGGGAATGGCGTCTGATGTTCTTTGACGGGTGACTACAACACGAGATGAGTACAAATAATATTTTATTATTTATTAAATTAACTTATGGTTTATGGGACATATTTTTGTAAATACTTTGCTTGTGTGATTTAATGTAGTATATTTAGTTTTGATCTGACACACTTTTGTTTGGAAGCAGCTCGCACAATGGTAGTTAATGGAAGGTACTTTTCTTTGTGTTGTGTTAACTAACGTATCTATGTGAACGGCCGTGTTCGCCTAGGTTACGAAGTGCGGTTAAAAACGTCTCTCGGAGATATGTCGTGTTTCAGAAGTAGGACTGAATTAATCTAATTATATAGTAGATTGGAGGGTAATTAAATTTTGTTGAGAATTATTATTGATCAGATTCAGTGTGATTATTGCCTTTTGGAGCAATGTAATTTGTGACGAAGAGTACTCAGCTCTATCGTAGGTTTTAAATATTGTGTTAAATGTTTGCGAGCTCTAATTCAGCAGACCCATGTGAAAGGCGTTATGTCAGTCCCAGATGTGTGTATTGAGTATATATTGTTGTGGTATTACAAGCGGGAACTTCAGCAGAGACTGATTTCTGTCAGCTTGGTACCAGATTCATATTGCATCCTTGCGAGGACAATTATGGATATGTGATTATTGTCTGACCATATGTTGAGTGGGAGGAGATGTTAGCGGCTGTTGATTCCTTGAGATAACAGTTCAGCGGGTCGGCTATTTATATACACTGGATGGGGGACATGACTGGTATTGTGGAAAGGGGTGAGTTGTTGTCACAAGGGCTGACTGAGTTTCGCAAGCAGAGCTCATTAAAGTGGAGTGCATGTTTGGCTCCCAATTACTTGAAAATAAATATAAATGTGAGAAACTGATCAATGGTAAAATTGTTTAAATAAATGGGAGTTGCCTACGAAACACGATTACCTTCGAAGCGTTTCCTTAACATGCAGTTTTGTTAATATAAAGTAATCTTAACCACTCAGGTTGTTTGTTGTTGTTGGTTTATTCTGTGTTAATTTTACATGTCAGTGACTCGTGAGTCACGTGCGGCGCTGTGTTTCCTTGTTGTTGAGTATCTGGCCATTGTGGCAGCCCATTTGGCTAAGTGTGTCACCACACTAATAAGGGTCTCAGAGAGATGCCTGTAAATAGTAGAATTGTAATATGTGTGTCAGAGTTAGATTTAAGGATTTTTATTAATGTTATGCCCATAGCCATAAAAGTTGATTTACGAGATGATTATTCGTGAGCACCGTGGCTGTTAACCCGTTGTGAACGAATGATCATCCAAGTACTCATTTCTCGTAGATAGTCACCACGCGAACATAAATTCATATGCAAGATAGTGGAACTTGGATCCACATTTTATTAGAAAAGGGGAGAGCCATCTGACTCCTCATTGTGATAAATATTCCTGTCAGGGGAAAATTCAGGGAGGATTTTGTTTATTTTTGTTTGTTTTATTCTTTTATGCACAAATTAGTGATTAAATCTAGTTATTATCTTACGTTTTGTCTCCTTTCTTTCTTAGTTATAGTTTTCATCCTATAACCCTTGCCTCAGAAAAGCACGTAGTTTGGCGGACGTAAACACCACACTATGAACTGAACGCGACCCCTTGATCTAAGATTCTTGCATAAAACACTGCTATTCTGAAGGGTTCATAGGTGAAAACTGGCGGCCAACGGTGGGGCTATTCACTGTGGTGTAACGGGGAGATTACACATGTCAATAGTGGCGCATTTGAGTAAAACTGGCATGCCGCAAGTGCAGGCCGATATGACAGTATTTAATCACCGGGAAGTGATATTTTATTAAAAGTAGTTGAGGCGAAGTGGATACCGCCAAATGTGTGAAAGATAAATTAAAATCAGGAGTTTGCAAAGTAAAATACGGTTCACGTTGTTGTCTTTTAAATTAAAGTAAAATTAAGATGTGATACCGGGCGCCCAATGATAAAGTTAAAACTAGATTTGTGTAGAAAGTCAAACTCATGGAAATATTAGGAGGCTGTAGCCTAAAATGACAATTAATACTTTGTTAATTAGTCAGTGTTAATATCAGATCAGGATAACTGTTTAATGACTAAATATGTGCTTGGGGTTAAAATTAAATTGAGTAAAACTAGAACTACTCAGAGATGCAATCAACTAATGGGATTAAAGGTAAAAATAAATGAACTGAGTAGAATAAAGAAATTAAATGTGCATTGGATTTATGTGCGTGTCAAAGGGCATTGGCGTAGGCCATTTCCCATATGTCTCATATATATTGTAAAACATGGCAACGGTGGCGCAGATCCAGGAGATCATTGAAAGTGCAGCGAGGAGAACGCAGGAATTGTTGGATACTAAATTAGCAGAGCAAAGTGAAGCGTTGAACACTAAATTATCAGAACAGAGTCAATCTATAAACACTAGTATGGTAGAGCAAAGTGAAGCGTTGAATACAAAATTATCTGAACAAATAAATACTAAACTGTCAGAACAAAGTGAATCGCTAAATACTAAACTGTTAGAGCAAAGTGAATCGCTAAATACTAAACTGTTAGAGCAATGTGAATCGCTAAATACGAAAATGTCAGAACAAAGTGAATCGCTAAATACTAAACTGTCAGAACAAAGTAAATCGCTAAATACTAAACTGTTAGAACAAAGTGAATCATTGCGGACACAGTTAAATAACAGTAGAATTGAGCAAAATGAATATCAGGCGGAACAAGCTAGGTTATTGAAGAGTGAAATTAATGACACTATAAATTCACAGTTAGAGGCGCAAAATAATAAAAACACGAACCAATTAGCTTCGTTAACCGCAGAGATGAAAGAGCACACAAACCAACAGATGATATTACTGGCCCTTGATGTAAGCAAAAATAATGAGAAACAATTAGAGCAGATTAAACAAATGGAGAGTATTTTCGATAAAAAACTTAGCATTCTCGATGAAACGGTGTTAGCTAAATTAGAGCAGATTGAAATAGCATGCACAATGAATACAAGCGAGGTCAAAATAGCTCAAGATAAGTTGGAAGGACGATTTAAGGAGATGGAGAAAAGTGGCAGGGTCATTCAACAACAAATATCAGCAGTAGATGAGAACATATCAGGCATAATTAAAGATATGGACCGGCTGGAGATAAAATCAGCGGAACAGTGGAAAAGCCTAGAAACGGAACAAGAACAATTTAAGAGTACATTAGACGAAAGGCTAAGCCAGATAGAAAATAATCAGGATGAAAATAAGAGCCAAATTGAAGAAAAAATAAGCACGATTAAAGAACAGATCAGGAAAGATTGGAAGAAAATGAATATTGATTCTAGAGAGGAAAGATCCACTATTCTTAAAACAGTAGGCGAAAACCACACGCGTATTCAAGCTTTGGAGCAAGAGGTAAAAAATAGACTTAAAGAGCAGACAGACAGGATCATTAAAGCCGAACTTCGCTCATTAGAACAATCGTCTATATTTAAAACGGGAGCATTGAAAGACAAGCAGGATGACTCACATAGTCCCCAACCCAGCATAGCAGGAAGTCACACTCAAGCAGAGAGCCCATTAACAACAAACACGGAAGGATTTCGTAAGAACGTAGATAGAAGCTCAACACCACAGGACGGTCATCAGCCCACACAACTTATTCAAGTAATTCGCTCAAATGACTACAAGCCGCAGAAATACACCGAAAATTCAGGGGTAACACCTAAGGCCTTTATCAAAGAGATTGAAGACCATTTTAATGACACTGGAGTACCTGAAGCACGTAGATTGAGAATGATGGAGAGATTTTTATCAGGGAATGTTCTCACCTGGTTTTTAAGTTTCAAATACACATTTGGAACCATGTCAGACTTTAATTTAGCGTTTCTGCGCAAATACTGGTCTCCCGCCATACAACAGAGTTTAAGAATGGAGCTTTACTCTAGAAAATACCAAACTACCCACCAGACAAAATACTCAGATTTCTTTAACATGCAAATGCTAAAATTTCGCGATCTGGATTACCCATTAAACGAATCAGATTTGGTGATGACAATAGCAAGGCAAATGCCAGTTAATGTACAGCAAGTGCTAGTCGCAGCAAACGTCAGTACGGCCCTACATGCAGAGCAGATATTACGGCAAATAGATGAGACCACATCTCATAGTCATTTTAGAGGAGGAAGACAACTGGAATTAGTCAACACTACAGAGGTCGTAAAGACAAAACAAGGAAATACTAAAACGCAGGGTACTAATACAAGCACCTCCACACCTAGGCGAAACCAGGAAGAAGGGGAAAACAGACCATATCAGCGTAACGAAAATTACTACAACAATAGATACCAGGGCAACAATAGATACCAACAGAGAGGATATCAACAATGGCGTGATAATCGAAGGAATGACTGGCCTTATGGAAGATACGGTGATTATAATGCCAATCAACGATGGAAAGGAAGGAGAGATCAAAATCAAGGAGATCAACGTAACTATCGAGATGACTGGGATGATAGGCACGCTCAATCACAAAATTACTTAGAGGAGTTGCACGCTAATCAAGGTGGAGAGCTAGGAAGATGGGAAAAGGCCATTGGGAACAGAAAGAACCCAGATATACATACTGAGGAAGCTGGAAGTCTACTGAGACAAGAGGAATATCAAGGACATGAGCGACAGAAGGATGATGGGAGTCGAAATGGAGCTAAAAAAAAAATGTTAATTTTGGATCAAGGAGACAGTCTCAAAACACAACAGTCGGAAGTTGAAGATGGATGGATAGTAGCGAACATACAAGAATGGATTGCTTTACCAGAAGATTGCCTGGAGGAGACGGTGAAACCACGGAACGATGAAATTAGGCAATTACCCATTATTTACGCAAGGATTGGTGGAATTAATATAAGATGTTTATTGGATACAGGGTCACAGATCAGTCTAGTATCGGAGGCCTTGGTTCGAGAGTTGGGACGGACTCAGAATATTCCTGTAATTCCGGTACCACAGCTCAAAGTGAGGGGTGTTATTCCTGAACGCACCGTTACTTGTAAACGTCAGGCATACTTAGAGCTGAACATATTGGAACATACTTTTGGGCAAACATTCATTATCATGGCAAAGATGAATTTCAATATAATTCTTGGTGCAAATTTCATTTGTGACTATCAAGCAGTGATAGATTTACACAAGAATACAGTCAGTTTTAGAGAATATGACCAGCTGAAAAACGTGGGATTGCATATGGATGAAATCACTACCGGAAGAGATGTAAATTCTTGGGCATTGGAAGCAATATCAGAAGAGACGGAAGAGGAGGTACGAAAGGCGGAAGATAACATCATAGAAGGGGCTGTTGTGGAACTAGATGAGGAGATAGTATCCCAGGAGATATGGTCTTTATTGACAGAAGGAAGTAACAACGATGCACAATTTGAAGAGTTACTACAGGAGCGGCTCAATGACATTCAACTTGGGGGTGAACACAGAAAACAGTTGGAAGAGATTCTAAGGAAGCACAAAACAGTATTTGATACAGTACCTGGGAAAATTTTAAATTTCAAGTACTCTATGCAAGTCGAGGACTGGTCACCTTTCAAAAGCAGATTGTACCCAATTCCTGAAAAGTATCGTGGTCAAGTTAAAATTATTTATTCATCAGTCGATCTGACGAGCTCGTTACATCATCTTGAGTTGGATGAGAAGTCACAGCTTCTAACTGGCTTCTTATTCGATAACCAGACATATTGTTTCGTCAGAATGCCTTTTGGGGTCAAAACAGCGGGCTGTGCTTTAATCCGAGCACTGGACCGGAACCTAACCGAGGAAGTAAAGGAGATGACGGTGCGATACATTGACGACATTCTGTTGGCATCCGACAACATTGAATCTCACATGGAAAATTTAGATAAAGTATTGGGCAACTTGAACGCATCGAATTTCAAAGTAAACCTGAAGAAATCGCATTTCTTCAAGAGCGAGATCTTATATTTGGGTCACGTCATTGACAAGGAGGGAGTGATGCCAAACCCAGCTAAGATTGATGCGATAAAGAATTTCCCTACACCAACGAGAGTCAAGCACATTCGGGCTTTCTTAGGCGTAACGGGATTCTTTAAAGAAAACTGTCCAGGTTATACGGAGACTGTAGCTCCAATGCAAGAAATGTTAAAGAAAAATAACAAATGGTCATGGAACGCGGAATGTGAGAAGGCATTCCAAGCAACAAAACAGCTATTGGAAAACTGCATTAAATTAGGATATCCAGATTTCAAGCACAAATTCATAATCCAAGCGGATGCTTCACTAATTGGGATAGGTGCTATGCTCTACCAAGAGGATCCAGCTAACCTGCAGCACAAAACATATTTGGCATTTGTCAGCCGAAAATTGCGTAAGCACGAGCGGAACTATACTGTAACCGAGCTAGAATTGTTGGCCATCCTTCATGCGCTCCAACAATGGAAACGAATAATCTATGGTTACCCGATTGTTGTCAGGACTGACCACAAGGCACTAACATTCTTGTTTAAGACGTCAATGGCAAGCGAACGTGTGACACGTTGGTCTATATACATTCAGCAGTTCAGCATTGAAATTGAACATTGTCCAGGGAAGATGAACGTGATACCGGATGCACTCAGCAGGAACCCAGAGCCTGATAATGAAGAAACAGCGATGGTACAACACTTGGAGTTAACACCGAAGGACCGGGAATTCTTGGAGGAGTTACGTGAGATACAGCGAGAACAGGAAGCGGAACCATGGATGATGCTATTAATTAATTACTTCAAAAAGCAACTACCTACAGGAACACCTGCATTTCGAGAAGCGAAAGCCAAAGAAGGAAGATATGTTTATGTCAACAATTTGCTGCACAAATGGGTAGATAATGACCACACCAAGTTACGCATATTAGTACCTGCATCGTTACAACGAGGATTGACATGGCATACGCACGAAAGTTACGGTCACGTGGGCTTAGACAAGTGCGAAGCGACAATAGGAGAGACATTTACATGGCCACGTATGAGAACAACTATATGTGACGTCATTACAACTTGTGACCCGTGTCAGAGAACAAAGCCAAATAATTATTTACTGAGGTAATATCCTAGACCATTGCTACCTCAAAAACCATGTGAGCTACTGGCGGTGGACTGTCTTGGTCCAATTCCGAAGGGAAGGAGAGGTTGCCGTCATTTGCTAGTGTGCATTGATGTATTTTCTAAATTTGTAGTACTATGCCCTATTCAGAAAACAACATCGAAGCAGGTACTCAGTCGCATTCGTAATAGAGTTATTCCAACCCTTGGAAAACCAGAGTTTATATTATCAGATCACGGCAGTTATTTCACAAGCGCCGAATTCAAGAAAGGAATGGAAGACATGGGTATAAAACATGTTTTAAGCAGTATCCGACATGCCCAAGCTAATCCAAGCGAGAGAGTAATTAAATCTGTAACTGCATATTTGAGGATCTTCATTCCGAACGAACACCACAAATGGGTCGATAAAATTAAGGACATAGAGACATGCATGAATTCTACCAGGCACGAGTCAACAGGACAAATCCCTATGGTCCTACACAAGAACGAGTATCCAGTAAGAACGTGGAAAAGCATCATTAACTGTCCACAAGATCCCATGATAGCACCAGACTTGAGAATTGAAAGAACGAGAGCATACATGAGAAAACAAGCTGACCGCAGATTACGGCGAGTAAGAAATAAGAGGTTCCACGGTGATCTTGAAGTCAACCAGCTCGTTTTGGTAAAACGACCTGCTACATCGGACCCAGAAAAGAAAATCTTTAGTAAGTTCTGCGAAAAATTCATAGAACCCTATTCTATCGTAAGAAACCTTGGAAATAATGCTTACAGAGTGAAAGAATTGAGCACAGGAACAATGTCAGTTTACAACGCTGCCAACCTAAAGAAATATCGTCGAAGTGAACCATGGTAGCGCCGAAATAATGACGCTGTTTGAATATACGGACGTCCTACTATCAACAAAGTCAACGGGGAGCAATTGACTACGGCACGTGATGAAGGAGGAAGTAGACTTGTTGTTGACAAACATTAACGAGGCAAGTAAGGTGTTGCCGCAGGCATCGAGCGTCTCGCAAGATTGGAAGGGGGAGAGACAAGCAGGAAACGAAAACGAGTAAATGCCATTGAAGACAGGAGCGCCTAGACCAAGTAAGAAAAAGGGGTAATTCTGGAATTAAAACAAATTGGCCTACGGAAGTATTGTAAAATTGTCGACTTTATTCCTAAGTTCGAAATTTTGTGAGTGGGAGAGTTGTGAACCCTTTACCCTATGTTGGTTAAATGATTCTACATTTTATTTCTTCAATTAATAAATATTTCAACCAGCATCATGAAAGTAGCCAGACAGTGATGAGGAAATCTCAAGCATTTGTTGGAGACAGTAGGGACATACCTGCATCAGTTTAACAAAAGGCTAAGTACTTGAGCTATGAAAAGAAATAGCAGAGCGATGTATCACAGGGACAGGTGTGGCTACCTCAATTTTAGAAGCGACGCGCGGTGAGACATGGTTCTGGTATGTTCATTGTGATATTCGCGCCTAGAAGAAATATGATGCAGTAACGTGAATGGCTGATGAAGAAAATAGACACCCCCAAGACGCCAAGATCTACTAGAAACCGCCAAATTATCAGAAAATGGAGAACCAATGAGAAGAGAATGCCTACTTGCGCGCCAACTCTGGCTGGGGTACGCGGCGGCTAGTATTCACGCGGGAAATCGCCTAGACAAAATCTCTACGATCGATTCTAGGATTAATGGGCATATTCTTGACCTGTGCAATATTACGAGTTCAGTGATATTTATTTCATTCCTGTATCACAATTATTTCGAGAAATTTTTACATAAAATCCCCCTCCATCTAGACCCAAGGGCCAGTTCATTTATAAGTGTGTCGAAGAGCCAAGACATTGACTTTTATTCCGTGTGTTGAGGACACACTATTATTATTCTGTGCGTCTACAGACATGATTTTCATTCCGTGTGTCTAGGAGACATTACTTTTATTCCGTGTGTCGAGAACACAGGACTTTGATTCTGTTCGTCTGAAGAGATAGACTTGTATTTGTGTCGAGGACACAAGATATTCATTGTAAAGTGGTAAATTCAGTGATAGATAGTCATAGTACTATAATTATAGGGACAGTAGCGTCGATAATTCGCCAACGAACAGTGACAGGGAATTTAGTACCTGAACAAGCGAATTTAGTAGTCAGGCATAAAGTGTATAATAACCTAATTTTTGTATCAGCGCAAGGATGACATCAATGAATGCAGAGGAAGTGTGGAATTCTCAACAGTCCGTCCAGATGGCTGCTATGAGATAAAGAATCATCCAGTTGGGGAATGGCGTCTGATGTTCTTTGACGGGTGACTACAACACGAGATGAGTACAAATAATATTTTATTATTTATTAAATTAACTTATGGTTTATGGGACATATTTTTGTAAATACTTTGCTTGTGTGATTTAATGTAGTATATTTAGTTTTGATCTGACACACTTTTGTTTGGAAGCAGCTCGCACAATGGTAGTTAATGGAAGGTACTTTTCTTTATGTTGTGTTAACTAACGTATCTATGTGAACGGCCGTGTTCGCCTAGGTTACGAAGTGCGGTTAAAAACGTCTCTCGGAGATATGTCGTGTTTCAGAAGTAGGACTGAATTAATCTAATTATATAGTAGATTGGAGGGTAATTAAATTTTGTTGAGAATTATTATTGATCAGATTCAGTGTGATTATTGCCTTTTGGAGCAATGTAATTTGTGACGAAGAGTACTCAGCTCTATCGTAGGTTTTAAATATTGTGTTAAATGTTTGCGAGCTCTAATTCAGCAGACCCATGTGAAAGGCGTTATGTCAGTCCCAGATGTGTGTATTGAGTATATATTGTTGTGGTATTACAAGCGGGAACTTCAGCAGAGACTGATTTCTGTCAGCTTGGTACCAGATTCATATTGCATCCTTGCGAGGACAATTATGGATATGTGATTATTGTCTGACCATATGTTGAGTGGGAGGAGATGTTAGCGGCTGTTGATTCCTTGAGATAACAGTTCAGCGGGTCGGCTATTTATATACACTGGATGGGGGACATGACTGGTATTGTGGAAAGGGGTGAGTTGTTGTCACAAGGGCTGACTGAGTTTCGCAAGCAGAGCTCATTAAAGTGGAGTGCATGTTTGGCTCCCAATTACTTGAAAATAAATATAAATGTGAGAAACTGATCAATGGTAAAATTGTTTAAATAAATGGGAGTTGCCTACGAAACACGATTACCTTCGAAGCGTTTCCTTAACATGCAGTTTTGTTAATATAAAGTAATCTTAACCACTCAGGTTGTTTGTTGTTGTTGGTTTATTCTTTGTTTATTTTACATGTCAGTGACTCGTGAGTCACGTGCGGCGCTGTGTTTCCTTGTTGTTGAGTATCTGGCCATTGTGGCAGCCCATTTGGCTAAGTGTGTCACCACACTAATAAGGGTCTCAGAGAGATGCCTGTAAATAGTAGAATTGTAATATGTGTGTCAGAGTTAGATTTAAGGATTTTTATTAATGTTATGCCCATAGCCATAAAAGTTGCTTTACGAGATGATTATTCGTGAGCACCGTGGCTGTTAACCCGTTGTGAACGAATGATCATCCAAGTACTCATTTCTCGTAGATAGTCACCACGCGAACATAAATTCATATGCAAGATAGTGGAACTTGGATCCACATTTTATTAGAAAAGGGGAGAGCCATCTGACTCCTCATTGTGATAAATATTCCTGTCAGGGGAAAATTCAGGGAGGATTTTGTTTATTTTTGTTTGTTTTATTCTTTTATGCACAAATTAGTGATTAAATCTAGTTATTATCTTACGTTTTGTCTCCTTTCTTTCTTAGTTATAGTTTTCATCCTATAACCCTTGCCTCAGAAAAGCACGTAGTTTGGCGGACGTAAACACCACACTATGAACTGAACGCGACCCCTTGATCTAAGATTCTTGCATAAAACACTGCTATTCTGAAGGGTTCACTATGGGTATTTTGGCTAAATTCAGTAGGTTAAGAATTTTTTACTTCGGTTCAGGTAAACTCCACTTTTACGGATGCAACACCAATTATGAAAATGAGGAGTCCTACATGATCCATTTTTAGCCTATTTTTATTTATGAAAAAAAAAAAAAGGCTTATAAGATCACCTTTTGTCCGTGTGTCTGTCTGTGCGTGCGTGTGTATATGATATGGTGTGTGTCCCCCCCCTAATAACATCTAAACGGATGGAGCGATTTCAATGAAACTAGGTAAGTTCATAGCACTATTCCGGGCGACCCCGACCGTGCCCTTCAAATTTTGTTACGTCTTACTAGTCCAACATGGCGGCTGTGCGAAATATTTCACCAGCATTCAATATCTCCGAAACTTTTACCGATATCACCCTGGAGTTTTGTGCGGTGATAAAGGAAACTACTAGAAGTTCACCTATGTGACTTTTGAAAACCTGGTAACTACAAAACCAACATGGCGGCTAAGCGAAGTTGTGACTTTTAAATAGACGTTTCTCGCGATTTAATCCGCCAAACGCAATGAAACTTTGTACAGTATATGTTCATACACATTGTAATGCACCGACATCAAACTTCGTTCAATTGTTTATATAACCTCAAGATGGTGGCTGTGCGAAATATTTCACCGGTATTCTATATCTCTGAAACTATTACCGGTATCACCATGACATTTTGTACGGAGATAAAGAGCACTACTGGAATTGCATCTATGAGACTTTCAAAAACCGGTTAACTACAAAACGAACATGGCGGCCCAGCGAAGTTGAAAGTTTAAAATAGACTTTTCTCGTGATTTGATGATCCAGACGCAATGAAACTTCTTACAGCAAATGTCTATACACATTGTAATAAACTGGTATCTAATTTAGTTCAATTGTTTACGTAACCTCAAGATGGCGACTGTAAGAATTTCGAAAATTAAGTTTTTATTTCTTGTGTTTTAATCATGCGATCCAAATCAACATTTGCATAATGAACGTACACAATAATCATCATCTAATAGTACATAACTCTATGGCCTACATAAATTAAAATCCAACATGGTGACCATCCGAAATATTTAGACGATCCTCAATATATATTAATCTACAACAGCAATCAAACTGAAATTTTGTAAGTGTATAGAGGCCATAAGCCTAAGTTCACCTATGGGACGTTCAATAATCTGGTGAGCACAAATCCAACATGGCGGCGACGCGAAATTTCAATATTCAAATGGACATTTCTTACGTTTTAACCATCCGATCGCAGTGAAACTTGATACGGTATATGTTTATACAAATTTTAATCGACTGGCATCTAATTCATTTAAATTATTTTCATAACCACAAGATGACGGCTGAGCGAAATGTTAAAATCCCGCTTTTATTTCTTGTGTCCTAATCATGCGATTGAAGTTTGAATAAAACACCTACACAATAATATTCATGGAATAGTACATAAATATAAGGCCTATAATATAAAAATCCAACATGGTGACCATCCAAAATATTTTGACGGTTCTCAATATATACGAATCTATTGCAGCAATCAAACTGACAATTTGTATGTTGATAGAGGCAATTAATATTAGTAGGATATATGAAAAAAGGCTATTTAGTTCTTCACGGAACTACTTGTATATATATATTCTGTCGATTCCCGAGAGAACTGCCACACCAGTCGGTGGGTTGTTTTTCACGGATTATTTGATTCATGAATATTTCCATAGAGTTAAACCTCGGAATCAGATTACACGCTACAGTGACTGCGACTAATCGGACGAATAAATCATGATCAACACGTGAAAGTGCATTAGCACACCCACTTTCGGTAGTGGCAGAGTAGAGAGGTGGAGATAGTGTTCACATTTTAAAATATACCTGGCTCGGAGTAATGAAAATGTTTCAAAAGTTTTCGCACGAGAGACACATTAACGAATTTTCCAGCCATTGCAGCAATGTCTAGTTGTTACTTGACGGGTTTGCACATTCTCAAACCCCATTGAGCAATGTAAGCTTGATTAGATTTAAGAATCACAATTTTGAGGCTAATTGGTATAATAGCATGGTGAAGCTTCATTGAATATTTCAGATATTTTTATATTTGAGGACTACAAAAAATGTATTTGATGTAAACCAAAGTATTGAAAACTCATGCTAAACCATTCCTTATTGGTGTCCTACAGTAATTTCAAACGAGTTATGCACCAGTATGATTAAATAAAAAATAGGCACTACATTCTCCAATATATCCTACTAACATTGGATCTGGAAATAGTTCATACATTCTGTTCACCCACAACACCCACATTCCTAGCGGCACTATTTTCCTCAGATACCTAAAAAGGAAACGTCACACTGTAGTAGGGCTAAGGATTATTCTACTTTTAAAAGCGATGTAAGCGTTACAATAAAAGGAGGGGTTGTATCATTTGGGGAGCCTGGACATCATGGTCATTTAGCCCATTGTACTTGGTTTGTTGTTGTTGTTGTTGTTGTTGTTTCATTTGAGATGATTGAAACCGTATTGGAAGCCATTTTTCAGTGTTGCCTAAGTAATCAAAAATAATGTTTTTCAGTCGGTCAACATGATTGTACCCAATTGTAATGGGTGTTTCCATAGTCCTGAAAACAATGTATATGAGATTAATAAGTAGGCTACACTTGGATGACCAGTTTTGATTGTCAAGCGATCATCATCAGATCCATTACACTTAGGCTATTAAATCTATTTCTACAAGTATGGGTGATGATGGTATTTACAATGTATACACTAATTTAGTTGCAGTATTTATTAAACTAGCGTAACTAGTCAACTAAAAAGTGTATATTTTGTAATACCATCACCCATACTATTGTAGAAATAGATTTAATAGCCTAAGTGTAAATGATCTGATGTTGATAATCACTTGACAATGGAAACTGGTCATCCAGGTGTATTTTATAATCTAATGTAGATATTTTTAGCCTATTTTCATTTATGAAAACAAAAATAGGCTTATGAGATCACCTTTTGTCTGTGTGTCTGTCTGTGTGTGATGGTGTGTCCTCCACAAATAACTTCTAAGCGGCTGGAGCGATTTCAATGAAACTCGGTAAATTCATAGCACTATTCCGGACGACCCCACCCGTGCCCTTCATATTTTGTTACGTCTCACTAATCCAACATGGCAGCTGTGCGAAGTATTTCACCAGCATTCAATATCTCCGAAACTATTACCGATATCACCCTGGAATATTTTACGGTAATAAAGGGAGCTACTAGAAGTTCACCTATGTGACTTTTGTAAACCTGGTAACTACAAAACCAACATGGCGGCCAAGCGAAGTTGCGACTTTTAAATTGACGTTTCTCACGATTTAACCAACTAAACACAATAACACTTGGTACAGTATATGTTTATACACATTGCAATGCACCGACATCTAACTTCGCCTCAACATGGCGGCTGTGGGAAATATTTCACCGGCATTCTATATCTCTGAAACTATTACCGGTATCACTCTGACATTTTGTATGGGGGGCACTACTGGAAGTTCATCTATAAGACTTTCAAAAACCGGTTAACTACAAAACGAGTATGGCGGCAAAGCAAAGTTGAACAATTTAAATAGACTTTTCTCGCGGTTTAATGATCCAAACGCAATGAAACTTGGAAAAAGAAATATTTATACACGTTGTAATGCACTGGTATCTAATTTAGTTCAATTGTTTACACAACCTCAAGATGGCGGCTGTGCGAATTTTAAAATTAAGTTTTTATTTATTGTGCCTTAATCATGCGATCGAAGTGAAAGTTTGAATAATGAACATGCGGAATAATTTTCATTGAATGGTACATGACTCTATGGCCTATATATATAACAATCCAATATAGCGATCATCAGAAATATTTAGATGGATCTCAATATCTACGAATCTATACAGCAATCAAACTGAATTTTCTAATGTTCATAGGGGCTATGAACATTAGTTCACCTATAGGACTTTCAATAACCTGGCGATCACAAATCCAACATGGCGGTGACGCGAAGTATAAATATTCACATGGTCGTTTCTCGCAATTTAACCATCCGAGTGCAGAGACAGTACAGTAAATCCTTATTCAAATGTTAATCCTCTGGCATCTATTTCCTTCAATTGTTTCCACAACCACTAGATGGCAGCTGTGCCAAAATTTAAAATCTCGTTTTTACTTAATGTGCCCTAATCATACGATTGAAGTTTGAATACTACACGTACACAATAATCTTCATGTAACAGTACATAACTCTAAGACCTATATATATATATATATATACATCCAACATGGCGACCATCCGCAATATTTATTCGGTTCTCAATATCTACGAATTTATTACAGCAATCAAACTGAAATTTTGTATGTTGATAGTGGCAATTAAAATTAGAAGGATATTATGAAAATAGGCTGTATAGTTCTTCACGTAACTACTTGTATGAGTATGGAAACACCCATTACAATTGTGTACTTTGGCCGATAACCTAGATGTTAGGCCCCTTAATACAACAATTATCATCATCACAATTGTGTACAATCATGTTAACCAACTGAAAAACATTACATTTAGATTTTTCTATAGTTGCGAGGCTGAGTTGAATCCGTTTTTACCCTGAGACCAGAATTCAAGGTAGATCCGGGAATTGAACACGGACCTTGACGATAGCAGCCAAATACGCTAACCCCTAGACCAATACACGTTCTCATTATATCCCTTTACGATATATTTACTCATCTGGAGCACCATCACTCATTACACTTAAACAATTTGGCCTATTCTCTAAGGAGTTACTCTAGGTTCTCCTCTGCTGTATATTACATCTCCCAAGTAGCTTCTCTTCTGTCATTACAACTACCAGACACACCTCTCTAGCGTTAATTAGTAAGATACACCAGCAATTGCCGGTGGAGCAGAAGACGTTGAATCACCCAAGCAGAACAGTGGATTGACATAATTAACACAAGATTGCCCGATACGGAGTTCCACGCTTCGATGAA
Organism: Meconema thalassinum; assembly: GCA_946902985.2. NCBI lineage: Eukaryota > Metazoa > Arthropoda > Insecta > Orthoptera > Tettigoniidae > Meconema > Meconema thalassinum. Next base: position 226,121,634 of record OX336391.1, read on the forward strand.
TACCGTCCTCAGTTATGGCTGGCATACAAACTTTGTGTGAGGCTCTACAACGAGTAATGATGGCGGTGAAGGGCCAGCAATCTAAGTTTTCGACTATAATTTGATTCAAAGAGTTGTTCTTTATTGAATTTGGAGTTAGAATTTATGTATTCCATATAACATATATTAAGCAAACTTTCACATTTTGCAGATATTGTAAAAAATAATCTGATAAGATCACCAGGGCAGACGTGTGTGTCCGTCCATCTGTCTGTCTGTATGTATGTCTCCCCCTATCAACCACTGCGGCTATCGAAACCAAATTTGGTACGAGTAAATATACACTAGGCCCACCAAGAAAATAAGTTTCCCTATTTTTAGCCTACTTTTTACATTGTGTAAAAATGAGGAAAAAGTAGCTGATGAGATCGATCCGGGAAAATGTGTGTCTGTCCGTCTGTCTGTCTTTCTGTTTGTCCTTCTGTCTGTCTGTGTGTGTACCACCTATCAACTACTAAACGGCTGCAGCTATTGAAACCAAATTTGGTATGAGGAAAGACCTATGCCTGAATATCTCACGGTCATATTAAAAAAACCACGTCAGTGCTACCAACTGCAAAAAAATCACAATTGAAAATTGAGGTCTATGTTGGATATATCGTAAGACATGCATGGGAATTGTTCCAAAATTGACACACATATAGATAATATTACATCAGACTAATTTACAGGAGCCCATACATGCGAGTGTTGCCAACATGATTTTATGCCTGCTGATAGGTCCAATCTTTTGGATTTGAACCAAATTTGGTATGTGATTTGCGCACCGGAGCAGATATGAATATGCATTTTATTTTACTATCAACAGAGCTGCTAATTGTTGATAAATGCACTGTACATTTTTATCCCAATCTCAATATATCAGAAAGTATGCAGGCCAACAGTTCTAAACTTCGCATATAGTACCTGCAAATGTAGGTTAATTTCCAGTAACCGATATACGACAGTGCTGATAGGTTTAATGTTGAATCGCATGTAACTTCCATACTATTAAATGAAGTTCTTTCAATATTGGCACATATATAGATAATAATATTTCAATTTAAGTTTGAGCATCCCATTTATGGCAGTGTCGCCAACCTGATTTTACGCATGCTGATACATTCAATATTTAAATACATGTAACGTGCATACTATCTGTTGGATCTCAACCAAATTTTTCATGTGTATTGAGTACCTTAAGAGATGGAACGAAGAATATATTTAGAGTCGCCAGGTCTGCCAACTGTTGATATATGGTCTCTATGATTTTAAGAAAATTTGGCACTTAAGTTCGCCATGGAACTGCTTATTTTTTTAAAGAAAACATAGGTATATACAAAACGTGATTGGCAATAGGTACGGCAATGTGTCAGCTGTTTTTTTGACATAGGCACCAAACGAATTGAGACACTTGTTATAGCGTCGTATCAACTTTAGCAGTCCAGTGTAATAGAAGTCTGCCCCTGGGAATGGAACCAGCGTGTGACAGTAGGCTTCATCTCTTCACCTGTGCGAAAATGCTGACCAGAGCCCAGGGATTTTTTGAGATGGAAGGAAATGTGGAAATCGCTGGGAGCAAGATCAGGACAGCAACTGTTCTGCAGAAGTTTGCTGGGAGCTGTTTGATCATCCACCATACAGTCCTCGTCTTCCATGATAGCTTAGGTGTGAAACGAACCCACCTCTGCTAAGGTTTGCCTCACGAGGCTGAGTGTACCCCGTTTCAACCCTCAGAGTAGAATTAAATGACTTGTCAGAGCTAGGAATCGTACTTGGACCTCCGGGGCGACAGCCAAGGATGCTAGCTGCTACATCACGAGGAGGTCTCAGTTTGTTAGAAAGGACATAGTCCTACACGGTCTATTAATAATAATAAATAATAATATCCTATGGCCTCGGGTGCCTGGTAGTTTGCATGTCGAATTTCTTCGTTCCTTTGAACGCTATGAAAGTCAAGAAGGTTAGATATCTAAGCTCCTTGTCACTACAGCGTTTTCCAGTAGAGAATTGAGGAACTTTGTGTTGGCGGAAAATCCCGAGATTAATTTTGCCATTGAACATGGCCTACTGAATTCAAATGGGTTCTTTAACATGCCAACAATGTATGACATCCGTGTCGTGATTTTTGTCGCCTTTCAAAAATTACTTACCACGGCCAGGAGTGAACCTGCAAGCTTGGGGTTGGTAATCCAACACGTTAATCACTCACCCACCGCGGCAAGCATGGTCTATTAATAAAATGGTAACTTTGTGTTGGTACTGATATTGAAAAAGGATCTTGGATTGTGTACACCCTCCTATTGTGTGATACCTTGAGATGGGTATTTGCCTGCGCAAGTAGATTTCATTTTTAGCCTACCTTTCTCATTTTGCAAAAATGAGGAAAAAGTAGACTTATGAGATCGATCCGGGCAAATGTGTATCTGTCTGACCTTCTGTCTGTCTGTCTATCTGTCTGTCCTTCTCTCTCTCTCTCTGTGTGTGTGTGTGTGTGTCCCTATCAACTCCTAAATGGCTGTAGCTATAGAGACCAAATTAGCTATGAGTCAAGATCCATACCTGAATATTTCACGGCCATATTTGAAAATAACGTCAGTGCTACCAACTGCTGAAAAATTACAATTGAAATGTGAGCTCTATGTTGGATATCTCAGAAGTTATGCATGCGAACTGTTTCAAAATTGACACACACATAGATAAAACTATTCCAGATTAATTTTCAGGAGCCCATGCATGACACTGTTCCCAACATGATTCTAAGCACGCTGATAAGTCAAATTTTTAAATGCATGTAACTTCTTTACTATTAATTGGATTTTAATGAAATTTCGTATGTGCTTTGTGAATCATAACAGATATGACTATGCGTATTCTTAAAGCCACCAGGGCTTCCAAATAATAAATGATCTCCCTATTTCTTTTATCCTAATACTAATATACAGTATCAGAAAGTATGCAATCCAACAGCTCTAAACTGTTCACACATATTACCTGACATTCTAGATTCATTTGGAGTAACTAATATACGTCAGTGCTGCCATCATGATTCTAAACCTGCTGATAGGCCCAATTTTTAAATGCATGTAACTTCTATACTAACAAATGGATTTCATCCAAAATTGGCACAAAAATAAATAATAATATTTCAGATTAATTCTGAGCAACATATACAAGACATTGTTGCCATCATGACTTAATAAATAATGATGTTCTTGTGTTTATGTCCCTTTTAACTAGTCAGGCTTTTAGAGACGCCGGGGTGCCGGAATTTTGCTCCGAAGGTGATCTTTAACGTGCCAGTAAATCTACTGACACGGCTCCCTCGCATATGCGCACCCTCAAATGCCAGTTGACTACGCCAGGATACGAACCTGCAACCTTGGCCGCAGCAAGCGAGAACGTTACCACTGAGCCACACAGCCAGCAGCCATCATGATTTTACGTGCGCTGATATATCCAATGTCTAACTGCATGTAACGTCCATACTATCCATTGGCCTTCCACCAAATTTTGTATGTGCTTCCTGTACCTTACGAGATAGAACAAATAATATATTCAGTCCCCAGGGCTGCCAACTGTAGTGCTCTGTTAGGCTAACACTACTTCAGGTATATTTCGAACTAATTAAAATATCAGTATTACCAAGTTAATTTTGTCATTATTCTTGATAGGTCTATATAGATTAATCATTGGCATGAATCTTACATTTTAAGAAAAGTAGGCTCTTTAGTTCATCACGGAACTATTTGTTTTACATGTTAATTAACTTAGAAAATATTTGAGGTCGATGAGTTAGGTGAAAGACCCTGTATGAGTATCTTTCTTGTTACCTGATGTTAAGGATGATGATTATGATGATGATAATGATAACATCTAGATTATCGGCTAGAATGATATGGGTGATATCGCGAAATGGGAATGAAATGAAATTAATTTTACTGCCTATAAGCTAAACTAACTTCCGACTGATAATCCACACTCTGTTCCAGTCGTACAACCGGGTCAGGGATGGAATGGAGGAAGTGGCGTGGATATGAACTGTGCCGGCTGCCGAAGCCTGTCGCACTCCTCAGGGGCAATGATTAAATGAATTACAGTTGAAATGAAATAATAATGGAGAGAGTTGCTGGAATGAAAATTTTGACAGGGAAAACCAGAGTACCCGAAAAAAAACCTGTCTGCGCCCGCTTTGTCTAGCACAAATCTCACATGGAGTGACCAGGATTTGAACCATGGGCCCAGAGGTGAGAGGCCGGCGTGCTGCCGCCTAAGCCATGGAGGCTTACTGACTTATCTACTAGAAGAACAACATTTAATGGAAAACATAAAAGAATGTGGAAGTAAAGCCATGAAAGGCTGATATAAAAGAGGAGAGGGTCCATTCCAGAGTCACTGGAAAAGTGGGAACACCGGACCCATCTCAGGAATCCCTCAGGGTCGCCACATTCTGAACTCAACAACACATGTGAGCACTATCCAGGATGCACCAAAACTGGTGGGGCTACTCACACCCTGCCTGCTGTAGGGTCTTGAGCAGAAGGCTGGAGATAATAACAAGAAGTCTGAAACCTCGAAGAATGAGGGCATCAGGAAATATGAGACAAAGGCCAATTAAGGCGAGAAACTGAATGACACCCTTGTTTTCGGATACCCTAATATCGTCGGGGTCAGAAGAGAAGAAGAGTTGAGCAAGGGAGGTCGACCAGAAATATGACAGAGAGGAGCCTGTCACAAGTAAATGGTAGCAATGTCGGACTCAGCTGGAGTCCCGTGGTCACCAATCCAAGTCTCACTAGTTGTGGGGGGGGGGGGGGTTGATGTTAAGAATGGGGGAATAGATAAGAGTTTGCGCTAGGAATTCTATAGTAAGGGCCCTCTCTTTAGAACGGTACCTCGAAGGCACCGTGTGACGGCAGGGGGCATTAGTGGCTAGCCACCTGTCTAGCAAGGCGCTAGCAGCAGCGTAGCACCCAACTAATTCACAACATTTACAATCTTTAACGTGTTTAGTAATCATAATTACTTACATGAATTTCAGAGTAGTTGCTGGAAACGCTGTCCTTCATTTTATAAACACACATTGCACCAACGTAAGAAGTTTTGGTACGCTCGCTGTAATTCATCCTCACTGATATTTCGTTTCAGAGAGCCTCTAGAGTACACGAATTGTTTCTGTATATCCTTAGTTTAAGGTTCCCCCACAAGTAAAAATCGCACGACGCTGAGAGGTAGAAAAAATGGAAGACTTCTTGAGAAGATAAGTAAACACTAGGAAAATTCGTTGTTCTATACTTAAGCATGTTCACGAGATACGAGATGGGCTACAGTACTTCACTACTAGTCATAATTATCTCAACTAAGTTATCGTGTCGACACCCATATGTAATTGGCTAAATGCAATGGCAGCATTCGGAGATTCCCGACCCGTTCTGGTGTAATCGGCAAATGCTAGTCATCTGGCGTTGACTCAAAGCTCGTCCACCCCACGGCTCCGGCAAGACTCCGTTCTACAGAGAAGACCCTCACTGTAAAATAGGCCTACAGTACACTCCATTACAAAAGTTTCCGTTCGGTTATATTTGAACTATATTGCTTCCCTCCCCCAGGGGCTCATGACTAGTGGGACGTGGGTTGGCGACCATGGGGCCCCAGATGAGTTCGGCATTATTTCCACTTACTTGTGCTGGGGCTCTTCTCTGTCATCTATCCTTTTGACCTCCCTTGGTCAACTCTTGTTCTCTTCCGACCCCGACGGTAGGGTATCCAAAGCCTAGGGAGTCTTTCACTTTCCCGCCTTAATGGGCCCTTGTCTCATCTTTTCTGATCCCTCATTCTTCGAGGAGTCAAACCTCTTCTGTTCTCTTCATACCTCCTGCTTTCTGCTCAAGGCCTTTAAGGAGGCAGGGTGTGTGTAGCCCACCACTTCTAGTGCACCCTCGATAGTGCTATACCCTCAAGGACTCACGACTGGTGAGTTCGGGAATTGGCAACCTTGAGGGATTCCTGAGCTGGGTCCGGTTTCCCCCCTCTTTTTCTATTGCCTCTGAGCAGACCCTCTCCTCTTTCACTTTCATATATACCTTTCACGGCTCTCCTTCCTTCCAAGTCCTTCAATCCTCATTCTTCGAGGGTTGAGGGCATATCTTTTCCTCCTGTCCTTTATTTGCCTTATTCTCCTAATGTTTCCCATTTCTTCTTCTAGTATATAAGTTAGTTTCAGTTAAAGTTTACATTTCATTATCTTCTTCATGATTACCCAAACCATTAGGGGCCGATAACCTACATGTTAGGCCCCTTGAATAAACAATTATCATCACATTGCTTCGCTCACGCTCTACGTCTTTATCATCCTGTATCACCCGCACCTTGAGGAATGTGGGTCAAGTGAAGCTTAGACTATGACAGTGGTTGTGACGCCAGGCGAACATAACATGGTGGGTCCGTGTAAGCTGCTCTTTGTGCTGTTATTACAGGCCCATTATCGCTCTAGTTTCGCTACATCCAACGGCGATCAATTTAATGGACATGACATGAAGTACCTTCTCTAGTAGCATACAACATTTTTAAATGGAATCATTAGGACACAGTTAATACGAAGGCTTTCACGTGAAAGGTGGATAATGAAGTAGGCCTATTCCAACATGATGCACAACACAATAGTGCGCTATGCGGTACATGTGCAGAGGGCCATGTATCACAGAGACGCTACTGTCAGCCTTTAAGAGGGCTTTGCGCCTGTATCGGTATAATGACAGGGGGCTGTGTTGCTTTGAGTGCACGGTTCAAAATCCGATGATGGATAAACTATAATATATATATTAAAAAAAACAAGATGTTCAGTAAAGAACATATAGCCCACTTTCTCCTAAATGCATGGGTATTGTTATAACTCTTTGTCCTTTTCAAGGAGTATAATCGAATGTTGGTTGTAGTAGCTTGTTGAGATACAACGTGCTATAGGGATATTAAACATGAATATGAGGTGCCCTTGGCTAGTGCTACCTCTGTAAAAAAAAAAAAAACATTCAATTCGGTTTCACCGTGTTTGAATTGATCTGGGGAATGGATTTGCACACATACATGGCCGCTATTTGCAAACTATTGGGCTGATGACCTTGTAGTCAGTCATAAGATGCTTTCCACAAAAAGGCATGTTGTTGCAAAATCCGGTAGAGATCAAATTATTAGGATGGTCGAAATTTGATTTAAGATTTTAACATTTTGGTGGCCGTCATTCCGTTTCCGTCAAGATGGCGGCGATATAAAACATGACACCGAGGTGCCTTTTCCTAGTGCTACCTCTGTACCAAATTTCGTTCAATTCGGTTTCACCGTGTTTGAATTGATAGGGGGAATCGATTTGCACACATACTTGGCCACCATCTGCAAACTATTGGGCTGATGATCTAGCAGTTTGGTCAGAATATGCTTCCCACATAAAGATTTGTTGTTGCAAAATTTGGTTCCATTCGGTTTCACCGTGTTCGAATTAATAGGGGGAATCGATTTTCACACAAAGATGGCCGCCATCCGCAAAATATTAGGCTAATGACCTATTAGTTTGGTCAAAGGATGCTCCCTCCATAATGGTATGTTGATGCAAAATTTGGTAGAGATCGGATGATTAGGTTAATCGTAATTTGATTTAAGCTTTGAATATTTGTGTGGCCGCCATTACGTTTCCGTCAAGATGGCGGTGATATAAAACATGACACTGAGGTGCCCTCTGCTAGTGCTACCTCTGTACCAAATTTCATTCCATTCGGTTTCACCGTGTTCGAATTTATAGGGGTAATCGATTTTGATACAAAGATGGCCGCCATCCGCAAACTATTAGGCTAATGACCTATTAGATTTGTCAACGGATGCTCCCTTCATAAAGGTATGTTGTTGCAAAATTTGGTAGAGATCGGATGATTAGGTTAGTCGTAATTTGATTTAAGCTTTGAACATTTGTGTGGCCGCCATTACGTTTCCGTCAAGATGGCGGCGATTTAAAACATGACACTGGGGTGCCCTTTGCTAGTGCTACCTCTGTACCAAATTTCATTCCATTCGGTTTCACCGTGTTCGAATTAATAGGGGTAATCGATTTTGACACAAAGATGGCCGCCATCCGCAAACTATTAGGCTAATGACCTATTAGATTTGTCAAAGGATGCTCTCTCCATAAAGGTATGTTGTTGCAATATTTGGTAGAGATCGGATGATTAGGTTATTCGTAATTTGATTTAAGCTTTGAACATTTGTGTGGCCGCCATTACGTTTCCGTCAAGATGGCGGCGATATAAAACATGACACTGGGGTGCCCTTTGCTAGTACTACCTCTGTACCAAATTTCGTTCCATTCGGTTTCACCGTGTTCGAATTAATAGGGGCAATCGATTTTCACACAAAGAAGGCCGCCATCCGCAAACTATTAGGCTGATGACCTATTAGTTGGGTCAAAGGATGCTTACCCCATAAAGGTATGTTGTTGCAAAATTTGGTAGAGATCGGATGATTAAGTTAGTCGTAATTTGATTTAAGCTTTGAACATTTGTGTGGCCGCCATTACGTTTCCGTCAAGATGGCGGCGATTTAAAATATGACACTGAGGTGTCCTTTGCTAGTGCTACCTTTGTACCAAATTTCGTTCAATTTGCGCTCACCGTGTTCGAATTGATAGGGGGGACATACATTCAGAGTACACACACTCACACACACACACACACACACACACACAGACTCACACACAGACAGACACACTTTTTTTTCGCCCTGTAGTGATCTCATAAGTCTACTTTCATTTTTTGCAAAAAAACAGTAGTCGCATACATGTGTAACATCTGACATAGAAGAAACCTCACGTGAAATTGTTGATACACCGGTATTTTATACTATTATTGGCACATATATTAATCTATTGTAAAAGGGATTGTTTTACAGATATACGGAACTCATTTTATCAGATGATTTGTAGCTTCCACCAGCACTAGCCTAAACAGAGAATACGATATGGATCAATTAGATTAATAGACGCGACACCGCCATTGACCTTAAATTCCTTATAAATAGGCCAACTTGCGAGTAAATTGAATGTGCACAGCAGTAGATCATGAAAGGCTTGCCCAGTTCCCGGACCTCTTGATTCACAGACCAACACGTAAATTCATATGGATTCTGTTAAAATGAGTCATATTGATATGATTAGCAGTAGAGTATCAAGAAGGCAGTGCGAGAACAATCAAGAAGGCTGTGCGAGAGTATAAATATCAAGTAGGCAGTGAAGAAAAAAAGAGTCTTGGAATTGTTATGTATTATTATTGTGTAAATAAAAAAGATTATTGTGTGTTGATGAATGCCCAGGAGGGATACGATCCAGCTGGCAGTGCGTCTTACATACTTCCGTCCGATCCACTTCCGTCCCATTTTTCAAAATCACTCCCACAAAAATATCCAGCAACCGAGTGGAAAGATGTTGCACATCAATAATAATAATAATAATAATAATAATAATAATAATATCGTATGATATCGGGTGCCGGGTGCATGCTTTGGTATTTGACACCCAAAGGGTAGCTTGCATGTCAAATTTTGTTATTCCTTGGAGCGCTATGATAGTCAAGGAGGTTAGATATCTAAGCTCCTTGATATTATAGCACTTTCTAGTAGAGAAATTAACTTTGGGTGTTGGCGGGAAATCCCGAGATTAATTTTGCCATTATGAACACGGCCTACTGAATTCAAATGGTTTCTTTAACATGCCAACAACGTATGAATTGCATGCTGTGATTTTTGTCGCCTTTCAAAAATCACTTACCACGGCCAGAAGCGAACCTGCAAGCTTGGGGTTGGTAGTCCAACACGACAACCACTCACCCACAATGGCAAGCATGGTTAAACTCAAATGATTAATTTTTCAGTAAAGTGAGGTGGTTAACAATTGGAGAAACTACGCAAGCTAAGGCGCAAGGTAGCCAGACGATATCTGGTCTCAAAAGACGAGTGGGTAGCAACACCACCGTCGACCATCCTTGAAATAGCTTACTGTGGTTTCTCGCTTTCAGCTCCAGGCAAATGCTTGGATGGTACTTTCTAATTGGCCAAGGCTGTTTCCATGCCGTTACATTCATCGCTATTCCACTGATGAGGTTGATGTCAGGAAGGGCAACCGGTTGTAAAGAGCATTGTCGTAGACATAATCTAGCAATTAATACATTTATAAACTGAGTTGTTTATTGTTATCTTATTTAGGGGATTGCACCATCGTGATCATTGGTGTCTAATGAACTGTCTGATAACCTGTGTTCTTGAGTATCTGAACCTACTTGTGTTGTAATTAGGGTAAGGTTTGGGTAATTTGTTTGTGCTTGCCACGGCGGGTGAGTGGTTATCATGTCAGACTACCAACCCCAAGCTTGCAGGTTCACGCCAAGCCATGGTAAGTGATTTTTGAAAGGCGACAAAAATCACGAAACGCATGTCATACGTTGTTGGCATGTTAAAGAACTCATTTAAATTCAGTAGGCCGTGTTCATAATGGCAAAATTAATCTCGGGATTTTCCGCCTACACAAATAGTTCCTCCATCCTCTACTAGAAAGCGCTAGAGTGTCAAGGAGCTTAGATATTTAACCCCCTTGACTTTCATAGCGCTCCAAGGAACTACAAAATTCGACATGCAAGCTACTCTTTGGGCGGAAAATAACAAAGCTTGCACCCGGCACTCAAGGCCATACGATATTATTATTATATTATTTGTTGTTGGTTCATTTAGGGGATTGTGACACTGTGAGCCCGTGGACTTGGGTGTGTGTGTGCAGAATTTGTGTGATAACCTGTGTTATTATGATGTTTGTAGTAGTGTGGGTATTTGTAAATGAAACTAAGATTGGGAAGGAGGCACCACGACTTTATATTAGGAACCATCCCAGCATTTGCCAGAAATAAAAGTTGGAAACAACGGAAACCACTTCTTCTCAGTTTCGACTTATTGTATAGGGCTGAGTGGACCCCATTCCAACTCTCAGGCCAGAGTTTAATTTCTTGAAAGAGCCGGGAATTGTGACCGGCCCTCAGGGGTGACAGCCAAGAATGCTAGCCACTGCGCCACGAGGTAATCGCATTACGTTATTTACGATCAATAAATACTCCAGTGACAAGCCTCCGTGGCTTAGGCGGCAGCACGCTGGCTTCGTACCGCTTGGTCCATGGTTCAAATCCCGGTCACTCCATGTAAGATTTGTGCTGGACAAAGCGGAGGCAGGCAGGGTTTTCTCCGGGTACTCCAGGTTTCCATGTCAAAAATTTCATTCCAGCAACAGTTCATCTGAATTCATTTTACCATTCTCTAAGAGGAGTGTGACAGGCTTCGGCAGCCGGCACAGTTCATATCCTCACCGCTAGATGGGGGTTTCATTCATTCCATTCCTGACCCGGTCGGTCAATTGAAAGCAGGCTGTGGATTTTCATTTTCAAATACTCCAGTCAGCATAGAAACATAGGTTAACAGACAAGTCCACACAAACATGTACGCAGAGTTGATGACCAAGATGTTCTCAACCACTAAAATGAATTAACAAAATTCTATCAAATAATGAAGAATGTATTATTCCTTAGAATGGGGAGCGTGCTGGTGCAGTGGCTTAGCTGCTCGTCTTCCACCCGAACGGCCGGGGTTCGAATTCCGGTGCCAGTGGGGTGGAATTTTCATTTGAAAAATCACGTGGCGTCAGGAAGGGCATCCGGCCGTAAATCCCCGGCCAAAACAAAAAAATGAGCCTGGTTGGCTCCGTCGACCCCAATTAATTGGCAAAAGCCGAAGAAAGTAGTGTTACCCCTTAGAATATGAATCAGTCTATCAACTTTCTACTCTTAGGCCACGACTAAGCCTACTCTAACGATATCAAAACGCCGGCAAACTTGTTTCCCAGCCCAAAAACATATGCATGTAAAATTGAAACAGGAGAGATGACTTCACAAAGACAAAGGTTCCTAAATACCGTTCTCTAGTGTCTGTAGACAAATTTGAACGTTCAGGTAGGCCTATATTTTGTCCAACTTGTGCCATTCATTTCAATGAAAGATATTCAGGACGCCAAGAGGAGAATTGCCAACTGTTCCAAGTGACTGCTGATTTCCCTTAGTGTGTCGTGGCCTACCTGGCAAAGCAATTCCGACCGGCTGGAGCAGTCGTCGATTCACTTAAGCATTCATGGCGCCAGCGTCGGGACGCTTGAGCAAGATAAACACTTGGACTTTACGAGCGTCATTTCTATTCTAACTTATTCTCCATTTGCCGACACGCTATTTACATATTCCTTTGCCACGGATTGGATAATATTCCGGAAGGTCTTAGTATGAAAGTTACTTGCCGGCGCCGACGCCTTTCCAGCCTTACGGAGCGTGTAACGACGCAATTGGAACCCCCTGGACTATTTGTTGCGCTTTTATGAGCTACAAGTATTTAAGTTTGTCTGCTCGTATTTTGCACCATTTGTAGTCGTGTTCCCAGCTGAAGACTGCTGTACGCTAGGGAAGCTGAGGGCAAACAACAACATAATAGCATTTATGTTCGACCATGTCGAAGTGTAAATATTATATGTCAGAAAATTGTACTATAACGAGGCTAATTATAGTACAAGTTTTCATTATGTTACAGTTTCTCCAACCAATCAGAACTCAAGATGTATGATGTGTGACCAATTAGGTACTTGATAGCTTCGCACTTGGACACTGAAACCAACATGTCGGACATGAAATAAGTTACATGATTTGAAAGATGACAATATAAAAGATATCCGAACAACCATTGTAGTTATAATCGCCTCCATAGCGTAGCGGTCAGCACGGTTAGCTACCGCCCCGGAGGTCCTGGGTTCGATTCCCGGCTCTGCAACGAAATTTGAAAAGTGGTACGAGGACTGGAACGGGGTCTACTCAGCCTCGGGTGGCCCAAATGAGTAGAGGGGGTTCGATTCCCCCTCAGCCATCCTCGAAGTGGTTTTCCATGGTTTCCCACTTCGTCTTCGGGCAAATGCCGGGATGGTCCCTACCGTAAGGCCACGGCCGCCCCCTTCCCTCTCCCTTGCCTATCCATCCCAATCTTCCCCTCCCTTCCCTCACGAGGCCCCTGTTCGCTTTGCAGGTGAGGCCGCCTGGGCGAGGTGCTAATCCCACCTCACCAGGTGTATCCCTTCCGATTAGATGTTCCCAGCTCTAGGACACTGCCTGGATAGGCGGTAGGGGTGAGTTCCCTCGCTGAGTCCCTGGGAGCCACCACCCTGGAGGGTAAACACGATTTAAAAAAAAAAGATAAAACCAGCACGAACCTTTAAGGTAACAAGAAAATACTATGACATATGCAAGAAATTTATGAATTTACGTCCAGAAGATTGCAACACAGCAACCTTCTTTATAAATTACCGACATGGAAAGTGCGCCGTACCATTTGTTCGCGTAAATAAACTGGCGAATATGAGATAAGAAATAGCACTGTATCTTAATATACCCAACTCCAATTTCTACACAGCGCATTGCTTTCAAACGACTTCGGTGAAAATATTAGTGAATGCTAGTTCTGATCGGCACTAGACATCATGCAGGCTGTAAACAATAGCATTGCCAAGCAAAGTAAATGGTCTCTGCTTTCGAAATTCTTTGACCCACGCATGCGCTCTGTTTAGTCAGCAAACCACCCAGCGTGCTCTGTTCACTAACTGAAGTTACTGAATCCCACAGGTATTTATGAATATTTATATTAAAACATATAGTAAAGTTATAATTATCGTCGAAAATAAACAGTCGTATGCAACTCACTCGTTTTATAAACATGCTCGTGTCTTAATTATTGCCATTATAGGCTCGTTGCATAATGCACTATTACAGATGAGCTAGAGCCCTCTGTTGGGAATTGACTTCCAACCTGGCCACAGATGGTGCCACCTCCCAAGCTCCATAGCCATTAACATTATGTTGGACTGCAGTGTCTAAGTGTTTTATCTGTCGCTCATGCTCCTTATATTGTTACTCTGTATTCTGTGGTGTGCAATACAAGATGGCGAGTTTAGAATAGTGACCAGTGTGCGTTGTCTGTTTACACCCCTCTATCCCTCCACATTTGGTGCCGAAACACTCGGGAAGACAACGGATTAATTTCTACAACGAAGTATCTACGGACGAGCTTTCTATACCACAGGAAGCTCCACGAGACTAGCTTTCTACACTACAGGAAGTTCCACGACGAGGGTAAAAAGGATACTCCACAACACCACACCACGTCAGATGCTGAGGTGCCTCTATTAACCTACACTGCACTCTCAGATAAGTAAACTTAATACGAAAGTAAATCGCATATCGAAACTGTATTATGAATTGTCTGCATTAATTTTTGTTCATGAATTATTAAGGAATCCAGTGTAACTTTAATCTATAAGTAGAATATCTTCCACCGCTGGACTTTGGAACCTGCAACGCATGTGTAGTTCCTTTCGGTTTCGCACGATCTGAGCGCACCGGCCTACAGAAACACTAACGATCTGAGCGCACAGGCCTACATCAATAGTAACGATCTGAGCGCACAGGCCTACATCAATAGTAACGATCTGAACGCACAGGCCTACATCAACATTATCGCGCACTCTATTAATATGGTCTTTAAGATTTTCCAAGGACCTAGCACGCCATCTGTCAGCTCTTAAATATACTCGTCATCCTCTCCTCTCGCTACGTCACGTCTAGACCGAGAGGCCGATCAGTTAACCTTAAAGATTTATTGCACCCAAAATGCCGACTGAGCAAGAGATCGCTGCTGCAGCGACCTTACACAATTTGAAAAGGAAAAGAACACGAGATAGGGCAAATGCCATACGCTTCATTACAGCCATTAACAGCCTTACAGAAGACGCAGCACTAGAAGACTTTACTTTCCACCGCGACAGACTACAGGAAACACTCTCTAGCCTAACCCAACTGGACGATGCTATTCACGATCTACTATCTGACACAGAATACAATGTTGACATTACTGTATGTGACGAATATGACATTTTCAACTCCTGGCAAATGCTGGGACGATACCTTTTGACAGGCCACGGCCGCTTCCTTCCACATCCTTTTCCAGTTTCTTTAATCTTCATTTATTTCATCTCTAATTAACTCATCTTATGAGGTTGGCGTCAGGAAGGGTATCTGGTCGTAAAAACCACCCGCCACATAGACTTTCGTCGCATTTCATCCTCGACTCCGTTGAAAATGGGAACAATAAGGGAGTAGGCATACACACACACACACACACACACACACACATGCAATGTTCGTCAGCGTAATTTTAGTGCGATGTTGGTAGTAAATCAGATATCACGCTTTTGATGATTACTGCCTGTTGCGTGAGCTGCGATCTTAATCATTCTAGTTTACCACAAGATAACTCATATTGATAGTGGAATCGATTGAACAATTACACGTTTTCACAGTTAGTAACTCTTTAATCACAAATGGACGACGCAAATACGGAGAATATAACTGATTAATGCGTTGGTAAAATAATCTTATTTGTGAGACTAGCGATAGTGATTCAGAAAGAGTCTTCAGTCACCTTATGGTGCAGTGGCTTGCATTTTTGGCTGTCACCCAAGACATTTAATTCTGGGGTATATATTCAGCCACGTGAGTCAGTCATTCCGCTAGTGGTTTCCTCCATTTCTATCCCAGGAAAATGCTGGGATGGTACCAAATTAAGTCCACGGTCACCTTCTATCAGTATTCCAGACACAGTTGCAAACACGCACGCTAGACAGCCAAAACAATGATACAGGTTAGACTTAGACTTATTTATTTTCGCTCCGTGCGTAGCATAGGGCATCGAAGTATGATTTCCATCGAGCTCTGTTTGTTGCCAAGTTCCTCACTTCCCTCCAAGTCTTTACAGCTTTTCTGGCCTCCTCTTCAATGGTGCATTTCCAGGTGTTCCTTGGTCTTCCCCGTCTCCGAGCCCCTTGAGGATTCCAGTCCAGAGCTCCCCTTTCTACTGCATCTTTCTGTTTCCGCAGAGTATGCCCAATCCAGCCCCATTTCCTCCGTTTAATTTGGACTTCTACAATGATACAGGTTACCATACAGATTACACGCACTTCCAAGTACACGGAGCAACCTGATCTCGATATTGCAAAGCCCCTGAATAGATTAACAACAATACCACTTCTATAGCATTATTGAAGACCTACATTGCCACCCATAATTAATTGCAGCCGTCCGCCACTTACACTTTAAAGAGCAGCTACTGCCACTGCCATATGCTTTTAGTGATATGCTCCCGAAATTGAGATATTGCAGTTGTTGTTGTTGTTTCATTTGAGGGTCATTCTGCCCGATGTACGTGGGTGTGTGTAAAATTTGGTGGCCTGGACATTAAGTTAGGAACCATTCCGGCATTTGTCTGGAGTAGAAGTGGGAAACCACAGAAAACCTCTTCTAGGCTGACTGAAGGGGGAATCGAACCCACCTCGTTTCAGTTTTGTCCCACGAGGCTGAGTCTATCCCGTTCCAACCCTCAGACCAGAATTGAAGTTCTTAGCAGAGCCGGGAATCAAACCCGGACCTCAGGGGTGAGAGTCAAGAGTGTCAGCCTCTACGCTACATGGTGGATGATCAAAACGTGTCATTATTGCTAAGAATAATGCCTACTGCAATGAATTTACATCATATGTAGGGTAATGTGAGAAATAGGTTTATTATACGTTCTGTTAAATGTTTTTAATGTACCTGACTCTACTAATGTGTTGTTGTTTTATTTTAGGAACTTAGGCATCATGGTCATTTAGTCCCGTGTACTCAGGTTTGTGTGGAAATTGTCCTATATCCTGTGTAATTGTGAAGTCTGTATTTGCGATTCAGGTAAGGAATGGAAATGAGACGACCATGGCCTTAAGTTAGCAACCATCCCAGCATTTGCCTAAAGTTGAATTGGGGTAACCACGGAACATTACTTCCAGGATGGTTGAGGTGGCAATCGAACATTTTTCTTCTCAGTTTTGCCTAACGAGGCTGAGTGTACCCCGTTCCAGCCATCGGACCAGAATTAAATTTCTTGAGAATCAAACTCGGACCTCCGGACAGCCAAGAATGGTAGCCGCTAAACCACGAGGTGCCAATATTGTAAAATAGATTTATTAATTCACAAACCTTCGCGGGAATGTGCAAAACTATTCACCCAAGACTAGGCCATGGAGCCGAGCTGTCTGTGGACTCGGTAGACGAGGGTTCCAACCTCACCAACAACCATCCTTGAAATAGTTTTCCGTGACTTCCCATTGTCTACTCCAAGCAAATGCTGCGACGGTGCCTTCTAATAGACCACTACCACTTCCTTCCAATTCCTTGTCTAGTTCCATCCATCTTCATTAATTTCATCTGTCATCAACTCATCTTCAAGCTTGCTACGGTAGGTGAGTGGTTATAGTGTCGGACTACCAACCCCAAGATTGCAGGTTCGCCCCTGGCCATGGTAAGTGATTTTTGAAGGCGACAAAAATCACGATACTCATGTCATACGTTGTTGGCATGTGAAAGAACCCATTTGAATTCAGTAGGCCGTGTTCAATGGCAAAATTAATCTCGGGATTTTCCGCCAACACAACGTTTCTCCATTCTCTACTTGAAAGCGCTGTAGTGTCAAGGAGTTTAGATATCTAACCTCCTTGACTTTCATAGCGTTCAAAGGAACGAAATTCGACAAGCAAGCTACCCTCTTGGGGTCGATTAACAAAGCTTGCACCAGGCACCCGAGGCCATACGAAATTATTATTATTAACTCATCTTCTGAGGTCAAGAAAGGCATCCTGTCGTAAAAGCACCCATACATACATAAATACTTACTTAATTTTAATTTAAGACAGTTTTGCCTATCTCTGCTTCTCTTACCCTCTGCAGCCGAACTCATTAACCTCTTAGGTAATCTCTCCTCCTCCATTATCTTCACATGATCCCACCATCTGAGTTGGCTCATACAAACAGCTGTTCCAGCCAAGCTGCTCGCTAATGACAGGGGAGTACTCGCCGCCTTGCGTGAGTAAACATGCAACATGCATTACAGCTCTGCTTTGTGGGCTGCCGTCACTGCGCAGTGGATACATCAAGACTGGCAGGAAGCACATGGACTTGTGTTATGACCTTCGCCCAGTGACGTATTGGCTATCACCCCCAGTCCCTCTTCAACCGTGCGACAAGCATCACTGCTGAGTACTCACGTGTACGCATACTTAAACTCGTGGATTTGTAACAGACTGCTAGCGTGTCCGTTTCTAGCGTAACCTTTATCTCTTCATTACGCATACCTTCCTGCCATTGCTCCTATCTATTTGTCCCAGCAATGATTCGTACTACCCTTATATCAGTAACTTCTAACTTATGTAGCCTATCAGGCATTCTGAATTGACCCCGCTCTCACTTCCATACAGCAAGGTCGGTCTAAATACTGAGCGATGTAGGGAGGGTTCCGTCCCTACACTAATTTCTTTCTTGCAGAATACTGTAAATCACAACTGAGAACTCACTGCATTGGCTTCTCTACACCTCGTGTATATTTTCTTCCCCATACTACTGTACCATCCTGAGAGAATACACCGACCAAATACTTAAAATGGTACACCTATTCCTATTTAGTTCCTTCTACCGGGCATTCTATTTTCATCGCATCTCATCTTCAACCCCGTTGAAAAGGTAGCCTAATAATAACGAGAAGACATAGACCTACATAAGTTACGTAAGTTCTTGATTAAACTTGCAACACGTCTAACGTGTCATAAGAATGTATTTCTGTTCCGATAGACTATAGATAAAGCCCTGCGAGGATGCAGATCCACAAAATGTTTCGCCATGCGGATATAGTACGCATAGCTGTGCGGATAGCGGATAATGCTTGGAGTAAATTTGCAGAGTGTTTAGAATACAATCCGAACTTGTTGAATATCACTACTAGGACCCGGTTATTTATGACTTATATTTGTTTCCGTTATGTTTTTCCATGACAAATGTAAGATGGTTTAAGTTATTCTCATTCAAATAATGTAATTATACATAATTAACATTGAGCAAAGCAATGGCAAACTACCTCACTCTTCATCTTGCCTAGTACACCTCAATATAGCGCTGCCTTGGGTATCTACCCACATAACTTAACGGCGGTAATTTTTGAGGATCCAACCAGCCTTCGGGCTGACTACCTAGCAGACAGACAACATTCCGAACTAAAAAGGATTGCTATTCTGACTATATAACATTAATTTTAAATATACCACATGACATACTGCACATAGACCAGGGGAACGAATTTCTCCTTAAATATCTAAATGTGTTGCTTTAATACTTTATGGTTTATTTAATAAGTTAACAAGATGTTCGGTAAAGAACATATAGCCTACTTTCTCCGAAATTCATGGGTATTGTTATAACACTTTGTCCTTTTCAAGGAGTATAATAGAACGTTGATTGTAGTAGCTTGTTGAAATACAACATGCTATACGGATATTAAACATGAATATGAGGTGTCCTTTGCTAGTGCTACCTCTGTACAAAATTCATTCAATTCGGTTTCGGAATTGATATGGGGATTCGATTTGCACACCTGCATGGCCGCCATATGCAAACTATTGGAATGATGACCTTGGAGGTTGGTCAAAGAACGCTTCTCACTCAAAGGTATGTTGTTGCAAAATTTGGTAGAGATCAGATGATTAGGTTGGTCGTAATTTGATTTAAGCCACCATTACATTTCCGTCAAGATGGCGGCGATATAAAACATAACACTTTGGTGCCCTTTGCTTGTTCTAACTCTGTACCAAATTTCGTTCAATTCGGTTTCACCGTGTTCTAATTGATAGTGGGGGGGAGACAGACATTCAGAGTACACACACACACACTCACACTCACACACAGACAGACACACAATTTTTGGCCCTGTGTAGATCTCATAAGCCTACCTTTTTTTTGCTTGTTATGTCAGCGGATTTGGATAACAAACGTGCGGAAGTGGATAACAGTCGTGCGGATGCTGGGTGGATCCGGATAACGTTTTGTTTTTCCGCGGAGGGTGTGGAGGGATAGAGGGGTGTAAACAGACAACGCACACTGGTCACTATTCTAAACTCGCCATCTTGTATTGCACACCACAGAATACAGAGTAACAAAATACAAAGAACAGAGAGGGACAGATATAACACACACACACACACACACACACACACACTGCAGTCCAACATAATGTCAATGGCTATGGAGCTTGGGAGGTGGCACCATCTGTGGCCAGGTTGGAAGTCAATTCCCAACATCCTCCCCACCCTGGTCTACCTCTAGAGGTACGACCAGCTGAACGGGTCGGGCCAGCTGTTTTCCATCTGCTGTGGAAAGGATTACAGTCCTTACAATCCCGTCCCTTCCAGTACGCAGCTCGTGGATCCGGACCTTTCTCCAGAGATGTCACTTTGAAGGAGCGCGACGTCGCCTACCCTCAGCGTGGAGTTCTTCTTGGGCTGCTGGACTTGATGGAAGCTCTGCAGCAACAGTAGGTACTCCTTACTCCAGCGCTTCCAGAAGTCGTCTGCCAGTTGTTGACGCAGTCGGAATTCTCGAACAGGAACTCCCGTTGGTGGTTCAGGCCCAGATGGAACTGTAGTGAGTTTCTCTCCCACAAGGAAGTGTGCGGGAGTCAACACATCGCCGGTGTCTCCATTGCGAGTCAAAGGTCCAGCATTCAGTGTTGCTTCGATGCTGACCAGTACCGTTTGAAGTCCTTCTTCGTCGATGCTGGAGCGTCCAAGTACCTTCCGTAGGCACCGCTTCGTCGATCCGACCATCCTCTCCCACCATCCTCCCTACCAAGCCGCGCGTGGGGCGATGAATTTCCATGTCACACCATGCTCGGAGAGGTAGCGGTGAGTCTTTGCCGCAGACAGTGAAGCCCAAATGCCACTCAGTTCCTTGTTAGTCGCGTGAAAGGTCTGGGCGTTGTCAGAATAAATAGTGTGTGGCAGACCACGCCTACCGACGAATCTCTGTAGTGCTTGCTTGAATCTGTCGGCGCTCATATCACCACTCAACTCCAAATGTAGGGCCCGTGTAGTGGCACACGTAAAGAGGGTGATGTAACACTTTTTGGCTGATGTTCCTGCCCTGACGTACAGCGGGCCCGCAAAGTCGATACCTGTGACAGCGAATGGCTTGCTTGGGGTCACTCGTTGTGAGGGCAGTGGTGCCTCTATTGCCTGGCCGTCAACATCTTTTACCATCTTGCAGGGTAAACAGTGGTGAAGGACGTGTTTGATGGCACGGCGAGCACCAAGGATCCAGTAGGTGCTTCGGAGGTCAGAGAGAACAATCTGTACTCCGAGATGATGGAGCCGTATGTGCTTGTCTCTTATTGGCAGTTGTGTGAAGTGATGCCGTCCTTCCATGATGATTGGATGCCGTTAACTCTCTGTAACCGCAGCATATTGTAGGTGTCCACCGATGCGAAGTATGCCATTGTCGAGAAATGGATTGAAACATTTGATCTTCGATTTCTCAGGCAGAAGGGTCTTCCGTTCGAGAGGTGCAATTTCGGCAGGGAAACATTCCATTTGCACTGCCTTTATCCAATAGCGGAGGGCTCCATTTATGTCTTCTGCTGTCAGTTCCCCCGTTGGTTGGTCCTCATGTCTAAATAGGCGTACGAAGCGAAGAACCCATGCGGTTACACGAAGAAGTTTGATATAGGAGCTGTATCTGGTAGCTTCAATTACTGGGTCTGATGATTCAATTTGGAGCACATCCTGAGCGCGAGTTCTTGCTTCAGGGAGGGGCGTAGAGACGGGTGAGCTGTGTGGCCAATGGCATTGGTCGAGAGATAGCCATGATGGTCCTCTCCACCAGGCCTGCAGAGTTTTGATCTTCTCTGCCGTCAATCCTCGTGACAAGTGATCTGCTGGATTGTCCTTGCCTGGACAATGTCTCCACTGTGACGGAGTGGTAGAGGATTGAATCTCGGTCACGCGGTTGCAGACGAACGGCTTCCAACGACTCGGATCATTCTGAATCCATCCTAGGGTTACTCATGAGTCGGTCCACAGGGTCCCTCTGCTTGTGTCGAAGGTCAGCGCCTTAGCGCAGTAATTCAAGAGTCGAACGCCTATCACCGCTGCTAGCAACTCTAAACGTGGTAGTGTCACCTTCTTGACTGGCGCAAGTCTACTTTTACTGCACATCATGTGGGCAGAAGTGGTGCCATTGCAGAGAGATCGTATATACAAAACAGCTCCATACGCTCGCTCTGAAGCGTCGCAGAACACATGGACATCTGTGATGTCGCTTCGGGCATTCCTGCCCATCTTGGGACGGTGATCTGCGAGAGTTGGGGTAGACTTGAAGTCCAGCTGTGCCAGCGACTGGCAAGGTCCTGCGGTAGGAGTTCATCCCATGTTAGTCCTCTATGCCCTGTGTCCTGAAATAGGATTTTCCCCAGTATTGATACCGGCGTCATTAAACCCAATGGGTCGTAGAAACTAGCAGCCGCTTGGAGCAGGTGTCGTTTCGTAGCGGGGCAGTCCTTCAGTCTCGTTGTGATTTCTGTAACATCTATAGTGAGCGAGTCTGTTACTGTGTTCCATGGAACGCCAAGAACGTGTGTTTCCGTGGTGATCTCTCTTCTTTCGGCCTTCCATATCTGGATCAGCTGTTGGGAACTCGTGGCCCATTTCGACATGGGTAGACTTATCTTATTCATGAGAGAGGTGAGTTCATAGTAGAGTGCGATCGCTTCATTTTCTCCTCGGGCACATGCGATAATGTCGTCCATGAATGTATTTTCATCTATGAATGAAGCCGCGGAAGGAAACTGAGATTTGTTTCTAGTGGCTAGTTCTCTCAGCGTAGCTGAAAGGAGAAATGGGCTGCAAGTCAGTCCAAATGGGAGTCTTGTGAAGCGAAAAATCGCTTGCTCGTTGGAAGCCACTTCAGCACCACTCTCATCTTCGACAACACGGTACCACAGGAATCTGGTCAAGTCTCTATCCTCTTCGTGAAGGGACAACTGAAGAAACGCTTGGCTGATGTCTCCTATCACACCGTACGGGAATGAACGGAACCGCAACAATACTCCAAACAGTTCGGGGAGTAGGTTGGGTCCCATTTCCAGGGTCTCGTTGAGTGGGCGCGCGTTTTCTTCGTGTGACGATGCGTCGAAGACTATACGCCATTTAATGGTTCCATGTTTCTCTTTCTTTACTAAGTGATGAGGAAGATAAAACTCATCCGTACGGGTCTCCTTTGGCGCTAGTTCCACGTGACCTTTCCTTATGTAGTCCATCATGTGGTTCGTATATGTTTGTTTCAGGGCTTCGTTCTTCCGGAATCGGGTTTCCAGTGATTGGAATCGTTTTTCTGCAACGTGATAGCTGTTGGCAAGTTCCATAGTTTCCTTGCGTGGCAATCGTACGACTCTTCTTTGGTCCTCAATACAGTAAGACGCGTGAAATTGTGTTAGAAGTGAGGTGTCTTTAGCGCTCATTGCTCGGTCTTGTTCAGCTGCAATCCCAACGGACTCCAGATCCCAAAAACGTCGAAGAGTGTCGTCACAGGGCATGGAGTAGTGACATGCATCGATGAAGTTTACAACCGTGTTAATAGCTGATACACCTGAGCGGTTTCCGGTGAATATCCATCCAAATTTCGATGGAATTAACACAACTGACGTGGAGAGTCGTATCGGGGCGGAGTCACTGACGATTGTCCAATACTGATCTCCTCCGATTAACAGCTCGATTGGAAGGTCAGTTGAATCATCTCTAGGGTCAGCCAATTGCAGTTTCCGCGTTTGTCCGTTTGTCGTGATATCTCGTGGTACTGCTGGGTGGTGAGAAAAGGAGTGGGTGCTTTCAAATGCCGTCAATGTTACTTGGGTACTGTCCCAAAATCCTCTCGTCTTCAGGCGAACGAACCTACGTGAATGTGATGTGTTGGATGGTGTTTCAAACGCGTGGACCTTTAATGATGCGTCTCCAATGACTTCCAGACCCAGCTCATCGACCAAAGAACTTTTGACGAAACTGGATTGACTACCTCCGTCGAGAACGCACCTCGTCAGCTTACTCGAACCCGTTGGTCCCGAGATCCATATTCTAGCAGTCTGGAGATGGGTAAATCCCGGAGTAGGGACGTTTATTTTACCAACGGCGGTTGTTTCTGTGCAATTCGCGACAGGGGAATGATTTAAGTTGGTGCAAATCGCTCTATGGTGACCTTTTCCACACTGGGAACACGAAGCTCTTCCTTTCCTGCTACAGTCCTTTGTGTGATGGCCTCGTTTAAGACAGAGGAAACAACGCGATGACTGCTTCAATTTCTGAGTTCGAGCGTCAGTCCCGGTTTCCTTAGTACAATCCTGAGCCCAGTGTCCTCTTCCCTCACAAAAGATGCAAAATGGCTGGGGTCTTTCCTTCTCTCTCTTCTTCCCTTTTTTCGCGTGAGCGTAAATCTGGAACACCGCTGTTGTTGGGACAGAAGCCGGGTGCTGATAGATAGAAGCCGGGTGCTGATAAGATTCCCCCCGAATCTTTTGACTAATGAGGGCACCTTCAACCTCTTCGTTCAAAAAACACATGAGTTTGATGATGTCACCTTCACTAACGTTGTCTCTCGCGTGTGGATGATCCAACGTCGGCAGATATCGTCTGGGAATGCTCTTAGTATCTTGGGGGCTAGCACGCGACCGTAGTTGGAAATATTTTCTCCCAGAACCTGCAGTGCTTGAATCCGTCGGTTGCACTCAACGTAAGTGTGATTTAGGGACTCGGGGGTGGCGGAGTGTATCGGCGGTATGTTTTCCAGATAGTCTAAATGCGCCTGGATAATTCTATTTTCATCTCCGTACTTGGAAATGAGAATTTTCTTTGTGGCATTATAAGTGCCAGCTGTGATAGCAATACCATCGACGAGATGCTTGGGTTCCCCTTCTAAGTAACCTCTCAGAAAGACGTGGTTGTCGACCTGCGATACTGTAGGATTCTGGTCAATTGGAAACCACGAAAAACGATTTCAAGGACGGCCGACGTTGGGGCATGAACCCAAGTCTACCGAGTCCACAGATATCTTTGCCCCTTGGCCTAGCGCTGCGCGTTAGCGAGCTTAGATACCGCTGTCGGTGATAACGAATATTGCATAAGAGTGCATAATTTTGTATGAAAAGTCCACAAAACATTTCCTTCCCAAATGCGAAGACTGCAAACTACTACGAAACATATAAAGTCACGGTACAAAAATAAAATACGCAATATAAAAACATGTGTGTGGCAATTTATTTAAGGTTCTGGCAATTTTACAGAACATTATAGAAACTGTATATTTGTATCTGACATCAGGACTACACCAGACTGTCTGCGTGGCGCAGAGTTAAGTTTATGCCTGCTGTTCCCAAGGTTGAAGGTTCTAATACTTGTGCAGTCGGTTGGCAGTTGAGGGTGCGCAAATGAGAGGAAGCTGTGTCAGTGGATTCAATGGTACGTTGAAGATCAAATTCCGTGCA
This sequence comes from Meconema thalassinum, assembly GCA_946902985.2. NCBI lineage: Eukaryota > Metazoa > Arthropoda > Insecta > Orthoptera > Tettigoniidae > Meconema > Meconema thalassinum. The sequence goes on from OX336391.1 coordinate 226,147,185, forward strand.
AAATTCGGGCACCCCGACGTCCTAAAAGCCACAGTTGTTGAAAGGGACGTAATAGTACATTATGCAACGAGCCTATAATGCCAATAATTAAAGACACGAGTATGTTTATAGAACGAGCGAAGCGAGTTTCATAATTTTCGTACGAGTGTCTTAATAACCATTATAGGCGAGTTGCATACGACTGTTTATGTTCGACGATAATTATAACTATTTTATGTTCGAACATAAATATTCATAAATATCTGTCGAGATTTCGCCAGTTTTATGTACTGAACAGAACGCATGGGACGCAGAGAATACCTTGTATTTGACCATGGACTCCTCAAATACCCCACTATGACACTTTAGCCACGCAGTGAAATTTAAAATAGGAGGCCTTGGAAGTCAGCGCCGGTGCGATGCTATCCTTACCTAATTGGTCACACAACAGTTTCTTGAGCTCAGATTGGTGGGAGAAACTGTTTCATAATGAAAAATAGTGTTATAATGACTCTCATTATGATACAGTTTTCTGACATGTAATATTTACATTTCGACATCGTCGAACATGAAACCAATATTATTATTATTATTATTAGTAGTAGTAGTAGTATTCAAAACCAAAAACAAATGTTTACGTGGTTTACCACTTCTGCTCCACGCGAATGCCGGGATGGATCCTAAGTTAATGCCACGGCTGCCACCTTCCCAATCCTCATCTGAATTACAAATATACACACAGGCATCATAATAACACAGGTTTACAGACAAATTCTACACTACAAGCTTCTTTTTTTTTCAGAACAGAAACAGGTTATTAGACAAATTAAACACAATTCAAGTACACGGAGATGATGACCAAAATCTTACAAGCCCCTCAGGCGAATCAACAACAACAATATTATACAATTGGTTTCAAATTAATATTTGAAATCTACCGTTTCTTTTTAAATAACCCTGTCCATTATATAGGGCACGTTTAAACCAATAAAAGGGGTGCTTCAAGTAAGTGTATCGTAGTTAGCTAGTTAGTTATTGAGGTATCAAGGGGCGGAACTACGAGGTCATCTGCCCCTATGAGTATCGTAATTTCTTGAGAAAATAATACCTATTCCATTCCATTTAACCTGATTCTTGTTACGGAGAAAGTCTCGCTTTGGCGCCAGCGAGTAGCGCATCCATTGTATTGCGTTCTCCGCCCTTCTTGTGTCGCCACAGTCAAGCCTAATGACGTAGCCGCCCCTCAGACACAACCGGAAGTTGATGTTGCAGCCCAATGACCGGAAGTAACTTACAAGTTGGACCGCACCCTCAAGAAGCGAGCCGAAGCGTTTCCACTCATTTCATCATTTCTTTCATCTCCCTTGCCAGAGAATTGCAAACACAGGCATCGATCAACTTGTGTCGTCTAGCTCATAGACGGTTGAATGGATATCCAAAGGAATTGGGATCGCAAATACTTCTCGGGAAGTATGCAGCTTATTTAACCTGGTTTATTGAGGAGAGCTTGATGTATGCAGTATGCGAGTACGAGAGGTTACGTTTAGCGTTCAGATCTTGTTTACATTTTATACAATGCCATATGTTTCTAGAATCGAGGATTCGAGCTTAACATTACTGCCAGCTATTCCCAAGACTGTAGGATCGAATCCTGGTGCAGTCAGCTGGCATTTGAGGGTGCGCAAGTGTGACGGAGCCGTTTGAGTAGATTTACTTGTATGTTAAAGATCCTCTTCGGGGTGAAATTCCGGCATCCCCGCGTCTCTGAAAGCCACAGTAGTTAAAAGGGACGTAAAACCAATTGCATTATTATGATTATCCTTACTGCCTGATTCTACCGACAGTGATAGCTACGCTCGCTAACGCGCAGCGCTAGACCACGGGGCCAAGATATCTGCTGAATCGGTAGATGTGGGTTCAAGCCCCACCGTCGGCCGTCCTTGAAATGGTTTTCCGTTGTTCCACATTTTCAACTCCAGAAAAATGCTAGGACGGTACCTTCTGTGTTGCCACGATCGCTTCCTTGCACAGTTTCATTCACCTTCATTCATTTCATCACACATTAACTCCTCTCATGAGGCTGGCGTCAGGAAGGGCATCCGGCCGTAAAAACCACCCGCCACATACTCTTTCATCACATCTTATCCCCGATCCCGTTGACAACGGGAATAATAAGAGGTAGACATACACTGCCTGATTCCAATAGCAAGAGGTTTGCGATTCGGTGCTCACCATTGACAAGGTACAAGCTATCACCCGTAAGGCGAGATGGCACAGCGGTTAAGCTGCTTGCCTCCCACCAGGGCAGTGGGCAGTGTCGGTTCCTGGTACTTGAAACTGGGTAGGAGCACCAATATGAAAACAACATATTCAGTGAAGAACATGTAGCCTACATTCTCCTAAATGTATGGGTTTAGATATCAAGGATAATAATTGAATGCTTTTGTGATGAACGTTTATTGTACCCTACATAAAACACCCTGCTTACTATGTTTTGTTGTAATTCCGCTCTTGCATCCAGAGAAATTGATTAGAATGTTGGAAAAGTACGTCCATCAATCAACTTAAATGTATGGAATCGTTTATCTTGAGCCTTCAGCAGAGAATGCCTTTTACGCGAGTCAACATATTTGCTGTGTTTCGTCATTGTAATTGTAATATAAGGGGTGATCAAAAAGTTTCCGTTTGACGACCGTACTGTCCAGAATCTGTATGACAATGAGGCAAAATCACCGACACACCAGGTTCAAGATCCCGCGTGGTAAAACACCATGTCTGCTGTGTGAAGAAGTCAATTACCGCCTGCTGCACATCCTCGTCCGACAGGAATCGTCGACCCTTCAAGGCCTTTTTGTTGGTTGGTTTTTAAGTTTAGGGGCTGCGACAACACAGTCATGTAGCCCCGTGTACTTTGGGTGTGTGTAGAATCTGTCTGATAAACGGTGTTAATTGTGATGACTGTATTAGTGTGTGTTATCTGTTTTTTTATTTTTAAATTCAAGTAAGGACTGCAGACTTTTGAATTTTTCAAATAGTTCCTACTTTTGCCGCCAATCGCCATCGTCAACGACTATTAGTTCAGAACTTAACTACCAGACGCCACCGCAGTCAGCTCTTGGCAACGAACGTAGGAACCTAAGAGCGTTGTTTACATTCTTAACCTATAGAATTTAGCTTCACACAGGTGTAATTAGTGGAACGTTCTTTAACATGCCATAAATGTATGACATGGGACCGCCGACTTTTCTTCCCCTCTGAAGGAAAGCATACTGAGGGATTTTTAACGTTCATGAAAAATCCGACGACTGTGGCCGGATTTGAACCCACGATCTTGGGCATAGAAGCTCAGCATGCTACCGACTACGCCACCGAAGCCACTCTTCAAGACCTTTTTTAAGGGACCAAGGGCGTCATAATCGCATGTGGAGAGATCAGGACTATATGGTGGATGATCGAGTGTATCCCGCTTGAGCTGGCGTACTTTCTGCGCAACTCCTTTGCGGTACAGGAACGTGCGTTATCTTGAAGCAGCAGCACCCCTTTTACGGACGATTCACCTTAATTGCACGCCGTAATTTCTCCAGTATTGTGCAGTATCGTTCCCCAGTGATGGAGACACCAGCAATGGGCCCCAGTAATCAAAGAACAGTGTGAGCATCACCTCACCAGCGGATAGTTGTCTCTCCAACTTCTTGAGATAAGGGGACGATGGATATCACCTCTGAATCGTCAACCCTTTCGATTCAGATTGTCAGTGGTGGAACCAGCCTTCGTTGCATTTGGTAATAACGTCGCCACAGGTCCCGTCGCCTCATTATCACATGCATCTCGGCAAGACACGACTATCACACTACTCCCTTGCCTACGTGTCCGTGCTTACTGTATATACCTGCATCAGAGTCGCGCTACGTTGCATACACGCTACGGCAACACCTTCAACCCAAAACTTTTTGATCACGCCTTATACATTGTGGAATATCGACATTAATGCCTTCTATATTCAAGATGGAGGTTGCGTGATATAGGCAGGGTGATGGTCATATGCCTAATGGAAACACGCTATCTTACCTCTTTCTCCCCTTTCAGAACGGTTCGTATTAATTGAGCAATTGGTTCCTGAGTTATTTATTTATTCATTCATTCATTCTTTCTTTCTTTCTTTCTTTCTTTCTTTCTTTCTTTCTTTCTTTCTTTCTTTCTTTCTTTCTTTCTTTCTTTCTTCTTCTTCTTCTTCTTCTTCTTCTTCTTCTCCTTCACGTTTCAGACAGCTACGGACCACGTTAATTCAACTTCTCCCTTTCTCGAGCTTTAACATTCGCCCAGTAACACCTCATGTGTCCTCGATGCTGCTGTTTCCTGGCTTCACTCCACGTCTTACCTGTTGTTAGTTCAGGTTTTTCCTGGAAACTCTGGTGTTTTTTAAGTTTCATCTTAAGGGGCGTACGCATCTGAATATCGTTCTATGTAATTCCAACTTCTTTTCGATCATTTTCTACCTCTGTGAACCACGCTCCCTTGGTTTTCTTACCCAGAAAGTAAGTGAAGATTTTGTTAGACAATTGCATTGGGCTCAGTCTTGTTATTTATTTATTTAATTATTTATGTATTTATTTAATTCATTCATACATTCATTAATTCATTTTGAGACTGGCTGCGTGGCACAGGGGTAACGTTCTTGCCTACTGTACTCTGGATCGAATCCTGGCGCTGTCAGTTGGCATTTGAGAAAGCGCAAATTCGAGGAAGCCGTTCCAGTAGATTTACTGCTACGTTAATAATCCCCTTCGAGGCAACATTTTTGTTAGAATACTCAGCCACTATCTTGAATATATGGCAGGGGCATTCTATTTCCTTTTTCATATAAAGACCATGTACTGTTGTACATTAATTATAATTTAAGATATTGTATCTCTAAATACACAGTATATAGAGTTATTTGTAATTTCAAGATGGCCACTGCGCACTATAATCAGTGATACATTTACACACACTACTACAGTCATCACAGAAACTCGGGTTGTCAGACACGTTCAACACACACCCAACTACATGGGGCTGATGACTAAGATGTCCCAATGAATTAGCAACAAACAACTCTATTCCAGACACGCGCAGGAATGATTTTAGTCGTCTCTTTCCCAATCATAACCTCAATGAAAATGAAAACAGACACGCACACACACGTCTCTTTCCTGGTCTAACGGCCAGCATTCTTGGCTGTCGCCCTGGAGGTCCAGGTTCGATTCCCGGCATTGACACGAAATGTAATTGTGGTCTGAGAGCTGGGACGGGGTACAGTCAGCCTCGTGAGGAAAATCTGAGAAGAGGTGGGTTCAATTCCCACCTCAGCCGTCCTTGAAGTGGTCTTCCGTGGTTTCCTCATTATTCTACTCTAGGCTAATGCAGGGATGGTTCCTCACTTAATAGGGGCAGATGGCCTCGTAGTTCCGCCCTTTAAAACAACAATAAGTAACTTCCTCACTTAAGACCACGGCCGCCTCCTTCCCAAACCTCACCCAAATTACAAATACACACACTACTACAGACACTACAATAACACTGTTTAACAGGCACCCATGCAGCTAGTAATAAGGATGACGAACTCTTTATCCGGATCAACTACTCTAAATCGAGCTTGTGCTATTGCAGTCCATGCTAATGTGAGCACCCTTGTAGCGACTGCTGGAGGCTGTAAGAACCCATTTCCCCCTGAAGGCTTTTAACGTCATTATCCTCATAACAGCGTCAAAATGTCTGGACGAAGTTGTGGGGAATCGGCCATTACTCTTTAATGACGCGCAGAAATTCCAAGATTATTTCCTAGTTGGTGTTTAATTCAATATCGTGGAGCGGATAATTATAACTTGGAGCCAAGTTGGAACTGAAAATTGATTACTGTAATTTGTAGCCAAACACACTGCACCATCATTACCGCAATATGCGGCCTTTTCTCCAGGAACAAGTGTCGGGCACAGTAGGGGTGTCAAATCTACCGCAATGTGGTGATGAGCAAACTAGGGGTGTCATATCTACCGCAATATGGTTACAAGCACACTAGGGGTGTCAAGTCTACCGCAGTATACGACCTGTCCTCGAAGAACATGTGTCGCATGCTCATGGGGGGAGTCAAACATCACAAAATGTGAAACATTTTCCAAAAAGAAGTCCCCTAGCGGTTTCATAAGTGCTGCAATGTCTAGCTTATTATTCATAAATGAAAGGCTGCCAGATATTTACCCCCAAGGCTTATAACGAGAGGAATCAAGCTACTAGTTTGGATCCGGTAACGAATTCTTTATTTGATCTCTCTTGTCTAACCTCATATAGTGAACGCTTGTTCTTCCCTGACCCCGCTGAAATGAGGGTATTTGAGACTTAAGGAGTCGTTCATTATGTGGCCTTCGATGGCTCATATCTTAGCCGATCTCACTGCAAAATATTTCGTGGAAATGGAACTCTCTTACCTTTTCTTTATAGAGTGTACGTAAACGGCATCCAATAATATCACTGGCGATAGAGGACATTAAAACGATTAATTTAGACATAAGAAGCAACATTATGCAAGCCTTAATTCATTTATTTATTTATTTATTTATTTATTTATTTACGGTACACAACAAAGCTCAGTGTGCGCCCCAATAACAGAGAACCTAGACAGTAAAATACATTTCCTGGTATTTCTATATTATTAAGTATTAATATCGAAATGGAATTCTTCACGCTTTAAAGTTCACGCAGATGTCTAAATGCATAGTGGTAAAAAGTCTAATCTAAATATAATATAAAATATACATCTAAATTTGATCTAATGTCAAATATAAAGACAGGGTTATAAATTAATTATTTCGTAGAAAACTAACACTTTAATAACTAGGAAACAGGTCTATGCACTTAATACGAGGGGCATACTATACGGTTTTACACTTTATTTTGCTCTACCCAAATGAAGTACATCGGTTGTTACGTCCACCTTCTCAACACAATCATCTTGTAACTTTATGCACTTTTGCCATCGATGTGTCAGTCTCTCCAGACCTTCCTGAAACCATTCTTTCGGAGTGCTCCGTACCCATGCCTTGACAGCAACCACGCTGAGGTTTATGCATGTTCCCGAACAGGTGATAATCACTTGGTGCCAAGTTGGGAGAGTATGGCGGAGTTGGCAGCACCGTGAATCCCATTTGATCAATGGCAGCGGTGGTCTCTCGGCTAGTGTGGGGTCGGGCATTGTCATGTTGCAGAAGCACACCTTTAGCCCATCTTTCTGGCCGCTTAGTTTGAATGGCACAACGTAAGCACTTAAGGGTTGCCACATATGCTGCACTGTTAATCGTGGTCCCCAATTCCAGCCAGTCAATGAGGGTGTTGCCCTTTGTGACCCGGAACACTGTCGCCATTCGCTTGTCAACTGATGGCACTGTTCGACATTTCTTTGGCGGTGGACTGCCCCTATGCTTCCATTGCATCGATTGTTGTTTCGTTTGTGGCTCATGGTAATGGCTCATCACCAGTCACAAGCCTAGCCATGAAGTCAGCTGGATTTTTTCTGGAGAAACTGACACATCGATGGCAAAACTGTAAAAGTTACAAGGAGATTACGTTGAGAAGGTGGACGTAACAATTGATGTGTAATGTACTTCATTTGGTTAGAAGAAAAAATAAAGTGTAAAACCGACCGGGTGAAACTTTATAGGGTGTTTTGGTACCAACGCTAGCTTGCCTTGTAGTAGTACCTGCTGACAACGTTAAAAACGCTAGCAGTCATCGCGTACGACGATGTAGTTGAGTTGTACTTCTATAGATGGCAGCAAAATCGGAAAATTGGTGAGTATTCTTGTTAATGTTGTATATTAAATTAATATTTGAATATATATCAATAGTAAATACATATTGCAGTGTTTAGAAAGGAATACAATCGGTTTCGAACAATATTATACGAAGAAATTGAATTATATTGAATCACATATCGATTTTAGTCGATACACTGCGCTCGAAAACGTTATCAGATACTATCGATATAATTCAAAGTAAGAGCTGGTAGCTGGTTGTTCCAACGCTTCCCATAATTCAAACGTGATATTTCTTAATTCGATTTATAGGAAGTACAGCACGGACAATTAAATAATACTGGTGTGTGATAAGTGCAGCTGTAATTTTGTCTTACCATTCATTTTTAGCCTATTTTCAATTTTGAAAAAATAGGCTTATGAGATCACCTTTTGTCCGTGTGTGTGTGCGTGTGTGTGTGTGTGTGTGCGTGTGTATGTGTGTGTGTGTGTGAGGTGTGTGTGTGTCCCCCCCCTAATAAAATCTAAACGGCTGGAGCGATTTCAATGAAACTCGGTAAGTTCATAGCACTATTCCCGGCGACCTCGACCGTGCCCTTCAAATTTTGTTAGGTCTCACCAATCCAACATGGCGGCTGTGCGAAATATTACACTAGCATTCAATATCTCCGAAACTATTACCGATATCGCCCTGAAATTGTGTACGGTGATAAAGGGCACTACTAGAAGTTCACCTATGATACTTTTAAAAACCTGGTGACTACAAAACCAACATGGCGGTCAAGCGAAGTTGAGACTTTTAAATAGACTTTTCTCGCGATTTAACTATCCAAACGTAATGAAACTTGGACAGCAAATGTTTATACACATTGTAATGCACTGGAGTCTAATTTAGTTCAATTGTTTACTTAACCTCAAAATGGCAGCTGTGCGAAATATTTCACTGACATTCTATATCTCCGAAACTATTACAGATATCACCCTGCAATTTTGCACGGTGATAAAGGGTACGGATACAAGTTTACCGGTGTATATTTCATAGACCTGTAAAGTACAAAACGAACATGGCGACCAAGCGAATTTGAAATATTTTAATAGACTTTTCTCGTGAGTTAACTCTCTGAGCGCAGTGAAATGTGGTACAGTAAATGATTTTGCAGATTGTAATGCACTGACATCTAATTTAATTCAATTGTTTACATAACCTAAAGATGGCGGCTGTGCGAAATTTTAAAATTAAGTTTTTATTTCTTGTGTCGTAATCATGCGATCGAAGTGAAAGTTTGAATAATGAACCTAGGCAATAATTGTCCTTGAATGGTACATAACTCTATGGCCTATACATATAACAATCCTAAATGGCGAGCTTACGAAATATTTAGACGGTTCCCAATATCTATGAATCTTTTACAGCAACCAAACTGAATTTTTTAATGTTCATAGAGACTATGAACATATGTTCACCTATAGGACTTTCAGTAACCTGGTGAGCACAAATCCAACATGGCGGCGACGCGAAATATAAATATTTAAATGGACGTTTCTCGCGTATTAACTATGCGAGTGCCGTGAAACGTTGCACGTTAAATGCTTATACAAATGTTGATCCACTGGCATCTAATTTATTTCAATTGTTTGCATAATTACAAGATGGCTGCTGTGCGTAATTTTAAAATATCGTTTTTACTTCTTGTGTTCTAATGATGCGATTGAAGTTTGAATACCACACGTACACAATAATCTTAATGTAATAGTACAAAAATAAAAATCCAACCTGGCGACCATCTGAAATATTTAGACGGTTCTCAATATCTACGAATCTGTTACAGCAATTAAACTGAAATTTTGTATGTTGATAGAGGCAATTAACATGAGCAGGATATATGAAAATAGGCTGTATAATTCTTCACGGAACTACTTGTTAATATTGTAGTATAGTAGCCTACTCTTTCTATTTGTACATATCTGTGGGGTAGGCCTATGTCATACTATGTGCTTTGTGGAAACATCCACAACTATTCTGATAGAGCCTATGTTTTCTTCTCTACCTGATATCACAGGGGGAAGAAATCGCCTATTATTAGACCAATTACTAAAATATGAAAGAAAGAAAAGAATATAAAGTAGAGGCGGGGGGGGGGGGGATATAGTAGGGGAAAGGGAGGGGTAGGCACGGGCCGGGAGGGGAGAGGAGCGAGTAGGCCTGGTCGGGGACGGATCGCGCTCGAGAGTACATCGTCACGGCATCTCATATTGTCAGTTGGAACTATTTGCGTCGAGCAATAGGTTGGGCTCAAAATTTTGCATTAAGTTGCAGCTCTACTCATATATCCTCCTTGGTGTAAAACAATATAGCCTATTATGCCCCTCGTAGGCTACTGTATATTGTTGGATCTGTTTTGTGTGATAAATTTATTTCAATTTAGTGACTGGAATATAATTTCCAAAAACGGTCTAATTGAGAGACAGAAATCTAGTCCCAGTTTACAGGAACGGCATCGTTGTAAATACTTCAAAGCCCCCATACAGGTTCTCCATCGTGACGGAGATATTGGAAATAATTGGTCAAGTGAAATAGGGCACGTTGCTAAAACCAGTGAAATCGAAGAGGCACAACAATGATTTTAATTTTGGACATCTAGACTGTACAGTACATCAACAAACCATACCCCGTGGCACCACAGCCCATAAGGGCTATTTGACATGCAGATTAGAGGGTGACGAAGCCTCCGTGGCTTAGGCGGCAGCACGCCGGCCTCTCACCGCTGGTCCGTGGTTCAAATCCCGGTCACTCCATGTGAGATTTGTGCTGGGCAAAGCGGAGGCAGACAGGTTTTTCTCCAGGTACTCCGGTTTTCCCTGTCACGATTTCATTCCGGCAACACTCTCCACTATCATTTCATTTCATCTGTCATTCATTTAATCATTGCCCCAGGGGAATGCGACAGGCTTCGGCAGCCGGCACAGTTCATATCCTCGCCGCTAGATGGGGGCTTCATTCATTCCATTCCTTGACCCGGTCGGTCGACTGGAAGCAGGCTGTGGATTTTCATTTTCATTAGAGGGTGACGCGTGGTCAGAGCGTCGAGTACCCTCGGCCGTTAATCTTGGTCTCCGCGAATGGGACGCTGCCTCACTGTCAGACAGCTACTCAATTGTCATCACGAGGCTGAATGCACTCCGTTCCAACCCTCACGTCAGTTTCTAAAATCCCTGATAGAGCCGGGAATCGAACCTGGGGCCTCTGAGTGTGAGGCAGGTGCGCTACCCCAACACCACGGGGCCGGTTCAGATTATAAAAAACAATGGTACAATCACTAAGATGATTCTTAAAGAATCTCTGTAAATATCCAAGCGTTATTTTCCAATACGTTTTAAACGTGTTGAATAGAATTCAGTAAAATATCTTCATTTAAGGAAGTGTGTCCATTGAGGTTTGGTTGGTTGGTTGGTTCTTAAGTTTAGGGGCTGCGACAACGCGGTCATGTAGGTCCGTGTACTTTGGGTGTGTGTAGAATCTGCGTTAATTGTGATGACTGTATTAGTGTGTGTTATCTGTTTTTTAATTCAAGTAAGTACTGCAGACTTTTGAATTTTTCTAATAGTTTCTACTTTTGCCGCTAAACGCCACCATCAACAGCTACTAGTTCAGAACTTAGCTACCAGACGCCACCGCAGTCGGCTCTTGGCAACGAACGTAGGAACCTAAGAGCGTTGTTTACATTCTTAGACTATACAATTTAGCTTCACACAGGTGTAATTAGTGGAAGGTTCTTTAACATGCCATAAATCTATGACATGGGACCAGCGACTTTACTTCCCCTCCGAAGGAAGGCATACTGAGGGATTTTTAACGCTCTTAAAAATCCGACTACTTCGGCTGGATTTGAACCCGCGAGCTTGGGCATAGAAGCTCAGCATGCTACCAACTACGCCACCGAAGCCACCCCATTGAGGTTTTTTAAATCTTGTAAAATATCAAAACCCCTGCGAATTGGCTAAATGACATGACACACTCTACGTCAGAGGAGGACAATCTGGGAGAAAGTAACGTGCTGGGAACGGATTTATATGTAAATACATATTAGGAAGCTAACTTAACTATATTGAGTATTATCTTTACGAATCATGGCATGTGGAGTTGAAAAGCGGAGTAATTATTTTCCATATTTGGAAGTTTAGCACATATTCTCCATATTCTTAGTAATTAAAATCAATATAGTCCATATTTCGGCTAGAAAGTATTAAATTCTAGTAAATTAGCAGGCCTGTCAATAATGAAAGAGCATATGGATTAACGAAGAATATCTACAACCAGATGTGCATCTCCTGGAATACCTAAATAAGGCATTATAACACTGTCGTAAGACGGTATGTCTCTTGGCCAGCGAATGGCTCTCGATGAGCTATAACCTCGAAAATCTAGAAGTCCTTCAAAGGAGAATTCTAAGAACAATAATGGGTTCAGTTTGGACTGAAGACGGATGGAGACTGCGAAGCAGCAGAGCAGTCTACCAGGACATGGAAAGAATCTCAGAGAATATGCGGAAGAGGAGGCCGACATTCCTCGGACATCTGTACAGAATACACAAACATAGATTAACAAAACAATTATTCGACTATCTCTGTAAGAAGAAGATCACTAAGGAAGTTTGGAATGATTTAGAAAAGATGATCACAGAGTCTCAGATGCTAGAAAGAAGCGAATTTAAGGGTATAGTGAGAAATCTGGAAGGGTTTCAAGATGAAGGAAGACCTAAGAGAAGTGGACGAACTTGGACAGAAGGAACATGTCAGTGAACGCATGAAGGAATATTGGAGACAGAGGAAACTCCAGGCAAGAAAAAGGAATAAAGTTGTTGCGTGATCTTAAGTGATAAATTCGCATGGATAAAAGAAGTGGAGAAACAAGTTGAAGATCTATATTTAAAATATCAAATTTAAGTACAGTAAACTCTCGATTATCCGCGGGCGGTTTATCCGCTTTGCGGATTATCCGCGGTGCCTGTAGGAGAACATTTTCATAAAAAAGGAAGGTTTTGAAACCGAAAATTAAATTGAAATAAAGTTACTAAATACTTAAACGTAATAAAACTGAATTTGTTCTCATGTACGTTCTTTTATTGTATAATAAACTTATTTAAAGCACTTGTGTGTTGTTTTTAGTGCCTTCGACATTTGTTTAACAATTACCAGCAATTTTGCGGCTTATCCACGAAATTCGATTATCCGCGATATCCGCGCCAGACAATTCCGCGGATAATCGGGAGTTTACTGTACAAGTAAAGTTGCAGATGTGGCAAAAATGAAGATGGACACTGTACTTTCATAGAACCCTGGATACGAAACAATGGGAAAGGTTGTTGCAATTTTGTGCGGAGATTTAAGCGTCGAGTTAACGTTGGATTAAACCCCAGCAGACATTGTGAAGTTCAAACATTCACCCATTAGGCTTACCTCTTCTGATGATGAACGCAGTTTCAGCCAATATAAATCCGTCCTTAGAGACAATAGGAGAACATTCACTTTCCGGCACTTGAAATAACATTTTGTTATCCATTGTTTTGGTAACAGAGAATAAACGATTGAGTATTCTTCAATGATCATATTGATATTAAAATGAGAAGTGCAACGTTACGTTTCAAGTCGATCTACTTTCTTTATGGCGGCTTCGGTGGCGTAGTTGGTAGCATGCTGAGCTTCTAAACTCAAGGTCGCGGCTTCAAGTCTTCGGATTTTTCAAGAGCGTTAAAAATCCCTCAGTACGCCTTCCTTTGGAGGAGAAGTAAAGCTGGCGGGCCGATCTCATACATCTATGGCATGTAAAAGAACCTTCCAGTAACTACACTTGTGTGAAGTCAAAATTTGTAGGTTATAATTGATAACGCTATATTAGTTCCAACGTTCGCTGCCAAGTACTGGCTGCAATAGCATTTAGTAGCCAAGTCCGCAGCTAGGTGTCGTGGACGGTAGCATTTGGTAGCAAAAGTAGGAACTACTTGACAAATTGATCTCTGTAGTCCTTCTACCTGAATCGCAGATCACACACTAATACAGCCTTCACAATTAACACCGGTTATCAGACAAGTACATGACTGCGTTGTCGCAGCCCCTAAACTGAGGAACCAACCAACAAACTTTGTTTAGGTTTTATGAATTTGGATATTAAAATATGAATCATAGCTTTTTTAATTTTAAGCCCATATATAAGTCCATATTTCTATAAAAATAACTAAATACTGTATATGTGTACATACTTCATTAATTATTAGCACATATAATCCGTTCCGTGGTAGAGGTGACGTATTTATGTGAGAGCTAAGCGAGTGGGCGGAGCCGACGACCACATCTTTGCGACTCTTGTGACATATGGATGCGCTGTCAAGACCAGGGCGCCACGCCGCCAAGCTATCAATGCGCTGTGGGGGCGTCTATCTGCGACTGTCAGGAGGGTATTTAGCGGCCCACTAAGCACAACCTAGTTACAATATCACACTCTAGATACATAACCTAACTGGAATATTACTTTACACTGTGATCTTCAGTGGTTAGTTAACCCCTTAACCGAGGATTTAGTGTTCACTTGTTGAGTAGTTTTTTCTGCTTGTCCCAATTGTGAAAATTCCTCAGCAAACAGAACTGAGGTAAACCCAAACGGACCCAGCTCAGTTGTACCTGAGAATCTCTAATTTTGAAAATTTCCAGATGTAATTATGGGAAACGCTGTAAGTCCACAGGGGAGAAAACATTACTAAGTAGGGTAATAAAAATAAAATAAAATTATTTTGTATCAAAAATTGTTGTTGTTGTTTGAGTCTTCAGTCTTTTGACTGATTTGGGGCAGATCTCCATAGCTAATCGTTTCATCTCTACATACCTACCACACCCTAGATCCGCGGCAATCTGTTTAACTTAATCTATCCTTGGTCTACCCCTACAGTTCTTGTCCTCGATTCTTATTTCCATAACTAAGCGTGCTATTCCTGGATGTCTTAATATGTGTCCTACCAACCTATCTCCTCTGATCATTGGCAGTCACCAGAAACATCTCTCCTCTCCCACTCGTCTTAAAACCTCTTCATTTGGTACCCTATCTATCCATCTGATCTTCATAATTCTCCTGTAACACCACATTTCAAACGCTTCAATTCTCCTCTTTTCTGCTGCACCAATAATCCAAGTTTCACTTCCATAAAGTGCCACGCTCCAGACGAAGGCTTTCAAAAATGACTTCCTAATACCGAAATCTATATTTGATGTCAACAGATTTCTTTCTGAAGAAATGCTTTCCTTGCCTGAGCTAACCTAAATTTTATATACTCTTTGCTTCGTCCGTCACTGGTTATTTTTCTAACTAATTAACAAAAAATTGTAACTGATTTAAATTCTCTATTTGGATATAACAATTTTCACACCTCTGTATGTATAAACAGTATACCCTAAATCCATTTTAAGGTCGGATTTTTCAAAGGTATTTACAGGTTCAGAGTCGTCGTTAAAATGCACATGCAGACCACTATTGCCGGTAAATGCTAACCTTTCGTGCGCCACTACAAACTCCACCCACTTTGACTGCGTGTTACCATTCACAAAATGTGGAATGATTTATTTGCTTTCTTGATCATCATAATCACTCGAATCACTAAAATAATCGTCACTGTCACTCTCACTTCCCTCTGAATCTAATAGCATCCGCGCAATATCATTATCAGCTAATTGCGAGCTCTTCCTGTTACTTTGCTTACCACTGCAAGACGCCTTGTGCTTCACGGGAGCACGGAAAATATGTCAAAGATAATTAATCGTAAAACATAGAAAACAATCCTCACCTCCCTATTCAATCTGATATAGCAGCTTCTCCAACCAAACGACTGAAATCCAGACACCCTTCTTGGCGTACTGCAATGATTCTACAGGACACCTCCTTTAATGTATAGGACGCCTGGAAATAACAATGGCATCTGCAAACCTCGTTACCAAATCATCACATCATTAAGAACCCCTGCAAGTGCCCTGATGGATTTTCCCTTCCCAGACGACAGTGGAGGACGCTAAACCGTATTAGGACCGGCAAAGGTAGATGTGGAGCCATTCTCTTCAAATGGGGATGGAAGGCACCACCTCAATGTGACTGCGGAGAAGAGAAACAGACAGTGGACCACATTACATTCGATGCCCTTTACGTGCATATAGAGGCTCTATAGAAGACTTACACTGTGTCTCAAGCGAAGCCCTTCTCTGGCTCTCAACTTTAAACATGGAACTCTAGTTATGAACTTGAGATGGTAGTTGTACTGTATATATTGTACATAATATTGTATATAATATTGTATTCATCGTGAAGCCTCCGTGGCTTAGGCGGCAGCACGCCGGCCTCTCACCGCTGGGTCCGTGGTTCAAATCCCGGTCACTCCATGTGAGATCTGTGCTGGACAAAACGGAGGCAGACAGGTTTTTCTCCGGGAACTCCGGTTTTCCCTGTCAAAATTTCATTCCAGCAACACTCTCCACTATCATTTCATTTCATGTGACATTCATTTAATCATTGCCCCAGAGGAGTGCGTCAGGCCTCGGCAGCCGGCACAGTTCATATCCTCGCCGCTAGATGGGGGCTTCATTCATTCCATTCCTGACCCGGTCGGAGACTGGAAGCAGGCTGTGGATTTTCATTCATTTCATTGTATTCATCATACGCTAAATAAATAAATAATCGTAAAACAAACAATATCTTTGAAGCCAGACAAGTACGACTAACTCCCAATAGATGGCAGAAGCGATCGCAATAGATTTGACGCTTAAAAGCAGTTCACGCAACGTGCGAGAAGTGTGCCATACCGCGTATACGCTGTTGACACGGTTAAGCGGTTATATATTAATCGATACATTTTTCTACAACAGCTGAAATGAACCACTCACAAGCCACCACTTGGATATCGCCCTGGAGGTCCAGGTTTGATCCCCGGCTATGGCAAGATGGTGTAATTCAGGTCTGAGGGCTGGAATGGAGTACACTCAGCCTTATGAGGCTAAACTTAGGCCAACCTCAGTTATCCTTGAAGTGGTTTTTACTTCTGGAAAAGGTTGGGATGATACCTAACTTAAGGTCATGGCCACCTCCTTCCTTATCCTAACCTAATTTAAAAATACACGCATTTCCACATACAATATGATAATACAGGTTATCAGATAAATCATATATACATACATTTACAAGTACACGTGGCTAAATGACCACGATGACGAAAAGCCCCTAAATTAATTAACAACAACGAATCACTCACTTTTGAAAAAAAAAAGCACCCAGATGCATTCCGCACTATTTCTTCGAATAAACTCTGTAAAATCACAGAAAGCCGTATTCTGGATTACTGATAGAAATTACTTGGGCTCGAATTCGAATTATTTGGCCAAGACCTCCAAGCGTTCACATGATAATGAGGGGCGTGATGGCGTAGTGGAGAAGTTGCTTACCTCTCTCCTAGGGTTTGATTCCCGGCTAATGCATGCGAGATTTTCAACTTGAAATGTGACGTCCAGTGGTTCAGATTCCACGCTAAAGGGAGGTCCCGTGGTTCATGATCGCAAGATAACTGTCAAGAAAAACTAGAAGCTTCCTTCTTCCTCTCTTGGTAAACGAAATACAGTATTACAAATGGCTATGAAAAAGTATGTGTTTTATTTTGCAGCTTGGACATCGTGATCATCAGCGCATGTACAGTACTTAGGTATGTGTAGAGTCTGTCTGGAGTAGTGTTTGTATTTGTAATGGAGGCTATGATTGGGAGGAAGGGGCCGTGGCCTTAAGTTAGGCACCATCCCGGCATTTGGCTGCAGAAGAGATGGGAAACAAAGGAAAATCACTTGATGGACGACTAAGATGGGAGTTAAATCCAACTCTGATTGAAACCTGTACCAATTTTAGACCGGAATTAGACTATATTTCTTGGCCGATCAAACTGAGGATCATCGGGACCCGATTCTCAGAACGTACACCAAGAACACAGGAACTTCTCAAAATAGAATAGAATAAGAATTTCTCCAAATAGCATTGAACAAAACGATATTTAAATGCAAAATATTATGACATCTGAAGACAAGACGAATAAATAAATCAATAAATCAATAAAACAATAAATAAATAAAATACAATAATAAAATAAATCAATCAACAAATCAACAAATTAATAAAATAAACAAGTAGTTCCGTGAAGAACTATACAGCCTATTTTCATATATCCTACTTATGTTAATTGCCACTATCAACATACACAATTTCAGTTTGATTGCTGTAATAGATTCGTAGATATTGAGAACCGACTAAATATTTCGGATGGTCGCCATGTTGGATTTTATATATGTAGGTCCTAGAGTTATGTACTGTTACATGCAGATTATTGTGAACGTGTAGTATTCAAACTTCAATCGCATAATTAGGACACAAGAAAAAACAAGGAGATTTAAAAAATTTTCACAGCTGCCATCTTGAGGTTATGGAAACAATTGAAATAAATTAGATGCCAGTGGATTAACATTCGGATAAAGATTTACTGTACCAAGTTTCACTGCACGCGGATGGTTAAATTGCGAGAAACGTCCATGTGAATATTTATAATTCGCGTCACCGCCATGTTGGATTTGTGATCACCAGGTTATTTAAAGTCCTATAGGTGAACTTAAGTTCATAGCCCCTATGAACATAAAAAAATGCAGTTTGATTGCTAAAATAGATTCGTAGATATTCAGTATCGTCTAAATATTTCGGATGGTCGCCATGTTGGATTGTTAAATGTATAGGCCATAGAGTCATGTACCATTAAAGGAAAATTATTGCGTAGGTTCATTATTCAAACTTTCACTTCGATCGCATGACTACATCACAAGAAATAAAAACTTAATTTTAAAATTCGCACTGCCGCCATCTTGAGGTTATGTAAACAATTGAACTAAATTAGATACCAGTGCATTACAATGTGTATAAATATTTCCTGTACCAGGTTTCAGTGCGCTTGGAACATTAAATCGCGAGAAAGGTCTATTTAAAATGTTCAAATTCGCTTGGCCGCCATGTTCGTTTTGTAGTTAACCGGTTTTTGAAAATCTTGTATATGGACTTCCAGTAGTGCCCTTTATCTCCGTACAAAATTTTAGGGAGATACCGCTAATAGTTTCAGAGATATAGAATGCCGGTGAAATATTTCGCACATCCGCCATCTTGTGATTATGTAAACAATTGAACGAAGTTAGATGTCGGTGCATTACAATGTATATAAACATATACTGTACCAAGTTTCATTGCGTTTAGTTGGTCAAATCGCGAGAAACGTCTATTTAAAAGTCGCAAATTCGCTTGGCCGCCATGTTGGTTTTGTAGTTACCAGGTTTTCAAAAGTCACATAAGTGAACTTATAGTAGTTCCCTCTATCACCATAGAAAATGTCAGGGTAATATCGGTAATAGTTTCGGAGATATTGAATGCTGGTGAAATATTTTGCACAGCCGCCATGTTGGATTGGTGAGTCGTAACAAAATTTGAAGGGCACGGTCGAGGTCGCCGGGAATAGTGCTATGAACTTTCCGAGTTTCATTGAAATCGCTCCTGCCGTTTAGATTTTATTAGGGGGGGACACACACACGAATCACACACACACACACACACACACACACACACACACACGCACGCACACACACACGGACAAAAGGTGATCTCATAAGCCTATTTTTTCAAAATTGAAAATAGGCTAAAAAATAAATTACGAAAGAAAAAAAGAAAAATCTAATTAAATAAATAAATAAATAAAATATATAAATAAATAAAAAATTCAATCAATCAATAATAAATAAATAAATACAAATAATTAAATGAATCAATCAACCAATCAACAAATAAATAAAAAGATATAAGAATTATAAATAAATAAATAAATAAATACATAAACAAATAATTAAATGAATGAAAGAATGAAAACTAAGTGCTTTTGTTTTGTTTATTCCACACAAAAATAACCACACTGTTTACATTGGCAAGTGAAACAAGATCAATTAAAATTACCGTGCATTGAAATTGCATTAATATGAATTCCTCTAAAGATTTAAGGGCACAATCCCATTTTCCGTTTGAGGGGAAGTCGTAAAAGTTTCAAATGAAAGTAGCGAACATTATTATTCAATTGGCTGGGAGTTGTGGTGGCGTTTAAAAGGCCATTATTTTGGAGAGCTTCAGTTCGACACGCTAGTCCTTGGGGACAAACAATTGGCAAGAGTAGCTCAAACATCACCGACTTTCAAACTTTCTCCTCCATTAATCAATAGCCACTAAACTTTTCCTGTTCGCAAAGCTTACAAAATAAACACGCAGCGGTAGTCATCGCTTGCTCCGCAATGCGTAAAACAATCTCTTCATAACTCTCATGAGAGAACAGAACAGAATGGTTTTGTTTTCCTTTATCTGAAGCGAGATGAAATACGAGCTTGCAGTCTGGAACTCTCTGCTTAAACTAGCGTGGGATTGTACTGGAAGTTCACTCCAAGTACTATGGCCTTATGCAGTAGCGGCGGAGATGCAATTTCCTTCATCCGGTGTTGAGATTCATGAGGGAACGAAACGATTTGTCTTAGGTAGCCTATAATATCTACAAACAACTATAAATTGCACCTACTGAATGGCACCTGAAAATTTATACACGTCACACATTGCGACAACCTTAAAGAGTGACAATATTCTAAATTATTCAGTTTGTTCTTGCAGCTCCAGCAAATTCTTTGGATGATACACTATATTTAATATTTTACATTACATGATTTGGATGTTTCCCCTGAGAAACCCTATATCTCTGCATAGTATGAAGGCTGCTTTTTAAGTAAGGGCTGTTTTTTAAGCCCGTAGTTAGTGCGCACGCCCTAACAAGCGTGCGCGCTACCTCCCGGCATCGTTTGCGAACAAGCAGGCGTCAGTTGCAGCTGTGTAGCTAACCTGTACGCTGAACTGTGCATCTTTACTATGTTCAAGATTATTGATTCGCCCGCGTGTGAGGTACAATCTGTGATACCTTTTTTGAGTGCAAGAAATATGTCTGCTGCAGACATTCATCGTCAGCTTTGTGAGGTGTATGATGATAATGCAATGACGGAAGGTAAAGTGCGAAAATGGGTACGCGAGTTCAAAAGTTGCCGTGAAAATGTTCATGACGATGAACGCTCAGGTCGACCATCTGTGATCACAGGTTTCGACCTCTTTTCGCAGCTGAAACGTCATCTTGGTGGGAAGCGCTTCGCCGACGATGAAGAAGTGAAAACAGCCGTGAATTCTTGGTTGTCAGAGCAGGCGGCAAACTTTCATGCTGAGGGATTTCAGAACTTAGTTTTAAGGTATGACAAGTGCCTAAATAAACAAGGCAACTATTTAGAAAAATAGAGGAAGGTATGTAAAACCTAAAAATAAACGTGGTTTAAAAATAAAATGTTCAGTTAATTTAAAAAACGGCCCTTACATAAAAAACAGCCCTCGTATAAAACCAAGTCCTTGATTCTTGGATGCCACGGGTAATCTCAAGAACCACTGGATGGATATTGATGCGGGTTTCACCATTCTGTAAAGGATTCTCGAGTAAGGTTTCTGTAGAAAAACATTCGTTTATGACCAAAGAAAGACGAGCAGTAACCATTTCAGTGAATCGAGTCGAAGAAAAACCTGCCCTCCGTGCGTTTTTTTTTAAACTTACGCTGGGTAAACTGTTAAATATATCGATATACTATACTATGAGTGTAAGAATTGTTCAGCATGCAAAGTTGTACCAAAGAGTCTACGACAGCATAGCTCTATCTTTAATACATCGTCCATTATAAGTGTTTTTACGTTTTCATTTCTTCCAACAATCTCCATTCAGTGGAAATTTAAATTACTAGCTTCGGAGTGAGGTTACGAGCTAGCGAGCGAGACTATCACTCCAGCTTCGGCCAGCATCAAACTGTCGAGTCGTGTCGAGTTATGACTTCAGAGAAGAGTAAATGTGTTTGGAGTTTCGCTGTTCACCTCGGCTATTCAGAATTGTGTATGAGGCCTGACTCCGAGCAAAGCCGGGTCGGGTTGCTAATGATAATTAAATAATTTTACTCTTTTTGAAAGGGTAGCCATTTCATTACGTTATTATACATTTAATTATACTATTTAATATAGATTTTTTACTTATCCGACATTAGTTAGTAGACTTATTAGATATAACATTATTATTTTAATTAGGTATATATTCCTGATGCTGGCAGAAGAAGACCTCTTTGCTAGGCTGAAACATGTACCTTTGATATGTGAATACATCATGTTTTATTTATGTAATGATTGGCGTATATTTAATAAATCTAAAAAAAAAAGAAAAGAAAGATAAACATCAAATTTAGATAGGTTTCGAGGAGGACGGTCGGGGTTCTAAAATTTCCGATAGTCCTTTTTCTTGATGTTTCGTTTCTGTGGTATGGACATCGTGGTCAATTAGTCCCGTGTACTTGGATGCGTAGAATTTGTCTGATGCATGGGTAGTTTATTGGCTGAGGAATAACCCACCCACCAAGGGAAGATGATTAAAAAAAAGGAAGTAGGTTTTGGATTGGAAAAAAAGGATAGAAAAATAGGAGGAGAGTCCCACTAAAGTTATGAATTTGACTTTCAATACATTTAGAGGCAGTTGCCACTGAAAATTCGTGCTCGGATACCAAAAGTGGGTACGAGCTTGGTCGAAGCTGACGGGAACCGCAGCTAAGACTTTGGCGGTTTGCCAGAGAAAGGCTTTAGTGTATTTCCTCCCAAGCATGCATGAAAGTACTATAGGGAAGGGTGATGGTCTGGCAAGACAAATAGTAAAAGCTTTATTGAGTATGAACGAGGGCATAAACCTAGGAAGAGCTAGGAAAGCCAGGATCTTGCCTAACTGTAGTATCAGAGAAATGATGAATCCAAAAACAAATATTTAATTTATTAAACAATGCAAGGAAGTTTGAGGAAATTAACAAGCATGTAATATAATTTTGACAAACATAGTTCATTTGAACTTTTTAACAAATGGGGTCGCAGACCTCTCAACATTAAATGTTTGCTCCAGGCAATTGACACTTTACAAGGTTTCAAACCTTACATGTTTCCAAAATCCTTATAAGATTTAAACAAATAAACAATGAAGTAATTAAAGTTTGAACGTGAATTGGAGTACAAAGAGTGCACCTTAAGAAATTCTTGAGAGAATGTTCTAGAGAAAGTGACAACTTCGAAAATAACAATAATAAAAACATGAAAAATAAGATAGAAGTTCCTACAACTTCTTATATTTAAACAGAATTAATGTTGGTTATTATGCAAATCAGGGCAGGTCACTTACTGTGAAACCTGAAGAAAGTTAAAAGGAAGGTTCTAGGCTTCCCAAGTTTGAGCAGGAATCACTAGCCAAATGGGACAGTTTCCATTTCGTGAAACCTGAACATGACTCGCTCAAGAGTTTAAAGAATTGTTTTCCCTGATTATAGGAAAGGAACAATATGAATTTGAATCGTGTGTCACACACGTGATTATACAGAATTTAATTAATGTTAAACCAGAAAAGTTGAAAGGGCACTTCGTAAGTGACACCTTATTGAAACAGACCTAAATTTAAAAGTTTATTACAGATTGTTAGTAAGAGGTTTAGGAAAGAGAAATAGGGATGGAGGAAAAAATGTTGATGGCCGTATTTAATATAAACGGACGATCGCGACGCGGTAGAAAAGTGGAACAAGCACTGATTATCACTATAGTCTGTAAAGATTGATGGCAAGTTCACTGTAGAAACTCGAAAGTTCATGAGAAAGAAAGTTTTTACAATGCTGAAAAGAACTGGTTGCACTAGGTAGGCGAGAGTCTATTGCTGGAGAAAATGGTGGATTACAGTTAAATGCGCCATAGAACATCCCAACGGTGGACGAAAGTTAGCTATTGCAGTAATTTAAGGAAGATTCCTCATTTAAACTAGTATTTTCACAAGTGAGTGAAAAATACCTGACGGCAAGCCTCGCAGATAGAGTACCAGATCTGGAAGGTTCCAGAACGATCTTAGTGGAAAAATGGGGTTGAGAAAATCCAACGGAGGAACTAGCTTAATGAATTATAGACAGCGGGTATTAGGTAATATCCCACGTAGTGAGAGGATTTCTCATTTAAATAGCTTAAGAAAAGCTCTTTTTTAGTAAAGTTGGCTTGTACAAGCAAAAGCTCAACATGGCAAATCCCACGAAGAATGATTTTTGCCCCAAAGTAAATACTTTCACACTGTCTATAAAAATATCATTAAAAGCACGTGGAAGTTAAAACCATGAAGATGAGGTTAAAACTTTTAAAATGGTACTTATCTTGATTTCATGTGGAAGGCGAAGTTTCTCTAGATGACAACTACCTTGCCAACATGGCGTAGAAGAGTGTATGCCTCTTGGTTTGAGGAAGCTAGCTCGAGAGGAGCTTTAACTGACCGAGTCAACTGCCGACTGAGAAGTGAGACCTGCTCAACGGAGCACGGAGGGTCCAAGGAAGGGGGAAAGAGTGGGGGGTAGGAGACAAAAGGAGAACATATAAACATTGCCAATGTTACAACAAAAAAATGATCTCTTGCTGGGCTGGTCTTCAAAGAGTTGATAACAGATGATACTAGCGCAGCATGGTGAGTAAAGAAGTAGACGTAGTCCTCTTGCTCAAGGAGAAAATAGCTGGCGATGGTAACAGGATCTGGTGGCCAAATGGATAAGTAAGTCCTCTAGCACCAGGAAGAATTGAGGAGCTTCAGAGATTCGCTGCGAGATGACGCTAGGTGGGTCACAGAAGTTATATATCTAGAACAAACTTATGAAGACATAAGAGATTTGCCTATCAAGGAGAAAACAGAAGATCACTGTTGGTGTTTGACAAAGAGGAAGGAAGAAATGAACATGCAAGGAGCAATAAAAATTATATCTCAGGTACCGTGTATTCAAAGAATACACCAATGCATGCATACTGTATATATCAACCCCTTATTATTTCCGTTTGTAATGAGGTGGGGGATGAGATGTGATGAATATATGTTTGGGGAGTGTAATTTACGGCCGGATGCCCTTCCTGACACCAACCTCATCAGATGAGTTAATGAACTATGAAGATGATTGAAACTGGGCAGGCAGACTGAAGGAAGCGGCCGTTGTCTATTAGCAGGTACTGTCCAAGCATTTGCCTGGAGTTGAAGATGGGAAGCCATGGAAAACAATTTCAGGGACGGTGGGGTTTGTACCCATGTCTACAGACTCCGCAGGTAGCTTGGCACCATGGCCTAGTGCTGTGCTTTAGTGAGCTTAGCTACAGTTGTCGGTAATTTGTCTGATAACCTGTGCTATTGTAGTATCCGTTGGTGTGTGTATTTGTAATTCATAATGATGATGATAATGATGATAACTAGGGCCCGGATGTTGATGACATATCATCTTTTTACTGAGCTGTCTGAAGCAATGCTGAAGTGCATAGAAACTCCAGACGGGCCACCCCGTCTTCAAATATGTCATTTTTATTCTGCATCTTTTAGATTTTTTTGTTATTTTTCCATTTTAAGAGCATTCTTTTTAAGTTTGGTAGATTTTTTGGGTCTTATTTTCTATAAATCGACCTTTTGAGTTTCGTTTTTCAATTTAGACATGTCACAGCTTTATATGAGGGAGTTACGTCTCTCAGAGTTAAGAAGAAGCTAGTAGCTGATACAAGATAATTTAAAATATTGAAATATTGATTCCATTTCCTTAAGCCACCGAAATTGCTGCGGGTATTGCATCAAAACTGAAAAAATTGCCGGACAAAAACTCCGGGTATAAAACATTATGCAAAATCTCAGACATTCTTTCTGGTAAAAACTACTGCATGGATGGGATTGAGGAGGATTTAGCAGCAAACGACCTTCCTCACTTCAAGTACACTCCGATTACATCAGTTGATGTTGAACGCAGTTTTTCGAGATATAAGAAACTTGTTGGCTGTGAATCGCAGATCGTTTACATTTGACAACATCAGAATGACATTCGTAGTGCAGTGCAACTCAAGTGAACATAAACCTTTTGTTAAGTGCTAGAAATCTATTTTGAATTACTTTTCAGTTTGAGCTCAAGATGTCATTTTTGAAATATTGGTGAATTTATTATTATAAGATCATTTTCTCCATTTTATAGTGCAATTTTCAAATTTTTAGGAGAATTATTACAGTTATTTTTGAAAATGTTAAGTGCATTTTTTAAACTTTTTTTTACAGCATCAACATCCGGGCCCTAATGATAATTGTTGTTTTAAGGGGCCTAACATCTAGGTTATCGGCCCCTATTTGTAATTCAGGTGAGGATTGCGAAGGAGGTGGTCGTGGGTTTTAAGTTAGGAACCATTCCGGCATTTGCGTTACGTAAAACCACTTCCAAGAAAACCACTTCCAAGATGACCTCCCACCTCTTCTCCTCACGAGGTTGAGTGTACCCTGTTCCAACCCTCAGAGCAGAATTACAATTTCTTGGCAGAGCCGGGAATCAAATCCGAATCTCCAGGGCGACAGACAAGGATGTTAGTCCCTACACCACGAGGTGAACTCCATAATCAAACCTCAGTGCCCACAACATAAAAAGAAAACATTTTATTTTGGAGCTTTCATTGCAGATTCAAAACTGTAACCATCACTTGCATAAAAACGAAATTGCTACGCACATTTTTCACACAAGGGGCAATTATTGTCGTTGAAGTATCCTCACAGCTCGCAGATTAAAACATAATCGATGAACGTAATTTTAATCCTGGTATTTATCTCTCCATAACTGACAGTAAACTCTTTAATGTGGAGCTCGTATGGCGGTAATGATGTCGCGCGAAGCGGCGACAGATACTGTACTGTCGCTAGCGATGATTGATGACGTAACGTGACGACATCTCCCATTTCTCCCTCTTATGTCAGATATCACATTACCTGCTTCACACTCAGAAAGAAATCAAACCCCCTAGAGATGAGGAAGGCCTTGCGAACGATCGACAGAATCTAAGCCTCCTAAACGATTCGACTGCTGTGTGGAGTCTCACAGCCATATCACTGCTACCGCAACAAAGAACTCTTAAAGTCCGTATTACACGACACTTGCAAGCATGGAATCTTCTACCAGTAAGGGTACGATAGCTAGTGTACGTGCATCTAACCCTCCCTTCGGGGGGCACCACAGCGTATCAAATGATTCCAATTCAATTTGTGAATCGTATTATAATCACCTAAGACTAGCTACAATTAGTAGTAGCCTATATTAGTTAAGTTTGTTGCTTAACAATGCGTGGATAGTTTCTTCTTGCTGTTAAGCTTTTTAGTCCGACAGGTCCTCCACGCGGCTGAGTGATATCTTATTCAACAGAAATGAAGAAGTCCAGTTTGCTGCTTGAAGCCAATATGTAATAAAACAAAAGTTGGGTACATTCGTGTTGACCGACTGAAAAGCACCAAACTTTTGTTTACTAAGGCAACACAGAAAAATGGCTACAAACCCCATAATGCCAAGATTTAATGTCATGCCGTTATATCCCGTACAGCTGGCTGCTTGCTCGAAGAGCAATATTTACTTGGTGGTTAAAAGGCTGAAGTCCACAGAGTTTACAGAGAGCGATACATCATCTTATATACATTTGCTTTACTTAAGACGGGGTAGCCGAGCTCTCCCGAGTCTATCCGAATAACTTTTGTCTGACCAATGGGATGACAATCCCCACACAGGGGTCACCACGAATTACTTCTAGAAAAAAAAAACAAGCTTTCCAAGAATCTTCAATCCGTTCACATGTTAGAGAATTGAGGACGCTTGTTCTAAGATTATCTAAAGCGAAATTGTCTCGTAATGGACTGTTGTTGTTTTCGTAAATGGTTACTTCTTAGAACTCTTGCGCTTCTAGTGGCTATGGGCTGTTCACACCCTAAAAGCTTACATACACTTTCACGTAAGTTATGTAGGTTTCATGTTGAAACATTCTACAAGCCATGTCTTGCTTTCTCCTTACTTATTATATTATATTATATTATATTATATTATATTATATTATATTATATTATATTATATTATATTATATTATATTATATTATATTATATTATATTATATTATATTATATTATATTATATTATATTATATTATATTATATTATATTATATTATATTATATTATATTATATTCGTTCAGCCCCCTAAGGAGCACGTAGAACCTTTAAATACCACTGGAATTCCTTCTTTTTGAACTTCTTCTTCGCCCAAAATTTCTTCATTCTTTCACTCTGGGCCTGCCGTCTTTTTTGTGTCCATGAGTTTTGGAGTTTCAAGCTTATCTCGGATGGATTGTTGGGTGCAAATTTGTGGGTGTTGATCCTTTGTCTGTAAGTAGTCCTTGTTGTAGTCATAGGATCAATGTCGACTTCAGTAAGGTCCATTTGTGTATCTACTAGCCAGCGAATTTTGTTTTGTCGGTTCCCATTGATGATAAGAAATATTTTCTTAGTCAGACGTGAAACATCCATTCGTTTTAAATGTCCATAAAATTTCATACGCCATTTGAGTGCGACTGAATAGAATCGTTCAGTTAATGCATATAGTTCTTCCGAGCTTTTTGGCATCCTTATACTCTCTTGAAACTTGGGCCCGAATATCTTACTTAGTATCTGTCGTTCAATTTTCTCGATGTCCTTGATGTGAACTGTGAGTGACGATGTCTCAGTTGCGTAGCTGCGTAACTTTTCTGCGCACATTTTGTTTGCTGCTTTTTCAGTGCCTGAATGACCAATAATTTCACCCAAGTACTGGAATCGTTTGACCAGCAACATGTTGCCATAGTTGATCGCAAGTGATGCATGGTGTGGACACTTGGAGTCCATATATTGCGTTTTGTCGTAGGAGAGGTGGAGACCAGTTTTGATGGCAATCTCGTGACTTTCTCCTTACTATAATAATAATAATAATAATAATAATAATAATTTTTTTTTTGGAGTCGTTTCGGCCATCAATGGACCACGATGTTCTTCACTCATATGATCACTGTAGGGCTTGTTTTCTTGTCTGCCAGTAGATCTTCATTCTTGACGAATGTTCAGCTCTCCTTTCTTCCGTCCACTTGCAGTGAGGGCGAGGCATCACAGATGTTAAAGGATGTAGATTACTGGTTGATTTAACCGCCTTTCTGAACAGGTTCCTATCCCAAACCAGAGTTTGATTGATTCGAGCTTCTGTTAGGTCCTTTTTAACTTGCATCGACCATTTACAATAGGATTTTTTTTTAGAGATTGATGAGTGGATTCGATATGAAAGTCGATGATGCTCCATCCGCTCCAAATGTCCAAAGAAAGACATTCTCCTTTTTCTCATCGCACTCACCAAATCTTCTATATGTTCAAATAATTCATTGTTATGTCTTCTTCTGTAAGTACCATTATCATTAACAGGTCCTAATATTTTCCTTAGAATTTTCCGATCCTTAAGTTCTAATTTTCTAAATGGGCCTTTGTTTGTCATCTGTAAGCATTCAATAATAATAATAATAATAATAATAATAATAATAATTATAATAATAATAATAATAATAATAATAATAATAATAATAATAATAATAATAGTGATTTTAAAGTTTAATTCATTAGGAGATGCAGTCTGGAGTTAAATATCGGGTGAGGTACGTAATTTATTTACATCAGTGCAAATTTAAACCTCAACACAGTGATCAGGATCTGATGATGGCCACTTGAGGGTTGAAACGTGTAATCCTAAATTGCCCCATTTAATAGTGATAATTAACTAATACATGTAATATTTTCCACGAGTGTATTTACATATTTATATCTTGTACCCCGCCCATTCATTGGGCAAATTAATGTTGACCGACTGAAGAGCTACAAATTACAGTACTAATTCTACTGTGATAATAAGCCACTCTTTCGTTAAGCGTAGGAATACCTTAAAACCATTCACATAACAAAAACTTGAATTACCCAACTGATCAATCCCAAAGACTGTACAATAATGATTTATCAACATGCAGTGCAGACTGCTCCGATATCACCGAGAAAACTGATTACGTTACACCTCTGACAACTCATAGTTCATGCATCTACCACCGTTAAGGATTCGTCATACATAATAACAATAATAATAATAATAATAATAATAACCCCTGCCACTACAACCCGTGAAGGGCCTAGGCCTACCAAGCGACCACTGCCCAGCCATTTGGCCTGCAGATTTTGGGGTGACGCGTGATCAGTGCATTGGATCCCCTCGGCCGTTAATCTTGGTTTTCGATTTATCATACAGGTATTAGGAATTATCCTAGTGTGCCGCTGAACTTCTAGCAACAGGAGTCTTTCAGGACGAGCAGTGGGACACAGCGATAACGGAGTGCAGTCTACATATAACTAAAGCAGTATTGCGTGCGCTACTTGTGCTAGACAGACGTTATATTGTGAATTGTGAACAGGAGCATGAATTAAGAATAGTGCGTTTCTAATTGTTTCGCAACTGCACATATAAGCTTAACAGGAGAAGAGAGCTGAGTCATATCCTACCCGCATGACTATACCTGTCAACCAAGGAGGCTGACAGCGTAACACAAGTAAACAAACAATAGTTTCCGCCTTGACCGCCGGCACTCGTTTCTTGAATGGCTAATGGTTCATCCTGCGAGTAACGCAACCTGGTGCACCAACCAGTTACACTAAATGCATATGCCTCAGGAGATATCATACAGGAATTCTAAACCAGTTGCACTAAATGCATATACCTCAGGAGATATCATACTGTAATTCTAGAATTCTATGGAATTGAAGCCATGATAGACCGGACGCGGACAACATCCAACCAACAGAAGCATTTGAATGCCAGTTATGTGGTCATACGTGTAAACGATACCAGTTAGAACTCTGCAGCAAAATAACAAAATCTAAATATTATGCCAACCAAGTTGCAGACGCGCAATTTTAGTGTATTTCACCTTTCTCTTTATGGCTATTTGGCTGTAAACTGCACGCGCACAGCTCACTGGTCTGTGGCAGGAATTATTTCAAAGTAATTGACGATAATTATGACGACGATAGTAAAAATAATAATTGACGCAGGCTTAGACTGAATAGTTTGTGGCCTCCGGGAAGGCCTGGTACATGTTTTACGAGTTGACGCCAATGGGCGACCTGCAGGCGCGATGAGGATGTAATGAATGACTCATGAGACATGAAGACCACCCTCTCCCCTGGGACCACTTAGAAGATTAAAATCCGCAAGGTTCGACCAGGAATTGAACCTGTGAGACTCTTCGGATCAAAGCATAACTTGCTAGCCATTTACTCACAAGCCTAGACACATAAATAGTGAATCCAGACAGATAATACGGCTTTAAAAAGTTATAATGCTAAGCTTTATTGGTAAGCGTGGAGGTGACAGTTTCTCCTTAACGTCCAGACCCTTGAGTGGATGAGTTCTGGAGGCGGGAGGAGACTTCAGTTCATCCGTCCCTCCAGTTATGTAACACGACTCTGCACTTCACCCTTCTGCGGTCTCACTAAAGATATGCAACGCCCCACGCGGGAACGTCAAGCTAGCAGTCGACTGCCACGGGGTCTTCATGTCGTAATGCACGTGGATTCAATAGCTAGTTTTATAGACTAAAACGTAACCATGCAGGGAAATTTTTACTGTCCACCGTCTAATAATAAAATTTATATGAGGGAAGTGTTTTATACTGAATATAAAATGCAAAATAGCTCGTATTCTTGTATGGTAAAAGTTTGAAACCACTAAAAGTGTATTCTTTATTTCATTAAATTCTTTACGCGTTGGGGAGATGTTGCTAGTTGCACGTTACTTTGCTGCAAGTGTTGTTTGTAGGACAACCGTATATCATAAGGTACGATGAGAAAATAATTTGATAAACTTCATATTAGTTTCAGAACTCTAGGAGTGCAGGCCATATAAAATGATAGCCCTTTTAGATGAATGGCGGAGTAAAATTTTAACGACTGTGTATGTAATTACATAATGAATATGACTGAAATGAGTTCCAGTACTAAAGTGAAGACGAATAAGGTAAACTTAGTAGCTAATTCTGACATAGATTTGTCTCTTACCGAACATGTCTGGGACAACCACGGACGCCAAGCGTGGGAGCAGAGGAGTGTACAAGATCTCTAGAACTATTTGCAGCAATTCATGCCGTCGGTATCCAAGCCACAGGTGGACTAACACGGAACTAGAGCCTACAAGCAGGTGATCAGTGTTCCACAAGTGTTAGCTTGTCTGTCAGAATGAAATGATTAACGAACATCAACTTAATGATAATCCATAGCCACTTTCTAGCAATAGCCACAATTCCTTCTTGTTGCATGCAGTTTTCTTTTCGTTATTGAAATCTAGAAGCCATTTTTCAGTGTTGCCTTATTGACAGTTGTTATTGCAACTTTTCAGTTGGTCAACAAAGACAATCCCAATTCATGGGACATGCAAAAAAAAATCCTAACAAGTAGTTCCGTGAAGAACTTTACAGCCTATTTTCATATATCCTACTTATGTTAATTGCCCCTATCTATATACAAAATTTCAGTTTGATTGCTGTAATAGATTCGTAGATATTGAGAAGCGACTAAATAATTCGGATGGTCGCCATGTTGGATTTTATATATGTAGGTCCTCGAGTTATGTACTGTTGCATGAAGATTATTGTGTGCATGTAGCATTCAAACTTCAATCGCATGATTAGGACACAAGAAGTGATAACGAGCTTTTAAAATTTCGCACGGCTGCCATCTGGTGGTTATGGAAACAATTGAAATAAATTAGATGCCAGTGGATTAACATTCGTATAAGGATTTACTGTAACAAGTTTCACTGCACTCGGATGGTTAAATTGCGAGAAACGTCCATGTGAATATTTATAATTCGCGTCGCCGCCATGTTGGATTTGTGATCATCAGGTTATTTAAAGTCCTTTAGGTGAACTTAAGTTTATGGCCCCTATGAATATAAAAAAAATCAGTTTGATTGCTATAATAGATTCGTAGATATTCAGAGCCGTATAAATATTTCGGATGGCCACCATGTTGGATTGTTAAATGTATAGGCCTTAGAGTCATGTACCATTAAAGGAAAATTATTGCGTAGGTTCATTATTCAAACTTTCAGATCGATCGCATGATTACGACTACAGAAATAAAAACTTAATTTTAAAATTCGCAAAGCCGCCATCTTGAGGTTATGTAAACAATTGAACAAAATTAGATACCAGTGTATTACAATGTGTATAAACATTTTCTGTACCTGATTTCATTGCGTTTGGAACATTAAATCGCGAGAAAGGTCTATTTAAGTTTTCAAATTCGATTGGCCGCCATGTTCGTTTTGTAGTTAACCGGTGTTTGAAAGTCTTATAGGCCTAGATGAACTTCCAGTAGTGTCCTTTATCTCCGAACAAAATTTTAGGGTGTATACCGCTAATAGTTTCAGAGATATAGAATGTCGGTGAAATAATTCGCACATCCGCCATCTTGTGGTTATGTAAACAATTGAACCAAGTTAGATGTCGGTGCATTACAATGTGTATAAACATAATTATACTGTACCAAGTTTTATTGCGTTTGGTTGGTTAAATCGCGAGAAACGTCTATTTAAATGTCGCGAATTTGCGTGACTGCCATGTTGGTTTTGTAGTTACCAGTTTTTCAAAAGTCACTTAGGTGAACTTCTAGTATTTCCCTTTATCACCGTAAAAAAATCCAGGGTGATATCGGGAATAGTTTCGGAGATATTGAATGCTGGTGAAATATTTCGCACAGCCGCCATGTTGGATTGGTGAGACGTAACATAATTTGAAGGGCAGGGTCGGGGTCGTCCGGAATAGTGCTATAAATTTACCTAGTTTCTTTGAAATCGCTCCAGCCGTTTAGAAGTTATTAGGAGGGGCACACACACACAGACAAACACACACACACACTCCCCCCACACACACACACACACACACTCACGCACACACACACGGACAATAGGTGATCTCATAAGCCTATTTTTTCAAAATTGAAAATAGGCTAAAAATTACATGTGATTAAATACCGTATATATACTGCTCAAAAAAATTAAAGCACCACTTTTTTCAAAGGCCACCAAATTTTGAAAAGTTGACCTACAAGCTCAAAATCTCAGTATGACGTTTGTCCTGACGCCTACCAAGCATATGCTTCAGCACAACTCCCCAACTTGAGTAGTTTCGGGGTAGCACCCCGAAAACCAGCCCATTTTCGAAAACCGCAAATTGAAGTTTGCGAAAAACGCTGCAGGACTTGTCACAGGTTGCCAAAGCAGTCGAAATTTAATGAGTCTTGCTCTTAAAGGTTCCACAAACACGTAGAAATCGTTACATTTGACGTTTGGGCATTTTCAACCCCCTTCATCATCCCCTAAACATGGACTACCATTGGGGGCGTCTGAGAAGGTACCGGGTGTGTTTAACCATCTGAAAACCTGCACACCGTCCTCAGTTAATGATTGCAGTAAGTTCTTAAGGCCTCCGGCAATGTCCACACCCCCTAACACCCTCAACTGGCATGGGACCAAACCACCCCCTCTCGATTCACCCCTAAGGAAGGTTTTAATCGAGATGTTTATCAGGGCTGTGAATGCGGGGGGTCTTCCCCTACCGTTTCAAAAAAGGAGCTGGGCCTTTGTCACCACCCCTTCCCCTGCAACCCCCGTTTGTATGATTTTTCGAATTAGGCCCTTTTTAAGGGCTGAAACGAGGTCTTCATCGCTGAAAGGGCTGTAAAGGTCCTTAGAAGTAGTGGTGACACGAAATCAACCCCTTCCGATCGATGATTGACATTCCGTCCCCGAAATTCGAAATGGTTGCACCCCCAACCCTCCCTGTCTGGACGCGTAACGCGTCATGGCAGAGTTTTCAGAGTTGGATGGAAATGAAGCTTATGGCCTGACATGGAGCCCAAATCAGCAGGTTGGATGGAAATTCATCGGTAGGGTGGGAAACGGGACCAAACATTTTCAAAAAAGTGTACAGCCTACAGTAAGTACGCCCATGCATAGGCAATCTACATCACGTCCGTGCGTGTGGGTTGCCTATGATCGGCAATAGGTTACAAAGTTTGGCAATGAGAGAAAAATGACGTGATGTGGGTTGCATATGCATGGGCGTACTTACTGTAGGCTGTACACTTTTTTGAAAAATTTTGGTCCCGTTTCCCAACCTACCGATGAATTTCTATCCAACCTGCTGTTTTGGGCTCCATTGCAGGCCGTAAGCTTCATTTCTATCCAACTCTGAAAACTCTGCCATGACGCGTTACGCGTCCAGACAGGGAGGGTTGGGGGTGCAACAATTTCGAATTTCGGGGACGGAATGTCAATCATTGATCGGAAGGGGTTGATTTCGTGTCACCACTACCTCTAAGGACCATTACAGCCCTTTCAGCGATTAAAACCTCGTTTCAGCCCTTAAAAAGGGCCTGATTCGAAAAATCATACAAACGGGGGTTGCAGGGGAAGGGTGGTGACAAAGGCACAGCTCCTTTTTTCAAACGGTAGGGGAAGACCCCCGCATTCACAGCACTGATAAACATCTCGATTAAAACCTTCCTTAGGGGTGAATCGAGAGGGGGTGGTTTGGTCCCATGCCAGTTGAGGGTGTTAGGGGGTGTGGACATTGCCGGAGGCCTTAAGAACTTACTGCAATCAGCAACTGAGGACGGTGTGCAGGTTTTCAGATGGTTAAACACACCCGGTACCTTCTCAGACGCCCCCAATGGTAGTCCATGTTTAGGGGATGATGAAGGGGGTTGAAAATGCCCAAACGTCAAATGTAACGATTTCTACGTGTTTGTGGAACCTTTAAGAGCAAGACTCATTCATTTTCGACTGCTTTGGCAACCTGCGACAAGTCCTGCAGCGTTTTTCGCAAACTTCAATTTGCGGTTTTCGAAAATGGGCTGGTTTTCGGGGTGCTACCCTGAAACTACTCAAGTTGGGGAGTTGTGCTGAAGCATATGCTTGGTAGGCGTCAGGACAAACGTCATACTGAGATTTCGAGCTTGTAGGTCAACTTTTCAAAATTTGATGGCCTTTGAAAAAAGTGGTGCTTTAATTTTTTTGAGCAGTATATTATAAGCCTATATATTTGTTATGGACTACAGAAGAGTTACTAATACGGATGACATGTTTCGCTCGTCAAGTCAGCATCAACAGATCAAATTATAGGGGAGACTTAGATTATTCCGCAATATTAATGGGTTGGTGGTAAACATAATAAATTAAGGAAAATGATTTCTAAAATTTAACATACACATAAATTACTAGAGTACATAGCCTGTTTGTTACATAAATTCAGTTCTTAAAATTTCATCAGGTAGGTGTTGTCAAAATCAATTAATAACAGTTAAAAAGACGTTTGAATTAAGTAACATTTTAGTTTCTTTTGTTGCCACTAGTGGAACTAGGGCTAAATCCGGATACCTTGTCTAAATGTAACATATGGTAATATGCTTCATTACTACCACTACCTGGTAAATAAATCACCGAAACACATGTGATTTTATAGATACTTCACAAACAAAATACAACACAGGTCACGATTTCAGCACTGGTTGGTGGGATTTGTCGTTTCAAAATTCATAGCAAAAATAAAATAAACTGTTGACTCTAAACAACTGGTGAGATGAACTCGTATCTTGCAACAAAGTATCTCTACAGAAAAGACATATTTCAAGTACTGCGGGGTTATCAACGTCTACCTTAGAGGACAAAATAGCTGTAGTCCATGACATAAAAACAGTCACAAGCCAGGACAAAGGGTGAGTGATAGAGGAGTAACACCTCTCTAAGAAACCTTGGTCCTGCTGAGCCGGCTGGTAGTACCTTGTAAGGGTCCCTTGCCTGGGTAACGGTGAAATCCTTAACGGCATAAACGGTGGAGAAGAAGAACTTGGAACAGTGTAAGTGGCGGAAGAGGCAACCCAGTACTTGGGGTTAATTGAGTAAATTGGGTAGATATCAATGGCAGCGTCTGTCCCGAAGCGGGCGGCTACCAACAGCGTCTGTTCTCCAATGAGTTGGAAATGGTACAAAGAAAGACCGATAGATTTGTGCTCAGTGACTTTAATCCCAGGAGCAGTGTGAGCCGTATGTTAAAGGAACTTGGGTGGGAATAACTTGAGGCTAGGAGGATGAAATCTACACTCTGCGATATGTACAACACGTATACAAATCGACTAGCGTGGGATGAGCTTAGCAAATGTATGGGAAAGCCTACTTGCATGAGTAGGAGTGATCATCCTTTCAAAGTTAAGGTCCGACCACAGCGAACAAATTATGGGAAATATTCTTTCGTAAACCGTGCCATTGATAACTGGAACACTCCACCTGCCGCGGTCTTAGAGCCTTTTCCCAAACATATAGGTGTGTTTAAGAAAAGACTGACTACTTGTGTAAATACTCCAGTTTAGGTCTAATTGTTATTGAATTGTTATGTATAATTATTTATTTGTTATGTATAAGGTGCGTTCAACCGACAGTAGTGGCTACGCGGCTAAAGCGCAGCATTAGGCCATGGGTCCAAGCTCTCTGCTGACTCGGTAGACGCGTGGGTTCGAGCCCCACCGTCGGCCGTCCTTGAAATGGTTTTCCGTGGTTTCCCCCATTTTCAACACCAGGCAAATGCTGGGACGGTACCTTCTAACAGGCCACGGCTACTTCCTTCCACATCCTTGCCCAGTTTCATTCACCATCATTCATTTCATCTCCCATTAACTCCTCTCCTGAGGTTGGCGTCAGGAAGAGCATCCGGCCGTAAAAATCATCGCCACAAAGACTTCCATCGCATCTCATCCCCGATCCCGTAGGAAAAACGGGAATAATAAGGGGTAGACATACATACATAAGGTGCGTTCAAAAGGTAACGAGCAGGAGGCATAATTATAGAAACCAGTACCTGTATGTTAGAAGTATTGGCCCTGGCTGTTGAGGCACTTGTCCCACTGTGACTCGAGGCGGTGAATGGCTGTCTCGTAAAATTCCCTGGCCTGGGATGTGAACCAGTTCCGCACGTACAGCTGGACGTCGGCGTCCGAGGGGAATCGTTGGTCCTTTTCAGGGGACGAATCATGGCGTAATCACAGGGAGAGGACTGTATGGAGGGTGGCCGAGAACCTCCCATTTGAATTTCTGCAGGAGTGCCGCGTCGTGTTGGCCGTATGGGGTCGTGCATTGTCGTGGAGCGACCACGGCGGCTATGGCGTTCACTGTCACTCGGCGGTCCTGGGTAATGAGTGCATCAACCTGCTGGACGTTGTCATCGGTAAAACAGGGGGGTGTCCCAGACTGGGCATCATCGGCTAACGACACCCGTCCTTCCCTGAAGCGCTTGTGCCACGCCTTGACCCTTGCAAGGGACATGCAGTGTTCGCCGTACACTTATGACATTCGGCGAAGGATGTCTGTTCCCCCTACTCCTTCCGCTGTCAGAAACCGAACAACACCTCTTTGCTCTTCGGTTGACCCCTCCATGTCACTGTTTGCAATGCGACTGGCTGCGTTGGACGATGGATGCATGCTGATGCTCGCTTTGTATCGTCACGTGACATGCACGCGTGCCCTCTAGCGACGGGCTGTGACCTTCCAGGCTCTGGTCGGAACCACACCTCGTTACACACGCCACGATTAGCCGATGTAGTCACCGGTTTGCGCATTACAGCCTCCGTCTCGTTACATTTTGAATGCACCTTATATATCTAATTTGCCACCAGGGGACACACCCCCAATTGCAAATAAATGGATGAATGAATGAATTTTTTAGCGTATGGCTTTTAGTGCCGGGAGTGTCCGAGGACATGTTCGGCTCACCAGGTTTGTAGCTGCTTCGAGGTACAAGTACCGTTGGGGAGGAAAGTTGGAATGTAAGGGCGAGGAGTTGGAAGGTAGCGGCTGTGGCCTATAGTTAGGGACCAACCCCGGTATTTGCCTGGAAGGAAGATGGGAAACCACAGAAGACCATCTTCAAGGTTGCCGGCGGAGCGATTCAAACCTCCTCGCCTCCCAGATGTGAGCGACTGCCAACAGTCATGCCGTAACGACCACGGCTAACTCACCCGGTAATGAATGAATGAATAAAAAGTTAGGGGTGGCTGAATATATAAGATGGCACTCGCTTGTCTATGTGATAAAGGATGCACTAATGGCAGATGAACTGACTAGATTTGCTCAATGGCATGCGGATCAGAAAGGCAAAGGGAAACCACCGGATTATATTCCCTAGTAGTTCATGGTTATGGACCTCTATGTAAACGATTCCGAAAGCAAAGCTACCACTCATTCGGATTTCCGGGAGGGGAATAATCAGATCTGATGAGATGAATATAGAATATAGATTTAGGTATTAGGAAGTCATTTTTAAAGGCCTCTGTCTGGAGCGTGGCACTATATGGAAGTGAATCTTGGACTATTTGTGCAGCAGAAAAGAGGAGAATTGAACCGTTTGAAATGTGGTGTTACAGAAGAATGATGAAGATCAGATGGGTAGATAGGGTTACAGATGGGTATTAAAACGAGTGGGAGAGGAGAGATGTTTTTGGCGACTGCTAATGAAGAGAAGAGATAGGTTGGTAGGATACATAATAAGACACCCAGGAATAGCAAGCTTAGTTATGGAAGGAAGGGTCGAAGACAATAACTGTAGAGGCAGACCAAGGTTAGAATATGTTAAACAGATTGCCTCGGATGTAGGGTGTGGTTGCTATGTAGAGATGAAACGATTATTTCAGGACAGGGAGGCATGGAGGGCTGCAACAAACCAGTTAAAAGACTGAAGGCTCGAACAACAACAGTAGTTCATGGTTATAGACCTCTATGTAAGAGATTCCGGAAGTGAAGCTTCCCCTCATTCGGATTTCCGGGAGGGGAATAATCAAATCTTATGAGCTGATGAAACGTGCTGCAGAAGACCGGATAAGGTGGAGAGACTGACCATGAGGAAACCTGCCATCAAGCAGCTACACTGGTGATGATGATGATGATGATGATGATGATGATGATGATGTCCTGTCCTAGTAATTGCTATTATATTGTGTTGACCGACTGAAAAGCATCTAATAATAGACTGTTTTGTCGTCCATTGCACTTATCGCACCTTGTTGTGGTTGCTGATTAATTTAGGTGCTTAGATATCATGGCCATTCGTCTGATAAATTGTGTTCTTGAGGTGCCCGTACTACAGGATCTTTATATTTGCTTGGCAAGGACATTCTCGCTCACGCGCTCCGCCAGTGACAGCTCAGTTACCAGCTAGCGCGCGCGCATATGTACGGCAGAATACGGGGCTTAAAATCAGTATCATACATTTTTATTCACCATGTTTACAGTACATGATAACAATGTTCCCCATCCGCTGCCAAGCATAATTGGCATCTCATTATGAAGTTCCCGGTTACTCTGGTTAATTTAGCTTCAGTAAGGATTTTTTTATTGTTTACTGAACCTGTACTTTTGAATCTCTTAGCCAGTTGTTTTCTTTTCCGATTTATAAGAATGGGTCTCCCTAGAAATTTCACTCGAAACTTTATGTTCGACCCTCACTATTATGTGTCAGAAAACGGTGTCATAATGATGGTCATTATAACACTTATTTTCATTATGATACAGTTTCTCCAGCCAATCAGTGCTCGTTCATTGACCAATTAGGTAACGATACCTTCGCGCATGCGCTCAAAATCCAACATGTCGGACATAAACACAACATCGAACTATAATAAATTACCGACATGGAATACGCACCGTCCATATGTTCGCGTAAATAAACTGGCGAATATGAAACAAGAAATAGCACTGTACCTTAAAATCACCAACACTAATTTCTACACAGCGCATTCAAATGACTCCGGTGACAATATTACTGAGGGACGGCAGATGTAAACATATGGCTTGCATATGGCATTGCAAGTACACAGAGCGCTTGCGTCGGTCATTCGAAGATCTTGAAAGACAGAGAGATGTCTCGCGCTCGTTCTCCGATAACAAAATTCTTGTGGCTGGCTCTCAACAGATATTTATGAATATTTATGTTAAAACATATAATAAAATTATAATTATCGTCGAACATAAACAGTCGTATGAAACTCGCCTATAATGGTTATTAAGACACTCGTATGGAAATTATAAAACTCGCATACGCTCGTTTTATAAAAAATACTCGTGTCTTAATTATAGCCATTATAGGCTCGTTGCATAATGTACTATTGTCTTGTTCTATTGCACGATTTCCTGCACTTTGTTGACGTATTGTGCAGATATACACGTTCACGTAACGAATATTTCACTTAAGGCATTACAGCACTATACACAATCATAATAAAACACTGTACTATACGATATACAGTACGCAGTAGCCTTATAAAACACCCAGTTAGCTCGGAGCTCATACGTCTACCGCAGCAAGAGCATGGGAATACGGCCGGAGACCGCGCGCGCCAACCTGTAACAGCCGGCGAAGGTCGAGCGGATTCGCCTTGCCAAACAAAAATAAGGACCCTGTAGTATGTGTACTTGTATATTAGCGCTAGAATTTGGAAATACTCATGGTCTGAAGTTCTGTACCATCCCGGCATTTGCATGTAGCCGAAGTTGAGGGCACGTTAAACCTCTTCTAGGATGAAATAGGTGAGAATCAGACCTACCTATTGTGTCCGTTTATACGGAGAATGATTGGTCATAACCCTGGCTAGAACTCACGGCTTGGGGGGGGGGGGTATAACGTCCTCCCACCGTATGACCTTACATTCAGATTTGATACACTATTAGGTCAACAAGACTACAAGAATTACTCACATATTACATTTACTATGACTTTATTGTACTTAAGGAAACATTAAAAAGCATTAATTTACAACAATAAAATAAACATTTACTTGGAATTTATCCTTCAAGCAAAGATCAATACAAAACCCATTCAAAAATCAATTAAAATCAATCAAAAATACATCAAAATCACTCTAAAATAACTCTATTTATCTTGCTTAGTCTCTATAATCATCTTTCATTAGAAAATTACATTTAGACACGGAGCATGCCTATCACTTTTTCAAAAAATCATCTAAGGCTTGTAAACATTAACTTTATTTTATTTCGTTCAAGTTTTCTTTTCCTTGCAACTTTATTCATTAACACTTTATTTCGTTCTCTGAACTGAACAACTCTCTTTACCCAAGCCTTAGGCATTTCTCTTTAAAACACAATACAGAAATCTCAACATGTCAATGAATCGAATCCATCACTCTCCATTTATTTCTCATGCTATAAGGTGGTATCATTATGTTATGCTATGCACTATTTTTCCTTTCCTTGTCAGTGGATTTATTGTAACTTGATTAAAAATCAACATATTCATTACCCGTATATTTCTATTATCTTTCAAGGCAGAAATCGAATTTTTATTAACAATATTTATTTTGAATATTCCCGTCAAATATTACTTAATTCATTTAAATTTTAGCTGGGGATGTTTATCTCACTTCCAGCATTTCAACTTTATATCAATCCAGCACCTTTTAATCAAAAACATTATATAGCGTTTGCTAATTGCCACTACGCGTTCAGACCCTTCAAAACTCCATTCACAAAGATCCCATTATATCGTCCCCTCGCTTTCTTGCAGACAGGGCCATGGTCGGTCAGTTACCTCCCTTCCCCTCTCAAGCTATTAATTTAAAATTTACGACTCGTCTCGACCACTCTCACTCCCTCGCGGTATACAATGTTAAATACTTCCTTGTTTATTGTGTGGATATCCAAGCTTTTCAACTCATTTCAATTAATGCAATTATTATTTCCTCACTTTATTACAACATTATTCCGTGTCTCCACACAACTATGCATATTATTCGGAGATGACAACACGACGCACAAGTTTACTTGGTAAGATCCCTGTCTTCCAATAAACACAATAATTCAATTATTTGTCGGACATGAACAATGCTGGTACTTAGGATTCGGTCATACATAGCTGAGGCTTGGACACGGCAAACCCTCGCATCCCCAGTTGCTTGCATATCGTAGGAACCGCTATTTTCCTTCCAGTCTTACATGCTAGAAACACTGTGGCAATGCCGAGCTAGAGGCTTTCAGCCCTACATAGACGGTCTTACATTGCACACATATACCATACCATACCATACCATACCATACCATACCATACATAAGCTGTCTTGATCAGATCTCTCATCTGTCAATGGGTGCTTCCCTAAAATAATAACGACGATTCCGACTTACTTACTTACTTACTTACTTACTT
The DNA here is from genome assembly GCA_946902985.2 of Meconema thalassinum. Lineage (NCBI taxonomy): Eukaryota > Metazoa > Arthropoda > Insecta > Orthoptera > Tettigoniidae > Meconema > Meconema thalassinum. Next base: position 226,190,289 of record OX336391.1, read on the forward strand.
ACTTTCTTACTTTCAATCTCTCGAATAAAGCATCTATATTCCTAGCTTGAAGCTACTCATTACTTATTATTCATTGGCTCATTATGGCAATACAACATACACTTGGATTTCCATCACACATTTATTTATCAAACAATTTTACTTTCATCGCGGTATAAAATTACTTGGTCTTCCTGTTATCTTTTTACTTCAACTTGGCACAACGGCCTTCAAATCTCGCAATATAATCCCAAGGTGTTCCATTTACGTTAATCCCTTTTACTTTTAAGGTCTGTAACAATCATTATCAATCAATATTTAAGTTTTTCAAAAACCCTTTTATTACTTAATTCCTTCAATTTGAGCTCATTAATATTATTATTCCTTCATTTCAATTATTATTATTATTATTATTATTATTCATCAATACATTATTATGGAGCGCAAAAACTCATTACTTAACCTCTTATTCAAGAGTATAACACTCAACAATTATTATTATTAATCTTACTTCTGGTGCTCATTTACGTTATTGCTTTCAAATTCATTTACTTGGTGCGATTATATTCGAGTTCTTCTTTCAGATTTTATTTATTCATTGATTATACTCATTATCACGGGTTCCCATTTCTTTACTTGCACAATGCAGTTATATCTTTCAACAATTAAGAAAATTATATTCAAGGTCAATATTTACCGTACATTTTAATTATTATCCACTCATTACTTTACATTGCTTTAATTATTTAGTGCTTTACTTCAATTATTTAGTTAGTCAATGCATGATCCCCCTAATCAGTGCATGATTTCACTAATTCAATGCAGAATAATTTATTCAGTGCATAATTTCAATAATTTAGTGCATAAAATAACTTAAGATATAATAAAATTATCATGACTCACCCCATGTGCTGCGTTGGTCGATGACCGTATTTTCGAACGGATTCACCCATCTTAATACATTTTAACACAACATTTTAACACTTTTATTAATTATTTTCATATCAATTTCACTACATACATTGGTACAAAATTAAACGCATCATTACACTTTTTCTTAACACTTCTAAAAAGAAAACACTTGATTTACTTATTTACATTGCACACGGATCATATCTCAGCAATTTGGCTATTTTCACTTCTGCTGACGATTCTAATGATACGAATCCTAATTCCCTGCATCGGACTTGTGATATCTCCTTCAGGTTCCCTTCCTACGTCTGGAACTTCTGCTTTTCACTCCCTTGGAAATGTTTATACTGTTCTTTATCCTGATGGTTCCTAGGCGATAAATGTCTACAAGAATACTCGCCGTCACTTTATTTCTATATTTCTCTAACACAACTTGTCTTTCTATCCCTTGGCCTCCAGTTTGAGGGCCATAAACTTCCTAGTTTTTTCACGTTGACTAATACGTCCTTGAGTATGCCTATAGCTTTCTTTCGAACCGACAATCTCCTAGGTTCTTTTACTGTAAAATCTTCGTACTGCGCGATTCACAATCTTTATTCTTATAGCTATCCCTTCGAGGATTTAATGTCTTTACAGTGTCTTTTACTAGACGCAACGCACTTGTAGTTTGAGTCCCTATGACTTCACAATTTACTGGTGCTGAACAAATGTTGCTTAGAATTTAGCGTTCCCTGTTGCTCGCTATAACTGATTCTAGCGTATTTCCTTTCAATGTTCGTACTTAAAATGTTTCTAAGTCCGTAGGACTTCTCAAAGTCTCGAACCGATGACTATTTATGTGGCGCAACTTAGCGTTACTTTGCCTACAGCAAGGCGTGCTGTCTGATAATGTTATGTAGCGCGACCTCCCTCAGGAGTCTCTGATGATACTGTGTTGATACTGTCACGTAGCGTAACTTCCACCGAGGTCTCAAGTCGGACTGTAATACTCTGGCTTATCTCGGAGCTCTTTTATTCAATTCCATACGAAACGTAGTCCCTTAATGACTTTCTGAGCTCATTTTTAGAATCTGTGCTCCAGTCTTCCTAATTTTGATTATAGGCGTGTAATATCATTAATGTTAGATTCCTTCTTGGCGAAATGAAATTCGATCACTCATTTATTTTTAATTAATAAAAATTGTTATTATACACACTGAGGGACCGATTAATTTCCCTCTGTCGATCCGCGGTAGCACTCCGCGCTCTCCAGATGATGTCATTTACATCAGCAGTTTCTTTCTGTGTTTATATTACAGGCTGTCAAACCTACCGAAGTATTTTGTTCCTGCGTTCTTATAAGCTTCTGGTTATATAATCTAGTACTTTTAGCTTGTCAAGTTTTTCTCTTTTAATTCTTGGCTATTGGCCGGGGACTTCCCTCTCTATATGCTCCATTATAATGTCGACTTGCAGTATTAGGGGCCTGATTTAATAGCTGTAATAACCGTTAATATTAAAAATAGTCCCTACATTAGTGTCGTACTTCACTTGCCATTAATTCTCTTAAAGTTTCTGCATCGAGGAATGTCGAGAGTCCATTAGCTCCCTCATTTCTTCACCTGCAATCCTTCTTAATCACTTCCTTTATGGCTTTAACGTTTGTATTACAGTGGAACATCGATAATTCGAACCTAAAGGGACCAGTAAAAAATATCGAATTATCCAAAAATTCGAATTAAGAAAGTTCAATGAAAAGGGTAAAGAAAATATATTGTATTACGTTTACATAATGATTTACGTTCAACAAAGCAGATTAACAGACAACGATACTTTATAAAGACTGTATCGTGTATAACCTCAAAAGTTTCAAAATGAAAAATAAAACCAAAATGTACTATTCACCTATTTAACGACAGTAGTAATCCAGCAATAGAGTTAAGTCTTAGAGAAATGCACTGTTTTTCAAAATAGTTTGAGATTTTTACTTGTTTTCTACAATTTAGTCTCTCAGCCATCACAAAAGAATCTAACAAATTTTAGGAACGGAAAACAGAACTACTTACGTCATTTCTACTAAAAACAAACCGCGTAAGTTCTGTGATGTGGTTTGTTGCTTGGGGCTGCACTCGGAATAGTTTTTATCGGGAATTGTCCCAAATGTTTGGCTTCCGATGGGCTTTTTACACTAAAAACTTCGAATTATCCAAAATATAATTCGAATTATCCACGATTTTTTAGCATTGATTGTATATAAAATGCTAGGGACCAAGAGAAAAATTCGAATTAAAGAAGATTTCGAATTATGGAAGTTCGAATTAGCCACGTTCCACTGTATATTAAAAGCTGTCACCTTAATGTGAACTTATTAGTTCCTGTTGGTAATCCAATTAGCCATCTGCTTGCTCCCAGCTCGGTCCTAAAGTCCGTTTCTCTATGACAAACTTTCTTGGCAGCTATGATTTTCTTACATCTTTTATTAAATGGATCAGTGTTCGACTTGAGCCATTGTCCAAATGGACACACTATTCTTAGGGTTTCCTCTCAAAAGTAAGTTTCAATGCGAATGAAAGTTAGCAAGGAGCTGCAAGGAGGTGGCCATACAGTAGGTTATTAGTAGATTCCCTCCCAGCAATTGCTTACAACTGAAGCTGAGAAAACTTGACAACTATTTTAGGACACCCCATGTTAGGATTCGAACCCACTCGTCCTCTGAAACCAAAGATAGCCCGGTTCCATGGACTTGCCTGTTAACGCACTGACAATTCGTCAAACCGGTTAAATTATTATTATTATTATTATTATTATTTTACCGACAGCAGTGGCTACGCTGGCTAAAGCGCAGCGTTAGGTCATGGGGCCAAGCTCTCTACTGACTCGGTAGACGCGTGGGTTCGAGCCCCACCGTCGGCCGTCCTTGAAATGGTTTTCCGTGGTTTCCCATTTTCAACACCAGGCAAATGCTGGGACAGTACCTTCTGGCAGGCCACGGCCGATTCCCTCCACATCCTTCTCCAATTTCATTCATCTTCATAAATTCCATCTTTCATTCCATCTTTCTTTCTTAACCGGTCGCAGGTCGCCCACGGGCGTCGAATAGAAAGACCTGCACTCGGTCTCTAAGGAGACTACTGAACCCATGTACCATGGCCTCAAAAGGGAGTCGAATCCATGTACTTTGAGAAAGGAATGAAAGAATCATACAGTCTCTAAGGGAACGGAGAGAGATTTCCAGCCAGGATTATAGCCTAACATTGTGCAAGCGCTAGGGCCAGGTGTTCCTTAGATGAGCTCATGCCTCTTGACATTTATAAGGAGCCAGTCATGGATATTATTAGAACGAGTGGAAAGTTTTGACTGTAAGACGAAGAAGCTGGACTCGGAAATTGCTCTTACGTTGCAGGAATATGGCAACCTCGCTGCTGAGTCAGAACAGGAATAATTAAATTTAACCCGTTTACGAGTATAAAAATAAGTAAACAGATACAGTACGGTGAATCATTTTGGATTAGAGATTTTTGTGTAAAGATAAACCTTGTAAAAATTGCACAGGAAAAAACTGCAAACGCAAGTAGACGTCATTGGGGGTTCACCGAGACCCAAGGAGTGGGAGAATAAAAAAAGAACAGCACCACCCACACAGTTGAGGACGAGAAATTAATTAATATCTCGGAAATGCACGATCGATTTCTATGGACAGGAAGATTATTTTACGTTTGGAAGACGAGCTTTCTGGAGATACGATTTTTATAATTGTGCGACAATTAGTTCAAAAGTTGGTCACGAAAAGGACTAGAGTTTTATCTTTTTTTGGCTGAAAGGTATAAAACTCCTGGCCTCACCAAGCCAATCATGCAGTTATTCTAACAGCCCGTGAGGGGGTGTTACTCTGCATCAGTGCATGCAGTCTACGAGAGCCCGTGAGGGGAACGTCACGCTGTATCAGTACATGCAGTATTAGTCCGTCCAGGGGGGCGTTACGCTGGAGCATCATAATCATTCAGTCTACGAGCATTCCGTGAGCGGAAGTGCTGCACCACATCGTATACGCAGTATTCAAGAGCCCGTGTGAGGGGGACGTTAAGCTGTATCAGACATCGATCCAGAGCCTGTGGGAGGCTAGGCTACAAGTTCACCGAGTGTAGACCAGTTACGATATAAGTACGCTACGCTGAGGGTTAGCAGTTCAAGACTTTGAAGAGTCCTAAATTATAAAGAACATTAAATATACGGACTTTAAAGCAATATCGCCAAAGTAAGACACAGCGATCAGTAGGGAACTTCGAGTTCCAGAAGAACACTAGTTCAATACAGTTACGAAGTTATAAGAACTCCAACAAATAAACGGCGTTACGTCTAGTAAAGACATTGTTAAAGACATTAAGTCCTGTAAAGGACAAGAATAAACAGTAATTACGATCGCGAAAGATAGAAGTTCAAGCGAAAGGAACTTAGGAACTTAGGTTCGAAACCAGAGGGAAACGTACTCTAGTGAGAAAACGTCAAAAATATACGATAGACAGTATACGGTCCTCGAAGGGAGGCCAAGATATAGAAACTAAACGGTACGATAGACAGTATACGGTCCTCGAAGGGAGGCCAAGGTATAGAAACTATAGGGGCGATAGACCACCATATATAAATAGAGGTGACGGCAAAGTAAAGACATTTATCGCCTAGTTAAAGCAGATAAAGTAAAGCCGAGGAATAGACAATAGAAGCGGTTTTGAGAGACTGAAACCAGTAGTTTCCTTTGTAGGAGAGAGCAACTTTGAACGAGTAAAATCACACGTCCAATGCAGGTCGATAGGATTCACTTCAGGGATCATCAACAGCAGACAGAAATTGTAAAAATCGTTGAGATACACCCGTGTGATAGGAGTGAAGTGTAAATATTGTAAGAAAAGAAATAAGAGTGTCATTTTAAGTGTTTTAGGTAAAGTGAGGGCGTTTTATGCACAGTGATATGTGTTATAATATGTACCAGAGTAATATTTTTTAGTGTTTTAATGTGTGTTCAAAACGGATACACCAGTGTATAAAAAATGTTGTCAGTGTTAAATATAGTGAATATGTGTCAAGAAATTTCTGTACATAAGATGAGATTGTACAATATGGAGTAGGTCAAGAAGGTGGGCCAAAATGTCACATCAAACGAGAATAAAGGTCAGAAAGCGACCTTAAACATGTAAGTAAAGATTTTCATTATGTTTTGGTGTTGGGAAAAATTTTGTGTACAATTCCACCGGAGTTTTGAGTAGAAGGGATGTTTTTAAATGAATAATAACTAAATAAGAACGCGATCTGAACGAAAATAAAGTTTTAAGAAATAATAAATAATTATGTGAAATAATAAATCCTGTAGAGGAAATGCATGGAATAAAATGTCAGTATTTAATGAATGTTATAAAAGCAAGCGTGATAATAATAATTATAACAAAGATATTTACATAAAGGTAAATTAGAATTATATGAAGGAAATAGCTTTTGAGCTTTTGTAAGGAATGAAAACATGATGTAAATAACAAGGTAAAGAAATCTAAATAAAGATTAAATTGAATGATATAAAAATATAGAGCGTTGAAGCCTTAACAAATGTATAAGACATGATGTGAATGCGTGTTCTTAAAAAGGGAGCGATTTATTGTCAACGGAAAAGATTAATATAAGAATTAAGATATGTATCAATTGTTACTATGAAATTTATCAGTTCTTTGGAAGACATTCGGCCGTAAAGTAATGTGTAGCGTAATGGAACGCAATTAAATAAAAAGTCACGCTAGGAACGCGTAAAAGTTAAAGTACTTGGTAAATTACTTATGGAGGGTAGTTGATTGCAGTGAATTGAGATATGTTGTAAGTCCTCTAATTGTGACGTAGATCACGAGGCCATGTGTGTATTATTTAAAAGGGAGCTAATGTACGGTATTATTGAGCGTAGGTCCTGTAAGCTACGGCTTGACCCTAAATCGCGTTTTGTATAAGTCCTCTGATGTGGAAATGTTCCCGAGGCATGTTAAGAGATTCGAACCTAGAATCCTCTTGTTGTTAAAGCCCCTAATTATTCGTCGTAGAATGTGTATTAATCTTCCCAATCAATGGGGACCCTCTCATAATTAATAAATGCCAAGGTTACGAAAGTGGTTTATGAGCCAAAGAATATTGTTGAATGGAAATAAGTGAAGTAAAAGCCAGGTCTCTCCACAGAACTGAGAATAATGTGAAGGTTTGTTTTAAAGCATTGAAGAGAGCTGCCACCGTAGGTTAGGCAGAGAGTCGCTTTCCTTGTCATAAATCACGCCCGAGTATAATGGCCTGACCCTCATAGAGCGAGGGTGGGTAAAAACCGTCTTGTAGATGTGTTAAATACCCCGTGAGTGTTTAAAGTTGTTAATGACCCGGGCGTTGAACCGAGGTCCTTGTAGATTGATATTATCGCTTGCCAATTCAGATCGTAGTTTTCTTATGTGATAGTGGTCTTATAAGACAAATGAATTAAATAAAATCCCTATTGTAATATTGTATGGAAAAGAAGGAATCCACGAGTTTTGTGAAGATAACTAGGTTTCGGGAGTGATCATAGTTTTTGACTTTGTCAAGTAATCTTTATAACTCTGGAGTACACAAATAGTTTTCCCGATCACCGTAGTGAATTTGCAAAACTTGAGAGAGATAGTAAATATGGAGAACATGTGATATGCCCAAATATTGAAGTGAATAATTAACATGTAATTTTAAATGTAATTATGTACTTGTTTTGATGATAAGAAAAGATAAAAATAATTCTTGGGGTGTACAAAGATATGACACCATTATTATGGGAAAGTATCGAGCCAAAGGAGCTCGTAGTTATTTGGAACTTTAAGATAAGTACTTTATGGAAGTGAAAATAATCGTGAATTGTTCGTTTTAAAGAAAACCATGTGTTTTAATCTAATATTTGTTTTATTTTTATGCTATTCCTTGTTCACTTTGGACAAGTAGAATGATATTGGTCAGTAGTTTATGTGTTTATTTGTTTGTAGCGCCATAATTTTTGATTAATTAAATGTGTTAAAATAGGAGTTGATTTTGTTGTTATTTTTGCAAGTGTATCCTCTATTTAATCCAAAATATGTAAGTCACAGAGTGGGAGAACTTACCGCAGCCCCGAAAAATCCCGAATTGAGCAATGCTGGCATACTGTGATTTGAATATTTCTTGCTGCAAGGGCACACTACACGAAATAAATAAATAAATAAAATTATTATTATTATTAACTTTTACGATCATTGTTTTTCTTCCGTGATGGTTAGGTGTGTGTACTTTTTCGCGTGCTTTATTTGAAAATTTCATCGGTATAGTGGACACTATATGTAATTTGAATGTGAGTATGTAATTTCTTAGCATTCATACTTTTGGTTTTTACTTGGGGTTATTACTTTTTTTAGCTTCTTGAGATGAGCTGAGTTTTAGGTTATAAGGTTGCTCCAAAGAACGTACGACATCACAGATAAGACCCACCATCACCACGATTTAAGTCACGGCCAGATAGACTCCCTCGTTGGCGTGATGCCGGACACAGGGATTCAGTACGATCTAGCGGAGTTTTCCCGAACATCTAAAAATAGCTTTGACAACGGTGGAGATAGAGATGAACGCGATGGCTGTGAAACAGGGGAACGTGTAAAATGCGTGGCCGAGACGGAAGTAAGAAATGACGAAACGAATATGACCGTCGATATCAGTCAGCAGTTAATGGAGGACTAATGTAAAGAGGAAGAGCACCTTGAGATCGCCAGGGCATTGCTGAAAAGTATCCTCACAATCCCCCCCAAAAAAATCTGAAGTTCGAAATTCAGCATTGTTTGAGGAGATTGGAGGAAGCTCTAGATTCAGGAGGAATGTACAGGACATCTTGGAAGAGAACTAGGGAGATTCTGCAAAAGAATTTACCTATTACAGGGGATTTTGAACTGCCCATGCCATCATTAGGGGCAAATATAACTGAAGACAAGGAGGAATTGGTACGGGTTCTACCTAAGAAGAAGAAGACAGAGGGGAAGAAGATTGAAGATATTCCATCTAAGCCTGATTGATTTGATCGCAGAACAACTGAGGTTCGGGTTACTGGCAATTTTAAAACGTCTGAGACGTTCACATAGTATTAAGAATACGCCCAGAAGCTGTACTCATCAAGCTTATGAATGGCAAGACCTTTGCGGATGTTTTGAAGAATATCCGGTGCAAGGCAAAGCTGGAGGACAGTGGGACGGACATACGCTCAATCCGAAAATCTGCAGGTGGAGCAATTCTTCTCGAATTCAATAAAGCAACACAAAACGAGAACAGGGACAATTTCTATAAATCTCTTCGAGTTGCCCTTGTACAGGATGGTGAAGTGAAGGCTTTGATCTCTCGTAGACTACTACACTAGAAATCCGAGACATGGACAGTGTCACCATTGTTGTAGATGTAGAGAAAGCTGTAAGACGAGATCTTGGGAGTTCTATTGGAGAACTGAAAGTCTCAATATTAAACCGGAACAACAGGGCTACCATTATAGATATAGAGGATAAAGAGGCTCGGAAACTCTTGGAGATAGGTAAAATTAAAATAGGATGGTTATACTGCCGAGTACGAAGACGAACCGTAGTGCCTCGATGCTTTCGATGTCTACCTTATGGGCATCATGCACAAAACTGGAAAGGTGCGGACAGAAGTAAGCTTTGCTTTTAAGCGCGGAGAAGCTGGACATAAGGCAGTAGGCTGCAAAGTAAATCCACGATGCATACTTTGTACAGATTTTTAAGATGCGAAACAAAACCATGTTCCTGGCTCAGGCGAGTGCATCGTGTTTCGTGGAGCTCTTGAAAAGGCCAAACATAGTGGAAAATGATGCAGATTCTTCAGGCAAATATGCACAGGAGTCAAACTGCCAATGACCTGTTGACACAGATGACCTATGAGATTGGAGCAGACATCCTTATTTTCAGCGAACAGTATCAGGACAGAGATCACTCAGGAGGAAGCAGCATAAGAGGCTTCACGTACGACGCCACCCTGAAGTAATGCGAGAACGGTTCCGGGGCGGAGTCACACGTCGTAGGAGAAGGGTATGTGGTTATTAGTGGGTAAGAATCCCACACCCTTGGGGAATGCGGCCTCCTGTAAGCGTTTCTGGCAATATTTTTCTCATTCCCTCAAAAAAACAAAAAAACAAAACTTTTTCAACATTATGTCCAACGTATGAACGTAGCACTTCAGATCACCAGAAATGTATACAAGAAGAAGGCATTATCATGGGACACTAAAATTAAACATTACAATTCTGTGGTGAGACCTGAAGCACTCTTTGGAGCTGAAACATTAAAGTTAATGCAGAAAGGTGACATAAACATAATCATGCTCATGCAAAGAAGATTGGTTCGATGCATCCTTGACCCAAGGAAAACAAACAGGCTATAACAGACCACGACCTAAAAAGGAAATATACAACCATGTGGAGAACATAATTCACACCTTGCGCAAACGACGGCATTTAAATAGAATGAATAATGACAGGCAAACAAAACAATGTTTTAATAAAATTCGAAAACTTTAAGTTCAACCAGCGTGGTTTACACAGACATTAAAGGATCTTAAGGAAGCTGACATTGACATTACAGATACATATAATAGGATTTTATTTTGGGACAAAATTCAAAAAGTGATCTTCAGGGAGGAACAAGAAAGACAACGAAAGCAGCCACGGAACATTGAACAGCTCCGAAACAGAGATCAGAGAGGATGAAGCGAATGAGGGCAGAGAAAAGAAGAAAAGACATGTGGCAAGATTTGAAGTACCGTATTGATTTTACGTGCTCTGTAATAGTGCTATTCGATTTAATAATGATAATAATAATAATTATGTCCAACTAAGGAGTGCGATGGAACCTATTTCAAAGATGAATTTGAATTAGCTTTATCCTCTTCCCAACATCTCTTCATTATCTCGCTATGATTTTTCTTCATTTCCGCTGTCCATACTCATTCGGGGATTTGCAGCAAAGTGATGTTTGTTCACTAACGATCTGAATCTAGGCCAGTCCCATAAAATTGTGTCTGTTACGTTGATTTCTTGAAGGTAATTTTCAATTCTATCATCGCGTTATTCTTGGCGTTTAATGAGAAGGCATGGTTAAATATCTTTTTAGTAAGTCTTTCATTGTCCATTGTTATCATTATCTTTTGTTAATCCTAGCAAAATTTGGATTATTTAAAAGAAAATAACTTCGGAGCAGCAAAAGGTACAAGAAGTCCCTTTCATCCCTTTCATCTAATAATTCTTCAATGTGATAGAAATTCCCTCCCGATACGACACGTGTCCAGCTTTGTGCATGAATGGTGCAATGCTCACAATCAGAAGATCCTTAAGGTGTAATGTAGGGGTCAGTTCCAGTAGCCGACATGATGATGGGATGAATCCTAACCTTACCCGATTTCAAAAATTGCATAATTTCTTCACCTAAATCTATATATTTGTTGATCATTAAGGCGTAGATTTTGGATACATTTCCATTGAGGGGAACTGCAATGTGAATCAGATCTTGTTTTTGTTGTTTGGGTCGTCTCTTGACTAATTTAATGCAGATCTCCATGCCTCCCTGTCCTGAAGTAATCGTTTCATCCTACGTCCAGTGGCACAGTTGGTAGCATGGTCAGCTTCTATGCCCAAATCGCGGGTTCAAACGCAGCCGAAGTCATCAGATTTCTAAGAGCGCTAAAATCCCTTAGTATGCCTTCCTTCGGAGGGGAAGTAAAGCCGGCGGTCCCATGCCATACATTTATGGCATGTAAAATAACCTTCCACTAATTGCACCTGTGTGAAGCTAAATTATAGGTTAGATGTGACTAACGCTTTTAGGTTCCAACGTTCGTCACCAGGAGCTGACTGCAGTGGCATCTAGTAACGAAGTTCAGAACTAGTTGTCGTTGACGTTGGCGTTTGGTAGCAAAATTAGAAATTACTTGAAAATTGAATGTCTGCTGTCCTTACTTGAATTGAAAACAGATAACACACACTAATACAGCCATCACAATTAACACTGGTTATCGGAAAGATTCTATACACCCAAAGTACACGGGGCTACATGACCGCGTTGTCGCAGCCCCTAAACTGAGGAACCAACCAACCAACTACATCCGAGGCAATCTGTTTAACATATTCTAACCTTGTCTAATCCTACAGTTCTTGCCTTCGACCCTTACTTCCATAACTAAGTTTCCTAATTCCGGGTGTCTTAGTAATTGTCCTACCAACCTATTTCTTCTCTTCATAGGCAGTCACCAGACACATCTATCCTCACCAACTCGTCATAATACCTCTTCATTTGTAACCCTATCTACCCATCTGATCTTCATCATTCTCCTATAACACCATATTTCAAATTATTCTATTCTCCTCTATTCTGCTGCGCCAGCAGTCCAAGTTTCACTTCCATAGAGCTCCACGCTCCAGACAAAGGCTTCATAATACCTAAATCTATATTTGATACCGACAGAATTCTTTTCTGTAGAATTGCTTTCCTTGCCTGAGCCAAACAACTTTTTATATCCTCTTCTACATCATCATCATCATCATCATCATCATTGCTTTATTTTGAACATTACATTTGAAATACCCTATGTTCAATACAGCACTTCTGGCTTACTTCACTAAGTGTACGAATTCAATTCTCCCTGTGAATAAAAGGCCTGAGTGCGCAATTTGTTAAAGCAAATAGAGAGTTCAATCTGCAACGCTCCACCAATTTGAACAAAATAAAACATTTTACTGTGTCACTCGCTTTATAGTCTGTTTCGAGGGACAAGCATTGTGCCGAGTGAACAATGCCCAACCATTTTACGAGTCAAGAATACTCCAGCAGTAAAACCAGCCCTAGTGATCAACGCAACATGGCAACCGATACCTCTCATTGACCTCAGGCACGGCTAACTACAGGCAAATAGTTACAGCACTTACGTTATATCAATCTGCACTACCACACACACATATCTAAATTTCCATTTGAGACTGTTCTGCCTTTCAGTTCAGTCTATAGTGCGTCTCTACCTTAAAAGACAGTATGGAATTAAATGTAGGATTTGCCTCTCACTCGCACTCCTATGTCATGCAATTACTGTAGCTTCGTCCTCTTCCACCCCGGAGATGTTGCCATTTCCCAATAATTGAAAGTGGCAAATCTAAGAAACTGTTTGCGTGGCCTTGTAGAGAATTTTCCGCTCTTTATGATGATGTGAAAATAAAACCCATAAATAATTAACACATGGCCCAATTTTCACAATTACGACATTTTAGCGCGAATCTATACTTTTTGCAGATATAAAACTTATCACGCCATAGATAATGAACTAATGATCACAACAGATCAAGAATTTATTTTTAGATTACCTAATGTTGGTAGAAGGTACACTATTTCTCAGGGCAGTAATTATTTTCATAATAAGAAAGTTATGATTTTTTTTCTTAAATGTTACTTGAAAAATCTGGGATGGTGTCACAGAAAAGTTATGTAGCGGGAAACATTTTTGCTGTTGACTTTACGTTGGTGAATAAGCGAGAAGAAATGTGTATAAATGTCTGAAATAGTTTTTAAAACAAACCAGAGCTCGATATCAGATAGCATTCATAAGTTATCGCACTTCGCGTACTCTTCCCGCCCAGAGCAGCGAACGTGTGTTTACTCAGGTGACGCGTAGATCCCCGACTGCGTTTGAGGGAGGGTAGGTGAAGTTAAACTATGAAATGAAATGGAGCTTGTGTTCTTTATAAATTGTCCACCTCGTTGCGTAGTGGCTAGCATTCTTGGCTGTCACTGTGCTGTCACCGTGGAGGCCCGGGTTTGAATCCCGGCTGTGCCAAGAAATTTTTATTCAGGTCTGAGGGCTGGATCGGGGTGTACTCAACTTCATGAGACAAAACTGAGAAGAGGCGGGTTCGATTCCTACCTCAGCCATCCTCGAAGTGGTTTCCGTAGTTTGCCTTTTTTCGTCCCGGCAATGGACAAGGGTTCGTTAATGGTGCTGAGTTAACGTTTCTGTGCCAAAAGAACACGGCAGACACCCAGGACGAAATGACAGGTGAAGTGTATGAAAAGTGGTTCGCGGAGCAATTGTTGTCCAATGTTCCCGAAGACAATGTAGGCTATCACAGCAGAGAAATATGTTCTTTGCTTGTCACCTTACCACACCACCATACCACAGTGAACTTACTCCCATCGAAATGGTATGGGCGCAAGTGAAGAACTATATAAAATTGAACAACGTCTCATTCAAGAAACAAGAAATGAAGAATTTCATTTCGGCTGCATACCACCACTTGACCACACAAAATTGGGTAAATTACGTTGATCACAATATACATTATTATTATTATTATTATTATTATATTATAATATTATAATTATATTATTATTATTATTATTATTATTAGGCTATATGTTATATTATAATTTATTATAACGTATGATATTCGAGAAAATATATCATATTCATGAAAAATTGAAAATCATAAATTATTATAATGTGTGGATTAAAATCGCGCTCTGAGCTTCGGTGTATCATATCTAAATATTGTACCGTCGTTCACTTCAAGGCATGAGGTACAGTTATATACAACAAACAAATATTTTCGAAATTTCCCGAGTTTTGCGTAAAAGCACGTCTGTTTACGAGTTATGTTACATCATGTGCCCGGCCTTGCAGAACTTTTTATAATGCAGCATATCTGGCATCAGCGCGCTCCATTTAATGCGTACTGTCTTTTAAGGTAGAGATGCACTATAGTCTGTAAGCCTTTGTTTGCGAACAAGTCGCCTGCATGATCCCCTATTAGCAGTTAGCAATGCGGCCTCCTCTGCTTGCACACCTCCCACTTTGAGGTCGTCAATCACTGAATCTAACCATCACCTTCTAGATCTACCTCTGCTTCTCTTACCCTCTATAGCCAAACCCATTAACCTCTGCGGTAATCTCTCCTCTTCCATTATCTTCACATGACCGGGTGAGTTAGCCGTGGTCGTTACGGCATGGCTGCTGGCAGTCACTCACATCCGGGAGGCGAGGAGGTTCGAATCCCCCCCGCCGGCAATCTTGAAGATGATCTTCTGTGGTTTTCTATCTTCCTTCCAGGCAAATGCCGGGGTTGGTCCCTAACTATAGGCCACAGCCGCTACCTTCCAACTCCTCGCCCTTACATTCAAACTTTCCTCCCCAGACAACATTCCACACGCGACGGTACTTGTAGCTCACCCCATGGGTGTCCGCATAGAAGTAGCTACAAACTGGCGAGCCGAACATGTCCTCGGACACTCCCGGCACTAAAAGCCGTACACTAAAAAAATCTTCACATGACCCCACCATGAGAGTTGGTTTATACGAACAACTTCATCTAGCGTGTTCATTTACCTAATTTAACCTTTATCTCTTCATTACGAGTACCTTCCTGCCATTGCTCCCGTCTATTTGTCCCAGCAATCATTCGTGCTATCCTCATATCAGTTACCTCTAGCTTATGTATCAGATATCCTGAATATACCCAACTTTCACTTCCATACAACAAGGTCGGTCTAAATACCGAGCGATGCAGGGAGAGTTTAGTCGCTACACTAAAATCTTTCTTGCAGAATCGCAACTGAGAACTCACTGCATTGGCTTTTCTTCACCTTGACTCCGTGTACTTGGGTGTGGGAGAGAGAAATTTTGTCAGTTAACCTGTGTTACTGTAATGACTACTTCACTGCGATGTACAGCTTTGGGGCTTGTGTTTTCAGTTGAAGAGCACTGTGCCCCAGTTTGGATGAATAGCCCTCACACTAACCTCATAGATACCCAGCTCAACACCACCATGCGCCTAATCACTGGCACAATAAGGTCTACACCCACACATTGTCTACCTACTCTCAGCCACATCCCTCCACCAGATCTTCGACGTAAAAACGCTCTCCTCAGGGAGTTCAAGAAAATAATGGATAACCCACAACTTCCAATACACTGTGACAATGCTGATGTTCGCCGGAATCGTCTAAGATCTCGAAATTCATCAACAAGGACTGCAATAGACTTGGAGAATACCAACTTCAACTTAACTAAAGAATGGCAGGGAAGACAGGATACTAGGCCTGGATCAACGTTACCACGCATAGGATCATCGCTGCCACCTGGATTTGAGTTTCCTCGGAAAACATGGTCAACTCTCAACAGGATTCGTACGGGTCATGGCAACTGTGCAGACTTCCATTATGAATGGAAAATTATTTCTTCACCGAACTGTGATTGTGGTGACCCTAAGCAGACCATCCAGCATATCATCACCAAGTGTCCAAAAAGAAAGTACAGAGGCAGGGTCACTGATTTCGCTCATGGACAATTTCACCAGAGAAAATTAGAAATAATCTAGATGTAAATATATAGTTTGTAAACTGTGTACATTGTATCTCGAAAGCCATACGCTAAATAAATAAATAACTGTAATGACTGTATTAGTGTGTGTATTTATAATTCAGGTGAAGATTGGGAAGAAGGTGGCGGTGGCCTTAAGTTAGGGACCGTCTAGGAATTTGGCAGTAGTGAAAGTGTGAAACCACAGTAAACCACTTCCAGGATGGCTGAGGTGGAAATAGAACTTACATCCTCTCAGTTTTACCTTAAGTGTCTTAGTATATCCCTTTTCAGCCATTATACTAAAATTACATTTCTTGGCAGAGCCGGGATTCGATCCCGGACCTCCGGGGTGACAGCCAAAATTTTTGCGTCAGTTTTAGATGACACTTCTATTATCTCCAATAAACGACTATTACGATTGTATAATGACATAGTGGACCCCCTACTATAATCCTAACCTCCAGGTACATACGAGGGCGAATCAGAAAGTAAGTTACACTTCCCAGTTAGGCCTATGGCACTTTCTTAAACCACATACACGTAGGCAACATGGTTAAGACAAATTTCAATGTAGGTTCACTTTTCCACCTAGTCCCCAAGAGACTGTAGGCTAAACATTTTTCGGAACTGGCAACCGACTTTTTGATTTCGGATGTGTAGAAATCACCTCCAGTGCTATGTAACCACCTGGATGCAGCTCTTTTCTTCTCCTCTTCCTTTCGGAATCGTTGCCCATCGAGATCCTTTTTCATCTTAGCGAACACTGGACGTTGCGAGCCTGCCTTCGCGATATTCATCCGTAAGATCCGTGCGCCCGGCGTCAAAATGCTTACATCACTTGACAACACCTGGGCGAGAAATTGCACCAGTGATTTCACGATGAATAACCGTGCAAATGAGCCGTTTATCCCATAGAAATCTGATCGTTTCACGCACCTCCAATTTGGAGTGAACATCCAGTTGAGCCATTGAGCCTAGCTCGCTCTACACACACACCACGACGGGATACGACACTACTCTTCCTATCGGTGGAGTCAGCAGTTACTCTCGATTGCTACGCATTGGCCGGCATTGGCCACGGTCACAACACACAGCGTGCTCTCGTGGCGAGCTAGTGTAACTTACTTTTGGATTCGCCATCCTACACTTGTTGCTTCCTTTTCACAAATACATTGTAGATGTCGCTCTTGTCTATTTGTGATATATGAATTCCTTGAACTCGTCACGGAATGATCCGATATCTGAGTTTTATTGTATTTTCTCATAGTGAATACATTTTTTAATCTAAATTTACATGTAGCCCTACATGCAAGCATTACTTCCTTATCACAAATAGTAGATGGCGTGCTTGTCAGTTCCTCAGATAATTATTCCTACAGCTCATCAGAAGTGACCCGATCACGGTGAAACTTTGTATGGTATCCCGGGGCTATGAATTAAACACTGTGTTATTTATTTTTCTAGAATACTTTCTGAGTTAAAGATAACACTTGTATTATGTGTTGTGTTATCTTAAATGCACCCTCATATATGTATCTCTACTTAGTACGAGTATAAAACGAAGTCCCCGATTTGTGTTTGTTACGGGTTAACTCGAGAACCACAGGATGAATTTTGATGCTGTTTCCACCATTCTGTAAATGATATCTCGAGGATTATTTCTGTAGAAAATAATTTATTTATGATCAAAGGAAGCCGAGCAGTAACGATTTCAGTGGAAAAGTCGAAAAAAAAAAACCTGGCGTCCGAGCGCTTTGTAAGCTTACGCTGGGCAAACCGTTAAAAATATCTAAATACTATGTGTGTAAGAATTGTTCAGCATGAAAAGTTCTACAAAAAAGTCCGCGAGAGCATATGTCTATCTTCAATACATCGCCCACTATGAGTGTTTTTACGTTTTAATTTCTTCCAACCATGTCCATTCAAATACTGAGGCGTCAGTTTACGAGCTGTCTAAGGGCGAATCTATCATCCCTGTTACAGCCTAGCATAAGGCGAACCTATTGACCCAGATACAGCCAGCAGCAAACCGTTGAGCCGTGTTGAGTTAAGACTTCTGAGAAGGGTGGTTGTGTTTGGAGTTTCCCTGGAAGTGCAACTCGGGTATTCTTCATTTCGCCTGTGAACTTTTCGTTTCGCAAAATTCACAGTCAAGTTAAGATTGGACGGAAGGGGGATTTGTGTTTCATGAACGTCGCCATTCTTAAATTATGTCTGACAATAATTTGTTACACATGCATCTCCGTGATAATATAACTAATAGTCCAGTCAGTGATTTAACACATCATGCCGAGACGTAAAACGGATATTGGTCGTTGTTCATTGACACTGGAGAAAAAAGCGCTTATCACGTAATGCATTCTCTCGGGCGAAGCCGGGTCGGGTTGCTAGTACTGTATAAGTATTTTATCACCATGCAAGTCAGAAACATAAATGCATTTATTTATTTATTTATTTATTTATTTATTTATTTATTTATTTATTTATTTATTTATTTATTTAACGTATGGCGATTAGTGCCGTGAGTGTTCGAGGACATGTTCGGCTCGACTGAGTCTGTAGCTGCTTCCAGTGGACACCCTTATTAGGGCGAGTTTCAAGTTCCTTTCAATTTCAAGTAGTTCCAACTTTCGCTACCAGATATCAATGATACCTAGTGGTGAACGTTGGAACTTTCATAGAGCGTTCCGACGAAATCTAACCTAACAATTTAGCTTTACACAAGTTTTGTCTGTGAAAGGATCTTTTACATGCCATAAATCTATGACATGGGATCGCCGGCTTTACTTCCCCTCCGAAGGAAGGCATACTGAAGGATTTTTAACGCTCTTAAAAAATCCGACGACTTCGGCCGGGTTTGAACTCACTATCTTGGGCACAGCAGCTCAGCATGCTACCAACTACGCCACCGAAGCTGGAAGAAATATTTAAACGATGGAAGATGTTTGAGATGGAAAGGACCTGTCGAGCATATGAAATAGAGTGGAATATATTACGATTAGTTATTGTTGTTGTTATTGATTCTTTATGGGCTTTGCGACATCGTAGTGATATAGCCCCGTGTGATGGAATTTGTCTGATAGCCTGTGTTATTGTGATGGCTGTATTAGTGTGTGTATTTGCAAATCAGATGAGGATTGCGCAGGAGGTGACCGTGGCCTTTACTTAGGAAGCATCCCAGCATTCGCCTCGAGTAGAAGTGAAAAAACTCGCCTCTTCTCAGTTTTGCCTCACGAAGCTGAACGCACCCCGTTCCAGCGCTCAGACCAGAATTAAATTTCTTGGCAGAGCCGGGAATCGAACCCGGGCCACCGCGGTGGAAGCCAAGAGTGCTAGCCACTACAAAACGAGGCGGACGATGTTGTCAAGTGACCTGGTCAACACAGCTGGTCGGAACTTAATGTATTGATGTACAGTACGTAGGTATGCTGTATGCGCAGCTGAAATGATAGTTGGGGAATCCATGCACGAACAGAGATCTTCCCAGCTAACTCCATATGTACCGTAATTTATTCGACCAATTACATTTTAAGTGGCATATGACATAAAAAGATTATTTTGAAAAGTACTACTCACCGAAGTTCCTCAATGGTAAGAGTACAGCAAGACGTCCAGATTTATCTGAAACAAATTGATTGATTGATTGACTTATTTCCACGGTTACACTTAGAGCTTATGAGGTCCTTTACAGTAGCACCCTACATACAATAAGATTAGGGCTTATAAAAATAAAACGTCTCACTTACATTCACAATATAAATAATAAAAGTCTAACAGCGATAGTAACAAAAATACAGTAATAAAACAATAATAATAATAACAATATTATTATTAATAATAATAATAATGGAAAAAATATATACAAATGAGTGCATACAGACACAATGTCAGCCTGAAAAACAAACACCTGTCTGTTAGGTAGTCAGCCCGAAGGCTGGTTGGATCCTCAAAAAGCACCGCCCTTACGTTATGTGAGTAGATACCCACAAAAACCCAAGGCAGTGCTATATTGAGGCATTCTAGGCAAGAAGAGGAGTGAGGTAGTTTGCCATTGCTTTCCTCACTGAGTCAGAACAGTAGTCCTAACCCTATGTGTAGAACCTTTCACAACATCCACAGGCACTGACTGTGCCCTGAATGTCATTACTAAGCACCACCCATACCTCAGTAGCTTCCATATAATCACAGCCATGAGTGAGACTGAGACATCGGTGAAAAGCCACCTTTTACTCTAGCCTGTGCCAACTGACAAATGCAAATGTACTGTATTCATCAAGAGATGGAAAACAGAAAAGGTATTAACCTAGGTAGGTTGTCAGCTATTGTCCTGATGTTATAATTGAACTTGAAAATAGTGCCGTATTTTAACATAATGCAGTTATCAGATGTAAGAGGTATACTGCTCCAAGAAGCAGGACGAAAGACATATTTTGAGAGCTTCGGTTGACGAACTTATATGAATCGAAGGTGTTGAAGAGGCGTGATGTGGTGCAAACAAAAGATTTATTGAACTTCTTAGTTCGGTGTAGGCCATATAGGAATCTTGAGTGTTAATTTTGTGTATCTATTTTCTCGATTATGAACAGAATGCATTGGTGTAAAGGTATTGTAGAGATATAATGGGGTCTCGGTATGTTATATTTTATGTGTCAGAATGGCCACTGATGCCTGCGCTCGTGCAGTTCAGCCATGTCAGCTGCACGTATTAAGGTGTGATATGTTCATCTCGCCTTACATCCAGAATGTACCGAACACATGCATTCTGGACTCTTTGTAATTTGATGTTCTGTGTTTCTGATGGATCATTATATACAGCAGAATCATAGTCAATTATTGGAAAAATGAGAGATTGGACGAATAGCTTACGTATGTTAGGAGGGGTGTAAGAAATAGTTATTTCCAGGAGATGCAGAGTTGATACAACCTCCCTTACCACATTAGACGTATGCTCTGCCCACGATAGTGTTCTCTCAAATATCACTCCTAGATTATTGACCGTGTTGCTATATTTAATATTATTATTGAACCCATGTGCCATCAGGTCCATGGATGGTCGAATCCATGCATTTGAGGAAGAAATCAAAGAAACGTACAGTTTCTAATGTAACTTTAAGAAAGATCAAGCTAGGAGGCCAGTATAAGGTTGTGCAACTAACGTGGACCAGGTGTTCGAGAGGATGATATCATCCCTCTTGACATTCTGAAGGGAGCGAGTCACGAGTATTAATAACCGAGTGGAACTTTCCAACGATTAGACAAGGAGACCTGAATCGGAATTCGAGCTGACGTTGCTGGAAATTGACAACACCGCTTATGCGCCAGGAGAGGAATAATTAAATTTAACCCATTTACAGGTATAATAATGAGTAAACAAATACAGTACAGTGAATCATTTTGAATGAGAGATTTTTCAGTAAAGAGAAACCATTTAATAATTGCGCAGGAAAAAACTGCCAACGCAAGACGACGTCATTGGGGAAGTACCAAGGCCTGTGTGGAGGGGAGAGAGCAAAAGAAATGCAACACCCACACATCTGAGGACGAGAAATTAATTAATATCTCCGAATTGCACGATCGATTCTTAGGTGCAATAAGATTATTTGACATTGAGAAGACGAGCTTTCGGAAGGTATAATTTTTATATTTGTGGCACCATTATTTTAGAAGTTGACCACAGAAAAGGCTAGAGTCTTATTTTTTTGTAGTAAAATAGTATAAAGCTTCGGGCTTCACCAAGCCAATCATGCAGTCTCGAACAGCCCGTGAGGGGTATAATCACGCATCACGCAGTACAAGTCCGTCCAGGGGGACGTAACGCGGGATCATCAGCACATGCAGTTATTCTGACAACCCGTGAGGGTGTTACTACGCACGCAGTTCCGACAGCCCGTGAGGGGCGTAAGACTACATCACAGCATATCAGTATTCAGACAGCCGTTTGGGGCGTAACTCTGCGTCACATCGAGGAAAGTTACCAGTACTCCTTGAGGGGAGAAATACTGTGTTACACCGCAGAAGTAATATCCGATAGCCATAGGCGTCGCAGTATTAAAGACTTGCTTGCCTCCATAAGGAGTGGTCAAGAAGAAAATTTAAAGTATCGCCGTATTGAAAGAGTAGGAAAATCCTAGTTACAGGATTTAGGCCCGACTGTATACAAGTTATAGTGAAAGTTCGTAAGATATAGTCAGAGCAGGCCGCGAACGTCGGACTTAAAGGCGATAGGTCGTTTAATAAACGAACGAATAGATCATAACGTACGGAAGTACCGTACCAGAGAGATAAACTGGTATTTAAATTAAAGAACCCACAAAGGGAAGAACAGAATAAGGTTCGGAACGTACATCAGAAACGTAGGAGTGTTAGAACCGATTAAATAAAGAAGATCGGAGACTATAAACATTATCTCCAGAAAGTAGGCGAACTATTCTAAAAGTACTAGACTTGAGAAGTACTAGCTGCTATAAACTAAATCTATAGGTCATTGAGGAGACCTCGATCCGAATAGACTTTCGCAAGGATCGATAAACAGATCTACAAAGAAGCCGTTCAAGCTAGATAAATAGCCGGTCATCCAGGATAGGAGTAGAAGAATTTGGGTTCCAGGGAACAATAGATGTTTCAAGACTTTCATATTCTGCAGGATAGGAAGCCGACATCGAATAAATTTCACCCTTGGAAACGGGAAATTAAGAAGGTCACGTGTGATAGGCTCAGAAATACGGCCTAGTGATCAAGAATTGTGAAGTGTAAAAATTATCAAGATTGTGTGTTAAATTATTTTTTTTAGTGTTTATTATGTGTTCAAAAGGGACACATCAGTGTATAAAAATGTCGTCAATGTTAAGTGTTTTAAATATATGTCAAAAAGTGTTTATACATAAGATGAATTCCTTTAATATGGAGTAAAAAGTTCAAAGTGGGCCCAAAATGAAGCACCGCACAAGAATAAAGATCATGGGACGATCTTAATAACATGTGAGTACTGAATTTCATTCTATTTTGGTGTCAGAAATTGGTTGTGTACAAATCCACCGGAGTTTTTGAGTAAAAGGGATGTGTTTTAAGAAATAAATACTGAATAAGCAAGAACGCGGTCTGAACAATAATAGAAATTTAAGAAGTATAAATGATTATGTAAAGAATAAATCCCGTAGAGGAAATAAGTGAATAAAATGTTAATGTATTTAACAAATGTAATAAGAGTAAGCGAAATATCAGTAATTATCATGAAAGATATTCAAATAAAGTAAAGTTGAAATATGAAAGAAATAGCTTTTGAGCTTGTGTAAAGAATAAAGGTAATAATAATAATTAAATATGGAAATATTAAATAAAGATCAAATAAATTGATGTGAACATAAGAGCGTTAAAGCCTTAATGTATGTGTAAGTTATGATGTTCAATGGAATATTTTAAAAAGGGAGCGATTTATCGGCAACGGAAAAGATTGATATAAGAATTAAAATAATATGAATCGCTACTAATGAGATTTATCAGTTCTTGGGAAGACAATTCGGCTTAAAATAACGCATAGCGCAAAAGAGCGCCAATAATATTAAAATGTCACGCTAGGAACGCGTAGTGGTTAAAAATACTTGGAAAATTACTTATGGAGGGTAGTTGATTGCAGTGAATTGATAATTGTATAAGTCCTCTATTTGTGACGTAGTATCACGAGGCATTGTGTATGTATTTGAAAGGGAGCTAATATATGGTATTGTTGAGCGTATGTCATATGGGCCACGGCCGACTTTAAATCGCATTTTGTATAAGTCCTCTGTAAGGGAATGGTTCCCGAGGCACGTGAAGAGATTCGAATGCAGAATCTTCTTATGATAAAAGCCCCTTATTCTTCGTCGTTGAATGTGTATTAATCTTCCCAATCAATGAGGACCCTCTCATAATTAATAAATGCCAAGGTTACGAAAGTGGTCTTTGAACCAAAGAATAGTAGTTTGAATGAGTACGGTACAGTAAAGCCCGGTCTCTCCCCAGAACTGAATATAATGTGAAGGTCTGTTTTGAAAGCCTTGGAAATAAGCTATTAACGTGGGTTAGACAGGGAGTCGCCGTCACCCCCCCGTGTCATAAATCGCGCCCGAGTATAAGGGTCTAGCTTTCTTAGAGTGAGAGTGGCCAGAAACCGTCTCGTAAGATGTTATAAAGAGAAATGAATACACCAGGAGTGTTTAAAGTTGTTAACGACCCGGGCGTTGAACCGAGGTCCTTGTAGATTGATATTTTCGTTTGCCTGTTCAGATCGTAGTTTCTTATATGATAATGGTCTTATAAAATATAAGAGATAAATAACAATCCCTATTGTAATGATGTAAGGACGTAGGATTCCACGAGTTAATTGAAGACAACTTAGTTTCGGGAGTAACTATAGTTTTTTGACTGTGTCAAGTATCTTCACGCTCTGGAGTACACAATTGATTTCCTGATTACCTTAATATATTTGTGAAATAAAGAGAGATGATAACAACTGAATGTGTGGACATGCCCAAAATATTGAGTTAGATAATTAACATAAATTTTAAATGTAATTATACATTTGTTTTTTTTTTGAGAATTAAGAAAATATAGAGGATAGTGTTTGAGGTGTACAATGAATGACACCAATTTTATGTAAAGCATGGAGCCAAAAGAGCTCGGAGTTATATAAAACTTACAGTAATGCTTTATGGAAGTAAGACTAAGTAGGAATTGTTGGTTTATGTGGAAACCATATGTTTAAATACAATGTTTGTTTTAATATATTTGTGATTCCTTGTTCATTTGGAACAAGTAGATGATTATGGGTCAGTAATTAAATTGTTAAAGTGTTTGTAGCGCCATTAATTTTATGAATTAAATGTGTTAAAATAGGAGTTGATTTTGTTGTTATTTTTGCAAGTGCATCCTCTAATTAATCCAAAATATGTGAGTCACAGAGTGGGGGAACTTACCGCTGCCCCGAAAATTCCGAATTGAGCTACGCTGGTATACTGTGATTGGCGTATTTCTGGCTACAAGGGTACATTATATAGTGCATTGATGGGTGGTAGAGAATTAAAATCTACTGAATTTAGAAGTTCTGGTCATCCAATGGATATAAGTTGTGTCTTATATATGTTCAAGTTTAGATTATGATTTAGGGCTCATTCTCAAAGCCTGCCAATATCTTCATTAAACAAATTTATACGATCGCATGCAGTGTTATGCGTGAGGTAAAAATAGGGTTGGAGGTCATCAGCGTATATATTTCGGAATTCATTAGAAACGTCGTTTACGTAAATCGAGAAGCATAGAGGACCTACGACAGATCCCTGAGGTACTCTACTGTCTACCGATTTCCAGTCTGAGGAGGAGCCATCCGCGAGGACAACTCTCTGTATACGCCTGTGAAGGTAGGATTTGAACCATGAAAGCGCACTCCGAGAGAAGCCAAAAGATTTCAGCTTGGCAAGAAGTATAATGTGATTTACACAGTCAAAAGCCTTACTGAAATCTAAAAGACATAAGATTGTAAGCTGACGCTTGTCCATAGCTGAGCGTATATCATCACTGAGCTTTACCAATGAAGTAGTGGTACTATGCCCCTTTTTAAACCCAGATTGGCGAGGATTCAAGATATTAAATTTATTTAGGTAGGCACATTCTTGTTCATGAACTATTTACTCAAGCAGTTTGCTAATGGCACAAAGTATATTTATCGGCCTAAAGTCACTACACCTAGTGGGGTTTTATTTTTTGGCACTGGACGAATGTTAACACACTTCCAAAGATACGGATATACTCAACTTTGTAGGAGAAATTGAATATATGGATAACTAGGGGGAAGAAATACCTCCAGACAGTTAGAGAAAATAGAAATTGGGATGATATCAGGGTCTCTTGCTTTTGTACGAATTGATTTGATGGCTTTTACAATCGGGTGTGGGTAAACATACCTAAAGAAAAACTAATCATGGGCAGGGGAGGGATGGATGTGCAGTTCATGACGGTCTCTGATACTCTTAATGAATCACCAATTGACGTAAAATTTGAGTAATGTTCATTTAATTATGATGCAGAGACAGGCATCTCAACATCAGTGATTGAACTGGCCCACCTCCCAATGATTTTTCAGCACGCCATCTGACGGAGGTGGTTTTGCAGTCACTGAAGAGGTTGTAGGCCTACATATATTCCACTTTTGTGTTCCGGATTGTTTGTTTTGTCTTACTACGCAGAATTATGTACTCTTCATAGTCATCGGTAAGTTAAGATTTAATAAATGTTCTACGTGCTTTATCACGTTTCCTTAAAAGCGTTTTCATTTCGTTACTGATCCATGGAGCAAAGCTATGTTTTATATCCACTTTCTTTTGCGGTGCATGCTTATCATAGAGTTTATTTATACAATCATTAAATAGAGTCTCTTTTTCATCTATGTCAGTGGATTGGTAGAAATTCTGGCGTAGTTCTGCGTCGTTTTAAAATCATTTAAATTGAATTTGCTGAAGTCACGTACAAAGATTTATTTTGGTCAAAGTTTCGGGGTAGATAGATAAAACACTGCATACAGAAGATAATGGGCTAAGAATCCAGCAGCTGGTTCTTGTCCGTAGTCAACAACGAGGTCATTATGGTTTGAAGAAATAATATCGAGAGAGCAGTCACAATTAGCTGTGTGAAATGTAGTATCGAATGGTAAGCATTTAACATTACAGGAACAGGGCACATCAGATAGCTGTTCAGTTTAGAATGCGCCACTACCAAAACGGGCATTAACATCCCCAACAATAAAAACATATTTATAATCAAAAATGTACTTATACATGTCATTCAGAAAAATATCTAGGTAGCCAGCTTTCAGTGAACGGTACACACAAGCAAAGAGAATTTTAGTTTCGGTGAGAGAAATGTCAAGTATGATGTATTCAGTCCACTTATTATAATCACCAGGAGACTGACTTAGCACGCTATATTTTGTGTTAACCCTAAGGTAAACTGCAACACCACTTCCACCTACGGCTAATCTGTTATTTCTAATGACTTTATAGCCAGTGAGAGAGACAGCAGCATCTGGATTTAAGGGCTGCGTTGTGATACGGCACGGCAAGTAACCCCTCGACTAATATATAATGTGTAAAACTCTCACATGCATGCATACTTACGTACATACATACATACATACATACATACATACATACATACATACATTAGCGTTGAACTTTGAGATGATAACAATATTTATCGTTTTAAGGTGCCTAACATCAAGGTTATCGGCCCCTAATTAAATGAAATGTTATGAAATAAGATGAAAACAGTCCACTGCCAGAGATGAAAACGAACATGGTTTTAATAAAACAGACTGTCCGTCCCAACAATTATACCATACTTGGATAAAAAGAATGTTAAAACGAGGATGATAAAAAACAATGAAACAATTAAGGCATAATGAACAATAGAAATAAATATGATCACAAAAAAGAAACAACATAAAACAGACTGAAACTGAACAAAAATTCGTAAACTACTTTCAAAACTTAAAATAGTAGCCAATGACGAGGTTAGCTGACGGTCCGTCATCACGTACAGCAGAACAAGGGAGAGGATGTTAGGCAGTTTGAGTGTTCTTCGCAGATCGCCACGGTGAGTTGGGCGCTGCAAGTACACACAGGGTGGTCTTCTCCCTTGAGCAGATGGGTGTGCATAGCAATCCCACGGTTGATCTGGAGTCGATAGAGCAACACAACTTCCTTCCTACTAGATCGGAAGGAATATTTCCACACCTTCGTTGTATCCCGTGATGGCTCTCAGTTTGTTGGGCAGAGGCAGTGGCGTAGGTACGAGGGGTGATTAGGGGAAACCCACCCCCCGTCATGGAGCCAAATAATTTTAAGAAAACGTAATTTGATGAAATTTTTATTATAAGCCAATTTTCAGATTTCAGTCGAACGATTGGATTATGCACGCTTATAATTTGAAAACATTTACCTTTACTTGTGGAAAATATTTAGTGTTATGCCAAACAAAACTGTTCATTTCCGAGCTTTTGCACATTGAGAGGTGCAAATGAAACTTATCAAATGCTATCGTGAAGGTTTGCTTTCATTGTCTTAATTTTCACCCCGTACAAATCAAAGAGCAAATACAAACACATGAAAAAAAAAAGAAAGCCAAAAGCAAAATTCAAAAACAAAAGCAAAATCAGAAAACAAACACAAAATCAAAAACAAAAAACAAAAAATAGGAAAATTCTAAAACAAAAGCAAAAGCAAAAAACAAACACAAATTCAAAAACAAAACAAAAATAGGAAAATTCAAAACCAAAAGCAAAAGCAAAAAACAAACACAAAATCAAAAACAAAATACAAAACTAAGGAAAATCAAAAACAAAAGCAAAACAAAAAACAAAATCAAAAACAATAAAATAAGTAAATTTAAAAACAAAAGCAGGAGCAAAAAACAAACTCAAAACCAAAAAAAAAAAAAAAAATAGGAAAATAAAAAGCAAAAGCAAAAAACAAACTCAAAACTATAAACCAAAAATCACAAAGCGAAAATAAGAAAGTAGAAAACAACAAACACAAAATCAAAACCGCAATTAGTTCAGATTTGACTGCGCTCATCCCCCGCCCTCCTGAGGCAAATCCTAGTTACGCCACTGGGCAGAGGGGTGGGAACTTTAAGATGATTTTACTA
The DNA here is from genome assembly GCA_946902985.2 of Meconema thalassinum. Lineage (NCBI taxonomy): Eukaryota > Metazoa > Arthropoda > Insecta > Orthoptera > Tettigoniidae > Meconema > Meconema thalassinum. The sequence goes on from OX336391.1 coordinate 226,219,236, forward strand.
ACGAATATAAGACAAGATTTACCACACCTTACCAAAAATGAACAGAATGCGATTTATACCACCTAGCCTATTACTAATAACAACATACTTGAGTGAGTGATCATGTTCCAGCCCAATAAATTCAGCTAAGTGATGCTTATCGCTCAAACTGCCTTAGTCTGATTGCACTACGCCACGCTGTGCTGTCAACGAGCAGCCCTCAACCACTACTTAAAATAAAATCTATTACCCTCATTGCAGCCAGTCCCCTTGAAAGCAGACGCCATCGAACACTGGAATGGTATCTGTTACAGAGCATCATCGTAGAGCTAAAATACTCGTGGAAGTTGAGCGGTGTACCCCACTGCGTAGCCGTGCGCGTTAAATTGCTCACCTTGACCAATACGGGGGGCTGTAATAAGTCCATAGATTAGCGTTGACAGTGACTATAGTGAGTGTGGTTTTCCCTCGGGTATTTCTACACTCCATCCAGGCAAATGGCGGGTTATTACTATATTTCAAGTCCCAGGGCACTCGACCCTAATAATTACAGCTGTATACACTACAACATCCAACACAGAAACCCATGTTATCAGAAAAATGCAACACACATCCATACATAGGAGCTGATGTCCAAAGCCTCTAATACGAATTAACAACAACAAGCTGAACGGCTGGTCACTACCTTACGGACGACATGTCAGTCATCCTGTGTTAAAACTAATCCTCGGACAGATTACAAATACTTGGATTGTGTTAGAAAGCATTTCTTTTCACTCGTGGAACATTTATAGCGATGCTCTAAAGTTATACTTATTGAATGAGCAAAATGGTCAACTGTTCAGTTAGCCAGAGAGATGGGTGTAGCACTATCTTTCCTCATCCCTTTCCAAACATACACCACTTGTTAGTGAATATCCGAGTGTGTCATTTTGGAAAGTGAATAATGTTGTGTTTACTTGTATTCGTGTCTTAAGTAAACTTTAGTTAGGAACTATAGATTATTAATAATCATACACTGTCGGGGAATAGAAAGGGTCAGATGATTTCGCGAAGACTAGATTTTATAATTTACTATCAATCGGTCCAGCCGTTTAGAAGTTATTAGACACACACACAGACAGACACACGGACAAAAGGTGATCTCATAAGCCTATTTTTTTTTCATAAAATGAAAACAGGCTAAAAATGCTACTTTTTAACACCTCCCCTCCCCTCCTCCCCTCTCCCCCCAATGTAATTTTGACTCAGCTCATCCCACTCCAGAAACAAACCCTAGTTACGCCACTGAACATCAATGTAGTATTATGATGCATTTTCTGAACATCTAGCCTATGCGTCTTTTCCTTGTTGCATTTCTGAATCTCTGATATTAAATAATCGTGTTGTTAAGTGCCCACAATGCAGGCAAATTGTAATACACCAATCCAATACATTTGCCATCGAGTTATCTGTATTTGTGGGTGTATGTGAAGCACTCCAGTGATTTCAATGATTATATTCAGCCTAGGTCAATTTGCTGCAGGGAATTAACGGTGTTAACTGCGATTCCAGTGAAGTGAAATACTCTGCATTTACGGTTGCAGTAGTGTGAAATGAAAACACGAGCTTAAAGGTCATTGATAGGGCTATTAATTAAACCAGGAATGATGAAAGCAGGCAACCGTTGTCACAGGTACTGTATATTTTACGTCATGTAGCTTAACTAGTTAGGTCGGTTTACCCAGTGCCGTATAGCCTGCTGTTCCTTTTATTTTTAGAATCAACTTAAGTTATTTGTTTATTTATTATTTAATTAGCAGTAGTACCCGGCTTCGCCCGGTGGAATGATGATAATATCTCAAAGTATCCTTAGAAATATTATGGACTTAAAATCTAGGTCATTTGCCCCCAAAGACAATGAGGGCGAAATATCAAGGTCATTTGCCCTTTTGATAAGGATGATAATGAAACCTACTGTTGAATTGACACGTCAAACTTACAAACTACCGTAATAGAAATACATATTCCAAAATTCACAGGCGAGGAAGAGTTATTGTGTGTGGTGATCAATGGTGTAATGGGCGTAACATCTAGGCCATTTGCCCTTATGATGAGGATGATAAGGGAAACTACTACCTGTATTGAATTGACACTTCAACTTATAATGTACACAATGTACTGTAATAAAAATAAATATTTTAACAAGATGTTCAGTAAAGAACATATAGCCTACTTTCTCCTAAATGCATGGGTATTGTTATAACTCTTTGTCCTTTTCAAGGAGTATAATTGAATGTTGGTTGTAGTAGCTTGTTGAAATACAACGTGCTATAGGGATATTAAACATGAATATGAGGTGCCCTTTGCTAGTGCTACCTCTGTAAAAAAAATCATTCAATTCGGTTTCACCGTGTTTGAATTGATCTGGGGAATGGATTTGCACACATACATGGCCGCTATTTGCAAACTATTGGGCTGATGACCTTGTAGTCAGTCATAAGATGCTTTCCACAAAAAGGCATGTTGTTGCAAAATACGGTAGAGATCAAATTATTAGGATGGTCGAAATTTGATTTAAGCTTTTAACATTTGGGTGGCCGTCATTCCGTTTCCGTCAAGATGGCGGCGATATAAAACATGAAACTGAGGTGCCTTTTGCTAGTGCTACCTCTGTACCAAATTTCGTTCAATTCAGTTTCACCGTGTTTGAATTGATAGGGGGAATCGATTTGCACACATACTTGGCCACCATCTGCAAACTATTGGGCTGATGATCTAGCAGTTTGGTCAGAATATGCTTCCCACATAAAGATTTGTTGTTGCAAAATTTGGTAGAGACTAGATTATTAGGTTGATCGTAATTACATTTTAGCCTTTAACATTTGGGTGGCCGCGATTAAGTTTCCGTCAAGATGGCGGTGATATAAAACATGACACTGAGGTGGCCTTTTCTAGTGCTACCTCTGTACCAAATTTCGTTCCATTCGGTTTCACCGTGTTCGAATTAATAGGGGCAATCGATTTTCACACAAAGATGGCCGCCATCCGCAAACTATTAGGCTAATGACCTATTAGTTTGGTCAAAGGATGCTCCCTGCATAATGGTATGTTGATGCAAAATTTGGTAGAGATCGGATGATTAGGTTAGTCGTAATTTGATTTAAGCTTTGAACATTTGGGTGGCCACCATTACGTTTCCGTCAAGATGGCGGCGATATAAAACATGACACTGAGGTGCCCTTTGCTAGTGCTACCTCTGTACCAAATTTCATTCCATTCGGTTTCACCGTGTTCGAATTAATAGGGGTAATCGATTTTGACACAAAGATGGCCGCCATCCGCAAACTATTAGGCTAATTACCTATTATATTTGTCAAAGGATGCTTCCTCCATAAAGGTATGTTGTTGCAAAATTTGGTAGAGATCGGATGATTATGTTAGTCGTAATTTGATTTAAGCTCTGAACATTTGTGCGGCCGCCATTACGTTTCCGTCAAGATGGCGGTGATATAAAACAAGACACTGAGGTGCTCTTTGCTAGAGCTACCTCTGTACCAAATTTCATTCCATTCGGTTTCACCGTGTTCGAATTAATAGGAGTAATCGATTTTGACACAAAGATGGCCGCCATCCGCAAACTATTAGGCTAATGACCTATTAGATTTGTCAAAGGATGCTCCCTTCAAAAAGGTATGTTGTTGCAAAATTTGGTAGAGATCGGATGATTAGGTTAGTCGTAATTTGATTTAAGCTTTGAACATTTGGGTGGCCGCCATTACGTTTCCGTCAAGATGGCGGCGATATTAAACATGACACTGAGGTGCCCTTTGCTAGTGCTACCTTTGTACCAAATTTGGTTCAATTTGCGCTCACCGTGTTCGAATTGATAGGGGGGGGGGCACAGACATTCAGAGTACACACACTCACACACACACACACACACACACACAGACTCACACACACACATACACACACACAGACAGACACACTTTTTCGCCCTGTAGTGATCTCATAAGTCTACTTTCATTTTTTGCAAAAATCGAAAGTAGGCTAAAAATCACAGTCGAGAAAGACTTTATGCGGCGGTGATTAGTGGTATGATGCGCGTAACATCTAGGTCATTTGCACTTAAGATGATAATAATAAGGGAATGAAAAAATGACTACTAAACGAATATGTTGTAATTTTAAAACTGAAATTGGTATTTCAGATGTCTAGCTTCGATATCTTCCAAAGTCTCAACCTTATTTTCTGTCTTAGGCCTGTACTCGATGCGTCTAGTGAAATAGCTTATGGCGTACTGCTCGGCAAAGAATATGGGTCCAAGCTGCTCGAACCGGAGATGATCGCAGATGATGACACACGTTCGGAGTTCCCCGCTGTATTTAGATTGGCCGGGGAATCACTCACTCATTCGCAACACCACAGTGGCTTGAGCAACGGGCCTGTGCTGGCATCAGTTTAGACAGCAGATAACACGGCGGGCTCTGGAAAGTCCTATCATGTCAGCTCGCAATGAATCAGCAAGCTATTCTCACAACTGCCCCCCCCCAGGGTCTCACAACTTGTGGGACGTGGGGTGGCGACCACTGGACCCCAGTTGAGTCTGGCATCGCTTCTACTTCCTGGTGCCGGGCTCCTTTCAGTTCTCTTTCCAGTCGGCCTCCCTTCGTCAACTCTTGTTCTCTTCCGACCCCGACTGTATTAGGGTATCCGAAGGCTAGGGAGTCTTTCAATTTCCCACCTTAATTGGCCGTTGTCTCATCTTTCCTGGTGCCCTCATTCTTCGAGGGGTCTGCTTTCTTTTCCTTTTCATAATATCTCCTGTCTTCTGCTCAAGGCCCTCAAAGAGGCAGGGTGTGTGTAGCCCCACCACTTCTGGTACACACTCAAGGGCTCATTGCTGGTGAGTTAGGAAGTTTGCAACCCCGAGGGATTCCTGAGCTAAATGCAGGGAATGGAGTGGTATGTCAGAAATTTCAAGTGGACAGTGTTACTCATCAGGTTCCAAAGGGTAAGTATGTAAAATTTAGTTCAGATCGGTGTAACCGTGTAGATTTGAGCCAAAGGGCCTAAATGCAGGGAATAGATTGGTCTGTCCGAAATTTCATGTCGACAGTGCTACTCGTCGGGTTCCAAAGGGTAATTATAAACAATTTGGTTCAGATCAGTGAAACGGTGTAGATTTGTCACTAAAGGCCTAAATGCAGGGAAAGGGGTGGTCTGTCTGAAATTTAAAGTGGACAGTGATACTCGTTGGGTTCCAAAGAGTAAGTATACACATTTTGGTCCAGATTGGTGAAACGAAGTAGATTTGTGCCAAAGGGTCTAAATACAGGGAATAGAGACAGTGTTAATCGTCGTATTCCAAAGGATAAGTAACTTACATAAAGATTGGTTGAGATGGGTGAAAGTATGTTGATTTTTGTCAAAGAGCTTAAATGCAGTAAATGGAATTGTATATCCGAAATTTCATTTAGGCATTGTTATACGTCAGGTTCCAAAAGGTAAGTATGTAAAATTTGGTTCAGATCGGTGAAACAGGGTAGATTTTTGCCAAAGGGCCTAAATGTAGGGAATGGAGTGGTCTGTTCTAAGTTTTAAGTGGACAGTGTTACACGTCGTGTTCCAAAGGGTAATTATTTGAGATCGGTGAAACGGTGTAGTTTTGTGCCAAAGGGCCAGAAAGCAGGGAATAGTGTGGTCTGTCCGAAATTTAAAGTAAACAGTGATACTTGTCGGGTTCCAAAGGGTAAGTATGTAAAATTTGGGTCAGATCGGTGAAACAGTGTAGATTTGTGCCAAACGGCCTAAATGCAGGGGTTGGAGTTTCCTCTCCGCAATTTTAAGCAGACAGTATTACTCGCAGGATACCAAAGGGTAAGTATCTGAATGTTAGTTCTGATCGGTGAAACGGTGAGGATTTGTGCCAAAGGACCTAAATGCCGGGAATGGGGTGGTCTGTCCGAAATTGTAAATGGACATTGTTACTGGCAGGGTCCCAAAGGGTAAGTAGCCTATACAAATTTTGATTCAGATCGGTGAAACGGTGTAGATTTGTGAAAAAGAGCCTAAATGCTCTGGCATGGGGTGGTCTGTCCGAAATTTCAAGTGGACAGGGTTACCCGCAGAGTTCCAAAGGGAAAGTACACAAATTTTGGTTCAGATCGCTGAAACGGTGTAGATTTGTGTCAAAGGGCCTAAATGTAGGGAGTGGGGTGGTCTGCCCGAAATTTTAAGTGGACAGTGTTACTCGCAAGGTTCCAAAGGGTAAGTATACAAATTTTGGTTCAGAAGGGTGAAACGGTGTAGATTTGTGCAAAAGGGCCTAAATGCAGGGAATTGGGTGGACTGTCCGAAATTTCAAGTGGACAGGGTTACCCGCAGGGTTCCAAAGGGTAAGTATACACATTTTGGTTCAGATTGGTGAAACGGTGTAGATTTGTGCCAAAGGGCCTAAATGCAGGGGATGGAGTTGCCTCTCCGCAATTTCAAGCAGACAGTGTTAGTCGCAGTGCTCCAAAGGATAAATATACAAATTTTGGTTGAGATCGGTGAAACAGTGTAGATTTGGACCAAAGGGCCTAAATGCAGCTGGGGTGGTCAGTCCGAAATTTCAAGTGGACAGGGTTACCCGCAGTGTTCCAAAGGGTAAGTATACAAATTTTGGTTCAGATCGGTGAAACGGTGTGGATTTGTGCAAAAGGGCCTAAATGCAGGGAAATGGGGTGGTCTGTCCGAAATTTAAAGTTGACAGGGTTACCCGCAGGGTTCCAAAGGGTAAGTATACAAATTTTGGTTCAGATCAGTGAAGCGGTGTAGATTTGTATACATAACAGACAAACAGACAAACTTTGCGCTTTATATATATAGACTAGCAGTAGTACCTGGCTTCGCCCGGTGGAATGATGATAATATTTCAGTCTCCTTAACACTCAACTTCATAAATTATACTTATTTGTGTATTCATTTCTTACATTATCAATCCCAGACTTAAGTCACTATGGGAAGGCTCTGTAAAATAATGATCATTCTCGTGATATTTGTCTTCAGTCCGAGTCGAGATATGTCGTTATCGGTCCCAGAATTCGTGACATCTCAGTCGTAGAAGACTTTATGTGGTGGTGATTAGAAATATAATGGACTTAAAATCAAGGTCATTTGCCCCCAATGACGTTGAGGGCGTAACATCTAGGTTATTTGCCCTACTGATCAGGATGATATTGAAAATTACTACATAACTGACATATGAAACTTAGAAAATAATATAAAAAGTTATTTTTAGGACTCACATTTCGGGAAAGACTTGATTATTTTTTGCCAAATAGCTCCCACTTAGATCGCTATCTGGTTAAAAGTTTCGTCTTGTTAATGTTTAAACTGTACGATAAATGTCTGAAGCAATTCCTCCAAGAGAAGCTTCCAGATTTCGCAGTCGATATATCGTTAACGTTCCTGAGCATCCAGTTGTCTTTTCTTCTGACGCAAAACATCTTCTAGATGAACATAGAAGCGACTACTGGCACATGTAACTTATCAACGAATGGAAAAAATTGGTACTTTAAAGGAATGAGAGGAATAAAATAGAAAAGATAGGTACGATATACCATAACACTCGCTGTGAATTTTCTACGTGACCGGCTTACATGTTTGGTACAGGTTCTCAAGAAGAGGAAAGAAGTCATTTGGAAGCATGAATTGTACTTCCTAATGTTTTTCAGGAAGTGTTTAGATTCTTGAGTCGTTCCTGACGTGTACGAAAGAAGTGGTTCTGGAGGTGGATTTAAAGCGGCTAGCTTAATTTTCCCGTTAGAGCAACATATTCCAGGCGACTCCGATCTGAATTTTTTGGCTAGACAGTGATGGCATACACCATCCATTTTTCCAATTGTTACTTTGGGGTGTATTCCATAATTGTAAGTGTGATCGTACTGAAATGCCTCTAATTTCAAATCAGGCTGCCTAAATGTTTGCCTAGATTGAAAAAGTCGCGTACGTTCGATTTCAAGCCGGTCTTGACGCTGCTGAGGAGTTTCAGCAGCCCTGAGCTCAGCGTGCCTTCTTTCGTCTTGTTCAATTCGGTCTTGACGCTGCTAAGGTGTTTCAGCAGCCCTGAATTCAGCATGCCTTCTTTCATCCTGTTCACGCCGATATTGACGCTGCTCAGATGGTTCAGCAGCCCTAGTCTGAGACTGCCTTATTTGCTGATCTTCAAGCCGGTCTTGACGCTGCTGAGGAGTTTCAGCAGCCCTGAGCTCAGCGTGCCTTTTTTCGTCCTGTTCAAGCCGATATTGACGCTGCTCAGGTGTTTCAGCAGTCCTTAATAATCTAACTTTCTTGGTTTGTTGGCTGATTTTCCGAATAGATTGTCGCTTTTTAGGAGGCATTTTGAAATAGTTAAACGAAAAATTCGCACTGGAAAGCCGTTCGTGATTGTTACTATACCAAAGGGCGTACCATGTACCAGTAAATCGCAGTCAAGAACGATTTTATGTCGTATTATTTAAAAGTAGTATGAACGGAGCATATTATGGGTCCCTAATGACTCCTATTGCATTGAACACATGAAACTTTGAAATTAATAGACAAAGTCATTTTTAAGAATCATAGTTCGTGCAAGACTATTTTTTGGTGATTATTACTATAGTAATGGGCGTAACATGTGGGTAACTTGCCCTAATGATGAAGATGATAATGAAGACGACTACTACTGAACGGGTACATCAAACTTTTAAAATAATGGAATAACAGCTTTTAAAAATCACAGGCGAGGAAGACTGTGGTGTTGCTTAGTAGTATAATGGACGTAACATCTAGGTCATTTGCCCTTTTGATCGATGATAATGAAGACGACTACTACTGAACGGGTATATCAAACTTACAAACTAATGGAAATACATATTTTAAAAATCACAGGCTAGGTAGACTGTGGTGTTGCTTAGTAGTATAATGGACGTAACATCTAGGTCATTTGCCCTTTTGATGAAGATGATACTGAAGACGACAACTACTGAACGGGTATAATAAACTTACACTCTAATAGAAATACATATTTTTAAATCACCGGCGAGGAAGACTGTGGTGTTGCCTAGTAGTATAATGGGTGTAACATCTAGGTCATTTGCCCTTTTGATGAGGATGACAATGAAGACTACTACTACTGAACGGGTGTATTAAACTTACAAACTAATGGAAATACACATTTTATAAATCACAGGCGATGAAGACTGTGGTGTTGCTTAGTAGTACTGTATAATGGACGTAACATCTAGGTCATTTGCCCTTTTGATGAGGATGACAATGAAGACTACTACTACTGAACGGGTATATCAAACTTACAAACTAATGGAAATACATATTTTTAAAATCACAGGCCAGGTAGACTCTGGTGTTGCTTAGTAGTATAATGGACGTAACATCTAGGTCATTTGCCCCTTTGATGAGGACGATAATGAAGACGACTACTACTGAACGGGTAAATCAAACTTACAAACTAATGGAAATACACATTTAAAAAATCACAGGCGATGAAGACTGTGGTGTTAGTAGTATAATGGACGTAACATCTAGGTCATTTGCCCTTTTGATGAGGATGGTAATGAAAACTACTGTTGAATTGACACGACGAACTTACAAACTACCATGGTAGAAAGATATATTTCAAAATTCACAGGCGATGAAGACTTATTGTGTGTGGTGATTAGTGGTAAAATGGGGGTAACATCTAGGTCATTTGCCCTTATGATAATAATAAGGTAATGAAAAATGACTACTAAACGAACATGGTGTAATTTTAAATCTGTTATAGATAATTCCGATTTCTACCTTCGATGTCTTCCTAAGTCTGAACGTTATTTTCTGGCTTAGGCCTATACTCGATGCGTGTAGTGAAAGAGCTTATCGAGTACTTCTCGGCTCCAAGCAGCACGAACCTGAGAATATTGCATATGATGACGATATATGATGACAGACGTTCGGGGGGGGGGGTTCCCGGTCCTATTCACATTGACCGGTGAATCACTCGTTCTTTCGTAAGACTACAGTGGTTTGAGCAAAGACCCTGTATGAACATCATCATAGTCAGCAATACGAGGTAACAAGGCGGGGTCAGGACATTTCTCTCATGTCACCTCGCGATGAATCAGCAAGCTAATCTCACACCTGCACCCTCCTCACCCCTCCACCCGAAAGGGTCACACAACTTGTGGGAAGTGGGCTTGCGACCACGGGACCCCAGCTGATCCGGCATTGCTTCTATTACAGGTGCCCGGCTCCTTTCAGTTCTCTTTCCTGTCAGCCTCCCTTGGTCAAACTCTTGTACTCTTCCGACCCCGATGGTATCCGGGTATCCGAGGCCTAGCGACTCTTTCACTTTCCCGCCTTAATTGGCTCTTGTCTAATCATTCCTGATAGCCTCATTCTTTGAGGTGTCAGCCTTCTTTTTCTTTTCTTAATATCTCATGTCGTCTGCTCAAGGCCCTCAAGGAGGAGGGTGTGTGTAGCCCCACCACTTCTGGTGCACCCTGGATAGTGCTACATCCTCAAGGGCTCATGGCTGGTGAGTTCGGGAGCTGACAACCCTGAGGGTTTCCTGAGCGGGTCCGGTTTTACCCCTTTTTTCCATTGCCTTTGGGACGGACCCTGTCCTCTTTCCGGGAATGGAGTGGTCTGTCCGCAATTTCAAGCAGACAGTGTTACTCGGAGAGTAACAAAGGGTAAGTATACAAATTTTGGTTCTGATCGGTGAAACGGTGTAGATTTGTGCCGAAGGGCCTAAATGCAGGGAAAGGGATGATCTGTCCGCAATTTCAAGTGGACAGGGTTACCCACAGGGTTCGAAAGGGTAAGTATACAAATTTTGGTCAGGATCGGTGAAACGATATAGATTTTTGGCAAAGGGCCTAAATGCAGGAAATGGGGTGGTCTGTCCGAAATTTTAGGTGGACAGTGATATTCACAGGGTTACAAAGGGTAAGTATGCACAGTTTTGTTCAGATCGGTGAAACGGTGTAGATTTGAGCCAAGGGGCCTAAATGCAGGGAATGGAGTGGTCTGTCCGCAATTTCAAGCAAACAGTGTTACTCGCAGGGTACCAAAGGGTATACAAATTTTGGTTCTGATCGGTGAAACGGTGTAGATTTGTGCCAAAGGGCCTAAATGCAGGGAATGGAGTGGTCTGCCCGAAACTTCAAGCAGACAGTGTTACTCACAGGGTACCAAAGGGTAAGTATACAAATTTTGGTTCTGATCGGTGAAACGGTGTAGATTTGGGCCAAAGGGCCTAAATGCAGATAATGGGGTGGTCTGTCCAAAATTTCAAGTGGACAGGGTTACCCGCAGGGTTGCAAAGGGTAAGTATACAAATTTTGGTTCGGATCGGTGAAACGGTGTAGATGTTTGCCAAAGGGCCTAAATGCAGGAAATGGGGTGGTCTGTCCGAAATTTTAAGTGGACAGTGTTATTCACAGAGTTACATAGGGTAAGTATTCAAATTCTGGTTGAGATCGGTGAAACGGTGTAGATTTGGGCCAAAGGGCCTAAATGCAGGGAATGGGGTGGTCAGTCGGAAATTTCAAGTGGACAGGGTTACCCGCAGGGTTCCGAAGGGTAAGTATACAAATTTTGGCTCAGATCGGTGAAACGGTGTGGATTTGTACACATAACAGACAAACAGACAGACAGACAGACAGACAGACAAACATTGAGCTTTATATATATAGATTAGCGTATGGCTTTTAGTGCCGGGAGTGTCTGAGGACATGTTTGGCTCGACAGAGGCTGTAGCTGCTTCAATGCGGACACCCCTGGGGTGAGCTACACGTTCCGTTCAATTTCAAGTAGTCCAATTATTGCTACCAGATGTCACTGACATCTAGTGGTAAACGTTGGAACTTTTTGATACAGCATTTTAACAAAATCTAACCTGAAAATTTAGCTTCACACAAGTTTGATTAGTGGAAGGTTCTTTTACATGCTATAGATCTATGACATGGGTTCGCCGGCTTTACTTCTCCTCCGAAGGAAGGCATACTGAACGATTTTAACGCTCTTAAAAATCCGACGACTTCGGCCGGGTTTGAATCCGTGATCTTGGGCGTAGAAGCTCAGCATGCTACCCGCTAGTGAAATACAACACGAATCTTTGTAATTTTAACAGTTTTGCCCAACGGTTTTTCAGAAAAACCCTACTTATCCATTATTTGCAATAATCCGAGGCAACCTGATTAATTTTTGTTCTGGTCGATTATCTACTGCTGCACTTATGTAATCTGAACATTGTATACATATTTGTGCTTATGTGTAATTCATAAACATCGTACATTAATTAAGCCCAAGTGAGCAGGAACTGAAGATATCCGCTTGACGATCGAAACGTGTCATCCAATTAAGTATCCCCCATTTTTATACATTTTGTGATAAATATCTTTTGTAATATTTCTCAGCTTAGGGTATATAAAAACTCGATTTTCCGCCTAATGTAATTGGGCACAATGTTTGTTGACCGACTGAAAAGCTTTCTTTAATTCTCGTCAGAAATCTGAGAAGTCTGAAACTAATTGTTGAGTGGTTCCCGTCTTGAACAACTTTCTGACTGATGGCCATTCTCTCTGTATCAGTATTGTACCCATGTGAGTAATTTCCATGGAAAACATGCTGCTGCCTCCAGCCAGCATCAGTCCTCAGGCGTGTACCGTCCACCCACTGAGCAGTTGCATATTTTTGATCTGAGACTAAAAGGTATCAACTCTACAATAATAAAGCACAACTCTATTCTAAAGACTTTAATTAAGTTCTAAATCATGGCTTCAAACAAACAAAAACACAATCCCAACAATATAACACAAACAATGCAAAATGATTCCTACAATCCACGAACATTCGCAATTTATCCTTGCAAATCCAAATGATTAATCATTCATTTACCGTCAGATTAACATCAAAATTCATTCTCAAGTGCGCTGTTGCACAGGTAAACTATACGTAAACTGTACTTATAATCTTATGTCACCTATTGTGACCTCTTTAATTTCACAATCTTAATTGTTTACTCTCAACACACCTTAATTTACATTATGCGTACACTCGTGTTTTGTATCTCTCTTCCCACCAAAATGCTTTACCATGCATTAACCCATTTATGGGTTGCACATCAAATTTACTTGCAACTCCACAATTACTTGTAACCATACCCCTTTCTGCAGTTCCACTTTTCTACAGTACCATTTTCTACAGTTCCACTGTATGCTGTCATGAGTTCAATCTCAAAGATTCCGTTACCGCTGGGTCGGATGGTATATTATGCTACCTTTGCGTGGGCGTAGCCTATGGCATCTAGTGTCGACCTTTAGAACAAAGTGACAATGTCAGTATAAAATGCAACTTTCAACAACTCATAAGTTTGCTAAATATTAAGTCATTAGGATGATTCTTAATTATCAATGTGTTTCAAACCACACAAATTCATTATACAATACAACAATGATTCTTTTTTTAAATTAAAAAACAGGGTTTCAAAGTCTGTCCGTTCTAAATGTCAACCTCCAAGGGTCGTTTAACAAGCTCTCTCCCTCGGCCCTTCCTGTATATAATGGGCTGAGTCGGGCGGTCACAAAACATGTGCTCTGTCCCTTCCTAACTCCCTTCTCTCATCTCCCAGCAGTAACTTGTGACTCTAAATACAATAGTGCAGTCTCAATGACCTACACCTCCCATATGATTTAACTTAAACTGTATGCAAGATAGGTTATGGACGTGTTTAATCATTTATTCCTAACCTTAGGATATTAATAACTGGCCTCAACAGGTCCATTTCATTATATGAAGGAACGAGATTCATCATTTACCGGTCGAACTGGCTAGCCGGCATCTGATTAAATGCTACGGTCAGGCATATCCTGCCGCCAATTAAATTCACTTCCCAGGAGCTGAATTATTTCAATAGCTAGTTCTCGGTCGACATCAGGTGTCATGTTGAGGTTTCCATTGTTATCCTCCCATACACCACTGGATTCGAACCCGGAACATTTCATGACAATCCACAGAGCTAGGGTCAATCACTAATTACGCTCTGGCCATAATAAATATCTCTGTATGCCCTAGGCTATACGAGATTTCACACGTCGAATAGATTACCTGGCTTCCGTGACCATTGTGCTATGATCTCGTCCTTTAATTAGTAAGATAAATCTATCAATTACTCTTACAAGCTTATTCACAAGCTGCAAATTCAATTCTCTATTAAACTCTTCCATTTCCTAGATTCTTGCATATTTATTTCCATTATCATAATATACTCTGTTATTAAATTGCTTTGCTTAGCCCTTCATGTATAATATTAGTGCTTGGAAAGATAAATATTCCAATTAGCATATATATTTTTCTTACAACCATTTTTCCCTGATGTGTATTCATTTATTCTTCTTCTTATTATTATTACTGACTTACATTACCATAAACCGACACAACGTAACCGTTTCAATAACCGAACATCCGTGTTCGTTACGTTAAGTTTCTATATAACTGAATTGCCATTTTACATTAGTGGTAACGATTTATCCACTCAATGATGTACAAAAACATCTCAACTTGACTAAAATCAACACAACACTAATATCTTGAGGTTCTACCTCCAAAATTGACTCTTACTGGCATATTCTATAAATTTTGAAATCACTCAACATACAGTGGACTATAATTGCTACAAAATCATGGTTTTGGGTACTTACATTAGTTAATCTGGCGGCTCCAAGCACGCATTTCTTCCAGTAATGTCCGCCATCATTTGCAAAATTAGCAAGGCATTCTTATACTTCTCATACACATTTTACATAACTTTTGCCTTACAAAACACACGGCACTTTTCTTTTCCATAGTGAAGCTGTTGCTTCCTTATTCACACAACACGTTATAGCACTTGTTACACTATTAATTTTACATATATTTAAATGATCATCACTACAATCACGCGATCACTATGTACATTTCTTAATGGTTGACTTTTCCTGGCGAAATATCAGAAATGCAGACGTTGAAGATCTCTCCTCCAATTCTCTCTCGCATCTCGATTGAAAGTCTCGATTCTCTGCCTCCAGATACCTATCGGTCCCCCAAACTGTGTATCAATTTCTATCCTTAGATAAATGTCCTGATATCGCATAAAGATGCTTGCATATCGTCCTGAGCATTAATTACATTAGTATTCCTATGAAATTTCACCAATCGCATAACAAAGTTTATATCTGCGCAGTCCAACATCCTATTATAATTGTACTTGTACAAATTACCACTCTCAATTGTACTACCTCATATATCACACGGTACATTCCCTACGTGCTCAATGACAATCGCTCGTAATGCCGACTATACAAGTATGGCACGACTGTCCTTAATAATTGTGATTAATAAATGCCTTACTGCATGGCTCTTCATGTTGAAGTCCGAGCGTCCCTTCTCTGAACTCGGTAACGTGCACTTCGCACTAGACTGCGGTTCGACTGACTACATTAATCGTTATTAATTCATGCCTTAATGCATGCTTATTATGTTGCTGCACTTAGAATGTTGAAGTCCGCGCGTCCCTTCCCTGGACTCCTGCGACGTGCGCTTCGCACTCAAGTATGGTTCGACTGACTGCCTCTGTCCTTCGTCCAGCCTTATATCCGTTTGGAGAGAAAAAGTAGACCGAAAATTTTCCTGCAGCGTCATTTTCTCTCTCAGTATGATTCTGGTCTTGAAATAACGTTTATATGGTTCCTTTTTCCTCGCTGATCACAGATCTGTATGCGTGCTCGAGGATCGATCGGCCAATTAATTAATATTAATTGCCTTTGCCAGCGCTTACCCACGCAGCGTCCTCTAAAAATCCCCGAAGACATGGTTAGATCTCGCCGCTAACCTCAGATTTACGGTGTCCCTGCGCGTTCCATTAAATCTGCCTCGATTTCAATGTTTAATGGCTTGATAATTAGCCTTCCGGCTATACATTTACCTAGGTACAATCCTCATGTCTCTGAGTTACCCCAATCACGAGTAATCATTAAATTACGCTGGTATCTTCCCCTTCTCCTAGCCTCTCTATTCTCAAACGGGGAATAACTTGTCCATATATTACCCTCTTGACCTGCTCCAGAAGGCATAAGTAGGTCAAATTGAGTGGCACGGCTCCAAGAAACCACGCCTATATTCCAGAGTCATTTGACAACTGTCAAGCGCTCCAACTTTCTGCATTCAGTCGAGAATTGTATGCCTCATACAGCCCAATAATGCAGTAGTCTGCTATTATTCCCTGCATTATATTAACAAATAATGTCAGAATTAGTTCATATCACAACAGTGATTTAATATGTATTTTCTCTAGGGGTTTTTATAACTTAAACTCCCTCAAAATATCTCGTGTTCGTTCCTTGCTGGAATCTCAATTCTGAGCTCATCAATCCCGGAGATCCACGTTCGACACCAGTCAGCCTAACCCCGTTGGGTTCAGTATGTAGCCTATCCTTTTCCCTTCAAGATATACAAGGAGTTTTCAAGTCAGTCTTCCTTCATTCATGAATACGAGATGCCCATACGTAGTATTAGTCTCTTCTTCATCTTCGACTCTATAATTTCCACAGTTTCTTTGTATAACTCTGGTTGGCTGGTTGGTTCCTTAGTTTAGGGGCTGTGTCAACGTGGTCATGTAGCCCCGTGTACTTTGGGTATGTATAGAATCTGTGTGATAACCGGTGTTGATTGTGATGGCTGTATTAGTGTGTGTTGTCTGTGATTCAGGTGGAAGGACTGAAGACGATCAATTTTTCAAGTAGTTCCTACTTTTGCTACCAAATGCAACCTTCCACGACACCAAGCTGCGGCCTTGGCTATTAGATGCCATCGCAGCCATCACCTGGCGACGAACGTTGGAACAAATATAGCGTTATCAAACTAACCTACGAATTTTAGCTTCCACAAGTGTAGTTAGTGCAAGGTTCTTTTTCGTGCCATATATCTATGACTGCCTGATTTAGTTCTCCTCCGAAGGAACGCATAACGAGAGATTCTTAACGCTCTTAAAAATCTGATGACTTCGGCCGGGTTTAAACCCGCGATCTTGGGCGTAGAAGCTCCGCGTTCTACCAACTATGCCACCGAAGCCGCCTTGCATAACTCTCTGTTATGTCTTAATAGCTGTTGTCCATCTACATATTTAAGTCCCAGAATCTTCCTTAGGATCTTTCATTCATTCATTCATTCATTCATTCATTCTTTTCCAGTTGTTCCAGCAATCCTCTGCCTATTAAAGCCAAGGCCTCAGAAGCGTAAACGCCCTTCTGGCTTGATCACACTGTTTTAGTGCCTTATATTTGATCTCCTATTACTATGGTGACATTAAAGTGGCTTCTTCAATATTATATAAATGTCTGACCGATTCATCCAAATGTTCCTTGTGACTCCATAACAAAATGTCTACCAAGATTACTATTATATTACAGATGAGAGCAGGCAACGGGGAGAGACAGCTGCACGGAAACGGACCACACATCGCTCAAACATTCACAATAACCTGACCAACAATCACATAATTACACTAAGAAAACAAACTCGAAGGTCAATCACTACTATCAGTAAAATGAAAATCCACAGCCTGCTTCAAGTCGACCGACTTGTTCGGGGAATGGAATGAATGAAGCCTCCAATTAGCGACGAGGATTTCAACTGTGCCGGCTGCCGAAGCCTGTCCCACTCCCCTGGGGCAATGATTAAATTAATGACAGATGAAATGAAATGACAGTGGAGAGTGGTGCTGGAATGAAATTTGTGACAGGGAAAACCAGAGTACCCGGAGAAAAACCTGTCTGCCTCCGTTTTGTCCTGCACAAATCTCATATGGAGTGGCCGGGATTTGAACCACGGACCCAGCGGTGAGAGGCCGGCATGCTGCCGCCTAAGCCACGGAGGCTCCACTACTATCAGTATCTGAACAGATTGCCACGGTGGGTGAGTGGTTAACGTGTCGGTCTACCAACCGCAAGCTTTCAGGTTCGCTCCTGTCAGATAAAGCTGACCTTGAATCGTACCAGCACGCGATGGCTGGCGGCCACCAGACCGTTTTATTTATTTACAGTACGGCCAAGCGCAAAACCTCACATTATGTTGCTTTGTATAGTCTAATCGAGTGGGTAGACAAGTGAGGGGATCGTTTATTTTGGAGAATGTAGCGTAGCAAGGCAGCTCGCTGCCTGGTTGCCGGGAGCCATCGCATGCTGGTACGATTCAAGGTCAGCTTTATCTCTTCCAACCTCCTCGCTCATGCCGTCGCCCGGCAGGTTTTCGGCGTTCAATATTGGCGTTCAAAATTGAAAGTGGCCCGTGCGGTTTTCACTACGTCATTGTACAACTTTTTAGGAATATTGTGTACTAAATTTCAACCAGATTAGAATTTTACACCGCAATCCGTTCCCTTGTAAGTGTAACGGATCTGATGACGATCGCTTGATGATCGAAACTGGTCATCCAAGTGTATTTATTAATCTCATGTAAATTATTATTTTCAGGATTAGGGAACCACCCAATACAATTGGGAACAATACTGAAAAATATTAAATATCAAGATTACTTTCTTCAGGTTCGAACTGAAGAAGGGTTTAACATTTTGCAGCACCCTATAGATGTACAAAACGGTGTCCGGACATAACTTACCACGGACAAAACGTACCACTTGATATTCGAGGACATAACGTACCACCTAGGTCGTTATCTACCTAAGAACGGTTTTCCCGTAATCCCCAAATATTTATGCTAGGACATAACGTACCACTTGATGTCAGACGGGCATTCCAGTTACAGGTTCATTACCACATAAACATCAGTGATGATCACACTGTGCGGCTTTAAACATTTTTGTATTGTAACATGGAGTTGTGTACAACGAATAAGGGCGGTTTGTGTGCGCACTTTGACGGATACGCATAGGTCTACAGGAAGGAACGTCAGGCGAAGGACGATACTGTTACTTTGATATGTGTAAAGCAATAGACGGAGATGTGTTGTGTGTTTATAAAATCAAGAGGAGATAAAGTGATTAGTGGCCCAACAAACAGTCGTGTGTGTTGAGTTCCGAACGATGCGCAGCTAGAAGTAAAGAAACGGACGCAATTGGCGATTTGCCAGTCCAAAGCCTGGATAAAGTGTGATGGGAATCCAAAAACTTATCTTATTTTATGTTATTGTCCATGTATTTATTACTCGGATTAATTGAGCAAAACCGAGCAAGTGGCCGTGCGGTTAGGGTTTCATGCACCCTAAATACTTCCCACTCTTTCAAGTGGTACGTTATGTCCTCTCCTAAATAGTTTAAAGTCATTAAATGATAATAAACCGGCCAAGTGGTACGTTATGTCCGGTGGTACATTATGTCCTATAACCGTACAAAACACTACTGATTCTGATAACGTTTCCATAGCATTGTTCATGCATATTTAATACACTTATAAACTATGAAACCTAGCCAAGGGAAGCTACGATACAGATCTGGGCGCATCTTATCCAATATTACCATGGAAATTGCCTCACTTTTTTCTTTTATAAATCTCAGCTGAAGGCAGCGCACATGCGGGAAGGAAATGTACACCGCAATCTACATCCATATGAGGGCTGATACGACGTTGTATAAAGAGCACAATTCTCACCACAGAACGAATTTTGTGTGCAGTCGTTTGCGTTATGTCGAGTGGGTTCTCGTGTGCGTGCGTGTGTGTGTGTGTTTGTCTAAGGGAGCAAGGGGGAGAGAAATGGCAAGTGGAGTCAGAGAGGCTACAGGAACGTTACACTAACCTGGTTTCAGAGATGTAAGAAACACGAATAAAATCAATTTTAAAGGGATCTTCTCTTTAACTACAGTTTTATTCAAAGCCTGACTTATGATACTGTATGTAGGTCACATGTTGGAACGATATTTCCATGAAGTACATTTTATAAAATTGCTACAAAACTAATATGATTTAGGGGCTTTGAATAATAATAATAATAATAATAATAATAATAATAATAATAATAATAATAATATACACCCACACTATTGAACAAAAGGCTGCAATTCTGAAAACCTGCAGCATCGTCAGAGAATTTTTGAATACACACTAGGATTTATTTTGTACCCTCTTGTGAAAAGGAGACGTGGAAGAGAACATTACTGGAAAAGAAAATTAACTTTCAAACGTCTATGTTATATAGTTTGAAAATGTATGACATAGGCTTTTCAAAGTGTTACTTTACTCATTTTCTTGTAGGCAATAAAGATAATAATAATAATAAATTAGAAGTAGTAGAAAGAAGAATTATACGCAAAAAAAAACCACTGATAGTCAGTCAGAAAGACTAGAATTTATATTATTTTAAATGCTACAAATGCTACAAATGCTGCGTGCACTCAAAGTACATGAGAAAAAAAAGCAAGTGCAAACCAAGGTCAAAGGAGGTAGCTGGCTGGATGACTTCACACACCTCAGTGCATTCTCGGTACATTTCCTCCCGTCACCATAACGTAACGCCGGACCCCAGCGAAGTCGACATAATCATTTAAAATGACAATACTCGGTCCTTTAAAAACTGCAGAATTCTGGAAATTAAGAAGTAATGATGAAATATATCGAAAAATAGAAAACATATCAGAAACAATACCGAAGAGGAGAGTGCTATTTCTTGGACATTTGTACAGGATGGATAACAGTAGGTTAACCAATCATATCTTCACATTCCTGTAGTACAAGAAGTCAACAACAACCTGGGTACGGTACAAGAAGTGAAAAAGGATTTGGAATGAAACACTATCAGAGAAGAAGATACACCACAGAGAGATATGTTTAGGTAAAAAGTGTTAAAAATGGAAGGATTCCAAGGGAGGAAGGGAAAGAAAACTGGCTCTAAATGGTCCGAGGAAAGGAAGAGGAAACACAGTGAGATGATGAAGGGATACTGGAGGAAGAAGAAGGAACAGCATAGGACAAAGCAATGAAATTCGCTCGTGGTCCCTAGATGACTGAAACGAAAATTCTTGGGGGGCATTTGTCAGAACTGTTTGAAATCAAGACAGGCGTGAGGCAAGGTGATGGACTATCACCACTCCTATTCAACTGTGTCTTAGAAAATATTGTGAGAATTTGGAACTCTGAACTTGAACGCCAAAATATAACTCTGATCTGCCTAGGAAGAAAATCAGGAGGGATTAAAATCAACTGCATAGCTTTTGCTGATGACTATGCTGTTTTGTCTGAAAGTCCACGGGTCGCAACCATTCAAATTAACCTTCTGGAAAGAATTGCTACCCTAACAGGACTGAGGATCTCAACAGAGGAGACCAAATTCATGATGAACTCCAAAGATGGACCACAATTTCTGGAAACAGAGTTAGGGCGAATCAAAAGGGTCAAAAAGTTCAAGTACCTTGGTGAGACCATACAAGCGAATGGACTAGTGAAAGATGCAATAGAAGATCGGATCTCAAAAATGGAGAGAGCATATGGCTTGACAAAAAACATGTACAATAAAAAGTGCCTATCCTGGAATCCCAAAACAAAACACTACAACACCGTGGTGAAGACAGAATGTCTCTATGCCAGTGAATGTCCGTCTGTGAACTACAAGCTGGATAAACTAGAGGTCTTGGAAAGGAGAATTCTTAGGAAAATTATGGGTACTGTTCAAACCGAAAGTGGATGGAAACTTCGAAGTAATGAAGAAGTATACCAGAAATTAGAAAGAATCTCTGAGCCTATTAAGAAGAAGAGGTTGAAGTTTCTCGGACATCTATACAGAATGGACCAAAATAGACTCACCAAACGGATATTTGAGTACTTCTGGAGAAAGGAGACCACAACAGCATGGATTAAGGAACCAAAGGCGGATATGGAAAGATTGAACATCTCTGAAGACCAACTGTTAGACAGAAATAGATTTAGGAACATACTGAGTAATTTGGAAGGGATTTAAGCCGCAAGTAGACCTAAGAAGACCGGAAGAGCCTGGACGGACTAACAGCGTAAACAGGCCAGCGAACGCATGAAGGAGTATTGGGTGCAGAGAAAACTTCGCACCAAGAAAAAGAAATGAAGTTGTAGCGTGATCCTAAGTGGTCCATTCGCGTGTAATAATAATAATAATAATAATAATAATAATAATAATAATAATAAGCACACAAGGCTACCATCGTAGAAGTTGCTGTTCCACTCGATGAAAACGTACAGAATACGGTGGCTGAGAAAATGCGCAAATACCAGCCACTTGCCGCTGAGCTCAGTCACATACAGTAGGCCTATACGGTTTAAAGGAAGTTTTCGTCATCCCAATTGTCGTCTCTGTGAATGGATTAGTCACAAAAGACTGGGAAAATTCAAAGAAGAACCTTGGTTTGAAGAGAAACCAAATCCAGTTAATGCAAAAGGCTGCCCTCCTTGGTACTGCAAGTATAGTGCATTAGGTTTTGTCTCTTCAGTGACTCAAAACATCTTGAGATCCAGTGCTACCATCAGTGTCTTTGCCTTGCAAGGTGTCCGACGGTGATGTTTTTGTATTTTCATGTACATTTCATATAATAATAATAATAATATTGGTTTTCCGTCCCTTTTAACTACTGGGAAATGCTACGTTCTGTGGTTTGGATTCCACTTAAAAAGGAGGTTGCGAGATTAATAGTCACGCAAAGCTACAAACTTTCATCCTAAGAAGCTTTGAAGTAAGTTAGTTATTGTTTTAAGGGGCGGAACTACAAGGTCATCTGCCCCTAAGAAGCTTTGAGGTTCGTCTTCAATGTGCATGTACGATTCAAAATTTGATATATGATAGTGATGATGATAATGATGATAATTTTTTGTTTGAAGGGGCCTAGCATCTAGCTTATCAGTTCCTAATGATATGGAGATAGCGTGAAAAAATATGAAAACTACCAACTACAACCAACCACTGTATTATATTTATATTTCCGTGTCCGGTAGACACACTAAATTCTTCCTTTCCAGATCTCTGCAGCTCTTATCCCTCGGTCTGTGGCCTACATAAGGTCTTCCTGGCTGCAGGTGTCATTAATATCTGACTTACCGGTACATATAACTGGCACACTGGAAGGAGATGTGAAAAAATAAGAATAAGGGAGACAAAAGACCGGAGACAGGAGAAATGAGGATTGAGAGACTTGGATGGAAATTGAGCCATGAATTGAGACAGGAAAGAAAAAGAGGCGTGGTTTGCCCCAAAAGCAATGGAAAAAGGGGAGAGCGAACCCAGCTCAGGAATCCATCGAGTTCGCCAACTCCCTAACTCACAACCCATGATCCCTTGAGGGTGTCGCACTATCCAAGGTGCAGCATAAGTGGTGGGCTACACGAAAACACAATCTACCTCCTTTAGTGCCTTTGTTTAGTAGTAAGGAGGCGCCCTGTCGGCTTGGTGTATTCTTGGAATACACGGTACGAGAGAATATAAAATTTTAATGCTTTTGCATGTTAATTCCTTCCTCTTTATCAAACACCAACAGTGATCTTCTATTTTCTCTTTGGTGGTCATGTCTCTTATGTCATTGTGAGTCTGTTCTAGATATATATCTTCCATGACCCACCTAGCGTAATCTAGCAGCGAATCTCTGAAGCTCCTCAATTCTTCCTGGTGCAAGAGGACTTCCTTTTCCATCTGGCCACCAGATCTCGTTGCCATCGCCAGCTATTATCTCCGTGATCAAGAGAACTTCGTCTACTCTTTCACCCACCAGGCTGTGCTAGTATCGCCTGCTATCAACTCTTTGAAGACCATTTCTTCAAGAGAATTTAAGTTTACAATATTGGTCATGCTTATATGTTTTCCTTTTGTCTCCTACCCCCACTCTTTTCCCTTCCTTGGACCCTCCGCGCTTCGCTGAGTGGGTCTCACTTGTAAGTCGTCAGTTGACTCGGTCAGTCAAGGCTCAACCTGAGCCAGTCTCCTCAAACCAAGAGGCACTCTCTACATTCTACGCCATGTTGGCACATTAAGTATCCGTCAAAGGGAACTTCACCATCGACATGCAACCGAGATAAGTACAGACTTAAGGTTTTAACCTCAGCTTCATCGGTTTTATTATCTACATGCTTTTATTGATCATTTTGTAGACAGCGTGAGATTACTTATTTGGGGCGGTAATCATTCTTCGCGGGATTTGCCATGTTGGGCTTTTGTCTGTCTAAGCCAACCTTAATAGAAAGTAGCTTTTCTTAAGCTATTTAAATGAGAGAGCTTCTCACATCGTGGGATATTATCTAATACCCGCTGTCCATAAAATATTAAGCTCGTTCCACCGCTGGATTAACTTTGGCCCCATTCTTCTATTAGGATTGTTCTGGAACCTTCCAGATTCTGTACTCTATCTACAAGTCTTGCCGTCATGTATTTTTCACTCACTTGTGGGAATACTATTTAAAATGAGGAATCTTCCTTATAAATTACTGCAATAGCTAAATTTTCTTCCACCGTTGGAATGTTCTATTGCGAATTTAATTGTAATTCACAACTTTCTCAAGCAATAGACTCTCGCCTACCTAGTGCAACCAGTTATTTTCATCATTGCAATAACTTTCTTTCCCATAAACTTTCGTGTTACTACAGTGAACTTTTCATCCATTCAACAAACTATAGTGAGAACTAGTGCTTGTTCAACATTTCTACCGCGTCGCGATCGTCCGATTACCATAAATAAGGCCATGAACATTTATCCTAAATCCCAATTGATCTTTCCTAAACCTTCTACTGACAAACCATATTAATAAAATTGTAAATCTAGATCATTTTCAATGAGGTGTCACTCTAACGAAGTGCCCTTCCATCTTGCTTGTTTACCATCAATTAATTTCTGAATAACCACGTGTTTTATACACGGTTCAAGCTTACATTGTTTCTCCCTTATAATCAGGGAATACAATTCTTT
Organism: Meconema thalassinum; assembly: GCA_946902985.2. Taxonomy (NCBI): domain Eukaryota; kingdom Metazoa; phylum Arthropoda; class Insecta; order Orthoptera; family Tettigoniidae; genus Meconema; species Meconema thalassinum. The sequence continues at coordinate 226,244,122 of OX336391.1, forward strand.
CAACTCAGGAGTGAGTTATTTCTAGGTTTCACGAAAGGGAAACTTGCCCCATTAGTCTCGTGATTCCTAATTAAACATAGGAAGTCTAGAACCTTCCATTTGACTTTCTCTTCAGGTTTCACAGTAAGTGACCTGCCCTCTTTTGTATAATTGTTATAAAAGTAATTCTGCACTAATATAAGAAGTTATAGGAACTTCTATCTTATTCTTCATGTTTTTCTTATTGTTATTTTCGAAGTGGTTACTTTCTCTAGAATGTTTTCTCAGAAATTTCTTATAGTACACACCTTGTACTCTATTTATTGTTAAACTTTAATCACCTTAATTGTCTTTAAATTTTGTTTTTTTTCTTCGCTATTTTAAATCCTTGCTAGGATTTTATAAAGGTTTGAAACCTAATAAATTGTTAATTGCCTGGAGCAAACTTTAAATGTTAGGAGGTCTGCGACCCCAAATTGTTACTTAAAATTGAAACTATATACTTGTCAAATTTATTAGACTTTTTTGCATTGTTAAATAAATTCAAACTTTCCTTTTCGACTCATCATTTCTCTAATACAACGGTTAGGCAAGATCCTGTCTTCCTTGGCTCTTCCTACTCAATGCCATTAAATCTATTGATAGGGCTTTCACCACTCGTTGCATTTGAGCAAGAACTCTTAGTGGTAATCTCTTTAAAGTTTCTCTTAGCTTTAATAGCTAATTCTAACTGGCCAGTAAGGCAAGTAAAGCTCGCTACGCCAGCTACCTGCTTGTGGAGATCCTCTCCGAAAACTTATGGTTGGTTTTCCAAAAAATAAGTGTTTCTCTTTGTCTAAACTTTTAGCCGGCTCCTCGCTGAGTAAAAGCTTAGCCATTTCCAAATGCAACTATTGGTTCACTTACCAAAATTACTCCCCAAGGTATATTTTTTTTAATCACAATCCTTCTTGGAAGCACTTGGTCGCTTTTTAGGAACTCCACAACTTCGAAAACTGGAAATATCAAAATCGATGCAAATTATTGGCATTCTTCGAATTACTTGGTCAAAAAAGAATTCCTTTGAACAGATCTACAATAAGTCTGTTACTCTTGCCAGACCATCACCCTTCCCCCTAGTACGCATATGCATGCTTGAGAGGGAATACTCTAAAGCCATTCTCTTGCAAACCACCCAAGTCCTAGCTGCGGTTCCCGTTAACTTCGACCAGGTCCTTACCCATTTTAGGTATCAGAGAGCGGATTTGCGGTGGCAACCGCCCTTGAGTGTATTTAAGGTTAAATTTACAACTTTTGTGGGACTCTCCTCCTATCTTTCTATCCTTTTTCTCCAGTCCGAAACCCACCTCCTTTTCTTTATCATCTTCCCTTGGTGGTTAGGTTATTCCTCAGCCAATAATCTACCCACGGCTCACAAGCACGTTGTGAGTTGAATCGTTGGCGACCCCGTAAAGGCTCTAGCTGCTCGTACCTCTGTCTCAATAGCAAGATATCTTTCGGAAAAACATTCCGCCACCCGCCGTCGCTAAAAGTCGCAGTAGTTAAAAGGAACGCAAAATTATTAGGTTTGTACTCTTTGCACAATACACGATCTAATAGCAGAATTCTCCTTGGTCAACGATGAGATCATGAAAAATTCATTGATTGGAATGGCTTTCTTGAATGTAAGATGAAACATTCATATGCGTTGTAATGAGCTGCATAGCACATTTTGTTCACAGGGAAATCATGAAGTTTGAAAAAACAATCTGAATAGTGAAGATTTCCAAGAAGCGTTATGGAAAATAATAGCTATTGCAGTGATGAAGTTGTTCTTACACAAAGTATGTAAGCAAATCCAGCTTAGACGGAAGTGTACGAATATAGAGCTTTTAAATTCCCTTACGGTAACAAAAATATGTAGTATAGAAACAGCGGACACTGCACAGCTAATCCCAGAGTTCCGGCCTTCTTTAAGTGCCTCATCCCTAAGCAGCTCTGCCTGAATTAATATGTAAATTGAAACACGGAGATTTTAAAATGCTGCATTACTTAACGGATCTTCCTGAAGCCTGTTTAAATATACATACGACGTTGATTACTAATTAACGGGCGTCATGGAGGGACAAGTCTATTCATTTCTCAGCGACACGGGGTAGAAAACCTCAGATAGTAATTAATTTAACATATTTATAAATGAAATTCTAATGATTTTCAGTCGGCCAACACGATTGTACCCAATTTAAAAAAACATGAGATAAATTAACACATACGTGCTACCCCTAGTAGCAAGTTCGTTAATTGGATCAAAGTAGGTAAAGCACAACACAAATTGTACTTTAAAGAAATATTAGCTTTATTGCAGGTCAGAAATATTCACCACACAATAAGCACATACAAACCATTAGCTGTCTTACTCAAGTTTGTTCCCTTATGGAGAACACTCACCCTTTCACTTGCTCATGCAGTTAATCCCTCACTAATGAGACCGGTGTCCTTGCTAGAAATAACAACAACTCTGCCTCAAGTTCACAAGCCACAGTCTGACACTCACTGTTCTTGAATACTACACACTGTTTCGCAATTCACACGTCACCGCATTAACTCTTTCGTACAGGTATAAACACACTCACTGACACTGGCCAGGGTCGCTCTTTATATATCGGGGCTGACGACTCACAGATGTTTCTAGAGTGGACCAGGGTTCACAGCTACTCTCAGACCTTCTCGAGACTTCCAACACTAGTTGGGCCACGAACATTCTGGACCATGCCTTTTGTTCTCGCTGCGCAAGCCGCCGGCCGACACAGAGCCCGGGGGTAGCCTCGGGCGGCTGTGAGTCACGCGCTAGGGAATGAAGCAACCCCGCACCCGTAACAATACATTAGTACATTAAAATCACACCCTAGTACAGACATCACAGTGTCACAGGTTTCTCTGTTCAACAATGAGACTTTGAAAAAAAAAACGCAAAAAAAACCAACAACAATCCTTATAGATTTTGGTACGCTGAATTGAAAAATGAAAATAATTTTCATTTTTTAGCTCCCGTTTTCGTGCTACACGAAGTTTATTACGTCCTTATTTCTGTTTTAGCTCTCATTTTTTTTATTATTTCAGGAAAGCCAAAGAATGCTGAGTTTTGTTCCTTGCTTACACTATCTAAGATTGCTTGTCCTCCGTAGAGGTCCATTGTGTATTGTGACACTAGTTTTTGACTTACTGTGTGGAATCAAACCTTCTGTTACAATGCCCCGGCATATGTGCTAATAACCCCAACAATTTTTGTCCCATTATAATATGTGAAGGACATAAAAGTTTCAATAGCCTCCAAACCTGAGCTAATCTAGACTTTTAACTGTAATTTTCAACTTCAGCACACTCAAATCCACATAAATCAACTATTTTTGCCTTTGTAAAAATACAAAACGTTAACATTTGTTGTGGCGTAGTCGGTAGCATGCTGAGCTTCTATGTCAAAGATAGCGGGTTCAAACCGAGCCGAAGCCGTCGGATTTTTTAAGAGCGTTAAAAATCCCTCAGTATGCCTTCATTCGGAGGGGATGTAAAGCCAGCGGTCCCATGTCATAGATTTATGGCATGTTAAAGAACCTTCCACTAATTGCACTTGTGTGAAGCCAAATTGGATAGGGTAAGAATGTAAACAACGCTCTTAGGTTTCTACGTTCGTTACCAAGAGCCGACTGCGGTAGCGTCTAGTAGCTAAGTTCTGAACTTGGCCTAGTAGTCGTTGACGGTGGCGCTTGGCGGCAAAAGTAGGAACTATTTGAAAAATTATAAGTTGCAGTACTTGAATTAAAAAAACAGATAACACACACTAACACAGTCATCACAATTAACACCGGTTATCAGACAGTTACTACACACACCCAAAGTACACGGGACTACATGACCGCGTTGTCGCAGCCCCTAGACTTAAGAACCAACCAACCAAAATTTGTTGTCTAGTGTTATCAGACAAATTTTACACACACCCAAGTAAACATGATGTCGCAAAGCCCCTACTTTAAAACAACAACAACAACAACAACAACATGAATGCCCAAGAATCTCTGACAATACAATACTACAGGTGGCGGTGCAGTAAAAGGTTATTGCATTCCGCGCTTGCTAATTCCCACTATTTTTGTGTACCTGAATTTCTTGAGCAGTTGTCTGTGGCGGGTGCGGTACCTTTATTATCCTTGCGATATTTAGTAGGGTGTCGTCATATTTACGAACGTTTAGTAATAATGCAGCTGAACGAAGTACAGAACTGTTGAAATTATTTGACTCAAGCACTTGTTTTCATTAAATCTTCCTTCATCCAGCAGAGCATTAAAAACTGCAACTTTACGTGGAGAAGTAACTTATTTGTTTTCCCCATTATCACAATCCGATTTTACTGTGCATGGCGCTAAATGATGGAATGATTCGACGATTTAATTATATTGTAGTCTATAATGACATTTCAAAAATAACGGTGAGAAATACCTACACTGAGGGGCAGATGACTTCGCTGTTCTGCCCCTTAAAACAACAATAACTGATTAACTAGCTACACTTCCCTAGTAACTTTCTATTAACAATATATTGCACCAACAATGACCATAACCTCAAATTTTCATTGTTGTCTTAAGTTGTCACTTTCAGTCACAGAGCAGCGAGTAACTCTCCCCAGTGATGCCAACCCGTGGGATTTGTCCCAAATTGTGGTACATTTAGACAAAGATGTTTCTTCTTCTTCTTATTATTATTATTAAGTATTCAATCCATGGATTGGTCTGCGGCAGTTCTCCAGTTGGCTCTATTTATAACTTCCCTCTTCATCTCTTCCTAGTTTCTGCATCTTACATCAGACATGATTTGCTGTACATATTGTAGGCGTGGTCTTCCTCGACATCTTTTGCCTTCAACCATTCCCTCCAATACCGTTTACAGCAGGCTATCGTGTCTCAAAATATGTCCTATCAGTCTAGTCCTCCTCCTCTTTATGCTTTTCCATAAGGTATAATTGTTTAATACTTCAGCATTCGTTATTCTTTCTGTCCAGCTAATTTTTAGCATTCTTCTATAACACCATTGTTCAAAAGAATTTATCCTCTTTTTTTCTTCTTTTCCAACTGTCCACTTTTCGTAACCATAAAGGGCAATGCTCCAAACATAGGCTTTTAATAATCTTTTTCTGGTTTTAAGATTAATGGAATTTGTAGTGAATAAAAGTTTATTTTTGTGAAATGATAATTTGGCTTGTAAAATTCTACATCTGATGTCTTTCTTGCTTCTTCCATCTTTGGTGATTTTGCTTCCGAGATATTTAAATTCTTGAACATTTTGTAGTGTTTTGTTGCCCACCACTATTTTCATACTTGAGTCTGCTTTTTAAATTTTTTATCGCAGACCATAACTTTCGTCTTTGACTGACTTATTTTCATGTTGTATTCATTACCCATGATTTACTCCATTTTTAGCCTACTTTTCACATTTTGCAAAAATGAGGAAAAAGTAGACTTATGAGATCGGGAAAATGTGTGTCTGTCTGTCTGTCCTTCTGTCTGTCTGTCGGTCTGTGTGTGTGTGTGTGTGTTCCCCCCCCCCTATCAACTCCTAAACGGCTGCAGCAATCGAAACAAAATTTGGTAGGAGTAAAGATCTATACCTGAATATCTCACGGCGATATTTGAATATGATGTCAGTGCTACCAACTGCTGAAAAATTGAAATTTGAGCTCCATGTTGGATATCTTGGAAGGTATGAATGGGAGCTATTTCAAAATAGGCACACGTATAGATAATAACAATGCAGTTTAATTTCCAGGAGGCCATGCATGGCAGTGTTGCCAAAATGATTATAAGCCTGCTGATAGGTCCAAATTTTACATGCATATAACTTCTATACTATCAATTGGATTTCAACCAAATTTCGTATGTGCTATGTGTACATAAAGCGATATAACTGAGCGTATTCATAAGAGCCACCAGGGCTGCCAACTGTTAATAAATGCTCTTAATTTTTTAAAATCCAAATACCCATATATCAGAAAGTATGCAAGCCGACAGCTTTAAACTATGCACACGTATAGTACCTGATATTCTATATTAATTTGGAGTAACTTACTTACGTCAGTGCTACCAACATGATTCTAAGCCTGCTGAGAGGTCCAACTTTAAATACATGTAACTTCTATACTATCATTTGGATTTCAACCAAATTTCGTGTGTGCTATGTGTACCATAACAGATATGACTATACGTATTCTTATGAGCAACCAGGGCTGCCTACTGTTAATAAATACTGTCTCTATTTTTGTTACCCTAATATCAATATATCAGAAAGTATGTAAGCCAATAGCTCTAAACTTTGCACACGTATAATACCTGGCATTCTAGATTAATTTGGAATAACTAACATAGGCCTACGCCAGTGCTGCCAACATGATTCTAAGCCTGCCGATAGGTCCAATTTTAAAATGCATGTAACTTCTAGACTAACTAATGGATTTCATTCAATATTGACAAAACAATAGATCATATTATTTCAGATTATTTCTGACCAATACATGTATGTCATTGTTGCCAACATGATTTTACGTGCGCTGTTAGATCCAATGTTTAACTGCATGTAACGTCCATGCTATCCATTGGACTTCAACCAAATGTTGTATTCTGTACCTTATGAGATGGAACTAAGAATATATTCAGTCACCAGGGCTGCCAACTGTAGTTCTCTATTAGGCTACATTATGCCAGTTATACAGTATTTCGAACTAATTAGAAATTTCGATATTACCAGTTGGAGGGTTATTATAAATTGCAATGGGACTTCTTCGAACAATATCTTCAATAACACATTTGTAATAGTGCCTTTTGAAGTTTCTTCCCATTTTCTCAAATTATTTAACTGCGGCATTTTTCCGAACTGAGTAATCAGAGGTTGTTTGTTCAAGCATCGAGGAGATCCTTCCAAGAAAGGGCATTCGGTCGTAAAATATATCCATTATTATATCTTATCTCCGTAGAAACGAAAATATTGTCACGAATGCTAGACAGCTTCGTCGCCCCGCGCGTGACTCAGGCCGCCCCAGTCTATCCCTGACTGTGTGTGACCAGCGCCTTACACAACGGGGCTGCAAGAACAAGGACATGGTCCAGAAGGTTCTTGGCCCGCCTAGTATTGGAAATCTCGAGAAGGTGTGATCCCTGGTCTACACTAGAAACATCCATTGAGTCACCAGCCCCGCTATATATAAAGTGACCTGGCCAGCGAGGGACGGGCTGTGCTTTTGAGTGAGTGCGTGTTTTTACCTGTGCGACAGTATTGTGGTGACAAGACGTGCGAATTACGAAACCAAGTGAGGCTGATTCTCCAGACAGTGAAGCAGTGTGAATCATACGGAGTGACTGTGTTTAAGACAAGCATTTATTGGTGAGTGCCAGGCTATCGTAAATAACTGTAGCGTGTGTATTCAAGGAAGTGTTGCAAGTATTTCTACCCAGGCCATCGGTCTCATTAGCGAGGATTAACTGCAAGACCAAGTGATAGGGGAGTGTTCCCTACAAGAAGAAACTAGAGTGAGATTACTAATTGCTTCTATTTGCTTATTGTGCGGTGTAACTTTCTAGACTTGCAATAAAGCTAATATTTCTTTAAAGGACCATTTGTGTTGTGCTTTCACTCACTGTAATCCAATTAATGAACTTGCTGCTAGGGGTAGCACGTATCAATATTGCGGGGTAGTGGTACATTACTTACTTGCTTACTTACTTATTTATGATTGTGTTGGAAGCCATTTTGTGTAATCGAAGTCGTAATCGAAATTTGATGTTTTTCAGTCAGCCAACACGATTGTACCCAATTGTAATGGGTGTTTCCCTAAATCTGAAACAAAATACATGAGATTTTTTCTGTATTGGGAAAACACCCAATACAATTGGGTACAATCGTGTTGGCCGACTGAAAAACATCAAATTTCGAATACTTATTTACTTACTAATTAAGTACTTGCATTAGTACATTATGCAACGAGCCTATAATGGCAATAATTAAGACACGAGTATGTTTATAAAAGGAGCGTATGCGAGTTTTATAATTTCCATACAAGTGTCTTAATTACAATTATAGGCGACGATGTTCGACGATAATTATTATAACTATTTCATGTTCGAACATAAATATTCATAAATATCTGTCGAGATTTCGCCAGTTTTATGTACTGAACAGGGCGCATGAGACGCAGAGAATTCCTTGTAGACCAGGCAGTGAAATTTAAATTAGAAGGCCGTGGAACTCAGCGCATCTAATTATCTAATTGGTCAAACAACTGCTTCTTGAGCTTTGATTGGTGGGAGAAACTGTTTCATAAAGAAAAATAGTGTTATAATGAGCCTCAATATAGTAGCCTACAGTTTTCTGACAGGGTCGAACATAAACTTATTTACTTACTTAATTACTTACTCAATCACACTTGCCCTACCATGTTTTAAATATAAATAAATTTAAAATAAATAAAACTATATTCGCCAGGAAATGTAAAGAATCACTAACGGGCCATCATTGCTTACGGGCCCTCGCCGCTTACGCCCCCCCCCCGCCTTCTCGGCGGCCCTGCATGCCCCCCAGAGCCAACCCCTATTTACGCCACTGTCTGAAGCTCAGTCCTCTTAACTGTGATGAAAGGAAGAAGCTGAAGACCATAAATGGGGAGACTTGGGCACATGCTGTGAACGTCACCCCTTTATTACTCGTAATAAAAGGGAACACTATAACCTCCCACGTCATCATTCCAATATTTAATCAACTCCGCTTTATACTGTATTACAGTACGTCCTTCCTAGGGGGAGCAATATCAGTAAATGACCCAGTTCTTCTGTAATGAATAGCTGGGGAAATTTATACCAAATTTGGTGTAGAAGAGTTTTCTAACTCAGAAGGGAAGGGAGAAGAGTGCCATTGGGTACAATGGACTCTCACTCACAGCACAAGCAGGGACAATTACACTGGCGCCCTTAATTTGGTCGTAAAACCGTCTGCCGTGCAAGGTAATGGCGATGACAAAAGAAGACGCCACGGCGCGGCGTGGCGTGTCGCAATGCCCTCATTACTGTGACGTCACTCAGAAGAGAGATTTTGCACTTCACGCAGGTCTTTATGTAAATAGAATGACGTGTGAGAAAGTGGCGCCTTTGTAATTCACGAGTATTAAGCGATAAGAGGTGTTCATTTGACTATCGGTGCTGTCGCCAGTGAGGTGCAAGTTTGATACCCAGCTCTGGCAAAAAAAAAAAAATCCGGTCTGTGTGCTGGAACGGGGTACACTTAGCATCGTGAGACAGAACTGAGAAGAAGTAGGTTCAATTCCCAACTTTGTACATTATGCAACGAGCCTATAATGGCAATAATTAAGACACGAGTATGTTTATAAAACGAGCGAGGCTAGTTTTATAATTTCCATACGAGTGTCTTTAATTACCATTATAGGCGAGTTGCATACTACTGTTTATATTAGACGATAATTATAACTATTTTATGTTCGAACATAGTCGAGATTTCGCCAGTTTTATGTAGTGAACAGAGCGCATGGGACGCAGAGAATACCTTGTATTTGACCATGGCCTCCTCAAATACCCTATTATGACACTACACTAGCCACGCAGTGAAATTTAAAATAGGAGGCAGTGGAAGTCAGCGCAAATGCGATGCTATCCTTACCTAATTAGTCACACAACTGCTTCTTGAGCTCTGATTGGTGGGAGAAACCGTTTCATAATGAAAAATAGTGTTATAATGACCCTCATTATGATACAGTTTTCCGACATATAATATTTACATTTCGACATCGTCGAACATAAATCTCGTTGTTGTTTATTCTTTAGGGACTTTGCAACGTTGTGGTCATATATTCCCGTGTACTTGTGTGTGTGTGTGTGTAGAATTTGATGGTACCCTGTCACTGTGAGGTAATAATGACGTAATTGGTTTTACGTTCCTTTGTAACTACTGCGGCTTTTAGAGACGCCAGGGTGCCGGAATTTTGCACTGAATGGTATCTTTAACGTGCTGGTAAATCTACTGACAAGGCTCCCTCGCATTTGCGCACATTCAAATGCCAGTGGACTGCGCCAAGATTCGATCCTACAACTTTGGTCACAGCAAGCGAGAACATTATACCACTTAGCCACGGAGTCATTCAATAGAGGTTTTCATCAGTGGCGTACCGACAGGGGGCTAGCGTTTAACCCTTCTCCCCAAGAGACATTTGTTTAACCCCCTACGGGGCAAAAATATTTTTAGCCTACTTTTCACATTTTTCAAAAATGAGGAAAAAGTAGACTTATGAGATCGGCCAAATGTGTGTCTGTCTGTCTGTCTGTCTGTCCTTCTGTCTGTCTGTCTGTCTGTCTGGCTGGCTGGCTGTGTGTGTGCCCCCCCCCCCTATCAACTCCTAAACGGCTGGAGCAATCGAAACAAAATTTGGTAGGAGTAAAGATCTATACCTGAATATCTCACGGCCCTATTTGAAAATGATGTCAGTGCTACCAACTGCTGAAAAATCTCAATTGAAATTTGAGCTACATGTTGGATATCTTGGAAGGTATGAATGGGAGCTATTTCAAAATTGGCACACATATAGATAATAATATTGCAGTTTAATTTCCAGGAGGCCATACATGGCAGTATTGCCAAAATGATTATAAGCCTGCTGATAGGTCCAATTTTTAAATGCATATAACTTCTACACTATCAATTGGAATTCAACCAAATTTCGTATGTTGTATGTGTACATAACCGGATATGACTGAGCGTATTCTTAAGAACCACCAGGGCTGCCAACTGTTAATAAATGCTCTTAATTTATTTTATCCAAATACCAATATATCAGAAAGTATGCAAGCCGACAGCTTTAAACTATGTACACGTATAGTACCTGACATTCTAAATTAATTTGGAGTAACTTATATACGTCAGTGCTACCAACATGATTCTAAGCCTGCTGAGAGTTCCAACTTTAAATACATGTAACTTCCATACTATCATTTGGATTTCTACCAAATTTCGTATGTGCTATGTGTACCATAACAGATATGACACTGCCGATTCTTAAGAGCAACCAGGGCTGCCAACTGGTAATATGTGCTGTCTCTATTTTTGTTACCCTAATATCAATATATCAGAAAGTATGCAAGCCTATAGCTGTAAACTTTGCACACGTATAGTGCCTGGCATTCTAGATGAATTTGGAGTAACTAATGTACGTCAGTGCTGCCAACATGATTCTAAGCCTTTAATAGGTCCAATTTTAAAATGCATGTAACTTCTATGCTAACTAATGGATTTCATTCAAATTGGCACCAACAATAGATCATATTATTTCAGATTATTACTGACCATTACATGCATGACATTGTTGCCAACATGATTTTTCGCGCGCAGTTGGATCCAATGTTTAACTGCATGCAACGTCCATGCTATTCATTGGACTCCAACCAAATTTTGTATTCTGTACCTTAAGAGATGGAACTAAGAATATATTCAGTCACCGGGACTGCCAACTGTAGTGCTCTGTTAGGCTACATTATGCCAGGTATACAGTATTTGGAACTAATTAGAAATTTCTGTATTACCAACTTAATTTCGTCATTATTCTAGATAGATCCATTTAGATTAATCATTGGCACGAATCTTACATTTTAAAAAAAGTAGGCTCTTTAGTTCGTCACGGAACTTCTTGTTTTTATTTTTATGTGCTTTTATATTTTTATTTATTTTAATTAATATAATAATATTAATAATGTTATTTTTGTTTATCTAATTTTAACGTTTATATCTTTATTTTTAATTTTCAATTTATGTACTTATAGATTTCATTTTGATATTTTTTATTGAATTAATTCATTAACTAATTTCGAATTGATTTTTACAATTATTTTCATATTATTTATAGTTATGTTCAATATTTAAATTTTATATTTCTTTTATTATTGTAATTTTATTTTTATGATATTTAATTCTATATTTAATTTATGTTTTATTTTTACACTTCAATTGTTAATGTTTTTAGTTCTATTTTTTAAAAAAATATCCAACACATTACGTCAAGTAGATACGCAGGTATATTTCATTTTTAGAAATACTAGCACTTCGGCATGAAAATTCTCCGAAATTTGGCTTAAAGATTCAACTATCAGCTTCTTTGAAAGCATAAACTGTTCTTATGACAGGTGGTTAATATAGAGACCACTATCCCATAAAGGGTTAAGGTTGATGTCCCTTAACAAATTCTAAGCCAAATATCCAGTTTTGCAGATTCCTTACTTTAGCCCGACTAAACATTTAGGCATTTCTTTTTGTTCGCTTGGCGCTGGTGTGGATTATGGACTTACGTGCTTTCCAGGCATTTTCATTTGAAGCTGTGTGATCAAAGTTGTGTTCCTTTCTAACCTGCATACAACATAGTGTGACTGAACTGTACTAGCAGTCAGTTGGCTGCGCAAATGCGAGGGAGCCGTGACAGTAGATTTACTGGTATGTTAAAGAACCCCATTGTGGCAAAATTCTGGCACCTCGGCGTCTCTTAAAGTCGCAGTAGTTAAAAGGGACGTAAAACTAATAACATTATTATGAACTGTGCTAAACCGCGAGGTTAGTGTTGCTCAGAAAGAGCCCACTTCGTTTGCCATGTACATTTATTCAGTTAGGCCTAATTCAAAGGATTGTATGTAGATAGGCACAGAACAAAACTATATTTTCTCAAACATAATATCAATATCATAAGCAGTCACGTATGGACATGTTGATAGTAATGTAAAATTTCAGTATTAATGTTTAGTTACCGCTTTGCATATTTTTAGCCTACTTTTCACATTTTGCAAAAATGAGGAAAAAGTAGACTTATGAGATCGATCCGGGAAAATGTGTGTCTGTCTGTCTGTCTGTCTGGCTGTGTGTGTGTCCCCCCCTATCAACTCCTAAACGGCTGCAGCAATCAAAACCAAATTTAGTATGAGTAAAGATGTGCACCGGAATATCTCACGTCCATATTTGAAAATGAAGTCAGTGCTACCAACTGCTGAAAAAACGCACTCCATGTTAGAAATCTCGCAAGGTGTGCATGGGAGCTATTCCAAAATTGGTACACATACAGATAATACTATTTCAGTTTAATTTTCAGGAGGCCAACAATGACAGTGTTGCCAAAATAATTTTAAGCCTTCTGATAGGTCCAATGTTTAAATGCATATACCTTCTACACTATCAATTGTATTTCAACCAAATTTTGTATGTAATATCTGTACATAAACAGATATGATTGAGCGTATTCTTAAGAGACACCAGGGCTGCCAACTGTTAATAATTGCTCTCTCTATCTTTTTATCCAAATACCAATATATCAGAAAGTATGCAAGCCATCAGCTTTATACTATGCACACGTATATTCTGACATTTTAGATTAATTTTGAGTAACTTATATACGTCAGTTCTACCAACATGATTATAAGCCTGCTGATACGACCAATTTTTAAACACATGTAACTTCTATACTATCAGTTGGATTAGAACCAAATTTCGTATGTGCTATGTGTACCATAACAGAATATCTGTATGTATTGTTAAGAGCAATCAGGGCTGCCAACTGTTAATAAATGCTGTCTATATTTTTTTTTACCCTAATATCAATATATCAGAAGGTATGCAAGCCAACAGCTCTATACTTTGCACACGTATAGCACCTGACATTCTAGATTAATTTGGAGTAATTAATACAAGGCAGTGCTGCCAACATGATTCTATGCCTGCTGATATGTCCAATTTTAAAATACATGTAACTTCTATACTAACAAATGTATTTCATCCAAAATTGGCACAACAAGATATCATAATATTACAGATTATTTCTGACCAGCTCACGCATGGTATTGTTGGCAACATGCTTTTACGCGTGCTGATAGATCCAGTGTCTAACTGCATGTAACGTCCATTGGACTTCAACCTAATTTTGTATTCTGTACCTTAAGAGATGGAACTAGGAATATATTCAGTCACCAGGGCTGCCAACTGTAGTGCTCTATTAGGCTAAATTATACCAGGTATATTTTGAACTAATTTGATATTTCGATATTACCAACTTAATTTTGTAATTATTCTAGATAGGTTCATATACTGTAGAATAATCATTGGCATGAAAAGTAGGCTGTATAGTTCTTCACGGAACTTCTTGTTTTCAATTCAGTTTTCTTTGCGGGAAAAAATAATTAAAATAATATTCATATGCAAAGTGACACACAGACCAATGGTACCATTAACATTGAAGACCATCAACTCCATAATGTAAGTGCCTTGCTTCTCCCATCACTTCGGATGGCGAGACCTTTTTCCGAGTACGAGTAAATGCTGCGTGGTTGAAATGGCGCCAAGTCACTGGAGTACTGTGTGATAAGAAAATACCCATCCACCTGAAAGGAAAAGTTTACTAGACCATGATAAGGCCAGTGGCACTCTACGGCACATAATGTTGGCCAGCCTCAACCTAACACGAACAAGCCCCACATAGTGCTGCATAGGGTATTACAAGGCTTGACCATGTCACAAAGGAACACGTAAGGAAGCAAATGGGAGTTGCAACAATTAAAGAGGCGGCTTCGGTGGCGTAGTCGGTAGCATGCTGAGCTTCTATGCCCAAGATAGCGGGTTCAAACCCGGCCGAAGCCGTCGGATTTTTTAAGAGCGTTAAAAATCCCTCAGTATGCCTTCCTTCGGAGGGTAAGTTAAGCCGGCGGTCCCTTGTCATATATTTGTGGCATGTTAAAGAACCTTCCACTAATTGCACCTGTGTGAAGCTAAATTGGATAGGTTAAGAATGTAAACAACGCTCTTAGGTTTCTACGTTCCTTGCCAAGAGCCGACTGCGGTGGCGTCTAGTAGCTAAGTTCTGAACTTGGCCTAGTAGTCGTTGACGGTGGCGCTTGGCGGCAAAAAAGCAACTATTTGAAAAATTCTAAGTTGCAGTACTTAAATTTAAAAAACAGATTTATTTCTTTATTTATCGTTTGGCAATTTAATCAATACAAGATTTCAGAGTACAAAGAAAATCACTTTAAAATCTACCGTACATTATTTTTACTATTTACACTATTTACAGTCTCAGATCTAATGAGTCTATCAATTGGACCACGTCAGGTGTCGCCAACAGGAAGTCGTTCCAGTCCCCTCCATATGCCCTCAGAGGACAGTCAGTTGTAATGTGTTGGATGGTTTGATTAGGAGCACCACAATCACACTGAGGAGACGAAATTTTTCCTCATTTGAACAAAGTTCCATTGCATACTCCGTGGTTTGTCCGAATCCTATTGAGAGTTGCCCAAGCCCTCCTAGGCAGATCGGAATCTGGAGTGGAGGTTCTTGTAGGGTCCAGGAAGGAGCTCGACTCAGGAGAAGCTTTGTGTCCATTCACTAATCCTCTGCATGCTGGAATCAAAATGGTTTCTTACAAGCCTCTGGGCATGACAAATGGGTGGCTTCCTGGATTTGAGCCTGTTCATTTGAAGTTTACTGTACCAAACAGTTCTTCTCAGAACTCCTTGACAGGAAATCTTGGACAAGGTGTTAAAATATGCCAATTAAATATAAAAAACAAACAAACAGATAACACACACTAATACAGTCATCACAATTAACACCGGTTATCAGACATATTCTACACACACCCAAAGTACACGGGGTACATGAACGCGTTGCCGCAGCCCCTTAACTTAAGAATCAACCAACCAACCAACCAACCAACCAACCAACCAACAATTAAAGACAAAATGAGAAGTGCGTTTTCGCTGGTATACTACATGTCACTAGAAGTGATGAGAACTCTTTGATGAAAACAGGCCTTCGATACGATCCTGGAGGGTATCAACACCGTAGGCGCCCCAAAAAACAATAAAACAAACGATGGATGAATATAATTAGTGAAGACCTACTGGTGTGCGGCCTCAAACCTGAAGATGCCCTTGACAGGAAGAAGTGGTGAACAACCAAGCAAGCGGACCTTGCGCCAACGCGTGGATATACGCTAGGAAAGAAGAATTTAAGCAAAGACAATGTTTATTTAATTATTGCTTTTTATGAATAATGGTCACAGATGAGGAAGTCTTTAGAAGAGTGGAAGAGAGATGCTTCCTTAAAAATTTAAAAAGGGGACGGAATCGCCTCGTGGGCCACGTGCTGTGACACGACTGCTTAAACTTATAATCGAGGGAACAGTAGATGACAAGAATTACAGAGGAAGACCCAGACTGGAGTACGTGAGTCAAATACTGGAAGATATGAGTTGTGGCTCATACTGTGAACTGAAGAGGAAGGCGGAGAGACGGGAAGAATGTCGAGCTGCTGCCAACCAGCCTCTCGGCTGTTAACCACAGAGAGATGAATAATCGAAATATCATTTTCAGTACTGTACACAACTATGAATGAACCCGCCCAACTGGTTAACATATAGATTCCACATACGAGATAGATAACCAAGATTTTATTATCTATATGAAACAACATGATGATGATGATGATGATAATTGTTGGTTTAAGCGGCCTAACATCTAGGTTATCGGCCCCTAATGATCAAATGAAACAACAAGTCGAAATGTGGTGGCAAAGTGGAATAAATTGCTTCATAGCTTGCGTTCTCCCAGAACGATGTGCTATTTGTAGAGAATCGATGGAACACCCCGAGTACTAACAGGAGTGGCTAATTACATCTGAATGGTAGAAGCACGCGCGTCACTAGTGGCCACTTCCACACACGGCACTGCTCACATTCTGTCGCCCACTTCCTGGAAACTTCCTGCCTCACGAGATCAGTTTGCACACACAGTGTAAACTTTGTTTCTGCAACTTCTACACAAAGAAAATGGCTAATCGTTTTCCAATGTTAAATATTCAGTGTTCTACCTGCGAGCCAGCAATCAATCTCACATCGTTATTGAATTTATAATGCAATGTTTATTCTGCTGCCTTCTGTGCTCTCCATGGTTGGTTCCTCAGTTTAGGGGCTGCGACAACCCGGTCATGTAGCCCCGTGTACTGTGGGTGTGAGTAGAATATGTCTGATAATGTGATGTCTGTATTAGTGTGTGTTATCTGTAAATCGGGTAAGGACCGCAGACGATACATTTCAAGTAGTTCCCACTATTGCTACCAAATTCTACCATTAACGACACTTTGCTGTGAACTTGGCTATTAGATGCCACCGCAACCGGCACCTGGCAGCGAACGTTGGAACTTATAGGGCGTTTAATCAAATCTAACCTACAAATTGAGCTTCATACAATTGTAGTTAGCGGCAGGTTCTTTTACATGCCATAAATCTATGACATGGGCCCGCCGGCTTTACTTAACCTCCGAAGGAAGGTGTACTGAGAAATTTTCAACGCTCTTAAAAAATCCGACGACTTCGTCCGGGTTTGAACCTGTGATCTTGGGCATAGAAACTCAGCATGCTGCCAACTACGTCACCGAAGCCACCCTGTACATATATAGACTCCATATCTGAAGCTTCTGGGTTCGATTCTTCACTTTGTCAAGGAATTTCATTCTGGTGAGGCGAAAGTGAAAGGGGGTGTATATGTACGATTCCAAACTCAACTATACTAGAAGTGGATTTCCGTGGTTTCCCACTTCAACTACTCCAATCAAATGAGTAAATCCAGGCAAATGCTAGGATTGTTCCTAACTTAAGGAACCCAGTCCTAGTCTCCATTACAATTAGACACCCTGCTCCATACATTACAATAACATTGGTTCTTCTTCTTTCTCCGAATTTGGCCAACTATGGATCGTTTGAAACTTAAGTCTTCTTGGTCTTTCTTCTCTTCTCTTCCCTGAACCTCTTCATTCTTTCGCTTCTCATCCTTCTCTCCTCCTCGGAAATGATCCTCACAGGTATCTTAAGTAGTGATTTCTGTTCGAACGATTTGAAACGCATTTCGTGGCAATACACTAGTTTTGAAGATGTTGTAGAGCAGCGGGGCGGTGAACCTATTTGGAGCTTAGGCCAGTAAATTGATTTAAGACAATTTAAAAGGCCATCAAAACTAAATTTTTATTAATAACTATTTTGAATGTAAACTGTTGTTGTTGATTGATTTAGAGGCTTTTGCGACATCATGGTCATGTAGCCCCATGTACCTGGGTGTGTGTATGTGTGTGTGTGAGGTTTGTCTGTTAACCTGTGTTATTGTGATGGCTGTATTAGTGTGTGTATTTGTAATTAAGATGAGGATTGGGAAGGAGGTGGCCGTGTTCTTAAGTTAGGAACCATCCTAGAATTTACCTGGAGTAAAAGTGGGAAACCACGGAAAACCACTTCCAAAATGGTTGAATTAGGAATCGGACCCACCTCTTCTCAGTTTTGCCTCACGATACTGAGGTACGCCGTTCCAGCCCTCATTCCAGAATTGAATTTCTTGGCAGAGCCGAGAATCGAACCCGGACCTTCACGATGTTGTATGTAATCTACAGTACTATATGTATATTAGAAAGGTATTCAGGTACGTGTAGCGCTTTCGGCCGATGTATAATGTATCATGTATTTTAAAAGTAATTCAGTTATTCATATAATCATATAATTTATTTTATACATTTTTAGCCTATTTTCATTTATGAAAATAAAAAGGCTGATGAGATCACCTTTTGTCCGCGTGTGTGTGTGTGTGTGTGTGTGTGCGTGAGTTTGTGTATGTCCCTAATTAAGTCTAAACGGCTGAAGCCATTTCAATGAAACTCGATAATGTCATAGTACCATTTTGTTCGACCCCGACCGTGCCCTTTAAATTGTTATTCGTTTCACCAATCCAAAATGTTGGCTGTGCAAAATATTTCACCGGGATTCTATATCTCTGAACTGTTAGTCATATCACCCTGATTTTTTTTTCGGTGATTAGGGGTACTACTAGAGTTAAGTTTGTCGCTTAACAGTCTTCTTTAGTGATGTACTAAGAAGTCGTTGCTACTGCTAAGTCAGTAGGTCTCGTGGTTCTTACTTCTGATGAGTAGTATCTGCTTTCTATGAATGAGAACTCGTTGGTTAGTTTTCTAGATGTATTTATTAATCTTTGACAATCCAATATATACAAGTTAACACCAGACAGTCAACCTGTTCGGTCGCTGCTGTAACTGGAAGAGTCAGTGTGCTCCTCAGCGCAGAGCTTTTATACAGTTCCTTCACAAGGGGGAGGACAATGTGCGTCATACAGAATATGGACTCACCCTTCACAAGGGGGAGGACAATGTGCGTCATACAGCATATGGACTCATGGTTCCGATAACAGGAATTATATGAAGTGAACACTCATAAGCAGTGTGTCATTTCTTTGGTTCCGAGAATAAGAATTCTCTGAATTGAATACAAACGAACACTCATATGCAGTGTGTCATTTCCTTGGTTCCGAGAATAAGAATTCTCTGAATAGGGGCTTTTATACAAATCCTCCCTTCACAAGGGAGAGAGCCATGTGTGTCATACAGGATATTGATTCATGGTTCCGATAACAGGAATTCCATGAAGTGCACACTCATAGATAGTGGGGTGTACATATCGAGATATACAAAATGACAGATACACATCTGCAGTAATAATAATCATAAGTCTTAGTTTAGAATGGGGTCTGGAGTTCGACCCTAGACGGAATACATAACTCCTCCACCCTTTGTTGATCGTTATCGTCCTCGATAACATTTTTCTTAAATCTATCTTTAACAGATTTAATACATTGATTTATCCTTGTTCTATATATTAACAGGATAACACAGAAAATAAGTATTATAATACTTGTGTTCACAGACACAAAAGTCTTCATTTTAGTATTAAAGAGTATACATGCGTAATATTGAGTAATTTTTATACAAGGTGCGTTAGACCATCTTAAGGTAGGTCCTTGCAAGTAATATTTTTCCGGAGGATTAATATTAGATTATTGCTAGGTACAGGAGAAATTTTATACAATGTATAAGTTTTAGCATCAGTGATTGGCATATATAATATTACAACCATTTCTTCGTTCATCATGAGAACTTGCGTTTTTGACAGTTTAAGGTTCTCAAATTGATGATACTGGTCAGTATGAATTATAGTTTTTGTTGGGTAGATTAGATGTAAATGTTTTACAACATTTGTTAAATCCTTTTGGGAGAACATCTTGATATTTGTCATTTCATTAAATGACAAGCTAATAGTATCTTGCATCACTTGTACGATTTTATCTAATTTGTTCGTACACAAGAGCACATATTGTTGATGTTCCAGAAGGTTAATCTTGAAGTCTTCTTCTTGTAAAATACCTTTAATTACCTTCATATTATAGTTTACATGGTTCATTTCAGTATAGAACTTTTGAGCAATGGAGTTACTGAATGATATTAATTTATTAATATGTTTAATTTCTTTGGCGTTACTTTGTTTTAATGTTTTTAATTGTTCTTGTAGATTGTCTAGATCATCTTGGTCTAGATTACCTGATATGAATTTAATTATACTACCTAAACCATTTATAAGACCTCTCTTACTTCTAGGTGTAGCAGGCAGCAACTTATTTAATTCCTTTTTGTTTCTTTAATTGATTCTCTTAATTCTGATATTAGATAAGGACAAGTTTTATTGCTTCGTGATACGAGACTTGAGATAGTGTCTTGAATATTATTATAAGATTCTTTTAAACTCGTTAAATTGAAATGAAACATGAACCGGTGATAATCCTTAATTATTAAGGCTGGTCCTAATGAGTCGGCATAGAATCCTTGTGTCTGGATGAGGAATCTAGAATAAGAAATTTTCTTTTTGGTTTAATGTCCCGAAAATTCCTTACATGAGTTTTACCGTTTCTCATTTTACAGTATACCCTGTTTTCTTCAATTTTGGTAATGATACCTTCGTTGTACAGGTTTTTGATTTCTTGTTTCTGGTGAGGGTATCTAATACGTAGACAGTTTCATTAATTGAAAGTGTCGGTGTTTGGTTTAGTATGACTCTCTTTTACAATTTTCAACTGATTTCCTTGTCTTTCAATGTATTCATTGATTTTGGGACATGGCGAGAAGACGTGGTCTATTGCCTTATAGTATGGTCCGTATAGAACGTTGAAAGGAGGTTGTTTAGTAGTGGAATGGATTGAAGAATTGTAATTCGTGATTATGGTGGTCACGAGCTCTGAGAGCGGAGTGAACTTATCGTGATCTTGGGAGATACGAAGTTTCTCTAGAAGGGTTGAATTCAGTCTTTCTACTGGAGAATTAGATGAAGAATTCAAAGGGGTAGTAGCGTGATATTCGATGTTCGTGGCTTTACAATATTCTTTTATGACATTGTTTTCGAACTCTCCTCCTTGGTCATGTGTGATTTTCTGTGGGAATCCATGGTGGGAAAAGTAAACTTGTAATTGGCTTAGTGTGGCCAGACCTGTACCATTTGGTAAAATGTAGGCTTGTCCATACTTTGAGAAAATGTCAATTATAGTTAATATGCGACTTTGCTCGAAGTGAAACGTGTCGATGTGAATTTGAGAGAAAGGGTGATCGGCGGTGATGGTACCTTGGTTCGATACCTCGTTAGGGTGTCTCTCGTATTTGTTTCTTTGACAGAGGTTACATTGATTGATGATTGTCCTAATTTGTTCTCTTAAATGAGGCCAGTAGTATTTGGTCTTAAGATGTTCGTAAATTTCTACTATACCATTGTGGTTTTCAGAATGATAGTGTGAAATCAGCTGTCTCTGAGTTTCGGGGCTTTCAATGTCTTCCAA
The DNA here is from genome assembly GCA_946902985.2 of Meconema thalassinum. Taxonomy (NCBI): domain Eukaryota; kingdom Metazoa; phylum Arthropoda; class Insecta; order Orthoptera; family Tettigoniidae; genus Meconema; species Meconema thalassinum. Next base: position 226,265,856 of record OX336391.1, read on the forward strand.
GAATTTGGATGACCTGATAATGATTAGTTCAGAAGTAAATAGCTTCTGGCATGTCCTGATGAATGGGATCTCGAGAGTGATATCGTCAAAATAAGTAGCGTACTTGTTTGAGGTTACTATTATTTTGAGAAGGTGATTTGCTAAATCTTCCTGAAGATTCTTCTTTGTGACAATCATTACGTGTCTGGTACATTTTTTAAACAGGGTTTGTTTAAGTACCTTGGGATAATTACCATACTTTACAATAATCTGATTGCGGTTTTGGTTTAAGTTCCGTTCAGATATTTTCAATGTGAATATGGGGTCTGCTTGGTTTGAATGGACAGTTTCATTATCCATATCATTTTGGTAGGTGTCATCTCCGGGGATGGCAATGATTGAAGCTGCTTCATCAGCCATGTTAATCTCTACTCTAGAGAGTGCGTCTGCGACATAGTTAGTTTTGTCTTTGACGTAATCAGACTCTCCTGGTTTTGTGTGGGGATATTCTTGAATGTTACCGTATGTAATGGAATTTATTTCCATTGGCTCAACTAAAATTGGTTCCTTAAACTCGTGTTTTAGTTGTCTCTCTGTGGGCTGTATGGCTTGGTGAGTTTTGGCATCTAAGAGATACATTTCACCATATTTAAAATTCAGAACATACTCTTCTTCTTTTTCGATATTGACGGGAATCGCAGTGTTAGCTGTATCTACCGTGGGTTGAAAATGATTCACTTGATTATGTGAAGAATGAAAGTGAAACGGTATGTCTGTGCTGTTGAGAGTGACTAGGTTCGATGCGTAGTCAATCTTTGCGTCTAATTGAGCGAAATCTGCGCTACCTAAATTATTTAAGTCTTCGATTTTGATGGCTGGGCCAAGCGAAAATCCTGAGACCGTTCCTCTGTATCGTACTCATATTCATAGTACTGAGTGTCGTACTCTTTCGGGTAGTTTTTTATGTTGTACTCATCTACATACTCTAGTGATTGCTGTGTGGGACCTAAAGCTTCCTGTTCTATGTCTTCTGAAGGTTCTAAGTGAGCATTCAGATTACCTCTAATGGTTGAAACACCGGACATCGGCTGTGGAAATCTTTGCTGGTTAGTGTGTGTGAAACGTCGGCCAATATTATTGAGAGTTGGGTAAGGACGATTCATGGAGTTTGGTGGCTTGAATGGCTGAGTGTTCGGAGCTTGAGCATGTCCGAAAATTGGTTGTGGTTTATCTTTAAAGAAGGGTATGTGGGTTTGATTTTGCATGAAAGGTTGGTTAAATGGGTTCCTTGGTGGAGCGGGGTTAGAATTCGAGAATGGATTGTGTGCTGAGTGGCCTAGTGGTCGAGCTGTTGGAAACTTGCTAGGAGGTAGTTTTCCTCTTAGTTGGTCCATGTAATCTTCATGGGCACGATCGTTATCATAAGACCTGCATAACCTGAGGCAATGATTCAGGTCTGTAATCTGTGCAGATCTTAAGTATGAACGGTAGGGTTACAAAACTCCTGCTTTAAACGTGTTTAGGCTTAACTCTTCAAGTTCTCTTAATTTCAATTCCAAAATTTAATTTTGGTAATTGAGTTTGCATAAGCTTTTGCATTGCAAAGTCAATCCTTCTAATTTATCATGATAGTCGTTGTATGATTCGTTTCTTTTCTGGTAGCAATTAGAGATCTCCTGGATGAGAAGTCTCTCGTCTTTGACGTTACCGTATTTTCTTATGAGTTTATCTTTAAATTTTTCATAAGTACTGTTGGCTTCTAGGTCAAGAATGCTACATGCTTCACCTTTTAGTTTTGACTTTATGACGTTAAATAGGAAGTCATTTTTTAATACTGAGTTTGTAGCTGACGCTATTCTCTTATGAGTGTTTAGAAACGATTCTGTTCTTGCTAAGAAATAGTCAAGACTGCAAGAATTAGTGCCGTTAAATTCAGGCAAAAGCTGTATCTGAGCATATTCGAATTTTGAAAGTAACTCGGTTTCAGGCATCTTGTTTGAATTTATAAAGACGGTTTTCAAAATTGTTTATAATAAATATTTAATTTGCTAGATTAAATTTTGTAACAGTGGTTACTTTTAAAAGTTAATTACTTACTTATAAGTGTTAATATTAATCAAAATATATGTGAAAGAGCCCCGGTTAGGTTTTCACAATAAAGTAAATAACTTATTATTATTAATGATCAAAATATATGTGAAAGAGCCCCGATTAGGTTTTCACAATAAAGGAAATAACTTATTATTATTATTATCATTATTATTAATCAAAACATATGTGAAAGAGCCCCGGTTAGGTTTTCACAATAAAGGAAATAACTTATTATTATTATTATTATTATTAATCAAAATATATGTGATAGCGCCACGGTTAGGTTTTCACAATAAAGGAAATAATTTATTATTATTATTAATAATCAAAATATATGTGAAAGAGCCCCGGTTAGGTTTTCACAATAAAGGAAATAAGTTATTATTATTATTAATCTAAAATCAATGATATGTGGATATCCCGTTTAGATTCTCCACAATATGAACTAGTAAATTGATGAGATTAATGATATGTCTTCTGAAATGAGAATGTTGATTTATGATGATAATAAATATTTAATTATTTTAAATTCCTTTAATAGTGACAAGCGAAAGACCAGTATGGGCTGCACTAACTCACTTTTGTTAGGAAATGATATAACTTTATTATTATTATTTTTGATTTAATTGTTTAGTTACAATATTAATTCAAAAGTAAATAAAGAGTGTAAGGTCTGCTAATTAGAGCTCACTAAATTATTTCCTCTTGAAAGTACAAATATTTATTATTATGTATTTATTATTTGTTTTAAGTTTATTAATTTTAATTCAAATCGAAATGACAAGGCAAACTCTACTAGTTAAAGTTAACCGTAATTTGTTTTCGTTTGAAAGGGAAAGAATGTATTATTTAGGTTTTATTATTATTATTGTTGCTCTCCCAATTTGTTACTTGAAATATTGAACCATGCTTTACTAATAATACTCTAGTTCACAAATAAGGTATTATTTGGAGTTTGACTTACAGACAAGAAAAGATGATCAGTGCTGGCTGCATCCTCTTGGAACTGCGGAGTCGGTTGGTTCTCTCGTGTCGTCGTGTGGTCGGAAAGCGCTTCTGGAGCGTTGTCGGCACGCGCGGCGATGGCGGTCGGTTGTTGCGAAAGGCGTTTACTTGGAACGTTGTCGGCGAACTTCCTTCCTTCCGTTAAGTTAGCAAAGTTGGTTGTGGACGAAAAGCGTCTCTTGGTACGTTGTCAGTTCCACTTCTAACTTGCTTCCTTCAAGCTGGCGAAGTCATTTGTGGACGAAAGGCCTCCCTGAGGTTGTCAGTACCACTCCTGGCTTGCTGGCTGATTCATAGAAACGATGACTGCATCTAGTACTGAAGATAGGTACCTTGGTGTCGCTAGTATAGTGACGAAAGGCCTCCTTGTGAGGTTTGTCAGAACACTGTACTAACTTACTCGTAGATTATCTGGCAAGGATAATCGTTACCTAATCTCGGACTGGGCCCCCAGTTAAGTTTGTCGCTTAACAGTCTTCTTTAGTGATGTACTAAGAAGTCGTTGCTACTGCTAAGTCAGTAGGTCTCGTGGTTCTTACTTCTGATGAGTAGTATCTGCTTTCTATGAATGAGAACTCGTTGGTTAGTTTTCTAGATGTATTTATTAATCTTTGACAATCCAATATATACAAATTAACACCAGACAGTCAACCTGTTCGGTCGCTGCTGTAACTGGAAGAGTCAGTGTGCTCCTCAGCGCAGAGCTTTTATACAGTTCCTTCACAAGGGGGAGGACAATGTGCGTCATACAGAATATGGACTCACCCTTCACAAGGGGGAGGACAATGTGCGTCATACAGCATATGGACTCATGGTTCCGATAACAGGAATTCTATGAAGTGAACACTCATAAGCAGTGTGTCATTTCTTTGCTTCCGAGAATAAGAATTCTCTGAATTGAATACAAACGAACACTCATATGCAGTGTGTCATTTCCTTGGTTCCGAGAATAAGAATTCTCTGAATAGGGGCTTTTATACAAATCCTCCCTTCACAAGGGAGAGAGCCATGTGTGTCATACAGGATATTGATTCATGGTTCCGATAACAGGAATTCCATGAAGTGCACACTCATAGATAGTGGGGTGTACATATCGAGATATACAAAATGACAGATACACATCTGCAGTAATAATAATCATAAGTCTTAGTTTAGAATGGGGTCTGGAGTTCGACCCTAGACGGAACACATAACTCTTAAAGTACACGTATGTGACTTACAAAAACCTCTTAATTATAAAACGATCATGGCGGCCAAGCGAAGTTGGAACATTTAAATAGACGTTTCTAGCGATTTAATCATCCGAGCGCAGTGAAACTAGGGAAGGCAAATATGTATACTCATGACAGTTAATTTAGTTAAATTGTTTACATAAATTCAAGATGGCGGCTGAGCGAAATTTTGAAATTAAGTTTTTATTTCTTGTGTCTTAATCATGCGATCGAAGTCAATGTTTGAATAATGGACCTACGAAATAATTGTCACATAACAGTGCGTAACACCTTGGCCTACATATGTAGAAAGCCAACATTGCGACCATCCGCAATATTTAGACTGTTCTAAATATCTACTAATCTATGACAGCAATCAAACTTAATTTCGTGTGTTGATAAAGACTATGAACATAAATTCACCTATGGGACGTTCAATAACCTGGCAAGAACAAATCCAACATGGCAGCGATGCGAAATTTAAATATTTAAAAGGATATTTCTAGTGATTTAACCATCCGTGCGCAGTGGAACCTGATTATAAAATGTTTATAAAAATTTTAATTCACTGACATCTAATTTATTTCATTTGTTTTCATAACCTCAAGATGGCGGCTTTACGAAATTTGAAAATCTCGTTTTCATTTCTTGTGTCCTAAGCATGCGATTGAAGTTTGAATAATAAACCACCGCAATAATCTTCATCTAATAGTACATAAATCTATGGCCTACATATGTATAAAAATCCAACATGGCGACCATACGAAATACTTAGAAGTTTCTCAATATCTACGAATCAATTACAACAATCAAACTGAAATTTTAATAAGTTTATTTAAAAAAATGTGTACATATGTTAATACAATAGTAATCGTTAGATACGATCGTCTTTTGCATAAACAGTCAAAGACTGAGTCCTCGATATGCAAGTGAGTATGTGATATTGTTCACAAAACCGTCCTCAGAGAATGCAAGTACATAATTCCGACGCCAGGTGGTGTCCTCGTTGTCCACAAATCGTGTGATGGAATCCATGTGCCGCTATTCTCGTGTATACATGCCGTAACTCGAAGTTTGGCTTCTTCCATTCTCCAGTGTCATTGCAGGAGTCTGAAAGAAATTCGGGTCTATGTTTGCTGATTTTTTCTTCCCTGACTCTGATATGTTCTTCATAAGCCGGTGTGACTTGAAGGTTATGGCTCTGACTTATCTCCTTCACAAAGAAGTCTGTGTCCGCCTTTAAATATATAATCCTCAATCTGATTGATTTGGATACTTGGAGGGCTCTCTTGAGGGAGGATGCTTTTCTTGCCTCTAGTCTCAAGTTCGCAGCTGTTCGGTAAACCCATATATTGCTGATCGCATAGCACGCAATTGGAGCTATTATGATGTGGAATAGTCTATGTGTTATAGTTAAAGATACTTTCTGAAGTTTCTTTATGTCGAACATGGCCTTAATCGCTGCCGAACATCCTTCCTCTATATGTTTAGTGAAGGTTTTGCCTGTTGCTTGCAGTGCAAGTCCCAGATATTTATAGGAGTTGACAATTTCCAGCTTATCGGTGCCGCAAAGGAGGACGTCTGATTTGGCTATATAGCCTCCTCTTCTGAACTTCATGGCCTTGGTTTTGCTTGCATATGTCCTGGCCATTTCTTCTTGACCATCCATGTAATCTGTCAAGCTTTAGTTGTAAGGTCTCTCTGTTGCTCGACATCATAACCATATAAGCCGCATATAAGAACATATGTCTTCTGCTACCTCTTGTATTACATCATTTGTCAGAAAATTAAACAACATTGGACTGAGAGGGTCCCCTTGGAGAACTCCATTTGTCTGGATAATGGGTCTGGAGTGGTCTACGTTGTCGTTAACTGTCAATAAATTGAAATTCAGGATGTTCTCTACTAACTGAAGTTCGGGGTTTTCTTCTCCAAGAATGTAGCGTAGTTTCCTCATCAGAATGGATCTGTCGACTCCGTCGAATGCCATCGCGCAATCGATGAAGACTGCATAGATATATCCACCTTCCCATATGATGTCTAGAACTCTGCCGATTGCTTGGATTGTTGACCTTCCAGTTATGAACCCAAATTGTTGTTCGGGTATATATAACATGGCTTGTGGTAGTATGCGATTTTCAAACAGCAACACAGGCAGTTGCAACGCACACACAGTCCTAAAAACATCCCAGCTCAACTTTCACTTCCCACTTCCCCTACAAGAACTCCACAACTCCCAAACTCAGCACTCATAAGTATTCTTCAAATACTCCAGCACCTAGTTACCGCTACCCTCTAATTTCCCCTCACTCACTCAGGCAACACTCATGATTACACTCTTCATTACCCTCCTTATCCCGCGGCGCCACTGGGTACCTACTCGGGTGGCTAGCCACGGCCGGCCCAATCGGGATGGTATCCTGCGGTCCGCGGGTTCGATATCCCTACCAAGCTCTCATCGCACCTCATGCCTCTCTCTTGTCGTTGACTCTCTTTCTCGCTCTTGCTTACTTTTATTTTTGTCTCCCGCAACAACCATAATTTTCTACGAGCCCTCTGGTTCACTTTGATTCCCTATTTTAAATGCTTTATGCTGCATACTCAAAACTCTCTAACCTTCCCTATTTCCCAATTTCCTTTACTGTTACCCCTTACCAACAAACCTCAGGTCACACTCTGGCCAATTATGACTATAATGCACTATACCCAAACATCCTAAATCCATTCTGTAAAAAAAACAGTTTTAACCCATGTTATAGCACTCATGGCCCTTAACGGCTGACAGGCTACAATTATATGCATCGAAGACGGCTATCGCCGGCTTCGCATGCATGGGTCAGGTCAGGATGCGACTTGGAATAAGTCTGGAGAACACTTTGAACGGCATGTATTCAAGAGCTATACCACGGTACGAGTCGGGTGCGTCTTTAGGTCCTTTGCCTTTGTACAACATAATTATCCTCGATTGTCTCCATTTTTCTGGTATATTTCTTTGTCTGGTTTACTCATTAAATAATGCTGTCCAGATTTTTGCGATCATTGGAAGTGATTCCTGAAATCACGGAAGGAAACATATTCAATTAGTATAGAACTACTCGTTAAACCGACAGTGATAGCTAACCTCGTTAATGCGCAGCGCTAGGTAGGGTCAAGCTATCTACGAACTGGCTAGATGTGGGTTTGAGCCCAACTGTTGGCCGTCCTTGAAATGATTTTCTGTGCTTTCCCCGTTTTCACCTCCAGACAAATGCTGGGTCGGTACCTTCAGATAGGCCACGGCCGCTTCCTTCCACATCCTTGCCCAGTTTCATTTATTTTATCTCTCATTAACTCCTGTCATGAGTTAGGCGTCAGGAAGAGCATCCGGCCATAAAAACCCCCGTCATATAGCATTTCATCGCATCTCATCCCCAATCCCGTTAAAACAGGAATAATAAGGAGTAGACATAAGCGTTAAACTAGTCATGAAGTTTTGAAGACCTGTAATGTTAATTTAATATGGTTTTTGAACATGCATTTCATTTAAATTTCTCTCAATATTAGGTGTAATCGGTGCCAACACAAGCTGCAATTGAGTGAACCAACCTCACGGAGAAAAAACAATGTATCGACAACACAGGCCTGCGAAATTTAAGTTTTTGAAAAAATGCAAGAGAAGTTTTCGCTAATTTTTATGTTATATGGTGTGCTTATTTCGAAAATGGCCTCTATTTTTTTTTCCATCGCATCAGGGTGTTTTGTAAAATTGATATCGATACTTTTGGTAAAATCGAGAGCAAAATAAAAAATAAAAAAATAATTCCCTTCAGTTTTAACTTTTTAGATCTAGTTATGGTTCAGTTTCTAGAAGAAACTAACATAAATAGACAACTGACTAAGAGGAACAAATATTATGTATGTTCACGTGAACGTTCCAAACAAATTTTAAACTGAGCTAAAAACAAAACAATCAAAGTGTCTATTTAAGTACTACGTAGTCTTTTTCCGTTGATACTTCTTCTTGACGTTCTTCTATTATGTTCAATCTCAGGTAAATATTCATACAATTCCAAGTACAATTGAATTTTTCTAGAAAACGTGACATGATAGAACTTCTGAATTACGGTATTTTGTTCCGAAATCAGCGCCGAAAAATATATACAGTTCAAAAATCACTTACCTTATTTTTTTTTTATCGCAGGCCTGTGCAATTATTTAGAACCGAATAGGTAAGATTGCGTCATCTCTTTGTAGGAAACGAAATTATCTGTACGTGAAAATTGACTTCTATGAATCGCACAGTCTGATAGTGATACCGAGGTTCGCATCAGATCTTGATCTATTGGTGGGCCAATCAAAATATCTTGACAGGCCATTATTTTGCCCGTGGGCCTAGGGTAGAGAATACCAACAAGAAAGCCTCTCAGATAATGAGGTGTGGCAGCAAAATTCAAACGCTTTGAAAGTGACGTTACTTTTTTCGTAAATTATTAGGAACATTTAGTTGAGTGCTAAGGAGACTGCTCTCTGAGATGCCGTGTTTCTTTCTTGATACGAGTGGAGTTTAGCAAGAGTTAGTGCACAGCGGATCCTCCCAAATCTCCGGGGACGTGTAAAAGAAGAGTTAATCAGGCAAGCAAGAGGCAGGCTCCAGGCGTACCAACTGTAATCATGAAGCTGCTCACGCAGTGCCTGCCTGCGGCACTCTGCAATGCCACCGCACCTTTTGACTGCTGCTGAAACACAAGTTCACTCCAGAACGTGGTAACATTTCTTTAACTCGCTTAGTCGACGCTGACTTTTACTCCTATTATTTTAGAAGAGGTAATCCAGGAACCATTTCTCTTTTCCTGCACCGGTATTTAAACACCACTCTGCATTTGGACGCAAAACAAATTAGTACTGCGGAATTCTGAATAAAGTTATTGATACACGTTTGAAATGGTGTATTTGGAAGGAATTTACACTTGTTTTGTTTCCAGATGAGAGCTTACATCACCAACTTTAAGAAAATGAACGGTTTTTACACGTGTCATGCATAAATATGCTCATAAAATTGATTTAAATGAACCAGGGTGCACGTTTCTATTCATAATGGAAATTAATTCACTCGATAACTAAGAATTGCGTTTTTTACAGGTCAATCATCAATAATTTTAATTCACCAATCAACCTCAAGAAGTCTCATTAAATCAGGAATGTCCTGTACTAAAGCTGAGGAAAATGTCTCCCTATTTAAAAACTAGTTATGAAGAGAGGAAAAACACATTTTTGATATTTTGCATCATTGAAGGAATATCAATTTCTGGGTATATTAGTGATATTAGTGATTGATAGAAGGTGACATCAAGAACACTAATGTTAATAGATATGTGAAAGAAAAATTGAAGTTCATTTATAGTGGCAGTTGCTAGGTGGTCTCAAAAATACAATTTCTTTTACAAAAACAGTTTTGGACATCCCTTAAATTGCAAATTAACCATTATGATTGCATGATTGCCCTTATTTATATTCTAGTCAACCACTAAAATAAATTTCCAAACGTTTGGTGGTCTGAAGTGGTTTCCCACTTCTACTCCAGGCAAATATTAGGATAGTTTCTAACTTAAGATTGAAACAACCACCATCATCACCTGGTCTTACTGTGTAATATATGTCGTAACACTTATATAGTAGTTGGAAAATTTTGAAAATCTCAGAGTGACATAACGTACATTTGACGCTGAAATATCGTACGTATTGTTATGGCCTCTCACCCCAAAGCTACGCAAAACCATAGGATAGGGCAAATCTACAAAAACCCACGAAAGTACTGTCACCGAATTCGTATAAAGAGATACGATGAATTGATATGAAAGGCAGCCTTAAAAAAAGAGAGCATTTAATTAATATTGGAAGAATGAATTTTGGAACAGGTCCATTACACAAGCTTTATGTCATGAAGTATTGCCCAACAAGAGGCTTGTTAGCTGAATGTAAACTCCTTCTAGAAAGGGCGGATTTGATTGGATCATCCATTCGAGATAGACCATAGCCGGTTCTTGAAGAAAAAGGAATGGGATTGGAAGATCCGGTGAGCGAAGTTAGAAATGGAATGTTTTATTTTGTCTAGTAGGCTATTCAATGCATTTGGAAGCATTGACCTTGGGAAATAAATTGAAGACATTAATTAAGTTATAATCAGAAAATGTCTTCTGTGGATATTAATGCCCGAAGTATGTATGAGGATATTCATGTCCGAGTTTGGGTAGACAGCATTGAGTAAGGAACAGGTGCTTCGAGAAGGCGAGAGAAGGATGACGTCAGAGTGTGTCAGGTGACGTGAGGGAGAGTCTACTTGGTCAGAGAGAGGGGAGCAGTGTGTGCTGCGGAAAGGCATTACGACAGTGGTTGTTCGTGTGAGATGTTTAAGGAAGTGATATGAACGTGTTAAACATCGTGTCTAAATGTGCTAATGTATTGTGAAGCACGGAAGTCTGTGTGATTTGGGTGGGTTTTGGAATATTCCACGGTAAAGACCAGTGGCATGGGGAGACAATGAATTGTCAGTGAGTACTGTGTAACGTATTCGTGGAGAAAAGGGAAGTGTGAATATACTTTGTGAATAGTCTGAATGTGTATGTTTGTAAGGAAACGCCTTGAGACACGTTACTTCGGAACGATATGTTCGAGGAGGTAGTGGTGAGCAATAAAATGGAGAACATTATGGACACGAGGCCGGAAGGAGAATGTGATTTATTAGAGGAAGTCATGGTATTTTGTTAAATTATGCTGAGGGAAATGTGGCCTACATCATGAAAGTGAGAATTCCTTCGAGTGGAGTCACTTAGAACGATATGTGGAAAAGCAAAGTTCACGCAGCCACTTCAAAAATGCACAATCTACTAGAGAACATTATGAATTTTGGCCAACAAAATTATGGAAGGAGACTACACGATTTTCTGGAGGGACGAGATGAAGAAAACGCCAGGACGAAGACCATGGATCGAACGAGATGTCTGTCAGGGGGCGAACCGGATGCCGTGGCAATCAGGCCTTCTCAAGAACTCGGATGGCCGATAGCAGGGAACGAGCAGTTTCTAGGCGGACTCGGGAAGAAGGCTCGTGGTTTGAAGCGAGGCTACCCAGATATCAGCCGTGTGAAATGGAAACCAGCGCCTGTTCTGAACGTGAATGGATCTTCACGTTGTTCGTCTCCGATTCAGCTGAATGTAAGACAAGTCTTTCAATATTTGTAGCCCCAGTTCGTAGTTCTATGTTCTTGTAGATGCTTTGTGTGATCATTTTATTTCAGTAGAATGTTTGTTAAGTAGTTGGTTTAGATCTTGTGGTCAGTAATTTTATTTATCGAAGCAAGTTACGGTGTGCTTTTAGTGGGCTAGAAAGCCTCAGTTCCAGCATGTCTGGGGATCTTTGCAGGCGAGTTATCTGCTTGCTGACCGTGCTTGGGTTAGTGGAGTCCTCGTTTCGATGTTTACCGCTGGCTTTTTCCATTGTAAGTTTTTTTTTCTCAGATTTGAAATTTTCGACCTCTTGGGTTTCGCAATTAATTATTTTTGATTTAAGAGTGTTCCGGGATGAACAGTTTCTTGCGCACTTTGATTCTTTGCATTTATCTTATTTCCGTACTGTTGCCACTTCGCAGCTTCAGAGGAGTTAGTTTTTGAAAAATTGCTTTCGAAAATTAGATTTTCTTAGATTTTGAATTTTGAATTTTGAGATTTAGCTATTTGATCTTCGATGATTCTTTTCATATTGTGTTGTTGCACTATTATCTGACTTTACCATTTGAATTATTTTCGGAATTTTCAATTTTGAATTATTTTGGATTTTGAATTTTTCACTCTGAAAATTTATTTCATTTAGATAGTAGAATTTGAATAAAATCTTTCCTCGGATTTTCAGAAAATCCCGATCATTTTTGATTTTGAGAAATTTGGGACTTCAATCCTGACTTGAGATTTTCCAACAAGATTTTTTTTTTCTTTCTTTCTTTCTTTCTTTCTTTCTTTCTTTCTTTCTTTGAAAGTATAATTAATTTTCAGTTTTGACTTTTAGAAAATGTCTCGTTGATTTAAAGTTGGTTGCAATTCTGATCGTTCAGATGAAGAGTTCTTTCGAAAACAATTTTGAATTATAGGATGTAATGATGATTCGAGTATTGTTCTCGACTGTTGTTATTGAGTGACACAGTGTATATACATAATTATTTATTTAAAGTTTACTGAATATAGTGCACACATAAGTGGAACATGTTTTTGAGTTGACACTCACAATCAATGTAACTTGAAGCGGATTATAGTTAGAATTATATCGTGCTTAGTTAACACGCACTAAGAGATCGTCTTTCGATCTGTAACTGCTATCGCTTTTAAAGCTTATTTAAAACTAGCTGTTACCCGCTGCTTCGCCCGCAATAACATATGTAATCCTGTTATAACATTAGTTAAATAGATAGATAAGCATGGGTCCTAGTGGAAAATAATTCTATCACCTGAAACCAAAAATGCATGGGACGAAAAAAAAACATCAAAATATCATGTTGGTTTGGGACCCTAAAAGACGTGAAAAATATAAAAGTATGAAAAAAAATATTTTTTGAAATTTCATTCGAATCAATTTTTATGTCATTCCTGGGACTTAGAAAATTCCGGCCAAAAAATACAAAATCATTAATAACTCCCTAAGTATTCGTCGTATGATGAAATAGCAAGAGACAAAAAAGATGTAATGTGTTATTGTCTACAACATAGACCATGTATAATTTTACACTCAGACATATTACGTTTTCCCCCTCCCCCGTAATTACACCCCTCCCCATGGGCCCCTTAAATTGGATTTATGAAAAACGTCAAACACCTGTTTAGTTATTTTTATGATGATTTTTTTTCGGCTGAGTTCCAAACTCCTCGCCTATGTCGTTTAAGAGATACACGCTCCGTTAGGAATCCTTCAACCCCCACTTTTCACCCCTTTCACCTCATAATATACACCACATCGAAAAACCCTCAGACACGTGTCTTCTTATTTTTAATGATGAGTTTATATGCCGAGTATCACATCCCCCAATGAAAGCAATCGGGAGATATTGCTATTCAATGAAATTCAGGTCTACCCCTTAACACTCCTTTAGAACCTGAATATCCAAAAATCCTTTCTTAGCGGGCGTTTGCGGCCCTTGAGGAAGCTGGATACCAAATTTCATTCCAATCCGTTCGGTGGTTTCTGAGATTTCGTGATGAATGAATGAGTCACTGAGTGGTATTTGAACTTTATATAGTAGATATGCATCGGTCCTAGTAGAAAATAATTCAATCACCTGAAACCAAAAAAGCATGGGACGAAAAAAAAACATCAAAATATCATGTTGGTTTCGGACCATAAATGACGTGAAAAATATAATAAAAGTATTAAAAAACCTATTTTTTGAATTTTCATTCGAATAAATTTTTATGTCATTCCTGGGACTTTGAAAATTCCGGCCAAAATGTACAAAATCATTAATAACTCCCTAAGTATTCGTCGTATGATGAAATAGCAAGAGACAAAAAAGATGTAATGTGTTATTGTCTACAACATAGGCCATGTATAATTTTACATTTTACCTGTTTTTCCCCCCAGAATTTCACCCCTCCCCATGGGCCACTTAAATTGGATTTATGAAAAAACGGTGAAACACTTATTTATTTATTTTTAATGCTGATTTTTTTCCGCTGAGTTCGCCTATGTCGTTTAAGAGATACACGCTCCGTTAGGATTCCTTCAACCCCCACTTTTCACCCCTTTCACCTCATAATATACACCACATCGAAAAACCTTCAGACATGTGTCTTCTTATTTTCAATGATGAGTTTATATGCCGAGTATCACATTCCCCAATGAAACCAATCGGGAGATATTGTTATTCAATGAAATGCAGGTCTACCCCCTTAACACCCCTTTAGAACCTAAATATCCAAAAATCCTTTCTTAGTGCGCGTTTACGGCCCTTGAGGAAGCTGCATACCAAATTTCATTCCAATCCGTTCGGTGGTTTCTGAGATTTCGTGATGAATGAATGAGTCAGTCAGTGAGTGAGTGGTATTTGAGCTTTATATAATAGATACGCATGGGTCCTAGTGGGAAATAATTCTATCACCTGAAACCAAAAATGCATGGGACGAAAAAAAAAAACATCAAAATATCATGTTGGTGACGGACCCTAAAAGACGTGAAAAATATAATAAAAGTATTAAAAAAAAAAAACAATTTTTTGAAATTTCATTCGAATCAATTTTTATGTCATTCCTGGGACTTAATTCCGACCAAAAAGTACAAAATCATTAATAACTCCGTATGTATTCGTCGTATGATGAAATAGCAAGAGACAAAAAGATGCAATGTGTTATTGTCTACAACATAGGCCATTTATAATTTTACACTCAGACATATTACGTTTACCCCCCCCCCCCCCTCCCCCATAATTTCACCCCTCCCCTTGGGCCCCTTAAATTGGATTTATGAAAAAACGGTCAAACACCTGTTTAGTTATTTTTTATGCTGATTTTTCTCGGCTGAGTTCCGAACTCCTCGCCTATGTCGTTTAAGAGATACACGCTCCGTTAGGAATCCTTCAACGCCCCACTTTTCACCCCTTTCACCTCATAATATACACCACATCGAAAAACCCTCAGACACGTGTCTTCTTTTTTTTAATGATGAGTTTATATGCCGAGTATCACATCCCCCAATGAAACCAATCGGGAGATATTGCTATTCAATGAAATGCAGGTCTACCCCCTTAACATCCCTTTAGAACCTGAATATCCAAAAATCCTTTCTTAGTGGGCATTTGCGGCCCTTGAGGAAGCTGCATACCAAATTTCATTCCAATCCGTTCGGTGGTTTCTGAGATTTCGTGATGAATGAATCAGTGAGTGAGTGAGTGAGTGAGTGAGTGAGTGGTATTTGAGCTTTATATAGTAGATTAGTATCAACGTCATTGAATTACTTATAACTTGAGGGAGAGATGATCTTTTTTTTGTTAGTGTTGGATGGTGGTGTTTACATTGAAGAGGTGTGCGATAATACCAATCGTTTTTTTTTGTTGGTGTTTCGAAGGTCGACCCCTGTAAGGGACGTTATGTCCTGGGAACCTTTCCTCGGTCTATGGTTGTTGTTGTTATTTGGGCTGCGTTTAGTATGTGATTAGGATTGCAGTCTTGTTAGTCAGCTGTTAGCTGCGATTGCCGTTCGTTGGAACGCTGTGTTATTAGGGTTTGTGGAGTTTATTTCGACTGCTGTTAGGTTACTTTTACTGTGTTTGATGACAGTATTTCTTTATATTCGTATTGTAGGACCATTTTTGGTGGTGTTTGTTGTTTGTCTGGTAGACTGTCGCGTTCATGTAGATCAGCTGGGTTGGCGATACCGGGGGCTCCAAAAGTTTGGTATTCAGGTCGTTGATGCTAATTCAGTTATATGATTATTATTATTGTTTTTGAAGACTGGATAAAACAGGTGCTCAGTGGATAGCGTTCTCATCTTCATTGGTCGGAACGCTAAACCATAGTTTGCCCGTTAACCTCGATGTTGATCACCGTCAGTTAATATTGATGAATAATAGGTCTATGTAGATTAGTGGAGGAGCATTGGTGTATATACTGTCCTAGAATGACACATATATGATTATAATTAGGTATTTCTTAATTTTTTTGTAATTAGAATTAAAAGATGTTTCGGTAATCCAATGAAGAATAAAACTCAGGATCTATGTAAAGAGTAATATTTTGATACTGTAAATAGTGAGAGGCCGTCACTATTTAATTCTATTATGGTTTTTTTTCTCTTCTCGCTCTTCATAAATATTTTTTTAAATTATTAATCCTGATAGAAAAGGCATTGCGATAAGTTGCCAATTTATTGTTGATCTTTAAGTCGTTATTTTTTTGTGTACTTTAGCTGACGTTATGTCAGAGTGTGTGCCATAAGACATCAATTGTAATTACATTCAGTTATGGATCTTCGATTTAATTATATCCATTTTTGCGGTGTCTTCTCTTTTCTGAATAAAATTTGGGCACGCATTTGCGTATGCTTATACCATTTTCAACTTACTCTTGCGTTGTGTTTTTATAGCGGCTTGAACCATTTTATCCATTCCTTTGTCCCTGTTACGTCCGTGTGAATGAGAGTCTTGCGCTCAGGTGTGTGTTGTCGCTGATCCTGTGGAGGATTAACCATTGCGTGTTGAAAATATCACCTGATATGTGTCCACGATTTGCAGAGTGTGTGATGCCGGGTATTACGGTATGTATTATTAGCCGGGGTACTGCCGTTGATATTTTATCCGCGGTCTTCTTGGATTGTGGCATTCACGACACTGCTGAAATCGGGTACAGTGCCCAACCGGGGAAAGTGAAGCAATTCCCGAGCCACCAACAGTACTCAATCATTGCCAAATACAAATACTTACTCGATAGGCTTACGACATACAAAAAAACATTAAATACAACAAGGAGGGCAATACTGCTGACTGGAATGGCCCACGAAGGGTCTACATATAGGCAAGAATGGGAAGCATCGGGGACAGTCAGACTGACGGACGGACAGAGGACAGAGTGACGGCGAGGTCCTTCCGACGTGGACGGTGCGCAACGGCAGTTCTTCAAGAACAGACTTCAAAGGTGAGTGTGCTTAGCTCTCCCTTTTTCCTCCCTTCTCATTTAACAACACCTTCACCCCGACTCTTGTTTCATTAAACCCGAAATTTTAAACAAGGAATCCCTCTTTCATTATTTCATGTCACGAATCCTAACTTTCCTCGAACTGAACAATACAGCCGGTAGCCATCTCACTGTCTCAGCAAACAACTAGCAGTCTCAGCAAGATCGCGTCCCCGTGCCCCTGACTAAGCAAGTGGCACGCGCATGGACCCATGTGGAGCGTCCGTCCTGAGTCACATCTCTGTTCTCTCTGCATTCATCCATCCCCCCACCCCCATTTACCAACACCCGCACATACCCTCGTAACCTCAAACCCGTTTAAGGAAACCGCCCTTCCTGAGCAGCCCCTTCACACGACTATTTATTTATTTATTTATTTATTTTATGTCTTCGGTAGTGGCGAAGTTAGGGCTCATGGCCCTCTCTTACACTTAACCACGAAATATGGTACCAGTACATAGCTTATGACAATTTCGAAAATACAAAAAATATTATGATAATAAATAAGGAGTAAATTAATTATGCTAATACTAATATTAGTAAAAAAAAGGCACATGAATAATGATAGTAATAATAATAACAATAGAAATAATAATAATCACAATGTCACAGACCTTTCTATAATATCCTAGATATAATCCTAGCTCAGTCATACGTCCTATCATCCATCACCATTCTCACGGGGCAATCAGCAGTATTCAACAGGTAATCTCGGCATGCGGCCTTAAATTTATTTATTGTTGTGGAATTTCTGATATCGGGAGGAGTTGAATTCCATAGTCGAGACCCAGCTACAGCAAAAGAGCGGTTAAACATGGATGAGTGGTTGATGGGGATGGCGAGGGAAGAGCCAGATCGAGTGCTTCGATTATGATATGAGGACAAGTAACTAAATTTTGATGACATGTACGTGGGGGTGTTTTCATGCAGAAATCGATAGATGGATGTCAACAAGTGAAATTTACGGCGTTCATCAGGTTTAAGCCATGAAAGAGCACGGTAGCTTGGGGTTATGTGGGCATCGTATCTTAGATTGAAAGCGAACCGAAGACAAGAGTTCAATGCTTGTTGAAGTTTCATTGTTTGTCCATGAGTCGCGTCAACGAGAACGACGTCACAGTAGTCTAGAATTGGTAGTATTAGTGTCTGGATGAGTTTAATCTTAATGTCTAGTGGTAAAATATTCTTATGGCGCACGAGTGGGTGAAGGGATGCGTATATCTTTTTACGTGTATTTCTTATATGTGGTGACCAGTCAAGAGTTTCAGTTAAGGTTAACCCAAGGTTCCTTACTTCTTTACGAAAGGGGATGGTGATTGAATTCAGTGTTACTGGAGGCACAACGTAGTTGTTTTTTAATGAGTTTAGTAACTTATGAGAGCCGAGTTGTCATCGGCGTATACACTAAGTTGATGGATATCAGTGTTTATATCCCTTATTGCATTTGATATATTGTTGATACTAGTGTGGCAATATATTTGGAGATCATCTTCATAAATATGATATTTATTATAGTTAATTGAGGAGGAGATATCGTTGATATAGAGCACGAAAAGTAGGGGCCCAAGGACCGAACCTTGGGGGGTTCCTGCCTTTTTCTGACGCCACTGTGAGGTGGTGTCCTGTACAATCACACGCTGATTTCGACCCGTTAGGTAAGCAGAGAAAAAAATTATGGCTTCGGAGCCAAGAAGGGATTTTAGCTTCTTCAATAGGGTCGGTTTATCTATGGTGTCAAATGCTCTGCTAAAATCGAGGTGTGTGAGTATTGTTACTTGTCTTTGGTCCATTGCTTGTCTGATGTCATCAGTCACCTTAAGTAAGGCAGTAGCTGTGCTGTAGCCCTTCTTGAAACCAGAATGGAGTGGGTCAAGTAGAGAGTGAGTGTTCAAATATTCCAGTATTTGGGTTTGTACTAACCGTTCCAGTACTTTGGAGAGAGCAGGGAGAATAGAAACAGGGCGGTAGTCGGACGGTAACAGAGGGCAAGGTACCTTAGGAAGAGGGATCACGTTGGCGTATTTCCAGATAGAAGGCAGTGTGCCATTGTTTAAACAGTAATTAAAATGTGTGTGAGAATGGGGAGAACAGCACCAATAATGTAATGTATAAATTTTATAGGTATATCATCAATCCCGCTCGCCTGGGATCTAATGGAATACAACACTCTCTTAACTTCATTAGTGCTTACGTTACGAAATGCAAAGCTGGGTCGATCTGGTGGTGGAAATGATGGGCCGTGACTGGCAGCGTTATTTGGGCTGGATTGATTATCTGCATCCGTGAAATATGCATTTAGCTCGTCTAGTGGAATGTCAGGTATAGGAAGTTGCTCCTGGTTTTTTCCTATGCCCAAAGCACCGAGTTGTTTCCACGCTCTAGCTGTGTTTAGCCGGCAGGTTGTATCACGAACGTACTTAAATTTAAGATTACGTGAAGTTTGCTTAATTTGGTTTCGAAGTACTCGGTACTTTTCAAAATCATTTGGTAGACCAGAACGTTTGTATTGTCTGAAAAGGTTATCTCTACGGGACATCATTTTCTTGACTTCCGGAGTTAACCACGGCTTAGGTTTACGAGAAATCCTTATCTTTCTCTTGGGCGCATGTTTGTTGTATAGTGCATGTATTAATAGATTAAACTTGTTTACTTTTTCGTCAATGTCGTCCAGTCTCAATATGTCGTTCCATGGAAGACTGTAGGCATCATATTTCGGTTGTACCGGGTCTATGTCCTTTATATTTCTGCATGTAACATATTTAGTCCTGTACTTTGGAACTCGGAGCGAATACGCTAAGTATATTAAGTCATGGGTGGATATAGCCGGCACTGGTATTTGACCATGAGTCACTACTTTCTGTGGGTTATTTGTTATGATGAGATCAATTAGTGTATGTGAAGTGTAGCTTACTGTGCTTACGAAGTTAGTTGGCTCGAGAGGAAGTATCGTCATGTCACAGGAGGAAAATAGATCTTCAAGTTTCTTTGCTTTGTATGTTTTGGTTAGTAAGTTAGTGTTAAATTCTCCTAAAATAATGACATGTTCGTAAGATGGCAGTAAATTAAGCAGACTAGTTTCAAACTCCGAAATGTATGATACAGTAGGTGGGCGATAGACAATACCTATCAATACTTTCAGCTCACTCAGTGTTACCTCAACAAACATGAACTCCGTCCTCAACAACTCAAGGGACGATGATGAACAAATAACCCTGCTTTTCAGATCATCTCTGCAATAAAGGGCAACACCGCCTCCCATCCTATCAGCTCGATCATGGCGAAGGAGATTATATCCTTCAAGCTGAACCACAACCAACTCTCAGATATTCCTATTACATGAACATTGTTTTCACAGAATATTGCTGTAATCTCATCTATGTGTGCTGGTAAGCTTTGGCTATTCAGGTGGCAGCAATGTAAGGTTCTAGGACAGTTTGAAAATGCTTGCTGTAACTTAGTACCAGCGTGCGCTGGTGAAAGTGTAGGGAGGGGAAAATTTCTATTGTACGAGCCTCGGTCATTGCCAGAGGGTGAATTGGCTCCTACAAGGACAGCAGAACTATTTCTAAATGGCATGCTCACAGGGTCAAGAACTTACCGTAACGGTACCTCGACTTCCTGATGAAACTAACAGCTGACTGCCTAAATACTAAACACACACACACAATCGCACACACAAACCTAATGTAGCATCTAGTACACATGTCTATGAAAATATTCCATTTCCTTCACCTAGCCTATTAATGTGCAACTTTAGTTCCACAGGTGTGTTAATATTTAGTTTTCTGCCATTGTTGAGGTGGACAACAACTCGGCCGTCTTGTGTGGATACATTACGTAATCCCCAAAAGTCCCGTGCTTTTCTTAAGATGCCCTTCCTAGTTGCAGTAAGGGATTCCGTTATTAATAACGATGTGCCTTTGAGCAACCGCTTGGCGCGCCAAACACGATCTCGTTCGTTGGTGGTATCGTAGGAACTTTATTATTATAGGCCTACTCCCTGAGGCCACGATTCCTGCAGCAGTACTTGGCTGGCGACCCAGTCTGTGACATCGGTCTATACTGTCAATTTGCAGAGTCACATTTAGTTTCCCAGAGAGTGTTTCGATTGCTTTCGGGTAGACGTCCTCGTTGGGAGTTTCACGTACTCCGTGGAGGAGAAGGCAGTTTCTCCGACTGTACTGCTCTGCCTCATCTTGCCGGATGCCCTGCTTCTCGAGATGCTCCTGGACGAGGATTACCTCTTTCTTCATCTCGTCCAGTTCCGCAGTAATTACTTCCCTGAAGTCCTTTAAGTCTGACGCGAGAACATTCAGGGTGTCGCTGGGGTTGGTAGCACTGATCGTGGAGGCCTCCATAGCTTGCTCCAAGCGAGCTTGAAATTCAGCCATCCGCTTTTCAAACTTACACGCTCGTTTACTGCCTTTAGGGTCATACTTTTATATTAATCACTCAACAAAAGCTTGTTCAAATAAATAAGCACACTGAGGACACTGATAAATGATACTTAACTGGCTGTTTTGGCTGGTGACTTGCGGAGCACTTTTACACTCGGTATGTAGTAGGCGCCAAGAATTTGTAAGCCAACCGGAGAGGGTGGCGACCTAAACAGTATTTTGGCAAATCTTGAGTCACAGTCAACACTATTGTTGGAGTTCTAGGGAAGGTCTGAGTAGTCAGATAAATAATATGGTAAGATACAATTTGCTTCAATGACCTCAAATTCTCAAGGCATTCATTCATTCATTCATTCATTCAGTCATGCTCATTTAATCTAGAAGCTCCTGTGAGCAAGCAAAACGATTCCATGTCGCCTATTTACGGTTGACATTGTGACATTCACCCTGCATTCATAAAACACTCAGTGGTGTTCTTTCATTTATGGCTTTGTGTGTGTGTGTGGAATTCGCCTTGAAACCTGTATTATTTTAGTGCCTTTAGTAGTGTGTTTATTTAAAGGAGGCAGGCGTAGAGCTATTTAGAAACAATCCCCGCATTTGCCAGAAGTTAAAGTGGATATCCACGGAAGACATGAATCAACCAACTCTATTGTTAATATAATTTAACGCAACCTTAAACTTTTACCTTGAACAATAATTAATTTGTAACAAGGTATGTATGCTATTGACATGTTACAGTGAGCAAAACAATGGCAAAGGCAAAGAGAAAACGAAAAAAAAAAAAAAAAACACCACAAACTAAAAGTTAATTATACCAAAACCAAACATAAATGAATAAAAATAAACAAATTACAATTATCAATAAATAACAATATACAATAAACAAAACACATAAACAATTATACAATAAACAATAAACAATAAACCATTAACAATTAACAATATACAATGAACAATATGCAATATAAAATATACAATATACAATTAACAATATACAATATAAAATATACAATATACAATATACAATAAAGAATATACAATAAAGAATATACAAAATAGCAAATAACAAATAACAAATAACAAATAACATATAACAAATAACATATAACAAATAACAAATCACAAATAACAAATAACATATAACAAATAACAAATAACAAATAACAAATAACATATAACAAATCACAAATAACAAATAACAAATAACAAATCACAAATCACAAATAACAAATAACAAATAACAAATAACATATAACAAATAACAAATAACATATAACAAATAACATATAACAAATAACAAATAACAAATAACAAATAACATATAACAAATAACAAATAACAAATAACATATAACAAATAACAAATCACAAATAACAAATAACAAATAACATATAACAAATAACAAATAACATATAACAAATAACAAATAACAAATAACAAATAACAAATAACAAATAACAAATAACATATAACAAATAACAAATAACAAATAACAAATAACATATAACAAATAACAAATAACATATAACAAATAACATATAACAAATAACAAATCACAAATAACAAATAACAAATAACATATAACAAATAACAAATAACATATAACAAATAACAAATAACAAATAACAAATAACAAATAACAAATAACAAATAACAAATAACAAATAACATATAACAAATAACATATAACAAATAACAAATAACAAATAACAAATAACATATAACAAATAACAAATAACATATAACAAATAACATATAACAAATAACAAATCACAAATAACAAATAACAAATAACATATAACAAATAACAAATCACAAATAACAAATAACATATAACAAATAACAAATAACAAATAACAAATAACAAATAAAAACAAATAACAAATAACAAATAACATAAACATGACCAAACAATAAAAAACAATGAACAACAAACTGAAACAAAAGAACAAAAAAACATAACTAAAGACTGGAGACTAAAACAACTAAACGAAACCAAACAGCAAGAGGTGAACGAAAACAAAACACTAGCAACCCAAACCAAACAAAATAACAGCAACAATAAATAAATAATTGTTGCAATACCGTATATTATACAGTAATTTATTATTCTAGTAAACACCCGAGAGCCCGCGAAAGATAACAACTTACTTTACAGATACTTCTTGCGAAACCGACAAATCGTGTATTGAGCTAGTTTTAGACCTACGGGTTTGACGGATTCCCACTCGTATCTGACACAGCAAGGCCTTCTTGGAAACAAACATGCAATCGAACCAACATTCGATGGGGTCCTATTAATATCCCCAAGATACCAGCATATAATTCTGGAAGCCGTGAAAGTTTGCGTTTTACAATATTAGTAATAATTCTCGTGCTATGGAAGCTTACCAGTCAGATTTATGACATCTTTGTTTCTGTGAACTTTGACCTAAGTATTCATTGAGGAGTAGGAGTGGTTGTAAATAGACTTATTCTGTGCAGATAACCGCACCATGACGTGCTCAGCGAACATTTGGCTACCTTAAACACTTGTAATGATGCACTTGCAGATACTAACGCCAAGCTGGACTCGTCACGCGAGTAGAAAAACCCTGAATTATTAAGGTAGTTTAACTCAGTGTATATTGGACAGATACGTGCAGCTATTGCCTGGAACATTATGATAGTTGCTTTAAGGAATCAAAGTGCTAGGTTTACAACGGCTTTGTCGTGTTGAAAGAAGAGATCCGGTGAGTTGAGAAATACAGTATAGCGCGTTGTTACTCGGCAGGTTGACCGATAATGAGGATCACGCACTGTTGGCATAAGACACGAACGGAGGAGAGAAAAGGTAATGATGATGATGATGATGATGATGATGATGATGATAATGATAATGATGATAATAATAATTGCTGTATTAAGGGGCCTGACATCTAGGTTATCGGCCCCAAATGGTTTGGGTGATAATGAAAATGATAATGCAATGTAAAGTATAACTAAGACTAACTGCGGACTTACATACTAGGAGAAGAAATGAAAAAAGAAAAGAAAATAATAACGTAAATAAACAACAGGAGAAGAAAAAAGCTCTCACCCCTCGAGGATTGAGGGACTTGGAAGGAAGGAGAGCCATGAAAGCCAGATAGGAAAGGGAAGGAGGAAAGAGTCCGCCCCGGAGGCAATGGAAAAGGGGGAAAAACACGGACCCAGCTCAGGAATCCCCCGGAGTCACTAACTCCCAAACTCAGCAGCCGTGAGCTCTTGAAGGTGTATCACTATCCAGGGTGCACCATAAGTGGTGGGGCTACATACACCCTGCCTCCTTAAGAGCCTTGAGCAGAAGGCAGAAGATATCAAGAAGAGAAAAGAAGAGGTCTGACCCCTCGAAGAATGAGGGATTAGGAAAGACGAGACAAAGGCCAATTAAGGTAGGAAAGTGATAGACACTCAAGGCCTAGGATACCCTATTACCGTCGGGATCGGAAAAGAACAAGAAGTGGCCAAGGGAGGTCTACAGGAAAGATGACGGAGTGGAAAAGGAAGCTTGTAGTTTAACGTGACCGTTAATCTTGAGATCATGAGCCATGGGACCTACTTTTGTTCGTGGAATCCGAACCACAAGTCATGGCATATGACGGAGTGAGCCCGGCACAAGTAAGAGGAAGTAATGCTGAACACAGCTGTGGTCCCGTGATCGCCAACTCACGTCCCACTAGTTGTGAGAGACTAAGTAAGGGACTGAGTACTCTACCGAAAGTAATTTTTGGGTTAGGACTACCTCGTTGGATGTGAAAACAAGCCTAGGGGCTGATAATAATAATAATAATTACAATAGCAAGTTCAAACGCGCTCTTTGAATGGCCATAACAACGAAAGAAGAAGAAGAAGAAGAAATATAACAATAAAGAAATAAATATCACAGACGATATCATATCACGAAGTCTTTGGTACAATAGTAAGCTAGCACAAATTCTTGAAGAAACCTACAAAGTAAACTAGCCTAGTAAGAAGTTGTCCGCTGAACCCAATATACAACACTGCATTTATGAAGAAAGTTTGGGACGATAAGATGGCGAAAACCATTAGGCCTACTCATAAGTTTAACCGCGCTCTATAAATGGGTATAACGAAGGCAAATAATAATAATCATAATAATAATAATAATTAATGAATGAATGGACTCAACAGTTATAATAATGCATCCTCTCGCCCAAATAGCATATTTGTGTGATTAACAGCAATAGGAATTTGACCAAATGTTTGCCTAAGTCGCTAATAGAGCGAAGTGCAAATCTATTTGTCAGTAAATATGTTAATTGTGAAACTGACTGCTAGAGTGCACTAGAAACCACTCACTTTGCGAACTGTGTCACTCAGCTGTTATCCAATATGAACTATTTCAAAACATTACCAATGTGCATAGAGTGTCATATGTTTTTCTAAGTGTGGTGTGCAATGACTTAAAAGCCATTATTGGTAATGTACTAGCGCAAAAACCAAGATTAGGATCGCGTGCAATTACGAAAACTGACATTGTAACATCACTGGTTTAGCTTGATGCGTATCGGTTGCAAAATGTAGAGTGTGTAAATTTAAGCAACTTTAGGTAGCCATCCATGTATGGAAAACACTAAAATTTCTCATCAAGAAAGCGGGCAGTAAATACGTTGTTTCGGAAGGCATAACTTGCAACGGAGAGAATTGTCCTCTCCGTTTGGAGTAATTAAGAAATGGACTACACCTAATATTATTTCATGAAGTACGAAGCCAGTTGATAGGCCTACGTGTATTTTCGACCAACATCGTTGGAGTTCAAGAAATGAGCAAATCTTGAAAAGGAAGGATACTGCTGGAATGCACAGCCATTTATGGTTGTATTATGATTGGTACGGTCAAGCAAGTCGATTTTGTAAACTATGAGGAAGTTGTAGAACATGTTGTGAGGAGATAGAAAATAATCCGGTGATTCAGTATCAAGGTATGTAGTTATTGGCTTTAATTTTTTTTGAAGTATGTCTATTATTGGGTAGTTGGTCTCTAGAGATTGTGCATCTGATTTCCAGTGGTGCGACAGTGTAATATAGGGAACTGCAATGTTTGAAATACCAACATGTCAGATTAGGAAATCTGGAAATAATTAGGAAATAATTATTAGTTCCGTGTGTTTTATGTTCTTGTAAGATTAAGGCTGTGTTAGGGTGATATTTGAAGCTCAGGTTCACTGCATCGTTCTCTAAGTGCATATCTATGTCCACCCCTTATTAATCCGTTTACAACGGTGTCGGGGATGAAATGCGATGAAATTCCACGAGGCTGATGGTTTCTACGGCCGGATGCCCTTCCTGACGCCAATCTAACGAGAGGAGTTAATAAAAGAAATGACTGAAGATGAATGAAAGTTCAATTTCAAGTAGTTCCAACTTTAGCTACCAGGCACCACTGTCACCCAGTGGCGAACGTTGGAACTTGATAGAGAGTTTCTAAACTATTTTAGTGGTAGGTTCTATTACATGCCATAAATCTATGACTTGGGCCCGCCGGCTTTACTTCCCCTCCGAAGGGAGGCGTACTGAAGGATGTTAACGCTCTTAAAAGTCCGACGACTTCGGCCGGGTTGGAACCCGTGATCTTGGGCATAGCAGTTCAGCATGCTACCGATTACGCCACCGAAGCCGTTTTGCAAGTACATATCAAGACCATGCAAATCCAGTCATCTAGGTTGTTGGAGTGCTGCAGTTTGAATAACACGAAGAGGTTTCAAAACATCAAAATTGTGCTAAAATAAGCAGCGTGTCTCTGTGTTGCAATCCTAAAATAATAATTATTATATTATTCTTTTCTAGTTTGTGTGCGTTAGATGATACTTAGATTTAATGAGATTTTATCATGGATGATTATGTTATCATGATGATGATGTTGATGATGATGATAATAATTGTTGTTTTAAGGGGCCTAACATCTAGGTTATCGGCCCCTAATGATCTGGGTAGTAGCGAAAAAGACAATGAAATGGAAACCATAAGGAAAATTAATTGAGACTGAAAATACGTACAAAATGGAACTGAGATTGAAACGACTCACACAATGTAGAGTGTGAATACTTACAAAAGGGAATTTAGAAGGAAAATACTCACAAAGGGATAGATTGAAAAATACGCACAAAATGTAGTTTAGCTTCAAAATACGTACAAAATGCAATGTAGAGTCGAAATACTTGCAAAATGCAATTGAAATTCAAAATACTTACAAAATGCAAATGAGATTGAAAATACTTACAAAATGCAATTGAGTTTCAAAATACTCACAAAATGCGATTGAATTTGAAAATACACAATGCAAGGTAGATTGAAAAAGGCCGGTTCAGGTTCAAAATACACACAAAGTGAAATTGAAATTCAAAATACTTACAAAATGCAATTAAAATTGAAAATGCTTACAAAATGTATGGTAGATTCAAACTACTCATTTGGATTGACAATACTTACAAAATGCAATTTAGATTGAAAATACTTACAAAATGCAATTTAGATTGAAAATACTTGCAAAATGCGGTTTAGGTGGAAAATACTTACAAAATGCAATTGAGAATCAAAGTACTCACAAAAGTTCCACCACCTACATTGAAAAGACTTAGCAGAAAGCAATTTAGATTGTCAATTACCAGTCTGCGTAGAGGGAATCTGGGTGAAACGAAAGTCTCAGGAGGTAGGCCTACATCATCACTCGGGAAGGATCACCGACACATTCAGGAAAAGGTGATTAAAGATCTATGGCCACATTCTTCGCATGACCGATGACAGACTGACGAAGAGGATTCTGCTCCTTGATCTCTCGATGAAAGTCAAGACCAACTGGATTAAGGATATAAAGCAGGCTGTTCCAAATCTACGTGTTTGAGTATGCATACACGCGAGTACTCAGCAGTAATGCTCGGAGCACGATTGGAGAGGGATGGGGGTGATGGCCAATACGTCACTGGGCGAAGGTCATAACACAAGTCCATGCCAGTCTTGATATATCCACCGCGCAGTGACGGCAGCCCCCCACAGCAGAGCTGTAATGCATTTTGCAGGTTTACTCACGCAAGGCGGCGAGTACTCGCTGCTCACCGGCGAACTGCTCGGCTGGAACAGCCTGATATAGAGGAAGATCTTCAGGAAGTTGGCATCGTGGAGGAAATCATACAAGACAGATCAAAATTCGGAACAGTTATCAACAACTATCATTTTGCGGAGAAAATCATTTTCACTACCAGGAAACCATGGACTGAAGAACGGAAGAAACTCTTCAGAGCCCAGATGAAGAGATTTTGGGAGAAGAAAAGATCAACATCTTTTGCTAAATGAGTTCTCCCGCGCTCCTTAGATGGGCATAACGATGTGAAAAAAATAATACTAATAACAAGCTCTGTTTTGTCACTTAGTTTTACAGTGACACATTCTGCGGAGGGTGGGAGTTTGACCCTATTTGTAAGCCCCCATTCGCACACAAAATCCTCAATTATAGAATGTAATGTTTGCTGTTGTGGTGTGTGTAACTGTAATTAGGATCTAGTTTAGAAGCAGGTGTCTGGGGTTTTAAAGTATAGTACCATCGTGGCATTTGCCTGTAGCTAGTATAGAAAATCCCTGTGGAAAACTACGATCAGGATGGCTACTATGAACGCCATGATTCAAACCGAACTGTAGCCCCAATTGCAGAGGCGGAATGGGTCTTAAAGGAACCAGGTAGTGTGGAATGACCGAAAATAGCATGTTTTGTTTTTATGTTCAAAAACTTCTCCGTTCTTTCTTGATTACACCAATATATAACACATAGGTATAGAAACCATATTTGAGGTTATTATTGATATTTAATGCAACCATGCATACGCCAATTACATGAAACGACTGAATCTTTAACATTAATTTTCTCAAGATTTACAATTTCCGATATTTTGGACCTTTCTCGCCGGAATCACATGCCTGATCAAGTTGAAATTTTCTGAAGATATAGATGCTTACAAACTAAGAGCTGCGAAGCGTAATAGAAGTAATCGAAAAAAATAATTAAGAATTAAAAAAGAACTCAAATAAAGGCTAAAAGATATTAACGAAATCAAAAATTCATAAAATCGAAACCATATTCCTGACAACAATAACTTTGCCTCACAAGCTGTATCAATAACATTAGATTAAGAATTATAGATTTCACCCAATCATCTGTTTTAACACAAGAGAAAAAGGTACCAAAATACAAGTACTCTCCTAACATTTTCAGAATTTTCAAATGTTCATTATTTTTCAAATATGTTTTCAATTTCTATAATTCTCTTTCAAAACACTGACATGGATGTTGCTGATAACTTTAAAAAAATCTCGTTTTTAGTTGTCATGGTTATCTATCAACAAAGCTTGTATTAAACAGTTGCATTGTTGGCTAATCTACACTATCCGGTACCCTTAAAGTGATCGGCTACGATGCTGGATTCTTTTAAAAAAGCGACAGGAGAACATTGTGCAGTATTTAGGGAAGTTATGAATTTTTCACTTTGCTAGTTCCCTCCCTTGCCCACTATATGTCTTCCAAGTTCCACTTTCCGTACCACAACTCATAAATGGGAACAGCAGTAACAATGTCTTATGAGAATGCTTTACATTCTACAATGAAGGGTTTTGTGCCTATGGGGGCTTATAAATAGCCTCATCCCCCCCCACCCCACCCTCCGCAGAATGTGTCACCGTAAAACAAAGTGACAACATAGAGCTAGCTAACTTGGTATATTTATTCGGATTCTCCGTAGTGTGTTGGATTATACTACGCGTGATACAGTTTACAAAAGTTTACTAACACATGTAAATCTTAAACCGAGTATTTTCATCCCTAAAGAATACTTTTCGTTATACATCTAATTTTTATGATAAATCTTCCCTAGTCATCAATGCGATCAAGAATAGATACCTTTGTAATGATGTTTATATATCACGTATCTGAGAAATCCCGTCTATCCGAATTCTGATAACCCAATTTTCCAGTTTATCAGAATTGACGGTAACTTTTCAACTGTTTATCTACGGGAAATATGAACATGTTCATCACACAAAATTAGTGCGTTTCACGACTTAATTTTTCGTAGTGTCCAAACATTACCACTGTTGCTGTAAGAACTGTTAAAATAATAATAATAATAATAATATTAATAATAATAATAATAATAATCAGAATGAACAATGGCAGATTGACTAAAAGAATTCTCAACTTGGCCCTCTCACTAAAAACCAAGAACAGCTGGCTACGTGAAATTGAAACAGATCTCCAGGAAATCAACATTTCAGACAATATTATACAGGACAGATGCAAATTCAGAACTCTAATCGACAATCACCAATTTGAAGACAAACCCAACACCAGGGCCACCATAACTTGGACAGAAGACCGAAGAAAGGCGCTCAGCGAGAGGATGAAGAGATTTTGGAAGGAAAAGAAGGCGAACACATCAGCTAAACAGGTTCAACCGTGCTCCTGAGTCGGGCATAACGATGCAATAATAATAATAATAATAATAATAATAATAATAATAATAATAATAATAATAATAATAATAATTTTTTTTTTTTTTTTTTTTTTTTTTGTTTTTCGAGGGAAACGTGGGGAAATCTTCAAAAGACAGATTGCAAGCTTCCGGACTTACAACTGTGCAGGATTCTTACCTACTAAAAACCCACAAACCCTATACTTGGCTTAAGGCCACCCCGGAACTGCCTGTTCAGCCTTACTTCAGGGTGGAGCCTCTGTTACGACCAGAAGTCTCAGTCAATTTCATTAAATGTGATGATAATGAAATTACTCATCATCATCTTCACTGTCTTCAGCAACCAATCTTCTCGGTTCCTCTTCTTTTTTTGTTTTCAGCAGCTCAGAGATGTAGACTGCAATCTGTGCCCAACTTTCTCTGCTGCTGAGCATTTTATCCACCACATTGTCTGGTGTAATGACACCTACTTTTGTCTCCAGAAGCCTTCGAAGATTTCTCCACCTCAAGCATGCAAAGAATGTGTGCTGAACATCGTCCCATTGATCATCACAATAACGACAACGTGAACTCGGTGAAATTCCCATTCGATGGAGGTATGCTTCATAATAACCATGGCCAGAGAGAAACATGGTAATGTAATAATTAACCTCACCATGTTCCCTCGACAACCATGGCTTCAGTTGCTTGATGAGCCTAACGGTCCACCTGCCACGATTTTCACGTTCCCATTCTTCCTGCCATTCCAGAAGAGATCTGTCTCTTTCCTCCCTCTTCACGCGTATCTTAGAATGCTCGTCTTTGCGCAAGTATATACGGCGCCTTTCCTTGGCCAGGATGTAAATGGGTATCGCCCCAGCTATTACTAGCACTGCCGGTCCAGACACTGTACGATAGGCAGAAGTTATTCTGAGGGCAGCTCTTCTGTGAACAGAGTTTATCCGCTTCCTATACATCTCAGTGCCAAGAGCTACTGACCAAATCTCTGCACCATAAACAATAACTGATTCCGCCACTCTCATCAGCAGTTTCCTCTTCAATGGTGAAGGGCCGCCAATATTAGCCATGAGCCGCGACAAGTTGTTAACAATCCTTGCAGCCCTATCAGCAATCTTGCTGATATGATTCCAGAATGTTAACTTGCTGTCAATCATAACACCCAAGTAACGAACAGCAGGAGCTGTTTCTATCACTTGATTATCTACTAGCATGGGTACAACTCGTGGAACTCTCTTCTTAGTAGCAAGGACTAGTTCTGTTTTATGAACTGCTAGTTGGAGACCATGTTCATTCATCCAGGTGGAAACTCTCCGCATTACCTGATTCAGTTTAAGTTGCAGACCCTCCATGGAGCGCTCCATAATGAGTACAACGAGATCATCAGCATATCCCACCAAAGAAGTGTCCTCTGGCATCTCCATCCGTAAAATACTGTCATAATTTACGTTCCATAAATCAGGACCTAACACCGAGCCTTGAGCCGCCCCCGCTGTTACCTTGCGACACTTGACTCCTTCATCTGTGTCATACTGAATCCAACGATCACAAAGATAATTCCTCAGAACAGACGCCAAGTAGCGAGGAATGTTAAATGTTGTTTCAAGTGCAGCTATTATGTCAATCCACCGGGCAGAATTGAAGGCATTTTTCACATCCAGAGTAACCAGTAAGCACATTTTTCTAGAGAAATGGTTGCCATGCTCAATGGATCTGACAGCCATCACCACTTCTTCAATGGCGCTGATGGTGGACTTACCCTTCACAAAACCGTATTGTTTGGGGGACAGACCTCCTGCAGCAACAATCGCTGCCTGAAGCCTTCCTTTAATCATCTTCTCAAACAGTTTGCCAGCCATGTCCAACATGCATAGAGGTCTCTGACCTGAAGCAGTAGTGGGATCTCCTTTGCCTTTAGGCATGAGCACAAGCCTGGCCACTTTCCACGGGGTCGCAAAGACTCCCTGTAGTAAACAACAATTATACATATTCAGCAAAACATCTGGTTCCTCTTCGGATATCATCTTTAACACTTCAGCAGGAATTCCATCCGGCCCTGGTGCCTTCTTATTCTGAAAAGATCGTGCTGTAGTTTGTAATTCCTCCCTAGTGAATAGCGGAATATCATCTAGCATCACCGGCATGTGATCGGGAAATCTCTCTGGGTGATTAGGAAATAGCTCATCTATAATAGCTTCCTTCTGGGATGCCGTCATAGCAGCAGTAGACACCATAATGCCGCCGAGCTTCTTACTGACAATTTTGTAGCCCAGACCCCATGGGTCCTGATCCAGATCGTTAATGAGCTCGTTCCATTTATGTGCCTTACTTTGAGCAATGGCCCGTTTGAGAGTCCTCCTCGCTACTCTACACTCTTCTATCGCATTTGCAAACTCTAGAGAATCTCTGCAGAGCCTTTGTGCCCTTCTCCTTAATCGAAAACACAATCGTCGAGCCTCTGCTATTTCAACATTCCACCAATAGGCTGGCCGTTTGTTTGGAAAAATCTTCTTCTTGGGCATGGATGCTCCGCAAGCCTTAACAATGAGATCAATGGTCGACCTAACCAGGGTTTCTGCAGAGCTCGCGGGGCTATGTTGAAACAAATCCTCCAGAACTTGTTTCCCTTGTGCTATTACTGCAAGAAGAATTTCACCATCCATGTGATCAACGTTCCATCTAAACGGTATCGGAATTTCATGGACTAGGCCTCCTCGAGGCCTAGTATTAAAAAGGATGTATCTATGATCACTGTTGTTATAATCTAGCATTACATGCCAGTCTGCAATGCAAGCAGCAAGATCTGCAGAGGCAAACGTTAGGTCTGGTGTGGTTTCGTTTTGCCCAGGCCGACAAAATGTTGGAACATCACCGCTATTTAGCAGCACCAAGTCCAACCTAGCAGCCATCTCCAAAATTCTATGGCCTCTCCCGTTTGTATGAGCCAAGCCCCACTCAACTGCTCGACCATTAAAATCACCGGCCACCAGAATACCCCCAGTTACTGTACCTAGGAAATCCTCAAGGGCAGATAGTCGGGTCTCAAACTGCCGAATTGATTCATTGGGTGTTAAGTAACAGCTTACATAAGAAATATTTCTGCTCTTGACCCAGACAAATCCATTTCCAGCACCAAACTTTTCAATAAAAACTCTGCTTGGATCCGCTACCCATATAGCAGCCGTCCCACTTTCATCAGAGTACCACGATGGAATATCCCTGTTCTTATATTGTTCGCTAATAAGCACAACATCAATATTCTTTTCCACGGCAAACTGAACTAGGAGATCGTTAGCCACCCTGCTACGATGAATATTGCCTTGTAGAAATCTTAGCATTTTGACTGTTGAGCACTCTCCAATGCACGTCGAAAGACAGCACACATACCTGACCCGATCACATGGTCGTCATTCTTGCCTTCACACGCGCAGATCGAGCATTTTGGGGCAGACGTGCAGTGAGCAGCTTTATGCTCCTTTCCCCCGCATCTGTAGCACAACTTCGACCTGTCAGGACCCGTACATTGTCTTGCCATGTGACCATAGCCCATACATCGGAAGCATTTCAGCACATTGGTCCTTTTCCGAATACGGCAGCTAACCATGCCTATCTTAATATGCTGATCAAGGAGCAACTCATTTGCCGCATTGGAGTTTACCACAACTATGGCCATACGCTGTTCTCTGGAATTGGGCTTGGTAATAGTAACTTTTATTTCACCCATGTTATCCTTAAGCCGGTCCTCTAATGTTGCCTGGACTTCCTCTGCTGTTGTAAGACAGTCCAAATCCCTAATTTCCAAGGTTATGGTAGGAGCCAACATTTTAACTTCACCCAAACCCTCAGCGGCTTTGGAAATCATCTCCCTGAACTTAGATTTATCTCCATTTTTCCCTTTCATTTCAAGGAGCACCGCACCAGTCGACGTTCTGCGAATCGATTTAAGGTTTACGCCACTGCAATCAGATGTTGCTTGCTGACGCAATGATTGAAGAACTTCTGAATATGTCTTCCCCTCAGTAGGCTTGATAACAATTGCCTCGTTGCGTCTTCTATCCTTCGTTTTATTTCCCTTCTGATGTAGAGAATGATTACTTCTAAGTTCTCCCTTTTCGTCCTCCAGAATAACTTTACCGCTATGACCCCAGTGTTTCCTTGTTCGAACTGTTTGCCAGGCATCTTCTGCTAACTTCTCCACGGGAGGTTCAATGACCACAATTTCATTTGCAGATATGTTTTCGGAATTGACACTGCTCTCAATTACAGTAATCATTGTTTCTCCTTGACTTGCAGCCTTCTCGCATATGGGAGTTCTAGGTCGAGTGATGGTAGTGACCTCTGTTGCCAATCTAGTTTTGCGGCAGTGATCGAGGACATCAAAAACCTCTACTAACTGCGCTAGGCTATTCTTGATATTATTACTCACATTTCTTTGAGTTTTGGTAGCTGCCATCATGATCTTCAGTAATCCTATTCCTTTCAGAATCTCTGACTCTTCTTTTATGTCTATTTCATTTCGACATTTACCTTTGTCCGCAGTGAACCTCAATTCATCTGAACCTCCATTCTCACCCGAGATTATTGTACTCTGCCCCGCCATGACATTAGATGCAACGTCCAGCTCCCTAGATGAAGTAGTTCTTGTAGACGCCACACATCGCGCGCCATTAGAATCTCCCACTTGGGCCTGAGCGCTGGTATCTGCGCCGCTTACAATCTCGGTGGATTCCACACACAATCTCTCCATGACACCGATCTCTTCTCTTCTGTTGGACATAACCTTACTTTCCACAAGCGACGGGGACACAATTCCTGAACAGATGGAAGAATTACTCACCCAGCCACCCCTCAGGTAGAGAAATCACTTCGTCGTGCGGAAGAGGCTCTGCCACACAAAACTCAACCCTTTCAACTAATATAGTCACTGAAATATACCGTCAAACTCACTTAAACCACGAAAGCCAAGACGCACCAACCGCTCAGTACGACAACAATTATAATTATCAATAATAATAATAATAATAATAATAATAATAATAATAATAATAATAATAATGATAATAATAATAATAATAATAATAATGTTATTTGTTTTACGTCCTTTTTAAGAACTGCGGCATTTAGACACAGAATTTTTCCCCGAAAGAGATCTTTAACGTGCCAGTAAATCTTCTGGAACATCTCCCTCGCATTTGCGCACCCTCAAATTCCAACTGGCTACGCCATGATTCGATTCTGCAACCCTAGGCACAGGAGGCGAAAACGTTACTGCTGAGCCACGCAGCCAACCAAGAACTGTTTTCGCAGCTTTTTTTTTACGAAAGAAGTGGAAAATCTTACATAAGACTTTGAGAAGGGTCCGCACTCCTCAAGTGTGTGGGATTCTTACCCACAATAATCCACACCCTATCGTCTTGACAAAATCCATCCCGGGACTACTTTCGTATTACTTCAGGATGGAGCCATTTTCCTTTTTTGTTTTGTTTCACAAGCACCTTCTTACTTCTCAATTCATACTCAGTCCACGGATCGCAGACTTAATCAACTAAATCGTGCAAGTCCCCATATGATTTCTTCTGACAAAGGACCACTTCAACGAAAAAAGCGACTGTATCCCAGCTGAGCTGGTTCCTCAGCATAATTCCAAGTGGGCTATATTGTCCGGCGTTATTCGACTAACCTCAGCTTCAAGACGTTGTATTTCAGGTGACCAACGAGCGCAGACGAAGAACGTATAATATACGTCATCTCGCTCGTTCTCGCAGTAAATACATATGGAGCTCCTTACTTTGATCATTCGATGAAGGTAACACTGAAAGTACCCATGACCTGTCAACATCTGAGTCAGAAAGTAATTAGTTTCCCCATGTTTTCTACATAACTAATTTAAAACTCAATTCCACGCAGGTGTTCAGATTTTATTATGAGAGAGAGTGTGAATTTAATTGCTGATTGTTTTTTTAATGAGACGTGAAGCACTTCTAACGTCAGTTGGACGTTGATTTTATTTTATTCTCTCATTATTGGATAATTTTAAATAATCACTTTACGGATCATATGTAAACATTTAGGGATTATTTGTTAACTTATTTTTTTTATTATTCTTTTAATAAATTTAATTCGTTAGTTTTGTAACCACGTCTTGAATGATTTATTTGAATTATGGAGAAGGATTATATTTTGGTGCATTTGAGGTATAATTGAACCACTAGTTACGCCCACTTATCCGAGAATGGTAAGTTTCTCGTACTCTTCGTTTATTCAGTTTATCCACCCAGTTCTGCAATACCAAAACATGATCTTAGGAAATGTGCATCCCCCTTTTAGCTCTTGTTGGTAGGATTTTAAGTTTTATTAGCCGCGGACCTCGAGATTCTGCAATCCAGCTGATCTCCGGATTCGACAAGCAGCTCAAATGGTTTAAAGGGGTACAGTAGCACTGCCAGCTGGATCACATCCCTTCTGGCTGCTAAAACAGCAGTGCTTCTTACACACTTTCGTAACATTTTTCAAAATCACTCCCACAATAATACACATCGATAATACTATGAAAAGGTTGCAAAATTCTTATTTTTACAAAGAACAGAATTCTTAACATCAAAGTAGCCTATATGAAAATGATAATCAATAAATATATCGTCAAACTGACCATCAAATCAAATAGTAGCCTAATGCTCGTAATGTGATGCTTGGCATTGTTTATTTTTCAATAGTCCGTCAGTCTGAACCTTGCAGCAGTCTAGTTCTGCAAAACTTAAAATCTGTCCAATAAGTGTTTACTTTTTAATTTATTTTTAACGAAACATTTTTATAATTTTGTTATTTCAACTAGGTCCTACAATAATGGGGAAAATATCATCATTCACAATATATACACTGAAGAAAATGGAAATTGCGACACCATGAAGGAATTGGTCGTTTGTGTTGATTTTCAAGATATGGAACGATGCCATGTAGGTATGTAAACGATCAAAGTTTCAGACCCATTGGGTTGTTGCTACAGGTCTCCCTACGTGATTGGTCGCGGAGGAATCAACTCCAGTATACGAACTCTGGTGTAGCTGTGGCACCCCACGTTACACAACAAACAGTTGGTAATCGCCTGCGTGCAGCTGGCTTACGATCCCGTGTCCCTGCAGAAGGTGTTCCGTTGACCCCACAACAGCGACGTGTAAGGCTGGCCTGGTGTCGTGGGTCGACGAATGACATAGGGTCGTCTTTAGTGATGAATCGCGCTTCTGGCTTGCCCGCAGTGATCGCCGGAATCGTGTGCGCCGACGTACCGGGGAGAGGGGCTGCCCAGACCTTATTGTTGAGAGGCACACAGGGCCAACACCAAGCATTATGGTCTGGGGAGCTATTGGCTTTAATGTAAAATCACAAATAGTGCTCGTTGAGGGCACTATGACTGCTCGAGAGTACGTTGATAGGGTACTCAATCCAGTGGTTGTCCCTATGATGGCGAACATTGCTAATGGGATGTTTCAGCAGGACAATGCCCGGGTTCACACTGCACGCATCTCCAGAGAAGCTCTCCACGACATCACAACCTTAGAATGGCCCGCCAGATCCCCGAACCTCAGTCCTATTGAGCATGTGTGGGACATGATGGGTCGACAACTGGCCAACCGTCCTCAGCCACCCACAACTCTGGAACAACTGACCCGTGCAGTGCAGCAAGCATGGGCCACAATTCCTCAGGAAGCGATCCAGGGCCTTATTGCTCCATGCCTCGCCGAATTCATCAATGTATTGCAGCTCGTGGTGGGCACATCCTGTATTGATTGTTGTCCAAACTTGCGGTCAGAGGGACCTAAAAGTGCAATCATCGAATCACAACCGAACACTCGTCCTGCATGTTCAATTGCTGCAATGTACCACCACTCCTTCTGGGTGTTGCAATTTCCATTTTCTTCAGTGTATATTCACGTTTTCAATACCGGTAGTATAAAATATTTATCCGCGGGCCGCATAAACTGACTTTGAAGGCCGCAAGCGGCCCGCGGGTTGCGCACCCCTGATCTAGACAGAAGACAAACATGCTGATTCAAGTAGGTCTCCATTCCTGGTTTAAAAAATGTAATGCTGTAACATTAAAGAACAACCTAGGTAGAGAGATTTGACTCATAGCCATGTGAATATGGCTGTGAGCGGTCTATGAGACCCCACATAAGACCAGTAATAACGTGGTCCAAATATTCAAGTGTCTACAAACTTTTGACAGAACCTTTACATACATGCAACTGGAATCCCGCGTTTATTTAAGTACAAATGAAATCATATTATAACGTTGAAACACGTGTAAAGGACGGGTAGGCCTGTATAAAATGTTTGTTTGTAGTCGCGGGCAGGAATTAGCCTGTGCTGTAATTCTATGGCTCGAGGCGCCAGAGGCAGGTACAAGCACGTTACCGCGCCAGGCGAAAAACTTGAGCAGTAATTCTCCACAAATGAGAACAATAATTAATACATTAATAATGTATTTATTCGTAAGGGCGAGCTAGGGGCTGTAAAAGGGGTGAACAATGGAGTGCGCAATATACGACTGAGGGAGGAACTATTCAACCAATGTTTTGTTGCTGTTAGTAGCTCTTTCATTATATGGTGGGCATTTCCAACACTGGCCTGTGCCAGCCCTGGGTTCATTCCTATTATACCCGATGTTGTGACATAAGAATTCATGTCTATCAGTCTTCAGTCGGTCAACACGGGGGTTTAATTGAATGACTAGTTTCGTTTGTCAAGCGAACATCATCAGATCATGCTCACTTAGCCTTAATTTAGGTTCAGCGGATATGTATATAACACCAGTGGCGTAACTATGGGGAGTGATCAGGGGAATCCCCCCCCCCCAGAGTCAGATAATGAAATAAAAATATGAAATTCCATTAATTCTTTAATTTTGAATAAAACTAATTTTCAGATGGATGATAAATGATTTCATGTTTGAAAGCATGTAGGCTATTTTCACTCCTGTTAATTTATAGTGTGACCCTAACTTAACACTTTCTAAATGTATGAAATAGTTAAATGTCCAGTAAGCCAGAGGGATGGGTGTGCCACTATCTTTCCTTATCCGTTTCCAGATATAAGCAAGCAAGCAAGCTTGTAGTTTAACGTGACCGTTAATCTCGTGATCATGAGCCACGGGACCTCCTTTTTACGTGGAATTCGAACCACAGCACATGGCATTTCACTTCGAAAATCTCACATGCATTGACCGGGAATCGAACCCGGACCGCCTTGGTGAGAGGCATACAGCTAGACCGCTGAGCCACCACGCCCCCGTTTCCAGATATATTCCACTTGTTAGTTATCATGCTGTTGGTATCCGAGTGTAAGTGTCATAGTGAAAAGTGAATAATATTGTTAAGTTTTATTGCTATTTTAAGTTAAACTTGAGTTGGAGACTGTAGTTCATCAATATGTATACAATGTCGGAGAGTAGAAGGGGCCATATGATTTCTTGAAGGACTTGAAAATATAATATCAAAAAAATTGTGAATTTTCGAGCATCAAATGCTAATGAAATCAAGCAAAAAGCAATAATGTAGATAGGAGGTTTTGAAACTTCGGGACCGTATATTAGCTTTCATTGGCCATTATAATAGGGATTGTAACTAATACATGTATTTTTTCCAGGAATGTTATTTACTTATATAAGATAAGCCCGTAGATCCCTGATGGGCAAGGGCCTCTTATTGGAGTGGTAGGGGATGGCTTAAGTAGTCTCCCAAGAGGAGCCAGTTCTTGAGAGATGTCTTTCCTAAATGCATATTAAATTAACGCACATCCTTACTACGGTATTTACATTGTTACACGATTACACCGTTCTGAATTTCCTTCCATAGCTCTCTATCCCAGCTATTACTTATTATTCATATATTATATCGTCATGGTGCAATTTTGACCGGGCTGTGCCTGTGTCCGTAAAGCCATGGTGCAGTTATGATCGTTTGTTGTGAATAACAGAAACGAAGCGAAACGTTGAAACTTGCGTTACAATGGATAGTATCCTAAATAATGTTTTCGTAGTGCAACGGCGAACGCGCAGCTTATGACGCAACACCACAAACCACGTAGCAGCAGCGGATCAGGCCACGTCAGTCGAGATGTGGACGTTACAGAGGAAAGTTCAGTGTGTTCGATGGCTTGCTCAATTCAAACTAGTGACCAAAGTTCAACGTGAATATCTTCGTATGTACATATAAACAATCATAAAATGTCGCATCACTTGAGGCATGAAAAATGCTGAGTGTCACTTCGGCTGCTTACAGTTCGGTGGATATGTACTGCAACATGGTCAGTCCGCACTCTCGCTCTCTCTCTCTCGCTATCGGCCAGTCCCTCGGTCCGCTCTCACACGCACCGTGTCATGGAAGACTTGATACACTCACAATTAGGTGTGTTGCAATGTAGCGCAGTAGGTTAGCTGTTTGGTTGTAAATTCGCTCATCGCCGAGCAACTCAGTTCGAGTCACGCCGTGAATATTATTTTTGTAAAGTAACACACCATGATGATGTCATGCTATGAAGTACTTCATCGGATAGATGGACATCTCACATCGGACCAATGTTTGCACATCTTGCAGAATATTATGATTCCAAGTGTGAGAGAGCGTTATCCACATGCAGCACTTCAGTTCGTGCAAGACAACTCTCCAATCCACATGAGCAGGAGTGTTCAGGACTGGATTTCTTAGCAGAACTCCATTGAACTGCTCAACTGGGACCCTTGAACTCCAGACTTAAACCCCATTGCCCATGTGTGGGCAAAGTGGAAACGCCATATCTGGGAAAACTGGCCTCGCCCTCCCCCTCGTTCGCCGGATGCATTGTTGGAGATTATGTTGG
The DNA here is from genome assembly GCA_946902985.2 of Meconema thalassinum. Taxonomy (NCBI): domain Eukaryota; kingdom Metazoa; phylum Arthropoda; class Insecta; order Orthoptera; family Tettigoniidae; genus Meconema; species Meconema thalassinum. Next base: position 226,307,572 of record OX336391.1, read on the forward strand.
AAGCATGGGGGGAGATTGCCCTTGATGTACAGTACTTCAGAAATGCCACGTCGGCTACAGCAAGTTGTCGAAGGCGGAGGATACTGGACGAGATATTGAAGAAGTGTCTACAACAGTCCTTTTCAGGACTAACAATAAGCAAATTCATTAAGCCAGATTTCCCATTGTATACAAACACAAACGTATTTCGTTCATGAAACATTTTACATGTTTAAAAAATAAGCACCGCATGTACGATTCGAACCCCTGTTCTTTATCGTTTCACGCAACGCCTCTTCTCCCGAGTTAACTGGCACTCTGCAGAACGCTCATAATATTGTAGTGATATTTCCAACATCTCATGCATGTCTATAACAGCTATCATAGACCCAGTGATGATTAATTAACGGTTTATTGCGATATTTCGTTGTAAAAATTAAAGGCGTCCAGTATCGTGCGATTTCACAATGGCATAACAGAGGCCATCAAAACAAAAAGAATTGCCGAGACCAATATTTGAACCGTGCTGGTCCGGGTAACCAACTTCTCACCCTTCCTCTACGCTAACACAGATACTCTGTTAAGCGCGTCTCATCCATCGTCTCTTGGGACGTGTTCCTCACATCACGCATTTATTTACGCATTTGGGCGGTTTCTCATTAATTGCATATCATTCTTCTCTGTTATTCTTATATCTGCACAGTGGCACAGTGTACTGAAAGTTGCATTTTGTCCCGAACATGTCGTTGAACAAAGATCGAAGTGCATCAATTTTGTTGCAACTGTACAGCCACGTCCAAGCACGATGATACCCGAACAGGACTTGGATATTTTCCATGCGGCAATTTATGATGGTCTATCTGTACAACGAAGAGCCACGACATAGGAATAACACAAACCCCGCTCTGATAGGCCGTCGGTAAGTGACGAGTCTATACAGGTTGTACGGGAGAACTACCAAAGGCGCTTGTTTCGTTGCTTTCCCGTACCCGGTCAAAAGTACACCATGACTTTACGGACACACTGTACATTACTCCCCACTCAGTCATTGAGAAAATTGGTGTTGACTGACTGAAGAGTTACAACTGACAGTTTGTATAGGCAATATTGAAAGAATTGCTTCAAAACTTTACATTTCATGTTAAGTCTTCAAATATTGTAGCGAATACTGTGTAAGCTGTTTTGTGAAAAATAAAACAATTGGAGTAGTGAAAATTACGCGGTAACAGCCAAGAAAGCTAGTGAGTACGCCATGAAGTGGGCATGAGAAAGAGTTTGTTCAGCCAAAGGAACTTGAAATTCAAGAAGGCAGCCATAGCTTCACACATTTCCATGGATGACGATGTTGATGATTCTTCTAATTCAGACAGCTCATTAGATAATGAAAAAATCGAGCTCCTAACATTTCATCAACTTGCTCAAAAACATAAGGAAGGTGACTTCGTTCTGGTTGAGTTTTCAGGGAAACACTCAAGATTTTGCATCGGGGAAGTGAAACTAGATTTCGATGATGAAAATTATGAAGTAAAATTCTTAAGAAAAAGTGCAAAAATGATAGCCAGTTCCTTTTTTTTTTACCCGGAGGGTGCAGATATTGCTTCAGTCCCCGTGAAAGGCAACAGCGGTTCCCTGTATGTGTGGCAAAACAAAAAGACAAAAGTCATATCTCAAATTTTCTGTAAATTTTGGGAATCTGAATGTTCTGTAGTGTTTTCTGGCATTAATTCTTTGTTTTAGTGTTTATCTATTTAACCAGTTAAAATAAATTCTTTTCATTGTGTCTCAGTGTGGACCATCATCTGTCTCAGTGTGGCCCACGGGTGGGCTACAGTGAGACGGCTGCAACATGTTCACAATTTATTATTTTTACAGAAACGTGTGGATGTTTTTGAAATTCTAAGGGTATGAAATTGATGAGCAACAATCAACTTATATATCAGTATATGAAGACATTTTCATGTATCGAAAAATAAGACAGTATACTAAAATATATTTTTTCTGTCTCACTGTGGCCCACCCACCCCTAAACTTAAAGAGCTATAATGGATACATTGATCTCCCATTCACATAATGGTGAACTTTGACGGCCGTAGTGTATTTTTAGACTGACCCCCTGTCAAATTAGAGTTTATATAATAAATAACTTCGCCAGTTCCATGGAGGTGGAAAATTGTCACTAGTTTATCAAAGTCTATATTTTATAATTACTAGCCAAATGAATTTACTACCTCTGTGTAACAGGCACTCCCGACAGGTTGGCAACACCAATCCTGGATCAGAGGCAGATTTCCCAGTGATGCCATTGGAGAACAAATACGTGCACAATTGAAGACAGGGGTATTTTATAATTTGAAATAAATAGTGTAATTATCTAGACATTATTTTAGATAGAATATTAAAAGTTGTAGAAATAAAGTTACTGGATATTTTCTGAATTAGAACGCGAATTCTTTCGTCTTAGTAATAATAATCATCGACATCATTGCAGATTGCAGTGGCCTATCTACTTGATTATACGTCCGCTTCGTTGCGTAGCGTCTATCATTCTTGGCAGTCACCACGGGGGTTCGGGTTCGATTCCTGTCTGCCAAGAAATGTAATTCTGTTGTTATTTCTCTTGAGGGGCTTGGACATTGTGGTCAGTTACTTCGTGCATTTTGTGTGTGTGGAATTTTTGTCTTTCTTCGGCTTTTCCCAATTAATTGGGGTCGCCGGAGCCAATCAGGCCGTGTCAGATAACCTGTATTAGTGTGATGGCTGTATTATAAATTTAATTCTTGAATGAGGGCTGGAACGGAAAACACTCAGCCTTGCGAGGGAAACTGAGAAGAGGCGGGTTTGATACCTACCTCAGCCATCTTGGAAGTGGTTTCCATGGTTTCCCCACCTTGACTCCAGGCAAATGCCAGGATGGTACCTAACTGAAGGTCACGGCCGATTACTACCCAAATCTTACCTCAATTACAAATACATACACTTGTACAGAGACACAGGTTGTCAGATACTGTACATTCTACACAAACCCAAGTACATGGGGCTATATGTCCACGATGTAACAAAGCCTCAAAAAGAATCAACAACAACATTATCTTCCCCAGAGCCCAGGTTATCAGATACTGTACATTCTACACAAACCCAAGTACATGGGGCTATATGTCCACGATGTTACAAAGCCTCAAAAAGAGCCCCGTTACAGTAAACATGAAATGAAATGATGATAAACTAATGTTACGTCCAACACCTCTTTGTGCTTCCAAACCTTGTCCTATTAACACACTAACTACCTAGTAGCCAGTATAAATGTTGTACGTATTCGGAAATGTCGGTCAGCCAGGCAATCTTATTTTAAGCTTTTCAACAGTAGGTATAGTTTTATAGAAATCTTTCTCAAAATCAGTGTAACATTGAGTTGTGCGTAGACATTAACCATTATGAAGATGGTATAGCTATTATCCGTTTGGAATGAATATTAATCCTATAATTATAAGATCCGCCTTGTCAAACACTAGAATGTGGTTTACTAATTAAAATATACGTATATGTTTCGTTATTCTATTGATAACTTCTGCAGGGAGAGAAAATCTTAGAAAACTATATCAACAAAGAACCAAAACGAAAATGGATATCCTTACAGAAATTCATTAATTTAAAATACCAGGAATTGAATGGACACAAAAAGGAATAATAAAAACATAATATTATAAATCAATTAACCTTGAATTAAACATATTATATGAAGGAAACGTATAAAGGGTGTTGTTGAATGTCGTGACTGTGAGCCTCCCAGGTTCAGAACCTAGGACTACGGTTCGGAGGAACATTATTTAAGGGCAATAGAGTTATTATTATTATTATTACTGAGTAGAAATGAGCAATGCTTTTCAAGAGGTTATTCTTAAGGAACGAGAATGTTCAAAACTGGATATGTACATAGGTCTGCAAATATTGGTTGGTCCAGAGGAGAGTTTTGCTGAGCAATTTGCCTTGTACTGTAGATGGAGTGATTCATGGTCACACGGAGTCCAGAATCTGACTCAGCGATCATTTGAATGCTAGTACCGGCAACTGCTACTAGTCTAAACAGCAGCACGTACTGGAGTGCTGAAAGTGGAATTGGCCACATACCCCGGTGGAGGGAGAGATGGACTTCGGTCATCTCTAGTTGAATATAAGGGCATCCAAGATGGCGAACAGGGCTTCTTGTGCTTCTGCCTGTACAGAGAGACGTCGTGACGGACGTGAGCTAGAATTCAGTCTCGTGGAGACATGCTAGATTTCGAGTACCAGTAAGGACTTAGTAGTGCCAATTCAGACCTTCGTACACTTCCAGCAGTAAATTCATGTAACTCGTATATAGTGTACATACCTCGACTGCTTATTATAATAAAACAGCAGCAAATTCAGGGGAAGTATCATCTTTTATTCCGGGAAGTTCCGGGACATAGCCTACAAAACTCAAACTCCCTCTTCTAGTAAACTGCTCGGCTAGAAGGGGAAGCAACAGAGGAGCTGCTGACCTGCCAGAACGTCTCACAGGCCAGGTAGGTCACGAAATGAATGTCACTGGTTAATGCTTCCAGCCAGGCACAAAGAATCATATAATGGGTATAAATACTTCAAAAGATAAAGGTTATTCAATCAGGAATGGTATTGCCGGAAAACATCTATTGTTTGTAAAAACGTATATATAGGAAGTTGTTGAATGTCACGGGTTGTAGCTTCCAGCCAGGCACAAAGAATGCTAAAATGCGTAGAAGTACTGTGCCCGATGACGCATGTTCACGTTGGGAATCGATCACAAGATCATTGGGAGAAGTTGCTGTAACACTAAAGAGCACTGAATACACCCTACAGGAAGTGTAGATTCTTTCGACGAAGCGGGAAGAATTTCGGAACAAAATTCAATTATCATCAACTTTTATACCTTTTGGACACCCTGAAAATGTCAAGAATTAATTTGAAGTCATTTAGCATATTTAAATTACTGTGCATATCGCAGAAAGGGGAAACTGTAATTTAGCGTGGCATACTCGAGCATGGAGCTAACGTCACACTGGTTGAGACACACTTCTAGTCGAGCGTCCGTGAAGAACAGTCGCGTCAGTGACAAGTTGGAATCGAACACGTGATACCAGTTACGAGTAATTGAAGACGCCAGTGAAATGGAGAAATACATAAATACTTTGGAAATTAATAACCATCCCTGTTAAAAAAAAGCAGAGGAAATTATTTGAAACACTGAATACTGCATAACCAGTGTAATATTTGACTCGATTTTGTCTAACCGTGAAAATATGGCGAGTGAACTATTAGGCCGCATGCCGAAATGTACAAGCATGCTATGGGAAATCGTGATAATGTGTAAATATTTCGAACTGTGTTAATGATAAACTATGTTATTTTTTGTGGAAGTGCTAAACTTTATTTCGTGTTAAAACTGTACATAATTATTTTGACCACGTGCAAAAGTATTGCGAGTGAGCATTGCAGAAGCAATGGTAATCTCAGTGATGGAGTGAATGGGCAATTGATTATACCGCACAAGTAGAATCAGTGAGCTACTTAACGCCAGTATAAAATTTTAAATCTGTGAAAATCCTACCCCTACTCATAAAATGGAACCTACCAACCATCTACACCACATGGATAAGAACGACCACGCTTTGGAGCTGAATAGGGTTTACTAAACCATATGCGTGGGGAGCTAACGATGGAAGATCACTGAAACGAAAGAAAGATGATTTAAGACCATTATGGAGACCCAATAAAACACCTCATGGCGGGTCTCGGAGTCTTGACGCTGCACTCTGTAAGTCAGAAGATGTTTTAGTAGCTGTATTTAATGGGTTGGAACGGTGGATTAGTTATATGAATGGTTTCACTAAGTGCACAATACAGGTAGTTTTAATATAAGCTCACGTGTGGAAAGAATGAGTTTTGTTATCAATTCCTTTAACGCCAGGAAGGCAGATTTATAATGTCCATTTCGTTTCATTTTAAGAACAGAGAAAGTAGTCTGTTGCTTGTCAGGCCAGTGACATAATAAACGAGTTCCCAGCAGGTTGGCAAATGAAGGCCAAGGTCAACAAGTGCGCGAGCGATCCACTCGTGGCACGGCCATACGAATCTCAGGCAGTGCATAATATAATTTAGAAGGCAGTGAGATTCCTAACATTATATAGTCAAAACTCGGAACCCGTTATCCACGTGCTTGACTAATGAACATCCGAAGCAAATCTTTATTTTCTTTACGACAAGCTAGAATGACAATGTAAAATGAACTGTACTTCGAAGCGAGAGATTGCAGGTTCGACTTTATTTAAGGGAAGAGGCCACATATAAAATACACAATCTCACACGTTTGTTTTGTATCGGAATACTTTATGCTATATGAGAGCATCATCAGCTGTGTTTCTACACACATTCCTTTAACTGTCTCAAGAATTTGTTTAAAAAATGTGTATAATTCAGGAATCCACACTAATTGTACTTTGAAGGTTTTACGGTTGTGGTGGTGAGTTCTGATAGTAATAGAACGCCCTTCTGACATGTTTATGGTAATTTATTCCGGCGGCAATGAACTATAGGAGACGTGCCAGACCGAAGGTATACGGATTAATGAATCCGTGTTATAGGTGAGACACAGGATGTCTAATAAAAAGTAATGGTGGAGACAAAAGGTGAATATTATTATGGTTATTCCTGAATGGAATATTGTGGAGTTATTAAACATTAGATGGACTTACAGATCATATCTGACTACACCAAACGCAATTAAAGGTCCATAACACAGAACAAATACACCGTGAGGCTTAATAATTGTGTAACAACTTTAATAATCAAAGATAGTATTTTTATGAAACTAAACAAGTCTTATAATTCCCCCTTGAGCCTAAATAATTAATGAACGCTAAACGTATAACATTTTGAGGGACCAATATTACACTTTACTGATTGTTGATTTATTTTGATACATTTTGATACACTTTGACACCATTAGTCAACGACCAATTGATGTTGTGAAAACTGAAACACACACATCAGATTGGCAGCAATGTGAGTCAATATAATTGGTTAATTATTATCGCATTTGCAGGCTTTCTATTATTCTTATTTTTCCTTTACACATGTGGACACTACGACCATTTTTGCAAAGAGTGACAAATCGGGCAGTGCCAATTGAACAAAAATAGGAGTGCTTATTTATTGTACAGATTTATTCAGTAATATTGTGCACATATTTAGTATCTCATTTGTTTGTAATAAACGCGTCTCGTTTGTTAATTAATGTTAGTTAGGACTAGATAAACAATTAAATTTAAAGATAAATGTTGGAGATGGCTACAATCATAGCTTGGAACAATTTTCCCCTTTGATATTAAATGTAAATGATTTCTAGTATTTGTAAACAAGTAAATGTCTTGCTTTGCAGTAAATTATTTTGATGTCTGATCTTCCCTAGTCATTTTCGATGTCATTGCTTAGGGTTGATCTTCCGTGCCATACTCTTAACTTGTCTGTTATCGTTTAACTTTTGTATTAGGACCATGAGAGAGTAACTCAGATTTTGTATAAGACCTTTTTTTTCTTTCAGGGGAGATTTAGAATCGGACTAGCCGCTTTGCAACTCTCATGCTAGGCTAGGGATCTGTTCTGAATAAAATTTATTCATAATTTTAACAACCGGGTGAGTTAGCCGAGGTCGTTGCGGCATGACTGTTGGCAGTCGCTCACATCCGGGAGGCGAGGAGGTTCGAATCCCCCCGCCGGCAACCTTGAAGATGGTCTTCTGTGGTTTCCCATCTTCCTTCCAGGCAAATGCCGGGGTTGGTCCTTAACTATAGGCCACAGCCGCTACCTTCCAACTCCTCGACCCTCCCTTCCAACTTTCCTCCCCAACGGTACTTGTAGCTCACCCATTGGGTGTCCGTCTCGAAGCAGCTACAAAACTGGTGAGCCGAACATGTCCTCGGACACTCCCGGCACTAAAAGCCATACGCTAAAAAAAATTAACATAAGACTGACCTCTCTTTCTCGCTTAGTTTTTATGTCGATGCATTCCTCTGAGCTGGTTAAGAATCGAACCTCACCAAATCCCGATACCCCTGAGAGCAGACCTTGTGCGAAACCCGCCTATGAATGTGTCTCTCCCAACGCTTGTGTGTTAGCTGGAAGAGGGTCGCGGAAGGGTCATTTGAAACCGATGACTCTTCTAAACCTTCGGCCAGCGGGCACAGTACCTCAAAAGATAAAGGTTATGATGATAGATGTTCTTCCAGCAATATTTCAAGTTTCTCAAGTCTTGTAGAGTGATAGTTTGCCATGTCGTGTTTCAGTCATATGTCTCATTTAATTTAATCCTTATAGTGCCAGGGGACCGATATATCGGCCAAGGAAACTTCTGCTAAAAGTTTCAGGGCCGAGATCGGCCCCGTTTTTATAAACGTTTTATTATTATTATTATTATTTATTTAAAATATGTGCAGTATACCTTCTACGATAACATATCAACATAGGTAGGAGATAATTTTATAACAATTTTGTATTTTCACTAACTTTGGCCATTTTTAGCATACCCTGTGGGTATAGCTTGGCATCAAAAGGGTTAAATAACGTTAACTGCAGTAATGTCACAAAAATGAAAATCCTATTGATTGATTGAAAAGCATGAAATTCATGTATACAGTTGAAGGGTTCATTTCAAGAACCAGACAAGCACAAAATTTAAATTGTTTAGAAACTAAAACAAACAGTATACAGAAGCTTCGTTTGTGATGAATGAAATAAAAATTGCTTTTAAAGCTACTATTGTCTTACTAACGGAGGTCGAAGGGGTAGTATGTGGCCCTGTGGATTCACTTCCTGCTGGTGGAAGTGTGCTAATAAAACACAGGAAATGCCATTTATTATTACCAAGTCCGATACATGCATGCCCACGCCATGGCCTCTGGGCAACGGGTACACTTTGTGTGCACGGCTAATTCATGTAAGGGCGAAAAGGCGAGTTCCCGACGCTTAAAAATGGAGACCCACCAGCTAAGGGAGACATCCCTGAAAGAAAACATCGGCCCTCCAGGATTGCTGGGGGTTGGCGTTGGGCCAACAACCCAATCCGTAAAAGACTCACGGCACGAAATCTGAAGAAGAAATAGCCAGACTGACCTCTTTACGACGACCCCGCAGGAGGAGCTCAGCACTTAACAGGAAAGAATGGGGAAAACTTCTTCAGAAGGCCAAGGCTCTCTAGCTGTCGTGCCAGTGATGATGATGATGGTCTTACTAATAGCTTTGTATTGCACACATAAAGGAAATATTTTCTTTTAGGATAGTTGAGAAAACCTAAAAAGAAGAAAACCTTTGGACTAGTCTGTTTTTTGCCGAAATCTTAGTTGAATACAAAATTGAAAAACATCTTAGTTCTCAAATACGATTACGTATTATGTAAATCCTAGCCAAGTACAAATCATTATTGAATGCCAAATATTCCAGCTAATTAATTATCTTGAAAAGTATTGGACTTGCCTTAGTTTTGTAGAATCCCCAATATTTCTCACTCGTATATAACCCGACCGGAAGCCTCCGTGGCTTAGGCGGCAGCACGCTGGCCTCTCACCGCTGGATCCGTGGTTCAAATCCCGGTCACTCCATGTGAGATCTGTGCTGGACAAAACGGAGGCAGACAGGTTTTTCTCCGGGTACTCCGGTATTCCCTGTCAAAATTTCATTCCAGCAACACTCTCCACTATCATTTCATTTCATCTGTCATTCATTTAATCATTGCCCCAGAGGAGTGCGTCAGGCCTCGGCAGCCGGCACAGTTCATATCCTCGCCGCTAGATGGGGGCTTAATTCATTCCATTCCTGACCCGGTCGGAGACTGGAAGCAGGCTGTGGATTTTCATTTTCATATAACCCGACCCGTCTGCTTTATGGAGACAGCAGTAATATCTGTACGTAGAGCTGGCCTTGAAGAGAAAGAATATGTAGGCTATTTATCTCAAAAAGTCAATTTTTTTACTTGTCTGGTTCTTGGAATGAACCCTTCAGTTGTAGTGCATTAAATTAACGGATTTGTTCATCTGTATGTAATTTGTCATCTCCTTAATACGTGCATTTTAATCATTCCCGATATACCTCGGCTCAGCTATAACGCGAGGTTAAGGATGTCCCCCAACGAGCGCGTTATATCGGTCTGTTACTGTATTTTCTATTGTACAAATAGAGAGCAGCACTTGCTGGAGAAGACAAGGAGATGAGAGTCTGAAGGCATTCAGCTGAGTGATCCTCAGGTAGATTCGTAAAAGGTATGTTTTCTCTTGTACAAATAGAGACAAGCTCGTGAAAGAGAAGCCGAGGTGAGGATGATCTCGAGGTGCCTCAGGCACTCAGCTGCTGATATCTCATGTGGATTAGCACAGGTGAGTGGTAATGAAGCATGAACTGATGGGAGGTGAAACCCACTGTCATCCTACATTCATGAGCCAATATCCGGCTTCAGGAAGCAGGCGGAAACCCCGCGGCCTCCAAAATCAGAGCTCTACAAATAATTAATGCTCATCTCCTAGCTGCACAACCCGCGGAATTTCCACTGCGTCGATGAACAGTACACACCGCACAGCTACTTTCGTACAGTAGAGTTTACTTTTCACTAGAATCTCTGGAAAGAGCAGTGGTTAACCTGAAAATGAAGTGAGCCAGTAAAATTTTAAAGGTGTTTCAGTATGTAACTTTAAATGATAATACAGAAGGAACGCGCATCATTCTTACAGTGGGACTTAAAGCTATTTAAGCTTATGGAGAAGACAGTTATACTTTCGAGGTATCACATAGTGAGGTTGTTCTTGGGGAATCAAGCCTGAAGGAGTGAGGGAGACGAGTAATACTACTACCGAATGCAATCACCGAGAGATTGAAGAATTTACTTCTTATGATGTATATTTGGGAATGTAAATGTTATCTGATCACCTCGTGGCGCAGTGACTAGCATTGTTGGCTGTCACCCCCGAGGTACCGGGTTTGATCCCCGGCTCTGCCTAGAATTTAAAAATCTTGGTATGGTCTGGTACGGGGTCTCCCAGTCTCGTGATGCAAAATGGGAACCTGCCGGATGCTATGGCAGGAGGAGAAGTGGAAAGGAACTGGCCACCCTACCACACGCAAACTCCGGCTCGGGATGCCTGCTTACTGATCCCTTGACGAAGTCAAAGGTTCTAATTCAGGTCGCCTACGTCCCTGGAGGGGATATGGCAATCGTTTTTTATATTTTTAATGTTACCTCTCTAGAAAACAAACTGAGAATGTGTAAGCGCAAGCGGAAAATAAATAATAACTTTTTGTTCAGTTTCTACACAGGGAATTTGGATGAAAAATACATCCCAGGAGCTATGTCAGCATTCGGAGAAAATCTCGGACACATTCTATTCAGGAAAAGACGTTTGAAATTGTATGGGCATATTCTCAGAGTGAAAAAAGAAGGAAGCTTTTAGTTTAACGTGACCGTTAATCTTGAGATCATGAGCCACGGGACCTCCTTTTTACGTGGAATCCGAACCACAGGACATGGCATTTCACTTCAAAAATCTCACATGCATTGACCGGGAATCGAACCCGGACCACCTTGGTGAGAGGCATACAGCTAGACCGCTGAGCCACCACGCCCCCCTCTCAGAGTGATCACAGCCTCACTAAAAGAATTATAATTCTTACACTCTCAAAGAAAGATAAACACAACTGACTGCTTGAAGTTGAAGACCTTCAGGAAATAGACATCTCAAGTGATGTGGTTTGTTTTTTGTTGTCGTGTGGCCTCCTGAGAGGCCGAGTGCAGGTCTTTCAAGTCGACGCCCGTGGGCGACCTGCGCGTCGGGATGAGAGATGGGATGGATGAAGATGAATGAAACTGGGCAAGGATGTGGAAGGAAGCGGCCGTGGCCTGTCAGAAGGTACCGTCCCAGCATTTGCCTGGTGTTGAAAACGGGAAACCACGGAAAACCATTTCAAGGACGGTCGACGGTGGGGCTCGAACCCACGCGTCTACCGAGTCAGCAGAGAGATTGGCCCCATGACCTAACGCTGCGCTTTAGCGAGCATAGCCACTGCTGTCGGTAAGTGATGTGGTACTGGACAGATCTAAATTCAGGGAACTAGTTGACAATCATCAATCATCAGACGACCCAAACATTGCATCCAAAAGAACCTGGACGGAGGAGCACAGAAGCATCCATAGGGAGAAAGAGGTTCTGAGAAGACAAGAAAGCAAGATAACGTACAGTAGATCGGTTCAATCGAGCGCCTTAGGCGGGGAAGACGAAGTAAATAATCATAGGCCTATTAATAATGTTTAGGATGTCACGTCCCTTTTATTGCTGCGTCTTTAAAGACGTCGGGGTACCAGCATTTTGCCCAAAAAGGGATTCTTTGTGCCAGGAACCTTATTGACAAGTGCCTTCAAATGTGAAAAAGGAAGGAAGCTTGTAGTTTAACGTGACCGTTAATCTCGCGATCATAAGCCACGGGACCTCCGTTTTACGTGGAATCTGAACCACAGGACATGGCATTTCACATCGAAAATCTCACATGCAGGGACCGGGATTCGAACCTGGTCCGCCTTGGTGAGACCTCAAATGTGAACTGATGCACCTGTTCGACCCCGCAACTTTGAGAAGAGCAGATGAGGACGTTACCACTGCACCACGCAGCCAGCCAAAAATATTTACTAACATGCCACCATTGCTCTCTCTGACTTATTTCTGTGTATGCTGTATATTGAAGTACAATGTTTTGTCGGAATTATACTTGGATGTTTTGTTTATAACAATGTTGTTTTAGGTTTATTGATGTAGGCAATTATGCATTCCCTTCCTTACAAACCAAATATTATAGCATTTCAGATAAGCATGTAATCCTTACCTGAAAGCGTGAAGGAGCGTGGTCTGTGAACACTTCACATGACTGACGATGAAATATAACAGCGTGTGTGAGGGGGCATTGTACGGCGGGCCCAGTAGGGATCACCGTAATCCACTTTACTGCTCAGTACACTTACAGCCCTTTCATTTTAACAGCTTACACTTTGTCAGCCGCTCGTATCTAAATACAGAGGAATGGAATGAAACACGATAATAATAGGATCGTTAATTACTTTCACTAGGGCGACACAGCAGTGTTTGAACACCCGGCCGTACTTAACTAACTCCACAGATACGGGAAACAAGACGGGGAGGAGATTTAGCATTTCCATGCTGGTCGACTGGCTGCAGAAAAGCATAGTGCACAATAGACTGTACTCACCTGTTTCACAGAATTACAATGTGTGCCTGTAGACCGTTATGAGCTGGCATATGATGTAAAAAGGTATAGTTGCACAATTAACACTAAAAGTGATAAAAATGTCCAGCATAACTCAACACATTGCTAGCGTTTCGCCCCAGCGTGCCAATTGGGCTCTTCAGTTGGTAAGGGCACACCTACAAAGACGCGTAGCAGGTACACAGTGAGAAGGCCATGCAAGACGTATCGCCACATATGTAGCCACGTCACGAGCATGCTAGTGTACCACCGGAGTCAAAAACTCTACTTCCAAAAACAATAAATCTTGCTTTGGCATTGAATACAATCAAAAGATCTCGAAAGGGAAACAAAATGAGTATTGTCCGTTGAGCCATTATAATTAACACTAAAAGTGATAAAAATGTCCAGCATAACTGAACACATTGCTAGCGTTTTGCCCCAGCGTGTTAATTATAATGGCTAAACGGACAATACTCGTTTTGTTTCTCTTTCGAGAACTTTTGATTGTATAGTTGCACAATCTGACAGTTTCTTCATGAAGCGAGGGACTGATTCAGGTAGATGCTGTAAGAAATTAATTTATTTTATCAGCCAAGGCACTTCATTCATAAGGATCCGGTGTTTGTTGATTCGACTCTTCAGGAAATACCTGACACGATGGAGTCGTACATTAACTTTTCACCGAACTATTCCAATAAACAAATTACTGTTTGTTTATTGTGTTTAGAAATGAATTCACAAAAAAATTACGAGCCTTACAGTAGTCGCATATGATGTGAAACATGTGACATGTTATCCCTTGTTAACAGTGAACTCTGTTGGTCATTGAAATAACTAGGTACTTGTAAAACTTCAGTGCCGGTTTTCAGAAAATATGATATAATTAATATTTTCACACCAAAGAACTACAATTTGAAGATGATTTATTGTTGGAATATCTTTAATGGGGCCTCCAAAACTTGAAGTAAACCGTATACGATATGGTTGGTTGGTTCCTCAGTTTAGGGGCTGGGATTACGCGGTCATGTAGCCCCGTGTACTTTGAGTGTGTGTAGAATCTGTCTGATAACCGGTGTTAGTTGTGATGACTGTATTAGTGTGTGTATCTGTTTTCAATTCAAGTAAGGACTGCAGACATTTTAATTTTTTCAAGTATTTCCTACTTTTGCCGCCAAACGCCACCGTCAGCGACTACTAGTCCAGAACCTGGTTACCAGGCGCCACTGCAGTCGGCTCCCGGCGACGAACGTCGGAACCTAAGAGCGTTTGTTAAATGTTTAACCTAACCTAATTTAGCTTCACACAGGTGTAATTAGTGGAAGGTTCTTTAACATGCCATAAATCTATGACATGGGACCGCCGGCTTTACTTCCCCTCCGAAGGAAGGCATACTGAGGGATTTTTAACGCTTTTAAAAAATCCGACGACTTCGGCCGGGTTTGAACCCATGACATTGGGCATAGAAGCTCAGCATGCTACCAACTACGCCACCCAAGCCGCCCGTATACGATATACATTACACATAGCCACATGGCTGACAGTACCTATCTCCGCCACCGGGCGCGCTTATTGTTTCCGTCCCATCCATTTCCGTTTCATTTTTCAAAATCACCCCCACAAAAAATATACAGATACCGTGTGGAAAGATGTTACATTTCAACAATAATAGAACAACAGAACTATAATAAAATGTGCTGGCTGAACAAATAATTACAAAAATCGTTTATTCGTAAAAATATATCTCAAGAAACAACAGCTTTTGAACGTTTACGATGACTACCGTATATTTCCACTAATAATTCTTGATGAGCACACTTAATAAGGACACTGCTCCCACTACTTCAAGAAGTGACGGGCCGGACTTCCCGTCTGATAATGCACAAAAAGAATTACACTATGTGACGGAGAAATTTAGTCATTTCATGAAACAACGCGTCAGATAGTGCAACTATCCCTTCTCACATCAGATGCCGGTTTTTCATGAAATGCCTAGGATGTTTATGAAATGACGGATTTTACTATCTGACACTACTATATATACACTTATTATAATGAAATAGGCCTGACCCGACCGAAGCGAGAAAGATCCTAAATAGCATAACTCCATCAGTATCGAACATGACGTCATCGGAGTACAGTCAGCTGAAGAGAACAACTGCAACTGTACGCGAGGCCACGAACATTGTAACTATGGACAATCTTAACATACCTCACTTTATACAATCCTTTGTATATTTAACGAATTAATTTTTTGCAGGATTGTAATAATAATCCCAATATTAAAACTTCCTTTCTGAACTCAAAATATTCCTGGTATTACTTATTTATTTATTTATTTATTTATTTATTTATTTATTTATTTATTTATTTATTTATTTATTTATTTATCTTATGGAGTATGGAAGTGTCCGAGGACATATTCGGCTCGCCAGAGGCTGTAGCTGCTTCAATGCGGACACGCATGGGGTGAGCTACAAGTTCCATTCAATGTCAAGTAGTTCCAACTATCGCTACCATATGTCACTGAAACCTAGTGGTGAACGTTGGAATTTTGATAGAGCGTTTCAACGAAATCTAACCTGCAAATTTATCTTCACACAATTTTAATTAGTGGAAGGTTCTTTTGCATGCCGTAAATCTGTGATATGGGATCGCCGGCTTTACTTCCCCTCTGAAGGTAGAACTACTGAAGGATTTTAACGCTCCTAAAAGAATCCAACGACTTCGGCCGGGTTTGAACCCGCGATCTTGGGCATAGAAGCTCAGCCACCGAAGCCTATAGTATTGTTTGCGAATAATACACTCAACCATATCGCTAAGGATAATTAATGTTCTTTCAGGTGGTTTTCCCCTGTGTACGAAGGGACTTAATTTTGCTCGATTCATCTTCAAATTGCGGCGAAGTGTGACAGTACCCCAATGATGGTTGCGTGTATTCGACCACCCATCGCTGCTCCCCCCTAAACAGTCGACAATTCACTTTTCTCGTCAAAACGTAGCGAAAAAAATAACATTTACGTCACGCCAAAATAGACAATCGAAGGAAACACGAGTGTTTTTGCCGCCAAAAGTCCTAGAAAAAATATGCAAAAATCGATGGAAGCTGGCGGTTGACAAGGCCTCGTCGAAAACCGATCTGTCAGTAGGTACCTCGCCATCTCTCGCTGTTCAGGCACTACGGGAATTGAATCCCACCTGGTCCGGCAGCACCCTTGGGCCGGGCCACTGCCTGCAGTGCTAACGAATCACCATTGACCACTGGTCACCTCCACTCCCACAAAGTCTGCTTCATTTTTGAACCGTATTTATGCTAGCGAACTGTGGGAACACACCGCTTACGGGTGTTGGACTTTGCATTGTTTTTGTGCCACCGCGTTGGGTGCCAGGCTTATAGCCGGTACAGGGGATGGCACGATCAGTAGTATTTTTTAGCCAACTTTTCACATTTTGCAAAAATGAGGAAAAAGTAGACTTATGAGATCGGGCAAATGTCTGTCTGTCTGTCTGTCTGTCTGTCTGTCTGTCCTTCTGTCTGTCTGTCTGTCTGGCTGTGTGTGTGTCCCCCCTATCAACTCCTAAACGGCTGCAGCAATCGAAACAAAATTTGGTAGGAGTAAAGATCTATACCTGAATATCTCACGGCCATATTTGAAAATGATGTCAGTGCTACCAACTGCTAAAAAATCGCAATTGAAATTTGAGCTCCATGTTGGATATCTTGGAAAGTATGAATGGGAGCTATTTCAAAATTGGCACACGTACAGATTATAATATTTCAGTTTAATTTCCAGGAGGCCAAACATGGCAGTGTTGCCAAAATGATTATAAGCCTCCTGATAGGTCCAATTTTTAAATGCATATAACTTCTACACTATCAAGCGGAATTCAACCAAATTTCGTATTTTGTATGTGTACATAAACAGATATGACTGAGCGTATTCCTAAGACCTACCAGGGCTGCCAACTGTTAATAAATGCTCCTAATTTATTTTATCCAAATACCAAAATATCAGAAAGTATGCAAGCCGACAGCTTTAAACTATGCACACGTATAGTACCTGACATTCTATATTAATTTGGAGTAACTTATATACGTCAGTGCTACCAACATGATTCTAAGCCTGCTGACAGGTCCAACTTTAAATACATGCAACTTCCATACTATCATTTGGATTTCAACCAAATTTCGTATGTGTTATGTGTACCATAACAGATATGACTATGCGTATTCTAAGGAGCAACCACGGCTGCCAACTGTTAATATGTGCTGTCCCTATTTTTGTTACCCTAATATCAATATATCAGAAAGTATGCAAGCCAATAGCTCTAAAATTTGCACACGTATAGTACCTGGCATTCTAGATTAACTTGGAGTAACTAATATACGTCAATGCTGCCAACATGATTCTAAGCCTGCTGATAGGTCCAATTTTAAAATGCATGTAACTTCTATACTAACTAATGGATTTCATTCAAAATTGGCTCAACAATAGATCATATTATTTCAGATTATTTCTGACCAATACATGCATGACATTGTTGCCAACATGATTTTACGCGCGCTGTTAGATCCAATGTTTAACTGCATGTAACGTCCATGCGATTCATTGGACTTCAACCAAATTTTGTATTTTGTACCTTAAGAGATGGAACTAAGAATATATTCAGTCATCAGGGCTGCCAACTGTAGTGCTCTATTAGGATACATTATGCCAGGTATACAGTATTTCGAAGTAATTGGAAATTTCGATATTAGCAACTTAATTTCGTCATTATTCTAGATAGGTTCATATTCTGTAGAATAATCATTGGCATGGAAAGTAGGCTGTATAGTTCTTAACGGAACTTCTTGTTAAGAGGTATTTTCATATATTCTATCCTCTCTTGATCACTAAACTCAATAAAATAGCAAAAAACACGCCGAGCCTGTTCATGACTAACATTGTTTCCTTAAGATCCATCATTAACACATTTTACGTTACGTGACCCAGGTGACAACAGAACTGAACCAGACTGTACAGTAATTCCGTACAGTGCGCTCAAGTTACTCACATTCTTTCTGGGTATCCACTCCATCGCGTAATAATTAATGAATTAAATGAGGCTAGGATTAAGACAAAAGCGGCCGTGGCCTCTAGTTGGGGGTATTTGCCTGGTGTTGAAATGGTAGACCACTTCTATGCAGTACTAGGTAATTAATAATTTATTTTGTTATCTAAAGAACTAAGGTAATTTTTTAGGCGGCTTCGGTGGTGTAGTTGCTAACATGCTGAGCTTCCATGCCCAAGATCGCGGGTTCAAAAAAGGACGAATTCGTTGTTTTTTCTAAGAACGATAAAACCCCTCAGTATGGCTTCCTTCTGAGGAGAAGTAAAGCCAGGGGGACATGTAATAGATTTATGACATGTAAAAGAACCTTACAATAACTACAATTGTGTGAAGCTAAATTTGTAGGTTATAATTGATTAACTCTCTATTAAGTTCCAACGTTCGCCGCCAGGTGTCAGTTGCGGTGGCATCTAGTAGCCAAATTCACAACTAGGTGTTGTTGACGTTAGCATTTGGTAGCAATAGTAGGAACTACTTGAAATTGATAGTCTGCAGTCTTTACCTGAATTACTGATAACACACACTAATACAGCCATCACAATTAACACAGATTCTACACACACCCAAAGTACACGGAGCTACATGACCGTGTTGTCGCAGCCCCTAAATTGAGGAACCAACCAACCAAGGTAACTTTCGACTTTGAACCCAAAACTAAGAAGATGGGCTAAAATGTAATTTGATGTTATTGTTGTATCATATGGGCACCATGGTCATTTCAACTCCACATGCTTGGATGTGTGTTGAATTTATCTGATAACCTTAGTTATTATTGAACCCGAGGGGGTCATGCTGACTGATATCGAACGTGGATCTCAGAGACTGTGATCTCAGAATAAAGGTTCCACCAGAGAACGAACCCGAGATCTGCTGAGGGAGTTTCGTTGTAAAAACCCCTAGAGGAAAGTATATGTTTAATCACTGGTGTGATTTCAGTTGATACTGGCATTATTTAGTGAAATAATGCAGGGAAAATGAGCGGAATACAGCATTAGTGGACTACATGGAGTAGGCTATGCTGGACTTGAAACGCAGAAGTAGAGAGTTTGACAGTTTACTAATAGCCCCAGAATTGTGGGAGGAGACCCATGGAGCCCTGTCAATCTCGCTGACCTACTTAAGTCGTCTACAAGGGGTCGGGGGGTTGAATAATGACCCAGTTATTCCCCGTTTGAGAATGGAACCAGGAAGGGAGGGGAGAGATCCCAAGGAAAATCATTGATTACTCGTGATTGGAGTAACGCAATGACATGAGAGTTGTACACAGGTGAATCCTTAGCCAGGAGGCTAATTTTAGAGCCTTTAATCTGCGAAATTGAGGCATATTTAATGGAGTGCGTAAGGACACAGGACCAGGGGTGTTCGCGGCAGGGTTTGACCATGTCACCGGGGATTTCCACCGGAAACCGCGTCCCCACGCTATGGCAAAAGCAATTAATATTAATTAATTGGCCGATCGATCCTTCAGCACGCAGATAGTTCTGGGATCAGTGAAGAAAAGGAACCCGATGAGCATTGTTTCGAGACCAGAATCATCCTGGGAGAGGAGTTGATATAGTGCGGGAATTCTAGGTCTACTCTTTGTGTGAAACGGATATAGGGTGTGGACCAAGGCAGTTGTAGTCAGTCGGAACTTGCAGTTGGAAGAGACTCGAGCGCAGAACGTTTGTCGCTCTGGCTCAGGAAAGGACGCTCACACAAAAGACTTGAACATATAGTGTTAATCATTATATTCGCCGTGCAGTGTAATGCACCAAGTGAAGAAGATAATAATGCATAGTCAGGAAGTAATAAGAAGTACGGTAATCAACGAACTTTATTGTGTGAAATGCGTATTACCGAAGTCAAGGAAGGAGGCCCGGACTTCAACTTGGGAAGCCGTGCAGTAAAACTTTTAGAAGGCTTTTATTGAGGACAGTCGTGCTGCAGGTGTAGTCAGCAGTACGAGCAATGGTTTGTGTTCACATAGGAAGTACCGTGTGATATAAGTTGCAGAACATTGAAAGTAATAATTTTGTGTAAAGACTATGTACAATGTTAAGCGCAGTGTATAATATATTGACTGGTTATACATGTCTTATTACGCCGGACTGCGCTGGGAGAAACTTTATGAAGCATTTGGTGAAATGTCTTAAGAATACCAAATAGTAACGCTCAGGACGAAAGTAAGCATATTTATACACAACAGGAAGTTTACCGTAGGATAATTGATAGACTGTTGATGAACCCGGAGGCAGATGAACCAGACGTTCAATCAGGAGTTGGTAGGAGCATGGAGGATGCCGTCGATACCTGCAATTCTGATATTTTGCCAGGGAATTTCAACCAATGAAAAGTGTAAAAAGTTACGTGTGTTATGTATAAATCATGTGTGAAATATCTTTTAAATTAATGGTATAAAAAGTGTTATAAAGTGTCATGTGTTTTGGAAGCAATAGCTTCACCATAGAAATGAAAAGTGCCGTGTGGTTGGTGAAGGAAGTGTATCATAAAATGTGTATATTCAATATGCAAATGTCGCGATAACTCTGCAAATGGCAGGCGACCCGGAAGGATATAGGTGGTTGGAGCCACCAGGATAAGCCTAGATATGTGAGTACCCCACAAATTATGATTATATAGAAGTATAGCCCACTGCGTGTAATGTGATTTCAGACTTATAAGAAAATATGCCAGTAAGAATCAGTATTAGGAGATAGACCCTCCAGTTTTAATTGTTGTTGTGTTGATTTCAGTAAAGTTAAGATGTTGTTATACATCAGAGAGTGGATTAATCGTTACCACTATTAATAAAATGGCAAATTAGTTATGTAAACTTAACGTAACGAACACGGATGTTCGATTTTTAAGATGGTTATGTTGTGTCGGATTATGGTAATCTATGTCAGTAATAATAATAATAATAATAATAATAATAATAATAATAATAATAATAATAAATAATAAGGTATGAATGAATACATCAGGTAAAATGTTGTAAGCAAGAAATATTTACCCTAATTGGAATATTTATCGATCCAAGCAGTAAGATTACATTAAGGGATGAGAAAAGAATTTAATATCAGAATATATTGTATTAATGGGAATATAATTATGCAAGGAAATGGAAGAGCTTTCTAGTGAATTGAATTTGCAGCTTGCGTAAAAGCTTATAGAGTAATTGATAGATTTTTCTTAATAATTAAAGGACGAAGATCATAGCATTAGGTCAGGAGCCAGGACATTTATTTGACGTATGAAATCTCGTATAGCCGTGGGCGTGCGGAGATATGTACTTTGTGCCAGAGTGTATTTAGTGATTGGACCCTAACTCTGATGATGGAATGTTCCGGGTTCGAATCCTGTGGTAGGTGAGAGGAGAACATTGGACACCTCTGCATCAGACCTGATCGCCCGGGAACTTATTATTGAGTTATTCGGCTCTTGTGAAGCGAATCTTATGGACGGCAGCATGGGACTGACCGTAGCATTTATTAAGATACCGGCTACCCACTAGACCAATGTTTTTATGAATCTCGTGCCTTCACATGTGATACGGACCTGTTGAGGCCGTTATTAATATCCTAAGGTTAGGAATAAATATTTAAGCTCGTCCAGAACCTATTGCATAATATTCAGTTTAAATCCATTGGGATATGTGCGTCACTGTGACCACGGTATTTGTATTTAGAATCTTACTACTGCTTGGGAAGATGAAAGCCACGAGACAGGAAGAAGGGAGACGGTTTACTGCGGTAACCCCACTCAACTCCATTGTATACTAGCCGCTCGGAAGAGGGGGCTGAGCTGTCAAGCGAACCGTGAAAGTTAAGGTTTAACAAAGGGCAGATTTTAGACCCTGTTAGTAACATGAAAGGAAACATTGTTATATTGAGTAATGAAGTCATGTGGTTTAAGAACACATTGGTAATTATAGATCACCCTGATGGTTCATGATTTTAGCAATCTAACGAATGGTTGGAAGTTGCAATTTTACTGTCACTGACACGTGTTTCAAAAGTTGGTTACTTGACGCCACAGGCTGCGCTCGCAAGGGTAGCTTAATAATACCATCCGACACAGCAATAACGTAAGTCTTGGAGATGAAATCACAACGGCATGCAGTGGAACTATATAAAAGGAAGGAAGTGTAGGGGTAGCTTTACATAATTATGGAGTTGCACGTAGATTGTTGTGCAACACCTGAATAGGCTAATGCATGTAAAGCATTTGGTGGGAAGAGAGAGACCAAACACACATGGTACACATAATTGTCAAAGTAAGACGAGGTTTAAGGAACCAGTAATTTTGTGAAAGTAAAGAAGTCACATTAGATGACAGAAGAATAAATGTACAGTTTTGTTTATGAAAGTTGTATGTGCATCAGCGCACTAGAGTGAATTGTGAAATCAATATAAGGGTAAAGGTTTGAGTTATGATATGAGTTTATTATGATAATATTATGTTAATATTAGTGGATTGTGGAAGTAATTTTTGTTTGATTTTGTTTTATGTTTGTTGGGATTGTTTTTATATGTTTGAAGCCATGATTTTATTACTGAATTAAAAGTCTTAGAATAGAGTTGTGCCTTATCATTGTAGAGTTGATACCTTTTAGTCTCAAATCCAAAATATGCAACTGCTCATTGGGGGAACGGTACACGCCTGAGACCTGACGCTAGCTGGAGGCGGAAGCATATTTTCCATGGAGATTACTCACATGGGTACATTATGGAGTCTGGAATAGTGTGTATATTTGTAATTAACGCTGAGATTGGGATTTGGGAACGAATCAGTCGTCGCCTTTCATTGGCCACTATCCCGGCATTTGCCAGGGATAGAAGTAGGAAATTACATCTAGAATGGCTGATGTGTGAATCAAACCTACCTCTTGTCGGTTGTGCCACACGAGGCTGAATGTACCCCATTCCAGACCTCAGACCAGAATTAAATTTATAAGCCAACTTCTGTGTTCTTTTGATAAGTATTGAGCACCCGGGATGCAACTGTTATAGGTTCGATCTATGACTCTTTCAAGCAATTTAGGTCCAGTGTGAAGGTGGACGAGGGGTACACACAGCCTCGGGAGACAGAACTGAAAAGAGATAGGCTGGATTCTCACCTCAGTCACCCTAGAAGTCGTTTTCATTGATTTCTCATTTCTATTCCAGGCAAATGGTGGGATGGTGCCTACCTTAGAGGATACGGTCTCCTCCTTCCCAATCCAAACCTGCAGACATTGCAATAACACAGGTTATGATATATGAATCGCAGCTAATGGCCATAAGCTGGGCATTTTTGATTCAACGCCTTAGAGCTCACAACAAGTTCAATTTCAATTTTTTTTTTGTTGCCTTGTGGCCTCCTGAGAGGCCGAGTGCAGGTCTTTCTAGTCGACTTCCGAGGGCGACCTGCGCGTCGGGATGAGAGATGGAATGGATTAAGAAGAATGAAACTGGGCAAGGCTGTGGAAGGAAGCGACCGTGGCCAGTCAGAAGGTACCGTTCCAGCATTTGCCTGGTGTTGAAAGTGGGAATCCACGGAAAACCATTTCAAGGACGGCCGACGGTGTCTCGAACCCACGCGTCTAGCGAGTCAGCACAGAGCTTGGCCCCATGAACTAACGCTGCGCTTTAGCAAGCGTAGCCACTGCTGTCCGTAATTTCAAGTAGTAGTTCCAACTTTGGCTACGACATGCTAGTGTCACTAACACTAGTGGCGAACGTTATCAGACGAATGATACACGCTCCCATGTACCTGGGGCGCTGAATGATTACGATGTCATGGGCCCCTGAATAAAGCAACAACAGCAACAACAATGAACCCAAATACCATGTGGCAGGGGTCCAAATACCTACATATCAACTATGCAAATGTATGTCTCCCGTTTATTATTCCCGTTCTTGACGGGGTCGGAAAGGAGATGCGATGAAAGTCTGTGTAGCGGATGGTTTATACGACCGGATGCCCTTCCTGATCATGAGAGGAGTTAATGAGAGACGAAATGAATGAAGATGAATGAAACTGGGCAGGGATGTGAAAGGAAGCTGCCATGGATTATTAGAAAGTACCATTCCAGCATTTGGCTCGAGTTAAAAATGGGAAAACTACGGAAAAGCACTTCAAGGATGGCAGATAACTTGACCCCTGATGACTTGTGTCTCCGTGATGTCTGTACTAGAGTATGTATTTGTAATTGAGATAGGATTTGGGTAGGAGGCGGCCGTGGGCTTAAGTAAGGTATCATCCCGGCATTTGTCTGGAGTAGAAGAGGGAAACCACGGAAATACACTTCCAGGATGACTGAGGTAGAAATCGAAGCCGCCTCTTTTCACTTTTGCCTCACGACTCAGAGTTGGCTATACCCCGTTCTAGCCCTCAGACCAAAATTGAATTTCTTGACAGAGCCGGGAATTGAACCCGGGCTTATTTGGTGACAGTAAAGACCTACATCTAGACGAAATATGATGATGATATTTGTATTATATCCCTTTTAACTACAGTGGCTCTTAGAGACGCCGGGGTGCCGGGATTTTGCCCCGAAGGGGATCTCTAACGTGCCAGTAAATCTACTGACACGGCTTCCTCACATTTGTGCACCCACAAATGTCAGCTGACTGCACCGGGATTCGATCCTGTTACCTTGGGAACAGCAAGCGTGAACGTTACCGCTGAGTCACGCAGCCAGTCGAACGATGTAAATAGAAGTGGTTCATAGCTAACTGAATTCGGGGTAAAGCCATCCTACAAAGTAGGAATTCACCAACGTGAGGTTAAAAGCCATAACTTATATACAAACCCGCGGTGATGAACTGGCAGTGCACGCAAGCCAACATGCACACAATAATATCGATTGGCTAAAACCAACAAAACTTCCCGCGGTCATTCCCAGGACAGAAACATTACTGTAGTCCTCTTGTTGTTATTCTGCTTGTTAAATACTATTTTTATTTCTATATTTAAATGCCACATTAATGTTTATTCATATTAAATTAAAAATACATTACCAACTTTTTTTAAATTCGTGTGTTTGTATAGTTTCTAGTTTTAAAGTGTACACAGTTATGTACAATTACATTAACTGACAGCGCTCAGCGGACACAGCTAGTCTCATTTTATATTATGTTGTGTGTCTAACAAGTTTCCTGTATGGTGTCAGAGAATTAACAAGTTAATTTTACTTGCCTTCAGAATAACAGTTGTTCTTGTTGCTGTTGTTGAATCATATCGAAGCTTTAAAAATGAGCATTAGCCCCGTGTATTTGTGTGTGAAATCTGTCTGAATAACCTTGACGAAGAGATTATTCATATCTGGAAGACGTGTCCTTATTTATAAGTAAATTAAATACCAAACGGTGTTGAATTAATTCATCCCACCTTAATCAATAATTACAATTAATAAAAATTAATAAATTAATTAATCGGTAGGCCTACCAGTTTCGGCCACAATGTGGCCTTCTTCAGCTTTGTGTGGAGGTTAATAAAAGAAACCAAATTTGTTTTAGAATGATTCAATCGAAATGTATTACAAATGTTTGGTGCTTTTCAGTCAGTCAACACAAATGTACCCAAAAAGGGGGGGGGGGGGAATAGGGGGGATTTTAATAGGTAAATGTTTTCTGGATCAGGAGTACGATGTACTTTTTTCTTCAATAAACCTATGCCGGCATTCGTGGCAGTATTAAAGGTTCCCGGACGTCCTCAAAGACCGGCAGCCCTTGTATAGGGCTTCTAGCTTAGGCGTGGTGAGGACTGATCCACGGTCTTTAATAGTTGAAGACCTTCCTGAATTCAATAACACACATCTTATCTAGACTTGGCAACACGCCACACGTACACATGCACTGACTACAGACAGCACATAGGAATACGGGGCGGGGGTAAGGAAAACCAGTTCAGTGAGATAACATTCCAATTCAGTCGACAGTCACTGGTGCAAGAGTGAAGTTGACACTGATTGCAGTTATAGCGCGGAAGACACCCAACCAGATAAGTAGTAGCCTGTACTATACAGTACAACCTTAGTTGACATTTTACAACTATATAGTCAAGTGGTTCCGATCCTTTGTCAGCTGACGCCCCCCTTTTCAGATACGGGAGTTCATCGCGCCCCCCCTCCCCCCCCCCCCCCACGCTCTCCCCGCAACTCATCGCTTCTATAACCTCTTTGATTGACGCGGAGGATATAGACCTTACCTAATAACACTACATAATGGAATAGGCCTATCTATTACATACTAACTTTATTTTAGCACCACAATACGAAGAACACACTTTTACAACAAATCCTTAAATTAGTCAACAAATGTCAGTGAGAGGGTTGACACTGTTTTCTCTTGGTAAGATTCGGTATGTTTGGTTTGATATATGACAGAGCACAACGGAGATCATTTCCAACATCAAGCCGACAGCGCTGCTTTGTTTCTATGACACTCAACGTTCAAAATCCTGACTTGCATAAATATGTCTTAGAAAATGGGACACGCAATGCAAATTTGGCTATTACAGAATACACTGCAAGACAGTTTACTCAAAAGTCACCCAGACCTAATATTTTAGAATCATCTTTTAGCTTTGATTCACAATTAAAATCTATGGCTTCTTCTTGAAACTGTGCTGGCAGTGCATCAATGACAATGACAAACGAATTTCTTGTTAACAAGCAGGACCATTCTTCCGACGAGATATCAGGAAAATAGAAGTTGAATTCTTGTGCCAGGGAATCCATATGTGACTGAATTTGCACCTAAGTTTATTACGATCACGTTCATTTTCCGGCAAAATTTAATTAAGGCGGTGAAAGGATGAGAAGTTGTTCAACTGAAGCCGGCGATTCCATAACTGTATTTTTTTTCAGGAATGCAAAATATTGGAGTTTTTGCCTTGGAGCTTTAAGTTCAAACTGTTCAAAGCTTCAAAGAAGTCACAAAGATGTGCCAACGAGACGATAAAATTGGCATGATTTTGCTCCTTACAACACAGCAAATTTCTTATTTCACCTCCAACCTCGCGGCTCCGCAGAGGTTTGTGCCGACAGTTGGCAATTACCAGTGCTTTTGAACGATTGACTTGCTGCGACAATCACTTGGACAGATTCGACAAATGTTTATTTTACAAAATTGTAATATTCGAGTTAAAAATAAATAATTCGGAAATCACTTCACGCCCCCCTTGATAAAGCCCTACGCCCCCCAAGTTGGGAACCCCTGATATAGTAATTTCGATTTCCTATCACCATTTTAGCATTTCACCTAACATCATATATACTACAACAAGCATACACCGGCAAGTTGCATTACCA
This sequence comes from Meconema thalassinum, assembly GCA_946902985.2. NCBI lineage: Eukaryota > Metazoa > Arthropoda > Insecta > Orthoptera > Tettigoniidae > Meconema > Meconema thalassinum. Next base: position 226,335,230 of record OX336391.1, read on the forward strand.
ATACTGCAACTAAATAATTGTACATATTGTAAATATTTTCACCTGTATTTTCAAACATAGATTTTATAGCCGAAGTGTAATGGATCTGATGATGATCGCTTGACGATTGAAACAGGTCATCCTAGTGTATTTATTAATCTCATGTAAGTTTTTCAGGTTTAGGACATAACCCAGCTCTTTTGGGTACATTCGTGTTGACCGACTGAAAAAATGGCTTCAAACCCCATAACGAAATTATTATTTCATGCTCGCATTTGGTTTAATTTTTTAACATCCACAACAAGCTAAAGAAGGCCACAATGTGTCCAAAAGTGGAACTGATTAATTAATTCATTAATTAATTAAATATTAATTATAATTAATTATCAAGGTGGAATGAATTAATTCAATACCATTTGGCATTTACTTTAATTGAATTACCTGTGGCATTGTGGTCGCTGTACTAATATCTAGATACCTTAAAACCATTTTTCAGTGTTGCCTTATTGACGATTATTATAGCAACTTTTCAGTCGGTCAACAAAAATATCATTCCAATTACTGGGACATGCGAAAAAATAACCTGAAGGCATATGATTTAAAAAAAAAGTCCTCTCGGCACGCCGGAAGGCGGAGGTAGATTTCACCGGACAAACTTGGAGATAGGCGAAAATAGGCAGAATATGCAGGTTTTCGTAGAAGGATCAGACCTCATTTATCGCGTGAAAGTATTTTATAATTGGAGATTAATTAACTTTGTTTTTCTTCATTTTAAACATATTTTAAACATTTTATTGTCTTATGGGGACGGTAACCTTCTTGTCATTTGGAGTCCATTTTTAGCCTACTTTCAATTTTGAAAAAATAGGCTTATGAGATCACCTTTTGTCCGTGTGTGTGTGTGTGAGTTGTGTGTGTGTCCCCCCTAATAAAATCTAAACGGCTGGAGCGATTTCAGTGAAACTCGGTAAGTTCATAGCACTATTCCCGGCGACCTCGACCGTGCCCATCGAATTTTGTTACGTCTCACCAATCCAACATGGCGGCTGTGCGAAATATTTCACTAGCATTCAGTATCTCCGAAACTATAACGGATATCGCCCTGAAATTGTGTACGGTGATAAAGGGTACTACCTGGTTACTACATAACCAATATGGCGGCCAAGCGAAGTGGAGACTTTTAAATAGACTTTTCTCGCGATTTAACTATCCAAACGTAATGAAACTTGGTACAGCAAATATTTATACACATTGCAATGAACTGGAGTCTAATTTAGTTCAATTGTTTACATAACCTCAAAATGGCGGCTGTGCGAAATATTTCACTGACATTCTATATCCCCGAAACTATTACAGATAACACCCTGCAATTTTGTACGGTGATAAAGGGTACTGATACAAGTTTACCTATGTATAATTCATAAACCTGTAAAGAACAAAACGAACATGGCGACCAAGCGAATTTGAAATATTTTGATAGACTTTTCTCGTGAGTTAACTCTCTGAGCGCAGTGAAATGTGGTACAGTAAATGATTTTGCAGATTGTAATGTACTGCCATCTAATTTAATTCAATTGTTTACATAACCTCAAGATGGCGGCTGTGCGAAATTTTAAATTTAAGTTTTTATTCTTGTGTCGTAATCATGCGATCGAAGTGAAAGTTTGAATAATGAACCTAGGCAATAAGTGTCCTTGAATGGTACATAACTCTATGGCCTATACATATAACAATCCTAAATGGCAAGCTTCCGTAATATTTAGACGGTTCTCAATATCTATGAATCTTTTACAGCAACCAAACTGAAATTTTTATATTCATAGAGACTATGAACATATGTTCACCTATAGGACTTTCAGTAACCTGGTGAGCACGAATCCAACATGGCGGCGACGCGAAGTATAAATATTTAAATGGACGTTTCTCGCGAATTAACTATCCGAGTGCCGTGAAACGTTGCACGTTGATCCACTGGCATCTAATTTATTTCAATTGTTTGCATAATCACAAGATGGCTGCTGTGCGTAATTTTAAAATCTCGTTTTTACTTCTTGTGATGCGATTGAAGTTTGAATACCACACGTACACAATAATCTTAATATAATAGTACAAAAATAAAAATCCAACCTGGCGACCATCTGAAATATTTAGACGGTTCTCAATATCTACGAATCTGTTACAGCAATTAAACTGAAATTTTGTATGTTGATAGAGGCAATTAACATGAGCAGGATATATGAAAATAGGCTGTACAGTTCTTCACGGAACTACTTGTTATACTTGTGGTCACACTGTCCTTATGCAAGGTTTCGACACTGATGTGTAACTATGTAACGGTCTGTTACTTCTTCACGCAAAATTATATCTCGCGCAGAGATGTTGGTTGGTTCCTCAGTTTAGGGGCTGCGACAACGCGGTCATATAACCCCGTGTACGTTGGGTGAGTGTAGAATCTGTCTGATAAACGGTGTGAATTGTGATGGCTGTATTAGTCTGTAATTCAGGTAAGGAATGCAGACGCTAAATTTCAAGCAGTAGTTCCTAATGTTGCTACCAGATACTAACGTCTACGCCACCTAGCTGTGAACTTGGCTACTAGATGCCACCTCAATCAGCAACTCGCAACGGACGTTGGAACTTCCCCTCCAAAGGAAAGCTTACTGAGGGATTTTTAGCGCTCTTAGAAAATCCGACGACTTTGGCCGTCTTCGAACCCGCGACCTTGGGCATAGAAGTTCAGCATGCTACCAGTTACGTCACCGAAGCCGCTTCACACTTAGTCAGATGGAAATCTGAATCTGATCTCGCGCAAGTGCGTTGTCATGGCAACGTCTGATGGCTCATCCCTCATCAATTTAGTAGTGTTGCCATGTCAACCACTGATAGCTCTTGGCATTTTCTTATAATTCCGAAATCATTTTTCTCATCCCTTGGCGCAATGGTGGCTCATATCAAAAATTCTTTCAGACAAACGTTTTAGGTAATTATTAGGGGAATATTGTCCATTTCGTACGGTTTTGATATTGTGCCTATTAACAGAGATATGATTAATGTTTCCCGAAAAAAACACTTTTTCCCACCCCTTTGGTCAATGGTTGGTGCTATCAAAAAACGATTCAAACATAAATTTCTGAGCTTTATCCGACACATAGTATGAACTTTGAACGGATTCGATATTTCACATATTAAGAGAGTTATAGCAATATTTCATTTTTTCGAAAAAAAAAAAGTCCCCCATTTTCATCCCTTTCGACCGATTTAGCCCAGTAACGAACTCGTCCGAGATTTTATGGGTATACATATTCGGGAAAAAATTCAAAGTGATTGGTGCAAAATTACGGCAGTTATCGTGTCCACAAGAAACTGATATACATATATACATATATTACATAAATTATATATAAACTTTTGAACTGACGGTGGTTTTGGGGTCTGGGGGATGTGAAACGCGAAGATATGTCGAAATTTTCCGGAAATCGAAACATGGTACCCATTGCAATAGTTAGCTTTCTAATGAAATCTACCTAAAATACTACCGTCAACGACACCTAGCTGTGAACTTGGCTACTAGATGCCACCTCAATCAGCAACTCGCAACGAACGTTGGAACTTCCCCTCCGAAGGAAAGCAAACTCAGGTTTTTTAGTGCTCTTAGTAAATCCGACGACTTCAGCCGGGTTTGAACCCGCGACCTTGGGCATAGAAGTTCAGCATGCTACCAGTTCCGATACCGAAGTCGCTTCCCACAGACATATGAAAACTGAATGTGATCTCGTGCAGTGGCGTTGTCATAGCAACTGCTGATGGCTCATCCCTTATCAATTAAATGTAAAGTTGTCATGGCAACCTCTCTTGGCACTTGGCATTTTCTTATAATTTAAATCATTTTGTTCACCCCGTGGCGTAATGGTGGGTCATATCAAAAATTCTTTCAGACAAAAGTTTTAGGTAATTATTGGAGGAATATTGTCCATTTTGTGCGGTTTTGATATTGTGCCTATTAACAGAGATATGATTAATGTTTCCCGAAAAACACACTTTTTCCCACCCCTTTGGTCAATGGTTGGTGCTATCAAAAAATTTATTTGACATAGATTTTTGGCACTTATCCGACACATATTATGAACTTTGAAGGGATTCGATATTTCATGTATTAAGAGAGTTATAGCGATATTTCACTTTTTCGAAAAAAGCCCCCCATTTTCACCCCCTTTGACCGATTTTTCCCATTAACGAACTCGACCGAGATTTTTAGGGATACATATTATGTAAAAAATTCAAAGTGATTGGTGCAAAATTACGGCAGTTATCGTGTCCACAAGAAACTGATATATATATATATATATATATATATATATAGATAGATAGATAGATAGATACATATATACATAAATTATATATAAACTTTTGAACTGACGGTGGTTTTGGGGTCTGGGGGATGTGAAACGCGAAGATATGTCGAAATTTTCCGGAAGTCGAAACATGGAACCCATTGCAATAGTTAGCTTTCTAATGAAATCTACCTAAAATACACTGGCGGAGAAATATCCCAATACCATGAATTGAGGAATGTAGAGTACGGAAATTTCGGCAGTGGCGAGGTAACACATTTGATTTAAGATACAAGACAACAGGTTAATGTCCGCGCGAGAAAAGCCATCGCAAATGTGCCATGCTGCCATTAACAACCGGTATAACCACCAGACTGTTGAATGCCGGCATGCAAACGTTCCTGCATTGTGTCGTACAGGTGCCGGATGTCAGCTTGTAGGATGGCGTTCCATGCCTGTTGCACTTGGTCGGTCAATACAGGGCTGGTTAATAACGGTTGTAGATGACGCTGGAATGGTCGTCCAATGATGTCCCATACGTGCTCGATTGGGGACAGATCGGGGTTACCGTGGCCATAATATAGATATCACCCCGGTATTTATCTGGAGTAGAAGGGGATGGAGAGCACGGATTGACACTTGTACGATGGCTCATGTGGGAATGGAACCCACCTCTTCTCATCAGTCTTACGAAGCTGATTGCCCAAAATTCCACCACTCAGACGACAATTGAATGTATTGGTCGAACCGGAAATCGTACCCGAGACCTGGGGATGGCAGCCACTAACGCTAGACACTTACACCACGAGGCGGCTACTGTATAACATTGGTTCAAGTCTCTAGTCAAGCCGTAAATGATAAATATAATCTCATATTTACATTGTGAGTAATGCATTAATATTATACAAACAACTGTCGGGAAGTGATCTGGGGACGGATGATCTCGCTTTTTGCCCATTAAATCAACAACCAACATCATATTCATAATCATCATTATTATCGAAGCGTTCCGAGTTGCAACTTACCCTTCTTTTGAATAGCGTCTCCCAGAAACTACTTGAGGCGTCCAATTATTATGGACGGAGAAGATGCCTTCTAGTCTAGAAAAGAGAAATGTGTAATATAGAACCGTATCTTTCCCCTTTTCTGTTTCATTCATCTGGAATAATTATCGCAGCAGTTGCAGCTTTTTCTTTCTTCCTGCATTGAAGTGGGAACCGAGGATTTCCCTTTCACAACTTGAAGTGGTATAACTAGCCAAAGAACTTACAGTATGTCCGTAATCTTAAACAATACAATACCTAAAGTACTGTACCCGATGTGACCTGGTCAATATGCTACGATAGAGCATTCCTTCGCACACCTGTGACATGACCGAGGTGCATATAATCAGTGAGTATGGACTCTTGCGTAGATCTGAGATTCTTAGATGGCAAGCACGGCCGTGGATGGCAAGGTGATGACGTAATGTTTGGGTACGAACGCCGTGCACATGGCGAATTCCAACGCCTGCTAGATGATAAAACTGATTATCAAGGAAGCAAAGAATATAACTGACCGAAGGATCTAGGAGGGTTTAGCCGACTGTAAGTGCCAACTTATGCAATGAAAGTGAACGAGAGTTATCACGAACATATCATTATTGATTGTATTAACCAACCAATTTGTGTATTACAACGAAGAATTGCAGAACATGTAATATTAGGAGGCAATGCGCCTGCGGAAAAAAGATCGGTTCACTAGTTTTATTCTACAATATTGGTATCATTGCTAATTTAGAAGGATGAGCCACGGGTTTATTTGCCTATTTTTATGTTATAGAGAGTGTGGGAGTAGAGGAGAATCGTTCCTTGTAATGTCCCAACTTTGCTTCAAAATGAAATGTGAACTATGCTGCTATTCGTAATATTATGTTACCATAACCTCCAAATATCACACCCCTCCCCCACCAATCTTCTTGTCAAGATAATTAGTAGAGTTTGTTTCTTGTATTGAATTGCTTATATGCATATTAGGAAACAATATCATGTTATATATGTTTTACTGCAGCCAAACGGCCAAGGAAAAGGAGTTAGAGTTGAAATAGAACAATAGAACATATGTGAGCATTTCCACTAAGTACATCTGCACTGTCACTCTGAACAGAGTTATTACATAAAATGTGCACAAATGTGCATACATAAAGACTTATACTCTATGTACAATGCTTGATATATTTAGATCTAGTCTTTGCTATAGTCGATGATTGACTTAATCCTCTTATGACATTTAGTTACGTGGTATTTTCCACGATGTTCGTTGCATAGTACGCATACATATGCATTGTTTGGTTCGTGAAATTTGTCATTTCTACATACCTTGTTGGCCTCTTTGCCATCTCTTGATGAATGCAGTACATTTGCATTTGTCTGTTGGCACAGGCTAGAGTAAAATGTGGCTTTTCACCGATGTCTCAGTCTCACTCATGGCTGTGGTTATATGAAAGCTACTGAGGTATGGGTAATGCTTAGTAATTACATCCAGTACATCCAGGGCACAGTCAGTGCCTGTGGATACTGGGAAAGGTTCTACTCATAGGGTTAGTACTGCTGTTCTGACTCAGTGAGGAAAGCAATGGCAAACTACCTCACTCCTCATCTTGCCTAGTACACCTCAATATAGCACTGCCTTGGGTCTTTGTAGGTATATACCCACATAACCTAACGGCGGTGCTTTTTGACGATCCAACCAGCCTTCGGGCTGACTACCTAACACACACACATATCTTGTGGTGAGAGCCGTGCACTGGAAGTCTGGTTAGCACTGATCGCAGTTCTTAGTTCACTTTTGCCCATTTCCTGTCTATCATGGCGTCATTAGCGTTAAAGTCTTCGGATATTTCTTTTGTTTTTTTGTTTCCTTAGCTCTATTAATTAATTGAGATACTTACTTGGTGTGTGGTAGGAGCAGCTTGAGTTCCAGGTCCTCTATGTACTCGTAGAACGGTTCCCTCGCCAGTTCATATTGTTACGTGCCACCCCCTAGTGGCACTTTTGTTAACTGGATTACGGCGGGGGTACAAAGCACAACACCAATTACTGCTTAAAGAAATAATTAACTTTATTGTGGCCAGAAAATTACACTTATCAGCAAATACAAGCAATTAGGAGCCTTACTCCAGTTCCCTCAAGTCTCTTCCTTGAGCGCTCTTGGCCCTTCCACTTGTCAACAGATCACAGAAGTTAATCCGTCCTAATGAGTACGGTGGCCTTGACAGAAACTACCTGCTCCTCTCCTTTATGTTCACCGACCACAATTACTTACGATCACTTGCTGCAGGCTATTTCGCTGTCCACTAGCTGGAGAAACAATGTCACTGGATTTCGTAACTCGCACAGCACTTCGTCACCACACTTCTGTCGCACAAGATAATCGCTCGCACTAGCTCGTAAAACACAACAACAACAACTGCTAGACAGGTCGCACTTATATAGCAGGCCGGTAACTCAATAAATGCTTCTAGATCCATCCAGGGTTCACGGCTTCTCGAGGTTTCCATCGCTGGTCCAGTCACGAATATTCTGGACTATCCCTTTGTCTAGTAGCCCTGTTACATAAGGCGCGCGCAATACAGGAGGCAGGACACAGCCCAGCCCTGGGGCAGTTGTGACTCATGCGGCGAGTGATGACACAAACTCACAGCCGTAACACCACCCCCTTCCTAAAAAGGCTGATCGTCCCGATCAATCATAAGTCCGTCTGTGTCCCTCCGTAGGCTGCCAGGCGATCTCGATGCACGATCTTCATCTTCGCCCTCGGGCTCCGCTGGATCCTGTAGACGACATCGTTGATCCGTTTCACGACTCGGTACGGGCCCTCCCAGGACTTCTGCAGTTTGGGTGACAGGCCTTTGTTCCGTAATGGGTTGAAGAGCCAGACCAGGTCGTCCTCGTGGAATCCGCCGGCATCCGTCTGCTGGTCGTATCGGGTCTTCATTCGGTCGGTCTCGATCCGTAGTTTCCTCCTCGTGAACGCGTGTACGTCCTCCAGTTGGTCGACCAGTTCTTGACAATACTGGCTTACTGGGATCGGATCATTCCCAGGTCGGCCGAAGGCAAGATCGACAGGTAGACGGAGCTCCCTCCCAAACATGGCCCGGGCTGGTGTGCACCCGGTGGCTTCATGCACGGCGGCGCGGTAGGCCAGGAGAAATAGTGGAAGATGTTTGTCCCAATCCCTCTGGTGCTCGCTGACGACTATTCGGAGATGGTTCTCGATGGTGCGATTGAATCGCTCTACCATCCCGTCGGACTGAGGGTGTAGCGGCGTTGTCCTTGTCTTCCGGATTCCGAGCAGCTGGCATAGGTTCTGGAACACCTGCGACTCGAAGTTCCTCCCTTGGTCGGAGTGAAGCTCCAGGGGTACTCCGTACCGGCTGACGAATTCCTTCACCAGGGTCTCTGCAACCGTCGCGGCTTCTTGGTTAGGGAGCGCATACGCCTCCGGCCATTTGGTAAAGTAGTCGCTGACGACTAATATGTAGCGGTTCCCTGCCTCGCTTAACGGGAATGGCCCAGCAACATCGATGGCCACTCTCTCCATGGGGCCGCCCACGTTGTAGGTCTTCAGTGGACCCCGTCGTCTTCGTCCTGGGCCCTTGCTGGCTGCGCAATCGTGGCACCTCGCGCAGTGGTTCTCCACGTCTGTTCGGCATCCGATCCAGTAGAACCGCTCTCTCAGCTTCTCCAGGGTCTTCTTTATCCCTAGGTGTCCACCAGATGATCCTCCATGAACTTCCTTCAGGACTTCCTCCGTCATAGCCTTTGGAACGACGATTTGTTCCCGAGATGTCTTCCCGTCGGTGCTCTCCCAGGCGCGGCAGATGAGGCCATCCCTTACAATCAGCTGTGCCCAGTAGGACTTAAACTTTGGGCTGCAGTCACTCACAATGTTCCACCCGGGTCTGGGGACACAGGCCCTCTTCCATTCGGCTATCAGTCCCAGGTCATCATCTTCTGCTTGTGCCCGCGTGAAAGATTCGCGGCTCCAGTTCCCCTGAAGTTCCACAGTAGTCCGTCGGCACTGTATCCCGGTGTTCTCCTCCCTTCGGGCACAGAAGGTGCAGTCTTCGGGGCACGGTCTTCGTGACAGGGCGTCGGCGTTAGAATGCAGTTGGCCTTTCCTGTGCTGAATCTCAAAGTTGTACTGTTGAAGCCTCTAAAACCACCGCGCGAGTTGACCCTCGGGCTGCTTGAAGTTCAGGAGCCACCGCAGGGATGCATGGTCGGTTCTGATGAGAAATTCTTGCCCGTACAGGTACTTGTGGAAGTGTTCAATGGTCTTTACGATGGCGAGCAGCTCCTTCCTGGTGACGCAGTAGTTCCTTTCTGGTTTTGACAAGGCCTTGCTGACGTAGGCCACTACTCTCTCCTCGCCGTCCACTACTTGCGACAGAATTCCCCCTATGCCAAAGTCGCTGGCATCGGTATCGACGATGAACCTTGTTCCAGGTCTGGGGTAGGCCAGAATAGGTGCGGTGCACAGAGCCTGCTTGAGTTGTTCGAAGGCACTGTGGCATTCTGCTGTCCACGTGAAGAGTTGGTCCTTCTCAGTCAGTCGATGTAAAGGTTTGGCGATGTCGGCGAATCCTCTCACGAAGCGACGATAATAAGTGCAGAGTCCCAGGAAGCTTCGTAGTTGGGACTTGTCCTTCGGAACTGGCCACTCCATCACAGCTGCGGTCTTCTCTGGGTCGGTGTGCACCCCTTCCTCGGAGACGATATGCCCAAGGTACTGGACCCGCTTCTGGAAGAGCTGACACTTCTTGGGGCTGAACTTCAGCTGGGCAGCCCGTAGCTTCAACAAGATCTCCTTCAGGTTGCTGTAGTGCTCCTCGAAGCTCCTCCCCAGAACGATGACGTCGTCTAGGTATACCAGGCAGGTCTTCCAGTGTAGTCCCCTCAGAATGGACTCCATTAGCCTTTCGAAGGTTGCAGGGGCGTTGCACAGACCGAATGGCATGACGGTGAACTGCCAGAGCCCGCTGCCCACAGAGAACGCCGTTTTCTCGCGGTCCTTAGGGTGGACCTCCACCTGCCAGTAGCCACTCTTCAAATCCAAGGTGGAGAACCATCTTGATCCTGATATCGTGTCCAGCGTGTCGTCGATCCGGGGTAGAGGGTAGCTGTCCTTCTTCGTGACGTCGTTCACCCGCCTGTAGTCCACGCAGAACCTGGTGGAACCGTCCTTCTTCTTCACTAGCACGAGCGGAGAACTCCAAGGACTATGTGATGGCTCGATCACCCCTTGCTCCTTCATCTCTTCTACCATCCGGTCGACTTCGGCTTGCTTGGCGAGCGGGACACGTCGGAATGGGGCCCTAATCGGTGCGCTGTCCCCAACGTCGATTCTGTGCTGGACCAAGCTTGTCCTGCCGAAGTCTTTGCTCCCCACGGAGAAGACATCCTGGAATTCGCGTAGCAGGTCCTGAAGTTGGCGTGATTGCTCTTCGTCTAAATGGTCCTGGGATCCTTGGTACAGCTTCTGTAGTTCTTCTGGCAGGGCGCGTCTTCTTCGGTTGTCCGTCTGCAGGTGTCCGTCCGTCGTATCTGTGATGCGGGCAATCCAGGTAACGGGCTCGCAGACTCCTAGGTTGGTATCCCGGTGAACCGCAATGTCGTAGTCGTTCAGGTTGGACAGGCGGACGTACGGCCGAGACGTCGTGTTGATGAGAGTCTTGGCAACTAGCAATCCTTTTGTCTGGATGTCCTCATATTTTGGCTCGATGACAGCCGCCACTCCCTCAGCAGCTCCGTCAACAATTACGGCAGCGCTGACCTCCGTCCTGGCGGGAACGATGACGTCTTCTCTCAGCCTTACTCGTCGTGCGGTGATGGACTCGTGCGCAGGTTGCAAAGCAAGTTCCTCACCTCCGAAGTGCAGAGTGTTGGTACTCAGATCCAAGATGATGTTGTTCTGGTCCAGGAAGTCCAGTCCGATGATCACTTCATTTGATACGTCAGCCACAAGCACTGGATGCTTTATCGCCCGTCGACCAATGACGAACTCCAGTGATGCTTCGCCATGTACCGGTGCAGTCTCTCCGGTCGCGGTTATTAGCTGGAGGTTCCTTTGTGTGGGTTGCACTCTCCACTTCGGGATCACGGTGGGACTGACGATGGTCCTCGATGCTCCCGTGTCGATTAGCATGGGCCGGCTCTCTCCGTTGACGACTCCGTCGACCATCAGGCTGCTATTGTCCCTCCGTAACTTCGTCTCACGAACCTGGACTGCCGGGGCTTGACGACTGCCACAAGCCAACCTTTGCCCCCCAAGGCTGGCTAATGCTCGTTTCCCTGGGTCGCGCGGTTTTCAGACGACTGATTTCCCGTCGGATACCCTCGGTGGCGGCGATCACCGCAGTCCTTGCTCAGGTGGCCTTTCTTACCGCAGGTCCAGCAGGTCGGTAGTCCTCTTCCGGGCCGCCTCTCCGGTTGCCTTCCGGCTGTGTCGTTGCTGGTGGTGCCGCGACTATCGAAGAAACGGCTTAGCGCCTCCATTAATTCGTCGGCCAGGGGCTTGGTCTCGTTGGTTTTTACTGGTTCGTCGACGTCCACTTGACGCACCCGCGCGTGCATTCTGGATGCCTGTTTTGCCGTCTCGAACTCAAGTGCGTGGCTCAGCGCATCTGCCAGGGTCTTATTGCGCGCGAGTCGCAGCGCCTGTTGAGTGTCTTAGTCCCGTAGCCCGTCGGTGAAAGTCTGCGTCGCTATCTGCTCCAGAAAGTCGGCCGACGCTGTTGGGTAGGCGAGCCTTACGAGGCGTGCGATGTCCATCTCGAACTCCTGCAGGGTTTCCGCGTTCTTCTGTACCCGGGTCCGGAGCTGCATCTGATAGGCCTGCTGAAGATGGCTATCTCCATATCGGGATTCCATATGGGCGATCAGGGAAGCGTAGTCCTGGGATCCAGTCGGGATGGCCTGAAGGACGTTAAGGGCGTCACCTCTCAGCGCTACAATGAGAGCTGTAGCCTTTTCTGTGTTGTTCCAGTTATTTATGGAACAGGCCGCCTCGAACTGACGTAAGTAGGTGCTCCACGGGACCTTTCCGTCGAAGGTTGGGGGCGTCACTCTGCTCTGTCCCGTTCCTGATGTCCCCGGTGTACCTGTGGGCGGGCGTCGGCGCAGCTCGGCAACTTCCTCTTGAAGAGCGTTGAATTTATCTTCCACCCCCGTGAGTGGGCGTTGGCGCAGTTCGGCAACTTCCTCTTGTAGGTCTTTGACTCTCTCATCCACGCCGGTCGGCGGGCGTCGGCGCAGCTCGGCGACTTCCTCTTGTAGGGCTTTGAATCTATCTTCCATCCCTGTTGGCGGGTGTCGGCGCAGTTCAGCAAATTCCTTTTGTAGAGCGTTGAATCTCTCTTCCACCCCCGTCAGCGGGCGTCGGCGTAGCTCGGCAACTTCCTTTTGTAAGGCGTCGAACTTCTTTTCTACTGCCGTGACTTCCTCATGCAGACCCAGTTCTAATTTCTTCAGGTCCTGTGTCAACTTATTCTGACCGTCTTCCATCTTCTTCTGGCCGTCCTCTATCCGCTTCAGGTCCTCCGCTAGCTTATTTTGACCGTCTTCCATCTTCTTCTGGCCGTCTTCTAGTTTGGCAGTTAGGTCCTCGGCTAACTTCTTCTGGCCGTCTTCTAGTTTGGCAGTTAGGTACTCGGCTAACTTCTTCTGGCCGTCCTCCATCTTCTTCTGGCCGTCCTCCATCTTCTTCTGGCCGTCTTCCATCTTCTTCAGGTCATCCTTCAGGTCCTTGGCTAATTTCTTCTGGCCGTCTTCCATCTTGGTTTCCATGCCATTTAACTTTTATAGCAATGCTGCGAATTGCTCTTCCATTTTAGATGTTTGTCTTGTAAGGGGCATGCACTCACAGGAAAATTAGAGAAAATGACCTGCTCGGGTTTTCGAAACCAGGACCGTCAGGTGTTGTGCTTGAGTTCGTAATCCGGCTTCTGACACCAGTTGTTACGTGCCACCCCCTAGTGGCACTTTTGTTAACTGGATTACGGCGGGGGTACAAAGCACAACACCAATTACTGCTTAAATAAATAATTAACTTGATTGAAAATGAAAATCCACTGCCTGCTTCCAGTCTCCGACTGGGTCAGGAATGGAATGAATGAAGCCCCTATCTAGCGGCGAGGATATGAACTGTGCCGGCTGCCGAGGCCTGACGCACTCCTCTGGGGCAATGATTAAATGTATGACAGATGAAATGAAATGATAAGGGAGAGTGTTGCTGGAATGAAATTGTGACAGGGAAAACCGGAGTACCCGGAGAAAAACCTGTCTGCCTCCGTTTTGTCCAGCACAGATCTCACATGGAGTGACCGGGATTTGAATTGTGGCCAGAAAATTACACTTATCAGCAAATACAAGCAATTAGGAGCCTTACTCCAGTTCCCTCAAGTCTCTTCCTTGAGCGCTCTTGGCCCTTCCACTTGTCAACAGATCACAGAAGTTAATCCGTCCTAATGAGTACGGTGGCCTTGACAGAAACTACCTGCTCCTCTCCTTTATGTTCACCGACCACAATTACTTACGATCACTTGCTGCAGGCTATTTCGCTGTCCACAAGCTGGAGAAACAATGTCACTGGATTTCGTAACTCGCACAGCACTTCGTCACCACACTTCTGTCGCACAAGATAATCGCTCGCACTAGCTCGTAAAACACAACAACAACAACAACTGCTAGACAGGTCGCACTTATATAGCAGGCCGGTGACTCAATAAATGCTTCTAGATCCATCCAGGGTTCACGGCTTCTCGAGGTTTCCATCGCTGGTCCAGTCACGAATATTCTGGACTATCCCTTTGTCTAGTAGCCCTGTTGCATAAGGCGCGCGCAATACAGGAGGCAGGACACAGCCCAGCCCTGGGGCAGTTGTGACTCATGCGGCGAGTGATGACACAAACTCACAGCCGTAACAATATACCAGTCTGGACTTGGTCGTTCTCGCTACACCAAGCGCTCTCTTCAAATACTAGTTCTGATTTTCTCAATGTTGGTAAGGTCCTTTAGGGTTAGTCTTTCCCATATTAGTTCAATACCGTATGTTATAACTGGCGATATTTTGGCATGAAATAGGGTAATGCCCGTTAGTAGAGAGAGTTTGGTGATGTTTTTGATTTCATACATTCCTCTGATGGCGGCAGCAGCTCTTTCTTGTATATGGACCCTGAATGAGTTGCATGTGGTCTGGAGTGTAATCTCTAAGTATTTAAAGGTATTAACTTTTTTGATGTCGTTATCTCCGAGTTTTAACTCGTCATTTGTTGCTAGTCTTCCTCCTTTCCGAAATACCTTGTGCAAGAGGGGAGGGGGTAACACCAAAATTCTCGAAAAACTGTATATTGCACATATCTGTGCGTTAAAATTAGTTGCATCTTTGGTGCAAAAATTAGGTAAATCCACTAGAAACTCATGAACACATATGATTAAATGATTACTCCTTCTTGCATTTGGGGCAACGAGCAATAGTGAAGCACCTCCAGGATGTGGTTGCTCTTAAAACCCGCAAAATTAAATTGGTGACATGTGGTACCGTGAAGCCCTGAAGAGTACGCTAGCTCAGGTAAGACAACCGATACCCTTGCAGAAGACGAAGAAACATTCCACTTACTTTGGTGACTTTTCAGTTTAATTTTGTTTGTATGCTAAATTGTAGGCCTATGAATTAAGTCTTTATTCTACATTATCTTGATCATCTTACACGTCACTGTTTTAAATGAAGAGACATTATCAGATATGTTACATTACTTTTAATGTCATGGTGCATTTTAAATTTATATTAATATATAAATGATATTAATCAAGCCTCAGTGGCTTAGGCGGCAACACGCCGGCCTCTCACCGCTGGGTCTGTGGTTCAAATCCCGGTCACTCCATGTGAGATCTGTGCTGGACAAAACGGAGGCAGACAGGTTTTTCCCGGGTACTCCGGTTTTCCCCGTCAAAATTTCATTCCAGCAACACTCTCCACTATCATTTCATTTCATCCGTCATTCATTTAATCATTGCCCCAGAGGAGTGCGTCAGGCCTCGGCAGCCGGCACAGTCCATATCCTCGCCGCTAGATGGGGGCTTCATTCATTCCATTCCTGACCCGGTCGGAGACTGGAAGCAGGCTGTGGATTTTCATTTTTCATATAAATGATATTAATCGGTCTGAAATTTGAAATTGAAACCATGAATTCCCGCTTTAAATATTTCCCTAAGAATTATGCAAGCTATATGAGATATGTTAATGAATTTTGTGTCTCTCCTGAAAAACTGGTAAAATGGAGTCAACACCCTCTTGCACCAGACCCTTCAATTATTGTCGAGAAAAACCTAACGTAAGGCCACGGCCACTTCCTACCCAAATACTATCTCAATAACAAATACACTCACTAGTACAGATATCACAGTTAATCACACAAATTCTACACACACCCAAGTACATGGGGCTATACGACCGTGATATCACGAAGCCCCAAAAAAGAATCAACAACGACATCGACAACTTGGGTGTGTGCAGATTTTGTCTGATAGCTAGTGTTTATCTGATGACTGTAATAATGTATGTAACTGTATTAGGGACAGGGATGGGACAGATGACACTGCTTTTGAAATAAGGTAGGCTACTATTTCAGCAATTTCCTAGAAGGAGTGTGGAAAAATCCCAGCATAAAATCACACTCAAGATAGCCGCTGCCAGCGACGTGTGTCGAATGACAGATCTCCGGACTTGTTGCCGTTACCTAGCGTGATCGTGGTAAGTGATTTAACACGCACGACTGCGCCGCGAAGTCTTTAGGAGCAGGAGTTCTCTAAGATCTTCACTGCATGCCAACCATGGAGAGATGGCTCAAGCAGCTTTTATGTGAGATGACAATACTGCACATAACGAGCTCGACATTCCACAACATTGAGGAAGGGAGACACTTGCTCGTCCCGTCTCTCAGTATTGAGTTCACCAGGGATCACAAGTTCAACTCAATAACAATCACGGGCCAAACCGCATTTGTAGACATAAACTTATCGCCTGGACTGGTAGACTGTGAAGGTGAATAGACATTTGCTGTACAATTATGGAACGATTTCGTGGCGTCAACTCATTCTGCTATCTCGCAAGCGAGACGAACGTACCCACTTAATGGGAGAGATAACAAGGGGACAGCCCCGAAAGGAAAAACCCCTCAGTTCAAATCTGACAGTGGTTGGTTGGTTGTTTGGTTTCTCAGATTAGGGGCTGCGACAACGCGGTCATATAGCCTCGTGTAGTTTGGTTGTGTGTAGAATCTGTCTGATAACCGGTGTTAATTGTGATGACTGTATTAGTGTGTGTTATCTGTTTTCAATTCAAGTGAGGACTGCAGACATTGAATTTTTTCAATTACTTCCTACTTTTGCCGCCAAACGCCAACGTCAACGACTACTGGTTCAGAACTTGTTTACCAGATGCCACCGCAGTCAGTTCCTGGCGACGAACATCGGAACCTGAGAGCGTTCGTCGATTGTTTAACCTATATATAATTTAGCTTCACACAGGCGTAATTAGTTGGTAGTTCTAAGTCCCACATAGTGTTTCGGAAGCGAAAACTGTCACTTGTCAATCCAGCAATATACATACTGCATTCAATCTCCCCTGGTTCATCAGAAGAAACTGACATTTCACGATATTTTTAGATTGAAAACGTTATTTTGTTAGGTGTTACAACATTTTTCCCATAAGAGTCATTGCTTAAGCATGTTCTCTTCTAAAACTTTGGTCACCAAGCCCCCCTAGTCAATGAAATCTCAAATGACATTTTCTTCACAGTGGAATTTTCGAGGAAGTGTTAATCAGATCAATTACATGATCAGTTTCATAATATCTCTCTACCATTCTTAGTTTAGAACAGTAAACAATGCTTTAGAACTATTGTTTACGGCAGAAGAGGAACAAGTCCCGGACGTGTTACCTATCTGCAGTAAAGGCAAAATTCAAACTGTTGCCATACCTGCAAAAATGATGCCAGATATTCCGTTTTAGCAGTAAACGGTGTGTCTACCCATTTAGAACTGATTTCCGCTGAAAAGTGACTTTGTGAATTTTGTGGACTTGTTGCCTTTCTGCAGTTACCGATTCTTATATCTATTTACTGGGAAAGAAAGTCATGTAATAAAGCCAAACAAAATTATTAACAAAAAGGCAAAGAATGAAGTTACGTTAAAAATAGAGAATTTACTGAAGTTACGTTAAGTTGGCATAGGTTGAAAAATAGAGGTACTGTATTCTGAAAATTTACGTTACTAAAAAAGCTGGAATTTATATTCACCCAAGTTGATAGCTCAGAGAAATCCAAGTATGACACGTTCGTTCGATCACCAGAGATGAAATCTTCTCGAGTGTGACCCCAAATCACTGTTCCAGGTTGTCGGTCGTAGTCGCACATCTCCAGGTGTTAAACTTGAAGAACGATAAAGATCGTCGTAATTGTTTGAAGGTATTTGAAATTGGATTTGCTAGTAAAGCAGATACTATTATGTCATCTACTTACTAAGTAGTGATGGAATCTAATTAATATAGGCCTAATCACTTTAGTGGAAATAGCCACAAGCACAACTATACCACTAGTCAGTTGGATGAATATCTGAGTCCAATGTCTGAAATTCAATTCACGTCCAGAATTTTAAGTTCTGACGACAAATTACTAGAGAGTGATCTGACGAAAATTCAAGAGCAGTCCTCTCACAGACAAAATTCAAATAGAACAGCTTGGTCGGGAAGCATTCTCCCACCTTACTAATTCTTCTTCTCCAATCAGTAATCCGTTAACAAGGATACCTTTCCTTCCTATAATTCTTATTTCTTCGTCGATCGTGATTCGTTAATTGGATCGTGTGACTCGTCTCCAAAGATCAGTTTCTTACCGCTCCGAGTGCGCCTCGTTGAAGGCTAGCGGCTCCCAAATATAATTTTCTTCCTGCATGCACGCCTGGTTGAAGGCTAGCAGCTACCTACATGACATCTTATTACTTGGATTTCCTCTTCATTGTACTTTGGTCTTCTTTTCTTGGAAACGTTTCTTCACGGGTTGTCCACTCCACTCTAAATTCGAAGTACCTCCCGCTGGGTTTGTTATGAAGTACCAACAAACATGTGTCGTAGGAAGAAGTGAGTTTCCCTGTCCCTAACTTATTAAGAAAGAAAGCTGTTCTACGTATTTCAATATGTTTCCCTTAACGTTAAAATGGAATAATACATATTATTTATATGTGAATTAGATGTCATTCACTATATTAATTATAGGCATCTAGAAATCGAATAAAATGTAATAAATTAAATTGCTATAAATTGATATATTGAATAAATAAATCTGTGGTCACATTTGGGATCATTTCTATGGCAGAGAAATGAAGACACTCTATATGGATAATGATATTTTCAACTCCAAGCAAATACCGGGAGGCTTATCGAAGATATCCAAAAGCTTTGGTCATCTTGGAACTGAAGTGCCCCCTCAATCTGTCGACAGTCAAACTCAGTAACCCACTTACGTTCACCGCAACCACAAAAAGGGAAAGCCCCCATCTGGTGGCATCACGATTAAGGCCCTATAATGACTGGGCAGACTTGATCACTAGTTTTAAAATTCCAACTTCCTCTTCCCACAATCGAGCCCGTGATCAATGTGGATCAACGAGGATGTTCATTTCAACACTCTCGGTGACTAAGTGCTGTCTTTTATCTGTCAATCTAAACTTACCAGTCGCTCAACATGCTTTTGTCCAATTAGATTAGATGGGAAAAATGTATTAATACTAGCAACCCTCCCCGGCTTCGCCCGGTATCTTTAATGGTTTACCCGGAGTAAGGTCAAAAGGCGCACGGACGGCAGGTCCCAGACGCAATTCAGAAAACCGAGATGAGCAGCGAAACACCAAACACATATACTCTTCTCTGAAGTCTTAACTCAACACAACTCGTTAGTTTGATGCTGGCAGAAGCTGGTGTGATAGGCTCGGTTGCTAGTGTGCGAACTACCTCCAAAGCTAGTAATTTAAGTTTCCACTGAATGGAGATTGTTGGAAGATGTATTAAAGATAGAGATATGCTGTCAGGGACTCTTTTGTAGAACTTGTCATGTTGAACAATTCTTACACTCATAGTATAGATATTTTTAACGGTTTACCCAGCGTAAGCGTAAAAGTTGCACAGACGGCAGGTTTGTCTTCGACTCGATTCACTGAAATCGTTACTGCTTGGCTTCCTTTGGTCGTAAATGAATGCATTTCTACAGAAACCTTTCTCGAGAAATCCTTTACAGAATATTGAAAACCACATCAAAATCCATCCAGTGGTTCTTGAGATTACCCGTGACATCCAAGAATCTGGGGACTTTGTTTAATACTATGTACAGATTATTCAGTGATAACGGGTGAATTTAGGATTACGCGTTGTGACCGTCACGTGGCTATCATCTGATCCTGATCACTAGGGCTGGAGTTTAAAATTATACAGGTATTTAGAAATATGGTTTGCTGCACTTAGTATAGCTTGTCTGGTTAATGTTAGTATTTATGATTCGCAGCGAATCTTGTTACTTGAAAACGTTAGTCTATTCTATGTTGTATTATGTCTACGTATATCATCAACAACATTACATCATCATTAGGTTCTGTTGTATTAGTGTTGGTGTTTCCCTATTATTTCCTTACTTTAGCAATAATTAACTAATTACAATAATTTTTCCTACGCCATGCTTACCTGCCATTATATGTATTGTGATCGGATCTGAAATGTATTCCTGTTAGATTTAAGTACCATTGTTAAGTTCTGCAAATAATGTAATAATTTATTAATTGTAAAATCTGGTTAGATGGAAGAGAGGGCCCAATGGCCCTAATCTTGCCAGACAAAATAAAGCTATCTATCTATCTACGTATGAATATAATCACGTGTAAACAGCTAGTTAAACTACATAAAATATTATAACATTAGAGCATGAACTGTGATTTCTACTTAAGGTTGTGAGTACTTAACCGTTAGAGTAACCTATTTATGCACAGTCGTCGCACATGTGTTCACACTTGACTTTGATAAATAAATAAATACATAATTAAATAATTAAATGAATGAATAAATGAATAAATTAAATACATCAAATAAATCAAAATATAAAATAAATAAATAAATAAATAAATAAATAAAATGAATATAGTTAAGTTTCCTATATTGTAAATTTTCAGTCGATAAGAGGCAGTGGCTAATGATATGTGAATCCATTTATTCATATATTTAACAAGTGACAATAGACTTGTCAGGTGTGGTGATAAGGTACGTCGCGTTGTTATCACAGTTGGCAGCAACAGTCGCTGTGCCACCCGTCAGAACGAGCAAATAAACCTTACAGAAACTAATTAAAACTCGGGAATAATTCCAACGACAATTAATCCTCTTTTTTTTTTCTACGACCACTTTACTATTTGCAAGCGGAGGTTTGGAATAATGCCATACTGTATGGTTTCTATAGAATTAATTTGTGACGATAGAGGAGAATTTGAGAAAAATTTGGACGATATATGATCACTTGTTTCGTTGTGAGGAGTACCGTAGTAAATATCAGTTATCTTCGAAACTATTGTTAACGTTATTCATTCATTAAAGGGTAATTTAATGGTTTTTGCAGTCAATCAACACGAATTTATGCTCAATTTTATTAGGAGGGAAAATATGACAATTCACCTGAGGAATTCTACTGCCCAAAAATGAGAATGTTACCGGCTCACAAATAGCTTATTCTTATGTATTTTCACCTGATGAATTCAAAAATCACAATAAGATGATTGATTTGCTCTTATTTTGGAGACATAGTAATGTGTCAATTTATTAGAGTCTGCATTTTAAATTTGGGGGAGATTTTGATTTTTAATTTTGGCACACCTGACAACTGACACAACATTCTCCAGCTGTTTGTAGGTTATATACAAAAATACTGTTGCTGTGACTGTGAGTTTAACATTCTTTGTATTGCAAATAGTGCTGCATTTCTGGTATTGGAGCGATTTCTACAGTCCGGCACGTTTATTTTTATCTATACGAATTTTTGCCAATGTAACAGGTTCTAGCATTGTACGGAGCTACCAACGCCGGCCATTTGTGAAGAGATTTTTGAGTTTAGTGTGTTGAAAACCTCGAGACTTCCCTTCTCTTTCGGCCTCATTCGGTCCTCTTTCGTTTTCCCCAATCTTAGCCCATATTAACACCACAAAGAGAGCCATGCAATACGAATTGGAAGGCGCCTTTCTTGCGTGTTATAATCGGAGTTTATTTTCCGCTTTTGAACTGTGCAGTGTGTGTTATTATATTATGTGGCTTGAGGTAGCTGATTTTGCTTCATTAGATAGGCGTTCTTATGTGATATTACTTATTCAGTGCGGATATCTCTCGTTGTTAAAAATGCTAGGAGCAGTATTGTAAACACGTTCAAATTATTGCTGTATTAAAGCTACTTTTCTCGGATTTCTCATCCGATTATGCTGACATCGTGGTCATGTAGCTCGTGTACTAGGGTGTGTGTGTGTGAGAGAGAGAGAGAGAGAGAGAGTATGTGAGGGGGGGATTTATATGATATCCAGTATTATTGTGATGCCTGTATTAGTGTTTGTGTATTTGTAATTCCGGTGAGGATTTGAAAAGAGGAGGCCGTGTCCTTACATTAGGAACCAACCTGGCATTTACTTGGAGTAGAAGTGGGAAACCATGGAAAAATACCTCCAAAATGGCTGATATGGTAATTGATCCCACCTCTTCTCAGTTTTGCGTCACGAGACTGAGTGAAGCCCGTTCCAGCTCTCAGACCAGAATTACATTCCTTGGCAGAGGTGAGAATCAACGCGAACCCCCGGGGTGACAGCCAAGAATGTTAGCTGTTACACCATGTGGAGGTCAGACTGGCTATCATTGCAATGTAAAGTTATATCATAGAAGTGCATTGTAATTAACTATAAAGGTAATTACGCCAATAAACTAACGATGAAGAAGAAAATTAAAAATGGATGAACCATTCAATGTAAGGATTTTATTCTTCCGGAAAATTCCAAGGTGCGTGTTGGATCAAATTCTGTAACTCCAGCTCTATCACTCGTTAATATAGCTTTAGGGGAGAAGAACTTATTCTAATATTTCCTCTCTTTTCTTGCAGATGTGTGGAATGAATCCATTTCAAGCAACACGAGAATGAATGGACAACTAGAAGGCTTGACGTAAGTGTTGAGCTCTAGAGGTGCGCTATACCACATGAGAAAATGGAAAATTGTCTATTTATTTCGCATGGCAATTCATGTAAAAAGATGATTCCACTGCACGTTGAGACTAAATTTGTCTAGCCCTTGAGCAGCCTTGCGATAAGAATTTGCTGACCAGACTGTGTGAATCTACTTACTTACTGCACCTTTGTATAATCCGAGACTGGTTGAGATTGTCAATGAATATATACTCTAAAATTGCTAGATAGTCCCTTTATTTAATTAAGTACATTCTTTTTCTTTTAATCGCTTATCCTCCCAGCTCGGCTTCACCACCGGACTCTACGAGAGATCATTCTTTTACCGTCGCAATGTCGGTGTCTGGGAGCTGAACACACTTTGTCAGCAGATACAATTGGGGCATGGGACAGGCCAATCGTCTAGTTGACCGCTAACTTGGGTCTAATTAACTCTCCAATCGCCAACGTTTGATTGCTCGTACGTTCTAAGTTCAGACGAAAAGCACCAACATTCAATTGTTCGACGTTCCGAAAATAAATATTTTCTTGGCTATTTAATCATGTTAATAGTTCATTGTCTGGAGAATGGTACTTTATGGAAGTGAAATTTGGACTGTTGCAGCAGAAAAGAGGGGAATAGAAGCGTTTGAAATGCGGTGTTACAGGAGAATGATGAAGATCAGATGGGTAACAAATGAAGAGATAGCCTATTAAGGCAAGTGAGAGAGGAGAGATGTTTTTGGCGACTGCTTACGATGAGAAGAGATAGGTTGTTAGGATACATGCTAAGATACCCACGAATAGCAAACTTAGTTATAGTTGTTGTTGATTCTTTAGGGGCTTTGTGACATCGTGGTCATGTAGCCCCGTATCCTTGGGTGTGTGAGTGTGTGAGAGTAGAATTGATCTGGAAACCTGTGTTATTGTGATGGCTGTATCAGTGTTTGTGTAGCCTATTTGTAATTCCAGTGAGGTTTGGAAAGGAGGAGGCCTTGGTCTTAAGTTAGGAACCATCCCGACATTTGCTTGAAGTGGAAGTGGAAAACCACAGAGTACCACATTCAGAATGGCCGAGGTAGGAATAGAAACCGCAACTTCTCAATTTTGCCCTTCACGAAGCTGAGTGTACCTCGTTACGGCCTTCAGACCAGAATTAAATTTCTTGGCAAAGCCGGAATCGAACCCGTGCCTCCGCGGTGACAGTCAAGAATGCTAGCCACTATGCAACGAAGTGGAAGAAAGGGTCGAGGACAAGAACTGCCCGTGCACGCAACGGGAGGTGAATGCTGCGTGGAAACGGACCGCACATCGCTTAAACAGCTAAGCACACAATCCACAATATCCTGACCATTTAATAACAATCACATAATCACACTAAGCAAGCAAACTTGAAAGTCAATCACCAAAAAATCACATAGTTTCACTACTGTCGGGTAGTGATGTAAAATACCCAGGTATTTATAAATCGGGGTAAATACCCAGGGTATATACTCGGGTAAATACCCAATTCGGGTAAATACCCGGGTATTTTAGATCTTTCATTAGAAATCCTGTGTCCTGGTAAGTTGAAAATTAAAAAAGGGTACCGGTATGCAAACTATTCTAAATTAACTTTTTAGAAATGTAACAACATTAGATAATTAATAAAATAAAATTAAATTAGAATTGGGAGTAAAAAAACAGAATTAGAATTGGGAATTAGCTCAGGAGATATAAACTAACAACTCCACTACACTGAAAAAGTTAGGTTAAGTACAGCAGGCATCAATAAACAATAGAAAATGGGAGGAAAGTACAGTGTCAGTTTGAATTCTGGGTAGGATGAGCTGAGCAGTGTTGCCAACTCACATGCTTGCTGGCATACATCTTCTCCCATTATGGAGCCCACATACTACAAAAACTTCCTGACATGCATTTATATTATTTAGAGTACCGTATGATTTTAAAAATTAATATTTTTTGTATATTTAAAAATGAATGATAAATAACTTAAACCACTTTTACTACTCATTTTCTCCCCCTTAAAATGTCCATTCTATTGAATGTATTTCATTACCTTTTGAGCTTTGGCATACACATTTCAATTAATATGCATATAGCCTACTCTTATTACTACAAAAGTAGCTTTTCCCTCCCACATCTTTGTTGCTGATTTCCAGTACCGTAATAAAACTCGACCTTCTCAATATCTTGGTATTTATTAAAACATTTAAACACAAAAGGTTTTATGTAATATTTTACTTTAGTTTAAGGAAAAAAACACACTTAAAGACAAGGTTACACATATAAATACTCAAAAATACCCGGACGTCCATTTTCCTTAACTTTTAGTTTTGAAGGATCAATATTGTTCCTGATTTCAATTTAGTAGGGGGGTAGTGAGAGTTCTAACAAACAAGGTGCTCAAAAAGTTAGTACACACTTTTTTGCTTATTTATATCTCGCGAACCCATGGTCGGATGTTGACAAGTGAGGTGTCGTTGGACTCGGGTTGACGCCCTCTTTCCAAATGACCAATCATTTCAACCCCTAAATAAAACCTACCCCTACTAGGGGGTGAAATTCTATTTTTTAGTGGAAGTCTCTTTTCAAATGCGACATGTATACGGTGCGCTGCTAAAATGAACTTAAACGTTGTTGCTCATATAGCGCATGCGTTTTCCTGGATGTCACTATGAATTATCATTTTTGTTTTTGTTTTTTACGCATGCGCACTTGGAATTTTTGTAAGAGGGCGAGCTCTTTGAATAAATGATTGATAAGAAGGGGTTTTGGTGGTGAGGAGAGAACCAGATAGTCGCCTACTTTCCTGCGAAGTTTGCCGATATCTCTCGAACGCAAGGTCGGATTTGGACGTGTGACGTGTCAAATCGCTTGTCTCGAAGCCCTATATATCTTATTAATAGGTTAAAGTTTTGAGAATGCTGGAAACATGTTTTTTGGGGTAAAATCGTGATTTTATACTTTTTCCGATATCTCACGAATGCATAGTCGGATTTGGTCCTATGACATGTCAAATGGCTTGTCTCGAAACCCTCTTTATTTTGGTAATAGGTTAAAGTTTTTGAGAATGAGGGAAACATAATTTTTTGGTGTAAAACTGTGATTTTAGACTTTCTGTTATATCTCACAAACCAATAACGCCAGAGACGTATACGAAGGGTCGTAGGACTCGGGGTGACACCCCCCCCCCCCCACACACACTCACACTACTACCCCCTTTCGAATATAGTATTTATGTTTAAAAAAATTGCGAAAGGGTCTAACGACATTTTTGTTGAAAACATTTTTTTTTAATCTGTCTAAAATGTTCATGAAGAGTGGTTGTAGATAGAAAGAGACGATACCACTGGGCACGTGTTTCAACGAGGCTATTACTGGCCACGGTGGTGATATACCAATACAGTAATCGCCATTTCGATGAGACGGCGGGTCGAGGGTTCGTTTTCCGATTTTTTCCTATGATGGAATTCCTAATTCCTAAACCCCCTGAAGGGGGTCTTTAACATGTAAACGATTATGAGTGACATGACAAATGATAATTCCTTGATCAGATGAAGTTGGCTTTAGATATAATAAACAGAACTTGGTTATATGTTGCTTGAAGTGAGTATAGAAAACAAACTTGCTGGGGCAGACTGACAAGATGTGGATGTTATTTGAGCTTATTGGAATGCATTAACTTGACTTAACAACAGGCAGTGGCGGCTCGTAGATCAAATATCAGGTGAAGAGCCAAACTCCTAATTTCATCAGTGCATGATGTTTGAGTTTGTGAATATTGACATCCTTTTCCTATTTTAATGCTAAAATATCTACTAAAAGCCTAGTACTTAAAACCAAACCAAACATAAGTTATCGCACTAAAAAGTCAAACTCGCTTATTTGTATAGCTTAAATGAATCCTCCGTTCTCTAAGGTTGGCAATCTTATCTATGATGTCCTCATAGAAGGTCTTCAATCAATTTCAACTACAATTCACGATTTATGGAGATAGCCAATGATGTAATTCTGGAGTCAGATATTGTGTTACATGCAAAAGTATTGATCTTTTCAAACAAGAGAAACTGCGTTGTACTGATGCACTTGTAGAAGGTATTGCTAGTACCCAATTGAGTCGCCACGTACTCTTACACGATGAAAAAGTCTATTTTTGTGGCATCACTTTACTAAGTATTTTCTGGATTTATGCTAAAAGTACAGCTATGATTCTTGTCACATATAAGAAGCGGTATATTCTGAGCTGTTTATGACCATGTAGTGCTACTTTGCTTTTATAGGATGTGTGAAATGAATACAAATTTGGACAGATACATTTTCAAAAAAATGTTGTATAATTTGCTTCAGGTACACATTTCTCAGTTGTTTTTCAATCAAATATTCTCAAATTCTGTTCACACACTTGGAATGGATCATGGCAGATGAGTACCGGTAACCACTTTGTTTCATTCTTATTGGGACAGAATGCAAGAAAAAAGAATCCGAACTCTTTCTTTTTAAATGTATTCAAAAATATGTATTAATTTTTCTCTTCCCAATCCATGCCTACTATGTTTTGGAAGTGCAAATAGGTTAATATTCAAGTACTCCATTAGGCAAGTTAATGTAAAAAAATTAGCCCTCTATCTTAAATGGTTTCCTTGTTATTGGTACCTAAACATGGAAAATGAGTATTAACGGAAAACAGCTGGCAAAGTTAAAAGTGAATTATTCAGAGCATGCGACGCTAATTTAAAAAAAATGAATTTAAGGTAGTTGTAGACATAAAAAAAAACACAAACTATATATATTTGGATTCAGAAAAGAATGAAGAATTTTATGGCGCCAAAATCAAAAAAACGATATTTTCATCATGCAAGAGTACGTCGTGTCCTTAAGCAAAAGTTTGTAAGTCTCTTCTATTCACGGAGTTCTTGATGTATTTCTCCCGACTATTTTTACGTTGTAGGATTCATGAGCATAAAAGAGTGACAGTTCATTTCTTAAATGTGGGGTAGGCCTATTGTTGATTATGTTTGTTATACAGCTCAAATTTGTCGGAATCTATAAGACTTATTTAAGAATTGTAATTTATCACAGCCATGCGTTAGCATAGAAAAAAGCGGAACATTATTAAGAAAAAAATGAAAATTCACAGCCTGCTTCTAGTCTCCGATTGGGTCATGAATGGAATGAATGAAGCCCCCCCCCCCCATCTAGCAGCGAGGATATGAACTGTGCCGGCTGCCGAGGCCTGACGCACTCCTCTGGGGCAATGATGAAATGAATGACAGATGAAATGAAATGATAGTGGAGAGTGTTGCTGGAATTAAATTTTTGACAGGGAAAACCGGAGTACCCGGAGAAAAACCTGTCTGCCTCCGTTTTGTCCAGCACAGATCTCACATGGAGTGACCGGGATTCGAACCACGGACCCAGCGGTGAGAGGCCGGCGTGCTGCCGCCTAAGCCACGGAGGCTCTAACATTATTAAGTCGGTCCTTAATATGATCTCTGATGTACTCTGATGTTGCATCAGTTATTTCCAGAGAACACCCTTTGAATTTTATTTTAATAATTTTGAGGTTCTAAGGACTTTTTAGATGTCCGTATCTTCAATAATTCCTTAAAGCGCACACGGTTTAAAGAGGTCTTGTCATGTCCTCTAGAAGACGATGATGATGATGATAATTGTTGCTTTAAGAGGCCTAACATCTAGGTTATCGGCCCTCCTCTCTAGAAGAGACTTCCTGTAAACTTAAGTATAGAACAACTCTAATCACAAGTCCCAGGATCTGCCTATTTAAAGTCACATTCACATTACATTTAAGTGCACTTAGTCTTGCATTTTCCCGTAAAGTGCCAGATATCGTGCTTGTGTGCGTGTTCTAAGTGGTAACTGGTTCTTTAAATGTTGCTCACTGTCTTTGTGTTTGTCCAACCCGCGCGTAATGTTTTGGAAATTTGTTACTGTTCCTGTATAGTAAGCAAGGCCAACAGAACAGTTCTATAACTACTGCACAACTATGTGAACTGTTCGAACCAAGATCCCTTGCGATGAAGGCTATAGGACTTTCCGGTTTTATTTCTTTAGTGCACAGTTCTATTAATTTCTTTGGCCACCCACAAATTAATAAATTAATTAATAAATCCCTTTTTGTCTTCATCTTTCCACCTACTGAAGGGAATTTCTAATAAAATTAGTAAGTGTCTTTCACTGCAAACATTATACACTAAAAGCCATCAACCTTCATCAACAACAGGGTAGATAACGTTATAAATACATACTATTCATTGGGAAAGTAAATAAAAGCCTCAATATAAAAGAAAAAGAAGCCTGTTGCAATGTAAACTTTCATCAACTGAACTAGACGATATTGCCTTGCCGACACAGGAACATCTTCACTCGTCTGTCTAACGGCAGGTAATGACGTCACAACTGACGTCAGGTTACCATGGCAACGAGACGATGTAGCTGACATAAACAAGACACTTCGTCTCCTGCTTCCTTCCAAGTTACGGCAGTACAATCTAGCGACAGGAAGCACAACTGCTACAAGGACGTCATGCACCTTGCTTGCGCACCATCTAGCGACGGAGTGTAGAAATAACAGTACACTAAGTGAAAAAGTAGCCCAAGACCAAGGCTAGTAAACTACAGAGGTTGCCTCAATATGGAGCTCTTAGGCGAGGGGATCGCGGAGGGAAGGGAAATGACGTGACGTCACACGTTTCCTCGTAGCGCGCGAGGTGCGAGATATGCAAGGAAAGTCAACTTTCCCACACATTATATTGTATGGATTGCAGTGGTTTAAACACGTGTTTTAAGCCCTTTTGTTTATAATCATGCCAGGCTAAAGATGCGATGTGGCAGATTGTTACAGTCATTATAAAGTTGGAAATGACGTGTCGTTTTTCACGATGCCTAAAGATCATGCCTTCGCAATCAGTAGATTGCTGCATGTAAGCGAAAAGATCATTGCAACCCTCAAACAAGTAGGGTATGTTCCCTCCACTTTAAGAGTGAAGACTTCGAATTACACTACAGCGCCGAATTGCTTAATATAAAGCCAAGATTTCCAAGGAATCTAAGGCCAAATGGTAAGTGAGCTTAGCTGGCCTACTCTTTAAGTTTTGATAACCTGCTAGGATGATTTTAAAGCTGTTAATATTTTTGACATATTTCGTACATGGTATCAGGGGCGTATATACAATTTTTTTCGAGAGGGGGGGGGGGGGGGGGGTATCGTGGAAAATTGTGAGCACTTAATGAATTTTCTATTATAGCCTATGGAGTATGAATGGAAAATATCTAAATGGGCTACTTTTCAATTTATTAAGCAGAAAGGTAAACACTCATTTTTTTAAAAAAATTGATAATTATTTCTTAAAAGTAGACTACTGTGAAATACATTGTATGTTGTACCCAAATTGGCTTTTTACGGGGGGATCTGAAGCCCCCTCAGCCCCCCCCCCCTATATACGCCCATGCATGGTATTTTGATTTTGGACAAGATGGAAAATTTCATGAGTAATTCTCTTCGCATTGGTAAAAATCTTTGCAAATATTCCAGAAAGCAGTCATCATTTCAATAATCCCTTCGACTTCTGTACCAAGATATGGCCCGTAGGCATAATACAAAGTAGGCCTACATTCTCACACATTGGCTAAATCAAGATGTAATGGAAAACCTATTTTCACAATTGCGAACCCGTGGTGGCTTACACGATCATCCTTCTCCCCTTGACTGCATTTACATACTGACGATGATTATTTTATGAAAAAAATCCAGGAGTTGTTCAAAAGCAAACAAACACTGCTGATCCAGATTCCGATGAATATGTAGTTGCTAAAGCACTAAACAATGCTGGCATAGTATCTGAATCAAGTAACGTGCTTCCAGAACCAACCTTAGGGAGCAATGTGCAACCCGAGTCCTTCATTGCCAATAACATGGAACAAAGTGAGGAAGATGGCAAGGCTTATGTTGCAGCTTATGTAGCCCACAAGTTCCAAGATAAATTTCCACAACTTGGGAACAACCTATGGAATGCAAAATCAACACTATTATGCATTACCAATCTGGATTAATAACTTGTCATATGGTGGTATGATCGATCCCTCAGAAACTTGGCTAAACCAGTTCCGGCACATTTCAGCAAAATTCGTCATTTCACGGAAAATACGGATTTCAACGAGGCAAGAACGTTCTAAGAAGAACGACAGATTTTGTGTCGAGAGAAGTTCCTAACGTACCGTCTGGTGGGGTTGAGGCAGCTGTGATAACAATTTTCTTCATCAGATTGAAACATTCCAATTCTAACTTGCATAAGAAGTGGTTATTGGAAGTCACTAACACCCACGATACTACTACCGAGTCTAGGCGAATTTCCAAGAAATTCAAGATCACAACATAATATGTAAGTAGGCTACATTCAGTTATTTATCACCCATTTACCAATAATTTCATGAGAATAAACTGTTCTTTGCGTACCCAACAGCTGATGTTGACAGTTTCGTTACGGTCCCCACATGGCGCGTTTGGTATCTTGTGACGTCATCCGCCTTGTGAGCGCTGATTGGTGAGTGAAAATTGAGGCAACCTCTGTAGTTTATAAGCCTTGGCCCAAGACAATGACAACATTTTTATTTAAATAAGAAAAAATAATGTTTATTTTATTTAAGAGATGGTATGTGAAGAGGCTCTTCACTCTCTTCACCTGAATAGCCGCTACTGACAACAGGGCAATGAAAAAAAGCACAGAGATGCTGAGGACACTTGAAGGTCAAACGATATGGCAATCATGGTGGGAGGGGGAAGCGAGGATGATGTCGCCGATCATGTTCAATGTTCAATAGATGAATTTATATTTTGCGAAGCATTGTTCGGAGAGGGTCATGTGACGACTTGTTTTAAGGGTATTTATTTTTCTGATCTTTCCTATGGTGGACACATTGACTGAAATAATCCAAAACTGCTAGGGCATGGCCTTGAGATTTTATAAACTGATAATGGGATTTTGACATACAAGACCCCCCCCCCCAGAACTTGACATGATGTCATTCTATTTATGGCTTATGAATTTCCCCAAAAAAGACCCAAAACAACAAGATCATGGACTTTTGCTTTTCTTAATATATTGCAAACCCATAATATAAGATGTTTACTGTGTGTGACGAAACCTAGCTAGGTAAAGAAAGAATTATTGTAGGCTACATGTATGGTGACTGACACGTCTTTGACCATTGGAACTTGCTTTCAGATCTGACTGAAGTACATAGGGAGTATAGGTTGTAGGCATGGCTTGACAAACGGTGTACACAAAATTCAATTTATCGATTCAAGAATTAAGAGTAGACTATCATTAATTAATTGGTTAAAGAGTGTAGCTAAAAATAAAAAAAATTGTGACTACATTAAACTAAACTGAACCAAGTCGAATCAAACCCAACTGAACCAAACCAAGCCTAAAGCAAACCAAACCTAATCAAGAACAAGCCAAGGGCTTAAGTGTAAAACTTGTGGGGGAATGCAGTCATTGGTAATGTCCAAAGGAAGGGATAAAGCTCTACCTGTAGAGGGTAAGCTAAAGCTAGCGCATGATGCTAATGCATATTCCCAAGTACATGAACCACACACACACACAACTATCCTATGTTTTTTTATGAGTTGGCTGTTAAAACTTACTCAGTGGTTACTGAGCAAGATGGTCGCTACACACAACAAGCTTTAAATGCTTGAGGCTAATAATCTACACACACACACACACACACACACACACACACACACACTCGCTTGTTCTAAACTAAACTGTCTTGCTGGCAGTGCTCACACAGTAGACAAATGACAGAAATGCTTGGCAAACAGAAATACAATCATTTTCGGTTGTCTAATGTTACCAGCTAACCATTACATGCTATAGTGGTGAGCACATGTGCCTCTTGCACTGGAGATCGTAACTCGATTTCTAGCTCTAAGGCCTAGAACGAATCAAACTAAGAAAGAAGGGTATGGTGACGCAGTGGTTAAACTGTTAGCCTTTCACTAAGGTAGACTAGGGTTTGATTTTAGGTTAATATACATGTCATAAACAAACAAACAAACAAAAAAGCAGAGATAATGTTTAAAACTGATTACAATTTTCTCTTTTCAAATTATTACTTGTATTACAAATACAAAGGTGGACTGGGTTTGATATACAGTTAATGCTGCCTATCGCATACTAGCCTGTAAGAAAGTCAAACAAGCAAACGGCGTAGGTAGAGCAGTGGTATAATCGCTATGTGTAGAGAACTACCTAACGGTTTTATGAACTGGCAATGGTAGGTCGCATAAACAGTGCAGGATACAATCCAGCAACCATAATTTTTATCTTGTGGAACAGAGAAAACATATATATATATATAGAGAGATATAGAAAGCCTGTGTATGTATGGGTAGCATTGATTGTTTGACCAGAGAAAATACGGTGAAGTAGGGTGGGGAGAGGGAGAATTAACACTTATATATGAATGGTAAATAGTATTTTTTTTTCAATAGTTTTGTTTTTCTAATACAGTGGTAGATAGCCGTTATTTTGTAAAACATTCTTACTTGCAGTAGTAATAAGCCTCTACGGTTCCGCTAACACACATAGACAGACTGTACTATTGCCATGGTCAAGCACTCAAATTAAGATCATTTACAAAAACATAAAATGAAAAATAAAAAATCTTGTTTTGGAAATATCGTTTTTCAACAGACACAAAATAAATAAAAAATGTGTAAACAGCAAAATGGAAAATCCATGTTTCCATATAGACAAAATTTATAAACCTTAAACGAACATTTAAGAAAAATATATATAAATGGGAAATTGACAAATGTGTAAATATAAAAAAGAAAAATCCATGTTTCCATATCATGAAATTGAAAAAAACATGAAACTGTCATTTAAAAAAATGCAAATGGAAAACTGACAAATTGCAATGTGTGAAATGTGAAATTGAACAAATGGCTATCATTATTTTAAAAACTAAAAAAACACAGAGCCTTATGGTTGAGGTGTGAATCAAACCCTCTCTACTTATTTTGGACCACCCGAGACTGAGTATACATGTTTTAATCCTCATACCACTTTAAAAATTTTGTGTTAAAGTTAGGAATTGAACCCAAGAGCTTGTAGGTGGGGACCAAGGTTAGAATATGTTAAAGAGATAGTCTTAATTGTAGGGTGTGGTAGCTATATAGAGATGAAACGATTAGCTCGGGACAGGGGTATTGAGATCTGCAGCAAACAAGTCAAACGACTAAAGACTCAAACAACAACATGTAAGCTCACCAAAATAATGTTGTGTAACGGTAAATTTTAGTCAACGAACAGTAATGCATTACTAAAACCCATGACACGATACCTAAGAGCTTTTCTAAAGTTATTTTAAAATGCCTTTAATTTCTATATTAAACACCCAGTTCACAATATTCATAACTGCAATGTTATGGTAAAACAAAACAAAATCTATATTTCAAAACAAGCAAGTGGTTTAATCAATGTATACTGGGAAAAGTTTTGTAAACACTCAAGTCCACAAGACTAATTAAATTAGTAACTGTCAGGTTGGCCAAGTGGTTAAGGTGTTTGAATTAAGATCACATTTCCTGTACAAGGAAGCAAGGGTTCGAATCCCTTACCTGGCATAACTATTGCCTTAACATGGCTTGTCCACACTGAATTATTATGATACTTGCTACACAAACCATAGAAAGAGGGTATTGTTTAAGGCACTCTCTTTATGAACATAGTCAGAGACTGTTGATGGTTAACAATTGCATTAATAGTGGGACATGGGGATAGCAATTAAGAAAAACAGCCAATACCCATACAATATTTTTATTCATTTAGTTTTTTACAATAGTTACACACTGAATACAACTTTTTATCTTTTTATCATTGTTTGATACAGATTTTAAACACAACGCTTGTTGTAGATCCTTTTATAACATTCTCCAGGTACTCTTGTTCTTAAAAACTGGGGAAGCCGCAATGGTTTTATAGATGTTAAAACCTCATCCTCTTCTTTTTCATCATCATCATCATCATCATCATCATCATTATAAATATTATCATAATTATTACAGTCATTGTCACCAACATCATCTTCATCATCATCATCATCATCATCATCCTCAACATCACTAGAACTATCCAATTCCTTTTTTTTCCTTTTCAAAAGGGACCTCTTGAAGAGTCTGTGTTGCTTTTGATAGTGTTAAGGGTTTTTTGAACGTTGACAACTGTCCTAACATGACTTTTTGAGGAGATGATAATTGCTTATCAACAAACAATGCACTATCTTGAGCAGCAATATCATTTTCTTGAACTTGCTTTTTAGCATTTTCATGATATTTTGTTGACAGCAACAGTGTTTTATCTGGTACACTACATTGATGATTACCCACACTTAAGACCTTACCATTCTTACTTTTTAGATTACCTAAACATTTTGTTGTCCTTTGTTTTGAGCACTGCCAAAATATGATTCCATTCACATTTTGCCGCTTATAGTTATAGGAGTAGCCATGATACAGTGCACGTGGTTTGCCTTTATTGGTTATAGTATATTCCATAGTAGTAACTGACTTGTAATGTTGATCTACCTACTACAAAAGTCAGAACAATTCTGGTTAAAGTGTGATTTTGTGTTGACGTTTTATATAGGATGATGTTGGTGGCTTAAGTTGGTGGCTTATTTTGGTGGCTTATGTTGATGGTTAATGTTGGTGGCTCATTTTGGTGGCTTATTTTGTTGGCTTATGTTAAGTGTTTATGTTGGTGGCTTATTTTGATGGCTTAGTTTGGTGGCTTATTTTGGTGGCTTATGTTGATGGTTTATGTTGGTGGCTTATTTTGGTGGCTTATGTTGATGGTTTATGTTGATGGTTTATGTTGTTGGCTTATTTTGATGGCTTAGTTTGGTGGCTTATTTTGGTAGCTTATGTTGGTGGCGTATTTTGGTGGCTTATGTTGATGGTTTATGTTGGTGGCTTATTTTGATGGCTTAGTTTGGTGGCTTATGTTGGTGGCTTATGTTGGTGGCTTATTTTGGTGGATTATGTTGATGGTTTATGTTGGTGGCTTATATTGGTGGCTTATGTTGGTGGCTTATGTTGGTGGCTATTTTGGTGGCTTATGATGGTGGCTTATGTTGGTGGCTTATGTTGATGGCTTATGTTGGTGGCTTATGTTGGTGGTTTATATTGGTGGCTTATGTTGATGGCTTATGTTGGTGGCTTATATTGGTGGCTTATGCTGGTGGCTTATGTTGGTGGCTTATGCTGGTGGCTTATGTTGGTGGCTTATGCTGGTGGCTTATGTTGATGGCTTATATTGGTGGCTTGTGTTGATGGCTTGTGCTGGTGTCTTATGCTGGTGGCTTATGTTGGTGGCTTATGTTGATGGCTTATGTTGGTGGCTTATGTTAGTGGCTTATGTTGGCGGCTTATGTTGATGGCTTACGTTGGTGGCTTATGTTGGTGACATATGTTAATGCCTTATGTTGGTAGCTTATTTTGATGTCAGTTTTTGTTATATAATGTATTTGTTCCATTCATTTATGACTTCATAGCCAGTCTTAAAGCAAGTCTAAACTTGTCCGACATGTTGGATTTTTTGTTCATGTGTGAAACTATCAAGTACCAATGATCAAGTGAGCTTCTTTCTCTCTAATCCGCAGTTCTGCTATGGGGCAGAACATAGGCCACCAACATAAGCCACCAGCATAAGCCACCAACATAAGCCACCAACATAAGCCATCAACATAAGCCACCAATATAAGCCACTAGCATAAGCCACCAGCATAAGCCACCAACATAAGCCATCAACATACGCCACCAACAAAAGCCACCAACATAAGCCATGAACATAAGCCACCAACATAAGCCACCAACATAAGCCACCAACATAAGCCATCAACAAAAGCCACCAACACAAACCACCAGCATAAGCCACCAACATAAGCCATCAACATAAGCCACCAACATAAGCCACCAACATCATCCTATATAAAACGAGAAACACAAAATCACACTATCACCAGAATTGTTCTGACCTTTGTAGTAGGTAGATCAACTTTACAAGTCAGTTACTACTATGGAATATACTATAACCAATAAAGGCAAACCACGTGCACTGTATCATGGCTACTCCTATAACTATAAGCGGCAAAATGTGAATGGAATCATATTTTGGCAGTGCTCAAAACAAAGGACAACAAAATGTTTAGGTAATCTAAAAAGTAAGAATGGTAAGGTCTTAAGTGTGGGTAATCATCAATGTAGTGTACCAGATAAAACACTGTTGCTGTCAACAAAATATCATGAAAATGCTAAAAAGCAAGTTCAAGAAAATGATATTGCTGCTCAAGATAGTGCATTGTTTGTTGATAAGCAATTATCATCTCCTCCAAAAGTCATGTTAGGACAGTTGTCAACGTTCAAAAATCCCATAACACTATCAAAAGCAACACAGACTCTTCAAGAGGTCCCTTTTGAAAAGAAAAAAAAAAGGAATTGGTTAGTTCTAGTGACGTTGAGGATGATGATGATGATGAAGATGATGATGTTGGTGAGAATGACTATAATAATTATGATGATAATATTTATAATGATGATCATGATGATGATGAAAAAGAAGAGGATGAGGGTTTAACGTCTATAAAACCATTGCGGCTTTCCCAGTTTTTAAGAACAAGAGTACCTGGAGAAAGTTATAAAAGAATCTACAACAAGCGTTGTGTTTAAAATCTGTATCAAACAATGATAAAAAGATAAAAAGTTGTATTCAGTGTGTAACTATTGTAAAAAAAACTAAATGAATAAAAATATTGTATGGGTATTGGCTGTTTTTCTTAATTGCTATCCCCATGTCCCACTATTAATGCAATTGTTAACCATCAACAGTCTCTGACTATGTTCATAAAGAGAGTGCCTTAAACAATACACTCTGTCTATGGTTTGTGTAGCAAGTTTCATAATAATTCAGTGTGGACAAGCCATGTTAAGGCAATAGTTATGTCAGGTAAGGGATTCGAACCCTTGCTTCCTTGTACAGGAAATGTGATCTTAAGTCAATCACCTTAACCACTTGGCCAACCTGACAGTTACTAATTTAATTAGTCTTGTGGACTTGAGTGTTTACAAAACTTTTCCCAGTATACATTGACTATACCACTTGCTTGTCTTGAAATATAGATTTTGTTTTGTTTTACCATAACATTGCAGTTATGAATATTGTGAACTGGGTGTTTAATATAAGGTTAAAGGCATTTTAAAATAACTTTAGAAAAGCTCTTAGGTATCGTGTCATGGGTTTTAGTAATGCATTACTGTTCATTGACTAACATTTACCGTTATACAACATTATTTTTGTGAGCTTACATGTTGTTGTTTGAGTCTTTAGTCGCTTGACTTGTTTGCTGCAGATCTCAATACCCCTGTCCCGAGCTAATCGTTTCATCTCTATATAGCTACCACACCCTACAATTAAGACTATCTCTTTAACATATTCTAACCTTGGTCCCCCCCTACAAGCTCTTGGGTTCAATTCCTAGCTTTAACACAAAATTTTAAAAGTGGTATGAGGATTAAAACAAGTATACTCAGTCTCGGGTGGTCCAAAATCAGTAGAGAGGGTTTAATTCACACCTCAACCATAAGGCAATGTGCTTTTTTTAGTTTTTAAAATAATGATAGCCATTTGTTCAATTTCACATTTCACACATTGCAATTTGTCAGTTTTCCATTTGCATTTTTTAAAATGACAGTTTCATGTTTTTTTCAATTTCATGATATGGAAACATGGATTTTCCTTTTTTAAATTAACACATTTGTCAAGTTCCCATTTTTATATATTTTTTTAAAATGTTCGTTTAAGGTTTTTAAATTTTGTCTATATGGAAACATGGATTTTCCATTTTGCTGTTTACACATTTTTTATTTATTTTGTGTCTGTTGAAAAACGATATTTCCAAAACAAGATTTTTTATTTTTCATTTTATGTTTTTGTAAATGATCTTAATTTGAGTGCTTGACCATGGCAATAGTACAGTCTGTCTATGTGTGTTAGCGGAACCGTAGAGGCTTATTACTACTGCAAGTAAGAATGTTTTACAAAATAACGGCTATCTACCACTGTATTTGAAAAACAAAACTATTGAAAAAAAACCAAAAATACTATTTACCATTCATATATAAGTGTTAATTCTCCCTCTCCCCACCCTACCTCACCGTATTTTCTCTGGTCAAACAATCAATGCTACCCATACATACACAAGCTTTCTATATCTCTCTCTCTCTATATGTTTTCTCTGTTCCACAAGATAAAAATTATGGTTGCTGGATTGTATCCTGCACTGTTTATGCGACATACCATTGCCAGTTCATAAAACCGTTAGGTAGTTCTCTACACATAGCGATTTTACCACTGCTCTACCTACGCCTTTTGCTCGTTTGGCTTTCTTACAGACTAGTATGCGATAGGCAGCATTAACTGTATATCAAACCCAGTCCACCTTTGTATTTGTAATCTAAGTAATAATTTGAAAAGAGACAAGTGTAATCAGTTTTAAACATTATCTCTGCTTTTTTGTTTGTTTTTTTGTTTGTTTGTTTGTTTGTTTGTTTGTTTGTTTGTTTATGACATGTATATTAACCTAAAATCAAACCCTAGTCTACCTTAGTGAAAGGCTAACAGTTTAACCACTGCGTCACCATACCCATCTTTCTTAGTTTGATTCGTTCTAGGCCTTAGAGCTAGAAATCGAGTTACGATCTCCAGTGCAAGAGGCACATGTGCTCACCACTATAGCATGTAATGGTTAGCTGGTAACATTAGACAACCGAAAATGATTGAATTTCTCTTAGCCAAGCATTTCTGTCATTTGCCTACTGTGTGAGCACTGCCAGCAAGACAGTTTAGTTTAGAACAAGCGTGTGTGTGTGTGTGTATAGATTATTAGCCTCAAGCATTTAAAGCTTGTTGTGTGTAGTGACCATCTTGCTCAGTAACCACTGAGTAAGTTTTAACAGTCAAATCATAAAAACAGCATAGGATAGTTGTGTGTGTGTGTGTGGTTCATGTACTGGGGAATATGGATTAGCATCATGCGCTAGCTTTACCTTACCCTCTAGATGTAGAGCGTTATCCCTTCCTTTTGACATTGCCAATGACTGCATTCCCCCACAAGTTTTACACTTAAGCCCTTGGCTTGTTCTTGATTAGGTTTGGTTTCCTTTAGGCTTGGTTTGGTTCAGTTGGGTTTGATTCGACTTGGTTCAGTTTAGTTTAATGTAGTCACATTTTTTTATATTTTAAGCTACACTCTTTAACCAATTAATTAATGATAGTCTACTCTTAATTCTTGAATCGATAAATTGAATTTTGTGTACACCGTTTGTCAAGCCATGCCTACAACCTATACTCCCTATGTACTACAGTCAGATCTGAAAACAAGTTCCAATGGTCAAAGACGTGTCAGTCACCATACATGTAGCCTACAATAATTCTTTCTTTACCTAGCTAGGTTTCGTCACTCACAGTAAACATCTTACATTATGGGTTTGCAATATATTAAGAAAAGCAAAAGTCCTTGATCATGTTGTTTTGGGTCTTTTTTGGGGAAATTCATAAGCCAAAAAAGAATGACATCATGTCAAGTTCTGGGGGGGGGGGGGCTTGTATGTCAAAATCCCATTATCAGTTTATAAAATCTCACGGCCATGCCCTAGCAGTTTTGGATTATTTCAATCAATGAGTCCACCATAGGAAAGATCAGAAAAATAAATACCCTTAAAACAAGTCGTCACATGACCCTCTCCGAACAATGCTTCGCAAAATATAAATTCATCTATTGAACATTGAAAATGATCGGCGACATCATCCTCGCTTCCCCCTCCCACCTTGGTTGCCATATCCTTTGACCTTCAAGTGTCCTCAGCATCTATGTGCTTTTTTTCATTGCCCTGTTGTCAAGTCAAGTCAATGCATTCCAATAAGCTCAAATAACATCCACATCCTGTCAGTCTGCCCCAGCAAGTTTGTTTTCTATACTCACTTCAAACAGCATATAGCCAAGTTCTGTTTGTTCTATCTAATGTCAACTTCATCTGATCAAGGAATTATCATTTGTCATGTCACTCATAATCGTTTACATGTTAAAGACCCCCTTCAGGGGGTTTAGGAATTAGGAATTCCATCATAGGAAAAATCGGAAAACGAACCCTCGACCCACCGTCTCATCGAAATGGCGAATACTGTATTGGTATATCACCACCGTGGCCAGTAATAGCCTCGTTGAAAAACGTGCCCAGTGGTATCGTCTCTTTCTATCTACAACCACTCTTCATGAACATTTTAGACAGATTAAAAAAATATTTTAAAACTAAAATGTTTTCAACAAAAGTGTCGTTAGACCCTTTCGCAATTTTTTAAAACATAAATACTATATTCGAAAGGGGGAGTAGTGTGTGTGTGTGTGGGGGGGGGGGGGTCACCCCGAGTCCTATGACCCCTCGTATACGTCTCTGGCGTTATTGGATTGTGAGATATAACAGAAAGTCTAAAATCACAGGTTTACACCAAAAAATTAAGAGGGTTTCGAGACAAGCCATTTGACATGTCATAGGATCAAATCCAACCATGCATTCGTGAGATATCGGAAAAAGTCTAAAATCACGTTTTTACCCCAAAAAACATGTAGGAAAGTAGGCGACTATCTGGTTCTCTCCTCACCACCAAAACCCCTTCTTATAAATAATTTTTTCAAAGAGCTCGCCCTCTTACAAAAATCCCAAGTGCGCATGCGTAAAAAACAAAAACAAAATGTTAATTCATAGCGACATCCAGCAAAACGCATGCGCTATATGAGCAACAACGTTTCATTTTAGCAGCGCACCTTATACATGTCGCATTTGAAATGAGACTTTCACTAAAAAATTACAATTTCACCCCCTAGTAGGGGTAGGTTTTATTTAGGGGTTGAAATGATTAGTCCATTGGAAAGAGGGCGTCAACCCAAGTCCAACGACACCTCATTTGTCAACATCCGACCATGGGTTCGCGAGATATAAATAAGCAAAAAAGTGTGCACTAACTTTTTGAGCACCTTGTGAGTTAGAACTCTCACTACCCCCTACTCAATTTAAGGCATGAAATACCTGTGTTTCTGTCCTTGTTTGTCCAACACATCATCAACACATCAAAAAGTATTGTACAAAGCTAAAAAAACTGAAAATACCCTCATTTTGGGTATTTAAATGACCACTGGGTAAATATCCGGGTAAATACCCAATTTATATTTACCTTCCCAGTGGGAAGTGGTTGACGCCCTCTTTCCAATGGACTAATCATTTCAACCCCTAAATAAAACCTACCCCTACTAGGGGGTGAAATGGTAATTTTTTAGTGAAAGTCTCATTTCCCACATCACTACTGTCGGGTCAGAAATTATGTGCACTCGAGTTTGGAAATAAATAGCGGAATAACCAAAAGGTCAAAAGGTGAAACAAGTTAACATCACCATTTCCCTTATTTATTTATGCGTTGATTGATCTGAAGTTAACTTTTAGAAACTTAT
Organism: Meconema thalassinum; assembly: GCA_946902985.2. Taxonomy (NCBI): domain Eukaryota; kingdom Metazoa; phylum Arthropoda; class Insecta; order Orthoptera; family Tettigoniidae; genus Meconema; species Meconema thalassinum. Next base: position 226,377,401 of record OX336391.1, read on the forward strand.
ATTAATATCCTTTATGTTCGACCATGCCGAAATATTAATATTATATGCCAGTTAACTGCATCTAGAGGCCCATTATAGTTCAAGTTTCATTATGAAACAGGTTCTCCACCAATCAAAGCTCAAGATTTTCATTACGATACAGCTGTTTGACCAATTAGGTAAGGATAACATTGCACCGCACTGACTTCCACGGCCTCTTATTTTAAATGTCACCTGGTGGCTAGTGTCATAGTGGGGTATTCAAGGAGGCCGTGGTCAAACACAATGTATTCTGCGTCCCATGCGTTCTGTTCAGTAAACGAAACTGGTGGAATCTTGACAGATAACTATGAATATTTATGTTCGAACATAAAATAAAGTTATAATTATCGTCGAACATAAACAGTCGTATGCAACTCGCCTATAATAGGAATTATGACACTCGTTTGGAAATTATAACTTACTCGTGTCTTAAATATTGCCATTATAGACTTGTTGCATAATGTACTATATGGCAGATATAATGTAAAAAGTAAAGGTTTTCGACGCGTTTCTAGGGACTCTTCCACCTAAAAGATCCACAACTCTCAAATCCATTGTGCTACAGCAACCGAATTGGAATATGTGTATATTTGAAGTTTCAAAATTTTATTTCCAATATATACAACAAAACAAACAGTTATGTGAAAAGCTCGCATTTCAAAACTGGACTCCCGTAGAAGTCCGTTCTTGGGCACGTTGTGATCCACATACACCAAGCGTTTGCAACATGTAACTATCCGTATTGTAAATAAATAGATTTAGCCTATATGGATTGATATTTATTATGATTTTGGTGACTGTTGTTGGCAGGCGAGATCCACAGGAAACTTGGTGCGATGTTGCCGCATTCGCTCAGTGCCTGGTCAGCGCTTCCTTGGCACAGATAATTTTCAAGTTACAATGTATTTCGTTTTTACATCTCCCATTAGCTTTTAGACATTTTCGGAAAGTCTGAAGAACACTCCTCCAATTTCGCTGTGAGTTTTTCGAAGGTAGGACTATTTTTAAAGTGTAACATCTTTCCACTCGGTATGTATATATTTTTGTGGGGGTGATTTTGAAAAATGAAACGGAAATGGATGGGACGGAACCAACGAGCACGCGCGGTGGCGGAAATTGATACCACGACGTAATGTCAGCCATGTGGCTATGTGTAATGTATATCGCATACGGTTTACTTCAAGGTTTGGAGGCACTAAAAAGATATTCCTACAATAAATAATCTTCAAATTGTCGTTCTTAGGTGTGAAAATATTCATTATATCATATTTGCTGAAAACAATTATGATTTATTAAATCTTCATACTTTTGCTGTATTCTTATTTAATGTATCACTCGAGGTACTGTCGGCCATGTGGCTATGTGGAATCTATATCGCATATAAAACAAAAAATACGAGCCTCACAGTAGCGCATATGATGTGTAACATCTGACATAGAAGAAACCTCACGTGCAATTGTCTATACACCGGCATTTTATACTATTATTGACACAAATATTAATCTATTGTAAAAGGGAGTGATTTACAGATATTGTAGTTTATAATACGGAACTCATTTTAGATGATCTGTAGCTTCCACCAGCACTAGCCTAAATAAAGAATACGATATGGACCAACTAGATTAATAGACGCTACACCGTTCATAACCTTAAATTCCTTATAAATAGGCCAACTTGCGAGTAAATGCAGTGTGCACAGCAGTAGATCATGAAAGACTTGCCCAGTTCCCGGACCTCCTGATTCACAGACCAACACGTAATTTCATATGGATTCTGTTAAAATGAGTCATATTGATACTGTATGATAAATATCGTTAAAATGATACAGTGGTCACTTCATAATATTATTCTTATGGGAGACAACTTTGTTTTGCCCAACATCAGCTGATTTTATTTTGGCCCCACGGTCGGTCGATAGAAGCATAGCGGGCGCACTCTCTATCCTATTGTACGCTCGAAGCATTCCACAGCAAAATTATAAAGGTGAATGTAATGGGAACTTACCAAAACAGTTCTGTAGGAATACTATGAAAGCTTTTAATACCTTGGATATTCCGGCGCTGGCATACACGTTTGCTCTACTATGATGGTCAAAGACAGTACCGAATGACACTGATATAAATACAAGAATAACAAAGAGCAAATGCTGAGTCGGAAATCTACAATTGGGTCAGCGATATTTCCTCAATTTCAAGGAAGCAAAGGCTGGATCTAAATCACTCACCTCCATAATAAACAGGTCTCAATGTGTTTCAATCACTTGACACCAGACTTCGCATGAGCATGAGCGTTTACCGTTCAGTATGTCATATACATTCTACATGGCCGAGAGTACGTCATGGCATCAATTTCCGACACCGCGCGCTCATTGCTTCCTCTTACCACTGCCAGCTTGATCGATCGATCCAGCTGGCAGTGCGTGTTACACACTTCGATCCACCACTGCCAGCTGGATCGTTTCGATCCACTTCCGTCCCATTTTTCAAAATTACTCCCACAAAAATATCCAGCAACCGAATAGAAAGATGTTACACATCAATTACTTCAAGCTTTGGAGGCCACATTAAAGATATTCTTTCTACAATAAATCATCTTCAAGTTGTCGTTGTTTGGTGTGAAAATTTCATTCAATTTCATATCATATTATTTTATTTATCAGTGCCTTACACTATATTTACAGTACACTGAAGGGAGTCTCAGAAAAGAGCAAAGCCCCACTTCGCATTCGGGATGCGTCAGAGCCCCCAATATATATACACTGGGTTATATTTACATATGTACACAAGATGGCAATTAGTGAGAATGATTACAATATTTACAGTATAAATTAGGGGGATGGTAAATGCACATTTATATAAGACAAGGGAGGAACAACAAGATTACGACACAACCCTCTACCGCAAGATCAAAAACAATAGGTTGTCCGCAAGGTTCATGCTGTGGTCCTGGTTTTTGGAATATACAGTATAATTCTCTTCTTACATTGCAGTATACAAATCGCACGAAGGTAGTTGCATTTGCAGATGTCGTATTACTGCTTGTTAAAGCAACATCTATTAAAGAGGCAGAAAATTATACTAATATAGAAATGGACAAAATTTCAATTTGGGCTAAACTCAAAAAGATCAGATTTAATGAACAGAAATCAAAAGTTATGTTCTTGTCGAGAAGAAAAAGAAATGAAGAAACAGAGATTAAAATTTATCTTAATTACAAAAGCTTAGATCAGGTGGACACCGTTACATATCTTGGAATTATTTCCGACCACAAACTTACATTTAGAGAGCACAATAACTATATGACTGAAAAATGTAGGAAACTGATATTTAGTCTCTCAAGATTTGCAAAGCTAAACTGGGGTTTAAAGCATACAGCTCTGAAGGTAATATACAAAGGTGGAATCTTACCTCTCATTTTGTATGGAGCACCGGTATGGAGAAAGGTTATAGAGAAAACTTGCTATAAAGTAAAATTGATAAGAGACCAAAGGCTGATAAATATCAGAATAGCTAAAGCTTATCGCACTGTATCTAATGAAGCTCTCTGTGTGATAACAGGATTAATTCCAATTAATATTCAAATTGAGGATACGGTAGCATACTACGATCTTATTAAAGTTAATAGTAAAGAAGATCGCTCAATTGACATGGACATGGAAGTAAATCAATGGTCTCACCCTGCTGACATTGTTAAAATTATTGACGAAATTTTGAACAGATGCATTCTTTCAATGTTTATACTGAGGGAAGTAAAAGTGAGGATGGAGTAGGATCAGGAATTGCCATATACAATGGAAACGAGTTCATTCAACAGCTGCAATATAAACTAGACAAACGATGTTCTAATAATCAAGCAGAACTGCTAGCTATCGTTAAGGCATTGCAAAATCTAGAATCCATGGACACAGAGCAGAGAACCGCAGTCATTTTCACAGACAGCCAAATTACAATAGATGCACTTAAAAACTACAAAAACCATACATTTCTCATAGAGAAAATTAGAAGAAAAGCAATTGAAATGGAGAAACAGAATTGGGTGATTGTCTGCAGTTGGGTTAAGGCGCATAACGGAAATGAGGGAAATGAATTAGCGGACCAGCTGGCTAAAGAAGCAGCACAAAGCGGTTTAAGTGAGTGCTATAATAGAATTCCAAAAAGTAATATGCTAATAGAATTAAGTGTGTTTAGTTTGAGAAAGTGGCAGAATGAATGGGACAATACATCCAAGGGCGAAATTACAAAATCATTTTTCCCCAGTGTACAGGACAGACTAAAATTGAAAATAACATAACGCCCAATTTTACAGTTATGACAACAGGACACGGCAATATTAAATCATACTTATTCAGATTTAAAATTATAGATAGTCCAACATGTATATGCAATAACGGTCACCAGACTGTAGATCACTTACTATATGAGTGTAAGTTATTAGGGAAAGAAAGAGGTATATTAATAGCACATGTTTTAAGATCAGGCAGGCCTATAAAGAAAGATGAACTTGTTAGAAACTACCTTAGGGAATTATTTACTTTTGCAAACTCTATCTCATTTGAAATACTAAATAGATAATTTTTATTTATATTTTCTTAACTGTTAATCATTTTAGTGACACAAATTTCATTTAACAGGCCATAGATATAAAATATTTATAATATAAATAGTATAGTTTTAAACTGAAATGATTAATAAGTAATAATTAAGCAGGTAGTATTACTACATTGTAATGGGGCATGCTGTAAATAAAATAAATTAAAAAACAAGAAGTTCCGTGACGAACTAAAGAGCCTACTTTTCTTAAAATTTAAGATCTATGCCAATGATTAATCTATATGGATCTATCTAGAATAATGCCGAAATTAAGTTGGTAATATCGAAATTTCTAATTAGTTCGAAATACTGTATACCTGGCATAATGTAGCCTAATAGAGAACTACAGTTGGCAGCCCTGATGACTGAATATATTCTTAGTTCAATCTCATAAGGTACAGAATACAAAATTTGGTTGAAGTCCAATGGATAGCATGGACGTTACATGCAGTTAAACATTGGATCTAACAGCGCGCGTAAAATCATGTTGGCAACAATGACATACATGTATTGGTCAGAAATAATCTGAAATAATGTGATCTATTGTTGTGTCAATTTTGAATGAAATCCATTAGTTAGTATAGAAGTTACATGCATTTTAAAATTGGACTTATCAGCAGGCTTAGAATCATGTTGGCAGCACTGACGTATACTAGTTACTCCAAATTAATCTAGAATGCCAGGTACTATACGTGTACAAAGTTTAGAGCTATTGGCTTGCATACTTTCTGATATATTGATATTAGGGTAACAAAAATAGAGACAGTATTTATTAACATTTGGCAGCCCTGGCTACTATTAAGAATCAACATAGTCATATCTGTTATGGTACACATAGCACACACGAAATTTGGTTGAAATCCAAATGATAGCATAGAAGTTACATGTATTTAAAGTTGGACCTCTCAGCAGGCTTAGAATCATGTTGGTAGCACTGGCGTATATAAGTTACTCCAAATTAATATAGAATGTCAGGTACTATACGTGTGCATAGTTTAAAGCTGTCGGCTTGCATACTTTCTGATATATTGGTATTTGGATAAAATAAATTGAGAGCATTTATTAACAGTTGGCAGCCCTGGTGGTTCCTAGGAATACGTTCAGTCATGTCTCTTTATGTACACATAGCACATACGAAATGTGGTTGAAATCCAATTGATATTGTAGAAGTTATATGCATTTAAAATTTGGACCTATCAGCAGGCGTATATTCATTTTGGCAACACTGCGATGTATGGCCTCCTGGAAATTAAACTGCAATATTACTATCTATACGTGTGCCAATTTTGAAATAGCTTCTATTCATACCTTCCAAGATATCCAACATGGAGCTCAAATTTCAATAGCGATTTTTCGGCAGTTGGTAGCACTGACATCATTTTCAAATATGGGCGTGAGATATTCAGGTATAGATCTTTACTCCTACCAAATTTTGTTTCGATTGCTGCAGCCGTTTAGGAGTTGATTAGGGGGGGGGGGGGGGGACGCACACACAGCCAGACCGACAGAAGGACAGACAGACAGACAGACACACATTTTCCCGATCTCATAAGTCTACTTTTTCCTCATTTTTGCAAAATGTGAAAAGTAGGCTAAAAATAGTGACCTCGCCGCCCTGCAGGAGGATCTAATTAATATCAGTGTCTGGTGCAAAATTAACGGCCTGGCTGTCAATTCTTCCAAAAGTAATCTAATCTCTCTAACCCGTCGTCGACGTATTGGTAGATGTTTGAGGAGACTGCATGGGGAAGATCCAACATGTATATGTTGAACAGTAGAGGACCAAGGACATATCCTTGAGGGACACCAGATGGGACCAAAACAGTAGAGGAATGAGCGCCTTGGAAGACTACTCTCTGATGCCGGTTTGTAAAAAAGTATGACAACCACCCCACTAGTTTACCACCGAAGCTGTAGGAGCGCAGTTTATCAAGGAGACGTGAATGAAGAACCTGATCAAAAGCCTTGGTCCAATCGAGAGTAACGACATCCACTTGACCGCCTGGTATTCTTTACTAAATTTGTTGCCAGTCGTCCACAGCTGAAGTGAGTAGCGTTGTACAGGAACGTCCAGGTAGAAACCCATGTTGGTGTTCGTTAAGAGAACCTGTTTCTTTCAGGAAACGCAACATCTCCCACGATAGCAGGCGCTCCATTACCTTACACCAATATGGATGTCAGCGATATGGGGCTGTAGTTGGCTACTGATTCCTTATTACCAGTTTTGTGGACAGGAACAACGTTGGCGATTTTCCAATCAGATGGTAATTTCCCATATTGAAAAGAGGTGTTAAATATTGAGCAGATCGATGGAGCGAGGGCCTGAGCACACATTTTGAGTATTTTTTTGCGGGTATATTATCAGGCCCAGTAGCGGAATTGGGGGGGGGGGTAAAGATGATAACAACTTGCAGACCTCATCAACGGAGAAATAAATGGATTCAAGTTTAGGGAAAGGAATATTTCGGTCTATTATATAATTTTGTGATGGCGTAAAGAAAGAAATGTTCTGAGAGAAGGAAGAGCAAAATGATTCAGCAATCTCTGCGGGTTCTGATACAATTTTGCCGTTGTACGTGAAATTCGTGGAGGGCGTGCTTCTTGATCTGGAGCTGATATATCGCCACAGAGATTTCGTGTCCGAGGAGCCCGAATTCTAGATGAAATTGCTGTGGCTGTTTCTAATGGCGACTTTTGTTAAATTCCGTTGGATCTTGTAGTTATGGAGATTAGTGGGGGTAGGGTTAAGTTTCTAAAATATTCATTATATCATATTTGCTGAAAACCGGTCAGGATTTGGCACTGCAGTTTTACAAGTAGTTATTTCAATGACCAACAGTGTTCACTGTTAACAAGGGATGACATGATGTCACATGTTACACATCATATGCGACTACTGTAAGGCTTTTTTTGTCTTCAAAATAAAAACCAGGAATAGATCTACATAAAACTCAAAATGTAAACTGTTGATTGTGAACGGATGGTCACCCTGCCGATAGTCTATTTCTATTGACTGGTCCTGGATTTTCATCTCTCACATTCTCAGCATTCACCTCTTCAACCGAGCGAAGGGACACTCCAAGACAATCCGCAACTCGCTACAGCACCGCATATCGCTTATCGCCAATTTTCTCGCCATGTAACTCAAAGAAACAATAGCACTCAAAATCATACGAATTTTGCACTCAATAAACGGGCTTGTAGGAGGCATTGGGAAGGTATCTACTATTCAATATCTTGAGTGAAACTGGAAACTACATATTAGGACAATGTCAGAGATACTAAGATAAGCACTGACTCACTGATGTGTCTTAAGGCCAGAGTTGAAGAGAGGATGTTGAAACTGGCAAAAATGCGGTCTTTCCGTCATTCAAGGCCACTCATCCGAGGAAGACAAAATACGAGATTTATTTTCTTGCGCAAAGGTTTTCAAATCTGAATTCAATCCGTCTCATTCGACTCGTGACTCGCTGTTCACACTACATAATGTGAATGGATACAAACTAGTAACATTCATTCTTACAAATCTCTGGCTGCGCTCAGTTATTCCGTCAGTAATTCTTTCCCACACGCAGTGGAAGAAAAATGTGACTTTCCGCAGGCAAGCTGGTGTACTATACTCGCCATTTGACGGCTACCATTAGTCTTGTGTTTGCAAGCGATACCAGACCAGGCCTTAAAATCTTCGTAGAAATCATGGAGACCTTTATTTCGTGTTTGGGTTCAAAGCGGCAGCCTATGGTCATCATCGGAAGAATTGAAAGGCGTATAATATGCACGTGGAATGCAAACCCTATCAAGTGACTTTGAGGTCTATTATGTTGGTCCTGTAACGAAACAAATTACTAGCGGCAAATTCAACCATTAAAGGAGCACCTTTTATTATTATTATTATTATTATTATTATTAGGCTATTCAAATGAGGTATATTTGCATTTGTGTGTGTAGCTTGGTGAGGGATTATTTGTTATTTAATTTTGTTGTTCACATTAAATCAGAATGTGATTGTGAAGAATGCAATCAAAATCCCATATTTCCATTCAATGGTTGAAATCGATGCTCTCATGACCCCTTCATGGTTCATTGAACTGAAGAAAGCCTTGTGGTATGATATTGTCACCAAATATACTTATAAGCAATGAGAAACAAGCCCTACTGATGATCTTGTTGCGTAGGTTTGAAAAATAGGGTATAAACGTCGGGGTTATGGTACCACAATGTTACGAATAGCTTTACTTTTTATTTTATTATTAAACAAAATTAATACATTATGATGAACAACTCTCCTGTAGGCCTAGCCATATGCTCTCTATAAGGTAGAAATGGCCAAATAAAACCGCGACTGATCTGTTTTAATTAGATATCTTACCAACATTGTGGAATAAAACTAGTGAATAGATATTACATTCCGCAGGCGCATTGCCTCCTAACAATACAGACTCTGTTACTTCCGTTGTTAAATACAATCAATATTGATCTATGTTCGTGACAACTCACGTCTATGAGTTCGTTGGCGCATGTAGTCGTCAAAACCCTCAAAGATCTTTCGGTCACATATTCTTTGCTTCGCTCTATGGTCAGTTGTTGCATTTAGGTAGTGTTGTGCGCGGTATTCGTACCCAAATTCTACGTCATACTGGTCATATAGATAATAACTACAAAGAGAATGCGTCCTCTGTTATTGTATGCTCCTTGTACTTGACATTGAAAGCACACCCCTGATCAGTATGACAGGAATTTACCTAATTTTTGACACACACTTACAGTCCACATTTACACCTCTTATTACTCCCGTCTTCACCTGTCATTACTTATTAAGCACCGCTACCACCCTGCTAACCTATGCATAATAATTCATCATTATATACAGTTGAAACTGGTTATAACGACTCCGACGAGACCGTCAATTTACGGTCTTTATAGACGATAGTCGCACAAATCGGCTGTTTTTTGTATTGTTTTGCTAGAGAGTTAATATCTGTAAAATTAGGGCGTACACTTACCTGGTTAATGAACATAAAAAGTTAAACCTTCAAAATATATAACTACATTTCAGAACACAAATTGTAGAAATAGTTGAGTGCGATATACCCAATTCGTTTGAAATGCTGTTTGTTCCGCCATTTTCTTATCTCTATAGGTTAATTATGTGGAACTTTTCCTCTATATAAAAACATTTTCCATATTCTTCTCCAATATCTTCAGAGCGTTGCTAACCTTGACTATTAAACAGACATTATGATTTGATATCTACATTTTGGCTAGAACAGCCAATGTTGACATTTGATAGCAACGTAGGTGGGGATTGTCGATAACAATGAAACTCCTATTTCCCAACTCTTGTTTTGAGTAGATTGTAGATTCCACCATAAGGGAATATGAAATTCAAAATACAAATACCGTAACTATAAATGAGACATCCATTTCCAAAGGGTTCCTTGTCCAAGAAGTGAAACTTGTGGGAAGTATGCTTGTGCTTGTATGCTTATAATATGTGGTACACCTATTACTATTAATCTGAGAATCCTATTGGTGAATGTACAGCTTATAGACCTCACGGAATCTTCTTAAAGCAAAAATAATAACTTGGACAAGGTGCCGTTTGGAATTTCATTAAGGACAAGAGCTATTTTGGAACAGTATGTAATGGACAAGCGAGACTTCGGTTCTGTAAGATTTACATGTCAGCTACCGCTACCGAAACCAATAATTATTGCGTTACATGGGATTAATTATTCATAGAACTAGAAAACAGAATACATTAATATTTAGAAACAAACATGCCCGCTATTACAAAACTGTATCAACAACATCTTTCATCAGACCTGCCTCGTCTTCATCTACTGATACATCTGCATTATCTGTGTAAAAATTTGAAACGATGATGTTTTGGTAATACACTAAATGATCACAGAAAACATTCGAATTTTTAACCCGCTTAGAACAAAGACTTCACAGAAATATTACAGGTTTTCTGATCGTTGGGGTTCCAAAATTTTGATTGAATATGTGAAAACACTGCTACCAACTGGACAACAAGTATTATTGCACCCACATTAAGCAAATAGTAAATAATTCACCTTCAAATCAACTACTGTAACAGATATCTTCCGGAACGGACAAGTGCAACTTTGGAACTGCATTCGATATTCCAAAGCAATTGACAAACGTTTTGGGGCGTTTTAGCATTGTAAGACATAATTGAATCAGAAAAGGACGCACAGACTACGCCATAGCTACCGAAACATAAAATTGCCGTACTGATGGACACCCTTTGGAAATTGATGCCCCAAACGTTGTAACCCTGAATATTGGAAACATTTTACTGTTTTCCATGGTTAAAATATGTTTAGTACCGTCATTTTGAATATAACATGTCCTTAATGATTAAGGTCTAGAAACAATCAGGTTGATGTGAAATCTTCAAAACGATAAGGGAACTGGAGAAATGAAATGGGAATAAATGCTACGAGAGGTGTCGTAAAACTGTGAAACTTGTGTTGAACTGGAAAGGAAGAACATTCGAGCTTGAATCGAACAGCTAACATTGAGAGACAAATCTGCTGTTTCTATCTTGATGTATCAACCACTCTGTGTGTTTACAAACACAACTACTAGTGACCGACCACAGAAACAGAACATAAGCCAATTATGTTTGGTATAGAAGATGATCCTATGATCCCCATCACACAAATGTCTGTTTGGTCTGCAGCCGCATCCTTTTGATCTTCGCTGTGTAGGTCGAAAAGGGATACTCAGTTGTTAGACAAACGTATTACCAATCTGTCACCAGTATGCAATTATTCGAATGGGTAATTCTGCAATATTCTGTGCCTGAGTGAACACATGGCTTGAAGAGGTGGGATGTAGACATCCCTTGGTTCTTTACCCACAAACATGCCAGTCCACAATGTGTGTATTATTTACTGACACACTAATTAAATGAAACGCTGAGCAATGGACCTTCATCCTCTGATTCTTTTTCACTTCAATTGTAAGAGTAACAATCTACGTTATACAAGGTACTTACAGTATTTATGAATTTACTTTATATTGATTTCAGTGTTGTAAGGATTGTGTAGTGCAGTGGTCAAACTGCTTGCCTCTCACCAAGGTTCGATTCCAGGCCAATGCATGTGCGATTTTTGAAGTGATATATCACGTCCAGTGGTTCGGTTTCCATGTAAACTGGAGGTTCCTTGGCTCATTATACCGAGATTAACGGTCACGTAAAACTACAAGCTTCCTACCATTTGCTCTATGTTACATCAACCTCCCTTATAAACAATATAATACTCATTAATTCAGTGATTCATTCTTTAGTTAATTAATTAATTCATTCATTCATATATTAGGCTGGAGTAGAAATGGGAAACCATTGAAAACCACTTCTAGAATGGCCGAGGAGGGAATCGAAGCTATTTCTTCTCAGTTTTTCCTCCGAGACCGAGTGTATCCCGTTCCACTCCTCAGACCAGATGTAAATTTCTTGGCAGAGCCAGGAATCGAACCCCAACCTCCGGGGCGATAGCCAAGAATGCTAACCGCTACACGTCAAGAGGGTCATCATAGCATTAAGGACCTAGATTGTTAATTTGTAGCTTTTCAGTCGGTCAACACGATTGTGCCCAATGAATGGGCGGGGTACACTCTTGGTATATAGTACATGTACTAATTAGATTATCACAGATAATGGGGCAGTGATTATGGCTTCAAATCTATACATGATGACCTAGATGTTATGCTCCTGAAGACAACAATTACCATCCACCTCGATGTGCAGTGTCTATAATTCTTGGTTGTCATCTCTGAGGTACGAGTTCAAGTCCTGCCTTTGCCAAAAAGAAATACTTTGGTCGGAGGTCTGGAACGGAATACGCAGAACTCAGAACAGGTACCGTAGGTTTGATTTCTACCTCTGTCATCTTAGAAGCGGTTCTCCATGGTTTCGCACTTCTACTCCAGGAAAATTCAGGATGGCTCATATCTTATGGCCATGACCGCCTCCTTCCCAAACCTAGCCTCCATTACAAATACACACTATTACAGCCATCACAATGTGATCAGACAAATTCCATATACAGTTGATCTCAATATCTCGAACGTCGATTACTCAAAGTTCCGATTTATTTATTTATTTATTTATTTATTTATTTATTTATTTTATTTATCGTATGGCTTTTAGTGCCGGGAGAGTCCGAGGACAAGTTAGGCTCGCCAGAGTCTGTAGCTGCTTCCAGCGGACACTCTTATTAGGGTGAGCTACAAGTTCCGTTCAATTTCAAGTAGTTCCAACTTTCGCTTCCAGATATCAATGATACCTAGTGGTGAACGTTGGAACTCTAGATCGTTCTGACGAAATCTAACCTAACAATTTAGCTTTACACAAGTTTAGTCTGTGAAAGGATCTTTTACATGCCATAAATCTATGACATGGGACCGCCGGCTTTACTTCCCCTCCGAAGGAAGGCATACTGAAGGATTTTTAAAGCTCTTAAAAATCCGACGACTTCGGCCGGGTATGAACCGATAACTCGCAATGATTATTATTTCCCGAACAAAGGTATTATACTTTAAGTGTATGTTTTTCTCTTTAATTCAGGGGCAGATTACCTCAATAACTACAATAACTAACTACTAACCACAATAACTAACCACAATAACTAACTAACTAACTAACTAACTAACTAACTCACTCTCTAAGTCGAATTTTTCAATATCTTGAAGCTTAATTATATCCCTGGCACTTAGGCGTATTCTTTATCTCGAACATTCATGCAATCGTATATCTATAATAGAAATTGCAGATTATTTTAATTGAACGCCTGTAGGCTCCCAGCAAGTTCAATTTTAATTAGTTCCGACTTAGTCTAGCAATTGCCACTGTCACTGACACCTAGCGGCGAACATTGGAACTAGATAGGGTTGTTCTAACCAAATTGCTAACCTACAAATTTGGCTACACACAACCGAATGTTGTGGTAGGTTCATTTACATGCCATAGATCTATGCCATGGACCCGCCGGCTTTACTTCCCTTCCGATGGAAGGCTTACTGAAGGATTTTAACGCTCTTAAATATCCGACGACTTCCTCCGGATTAGAACCCGCGATCTTGGGTAAAGCAGTTCAGCGTGCTACCGACTACGCTACCGAAGCGCATCTTTGCAGTGCAATAATAGATCTTAACATTTTCATGTAATGCCACGATTGACAATTGGCACTACATGAACATTTCAAAATCTATAAATGAAAAAACAAAAAAGTAAAAAGTAAATACAGTACACATCAACCTCGTTTATATGGCCCTCATTAATCCGGATCTCCGGTTTATCCGAATCGAAAATAATGAAACATTATTTTCTGTACAGTATTTGTTTTACGGGGTCGACTCTTCTTGAATGTCGTTTCCGCAAAGGATAGTTAAGGACAGGAATTAAAATTAATCTGGCCACTCTCTATCAAAGGTACCATCCCAGCATTCGCCTGGAAGTGAGAACTGATGTTAATAAAACGTCTTCGTGATCATGCTGCGCGTAAACTCTATACAAATGTAAAACAGAGAAACTCACACATTAATTTAGTGCACAAAACAGAGTCGTAAATGTAGGAAAAGTGTTCTTAATTCTTTTTGTACAGTTGAAATAGTATTACAACTTATGTTAATAGATTATAATAACATGTATTTGCTTTTAAGTTTCTTCTGATTGTTCGGATTTTCGATAATCCGGATCAGCTCCGGTCCCACTTAATCCGGATAAACGAGGTTCTTGAGTATATATTGTTCCCGCTGGCCGAAGGTTTCGGGGAGCCATCGGTTTCAAATGACCCTTCCGAGACCCAATTCCAGCTACCACACAAATATTGGGAACGACACATTCATAGGCTGATTTCGCACAAAAGTCTGTACTCGGGGGTATCGAGAATTGGTGTGGTTCGATTCTTAACCAGCTCAGAGGAATGCATCGATATAAAACTAAGCAAGAAAGAGAGGTCAGTCTTATGTTAAAATCATGAATAAATTTTATTCAGAATAGATCCCTAGCCTAGCATGAGAGTTGCAAGACGGCTAGTCCGATTCTAAACTGTCCTGAAAGAATATAATAAAAAAAAGTCCTCTAAAAATCTATGTTACCCTCATAGTCATAATACAAAATTAAATGATAACAAAAAAGCTAAGAGTATGGCACGTAAGATTAACCCTAAGCAATTACATCATAAATGACTACGGCAGGATCAAACATCAAAAGAATTTACTGCAAAGCAAGACATTTACTTGTTTACAAACACTAAGAATATTTACATTTAACACAAACAGGGAAAATTGTTCCAAGCTATGATTGTGCCATCTCCAACATTTATCCTTAAATTTGCTTCTTTATCTAGTCCTAACTAACATTAATTAATAAACGAGACGCGTTTATTACAAATAATAAAATACTAAATATGTGCACAACTTTGCTGAATAAAAAAAGAATTAACTAATACAACACAAATACGTAGAATAAATAAGCACTCCTATTTTTGTGCAATTGGCACTGCCTGCCTGCCCGATTTGTCACCCTTTGCAACAAATGGTCATAGTATCCAGATGTGTAAAGGAAAATTTGAATAATAGAAAGTCTGCAAATGCGATAATAATCAACCAATTATATCGACTCACATTGCTGCCAATCTGATGTGTATGCTTCAGTTTTCACATTATCAATTGGTTGTTGTTGACTAATGGTGTCAAAGTGTATCAAAAATGTATCAAAAATAAAACAACAATTAGTAAAGTCTAATTTTGGTCCTTCAAAAGATTTTATTTTTAGCGTTTAATTATTATTTAGGCTCAAGGGGGAATTATAAGATTTGTTTGGTTTCATAAAAATCCTATCTTTGATTATAAAAGTTGTTACACAATTATTTATTCCTCAAAGTGTATCTGATCAGTTTTATGTACTTTTAGTTGCGTTTAGTGTAGTGATGTATGATCTTTAAATCCATCTAATGTTTACTAAGTTCACAATATTCCACTCAGGAATAACTTTAATAACTGACACCTTGTGTCTCCACCATTACTTTTATTATTAGACATCCTGTGTCTCTCTTATACCACGGGTTCAGTAATCCTTACATCATCGGTCTGGCACGACTTCAATAGTTCATTACCGCCGGGATAAATTACCATAAACATGTCGGAGATAATAATCCACCTCAACGACGTACTCCAACAGCACCATAATAACATTAGTTAACAATTAGTGTGGATTCCTGAATTATACACATCTTTGAACACAAATTACAAATACTAATGTCTCTCCCATAAAATCTTGAGACAGTTAAGAAAAGTGTGTAGAAACACAGCTGATAATGCTCTCATATAGCATAAAGTATTCTGATACAATACTAGCGTGTGAGATTGTGTATTTTAGATGTGGCCTCTTCCCTTAAACAAAGTCGAACCTGCAATTTCTCGCTTCGAAATACAGTTCATTTTACATTGTCATTCTAGCTTGTCGTAAAGAGAATAAAGCTTTGCTCCAGATGCTCATTTGTCAAACACGTGGATAACGGATTCCGTGTTTTGTCTATATAAAGTTAGGAATCTCACTGCCTTCTAAATTATATTATGCACTGCATGAGATCCGTATAGCCGTGCTATGAGTAGCTCACTCGCGCACATGCGACCTTGGCCTTCATTTGTCCTCCTGTTGGGAACTTGTTTATTATGTCATCAGCCTGACAAGCAACAGACTGCTTTCTCTTTTCTTAAAATTATACGAAATTGACATTATGAATTTGCCTTTCTGGCGTTAAAGAAATTGATTTAAAAAAACTAAATCATTCCACACGTGAGCTTCTGTTGAAACTACCTATGTTGTGCACTTAGTGAAACCATTATTATTACTAATCTACCGTTCCAACCCATTAAATACAGCTACTGAAACGTTTTATGACTTACAGAGTGCAGCGTCAAGACTTCGAGACCCACCATCAGGGGTTTTAGCGGTCTTCGTAATGGTCTTAAATCATCTTTCCTTTGTTTCAGCGATCTTCCATTGTCAGCTCCCCACGCATATGGTTTAGTAACCCATATTCAGCTCCAAAGTGTGGTCGTTCTTATCCATGTGGTGTGGATGGTTGGTTCCATTTTGTGAGTAGGAGTAGGGTTTTCACTGGTTTTAAATATTATACTGGCGTTAATAAACTCACTGATTCTAGTGGTGCGGTATAATCAATTGAGATTATCATTGCTTCTGCAATGCTGACTCTCAATACTTTTGCACGTGGTCAAAATAATTATTTACAGTTTAACACAAAATAATGTTTAGCACTTCCACAGAATACGACATAGTTTCTCATTCACAGTTTGAATTATTTACACATAATCGCGATTTTCATAGCATGCTTGTGCATGTCGGCATGTGGCCTAATAGTTCACTCGCCATGCTTTGACTGTTCGTCAAATCCGGTCAAATATTGCACTAGTTAAATACAATTTAGCGTTCCCAATAACTTCCTCTGAATATTTAACAGGGATGGTTGTTAATTTCCAATATAATTATGGCTTTTTCCATTTCACTGGCGTCTTTCATTACTCGTAACTGATATCACGTGTTCGATTCCTATTCGTCACCAACACGACTGTCCCTCACGGACAATATGTCTCAACCATCGTGGCGTTCGCTCCAAGCTATAGTGTGCCGCACAAATTCACAGTTTCGCCTTTCTGCGATATGCACCGTAATTTAAATATGCTGAATGACTTCAAATAAATTCTTGACGATTTACAGGGTATCCAAAATGTATAAAAGTTGATGATAATTGAATTTTGCTCAGAAATTCTTCCCACTTCTTCTAGGGTGTATTCAGTTGTCTACAGTGTTACAGCAACTTCTCCAACAATCTTGTGATCGATTCCCAAAGCTAACATTTGTCATCGGGCGCAATAAGATAAAATAATAGCCTATATTCGATCTCAAATACTTGTTTAACTATTTTCTTACATACGTTTGTAAGGACGTCCATTTCTATGTGACTTGCATATTCAAAATTGGATTTGAAGAGTTGAATAGTATTTATTATATTCTTGTTTCATAGAAAATAACCTATTTAGTTTACAATATAAGTATGTTATAGAAATCTGACTCGTGCTGCTGAAGACCCCAATGAAGGTTTGAAAACATGTTACACGAAACATTATAGTATACTAACCTTACTTAATGCATACGTTAATACTTCTATTAAATACATTTTCTGTCATGGAAAGAGTCGCGATACAGTAAGTGTGCTGGTGTTATCATGATCTGTTCTATCTGTGTCAACTATGCTGTTGACGATCTCCACTCAGACTCGTGTTTCATCAGATATCTTTGTATTAGAAGTAAAGTGTTAACCTCTTGGTCGTAATTATTGAATTGGATACTGCCTATGAAGACAGCATAGCTTCTGTGTGATATTTATAAATTAATTAATTTAATTAGTTAATTAACTTATTTCTGTACGGCATTTCTATATTTGAATGTACTCGGCGCTGACTCAATATCGAATTTAAAAATACAGTATATTACCCAAACTAGTACCGTAATAATGTCCGAAGTTTAGCCCTGTGTATTATTAGAAACACCTGATGTACAACAACAATAAAACCTTGGTAACACAGCCCAGCTGTCCCAAGCGCCCGTCATATCCTTATGTTCATCGCTTTGAAATACAGATAATGTAATAAAGCTGTTATAATTACAAACATCCATTTTTATTGGTCTACATACTTTTAGACAACTAGGCATATATGTTGTAAGCCTACACACAGTATTTTGCAACCGGTATGTAATATATTTTAACATTTTTCCTAGGTATTTCCATAACTCCAAAACTTCCATAACTTGAATATATCGATATTTGACTGTGCACACAATAAGGTTACAGGAGGTTACAAGATTTCTTCGTCGCAAAGCCCGTAAAATAATCAACAACTACTACCTTCCTGCCAGTGTTTATGACTATTCCTGAAGTAAAGTAAACATGAAAGATTTCTCTGTCTTTCTTTGAGCCTTTTCAGCCACAATAGTGAAATCAATGATTTTATTATCCTTCACGTGGTAAAACATACATATTTCATTATGATTTTAAAAGTAATGTCTCCCTAAATTTTCAGTTCCCAGAATGTTTATAGACACATTTTATGTTTTCTCTGTTTTTTTTCACCCTAGTGTGAACCGCTAGGGTGGAGTCTTTATGGGCTGTAATGTCAACTCGATAGAGGGGACACGGCGAAATGATCGTGTTTGGGATAAGTTATGTGTGGGGGAGGAAATGTCTCCAGAGCCGTAGGAAACATCTCAAGAATGGCTTCACTGCTAGTGAGCCATGAAGAGTGACTCACATTCTTGAGGGAAAGATATTTTCATTTCATTACGAAAATCTTTTCGGGAGAAGCTGTCTTATTATCTATGTAAGAGTTTCTCCTTAACACTGAAATTAGCCTTAGGACTAGAAACATGTTCAATATGTTGTACTTTTCATGACTATTATTATTGTAGCATTGAGTCGGTCAACACAAAATTCATTCCATATAGTGAAATATGTGAAACACATAATGGAATATATATGATTAAGATTTATATGTATTGTTACGGACTGTTGAAGAAGAAGAAACTAACGGCTGACATGTTTCGCTCGTCAAGCGAGTATCATCAGAACCAAATAGCTATACAAAACACTACCAAAGCTACTTTGACACCCACAGATGGTCTCTGCCCTCCAAAAAGAAAATACCAGGGGCGTATTCTTAGGGCTACCGGGGCTACCGGCGGTAGCCCAAGAAAATTACATTAAAAATAAATAACACTTTATTACAGGTTCAACAAAGCATTCAAACAATCGTGACTTCCATGCACATTCTTCTTTATCGAAAGAAATAATGGTTAGTGGGTAGTCAACGTGGCAACGCAGCAGAAACCGACCGAGAAAGCGGCAGCCTCACGCCGCCCTCCCCATCTCTCCGCACCCACCCTTGTTCCGTGCAGGCCCATCGCTCATAGGGACTGAGTTGCCGCTACGGCCAGCGGTTTCTTACCATACTGGACAGCGCCTAACAAGAATAAACACAGCTTGGAGCAGCGATGGTCTGAGTAACACGGAGGGAAATAGGTACTAACACATGTATACCACGCAAAATAACATCAAACTACCAAATATTTAAATGATTGCATACACAACATCAAATAAAATTATTCGCTTAACAACTTGAAACCACGCAAGAAACCACCAATTTTTAACCCCGATTCAAGTTAAACCCCAGGCTAAGGAGCGCTTAGTCGCCCCGCATATCTGGCCCACACGCCGCTGGCTCGCGCAGCCAGAGGCTAATTTAATTGAGTATCAGCGGTTTCTTTGAAGTTAAAAGCGTTTAATGGAACAAATAGCCTACAATAAATATACATTATCGCGCTCATATATGTGAATATGTTTTAGAAGTTGTAGTATTTTCGATGTGTGGTTTATTTAAATGTGTGTATGCTGAAGAATATTTATGTAGTGTTTTGTTTTAACTGTGCCAGTTGTGATTTTGTGAGAAAATTACGGAACAAACACATGCGGGGGCTTTAAATGCCAGTGACTGTATAATAGAGAGTTTGTTAGAAGTTCCTTTCAGCCGTCGTCTATACAGTGAGGAAGTTCATATTATACATATGACAAGGCCTACACCTGAACTGCAATAATTATTGTGTGCCAATGTATACACGTCATTTCACATCATAGGCTATATGCTAGGCGGAATAGGTTATCTGGCAGTTCTAAACTGTCTCAATTGTATTGCTGGCCGTGTTTGTTATTTAGTCGTGAAAGGAAGGGTTTTCAAATATGAACTCTTTTCGCACGGCAGTTCAAAAGCATGTTTTGTGTAATATTAAGCTCAGCGGTAGACCAGATCTTCAGACCAGTATACGCCACTGGAAAATACATAAAAAAATAAAAATATAACTAATTATTTTAATGTTGCATAGTTTAGAAATAACAATCTCTTTAACAAAATCGTCCTTTCTCACCAAAACAAATCTATGAAGGTGTAGCAGACTGAAATATGCAAGGCAAATAGCTGCACAAATCACTACCGAACTTAGAGTGACACCCACAGACAGTCTCTGCCCTCCAAAAACAAAATACAAGAAAATCCGCCTTGCCTATTAAGATCTGATTTTTAGCCATTTTTCATTTATGAACAAGTAGTTCGGTGAAGAACTAAAGCCTATTTTCATGTAACATACTTATGTTAATTGCCTCTATCAACATACAAAAAATAATTTTGATTGCTGTAATAGATTCGTAGATATTGAGAACCGACTAAATATTTCGGATGGTCGCCATGTTGGATTGTTATATGTATAGGCCATGGAGTCATGTACTGCCCCCGTAAATTGAATTGTTTAGGGACAAAATGAGAGTATTTTCCGTCCCCATGCTAAAATTTAACCAGCAAATATAATTTCTGGAAGTGTGACACAGGAGGGTGGTGTCACAAGCTCGAGGCTGTGGGAGAGCCCGATCACGGAATATATTATACAATGGACGCTTCTAGAAGGCTATATTTAGCATAGCAACAGTGAGTCTGGAAATTAATATTATAAATATTGCTATAAATTATGCTATTGGATCCCAGCCCAAAGCCAATGAGAAGAGGTCTTATTGATGATGATGATGATGATAATTGTTGTTTTAAGGGGCCTAACATCGAGGTTATCGGCCCCTAATGATCTGGGTGATAGCGAAAATGAGAATGAAATGGAAACCAGAACGAAAATTATGTGAGACGGAAAATACGTACAAAGAGAAACTCAGATGGAAACAACTCACAATATGGTCTTACAGAAGGGAATTTAGAACGAAAAGATTCACATAAAGAATAGATTGAAAAAGACCCACAATACGCAGGCTAGATTCAAAATACGTACAAAATGCAATGTAGCGTCGAAATACTTACAAAATGCAACTAAAATTCAAAATACTTACAAAATGCAAATGAGATCGATAATACGTACAAAATGCAATTGAGGTTCAAAATACTTACAAAATGCAATTGAAATTGAAAATACACAAAGCAATTCAGATTGAAATAGGCCCTATCCCAGTTCCAATCCAAATTATTCACAAAGTGCCATTGAAATTCAAAATACTTACAAAATGCAATTGAAATAGAAAATGCTTACAAAATGTACGGTAGATTCAAACGACTCATGTGGATTGACAATACTT
Source organism: Meconema thalassinum (assembly GCA_946902985.2). NCBI lineage: Eukaryota > Metazoa > Arthropoda > Insecta > Orthoptera > Tettigoniidae > Meconema > Meconema thalassinum. The sequence continues at coordinate 226,399,251 of OX336391.1, forward strand.
ACAAAATGCAATTTAGATTGAACATACTTGACAAAATGTAATTTAGATTCAAAATACCCACAAAATGAAATTGAGAATCAAAATAAGTGCAAAATGCACACCAAACAAAATGCAATTTAGATTCAAAATTCTTGTGAAATGCGGTTTTGGTTGAAAATACTTACAAAATGCAATTGAAATTCAAAATACTCACTACAAGGCCCGTCTACCTGCATTGAAAGACTTACTAAAAAGCAATTTAGATTGTCATTCTTTACAAAATGCAATTGAGGTTGTCCGCCCCAAAGGTAAGGGACAAAAGGGAAAACGGACCCAGCTCAGGAATCCCTCGGGGTTGCCAACTCCCGAACTCACCAGCCGTGAGCCCCTGAGGGTAATTGAGATTTGAGTTCAACTAAGTAAATATATATGAAGAACAGGTCGAATACTACATTCTGTTGAAAGTGGAGTGTTCTAAAACTTACCGTTTCGACAATATAAGCCTGTTAAAACAGATTTTCAAATGTGTTGGAAATAAAGCTAAGTATCATTTTAGATTGCTACGTGAAGTTGGCGAACACAGTTCAAGTGAACAGTAGCGAAGAACTTGTAACATTGGCGCAACACATAAACATTATTATAATGATTATCATTGTTCTTCAAATGGTTTCATTCAACATAAGTAACATTGTTGATATGATGAACTAAATAGTCATGCGCCAGAGACATATTCGATAGCAGGAGTTAAGATACAACGATGGAGCTTCGTTAGACAACGTATTCTTGAATACAGACGTAGTGTACGGTCCATCTTGTGCATTTTCGTCAGTCTACGAACACTAATATAACATCAATTAGCAATGGAAATATTTCATTCACCATTTATATGAATATTTCTATAATTATATTTCAATGATGAAGCTGATACATATTTACGACGGAGAATGAAGACTTTACAGAAGAGATTTGTCAAGATGCTAGGGTAGCCCAGCAACCACAGAAGAATTTGCCAGAAGGATGTCGTTCGACCCAGGCGAATGTTGGTGAATTCCAAAGAGGGACGTTTCCTATCTCTGAGGTCGCAGATCCGAGGTTCGAATGCAGATCCATCTCATTGTCTTGAACTGAGGAAACATCTAAAGTATTGTGGGAATACTTACATAGATCTTCAAGTTTTCATCCAAATAAGGTATCAGTGTATCTCAATTATAGTATAGAGCTTGATTAGTGACATCCTGAGCCAGCGATCTTATTCCATATTTCCATATTTTCACATTTCGTGTATTTCAGTGTTTTCATGTATTTTACACTTCAGATGTGTGTTGAGATTTTTATGCTTCAAGATTATTTAGGAGATGATTGCCTTTCATCTATTTTTCAATTTTATTCTACGGATCAGTTGTGGAACAGACATAAAAATTTATTTGAGGAATTATATTGCCTCATAGGAGACTAATCGTTACGACTCCCGAATTTTAATAATTTAATTTTAACCAAGTATTCTGACATTGTGTCATAGCTTCAAATTAAATTCTTATTAAGTTTAATTTGAGCACTTTATTGTAACAACATATAACTTCAAGAACAGAAGAAACATCGAATGATATTTTTATATAATTATTGTACATAAACTGTCGACGATCTAAGAAATGCTAGTCGTTTGATAAGACCGAAGTCTTAATCCCTATGAACATCCTTTGTGTAGAGTAGAGAATCATTACGACATTGAGAAACCTTTTTATTATTTGTAAAGCTAAGAGCTTTGTTCATTTAATATGTTAGAGGAAAATACATTATGATAGAAGATTATTCAAATCTTTGACTAGGAATTCAAACCTAGTTTATCCCAGTCAAGATTGAATTCTAAATGACACTATAAATAACATGTGAGTTATTTTATTCTATTTGTGTAACATCACGTCATTTTGTCGACATGATATTACAACGATAAACAATTTAAAACTTGACAAGTGAGGTGAGACAGGAGTATTATTTTTATTATTTGTATTTGTGACAGACGAGTTAACAATTAATTATCTTGTTGTGGAGTAAACTTTAGGAGGTTAATCACGACTGTCTAATATCGTTCATTACAATTGGAAGTTTCGTTTGAAGAACTTAAGCATGTATATTGTAGTCCAGTAATCATGTGTAATGATACTGAGGGTCATGCCATTATTTGAGAGAAGTTCCTACATACGATATGTTAATAACAATTAATCCTTTTTGGTTATTGTTTAACATAATAGATGATAATTGTTTATGCCATATATACTGTTATATGAGGATTTGTAGAGCTATGAAGTGCTCATGCGAGGGAGTTCCTCAATTTAAGGGAAGACAAAGTATTGTTGCTTTTTGATAAGAGCCGTTGTATACAAGTAGTCCAGTTCTTGTGAATTAACGATTTAGCTGTGTTAACAGGAGGGTTTCAGCGGAAATACAACTTGAGAAAGATTGTCTACTCATATCTATAATACAATTATTATATTTTATTAAACCCGAAGTTATGTAATTACGTACAGTTTACCTTAATTAGTCGACTGTATTACACCGACAATGTAATGAAACCTATATAAGACGATGTGTAAGCAGTATATCAAAACTACAGAACGTTAGAGAATGGTTATGTGAAAAACCAGTGTATATATTTAGTTGAGAATTGTATTGTAACCGAGAAGCCAGAATCTCGAAAGTGTCGTGTTAGCAACACAAAATAATGGATATTATTATGAACATATTTCATGTAAATAATTTTGAAAATGATTTAATTAGTTAAATAATTTAGTAGGATTTATTAATCAATTGTTTTGGAAGAGCGTGTGTTTTATGAGCGGATGTTTTTGGTATGAATGATTGTTCACTGTTAAGAGTAAATGTGGAACCGAATTGATCATGAACAATTACGGGGTGCGAATGAAAGAGTGTATAAAATTTTCAGTATGATTGTTTAAGAAACGGAGTAGTTATGTGAACTTTTGTAAGGTCTAAATGCTAATTTTTACGTGTTTTTAATAAACGCACACACAAGCAGTCTCTCTGTGGGCTAGCCAGAATGATTCACCGTTATATTGGAGAGCGATGACATAATATGAACAAGTGTACACTCACCGCCTTGTATATAAATTGTAAACCAGTTCCGAGTACGGCGTGGTGCTGATATTTCATTGATGAAAGAATGTTAATGCACGTGCGTTCTACAAACGCAGGCTAGTGAATGAAGCCATATCAGGAGTGCCACGAGTGCAAGAGCCTTCATTAAACGGTTTTATTTTACGCAGTGTAGGCCTAGAACAAGCCAAGATTTATACTCATAATTTTAATACAGCATTGTAGTAAGATGTAGAGTTGAAAGGAAGTGTGAATGATTGCGTGCTTTTATTTTAATTTCTATTGTTAAATTTAGTTTATTGTTATTTTGTTTATACTAGATTAGTTTACACTATTGTTAATAAATGTTATTCAGTTTGTTTTCCATTGTTGTTGGAGTGTGATTCATTTTAAATATAAGGAGAAGAGTATTGTGGATGTAGTGTAGGCGAAGCTGAATTTCCAGTCCCCGAGGAGGTAAGTAAAGGCGAGTGCCCCGTGTAGTTGGTTGTTGAACCACAATATTCTTGTAACTGCTGTCTGTAAATCCCTAAAGGCCATGTTGGAAGCGATTTCTAATGTAGTATTTGCCGGAGCTATTCGAAATAAGCAATCCAGCAGGGGCAATGGATATTCCAACAGGATCCTTCCCGGATTATCGGGTACAGTACCATTAAAGGAACATTATTGCGTAGGTTCATTATTCAAACTTTCACTTTGATCGCATGATTACGACACAAGAAATAAAAACTTAATTTCAAAATTCACACCGCCGCCATCTTGAGGTTATGCAAACAATTGGTACAGTATATGTTTATACACATTGTAATACACTGACGTCTAACTTCGTTCAATTGTTTACATAACCTCAAGATGGCGGCTGTGCGAAACATTTCACCGGCATTCTATATCTCTGAAACTATTACCGGTATCACCGTGAAATTTTGTACGGAGATAAAGGGCACTACTGGAAGTTCATCTATGAGACTTTCAAAAACCGAACTACAAAACGAACATGGCGGCCAAGCGAAGTTGAAAGTTTTAAATAGAATTTTTTCACGATTTAATGATCCAAACGCAATGAAACTATGTACAGCAAATGTTTATACACATTGTAATGCACTGGTATTTAATTTAGTTCAATTGTTTACATAACCTCAAGATGACCGCTGTGCGAATTTTAAAATTAAGGTTTTATTTCTTGTGTCGTAATCATGCGATTGAAGAGATAGTTTGAATAATGAACCTACGCATATTGTCCTTTATTGGTACATGACTCTATGGCCTATACGTATAACAATCCAACATGGCGACCATCCGAAATATTTAGACGGTTCTCAATATCTACGAGTCTATTACAGCAAACAAACTGATTTTTTAATGTTAATAGGGCCTATGAACATAAGTTCACCTATAGGACTTTCAATAACCTAGTGATCACAAATCCAACATGGCGGCGACGCCAAGTATAAATATTCACATGGACGTTTCTCGCAATTTAACCATCCGAGTGCAGTGAAATTTGGTGCAGTAAATCCTTATACAAATGTTAATCCACTGTCATCTAATTTATTTCAATTGATTCCATAACCACAAGATGGCAGCTGTGCGAAATATTAAAATCCCGGTTTTACGTCTTGTGTCCTAATCATGCGATTGAAGTTTGATCACAACACGTACACAGTAATATTCATGTAACAATACATAACTCTAAAACCCACATAGTTAAAGATCCAACATGGCGACCATCCGCAATATTTAGTCAGTTCTCAATATCTACGAATCTATTACAGCAATCAAACTGAAATTTTGTAGTCTATGTTGATAGTGGCAGTTAACATAAGTAGGATATATGAAAACAGCCTTTAGTTCTTCACGGAACTACTTGTTTTTCACATATTCCAGAAATTGGAATGATATGTGTGTCCAACTGTAAGCTACGATATTAATTGTTAATAAGGCAATACAAAAAGAATGGCTTCAACACTATCTTCACTTTGTATGTAAACAAGAGGTCAATCACAACTGTGGCTCCCTGATTGGTATTGAACTCACTGTGATTGTGTCCTCGAGTTGCACTTATTGTTATAGTGTATGTTATTTGAGTGTCTGTGCTGTGATTGCAAGCCAGAGTCGTACTTATTGTCTCATTAAGAGCCATTCATCATCCCCAGTACATCAGGCCGTGTTGTGTATCACTTCCTGAGCGAGACACAAAACACAGGTGCACAATCAATCTTGGTGCTGTCACACGTCGCGTTTAAACGCGCGTGTTCAGGCTGCTCAATGTGCGCCACACAGGTGTTCCCGTGTGTATCCACATCTCGTAACATGGCCCGAGACGTGCTCACTTCGTGAATGTGAAGCGATATGGATTGCCTTCAATATTCCATCCTTTATTCAATAAAACAAATGGTTGGTTGGTTCCTTAGCTTAGCGGCTGCGACAACGCGGTTATGTAGCCTCATGTACTTTGGGTGTGTGCAGAATCTGTCTGATAACTAGGGCTCGGATCGATATGCTCGATAAAATCTCCAGATATGCTCGAAAATCATGTGTTTTATGCTCAATAGGTATGCTCGAAAAACCCAATATATGCTCGATAGATATGCTCGAAAAACCCATTATATGCGGTTAAATATGCAGAATATGCTCGAACAAACACCGTTAAAAACAAATCAAAAAAGAAAGTGAAACGAAAAAAACAATAACATACCTTTATATACGAGCTTCATTTTCTAATTGTATGTATGATACACTGCAATATACTCTCATTCAAGTTTTTCAAGTATATATAAGAGAAGTTTTCTTATAAAAGTTACAGTTTAAAAGTTAATTTACAAAATGTTCAGAATTAGGCGAGTCAATGAAGTAGATCTGCATTGGTCTGTACAACAAGAATTTTTTCTATGTTTTCAGTTTTGAATGACATTCTTAAATCAGGCAATAACAGTTTCAATGACGAGAACGACCTCACTAAAGGTTAAAAACCTGCGGTTCTATTATTCACACCAGATAGGCTTTTCAATAATTATTTCTGTTTTCGAACCTTAAGGATGGTCAGGGCCCGAATTCGGGGAGGAATTCGAAGAAAAACAAACTATTTAGACGAAAACCACAAGAATATGCATTTATATGCTTCCATTCTGAAAACCGTGGTTTTATGCATTTATATGCTCGATAAATTTCAATTCTGTTAGCCCCAGAGAGGTGAAAATACCACCGAAAGGCTTCTTTCAATATGTACAATTCAGGAAATAAATATGCAAATATGCTCGAATCCGAGCCCTACTGATAACCAATTCTAAATGGGGGATTTGGAAATTGATTAGTTCTTCTGATATTAATTGTGATGGCTGTATTAGTGTGTGTTATCTTTTTTAAAATTTAAGTAAGGACTGCAGTCATTCAATTTTCACGTAGTTTCTACTTTTGCTACCAAACACCACCATCAACGACAACTAGTTCTGAACTTGGTTACTAGATGCCACTTCAGTCGGCTCCTGGCGACGACTGTTGGAGCCTAAAAGCGTTAGTCAAATCTTACCTATAATTTAGCTTCACACAAGTGTAATTAGTAGGAGGTTCTTTTACATGCCATAAATCTATGACATGGGACCGCCGCGCCGGCTTTAATTCCCCTTCGAAGGAAGGCATACTGAGGGATTTTTAACGCTCTCAAAATTCCGACGACTTCGGCTGGGTTAAATAAAACAAAACAAAAACAAATATGGAATGCAGCTGAAAGAAATTAGAAACTCATATGGACGTCAAATTGTCAGGTAAAAGCTAAAGAAGTAGGAGACTTCTGTTACTTAGGAACCAAAATAACCAGTGATGGCAGAAACAAAGAGGATATAAAAAGTAATTTGGCTCAGGTAAGAAAAGCATTTCTAAAGAGAAGGAATCTGTTAACATCGAATATAGATTTAGGCATTAGAAAGTCATTTTTTAAAGCCTTTGTCTAGAGCATGGCACTCAATGGAAGTGAAAATCGGACTGTTGACGCAGCAGAAAAGAGGAGAATAGAAGCATTTGAAATGTGGTGTTACAGAAGAATGATGAAGATCAGATGGGTAGATAGAGTAACAAATGAAGAGGTATTATGTCGATTGGGAGAAGGGAGATGTTTCTGGTGACTGCTAATGAAGAGAAGAGATAAATTGGAAGGACATATACTAAGACACCAAAGAATAGCAAACTTAGCTATAGAAAGAAGGGTTGAGGACAAGAACTGTAGGGGTAGTACCAGTTTGGAATACCAGTATGTTAAACAGAATGCCTCATATGTAAACTGTGGTAGCCATGTACAGATGAAACGATTAACTCAGGAAAGGGAGGCGTTGAGAGCTGCATCAAACCAGTCAAAAGACTGAAGACTCAAACAACAAACAATTCGTCAACTATACGGAATAATGAGGTACACATTAAGATGAATAATCGGTGTTCTGCAACTGCTTACTGACCAAGGTAGCTACGTGCACTATCATTGAAGCTCTTTGGGCCAATCTATCTCCAGGTTCGAACACTCCCCAGTGGGACGTGGATTGGCGACCACAGGACTCCTTTATTTTATCTCTCCTCTCGACGTGCCTTTTTCAACTCTTGTATTCTACGGTGCAGCGGTAACGTTCTAACCTACTGTGTATAAGGTTGCGGGATCGAATCCTGGCACAGACAGTTGGCATTTGAAGGTATGCACATGAGAGGGAGCTGTGTCAGTATATTTACTGGCAATAGTTACAGCCACCCACACTAATACAATCACCACATAAATACAGGCTATCACACAAATTCAACACATACCCAAGTACATGGAGCAGATGAACAAAAGTGTCCCAAGCCTCTAAAACTAAACAATAAAAAATACAAATTAAAATACTAATACAGAATCAATATCAATACAAATACAAAAACAAAAGAAAAACCAAAATCAATACAAATACAAAATTAATCCTAAAATCAAAATCAATACAAGTAATATAACAAAATGAATAGAAACGCTAACACAATACAAAAAGAAAATCAATACGAAAACAAAAACAATACAAAAACAAAAACAAAATCATTACAACACAAAATCAATAGGCCTAAATAAAAAACTATACAAATCAAAATCAATACAAATAAAAATTATACAAATCAAAATCAATACAAGTACAAATATAATACAAAACTAAAACAATAAAAAAACAATATCAATGCAAATAAAAATACAAAAACAATATAAATACAAAAAACATAATCAATACAAATTCAAAAGCAAAAACAATATCAGTGCAAATACAAATACAAAAGCAAAAACAATACAAATAAAGAAACAAAATCAAAACGAAATCAATACAAAAATAAAATCAATACAAATAGAAAAACATTACAAATTTAAAAACAATAATGCAAAAACAACACAAATACAAAAATAATAAAAACAAAAACAATACAAATACAAAATCAATACAAAACCAAAACCAAAAACAACAACTAGGCCTACTACTACTACTTTTTACCGTATTACTTTATTATGGTTCATTTCTTTAGTTAATTTATTGATTTGTTTTAGTTAATTATAAGTCGGTGGTTAGTAGTAGTTGTAGTATTAATTGCATGTTCATTCTATAATTTTCATATTCATTGCCATCAGGGGCATATGACCTAGATGTTTTGCCCATTGAATCCCATCCACCACAAACACAGCCTATAGGTTAAGCTACCTAAAACAAAACAAAAAAGACAATAAGACAAACACCCAAATATTAATTCTGTCTGTAATCTACAAAGAAAATAAATCAAATACCTATAGGTTAAGCCTACCTGTAACTTATTCAGAAAATAAAACAAATAGCTATAATTTAAGTCCGGCTGTAAACTAACCAGAAAAAAAAACACTTACAGGTTAAGCTACCTAAAACTAGAAAATAGAATAAATGCCTACTGATTAATTCTGCATGTAATCTATACAGAAACAAGAAGTTCCGTTAAGAACTATACAGCCTACTTTTCATGCCAATGATTATTCTACAGAATATGAACCTATCTAGAATAATGACGAAATTAAGTTGCTAATATCGAAATTTCCAATTAGTTCGAAATACTGTATACCTGGCATAATGTATCCTAATAGAGCACTACAGTTGGCAGCCCTGATGACTGAATATATTCTGAGTTCCGTCTCTTACGGTACTAAATACAAAATTTGGTTGAAGTCCACTGAATAGCATGGACGTTACATGCAGTTAAACATTGGATCTAACAGCGCGCGTAAAGTCATGTTGGCAACAATGTCATGCATGTATTGGTCAGAAATAATCTGAAATAATATGATCTATTGTTGTGCCAATTTTGAATGAAATCCATTAGTTAGTATAGAAGTTACATGCATTTTAAAATTGGACCTATCAGCAGGCTTAGAATCATGTTGGCAGCACTGACGTATATTAGTTACTCCAAATTCGTCTAGAATGCCAGGTACTATACGTGTGCAAAGTTTAGAGCTATTGGCTTGCATACTTTCTGATATATTGATATTAGGGTAACAAAAATAGGGACAGCACATATTAACAGTTGGCAGCCCTGGTTGCTCCTTAGAATACGCATAGTCATATCTGTTATGGTACACATAGCACATACGAAATTTGGTTGAAATCCAAATGATAGTATGGAAGTTACATGTATTTAAAGTTGGACCTGTCAGCAGGCTTAGAATCATGTTGGTAGCACTGACGTATATAAGTTACTCCAAATTAATATAGAATGTAAGGTACTATACGTGTGCATAGTTTAAAGCTGTCGGCTTGCATACTTTCTGATATTTTGGAATTTGGATAAAATAAATTAGGAGCATTTATTAACAGTTGGCAGCCCTGGTAGGTCTTAGGAATACGCTCAGTCATATCTGTTTATGTACACATACAAAATACGAAATTTGGTTGAATTCCGCTTGATAGTGTAGAAGTTATATGCATTTAAAAATTGGACCTATCAGGAGGCTTATAATCATTTTGGCAACACTGCCATGTTTGGCCTCCTGGAAATTAAACTGAAATATTATAATCTGTACGTGTGCCAATTTTGAAATAGCTCCCATTCATACTTTCCAAGATATCCAACATGGAGCTCAAATTTCAATTGCGATTTTTTAGCAGTTGGTAGCACTGACATCATTTTCAAATATGGCCGTGAGATATTCAGGTATAGATCTTTACTCCTACCAAATTTTGTTTCGATTGCTGCAGCCGTTTAGGAGTTGATAGGGGGGACACACACACAGCCAGACAGACAGACAGAAGGACAGACAGACAGACAGACAGACAGACAGACAGACAGACATTTGCCCGATCTCATAAGTCTACTTTTTCCTCATTTTTGCAAAATGTGAAAAGTAGGCTAAAAATGAAATATCCATAGGTTAATCCTACATGCAACCTATTCATAAAATAAAACAAACTAGCAGAGCCCGCGTAGAGTATTTACGCAATAACAGTGCAATGTAAGGAACGGCCTGAGCTATTAGTAACATTACATTTATTTACGAAAAAAAAACTTCACAAACTTAATATGTTGATACCAGTGCAGGAAGGAAAGATCCAACTGGGCTGTGAAATGATAACTTCACATAGGACATTTGGGATACATCCAGGACTTCTTTCACATACAGTAGTTCTCGAGTGAGGTGTACAGAGTTGTATTTAAGAAGCCAAATTACATTTCTTCGAAGATAATGCATTTTGTTAAGATATTTTTGAATTTATCTATCAAAAATTTCTCTAAACCAACAGTTGGTTATTTTGTCACGTGTTGACACAACCGATAGCGAGCTAAACGATCTTACCCGTGAAAGGGCTACGCACAGCTGTCCATGAGTAAAGACGGGTTTTGTCAAGTAAAGGCAGATTTTATCGAAAGTCTGAGCCTGAGATTTATTTATTGTCATTGAGAAAGCCAAACGTACTGGGTATTGCATTCTTTTAAATTTAAAAGGCATTTTAGTATCAGAGCGGATAAGGTTTATCCTGGGTGAGAAAACGATTTCTCTCTTATCAGAATCTATAATAGTTGCCTCTATGATATTACGCTGTAACACGTTAACTATTAGCCCTGTACCATTGCAGACCCCTTTTGAGGGTAGAATATTTCTTAACGACATAATGATAGCACCTTTCTTAAGTCTAAGTTTGTGTGGAGGCATGCCAGTTGGTGTCAGTTTGTTCAAAAATTCTTCAGGGTAAGCCAAGTGATCTTGCGCATGCTCACTCACAATACAGTCTACACTCTCGTAGACTACATCATCTCCAGGTAAACGCTGAAGTACTCGATTGTTCAGTTCAAGCGACGCTTCATTTGTGAGCGTAAGAATAGTGGGGTGACAGCAGTAAAATCAAAATCACCGTATAGCTGTTCAACTGGATCTTGTATTTGTGGATAGCATGTAGTTGGTACCGTAACTTCCGCCCCAGTCTTGCCTTCTCCTATTTCTAAAAGCCATGTTGAAAATTCTTTTTCAGAATTTAAAGGGCGCATGTTCTGGGTGAGTTTAAGTACATGAAATTTATTCCAGAGGCTATGCCGCTTCAAACAGCTAGCAATTGTCAAAGAACGTGATCCTCCCATTATGACAGGAAGGACTTGGCGAAAATCACCACTCAGTAAGATGACTTTACCACCGAATGCTTCAGTACAGTTGGTCAGATATTTGAGAAGTCTCTCCACAGCTAAAAATGCGTACACATGCGTCATTGGTTCTTCATCCCAAATAATTAATTTTGTATTCAACAGGGCTGTTGCTTCTGGTGTGTTTGGCGTAATGTTGCACGTAGAATTAGAATTGAGAATCAGAGGGATTTTGAAGACAGAATGAGCAGTCGTCCTCCTTGTACAAGTGTAGCTACTATTCCTGTAGACGCTACTGGAGTAGCTTGATCTCCTTTAGCTCTGATTATATGTAACAATGTATAGTAAACACATGTTTTACCAGTTCTTGCCGGTCCATCTAAAAAGAAACAGTTCTGTTTTGATGTTTCTTCTGGGTTTCCATATATGGCATTAAAGATCGAATCTACAACCCTTAGTTGCGCCTCATTAAGCTTTTGTCTGTTGCTGATAGCCCTAGCTTGCTCTTCTAAAACATCAAACGAATGCATTCCTGGACTGTAAACGTGGTGTAGTTTTACATCTGGCAAGTTAAGTTTCTTAAGATTTAAGCCGTAGGTGTGAAGGAGGCCATTGATTTCAATGAGTGCGTACTGTGGGCCACTTTCTTCAGAGTACCCCTGCGTACAAAATCTTCAGACAGTGCTTCTTTATGTTGGTCCCAAAGCTCGGGAACATTTTCTGGTTCTCCGAAAGCACAGATAATGACAAATTAGATTCGTAAGCGACTTGGCATATGAGTTGCCTCAAAGATAGTATCATGCCAAATGTTATCTCCTTGAAGAAGTCCAAGTTTTTTACATGTTTCCTGGAAAGTCTTGCATAGAACTCCATTGACTATCCTGACACTATCAAAACCTTTGGCACCCTTTACTCTTATTAGCAGCATTCGCAAGAAGCATCATTCTCTATCGTGCATACTAACTACTGGCATTCTCCCTATTACACCTTGTCCACCACGCTGACGATTCTTCCATTTCGTTTTACATTTATCGTACGCATAGTGATTTGGTATATCTGCGTACGTGTGAATGTGTGCTTGATCATAATTTTGATTAAGTTCAAACCAAGCAGTTAGCATCGTTTGTTTTGAAGAAGCCGCTGCTAAAGCCTGGTCTTCCTGGCCCTCATGAAAAACTATCTGCTGCTATTGAGGTAAATGCACTGGAAGTCTAATTACTGTATGGGATTTCTCTGGCATGGTGAACTCACTGATTCTCCACATTGCTCCCGGAGCACTTGCGTATCTGCCATCGAGGAATGACAAAATTTCATCATGATTGAGGTTCCCGCTACTGGTTTTTGTTTCCAGCTTAAGGCATGCGGCATTATGTCCCTTATATACATATTTCACACTTTTAACTGAGGTGCAAACTTCCACATTGATATGAGCATTGAACTTCATTAATAACGACGGATTGTAAGGGACTACCCAGCGATTATCAATGTCAAACTTACCAAGTTTTAAAGATGTCGTGAATCTTCTTCTGTACATACGATAACCGTTTACATTCTCTCCAGTTATTTCTCTGAACTCCTTCGGAAAGTTTTTGCAACATGTATCTTCCTTCATGCAAGTTGAATGTTTATTTATAACACCACAGGGGCCATGAATCATACATTTTGTTACTATTTGAAATAGCTTCGGATTGATGCCTGAATCAGGTATTTGGGCTTACATACTTGTCGATGTCATATTTCGTGAAATTTTCGAACATGAATCGAGAGTAAGTAATGTATGAGCATGTGGTAGCCCTCGTTTCTGGAACTCGATAACGTAAATATAAGCCTGAACCTTTCCAAGAATGTTCTATTTTAGAAGATCATCCAAATGTTCCGTTAATTTCATTTTGAATACTCTCACCACTATGTCTTGTCTGTTTTCAGGCATTTGTAGGTCGTTCATTGCGTCTAAAATATCAGGCCAAATGGGATTACAGGTAAAAGTAAGGACAAAATCTGGCCGTCCAAATTTCCTAACTAAATCCATGGCATCTTGATATTTTTTTTATGAATGTATCGTGGGCTTCCTTGGAAAGATGAAGGTAATATTATCATTTTACCTATCCGAACATTCTCCTACTTTGCTCGAAATTCTATCGCATCCAGCAGTCCCTGATACAGTTCAACCCGCAAATCTTTCTGATGACATCGAGCTCCTTCCACCTTTACATATGCATCGACTATGTACTGCTGGAATAACTTGCCATTCCTATGTAAAAGACTGAATCCACGGCTCTCAGAAAGTTGGTAGGCATAATATTGTGACTGTGTCAAACGAAATCGTTTGTCCAATCGACTTTCCTCTACATGTAGCATTCCTAAATGCCAAACGAATTCTCCTGTTGGAAAAAGTAACGGATACACCATCGGGTCATAGCATCGATTGGTCGATGAAACGGTCTTACAACTATCCCCAATCGGATAAATGCAGATGTCTCGGTTGGTGGGTGGCTCACTGTCATCCCCAACAAAAATTGCTGCAACTTCCGTTTTTGAAGTAGATGCATTATACCTTCGTAAGTCTGATGTCGTATTTTCCATGAATACCATTGTTACGTTAACTGTGGGATTAGAATTTGCTATTGTGTGCATTTTAGAATACGACTCAGCAATTGGTTTATGCTCCTTCTCTATTGTGGATCGTAAACAACCATTGTTATTAATCATACGCCTGTCTGTTGCTTCACTCGTATCAAATATCTACAGTTGCCCATACCCTGGTTTCTGATGTTCTTTTGTGTATAGAGGAGATATCATAATATAGTAAATATGTCCGTGGATACGAAAACAGTACGGTCCTACTCCAGGAGGTACTTCGATTTCTGCTCCCATTGAAGCAAAAACTAAAGCAGCGTTATATTACCGAACATGCTTTCGATAATTCCTTGCTTCAGGGGAGTTTGTTGTTAGTAACTGTTTTATTAAAATAGGGACTTCGGGTGTGTCTGCAAGTGAAACTTATCCATCATGAAAACATTTGGTGTACTTCCGAGAAGAACTGAGCTAATTTGGCCAGTTAAACGCGCCACATTAGTTGCAACTCTAGATCTAATAGTGGAAACTCCCGCGAGAAAATGGCGACACCGATTCTGCTTGCTATCTAGCTTCATTTTATCTGTGAAATCTCTGCCATCATTTTGTGTTTCTTGACGCCTTCTGCGCAGAATATATTCGGCCATGTAGTCTTTGTATTTCTCCCACAACTGTGATGTTTGAGAAGGGGAAAACGTAGATAAAATAGTTGCCAACAGCGTATGTATTTAAAATGGATTAGAAGGGGTTGCTGAATCTACGATGAAGATGTGCACTCTACTTTCTATTCACGGCGTTGCCTAGACCAACCATATTCTGTAAGATGGGTAATGTCCTTTAGCTATTTTTACCGGACTATCATGATGCAGAGTAAGTCGTTGTCGCCTAGCGACAATCTTTAAGACGGACAATCTGCCCATCAAGTCAGATTCAGTATTGGTGCGGCTTTGACTATCATGATACAGAGTTAGTCGTTGTCGCCTAGCAACAATCTGTCCGTGAAGTTATTAGATTCAACTTTATTTGTTTAAACACACTTTTTAAACAAATAAATATATTTCCGTTGACTTTTCAAGAAAAACAAGATTTTTCCTGTACTATCGAGACCATTTGGAAGATTTTGTTACAAACCACACCTTGTAACTCTCTCTGGTTTAGGAGCATGAGTTTAGTGATACATACACCTTAGCGTATTATATATATAGATACTTATTGGTTAAGTCTGCCAGTAAATAATTCCGAAAACAAACATTTAAGCACAAATTTATCCATTTAAACTGCTCAATTACAAATGAATTATTTTATAAATAACGTATAGTCAAGTGAAATATCCAATAACGAAGTTTCAATGTGCCGTTCTGATGTGTTCGCATAAAACAAGTGCACGTAGGTGTGCGATTAAATGAAAAAGGTGGATTAAATTGTGGCAATAGGCGTATGTGATTGGTTGAAATTCTTGATATAGTAATTTTTGAAGCTATTTCCTGTGCACCCTAATCAAGAATTAGTTGATATCTTTTCAGCAGATCAACACGTATTTATGCTCAATTATATTAATCGGGAAATGTAAGACTCAACATGAATAATGTTTTAACTGATTGATGATGTCTACTTTACGAACGATACATGTCATCGTTGTAATTTGTACAAAATAAATAAACTAAAGTAATAGTATTACTAGTTGAAACCCGTCAAAAATGACGGTCAATAGAAAAATATTTACTGAAGAATTTTCTTATGTAGGCCTACTGTATATTCTTTGTACGATGATTTTTTGGCTCTATTGAAACTATAAGGGCGTCAAAAGATTGCACTCTCAACATTGCAAAATACTGCTGGCCATGACTGAAAAATTGATGAGGCAAATTGAGACCTATACGTTCCAGAGTTTTCCCTTGAGCTTCATTGATTGTGACAGAGTATGCCAAATAAATTGGAAAATATTGCCTCTTAAAACAAAATGATAGTGTTTTATCGGATGCTGTTAAATCAAGTAGAAGGATTCAA
Source organism: Meconema thalassinum (assembly GCA_946902985.2). NCBI lineage: Eukaryota > Metazoa > Arthropoda > Insecta > Orthoptera > Tettigoniidae > Meconema > Meconema thalassinum. The sequence continues at coordinate 226,415,508 of OX336391.1, forward strand.
CCTCTCTGCCTAATTTTAACTGCATTTATTATTTCCAAATCCAAGCAATATGGTTGCATTTAAGAGCCCTTGGGAAACGTTCAGATTTCTAAGCAGCATAACGGTTCAAGCGTTTGGAATATGTGGAGGCAAGTCATTTAGTTCCAAGGAATTCAAGAACTCTGAGGAGTCTAATAAAACTGGCCGCAAACCGTCACATATAATTTTGGAATATAACGAAGAAATGCGATGATGTGCACCTCCATACATCTTAAAACAATGTGGACCGTATGGGTGTGGCACAGTAACATTGGCACCAAATGAAACGAAGGACATAGCATTGTACTGCCGATTAGTCTCTCTGAAATTCCTTGAGATATCATCTCCAGTGAAAAATAATTGTTGCAGCATGTCAAATGTTTTATATTTAGTCAGATTAATTTTACATTACAACAGCAAAGCTCAAAGTAACCAAGTGAAGATTTCTCTCAAGAGAAATACAGTGCAGAACAATGTTTAAATTTGTTCGTCAAGGACCCTACACTGTAACGGTATAGTATCTGGAATTGTATCTGAAATGCCGTATTCATATTGGAGTTTAAAATTGGCTTCGTATTTTTCTCCGATTTCCCACTTGTTTGCGGCTAATGTTCTATTTCGTAAAATGGGTTTATTTATAGCAGCATTTCTCCCCAAATTAACGTCATAGCTTATTAAATAACACTATAGTGGCCTGCATCAACGCAGCTGCCAAATATTAAATAGCAAATAATAACTTACTTCCATTGCCAAAATCAACTGCGTGGTTAGACTCATTGTTATGTACTCTAAAAAAATAATCAATAAACAACAATATTCACTTATACAACTAAGTTCAGAGACTTCCATTCTCAAGTTGGTTGCTGATGAGAATGCGATGAGACTGATCGCCAATAATAAAATCCTTGCAATTTTTGCAATTTGCTTGCAAACGCAACTCAGGATGACGAACTTCATTTTGAAATAAACAGAATGAAACTGCTCTAAATAATCAATTTCCATCACCTGTTGAAGGTACAATACTTTGCATTTCCATGACAGTAAATTATGCAAGGGAGCATAGAATCACTTCGCCACTACTGGAATGAGCATGGACTCACTTCGCCAGCCACCGTAATGGAGGGAGTTTTAGAATTATATGTTCAGTGTTTTTCAAAGATCGTATTAACACAGGGAAGCCCAGTCTTAAGGCTACATTCTGAGCTATCGCCCCAGATTCCAGGTTCGATCCCTGCTCTGCCAAGAAATTTAATTCTGGTCTGAGGGCTGGAACGGGGCGCACTCTTGAGGCAAACCTAAGAAGAGCAAAATTTGATTCCCATCTCAACAACCTTGGATGTGGTTTTCCGTGGTTTCCCACTTCCACTCCAGGCAAATACCGGGATAGTTCCTAACTTAAAGCCTCAGTCGTCAACTCTCCATTCCCCATACTAATTACAAATGCACACATCAATACAGCCATCACATTAACACAGGTTATCAGAGAAAGGTTTACACTCACACACCAAAGTAGACGGGGCTGAGTGACCACGATGTCTGAGTCCATCAAATGAATTATGTTCGACAATTTTCTCTCAAGGCGAAGCGATTGTGCCGATATTTATTTAATAATTTAAAAGTATCTGGGAACGTAAATCATGGAGAATTCCTTACCTTACGGGAATAATAAACGTAGCCTAACATATGTTTAGACAATGTAATACCAATTGCAAGATAGAATAATTGGGAAATAGAATTACATGTCTGAGGTGGGAATCAAACTCCTTCGACGATGCATAATCAATTTCGTTGTCCACAATGTTAGCCGCTGAGCCACCCAGACAACGAAATTAGAGTGCAATATTAAGAGACGTAAACAACAAACGCACTTAACTGCCAGTTACAGTTCATCAATATTTCCCTTATTTCATGATTCTCAACTCCCTATTCCCCATACTAATTACAAATGCACACATCAATACAGCCATCACATTAACACAGGTTATCAGAGAAAGGTTTACACTCACACACCAAAGTAGACAGGGCTGAGTGACCACGATGTCTGAGTCCATCAAATGAATTATGTTCGACAATTTTCTCTCAAGGCGAAGCGATTGTGCCGATTTTCATTTTCAATTTAAAAGTATCTGGCAACGTAAATCATGGAGAATTTCTTACCTTACGGGAATAATAAACGTAACATATGTTTAGACAATGTAATACCAATTGCAAGATAGAATAATTGGGAAATAGAATTACATGTCTGAGGTGGGAATCAAACTCCTTCGACGATGCATAATCAATTTCGTTGTCCACAATGTTAGCCGCTGAGCCACCCAGACAACGAAATTAGAGTGCAATATTAAGTGACGTAAACAACAAACGCACTCAACTGCCAGTTACAGTTCATCAATATTTCCCTTATTTCATGATTCTATTCCAGTATATATCGGGATACAACATAAGCGATATTTCCCTTTTCAATTCTCATAAACAAAGATCACACTACGATACGGTGGATCTTTTATCCGCCATTTCTCTCATGAAGAAACGCAATTGTGGCAACGCGCAATTGCCACATATATTACCTTTTTCTTTAAACATATAAAAATATACCGTAACATATATTTTCCTTTTAAAGACACACTGCAAATCTGCATGCCAAGAGCTTTCGTTAGAATGCCATACGAAGCCAATCGGTTAAGTCGTTTTCAAAATCTCGTGTGTACAAAAAATACATTAGTGTTTTAAATATATATGGCAACAGAGAATTCGTTACTTTACAGGAATGATAAAAGTGAAATATGTTTCTACACTCTAATACCAATCGTAGGAAGGAAGAAAACAAAAAAAAAAAACATATCCGAGGTGGGAATCGAACCCTCTCGACCATGCAAAGGATGGCAACAGAGAATTCGTTACTTTACGGGAATGAAAAAGTGAAATATATCTCTACAATGTAATACCAATCGTAGGAAGGAAGAAAATGAAAATAAATAAACGTATCCGAGGTGGGAATCGAACCCTCTCGACCATGCAAAGGATGGCAACAGAGAATTCGTTACTTTACGGGAATGATAAAAGTGAAATATGTTTCTACAATGTAATACCAATCGTAGGAAGGAAGAAAACGAAAATAAAAAAAACATAACCGAGGTGGGAATCGAACCCTCTCGATGGGAACAGAGAATTCGTTACTTGACGGGAATGATAAAAGTGAAATATGTTTCTACAATGCAATACCAATCGTAGGAAGGAAGAAAACGAAAATAAAAAAACATATCCGAAGTGGGATCGAACCCTCTCGATCATGCATAATACAAATTTCTGGCCAGTAACCTTATCCCCTTGGCCAACCACACAACTATGTGACACTGCAGTATTAAGTTATCTAACCAGTATACACACTCAACCTGCACTTTATGTCCTTCAATTCGTGGTTTATTTAATATAATTCTATTTCAATGCATATTGTAAAAACATAACTAACATTATTGGAGACCCTTTTTAATTCTCATAAACAAAGATCTCAGTTAGACGCGACCGGAATCGCCATTTTCCTTGTTGAGAAAGGCCATTGTGCGCATGCGCGAGAGTGTCAATATTTTCCTTTTAAAGAAACTCTGCAAATCTGCATGCCAAGAGCTTTCTACAATGCAATACCAATCGTAGGAAGGAAGAAAATGAAAATAAAAAAATCCTCTCGGCACGCCGGAAGGCGTAGGTAGATTTCACCGGGCAAACTAGGGGATTGGCTATAATAGGCAATATATGCAGGTTTTCGTAGGAGTATCAGACCTCATTGATTGCAAGAAAGTATTTTACATTTGGAGGTTAAAAATCAACTTTTTTTCGTTTTTGTATGCATATTTTTATCATTTTATTGTCTTATGGGGATGGTAACCTTCTTGTCATTCGGGGTTCATTTTTATACTTCTGATCACACTGTCCTTATGCAAGGTTTGGAACTGATGTGTAACTATCAGACAGTCTGTTACTTCTTCTCGCAAAATTTTATCTCCCGCAGAGATTTTTGTTGGTTCCTCAGTTTAGGGGCTGCGACAACGTGGTCATGTAACCCCGGGTGTGTAGAATCTGATAAACGGTGTTAATTGTGATGACTGTTTTAGTCTGTAATTCAGGTAAGGTCTGCAGACGGTCAATTTTAAGTAGTAGTTCCTAATTTTGTACCATATCCTAACGTGAACGACACCTAGCTGTGAACTTGGCTACTAGATGCCACCGCAACCAGCAACTTGCAACGAACGTTGGAACTTCTCCTCCAAAGGAAAGCATGCTGAGGGTTTTTAGCGCTCTTAGAAAATCCGACGACTTTGGCCGGCTTTGAACCAGCGACCTTGGGCATATAAGTTCAGCATGCTACCAGTTAGCCGCTTCCCACAGTCAGATGGAAAAATGAATGTGATCTCGTGCAATGGCGTTGTCTTGGCAACCTCTGATAGCTCATCCCTCATCAATTTAGAAGCGTTGTCACGGTAACCTCTGATGGCACTTGGCATGTTCTTTAATTCCGAAATCATTTTTCTCTTCCCTTGGCGTAATGGTAGGTCAGATCAAAAATTCTTTCAGACAAAGTTTTAGGTAATTATTAGGGGAATATTTTCCATTATGTACGGGTTTGATATTGTGCCTATTAAGAGAGATATGATTAATGTTTCCCGAAAAAAACACTTTTTTCCACCCCTTTGGTCAATGGTTGGTGCTATCAAAAAACCTATTTGACATAAATTTTTGGCACTTATCCGACAAATATTATGAACTTTGAATTGATTCGATATTTCACGTATTAAGAGAGTTATAGCGACATTTCACTTTTTCGAAAAAAAAGCCCCCCCCCCCCCCATTTTCCCCCCCTCTTTAACCGATTTTGCCCATTAACGAACTCGACCGATTTTTTAAGGGGTTACATATTATGTAAAACATTAAAGTGATTGGTGCAAAATTACGGCAGTTATCGTGTCCACAAGAAACTGATATACATGCATATATATACACACACATATATATACACTTTTGAACTGACGATGGTTTGGGGTCTGGGGGATGTGAAACGCGAAGATATGTCGAAATTTTCCGGAAGTCTAAACATGGCACCCATTGCAATAGTTAGCTTTCTGATGAAATCTACCTAAAATAGTCTACATAATTTAAAATACTACCATCAACGACACCTAGCTGTGAACTTGGCCACTAGATGCCACCGGAACCATCAACTCGCAACGAACGTTGGAACTTCCCCTCCGAAGGAAAGCATACTCAGGGTTTTTTGGCGCTCTTAGTAAATCCGACGACTTCAGCCGGGTTTGAACCCGCGACCTTGGGCATAGAAGTTCAGCATGCTACCAGTTCCGATACCGAAGTCGCTTCCCACAGACATATGAAAACAGAACGTGATCTCGTGCAGTGGCGTTGTCATAGCAACTGCTGATGGCTCAACCCGTATCAATTAAAAGTAAAGTTGTCATGGCAACCACTCTTGGCACTTGGAATTTTCTTATAATTTAAATCATTTTGCTCACTCCGTGGCGTAATGGTGGGTCATATCGAAAATTCTTTCAGACAAAAGTTTTAGGTAATTATTGGAGGAATATTGTCCATTTTGTACGGTTTTGATATTGTGCCTATTAAGAGAGATATGATTAATGTTTCCCGAAAAACCCACTTTTTTCCACCCCTTTGGTCAATGGTTGGTGCTATCAAAAAACTTATTTGACATAAATTTTTGGCACTTATTCGACACATATTATGAACTTTCAATGGATTCGATATTTCACGTATTAAGAGAGTTATAGCGAAATTTCACTTTTTCGAAAAAAAGCCCCCCATTTTCACCCCCTTCAACCGATTTTACCCATTAACGAACTCGACCGAGATTTTATAGGGATACATATTATGTAAAAAATTCAAAGTGATTGGTGCAAAATTACGGCAGTTATCGTGTCCACAAGAAACTGATATATATATATATATATATATATAGATAGATAGATACATATATACATAAATTATATATAAACTTTTGAACTGACGGTGGTTTTGGGGTCTGGGGGATGTGAAACGCGAAGATATGTCGAAATTTTCCGGAAGTCGAAACATGGTACCCATTGCAATAGTTAGCTTTCTAATGAAATCTACCTAAAAACATATCCGAGGTGGGAATCGAACCCTCTCGATCATGCATAATACAAATTTCAGGCCAGTAACCTTATCCCCTTAGCCATCCAGACAACTATGTTTAACTCCAGTATTAAGCTATCTAACCAGTATACACACTCAACCTGCAGTTTATGTCTTTCAATTCGTGGTTTATTTAATATAATTCTATTTCAATGCACATTGTAATAACATAACTAACATTATTGGAGATCCTTTTTAATTCTCATGAACAAAGATCTCAGTTAGACGCGACCGGAATCGCCATTTTCCTTGTTGAGAAAGGCCATTGTGCGCATGCGCGGGAGTGACAAATATTACATATTTCCTTAATCATTTAAAAATATACCGTAACATATATTTTCCTTTTAAAGAAACTCTGCAAATCTGCATGCCAAGAGCTTTCGTTAGAATGTCTTACGAAGCCAATCGGTTAAGTCGTTTTCACAATCTCGTGTGTACAAAAAACAGCTTAGTGTTTTAAATATATAGATGATATTCTAAAAGCCGATTTGTCATGGATTTATGAATTAGTTAAGGTAACATTCTGGATACAAGATATTTCATGTAGCCTTGTTACGCTAATGAGTATTTCTCTCCAAAGGGATAACTATTAACGAAATCACTGGTTAGGTTATGGTGTAAAATAATGGTATCACTCATAATAAGCAATCTCAAAGTGCATGTGCAACGGTATACTGCTTCGTGCAAGAGCAGTCGATGCAAATGACCGCCCCAAAATGAGCAGGAGTAAGTTATGCAGCACTGCAACACGAACGTGCTATGTTGGTTGACATCCAATATTGAGTCACGGCGTTTCGTGCCGCGTTCTAGAATAGAACACTGTAGAGTCGTTATTGTTGTAGTTTCATTTAGGGAGTTGGGACATCGTGGTCATCAACCTATTCCATGTGTTGTGCGTTAAATATTCATGTGTGGTGATTGTTCTTTTGTTGTTGTTGTTGTTGTTGTTGTTGTTGTTGGAGTCTTCAGTCTTGTGACTGGTTTGATGCAGCCCTCCAGGCCTCCCTGTCCTGAGCTAATCGTTTGATCTCAACATAGCTACCACACCCTACGTCCGAGGCAATCTGTTAAACATAATCTAACCTTGGTCTACCTCCACAGTTCTTGTCCTCGACCCTTCCTTCCATAACTAAGCTTGCTATTCCTGGGTGTATTAGTACCCTATGTGTCCTACCAACCTATCTCTTCTCTTCGTTATCAGGCACCAGAAATATCTCTACTCTCCCACTAGTCTTAATACCTCTTCGTTTGTAACCCTATCTACCCATCTGATCATCATTTTCCTGTAACACCACATTTCAAACGCTTCAATTCTCCTCTTTTCTGCTGGACCAATAGTCCAAGTTTCACTTCCATAGAGCGCCACACTCCAGACAAAGGCCTTCAAAAATGGCTTCCTAACACCTAAATCTATATTTGATGTCAACAGATTCCTTTTCTGTAGAAATGCATTCCTTGCCTGAGCTAACCTACTTTTTAAATCATCTTTGCTCTGTCCATCACTGGTTATTTTGCTTCCTAAGTAACAGAAGTCTCCTACTTCCTTTAGTTTTTCACCTGCCAATTGTTCTTTTAAGAGCGGAATATTGAGGTCATCTGCCTCAACATGGGTTAATGTGATGTATGTGTTTGTATTTGGGACTAGGGTTGGGAAGGAGGAGGCCGTGACATTACCATAAATACTATCGCAGCATTTGGCTGGGATGAAGTGTTAAACCACGGTAAATCATTTTCAGGATGATTGAAGTGAGACTTGGACCCTCTTCCCAATTATCTTAACGAGGCTGAGTGTACAATGATCCATTCCTTAGATAATAATTGAATTCTTTAAAAATCCAGAATTAATTCGAGGCGCGTGATGGCACAGTGGCCAAGATCCTTGCTTCACACCAAGGGAAACCGGATTTAATTCCCGGTCAATGTATGTGAGATGCGCTTGAAGTAAAATATCACGTCCTGTGGTTCAGATTCCTCGTAAAATTGGAGGTCCCGTGGCTCATGATCGTGAGTTTAACGATGGCGTAAATCTACAAACTACAACTTGGGAACTAAGCCAGAGATCTGAGAGATTCGGGCCAATAGGTTAGCCACTGTACCACGAGGTGAACACAAGTTAAATCGTTAGTTAGGTAGTTAGTTAGTTAGTTAGTTATTGGCGATTTATGGGACGGAACAGTGAGGTCATGTGCCACAAACACATGTCATCTGGATGTTATTAACTCATTTTAGGGACTTGAGACATCTGGATCATCAGCCCTTATACATGGGTGTGTGTTCAGTTTGTTTGGAAAGGAAGGAAGCTTGTAGATTTACGTGACCATTAATCTCGCGATCATGAGCTAAGGAACCTCATGTGTACGTGGCATCCGAGCCAAATGACATGATATTTCACTTCAAAAACCTCTCATGCATTGACCGAGAATCAATCCTGGTCTGTCTTCCTTGATGGGAGGTAAGTAGTTTGACCACTGCACCATCACGCCCTCCCACTTTATTTGTTTGATTACTTGTGTTTTTGGTGACTATAATACTGTATGTAACTGTTATTAAGGCCAAGAATTGGTTAGGTGCCTGTGGAGTGTGAAAGGAGTGTGAAACCATCACACTAAGGGGGTTCTGTTATCAACGAGATTCGAACCTCCAATCACCGGACCTGCTGCAGCTCCTCTTCGAGGTCGTGGCGAGCCATTTAACACGCACGGCTATGCCGCGGGGTCCCAACTGATGTTGTTGTTGTTGTTGATTATATAGGGTCTTCGCGACATTTTATTCATGTAGCCTCGTGTGCTTGTGTGTGAGTAGTTAGTTTGATAACTTGTTTCACTGTCTGTAATTAAATGAAAATCCACAGCCTGCTTCCAGTCGACCGACCAGGTCAGGGATGGAATGAATGAAGCCCCCATCTGGCAGCGAGGATATGAACTGTGCCGGCTCCTAAAGCCTGTCGCACTCCCCTGGGGCAATGATTAAATGAATGACAGATGAAATGAAATGAGAGTGGAGTTTGTTGCTGGAATTAAATTTTGAAAGGGAAAAACCGGAGTACCCGGAGTAGAAACCTATCTGCCTCCGCTTTGTCCAGCGCAAATCTCACATGGAGTGACCGGGATTTGAACCACGGACCCAGCGGGAGAGGCCGGCGTTCTGCCGCCTAAGCCACGGAGGCTCTGGATATCTGTAATGGTTGTGTGTATTTGTGATTGCGGTAGGATTTCGGTAAAAATTGTCCATGGCCTTAAGTTACTGTAGGTATCATCCCGGCATTTTTCTGGAGTAGAAGTGGTAAACTACGGAAAAACACTTCCTGGATGGCTTAGGTAGGAATAGAACCCGCCACTTCTCAGTTTTACCTCACGAGACTGTGTGTACCTCGTTCTAGGCCTCAGAATTTAATTGATTGGCTGAGCCGGGAATCGAACCTGGGCCTCCACTGTGAAGGCTAAGAATGCTAGCCACTACGCAACGAGGAGGTCAGGGTGGTCGCAACTAACCTAGTCTACACTGTCGAGATAGGAGTCTTATTGATAGGGAATTCAGATAGTGGAAACATGGTGTTATACAGAACTGTTGAAAATAACACCTATTGATTTTGTAATCAGACGCCAAGTCGTGAATTGGGCAAGGGACATTCCACCGCAGGGCAGAGAAAAATGACGATAGACTATTATTCCCAGACTCGAGTGGTTGAAAAATGCTTGCTCTTGTAGTACTAGCAAATATGTTGATAACGAAATCTACGACACAATTATGAAAGAAATATGGAAAATTGATGTTTGTTATGAAGTGTATGAAATTGAAATATCCATGCAATCTGAAGGATAAATATATCGTTGTTGATGTCTATTCATTTAGAGCAGGCGTTCTCAAACTTTTTGTGACTATGAGCACCACATTCATGCCACACCAAGTACCCGACACCATTAAATCGAATATAGTAATAATAATAATAATTATTATTATTATTAATCGTATGGCATGGTACACACTTACATCATATCACAGCTTAATAAAAAAAATAAAAAATCAGATAGTCTCATAATTTAACATCTAAATTTAAGATATAGTCCACTGATGCAGGATTCACTGTGATAATAATAACAATAAAGTCCAATAATAATAATGACAATGTATGTCTACCCCTTATTATTCCCGTTTTCAAACGGGGTCGGGGATGAGATGCGATGGAAGTCTTTGTGGCGATGGTTTTTACGTCCGGATGCCCTTCCTGACGCCAACCTCATGAGAGGAGTTAATGAGAGATGAAATGAATGATGGTGAATGAAACTGGGCAAGGATGTGGAAGGAAGCGGCCGTGGCCTGTCAGAAGGTACCGTCCCAGCATTTGCCTGGTGTTGAAAATGGGAAACCACAGAAAACCATTTCAAGGACGGTTAATCATAATAATTATAATAATAATAAAATATTCGTTACTACTGCGGGTAATTCTCTTTATCTTGAATGGACATTCGTTTTGTAGTTAACCGGTTTTTGAAAGTGCCCTTTATCTCCGTACAAAATTTCAGGGTGATACCGCTAATAGTTTCAGAGATATAGAATGCCGGTTAAATATTTCGCACAGCCGCCATCTTGAGGTTATGTAGACAATTGAACGAAGTTAGATGTCAGTGCATTACAATGTGTATGAACATATACTGTACCAAGTTTTATTGCGTTTGGTTGTTTAAATCGAGAGGAACGTCTATTTAAAAGTCGCAACTTCGCTTGGCCGCCATGTTGGTATTGTAGTTACCAGGTTTTCAAATGTCACATAGATGAACTTGTAGTAGTTCCCTTTATCACTGGAAAATATTCTAGGGTGATGTCGGTACTGGCTTCGGAGATATTACATATTTCGCACAGCCGCCTTGTTGGATTGGTGAGACGTAACAATATTTAAAGGGCACGGTCGGGGTCGTCCGGAATAGTGCTATGAACTTACCGAGTTTCTTTGAAATCGCTCCAGCCGTTTGAAAGTTATTAGGGGGGGGGGGACGCACACCATCACACTCACCATCACACACACAGACAGACACACGGACAAAAGGTGATCTCATAAGTCTATTCTTTTCATAAATGAAAATAGGCAAAAAATCTTGTCCACCTTTGCTATTTTACCAGAAGCGGTTAGCTATGGCAGAATTTTCTCGAAATAACTAATAAGGACGTAGCTACTACACTGTGCTCACATTTTTTAGTGATATAAGAATAAATCTCCAATAGAGGGAAGGGGGATGCGAACCCTACTCTAGTCAATTAATGTGATGGTGCACGTTTTCACAGCGATTTAATAGGAACAGATTTGACAAGCACCATTCTTCCAGTAAAGTAGCGACTTCGATGGCGTAGTTAGTAGCGTGCTGAACTGCTGTGCCCAAGATCGCGGATTCAAACCCGGCCGAAGTCGTCGGATTTTTTAAGAGCTTTAAATTTCTCAGTATGCCTTCCTTCGGAGAGAAAGTAAAGCTGGCGGTCCCACGTCATAGATTTATGGCATGTAAAAGATCATTCCACTAACCAAACTTGTGTGAAGCTAAATTTCAAGGTCAGATTTCGTTGAAACGCTCTATCAAAGCTCAAACGTTCAACAGTAGGTGTAAGTGCCATCTGGTAGTTGGAACTACTTGAATTAGAACGGAACTTGTTGCTCACCCCATGGGTGTCCGCTTGAAGCAGCTACAGCCTCTGGCGTGTCGAATATGTTCTCAGACACTCCGGTACTAAATGCCATACGTTAAATAAATAAATAAATCCAGTTAAGTTACTATGAACAGCGCTAGTTGACTTATCGCTAGGAGTTTAGTAATCAGACTGTGGTGCAAATCTAAGCTTGTTCCGTAAATAAGAATCGATCTGTGACCTTAGTGAAGTCGACATGTGACTAGATGAGTTTCATGAAGCGGCCACGTCGCGTGAATCAATCTCAACTGGCTGTTGCATTATTCAAGCGCCCCCGAAAGGTTAAGGGTTCGAACCTACTGTTTGTGAAGACATGCTGAATAAGTGATGACACCAACAACACCGGACGATTGGTTTAACTAATACATTAGCTGGCGGGCGATCACGATGTGGGTGTTTTTCCTTCAAGACTCAACAAAACACAAACTAGGTGTCTGCGGAATGTTAATAGTGAGAACTGGAGATACAATAGCGTCCGCCTCGCTGCGTAATGGCTATCATTCTTGGCGTCACCGCCGAGGCTCGGATTTGTTTTACCGAATATATCAATACATTTAATGCTGGTATGAGGTCTGGAGCGGGGTACACTCAGCCACGTGAGGCAAAACTGAGATGAGGTGGGTTCGATTCCAAACTAAGCCATCCTTGAAGTGGTTTTCCCTGGTGTCCCACTTCTACTCCAAACAAATGCCGGTATGGTACTGTACCCGTATCCACGTGGTCTTACCTGTTGTAATCCGATGGAACTGCAGAATCGTAGAATCTGGAAGTACCCGGCTGAAATAACCCCCAAAACTCTACCAACTAGTATCAACCAGGGATAAGGATACCTCACTATTAAAGAATGTGTTAAGAAGATGTCAGTGGTCGCCGAACTAAAAACGAAAAATAGCTCAAAGTGAACTAGCAAGTCTCTTAAAAATAATTAAATTGATCTCGGGCATAAGGCTAAGCATTCTATAAACTGGCTCACTGGACCTCGTAGTACATCCTAGTTCTAATATAAATCACCAAGTCATCCGAAGAAATTTAAAACGATTCAACAGTTTAATAACCAATAACTACTGCGACGTGGAATTCCTCTCCACTGAACGAAATATGTTTGCCTCCACTGAAGCGTGTTAATGTCTAAAGCGACATTTGCCTTAAATTGTGCTAAATATGCTATCCAAAACTATAGCATCTTCAACGAAGTTTAAATAATTATTATAAAGTTACATATGTTCATATACCCTTGTTTCACAAATATTAAACAACCCTAATAAGTTTGTAGCAAAATATACATTTTTACAATTTAATTCGTGGCCGAATTACTCGTGTATTATTTAAATCCATCAATAAGTAATCTAGTGACATTTATTACGTTCATATTCTGTCTTATTCGACGAACAATAAAGTTGATCGAACGTATCGTCGTTGAATATAATGTTAACAACATTTTAAATATTTCACAAATATTCTGATAAATATCCCTTAAACTTTCAGTTATTATTATTACATGGTTATACAAATATTATTACACGTCTTTCAAATTAGAACTTTCTTCTGAAACAAATGTTACTATTTTTAACAATACATTTTCGATTAATTGTTACAAAGCTAGTTTTGCTTAAATGTTGGATTCATAATCTTTATACTAGCCTTCTAGTATTTAGAATCGCAACTACACTTCATGTTCAAAAATATACACATAAGTGCACTCAGTAACAGCTCAGTAGCTAATTTATACTGGAAATCTGATATTGACCATCCATTGATGTCTAATATCCCCTTATTACATTCAATTTCGCAAACAATAATTGCTTTACTCATATATAAGCTCTCAATAGCTGTAAATAATTTCCAAACATTTTTAGGATTTATTAAGCCTTTACACAACAATCGTAAAATATCATGCTTCAAATTTGACAAAAGGTAAAGTATCATGGACATTTTTTATCCGAACTGTGATAAATATATTGTATTCACCTGTTCAAATAATAGGGCTTGTAAATTTTCAAAATCGTCATTTCGATTTGTGACGAAAGTATTTTATACAATATTTCTTTAATATTTATTTATTTCTCAAAGTATTTGCATATTCGTTAATATTTCTTTCAAGGAATTGTAGATAGACCACTGCAAAAAGAACAACTCAGCTTTCGACTAAACAAAATTTGACTGGAGATCCGCCTCCAAGGAAACACGAAAGAAACTACATAAAGGAAAAGAGCCTATCTTAAGAAGGTACAAATAATCCATTAGAATCTAACGCTTAACCAGGTTGGAGTTCAACAAAATAATTAAGAAAATAGAAAAACTGAACGAACTGAAAAGTGTATAAAATTCAAAAGAAATTTCAAAACTGTGGATTGTCAAAAACTAATCAAAAAATCGCAAATGTTCACATTAGAAATCTCTTCCAAATCTATATTACACTCGAAAAAAAATAGACCGACACGTCTATCAAACAAACTTGCATGAAATGCCAAAGTATTCTGATTCTTAGTTCAAATTTTATAAGTGTTTATTTAAATAACGTTAAAGTATATGTGGTGTATCGGACATCTGATTGCTAACGATTATTCTCATATAAATTTATCGTAGTCTTGGTCCTAAATCATCTTATATGTGTCTTCTCAACGAACTATATTGTTCTATTAAATGCCAAAATGAATTCAGAAAAAGGTAAAGTAATGCATTGAAAATAGCATCACAAAATATTAATGTTAACAACCAGATAAAATACATTATTGGACAGAAGCGATAAAATATCGGGTCTAGCCCTAGAATGCATTTTCTAACTACTTAATAAAAATTGGTGAAAAAGGAACACTCTAAAGTATGTCTAATCCATACTGTCTACTTATGTAAAATGGTTTCCAGCTACCTTGTTCGATGCCATCTCGTCGAAAATAGGAATATGTTTAAGATACACCGTCCTGGTAGAGACTGAACCCTTGTCCATCTGGCCGCGTAGTTCTCGAACCGACTGGATCTTGAGAAGAACCGAATTCCGTTCCCGACCGGTTTGAAAGAAAACAGCTGTTCGCGCAACCAAGTTCATAGTTCCGACACGTTTCTGAGATTCTCGGTACCTTATATGTAGAATGCCATTGATGTTCATTTTGTAGCAGTACGAATGTATAGTCAACCTTTCAAAGTGCCTTCCATCTCTTCTTAAAAAGCCTTCTGCTATTGTAGTAGTTCATATTTGATGTTTGTAGTCATCCCATGTGATCAACTCTGCTATGGTGTTACATTCCTTCTTTTCATTTAGCCCATCTGCGACATTAACATATCGTGATGAAGTATATATTCACTCAATCTCTTCTCAGTAGTCATAATTGCACTATACTGACTGTACTGTACTGTTGAAATATATTGTCTTATACTGGCAGTAAAATATTGCAAGTCCATGTGAAAACTAAGCTCACTGTTCCCTGCATTGAAGTATAACACTGTCTATGACTATAATGAGCCAAGACGATAAGTATCGCGTTTCGAACTGCGTCTAACCGCACTAGTTTTAACTTCACGTTGTACGCCTACTCTTAAAGCACGTCAACGATCGCGTTGCTTGGCCGATACCGGAGCGTTGTATGCCAAGCGAATGAATATTTAGATCTGAACTCTCTCTCTAGACAGATATTTCATACTTATTGTAGGACCCATAATGCTCTTCGGTCCAAAACGATATTGACAGTCGACTGACACTGCCTAGTTTGCGATAATCTCCTTTTATTCTGTCATATGCATTTATATTTGTACAAATA
This sequence comes from Meconema thalassinum, assembly GCA_946902985.2. Classification (NCBI taxonomy): domain Eukaryota; kingdom Metazoa; phylum Arthropoda; class Insecta; order Orthoptera; family Tettigoniidae; genus Meconema; species Meconema thalassinum. The sequence continues at coordinate 226,431,134 of OX336391.1, forward strand.
TTCTCAAGTTTCCTCTTCTTTAAATATAATGCATTTACCAGTTGTTGTTCCATTCTATAAATTCTGTATCATAATATAACAGTATGCATCCGAGTGACGTTAGTGCTGTCTCCATTTTGTAGCCATTACCTGAACTATAGACAACGCACGTGTTCAAAGTATGTAATGCGGGTAGCTGGGATTACTCCTAAGCTCGCCACAGTATCAATGCGCGATATGCATTGTAAAGAGAACCGAAGGAATTTCATCCGAGTTCTCTCCAGCACAACATAGTTCCAACTCAATACAAAATACTGTCTCAGTACTGTACCAGTATTTTATTTAGCAACAGATCACATGTATTATTTTGAAGCAATTATTTCACTCATATGTGGAAATTTCAACTTCGAGTTGAGAATTACAGCAAGCAAGACGCGCGCTTAGGGGATCTGAATAGGCAACCCATGTATGCTGCAGAAGTGACGTTTCAGTCAGTCCTTGGTGACGCAACTCACATATGTTTGGTAGGGAGAGTTAGCTCACAAGATGGCATCCCTACAAGCACGATATGGAAACATATAAATAATAACAATTACAGAGATCACAGAGGGGATCGACAACATGGAAATATAATCTCTTATATAAAATCAAGTGTCCTGACTGACTGACTGACTGACTGACTGACTGACTGACTGACTCATCATTGCCCAGCCAAAACTATTAAAGTTAGAAACCTGAAATTTTGGGGATATGTTCGTTGTAAGTCGAAAACGCCCACTAAGGAAGGATTTTTGGATATTCAGGATCTAAAGGGGTGTTAAGGGGGTACACCTGCATTTCATTGAATAACAATATCTCCGGCTTGGTTTCATTGAGGGATGTGATACTCGGCATACAAACTCATCATCAAAAATAAGAAGACAGGTGTCTGAGGGTTTTTCGATGTGGTGTATATTATGAGCCTAAAGGGGTGAAAAGTGGGGGTTGAAGGATTCTTATCGGAGCGTGTATCTCTTAAACGACATTGGCGAGGAGTTTGAAACTCAGCAAGAAAAAATCAGAATAAAAAATAAGTAAATAGGTGTTTGACCGTTTTTTCATAAATCCAATTTAAGGGGCCCTTGGGGAGGGGTGAAGTTTTGGGGGGGAAAAAACAGGAAAAAAGTGTCCTAACTGATTGACTGACAAACTCACTCATCAAACCCAGGGGGAAAACTGCTTAAAAATAAGTAAAAAGTGTTCGACAGTTTTTTTTTTCATAAATCAAATTTAAGGGGTTCATGGGGAGGGGTGAAATTCTGAAGAAAAAAAAAATTGGAGAAAAAGTCCTGACTCACTCACTCATTCACTCATCATCGCCCAGCCAAAATATTTGAAGTTGGAAACATGACATTTTGGGGATGTGTTCGTTGTATGTCATAACCGTACACTAAGAAAGGATCTTCGGATATTCTGGTTATAAAGGTGTCTTAAGGGGGTTAAACCTGCATTTTATTGAATAACAATATCTCACGAGTGGTTTCATTTGTGGATATGATACTCGGCATATAAACTAATCATAAAAAATAACCAGACGTGTGTAAGGGTTTTTCGATGTGGTGTATATTATAAGGTGAAAGGGGTGAAAAGTGGGGGTTGAAAGATTCCTAACGGAGCGTGTATCCCTTAAACGACATAGGCAAGAAGTTTGAAACGCAGCGGGAAAAAAATCAGCTTAAAAATAAGTAAATCGGTGTTCGACCGTTATTTTTCTTAAATTCAATTTAAGGGGCCAATGGGGTGGGGTGAAATTCTGGAAAGAAAAAAAAGGAGAGAAAGTGACCTAACTGACTGAATAACTCACTCACTCATCAAACTCAGGGGGAAAAGACAGCTAAAAAAAATAAGTTAATAGGTGTTCGACCGTTTCTTCATAAATCAAATTTAAGGGGCCCATGGGGAGGGCGTAAAATTCTGGTAAAAATAATTGAAAGAAAATAACCTGACTGACTCACTCACTCATCATCGCCCAGCGAAAACTATTGAAGTTGGAAACATTAAATTTTGGGAATATTTTCGCTGAATGTCGAAAACGTCAACTAAGGAAGGATTTTTGTTTATTCGCGTTCTTAAGAGGTGTTAAGGGGGTAAACATGCATTTAATTGAATAACGATATCTCATGAGTTGTTTCTTTGGGGATGTGATATTTGTCAAATAAACTAAACATTAAAAGTAAGCAGACATATGTTAAGGGTTTATCGATGTGGTGTATATTATGAGGTGAAAGGGGTGAAAATTGGGGTTTGAAGGATTCTTAACGGAGCGTGTATCTCTTAAATGACATAGGCGAGAAGTTTGAAATTCAGCGGAACAAAACACCTTAAAAAAGAGTAAATAGGTGTTCGACTTTTTTTTTATAAATCCAATTTAAGGGCCCCTTGGAAAGGGGTGAAATTCTGCGAGAAAAAACAGGAAAGAAAGTGTTCAAACTGATTAACTCACTCACTCACTCATCAAACTCTGGGGGGAAGAACAGCTTAAAAATAAGTAAATAGGTGTTCGAACAGTATTTTTTCTTCATAAATCCAATTTAAGGGGTTCATGAGAGGGGTGAAATTCTGAAAAATAAATGAAAGATAATGTCCTGACACTCACTCATCATCGCCCACCCAAAATTATTGAAGTTAGAAACATGAAATTTTGGGGTTATGTTCATTGTATGTTGAAAGCGTCCATTAAGGAAGGATTTTTGGATATTCAGGTTGTAAAGGGGTGTTAAGAGGGTAGACCTGCATTTAATTGAATAACAATATCTCCCGATTGGATTCCTTGGGGGATGCGATACTCGGCATATAAACTCATCATTAATAAGAATAAGAAGACACATGTCTGAGGGGTTTTCGAAGTAGTGTATATTATGAGGTGTATGTGTGAAAGTGGGGGATGAAGGATTCCTAACGGAGCAAGTATCTCTTAAAAGACAGAGGCATAAAGTATGAAACTCAGGGGGAAAAAAATAGCTTGAAAAAATAAGTAAATAGGTGGTCGACCGTTTTTTCACATATTCATTTCAGGGGGCCCATGGGGAGTGGTGAAATTCTGGGGAAAGAGGTCCACTAAAGAAGGATTTTTGAATATTCACACATCATTCGCCAGCCAAACCTATTGCAGTTAGAAACTTGAAATTTTGGGGATATGTTCGTTGTATGTCGAAAACGTCCACTAAGGATGGATTTTTAGATATTCATGTTCTGAAGGGGTGTTAAGGGATTAAACGTGCATTTCAGTGAATAACAATATCTCATGAGTGGTTTCATTTGGAGATGTGATACTTGGCATATACACAAATCATTAAAAATAAGCTGAACATGTCTAATGGTTTTTTGATGTGGTATACATTATGGTATGAGTAAAATGGGTGAAAAGTGGGCTTTGAAGGATACCTAACGGAGCGTGCATCTCTTAAACGACATAGGCGAGGAGTTTGAAACTCAGAGGAAAACAATCAGCTTAATAAAACATAAATACATAATTAATTAAATAGGTGTTCGACCGGTTTTTCATAAATCCAATTTAAGGGGCCCATCGCGAGGGGTGAAATTCTGGAAGAAAACGTCCACTACGGAAGGATTTTTGGATATTCATTCTCATCGACCAACCAAAACTATTAAAGTTAGAAGAATTATATTTTGGGGATATGTTTGTTGTGTGTCGGAAACGTCTACTAAGGAGGGATTTTTGAATATTCAGGTTCTAAAGGGGTGTTAACGGGGTTAAATCTGCATTTCATTGAATAACAATATGACGCGAGCGAAGCCGCGGGTACCTGCTAGTGATATATAAGAAAGAGTAATTTAAAGACATTTACGAAGTTACTGATACATTTAATACGTTAACAAGTGTTTATAGCATTAACGGTACACTGTTTCGATTTATATCGATCGTAAAGCGATGGATCATGGGTAGAATTTAGCCCAGCTGAGACGAGCTGTGAAGAGAGACACTCACTCACATTTTGATTCTGTTACGATAACAAGTCTCAAATAACAATGAAATTGTGCGCTTTGAAAAAGTACGGCACGGGAATAGTGCCACTCTGCTTTCATGCAGTCGCGAGCGCGAGAAACATGGGACGACCGCATATCCCAGTGTTAACGCAGTACGGTATAGGAAAGTGTCACGAGTGAACATTGTGCTTCTTATCGCCGAAACTTTCCGTTAGCTTGTACTCTAATTCGAATGAGCTTGTATGATTACTCAGTTATCAACGTACAATACGACAAAGGTTTACAGCACTGAGTTGAGAGGAAATGTCAACCAGTACAATTTGAGAGGAGTAATGAGTAGCTAAAGCATTAACAAGGAATGCAACACTTGAGCAGGATTGAACTTCTAAGAATGACCGATGCTTCATAATGGATTTCATAAGCTGACGGCTTTATAAGAGGAGACTAAAGGACTATGTGAAATGATACTGAGATAATTACTACTACAATAATGGATCTTCAAACAAGAGAGGAGGTGACATCAATCTCTTCGCTACAAACCCAATCCAGGCGGTTAACGTGAGAGGGATTTTGAGTTACGGACAGCTGTTTCGGCCGGAGGGGAGACGGGTTCGGACACCTGAATTACGGACCGATACTTCAACTTCTCAACGCCATGGATGACGGTTCGGTCTCAACAGCGATGTATGTTTCTACATGCATTTACTTACATCAAGACGACTTACGGTAGCTGGAGATTTCATTATTTGTAGACGGTATGAATCATGTCATATCTATAGATAACCTTTTTCACTATCTTTATTCAGTAGTTGGAAAATGGACTTGAAGATTAGACTTGACGTTTCTGTCATTTCTGTTTGATTAGTCTATTTTAAGTTTTGATCCGATTACGGATGCACTTATCTAGTCAATTTTTCCGTAGATAATCTCTTTTGTAATTTTATTTTTGCAACATTGCTATTAAAATTTTGGTAATAAATTACGAGCATTATAATTAGTTGAGAAGAAACATATATCAAGAAGAAGCGTTTTTAGGAAGAAGAATAAGATATCTATGTATAAAAATAGGAATTAGGAAGATGATGACCTACTGCGATATTATGAACATTTTACGACATTAATTCTGTTTATTAGTGAACAGCGAATTACATCGACAGATTATACAGCATTGCATTTTGAATGACTGTATTATTCTTCGTGAAACTAGATAATGTGCATTGAAGTCTAACAACATTATTAAAGTGAATATTTGCAGCATTTTTGGACTTGGCAATTATAGCCAAGTTTTTGAGTCACGTTTTTGAGTAGAGATATTTTGTTGAATTAGAGTAAATTCAGTTTTCGACTTTTATAGTTCATTTTCGGTTTACTCCAGTTCTGATTTCGTATGATTCTAATGGTTTATATCGCAACCTATTTATATTAGGCATTCTACCAAGGTGTAGGGTTTTCTGAAGAGGCAGTCCCATTTTGTATCTCATTTTGCGGATCTGAATTAAATCTCGATTTCTATTAAATTGGAATCTCTTGTAAAATATTTTTGTGATCGTGGAAATTCATAATGGAATAAATTATAATTGAGAGGTGAAACTCAATATTAAGTGAAGTATAGTCTGTCATGTATAAAGATGGCATTTTTGGAATTTACAGATGTAATGAATTAATTGAATAATATGGAACAATTATGATAGTTTTTCGGAAAGTGGATTAACAACTTGATAGTCATGTTAAATTGTGAAATATGACATTTCTAGATGATTATTCGAATCTGACATAACTTTATATATGTGTGGATTTTTTTTACAGCCAGTAAGTGCTACTTTTCGTATTGAGTGAAGCAATACAGGTACTAATGAAAAAATTGGAATACATTTAGATATCAGTGGATAGTCAGAAATAGTATGAAGTTTATATTAGGAATCTCGAGTGTGGAGAGATTGCCATTTATGTAATGAATTTTGTGAATTAGGCGAGTTAATAAGCAATCGCTAAATTGTATAATGATGAATATTATTCGTGATTGGAACACGAACATTGAAGCTACAATGGCAGTATTTAAATATAACCCACCATTTAAATGTTGTTTAAGGAGAAAGGTTAATAATAACAAATGTCTTGTGTGAAGCAATAGTTCGTAATTAATAATTCTAGGTTTTTTTTGTATAATTAACTGACGTTATGGTCAATCATGTATTAACGCTTTCATGCATTCAAACATTGCTTGTGAATGCAATCCCATGGTATATTTTCGTCAGGATTAAGGCGAACCATTTATATATTTTTGTCATGCAAATAGAAGATGCTTATCTACAATACTCTTAGTAGACTCTGATCTAGTCCAGTCTACGTTTTCAGTCAATCAACTGAATAATTCATTTTAATTATCGAATGATTTAGTGATTTATTGTGAGGTTTGAAGCCATTTTTCAGTGTTGCCTAAGTAAACAAAAGTTTGGTGCTTTTCAGTCGGTCAACACGAAAGTACCCAAATAGAGCTGGGTTATGCCCTAATCCTGAAATTATTTATATAAGATTAATAAATACACTAGGATGACCAGTTTCGATCGTCAAGCGATCATCATCAGATCCATTACACTTAGGCTATAACATCTATGTTTGAGACTACAGGTGAAAAATATATACAATTTGTACAATTATTTCGTTGCAGTGTTGGTAATGCAACAGTCGGTGTATGCTAAATGTGGTATATCTAAAGTTAGGTGAACTTCTAGAATAGTGATAAAAATCCGTAATTTGTCAGTTAGGGGTGATTATATGGTTATACAAAATCAACTATGGTTATACTGTAAAAATGTAGGATAATACTTATCGGGTTGTCTCCTTTACTGGAACTTGAAGAAGTTGCGTGTTTCCTCAGGCACCAGTTATGGTCGACTATCCCGGGTGTTAACTGGGCGGAACTGGTTTTTCCCTTTTCTCCCCCTTTAGTTTCTATGTTCTTTCTGAGGTCAGTGCCATGTTTATTTGTGTGACGTTGCCAAATCTAGATAAGAATGTATGCTATTGAATACAGGAGTCTGCAACTATTAAAGACCGTGGAACTATCTTCGCCACGCGTGGACTAAACAAACCATTTAAACTAAGCGGTACACGGTCTATTGAAGACGTCCCGGCACCTTTATTACTGCCGCGCATATCGGCCTAGTTTTATTGCAGATGGAAGTACATAGTACCCTGATCCAAATAACATTTACCTATAACCACCGATATTCCCCCCCCCCCTTTCACTAAAAACACGGGGCACAGCTTTACTAAAATCGAGACTGACCTAAAAATACTTCATCACGAATCGAAAGGCAGAGCTCTCGACATAAAGGAAGCAATAGAGATTCACCTAGCCAAACAAAACAATCCCAACAATCTAAATGAACACACTTTTATGGAGAGTTCACCCCTTTTCGCTCTACTAAAAACACACCCTGTCGAAAACAAGACAACTTAGCGATACAGCCAAGCTAGATTAAAAAAAGGGGGGGGGGGGATAGCGGTGGTTATAGGTAAATGTTATTTGGATCAGGGTACTATGTACTTTCATCTGCAATAAACCTAGGCCGATAAGCGCGGCAGTATTAAAGGTGCCAGGACATCTTCAATAGACCATTAATAATGTTATTGGTTTTACGTCCCTTTTAACTACACTGGCTTTTAGAGACACCGGGGTGCCGGAATTTTGCCTCGAAGGGGATCTTTAACGTGCCAGTAAATCTACGGACACGGCTCCCTCGCATTTGCGCACCCTCAAATGCCAGCTGACTGCGCCAGGATACGAACCTGCAACCTTGGGCTCAGAAAGCGAAAACGTTACCCCTGATCCACGCAGCCAGCCACTTCTTCAATAGACCGTGTACCGCTTAGTTTTAATGGCTTTTTTAGTCCACGCGTCGCGAAGATAGTTCCACGGTCTTTAATAGTTGCAGACTCCTGTATTCAATAGCATACATTCTTATCTAGATTTGGCAACGTCACACAAATAAACATGGCACTGACCTCAGAAAGAACGTAGAAACTAAAGGGGGAGAAAAGGGAAAAACCAGTTCCACCCAGTTAACACCCGGGATAGCCGACCATAACTGGTGCCTGAGGAAACACGCAACTGCTTCAAGTTCCAGTTAAGGAGACAACCCGATAAGTATTATCCTACATTTTTACAGTATAACCATAGTTGATTTTGTATAACCATATAATCACCCCTAACTGACAAATTACGGATTTTTATCACTATTTTAGAAGTTCACCTAACTTTAGATATACTACATTTAGCATACACCGACTGTTGCATTACCAACACTGCAACGAAATAATTGTACATATTGTATATATTTTTCACCTGTAGTCTCAAACATAGATGTTATAGCCTAAGTGTAATGGATCTGATGATGATCGCTTGACGATCGAAACTGGTCATCCTAGTGTATTTATTAATCTTATATAATTAATTTCAGGAATAGGGCATAACCCAGCTCTATTTGGGTACATTCGTGTTGACCGACTGAAAAGCACCAAATTTTTGTTAGTGATTTATATTAAGAACAGGATGTGTTAGGAGAACCAGTGGAGCAATATTTCCAATGTTCAGTCATATGACCGAGATTAATTTTAGAGTTTTTCGAGTTCACTTTGAGCTAGTTTTTCATTTGTTCTTCTTCCATTGGGACTTTCTTAATACATTCTATTATATTGATGTGTCCTAATCCCACGTTAATCCATGTTGGTAGAATTTTTGGGGGTTTATTTCAGCCGGGTACTTCCAGATTCTACGATCCAGTTTTTCCTTCGGATATCAACAGGTAAGACCTTGTGGATACGGGTACAGTTCTACCTTAAGGCCATGGCTTCTCACTACCTATAGTTAATTATACCTCAAATACAATGCACACACTAGTATAGACATCACATTGACACACGTTATCAGACAACTTCTACACACACCCATCACCTGGCCACGATGTTCCTAAGCCCCTATACTGTGCCCATTCAACAATGAAATATGCAAATCACAGTTTGCCAGCAATGCTCAATCGGGAGTATCGGGGTTCATGGTTTGTTCTCCCACTTTGTGACTTGCACACTTTGGATTAAATAGAGGATACACTTCCAAAAATAAACAAAAATCAACTCCTACTATAAAAAACATTTAATTATTCAAATATATGGCGCTACAAAAATTAAACAAATAAAATACTGACCCTTCACTTCATACTTGTTCAAAGTTGAACAAGGAATTCATATTAAACAATTCTAAAATCATAATAACTGGTTTTCCATAAACCAACAAACTTCTATTAAGTTTCACTTCCATATAGTGTCCTTTTAAATTCATTAAAATCAAGAGCTCCAAATGGCTCGGTAATATTTATCTACACTGTGTTATCCATTTAATACACATCACTTCCTATTACATGAGTATATCTTTTTTTAAAATATCAAAATTTACCAAAGTATTGTTAATCATCACTTAATTTTGGGCTTCCACAATGATCATCTGTTACCATCCCTCTCTCTCTCAAGCCAACAACGCACTACTGTGATTGGGAAAAACTTGCGTACTCCCGAGCTACAGAAGACTACTTGAACAAGTCAAAATTAAGATCACTCCCGGAATCTAATGTCTTCAACAGAACTCGTGAATCACTGAATCATATAATCATAAAGTTAGGGATTTATCATTTTTGTCTTAAAAGACCATTATTTTATAAGAAAGCAACGATCTGAACTCTGCAAGCGATAATATTTATAAAGGAACCTCGGTTCAAAGACCGTGTTGTTAAAACAAACTCTAAACACTTCTGTGTATTATAACTCAAACAGACCGTTCCCCGACCTACCGCGATACATCGAGGGTAAGGGTCTAGCCTTCACTACTTAGCGTGATTCATTGCAGGGAGACAGAGATTTCTCAGTCTCGCTTCTACAAGAGACTAGCTACCATCAGCTTTCATACAGCTGTTTCAAATGTAATTCTCTGAATGACCAGGCTTCTCATACTGATTCTTAAAACAACATATTTAGGCTCAAACAGACCTATTCTCTTGGCTTCGGTATATAATAATTATGAAGTGTCCTCATTGGCGGGTAAGAATAATTCAATAATACAACCAATATTTAGGGGCTTCAACACGGACGACTCTGAGTTCGATCCTTTCACATGCCTCGGGAGCAATATCCCAAATTGGAGGACTTATAACATTTGCGACTTAGGCCAGGCCTCGCCTATTACCAGCGCTCATAATACAACATAATTATCACCATTTTTACCATACAACACACACTGCCTCGTGATCACATCACAACTATTGAGGACTTACAATAGTTCAATTACCCCGACCAACTGTCCCTCGTAATTAGTTTTACCGAGCATTTCAACGCATTCCTAGCGTGACAAATTATTTCAATGCGCTACATGGCGCTTATACATTAATTAGCCAAATTGCCTTCAGAGAACTAATAATATCAAAACCAACGTTTGATCTACATCTCAAATATATTTTACTCTTCTCCCTTGACAAAAATCATTTTTACCACAAAAACTTGTATTCATATCATGTATTAATTCATTTAAAGGAGCTCGGAAGCTACTACTTTTCATATATAATTCATCATAATATTCATTCATTTATATAATTATTATTATTATTATTATTATTATTATTATTACGCATGCTTTATCATATTTATATAATTTATCAATTTAACTGATATTTTACTTAATACATTCCCCAAGGGATTCATTTACATTTCACATATTTATTATATATTTTTTTTTTCAAATTAATCGTTCAGAAGACAAGAGTTTAGTCGGTGTTGACCGACTGAAAAGCACTAAACTCTTGTTTACTAAGGCAACACTGAAAATATGGCTTCAAACACCACAATTAATCGTTCAGATCGCGCTATTATTCTTTTACTTGTTATTCAACATTCCTATTCTCTCTCTTTCATGAGGATTATACGCAAATCTTCCCAAACACACAACATAATGAAATAGTTACTCACATGACTGTCCGGTCAGCGACCGAATCCTCCAGCGATGGAACATTTTTACCCACTCACTGCTTCTTTTAAGCCATTTCCATGGATACACTTACACTCAATGACACTTCTTTAACAACACATAAAATATTTACCTTAATCACTTGTAATATAATGAATACCATTTTGTATTCGTTTCCCTTAACACAATATAAATTCACTAAAAATAATACACTCCAAAATTTTCACTATATTTACATTACATAGCTTTTTTTATCACTTGGGCGTTAATTTTTCGCCTTACACACGTGATTTTTTTCTTCCCCGTTTCCAAGGGTGACACTTTTAGAACGTCGGCTCCCTAATCTGACGAGATGATGGAAAGTCTCGATCGAACTACACCTCACTGGAACGGCTGATCTTCATATCCGGGGTTTGACTATCGGCTTCTATACTTTACTTGCACGATGTCGTTTCTTGCTAGACGCTAGCTAGTTCGTCTAGATAAAAGTCTGTCCCTAATATATTACTATGACGGCCGCTCGAATAGTTTATCGGTGACCTAGTAATTTCCTTGCATTCATTGCTTTTACTTTGATTCGTAGTTTATTGGAGTCCTCCCCAATGTTTACTGTTTATTTGTCTACTTAGACAAAGCCTGGAACTACAATTCCTAATTCTTATCGTCCTGCGCTCTAGTCCCTACCTTTCCGGAACACTAGGCGTTACTTATTTTGTTCGACCCTGATCGGGTTCCTTAACGTTGATAGAACTGTCTATTTCACTTCCTTGGGTACTTCGAAATTTTATGATGCGTTGTTTCTTTCACTGAACTATTATTCGAGTACCTATCGCCTGTTATTTCTTCGAGTCCACAGCCTGACTTTGACTATACTGGTGAACTTTAACGATAATTGTCTGAAGCTTGCCGATATTATTCCTATACTAGGATTCTAATGTGTCTCCACACGGCGATACTAATGACGATACTGCTCGGCCACTCCCATACGGGGTGCTCGTTGGTGATACAGCGTATCACGACATCTCAAGGTCTGGTAAAGACTGCATGCTCTCCATGGCTCAGCCAGAGTTTTTATACAAATCAGCGACAAAAAGGTAACATCCGCGTCTTCTTCAGCACTAACTTTTTAAGTAATTGTCGTATACTTTTGAAAAATATATTTCTGGAACACTCTTGTTCTAAACGTCAACTGGTTTCTTTGATCATGAAAATCGATCGCACGATTCCAAGATATTAAATAATTTTGCTCTTCAGATACGTGGGTGTTGCGGTTTATTTTTCTATCCCTACCAACTCTGGTCTCGGGGAATTTTTAATTACGTCATGCTGCGTCGGCACTTCTTTCCTGTGCAAATATTATAAACTTTTACCCCACACAAAAATCTCTATTCCAGAATGATCCACAATGATATGTTTCTTTTATTAATTAACTGCTCGCAAATGGCTTATTTCTAATTATTTCTCTTCTTGCGCAATTGCGAGGTTGTCATTTTATAGCTGAGTAAGGTCTATATCCGAAACTTCTTCTCTCTTACACGCGTGGAAAGTTTTTATCGTTCTATTAATAATCATGAGCCAGCTCCTTATCGATGCGTCACGCATGATATCATGTCTGCATGACTAGTGGTCACCTATTCTTGCGCCACATTATAACAGCCCACTCCTTACATCTTTCTAAGTCATTCTAAAGACTGTATTATTTCCTCTCTTCTTTTGCAATTACATTATGGATTCGACTCTTGAACCAATAACCCATGGGTTCAATACACATTTTTAAAATTCAAAAAATAAAAAATAAACTATAGTGGCAATTTTTCTGTAATCATCTGCCGACCCCGTTGCAACGGGTTGTGTTTAGGTTACGAGCCGGCCTCTCACCCGGGGAGCCCTGGTTAGATTCCCGGCTCCGTCAGGGATTTAGAAACTGACGTGAGGGCTGATACAAGGTGCACACAGCATCGTAAGGACAATTAAGTAGCGGTCTGACAATGAGGCAGCGCCCCGGTCACGAAAACCAAGATCAATGGCCGAAGGGACCCGATGCGCTGACCACGCGTCATCTGAATATTTGTATGCCGTTTATACTAGACTAGCAACCCACCCCGGCTTCGCCCGGTTTCTTTAGCGTTTTAACCAACGTAGGCTTAAAAGGCGTATTTATTTCGATTTCAGTAAACTACGACCTATATCCGTTTTCCGTCTCGGCATGATGGGTTAAAATCACTGACTGGACTATTCAATATAATATCATGGAGACACCATGTACAACGAATTCCTGTCAGACATCCAATCCAAACTTGACTGTGTATTCTGCGGAACGAAAAGTTCACAGGCAAAAGGAAGAAAACCGAGTAGCACTTCCAGGGAAACTTCCAAACACATCCACTCCTCTTTGAAGCTCGACACGACTCGACAGTTTGCTACTGGCTGTAATTGTGGCGATAGGCTTGATAGCTAGCTCGTAAATTGTCGCGAAAGCTAGTATTTGAATGGAGATTGTTGGAAGAAATGAAAACGTAAAAACGCTAATATTGGGCGATGTATTGAAGATAGAGATATGCTGTTGCGGACGTTTTAGTAGAATTAATGCTGAACCCAGTGTAAGCTTAAAAGGTGCATGTAGTGTAGTTTTTTTTTCAAATTTTTCACTGAAATCGTTACTGCTCGGCTTCCTTCGGTATACATTAGTTATTTCCAACATAAACCTTACTCGAGAAATCCTTTATAGATTGTTGAAAACCGCATCAAAATCCATTCAGTGGTTCTCAACATTACCCGGAACATCCAAGAAACGGGATTTTATTTTATACTTAGAGATACTGACTAATAGGTAACTTACATTCTAAAAGAAGTAAAGGTCAGAAACATGAAAAAGGCAAATAAAGACAGTGGAAAAATAAACGCCCTCAAACTTCGAAGAATTTAGGATGGACGAAATTGAAGAGAAGTGGAGCCATGAAAGGCAGGTAAAAAGGCAAAGATACATGGAGAGAGCAGACAATTCGCCCCAAAACTGCTGGAAGAGGGGTAAAAACTGCACCCCAGCTGAGGAATCCCTCGGGATAGCCAACTCCCGAACACACCAGTCATAAGTGAAGCCCTGCGCGAAAGCGGATATCCGCAAAATTTTTCACCATACGGAATACAATGTTCAACTGGAATTTTAGCCAACTTCGATTTTTGCAAAAAAATGAAAGTAGACTTATGAGATCTGCACGGCCCAAAAGTTGTCTGTCTGTGTGTGAGTGTGTATCTGCTCCCTCCCTCCCCCCCCCCCCTGCTATCTATTCAAACAGGACGAAACAGAATTGAACGAAATTTGGTACATAGGTAGCACTAGCAAAGGACACCTCATTATCATGTTTTATATCAGCGCCATCGTATTGGCGGCCACCCAATTGTTCAAAGCTTACATCAAATTACGACGAACCTAATCATCCGATCTCTACCAAATTTTATAAAACTCTACGTTAATGAGGAAAGTGTCTCTTGCCCAAACTGCAAGGTCATCAGATAAACAGTTTCAGGATGGTGGACGTATGAATCATGCAAGTATTATAGCCTAGGCGTTATTTACGAATTAACAAGGTCCGGCCTCACCAAATCGGTTTATCGTATAGAGGGTGGTTTAAACTGTCGTCAAGGAGATGACCCGTAGGATATTAACATTTTATAATAGAATAATTATTATAGCACAGCAGTGACTAACAGTTCAGGTCAACCGTACCGTATCGTGCCATCCTATTGGGCCAAAATGGGGGCTATTGTTTGCTCGCTAGTCAATATTTTAGGTGAGGATTCAATCAATCAATCTATAATATACCACGTTGTTATTCAACAAGCTACTGCAACCAGCATTCAATTATACTCCTTTGAAAGGGCAATGAGTTATGACTAGGGCTCGTATTTTTAGGTGCTAAAAATCAGAGAAATATTTATTTTTTATGTATTGAAAATATTTGAAATATTTGACAAAAAAGTAAACATATGTAATTATAATTTAGTTTATTAATGCGAATATAAAAAAATATGCGGTACTCACGAATGCAATTTATGCTAAGTCTCACTGACTGCTGAAGCAGTTACATCTTCAGGTTATCCATCACAAATGACCGACGATTATCGCGAAACACTTCATCTGAAAGCGCGAAACGGTGGCAATATGTTTCTTGCCCTTGAGGTGTTGTGTAACTTGAGATCACTGTTAAGCCTTGATAGCTTTCCCACATGGTTGGCAGAACAGAACGCCCCCATCAGAACAAAAATTATCTTTAAATTCTGCAACAGACGATAACTTGTAGTTGTTTTTACTTTAGGCATCGTAGAACTGCCTTACACTTCACAGTGACAGAAATGAACTGCATGTGCACGTGGTGCAATATGGCTGTGGACAAGGAAACCCCCGCCTTCCACCGTGAGTGGCACGGGGCGACAAGTTAAGAATAACGAAAATGCAAGCTGGCATACTCTCTGCATGAAGATTAGATAGCTCACAGGTTTTTACCCGTTGAAGTAACACAGAACAAAAATGCAATAAACTGAAATATTTTAAAAACTGTAAATAGTATGTCTTTTTATGTGCTAATATGTGAAAAGCAGGAATTTATGTATTTATAGAAAAAAATGCTTAAAATATGCATTTACATTTAAAAAAAATATTTATTTACCTAAAAATCCGAGCACTAGTTATGACTATACCCATGCATTTAGGAGAAAATAGGCTGTATCTTCTTTACTGAACATCTTGCTTAAAAATATGCGTAGTTTTTGCTAAGATCTCACGTTTCTTGTCATTTCCCTATTTGCTTTCACTTGGATTGTATGTGAATAATAGAGCAGTGAGAGAAGCCAGTCATGGAAATACCCTCAATTAGTGTAGACTTTTGCCATAAAGAAATTTCGTTATACTCGCGCTTGCTTGCGCGGGTATATCCGACGTCTAAGTAAGTTTTATAATTAGCCACTTACATGCCGTTACTCAGAGGGACAAAACTCAGTCAACATTCTCTTGTGATTCATACATGTCTAAATGCTTTAATACTAATAAATTAAAAATATAATTGTAATGTCAGTGGGTTCGAATAATAAACGAGCGGATACGGAGAAAGGTCGTCCGGTTGCGGGCCGGAAGCGGATAACATTTTGCAGGGCTCTAGTCATAACCCATTGAAGATGTAGCACTATCCAGGGTGCATCAGTGGCGACACACACTCTGCCTCGGCGGCTTCGGTGGCGTAGTCGGTAGCATGCTGAGCTTCTATGCCCAAGATAGCGGGTTCAAACCCGGCCGAAGCCGTCGTATTTTAAGAGCGTTAAAATCCCTCAGTATGCCTTCCTTCGGAGGGGAAGTAAAGCCGGCGGTCCCATGTCATAGATTTATGGCATGTTAAAGAACCTTCCACTACTTGCACCTGTGTGAAGCTAAATTGGATAGGTTAAGAATGAAACAACGCTCTAAGGTTTCTACGTTCGTTGCCAAGAGCCAACTGCGGTGGCGTCTAGTATCTAAGTTCTGTACTTGGCCTAGTAGTCGTTGACGGTGGCGCTTGGCGGCAAAAGTAGGAGCTATTTGAAAAATTCTAAGTTGCAGTACGAAAATTAAACAAGATGTTCAGTAAAGAACATATAGCCTACTTTCTCCTAAATGCATGGGTATTGTTATAACTCTTTGTCCTTTTCATGGAGTATAATTGAATGTTGTTTGTAGTAGCTTGTTGAAATACAACGTGCTACAGGGATATTAAACATGAATATGAGGTGCCCTTTGCTAGTGCTACCTCTGTAAAAAAAATCATTCAATTCGGTTTCACCGTGTTTGAATTGATATGGGGAATGGATTTGCACACATACATGGCCGCTATTTGCAAACCATTGGGCTGATGACCTTGTAGTCAGTTATAAGATGTATTCCACAAAATGGCATGTTGTTGCAAAATCTGGTAGAGATCAAATTATTAGGATGGTCGTAATTTGATTTAAGCTTTTAACATTTCGGTGGCCGTCATTCCGTTTCCGTCAAGATGGCGGCGATATAAAACATGAGACTGAGGTGCCCTTTACTATTGCTACCTCTGTACCAAATTTCGTTCCATTAGGTTTCACCGTGTTCGAATTAACAGGGGGAATCGATTTTCACACAAAGATGGCCACCATCCGCAAACTATCAGGCTAATGACGTATTAGTTTGGTCAAAGGATGCTTCCTCCATAAAGGTATGTTGATGGAAAATTTGGTAGAGATCGGATGATTAGGTTAATCGTAATTTGATTTAAGCTTTGAACATTTGTGTAGCCGCCATTACGTTTTCGTCAAGACGGCGCCGATATAAAACATGACACTGAGGTGCCCTTTACTATTGCTACCTCTGTACCAAATTTCGTTCCATTCTGTTTCACCGTGTTTGAATTAATAGGGGAATCGATTTTGACACAAAGATGGCCGCCATGCACCAACTATTAGGCTAATGACCTATTAATTTGGTCAATGGATGCTTCCTCCATAAAGGTATGTTGTTGCAAAATTTGGTAGAGATCGGATGATTAGGATAGTCGTAATTTGATTTAAGCTTTGAACATTTGTGTGGCCGCCATTACGTTTCCGTCAAGATGGCGGCGATATAAAACATGACACTGAGGTGTCCTTTGCTAGTGCTACCTTTGTACCAAATTTCGTTCAATTCGCGTTCACCGTGTTCGAATTGATACGGGGGGGGGGGGGGGACAGACATTCAGAATACACACACTCACACACACACAGACTCACACACACACACACACACATACACACACACAGACAGACACACTTTTTTTCGCCCTGTGTTGATCTCATAAGTCTACTTTCATTTTTTTTGCAAAAATCGAAAGTAGGCTAAAAACAGATAACACACACTAATACAGTCATCACAATTAACACCGGTTATCAGACAGATTCTGCACACACCCAAAGTACACGGGGCTACATGACCGCGTTTTCGCAGCCCCTAAACATAAAAACCAACCAACACTCTGCCTCGTTTAGGGATTTTATAAGAAAACAGAGAATACCATGAAAAGAAAATAAGTCGTCTATACACTCCAGAATGAAGGCATCTAGAAAGAAAGAACAAGGGTGAATTGAGGCAGGAGAATGAAAGACACCCTAGGCCATATATTCAATCCATTGTGCACAGCGAGAATGAAGACAGGTGACATGCACCGTGATCTCTATTGTTGGGTGTACTTGGATGTGTACGATATCTACCTGATAACCTGTGTTGTTGTGATGGCTGTATTAGTGTGTTTATTCGTAATCGGGATGAGGATTGGGAAGGAAGTAGCCGTGGCCTTAATTCAGTAGTAAAAGTGGTACATTGGCTCGTTTGAATAAAATTAAGTACACCAGGTAGCAAACCTCTCCCACGTGGCCCCATAGGCTTACCTGCCATTTGGCCTGCAGATTGCAGGGTGTGGGATCACGCATGGTCAGCGCGTCAGATCCCCTCGGCCATTGATCTAGGTTTTCTTGACCGGAGCGCTGCCTCACTGTCAGACAGTCACTTTATTATCCTCAGGAGGCTGAGTGCATCCCATTCCAGCCCACAAGTCAGTTCCTAAAATCCCTGACGGAATCAAGAATCGAACCCAGGGGCTCCGAGTGAGAGCCAGGTGTGCTACATCAACACTACGGGGCCTGCACCAGATAGCTAATAATAATGATAATAATAATATCTGGAACAAGAAGACTACTATGGCATGGATTAAGAAAGTTCGTCAAGATCTAGGAAGGTCCATCATTCAGAAAGTTCAGATGTTAGATAGGGATACATTTCCGAGCATTATTAAAAATTTCGAAGGGCTCCAAGACTGGAGAACTGCGAAGACTGGAAGAACCTGGATGGATGAACAAAAGCAGCAGCACAGGATACCTATGAAAGAATACTGGAGGAGGAGGAAGCTTAAGACGAAGAAGAAATGAAATCGTAGCGTGATCCTCAGTAGTCTATTGGAAAATAAAATAATAATTATATCTCGCATACTAAGGGTCGGGTTCACTGAGGTAGGAAGAGAATTACAAGAAATCGGGATTTTAAGTGACTATATGCAGGAGCGGATGTCACTTAAGATGAAACTAACAACTCAACGGAGTTTCCTAGGAAAATCTAAGCTTTGAACAGGCATGAAGTGGACGGAAGAAAGGAAGCAACAACATCAAGCATTCATACGACAGTATTGGGCGAACATTAAAGCTCGACGCAGAAACCAGTTGAAATAACGAGGTCCTTAGTTGGCCGAAACGCAAGTAGAAGAAGAAGATCTCGCTTACTAACTGCCAGGGGCTTGATGGTGCAGTGGTGCTTACCTCTCACCAAGGTGGATCGAGCTTGATTCCCGGTCAAAGCATTTGAGATTCTCTAAGTGAAATATCACGTCATGTAATTCAGATTCCACGTAAAATGGAGGTCCCGTGGCTCATATCACGAGATTAACAGCCACGTAAACTCTACAAGCTTCCTTTTAACTGCAAGCATGCCCAGAGATCTGGGGATGTGTTAGCGGGTAAATGATACAGTAAATGACTGGTCACAACTATTATTTGCAGCCATCATGTTCAATCCATTGCGTACAGTGAGAATGTAAACAGATGACATGCGCCACGGGCTTAGTTGTTGGCGAGAAGTGTTAACTCACTTACACCAGTCACAATCCAATTATTCGCACGATATACACAATATTTTTTGCTTCAAAAATACTATTATACCTTTTTACAATCCCAAGCATCCCTCACCCTCTCTGGCCCCACAGTTGTGTGGGTAGGTGTTTTATATTTTATTTCTTAGTTAAGGTGACGTTTTAGGTCCTAGTTGGGCCAGCATCCATTTCGTGGGTTACTGGCAACATGGAACTCCAATGTGAAGCTTCTTTCGTAACCCATGACGTTGCTTTTCATCTATGCACAAAATGGCTGAATCTTAGTAATTAGCCTACTTTTCACATTTTTCAAAAATGAGGAAAAAGTAGACATGAGATCGATCCGGGAAAATGTGTGTGTGTCTGTCTGTCCTTCTGTCTGTCTGTCTGTCTGTCTGTCTGTCCTTCTGTCTGTCTGGCTGTGTGTGTGTGTGTGTCCCCCTATCACCTCCTAAACGGCTGCAGCAATCGAAAACAAATTTAGATGAGTAAAGATATATACCGGAATATCTCACGTCCATATTTGAAAATGATGACAGTGCTACCAACTGCTGAATAAATGCACTAGAAATTTGAGCTCCAAGTTGGATATCTTCGAAGGTATGCATGGGAGCGATTCCAAAATTGGCACACATGTAGATAATACTATTTCAGTTTAATTTCCAGGAGGCCATACATGAAAGTGTTGCCAAAATAATTTTAAGCATTCTGAAAGGTCCAATTTTTAAATACATATAACTTCTACACTATCAATTGGATTTCAACCAAATTTTGTATGTAATGCGTGCACATAAGCAGATATGACTGAGAGTATTCGTAAGAGCCACCAGGGCTGCCAACTGTTAATAATAGCTCTCTTCATTTTTTAAATCCAAATACCAATATATCAGAAAGTATGCAAGCCGACAGCTTTTCAACTATGCACACGTATATTACCTGACATTTTAGATTAATTTGGAGTAACTTATATACGTCAGTTCTACCAACATGATTCTATGCCTGCTGATAGGTCCAATTTTAAAATACATGTAACTTCTATACTAACAAAT
Source organism: Meconema thalassinum (assembly GCA_946902985.2). Classification (NCBI taxonomy): domain Eukaryota; kingdom Metazoa; phylum Arthropoda; class Insecta; order Orthoptera; family Tettigoniidae; genus Meconema; species Meconema thalassinum. Next base: position 226,451,827 of record OX336391.1, read on the forward strand.
GGATTTCATCCAAAATTGGCACAACAAGATATCATAATATTTCAGATTAGGCTATTTCTGACCAGCACACGCATGACATTGTTGCCAACATGCTTTTACGCGTGCTGATAGATCCAGTGTCTAACTGCATGTAACATCCATTGGACTTCAAACAAATTATGTATTCTGTACCTTCAGAGATGGAACTAAGAATATATTCAGTCACCAGGGCTGCCAACTGTAGTGCTCTATTAGGCTACATTATACCAGGTATATTTCGAACTAATTAGACATTTCGATATTACCAACTTAATTTCGTCATTATTCTAGATAGGTTCATATACTTTATATTACTCATTGGCATGAAACTTAATTTTAAGAAAAGTAGGCTCTCTAGTTAGTCACGGAACTTCTTGTTAGATTCGTAATTGATTAAGCAGCAAATTAATAGCCAGGATATAAAATAGTACCTTAACATAAATTCAGTACGTTATTTCACATATAAGGGTGTCCCAAGCAATCACCGACAAGGCTTAGTATGATGTGTGGGAAGGCAAACTGATCGGTTTTCGAAAAGGAACCCATATCCAGAATCGTACGGCTTGAACGCTGCAGCGCATTGAATTGTGGAGGAGTGTGCGTTACACAGATCGTCAATATCATCAAGATGAGTAGCACATGGAGCTCCTTACAAATGGGGTGCGAACTGTGTACCTCCGACGTCATTGCAGGGCTTACGACGGCGGAGCTGAGCCGCACACACTTCACCCAATACGTGCGTTTGTCTTTGAGGGATGGCAATCGCTCCGTGGACTCGAGTAATAAGGTCCTCCGCTGACGTAATAGGAGTGGCATACACCATACATCAAACCTGAATCTAAGAGGTGAGAGGCTAGAATGCCAGCTACTGCACTACGACGCAGTGCCGTATAAGTTTTTTTTAGAACAATGTAACATACTCGTATATCACGTCAAAATGAACAAATACAAGACGTATATACTCTGGTCATTGACGGAAAGATGACCTTCAATGTTCCGCCCCTTTGAACTATAACAATCACCTCATGGTGACGTCACATGCGGAAAAGTTACGTGGCTATGTTTTCCATGAACTTGAAAACTTGTCGAGACTGGTGGAAATCGCTGGGAGCAAGATCAGGACTGTACGGTGGGTGATGAAACAGCTTCCTACAGAACTCCTGCGGAACAGTTGCTGTGCACCGAGCCTATTTTGTCGAGCTTTGCCATGGATACATCTTTTGTTGCACTGAACTAACTCCTGTCCTCCGGTCAGCATTTTCACACTGACGAAGAGCTGGTTCCATTCCAAGGCGGCTGACTTCTACGACACAGGAATACAAAAGTTGATCCAATGATATGGCAGGTGTCTCAATTCTGGTGGTGATTATGCCGGAAAATAGCTCAAACATTGCTGTATTTGGTGTCAATAAAGTTTCTCTTGAAATAGGAAAAGATACCTTAAGTCAATAAAATGTAATATTTGAGTACACTGTACCGGTTTCGGTCATATTATAACCTTCTTCAGCAGACATTATATGAAACGAATGAAGTTGCAAGATTACATATATTTTTTAAATACAAAGTAAGAGTTCAAAAATTATTTCCAAAACGATAACTACCGGTAGGAAAATGATTAAATATACTCTAAATATATAAAAATCATAACTGTTACAACGTTTTTTCAAGTTAATGATGAGAGAAAAAATTCTTCAACAGACAGCCCGTAGTGGAGGTAAGGAATTGATGTATTTGTTCATTGAAAAATGTTTACCCTATTTTTATTTATGAAAAATGAGGCTCTTGTCCGTGTGTGCTTGTGGGTGCGTGCGTATGTGTGTGTCTCCCTAATAAAATCTAAACGGCTAGAGCGATTTCAATTGAACCGACCCCAACCGTGCCCTTCAAATTTTATTACGTCCCACCAATCCAACATGGTGGCTGTGCGAAATATCTCACCGGCATTCTGTATCTCCGGAACTATTACCGATATCACCCTGAATTATTTTGCGGTGATAAAGCGCACTGCTAAAAGATCACATATGAGACTTTCGAAAACCTGTTAGCTACAAAAGGAACATGGCGGCCAAGTGAAGTTGAAATATTTAAATAGACTTTCCTCGCGATTTGAGCCTCCAAACGCAGTAAAACTTGGTACAGCAATTGTTTATACACATTGTAATGCACTGGCATCTTATTTAGTTCAATTGTTTACAGAACCTCAATATGGCGGCTGTGCGGAAATTTGAAATTACGTTTTTATTTCGTGTGTCCTAATATTGCCATCGATGTCAACGTTTGATCAATGAACCTACGCAATAATCGTCATCTAATATTGCATAACTCTATGGCCTACATATTTAAAAATCCAAATGGCGACCATCTGAAATATTTAGACGGTTCTCAATATCTATTAATCTATGACAGCAATCAAACTGAAATATTGTTTGTTGATAATAGCTATGGACTTAAGTTCACCTATGGTCCTTTCAATATCCTGTTGATCACAACTCGAAGATGGTGCCGACGCGAAATGTAAATGTAAATATTTAAATGGACGCTTCCTGCAAGTTAACCATGCGAGAGCAGTGAAACTTGGTACGGTAAATGCTTATACAAATTGTAATCCACTGGCATCTAAGTTATTTCAATTGTTTTCATAACCACAAGATGGTGGCTGTGCGAAATTTTAAAATCTTGCTTTTATTTCTTGTGTCCTTATTATGCGATTGAAGTTTAAATAATTTACCTACAAAATAATCTTCATGTAATAGTACATGACCATAAGGCCTACATATATAAAATACCAACATGGCGACCATCCGAAATATTTAGAAGGTTCTCAATATCTACGAATCTATTACAGCAATCAAACTGAAATTTTGTATGATGATAGAGGTAATTAACATAAGTCTACATGAACATAGGCTATATAGTTCTTCACGGAACTACTTGTTTGAGGTTGGGATGAATTGTGATCCTATGCTTAGGCCTACGTAAGAATAAAAGGGGTTAGTATTGTTATAATGATAATAGTTAATCCAAAAAACTAGAGTAGCTATAGCAGAATGTTTGATCATGGGATGACGTATTTATTGTAACTATGTTTCGTTTTATTAAAAAAAAACAGGGAAATTTAATGTATGGACGGGCCTCGTATTTCGTGTATGGATTTGCAATCCTTTGACATAGTTTTGTTAGGGTTCATTACGTGATACTGAACACTATTTTTTACTTGGAAGTCCTTGGAATTGTTATGGATAATATGAAATTTCACCTTCATTTGTGTTTGGGGCATACGCCCCCTGTAATCTAGAGGGGAGATATGAATCACCGCGTGACGCGGTACGGCGCGGCGTGTAACCTGGTGACCCCGTAGCCCAGACCCTCTTGGGGCATTGTGCGGCGTGCGGCGTGCGCGCAGGTCGATATGGAGCCTCTCCCACAGGGTCAGCGTGTGGTCCTCAGTACGTCACCTATTAACGGACTGGTCAGCTACGCTCGGGGAACAGGAGGTTTGGATACTTTCTACCGCCCCGTGTCTACAAATCATGGCTGACAAGCGGCTTCGGTGGCGTAGTTAGTAGCATCCTGAACTGAGTGGCCAAGATAGCGGGTTCAAACCCAACCGAAGTCATCGGATTTTTAAGAGCGTTAAAATCCTTCAGTATGCCTTCCTTCGGAGGGGAAGTAAAGCCGGCGGTCCCATGTCATAAATTTATGGCATGTAAAAGATCCTTCCACAGACAGAACTTGTGTGAAGCTAAATTTCTAGGTTAGATTTCATTGGAACGCTCTATCAAAACTCCTACGTTCAACACTAGGTATCAGTGACATCTGGTAGTGAAAGTTGGAACTACTTGAAATTGAACTGAACTTGTAGCTCACCCTATGGGTGTCCGCTTGAAGCACCTCTGGCGAGCTGAACTTGTCCTCGGACACTCCCGGCACTAATATTGGGGCAACAGTGACCATATACATGTATTTTTTGTTAGTGTTTATTCACATATTATTTATTATATACACTGGCGGAAATCAATATCCCAACACCATGAAATAAGGAATGTAGTGTACGGAAATGTCGGCAATAAATTTGGCGAGGTATCATATTTAATTGATTAAAAGGTACAATTAACAAATTCACAAAGAAATTTGATACAATGGTCCGGCTAGCTCAAAACAGTTGCCAGCGTTTCGAACAATTTTACATCCTGTTTCCTCCGGGAACAGATATTTCCAATATGGATTAGCAAGGTAAGCTAACATTATTTTTGAAAGGAAGTTTTGACTTCCGTAGGACATTGGCGCTACTCGTGGCAACAATTGTGCCTTGCAGCGGCCTTCACAGTATGTACTAGCCACGCGTCTTGGTGAGGTGTACCATAACCAACTGAAGAGCCCATTGATACACTGGGGGCGAAACGCTGGCAACTGTTTTGAGCTAGCCGGACCATTGTATCAAATTTATTTGTGAATTTGTTAATGTACATAGCTCAATCGGACAATTTTACATCCTGTTTCCTCCGGGAACAGATATTTCCAAAATAAAAGGTACAAGACAACAGGTTAATGTCCGCGAGAGAAAAGCCATCGGAAATGTGCCTTGCTGGTCTATGAATAACCGGTATAATCGCCATACTGTTGAATGCAGGCATGTAAACGTGCATACATTGTGCCGTACAGGTGCCGGATGTAAGCTTGTGGGATGGAGTTCCATGCCTGTTGCACTTGGTCGGTCAATACAGGGACTGTTAACGCCGGTTGTGGATGATACTGGAGTTATCGTCCAATGATGTCCAATCCGTGCTCGATTGGGGACAGATCGGGGGATCGAGCAGGCCAAAGTAGCATGTCGACACTCTGTAAAGCACGTTGGGTTACAATAGCGGCATGTGGGCGTGCGTTATCCTGTTGGAAAGCCCCCCCGGGAATGCTGTTCAGGTGAAATCACCAGACGGTTGTACACATCTGCAGTCAGGGTGCGTGGGATAACCACGAGAGTGCTATTGCTGTCATATGAAATGTTCCCCAGACCAGAACGTCCGGTGTACAGTAGGTCCTGTGTGTCGACGCAGCAGACAAGTGGAATGCAGGTGCTAACCTGGCCTCCCTCTAACCAACACACGGCCATCACTGGCATCAAGGCAGAACCGGCTTTCATCGGAAAACACAACGGACCTCCACTGCATCCTCCAATGAGCTCTCGCTTGACACCACTGAAGTTGCAGACGACGGTGGTTTGGGGGTAAGTGGTATGCACGCCGCAGGGCGTCTGGCTCGGAGCTCTCCTTCAAGAAACCGATTTCGAACAGTTCGTTGCGTCACTGTGGTTCCAACTGCCACTCGAATTGCTGCTGCACACGCCGTCCGATGCGCCAAAGCCATACGCCAAATATGGCGGTCCTCCCTCTGGGTGGTGCCACGGGGACGTCCGGTTTCAGTAGTTTCAGTAATAGGTAGAATGCCGGTGAAATATTTCGCACAGCCACCATCTTGAGGTTATGTAAACAATTGAATCAAGTTAGATGTAGGTGCATTACAATGTGCAGTAACATATACTGTACCAAGTTTTATTGCGTTTGGTTGGTTAAATCGCGAGAAAAGTCTATTTAAAAGTCGCAACTTCGCTTGGCCGCCATGTTGGTTTTGTAGTTACCAGGTTTTCAAAAGAAACCGGTGAACTTCTAGTAATTCCCTTTATCACAGTTTCGGAGATATTGAATGCTGGTGAAATATTTCGCACAGCCGCCATGTTGGATTGGTGATACGTAACAAAATTTGAAGGTCACATTCGGAGTCGCCCGGAATAGTGCTATTAAATTACCGGGTTTCATTGAAATCGCTCCAGCCGTTTAGAAGTTATTAGGGGGGACACACACCATCACACACGCACACACAGACAGACACACGGACAATAGGTGATCTTATAAGCCTATTTTTTATAAATGAAACTGGGCTATAAAAGATGGGGGGACCGGACCCAGCTCAGGAATCCCTCGGGGTCGTCAACTCCCGGACATACCAGCCGTGAGCCCTTGAGGGCATATTGAAAAGAAAAGAAGGCTGATCCCTAGAAAAATGAGGGATCACGAAAGATGAGAGAAGGGCGAATTAAGGCGGGGATGGAAGATACTCCCTAGGCCTCGGATACCCTAATACCGTCGAAGTCGGAAGAGAACAAGAGTTTGACCATGAGAGGTTGACAGGAAAGAAGACGGAGAGGAGCCCGACACAAGTAAGTGGAAGCAATGCCAGACTCAGCTGGGGTCCCGTGGTCGCCAACCCGCGTCCCACAAGTTGTGAGCCCCTGGGAAGGCAAGATTTAAGGATGAGCAGCCGCATGTTGTGTCACTACCAGTAACAAAGCTCGTTGAAACCCAAACCATACATGGGAAGACCTGCTACAGTATGGGACGGGAGGCAACTGAAAGGAATATTCGATGTGACGAACAGAAATGACACTTTTATACAGAGATACCTCCCCACACCATAACACTTGGACCACCAAAATGATCATATTCGAAAATGTTCCTGAGTGCTTACGTGTTCCCAGTCCGGCTCCTTGGCTAAATGGTTAGCGCGCTAGGCTTTGGCCCGACGTGTCCCGGGTTTGATTCCCGGTCGGGCCATCAGTGATTTTAATCTCCTGGGGTTAATTCCCGTGGCTCAGGGACTGGGTGTATGTGCCGTCTTCATCATCACGTCATCCTCATTATGACGCGTAGGTCGCCCACGGGCGTCAACTAGAAAGACCTGCACTCGGCCTCTCAGGAGGCCACACGATCATTCATTCACCTCTCGCCAGATGAGGGTACGTCTCGAATCACTACGCAGACTGAATTTGCTCTCATCTGGGAAGAGCATGCGACCCCACTCCTCGTTGGTCCAAACTTGATGCTCCTGGCACGATCGCAAACCTGCAATCTTGGGGTTAGTAGACCGACACGTTATCCACTCACCCACCGTGGCAAGCTACGAAATAGATGAAACCACATAACATATCAATGCCTCCGTGGAAATGACTGAAAGTGCAGTAACATGGTCGCCCATACGTCCATAGAAACCGGGCTTGATGCGTTGACACCCGCACATGAATAGCATGGACGTTACATGGTGGTTCACAAGAATACGTTCAGTCATATCTGGTTATGTACACATACAACATACGAAATTTGGTTGAATTCCAATTGATAGTGTAGAAGTTATACGCATTAAAATATTGGACCTATCACTAGGCTTATAATCATTTTGGCAACACTGCCATGTATGGCCTTCTGGAAATTAAACTGCAATATTATTATCTATGTGTGTGCCGATTTTGAAATAGCTTCCATTCATACCTTCCATGATATCCAACATGGAGCTCAAATTTCAATTGTGATTTTCAGCAGTTGGTAGCACTGACATCATTTTCAAATATGGCCTACCAAATTTTATTTCGAATGCTCCAGCCGTTTAGGAGTTGATAGGGGGGGGGGACACACACACACAGCCAGATAGACAGACAGACAGACACACATTTTCCCGGATCGATCTCATTTTTGCAAAATGTGAAAAGTAGGCTAAAAATACACAATGGGCTGTAAAATATGGTAATGTATATTGTGTTAATTTCTATTTGCATTTGATTGATAGATTCATTGAACATGTGGTTGATTGAATGTACGAGCGACTAAAGTAATGTATTTTTAGCCTATTTTCAATTTCAATTTTGAAAAAATAGGCTTATGAGATCACCTTTTGTCCGTGTGTGTGTGCGTGCGTGTGTGTGTGTGTGTGTCCCCTAATAAAATCTGAACGACTGGAGCGATTTCAATGAAACTCGGTAAGATCATAGCATTGACCTCGACCGTCCCCTTCAAATTTTATTCTGTCGCACCAATCCAACATGGTGGCTGTGCGAAATATTTCATCAGCATTCAGAATCTCCGAAACTATTACCGATATCACCCTGAAATTTTCTACGGTGATAAAGGACACTACTAGAAGTTCACCTAGGAGACGTTCAAAAACCTGGTAAATACAAAAACAACATGGCGGCCAAGCGAAGTTGAGACTTTTAAATAGTCTATTCTCGCGATTTAACAATCCAAACGTAATGAAACTTGGTACTGAAAATGTTTATATACATTGTAATGCACTGGCATCCAATTTCGTTCAATTGTTCACATAACCTCAAAATGGCGGCTGTGCAATATATTTCACTGGCATTCTATATCTCCGAAACCATTACAGATATCACCCTGAAATTTTGTACGATGATAAAGGGCACTGTTACACGTATATCTATGTACTTTTCAAAAACCTGTAAAGTACAAAAAGAACATGGCGGCCAAGCGAAGTTGAAACATTTTAATAGACTTTTCTCTTGATTTAACTATCTGAGCGCAGTGAAATGTGGTACAATAAATGATTATACATATTGTAATACAATGGCATCTAATTTAGTTAAATTGTTTACATAAACTCAAGATGGCGGCTGTGCGAAATTTTAATATTAAGTTTTTATTTCTTGTGTCGTAATCATGCGATCGAAGTGAAAGTTTGAATAATGAAGCTACACATTATTTTTCCTTTAATGGTACCCAACTCTATGGCCTATACATAAAACAATCCAAAATGGCGAGCATCCGAAATATTTCGGCGGTTCTCAATATCTACGAATCCTTTACAGCAATCAAACTGTTTTTTTTAATGTTCATAGAGGCTATGAACATAAGTTCACCTATAGGTCTTTCAGTAACCTGGTGAGCGCAAATCCAACTTGGTGGCGATGCGAAGTATAAATAGTCAATTAGACGTTTCTCGTGATTTAATCATCCGAATGCAGTGAAACTTTGCACGTTAAATGATTATACAAATATTAATCCATTGGCATCTAATTTATTTCTATTGTATTGATAACCACAAGATGGCAGCTGTGCGAAATTTTAAAATCTCGTTTTTACGTCTTGTGTCCTAATCAGTTGAAGTTTGAATACCACACGTACACAATAATCTTCATGTAATAGTACATAAATAAAAATCCAACCTGTCGATCATCTGAAATATTTAGGCGGTTCTCAATATCTACGAATCTATCACAACAATCAAACTGAAATTTTGTATGTTGATAGAGGCAGTTGACAGGAGTAGGATATATGAAAATAGGCTGTATAGTTCTTCACGGAACTACTTGTTGTTTGCTGTTATGCTTTTTTTCCCAGTTTCGGAACATTTTCTTCTTATCTTTTCTTTAACGTTTTTGCCTTTTTCCGTTTACTGTAGATTTGATTTTTCTGTAATAATTATTTTAATGTTTCCTGTACAAAGGGATTGTATGAATGAATGCTTGAGATAGGATGATTGAGCGCGTGTCTGTATGAATGTGGTTCTTGTGTAATAGTGTATTTATATTTTTGTTCGTGTTTGCTCTTTTCGTTTTGTTTTTTCTTGTAAATTTTATTGTTAATTATTATATGGTCGCTGTCTGACTATAAAGAATACATACATACACACCAGTGTAGAATCACTTCCCCCACCGTCTAACGTAGGGCCCCTCACATAAGATAGATTGCTGGGAGTAGTGTTCGTTATAGTGCGGAGGGAATAGCCTACGAAAACTAAGGACCCGTATCCACCGGACGTCACGTCCATATGTACACGAATGAAATTCTACCCTCTCTCGAGGGATAATCTAAATGTATTTGAGGATGAAATGCCATCTGGCCAACATGTATGTACAGTTTCACCGATTCGAGAGGTTCAGATCTGCGATGTTCTCTCGCCTGATACGAGTCCTGGGGGTAGGGCCATCCAGAATGTTCTATCTGGAGTGTAACAGCAAGAGAGAACCTAACCTCTAAAGTTTGCTCTGAAGCTCATATAAATCCATACTGCAGTACCTATGCACTTTAAGACCAGTGGTCTGATAGCTCCCTGCTCGCATGTTGGAGTCACGTTTGGTGCCGGTATGGTGTGTTGTGTCATTAGAACTACCATTTGGATCGCTAATGTTCACTGGCAAAGAGTCATTGACCTCTGTAGCGGATATATGCAACCAATGCAAAGGATCGCGTGGTTAAGCGTGATACCACTGCAGAGTGATCTGACGTTGCAAATTACTCCACTTGTGAGCTTCGTATAAAACGTGGTCACTCAAACATCTGATAAGACAACAGTATGGTTCTTGTACTTCTGTGTCATGCAACATAACGATTCTTCTCGTTCATTTATACAGCGCATTGTGATTTACTTTAGACATAACCATATTGGTTTATGAGTGTCTTCATATTGACTTACGAAGCTAATTACGAGGGTTGTCCGTAAAATAAGGTTCCCAAGGAGCTCCAGTAACGAGGAACACTCTTAAGCAGGATACGGTGACACTAGCGTGTAGTTTGGATCCCTCTCTCCCAGTACCCGCAATGGAGAGCATAGTCTTGGGTTGTCAGCCGTGAGAGATGGAGTTACCCCTCGCTTCTCCCGCCAGGTGCGAATTACGCGCTGTGATTCGTTTTGTGTGCGCAAAAAACACTGCGCAGGTGTACAATCAATCCCACCTGTGCAAATTCATGCCTACCAGTACAACAATCTATGAGGAGCGCTCCTGTGAGACGTTGAAGAAACTGTGCCGCGCGATTCAAAACAAGAGGAGAGGCATGCTCACGAAAGGAGTGCGTTTTCATCAGGACAACGCTCGTCCACACATCACCCGTGTCACAACCGATCTCATAAAAAAATTGTATTGGCGACTCTCACACACCCACCCTACAGTCCACACATAATCGTAGCCCCAAGTGACTACCGTGTCTTCCCTGAATTGAAGAAACACCTCGGTGGGACGCATTTCAGAACTGGAGAGGAGCTTAAAGAAGAGGTTTTAAGCTACCTTCGCGGTGCGATGGGAGAGTTCTACCATGCAGGCATAAAGAAGATGGTACAGCGCGTCGCAAAAATGCATTGATCGCAAGGGCGATTATTTCAGAAAATAGGGGACAGTTTAACCTTTCCAAACATGCATTATTCAATGCCAATATACATGTGTTTCATTGAGAAAAATCATTGGGAACTTTATTTTACGGATATCATTGATATTTAAATAACAATTGGTTCCACCTAATCAATACATATAAATGTTGAGAGACAACAAAAATATACCTTCAGTCAATAAAATTATTATTATTTTAAATAACTGTATTCGGTCACATTATGACCGTCATTAAAAATGTTTAATGACAACGATGTCACAAACCTTCTCAATGAATTTACAACAACAACAACAATAATGTATAATGAATACTTTTAAAAAGAAACGAGCATGAAGTTGCAAGTTCATGAAATTATATGAAAGAGGTGGAACAACAATTTTCATAGTGTCGTTGAGCAAGTAAAAAATAAATTTATAAAATAGATGAGATTCAACAATATTTCCAAAATGTGTTCAATCTGCAATATTTGAAAATGATAAATCAGATCAGTTACACATTTTGATTAATTAATATGAAAAGCATGTCTCCAATATAAGCTCGATGTAGGAATGCCATTGTTGTGCAACCAATGCGTATAGGCCTATATGGTGTTAGTTTAACATTTGAAGGTTGAAATAACGTATATTTCATTGTTTAAATGCTCTTGAGATGGAATTATCACTTTGTATATTCACGTTGCTGGAGAATTGCTGATTAAAAATTACGGTATTAGTGATTAATATTTGATCATGGAAGATGCGTAAAGGTGTTATTTGTTAAATATTATTTATTCGAAATAGTACATTATGCAACGAGCCTATAATGGCTATAATTAAGACACGAGTATTTTTTATAAAACGAGCGTATGCGAGTTTTATAATTTCCATACGAGTGTCTTAATTACCATTATAGGCGAGTTGCATACGACTGTTTATGTTCGACGATAATTTTAACTTTATTATATGTTTTAACATAAATATTCATAAATATCTGTTGAGAGTCAGCTACTGGAATTTTGTGATCGCAGAGCGAGCGTTGGGTGTTATATCTTTGTCTTTCAAGAGCTTAGAACGACCGACGCATGCGCTCTGTGGGCTTGCAATGCCATATGCAGCCATATGTTTACATCAGCCGTCCCTCAGTAATATTGTCACCGCAGTCATTTGAAGACAATGCGCTGTGTAGAAATTAGTGTTGGTGATTTTAAGGTACAGGGCTATTTCTTGTCTCATATTCGCCAGTTTATTTACGCGAACATATGGACGGTGGGTATTCCATGTCGGTAATTTATTATAGTTCGATGTTGTGTTTATGTCCGACATGTTGGATTTTGAGCGCATGCGCGAAGTTATCGTTACGTAATTGGTCAATGAACGAGCTCTGATTGGCTGGAGAAACTGTATCATAATGGAAAACAGTGTTATAATGACCATCATTATGATACAGTTATCTGACACATAATAGTGAGGGTCGAACATAAATACATGAAAAAGACCATGTCCGCCCACAATCCTTATTGACTAAGTTTAATAAAATAGGAAAATTATACCTTAAGTGAATAAATTGTATTTCTTGAGTGGAGTGTACCGGTTTCGGTTACATTAAAACCTTCTTCAGCAACCAATAGCACATGATGCAAATGAAGTTGCAAGATTGACACAAAAAGCCTGATTTCAAAATTATTTCCAAAACACTGACTATCTAAAATGATTAAAAAATACTCGAAAGACTAAAATCAGAACTGTTACTAGATTAACGACGAAAGATAAATCTCTTGAAAAGACAGCTCGAAGTGGAAATGCCAATGATGTGGATCTGGTGTAATGGTTCACTGAAAATTATTTATTACTATAACATTATTCCAATCATATGTTTACGGCCACCTTTCAAGGCCCTTCTTCTTCATTATTTAAACAATTTAAGATTGTTGTTGTTGTAGTTGATTTTTAAGGGATTTGCTACATCGTGTTCATCTAGCTTCGTGTACTTGGGTGTGTGTGGAATTTGTCTGTTAACTGGTGTCACTGTGATAGCTGTTTTGATGTGTGTACTTGTAATTGAGGTAGGATTTGGGAAGGAAGCAGCCGTGGCCGTCAGTTAGGTAACATACCAGCATTTGTCTGATGTAGAAGTAGGTAACCAGGGAATACCACTTCCAAGAGGGCAGACCTGGGAATCGAACCCGAACTGCAAGGCGACAGCCAAGAATGTTATTCGCTACGGTACGAAGTGGTCACTGCAAAGTGGGGTATTAGGGATGAGAAGTAGAGAAAGATAAGCAAGCCGTAAAAGTAAAATATGAGCAGAACAAACAGAGTAATGAAAACAAATAATGAAATGTCACGCGATCCGGAAAGTCACAGAATGGACATACATTGTAAATGCGACCTTCAATGTACTGCACGAACAGCACGGGATTCCTGTTCTGCTCTGAGGCTAAGTTGATAGCGTGCTAGACTTTGAACTGAAAGATCTCGGGTTTGATTCGCTGTCGGATTGTATTTTATTTTTGCTTCGTATAGCTATTCCTCTCGCTCGGGTACTAAGTCTCTCTGACGTCTTCATCATAAGATCAGGAGGCAGACACCCACCCTTACAGTGGTCCACAGAGGGAAAAAGAGACCGGCAGATACACTCTATCTCACTGACTCTCTCTCCATAAAATCCATCAATCACTCAATGGCTGTCTCTCTCTGTAAGCTAAGTTACGTTTCTCTTATAGGGGTTTCCTTTGGCTTCAATCGTACGTAGTTAGTTCGTTATTGTTATTTTAAGGGGTCATATGCCCCTACAATCGTACATAATAAGCAGATATTCAAATAACTCGTATGGAAATTATAAAAAACTCGCTTCGCTCGTCTTATAAACATACTAGTGTCTTAATTATCATTATAGGCGAGTTACATTCAACTGTTTATGTTCAACGATAGTTATAACTTTATGTAATGTTCGAACATAAATATTCATACACATCTGTCTATATTCCGATAGTTGCGTTTACTGAACAGAGCGCATGCACTGGGTTCCCAGTTACGGATGAAAGACCTTGACAATGTCATATGTTTCCGAAGCTTTGAAACATTGTTTATTGTACAATAGGGATATCCTGAACTAGCACCAATAGATAGCGCACAGGTACTATGTAGAATCATTTTGTTCTGTATTTCAAATAACTTTCGCAAATAACAAACAACAGGCTGTTACTAACGCTTTAGAATGAAAATTTATCGTATTATCAACTTGTAAACCTTCAAATTCGATGCGTATATAATGCCAACGGAAGGCAAATCAATTGAGTCCCACCTAGAACAGTCAAGACATCTAGCGGAAATGTCTCGCATAAGACAACCCTATTGGTGAAGTGAATTTGCGGGAATGTGCCGTGTGGTTGTGGAATATTGGAAGTAGAAGGTGGGTTGTTGTTAATATGTGTGTTTTGTTTTTCTACTGAGTTTTATTTTCTGTTGGAGACTTAAATTTTACTTTGGATTGATTCTTCGATGTATCCTTCGGCCACAGTAGTGGATTTTAAGCCTCCATGACGTTTAAGTGTCGTTATATCACCACCAGCATTCACTAAAATTGTCGCCGAACTGCTACGAAAGCAATGACCTGTGTAAAAATTGGAGTTGGGGAGTTTAAGGTACAGTGCTATTTCCTTTCCCATATTCCTCAGTGTGTTTATGAAACATGTTGGACGGTGCGCTTTTCATGTCGATAATAAGGATGGAGTGTTGCAAACTTCTGGACGTAGATTAATAAATTTCTTGCATATTTTATAGTATTTTCCTGTTACCATAAAGGGTCGAGCTGATTTTGTCTTTGCGTTTGGTATTGTACCTACAATGGTTGATCGGATATCCCTTTCATTCTGAACTTTCAAATCATGTAGTACATGTCCGAACTACAATGAGCCTCATTAAGATGCAGTTTTCTGACATAATTAGGGTATTTATATTTTGGCATGGTCGAACACATATTATATTTTTTTACGTAGTTGTAAGATCTTTGCAAGCACATAATGAGATTTAATAGTTAGTATAATTTACAAAAATGCTTGCCACGGTGGGTGAGTGGTTGTCGTGTCGGACTACCAATCCCAAGCTTGCAGGTTCGTTCCTGGCCATGGTAAGTGATTTTTGAAAGGTGACAAAAATGACGGCACGCATGCCATATGTTGTTGGCATGTTAAAGAACCCATTTGAATTAAGTAGGCCGAGTCCATAATGGCAAAATTAATCTCGGGATTCCCGCCAACATGAAAGTTACTCCTTTCTCTACTAGAGAGCGCTTACCTCCTTGACTTTCATAGTGCTCCAAGAGACAACAAAATTTGACATGCAAGCTGCCCTCTGCGCGTCAAACAACAAAGCTTTCACCCGTCACCCGATGCCAGACGATATTATTTTATTATTATTATTATTATTATATAAAAATAATATTTATTTGCATTAATTCAAATGCTATGAGATGAACAACATTACTATCAAAATCCACGGGAACTCCCTTCTACGTGGAATCCATTTTCAAATTCCTCCGGGAATCTCACCTGGGCCACCAAGGTGAGAAATAAGCAGTTAGACCAGGCTATCGTCACGCTCCGAAACGCCAGAAACATATACCAGTAGGTGTCTCTCACATTTCTGTATGGATTAATAGTGTGTGCTCCTTCTGAATTTGCAAAAAATAGCATTCAGCTTTTGGGCGGAATAAAACAAAAAAAAAAGGTACTCTAGAGAATCCATCTTCAGGATGAACTCTGAATACTGAGGTGGACTTCATGAAACCTTTAAAAGTCCACTTATCCTACGTGAGTTAAAGCTTGGCTCTCTAGCTCAGGGCCATCCAGACAACGCTCCGCTTTGGTCGAAAGTAGTTTCAGAAGTGGTGGGAGGAGCTTGGCTGGCTGAGCGCGCTGAAGTGTGCAACCGATCCATCAGTTGCTAGTCTAGTCCAATGCGCTTTGTTGACAGCGTGTAAGTAAATCAGTTTCGCAGTGGTCATGACTGAACAGCATACAAAAAAGAGTGGTGAAGCAGCAGTCTTTAAAGCAGAATGGGAAATTCCATTTTTCTGTACAGCTTATAAAGGGCATGCCAAATACTTAGTGTGCAACAGAGATGTAATGTGTTAAAAAGACCACAATATTTTGTTGAATTTTCCTCTCTAATATGTTCACATTTCAGTGTGGAATATATCACAATATTCTTTACTTAACACTTGTGTTCGTTTCCTGCACATTCCATACATCGGAGTACCATTCGATTTGTATATGCGGTATATTTGTTATGGCAAAACAGCCCTATTAATATGTCAACAATCCCACAAGAGCCGTTGGTCGCACGACTGTACGTACGTATGTACAGTAGTCAGCGTGGTCCGAACATCGTCCGTCTCCTCGCTACCACAGTGTAGTGGCGGTAGGGGAGGGAGCGCTAGTTTGACTGCCCAGTGCTCCCCGAGTGCGGCGGCGCTCCCGGAGCCCAATGACTGGATGGCCCTGCTCTAGCTCAACCGTCTGATGGCTGGCTCAGAGCTGCTAACTTGTGAGCTGCCTTGATGCTCACTGTGAGAGAGCCAGCTATATTATGCTTAGGAAGTACGTCGAGATTTCCTAATGACACTAACCAGAGCAAACCAGTTCACCTTGCGAGATCGGACATGCAGTTGGTGGGGACAGTTCGGAGCTGAACACTGGGTCATCAGCCGGCTTCGGTGGAGTAGCTGGTAGCATGCTGAGCTTCTATGCCCAAGATCGTGGGTTCAAACCCGGTTGAAGTCATCGGATTTTAAGAGTGTTAAAATCCCTCAGTATTCCTTCCTTCGGAGGGGAAGTAAAGCCGGCGGGCCCATGTCATAGATCTATGGCATGTACATGAACCTTCCATTAACTACAATTGTGTGAAGATAAACTTGTAGGTTTGATTTGATTAACGCTCAATTAAAAATACAAAGTTCGATGCCAGGTGCCGGTTGCGGTGGCATCTAACAGCCAAGTTTGCAGCAAGGTGTCGTTGACGGTAGCATTCGGAACTATTTGAAATTGATTGTCTGTAGTCCTTACCTAAATCACAGATAACACACACTAATACAGTCATCACAATTAACACCAGTTATCAGACAGATTCTACACACACCCAAAGTACTGGGCTATTTGACCGGATTGTCGCAGCCCCTAAACTGAGGAACCAACCAAGCGTGCACGTACATCATAACAAGTCGGAGGCGATACTTATAATAGACCAATCAAAATGATTCTATGTTTTAGTTCTCAAACATCATAACTGTTTTCGTATAAAAGATATCATCAGGTTCTGAATGGCCTGTGTGTTAGCCGACCATAGAGAGTATACCCATGCAAAATTTCAACTCAATCGGTTAAATATTTTTTTAAAGACTTTGCACGTAACTTGTGTGAGTTATCCTTCTATTCATCTGTAACATGGCTATTGTTAGCAATAGTAAGTACCTTTTAATTTGCACTTTTTATTTGATCCAACATCGTTCGTTTTATTTTTGTTCCAGTGAGTTCTGCGTAGTGCTGTCCTGGTCCAATGTGGTCGTACTAGAAAACAGGCGTTCTCAACATTCTTGATACTGTAAGCATCACCCTCATGCCATACAAAGTACCCGAGCACCATTAAAACGAATATAATAATAATAATAATAATAATAATAATAATAATTTTCTTGTCGTGTGGTGTCCTGAGAGGCCGAGTGCAGGTCTTTCTAGTCGACGCCCGTGGGCGACCTGTGCGCCGGTATTAGGGATGGAATGGATGAAGATGAATAAAATTGGGCAAGGATGTGGGAGGAAGCGGCCGTGTCCTGTCAGAAGGTACCACGGAAACCACGGAAATCCATTTCATGAATGGCCGACGGTGGGGATTGAACCCACACGTATACCGAGTCAGCAGAGAGCTTGCCCCATGACCTAACTAGTGAGCGTAGCCACCGCTGTCGGTATAATAATAATATTAATAATGCAACAAACATGCCCGTTGCTGATATCTCTCCTTCTCATAAGTTCTAAGATAGCTAGGGATTCACCGCTCTCCAGGAATGCTGAATCTGCTTGCATGGAGATACGATAGGCTGCATTTACGTGTGGTCGTTCGAGTCGAACCAGCACCTTATATGTTACTCGTAAAACAGGGATTTCCAATTATGTTACTGTAGATTAAAAATACTATTTCACAAATTGATAATATTTCTGACTCCGTAAACTTGTAATGAAAACACTATTATTCCGGTTCGTGAATTGAAGAATGGTTCTCAGGGGAGTTTGTGCTCACGAGCACTATTTGGCTTGTATGACGAGAGCACGAAATTGAATTTAAAGAGCACCGTCATGGGCGCCCACATGATTTTTTTTTCCAGGGGGAGGGAGTAATATTTTAAATTTCATTACCTACCTGTAACTAAGTCTCCCCCCTCCCAGTTTTCGTTTCATTTATTACTTGCTTCGTGATATTCATTATTTGGCTGCTCTGAATCCGTTGGGTACATTATCTTTATGGCACAATTGGCTGAAAAGATTTTTTTAGTTCCGAGTATTTGTCCACATGAGTTCGCGTTTCTTCGTAAATAATCGTCATAATGTTCATTTCTTAAAAACAGGCAAAGAGTAGTTATATCACCCTTTATTGACAAAAATAGAAATCAAGCAGTCCATTAAAATTGTAATGTTAATCCAGTTCACCGATTTTCTGAATAACTGGAGATATTTTCAAATAATCGCTAATTACTGAGTTAAATAAAACGTGGATTTATCCCCACATCTAAATCAGTTAACTATCAGTAACATCAATTTATGAAATAAACTGGTGTGACATTGAACATCCCAGAGGGGGGCCAGGACCCCTCTTTGCACCCCCCCCCCCCTTTCCTCTGCGGGTGCCCATGAGCACCGCGGTACTCACGAGCACCAGGTTGAGTATGCCTGTACTACTGTAGGTGTTTGAAGTTGTCTGTTCATCTTCTCCTTGGTTAGCCACGGTTTGTCTCTCCTATATAGGGGACCTGCACAGTTGTTCTCTGTACTGTTTAGTCTCGCGACATGCACTGCCCAGTTCCACTTTACTCGTGTTATGCCCATTAATTCCCTTTATATTTTACTTCTATGGTTCTTTTTGCTTTTCTTGTAAGTACCTATTATTACAGGGATAGATCAATACTAGTATGATGCATGTTTCCATTAGGTTTACTGAATAAAGGTATGTTTTGCTATTACGTATTAAACTTTTTTCATTGTAGATGTATGTATATTATCGTTCATTATTCTACGTCCTGGCTAGTGAATTAAGGTCCACTTGATCTGTAATGGAGTTTCCAGTTTGTAGCTCCCAAATAGAACACACACTCACGCACACTCAAATATCATAAATTAAGTATGCGAGACTGTAAATCATGGCGCCAGTTCATACAGTGTAGGGCTTCACAACAGTCTCATAGAAAACCAACGAGGCCATTTCTTCAGTGTTAACTTTTCATTTACGATGAATAAAATGCTCTTCAGTCGGTCATAACGCAGAAGGAAGCCCAGTCTCTTGGGCGGTTAATGTGAATATGTTCTACACAAGTACCTGAAATAATGTACACTTGCCTGCATAACATCATTAATTAAATAATACATGATTGTACGTAGTAAATTGTACAATTTTTAAGTGTATAATAATGCTCTGAGGTTTACGTTCCTTCATACCTGTTGATTTCAAAGAGACTGGGGATCCAGTATTTTTGACTTGAAGGGGTCTTGAACGTGCAGAATTCAACGCTCCCTAACATATCAACTGAATAACAACCGCCAACTAAGGTCAGGGAAAATGGAAGACACCCTTGGTATCTGATCCCTTAATGCCGTTGGATCGGAAGAGATTAAGGGGAGGTACTTTTCAAGTTTCACAGTTTTCATTATAACATCACCAAATGTCAACCACTTGCATAGGCATCTTTTGTTCTAATTTATAATTGAGTAGCTTCATTAGTAATTGAGTAAGGTTTAATTAACATTTTTATATTAAAAAAGTGGTGAACAGAGTCTTTACATTTGACTGTTTAGAACAGAATGAATAATTTTGTCGTTGATATTGTTGTTAATTATACATTAGGTGTTTGTGACATCATGATCATGTTGCCCTGTGTACTTGGGTGTTTTATAATTTGTATGATAACCCATGTTATTCCGGTATCTGCAGTAGATTGTGTATTTTTAATTGAGTCGTGGATTGGCTTTAGGTCAGTAACCATCCCTGCATTATACCTGGAGTACAGTGGGAATCCACGGAAAATCATTTATATAATGACTGAGGTGGGATTAGCTCTTCTGAGCTATGTCTCACGAGGCTATGTAGGCCTACTACTTTCCAACCCCCAGACTGGAATATTTATATTTAAATTTCTTGTCAGAACCTGGAAACGTACCTGGACCTCAGGGGTTAAATTCAAGAATGCTTGCCATTACACCATGAGGCAGTCATAAGGAATACACCAATAAAGCAATCGAGAGCCCCCGAAAAAAGGATAGAATCGTCAAAACTAATTTTGCGTTGTGACAACCAATATCTTGTTTATTTATTCCATTGACTAGATAAGAAATACAGTACCACAGACACGAACTCACACCTACTTTGTGTCGCATAGATGCCACTAAGACGGAGGAGGATAAACCCACGAATTACTTTCATTAATTACCCAGTGAAGTTTCGCGTCTCTGTGTGAATGGTGAGAGCGTCGTAAGGACAGAGAGAGGGAATGTTAGATAGAAAGAGAGGAAAGCAGAATATTTTTCTTGTAAATACATTATAGGGGCCTGGGACATCTTGGTCATCAGCATCGTATTCTTGAGTGTTTGTTATAATTATACGAAAAACTGTGTTTCTATGTATGGTTGGTTGGTTGGTTCCTTGGTTTAGGGGCTACGACAACGCGGTCATGTAGCCCCGTGTACTTTGGGTGTGTGTAGAATCTGTCCGATAACCGGTGTTAATTGTGATGACTGTATTAGTGTGTGTTATCTGTTTTCAATTCAAGTGAGGACTGCAGACATTTAATTTCAAGTAGTTGCTACTTTCGCCGCCAAACGCCACCGTCAACGACTAATAGTTCAGAACTTAGCTACCAGACGCCACCACTGTCGGCTCTTGGCAACGAACGTAGGGAACCTAAGAGCGTTGTTTACATTCTTAACCTATACAATTTAGCTTCACACAGGTGTAATTAGTGGAAGGTTCTTTAACATACCTTAAATCTATGACATGGGACCACCGGCTTTACTTCCCCTCCGAAGGAAGGCATACTGAGGGATTTTTAACGCTCTTAAAAAATCCGACGACTTCGGCCGGGTTTGAACCCGTGACCTTGGGCATAGAAGCTCAGCATGCTACCAACTACGCCACCGAAGCCGCCTGTTTCTATGTTTGTATGTTTAACTGTACAGGTTACATAGCGACCGAGCCCGCAAAATTCGGACGATATATAGTAGTCTACATATTAATCAGTAATCTCTCATTTCAATGAGTTGTGTATTTCATCTTCATTTACGTCACCTCATGTGTTTATATCGTTGTTGTTGTTGATTTATCTAGGGGCTTTGCGACATCATGGCCAAGTAGCCCAGTGTATTTAGTTGTGTGTGGAATTTGACTGATAACCCGTCTGATGTCTTTATTAGTGCGTGTATTTATAATACAAGTGAGGATTGAGAAGGAGACGGCCGTGGCCCTTAGCAACCATCCCTGCATTTGCCTGCAATAGAAGTGTGAAATCAGGGGAAACCACTTTTAAAATGGCTGAGGTGAGAATCAAACCCACCTCATCTCAGTTTTGCCTCACGAGGCTGAGTGTACCCCGTTCCAGTCCTCACACCAGAATGCCATTTCTTGGCAGAGCCGGGGATCGAATCTGGACCTCAGGAGTGACAGCCAAACATGCTAACCGCTACACCACGAGGCGTTTGTTTTTATATCATCCATCTAGTATTAGCGGCTTCGGTTGCGTAGTCGGTAACATGCTGAGCTACTATGCCCAAGACCGTGGGTTCAAACCCGGTCGAAGTCGTCGGATTTTTAAGAGCGTTAAAAATCCTTCAGTATGCCTTCCTTCGGAGAGTAAGTAAAGCCGGCGATCCCATGTCATAGATTTAGGGCATGTAAAAGAACCTTCCACTTATTTAACTTGCGTTAAACTAAATTGTAGATTAGATTTCGTTGAAACGCTCTATCAAAGTTCGAATGTTTACCACTAGGTGTCAGTGACATCTGGTGGTGAAAGTTGGAACTAATTGAAATAAACGGAACTTGTAGCTCACCCCATGGGTGTCCGCATTGAAGCAGCTACAGCCTCTGGCGAGCCGAATATGTGCTCGGACACTCCCGGCACTAAAAGCCATACGCTAAATAAATAATAATCTAGTATTAAGTCACGTTAGTTGTATTTCCTGCAATGAATTGGCGTCAGGATATTCAGCGTAATAATTGCATATATAGCATGGTGGCTGGTAAAGCAGAAGGACTGTGTTGATTGCTTAAGAGTGTCGAAGCCGGCAGATCCAATTTTCACTAGGAAATTACGTGTCTATTTCTGAGGGGAGCCACGACCAAGGCTGTGTCGTTGTCCTGGAAGAAATGAAAGTTCAAATCAAATATTTAAAGACGGCATCATGCACTTTAAATGTGATTCGCTGGAGCTCTTGGGAAAAGGGATACACAACGTGGGGGCCAAGATGATTTTTACGTGGGAGCTGTGACAGCTCGTGGCTATTATTGCATTATTATTTTGGTTCTAGTAGGCAAAGGCTATGCCCATCATATCCACGATGATAATTATTGATGACAACGTACGGTACGTGGAAACTACAGTAGGTCAGTAAGTTAAGTACTGTAACCAGTCTGCAAGCTATTGTTCCTTTATTTAACCGGTTATCTTCTAAGGCAAGTTGCTATTGTTCTGTCAGTCCAATCAATTAGGAAGTCGCTGGCTGGGCTTGTATTATTCAAGCAACAGGCATCATGTTAAATGAGATAAGCTGAAATATTACAACTCAATAGCTAAGGACAAGATGGATTCTTCAGAAAAAAAAACACCCCATAATCTTTTAGAGACAAGAATGGTACATCACGACTCCAGGGAGACTGCAATCGTCAACAAAGTTAAGTTCAAGTTCAGTATCTACCAGCTCACCACCAGTGTTATTTCACAATGTAAAAGTCATCTTTTAGTGATAAGATAATTAGAAAGATTGTGAGAAAATGATTCCTTGCTCATGTGGTCAAAATTAGAGTAGGCTATGATTTTAAGGATTAGGCCATATGTTTTATTTAATAGGGAATTCACCAACACGTATCTGGGAGTATCTGATTATTTCTGGTGTGTCCTTTTCCCGATAATTTATTAAGAACGGAGTGCTTATATTTCAATTGGCAGCCCAAAGTGGGCAAACAGGAAATCAGTCGTGTAAAATAGGCAACAAAATAGGCATGAAAAAATTTCTTGTAATTTAATAACATATTTAATTACGGTACTATAAAAAGAATTAACAATAAGCAACTTATAATTTAATAACATACTTATCTTATCTATAAAAGTGAAAGTCTGTATGTATGTATGTATGTATGTGTGTATGTATGTATGTGGATGGGTGGGTGGGTGGATTTGTTCCGTATACAAATCTACACCGTTCCACCAATCTCAACCAAATTTTGCATACACATAGTTTAGGACCCAATAGGAACGGCTGGCTACATACATTTTCGATAGACTTTCTCATTCTTCTGATTTCGGTCTTTTTGCACTCAAGCAAAGGCTAATAAAAGCAGAAAATAAACTGATGAAGTAATAGCAAGGCCGGCCATCTCCATAGCAACAGTAGTTCGAGACGGGACCACCAAGTTTCCATCTATCTTGGTTATTTATTTATTTATTTATTTATTTATTTATTTATTTATTTATTTATTTATTTATTTATTTATTTATAGTATGGCTTTTAGTGCCGGGAGTGTCCGAGGACATGTTCGGCTCGCCTGAGTCTGTATCTTGGTAAGAGGCCATAATAAACTTTATTGCGCACAATGTGCATATAGGATCACAATACAGAACAAGATGTTCAGTAAAGAACATATAGCCTACTTTCTCCTAAATGCATGGGTATTGTTATAACTCTTTGTCCTTTTCAAGGAGTATAATTGAATGTTGGTTGTAGTAGCTTGTTGAAATACAACGTGCTATAGGGATATTAAACATGAATATGAGGTGACCTTTGCTAGTGCTACCTCTGTAAAAAAAATCATTCAATTCGGTTTCACCGTGTTTGAATTGATCTGGGGAATGGATTTGCACACATACTGTGCCCTTTTAGCAAGAAATATGCCAATCACAGTATACCAGCGTAGCTCAATTCGGAATTTTCGGGGCAGCGATAAGTTCCCCCACTCTGTGACTCACATATTTTGGATTAAATAGAGGATACACTTGCAAAAATAACAACAAAATCAACTCCTATTTTAACACATTTAATTAATAAAATTAATGGCGCTACAAACACTTTAACAATTTAATTACTGACCCATAATCATCTACTTGTTCCAAATGAACAAGGAATCACAAATATAATAAAACAAATATTGTATTTAAAACATGTGGTTTCCACATAAACCAACAATTCCTACTTAGTCTTACTTCCATAAAGCATTAACAGTAAGTTTTATATAACTCCGAGCTCTTTTGGCTCCATGCTTTATATAATAATGGTGTCCTTCTTGTACACCTCAAACACTATCCTTTATATCTTCTTAATTCTCAAAAACAAATTTATAATTACATTTAAAATTTATGTTAATTATCTAACTCAATATTTTGGGCATGTCCACACATTCAGTTGTTATCATCTCTCTTTATTTTCACAAATATATTAAGGTAATCAGGAAATCAACTGTGTACTCCAGAGCGTGAAGATACTTGACATAGTCAAAAAACTATAGTTACTCCCGAAACTTAGTTGCCTTCAATTAACTCGTGGAATCCTACGTCCATACATTATTACAATAGGGATTGTTATTTATCTCTTATATTTTATAAGACCATTATCATATAAGAAACTACGATCTGAACAGGCAAACGAAAATATCAATCTACAAGGACCTCGGTTCAACGCCCGGGTCGTTAACAACTTTAAACACTCCTGGTGTATTCATTTCTCTTTACAACATCTTACGAGACGGTTTCTGGCCCCGCTCGTTCTAAGAGAGCTAGACCCTTCTACTCGGGCGCGATTTATGACACGGAGGGTGACGGCGACTCCCTGTCTAAACCACGTTAGTAGCTTATTTCCAAGGCTTTCAAAACAAACCTTCACATTATATTCAGTCCTGGGGAGAGACCGGGCTTTTACTGTACCGTACTCATTCAAACAACTATTCTTTGGTTCATAGACCACTTTCGTAACCTTGGCATTTATTAATTATGAGAGGGTCCTCATTGATTGGGAAGATTAATACACATTCGACGACGAAGAATTAAGGGGCTTTTATCATAAGAAGATTCTGCGTTCGAATCTTTTCACATGCCTCGGGAACCATTCCCTTACAGAGGACTTATACAAACTGCGATTTAGAGTCGGCCGTGGCCCATATGACATACGCTCAATAATACCATATATTAGCTCCCTTTTTTTTATACATACACAATGCCTCGTGATACTATGTCACAAATAGAGGACTTATACAATTATCAATTCACTGCAATCAACTACCCTCCATAAGTAATTTACCAAGTATTTTAACCTCTACGCGTTCCTAGCGTGACATTTTAATATTATTGGCGCTCTTTCGCGCTATACATTATTTTAAGCCGAAATGTCTTCCCAAGAACTGATAAATCTCATTAGTAACAATTCATATTATTTTAATTCTCATATTAATCTTTTCCGTTGCCGATAAATCGCTCCCTTTTAAAATATTCCATTGAACATTATATCTTACACATACATTAAGGCTTTAACGCTCTTATGTTCACATCAATTTATTTGATCTTTATTTAATATTTCCCTATTTAATTATTATTATTACCTTTATTCTTTACACAAGCTCAAAAGCTATTTCTTTCATATCTCAACTTTACTTTATTTGAATATCTTTCATGATAATTACTGATATTTCGCTTGCTCTTATGACATTTGTTACATACATTAACATTTTATTCACTTATTTCCTCTATGGGATTTATTCTTTACATAATTATTATAACTTCTCAAATTCCTATTATTGTTCAGACCGCGTTCTTGTTTATTCAGTATATTTATTAAAACACATCCCTTTTACTCAAAAACTCCGGTGGATTTGTACACAGTCAATTCCTGACACCAAAATAGAATGAAATTCAGTACTCACATGTTTTAAGATCGTCCCATGATCTTTATTCTTGTGCGGTGCTTCATTTTGGGCCCACTTTGAACTTTTTACTCCATATTAAAGGAATTCATCTTATGTATAAACACTACTTGACATATATTTAAGACACTTAACATTGACGACATTTTTATACACTGATGTGTCCCTTTGAACACATAATAAACACTAAAAATATTAATTTAACACACAATCTTGATAAATTTACACTTCACAATTCTTGATCACTAGGCCGTATTTCTGAGCCTATCACACGTGACCTTCTTAATTTCCCGTTTCCAAGGGTGAAATTTATTCGATGTCGGCTTCCTATCCTGCAGAATACGAAAGTCTCGAAACATCTACTGTTCCCTGGAATCCAAATTCTTCTACTCCTATCCTGGATGACCGGCTATTTATCTAGCTTGAACGGCTTCTTTGTAGATCTGTTTATCGATCCTAGCGAAAGTCTATTCGGATCGAGGTCTCCTCAATGACCTATAGATTTAGTTTATATCAGCTAGTACTTCTCGAGTCTAGTACTTTTAGAATAGTTCGCCTGCTTTCTGGAGATAATGTTTATAGTCTCCTATCTTCTTTATTTGATCGGTTCTAGCACTCCTATGTTTCTGATGTACGTTCCGAACCTTATTCTGTTCTTCCCTTTTTGGGTTCTTTAATTTAAATAACAGTTTATCTTTCTGGTAAGGTACTTCCGTACGTTATGATCTATTCGTTCGTCTATTTAACGACCTATCGCCCTTAAGTCCGACGTTCGCAGCCTGCTCTGACTATATCTTACGAACTTTCACTATAACTTGTATACAGTCGGGCCTAAATCCTGTAACTAGGATTTTCCTACTCTTTCAATACGGCGATACTTTAAATTTCTTCTTGACCACTCCTTATGGAGGCAAGCAAGTCGTTAATACTGCGACGCCTGTGGCTATCGGATATTACTTCTGCAGTGCGACACAGCGTTTCTCCCCTCGAGGAGTACTGGTAACTGTCTTCGATGTGACGCAGAGTTACGCTCCACACGGCTGTCTGAATACTGATGTGCTGTGATGTAGTCTTACGCCCCTCACGGGCTGTCGGAACTGCGTGCGTAGTAACACCCTCACGGGTTGTCAGAATAACTGCATTCGGTGTTTGATGTAGCCTAGTGACGTGCCCTCAGGCCGTTTGAAACTGCATGATTGGCTTGGTGAAGCCCGAAGCTTTATACTATTTCACTACAAAAAAATAAGACTCTAGCCTTTTCTGTGGCCAACTTCTAAAATAATGGTGCCACAAATATAAAAATTATACCTTCCGAAAGCTCGTCTTCTCAATGTCAAATAATCTCATTGCACCTAAGAATCGATCGTGCAATTCGGAGATATTAATTAATTTCTCGTCCTCAATTGTGTGGGTGTTGCATTTCTTTTGCTTTCTCCCCTCCACACAGGCTTCGGTAATTCCCCAATGACGTCGTCTTGCGTTGGCAATTTTTCTCCTGCGCAATTATTAAATGGTTTCTCTTTACTGAAAAATCTCTCATTCAAAATAATTCACTGTACTGTCCTTGTTTACTCATTATTATACTTGTAAACGGGTCAAATTTAATTATTCCTCTTCTGGCGCATAAGCGGTGTTGTCATTTTCCAGCAACGTCAGCTCGAATTCCGATTCAGGCCGCCTTGTCTAATCCTGGGAAATTTCCACTCGGTTATTAATACTCGTGACTCGCTCCCTTCTGAATGTCAAGAGGGATGATATCATCCTCTCGAACACCTGGTCCTCGCTAGTTGCACAACCTTATACTGGCCTCCTAGCTTGATCTTTCTTTAAGTTACATTAGAAACTGTACGTTTCTTTGATTTCTTCCTCAAATGCATGGATTCGACCATCCATGGACCTGATGGCACATGGGTTCATCTCTCCCCTCCTTAGGTAAATAAATTTTCGAAAAGTTTGAGGAAATTTATTTCAATTAAATTTGTATTTCTTTATTCGTCGAAGCCATCATAACGTTGTCCGTACCTTCCGTTGTTTTTACTTCTTTAAAGTCGTATCCGGTAATTGTGTAGGTCGGGTATGCTCTGTCCCTACCCTTTCTTTCTTTCTTTATTTGTCTGGTCTTTAAGTCCCCAGAACCTCATTCTTCCTTACGGGTTTGGTCTATCCCTACCCGTTTCCTTATTTCATCATTTTCTTCTCTTAAATTGGAATTTTCTTCTTCAATAAATTCAATTATTTCTTTAATTTCCCAATATAATTTCTCCAATTCGCATTCGCACTCGAATGCTTGAGCTCTATTTTCTATTTCTTCCTTATTCTTGTTTATGTCAAAAGCGGATTCATCTCTACATGTTTCCATAACCAGGGCTTGTTCATTCTCTTCATCAAAATTTTCGGGAGGGTAATATAATTTCAAATTTGCTGAATTCAGGGTCACTTCGTGATCCGTTTCACAGTGCCGAATTCTATATGCGTTATTCCTCAAATCTCTGATTATTTGATATGGTCCGTGGTACATTTTCTGGAACTTCTTGTACACACGGTTCCCTGGATCCGAAATGGCTGGTCTTTTTACTAACACCATTTCTCCTGCTAATAATGGTCGATGATACCTCTTATGCCTATTTCTTCTCTGCCTCCTGTCGGCTTGAGCTTTTAGATGCTCAAAGGCTCTTCTAATACGTACATCTCTTCCAGGCTGAGCGTCTGCTGGCCTAGGAATTACCAGACTCCAAGGTCTTTCTGGTTGCTCATTCCGATGTAACGTTATGGGTATCTCTCCTGTGGATTCATGGATCGTATTATTTATACAGAATTCGATAATATCCAAGATATCTATCCACTTCCAAATTTCTTCGGCACAGTATATTCTACAATACTTGGCCGTTTCCCTCATCACTCGTTCTACAGGGTTTGCCTCAGGATGGCGAATACTTGACAAAATCTAACGTATTCCAAGTCTTTCTAATTCTCGTCTGAACTCTACACTGGTGAAACAACTGCCGTGATCCGACAATAAATTCTCAGGTTTCCCCAGAATCGGTATCACTTTTTCTTTAAGTCGTTTTAACACCTGTTTGGTACTAGTCTTCTGTATGGGAGCAAGGACAACCATTTTAGTGAAGACATCCATAGCCACCATTATGTGTCGATTTCCTCTTCTTGCCTTTGGCAAAGGTCCAAAATTATCAATAGATATGATTTGGCCAGGCCTTTCGGGCAACAATGGTATAGGCTTCTGTCTCATCAGAAATGCATTAGGTTTGATCCTTTGACATAGATCACATGTCTTTAACGTGTCCCTTACAGTTTCTCTCAGTCTCGGCCATACAAATGCTTCTTTCAGCATCGAGACTGTTTTGTCGACTCCCATATGTCCGAACGATCTATGGGCTAACCATACTATTTCCCTCTGCAAAATTGCAGGTACAACAATCCTTAATTTTGTATGGTCAGAGTCCACAAACTTATATAACAATCCATTATAAAACGTGTAGTCTTGAGCTATCTTATCAGCTTCCGTGTACGCTGGTGTTCCTCTTATCAAGCTTCCCTCAAGGAAAGATATGAGCATGTTCATCCATGGATCCTCACGTTGTCTTTGACTAATGCTTCTTAACTCATTAAGAGTACGCTGATCCCTGTCTTCCAAATCTATAGCCATTACTTCCTCTTCTATGGACTCTGGCTGTCTACTTAAGTAGTCTGGAACTATATTTTCTTTTCCTGGGCAGTACTCTATCTTGACATCAAATTGTTGAATGTATAAAGCCCAACGCATCAACCTTTGACTGGATAAATCAGTCTTCATCAAAAAGGTTAAGGCTTTATGATCCGTCCTTAGAATGACCTGAAACCCATATACGATCTTCCGCCAATATTGCAACGCGTGCAATATCGCTAACAGCTCGATCTCGCTGATCGTATAATTTTTCTCGTGTGGTTTCAGTCTCGTACTTGTGAAAGCTAGATAGTTCTTCTTATCAGGGTTTTCCGGGTTCTCCTGATATAGCATTGCCCCTATTCCAATCTGGGATGCGTCTGTTTGAATGATAAATCTCTGATTAAAATCAGGATATCCTAGCTTCACGTAATTTAAGAGCATTTCCTTGGCCTCTACAAATGCTCTTTCTGCTTCCTCCGTCCATTTCCACTTGCCCCCCTTCTTCAGAAGGTCCTGTAGTGGTGCAACAGTTTTGGTGTATGATGGACAATGTCCTGAGAAGAACCCAATCAATCCCAAAAACTGGCGAACGTTCTTCACCCTCAAAGGCCTTGGAAAATCCCTTATCGATTCCAATTTGCATGGATTTGGTTTAACACCATCCTTGTCAATCACATGCCCTAAAAATGTCACTTGCCTTTGACAAAAATTCGACTTCTTAAAATTTATTTTAAAATTTGCCCTTCTTAAGTCTTCCAATAATTTCTTCAAATTTTCTAAATGTTCATCAATGTTCTCCGAGGTAAGCAGAATGTCATCTACGTATCGGATAGTGCAATCTTTCACTTCCTCTGACAGGTTTCGATCAAGCGCTCTTATTAATGCAGATCCTGCAGTCTTCAATCCAAACGGACATCTTCTAAAACAATATGTTTGTTGGTCGAACTGAAATCCAGTCAACAAGCTGGTTTTCTCTTCCAGTTCGAGATGATGATACGAAGAAGTCATGTCAATATTTGTAACAATCTTCTTGCCTTTGAACTTCCTCAGTATTTCTTTTATGGGTGGTGCCGAATCATTTTCTGGTATGATTTTTGCATTTAAATTTCTGGCATCTAAACACACCCTTACTGAGCCATCCGGTTTACTCACAATCACTAATGGACTAACATATGGTGTCGCCATCTTTTCTATAACACCTGCATTCATCATCTCCTGCAGTGTTTTCTTAGTTTGTGGGTAATGTTTTTCCGCAACCGGGTATGGTTTTTGTTTGAACGGTGCCCAATCATTGACTTGGAACGCGTATTTAAAATTTTCAATCTTCCCTGGCTTGGAATCAAATACGTCCCTATAATCCAATAATAATTTCTTTAACTGTTCCTTAATTTCGAGGCTGACTTTAGCTTCCTCCATTTTTCCTGACAGGTTGGTCTCGAACTCATTTTCCACATTATCTTCGAGTTCTATGTTAAGGACTTCAAATATCTTTTCTATGTCCTTATAATCTTCCCTACTCACTTCTTCCATATGCCATACCTGTTCTTCTATTTTCGCATCCTGTTCCTGTAGGTTAATGTTTTGTTCATCCACATCCTCTCTTTGAATCCTAATGCAGTTTTGCGCTAGGTCTATAATGACCTTGTTCTCACGGATAAAATCAATACCTAATATGACATTATACGGTAATTGATTTACCAGCAAAAAGCACTGCGAAATTTCAGCGTTACCCATGATCAGATCAATGTATACCTGAAATTTACATGTCAAAGATTTCTCAGGGATAATTCCCTTAATCTTTACACTTGATGTGGGAATCTTTAGTACTCGGCCCCTTGTTTCCAATTCATTTAAAAGGGTTTGTGTAATTAGACTTATTGTGGATCCAGTATCAATCAATGCTCTGACCAGTAATCCTTCTATCCTAAGCATAATTATAGGTAGTTCTCTTTTAACAGGTGGGATTCCTTCCACATCCTCGTTAATTAGCTCATCTGGTCTGGCTATCCAATTTACAATTTCTACCTCCTCCCAGCTCCTGGTATGTTTCCACTTTTGACAATTTAAATTTGGAGTTTTTTTTAATCCTGAGGGCTCCCTTTTCCCTCATTCTTTAACTGAGCTTGTAGTTCCAAGCTTTGAGCTCCGTCTAGTCGGTCGGGTGATTTCCAGTTCTTGATTGCCTCACTCCAACGGACTTTTTGCCTATCAGGTTCATCTGGTCTTTCGTTCATATAACGAAGACTTTCCTGATATCATTCTTCTATTTCGGCCCGATATTCATCATCCCTATCGTCTGGCCTTACATTCCTTCTAGGATAATTCTCCCATTTCTTTCTGTTGTCTTGCCTTTGATGGTTATTGTTATAGGGTCGGCTTTCTTGTTGCCTATAACCCGTAGTTCTAGGATTTCTTCCTCGATATCCTCCTCTGTAGTATGGCTGTATCCTTCTAGGCTCCTGGTGCCCATACTCTCGATCTAGTCCTTGAGTATCCGTGCTGGTGGACTGATTCCTGGTCGCTGGTTTTTCTCCTGTTTCCTGACTGCTGGCCATGTGTACTTGCTCAGTCTGTCTTTGATGCCGAGGAGTTACGTGCGAAGTCGTCATATCTAACTGACGTAATACACTTTCCACTTCCACAGCACTTCTGGCTTTGGATGAGATTAACAGCCTCTGAATCTCATACGGAAGCTGCCTTGCAATGGCGGCACACAGGTCGTTTTCTGCCGGAGCAATATCCAGTTCGCGGAATTTACACAGCTGAGCGGTGAAAAATTCCGAGTATTTAGTAGGTGCATTGGTGCTGTACTTCCTAGAGTACAGATCTAGCCTTAAATTCTCTTGGACGTCTGCTGCCCAATATCTTTTTAAAAATGCTTCCCTAAAGCCTTCCACCGTATCGAAGGTGTATCTGAAGCTTCTGAACCAGGTGAGACAATCACCTGCCAACAGTTTTTCAATAGCTCTCAGTCTCCGATCCTGAGGAACCTTCATTTCGTTTAGATACTCTGCCACTTCTTTTAGCCAGTATTTTGGAGTAATAGACATGTTATTACCCGTAAACTTTACTGGTCTGTCCTCATTGGATTTAATAATGTTTATTATCTGGCCATTTGTCTGATTCATGTGCGGGGTTGACATCGCCATCGGATATCCTGGGTTCTTATAAGGGCTCTCCCCTCCTAAGTCCCTCTCCGTATCTGTGCCTTGTTCACGAGAATCTACCCATCCTGTCTTTGGAAACTCCTCCTGATTCTCAAATTCTAACTTCCTTTCCCTCCGGGCACTTTCTTCATTAGCCATAAGTTGAATTTCTATTTGGCTATTCTTATGTTCAGTCCTCTCTAATCGGGATCTTAATTCATTCTGAATTCTTTCTTGATTCCTTTTAATATCTTCCTCTACCTTTTTGGATTGGAATTTCTCATCCCTGTAACTATCCCTGAATTCATTTAGTTGTTCTTCTACCTCTTTCTTAAAGATCATGACCTTTTGGTCTATCATCTCTGGTTTCACGTCACCTCTGGTATCTAGGTCTTCTCGTATCTTTTCTATTTTCTTCTCCATCTCTCTTTGTTCTTTGACCATATCCCCTTTAATTCCTTCAAGTTTTTTCTCCGTTTTCTCTTGACTCTTATTTAATATCATCAAGTCATTTTGGATCTGGCCTACTTCCTTATGAGTTTTTCCTATTTCGACCTTTAATGTTCCGATGGTTCCCTGAACATTATTAATTCCCTGACTTATTTCATCTATCTTATGGGTGTTATCCTTATTTTCTTACTCTCGTTGTTTTCTTTCATTCTGGAGATGCTTCTCATATAAACCTAAACTTTTATCTATTTTCGTTTCGTACGTCTTCCAGTTATCATCTACCTGCCCGGTAAAAATATCAATCTGCTCTTTCATCTCCTTAACATCCTTTTGATTTTGATTTTTCAACTCAGTTACTTCGGTTTGAACTTTATTGACTTTTCCCTCAAGTTCTCCCATTTTTTTCTCAACCCCTTCAAATCTATCTCCTAGCTTATTCACGCTTTGTTTTATTTCATCCCGGGAAGCCTCACAAATATCGCTGTTAGATTTTATCTGAGCTTCTAATTTTTCCTGCACACCTTGGATCTGGGTTACAAGTTTCTTTTCACAATCATCACCCTTTGTTTCTATGTTAACTAATTTAGTTTCTATAGAACCAAACTTATTTTCCATGGTACCAATTTTACCCTCAATACTTTTAAAATGATTTTGACATTTATTTTGGGAATCTATCATATTTGTGTTCATAGTATCTAATTGGGCTTGCAATCCGGAATGGAATCCTTTATTTTCCTCTTTAATCTCACTTGCGATTTCCCCTTTTAACTCAGTTAACTTGTCCCCAAACGTAGTGTCAAAACCTTGGAACTTGTTATTTATTTTATCTATCTCAGCCTTCACTTCATTGTTCATTGTTACACAATTAGTTTCGATAGCTTCTAATCTGGTTATGATGGTATCAGTTTTAACTTCGATATCTACTAATTTGGTTCCCATGGTATCAGTTTTAACTTCGATATCTACTAATTTGGTTCCCATATTAGCACTATCAGTTTTTATTGACTCCAAACTTTCATTTATGGATTCGAACACTTTGTTATTTTCATCCTTTTGGAGACTCAATGTATTGTTTATAGCCTCCAATTTTTCACTACTATCGGCTTTTATCGCCTCGAAAAGCCCCTGCAATTCCTCACTCAATACCATCTTATTAGAATACAGTGGGCCACTAATGCCACCACACTAGTACATGCTTGAGAGATGATACTCTGAATCCGTGTGTCCCAATTTCTTTAAAAATTTTACTTTGGTACGGGTATTCACTTACAACGTACCCTTTTGATACTTTTATTCAATTTCTTAAACCTTTATGGAAGTATTTAAAATTCAAAATTTCGAAAAACCATTTTTTTTTCAAAAAATGAAAATTTTGATTTTTCGAGAAAAACTCGGGTTTTCCCTAGGAAAACTCAGCCCTGCGTACTGGGCGCCATGAAATGTTTGCTAGGGGGTTGTTAATATATTTAATACAGGGTTGCTCGGTATGAGTTTCTAGGGACCCATGCGGTCAGTTAAGATTTTATGTTGTAGCTACACCTATCATTACTTTACTTTACATGATATGACCGTCTTAAGTGTTCCTCTAGTTATTAATCCAGCACATTACTTATACGACCCCCATGTGCCCTTTTAGCAAGAAATATGCCAATCACAGTATACCAGCGTAGCTCAATTCGGAATTTTCGGGGCAGCGGTAAGTTCCCCCACTCTGTGACTCACATATTTTGGATTAAATAGAGGATACACTTGCAAAAATAACAACAAAATCAACTCCTATTTTAACACATTTAATTAATAAAATTAATGGCGCTACAAACACTTTAACAATTTAATTACTGACCCATAATCATCTACTTGTTCCAAATGAACAAGGAATCACAAATATAATAAAACAAATATTGTATTTAAAACATGTGGTTTCCACATAAACCAACAATTCCTACTTAGTCTTACTTCCATAAAGCATTAACAGTAAGTTTTATATAACTCCGAGCTCTTTTGGCTCCATGCTTTATATAATAATGGTGTCCTTCTTGTACACCTCAAACACTATCCTTTATATCTTCTTAATTCTCAAAAACAAATTTATAATTACATTTAAAATTTATGTTAATTATCTAACTCAATATTTTGGGCATGTCCACACATTCAGTTGTTATCATCTCTCTTTATTTTCACAAATATATTAAGGTAATCAGGAAATCAACTGTGTACTCCAGAGCGTGAAGATACTTGACATAGTAAAAAAACTATAGTTACTCCCGAAACTTAGTTGCCTTCAATTAACTCGTGGAATCCTACGTCCATACATTATTACAATAGGGATTGCTATTTATCTCTTATATTTTATAAGACCATTATCATATAAGAAACTACGATCTGAACAGGCAAACGAAAATATCAATCTACAAGGACCTCGGTTCAACGCCCGGGTCGTTAACAACTTTAAACACTCCTGGTGTATTCATTTCTCTTTACAACATCTTACGAGACGGTTTCTGGCCCCGCTCGTTCTAAGAGAGCTAGACCCTTCTACTCGGGCGCGATTTATGACACGGAGGGTGACGGCGACTCCCTGTCTAACCCACGTTAGTAGCTTATTTCCAAGGCTTTCAAAACAAACCTTCACATTATATTCAGTCCTGGGGAGAGACCGGGCTTTTACTGTACCGTACTCATTCAAACAACTATTCTTTGGTTCATAGACCACTTTCGTAACCTTGGCATTTATTAATTATGAGAGGGTCCTCATTGATTGGGAAGATTAATACACATTCGACGACGAAGAATTAAGGGGCTTTTATCATAAGAAGATTCTGCGTTCGAATCTTTTCACATGCCTCGGGAACCATTCCCTTACAGAGGACTTATACAAACTGCGATTTAGAGTCGGCCGTGGCCCATATGACATACGCTCAATAATACCATATATTAGCTCCCTTTTTTTTATACATACACAATGCCTCGTGATACTATGTCACAAATAGAGGACTTATACAATTATCAATTCACTGCAATCAACTACCCTCCATAAGTAATTTACCAAGTATTTTAACCTCTACGCGTTCCTAGCGTGACATTTTAATATTATTGGCGCTCTTTCGCGCTATACATTATTTTAAGCCGAAATGTCTTCCCAAGAACTGATAAATCTCATTAGTAACAATTCATATTATTTTAATTCTCATATTAATCTTTTCCGTTGCCGATAAATCGCTCCCTTTTAAAATATTCCATTGAACATTATATCTTACACATACATTAAGGCTTTAACGCTCTTATGTTCACATCAATTTATTTGATCTTTATTTAATATTTCCCTATTTAATTATTATTATTACCTTTATTCTTTACACAAGCTCAAAAGCTATTTCTTTCATATCTCAACTTTACTTTATTTGAATATCTTTCATGATAATTACTGATATTTCGCTTGCTCTTATGACATTTGTTACATACATTAACATTTTATTCACTTATTTCCTCTATGGGATTTATTCTTTACATAATTATTATAACTTCTCAAATTCCTATTATTGTTCAGACCGCGTTCTTGTTTATTCAGTATATTTATTAAAACACATCCCTTTTACTCAAAAACTCCGGTGGATTTGTACACAGTCAATTCCTGACACCAAAATAGAATGAAATTCAGTACTCACATGTTTTAAGATCGTCCCATGATCTTTATTCTTGTGCGGTGCTTCATTTTGGGCCCACTTTGAACTTGTTACTCCATATTAAAGGAATTCATCTTATGTATAAACACTACTTGACATATATTTAAGACACTTAACATTGACGACATTTTTATACACTGATGTGTCCCTTTGAACACATAATAAACACTAAAAATATTAATTTAACACACAATCTTGATAAATTTACACTTCACAATTCTTGATCACTAGGCCGTATTTCTGAGCCTATCACACGTGACCTTCTTAATTTCCCGTTTCCAAGGGTGAAATTTATTCGATGTCGGCTTCCTATCCTGCAGAATACGAAAGTCTCGAAACATCTACTGTTCCCTGGAATCCAAATTCTTCTACTCCTATCCTGGATGACCGGCTATTTATCTAGCTTGAACGGCTTCTTTGTAGATCTGTTTATCGATCCTAGCGAAAGTCTATTCGGATCGAGGTCTCCTCAATGACCTATAGATTTAGTTTATAGCAGCTAGTACTTCTCGAGTCTAGTACTTTTAGAATAGTTCGCCTGCTTTCTGGAGATAATGTTTATAGTCTCCTATCTTCTTTATTTGATCGGTTCTAGCACTCCTATGTTTCTGATGTACGTTCCGAACCTTATTCTGTTCTTCCCTTTTTGGGTTCTTTAATTTAAATAACAGTTTATCTTTCTGGTAAGGTACTTCCGTACGTTATGATCTATTCGTTCGTCTATTTAACGACCTATCGCCCTTAAGTCCGACGTTCGCAGCCTGCTCTGACTATATCTTACGAACTTTCACTATAACTTGTATACAGTCGGGCCTAAATCCTGTAACTAGGATTTTCCTACTCTTTCAATACGGCGATACTTTAAATTTCTTCTTGACCACTCCTTATGGAGGCAAGCAAGTCGTTAATACTGCGACGCCTGTGGCTATCGGATATTACTTCTGCAGTGCGACACAGCGTTTCTCCCCTCGAGGAGTACTGGTAACTGTCTTCGATGTGACGCAGAGTTACGCCCCACACGGCTGTCTGAATACTGATGTGCTGTGATGTAGTCTTACGCCCCTCACGGGCTGTCGGAACTGCGTGCGTAGTAACACCCTCACGGGTTGTCAGAATAACTGCATTCGGTGTTTGATGTAGCCTAGTGACGTGCCCTCAGGCCGTTTGAAACTGCATGATTGGCTTGGTGAAGCCCGAAGCTTTATACTATTTCACTACAAAAAAATAAGACTCTAGCCTTTTCTGTGGCCAACTTCTAAAATAATGGTGCCACAAATATAAAAATTATACCTTCCGAAAGCTCGTCTTCTCAATGTCAAATAATCTCATTGCACCTAAGAATCGATCGTGCAATTCGGAGATATTAATTAATTTCTCGTCCTCAATTGTGTGGGTGTTGCATTTCTTTTGCTTTCTCCCCTCCACACAGGCTTCGGTAATTCCCCAATGACGTCGTCTTGCGTTGGCAGTTTTCTCCTGCGCAATTATTAAATGGTTTCTCTTTACTGAAAAATCTCTCATTCAAAATAATTCACTGTACTGTCCTTGTTTACTCATTATTATACTTGTAAACGGGTCAAATTTAATTATTCCTCTTCTGGCGCATAAGCGGTGTTGTCATTTTCCAGCAACGTCAGCTCGAATTCCGATTCAGGCCTCCTTGTCTAATCCTGGGAAATTTCCACTCGGTTATTAATACTCGTGACTCGCTCCCTTCTGAATGTCAAGAGGGATGATATCATCCTCTCGAACACCTGGTCCTCGCTAGTTGCACAAACTTATACTGGCCTCCTAGCTTGATCTTTCTTTAAGTTACATTAGAAACTGTACGTTTCTTTGATTTCTTCCTCAAATGCATGGATTCGACCATCCATGGACCTGATGGCACATGGGTTCAATACATGGCCGCTATTTGCAAACTATTGGGCTGATGACCTTGTAGTCAGTCATAATATGCTTTCCACAAAAAGGCATGTTGTTGCAAAATCCGGTCGAGATCAAATTATTAGGATGGTCGAAATTTGATTTAAGCTTTTAACATTTGGGTGGCCGTCATTCCGTTTCCGTCAAGATGGCGGCGATATAAAACATGACACTGAGGTGCCTTTTGCTAGTGCTACATCTGTACCAAATTTCGTTCAATTCGGTTTCACCGTGTTTGAATTGATAGGGGGAATCGATTTGCACACATACTTGGCCACCATCTGCAAACTATTGGGCTGATGATCTTGCAGTTTGGTCAGAATATGCTTCCCACATAAAGATTTGTTGTTGCAAAATTTGGTAGAGACTAGATTATTAGGTTGGTCGTAATTACATTTTAGCCTTTAACATTTGGATGGTCGCGATTACGTTTCCGTCAAGATGGCGGTGATATAAAACATGACACTGAGGTGGCCTTTTCTAGTGCTACCTCTGTACCAAATTTCGTTCAATTCGGTTTCACCGTGTTCGAATTAATAGGGGGAATCGATTTTCACACAAAGATGGCCTCCATCCGCAAAATATTAGGCTAATGACCTATTAGTTTGGTCAAAGGATGCTCCCTCCATAATGGTATGTTGATGCAAAATTTCGTAGAGATCGGATGATTAGTTTAATCGTAATTTGATTTAAGCTTTGAATATTTGTGTGGCCGCCATTACGTTTCCGTAAAGATGGCGGCGATATAAAACATGACACTGAGGTGCCCTTTGCTAGTGCTCCCTCTGTACCAAATTTCATTCCATTCGGTTTCACCGTGTTCGAATTAATAGGGGTAATCCATTTTGACACAAAGATGGCCGCCATCCGCAAACTATTAGGCTAATGACCTATTAGATTCGTCAAAGGATGCTCCCTTCATAAAGGTATGTTGTTGCGAAATTTGGTAGAGATCGGACGATTAGGTTAGTCGTAATTTGATTTAAGCTTTGAACATTTGGGTGGCCGCCATTACGTTTCCGTCAAGATGACGGCCATATAAAACATGACACTGAGGTGCCCTTTGCTAGTGCTACCTCTGTACCAAATTTCATTCCATTCGGTTTCACCGTGTTCGAATTAATAGGGGTAATCGATTTTGACACAAAGATGGCCGTCATCCGCAAACTATTAGGCTAATGACCTATTAGATTTGTCAAAGGATGCTCCCTCCATAAAGGTATGTTGTTGCAAAATTTGGTAGAGATCGGATGATTAGGTTAGTCGTAATTTGATTTAAGCTTTGAACATTTGTGTGGCCGCCATTACGTTTCCGTCAAGATGGCGGCGATATAAAACATGACACTGAGGTGTCCTTTGCTAGTGCTACCTTTGTACCAAATTTCGTTGAATTTGCGCTCACCGTGTTCGAATTGATAGGGGGGACAGGCATTCAGAGTACACACACTCTCTCTCTCTCTCTCTCACACACACACATACACACACACACACACATACACACACACACACAGACAGACACACTTTTTTTCGCCCTGTAGTGATCTCATAAGTCTACTTTCATTTTTTGCAAAAATCGAAAGTAGGCAAAAAATATAACACACCGGTATAACTACGTGACGACCAGTGAGCTCTCAATGAGTGTTAGTCGTTGATAAACTCACTAATCGAACCTGACCTCGATGAAGACTTCTGGATGTGATATATTTCACATATCTGGTCACATAGCCTGCACACACAGTTTTGTTCGGTTCATGGAAAACTTTGTTTTTACACATCTTGAAGTGGAACCCGTGGACAGCCAGTCTCGTGACTATATGCCTCAGTTGGTAGCCCGTTTCCATCCATTTCCGATCCGTCATGGCCTCCGTTGAATAGAAGTCCTCTCAAATGTCCCTCCTTTTTTCCCTTAGCTTATGCAACAGATTATCATACGATGCTCCTCCTGGTTGAATAAGGTTCCATCTCAGGTCCTCGATCAGGTAAGAGGCCATGCTACACCCACTGCCAGCTAGATCGCATCCCTCCAAGCTGCTTTAAACTGCCTGTCCATTCAACACAAGATAGGTTACAGCACCAACGCACTGATCGCGGCTGCATTTTCACCCCCAGCTGGATCGCATCCCTCCTGGCTGGTTTAAACTGCCTGTCCATTCAACACAAGATAGGTTACAGCACCAACGCACTGTGGTCACCGCAGCATTTTCACTGCTAGCTGGATCGCATCCCTCCTGGCTGCATGGCAACAGTAGCTCAAGACGGGACCACCAAGTCTCCATCTATCTCGGTAAGAGGTCATACTACACCCACTGCCAGTTAGATCGCATCCCTCCAAGCTGCTTTAAACTGCCTGTCCATTCAACACAAGATAGGTTACAGCACCAACCCACTGAGATCGCCGCGGCATTTTAACTGCCAGCTGGATCGCATCCCTCCTGGCTGCTTTTAACTGCCTGCCCATTCAACTCTCAGACGCGTACAGGATATACTGTATATTAATTCACAGTTAGGTTGCAGTGCCAACGTTTATGATATTAATTCACACACATACTAACGGGTAAATTTTCAATATAAAGGAAAGCGAAATACAAAACGAAGGGTTGTTATGTTTGGAGGTTTAATATCGAGATCCCAGGCGCTATTTCTGGTGACTTCCAAGAATTCCCATTCTTGTTCGTGGGGTAAAAGACATATTGAGAAATGAGAATATAATTCTGTCGAGCACACCAGCTGCAATATCATGCACTTTAAAATTCAGTCAAAAGGCATCAAATAGGCAATTATACTCCAAATAGGCACAAACCCTTGAAATAGGCATTTATAGGCACATTAAAACCAACGAAATCTAGCCTTAAAGAACCTAAAACGGTTTTATATCTCGAAAGTCTACGTTTCTAAACACAGGAATAAAATAGGCAAATAGGCAAATTCCCGTCTCTAGTTATATCCCTCGTCGGGAATATAACCCTCGACCACTAATACTAATGGATTCAGAGTCTAAAAGCTACTGCATTATTATTAAAGCCTCCGTGGCTGAGGTAGCAGCACGCCGGCCTCTCACCGCTGGGTCCGTGGTTCAAATCCCGGTCACTCCATGTGAGAACTGTGCTGGACAAAACGGAGGCAGACAGGTTTTTCTCCGGGTACTCCGGTTTTCCCTGTCAAATTTTCATTCCCCAGAGGAGTGCGTCAGGCCTCGGTAGCCGGCACAGTTCATATCCTCGCCGCTAGATGGGGGCTTCATTCATTCCATTCCTGACCCGGTTGGAGACTAGAAGCAGGCTGTGGATTTTCACTTCATTATAATTACACTATACTGGATGAGTGTCGTGAAGTTGCAACAGCCTACGTAGCCTATATTGGTTAGTCAACAATGGTAAGTCGAGACGAGAATAATTCCATCAACAACTCAAAGTCCAAGATGAAACATAGCCTCGTGCTTGGCAGAGTCCACTCAGATCTTTCTATGACGTATGTGTCCCATTCTCGGTGTTGCCACCTAACCTCCCAATTTTGCTGTGACATATGTCTCCCTCCTCCCTCGTAATTAGCCAGTAAGAATGCAATGTATCCCATCCAGAGGGATTGACACGTGACCGCCTTAGTTGTCATAAAACCCTCGACTCCAGAGAGCTCTTGGCTCTTGACATTCAATCTCTTAAGAAGTACCAACTGATGATACCTGGAAATCTTCACAACGGTATATTTGAAATAGACATCACTCAGACTCGTGGAGAACCTGAGAGGACTTAGGTTAGCAACATAACAAGCTACCCACGAAATTGTTAAGTGACAAACTTAACTCCTGTAGTAGTGCAACTGAAATTCTTATGGTAGATGCCCTGGGAATTAAAATATGGTACCATCCTAGCATTTATTCGGAGAGAGTGAGGAAACATTCGGGGAAAATAACACTTGGGATGAACGCTATCAGAGCTGGGATTCAAATCATCGATGTCCGGACTTTCTGCAACTCCCCATCACATTCGTTGTGAGCGACTTAAAACGTACGCCTACGATACGGATATTAGACCACCTTTACACTGTCACCTCGGAGGTCCGGATTCGATTCCCGGTTCTTACAAGAAATTTAATTCTGGTATGAGAGCTGGAACGGGGTACACTCAGCCTCATGAGGCAAAACTGATAATAGGTCAATTCAATTCCCACCTCAGTAACCTTCCTTCCTTTCCTTCCATTCCTTGTCCTTCCTTCCTTTCCTTCCCTTCCTTTTCCTTTTTTGCCTCCCATCTCTCCTTCTTTCCCTTCCTCCCTTCCTCCCTTCCTTCCTTTCCTTCCCTTCCATCTATTCCTTCCCTTCCATTTCCTTCCTTTCCCTTCCTTTCCTTTCCTTTCCTTCCATTTCCCTTTCCTTTCTTTCCCTTCCTTTTCCTTCCTTTCCCTTTCTTCCTCTATCTTCCTTCCTTTCCTTCCTTTCCTTCCCTTCCTTCTATTCCTTCCCTTCTTTTCCTTCCCATCCTTTTCATTCCTTTCCATCCCTTCCTTTCCCTTTCTTTCCTTCCCTTTCTTGCCTTTCTCCCCTTCCTTCTTTCCCTTCCTTCCTTCCTTTCATTCTTTCCTTCTCTCTTTCCCTTCCTTCCTATCATCCTTTCATTCCCTCTTTCCCTTCCTTCCTTTCATCCTTTCATTCCCTTATCTTCCCTTCCTATCCTTCCTCCCCTTATCTTCCTTTCCATCCCGACCTTCAGGGGCAGATGACCTCGTAGTTTCGCCCCTTAATACAACAATAACTAACTAACTCCATTACTTTCCTGCCCCCCCCCCCCTCCTTTACCTTCTTTCTCATGTTTCCCTTTTCTTCCCTTCCTTCCTTTCCTTCCCTTCCCTTCCTTTCCTTTCCTTCCCGTGCCTCCTTTCCTTCCTTCCTTCCTTCCTTCCTTTCCTTCCTGGGGCCAATAACCTCGATGTTAGGCCCCTTAAAACAACAGTTGTCATCATCAACCTTTCCTTCCTTCCTTCCTTCTGAAGTGTACATGAATACGTTTGAATTTAGTCCTAGGCTTCATGCCCCATGCAGTGGTTGCGAGTGCGATACCCAGCACAGAGCGTAGCCAGCTGTACCTCTTCTCAAACCGAACTAAAGGAGGCAATGGAATCAATGAGAAGCTAACTGCAAAGTTTGGCTGGCTTCATGAGAAATGGAGCGAGATAAAATGAATTAGATCCTGTTAGAAAAATCGCCGAGTTGGTTTCATATAGTGGACTGCACTTTCCAGTACATTGCTTGTGCTAACTGCATTCTCAAGCCAGTTTCCTATGAGGCCTTATAAAACCATCCTGCAGTGGTGGGAGAAACCGTACAACTCGATATACTCGATATGCAGTGAAGTTGAAATTTAGATGAACTGTTG
Source organism: Meconema thalassinum (assembly GCA_946902985.2). Lineage (NCBI taxonomy): Eukaryota > Metazoa > Arthropoda > Insecta > Orthoptera > Tettigoniidae > Meconema > Meconema thalassinum. The sequence goes on from OX336391.1 coordinate 226,496,391, forward strand.
AACTGTGCTCCATTTCAAATTCGTAACCCGAGATAATCTCGATGTTTCCTCGTTAAAGCAATAATCACAACTACCAACAGTTAGTCAGAATATTTCAAAAAAAAAAATACACAATCGAAGACACGAGACTGATGACCGTATGATCTCTGGGCTGTGATCCCCCAGGGGCTCACAACTTGTGGGACGTGGGTTGGCAACCACGGGACCCCAGCTGAGTCCGGCATTGCTTCCACTTACTTGTGCCGGACTCCTCTCTGTTATCTTTTCTCTCGACCTCCCTTGGTCAACTCTTGTTCTTTTCCTATCCCGACGGTATTAGGGTATCCGAGGCCTAGGGAGTCTTTCACTTTCCAGCCTTAATTGGCCCTCGTCTCATCTTTCCTGATCCCTCATTCTTCGAGGTGTCAGACCTCCTGTTTTCTTTTCATTGTATCTCCTGCCTTCTGCTGAAGGCCCTAAAGGAGGCCGGGTGTGTGTAGCCCCTCCACTTATGGTGCACCCTGGATTGTGCTACACCCTCATGGGCTCACGTTTGGTGAGTTAGTGACCCCAAGGGCTTCCTGAGCTGGGTCCGGTTTTTCTCTTTCCTCCAATGCCTTTGGGGCGGTCCCTCTCCTCTTTCCCTTTCCTATCTCCCTTTCCTGGTTCTCCTTTCTTCCAAGTCCCTTGATTCTCATTCTTCGAGGGTTGAGGGCATTTCCATTCCTCCTGTCTTTTGTTTCCCTTATTCTTATTATTTTTTCCATTTCCTCTTCTAGTTTGTAAGTATGTAGTTACTTGTAGGTTAGTATCATTTCATTTACATTTTCAATATCACCCAAACCATTAGGGACTGATGACCCAGATGTTAGGCCCCTTAAAACAACAATTATCATCATCATCATCATCATCATCATCATCTGGGCTGTGTAACAGACAATACAAAAGAACACTTCGACCACAGGGCATTTCATAGAAATTACTGAAGAAAAGTGATCTTCTTTGAGTGGTCAAAGAGAGGACCGTAGAGTTCGAAATACAGGAGGAGGAGTTTTTGTTTTATTTGAGGGGTTTGGACATCGAGGTCGTTGAGCCCCATTTACTTGGGTGCGTGTGTGGGTTTATTGTCTGAATCTTTGTTATTGTGATGACTGTATTAGTGTGTTAACTTACAATGTAGGTGAGGATAGTGAAGGACGCAGCCGCGACCGTAAGTTAGGAACCATCCCTGCATAATCCTGGAATAGAAGTGGAAAACCACGGAAAACCACGTCCAGGATTGGCTGAGGTGGGAATCGAACCCACTCCTTCTCGGTTCTACCTTACGAGTCTGAATATACCCGGTTCCATCCCTCAGAACAAAGTTAATTGTTTAGGCAGAGCCGAGAATCGAATCTGGACCTACGGGGCGAATACCAAGATTGTTAGTTACTACACCACGAGGTAGTACGAAATGCAGGAGACTTGAGTTCGAATGCAGTCAATAATAGAGTACACTTCTATGTTCAAAATGTGTTGAAAAAAATGCTTGCATTTTTATGTGACCTCGCAATCATTAGCCACGGGACCCCCTTTAAACGTGGAATCCTTACCATAGGGCAGGTGTGACATTTAACTTTCGATAAGGAAGGTGCCTTCCATGGTTGTGCGTTCAACAAAATTAATTTTTATGGCTCATTATTCACTATGGTCTTCACTGTGTTTCAGATTGGAAGTGCCCGCTCTGACTATTGAAGACGGTAGCTTAATTATACACACATCAAAAAAAGTTTTGCATCACCTCGGTTCCCAGATCTCCGGCATATAGACGTTGACTGTGTATATTGTATCCAAGATACAGTCCCTTTGACTGTTCATAGATGTCACTAAAACTGCTCAAAGATGTAAACAACCATGCATGAGCAGGGCCTATTAGACGGAGGGGGTACGACAGCCGATCAGTTCCAGTCATTCCACCAGGACGAAGGTACGCTGCTCATGTTGTCTGTAGTTCTACCATGCCTAGAAGGTCAATACCGCAGTTCGATCGAGTCCGCATTGTTACTTGGTGTCAAGAAGGGCTCTCAACAAGGGAAGTTTCCAGGCGTCTCAGAGTGAACCAAAGCGATGTTGTTCGGACATGGAGGAGGTACAGAGATACAGGAACTGTCGATGACAGGCCTCGCTCAGGCCGCCCAAGGGCTACTACTGTAGTGGATGACCGCTACTTACGGATTGCCGCTCGGAGGAACCCTGACAGCAATGCCACCATGTTGAATAATGCGTTTCGTTCAGCCACAGGACGTCGTGTTTCAACTCAAACTGTGCGCAATAGGCTGCATGATGCGCAACTTCACTCCCGACGTCCATGGCGAGGTCCAGCTTTGCAACCCCGACACCATGCAGCGCGGTACAGATGGGCCCAACAACATGCTGAATGGACCCCACGGAATTGGCATCACGTTCTCTTCACCGATGAGTGTCGCATATGCCTTCAACCAGACAATCGTCGGAGACGTGTTTGGAGGCACCCTGGTCAGGCTGAACGTCTTAGACACACTGTCCAGCGAGTGCAGCAAGGTGGTGGTTCCCTGATGTTTTGGGGTGGCATTATGTGGGGCCGACGTACGCCACTGGTGGTCATGGAAGGCTCCGAAACGGCTTTACGATACCTGAATGACATCCTCCGACCCATAGTGCAACCATATCGGCAGAATATTGGAGAGGCATTTGTCTTCATGGACGACAATTCTCGACCTCATCGTGCACATCTTGTGAATGCGTTCCTTCAAGATAACGACATCGCTCGACTACAGTGGCCAGCATGTTCGCCAGACATGAACCCTATCGAACATGCCTGGGATATGTTGAAAAGGGCTGTTTATGGACGTCTTGACCCACCAACCACTCTGAGAGATTTACGCCGAATTGTCGTTGAGGAGTGGGACAATTTGGACCAACAGTGTCTTGATGAACTTGTGGATAGTATGCCACGGCGAATACAGGCATGCATCAATGCAAGAGGACGTGCTACTGGGTATTAGAGGTAGTGGTGTGTACTGCAATCTGGACCACAAATGCTGAAAGTCTAGCTGTATGATGGTACAACATGCAATGTGTGGGTCTCATGAGCAATAAAACGAGCTGAAATGTTGTTTGTGTTGATCTCTATTCCCTTTGTATTTAACGGTTCCGGAACTCTTGGAACCGAGGTGATGCAAAACTTTTTTTGATGTGTGTACTTTGATTCTGATTTCATGGTATCTTTTTCAAAACTCAGCAATTTTTGTAGGATTATGCCGTGTCTTGTGTGGGGTTTCGCCTAGGAATACCAAGCTGGATCATCAGAGGGCTCCCGGTGTCCGTGCACGGACCCCATAGGCGAAACCCCACACAAGACACGGCATAAATCTAGAAACATTGCTGAGTTTTAATTCACTGCCTGTGAAAGCCAATATACTACCTTTTTGGAAGCCTTCATAGGCTGCTTGAGCTTTTAGTTCTAGCAGTAAAGAGGAGCGGGTGTGCTTCATAAAAAGGGAGGTAGCGCGCAGTTCACTACCCCAGTGGGGGTCCGGGCACAGACACCAAGAGCCCGCTGATGAGCCAGCCTGGTGTTCCTAGGTGAAATCCCACACAAGACACGGCATAAACCTAGAAAAATTGCTGAGTTTTAATTCACTGGTCATGAAAGCCAATATACCATATATTTTTCAAGCTTACTTGAAGTAAATGTAGGTCCACTTGTTATATCGTACTTATTTTTAGCATACTTTTCACATTTTGCAAAAATGAGGAAAAAGTAGACTTATGAGATCGAACCGGGAAAATGTGTGTCTGTCTGTCTGTCTGTCCTTCTGTCTGTCTGTCTGTCTGGCTGTGCGTCTGTCCCCACCTATCAACTCCTAAACGGCTGCAGAAATCGAAACCAAATTTAGTATGAGTAAAGATGTGCACCGGAATATCTCAAGCCCATATTTGAAAATGATGTCAGTGCTGCCAACTGCTGAAAAACCGCAATTGAAATTTGAGCTCACTGTTGGATATCATGGAAGGTATGCATGGGAGCTATTCCAAAATTGGCACACATGTAGATAATACTATTTCAGTTTAATTTCCAGGAGGCCATACATGACAGTGTTGCCAAACTAATGTTAAGCCTTCTGATAGGTCCGATTTTTATATGCATATAACATCTATACTATTAATTGGATTTCAACCAAATTTTGTATGTAATATGTGTATATAAACAGATATGACTGAGTGTATTCTTGAGAGCCACCAGGGCTGCCAACTGTTAATAATTGCTCTCTCTATTTTCTTCATACAAATACCAATATAACTGAAAGTATGCAAGCACACAGCTTTAAACTATGCACACGTATATTACCTGACATTTTAGATTAATTTGGAGTAACTTATATACTTCAGTTCTACCAACATGATTCTAAGCCTGCTGATAGGACCAATTTTTAAATACACGTAACTCCTATACTATCAGTTGGATTTCAACCAAATTTCGTATGTGATATGTGTAACATATTAGATATGACTATGACTATATATTCTTAAGAGCAATCAGGGCTGCCAACTGTTAATAAATGCTGTCTATATTTTTACCCTATCAATATATCAGAAAGTATGCAAGCCAACAGCTCCATACTTTGCACACGTATAGCACCTGACACTATAGATTAATTTGGAGTAATTAATATAAGTCAGTGCTGCCAACATGATTCTATGCTTGCTGATTGGTCCAATTTTAAAATACATGTAACTTCTATACTAACAAATGGATTTCATCCAAAATAATTGGCACAACAAGATATCATAATATTTCCGATTATTTATAACCAGCACACGCATGACATTGTTGCCAACATGCTTTTACGCGTGCTGATAGATCCAATGTCTAACAGCATGTAACGTCCATTTGATTTCAACCATATTTTGTATTCTGTACCTTATGAGATGGAACTAAGAATATATTCAGTCACCAGGGCAGCCAAATGTAGTGCTCTATTAGGCTACATTATACCAGGAATATTTCGAACTAATTGGACATTTCGATATTACCAACTTAAATTCGTCATTATTCTAAATAGGTACATATTTAAAATTTAATTGGTATTCTGCCCGAAGGCAGGTCCGAGCCTCCGAAGAGGCTACCCCCAGCCGGAGTTTACTTGCGGTAGGGTGGCCAGGGCCTTTCCGCTCCTCCTTATGTTGGCCAACAGCGCGCAGTGCCTAGAACCGGCATACCATCCAAGTTCCGACTGCGCCCAATGTTGCTTAACTGCGGAGTTCTCATGGGATCCGGTGTTTCAACACGGCTAGGCCGTTGGCCGTAGGTTCATATAGTGTAGAATAATCATTGGCATGAAAAGTAGGCTCTTTAGTTCGTCACGGAACTTCTTGTTATACTTCCGACTGGTGAGAAAGAACTGTCATTATATTCCACGCCATTCCATGTGCATAATTTCGGCCATTTCTTGTGCATTACTTATGTTCATTTACTCGGTATATACTACAACTGTATTCGGTATTGATTGGGATTTGAGTGCCCTCTATCATTATTTGTCGAATGTCGTACTTCCTGCTTGATACGTCAAAACAGTAACATGTCAAAAATCACTGACAATCGAAGAAACTTTAATAACGCAAACAACTTCACGTCTTGACACTGAGGAATCAATTGATTCGTTTTACGTTAACAAGACACCAAGGAATCAATATTGACTCATGTTATCGATGTATATGAGGGTCTACAAATGGAGAAGTTGTTCTGGGACTTTGCACTAGGCATTCCTCAAATAGCATTACATTGAAGTAATAACTCATCCCAACGTGTTATGTTGTGTGTGCATAATTTAATTCGATTACGTGGGTTTTCTAAAGGTCAATCAATATATGTTACTGACAGATAATTTGGCAAAACAAAAGAGTGTCTCAAACCTGTTACAACTATGCAGGTGACTACGGGCTCCATGATTAGCCTTGAATTGCCCCCGCTTATTTGTGACCAGATCATCTATCTATCACTTCCTGACTAACATCCCTTGATGATTAACACGTACTGTTGTCTACCCCAATTATACTTTGAAATCCAGGTTCTAATAGGTCATTAATTTTCCCACATGAAATGGCTAATTTGCTTCATAACCCGATCCCCCTGTTTTTCGAAGCTACAGAACACACCTGAACATCAATCATCTAATCAATACAGAGATATGACTTATTAGTTGCTTATGTATAGTTCAATAACAATCATGTCACTCCATTTGACTAATTCTTCGAGACATTTACAATTAAATGAGTAAGATTGAATTTACTTAATTAGCACTACCTTACTATTGCTAAAAATACTAACAAATCAGAGCGTGTAATTTTACAGCCCAATCAACAATGAATCGTAGTAGAAAAGTAACAACTAATGGCATATACTGTACATTGACTGAAGAACATGGTCTTCGTTGGCCAAAACATATAATAGTCGAAATGATAAAGCATTTTACATGCCAAAAATCATAGATGCTTGAAAGAACTATGTAAACTCCAACAACATTACGTCATGTTAATGTTTTACCAACGTAACCATTGATTCGTGTTACGTTAGCAAGACACCAAGGATCGATCGATTCATATTACGCTAACAACACACCAAGGATCTATTGATTCGTGTTACGTTAACAAAACACCAACGAATCTATTGGTTCATATTAGGTTAAAATGACACTAAGGACCTATTGATTTCTATTAGGTTAGCAAAACACCAAGGTTCTATTGATTCGTGTTACCTTACCAAGACACCTAGGAATCATTTGACTCGGTAAAGTTAACAAGACACCAAGGAATCAATTGAATTGTGTTACCTTACCAAGACACCTAGGAATCATTTGATTCGTTAACGTTAGCAAGACACCAAGCAATCAATAGATTCGTGTTACCTTACCAACACACCTAGGAATCATTTGATTCGGTAACGTTAACAAGACACCAAGGAATCAATTGAATTGTGTTACCTTACCAAGACACCTAGGAATCATTTGATTCGTTAACGTTAGCAAGACACCAAGCAATCAATAGATTCGTGTTACCTTAACAACACACCTAGGAATCATTTGATTCGGTAATGTTAACAAGACACCAAAGAATTAATTGATTCGTGTTACGTTAACAAGACACCAAGGAATCAATTGAATTGTGTTACCTTTCCAAGACACCTAGGAATCAATTGATTCGTTAACGTTAGCAAGACACCAAGCAATCAATAGATTCGTGTTACCTTACCAACACACCTAGGAATCATTTGATTCGGTAACGTTAACAGGACACCAAGGAATGAATTGATTCGTGTTACCTTACCAAGACATCTAGGAATCATTTGATTCGGTAACGTTAACAAGACACCAAGGAATAAATTGATTCGTGTTACCTTACCAAGACACCTAGGAATCATTTGATTCGGTAACGTTAACAAGACACCAAGGAATCAATTGATTCGTGTTACCTTACCAAGACACCTAGGAATCATCTGATTCGGTATTGTTAACAAGACACCAAGGAATCATTTGATTCGTGTTACCTTACCAAGACACCTGGATATTTGATTCGTTAACATTAACAAGACACTAAGGAATCAATTAATTCGTGTTACCTTAACAGGACACCTAGGAATCATTTGATACAGTAACGTTGACAAGACACCAAGGAATCAATTGAATTGTGTTTCCTTACCAAGAAACCTAGGAATCATTTGATTCGTTAACGTTAGCAAGACACCAAGCAATCAATTGATTCGTGTTACCTTAACAAGACACCTAGGAATCATTTGATTCGGTAATGTTAACAAGACGCCAAGGAATTAATTGATTCGTGTTACGTTAACAAGACGCCAAGGATTCAATTGATTTGTGTTACATTAACAAGAGATCAAGGAATCATTTGAATCATGTTACTTTAGGCAGCAAAGAATCTACTGATTAGTAAAAACAAAAGTTTTGTTTTGTTTATACAGTTCTTTCAACCATGGATAATTTCTGACATGTTAATATTTTAAGTTTTTCATTATTATATGTTTCGCAGACGATGAGACCGTTTTGTAGCCCAAACAATATGATCCATTAATTGTGTGTTTTTTAAAAGATTATTCCGTGTTGATTAGGTTGGAAAAGCACTCCTCATTTGTTTTACCAATTTAGACAAGTCAACATGGAGCCTTACCCAAATTTCATCACGGTTATTAATATGTCAGTGTATCTATTTAATGATTGATACAGCGCTATCTGTTAGGATATTACTTTCTTTATATCAATGTAGATTTAATGCTAACTGTGACTTGTAAGAGATTTAGTGAAATACATTTCTAAACATACGAGTATATTATACGTTATTGCTATAACCTATACGCAAGTGCTTTGAATTTCAATAGCATCTTTGATGCGGAGCAGGTGGATGACATTGGAGCACATACCTACGTTACGAAGAGATATTCTGCTCCCTACATGCCTGGTGCTACAAGAGGATGACGACAAGAAACGAAATTCCACTGAAATAACAGCGGGAAACAAAATTAAATTCCGCCACTCCCAACACAAGGCTTGGCGCGGCGTAGCATAGTGCTGTGAAATAACTGGAAGGGTGCTGACAACGGCTTCACTTCTTACGTCTTCTCGCCCTCACACACAGGACTTCACTAAGAGCGTCTTCTCTTCACAAGTGTTCTGAGCGGTATTTTCAAGCAATGCGAGGAATTGTTTTGCTGAAATACGCAAGGCACAGTTAATTTTGTCAACAAATGTTACCACAAGGCTACCAACTTGGGAGTAAAATATCACTCTAATACCCAGCAGTTTAGACTTGCAAGTAAAGAAAGGCTGGTTGGTTGGTTCCTCAGTTTAGGGGCTGCAATAATGTGGTTATGTTGCCCCGTGTTCATTGGGTGTGTGTAGAATCCGTTTGATAACCGGTATTAATTGTGATAGCTGTATTGGTGTGTGTTATCTGTAACTCAGGTAAGGACTGAAGACGATCAATTTCAAGTAGTTCCTACTTTTGCTACCAAATGATACAGTCAACGACACCTAGCTGTGAACTTGGCTATTAGATGCCACCGCAACCAGCACTTGGCGACGAACGTTGGAACTAATAGAGCGTTAATAAAATATAACCTACAAATTTAGCTGCACACAATTCTAGTTAGTGGAAGGTTCTTTTTCATGCCATAAATCTATGACATGTGTCCGCCGGCTTTACTTCCCCACCGAAGGAAGGAATATTGAGGGATTTTAAACTCTCTCAAAAATCCGACGACTTCAGCCGGGTTTGAACCCGTGATCTTGGGCATAGAAACTCAGCATGCTACCAACTATGCCAACGAAGGCGCCATCAAGTAAAGTCACGCTACATGTTTACATTCCATCTGAAAGGAAAGGACCGTTTCTCGCGTGATCGTGAACCACAGGACCTCAATTAATACGTGGAATCGGAACCAATATTTCACTTCGAAAATCTGACATGGATTCACCGGGAATCACACCCGGTCTGCCTTGATAAGAGGCAAGCAGCTTGACACATTCAACCTGAGATCCGAAGACATGGAGTTGTTTGTGGATATACCGTAGAAAAATTATCCAGCACAACCCGGAAGAGGAGGTTGACCTTTTATGAGCATCTACAGTAAAGATAAGGAACCCGGCAAGATTCGCATACAGGATACTTGCACTTCAGAAGAAGTGGAAAGCCTGTCCTCGATGACTAAGATAACTGCACAGAGACCAACACGAACGAATCTTTAACACCTGATGATATTCAGAACAGACCCCTTTCTTATAAAGACAATTGCGGATTTGAGGTTAAATCCCGATAAACCAGCGCCGCGGAACTTCTCCGCGCAAGAACAACAGCGGAGGAGCCAAAGTTTGCAGAACCACTGTCAGGAGTGTAAGAAGAAGGGTATTAGCATATGATTGAAGAAAGCTTGTGTACTCGTTGCTCATGAATTACTGTTGGTTTGGTTGGTTGGTTGCTCAATTTAGGGGATGCGACAACGTGGTCATGTAGCCCCGTGTACTTTGGGTGTGTGTAGAATCTGTCTGATAACCGGTGTTAATTATGATGGCTGTATTAGTGTGCTATCTGTAAATCAGGTAAGGACTGCAGACGATCAATTTCAAGGAGTTTCTACTTTTGCTACCAAATGCTACCGTCAACGACACCTTGTTGTGAACTCGGCTACTAGATGCAACCGCAACTGGCACCAGGCGTTGAACGTTGGAACTTAATAGAGCGTTAATCAAATCTAACCTACAAATTTAACTTCACACAATATTGTAGTTAGTGGAAGGTTCTTTTACATGCCATAAATCAAGCCTACTTGCTTTACTTCCCCTCCGAAAGAAGGCATACTGAGGCATTTAAATGCTTAAAAAAATCCGATGACTTCGGCCGGATTTGAACCCGCGATCGTGGGCATAGAAGCTCAGCAAGCTACCAACTACGCCACCAAAGCCGCCTAAATGAATGACTGTATCGCTTGAATAATAATAATAATAATAATAATCAAGAGAGAAAAGAACAACACAGAAGACGAATGCGGGAACACTGGGCGATAGTTAGAGCTCGGAAGAAGTGACAGTTGAACTGACGTGGTCCCTAGTTGGCCGAATCGAATAAAGAAGAAATAGAATAATAATAATAATAATAATAATAATAATAATAATAATTATTATAATAATAGTGGTAATCATTCACAACAGAACAACATATAGAACGCAAATTTATGGATACTAAGGTGCCTTTCAACCTACACTAAATCGACGTGCATGTCAAAAGATATAATTTTCAAAATATAAGTTATCATATTGAAATCATAAAACAAATTAAACGTGACAATATTTAAAAATAAAATATAGTTTTCTGTAATGGACTTCATTAATTATTATTACTATTACTGAAGGACAATTATCCCACAACTTAGCTTGACTGACAACCATTAGCAAACGTGTATCATGGGAGTGAACATTGCTCTGTTGGGCTCAATACTGTGATGCTCGGATACCCATGTGTAACATCTATGATCTACCTTAAAATCCTGGACTATTTCTTCATTGTACTCCCCTTTATTGTGTCAATCTGCAACATTCGTTGGCACAATATATAGGCTTTACCTCACCTAGGCATGCCGACTTATTTCATCACTTATTAATCTCAGGGCATTTAATTTTTCCTCGCACGTAGACACTAACATTGTACTTCCAGATATTACCTCACCTGCGCACTCAAATTTCGATAGTTGCACACTACACAATTATTAATAATGCTATTGGTTTTACGTCCCTTTTAACAATATTGCGGCTTTTAGAGACGCTGGGGTCCCAGAATTTGCCCCGAAAGTGATCTTTAACGAGCCAGTAAATCTACCGACACAGCTCCTTCGCATTTGCGCACCCTCAAATGCCAACTGAGCTAGCATTCGATCCTGCAACCTTAATAACAGCAGGCAAGAACGATACCGCTGAGTCACGCAGCCAGCCATCTATACAATTAACTGTAGGATATACCTATCCCAAGTAACACGAAATACGAAATCGATAGGCCTACTATTTCACTGCTGATAATATTCACTTTCGAGTACAACCCGTCGCATGGTCCGGCACTTCAATCTTTCCTTTCGAGGTTCGTTATACATTGGCATGCCTCTTTCCTCACAAATCACAACTACAACAAGAAGTTCCGTGACGAACTAAAGAGCCTACTTTTCTTAAAATTTAAGATTCATGCCAATGATTAATCTATATGGATCTATCTAGAATAATGACAAAATTAAGTTGGTAATATCGACATTTCTAATTATTTCGAAATACTGTTTACCTGACATAATGTAGCCTAATAGAGAACTACAATTGGCAGCCCTGGTGACTGAATATATTCTTAGTTCCATCTCTTAAGGTACAGTATACAAAATTTGGTTGAAGTCCAATGTATAGCATGGACGTTACAGGCAGTTAAACATTGGATCTAACAGTGCGCGTAAAATCATGTTGGCAACAATGACATACATGTGTTGGTCAGAAATAATCTGAAATAATATGATCTATTGTTGTGTCAATTTTGAATGAAATCCGTTAGTATTGAAGTTACATGCATTTTAAAATTGGACCTATCAGCAGGCTTAGAATCATGTTGGCAGCACTGGCTTAGGCCTATATTAATTAGTTACTCCAAATTAATCTAGAATGCCAGGTACTATACGTGTGCACAGTTAAGAGCTATTGGCTTGTATACTTTCTGATATATCGATATTAGGGTAACAAAAGAAGAGACAGTATTTATTAACAGTTGGCAGCCCTGGTTACTCTTAAGAATCGGCATAGTCATATCAGTTATGGTACACATAGAACACACGAAATATGGTTGAAATCCAAATGATAGTATAGAAGTTACATGTTTTTAAATTTGGACGTCTCAGCAGGCTTAGAATCATGTTGGTAGCACTGACGTATATAAGTTACTCCAAATTAATATAGAATGTCAGGAACTATACGTGTGCATAGTTTAAAGCTGTCGGCTTGCATACTTTCTGATATATGGGTATTTGGATAAAAATAATTGAGAGCATTTATTAATAGTTGTCAGCCCTGGTGGCTCTTAAGAATACGCTCAGTCATATATATTTATGTACACATAGCACATACAAAATTTGGTTGAAATCCAATTGATAGTGTAGAAGTTATATGCATTTATATTTTGGACCTATCAGCAGGCTTATATTCAGTTTGGCAACACTGCAATATGTGGCCTCCCGGATATTAAACTGCAATATTAGTATCTATATGTGTGCCAATTTTGAAATAGCTCGCATTCATACCTTCCAAGATATCCAACATGGAGCTCAAATTTCAATTGCGATTTTTCAGCAGTTGGTAGCACTGACATCATTTTAAAATATGGCCGTGAGATATTCAGGTATAGATCTTTACTCCTACCAAATTTTGTTTCGATTGCTGCAGCCGTTTAGGAGTTGATAGGGGGGGGGACACACACAGACAGACCGACAGACAGGCGGACAGACACACATTTGCCCGATCTCATAAGACTACTTTTTCCTCATTTTTGCAAAATGTGAAAAGTAGGCTAAAAATAAAACACTCCTATTCATTTCTCCACCTCTAGGTCCTGATGATCATTCCATCCTCAATAGAAAGTTTATACTGAATAAATATCCCAGTTATCCACTCCACACCTAGGCCGCGCTGAAATATTCAGATAGCAGACTGGACAATATATGCAATTTACCCTGTTTCTAATATCATATGGATTAAATCAGAACTATAAAACTATTTGCGGTTCATAGGACTAATAAAGGCAGCAGCCAAACGAGATATTCCAAGTTGTTTAAGAAATGTGTATATACCAGGCTGGTGTTGGGAGTCCAACAGACTGAAAGAAGAATATGATGCGAATAGCAGTAGGGAGAAAGCTACTGAATTATTACAATCTCTTGACAGAGCTAGAAGAGACTGGTGGATAAATACGGTGGAAGGTTTAAACTTCCAACATTCTAGCAGACAGGCATGGTCTCTGTTAAGGAAGCTAGATTCAGCTACCATGCCATCCAGGAAACCTTCACGTACTAATGTAAATGAGAGAACTAACCATCTAGTTCAAACCTCTCGAACCGGAAAGGACAAGAAGTTCACTAGACTGGTGAAATCACAAATTGGTCAAGCCAAATCCACTACTCAGCCTCACGAAATGTATATTCTAGGCCATTCTCCTTGCAGGAAGTGGAGAAAGGCTTAAAATCTCTTAAAAATGGGAAAGCTGCTGGTTTTGACGGGATTTATCCGGAATTATTATAGAACTGTGGTCCGGCTACAAGGCGTTGGCTGGTACTGTTTCTCATCTCTATGCAGGAAAGTTACCTGCGTTATTCAAGAAAACCAAAATCATTGCTCTTTTGAAACCTGGGAAAGACCCTACCTTACCTCAAAGTTACCATCCAATAGCATTGCTCTCTGTGACGTACAAACCTTTGGAAAGATTTATACTGAATAAAATAACTCCGACGATGGATGATTTCGTCCTAAAATGGCACTTACGACCCAATCCTCAGAAAAGTGAAATCACAACTTTCTATCTAGACAATACGGCTTCGGTGGCGTAGTCGGTAGCATGCTGAACTGCTATGCCCAAGATAGCGGGTTCAAACCCGACCAAAGTCGTCGGATTTTTAAGAGCGTTAAAAATCCTTCAGTATGCCTTCCTTCGGAGGGGAAGTAAAGCCGGCGGTCCCATGCCATAGATTTATGGCATGTAAAAGATCCTTTCGCAGACTAAACTTGTGTAAAGCAATATTGTTAGGTTAGATTTCGTCAGAACGCTCTATCAAAGTTCCAACGTTCGCCACTAGGTATCATTGATATCTGGTGGCGAAAGTTAGAATCACTTGAAATTGAACGGAACTTGTAGCTCACCCTTTAGGGTGTCCGCTGGAAGCAGCTACAGACTCAGACGAGCCGAACATGTCCTCGGACACTCCCGGCACTAAAAGCCATACGATAAATAAATAATTCTAGACAATAGACAGGCAAACTTCCACCCTAGAGCCTTTCTCAGAGGTAAAGAATTACGATACAATAGTACCCCTAAATATCTGGGGATGACACTGGATCGCTCTTTGACCTACAAAGACCATTTACACAGAGCTGCTGCAAAATTGAAGAATCGCAACAATACCCTGCAACGCTTTGCTGGAGCATCGTGGGGGGAGGGGGCAGATGCGAACACTCTGAGAACAACTCCTCTGGCGCTTGTTTATTCACCAGCTGAGTATTGCTCCGGAGTATAAATTAACAGCCGTCATACTCAAGGAGTGAATGTTCAACTTCATCGTAATATGTGAATTATATCTGGAGCACTACTAACTCCGATCCAGTGGTTACCAGTGCTCGGTAATATCACACCTCGTCATATCAGAAGACAGAAAAATCTAGTTCATATTTGGTCCAGAATACGGAAGAATCGGACACTTCCAATCCATGATGACATTCAACAGTTGGGCCTTTCTAGACTGAAATCCCGCAAACCTGCATTGAAAACAGCCGTAGAACTAACAAACGGCAATTTCAAAGTCAATAATAGATGGCAGACTGAGTGGATAATAGCTCCTCCTCGAGGCATCGTACAAGTTGGGAACTCAACTACAAAACTCTCTGGTTTCAACTTGCCGAGATTTACTTGGAGTAGACTCAATCGTATTAGATGTGGTGTGGGAAGAAGTGCTTCTGTACTACATACTAGGGGTTGGAAAGATTGCCATATTGTGACTGATGTCATTCCAAAGACGTTGGAACACACATTGTTTGATTGTCCCTGCCGAGCGTTCCCGGGGAGTCTGGAGGATTTAAATTGTCCTACTCCGGAAGCAGTGAATTGGTTAAATAGACCGGATGTTGATTTATGATATTTTCAACTTTAATACTGTTACGGCTGAGTTTGTTTCGTCGCCTCGCCGCATGAGTCACAGCTGCCCCCGGGCTGTGCTCTGCCTCAGTGTATTACGTGCGCCTTACGCAACAGGGCTACTAGGACAAAAGGGATGGTCGAGAATATTCGTGACCCAGCCACTGATGGAAATCTCGAGAGGCCGTGAATCCTGGACGGGTCTAGAAGCATTTACTGAGTCACCAGCCTGCTATATAAGAGCGACTGGCAAGCAGGGTGGACAGTGTGTTTCGAGCTAGTGCGAGCTTTTACCTTGAGCGACAGTTGAGGGTGAAGGAGTGTGAAGCCTACGGAGAAACTGTGTCTTGAGCGAGTGTGTTTTCCAGTGCAGCAGAGGTTAGTGTGGTGAATTGCGAAAGCACCGGGGGCTGTTTCCCAAGCCAGTGGACAGCGAAGCAGAGTGTAGTGGTGAGTGACCGGCTATCGTAAATAACAGTAGCTTGCGTATTCAAGGAAGTGTTGCAGGTAGTTCTATCGAGGCCACCGGTCTCATTAGGAGGGATTATCTTCTGTGGCTTCTTGACAAGTGAATGGCAAGTGTTCCCTTCGAGAGGAAACTAGAGTGAGATACTAATTGCTTGTATTTGCTTTTTGTGTGGTGTATCTTTCTGGCACGCAATAAAGCTAATACGTTTCTTTAAAGGAACAATTGTGTTTGTGCTTTCACCCACCGTAATCCAGTTAACGGAAGTGCCACTAGGGGGGTAGCACGTAACAATACTTGTATGTCTTGTCATATTGTTCGTATGTTTGTGACACTATATTCATGTCTTTGTATTATTTATTGTGTTGGCATCATAAGATAAATAAATAAATAAATACATAAATAAATACATGCTGCATAAATTTATTTATCATTGTTGTTAACATCATTAAAATCATCATCTGCGTCCTATCGGACACGGAGCTTAGGGGTGACAGCCAAGAATGCTAGTTACTGCGTCACGTGGTAGTCATAACATGAGCAGTGATATTATCAGTTACGACTTCATACTGGTGTCCTATTGAGCTTGAAAAGTTCTCTGGGAATATAGCCGGCCTGTAACAGTTTTCCATACAGCTGCACATCGAGCCGTCACTTAATAATGGATGGATAGCTCGCCGGGCCTTACATTGGTTGTGATGATGACAAATGGGCTGTGGTCCTTGCCATCAAGACATCGGTCTTCGTAACGTGTAGCCACAATTTCCCTAGGGAATATTTTACACGAGTGATTGTTTCGATCGTAATACAGCTTACCACATATTGTTCCCATATATATCACATTCTAAACTTTTCTTTATAGAAGGTTCAAGAAGTATTGAAGTTTCAAAACTCGGAATGAGGAACCCTACTCCAAACTTCTAATACTGTCATGATAAAACATGATAAACTTCAGTTCAAGCTTTACTGATGCCCTGTCAGAAATATAATTATAATAATTATAATGCAGCCAAAAATAACGGACACCATACGTAAGCGAAGACTCTCCTTTTATGGCCATTTAACACGAATGAGCTCCGGAAGATTGTCCAATCGAATCTGTTCCTACTTTGTGGAAAAGAAAACCAAAGGGATCTGGTTTACAGAGGTGGAAAAGGACCTACAAGAATGGGGGATATCACATGAGGACATCTTGGAACGTGACTCTTTGAAGAAGAAACTTGGGGAAATACAGAGTTTTCTGCCAATACCCATATTGAAAACCGGCAAGAAGTGGACCGAAGAACAAACAGAAGCTCACAGAAGAAAGAATGCGTGAACACTGGGCCAATGTGAAAGAACGAGGGAAAATGCTGTTGAAATAACGTGGTCCATAGAAGACCAAAACGATTATAAAATCAAGTAGTTCCTTGAAGAAATAAATAGCCTATTTTCATATGTCCTACTCGTGTTTATTGCCTCTATCAACATACAAAATTTCAGTTTGAAGGTTGTGATAGATTCGTAGATATTGAGAACCGTCTAAATATTTCAGATGGTTCGCAGGTTGGATTTTTAATTATGTGCTATTACATGAAGAATACTGTGTACGTGAGGTATTCAAACTTCAATCGCATGATTAGAACACAAGAAGTAAAAACGAGATTTTAAAATTTCGCACAGCTGCCATCTTGTGGTTATGAAAACAATTGAAATAAATTAGATGCCAGTGGATTAACATTTGTATAAGTATTTAACGTGCAATATTTCACTGCACTCGGATGGTTAAATCGCGAGAAACGTTCATTTAAATATGTATACTTCGCGTCGCCGCCATGTTGAATTTCTGCTCACCAGGTTACTGAAAGTCCTATAGGTGAACTTATATTCATAGCCTCTATGAACATAAAAAAATCAGTTTGATTGCTGTAAAAGATTCGTAGATATTAAGAACCGTCTAAATATTTCGGATGCTCGCCATGTTGGATTGTTATATGTATAGGCCATAGAGTTATGGACCATTAAAGGAAAATTATTGCGTAGGTTCATTATTCAAACTTTCACTTCGATCGCATGATTACGACACAAGAAATAAAAACTCTGGATGTTATGTAAACAATAGAACTAAATTAGATGCCAGTGCATTACAATGTGCATAAACATTTGCTGTACCAAGTTTCATTACGTTTGGATAGTTAAATCGCGAGAAAAGTCTATTTAAAAGTCTCAACTTCACTTGGCCGCCATGTTGGTTTTGTAGTTACCAGGTTTTTGAAAGTCTCATAGGTGAACTTCTAGTAGTACCCTTTATCACCGTACACACTATCAGGTGATATCGGTAATAGTTTCGGAGATACTGAATGCTGGTGAAATATTTTGCACAGCCGCCATGTTGGATTGGTGAGACACAATAAAATTTGAAGGGCACGGTCGGGGTCGGCCGAGTTTTATTGAAATCGCTCTAGCCGTTTAGAAGTTATTAGGGACACACACACACACACACACACACGCTCACACTCACACTCAGGGACAAAAGGCCTATATGCCTATTATTTTATAAAATGAAATAGGCTAAAAATGTAGCCAAATAGTCAATAGAGTCACTATATTACACAATACCAATCTTACATTACTGATCTCTTTCACATCTTGGCATATTTACTTAATGATAGAGTTCTCTGGGAACATAATTCTATCGATCACAGGTTTGCTTACTTAGTTTACATTTGCACTTTACATTTGGGTCATGAAAGGACGTATTTTACCAGATAAGATGGTGGAAGCCATGAACAGCTAGTCTCGTGAAGACATGTCTCATCTTGAAATTATCTTTCGTACATGTTCGTTCAATCATTGAACCGTGCCATAGAGGTCTTGGTATATTTCTTCACTTTTCCGATGTGGTGGTGTTAGTAAGTGTTCTGATGCGCTGGTAGTGCCAGTAAAGTCCTCATGTCCTCTAAGAGAAAGGGCTCCCTCGCTAATATACAGGATGGACCACGTAAATTGAGAATGTACAGTATCTCAAAAACTAAGCGTTGTTTAAAGAACCGTCTGGAATAAAAGTCGCGTGATATTAAGGGGGAAAGAACATGCTATATGTCGTGGTTTATTTGGAGAACGTTTGGATGGTAATTTGATGGTCACGTGACGTTTCTTAAATGGGAACCAACAATTTTTATTATGTTTCCTTATTCCTGATGCAAAACCAAACAGCATTTCGTACACCAATTTCATAAGTACATGTTCCTATCCCTGGTGTAGACAATGTGACTTTGATGACAGGTAGGTACACAGCGTAATACCAGTTATGGATATGCATCGGACCTTAGCATACGCTGGGTAAACCGTTAAAGATACAAGGCAAGCTGGAACGGGTTGCTAGTTATTAATAAACCACTAAAAATAAATGAATTAAATATCATTCAATAGTAACATCCAAAAAATGAAAACAGATTAAAAAAAGAATTGAATGAACCAATAGTGTATTACTTTTCCTTGTAATCCTTGCTTTCCATCATATTTTCAACGGTGTGAGCAGGAATGCTCAAACTATGTCTGATTGTATATACTATATAAAGGATATTGATGAGAAGAACAAACCTTTGTGTATGCAACAAGGCGGCTGATATGTACTTAATACCAGTGGTGATCAGAAACTAAGGTTACAACGCCGATATTCCACAAGTTTTGTTTGTTATAGAGTAATTAGTAGTGTCGGGTAATTCGAAAGCATGTGGTTGGTACTTGTGCCGATTTATAGCTACCCGCCACCTACAGCGCTAGTTGTAGGTAAGCAACTAATAACGACTCGTTTGTAAAACTGGTCTCGCGAAGAGATCTGCTCAATTATTCAATTTCTCTGGACGAATCATGTAACCACGGTGAGGACTTCTCACCGAGGCAACGGAGTCATCCTCCTTCATGACAACGTGTGACCTCGTACAGCCCAGAAGACCACCACCTGTTGAAGCTGAGACATCAATGCGACCCCCCTCCCTACAATCCTGACCTCGCTACAAGCGATTTTCACATATTTCCTCACTCGAAGGAATATCTAGGAGAACGACAATTTTCTCCAGACGAGGAGATCAAACACACTCGGGGCTGAACCCGCTGTAATAAATATAATTACTGATACTGATAATCTGAGCTAGCCACCTCAGAATAGGGGGCTATAATACTAGCTTATATGACATCACACAAAGATTCAGTACTGACTTCACAAAAATACACTATTTATTAATAATAAATCTTCTCCAAGGGGTTGATCTCTGGCAATCAAAACTAACAATACCTGCTTGTCAGACGTATAAGCAGGATTTCCTCTTCAACATGCAAAACCATTTGACAGACCAGAGCATAATATAATTCCCAACATCACCATTTACATAAAAAGCCAGCCTCCAGACCCTCAAAATAAACATCACACAATCCTTAACCCCTAACACCAATCTCCAGACCAGAAAATACAACAAATTCCAACCTCATATTTTTCAAAAACCAGCCTCTCCATTCTGCATGGCATCCTAACTATCAATAACATCCCCATGGAAGCCTTGCCCTAAGATCAAAGCCACCTTGCCATAGCAAGGCCACCTACCAGCAATAGCCAGACCATCACCAAGAATCTCTATCGCACTGAAAAGAAGAGATTCTCCATGGTGCTGCACCAGTAAGTGGCCATGGCTGGCAACCAGATAAAACAAAAATAATTACTACCAACAAAACCAATAGAAACAATGCGAAAACCTGAGGGTGAGTTTTACCATATTCAAACTCATCCCACGAAGCGACGATATGGAGACTATCTCGAAGAATAACCTAATGTATGCACTATATCAGTTGTCTGTGTTGGTTGTATGAAATAAATCACCTCTCGTATATTTGTTGGAACAGTTTGTTTTACACATGTATCAATATGATATTACTAGCGGACCTGTGCGAGGAATCTCGCATGTTCATAAGCCACACTTTCCCCAATAGGTTCATAATGAGAGACTTAAGGAAAAAGGTTGTTATGTTTTTATTTCAACCAAATGACTATAGTACACTATTCACATTTCATTTAGAATTCCATGATCTACGTTCCCTAACTTAAGAAGGCAATCACTGAATATTGGATCATCATAAAACTCACCGGTTATTCATATTTATGAAATTAGAGTACAATTCGTCACTGCTAATGTCTATTCTCTTTCATTTGAATGCTCGTTTGACACGATCGGTCGCTTGTGAGCGCCGCAGGAGGGATCTATACTACCGAAATAATATAAAAGAGAATCGCTCTGTTATCGAAGATATCAATACTCTAATGCTGATAATTTATTTCAATTGTTATATCAAACTAAAGCTCGAGCATGCTAATTTGTTCTTAAATACGTTAGTTTGAATGTTGTTGAATTTAACATGGGGGAGGGTGGAACGATTGCTTCCAACTAGGTTGCCACAGAACTTCAAGCAGGTGCTGTTGACACCTTCATAGAGGAAGTCTTGCGACATCTGCCATGTAAATCACTAAGCGCCCTACTTCCAATCCATTTCGTACATCCCGTTCCCGATGAGGCGAAACCTCATTAAAATAGTGACACAACTAGACGGTACCAACGATGCAATTTTACGTGAACGGCTTTGGAGAGATTGGCATGTACCGTATGGAATACACTGCGGCTTGGGAGCTCCATAAACAACGTATAAATGTTCGCTCGCTCGTACTACCTATTTTATGCCAGGACATGAGCAGAATGTAAGAAGCTCCTTTAAGTCTAACACCAGGTTTACATGCTTGCAACATCGTGCAAAATCCTACGATAAACCTTGAGTATTTTTTATCCATAACCTGGAATGATACGACCCTCCTCCATAATAAATACATTTTCATATATTTGATGTAAGCTGCTCAAATAGCCATTGGATTAGCAATGTTGAAACACCTGATTCTTAATTATATATGAAGTTAAGCAATATTGGGCTGGTCAGAACATAGATAGGCGATCGGTTCTGGAAGATACAATCTTTAACTGGAAAGAGGGGTGGGTCACGGGCAGAGCAGGAAAATAAGGTGATGGGGAGTTACTGTAATCCTACGATAAACCTTGAGTATTTTTTATCCATAACCTGGAATGATACGACCCTCCTCTTGCTTGCTATTCACCAACTGAAAAAATCTACGCTAATCCCAGTGAGACCCCCAGTCGTTATACATACGCTATCTATGTTAAGATCACACTCAGGATAGCCACTTCGACTTGCTGAAGCTCCCCATCGAAGCCGTAGCGAGTGGTTTAAGGCACACTCCTATGCCGCGGGTGTGAATAACTAGTACTCTTCGGTGCTCAATTGAATACTAGGGAAAGGAATGTGGCCACCGGGAACGCGGTGCCTCGTTGTCTGGCTGAAGATCAGCGATACCTGCCTCCCCCCCAAAACATTGCTCCATAGCTCGTTCACAAAAAAAAAAAACCTTTTCCATTAGTAAAAAAAATAAAAATAAAAAAATAAATAAAAAAAAACAAGAACAAAAAATAAAACTCAAACCCAAACAAAAAACAAAAACCCGAAACCAAAATCGAAAAACCATAAACCAACATCCGAAATAACAAAAACAAAACCAGTGAGTAATGATTATGACTAAACCATAGAACACTAACCGTCTTCAAGCACATATTACCAACCATTCGTACATTTGCCTACTCCAAATTAAAATGTATTCATTTTCTGCTTAACAACTAATATTAAGTAACATTTATAGCCTATTTTCATTTATAAAAAAATAGGCTTATGAGATCACCGTTTGTCTGTGTGTCTGTGTGTGTGTGATGGTGTGTGGGTCCCCCCCCCCCTAATAACTTCTAAACGGCTGCAGCGATTTCAATGAAACTCGGTAAGTTCATAGCACTATACCGGACGACCCCGACCGTGCCCTTCAAACTTTGTTACGTCCCACCAATCCAACATGGCGGCTGTGCGAAATATTTCATCCGCATCCAATATCTCCGAAACTATTACCGATATCACCCTGGAATACTTTACTGTGATAAAGGGAACTACTAAAAGTTCACCTATGTGACGTTTGAAAACCTGGTAACTACAAAACCAACATGGCGGCCAAGCGAATTTGTGACTTTTAATAGACGTTTCTCGCGATTTAACCAACCAAACACAATGAAACTTGGTACAGAATATGTTAATACACATTGTAATGCACCGACATCTAACTTCGTTCAATTGTTTACATAACCTCAAGATGGCGGCTGTGCGAAATATTTCAGCGGCATTCTATATCTCTGAAACTATTAGCGGTATTACCCTGAAATTTTGTACGGGGATAAAGGGCTCAACTGGAAGTTCATCTATAAGACTTTCAAAAACCGGTTAATGCGAATATGGCGGCTAAGCGAAGTTGAAATTTTTAAGTAGACCTTTCTCGCGATTTAATGATCCAAACACCGGGTTAGTTAGCCGTGGTCGTTACGGCATGACTGCTGGCAGTCGCTCACATCCGGGAGGCGAGGAGGTTCGAATCCTCCCGCCGGCAACCTTGGAGATGGTATTCTGTGGTTTCCCATCTTCCTTCCAGGCAAATGCCGGGGTTGGTCCCTAACTATAGGCCATAGCCGCTACCTTCCAACTCCTCGTCCTTCCATTCCAACCTTCCTCCCCAACGGTACTTGTAGCTCACCCATTGGGTGTCCGTCTCGAAGCAGCTACAAAACTGGCGAGCCGAACATGTCCCCGGACACTCCCGGCATAAAAGCCATACGCTAAAAAAAGATCCAAACGCAATGAAACTTGGTACAGCAAATGTTTATACACATTGTAATGCACTGGTATCTAATTTAGTTCCATTGTTTACATAACCTCAAGATGGTGGCTGTGCGAATTTTAAAATTAAGTTTTTATTTCTTTTGTCGTAATTATGCAATCGAAGTGAAAGTTTGAATAATTAACCTACGCAATAATTTTCCTTTAATGGTACTTGACTCTATGGCCTATACATACAACAATCCAACATGGAGACCATCCGAAATATTGAGATGGATCTCAATATCTACGAATCTATTACAGCATTTTTTTTTTCGTGTGGCCTCCTGAGAGGCCGAGTGCAGGTCTTTCTAAGTGACGCCCGTGGGCGACCTGCGCGTCGGGATGAGAGATGGAATTGATGAAGGCGAATGAAACTGGGCAAGGATGTGTAAGGAAGCGGCCGTGGCCTGTCAGTAGGTACCGTCCCAGCATTTGCCTGGTGTTGAAAATGGGGAAACCACGGAAAACCATTTCAAGGACGGCCGACGGTGGGGCTCGAACCCACGCGTCTACCGAGTCAGCAGAGAGCTTGGCCCCATGACCTAACGCTGCGCTTTAGCGCGCGTAGCCACTACTGTCGGTTATTACAGCAATCAAACTGACATTTTTATGTTCATACAGGCTATGACCATAAGTTCACCTATAGAACTTTCAATAACCTGGTGATCACAAATCCAACATGGCGGCGACGCGAAATATAAATATTCACATGGTCGTTTCTCGCAATTTAACCATCCGAGTGCAGTGACACTTGGTACAGTAAATCCTTATACAAATGTTAATCCACTGGCATCTAATTTTTTTCAATTGTTTCCTTAACCACAAGATGGCAGCTGTGCAAAATTTTAAAATCTCGTTTTTACTTCTTGTGTCCTAACCATGCGATTGAAATTTCAATACTAGTCTACACGTACACAATAATCTTCATGTAACAGTACATATATAACAATCCAACATGGCGACCAACCGCAATATTTAGTCGGTTCTCGATATCCACGAATCTATCACAGCAATCAAACTGAAATTTAGTATGTTGATAGAGGCAATTAACATAAGTAGGATATATGAAAATAGGCTGTATAGTTCTTCACGGAACTACTTGTTGGATATTATGAGTTGCTACAGTGTCATAAACCTAACGTTAATTAAAACAAGTAGTTATTGATGGAATTTTTTAAGTTGACCTATCGTATAGCTAACGGAAAAATTTATATTAACATGCTTTAGAAGAGCTTAGTTTTATTGCACAACATGATAAAATCAACCCATAAATTAAGTGTATATTCGTCAAGATAACGACAGCCATCGAAATGCCATAAGGAATCATCAATCCCATCCTGCACAACTAACTACTGCTCGAAAAATGCATCTACATAAGATGGTGGCAACGTGCTTGCGCTAAAGATAATATACTACCGGTACACTGCATTGCCCCTCTGCTGCCGTAAAGATTACGAAGGGTTAGTGCTCTAGGGTTAATACGACTATAAGAGCACGGATACGTACGCCAAGACAGCCCCTCAGACAGTGTCTACTGAGTGTCTGCGCAACGGGTTGATATATTCTACCAGTTAGTCTCCAGGTTGCCATGGCTACGAAAGGAACGCTGTGTGGAGAGAAGCCCCTTCCCCGTGCTCTCCGCCTCTCCACACACTGGCAAACAGTGCTCGGCATAGAAGTGTCACAAATATTATTGTAGCGTGCCACCCCCTAGTGGCACCTTTGTTAACTGGATTAAAGTGGGTAGGAAGCACAACACCAATTACTGCTTAAAGAAATAATTAACTTTATTGCGGCCAGAAGGATACAGCACTCTTCAGTAAATACAAGCAATTATTACATTACTCCAGTTTCCTTACGGCGAGAACACTTCCCCTTTCACTTGTCAACAGACCACAGTTAATCCTCTTCGCTAATGAGTCCGGTCCCGTACGCTAGCCGGAAATAGCTGCACCCAGCCTGTCACCGTACTACACACTGTTTCACAATGTAGCACAATCACTTCTGTCGCACTGGAAATAAACACACTCGCTCAAGACACAGTTCCTCTGTAGGAGTCTCACTTCCCCGCTCCACTAGGGGTTTCGCAAGTCACCACACATCTGTCGCTCAGGATAATCGCTCACACTAGCTCGTAAAACACAACAACAACTGCTAGACAGGTCGCACTTATATAGCAGGCCGGTGACTCAATAAATGGTTCTAGATCCATCCAGGGTTCACGGCTTCTCGAGGTTTCCATCGCTGGTCCAGTCACGAATATTCTGGACTACCCCTTTGTCCTAGTAGCCCTGTTGCATAAGGCACACGCAATACAGGAGGCAGGCCACAGCCCAGCCCTGGGGCAGTTGTGACTCATGCGGCGCGTGATGACACAAACTCACAGCCGTAACACCACCCCCTTCCTAAAAAGGCTGATCGACCCGATCAATCATTGGTCCGTCTGTGTCCCTCCGTAGGCTGCCAGGCGATCTCGGTGCACGATCTTCATCTTTGCCCTCGGGCTCCGCTGGATCCTGTAGACGACATCGTTGATCCGTTTCACGACTCGGTACGGGCCCTCCCAGGACTTGTGCAGTTTGGGTGACAGGCCTTTCTTCCGTAATGGGTTGAAGAGCCAGACCAGGTCGTCCTCGTGGAATCCGCCGGCATCCGTCTGCTGGTCGTATCGGGTTTTCAATCGGTCGGTCTCGATAAGCAGTTTCCTCCTCGTGAACGCGTGTACGTCCTCCAGTTGGTCGACCAGTTCTTGACAATACTGGCTTATCGGGATCGGATCATTCCCAGGTCGGCCGAAGGCAAGATCGACAGGTAGACGGAGCTCCCTCCCAAACATGGCCCGGGCTGGTGTGCACCCGGTGGTTTCACGCACGGCGGCGCGGTAGGCCAGGCAAAATAGTGGAAGATGCTTGTCCCAATCCCTCTGGTGCTCGCTGACGACTATTCGGAGATGGTTCTCGATGGTGCGATTGAATCGCTCTACCATCCCGTCGGACTGAGGGTGTAGCGGCGTTGTCCTTGTCTTCCGGATTCCCAGCAGCTGGCATAGGTTCTGGAACACCTGCGACTCGAAGTTCCTCCCTTGGTCGGAGTGCAGCTCCAGGGGTACTCCGTACCGGCTGACGAATTCCTTCACCAGGGTCTCTGCAATCGTCGCGGCTTCTTGGTTAGGGAGCGCATACGCCTCCGGCCATTTGGTAAAGTAGTCGCTGACGACTAATATGTAGCGGTTCCCTGCCTCGCTTAACGGGAATGGCCCAGCAACATCGATGGCCACTCTCTCCATGGGGCCGCCCACGTTGTTGGTCTTCAGTGGACCCCGTCGTCTTCGTCCTGGGCCCTTGCTGGCTGCGCAATCGTGGCACCTCGCGCAGTAGTTCTCCACGTCTGTTCGGCATCCGATCCAGTAGAACCGCTCTCTCAGCTTCTCCAGGGTCTTCTTTATCCCTAGGTGTCCACCAGATGATCCTCCATGAACTTCCTTCAGGACTTCCTCCGTCATAGCCTTTGGAACGACGACTTGTTCCCGAGATGTCTTCCCGTCGGTGCTCTCCCAGGTACGGCAGATGAGGCCATCCCTTACAATCAGCGAGTCCCACTGTGCCCAGTAGGACTTAAACTTTGGGCTGCAGTCACTCACAATGTTCCACCCGGGTCTGGGGACACAGGCCCTCTTCCATTCGGCCATCAGTCCCAGGTCATCATCTTCTGCTTTTGCCCGCGTGAAAGATTCGCGGCTCCAGTTGTCTTGAAGTTCCACAGTAGTCCGTCGGCACAGTATCCCGGTGTTCTCCTCCCTTCGGGCACAGAAGGTGCAGTCTTCGGGGCACGGTCTTCGTGACAGGGCGTCGGCGTTAGAATGCAGTTGGCCTTTCCTGTGCTGAATCTCAAAGTTGTACTGTTGAAGCCTCTCTAACCATCGCGCGAGTTGACCCTCGGGCTGCTTGAAGTTCAGGAGCCACCGCAGGGATGCATGGTCGGTCCTGATGAGAAATTCTTGCCCGTACAGGTAGTTGTGGAAGTGTTCAATGGTCTTCACGATGGCGAGCAGCTCCTTCCTGGTGACGCAGTAGTTCCTTTCTGGCTTTGACAAGGCCTTGCTGAAGTAGGCCACTACTCTCTCCTCGCCGTCCACTACCTGCGACAGGATTCCCCTATGCCAAAGTCGCTGGCATCGGTATCGACGATGAACCTTGTTCCAGGTCTGGGGTAGGCCAGAATAGGCGCGGTGCACAGAGCCTGCTGGAGTTGTTCGAAGGCACTGTGGCATTCTGCTGTCCACGTGAAGAGTTGGTCCTTCTCAGTCAGTCGATGTAGAGGTTTGGCGATGTCGGCGAATCCCCTCACGAAGCGACGGTAATAAGTGCAGAGTCCAGGAAGCTTCGTAGTTGGGACTTGTCCTTCGGAACTGGCCACTCCCTCACAGCTGCGGTCTTCTCTGGGTCGGTGCGCACCCCCTCCTCGGAGACGATATGCCCAAGGTACTGGACCCGCTTCTGGAAGAGCTGACACTTCTTGGGGCTCAACTTCAGCTGGGCAGCCCGTAGCTTCAACAAGATCTCATTCAGGTTGCTGTAGTGCTCCTCGAAGCTTCTCCCCAGAACGATGACGTCGTCTAGGTAGACCAGGCAGGTCTTCCAGTGTAGTCCCCTCAGAATGGACTCCATTAGCCTTTCGAAGGTCGCAGGGGCGTTGCACAGACCGAATGGCATGACGGTGAACTGCCAGAGCCCGCTGCCCACAGAGAACGCCGTTTCCTCGCGGTCCTTAGGGTGGACCTCCACCTGCCAGTAGCCACACTTCAAATCCAAGGTGGAGAACCACCTTGACCCTGATATGGTATCCAGCGTGTCGTCGATCCGGGGTAGAGGGTAGCTGTCCTTCTTCGTGACGTCGTTCACCCTCCTGCAGTCCACGCAGAACCTGGTGGAACCGTCCTTCTTCCTCACAAGCACGACCGGAGAACTCCAAGGACTATGTGATGGCTCGATCACCCCTTGCTCCTTCATCTCTTCTACCATCCGGTCGACTTCGGCTTGCTTGGCGAGCGGGACACGTCGGAAAGGGGCCCTAATCGGTGAGCTGTCCCCAACGTCGATTCTGTGCTGGACCAAGCTTGTCCTGCCGAAGTCTTTGCTCCCCACGGAGAAGACATCCTGGAATTCGCGTAGCAGGTCCTGAAGTTGGCGTGATTGTTCCTCGTCTAAATGGTCCTGGGATCCTTGGTACAGCTTCTGTAGTTCTTCTGGCAGTGTGCGTCTTTTTCGGTTGTCCGTCTGCAGGTGTCTGTCTGTCGTATCTGTGATGCGGGACAATCCAGGTAACGGGCTCGCAGACTCCTAGGTTGGTGTCCCGGTGAACCCTAATGTCGTAGTCGTTCAGGTTGGACAGGCGGACGTACGGCCGAGACGTCGTGTTGATGAGAGTCTTGGCAACTAGCAATCCTTTTGTCTGGATGTCCTCATATTTTGGCTCGATGACAGCCGCCACTCCCTCAGCAGTTCCGTCGACAATTACGGCAGCGCTGACCTCCGTCCTGGCGGGAACGATTACGTCTTCTCTCAGCCTTACTCGTCGTGCGGTGATGGACTCGTGCGCAGGTTGCAAAGCAAGTTCCTCACCTCCGAAGTGCAGAGTGTTGGTACTCAGATCCAAGATGATGTTGTTCTGGTCCAGGAAGTCCAGTCCGATGATCACTTCGTTTGATACGTCAGCCACAAGCACTGGATGCTTCACCACCCGTCGACCAATGACGAGCTCCAGTGATGCTTCGCCATGTACCGGTGCGGTCTCTCCGGTCGCGGTTATTAGCTGGAGGTTCCTTTGTGTGGGTTGCACTCTCCACTTCGGTATCACGGTGGGATTGACGATGGTCCTCGACGCTCCCGTGTCGATCAGCATGGGCCAGCTCACTCCGTTGACGACTCCGTCGACCATCAGGCTGCTATTGTCCCTCCGTAACTTCGTCACACGCACTTGGACTGCTGGGGCTTGACGACTGCCACAAGCCAACCTTTGCCCCCCTAGGCTGGCTGATACTTGCTTTCCTGGGCCGCGCGGTTTCCCTACGACTGACTGTCCCGACGGAAACCCTTGGCGGCGGCGATCACCGCAGTCCTTGCTCAGGTGGCCTCTCTTATGGCAGGTCCAGCAGGTCGGTAGTCCTCTTCCGGGCCGCCTCTCCGGATGTCCTTCGGCTACGTTTTTGCTGGTGGTACCGCGACTATCGAAGAAACGGCTTAGCGCCTCCATTAATTCGTCGGCCAGGGGATTGGTCTCGTAGGGTTTTACTGGTTCGTCGACGTCCACTTGACGCACCCGCGCGTGCATTCTGGATGCCTGTTTTGCCGTCTCGAACCCAAGTGCGTGGCTCAGCGCATCTGCCAGGGTCTTATTGCGCGCGAGACGCAGCGCCTGTTGAGTGTCCGAGTCCCGTAGCCCGTCGGTGAAAGTCTGCGTCGCTATCTGCTCCAGAAAGTCGGCCGGCGCTGTTGGGTAGGCGAGCCTTATGAGGCGTGCGATGTCCATCTCGAACTCCTGCAGGGTTTCCGCGTTCTTCTGTACCGAGCTGCATCTGATAGGCCTGCTGAAGATGGCTATCTCCATATCGGGACTCCATATGGGCGATCAGGGAAGCGTAGTCCTGGGATCCAGTCGGGATGGCCTGAAGGACGTTAAGGGCGTCACCTCTCAGCGCTACAATGAGAGCTGTAGCCTTTTCTGTGTTGTTCCAGTTATTTATGGAACAGGCCGCCTCGAACTGACGTAAGTAGGTGCTCCACGGGACCTTTCCGTCGAAGGTTGGGGGCGTCACTCTGCTATGTCCCGTTCCTGATATTCCCGGTGTAACGGTGGGCGGGCGTTGGCGCAGCTCGGCAACTTCCTCTCGAAGAGCGTTGAATTTCTCCTCCACCCCCGTCAGTGGGCGTTGGCGCAGCTCGGCAACTTCCTTTTGTAAGACGTTGAATTTCTCCTCCACCCCCATCAGCGGGCGTTGGCGCAGCTCGGCAACTTCCACTTGTAAGGCGTCGAACTTCTTTTCCACTGCCGTGACTTCCTCACGCAGACCCAGTTCTAATTTCTTCAGGTCCTGTGTCAACTTATTCTGACCGTCTTCCATCTTCTTCTGGCCGTCCTCTATCCTCTTCAGGTCCTCCGCTAGCTTATTTTGACCGTCTTCCATCTTCTTCTGGCCGTCTTCTAGTTTGGCAGTTAGGTCCTCGGCTAACTTCTTCTGGCCGTCCTCCATCTTCTTCTGGCCGTCCTCCATATTCTTCTGGCCGTCCTCCATCTTCTTCTGGCCGTCCTCCATCTTCTTCAGGTCCTCCGCTAACTTATTTTGACCGTCTTCTAGCTTCTTCTTTGGCAGTTAGCTCCTTGGTTACATTCTTCTGGCCGTCTTCTATGCCATTTAACTTTTCTAGCAATGCTGCCAATTGCGCCTCCATTTTAGTTGTTTGCCTTGTAAAGGGCATGCACTCACAGGAAAATTAGAAATAATGACCTGCTCGGGTTTTGAAACCGTCAGGTGTTGTGCTTGAGTTCGTAATCCGGCTTCTGACACCAGTTGTTACGTGCCACCCCCCTAGTGGCACCTTTGTTAACTGGATTACGGTGGGTAGGAAGCACAAGACCAATTACTGCTTAAAGAAATAATTAACTTTATTGCGGCCAGAAGGATACAGCACTCTTCAGTAAATACAAGCAATTATTACATTACTCCAGTTTCCTTACGGCGAGAACACTTCCCCTTTCACTTGTCAACAGACCACAGTTAATCCTCTTCGCTAATGAGTCCGGTCCCGTACGCTAGCCGGAAGTAGCTGCACCCAGCCTGTCACCGTACTACACACTGTTTCACAATGTAGCACAATCACTTCTGTCGCACTGGAAATAAACACACTCGCTCAAGACACAGTTCCTCTGTAGGAGTCTCACTTCCCCGCTCCACTAGGGGTTTCACAAGCCACCACACATCTGTCGCTCAGGATAATCGCTCACACTAGCTCGTAAAACACAACAACAACTGCTAGACAGGTCGCACTTATATAGCAGGCCGGTGACTCAATAAATGCTTCTAGATCCATCCAGGGTTCACGGCTTCTCGAGGTTTCCATCGCTGGTCCAGCCACGAATATTCTGGACTACCCCTTTGTCCTAGTAGCCCTGTTGCATAAGGCACACGCAATACAGGAGGCAGGCCACAGCCCAGCCCTGGGGCAGTTGTGACTCATGCGGCGAGTGATGACACAAACTCACAGCCGTAACATTATTTTTCTCATAAATTCTGTTTTTTGTTTGGTAGTTAGCCCGGAGGCTGGTTGGATCCTCAAAAAGTGCCATCAGGTTGTGTGGTAGAAAACGGAAAAATCCAAGGCATTACCATAATGGGGCGTACTACAGTAGGCAAGGTGAGGAGTGAGGTGGTTTTTCATTACGTTTTTCATTGAGTCAGTGTATCATCACTAACCCTATGAGTAGAACCTTTCAGAACATCCACAGGGGTAGCAGGATCGATTCTTGGCGCAGTCAGCTGGCATTTGAGGGTGCGCAAATGTGAATGAACCATGTTAGTAGATTTTCGTGTACGTTTAAGATCCCCCCGGAGTCTCTGAATGCCAAAGTAGTTGAAAGGGCTGTACAACCAATAACATTGTTTTTCAAGTCCACAAGCTGTAGTTGTGCCCCAAATGTCATTACCCATACCTCAGTAGTTTCCATACTATCACAGCCATGCATGAGACTGAGACATTGCTGAGACGCCACTTTTACTTAGTTAGTTAGTTAGTTAGTTAGTTAGTTAGTTATTGTTGTTTTATGGGGTAGAACTTCGAAGTCATCTGCCCCTTTTAACACAGATAAAAATATATAAATTTGGAATATATAGTTGAATTTTGAGGTGGGCACCTAAATGTGAAAAGACCAAGAATTAATAAAATAGAAATTAAATTAAACTAATAAGTATAATTATAAACAAAAATATACGGATAACAAACAAGAGAGTTCAAAAAAGAATTCAAAGAAGAACAAAGTTTTTGAGTCATTGATCACTTTTAAATTTAGATTGCTGGTCCTAACGTTCTCTCACTTCTAATGCGGATGACGAGATCAGTATCCACCGCGTCATCGGCTAATATAAGTTTGAGTGTCATCTGCAGACCAAGGTTTCTTCGTAAGTCAGCAGGATCCACACACTCGGTTAAAATGTGCGCCAAAGGGAATATGGCACCACAGGTACAAAGTGGGGGTCTTCCCTGCTCATTATTCATTCATTCATTCATTCATTCATTTGCAATTGGGAGTGTGTCCCCCGGTGGCAAATTAGATATACATAACAAATAAATAATTGTACATAACAATTCACTAACAATTAAACTGTAGTATTTTCACAAATAGTCAGTCTTTTCTTAAACACACCTATATGTTTGGGAAAAGGCTCTAAGACTGCAGCAGGTAGAGAGTTCCAATTATCAATGGCACGGTTTACGAAAGAATATTTACCATAATTTGTTCGCTGTGGTCGGCCCTTAATTTTGAAAGGATGATCGTTCCTACCCATGTAAGTAGGCTTTTCCATACGTTTGCTAAGCTCACCCCATGCTGGTAGATTTGTATACGTGTTGTACAAAGCGCAGAGTCTAGATTTCATCCTCCTAGGCTCAAGTGATTCCCACCCAAGTTTCTTTAACATACGGCTCACACTGCTCCTGGGATTAAAGTAACTGAGCACAAATCTAGCGGCCTTTCTTCGTACCATTTCCAACTCATTTATGAGCCCTACTTAATATGGATCCCAAACCGCCGAGGCGTATTCCAGAATAGATCTTACAAGTGCCAAATATCCTAATTCTTTAGCAGAGGTACTACTTCCTTTTAATACCCTCATTACAAAGTGCAGGGATTTGTAAGCTTTAGAAACTACACATCCTATATGACTACTCCATTTCATATCATTTCTTACGTGAACGCCCAAATATTTGCAAGAATCTTCTTCTACAAGTATTTCCGAGCCAATGTTATATTGAAAATCTTGCATTCGCACTTTCCCTATTTTTATTAGACTACATTTTCTTGTGTTTATTTTCATTTTATTTTCAATCGCCCACTTATTGACCAGGTTCTGGTCATCTTGAAGTACTGCATTGTTTTGTGAGTCGTATATCTTTCGATATATTACACAATCATCCGCAAACAATCAACAGTCACTGCGAATCCCATTTGGTAAGTCATTTATAAACGCCAAAAATAACAAAGTTCCGATTACGCTGCCCTGAGGGATACCCGACGTTACGGTCATTTCATCTGAGAATCGGCCTTCAACTTTCACTTTCTGGGAACGACCCGTCAAAAATTCTTGGATCCATAAAATTACTCTTCTATCAATCTTCTTCGAAGCTAATTTATGGAGTAGCATGTCATGCGGCACGACATCAAATGCCTTCGCAAAATCTTTTACTACGGCGTCGACTGAAACTCCATCGTCTAACGATTCGCTGATATCTTGAAAAAGTGATAGCATCTGACTCTCGCATGAGTAACCTTTCCGAAATCCATGTTGCGTATCATTAAACCATGATAATGTTTCCCACTGTTCCCTCAAGTAGTCGCACATGAGATGCTCCATCTGTTTACAAACCATGGACGTAATACTAACCGACCTGTAGTTGCCCAATTCAAGTCTGCTCTCTCCCTTAAATATTGGGACTACCGTAGCTCTTTTCCAGTCACCCGGATTTGCGCATTGTTTATGGACACATTAAACATCGCCTTTAAGTATCGTGCCACGGCCCTACCTCCAAGTTTATGTACTTCACTAACAATATTATCAGGACCCTTCGATATATTGTAACGTAATTTTTGTATTAGCTTTACAATTGCTGACTGGTTTATTTGGAGAAGTGGATCCCCTGAATCACCGTTAAGTTCCAACACACAGCAATTGGATTTATTGAACACACTACCATAAAAGACATTTAATTCATTTGCAATGGCCTGCTTCTCAGTAATTAATTTACCGTCACCGGACATTATCATCGACAAATTATTTGAATTTCCCTTTCTTCTCCTAACATAACAGTACATTTTTTTCCACCCATCGCCTCCCGAACCAAGTAAACCTTGCATATAATTGTCATGAACAGCCCTCTTTTTTTAAGACGAGCTCTCTTGATAAGGACTTAAATTTCTTCATATACTTGTCACTATCATGTCTTTTATTGTATAATTTCCTAATTTTCCGTTTAAGACTCCCGATTTCCCGTGTGTAATACTCAGGATCTGGGTTTTGTTTCAGTAATTTAAATGGAACAAATTTATCAATAGCGCTATTTAAAATTTTCAAAAAGTTAGTCCACAGGATATTAATGTGATTCCCTTCCGATGCCCATCCTACAAACAGCTCATTCAAATACCCCTGAAATTTGTCCTGATCCGCCCTGCGATACTGGAATATGATCTTATTTGCTACATCAGAGTCTAGTTTTGTGATGTCACCGTATCTAATATTTAATTCAACCCCAGAATGGTCACTAATTCCTGGTACTTTCAGACAGTTAATATACAGCTCTACAGGCCTTACGAGATAAACATCTATGGTATTATTGCTTCTAGTTGGGAAGTCAACTACTTGGGAAAATCCCCCCTCCCTTAAGAATTTGTTTGCAGAGCTCTGAGCTTGACCACAGCTAGTTGACTCACCAGACCAGTCTACTTTGGGGAGGTTTAAATCTCCAGCAATTATTATGCTCTTTTTCATAGCATTACCCGTACAAGTTTTATCATACAGTGTTTCGAGGAGAGAAAAGTTATCTTTCGGTGCTCTATACGTCTATCACCTGAAGAGGGAATTTATTCCCTTTATCCGAAATTTGTACACATAACATTTCATGATCCGCATCAGCCCACTTTAAGAAACTAGCTATATTTTTGCGCACACAAATAAATAGCCCACCACCTCGCTTCCCCCGATCCCTTCTGTACATTTCGTAGGTCCCTTGAATTATTTCATTACTATTTATATCCTCATATAACCAAGATTCAGTAGCAATGACAATGTCCGGAGAATACGTCTCTACATGATTCCAAAATTCAATTAATTTATTTCCTAAACTCTGACAATTAACCTGCAGTAATCTTAGAGTCTTACCCCCCCAGCAAATATCCCGAAGTAGCTCCTTCTGTTCCCGTCGGCTGGCAACCTCTGGACCTGCTCCTCCTCACAATGGCCGGCACGAACCGTTAGTAGTGTGTTTGTGAGAGTTCAAGGCCCTCCACCTCCACACCCTGCACACAAGATGGCGGCAGCCCGATAACTCCCGAACCCGTGGTCGGATTTTGACGAATGAGGTGTCATTGAACTCGGGCTGATACCCCCTTTCCAATGGACAACATATTTCCACCCCAAAATAAAACCTACCCATACTAGGGGGTGAAATTGTAATTTTTTAGAGAATCTCTCTTTCCAATTGCAACATGTGAGAGTTTGAATGGCAATATGGAATGAAACGTTGTTCTACACAAGAGACATGTATACGGTGGCAAGCCACTATGAATTAACATGCTTGTTTTCTGTTTTTTACGCATGCCCACTCATGGCTTTTGAAGAGGGTGGGGGAGCGGAACCCTGTGGATGGGTTATTGTTGACGGGTCATTGTTGGCAGGGTCATTGTTGCCGGGTCATTGTGGACGAGTCCTTGTGGACAAGTCCTTGTGGACGAGTCCTTGTGGACAGGTCCTTGTGGATGAGTCCTTGTGGACAGGTCCTTGTCGATGAGTCCTTGTTGATGAGTCCCTTTAGACCGGTCCCTTTGGATTGGTCCCTATGGACTGGCCCTTGGTCCCTAATGCTATGATGAAATTAAACGTTGTTCCACATGAAACGCATGTGAAGAGCCGATTGCTACTATGAATTAACATGTTTGTTTTTTGTTTTTACGCATGCGCACTTGTTTTTTTTTGTAAGCGGGCGGGCTTTTTGAATAATGATTTATAGATGAGTTATTTTTTTTAAAAATACCAAAAGATCCAAAACTAATATCTCATGAATCAATAAGGCTAGGGACCTGTATGAGAGGTCGTTGGACTTGAGGTGACATTTTGTTTTTGAATATATTATTTATTTATGTCAAAAGGACCTAACTGCACTTTTGTTAATATCTCGCTAACTAATAATCAGAGAGGGTCAAGTGTGGTGTCATAGGACTCAGGACGGTCAACCCTTTTCCATGACCAACGAATTTAACCAAAAGATCTAAGGTCATTAGATTTTTAATATCTCATGAATCAATAAGGCTAGGGACCTGTATGAGAGGTCGTTGGACTTGAGGTGACATTCTGTTTTTGAATATATTATTTATTTATGTCAAAAGGGCCTAACTACACTTTTGTTGATATGTCGCTAACTAATAATCAGAGAGGGTCAAGTGAGGTGTCATAGGACTCAGGATGGTCAACCCTTTTCCATGATCAACGAATTTACCCAAAAGATTCAAAACAGCAAGGTCATTGACCTATGATTTTATAAACTAATAATCAGAGAGGCTCAAGTGAGGTGTCATGGGACTCAGGATGGTCAACCCTTTTCCATGACCAACGAATTTACCCAAAAGATAAAAAAACAGCAAGGTCATTGACCTAATATTTTATAAACTAATAATCGAATATCTACATGTGAGGTGTTATAGGACTTAGAATGGTCAACCCTTTCCCATGGCCAATGAATTTACACAAAATACCCAATACATCAAGGTCATCGACCTGAGATTTTATAAACTAATAATCGGATACGAACATGTGAGATGTTTACCATGTGTGTGTGATGAAACATTGCTAGGTAGAGAAAGAATTAGTGTAGGCTACATGTATGGTGATTGACAAGTCTTTTACCATTGAAACTTGTTTTTCAGATCAAACTGCAGTATAGAGAGAGTATAGGTTGTAGGTAT
Organism: Meconema thalassinum; assembly: GCA_946902985.2. Lineage (NCBI taxonomy): Eukaryota > Metazoa > Arthropoda > Insecta > Orthoptera > Tettigoniidae > Meconema > Meconema thalassinum. Next base: position 226,534,009 of record OX336391.1, read on the forward strand.
GGGTTAATAAATGACGAACGGTGTACACACAAACTCTGATTTATCGATTCAAGAATTAAGAGTAGACTATCTTTAATTGATTGGTTAAAGAGGATAGCTAAAACACAAAAATGCTCAGTGGTAACCGGGACAAAATGGTCGCTACACACACACACACACACACACACACACAACAACAAGCTTTAAATACTTGAGGCTAATAATCTATACACACTCGCTTGTTCTAAACTAAACTGTGTTGCTGTCAGTGCTCAGACAGTAGGCTGATGACAAAAAAATGCATTGCTAACAGAAATATAATCATTTCCGGTTGTATAATGTTACCAGCTATCCATTTTGTGTTGCAGTGTTAAGCACTTTTAGCTCTTGTACTGGTGGTCTTAACTCGATTTCCAGGTCTGATGCCTAGAACGAGTCAAACTAAGAAACAAGGGCAAGGTGGTGTAGTGGTTAAGCTGTTAGCCTTTTCACCAGGGTTCGATTTCAGGTTAATATGCATGTCATAAACATATTAAACAAAACAAAACAGTGATAACGTTCAAAACTGATTACATTTGTGTCTTTCCAAATTATTACTTGGATTACAAATACAAAGGTGAACTGGGTACGATATACATTAATGCTGTCTATCACACACTAGACTGTAAGAAAGCCAAAAGAGCAAAAGGCGTAGGTAGAGCAGTGGTAAAATTGCTATATGTAGAGAACTACCTAGCGGTTTTATGAACTGGCAAAGCTATATATCGCATAAACAGTGTAGGATACAATCCAGCAATCAAATTTGTATCTTGTGGAACAGAAAAAATGCACTTTTACCTTGATGGATAGCAAATGAGTGCAGATGAATGACCTATGCATTAGCCTACCATAGGGTTATAACCACGAGGTGGAGGTGTGACTTCTATATTTTATTGTGTAGAGAAATGGCTTTTTTTGTAACCAGTAGATTTAGTATTTTGTAAATATTCATTTTTGTAATTGTAAAAATAGTGGAAATATTTTTTGTAATAGTAAATGTTAAATGTATAACTAAAAGTTATTTGGGATAAGTGTGCATGTCAAGGATAAATAGCGTGGTTGTATTTGTTTTCAAAGACAGGTATGGTTGTGTGAATGTATGACTATAGATAGAATGATAGAGAGAGAGAAAGTGTGTGTGTGTGTGTGTGTGTGTGTGTGTGTGGGTAGCATTGATTGTTCAACCAAAGCAAACACGGCAAGGTAGGATGGTGGGGTAATTAATGTATATAGCAAATGGAAAATAGTATACTGTAGTTTTTTTAACACTTGTGTTTCTTTTAAATGCAGCGGTAGATAGGTGATATTTTGTAAAACAGTCTTACCTACAGTAGTAGTATTAGTAATAGTAGTAGTAGTAGTAGTAGTCCTATACGTTTTTGGAAACAAACAGAAAGAGAATGCACTATTGCCATGGCCAAGCACTTCCATTAAAATAATTTCAAGAAAATTTTAATCAGCAAATGTGTGTTTTACAAAACTAAACTTTCAGCACGGACTAAATCATAAACGTGTCGTCTGTGATATGGAAAAAAAAGGAAATCCATGTTTCCATATCAACACAATTTAAAAACTTAAAACTGACCTTTAAAAATGTAAATGGGAAATTGACAAATGTGTAAACAACAACAAAATGGAAAATTCTTGTTTCCGTATCATGAAATCCAAAAACTTTAAACTGACATTTTCAAATCGTGTACATGGAAAATTGACAAATGGCAATGTGTGAAATGTGAAAATGAAAAACAAATGAACAGATAGCTATCATTATTAAAAAAAATAAAAAAAACCGTCGTGTTCTATCGTTAAAGTGTGAATCAAACCTCATCTACTTATTTGAATCACCCGAGACTGAGTAGACCTGTTTTAGTTCTAATATACTTTTAAAATTTTATGTTAAAGCTCGAATTGAACTCAAGAGCTTTAGAGTGCCAGCTAACTATTATAACCGTTACGTCACAAAGACAACTTTACACTACTCTTAATGAACAATAATAATAAAAAGAATAATAAATATTGTTTATTTTTTATTTTTAGAATGAACATGGTGACACTGTTTCTGTTGCACTGTCTGCTAGCTACTAGCCACCAGCTGGGGTCTTAGAAAACGATACAGTTGACATTTTGCAATGAGATGTGACATGTTTCAAAGTATAGTATTATGGGTTGCTGTTGAGTAAAAACTAATCCTGTACAAGGAAGCAAGGGTTCGAACCCCTTACCTAACATTACTATTGCCTGAACATGGCTTGACGACACTGTATTATTATGATACTCGGTACACAAACCATAGATAGAGTGTATTGTTTAAGATCACTTTCTTTCTGAACATAGGTGGAGATTGTTGATGGTTAACAATGTCATTAATATAGTAGGACGTGGGGATAGCAATTAAGAAAAAACACACAATACCCATACAATATTTTTATTTATTTAATATAAGTACTTGTACAATAGTTACATTCAAAATACATTTCTTTTTTCTCTATTACTATTTAGTCCTTTTTGATTATCTTGCATATGAAGGGTAGATAACCTTGTAGTTCAGCCCCTTAAAACAACAACAACACAACCTTTTTGCATAGTTTGTGATGTTGATAACTCTTGAGATGTGGAAGAGGGATTAAACATAACTTTTACAGCAGGGGTTAAATGTTGCTCAATAAACACTGCACTATTTTGAGTAGCAACATTTTTTTCTTGTACTAGCTTTTTAGCATTGTCATGATTAATTGTTGACACCAACAGTGTTTCATTTGGTGCACCACATTGATGATCACTCACACTTAAAACCTTACCATTTCTACTTTTTAGATTGCCTCGACATCTTTTTGACCTCTCTTTTGAGCATCGCCAAAATATTATTCCTTTTACATTTTGACGATTATAGTTATAAGAGTAGCCTTTATAGAGTACACGTTGTTTACCTTTGTTAGTTGTAGTAAGTTTCATAGTAGCAACTAACCTGTTTGTATGATTTGCTCACTACAAAGGTTATAACTGTTCTGATAATAAAATCATTTAGCTTTGGCTTTTATATTTAACTAGCTGAAGTACCCGTGCTTCGCTACGGGTCGTAAATAAATCAAAATGTGAAGGTGACAGTTAAAACAGGGGATAGGCGAGGTGCTGCGCAGAGGGAGATTAAGGATGGAACATTTTGTCCAACTACACCGCTCTGCCTTGACCGTGTTTTATAGCACACATTTAGGTTTTACTCGCTAACGGTTGGAGATACATTTCGGATAGAAAATGCAATTTTTAACCTCGTACATGCCATCAAAAGTTTGCTATTTCTTAGCGTTCTCTTTTTATTTGAAATGGAAATATGAAAGTTTAAAACCAAAGGGTAGAGTGACGTCACTAAAATGGTCGCCATCTTTAAAAGTGCAAAGTATTGAAATCAAAAGTAACCTGTATGTTAACCAGGTAAATCTGCTACTTCCATGTAACATTCATGTAAATCGGACCAGTGGTACTTGCGTGATTGAGTAATACACAGACACACACACACCATCTCATTTTTAGTCTCGCTTCGCTCGCGTCATTGTCGTGTCATATTGTTATTCAATGAAATGCAGGTTTAACCCCATTAACACCCCTTTAGAACCTGAATATCCAAAAATCCCTCCTTAGTAGATGTTTTCGACACACGACAAACATATCCTCAAAATATCACTCTTCTAACATTAATAGTTTTGGTTGGTCGATGAGAGCGAACATCCAAAAATCCTTCCTTAGTGGACGTTTTTCTTCCAGAATTTCACCCCTCCCCATATGCCCCTTAAATTGGATTTTTGAAAAGACGGTCGAACACCTATTTATTTTATTTATTTATTTATTTATTTATTTATTTATTTTTAAGCTGATTGATTTCCTCCGAGTTTCAAACTCCTCGCCTATGTCGTTTTAGAGATACACGCTCCATTAAGAATCTTTCAACCCCCACTTTTCATCCCTTTCACCTCATAATATACACTATATCGAAAAACCATTAGGCATGTGTCAGCTTATTTTTAATGATTAGTATATATGCCAAGTATCAATCCCCAAATGAAACCACTCGTGAGATATTGTTATTCAATGAAATGCACGTTTACCCCCTTAACACCTATTTAGAACCTGAATATTCAAAACTCTTACCTTAGTGGATGTTTTCGACATAAAACGAACATATCCCCAAAATTTCATGTTTCCAACTTCAATAATTTTGGCTGGGCGATGATGAGTGAGTGAGTCAGTCAGGACATTTTATTTCATTTATATATGATAATTTCACCCCTCCACATGAACCCCTTAAATTGGATTTATGAAACAAATGGTCGATCACCTATTTACTTATTTAAAGCTGATTTCCCCCTGAGTTTGATGAGTGAGTAAGTGAGTCAATCAGTTAGGACACTTTCTTTCCTGTTTTATCACCCCAGAATTTCACCCCTCTCCAAGGGCCCCTTAAATTGGATTTATGAAAAAACGGTCGAACACATATTTACTTGTATTTTAAGCTGTTTTATCCCGCCGAATTTCAAACTTCTCGCCTATGTCGTTTAAGAGATACACGCTCCGTTAAGAATCCCTCAATCCCCAATTTTGACCCCTTTCACCTCATAATATACACGACATCGATAAACCTTTAGATATATGTCTGATTATTTTTAATGATTAGTTTATATACCGAATATCACATCCCCAAAGAAACAACTCATGAGATATCGTTATTCAATGAAATGCACGTTTACCCCCTTAACATCTCTTTAAAACCCGAATAAATAAAAATCATTCTTTAGTTGACGTTTTGACATACAGCGAACATATTCCCAAAATTTCATTTTTCCAACATTAATAGTTTTCGCTGGGCGCGATGAGTGAGTGAGTCAGACAGGACATTTTCTTTCAATTATTTTTACCAGAATTACACCCCTCCCCATGGGCCCCTTAAATTGGATTGATGAAAAAACGCTTGAACACCTATTAAGTTATTTTTTTAGCTGTCTGTTTCCCCTGAGTTTGATGAGTGAGTTAGTCAGTCAGTCAGGACACTTTCTCTCCTTTTCCCCCCCAGAATTTCACCCCACCCCATTGGACCTTTAAATTAATTTATGAAAAAACGGTCGAACACCGATTTACTTAATTTTTTAGCTGATTTTTTTTCGCTGAGTTTCAAATTTCTCGCCTATGTCGTTTAAGAGATAGGCCTACACGCTCCGTTAGGAATCCTTCAACCCCCAATTTTCACCCCTTTCACCTCATAATAATACACCACATCGAAAAACCCTTAGACACATGTCTGCTTATTTTTAATGATTAGTTTATATGCCGAGTATCACATCCACAGATGAAACCACTCGTGAGATATTGTTATTCAATGAAATGCAGGTTTAACCCCCTTAAGACCCCTTTAGAGCCTGAATATCCAAAAATCCTCCCTTAGTGTACGGTTTTGAGATACAACGAACATATCCCCAGAATGCCATGGTTCCAACTTCAATATTTTTGACTGGGCGATCATGAGTGAATGAGTCAGGACATTTTCTTTCATTTTTTCCTTCAGAATTTCATCCCTCCCGATGAACCCCTTCAATATGATTGATCAAAAAAACTGTCGAACAGCTATTAACTTACTTTAAAGCAGTTCCCCCTCCCCCCTGAGTTTGATGAGTGAGTCAGTCAGTCAATCAGTTAGGACACTTTATTTCCTGTTTCCCCCCACCCCCCCCAGAATTTCACCCCTCCCCATGGGCCCCTTAAATTGGATTTATGAAAAAACGGTCAAACACATATTTACTTATTTTTTTTTGCTGATTTTTTCCGCTGAGTTTCAAACTCCTCGCCTATGTCGTTTAAGAGATACACGCTCCGTTAGGAATCTTTCAATTCTTACTTTTCACCCCTTTCACCTTATAATATACACCACATCGAAAACCCCTCAGAGACGTGTCTTCTTCCTTTTTAATGATGAGTTTATATGTCGTGTATCATATCCCCCAATGAAACCAATCGGGAGATATTGTTATTCAATGGAATGCAGGTTTAACCCCCTTAAGACCCCTTCAGAACCTGAATATCCGAAAATCCTCCCTTAGTAGACGGTTTTGACATACAATGAACATATCCCCAAACTGTCATGTTTCTAACTTCAATAATTTTGGCTGGGCGATGATGAGTGTGTGAGTGAGTGAGTGAGTGAGTCAGGCAGGACATTATCTTTCAATTTTCTTTTTTCAGAATTTCACCCCTCCCCATGAACCCCTTAAATTTGATTTAATAAAAAAAACTGTCGAACAGCTATTTACTTACTTTAAAGCAGTTTTCCCCCTGAGTTTGATGAGTGAGTGAGTCAGTCAATCAGTTAGGACACTTTCTTCCTGTCCCCCCCCCCCCCCCCCAGAATTTCACCCCTCCCCATGGGCCCCTTAAATTGGATTTATGAATAAACGGTCAAACACATATTTACGTATTTTGTATGCTGATTGTTTTCCGCTGAGTTTCAAACTCCTCACCTATGTCGTTTAAGAGATACACGCTCCGTTAGGAATCTTTCCATCCCCACTTTTCACCCCTTTCACCTCATAATATACACCACATCGAAAAACCCTCAGACTCGTGTCTTATTATTTTTAATGATGAGTTTACGTGCCGAGTATCACATTCCCCAATGAAACCAATTGGGAGATATTGAAATTCAATGAAATGCAGGTCAACCCCCTTAACACCCCTTTAGAACCTGAATATCCAAAAATCCTATCTTAGGGGGCATTTGCGGCCCTTTGGGAAGCTGCATACCAAATTTCATTCCAATCCGTCGGTGGTTTCTGAGATTTCGGGATGAATGAATGAGTGAGTGGTATTTCACAAATATATATAGTAGATGATAGTGTCAAGTCTTTGTTATGCTAAACTCGGTTGACAGTGCTGTGTGAGTAGGTGAGTAACTAACGGGATTTCAAGTAAAGATCCTCTTTTTCTATACCGGTAGTGCAGAGCAGAACTGGCATCCAGTCGGCCGTGTCTCGACTTTAGCTATGTTGCCATGGAAACTATCTGACTTGCCATTCCTTCATGAGTATATTTTATGATTTGATTAGCCTGTGCTTGAGTGCAAAAGGGCCGAAATCAGAAGAATGAGAAAGACTATCGAAAATTCATGTAGCCAGCGGTTCCTTCTGGATCCTAAACTCTAAACTATATGTATGCAAAATTTGGTTGAGATTGGTGGTACGGTGTAGATTTGTATACGGAACAGACCCACATACATACATACATACCCACATACAGACTTTCACTTTTATATATAAGATATGTACAGTTTGAAGTGATAGCAAAAGTTAGAGCAAAATGGTAGCATAGTGGTAGAAAATATAACATGTATTGTTAAGAAATAGTTTAAGCGGTTATGTGGATCCATTACATAATAATTTTAGCACGACGAAGCTCATTTTCTATATCCAATAGTTCTTCCTCATATTCAGTATAACCAGCCTGTTTATAGACATGCAGTTGCTGAAGCCGCCGGATTAGCTTACTTGGATTGTTCCAGTAGACAAATTTAACAAATGATTTTTTAGGTGTAAACAAAGCATTACCATTATCATTATTATCTTCATCATCAACATCATCATCATCATAACCATTATCATTATCATCATCATCATCATCATCATCATCATCATCATGATCATTATAATCCTCATCACTATTACTGTATAGTCCTTTTTGATCCTTTTGCAATACCACATTTTGCACAGTTTGTGTTGCCTTTGATAATGTTGGGAGTTTTTCAGACATTGACAACTGTCCTAACACGACTTTCTGAGGAGATGATACATGCTTCTTAACAAACAATGCACTATCTTGAGCTGCAATATCTTTTTCTGGGACAAGTGTTTTAGCATTTTGAAGAGTTTTTTTAAACAGCAACGATGTTTTATCTGGTACACTACATTGATGATCACTCACACTTAAGACATCACTATTTTTACTTTTCAGCTCACCTCGACACTGTTTTGAACGATGTTTAGAACAACGCCAAATAACAGTTCCATTTTTATTGGTTCGTTTTACAATATATGTATATCCTTTATAGAATGCGTATGGCATACCATTGCTATTTGTTGATACTTCCATGTCAATTGTCAAGCATGAACTAATCTCTAGCAAAGTTCACTCGATAATATAAATAATAGTTTAAAGTGAGAGGAAAAGTGGGTGCAAGAGTGGGTGCAAGAGTGGGTGTAAAAGTGGATTCCGCTTATAGTAGGCATGAATTTTACTAGAATGTGATTTGAGTAAATGTAATTTCTAAACCCAAGTAGTGAATAGTCAGTTGGTTTTGATCTATGCAAGCGTAAACATGTCACATACACTGGTGACGGATACTCAAGGCTTTAAGGTCAACGAAAACAAGTACAGTATATATTTAAAGAGGTGGCTATCATTGATTGCACAACACGCGGGTTACCATATCTTTTTTCGGACTAGTGTTTTAACATTTGAAGTATTTTTTTAAACAGCAACGATGTCTTATCTGTCACACTACATTGATGATCACTCACACTTAAGACCTCATTATTTTTACTTTTTAGTTCACTTTGACACTGTTTTGAACGATGTTTTGAACAACGCCATATAACAGTTCCATTTTATTGGTTCGTTTTGCAATATACGTATAACCTTTATAGAATGCGTATGGCATACCATTGCTCTTTGTTGATACTTCCATGTCAATTGTCAAGCATGAACTAATCTCTAGCAAAGTTCACTCGATAATATAAATAATAGTTTAAAGTGAGAGGAAAAGTGGGTGCAAAAGTGGGTGCAAGACTGGGTGCAAGAGTGGGTGCAAGAGTGGGTGCAAGAGTGGGTGTAAGAGTGGGTGCAAGAGTGGGTGTAAAAGGGAGTGCAAGAGTGGGTGCAAAAGTGGGTGCCGCTTATAGTAGGCATGAATTTTACTAGAATGTGATTTGAGTAAATGTAATTTCTAAACCCAAGTAGTGAATAGTCAGTTGGTTTTGATCTATGCAAGCGTAAACATGTCACATACACTGGTGATGGATACTCAAGGCTTTAAGGTCAACGAAAACAAGTACAGTATATATTTAAAAGAGGTGGCTATCATTGATTGCACAACACGCGGGTTACCATATCTTTTTTTTCGGACTAGTGTTTTAACATTTGAAGTATTTTTTTTTAAACAGCAACGATGTCTTATCTGTCACACTACATTGATGATCACTCACACTTAAGACCTCACTATTTTTACTTTTTAGTTCACTTTGACACTGTTTTGAACGATGTTTTGAACAACGTCAAATAACAGTTCCATTTTATTGGTTCGTTTTGCAATATACGTATAACCTTTATAGTATGCATATGGCTTACCATAACTATTCGTTGATACTTCCATATCAATTTTCAAGCATGAAATAATCTCCAATAAATTTCGCTCGATAATAGAAATAATAGTTTAAAGTGAGTGCAAATGTGGGTGCAAAAGTGGGTGCAAAAGTGAGTGTAAAAGTGAGTGCAAAAGTGGGGTGCAAAAGTGAGTGCAAAATTGAATGTAAAAAGTGAGTGCAAACGTGGGTGTAGTTTATAGTAGGCATGATTACTAGAATGTGATTTGAGTAAATGTAATTTCTAAACCCAAGTAGTGAGTAGTCAGTTGGTTTTGATTTATGCAAGCGTAAACATGTCTCATACACTGATGATGGATACTCAAGGCTTCATGGTCAACAAAAACAAGTATATAGTTAAAGAGGTAGCTATTATTGATTGCACAACACTGAATCTATTTTTGAAATTTTGACAAAGGGCCTAAGTTCACTTTTGTTAATATCTCGCGAACCAATAAGACTAGGGCATTGTATGAGGTATTGTTGGACTTTTTGCCGAAGACTGCTGGTAAACACCTATGTTCCCACGACCTTTTTAAAGATGGCGGCTAACCCACGAGGGGTGATTAAAAAGTAATCCAAGCGGCGCTTGTCGATAAGCAAACCAATAATCAAAGGGGGGGGGGGGTATGACAAAGCTTGAGGCGATACCCCCTTTTGATTGATCCCTGTTGATTTGCCCCTTAGGACTGGTCCCCGTTGACTAGTCCCTCTGGACGGGTCCTTTTTGAAGGGAGTCATTTTTGTCGGGCCCCGGCTGACGGGTCACTGTGGACGGGTCCCTGTTGACAGGTCCTTTTGACTAATCCCTTTGGACCCGTCCCTTTGACATAATTTGGCTAAATGCATGGGCCAACCCATAGGGATCAGTCCAAAGGGACCGGTCCAAAGGGATTAGTCAAAAGGACCTGTCAACAGGGACCCGTCCACAGTGACCCGTCTGCCGGGGACCGTCAAAAATGACTCCCTTCAAAAAGGACCCGTCCAGAGGGACTAGTCAACGGGGACCAGTCCTAAGGGGCAAATCAACAGGGATCAATCAAAAGGGGGTATCGCTTCAAGCTCTGTCATACCCCCCCCCCCCTTTGATTATTGGTTTGCTTATCGACAAGCGCCGCTTGGATTACTTTTTAATCACCCCTCGTGGGTTAGCCACCATCTTTAAAAAAGTCGTGGGAACATAGGTGTTTACCAGCAGTCTTCGGCAAAAATTCCAACAATACCTCATACAATGCCCTAGTCTTATTGGTTCGCGAGATATTAACAAAAGTGCACTTAGGCCCTTTGTCAAAATTTCAAAAATAGGTTCAGTGTTGTGCAATCAATAATAGCTACCTCTTTAACTATATACTTGTTTTTGTTGACCATGAAGCCTTGAGTATCCATCATCAGTGTATGAGACATGTTTACGCTTGCATAAATCAAAACCAACTGACTACTCACTACTTGGGTTTAGAAATTACATTTACTCAAATCACATTCTAGTAAAAATCATGCCTACTATAAACTACACCCACGTTTGCACTCACTTTTACATTCACTTTTGCACTCACTTTTGCACCCACTTTTGCACTCACTTTTACACTCACTTTTGCACCCACTTTTGCACCCACATTTGCACTCACTTTAAACTATTATTTCTATTATCGAGCGAAATTTATTGGAGATTATTTCATGCTTGAAAATTGATATGGAAGTATCAACGAATAGTTATGGTAAGCCATATGCATACTATAAAGGTTATACGTATATTGCAAAACGAACCAATAAAATGGAACTGTTATTTGACGTTGTTCAAAACATCGTTCGAAACAGTGTCAAAGTGAACTAAAAAGTAACAAGAAGTTCCGTGAAGAACTATACAGCCTACTTTTCATGCCAATGATTATTCTACAGTATATGAACCTATCTAGAATAATGACGAAATTAAGTTGCTAATATCGAAATTTCCAATTAGTTCGAAATACTGTATACCTGGCATAATGTATCCTAATAGAGCACTACAGTTGGCAGCCCTGATGACTGAATATATTCTTAGTTCCGTCTCTTACGGTACTAAATACTAAATTTGGTTGAAGTCCACTGGATAGCATGGACGTTACATGCAGTTAAACATTGGATCTAACAGCGCGCGTAAAATCATGTTGGCAACAATGTCATGCATGTATTGGTCAGAAATAATCTGAAATAATATGATCTATTGTGGTGCCAATTTTGAATGAAATCCATTAGTTAGTATAGAAGTTACATGCATTTTAAAATTGGACCTATCAGCAGGCTTAGAATCATGTTGGCAGCACTGACGTATATTAGTTACTCCAAATTCGTCTAGAATGCCAGGTACTATACGTGTGCAAAGTTTAGAGCTATTGGCTTGCATACTTTCTGATATATTGATATTAGGGTAACAAAAATAGGGACAGCACATATTAACAGTTGGCAACCCTGGTTGCTCCTTAGAATACGCATAGTCATATCTGTTATGGTACACATAGCACATACGAAATTTGGTTGAAATCCAAATGATAGTATGGAAGTTACATGTATTTAAAGTTGGACCTGTCAGCAGGCTTAGAATCATGTTGGTAGCACTGACGTATATAAGTTACTCCAAATTAATATAGAATGTCAGGTACTATACGTGTGCATAGTTTAAAGCTGTCGGCTTGCATACTTTCTGATATATTGGTATTTGGATAAAATAAATTAGGAGCATTTATTAACAGTTGGCAGCCCTGGTAGGTCTTAAGAATACGCTCAGTCATATCTGGTTATGTACACATACAACATACGAAATTTGGTTGAATTCCGCCTGATAGTGTAGAAGTTATATGCATTTAAAAATTGGACCTATCAGGAGGCTTATAATCATTTTGGCAACACTGCCATGTTTGGCCTCCTGGAAATTAAACTGAAATATTATGATCTGTACGTGTGCTAATTTTGAAATAGCTCCCATTCATACTTTCCAAGATATCCAACATGGAGCTCAAATTGCAATTGCGATTTTTTAGCAGTTGGTAGCACTGACATCATTTTCAAATATGGCCGTGAGATATTCAGGTATAGATCTTTACTCCTACCAAATTTTGTTTCGATTGCTGCAGCCGTTTAGGAGTTGATAGGGGGGGGACACACACACAGCCAGACAGACAGACAGAAGGACAGACAGACAGACAGACAGACAGACAGACGGACAGACAGACAGACAGACAGACACACATTTGCCCGATCTCATAAGTCTACTTTTTCCTCATTTTTGCAAAATGTGAAAAGTAGGCTAAAAATAGTGAGGTCTTAAGTGTGAGTGATCATCAATGTAGTGTGACAGATAAGACATCGTTGCTGTTTAAAAAAATACTTCAAATGTTAAAACACTAGTCCGAAAAAAAAGATATGGTAACCCGCGTGTTGTGAAATCAATGATAGCCACCTTTTTAAATATATACTGTACTTGTTTTCGTTGACCTTAAAGCCTTGAGTATCCATCACCAGTGTATGTGACATGTTTACGCTTGCATAGATCAAAACCAACTGACTATTCACTACTTGGGTTTAGAAATTACATTTACTCAAATCACATTCTAGTAAAATTCATGCCTACTATAAGCGGCACCCACTTTTGCACCCACTCTTGCACTCCCTTTTACACCCACTCCTGCACCCACTCTTACACCCACTCTTGCACCCACTCTTGCACCCACTCTTGCACCCAGTCTTGCACCCACTTTTGCACCCACTTTTCTTCTCACTTTAAACTATTATTTATATTATCGAGTGAACTTTGCTAGAGATTAGTTCATGCTTGACAATTGACATGGAAGTATCAACAAAGAGCAATGGTATGCCATACGCATTCTATAAAGGTTATACGTATATTGCAAAACGAACCAATAAAATGGAACTGTTATTTGGCGTTGTTCAAAACATCGTTCAAGACAGTGTCAAAGTGAACTAAAAAGTAAAAATAGTGAGGTCTTAAGTGTGAGTGATCATCAATGTAGTGTGACAGATAAGACATCGTTGCTGTTTAAAAAAATACTTCAAATGTTAAAACACAAGACCGAAAAAAAGATATGGTAACCCGCATGTTGTGCAATCAATGATAGCCACCTCTTTAAATATATACTGTACTTGTTTTCGTTGACCTTAAAGCCTTGAGTATCCATCACCAGTGTATGTGACATGTTTACGCTTGCATAGATCAAAACCAACTGACTATTCACTACTTGGGTTTAGAAATTACATTTACTAAAATCACATTCTAGTAAAATTCATGCCTACTATAAGCGGAACCCACTTTTACACCCACTCTTGCACCCACTCTTGCACCCACTTTTCCTCTCACTTTAAACTATTATTTATATTATTGAGTGAACTTTGCTAGAGATTAGTTCATGCTTGACAATTGACATGGAAGTATCAACAAATAACAATGGTATGCCATACGCATTCTATAAAGGATATACATATATTGTAAAACGAACAAATAAAAATGGAACTGTTATTTGGCGTTGTTCTAAACATCGTTCAAAACAGTGTCGAGGTGAGCTGAAAAGTAAAAATAGTGATGTCTTAAGTGTGAGTGATCATCAATGTAGTGTACCAGATAAAACATCGTTGCTGTTTAAAAAAAACTCTTCAAAATGCTAAAACACTTGTCCCAGAAAAAGATATTGCAGCTCAAGATAGTGCATTGTTTGTTAAGAAGCATGTATCATCTCCTCAGAAAGTCGTGTTAGGACAGTTATCAATGTCTGAAAAACTCCCAACATTATCAAAGGCAACACAAACTGTGCAAAATGTGGTATTGCAAAAGGATCAAAAAGGACTATACAGTAATAGTGATGAGGATTATAATGATCATGATCATGATGATGATGATGATGATGATGATGATAATGATAATGGTTATGATGATGATGATGTTGATGATGAAGATAATAATGATAATGGTAATGCTTTGTTTACACCTAAAAAATCATTTGTTAAATTTGTCTACTGGAACAATCCAAGTAAGCTAATCCGGCGGCTTCAGCAACTGCATGTCTATAAACAGGCTGGTTATACTGAATATGAGGAAGAACTATTGGATATAGAAAATGAGCTTCGTCGTGCTAAAATTATTATGTAATGGATCCACATAACCGCTTAAACTATTTCTTAACAATACATGTTATATTTTCTACCACTATGCTACCATTTTGCTCTAACTTTTGCTATCACTTCAAACTGTACATATTAAATATAAAAGCCAAAGCTAAATGATTTTATTATCAGAACAGTTATAACCTTTGTAGTGAGCAAATCATACAAACAGGTTAGTTGCTACTATGAAACTTACTACAACTAACAAAGGTAAACAACGTGTACTCTATAAAGGCTACTCTTATAACTATAATCGTCAAAATGTAAAAGGAATAATATTTTGGCGATGCTCAAAAGAGAGGTCAAAAAGATGTCGAGGCAATCTAAAAAGTAGAAATGGTAAGGTTTTAAGTGTGAGTGATCATCAATGTGGTGCACCAAATGAAACACTGTTGGTGTCAACAATTAATCATGACAATGCTAAAAAGCTAGTACAAGAAAAAAATGTTGCTACTCAAAATAGTGCAGTGTTTATTGAGCAACATTTAACCCCTGCTGTAAAAGTTATGTTTAATCCCTCTTCCACATCTCAAGAGTTATCAACATCACAAACTATGCAAAAAGGTTGTGTTGTTGTTGTTTTAAGGGGCTGAACTACAAGGTTATCTACCCTTCATATGCAAGATAATCAAAAAGGACTAAATAGTAATAGAGAAAAAAGAAATGTATTTTGAATGTAACTATTGTACAAGTACTTATATTAAATAAATAAAAATATTGTATGGGTATTGTCTGTTTTTTCTTAATTGCTATACCCACGTCCTACTATATTAATGTCATTGTTAACCATCAACAATCTCCACCTATGTTCAGAAAGAAAGTGATCTTAAACAATACACTCTATCTATGGTTTGTGTACCGAGTATCATAATAATACAGTGTCGTCAAGCCATGTTCAGGCAATAGTAATGTTAGGTAAGGGGTTCGAACCCTTGCTTCCTTGTACAGGATTAGTTTGTACTCAACAGCAACCCATAATACTATACTTTGAAACATGTCACATCTCATTGCAAAATGTCAACTGTATCGTTTTCTAAGACCCCAGCTGGTGGCTAGTAGCTAGCAGACAGTGCAACAGAAACAGTGTCACCATGTTCATTCTAAAAAAAAAAAAAAACAATATTTATTATTCTTTTTATTATTATTGTTCATTAAGAGTAGTGTAAAGTTGTCTTTGTGACGTAACGGTTATAATAGTTAGCTGGCACTCTAAAGCTCTTGAGTTCAATTCGAGCTTTAACATAAAATTTTAAAAGTATATTAGAACTAAAACAGGTCTACTCAGTCTCGGGTGATTCAAATAAGTAGATGAGGTTTGATTCACACTTTAACGATAGAACACGACGTTTTTTTTTTTTTAATAATGATAGCCATTTGTTCATTTGTTTTTCATTTTCACATTTCACACATTGCCATTTGTCAATTTTCCATGTACACGATTTGAAAATGTCAGTTTAAAGTTTTTGGATTTCATGATACGGAAACAAGAATTTTCCATTTTGTTGTTGTTTACACATTTGTCAATTTCCCATTTACATTTTTAAAGGTCAGTTTTAAGTTTTTTAATTGTGTTGATATGGAAACATGGATTTCCTTTTTTTTTCCATATCACAGACGACACGTTTATGATTTAGTCCGTGCTGAAAGTTTAGTTTTGTAAAACACACATTTGCTGATTAAAATTTTCTTGAAATTATTTTAATGGAAGTGCTTGGCCATGGCAATAGTGCATTCTCTTTCTGTTTGTTTCCAAAAACGTATAGGACTACTACTACTACTACTACTACTATTACTAATACTACTACTGTAGGTAAGACTGTTTTACAAAATATCACCTATCTACCGCTGCATTTAAAAGAAACACAAGTGTTAAAAAAACTACAGTATACTATTTACCATTTGCTATATACATTAATTACCCCACCATCCTACCTTGCCGTGTTTGCTTTGGTTGAACAATCAATGCTACCCACACACACACACACACACACACACACACACACACTTTCTCTCTCTCTATCATTCTATCTATAGTCATACATTCACACAACCATACCTGTCTTTGAAAACAAATACAACCACGCTATTTATCCTTGACATGCACACTTATCCCAAATAACTTTTAGTTATACATTTAACATTTACTATTACAAAAAATATTTCCACTATTTTTACAATTACAAAAATGAATATTTACAAAATACTAAATCTACTGGTTACAAAAAAGCCATTTCTCTACACAATAAAATATAGAAGTCACACCTCCACCTCGTGGTTATAACCCTATGGTAGGCTAATGCATAGGTCATTCATCTGCACTCATTTGCTATCCATCAAGGTAAAAGTGCATTTTTTCTGTTCCACAAGATACAAATTTGATTGCTGGATTGTATTCTACACTGTTTATGCGATATATAGCTTTGCCAGTTCATAAAACCGCTAGGTAGTTCTCTACATATAGCAATTTTACCACTGCTCTACCTACGCCTTTTGCTCTTTTGGCTTTCTTACAGTCTAGTGTGTGATAGACAGCATTAATGTATATCAAACCCAGTTCACCTTTGTATTTGTAATCCAAGTAATAATTTGGAAAGACACAAATGTAATCAGTTTTGAACGTTATCTCTGTTTTGTTTTGTTTAATATGTTTATGACATGCATATTAACCTGAAATCGAACCCTGGTGAAAAGGCTAACAGCTTAACCACTACACCACCTTGCCCTTGTTTCTTAGTTTGACTCGTTCTAGGCATCAGACCTGGAAATCGAGTTAAGACCACCAGTACAAGAGCTAAAAGTGCTTAACACTGCAACACAAAATGGATAGCTGGTAACATTATACAACCGGAAATGATTATATTTCTGTTAGCAATGCATTTTTTTGTCATCAGCCTACTGTCTGAGCACTGACAGCAACACAGTTTAGTTTAGAACAAGCGAGTGTGTATAGATTATTAGCCTCAAGTATTTAAAGCTTGTTGTGTGTGTGTGTGTGTGTGTGTAGCGACCATTTTGTCCCGGTTACACTGAGCATTTTTGTGTTTTAGCTATCCTCTTTAACCAATCAATTAAAGATAGTCTACTCTTAATTCTTGAATCGATAAATCAGAGTTTGTGTGTACACCGTTCGTCATTTATTAACCCATACCTACAACCTATACTCTCTCTATACTGCAGTTTGATCTGAAAAACAAGTTTCAATGGTAAAAGACTTGTCAATCACCATACATGTAGCCTACACTAATTCTTTCTCTACCTAGCTATGTTTCATCACACACACATGGTAAACATCTCACATGTTCGTATCCGATTATTAGTTTATAAAATCTCAGGTCGATGACCTTGATGTATTGGGTATTTTGTGTAAATTCATTGGCCATGGGAAAGGGTTGACCATTCTAAGTCCTATAACACCTCACATGTAGATATTCGATTATTAGTTTATAAAATATTAGGTCAATGACCTTGCTGTTTTTTTTATCTTTTGGGTAAATTCGTTGGTCATGGAAAAGGGTTGACCATCCTGAGTCCCATGACACCTCACTTGAGCCTCTCTGATTATTAGTTTATAAAATCATAGGTCAATGACCTTGCTGTTTTGAATCTTTTGGGTAAATTCGTTGATCATGGAAAAGGGTTGACCATCCTGAGTCCTATGACACCTCACTTGACCCTCTCTGATTATTAGTTAGCGACATATCAACAAAAGTGTAGTTAGGCCCTTTTGACATAAATAAATAATATATTCAAAAACAGAATGTCACCTCAAGTCCAACGACCTCTCATACAGGTCCCTAGCCTTATTGATTCATGAGATATTAAAAATCTAATGACCTTAGATCTTTTGGTTAAATTCGTTGGTCATGGAAAAGGGTTGACCGTCCTGAGTCCTATGACACCACACTTGACCCTCTCTGATTATTAGTTAGCGAGATATTAACAAAAGTGCAGTTAGGTCCTTTTGACATAAATAAATAATATATTCAAAAACAAAATGTCACCTCAAGTCCAACGACCTCTCATACAGGTCCCTAGCCTTATTGATTCATGAGATATTAGTTTTGGATCTTTTGGTAATTTTTTTAAAAATAACTCATCTATAAATCATTATTCAAAAAGCCCGCCCGCTTACAAAAAAAAAACAAGTGCGCATGCGTAAAAACAAAAAACAAACATGTTAATTCATAGTAGCAATCGGCTTTTCACATGCGTTTCATGTGGAACAACGTTTAATTTCATCATAGCATTAGGGACCATGGGCCAGTCCATAGGGACCAATCCAAAGGGACCGGTCTAAAGGGACTCATCAACAAGGACTCATCAACAAGGACTCGTCCACAAGGACCTGTCCACAAGGACTCATCCACAAGGACTAGTCCACAAGGACTCGTCCACAAGGACTTGTCCACAAGGACTCGTCCACAATGACCCGGCAACAATGACCCTGCCAACAATGACCCGTCAACAATAACCCATCCACAGGGATCCGCTCCCCCACCCTCTTCAAAAGCCATGAAGGGGCATGCGTAAAAAACAGAAAACAAGCATGTTAATTCATAGTGGCTTGCCACCGTATACATGTCTCTTGTGTAGAACAACGTTTCATTCCATATTGCCATTCAAACTCTCACATGTTGCAATTGGAAAGAGAGATTCTCTAAAAAATTACAATTTCACCCCCTAGTAGGGGTAGGTTTTATTTTGGGGTGGAAATATGTTGTCCATTGGAAAGGGGGTATCAGCCCGAGTTCAATGACACCTCATTCGTCTAAATCCGACCATGCGTTCGGGAGTTATCGGGCTGCCGCCATCTTGTGAGGAGGGTGAGGAGGAGGAGGGCCTTGAACTCTCACAAACACACTACTACTGTTGACCCTGTCATGTAGGCTCCCTAGGTTGAAAGCGCCCCGTCGATTTAAATGCAGCCCGTCTCGGGCGAAGTCACGGCCACCAATCCAGCAGTCAGCATCTACGTACACTAATCCCAGTTGTGCACAAACCCTGTCCATGCGGTCATTTACAATCTTAACTCGCCTTAACGGAACATTTCCCCGCCGAACAATGCCACTCATTATATTTATTATATATTATAATTTTTGCATTTCTAAACTTGCTTTTAGCTTTTCTGCCTAGTTCGTAGAGCTCCCCCATGATGTAATCAGCTGTAGCCCTCTTCTTCAAATCGTTCGTCCCAACATGGAGCAACAACACTTGAACTTTGTCACAGTCCTCTACATTTGCTTCTTCCACTTGTTGGGCAAGCTGGTCAATTTTAATCCCCGGATAACACCGCACTTTCGCACCTGATTTCCTCGAGAAATTCGCACTCCATCGTATCATAGAATCACCCATTATGATAACGTCATCCTCAGTTAGCTCCTGCACGCCATCTTCCACACTGATCCCAGTAGAAAGCAGTTCAGTCACATCCTTCACCGTTTCCTCTGATTCACGAAGCTTCGATCTAAGTTCCTGTATTATTTGATCCCTTGCTTTGATTTGCACCCTCAAACAGTCCGGCGTATCACATACTTTACAAAACCAATTCCCGACATCACAATCCTCCTTCTTGACCTTAATACAGCCGAAGTGAAACCATTTCTCACATAGTCCACACTGATTGGATGGATCTTGCATGAACCATCCTTAATCTGCACAAAATGACGGACTTCCTTCGTGACCGGAAAGAGCTACGCCATACGCGAGCAGTTCCCTTCATCTCTCTATGTTTATTGGGCATTGGGTCAGCTAGCCACTTACTGTCCCATGATACCAGAACTTGGCGGTGTAACTGAGAGTGAATATCTCTCGCAATTCCTCCATTGGTCGATGGGGTAGTGATACCGCTTCTTTTCCAGCCTGATCCGCTAACTCATTTCTCGCAATTCCCATGTGGCTCGGAAGCCACAGAAAGGTGATTTGAATGTCAGCGCGGCTAGTAGGTCATGGATTCGCTGCACTAGGGGTGTTGCGGAAAACACACATTTTACTCTAGTTAGTAAGTTATTGTTGTTTTAAGGGGCGGAACTACGAGGTCAAATGCCTCTACATTTTACTGTAGCCTGTGCCAACAGACAAATACAAAAATACTACATCCATCAACAGACGGTTAAATTACTCTCTTATAAATATCCAGCAATACACTCTCTTGATAATTTTGAGGAACGTTGACTGTATTGCACGATATTTTAGCTGCACTGGAGGTCATACGCAAATAACATTTGGCAGTAACATGTGGCCATCAATTGGAGCAGGTCATTTTGTGGGATTAGTTTGGGTAATTTAGTCGACTCTGTCCGTCCCCATGGCCTTGCATGGCCCGTACCAGGTGCATTATGCTGCTGCCCACACACTATCAATCGTTAAACTCTCTCCGTCGCGCTGTTATGGAAATATTATACAGCGTGTTTTATACTGTCCTGCGGTCCCTGTATGAAGTTCCGGCTCAGCTGCAAAATATGGGATTGTTGTTGTTGTTTCATTTATGAACATTGCGAGATCATAGTCACGTAGCCCTGGATGCTTCAGTGTTTGTGGAATTTGTCTAGAACAGTGGCGTAACTACGGGGGGTGATCAGGGGGATCCTACCCCCAGAGCCAAATAATTAAAATATGAAACTTGATGAGTTTATTAATTTTGAATAAAACCTATCTTCGGACTGATGACCAATGGTTGTACTGTGTTAGAAAGTGTTTCTTTTCATTCAAGTAACATTTTTACTGTTACCCCAACTTAACAAGGGGCGTAGTTGGTAGCATGCCGAACTGCTGTGCCCAAGATAGCGGGTTCAGACCTGGCCGAAGTCGTCGGATTTTTAAGAGCGTTTACATCCCTCAGTATGACTTCCTACGGAGGGGAAGTAAAGCCGGCGATCCCATGTCATAGATTTATGGCATATAAAAGATCCGTCCACATACTAAACTTGTGTGAAGCTACATTTCTAGCTTAGATTTCGTTGGAACGCTCTATCAATGTTCCAACGTTCATCACTAGGTATCAGTGACATCTGGTAGTGAAAGTTGGAACTACTTTAAAATGAACGGAACCTGTAGCTCACCCCATGGGTGTCCGCTTTAAGCAGCTACAGCCCCTGGCGAGCCGAACATGTCCTCGGACACTCCCGGCACTAAAAGCCATACGCTAAATAAATAAATAAATAAATAAATAAATAAATAAATAAATAAATAAATAAATAAATAAATAAACAATAAAATTACGAGCCTTACAGTAGTCGCATATGATGTGTAACATCTGATATGTTATTCGAATAATTCCATATTACTTATTCGCATTTTTTAAAGAATGAACTCATAGTGCTACCTTGTGCCAGCAAACATCAAAGGATTCTCCAATGCATCTGCAGTAGTAACATATACCTGCAACTGTATGCGGGAGCAACCCACTGCCTACTTGATGCGAGGTGCGCTTTATACCGGCCAGTTAGTGGACCCATGCCAGCGGTATTATTGAAAATGAGCTCTTATTGCCGATATAACGCACTGCCAAGTATAGGCGTGATTAAAAATTAGGTGTGCAGTAGGTATATTAAATGCGTTTCTCCCAGTGATACGTTTAGACCAACGAAGTTTCAATTATTTTTGGTAGTCGGTGTTAATATACTGAATTCCTACGTTATTTGTAGTGTTGGTTGATGCGATATAGCACTTGAAGTATCGAGTGCTTACATTAAATAAGAATACAGCAAAAGTATGAAGATTTAATAGATCGTAATTGTTTTCAGCAAATATGATATAATGAATATTTTCACACCAAAAAACGACAACTTGAAGATGATATATTGTAGGAATTTCTTTAATGGGGCCTCCAAACCTTGAGGTAAACCGTCTGCGATTTACATTCCACATAGTCACATGGCTTACAGTACGTCGTTGAACCGATCTCCGCCACCGCGCGCGCACATTGTTTCCGTCCCATGCACTTCCGTCCCATCCACTTCCGTCTCTTTTCCAAAATCACTCCCACAAATATGTCCAGCTACCGAGTGTCACAAAATATCCAGATACCGAGTGGAAAGATGTTTCACATCAACAAGGGGCAGATGATCTCGTAGTTCCACCCCTTAAAAACTCAATAACTAACTATCTTAATAATTACTGTATGAGAAAAATGGTCAACTATTAATTTAGCCAATGGGGCTGCAGTGAGATGAGTGTGGTACTACTATTCCACATCCCTTTCTATGACGATGATAATTGTTGTTTTCAGGGGCCTAACATCTAGGTTATCGGCCCCTTATGAGTTGGGTGATAATGAAAGATGAGAATGTAATGAAAACTATAATACTATCTACAGCCTTATATACAATAAAAATAAATGGTAAACAAGTAGTGAATAAGGCAAATAAAGGACAAAATAAGGCAAAAGAAATGCCCTCAACCCTCGAAGAATGAGGATTGAGGGACTTGGAAGGAAGGAGAGCCATGAAAGGCAGATAGTTATTGTTATTTTAATGGGCGGAACTACGAGACCATCTGCAGATAGGATAGGGGAAAGATAAGGGGGTCCACCCCAGAGAGAATGGAAAAAGTGGAAATACCAGATCCATCTCAGGAATTCCTCGGGGTTGCCAACTCCCGAACTCACCAGCCGTGAGCCCTTGAGGGTGTAGGAGTAACGAGGGCGCACCAGAAGTGGTGGGGCTACATATATTAGGTGTGTTCAAAAAGTAACGAGCCGGAGGCATAATTACAGGAACCAGTACCTGTATGCTACAAGTATTGGCCCTGGCTGTTGAGGCACTTGTCCAACTGTGACACGAGGCGGTGAATGGCTGTCTCAAATTTCCCTGGGCTGCGATGTGAACCAGTTCCGCACGTACAGCTGGACGTTGGCGTCCGAGGTGAATTGTAGGCCCCGCAGAGCCCTTTCCAGGGGACCAAACATGGCGTAATCACAGGGAGAGAGGTCTTGACTGTATGGAGGGTGGCCGAGAACCTCCCATTTGAATATCTGCAGGAGTGCCGCGACTGTGTAGGCCGCATGAGTTCGTGCATTGTCGTGGAGCGACCCCGGCGGCTATGGCGTTCACTGTCACTCGGCGGTCCTGGGTAATGAGTGCATCAACCAGCTGGACGTTGTCATCGGTAATGCAGGGGGGTGCCCCAGACCGGGCATCATCGGCTAACGACACCCGTCCTTCCCTGAAGCGCTTGTGCCACGCCTTGACACTTGCAAGGGAAATACAGTGTTCGCCGTACACTTGTGCCATTCGGCGATGAATGTCCGTTCTCCCTAATCCTTCCGCTGCCAGAAACCGAACAACACCTCTTTGCTCTTCGGTTGACGCCTCCATGTCACTGTTTGCAATGTGACTGGCAGCGTTGGACGATTGATGCATGCTTCTGCTCGCTTTGTATCGTCACGTGACGTGCACGCGTGCCCTCTAGCGACGGGCTGTGACCTTCCACGCTCTGGTCGGAACCACACCTCGTTACACACGCCACGATTAGCCGATGTAGTCACCGGTTTGCGCATTCCAGCCTCCGGCTCGTTATTTTTGAACGCATCTTATGTTTTACGTAAAACTTTGCTTGTAACTGTAGTTTATTAATATTTACAGTATATTATAATGCTAGGGAATAGAAAATGCCAGATGATTTCGCAAAGAAAACTAGACATCTTATATATTAAAATAGTTTTCAAAAAAATTCACCCTTTACTAAAACTGAAATATCTCGGGAAGTACTTGCGCTACGACGACGTTTGTTGTCTTAAAAGGTAATGCCCGTCAAGCACCGTCGATTGGTATCCACCTTACTTGATTATATCATACGAGTATTAAAATAATTGCGAATATTACTTCCTTCAAGATCTCACGAAAATAGAATCGAATGACTTGACGGACATATTGTTGCTAGGCGACAACGACTAACACTGCATCATGATATTCAACGCCGACCCAATAATAAATCTAACTTGATATTAACCGAGAATTCCCTAATTACGTCATGATATCGTTAACTTCTACCTGCTCCACTCGGGCGCTAATGTCGCATGTATCCATACATGATATCGTTAACTTTTACCTGTTCCACTCGGGCGCTAATGTCACATGTATCCATACAATAAGTAGAAGGGGATTCTGTGCACATAATTTTATTAAAACTTCTCATAGAATGGATTACTTTGAGACTGAAATGCTCATGCACAATCAGCAGTCATTTTGCTAATGACACTGCCATGTCAACTTCTCTTTGAATGACAACAAATACTGTATACGAAAGACAACTTATTTCACGAAGATGCCGCTACAGTCGAATGTTGGAACCACCATTTTGTATTGTGCATCCGATCTTTCTGCTATATAGTCTTTGGTCTAACCAGCTACAAACTGTCTTCTTTTCGTTTCATCATTCGTCCTTATAGGTTGTGTGCTCAATCAATACAATCAATCATATTATGATGAATGAGAGGCGACACTCAATTACAAATGTTATAAAGATTAAAGGTGACGGTAATTGTCTGTTCAGGTCATTGACATATTGTGAGTACAACAATCAGAGTTTATTTACACAGGTTAGAAAGCGAATTGTAAAACATGTTACAGACAAGTGGAATAATTATTCTTCCTTTATTGTTGGCAACAGCGATATGTACGAAACTGCTATCAATACGAGCGATGGTTACAAAATGTATTTGTCTATGAATGGTGTTCATGGAGGTCATGTTGAGTTAGTTGTCGCTGCTCAAGTTTGCAAAATGGATATTTATTCGTGGATTACTACTGTCGTATGGAAGGTGACCGGTTAAAATATATACGTCATCAACAAACGAAGATAAGAGTTGATACATATGCTGGTTTAGCAGACGCCTTGCATGCACGGCGAAACGGTGAACTACGATGAAATTACTTCTTTCCTAAATGCTAGATATGTTGTCCAACAGAAGCCGCATTCAGGATATTTTCATTTCACATGCATGAACAGTCAATTTCTATCGTGCGATTACCAGTTCACTTGCCAAACTTGCAAAATATCTATTTTAAAAATGATAACGCTCCTGATATTTTACTTCAAGCACAGTTGCGCAACACGGAATTACAAGCGTGGTTCAAGTTAAATCAAGATTCACAAGCCAGAAGTCCGTATATATATATATCCTGAAACACGGGTACATTACGTCTGGAAAAAGAGCAACTGCCAGTGGCAAAAAAGAAAAAAATGTTTCAAAAACTATAGGCAGAGTGTATAATGTTTCGCGTACAGAAACAGAAATGTATTAATTACGCCTGTTATTGCTTCAAGTCTTAGGTGTTACCAGCTTCCAGGATCTACGAACATACAAAGCAGTTGTCTATTCTACTTTTAAAGAAACAGCTTAGGAGCGAGGTTTGCTGATTGACGATTCTGAATGGCAGCGTTGTTTGGCAGAAGCGTCACAATTTCAGATGCCTTCTCAGTTACTATAACTGTTTTCTTACATATGTATCTTTCAGACCCCTTCAAATGTAAGATAGTTATGGGACATTTTCAAGTACTCATTATCAGAAGATTATCTGCAGTTTCACGAACCTAACATTGCATATCAGTTCACTCTTATACATATTTCTAATACATTAAAGCTCCATGGTCTTCCCATTATTTCTCTCGAATTGCCAGCTATTATTGATAATTTCCCTCAGACAAATTTACCAATGAATTATCCAAAACTTAATGAGGATCAATTAAGTCGGATGATAAACCAAGCAAATGGAAACCAAACGGCTATAATTACAGAAATGTTGGGGTCAGTACAAAACAGCAACGAAAGGATGAGTGATGCATATTTCATTGACGGTCCAGGGGGCACCGGGAAAACATTTCTTTACCAATGCTTGATTCACAGTTGCACAAATTTGGGGTTAACTGTAGTTTCTGTTGCATGGACTGGTATTGCAGCAATGTTACTACCTCAGGGGCGCACTGTACACAGCCAGTTCAAGTTACCTCTACATTTACATTAAAGTTCTGTATCAGGATTAAAAGTTAACAGAAAGGAAGCTTTTTATATTCGTTCAGCAAAACTTATCATCTGGGATGAAGCCCCTAAGGCTAATAAGCACGTGAGGAAGCTTTTTATATTCGTTCAGCAAAACTTATCATCTGGGATGAAGCCCCTAAGGCTAATAAGCACGTGTTGATGTGTGTAAATCGGTTGCTCAAGGACATCATGAATAACGACGTGCCTTTCGGAGGAAAAATTATCATCTTAGGTGGAGATTTTAGGCAGGTATTGCCTGTTGTGCCTCACGCATCTAAAGCAGCATCAGTCCAAATGTCAGTAAAGTTCTCTCCTTTGTGGCCATTATTCAAAATTTTTAGACTCAATAAAAATATGCGAGCGGATACAGATCAACGTGACTTTGCAAACTTCTTGATACAAATTGGTAACGGTCAATATCCTCACGTCGATGGAGAAAATTCAGAATTAGTCCCACGCTGAAAAATATTTCACGCTTTTCAAAAATTGCGATTTTAGCACCTAAAAATGAACATTGTAAAGAAATCAATGACAAAGTTTTAGACCTAATCCCAGGATCATCGAGAACTTTCATCAGTGTGAATAATTTGATTACTGAAGATGAGAGTGAACTTCTACAATTCCCAGTAGAATTTTTAGACAGCATAGGCATAAGTGGATTGCCACCTCATATCCTTCGACTAAAAGATGGCTCAATTGTGATTTTGTTGAGATATATTAATTTTACCCAAGGTATGTTGAACGGTACTAGACTGTTGGTTTGGAAGATGCATGACAATTGCTTACACCTGGAAATTATTACTGGCGTAAATGTTGGAAACAATGTCCTACTCCCCCACCTTGACCTTACGCCATCAGATACTTCTATGCCATTTTCCTTCAAAAGGAGGCAGTTTCCAGTACGTTTGGCTTTTAGTATAAATATCAATCAAGCTCAAGGTCAAACACTAGATCAAGTAGGCATTTATTTACCTCAACCGATGTTTAGCCACGGACAACTTTACTGTATGCTGCACTATCGCGAGCAAAATCCTTTCAGGACGTCAAAGTTCAAATAGAACCAAAAGGCAAGCGAACAGAAAATGTCGAATGGAAGGAAGTACTATTAGAATTTTGAAACAAATGTTGCGGAGGAGCACAGACCTCAGCAAACGGGGCACAGATTAAATAACAACTATACAAGGACATCCGCAGCCCTAATACTATAACTGTCCTGTGGTAATGGTAAAAAAAATACTATTGTCCTACATCGGTGATTACTATCCTACATCCTGTTATTTCATTCCCTCAGTTCTATAACAAAGATATAACTCAATCAAATTTACAGGTTAATAAATATTAATTCCTTCTGTGTGAGTTATCTTTTCATTTCCCCTCAATCGCCTTTACTTACTATTCTATCTGTACGGGTGGAGGCGATAGCTGTCTTTACAGAGGTGTGCAAATTATTAGATTCGATGTCAGTTTTCCAAAATTGCATTTTTACTTTTCACGGTTTAATGCACTAAGTATGTTTACAAGGCGATGAAATTACTTCAAATGTTTAACCAAGACTCCTAAATATGTTTTCATTTAAAAAACTCAAATTAAAATATTTTTTTAGAATTTACACTAACAGAGGAGCCTTGCAAATGTAAAATGCCACACGTTTCGTTTTTATTACTTCACTCTACTTTACGTGTGAATTTAGAGCGGAGGGATTTGCGGTCTTTTAACTGATGAACGCTATTGAACTATTCAAAGATTCATGAACTATGCATTGAAATCACCTGACTTGAATTCTAAAGTCAATGAAAAATTGATAATGGACCCAGCTCAGATATCCCTCGGAATCCAATAATCTGAAAGTTTCCAGACGCAATTCCTTACGGGAAAAGGTGTAATTCCACGGGAGAGGAAACACTACTAAGTAGGACAACAAAAGAAGTGTGTAAATAAAATGATTTTGAATAAAAGTAATTATGATTAATTAAAATTATTTATTTAATTATATTAATTTGCACACCTCTATATGTTAAGCAAGTGTTACATCTCTAAATTCAAATATAAGAGACCCATCTTTTATTTTAAATTTATACCATTGTTCATATGTAGACAAAACTCCTAATTGTATCGCTATAGCCTTAAATTGTGTGGATATCTCTAACTACTTAGTATAAACAAAGTTCCCAATTCTTGGATGTAACGGGTAATCTCGAGAGCAACTTGATGGATTTTGAGGCGGTTTTCACCATTCTGTAAAGGATTTCTCGATGAAGGATTAGGTAGAAAAACATTTATTTATGACGAAAAGAAGCCGAGCATTTACGATTTCAGTGAATTGAGTTGAAGAAAAACCTGACGTCCATGTGTCTTTTAAGCTTACACTGGGTAAACCGTTAAAAATATTGATATTCTCTGAGAATTGTTCAGCATGAAAATTTCTGCAAGAAAGTCCGCGACAGCTCCTACATCGACCACTGTAAGTGTTTTTGCGTTTTCATTTGTTCCAGCAATCTCCATTCAGTGGAAATTTAAATTACTAGCTTCAGAGTGAGTTTACGAGCTTGCGAGCGACCGATCACCCTAGCTTCAGCCAGCATCAAACTGCCGAGTCGTGTCGAGTTAATTCTACAGAGAAGAGTATAGCTTATGTGTTTGGAGATAGCTGTTCACCTCGGCCTGACGTCCGTGCGCCTTTTAAGCTTACGCAGGGTAAATAGTGGGACACACGCGCAGAGGACAGGCAGACACCCTCACATTTGATCTCATAAGTCTACTTCATCATTTACCCAAAAGCGACGGTACCGTAAATGTCTGTTCAGGTCACTAGCATGAAGACATGCAATTGTCATATGGACAGAAGTGCTGTAGGATTGTTGAAGTGAATGCTGCGGAGCATTCACAGGACGGCTGACGGTGGGGCTCAAACCCACGCCTATCGAATCCACAGATAGGTTGGTCCCATGGCCTAGCGCTGCGCGTTAGTGAACGTAGCTACCGCTGATAAGTACAAATACAACGTATAAAATGCCAATGAAATCAAACCCGAATAGGATATATACAGTACAGTCGATAGGAGGTTTTAACATTTCGGGACCATATATTAGCTTTCAGCTCCCCCCGCAATATTATTATTGATTCAGCTCATCCCCCTCTAGAGCCAATCCCTAGTTACGCCACTGCTCTGGTAACCTGTGTTATTGTGATGTCTGTACTAGTGTATGTAGGCTAGTCGTAATTGGAACTAGGAGTTGTGTACGAGGCAGCTGTAACTTTAAGTTAGAAACCGTCCCAGCATTTTCCTGGAGTGAGGAATAACATAAAAAAACATTTCTAGGATGGCTGAGGTTTGAATCTAACCCCCCTCCCCCTCCCCCTCTCTCACCACTTTCCTCAGTTTTACCCACGCGGTTGCTGAGGGTATCAGTTTCCAACCCTCTGTCCGGAATTAAATTTCTTGGCAGAGCCAGTAATCGCCTGGAGACTCATTACGTGCCCCGGGACCACATAAAGACTACCGTCTACCTAAATAGGATTGACATTACGAAAGACTTAATAAATGAAGGCTTTCCTTTAACTGGACGTCGCATGACGTAGCCAATAAAAACTTGTTTATGGTCAATATCTACTCAAACAAGTCAAATCTTAATTGCAAGATCTTCGCTGTCGCTTCGGAGGTGAGGGTTTGATCCCCGGCTCTGCTAAGAAATTTAATTCTGTTCTCAGGGTTGGAATGGGCAACACTCGGCCTCTACAGACAGAAATGAGAGGAGGTGGGTTTCGATTCCCATCTCAGCCACACTGGAAGTGGTTTTCCGTAGTTTCCAACTTTCACTCCAGGCAGGCAATTGGCGGTGTGGTTCCTAACATAAGGCCACGGCCACTTCCTTACTAATCCTCACCTGAATTACAAATACACACTACTACTACTACTACTACTACTACTACTACTACTACTACTACTACTACTACAGACACCCCAATAACACAGGTTATCAGATAAATTCTGCTCACATCCAAGTACACTGGGCTTAATAACAACGATGCCCAAGCCTCTCAAATGAAAGAGCAACAACTCAATTTGAAAATATCTTCGGAAACACCATGGACTGGTAGGATAATAAAACAAGGCAGAATTGACATACGGTCACCTCCGTAGCGTAGCGGTCAGCATGGTTAGCTGCCACACCGGAGGTCCTGGGTTCGATTCCCGGCTCTGCCACGAAATTTGAAAAGTGGTATGAGGACTGGAACGGGGTCTACTCAGCCTCGGGTGTTCCAAATGAGTAGAGGGGGTTCGATTCCCACCTCAGCCATCCTCGAAGTGGTTTTCCGTGGTTTCCCACTTCGTCTTCGGGCAAATGCCAGGATGGTACCTTCTTCAAGGCCACGGCCGCCTCCTTCCCTCTTCCTTGCCAATCCATCCTGACCATCCATTACCTTCCCTCATGAGGCCCCTGTTCGCTTTGCAGGTGAGGCCGCCTGGGCGAGGTGCCAATCACACCTCACCAGTTGTATCCACTCCGATTAGATGTTCCCAGCTCTAGGACACTGCCCATAGAGGCGGTAGTGGTGAGTTCCCTCGCTGAGTCCGTGGGTTCCACCAACCTGGAGGGTAAACGACTAAGAAAAGAAAAGAAAAATTGACATACAAGAACTAAAAAGGAAACCACTCAGACCGACCATACCTGTCCACTTTCATCAGATAATGGCTTTCAACCTGTTCGTCTCTCGTAGCACCTTGGGAGATGCATTGCGTGCAATTGCTCGCCTCCGCCTATACGTACTTTGCATGAACTATGGAGAGAAAGTATGCTTGGTGAGACAAATGACCGTCACGTGATTATGACGGTATTATGTTCCCGTACATATATTCCTTTCGAATATAACAAATGGAATACATCTCTAGATTTATTTTGTGCTAATGTGATTCATGGATTTCTATTTTTGTGCACGGTATCTGAGTGGAGACCTTGTGGAAATATTATGTGTAGGCGAAAATACTGCATAAGAGGCACCCAAATGAAAATTAGTCTCAGGTTGTTGTTTAACTTTGTATTGGGGTTTACAGTAGAGTTTCCCTCTTCAACTTCAGGAAAATGAGGAATTCATTGAAAATATGTTAATAGTAAATTTTGTATCCTAAGTTTGAATTTGTAAAATAGTAATGACAGTAATAGTTGTATTAAGACTGTAAGAAACAATATTATAATAAACTTCGGAACATTTGTTGCTTTATTATATTACTGACTCATTTTATTCATTTTCTTTCGTTATGAGATTATTGATTATTTTTGTGTCTAATTCATCCTTCGTTTACAATTGGGGGTGTGTTCTCCGGTGGCAAATTGGGTATACATAACGAATAAACACAAAATTATACATAACAATTTAATAACAATTAAACTGGAGTGTTTACACAAATCGTCAGTCTTTTCTTAAACACACTTATATGTTTGGGGAAAGGCTCTAAGACTGCTGCAAATAGAGAGTTCGAGTTATCAATGGCACGGTTTACGAATTGTAAACGAAGGATGAATTAGACACAAAAATAATCAATAATCTCATAACAACGAAAGAAAATGAATAGAATAATTCAGTAATATAATAAAGCAACAAACGTTCCTAAGTATATTATAATATTGTTTCTTACAGTCTTAATACAACTATTACTGTCATTACTATTTTACAAACTCAAACTTAGGATACATATTTATATTTACCATAATTTGTACGCTGTGGTCGGCCCTTAACTTTGAAAGAATGATTACTCCTCCTCATGTAAGTGGGCTTTCTCCTACGTTTCCTAACCTAACACCATGCTGGTTGATTTGTATACGAGTTGTACATAGCGCAGAGTATTGATTGGATCCACCTAGCCTCAAGTGATTCCGACCCTATTTTCTCTTACATATGGCTCACACTGCTCCTGGGATTAAAGTCACTGAGCACAAATAAAGTGGCCGTTCTTTGTACCATTCTCAACTCATTCATGAGTCCTACTTGATATGGACGCCAAACCGTCGAGGCGTATTCAGAATTGGTCTTACAAGTGATAAATATCCTAATTCTTTAGCAGAGGTGCAACTTCATTTTTATACCCTCATTTCAAAGTGCAGAGATTTGCAAGCTTTAGAATCTACACATCCTACAAGACTGCTCCATTTCTTATCATTCCTTACTTGAACGCCCAAATATTTGCAAGGATCTTCTTTTACAAGTATTTTCGAGCCAATGTTATATTATTAGCGGGACTGTAAGAAAAATAAAAGCATGGCAAGGTTATAGATTGGACGGTATAATTGTTCATGTAATTGTTTTTCAACATACAAATAACTATTATTATTGGCACCTGTCGACAAGCGTTAGCTTGGTAGTACCAAATATTTTACACATTGGCTTAAGTAAACAAGCTGTCAACTACTACTGTACTAAGGATCTCTTTGAGTGCATGTGACGTAGTATAAAGGTCTGGCTTTCTAAGGAAATTAAATGAATAGGAACATTCTGAGAGAAGTCACCTGTTCTTGTCTCACACAGCACGAAGAATCAAGAGTGCCACTTAGCGAAGTCGTCATATAATTGCTGTATGTTCCTTATTTGAGGAAAAGGTCATTCGCAACAACTCTAAATGGCTTCGTCAGCGCTGTAGCATTTCTTGTTTTACCCAGTCATGGTGTCACATCTTGACGTCTTGCGCTCCTCATTTGTTGTGAACATAATGAGTGTGTGTACGCTCTGTGTCATACATTAACTAGTGCCTGTCTGCCTGTATACTCCAATGGGCTATTTACTTGCACTATTTCTAGTGTGCATGATTTTAACGAGCACTCTCTTGTCTCTTCATTGTCCTATTCTTACTTTCAAGGCTTCATTTCTTAGTTGCATGCCCTCATGGTTGCCTCTTACCAGGAGGCCCTGCCTCTTCCGACATTCTGTACCTTCAAAATCTGACTTAGGGTTGGAACCGTCACTCTTTTCTACTGCTCTTTGTTATTCTTCAACATGTTTATCACTTTAGGTCCGTAAATTTTTCGCCATGCGGATCTATAATAGTTTGCATGGCTGTGCGGTAAGCGGATAAGCTGCGGATAATGTTTGGAGTAAATTTGCGGATAGTTTTAAGAATACAATCGGAACTTGTTGAATATCATTACTAGGACCCGGATGTTTATGGCATATCACATATTTTTTCCGTTATACTTTCTTCATGATAATAAATAATAATAATAATAATATATGTAAGGTTATAATTTAAGCTGGTTGGTTAGTTCATTAGTTTATGGGCTGCGACAACGTGGTCATGTAGCCCCGTGTACTTGATGATTTAAGCTAATTTCATCCAAATTAAGTCATTAAGCATAATTAACACTCCAAACATGAATGGGTTGCAATTCTGGCTGTATAACATTCATTTTAAACATAGCACAAGACATACAAAGAGGCGGCTTCGGTGGCGTAGTCGGTAGCATGCTGAGCTTCTATGCCCAAGATCGCGGGTTCAAATCCGGCCGAAGTCGTCGGATATTTTAAGAGCCTTAAAAATCCCTCAGTATGCCTTCTTTCGGAGGGGAAGTAAAGCCGGCGGTCCCATGTCATAGATTTATGGCATGTTAAAGAACCTTCCACTAATTACACCTGTGTGAAGCTAAATTGTATGAGTTAAGAATGTAAACAACGCTCTTAGGTTCTTACGTTCGTTGCCAAGAGCCGACTGCGGTGACGTCTGGTAGCTAAGTTCTGAACTAGTAGTCGTTGACGGTGGCGTTTGGCGGCAAAAGCAGGAACTATTGAAAATTGATCGTCTGCAGTCCTTACTTGAATTAAAACAGATACACACACTAATACAGTCATCACAATTAACACCGGTTATCGGACAGATTCTACACACACCCAAAGTACACGGGGCTATATGACCGCGTTGTCGCAGCCCATAAACTTAAGAACCAACCAACCGACACACAAAGCCTAAGGGAACGACTCTTCCCTCAATTGTGTAAATATGTTGCTTTAGTAATTTATGCTGTATCTATTTAAAACTATTGTTGTAAAGCCAGTAGATTCGGATAACAAACGTGGGTATGCAGAAAAAGTCGTGCGGATACGGGGTGGATGCTGATAACAGTCGTGCGGATGCGGGGAGGATGCGGATAACAGTTCTGCTGATGTGGGGCGGATGCGGATAACAGTCGTGCGGATGCGGGGAGGATGCTGATAACAGTTCTGCTGATGCGGGGAGGATGCGGATAACAGTTCTGCTGATGCGGGGAGGATGCGGATAACGTTTTGTTTATCCGCGCAGGGCTCTACCTATCATCATCATCATCATCATCATAATCATTTATTGTATTAACAGGCCATTAAGACCTAGGACAGACAATAAGAGCATAAAACAAAAACTAATATATAAAATAACATGGGCATTACAACAGGAGGGACTGAGACTTTTCACAAGTATCGGTCGCAGATGATCTTCCACCTTTCTCTGTCCCTTGCATCCTCCACAGTTGCTGTTGGTGACACCTTTACCAGCGACATTATCGCTCGGTCCTTCCATCTTGTTCTAAGGCGGCCTCTCGGGCATCTGCCAGTTGGTGTCGAGCTGAAAACACGATTGGATATGGAATCCTCAGCTCGAATGACATTTCCCAACCATTGCAACCTCCTCCTCTCCAGAATCCGGTTGATGCTTGTCTTCCCAAAGCGTTGATAAGGGTCTTTGTGAGATCATCTTTCCCACTTTTCCGATTATGCATTATATAGTGGACCATATATTTTCCTCAAGACCTTCCTTTCAAAAACGCAGAGACGTTCTTCAAGCGGTTGAGGCGTGGCCCAGGTCTTACAGCCATATAGGACCACAGGTCTCACCAAGGTCATGTAGATATGCATCTTATTTTCCTGTGAAATCAAACGTGATTTGAAAAGATTGTTCAAGCTATAGAAAACACGATTCGCTGTAGTTATCCGTTGCTGTACTTCCTATGCCATCTCATTCCTGTTCGAAAAGACCGATCCTAAATAATTGAAATCCTCTACCATCTCAAAATTATGCCCATCAATATTGATGCTATTAAGATTGTTCGTCCGACGAGATACCCTCAGATACTTTGTTTTTGTGTCGATGACTACCAGACCTTCCTTCCCTGCTTCTGTAGGAAATCTACTTGTGTCCTCTTATCACCTGATCCAGGGTTTCTCCCATAATCAGGTTATAACAAAGTTTATTAATAGGAATATTCACTGTATGTCCGCCTTAGTCAGTTCAATCTACATTTTAACCCTTTAAGAGTACATGTTGCGGGTCTAAATAAAACCTGTAACATGCACTGTTAACACGTTTACTGTGTATTAGTAGAGCATGACTTATCCACCAAACTGAGCGAGATATTTGCGTGGAATTCTTTAAAAGTCGTAATAATTAGAGTTTTCATCGTCGGTAAGACGAGTTCTACCGAGCTTATCCTACTCATCCTACTCTGTGTGTGTGTGTGTGTGTGTGTGTGTGTGAGTGTGTGTACTCTGAATGTCTGCCCCCCTATCAATTCGAACACGGTGAAACCGAATTGAACGAAATTTGGTACAGAGGTAGAACTAGCAAAGGGCACCTCAGTGTCATGTTTTATATCACCGCCATCTTTACCAAAACTGAATGGTGGCCACTCAAAAGTTCAAAACGTAAAATCAAATAACGACTAACCAAATTATCCGATCTCTACCAAATTTGGTAACAACATACCTTCATATAGGACGCGTCGTGTGACCAAACTACAAGGTCATCCGTCGTACCATTTCAGGATGGCGGCCGTGAGAATTATGCGAACTTTATAATCCATATCATGGGACCCACCAGTTCCGATTATCGAGCCGAGAATCGTTTTAACTGTTCGAAAGGAAGAGGCACGTTCGAAATTAAAAGTTTATTTTGTAATACCGGTACTATAGTGCAGAAGTGATTTTAAAAAGCTGATCCGTCTCAGTAACAAGACAAGATGGCAGCGGATATCTTGTGCCTGACTTATATTTCACTAATTTGAGTATCGCATGCACTATAGCGTACTGATGCAAAATAAAAAAAGTCCTCTCGGCACGCCGGAAGGCGGAGGTAGATTTCACCGGACAAACTTGGGGATAGGCGAAAATAGGCAGAATATGCAGATTTTCGTAGAAGGATCAGACCTCATTTAATGCGAGAAGGTATTTTATAATTGGAGCTTAATTAACTTTGTTTTTCGTCATTTTATGCTTATTTTAAACATTTTATTGTCTTATGGGAACGGTAACCTTCTTGTCATTTGGGGTCCATTTTTATACTTGTGGTCACACTGTCCTTATGCTAGGTTTCGACACTGATGTGCAACTATGTAACGGTCTGTTACTTCTTCACGCAAAATTATATCTACCGCAGAGATTTTGGTTGGTTCCTCAGTTTAGGGGCTGCGACAACGCGGTCATGTAACCCCGTGTACTTTGGGATGGCTGTATTAGTCTGTAATTCAGGTAAGGACTGCAGACGGTCAATTTCAAGCAGTAGTTACTAATGTTGCTACCAGGTACTACCGTCAACGACACCTAGCTGTGAACTTGGCTACTAGATGCCACCGCAACCAGCAACTCGCAACGAACGTTGGAACTTCCCCTCCAAAGGAAAGCATACTGAGGGATTTTTGGCGCTCTTAGAAAATCCGACGACTTCGGCCGGCTTTGAACTCGCGACCTTGGGCATAAACATTCAGCATGCTACCAGTTACGTCACCGAAGCCGCTTCACACTTAGATGGAAATCTGAATCTGATCTCGTGCAAGTGCGTTATCTTGGCAACGTCTGATGGCTCATCCCTCATCAATTTAGTAGTGTTGCCATGGCAACCACTGATAGGTCTTGGCATTTTCTTATAATTCCGAAATTATTTTTCTCATCCCTTGGCATAATGGTGGGTTATATCAAAAATTCTTTCAGACAAAAGTTTTAGGTAATTATTATGGGAATATTGTCCATTTTGTACGGTTTTGATATTGTGCCTATTAAGAGAGATATGATTAATGTTTCCCGAAAAACCCACTTTTTCCCACCCCTTTGGTCAATGGTTGGTGCTATAAAAAAAACTCTTCAAACATACATTTTTGGGCTTTATCCGACACATAGTATGAATGTTGAACGGATTCGATATTTCACATATTAAGAGAGTTATAGCAATATTTCACTTTTTCGAAAAAAAAAAAGCCCCCCATTTTCACCCCCCAACGACCGATTTAGCCCAGTAACGAACTCGACCGAGATTTTATAGGTATACGTATTCGGTAAAAAATTCAAAGTGATTGGTACAAAATTACGGCAGTTATCGTGTCCACAATAAACTGATATACATATACATACATAAATTATATATAACTTTTGAACTGACGGTGGTTTTGGGGCCTGGGGATGTGAAACGCGAAGATATGTCGAAATTTTCCGGAAGTCGAAACATGGTACCCATTGCAATAGTTAGCTTTCTAACGAAATCTACCTCTGGTTGGTTCCTCAGTTTAGGGGCTGCGACAACGCGGTCATCTAACCCCATGTACTTTGGGTGAGTGTAGAATCTGTCTGATACACGGTGTGAATTGTAATGGCTGTATTAGTCTTAATTCATGTAAGTACTGCAGACGGTCAATTTCAAGCAGTAGTTCCTAATGTTGCTACCAGGTACAACCGTCAACGACACCTAGCTGTGAACTTGGCTACTAGATGCCACCCCAACCATCAACTCGCAACGAACGTTGGAACTTCCCCTCCAAAGGAAAGCATACTGAGGGATTCTAGTGCTCTTAGAAAATCCGACGACTTCGGCCGGCTTTGAAACCGCGACATTGGGCATAGACATTCAGCATGCTACCAGTTACGTCACCGAAGCCGCTTCCCACTTTATCAGGCGGCTTTGGTGGCGTAGTCGGTAACATGCTGAGCTTCTATGCCCAAGATACCGGGTTCAAACCCGGCCGAAGCCGTCGGATTTTTTAAGAGCGTTAAATATCCCTCAGTATGCCTTCCTTCGGAGGGGAAGTAAAGCCGGCGGTCCCATGTCATAGATTTATGGCATGTTAAAGATCCTTCCACTAATTGCACCTGTGTGAAGCTAAATTGGATAGGTTAAGAATGTATACAACGCTCTTAGGTTTCTATGTTCGTTGCCAAGAGCCGACTGCGGCGGCGTCTAGTAGCTCAGTTCTGAACTTGGCCTCGTAGTCGTTGACAGTGGCGCTTGGCGGCAAAAGTAGGAACTATCTGAAAAATTGTTAGTTGCAGTACTTAAATTAACAAACAGATAACACACACTAATACAGTCATCACAATTAACACCGGTTATCAGACAGATTCTACACACACCCAAAGTACACGGGGCTACATGACCGCGTTGTCGCAGCCCCTAAACTTAAGAACCAACCAACCAACCACTTAATCAGATGGAAATACTGAATCTGATCTCGTGCAAGTGCGTTGTCATGGCAACGTCTGATGGTCCATGCCTCATCAATTTAGTAGTGTTGCCATGGCAACCACTGATAGCTCTTGGCATTTTCTTATAATTCCGAAATCATTTTTCTCGTCCCTTGGCGTAATGGTGGGTCATATCAAAAATTCTTTCAGACAAAAGTTTTAGGTAATTATTAGGGGAATATTGTCCATTTTGTACGGTTTTGATATTGTGCCTATTAAGAGAGATATGATTAATGTTTCCCGAAAAACCCACTTTTTTCCACCCCTTTGGTCAATGGTTGGTGCTATCAAAAATCTTATTTGACATAAATTTTTGGCACTTATCCGACACATATTATGAACTTTGAATGGATTCGATATTGCACGTATTAAGAGAGTTATAGCGAAATTTCACTTTTTCGAAAAAAGCCCCCCATTTTCACCCCCTTCGACCGATTTAGCCCAGTAACGAACTCGACCGAGATTTTATAGGTATACATCTTCGGTAAAAAATTCGAAGTAATTGGTGCAAAATTACGGCAGTTATCGTGTCCACAAGAAACTGATATACATATATATATACATATATATATATATATATACATAAATTATATATAAACTTTTGAACTGACGGTGGTTTTGGGGTCTGGGGGATGTGAAACGCGAAGATATGTCGAAATTTTCCGGAAGTCGAAACATGGGACCCATTGCAATAGTTAGCTTTCTAATGAAATCTACCTAATAAACTTTGTATGAAATGCTTTATATATAAATAATATACTCCCCTGATGAAATCGTTTAGTCTAAATCATTATTTGCTAACAAGTTCTATGTAAGTCATTTTATATAGAGTGATTTTCGTTGGCACAATTGGCTCCGTGTAAAGCGTTGGCCTATCACTCATATGCCTATGGTTCAATCTCCATCAGAGTTAGGTTTTTTTGCTTGAAATTTTATATATTTATTGTTTTGTAATGACTCAGACGTTTTAAAATTAAGCATTATATTGTGCATATTACGGTGGAAAATATAATTATATTTAATTAAAACATAATTCGCCAACAGATTTTCTCGAGACATCTAACAGCCAAAAAGGTAACTGCACGCCGACCTACTTATTAACTTCCAGATTTTATTGAAAAGTTTCTTTTTATGGCCGCTAGAATGCACTCGCCCTGTTAGGGTTATATTGTTCGATACTTCTCCACTAGATGTCACGACTGGTCTACGTGGGACTCCATTGGTTAGTACCGTATACCATTGGCATTCTATGCGCATCGAACTTGAAGAATGGCAAGATGATATTACGATAAATTTTTACTTTTTATTTTAAAGGGTTTGTAACAGCCTATTGTGCGTTATTTGAAAATGTTATTTGAAGTAAAGAACAAAACGATTTCACATAGTAACTGAATTCTAGCCGTTGGTGCTAGGTCAGGTTATTAATTAGTACTTTTATTTCAGGCAAATAGCAATCGAAAATATCCACATAGTTTGTATACACACACGTCTCTGTAGGGTCATGGAAAGATTTGTTAATTCAATTAGGGTTGTGAAAGCCATGCACAACCAGACGTGTAAATAAAGACATGCCTCAACTCAAAGTTGGATGTTGCCCACGGCAGGTCGATTATGTAATAATAATAATAATAATAATAATGTTATTTGTTTTACGTCCCTTTTAACTACTGCTGCTGTTAGAGACGTCGGGGTGTCGGAATTTTGGCCCGAAGGGGATCTTAAACGTGCCAGTAAATCTACTGACACGACTCCCTCGCATTTGTGCACCCTCAAATGCCAGCTGACTGCGTCAGGATACGAACCTGCAACCTAGGGCCTAGCAAGCGAGAACGTTACAGCTGAGCTACGCAGCCAGTCCGGTCGATTATGTCTCCAGATCCATAACATTCTTGAGATACTTCTTATCTTTCTTTCTTTCTTTCTTTCTTTCTTTCTTCAATGACGGTAGTAGTTTTTTTTCTAGGTTGTGGCTTTTGGTAGAGGTAAATAGTTTCTAAGGTCTTCAACCAAGAAATGATTCTATTATACTCATTGATAATAACAACGAGTTATAACTATACTCATACATTTAGGAGAATGTAAGCTTTATGTTCTTTACCGAACATCTTGTTTCAATTTATCTTTTATTTACATGTATATATTTATTCAACTATAATATACATTTACTGTATGCAATACATTATGTTGTTGAATGTTGTTAAAAAGTATTTGAAAATGTCAAGTTTCTAGTCGCTAATAGATCTCAATAAGTGGTAGGTTTGCCGGTAATCTACACTACCCCGTCCCCTTAAAGGGTTACAAATGTAATTTGTAGTGAAAAAAGCGGACATGCAGTGAATATTCTTGTGAATAAACTTTGAATAAAGAAATGAAATTATGCTAATGTCTACCAATGAAAGCTCTTTGAAACGATTAAGTCGAAAATATTCTTCAATTGCTGCTCCTCTACATAAAATTCTAGTGGCACTAAATGTTATTCGACTGATTTACAGGTGCTTCCGGCCACTGTGGCCGTTATTACTTAGTTTAGAACGAGTTAAGTTCGAGTTAAGACAATCTCTTTCACAGACTACTACGTAATAAAATAGTACCGTAACGAAAGTGAAAATAACACCTTGCTTTAATCATTGAATTTTAACTTTCAGTTGTTCAAAATTCATAAATTATGTCTTCATTTAAATATGCGTGTCGTAAATTGGGTCGTATTTCAATTGGCATAAATACGTGTCGTATTTTAATTGTGTCATTAATTGGGTAATCATTTAATTGGGTATATTCTCGTGTAGTAAATCGAATCGTATTTTAACTAGGCATACATCCGTTCCGTAAATTGGGTCATAATTTAATTGGGCATATAATCGTGTCGTAAATAGGGTCGTAATTTGATTGGGCATAAATTTGTGACATACATTGGGCATATATTAGTGTCGTAAATTGGGTCGTATTTTAATTGGGTATATATTCTTGTTGACCAACTTAAAGTACCAATTCAATTGTTAGTAAGGTAACCCTGAAAAATGGCTTCAAAGATTTCTCTATGTTGCTCTAGAAATAAAACATTGTACTTGAAAGTTTGTCATCAAAAGATCCACAAAGCATCGCTAGGAGTCGATAATCTTAGTTTCTTAAATGTTTGCTGTAATATCACTTGGTAAATTCTCTAGCAGCTTATCACCAATATTTGCAACAATGATTATATTGTTAGCACCTCGACACCATTCGAGAATCCTCAGATGGATGAAGTTTCTCTGGAACGTACACATCCTTACGTAAATAAAATCCTTAGTCGTAATCGGGGATAGAACCTCTGCGTCGTACTCAAGAGCCTGACGCCTTAGCCGTTAGAACATCGCTGAATTTCTTATTTAGAAAGAAGTTAGCAATTGTTCAAATCCGTGGTTATTGTATCGACGGATATTATCAGCCGAATTGGACCTCCTCCTTGCATCTCTTCGCAATTTTGAAGTTACTGTAGAGGTGTAGACGGCAGCTGAATGTTGCTGACACGGTCTGCCCGATGTCTCTTAGCCAATAAGGAAGAACGTAGAATCCCTTTCAAAGTGTTTGGAGATCGCTTCACTTGCTCGCAATCCCCAAGGATTAGCGAGTTTCCTCAGGCCCTTGAATGCCTACCACGCGTTTAGTATGTGCATGTTTGAGCAAATACCATGAATACCAAACATTTACACCCTAAAACTTAGGAGGAGGTGCTATTGAGAAGATCTTAGACTTGCTCGCAATTACAACCGATAGTCAACATCAAATATACATTCTAGCACAATCCTCCTCATTTCACTGACTTAATCCATTCATTTCTCTACAATGGAGTCTTCACACACCCGCGCTAGCTGCAAAGTGAAATCCAATTAATATCAAGCTTCATTTTAAGGGTTTAGAATATCGTGGTTATTAAGTCTCGTGCATTTGTGGATGAATGCACGCTATGTAAGTATGAACATTATCTAATAAGCTATTATTGTTATTAGTGGTTGATTTATTTAAGGGATTTGAGATATCGTGGTCATGTATTCCCGTGTACTTGAGTGTGTGTGAAATTTGTCCAATAACCTGACCTATTGTGATAGCTGTATGTGTATGTT
Organism: Meconema thalassinum; assembly: GCA_946902985.2. Classification (NCBI taxonomy): domain Eukaryota; kingdom Metazoa; phylum Arthropoda; class Insecta; order Orthoptera; family Tettigoniidae; genus Meconema; species Meconema thalassinum. The sequence goes on from OX336391.1 coordinate 226,577,109, forward strand.
TTTGTTAGTCATGTGAGGATTGGGAAGTTAGGAAACATCCCGGCATTTAAAACTCAGCAATGTTTCTAGGTTTATGCCGTATCATTTGTGGGGTTTCGCCTATGAAAACCAAGCAGGCTCATCAGCGGGCTCTTGGTGTCCGTCCCCAGGTCCCCACAGGAGGTAAACTGCGCTTTACCTCCCTTCTTATGAAGCGCACCTGCGTCGTACATTGGCTTTCACGGCCAGTGAATTACAACTTCTTGGAAGCCTTTACAGGGAGGTGAAGGCTGCTTGAACCTTAAGCTCTCGCAGTAAATAAATGTAGGAGCCCTTCATAAGAAGGGATGTAGCGCACAGTTTGCTACTCCTTCTTCTTGGTCTAGCCTAAAGTCACGTTTTTAAATAAACGAATATTATTTCTTTTCACTTTTAAAGAAATTCAAGATTGTTCCTGTATTATTGGGACGATTTGGAAGATATTGGTACAAACCACATCTTCTGACTCCCTCTGGTTTAGGAGCTTGAGTTTTGGGAAACATACATAATAATAACAATAATAATGTTAAAACTCAGCAATTTTTGTAGATTTATGCCGTGTCTTGTGTGGTGTTCCTGGGTGAAAGCCAATGTACCAATAATACTGTTATTTATTTTACGTCCCTTTCAACTACTGCGGCTTTTAGAGACGCCGCGGTACCGGAATTTTGTCCAGATGGGGATCAATAACGAGTCAGTAAATCTACTGATACGGCTCCCTCGCATTTGCGGGCCCTCAAATTCCAGCTGACTGCGGCAGGATTCGATCCTGTAACCTTGGGTACAGTAGGCGAGAACGTTACCGCTGAGCCACGCAGCCAGCTGTGAAACATACACCCTAGCGTATTATGTATATGATAATAATAATAATAATAATAATAATAATAATAATAATAATCAGCCAACTACAGATGCAAGCAGCAAAGGCAGGGCTTCAGATTTCGTTTGAGAAAACACAGTTCATAACGGACACCAAGTCAGCACCCAGAGAACTTCAGGTGATCGAAGAAGAAATTAAGCAGCCAGAGAAACACAAATAATGTACCTGGGTGAGTGGATAGAGCCCAACATTTGTGAAAAAGAAGCACCTGCACCAAACATTCTGCTAAAACAAATCATTTGTGGTCACAGGTTCACGACTGTGGAATCCCCTACCAGTTAATGTGAGGAAAGTGACCTCACTCAAGTAATACACAAAATTCACAATTTACATACCTTAAATCCAATACATTCGCAAATTATACTTGAAGACCTTCCAAGTGATACAATTATTCTCATTATTGTTTTCCTACGTGTTTTCTTTTTCCAACAGTTCTCAAAGCACTTGCTATTACGATCACTATCGTGTATTGAGAAATGCTCTAACTATACCGCATATCCTCAGAATTGCAGTCTTCTGTGCAATAGTGTGGGCATATAAGGGAAGATTTAACAGATACGTTTTCTGGATAAGATGTAAGTGTCATGCCAGTAGGTGGAAGAAGAAAGGGAAGGAATGTCACATATTTTTCCTGCGTATCCTTGTAACTTCTGTAAGTAGTGAAATGTATTTTTTCAATATTCTCAATGTATTTATGGTTTATTATTATTATTATAATTATATGATTTATAAAATGTATATTCGTATCCTCTTAACTTCGAAACCGTGATATATAGAAGATTTTCGCTATTCTGTGCTTATGAAAGTATTAGTGTATTTCCACTAGGGAGGCAGATTCCACCAGAATGCTGTGCTACCATTATGGGAAGGGAGACAGACAGAAGCAAATCCTGCAGTATTACGTTCGTGAGCTGCTCAATTGAAAATCTGCAGTGAAGCGCTTCCGTTGTACCGTATTTGCTATTGTTACTAAACCCCCAGGCATTAGAGCCATTTCAATTACTCCTGTTGTTGAAATAGAAATCATGGAATGAAGCATAACCATTTTAGGGACATGCTTGCGGTGCTGTTCACTTTCCTTCTCTACCAATCTGCCAATAGACCAGCACAGGGGAAACTGAACCAAGCCGATCCCCGACCAACTGCACACAACGGCATGGACGACTTTCTGATCAGTCAAATTATGCAGAAACTAACTTATCTATACTAATATAATAAAGCTGAAGAGTTTGTGTGTTTGTTTGTGTGTTTATGTGTTTAAACGCGCTAATCTCTGGAACTACCAGTCGGATTCGAAAAATTACTTTTGTATATGATAGCCTGATTCAAGTGGAATAGTGTAGGCTATGTAGCATTAGGTTACACCTTTCAGGTAACCTTATAGATTGATTTTTGTTCAGTAAGTCGGAAGAACAAGCGCTCAAGAACGGCCTCAATATTACCGAAGTCTATTGTTGCCATGTAATGCGGGCTGCATCATGTCGCCCCTACCAATGTTCTGGTGTATTGTGAGGTGCTTCTAAATTGCAGTCACGGGGAGTAATTAGTGCAAAAAGATTGCTTAGGCCCCTTTAAACAGTTATCATCATGACAAAAGTATGCCTCTGTATCGAAGCCGGGCACTACTGCTAGTTAGTAATAATAATGTTATTGGTATTACATCTCTTTTAACTGTTGCAGCTTGTAGAGACGCCGGGATGCCGGAATTTTGCCCCGAAGGGAATTCATAACGTGCCAGTAAATCTACTATAATTAATATCGTATGGCCTCAGTGCCGGGTGAAAGCTTTGTTATTTGACACCGAGAGGGTAACTTGCATGTCGAATTTCGTTGTTCCTTGAAACACTATGAAAGTCAAGGAGGATAGATTGGTAGGTTTTTGCTGAGGATTAACACTACCTAAGGGAAGATGATAAGAGAGAAAAGGAGATAGGTTTCGGCATAGAGACAAGTATTGGTAGATAGGATGAGAATCCACCACAAAGATTCAAGTAAATTAATATACAGAAGGAAATTTCGCTGTGCTAAACCTAGGAGGAACCTAACTTTAGTGGGGACCCGCACAAGGCAAGCGGAGAGCGCTGCATGAATAGAGATTGCCTGCAAGCGCTTGGGAAGTGCACTTTCCCTCTCGAGCCGATATTCTAATACTATGGGGACGGGTGGTAGTCCGGCAAGACAAAGTATGTTACAGGAAAATTATTTACTGTTTTTCCCTTCAAAAGGGTTAGATTTTGTTGAACGTTTTGAAAGACTGAAATAATTTGAATTTGCCGTGATATTTTTTATTTCTAGGAACTGTTGGATCTCTGGCAAACCAATCTAATGCTCCCAGAGAGTGAAGGGATAAAGTTGTTTTGATGATTTTAGCAATTTTATTGTTTTTTGCGAAAATCTTATACGAATACCAATTGTTGCACTTAAGGAAAACTAAGCTTTTACCCAGCAAGATGCCGAATAAAAGTTTAGAAGAGAGGAAGACCTCAAACCTAACTCAAACAAAACTTAAATCTTGAAAACAAACCATAAGTCAGAGTGAAAATCTCTACAAGTAGGAAGCTTGCGGAGCTAGCTGTACTTGCCTCAATGGCTTGTTAGAATTGGCTATGGAAACCAAGAGAAACTTTAAAATCTTTGTTACTTGAAGTTTTAGTTTAAATGCAACAAGCAGTAAAGACTTTATTGTTTGAGGAATTAAACGTTTTAGTAAAGAGGGCTTAAGCTTAGAGGAAGAATCAGGGAAGAGAAGGTCCAGCCTAATGGTGATTCTGACGGGAAAGATAAAGAACAAAGGAAAACAAATAATTTATTTAACAAATTGTAAACGGTAAACTAAATAACAATACTTAGGTTTTGATCTTAGTTTGAGTTAAGAATAACAATTTAGTTGGTTATAAAATGCCAAGGTCTTAGACCTAGTAATAAGAAGTTTACAATTCACAAACAATAGTGTACAAGTTTCGAACTTGTTAAAGCACTAAAATCTTTCGAAGATTTTAAAAAAGGTGCTTATGATTAAGAATTTCAACGTTTGTAACAACAATTATAAACAATTTTAACTTAGGAAATTTGATTAGTTACGATCCAAGCACTTTTAGAATGCCTTTATGGCAATCGAAAAGGCTATGAAAAAATATATTGAATTCCTGATTGTAACAGAAAAGGAAGAACAAATCACAAGCGGAAATTACCGTTGTTTAAAAGTTACTAAGTGAGACATGCAAAATGTACAGATCGTAATAACGAAGCCTGAAGAGAAAAGATTAGATACATTTATACTTAGAAAGTTGACAATTCCTGAGCCAGCAGGATAAGAAAAGAAAATGAAAGAGAAGTTTCTACAACTTCTAATATTTATACAGAGTGAATAATTGAGAAATCTGACAAGATGGGAGAGAGCCTCTTTGGGCTAAGCCTCGTAGAAAAAAGAACCCAATAGTTTAATTTTGGTTAGTAAAAGGTATTTGGAAAAAGGTAAATTGGAACTTTAGGATAAAGTCCTGGCCAGATTTATTGCTCTAACGAACGCGGCGCGGTTGATAGTTGAACGGGCACTGTTTTGCACTAAAGTCTACTGATGCATTGGAAACGTTCACTATTGCAGCACAGAAAGTTTATGAAGCGAAAAGTTATTGCAGCTATGGAGATCACTTAGTTGAATTTTAACATGTTACTTGCGTTGTACAAGTTTTAAGATGCACATAATAGTTCCAGAATATATCCAACATTTCTATGGCATCAACAATGAAGTGGGTGAGCTGCTAGTAGACTGGGAGAAAGTAAGGGAACGCTGGCGGAGCTACTTCGAGAACATTTCGACTGAAGAATTTCCCCATCCACCAATCCCAACCACCTGTGCTGTTGAAGGATCAATTAAGGAGATCGACATTGCCGAAGTTGAGGCTGCTCTGAAGGAGATGAAGCCTGGGAAAGCCACCGGCCCCGATGATCTTCCAGCAGAGTTATGGTGCTCTAAGGAGTGGGATGCTGCAGGATGGTTAACACAATTCTTCAATCGGATTACCAAAGAAGGTCGAATACCAACAGATTGGCAATGGAGTATCACAGTACCAATCTTCAAAAAGAAGGGACGCCCTGCCGAATGTTCAAATTACCGCCCGATCAGACTTTTGTGCCACGCAATGAAAGTTTTCGAGCGTGTCCTTGACAAAAGAATTCGTGTGATTGCCAAAATCACAAGGAACCAAGCAGGCTTTGTGAAAAACTGCGGCACAACAGATGCAATCTTCGCTGTACGGCAACTGGTTGAGAAATACTCCGAAAGAAATAAACCTTTGCATCTTGCTTTCCTCGACCTTGAGAAGGCTTTTGATCGGGTGCCACATGACCTAATCTGGTTAGCGCTCCGTCAACACGGCATCCCAGAACACCTTCTTAAATGGGTGCAACTGCTTTACGCAGAGCCAAGGAGCTATATCCTAGCTGCCGCGGGAGCGTCTAATGACTTCCGCATCACCGTAGGTGTCCACCAGGGCTCCGCCTTATCACCACTGCTGTTCATTCTTGTGATGGACACCGTAACGTCAGACCTGCACCAGCCGCTACCATGGACACTTCTCTATGCAGATGTCGTCATGTTGGCTGCTGAGACGAAGCTTGATCTCCAACGTCAAACACAAGAGTGGTACAATCGACTTGCGCAATATGGTCTGCGCCTCAACAAGAAGAAGACAGAATACATGTCATCCGATACACAAGAAGTGGGCACCATTACTGTTGACGGAGAAGATTTACCACGTGTAGCGAAATTTAAGTATCTTGGTTACACTATCTCTGATGATGGGCGACTTACTGACGAGGTCAACACAAGGATACACGCAGCCTGGACGAAGTGGCGAATGACAACTGGCGTCACCTGTGACCGTAGGATGAATGACCATCTGAAATCTAAGATCTACTGGACTGTCATTCGTACTGTCGCTCTCTACGGCACGGAGTGCTGGCCATCTACTAAGGAAGCAGAACGTCGCCTATGTGTCATGGAGACGAAGATGCTTAGATGGTCAGCAGGTTTCACTAGGCTGGATCATATTTCAAATGATGCCTTCAGAAATCGGTTTGGTGTTGCTCCAATCGGGAAAAATGCAGGAAAACCATCTGAGATGGTTTGGACATGTGCTGCGCGCAGAGGGCGACACAATGACAAAAGCAGCTTACACACTGGATGTGGCTGGAAAGAGGCCCAGAGGGCGACCAAGGCAACGGTGGGCCGATACACTGCACAATGATCTAAAGGCTGTCAATCTTCATCCAGACATGGCCCATGACCGAGGGAAATTGAGACTACGATCCCACATAGCGGACCCTGCCACAAGGTGGGACAAACGCTAAAGAAAAAGAAGAAGAAGACGATAATAGTTCCAGAATTGTAGCAACAGTTAATTGATGCAGTAGTAATCCCTCGGTGGGGTAGCGTATTCCCTTATTTGGTGTAGGAAATACTAGGTTTCTTGACTATTAGAAAGATTGGTTTACGTAGAAAGTTCCAGAAACGATGACAGTTAAATGGGGCAAGAGAGGTCCCGCGGTGGAAAGCTAAGTTTTATAGACAGCGGTTAACTAACATGAATCCCTCGGTGTGAGAAAGTATTCTCATTTATTTTGTACAAGAAGCACTAAATTTCATGTTAGAAAGCTAGCTTAGATAGCCATAGCCTGAAAAAGGAAAATCCCGCGAAGAAGGTTATTGCACAACAGTGAGCAATAGCACGCTGTCTATGAATTTAAATTAAAAAGCATTTAGCTCTTTAAAAACCATTACAATATGTTTAAAGGCACTGAAGTTTTGTACTTAGCTTTCTTTTCATGTAGAACGGGCGACGGTTGGTTTAAAAAGTAGACATAGCGTCCAGTTTAAAATGTCTCACTAAAACAGGAGACTGGCCCTGAGAGGGCTATGCACTGTACACTAGACGGCCGAACAAGAAGTGAAAGAGCTGAACAGCACACCGAGGGGACCAAGGAGACGAGGTAGAGGGGGTAAGAGACAAGAGAATATACATCAGAATGACCAACATACAAAAAATAACATCTTTGTACAAGTGTATATCTTCTTCATGGAGCAGTTTTCAATGAGATGTTAGCTGGCGACAATGACGATGCCTGGTGGATTGGTTTGGTGAGAAAGTCCTCTTGAGTTCAGAGAAATTGAAGAACTTCGGCAGTTAGCTGCTAGATGCCGCTAGGGTTTCCATAGAAGATACATATGTAGAACAGACTTATACAAAACATAAGCAAGTGCACGGAGAAAATCGAAAAGATCACTGTAGGTGTCTGCGAAGAAGGAATTAAATAAAATAGATAAATCGAAGAGCAGCAAACGCTAACTCTGACTGACCGTGTATTCCAAAGAATACACCATAGATATCTAAGCTCCTTGAACACTATAGCGCTTTCTAGTAGAGCAATGAGGAACTTTGTTTTGGCGGAAACTCCAGAGATAAATTTTGCCATTATGAACACGGCCTACTGAATTCAAATTGTTTCTTTGACATGCCAATATAGTATGACATGCGTGTCGTAATTTTTGCCGCCTTTCAAAAATCACTTACCACGGCCACGAGTGAACCTGCAAGCTTGGGGTTATTAGACCGACACGTTAACCACTCACCACCGTGGAAAGCAGTAAATCTACTGAGACGGCTTTTTCATATTTGCGCACCCTCAAATGCCAACTGACTGCGCCAGGATTCAATCCTGAAACCGTGGGCACAGCAGGCGAGAACGTTACCGCTTAGCCACGCAGGCAGTCCCTAAGATATTAGAATTTTCCACCATGCAGTGTAGTGACAAACATTGTAGGTTGTCATCACATAGGTGCGAGTTGGATATCCGACTTTCCCAAGGAATTTCCTTCTGGCCTGAGGGCTGAAGCAGCTGTGGTTTCCCATTTCTACTCCAGTCAAATGCAAGGATAGTTTTGAAGTTGAAACACGGCTGCCTCCTCCTCAATCCAAGTCTCAAATTAGTTAATTAATAATAGTGGTATAATTTTTAGATTGCCAGTAAATCTACTGACAGAAATCCTTCGCATCATAATACTACATTAATTTTACAAAACTAAGAAGGAATAATTCTAATAAAACCTTACATTCGGATTAAATTTTGGAAAATATTAAAGGAAAAATACACATACTGTATTTGTATTTGCATTTCACTAAATAATTAATTAAAATGCTCCGCCAATCAATATAAATTATACTAGTGGGCCTGTGCGAGCTCTCGCAAAGATAATGTAGGTTGAACCATTTGTTGACAGACTCCTCAGCTTGCAGTACGCCGCGCTCCCGCTAGATGGCTGCCGCCACCGCGCTGCGCCCTAGTGGCAGGCTCGTCAGGTTACGGTGCTTTCATTGTAAATGTACATTTTTAAGGTATTTATTTATTTGTGAGGCATTTAAAGAGGAAGTGAGTGTGTTTCGCGCACACATTGGGTTATGCGGAAGCTGTAGGTACCCCATATGTGTAGGTTGGTGTTAATAGGACCTTATTTTTGGTACAAAACTGGAATGAGACCATAGCAGAATAATAATGGGAGGGATTTAAACAAGTATATGTTTTGGCCTAACATTGGGACAGTTTTCATCAAATTACAATTAAACCTTAAGAAAATAATTTAATAACACTAATGAGAAATTAAATTAAGTAAAATATATACAGGATGAAATGAAGAAACTGGAAAAACAATGAATAAGAACGATGAAAATATAAAATCTAATGGATAAGTTTACTTATTGATTACTTATTGTTGACTTATCCATTAGATTTTATATCTTCATCGTTCTCATTCATTGCTTTTCCAGTTTCTTCATTTGATCTTATTATGAAAAAATGATAATCCACAGCCTGCTTCCAGTCTCCGACCGGGTCAGGAATGGAATGAATGAAGCCCCCATCTAGCGGCGAGGATATGGACTGTGCCGGCTGCCGAGGCCTGACGCACTCCTCTGGGCCAATGATTAAATGAATGACAGATGAAATGAAACGATAATGGAGAGCGTTGCTGGAATGAAATGTTGACAGGGAAAACCGGAGTACCCGGAGAAAAACCTGTCTGCCTCCGTTTTGTCCAGCACAAATCTCACATGGAGTGACCGGGATTTGAACCACGGACCCAGCGGTGAGAGGCTGGCGTGCTGCCGCCTAAGCCACGGAGGCTCTGATCTTATTATATTTTACTCAATTTCATTTCTCATTAGTTTTATTAAATTAATTTAATTAATTCAATTTTCTGAAGACAGTCCTATTGTTGGACTGAAACATGTACTAATTTGAATGTAATTTGTATGGATTGGCGGAGTTTTTTTAAAATCAATCTATTAATCAATTCGGCAATATTCTCACCTTTTCCTATAATGGTAAATGTTTTGGCTTTTCACTAAATATGTGCATTTTCTTTATATGTCTTCCAAGATGTAATGCGAATGTAAGTTTCTTCATCAATTACATTTACTGTATTTCTTCTTAGTTTTGTAAGATTAATTTAGTTCTATGATTTTTTTTAATTGCCGAAGAAGGGCTCAATGATAGCTTGAAATATGTAGCTAAACGACAACACCTTTGGTAAAATTAAAACAATGACAGGCCGATTTCATTATTGTTTATGATACTTCTATTGTGTGTGTCGGGAAAGGAACGACTCCAACGCTAGTCTGGTTGAATGTCATATACTATTCAACTGAAAATATCTACTCGTTTATCCAACTTTAACACCATTTAACTCCCTCGAGACTATCCCTTACGATTTGAAGCAACCCATTCATTTCTATTGAAATATAGACTATTGAGGATAAACGTTTTATGGGCAATGTGTGCGAGACAGCTTGTGGGCTTGTCATGGAGTCGACTCGACTCACTTACCAATCTCTACGCCATAAAGTATTAAACTCTGTGAACTTCACGATTTTTCTGCCAGACTTTCTTGTCTGTTTTTTTATTCTTACCCTCCCAAACTCCTCTTCAACTGTTCTAACTTTGTTTTTCCATTGCTCTTAAGCTTGAGCCACGTCGCTCTTCCTCTCTCTAGACAGGAAGGAAGGAATAAAGCTGTGGAGTTGTGAACAGGAATCTTTGGAGTCGCCCACTAACTTGAGCAAGTAGGCTGTTCGTACAGAGACTCCCCGTGGCACAGTGGCTTGCTCATTACACTCCTCCCGGAAGAAGATTAACTTCCAACATTTTACATCCGCATTTACTAGCTAATGGGCCATGGAAATACGGGGATGCTGAGGACAGCATTGACATGATTTATGGGAAGGGTCTACGAAAACTTACCTCCCTCTCTAGTTTAATGTCCCACGACCTTCAGGAAGTATAATATTCTTTATCTATGAAATAAAAAAAATAAGTTTCGTTTGTGAAATCAAAGTGATAGAAGTCACTTTTTCAGTGTTGCTTAGTTCTGTTGAACGCTTTTCAGTTGGTGAACACAAATTGTGCCCAATTAGGTGGCAAAACAAGTATTTATATGCCCATACATGAAACAAAATTACGTAAGATATTGAACACAAGATAACATGCTTTTATGTATAAAACTTAGGAAGGAAGCTTGTACTGTAGTTTAACGTGACCGTTAATCTCTCGATCATGAGTCCAAAACAAAACTAATTTATATATCTTAATTCTATTGTTCTGTCATCACTGAAACAGGATTTCCTTTTTACGTGGAATCCGAACGACAGGACTTGGCATTTCACTTCGAAAATCTCACATGCATTGACCGGGAATCAAACCTGGTCCACCTAGGTGAGAGGCATACAGCTTTACCGCTGAGCCACCATACCCTTTGTATAAACATTGGGGGTGCTTAATTGGATGACATGTTTCGAACGTCAAGCGTTCATCTTCAGATCACATTCACTTATGCATAATTAGTGTTAGTGTTTATGAATTACCCGTATGTACAAATATATAAACAATGTTTAGATTACAGAAGTTATTACACAATATATTTACAGTTTATAGTTCACATCTATGGTTATTATTATTATTAATAATGTAGTTTAAGTATGTTGTCTGTGATCTATTGAATTATTATTGTAAATAAATTCAGGAATTATGATGTTACTATTCTAAATTAACCGTTTCTATTTCAACTGGTGGCCTATTTTATGTGGTTGTACACAAAATGTACACTGAGCTATAATATAATAAGGTTATTGAAACTGATCTGTCGTTCGAAGACCTGAGTCCTATGCCGTCCACTTCTGCTCACCGTTCACCTCGGACTGAAATCTGTGAAATCTGTTAGCTCCTACCTCACTATGGTGCTGCGATCTATGTGTAGTTCTGTGGACTGTGTTACTATATGCTACGCCTAAGTGTTTGTTAAATCTAAACGCCTCCACCGTTCACTACTAAAATGTACACTAAAGTGCATGAGGATTTCAAACGAGTCATAATGGTAGTTATATTGTGAAATTAAAATTTGAAATCCATATTTTAATGGGGAATAAGACAGTGAAACAGGCAAAATGTCAAAGTAGTCGAAAAAGGACCGAACAGAGTTCATTTTCTCCCCACACTGCGAGAAGCAATAGGTCCGAAAGGGAAGTCAAAAGCAAAATTTTAAGGACCTAGCACCAATTGTTTCAGAGATACAAGGACCATCCAGAAATTATGTTTTAAATAAAAAGAAAACATAGTAATATAAACATTTTTATTTTCACCAGATACAGCAAAGTTTTAGCTATTTTCCGACATAGGCCTAATCACCACCAGAATTGAGACACATGTAATATCGTGGGATCAACTTTTGTATTCCTGTGTCGTAGAAGTCTGCCGTCTGGGAATGGAACTAGCGTGACCATTAACGTTCTTCATGTAACTATGTTTTCTCCTTATTTACAAAATAGGGAAACTTAATTTCTGGATGGGACTAGTATTTCCGAAGCAATCCCCACTCTGATCAAGAAATAGCCAGCCGTAACTATGGTAACACCCCCACAAGTTCTTCCACTCAATTTTAGGTAGATTTCATTAGAAAGCTAACTATTGCAATGGGTACTGAACCCATGGGCCATAGGGTCCATGACGGTCGAACCCATGTCCTTAAGAAAGAAATGAAAGAAACGTATAGTTTCTTAAAGGAACGGAGAGAGATTTTAAGCCAGGATTATAGCTTAACATTGTGCAAGCGACTAGGGACAGATGTTCCTTAGATGAGATCACCCCACTCGACATTCAAGAGAGGGCTGGTCACGAGTATTAATAACTGAATGGAAATTTCCACCGTGTTAGACAAGGAAGCCTGAATCGGAATTCGAGCTTACGTTGCTGGAAATTGACAACGTCGCTTATGCACCAGAAGAGGAATAATTAAAATTAACACGTTTACGAGCATAATAATGAGTAAACAAGCACAGTACAGTGAATCATTTTGAATGAGAGATTTTTCAGTAAAGATAAACCATTTAAATATTGCACAGAAAAAAATTGCCGACGTAAGACGACGTCATTGGGGAATTACCTAAGCCTCTGTGGAGGGGAGAGAGCAAAAGGAATGCAACACCCACACAATTGAGGACGAGAAATTAATTAATATCTCCGAATTGCACGATCGATTCTTAGGTGCAATAAGATCATTTGACATTGAGAAGACGAGCTTTCGGAAGGTATAATGTTTATATTTGTGGCACCATTATTTTAGAAGTTGACCACAGGAAAGGCTAGAGTCTTATTTTTTTGTAGTAAAATAGTATAAAGCTTCGGGCGTTTCCAAGCCAATCATGCAGTCCTACGAGCACTCCGTGAGGGGAAGTGCTGCTCCACGACGTAGAAGTAGTCATTCCGACAGTCCGTGAGGGGACGTGATCCTGCGTTACATCGAAAACAGCTACCAGTACTCCTTGAGGGGAGAAATGCTGTGTTACACCGTAGAAGTAAGATCTGATAGCCACAGACGTCACAGTATTAACGACTTGCTTGCCTCCTAAGGAGTGGTCAAGACGAAATTTTAAAGTATCGCCGTCGTGAAATATTAGGAAAATCCTAATTATAGGATTTAGGCCCGACTGTATACAAGTTAAAGTGAAAATTCGTAAGATATAGTCAGAGCAGGCCGCGAACATCGGACTTAAAGGCGATAGGTCGTTAAATGTACGAACGAATAGATCATAACGTACGGAAGTATCGTACCAGACAGATAAACTGTTATTTAAATTAAAGAAACCTAAAAGGGAAGAACAGAATAATAAAACAGTTCAAATAAAGACGATAGGAGACTATAAACATTAGCTCCAGAAAGCAGGCGAACTATTCTAAAAATACTAGAATTGAGAAGTGCTAGCTGCTATAAACTGAATCTATAGGTCTTAGAGGAGACCTCGATCCGTATAGACTTTCGTTAGGATCGATAGACAGATCTACAAAGAAGCCGTTCAAGCTAGATAAATAGCCGGTTATCCAGGATAGGAGTAGCAGAATTGGACTCCAGGGAACAGTAGATGTTTCGAGACTTTCGCATTCTGCAGGATAGGAAGCCGACATCGAATAAATTTCACCCTTGGAAACGGGAATTTAAGAAGATCACGTGTGATAGGCTCAGAAATACGGCCTAGTGATCGAGAATTGTGAAGTGTAAAATAATCAAGATTGTGTGTTAAATTAATATTTTTAGTGTTTATTATGTGTTCCAAGGGAACACATCAGTATATAAAAATGTCGTCAATGTTAAGTGTTTTTAATGTATATCAAAAAGTGTTTTTAAGTAAGATGAATTCCTTTAATATGGAGTAAAAATTTCAAAGTGGGCCTAAAAATGAAACACCGCACCAGATTAAAGATCATGGGATGATCTGGAAACATGTGAGTATTAAATTCATTCTATTTTGGTGTCAGAAATTGATTGTGTACAAAACCACCGGAGTTTCTGAGTGAGAGGGATGTGTTTAAATAAATAAATACTGAATAATCAAGAACACGGTCTGAACAATAATAAAATAAATTGAGAAATTATAAATAATTGTGTAAAGAATAAATCCCGTAGAGGAAATATGTGAATAAAGGGTTAATGTATTTAAAAAATGTCCTAAGAGCAAGCGAAATATCATTAATTATCATGAAAGACATTGAAATAAAGTAAAGTTGAGATATGAAAGAAATAGCTTTTGAGCTTGTCTAAAGAATAAAGATAATAATAATAATTAAATATGGAAATGTTAAATAAAAATCAAATAAATTGATATGAATATAAGAACGTTAAGCCTTAACGTATGTGTAAGAGATGAGGTTCAATGGAATATTTTAAAACAGGGAGCGATTTATCGACAAAGGAAAGATTAATATGTGAATTAAAATAATATGAATTGTTACTAAAGAGATTTTATCAGTTCTTGGGAAGACAATTTCGGCTTAAAATAATGCATAGCGCATAATGAGCGCAAATATAATATTAAAGTGTCACGCTAGGAACGCGTAGTGGTTAAATACTTGGTACATTACTTATGGAGGGTAGTTGATTGCAGTGAATTGATAATTGTATAAGTCCTCTATTTGTGACATAGTATCACGAGGCATTGTGTATGTATTTAAAAAGGGAGCTAATATATGGTATTATTGAGCGTATGTCATATGGGCCACGGCCGACTCTAAATCGCATTTTGTATAAGTCCTCTGTAAGGGATTGTTTCCCGAGGCACTTGAAGAGAATAGAATGCAGGATCTTCTTATGATAAAAGCCCCTGTAATTCTCCGTCGTCGTATGCGTATTAATCTTCCCAATCAATGAGGACCCTCTCATAATTAATAAATGCCAAGGATACGAAAATGGTCTTTGAACCAAAGAATAGTTGTTTGAATGTATACGGTACAATAAAGCCCGGTCTCCCCAGAACTGGATATAATGGGAAGGTTTGTTTTGAAAGCCTTGGAAATAAGCTACTAACGTTGGGTCAGACAGGGAGTCGCCGTCACCCTAACGTGTCATAAATCGCACCCCAAGTAGTAGAGTCTAGCTCTCTTAAAGCGAGGGGGAACAGAGACCGTCTCGTATGCTGTTATAAAGAGAAATGAATACACCAGGAGTGTTTAAAGTTGTTAACGACCCGGGCGTTGAACCGAGGTCCTTATAGATGGATATTTCGTTTGCCGGTTCAGATCGTAGTTTCTTATATGATAATGGTCTATTAAGACATAAGAGATAAATAACAATCCCTATGGTAATAATGTATGGACGTGGGATTCCACGAGTTGATTGAAGGCAACTGAGTTCGGGAGTAACTATAGTTTTTTGACTGTGTCAAGTACCTTCACGCTCTGGAGTACACAATTGATTTTCTGATTACCTTAATATGTTTGTGAAATAAAGAGAGATGATAACAACTGAATGTGTGGATATGCCCAAAATATTGAGTTAGATAATTAACTTAGATTTTTAAATATAATGATATTTGTTTTTGAGAAATAAGAAAATAATAAAAGATAGTGTTTGAGGTGTACAAGAATGACACCATAATAACGTAAATGCATGGAGCCAAAGAGCTCGGAGTTATGTAAACTTAATGTTAGTGCTTTATGGAAGTGAGACTAAGTAAGAATTGTTGGTTTATGTGGAAACCACAGGTTTTGAATACAATATTTGTTTATATTTGTGATCCCTTGTTCATTTGGAACAAGCAGTTGATTGTTGGGTCAGTAATTAAATTGTTAAAATGTTTGTAGCGCCATAAATTTTATTAATTAAATGTGTTTAAATAGGAGTTGATTTTGTTGTTATTTTTGCAAGTGTATCCTCTAATTAATCCAAAATATGTGAGTCACAGAGTGGGGGAACTTACCGCTGCCCCGAAATCCCGAATTGAGCTACGCTGGTATACTGTGATTGGCATATCTCTTGCTAAATGGGCACAGTACCATGTTTCGACTTCAGGAAAATTTCGACATATCTTCGCGTTTCACATCCCCCAGACCCCAAAACCACCGTCAGTTCAAAAGTTTATATATAATTTATGTATATATGTATCTATCTATCTATCTATATATATATATATATCAGTTTCTTGTGGACACGATAACTGCCGTAATTTTGTACCAAACACTTTGAATTTTTTACATAATATGTATCCCTATAAAATCTCGGTCGAGTTCGTTATTGGGCAAAATCGGTCGGGGGTGAAAATGGGGGGCTTTTTTCGAAAACGTGAAATTTCGCTATAACTCTCTTAATACGTGAAATATCGATTCCATTCAAACTTCATAATATGTGTTGGGTAAGTGCCAACAATTTATGTCAAATAAGTTTTTTGATAGCACAAACCATTGATCAAAGGGGTGGAAAAAAGTGGGTTTTTCGGGAAACATTAATCATATCTCTCTTAATAGGCACAATATCAAAACCGCACCAAATGGAAAATATTCCCCTAATAATTACCTAAAACTTTTGTCTGAAAGAATTTTTGATATGACCCACCATTACGCCAAGGGATGAGAAAAATGATTTCGGAATTTAAAACAAGTAGTTCCGTGAAGAACTATACAGCCTATTTTCATATATCCTACTTATGTTAATTGCCACTATGAACATACACAATTTCAGTTTGATTGCTGTAATAGATTCGTAGATATTGAGAACCGACTAAATATTTCGGATGGTCGCCATGTTGGATTTTATATATGTAGGTCCTAGAGTTATGTACTGTTACATGCAGATTATTGTGAACGTGTAGTATTCAAACTTCAATCGCATAATTAGGACACAAGAAAAAACAAGGAGATTAAAAAAAATATCACAGCTGCCATCTTGAGGTTATGGAAACAATTGAAATAAATTAGATGCCAGTGGATTAACATTCGGATAAAGATTTACTGTACCAAGTTTCACTGCACGCGGATGGTTAAATTGCGAGAAACGTCCATGTGAATATTTATAATTCGCGTCACCGCCATGTTGGATTTGTGATCACCAGGTTATTTAAAGTCCTATAGGTGAACTTAAGTTCATAGCCCCTATGAACATTAAAAAGTTAAGTTTGATTGCTAAAATAGATTCGTAGATATTCAGTATCGTCTAAATATGTCGGATGGTCGCCATGTTGGTTTGTTAAATGTATAGGCCATAGAGTCATGTAACATTAAAGGAAAATTATTGCGTAGGTTCATTATTCAAACTTTCACTTCGATCGCATGACTACATCACAAGAAATAAAAACTTAATTTTAAAAATCGCACTGCCGCTATCTTGAGGTTATGTAAACAATTGAACAAAATTAGATACCAGTGGATTACAATGTGTATAAATATTTCCTGTACCAGGTTTCAGTGCGCTTGGAACATTAAATCGCCAGAAAGGTCTATTTAAAATGTTCAAATTCGCTTTGCCGCCATGTTCGTTTTGTAGTTAACCGGTTTTTGAAAATCTTATAGATGGACTTTCAGTAGTGCCCTTTATCTCCGTACAAAATTTTAGGGAGATACCGCTAATAGTTTCAGAGATATAGAATGCCGGTGAAATATTTCGCACATCCGCCATCTTGTGATTATGTAAACAATTGAACGAAGTTAGATGTCGGTGCATTACAATGTATATAAACATATACTGTACCAAGTTTCATTGCGTTTGGTTGGTCAAATCACGAGAAACGTCTATTTAAAAGTCGCAAATTCGCCTGGCCGCCATGTTGGTTTTGTAGTTACCAGGTTTTCAAAAGCCACATAAGTGAACTTATAGTAGTTCCCTCTATCACCATAGAAAATGTCAGAGTAATATCGGTAATAGTTTCGGAGATATTGAATGCTGGTGAAATATTTTGCACAGCCGGCATGTTGGATTGGTGAGTCGTAACAAAATTTGAAAGGCACGGTCGAGGTCGCCGGGAATAGTGCTATGAACTTTCCGAGTTTCATTGAAATCGCTCCTGCCGTTTAGATTTTATTAGGGGGGGACACACACACGAATCACACACGCACACACACGCACACACAAACACGCACACACACACGGACAAAAGGTGATCTCATAAGCCTATTTTTTCAAAATTGAAAATAGGCTAAAAATGCCAAGTGCCATCAGAGGTTACCATAACAACGCTTTTAAATTGATAAGGGATGATCTATCAGAGGTTGCCAAGACAACGCCATTGACGAGATCACATTCATTTTTAGCCTACTTTTCACACTTTTCAAAAATTAGGAAAAAGTAGACTTATAAGATATATCCGGGAAAATGTGTCAGCCCTTCTGTCTGTCTGTCTGTCTGTCTGTCCTTCTGTCTGTCTGGCTGTGTGTGTGTGTGTGTGTGTGTGTGTCCCCCTATCAACTCCTAAACGGCTGCAGCAGTCGAAACCAAATTTAGTATGAGTAAAGATGTATACCGGAATATCTCAGGCCCATATTTGAAAAAGATGCCAGTGCTACCAACTGCTAAAAAAACGCAATAGAAATTTGAGCTCCATGTTGGATATCTTGGAAGGTATATACGGGAGCTATTCTAAAATTGGCACACATGTAGATAATACTATTTCAGTTTAATTTCCAGGTGGCCATGCATGACAGCGTTGCCAAAATAATTTTAAGCCTTCTGATAAGTCCAATTTTTAAATGCATATAACTTCTACACTATCAATTGGATTTCAACCAAATTTTTTATGTAATATGTGTACATAAACATATATGACTGAGTGTATTCTTAAGAGCCACCAGGGCTGCCAACTGTTAATAATTGCTCTCTATTGTGTATCCAAATATATCAGAAAGTATGCAAGCCGACAGCTTTAAACTATGCACACGTAAATTACCCGACATTTTACATTAATTTGGAGTAACTTATATACGTCAGTTCTACCAACATGATTCTAAGCCTGCTGATAGGACCAATTTTTAAATACATGTAACTTCTATACCAACAAATGGATTTCATCCAAAATTGGCTCAAAAATATATAATATTTCAGATTATTTCTGACCAGCACTCGCATGATATTGTTGCCAACATGCTTTTACGTGTACTAATAGATCGAATGTCTAAATCCATGTAACGTCCTTTGGACTTCAACCACATTTTGTATTCCGTACCTTAGGAGATGGAAGTAAGAATATATTCAGTCACCAGAGCTGCCAACTGTATTGCTCTATTAGGCTACATTATGCCTAGTATACCTTATTTCGAACTAATTAAGACATTTCGATATTACCCACTTAATTTCGTCATTATTCTAGATAGGTTCATATACTGTAGATTAATCTATGGCATGAATCTTAATTTTAAGAAAAGTAGGATCTTTAGTTCGTCACGGAACTTCTTGTTCCATCTGACTATGAGGGAAGCGGCTAACTGGTAGCATGCTGAACTTCTATGCCCAAGGTGCTGGTTCAAAGCCGGACAAAGTCGCCGGATTTTCTAAGAGCGCTATAAATCCGTCAGCATGCTTTCCTTCGGAGGGGAAGTTACAACGTTCGTTGCAAGTTGCTGGTTGCGGTGGCATCTAGCAGCCAAGTTCACAGCTAGGTGTCGTTGACGTTAGTATTTGGTACAAAATTAGGTACTACTACTTAAAATTGACCGTCTGCAGACCTTACCTGAATTACAGACTATTGCAGTCATCACAAATAACACCGTTTATCAGACAGATTCTACACACACCCAATGTACACGGGGTTACATGACCACCTTGTCGCAGCCCCTAAAGTGAGGCACCAACCAACATCTCTGCGGGAGATAAAATTTTGCGTGAAGAAGTAACAGACTGTTAGATAGTTACACATTAGTTCCAAATCTTGCATAAGGACAGTGTGATCACAAGTGTAAAAATTAACCCCAAATGACAAGAAGGTTACCATCCCCATAAGACAGTAAAATGTTAAAAGTATGCATAGAAAGACGAATTTTTTTTAACCAACCTCCAATTGTAAAATACTTTCTCGCAATAAATGAGGTCTGATCCTCCTACGAAAACCTGCATATTTTGCCTATTATAGCATATCCCCTAGTTTGCCCGGTGAAATCTACCTCCGCCTTCCGGCGTGCCGAGAGGAATTTTTTTTTCTTGTAGTTACAGTTATCACTTGAAATACCATACGCATATTATTAATCGTATAAGTGGGCCGTTCCTTCTTGACCGGTAAATATTACATGCGCAGTGGTGTCTCCACGCACAGCGAGCCTTCATACCTTTGTGATCAATGGAAATGAAGTACCGGTACGCAATGTGTGATCGGCAGCGCATTTGCATATTCAGTGGTCCCAGTATTCTACTATATTGCCGCGAAGGGGTGAGTGGATATCCTGTCGGACTACCAACCCCAAGCTTGCAGCTGGCCGTGGTGAGTAAGTTTTCAAAGGCGACAAAAATGACGGCACGCATGCCATACGTTGTTGGCATGTTGAAGAATCCATTTGAATTCAGTAGGCCATGTTCATAATGGCAAAATTAATCTCGGGATTTTCCGTCAACACAAAGTTCCTCCTTTCGCTACTAGAAAGCGCTATAGTGTCAAGAAGCTTAGATATCTAACAACTTTGACATTCATAGCGCTTCAAGGAATGACCAAACCTCTACAAGCAAGCTGCCCTCTGGTCGTCAAATAACAAAGCTTGCTCCCGGCACCCGAGACTATACGATATTATTATTATTCTTCTTTCTTCGATTCGGCCAACTAGGGACCACGTCAGTTCAACTGTCTCTTCTTCCAAGCTTTAACTACCGCCCAGTATTCCCGCATTCGTCTCCGGTGTTGTTCTTTTCTCTCTTGGGACCACACCTTCCCTGTCTTCAGCTTCGGCTTTTCCTGGAAACCTTTGTGCGTACGTAGTTTTTCCTGAAGTGGAACACGCTCCTGGATATCGTTAGGGGAAATTTCCATTTCACGTAGATCTTTCGCAACTTCCGTAAACCATGCCCCTTTGGTTTTCTTATCTTGGAAGTACGTCAATATCCGTTTTGATATCCTGCCTGGGCTCATTCGTGTCACGTGGCTATAAAAGGCAATCCTTCTTTTTTGAATCGTGTCACTTATCTTCTCCACGTGCTTGTATAATTCGTGGTTGTGACGCCTTCTGTACTCGCTGTTTTCTTTGATAGGACCCAGGATTTTCCTCAAAATCTTCCTTTCTTTCGCCTCTAGTTTTTCCATTAGACCTTTCTTGTTCATTGTTAGAGTCTCTGCCCTATACAGAGCACTGGTCGAATAACAGTGCAGTAATGTCTAATTTTGGCGTTTAAGGATATCGATCTCTTATTGTAGATGTCTTTAGTCAGGTTGTATGCCATTTCCATTTTATTAATGCGTGACACGAAGGCTTCTTTCTCTGATAGGTTAGGCTCTATCCATTCACCGAGGTATTTAAACTTTTCTGCCTTCTGAACTTTTCCTAGTCCGACCTCCAGTTCCCTGGGCGCTGATTTTATGTTTGTCATGAATTGTGTCTTCTCAAAGGAGATTTGAAGCCCAGCCTTCAGTGCTTGATTTTTCAGTTGGTTAAGTTGTTCTTCTGCCGTATCAATGGAATCTGAAAAGATCACTAGATCATCTGCAAAGGCTAGACAGTCGATTGTAAGATTCATATACTTGTACCCTAGCCTTACCCCATTTTCTACCCTTGAATTTTTCATTTCCTTCCGCCATTCTCGGATGACCTTTTCTAAAACACAGTTGAAGAGTAGAGGTGAGAGTCCGTCTCCTTGCCTCACTCCTGTCCTGATTTCAAAGGCATCGGACAACTCTCCTCTGAACTTCACTTTGGAGGTGGTGTTGGTCAGGGTTTGCTGGATAATTGATTGTGTCTTGTTATCTAAAGCCGGCCCCGTGGTGTAGGGGTAGCGCGCCTGCCTCTCACCCGGAGGCCCCGGGTTCGATCCCCGGCTCCGTCAGAGATTTTAAAACTGACGTGAGGGTTGGAACGGGGTGCACTCAACCTCGTGAGGACAATTGAGTAGCTGTCTGACAGTGAGACAGCGCCCCGATCACGAAAACCAAGATTAACGGCCGAGGGGACCCGACGCGCTGATCACGCGTCACCCCAATATCTGCAGGCCGAATGGCTGGCCAGCGGTCGCTTGGTCGGCCTTAGCCCGTCATGGGCTGGATAGTGCCAGGGGTTGACTTTTTTGTTTTTTGACTTGTTATCTAAGCCAAACACTTCAAGGATTTGCAATAGGGTGGTTCGATCAATTGAGTCGTACGCTTTTCTAAAATCAACAAAGGTCACCACGAATTCCCTGTTCCTGAGTTTCAGATATGAAAGGATGGACTTCAGATTCATAATCTGCTCAGCACATGACCGTCCCTTTCTGAAACCCCCTTGGTATTCCCCCAGTTGTGGATCGATTTGTTGTTCCGCCCTATTCTGTAGAGCTTTTGAGAGAATCTTGTAAGTTATTGACAGAAGAGAGATGCCACGGTAATTGTTCACATCGGTTTTCTCCCCTTTCTTATGTAGTGGATGAATTACGGCAGAGGTCCATCCACTTGGGAGTTTTTCGCTCTCCCAGATCTCTTGAATAATTGCAACAAACTTGTCGATTGCCTTTTCCCCTGCATGTTTCCACAGTTCAGCAATTATCAAATCTTCACCCGGTGCCTTGTTGTCCTTCAGCTCTTGGATTATCTTCGTGATTTCAGCCTTTGTAGGTGGGGACGAATCGGGGTGGATGTTTGGATTTATTTCATAAACAAAAGGGGTCACTGGAGCCTCACAGTTGAGGAGGATTTCAATATAACTTGCTAGAATCCGACAATTATCTTTATCATTGTGAGCCAATTTCCCGTTGGAATCTTTAAACTGTAGACTTGGGGGGTTGTATTTGTTCAGACTGTGCTTGAAGGTTTTATAGAAGTTACGTGTGTTATTTTTCTGGAAGTCTAGCTCAATCTGTACCAACTGTTCCCTATTAAACGTACGTTTCACGCCACGGATGGTTTTTGATGCAGATTTTCTCGCATTTAGGAAGTTGACCCTATTCTCTTCATTTTTGTGGCAATTCCATTTCTGCCACGCAACCTGTCTTAGCTGAACTGCTGTATCACATTCATGATCCCACCAAGGATGCTTTCTTGATTTTGTGAGTGGGACAGTCTCCTTTGCAGTTCTGACTATAGCCTCTTGTAATTGTTCCCAATTCTCTGGATTTAAAGTTTCCAACTTGTGGGTGAATTCTTGGTTGCTCCTTAGCTTGTCTCTGTCAAACGTATCAGTTTTTCTTGTAGTAATCTTCTTGTTATTTCTTGGAATTAGTCTAACTTTGATTTGCGAAAGGTAGTGGTCCGAGTCTAAGTTGCCACTTCTCAGAACCTTCACGTTCTGGATCTCTCGTTGCGCTTTCCGTGCAATGGCGACATGATCAATTTGGAATTCACCAAGGTTGGAGTTTGGAGAAATCCAGGTCTTCTGTTTTATGGGTAGGTGTTTGAACGCCGTTGACTTTAGGCCCAGATTGAATGCTCTGCATAACTCCACAAGCCTCTCTCCATTACGATTAGTTCTCCTGTGAGCTGAGTAGTTTCCAATAATCTTCTGATATTTTCGTTCTTTGCCAAGCTGGGCATTGAAATCCCCTAGGAGAATGATGGTATGTTTGTCAGGTACCTTTGAGAGGATATATTCTAGCTCCTCCCAGAATGCGTCTGTTCCTTCCGGGTCCTTCTTATTCGCCTGATTGATTGGCACATGTACGTTCACCATTGTATAAACCCTATTTGTACACCGAAAAGAAAGAGTAGAGACTCGGCTGTTAGGGGATGTGAGGTCCACAATCTAACCCAAAATCTTCCTGTTGACAATAAATCCTGTGCCTAAGTGTGGGATGGTTTTTACTACACATTTACCGGTCTTGCCTTTGAATATTCTATAACCTTGTGACTCGAAGCACTGTTCATCCGTGAATCTTGTTTCCTGAATTGCAGTGATCAATATCTGATATCGGGACAAGACATCAGTAACCTGTTTGAGTTTGCCGATCTTAAGAAGTGAGTTTGCGTTGAAAGTAGCAAAGAAATTCCGGCGTTTGTGACTGATCTTTCCTGGAGTCTCCGATACCTCCACGCATGTCTGCGCAGGCTCCCCAGAATCCGAAGGCCTGCATGCTTCACTCAAGGTGAAGGTGGATTGGTTACCACCTGGGGTAGTAGCTTCTGCTGAATTTTTCTCCATGCTTTGAACAGTTGAAAAACTGTAGATTGGGGTCAGTGATATTTCACACTGACCAAAATACTACCAAGGTTGTGAGTCTTGGAGGGCCTCATGATGTCTTCCGGCTAAGAGCAGGCATTTCCTCCTACTCCAAAAAGGTATGGTTTTCCCGCCAATACTCGGGTGGCTGATTGCAGTGGTCACCCACTGGGCGATGGGGTCGCCACATCCCTACGCCAATACGATATTATTATTATTATTATTATTATTATTATTATTATTATTATTATTATTATTATTATTATTATTATTAGTGTTTTACTTGAGCTTAAAAAAGAATTCTCACGCGCTTACGATCGGTCAGGAATGACCGGCCCATCTACGAGTATAACAGTCAATCCTTTTTATATGTCAAACCCAAACCTGCGCCATATTAACGATATTAAATTAAGGGGTGGATCAAAGACACATAATTATTATTTCCTAAATCAGTACTTAATTATGTAAAAAAGAAAAAAAAAAGAAATATCCGAGGGTGACAATAGGGTATAAAGTTAAGAAATTACTAAACTTACCCCTCAATAATGCCGTATATCAACTTACAACCCCATATTTTTAGCAAGAGAAAAGGTAAGTGTGGTTTACAGGTACGTAGCCTAATTCTAGTATCCCTGTGTATATAGCACTGTTTACTAAACCAGAACATTCATTGCTCTGAATTATATTTACAAAAATAAAATAAATTGTGAGCCGAGCTGGAAACTTTGGATTTCATTGGAAACCTGCAAAGTTCCGAGGTAATGAAATAATTCACATCACATGAACTGTTGTAGTAGCCTAATAAACTGCAACATTATACCAACAAATGTTATTTCAAATGTTTGTTAATATGAAATTGTATAGGCCTACATTCAATTACCACAACAGTTCATGTACATTATTTGATTACCTCGAAACTTGACTAGTACAGTACATGCGTGAGGACAGTAATGAACAACGTGATACATTACGGGCAGATCTCGCTGGTAACTGCTAGTGTTATATATCAGACTAACTAAGAATGAATCAATTATTACGAAGGATATTCAAACGAAAGTAAACCTTGTGATTGGCCCTTGAAGAACAACGCGACTCAAAGAAAGACTGCCTCCCGAGTAAAGACTTTCTGGTTTAATGATATGCTTTGCTCTGACACCCTTTGCCACATTACCTTGTGAGTAGGTCATACAACGATAATATTAACCCGATGTTAAGTATAAGATAGGTAAAGACTTAACGAAAATGCAATAAAGCTTTATTAACAATCAAGAAATTAATGACAATACAGAAACTTAATTATATTCATTTTAGGAGCGAAGATAAACTTGATCATCATTCTCGTTTGTGTCCAATTTGCCTAATAAGTTCATTTCCTGTCGACTGGCTACGTGGTGCTACGGTGAAGTTCTCACCTTCTGTGTCCAAGGTTTCAGGATGGGATCAGTTGACAATTGATGGTGCACAAATGCGGGGGAACAGATTTACATCAATGGAAAGGGTTTTCGCATGTATCAGCGGTGAGAGAACTGAGATAGATATTGCTGAGGCTCTCAGCAAAAGGGCAGGCCCCGTACTGTTGGGGCAGTGTGCTTGTCTCGCAATCCGAGGCCCCGGGTTTGATTCCCGGCTCCGTCAGAGATTTTAGAAACTGACGTGAGGGCTGGAACGAGTTGCACTCAGCCTCGTGAGGACAATTGAAGAGCTGTCTGACAGTGAGGCAGCGTCCTGCTCACGGAGACCAAGATTAACAACCGAGGGGACCCGTCGCGCTGACCACGAGTCACCACACAATCTGCAGGCCAAATGGCTGAGCAGCGGCTGCATGGTGGGCCTAGGTCCTTCATGGGCTGTAGTGCCACGGGTTTATTCCCAAGAATAGGACCTGAATTGTACGAATACTACAGAAACATTTTGTGTGTCCTTGAGGTATGTACAAGAAGGTGTTTTTAGCCTATTTTCAATTTTGAAAAAATAGGCTTATGAGATCACCTTTTGTCCGTGTGTGTGTGCGTGTGTGTGTGTGTGATTCGTGTGTGTGTCCCCCCCTAATAAAATCTAAACGGCTGGAGCGATTTCAATGAAACTCGGAAAGTTCATAGCACTATTCCCGGCGACCTCAACCGTGCCCTTCAAATTTTGTTACGACTCACCAATCCAACATGGCGGCTGTGCGAAATATTTCACCAGCATTCAATATCTCCGAAACTATTACCGATGTCACCCTGACATTTTCTATGGTGATAGAGGGAACTACTACAAGTTCACTTATATGACTTTTGAAAACCTGGTAACTACAAAACCAACATGGCGGCCAAGCGAATTTGCGACTTTTAATTAGACGTTTCTCGCGATTTGACCAACCAAACGCAATGAAACTTGGTACAGTATATGTTTATATTCATTGTAATGCACCGACATCTAACTTCGTTCAATTGTTTACATAATCACAAGATGGCGGATGTGCGAAATATTTCACCGGCATTCTATATCTCTGAAACTATTAGCCGTAAAACCCTGAAATTTTGTACGGAGATAAAGGGTACTACTGGAAGTCCATCTATAAGACTTTCAAAAACCGGTTAACTACAAAACGAACATGGCGGCCAAGCGAATTTGAAAATTTTAAATAGACCTTTCTCGCGATTTAATGTTCCAAGCGCACTGAAACCTGGCACAGGAAATATTTATACACATTGTAATCCACTGGTATCTAATTTAGTTCAATTGTTTACATAACCTCAAGATGGCGGCAGTGAGAATTTCAAAATTAAAATTTTGTTTATTGTGATGTAGTCATGCGATCGAAGTGAAAGTTTGAATAATGAACCTACGCAATAATTTTCCTTTAATGGTACATGACTCTATGGCCTATACATTTAACAATCCAACATGGCGACCATCCGAAATAATTAGACGATACTGAATATCTACGAATCTATTTTAGCAATCAAACTGCATTTTTTAGCGTTCATAGGGGCTATGAACTTAAGTTCACCTATAGGACTTTAAATAACCTGGTGATCACAAATCCAACATGGCGGTGACGCGAATTATAAATATTCACATGGGCGTTTCTCGCAATTTAACCATCCGCGTGCAGTGAAACTTGGTACAGTAAATCCTTATACGAATGTTAATCCACTGGTATCTAATTTATTTCAATTGTTTCCATAACCTCAAGATGGCAGCTGTGAAAAATTTTAAAATCTCCTTGTTTTTTCTTGTGTCCTAATTATGCGATTGAAGTTTGAATACTACACGTTCACAATAATCTGCATGTAACAGTACATAACTCTTAAGACCTACATATATAAAATCCAACATGGCGACCATCCGAAAGATTTAGTCGGTTCTCAATATCTACGAATCTATTACAGCAATCAAACTGAAATTGTGTATGTTGATAGTGGCAATTAACATAAGTAGGATATATGAAAATAGGCTGTATAGTTCTTCACGGAACTACTTGTTTTTTTTTCAAGGTAACTGCGTTTTCTTAGCGTTCCGAACCAGTTGTTGATGAATGGTTTCACTTATTTTCTGACTCCGTGGTCACTTAGCCTCGTGTACTTGGACGTACGTATATTTCTTTTATTTGTCTGTTATAACCAGTGTTATTGTGGTGCCTGCATTATTGGGTTTATTTGTAATGAAGGTTAGGAATGGTAAGGGGGGGGGGGGGGGCTGGCCTTAATGTAGCAACTATTCCGCCATTTGCCTGGAGAAGACGTGGGAAACCAAGGAATATCACCTCTAAGAGGGTTAGATGAATCTAACCCGGCCCTTCTCGGTTTTGCCTCACGAGGCTGAACACCTCGATCCGGCCCTCAGAGTAGAATTAAATTTCTTGTTAGAATGACAACCTCTGGAGTGATAACCAAGAATGACGACCACTACAGTACAAGGTGGTTCAGTTTCAAAGAAATTTACTCAGTAATTTTGAAGTTTTGTAAGAAGCGTTTATTGGCTCTAGTATCTCACTCCAGAGGATCTACGTGAGTTAACACAGAATATGATGGATATCAATTCCTACATTGAACTCAGTGAAGCCAGGTAAAGTAGAACTGCCAGTCAATAAACAAATTAAAAGCGATGAATAACAACCGGTTTTACAAAGCCATGAATTTATATTGAATAATTGAGTTTACATGATGACTGCATTTAGTATATAATGAATAGACTAACATAGCAAGATCATTCAGACCTCTAATGATTACAACATGGGTCCTGCCCCAGAACAACCATGACTAGGACCATATAAAATTTATATTTATAACGCATTTCTTTGAGAATATCGCCAATTTGGTGTTTTTATTTCATCATCATCAGAATGAACAGGCCATGAAGTTCCATGACAGAAAACAAAGAATATACATTTCATTACAAAAGAAATTCCATGAGATACCAATGAACTATTAATTAAATTACTCATGATGGTTCCGTATTGATGTACTAAATAGTTTTTAACAATAATTATACAACCGCCTTAATCAATACATAAACGAAAATAATTATTACTAACATTACCCATCGCGGCTTCGCCCGCGAATATTCTAGTTGTACACTTCTAGTACACTTAGCAAAATCTCAATCATGAATGCTATGACTGATTTATCCCTGGTATGAATAATCAGACTTTATCAATTCAGCTATTGGTGCAGTGGTTAGGGGTTTGTCATTCCTTCATAGGTATATCAGAGCGAAGTTAGTTTTCTGGGAATATCACAGACACTTAATTTAAGGGCCTTCAAATGTGGTTTTCGGAGACCATTTATTGTTGGGTGAAAAAGACCTTTCGTACCACACTCACACGTGAAAATTACTTGAAAAAATTCTAGAGTACCCCTTGACCCCCTTAAGCGCATTTTACTGTAGTTATTGATGAATTTTACAGCTTAATTTGGTTCAGTGATAACCGTATAACTGTCTGGAAACTTTCACAGTAATGTAATAATTGGAATTACATTGCGTCTTACAGAAATAGATGGACCTGTGAGATTCTGTTACCATGGTTACCGTGTTGCATTCTTTCATTATTTCATTGTAAATATACATGTTTTAAGGTATTTATTTAATTGTGAGGCATTTAAAGAATAAGTGAGTGCGTTTCGCTTACGCATTGGATTATGCTGAACCTGTAGGTACCACATATGTGTAGGTTGGTGTTAATGGGACCTAATTTTCGGTACAAAACTGGAATGGGACCTCAGCAGAATAATATAGGGAGGGATTAGAGTTGCTCCTGGTACATGTTTCAGGGATTAATCAGCAACATTTTGTATCCCCTTCATCAGCCAATAGTGAAGCATAAAGAAAATTTGAAGTAGCGTGGCACTTAAATATAAATGGTTATTAAACCTAATATGGTGCACTATATAAGCAGGTTGTAGTATAGAGCAAAATGAAATAGTAACTATGTGACGGTGAGAGTATTCAGCCATTTATATTTAAGTGCCTCGCTACTTCATAATTTTCTTTATGCTTTACTATTGGCTGATGAAGGGGATAAAAATGTTCCTGATTAATTCCTGAAACACCAACCAGGAGCAACTCTAATAATAATAATTTTCGTTTATGTATTGATTAAAGCGGTTGAATAATTATTGTTAAAATCTATATACCAATGAAGAAAAAAATAATCAGAAGTTCAATCACATAGAGAGGCATGTTTCCGTTCCCATTTTCAAATATACTATTCCAGATGCGGTTTCACCTCCTTCTATCTCTAGCATCACCAAGGGAAGTTGTAGGTTTTATTTCTTCCAATGTCATCATCACTATCTCTCCACCTAGTCTTTGAACGGCCTATTGGGCGCTTACCAATCAGCCGGGAGTTAAAAAATCTACAAGGAATAGATGCTTATGCTCTAACAACATGCCCTAGCTACTGAAGTCGTCGTCCTTTGATGGTTCTACCAATATTCCTGTTTTAAATATTTAGTAGAAGTCTTACTTCTGCCTCCTTTCCCATATTCCTTCGTCTACATTGCATACGGGCCCGTATATAGGCCTATTCCTCAATTCTTTCCTTTCAAACACACATATGCCTTCTTCAAGAGTTTTTTGTGTCACCCATGTCTTGCACCCATACACTCTTATTCGCGTATTCTTAGGGAAAATCTTAATTTCAATCAAGAAATATTGTAATAATAGTTGTTTTAAAAGGTCTAACATCTAGGTTATCACCCCCTATTGGTTGGGTGATAGTGAAGATTAAAAAAAGTAATCTATACAATGACTAAACAAGTAGTTCCGTGAAGAACTAAATAGCCTATTTTCATATATACTACTTATATTAATAGCCTCTATGAACATACTAAATTTTAGTTTGATTGCTGTAACAGATTCGTAGATATTGAGAACCGTCAAAATATTTCGTATGGGCACCATGTTGGATTTTTATATACGTAGGCCTTAGAGTTATGTCCTATTACATGGAGATTATTGTGTAGTTGTATTATTCAGACTCAATCGCATGGTTAGGACACAAGAAATAAAAGCAAATTTTTAAAAATTCGCACAACCACCATCTTGTGGTTATGAAAACAATTGAAATGAATTAGATGCCAGTGGATTGGAATTTGTATAAGCATATACCGTACCAAGTTTCACTACGCTTGGATGGTTAAATCGCGAGAAATGTCCATTTAAATATTTAAAATTCGCGTCACCACCATGTTGGATTTGTGCTCACCAGGTTATTGAAAGACCCATAGGTGAACTTATGTTTACAGCCTCTATACACATTCAAAATTTCAGTTTGATTGCTGTCATCGATTAATAGATATTGAGAACTGCCTAAATATTTCGGATGGGCGCCATGTTGAATTTTAGTATATGTAAGCCATAGAGTTTTGTACTATTAGATGTGGAAAATATTAAATTGTAACACAGAAAGCAATAATTACAATAACAGTAATTCAATGTAATGAAAAATGCAAAAACAACACTGATATTATGGACAAAGAGTATACACGGAGATTTCACACGCTCGGCACAGCAGAAGTCTCATTTCAACACTAAACGGTGGCCCTACCCATCATGTGTAGTACCGCATCAAAAACTAATATTTCGTAAAATCTGCAGAAGTCCCCTATTAACATCAAAGACTTTATGGTCAACTTTCGCTACGTTATGTCGATCAATGTATTACTTTGGAGGAAGTGTTGGGCATCTTTCTGTGGTGGGCTGGTTGGATTCAGTAGGTCTGTTGCACATATGGCACTTGTCAGATGTATCCTTCCCGAGAATAATAATAATAATAATAATAATAATAATAATAATAATAACAATAATAGGAACGCAAAATTCTTAAGAAACTCCATGGCGCTGTTTTCCGTGATAGAATTTGGGTCAGGAGACAAACAAAGGAACTTTATCAAAATACAGACACCATTAAAGATAAATTTAGGAAGATACGTCTGCAGTTCTAGGGACACATATACATAGGATGGATGAGAACAGACTCACTAACGAAAATGTTCAATATTGAGAATGCAAGTAAATTAAGGGGAGTTCCAATGGCCTATCTTTTTAATGTAAATTTATAACAACTTCATGTTCCTTTTTCACAGAAACTACTGGGTAGATTTAGATGAAATTTTATTTCCATACTTAGTAATCATTTCTTAGTACTTTAACACGGGCGTTTGAATTTTCTACTATTGTGACCAAAATAATATTTTTTTAATTTAATCTCGAATTGTTGGTTTAAAAAATATTCAAATTTTTTTTTTCGAAATGTATTTTAGCTAGAATACAAATCACGTGTTAAAATCTCATGTCTAAGCCAAGCTAAAGATGGTAAAAATTTGAGACCTCTGTGATAAGAGACAACTGAGAAAAATGAACATTTATGTGCTAAACAACACGTTCTGAGAAAATGCCTTTGTATTCTCTAATTTTCAGTGTTTTCTAAGGTACACTGCATTATTTAAATAAATATTACACATGTTTTGCAAATAACAATTATCAAGTATTATACATCATTTTAAACTTGAAAGTACCAGCATTCACATCATATAAAAATCTGAAAATTGATATTTTTTTCATTTTTAAAAATTGGAACTCCCCTTAAAGACCAGTTGGACAAAAGAAGTACATGAAGACATGGAATTATTTAAAATCTCTGAAGACAACATTAAGGACAGAGAACAATTTAGAAATAAAATCAGTAACACGAAAATTGTACAAATCTCAAGGATACATCAGGAAAGAAATGGACAGAGGAAAGGAAGAAAAGGGAAGAAAAGAAGAGAGGAAAAGGACGTGAAGCTGTGATTGGCTCAAGTTCACTCGCTCTCCAGAAGGGGAATAGTCGGAAATAATAATAACAACAATAATAATATTTTTTCTCCTAGACAAAGCGACAGAGAGGCTGGTTCAGTGAGATTTTAAAAAAAGTTCTGCACGTGATAGGGATTTCATGTGAAGATATCCAGGAGCGTGACCAGCTTAAGAGAAAACTTCTAGAACATCCGAGTTTCCAACACAAACCGACGCTGTAAACTGGAAAGGCGTGGACAAACGAGAGAAAAGAAGAACATTGTCTACGAATTAAGGGATAATGGGCTAATTTTAAAGCGAAATGGAAACAATTGAAATGTCGTGGTCCTTAGTTGGTCAAAACGAAACCTTATTAGTCCAAGAAAACTGAAAATGTTAATTTGAAATTTGATATAAACTTGATTAGCTCGAAAACTCAATGGGTACTGTAGCCCGGAGCACCAAAGTAGCCGGCTATTATGAAGAGGAGGCACATACATTTAGCGAAAATTGCACTCAAGGAATAACAGAGTTAACTCTGGAAACGTCCATTTAATCGGAATGAAAGACGGAACTGTTCGTAGGAAGAGGGAATTCCAAGATAGTGTAGAAATGAGGACAAAGAATAGAGAGAACGTTCTTTGAAAAGTCTTCCACACGCTTCATCGTGACAAGAAGTGGGTCAGGCTGCTTCTATCCAAGCACAGATGATGCACAATAGAGGGAATAATAGGACTTCCAATAGCGTGCTAGGTCCCTTGTGCAGACAAGCAGAGCGAAACATCTAAAGATAACTTATACTGTATAATTAGACTCAATGTATGGACTGCTAAATTCAACATATATGTTTTTGTTTGAGTCTACAGCTTTCAGTTTTCTGACTGATTTGATCTCTAAATAGCTAACACACCTTAGATTTGAAGCAATCTGTTTAACATATCTTTAAACAGCTCTTACCATCGTCATCTTGGCCGAAACGCCTGAGGATATGAATGAATTTTTGAATGGTATGGACTCCGTCTTACGGAATGAATACATGATGAAAATTAATAAATGTAAAACAAAAATACTGGAATGCGGCCGAAATAAATCAGAAACCTCTATGGACATCAAATTGGCAGGTGAAAAGCTGAAGGAAGTAGGAGACTTCTGTTACTTAGGAAGCAAAATAACCAGTGATGGACGAAGCAAAGAGGATATAAAAAGTAGGTTGGCTCAGGTAAGGAAAGCCTTTCTACAAAAAAGGAATCTGTTGACATCGAATATAGATTTAACTATTAGGAAGTCATTTTTGAAAGCCTTTGTCTGGAGCGTGGCGTTCTATGGAAGTGAAACTTGGACTATTGATGCAGCAGAAAAGAGGAGAATTGAACCATTTGAAATGTGGTGTTACAGGAGAATGATGAAGATCAGATGGGTAGATAGGGTGACAATCGAGGAGGTATTAATACGATTGGGAGAGGAGAGATGTTTCTGGCGACTGCTAATGAAGAGAAGAGATAGGTTAGTAGGACACATACTAAGACACCCAGGAATAGCAAGCTTAGTTATGGAAGGAAGAGTTGAGGACAAGAACTGTAGGGGTAGACCAAGGTTAGAATATGTTAAACAGATTGCTTCGGATGTAGGGTGTGGTAGCTATGTAGAGATGAAGCGATTACCTCAAGACAGGGAGGCATGGAGTGCTGCATCAAACCAGACAAAAGACTGAGGACTCAAACAACAACAACAACCATCGAACCTTCCTTCCGTAACTAAGTCATGGGTGTCTTAGTATGTGTCCTACCAACCTATCTCTTCTCTTCATTAGCAGTCGCCAGAAACATCTCTCCTCTCCCTCTCGTCTTACTAACTCCTTATTTGTTACTCTATCTACCAACTTTTCCTTATCATTCTCCTGTAACACCACTTTTCAAATAATTCTATTCTCCTCTTTTCTGCTTCGCCTACAGTTCACGTTTCACTTCCATCGAGCACCACGCTCCACACAAAGGCTTTCAAAAAATGACTTTCTATTACATAAATCTATACTTGATGTCAACAGATTCCTTTTCTGTAGAAATTAATTCCTTGCCTGAGCCAGCCTCCTTGCTTCGTCCATCACTGGTTATTTTACTTCCTTTAGCTTTTCACCTGCTAATAGGAGTGTTATTCTGATATTCTAATTATTGGTAGCGAGTGTGAATAATACAGCGGTTTAAATGCGTAGGACATTGAAATTCCCATAAAGAACAAGCATATGTTGTTGTTGATTCTGTTACGGTCTTTGTGACATGGTGGTCATATATCCCCGTATACTTGGGTGTGTGTAGAATTTGTCTGATAATCGGTGTCACTGTAGTGTCTGTAGTGTGTGTTGCCTATTTGTAATTCAGGTGATGATTGGGAAGGAGGCAGCCGTAGTTAGGCATCATCCCAGCATTTCCCTGGAGTAAAAGTGGGAAACCACGAAAAAACTCTTCCAAGATGGCTGAGGTAGGAAACAAATTCGCCTCTTCTCAGTTTTGCCTCACGAGGCTGAGTGTACCCCTTTCCAGCCTTCAGACCAGAATTACATTTCTTGGCAGAGTCAGGAATCGAACCCGGACTTCCACCGTTACAACCAAGACCGTACGTACAGTACACACTACAGACTCCAAACACGATTTGTAATCATCACGATTAGGTTCAAATATTGAAGGTGCGCACATAACACGTCTACTCGGTCTATATCGTCATAGATAAGATAATGATGATGATCATGATCATGATGATGTTGATTATGATAATTATTGTTTTAAGGAGCCTAACATCTAGGTTATCGGCCCCTAATGAAATTAAATGTCATGAGATGGGATGAAGATAAAAACAGATCCCTGCCAGAAATGAAAACGAAAATGTTTTTATAAATCAGACAGTGAGCCCGACCAATATTATGCCTTATTTGAATAAAAGCAGTTAAAACGGGGATGATAAAAAACAATAAAACAGTAAATGCACATTGGATAATAAAAATACAGATGAACACAATAAAAACATAAAACAGACTAAAACGAAACTAATAGTCTTAAACTATATAAAAACTTTAAAAAGTATCCACTCTCCCTTACGAATTGGATGACGAGGTCTGCAGACGGCCCGTCATCACGTAGAACAGGGAGAGGTTGTGCGGCAGTTTGAGTGTCCTTTGCAAATCGGCCAGGTCCGCATACTCAAAGAAAATGTGTGCCACGGCAAGGTGGGCGCAGCAAGTACACACCTCCAGCAAGTGGGAGAGCTTAGCAATCCCATGGCCGATCCGGAGTCGACAGAGGACCATAGCTTCGTTCCGGCTAGACCGGAAGGAAGATTTCCACATTTTCCTTGTCTTCTTGATGGCTCTCAGTTTGTTGGGCAGAGATGTGGCACGTCACGCTTTCTCCCAATGCGACATGATAGATAGGATGATTGCCGGGTCCTGGGATTATACGAATGTACAGTATAATTGATTTCGTGTTTTCGATTCGGTATGTGTGCCAGTCGTAAAACATGTCAAGATAGGACGTTATTATCAGCATTTCCCTGCATTCCCTACAATTTGACTTCTATATAAATGAGAGGTTGTTCCAGAGTTCGCCACGACATATATAGATAGCTTGGAAGCCGACTTTCAGTGTTTCCTCATTGATAATTGATATTACAACTGTACAGTCGGTCAACAAAATGTAATCCCTATTACTAAAACAGGTGAAAATAACCTGAAAATATACATGTGATTAATATATTTGTTTTGGACTACAGAGGAAAACTAAGGAATGACATGTTTCGCTCGTCAAGCGAGCATCATCAGATCCAAATCTGTACTTGACAAACTAGCTCCACAAAACACTATCAAACGTACCCACGAACATTCACTGTCCTCCAAAAACAAAGAACCCATCTACAACTTAGAAAGTGTGGCAATTATTACTGGTAAAGCATTAAGCATCCTAAAAAAAGCTCCACCAACGTATGGGACAACAGGACGGATCACTGTACTGTACAATTGATTGATCATTTTCAGTCAGTCAACGCGATTTTATGCCTAATTATATTAAGCGGGAAATACCAACCTCTACGGGAAAAATAATTTATATGTGATCAGGAGGGCGTGTTTCGTTCGTCAAGTGAGCATTGTCAGATAAAGGTCACATATTTATACAAGACTAGCAAACCAACCCGGGAACAGTTATGAATGTATTACGTGTTGAGCGCTTTTTTTTTTCAATGTCAATGAACAACGACCAATACCCGTTTTACGTCTCGGCATGTTGGGTTAAAATCACTGACTGAACTATTAATTATATTATCATGGAGATGCATGTTCAACAAATTCTTGTCAGACGTAATTTAAGAATGGCGAGGTGCATGAAACACAAATCCCCCTTCCGTCCAATCCTAACTTGACTGCGAATTTTGGGGAACGAAACGTTCACAGGCGAAATGAAGAAAAGCCGAGTTGCACTTCCAGGGAAACTCCAAACACAACCACTCTTCTCTAAAGTTTTTAACTCAACACGACTGGACAGTTTGCCGCTGACTGTATCTGGGGCAATAAGCTCGTCCGCTAGCTAAGCTGTAACTGGGGTGATAGACCCTCCCTTAGCTAGCTCGTAAACGTCGCCTCAGTAGTTGGACACGGTTGGGAGAAATTAAAACGTAAAAACACTTATAGTGGGCGATGTATTGATGATAGACATATGCTCTCGCGGAATTTTCGTAGAACTTTTCTTGCTGAACAATTCTTACACTCATAGTATTTAGATATGTTTAACGGTTTGCCCAGCGTAAGCTTACAAAGCGCTCGGACGCCATTTTTTTTTTTACTTTTCCACTAAAATCGTTACTTCTCGGCTTCCTTTGATCATATATAAATTATTTTCTACGGAAACCTTCCTCGAGATATCCTTTACAGAATGGTGAAAACCGGATCAAAATCCATCCAGTGGTTCTCGAGTTTACCCGTAACATCCAAGAATCGGGGACTTTATTTTACAATAAGTAGAGATGACATGACTGCTCTACCAACCACTATTGAAACTCACAAAGCTAATCACAAATAGTCGCTGCCATCCGAAACTCACTTAAACTCGCTGTGAAGGAGAGGACGTGCTCTTAATTTACATTTAATGACTCTAAGAGGGCGAAGTTCAGTTTGTATTTTAAGTTTAACAATTTCGAATATTCTTTCGGTGTGTTGAACGTGATTACTTGCTCTATACCTAGTACATAGCAAACATTGGTCCTCGTTATGGTATCTCGTACATTAAGACAGGCTACAAACTTGCAACCTTGTCTAATTACTGTTACACTCGTAACGACACCATATGAACTTGAACAAGGCCTTCCCACTTGTTCAAGGGAATATTGCAGATCTTAACATCCTTAGTCCACGAATGTCACGTTTGCTAATCTGAAATCGTTTCGGATAAATGTTGGTCGAATATTCGAATGACCTGGACGATCCAGCGAATGTCATGTTTAATAATAGTTTACTCTCTAATTACACCCTACATTAAATGTATAAGTATGATTAATTAGCGGTACTTATAAACCTTGAAGTATGTAGTTGGTCAACTCCGTATATAGATGATGTTTAACCTCACCATTTTGTCTATCCGATTCAGGATACATGGCCGCAAAGGCATCCGCTTCAACACAGTGAGTTATCGAGGTGTGATCTGACTGATCTAAAACGACAATATTCTGCATTATGTTAATTTTAGTTGATTAATTGTAAATGAGATTCGGGCCTCTTTAGCTATTAATATAATATTCCCCCACATATCCGTCAATTAATATGCTACTATGCGTGCGCTCTGGATGTCACGAGTTGAATTAATGTTTGGTCCATACAGGTGCATTAATTCTAGGTCATGGCCTCATGAGTGGAAATAACTGAATAGCGTAATTAACGAGGGCGACAAATGCATTGTAAACTAGTGAAAGAAATGGATGATAGACAGTTCGTTATTCATTGTAACGCTGGTAAGTTAGAAATTATGCAATATTTGAACCAACTACAATAGGTCAAATTGAAGTTAATTGAGAAAAAGCGTGCCATGCTTTATCCCCTGGGGAATCCCAGTAGGCACACGTGGTGGGTGGAGTATCAGGATGATATCATAACATATGATTTTTTAGGTCAGGAAGCGCCGAATGACGTAAAATAGTAATGTACACGGTTTGTGGTTTAGTGGAAAAAGTGGCTACGGTATACAAAACAAAAGTTTGGTGCTTTCCAGTCGGGCAACACGAATGTACCCCATAAGAGTTGGGTTACATCCTAATCCTGAAAAAAATTACATGAGTTTAATAAATACCCCATAATAATAAAAGTGGCTATGTTAAATTATTTAACACATGCATGTCAGAATAATCGTACGCCTTAATTCTTTGTGCTTTCTCTATGTTGTGTGAGATGAGATGAGATTAGGAGAACTCTTACCTCCCATGTAGGGTCTATAATCAGTTGCATTATAACTCTCATCTAAGTCAGGATTATACGGGAGATA
Source organism: Meconema thalassinum (assembly GCA_946902985.2). Taxonomy (NCBI): domain Eukaryota; kingdom Metazoa; phylum Arthropoda; class Insecta; order Orthoptera; family Tettigoniidae; genus Meconema; species Meconema thalassinum. The sequence goes on from OX336391.1 coordinate 226,615,902, forward strand.
GATGGCACTCCTCTCTTCGTCGACTCTGATAGTGACATAACCACTTAACCTATATTAATCCTAAGTGAATACGGTCTGATGGTGTTCGCTTGACGAACGCAACTAGTCTAATTTTTAATCTTTATTAACGTAGCCAATTGCCACGTATTTTCATTTCAGAAAGGGCCAGGGAAGGAATTTTTGGAAGGAAATCGGCCGTGGACCTATTGAAAGGAACCTTCCCGGTATTTGCCTGGTGGTGAAAATGGGAAAGCACGAAAACCATTTTCAGGACGGCCGAGGTGGGGTTTGAGCCCACGCTCTCCCGATGCCAGCGAGGCACGAGGTAGCGCGTTAGCGCTCTCGGCCAGCGCGGCCGGTAGCTAGTCTAATTTAGCCCCTCAGATATGTGAGGAGTGTTTTATTAAGTGTACAAATAAAATCATGTAATTGATTTCAGGCATTAGGAAATGTATTGTAATTCTCCGCCCAATCCAATTTGGGTCAACTCGTGTTGACCGACTGAAAATTTTATAATATACTGTAATATAAGGTGCGTTCAAAAAGTAACGAGCCGGAGGCTGTAATGCGCAAACCGATGACGACATCATCTAATCGTGGCGTGTGTAACGAGCTGTGGTTCCGACCAAAGCGTGGAAGGTCACAGCCCGTCGCTAGAGGGCACGCGTGCACGTCACGTGACGATACAAAGCGAGCAGCAGCATGCATCAATCGTCCAACACTGCCAGTCGCATTGCAAACAGTGACATGGAGGCGTCAAACGAAGAGCAATGAGGTGTTGTCCGGTTTCTGACAGCGAAAGGAGTAGACGGAACGGACATTCATCGCCGAATGTCACAAGTGTACGGCGAACACTGCATGTTCCTTGCAAGGGTCAAGGCATGGCACAAGCGCTACAGGGAAGGACGGGTGTCGTTAGCCGATGATGCCCGGTCTGGGGCACCCCCCTGCATTACCGATGACAACGTCCAGCTGGTTGATGCACTCATTACACAGGACCGCCGAGTTACAGTGAACGCCATAGCCGCCGTGGTCGGATTGAGCGTCGGAAGTGTGCACACCATTATGAAGGAACGACTGCACTTGCTGAAAGTGTGTGCCCAATGGGTGCCCCACAGTCTTCAACCACCCCAGGAAGCATGTCGAATGGCCTACTCTCTTGGTCTTGGTTGGACGGTTGATGCATGCTGCTGCTCGCTTTGTATCGTCACGTGACGTGCACGCGTGCCCTCTAGCGACGGGCTGTGACCTTCCACGCTCTGGTCGGAACCACACCTCGTTACACTCGCCACGATTAGCCGATGTCGTCACCAGTTTGCGCATTACAGCCTCCGGCTCGTTACTTTTTGAACGCACCTTATAAATGTACGTGTTGCCTTTGCTGCTTTTTAGTCGGTCAACACAAGTGTACCCAATGAATCGCACGGGGTACAAAATTATAAATATGTAAACACACTCCTGGAAATATTACATGTATTAGTTAGTTATCACGCTTAACTAATAGGCTACATGTAATTTTTTCCAGGAATGTGTTTACATAATTATTTATAATATTTTATCCCGCCCGATTCATTGGGCACACTTGTGTTGACCGACTAAAAAGCAGCAAAGAAAATTTATGTAGGCAACACTGAAAGAAGAATGGCTTCAAATTTCCACATAAATGTGCTGTACGGGGTAAGAATTAAAACCAATAATCTTATTCCTGGTTAGAATGAAACGATTGGGATTATTCCTTCATCCGGAATAATTGCAACTTAAATATACTTACCAATCGCAGCATGTGTTATTTAAAGGGTGTGTATTGTTACAGCGATGACTAGCCGGTAGTCACACTCAAGGTTCATAGTACTGTAATACCAAGAGCGTTATGCAAGATAGTAACCTTTATATGGTGCCCTCATACAAACACGATAAACTGATTCGTAGAAGAACATTACACAGTACATGAGGTACCGAAATAAGTATCAAAACTTCCACTTCCTTCCTTCCTTCTACCACAGTTTCAGGAATATGTTGCTGTAGTTACTTCTAGGAAACTTTATACTCGTAAACAGTTTCTACGAATGTACGGTGTTACATTACTTTATCATAGATAACCTTGTAAGACTACTTATAAACATAGCTTTCTCATCTTGCAATATGAAACATACACGTCTGCTAATTGTTTTATACGTGTGGGCAAAACTAATTACATTACTAACTTTTAGAGAATAGCTCTACATGGAGAGGTCATATCAAAATGATATGGGGCTTTGAGTCCCTTTTAACAGCTTTTAACAGCTGTGACATTAAATGCCAGGGATCATTAATGTGCCAGTAAATCTACTGACTCAAAGGTGCCGTTCTGACAAGTTCTTGATGTCCCTGAATATTTGCATAAATATGGACTAGTTATGTTATTGTTGTGAACTAGTGTGTGCATTTATAAATTAAGGATAGGAGGTGGCCGTGGCCTTAAGTTAGGAATCATCTGAGCATTTGCCTAGAATAGAAGTGGTGGAAATCACGAAAAACCACTTCCAGGATGGCCGAAACAGGAATTGAACCCTCCTCTCCTCAGTTTGACCTCACGAGGCTCAGTATACACAGTCGCAGCCCTAACGCTAGAATTAAAATTTGTTGGTACAGCCCGGTCCTCCTAGGTGACAGCCAGGCACACTAGCCACCAAATCACGAGGTGGGCTGTTGACTACGTCAGATGTAGAACATCTGTGGTGGTATTTGAGTCCTAAATTGATTTGGGCCATCTCCATTTAGGGCAAATACAAATATGTCTGAATACTGACCCGAAACTTGAGATGGCCATGGCGGGTGTTTACTGTTTCTCATATCCTCTCCAATCAAAAGCACTACCTAAACTGTAAGGTGCGTTCAAAAAGTAACGAGCTGGAGGCATAATTACAGAAACCAGTACCTGTATGTTAGAAGTATTGGCCCTGGCGGTTGAGGCACTTGTCCCACTGTGACACGAGGCGGTGAATGGCTGTCTCATAAAATTCCCTGGGCTGTGATGTGAACCAGTTCCGCACGTACAACTGGACGTCGGCGTCCGAGGTGAATCTTTGGCCCCGCAGAGCCCTTTTCAGGGGACCAAACATGGCGTAATCACAGGGAGAGAGGTCTAGACTGTATGGAGGGTGGTCGAGAACTTCCCATTTGAATTTCTGCAGGAGTGCCGCGACTGTGTTGGCCGTATGAGGTCGTGCATTGTCGTGGAGCGACCACGGCGGCTATGGCGTTCACTGTCACTCGGCGGTCCTGGGTAATGCGCGCATCAACCAGCTGGACGTTGTCATCGGTAGTGCAGGGAGTGCCCCAGACCAGGCATAATCGGCTAACGACAACCGTCCTTCCCTGAAGCGCTTATGCCACGCCTTGACCCTTGCAAGGGACATGCAGTGTTCGCCGTACACTTGTGACATTCGGCGATGAATGTCCGTTCCCCCTACTTCTTCCTCTGTCAGAAACTGAACAACACCTCTTTGCTCTTGGGTTGACGCCTTCATGTCACTGTTTGCAATGCGACTGGCAGCGTTGGACGATTGATGCATGCTGCTGCTCGCTTTGTATCGTCACGTGACGTTCACGCGTACCTTCTAGCGACGGGCTGTGACCTTCCACTCTCTAGTCGGAACTACACCTCGTTACACACGCCACGATTAGCCGATGTCGTCACCGGTTTGCGCATTCCAGCCTCCGGCTCGTTACTTTATGAACGCACCTTACACATCCCTGCAACAGCCTGCCTACGGTTGCGTGCTGCGTAAAGTAGTTTCAGCAGTGTGACTGGTCGAAGAGGAAGCTAAAACACCACCACCACCTCCTCCTACTCACATATTCACATTTCACATATTCCAGTAATTGGAATTATTTTCTGTTGACGGACTGAAAGTTACAATATAAATCGACCGAAAGCAGAAATTTCACGAACTATTTTATGCACAAAGTAGAGTATTTTCCAGCTTTGTTCCCTTTGTTTGCTGAAAAAAAAGTCTATTTGTTGCTGCGGAATTTTGTCAAAGCTGTTCGGATAAGACCCAAAAAGAGCACTGTCGACAATTGCAGCAGCTTCCAGCTGTTGTACTATTTATAAGCTGATAATGAACACTACTCTACAATTTGCATACATGACTGATTTACGTGTTGAGGTCTCCCCTATTTCCATACGTTTCCTCTAATTAAAATGTACACTCGATTATTCAGATCGAATACGATAAATGCGTTACTGCACACAGAATTGTCGAAGTGGGGCTGTGATGGTATCAAAAACAAAGGTATTTTCATGTACAAACATAACTCCCTGCAATATGCACCTATTATATTGATGCATTCTGTGGCTTCTGACCCCCTTTAAATGCATGTAATTCTAGTAATGCAGGTTATTGACGTGTGTTATACATATGTAACGGTAATAGATTTACTTCCATTAACCAACCTGCAAGCTATTTATATCGCAAACATGACCCCCACACTTGCAAAAGTCCACTAATAATATTAACTGATTACATTTAAAGTTAATTGCTGAAATTATTAACTGACTAAAGTGAAACTTAATTGATGATAATAATACTGGAATATGTGAAAAATAACCTGAATTAAACTACAAGTGATTAAGATTTAAATACAGGGTGTTTCTGAACTCCCATTACAGACTTTGAGAAAGGAAGATTGTAGTTTGGTTGGTTCCTCAGTTTAGGGGCTGCGACAACGCGGTCATGTAGCCCTGTATACTTTGGGTGCGTGTAGAATCTATCTGATAACCGGTGTTAATTGTGATGGCTGTATTAATGTGTGTATCTGTTTTTAATGCAAGTAAGGACTGCAACTTTGAATTTTTCAAATAGTTCCTACTTTGCCGCCAAACGCCACCGTCAACGACTACTAGGCCTGGTTGAGAACTTAGCTACTAGACGCCACCGCAGTCGGCTCTTGGCAACGAACGTAGAAACCTAAGAGCGTTGTTTACATTCCTAACCTATACAATTTAGCTTCACACAGGTGTAATTAATGGAAGGTTCTTTATCATGCCATCATAAATCTATGACATGGGACCGCCGGCTTTACTTCCCCTCCGAATGAAGGCATACTGAGGGATTTTTAACGCTCTTAAAAAATCCGACGGCATCGACCGGGTTTGAACCCGCTATCTTGGGCATAGAAGCTCTGCATGCTACCAACTACGCCACCGAAGCCGCCAAGATTGTGATCGTGAGCCACGGGACCTCCTTTTTACGCGGAATCCGAACCACAGGACATAGCATTTCACTTCGAAGATCTCACATGTATTGACCGGGAATAGAACCCGCGAATAGACCACTGCACCACCACGACCCTTCATACTCTCAGGGCGTGTAGTGGGGAACAAGACGGCTAATTTTAACATAACAACTTGTGTCCGGAAACGTACCGTTTTCCCGCTACCCGCAATAAACCACCACAGCACACGTTCAAATCTCTCACATTTTAAGCGCTCTGTCAGACTCCTGATGCTTGTCATCTGGGTCAAATTACAGGTGATGACCACCGACGTCAACACTGGCACGGTACCTCCGTACCATGTTCTGGTACACACGATCACCAATCCCTGGTCCACCAACATCCGTCGTAGCCATAACCATTTAGGGACTCAGCAACTTTGTGATCATGTAGCCCCATGCGCTTGGGTTTGTGTGTGTGTGTAATTTATGTGATAACCTGTGTTATTGTAATGGCTGTATTAGTGTATGCAATTATAATTCAGATGAAGATTAGGAAGGAAGTGGCCGAGGTCTTAGTTTAGGAACCAACCCGATATTCACCTGGAGTTGAAATGGGAAACCACGGAAAACAATTTCCAGGATGGCTGAGGTGGAAGTCGAACCCGCCTCTTCTCATCTTTGCCTCACGAGGCTCAGTGTTTCCCGTTTCAGCCCTCAGATCAGAATTAAATTTCTTGGTAGAGCCGGGAATCGAACCAAGGCCACCTCGTTGACAGTCAATAATACGAGCCACTAAGCAACGAGGCGGACGCTACCTGAAAGTGATTGGACGTGCAATAACCTTGCTGGCATGATCATATAACGCAATTAAAGCAATTTTACCCGCTTTTTACTATAAAGTTTTGACATATTTCGGTGCTTCTTGATCGGGAGATATAACTCTGCAAATATTTGGGGGTACCAACTGTTGATAAATGCTCTCCATAATCTTAAGCTCTATTCTCAATTAATGCAGGCAAGCAGTTCTAAATTTGTCACATAGGCTATGTACAGAAAATAATGTTCATTCAGATTCATATCGAGTAACCGATACGTGTCAGTGTTGCCAACATAATTCTAAGCATGTTGAGGTGTTCAATAGTTAACTGCATCTAATTTCCATTACAAGTAATGGATAAGTAACATGTTTTGTCTAGGGGTATATTTCTGCACATTTTTTTTGAGGCAGCAGACCTACCAACTATTCAATAAATCTCTCTGAGTAGACTCAGTATCCCAGAAACCATGGAAGAAAACTATTTCAAACATTTGTAGTGCTCTACTAGGCTACAATATTTCAGGTATTTTTTAAACTAATTATAAATGCTGGTATTGCCAACTTAATTCCGTAATTATTCTAGATAGGTCTATGTAGATCAATCATTGTATGAATCTTAAATTTTAAGAAAGGTAGGCTGGTTATTTCGTTACGGAACTACTTGTTCTTTATGCCCCTACACAGGAAAATGATCCTAATATGAATTGTACTCTTGGACGACATCCAAATACGGCTGGGAAGCATGACTAATTATGAGTAAAACCTCCGTGGATATGAATATCTGCGAATAAACCGCAAAATTTTTTGCCAAGCGGATATAGACTGCAAGGCTGTGCGAATGGCGGATAGTCTGCGTATAATGTTTTGGGTTAATTTGCGGGGAGTTATTAGAATAATGTGTTGAATTGGATTTCTTTAAAATAATTTTAGTTTTTGCTAAAAACTGTGTCTCTCACATTTTTTGTTATTTCCCTATTTACTTCCGCTTGGATTGTATGTGAATAATAGAGAAGTGAGAGACTGCGTGAGTATAACTGACGATTAAGTAATTGTTATATATAAGGTGCGTTCTAAAAGTAACGAGTCGGAGGCTGAAATGCGCCTACCGGTGACGACATCGGCTAATCGTGGCGTGTGTAACGAGGTGTGGTTCCGACCAGAGCGTGGAAGGTCACAGCCCGTCGCTAGAGGGCACTCGTGTACATCACGTGACGATACAAAGCAGCAGCATGCATCAATCGTCCAACGCTGCCAGTCGCATTGCAACGAAGAGCAACGAGGTGTTGTTTGGTTTCTGACCGCGAAAGGAGTAGGTGGAACGGACATTCATCGCCGAATGTCACAAGTGTACGGCGAACACTGCATGTCCCTTGCAAGTGTCAAGGCGTGGCACAAGCGCTTCAGGGAAGGACGGGTGTCGTTAGCCGATGATGCCCGGTCTGGGGCACCCCCCCCCCCCCCCCTGCATTACCGATGACAAGGTCCAGCTGGTTGATGCACTCATTACCTAGGACCGCCGAGTGACAGTGAACGCCATAGCCGCCATGGTCGGATTGAGCGTCGGAAGTGTGCACACCATTATGAAGGAACGACTGCACTTGCGTAAAGTGTGTGCCCAATGGGTACCCCACAGTCTTCAACCACACCAGGAAGCATGTCGAATGGCCTACTGTCCTTGTATTGGTTGGACGATTAATGCATGCTGCTGCTCGCTTTGTATCGTCACGTGACGTGCACGCGTGGCCTCTAGCGACCTGCTGTGACCTTCCATGCTCTGGTCTGAACCACACCTCGTTACACACGCCACGATTAGCCGATGTCATCACCGGTTTGCGCATTACAGCCTCCGGCTCGTTACTTTTTGAACGCACCTTATAGTCACCCGCTGTTTTACATGTCGTTACTCAGAGGGACAAAACACAGTCAACATTTTCTTGCGATTCACACACAGCCTAGAGGAATGAATTTCTCCTCAAATGTCTAATGTGTTGCTTTAATACACTATGCTTTATCTAATAAATTAAAAATATCATTTTAATGTCAGCGGATTCGGATAATAAACGTGCGGATGTGGATAACGTTTTCTTTATCCGAGCAGGCTCTAATTTTAAGGAAAACTAGCATTACCCGTCACAGCTTCGCCCGCGAATATTCTAGTTGTAAAGAGTACACTTAGCAAAATCTCAATCATGAATGCTATGACAGATTCATCCTTGGTATGAATAATCAGACTTCATCAATTCAGCTACTGGTGCAGTGGTTAGGGATTTGTCATTCCTTCATAGGTATATCACAGCGAAGTTAGTTTTCCGGGAATATCACAGGCACTGTTAATTTAAGGAACTTTAAATGTAGTTTTCGGAGACTCTTTATAGTCGGGTGAAAAAGACCTTTCGTACCACACCCACACGTGAAAATTGCATGAAAAAATCTAGAGTGCCCCTTGACCCCCCCCCCCTTAAGCGCACTATACTGTATGTATTGATGAATTTTACAGCTTAATTTGGTTCAGTGATAAACTTATAACCGTCTGGAAACTTTCACAGTAATGTAATAATTGGAATTGCATTGCGTCTTACAGAAATAGATGGACCTGTGAGATTTTGTTACCATGGTTACCGTGTTGCTTTCTTTCATTATTTCATTGTAAATATACATGTTTTAAGGTATATATTGAATTGTGAGGCATTTAAAGAGTAAGTGAGTGCGTTTCGCTTACGCATTGGGTTATGCTGAACCTGTAGGTACCCTGTATGTGTAGGTTGGTGTTAATGGGACCTTATTTTCGGTACAAAACTGGAATGGGACCTTAACAGAATAATATAGGGAGGGATGATGGAAAGGAAGAGCATTGCCAGATACGCGGTATTGTAAGCTCAGTAACGATATGTTCTGTTCGCTGATCATTTAGTCATGTGCTAGGTAGGTGGAGCCGTTTGTTAATCAAAAGCTGCAGAAGATAATCTGCTAGGACACAGTAGCCAGAGGACTACCTGCAGTAATTGAAATTACCTGCATCAACCTAATTAATTGTAACTTAATTGAGTGTGACAGTCATAGACTACGAGTGAAAGATTGATTGTGTTCTAAATATAGCACTGACAAAACGACCAACACTGGTATTAATTTCATCCGCTTTAGTTACACGCACATTGCCAATCTGTTGAGAGATTCATGTCTCTAGGCCTGATTTATATTCACTTGTATATGTTTGAAGATGTTATTTTAAAATAAAAAATATACGTACACAAAATGAAATATGTAAATATAAAGACACACAACATTTGATGATGGTAGTTATTGTTTTAAGGGGTGGAACATCTAAGTTATCAGCCCCTAATGGTTTGGGTAATAGTGAAAATTAAGTATGAAAACCTGAATCCTAAAACTAAAACTAAACACAAAACTTACAACTAGCTTACGTACTGGAAGAAGATAAGGACAAATAAAACAGGGACAAGGGAAATAAAAGACAATGAAAAGAAATGCCCTAAATCCTCGAAAATTGAGGATTAAGAGACTTGAAAGGAATAAGAGCCATGAAAGGCAGATTGGAAAGGAAAACAGGAGAGGCTACGCTCGAAAAGCAATGGAAATAGAGTAAGAACCAGACCCAGCTCAGGAATTCATCGGGATCGCAAACCCCCGAGCTCACCAACCGTGAGCCCTTGAGGGTGTAGCACTATCTAGGGAGCACGATAAGGGCTACATACCTTACCTCCTTGAGGGCCTTGAGAGAAAGGCAGGCGATGTCACGAAAAAAAAAAAAAAAAAAAGGAAAAAGATGAAAATGAAAATCTACAGCCTGCTTCCAGTCTCCGACCGGGTCTGGAATGGAATGAATGAAGCCCCCATCTAGCGGCGAGGATATGAACTGTGCCGGCGGCCGAGGCCTGACGCACTCCTCTGGGGCAATGATTAAATTAATGACAGATTAAATGAAATGATAGTGGAGAGTGTTGCTGGAATGGAATTTTTTACAGGGAAAACCGGAGTACCCGGAGAAAAGCCTGTCTGCCTCCGTTTTGTCCAGCACAGATCTCAAATGGAGTGAACAGGATTTGAACCACGGACCCAGCGGTGAGAGGCCGGCGTGCTGCCGCCTAAGCCACGGAGGCTTCAAGAGAAAGAAGATATTTTTATTTTGTTTTTATTTTACGTCCCTTTTAATATCTGCGGCTTTTAGAAACGCCGGGGTGCTGGAATTTTGCACCGAAGAGGATGTTTAACGTGCCAGTAAAAATACTGACAAAGCTCCCTCGCATTTGCACACCTTCAAATGCCAGATGACTGGCCTCAGCAAGCGAGAAAGTTGCCATTGAGCCACGCAGCCAGCTAGAAAAATAAGACGTCCGGCCCCTCGAAGAATGAGCGAATCATTTAAGATGAGATAAGGGTCAATTAAGACGGGAATTTGAAAGACTCCCTAGGCCTCAGATACCCTAATCCCATCGGGGACGGAATAGAAAGAGAGATGACCAAGGAAGGTCAACAATAAAGATGATAGAGAGGAGCCCGGCACAAGTAAGTGGCAGCATTGCCGGATTAAGCTGGGGTCCAATGATCGCCGACCCATGTCCCACAAGTTGTGAGCTCCTGCGGAGAATACAAAATTTATAGCAATATGGTCAGGAGGTTACTTGTTGCATAAAAATGGCTTTATGTTCGACCCTGACTATTATATGTCAGAAAACTGTACTATAATTAGGCTCATTATAACACTATTTTTCATTATGAAACAGTTTCTCCCAGCAATCAGAGCTCAATAAACAGTTGTTTGACCAATTAGATAATTAGATGCGCTGAGTTCCACGGCCTTCTAATTTAAATTTCACTGCCTAGCCTAGTGCCATAGTAGGGTAATCGAGGAGGCCATGGTCAAATAAAAGGCATTCTCTGTGTCATGCGCTATGTTCAGTTCATAAAACTGGCGAAATCTCGAAAGATATTTATGAATATTTATGTTCGAACATAAAATAGTTATAATAATTATCGTCGAACATAAACAGTCGTATGCAACTCGCCTATAATGGTAATTAAGTCACGTGTATGTTTATAAAACGAGCGTATGCGAGTTTTATAATTTCCATTATAGGCTCGTTGCTTAATGTACTATTAGGACATAGTTCTCCTTGGAGCAGTCAAGACTTGAAAAATGTGATCGCAGTCAGGATTCAAACCCAAATCTCCAGCTGTATGGGTAGGTGCATGTTATCACTCACTACAGTGTGGCCATGCGTGTTTCAAGTGCTAAATGGAGAGGCAAGCTTTTGATGTGGCATCCAGAATGACGATGCAATAGCCTATATTTGATATCCTAGCCTAGCCAGTTCACCGTTAACTCGAAACATGAACACACTACCATTAAGTTTCTTGTGTGATTAATAGGGACCGTGATCTTAGGTTTTTACCTATTAATGATAAGCGAGTTCCTAAAAATACCTAATTGCAGTTTTGTTTCATTTCTTCTTCTTCTTCTTCTTCTTCTTCTTCTTCTTCTTCTTCTTCAGAATTTGGCCAACTATAGACCGCATAGAACTTAAGGCTTCTTGTCCTCCCTTCTCTTTACTTCCCAGAACCATTTCATTCTTTCGCTCCTCGGAAATGATCCGCACGTGTCTCATTGTAACTGGTTTCTCTTCAAGTGTTTTTAAACTGTCTGAATTTTTTCCTAACTTACTTATATTGTGGATCATTTATTGTACGATATTTATTTTTAGTCCATAATATTTAAAAGTAAACCACAAGAAAGTATGTATTCCTAGCTCTAGTTGGTTGAGAGAAATCCTACCTGCCAGAAAATTCAAATCCTTTCAGCACCGTTCAGCTTATATATTATTGTTTGGTTATTCTCAGTCTGGAAGTGGGAATACATGTCCTATTGTTTCCAAGTTTCCCATATCCTAAATTAAAAACTTAATTAAACGGGCTAGAATGTGAAAATCACCTCCGGCTTCCTAGATATTATTGAATTTGAATAATTAATATATTTAAGGAGAGCAAATATTGCTTAAAGGTGTGAAGTTCTCGGTGATAATTTGATGGTTGGTTGGTTCTTAAGTTTAGGAGCTTCGACAACGCGGTCATGTAGCCCCGTGTACTTTGGGTGTGTGTAGAATCTGTCTGATAACCGGTGTTAATTGTGATGACTGTATTAGTGTGTGTTATCTGTCTTTTAATTCTAGTAAGGACTGCAGACTTTTGAATTTTTCAAATAGTTCCTACTTTTGCCACCAAACGCTACCGTCTGATAACCTGTGTCACTCTGATATTTGTACGTAGGAACCTAAGAGCGTTTTTTACATTCTTAACCTATACAATTTAGCTTCACTCAGGTGTAATTAGTGGAAGGTTCTTTAACATGCCATAAATCTATGACATGGGACCGTCGGCTTTGCTTCTCCTCCGAAGGAAGGCATACTGAGGGATTTTTAACGCTCTTAAAAATCCGACGACTTCGGCCGGGTTTGAACCCGCGATCCTGGGCATAGGAGCTCAGCATGCTACCGACTACGCCACCGAAGCCGCACGATAATTTGATGACTTATCATCATGTAAAATATTTACACTCTCGTTACAATCAGATTTTCAACTAACAATTAGGCATTAATATTAAGCTTTGCGCAGCTTATGTCACTTTTGCTACACTTTACACAAATAAACCTATTTAAAATACTATTCTATCTATTAAAAACCCAAAAGAGAACTATTTTATGTTTTTGAAAACCTAAAATGACAATCTTAAAAACCTAAATAGTCCTTAGTGATATAAGTGATATAAATGAATAAGAATATATCCTTTATTCTATGTTTAGCTTCTGCAACACCTTGATGTTTGACCGATTATCAGTCCTTTGTTGTTGTTGTTGTTGTTGTTGTTGTTGTTGACTATTTGAGAGCTTTGCCACATCGTTGTCACGTAGCCCTTTGTACTTGTATGTGCGTATAGAATTAGTCTGATAACCTGTGTCACTCTGATATTTGTACGAGTGTGTGTATTGGTAATTTAGGTAGGATTTGGGTGGCAAGCGGCCATGGCCTTAAGTTTGGTACCATCCCGGCCTTTGCCTGGAGTAGGAGTGGGAAACCACGGAAAACCACTTCTTGGATGGCTGAGGTAGGAATACAACCCACCTCTTCTCACTTTTGCCTCACGAGGCTGAGTGTACCTTGTTCCAGCCCTCAGACCAGAATTAAATTTCTAGGCACAGACGAAAATCGAACCCGGGCCTCCGCCGTGACAAAAAGAAATGCTTGCCACTACGCCACGAGACGGACAAATATTTAGAATAACGTTAATAACAGGGAATTTAAAATAAATGATGATGTTTTTGTTGTTGTTTCACTTTTGGACTTGGACATCGTAATCATTTCAGCCTCATGTATTTGGATGTCAGTAGAATTTGTTTCTTTATTTGTGTTGTTGTGTTGTCTGTAGTAGATTGTGTATTTCTATGATTGGAAAGGAGGCACCAAGGGCCTTAAGTTAGGAACTATACCGGAATTTGCCTGTAGTACATGGGGCTTCATGACCACGATGTCACAAAACCCTTAGAAACTCAAGAACAACAACAACATTTCTAAATATATTTCTTTGCATTCCCATCCTGTATATATAAGAGACTGGCTGCATGGCTCAGCGGTAACGTTCTCGCCTGCTGACCCCAAGGTTGCAGGATCAAGTTATGGCATAGTCAGTTGTATCTGAGGGTTGGAAAATGCGAGGGTGCCGTGTCAGTAGATTTACTGGAACGTTAAGGATCCCCTTCGGGGCAACACTCTGTCACCCCGGCGTCTCTGAAAGCCACAGTAGTAAAAAGGGACGTTAAACCCATAACATTATTATAGGCGTACATGAGTTAGCAATGTAACCATTTCTAACTCTCATGAGGCCTGTTTTCATGTGCACCTACGATACTCTTCTCTCTCTCTCTCTCTCCTGTGCTCCATTTCCTCTCTCACTCTGGTTCCTTTCTCCCCTTATTACCATTCTTACATTAATCATTCCATGTATTACAATGGGGCCCTAATCGTTTTCCTATATCCTTCTCGTGGCCTCAGATATATCTCTCTTCCCTTATCTCCTTTGTTTCTCCATAACGCGAAGTTCCACCCCTTCCTCCATTTACACGCATCTGTTTCCCACCCCCAACTCCACCTGGTAATCTCTCTACTGTGGGTTCCATGATATCCACCGCACTAAATCCTCTGCACCCCTGTCATATTCATCCCATTTCGTCACCTCTAATCCCGATAATCTTATACATTCCATCCGAGTTGCTACTCCTTTCGCTACATTTGATCCTTTGCTTCTTTCTAAAATAAACTGATTTTTACAGAATATTCAAGAAAATATCTTTCTTGAATGTTTTTTTCAGAACTGGTCGACCTTCTTTAAAACTAACGTTACTTTAATGTTACAAATTCAACGTCCATTTAAACTGATGTAGCTTTGGAGACAGCGGGTTTCCTTTACAAGACTATCGGTCGACACGAGTTCGGTATATTTTAACCAAACCGTAATAAGGGTCGTTTTTAACAACTCTTTACTATCGATTACTTAGTTAATTCCTATTTAACATACATAACAGAGTTAATGCATGGTTATTGTCGATGCATTTCACGAGGCCATTCTGGTTCGTAATTACTTAAATACGTTTTACAGCTCTCGCGCATAGATAGACTCGGTTTCACCCTGGATTTATTTATTTAGCGTGTGGCATTTGAGTACATTTAAACAGTAAAACTATTTCTAAACAATCTCAAAAACACCTAGTTCTTGTATGAATTTGATGGAATTCGGGGTGGCAAACAGGAATTCCTCCTAATCTCGTATATATGCTCAGACACTGCAGTGTTCCCTGATGTGTTGAATTGTTTGCCTTGGTGCTCAGCAGTCCCATGCTGGTAAGGCCAACAATCCGTATTTAAAAAGTGAATCAGCACATCTTCCGTGACCTGTTCTCAGTCGGTTCACCCTGGAAAAACATGGCGGACAGAACAGAAGCGTGCAGCACCGATCGTTGTTTGTGATGCTTCCTTTAGATTTTCTGCAACCTAATTATAAGGGAAGGGAAATATAGAAGACCTTATCAATGGTAAAAGCTTAAAATAATATGAACTAAGTATTTAGGAGAACTGGCAGTTGTGTGATTACATTATTTATTTAGGTAATTAGGACACACTTTCCCCGTTATCCTCCTAGCGTAAGTGGATGCGTTGCAGACTCTTCAGTTCGTCATGCAGTGCTGGAAGAAGTTCGAATCCAACTACGGATATGTTTCTGTTTTTTAAATATTCTTCTTTTTTGGCATTAGCAACATGTAGTGTATGATCGTTTATAATTTCATTGTCATTAATCAGATTTTATATTCATATGGGTGAAAGTTCATGTGAAACTCAGAAACAAACAAAATTCTCCGCAAGATGTGCGTGGTAGAGTTCAGCTGTTTACTTCTACTTTAACGATGATTGAGAGAGTTGAGTGGTCAGATTTGGCCATTTAAGGTAGTTGCTATTTAGTGGTAGGTTAACGAGCGTTCCTGTTTGCTAAAATGGTCGTGCAAAGTTATATAACACTTTAATGATTATTTAAGAGATAATTGATGTTGGTGAAAACGGACTTTTATGCTGGGGTAATTCGGCGTAACCGTACTGACAACCAATCTAGCATGAAATCACTCATAAGAAAATCTTTCCTGATCTATAAGACATATTGAAGAGAAACATTCAAGTCAAGGGGGCGGTATTTGGTTATCAAACACAAGTAGTTCTCTATACAACTAAAATACCTATATTTAATATTACCAACACACAATACATAGTCATATTAAACACTAAGGTTTATGTTTCACAAAACTCTAGCTCATAAACCAGAGGATGTTAAAAGGTGCGATTTGTACCAAAATCTTCCAAATCGTCTCAATAGTATAGGAAAAAACTTGCATTTCTTGAAAAGTCAACTGAAATATATTATATGTTTATGAAGTGCGTAACAAATAAGCAACACAATAGCCCTTGCCAGAACTGTGTCGCGTCGAGCACGCATGACACTAGTCAGGTGAGTGGCCTATACACATGGGCGCTCATAAGTAACCGATCGTAACAAATTAACATTCAAAAGAAAGATAATAATGTTATTGGTTTTACGTCCCATTTAACTACTGCGACCTTTAGAATCGCCGGGGTGCTAGATTTTTCCCCGAAGGGGATCTTTAACGTGCCAGTAAATATACTGACACGGCTCCCTCAAATTTGCGCACCCTCAAATGCCAGCTGGCTGTGCCAGGATTCGATCCTGCAACCTTGGGCAGAGCAAGCGAGAACGTTAGCGCTGAGCCATGCAGCCAGCCAACAAAAGGAAATAATTAGGCCTTCCTGCAACAGTGACGAATTGCACACTCATTTCATAAAAATCGACAATTTGTATTAATAGTGTGTTTATACAAATAAACAAGACGATAGCTCCTACCAGAAGTGCATGGCGTCGATCTTCCATAACAGTAAAGCCGGAAGGGTGGTTTAACCCTTTATAGGGCAAAAGACTGGGGGTATAAAAAAAATTTACACATTTGTAAGTGGGGGTGATAGATGAGTAGGAATATGCAACAATTTTATGGGTGTGGATTCCATTTTATGAAATATGGGGTGGGAAATTATTATCTCACTGCCCACACCCGACAGTATGTTTTCTTAAATGATCAAAGGAGTAATAATCTACCACCTCCAAATTATGATGATACTGTGTTTATCACTCAATAATGAGGTTTATTTAACAGGATATAATATATAAAAACACCCATCACGCTCTGTATTTTTTTTTAAGGTAACTCTCACGCAACATAAGGTCAGTGACCTATATCATCTTTGCCGAAAACTGCACAAAAAATATAAAAGTGATTTTGGAATGTTAAAAGTTAGTATATTTGAATATAATTCAATAATTTCAAAATAGTATTTACTAAAAACACAGAAAATTAATTTTACAAATCTATTATTATTTGGCAAACATCCTGAGCAGGATAATTATTTCCATTCTAGCTGAAATATATTTACTGAAGTGACCAAAACCATTATTAACATTGTATTTCAGCTATATACCAACGTTTACAAATCTATTTTCTTCAATAAAAACACCTTCTTCTGTAAAACAATGCATTGCATTCACTCAACACAACCGAACTGGCGAGCACGTGCACTGTGGAGACCACTGGGATATATGCTTCCCACCTTTGGTTTCTGATGACAGTATACATCAAATTAATGGGTTTTCAATATTTCTCTGCATCTAGCATGTGGATGCATGTGGAACAGCTTGAAATGAAAGGGGTGGGAATATTCTCTCCCTAGCACTGTTCTATAAATACATGGTGGGAAGATAGTATCCCAAGGACATATAAAGGGAGACATGTGAGATTTTTCCGAGGCCCTCTAGTTATTATTATTGCAATTAATAAGGGTCATTAGTTATGTTCACTTCATGGATATGTTCGTGTACTCCCAATTGCTCCATACCGCCAGCATATCTTCCTCGACTCCTAAAGTTTTACTGTCACCACCCAAACGTTTCGCTAGTTCTTCATAAGAACAAATTTCTTCGCAGAGTGTTACTGCCTGACTCCTTTTACATGGTGACCTACCAACACGTTTTGTTGGCTATGGAGCCATTATTTCCAATTAAATTATCACTTTCCAACTCGCTCTAAAAGATGTTCCACTTCACGTAATGCCAGCTGGTAACTGCGAAGATAAGTAGAATGTACAATGGATGATCACACTTGACCCAACAATCGCACAAAGAGTAATGTTGGTTGAAAATAACAATTATCAGCTTTTTGAATTTACTGAACGATGTCACTTGAACTTGTTTAATATATAAATACTAGTGGGCCCGTGCAAGCTTTCGCAACGTGAAAGTAGGTTTATGGGGTAGTAGGAAAGAATGTGGAAGAACGAAGTTCTAAATATTGAAGAAATGTATTTATTGTTATTAAACGGCATACATACATGAGAAGAACACAAATAATTATGTAGAACAGTGTTTTGTACTTCTCACAGCACCTCTTTGTAGACAATATTCGGTGTTACACCGAATTCATCGGTTATGGTTTGCTCGGGAGTTTCTTCTACAGCAATTTTTACATTCGTAGTAACCCACACCCTGATTAATCTCGTACATTCACTGTTAGTCGACCTCGTGGTGTAACGACTAGCTATCTTGGCTGACGCTCCGGACGTCCGGGTTATTTTCCCGGCTCTGGCAAGAAAAGAGAATTGTGGTCTGAGGTCTGAAACGGGGTACATTCAGCCTCGTGAGGAGTAACTGAGAAGAGGAGGGTTCGATTCCTATCTCAACCAGTCCGTGGATTTTCAAGTTTAGTCAGCGCCAATGTCAGCCACGGCCGTCCCCTTCCAAACCCTTAACTGAATTACAAATACACACTAATACAGCTATCACGAGGCACATGTTATTATAAATAACACACACACACACCTCAGAGCATGGGGTGACTTGACCGCGATGTCACAAAGTCCCCAAATCAATCATCAACAATCACCACAACAACAAATTTTCTTTTACACTTTTTGCAATGGAGAATTGGTTACGAGATGTGGATCACCAGACAACAAAAAGCAATTAGTTGTTTCCTAAGGGGTACACAAACAGGAACAGATACGGCATATGAGTATTCTAAATTGCAAGTTGGATGCTATGAATATAGGCAATGTGATATTAAAAGAAAGGAGGGGAGCGGTTGCGGTGCCAGGACGAAAACAGCATCCAAGAGGGAAAACATCTGTAGCAGTTCAGCAAATATTGGTCCAAGCAAAGCAAGCACGCTCCAGGAACTTCGATTGAATCTGAAATGAAGACGCGCGGACTTTGATATTAAAAGGACACTCTTGTTTCTATGTGTATCCAAGCATGATAAAGTAAATGGCTAGCACAAATAAGGCAGGACCCGTTTTGGTTCTTCAGCAAATACCGCTAAAAGTTAAATCAATTTCTTTTGTGGTTAGGACGTGCAATACAAACTGGGAGTCATATTATCAGCCCAACTTGGTATTTCGTATAATACCATGAAGGATCTGGACAGGGGATAGTGGATCTTTGTGTGTTAGTATAACCCTTAGGTGCTGCAATCTAAAAAATTGCAATATATATCTATTACTACGGTATACAAGTAGTTCCGTGAAGAACTATACAGCCTATTTTCATATATACTACTCATGTTAATTGCCTCTATCAACATACACAATTTCAGTTTGATTGTAACAGATTCGTAGATATTGAGAACCGTCTAAATATTTCAGAAGGTCACCAGGTTGAATTTTTATTTATGTACTATTACATGAAGATTATTGTGTACGTGTGGTATTCAAACTTCAATCGCATGGTTAGGACACAAGAAGTAAAAAAGAGATTTTAAAATAAAGTTTTTATTTCTAGTGCATTCATCATACGAACGAAGTGAATGTTTGAATAATGAACCTACGCAATAATCGTTATCGTTACATAACTCCATGGCCATAAAATCCAACATGGCGACCATCCAAATATTTAGACGGTTCTCAATATTTTTTAATCTATGTCAACAATCAAACTGACATTTTGTATGTTGATAGAAGCTATGTGACTCTCAATAACCTGGTGAGCACAAATCCAACATGGCGGCGACGCGAAATATAGATATTTAAATAGATAGATAGATAGATAGATTTATTTACCATCAACAGGATAGGCACCCAATTACAGATGATATAATAAAACATAATGAACATTAAATTAACTTAAATGCAACTATATAACTAATCTAGAAACAAACATTGATTCAAGCTTATAAACTAAGTTTTCTATACACTTAAATTAAAATAACAATTTTTACACACAATATATACAACAAACACCTACGATCTTGAGTTCAACAATGATCTACGAATTTCAGTAGGCTTCGAGTAAAATATATCTATAGCGCTATCAAGATGGTTTAGAGAGCGCAACGCCATTAATAACCAGGAATTGGCATGTTTCTCGCGATTTCACTATCCGAGTGCAGTGAAACTTAGTGCAGTAGATGCTCATACAAATTTTAATCCACTGGTACCCTATCTAATTTGTTTCATTTGTTGTCATAATCACAATATGGCAGCTGCGCGAAATTTTAAAACCTCGATTTTATTTCTTGTTTTTTAGGGGCAGATGACCTCGTAGTTCCGCCCCTTAAAACAACAATAACTAACTAATTAACTAATATTTCTTGTTTCCTAATCATGCGATTGAAGTTTGAATACTACACCTACACAATAATCTTCATGTAATAGTACATACAGTATTTCTAAGATCTACACACATAAAATTCCAACATGGTGACCATCCGAAATATTTAGATGGTTCTCAATATCTACGAATCTATTACAGCAATCAAACTGAAATTATGTATGTTGATAGAAGCAAAGAACATAATTAGGATATATGAAAATAGGCTGTATTGTTCTTCACGGAACTACTTGTTTCCCATAAATGAGAATAGGCTAAAAACAACAATAATTTGATCGACATTGCAATGTCTTAAATAACTTCCATGATACCTCATCAGTATTTCCGACTGTTTTAATACTAGGCACGTAATCGTCAAGTACCGGCATGCGCAGAGGCACACGAAACACAGTGTAGATGTGTCGGAGATCCAACGCATTGGACGAACTGTTTGTTTGTTTGTTTGTTTGTTTGTTTACATTACGTTCGGTGTGCTAGTTATCCCAACTTGACTCGGTCAGACGCGCCATGGTTACACCCATGATTATTCAATTACCACTATTTAAATAACTTAATACTTACCAAACTATTTTATTTCTTGCAATCTCATTTAATAATAACACTCACTCACTCAGTCAGAAGGCTTCTATGGGACACGAAGATCCCGCACCGATCTCACAAAATGCCACCACTGAACTCTGTTTTGGGCGAGTTCTTGCCACTTGTCCAAATCAGATGTCTACAAAGTTTGGAGATTTCATTATTTCATTATTCTTAGGAACTTCGTGGTCTTCCTACTGGTCTTTTTCCTCTTGGTTCTTTAGGGATTTGTAAGGCCTTCCTATCATCTCCCATCCTTGGTAAATGACCACCCCATTGAAGTCTTCTGGAGTTAATGATGTTGAGTATTGGTGATCGCTGTGATAGTGAGTATACAATAATAATAATAATAATAATAATAATAATAATAATAAATACATATCTTTAATATCTGCAGTCAGTGTAGGCAGCGCAGCATAGCTAGCACTTAGAGCGTGCAAAGGCTGGACTCCGCTGCTCCAAGGGTCTGTAATTGGAGTTCGGATTCATCCTGTTTAACAAACGTTGCCACTACATCCTTTCCAATCATGATAATTCGTGATAGTTCAGTTTTAACAAGGTTTTATTTATTTATTTATTTATTTATTTATTTGCGCACAACAGGATTTTCATCCCAATTACAGTGGCATTAAGATTACACATATGTTATCTTAAAACTTATACTAACTTAAACTAAACAGTAACTAAATAAAACTAATTAAAATAACTAGGTGTACAATTAAAACAGTATGGTACAAATAATACATGTGTAACACAAGGTTGGCTAGGTAGAATGACTCAGTGCTAAGAATTCATGATTTACAATTTGCAAGGTTTGAGACATTATTTCTGGAGAGTGGTTAGGAATACCATCATGAATACTGTAAAGGAAGTAATAAAATGTATGGCATTATTTCTTTGAGCGACATTGTTGAAAATATTACATAGTCTGTTCAGCGGTGAATTTTTGTGGGCAGATGTCTTGGTTATTTTAATTTCAAATGTGATATTGTTCCAGTAGTGAGATTGGCACATAGCAACGAAGCCCTTGTCGACATAATGAAGTACCCGTGTCACATGTTTCCCTGAAGTGGATCTTCAAAGTGATATCGAAACGTTAGAATGTTTAATTATGCACTATAAGTTATCAGCCCAGGAGCTGTAAAACAGACTGGCTAAATTCTTATTACTGCTCCTACTAGGGGGCAATAGTGGCAATTAGTCGGGATGCACATACGTTGGGCATTGTAGCAAACAGTGTTGTATCTTACCTTACAGCACGCAACTGCAGAGGACCGCCTGCGGAGCAGAAAAAAGAGGAAATTAAAATTAAAACTCATAGCAAGAGAAAGAGAAAGTTACTAACAACCACAAAACAAGAAAAAGAAGTTAGACGCACACACACGCTGTTCAAACTCATTAAACACGACATGCATGTAACTCACACAGAACATGTAGCTTTCCATGTAATGTGGCTCCAAAGCGTTTGTCCCTTTTTAAAGCACAGACTACACAAACAAAGAATCCATTATTTGAGATTTGCTTTTTTACTAGCTTTTAAGTACCAAACGCAGTTTTCAGGCGGTAGATCATGTTTTGCATTTGAAGCCATCGGGATGTTATGTTGTTGTTGTTGTTGTTGTTGTTGTTTCATTTCAGGGGCTTGGACATCAGAAAATCAAGAAAAGAATAGTGGTAGCAAAACAAACCTGTTGTTCTTTGAGTCTTCAGTCTTTTGACTGGTTTGATGCAGGATCCATGCCTCCCTGTCCAGAGCTAATCGTTTCATCTTTACATACCTACCACACCCTACATCCGAGTCAATCTGTGTAACATACTCTAACCTTGGTCTACCCCTACGGTTCTTGTCCTCGACCCTTCCTTCCATAACTAAGCTTGCTATTCCTGGGTGTCTTAGTTTGTATCCTACCAACCTATCTCTTCTATTCATTAGCAGTCACCAGAAACATCTCTCCTCTCCCACTAGTCTTAATACCACTTCGTTTGTCACCCTATCTACCCATCTGATCTTCATCATTCTCCTGTAACACCACATTTCAAACGCTTCAATTCTCCTCTTTCCTGCTGCGCCAACAGTCCAAGTTTCACTTCCATATAGTGCCACGCTCCAGACGAAGGCTTTCAAAAATGAATTCCTAATACCTAAATCTATATTCGATGTCAACAGATTCCTTTTTTGTAGAAATGCTTTCCTTGCCTGAGCCAACCTATTTTTTATATCCTCTTTGCTTCGTCCATCACTGGTTATTTTGCTTCGCAAGTAACAGAAATCTTCTACTGCCTTCAGCTTTTCACCTGGCAATTTGATGTCCATCGAGGTTTCTGATTTATTTCGGCTGCATTCCAATATATTTGTTTTACATTTGTAATTTTCATCATGAATTCTTTCCTCAAGACGGAGTCCATATCATTCAAAACTCATTCAAATCCTCCGGCGTGTCGGCCTAAACAATAAAAAGAACGTATTGCTAAATAATAACCTCAGTTTGAGGACTGAAATTTTATTTCTCAAGACCTTTGATTGGAATATAAGGCTGCAGAAATGTGGTTTTGGAGAAGAATGACAAAAACAAGTTGGATGGACAGGAACACAAATGACCTTGTTCTGTAGGACGTGAAGGAGGATTGATGTTTATTAAAAAACAATAAAAAGAGAAAAACAAAGTTCCTTGGACATGTATTAAGGCACGACTCTACTCCAAATCATTATCCAGGGCAAAGTATTAGGAAAGAGATGGAAGCCTTCATAGGGAGGTTGAGGCTGCTTGGGCTTTTAGTTCTCGCAGTCAAGAGGTGCAGTTGCACCTTATATAAAGGGAGGTGGCACGCAGTTCGCTACTCCAGTGGAGGTCCGGGCGGGGACACCTAGAGCCCGCCGATGAGCCAGCTTGGTGTCCTAGGCGAAACCCCACACAAGACACGGCACAAACCTAGAAGAATTGCTGAGTTTTATTAGGAAGGAGACCTAAGTGATGTCCACGGATGTCGTACATCAAGAATTCCATTGGAGAACTGGAATGTGGTTCATATGGCAGCAGGAAGAGACTAGCAGAAAACCGTAAAATGTGGCTGCAGCGACATGGTTTTGCCTTTAGTAAACGATGATGGACATCGTGGTCATTTAGCACCGTGTACTTGTGCACATGTGTGCCATGTCGTCAGAAAACCTGTGTAATTGTCATGGATGTATTAGAGTGATGATTGGAAAGGAGGCGGACGTGGCTTTACGTTAGAAGTTGGAAATCACGGAAAACAACTTCCTGGATGGCTCAGGTTAAAATCGATCCCTCCTTTCCTCAGTTTTGCCTCACGAGGCTGAATGAACCCCGTTCCAACAACCAGTCTGCCATGACAAGAGACTGTCCCCGCTAGTGTCAGGTAGAGATGGGCCCATACAGAATGGAGACAGAAATTTTGTCATATTACTAAGCGGTTTCCGTGGAAAATTGTAGCTAAAAATGCGTACGCCTTAATTAATAAATACTGTGTTTAAGAATTCGATGGTGAGCTCATTGGCAATTCCCTCGTAAAAAAAAGTTGTTCATTTCTTTTAGGAGATTACGGCATCTTCACCACTAGCCCCAACGATAACCTGTGCGTCTGTGGTGACTGTAGTAGAGTGTATTGTATTTATTACAGTCGGGAATGGGAAAGGTGCTCCAGGACTTAAAATAAGGTACTATTCTGGCATTTGCCTGAAGGGACTGTGGAAGAACCCGGTGATTAACACACTCAGGATAGCATCCATCCTCCGATCTCCGGACTTAGAGAAGCTACCCATCTCTGTCATCGTGAGCTGGAGTTGTGAGCATAATCCTATTAATTACTGACTAAAGAAATGTTGTTGATTCTTTAGGGACATTGTGGTTTCGTATCCCCGTGTACATGGGTGTCTGAAATATTTGTCTTATAACCTGTGTCATTGTGATGTTGTAATAATGTGTGTATTTGTAATTAAGGTATGATTGGGGCAAGAAGCAGCCGTAGTGTACGTTAGGTACCAGTGGAAGTGGTAAACCACGAAAATCTACTTCGAGGATCGTTGAGGTAAGAATCGAACCCGCCTCTACTCATTAATTTCTTCACGAGGCTGAGTGTACCTCATTCCAGCCCTCAGACCGGAACTACATTTCTTGGCAGAGCCGTGTATCGAACCCGAGCCTCCACGATGACGGCAAAGAATGCTTGCCACTAAGCAACGAAGCGGACATTCACGAAAGAACATTTAACAGAAACTAGAAATATTGGTTTGTAGCTTTTTTAAGTCTCCAACTTTACGGGACGTACCATTAAGCGTGTTCTATGATAACACTTTTCAATGTTAGAATTATAAATGTTGGAAATGTTAACACTATTATGTTACACATGCTGAAGGTGATTTCAAAAATATGACAATTTTATGTTTAAAAACAGAATTTTATATGTATTGAAAATGTGGAAAACCTCATTCATCTGGTCCTAATTTATCCGGATTTCTGGTTTATCCGGTTTGATTTCTTAAATTTACTGTATTATTATTTTCTCATCATTTAAATATATAGACGCCCTTCGAATGATAGGCTAGTGTATACTGAGGGGTCTAGATGAAAAACGCACATTCTCCACTTTTGTTCGAAATAGAGTAAAGCAAGGCATTCTTATTCTTCGTTCCAAATTACACACGACTATCTTAGTGTTGAAAATCCAAACCCACAATATCCAGTGGTTTTCAAATGCCAAGAACTCAATTAAGATGCAAAACTACCATTCTCCACACTGTTTAGTTGCAAAGAGCACATTCTCCCTGGCCAATCACAAGACAGCTTCTGGTCATGTGACTTTCCACAGCTGCAAGCCAATATTATTATTATCCGTTCAACTCGTAACCTCTACATATTAAATAAATAATAAGTGTATTCCAACAGCGCAATTGGTTTCATTTGTCTAAATTTTTCACAAACATGGCCAACTTGTCTATTGTTATGTCTGAAGTAATTAATTTTGTTTAGTGTCAAAAGTAACATTCTCCTGATTGTTCAGACAAAAAACTCAGTCTCCAATGTTTGGATGCAAAAATCACATTCTCCAAAATTAAAACCTATTTTTCAGATAAATTACTATAAATAATGAAGCATAGTTTATTCAAGAAGGTGTAATTAAGTATAGCCTAAAACAAAAGCAAAGTCTCTTAGGTATTCCATTAGTTACATACATTTGAGAAGTTTTTATTTTAAGTTCCTGTAAAATTATAAAAAGTGGATAACGTGAGTTTACCATCTGGACCACTCTTAACCATCAACATTCCTAGAAGGAAAGTACACAGGTAGGAAGCGTTTCCAGGTTTCTTCTTCTTCTTCTTCGTCGCGAATGGGTCTCTTAGGACCACGCGGAATCAACAATGGTTAGCCTTTCTTGCAGCCCAGTACTCCTTCATACGCAACGAATGGGTTTGCTTCCGTTGTGCAGACCAGATATGGTGGTACGGCCGTCTTTCTTCCTCCTCGAAACCCCGTGTGAGTGCAAGTGTTCTGATGACATTTCGGTCTAGGAGATTTGGCGATCCAAATTCTTGCAAGTCTTTTTCAGTCTGTTTGTACCAATTTGATCTAGTTGTTTTGTTTTTCAAGTATATGTGAATTTTGTGAGTTTGTATATTTAGGTCCATTCTTTCCAGGTGCCCCAAGAATTGGATTCGTCGCATACGCATTTTGTCTGTGATTTTGGAGATGGTTTTATATATTTCAGCATTTGGCTTTGGAAGATGAACACCATCTTTGATTCTCGGCCCTAAGATTTTCCTCATTATTTTACGTTCCTTCACTTCCAACTGATCTCGAAGTGTTCTATGTTGAAGAGTGAGAGTTTCTGAAGCGTAGAGAGCTTCGGGCCCGATCACTGTTGTATAATGTTGAATTTTGCATTTCCAGGAAAGACTCTTTTTGTTGTAAGTATTTTTCGTTAACTGAAAAGCAGTTTCCATTTTTTGAATTCTTGTTGTAATGGACCTCTTTTCATTACAATTGTCGATAATCCATTCACCCAAATATTTAAATTCCTTCACTTGAGATATATGGTCAGTACCAATTTCAATTTCAGATGGGGCATTCTTTATATCTGTCATAAATTTTGTTTTATCAAATGAGATTTGCAATCCAATTTTCTTTGCTTGTTCTTGTAGAAGTTCAAGTTGGTATTGCGCATCAGAGATGTTTTGGGCAATTAATGCCATGTCATCAGCAAATGCCAAACAGTCTAATTATATGCCTTTAAGTTTTGGTCCTATCCTATGCGTCGGTGCACCTGCTTTTCGCCAATCTCGTACAACCTTCTCTAGTGCACAATTGGAAAGCAACGGGGACAATCCATCTCCTTGTCGGACTTCTGTGTCAATGGGGAATTCTCTGCTCAGTTCTCCCATAAATTTTACCTTAGATTTGGTTTCCATGAGTGTTTCCTTAATAATATTTGTTGTCTTTTGATCTAATCCAAATTCTTTGAGTATTTCGAAAAGGGATTCTCGGTCGATGCTATCATACGCCTTTTGGAAGTCAACAAGATGTTCAGCAAAGAACATATAGCCTACTTTCTCCTAAATGTATGGGTATATTTATAACTCTTTGTCCTCATCCCTAAAACCACCTCTACCACCATGTAGTGTTTGTTTTCTTTTATATTGATAATTAGCCAGTAAGTGTCAAAATCAATATTATATACTTTATGATGATTGAATAACAAAACTACTAACTTATTGTAATGCATTCACGTCCGTTAATCTCTATATTAAGCCAGCCTGCAAACTTAAGGATCTATCGTTTTGGGTACCTTCCCCTTAAAAAATCCGCGCCAATCACAGTAGGTTGGTGCTGCGACCTAGCAGTGAATTCATATTTATCTAGTACGCCTCTGGGTGTTCAACGAGTAGGCAGTTTAAAGTAGCCAGGAGGGAGGCGATCCAACTGGCAGTGTTTAATGATAGAGCGTACAGTCACTCGTCCTGCTAGAAGAACCTTCCGGAAGTACTTTTGTACACAGCGTTGCGTCCTTCCAGCAGGACTTTGGACCCTTATGGCAAATGTTTGAACTGGCCTTCCAGCAGGACGCGTCCTTCCGGCAGTACTTTGGGTTATCAGAGCGTAATAATATTGCAGTTCTGGTACTGGGCAAACAATAAAAGTCTGTAAATATTCTAAAATATTCAATATGACTCATATTGACTAATACAATAACTGTCTCTTAACAACATATTGACTCTAAAATATATAAACGTATAAAGTATAAACGTGTTTTCTTATAGTACAGAGACTAAATAAATGTATGAGCGACGGCGCGTCCATCACTCGAGAATAAATAAATAAAAAAAAGCCTAGTTGTGTTTTTGTCAATATCCCACTGCACAGTTGCACAACTACACGTTAAACTACAGTACCATGACATTTACTGATATCATAATTACTAGCAAATAACGAGCGACTCCATGCATCTCCGCTGTTTGGAGCATCGAAATAGGTAGCAAAAACATAAACACAGTCACCATTACGTATAATCGCCGCCATTACTGAACGGTCAGAGTTACCAACTTCAGACTTGCATGCGCTGATTCGTTACATTTCCCTCTATATAATGGAAAAAAGAACGGTCCTGCCAGCAGGACGCTTCGTCCTCATATAAGCAATTGAATTACGTACTCAAATGAGGACCTAACTTCCTGCCGGCAGTGCCTTGTACGTTCTATCATTAAAGGTAATCGGAGCGCGATCGTGGCTAATAGTCGAACTACCAGTATTACAAAATTGCCATACTTTAGGATGCCAGGTATTGACACAGCGGTATATTTGGAGCAATACTACCCACATAACCCACAAGAGGACAGCACCGTACAGAGACATTAAGAAGGCTGTGGTTGATAACAACGTGTATCTAATTCTTCTATTCTCCTTTTCGTAATGTCTTCTGTTTATGTGCAATGCTGGGACTGTGATTTTATTAATAAACGAGTATATACATTAGCCTCCCCTTTGAGCTAAATGACATTTTATTCAGTATCTGTGAAAAGAGCTTGTGCACATCATTTGTAAAAGAATTCAAGAAAAAGAAAGTCAACTGTAGCAGTATTCGATCCCCAGTCAACTGCGTGACAGGCTAACACGCTAGCCCAGAGCTAAACATATCCGTAACATCATGGCGATCTTAACTGATATATTAGATTCAACCTGTTGGCAAATAATGACTTGAAATAAACTATTTCTTCACTGCAGTACATCTTCATTATAGATCATTTCATACAAAGTTTATATTATTGTATCAGTAGGGTATGTCGCATACAACATACTAAAACTACTGAAATATAAGACAGGCTCATGAGGACAGCTGCCATCTTGTCGTGTGGCAGATACAGCTCAGCTCTTTTAAGCCAGTCATACAGAATAATATTATAATATTAAATTATAATAAATAACGGATCACGACCTTCAGGATAGCTTAAACCACCCTAGGCTTGATAATCTGAATTGGTGGGTCTTAAGCTATTGATTATAATGGTTGCATAATTCACACGGCCACCATCCTGAAATGGCAAGGTCGATGACCTTGAAGTTTGGGTGAAAGACGCGTCCTATATAAAGGTATGTTGTCACCAAATTTGGTAGAGATCAGATGATTAGTTTAGCCGTAATTTGAGTTTACGTTTTGAACGTTTGAGTGGCCGCCATTCAGTTTTGGTAAAGATGGCGGCGATATAAAGTATGGCACTGAGGTGCCCTATGCTAGAGCTACCTCTGTACCAAATTTCGTTCAATTCGGTTTCACCGTGTTCGAATTGATAGGGGGGGACAGACATTCAGAGTACACTCACTCACTCACTCACACACGCACACACACACACACACACACTCACACACACACACACATACACACAGACAGACACACAATTTTTCGCCCTGTGTTGATCTCATAAGTCTACTTTCATTTTTGCAAAAATCGAAAGTAGGCTAACAAATGTAATGACATAGTGTTTGTTCGATGTATTGCGGAAATATTTCATTGAGTTTTTTAAATTGATAATTTGTTTTACACACGACCTGCCTTTCCTGAAGCCACCTTGGTATTCGCCGATTACTGGATCCAATTGAATTTCTGCACGATTCAGGAGAGCTTTAGACAAAACCTTGTATGTTATGGATAGTAATGAAATTCCACGATAATTGTTGGGATCCGTCCGATTTCCTTTTTTGTGCAAGGGATGTTTGAGTGCCATCTTCCAGTCAGCGGGGATTTTTTCAGTTCGCCAAACTTCTTCAAAAATTTCTTGGAGTTTTACAATGAG
Organism: Meconema thalassinum; assembly: GCA_946902985.2. Lineage (NCBI taxonomy): Eukaryota > Metazoa > Arthropoda > Insecta > Orthoptera > Tettigoniidae > Meconema > Meconema thalassinum. The sequence continues at coordinate 226,646,078 of OX336391.1, forward strand.
ATTTTCTCCTGCATTTTTCCACAACTCTGCAACAATTTGGTCTTCCCCCGACGCTTTGTTATTTTTCAATGATTTAATTATCTCTCTTATTTCTTGAACGTTGTGTGGATGCGAATCTTGGTTTTGTTGCGTGTGGATAAATGTGAATGTTTCTTGAGGTTTCTCACAATTGAGCAATACCGAAAAGTAGTTTGCAAGGATTTCACAGTTTTCTGTGTTACTATGAGCAATATCCCCATGTTCATTTTTGAATTGAAGTGATGGAGGGGAATATTTAGTGAGCTTCTGGCGAAAAGTTCTATAGTAGTTTCTAGAATTATGTTGTTTGAAGTCAGCTTCTATTTCTTGTAATATTTTGTTGTCATTCTGCTTGCGAATTCTTCGTATTGATTTCATGACTGTTCTTCTGATATCCTTGAGATCTTGCACAGTCTTAGGAGTTTTGTTGCAAGACCAATTGTGCCATGCCTGTTGCCTGAGCCTTACAAGGTCATCACATTCGGCTGTCCACCACGGATGTTTGCTTGTTCTCATGTGTGGTGCTATTTTCTCGGCTGTTTTTATTAATCCTGCTTGGAGCTGTTGCCAGTTTTGTGGATTCAATTGTTGAGACTCGTTTTTTAATTTATCATTACCTTGAATATTTTGAACATCATATTTACGGGGTGGGATTTTCTGAGAGAATCGCCTTTTCTCTGGAATAATATTTAATGAAAATTTTGTAGGGTAATGGTCAGAATCCAGAGCTAACCCCTTAAGGACTTAAAGTTTCATTATTTCGAGAGTATTTACTCTGGAGATCAGCACATGGTCCAATTGATATTCTCCTAACAGTGGGTTAGGTGACACCCACGTCTTGAACTGAGAGGTTTTCTTTTTGAAAAATGTTGATTTGAAGAATAAGTCATGGTTCTTGCAGATTTCAAGAAGACGCATACCATTCCGATTGGTCTGATTATGTCCTGACCATTTACCTACCCAATATCTATATTTTTTTTCTTTGCCAATTTGGGCATTAAAATCACCCATAAGTATTTTAACATGATTCCTCGGGATTCTTTGAAGTATATCATCTAATTGGTTCCAAAATTCTTCGACTTTTCCTACAGCCTTTCTGTTGGTGATATTAGTTGGGGCATGTCCATTAATGAGAGTGTAAATTTTGTTTGCTGATTTTATTGTCATGGTGGAGAGACGACCGGAGGGAGAGTGGAAGGTTGTAACTGAATCAAGTAAGGAATGATTTCAGGTTTCATTATTTATATCAACAATTTTAAACAAAAGTAACTTTCACACTATTGATAAATAGAAATAAATACAGTATGTATGGCACCGTATTGAGTTTGTGTGCCAAAACGTTTTCTTTTAAATTCTTGGTATTGTCAAAATAATGGTTTGTGTAGATTAGTACCTTTTATTCATTTAATAGTTTGTTTCCGGAATGTCTGGATTTTCGATCATCCGGATTACCTTCGGTCCCACCTGGTCCGGATAAACGAGGTTTTCGTGTACTAATTTTAAACTGCCTATCAAAGCATGCGCCTTCACGCATAGTATAAGAGTTGACAAGGGAGCATTTCTTCATAGAGGAGCTCCGACTTAAATTATGTCTGCCCAATACTGCGAGCTATAACTCAGTGCTGAAAGATCTACAACAGAAGAAAGAAATCATCTGGCCCGAGTTTTATTCCACAGAGGCCATGATCAATAACAAGTGGGAAAGGTCGAATTACGAGCTGCGCCACATGGTGACCCGTCTAGCAGTACATGGGTTTCACTACAGACTGTGCGTAACGAAAGCTTTTCACGACCCAGGATCCGACTGTGTGAGCGAACGGTGTGGCATGCTGTGTGAAAAGTATCATGTGCTATAATTATAATAATAATAATAATAATAATAATAATAAAATAATAATAATAATAATATCGTATGGCCTCGGGTGCCTGGTGCAAGCTTTGTTAATTGACACCCAGAGGGTAGCTTGCATGTCGAATTTCGTCGTTCCTTTGAACGCTATGAAATTCAAGGAGGTTAAATATCTAAACTCCTTGACACTACAGCGCTTTCAAGTAGAGAATGGAGGAACTTTGTGTTGGCGGAAAATTCCGAGATTAATTTTGCCATTGAACACGGCCTACTGAATTGAAATGGGTTCTTTAACATGCCAACAACGTATGACATGAGTATCGTGATTTTTGTCGCCTTCAAAAATCACTTAACATGGCCAGGGGCGAACCTGCAATCTTGGGGTTGGTGGTCCGACACTATAACCACTCACCCACCGTGGCAAGCTTTATCATGTGCTGAAGTGTAAGAACAGAGGTCAGTCCTTAACAGGATTTTGTACAGATTGATGATGTCAATGCTAATGTATGTATAAGGTGCGTTCAAAAAGTAACGAGCCAGAAGCTGTAATGCGCAAACCGGTGACGACATCGGCTAATCGTGGCGTGTATAACGAGGTATGGTTCCGACCAGAGCGTGAAAGGTCACAGCTTGTCGCTAGAGGGCACGCGTGCACGTCATGTGACGATACAAAGCGAGCAGCAGCATGCATCAATCGTCGAACGCTGCCAGTCGCATTGCAAACAGTGACATGGAGGAGTCAAACGAAGAGCAAAGAGGTGTTGTTCGGTTTCTGACAGCGGAAGAAGTAGGGGGAACGGATATTCATCGCCGAATGTCACAAGTGTACGGCGAACACTGCATGTCCTTTGCAAGGGTCAAGGCGTGGCACAAGCGCTTCAGGGAAGGACGGGTAACGTTAGCCGATGATGGCCGGTCTGGGGAACACCCCTGCATTACCGATGACAACATCCAGTTAGTTGATGCACTCATTACCCAGGACCGCCGAGTGACAGTGAACGCCATAGCCGCCGTTGTCGGATTGAGCGTCGGACGTGTGCACACCATCTAGAAGAAACGACTGCACTTGCGGAAACTGTGTGCCCAATGGGTGCCCCACAGTCTTCAACCACACCAGGAAGCATGTCGAATGGCCTATTGTCTTGGTCTTGGTTGGACGATTGATGCATGCTGCTGCTCGCTTTGTATCGTTACGTGACGTGCACGCGCGCCCTCTAGCGACGGGCTGTGACCTTCCACGCTCTGGTCGGAACCACACCTTGTTACACACGCCACGATTAGCCGTTGTCGTCACCGGTTTGCGCATTACAGCCTCCGGCTCGTTACTTTTTGAACGCACCTTATAATTATGTAAGTGTACTGTAATTCATGGCCATTGGCTGCTATTAAATCTATATTTATTTTAAACTAGGGATATATTTAGCAGAGTAGAAACTGCACATGAGTCATGAAACACAGCAGTTTTCTTGTTCAGTGATATTAACAATGCAATCTATCGTTGTCTATGAGTTATCGTATTGAGTCATTACTTTTCTATTTAACTCTGTTATGAACTATTTTAAGAAACTCTCGCTGGAAGATTCGCAATTACTGTAATTATCTTCACATTCAGTGTATTAAGGACGCTTATGAATCAAGTGGAAACTTTAAGCAGAACTTAGTTTACATTTAAACTACTTGCTCAACGATGCAGAAGCGGATTCCTAATAATTGTTCGAGAACGAGACAGAATATATCATACATATTTTGTAGGTCAGGACAGCAGTCACGTACAGAGCTAATTACGACTTGTTATTCGTGCTACGAATACAAAGTACACCAAATCAGTTATTTATTGTCTTACAGAGAGAAAACGTAAGAAATGCATTGAATATTAGGCTGCACTGGTCCAAAATGTTTTCATATTACAAGCTTATGTATTTGTAGACCACGTCCTTCATCCAATAAATGTTTTATTTATGTATGTAGCGAATGCCATTACACATGAAACATACTAATAATAATAATAATAACAAATACATACAAGCACAGATATCAATCTTATTACGACCTTATGTCCAGTCTGTTTCTCCAGTCCAGGCTCCATGGTGTAGCACTGATGATGATGATGATAATTGTTGTTTTAAGGGGCCTAACATCGAGGTTATCAGCCCCTGACGAAATGAAATGGCTTGAAATGAAAGGATGAAGATAAAAAACAGCTCACTGCTATGGATGAAACGAAAATGGTGTAGATAAAATAGACAGTGAGCCCCAACAATTATGCCTTATGTAGCAGGAAAAATACTTACAAAAAGGAACTCAGATTGAAACTACTCACCAAATGGAGAGCGGTAATACGTACATAAGGGAATTTTGAACGAAAATACTCACAAAAGGAATAGATTGAAAAACACGCACAAAATGTAGGTTAAGTCCATTTTCAGCCTCTCAATGTGAGAAACGAAACTCGGGGGCCCTAGGGCCCCCAGAAAACCTTATTTTAAGGCCCTAAAACCAACAGTTTTTGAGATATTTCCAGAAAACGAATTTCATTTAATACAATAACGAAAGAATACGAGCCGGTAACCATGGTAACGGAATCTCACAGGTCCATCTATTGCTGTAAGACGCAATTCAAGTCCATTTATTAGCCTACTTTCGATTTTTGCAAAAAATGAAAGTAGACTTATGAGATTAACACAGGGCAAAAAAGTGTGTCTGTCTGTGTGTGTGTATGTGTGTGTGTGAGTCTGTGTGTGTGTGTGTCTGTGTGTCTGTGTGTGTGTGTGTGTGTGTGTGAGTGTGTGTACTCTGAATGTCTGTCCCCCCCTATCAATTCGAACACGGTGAATGCGAATTGAACGAAATTTGGTACAAAGGTAGCACTAGCAAAGGACACCTCAGTGTCATGTTTTATATCGCCGCCATCTTGACGGAAACGTAATGGCGGCCACACAATTGTTCAAAACTTAAATAATTACGACTAACCTAATCATCCGATCTCTACCAAATTTTGCAACGACATACCTTTATGGGGGGAGCATCCTTTGACCAAACCAATAGGTCATCAGCGTAATAGTTTGCGGATGGCGGCCATCTTTGTGTGAAAATCGATTCCCCCTATTAATTCGAACACGGTGCAACCGAATGGAACGAAATTTGGTACAGAGGTAGTACTAACAAAAGGCACCTCAGTGTCATGTTTTATATCGCCGCTATCTTGACGGAAACGTAATGGCGGCCACACAAATGTTCAAAGCTTAAATCAAATTACGATTAACCTAATCATCCGATCTCTACCAAATTTTGCAACAACATACCTTTATGGGGGGAGCATCCTTTGACCAAAGCAATAGGTCATCAGCGTAATAGTTTGCGGATGGCGGCCATCTTTGTGTGAAAATCGATTCCCCCTATTAATTCGAACACGGTGGAACCGAATGGAACGAAATTTGGTACAGAGGTAGTACTAACAAAAGGCACCTCAGTGTCATGTTTTATATCGCCGCCATCTTGACGGAAACGTAATGGCGGCCACACAAATGTTCAAAGCTTAAATCAAATTACGATTAACCTAATCATCCGATCTCTACCAAATTTTGCAACTACATACCTTTATGGAGGGAGCATCCTTTGACCAATCTAATAGGTCATTCACCTGATAGTTTGCGGATGGCGGCCATCTTTATGTCAAAATTGATTCCCCCTATTAATTCAAACACGGTGGAACCGAATGGAACGAAATTTGGTACAGAGGTAGCACTAGCAAAGGGCACCTCAGTGTCATGTTTTATATCGCCGCCATCTTGACTGAAACGTAATGGCGGCCACACGAATGTTCAAAGCTTAAATCAAATTACGATTAACCTAATCATCCGATCTCTACCAAATTTTGCAACTACATACCTTTATGGAGGGAGCATCCTTTGACCAATCTAATAGGTCATTCACCTAATAGTTTGCGGATGGAGGCCATCTTTATGTCAAAATTGATTCCCCCTATTAATTCGAACACGGTGGAACCGAATGGAACGAAATTTGGTACAGAGGTAGTACTAGCAAAGGGCACCTCAGTGTCATGTTTTATATCGCCGCCATCTTGACTGAAACGTAATGGCGGCCACACGAATGTTCAAAGCTTAAATCAAATTACGATTAACCTAATCATCCGATCTCTACCAAATTTTGCAACTACATACCTTTATGGAGGGAGCATCCTTTAACCAATCTAATAGGTCATTCACCTAATAGTTTGCGGATGGCGGCCATCTTTGTGTCAGAATCGATTCCCCCTATTAATTCAAACACGCTGAAACCAAATGGAACGAAATTTGGTATAGAGGTAGCACTAGCAAAGGGCACCTCAGTGTCATGTTTTATATCACCGCTATCTTGATGGAAACGTAATCGCGGCCACCCAAATGTTAAAAGCTAAAATGTAATTACGACCAACCTAATAATCTAGTCTCTACCTAATTTTGCAACACCATATCTTTATGTGGGAAACATATTCTGACCAAACTGCAAGAACATCAGCCCAATAGTTTGCAGATGGTGGCCAAGTATGTGTGCAAATCGATTCCCCCTATCAATTCAAACACGGTGAAACCGAATTGAACGAAATTTGGTACAGAGGTAGCACTAGCAAAGGGCACCTCATATTCATGTTTAATATCCCTATAGCACGTTGTATTTCAACAAGCTCCTACAACCAACATTCAATCATACTCCTTGAAAAGGACAAAGAGTTATAACAATACCCATGCATTTAGGAGAAAGTAGGCTATATGTTCTTTACTGAACATCTTGTTACATTACTGAGATAGATTGCAAACGGCTATGAGGTTATAACGGAACCAAATTAAGCTGAACAATTCATCAATGTCATGTAATGCGCTTAAGGGTTCTCTAGATTTTTTTCACGCGATTTACACGTGCGGGTGTGGTACGGAAGGTCTATTATATCCCTATCCCTATATTGTTATATGATTATTATAATTATTATTATTATACTACGGCCTACAACGACAAGACAAAGCTTATTTTCAGCCCCTTGGTGTCAGAAACAAAACTCGGTGCCCCTAAATAGCCGTAAAGGGTCCCCGCTACATTTTAAGGCTCTAAAACCAAGAGTTTCTGAGATATTCCCAGAAAACTAATTTCATTTAAGAAACTAATGAAGGAATACAAGCCAGTAACCATGATAACAGTAGCTCAAAAGGTGACATCCAACTTTCCATCTATTTCTGCAAGAAGTAAATTTTATTAAATTTCTGTGAATGTTTGCAAATGGCTATAAGGTTATTACGGAATCAACTAAAACTGTAAAATTCATCAATGCGCTTAAGGGGGTCAAGGGGTACCCTAGATTCTTACACACGACTTAAATGTGCGATATGTCGTATAGAAGGTCTATTATATCTCCAAACAATCCTGAATTGAAATAGTTTTTTGGGGGCCATTGGAGGCTAAAAACCTGAATTTTCATGCACCACAAGCCTTTATAATTTATTAAAGGGGTCTTCCTCTGGATGGGGACTTGACACAACAGTTAAGGTCAGTTTTAGTTGACGTGTATTGCGATTCGTCTACGAGGTTTTCAATTTTATTTTCACGTCAGGAAGTACTCGTTAGGTAAATTTAGTTTCAGAGCATATTTTAACTATACATTTTTCGTTGTCGACAAACAGGTTCCAAGCCTCTAACCACTGCAACAGTAGCTCAATTGATTACGTCTGGTTATTAATACCGAAGACCGTTCGAAGAATTGGTACTTCTGCTAGTACAGCAATAAAAATACAAGATGCAATATGCAAAACTCTTCTTGACCAGTATATTAAATTGCGTTATTGTTTTTAGAGCATTCTAGCATCTAGCGGCCTTGGTGGCGTAGTCGGCAGCGTGCTGATTTGCTGTGTCCAAGGTCGTGGGTTCGAATCCGGCCATGGTCGTCGGATTTTTAAGAATGTTAAAAATCCTTCAGCATGCCTCCCTCGGAAGGTAAGTAAAGCTGGCGGGCTCATGTCATAGATTAATGGCAAGAAAGAAAACCTACCACTACAATTGGTAGTGTGTAGCTAAATCTGTAGGTTATGTTGGTGAGAAACGCTCTATCAAGTTCCAACGTTCGCCGCTAGGTGTCAGTGACAGTGGCATCTGGTTGCTAAAGTTGGTACTATTTGAAATTGAACTTTCATTCATCTTCATTCTCCTCATCTCTCATTAAGTTCTCTCGCGAGGTTGGCGTCGGCAAGGGCATCCGGCAGTAGAAACAATCAGCCTGGTGGAATTTCATCGCATCTCATCCCCGACCCTGTTGGAAACCGGATTAATACAGTGTAGACATAGATTGTTGTAAGAGCTGGATTTTCTCAACGACATTACTGTTAAATAGAAGGGATGCTGCTTTTACGTACCTACACATTTGTGTAGCCACTAGCATTCTTGGCTGTTGCCCCGGAGGTCCGGGTTCAATTCATCAGATGGAAATTTAATTACTTGGCAGAACCGGGCATCAAACCCGGGCCTCCACGGTGACAGACAAGAGTGCTAGCCACTGCGCAATGAGACGGATAGTCGATGACTTCTCTTGTGACACTCGCCCACACACATCACTCTAGGGCCTGATAACTTTTTTAACACTTCATGGCGTAGACTGTCACCCCTGAGGTCCGGGATCGATTCCCTGGTCTTCTAAGAAATATAATTCTGTTGTGTCAGCTAAAACTGGGCACACTAAACCTTGTCTTGATGATGATGATGATGATGATGATGATGATGGCGATGACGATGACGATGATGGTGACGTTGATGATGATGACGATGACGATGGTTGTTTTAAAGAGCAAAACAGAGAGGTCGTGTGCTCCTCATCCTCATGAAGTAGAACTGTGAAGAGTGGGGGCGATTCCCTCCATAGTCATCCTTGAAGTGCTTTTCCGTAGTTTCCCACTTCTGATCCAGGAAAATGCTAGATTGCCTAACTTAAAGCTACGCTATCTCCTACACAATCCTAGCCCCAATTATGAATACAGTATTACAGCCATCACAATGACACAGGCCAGAGTTAAATTTCTTGGCAGGCTCGGTTTCGATTCGGGTTTAGCCAAGAAATAGAATTCTGGCCTGAGGGCTGGAATGTACACTCAACCTTGTGAGGCAAAAATGATTAGAGGTGGGTTCGATTCTACCTCGGTCATCCTGGAAGTTGTTTCCTGTGATTTCCCACTTCTACTCCAGGCAAATGCCGGGATTGTACCTAACTTAAGTCCACGGCCATTTCCTACCGAAATCCTACCTCAATTACAAATACATAGGCCTACATTGGTATTGACTTCACAGTGACATAAGTTGTCACACAAATTCCACACACGCCCAAGAACACGGACTACATGACCAAGATGTCTCAAAGCCCCTAAAACAATCAACACTAACAAACAATGACATAGGTAATCAGACAAATTCATCTCACACCCGAGAACACGGGGTTCAATGACCACGATGTCGCATAGCCACTAAACGAAAAACAACGACATTACAGCTGATCACAAACTTTGCCATATTAGAATTGAGGAAACTAAACAAAATTTAATATTGTATCGTGCGAGTGGTGTTGTTAGTACCAACAGTAAAATAAGGCTTCGATCTCGCCATCCACCCCTGGAAACTGCGAAGATGTTCGTTGACAACGGTTTTACCATCTGAGGAAGCTGGAGGCATTCACGGCAGACCTATATTACGACGGAACAACTCCAGATGCCGTGCGTATCATCCAAACCACCTGGATTTGACTTGCCTCGTAGGACGTGGTCGATGCTGAATCGTATAGGAACCAATACTGCCGATTCTCTGCACAAGTGGAATAGAGTACCTTCTCCGGGTTGTGATTGCGGCGCCGAAAAACAGTTTGCCATATACAGGGTCATTATATATGTGCGCGTGAGTAAACACGGCAAGCTAAACGACGGCTATGACTGGCGCAGATCGTGGCCGCACGTACCCTGTTCAGTCGGCGGTTGGCGCGCTCCACTGACTCATATCGTTAGTTCACACGTGTTTTTAGCCTACTTTCGATTTTTGCAAAAAATGAAAGTAGACTTATGAGATCAACACAGGGCGAAAAATTGTGTGTCTGTCTGTGTGTATGTGTGTGTGTGAGTCTGTGTGTGTGTGTGTGTGTGTGTGTGTGAGAGTGAGTGTACTCTGAATGTCTGTCCCCCACCTATCAATTCGAACACGGTGAAACCGAATTGAACGAAATTTGGTACAGAGGTAGCTCTAGCATAGGGCACCTCAGTGCCATACTTTATATCGCCGCCATCTTTACCAAAACTGAATGGCGGCCACTCAAACGTTCAAAACGTAAACTCGAATTACGTCTAAACTAATCATCCGATCTCTACCAAATTTGGTGACAACATACCTTTATATAGGACGCGTCTTTCACCCAAACTTCAAGGTCATCGGCCTTGCCATTTCAGGATGGTGGCCGTGTGAATTATGCAACCATTATAATCAATAGCTTAAGACCAACCAATTCAGATTATCAAGCCTAGGGTGATTTAAGCTATCCTGAAGGTCGTGATCCGTTATTTATTATAATTTAATATTATAATATTATTCTGTATGACTGGCTTAAAAGAGCTGAGCTGTATCTGCCCCACGACAAGATGGCAGCTGTCCTCATGAGCCTGTCTTATATTTCAGTAGTTTTAGTATGTTGTATGCGATATACCCTACTGATACAATAATATAAACTTTGTATGAAATGATCTATAATGAAGATGTACTGCAGTGAAGAAATAGTTTATTTCAAGTCATTATTTGCCAACAGGTTGAATCTAATATATCAGTTAAGATCGCCATAATGTTACGGATATGTTTAGCTGTGGGCTAGCGTGTTAGCCTGTCACGCAGTTGACTGGGGATCGAATACTGCAACAGTTGACTTTTTTTTTCTTGAATTCTTTTACAAATGATGTGCACAAGCTCTTTTCACAGATACTGAATAAAATGTCATTTAGCTCAAAGGGGAGGCTAATGTATACACTCGTTTATTAATAAAATCACAGTCCCAGCATTGCACATAAACAGAAGACATTACGAAAAGGAGAATAGAAGAATTAGATACACGTTGTTATCAACCACAGCCTTCTTAATGTCTCTGTACGGTGCTGTCCTCTTGTGGGTTATGTGGGTAGTATTGTTCCAAATATACCGCTGTGTCAATACCTGGCATCCTAAAGTATGGCAATTTTGTAATACTGGTAGTTCGACTATTAGCCACGATCGCGCTCCGATTACCTTTAATGATAGAACGTACAAGGCACTGCCGGCAGGAAGTTAGGTCCTCATTTGAGTACGTAATTCAATTGCTTATATGAGGACGAAGCGTCCTGCTGGCAGGACCGTTATTTTTTCCATTATATAGAGGGAAATGTAACGAATCAGCGCATGCAAGTCTGAAGTTGGTAGCTCTGACCGTTCAGTAATGGCGGCGATTATACGTAATGGTGACTGTGTTTATGTTTTTGCTACCTATTTCGATGCTCCAAACAGCGGAGATGCATGGAGTCGCTCGTTATTTGCTAGTAATTATGATATCAGTAAATGTCATGGTACTGTAGTTTAAATTACGTGTAGTTGTGCAACTGTGCAGTGGGATATTGACAAAAACACAACTAGGCTTTTTTTAATTTATTTATTCTCGAGTGATGGACGCGCCGTCGCTCATACATTTATTTAGTCTCTGTACTATATGAAAACACGTTTATACTTTATACGTTTATATATTTTGGAGTCAATATGTTGTTAAGAGACAGTTATTGTATTAGTCAATATGAGTCATATTGAATATTTTAGAATATTTACAGACTTTTATTGTTTGCCCAGTACCAGAACTGCAATATTATTACGCTCTGATAACCCAAAGTACTGCCGGAAGGACGCGTCCTGCTGGAAGGCCAGTTCAAACATTTGCCATAAGGGTCCAAAGTCCTGCTGGAAGGACGCACCGCTGTGTACAAAAGTACTTCCGGAAGGTCCTTCTAGCAGGACGAGTGACTGTACGCTCTATCATTAAACACTGCCAGTTGGATCGCCTCCCTCCTGGCTACTTTAAACTGCCTACTCGTTGAACACCCAGAGGCGTACTAGATAAATATGAATTCACTGCTAGGTCGCAGCACCAACCTACTGTGATTGGCGCGGATTTTTTAAGGGGAAGGTACCCAAAACGATAGATCCTTAAGTTTGCAGGCTGGCTTAATATAGAGATTAACGGACGTGAATGCATTACAATAAGTTAGTAGTTTTGTTATTCAATCATCATAAAGTATATAATATTGATTTTGACACTTACTGGCTAATTATCAATATAAAAGAAAACAAACACTACATGGTGGTAGAGGTGGTTTTAGGGATGAGGACAAAGAGTTATAAATATACCCATACATTTAGGAGAAAGTAGGCTATATGTTCTTTGCTGAACATCTTGTTTTAATTCACATAGACATGGATATGCAATGCTTAGACGTAAGTGTTGCACGTTTAGTGAGTATTGTGATTACTTTGATTGTTGGTCATGCCTAGACACCAATTCACATTGCGCGAACGTGTGTATATCCATAATTCGTATATGAAAAGCAGAAAATCTTGTTCTGAAACGAGACGAAAATTTCGAATCAAAACGATTCAAGGAAAGAGGCTCCGTAAATAATAAAAGAGTTGACAGGCTTTCTTTCATCAGAAGATGTCAGGTGTGTGTTACAAGAGAGGGAGGTCATTTTCAGCATCGCCTTTGATCACTGTAAGTACTCATTATTGAAAAAGTTTGGTAAAAGTGTAAAAGTGCGTGCCACTACCGGCTGAACCAGGTACGCGCGACCGCGATCCGCGCCAGTCATAGCCGGCTCAGCATGCCGTGTCTACTGGCGCGCACATAATTGACCCTGTATTTCAGGAGTGTCCTCTGAGAGCTTCACTGGCGATCCAACGGAGTTCCTGGTGATGACGGAGAGATCTCGAGACTACATTCGTGGCCTGGATATTAGTTTGTAAGCTAACTGTAATAATTTGTAATTAGTGATGTAGGCATTCGCTGAATAAATAAAATGTTGTCAGGGAGTGACATGCTCGCTTGAATATTTTGGGGGTAGTTAGAGATGCACGGTTGACAAGTACAGATGGTAATGATTGTATGGGCTATGCGAGTAAATCCCTGCGAGGCCTACATTGAGCCTACCTGTTCATTATTCATCGCAGTCGTAGTGCCAGACAGTGTGTGAAATGTAGCAGCCCAGGGCAGTCTGTTGCAATGATAGTCCGGTATGTTTCACTTAACCCACCCTCAGGGCACAAATTAAGTAATTACGTTCATCTGATCACCGTGGCGAACTGCTTTCATGTTTCTCTGATCATCTCAATCAAGTTCCTGCGGTCTGATAATTCAATATTCCTCAAATACTCCTCACAGTGCGAGAGGCACACTGTAACCGATGATAGGCCGAATGTTAATTTGTAATGTAAAGTTTTGAAGCCATTCCTTCAGTGTAGCCTATACAAACTGTAATTTGAAACTCTTCAGTCAGTCACCAGTGATGGACGAAGCAAAGAGGATATAAAAAGAAGGTTAGCACGGGCAAGGAAAGCATTTCTACAGAAGAGGAATCTGTTGACATCAAATATAGATTAAGGTATTAGGAAGTCATTTTTGAAGGTCTTTGTCTGCAGGGTGGCACTCTATGGAAGTGAAACTTTTGACTGTTTGAGCAGCAGAAAGGAGGAGAATTGAAGCGTTTGAAGTGTGGTGTTACAGGAGAATGATGAAGAACAGATGGGAACATAATTTTTACGAATGAAGAGGTATTAAGACGATTGGGATGGGAGAGATGTTTCTGGCGACTGCTAATGAAGAGAAGTGATAGGTTGGTGGGACACTTACTCAGACACCCAGGAATAGCAAACTTAGTTGTAAAAGAAAGGGTCGAGGATAAGAACTGTAGCCGTAGGCCAAGGTTATAATATGTTAAACAGATTCCCTCGGATGTAGGGCGTGGTAGCTATGTAGAGATGAAACGATTAGCTCAGGACAGGGAAGCATGTGGAGCTGTATCAACCCAGTCCAAAGACTGAGGACTCAAACAACAACAGTCGGTCAACACGAATTTGCCCAATGATTCGGCGGGTGTAATGCATACTAGGTAGACTATAATGTAAAGAACACAACTGGGGAAAAAATACGGGATTGGTTTATGAGCACTATTACTAGGATGCGTCATAAGTAACGTCGTTTACAGCCTGTTTTCTATTTTTGCAAAAAATGAAAGTAGCCTTATGAGGTCGACACGGGCCAAAAGTTGTCAGTCTGTGTGTGAGTGTGTGTGTGTGAGAGAGAGAGAGTGAGAGTGTTTGATAAGGGGGGGGGGGGGGGGAAACATAACGAAACCGAATTGAATGAAATTTGGTACAAAGGTAGCACTAGCAAAGAACACCTCAGTGTCATGTTTTATATTGCCGCCACCTTTACCAAAACTTAATGGCCGCCGCTCAAATGGTCAAAACATAAAATTAAATTACAACCAAACAAATCATCGGATCTTTAACAAATTCGGTAAAAACATAATTTCATAAGGGACGCGTCTTGCGCTCAAACAACAAGACCATCAGCCATACCATTTCAGGATGGTGGCCGTGTGAATTATGCAAGCTTTATAATCCTTGACTTGGGAACCACCAGTTCCGATTATCGAACCGAGAATGGTTTAAACTGTTCTAAAGGACATGGTCCGTTCAAAATTGAAAGTTTATATTATAATATTATACTGCAGAAGTCACTTTAGAAATCTTTAAGTATGTCTTCTTCGGAGGGGATGTAAAACCGGCGGGCCCACATCATTCATTTATGGCATGTAAAAGAACCTACCACAAGAATTTTGAGATTATTTGGTTAGAAACGCTGTATAAAGTTCCAACTTTAGCCCCTAGGTGTCAGTGACAGTGGCATCTAGTAGCCAAAGTTTGTACTACTTGAAATTGAATTTGTTATATCTAACTAGAAATAAGATTTCCAGGAACCTGCTATGGTGTCATAGCAGGCGGAGAGGTGATACTCCCACGTGGCGCGTCCCAGGTGGCGGATAGGGGGGTCCTCACCGGCTAGCCGGCGGACTTGAGCAAAATAAAATAGCTCTCGCGGACCAAACACAATTAACACTGAATGGCAACGGCTTGGAGGGCGGAAGAGGATGACTGGTAATATCCCAACGGCGGTCAAGGCGGTGAACCAACAGATACCACCTGCTGCCTTGCAGTTAGTAGGGGACGTACAAAGGCTAGGGGACCCACCCTGATGTTAATGTGCAGCAATCCGGAAGGCTGAAAAGGGCAGCCTCCTAGAAGGTTGCGCGTGAGGCCAACGACCCCACCGTGGAAAAAGAACTGTTACGAAATCTCAATCACAAGGAAACCGAACGGAGCAACGACGACGACATTTGCGAGTAAAGGACAACGAGCTGAACATAGGAACATGGAATGTACTAAGTCTGTATAGGGCGGGTGCCCTAAATTACTTAGTGGAGGTAATGAAGAAATATGACATGAGTATTGTAGCCATTCAAGAAATATGGTGGACAGGTACGGATATACTTAAACAGAATGATTATACCATCTTTTATAGTGGACATGAGAAAAATACCTTTGGAACTGGTTTTATTGTGAGCAATAACATAGTAAATGCAGTAATACGCTTTAGACCAGAGGACGAAAGATTATGCTCCATCTGTCTGAAAGGCAAGTTCTTTAACACAACTTTTATAAGAGTTTAGTGCTTTTCAGTCGGTCAACACGAATGTACCCAAAAGAGATGGGTTATGCCCTAATCCTGAAATAAATTACATGAGATTAATAAAACACTAGGATGACCAGTTTCGATCGTCAAGCGATCATCATCAGATCCATTACACTTAGGCTACAAAATCTATGTTTGAAATACAGGTGAAAATATTTACAATATGTACAATTATTTAGTTGCAGTATTGGTACTGCAACTGTCAGTGTATACTAAATGCAGTATATATGTAAGGCGAAATGCTAAATGGTGATAGCTATCCGTAGATTGTACTTTAGAGAGATTATATGGTTGTAAACTATGGTTAAAATATAAAATTTTAGGCTAACTACTTATCTGATTGTCTTCCGTACAACAGCTACTCGCAGTTTTCGTGCTCACTGGAACTCCGCTATCACTCCCCACAGCACGTAGGAGCAGGGGGAGAAAGCAGGGAAAAACCAGTCGTTAAGATAACCACCGCAGTCTACCGCACAGCGAGTTCCAGTGAGCACGAAAACTGCGAGTAGCTGTTGTACGGAAGACAATCAGATAAGTAGTTAGCCTAAAATTTTATAGTTTAACCATAGTTTACAACCATATAATCTCTCTAAAGTACAATCTACGGATAGCTATCACCATTTAGCATTTCGCCTTACATATATACTGCATTTAGTATACACTGACAGTTGCAGTACTAATACTGCAACTAAATAATTGTACATATTGTAAATATTTTCACCTGTATTTCAAACATAGATTTTGTAGCCTAAGTGTAATGGATCTGATGATGATCGCTTGACGATCAAAACTGGTCATTCTAGTGTTTTATTAATCTCATGTAATTTATTTCAGGATTAGGGCATAACCCATCTCTTTTGGGTACATTCGTGTTGACCGACTGAAAAGCACTAAACTCTTGTTTACTAAGGCAACACTGAAAATATGGCTTCAAACACCACAACAACCTTTATATGTGGGCATGCCCCCACAGAGGATACTGAGGATGGAGAGAAGGATACATTCTATGGAAAACTGGAGAAAATATACGATCTGGCACCAAGGCATGATATTAAAATCGTTTGGGAGATATGAATGCTAAAATTGGAAAGGAACAGGAATTTAGAGACATCATTGGACGGAACAACCTACACGTGAAAAGTAACGAGAACGGACAAAGGCTGATAGACTTTGCCGCGAGCAGAAGGATGATAGTAAGTAGTACTCGATTCCCAAGAAAGGACATTCATAAGGCTACGTGGTGCTCATCAGACAGATTTACTAGGAACCAGATAGATCATATACTAATTGATGCGAGACATGGAACAGATATACAATATGTACGATCATGTAGATGTGCTGATATAGATTCAGACCATTTTCTGGAGAACACTGCAGAGAACGTAGTTGGATTTAAACAGCCAGAGAGGAGAGACAAATGGTTGGATGAGGAATGTGAGCAGAAGATAAATGCAAGAAACCAAGCAAGAATTAAAATGCTGCAAATGGACACAAGAGGTAACAGAAAGTATATGCAGAGGCAAGAAGAGTGGCAAAACGTATGTGCACAAGAAAGAAAAGGGAATGGGAAAGAATAAATATCGAAAAGGTAGAGGAACTAGCAAAGACAGAGGATTATAGACAAATGTATGCACTATTAAGGGAAGAGAAAAGAGGATTCCAGGCTAGGTCAGATATGTGTGAAGATAAAGATGGAAATCTCATTGTTGAGACCAAAAAAGGTGCTGGAAAGAAGGGTGGAATATTTTCAAGAGATTCTGAATGGAACAGGAGAGGAAGGAATTCAAGAAGAACAACTTTATATACCAGGGCCTGACCCAGATATACTAGAACCAAGTATGACTGAAACAAAAGAAGTCATTACGGGAATGAAGAACGATAAGTCACCCAGCGAGGATAATACATGTATAACTGCAGAGCTGGTCAAGTATGGTGGTAATTATCTACATACCCAACTGCATCAACTGATACCAAAAATATGGCAAGAAGAACAGATGCCCGAAGAATTGAAAGTAGCTCTGTTATGCCCGATACACAAGAAGGGGTCTAAGTTGTGTTGCCCTAACTATAGGGGCATATCACTACTTAACATAGTGAACCCTTCAGAATAGCAGTGTTTAATGCAAGAATCTTGATCAAGGGGTCGCGCTCAGTTCATAGTGTGATGTTTACGTTCGCCAAACAACATGCTCTACTGAGGTAAGGGTCATAGGATTAAAACTATAATTAAGAAAGAAAGGTGACAAGACGTAAAATAATAACATGATTTAATGACTAATAGTGCATAAAAAGAATATAAACCACAATAATAAAAATATCCTCCCTCAATTTTCCCATGACAGGAATATCTATCAATGTTGAGGAGTCAGACGGATCTCCCCTTTATAAAAATGTGGATCCTGGTTCCACTAACTTGCATTTGGATTTTATGTACGCGTAATGACTAACTACGAGGAATGAGTACTTGGATGACTGTTCGTTTACAACGGGTTAACAGCCACGATGCTTACGAACAATCATCTCGTAAATCAACGTTTACGGATATGGTACATGACACTAATAAAAACCCTTAAAAATTTAATGCTGACACACATACTAAAAATCTACTATTTACAGGAATCTCCCTCGAGACCCTCCATTAGCGCGATGACGCACTTGACAAAATGAGCTGCCAACACCGGCCAATTGCTCAATACACAAACAAGGAAAAGACAGCATCGCACGTGACTTCACGGGTCACTGATATGGAATATAAACATGGACTAAAACCAACAACAACAAAAGCCTGACCGGCTGAGATTACTTTATATGAACAAAAATGCATGTTAAGCTAACGCTTCGGAGATTATAGTGATTCGTAGGCAACTCCCATTTATTTAAACAATTTTTTATCATTGATCAGTTCTTAATTCTGTATTTCAAATAATTACGGAATCAACAAGCACTCCCCACTAATGACCTCGCTTGCAACCTTCAGTCCGCCTTGTGAAACAGCTCCCCCTTCCTCAATACTTGTCATTGTCCCAACTCCAGTGTGTAAAAATAACTGACCAGCTGTGCCGTTATCTCAAAGAATCAACAGCAACAAATCTCAACCACCTAAACATATGGTCAGACATTAATCAAAATAGCCACATATGCCCCTCGCAAGGTAACAATATGGACTTGGCACCAAGCTGACAGAAATCAGTCTACGCTGAAATTCCCGCTTGTAATGACCACAAAATACACACACTCACACTGCTGGAAATGACATGACGTTTTTCACATAGGTCGGCTGAATAGATGCTCACAAACTATTTAAAAATATTAAAACCTACGATAGAGCTGACTGCTCTTCGTCACAAATCACATTGCTCCAAAGGCAATAATCTCACTGAATCTGATCAATAATAAACCTTAAAAAGATTAATTACCCTCCAATCTACTGTATAATTATATTACTTCAGTCCTACTTCTGAAACACAACATATCTCCGAGAGACGTTTTTAACCGCATTGCGTAACATATGCAAACACGGCCGTCCACATAGCTACGTTAGTTTAAACAACACAACCAACAAGAACCTTCTACTAATAACATTTATGTGAGCTGCTTCCATGCAAAAGGTGTGTCAGACCAAAACTAAATATACTACGTTAATCACACAAGCAAAATATTTACAGAACAAAATATGTCCCATATACCATAAGTTAATTTATCAGATAATAAGAATATTATTTTGTACTCATCCTCGGCCAGTCACCCGTCAAAGGACATCAGCTGCCATCTCCCAACTGAATGCTGCTTAGCTCATCTCAGCCATCTGGACGGAGTGTTGATAGTTCCAAACTTCTTCCAGGATAAGCGATGTCATCTCTCGTGCTGATTCAAAAAGTTAGATTATCGTACACTCGATATCTGACTACTAAATTCGCCGTTTCAGGTACTACTTTCCCCGGAACAGTCTGTTGGCGAATGTTCGATGCTACTGTCCCTACAAAATATAGTACTGTGACTATCTATCACTGAATTTAACACATTTGTTAATAATTTCTGTGTCCACATGACACGCAAAAGTATAAGTGCCTACGTCCTTAGACGCGCAAAAATGTAAAGTAATCTGTGTCCTCGACACACAAAAGTATAATAGCCTGTGTCCTCGACACACCAAAGAATAATAGCATGTGTCCTCGACACACCAAAGAATAATAATCAAAGTCTTGGCTCTTCACGCCACTTATAAATGAACCGGCCCTAGGTATTGATAGAGGGGGAAATTATATAAAAATTTCTCAAAATAATAGTGGTACAGGAATAAAATAAATATCACTGAACTCGTAAAATTGCGCAGGTCAAGAATATGCCCATTAATCCTAGAATCGATCGTAGAGATGTTGTCTAGCCGATCTCCCGCGTTAATGCTAGCCATCGCGTGCCCAAGCTAGACTTGCCGCGCTGGTAAGCATTCATCTCCCATTGGTTCCACATTTTCAATAACTTGGCCGTTTTTATCAGACCTTGGCCTCGTAGGAGTGTCTAGTATTTTCATCAGCCACTCACGTTACTGCATCATATTTTTTCTAGGCGCGAATATTACAATGAACATACCATAAGCGTGTCTCACTGCGCGTCCCTTCTATTTTGAGGTAGCCACCACCTGTCCTTCTGAAACATTGCTAGGGTCTATCTTTTCACAATCCTAAGTATTTAGCCTTTTGTCAAACTGCTGCAGGTATGTCCCCATTGTCTCCAACAAATGCTTGAAATTTCCTCATCTCCGTCTGGCTATTTTCATGATGCTGGTGGAAATATTTATTAATTGAAGAAATAAAACATCGAATCATTTATCCATCAGAGGATAAAGGGTTCAATAGGATATAAAATATTTACAAAAATCTTAGCAAGGCATATAGAACCATATGCAGAAAGAGTATTGGGGGATTACCAAAGTGGTTTTAGACGAAACCGATCCACAACAGATCATATCTTCATGCTGCGATGTACGTTGGAGAAGTTCTCTGAGTACAATATACCTGTCCACCAATTATATATTGATTTCCAGTTGGCATATGATTCAGTAGATAGAAGGTATCTATACGAAACTATGGATAAGATGGGAATACCCAGGAAACTTGTGCGATTGGTTAAGATGACACTGGATCACTCAAGCTGTAAAATTAAAGCAAAAAATGAGCTATCAAGGAATTTCAGAGTAACTAAGGGACTTCGACAAGGAGATTCACTATCATGTCTACTTTTCAATCTTACCTTAGAACGAGTAGTCCGGAATATTGATATGAGAGAAGGGGCACTGGCACGATATATACGTGGTAGAAACCCTATCCAAACAGGAACGCTGTATAACCAGGCAGTGCAATATTTAGCCTACGCAGATGATATAGTAATCTTAGGAAGGACGGTAAGAGCCATATCCACAGCATACAATGATCTGGAAAAAGGATCGGGGAAAGCTGGCCTAAATGTCAATGTGGGAAAACAAAGTACATGTTATTATCCCGAGAAATACGATCATTGTGAAAGGTACCACGCACAAAACTGCAAAATGAGGACAACCTCAATAATAAGACTGGCATTAGCATAATTGATCATTTATGTACAAAATATGTATTTGCACATTGTGCGCTTTTCTTTTTAATAATTATCCCGAGAAATGAGAAACGGAGACAACCTAGTGATCAACGGGAAAGAATTTGAAAAAGTCACCAATTTCAAACACTTGGGATCTAGACTCACGGAGGATAATAACACAATGGCAGAAATAAAGGGGAGATTAGCACTAGGAAATCAATGTTATTTTAGCCTCCTGAAAGTACTTAAGCCACGCATGATCTCTCGAAACATCAAAAAGAGAATATATCGTACAATAATTAGGCCAGTTGTTACCCATAGTAGTGAAACGTGGGTACTCACCAAAAGAGGAGGGGAGCATTGGATACGTGGGAAAGGAAATTTCTTAGAAGAATATATGGACCCGTCCAGGAAAATTGAAACTGGCGAGCATGATATAATCAACAGATATATAGCCTGTATGAGGAACCTAGACTATCAGTGGAAGTAAGAAGAGGAAGACTACGATGGGCAGGACACCTAGAAAGAATGGAGGAGAAACGGGCGACTAGCCAGATATTTCATCGACATCCGGAAGGAAGGAGACGGCAGGGTCGACCAGGTAAAAGATGGTTGGACGAAGTAGTGGATGATCTACGCCAACTAAGAGTTCGTGGGTGGAGACGGCTCGCCTTGGACCGTAAAGCGTGGACTGGTGTGATTGAGAAGGCCCGGGCTCTTCAAGAGCTGTAGCGCCGATGAGTAAGGTAAGGTAAGAAATACGATTTGTAGTGCGTTTTCGTATTAATATACGATTTGCAATTTGAATCTCGTTATAAGGTTGGTTTGTATTGTTTTAAGGGTTTGTGAATTACGTGTTTCCCGCCTAATGTAGTTGGACAGAGTTTGTGTGGATCGACTGGAACGCTTCGTTTAATAGAATTAGGAAACACTGAAAAATGGCTTCTATCATTTCAACATTAGGCTATTTATCCCCGTGTAATGGGATGTGAGTGGATTTTTGTCTGATAATCTGTGTTATTGTGATGGCTGTAGTAGTGTGTATTTGTTATCAAGGTGAGGTTTGGGAAGGAGGAGGTTATGGCGTTAAGTTAGGAACCATTTCGACATTTGCCTGGAGTAGAATTGGGAAACCACGGAAATACAGCTCTCTTTACAGTGGTCATATCTGCTGAGTAATATTTAAAACTGTGACCGCAGTCGTGATTCAAACCGGAATCCCCAGCAGGTCGGGCAGGAGCGTTACTAATGCGGCAAAGAATCCCAATAAATTGGCAGCCCCTTTTAACACTTACGGTGTCTTTTCCTCGTTAATACCCTTGCCCTAAGTGTCGTTTACGATATATTTCGCAACGTAATTCCCGACCTTCCGGGTCGCGTACGGAATATTCTGCAGGCTCTCATACGTTTAGATTTAATTACGATAGGAGGCAGGACGGTATTCAGCAGCCTTTATGAACGCAACTTGAACCGGTAATGAGTACGTGAATCATTTCATTTACACTTTTCAAGATTGGTGACGTATGTTATTGAGTTCGACTCTATCAGATGAAATATCGGGCTCGTACGATAAAAATGTTGGTACGATACAAGGTACTTAAACAAATTAGACAGCGATATTGAAGACAGTGTTGACTATAATGAGGGCATATCATCAAGTGACAATGAAATTCATGGAAATGAGAGCACTGGTGATGCAGATACAAGTGTAGTATTACAAGGTATGCCTGCTTTCTACGATATAATACCATATTTTGATTCAGATTTTGGACTGTTTACGAGGCAACATGGCGGCGGCTGTCAGTACCGAGTCTGAGTTATCTCCGATAAATCTCAAAATCAGTGACGAAAAGTGTGTTAAATGTAAGAGAGTAGTGAAAAACGGTTTTCTATGTACAATTTGTGATGAATGGTACCATTTTCACTGTGGAAATATCAATATCAAGTCCAATTTTAACGAACATGAAAGTGAGTGGATCTGCGTTGCATGTAAACAAAGCGGCAATAGCATGGAGACTAAACAACAACAACAACAACAAAACAATTATGAATCCGTAGTTAAAATTTTAGGTGTACTTCAAGAAGACTTCATGGCCTTGAGAGCTGAAAATGAATCTTTGAAAGAAAGAATTGCAGCGTTAGAAGAAGACAAGAAAGAAATACAGAATTGGACAAAGGTTACAGGTCGCAATTTTAGGCCTAATGCAAATCAAATGGGACGAAACGAGTACTTGTGAAACACACAAGTGCAAAAGTGCAACAGTGAAGTGCTCCAATAAATTTCAAGTGCTTGAACATGTTTCAAATTACACGTTTTCACCGGAATCATCCAATAGTAAAACCAAACACAGTGCCAGGGACCCACAGAAGAAAACTAATAATTCAACTTCCTCACGGCAAGCAGTCAACGTGTATGCAGACAGCCAGGGTAGGGGCTTGGCAGAAGAAATCAAGACTAATCTCGATAATCCTTGTATACAAGTGTGTGGATCAGTAAAACCTGGTTCAAAAACTGTGGATGTTCTTGTCAATTGCAATCCTCTAATGGAAAAGGACAATTATGTAGTAATTGTGACAGGGACCAACGATGTTGCTGCTAATGAAGGTAACAAATTAGTCAGGAGTTTAAAAGGTAAGCTCTCAATAATGAATAATTCACGAGTAATTGTTGTTAATGTACCTTATAGACATGATCTTATGAAGGAATCTTGTGTTAATATGGCTGTAAGTGAAACTAATGCTCAAATTCATAGCTTATGTAAACATTTAAAAAATTGTGAAGTTATTGATATTTCCAAATTTAGCAGAGAAATGTTTACTAAGCATGGCTTGCACCTTAACCACAAAGGGAAAGAAGCACTAGAAGGGAAATTGCTTGCATTATCAGGAGGGAGATTAGCGATGTCTCAAAATTGAGAAAAGCTATACTTCTTACCTTTGCAGGGAAACTTGCTAGAAAACTCGGATCCTTAAACCAGAAACCTTGTACAAAGATCCGAGTTGAAAATAATGTTACAGACAAATTAGTAATTTTGAATGAACTTACTAAAGATGTAAATATCACTGAAAACAAATCTGATGAGCTATCTTCACAAGTTTTGAAAGAGCTTAATATATTTCATATCAATTTACAATCTATAAGAAATAAGTTAGGTGAACTAGAAAGCTTACTCAATTCCCTTTCAATAGATATCTTGTGTGTAAATGAATATTGGCTTGTGAAGGAAGAGGTTAGTCTTTATATTCCATCAGGGTATGAGGTAATGACTAGCTTTTGTAGAAAAAATAAATCAAACGGGGGTGTTGCTATATTCAAGAAAGTAACTGCAAACATGGACAGTATAATAATGGATTTAAATGATTTCTGTATAGAACAGCTCCTTGAAGTAGCTGGGGTGAAGTTTACAAGAGCTAAATTTATTATTATTTCCATATATCGTACACATGATTCGGATGTCCAGGCCTTCATAAACATATGGTAAAGGTTTGCTTGTTACTTAGCAACATTCCAAAAGTATAAAATATATTGTTTAGAGGATATTAACATAAATTTATTAATTGAATCACTGGCAAAGAAACAATTCTGTAACATTTTAAAATCTTTTGATTTTTATCTGATCAATAACCAACCAACTAGAAAGAAGTCTTGTATAGATAACATTATTACTAATGTGCAAACAAATGGTTATAATTTTGGTGTTACAAAACCTCTCTTGTCTTACCATAGTGGCCTCTGGCTAACATTTGAAATTGATACAGGGCACTTCCCAGAAAATAGGCAAGTCAAGTATATTAGGATGTTGAGCTACAATAACTTTCTCAGATTAAGGCACGCGTTGACCAGCAGGAATTTGGAAAACATAATTGTGAGCTATAACAATGTTTCTGAAGCAGCTGATAAGTTTATGAATATAATACACACTTCCTTAAATAAATGCTGCCCAATTAAGAAAAAATAATTAACAGTCCAGATCAAAAACAAAGTAAAAATATACGCCTTACCTTCATGTTATTAGGAAGCTAAAGGTCATGTATTACACTAAAGCAAAGAAAGGAGACCCACAGGATATAGAAAATTATAATCACATTGAAAAAATATTTCGGGGGAAATTAAAGCAGCAAAAAATAGAGCGAATGATGAGTTCATTAATAATGCAAAGAATAAATGTAAAGCTGCTTGGTTAATCATAAACAAGGAACTGGGTTAAAATAAAAGTAAGGACTCTACACCAATAACGCCAAATGTGTTAAATGAATATTTTATAAATTCTGTTGAAAATATGGTCAAAGGTTTGGAATATGAAAATCATCATACAAAGTTTATGGAGAAATTGGAAAACCATAAGGTAGATGAAAATCCCACACCGTCCTTCAGATGGAGACAAATAACATATGAGAAGATTCTAAAAATAGTTTCAGAACTAAACAATTCAACATGTGAGGATTATTATGGAATGTCGAATTTTATTCTAAAACGCTTGCCACGGTGGGTGAGTGGTTATAGAATCGGACAACCAACCCCAAGATTGCAGGTTCGCTCCTGGCCATGGTAAGTGATTTTTGAAAGGCGACAAAAATCACGACACTCATGTCATACGTTGTTGGCATGTTAAAGAACCCATTTGAATTCAGTAGGCCGTGTTCAATGGCAAAATTAATCTCGACATTTTCCGCCAACACAAAGTTCCTCCATTCTCTACTTGAAAGCACTGTAGTGTCAAGGAGTTTAGATATCTAACCTCCTTGACTTTCATAGCGTTCAAAGAACAACGAAATTTGACATGCAAGCTACCCTCTGGGTGTCAATTAACAAAGCTTGCACCTGCTGTATTTTTGGAAATACACGGAAAGAAAGAATTAGCTTTTGCTGTTCATTACTTTATATCAGTCCATTTATTTAAATTTCTTTCCCGCACACACCAACATCGAACTGTTACCTCCCGTTTGCCCCGTGCATTTGTTCATTTTTTCTGTCAGTTTCTTACAGAAACGCATATTCCGCTGAACCAGCCTGACAGCGTTCCATCGCTGCCTTCCGAACTTCCATTGCCTCAAACCATGAAGACTTCTATATTAATCCGCAGAGCGTCGTGTTCTTCACCAACCAACTACTCCATGAAGACACCGCTCCAAGAAGAATTTCGTTTCTGTCAAGTTTTTTCATGTTTATGTATACCCTCTTTTGTTTCCTCCCCTCTCGCCCGCTTCCTCCTCTTCTCCCCTCCTCCTACTGCTTTCTCCTCCGCGCGCGCAGCCCGCTCGCTCGGTCACTTAATTTCTACACTTCGTCTCGACTTGTCTCCGCGTCGTGAGCAACTGCTCACACTCACAGTGCACTCAACTTCTCGTTGGACATGCCGTCTAGGCAAGTGTACTTTCTCTGCGTCTAGCAGCCTTCACTTGTACGTCGGAAGTCGACCCAGTCAGTTAGAGCTCCACTAAAGCTCGCCTCCTCAACTCGAGAGGCAAACTTTTAAATTCTACGCCATGTTAGAATTTTAGTATCAACCGTCAAAGGGAACATCACCTTCGCCATGAAGCAAAGCTAAGTACTACTTCTACGCTCTTCAACTTATTTTAATTGATTTTAAATAGCTACATGCTTTTTAATGATCATTTTTTAGGCAGTGTGAGATTTCTATATTTGGGGCAATAATCATCCTTCGCGGGATTTTCTATGTTGGGCTTTTGTCTATCTAAGCCAATCTTAACATGAAGCAGCATTTCTTATGCTCATTAAATGAGAGATTTTCTCACAAAGTGGGATACCTTTAAATTACCCACTGTCTATAAAATACTTAGCTCGTTCCACCGCTGGACTAACCTTTGCTCTATTCTTCAGTCATGATTGCTCTGGAACCTTCCAGAATCTGCACTCTATCTACCAGTTATACTGTCATGTATTTTCCACTCACATGTTGGAATACTTTTTCAAACTAAGGAATCTTCCTTATGAACTACTAATCAATATATAATTTTTCTTCCTCCGTTGGGATTTTCTCTGGCGCATTCAACTATAATCTACAACTTTCTCAAGCAATAGACCCTCGCAAATCTAGTGTAACTAGTTATTTTCCACCAACTTTCTTTGCCATAAACTTTTTGTGCTACTACAGTGAACTTTTCAACTATATCAACAGACTATAGTGAAAAACAGTGTTTGTTCAACATTTCATCCGCGTCGCGCTCGTCCGTGTACAATAAATACGGCCATGAACACTATTCCTCAATCCCATTCGATCATTCCTAAACCCCTTACTAACAAACCAAATTAATAAAATTGTTACTCTATGTCTTTTTTCAATGAGGTGTCACTCTCAATAAGTGCCCTCCCTCTCTTGCTTTATGTACAACGAATTAATGTCTGTAAAACTTCGTGTCTAGTACACGCCTTAAATTATATTGTTTCTCCCTTCTAATTAGGGAATCAATTCTTTCAACTCATAAGTGAGTTATCTCTAGGTTTCACGAAAGGGAAACTTGCCCCATTCTCTCGTGATCCCTACTTAAACACAGGAATTCTAGAAACTTCCCTTCACTTGTTCTTTTCAGGTTTCAATGTATAATCTACCAACCTGTTTTTTGTTGTTACTTTCGAAGTTGTTACTCTTTCTAAGATATTTACCTAGAAATTCTTAAAGTACACACCTTGTACTTGATTTATTGTTTAACTTTAATTACGTTAGTTATCTTTAAATTTTTCATTTATTTATCTTCGTCATTTCAAAGATCTTACGAAGATTTTAAAGCATATAAAAGGTTTGAAACCAAAAGAATTGTTAATTGCCTGGCGCAAGCTTTAAATGTTTTCGGAGGTCTGCGACTCCAATTGTTACAAAACCAAAATTATATATTTGTTACAAAAACTTCCCTTTATATTGTTAAATAAATTAAAATTTATTCTTTTGATTTATTATTTCTCAAACATAACGGTTAGGCAAGATCTTGTCTTCCCTAACTCTTCCTAGGTTCATGCCCTCGTTAATAAAAATAAATATATTGGTAGGGTTTGCACTACTTGTTGCATTTGAGCAAGAACTCTTAGTTATAACTTATGTCAAACTCTCTTCCTATTTCTTCATCCTTTTTCTCCGGTCCGAAACCCACTTCTTTTTTTTTTCATCATCTTCCCTTGGGGGTTAGGTTATTCCCAAGCTAAAAATCTACCCAAAATTTGGTCCCAGAAACCCGGGAGAGTCCATTTCTCAGAGTCTATTTATGAGAATCTATTCGTTATTTATTGCTCAAAGTCCATTTGACAATATTTTGCAAATCATTAATATCTTCTTTGAATTTTTCAGCTATAACTCCGCAGTGCAAAGCTGGTGAAGGTGATAGAGGTCGTTCCTGTCTTCTTCAGCCTGACTTACTTGCAACCTGTCTTCTGCTGCCAACCTGACAGCATTTTCAAAATCTCGCTACAGTTTCGTAAGTTGCACTTCAATTTACCTATTTCAACATGCCAACTGAAAAGGATGAAACTCTCATTGCCAGACGTTCTTCCAACAAAGGGCAACTCACCAGATTTCGAAATTTCATTAATAAAATAAATCTCGCCGATTGTGATCTAGACGTCTTGACACAACGCCTTAAGTTGTACGAACAGTCCTATGATTACTATGATCAAATTCAAACCGACATTGAATCCGCTTGCCCAGAACTTCAATCGGATCGGGACGTGGTTGAACCCTTATATTTTGAAGGGATTGCCAAGGCCCACCAACTGATCCGCAGTATCTCAGAACCGGACACTAGGGTCATCAATCCGGCCCAGTTCGCACCCGCTTCAGTTCATAAGGACAAACCGAAACCGTTACTTCCAAAGATAAGCCTACCTCACTTCTCAGGCCAGGAAGGTGAATGGTATTCCTTTTACGAACTTTACTGCTCACTTATTCATGAAAACACAGACATTCTCGACATCCACAAGTTCTATTTCTTGCGTTCGTCCTTGGAAGGCCAGGCCTTGGCCTTGGTTGAGTCACTGCCTTTAAGCGCAGATAACTACCACATCGCCTTTAATCTCCTTAAAGAGAGATATGGTAATGTACGTTTGTGTGCTGCTCGCCACATTCGCTGCCTGTTCAACTTGCCAGTTGTGAAACATAATGACGTCACTTCTTTAAGAGACCTGTTAGACTCCATGCAATTAAATGTAAGAGCGTTATATCAACTCAAGCAGCCAGTCCAAACTTGGGACACCGTCCATATTCATCTAGCTACATCCAGATTCGACTTTTCAACGTTAAAGGCTTGGGAAATCGAACTCACTCGCAAGGAGGAATATTCTTTTGAACACCTCATCTCGTTTCTGAACAGCCGGTGCCAAGTCCTTACAGCACTCTCATTCCAGTGCGACAATGTCGAAACGAGTCATCAGTGTCACATTCTTGAGAAAACACTTGTCTCTTCAAATGGTCATCAGCACCCATCTGCAAGCAAACCCGTTCTGCCTCTTTCAACCATCCAAGAGAACATATTAGGCCGCTCAACAAATCTTTAAAATGCACGCTCTGTAAAAAGTTTCACACTTTGTATTCCTGCAAATCCTTTAAAGAATTGTCTGTTAAAGACAGAAGGAAGTTTGTCTTCAACAATAAATATTGCCATAACTGCCTGTCACCTAAACATTCTGCTTCTAATTGTACGTCTTCCAACCTCTGTTTTCATTGCAAAAGACCGCATCATTCTTTATTGCACTTTCATGATCAATCGAGGTCACTAGTACCTGCTTCTTCAAACTCCATGCAGAGCAGCTCCGAACAAACTAATGCTTCTTCCTGTGTTTCTAACGCCAAAACTTCTCACAGTGCGCAAGTCCTTTTGTCCACTGTACAATTCGAAATCCAAGATAAATTTGGAAATTGGTTTCGAACCCGCGGTCTTCTCGACTCTGCATCAACTCACAACATTGTTTCGCAATCGTTAATTAAAAAACTACGTCTTTCTTCATCACCTACTTCCATCAATGTATCCGGCATTGACAATTTGAAAACTCAAGCCTTGCAGTCTTCAAAATTGAAAATCAGAGACATTTGTCAAAGAAACACCAATCTTAACTTAAACTGTCTCATTCTTACCAGTATTGGCAAGGAGACTCCTAGCAGCTCTATTAATACTTCCGGTTTAAAGATTCCTTCGCATTTAAGGTTAGCTGATCCTCAGTTTAATGCTCATGGCCCCATTGATATACTTTTCAGTGCCAATATTTTCTGGAATTGCCTTCGTAAACAAACCCGTAGGCTATCTTCAAACGTGGTCACCAGAGACACCGATTTTGGTTGGGTTGTCACTGGTCAAATCCAACATCCCAGTCTTCAAACCAAATCGCAATGTTATTTCGTGAACGCTGATATAAATCCCTTTTCTGAAAAAAGCTTATGTTTCCGACCTCGATACATTTGCAAAACACTTGCCGAAACGATGTCTCATTGTAAACAACTACGTCAACTTTGTAAGTTGTTTAAATGGTTTTGCCTCATTTCAGCACAAAATGGCAATTCAAGTTCGCCTCGCCTTGGGTCACTTCGTTTACCTTCTCATGTCATTTTTTTGGCAGGTAATTGTTTAAACTTTCTGTCGAAAACCATGCTCCCCTTGTGTAAAACCATGGCTATCAGTCACCATCATTTCGCGGTAAGCTATGTTTCTCTTCTCTCGCTATTTAGTAGGAAGGCCATGGCTGCCTCCTTCCCTCTCCCTCACACTCGGAAGCCGCTTTTCAAACCGCTTGAAAATCTGAATCCTCTAGCATCTAGAATAACTATTCTCACGCATAACCTCCTTGTCAATGTCCCAGCTTCTCTTCTTTGTTCAGAAGAATTAAGCTTTTTTCTTTTGAAAATTGTCGGATTCCGTGATCGTCAAAATTATGCGAAATTGATTACTTACTTTATTTCATATGTCTTTAAATTGTTTTTTCACGTCCAAGCTACGGATGACTGCATGACGAGTCACTTGAAGTTCCACTTTAAGTCTCGGCTGATTGCACTCGCTTTGTTTGTTTATTTTGAACTGCTTGTTTGTCAATCTTGTTTGTATACAAGCTCGGGTAAGGCCAAGCTGCCGTTTACTTTCTCTATGCTTGACAAAGGTCAGAGCAAGTTTTCCTTATCTCAACTTTGGCTGACTGCCAACCATTGTCTTGCGAGTTGCTTCCGTAATTTCAGAAGCTCTTCACTTCCTTCCCAATATAAACTTGTTCTGGTCAAGGACACTTTCAGATATTTATATTCGTTATCTCGCTGTACTATGTGGGTCAAGGTCGTTCTTACCTATCTCTCCCACTTGTTCACATTCGTATCCTATAGCTGTTTCGATCCTTGTTTCATAACATCGTTGCATATTTTTTATGCGCTCATGTATTGCACACTGCTTACATATTTTGCACTTTTATTGTTCATTGTTAAACAAACTTGTTTTTTCTCGTCGTTTCACTCGATGTGTTTTTGCATTTATGCTTGTTACGTCACGTTTCTTGATGACTTAAGTATTTCTCTGATTAACCCTTTTGATGCTTATTATAACTTAAGGTCATTGTTTATGGCTACTAGATTGTTGTTACCTATGGCGTTCTTGCCTTCTACTCGCATAGTTCCTTTGTTTATTCGGTATATTCTTATCCTTAGTCGATGTACTTGTTTCTATACGCTTTGTTTAAATTTGTTAACGCTCCTTTCGCATCTTGTCGCGATCTTCACTAGAGCTTTATTTCTCGCAGCTTCTAGCTACTATGTGATTGACTGCGTTGTTGATTCGCACCCGTCGCCCCCGCATTCTAATAACCCTGATAACTTGCTTCCACTAACACCTGGTCAGTTCCTCATAGGTGCCTCCCCCGTTTTCCTTTCTTCCTCTAGCATAGATATTTGGCGTAATGACCGATTGTTACCCAGGAGGGCAGGGAAGAGTCAGAGAAAGAATGATCTCTACTACCATTATGTTTATTATAAGACCTCTTTCATATTGTGTTCTTGTTCTTTGCTGGTGTTTGCTGTTGTCCCCCAACATGGTGTATTTTTGGAAATACACGGAAAGAAAGAATTAGCTTTTGCTGTTCATTACTTTATATCAGTCCATTTATTTAAATTTCTTTCCCGCACACACCAACATCGAACTGTTACCTCCCGTTTGCCCCGTGCATTTGTTCATTTTTTCTGTCATTTTTTTACAGAAACGCATATTCCGCTGAACCAGCCTGACAGCGTCCCATCGCTGCCTTCCGAACTTCCATTGCCTCAAACCATGAAGACTTCTATATTAATCCGCAGAGCGTCGTGTTCTTCACCAACCAACTACTCCATGAAGACACCGCTCCAAGAAGAATTTCGTTTCTGTCAAGTTTTTTCATGTTTATGTATACCCTCTTTTGTTTCCTCCCCTCTCGCCCGCTTCCCCCTCTTCTCCCCTCCTCCTACTGCTCTCTCCTCCGCGCACGCAGCCCGCTCGCTCGGTCACTTCACTTCTACACTTCGTCTCGACTTGTCTCCGCGTCGTGAGCAACTGCTCACCCTCACAGTCCACTCAACTTCTCGTTGGACATGCCGTCTAGGCAAGTGTACTTTCTCTACGTCTAGCAGCCTTCACGTGTACGTCGGAAGTCGACCCAGTCAGTTAGAGCTCCACTAAAGCTCGCCTCCTCAACTTGAGAGGCAAACTTTTAAATTCTACGCCATGTTAGAATTTTAGTATCAACCGTCAAAGGGAACATCACCTTCGCCATGAAGTAAAGCTAAGTACTACTTCTACGTTCTTCAACTTATTTTAATTGATTTTAAATAGCTACATGCTTTTTAATGATCATTTTATAGGCAGTGTGAGATTTCTATATTTGGGGCAATAATCATCCTTCGCGGGATTTTCTATGTTGGGCTTTTGTCTATCTAAGCCAATCTTAACATGAAGCAGCATTTCTTATGCTCATTAAATTAGAGATTTTCTCACAAAGTGGGATACCATTAAATTACCCACTGTCTATAAAATACTTAGCTCGTTCCGCCGCTGGACTAACTTTTGCTCTATTCTTCAGTCATGATTGCTCTGGAACCTTCCAGAATCTGCACTCTATCTACCAGTTATACTGTCATGTATTTTCCACTCACATGTGGGAATACTTTTTCGAACTAAGGAATCTTCCTTATGAACTACTAATCAATATATAATTTTTCTTCCTCCGTTGGGATTTTCTCTGGCGCATTCAACTATAATCTACAACTTTCTCAAGCAATAGACCCTCGCAAATCTAGTGTAACTAGTTATTTTTCACCAACTTTCTTTGCCATAAACCTTTTGTGCTACTACAGTGAACTTTTCAACTATATCAACAGACTATAGTGAAAAACAGTGTTTGTTCAACATTTCATCCGCGTCGCGCTCGTCCGTGTACAATAAATACGGCCATGAACACTTTTCCTCAATCCCATTTGATCTTTCCTCAACCCCTTACTAACAAACCAAATTAATAAAATTTTTACTCTAGGTCTTTTTTCAATGAGGTGTCACTCTCAATAAGTGCCCTCCCTCTCTTGCTTTATGTACAACGAATTAATGTCTGTAAAACTTCGTGTCTAGTACACGCCTTAAATTATATTGTTTCTCCCTTCTAATTAGGGAATCAATTCTTTCAACTCATAAGTGAGTTATCTCTAGGTTTCACGAAAGGGAAACTTGCCCCATTCTCTCGTGATCCCTACTTAAACACAGGAATTCTAGAAACTTCCCTTCACTTGTTCTTTTCAGGTTTCAATGTATAATCTACCAACCTGTTTTGTTGTTACTTTCGAAGTTGTTACTCTTTCTAAGATATTTACCTAGAAATTCTTAAAGTACACACCTTGTACTTGATTTATTGTTTAACTTTAATTACGTTAGTCATCTTTAAATTTTTCATTTATTTATCTTCGTCATTTCAAAAATCTTACGAAGATTTTAAAGCATATAAAAGGTTTGAAACCAAAATAATAGTTAATTGCCTGGCTCAAGCTTTAAATGTTTTCGGAGGTCTGCGACCCCAATTGTTACAAAACCAAAATTATATACTTGTTACAAAAACTTCCCTTTATATTGTTAAATAAATTAAAATTTATTCTTTTGATTTATTATTTCTCAAACATAACGGTTAGACAAGATCTTGTCTTCCCTAACTCTTCCTAGGTTCATGCCCTCGTTAATAAAAATAAATCTATTGATAGGGTTTGCACTACTTGTTGCATTTGAGCAAGAACTCTTAGTTATAACTTATGTCAAACTCTCTTCCTATTTCTCCATCCTTTTTCTCCGGTCCGAAACCCACTTCCTTTTTTTTTCATCATCTTCCTTTGGGGGATAGGTTATTCCCAAGCTAATAATCTACCCAGCACCAGGCACCCGAAGCCATACGTTAATATTATTAATATTATTTATTCTAAAACAAATAATAGACATCATAGCATTACCTTTAACTTATCTAATAAACTGGATATTTACTACAGGAGTTTTTCCAGGGTGTCTGAAAATCACAATCACAATTCCAGTCCATAAAAAAGGAGAAATGATGGACCCCAGTAACTATAGGCCAATCTCAATTGTCCCAATTATTTCCGAAATAATAGAACAGTGTATGAAAGAATAATTATCAGCATTCTTTGCGGAGCACAAGTTGTTTAATAGTACCAAATTTGGTTTCAGAACTGGTAAGTCAACGGTTCAAGCTGTTGAAGTTGTTGTTGATGAAGTGATTGCTGGATTTGAATCTCAACTTATTACATCTGTCACACTCTTAGACCTAAGTAAAGCTTTCGATTCTGTGGATCATAATATATTAATACAAAAACTTCACTATTATGGAGTCAAAGATTGTGAATTATCATTAATTACCTCCTATCTCCACAAGAGAAGGCAAATAGTTGTAATAGACAACCAAAAATCTGCTCCGCTCATTGTAAATACAGGTGTAGCCCAAGGTTCATTGGAGCCTTTTTCTTCCTGGTCTATATAAACGACATTGTTAGTAATATAAATGCCAAGTCAATACTGTATGCTGATGACATTACTGTAATAACAAGTGATAGAGACCTAACTTGCCTTGAAGAGAAAAGAAACAAATTATTAGGTGAATCAACTTCTTGGCTAAAGGTAAACAAACTATTTCTAAACAGTAACAAAACAGAAGAAATCTATTTTCACTTAGTCAAATTGGCTTCAAGTAGTCATGAATGCAGCTCTGTTAATTTGTTGGGAATCCATTTAGACTCTAAATTAAACTGGGACATTCACACACAAAAATTATGTACAAAATTAGCACGAGTCTTATTTTTATTGCGAAGACTCAAACAATCAGTTAGTGCTAATCAGATGATTCTCGCATACTATGCATTTTTCCATTCACATTTAACTTATGGCATAATATTGTGGGGAAACTCAACAGGGGCACAAGATGTTTTCAGATGGCAGAAGAAGGCAATAAGATGTCTACAAGGAAAGCCTAGTACAGAATCTTGCAGAAATCACTTCCAAGAACTTGGAATTCTGACTCTTACTTCAATATACATATTCCATAGCTTAGTGTATATTAAAGAAAATCTCAGTGTATATAAAAATCGAAGGGATGTGCATTCACACACCACAAGAATAAGAAACCAGTTAGATACACCTCATGTCAGGTTAAAGAAAACACAAGACCACTACAAATACTATGGAATTAAAATCTTGAACAAACTACCAACACAACTACAGCAGGAGTCTATAAACCTTTTCAAAGCTTCCATTAAGCGATGGCTCATTAACAGCAGTATTTACACTTTGGTCGAATTTGAAGAGAAAATTACACTCTGCCCAGATGGACTATACTGTGTTCGTGTTATTTTATTCTTATTTTATTTTATAGAATTCAGTAAGCTGGTAATAATACTTGTAATATATTATACATAACTTTGTGATTTTATTGTAAATTGAAAATGTATTTTTAACAATGTGACGTAGTCTAATACAACGATAAGTTGTTAAATGACAATAAATATTGATTGATTGATTGACTTTTAACCTTCCGTCTGGCGCAACTGATCTGACAGACACAAGTGTTAATTCATATTTTGTATTCGTCATTCTTGGGGCCAGAGCTACTTCCTCTTTTCTGTAGCTGCCTGTTTCCGCATGACCTTAAAGCCCATATCAGCCAGTTTGTCAATGACCATCCACACGTGCTGTTGTTGCATAAGTGATCTGCCAAGAACATTGCGCCTGATCGTCCACCATCACGTGAAATTGTACCAAAACTGATTATTGCGACGACCATTGTGAGGTTTATCACTATGGGTTATAATGTAAAAAAATGAAGTTGGTTTTTTTAACCTATGAAAATGAGAAGGAATACTGACAAAACAGTATTTCTGAATGAACTATCACACATAAAAATCGTCCTTCTTGTGATAATCTGTATGTAAACATGAGTGTTATGTATAGTTTAAAGGGCAACTATTTAAGTATTATAGAAGTTTTCTTAATCAAATATTGTAAAGCCCGACCCAGGAATGTCTGCCGCGATGCAGTTACGCACTTTAATTCGTTCACACCTCCTCTGGCTCACGTGACACGTCCTAACTCCCAGAGTTCCGATGCAGCAACATCGTTCATTCTCTGCTTGGACTTGGCCGTGATAACATAAGGCTACGCAATGTAGAGGAGAGCTTCGCTCACCCGCTCGTCATTGTGCAACGACTGGGCAACAATACATTGGCTCCCCAACTCAGCAGTGGCTAGTATCGAAGCAGTTTGCTCTTTAGTTTTAAAATAACATAAAAAGTAAACTACTGGGCGTAGAATTGTGATTCATGTTTCTATATACTCAGTAAAATGCTACCTTTCATCCTACTTTTATGTAGAAACCATATCCTGTCAAACTTGACTCCTCGGTGCGCGTGATATTTCTTTTCGGTGACGTGTGATGTGAGCCGTCAGTCGTGCTAGGACAGTCCCACTCCCCTCCCACTGTTCTGAAGGCACGCCTGTCCGGTCATGTCGCGGCAGGGACCGCTGGGTCGGGCTATACACTATCTCTACTTAGTATAAAACGAAGTCCCCGATTCTTGGATGTTACGGGTATACTCGAGAACCACTGGTTGGAGTTTGATGGGGTTTTCACCATTCTGTAAAGGATATCTCGACGATGATTTCTGTAGAAAATAATTTATTTATGATCAAAGGAAGCCGAGCAGAAACGATTTCAGTTGAAAAGTAGAACATAAACCTGGCGTCCAAGTTCTTTTTAAGTTAACGCTGGGCAAACCGTTAAAATATCTGTATACTCTGAGTGTAAGAATTGTTCAGCATGAAAAGTTCTACAAAAAAGTCCGCGAGAGCGTAAGTCTATCTTCAATACATCGCCCACTATAAGTGTTTTTACGTTTTAATTTCTTCCAACTATGTCCATTCAACTACTGAGGCGACATTTTACGAGCTAGCTAAGGGCGAATCTTCCCTGTTACAGCCTACCTAGCGGGCGAACCTATTGCCTCATATACAGCGAGCAGCAAACCGTTGTGTCGTGTTGACTTAAGACTTCTGAGAAGGTTGGTTGTGTTTGGAGTCTCCCTGGAAGAGCAACTCGGGTTTTCTTCATTTCGCTTGTGAAACACAGTCAAGTTAAGATTGGACGGAAGGAGCACTTGAGTTTCATTCAACTCGCCATTCCCCGGGAATGCAACTCGCATTTCTCCAATTTACGATTGGACGGAATAGGGATTATATTATATTAAATTATACTGATTGTCGTATAATCACTACTTAGTATAAAACAAAGTCCCCGATTCTTGGATGTCACGGGTAATCTCGAGAACCACTGAATGGATTTTGATGCGGTTTTCATCATTCTGTAAAGGATAACTCGAGGAAGGTTTCTTTAGAAAATAATTTATTAATGACCAAAGGAAGTGAAGCACTAACGATTTCAGTGAAAAGGTCGAAAAAGAAACTGGCATCCGTGCGCTTTTTAAGCTTACGCTGGTCAAACCGTTAAACATATCTGTATACTACTAGGTGACCCGGCGAACTCTGTTCCGCCTTAGAGGCAATAAATAAGCAGATTTTCGATTTTATTAAGTTCAATTTTTATTAGGAAATACAAATAAAAAAATTAAGTATTTCAATGATTCTTTATTGTTCATGTATTTTAGTGCATAGGTTGCACTCTTCAGTTAAGTACCTTGTGATACACGACATTTTTTGTTTTATTATCAGGCGCAAGAACAAACAACGCAGATGGTCTTCCGACCCGTTAACATGCCACATATAATTGACCATGGGAAGAACATGGATATTCCAGATTCAAACCACAAACCTTCAAGGATTGTCCTTGTGATTTGTTAATGGTCATGGCGAATGCAACACGGATCGGAAATTGAAGTATTTTAAACTCAAACGGCATATCGGTTGGGATCCTCGGGATCCTCGGAATGAGAACTTTCTCACCTTCGAATTTTCCTTTGAGTATCGTCGCGTAAATCACATTGTTCATCAATTTACTTAGCCAGGCACATCCAAGGAGTTTAAAAATTCAGTTGGATAGTTGGTGGCTTCATCTTCATTTGTTACACAGTCAATAGATTTGAATGAATCTATTGTTCCAATGATCTCATTCTGAATTATGTAGTTTAGGTCATCTACATCTTTATTCTTAGCTGCTAAAATTGCTCGCTCACTCAACCATTCATTATTTTTGTAATTAGTAATGATGTTTGGGAATACTTTGTTGATAAGTTCGTCTTTCGATGAGACAAAGTTACAGAAATTATGAGGAAATGAAATCAATCCGCTCGATTCGTCGACAGGTACTTGACCATTACCGATAGTCAGCAATTGCTCAGAGAAATCTTCAGCAGATGTATCATTGAGCAATGCAGAGCTCATGTTTGTTGTTAGCTGAAGTGTCTTCACATAGCGCCATAGATTCGATGATTTGAGGCAAGCGTTTATTTCGGCGGCAGCCGTTGATCTTGGAATTACTGGCGGTGTTTTTGCGGAATTCGCCAGACAGTAAAATCATTGCTCCTCCAAAACATCTGGAGTCATTGCGTAGATTTTTAGCCTATTTTCAATTTTGAAAAAATAGGCTTATGAGATCACCTTTTGTCCGTGTGTGTGTGTGTGTGTGTGCGTGTGTGTGTGTGTGTGTGTGTGAGGTGTGTGTGTGTGAGGTGTGTGTGTGTCCCTCCGCTAATAAAATCTAAACGGCTGGAGCGATTTCAATGAAACTCGGTAAGTTCATAGCACTATTTCCGGCGACCTCGACCGTGCCCTTCAAATTTTTTACGTCTCACCAATCCAACATGGCGGCTGTGCGAAATATTTCACTAGCATGCAATATCTCCGAAACTATTACAGATATCGCACTGAAATTGTGTACGGTGATGAAAGGCACTACTAGAGGTTCACCTATGAGACTTTCAGAAACCTGGTGACTACAAAACCAACATGGCGGTCAAGCGAAGTTGAGACGTTTAAAAATACTTTTCTCGCGATTTAACTATCCAAACGTAATGAAATTTGGTACAGCAAATGTTTATATACATTGTAATGCACTGGAGTCTAATTTAGTTCAATTGTTTACATAACCTCAAAATGGCGGCTGTGCGAAATATTTCACTGACATTCTATATCTCCGAAACTATTACAGATATCACCCTGCAATTTTGTAGAGTGATAAAGGGCACTGATACAAGTTTACCTATGTATATTTCATAAACCTGTTAAGTACAAAACGAACATGGCGACCAAGCGAATTTGAAATATTTTAATAGACTTTTCTCGTGATTTAACTCTCTGAGCGCAGTGAAATGTGGTGCAGTAAATGATTTTGCAGATTGTAATACACTGCCATCTAATTTAATTTAATTGTTTACATAACCTCAAGATGGTGGCTGTGCGAAATTTTAAAATTAAGTTTTTTTATTTCTTGTGTCGTTATCATGCG
The DNA here is from genome assembly GCA_946902985.2 of Meconema thalassinum. NCBI lineage: Eukaryota > Metazoa > Arthropoda > Insecta > Orthoptera > Tettigoniidae > Meconema > Meconema thalassinum. The sequence goes on from OX336391.1 coordinate 226,686,287, forward strand.
ATTGAAGTGAAAGTTTGAATAATGAACCTAGGCAATAATTGTCCTTGAATGTTACATAACTCTATGGCCTATACAAATAACAATCCTAAATGGCGAGCTTCCGAAATATTTAGACGGTTCTCAATATCTATGAATCTTTTACAGCATCCGAACTGAATTTTTTATGTTAATAGAGACTATGAACATATGTTCACCTATAGGACTTTCAGTAACCTGGTGAGCACAAATCCAACATGGCGGCGACGCGAAGTATAAATATTTAAATGGACGTTTCTCGCGAATTAACTATCCGAGTGCCGTGAAACGTTGCACGTTAAATGCTTGTACAAATGTTGATCCACCTTGTAATTTATTTCAATTGTTTGCATAATCACAAGATGGCAGCTGTGCGTAATTTTAAAATCTCGTTTTTAGCCTACCTTCGATTTTTGCAAAAAATGAAAGTAGACTTATGAGATCAACGCAGGGCGAAAAAAGTGTGTCTGTCTGTGTGTGTGTATATGTGTGTGTGAGTCTGTGTGTGTGTATGTGTGTGTGTGAGTCTGTGTGTGTGTGTGTGTCTGTGTGTGTGTGAGTGTGTGTACACTGAATGTCTGTCCCCCCCCCCTATCAATTCGAACACGGTGAATGCGAATTGAACGAAATTTGGTACAAATGTAGCACTAGCAAAGGAAACCTCAGTGTCATGTTTTATATCGCCGCCATCTTTACTAAAACTGAATGGCGGCCACTCAAACGTTCAAAACGTAAAATCAAATAACGACTAACCAAATCATCCGATCTCTACCAAATTTGGTAACAACATACCTTCGTATAGGATGCGTCTTGTGACCAAACTACAAGGTCGTCCGCCATACCATTTCAGGATGGCGGCCGTGCGAATTATGCAAACTTTATAATCCATATCATGGGACCCACCTGTTCCGATTATCGAGCCGAGAATCGTTTTAACTGTTCTAAAGGAAGAGGCACGTTCGAAATTAAAAGTTTATTTTGTAATACTATAGTGCAGACGTGATTTTAAAAAGCTGAGCCGATTCAGTAATAAGACAAGATGGCAGCGGATATTTGTGCCTGACTTATATTTCACTAATTTGAGTATTGCATGCAATATAGCGTACTGATACAAAATAAATGAACTTTGTATGAAATGCTTTATATATAAATAATATACTCCAGTGATGAAATCGTTTAGTATAAATCATTATTTGCTAACAAGTTCTATGTAAGTCATTTTATATAGAACGATATTCGTTGACAGAATTAGCTCAGTGGTAGAGCGTTAGCCTATCGCTCAAATGCCTATGGTTCAAACCCGATCAGAGCTAGGTTTTTTGCTTGAAATGTTATATGTTTATTGTTTTGTAATGACTCAGATGTTTTAAAATTAAGCGTTATATTGTGCATATTATGGTGTTTGTTGTTTGAGTCTTCAGTCTTTTGACTGGTTTGATGCAGCTCTCCATGCCTCCCTGTCCTGAGCTAATCGTTTCATCTCTACATAGCTACCACACCCTACATCCGAGGCAATCTGTTTAACATATTCTAACCTTGGTCTACCCCTACAGTTCTTGTCCTCGACCCTTCCTTCCATAACTAAGCTTGCTATTCCTGGGTGTCTTAGTATGTGTCCTACCAACCTATCTCTTCTCTTCATTAGCAGTCGCCAGAAACATCTCTCCTCTCCCACTCGTCTTAATACCTCTTTGTTTGTAACCCTATCTACCCATCTGATCTTCATCATTCTCCTGTAACACCACATTTCAAATGCTTCAATTCTCCTTTTTTCTGCTGCACCAATAGTCCAAGTTTCACTTCCATAGAGCGCCACGCTCCAGACAAACGCTTTCAAAAATGACTTCCTAATACCTAAATCTATATTCGATGTCAGCAGATTCCTTTTTTGTAGAAATGCTTTTCTTGCCTGAGCCAACCTATTTTTATATCCTCTTTGCTTCGTCCATCACTGGTTATTCTGCTTCCTAAGTAACAGAAATCTCCTACTTCCTTCAGCTTTTCACCTGCCAATTTGATCTCCATAGAGGTTTCTGATTTATTTCGGCTGCATTCCAGTATTTTTGTTTTACATTTATTAATTTTCATCATGAATTCTTTCCGTAATACGGAGTCCATACCATTCAAAAACTCATTCAAATCCTCAGGCTTGTTGGCCAAGATGACGATGTCATCAGCAAATCTCAGAGTTGAAAATATTTCTCCTTGAATCTTCACTCCCACTATATATTTAATTAAAACATAATTCGCCAGCAGATTTACTCGAGACATCTAGTTGCCAAAAAGGTAACTGCACGCCGACCTACTTATTAACTTCCAGATTTTATTGAAAAGTTTCTTCTTCTGGCCGCTAGAATGCATTCGCTCTGTTAGGATTATATTGTTCGATATTTCACCACTAGATGTCACGACTAGTCTACGTGGGGCTCCATTGATTACTATACCATTGGCATTCTATGCGCATCGAATTTGAAGAACGACAAGATGATACTACGATACATTTTTACTTTTTATTTTAAAGGGGTTGTAACAGCCTATTTTGCGTTACTTGAAAATGTTATTTGAAGTAAAGAACAAAACGATTTCACATAGTAACTGAATTCAAGCCGTTGGTGTTAGTTCAGGTTATTAATTACTACTTTTATTTCAGGCAAATAGCAATCGAAAATATCCACATAGTTTGTATACACACGTCTCTGTAGGGTCATGGCAAGATTAGTTAATTCAATTAGGGTTGTGGAAGCCATGCACAACCAAACGTGTAAAGACATGCCTCAACTCAAAGTTGGATGTTGCCCACGGCAGGTCGTATATGTAATAATAATAATAATAATAATAATAATAATAATGTTATTGGTTTTACATCCCTTTTAACTACTGCTGCTTTTAGAGACACCGGGGTGCCGGAATTTTGGCCCGAAGGGGATCTTTAACGTGCCAGTAAATGTACTGACACGGCTCCCTCGCATTTGTGTACCCTCAAATGCCAGCTGACTGCGCCAGGATACGAACCTGCAACCTAGGGCCCAGCAAGCGAGAACGTTACCGCTGAGCCACGCAGCCAGTCCGGTCGATTATGTCTCCAGATCCATAACATTCTTGATATACTTCTTATCTTTCTTTCTTTCTTCAATGATGGTAGCAGTTTTATCTAGGTTGTGGCGTTTGGTAGAGGTAAATCGTTTCTAAGGTCTTCAACAAAGAATAGTTCTATTATACTCTTTGATAATAACAACGAGTTATAACTATACTCATACATTTAGGAGAAAGTAGGCTATATGTTCTTTACTGAACATCTTGTTACTTCTTGTGTTCTGATCATGCGATTGAAGTTTGAATATCACACGTACAGAATAATCTTAATGTAATAGTACAAAAATAAACATCCAACCTGGCGACCATCTGAAATATTTAGACGGTTCTCAATATCTACGAATCTATCACAAGAATCAAACTGAAATGTTGTATGTTTGTAGAGGCAATTAACATGAGTATGATTTATGAAAATAGGCTGTATAGTTCTTCACGGAACTACTTGTTCAATGTTCGGTTAAGTGCTTCTAATGTATGTATGCGCCATTGTGCATTCTTCCGATGATTTTCGATGCTGATAAAACTTTGGCCATTGCTGATTTTTTTGCAATATTACATGTTGGTTCTTCAATAGTTTGAAGATTTAACGGCAATTTTAATGCTGAATGAGCCGTACGACATCCTTCTAACAATGTGGCTGCTATTCCAGAAGAAGCAACTGCAACCGCAATGTTGGATTTCGCACGAACAGTGGCTAAAACTACTGACATGAGGAATGTTTTACCAGTTCCACCAGGGGCATCGAGGAAATATGAACCACCATTTCCATCATCAATATTGCCTTCATTAATGTATCATAAACTTCCTTTTGTTGGGGATTTAACAGGGGTACATTCGTTTGAACTACTAAATCTACTTCCTGGTGATCATATTCACGTTCCCGTTCTAATTCTTGATTAAATGCGCCATTCATTTCACGATTTGGCGCTGGCATTCCTAAAGTGACTAATAAACTACCGCACATGAGGTAACACATGTCTTCGATCATGAGTAAAGCCTGATTATGTATCTCCTCATTCATCTCAAGATCGTGATTTCTGGAACTGACACAAATTTGATGTAAAATATCTTCTGACATATTATCCTTGTATTTGTGCCACAGGTTAGATGGGTTCGATGGAAAGCATGCCGAAATGATGATAGCAAATAATGTACGTATCTGACTTGGAGATGCAGAGATAATGACTTCAACGATTGTCGTATCCCAATGGGTATCGTTTTCTAGTAAATTGAGTTCTTCACATGCAGCACGATATGTTGGGAATATTATACCATTAACAGTCCGTAGTGTCTCAAATGACGTTGGCCCACCCACATTTACCAGCAACAACCGCATTCATCATGCTTTGGATGAGCTGTATACATACGACCAAGAGCATCAGTAGAACTCACATCCGGATAACCAGAAACCGCATCGCCTTGCTTCCGTCATTGAAAATTCTTCGATTAAGCATTCCAAGTGTAATAACGTGGCATCTCCGAGTAAGGCAAAGTTCGTGCAAACGGATCGCTTAGGCAGATCGCAAAGAAACTGGTCATTGTTGTCAATGGCTTTGTCGGGAAAGATTCGATCGTCTTTGTCGCGGCTTTGTTAATGATGATTCAAAGAGAATACAAATTACGTTGAGTAACTAACGGGATTTCATGTTAAGAGCCTCATTTTCTATACCGGTAGTAGAGAGAGCAACTCGCATCCAGTCGGCCGTGTCTCGTCAAGAGCTACTGTTGCCTGGAAACGACTTGCCTTACCTGTCATTTGCGTTACGTTTAATAGTGACTTGTATCTCTTTGACGTTTTATGTCACGTCACGGGATAAAAAAAAAAAGTATCCTATGTCCGTTTCCTGGTTCTAAGCTACCTCCACACCAATTTTCAGCCGAATCAGTTCAGCCGTTCTTGAGTTATAAATAGTGTAACTAACACGACTTTCTTTTTTATATATAGATGAGTGTAAGAATTGTTCAGCATGAAAAGTTCTACAAAAAAGCCCGGGAGAGCATATCTCTATATTTAATACATCGCCTACTGTAAGTGTTTCTACGTTTTCATTTCTTCGAACAATCTCCATTCAGTTACTGAGGCGACAGTTTACGAGCTAGCTAGGGGCGAGTCTATCACCACAGTTACAGTTTAGCTTGTGGACGAGCTTATTGTCCGAGATACAGCCAGAAGAAAACTGTCGAGTAGTGTTGAGTTAAAAACTTTAGAGAAGAGTGGTTGTGTTTGGAGTTTCCTTGGAAGAGCAACTCGACTTTTCTTCATTTGGCCTGTGAACTTTTCGTTCTGCGAAATTCACAGTCAAGTTAAGATGGGGCGGAAGGGGGATTTGTGCCTCTTGCACCTCGCCATTCTTAAATTACGTCTGACAAGAATGTGTTGCACATGCATCTCCATGATGATATAGTTAATAGTCCAGTCAATGATTTTAACCCATCATGCCGAGACGTAAAACGGATATTGGTCGTTGTTCATTGACACTAGAAAAAAATCGCTTATCACGTAATGCATTCATAACTGTTCCCGGGCGAAGCCGGGTCGGGTTGCTAGTTTTATTCTAATTAAAGACATGCTCCACACAGGCTCATTGCGCCCACTGCCGCTATATTTAAAATTGAGCCAAACGGAAGTTCGGTTGGTTGGTTGGTTCCTCAGTTTACGGGCTGCGACAACGCGGTCATGTAGCCCCGTGTAGTTTGGGTGTGTGTAGAATCTGTCTGATAACCGATGTTAATTCTGATGGCTGTATTAGAGTGTGTATTTGTTTTTTAATTCAAGTAAGGACTGCAACTTTGATTTTTTCAAATAGTTCCTACTTTTGCCGCCAAACGCCACCGTCAACGACTACTAGGCCTAGTTCAGAACTTAGCTACTAGATGCCACCGCAGTCGGCTCTTGGCAACGAACGTAGAAACCTAAGAGCGTTGTTTACATTCCTAACCTATACAATTTAGCTTCACACAGGTGGAATTAGTGGAAGGTTCTTTAAAATTCCATAAATCCATGACATGGGACCGCCAGCGTTACTTCCCCTCCGAAGGAAGGCATACTGAGGGATTTTAACGCTCTTAAAAAATCCGACGGCTCGGCCGGGTTTGAACCCGCTATCTTGGGCATATCAGCTCAGCATGCTACCGACTACGCCACCGAAGCCGCCTAACGGAAGTTTAAATGCGTCTCTAAACAATATAATAAGTAATAAAATTAGGCACTGTTTAAAATTTTACCATAATAATAAAATAATAATAATAATGATCACTCAAAGAATAGTTGAACATATTTCAGTGTCACTGTAGGGGTAAGTTGCACCCTTCCTCCATCGAATGTTGAAGTAGACACCCGGTACCGCTACAAGGTATAAGTCTCCTGTAACATTCCAAAGGGGATCGATATCGTCTATAAAGAAAGGAATTACTTTCCGACTTTGATGATCCAACCTTCTTTGTGCTCCCATTTCTCTCTCTCTCTCTCCTTAAGAGTTAGGAAGCTCGGCTTGTAATCCTAGATGTGACCGGTTCACAGTCTCGGAAGACAAACATTTGTTTGGGGACGGAAGAGCATGCTAAGTGACCCATGCTTTCTCTCTCTGATTCCTGTACTGCATTTTATGAAAGACAACAGGAGATTTCAAGAAATAAAAAGAGCTTCATGATATTTCAAAATAACGTGATCACGATATGAAATTAGAAACAAGCTTTCTTCAAAAGAATATAAAAGTGGATTGTATTTCTATTGAGTGTCGTAAAGGAGTTTGAATTTAAATTCTTGTCTCCAAGGTGACATTAATGCAAAAAGTCTATGAAAAGAACATTTATAAAGTACTTGCTTTCTGTTCCTTAAACCTAGCAAAGAGTAAAGGACGCGAAGAGTTCGTTAATGTGCGAAGCGAAATGTTTAAGATAATACAGCAGAAGATGCTAAGAAGTATTTATCCTTTGTAGAGTAAGCCTTGAAAACGAGATCTTCGTACAAGACTCGAACTTAAGTAATCTGTATTACGGGCAGGTACGCCTTCAGTACAACCATACAGTGGTCTTTGCCCGACCACAGCTTCAAATCAGGGGTTATTAACCTTTAATTGCAATGACTTAAAACCAATTAGGTGATCTACAGTATATGCTTGCTGTAACAAGACTATTACAAAAACTAACTTCTCGCCTGCTGTGACGAAGGTTACAGGATCGAATGTAAATGATCTGATGATGATCGCATGACGATCGAAACTGGTCATCCAAGTGTATTTACTAATTGCATGTAATAATTTTTCAGGGTGTGGAATATACCCATTATAATTGGGAACAATCGTGCTGACCTACTGAAAAGCATTGCATTTCAATTACTAAGTCAACACTGGAAAATTGCTTCCAACAAAATAATGTTCGGTTATTAATGATGATGTTTGAAGCTATGATTAGGGAATGATCCATCACAATTGGGTACAATCGTGTTGACTGACTGATAAACATTGTGAGGTTTGAAGCCATTTTTCAGTGTTGCCCAAGTAAACAAAAGTTTGGTGCTTTTCAGTCGGTCAACACAAATGTACCCTTTTCACTCTACTAAAAAACACACCCTGTAGGAAACAAGACACAACTTAACGATACAGCCAAGCTAGATAAGAAAGGGGGGGGGGTAATAGCGGTGGTTAATAGGTAAATGTTATCTGGATCAGGACTTCGTGTACTATGTACTTTTTTTCTGCAATAAACCTAGGCCGGTATGCGTGGCAGTATTAAAGGTGCCGGGACGTCTTCAATAGACCGGGCATCGCTTAGTTGAATGGCTTTTTAGTCCACGCGTGGCGAAGACAGTTCCACGGCCTTTAATAGTTGTAGATCGTCCTGTATTCAATAACATACATTCTTATGTAAATAATTCATGCTTTTGGGCTAATGCCGTGTGTATTTTAAATTTAAACCATACGTTTCGGAGAAACCTTGCCTCCTTTTTCAATGGAAATAAACAATGTGGCCAAAGAAAGTATTTCAATGAGATTACAAAAAATATAGATAAATTCCTCTGTTCGTCACCAGAGAGCAGCTGCCAGAAATTACTGTATGGACCATGGCGGAACGGCGGACAGAGAAGTTAGTAAAGAGAAGGTAAAGGGGGCGGTGTGAAAATATAGAAACTCCTCGAAGAATGAGGAGGGAGGGGGAGGTGGGATGGTTAGATGGATACAAGGAAACATAAATAAAAGGGAAGTGTATCTGAACGATACCTAATGTCATACAGTCAACGGCGAAAAAACAGATGGAAACTCCTCCAGTGACGAACAAAGGAGATCAAATCCAGGCTCTGAGCCCTAGAGGGAAAATGTACAATTTTAAATATGTGAAGAACAGGGAGAATGAGAGGAACTATCTCCCTAGATCCTTAATAACTGGTAGCCAAGTGTCACTTAGCTGATATCCAGTGTCTCTGTTAAAATTATTGGGATTTTTACGAATTTCAACTGCCTCCCTTATAATTCTAGACCAGTTGTGCTTAACAAGGGCAAGCGCATGAACATCCTTGAAACATACATCGTGCCCTGAAGACAGGGCATGTTCAGCTATAGCTGATTTGTCAGGTTGGTTTAGACGGATGTTCCTTTGATGCTCTTTGATGCGAGTTGCAATAGACCTTCTTGTTTGTCCAATGTAGACTTTTCCGCAAGTACATGGGACTTCATACACCCCAGGTTGTAGTATTGGGGACAATTTATCTTTGTTTAATGCTAAACGTTGACCAATTTTCGTCATAGTTCCGAAAACTGTTTTTATCTTGTGCTTGCGGAGAAGTCAAAAGACTGAAGACTCAAACCACAACAAGGTTGGACAGACATTCAATTTCTATCACTTGACTTCGAAGCATGTCTAGCCGGATTTCGTGCACACCAATAAAGATGATGATGATGATAATTGTTGTTTTAAGGGGCCTGACATCTAGGTTATCGGCCCCTAACCAATAAAGACAACATTAACACATACAAAGGATTGATCACTAATTAAGTTAGACCTCGGCCAACACACAAACACCATCTTATATAATGTTATTCATCCACCACTTGCACGACAAACCATTGGTTGCAGTCTATGAACCCCCACTCTGTTCTTGTCCAGCTCGACAGTCAGTATTACTTTAAACTTATATTGGTGATTGCATGGAAATATTAAATCTAATCCAAGGTCACCCAACAGAGTTCCAGTTTCCTTTATAAATGGCAGGGTTCACAAACAGTCCAAATGTATGAGCATATAGCCAAGAATAGATACAGACCAGGTAGAGGAAGCCACGTAATTAATATCATATTATTTCTTGGTGTTCTTAGGGGAGAGTTGCCGATATTGGACCGTTTCCTAAATTGGACCGCGTGTTTATGTCCAGATGCAAGCGTAGACCAGACATTTTAGTTGGTACTACTGGTCGCTAACGCTGCCGAAGGCATGCAAACCGACGTTCAGTGAACTGCAGCCATCTTGTGAAGTAGGGCCATCGTTAATAAGTTTGCGTGCCTTCGCTTACAATATTTGTGCTATGGGCATTAAGCTGTCATATAAAACAAGCGTACGGTAAGTAAGCATAGTCTACACTACAGGATATATTAAACATTACACATAATTTTCACTACCTATTAACTGCATGTAGTGCGACGAGTGTTCGAATTCATATGCTTGTTTGACTCCGTCTGTTTGTATACGTGAACAAGTTGGTTAAGTTGGTCCACTTTTGGTGTCTAGGAAACCGCAAAGAAATGCTTACGGCAATATTAAAATTTGGGGGATGTTGTTTGTTTAGGTTACGAAAATATCTAATTTATGGGAAGTGGAATGAAGATTCTTTGAATATGGTTGTAGCTAGTAGACTCAGTCATGGTTCCGTATTGATTGACAATCAAGTGTAATATAATTTGGGAGATCCGCCTGATCAATTGATCAGGCGAATCTCCCAAATTATATTATACATTTTTATGGTTGTAGCTCCATACACGAATGATGAGTATGGTCTCAATGAGTGAGCTTGCGCGCATGGAGTGCCAAAGACCACTATTAAGAGACATGTTCACTCTAAAGGCACACACTAATTTAATTACGCCTTCAGGCAAGCACCAAGTTGGAGCCATAACTGTAGGTCTTGGGTTCACACACGTTGTGTTAAAGTTAAACCCAGCGTAAGACATTAATTCTGCAACGACTGCAAATAGACATTTCTACTGGCATAATTTTTCAAATCAAACTATTTCTGTTCTTTTGGATTTCTTATTTTTGGTGAATCGAAGACTATTTAGTAAAAAGAAAAAGAAAGTGAATTTCTACATTTATGATCCAATTATTGTGCAACTCTACTCACAGAATGTAAATATCTGATGTTTTGTAACAGAAAGTTTGTTGAATTATAATTTTCGTTAATATAAACCTTGTATTCTTCATTTCTTTACGTTTGACGATATTTTTTTCTTTAGATCCAAATTAGGAGACTGCAAGTCCAACTTAGGAATCTCGTTTCCCAATTTGGACCGCTTCTATGCGTTCAGCTTTTCGATTTCATACTCATTGGAAATAGCGTTAATTAAAATAAGACCATGTCTGATGAGAGTTCATAGAATTTAGAATGTTTTATACAACAATATTGTTTTAATTGAATAATTAGTAAACGTGTGGGTCCAACTTAGGAATCTCGTTTCCCAATTTGGACCGCTTCTATGCGTTCAGCTTTTCGATTTCATACTCATTGGAAATAGCGTTAATTAAAATAAGACCATGTCTGATGAGAGTTCATAGAATTTAGAATGTTTTATACAACACTATTGTTTTAATTGAATAATTAGTAAACGTGTGGGTGCAGAAAACAAAAAAGTGGTCCAATAAAGCCTACTCTCCCCTACGAACGTCGGGAAGAGGATCGTATTCTCAATGTGTTAATAATTCTTGAATAATGCTCCTTCCCGATAAAAATAACATTTACAGTTTCTGGACTATGCAGCTCATTACGAATTTCTCTCTGTTATTGACAAAACATTGGATGAGTGAACATCAGATATACAGTAATTTCATTCGATCTGACGCAGATGCTTTTCTAACAGAAGAAGGCAGCGAAAGTTTACTTTGAAAACAAATGAGAGAAAGAAATGAATTTAATAAAAAGGAAAGCATCTTACTTTTAAAAATCTCCTCACAAGTATGGAAAAGAAATGAGTTACGGAACTTTTCTTCTAAAGTTATTAGAATTCTTTCCGCTGGTTACAATTCTTTGAACATTAATCTGTACGTTTTAATTGAAGAATTACTAGAGTTTCAGCCTTAGTCTTAGCTCAGTCGGTTAACGCTTAACACTATACGAAGACGACAAGATTCGAAACCCATTGTCGGCCGTCTTTGATTTCCCATTTCAACACCAAGAAAATTCCGGGAGTTCATTTATTCGAATGAAGAAATGAATTTAAATAGGTCACAACATTTTATTCAAAATCATTTTATTGGCCATTTGCTGGCATATTTTAATACCCAACATAGTGATGTTCTATCCCCCGTAAACTTATAGCTTTTGCCATAAGAGACTGGCTGCGTGGCTGAGCGGTAACGTTCTCGCATGCTGTTCCCAAGGTTGAATCCTGGTGCAGCCAACTGGCATTTGAGGTTGCGCAAATATGAGGGAGCCATGTCAGTAGATTTACTCGCAGGTTAAAGATCCGTTCGGGGCAAAAATCCTGCACCCAGGCGTCTCTAAAAGCCACAGTCGTTAAAAGAGACATAAAACAAATAACATCTCTGTATACTATCCAGCAGTAATCGTCCATCATGGAATCATTCCAGAAACCTTGGTAACACTGCTCCATTGACTTTATTTCCTGGAGGGAGCGCTCTATCTGATCATCACTTACGTCACCTATAGTCTGTAAGTTTGTTTGTATTATTCCCTTTATTTTGGACTTCTTTCTGGACACGTAAAATTAATAATACTTACGTCACAAAGATTTTCTGGAAAGAAATTCACGTGGGAATGCAGAAAATGAACATTTAGTGGCATGCGATACCCAAGCTCCTTGTATAAGTGCAGAAGTTTGTGGAAACCAGTTTTTAAATCAGGATCCTTCTTCATACCTAAAAATTGCTGCAAATCCATTTGAAATGTTTCCAAACTTCTTGTTCTTTGTCCGTAAAAGTACTAAAGAAAGCAGCATCTTTCAGTACGAAACGACATATAATTTTTTACACCTATTTGTGCAATAGTCACACAGTTTCCAGTCCTCCTCATCACACAAACTATACGTGCTAAGTCAAATCAGCAACAGATTTGAACTCAGCAGCCCCTCATTAGTTAAATTCACTTACCTGTTTCCTAGATGATTTTGCGCTGTAGATCAGTGTAACCTGAAAAAACAATTTCCTTTCATGAACAGCCACCTTGAAAATAATTTAAAAGTAGCGGGAATTTGTTTGTTGAGTCTATATATTTGATACTTGGTTGGTTCCTCAGTTTAGAGGTTGCGACAACGCGGTCATGTAGCCCCGTGTACTTTGGGTGTGTGTAGAATCTCTCTGATAACCGGTGTTAATTGGGATGGCTGTATTAATGTGTGTCATCTGTAATTCAGGTAAGGACTGCATACGATCAATTTTTAAGTAGTTCCTACTTTTGCTAACAATTGCCAATGCAATTGTAGTTAGTGGAAGGTTCATTTACATGCCATAAATCTATGACATGGGCCCGCTGGCTTTACATCCCCTCCGAAGGAAGGCATACTCTTAAGAAATTCGACGACTTCGGCCGGGTTAGAACCCGCGATCTTGGGCATAGAAACTCAGCATGCTACCAACCACACCACCGAAGCCACCTCTAATAATTTGAACATATCTGTAAAATGATTGTAGGTGCGATAATCCTAGAAGTGCGTGTGGCTACTATATGGGCCTCACTCCGGTGTAGGAGACCCGAGACTAGAAATATAATATCTTCCGGTATTTGCCTGGAGGGAGTGTGGGCAATTCCGTTGAAACCTACGCTCAGGAAGGCCGCTGACAACACCTGAATCGCAGCTGAGTATAGAGACTATTTGTACAAACAATTATTTGATCGATGGTGGAAATACTGTACACAGTCCCGCACTCAACAGCTAGGATTCCTATTGCGGCTTTTCTCCGTGCGATATACTTACACGATTATGTAACGTACAGTGCGAGCACATGTAATAATCGGATTCAAATCACCGAATCACCGTGTTATAATCCACTGACGAGCAATTTATGGAAATTGCTACATGATGAATTGTGGTTAATATCATTAACAAGGATTCTTGATGTGTAATTGGTGTTATGAATTAGAACTACCTGTTTTGAGTCCTAGCCACCCACACAGTGATTCTCCATTCCACTTCCTGAGATCAAGGTTTATCAGGTGTGCCAACAGTGCGGTGCTCGCGAACGTGCCTACCAACTACCAAAACTCTTTTCATAGCATTCTCATCCGTTCAGTAGTGCCACCAGTTCTTCATCCGAAGAGATAATAGCAGCTTCACATACGGATCGATTATATGCGGAAACACTCGAAGTTGTCTCAAGTGCTGGTACAGCCAAAGAACTGCGTTCTAGGCAGGTTGGCAAGCGTTCGAAGTGGACTGTTTGACCAAGCTACGATATAAATAATTCCTTTTAGGGACTTGAGACATCTTGGTCATGAGCCCCGTGTACTTGTTTGTGTGTTAATCCTTTATGGGATAGTGATCTCTATATTAACCACCTGTCATAAGGACAGTTTATGCTTTCAAAGATGTTAATACTGTAGTTGAATCTTTAAGTCAAATTCGGAGAATTTTCATGCCGAAGTGCTAGTATTTCCAAAAATCAAATATTATAAACGTATCTACTTGAAGTAATGTGTTGGATAACATTTTAAAAAGATTAAAACTAAAAATATTAACAATTAAAGTGTAAAAAATATAAACATAGAAATAAAAATAATAAAAATGAAATTACATTAATAAAATAAAAATTAAAATGATAAAAATAACGATAAAATAATTATGAAAATAATTGTAAAATCAATTGGAAATTGGTTAATTAATTAATTCAATAGAAAAATATCAAAATTAAATCTATGAGAGCCAAAATTGAAAATTGAAAATAAATATATAAACATTAAAATTTGAGAAACAAAAAATAACATTAATAATAATTATAATAATTATAATAATTAAAATAAATTAAAATGTAAAAACACATAAAAATAAAATATAGTTTTGCCCTATAAAGGTTTAAGTTTGTTTGATAACTTGTGTTTCTGTGGTGACTGCACCAGTGTGCGTGTAACTGTAATTAATAGGTCGGGAATTTGGTAGATACCTCGGGACATGATATGACTGGAGGGAGACTGGGTAGGCTTGAGCAAAAACCACACTCAGGTTAGTTACTGTCAAACCTCCGATCTCCGGACTTGCTGCAACTCCCCAGCATGGTCGTGGGGAATGAATTAATGCACCGGCTATGCTTCTTGATGAAGAATGTCTCATATCACTAGTGTGATATATCTTCCCCTTTATTGTTATCATCATCACGGTGGTAACCATTTTTCAGTGTTGCCTTAGTAAACGAAATTTCAAAATATCTTTCAATCGGTCAACACTCTTGTACCCAATTGTAATGGATGATATTCCCTAAATCTAACATAATTACATGAGATTAATGAAAATCCTCAGCCTGGCTTCCAGTGAACAGACTGGGTCAGGGATGGAATGAATGAAGCCCCCATCTAGCAGCGAGGATATGAACTGTGCAGGCTGACGAAGCCTGTCGCACTCCCCTGGGGCAATGATTAAATGAATGACAGATGAAATGATAGTGGAGAGTGTTGCTGGAAGGAAATTTGTGACAGGAAAAACCGGAGTATCCGGAGAAAAACCTGTCTGTCTCCACTTTGACCAGCACAAATCTCACATGGAGTGACCGGGATTTGAACCACAGACCCAGCGGTGAGAGGCCGGCGTGCTGCCGCCTAAGCCACAGAGGCTTACATGAGATTGATAAGTAAGTAAATTAATGTATTATCGATTTGTGATGATTTAACAGTGTTTCAGTACAATTTTCTGCATCGGCTGTTATTAAAAATATGAATTAGGAGGGGTTGTCAAATATGTGCCTGCGGAGAGGAACTATTTTCAAAGTAGCATATCAAATAAGATTTCCTGGAGACTCATGTATTTTTTTTCAGGTTCAAGAAATAACACCCATTAATATTGGGTCTTATCGTGTTGACCAACTGAAAATCATTTATCATTTGGGTCTCCAATATCCTTTTACACCACCTCACGGTAGAGTGGATCCAGGTTTCGGGTTAAATTTCTAGCTGAGACTAGAATATAGAAGCTGTGGAAAGAGGAGGAGGAGTGGAAAGGAAGTGACCACCGTACCGCACGTAAACTATGGATTAGTATACTCGATGATCTGTTGTCCTAGTAAAGGACTCTAACTGGGTTGGATATGGCTCTAAATAAAAAAAAAATCCTTCCATAAGGCGTTGTATAGATAGCTTTGAAGACAATACAATTTTCATTGCTGGCTTAGTGATAATTGATATTGCAACTTTTCCAGTAAACATGATGATGAAAATTGTTGTTTTAAGGGGCATAACATCTAGGTTATCGGCCCCTAATGGTCTGTGAGATAGCGAAAATGGAAATTAAATGGAAACCATAACGACAATTAACTTAGACTGAAAATACTTACAAAATGGAACTCAGATTGAAACGACTCACAAAATGTAGAATGGAAATGCTTACAAAAGGTAATTTAGAAGGAAAATACTCACAAAAGGAATAGACTGAAAAATACGCACAAAATTTAGTTTATGTTCAAAATACCATACTTACAAAATGCAAAGTAGATTCGAAATTCTCACAAAATGCGATTGAAATTCAAAATACTTACAAAATGCAATTGAAATTGAAAATACTTACAAACTGTAATTTAGATTCAAAATACTCATTTGGATTGACAATACTTACAAAATGTAATTTAGATTCAAAATACTCTCAAAATACAATTCAGATCAAATTCTTAGAAAATGCAATTTAGATTAAAATTCATGAAAAATGTGGTTTAGGTTGAAAATACTTACAAAATGCAATTGAAATTCAGAAACCTCACAAAAAAGGTACCCGTACATTCAAATACTTACTAAAAGCAATTTAGATTGTCAATGTTTACAAAATACAACTTAGATTTAAAATATCTACAAAATGTAGTGTAGAGTCAAAATATTCACAAAATGTAATTTAGATACACGGGGAGCCAATTCACAAAAACCGTGCGGGAATCTTCAAGAGAAAAGGAAATATAAAGAGGAAGAAGGCTGATCCCTAGAAGAATGAGGGATCAGGTAAGATGAGATACGGGCCAATTAAGGCAGGAAAGGAAGAGACTCCCTAGGCCTCGGATACCCTTATATCGTCGGGGACGGAAGAGAACAAGTGTTGACCAAGCGAGGTCGACAGGAAAGAAGACGGAGAGAGCCTGGCAAAAGTACGTGGAAGCAATGCCGGACTCAGCTGGGGATCCCATGGTTGCCAACCCTGGGAGGTTTCCGGTCAACAGAATATAATCCCAATTATTAAGAAATGAAAAAAGAAAAACAACCAACCTGAAAAATAATTACATGTGTTTAAATAAAATTGTTTTGGCCTACCAGAAGGCCGAGAAATTATACGATGACATGTTTCGCTCGTCAAGAGAGCAACTTCAGATACGAAATTCAAATTCGCAATTCAAAATTGCTCCAATAGATACTTATACTATAAATACCACAATGGCAACCATAATGAGGAAAATGGTCCTTAAACTCGAATCCTCATAGAATCGACAGAATCTTTTTTTTTACGAGGTATTGTGGAAAATCTGCTTTCAGACGCTTGAAGAGGGTCCACACTCTTCAAGTTTGTGAGGCTCTTAACCACTAAAATCCACACACTCTTCTCCCACGACGTGTATATCTGCCCCGGAACCGCTCTCGCATTACTTCAGGGCGGCGTCGTTTATGAAGCATCTTATGCTCCTTCTTCCTTCAGTTCTTCTTTACTATTGGCCATAAGCGTCTAGATCCCGCTTCTCTAGGCGCAAAGAACTCTCCACATACACTGCCACCTGATCCCAGGATTCCTGGTTTTGTAGCATGACATGGACTATGTTGTCTGGCGTCAGCTCTCCCTGCACTGCCTCCAAACATCTGCTTTGTGGCAGCCAATAGTCACATGTAAAAGAAAGTATGGATTGCATCATCAATTTCACTGCAGTATATGCACGCCGGACTACTCGCTCGCTCTAGTCTGTAGACGAATTGGCGAAAGTATCCGTGAACTGTCAAGAACTGCGTCAGGTAATAGTTCACCTCACCGTGATTCCGGTTGACCCAGTCGGCCAATGATGGTATCAGCTTCTTCGTCCATTTTCCCCGAGGCTCATTTTTCCACATCTGTTGCCATCGCCTCATCTTTTAGAGAAGCGCCATCTCCTTTGCCTGTTTCTTTCCCAGCTCTCCTTGGGTACGCCAGATCTCCTGTCTTTATACACTGAAGAAAATGGAAATTGCAACACCATGAAGGCATTGGTCGTTTGTGTTGATTTTCAAGATATGGAACGATGCCATGTAGGTATGTAAACGATGAAAGTTTCAGGCCCATTGGATTGTTCCTACAGGTCTCCCCACGTGATTTGTCGCGGAGGAATCAACTACAGTATACGGACTCTGGTGTAGCGTAGTTGACTTGCAGTCTGTGCAGTGAAGTGTTCCCCGTAAAACATGCCTCGACGACAGAGAAGAGCATGCTATCAACAACTTCGCCGTTTGAGAGGGCTCGGATAATTGGGCTGTGTGAGGCTGGATTATCGCTAAGGACTGTCACTGCACGTGATGGCCGACAGGCATCCACGGTACAATGTGTATAGCAGCAATGGTCGAATGAAGGTACCTACACTCGTAGACCTG
The DNA here is from genome assembly GCA_946902985.2 of Meconema thalassinum. Lineage (NCBI taxonomy): Eukaryota > Metazoa > Arthropoda > Insecta > Orthoptera > Tettigoniidae > Meconema > Meconema thalassinum. The sequence continues at coordinate 226,704,348 of OX336391.1, forward strand.
ACACAGGCCCAGCGTGACTGACAACTGTGAGAGAGGACCACCGCATCATTCGGATGGCCCGGATGGAACCCCATGCAACAGCAGTGCAAATTCGAGCAGCTGTGGCACCCCACGTTACACAACAAACAGTTGGTAATCATCTGCGTGCAGCTGGCTTACGATTCCGTGTCCATGCAGAAGGTGTTCCATTGACCCCACAACAGCGACGTGTAAGGCTGGCCTGGTGTCGAGAACGATCGACGTGGGTCGACGAATGGCATAGGGTCGTCTTTAGTGATGAATGGCGCTTCTGTCTTGCCCGCAGTGATCGCCGGAATCCTGTGCGCCTACGTACCGGGGAGAGGGGCCGCCCAGACCTTATTGTCGAGAGGCACACAGGGCCAACACCAAGCATTATGGTCTGGGGAGCTCTTGGCTTTAATGTGAAATCACAATTAGTGCTTGTTGAGGGCACTATGACTGCTCGACAGTACGTTGATAGGGTACTCAATCCAGTGGTTGTCCCTATGATGGCGAACACTGCTAATGGGATGTTTCAGCTGGACAATGCCCGGGTTCACACTGCACGCATCGCCAGAGAAGCTCTCCACGACATCACAACCTTAGAATGGCCCGCCAGTTCCCCGGACCTCGGTCCTATTGAGCATGTGTGGGACATGATGGGTCGACAACCGGCCAACCGTCTTCAGCCACACACAACTCTGGAACAAGTGACCCATGCAGTGCAGCAAGCATGGGCCACAATTCCTCAGGAAGCAATCCAGGGCCTTATTGACTCCATCCCTCACCGAATTCATCAATGTATTGTAGCTCGTGGTGGGCACATCCTGTATTGATTGTTGTCCAAACTTTTGTTCAGAGGGACCTGAAAGTGTAATCATCGAATCACAACCGAACACTCGTCCTGCATGTTCAATATTGCAGCAATGTAGCACCACTCCTTCTGGGTATTGCAATTTCCATTTTCTTCAGTGTAAGACAAGTAAGTCAATAGGAGCTACTGCTGCCAGTATAAGGATCGCAGGTTCTGACACCGTACGATATGCACACGCAATTCGTAACGCTGCTGTCCACTGTACTGCAGCCATCCTCATCCGATATTTATGAATCCTCAAGGACTCATCCCAAATTTCAGAACCATACAGTAGTATTGATTGGACAGTTGTCATAAGTAGCTGTCGTTTACTGGATTTCGGGCCTTTAATATTACACATCAGTCTACTCAACGCAGTCACGGATTTTGCCGCTTTATCAGTTACCCGCTGAATATGGCCCCAAAATGTGAGTTTGGTATCGATCGTTATACTTGGTGCTCTTGGATGTATTGATGACAATCTGTCCAACCTGCATCGGCACGATGGTACCAATCCTTTTCCTTGTCAGGAGAACAATTTCAGTTTTGTGATCTGCCAGTTCTAGTCCATGATTAGACATCCACATTTACTAACTCCCATGCCAATAGGATTATCTTATGCAACCTGCTTTCTATGCTATTTATAGGTATAAAATAATAATAATAATAATAATAATAATAATAATAATAATAAAATAAGTTATTACCATTTAATAATGTATAATTGAAGTATTTAAAAAATATAAAAAATAAAAGTATTAAAAATATTAACAATTTAAAGATTTAGAAATTTTAAAACTTTAAAGTTAAAAATAAAAATAAAAATTTAAAAAAATGAAAAATTAATGTGTGAAAATGAAAATTAAAAATTAAAATATATTAAATTTAAAGGTTATTCAAAATTGAAGTTACAAAAACAATTTAGTGCACTAAAAATATAAAATTCGAAATTAAAATAATCAAAATTAAAATAAATAAGATCAAATTAAATTGATATGCGTTTTTTGAAAGTTAATTTTTTCCTATAAAGGGTTAAATTGGCACTTGTCTAACGTTTTTATAGCTTATTCGAATGTTCTGGAATATTCTTCTTAATTATATAACATTCCAATACCGGTAGCCTAAATAAAACTCATATAAACGCCACTTTATACAATTCAAAACAAATCTTTGACAATCTTTATGGAGGAACGGCAGGTATCTAGAAGCGTTTAATTTGGTTTAAGAAACCTCAAAATCATTCTGAAGATTGTTCACCCGGCTGTGGAATTCTACATCAGTGTATTGAACTAATCATTGATTTCCGACATTCGCTGTGTGGTCATCAACCTCTTTCAGGCACGATTCCATAACCTGAGGAGCACTGCTCAATTTACTGAGTCTCTTGAGAGAGTTCGATAATCGTGAATCAGCTTATTCAATCATTCAATATGCTGTAAGCCACAGTCTGGACACGAAGGGTAAGTGGAAAGTTCGAAGTTAACCGTCTTAGGATTTGTGTGTCTAAATCAAAGTCAAACATGTCAAACGATGGTGCTGATATTGGTTATTTAATATTTTAGGGGCTTCAACAGGCTTACTCATCAGCCCTTTGTACTTGTTCGGTAATATGAATTTGTGTCGGTGACTATTGTGTTGAATTTAAATGTAATTATTATGGTCAAAGATAGGGGCAGGTGTCTCGGGAATTTAAATAAGGTGCCATCCCGGACTTAAAGGGGGCCGGTACAGTAAACCACCTTCAAATGTTGACATTTTAAGTAATTCTTATCTCAGCTCCTAATATATGTACAGCAATGAACCCTTCTAAATAAAGCATCCCATATATTTACTAGTAAGCACATACCTCAGAATTGATTTTAGCATTATCAAACTCGCTAGTTAATTATTCAACATGGCGGCTGTTAGCGTGTCGGTGCTCAGCGTTATATTCATACTCTGACCATTTATCAATATAATAGTGTTCTGCTTTTTTAAATGTACTGGTAAAATTTACAGCTACAAATCTGACCACTTCCAGAATTATATGTTCAAAATAAGTATTTTTAATTTTGTTACTTAAAATGGCATATTTTGGTCAATATTTGGGATGTAAATAATTTTTTATCCCAATAATTATCCACCTTAGGAACATGAGTTTAGTCAGTTTTGTAGTCTCTTACACTCAGAACATTAGAGAAAAGTATCATTGTAATACAATGTATAATTTAGGAGTTACAAGTAAAACGGTTTTGAAAAATATAGTTTTGAGAAAATGAACCATAAAGCCTATGCAATGTCTAGCATTTAAAATCATAACTCCTAAACTATTGCAGATATTGAAATAATTCTTTCACCAAAATGAACTAGACAAGTGAGGCTGTACATTAAAAATACATTGAAAAATCTAAATTTTGAAGGTGGTTTACTGTACCGGTCCCCTTAAGGAAGTAATCTTTTAGTTTTACGTGACCGTTAATCATGTGATCATGAGCCATGGGACCTCTTTTTGCGTGGAATCCGAACCACAGGACATGGCATTTCACTTAGAAAATCTCACATGCAATGACCCGGAATCGAACCCGGTCCACCTTGGTGAGAGTCCAACAGCTTGACCACTTCGCCACCACGTCCACGCATCCCGGTCTTTGTTTGGAACAATACCGGAGAGGAACCTTATCCAGAATATGCAATAACAGCGTCTGGATATTTGTTGATTGCCATTGTTAAGGGGCACTAGGACTGAGTTTTTAGTAAAAATGACAAAATAACTGCTTTTTGCTTTTCCCTGCGGATCATTTCTGTAAACCAGTCTTCATGCACCGCCATTTTTAAAGATCAGTGACATTTTTAAATCTCCACTGCGTAAGAAGAAGATGGAAGGCAAATCATATGAAAGTTTTCTTATAACTAGAAATCCTAGGATGTCGTATGTTAACTCATACGAAAGGTCTCTATGCTCTTTATCTCTACAACGAAACATTGTAATTTTCAGATTTTTTCCAAAAAAGTGTCATTAGGTGAGCCATACTGGTTAATATAGCATGCGATTTTATAAAAATGCTTTTATCTCCAAACAACATTTTTAGGTAATCAAAATGCTCCATGTGCATGAGATATTCACCAATTTTTCTCAAAAATCACTTCATATTCAGAAATACATGTGTTGTAAGATAACATTGCAATATCTCCAGCCACTTTGTAAATTACAGACAAAGAAACCTATGAAAAATTATCAAAATTCATAAAACATGATGGCACATCGAGAAAAAATAATCTGACAGCATACATGTATCACTTTCCTGAAATGTCTCAATGTTATAATATTTAGAATAGTTTTACGTATATGTAATGAAAAGATCAAGCGTTTTACACTATTCTACTACGCGTGGAACATTTTGATCACACGGTTTATTTTAATAATATAATTAGTGAAAATTCAAGTAAATTTCATCCGATTGTTTTCGAACTTGGTAAGTGACTTCGTGTTACTATTCTAATTATGCAGTTTAAATGTCAACTCATTCAGATAAAAAATGTGGAAGTTGAAAAATTCAGTCCTAGTGTCCCTTCAAGTTAGCTTCTACAGAGATCAAAAAAGTTTTGCATATTGCCATGGAGCACAGAGAGGATGGACTTATTTATTAAGCAGTGTCCACGCCTGCTCTTGAGATCGGGAGCATAGCCAGGCCATTCCATTATGGGAACACAATTCCACTGAACAAAGGCATTGGAAAGGACATGGCATTTCACTTTGAAAATCTCACATGCATTGACTAGGAATCAAACCCTTTCCGACGTGGTGAGAAGCTAACAGATTGACCGCTGCGCCTCCACATCCCATTTTGAATTGAGTACATATCTTTACATATTATAAACCTAAGTCCCCGATTCTTGGATGTAACGGGTAATCTCGAGAACCACTGGATGGATTTAGATGCAGATTTCACCATTTTGTAAAGGATTTCTCAAGGAAGGTTTCTGTTGAGAAACATTAATTTATGACCAAACAAAGCCAAGCAGTAATGATTTCAGTGAATAGAGTCTAAAAAGAACCTGCCATCCGTGCGCCTTTTAGGCTTACACTGGGTGAACCGTTAAAAATATTTATATACTAAGACAGAGTGTAGGACTTATTCAGCATGGAAAGTTCTAAAAAAAACGTCCATGACAGCATATCTCTATGTTTAATACATCGCCCACTATAAGTGTTTTTACGCTTTCATTTGTTCCAAGAATCTCTATTCAGTGGAAATTTAAATTACTGGCTTCGGAGTGAGTTTACAAGCTAGCGAGCGAGCCTATCAACCCCAGCTTCGGCCAGCATCAAACTGTCGAGTCAAGTCTTCAGAGAAGAGTATATGTGTTTGGAGTTTCGCTGTTCACCTCGGCTTTTCTTAATTGCGTTTGGGACCTGCTGTCCGTGCGCCTTTTGCATACTCTGGGTAAGCCGTTAAAGCTACCGGGAGAAGCCTGTTAGTAAGCAATACACGTGATTAATATCATCTAGGGCCTATACAAATACATATACAAATTTCAAATTGGGCATGTCCACTTCCTCGTGCTTCTACGTTCTATCAAACAGCTTCATACTGTTCATACGTTGTTGTAAATTCATTTTAGGGGCTTGGGACATCGCTGTTATTAGCCCCGATGCTAATAATAATAATATTAATAATATCGTGTGGACTCGGGTGCCGGGGGCAAGCTTTGTTAATTGACACCCAGAGGGCAGCTTGCGTGTCGAATTTAATGCTCCTTGGAGCGCTATGAATGTCAAGGAGGTTAGATAGCCTATCTAAGCTCCTTGGTGCTATACCGCTTTCTAGTAGAGAAATGAGGAACTTTGTGTTGGCGAAATATCCCGAGATTAATTTTGCCATTATGAACTCGGCCTACTGAATTCAAATGGGTTCTTTAACATGCCAACAACGTATGACATGAGTATCGTGATTTTTGTCGTCTTTCAAAAAAATCACTTACCATGGCCAGGAGCGAACCTGCAATCTTGGGATTGGTAGTCTGACACTATAACCCCACAGCCACCGTGGCAAGCAGCCCCGATACTGATGATGAGCTAAAGAAATGCAAATTAATGTAAGGATATAATATGAATTGCTATTCAGTCGGTCAACATAAGAGTGCCCAAAGAGATTGGGTAGGAGGTGACAATTACTCTATTATCTGAAAGAAATGTTAGATGCATTATTTATACATTAACACACTTCTCTAACAAATAGTGAGGGTGTACTTGGGTGACATGTTTCGCATGTAAAACGAGGATCATCAGATACAAATACTGTATACAAGACAAAATAGCCTTAGAAAACTTTACCAAACCCACAAAGCCACCCACAAACGGTCGCTGCTCTTCAACAACAACCTGCTTGCCACGGTGGGCGAGTGGTTAACGTGTCGGTCTACTAACCCCCAAGCTTGCAGGTTTCCTCCTGGCCGTGGTAAGTGATTTTTGAAAGGCGGCAAAAATTTACGACACGCATGTGACACGATGTTGGCAAGTCAAAGAACGCATTTGAATTCAGTAGGCCGTGTTCATAATGGCAAAATTAATCTCGGAAGTTTCCGCCAACACATGGTTCCTCATTTCTCTACTAGAAAGTGCTATAGTGTTCAATAAACTTAGATATTTAACCTTCCTGACTCTAATAGTGCTTCAAGGAACAACGAAAATCGACATGCAAGCTATCCTCTGGGTGTCTAATAACAAAGCTTGCACCCGGCACCCGAGGCCATACGATATTAATATTAACAACAACATTAGAAAGTGCGTCTACTACTGCTGATAAATAAGCATTAAAATCTATTTACTTCAATATCGACAAGGTTGCAAGACTGAGAATAATTCCCCTCCACTAACTAGTATGAGAAGGTGTAGCTACTATTAAGCATTAAGCCCCAAACTACAGTAGAACTACTGTGAACAGATTTGGAGATATGACCTACGAGTACTCAACTGAGACGATTGTCTCATTCTGACCGATCTGTTTGGGCACTAGGGTGTTGACCGACTGAAGAGCATTTATGTTGATTGATTTTACGGGCAACACTGAAATATGCCTTCTAACATTTCAACAACACGATAAGGCGAGAAAGGTTGGTATTGATGATAAATGAAAATCCACAGCCTGCTTCCAGTCTCCGACCGGGTCAGGAGTGAAATGAATGAAGCCCCCATCTAGCGGCGAGGGTATGAACTGTGCCGGCTGCCGAGGCCTGACGCACTCCTCTGGGGCAATGATTAAATGAATGACAGATGAAATGAAATGATAGCGGAGTGTTGCTGGAATGAAATTTTGACAGGGAAAACCGGAGTACCCGGAGAAAAACCTGTCTGCCTCCGTTTTGTCCAGCACAGATCTCACATGGAGTGACCGGGATTTGAACCACGGATCCAGTGGTGAGAGGCCGGCGTGCTGCCGCCTAAGCCACGGAGGCTTCAGTATTGATGATAATTATAATTATTTTTCTAGGGGCCAAACATCTACATAGGTTATCGGCCGGTAATGATATGAAATGGTATGAAATGAAAGGATGACGATAAAAACAGCCCACTTCCAGGGATGAAACAAAAATGGTTTATATGAAACTGACAGACAGTGAGCCCCAACAATTATGCCTTATTTGGATAAAAATATTAAAAAGGGGGATGATAAAAAACAATAAAACAAATAAGACATAGTAAGCAATACAATATATGAACGCAATAAAAACATAAATCTAACTACAACTGAATTAAAAGTCGTAAACTAAATTAAAATTTGAAAAAATATCCACTCTCCTTCATGAACCGGATGACGAGGTCTGCTGACGGCCCGTCATAACGTAGAGCAAGGGAGAGGACGTTAGGCAGTTTGAGAGTCCTTCGCAGATCGGTCAAGTCCACACCCTCCAAGAGAATGTGTACCACGGTAAGGTGGGCACCGCAAGTACACACAGGGGGGTCTTCTCTCTTTAACAAGTGGGAGTGCGTAGCAATCCCATGGCTGTTCCGGAGTCAACAGAGAACCCCTCCTTCCTTCCAGATAGCTCGGAAAGAAGATTTCCACATCATCGCTGTCTCCTTGATCGCCTTCAGTTTCTTGGGCAGAGGCGTGGCGCGTTATTAGTGGATCCCGAACGAAGTTGAATAGAAAAGATAGTTTAAAATAATAACAAAATTCTGACTTATACTGCCTTAGATTGATAATAAAAATTAAAGACGTCTATTATCGTTGTTGATGATTTTTAGGGTCTTTGTGACAACGTGTGTATGTATCCCCGTGCACTCGGGTGTGTGTGGTATTTGTCTGATAACCTGTGACACTGTGATGTCTGTACTAGTGTGTGCATTTGCAATTTAGATAGGATTGGGTAGGAAGCCTTCGTGGCCTTAAGTTAGGTACATCCCGACATTTGCCTGGAGTAGAATTGGGAAACCATGGAAAACCACTTCCAGGATGGCTGAGGAAGGAATCGAACCCACCTTTTCTCAATTTTGCCTTACGAAGCAGAGTATACTTCATTTCAACCCTCAGCACGGAATAAATTTCAAGGCAGAGCCTGGAATCGAACGCAGGGCCCCTCGACCTGGAATCCCGAGACCACAGAAGGCTGGGTACAAGTTATATGAGTGCTCCCTGGAGAGCGTCAAGCAGAACAGGACGCTCGCCGCTGTGTTGCAGACCCACCCTAATTAAATGGAATGGGCGCTACCTCCAGCCTACTAAATTACGGTAAATTATTTAAGTTTCCACGTAGAAAGAGAATGTATATTTTAGCAGAGCGCACTCGGATTGCTGGTTTCTACCATCTCGGTGTGACGAGGAGGTGTTCCACATGCGACGGTGGGAAAACATCTAGGCCATCTCCTCAAAATGGTTTGAGTGATCGGCAAAATGAATATGAAACGTCAACTATAACTGATGTTTCATTTGAGGGGCTTTAACATCGTGGTCATTTAGCCCCGTGAAGAATTTGTCTGTTGTTGTCTGTAGTGGAATTAGTAATTCAGGTAATGATTCGGGGAGGAGGCAGCCGTGATCTGAAGTTAGAAATAATCCCAGAATTCGCCTCAAGTAGAAGAGGGAAACCTTGGGAAAGTATTCTAGAATGGTTGAGGTAGGAGTCGAACCAACCTCTTCTCAGTTTGGCCTCACAAGGCTGCGTGTACGCCATTCCAGCTCTCGAACCAGAATTAAAATTATTGGCAGAGACTTGAATCGAACCCTGACCTCCGCAGTGGGAGCAAAGATGCTAGCCACTGCGCAACGAGGCAGGCTCGATCGTAAGCCATAGTACCTTTTTTTAACGGGGAATCCGAGCCACAAGACGTGACATTTCACTTCGAAAATACCATATATATTAACCGGGAATGGAACCAGGTTTGTCTTAGTGGAAATTAAGCGGATTGCGTCAACACGTCCACACCTAAGTACACGAGGAACTTGCCCAAGGTGTCAAAGTCCCTAAGAGAATATATTAACAATAATAATAATATTGTTATTGGTCTTGCGTCCCTTATAACTACTTCGGTTTTTGGAGACGCCGGGGTACCAGAAATTTGCCCAGAAGGGGATCTTTATCGAGCCAGTAAATCTACTGATACGGCTCCCTCGCATTTGCGCACCCGTAAATGCCAGCTGACTGCGCCAAGATTCAAACCTGCAACGTTAGGCGCACCAACTATGTAGTATCATCTGTATATAGCTACCACACCCTCCATCGATGGAATCCGTTTAACATATTCTAACCTTGGCCTACCCCGATGGCTCTTCTATCCAACCCTTCCTTCCATATCTAACAAGGAGAGGACACCATGTGGTTTACTATAAAAGCGTTCAAATTTGGAGGGTTTGCTCTTCATAAAAAAATATGTTGCTCCTGTTCAAGCGTTTTTGCCAATGGGCCTGAGTGTGTTCAAAATTGAACGTTTAAAATCAATCCTCCAACTGTTGCAGTCCTATTCCTGTACACGTTCCCGGCTCGTCTCGGTGGCGTAGTTGCTAGCACGTTGGCGTGGGGAATTGAAGGTTTCGAGTTCGAGTCAGACCATGGTCAGCACTTTTCTTTTTCTTTTACTGATACACCCCTTGTTGTCTTATGTGTTTCCTATAATGTATTTGCTGTGGTGTCTTTGGTATGTACAATATTTTAATATCATTATTCGTCCGTGACGCTTGAACGTGTTGTAAGTTTTAATCGTTATGCAGCGTGGCCGGCGACGCTACGTTCATTCACACTGCGCCGAGTCTAATGCAGAAACGCACGAGTCCTTCCCTCATTTTCCCCTCTGCTCCACCATCAAGCTAAACTTTCTGTATGTAAACAATAACGTAAATATTAATTTATTAATATTGTAAATAAAAAAGCAACAACAAATAATAGAGTACTTGATGTAATCTGCCAACTTAAATATTGTAACACAAACATATAAAATAAAAGAAAAAATGTCAAGATAAAGAAAATAATTTAAAAAGATCAAAATTGGTTCCGAATACGGTAACTTCCATTTCCAACGCTAACATGTTAGCGACTGCGCCACGGAGACGAGCCGGAAACGTGTGAGGAAATAAGACTACAAAAGTTTGAGGGTTGATTTTAAACGTTCAATTTTGAGCAAACTAAGGCCCATTGGCAAAAACGCTGAAACAGGTGTAAAATATTTTTTTTATAAAGAGCAAACCCTCCAAATTTGAACACTTTTCTAGTAAACCACATGGCGACCTCTCGTAAGTTTGCTATTCCTAAGTGCCTTAGTATATACCCTACCAACCAATTTCTTACTTTTATAAGGATTCGTCAGAAACATTTTTTCTCAATCTCAATTGTTAGTTAGTTAATATTGGTTTAAATGGTGGAACAGCAAGTTCATCTGTCCCAATTGTAACTTCCCACCCATCTAATGTTCGCCATTCACCTGCATTATTGCATTCCAAATGCCTCTGTTCTCCTCTTATATATTGTACCAAAAGTCATAGTATTACTTTCTACGTTCCAGATAAAGGTTTGAAAAAAAAAAACCTTCTAATATTCCTGAATCTATATTTCATGCCAATATATTTGTCTTCTGTGGTAATGCTTTCCTTTCCTGGAGTAACCTACTTTATATATTATCTTTGCTTCGTCCATCACTGGTTATTTTGATTTATAAGTAGAAGAAGTCTCCTACTTCCTTTAGCCATTCACCTATTCGAAATCGAATGTGTTTTATAAGAAATTTATAGATAGCTTTGAAACCAACTTTTCATTTTTGCTTTGTTGATAAATGATAGGCTATAATAACTTTTAAGTCGGTCAACTCAATATAATTCCAATTACAAGAACATGAAAAAATAACATGAAAAATATTACATGTGATTAAAATATATAATATATACATTATACACACATAAAAAAAAGGTATTGCATCGCCATGGTGCTTAGAGATATGCACAAACAACGGTTGAGCTCTCTTTATTGCTCATGAAAGCCACACATTGCCTGTTTTGCAATCATACAGCGAGCCTTTCGGAAGTTGTGGTCCAGATTGCAGCGTACACCAGTACCGCTAATACTGAGTTGCACGTCCTCTATGTATGGGTCTATCCATCATGGCATACTATCCACGAGTTCATCAAGTCACTGTAGGTCAAGATCGTCCCACTCCTCAACGGCGATTCGGCTTAGATCTCTCAGATTGGTTAGTGAGTCATCTCGTCCAAAAACAGCTCTTTTCAATGTATCCCTGGCATGTTCGATGGGTTTCATGTCTGAAGAACATGCCGGCCCATCTAGGCAAACGATTGCGTTATCATGATGGAATGCATTCACAAGATGTGCGCGATGCAGGCAAGAATTGTCGCCCATGAAGACGAATGCCTCCCCGAAATTCTACCAATACGGTTGCACTATGGATCGGAGGATGTCATTCATATACGTAGAGCCGTTTCGGCGCCTTCCATGACCACCAGTGGCGTACGTCAGCCAGGCATGATGCCACTCCGAAACATCAGGGAACCACCACCTTGCTGCACTAGCTGAACAGTGTGTCTAAGACGTTCAGCTTGACCAGACTGCCTCCAAACATATCTCCGACGATTGTCTGGTTGAAGGTATATGCGACACTCATTTGTGAAGAGAACGTGATGCCAATTCTGACGGGTCCATTCAGCATGTTGTTGGGCCCATCTGTACCGCGCTGCATGATGTCGGGGTTGCAAAGGTGGACCTCGCCATGGACGTTGGGAGTGAAGGTGCGCATCATCCACTGCCGTCATGGTCCATGGGTGGCCTGAGCGATGCATGTCGTCGACAGTTCCTGTATCTCTGTACCTCTTCCATGTCCGAACAACATCCCTTTGGTTCACTTGGAGACGTCTGGATACCTTCCTCGATGAAAGCCCTTCCTGACACAACGTAAAAATGCGGATACGATTAAACGGCGGCATTGACCTTCTAGGCATGGCAGAACTACAGACAACACGTGAAGTGTACCTCTTTCCTGGTGGAATGACTGGACCTGATCGGCTGTTGTACGCCCTCCGTCTAATAGGCCATGCTCATGCATGGTTGTGTACAGCTTTGGGGAGATTTAGTGACATCTAGGAACAACCAAAGGGACTGTGTTCGTGATACTACTGTATATCGTCAGTGGTCAGGCGATCCTGGAACAGAGGTATGCAACACTTTATTTGATGTATGTATTTATTACCCTGGAATTAGCTTGCCACGGTGGGTGAGTGGTTATCGTGTCCGATTACTAACCTCAAGCTTGCACGTTCGCTCCTGGCCGTGGCGGCAAAAATTACGACACGCATGGCATACGATGTTGGCACGTCAAAGAACCTATTTGAATTCAGTAGGCCGTGTTCATAATGGCAAAATTAATCTAGGGATTTTCAGCCAACACAAAGTATCTCATTTCTTTACTAGAAAGTGCTATAGTGTCAAGGATCTTAGATATCTAACCTCCTTGACTTTCATAGTGCTTCAAGGAAAAACAAAATTTGACATGCAAGCTGTCTGGGTGGCAAATAACAAAGCTTGCACCCGGCATCCGAGGTCATACGATATTATTATTATTATTACCCTGGAATTATATTCTGATGATCGAATTGAAAAGTTGTAATAACATTTTTATTTTACATATTTTATTGATTTCCATCAGGAATGTTTCCTTTATTATTATTATTATTATTATTATTATTATTATTATTATTATTATTATTATTATTATTATTATTATTATTATTATATTAGACTATTATTATTTATTCGTTACGGCCAACTATGGACCATGTTTGGCAGTTTTTACATTATGATTTGTCTTCACTCTCTGTCAATATCTCTTCGTCAACTCTCTCCCACTTAGTATTATTAAGAAACGTAATCAAATTAATGTATGCTGTGTGTGCCACGCAGACGTGGAATACTATTTTATCCCTAGCCCTAGAACACTAACCCTCTTTCAACACACAATTCGTACATGTAACTGCTCTAACTTAGATTTGTTTTATTTTCTACTCTTAAAAGCTAATATTTGGTAAGATTTTGGATATTTTCAGTGTTTATATAGGTACAGTCATAAACTCAACAAGAATAGAAATGCGTTGATATTAAGCCAATTGTTGTGATTGATTAATTAATACACCAGTATAGCAAATTAAATAATCACGTTCTATACGAACATAATATAATACACAACATATTGAAATAAAATCTCTAAGGGGTAGATGACCTCGATGTTCTACCTCTTAAAACAACCATCACCAAATCAACAAAATTCAACTCATAAAACGAATAAAATTAACACACTGAAATAAATAATATGATCGTAAGTGCAAATACAAATTAAAAAAAGTCACATCGGCACGCCGGAAGGCCGAGGTAGATTTCACCGGTCAAACTTGGGGATAGGCGAAAATAGGCAGAATATGCAGTTTTTCGTAGAAGGATCAGACCTCATTTATTGGGAGAAAGTATTTTATAATTGGAGCTTAATTAACTTTGTTTTTCGTCATTTTATGCATATTTTAAACATTTTATTGTATTATGAGGACGGTAACCTTCTTGTCATTTGGGGTCCATTTTTATACTTGTGGTCACACTATCCTTATGCAAGGTTTCGACACTGATGTGTAACTATGTAACGGTCTGTTACTTCTTCACGCAAAATTATATCTCCTGCAGAGATTTTGGTTGGTTCCTCAGTTTAGGGGCTGCGACAACGCGGTCATGTAACCCCGTGTACTTTAGGTGAGTGTAGAATCTGTCTGATAAACGGTGTGAATTGTGATGGCTGTATTAGTCTGTAATTCAGGTAAGGACTGCAGACGGTCAATTTCAAGCAGTAGTTCCTAATGTTGCTACCAGATACTACCGTCAACGACACCTAGCTGTGAACTTGGCTACTAGATGCCACCGCAACCAGCAATTCGCAACGAACGTTGGAACTTCCCCTCCAAAGGAAAGCATACTGAGGAATTTTTAGCGCTCTTAGAAAATCCGACGTCTTCGGCCGGCTTTGAACCCGCGACCTTGGGCATAGAAGTTCAGCATGCTACCAGTTACGTCACCGAAGCCGCTTCACACTTAGTCAGATGGAAATCTGAATCTGATCTCGTGCAAGTGTGTTGTCATGGCAACGTCTGATAGCTCATCCCTCATCAATTTAAGGTGTTGCCATGGTAACCTCTGATAGATCTTGTCATCTAATATATAAAAGTGAAAGTCTGTATGTATGTATGTATGTATGTATGTATGTATGTGGGTTGGTTCCGTAGACAAATCTACACCGTTCCACCAATCTCAACCATATTTTGCATACACATAGTTTAGGACCCAGAAGGAACCGCTGGCTACATGAATTTTTGATAGTCTTTCTCATTCTTCTGATTTCGGCCCTTTTGCACTCAAGCACAGGCTAATCAAATCATAAAATATACTCATGAAGGAATGGCAAGGCAGATAGTTTCCATGGCAACATAGCTCAAGTCGAGACACGGCCGACTAGATGCCAATTGCGCTCTGCACTACCGGTATAGAAAATGAGGATCTTTACTTGAAATCCCGTTAGTTACTCAACTGCTCACACAGCACTGTCAACCGAGTTTAGCATAACAAAGACTTGACACTATCTTCTTTCTACTATATATTTGTCAAATGCCACTCACTCACTCACTCATTCATTTATTCATCACGGAATCTCAGAAACCACCGAACGGATTGGAATGAAATCTGGTATGCAGCTTCCTCAAGGGCCGAAAATGCCCATTAAGAGAGGATTTTTGGATATTCAGGTTCTAAGGGGTGTTAAGGGGGTAGACCTGCATTTCATTGAATAGCAATATCTCCCGATTGGTTTCATTGGGGGATGAAATACTCGGCATATAAACTCATCTTTAAAAACAAGTAGTTCCGTGAAGAACTATAAAGCCTATTTTCATATAACCTACTTATGTTAATTGCCACTATCAACATACACAATTTCAGTTTGATTGCTGTAATAGATTCGTAGATATTGAGAACCGACTAAATATTTCGGATGGTCGCCATGTTGGATTTTATATATGTAGGTCCTAGAGATATGGACTGTTACATGCAGATTATTGTGTACGTGTAGTATTCAAACTTCCATTGCATAATTAGGACACAAGAAGTAACAAGGAGATTTTAAAATTTCGCACAGCCGCCATCATGAGGTTATGGAAACAATTGAAATAAATTAGATGCCAGTGGATTACCATTCATATAAGGATTTAATGTACCATGTTTCACTGCACTCGGATGGTTAAATTGCGAGAAACGTCCATGTGAATATTTATACTTCGCGTCGCCGCCATGTTGGATTTGTGATATCCAGGTTAATTAAAGTCCTATAGGTGAACTTAAGTTCATAGCCCCTATGAACATAAAAAAAATCAGTTTGATTGCTACAATAGATTCGTAGATATTCAGAGCCGTCTAAATATTTCGGATGATCGCCCTGTTGGATTGTTAAATGTAGCCTATAGGCCATAGAGTCATGTACCATTAAAGGAAAATTATTGCGTAGGTTCATTATTCAAACTTTCACTTCGATCGCATGACTACATCACAAGAAATAAAAACTTAATTTTAAAATTCGCACAACCGCCATCTTGAGATTATGTAAACAATTGAACTAAATTAGATACCAGTGCATTACAATATGCATAAATATTTCCTGTACCAGATTTCAGTGCGATTAGAATATTAAATCGCGAGAAAGGTCTATTTAAAATTTTCAAATTCGCTTGGCCGCCATGTTCGTTTTGTAGTTAACCGGTTTTTGAAAGTCTTATAGATGGACTTTCAGTAGTTGCCCTTTACCTCCGTACAAAATTTCAGGGAGATACCGCTAATAGTTCCAGAGATATAGAATGCTGGTGAAATATTTCGCACATCCGCCATCTTGTGGTTATGTAAACAATTGAACGAAGTTAGATGTCGGTGCATTACAATGTATATAAACATATACTGTACCAAGTTTCATTGCGATTGGTAGGTTAAATCGCGAGAAACGTCTATTTAAAAGTCGCAAATTCGCTTGGCCGCCATGTTGGTTTTGTAGTTACCAGGTTTTCAAAGGTCACATATGTGACCTATAGTAGTACCCTTTATCACCATACAAAATGTCAGGGTAATATAGGTAATAGTTTCGGAGATATTGAATGCTGGTGAAATATTTCGCACAGCCGCCATGTTCGATTGGTGAGTCGTAACAAAATTTGAAGGGCACGGTCGGAGTCGCCCAGAACAGTGCTATGAACTTACCGAGTTTCATTAAAATCGCTCCAGCCGTTTAGATTTTATTAGGGGCGGGGGGGGGGGGGTCCCACACGAATCACACACACACACACGCACACACACACGGACAAAAGGTGATCTCATAAGCCTATTTTTTCAAAATTGAAAATAGGCTAATAAGAAGACACGTGTCCGAGGGTTTTTCGATGTGGTGTATATTATGAGGTGAAAGGGGTGAAAAGTGGGGATTGAAAGATTCCTAACGGAGCGTGTATCTCTTAAACGACATAGGCGAGGAGTTTGAAACTCAGCGGAAAAAATCAGCATAAAAAATAAGTAAATATGTGTTTGACCGTTTTTTCATAAATCCAATTTAAGGGGCCCATGGGGAGGGGAGAAATTCTGGGGGAAACTGGAAAGAAAGTGTCCTAACTGATTGACTGACTGACTCACTCATCAAACTCAGGGGGAAAAAACTGCTTTAAAGTAAGTAAATAGCTTATTTTTTCAATCAAATTGAAGGGGTTCATCGGGACTCATTCACTCACTCATCATCGCCCAGCCAAAAATATTGAAGTTGGTAACATGGCATTTCGGGGATATGTTCGTTGTATGCCAAAACCGTACACTAAGGGAGGTTTCTTAGATATTCAGGTTCTAAAGGGTTCTTAAGGGGGTTAAACCTGCATTTCATTGAATAACAATATCTCACGAATGGTTTCATTTGTGGATGTGATACTCGGCATATAAACTAATCATTAAAAATAAGCAGACATGTGTCTAAGGGTTTTTCGATGTGGTGTGAAAAGGGGTGAAAAGTGGGGGTTGAAGGATTCCTAACGGAGCGTGTAGGTCTATCTCTTAAACGACATAGGCGAGAAATTTGAAACTCAGCGAAAAAAAAATCAGCTTAAAAAGTAAGTAAATCGGTGTTCGACTGTTTTTTCATAAATTAATTTAAGGGGCCAATGGGGTTGGGTGAAATTCTGGGGGAAAAGGAGAGAAAGTGTCCTAACTGACTGACTAACTCACTCACTCATCAAACTTAGGGGAAAAAGACAGCTTAAAAATAAGTTAATAGTTGTTCAAGCGTTTTTTCATCAATCCAATTTAAGGGGCCCATGGGGAGGGGTGAAATTCTGGTAAAAATAATTGAAAGAAAATGTCCTGTCTGACTCACTCACTCATCACGCCCAGTGAAAACTATTAAAGTTGGAAACATGAAATTTTGGGAATATGTTCGCTGTATGTCGAAAACGTCAACTAAGGAATGATTTTTGTTTATTCGGGGTTTAAAGAGGTGTTAATGGGCTAAACGTGCATTTCATTGAATAACGATATCTCATGAGTTGTTTCTTTGGGGATGTAATATTCGGTATATAAACTAATCATTAAAAACAAGTAGTTCCGTGAAGAACTATACAGCCTATTTTCATATATCCTGCTCATGTTAATTGCCTCTATCAACATACAAAATTTCAGTTTAATTGCTGTAACAGATTCGTAGATATTGAGAACCGTCTAAATATTTCAGATGGTCGCCAGGTTGGATTTTTATTTTTGTACTATTATATTAAGATTATTGTTTACGTGTGGTATTCAAACTTCAATCGCATGATTAGAACACAAGAAGTAAAAACGAGATTTTAAAATTACGCACAACAGCCATCTTGTGATTATGCAAACAATTGAAATAAATTAGATGCCAGTGGATCAACATTTGTGTAAGCATTTAACGTGCAACGTTTCACGGCACTCGGATAGTTAATTCGCGAGAAACGTCCATTTAAATATTTATACTTCGCGTCGCCGCCATGTTGGACTCGTGCTCACCAGGTTATTGAAAGTCCTATAGGTGAACATATGTTCATAGTCTCTATGAACATAAAAATTTCAGTTTGGTTGCTGTAAAAGATTCATAGATATTGAGAACCGTCTAAATATTTCGGAAGCTTGCCATTTAGGATTGTTATATGTATAGGCCATAGAGTTATGTACCATTCAAGGACACTTATTGCCTAGGTTTATTATTCAAACTTTCACTTCGATCGCATGATTACGACACAAGAAATAAAAACTTAATTTTAAAATTTCGCACAGCCGCCATCTTGAGGTTATGTAAACAATTGAATTAAATTAAATGGCAGTACATTACAATCTGCAAAATCATTTACTGTACCACATTTCACTGCGCTCAGAGAGTTAACTCACGAGAAAAGTCTATTAAAATATTTCAAATTCGCTTGGTCGCCATGTTAGTTTTGTACTTTACAGGTTTATGAATTATACATAGGTAAACTTGTATCAGTACTCTTTATCACCGTACAAAATTTCAGGGTGATATCTGTAATAGTTTCGGAGATATAGAATGTCAGTGAAATATTTCGCACAGCCGCCATTTTGAGGTTATGTAAACAATTGAACTAAATTAGACTTCAGTGCATTGCAATGTGTATAAATATTTGCTTTACCAAGTTTCATTACGTTTGGATAGTTAAATCGCGAGAAAAGTCTATTTAAAAGTCTCAACTTCGCTTGGCCGCCATGTTGGTTTTGTAGTCACCAAATTTTTGAAAGTCTCGTAGGTGAACTTCTAGTAGTACCCTTTATCACCGTACACAATTTCAGGGCGATATCGGTAATAGTTTCGGAGATATTGAATGCTAGTGAAATATTTCGCACAGCCGCCATGTTGGATTGGTGAGACGTAACAAAATTTGAAGGGCACGGTGCAGGTCGCCGGGAATAGTGCTATGAACTTACCGAGTTTCACTGAAATCGCTCCAGCCGTTTAGATTTTATTAGGGGGGGGGGGGACACACACACCTCTCACACTCACACACACACACGCACACAAACACGGACAAAAGGTGATCTCATAAGCCTATTTTTTCAAAATTGAAAATAGGCTAATAATCAGAATATGTCTAAGTGTTTATCGATGTAGTGTATATTATGAGGTGAATGGGGTGAAAATTGGGGGTTGAGGGATTTTTAACGGAGCGTGTATCGCTGAAACGACATAGGCGAGAAGTTTGAAATTCGGCGAGAAAAAAAACAGCTTAAAATACAAGTAAACAGGTGTTCGACCGTTTTTTCATAAATCCAATTTATGGGACCGTTGGAGATGGGTGAAATTCTGGGGGGAAAAACAGGAAAGAAAGTGTCCTAACTGATTGACTCACTTATTCACTCATCAAACTCAGGGGGGAAACAGCTTTAAATAAGTAAATAAGTGTTTGACCGTTTGTTTCATAAATCCAATTTAAGGGGTTCATTGGGAGGGGTGAAATTATCAAAAATAAATGAAAGAATATGTCCTGACTGACTCACTCACTCATCATCGCCCAGCCAAAATTATTGAAGTTAGAAACATGAAATTTTGGGGATATGTTCGTTGTATGTCGAAAACGTCCACTAAGGAGAGAGTTTTGGATATTCAGGTTCTAAAGAAGTGTTAAGGGGGTAAACGTGCATTTCATTGAATAACAATATCTCACGAGTGGTTTCATTTGGGGATGTGATACTTGGCACATATACTAATCATTAAAAATAAGCTGACACATTGAACCCTTCAGAATAGCAGTGTTTTATGCAAGAATCTTGATCAAGGGGTCGCGCTCAGTTCATAGTGTGGTGTTTACGTCCGCCAAACAACGTGCTTTACTGAGGCAAGGCTCATAGGATAAAAACTGTAATTAAGAAAGTAAGGAGACAAGACGTAAGATAATAACATGATTTAAAAACTAATTGTGCATAAAAGAAAATAAACAAACAATAATAAAAATATATCCTCCCTGAATCATTCCCTGACAGGATTATCTAACACTTTGAGGAGTCAAACGGATCTCCCCTTTTATAATAAAATTGTGGATCCTAGTTCCACTACCTTGCATTTGAGTTTTATGTGCGCGTGATGACTAACTACGAGAAAATGAGTACTTGGATGACCGTTCGTTTACAACGGGTTAACAGCCACGGTGCTAACGAACAATCATTACGTAAATCAACGTTTATGGATATGGGCATGACATTAATAAAAACCCTTAAAAACTCTAATGCTGACACACACACTACACATCTATTATTTACAGGAATCTCTCTGAGATCCTCATTAGCGCGAAGACGCACTTAACAACATGAGCTACCAACTGGCCAATTGCTCAATACACACAAGGAAAGACAGCATTGCACGTGACTCACGGGTCACTGAAATGAAAATAAACCTGGAATAAACCAACAACAACAAAAGCCTGACCGGCTAAGATTACTTTATATGAACGAAACTGCATGTTAAGGTAACGCTTCGGAGATTATCGTGATTCGTAGGCAACTCCCATTTATTTCAGCATTTTTTACCATTGATCAGTTCTTATCTGTAATTCAAGTAATTAGAGAGCCAGCGAGCACTCCTCACTAATGACCATGCTTTGCACGTTCAGACAGCCTTGTGAAACATCACCCCCTTTCCTCAAATACTTGTCGTGTCCCAGTCCAGTGTATATAAATAGCCGACCAGCTGTTCCGTTACCTCACGGAATCAACAGCAACAAAAATCTCATCCAACTCAACATATGGTCAGACATAATCACATATCCACAATTGCCCTCGCAAGGATACAATATGGACCGGGTACCAAGCTCACAGAAATCAGTCTCAGCCGAAATTCCCGCTTGTAATACCACAAAAATACACACATACACACATCTGGGACTGACATGACGTTTTTTCACACAGGTCTGCTGAATAGGTGCTCACAAACATTAAACACAATATTTAAAACCTACGATAGAGCTGATTACTCTTCGTCACAAATTACATTGCTCCAATCGGCAATAGTCACACTGAATCTGATCAATAATAAATCTTAAACAATTTTAATTACCCTCCAATCTACTGTATAATTACATTAATTCAGTCCTACTTCTGAAACACAACAGATCTCCGAGAGACGTTTTTAACCGCATTGCGTACCATATGCAAACACGGCCGTTCACATAGCTACGTTAGTTAACACAATACAAAAACAAGAACCTTCCACTAACTACATTCGTGCGAGCTGCTTCCATACAAAAGTGTGTCAGACCAAAACTAAGTATACTACGTTAATCACACAAGCAATGTATTTACAAAAATATGTCCCATAAACCATAAGTTAATTTATCAAATAATAAAGAATATTATTTCGTACTCATCTCTCTTGTAGTCACCCGTCAAAGAACGTCTGCTGCCATTTCCCAACTGAATGGTTCTATCTCATCTCAGCCATCTGGACGGAGTGTTGAGAATTCCAAACTTCCTCTGTAGTCGTCGGTGTCATCTCTGGCGCTGCTTCAAAAATTAGATTATTATACACTTGATATCTGACTACTAAATTCGCTGTTCAGGTACTACTTTCCCTGTCACAGTTCGTTGGCGAATTATCGACGATACTGCTCCTACAATATAGTACTGTGACTATCTATCACTGAATTTAACACTTTGCAATAATTTCTGTGTTCTCATGACACGCAAAGTAATAACTGACTAGTGTCCACGACACACAAAATAATAGTCTTGTGCCTTCGACACACAAAATAATAGTCTACGTCCTCAGACGAACAGAATAGAAGTCCACGTCCGTAGACGCACAGAGTAGAAGTCCACGTCCGTAGACTCACAGAATAGAAGTCCACGTCCGTAGACGCACAGAGTAGAAGTCCACGTCCGTAGACTTACAGAATAGAAGTCTATGTCTTGGCTCTTCATGCCACTTATAAAAGAACTGGCCCTAGGTCTCGATGGGGGGGGGGGGGGGAATTTATGTAAAAATTTCTCGAAATAATTGTGGTACAGGCATGAAATAGATATCACTGAACTCGTAACATTGCACAGGTCAAGAATATGCTCATTAATCCTAGAATCGATCGTAGAGATTTTGTCTAGGCGATTTCCCGCGTGAATGCTAGCCGAGCGTGCCCACGCTAGACCTGCCGCGTTAACTAGGCATTCTTCTCTCATTGGTTCTCACATTTTCTGTAATTTGGCGGTTCATAGCAGATCTTGGTGTCGTAGGAGTGTCCAGCCTGCTCATCAGCCACTCACATTACTGCATCATATTTTTTCTAGGCGCGAATATCACAATGAACATACCAGCAGCATGTCTCACTGCGCGTCGCGTCTATTTGAGGCGGCTCACACCTGTCCTTCTGACACATCGCTATGCTATTTCCTTTCACAGCTAAAGTATTTAGCCTATTGTCAATCTGCTCCAGGTATGTCCCCGCTGTCTCCAACCAATGCTTGAAATTTCCTCATCTCCGTCTGGCTACTTTCATGATGCTGGTGGAAATATTTATTAATTGGAGAAATAAAACATAGAATCATTTATCCAACATAGGATAAAAGGGTTCACAACTCTCCCACTCACAAAATTTCGAACTTAGGAATAAAGTCGACAATTTTTAAAAGACTTCCGTAGGCCAATTGTTTTATTTCAGAATCATCCCTTTTCTATTACTGGTCTAGTCGCTCCTGTCTTGAATGGCATTTACTCGTTTTCATTTCCTGCTCGTATCTCCCCTCTCAGTCTGCTTGCATGACGCTCTGGTGCGTGAGGCAACACTCTGCTCGTCTCGTTAATGTTTTTCAACAACAACAACACTACTTCCTCGTTTACGTGCCGTACTCAACTGCTCCTCGTGCACTTTGTTGATAATAGGACGTCCATATATTCAAACTGCATCATAATTTTGGCGCTCCCATGGCTCACTTCGACGATATTTTTTAGGTTGGCAGCGTTGTAGACTGACATTGTTCCTGTGCTCAATTCTTTCACTCTGTAAGCATTGTTTCCAAGGTTTCTTACGATAGAATAGGGTCCTATGAACTTTTCGCAGAATTTACTGAAGATTTTCTTCTCCGGGTCCGATGTAGCAGGTCGTTTCACCAAAACGAGCTGGTTGATTTCAAGATCCCTGTGAAACCTCTTATTTCTCACTCGCCGTAATCTGCGGTCTGCTTGTTTCCTCATGTAGGCTCTCGTCCTCTCAATTCGCAAGTCAGGTGCTATCATTGGATCTTGTGGACAGTTAATGATGCTTTTCCACGTTCTTACTGGATACTCGTTCTTGTGTAGGACCATAGGGATCTGTCCTGTTGACTCGTGCCTGGTAAAATTCATGCATGTCTCTACATCCTTGATCTTATCGATCCATTTGTGCTGTTCGTTCGGAATGAAGATCCTCAAATATGAAGTTACACACTTAATTGCTCTTTCACTTGGATTTGCTTGAGCATGCCGGATACTGCTTAAAACGTGTTTTATACCCATATCCTCCATACCTTTCTTGAATTCGGCGCTTGTGAAGTAACTGCCATGATCTGATAATATAAACTCTGGTTTTCCAAGGATTGGAACAACTCTATTTCGAATGCGACTGAGTACCTGCTTCGATGTCGTTTTCTGAATAGGGCATAGTACTACAAATTTAGAAAATACATCAATGCACACTAGCAAATGACGGCAACCTCGCCTTCCCTTCGGGATTGGACCGAAACAGTCGAGTGCCAGTAGCTCACATGGTTTCTGAGGTAGCAATGGTCTGGGATACTGCCTCATTAAGTAATTATTGGGCTTTGTCCTCTGACACGGATCACAAGTTGTAATGACGTCACATATAGTTGTTCTCATACGTGGCCATGTAAATGTCTCTCCTATAGTCGCTTCGCACTTATCTACGCCCACATGACCGTAACTTTCGTGCGTATGCCATGTCAATCCTCGTTGTAACGATGCAGGTACTAATATGCGTAACTTGGTGTGGTCATTATCTACCCATTTGTGCAGCAAATTGTTGACATAAACATATCTTCCTTCTTTGGCTTTCGCTTCTCGAAATGCAGGTGTTCCTGTAGGTAGTTGCTTTCTGAAGTATTGAATTAAAAGCATCATCCATGGTTCCGCTTCCTGTTCTCGCTGTATCCACGTAACTCCTTCAAGAATTCCCGGTCCTTCGATGTTAACTCCAAGTGTTGTACCATCGCTGTTTCTTCATTATCAGGCTCTGGGTTCCTGCTGAGTGCATCCGGTATCACGTTCATCTTCCCTGGGCAATGTTCAATCTCAATGCTGAACTGCTGAATATATATAGACCAACGTGTCACACGTTCGCTTGCCATCGACGTCTTAAACAAGAATGTTAGTGCCTTGTGGTCGGTCCTGACAACAATAGGGTAGCCGTAAGTAGTAAGTGTTTGTTAGACTCTAAATATTGCATCATCATGACCAGAAATTGCGTAATCCTGATGACGTCATGGGATGACGTCATGGGTCCTTAGAGCGAGCACGTGGTCCAGGAGCGAGCATGTGCAGTGCACGTGTTAGCGTGGGAAGAGGTTGACCCTTTGGCTTGTTTGTGCGATGGTGATAAAAAGTTAATGGGTGTTGACGTCATGGAGGATGTTTATTAGGATGCTAACTGTCATCTGACACCCATGCGAGTGTGAGCACCAAAACAAAAGGTTATTCGCGGGTAGTGGGGTAGTGTATGTTCTCTTGCAAGTCGCGTGTGTGCTTGAATACGTATGGCTATGTTGGGAAATGTTTGGTGGCGGGCGAGGACTAGGGTTGAGTGAGGGTTCGTTTAAATGCTATTTTTCCCGCTCTATTTGATGGTGAGGTAATTTTTTAAAATGGGTGGAACTTGGAAACGCAATTTGAGGTAAACGTGCTTTTTTGACAATTTGGCGAATTTAATGAGCTTGTAAGGCTAGAACGATGCATATAGGGTGTCGTAGGACTTGTGGTGAACCACCCCTTGCTATGGACGGGAGTATATCCACCCCAAAATAAATCTACCCTTACCCGGAGGTTAAGTAGTGGTTATTTTTGTATGCATGCGCACTTGAGGGCTTTTGTAAGAGAGCGGAATTTTTAAAAGATTCTTTATAGATGAGGCTTTTTAAAAAATTTATTAAAAAAACAAAAAACTAATAGGTCATTCGATTTTTAGTATCTCGCTAACCAATAATGCGATGTAAACATATGGGGTGTCATAGGACTCGTAGTGAATTCTCCTTTTGTATGAATGAGGTATGTCAACCCCCAAAATAAAAACTACCCTTACCTGGGGTGAAAGAGCAATTTTTGTATGTATGCACACCGGTGGCTTTTGTCAAAAGGGTCTAACTACACATTTGTTAATATTTTCTGAACCCAGGATGGGATTTTCCCATAGGCAGTATCCTAGCACTTGGGGTGACACCTCGTTTTTGAAAGTATCATTCATTTATTTTCTTGTCAAAAGGGCCTAACTACACTTTTGTTAATATCTCGTGAACCAATCATGCTAGGGACTTGTATGAGGGGTCCTAGCACTTGGGGCGACGTCCCCCTTTATGGGGTGAAACTACCCCCCCAAAATTGAAAACTCAATATCTTGGAAACTATGAACCCTAAAATTAGGCGTTATAGCTTTAAAAATAGGTGATGACATAGGCTTTTACCTGGATTGGTCATTTCACCCCTAAAACAGTAAATAGTCATGTTATGGGGAAAAAACGTGTTAAACACCTAAAAATGATAAATGAAACTAAGATCTTTTGTTTTTGATGAAAAATAGCAGGGGGGGTGAAATCTACCCCCAAATTGAAAAATCGATACCTTGGAAACTAAGAACCGTAAAATTATGTGTAATAGCTTAAAAAATTCGTTGTGACATAGGCTTTTACCCGGATAGATGATGTCACCCCTAAAACAGTAAATAGTGATTTTACAGTGGGGAAAAAGGTTTTAAACGGGTAAAAATGATAATTGAACCTAAGATCTTTTGTTTTTGATGAAAAATAGCAGGGGGGTGAAAACTACCCCCAAATTGAAAAATCGATACCTTGGAAACTAAGAACCGTAAAATTATGTGTAATAGCTTAAAAAATTCGTTGTGACATAGGCTTTTACCCGGATAGATGATGTCACCCCTAAAACAGTAAATAGTGATTTTACAGTGGGGAAAAAGGTTTTAAACGGGTAAAAATGATAATTGAACCTAAGATCTTTTGTTTTTGATGAAAAATAGCAGGGGGGTGAAAACTACCCCCAAATTGAAAAATCGATACCTTGGAAACTAAGAACCGTAAAATTATGTGTAATAGCTTAAAAAATTCGTTGTGACATAGGCTTTTACCCGGATAGATGATGTCACCCCTAAAACAGTAAATAGTGATTTTACAGTGGGGAAAAAGGTTTTAAACGGGTAAAAATGATAATTGAACCTAAGATCTTTTGTTTTTGATGAAAAATAGCAGGGGGGTGAAAACTACCCCAAAATTGAAAAATCGATACCTTGGAAACTAAGAACCGTAAAATTATGTGTAATAGCTTAAAAAATTCGTTGTGACATAGGCTTTTACCCGGATAGATGATGTCACCCCTAAAACAGTAAATAGTGATTTTACAGTGGGGAAAAAGGTTTTAAACGGGTAAAAATGATAATTGAACCTAAGATCTTTTGTTTTTGATGAAAAATAGCAGGGGGGTGAAAACTACCCCAAAATTGAAAAATCGATACCTTGGAAACTAAGAACCGTAAAATTATGTGTAATAGCTTAAAAAATTCGTTGTGACATAGGCTTTTACCCGGATAGATGATGTCACCCCTAAAACAGTAAATAGTGATTTTACAGTGGGGAAAAAGGTTTTAAACGGGTAAAAATGATAATTGAACCTAAGATCTTTTGTTTTTGATGAAAAATAGCAGGGGGGTGAAAACTACCCCAAAATTGAAAAATCGATACCTTGGAAACTAAGAACCGTAAAATTATGTGTAATAGCTTAAAAAATTCGTTGTGACATAGGCTTTTACCCGGATAGATGATGTCACCCCTAAAACAGTAAATAGTGATTTTACAGTGGGGAAAAAGGTCTTAAACGGGTAAAAATGATAATTGAACCTAAGATCTTTTGTTTTTGATGAAAAATAGCAGGGGGGTGAAAACTACCCCGTATATGAAAGGAGTGTAGACTTATTGATGTTGCAGATTGGAAACAGTGAAAGTTATCACTTTTGTTTAATTAGAAATCTTGCTCGCCTTGTGCGTTCAAGCATCACTAGCACTCAGAGAAGGATTTATATATGTAGACGTTGTTTGTCATATTATCTTCTTGAGGATGAGTTAAATGTTCACTTTGCAGACTGTAAACAGTTTCCTGTTGCAAAAAGCATAATGCCGACTGATGAACAAAGATTTGTTAATTTTACAGAATTCCGAGTTAAAGATACAGTTCCATTTATAATATATGCAGACACTGAATGCGTTTTGTCTCCAATTTCCTCCTGTTTTCCAAATAGTGACATTCATAACTCTACTTTAACACATAAACATATTCCTTACAGCATTTCTTTATACCTTCATTGTAATTTCGATAGTGAATTGTGCAGTTTCAAGCTCTTTAGGGGAAATAATTGCATTGAATTGTTTGTAAAGGAACTTTATAGTATTGTGGATAAACTTCAAACATATTACTTATCGGTTAAGCCAATGTTAAAGATGACCGAAAATGAAGAAAGATTATTTTTGTCAAGTAAAATGTGTCACATTTGCGAGAAACCGATTGCAGTTAATGAACTCAAAGTACGCGATCATTGTCACTTAACTGGAAAATATAGAGGAAGCGCACACAATAGTTGTAATTTAAATTACAA
Organism: Meconema thalassinum; assembly: GCA_946902985.2. Lineage (NCBI taxonomy): Eukaryota > Metazoa > Arthropoda > Insecta > Orthoptera > Tettigoniidae > Meconema > Meconema thalassinum. The sequence continues at coordinate 226,732,605 of OX336391.1, forward strand.
AGTAACAAAGGTTTTGCCTATAGCATTTCATAATCTAACCGCCTATGATGGACATTTTATAATTAAAGAAATTTGCGAGAAACGTGATGGAGAGGTGTTACATAATCCTGGTCATATAAAATTGTTAGCGATGAATATGGAACGTTACAAAGGGTTTACAAAGTATGTACGGGCTAAGAATGGATTCATTCAGTTAAGATTTTTCGATACATATAATTTCTTGTCCTGTTCACTAGATCAATGTTCATCTTCGTTAAGCGAAGATTCAAAGCAAATAACACAACGTTATTTTAATGATGATGCACAGTTTCGACTTACTGCGAGAAAAGGTGTGTTTCCCTATGAATACGTCACGAGTATGGATGTTCTTAACGAAACTAAATTACCTGAAATATCCAAGTTTTATAGCAGCCTTAATGATCAAACAATATCGAATGAAGAGTATGAGTTTGCTCAATCGGTGTGGGAAACGTTTTCCTGTCAAACATTAGGAGAATACGCAGATTTGTATTTAAAAGTTGACACACTTCTTTTGGCGGATGTCTTTGAAAATTTTAGATCGAATGGCATGGAAACTTATGGCATTGATGCAGCTCATTTTTACACTGCTCCATCTATGTCTTGGTGTGCTATGAAAAAGATAACCAACGTTCAACTTGAATTGCTTCAAGATATTGATATGTTACACTTTTTTGAACGATCTATTCGAGGAGGAAATGTTCAGTGTATAACACGACATGCGATTGCTAATAATAAGTATATGAAAACTTATGATGAGAAAAAGCAAGAGTCCTACATAATGTACTTTGACGTTAATAATTTGTATGGATATGCGATGATGGAATATCTTCCAACGGGTGGCTTTAAATGGATTGCAAATGTTGAAGGCTTTGATGTTTTAACTATTGATGATACTTCAGAAATTGGATATATTTTGGAAGTAGATTTGACTTATCCTCAAGAGTTACATGACAAACATTCAGATTACCCTCTATGTCCAGAAAAGTTGACAAAGCTAATGGCTACCCTAGATAATAAAGAACGTTATGTTTTGCATTATAGATTGTTAAAGCAATGTATTCAACTAGGAATGAAATTAGATCGTATTCACAGAATAATTGAATTCAATCAGAGCCAATGGCTAAAACCATATATTGATGTGAACACAGAGAAACGAAAACAAGCCAAAAATGATTTTGAAAAGAATTTTTATAAATTTATGAATAATGCAATTTTTGGTCGTTCACTGATGAATGTGAGGAAGTTAAGGGACATCAAATGGGTCACCAAATGGCATGGAGCTCGTGGTGGTAGGTCTTTAATAGCTAAGGCTAATTTTAAACATAGAATTATATTCGATGAACAATGTATGGTCATCGAGATGAGTAGACTAAAGATTTTTCACAATCAACCAGTATATGTTGGTGCATCTATATTAGATTTGTCTAAATGTAAAATGAATGACTTTCATTACAATGTTATTTTAGCAAATCCTGAATCAAATGTGAGGTTGTTATACACAGACACCGATAGTTTTATGTATATATTCTATTATGATATTTATGAGTTCATGAAACAACATTCAAATTTGTTTGATACTGGAAACTATGAAACAAACAATCCTTTTGGCATTGTGAGACAAAATAAAGGTGAAATTGGTTTAATGAAAGATGAAAATGCTGGAAGGATTGTTGAAGAATTTGTGGGGTTACGACCCAAAATGTATGCAATAAAATTGTGTGATGAAATGAATAGCTTGTGTAAGGCTAAAGGCATTAAGAAGAGTGTGAGTAAAAGTAAGAATATTGATGAGTATCGAAAGTGTCTTTATAACAGAGAAAAAGTCAACAAAGTTCAAGTTTGTATAATTTCAAAATCTCATTCTGTATTTACTGTTCGGCAAAATAAGTTGGCAATTTCATCAAACGAAGATAAAAGACACATAACTGAAAACGGAATTGATACTTTACCGTTTGGTCATTTTTCTCTGAAAAATGATTAGAAACAAATTGAGATTAAAGCAGTTCATCTCACTTACTTTATTTCTTTCACACACACACTTTTATGCTGGTAATAATACTAATTTTTGTGTGTTCCTTTGCTTATGAAATCCTAGACTAGGAGTTCCACATTCGACATGATAGCGGAGTTTCATCTCCCATAAACTCGTCTCTGAGGTGGGTGCCAGAAAAGGCATCCAGCTGTAAAAACCACACCCTCACATAGACTTTCATAACTTCTTACGTTGAGGTTCATAACACTACGTTGATTGATTTATCGGTTTCCTTTTCACAATTCCTGTCTATACATTCCTCTTGAAGGTTGCAAGATGCTTGCAAGGTTCCTAAAATGCAATTAAATTTAATAAATACCTTAAGATGGTTTGATTTGTTTAATGATATGGTGTTAATAGTATTTTTAGGTTTTGACTGGCTTTGCATTAAGAATTGACTAACCAAACATGAGTTACCTATCAGGGAAACATTTTGGCCACTATGTTGGCTATTGACCAGTGAGTTTAGCTGTTTATCATTTTTTTAAATCATAAACAACAGAGGGTTAAACGTATAGATAAACCGTGTGACCATGTTTGTTAAACAAGACATTATACCAGAGACAATTAGAATACTTATGTAGAGTTTACCAAAAATAATGTTGTGTAACAGTAAATGCTAGTCAACAGTTATACACTTCTAAAAAAAATCATCATACAATACCTGAGAGCTCTTCTAAAATTATTGATGTGTAACATGATTCCACTAACTTGCTATGTATTTTTTGGCTTGGGGGTGATTTTCAAGAAATGCAAATGGAACTGAAATGCAATACAAACAATGAGCGTGCCTGGTGGCTGAGATTGATACCACGACGTACTGTCGGTTATGTAGCTATGTGGAATGTATATCAAATATGGTTTACTTCAAGGTCTGGAGATCCCTACAATTCCTACAATAAATGATCTTGAAATGGTCATCCTATGGTGTGAAAATATTTATTAGGTATATATATATTTACTGAAAACAATTATGATTTATTAAATGTTTATATGTTTACAGTATTGTTATTTAATGTAAGCACTTGAGGCACTACCGACCAATGGGAAGCAAAAAGTGGGAGCATATATGGGATAAAATGTGGGAGCAAAGCAAATATAAAAAGTGGGAGCAAATATGCTAACTTGAATTGTGTATATACTTTACTTTCAACTATCTTGAATTGTGTATATACTTTTGCCGGCATATTTGTTGACATATTTGTTAGCATATTTGCTCCCACTTTTTATATTTGCTTTGCTCCCACATTTCATCCCATATATGCTCCCACTTTTTGCTTCCCATTGGTCGGTAGTGCCTCAAGTGCTTACATTAAATAACAATACTGTAAACATATAAACATTTAATAAATCATAATTGTTTTCAGTAAATATATATATACCTAATAAATATTTTCACACCATAGGATGACCATTTCAAGATCATTTATTGTAGGAATTGTAGGGATCTCCAGACCTTGAAGTAAACCATATTTGATATACATTCCACATAGCTACATAACCGACAGTACGTCGTGGTATCAATCTCAGCCACCAGGCACGCTCATTGTTTGTATTGCATTTCAGTTCCATTTGCATTTCTTGAAAATCACCCCCAAGCCAAAAAATACATAGCAAGTTAGTGGAATCATGTTACACATCAATAATTTTAGAAGAGCTCTCAGGTATTGTATGATGATTTTTTTTAGAAGTGTATAACTGTTGACTAGCATTTACTGTTACACAACATTATTTTTGGTAAACTCTACATAAGTATTCTAATTGTCTCTGGTATAATGTCTTGTTTAACAAACATGGTCACACGGTTTATCTATACGTTTAACCCTCTGTTGTTTATGATTTAAAAAAATGATAAACAGCTAAACTCACTGGTCAATAGCCAACATAGTGGCCAAAATGTTTCCCTGATAGGTAACTCATGTTTGGTTAGTCAATTCTTAATGCAAAGCCAGTCAAAACCTAAAAATACTATTAACACCATATCATTAAACAAATCAAACCATCTTAAGGTATTTATTAAATTTAATTGCATTTTAGGAACCTTGCAAGCATCTTGCAACCTTCAAGAGGAATGTATAGACAGGAATTGTGAAAAGGAAACCGATAAATCAATCAACGTAGTGTTATGAACCTCAACGTAAGAAGTTATGAAAGTCTATGTGAGGGTGTGGTTTTTACAGCTGGATGCCTTTTCTGGCACCCACCTCAGAGACGAGTTTATGGGAGATGAAACTCCGCTATCATGTCGAATGTGGAACTCCTAGTCTAGGATTTCATAAGCAAAGGAACACACAAAAATTAGTATTATTACCAGCATAAAAGTGTGTGTGTGAAAGAAATAAAGTAAGTGAGATGAACTGCTTTAATCTCAATTTGTTTCTAATCATTTTTCAGAGAAAAATGACCAAACGGTAAAGTATCAATTCCGTTTTCAGTTATGTGTCTTTTATCTTCGTTTGATGAAATTGCCAACTTATTTTGCCGAACAGTAAATACAGAATGAGATTTTGAAATTATACAAACTTGAACTTTGTTGACTTTTTCTCTGTTATAAAGACACTTTCGATACTCATCAATATTCTTACTTTTACTCACACTCTTCTTAATGCCTTTAGCCTTACACAAGCTATTCATTTCATCACACAATTTTATTGCATACATTTTGGGTCGTAACCCCACAAATTCTTCAACAATCCTTCCAGCATTTTCATCTTTCATTAAACCAATTTCACCTTTATTTTGTCTCACAATGCCAAAAGGATTGTTTGTTTCATAGTTTCCAGTATCAAACAAATTTGAATGTTGTTTCATGAACTCATAAATATCATAATAGAATATATACATAAAACTATCGGTGTCTGTGTATAACAACCTCACATTTGATTCAGGATTTGCTAAAATAACATTGTAATGAAAGTCATTCATTTTACATTTAGACAAATCTAATATAGATGCACCAACATATACTGGTTGATTGTGAAAAATCTTTAGTCTACTCATCTCGATGACCATACATTGTTCATCGAATATAATTCTATGTTTAAAATTAGCCTTAGCTATTAAAGACCTACCACCACGAGCTCCATGCCATTTGGTGACCCATTTGATGTCCCTTAACTTCCTCACATTCATCAGTGAACGACCAAAAATTGCATTATTCATCAATTTATAAAAATTCTTTTCAAAATCATTTTTGGCTTGTTTTCGTTTCTCTGTGTTCACATCAATATATGGTTTTAGCCATTGGCTCTGATTGAATTCAATTATTCTGTGAATACGATCTAATTTCATTCCTAGTTGAATACATTGCTTTAACAATCTATAATGCAAAACATAACGTTCTTTATTATCTAGGGTAGCCATTAGCTTTGTCAACTTTTCTGGACATAGAGGGTAATCTGAATGTTTGTCATGTAACTCTTGAGGATAAGTCAAATCTACTTCCAAAATATATCCAATTTCTGAAGTATCATCAATAGTTAAAACATCAAAGCCTTCAACATTTGCAATCCATTTAAAGCCACCCGTTGGAAGATATTCCATCATCGCATATCCATACAAATTATTAACGTCAAAGTACATTATGTAGGACTCTTGCTTTTTCTCATCATAAGTTTTCATATACTTATTATTAGCAATCGCATGTCGTGTTATACACTGAACATTTCCTCCTCGAATAGATCGTTCAAAAAAGTGTAACATATCAATATCTTGAAGCAATTCAAGTTGAACGTTGGTTATCTTTTTCATAGCACACCAAGACATAGATGGAGCAGTGTAAAAATGAGCTGCATCAATGCCATAAGTTTCCATGCCATTCGATCTAAAATTTTCAAAGACATCCGCCAAAAGAAGTGTGTCAACTTTTAAATACAAATCTGCGTATTCTCCTAATGTTTGACAGGAAAACGTTTCCCACACCGATTGAGCAAACTCATACTCTTCATTCGATATTGTTTGATCATTAAGGCTGCTATAAAACTTGGATATTTCAGGTAATTTAGTTTCGTTAAGAACATCCATACTCGTGACGTATTCATAGGGAAACACACCTTTTCTCGCAGTAAGTCGAAACTGTGCATCATCATTAAAATAACGTTGTGTTATTTGCTTTGAATCTTCGCTTAACGAAGATGAACATTGATCTAGTGAACAGGACAAGAAATTATATGTATCGAAAAATCTTAACTGAATGAATCCATTCTTAGCCCGTACATACTTTGTAAACCCTTTGTAACGTTCCATATTCATCGCTAACAATTTTATATGACCAGGATTATGTAACACCTCTCCATCACGTTTCTCGCAAATTTCTTTAATTATAAAATGTCCATCATAGGCGGTTAGATTATGAAATGCTATAGGCAAAACCTTTGTTACTTTGTAATTTAAATTACAACTATTGTGTGCGCTTCCTCTATATTTTCCAGTTAAGTGACAATGATCGCGTACTTTGAGTTCATTAACTGCAATCGGTTTCTCGCAAATGTGACACATTTTACTTGACAAAAATAATCTTTCTTCATTTTCGGTCATCTTTAACATTGGCTTAACCGATAAGTAATATGTTTGAAGTTTATCCACAATACTATAAAGTTCCTTTACAAACAATTCAATGCAATTATTTCCCCTAAAGAGCTTGAAACTGCACAATTCACTATCGAAATTACAATGAAGGTATAAAGAAATGCTGTAAGGAATATGTTTATGTGTTAAAGTAGAGTTATGAATGTCACTATTTGGAAAACAGGAGGAAATTGGAGACAAAACGCATTCAGTGTCTGCATATATTATAAATGGAACTGTATCTTTAACTCGGAATTCTGTAAAATTAACAAATCTTTGTTCATCAGTCGGCATTATGCTTTTTGCAACAGGAAACTGTTTACAGTCTGCAAAGTGAACATTTAACTCATCCTCAAGAAGATAATATGACAAACAACGTCTACATATATAAATCCTTCTCTGAGTGCTAGTGATGCTTGAATGCACAAGGCGAGCAAGATTTCTAATTAAACAAAAGTGATAACTTTCACTGTTTCCAATCTGCAACATCAATAAGTCTACACTCCTTTCATATACGGGGTAGTTTTCACCCCCCTGCTATTTTTCATCAAAAACAAAAGATCTTAGGTTCAATTATCATTTTTACCCGTTTAAGACCTTTTTCCCCACTGTAAAATCACTATTTACTGTTTTAGGGGTGACATCATCTATCCGGGTAAAAGCCTATGTCACAACGAATTTTTTAAGCTATTACACATAATTTTACGGTTCTTAGTTTCCAAGGTATCGATTTTTCAATTTTGGGGTAGTTTTCACCCCCCTGCTATTTTTCATCAAAAACAAAAGATCTTAGGTTCAATTATCATTTTTACCCGTTTAAAACCTTTTTCCCCACTGTAAAATCACTATTTACTGTTTTAGGGGTGACATCATCTATCCGGGTAAAAGCCTATGTCACAACGAATTTTTTAAGCTATTACACATAATTTTACGGTTCTTAGTTTCCAAGGTATCGATTTTTCAATTTTGGGGTAGTTTTCACCCCCCTGCTATTTTTCATCAAAAACAAAAGATCTTAGGTTCAATTATCATTTTTACCCGTTTAAAACCTTTTTCCCCACTGTAAAATCACTATTTACTGTTTTAGGGGTGACATCATCTATCCGGGTAAAAGCCTATGTCACAACGAATTTTTTAAGCTATTACACATAATTTTACGGTTCTTAGTTTCCAAGGTATCGATTTTTCAATTTTGGGGTAGTTTTCACCCCCCTGCTATTTTTCATCAAAAACAAAAGATCTTAGGTTCAATTATCATTTTTACCCGTTTAAAACCTTTTTCCCCACTGTAAAATCACTATTTACTGTTTTAGGGGTGACATCATCTATCCGGGTAAAAGCCTATGTCACAACGAATTTTTTAAGCTATTACACATAATTTTACGGTTCTTAGTTTCCAAGGTATCGATTTTTCAATTTGGGGGTAGTTTTCACCCCCCTGCTATTTTTCATCAAAAACAAAAGATCTTAGGTTCAATTATCATTTTTACCCGTTTAAAACCTTTTTCCCCACTGTAAAATCACTATTTACTGTTTTAGGGGTGACATCATCTATCCGGGTAAAAGCCTATGTCACAACGAATTTTTTAAGCTATTACACATAATTTTACGGTTCTTAGTTTCCAAGGTATCGATTTTTCAATTTGGGGGTAGTTTTCACCCCCTGCTATTTTTCATCAAAAACAAAAGATCTTAGGTTCAATTATCTTTTTTACCCGTTTAAGACCTTTTTCCCCACTGTAAAATCACTATTTACTGTTTTAGGGGTGACATCATCTATCCGGGTAAAAGCCTATGTCACAACGAATTTTTTAAGCTATTACACATAATTTTACGGTTCTTAGTTTCCAAGGTATCGATTTTTCAATTTGGGGGTAGTTTTCACCCCCCCTGCTATTTTTCATCAAAAACAAAAGATCTTAGTTTCATTTATCATTTTTAGGTGTTTAACACGTTTTTTCCCCATAACATGACTATTTACTGTTTTAGGGGTGAAATGACCAATCCAGGTAAAAGCCTATGTCATCACCTATTTTTAAAGCTATAACGCCTAATTTTAGGGTTCATAGTTTCCAAGATATTGAGTTTTCAATTTTGGGGGGGTAGTTTCACCCCATAAAGGGGGACGTCGCCCCAAGTGCTAGGACCCCTCATACAAGTCCCTAGCATGATTGGTTCACGAGATATTAACAAAAGTGTAGTTAGGCCCTTTTGACAAGAAAATAAATGAATGATACTTTCAAAAACGAGGTGTCACCCCAAGTGCTAGGATACTGCCTATGGGAAAATCCCATCCTGGGTTCAGAAAATATTAACAAATGTGTAGTTAGACCCTTTTGACAAAAGCCACCGGTGTGCATACATACAAAAATTGCTCTTTCACCCCAGGTAAGGGTAGTTTTTATTTTGGGGGTTGACATACCTCATTCATACAAAAGGAGAATTCACTACGAGTCCTATGACACCCCATATGTTTACATCGCATTATTGGTTAGCGAGATACTAAAAATCGAATGACCTATTAGTTTTTTGTTTTTTTAATAAATTTTTTAAAAAGCCTCATCTATAAAGAATCTTTTAAAAATTCCGCTCTCTTACAAAAGCCCTCAAGTGCGCATGCATACAAAAATAACCACTACTTAACCTCCGGGTAAGGGTAGATTTATTTTGGGGTGGATATACTCCCGTCCATAGCAAGGGGTGGTTCACCACAAGTCCTACGACACCCTATATGCATCGTTCTAGCCTTACAAGCTCATTAAATTCGCCAAATTGTCAAAAAAGCACGTTTACCTCAAATTGCGTTTCCAAATTCCACCCATTTTAAAAAATTACCTCACCATCAAATAGAGCGGGAAAAATAGCATTTAAACGAACCCTCACTCAACCCTAGTCCTCGCCCGCCACCAAACATTTCCCAACATAGCCATACGTATTCAAGCACACACGCGACTTGCAAGAGAACATACACTACCCCACTACCCGCGAATAACCTTTTGTTTTGGTGCTCACACTCGCATGGGTGTCAGATGACAGTTAGCATCCTAATAAACATCCTCCATGACGTCAACACCCATTAACTTTTTATCACCATCGCACAAACAAGCCAAAGGGTCAACCTCTTCCCACGCTAACACGTGCACTGCACATGCTCGCTCCTGGACCACGTGCTCGCTCTAAGGACCCATGACGTCATCCCATGACGTCATCAGGATTACGCAATTTCTGGTCATGATGATGCAATATTTAGAGTCTAACAAACACTTACTACTGCCGTAAATTATTCGTTTCCATTGTTGTAACGCATGAAGTATGGCCAACAGTTCTAGCTCCGTTACCGTATAATTGCGCTCGTGCTTACGCAATTTTCGGCTGACAAATGCCAAATATGTTTTATGCTGCAGGTTAGCTGGATCCTCTTGGTAAAGCATAGCACCTATACCAATTAGTGAAGCATCCGCTTGGATTATAAATTTGTGCTTGAAATCTGGATATCCTAATTTAATGCAATTTTCCAATAGCTGCTTTGTTGCTTGGAATGCCTTCTCACACTCCGCATTCCATAACCATTTATTATTTTTCTTTAGCATTTCCTGCATTGGAGCTACAGTCTCCGTATAACCTGGACAGTTTTCCTTAAAGAATCCCGTTACGCCTAAGAAAGCCCGAATGTGCTTGACTCTCGTTGGTGTAGGGAAATTCTTTATCGCTTCGATCCTAGCGGGATTTGGCTTCACTCCCTCCTTGTCAATGACGTGACCCAAATATAAGATCTCGCTCTTGAAAAAATGCGATTTCTTCAGATTTACTTTGAAATTAGATGCATTCAGGTTGCCTAATACTTTATATAAATTTTCCATGTGAGTTTCAATGTTGTCGGATGCCAGCAAAATGTCATCAATGTAGCGTACCGTCATCTCCTTAACTTCCTCGGTTAAATTCCGGTCCAGGGCTCGGATTAAAGCACAGCCCGCTGTTTTGACTCCAAAGGGCATTCGAACGAAGCAAAACGTCTGGTTATCGAATAAGAAGCCAGTTAGAAGCTGTGACTTCTCATCCAATTCAATATGGTGGAACGAACTCGTCAGATCGACTGATGAATAAATGCTCTTGTTTTTAAAGCCTTTTAGTACGTCTCTGATGATTGGCGCTCTGTCATACTCAGGAAAAATGAGTCTTGTGTTGAGATTTCTGGCATCTAAGCAAAGTCTAATAGATCCATTTGGTTTTGTGACTGCCAAAATCGCATTTAGATAAGGTGTCGGTGTCTTTCTTATCACTCCAGCTTGTAACATCTCATCTATAATGATCTTAACTTGACCACGATATTTTTCAGGAATTGGGTATAATCTGCTTTTGAAAGGTGACCAGTCCTCGACTTGCATAGAATATTTGAAATTTAATATTTTCCCAGGTACTGTATCAAATACTGTTTTGTGCTTCCTTAATATCTCTTCCAACTGTTTTCTGTGTTCACCCCCAAGTTGAATGTCATTTAGCCGCTCCTGTAGTAACTCTTCAAATTGTGCATCACTGTTATCTCCTTCTGTTAATAAAGACCATATCTCCTGGGATTCACTCTCCTCATCTAGTTCCACAACAGCTCCTTCTATGATGTTGTCTTCTGCCTTTCGTACCTCCTCTTCCGTCTCTTCTGATATCGCTTCCAATGCCCAAGAATTTACATCTCTTCCGGTAGTGATTTCATCCATATGCAATCCCACATTTTTCAGCTGATCATACTCTCTAAAACTGACAGTATTCTTGTGCAAATCTATCACTGCTTGATAGTCACAAATGAAATTTGCACCAAGAATTATATTGAAATTCATCTTTACCATGATAATGAATGTTTGCCCAAAAGTGTGTTCCAATATGTTCAGCTCTAAGTATGCCTGACGTTTACAAGTGACGGTGCGTTCAGGAATAACACCCCTCACTTTGAGCTGTGGTACCGGAATTACAGGAATATTCTGACTCCGTCCCAACTCTCGAACCAAGGCCTCCGATACCAGACTGATCTGTGACCCCGTATCCAATAAACATCTTATATTAATTCCACCAATCCTCGCGTAAATAATGGGTAACTGCCTAATTTCATCGTTCCGTGGTTTCACCGTCTCCTCCAGGCAGTCTTCTGGCAAAGCAATCCATTCTTGTATGTTCGCTACTATCCATCCATCTTCAACTTCCGACTGTTGTGTTTGTAGCCTGTCTCCTTTATCCAAATTTAACATTTTTTTAGCTCCATTGCGACTCCCATCATCCTTCTGTCGCTCATGTCCTTGATATCCCTGTTGTCTCAGTAGACTTCCAGCTTCCTCAGTATGTGTATCAGGATTCTTCATGTTCCCAATGGCCTTTTCCCATCTTCCTATCTCTCCACCTTGACTAGCGTGTAACTCCTCTAAGTAATTTTGCGATTGAGCGTGCCTATCATCCCAGTCATCTCGATAGTTACGTGGCTCTCCTTGATTTTGGTCTCTTCTTCCTTTCCATCGTTGATTGGCATTGTAATCACCGTATCTTCCACAAGGCCTGTCATTCCTTCGATTTTCACGCCATTGCTGATATCCTCTCTGTTGGTATCTATTGTTGCCTTGGTATGACCTATTGTTGTAATGATTTTCGTTACGCTGATATGGTCTGTTTTCTCCTTCTTCCTGGTTTCGCCTAGGTGTGGAAGTGCTTGTGTTAGTGCCCTGCGTTTTGGTGTTTGCCTGTTTTGGTTTTATGACCTCTGTAGTATTGACTAACTCCAGCTGTCTTCCTCCTCTATAATGACTATGAGATGTAGTCTCATCTATTTGCCGTAGTATCTGCTCTGCATGTAGGGCCGTACTAACGTTCGCTGCGACTAGTACTTGTTGTACGTTTACTGGCATTTGTCTCGCTATAGTCATCACCAGATCTGCTTCATTTAATGGGTAATCAAGGTCACGAAATTTTAACATTTGCATGTTAAAGAAATCTGAGTATTTTGTTTGCTGGGTGGTTTGGTACTTCCTAGAGTAAAGCTCCATCCTTAGACTCTGTTGTGTTGCGGGCGACCAATATTTGCGCAGAAACGCTAAGTTGAAATCTGACATGTTTCCAAATGTATATTTTAAGCTTAAAAACCATGTGAGGACATTTCCTGATAAAAATCTCTCCATCATCCTTAATCTTCGTGCTTCAGGTACCCCAGTGTCATTGAAATGGTCTTCCATCTCTTTGATAAAGGCTTTAGGTGTCACCCCTGAATTTTCCGTGTATTTCTGCGGTTTGTAGTCATTTGAGCGAATTACTTGAATAAGTTGAGTGGCCTGATGACCGTCTTGTGGTGTCGAGCTCCTATCGACATTCTTACGAAATCCTTCCGTGTTTGTTGTTAATGGGCTGTCTGCCTGAGTCTGACTTCCTGCTGTGCTGGACTCTGGACTATTTGAGTTATCCGGCTTGTCTTTCAATATTCCCGTTCTAAATATAGATGATTGTTCTAATGAGCGGAGTTCGGCTTTAATGATCCTGTCCGTCTGCTCTTTAAGTTTATTTTTCACCTCTTGCTCCAAAGCTTGAATACGCGTGTGATTTTCGCCTACTGTTTTAAGAATGGTGGATCTTTCCTCTTTAGAATCAATATTCATTTTCTTCCAATCTTTCCTTATTTGTTCTTTAATCGTGCTTACTTGCCCTTCGATCTGGCTTTTTGTGTCATCCTGATTACTTTCTAGCTGGCTCAGCCTTTCGTCTAATGTACTCTTAAATTGCTCTTGCTCCGTTTTTAGGCTTTCCCATTGTTCCGCTGATTTTATCTCGAGACGGTCCATATCTTTAATTATGCCGGATATGTTTTCATCTACTGCTGATAATTGTTGTTGAATGACCCTGCCGCTTTTCTCCATCTCCTTAAATCGTCCTTCCAATTTATCCTGAGCTATTTTGACCTCGCTTGTATTCATTGTGCATGCTATTTCAATTTGTTCTAATTTAGCCAACACCGTTTCATCCAGAATGCTAAGTTTTTGATCAAAAATATCTTCCATTTTTTAATCTGCTCTAATGGTTTCTCATTATTCTTGCTAACATCTAGGGCCAGTAATATCATCTGTTGATTAGTGTGAACTTTCATTTCTGCGGTTAACGAAGCTAATTGGTTCGTGTTTTTAATATTTTGCGCCTCTAACTGCGAATTGATAGTGTCATTAATTTCACTCTTTAATAACCTAGCGACGCTGGTTGGGCTGCATAAAGCAGTATTATTGGGGGCAGCTGGTTCACCTGGTGGTATAGTCTTAAACTACCTGTGTCACATTGTCGACACTGCGGCCTAGCCTTGCGTGTTTAATTTCTCACCACGACCGCGATGAGGAGCTGCAGCAAGTCAGGAGATCGCACGTTCGAATACCGGTGCTGATAGTGGCAATCCTGAGTGTGGCTTTTCCACACTACTCACAGCAAATGCCTTACTTCCAACTCCTAGGGAACCTACCCCATTACCGACCGTAATAATTACGGTTATGCATACTGCTTGTCACCACATAATATCAGAGAAATTGAACTCAAACCCAAATACACTGGGCTCTTTCTCAATCATAGCCTTAGTTAATGTCACGGACGCCACCTTCCCAATCCTAGCCTAGATTGCAAGAGCTCACGCTACTACTAACACCAAAATTACACAGGTAATGAGGTGGATTCTACACACACCCTAATATAGTTCCCTCACTTTCCTGGTTAACGAGCGGCGACTCAAACGTAAGGCAGTAGCACGCTCTGACAATAACAAATGTTCGCTACTGGCCAATAGCTAACGGTTGTTGACCAATAGAATGCTTCCTCTATCACTCCACGTGGACTCCAAAGTCCTACCCTGGCGGCCAGCTCGTGTCTCACGCAGCTATCAGGTGTCCAGTGTTGTTCATCTGCTCGTAGTTCTGTCAACTCTGGCGGCTTCGGTGGCGTAGTTGGTAGCATGCTGAGCTTCTATGCCCAAGGTCGGGATTTCAAACTCGGCCAAAGTCGTCGGATTTTTAAGAGTGTTACAATCCCTCAGTATGCCTTCCTTCGGGGGGGAAGTAAAGCCGGCGGTCACATGTCATAGATTTATGGCATGGAAAAGAACCTTCCACTAACTACACTTGTGTGAAGCCAAAATTTGTAGGTTGGAATTGATATCGCTTTATTAATTCCAACGTTCGCCGCCAGGTGCTGACTGCGATGTCATCTAGTAGCCAAGTCGGCAAGCTAGGTGTCGTGGACGGTAGCATTTGGTAGCAAAAGTAGGAACTACTTGAAATTATTGTCTGCAGTCCTTACTTGAATTAAAACAGATAACTAATGCAGCCATCACAATTAACACCGGCTATCAGACAGATTCTGCACACACCCAAAGTACACGGAGCTACATGACCGCGTTGTCGCAGCCCGTAAACTAAGGAACCACCAACCATCTGCCAGTCTCGCTGCTTGCTCTCAGTGGCTATGGTGGAGAGTTGACAACGCTGTGCCTCACGCTGTGAAAGCCTTGGCTCCAGGCAGCCATGGAATGTTAACATATCCACCCAAGTAGATTTCAAAGGCGAGCCGCTCGTTAACAAGGAAAGTGCAAGAACTATACTCGCGGTTGATGACCACAGACCCTTAATAAATGATCAACAACAAAACTGGTCGACACACAGAATCTACTGTGGCCTCAGCCCTCAGTCCATCGCCTGTAGAATACTAGCCACAGGCTCAGTTCAGTCATTCCGTACAATTCCGCTCGGCATCACTTGCTGGGTAGATGGTAATTTGCGTAAGTATAGCGAATCACGTGCTTCATATTCGTTCCAGTTTTGAATGTGGAGGAGACATCTTCTTTTGTCCCGCTCCCTGTCCTAACAACAATGGCTGGAAGGTTAACGCTAGGTGACCCCCTGAAGAGATTACAAGCAGCTGCGCTCATTGTTCGAGCGCACAGAAAGGATTACAAATGTATAGTAATCTATCCTAAGTGCTTTGTCCGTGTAACGTGCCCTCCTTGTAAAAGCGGGACCCTTTTAGACTTACTGGCATAAAGAGTTTCATTGATTTTATTTAGTGTTTATGTTGCTGTGTTCAATAATTTGATGATCGGGCTTGTTTCGATATGGGCGGTCCTACTAGTAGCCTATATGAATTTAAATGATCCGGTCTTTTCTCTATGACAGGTTACCAAATTAATTTCTGAAGGCCTATTTCTTTCACGTTTGACTTCTTCCGAAAGTCTCACAAGATTTTCGTTCACTCCGTGGGGTGATGGCTAGCCATGTTGGCTTCCACCCCGGAGGCCCGGGTTCAATTCACGCCTCCACCAAGAAATTCACTTCTTGTTCGAGGTACTAGAACCTTACTGTTGACATGAGTCACCCAAGTAGTGTCAGTTTTCAAGACTTGCCCCAGGTCAGTGGGATACACAAGATTTTGTTTTATACAAGATTTTCAAATTGTTTGAACAGTCTCTCCTAACTGTGACCCTAAGAGGTATCCCATCCGTCCCACGGACAATTACTATGGAACAGAGATATAGATAGAATATTCACAGGCAAGGATGGAAGACATGAAACACAGTACATACGTAATAGAGGTAGAGTGGTATATTTATAACGAAAATTAGTACAGATTTCACCTCATGGGAAAGCAGGATAACAGATATAAAGAAATCATTACATGACGTTTTTGTTGGAAACGGTTCCGATTCACAAAATGAAGGTCGATAGCAGTGTCTCAGTAAGGAATATGCCTTCCTCGGACACGAGCGCACATTGTGCACCTGTTATTCATGCTGTCTACTAAACTGTTGAGGAGTCCTTGGGGGATATTTCCCCACTCCTCTCTCAAGGCGATATTCAAGTTTTGCACGGTTCGGGGAGGGGGTGTTAATTGAGCATCCCAAGCATGTTCGATAGGATTCAAGTCCAGGGAGTATGCAGACCATTCCATACGTTCAATATTTTCACTTTCCAGTGTGTCCGCTACTGCAGTGGTCCTGTGTGGACTGTCATTGTCGTCCATAAACAGAAAGTCGGGACCTACCTCACCCCTGAAAAGACAAACGTGGTCCAGAATAATCTCACTGCAATACCTCTGTGCTGTAACGGTACCTCGTTCGAAGATATGCAGCGGTGTTCGGTCATTGTGCATAATGCCTGCCCCCAACATAACGCCGAGGCCATACCGATGACGCTCATGAATTTCCCTTCTAAATTTTCCCAAATATTAAAGCTTTGTTATTGTTGTTGTTGTTGTTATTTATAATTCACTATAGGGGCTTGGGACATACTGGTCATCAGCCCGTGTTTTTGGGTGTGGGTGTGTTTAATGGATCTGTCCGATAACCAGTGTTTCTGTGGTGACTGTAGACGTGCATGTTACTATAATTAATAGGGAAAGTGCTTGAAATAAGGTACCATCCCGGTATTTTCATGGAAGGAGTTTGGGTAAAATCCAGGGAAAACTGTATTTAGGATGGCAGCTATCAGCGCCGGATCCGAGCTATAGTTCATAGGACTCGCTGCAGCTCCCCCTTGCGGACGTGCTGCGCAATTAACACGCTCTGCTACGGGTTGGCGTCTTATCGAAGCATTGCAGTTCGCCTCGTTGCGTAGTGACTACCATCTTGGCTGTCG
This sequence comes from Meconema thalassinum, assembly GCA_946902985.2. NCBI lineage: Eukaryota > Metazoa > Arthropoda > Insecta > Orthoptera > Tettigoniidae > Meconema > Meconema thalassinum. The sequence goes on from OX336391.1 coordinate 226,749,852, forward strand.
CCCCGGAGGTTCGATTCCCAGCTCTGACCAGAAATTTAATTCTGGTCCGAGGGCTGGAACAGGGTACACTCAGCCTCGTGATACAAAAATGAGAAGGTGCTGCTGGTTTTCCGTGATTTTCCACCTCTACTCCAGGCAAATGACGGTATGGTACCTGATGTAACTTAAGGCCATGGCTGCTTCCTACTCAACTCCTGAATCGATTACAAATTCACACTCTAGTGTAGACATCACAATGACACATGTTACCGGACAGCTTTGACACACACCCAAGTACACGGGGCTGAAAGACCACGATGTCTTAAAACCCTAAATAATCAACAACAACGACAACGAAGCACTGCAATGCACGTTGTTGTTGTTGTTGGTGGTGGTGGTGGTTGTTGTAAAAGTGTTCATTTTTTAAATAGAACAATTTCATGTGATCATGGACTGGTTTCAATAATCAGAGGTACCGTATTCTGTGAGCATACACGAGCCTCATGTATGGGATAGTGTAAACCAGCTGTCACGCTGGTGAAATGTAGTGTTGTCAGGCGAGAGCTTTACAAATGATGGAGTATTTATAATAGGATGGAAAAACTCATCCGGGTGTACATCTGGCCGTCTAATCTTTCTTCATGCATTCCTCCCATAGTTGGATGTGATACTAACAGTGTAGACTGCTCGTATGAGACTGGCGACCAACCCATTATCTCATACTAGTAGAAAAGTGACCTATCGATCGTTAATTCTAGGACGGGGCTTGAAGGGTCGATATTGTTCGCCATATGGATACTCTTTTATGTGACTGAACTTCTTAATCGCTTTATTTTATATATATATTAATGCTGATATATTTTAGTAGGGATTGCTAGAGCCTCCGTGGCTTAGGCGGCAGCACGTCGACCTCTCACCGCTGCGTCAGTGGTTCAAATCCCGGTCACTCCATGTGAGATTTGTGCTGGACAAAGCGGAGTCAGGTTTTTCTCCGGGTACTCCTGTCTTCCCTGTCAAAACTTTCTTTCCAGCAACACTCTCCACTGTCATTTCATTTCATCTGTCATTCATTCAATCATTTCCCCAGAGGAGTGCGACAGGCTTCGGCAGCCGGCACTGTTCATATCCTCGCCGCTAGATGGGGGGGGGGGGGGGCTTCATTCATTTCGTCCCTGACCCGGTCGGTCGACTGGGAGCAGGCTGTGGATTTTCATTTTCAGTAGGGATTACTCCTGACTAAAATTTTAGGTTGAGCCAAATTATATTAGGGTACGGCGGGGCTAATTCGCCCACGGGGCTATCCCGCTCAAAATAAGCTTGACGTTGCACTGAGCAGCCACCCTGCTCAGCTGATATCGCCCTTTGTGTTCAGTGTGACCCTCGGTCTCTGTGCTACTACATCTATCGTTTGTTTGAGACTGACAGCTTGAGTGTTGAGTAAAACAAAGGAAGAATACTGCAAGGTACATTGTTTATGTTGTGGAATTTGTCGTCATTAAGAATTTGTGCTTGCAACTTAAGGATTAGTGTCCACAGTAGCGGCTTTTCTTTTCCCGGAAGTGTGGCGCCTGGCAGTTTGAAGGTTAAGTTACATCTGGACATAGCAGGTAGCGCGTTTCCTTGGTCACAGCTATCACAGAACGCGCTATTGTAAATTCCAGTAATTGGGGCTACTCCGCCCAGAAATATGGGGGCTATTCCGCTCGGCCAAGACTTCTCTCTTTTTATAATATTGCAACCAAATTATTTCAGATAGCAGATTAGTATCTCTTCCTTGTTACGTTAGAGATGTTACGGACGTATAAAAGGAAAGGGTCAGTTCGAATATGGACGGAGGAATATATTGACCGAGCTATTTCAACTGTATTACGAGGCGAAGTGAGCATGAGAGGTGCAGCTGGACTATTCAATGTGCCTTATTCAACACTTAAAAATCGTGTTCATTTGCGTAAACGACAAGGACCCTTAGGGAAAATCATAGTGGACAAACCACCGGGTCATCCCACAGAATTTAGTATGCAAGAGGAGACGGAGTTTTGCCGGCTAACATGCTTGGCAGCAAGAGGTTTTGGATGCACACCAGAACAGATTCGAAGGGCAAAACGGAGCTTAAAATTTGATAAGGCCCGTAAAGGAAAGGTTGCCAAAAACATTTTCGAGACATTTGCAAGACAAATGACCGGTACCTTCAAACCGTACGACCAAAAGACTTTGACAAGGAAGAAACACCATGTGGATTTTGTAGCGTAACTTTTTATACCGCTCAGTCATCATTAAAGGGTGGTTGGATTCAATGCAAAGACTGTGAAACTTGGTATCATGACATGTATGTTGGGGCTACAGGAAGGAAAAACTTCGTTTGTGGTAAATGCCGTTGAGGAAAGGGCATTATTACAGTGAGCGAAATAGCCCCATTAAATTTGTGATTCGTCATTTTTGCTTTGATTTATATTTGATTTCATCACGCCGGTATATTGTTATAACTGTATTTTGACAACATGCGTATGTAATAAGCAATAAATAAGGTGTGCTTTGCTGTTGGTTCCATCTTAGAAAAAATAATAGTTTTTGATTTATAATGTTTACAATTTGAAATGAGCGGAATAGCCCCTCTCTCCTATTGTTGTTTCATATTTAATAGGCCTATTGTGTTATTTTTGACATTCATTGTTGGCAATATTTCCATTATCATATTTACACACAACACGAACATTTGAAAGCCTCCTTGGCTTAGGCGGCAGCACGCCGGCCTCTCACCGCTGGGTCCGTGGTTCAAATCCCGGTCACTCCATGTGAGATCTGTGCTGGACAAAACGGAGGCAGACAGGTTTTTCTCCGGGTACTCCGGTTTTCCCTGTCAAAATTTCACTCCAGCAACACTCTCCACTATCATTTCATTTCATCTGTCATTCATTTAATCATTGCCCCAGAGGAGTGCGTCAGGCCTCGACAGCCGGCACAGTTCATATCCTCGCCGCTAGATGGGGGCTTCATTCATTCCATTCCTGACCCGGTCGGAGACTGGAAGCAGGCTGTGGATTTTCATTTTCAATAACCTAGCTTGTTCCGCCTGATATTTATTTTGTTCAATTCTACTGTTATTTAATTGTGTCCGCAATGATTCGCTTTGTTCAGATAATTTGTTTATAGACTCACTTTGTTCTAGCCTACTATTGTTTAATTGTGTTCGCAATGATTCACTTTGCTCTAACAGTTTAGTATTTAGCGATTCACTTTGTTCTGACAGTTTCGTTTTTAGCGATTCACTCTGCTCAGATAATTTGTTTATGGACTCACTTTGTTCTAATATACTAGTGTTTATAGATTGCCTCTGTTCTGATAGTTTAGTGTTTATTTGTTCAAATAACTTCGTGTTTAGCGATACACTTTGTTCCGCCAATTTAGTATCCAACAATTTCTGTGTTCTCCTCGCCGCACTCTCAATGATCTCCTGGATCTGCTCCACCGTTGCCATATTACACACCTTATATGAGACATTAGGGAAATGGCATAAAGCAATGCCCTTTGACACACACATAAAATCCAATGCACATTTACTTTCTTTATCCAACTCAGTTCATTTATTTTACATTTAATCCCACTAGTCAATTGCATCTCTGAGTGGTTCTAGTTTTACTCAATTTAATTTTAAACCCAAGCACATATTTAGTTATTAAATTGTTATCCTGATCTGATATTAACACTGACTAATTAACAAAGTATTAATTGTCATTTTAGGCTACAGCCTCCTAATATTTCCATGAGTTTGACTTTCTAAGCAAATCTAGTTTTAATTTTATCATTGGGCGCCCGGTATCACATATTAATTTTACTTTAATTTAAAAGACAAAAACGTGAACCGTATTTTACTTTGCAAACTCCTGATTTTAATTTATCTTTCACACATTTGGCGGTATCCACTTCGCCTCAATTACTTTTAATAAAATATCACTTCCCGGTGATTAAATACTGTCATATCTGCCTGCACTTGCGGCATGTCAGTTTTGCTCAAGTATGGCCAAGTATGTGTGCAAATCGATTCCCCCTATCAATTCAAACACGGTGAAACCGAATTGAACGAAGTTTGGTACAGAGGTAGCACTAGCAAAGGGCACCTCATATTCATGTTTAATATCCCTATAGCACGTTGTATTTCAACAAGCTACTACAACCAACATTCAATCATACTCCTTGAAAAGGACAAAGAGTTATAACAATACCCATGCATTTAGGAGAAAGTAGGCTATATGTTCTTTACTGAACATCTTTTTTCTTTTTTATTCGTCAATATGACGATGCCCACTTAAATACTATAAGAATCGTTCGCACCCGCCACACTCAACAATTACTGAAGAAATGCAGCTACACAAGAATGGCGGGAACACACATGCATGCACGTAAAGTAGTAAAATATACTATGACTGTTGTAAAGATTACGAAGGTTAGTGTTCTATGGTTAGCACGTACTATACAATAATTCAGTAAATAATGGTGCCACACGTATGGGCACAGTGAAGTGAGCTATTCTATTTCAGACATAAAGACACACTCCACTTTATGGCACAACGTTATGCGATCACACACTCTGCAGTTATTAAAAGAGTAGGTATGACTAATAAAAGCATGGAACATAGCTCCGTGCTAATTGTTAAATGTTTGTAAGAGACGTCACGTGAAACACTTAAGAGGAAAATCAATAAAGCAGACTAACACAGCCGCCTTGAGGCAGTCTGCTTTACGCCCCATTAGCCGCAGTTACGGCGTCACGCGGGTGATATCTGTGTTATGTGATTGTCATGAATGGTCTCAAGTGCCACGTAAACTCGACCGAAATACTACTAGAGCAGCCGTGTTGCACAAGAGCACATTGCGCCATAACGAAAGTCTGATTACTTGTGATTTGTATTAGGCCTCCACGTCCTGGTACAACTGCTCCAAACGGATCTCCTTATGCACTAGCTCTCCAGCTTGACGGTTCCCTGGCCGACTCCGGGTAGCTAACCTTCAAATGAGCCATGGAGTTGCTCTACGCGAGACATGGAATGGAGTGAACCAGCATGTTCAGGTTGGTATTCACTCGAAGAGCAACAAGGTTTCCCTCATCTCCGTTGGTTGGTTCCTCAGTTAGGGGATGCGGCAACGCGGTCATGTAGACCCGTGGACTTTGGGTATGTATAGAATCTGTCTGATGACCGGTGTTAATTGTGATGGCTGCATTAGTGTGTGTTATCTGCGATTCAGGTAAGGACTGCTGACGATCTATTTCAAGTAGTACCCACTTTTGCTACCAAATGCTACCCTCAACGACACCTAGCCACGAACTTGGCTATTAGAAGCCATCACAACTGACACCTGGTGGTGAACGTTGGATCTACAGGGCGTATGTGAAATTTAACCTACATATTTGGCTTCACACAATTGTTGTTAGTGGAAGGTTATTTTACTTGCCATAAATCTTTGACATGGGCCCGCCGGCTTCACTTCCCCCCCGAAGGAAGGCATACTGAGGGATTTTCAACGCTATTAAAAAGTCCGACGACTTCGGCTGGGTTTGAACCCCCCTATCTTGGGCATGGAAGCTCAGTATGTTATCAACTACGGCACCGAAGCCGCCTTTCACGGCTCGTAGTGGAGACCAAGATGTTTAAGTTTAGCATAGGAACTTATTTCTAACATTATTTCTAATTATTATTGATTTAAGTCCGTCGCTTCCGTTGCGTAGTGGTCAGCGTGTTTAGCTGCCACCCCGGAGGTCCTGGGTTCGATTCCCGGCTCTGCCACGAAATTTTAAAAGTGGTATGAGGACTGAAACGGGGTCTACTCAGCCTCGGGTGGTCCATGTGAGTAGAGGGGGTTCGATCCCACCTCAGCCATCCTCGAAGTGGCTTTCCGCGGTTTCCCACTTCATCTTCGGGCAAATGACGGGATGATACCTACTATAAGACTACGGCCGCCTCCTTCCGTCTTCCTTGCCTATCCCTCCCGATCTCTCCCCCCCCCCCCCCCCCCCCCCACCTTCCCATCCCTAATGAGGCCCCTGTTCGCTTTGCAGGTGACTATAAAAATGATTTAAGCCCACTAAGCAGCGCTTATTCTTCTCCGATGAACTCTTTTGTTCCCAATAACACTTCAGCCCGGCTGATAGGTTTTCCTTTCTCTCCTGTGAGACAAGATTCCTACACTTAGCCACTTTGGGCGATGGGGATCATTGTAACAGTTTCTAAAATATGGAGGGCGCCAGCTCATAAGAATAACAAGAAGTTCCGTGAAGAACTATACAGCCTACTTTTCATGCCAATGATTATTCTACAGAATATGAACCTATCTAGAATAATGATGAAATTAAGTTGGTAATATCGAAGTATCTAATTAGTTCAAAATATACCTGGTATAATGTAGCCTAATAGAGCACTACAGTTGGCAGCCCTGGTGACTGAATATATTCTTAGTGTCATCTCTTAAGGTGCAGAATACAAAATTTGGTTGAGTCCAATGGACGTTACATGCAGTTAGACATTGGATCTATCAGCACGCGTAAAAGCATGTTGCCAACAATGTCATGCGTGTGCTGGTCAGAAATAATCTGAAATATTATGATATCTTGTAGTGCCAATTTTGGATGAAATACATTTGTTAATATAGAAGTTACATGCATTTTAAAATTGGACATATCAGCAGGCATAGAATCATGTTGGCAGCACTGCCTTGTATTAATTACTCCAAATTAATCTAGAATGTCAGGTGCTATACGTGTGCAAAGTATAGAGCTGTTGGCTTGCATACTTTCTGATATATTGATATTAGGGTAAAAACATATAGACAGCATTTATTAACAGTTGGCAGCCCTGATTGCTCTTAACAATACTAATAGTAATATCTGTTATGGTACACATAGCACATACGAAATTTGGTTGAAATCCAACTGATAGTATAGAAGTTACATGTATTTAAAAATTGGTACTATCAGCAGGTTTATAATCATGTTGGTAGAACTGACGTATATAAGTTACTCCAAATTAATCTAAAATGTCAGAATATACGTGTGCGTAATTTAAAGCTGTTGGCTTGCATACTTTCTGATATATAGGTATTTGGATGAAAAAAATAGAGAGAGCAATTATTAACAGTTGGCAGCCCTGGTGGCCTTAAGAATATGCTCTGTCATATCTGTTTATGTACAGATATTACATACAAAATTTGGTTGAAATCCATTCGATAGTGTAAAAGTTATATGCATTTAAACATTGGACCTATCAGAAGGCTTAAAATTAGTTTGGCAACACTGTCATGGTTGGCCTCCTGGAAATTAAACTGAAATAGTCTTATGTACATGTGTGCCAATTTTGAAATAGCTCCCATGCATACCTTGCAAGATATCCAACATGGAGCTCAAATTTCTAGTGCGTTTTTTCAGCAGTTGGTAGCACTGACATCATTTTCAAATATGGACGTGAGATATTCCGGTGCACATCTTTACTCATACTAAATTTGGTTTTGATTGCTGGAGCCGTTTAGGAGTTGATAGGGGGGGACACACACACAGCCAGACAGACAGAAGGACAGACAGACAGACAGACAGACAGACACACATTTTCCCGGATCGATCTCATAAGTCTACTTTTTCCTCAATTTTGCAAAATGTGAAAAGTAGGCTAAAAATACTCGGTAGAGTACACAAGAACTCTTCCTTTCTAAGGAAATGGGGTGAATATACACTGATCAGGACACATTAGATGAAATGCAAGATTTAATATACTGCAATATATATTTATGTTCGACCCTGACGAAATGTAAATAGTATATGTGAGAAAACTGTAGTATAATGAGGCTCATTATAGTACAAGTTTTCATTATGATACAGTTTTCCCCACCAATCAGAGCTCAAGAACGGTTGTGTGACCAATTACGTAAGGATTGCATCGCACCTGAGCTGACTTCCACGGTATCCTATTTTAAAATTCACTGTGTGGCTAGTGTCATAGTGGGGTATTAGAGAAGTCCATGGTCGAATACAAAGTATTCTCTGCGTCCCATGCGCTCTGTTCAGTATATAAAACTGGCTAAATCTTGACAGATATTTATGAATATTTATGTTCGAACATTAAGTAGTTATAATTTTCATCGAACATAAACAGTCGTATGCAACTCGCCTATAATGGTAATTAAGACACTCATGTCTTAATGATTGCATTATAGGCTTGTTGCAAAATGTACTATTAATCTATTAAATAAAAAACTCCCACCAGAAGTACAAGAGGGATCCTTAATGAAATGATTGCAGCTCTGTGAAAAACAAAACATCATTTTAAATTCACTGCACTGTATCACTCACCGTGATAATGGCTCTAGTTAGGGGATACTCTCTTTATCAATGTTACTACACAATGCATATAATTTTCAGATTCTACTTTGTTTCTTATATTGTTTTATCCCATTGTTATAAGTTTTCATCGGCAGTCCTAACAGTCTGACAATCTTAATTTTTAGCCTATTTTCAATTTTGAAAAAATAGGTTTATGAGATCACCTTTTGTCCGTGTGTGTGTGCTTGTGTGAGTGTGTGTGTGTGTCCCTAATAACCTCTAAACGGCTGGAGCGATTTCAATGAAACTCGGTAAATTCATAGCACTATTCCGGGCGACCCCGACCGTGCCCTTCAAATTTTGTTACGTCTCACCAATCCAACATGGCGGCTGTGCGAAATATTTCACCAGCATTCAAAATCTCCGAAACTATTCCCGATATCACCTTGGCAATTTTTACGGTGATAAAGGGAACTACTAAAAGTTCACCTATGTGACTTTTGAAAAACTGGTAACTACAAAACCAACATGGCGGCCACGCGAATTAGCGAAAATAGACGTTTCTCGCGATTTAACCAACCAAACGCAATAAAGCTTGGTACAGTATATGTCTATACACATTGTATGCACCGACAACTAACTTGGTTCAATTGTTTACATAACCACAAGATGGCGGATATGCGAAATATTTCACCGGGATTCTAAATCTCTGAGACTATTAGCGGTATCACCCTGAAATTTTGTGCGGAGGTAAAGGGCACTACTGGAACTTCGTCTATGAGACTTTCAAAAATCGATTAACTACAAAACGAACATGGCGGCCAAGCGAATTTGAAAATTTTAAATGAGATCAACACAGGGCGAAAAAAGTGTGTCTGTCTGTGTGTATGTATGTGTGTGTGAGTCTGTGTGTGTGTGAGTGTGTGTACCCTGAATGTCTGTCCCCCCCTATCAATTCGAACACGGTGAACACGAATTGAACGAAATTTGGTACACTAGCAAAGGACACCTCAGTGTCATGTTTTGTATCGCCGCCATCTTGACGGAAACGTAATGGCAGCCACACAAATGTTCAAAGCTTAAATCAAATTACGACTAACCTAATCATCCGATCTGTACCAAATTTTGCAACAACATACCTTTATGGAGGAAGCATCCTTTTACTAAATTAAAAGGTCATTAGCCTAATAGTTTGCGGATGGCGGCCATCTTTGTGTCAAAATCGATTCCCCCTATTAATTCAAACATGGTGAAACCGAATGGAACGAAACTTGGTACAGAGATAGCACTAGCAAGGGGGCACCTCAGTGTCATGTTTTATATCACCGCCATCTTGACGGAAACGTAAGCACGGCCACCCAAATATTAAAAGCTAAAATGTAATTACGACCAACCTAATAATCCAGTCCCTACCAAATTTTGCAATAACATATCTTTATGTGGGAAGCATATTCTGACCAAACTGCAAGATCATCAGCCCAATAGTTTGCAGATGGTGGCCAAGTATGTGTGCAAATCGATTCCCCCTATCAATTCAAACACGGTGAAACCGAATTGAACGAAATTTGGTACAGAGGTACCACTAGCAAAGGGCACCTCAGTGTCATGTTTTATATCGCCGCCATCTTGACGGAAACGGAATGACGGCCACCCAAATATTAAAAGCTTAAATCAAATTACGACCATCCTAATAATTTGATATGTACAAGATTTTGCAACAACATGCCATTTTGTGGAAAGCATCTTATGACTGACTACAAGGTCATCACCCCAATAGTTTGCAAATAGCGGCCATGTATGTGTGCAAATCCAATGAAATTTTTTACAGAGGTAGCACTAGCAAAGGGCACTCATATTCATGTTTAATAGCCCTATATCACGTTGTATTTCAACAAGCTACTACAACCAACATTCAATTATACTCCTTGAAAAGGACAAAGAGTTATAACAATACCCATGCATTTAGGAGAAAGTAGGCTATATGTTCTTTACTGAACATCTTGTTTAAGATGATCTCGTTTAATTTCATAATTTCACCACCGTTACAAGTTCAAAGCCGTAGCAGCCATCTTGCACGTCAAAGTAAAGTCTACTGCGCATCCACTCATAGTTTCAGGAAACATTTCGCCAATAGTTTCGATATCACCAAATTTGGAGTGATGTTGGACATCAATGTCAGAAATTCCAGCGAAATCCAATTCTTTTTGGACTTCATTAAGCCACAGGCTTTCAGTCTTGAAACTTTTAACATTAATGCAAGAGTACAGTAACTTATTTGATGAGAGTAGGTAATATAAGCCGAAGCTGGGGCAGGGGCTAATGGGCAAGATGGCCGCCGCGCGCAATCTCTCTATGTTATTCTTATGGAGGGGTCAGTCAGAGCTGGGGCAGGGGCTAATGGGCAAGATGGCCGCCATGTCCTGAGACCATGGATGATGTCACAGGGGGAGTTCGGCCGTGTAGTTTCTAAATGGAATATTTATTATTATTATTATTATTAGGTAATTATTAATTGATCATGTATCATCAAGACCAGCCTTATATTGTCAACCACTTGGTGTAGTGACTAGCATTCTTGGAGGTCATTCCTGAGGTTCGAATCCTGGCTCTGCCAAGAAATTTAATTTCTGGTCTCATGAGTGGAACGGAGTACACTCAGCCTTGTGAGGCAAAACTGACAGGAGCTGGCTTTTAATTCATACCTCAACGATTCTGCCTAACCCAACTTCACCTAACCTAACCTAACCTAACCTAACATAACATAACCTAACTTGAAAGTAAGAGCAAAAATGTAAGAGCAAATGTAAGAGCACACATAATAAACTAAGTTATAACCTAACCTAATTTCACTTAACCTAACCTCACCTAACCTATCCTAACCTAACCTAACGTAACCTACCTAATTTTAAATTGCAAGCGAAAAAAAATTAGCAAAAAGTATGAGAAAAAAAGTGAGAGCAAATGTAAGAGCACAAATAATAAACTTAGTTATAACCTAACCACACCTAACCAAACCTAACCTAACCTAACATAACCAAACTTAAAAGTGAGAGCAAAAATGTAAGAGCAAATAAGAGAGCACAAATAATAAACTTATTTATAACCTAACCTAACCTAACCTAACATAACCAAACTTCAAAGTGAGAGCAATAATGTAAGAGCAAATAAGAGAGCACAAATAATAAACTTAGTTATAACCTAACCTAACCTAACCCACAGAAACCTCATTTAAAGATTTTAGATTTTATATTTTAACATTTTAGATTTTTGATTTTTTTCATTTTACATTTTTTAGATTTTACATTTCACATTTTTGATTTTTTGTATTTTAGATGATAGTTTTTTTTTTAGATTTTACATTTTAAATTTAAGATTTTTTGATTTTAGATTTTACATTTTCCGAAAAGAGTAAACTACAAGGCTACATACCTAACCTCACCAAACCTAACTTTACCAAACCTAACTTAAGCTAATCCACAGGCTAATGAACATACACAAAGTATATAAGGGTACAAGCAACTATCCTTATGCTAGTTTTATAGGTTACTGTACAACATGATAACTACCCCAACCGTTTTTTTTTCATTTTTTTGTTTACACATATGAAAATTTTCCAATTTCCCATTTTCAGTTTTTTTTAATGTTAGTTTTAAGTTTTTCAATTTCATAACAAGGAAACATGGATTTTGCATTATGTTGTTTACACATTTACCAATTCACAATTTCCCATTTACAGTTCTTAAAATGTCAGTTTAAAGTTTTTCAATTTCATGATATAGAAACATGGATTTCCCAATTTGTTGTTTACACATTTGTCAATTTACCAAATTCCAATTTACAGTTTTTAAAATTTCAGTTTAATGTTTTTTTCTATTTTGTCAATATGGAATCATGGATTTTCCAATTTGTGTTTTACATGTTCATTTTGCATTAGGAGTGGAGAGAGGTGGGTAGTAATTAAAAAATGTACAAGCAGTGTCCATACTATATTTTTTATTTTAAATACATGTACACTATTTACACATAACACATTTTATATATATTCTTTTTTGTTATAAATTGTACAGTTGTTTTTATTTTGTTTTCTATTTTATTTATTTTTTGATTATGAATACTAGTTTTTTTAATTTTTGTAGTGCTATTGTTTTATTTCCTAAATTGTTTTGTTTTATGTATTTGCTAGTTGCAGGCAGAAGATTTTGATATTCATAACTTAACTCTTTAAGCATAGTCAATGATTGAGTAATGACCATAGGCATGTGTACCTATACCATCAGCATCAATCACTCTTTTATCATCACCAGGACACGAAGCAATTTTGTTTAGTCTTATAGATGATATGTCATGTTGTTTAGAAGCGATTATGTTCATTGGTATTCTTTTTACATTGTTGTTCATGACACAATCCTTATAATCTTGAAAGCTTATACAATTTTTGACAACACCTTTGCTAATACCTTTAATCTTTTTGATTTCTTTACCATTTATGTCTAAAGCGTACATTTTAGCTCTAAGTCCAATAAATGCTTTAATAATTTGTCCACAAGCCTCGTCTTTAAATTTCCCCAACGTTTTCTTGTTTGATGTAGAGTAACATATGTGATTAGTAGGATAATCTGATGTGTCCAGGTGTTCTAGGAAATCCAACTTGTCTTGATATACATCTTGGGTGTTAACCAAATAAATGAACGAGTCGGTATCCATATACATGAGTTTAAGATTGTTCATTCCATAATAGGGTAGCAGGACATCATAGTGGTGGGAATACATGAGAGTTTTTGAAATATACAGTATACACATTCCAATATATATAGGCTTATTGAATACAATGTTACGTTTAGCCATGTGGAAAGCAGCTAGGTTAGGACCATAAATAGTTCTGTCAATAAATGTCGGCTTTGCTATTAGCTTTTCTGCCTTTTTGCTATCAGTCACAAGACGTATGTCTATTCTTTTACGGATATTTTCCATTGTTTTTCCAAAAATGGCATTGTTGAATAATTTGTACAGATTCTTCTCAAACTCATTTTTGGCTTGTTTTCGAAGGTTGTTATTAAAATCAACGTATGCCTTTAACCAAGGTCTTTGCTTAAACTTTAACACACGATGAATTTTTATCAATTTTATTCCATGATCTAAAGCCTGTTTTAATGCCATGTAGTGAACAACATATCGCCTTCGATTTCCAAGATGAGGAATTAGTTTTTTCAGAGACGAATCCTTAGGTTGTGTACACTCTGGTAGGAAAGGTAAATCGTTGTGTAGATCATGAAGGTCAGATGGGTAATCAACATCAACGTCTAGAATGTATCCCACAGGATCGTCTTCCTTCAGTTTTTCTAGATCAACGGTATCTGGAGAAACCCACTGAAATCCGCCATAAGGAAGAGAGTGACACATAGCCCACCCGTATTGGTTGTTGGCATCATCATAGGTTATAAACTGTGATGGTTTCTCAGAATCATAGGTTTCCATGTATTTATTGTTAGCTTCAGCATACCGATGAGACACCTGGCATATGCCTCCACGTATTCCAGACTCGATTAAAAGAATCTGATCGTAATCCTGTAGCAATTCCAGTTCAATGCCTGTGTAAAGGAGCATTGCTTCGAAACTTAAACCAGGCGAAGTGAAAAAGTGTGCAGCATCCACTCGGTGTGTTTCTAGTGTTTTGTTTCTAAACGTTTCAAAGCTGTCTGCAAGAAGGAGTACATCTGAAGTTAGGTAGAGGTCACTATATTCCCCTAGAGTTTTAATGTTGAACTGATTCCACACATTTTTAGCATGTTCATAGTCTTCTTGACTAACATCTTCTTGACTTAATTTGTTAAAGAATACCTCTTTTGGAGGTAAACACGTTTCACTTAACTTTTCCCATAAGTCAATGTAGTCATAACAAAATACCCCTTTACGAGTCATGAGCATTGCATTTTCTTTTCCAACGTACTTGTCTGTTTCAGGGTATAATGTTAAGTTGGAAACTAAGTTTTCCAAACTACTTGGCATTAACCGAAACGTGTCCACAAATCGAAGCTTAACATTTCCAACATATTTGGTGAAAGAGATGTACTTTTCTTTGGAGTTAGGGATAACGTCCACTCTTTCAGTAGTACACCCCAATTGCTTTACAATGAAATTTGCGTCGTAGCTACTCATATTATGTAGAAATACAGGAACGGGGATACGTGTTTTACTCCTCAAATTACAGTTATTGTGAGCACTTCTACGGTATTCCCCTGTAATATGACAATGGTCTCGAACTTTCCAGTCCTCTTTGGTAAATGGTTTATGACACAAATAACAGGTTTCAGAAGATTGGAACTCTGCTTCTTGATGCTCAGTTAAAGCTTTTGGAACATTTAAGCTGTAAAGACGATCAATTTCATTTGCTATTGAGATCAAACAGTCCATAAACTTTTCTGCAGCGTCAGGTCCACGATAAATAATAGGTTGGCTCGGAAGGTTTGTCTTTATGTGTTCCACAGCTGGTGAGGGTTTAACATATATACCAAAGCTCATAGGAACATGACTCTGGTATGGCACTGTATAACTTGCCTCAGGATTAGGTAGACATGTTTGATAGGGTAACAGTATACTTTCAAAATCTGCATAGATAACGTAAGGTATTCTAAGCATTTTTTCCACATTTACGAATTTCACAATTGGGTTTTTAATAGGCATTTCAACCCTAGCAATGTCATGCTGGACACACAAAGCTCTATGTTCTTTTAATTTTTCCATTCCTTGTTGCCCATATTGATTATCAAAGTGAGTAAAACACCGTTTACACGTATATATCTTATGTCCATGGCGGGTAATCTGATGTCCTACTAGTTTATCAAAATCTTTGATAAAGACGTAGTGGTTCTGGCCGGATGAAGAACTTAGCAGAAGGAGGTCGCGATGGTCTTGCAGCTCTTGATCCACAACCTTTAGAGGGAACAATTTGTTGTCTTGTTCCAATCCAAATACATTAATGGATATATCGTTGGCTTTTTCAAATTTGGGAATGTCAGCTAGCGATGTAGGAAATGATATTACTGAAAAATCATACTTGTTTTCCAGATCCTTGTATTTACTAACGCGTTTAGCATCAGTTTTAACCAGTTTTGCTAAAATGGCATACATAAAACACCTCTCGTCCTTAAAGTTTTGAGGATTAATGCAGGCTTTTCTTGCTTGTATAGCTGCTGGTAATGGAATATATGTGCTGGCACGCAAGGGATTGTACTTATTTATTTTCAATCGTACTCCTTCCACTGCTAACAAAGCCCAATTACTGCCTTTTAGCTCAGATTCTTCCATTTCCGTAGTTAACTTTGTAAATTGTGTTTCCAAGAAACTACTTAAGCCCGTTTCCAAAAATAGGGCCTGATTTCGTGTTTTAAAAGCACGATCTGTAATTTCATTGGTAGATGTATGAATGAATCTACATTCAGGCACAAGATTAACTTTTATCGACTTGTGCATTGCTAGTTCTTTCTGCATAGCTTGTATTATTTGCTGTTTGGACTCTTTAAGGTATGAATTTAAATCCTTGCACGTATCGCAACGAATGAAATAGGATTTAAGTCGACCTTCAAAAGATGTCTCATATTCAATAAGTCCATTTTTGTCAGGGACCAATGACAGTAGGTAATGTTTTGTAGGCTCTGCCTTTTGTCTTTTAGCTGCCGACACAACATTACAACATTCTTCATGACGACGTCCATTGTAGGCATTGATGAATGTACTACCACAGGTCTTGCACTCATGAAATTCACCACACGATACTTCATGTCGCTTCCTATGATAGTCTCGAAGAAAAGTCTTTCCACACTCTTTACACATATAGCTAGGAATGGCTTCTTCCATTATGAATGTTGATTTCTGCAAACAGCTGCTTACTGCGTATCACAGGGCTAGAGGTTGGTCGGTGAGACGGTCTTTCACGATGTGAACACCGTGAGAGGTAGTAGTCAACTGGTGATATTCTTGTGAAGGGTCCTCTAATATACCCCTAGTCTAGACCAACAGCTCTTTACAGCGTATGACAAGGCTGTATACTGGATAGTGAGACGGTCTTTCACGATGTGAACACTGTAACAAGTAGTAGTCAACTGATTATATACTTGCTAAGGGTTCTCTAATATACAATAGTCAAGACCAACAGCTACTTACTGAGTAGTACAAGGCTGTACAATAGTTGTTTTAACAGTCTTTCACGATGTGGTCACTGTGAATGGTGGTAGTCAACTGATGATATTCTTGATAAGGGTCCTCTAATGTACCCCTGGTTAAGGGTAACAGCTGTTCACTGCTTATGACAAGGCTAAAGACTGGTTGCTTCAACGGTCTTTCACAATGTAAACACTGTGACAGGTAGTAGTCAACTGAAAATATTCTTATGGCCTACTCAAGGTTATCAGGTACTTACTGCATATCAAAAGGCTGTACACTCATGTGTGTTAGGCACTCTTTCTTGCTAAGGACCCCAATATTCCCTACACAAGGCTATACATGTTAGTTCTAAACACTTAGTGGTTAATTGTATATTCAATTTTTGTACAAAGCTTACACAAGCACGTTTTTTATGAGGTAAAACTTTGTTAAATAGCTGCATGCGACACGCAAAGTATGTTGCCGCTATCTAGCGGTGACTATGAGAACTACTTGACCGACCAGCATACTACCTAGCGCTCCATTTCAATACTCGCTCACTGAACGAACAGCATACTATCTAGCGGTCGATATCAATACTCACTCAACTACCAGCCTGCTACCTATCGGTCAATATAACAACTCACTCAACTACCAACATGCTACATGGCTTTTTTGGTCAGTTTTTTGTTGGCTTTTTTTGGTCAGTTTCTGTTGGCTTATGTTGGCTTTTATTGGCTTTTGTTGGCTTTTGTTGGCTTTTTGTTGGCTTTTGTTGGCTTTTGTATTAGCTCTTTTATATTTGCTCTTGCTTGTGGGGGCTTATTTGGTCTTGGAAAGTATGTCAGTCCTTTTTTTATGGCTGTAAAATGTTTACAGCCATGTTTGTAAGCAGCAACAACAACAACAACACACAAAATTCCAAAAAAAATCGAAAGTACTCTAAGTTTTATCAATGACTCTCAACTCTTACACTTACCTCTATCCCATGCATAGTCAAAAATTAGTGTATTTTTCAAATTTTTCAAAAAATATTTGGAAAGTAGGCTGTATCATTAAACTAAAAATCCTGAAAAGACATATGTTAACTCCAACACCTACTTCTATACCCCTCTCAGTCCAAAAATAGTGTATTTTTCAAATTTTCCAAAACATATTTCCAAAAAGGGTTATATTTCCGAAATTAAAAAGTTAACAAAAATGTTTGTTTGACATAAATGAATGGCCTTTGCCTCCTCTACCACTGTACCAAGTCCCAGGTCTCCAGGACAAAAATTAAAATTTTTAAAAAGGGTTTTATTTCCAAAATTAGGAATTTTACAAACACATTTGTCTGACGTAAATCAATGGCCTTTACCCCCTCTACCCCCCACACTAAGTCACATGTCTCTAGGACAACAAAAATAAAATTTTGAAAATGGGCTTATATTTCCAAAATTAGGAATTTTACAAAAACGTTTTTCTGACGTAAATCAATGGTCTTTACCCCCTATATCCCCATACCAAGTCTCAGGTCTTTAGGTCAACAAAAATAAAATTTTGAAAATAGGCCATATTTCCAAAATTAGGAATTCTACAAAAAAGTTTGTTTGACGTAAATCAATGGTCTTTACCCCCTCTATTCCAACACCAAGTCTCAGGTCTCTAGGTCAACAAAAATAAAATTTGGAAAAAATGGTCACTATTTTGGAAACTAGGAATTCTACAAAAATGTTTGTATAACATAAATGAAAGGTCTCGATCTCCTCTACCTGTAAACCAAGTTCCAGGTCTGTATGACAAAAAATGAAAATAGTTCAACTGGGAAAGTAGGCGATTTTTCATAAAACTAAACATTCTAAAAAGTGTTCTATGGGCTTAAAAGAATGGTCTCAATGTATTTTATTTTTTATTATAAAACTTTTTTATTTTTTACATTTTTTTGAAAAAAGTTCAATTTTGAAATTTTTATATTTTGGAAACTAAAGAGTTAACAAAAAATTTTGTTTGACATAAATGACTGGCCCTGACCCCATCTACCTCCAAAATAAATTTCAAGTCGCTGGGACAAAAACTGTGCAGTAGGGGAGTAGTGGGTGTTCTAACTCCCCCCCACCTCTCCCTCTGACGTCACATTTCGGGGCAGGGCCAGAACACCCACTACTCCCCTACTGCACAGTTTTTGTCCCAGCGACTTGAAATTTATTTTGGAGGTAGATGGGGTCAGGGCCAGTCATTTATGTCAAACAAAATTTTTTGTTAACTCTTTAGTTTCCAAAATATAAAAATTTCAAAATTGAACTTTTTTCAAAAAAATCTAAAAAATAAAAAAGTTTTATATTAAAAAATAAAAGACATTGAGACCATTCTTTTAAGCCCATAGAACACTTTTTAGAATGTTTAGTTTTATGAAAAATCGCCTACTTTCCCAGTTGAACTATTTTCCTTTTTTGTCATACAGACCTGGAACTTGGTTTACAGGTAGAGGAGATCGAGACCTTTCATTTATGTTATACAAACATTTTTGTAGAATTCCTAGTTTCCAAAATAGTGACCATTTTTTCCAAATTTTATTTTTGTTGACCTAGAGACCTGAGACTTGGTGTTGGAATAGAGGGGGTAAAGACCATTGATTTACGTCAAACAAACTTTTTTGTAGAATTCCTAATTTTGGAAATATGGCCTATTTTCAAAATTTTATTTTTGTTGACCTAAAGACCTGAGACTTGGTATGGGGATATAGGGGGTAAAGACCATTGATTTACGTCAGACAAACGTTTTTGTAAAATTCCTAATTTTGGAAATATAAGCCCATTTTCAAAATTTTATTTTTGTTGTCCTAGAGACATGCGACTTAGTGTGGGGGGTAGAGGGGGTAAAGGCCATTGATTTACGTCAGACAAATGTGTTTGTAAAATTCCTAATTTTGGAAATAAAACCCTTTTTAAAAATTTTAATTTTTTTGTCCTGGAGACCTGGGACTTGGTACAGTGGTAGAGGAGGCAAAGGCCATTCATTTATGTCAAACAAACATTTTTGTTAACTTTTTAATTTCGGAAATATAACCCTATTGGAAATATGTTTTGGAAAATTTGAAAAATACACTATTTTTGGACTGAGAGGGGTATAGAAGTAGGTGTTGGAGTTAACATATGTCTTTTCAGGATTTTTAGTTTAATGATACAGCCTACTTTCGAAATATTTTTTGAAAAATTTGAAAAATACACTAATTTTTGACTATGCATGGGATAGAGGTAAGTGTAAGAGTTGAGAGTCATTGATAAAACTTAGAGTACTTTCGATTTTCTTTGGAATTTTGTGTGTTGTTGTTGTTGTTGCTGCTTACAAACATGGCTGTAAGCATTTTACAGCCATAAAAAAAGGACTGACATACTTTCCAAGACCAAATAAGCCCCCACAAGCAAGAGCAAATATAAAAGAGCTAATACAAAAGCCAACAAAAGCCAACAAAAAGCCAACAAAAAGCCAACAAAAGCCAACAAAAGCCAACAAAAGCCAATAAAAGCCAACATAAGCCAACAGAAACTGACCAAAAAAAGCCAACAAAAAACTGACCAAAAAAGCCATGTAGCATGTTGGTAGTTGAGTGAGTTGTTATATTGACCGATAGGTAGCAGGCTGGTAGTTGAGTGAGTATTGATATCGACCGCTAGATAGTATGCTGTTCGTTCAGTGAGCAAGTATTGAAATGGAGCGCTAGGTAGTATGCTGGTCGGTCAAGTAGTTCTCATAGTCACCGCTAGATAGCGGCAACATACTTTGCGTGTCGCATGCAGCCATTTAACAAAGTTTTACCTCATAAAAAACGTGCTTGTGTAAGCTTTGTACAAAATTGAATATACAATTAACCACTAAGTGTTTAGAACTAACATGTATAGCCTTGTGTAGGGAATATTGGGGTCCTTAGCAAGAAAGAGTGCCTAACACACATGAGTGTACAGCCTTTTGATATGCAGTAAGTACCTGATAACCTTGAGTAGGCCATAAGAATATTTTCAGTTGACTACTACCTGTCACAGTGTTTACATTGTGAAAGACCGTTGAAGCAACCAGTCTTTAGCCTTGTCATAAGCAGTGAACAGCTGTTACCCTTAACCAGGGGTACATTAGAGGACCCTTATCAAGAATATCATCAGTTGACTACCACCATTCACAGTGACCACATCGTGAAAGACTGTTAAAACAACTATTGTACAGCCTTGTACTACTCAGTAAGTAGCTGTTGGTCTTGACTATTGTATATTAGAGAACCCTTAGCAAGTATATAATCAGTTGACTACTACTTGTTACAGTATTCACATCGTGAAAGACCGTCTCACTATCCAGTATACAGCCTTGTCATACGCTGTAAAGAGCTGTTGGTCTAGACTAGGGGTATATTAGAGGACCCTTCACAAGAATATCACCAGTTGACTACTACCTCTCACGGTGTTCACATCGTGAAAGACCGTCTCACCGACCAACCTCTAGCCCTGTGATACGCAGTAAGCAGCTGTTTGCAGAAATCAACATTCATAATGGAAGAAGCCATTCCTAGCTATATGTGTAAAGAGTGTGGAAAGACTTTTCTTCGAGACTATCATAGGAAGCGACATGAAGTATCGTGTGGTGAATTTCATGAGTGCAAGACCTGTGGTAGTACATTCATCAATGCCTACAATGGACGTCGTCATGAAGAATGTTGTAATGTTGTGTCGGCAGCTAAAAGACAAAAGGCAGAGCCTACAAAACATTACCTACTGTCATTGGTCCCTGACAAAAATGGACTTATTGAATATGAGACATCTTTTGAAGGTCGACTTAAATCCTATTTCATTCGTTGCGATACGTGCAAGGATTTAAATTCATACCTTAAAGAGTCCAAATAGCAAATAATACAAGCTATGCAGAAAGAACTAGCAATGCACAAGTCGATAAAAGTTAATCTCGTGGCTGAATGTAGATTCATTCATACATCTACCAATGAAATTACAGATCGTGCTTTTAAAACACGAAATCAGGCCCTATTTTTGGAAACGGACTTAAGTAGTTTCTTGGAAACACAATTTACAAAGTTAACTACGGAAATGGAAGAATCTGAGCTGAAAGGCAGTAATTGGGCTTTGTTAGCAGTGGAAGGAGTACGATTGAAAATAAATAAGTACAATCCCTTGCGTGCCAGCACATATATTCCATTACCAGCAGCTATACAAGCAAGAAAAGCCTGCATTAATCCTCAAAACTTTAAGGACGAGAGGTGTTTTATGTATGCCATTTTAGCAAAACTGGTTAAAACTGATGCTAAACGCGTTAGTAAATACAAGGATCTGGAAAACAAGTATGATTTTTCAGTAATATCATTTCCTACATCGCTAGCTGACATTCCCAAATTTGAAAAAGCCAACGATATATCCATTAATGTATTTGGATTGGAACAAGACAACAAATTGTTCCCTCTAAAGGTTGTGGATCAAGAGCTGCAAGACCATCGCGACCTCCTTCTGCTAAGTTCTTCATCCGGCCAGAACCACTACGTCTTTATCAAAGATTTTGATAAACTAGTAGGACATCAGATTACCCGCCATGGACATAATATATATACGTGTAAACGGTGTTTTACTCACTTTGATAATCAATATGGGCAACAAGGAATGGAAAAATTAAAAGAACATAGAGCTTTGTGTGTCCAGCATGACATTGCTAGGGTTGAAATGCCTATTAAAAACCCAATTGTGAAATTCGTAAATGTGGAAAAAATGCTTAGAATACCTTACGTTATCTATGCAGATTTTGAAAGTATACTGTTACCCTATCAAACATGTCTACCTAATCCTGAGGCAAGTTATACAGTGCCATACCAGAGTCATGTTCCTATGAGCTTTGGTATATATGTTAAACCCTCACCAGCTGTGGAACACATAAAGACAAACCTTCCGAGCCAACCTATTATTTATCGTGGACCTGACGCTGCAGAAAAGTTTATGGACTGTTTGATCTCAATAGCAAATGAAATTGATCGTCTTTACAGCTTAAATGTTCCAAAAGCTTTAACTGAGCATCAAGAAGCAGAGTTCCAATCTTCTGAAACCTGTTATTTGTGTCATAAACCATTTACCAAAGAGGACTGGAAAGTTCGAGACCATTGTCATATTACAGGGGAATACCGTAGAAGTGCTCACAATAACTGTAATTTGAGGTGTAAAACACGTAACCCCGTTCCTGTATTTCTACATAATATGAGTAGCTACGACGCAAATTTCATTGTAAAGCAATTGGGGTGTACTACTGAAAGAGTGGACGTTATCCCTAACTCCAAAGAAAAGTACATCTCTTTCACCAAATATGTTGGAAATGTTAAGCTTCGATTTGTGGACACGTTTCGGTTAATGCCAAGTAGTTTGGAAAACTTAGTTTCCAACTTAACATTATACCCTGAAACAGACAAGTACTTTGGAAAAGAAAATGCAATGCTCATGACTCGTAAAGGGGTATTTTGTTATGACTACATTGACTCATGGGAAAAGTTAAGTGAAACGTGTTTACCTCCAAAAGAGGTATTCTTTAACCAATTAAGTCAAGAAAATGTTAGTCAAGAAGACTATGAACATGCTAAAAATGTGTGGAATCAGTTCAACATTAAAACTCTAGGGGAATATAGTGACCTCTACCTAACTTCAGATGTACTCCTTCTTGCAGACAGCTTTGAAACGTTTAGAAACAAAACACTAGAAACACACCGAGTGGATGCTGCACACTTTTTCACTTCGCCTGGTTTAAGTTTCGAGGCAATGCTCCTTTACACAGGCATTGAACTGGAATTGCTACAGGATTACGATCAGATTCTTTTAATCGAGTCTGGAATACGTGGAGGCATATGCCAGGTGTCTCATCGGTATGCTGAAGCTAACAATAAATACATGGAAACCTATGATTCTGAGAAACCATCACAGTTTATAACCTATGATGATGCCAACAACCAATACGGGTGGGCTATGTGTCACTCTCTTCCTTATGGCGGATTTCAGTGGGTTTCTCCAGATACCGTTGATCTAGAAAAACTGAAGAAAGACGATCCTGTGGGATACATTCTAGACGTTGATGTTGATTACCCATCTGACCTTCATGATCTACACAACGATTTACCTTTCCTACCAGAGTGTACACAACCTAAGGAATCGTCTCTGAAAAAACTAATTCCTCATCTTGGAAATCGAAGGCGATATGTTGTTCACTACATGGCATTAAAACAGGCTTTAGATCATGGAATAAAATTGATAAAAATTCATCGTGTGTTAAAGTTTAAGCAAAGACCTTGGTTAAAGGCATACGTTGATTTTAATAACAACCTTCGAAAACAAGCCAAAAATGAGTTTGAGAAAAATCTGTACAAATTATTCAACCATGCCATTTTTGGAAAAACAATGGAAAATATCCGTAAAAGAATAGACATACGTCTTGTGACTGACAGCAAAAAGGCAGAAAAGCTAATAGCAAAGCCGACATTTATTGACAGAACTATTTATGGTCCTAACCTAGCTGCTTTCCACATGGCTAAACGTAACATTGTATTCAATAAGCCTATATATATTGGAATGTGTATACTGGATATTTCAAAAACTCTCATGTATTCCCACCACTATGATGTCCTGCTACCCTATTATGGAATGAACAATCTTAAACTCATGTATATGGATACCGACTCGTTCATTTATTTGGTTAACACCCAAGATGTATATCAAGACAAGTTGGATTTCCTAGAACACCTGGACACATCAGATTATCCTACTAATCACATATGTTACTCTACATCAAACAAGAAAACGTTGGGGAAATTTAAAGACGAGGCTTGTGGACAAATTATTAAAGCATTTATTGGACTTAGAGCTAAAATGTACGCTTTAGACATAAATGGTAAAGAAATCAAAAAGATTAAAGGTATTAGCAAAGGTGTTGTCAAAAATTGTATAAGCTTTCAAGATTATAAGGATTGTGTCATGAACAACAATGTAAAAAGAATACCAATGAACATAATCGCTTCTAAACAACATGACATATCATCTATAAGACTAAACAAAATTGCTTCGTGTCCTGGTGATGATAAAAGAGTGATTGATGCTGATGGTATAGGTACACATGCCTATGGTCATTACTCAATCATTGACTATGCTTAAAGAGTTAAGTTATGAATATCAAAATCTTCTGCCTGCAACTAGCAAATACATAAAACAAAACAATTTAGGAAATAAAACAATAGCACTACAAAAATTAAAAAAACTAGTATTCATAATCAAAAAATAAATAAAATTGAAAACAAAATAAAAACAACTGTACAATTTATAACAAAAAAGAATATATATAAAATGTGTTATGTGTAAATAGTGTACATGTATTTAAAATAAAAAATATAGTATGGACACTGCTTGTACATTTTTTAATTACTACCCACCTCTCTCCACTCCTAATGCAAAATGAACATGTAAAACACAAATTGGAAAATCCATGATTCCATATTGACAAAATAGAAAAAAACATTAAACTGAAATTTTAAAAACTGTAAATTGGAATTTGGTAAATTGACAAATGTGTAAACAACAAATTGGGAAATCCATGTTTCTATATCATGAAATTGAAAAACTTTAAACTGACATTTTAAGAACTGTAAATGGGAAATTGTGAATTGGTAAATGTGTAAACAACATAATGCAAAATCCATGTTTCCTTGTTATGAAATTGAAAAAATTAAAACTAACATTAAAAAAAACTGAAAATGGGAAATTGGAAAATTTTCATATGTGTAAACAAAAAAATGAAAAAAAAACGGTTGGGGTAGTTATCATGTTGTACAGTAACCTATAAAACTAGCATAAGGATAGTTGCTTGTACCCTTATATACTTTGTGTATGTTCATTAGCCTTTGGATTAGCTTAAGTTAGGTTTGGTAAAGTTAGGTTTGGTGAGGTTGGGTATGTAGCCTTGTAGTTTACTCTTTTCGGAAAATGTAAAATCTAAAATCAAAAAATCTTAAATTTAAAATGTAAAATCTAAAAAAAAAAACTATCATCTAAAATACAAAAAATCAAAAATGTGAAATGTAAAATCTAAAAAATGTAAAATGAAAAAAATCAAAAATCTAAAATGTTAAAATCTAAAATCTTTAAATGAGGTTTCTGTGGGTTAGGTTAGGTTAGGTTATAACTAAGTTTATTATTTGTGCTCTCTTATTTGCTCTTACATTTTTGCTCTCACTTTGAAGTTTGGTTATGTTAGGTTAGGTTAGGTTAGGTTATAAATAAGTTTATTATTTGTGCTCTCTTATTTGCTCTTACATTTTTGCTCTCACTTTTAAGTTTGGTTATGTTAGGTTAGGTTAGGTTTGGTTAGGTGTGGTTAGGTTATAACTAAGTTTATTATTTGTGCTCTTACATTTGCTCTCACTTTTTTTCTCATACTTTTTGCTAATTTTTTTTCGCTTGCAATTTAAAATTAGGTAGGTTACGTTAGGTTAGGTTAGGATAGGTTAGGTGAGGTTAGGTTAAGTGAAATTAGGTTAGGTTATAACTTAGTTTATTATGTGTGCTCTTACATTTGCTCTTACATTTTTGCTCTTACTTTCAAGTTAGGTTATGTTAGGTTAGGTTAGGTTAGGTTAGGTTAGGTGAAGTTGGGTTAGGCAGAATCGTTGAGGTATGAATTAAAAGCCAGCTCCTGTCAGTTTTGCCTCACAAGGCTGAGTGTACTCCGTTCCACTCATGAGACCAGAAATTAAATTTCTTGGCAGAGCCAGGATTCGAACCTCAGGAATGACCTCCAAGAATGCTAGTCACTACACCAAGTGGTTGACAATATAAGGCTGGTCTTGATTATACATGATCAATTAATAATTACCTAATAATAATAATAATAATAATAATAATAATAATAAATATTCCATTTAGAAACTACACTGCCGAACTCCCCCTGTGACATCATCCATGGTCTCAGGACATGGCGGCCATCTTGCCCATTAGCCCCTGCCCCAGCTCTGACTGACCCCTCCATAAGAATAACATAGAGTGATTGCGCGCGGCGGCCATCTTGCCCATTAGCCCCTGCCCCAGCTTCGGCTTATATTACCTACTGATGAGGTCCAACACTCAACATGTCCACAACAATACGGAACTGAGATAATGCCAGTTTCTGTATCTTTGATGCAGGGAGTTTATGAGGGCAAAGTTATGATCACAGATGCCCTCGATAGCCCATCCCTTAAAACAAACCATCACCATTTCTCAGCTGAGGCAAAGTGAAACTGAGTGAACAAATGTGCAACTAGCCGTAAAACTTTTACGACTGAACAAGGACTCCCCACACAAACAAATTATGTGCCATCCCTGGGCTAAACAGTGATATTGAATTGCGTGAGTGAACATAATCTGTCAATCTTACTGCTCGATAGTGATATGTAACTGTCTGGATCGAAGTACGAGAACCATTCAAAAATTAAGTTTTCCTATTTTTTAAATAAATATAACATAGCTACTTGAAAAACTTAATTTGCACCAGATACAGCAATGTTTGAGCTATTTTTTGACATAATCACCACCAGGATTGAGACACCTGTCATATCATGGCATCAACTTTTGCATTCCTGTGTCGTAAAAGTCTGCGCCTGGGAATGGAACCAGCGTGTTTCATTTGTCTTTAGCTTTTCTTCAGCGTGAAAATGCTGAACGGAGGACAGGAATTCCTTGAGTTTCAAGAAAACATAGAGATAGGCCACATACGGCTCAGCGCACAGGAACTGTAGGCTACTGCAGGAAATCGGCTGGAAGCTCTTTGATCATCCACTATACAGTCCTTATCTTGCTCCCAGTGATTTCAATCTTTTCTTGCACCTCAAGAAATATCACTGGACATTTTCGGCTAGTTGCACATTTCTGAAATCTGCACATTTCTTCATGTCACTGGAAAAAGTTACAAAAGGGAAACACTCAGTTATCGAACTCACTAGCCGTGAGCCCTTGTTGGTTTCGCTATCCAGGGTGCACCCTGCCTCGTTTAGAGCTTCGTACAGCAGACAGGAGTGTATGTGAAGAGAACAATGGGATCTGAAACCTCCAACAATTAGGGTATAAAGAAACACAAGGAAAAATTACGACGAGAAAATGAAAGACTAACTAAAGCCCCAGATACCCCAATACCGTTGACGTCGGCAGAGAACAAGAGTTGACTGAGGGAGATCGGTAGATGAGCCCGGGGAAAGTAAATGGAAGCAATAAAGAACTCAGCTGGGTCCCACGGTCACCAACCCGCGTCCCTCTAGTTGTGAGTCCATCAGGGGAACCCACGTACATCTTTATCATTTTCGGTTATAGCAGTGGGGCCAACTGTTAAAGGTATACCATTCCACTGATCTCATCAAGGTCAAAAGCGGCTTCGGTGGCGTAGTTGGTAGCATGCTGAACTGCTGTTCCCAAGATAGCGGGTTCAAACCCAAAGACGTCGGATTCTTTAAGAGCGTTAAAATCCTTGAGTATGCCTTTCCTCGGAGGGGATGTAAAGCCGCCGGTCGCATATCACAGATTTATGGCATGTAAATGATCCTTCCATTAACTAAACTTATGTGAAGCTAAATTTCTGGGTTAGATTTCGTTGAAACGCTTTATCAGAGTTCCAACGTTTACCACTGGGTGTCAGTGTCATCTAGTAGCGAAAGTTGGAACTACTTGAAATTGAACGGAACTTGTAGCTCACCCCATGGGTGTCCGTTTGAAGCAGTTACAGCCTCTGGCGAGCCGAACATGTCCTCGGACATTCCCGGCGCTAAAAGCCATACGCTAAATCAGGGGTTCTCAACCTGGGGTACGCAGGGGTACGCGAAACATTTCAGGGGGTACGCGGCAGGCCATCCTTCAACTCGATCCACATGCGCAGTGAGCTTCGTGCCGTGACTACTGTGTGAGTTATTTACGGCGCGTGTATTTGAACTCCACAAAGAATTGTATATTTTCTTTACCGAGCACAATTCTAATTGATCATCAGTACTCAGAGTCGACCGCACAGTGAGTTCCAGTGAGCACGAAAACTGCGAGTAGCTGTAGTAAGGAAGACAATCAGATAAGTAGTTAGCCTACAAATTTATAGTTTAACCATAGTTTACAACCATATAATCTCTCCAAAGTACAAACTCCGGATAGCTATCACCATTTAGCATTTCACCTAACATCATATATACTGCATTTAGCATACACTGACAGTTGCAGTACCAATACTGCAACTAAATAATTGTACATATTGTAAATATTTTCACCTGTATTTCAAACATAGATTTTATAGCCTAAGTGTAATGGATCTGATGATGATCGCTTGACGATCGAAACTGGTCATCATAGTGTTTTATTAATCTCATGTAATTTATTTCAGGATTAGGGCATAACCCATCTCTTTTGGGTACATTCGTGTTGACCGACTGAAAAGCACTTAACTCTTGAGTACTCAATGGCTTTGGTTGGCTTTTAAAATTTGCCTATTTAAGTGATATTTTTGAGAAACTGAACATTTGGAATAAGTGTATGCAATGTAGTGTTTCTGATATGTTCTATGTTGAAATGAAAACTAACGCAATGATTGCAAACACCACCCTTTGGGAAAAGGAACTGAAAAACAACAACTAAATTATATTTTGTTTTATTAAAATATCTTTCCTTATAAAATTACAAAAGTTAAACCATACAAACTAAATACCATTTACATTTTTAATAACCATTATTACTACCTAAGAAAGGTTAGTAGGGGGTACGCAGGATGTTTAATTCTTTGAAAGGGGTATGATGGTTGAAAAAGGTTGAGAACCCCTGCGCTAAATAATAATCAATGTCGAAAGTGGCATATCTGAAATTTCCCAGATAAATTTCCATTTTGTTAATTCCATTTGACTCATTCAAACCCACACATCGACAGTATTTCGTAGTCCTCAGGTTCGGCTGTTTATGCTCACATTTCAAGGGACATTATTATCAACCTGCACTTCTCCACGTCACATAGCACAGCCCGGAGCTGGTAACGCGCTCATGCTTATTGTATTACAATCACTAATCCCACCGGACTGTATATTTTAACCCCCAATACAGAGATTGAAACGGCTTGCCCTTCCGGCCACTTCTCCTGTTGTTTTGAATTAATGAAACATCACAACTCAAAAATAGAAATGTTAATTAGCCAGAGGCAATAAAATAACAAATCAATTACGGTTGATCCGGATCGGAATTCATGTCGTACTTCGAGGTTAATACCTTACAATAGCACAGTAATCGTTATGGTCTAACGGTAAATAATAATAATAATATGCAAAATTTGCAAAATATGCAAACTACCCAAGCTAAAGAGACAAACAAGTACGCACCGTTGGTGGAAGAAATACCAAAACTATGGGAAATAAAATGCGTAAGGATTTTGCCAGTGGTAATCTCTTCCACGGGAGTTCTTCCAAAGACGTTGGCAATGGCTTTGGAGGAATTGAAAATGAAACACCTGATTACCAGAATACAGAAGGCAGTGCTGCTGGATACGTACCATATTGTTAGGTTATTTTAATCTCAGTAATAGGTTTACAGGGTACTTGATTATCAAATCCGTACCTTGTAAACTGAGTTTTACCATAATTATGAGAAATTAAAGATAATAAAAATAAAAATAATAATAATAATAACAATAATAATAATAATTGACTAATATTACAAGCCAAAAGTGCCGAAACAATACTGAAACCATCGATCACATACTTACATCATACTTACATACTTGCGCAAAGGGACTACGTACGCTGACATGACAACGTAGCTAAAATTATCAATAAATAACTATGCAAGCATTGACAACTACCAATAGAAGCAGAGACATACTACAGATGTCAACAACAAGCCATTGAAAATGCCTCATATAAAATACATTGGAATTACTCTGTCATCAGCAGCAAGACAATAGCTGAAAATTAACCTGACCTCTGACAAAGTGCATCATAACACACGGCTCATAGATATTGTAGTGCCGAACTTTCGCAAAATCAGATCTAAGATCCACGTAAAATGCAGCAAATAGGGTAAACTTACCGAACTTCGTGATATCAAGGATTATAGACGAGAATCCAAAACAAATACCCGAAGAGAACAAAAAATATATTTTACGTGTACGAAACCAATACATTGTTCAATTTATCCATGATAAAGAGCATTCAAGAAATGTAAAACTATGTATTAATGTTATACAATGATAAGTGCGTAGTGGGCATGCTGCTTAATTTCGTGGTAGCATACTTAATTCCGTGACAGTATACTTTGCTAAGCAATTATTTCAGTAATAATGCATATAAATCCAACTCTGACGCTTTGATTGCAAGTATGTTCCTTAGAGAATTCTGCTGCATAGAAGGTTTTGAATAATTACGTCAACAACGGGTTTTCACTCACATGCCATTCGCTCAACTGCCTGTCGTACACCCAGTGACGATTTTCGGTCAGAGCATTTTTCCCGTGTAACGACATTCCTGCCATCTGATGAGGACTGTTGGAACTCGGTGTAGAACACCTACCTTACTTCAGGTTAAATATTATGTCTGATGTCACGAAATAAAGTATGTCACGAAATAAAGTACGTTTACTATATGGATTTGTTAACAGAAATCGAACGCCCTTGGAAGCAACAAACAGTTACTGTCCTTTCAGATGTAATTTCAACCACAGGAGTCATACCAAAACAGCTCATAACAGCTCTACGTCAACTGAATCTACCATTCAACATCTACCAGAAAATACAGAAGACATTAATACTGGACCACTGTCATACAGAGTTACGAAATGCTTGAATACTGACTGATTACTAGCAAGACTTACAACTGTGTTTAAGGCGTAATAACAACGGGCCACTTGCTAAGAATGAAATCCACATGATTTTAAAGATACGAACACCAAGCGGTCTTTTGAAGAGAAAGAAAGTGACCTATAGGAGATGGAGATTTCCTGTGAAAATATTCAAGAACGCAACCATCTCAGAAAGAAATAACACGACCACCAGGGTTTTCAAGAAAACACAAAAGTTGAAGACGGCAAAGATGTGGAAGGAAGAAAGAAAAGAGCAACACCGGCAAAGTATGAAGGAGCACTGGGAAAATATCAAAGCCCAGATATGACAGTTGAAATGATGTGGTCCTTTGTAGGCCGATACGATTAAATAGGACTTAGAGTCAACCCCTGGCACTACAGCCCATGAAGGGCCTAGGCCGACCAAGCGACCGCTGCCCAGCCATCTAGCCTGCAGATATTGGGGTGACGCGTGATCAGCGTATCGGGTCTCCTCGGCCGTTAAACTTGGTTTTCGTGATCGGGGCGCTGCCTCACTGTCAGACAGCTACTCAATTGTCCTCACGAGGCTGAGTGCACTCCGTTCCAACTCTCATGCCAGTTTTAAAATCCCTGACTTTGCCATGAATCGAACCCGGGGCCTCCGGGTGAGAGGCTGGCGCGCTACCCCAACACCACGGGGCCGGCGTTATAGAGGACTTACGGGATGAATAATAATAGACAAAGTAACAGACCTTTAAATTGTTAGAAAGTCAATTGCCTTCCAAGATACAAGTGCCGCTGAACTTGGTTGCGTCAGCGTTTGTTGCTTATAAATGGCAGCAGGATCATTGCAGGACGAGGAGGTAGAGAGAGCGATGACGGACTGCAGTCTCAGCATAGCCTAAGTCATGGAGCATTGTGCGCGCAACTTGTGCTAAACAGAAGTTACAATGTGAATTGAGAACGGAACATAACAATAACTAAAGGGTCTGTGCGAGAAAAATTGCATGTGTAAAACCACCCGCCTGACTCTACTGTTATGCGGGTTGGACGTGACAAAATTATGGCAGGAGCTATCGTCTTGTTTATTTTTAGCCTACTTTCGATTTTTGCAAAAAATGAAAGTAGACTTATGAGATCACTACAGGGCGAAAAAAAGTGTGTCTGTCTGTGTGTGTGTATGTGTGTGAGTCTGTGTGTGTGTGTGTGTGTGTGGGTGTGTGTGTGTGTACTCTGAATGTCTGCCCCCCCCCCCTATCAATTCGAACACGGTGGGCGCAAATTGAACGAAATTTGGTACAAAGGTAGCACTAGCAAAGGACACCTCAGTGTCATGTTTTATATCGCCGCCATCTTGACGGAAACGTAATGGCGGCCACACAAATGTGCAAAGCTTAAATCAAATTACGACTAACCTAATCATCCGATCTCTACCAAATTTTGCAACAACATACCTTTATGGGGGCAGCATCCTTTGACCAAACTAATAGGTCATCAGCCTAATAGTTTGTGGAAGGCGGCCATCTTTGTGTCAAAATAGATTCCCCCTATTAATTCGAACACGGTGAAACCGAATGGAACGAAATTTGGTACAGAGGTAGTACTAGCAAAGGGCACCCCAGTGTCATGTTTTATATCGCCGCCATCTTGACGGAAACGTAATGGCGGCCACACAAATGTTCAAAGCTTAAATCTAATTACGACTAACCTAATCATCCGATCTCTACCAAATTTTGCAACAACATACCTTTCTGGAGGGAACATCCTTTGACAAATCTAATAGGTCATTAGCCTAATAGTTTGCGGATGGCGGCCATCATTGTGTCAAAATCGATTACCCGTATTAATTCGAACACGGTGAAACCGAATGGAATGAAATTTGGCACAGAGGTAGCAATAGCAAAGGGCACCCCAGTGTCATGATTTATATCGCCGCCATCTTGACGGAAACGTAATGTCGGCCACCCAAATGTTCAAAGCTTAAATCAAATTACGACTAACCTAATAATCCGATCTCTACCAAATTTTGCAACAACATACCTTTATGAAGGGAGCATCCTTTGACAAATCTAATAGGTCATTAGCCTAACAGTTTGCGGATGGCGGCCATCTTTGTGTCAAAATCGATTACCCCTATTAATTCGAACACGGTGAAACCGAATGGAATGAAATTTGGTACAGAGGTAGCACTAGCAAAGGGAACCCAATGTCATGTTTTATATCGCCGCCATCTTGACGGAAACGTAATCGCGGCCACCCAAATGTTAAAGGCTAAAATGTAATTACGACCAACCTAATAATCTAGTCTCTACCAAATTTTGCAACAACAAATCTTTATGTGGGAAGCATATTCTGACCAAACTGCTAGATTATAAGCCCAATAGTTCGCAGATGGTGGCCAGGTATGTGTGTAAAACGATTCCCCCTATCAATTCAAACACGGTGAAACTGAATTGAACGAAATTTGGTACAGAGGTAGCACTACCAAAAGGCACCTCAGTGTCATGTTTTATATCGCCACAATCTTGACGGAAACGGAATGACGGCCACCCAAATGTTAAAAGCTTAAATCAAATTTCGACCATCCTAATAATTTGATCTCTACCGGATTTTGCAACAACATGCCTTTTTGTGGAAAGCATCTTATGACTGACTACAAGGTCATCAGCCCAATAGTTTGCAAATACCGGCCATGTATGTGTGCAAATCCATTCCCCAGATCAATTCAAACACGGTGAAACCGAATTGAATGAATTTTTTTACAGAGGTAGCACTAGCAAAGGGCACCTCATATTCATGTTTAATATCCCTATAGCACGTTGTATTTCAACAAGCTACTACAACCAACATTCAATTATACTCCTTGAAAAGGACAAAGAGTTATAACAATACAGATGCATTTAGGAGAAAGTAGGCTATATGTTCTTTACTGAACAACTTGTTTTAAAAATACTTTTAAAACAAATTGCCAATATTTATGAAATCAGAGTGCAATTCGTCACTGCTCCGGGTAATTCTCTTTCCTTTGAATGGTGATTTGCTACGATCAGTAACTTGTGAACACCCCATGTGTATAGACCACCCGCCCTGTTTTACTGTTATGCGGACTCGGAACGTCACATTTCTGGCACGAGCAATAATCTATTTTAATTGTTTAATTGTTTGTAATGCACATTCGTGCGCTTTTCTGTTAATAATAATTGTTTAAATGCACTTCGTAAACAGAAAAATATATTTTGAAGCATATTCTCAGATATTAGATGATGAATAACCCCTGGCACTACAGCCCATGAAGGGCCTAGGCCTACCAAGCGAACGCTGCCCAGCCTTTTTGGCCTGAAGATATTGGGGTGGCGCGAGGTCAGCGCATCAGGTCCCCTCGGCCGTAAATCTTGGTTTTCATAACCGGGGCGCTGTCTCACTGTCAGGCAGCTACTCAATTGTCCTCACGAGGCTGAGCGCACCCCCGTTCCAGCCCTAACGTCAGTTTCTAAAATCGATGATGGAGCCGGGAATCGAACCCGGGACCTCTGGGCGAGAGGCAGGCGCGCTATCCTAACACCACGGGGCCGGCGATATTAGATGATGGTCTTACTATTAGGTAGATTTCAATAGAAAGCTAACTATTGCAATGGGTCCCATGTTTCGACTTCCGGAAAATTTCGACATATCTTCGCGTTTCACATCCCCCAGACCCCAAAACCACCGTCAGTACAAAAGTTTATATATAATTTATGTATATATATATATCAGTTTCTTGTGGACACGATAACTACCGTAATTTTGCCCCAATCAGTTTGAATATTTTACATAATATGTATCCCATTAATATCTCGGTCGAGTTCGTTAATGGGCAAAATCGGTCGAAGGGGGTGAAAATGGGGGGCTTTTTTTCGAAAAAGTAAAATTTCGCTATAACTCTCTTAATACGTGAAATATCGAATCCATTCAAAGTTCATAATAATTGTCGGATAAGTGCCAAAATTTATGTCAAATACGTTTTTTGATAGCACCAACCATTGACCAAAGGGGTGGAAAAAAGTGGGTTTTTCGGGAAACATTGATCATATCTCTCTTAATAGGCACAATATCAAAACCGTACAAAATGGACAATATTCCTCCAATAATTACCTAAAACTTTTGTCTGAAAGAATTTTTGATATGACCCACCATTACGCCACGGGGTGAGCAAAATGATTTAAATTATAAGAAAATGCCAAGTGCCAAGAGAGGTTGCCATGACAACTTTACTTTTATTTGATAAGGGATGAGCCATCAGCAGTTGCTATGACAACGCCACTGCACGAGATAACATTCAGATTTCCATCTGTCTGTGGGAAGCGACTTCGGTATCGGAACTGGTAGCATGCTGAAATTCTATGCCCAAGGTCGCGGGTTCAAACCCGGCTAAAGTCGTCGGATTTACTAAGAGCGCTAAAAAACCCTGAGTTTGCTTTCCTTCGGAGGAGAAGTTCCAACGTTCGTTGCGAGTTGATGGTTCCGGTGGCATCTAGTAGCCAAGTTCACAGATAGGTGTCGTTGATGGTAGTATTTTAGGTAGATTTCAATAGAAAGCTAACTATTGCAATGGGTACCATGTTTCGATTTACGGAAAATTTCGACATATCTTCGCGTTTCACATCCCCCAGACCCCAAAACCACCGTCAGTTCAAAAGTTTATATATATATAATCAGTTTCTTGTGGACACGATAACTGCCGTAATTTTGTACCAATCACTTTGAATTATTTACCGAATATGTATACCCGTAAAATCTCGGTGGACTTCGTTACTGGGCTAAATCGGTCGAAGGGGATGAAAATGGGGGCCTTTTTTCGAAAAAAAAAAAGAAATATTGCTATAACTCTCTTAATATGTGAAATATCGAATCCGTTCAAAGTTCATACTATGTGCCGGATAAAGCTCAAAAATTGATGTTTGAAGAGTTTTTTATAGCACCAACCATTAACCAAAGGGGTGGGAAAAAGTGGGTTTTTCGGGAAACATTAATCATATCTCTCTTAATAGGCACAATATCAAAACCGAACAAAATGGACAATTCCCCTAATAATTACCTAAAACGTTTGTCTGAAAGAATTTTTGATATGACCCACCATTACGCCAAGGGATGAGAAAAATTATTTCGGAATTATAAGAAAATGCCAAGAGCTATCAGTGGTTGCCATGGCAACACTACTAAATTGATGAGGGATGAGCCATCAGACGTTTCCATAACAACGCACTTCGGTGACGTAACTGGTAGCATGCCCAAGGTCGCGGGTTCAAAACCGGCCAAAGTCGTCGGATTTTCTAAGAGCGCTAAAATTCCCTCAGTATGCTTTCCTTTGGAGGGGAGGTTCCAACGTTCGTTGCGAGTTGCTGATTGCGGTGGCATCTAGTAGCCAAGTTCACAGCTAGGTGTCGTTGACGGTAGTATCTGGTAGCAACATTAGGAACTACTGCTTGAAATTGAGCGTCTGCATTCCTTACCTGAATTACAGACTAATACAGCCATCACAATTCACACCGTTTATCAGACAGATTCTACACTCACCCAAAGTACACGGGGTTACATGACCGCGTTGTCGCAGCCCCTAAACTGAGGAACCAACCAACATCTCTGCGGGAGATATAATTTTGCGTGAAGGAGTTACAGACCGTTACATAGTTACACATCAGTGTCGAAACCTTGCATAAGGACAGTGTGACCACAAGCATAAAAATGGACTCCAAATGACAAGAAGGTTACCGTCATCATAAGACAGTAAAGTGTTTAAAATATGCTTAAAATGACGAAAAACAAAGTTAATTAATCTCCAATTATAAAATACTTTCACGCAATAAATGAGGTCTGATTATTCTACGAAAACCTGCATATGCTGCCAATTTTCGCCTATCCCCAAGTTTGTCCGGTGAAATCTACCTCCGCCTTCCGGCGTGCCGAGAGGACTTTTTTTTGCTTACATTTTAGTCTTGGTACAATTTTTGCTTACATTTAAGTCTTGGTAACGTTACGTTATGTTACAGGTTACAGAGAAGAAATTATGCACAACATTTGCCAGCTCGGTGTTCGGTCTATACGATGGAGTTGGCTATAGGCTGTGGAAAAGCACGAGATTATTTAGACTTCTTCAGAAAGAGCACTGCCACATGTAGGTATGGTTCCTCTTATAAATCAATAAATCAAGCAATCAATCAAGCAAGCAATCAATCATTTAAACAAATCATTAAATTATTGACCAAACTAGGTTGATGCTTTCCTTAAATTTCAAATGCGTTAGTGCATATAATCAGAACATCTCAGAAAATAAAAAGGAGCGATATAAACTACACGTCGCAGGCGGCATCATTCTTTGAATGCTCTCAACGCTCATATTTTCTACAACGACCTAGATATTTGGCTTGAGAGGATCGTGGGAATAATAATTTGTCTTATCTTGTTTTTATTTCTGTAAAAGTTTTCAACAATAAACTTCTTGGAAAAGAAGGACAATTAATTACGCGAAAAGAAACCAGACAGATTCACAAAACTGGCACGAAGATAGCTTATAGCTTACTTTCTTGGACTTAAGAAATTCAAACAAATCGCACAAAACTTTGAGAACTGATTAGTCGAGCTTGGGACGTGGTATCTAAGAAATATGGCCACAGCCTTCTTACTTGTGATGAACGCAAACATTCTCCACAGTGTTTCCTTGTATGATAGATCGTCTGACAGCCTCTAACTCTAATGATACTGTTCCTGGTATCGAATACATATCCCTGAGGATGTCAATGTCTAGGCCATCATATCCCAATGATTACTTGCAGCCAGACCTGTGACAGGCTTACGCTCACTAGGGAGAACCCACTATAGTCTACTGTTCTAGGTTCAGGCTTAATTCATTACCAACCCCAGGACTCACACCATTACAAACCTGAATCACAGTTACAAAAGTTGTAATTTTACGGCAACGTTGGTGGCAATAAGAGCTTTAATTGTCTGTAGTCAGCCCGGACTTTGGATGGATTATTCTCAACAGTATTAGAAGTTGCAGGAAGCTAGACAAAGACTAAACAGTAAACTCGCCCTTACACTTGCCTCATAAGTCACAACCAAGCAGCTGCATTTTCTTGTAGATAGGTGTGACCTCTTATAGAGAGTGTCTCAAAAAAACAAAAACACCGACAAGGCTTAGTATGATGTGCGGGTAGGTAAACTGATCGGTTTTCAAGAAGAAACCCATATCCAGAAACGTACGCTGTAGCGCAGGCTGTTCCAGTCGAGTTGCTCGCTTGTGAGCAGTGGAGTACTCACCGCCTTACGTGAGTAAACCTGCAATATGCAATACAGATCTGCTGTGGGGGCTGCCGTCACTGCGCAGTGGATACATCAGGACTGGCAGGAAAAGCATGGACTTGTGATATGACCATCGCCCAGCGACGTATTCGCTATCACCCCCAGCCCCTCTCCAACCGTACTCCGAGCATCACTGCTGAGTACTGACGTGTACGCTTACTCAAACTCGTGGATTTGGAACAGCCTGCTGTAGCGCATCGAATTGTGGGAGGGGTGTGCGTTCCACAGGTCGTCAATAAACTCAACATGGATTCAAACCTGGCCGAAGTCGTCGGATTTTTTAAGAGCGTTCAAAATCCCTCAGTATGCCTTCCTTCGGAGGGGAAGTGAATCCGGCGGTCCCATGTTATAGATTTATGGCATGTTAAAGAACTTTCCACTAATTACACCTGTGTGAAGCTAAATTAGGTTAGGTTAAACATTTGACGAACGCTCGTAGGTTCCGACGTTCGTCGCCGAGAGCCGACTGCAGTGGCGTCTGGTAACCAGGTTCAGAACTAATAGTCTCTGACGGTGGCGTTTGGCGGCAAAAGTAGGAACTACTTGAGAAAATTAAATGTCTGGAGTCCTTACTTGAATTGAAAACAGATACACACACTAATACAGTCATCACAATTAACATCGGTTATCAGACAGATTCTACACGCACCCAAAGTACACGGAGCTACATGACCGCGTTGTCGCAGGCCCTAAATTGAGGAACTAACAAACAAACCAACCAAACTCAACATGAGTAGTACATGGAGCTCCTTACATATGGGGTTCGAACTGTGTACCTCCGACGTCATTGCAGAGCTTGCGACGGTGGTGCTTAGCCGCACACACGTGACCCAATACGTCCGGTTGTCTTTGAGGGGTGGCAATCGCTCCGTGGACTCGAGTAATAAGATCCCCCCCCCCGATAACGTAACAGGAGAGGCATACACCATACTCGTCATACTACCCTACAGAAAGTAGTCGAGAGGTGTCAAATATGGCGACCGTGCTGGCCATGGAACCGGTCCACCTCGACCAATCCATTGATTAGGATATGCGACGTTGAGGTGATTTCGCACGTTTACACCAAAGTGTGCTGGAGCTCCGTCGTGTTCCAGACACATTATCTGCCGAACATATGGTGGCATTGCCTCCAATAGGGTAGGCAAAACATCTCGAATCAATGTGAGGTAGATCTGTCCTGTCAGTCTGTTGGGCAGTAGAATGTTCTCAGACTTCAACGCTCAGCAACGCCCACACCGTGCATTTCCGGACCGGGGCTCGTTCTTGAAAACCGATCAGTCTGCCTTCTTGCACAACATACTAAGCCTTGTCGGTGACTTTTGTGACACCCTGTATAAGCTCATTGTGTTAGTGAATACCAAGTGCATGGCAAGTGCCCTTTACAACGTGGTGGTGTTGGGAAGCAATGCAGTTGTGTACTTCTTAAAAATTAATTAAATATACATGTTGATCTTTGTTAAATAGTACTATTTTAACACGGATAGGATTTTAGGCTAGGGTATATCCGGGATTAGCGTGGACAGTTTTTGACGACAAATTACCGATACCTTGTTAGCAAGGCAACACGTGCAGGTGCACTTAGTTCCCACTCGTAGAATTGCACGCATTCACCATCCACAAGTTGAAGGTGGTAATTTTAATACACTGGTTGGTTGGTTGCTTAGTTTAGGGGCTGCGACAACGCGGTCATGTAGCCCCGTGTACTTTGGGTGTGTGTAGAATTTGTCTGATAACCGGTGTTAATTGTGATGACTGTATTAGTATGTGTTATCTGTGATTCAGGTAGAAGGACTGTAGACGATTAATTTTTTCAAGTAATTGCCACCAAATGCTATCATCCACGACACCTAGCAGTGGACGTGTCTACTAAATACCATGGCAGTCACCACCTGGTGGCGAACTTTGGACCTAATAAAGCGTTATCAAACTAACCTATGATAATTTAGCTTCAAAAAGGTTTAATTAGTGGAAGGCACTTTAGCATGCCATACATCTATGTCATGGGACCGTCGGCTTTACTTCCCCTCCGAAGGAAGGCATAATGAGGGATTTTTAACTCTCTTAAAAAATCTGACGAGTTCGGCCGGTTTTGAACCCGCGATCTTGGGCGTAGAAGCTCAGCATGTTACCAACTTCGCCACCGAAGCCGCCTTTTAATAGACTAATATATTATATCCTCGATTATATGTTTCGGTTAAGCAGTGTTTGCTCAACCGAAGCAAAAACAAAACTAGAATTTAAAATAAAACTATTGCATTTGAATGGAATTTTAAACGTATAATGAAGGGTATTTTGGGGGCTTTAAGGGAACCTTTTGAGTGTTTAGGTCAAAACTGTATAAAAATCTTAGGGCCGTTTTACCAACTCTTGACTAACGATTAGAGAGTTAATTCGTATTCAACTTAAACACGAGAGTCAGTGCATGATTATCGTTGATTCATTTTACGAAGCCATTCGGGTTCCAAGCTACTTAAATGCGATTTACGGCTCTCGCGCTTCCGTAGATTTGGTTTCATCCTGGAGAAACATGGCGGACAGAACAAGAAACATTTAGCACACATCGTTGTTTGCGATGCTTCCTTGAGATTTTCTGGAACATAATTATAAAGAAAGAGAAATACAGAAGAACTTATTCGTGGCAAAAGCTTAAAATGATATGAACAAGGTATTTAGGAGAACTGGGAGTTGTATTTAATTAGCTTAATAGAACCCGCTCTCCCCGTTAACTTCGTAGCGTAAGTGGTTGTGTTGCAGACTCTGAGTTCATTATGCAAAGCTGGACGGAGTTCGAATCCCACATTGGATATGTTTTTTTTTAAATTTCCGTATTCTTCTTTCTTGGTATGGTTGGTTCCTTAGTTTAGGGGCAGCGACAACGCGGTCATGTAGCCCCGTTTACTTTGGGTGTGTGTAGAATCTCTGATAACCGGTGTTAATTCTAATGGCTGTATTAGTGTGTATTATCTTGTTTTAATTCAAGCAAGGACTGCAGACGGTAATTGCAAGTAGTTCCTACTTTTGCTATCAATTGCTACCGTCCACGACACATAGCTTGGGACTTGGTTACTAGATGCCATCGCAGTCAGCACCTGGCGGCGAATGTTGGAACTAATATAGCCTTATCAATTATAACCTACAAATTGTGGCTTCACACAAGTGTGGTTAGTGGAATGTTCTATGACGTGGGACCGCCGCCGGCTTCACTTCCCTCCGAAGGCATTCTGAGGGATTTTTAATGCTCTTTTATAATTTCATTGTCAAAAACTTATTCATATGGATGAAAGTTGGTGTGAAACTTAGAAACAAACTGTCATTAAGGGATGCGCGAGTTTGAGTTCGGCTGTTTCCCTCCATTTTAACGATGTTTAGAGAGTTGAGTGGTCAGATTTGGCCATTTAACGTAAATCCTTGTTAGTGGTAAGTTGACGAGCGTTTCCCTTTGCTGAAATGCTCGATCAAAGTTAAATAACCTGTAATTATGAAGAGATAGTTGAGTTTAGTGAAAACGGTCCTAAACCCCAAAATAATGATAATGATATTTATAATAATACTTACTTACTATTCTGGCTCCACAAACCACAGTCGGTTCTTGGCCACTTCAGGTAGCCTCCTCCACCTCGTTCTGTCCTTGGCATCTTCCTCTCGCGCTCCTAGTAGCTGGATGTCCTAGGTTACCTGGTCTCTCCATCTCATTTTTGGTCTGGCTTTTTCTCACACACTTCTCGCAGTCTAGATCCCTCTTCTCTTCTATACATGTGGCCATCCCATCTCAGCCTTCTTGTCTTAGCTTCCGCAACAACATCGGGTTCTTTATGCAACTCCTTTAGTCCCTTGTTCTTTCTCCTTCGCCACTCACCTGCTTCACAAATTGGTACGAAAATATTTCTGAGGATTTTATTTCCAAAAACCTTTATCTTTCTCTCTGTGCATTTGCTTACTCTGCGTGTTTCTGCACTATATAGTAATACTGACCTAATTATAGTTTTAGAAATTCGCATTTTCGTCCCTCTTGATAACAATTTGGATGTGAGTAATTTGTTAACTGAATATGATGCTCTGGATGCAGCTTTAATAATAATAATTATTATTATTATTATAATAATAATGACAGAAACCGAGTCAGATATTATCACGGATATCACAAACACCCTGTGAATAGCCCAGGGTTCCTTCTTTTTAAGCAGGAAGTGTTTTTATAAATATATATTTATAAATTAGAAAGAAAAGTGCGGCGATGCCCTGAGGTAAGATTCAAAAGCTTTGTATGGAGGAAGTTTGAAATTCGTTAAAACTGCACACTATTCTTGGAAGGACTTGGTGTTTTATATTCTATTAACGGAGAGAAAGTTTCCCTTCCTCTGCGCCAGATCCAACGACACAGCAGATGAAACCGGTCACCGCATTAAAACTTGGAATAAACTTTGGTGCTACCTTTAGGGAACACAAAGGTAGGCAGGGTTTGGAATCTGAAATTGTTCCTCCACCTACGACACTCCAGAGAGATTCCATACAACAAGGTTCTCCAACATCATTAAACATGCATTGACTCATTCGTTCATTTATTTAATTATTTATTTATTCATTCATTTATTTTTATTTATTGCACATTTCTGTTATTACAACTACGGTAACCGGTATGTTCTCTGATGTTTAACTCTTGGGGCCCTGTGTAAGTAGGGCTAGCAACCTGCTTCACTTTAACTTTCTGGAAACCTGCTAACAAGAAAGCCTCAGGTCTGATCCTCCGGCTTTATACACCGTTTACTATCACTGTTAAGCTAATGGCACATACATTTTAATTCTCTTTACGAATGGTACATTTTGTGAACCCATTTATTAATTAGCCTACTTTCGATTTTTGCAAAAAATGAAAGTAGACTTATGAGATCAACACAGGGCGAAAAAAAGTGTGTCTGTCTGTGTGTGTGTATGTGTGTGAGTCTGTGTGTGTGTGTGTGTGTGTGTGAGTGTGTGGACTCTGAATGTCTGTCCCCCCTGTCCCCCCCCTATCATTCGAACACGGTAAACGCGAATTGAACGAAATTTGGTACAAAGGTAGCACTAGCAAAGGACACCTCAGTGTCATGTTTTATATCGCCGCCATCTTGACTGAAACGTAATGGCGGCCACACAAATGTTCAAAGCTTATATCAAATTACGACTAACCTAATCATCCGATCTCTACCAAATTTTGCAACAATATACCTTTATGGAGGGAGCATCCTTTGACCAAAATAATAGGTCATTAGCCAAATAGTTTGCGGATGGCGGCCATCTTTGTGTGAAAATCGATTCCCCCTAATAATTCGAACACGGTGAAACCGAATGGAACGAAATTTGGTACAGAGGTAGTACTAGCAGAGGGCTCCTCAGTGTCATATTTTATATCGCCGCCATCTTGACGGAAACGTAATGGCGGCCACACAAATGTTCAAAGCTTAAATCAAATTACGATTAACCTAATCATCCGATCTCTACCAAATTTTGCAACAACATACCTTTATGGAGGGAGCATCCTTTGACCAAAATAATAGGTCATTAGCCTAATATTTTGCGTATGGTGGCCATCTTTGTTTGAAAATCGATTCCCCCTATCAATTCGAACACGGTGAAACCGAATGGAACGAAATTTGGTACACAGGTAGCACTAGCAAAGGGCACCTCAGTGTCATGTTTTATATCACCGTCATCTTGACGGAAACGTAATCGCGGCCACCCAAATGTTAAAAGCTAAAATGTAAATACGACCAACCTAATAATCTAGTCTCTACCAAATTTTGCAACAACATATCTTTATG
Source organism: Meconema thalassinum (assembly GCA_946902985.2). Lineage (NCBI taxonomy): Eukaryota > Metazoa > Arthropoda > Insecta > Orthoptera > Tettigoniidae > Meconema > Meconema thalassinum. The sequence continues at coordinate 226,794,203 of OX336391.1, forward strand.
TGGAAAGCATATCCTGACCAAACTGCCAGATCATCTGCCCAATAGTTTGCAGATGGTGGCCAAGTATGTGTAAATCCATTCCCCATATCGATTCAAACACGGTGAAACCGAATTGAATGAATTTTTTACAGAGGTAGCACTAGCAAAGGGCTCCTCATATTCATGTTTAATATCCCTATAGCACGTTGTATTTCAATAAGCTACTACAACCAACATTCAATTATACTCCTTGAAAAGGACAAAGAGTTATAACAATACCCATGCATTTAGGAGAAAGTAGGCTATATGTTCTTTACTGAACATCTTGTTTATAGTATGACATACAGACAAAAAGCATGCAAGATAAATATATACAAACATAAACATGGATATATACATATTTACAAGGACACATGACAAGGCAGTCTTATATCTTTAAATCTAAATTCGGTATCCATTGTAAAGCTGGAGGTGTTGCCAACAGGTAGCCGGACCGATTACCCTGATATGCTCTTCTATGGCATTCGTGAACAATATGGTGAACTGACTGTGAAGGAGCACCGCAGTCACATTGGGGAGAAGGAATTTTACCCCATTTGAAGAGTGATTCAGCACAGACTCCGTGGTTAGTCCGGATCCTATTGAGGGTAGTCCACGTTCTTCTTGGCAGGTCAAAACCGGGTGCAGCGCTATCTCCAATTAAATCACTCCAAGCTTCAAGGTTGATGTTGGTGATCCATTCATTTCTCCATTGGATATTCGGCTTAAAATTGTTGTCTGTGAGATCCCTAGCATATTTTATGGGTGGATGTATAGATTTCAGTCGGCTTCCATTCAGATCAGGGATGTCGCAGCGAATAGGAAGAGCTCGATTACTTATGATTTTCTTATACTCTCGCATCAGGGCAGCTTTCCTGCGTAGGTCAGGAGGCATGATGTTGCTGAGGACAGGAAGCCAAGAAGTCGGCGTGGATCTAATAAGGCCACTGATCAGTCTCATATTGTATTATGTGCTCGATATGGGTTTTGAATTCCAGAATTGGACTTCCACAATCATAATGATAGGAAATTGAGGCTTACATCTATTCGGTCGTGTAGTGTTCGGGAAGGGCATGATATTTATATGGAAGGTGAAGATTACAATGTCTGACCCTCGTGGGACTTGAACTCGCGAACTTTGTACTCCATTACTCACACTACAGAGTTATTGGAGTAGACATCGTTATTCTCTGATGATTTGGATCAGCTCAGGCAAGGAATTTGAAAGCGCATAGTGAAGCAAATCTCATGAATTGCTCGCCTCACCTGTAAGAACTCATCTTTAAAGTGGATCGACGAAAGCTGGATAGGAGAACATCACTATTATATTAAATTTTAACATATAAAGCGATATTAGCACTTCTACAGTTGCAGAAGACGAAATGATATTTTATTATGAAAACAGAATTAAATATTAATGGATAGAAGAGAAGATATGAGCGAATTACAGTAATTAGGACCGTGTTTCTGGCTAGACCGCCATTTCAGTCAGGCACAAGCGCGGCAGTCAAGAGTGCAGAATTCCTTCCTTCTTAGCGACGTTTACGGAGAGGACCTCTGTCACCGAGCGTCCCAGTAGGAGCTCACATGATAATCGAGGCACGGCAAGGAGATTCAGACTTGACCGAGAGGAGACACCGCACTTGCCGAGGAAGAACAGGAGATGCCGGCACTATACGGAAAGTATTAATTTGCAACTAGAAGCAACACTTTATAATTCAGTGCACAACGGAATAAGTCTTCAATATTTAAGCATTATACTTCTACAACATTACTAGTAGCACAGCATACACCGACTACTACAGAGAAGCATTAATTCTGCAGCATATTCATCACGCATTTACGATGATAAAGTCTATAAGTCAGGGGGGGGGGGATTTTCCCAGCTTACAATTGCTAAGATCGTAATGAAGCACTAAGCAATGAAGAGAGGTTAATCTACATTCACGGAGTGGAAATTCAGAGTGGACCGGACAACCATGAGTCGATGATTCTACGACTGCAATTCCATCATGCAGTAAGCTGAATTTTCCTACAATAATACTACACAGACGTCCACTACCACCTTGGGAGATGTCAACCAAAGACTTTCAACCTACAATGATGACGAGCTACTACAAGAGGCCAGCTGACAGAGGAGTTCGTTTGTTCCGGGAACGAGTTGCCAGATTTTATATCGAGAAGCTAGAAGACCCGTAAGCGAGATGCGAGCCCGCACGCCCAGGTGTTCACACAGCAGTGGAGGGAGCCGCACAGCTGAATCGCAGTCAGCAAGCAGGGACCCGTTTCCTGGCGTACGACGAACGCGTGCCAACGCAGGAGAGGAACATCTTGAATATCAGGCCAGGTATCATGACAGCAGATCATCACGAAGGTAGACGAATGATTTTTCTAATATCTCAGTAGTTTGTTGTATTTTGAGGGGTATTTCAGATGTGACAAACTTATATGTAGATTTTTCTTTACTCATAACCCATGTTATTATGTTGTCAATTTTATAAATTAATTGTAAATTTTATGCTACGTCAGCGCGTGTCGTTTTTGACGTATTTTCATTAGTATTTGGATTTTTAATATTCCGTATTTGAATTTTTCAGGAAACGTTTTAATTATACTCACTTTGATACGAAACTGTCACAGGGTGACTATTAAGCAAAACATTAATAATTTTTATTCACGAATTAATTTTTGTGTAACGAGAACTTTCATGGAAAGTTGATAAATAGATAGAAGGACTATCTACTGATGATTTTATTTTTGATCTTAAATTATTTTATTTGGTGATAGGGAATTTTTATGTCATGTAATTACTTTATTTAATAAATTCACAGGCACTATTTGGTTTGCCTGCCCATTTTTATAGAAACTGATCATCTTTTCATTTCGCAATCGACGTGCGATAATACTGCTAGTTAGTTACTAGAACTCACTTAGTCTCAACTTCACCGTTCACGCTCGAGATCTGAGATTCTCGTCCTACCAACTTGTTATGGATGTTTATTTGCTAGTAAATGTGTAACTGATTAGTAGCGTTGTTGCATCGCCGGTATGCGCCAAGGGTTTCCTAGTCATACACCTAGTAGGTTTATCTAACTGGTTATCGACGTCCTTACAATCCTTTCCATCTCAGCGGATAGAGGTGGTGGCTATGCGAGATTTGGGCACAGTGCAAAAGTGTAAACTCTCAAAGATTGATCGCCACTTAAGTGGGAAAAGCAGCGCACCAATGTGGTTCTCATCAGGAGGAAACATTGATAAGTTGGTTGCACGTTCCGAGAAATGGTTACAGTCCCTTGGGGTCTATGAGGAAAAGTGAACTTACATTGTATGATGTCATAGCCGTGTTGCCTATGTGTATGTGGTTTAATAAAGGACCATAACTGTGATGTGTAACTTACCTTTTGATTCCCCATCATACATAATGGGGCTAAGTGTCACCTGGACATAGGAAAAGACTCAGCAACATGAAATGTCTCTAATGTTCTTGACAAAACGACACAATTCATGAACTCGAGTCCCTTAACAGGACGGTCTATAGATCCTACGAACATTACTGGGATGAGATGTTGTTAAGATGCTGAAGCATTCATTCTGAAACGCATATAGGCCTAGATAAAGATCAATTCTCAGCTATATTTATTCCTGTTGTGTATGAAATGTTATCTTGACTTTTTCACTATACATCACACTGTCTCTGTTGCATGATTGTTTACTGAAATTCCACTTGAACACAAATGCGTTGCAGCAGTCAGTTTTCAGAACTTTATTGAAAGTTCAGCGAATACCAGAGAAAGCCGGACCTTCCCCAAGTATATTGCCGTAGAACAAAGCAAATAGGATGAAATTAGTCAAGGCGCCATTACCAACGGGTTAAACGTATCCAGAGCAGGACTGTCACGAAGACCATTTGCAAGTTTCTGATTACTCGCAAGGAAATACTGGAAAAGAGCTCGTAAAAAGGCAATTAACTAACAAATAATGTAATATTGACTAGAGTACTAAGATAAAAAAAAATCAGCACCTCGTGGTGTATCGGCTAGCATTCTTAGCTCGATTCCTGGCTCTGCCATTACATTTGAATTCTGGTCTGAGAGCTGGAACGGTTAACACTCAACCTCGTGAGGTAAAACTGAGAAGAGGATGGTTTGATTCCCAACTCAGCCATCCTGGAAGTAGTGTTCCGTGGTCTCCCATTTCTACTCCGGGTAAATGCCGGCTGACTCCTTTCAAATTATATCCCCCATTTACAAATACACACACTAGTATAGCCATCACAATAACACAGGTCTTCTCACAAGTTCTACACACACACCAGTTCACGAAGTTACATGACCACGATGTCACTGCCCCTAAAATAACAAACAACAACATAAAGAATCCAGCCCCCTAAAAGTGGTAACAAAATACAAAAGAGAAATCAAATAGGATTGCAGTTGGGAAGAGCAGTGTTCCCCTTAACTTAATCCAATGTTAAATATAATTTGCAATTTTATATAGATCCTAACATCAGGATATTTTTGTGGTAATTGTTGTTTATGTGTATTTAACCTTTCATTCGCTTCATTTAAACAGTTAATTATACTACTAAATACAACAATTTAATGTAACCGGCTATGCTGAACGCAAAACCCAGATATTCAGTAGAACATTAAATATTGTTTTTTAATTAGGAATTTCACTACTTGACCTTAACTTTGTATTGCTTGGAGGAACATAAATTTGCTTTAATAATGTGTCTTCATCTTAATTATGAATCATCATCTGAAACACATTAATAGAACCTGTTAGATGAACCTTTTTGCCCTATGGGAGCATGTACATAGATTACATGGTTGTAATCCAGCATGAAAATGTAATTAAACTGCATTTAGAATTGCCCAATCTCTGTATGATCGGATAGTCCATGAGGACCAGAGGAACATGACATTCTATCGCACAAAAATCACAGAGTGTTTAATGAACCTTTACGTTTTAATTAGAGTTCAATTATGATCTGGAGCGTTAAAATGAAAATGCATGGATTTTTAAATTAACATACCACATCACTTTCCCGCTGGGAGAAAATGCTAATAATTCTAGATTAACATTATGCCTATTTATTCATGTCATTTGCAATTAACAGGATAGAAATCATCCCTCACGACTACCGCCACATGCCAATGTTAGATAAACTGATTTTAAGATTAATATTAATGCTAAATAGACATAATTTTAAGGAGCAAAAACTATTATGTAATGCTATATGTATATCATGTTAACAGAATAATAGAGAGCATAGGAGCTGGCGGAAGGTGTCTTCAGTAATCAGATAACTGGTTTACTTCAATATCACTATTAATCCTATAAGAACCAAGGTTTGGTTGTTACACAGAGGACCAACGAGGGGGGCTTCTGAGGCTCATTCTAAAATATACGTCGTAATTATTGCGGGTTATACCGAAACAAATTTTGAAACACCATTTCCTGAATAATTTTAAGAAAAACTTCAGTATAAATATTAAATTGAAATTAAATTCTCTCAAATATTAATTATAAACACAAACATCTTTCTAGTCAGTGTCATTTCCAGGCTCACTTTGTAAACAGATTACAGTTTTCTTGCTATGTTTGCCCCAAACATGTTTCAAACACTTTACACAAACAACCTTGGACTTCCTTAATTTATCACGTGACGTGATCATCCATAGTATTTATAAGTACACAAAAATGGTCCTCACCTGGACCAAGGGAGGGACTCATAGGCCCATGGTCGTTTCGATTACCATTGTAATGTAAGAAAAATGCTTTAAAATACAATAATTTGATTTATTATCATAGTTAACTTACGAAATGAATCAAATAACAATATCATTTATTCCCAACAATTTAAAACAGTATTTTCCATTAAGAAAAGCAAATTATTCTGACTGTGGGCCTCCAATCCCCCCCCCCCTCTAACTTAATAATTAAATCTTAGCTCCAATCATAGGGAATAACGATTTTAGAAGACGGCATAACCAGAATTTATATACACATGTGGAGAAAATTACTGACGCGATGTGAAAATGACGTATTGCGTTTTACAAGTGCGTGACCAGAATAACGTCAACATGATTAATATATCGCATTTTCACTTTTCACTAATAGAAAGAGACAAAGGGAGCCTGGATCAGTGAGATACAAAGAGATTAGCACGAGATTGGGATCTCATGTGAAAATATTCAGTAGCGTGACCAGCTTCAGAAAAACGCACTTACCATCAGAGTTTCCAACAAAAACCGACGCTGTCTACTAGAAAGGGGTGGACAAAAGGGAGAAAGGAACAACACCATCTACAAATGAAGGAATACTGGACTAATTTAAAAGCTAATAAGAAACAGTTGAAATGGCGTGATCTTCAGTTGGCCGAAACGAAACAAGAAGAAAGAGAAGAGGAAGAAGAAGAAGAAGAAGAAAAAGAAGAAGGAGAAAATAAGAGCCATAAATTAACAAGTACAAAATAAAAAATGAGAATATGGTTTTGCATAGGTGTTGAATACGTCTAGTCTCAAAAACTTAAATGAACAGTATATGATTGTGTGCGCATGACGAATGAAACATATCAAATTAACCCCTCAACTAGAAAAGTGTATTGAAGTATACAAGTGTATAAATCCATGTAATATTTGCCAGGTTGGTAAGTGTAATAAGTATTTTATTAAAATCCAGCAATTTTTTGAGATTTTTGCCGCACCTTTTGAAGGATTTTGCCTAGAAGCACCAAGTCAGGCTCTTCAGCAGGCTCGTGGTACTCCTTTCCCGGAACAACACAGGGGTAGTGGACCACGCACTACGCCCCATTAAGCCATCTCTTGGTACCTCCATAGGGAGGAGTTAATGTTATAAGAGCTCTCAGTTCCCGCAGCATAGTAGTGTGAAGCAGTTCACATATATGGGACGTAGTGCATGGTCCACTACCTTAGAGGCGGTCTGGGCAAGGTCACCAATATCCCACTGATGAACCTGACTTAGTGCACCTAGGCGAAACCCTGAAAAAGTCACGGCAAAAACCTAGAAGAATTGTTGGATATTTAATACTTGGCTATGAAAGCCAATAAGCACATACTGTGTTGACTGTCTGAAAAGCAATTCCTTGATTAAATATTAATCACTTTAAATTATGTTTTGTCACCGGGTGATCACTTTCGTGATACTTTCAATGTTTAGCTTGGCCCATTTGTCGGTCAAATTTTGTTTCTTGTTACCGAGATCCCCGAATGGTAATCATTTCTTTGTAAATGTATTAATTGCTTAAACCATATGCATAATCTTGTTATCAATCACCTATTCATAGATATCATAGTTCTCACCTTGAGAGTTCCAGTCGCTCGCTACCTCAAGCGTCCTCACTCCCGACATACAGGGCATCTACTGGTTAATCTGCTGTCTGCTGAGCAGGGTCGACTGACGTCACCCTGACTTTCGTTCGACCAATGGCAGGTCTTTGTCTGGTCGGGCAATCTCCAGCTTCGAGATTGTTCCATGATCACTATTTAAGACGACACTTGCTGGCGTTCTTCACCACTTCTGATCAATCATCACTTCTGATCACTTCAATCTGCTGGTCACCGCTACTGCATCTCATGACACCATCGCTAGTCTCTACGCTACCTAGCAGTTACGTCACGAGATCTGCACCCTGACGTATTGCTCAAGATGGCAAGAATAATTGCCGACCGTCGTACTCTTCAAGCCGTACCTTAGATGGGGTACTTTGATTCGTCTTTCGAAGTAGCTGCAGTCCCTTCGGCCGCCAATGAATTTCCAAAATGCTACTGGATCACCACTTGGACGCTATAAGTGTCATTCCTTCGCAAGAGAAGAAGAGAGAGCTGACCTTTTTATCAATTGTGTACTTATCTCTAGGCCATGTACGCCTCCTTCAGAAGAAACTGTGAGGACTTCTTAATCAACGCTTATGCTAGCTGGAACTTTTAAGGAGCTGGCTCTTCAACCCTTTGAGAAGATAAGTTCAATTTTATGAGGAATTTAAATCATACTAGTTATCTTACACTCTTAATCAGTTTTATGGTTCTTTTTTTATAAGGTGCATTTTTTATGTTAAGCTCAACTTCTCTCGAATTAAGCAAGCTTGTTTCATTGGCATTTCCTTAGTCTGGGTTTCTGTCATCAGGCCCTCACACTTTGTTCCATTTATAATTATTCATTTCTGTGATAAGCACTTAAGTGAAATTTGTTTATTGGTTATAAATGTATCATTAGAAATAAACATTGTTAATGTGTGGTTACCTACATTGGTTTTCTATTGATGTATTTCATGCCCACTACCCCGCACCGCTTCAGTCTAATTTTCTTGACCAATTGTAGTTATTTTGTCCAGGCTCTCGCCTGATGCGTTCTCCCGTATGGGGAAGTTTTAGGGCAGAACTTTCTCCACCGGGCATAAGAATCAATTCTACTACAGAGGATCACACAATATAGGCAATAAGATATTCCGTACAACGCATGTTGACAGGTTGTCACAGTCTAATGGAATTACTATAAAACTACTGATTTCGAAGGTCACTGTATGAGATTCTTTTAGGTAACCAAAAGCCAGTTTTGATATCTCTCTAAGTGGAAGATTGAATTTTGTACTATTTTACAGGGTTCTAAAGACGTCCAATGCAACCAAAATGAAAAGTTGAGAATTTACGAGCTCGTATGATTTGGCCTGAACTCTCGATCTAACTAAGCGATGAAAATGCAAAGAATATTACTTCCCAAGTCACGTGTAACTGCAAATATTGAATATTTAGAGAAAATATCACTAACATAGGACGAAATTGAAAGATAATGACGAAACGTGGTAACATGGTTTAGTAGCCTACTTTATTAAAACGGCCTTAACATACTGTTATCAATATCATCTGTTGAATGTGACTGTGAATTAACGCTAGGGCAAGCGCTCTGATAATGCACTGAATCATTATAAAATTTCAAATAGTTTGAACTAATTTAAGTCAGACGTTCAACTGTTGCATACATTAAGCGAGCTTAGTGGCAGTCGATCATTCAGGATACAAAAATGGGATGAAGCTGTTTGCAAGGTGCAGAAATGTTTGGCATAATCTGGGTCTGCAGGGTTGAGCGAGGTTGTGGAGTAGCATGAAGAAACCTAACACAAAGGCGTCTAGTAGCTAGTTCTGAACTAGGCCTAGTAGTCGTTGACGGTGGCGTTTGGCGGCAAAAGTAGGAACTATTTGAAAATTCAAAGTTGCAGTCTCTACTTGAATTAAAAAAACAGATACACACACTAATACAGTCATCACAATTAACACCGGTTATCAGACAGATTCTACACACACCCAAAGTACACGGGGCTACATGACCGCGTTGTCGCAGCCCCTAAACTAAGGAACCAACCAACCAACCAAACCTAACACAAAAAGCAAATCAATTTATCAGGACAGTTCATGACAACAAACCATGGTAACATAGCAAGTTATGAATTATATTGAGGCCACTCATAAATCCATTTATTCCGTGTAAAACTGTAGAATAAAGAATGCTGACAGCAATACAATACAGATAAATATAATATACCGTGGATTTCATATTTAATTTTAATAGGCGATAAACTCCAATAAAATGATTGGACAGCAACCTATCACAGTTCAGGTTGGTTTATACCTGGGTATAACAAGCGACTCAATATATCAATACATTGGAATACCACACTGTTATTACACGTAGTTGGTGACTATGATTCCAAAAAGAAGCTGCTACAACAACATTTTTTTCAAATACCTGGTAAATTAATTTACACAAAATTCAAAAATGAACACTTATTCTTTCTTTCTTTCTTTCTTTCTTTCTTTTATGAGATACAACACGAACAGTGTAATTTTAATTAATAATTAGAGCTAGGAATGTTAGGTGCTGGACCCTAACTTTATTTACTTTTTGCTATTTAAGTGCCCAAATCTGCTTGTTTTGCAAAGAAAACACTTTAAATGAATACCCCTAATTGCGGTTTGTTTGCAATTTTTGCTCACTCAACGCAAGCACCTTTGTGTACACTTTCTAAATGTCAGCACTTCTAAAACATATTGTGGCTCATCTGCCTTATTCCTTAAACAAAATGCTCAGTAAAGAACATAGAGTCTACTTTCTCCTAACTGTACGGGTATTATATAACTATTTGTCCTTATCAAGGAGTATAATTGAATGTTCATTGTAGTAGCTTGTTGAAATACAACGTTGTGTATTGTACGTTATACTAGGCTACTGGATTTCCGTATTTAAACTCATTAGGGGCCTTACTGGACCTATTATCGACTGCGTAACTCAATGTGGTAATTTGATTGAGTGGTCGTCCGGCACCGTGGATAATTGGTTAGCATACGAGGCTTTGACCCTAATTAGATCTTAAATACTGATTGGAATGCATTTATTCGGTACATGGCATATTTACCTAAAGCAAGTTTCACGACCGCTTTGCGTTAGTAATAAGAATCAACTGTAAATACAGGGCGCCCGAGAATGTTCTCCGCAGTGGGTACGTGCAGCTGTGAGTGGTTGAGTCATGAGTTTAGTTGGCTGCACTGCACTTTGTCCTTGAAAGCGGGACTCCCTCGTGTCGGCTGTCAGTGTGTATTGCGATACGCGAGCGAGCCTGATGTCTTCAGTGTGCATTACAGTCAGCGAGCGTTCAGACAGATTATTGGAAGAGTGCAACAGTATACAGGCGGTAATGTTTACTACTGAAGAGAGAGTTTTTTTTGGTGGAATACGATTTTCGCGAAGGCGATCGGTTTACAGAAAATGTAAAATTAAGATTTCAGGAGCGGTTTCCTAATTCAAAGTGTCCAAACCGTGATACCGTTCGGGAATTGATAAGTTTACTTCGTGTGACTGGCTCAGTTCACGATGTACCGGGTACAGGCAGGTCTACGCTTTTAACGGACGAAAAACTTGATGAAATCTGCGATATAATGCTGCGTAGTCCAAGTAAATCAACACGAAAATTAACTCAACAAACAGGAATCTCTAAGTCGACAGCACATAAAGCTGTAAGAGACAAGCTTCAGTTGTTCCCTTATAAAGTTACCGTGGTTCATGAATTAAAACAAACTGATTAAGGAAAAAGAGTGATGTACTTTGAATGGTTCCAGCATCTGTTATGAATGGCTGTGGTGAGTACAAAGTTTACTGTTTATTTGTTATGATGCAAGCGGCAGCCGTGCTACCAACGTAACTGCTGTAGCTAGCTCTCGCAGACGCATGTAGGCGCTGCGGAGAACATTCCAGGACTCACTGTATTACCCTCAAACGACAACCCTCCTCTAAGTTTTATTTGTTACAACTTGGCGCTAGTTATGCTAGCGTGTGATATAGGCCTACTTCGGTCCAAAAAAACAGGTGTACTGACGAGGATGAACAGAATCATACAGGATTATGTACCAGCGATCACAACAGCTTCCTTGCCAGCGAGTGTTATGTGATACAGGCGAAGCCTTAAAGGTTCCTTTGAGTTGAGAAATAGCCTAGTTCAGTACCGCCAAAGCAGGGAGTGTCATGTGCAAAACTATCATAGCTGCGTAGACATGATACGCCACGCTCAAATCAATGAAGCTGCCTGATGTCGGCTCAGCTTCTACTGGTAATTGGTGTCGTGTGATGTCATTGATTGATTGATTGATTGATTGATTCCTCGCGCTTCAGAAGGAGCGTGATTAACTGTGGCTAGAGCAAGACTCATCACACAAATGCGATGAAAACATTTTGTTGTAAATCTAAAACCTTGAAAGGAAGGAAAGTAAAGAAGTCTTGCCAACCTTATCAACATTATTCAATTAAAGACAAAGTAAATAGAAAATACGAAACCCTTAGTAAGTGAGTGAAAGAGCTGAAAATTATGTTAGCTTGAGGACTAGGACCTGACTTCCTTGCAGTATGTAGGCTACCACAGGGGCGGCTCCTGAGGTGGTGCCCGTGTGCCATGGCACCACCAGTGTAATGAAGAGAGAATATGTGACTTTTCCCTCTCACGAACAGTTTATATTACATTTACATTTTGAGGAAATTGTATGCATATTCTGCATTTATTTGAACGAGTGCGCAAACTGACATGCGTTCTGGTGGCGCTTTATTGAATTACTGAGCCAGAGCCAACCGGCACTACCTACGAACATCAGACCGCATCAGACACTGTACTGCAATAAGGACTAGCTTGGCTTGAGTTTGTTTGTGTTGTGTTGAGACGCATATTACCCTGAGGTAGAGCCAACGGCCTCGTGACGCGGAGCTTCAATTCTATCCACGAGATAGCAGCACGTCACAGGTACAAGCACACATTACATACACGTTAGAACTGCTGAACTGCTTTATCTTTCAACCACTAGAGTACAGCATATGGCAGCACACCTCCAGTGGTACCAGCTTGACGATATATCACTGTGTCTTGACTATTAAATAAATTCAAACCACAAAATAATTTTAGTTCTTTATTGTTTGACATTTAGCAACTTTTTAGGCTCATATTGATGACGGGGATTATTTGTTCTCTCTTTGTAATGTAAAAATTCGGAATTTTCAACGAGTTTTACTGTGTTTCGTTAATTTAATTTGGCGGCACAGTTTCACGTCCCAAGCGTCAACACAAATTCTCAAGTTTGACTGCAAATGTGTATGAATAGTGTCCGTCGTTAAATAGCTTTTGTGTTCATTTATATTAGATGCAGGGGATATCCTTTCCAATCAATCAGTATGTACGATAAGTAAGGTTGTCTTAGAGGTAGGTCATCGTGTTCATTTCATCTCACCTATTTATTTTGAGACAGCAACTGAAATTGCGAAAAAGAGGCTGTGTTACTTAAACTTGCATAGCATCATGCGGCATTGACCATATAAACACCGTTTTAATCTAATAAGTGTGCTTTTTGAATCGATACATGCAAGCTAGGTTCCTTAATAAAATTTGATTTGTTTCATGTTTGAAGATCGCATAGCTCGAGCGCAACGTACGAAGCCGTAGGAATCTCAGTGAGCTCTGTGTCACCTTTCGGAAGTGTAACAATGAATAAAATAAGTGAGTTGTTACAATCTCCATTTAGCAATAGGACCGCTCTTATTAATTCAAATGAAGGTGTCGATCGAGGTTTTGGAACAAATATTTTTGATGAGTAGGCCTAGCATATGTTGTTTTCTTTAAATTATTTTTCTGAGAGGATTGTTCAATTATAATTCTTAAAAGTGGTTTTTATTTAAAATGCATATGCATCAAAATATGTGTATGATATAATATCGTATGGCCTCGGTGCCAGGTGCAAGCTTTGTTGTTTGACACCCAAAGGGCAGCTTGCTTGTCGAATATTTGTTGTTCCTTGGAGGGCCATGAAAGTCAAGGAGGTTAGATATCTAAGCTCCTTGACACTTTAGCGCTTTCTAGTAGAGAAAGGAGGAACTTTTGTTTTGGCGAAAAATCCCGAGATTAAAATATTTGTAGTAGTTACGCAATTTCTCAATTCACTTCAGCTGACACTTCAATTAAAAACGTCTTCTACAATAGCACAGTTAAATAATGTTAAACATATAACTTATTGCATAAAATATGCACTATCCGTACCTGCAACTTTGAATGATTTTATTGCAAATTTTGAATATGCTGGCACCACCAAGTGAAAAATCACCAGCCGCCACTGGGCTACCAACCAACAAACAAGAGCCGGAAGACAGCTTCCTTCGAGCACGAACTTTCATAAAACCTATCCCTGAGGTGCCACAGTCCATGAAGGGACTAGGCCTACCATGTAGTCACTGTCCAGCCATTAAATCTGCAGACTATGGCGTGACGCGTGATCAGCGTGTCGGGTCCCCTCGGCCGTTCTTCTTGGTCACCGTAACCGGGGCGCTGCCTCACTGTCAGACAGCTGTTCAATTGTCCTCACGAGGCTGATTGCACCCCGTTCCAGGCCTCACGCCAGTTTCTAAAATCCCTGACGGAGCAGGGAATCGAACTCGAGCCTCCGGGTGGAAGGCAGGCACGTTACCCCAACACCACGGGGCCGGCACGAAATCTCATAATCTCTATAAATAAAGTAAGCTTTCTGCCTGATGATGATGATGATGATAATTGTTGTTTTAAGGGGCCTAAAATCTAGGTTATCGGCTCCTAAATGGTGATAGTGAAAATTAAATACGAAATGGAAACTACGAGTATAACATACATAAATACAAATTTACACACTAGAAAAAAATAATAAAAAATACGGTAATTTTCTTTTGTCGTGTGGCCTCCCTGAGAGGCTGAGCCAAGAACACTCTCGTTGACCCCTGTGGGCAACCTGCGTGCCGAGATGAGAGATGGAAAGGATGAAGATGAATGAAACTGGGCAAGGCTGTGGAAGGAAGAGCGACAGTGGCCAGTCAGAAGGCACCATCTCAGCATTTTCCCGGTGTTGAAAATGGGAAACCGTGGAAAACCATTTCAAGGACGGTCGATAGTGGGGCTCAAACCCACGCGTCTACCGAGTCAGAAGAGAGCTTGGCCCAATGACCTAACGCTGTGCTTTAGCGAGCGTAACCACCGATGTAGGTAACGGTAAATAGAAGACAGGAAAACAAGAAATACCCTCAACCCTCGAAGAATGAGGATTGAGGGACTTAGAAGGAAGGAGTGCCATGAAAGGCGGATAGAAAAGGGGAAAGAGGAGAGGGTCCACCCCAAAGTCAATGGAAAAAGGGGTTAAACTAGACCCAGCCCAGGAATTCGTCAGGGTTTTCCAACTCCCGAACTCACCAGCCGTGAGCACATGAGGGTGTAGCACTATACAGTGTGCACCTTAAGTGGTGGGGCTGCACACACCCTGCCTCCTTTAGGGCCTTAAGAACAAGGCAGGAGATATCTTGAAAAGAAATGAAGATGAGACAAGGATCAATTAAGGCGAAAAAATAAAGGACTCTCTAGGCTCCGGATACCCTAATAACGTCGACGTCGGAAGAGAACAAGAGTTGACCAAGGGAGGTCAACATGATGGAGCCTGGCACAAGTAAGTGGAAGCAATGCTGGACTCAGCTGGGGTCCAGTTGTCACCAACTCACATCCCACTAGTCGTGAGTCCCTGGGGGATCTGTCTGAACAGTTTCATCGGCTAATGCTTTGTATTTATCGCGAATTAGGGATAAAATGATCAAATATACTCTGTTTCTAATTTTGTTTGTTTGTATGTTTTCATTATGGGTTTACTTCAAAACTATTGAAGTGAGTGGCAAGAAAATTAACAAAGGAGAAGACATCTCTGAAATAAAACTATTCTGTACATTATTATTTTATAGAGTCCTAAGAGTTAAGGAAAGCCCTTAATCGCTTTTCATACTTCTCGTAATCTTCTCTACACGATTCAATTTGACGCAATGGTTGTCACAGCGTAGGTCTGGGTTCGAATCGTAGATCTGCCAAGATATTTAATTCTGATGTGAGGGCTGAAATAGGGAAGAACTTCGTGAGGAAGAACTAAGAAGAGGTGTGTTCGATTGCTACCACAACCATCCGATAAGTGGTTTGCCTTGTGTTCCCACTTCTACTTGAGGAAATGTCGGGATGGTCCCTAAATTGAGACAATAATCGCTTCGTACCCAATTCCTATCTCAATTTTAAAACACACACACTGGTACAATCATCACAATGGGACAGGTTATGAGACATGTTGTGCCCGTTTAGACCGGAGTCCGCACGACCACATATGCATTTTACCAATAATCAGTCAGCACGAGAGTCAAAATATCCCTGGGCGCCAGATGGGTTAAAGCTAATCGCAAAAACGACATCAAATGCAACAAAAATGCTTTACTGATTTTGGCTCAATGCAACAATAAGGATAGAAGGAGATTCAACTGGGCATAACACATCATGTAAAATTATCTCATTTTATTTTGAAGTTAAAATTGACTGAAAAAATGCTCAAAGCAGCATCATTCACGTGTGGCGACCCACATCCTATTTACACAATGTACAGAAATTTTCCAACACATTGGACAGTTATCTTTGGAAACACAAGTCTGATTATCAGTCCTGTAGACTGTGTTCCAAAATTATTCATTATTTATGATTAAATCCAGTTCAAATTTAATTGTCTCTACTGGAAATATCGTAGTTCACTGTTTGAATTTTTACATAATATTAACACTCGTAGAATAAATGTTCATAGAATTTTTAACTTTCACTTATTTTTCCAGTTTCAAAAAATATTGTCAAAAAATATTATTATTTCTGAATCAACACAAATTATGTACACATATTAATAACATCATCTGAAAAGCATTTGACCTTGAGCATAGCATCGAAGGACTGTGCGAAGCACAACAAAAATTAATTGTTCTTCTGACATTAAATGTTTCGAGAAGTGACCCGATTATGAACTTCAAGTTCCTAACAAAATATATGATTTATAAATCATCAACTTGATCAATAAATTGTTGAACCATTCAACTATTTGATTTTCCACTTGGGAACATTATTAAGAAAAATATTTATATTCATGGCCATTTTAGTAATTTTCACAACTTGCAATTCTTCGACAGAATGCGGAAATAAGAATTGTAGCTTCATAATAAATTCATTTAGTTCATGGCACTAGGATTGAAAACATCCTTCAAATTATTCGTGGTTATAGAATTATTTTTAATTGGCAGTGGCCCATTCTATTATTTTTATAGGAATACAATATTCCAACAACAACGGCAAAGGTCTTCCTCTGAAGAAGAATAAACTACTATCATGACAAATCCGGGTTCTAGCAAAATCAAAGTCTAAATGGAATTCGTAAACAAGGTTGAAATAAGAACTGATGGTTTTTAAGAAATAACCTTCGGGTCATTCATACGACGAAATGTGTAGTTCCAATACTCCTACTATAAACCTGAGCCATCGAACCTGCTATTTGATTGATGCTCGAAAAATCCTCCTCATTCCTGCGACTTAAACATGCGCACCTGGGAATGGCATTTCAACTACTCCACACACATAAATTTTCTTCCCAAAATTTATACAATAAATCAAGCCACTGCTTGTTATAAACACTGGAAGATTAATAAACTTACAAGTTTATTTTATTTTACCATTCAGTTCAACCCGTGAATTTACCTTACTTATGAAAATCTTCATTTCACTTTCGAATGTATTTACGTCATGATTTTATATAAATACAAAAATATCCTATTTGATACAAATATCATTTGCTTCCTGTTTCATGCCTCTCCGTGTTATCTGAAAAATATACTTTGCTCATTGCAAATATTAACTGTTCAACCAGAACTGTAATATTGGTTGAATGCGGGCTTGCGCTAACCACTCTCCTTCGGAAAATCTCCTGTTCCAAACTAGAAATGATTAAACTACTTCATAGGCTCTCTCTCTCAATAAATGTGATTATTCGAAAATATAATATCCAAAAATTATCTAGAAAAATTATGAAAATTATTATTATTATTATTATTAGTTATATTATTTTAAATATATTTAATTATTATCTCATTATGTGAGAATCCACATGTTCGAACCTTCGAATATGGAAAAAATATCCATTCCTCAACAAAAAATAATTTAACTTTTACAGTTACATCGACGGTTTTCCGTAACTTCCCAAAAATATGAAATATTCAAATAAATGCTCGATATGCTCGTCATCGATCCTAAACTGTTCTGAGTGCTGAAAATACTCAGAATAACTCTAATATGTCTTGCGTAAATCATTGCAAGATTTAAATACGAAGAAAAATAAATGTGTTGGTCATCTGCAGAAAAATAGTTTGTTCCAATTAGCTAGGCATAATATAAAGTCAAAATGTGGCTTACATTTCTTGATGGTCTTGAAGCGTAGCGAACCTGGTCTGTACCAGATTTATCCAGAAACATGCCCTATCGGACAAGCACGTATAATCCTTGTATCGGCCGCCATTATATACCCACAATCTGTCTAACAAGACATAGTGGTAATATCTCTTGACGTTTGAAGTAACTGTTGATCCATTTTAATATTGGCTTCTGTTAAAGCCATAACAGTTTGCTTAAATGGGGTCAGATCTAAATGATCTATTCTTAAATATGTCAGTTGTAACATAACTCACGGTAATCTTTTCAGTACAAGAAAACACTGACAGTCTAAACCAATCAACGGCTGTTCTGAAGATCGTTCCCTGGGCATGGCTTCACACCATCTACCATGCGCGAAGCAACATGTAGTTTCCCTGCGTTGGAAATGAACAACACCGTGATAGACTGGCCTTCAATATACTGATAGATCGGAGTGGTTATCAAGTTACAAATATGAAACTGACTGAATTGGACTAAAATATCCAAGTATTAGGTTATTACTGGACTGTGACAAAGTACTATTCTAGACAAAGTCTAGCATATGTCCATGTAGAAATAAAAATATTTCACCAGTGTCTGTAGAAAAATAACTATCACCTTAGTGATTCTCCCTGCCGGAAACTTACTAAGTTCCACTCGTAGCGCAGCACTTTTGTGACTATCACAATTTTGAAAGTAACTTCTGCGTAGATCCGGCAACCATGTGCCTTGGCTCAGCGTAGCGGCCTTGCTAGGCAAGTGCTTGTTTCGAAGTGAGCTAAAGTTGCTTGAGCCGGCCGGCTTTTATTCAAAACGGTCAGGGTCACGCTGAATCAGCTGAAAACTGGAAATCCTCATATCTCTTGTATCCCTGGTCCGATTTACTTGATACTAAGTGCATTCTCTTTCATTTGGCCGTGCCAGTAATCTGATCCAAGTCTCAAGTCTCTACTCTATGGTTAACTATTTAATCAATAAATAGCCTCGACCTCTGCTATTACTCGCTACGTCACTTGACATGCTCTTAGCGGTATATTCTTTCCAATTGCTTCTAGAAGCAATGGAGCGCGATATTCAAATATCTCAACTTTCAAAAGCGGCTGTAGCCTTTCCCTTGATATCTAGGTGTCTGAATCTTGGAATACCCATTCCTAGAGTTGGGCACAATGTCACACACACACACACACAAATACACGGGGCTATGGCATTGTCATCTTAGCCGACTCAGAAGATTTGAATGAGTTCTGAAATGGTATGGACTCCATCTTGTGGAAATAATTCACGATGAAAATCATTAATGTATACCAAAATTAATGGAATGGAGCCGAAATAAATCAAAAACCCTTATACACGTCAAATGGTCGTGTGGAAAGCTAAATCAATGATGGACAAAGCAAACAGGATATTTAAAGTAGGTTGCCTCAGGCAAGGAAAGCATTTCTACAAAGAAATCTTTTCCCATCGAAATAATATATATGCAGTTATTAGAAAGTAATATTTGAAAGCCTTTGTCTGGAACGTGGTGCTCTATGGAGTGAAACTTGGGACTGGTGTGTAGCAGAAAAGAGGAGAATGAAGCGTTTGAAATGTGGTGTTACAGGAGAATGATGATCATCGGTTAGGTAGCTAGAGTAACAAATGAAGAGGTATTAAGACGGTTGAGAGAAGAGAGATGTTTCTGGCGACTGCTAATGATGAAAAGAGATAGGTTGGTAGGACACCCAGGATTAGCAAACATAGTTATGGAAGGAATGGTTGAGGACAAGAACTGCAGGGGTATACAGAGGTTAGAGAATGTTATACAGATTGCCTTGGATGTAGGATGTGGTACCTATGTTGAGATTAAACTATTAGCTCAGGATAGGGAGGCATGAAGTGCTTCATATAACCAGTCAAAAGACTGAGGACTCAAACAACCACAACAACAACAACAATAAGAACACAATGTTGCATGCACCTAATAAAATAAAAATAGTTGTTTCATTTGGACGTCATGGTCATTCAACCCCGTGTATTTGTGTCTGTCTGTCTGTCTCATTTTGTCTGATAACCTGTGTTATTGTGATGGGTGTACAAGCGTGTGTAGACTATATTTAAAATTCAGGTGAGGATAGGGAAGGCGGTGGCCGTGGCTTTAAGTTTGAAACCATTCCCGTATTTGGTTGGGGTAAAAGTGGATACCTAACGTATGGAAAACCACTTCCAGGATGACTGAGTGGAAAGTAAAGCTACCTATTCTTAGTATAACCTCACAAGGCTGAGTGTACCCCATTCCAGCCCCCAGACCAGAATTAAATTTCTTGGCAGAGCCAGGAATCTAACCCGGACCTCCTGGGTAGCAGCCAAGAATAACACCACGATTCAGTAAATTATGGACATTCATTTTTCTGCTCAGATAAGAGGTTGGGAAACAGACTCGTGCGTTTATCCATCTGATGAAGGTAACACCATCACGTCTTTTACAGGAGGGTAAATGGCTGGCAGAAAAGTGGTTTTATTTGTTAACTTATGAAAGATATCCGTGAACAAACAGTCTCAGAAAACAATTTCAGAAGTAGTTTTTTCTGCCGAGGACGAGTTGATATAATCAATATCGTGGGGTTGAACTTCCTATCACTTCACAGAGCTTTCGGTGGGGCTTGTCGCGAATCCAACTGTGGAAAGATTGCCGCAATCAGAGTGAGAACACGTCTCTACGGCACAACAAACTCGTGCCGGGTCTGCAGTCAGTGTTACCAATAACGGTTGCCAACCCCCGCGTAAATAGTCGCTAAAATGTGTAAATGAAAAGGATAACTGTTGTTTTACGAAGATTATCATGTAGGTTATGAATCCCTGATGATTAGAATAGTTATGGTGATGATAGGTTCTACTACTGCTACAAATAATAATATTACGAGGTAGTTGTTTTTTAAGTCTTCGGTCTTTTGACTGGTTTGATGCACCCTTCATGCCTCCCTGTCCCGAGCTAATCGTTTCAGCTCTACATAGCTACCACATCATACATCCGGGGCAATTTGTTTAACACATTCTAATCTTGGACTACCCCTCAAGTTCTTATCCTCAACCCTTCCTTGCATAGGCTCAGTTTGCTATTCCTGGATGTCTTTGTATGTGTGCAACCAACATATTGTTAAGGCCCCAGGGTCCCTATACCCTTAGGACCTTACGCACCCCCAAGAGAGATGTGTCCTACGCCACTGGACCCACACACATCTACAAGCTACACATCTACAAATACCCCGATAACCACTCCACAAATACTACGCTTCTAGCCCAACATTCAACAGCAGTTTCACCCCAAAACCACCCCCAGGCCGGAGCCAACAGCCGGTATACAATTCCATTACACGCAGCCAAGCAGAGTTGAAAGCTCAGCTCTTGCGCAAGGCCTGCATCATCCACACACATTTACGCGGGTGCTAACTAGAACACCAACAAGAATGTAATAACACCGACTCAGCACTTCCGAAAGAATAAAAGGAACATCCTCACCAAACCGAAGGTCTGTTCGACTGAAGCTGTGACGTCCTGCCAAGGGTAAGTGTGGCTCAGCATCCTAAAACTTGTATTTTATAGTCCTTCCCGATTTGATACCTGGATACTTGTTATATTTTACACTTTATCTACACATTCCCAGTTGAAGGAATAAACGCAAACACTCTGGTATCCATAGACCAGCAGTTACACTAATCAGAAACTAGTACAGACATTTATTATTACACTCTGTTTTTACCTCCCACTTCCCCACCTGACATCCTTAATTGCCAGTGTCCACCATTTACAGAAGTGCTGTGTTAAAGACTTTCAGAGTGCTAACCTTGGAGAAGTCAGACTGCCGAGCGTAACTGCACGTTCAGCAAATAGGCAAATAGCTCGCACTCAGTGCTCTCCCCTTAAAGCTAATAGCTCCCTCTCGATCGTGTAACCCTTAGGGTGCAATCCCACGCAATTAGAGCTCACTCCCATCCCCCACACTCTTTCACCTACGCACACTCGTAGTTTCCGCACCTCCGTGGAAACTCGTCCCTTTTGAACAGCACCCCCTAAATTCAACACTTTACACCCTTGTTCGTCCATCCCTCCCAGTTCCCGGACAGAACAATATCTCTTCACTTCAATAGCAGTCACCATAAACATTTCTCCTCGCCCACTTATCTTAGTAATTCTTCATTTGTTACTCTACTGTATCTAACCATCTGATCTTTACATTTTCCTGTAACGCCACATTTCAACGCTTCTATTCTTCTCTTTTCTGCTGCATCAACTCTGTCCAAGGTTTACATCCTTAGAGTGCCACGCTCTACGAGGTACAGTTGGTTAAACGCCGCCTTGGAAACTTAAGATAGAGGGTTCGATGTAGGCTCAATTTCAGCGTGTTTAAATGCGACAGTTTTGTGTTCGTAGATTTACTGGCGTAATTACGCTACAATGGCATCTCTAAGTGCCTCAATGATATTAATCGTTACTACTGTCCTGCGGCGTGGCCAAGCTGTTTAAATCATGCACCACGGCAGTGAGGGCAGCTGCAGAAAGTAAGAATATCGGATTTTCAATACCACGTCTTCTATCCCTCATCTTTCATTCATCGGAGGTTGAGGACATTCCTTGTCTTATCTTTTGAATTTCCTCTTCTTTTGTAAGTGAATCGCTATAAGTAAGCTTTCTCTTTGAATATTCAGGCTGGAAGGCAGGAAGGAAGGAGGGAAGGAAGGAAATAAGGAAGGCAGGAAGGAAGGTAGGAATGAAGGAAGGAAGTAAGGAAGTTAAGAAGGAAGGCAGGAAGGGAGGCAGACAGGAAGGAAGGCAAGCAGGAAGGAAGGAGGGAAAGGAGAAATAAAGGAAGGCTGACTCCTATCAGGAAAGAGAAAACGAGGCTAATTTTGGCGGGAACAGTTAAGTCGCCATATGCTTCGGATACCGTAATATCTTTCAGGTCGTAAGGACTGACAAATAAGGATAGATATGAAGCATGAAAGAGAGGAGCCCGGTAGGAGTAAGTGGTAACCATAATGGTCTGGATTCGGTGAACAGGAAGTGTAAGTGATTCATTTTGGTGGCAAGCACATCACTCATACAAAAGTCGTATGATTATATTAATTCATTCAGGTGCTTTGCATCAGAGTGGTCATTTAGCCCCGTGTAGTTGGGTGTGTATATAGGATTTGCTTTGTAGAAGTGATACTGTAGTGTCTATAGCAGTGTGTGTATTTAAATTGAGGCGAGTATTGGGGTGAGGGTGACCGTGAAACTTAGGATCCATCCCAGTATAGGCCTGCAGTTGAAATAAGGAAACCACTTCTATGATGGCCGAGGTGGGAATAAAATCCTGCTCTTCTCAGTTTTGCCTCACGAGGCTGAGTGCACCCCGTTCCAGGCCACAGACAGAAATAAATTTCTTGGTAGCGCCGTGAATCTAATCCGGACCTCTGGGATGACAACCAAGTGTGCTAGTTGCGATATCACAAAGTGGTCCAAAGTTTCATGAAAGTACACGTACACACAAACACTGACCACCCATACATATTTGAAATCTGCCTCTTTCCATATTTTAGATGAAGGAACAGTGAACTGAAATCACCTTCGGCTTCGGTGGCGTAGTCGGTAGCATGCTGAACTGCTATGCCCAAGATAGCGGGTTCAAACCCGGCCGAAGTTGTCGGATTTTTCAAGAGCGTTAAAATCCTTCAGTATGCTTTTCTTCGGAGGGGAAGTAAAGCCGGCGGTCCCATGTCATAGATTTATGGCATGTAAAAGATACTTTCACAGACTAAACTTGTGTAAAGCAAAATTTGTTAGGTTAGATTTCGTCAGAACGCTCTGTCAAAGTTCCAACGTTCACCACTAGGTATCATTGATATCTGGTGGCGAAAGTTGGAACTACTTGAAATTGAACGGAACTAGTAGCTCACCCATTTAGCCCAGGCATATTAAGTTTTAACCTCAAAAAAAAAAAAAATGTAAAGCTGAAATTTGACATAGATGTTCCCTAGTGCCCTAGTAACAAATGCTGAAAAGTCCCCATCTCTGCGTTGTCCGCGTCATAGTTTTTGGAGAGTTCAAAAGGGCTTAAATGGGGCCTAAGTGCCAAAAACAGCATTTTTGCTTACTGCGTTCAAAATATTGATCCAAAATCAGTTCTAATGAGCTTTGATAGTAATAAGAGAAGGACTGCGTTAAATATAACGCTCTTATTGGTCGTAATTATTACCATACATGTAAACAGATGAGTAATCAAACATTTTAGCTCAACTTTTCTCACGAAAATTTAGCTAATTTGTCATTAGCCGGGTCTTATCGTGTAAACAGCTGCTGATAGCGACTAAAGACCCAAAGTAAAAGTTGTAATGCATGTTCATCCCACAAACAGCAGCAGACTTACAGTTACAAATGTAAAAGTGCAAGTGTGGCAGTCGCTTTCCGAACGAACGCCCATTTAAGCTGGTGGGCTTCATCTATTCACCTTTGCTGACACCATTTTGTATCTTTGATCGAGAGCTTTTAGGATGGTATTCCTTTGAATCCAGGTAAACTATCAGAAACAGTTTGCATAGAACAAAACGAGGTTAATACAGTTAGCAGTTAAACGTACATTCATAATAAGCATAATGCAAATAATAACAAAACAAAGCTTAAAAAGCTTTCTTTAGACAAAGAACACTTGCAAAACAAAGCTTACATCGGACTCAATTGTCCTCCTCATCGTCTGAGCCATCAAATGTGACGTTGCCACACGCTTTTCCACTGCAGTGTCCACACATTAAGGAGCATTCTAAACCGGAACGTACACACTTACACCGGCTGCCACAAGAGATCTTGCAGTTGCAGGACACCAAATTGAGGAGATGATCTGGAGCAGCTGGAAGATGAGTTGTCACTGATACTAAAGCTGAGTGTTGGATTTTCTATCCCCATTGGGTTGGGTCCAAAGAAAATACTAACCATTCCTGAACTTGCAAATATACCCGCAGTGAATGTTGTTTGCATGCCGCCGAAGTCGGCGGATGTGAAGCCAGCTGAAATGAAGCTGTGACCTGTTGTTTGGCAATTTTTTGGCTGTATTTCACTACCCGAAGTTCGTCGAGGCTTTTTCACTTCGATTTGGCACTACCGTAGAGACAAATGGCGAACTTCTCTCCAGCTGATATTATGGCCTTTTCATCTGGAGCCGTAGAGACGAATACCTTCATTTCCTCGCGTAAAGATGCGGAATCCTTCAATATTTTCCAGGCTTGCTGTTTGATGTACTCTACCCACAGCTTCCATGTGCGAGATTTCTGGCTCATTGAAGAAAATGTGTCATGAAGCGACTCTTTGAGACGTTGAAGGCAAGGATATGATAGCAAGTCGTTGGCGGTACCTTCTTGGAATGCGGTAAAAAGCGCCTGTATTTGGTCCTTGTCATCCTTCAGCCCGTCGTTCATGTTGAGTAACATAGTCCCGACAGCCTGTTTTGTCAGAAAATGCGCTCTGTGGGCCCTAGACATGCACAGTTTCGCGTTATTGATACATTTGAAATTGAAGGCATAACGTAATCATTAACAGCGAGCTAATTGCAAGCCTACCTAGAATATGCGAGCCCAGACATCATGTGAGTCACTGAGTATTTAGCGTATATTTCCGTCCAGAGCTCCTCCAAACCGCTTCCATTCATCACGTAGCCGATTGCCCCAAGAAACGACATCAGAAGGTGAAATCCGCCTAGACGAACAACCATGTATCTGAGTTCCTCTGAAGTGTCCGATGCGACTATCCCTGCAACTTTCGCGTATAGGGGCTGGTCAAAGGTTACGAAACAAGTGTTTTCTTTCAGTTCCGCGCACTCTCTTGCGGCAAACTTCAACGTTTAATATATAGTTGATGGTGACCTCGGATCCAAGTTAATGAACGGCAGGGCATCAACTGACGTTGTCTGGGAAGCTGGTTGAGCATGAGCAGACAATGACGTCTTCATAAAGTCGTTCCACGAAGCGGGTAAATTAATACATGACCACCGTCCAGATAACCACAAGGAGTCCATCATCGACGCAATAGCCACAGAGTTTGGGGCTTCCACAGTTAACTCCTTAATCTTGACGTCCTTTAAACCAGGAGAAGAGGGTTTCCGATACCACGAAATGTTGAACTTCCCCATCGCCGCAATCACACCAGCATTAGGAACTTCTCGTGTACGTGGGAGTGGAGATATTTCACTGTCAGGCGCTGGACCTGTGTACTTGATGCCTCCCATGCAGTGAAATGTGTTTCGCCCGTCCAGTGTCCTTATGTTACAGTCAGCGTTGTCAAAGCAAAACTGCGTGAACGTTCCATCATTCGGGATTGGACGTTCTTCACGAAACGCTGAAACTTCGTACCTGTGGACTTCCGCCACATTTACTGAAAATCCAAGACTGTTTAGAAGCTGAATTTATTGTTTCGAGTATTGTTGGCCTGCTCCGACAGGCCGAGCGCTGTCACCTAGAAACGCGATTGGGTGCCTTTTCAACAGCGGTTATGCTTTGGGACCGTA
The DNA here is from genome assembly GCA_946902985.2 of Meconema thalassinum. Taxonomy (NCBI): domain Eukaryota; kingdom Metazoa; phylum Arthropoda; class Insecta; order Orthoptera; family Tettigoniidae; genus Meconema; species Meconema thalassinum. The sequence continues at coordinate 226,820,542 of OX336391.1, forward strand.
ACTCGGTAACCGTTTCTCACCTAGACATGGGTAATGCACCAATGTAAAGCTAAAAGTATGCTTTATAACTTTCATTCTGGGTCTTTAGTCAATATCAGCAGTTGTTAAAAAAAATGACCTGCTAATGACAAATTAACCAAATTTTCGTGTAAAAATTGTGCTAAAATGTTAAATTAGTAGTTTTTTCCTTCATCAATAGCAATAATTAGGCCTGATAAGTCCGTTATCCTACTGGTTCATTTTTATTAATTGCTAAAGCTCGCGAGAACTAAATTTGGATCAATATTTCGAACGCAGGAAGCAAAAATGCTGTTTTTGGCACTTAGGCCCCATTTAAGCCCTTTTGAACCCTCCAAAAACGATGACACGGACACCGCAGAGATGGGGACTTTTCAGGATTTGTTACTAGGGTACTAGGGAACATCTATGCCAAATTTCAGCTTTACATTTTTTTTTTTTAGGTTCGCCGTGTTTTTTGCATATAATGCCTGGGCTATTTAGGGTGTCCGCTGGAAACAGCTACAGACTCAGGCGAGCCGAACATGTCCTCGGACACTCCCGGTACTAAAAGCCATACGATAAATAAATAATAATAACCTCCACGTAAAAGGAAGGATTTAATTTGCATTCCCGCCGTGTCCAATCAGTTGAACCATTCCTTCAAACGAACCAGTATCAATCAATCCTCCATGTTGACGGTAAGACTGTATTGCCCTGCGATTGGAACACGGTTTAATTTACTGAGCATGTACAGCACACTACCTCACCTAGATTAGGCTGCTCGCAGTGGGGTACTGTTAGGTCAACGGGGAGAATGAAAGAATTAAATATTTAGATGTACCGCAGTGTTGGATTAAATGAAATATGTCCCAACTTGAGTAAAGGTGAAAATGAAGGCAAAATTTGTGAGTTTCATATAGCTTAGCACATTACAAAAATCGTTCCAAAATGTTGAGAACTAGGCTAAATCACGATTGGATATCACAATACTTAGGAGTAAATTAGTAAAATCTGACCAACCACGATAGCTGAAAATCAGTATCGTAGACTACTACGCAATACAATTGAACACAGTTGTTTTTAACCCCTGGCACCACAGCCCATGAAGGGCTCAGGCCCACCAAGCAACCGCCGCGCCGCCCAGCCACTCGGCTTGCAGACATTGGCCAGCGCATCGGTTCCCCTCAGCCGCCAATCTTGCCTTAGGTGACCAGGACGCTACTATCATACAGCTACTCAATTTTCCTCACGAGGCTGAGTACACCCCGTTCCAGCCCTCGCGTAAGTTTCTAAAATCCATGACAAAGCCGGAGCCTCAGGGTGAGAGGCAGGCGCACTACCCCAACACCTCGGGGCCGGCTATTGAACATAGTTACACATCATTACGTTTCACTCAGTCTTTGGTTAATTCAAATTTGACTGTAGAGTGTCAACAAACCTCTTAAGGACTTGCTCAGTTTTACAATTTATAACACAAAGGCTATATGACACTTGGTTAGTTGGTTCCTTAGTTTAGGGGCTGCGACAACGCAGTCATGTAGCCCCATGTACTTTGGGTGTGTGTAGAATATTTCTGATAACCGGTGTTAATTTTGATGGCTGTATTAGTATGTGTTGTCTGTGATTCAGGTAGAAGGACTGCAGACGATTAATTTTTTCAAGTAGTTTCTACTTTTGCTACCAAATGCTACCGTCCACAAGACATCTAGCTGCGAACTTGGCTACTAGATGACATCGCAGCCAGCACTTGGCGGCGAACGTTTGAACTAATATAGCGTTATCAAATAACCTAACCTACAAATTTTGGCTTCTCCTTCATGCCATAAATATATGACATGGGACCGCTGGCTTTACTTCCCCTCCGAAGGAAGGCATACTGAGGGATTTTAACGCTCTTAAAAATCCAACGACTTCGGCCAGGTTTGAACCCACGAACTTGGGCATAGAATTAGAAGACGCTAATAGATGTGACTTTGCCATTTTTCTAAATTTTAAATAAGAATTCGCTATTTGAATTGTATTTATGTGACTATCAGTTAAGAACAGGGGTGAATCTTAGAAAATGCAGCACTATAATTTCCTTATTCCATCTTTGTATGTTGTTTAATCATGTACACTATGGTTTGAAGACATAACAATTGAAATAAATCTCTTAGAAAACTCAACTATAAATGAAGTATGGTTTGTTATAATCTCACCTTGAAGTTAACATTTCTTTAATATGTCCAACATTTATTAATTTTGTCAATCGATGAACTTACAGCCTGTATTGCATGATTTGAGACTCCAACTAGACCAGGTGAATCAGCTTCCTCTAATAATACTGTTTTATACAGCCCAACTAGCGTTGTTATGAGGAAGGTCGAAGTTTCTCTGCTTGTATCTCGTATGGTGCTAATGCACTGCAAGTATATCCTGCAAACGATACTGGGCATATTACTTCTCCCTTGATGTGATTATAGACTAACACGAAGGAAAAACAGTAGTGTTCAGTATCGTTTGCAGGATATGCTTGCAGTGCATAAGTGCCATACGGGATGCAAGCAGAGAAATATCGGCCTTCCGGACAACACGAGTTAGTTGGGCTGTATTAAACATTAAAATTAGGGGCAGCTGATTCACCCGGCATAGCGGAGGGCGTCACGGTGTACAGGTCTAACTGCTTGCCTCCCACTACCGGGTTCAATTCCCTGTCATGATGATTGTTGTTTTAAGGGACGTAACAGTCCCCTTGTCCCCTTGTAACACAGTTCAAATACAAATTTTAATATTTTACAAATTTGGCATAGATGCGTAGATTGCACAAAATAGCCTAACATTAATACAATCAACTTAATAATTATAGGCCCAATAACAAACAAAAATTTACAAGATAAAACTATACGATTTAAGAACTAAGCAAAAAAACGAAAGATCAACTTCCTGGTATAACTGAAGTAAAATGTCAGGTCGTGTGGTTCGGATTCAACGGAAACATGAGGTTCCATAAGCTTATGGTCACAATATTAACACCAATAAAAGATCTCCTTCTACGACAATTTGGCCGCAAAGTGAAGGCTCTAACGGAACTTAAATCTCATAGAAATTTTTATTAAAAGAATTGAGCACAATTTCCATTAGATTTGATTAGCATAATCACACAATGATTTTGATCTCAATTTGCAAAATTGCAAGTGGTATCTGCCACACCGAACATCACACAGTTCACACACACACACACACACACACACACGAATCACAAGGTTCATGAAATCTCTTATTGGTGCAGACCGCATGATGGAAACCATGACCTGCAAGCCAAGTAAAAACGTGTCTCAACTCGTAATAAGTCTGGGTCCAGTCCCTATTCGTCATCGCGTCATTGTTGTAAAATATCCACCAAATGTTTGCTCTTTATTGTTCTCGTCTTCTTATAGCATCTTGGAAAGAGGTCGTGTAAATTTCGAGGAAAGGAGAAAGAGGCCTTCAATTTCTGTAGAGTTTCTGGAATACTCACTTATAATTGGCCCCATATAAGTTCAATTCCATAAATCAAAACCGGTATTATTTTTGCTCGAAAGAGTTTCATTGTGGTGGTCATGGACAGTTTTTCGGGTTTTGGAATGTCTTTCATAGCTCTAATTGCCACTGTTGCTTTTTTTCTAATCTGAAGAGAGAAGATAGTCCGTGTAGTTTGAAGGCAAATGCCCAGATATTTGTACTAGTACAATTGGTGTTGTAATGCATTTCTCCCCCCCCCCCCATATAAATGGGATTTGTATATATTACTATGTGCGTGTATGTGTGCGTATGATTGTGTGAGTGTAGGGTAAATTTAAGTAACTCCATGATACTAAGCTTTTTTTTTGAAACTATTTCTGAAATGTTAGGTTTCAGTTATTTCGATTCATTTCATGATAAAGAGGGATACCCTACGGAACATTTCTGACATGAATGAAAATCCACAGCCTGCTTGCAGTCTCCGACCGGGACAGGACATATACGTCGCAAATATCCAAAAGTTATTTCAAGGTATTAACTAACAAATTTCGGTAGTAGAAGAAGGTAACGCTGTGATATTCAAGTTACTCCGTGATAGTGGTCAAGTTACTCCGTGATAACATGGTGTTCACCATTCAGTGTACTTATTAAGCGTAAAAACTAATGTTTAATGTAATGAAAGTGTTCAAATCCTATATAAGTTTCTATTACCCTATATTGACCATATTGAAACATTTCACTACACCAAAAAATCATTCAATTAAACATATTTTAAGTCTACTTGGCTCTTCTTAGTCACTATCTGATTCCTCCACCTATCACACATAAAATGGACATTGTGTACCCAACTAGGGTCGGTACAGGATATGAACTTCTGATCTTTAAGATGAAAAGAGGTCCAGCTATGAGCTAGCAGTGAGGAAATAAGGAAGTGAGTCAGGCCATGACGCAGAACATTGACAGCTTTATCTGGAGATACGTGGTGCAAGCGATATGTGAATCACGAGAGCAGTCATGCTGGGATGAATCAGCCAGAGCAGATTAGCAGGGAAATCACCATTGAGTGCTTAGATCGGCACTTTTCTGGCAACATTGGTGTGCGAATCAACACCGCAAAGTTGTGAAATAAGCCGTTTTCGCGGAAACTACGCAAAATTACAACAATAGGCCTATGGGGATCAGAATAATCCAGGAAATTATGAATTAAGCGAGGTTAAGAATGAATCATTTAGGCCCAGGAAAAAAGCCCTTATTCAGCAATTACGTCATTAGGCGGAGCCAAGCGAATGTAGTGGGAAGAAGATAAAAAAAAACTCAATCGCCCACGCAGCTGAGGAGCCTTGTAGATTTTATTTAAATTAATTAAACGATCGATTTTCAGGAAACGAAATGGTAATGAGACGTTTGAATTATAGGTAAAATAATTATATATTTTTCAAAAACGTGCGACGTCTAGTTCAGAAGTTAGTTCCAGGAAGAAGGCAAAAGTAGTTTATTTTTGCAAGTTCCCAATAAATAGCCCAGGTTTCAACCACAGAGCATGCAGTATTCCGACAGCCCGAGAGGGGGCGTCCGGCTGTATCAAACGCAGTTGCAGTATCTGTCCACCCGAGAGGGGTGTGACGCTGAAGCATCAAGTACAGTCTACCACGGACCTCGTATGGAGGTGTTACATCGAATGCAGTAACAGTCAGCCAAGTGAGGCTACAGGCTGTGTCGGAAGCAGTTCGCCAGAAGTAAGCGGGGAGAGGCTCCACGCTGTCTCATAAAATGAAGAAGCGCTGCGTTATACTCGTCGCAGTTCAGTAACCCCGGGGTGGCTCAGCGAAATTCCACACCGTATATAAGTATACCGTACATAGTATTATCAAGCTGTCGGGACGGAAGTTCGTCCTCACACTAGTAAACACTCATCGTACTCCTGTATGCAGAAGTCACAGCAAGTAACGCAGTTAGTTACCAACCCCAAAAGTGGATCGTGTTAAGACGAATTAACAATCAGCAGTATCCGCGGTAATAAAAAAATTGTATGTGCGTGGTAAATTAAATCCTTTACGGCTGTTATCAGTGATCACTAAAGCACTTGTGCTAGATCAAAATTATTACACGCTACTCGAAAACCGTGACGAAGTAAAATTTGCGCCGCAACAAATTCTAGAACAGAAATAAGCTAGAATACAGCAGTCCAGATCAGTAGAGACATTACGCTGGAGGTCATCATTTCGAAATATACAGACAGGTCTCCGTGAAATTTAAGTGAAAGACTACAGTATTGAGGGAGCGATATTGGAAAGAAATCCAATAATTCAAATAAATGAACACGGGTTCGAGACCCATGAACAAATATAGTGAACTTTAGCGAAGCTACATTGTATCAAATAGGAACGTAGCAATAAAGACATTCTCGTAGGAGAAATAAAGGAAAACTTGTCGCAGATAAGGACAAAATACGGTCACGAAGTAAGCGGGCCATAGGTTCGATAGACCGCTACGTAAACGTAGGACAAGTAAAAATAGAAAGTCGCTAATAAAGGACGATAATAGAAGTCAAAATAGACTATCTAAAGGACAGGGCAAAGACTAGATCCACTGAAGAATTAGGAGCCGTTCGAGTTTGCATCACGTCCAAAGCAGGGTCCGGGGATCTCATCAGGGCGTTGAACACCGATAAAACGTGCCAAGAGACACTGAGAGGTGGTGAAAATGTATGCAGTGTAAATACGCTACAAGATATATGTGTTTTAGTGTTAATATAATATTTTACAAATTAGTGATGTGTTTAAATTTAAGTGAAGGTCGATTGGACCTAAGTGAGGTGTCGCTCACAATAGAAAGTGCCATGGAAGAGTACTAATTATGTCGTTAGGTGGGTGAAATCCTTCCCAAGGATGGATCAGAAGACGGATCACGATGGTGAGTCATGATTTTTCATTAAAATTGCAGATGTACGATGTACTGGCCCGATGGGATCGGTCGTAACTGGGGAGTTTAACGATCGAACTCATCGGGTAGATAAATGCACTTGAAAAATGAAAATCCACAGCCTGCTTCCAGTTTCCGACCGGGTCAGGAATGGAATGAATGAAGCCCCCATCTAGCGGCGAGGATATCAACGGTGCCGGCTGCCAAGGCCTGACGCACTCCTCTAGGGCAATGATTAAATGAATGACAGATGAAATGAAATGCTAGTGGAGAGTGTTGCTGGAATGAAATTTTGACGGGGAAAACCGGAGTACCCGGAGAAAAACCTGCCTGCCTCCGTTTTGTCCAGCACAGATCTCACATGGAGTGACTGGGATTTGAACCACGGACCCAGCGGTGAGAGGCCGGCGTGCTGCCGCCTAAGCCACGGAGGCTCAGTTGAATGCACTTATATAACTAAAAATGTTGAAATAATATACTGCTCAAAAAAATTAAAGCACCGCTTTTTTCAAAGGCCACCAAATTTGGAAAGTTGACTGCACAAGGTCGAAATCTCAGTATGACGTTTGCCCCGACGCCTACCAAGCACATGCTTCAGCACAACTCCCCAACTTGTGTAGTTTCGGGATAGCGCCCCCAAAACCAGCCCATTTTTGAAAACCGTAAATTGAAGTTTGCAAAAAACGCTGTAGGACTTGTCGCAGGTTGCCAAAGCAGTCGAAAATGAATGAGTCTTGCTCTTAAGGTTCCACGAACACGTTGAAATCGTTACATTTGACGTTTGGGCATTTTCAACCCCCCTCATCATCCCCTAAACATAGACTACCATTGGGGGCGCCTGAGAAGGTACCGGATGTGTTTAACCACCTGAAAACCTGCACACCGTCCTCAGTTGCTGATTGCAGTAAGTTCTTAAGGCCTCCGGCAATGTTCACCCCGCCTAACACCCTCAACTGGCAAGGGACCAAACCACCCCGTCTTGATTCACCCCTAAGGAAGGTTTAAATCGAGATTTTTATCAGTGCTGCTAATGGGGGGGTCTTCCCCTAACGTTTCAAAAAAGGACCTGTGCCTGTGTCACCACCCCTTCCCTTGCTACCCCCTTTTGTATGATTTTTTGAATCAGGCCCTTTTTAAGGGCTGAAATGAGGTCTTAATCGCTGAAAGGGCTGTAAAGGTCCTTAGAAGTAGTAGTGACACGAAATCAACCCCTTCCGATGTTTGATTGACATTCCATCCCCCAAAGTTGACATTTTTTCACCCTCAACCCTCCCTGTCTGGACGCGTATCGCGTCATGGCAGAGTTTTCAGAGTTGGATCAAAATGAAGCTTATGGACTGAAATCGAGCCCAAAACAGCAGGTTGTATGGAAATTTATCGGTAAGATGGGAAACGAGACCAAAACGTTTTCAAAGAAATAAACACCCTCTAGTAAGTGCGCCCATGCCTAGGCAACCCACATCACGTCCATGCGTACAGGTTGCCTATGATGGAAAGGATGGAAATGGGAGAAAAATTACTTTGTAATGATGTTTACCCTTTAATAGCGCGTAACGCCTCCATTTGCATCAATTACAGCCTCACACATTCGCCTCATGCTCTCAACAAGCGTCGGGAACGTCATTTGATTAGTCGATTCCGTTCACGTACCATTCTACCGTATCTTTTGGCAACGTTAATTGTGGCTTAATGGTTAGAGCCGATTCCTACCATGCGGGAGATCGTGGGTTCAAGGCTCAGTACGGGCGTAGAATTTTAGCCATTCGTCCTACAGGTTCTCGAAGGTTCTCGAAGGTTCTGTGTTACCGGATACACAGTACTTTGTTTCCGGTTACTCAAAGCTTCGAGAAGCATCCAAAGCCCTTTAAAAACACGGTGTCCACATCCTGGGTTATCAGTTCTTCAGCCTGTCTAGAAGACACAGTATATCAGCAATTCTTCAATCAACGGTCGGAGTGCTGTCTACGGTGGAAGTTATTTCCAAGAACGTCAACTCAGGCATCGAAGGTAGTTGTGTCTCATCTTAAAAGGAAAGGGATGTCATAAAGACGGCCCTGAAAGTCTTAAGGAAACGTCGTGCTGATTCTTCGTGTCTCCCTTGGCTGGTAGCCGCAATGGTCCGACGAGCGGTGAGTGAGGAGGAGTGCATTAAAATCATTGCACTAAGGGAAGCAGGCTTGTCCTTCAGAGAGATCGGCCACCGTTTGGGGAGGAATCACACGGTTGTCTCCAATGCTTACCGCCGCTTTCAGGAAACAAATTCTTACCGACGGCGACCTGGTCAGAGGCGATCTCGCTGCACGACGCCTCGAGAAGATCGTGCCGTAGTCCACGGTGCTCTTCAGGACCGTACGGCGACGGCCTCGAAGCTGGCGTCCGTGCAACAGAACGCCACTAATCGGAGAATCAGCGACCAAACTGTCCGCAATATTCTGAAGTGCGCACGCCTTCGCTCCAGAAGACCTGTGCGAGGTCCAGCTTTTACACGGCAACAACGGCGCAATCGGGTAGCTTTTGCTCAAGAACACCAAGGTTGGAACAGGCGACGTTGGCAAGGCGTCTTATTTACGGACGAGTGTCGGTTTAAGTTGCGGCGCTGTGACGGGCGGGTGCGGGTCTACAGAAGAAAAAACGAGAGGTACCGACTAGACTGCTTCCAGCCAAAAGAAGCGTTTGGTGGAGGGTCCGTCATGATGTGGGCGGGTACAACGAGCGAAGGGTGAAAAAGTTCAAATACCTCGGTGAAACCATACAAGAGAGCGGCCTAGAGAAAGCTGCTGTAGAAGATCGTATCTCAAAAATGGAAAGAGCTTATGGGCTAACTAAAAACATCTACAACAAGAAATGCATCTCATGGAATGCCAAACTAAAACATTACAACACGGTAGTAAAAACAGAATGCCTGTATGCCAGCGAATGCCTCTCGATGAATTACAAGTTGGAGAAGCTAGAGATCCTAGAAAGAAGAATACTACGGAAAATCATGGGCCCAGTCCAGACTGAAACCGGCTGGAAACTTCGGAGCAACAATGAAGTCTATAAAAATGTGGAGAGAATCTCAGAGACCATGAAGAAGAGGAGGTTATCGTTTCTCGGACACTTGTACAGAATGGACAAAACTAGACTAACCAAACAGTTATTCGACTACCTGTGGAACAAGAAGACAACAACGACATGGATTAAGGAAGTTCGAAAAGATCTCGAAAATTCCAACATCCAGGAAGTTCAGATGTCAAACAGGGAAACATTTCGGTACATAATTCAAAATTTGGAAGGGTTTCACGTCACAGGAACCACAAAGAAGGGAAGAGCCTGGACGGATGAGCAGAAGAAACAGCATAGCGCCAATATGAAGGAGTACTGGAGGAAGAGGAAACTTCAGGCAAAGAAAAAATGAAATTGTAGCGTGATCCGAAGTGGTCAATTCGCAAAAAAAAAAAAAAAAAAAAAAAAAAAAAAAAATGCAATAGAAATTTGAATAACAATAATAATAAGATACCCTTTAAACTAAACAGCCAGTATTTATGTTTATGTTTTATCTTTTAGCGGCCGTGGCCTTGAGTTAGGTACTATCCCGGCATTTGGTTCTATGTTAAACTGCATGTAACCTCCATTCTAAGAAAAATATTTTAAATAATTTTGTATGTTTAATGTGTATCGGAAAATATAAAACTTGGCATATTTTTGGAGTTATCAGAGCTACCAACTGTTGAAGAAACGTTTCGCATAATTTTGAACTCTAGTCTCAATATCTCACAATGTATGCAGGTAAACAGTTCAAAACATGGCACATGTAGAGACTATAATCTTTTAGATGTTTTATGAACAAACCATGCACGACAGTGCTGCCAACTTAATTCTTTGCGTGATGATAAGTTCAATGTTCAATTGCATGCACATCCACAACGTATAATGGATAACTAACGACTTTTATATATGCAGTGTATGCCGTAATGGAAATAATTGTGTGCATTTTCAGAGGAAGCAGTCCTACCAACTAGCTAATAACTCTCTCAGAGCATTTGAGCCGTAGACCCTACTTATCTCAGAATACATATAAAGAAACTATTTCAAACAAATTGTATTGCTCTATTGGGCTACAATGTTTCAGGTATATTTCGAGCAAATGGTAAAAGCCAGTACTACCAACTTAATTCCACAGTTAAATTATTTGTTTCATATTATGTCCATACGTATCAATCATTGGAATGGATCTTAGATTTAAAGAACAGTAGGCTCTTTAGTCCGTCATGGAACTACTTGTTCAATAACACACAGTATATGTACGTTAAGGTCTTCAATCTTTTGACTTTTGATGCAGCAATCCACGTCTGCCTGTACTGAGCTAATTGTTTCATCTCTACATACAGTAGCTACTACACCTTACGTCCGAGAAAATATGATTTACATATTCTAACCTTTGTCTACCCCTACAGTTCTTGTCCTCGACCTTTCCTTCCATAACTAAGTTCGCTATTCCTGGTTGTCTTAGTATATGTCCTACACAACCTATATCTTCTCTTCATTTGCAGTTGCCAGAAACATCTCTCCTCTCCAACTCGTCTGAATACCTCGTCATTTGTTACTCTATCTACCCATCTGATCTTCATCATTCTCCTGTAAAACCAAATTTCAAACTCTACTGCTTTCCTCCATTCTTCTGCACAAACAGTTCAAGTTTTACTTCCATAGAGCACCACGCTCTAGACATAGGCTTTCAAAAATGACTTCTTTATACCTAAATCTATATTCGATTTCAACAGATTCCTTTTCAGTAGATATGCTTTTCTTGCCTGAGCCAACCTACTTTTTAGCCTATATTCATTTATGAAAAAATAGGCTTATGAGATCAACTTTTGTCCGTGTGTCTGTCTGTGTGCATGTGTGATGGTGTGTGTGAGATGGATTTGTGTGTGTCCCACCTAATAACTTCTAAACGGCTGTAGCGATTTCAATGAAACTCGGTAAGTTCATAGCACTAATACGGGCGACCCCGACCGTACCCTTCAAATTTTGTTACATCTCAGCAATCCAACATGGCGGCTGTGCGAAATATTTCACCAGCATTCAATATCTCCGAAACTATTACGGATATCACCCTGGAATTTTGTACGGTGATAAAGGGAACTACTAGAAGTTCACCACAAAACCAACATGGCTGCCAAGCGAAGTTGTGACTTTTAAATAGACGTTTCTCGCGATTTAACCAACCAAACGCAATGAAATATGATACAGTATATGATTATACACATTGTAATGCACCGATATCTAACTTCGTTGAATTGTATACATAACCTCAAGATAACGGCTGTGCGAAATATTTCACCGGCATTCTATATCTTTGAAACTATTACCGGTATCACCATGAAATTTTGTACGGAGATAAAGGGCACTACTGGAGGTTCATCTATGAGAATTTCAAAAACGGTTAACTACATTACGAACATGGCGGCCAAGCGAAGTTGAAAGTTTTAAATAGACTTTTCTCGTGATTTAATGATCCAAACGCAATGAAACTTGGTACAGAAAATGTTTATACACATTGTAATGCATTGGTATCTAATTTCGTTCAATTGTTAATATAACCTCAAGATGGCGGCTGTGCGAATTTCGAAAGTTAAGTTTTTATTTCTTGTGTTCTAATCATGCGATCGAAATCAACATTTGCATAATGAACGTACACAATAATAATCATCAAATAGTACATAACTCTATGGCCTACATATATTAAAATCCAACATGGCGACCATCCGAAATATTTAGATGGTTCTCAATGTCTATTAATCTACTACAGCTATCAAATTTACATGTTGTAAGTGTATAGAGGCTATAAGCATAAGTTCACCTATGGGACGTTCAATAACCTAGCGAGCACAAATCCAACATGGCGGTGACGCGAAATTTAAATATACAAATGGACGTTTCCTGTGTTTTAACCATTCAAGCGCAGTGACACTTGATACAGTTTATGCTTATACAACTTTTAATCGACTGGCATCTAATTCATTTACATTATTTTCATAACCACAAGATGACGGCTGAGCGAAATGTTAAAATCCCGCTTTTATTTCTTGTGTCCTAATCATGCGATTGAAGTTTGAATAAAACACCTACACAATAATCTTCATGTAATAGTACATAAATATAAGGCCTATAATATAATAATCCAACATGGTGACCATCCAAAATATTTAGACGGTTCTCAATATCTACGAATCTATTACAGCAATCAAACTGACAATTTGTATGGTGATAGAGGCAATTGATATTAGTAGGATGTATGAAAATAGGCTACTTAGTTCTTCACGGAACTATTTGTTAAATCCTCTTTGGTTCGTCCATTAATGGTTATTTTCCTTCCAAAGTAAGAGAAGTCTCAAACTTCTTTTAGCTTTCCAGCTGACCATTTGACGTCCATGGGGGTGTCTGATTCATTTCGCATTTCATTATGGTTGTTTTACATGTGTTGATTTTCACTATGAATTCTCTCTAATACATAATTACGCTTTACATGCGACTATCTATCATTTTACAGTAAACTCATTTATTGTATTGTTCTATTGTAATTTACATTTGCAAATTGTAGATTAATTTCTAACCTAATTATCTAGAATGGAATTGGTAGAAGTATTTTTCTAGCTACTACAGTGTATCACCGGTAGTTTCAGGTAAAAGCGTTCAGAATGCAAAAGGGTAGAATGATATTACAGTTTAAATGGTTGATTAGAAAACAAGTGCATATTCCTCTTAATTACCTTTCTGATCACAAAAATCATACCAAGTTGCAATTAGTCATAATTGCCTCCACTTTGTTCGATTTTTTTGGAAACTCCATACCAATTAAATCCAGTTATTACAATCCTGTTGTGCGGTTACCATTGATCATTTTTAATAAGCAATTTCCGCTAATTCAGGTACTATTATGGGGCGGCCAATCCGATTAGGAACATCGTGGCTCTACGTTTTTACGTGCAGGCACTCGTAATGATTTCATCTACTTGGGTTCATTTCACACTTGACAGTTAAAATTATATTGGTTTATTAATCCTGTACGCATGGGATTCATCAAGTAAGGTATCTGCACTGCGCTCCAGTAGTTTGCATTGGGTTATCAGCAAGGGTCCTTCACCTCTATCTAAAGTGTTCTAGATTATGTGTTGTTTGCAATCTTACACTTCCTACTGAGCATTTTCCCCCTTTTAATAAAATATTTAATGGATGAGTCCAAAAGACCCATTCGGTTTATAATTAGTGATATAAGGTTCAGAAGTTGAGGAAAAGTCATATTTATTTCCTGAGCTCATGTTACCCGAAATATGAAAAATATGTTTGAATGATGGGTCCCTGACCACGTTTAAAGCAATTTGATGTTGCCTATAAATTCACTTTTTGGCCATTTTTATTGTTTTGGTCATATTTGGTACTTTTTTAGTGATATAAAGTCATATTTGGTTATAATTTCAACATTTTCGTTTTAAATTGAGGCATCGTTAACAAGGTACGCGTCGAGTTTCAAACACAGGATTTCCAAATAGTTCACTAGATATATTTTTCTTTCTTTTCCAGGAACAGGCAGATAGCGGGTTTAGAAGACCTGACTCCAAGAAGTCGCTCCTCTACGGTCGCCTTTTATCACAACTTTCTGGACAAGTTAGATTGCGACACTGTACGCATGAGATCATGGAATATGACAATAGTGTGCTTCCGCCTTTCAACAGGATGTCCCGCTTTGGCACTTAAGACATTTACTTTATGTTAGTGATACTCTACCGGGTGAGTTAGCCGAGGTCGTTGCGGCATGACTGTTGGCAGTCGCTCACATCCGGGAGGCGAGGAGGTTCGAATCCCCCCGCCGGCAACCTTGAAGATGGTCTTCTGTGGTTTCCCATCTTCCTTCCAGGCAAATGCCGGGGTTAGTCCCTAATTATAGGCCACAGCCGCTACCTTCCAACTCCTCGACCCTCCCATCCAACATTCCTCCCCAACGCTACTTGTAGCTCACCCATTGGGTGTCCGTCTCGAAGCAGCTACAAAAAAAACTGGCAAGCCGAACATGTCCTCGGACACTCCCGGCACTAAAAGCCATACGCTAAAAAAAAAAAAAAAAAGTGATACTCTACCTATCCCAAAAATGCATGTGATATTTCATAGTTTAGGTCATATTTTATAGTTTTAGGTCATATTTTATAGTTTTAGGGCATATTTGCTTGCATATTTTGTACTTCTTTCGGTCTTAAACTTCCGAATGAATTACGAACTCATGTTATTTGTATTAACCCTACCTAATAACGTTTCTCAAAATGAAAATCCACAGCCTGCTTCCAGTCTCCGACCGGGTCAGGAATGGAATGAATGAAGCCCCCATCTAGCGGCGAGGATATGAGTTGTGCCGGCTGCCGAGGCCTGATGCACTCCTCTGGGGCAATGATGAAATGAATGACAGATGAAATGGAATGCTAGTGGAGAATGTTGCTGGAATGAAATTTGTGACAGGGAAAACCGGAGTACCCGGAGAAAAACCTGTCTGCCTCCGTTTTGCCCAGCACAGATCTCACATGGAGTGACCGGGATTTGAACCACGGATCCAGCGGTGAGAGACCGGCGTGCTGCCGCCTAGCCACGGGGGCTTAAAGTTTCTCGTAATAAATAATGTTATTGGTTTTACGTCCCATTACACTACTCTGGCTTTTAGAGACGCCAGGATGCCGGAATTTTGCCCCGAAGGGGATCTTTAACGTGTAAATATACTGACACACCTCTCTCGCATTTGCGCACCCTCAAATGCCAGCTGACTGCGCCAGGATACGAACCTGCAACCATAAAGTTTCTCGTTCACGTTTGCAGCTTCTTCCGAGCGATCGCACAAAATCAGAGTCATCTAAAGCCTTGTTCCCACGGCCTGTTGCTTGGCGAGCGTTCTCACAGACTTGCAGTAGTATGTTGTGACCTGTCGTTTACCGACCTCAAGCCGTTCCCATGGAGCGGAAGGGCTCGTAGCTTGGAGAATCTCGAGCGGCCACTGGTCTAGAAGAGGTACAATGTTCAGTGTGTTAATAGATGTTTAGATACTGTTCAAGAACGTTGCTAATTTCGTGTATGCATACCATTCTAGCTTGTACACTTCTTTAGTTCCAGCCCCAGTTCCCGTACTGTTTTTACCTTCAACACCAGCTTTCTGTAAGACACCATTAATATTTGCTTTCTTCTATTTCAGCTCCTTTAAAGAACACTCAGTGCTGATGCTACCTTGGATTCGCTTCCAAACATCATATATCTGGTTCCTATCTTTGTGGTCAGCATTTTGCGGGTTACAGATAGAAGGTCTCCCTCGTAGATTTAAGAACTCCATATCACTACATTTAACCACTCCATAATTATCCGTAATCAAGCACTGAAATCTTTCAGAAAAATGAATAAACCTGCACAAACCACTGCAACAAAACACAACAGATCGTGGGAACGGGTGCTCGAGCTGTACTGCGGCTTGTCATCCGTAGAGCCCCAAGCCTTTGATGTCGAAGCGAGGTACCGAGATTACACGGGAAAGGCCGAGCCAGCTCGACCCAACCCGAGTAATAAAGAGACTTAACGTTCCGATGGTGTGATGTCTGACAGATTTCAGACAAGGTTCGCCAAGCCACAGGCCGTGGGAACAAGACTTTATACGTCGTACACTTCCCCTTCGCCTTCGTTGAGAAGGCGTGTTTATTTAGGGAAGCAGTTTAATCTGCGTGACCCTTTCATTTCAGTCTTACTAGCAGTATAAAACGTAGTTTCCCTAAGTAATTATAGACGTTTCAGCATTTAACGAAGCACTTGGTCGATTCGACTAATTCACTATACAGTTCCTGAAGGAGTGTAGCCATTAATCCAGATAATTGGCATACAATTGCAGAAGATCAAACACGTTGGCGTGCAGTCACCTCAGCTGCTGTTTCACATTTTGAAGAAGAACGCCGAAGGCAGGAAATGGAGACGCGCCAGAAGGGAAAGCTGCGCCAGATATCACTACGCCCTCCACTTTTCATCACATGCATCCGATTGCGATGAAACTTTGGTGAATTGTTGTGCACGCTCCCACGAATGTTTCTAAATTAGTTGATCCATTTTACGATAGTTTAGAGGCAGTTAACGGAAATTTAAAAAATATTGTTTCCAAAAGCACTTCAAGAAACAAAATTACAACGCCTACACTTTCTTTGATTGGCATTGCAACGCATGTCGGGTTCAGCCGTATGTTCTATGCCAGGATTGCTCTGTTGAGTCACCATCAACATCACCATCGAGGGATGCAAATAACTATTATTGAAAGAAAGAAACGTACACTCGGATACGACTATCGGCTGACCACGGCGACAATCTGGCCAGTTTATTTTATATTTGTTGTGCTTGTTAATTGAGAAGCTTATTTCCAAAAGATACCAAATCCAAAAAAATCGAAATTGAGATTATGATGGAAAATGTACGTTGGTAGGAAGCTCCATCATATGAAAGAAAGCGAAATTGCCAAAACAAACTAAATCCATTACAAACAGGGCATTGAAAATCTCGTTTGATGCCAATAAGTACCGTATCCATGCAGCCAATGAGAGCCATTCCTTTTAGTACTGAATAATATTTTCCATTGTCCACTTCACAAGTTATTTACCATACTCATGTTATTTAGACACAAACTACAATCATAATTCCTTAAGTTCAGCACTGCTAATTTACTTTGCATAATTTTCATTGTTTTGTTCAATTTTATTTAATATTATTTAAATAATTTTGCCTCCACTGTAAATACCTTAAATCTAATTATTGCATAACTAAATACAATCAGTTTTCTCTAAGATTCTGATGACTGCAGTGAAATTTATGTTTTTCCGTTGCAAATATTTAGAGTTTCAGTGCCAAAAAGTGCCATATCCATAATTTTCTTTGAATATTTCCTAAACTGCAAAAGCCTAAACAGAAATACTTGGTATAACAATGCATTTATTCTATCTGAACATAATAAAAGTGCTCAAATGGATGTTCAGTTGAAATTTTACACTCTGAGCGTTTTTCCTCTCTCCTGTAAAATATTATTTTTTGATTTGATACCTTTTGGAAATAAGCTTCTCAATTAGGGACTTGGGACGTCGTGATTATTCGATCACCATGTAATTGGGTGTTTGTCGAAGTCTTGTGTCATAACCTGTGTTATTGTGAGTTTGAATTAGTGTATGTAATTGTAACTGAGGTGTGGATTGGGATAGAGGCAGTTTATTTCAGTTTATTAATATAGGATAAGTAGGAAACGTTTGAAATTAAATAATTCAAAATTGTAATAGGAAATGTTTGGTATCTTAAAAAAATACGTAGGCAGCTTCGGTGGCGTAGTTGGTAGCATGCCGAGCTTCTATACCCATGATCGCGGGTTCAAACCCGGCCGAAGTTGACGGATATTTTAAAAGCGTTAAAAATCCCTCATTATGCCTTCTTTCGGAGAGAAAGTAAAGTCGGCGGGCCCATGTCATAGATTTATGGCATGTAAAAGAACCATCCACTATCTACAATTGTGTGAAGCTAAAATTTGTCAGTTAGAATTGATTAACGCTGTAAGTTCCAACGTTCTTCGCCAGGTGCCGGTTGCGGTGGCATCTAGTAGCCAAGTTCAAAGCTATGTGTCGTTGACGGTAGCATTTGGTAGGAAAAGTATGAACTACTTGAAACTGATCGTCTCCACCACCGGTTATCAGACCGATTCTACTCACAACCAAAGTACATGGGGCTACATGACCGCGTTGTCGCTACCCCAAAGCTGAGGAAGCAACCGACCAAACAACCAAAAATTACGTAACTGTGTGAAAAAAGTATTAATACAGTATGTGAGGCTCAACTGTTTTAATACACTAGCCAACAAAGCACAGTATATGGGAGGTCACGGTAGCTGCAATATTGGTATTATTGCCCATCTATTGTATGAGGCGAAAAGAGCACCTAGCCGGTCAAAATGCTCAGCGTGATGGAATGTGCTCGCATATTACAACAGACAGTTGAATAAATCTCTGCCGACCGAAACAAAGTGACTGTCAAACTGGAATGAGGCCACTAAATATGTGGTGCTACAAACATACCAACAGTTCAGATGAGAGCAAATGATCTCAATAGTGATTTAATACACTCGCTGTGAAAGATATGTCCTCACAAATCAATCGAGATAATAGAGTAGTTATATACAGTAGCATAGAGTTGGGGTAGGAATTATAGTTTCGTGTGTGATGTAAAGTAAAGTCAAATGACCTAGATTAGAATCACTGAATATTAATAGAACAGGGTGGATAGGGCGACTGAGAACATACTGTAAGGTTATTCAGGTCAAGAGGGGCCTAAGGACGTGAAAATTATATAATAACAAGTAGTTCCGCGAAGAACAATACAGAATATTTGCATTTATCCTACTTATGTTAATTGCTTCCATCAACATACAAAATTTCAGTTTGATCGCTGTAATAGATTCGTAGATATTGAGAACCGTCTAAATATTTCGGTTGGTAGCCATGTTGGATTTTTATGTAAGCCATAGTGTTATGAGCTATTCGATGAGGATTTTTGCGTAGGTTCATTATTCAAACGTTCACTTCGATCGCATGATTAATACACAATAAATAAATACTTAATTTTAAAATTGCGCACAGCTGCCATCTCTAGGTTATGTGAACAATTGAACTAAATTAGATGCCAGTGCATTACATTGTGTATAAACATTTACCGTACCATATTTCGCTGCGCTCAGACGGTTAAATCGCGAGAAAAATCTATTTAAATGTTTCACATTCGCTTGGCCGCCATGTTCGTTTTGTATTTTACAGGTTTTTGGAAGTCTCATATGTGAACTTCTAGTAGTGTCCTTTATCACCGTACAAAATTTCAGGATTAATTATCAGTAATAGTTTCGGAGATATAGAATGCCGGTGAAATATTCGCACAGCCGCCATTTTGGATTGGTGAGACGTAATAAAATTTGGAGGGCACGGTCGGGGTCGGCCAAAACAGTGCTATGACCTCACTGAGTTTCATTGAATTAGCTCCTGCCGTTTAGAAGTTATTAGGGGAGGGGACACACACACACACGGACGCACAAACACACATACACACTAGGGCTGTTACTTTTAATCGAATAATTTCAGATTTCGATTAATCGATTATTCGAAACCGAATAATCGATTAATTATAGCAAATGACGATTAATCGATTAATCGGTTATTCGAATAATAGATTAATCGATTAATCGGTTTTGATTTGTTTTGTCGATTAATCAATGTATTTCGCACTTTTAACTACGCTCTCACACAATAAACAAACTAGAACACAACTTGGTTTCTTAATGCAATCACTCGACATGGTTAGCCGGGGCAGTCCCATGATGGATGATGTTTTTGATTCTTTTAGGGGCTTTGCAACATCGTGGTCACGTATCCCCGTGTACTGGGGTGTGTTTAAGACTTGTCTGATAACATGTGTCACTGCGATGTCTGTACCAGTGTGTGTATTTGTAATTCAGGTAGAATATGGGTAGCAACCGACCGTGGCCTTAAATTTTGAACCGTACCATCCCGACATTTGCCTGGAATAGAAATGAGAAACCATGGAAAATCACTTCCAGGATGACTGAGGTATGAATCAAACCCGCCTCTTATCAGTTTTGCCTCACGAGGCTGAGTGTACCACGTTCCAGCCCCCACACCAGAATTAAATTTCTTGGCAGACCCGGGAATAGAACCCAGACCTCTGTGGTGACAGCTAAGAATGCTGGCCACTGCTCAACGCCCGCTTTGAGGTTTCATTGAACTTCACTCTAAGGATTACCGTTGGAAGCCCTTTTTCAGGCTTGCCTTAGAAATCGAAATTTGTTCACTAATCCTGAAAGAATACTACTTCATGTTAATAAATACACTTGGATGACCAGTTTCGATCGTCAAGTGATCATAATCAGATCATTTACACGTAGACTATTAAATCTACAGTTTTTGGAGAAGTATGCAATGATAATTACAATATATACACTTATTTATTTGCAGTAGCAATTAAACTAGCAAACTAGTCAAGATATGTGCTTTTTGTTGAGATACTGATAGTTATTTAATGGTGCACTTAGCAGTTTGAGCGATGTGTGGTCCTTTTTTGTGCACAGCGTGTGGACCTTTTTGCTGACACAATAACCTGACCATTTAATAACAATCTTATAATGGCACTAAGCAAGCAAACTTGAAGATCAATCACCACTATCAGTATCTCAACAAAAAATAAAATATATTTACTATTTGTGCTAGATTAATTACTACTGCAACTAAATAAGTGTTTGTATTGTAAATATCATAACCCATACTTGTAGACACAGATAGCTGAAGTGTAAATATCTGATGATCGCTTGACGATCGAAACTGGTCAGCCAATTGTATTTATTAATCTCATGTAAAAAGTATTTTTCAGGATTAGGGAATCACCCATTAGACAATTGGGTATTGACGTCCGAAAAACATTAAATTTCGACTCCAAAGATACAAATGTGACGTCTTACGAACGAAGGTGTGTCAGAAGTCAACACTTAGGCATGTTCGATAAAAACTCAATATTCTCATGGTAGGACAGTTATAAAAAGTGCGGTAAAAATAGGAAATCTTGTAGATGTAGCGTAAATATTGCAATCATTGCAAAATACGAGCTGGACGACTATCTTGGGAATTCACCGCCTGACTTGCATACTCACCCTTTATCATAGGTGGAAAATGAATAAATAATATATCCAAGGCCCGCTAAACTAGCGACAAAATTCGTGATATTCCCCGCGACCACCTGCAGCGCTGAAGGAGTATTTTCAATTGCTGGAAACATTGTGACTGCAAAGCGGAGCTGCCTCGCCCCAGAAAATGAGTACTTGCTAGTATTTTTGCACCAAAACAGACCGTCAATTGACATATATTGTCACATTTATTTTTAAATAATGCATCTTGTTTGTGAACTGTTGAAGCCATTCTTTAAGTGTTGCCTATACAAAAACTGTCAGTTGTAACTCTTCAGTCGGTCTACATGAATTTGTCCAATGATTGTGTGGGGTGCAATGTATAAATACTATGAGTAATAAGTAAATAAACTCCTTGAAAAATTACACATATTATTTATGATCACAATGACCCCGGCGGGAGTAGGCAGGCAAAAGCGTAACAACTGCACGACAAAGGCTCCGCTGAGATATATAACCTTATGCATAATAAAATTCATGTGCATGCTCTAATTTTATTTTATTTATTATTCTTATTTGTATACACGATCATAATACTCATAAGTAATAAGTAAACTTATACAATGCTGAAAAAAGGTTTCGCATATTGTGATTTAGTAACTTGTTTATTTTGCTATGTGTATGTTATCATATTATACACAATATAGGGTACATACAAAGAAAAACAACACACAATCTTCTTTGCAAAAGAGACAGAAGCACACAACGAGTAACAGAAGTGGTAATGTGGGGTGAGCACACAACCGTCCTTTTCATACTGGGACATATCAATACCGTGTATGGCCACCACGAGCTCTAATCGATGCTTGCAGACGACGAGGCATACTGACCACCAGCGAATCCAACGTGGTTTGGGGCAGATTACCCCACTCTTGGATAGCAGCTTCAATCAGTTGCTGTTTGTTCGTTGGAGGATTGGGACGGTGCGAAATTGCCCTCTTGGGCTCCTTCCATGCATGTTCAATACAGTTCATGTCCACAGAATAGGCAGGCCACTCCATTCTCTGTATGACATGCATCTGAAGGAAATGATTGACTACCCTAGCTCGTTCACTAGTGTAAAGCCCTCACCCATTGTGGCAGCAAATCCTGTAACGACAGGTTCAAGGATGTTGTCTCTATCCACCAGACCATTCATGTTACCGTGGATAGGAATTAGAGGCATACGTCGACCAAACATGATTCCACCCCAAAACATGACTGAACCTTCTTGCTGTTGGTGGCTTTCCTGGATGAAGGGCTCGTGAAATCTCTTACCCACTCGGAGCATTCGAGTGTGGCGACGTAATAGTGATTGCAATAGTGATCATAACTAACACATGTAATGTTCCCAGGAGTGTTATTTACTTATACGATAATTCATCTATTTTATACACTGGACTCCGCCCAGTCTTTGGGAAAATTCAAGTTGACCGAATAAAACAAAAATGTTCCTGTCCTAAATTGTAAACAGCCTTCCCAACAAAAATTGAACAAGATTCAAAAGCTTTGCTGAAAACTTCTTGTTTTCATTTCCTGAAACCCTTCCCAATTTGATTGATGTTTGTCCTTCCGCGGTCACTGACTGTTCTTAGGTTATGGTTAACATAAAGGAAGGACACTATCTTCACGCAAACTGTAACTTGTTAGCCTACTTTCGATTTTTGCAAAAAAAGAAAACACAGGGCGAAAAAAGTGTGTCTGTCTGTCTGTCTGTCTGTGTGTGTGTATGTGTGTGTGTGAGTCTGTGTGTGTGTGTGTGTGTGTGTGTGTGTGAGTCTGTGTGTGTCTGTGTATGTGTGTGAGTGTGTGTACTCTGAATGTGTGTCCCCCCCTATCAATTCGAACACGGTGAATGCGAATTCAACGAAATTTGGTACAAAGGTAGCACTAGCAAAGGGCATCTCAGTGTCATGTTTTATATCGCCGCCATCTTGATGGAAACGTAATGGCGGCCACACAAATGTTCAAAGCTTAAATCAAATTACGACTAACCTAATCATCCGATCTCTACCAAATTTTGCAACAACATACCTTTACGGGGGGAGCATCCTTTGACCAAACCAATAGGTCATCAGC
The DNA here is from genome assembly GCA_946902985.2 of Meconema thalassinum. Lineage (NCBI taxonomy): Eukaryota > Metazoa > Arthropoda > Insecta > Orthoptera > Tettigoniidae > Meconema > Meconema thalassinum. The sequence continues at coordinate 226,843,769 of OX336391.1, forward strand.
GTAATAGTTTGCGGATGGCGGCCATCTTTGTGTGAAAATCGATTCCCCCTATTAATTCGAACACGGTGCAACCGAATGGAACGAAATTTGGTACAGAGGTAGTACTAACAAAAGGCACCTCAGTGTCATGTTTTATATCGCCGCCATCTTGACGGAAACGTAATGGCAGCCACACAAATGTTCAAAGCTTAAATCAAATTACGATTAACCTAATCATCCGATCTCTACAAAATTTTGCAACAACATACCCTTATAGAGGAAGCATCCTTTGACCAAATGAATAGGTCATTAGCCTAATAGTTTGCGGATGGCGGCCATCTTTGTGTGAAAATCAATTCCCCCTATTAATTCAAACACGGTGAAACCGAATGGAACGAAATTTGGTACATAGGTAGCTAGCACTAGCAAAGGGCATCTCAGTGTCTTGTTTTATATCGCCGCCATATTGACAGAAACGTAATGGCGGCCACACAAATATTCAAAGCTTAAGATAAATTACGACTAACATAACCATCCGATCTCTACCAAACTTTGCAACTACATACCTTTATGGAGGGAGCATCCTTTGACGAATCTAATAGGTCATTAGCCAATTAGTTTGCGGATGGCGGCCATATTTGTGTGAAAATCGATTCCCCCTATTAATTCGAACACGGTGCAACCGAATGGAACGAAATTTGGTACAGAGGTAGTACTAACAAAAGGCACCTCAGTGTCATGTTTTATATCGCCGCCATCTTGACAGAAACGTAATGGCGGCCACACAAATGTTCAAAGCTTAAATCAAATTACGACTAACCTAATCATCCGATCTCTACCAAATTTTGCAACAACATATCTTTATGGGGAGAGCATCCTTTGACCAAACTAATAGGTCATCAGCGTAATATTTTGCGGATGGCAGCCATCTTTGTGTGAAAATCGATTCCCCCTATTAATTCGAACATGGTGCAACCGAATGGAACGAAATTTGGTACAGAGGTAGTACTAACAAAAGGCACCTCAGTGTCATGTTTTATATCGCCGCCATCTTGACGGAAACGTAATTGCCTCCACACAAATGTTCAAAGCTTAAATCAAATTACGATTAACCTAATCATCCGATCTCTACCAAATTTTGCAACAACATACCCTCATAGAGGAAGCATCCTTTGACCAAGTGAATAGGTCATTAGCCTAATAGTTTGCGGATGGCGGCCATATTTGTGTGAAAATCAATTCCCCTATTAATTCAAACACGGTGAAACCGAATGGAACGAGATTTGGTACAGAGGTAGCACTAGCAAAGGGCATCTCAGAGTCATGTTTTATATCGCCGCCATATTGACAGAAACGTAATGGCGGCTACACAAATGTTCAAAGCTTAAGTTAAATTACGACTAACATAACCATCCGATCTCTACCAAACTTTGGAACAGCATACCTTTATGGAAGGAGCATCCTTTGACCAATCTAATAGGTTATTAGCCTAATAGTTTGCGGATGTCGGCCATCTTTATGTCAAAATTGATTCCCCCTATTAATTCGAACACGGTGGAACCGAATGGAACGAAATTTGGTACAGAGGTAGCACTAGCAAAGGGCACCTCAGTGTCATGTTTTATATCGCCGCCATCTTGACTGAAACGTAATGGCGGCCACACGAATGTTCAAAGCTTAAATCAAATTACGATTAACCTAATCATCCGATCTCTACCAAATTTTGCAACTACATACTTTTATGGAGGGAGCATCCTTTGATTAATCTAATAGGTCATTCGCCCAATAGTTTGCGGATGGCGGCCTTCTTTATGTAAACATTGATTCCCCCTATTAATTCGAACACGGTGGAACCGAATGGAACGAAATTTGGTACAAAGGTAGCACTGGCAAAGGGCACCTCAGTGTCATATTTGATATCGCCGCCATCTTGACTGAAACGTAATGGCGGCCACACGAATGTTCAAAGCTTAAATCAAATTACGATTAACCTAATCATCCGATCTCTACCAAATTTTGCAACTACATACCTTTATGGAGGGAGCATCCTTTGACCAATCTAATAGGTCATTCGCCTAATAGTTTGCGGATTGCGGCCATCTTTATGTCAAAATTGATTCCCCCTATTAATTCGAACACGGTGGAACCGAATGGAACGAAATTCGGTACAGAGGTAGCACTAGCAAAGGGCACCTCAGTGTCATGTTTTATATCACCGCCATCTTGACTGAAACGTAATGGCGGCCACACGAATGTTCAAAGCTTAAATCAAATTACGATTAACCTAATCATCCGATCTCTACCAAATTTTGCAACTACATACCTTTATGGAGGTAAAATCCTTTGACCAATCTAATAGGTCATTCGCCTAATAGTTTGCGGATGGCGGCCATCTTTGTGTCAGAATTGATTCCCCCTATTAATTCAAACACGGTGAAACCGAATGGAACGAAATTTGGTACAGAGATAGCACTAGCAAAGGGCATCTCAGTGTCATGATTAATATCGCCGCCATATTGACAGAAACGTAATGGCGGCCACACAAATGTTTAAAGCTTAAATCAAATTACGACTAACATAACCATCCGATCTCTACCAAACTTTGCAACAACATACCTTTATGGAGGGAGCATCCTTTGACCAATCTAATATGTCATTAGCCTAATAGTTTGCGGATGGCGGCCATATTTATGTCAAAATTGATTCCCCCTATTAATTCGAACACGGTGGAACCGAATGAACGAAATTTGGTACAGAGGTAGCGCTAGCAAAGGGCACCTCAGTGTCATGTTTTATATCACCGCTATCTTGACGGAAACGTAATCGCGGCCACCCAAATGTTAAAAGCCAAAATGTAATTACGACCAACCTAATAATCTAGTCTCTACCAAATTTTGCAACACCATATCTTGATGTGGGAAACATATTCTGACCAAACTGCAAGAACATCAGCCCAATAGTTTGCAGATGGTGGCCAAGTATGTGTGCAAATCGATTCCCCCTATCAATTCAAACACGGTGAAACCGAATTGAACGAAATTTGGCACAGAGCACTAACAAAGGGCACCTCATATTCATGTTTAATATCCCTATAGCACGTTGTATTTCAAGAAGCTACTACAACCAACATTCAATCATACTCCTTGAAAAGGGCAAAGAGTTATAACAATACCCATGCATTTAGGAGAAAGTAGGCTATATGTTCTTTACTGAACATCTTGTATACATTTCTATACAATCATTCCGAATATAAGCCTAACTCAACTTAAGCGATGGCCTCTCATTTAAACCATTTTCAAAACTTATTTTCTCATCTAGTGTCTACTAATCAATTAATCGATTTTTCAATTAATTGATTAATCGATTATTCGGTTAATCGATTAATCGACTTTAAGAATGTTCGATTAATCGTTTCCGATTAATTTCAAGTTAATCGATTATTCGATTATTAATCGATTAATTGAAAATCGATTATTACCAGCTCTAATACACACACACAGACAAAAGGTGATCTCATAAGCCTATTTTTTTTCATAAATAAAAATAACCCAAAAAAGTGCGTAGTTTAGCAGATAATATAATGTACTGTAGTTACATTATTTTTAACAAATCTGGCGGACTAATTTATTGTACCCGCTATTATCTTACGTTTGTATTGTGTTGTCCAGCATAAAAATGCAAAGAAATATTGTCCGGGATGGATCTACGTCCGGAGAGTTGTTTTTCTCCCAAGAATCCATTGATATTGTATATTTTCGGCGGGCCAACACGAGTCTTGCGTAATTATTAGAAAATGTGATGCACCCTAAAGCCGGCCCCGTGGTGTTGGGGAGCGCACCAGCCTCTCACCCGGAGGCCCTGGGTTCAATTTCCGGCTCTGTCATGGATTTTAGAAACTGACGTGAGGGCTGACACGGGATGCACTCAGCCTCGTGAGGGCAATTGATTAGCTGTCTGACAGTGAGGAAGTGCTCCGGTCAAGAAAATCAAGGTTAACGGCCGAGGGCACCCCATGCGCTGACCACACGTCACCCTCATAGCTGCAGGCCCAAATGGCTGGTCAGCGGTCGCTTGGTAGGCCTAGACCCTTCATGGGCTGTAGTGCTAGGGGTTATTTTATGCAGCCTAAAAATACTTTCATTTGATTGAAAATCATTTGTACAGGGAAAGACAGGTTTCGCGCGTCCAGAGAACATTGTCAGTTTAAAATCGTTAAATCTTCAAGACAGAATAAGTGTACAAAACTCGAAGTCCACAAGCAGTCTTATCCCACTCGTTGAAGTGTGTGCGATACTTTAACAATATTAATAGACTAATAGAATCCGTGATTCTATGTTTTCTATAATATTCCTCACCCTTTATCAGTGAATAATACTGTTGAGTCTTCAGTCTTTTAACTGGCTTTATGCAGCCTTCTAGGATTTCATTTCTACATAGCTACCTCAGATTTCAACAGAGGCAATCTGTTTAACAGATTCTAAACTTGGAGTGCCCCTTAGGTTCCTCGACCCTACATTCCATAATTAAGTTTGGTATTCCTGGGTGTATTAGTATTCTTAGAAATGTGGTAAGATACAAGTTTGTTTAATTTGATTACAGATTTGATTTTTTAAACAAATTTACATTTTATTCTACCACATTCATAACGCTTTATTCTAATGCTGTTATCAAACTAGACAGAATTTTGGGTTATTTGAGTTATTTAATTATTTAATTATTTTAAAAAGATTTTTTAATATTTTAGGAGGTTAATCAACGATTACTGAAAAAACGTTATAGTGAATATTGTTATTTCAAAATCTTATTAGCCTACTTTTCACATTTTGCAAAAATGAGGAAAAAGTAGACTCATGAGAACGGGCAAATGTCTGTCCTGTCTGTCCGTCCTTCTGTCTGTCTGTCTGTCTGTCTGTCTGTCTGGCTGGCTGGCTGGCTGGCTGTGTGTGTGACCCCCCCCCCCCTATCAACTCCTAAACGGCTGCAGCAATCGAAACAAAATTTGGTAGGAGTAAAGATCTATACCTGAATATCTCACGGCCATATTTGAAAATGATGTCAGTGCTACCAACTGCTGAAAAATCGCAATTGAAATTTGAGCTCCATGTTGGATATCTTGGAAGGTATGAATGGGAGCTATTTCAAAGTTGGCACACGTATAGATAATAATATTGCAGTTTAATTTCCAGGAGGCCATATATGGCAGTGTTGCCAAAATGATTATAAGCCTGCTGATAGGTCCAAATTTTAAATGCATATAACTTCTACACTATCAATTGGATTTCAACCAAATTTCGTATGTGCTATGTGTACATAAACAGATATGACTGAGCGTATTCGTAAGAGCCACCAGTGCTGCCAATATGATTCTAAGCCTGCCGATAGGTCCAATATTAAAATGCATGTAACTTCTATACTAACTAATGGATTTCATTCAAAAGTGACACAACAGTTGATCATATTATTTCAGATTATTTCTGACCAATACATGTATGTCATTGTTGCCAACATGATTTTACGCGCGCTGTTAGATCCAATGTTTAACTGCATGTAACGCCCATGCTATCAATTGGACTTCAACCAAATTTTGTATTCTGTACCTTAAGAGATGGAACTAAGAATATATTCAGTCACCAGGGCTGCCAACTGTAGTTCTCTATTAGGCTACATTATGCCATGTATACAGTATTTCGAACTAATTAGAAATTTCGATATTACCAACTTAATTTCGTCATTGTTCTACATAGATCCATATAGATTAATCATTGGTATTAATCATACATTTTAAGAAAAGTAGGCTCTTTAGTTCGTCACGGAACTTCTTGGTTTTTGTTTATAGAATGATAATGTTTAACTAAGTGATGCTCTTAGTTTGATATTTTAATTTTAATTATAACTGAGAAAGGTTACAAGCTAACCGAAACTATTATTATATTATCATTAGTTTCAATATACCTATACAGTCTTATGGAGTCAAAGGTGGATTATTTTTATTTTACTTATTAAAGATAATTTATTTTAGCAAAAGTAGGTTGACCAGCTGAAAATTATAAATTGGCAGTTTATACAGGCAACACTAAAAACATGGCTTCAAAACCTTCGTTCAGCAACACTAAAACATTTATTTTTCTCACTAACTGTAACCTCTTTGAGGAAACCTAGGATGCTTCTTTCCGCTTAAAAAAAAACATTCTTTTATTACTTTCAGGAAGTGATTATGGACGCAGGTTCTTCAATTGCAATCATATTACATGAACTATTCTTATGTTGCTAATTAATTGACACGTTATAATTTATTGATGGGAAAATTTGTATGGTTCTGTTTTACGCAGTTTGGTTCAGTACGCTTGCATCCTTTGACAAACACAACCACTGCTATTTTTTATTTGATTGCACCACCTCTCACAGCTGCGTGGACTCTATACAATTGTTTTAGCGGACAGCAGCGCTGTCATCTATTGTCGTGGGAATCAAAGAGTTCAATCATGTGTGAAATGAACACAAGAATCAACTAATTCAAATAAAAACTCAAATTAATTCCAAATTAAAATGTATCAATTAAAAAATACATCAGTGGCAGAATATATAAAAAATAGAGAATTTTGTGCGTATGTGACATTGCAAAGCGAACACTCACCGGGTGCCTCTCCCGAGAGTCAGTCCTCGCATTTCCTTCCGGGTTTATGAAGATATTATAAATGGACTTGTGGAGGCTACGTATAATCGGCTCAAACAAATCCTGTACGTCCATTTGAAATGAAAATCACCATTGTGTTTGTCATTAAATATAATAAATATTTATGATAAATAATCCGCTTTATCAATGTAGTTTATTATTGATTAAACGAACATGTTTAGACATACAATGACCTCGTCTTTAGTGTTAAATGAAAATAATTTAACATTAAATATACCTATTTAAATGGATATACTTACAAATGTAAAAATTTGAAGCCATTCCTTTTCAATGTTACCTATACAAATTGTCTTTTACTGTTTTTCAGTCGGTCAACACAATTTTGCCCAATGAATTGGGTGGGGTACAAATTAAAATAGATAAACACACTCCTGAAAAAACTTACATGTATTAGTTAGTTATCACACTTAAAATGGGCTAATAATTTGATTAAACTTTAAGTTCTAAATACAGCGAAACCTCTAATTACGGACACTTCTCTGATGCAGACACTCCCTAGATAAGGACAGAATTTTATGTCCGGAATTAATTTATATCTTACTGCTAATAGAATGAACTCTTTTACGGACACAGTCAGTTACAGACACGGACAGCTCCTTAAGGCGAGAAAATTTACTTAACCTCCGTTATTCGGACAAAATCATTCGGGTTTCAAACGTAAATAAAATTGTGAAGGACATGCAAACAACTAAACCAACGGCTCATCAAGACAGTGAGTGTAGTGAGAGTGAAGGAGAAAAAGGACAAGAAGAAAAATAATAATAATAATAAGAAGAAGAAGATGAAAATCCTATAACAAATTATGACTCAGCTTGCCAGGTGGTGGAGTGACTGAAAATATTTGCTCTTAGTCGCAGCGATACTGAAGCGCTGTCATTCATTCAACTGTTACGTGGTGTATTTCAGTGGTTCTGAACCCGTAGAAGTCTGCGGACCACTGAAACTGAAACTGAAACATGTACGGACCACCCCTCCCCCCAATACACCTTATCAGTTGTAACTCTTCCTCAATAACACTTATTTTAAAGATATTTCAATTCTAAACCTGATAGTCATCGCCGCGAATACATTTGGACGATTCTCGTCCAATGCACATAGTTTTTGAAATCCCCATTTATTAGCCACTTTTATATACGTGCTGGTGGACCCTCTTCTCCCGCGGACCGCTCCCGAAGCACTCGTGGACCACAAGTGGTCCGTGGACCAGCGGTTAAGAACCATTGGTGTATTTGAACAGGGACTTACTCATGCAAAGTTCACTCGACAAACCAACCTGCCTGACTTTTTTAAGAGATCATCATACAATTTTAAGTACTATACTGTACTGCATTAGTGATTTTATTTACAGTAATTGGAGATGTGTACCTAAACCTAACTATAGAACAGTTTTGTATTTTGTTCAGTATGTAATGTACATATTCCATTTTTATTTCTGACTTGACCCAATTTTGTTTTTAAAATGTGGCCACTCCCATTTAAGGACACCTCCCTGATACGGACAAATTATTTTGTCTGATTAGTGTCCGCAATTGAGAGGTTTCACTGTACATAAATAATATTTTTCAAACATTAGAAAATGTTGCTTCTAGACTGGAGTTGCGATGGATTGTGGTGACCTTGTAAACACTGATGCAAGGGAATTGAGATTTCTACACTAACATCCGCCACAATAAAACCTCACTAGCCGGTCCACTCTCACTGCATTTGTTCGAATAGTTAACAAAAAAAACTATTATATTTGAATAGCAGCCAATGGCCATAGCAGGGTATTTTAATTGAACGCCCGTTGGCTCCGCAACAAGTTCAATTTCAAGGAGTTACAACTTTGACTACCAGGTGTCACTGTCTTTGACACCTGCGATGAACGTTGGAACTTGATAGAGCAACGCTTATCTATGTGGCAGGTGTTTTTATGGCCGGATGCCATTACTAACGCCAACCTCATGAGAGGAGTTAATGAGAAAGGAAATTACGAAATAAAGGTGAATGGAACTGGGCAAGGATTTGGAAGGAAGCAATCGTGGCCTATTAAAAGGTACCGGTACCGTAAAGACACTTGCCTGGAAATTAAAAATGGAAACTACAGTATTTCAAAGGCGATCAATGTTGGGATTAGAACTCACGTCTACAGAGTCCACAGATAACTTGGCCCCTTGGCCTACCGCAACGCCTTTGCGAGCGTAACCACCTATGTTGGTCCAATTTAAGATTAAACTAATAAAATTAATACTCTTATCCATACGCGAATACTCCCACAAAATCAGAGAAAAGAGATGATTATGATGATGATGATTATGATAATTGTTGTTTTAGGGGCCTAACATCTAGGTTATCGGCCCCTAATGGTTTGGGTGATAGTGAAAGAGGAGATGAGAATGAAAACTATAACTAATACTAACTACAAACTTACATACTAGAAGAAGAAATAGTGAACAAATAAAGGAGAAGGCAAATAAAGGACAGGAAGAAAACAAATACCCTCAACCCTCGAAGAATGAGGATTGAGGGGCTGGGAAGGAAGGAGAGCCATGAAAGGCAGATAGAAAAGGGAAGGAGGAGAGGACCCCCCCCCCCCCCAAAGTCAGTGGAGAAAGGGAAAATTTCGGACCCACCTCAGGAATCCCCCGGGATTGCCAACTCCCGTACTCGGCAGCCGTGATACCCTGAGGGTGTAGTAATATCTAGGGTGCACCAGAAGTAGTATGGCTACATACACCCTGCCTCCCTGAGGGTCTTGAGCAGAAGGCAGGAGATAACATGAAAAGAAAAAGAAGGCTGATCCCTCGCAGAAGGAGGGTATCAGGAAAGATGAGACAATGAGGTCTGAAGAGAACCACAGTTGACCAAGAGAGGTCGACAGGATAGAAGACGGAGAGGAGCCCAGAACAAGTAAGTGGAAGCAATGCCGGACTCAGCTGGCGTCCCGTGGTCGCCAACCCACGTCCAACTAGATGTGAGCTCTGGGAGGGGGTGGGGGTGGAAATAACCGAGATACTGATGGTATGGCTATTCTCATGGAATATAATCAAAGTACCGTTCACGTACATACAGTAACTAACTACAGCTAGTTATATACCAGCGAGGAATCACTGTCACTAGTGCTATGAAAAGACTTTCATTAAGCCATCATATTGCGCTTCTTCCAGCCCTGAATCACATTACCGGAACGACCAAATGAGTAATACCGTGTAATATGATATGGTGGTCCTAATGAAAGACCTGGCAATCACTAATCGAGTTACCTCCACATTCACCCCCTCAGATAGATGATGCCCCAGTGTCCTTAAAAAGAGCCATTAGCTAATATCCCGTTTAGTTCTCTTTATATCGAGGGAAGATTTCAATTAAGCGATCCATTTCCTGCCCATCGATGAGAGAAATGTTCCCTATTGACTGCGTGCTACATTCATAAGAGCTAAATGGGTCGTGCAGCTCTCTGGGGACGAGCACGCACTGTGTGGACTAAGGTATTACAGGGCAGCCATAGTCAGTTATTAGAGGCTCTTCAGTCGGTCAACATGGGTATGCCCAAATTAGATTAGGCAGGGAGTTACAGTTAAATTTCTAGTGCCTGAAATAAATAAATTACACTTAATAAAACACTCCTCACAAAATGAGGTTTCGTTCGTCAAGTGTACATCATCAGCCCTTGATCCCTTAGGCTAATAGTTATATAACACTTGTTGTTGTTTATTCACTTAGGGGCTATGCGATATCGTGGTTATGAAGCCCCGTGCACTTGTGTGTGTATTTTGTCTGATAACCTGTGTTATTGTGATGGCTGTTTTAGTGTGTGTACAGTATTTGTAATTCAGATGTGGATTGGGAAGAAGACAGCTGTGGAGTAGAAGTAGGAAACCACGGAATACCACTTTCAGGATAGCTGAGGTAGGAATCGAAATCTCCTCTTCTCAGTTTTGCCTAACGAGGCTGAATGTACCTCGTTCCAGCCCCCGGACCACAATTAAATTTCTTGGCAGAGCCTCTGGTGACAGCCAGGAGTTTTAGATAGTACGCAACCAGGCGAACTATATTATAACACTTATGCACAATAGTATTTACAATTATTAAGCTTGAGATGTTTTTTATTTACTGAAATGAATATACATCTCGTAATTGGTTAAAAATACCATTCGTTGCATTAGTTTAATTGTTCTTGAGTTTTTAGGAGCTTTGCGACATCGTGGTCAAGTAGCCTCGTGTAATTGGGTGTGTGCAGAATATAACCTGTGTCACTGTGATGTCTGTACTAGTGTATGTAAGTGTAATTGAGAAGGGATGTTTTGATGAGGAAGCGGCCGTGGTCTTGGCATTTGCCTGGAGTAGAAGTGGTAAACCACAGAAAACCACCTCCAGTATGGCTGAGGTAGGAATCGAACCCGCCTCTTCTCAGTTTTGCTTAACGAGGATGAGTACATCGTTCCAGCCCTCAGACCAGAATTAAATTTCTTGGCAGAGTCGGATATCGAACTTGGGCCTCCACGGAGACAGTCAAGAATGCTGGCCACTATTGGCAGCTGCAGTAAGTCCGGAGATCGCAGGTTTGAATCCCGGTGCTGGCATCGGCTATCCTGAGTGTGGTTTTACACCGGGGTTTTCCACACTCCCTCCAGGCAAATGCAGGGGTAGTACCTTACTTCAAGACCCGAGACACCTACCACATCCCCTGTCCCTAATAGAAAATAGTATAGCAAGGAAGATGGTATGTTTGGTTACCTATTAATTGAAGAGGGAACACCCCAAAAGAGCAACTGCTATCAAAGACCATAAGCGGCCTGAGACTGTCAAAGAACTTAGAGCTTTCCTTGGTACAATTAATTTCTATCACCGGCCATCAAGCATGGTGATGTAAACCAAGGCCTTCTGAATGTCTACCTCAGAAACTCTAAGAAGAATGATAATTAGTCACCGTACAGAAAGAGACCGGTGCACGGTTCGAGAAGTCCAAAGAAGATCTGTGCAAGGCGGCTCTCTTAGCGTGCCCTAGCAGGAATTTAAACTCGCACTGTTAGTGGATGCTTACGACGTCTCGGCTGGTGCTGCTATCCATCAGAAAGACGGTGAAGAATGGCAACCCATTCGATTTTATTCGATGAAATTCTGTGACGCCTAAAGGAAATATCCCACACATGACCGTGAACTACTCAGCATTTATCTAGTAGATGAGTACTTCAATCTTCTCGATTGTTCTATTTTTCATATCGTTATGCACATCTAAGGAGCGCGAGAGAGCTCATTTTGCAAATAATGTTGATCTTTTCTTCTCCAAAAATCTCTTCATCTGGGCAGTGACGAGTTTCTTCCCATCTTAAGTCCATGGTTTCCTGGTACTGGAACTGATTTTCTCCGCAAAATGATAGTTGTTGACAACTGTTCTGAATTTGGATCTGTCTTGTATGATTTTCTCTACGATGCCAACTTCCTGAAGATCTTCTATATCCTTAATCCAGTTGGTCTTGACTTTCATTGAGAGAGCAAGGTGCAGAATCCTCTTCGTCAGTCTGTCATCGGCCATGCGAAGAATGTGGCCATATACATTTAATCAACTTTTCCTGAATGTGTCGGTGATCCTTTCAGACTGATGATATAGCTCCTGAGAATTCTGTTTCATCCAGATTCCCTCTACGCAGACTTGGCAAAGATTCTTCTCAATATTTTCCTCTCTTGCTTCCTTATGTCTTTAATATTAAGAGATTTGCCTCCAATGAGCAAGGTTTCCGAGGCGTATAATGCTTCAGGTTTGATTATTATGTTATATTGTCTTAATTCAGCATTTTTTGTTATATCTGTTTTAGATTGATATTATTATTACTTATTTTTGGCCTATTTTCATTTATGAAAAAATAGACTTACGAGATCACCTTTTGTCCGTGTGGGTGTGTCCGTGTGTGTATACCGCCACCCTAATACAATCTAAAGGCTGGAGCGATTTCAATGAAACTCGACAAAATCATAGTACTATCCTGGCTGACCCCAACCGTGCCCTTTATATTTTATTACCTTTCACCAATCCAACATGGCGGCTGTGCGAAGTACTTCACCGGCATTCTATATCTCCGAAATTATTACTGATATTACCCTGATTTTGTACGGTGATAACGGGCACTACTACAAGTTCACCTATGTGAACTTCAAAAACCTGTTAACTAGAAAACGAACATGGCGGCCAACTGAAGTTGAAACATTTAAATAGTTTTCTTTATACACATTGTAATGCACTGACATTAAGTTCAATTGTTTACATATCCTCAAGTTTCTTTTTTAAATTTCTTGTGTCCTAATCATGCGATCGAAGTCAACGTTTAAATAATGAACCTACGCAATAATCCTCATCTAATATTACATGACTCTGTGGCATACATATATTAAAATCCAACATGGTGACCATCCGAAATACTTAGATGATTCTCAATATCTCTTAATCTATGACAGCAACCAAACTGAAATTTTGTATGTTGATAGAGGCAATTAACATAAGTAGTATATATGAAAATAGGCTGTATAGTTCTTCACGGAACTACTTGTATTTTCTTCAATTTACATGGGTTCATTTACCGACAGTAGTGGCTACGCTGACTAAAGCGCAGCGTTAGGTCATGGGGCCAAGCTCTCTGCTAACTCGGTAGACGCGTGGGTTCGAGCCCCACCGTCGGCTGTCCTTGAAATGGTTTTCCGTCGTTTCCCATTTTCAACACCAGGCAAATGCTGGGACAATACCTTCTGACAGGACACGGCCGCATCCTTCCCCATCCTTGCCCAGTTTCATTAATCTTCATCCTGTCCATCACTCATCCCGACGCGCAGGTCGCCCACGGGCGTCGACTAGAAAGACCTGCACTCGGCCTCTCAAGAGGCTACACGAAAAAAAAAAAGGGTTCATTTAATGGAACTTGTTACACCAAGCGCCTTACAATAGAATACATATTACACTATTATGAACAAGAGAATCAAATAGAATAAAATAAAGTAATGTAACCAATATACGCAAATATCACACTTATATACAAGAGAACTCGGTGTGAACTGCAAGTCAGCTTTCGGAAGAAAGGACCACATAACACCATATGTCTATAGATGACTGCGCATTGCACTGTTCAGTGGAAGTCAGAGTTCCTTTAAGCTCTTGTTGAGTGCATGGAATGCAGTATGAGTCCGTTGAACAGTCTTCCAAAATCTCTTCACTTAATTCGCAAGATCTTTGTTTTTGCTAACCTTATTATCACATTTCCTTTCAATGGAATTTAATTATATCGATTGATTCCCTTTAGGAGGGCGATTGAACTTTAATACACGATTTTATCTTTGGGTCGTTTCCCTCTTTTCTTCCCAAAATCGATTCATCCTCTCGGAATGCTCATCCTTCCGCTCATCTGTCCATTTTTTGCTGCTTGTCGTGATGTTCTTCGCTCAAACTTAACATTTGTGATTTTATTCCGGCACTCGGTGCGGTCCTCGAGATTTTTTATGGTGATCTGTTGTAGGTCCCTCTGAACCTCCTTCAGCCATTATTATTATTATTTCTCAGAGGTCAAAGCACCGGTGGACAAAGGAGGAGATCGAGGGTTAAGAGTTCTGCTGGGGTCAGATATTTTTAATCTCAACTTCCATCTACACGGCTTGCATAATTACTGCATTACTATACCTTCATTTTTTTCATCATTGTGGTCGTTAATTATAGGAATCAATATTATGTTGTTATTATCTTTATGTTCGACCCTCACTATTATGTGTCAGAAAACTGTATCATAATGATGGTCATTATAACACTGTTTTTCATTATGATACAGTTTCTCCAGCCAATCAGAGCTCGTTCATTGACCAATTAGGTAACGATACCTTCGCGCATGCGCTCAAAATTCAACACGTCGGACATAAACACAACATCGAACTATAATTAATTACCGACATGGAATACGCACCGTTCATATGTTCGCGTAAATAAACTGGCGAATATGAGACAAGAAATAGCACTGTACCTTAATATCACCAACACTAATTTCTACACAACGCATTGTCTTGAAACGACTCCGGTGACAATATTACTGAGGGGTGGCAGATGTAAACATATGGCCTGCCTATGGCATTGCAAGCACACAGAGCGCATGCGTCGGTCGTTCAGAGATCTTGAAAGACAGAGATATCATACTTAGCGCTCGCTCTCCAATTACAAAATTCAAGTGGCTGACTCTCAACAGATATTTATGAATATTTATGTTAAAACATATAATAAAGTTATAATTATCGTCGAACATAAACAGTCGTATGCAACTCGCCTATAATGGTAATTAAGACACTCGTATGGAAATTATAAAACTCGCATGCGCTCTTTTTTATAAAAATACTCGTTTCTTAATTATAGACATTATAGGCTCGTTGCATAATGTACTATTATCATCGTCATCATCATCATCATCATCTTTAAACTAAATTTTCCTTCTAAAGAAGAGAAAAAAGGAATATAGACAATAAAAGAGAAAGAAGCCGTAAGCGCTGGAAGAATAAGTGATGTGGGAGCGACAACGTAAGAAGTACAGAACTATGAAGAGCAGAAAGGATTAGAAAAGAGATGCTGCAATGATATCATGTGCCCCAGAGAAGGGGAGGGGATAAGCCCCAAAGGCTTTCGAAAAAGTAGGCAAAACTGTTTAACCCCTATATCTCTAGCTATGAATCGGCCACTCTAACTCAAGACAAGTGGAAATTACGCTCCATTTTCAAATGGAACAATATTCAAAAATATTTCTGAGCTCTATAGGTTATATTGTAATGATTAAGGCTAACAGTAAACGGTATTTATGTATCTTCGAAATCCTATACTGAAATACTGTATCTTCAGGTAGTGGGATGCTATAACTGAGCATACGTATTGAGTGACTAGATTGTGTTCCGGCAAAAGATTTAAAACTATACCCTCCGGATCAACTGATACTGGATACAGCAGCTCTGGGCTCACATCGTTATTGTCACGACCGAAACGTCACAGCAGATGACAGCCGAGGGATCGCACAGATATAGTGCCTGTTTATCACCTCCAGGGGAGCACGTGTGGATTAAGTTGTGACTAGATTTGGAACAGTTAATCGAACATTTTAATTGATTAATGTTTTAATTGAAGGCCAAAAATATTAACTGTTGAACGATATTAACTAAGTAACTGATCAAAGTTAGAGCAGATGACCTTTAACAGAAAAATCACCAATAATGATTAGTGTTTAAGTTAGTGTCCAAAACATAACGTTTCACGTAAATAACTCACTAGAGATGGTGATTACTGTTTTGAGAGGAGAAACATATAGGGCATCGGTCCCTAAGTATAAAACTGTACCAAACCCAGTGGTACTACTTATCATGAAGGTCCTAGGCCTACCAAGCCACCGCTGCTCAGCTATTTGGCCTGCAGATTGTGGTGTGACACGTGGTCAGCACGTCGGGTCCCCTCGGTCGTTAATCTCGGTTTTCGTGACCATCGCGCTGTCTCTCTGTCAGACAGCTACTGATTTGTCCTCACAAGGTTAAGTCCACCCCATTCCAGCTCTCACGTCAGTTTCTAAAACTCGAGGCCGGTGTCTCCGGGTGAGAGGCAGGCGTGCTACCTCAACATTCCTAAATATAGCAAAAAAAATATAAATTAAAATAAATGTGATAAAATAATTGTAGATTATTTTTAGATTTTTTTCTCCACATATACTGTGTGATAAAGAGGACAACTTCCAATTTCAGCTCCTGAGAAAAAAAAAAATTATATGATCCGGATCTTTTTCCGCTGTAGCGATCAGTTGATAACTACAGCGCCATTGTAAAGTGAAAATACTGGCAACTATATGTTTCTCCTCTAATCTCCATCAAATGAACGATAGGCAGTTATAATTTTCCGACATTAACTCAGTCACTAACCATTAATTGTCATAGTGTTGATTTTAGTATTATAGAGTGAAATGTCGAGGTCTTTCATTACACAAGTCAACATACATTTTGAGTCTGAGTTCTGTATGTCTGATTTTGATTTGTTATACGTATCTAATGAAAGAAAAAGTAGTTTTACGTAATAAAGTTTGATATTGCAGCTACCAGAACGAAAGTTCAAATTTGAAGGAAATTCTCTATTTTTATAAGTTTAAACGAAAACAAACTTTAATGTATATGTTTACAACACGTTTACTTATAAAACGTAGTTAACATTAATCTACAAATAAAAATAGCAATACAAACAACCTTTAAAAATGATACTTCTGTATGAGTACGAACTTTCTCGTATTAACCCCCAAATGTAATCACCCATCATGTTCTCAGTATATTGTCCTTGATAAAGTTGCTTAAAGTCGATCACGTCTTGGTGAAAACGTTCCCTTTGCTCTTCTGAATATGCCCCCAAGTTATCTTTAAATTGGTCCAAGTGAGCAAGTAACATGTGTACTTTAAGGACATTCTGCAACCCATGAGTTTAAAGTTCTCAAGCACAGTGGACATAAGCTCTTTGTAATTATCAGCTTCGTTATTTCCAAAGAAGCCATGGGTCACTGCTTTAAGTCTGTACCATGCTCGGTTTTTGTGGGTGTTGAGTGATTGTTGAAACTCTTCGCTGACAATCAGTTTCTTTATTTGAAGCTTTAAGTTTATAGAGTCTGACAATTTAGGAAAAAGAAGTCTTTAAATATCCCCTCTCTTACGTGTTCAAAGCCGATACCCCTTAAACAGTCTGCCAAAACATCAAATACTTATTTATCATTGCATAATGTACAAGAGCAAACTTTTTATTATGAATGGCGTTTTTGCTTACTGTTCGAGGTAGACAATCAGAATATATGCATTCAATAATTGACTCAACACAAAATGGTTTGTTTGTTGACTTGTGTTATTGGTAAATAACAATGGCTTTCAAAAAAAAGAACAAGAAAAATGGCTGTGTTTGATTATCTTTGCTGTGCTGAAATGCAAAATGCGTTCTGATTTTCCCTTTCATATCTAGTTAATTGACATGTTGTGAAAGAAGTTATTTTGATTATAGCAATAAGAATAGAATTGAGCACAAAGAAGATGTGATATTTCAAACTTAACACAATTATTGGATATTGAACATTAATCGCTATCAAAAATGCCTATTTACTTATTCATCGCAAGATCAAGCAGCCGAAGGAAATCAAGAAATAGACCAATCATTTATATCATCCACAAGCTATGGTAACAACAGATGTGTAGTTGGAATTGAAACAATCTTATGTCAGGCTCCTTTGGACGTAAGCTGAAGTGATGTTCATTTTTTTCCTGTTGGATGGTAAATAAAACATTATAGGAACTCGAGCGTGAGTAACACCGCCAGCTCGTGTGTGGTCGATATCTCGCGAGGAGTCGAGTTACATGTTACGAGCAATTCTGGGTCATTACACGTGTTGAATTTATCATGGATACGCTCAACCAAGGCTCGAATCCATCAAGAACATGGAGAGGAAGGGGTTGATGGCAGGGGTGCATTTAGACAGTTTGCTGACTGGTGGTGACATCTGGTGGCGAAAGTTGGAACTACTTGAAATTGAACGGAACGTGTAGCTCACCCTAGGGGTGTCCGCTAGAAGCAGCTACAACCTCTGGCGAGCCGAACATGTTCTCGGACACTCCCGACACTAAAAGCCATACGATAAATTAATAAATAATAATTTTCAAATAACACTGCAATTGAGTGTCGCGAGTTTCAATCACCCGATATGGGTGAGACTTAGCATATTACTTACGCCTTGGCACTACAGCCCGTGAAGGCGTCCCCATTGTCATAATATTGGACCATATAATTATTTTCCTTAATACTTTTCTCTCCCATCTCCGGAGCAGTTCTTCACCTGCCGCAGGAAGATTCTACGTCTCTAATCCGTATGAAACTTGGCATACATATTACATAGATCACATGGAAAACCACACTGATGTTTCTTTTGTCCCCAAATTCACGTGGGCCATCCATAGAGATGGCGTAATAGATCGTGTCTGACTCAAGACTTGAAAGGTCTTGGTGGGTGTGCCCAATGCGACCAATCACAGTAGCCTACTTAATCAAACATACACAATGTCTTCCTCTCCAAGGATGTCCCAAACGAATTTACGTTGGAAATATTATGTGCGTAATTGATTCTTCAGTCTCATGACTAGTTTGATGCAGCTGTCCATTCCTCCCTGTCCTAAACTAATCGTTTCATCTCAGCATAACTACCACACCCTACATTTGAGGCAATCTGTTTAACATATTCCAACCTTGGTCTAGTCCTACAGTTCGTGCCCTCGACCCTTCCTTTCTTAACAAAGTTTGTTATTCCAGGGTGTCTTAGAATGTGTCCTATCAACCTATCTCTTCATTAGCAGTCGCCAGAATCATTTCTCCTCTCCCACTCGTGCTAACACGTCTTCATGTATTACTCTATCTACTGATCTGAGCATCAATCTCCTGTAACACCACATTTCAAATACTTCAATTTTTCTCGTTTCTGCTGCGACAACAGTCCAAGTTTCACTTCCATAGAGTGTCACTCCTCAGACCAAGGCTTTCAAAAATGACTGTCTAATACCTAAATCTATATTTGATGTCAACACATTTCTTTTCTGTAGAAATGCTTTCCTTGCCTGAGCAAGCGTACTTTTTATATCCTCGTTTCTTCTTTCATCACTGAAATATCTCCACATATATTTTCCATGTAACTTGTCCAACATGTGTGCAGATCGTGAGATAAAAGCTTGCGATGTTGCCTCGTTAACTAATGTTGTGGTTGGTGATTCATTTAGGAACATTACCGTACTCACATAACGTAACGGCGGTGCTTTTTGAGGATCCAACCAGCCTTCGGGCTGACTACCTAACACACCGTGTTGGAAGTCATTTTTCAGTGCGCAGTGGGGTCCAGACGGAGTGTACCAAACATTGCTGATCAGCCCAAATTGTAATACCATAGCAAAACTCCGCAACATACACCAAAAGGGTATAAAATTCATGGTGCTAATTTAAGAACTTTCGTGTATGGCGTTCCAAAATAGGCCATCAAAAATTGTTCTCCGGGCCAGATTTGACCCGAGGGTCGCTTATTGAGAAGACCTACCGCACATAAACACGGTAACCGTTATTCCATTCTGAGTATCAGTTCTTAACATCATACAGACAGAGTGTTAACGGGCTACGTCCTGCCTCGCAGACATCAGGAGAGCATTGGCTGGAATCCCATCTCGGCCGTCCCGAAAATGGTTTTCGTGGTTTCCAATTTTCACCACCAGGCAAATGCCGGGACGGTTCATTTCAATAGGCCCACAGCCAATTTACTTCAGAATCTCTTCCCTGACCCGTCCTGAAAAAAAGAAAAAAAACAACAAGATGTTCAGTAAAGAACATATAGCCTACTTTCTCCTAAATGCATGGGTATTGTTATAACTCTTTGCCTTTTACAAGAAGTATAATTGAATGTTGGTTGTAGTAGCTTGTTGAAATACAACGTGCTATACGGATTAAACAAGAATTAAGGTTCCCTTAGCTAGTGCTACCTCTGTAAAGAAAAATGATTCAATTCAGTTTCTCCGTGTTTGAATTGATATGGAGAATCGATTTGCACACCTAAATGGCCACTATCTGCAAACAATTGGGCTGATGACCTTGTAGTTCAGTCAAAAGATTCTTCCCACAAAAAGGAATGTTGTTGCAAAATTTGGTAGAGATCAAATGATTAGGTTGGTCGTAATTTGATTTAAGCTTTTAACATTTGGGTGGCCGCCATTCCGTTTCCATCAAGATGGCGGCGATATAAAACATGACACTGAGGTGCTCTATGCGAGTGCTACCTCTGTACCAAATTTCGTTCAATTCGGTTTCACCGGGTTTGAATTGATAGGGGGAATCAATTTGCACACATACATGGCCGCCATCAGCAAACTATTGGGCTGATGACCTTGTAGTTTAGTCAGAAGGCGCTCGCCATATGAATATATGAATTTGCAAAATTTGGTAGAGATCGGATGATTAGGTAAGTCGTAATTTGATTTATGCTTTGAACATATGGGTGGCTACCATTACGTTTCCGTCAAGATGGCGGCGATATAAATCATGACACTGCGGTGCTCTTTGCTAGTGCTACCTCTGTACCAAATTTCGTTCAATTCGGTTTCACCGTGTTTGAATTGATAGGGAGAATCGATTTGCACACATACATGGCCGTTATCTGCAAATTATTGGGCTGATGATCTTGTAGTTTGGTCAAAATATGCTCCCCACATTATGGTATGTTGTTGAAAAATTTGTTAGAGATCAGATTACAGTATTAGGTTGTTCGTAATATGATTTAAGCTTTTAACATTTGGGTGGCCACAATTACGTTTTCGTCAAGATGGCAGCAATATAAAACTTTGCTAATGCTACCTCTGTACCAAATTTTGTTCAATTCGGTTTCACCGTGTTTGAATAGATAAGGAGAATCGATTTACACACAAATACGGCCGCCATCCGCTAATTATTGTGCTGATGACCTCGTAGTTAGGTCAAAAGATTCTTCATACGAAAGGTATAATGCTGCAAATTTTAGTAGAGATCAGATGATTACGTTGGTCGTAATTTGATTTAAGCTTTTAACAGTTGGGAGGCCGCCATTACGTTTTCGTCAAGATGGCGGCGATATAAAACATGACACTGAGGTGTCCTTTGCTAGTGCTACCCCTGTACCAAATTTCGTTCAATTCGGTTTCACCGTGTTTGAATTGATAGGGGGAATCTATTTGCACACATACATGGCCGCCATCTGCACACTATTGGGCTGATGACCTTGTAGTTTAGTAAAAAAACGCTCGCCATATAAATATATGTTGTTGCGAAATTTGGTAGAGATCGGATGATGAGGTTAGTCGTAATTTGATTTAAGCTTTGAACATTTGGGTTGCCGCCATTACGTTTCCGTAAAGATGGCGGCGATATAAAACATGGCACTGTGGTGCCCTTTGCTATTGCTACCTCTGTACCAAATTTCGTTCAATTCGGATCCACCGTGTTCGAATTGATAGGGGGGGGGGGGCAGCCATTCAGAGTACAAACACTCTCTCTCACACACACACACACACACACAGAGAGAGACTCACACACACACACAGACTCACACACAGACAGACACACATTTTTTGGCCCTGTGTAGATCTCATAAGTCTACTTTCATTTTTTGCTAAAATCGAAAGTAGGCGAAAAAGTGGTCATTTGCTGAATTAAAAAAAAATCATAATTTGAGTGACTGGCTACGTGGCGCAGGGGTAAGCTTTTTGCCTGCAGTGTCCAAAATAGTGGGATCGAATCTCTACGCATTCAACTGTCATTACATGCTTGACAGCACCAAGTTTAAAAATGGTGGCATTTCTCACAAAATGCTAGTGGTAACAAAGCTTCCCCCCCCCCCCCCTTAGTGAAATCTTTTACCATCCTAGTGCCCATACAATACAATGAACAGTGAAGATTAACAGTGCAGTATAGTGCAAAACAAATCAGTGAATAATAACAATAATTAAAATAATATAATGAAACTGTAAAACAAATAAGACTCAAAAACAAGAACAATAATGACATAACAACAACAAAATGTAATTTCACTTAGCAATAGCAACCTAAACAGTGTATAAAATGTAAGACAATGTACTTTGCCCACATATTAATGTATGATATGTTAAATGTATATAATGTATTTAATAAATAAATGGGGTGCTAGTGGGGAACTCCACCTGTGCGGGGGGCGATGCCTCTACTGTACTGCTGACTACTGCCTCTACCAAACGACTGCTCCCGATCAGCCCGGCCCCGCTCCTTATATACGATTGCCCGACAGGCGCGTACAAAGGGGCGAAGCCGAGAGCACGGGCGCAGCCGCCTGGCGAGGAGCGGTCGGGCTGAGGGCCCATTGCTTTATTAATTATTGGTGCAGCCACATACAAACAGTTTTACAAGAAAAATATATGTGTATACCGGACAAACAAAACAGAATGTATCTTAACTCAATGATCACACCTCATTCCACTATAGTCCAATACCTGAAAGAAAACAACACATATATCACTAAACACACGAATCACTAAACACTTAGTTCCGTTCACCTGTCTTCATGATCCCAAGAGAGTTGGACCCAGTGCTCCGCTGCCTGGTGAGAATTCCGGTGAATAGCCAGGGCAAGTTCATAGTCCAGCAACGAACGCCACGACCCCGTCCTTGGGAGAACATGGTTCACAGAACTAGTCCGACTGATAGGATTCCTGGAGATTACGACCCGCCGGGAGGGTCGATCTCGCAGGTTCATTTGGCTGCTGTCGCCCCTCGTCCGCCCCCGCGTGGTCCGCGTCCTCGGCCGGTCCCTCGTTGGAACCCTCCGCGGGTGACCGCGGGCTGACGAACTGGCTGTTGAAAGGTGAAGTTCGGAGGGAGTTCTAGTATCTCGTCTCCCCCGGCGCCGTCTAGCTGGATGGCGTAAGCCCAGCCCTTGGTGAGAGCGGCGTAAAGGAGATTCGCTCGATTGAAAGCATACTTCCTCTGTCCCCGATCCAGGAGACGCCAGTTGGACAGGAGATAAAGTGTCGTCTGAGCATCGTGATGGTCCCTGCCAGTGGGCACAAACAGGAGTTGTTGCTTGAGGGCTGCTGCCAAATTCCATACTCGCTGGTCTGGTGGAACTGGAAGGCCCTTGGGGTAGTCGGCCGGTACTAGAGTGCGCCATGGGTATGCATGTGGTCTCTCTTGATCGTCGTTCGGGTCGTCGTCCTCTGCCTCGGCCTCGTCTGGTGGCTCTGCCTGCTGCTGGACCTCTAAAAAATCCAGTCGGGTGTTGATTTGCTGAAGAGCTTCTAGAATATACTCACGGCACTGCCGTGAGTATATTAGGCGGCCGCGCCCGGGGGGACCCGTCAGTTGGTTACAATCTCTAGCAGCGGACGGGGACACCACAGCAGCCCCGATAATTTCTACAATGTGTCGACCAACTCACCGCCGGAGGCGGCGACCAGTGGCGGAGCACGGTCGCGGCGAAGGACTGGAGCGGTCACCCACGCCGTCCTGTAGTTACGTTCACCTCCCGGCTACACATAATCTACAGTCAGTGTTACGAGACTTCTGGTCACAATACGTACCAGACGAGGAACCTGTAGAACTTCAACCTGTCCTGCCTGAAAACATCATCAGTCGATACGACCAAGACAACGACTGGATAATATGGGACAGCGCCCCCTGGGACATCATCAGCGATTCCGAGGGCATGGACGTAACGCACCCTGGCACTCCAAGGGAAGGCGCAGGCACACCTGCCACACATCAAGATCAGCAATCTCTCCACATACTGGATCCGGATCAGGACGAGACGCCATCAGACGACGAGGAAACCTGGGAGTTCGATCCTCGATACCCGGACAAGCCACCACGTCTCATACGTACAATTCATACAGACGAAGAAGGCTTCCCAGTAATCCAAGTGGAACCACCATCCAGAAAACCAACACCACCTACAGCTTACGTCAGTACGGCAGTGGAAGCAGCCTTACCTATTCCCTACTGCGATACGGACCTGGGAAACTATGCCACGCGCATACTGCGGGATGGAATCTCGCTCCCTAGGCCCACGGGAGCGCCGCCGATGTTTAGGAAAACACGGACATCCCCACTTATGGACACAGTGATCAGTGATTTAGTTACACATGGAATTCTCTACAAGTTTAAACCCTTCTATTGTTTCCCATTGTTCTTAGTGCCAAAGCCCAATGGGCATGCTCGAGTGATATATGACCTTTCTTCATGGACACCCTACATACAGAAACCAAAGTTTTCCTTAAAAAGTGCCGCTAAAGCAGTGACTAGTATACCAGTGAACCATTGTGCTATCAAGATCGATCTTAAGAGCGGGTTCTACCATCTACCGCTCAGAGAACGGGACACTTTCACCTACGGAGTCTATTATAAGGGTGAGTACTACTGCTGGACAAGGTTGCCCATGGGGCATGCACTCGCGCCCAGCATCATGCAACGTTGGGCGGAGGCAGTCGGTGAATTATTAGCGGAACAGTTTCCGGGCTTGTCAATGATTAGTTACCTTGACGACTGGCTTATCAATGGACAGGACATACCAGTCGAGGAAGTGCTCCTTTTCCTCAAAGTGGTCGTGGGTGTGACAATTAACGAAAAGAAAAGTGTTTTGCAACCTACAGTAATTATGCAATATCTAGGAGTGACAATAAACATTGCTGCACAATGTGTACTACTTAACCATGGTACTAAAATTCGTGTGCGACAGATCCTTCGCGATATCCCGCATTACTCGGACAAACATGCCCAACAAGCGGCCGGTTTTATGAGCTGGGTGATGAACTGGCCCATGTTCATCCCCAAGCACACCCTCTCACACGAAGCCTATTGGCCGAGGCGCTTGCTCACACCGGAATTCTTGGACACCCCGAGGGACATGCAGCAGACGGGAAGAGAGATCCGAGTTTTCGCTGACGCCACACCTTGGAGCGTCACAGGCATCATACCAGAGTTTAACTTGGCCTGGGCCCAGGCATGGCAGTGGCAGGCCACAATCAACGAGTCGGAATTGGCGGCGGCTATTATGGCCGCAATATGGACTATTAAGGATGAAGAAGTGCCATTTTCTCAATGTATTGCTGTGTATACTGATTCGTCCGTGGCCCGGTATACTCTTATATCGGGTCGCGGACCCCTCTTGTATAGAAATGTATATATTCTACCCATGTATTTATCACTAATAAAGCTGGCAGCAGAGCGGGGGATTGCCCTCGCGTGGCGAACCGTCCGTTCGCTGGAGAATCCGGCTGACGGGCCCTCCCGGGCCGTGCTCGCCGATGTACGCGCGGCACTGCCGTGAGTATATTAGGCGGCCGCGCCCGGGGGGACCCGTCAGTTGGTTACAATCTCTAGCAGCGGACGGGGACACCACAGCAGCCCCGATAATTTCTACAATGTGTCGACCAACTCACCGCCGGAGGCGGCGACCAGTGGCGGAGCACGGTCGCGGCGAAGGACTGGAGCGGTCACCCACGCCGTCCTGTAGTTACGTTCACCTCCCGGCTACACATAATCTACAGTCAGTGTTACGAGACTTCTGGTCACAATACGTACCAGACGAGGAACCTGTAGAACTTCAACCTGTCCTGCCTGAAAACATCATCAGTCGATACGACCAAGACAACGACTGGATAATATGGGACAGCGCCCCCTGGGACATCATCAGCGATTCCGAGGGCATGGACGTAACGCACCCTGGCACTCCAAGGGAAGGCGCAGGCACACCTGCCACACATCAAGATCAGCAATCTCTCCACATACTGGATCCGGATCAGGACGAGACGCCATCAGACGACGAGGAAACCTGGGAGTTCGATCCTCGATACCCGGACAAGCCACCTCGTCTCATACGTACAATTCATACAGACGAAGAAGGCTTCCCAGTAATCCAAGTGGAACCACCATCCAGAAAACCAACACCACCTACAGCTTACGTCAGTACGGCAGTGGAAGCAGCCTTACCTATTCCCTACTGCGATACGGACCTGGGAAACTATGCCACGCGCATACTGCGGGATGGAATCTCGCTCCCTAGGCCCACGGGAGCGCCGCCGATGTTTAGGAAAACACGGACATCCCCACTTATGGACACAGTGATCAGTGATTTAGTTACACATGGAATTCTCTACAAGTTTAAACCCTTCTATTGTTTCCCATTGTTCTTAGTGCCAAAGCCCAATGGGCATGCTCGAGTGATATATGACCTTTCTTCATGGACACCCTACATACAGAAACCAAAGTTTCCCTTAAAAAGTGCCGCTAAAGCAGTGACTAGTATACCAGTGAACCATTGTGCTATCAAGATCGATCTTAAGAGCGGGTTCTACCATCTACCGCTCAGAGAACGGGACACTTTCACCTACGGAGTTTATTATAAGGGTGAGTACTACTGCTGGACAAGGTTGCCCATGGGGCATGCACTCGCGCCCAGCATCATGCAACGTTGGGCGCAGGCAGTCGGTGAATTATTAGCGGAACAGTTTCCGGGCTTGTCAATGATTAGTTACCTTGACGACTGGCTTATCCATGGACAGGACATACCAGTCGAGGAAGTGCTCCTTTTCCTCAAAGTGGTCGTGGGTGTGACAATTAACGAAAAGAAAAGTGTTTTGCAACCTACAGTAATTATGCAATATCTAGGAGTGACAATAAACATTGCTGCACAATGTGTACTACTTAACCATGGTACTAAAATTCGTGTGCGACAGATCCTTCGCGATATCCCGCATTACTCGGACAAACATGCCCAACAAGCGGCCGGTTTTATGAGCTGGGTGTGCTGGGTGATGAACTGGCCCATGTTCATCCCCAAGCACACCCTCTCACACGAAGCCTATTGGCCGAGGCGCTTGCTCACACCGGAATTCTTGGACACCCCGAGGGACATGCAGCAGACGGGAAGAGAGATCCGAGTTTTCGCTGACGCCACACCTTGGAGCGTCGCAGGCATCATACCAGAGTTTAACTTGGCCTGGGCCCAGGCATGGCAGTGGCAGGCCACAATCAACGAGTCGGAATTGGCGGCGGCTATTATGGCCGCAATATGGACTATTAAGGATGAAGAAGTGCCATTTTCTCAATGTATTGCTGTGTATACTGATTCGTCCGTGGCCCGGTATACTCTTATATCGGGTCGCGGACCCCTCTTGTATAGAAATGTATATATTCTACCCATGTATTTATCACTAATAAAGCTGGCAGCAGAGCGGGGGATTGCTCTCGCGTGGCGAACCGTCCGTTCGCTGGAGAATCCGGCTGACGGGCCCTCCCGGGCCGTGCTCGCCGATGTACGCGCGGCACTGCCGTGAGTATATTAGGCGGCCGCGCCCGGGGGGACCCGTCAGTTGGTTACAATCTCTAGCAGCGGACGGGGACACCACTGCCTCTACCAAACGACTGCTCCCGAACAGCCCGGCCCCGCTCCTTATATACGATTGCCCGACAGGCGCGTACAAAGGGGCGAAGCCGAGAGCACGGGCGCAGCCGCCTGGCGAGGAGCGGTCGGGCTGAGGGCCCATTGCTTTATTAATTATTGGTGCAGCCACATACAAACAGTTTTACAAGAAAAAATATATGTGTATACCGGACAAACAAAACAGAATGTATCTTAACTCAATGATCGCACCTTATTCCACTATAGTCCAATACCTGAAAGAAAACAACACATATATCACTAAACACACGAATCACTAAACACTTAGTTCCGTTCACCTGTCTTCATGATCCCAAGAGAGTTGGACCCAGCGCTCCGCTGCCTGGTGAGAATTCCGGTGGATAGCCAGGGCAAGTTCATAGTCCAGCAACGAACGCCACGACCCCGTCCTTGGGAGAACATGGTTCACAGAACTAGTCCGACTGATAGGATTCCTGGAGATTACGACCCGCCGGGAGGGTCGATCTCGCAGGTTCATTTGGCTGCTGTCGCCCCTCGTCCGCCCCCGCGTGGTCCGCGTCCTCGGCCGGTCCCTCGTTGGAACCCTCCGCGGGTGACCGCGGGCTGACGAACTGGCTGTTGAAAGGTGAAGTTCGGAGGGAGTTCTAGTATCTCGTCTCCCCCGGCGCCGTCTAGCTGGATGGCGTAAGCCCAGCCCTTGGTGAGAGCGGCGTAAAGGAGATTCGCTCGATTGAAAGCATACTTCCTCTGTCCCCGATCCAGGAGACGCCAGTTGGACAGGGGGGCCAGCCTTGCTGGTCGGGGTGATCTCTGCGCCAACATCCGAATTTATCTTTACACACGTATGTTTATAACATACTTATCAGCAATTAAAATTAAAAACTCAGTCAAAATATAAATATACTATGGCCTAAGGGCTACACGTTTAGCCGACGGCCCGCCCGTTGCCGCGCTTCGCGCGGCAAGGGGAATGAAATAACCTATTTCAGTCAGTCAGTAGATTTACTGTCACGCTAAGAGATCGCCTTTAGAGCAAAATCCGGCATCCGGTGTCTCTACCAGCCACAGTAATATTAAAAGGCACGTCAAACCTATAATAATAATTATATTATTTATTTTTGTCTTGGCCTTCTATGGACCACGATTGACAGTCCGTACATTATGTTATGCCTTCTCTGCCAGTATCTTCTCATCCTTTCCCCTACTTCCCTCTTCTGTTCTTCTTGGTAGGTTCTTTTCTTTGTCACTGACTTCTCCCCCGTCTCCTGGAAACCACTGTACTCCTTAATTAGTCGTCAATTTCTCCCTATCTGCTATAATAATAATTATTATAAAAATAATAATACAGCCCTCAAGACTTAATCGAACCGCCAATGAAGACAGAATCACTAAACTCCAGAAGGCCTACAGGCTAACGTGGGCCCATTAGGCCTACAACAAGAAATGCATTTCGACGAACGCAAAATTACGACATTATAAAACAGTTATTCTTCCAGAAGCAACATATGCCGCTGCAACAATAATAATCGATGGTCATTCCAAGATTAGGTAACTGGAAAAGCAGCCGCGAAAATTTCTCCGGAAAATATACGGATTTCGAAGACCGAACTGAGTGCCCGACGAAAATCGCGAATGTTAAGTTTGAACCAAGATCATTACGACAACCTGGGAAAAAGTGGTCGGATGAGAGGAAGAGAGATCATTCCGTGAGAATGAAGAGATTTTGGGAGGAGCGGAGGAGACACGCCTCCAAATGACATCATGTTATCAAGTTTAACCGCTCTCCTGTAGGGGAATTTTCACTTAATAATAATAATACTGTAAAAATATTATTATTATTATTATAGACGATGGTCTTGCTTGTACAGATTGAGCGGAGGTAGAAACCGTAACAGAGTACATTAATTAGTGGTAAATTCACCAATAAATCATGATTCAAGGACATACCTTTTCACAATAGATGCTGAAAATGTTCTCATTCAAATGACAGACAGACGTACCGTGTAAATGAATCAGCGTTTAAACGTTGTAATTCCCTTCTAGATCAGTGCAGGATTGTGGCCGCCTCGAAGCCCGGATTTAACACAGTGTGATTTTTATTTTTGGGGTAGTTTAAAAGACAACGTGTACCTGTCTAATCCCCGTACCCTAGAGGGGCTAGAGAACAATATATGGCAGCAGATATCCCTCATTACGGAAGGAGAATTACATCGTGTAAACGCTAATTTATTCACACTGCGCAACGCCAGTCTGTTAGCTGAATAAGAACATTTTCAGCATCTTCTTAAAAAGGTAAGTTCGCTTGATCATGATATGCTGGTGAAATAGCCATTAATTAATGTAGCCTTCTCTGTTGCGGTTTCTACCTCCGCGCAATCTGCGGACCGAATTCGGTTGGCTGGTGGAAGCGCGCCTCGTAGCTGGCCGCTGGCCCCTCTCCAGCAAACAAATCATCCTGTATAATCCACACAATTATTATCGTGGAATTTATCCATTTATATCACATTTTTAGCCTATTTTCATTTATGAAAAAATAGGCTTATGAGATCACCTTTTGTCCGTGTGTCTGTCTGTGTGATGGTGTGTGTGATGGTGTGTCCCCCCCCCATAATAAACTATAAACGGATGGAGCGATTTCAATGAAACTCGGTAAGTTAGTAGATTCCGAGCGACCCCGACCGTGCCCTTCAAATTTTGTTACGTCTCACCAATCCAACATGGCGGCTGTGCGAAATATTTCTCCAGCATTCAATATCTCCGAAACTATTACCGATATCACCATGGAATTTACGGTGATAAAGGAATCTACTAGAAGTTCACCTATGTGAATTTTGAAAACCTGGTAACTACAAAACCAACATGGCGGTCAAGCGAATTTGCGATTTTAATTTGACGTTTCTCGCGATTTAACCAACCAAACGCAATAAAACATGGTACAGTATATGTTTATACAGAGTGTAATGCACCGACATATAATTTCGATCAATTGTTGACATAACCTCAAGATGGTGGACGTGCGAAATATATCAACGGCATTCTATATCTCTGAAACTAATAACGGTATCACCCTGAAATTTTGTATGGAGATAAAGGGCACTACTGGAAGTTTATCTATAAGACAGTCAGAAACCAGTTAACTACAAAACGAATATGGCGGTCAAGCGAATTTGAAAATTTAAATAGACCTTGTTCGCGATTTAATGATCCAAACGCAATGAAACTTGGTACGGGAAATATATATACACGTTGTAATGCACTGGTATCTAATTTAGTTCAATTGTTTACATAACCTCAAGATGGCGGCTGTGCGAATTTTAAAATTAAGTTTTTATTTCTTGTGTCGTAACCATGCGATCGAAGTGAAAGTTTGAATAATGAACATACGCAATAATTTTCCATTAATGGTACATGACTCTATGGCCTATACATAAGCCTATTGTTTTAGATCCCTTATTTGGGGGTGGATCTAAAAGGGAGAGTTGCTGTACTAATTTATGAGGTTGTGCCTAAAGAAGGGTAGCTCCCCTTGACAGGGCAAGCTGACCAGTGTAGTGTGTTGTGGTGTGCTAGGAACTAGGGGGCGTTCCTATAAATAATGTGGTAGTGTTTGAGGGGATGGGACCCACTGCAAAGGGTCGCGGTAC
The DNA here is from genome assembly GCA_946902985.2 of Meconema thalassinum. Lineage (NCBI taxonomy): Eukaryota > Metazoa > Arthropoda > Insecta > Orthoptera > Tettigoniidae > Meconema > Meconema thalassinum. Next base: position 226,875,031 of record OX336391.1, read on the forward strand.
TAGTCGCTCAGCTGACTGCTTGTTATATAATCGACTCTGCTCGTATCAGCCGGGTGGCACGCGCTTCACTTGAGCACGCGAGCCGCTGTGAGGAATACAATGACGTCTGAGTTGGCGTTATTACTACGGTGTGTCACGTCTGACTGTGACGGGAGTAAGGAAGGGCGTTGGGATGTAAAGAGGCGTATAACAGTAATGCTAGTGTAGAGTGTGGACCAAGTGTTTTATTGGTCTGTGATATTCTTTGTGTGAGTCCCTTGTAGGGAATGAAATTATGTTTATAATGTGATACAAGTTGTGGGTTGCAGGTTACATAAATAGGAACTCTGAACACGATTGACTGACTCACCTCGGTTGACACCAGCGTAGCCTCGGCCGTCTTGATGGAGCACTGACAATGGAGAGAGAGTTTGACCTCATTAGGACGTCGTTTTATACCTTCTGACGCCCTCCTGTCAGCAATGTATTGGCCCAGTTAGTACTATGTCGCTGAGTGTAATGATTACGTAAGGCTTGAGCTGCTTTATGGAGTAGCAAGCTGTCCTTACAGTATTAATGGATGTTGCCCCGGCTTTCCAAGGGTTGCCATTTTAGGGGATTTAGCCAGATGTTGGGGGGATGGTCTCCAAGGGGTGCATACCCCTGGGATGCTGTACACTATAACAATCCAAAATGGCGACCATCCGAAATATTTAGATGGATCTTAATAACTACGAATCTATTACAGCAATCAAACTGAATTTTTTAATGTTCATAGGGCCTATGAACATAAATTCACCTACCGGACTTTCAATAACCTGGTCAGCACAAATCCAACATGGCGGTGACGCGAAGTATAAATATTCACCTGGTCGTTTCGCGCAATTTAACCATCCGAGTGCAGTGACACTTGGTACATCAAATCCTTATACAAATGTTAATCCACTGGCATCTATTTTTTTCAATTGTTTCCATAACCTCAAAATGGCAGCTGTGTGAAATTTTAAAATCCCGTTTTTACTTCTTGTGTCCTAATCATGCGATTGAAGTTTGAATACTACACGTACAGTAGGCTACATAACTCTAAGACATACATATACAAAAATCCAACATGGCGACCATCCGCAATATTTAGTCGGTTCTCAATATCTACGAATTTATTACAGCAATCAAACTGAAATTTAGTATGTTGATAGAGGAAATTAACATAAGTAGGATATATGAAAATTGGATGTATAGTTCTTTACGGAACTACTTGTTTAAATGTACATATGACCATATCGTGGTGTAGCGCCTAGCATTCTTGGCTTTCGATCGGGAGATCCAGGTCGACTCAGCCTCATGAGGCGAAACTGAGAAGAGGAAAGTTCGATTCCCACCTCAGCCATCCTCGAAATGGTTTTCCGTGATATCCCATTTCTACTACAAGCAAATGTCGTGATGTTTTTTTAACTTATAGCCTCGGACGCCTGTATCCCAATCCTATCCCCAATTTACAAATTCACACACTAGTATAGCCATGACAATAAGATCGATTATCAGACACATTACACACACACCCAAGTACACGGGGCTGCATGACCACGACGTCTCAAAGCCCCAACAACAACAACAACAACAATTTGTGACATGGTGCAGGGGTATAACCTGCGTCTCACCTGCTGTGTCCACGGTAGCGGGATCGAATCCTTTAGCAGTCAGCTATCAATAGGCCTACGTGCTTAAATGCAAAGGAGCCGTGCCAGTAGATTTACCGGCATGGAAAACGATCCTCTTTAAGACAAAATTATGGCACATTAATTAAAAGGGACGACGAACCTATAAGATTATACATTATAATTATTATTATTATTATTATATATGAAATTTACATCAAAATACAAAAGCATCACTGTCGGACTCCTTGCGAGCCAAAGACACTGATGATAGCACTGGATCTCAAGATGTTCAGAGTCACTGAAGAAACAAAACCTTGCGTACTATACTTGCAGTACCAAGGAGTGATTAATATTATTATCATTATTATTATTGTCGGTGGTGTAGTGGTCAGCGTGCTTAGCTGCCATCCAGGAGGTCCAAAGTTCGATTCCCGGTTCTGCCACGAAATTTGAGGACTGGAACGGGGTCTACCCAGTCTCGGTTTGTCCAAATGAGTGGACGGGATTCGATTCCCACCTCATCCGTCCTCGAAGTGGTTTTCCATGGTTTCTCACTTCGTGTCTGGGCAAATGCCGGGATGGTCCCTAATGTAAGAACACGGCCGCCTACTTCCCTCTTCCTTGTCTCTCCCTCCCAATCTTCCCATCCCTTCCCATCCCTTCCCATATCTCATAAGGCCCCTGTTCGCTTTGGAGATGAGGCCGCCTGGGCGAGGTACTATTCCCACCTCCACAGTTGTATCCCCCAACCCGAAGTCTCAAGCTCCAGGACACTGCCCATCGAGGCGGTAGAGGTGGGATCCCTCGCTGAGTCCGAGGGAAGAATCAACCCTGGAGGGCTAAACGACTAAGAAAAAAAGATTATTATTATTAATATAAACTACGATGTTGTTTGATATTATTGCGGAATTTATCCATTGATATCACGTTTTTCAAATATACATATTTATCAAACCTTCATAAATTTCATAAATTAACCTGCCAACGATGGGTACATTGGATAGGTTTGCAATAATTCATTACAATGTGTAGCACAGAGAGGGCAGGAGTGTATATTTTTGAGACCGTGGAGCGACTAATATAATGATTATTGCTCTGTGATGGGAAGAATATCAAATGGGCTTGTAGTTCAATAGTTGATTTGTAAAATTCAGTAGATCCATATTACTGTCACTAGGGCCAATTGGAATTGGACACTGACTCGGTTGTATTTGTGTTGTTTCAAAGTCATTATGTAACTATGAACTACAAGCTCTGAATGCACGGCACTTGTCAACGTCATACTTGCAAGTGACAAACGGCTGACGCCCCTCCCTCTCCCGAGTGGGTGAATTTAGCGCTCTCGGCATGGAAACAGCAACTGTCCTCGGCAGTACATTCCTGCCTGAAGGCTACGTCATGTTTGTATGCATGTACGAATACCCCTTATTATTCCGGGTGAGTTAGCCGTGGTCGTTAATGCTTGGCTGCAGGCAATCGCTCACATCCGGAAGGCGAGGAGGTTCGAATCCCCCCGCTGGCAACCTTGAAGATGGTCATCTGTGGTTTCCTATCTTCCTTCCAGGCAAATGCCGGGTTTGGTCCCTAACTATAGGCCTCAGCCGCTACCTTCCAATACCTCGTCCTTACATTCAAACTTTCCTCCCCAGACAACACTCCACACGCGACGGTACTTGTAGCTCACCTCTTGGGTGTCCGCATAGAAGCAGCTACAAACTCTGGCGAGCCGAACATGTCCTCGGACCCTCCCGGCACTAATGCCATACGCTCAAAAAGAAGGGGAAAAACTTAATATGCCCGTTTATACGAGTTTGTGCATGGGGTGAGAGCAGTATTTGTCAAGCTGGTGTTTTGTGTTACGGCCGGAAGTCCTCTTTAAAGCCAATGAATGATAGATGAAAAGAACTAATATCAATGAAACTGAACACGGGCGTGAGAACAAGAGACAAGTGCCTGGAGATGAAATTGGGAAACCACTATTTCAAGGAGAGTCAACGGTGGGTTTGGAACCCACTCGTACACTGAGAACTGCAGGAAAAAAATAATATATAATATTAAAATAAAACATAAATAAAAAGTGTATCCCATCCCAGCCCTCATATCAGAATTATATTTCTTTGCAGAGCCGGGAATCGAATCTGGGCCTCCGGGGTGTCAACCAATCGGAGACTGGGTAGGTTACTTAAAATAGTAATAAGAAGAATGCGCTATTTCGACCAAATTAACTATAAATATAACTTAGTTATTATTTTTTAAAAGTGTAAGTAACATACAGTACAGAAAGTTATTCATTTATTTAGCGTTTGGCTTTTATTACCGGGAGTGTCCGAGGACATGTTCGGCTCGCCAGAGGCTGTAGCTGTTTCAAGCAGACACCCCTAGGGTGACCTACACGTTCCGTTCAATTTCAAGTAGTTCCAACTTCCGCTGCCAGATGTCACTGACACCTAATCGTGGACGTTAGAACATTGATAGAGCGTTTCAACTTAATCTAACCTAGAAATTTAGCTTCACACAAGTTTATTTAGTGGAAGGATCTTTTACAAGCCTTAAATCCATGACATAGGACAGCCGTCTTTACTTCCCCTCCGAAGGAAGGCATACTGAAGGATTTAAACTCTCTTAAAAATCCGACGACTTAGACCGGTTTTGAACCTGCGATCTCGGGCTCAGCAATTCAGCAAGCTACGATCTACGCCATCGAAACCACTATAAGAGTAGTTAGAAAGTACCTTACTGAAACCCGCAGTTCGTCTACCCATCTACAGTTTCAAAGCAGCACTATTGGGGATCACCTCCTCAGCTCCATACACTAGGTGAACTTACAACAGCACCATAATGGAGATTACAACAACCATTTGAGACTGGACGTTCAATTAGACTTTGAATGTTCTCACATTCGACCTTCCCATTCAGAATTGACCTGAATAAATGCATTAGAATCACTTGGGATGCTCAGCGCACGGGTTTCATTTCTTTTAATAAGGGCGCTATCATGCTCATTGGACACGTGCAGATCATTGCCGTAGTGAAGATTCTGTTAAGTGCAATACTTGGCTGATCAGAAAACGATTGTCCCACAGCGCAAAGGGACAATATCGTTCTTCCCAGCAGCGCGGTGATGGGGCATTCTCGCGCCTCCCGTGTTGTTTTTGTTCGGATGGATGGTAAAGACAACAAATAGAAGCAATCCTTTATCGACTGAAGTCTCGTTCCCAAGAGCTAATTGAGCAGGGAGCGTAAACAACCTCCTCCTCACACTCTCCTTTGCGTGTTGCGTGATAATCACCCTTCAACCCTATTTCCGATCGGGGAAAGGGGTGGAAAAATCCAAGACATTCAAAGTTAGGTAGCTCATTTGTTTCCCGTAACCCTTACAGTGCCAGGAACGGGTATATCGGCAGAAGGAGCGTCTGCTTAGAAATACCATTAGCCAATCTATCGGCCACCTTTTTATACAATCTTTTAATATTATTCCCAGCCACGTAGTGCTGTCACTGTTGCAACCAAAACAAAGCGGGAATCATTCATTCTCTGGATATATCGATGTTCCGTGAATAATAGGGCTACTTCGGTGGCGTAGTTGGTGGCATGTTGAGCTTCTATGTCCAAGGTCGCGGGTTCGAACCCTGCCGAAGTCGTCGGATTTTTAAAGAGTGTTAACAATCCATCAGTATGCCTTCCTTCGTAGGGGAAGTGAACCGGCGGGCCCATGTTATAGATTTATGGCATGAAAAAGAGCCTTCCACTAACTAGAACTGTGTGAAGCTAAATTTTTAGGTTAGATTTGACTAACGCTATATTATATCCAACGTTCGCCACCAGGTGCCGGTTGTGGTGGCATCTAGTAACCAAGTTCGCACCTAAGTGTCATTGACGGTATAATTTGGTAGCAAAAGTAGGAACTACTTGATATTGATCGTCTGCAGTCCTTACCTGAATTACAACCGACAACAGTGGCAACGCTGGCTAAAGCGCATCGTCAGGCCATGGGGCCAAGCTCTCTGCTGACTTGGTAAACGCGTGGGTTCAAGCCCTACCGTCGGCCGTCATTGAAATGGGTTTCCGTGGTTTCCCCATTTTCAACACCAGACAAATGCTGGGACGGTACCTTCAGACAGGCCACGGCTGCTTCCTTCCACATCCTTGCCCAGTTTCATTCATCTTCATCCATTCCATCCCTCATCCCGACACGCAGGTCGCCCACGGGCGTCGACTAGAAAGACCTGCACTCGGCCTCTCAGGAGGCCACAAAAAAAACTTAATTACAGACAACACACACTAATACAGCCGTCAAAATAAAATTAACACCGGTTATCAGACAGATTCTACACACACCCAAAGTACACGGGGCTACATGACCGCGATCTCGCAGTCCCTACCAACCAACCAAGAGATGTTCCGAGAATAAAATATGGAATAATAATAAGTATTCTTTGAACATGCTGCAATCTGCTGACTCCCCACGCTTGTTATATTCTGAAGTAGCGTTTGTTTACGTTTTAGCTTTGAACTAATTAATATAGGTCCTCCTTGAATGAAGAGAAAATAAATAAATTTGTGTAGGCAGACGAAATTATATTAAAATTTAAAAAAGATTAAGTGTTATTAATGAAATAAATGGGACATTGCATTGTATATGTAGGATCGTAATACTTTCGAAATATATTTATCACCAACGGAAGAAAGTATCTACATTCCATATTAAAACAATATGGATGGGAGATATTTTTAGTCAAAAATTTGTAATTTCACTAAACTAGGTTTGGTATCATTAACATAACCACTAATATTATCTCGGCATTAAAAGTGTTAAGTCTGCTTCTTTGCAACACAAGTAGGACTGTGTGCTTCTGCGATGTGAAATCAGGTGATAATGATGATGATGATGATAATTGTTGTTTTAAGGGGCCTAACATCTAGGTTATCAGCCCCTAATGGTCTGGGTGAGAGCGAAATTAACAATGAAATGGAAACCAGAACGAAAATTAAATAAGACGGAAAAAACTTACAACGGAACTCAGATTGAAACTACTCACAAAATGGAGAGCGGTAATACTTACAAAAGGGAATTTGGAACGAAAATACTTACAAAAGGAATAGATTGAAAAATATACAAAAAATGAGGGCTAGGTTCAAAATACGTACAAAAAAAATCAGGTGAATACAGGGACTAAGTGACAGATACCATGGTCTAAGAAAAGCATCGTCATTTTCCCGTTGATACATAAAAATATAGTTAAATTTATTTAATAATTGATTTATTTAAGAAAAAGCGCACTATGTGCATTATGATACATAAATTATTCTTGTCCTAGTCCTATTATTGAGATTGTCCTGTTTGGGCAGTTTTGAGCATGATATCTCTCACAGTGATTGTCGTACAATTTGCAAACGCAGGATTCTTCCGGTTGATGAAATCTTAGGTTCCGACATAGCTTGTGGTGAATGCCGTGGGTTGCAAATCTTGTCAGTATGTGTCGAAGTTCATAATTTGACTGCTTCCATTCGGATGTTGTAATAGCGTCTGTTGTGTAAAATTCAGGCCGTATGGCAATAGTTTTCTCTTTTAACAGGTGTAGTGTCTTTTCATATGCCTTAGTATTTGGTAGCCAGAATTGTGCTTTTATGTCCTCAACGAAGAAGGTTTCTTTTGTTAACACATATGTTAGCCTCGATGGTGCTGACTTCCCTACTCCTAGAATCTGTTTTAGGTAACGGGCTTTGACCTTCTCAATTGTTGATAGATTTGTGATTGTTAGTTTTCCCCAGATGATGTTGATCCCATAGGTTTGCCATTGGTGCTATAGCCGTCTTGAACAGTGTTAATGCAGTGGCTATTGAGATTCGCTGTGGTTGTTGGATATGATACATGGCTTTTATTGCTGCAGTGGCTCTCTCTGTAACATGAAAGTTGAAATATGATAATGTTGTTTGTAAAGTAACACCGAGGTATTTAAATTTTGAGACTACTTCAATAGGATCATTGATTTAATAATTAATAGATTTATTTAATGATTTGTTTCGTACTTTATATATCTATATCTATATATATATACAATCAGAAAACTATTTGTGTATGCCATTTGATTCAGAATAGCTCACAGTTAATTTTAAATGATAGGTTTATAAGATGAATACTTTGAACGAAATGCAGGATTCCTGAGATATGGAAAAATAGTATAATTGGCAAATAGATTACCACGAAGAGGTCTGGATTTGATTCTGGGTTCTGTCATGAAATTTAATCTTACTATGAGATTTGGCAACCTCTAGAGGATAGTTGACAACAGTGATGAGTGATGAGTAGTGGGTTCGTATCTTACTGTCGGCCATTGTGAAGTGGTTTTCAGAGACTTCCCAAATAACGTATTCTTGGGTGTTAACACAGAGGCCTGAGTTCAGCTCCCGACTTTGCCAAGAATTTAATTCTGTGTTGTTGCTGTTGATTCCTTTAGGGGATTTGTTACATCGTGGTCAAGTAGCCCCTTGTATGTAGAATTTGTCTGATAACCTGTTTCACTGTGATGTCAGTACTAGAGTGTGCATTTGTAATTGTGTAGGAAGCGGAAGTAGCCTTAAGTTAGGTACCATCCCGGCATTTGCCTAGTTTAGAAGTGGGAAACCACTTTAAAGCCCTTCCTGGATGGCTGAGGTAGGAATCGAACCCACCTCTTCTACGTTTTGCGTACCCATTTCCAGCCCTCAAGAGTAGATTACATTGCTTTGCAGGGCCGGTAATCGAACCCAGGCCTCCACAGTGACAACCAAGAATGTTAGCCACTACGCAACGAGATGGTGACAAAATTATGAGAATAAAATTTGAAACGACTTTTCCTGAATGTGTCCGAGATCACCGATGCTTATAATGAACCAGTGATTTCCTTACCATCTCTCAGAACAAACTGGCCGAAAATTTACCTTTAGACTTTTCTTTCTTGCTCTTTCATATGTTTAATATTAGTGTTCTATCCCGCAATGATCAATATTTCAGATGCATATAGTGTTATGGACAGCCTCCGTGGCTTAGGCGGCAGCACGCCGGCCTCTCACCGCTGGATCCGTGGTTCAAATCCCGGTCACTCCATGTGAGATCTGTGCTGGACAAAACGGAGGCAGACAGGTTTTTCTCCGGGTACTCCGGTTTTCCCTGTCAACATTTAATTCCATCAACACTCTCCACTATCATTTCATTTCATCTGTCATTCATTGAATCATTGCCCCAGAGGAGTGCGTCAGGCCTCGGCAGCCGGCACAGTTCATATCCTCGCCGCTAGATGGGGGCTTCATTCATTCCATTCCTGACCCGGTCGGAGACTGGAAGCTGGCTGTGGATTTTCATAGTGTTATGGGTTACATTACCATTTTTAATGTTTCAATTTTGCTTTATGAAATATGGATTTCATATTATATGTGTTACAAGTGATTCTTCTTCTTCCTTCATTTATACATAGTTATGCCCATCTGTGGAGCAGGATATTTTGCGAATTATGTTCTTTTCTTCTCCTAAAATATCTTCATCTGGGCACGGAAAATCTCCTCCATTCTTCCATCCCTCCTCCCAGGGGCTCACATCTAGTGGGACATGGGTTGGCGACCTCGGGGCCCCAGTTGATTACGGCATTGCTTCCACTTACTTGTGCCGGGCTCCTCTCCGTCTTCTTTCCTGTCGACCTCACTTGGTCAACTCTTGCTCTCTTCCGACCCCGACGGTATTAGGGTATCCGAGGTCTAGGGAGTCTCTTCCTTTCCCGCCTTAATTGGCCCTTGTCTCATCTTTTCTGATACCCTCCTTCTGCGAGGGGTCAGCCTTCATTTTCTTTTCATGTTCTCTCCTGCCTTCTGCTCAAGGCCCTCAAGGAGGCAGGGTGTATGTAGCCCCACCACTTCTGCTGCTCCCTAGATAATGCTACACCCTCAGGGGCTCACGGCTGGTTAGTTTGGGAGTTGGCGACCCCGAGGGATTCCTGAGCTGGGTCCGGTTTCTCCCTTTTGTCCCTTACCTGTGGGGATGACCCTCTCTTCTTTCACTTTCCTATCTATCTCTCATGGCTCTCCTTCCTTCCAAGTCTCTCAATCCACCTTCTTCGAGGGCTGAGGGCATTTCTTTTCCTCCTGTCCTTTATTTGCCTTATTCTCCTTTTGTTTTCCTTTTCTTCTTCTAGTATGTAGGTTAGTAGTTAGTTTTAGTTATAAGTTTACATTTCATTTTCATCTTCACGGTCATCCAAACCATTAGGGGCCGATAACCTAGATGTTAGGCTCCTTAAAACAACAGTTATCATCATCATCTTCCATCCATGATTTCTTGGTCATTGTAGTAATTATTTTCAGAGAAATGATGATTGTCGATTAATGTTTTAAACTAGAGTCAGTCTTGTAAATTTTCCTCTGAAATGCCAATTTCTTGAAGGTCTTCTTCTATTTTACTAAGCCAGTTGTTCTTGAATTTCATTGAGAGAGCACAGTTGAGAGTCCTTTTCGTGAGTAGGCCACTGTGCATTCCGAGAATGTGGCCGTAAAACTTCAAACACCACTTACTGAAGATGTCAGTGATCTTTTCAGACTGCTAATAAAGCTCCTGAGAGTCCCGTTTCATTCAGATTCCTTCTGAGCAGATTGGTCCAAGGATTGTCCTCAATATTGTCCTTTCTTGTTTTCCTCCAATGATCAAGGTTATTATTATTATTAGTTTAATGCATTATTAACATAACACATAAGACTCATGGCAGAAAACAAAAACTTTCTAAAAATACACACAGAAACCCTTATTAAAGAAGCCAAGGAAGTAGTTCTAATGATAAATGAACACAATCAAAATATCTAGTTGTAGGAAGGAATGCAGCACATATACTGAACCCAACGGGGTTCAGTATATGCGCTGTATGTGGTGTATGAGAGGATAACAATGGAAACCTCTGCATGATACCTGATGTCGACCGAGAACTAGTTATTGAAATAATTCAGCTCCTGAGAAGTGAATTTAATTGGCGGCAGGATGTGCCTGACCGTAGCATTTAATGAGATACCGGCTAGCCAGTTCGACCAGTGATTGATGAATCTCGTTCCTTGATATAATGAAATGGACCTGTTGAGGCCAGTTATTAATATCCTAAGGTTAGGAATAAATATGTAAACACGCCCATAACCTGTCTTGCATACAATTTAGTTGAAATCATATGGGATATGTGGGTCATTGAGACTGCACTATTGTATTTAAAATCTTGTTACTGCTTGGAGATAAAGCACAGGAGGGAGTCAGGAAGGGACAGCGCACGTGTTGTGACCGCTCGACTCAGTCCCATTGTATACAAGTAGCTCCGAGGGGGAGATTTTTAAACGACCTTTGAAGGTTGACATTTAGAATGGACAGCCTTTGAAACCCTGTTTGTAATGAAAAGAGCCATTGTTGTATTGTATAATGAATTTGTGTGGTTTGAAACACATTGTTAATTAAGGATGTTCTTATAACGTAATACTTGGCAAACGTATGAGTTGTTGGAAGTTGCATTTTTTACTGACAGTGTTACTTAGCTCTAAAAGTCGACACTAGATGACTTAGGCTATGCCCACGCAAGGGTAGCATAATATACCATCCGACACAGCGGTAACGGCATTTTTGAAGTTGAAATCACAACGGCATACAGTGGAACTGTAGAAAGTGGAACTGTAGAAAAGGGGACTGCAGAAGGGAACTGCAGAACGGGGTACGATTACATATAATTGTGGAGTTGCAAGTAAATTTGATGTGTAACCCATAAATTGGTTTATGCATGGTAAAGCATTTTGGTGGGAAAAGAGATACAAAACACAAGTGTACGCATAATGTAAATTAAGATGTGTTGAGAGTAAACAATTAAGCTTGTGAAATGAAAGAGGTCACAACAGGTGACATAAGATTTTAAGTACAGTTTATGTGTAAATTACATGTGCATTAGCGCACTTGAGAATGAATTTTGATGTCAATCTCAGGGTAAATGAATGAATAATCATCTGGATTTTCAAGGATAAAGTGTGAATATTAGTGGATTGTAGGAGTAATTTTGCTTTGTTTTGTGTTATATTGTTGGGATTGTGTTTTTGTGTGTTTGAAGCCATGATTTAGAGCTGAATTAAAGTCTTTATAATAGAGTTGTGCTTTATCATTGTAGAGTTGATACCTTTTAGTCTCAGATCAAAAATATGCAACTGCTCAGTGGGTGGACGGTACACGCCTGAGGACTGATGCTGGCTGGAGGCAGAAGCATGTTTTCCATGGAAATTACTCACATGGGTACATGGAATTTGATGTCCTGTACAGTGATTTGAGCTATAGGTACAACTTAAGTCGGTCAAGATCTAGTGTAAACAACTCTATTAAATTAACGAATAAAATGAATTAGGGGAAAGACCGCACCTAACCTTAGCTAAGCTCCGATACAAACAATATAAATTTTGATAAACCTCTTATATATTTATCATGGCGCTGATATGTGGGCCAGATTAAAATACAGGTCACCATAGGCGCAGGTGTGTATTTTATTTATCATGGCGCCCAGGTTTGTGGAGCTTATGGGATTTAGGGAAACCCCACAGATTTTTTATTGTATTTCATGGGGAAAACCATAATAATTATTTTTTTGCCTCAAACTGTGTTTGAGTGATTTTTGAGTTCAGTAGGCTTTTGAAGTAACGCAGAATCTCTCTACTGAGAAGAGAATTACCCAAGGGTATGAGCGCTACGCACCCAATCCACAATTTATCCAAAAATCCAAAGTTTTAAGTACAATCTTACAATATGTGTACAGTGTCTTGTATTTCTCTTCAAAACGAATCCACACATGTATCCAGGAAGCCTGCCTATATCTCTAAGTGAATTGTTGTACGAATGGCTGGTACGGAGGGAATTTTGCAGGGGATTGCAGAGCTAAAACAGCATTTTGACGCTGTTAATGAACAGAATAAGCTGGAAGCCAAGGCTTTCCAGGATGAAATAAACAATCGTTTAGATGCCAATCAGGAGGCAATTAATGCAAATCAGGTTGCAATGAATAATAATCAGGTTGAATTGAGTAATCGTTTAGATGACAATCAGGTGGCAATTAATGCAAATCAGGTTGCAATGAAAAAGAATCAGGAAGAAATAAATGATAAGCTAGGTCAAATGCAAGAAACAATTAAGACCGAGGTAACAGAAACCGTTGTAAGCATTATATCAGAAATGCAGGTTAAGACCGATAAGCGTTTCGAGGCGATAGAAGCCAAACATGAAAGTAATTTACAGGCATGTAAGCACGCGCAGGATGAAACGAACAGTAAGTTAGATGCGCTGTCTAATGACATTAAGAATATTCAAATCCAAAATGAGGGGAATCTCGAATGCCAAGCGAAACAGTTTTCAGAATTTACTAGAACGGTAGATCAGAGATTGGAAGAAAATGACAGCAAATGGGACAAGAAGTTGAAAGGTTATGCTAGAGCAATTAACTGTGATCTAAAGAAGCAGGATCAGAACATATTAGATCAATGTCAGGAAATAGGAGAGATTAAGGCTATCGCTAACGAAAGTAAAGAGCTGGTAGGCAACATAAAGGGTCAGATGAGCAAAGTTCATCAAGAACTGGACCAAATTCAAACGACGTTGTTATCGTTAACAAAAGACAAGAGGAAAACAGATGGGAAATCGTTAAGGTTCGAAATGAAATATCAAAGGTCAATGGACATATCCGAGAGGAAATTAAAGGATTGAGAGAAGAACTCGAAGTGAGAGAAGGCCAAACGACAGAGGCAAGCGACAAGACCCTTGCTCAAATAAAGGAAGATGTAGAGGATGAAATCTCCCATATCAAGCAAAGCCTGAAGGAAGATAAGAAGAAAATATTTCAAGTTGCAGAAGAAAATAGGGATAGGCTTAGCAGAATAGAAAAAGAGGTAATTACTCGATTGGAAAGAGCAGAGATGCGCCACAATCAAATGGAGACTAGGATAATAGCACAGGAGGAACCCCTAATGAAAGATCCTAAGTCAAGTGAAAGCAGCGTGGAAGATATGAGGAAAACCAAGTGGGCAGATTTAGAAACCCAACCTATAATAAGGAATGCTACAGGCCCAGGCGAAAGTACTTATATGACGCCAGGTGCACCGATTGCAGCTTCTACGCCGCATGAAAATGCTATGCACACCCAAGTTATAAATGTAATTAGAGCAAGCGAAGAGAAACCAAGAAAATTTTCAGGTAGCCATTGTAATATGACACCGAAGTATTGGTTGAAAGAAGTGTCCGAATGACAACCAAGATGGCGGCGCGTGCCTGCATCAAGGGAAGTGTGCTCCGTGTGATTTTAGTAATTTTAGTGGTAAAATGTGCAGTGCCTGTGGCAAGACGTGTTCATTCTGTGACCGTTAATGGTGAACAAGATCTGAAGAATCAACCCCTTATGGAAAAACTTCTGGTGAGTGACAAATGCACAATACATTCCTGGACATGGTGTGGCAGTGAAGGTCTGGGGCTGGCCACCATTAGCCGGCCACGCCGAGCGGGAGGGGAAGGTGTCGCAAGGCTACCTGCTACCGGGTTCTCGCTCTGCTGTCTAGCGCTTGCTCTAAGCGGCGACATAGAACTCAACCCTGGACCTTTGCAATGCGCAATATGTGAAAAAATCGGCCGAAAAAATCAATTATATATTCAGTGCAGTAATTGTAACATGTCGAGTCACAAGACGTGTGCTAAAATCAGTACCTCTGAGTTCCGGTGCATTAAAAAAGGCACGCGAACGTGGACATGTTGGCAATGCGCTATGCCGCCGTTTACCGACTCGTTGTGCAACAATACCAGTGATATTCCCAGTGACTCTGTAAATAGTGTAAATAACCTGAATAGTTCACTTGTAAATAAACACTTATCACTGTTCGCCTTCAATGCCCGCAGCATCACGCGGCCGGGACGGAAACAAAACATTCATGCTACAGTGACCGCCCTAGATCCAAGTATTGTGTGTTGCAGTGAAACGTGGCTCTCTGGGGTGGTAGGTGATCGGGAGGTGTTACCAGACACATACCAGCTGTTCCGGAAGGACCGACCACGGACTTCAGGGGGCGGGGTTCTCATTGCTGTGAAACCTGAGTACAATGCAACTCGCGTCCATCAGCTGGAAACTGACGCTGAGGCCGTGTGGGTTGAGGTTCAATGCAGTAACGGTAAATATCTGATCGGATCAGTCTATCGCTCTCCGAAATCGTCCCAGCTGATGAATGATGAGCTGATTCTCTCCCTCAAACGGGTGCAAAACCTTCAACAAAATTATGACGCTGTCTACATTGTTGGTGATTTCAACCTTCAAATCACATGGAATAGAAATGCCGCTCCTATCCCAAATAATCCTATATCCAACAACTTCCTTACAGCATTCTATGATCTATTCCTCCATCAACTCATATTTGAAGCTACCCGTATCACTGAGACCTCCCGTTCAACCCTCGATCTCTTCCTAACAAACTCTCCATCCTCAATTCAGTCTCTACAAGTCATCCCTGGATTTTGTGATCACCAAGCCCTCCTAGCTATATTTACTCACAAAAAGAACAGTCCAAAATTACAAACCAGAACAGTTTACAATTACTCCCGTACCAACTGGAAACTCCTTTCTGACATCTTACTTGACAGATTACCGGTCATTACACCTTCAGTCACCAACAGTGTAGATATAGATGGTACCTGGCATACTTGGAAGGAAATCTTTTTTCAGTGCGTCGATGAAGTGATCCCTAAGGTTACAATTAAAAATAAGAAAAAAACACCTTGGATCTCAAAGGACATAATATCCAAAATAAGAAAGAGAAATCAGCTATATAACAAGTGGAAACAGTGCCCAAGTGACAGTAGGTGGGAAAAGTATAGGCTGGCTAGAAATAGTACCAAATCTGCAATTCGTGAAGCCTACAGTACGTATATGGACAAATTAAGCTTTAATCCCAAGGCAATGTGGACATTCATTCGGAGCAAAAGTGGCAACATCGCACCACAGAGCTTTAAACATAACGGACTTTCTATTTCCAACCCACTAGACATAGCCAACTCATTCAACTGTAAATTCCAAAGTAACTTCTCTCCACGTGACACCAGTGAAGGAATGTTCCTACCAAGGACATCATCCCCTCTCTTTCCCCTAGCCAGTCTATATTTCACACAACAGGAAGTTCGAGACAGCTTACGGAGAACTAGGCCCCATGCCGCGACAGGACCAGACTTAATCCCTGCTCGGATCCTTCATTACTGTGCAGATGCCTTAGCACCCTCATTGTGCGCACTTTTCAACCAGTCCATTAACACCGGGACTATACCACAAGAGTGGAAACATGCTAACGTGGTCCCTGTGTTCAAAGATGGTGAAAGGAAGACATGGACAACTACCGCCCGATTTCTCTGACGTCTGGTATCTGTAAATGTATGGAGCGCCTGGTTGCTAAGAACATACTGGAATTCCTGAGTGAGCGAGGCCTGTTAAATCCAAGCCAACATGGCTTCGTTCCGGGGAGATCTTGTACAACTCTTTTGACAAAAGTGATTGATGACTGGCAGAACTCTTTGGATCAGACTAACGTCTCCCAAGTGGACTGTGTGGCCCTGGACTTAAGCAAAGCTTTTGATCAGGTACCTCATCAAAGACTCTTGTTAAAGCTTGGCGGGGGCGTGGTGGCGCAGCGGTCAAGCTGTATGCCTCTCACCAAGGTGGACCGGGTTCGATTCCCGGTCAATGCATGTGAGATTTTCGAAGTGAAATGCCATGTCCTGTGGTTCGGATTCCACGTAAAACGGAGGTCCCGTGGCTTATGATCGCGAGATTAACGGTCACGTTAAACTACAAGCTTCCTTTTTTGTTAAAGCTTGGCAAATATGGCATCGGAGGCAAACTGATTACATGGTTGACGTCATTCCTGGTAGGTCGAACGCAGTGTGTCGTGTTTGGCGGGGCCAAGTCACCGAACATAGTGGTAACTTCGGGAGTATCACAGGGGTCGGTGATTGGGCCTTTGTTGTACATGGTTTTTACCCTCGACCTTCCAAGCTGTGTGACGTCCACGATGGCGCAGTATGCAGACGACTCAATAATTTACAGAGCCATAAAAAATAATGATGACGTCAAAGCACTACAGGAAGATCTGGACAGTGTGGCACTGTGGTGTGATGTAAATAAGATGACCTTGAATGTAAACAAGTGTAAATATATTCGACTAAGTAGGGCCAGACAGCCTATTGCACATAGCCTTTCACTGAGCGGCAAAGTTCCTCCCATGTGCAGTTCACTGCGAATGCTGGGAATACACATTTCCAGCAATTTGAAGTGGAATGTACACGTTGAAGAATCTAGGTGTAAGGCATTTAGAATTCTAGGATTTGCAAGACGTAATCTTCTGGGATTCAGAAGCCGTGCACTCCGAGCGGTGTATCTCTCCACGATACGGCCCATTCTTCTGTACGGACTTCCTGCCTGGCATCCCACTACCGAGGAAAACATGAGGAAGTTAAGTGCAGTCCAACGTCGAGCAGAGCGACTCATTTACAATCAGGGTAACAAAGTTTTGACAAAACCATTAACATCCATCAATGACATATGTAGCCAAATAGATCTCACCTTTCTCCGAAAATCTCTAGCTGGCACCATTATACTGTACCCATTTCACCGCCTTCAGCTGTCATATCGTTCAGTCCGTAGAGCACAGGGTGTCACACTTGTTCCTCCATTCGCTAGGACAACAGATTATCAATCTGGATTCTACAATCGCTCTGCTCGACTTTGGAATGACCTGCCTCGTGAAATAAAAGACCTTCCTCCACGACAATTTTGCCGCAAAGTGAAGGCTCTGAAGGGACTAAAACCCCATGTAAATTGAATTATATACTGTATAATGTAACTTTGTGAGTGATTGGGAGTGGGCGCGTGCGTGTATATATGTATGTATGTATGTATGTATGTATGTATGTATGCGTGAGTGAGAGTGTAGATGTGTGTGTGCATGCCTGTGTCTTCCCTTTTATTTATGAATTGTATGATATAGACGTCATGTACAGCAGATTATGTGTATATAGCAAATGTAAAGGTGTAAATTGTATAATGTAACATTTGAGATTTGTTTAGATTTAATGAACGGAGATGGAGACACTGATGTGTATGTGGGGCTTGCCCTTTCTCTATCTGCCGTCCATAAATTGTAGGCACAATTTTTGGTAAATAAATAATAATAATAATAATAATAATTTAAACGATGCGTGGATACCACAAGAGCACAGGCTACGAGCCATAGAGAAACTAACGGAGGGAGTTTCGCAGTTTCCGTTATACCTTCGATACTGTCGAGGAGTTTCGGGAAGCTTTTTTGAAGCGATACTGGGACCCGATGACCCAACAGAATTTACGATTGGATTTGTAATCGAAAAGATACAGCACCAACAATCCAACGAAGTACGCTGAATTCTTCATATCTCAGATGTGTCGGTTTAAGGAACTTGACCAAAAACCTAGCGAGCTGGAGCTATGTATTGCTATTGCCAAGCAACCTCCTTATGAAATCCAAAGGCTGCTGATTTCGGCAAATGCAAAAACCGCTATGGAAATGGAGGCAGTTCTTAGGCAACTGGACCTCATGACATACAATACTATGCGTCAGAATCGAACCGTGGAACAGGTACACGTGACCAACACGCAGACTGACCAGTACCAAGCTCCGAAAAATAATAAAGCTACTAGCACTGAAACGTTAGATTCCAACGGACGTCAATGGGAACATGAACCCAGAAGATGGCAACCGAAGTACAAAGGAAATGCTGGTAGAGGAAGAGGAGACCGAAATTCTTGGAATCAACAGAATACAAGGGGTATACCGTACCAAAATTATGGAGGTAACAATGGCCAAGAAGGCAACAATCGGAATTGGAGACCCCAGGAAAGAAGGCCTAACTTTGATGACGAGGTAGAGGAACGTTATCACGCTTCATTGCAATACCTCAATGAAAGGGGAGAAGAACCCCAGAAGCAGCAAGTCCGCTGGCAATAAGCTATGCAAAATAGGACGTCACCAGACAGATATGGAGACGGAGCCAAAAGTTTGGAGTTACAGCGCAGTTAACAGGAGAGATGAAACTCTAAGAGGACGGGCGCTGTAGAAAAAAAACTCCAAAATTAGAAGAATTTGAGAATGATGGATGGAAGGTGGTCAACATCATTAATTGGATAGCCAAACCGGAAGAATTAATCGAGGATACAGGAGGTTCACAGGTCTTGATCAAAAGAGAATTACCCATTACTTTAGTAAGAGTGGCAGGGTTGAAGATAAGAAGTCTGTTAGACACGGGTTCAACGGTGTGTCTTATGACACAAGCTTTATATAATGAGATAGCGCAGAGAGAAAAGGTTTTGAAAATACCTATCTCGAGTGTCAAAATAAAAGGTGTCATTCCTGACAAAACGATGATATGCAAATATCAGGTATTCCTAGATTTACAGATAGGAGGCTCTATTTTTTCACAGAATTTTCTACTAGTAAACAAATTGCCGTTTAACCTTATTATTGGGGCAGAGTTTATAAGGGAATACAGAGTGGTAATAGACCTATCACAGGACAGAGTTATGTTCCGTGTGAACGAGGAAGCTGAAGGCTTAGAGGTCTCACTCAATCAGAATGAACCAGGGACAGATGAACAAGTATGGCATACATACAGAGACATGGCTGAGGAGGAAGTGTTAGCTATCGAGCAGTTAGAAGACGAACTGAAATCACTAGCCGCAGACATGGAGAAAGATCTGGAGCCCGAACTGGAAGAACATATTTCGGAAAAACTAGAAGAAGCAAAAATTGGTCCAAGAGATAAAGAAAATTTAAAGAAATTATTATTGGAACAGAAGGAAGTCTTTGACTCCAGACCTGGTCGTATAAAGAACTTCACTTATGCTTTCCGAGTTAACGACTGGATACCATTTAAGCAGAAACCCTACCCTATAGCCGAAAAGAACTATGCTAAGGTCAAAGAAGCAATTCAGGAGATGTTGGAGGCCGGTGTTATTGAGAAAACACCTACGCCTTATGTAAGCCCATTGGTAATCGTACCTAAGACAGACGGTACTGTCAGAGTATGCCTGGATCTGAGGCATTTAAATATGAAGGTAATACCGGAGTTCGACCAAGTGCCACCTATTAAAGAAATCCTCAGAAAATTCAAAGGGAAGACCATATTTACAAATTTAGATATCACGTCGAGCTTTCACCATCTTGAATTGGAGAAGAAAACTAGTCTGTTGACAGGATTTATGTTTGATCAACATACATATACGTTTTTAAGATTACCTTTTGGTTTGAAAACAGCTGGTTCAGCTTTGATAAGGGCGTTAGATCGCAATCTATCGGATGATGTTAAAGAGAGTACCATCAGATACGTAGACGACATTCTACTCACATCAGAATCTCTGGAGGAGCACATGAGAGACCTGAAGAAGTTGCTGGATAACCTTCGAGAAGCTAATTTTAAGGTTAATATCAAGAAATCGCACTTCTGTCAGAGGGAAGTTAAATTCCTAGGGCACGTTATCGATGAAAATGGAGTTAAGCCAAACCCAGAGAAATTAGAGGTAATTCGAAATTTTCCTCGACCTACGAAAGTTAAGCACGTCCGACAGTATTTGGGAGTAATTGGATTCTTTTCTAACCACTGCCCAAACTATACTACAACTGTGGCACCCCTGCAAGACCTATTGAAGAAAGGAGGCAGGTGGAATTGGACGGAGCGATGTCAAGAAGCATTCGTGAGGTCAAAACAAATGCTTTTGGAATAAGTGAAGCTGGGATACCCTGATTATACCCAGAAGTTCATAATACAGACGGATGCATCACTTGTTGGGAGAGGAGCGATGCTATTCCAAGAAAATGTTGATAAGCCCGAGAAGAAAGTTTTATTGCCTTTATAAGTAGGAGATTGAAGGCCCATGAGAAAAATTGCACGATCACAGAGATAGAGTTGCTCGCAATTCTGTACGCATTGCAGTACTGGTGCAAACTCATCTATGGCTTTCAAATCGTCCTCAGAACAGACCATAAAGCTCTAACATTTTTGTTAAAGACGGATTTGTCTAGCCAGAGGTTGACAAGATGGTCCCTGTATATTCAACAGTTCAATGTGGAAATTGAATACTGTCCAGGGAAAGAGAACGTAATACCGGACATGTTAAGCCGATATCCAAGAGAAGGGGAAACTCTAGCTGTCCAGATTGAAAATCGAGATCAGAAGACCTTGGACGACTTGAAGAATCTTACCAACCTACAACGCGAAGATCCGTGGTTGAAAATGATGATTGATTACTTCGAGGGACGCTTAGCAAGGGGAACTGCAATATACAGAGAGGCAGAGGCGTTATCAACAGGCTACGTATGGTACAATCAGATGCTACACAAGTGGGATGATGTAGAACATACACGTCAAAGAATTGTTATTCCTGCATCTTTACAGAGACCTACAGAATAATGCATATAGAATAAGGCATTTAGAAACGGGAAACGAGGTCGTTATGAATGCGGCCAACCTCAAAATTTATCATTCA
Organism: Meconema thalassinum; assembly: GCA_946902985.2. Lineage (NCBI taxonomy): Eukaryota > Metazoa > Arthropoda > Insecta > Orthoptera > Tettigoniidae > Meconema > Meconema thalassinum. The sequence goes on from OX336391.1 coordinate 226,896,233, forward strand.
CCCGAGGAATTTGATGAACAAGAGGAAGTAATAGCAGCACACAACCAAGTGGACGTGGACAGCAAAGTCGGCCAGGCAGTCTGACTTGAAAACTCACGCAGCGGGACGGAAAGAAAGACAAGCAGCTTGCTCAGAGAAGGGAGCAGACAGCCGGAATTCAAGTGTCTGCGACTGCTATACAAAGACATGGTCGAAGTCGCTGGGGAGGTTGAAGCATTGAATGAAACCCTCCGCCAAGAGAATGCACGTCTAAGGGCTGAGCTCAGAGTGGAAGGGGGAAGTAGACAGGCCCACTCGCAGGCAGTCGAGGTGAAGGACCGCTTAGTGTAAACACAGACGGTTGGGACAGTCAGCCGGAGACTTACAGCAGGTCACTTGCAATTGAATTCTATAAGTTTTGCAAGGGGAATATGAACCCAACGGGGTTAGGCTGACTGGTATCGAACGTGGATCTCAGCGATAGATGAGCTCAGAATAGAGGTTCCAGCAAGGAACGATCACGATATCTTTTGAGGGAGTTTAAGGTATAAAAACCCCTAGAGAAAGTACATATTAAATCACTGTTGTGATATGAACTAATGCTGACATTATTTATTAATATAATGCAGGGAATATTAGTAGAATTCTGCCTTATTGGGCTGTATGAGGCATACAATTCTGGACTTGAGCACAGAAGTTGGAGCGCTTGACATTTGTCTAATGACTCTGGAAAAGGGGCGTAGTTTCTTGTAGCCGTGTCACTCTATGTGACCTACTTAAGTCGTCTGGAGCAGGTCAGGGGGCTAAATTATTGTCAAGTTATTCCCCGTTTCAGAATAGAGAGGCTAGTGGAGTGAGGAGATACCAGCGTAATTTAATGATTACTCGTGATTGGAGCAACGCAGTGACATGAGGTTTGCACCTTTGTGAATGTTTAGCCGGGAGGCTAATTATCAAGCCATTAAACATTGAAATCTTGGCAGATTTAATGGAACGCGCAGTAACACAGTAATTGGAGGTTAGCGGAGAAATCTAACCATGGTTTCGGGGATTTTTAGGGGACTCTGCGTGGGCACGCGCTGGCAAAGGCAATTAATATTAATTAATTGACCGATCGATCCTCGAGCACGCATACAGATCTGTGACCAGCGAGGAAAAAGGAACCATATAAACGTTAATTCAAGACCAGAATCATACTGTGAGAGAAGATGACACTGCAGGGAAATTCTCGGTCTACTTTTTCTCTCCAAACGAATATAAGGGGTGGACCCAGGATAGAGGTGGTCAGTCGAACCATACTTGAGAGCGAGGAGCACGTCACCCTAGCTCAGAGAAATCAGACGCGGACTGTAACATTCTAAGTGCAGCAACATATAATCATGCATTAAGTCATGAATTAATAACGAGTAATGTAATCAGTTGAACCGCAGTCTAGTGCGAAATGCGCGTTACCGAAGTCGAGAAGGGACACTCGGACTTCAACATGAAGAGCCGTGCAGCAAGACATTTATTAATACCATTTATTAAGGACAGTCGTGCCATATTTGTATAGTCGGCATTACGAGCGATTGTTATTGTGCACGTAGGAAATGTACCGTGTGATATACAAGGTAGGACAATTGAGAGTGATAATTTGTACAAGTACAATGTACAAAGGTTGAGCGCAGTATGTAAACTATTGGTTAGACAGATCACAGGATGTTGGACTGCGCAGAGATAAACTTTATTATGCGATTGGTGAAATTTCATAAGAATACCAGTATAATTAACGCTCAGGACGATATGCAAGCATATTTAAGCGATATCAGGAAGTTTATCGAAGGATAGAGATTGATAGACTGTTTGGGGAATCGATAGGAATCCCTAGGCAGAGAATCGAGACTTTCAATCAGGATGCGGGTAGCAGCGAGGAGGAGATTTTCAACGTCTGTATTTCTGATATCTTGCCAGGAAAAGTCAACCAGTAAGAAATGTAAATAGTGAGCGTGTGATTGTAATGATGATTTGTTAAATATATGTAAAATTAATAGTGTCACAAGTGCTATAACGTGTTGTGTGAATAAGGAGGCAACAGCTTCAATATGGAAAGGAAAAATGCCGTGTGTCTTGTAAGGCAAAAGTTATGTAAAATGTGTGTTATTAGTATAAGAATGCCTTGCTAATTTTGCAAATAATGGCGGGCATTACTGGAAGAAATGCGTGGTTGGAGCCACCAGACTAGCCGATGTAAGTACCCTAAAACCATGATTTGATAGCAATTATAGTCCACTGTATGTTGAGTGATTTCAAAATTATAAAATATGCCAATAAGAGACAATTTTAGGAGGGAGAACCTCAAGGTATCATTGTTGTTTTGATTTTAGTCAAGTTGAGATGTTTTTGTACATCATTGAGTGGATAAATCGTTGCCACTATTGTAAAATTGCAATTCAGTTATATAAAAAATGAACGTAACGAACACGGATGTTCGGTTATTAAAATGGTTACGTTTTGTCGGGTTATTGTAATTCATGTCAGTAATAATAATAATAATAATAATAAGGAATAAACGAATACACATCAGGGAAAAATGGTTGTAAGCAAAATATATATGCTAATTGGAATATTTATCTATCCAAGCAGTAATATTATACATGAAGGGCTAAGAAAAGCAATTTAATATCAGAGTATATTATGATAATGGAAATAAATATGCAAAAATCTAGGGAATGGAAGAATTTAATAGAGAATTGAATTTTCAGCTTGTGAATAAGCTTGTAGAGTAATTGATAGATTTATCTTACTAATTAAAGGACGATATCATAGCACAATAGTCACGGAAGCCAGGTAATCTATTCGACGTGTGAAATCTCGTATAGCCTAGGGCGTACAGAGATATTTATTATGGCCAGAGCGTATTTTAGTGATTAACCCTAGCTCTGTGGATTGCCATGAAATGTTCCGGGTTCGAATCCTGTGGTGTATGAGAGGATAACAATGGAAACCTCTGCATGATACCTGATGTCGACCGAGAACTAGTTATGGAAATAATTCAGCTCCTGGGAAGCGAATTTAATTGGCGGCAGGATGTGCCTGACCGTAGCATTTAATGAGATACCGGCTAGCCAGTTCGACCAGTGATTGATGAATCTCGTTCCTTCATATAATGAAATTGACTTGTTGAGGCCAGTTATTAATATCCTAAGGTTAGGAATAAATATTTAAACACGCCCATAACCTGTCTTGCATATAATTTAGTTGAAATCATATGGGATATGTGGCTCATTGAGACTGCACTATTGTATTTAAAATCTTGTTACTGCTTGGAGATAAAGCACAGGAGGGAGTCAGGAAGGGACAGCGCACGTGTTGTGACCGCTCGACTCAGTCCCATTGTATACAAGTAGCTCCGAGGGGGAGATTTTTAAACGACCTTTGAAGGTTGACATTTAGAATGGACAGACTTTGAAACCCTGTTTGTAATGAAAAGAGTCATTGTTGTATTGTATAATTAATTTGTGTGGTTTGAAACACATTGTTAATTAAGGATCGTTCTTATAACGTAATACTTGCAAACTTATGAGTTGTTGGAAGTTGCATTTTTTACTGACAGTGTTACTTAGCTCTAAAGGTCGACACTAGATGCCTTAGGCTATGCCCACGCAAGGGTAGCATAATATACCATCCGACACAGCGGTAACGGAATTTTTGAAGTTGAAATCACTACGGCATACAGTGGAATTGTAGAAAGTGGAACTGTGGAAAGTGGAACTGTATAAAAGGGGACTGCAGAAGGGAACTGCAGAACGGGGTATGATTACATATAATTGTGGAGTTGCAAGTAAATTTGATGTGCAACCCATAAATTGGTTAATGCATGGTAAAGCATTTTGGTGGGAAAAGAGATACAAATACAAGTGTACACATAATGTAAATTAAGATGTGTTGAGAGTAAACAATTAAGCTTGTGAAATGAAAGAGGTCACAACAGGTGACATAAGATTTTAAGTACAGTTTATGTGTAAATTACATGTGCATTAGCGCACTTGAGAATGAATTTTGATGTCAATCTCATGGTAAATGAATGAATAATCATCTGGATTTGCAAGGATAAAGTGTGAATATTAGTGGATTGTAGGAGTAATTCTGCTTTGTTTTGTGTTATATTGTTGGGATTGTGTTTTTGTGTGTTTGAAGCCATGATTTAGAGCTGAATTAAAGTCTTTAGAATAGAGTTGTGCTTTATCATTGTAGAGTTGACTCCTTTTAGTCTCAGATCAAAAATATGCAACTGCTCAGTGGGTGGACGGTACACGCCTGAGGACTGATGCTGGCTGGAGGCAGAAGCATGTTTTCCATGGAAATTACTCACATGGGTACAATACAAACCCCATTAACAGTTGCTTCATACGCTTTTCACAGATGTACTGAGTTCAAACATCTGGGGGTTATCATAGACCAGAATAATATGGAAGAAGCAGAAATAAAATCAAGAATTCCAAAGTAGCAACAACAGCTACTGGTCTCAGCAAAATCTCTTAAAGAGTAAAATTATATCTAGAAAAAATTGTGTGAGAATTTATAAAAGCATTATACTTCCTGTTGTCACGTACGACTCAGAAACCTGTATATCGTCCAAGCAAACTGAAAGGAAATTAGTAACTTTTGAAAATAGAATACTACGACGCATTTTCGGACCGATAGTAGAAAATGGCCAGTGGAGAATTAGATCAAATAAGGAATTGCGCGATCTATACAAGAAACCGGATATCGTGGCCCGTGGCAAAAGTCAATGACTGCGCTGGGCCAGTCATGTACATAGAAGAAGTAGAGAATTAATTTAAGAGCAGTTTTGGAAGGTGTACCCAGAGGCAGGCGACCTTTGGGACGACCGAGACTCCACTGATGGGACCAAGTCCAAAAAGATATTAGAAAAATCGGAGTCACAGAGGACACGATGGATGATCGAGAAAGATGGCGCCGTGCTGTTGGAGAGGCCAAAAACCTGCTTAGGTTTGAGTGGCCATCTAGTTAAGGTAAGGTAATGCATTATTAATGATTGGAATTGCTTCCTAACTTCTTTGTAAACACGCGGTTGCTCAGCATTGAACTTAAAAATACATCAACCTTTTTTAAAGGAGCAATATGAATTTGTATGGTATTACGTCTACATACATTTTCCACTTCAATGATCCAGAAAATTCCTTCCGCTACAAATACTTTCACTCGAGACGTTATTGGAAATCGAAATGTGTCGAATCACATTCTCGTTCATGGGAAATTAATTGGACAATTAAGGTAATCCCTCGGAGGTGAGGCAGAGTTAACAAACTTCTATTTAAATCAGTGTTACCAATGCAGTTACGGTAACAGCGAGGAGAGGAAATACTGGATTTGCTTCTCGCATCTGGATTGTCTTCTAAATAATGTAGCATTTAGACGACCAACCTCGTGTCGTATTTACTAGCATTCTTGGTGGCTCTGACCCTTTTGGTCTGTGTTCGATCGTTGCAAGCTTAAGGCCACGGCTGCTTCCTTCTTCCTTAGTCTCAATTACAAATACACAGAATATTAACAGACACCTCAATAACATAGGTTAGTAGACAATTCCTACTCGCTCACAAGTACCGGTAGATAGGACTAAATAATCACGAGGTCAAAGGTCTCCAACAAAATGAACAACCGGTAAAAGCAACAATTTGAGCTTATTCTTCCAGTTCAACCTACGAATGTATGGAGTCTACGTTAGAAGAATGGAATCTTTCAAGGATCTACCTCCATATCGGTTAATATTATTTATTTAGCGTATGGCTTTTGGCACCGGCAGTGTTCGAGGACATGTTCGGCTGTAACTGCTTCAATGCGGATACCCATGGGGAGAGCTACAAGTTCCGTTCAATTTCAAGTAGTTCCAACTTTCGCTACCAGATATCACTGAGACTTAGTGGTGAACGTTGGAACTTTGATAGAGCGTTTCTACGAAATCCAACCTACAATTTAGCTTCACACAAGTTTAATTACTGGAAGGTTCTTTTGCATGTCATAAATCTATGACATGGGACCGCCGGCTTTACTTCCCCTCCGAAGGAAGGCATAAGATTTCTTGTAATATATTGTACTGTATTCAGCCCATTTCCTTCTCATACCTAACCTTCCTTTTCTTCTTATTGTTATTTATAACGTGTTTCTCTATCTATATCTTCTCTTTATGTATGTTTTGTTTTTCTATTTATATATTGTTGTATATTATATGATTCTAGTAGTGAGCAATGTAATTGGGGCTTCCTGTAATGTTCACAACATAAATAAATACATACTGAAGGATTTTAACGCTCTTAAAAAATCGGCGACTTCGGCCGTGGTTGAACCCGCGATCTTGGGCATAGAAGCCCAGCATGCTACGGACTACGCCACTGAAGCCACTTCCATGTCGGTTATGTACGATTAATCAACGCGTCCGCGTCTGGGCCAGTGGGGGAGGGGGGCTTGGACGGGGGGGGGGGGGGTAAAAACGTAACTTACGTCAGTCAAATATAATATTAATTAATTAATACTCAAATGTTCATCATTCAATCTCTTTTTTTACCTATACATATTGTATTGGATACTTCTTGTTGAAAGATAAAAACCAGCAGACAAGGTAAATTGCTGGAAAAAAAATGGAATTCACTAAATTTACCAATTGTGGTATATCCACAAATGTTCCACATGCATAGCATACGAGAAGTCCGAGCTTCTTATAATTCCAAAAACATTTTGCTCTTCCCTTGCCATAAGGGTGAGTCATATCAAAAATTCTTTCAGACAAACCTTTTAGATAATATTTGGAATACTATTGACTATTCTAAACGGTTTTGATATTGTGCCTATTAAGGGAGGCATATACGTTTGTTTTCTGTAAAAACATCATTTTTCCCAACCCTTTGGTCAATGTTTGGTACTATCAAAAAACTTAACGAAATTAAATTTTTGGCCTTCACCTGAAGAATAGTATGAACTTAGAATGGATTTTATGTGTCACATATTAAGAAAGCATAATGAAAAAGCACTCACCCCGGCACTTGTCTGAAGTAAAGGTGAGTAACCACGGAATACTATTTCCAGGATGGCTGAGGTAGTAATCTAACCAGTCTTTTCTCAGTTTTGCCTAACGAGGTTGAGTGTACCCCGTCTCAATCCTCAGAACGGTATTTAATTCCTTGGCAGAGCCAGGAATCGAATCTGGGCCTGCGCGGTGTGAGCAAAGACTACCAGCCACTACATAACAAGGCGGACTCTAGCAAAACTACATCCCGAGCCTGTTTTGAATGCCTCTTAATTTAATATCCCTCGTAAAATGTGTCGGATGACCTGTGTTATTAAGGTGTCTATAGTAACGTGGAACTAAGGTTAGGAAAGTGATAGCGGTGGTCGTTGGTCGGGAACATTACCGGATTTTCTCGGAGAACCAGGACGGCTGAGGTGTGAGTCAAACCTATCACTTCTCAGTAGGCTGCCTCACGAGGCTGAGTGCACCTCGTTCCAACTCTGAGAAAAGAATCGACATCTTGGCAGAGAATCGAACCCAGGACCATTATGCTCTTGATAGTTGATTTTAAAGGGGACTAACATTTGGGTTATCGGCCCACCAAGGACCATTGGGACCGTGTAACACCAAGTACCCCCTTCCCAAGACCACAAACGGAGACAAATAAATGGCTTTTACAGATAGAAACATTAGTTTAACAAGTAGTTCCGTGAAGAACTATACAGCCTATTTTCATATATCCTGCTAATGTTAATTGCCTCTATCAACATACAAAATTTCAGTTTAATTGCTGTAACAGATTCATAGATATTGAGAACCGTCTAATTATTTCAGATGGTCGCCAGGTTGGATTTTTATTTTTGTACTATTACATTAATATTATTGTGTACGTATTCAAACTTCAATCGCATGATTAGAACACAAGAAGTAAAAACGAGATTTTAAAATTACGCACACCAGCCATCTTGTGATTATGCAAACAATTGAAATAAATTCCATGCCAGTGGATCAACATTTGTATAAGCATTTAACGTGCAACGTTTCACGGCAAGCGGATAGCTAATACGCGAGAAACGTCCATTTAAATATTTATAATTCGCGTCGCCGCCATGTTGGATTTGTGCTCACCAGGCTACTGAAAGTCTTTTAGGTGAACATATGTTCATAGTCTCTATGAACATAAAAAAATCAGTTTGGTTGCTGTAAAAGATTCATAGATATTGAAAACCGTCTAAATATTTCGGAAGCTCGCCATTTAGGATTGTTATATGTATAGGCCATAGAATTATGTACCATTCAAGGGAAATTATTGCCTAGGTTCATTATTCAAACTTTCACCTCGATCGCATGATTACGGCACAAGAAATAAAAACTTAATTTTAAAATTTCGCACAGCCGCCATCTTGAGGTTATGTAAACAATTGAATTAAATTAGATGGCAGTGCATTACAATCTGCAAAAACATTTACTGTACCTCATTTCACTGCGCTCAGAGAGTTATATCACGAGAAAAGTCTATTAAAACGTTTCAAATTCGCTTGGTCGCCATGTTCGTTTTGTACTTTACAGGTTTATGAAATATACATAGGTAAACTTGTATCAGTACCCTTTATCACCGTACAAAATTGCAGGGTGATATCTGTAATAGTTTCGGAGATATAGAATGTCAGTGAAATATTTCGCACAGCCGCCATTTTGAGGTTATGTAAACAATTGAAATAATTTAGACTCCAGTGCATTACAATGTGTATAAACATTTGCTGTACCAAGTTTCATTACGTTTGGATAGTTAAATCGCGAGAAAAGTCTATTTAAAAGTCTCAACTTCGCTTGACCGCCATGTTGGTTTTGTAGTCACCAGGTTTTTGAAAGTCTCATAGGTGAACTTGTAGTAGTGCCCTTTATCACCGTACACAATTTCAGGGTGATATCGGTAATAGCTTCGGAGATATTGAATGCTAGTGAAATATTTCGCACAGCCGCCATGTTGGATTGGTGAGACGTAACAAAATTTGAAGGGCACGGTCGAGGTCGCCGGGAATAGTGCTATGATCTTACCGAGCTTCATTGAAATAGCTCCAGCCGTTTAGATTTTATTAGGGACACACACACACCTCACTCACACACACACACGGACAAAAGGTGATCTCATAAGCCTATTTATTCAAAATTGAAAATAGGCTAAAAAGAAAGCCAAAAGAAAAATTCAAAAACAAAAGCAAAATCAGAAAACAAACACAAAATCAAAAACAAAAAACAAAAAATAGGAAAATTCAAAAACAAAAGCAAAAGCAAAAAAAAACCACAAAATCAAAAACAAAACAAAAATAGGAAAATTCAAAAACAAAAGCAAAAGCAAAAAACAAACACAAAATCAAAAACAAAATACAAAACTAAGGAAAATCAAAAACAAAAGCAAAACAAAAATCAAAATCAAAAACAATAAAATAAGTAAATTTAAAAACAAAAGCAGGAGCAAAAAACAAACTCAAAACCAAAAACAAAAAAACAAAAATAGGAAAATAAAAAGCAAAATCAAAAAACAAACTCAAAACTATAAACCAACAAGTAGTTCCGTGAAGAACTATACAGCCTATTTTCATATATCCTGCTCATGTTAATTGCCACTATCAACATTCAAAATTTCAGTTTAATTGCTGTAACAGATTCGTAGCTATTGAGAACCGTCTAAATATTTCAGATGGTCGCCAGGTTGGGTTTCTATATTTGTACCATAGCGTATAGAAGAGAAAGTGACGCGACTTGTGGAGTTTGTATGGTCCAGCCGCTAGGTGGCTCTAGCGTCGGCTAGCGCTGAGTGAGGACGGTATCAATACAAGCAGTTGAATGTTACTTTTCAGTAACTGAATGTTATCAGCTTACACTACGTTGTATTAGACAAGATGATCCAAATATAAAATTCTCTGCACTGAGTATATACAACGCTAACGTCCGTTGTGTTAATTATGAAACATCAGATTGCGTCATAGGTTCATATAATAAGGAAATAAAACATTCTGACGGGGGTCAAAATGTAACTGAATGTATGAAAATCGTAAAGCTACAGACCATTCACTACTGCACAAATAAAGTAAATATAATATAATACAGTATAATGACAAACTCACCCATATAACTTATAGCTCTCAGTTGTCCGAAGCTTTGGACAGCTTACGCGATGATTGTCCAGACTTAGAAGTTGACTGCTCTTTCCTAATTTCTTTCGTACGAAAGAAAAAGTGCACTTCATGAAATGAAAAACGAGTTTTCCAATAAGGTCCAGTTTATGTTCCATACACCATCAAAAAATCACGGCCCTAAAACAATCTCATCAATGCTGTCCTAACACTCATAAAATATATCAACCCACAAATTTGAAAGGGAAGACAATTCCATTTCAACGACTACTTCGACCTGTAAAAGAATGTTGAAGACACTGTCAGACGGTTGAGTTAGGTAACTAAGGGCATTTATTGTGCCAAAGTCCTTTATATTAGTGAAAGTTGCAGCTGTTGTGTCCGACGGGCTTTTCACTTTGAAGGGTTGTTGCACACTTCACACAGCTGATCCCTTTCCTTAGTTGCTTGACAATATACCCGGCTAGATAGTGTGGGACAGCACCAGGCTTCAAACTCCATCTCATTCTCGCCATTTCGACTGTCTTTCCTTCTATAATGAAAGTGTCCGTTTTTATAAGGAAATTATCGGAGCGATGTTTGTCACATAGCCTGCATATGACTTACTTGACAATTTAATGTCTTTCCTCGGAATGGCCTTAGCCCATTTAAATAAATCATCTTCGGCTTTTGGAGGTCTAAAAAAGTGCCTACCTGTTGTAGATGACTTGTCGTATCCAGATCGGCACCCGGGAACAAAACAACACGGCATATTCTCTTACACAGTTTTGTTTGACGAATCTTACCAGGTTATAATTCACTCGACAGCACAAACGTAAAGAAATAAGTGTAAAGGCTTACAAATACTAAACACACCAGTGTCATAACGTATGTATTATTTCACTATCGCTTCTTGATCGCATACACTTTTCAACACCAAGAAATAAGGACTAAACACGGCAGCATTTCCATGTTTTCAAACTCGCGAGCGCTTAGAAAGTATCTCCAGCCAGCCACAACCAACCGCTGCGCAGTCTACCGGCGGGCGCAGCAACTACCCATACTAAAGATACGGCAAACTCGGGAGTCGGCACACTTTCTCTTCTAAACGCTATGTTTGTACTATTACATTAAGATTATTGTGTACGTGTGGTAGGCCTATTCAAACTTCAATCGCATGATTAGAACACAAGAAGTAAAAACGAGATTTTAAAATTACGCACAGGAGCCATCTTGTGATTATGCAAACAATTGAAATAAATTAGATGCCAGTGGATCAACATTTGTATAAGCATTTAACGTGCTACGTTTCACGGCACTCGGATAGTTAATTCGCGAGAAACGTCCATTTAAATATTTATAATTCGCATCGCCGCCATGTTGGATTTGTGCTCACCAGGTTACTGAAAGTCCTATAGGTGAAAATATGTTCATAGTCTTTATGAACATTTAAAAAAAAATCAGTTTGGTTGCTGTAAAAGATTCATAGATATTGAAAACCGTCTAAATATTTCTGAAGCTCGCCATGTAGGATTGTTATATGTATAGGCCATAGAGTTATGTACCATTCAAGGACAATTATTGCCTAGGTTCAGTATTCAAACTTTCACTTCGATCGCATGATTACGACACAAGAAATAAAAACTTAATTTTAAAATTTCGCACAGCCGCCATCTTGAGGTTATGTAAACAATTGAATTAAATTAGATGGCAGTGCATTACAATCTGCAAAATCATTTACTGTACCACATTTCACTGCGCTCAGAGAGTAAAATCACGAGAAAAGTATATTAAAATATTTCAAATTCGCTTGGCCGCCATGTTCGTTTTGTACTGTACAGGTTTTTGAAAGTTACATGGATAAACTTGTATCAGTACCCTTTATCACCGTACAAAATTGCAGGGTGATATCTGTAATAGTTTCGGAGATATAGAATGTCAGTGAGATATTTCGCACAGCCGCCATTTTGAGGTTATGTAAACAATTGAACTAAATTAGACTCCAGTGCATTAAAATGTAAATAAACATTTGCAGTACCAAGTTTCATTACGTTTGGATAGTTCAATCGCGAGAAAAGTCTATTTAAAAGTCTCAATTTCGCTTGGCCGCCATGTTGGTTTTGTAGACACCTGGTTTTTGATAGCCTCGTAGGTGAACTTCTAGTAGTGCCCTTTATCACCGTACACAATTTCAGAGCGATATCGGTAACAGTTTAGGAGATATTGATTTCTAGAGAAATATTTCGCACAGCCGCCATGTTGGATTGGTGAGACGTAACAAAATTTCAAGGGCACGGTCGAGGTCGCCGGGAATAGTGCTATGAACTTACCGAGTTTCATTGAAATCGCTCCAGCCGTTTAGATTTTATTAGGGGGACACACACACACACCTCACACACACACACCTCACACACACACACACACACACGCGCGCGCGCACACACACACGGACAAAAGGTGATCTCATAAGCCTATTTTTTTTCAAAATTGAAAATAGGCTAAAAATAGTACATATAATAATACATATAAAATTAGTTTAAATAAAAACAGTGTACAATAATTGTTTCGAGTCATAGTTTTCAACTCTTCAGCACTTGTGACATACTAGTGTAAACATTGCTAAGATATTATGCTTATTTACAATTTATAAAACTTTTTTCAAAAACTGCATTTAGGTTAAACTTCTTTTTCCCCCATAGTTCATTACCTTCGTTGAGAATTACGTCGTCATGCTTAAGGTAAAAACATCGTATCATCTATCTTGTGTAGTATATGGTATTAGGATACTTCAATTCAACAGTTTTTGAGAACGGATGTGTCAAAACGGAACTATACAGTAGGTCTTGTTATGAAGTGGCAGCTCAAAGTTATTATTTGGAAGTGTAGTTCCTTATCCACTCTTGTAAATTGTGTAATATGACGTCATTCGAACTCGATCCAGTTATCACTGAAGTTCAACAACCTGATATTAATTCTCAACTGTTATCATATGCGGTGATTTTGACAAAAGAAACCAATTATGTTTTTTTAGTATATATAGATAAAAACATGGCATTTCACACTGGACAGAAGCAAACTACGTTCACCAATTCTCGCAAGGAGAGAAACGAGGTATATTCTACTTGTAAATTGAAATTAAAAATTAACCTGGTTGATGGTGTGAACTCATGCCTAGAAGTGTTGTCACATTAGAATGGAGTCAAAGGCTAAGTGAGATAATTAAATGTCATTATGCATTACCTGGATGTTCGTGTGGCCACCTTCTGCTAAGAACCTGCAACAGAGAGAGGAGATACTACTTCAGTGGGACTCGAACAGAGAACATTAATCTATCATGGCTTTTGATCAACATCTGGGAACTTGAAACCCGCGTAATAATCTACAACATCAAATATGATCCATATCTGACCATGCTTTGAAAAGGTTAATACATTGCATAAAAGAGCACTAAAGATACTCTTCAATCTACCTATTTTTCACCAAGCAAACAGGTATACCGATATAGTAATGTACTTTCTCTAAATAAGCTCCGTAATAATGCTTCTGCAATCATGCGGTATAAAATGAAAAACAAGTAGTTCCGTGAAGAACTGTACAGCCTATTTTCATATATCCTACTTATGTTAATTGCCACTATCAACATACACAATTTCAGTTTGATTGCTGTAATAGATTCGTAGATATTGAGAACCGACTAAATATTTCGGATGGACGCCATGTTGGATTTTATATATGTAGGTCCTAGAGTTATGTACTGTTACATGCAGATTATTGTGGACGTGTAGTATTCAAACTTCAATCGCATAATTAGGACACAAGAAAAAACAAAGAGATTTAAAAATTTTGCACAGCTGCCATCTTGAGGTTATGGAAACAATTGAAATAAATTAGATGCCAGTGGATTAACATTCGGATAAAGATTTACTGTACCAAGTTTCACTGCACGCGGATGGTTAAATTGCGAGAAACGTCCATGTGAATATTTATAATTCGCGTCACCGCCATGTTGGATTTATGATCACCAGGTTATTTAAAGTCCTATAGGTGAAATTAAGTTCATAGCCCCTATGAACATTAAAAAATGCAGTTTGATTGCTAAAACAGATTCGTAGATATTCAGTATCGTCTAAATATTTCGGATGGTCGCCATGTTGGATTGTTAAATGTATAGGCCATAGAGTCATGTACCATTAAAGGACAATTATTGCGTAGGTTCATTATTCAAACTTTCACTTCGATCGCATGACTACTTCACAAGAAATAAAAACCTAATTTTAAAATTCGCACTGCCGCCATCTTGAGGTTATGTAAACAATTGAACTAAATTAGATACCAGTGGATTAAAATGTGTATAAATATTTCCTGTACCAGGTTTCAGTGCGCTTGGAACATTAAATCGCGAGAAAGGTCTATTTAAAATGTTCAAATTCGCTTGGCCGCCATGATCGTTTTGTAGTTAACCGGTTTTTGAAAATCTTATAGATGGACTTCCAGTAGTGCCCTTTATCTCCGTACAAAATTTTTGGGAGATACCGCTAATAGTTTCAGAGATATAGAATGCCGGTGAATTATTTCGCACATCCGCCATCTTGTGATTATGTAAACAATTGAACGAAGTTAGATGTCGGTGCATTACAATGTATATAAACATATACTGTACCAAGTTTCATTGCGTTTGGTTGGTCAAATCGCGAGAAACGTCTATTTAAAAGTCGCAAATTCGCTTGGCCGCCTTGTTGGTTTTGTAGTTACCAGGTTTTCAAAAGTCACATAAGTGAACTTATAGTAGTTCCTTGTATCACCATAGAAAATGTCAGGGTAATATCGGTAATAGTTTCGGAGATATTGAATGCTGGTGAAATATTTCGCACAGCCGCCATGTTGGATTGGTGAGTCGTAACAAAATTTGAAGGGCACGGTCGAGGTCGCCGGGAATAGTGCTATGAACTTTCCGAGTTTCATTGAAATCGCTCCTGCAGTTTAGATTTTATTAGGGGGGGACACACACACGAATCACACACACACACACGCACACACACACGGACAAAAGGTGATCTCATAAGCCTATTTTTTCAAAATTGAAAATAGGCTAATAAGGTAGCTCATTGCAATACATTGTGTAAGTTGAACTCTGATTTCCACGCGCATCAAACAAGAGGAGTTAACAAAAAATAATGTAACCCCATTCACTCGTCCAAGTATGGAAACAACTATATTAAATAAATCAACAGTCTCCCTGAGTACATACGAGAAGCTCCTTTTCTACCAGAAATCGTATTAATTACTTGAAATTATGAATGTTTATACAATTTTGTCTCTTTATAAACTTGATGTTATTTCTGTTAATTTACGTTATACTGTAACTTGTAAAAATATGTAATTCTTTTTTCTGTCACCAAATATAATTTATATATACTGCACCATCACGAGCCACGGCTCAGGTGCCTATTTTAAAATAAATAAATAAATAAATAAATAAATAAATAAATAAATAAATCAAAAATCAAAAAAGTCCGAAAATTTAAATACCTAGGCGAATGGATTACCCCTAATAATTCAGAAATAGCTGCCATTGAGAGCAGATGTAACAAATTGGAAGGTGCCTTTCAAACCTGCAAAAACATTTACAAAAGTAAAAGCTTGTCCCGGAATGTCAAACTTTGTCATTATAATACAGTAATTAGGCCGTCAGCACTGTATGCTGCAGAATGCTTACAGATGACAAACAAAGGCCCATTGAGAAAATTAGAACTTAAGGATCGGAAAATTCTAAGGAAAATATTAGGACCTGTTAATGATAATGGTACTTACAGAAGAAGACATAACAATGAATTATTAGAACATATAGAAGATTTGGTGAGTGTGATGAGAAAAAGGAGAATGTCTTTCTTTGGACATTTGGAACGGATGGAGCATCATCGACTTTCATATCGAATACACTCATCAATCTCTAAAAAAAATTCCTATTGTAAATGGTCGATGCAAGTTAAAAAGGACCTAACAGAAGCTCGAATCAATCAAGATCTGGTTTGGGATAGGAACCTGTTCAGAAAGGCGGTTAAATCAACCAGTAATCTGCACCCTTTAACATCTGTGATGCATCGCCCTCACTGCAAGTGGACGGAAGAAAGGAGAGCTGAACATTCGTCAAGAATGAAGATCTACTGGCAGACAAGAAAACAAGCTTTACAGTGATCATATGAGTGAAGAACATCGTGGTCCATTGATGGCCGAAACGACTCAAAAAAAAAAAAAATAAGGAACAGTTATATGAACATTGTATATTTAAAAGTCAGTGATTCATACAACTCAGATCGTTATAGAAGGGATACGCGAGTCGATAAAGGTTGGGAACCGCTGCCCCAAATAAATCAACAACTATTGGGAACCGCTGCCCCAAATAAATCAACAACTATATTTTGAACTCCGTTCCGTTTCATAAAGAAATATACAGTCGAAGAAATTTAACAAGCAGCTGATTTTTGTTTAAGTTACGGTTGTTAATTCATTTTAATGACTGGGTATCTCGATCATCAGCCCCGGGCACTGGGATGAGTGCAACTAAGAGTCAGGGAATGGGTTAGGGGCTCCAGGAATTGATACAAGGTACTTGTTGGCGGCATTGTGACATCGTGTTCATTACAGCCCTGTGTACTTGGGAGTGTATAGAAATTATCTGATAACGTGCATTAGGCCTATTGTCCTATATGTAGTATAGTGTGTATTTGTAATTGAGGCAAGGATTGGGGTTGAGTTAGGTACAATCACGATATTTACTTGGTACAGGAACGGGAAACCACAGAAACCTCACACCAGAATTACATTTCTTGACAGAACTGGAAATGAAACTCAGAACCTTTGGATTCGAAGTTTCAATGCGTACTGCAAGACCACAAAATGGAAAGATAATAATAGAAGATAATAATAATAATTATTATAATAATGTTATTGTTTTTGCGTCCCTTTTAACTACTGCGACTTTTAGAGACGTCGGGGTGCTGGAATTGTGCCCCAAAGGGAATTTTTAAAGTGCCAGTAAATCTACTGACACAGTTCCCTCGCATTTGCGCACCCTCAAATTCATGCTGACTGTGCCAGGATTCGATCCTGCAACCTTGGGCACAGCAGTCGAGAAGTTACCGTTAAGCCACGCAGCGAGCCAAAGAAGAGAAGTCAGTAGGCACAGTAACACATTAGAGGGGGTATGATACAAATGACTCCAAAGATTATATACTCTTATAGCGGTGACATTATTGTAGAGAAAGGCTGCAATACAAGACGGCCGAGCAATCGGGACTTGAACCCGGATCCCTTGCATCCCAGCATCTGTACATTTCGTTTACGCCACAATGATCCACACAAGAAAGTACCTCATTTCCAAGTAATTTTAATAAAGTGGCATTTGAGAGCTCGGACTGAAGATCTGATGGCAGTCCGTTGTCAAGTCTTACACAACAGCGGAAAGATAATTATTTATTTAGCGTATGGCTTATAGTAGGGGGCTGCATGGCGCAGTCGGTAGAGGCGCTGAGCTAACTGAAAGGGAGTGGGTTCGATTCCCACCCAGGTAGTGTATTTTAAAAACAAATCTACCGCTTTCGGAAACGCAAATAGCCCTGGGGTTCACTCAGCCTACTCCAGAAATGAGTACCAGGTTAATTCCTGGGAGCAAAGGCGGCCGGGCATTGAGCTGACAACTCCATCTCATCTAGTGCCGATGTCACAAAGAGTGGAAGCCTCTACCTTCCACTACTCCCAGGGCCTCCATGGCCTGTACGGAGTTGGCTTTGTTTTGCTTTGCTATGGCTCATAGTGCCGGGAGTGTCAGAGGACATGTTCGGCTCGCCAGAGGCTGTAGCTGCTTCAATGCGGACACCCATGGGGTGAGCTACAAGTTCCGTTCAATTTCAAGAAGTTCCAAATTTTGCTACCAGATGTCACTGACACCTAGAGGTGAACGTTGGAACTTTGATAGGCCGTTTCAACGAAATCTAACCTGCAAATTTAGCTTCACACAAGTTGAATTAGTGGAAGGTTCTTTTATATGCCATAAATCTATGACATGGGACCGCCGGCTTTACTTCCCCTCCGAAGGAAGGCATACTGAAGGATTTTCTAACCCTCTTTAAAAATCCGGCGACTTCGGTCGGGTGTGAACCCGCGATCCTGGGCACAGAAGCTCAGCATGCTACCGACTACGCCACCGAAGCCGCTAGGGGAAATATGTAGTTATCAGATATGAGATTTCAGAGATGTGACACAAAACCTAGTGGAAGAAATATAGGAGACTCATCTGGGGGCCACATGGTCGCTTCTACTCCCCACAAGTCCATGAGAGAAACAGTTGGCGACTACATTTCCAGAGTAATACCCCGTTTAGACGTCTCGGTCACGATCCCGATTATCTCTTATCTGGTTAATATCCAATCGCGATCAACAGCATTTGTCATTAAAACGTGTTAGACGTCCCATCATGAAACAACAGGATAATCGAGTATGACAGCATGACATCACTAGGTTCTGCCAACTTTTGAATTCTAAGTGTTACCGACAACAGTGGCTACGCTGGCCAAAGCGCAGCGTTAGGTCTTGGGGCCAAGCTCTCTGCTGACTCGGTAGATGCGTGGGTTCAAGCCCCACCGTCGGCCGTCTTTGAAATGGTTTTCCGTGGTTTCCCATTTTCAACACCAGGCAAATGCTGGGACGGTCCGTTCTGACAGGCCACGGCCGCTTCCTTCCACATCCTTGCCCAAATTCATTCATCTTTATCCATTCTTCCATCTCTCATCCCGACGCGCAGGTCGCCCACGGGCGTAGACTAGAATGACCTGCACTCGGCCTCTCAGGAGGCCACACGACAAAAATAAATAAAAATCTAAGTGTTAAAGCAGAAATTTATAGTAGTTTGTTCCCTCCAGTTTTGAAGTATTTCAGTTATTATTTTTACAGAATTCAACCTGCTAATGAATATTCTTAATTTTATACAAATCCTGAGGAGAAGGCCTACTCTTGGTGTGTGAAAAAGAAATTAAAATATGTATGTACAGGTCTAGGATATTTATTGCATAAATACTTCTTTGTTCATCCAGAGTAATTTGGCCGTATCGGAATCCATTCTACGTCTGTGACAATACATTTATATCTTTATTGTTTGTCTTCAGCGACTTTCCCAACCGCTAAGAAATGTTTTGTATGTTTGTTCTCCATCCATTATTTCATGGCTCAATCTTCATATATCTAATATCAACCAACATACGGTAAATACATCCATCATGGCCAACATTACATACTACCCTACCAGGGAATTGTTACCACTAGACTTGAAGTGGGGCTGTAGTGTATACATTACGTCATCTCGTCTCGTTGTGATTGCAGCGAGAGGTTGCGGGCAAGAGGGGGAACGCATGTACAGTCAGGCGCGGATCTAGAGTTTGGCTTTGGGGGGGGGGGGGGGGTCAGAGAATCGAAATTGTTAAGAAAAATGGTATCACTAAAAACGCAATCACAAAATAACCAAACGTACAAAACAAGACCAATTTTTATTGCAAGCTACATGGATAGAAATTTGATGGGTTTAGCGCACCAAAAATATCCGTACAAATTGCACCGGTGTGTTTTGCGACTTTTACATCGAGCTTCGAGAAAAGTATCAAGGTACGTTACATTTTCGGCAAGTCGAGTTGGTACCGACAAAGGGAGAAAGTCACAGTTTAAATTGCCAACCAATCTTGCAGTTTGGACGTCGGCAAAATTTTTTGATGCAAAAAAGACCCAAATTCCTATCCGTGCATTGCTGCACATTCATCGGGACATCACTATAAACATCGATTCGGTAATCACAAGGTTTGCTAAACAAACTAGACGAGTTGTTTTTGTTATATAAATAATCGTTTTTATGTAACAGGTATGAAGTTGTAAATATGTACAGTTGTAACAGAACATAATAATTGCAATAAAGTTAGTTTCAGTATTGAATAAAATGAAAAAAAAAACGTTTTTCAGTTAAAACTCGTTAAGTTTTATTTGTCTGGTTATTGTGTTTTGGTTTTTTGAGTTTGCAAGAAATGTGGTCTCCGTTGGGGGGGGGGGGGGGGGGGAGGAGGTCATAACCCCCGTGAGCCCCCCTTGAATCTGCGCCTGTGTACAGTCAGTCATACAATGAGAACACACCGCACAGCGCACGACCCAGCATGAATCATGCACACAAACAACACGCGATGAGGTTTCGCTGGCGACAACTGCACGTCTATCGCAGGCGTGTGGCTGGGCGGAGCGTATTAGTTACGATTCCCACCACCGGTAACAATTCGCTGGTAGGGTAGTAGTTCTCGCTTTCAAATCCAAAATGGCCATCATTTCCACTGCCTACTTCACTCACACAGCAGGGGGATAGAACACACCGACGATCGCAATGGCCACAAACGCGATTATCTAGTTGTGGGAACAGGATCGGGCTGATCCTGTTGGAGGGCAATTTGATTGCAATAATGTAATCCTGTTGGAGGGAAAGTTAATCGAGGTAATGTAATCCTGTTGCGTTTATACGTCCAAAATTAATCTGGTTCGGGGCATGATCGGGATCGCAACCGGGACGTCTGAACGGGCTATAAGAGGTCCGTACCTGAGCAAGGTAATACAGCTCACAGTAGCAGCGAGCCAAGTAAAAGGGTAGACGGAGGCCCACTTCCTCCCCGAGCTTCCTTGGTAATTGCACGAGGCCATGAAAAAACAAGCAAGCCAATTACAAGTTTAAACACGGTGCAGTGGAAAAAGTAGGACCACACAGTCATAATTAAAAGTTAATCAACAGTAGCAAAAGAAGGAAGAAGCGTCCATTACAGGATTCTGTGGTGCTCGTTACATTGTGTCCGAGTGTCCTGCAGCGTAGCCGTGCTCGTTAAATCGTGCACCACTACCACACAGGCAGCAGCTGTGAGTCCGGAGGTCCTAGGTTTGTATCCCAACGCTGACAGTGGCTAACCTGAGTGTGGTTTAGCTCCCAGTTTCTTCACACCACATCCAAGATGGTTGAGGTAGAAATTGAATACACCTCTTCTCAGTTCTGCCATAGAAGCATGAGTGGGTTAGGGCCAGCAATCTAAATTTTCCAGTGAACATTGACTCAAAGACTTGTTCGTTTTTGATTGATGTTTCCCCCCCGCTCGTAATTTTTGTTTATTTTTATAATTGAAAATCTACAGCCTGCTTCCAGTCGACCGACTGGGTCAGGGAATGGAATGAATGAAGCCCCCATCTAGCGGCGAGTATATGAACTGTGCCGGCAGCCGAAGCCTGTCGCACTCCCCTGGGGCAATGATGAAAGGAAATGATAGTGGAGAGTGTTGCTGGAATGAAATTGGTGACAGGGAAAACCGGAGTACCCAGAGAAAAACCTTTCTGCCTCCTTTTTGTCCAGAACAAATCTCACATGGAGTGACCGGGATATGAATCACGAACCCAGCGGTGAGAGGCCGGTGTGCTGCCGCCTATGCCAGTTTTTTATGGTTTTATAATTTTTTTTTTTTAATTTTTGGTCTTTTCAAATTTAGATGTCCACCTCTAAATTTTAAATTCCATTCTAAATTTGTTTATTTTAATCTGTGTTAAGAGGGGCAGATGACCTCGTAGTTCCGCCCCTTAAAACAACAATAACTAACTAACTCGTTCCAGCTCTCAAACCATAATTAAATTCCTTTGTTGAGCCAAGAATCGAACCCAGGTCTCCGCGGTGATAGGGCAGAATTCTAATCTCTACGCCACGAGGTGGACTATATTTAAAATCTGGCATAGATGCTGATCGGGTGCACTCAGCCTAGTGAGTTGCTGCTTGACGTGAGAAGCAACAACCCATGGCTGTGGGTTCCATCGTGTTAGCAACGCGTCGTCCACAATCCGCAGGCCAGGTGGCAGTCGTCCTTAGATATACGCGGATCTATGTGGACCAAGAGTTCACTAGTCTACCTCACGTCATAGAAATGAATATATGCTGGTGTCAAGGGTAATTGGGGCGCGCTCTAGCACGAGACCTCTCCAAGAGACAAGAGGCCACATCACCTAATTACCCAGCACAGTACAGCACAGCAGTATGAAATATCACGCCTAGGAATAGCTCAGATCCTCTCTCGAATTTCAAACGGAAACTCTGGCTCAGGCAGCTTCGGTGGCGTAGTTGGTAGCATGCTGAGCTTCTATGCCCAAGATTGCGGGTTCAAACCCAACCGTAGTCGTCGGATATTTCAAGAGCGTCAAAAATTCCTCAGTATGCCTTCATTCGGAGGGAAAGTAAAGCCGGCGAGCCCATGCCATAGATTTATGGCATGTTAAAGAACATTCCACTAACTACAATTGTGTGAAGCTAAATTTCTAGGTTAGATTTGATTAACGCTCTTTAAGTTCCAACGTTCGCCACCAGGTGCTAGTTGCGTGGCATCTAGTAATTAAGTTTGCAGCTAGGTGTCGTTGACGGTAGCATATGGTAGCAAAAGTAACATCTACTTGAAATTAATCGTTTGCAGTCCTTACCTGAATTACAGATAACACACACTAATACAGCCATCACAATTAACACCAGTTATCAGGCAGATTCTACACATAACCAAAGTACACGGAGCTACATGACCGCGTTGTCGCTGCCCTTAAACTGAGGAACCTACCAAAATAAAATAGATACAACATTAAGGAAAAACGCGGCAAATAATATATGTGTAAGAATATAATATTACTAAGCAACTCGATCGGAATGAAAATTACTAAAATAATGTTTTTGGTTTTACGTCCCTTTTAACTACTTCGATTTGAGTGGCTGCCATTACGTTTCCGTCAAGATGGTGGCGATATAAAACATGACACTGAGGCGTCCTTTGCTAGTGCTACTCTATACCAAATTTCGTTCAATTTGGTTCCGTCGTGTTTGAATAGATAGGGGGGTGAGGGCAGATATTCACACACTCACACACACACGGACTACTTTTGACCCTTGTAGATTTCATAAGTATGCTTTCATTTTTTTGTACAAAAACGAAAGTACTGTACCCATGTGAGTAATCTCGATGGATAATATGCATCTGCCTCCAACTAGCATCAGCTCTCAGGTGTGTACGGTAACCCCAATTTAGCAGTGCATATTTTGGATTTGAGGCTAAAAGGTATCAACTCTACAATGATAAAGCACAACTCTATTCTAAAACTTTAATCCAGTAAAATAAATCATGGCTTCAAACACAAAACAATACCCAAAAAGCATAAAATAAAGCAAACAAAATTTTTACTTCCACAATCCACAAATAAACAAATATAAAATCACAACAAAGTCATACCTAGCCATAAGGCTTTACCCTTCTGTGAACTTCACAAGGATATACTAGTGCGCTGATGCACCTACGACTTCAAAACAAACTGTACATTAACATAACAGTCATACAATGTGACTTCTTTAATATTACAACAAGGATTATTCCTTAAATCTCTTTATGTTAAACAATTATGTGTGCCGTGCGTGTTTTAATATTTTTCTTCTCACCAATGAAATGCTTTGTATGCATTTACCTATTTGGACGTTGCACCAAAATCGACGTGCAACTCCATAATTATGTAAGCTACCCCCTACACATCCTCCAATTATATGGTTTCACCGCATGCTGTCTGTGATTCCTAGATAAAACGTTACGTTATAGCTTATGTCGGATTGTACGATAGACTACCTCGCGCTCATGGCGATTGGCATCTAGTCACCAACTACATGACTTGGCTCCAGTGACAGTACAAATATATCATGTAACTATTCGTCAGATAGCTAAAATAATGAACCATCAGGATGAACTATAATTATCCATGTGTTCACAAACCACATGGCCATAATACTCAACATAACACTCATGCATTATATGTCATTTCAACAAGGTCTAGAATCTCTTCCCTTTATAAGTTGCCTGAGCGGCCCGGGTGGTTAGCACCGACCCTCGGCTAAGGAAGTCGCTACACAATAGAAAGTGGAATGGGTCGTTTCACCAATTATCTCGACCTTTCTAAAAGTTTGAAAGCCTCCCTCTCTCTAAGCAGTGAAGATTTACAAGACAAATACTGTGTCCTGACCGACACACATGTTCCCAAAGGATCTTAATTGACTATTATACCAACAGGTATTGAATGAGCTTTTGTAATTATTCCTACGTCGAGGATAACGATTAATTAATGGCCTCACATGGGTCCATTCAACATGAAGGTTCGGGGTTCGCAATGCATGAGCCTGGCGGTTGACCGATGTCTCAAGTACAATATAGGCGCAGAAAACCACTGTCGCCATGAGTTTTCGCTGCCAACGAGCGTAAATAACTCATCAATAAGTTCTCGGGAAATCATAGAGCTGCGAGGTGTCCTTGTTTCCTCGACCCTATCAAGATTCCAGCCCGGAACACATTTCAATCCTTTCTTCAGAGTTAGGGTCCTACACTAAAACTCTGGAATAAATAATATCTCCAACAATGTCCACGACATAGGAGAATTCATACGTAGAATAGACTATCTGGCCCCTAATGCTCCATGCTACGACACTCCGACCTATAATATTAAGAGAAATCTAACATTTACTCTATAAGCTTCTCAATTAAGCTGCAAATTCAATTCACTAAAAGCTCTTTCATTACTGGTATCATTACTGAATATATGCAATATTCTGAGATAAAACTTCTTTCCATAATTACTGAAATGTAATCTCACTGTAACATCTTCCTGCTTAGATTGATAAGTCTTGCACTTAGCGTTAATAATTCTCGCTTACAACATTTATTTGTTTCCTGATGTGTTCATTCATACTCTTAATAACCATTATTATTATATCATCATTTCTCACTGACATAAATGACCAAAATCATTATTTATTATTATTATCATAAATCTCATTGACATAAACGATCAAAATCATTATTTATTATTATTCTCACATAAATTACCAAAATTTCCGACATAGCTAGACGTTTTAAACTCGAACAATCGCGTTCGTTGCATTTACATAACTGATTGCCATTCTTAATTCATAGTGGGAATAATTACTCCACTTAATGATGCAAATCAACATTTCAACTCAATACTGATTAAACATGGAGGATCAGCCTCCTAACTGATTTTTACTGGCATCTATAAGGAATTCACAATATCTTTACGGAATCACAGACATGCAGCGGTCCATACTTCTACATAATCATAACCATAATTTGTGGGGTACTTACATCTCTATAGGCATCTAAGGTGGCTCCGACCAATCATATTCTTCCATGTCGCCCGCCATAATGGGTTTAACGCGACATATTTCTCTTGTTTACACACATTTGATTACACATAATTTCTATCACCAACACGACACGTTGCATACCTTTCAGGAAGTTATCACTCCCCAAACAAGTGAAACACTTCATCAAACACTACTTTAAATGATATTTTTACATATACATTACACTGAACACTCGTCACTTTATACACACTTCAATGCTGAAATTCCCTAGCAGAGATCGAAATTGCAGGTGTCGACGGCATCTTACGTTACCAACTCCTGATTGAAAGTCTGGTTATCTGCTCTCGGAACTCTCCAACAGTTTTTATGACGATCATTACTCCTACAGTAAGCGTCCTGCGTTACATCAATACGCTGGCTCCCAAACATGAGCGTTAACATCTGGTACTCTCATGGCAATACCAAACACTTAGTAGAGTTTCTTTAGCGCATTCTATCGTAGTTACACATATACGATTAGTTAATACTATACACATTGCGCTTAATAAAGTTCAACACTTTCACAAATAATTATATACAATATTTCTACCGTTAGTCTATACGGTGCTTCGTAACTGAACACGTCATAGTTCGTGCTGCTGATTATGCCTGTATCACGACTATTATTCATACAAGCATATTTACTGTTTCTATTACACATACCAGTCTTTGTTCGGCGTCTTGATGAATAGATCCGTCATGCGTTTTGCCTTGACGAACTTGCTTCAACCTGGCTGTAGCTGACTGAAGTTTCACTCGAAGACTGCACGTAACTTATTTGAAGACTTCTGTATGCGGCTTACACGCTGTCTCGTACTGCTGCATATTTGCTGCATACTGATTGCAACTTATTGCCATTGTGCTACAATTGACAATTGAGTAAGACTGTAACTGGCTGTAACTGCGCTTGGCGGCATGTAGACTGCGTGACAACTGAGTTAGACTGAGCATAGCTGAGAGCTCCTCCTGGGGTCTACTCCCTTATATCGGATTTCCACAGAAAGTAGAGCAACATCTTCCCGCGTAATCTTGGCTCCTCTCACAGCATGATTCAGGTCTTCAAACCGTGATCATTGTGTTCCTCTCTCTTCACAGGTCCCAAAACTATCTGTGTGCAAAGGAATCGCTCGTTCAATTAATTAATATTAATTCCTTTCTCCATGGCGTGGGACGCTACCTAACGGGAAACCCCCGGCAACATCTTCACATCCATCCGCGAACAATGGTCGTTTTACAGTCCTTACGCACATCCTTAAATATGCACCAATTTCGCAGGTAAAAGACTCTAAAATTATCTTCTTGCCAAAATATTCACCTGTGTGCAACTCTCATCTCGATTCGTTACTCCAATCACGAGTAATCAATGATTTTTCTGGGCATTTCTCCGCCCCTACTCTAAATCCATTCTCCGTCGGGGAATAACTATGTCATTATTCAGGCCTCGCCCCTGCTCCAGACGACATAATGGGGTGACAGAGATGGACGTGGCTCCACTGGGACCAACCCACAATTCTGGGCCGATTAGTAAATGTCAGCTCTGCCCTCCTCTGTGCTTCAAGCCTCCAATAGCTTACACCAAATCGTCTTATAATGATATAATCTGCTCATTATTTCCTACATTATCTTAATAAATAATGCCATTTCATCAAAAATCACACCAGTGATTAAATATACATTTCTTTCGAGGGGTTTTTACCAAGAAACTCCCTGTACAGATCTCTGGTTCGCTCCCTGGTGGAACCTTTATACTGAGATCACAGTCTCTGAGAACCATGTTCGATTCCAGTCAGCATAACCCCATCGGGTTCAGTACACTAGGCTAAAAAATAGACTTATGAGATCACCTTTTGTCCGTGTGTATATCTTCATATAATAGTAACTCCATGGCCTACAAATATAAAAATTGAACATGGCGGCCATTCGAAATATTTAGACGGTTCTCAATATCAACGAATCTATTACAGCAATCAAACTGAAATTGTGGTTGTTGATAGAGGCAATTAACATACAGTAAGTAGAATGTATGAAAATAGGCTACTTAGATCTTCAAGGACCTAATTGTTATATAAAGAGATAAAATATAATTTATAAGCCACGTCAGGTTCATGGTCATGAGAAGTGTTCTCTTCACAATTCATACCTGTATTTGGTTTCGTCGTGTTTGAATAGATAAGGGGGGAGAGGGGGGGGGGGGCAGATATACACACACTATGCACGTCTTCTTTCAAAATGTCCTCCTTTGTTTTTACCAATGCGATTTCTATGGAATCGAAACTTATATCTGTCTACACGAAACTGTTTATCTTCCTCACTTAACATTCTTGTTCAAGGCCCACACCACAGTAAGTAGTGACCCAACAAGGTCGCAACTGATATGTGTATAGGTAACCGTGTTTGCGCAACTCAGATATTCACTACTGCGCTTGAAGGGGATTTATCCGCAACTAGTATGCAGCCGATATTGTAACTTTTCAGTCGATCAACACTGAAAAATGGCTTCAAAACTATCTATATTATTAACCCTGCATTACACGCGAAGTAATTCGTAACGCGAATACATGCGTGTAGCACTATTTTGCTCCACAGTTATTTTCATGTATGGCATAGTATTCAGGGGGTCATTTATGTACTTGAGTACCCTTCAAGGGCGTGTAGGGGATGGGTATAGGATCAATTTGAGATAGGGAACCTGGGGTCGGAATGGCCTCCTAACCCCAGAAAACAGGTTCGTTTCAGGCCCTCCGCCCCTGTAAAGTAGGCAAGCGCGGCATGTGTTACTCGGAGGTCAGGCACTCTTTCGCTGCCAACGGTCTTGGCGCGACCATCGCTCAACGCTGTGTGAGCCGAGAGGATAGCGGCGAGGCGCGGTGCCACGGTAGTCCCGGGTTCGTTTCTCCTGGGGTGCCATGCCTTCATCATTTTTCTTTTTCATTATATTTTAGAGGGGAAGGAGGGGGTTTAGTCACAGTGCGTGTTTATTCTGTGCTGATTTTTTAAACTTACGTTTGTTTTTGAAGTAGTTAAAGACGACGGAACTATCAATTGGCAAGAGTAATGCAGCTCTCGGCTCACACAGCGTTGATTGGTGGTTGCGCCAAGACCGTTGACAGCGAAAGAGTGACCTCAGAGTAACACATGGCACGCTTCCCTACTTTACAGGGGCGGAGGACCTGAAACAGACCTGTTTTCTGGGGTTAGGAGGCCATTCCGACCCCAGGTTCCCTATCTCAAATTGATCCTATACCCATCCCCTACACGCCCCTTAAGGGTACTCAAGTACATAAATGACCCCCTGTATAGCCTACATATGTATTACGTTGTTTCTTGATAGAAATAATAAATATCAACATACCTTATCATATAAGTTACATCAAGTTTATTCACTTTCCACATAGTAATATATAGAGAAAAATAAAAAAATAACTCCACCTGTAGCAACTAATGTGTGGATTGAGTAGCTCAGTAGTTGCTGTTGCCTATCGCAAGTCCGGATATAGGAGGAGGGTTGGCTCAAAGCCGTAAACTAGTATTCAGCTCAGAACACCAAGTGGCACATGTAAGCCACAGCATAACATCAGCTGCCGTACGAACTAACAATCATTACGATGAGAGTGAATTTTATCGATGATCAGCGATTCACTCACCCTGGGCTGACCAGCTAAAATCAACCACGAACTTAGTATGATGGAAACACAAGAAGAACTGTAATCACTAACTGACCGATTCGCTTCTCTTGCACGGAAAAGACCCATGAAATTCTACGGATATATAGCTTTCGACTGACCAAGAAAATCTTCCTCATAGTCAGTGGAACCCGACAAACCAAAGTACGCTGGCTAGCAGTCACCCAAATGGACCTCACTGAACTCAACATTGACCCACTAACAACGACACTGACTGCAAATAGACAGAAAGTAAATTCCTGTAAGTTTCCACCCAAGTTCCCTACGGGACGGAATTTGGAACTCAAATCTGCATGTACACAAGGAGGAAGACGGACACATAGCGAAAGGATGAGGAAGTTTTGGGAAGATAAGAAGAACAAGAAAACCAATGCTAACTAATGGTTCTACGTGCTCCTTAGAGGGCCAAACACATTATGCAGGTTCATAGCGAAAGGTGGCCTTAATTTTGATTTGTAATAGTTCAGGCTGTAAAAGATAATTTAATTATTTTTACACCAAAAGATAGAGAAAATCATAAAGTTGTGTTAACCTATTTAGTAGGTTTTGATGTGAGCTCCGCGTGTGACGCGACACACATCCAAGCGATAGTCCACCTCCGTCCAGATCCGCCGAATCATGTCAGGAGTCACAGTTCCTATCGCATAGGTGATTCGTGCCACAGCCAGAGCTCACATCGAAACCTACTAAAAAGGTTAACACAACTTTATGATTTTCTCTATCTTTGGTGTAAAAATAATTAATTTATCTTTATTACAGCCTGAGCTATTACAAATCAAAATTAAGGCCACCTTTATCGATGACGCTGTATGACTGTATATAAAATACACAAAGAGAACAGATAAAGAAATACAGTCAGTCTGAGAGACTAGACTTTATATCATTTCAAATAACGCATGCTACAAATACTACACATGTTAGAAAGGTTCAGGAGGGCTTCTCGCTTCGCTCAAAGCCCCAGGACTCTTTCAACAGACTTCATTACCCTTTAACTTAGGCTTCCCGCGCGGGGAACGGAGAGCGGGAGGTGCACTCTGCTGCATGACGTCACGCACTCGCCGTCTCCGTATCGCATAACGACAGATCCCAGGAGTAAACTCAGACTAGGTGCATATGCGCTGAACAACATGATGACGTCATACACGCCGTAACCGTAACGCATAACGGTAGACCAAAGCATAACGATGAAGACGACAAGATCATTTGAAATGATAAAATGGAAATGAAACACACATATTGTCTGTTAGCCGTTGTTTAGGAACAAGTGTTAAACGGTTCGCCAAGCCTCGCCTTGCCTGTGGCAGAATCCCGTTCTTTCCACTGGTCGGGAGGGGTGGGCTTGCTACCTGCCTCACCCCGCTCCCCAAGTACCGTACATTCTTTCGACAGTGCCACTATTGTGCTCAAACAAGTCACCACGGGGTGAAAGGTGCTGCAGACCTGCTGCTATGCAAACTCGGAAGACTATATCGAACGAGTGACAGTGTATTAATGTATCAACATGTATTGTATATAACTGTGTAATATAATATAATTAGTTTAAATGTTCCACAGAAGTCCAGTGATTTGAAATCCCAGCACTATAAATTACAGTCCACCAGAGTATATTCTTCACATTTATTATCAAACTTCCTTCATGGTCCTACCGGCCGGATTTCTGTGGAACAACGGACGTGTGTTATAGTTCGTGCATCATTTCATATTGACGCCTCGAATTGCACATTGTTAAGGTAGCCTCAACGCGAAGTATGAGCGGTAATCGTGTGTTTCTTCGATGATTCGTATTAACTACAGCGCGCAGTGGTGCATATTGAACCTCGAGACATTACACATGGAAGGAATTCAACTTTAAGCAGCTTCGGTAAGTACATACTCATTTCTGGTTACCTGTATTCCTGTATGCTATTCCCATTATGGATCCTAAATTGAAAGCACTTCTCGTAAAGACTAGGGGCCTCGCAAAGGCAAATATTACTCGTTTACATAACTTCGTCAAGAGTTTCCAACCAGGGTCAAGTATTAACGCAATAAGGGCAAGGTTAGACGACCTACCAAAATTAAGGCAGAAGTATGAAGACGCGCAGGAGAGATTAGAATTAGAAGACGAATCCGAGGACCACAGTGAAGATAGGAATACTTTTGAGACTATGTATTATGATCTCGTTGATAAAATGACCACGTTGATTGAAGATAGCGTAGAGTTACGGTCAAAACAGAACAATCCTTCGAGTACTAAAAGTGATGGTCAGTCTAGTTCCGGCAAGAGAGAGCTGACACTTCCTACAATTAAATTACCTTCCTTCGGGGGACAGGTCACTGAATTCCGTCATTTTTGTGACACATTTACTAGCCTGGTAATAAACAATCAAGCAATTGACGATATACAACGATACCACTATTTGTTATCTTCATTAACGGGTGAAGCACATGGCCAGATTAAGAACCTTCCCATAACAGGTCCTAATTTTAAAATTGCTTGGCAAACTGTCTGTCAGAGATACAATAATCCTAAATTAATTGCCACAGCACACTTCAACAACTTGCTGAACCTTCCACGTGTACACAATGAATCACCCACAGAGTTACGAGCACTTCTAAATCAGGTATCAAGTAACTTAAATGCACTTGAAGCACTTGAACTTGAAATCCCTCTTCACGAAATCCTTCTAGCACAATTAATTCTTGAAAAGACTGATGACGTCAGCAGAAAACAGTGGGAGCTGTCGTCATCAAATCCACAATTCCCAAGACTGGAAGTGCTAAGTAAATTTTTAGAGGACAGATGTCAAGCCCTAGAACTAATCAATGGTAACCGAATTCCTACCCCAGTTGTCAATTCTACAACTCAAAACATCACTAGAAAGAAGCTCACGAAGCAAGTCAGACAAGTGTATGTTTCAAGTAACAATAATTGTTTATTTTGTACTGGCGTGCACCCTCTTTATAAATGTCAAGACTTTTCCAGTGTTAGTGTTGCACAACGAACAGAATTTGCCAAACAGCATAAATTGTGTACAAATTGTTTGAGACATGGTCACATTGTTGGTGATTGTTCTTCAGGTTCTTGCTATTCTTGTGGTTTGAAGCATCACACACTACTTCACCGCAACCGAGGAACTGGTCGTTCTCCTACCCCACGGCCGCCTGATAACACGCATGATAGGCAACAGGCAAGACCCAACAACTCTATTGTTACGCAACAACGTGCCGACACAGCGTCCTATTGCTCACTGAAAATTAAACCGCATACTCATATATTGCTCTCGACTGCATTAGTAAAAGTGCGTGATGGGGAGGGCCAACTTCAGACTTGCCGAGTCCTACTAGACTCGGGCAGTCAAGCACACTTCATCACGACTGCCTGCACACAACGACTGAACTTAAAGAAGGTACGGAATAGAATTCCAATCCAGGGTATAAGTAGTATCGACGCAGAGTCGCATCATAGTGCAAACATAGAGGTGCATTCCATTACTAGCAACTATCAAGTAGTTATTAATTGTGCTGTATTGTCACGAATTTCAGCTGAATTGCCTGGATCATACATTAACTATCAAGACTGGCAAATTCCCGAAGAACTGACCTTAGCTGACCCCAGCTTCAACCAACCAGGTCAGATTGATATGTTAATCGGGACAGAGATATTTTTTGATCTTCTTAGGCCTGAAAGACGCACGAGGAGCGGACCCTATCCAGTTCTTCAAAACACGGAATTCGGTTGGATTGTAGCGGGACAGTTTCAAATGGATAAGGCGAGCGGTCCGGGTTCACCACCTGTACAGTCGTTCTTCACTATGAATGACCATTCACTCGACCAGCAACTTCAACGATTCTGGGAATTAGAAGAGATCACTCAACCAATCAGATCGAATGATGAAATCGAGTGTGAAAGGCATTTTGTTGACACAGTCAGGCGGGATGCAGAAGGTAGATTCACGGTACGACTCCCACTCTGTGGTAAACCATCAGAACTTGGAAACTCACTAACAATGGCTACGTCACGGTTTCACAATCTCGAAAGACGCATTGAAAGAAACCCTCAGTTGAAGGGAGATTACGTCAGCTTTTTAGAAGAGTACGAGACTCTAATGGAGCCTATAACCACGGCGTCTGATAAGGAGGAACAGAGCTACTTCATGCCCCATCATCCAGTGTTCAAGGAGTCAAGTTCAACTACAAAAACCAGGGTTGTATTCGATGCCTCTGCCAGTACTACCACCGGACGGTCACTCAATGATATCCTCAGGGTTGGTCCGACAATCCAGCAAGATATCTGGTCCATTATCACCAGATTTCGCACTCACCAAATATGCTTTACGGCAGACATTCGACAGATGTACCGGCAGATAAGGATTGATAGTCATGACCGCAGACTTCAGAGAATCGTGTGGCGATCATCCCCAGAAGATCCTGTAAAACATTACCAGCTCAACACCGTCACCTACGGCACAGCGTCAGCACCCTTCCTCGCCACTAGATGCCTCCAACAGCTCGCTATGGAAGAATCAGACAGCTTTCCTGAAGCGGCGAAGATTTTACAGAGAGACTTCTACATTGATGACTGTATGTCTGGAAGTGTGACCGTCGAGGACGCGTTAGACATTCAAAATCAACTCATCAACCTTCTACAAACTGGAGGGTTCCAGCTACGAAAATGGTGTTCGAATCATCCCCGACTACTTGAAGCAGTTCCTTCGGAGTGGCGAGAAACCCAGCTCCCACTTCAACTAGATAATGGGGAAAACATTAAGACATTAGGCTTGCTTTGGCATCCTGCTAGTGACCAACTGCAAATCGTAAACGGCAACTTACAACTACGCAACCCAGTAACAAAACGGAAGGTACTATCAACCATAGCTTCAATCTACGACCCACTTGGGCTAGTGAGTCCAATCATCATCTCCTGCAAGTTCTTCTTACAGCAACTGTGGCAGCTACGTCTAGGGTGGGATGAAATTTTACCACCAGAGCTACTTCATCGTTGGCAGAAGTTGTGCGGCGAACTTCCACTTCTCAACCAAATTCGGATCGACAGACTTGTATTGGCAAGGGGAACTCCGTTGAACATACAACTGCATGGCTTTTCGGATGCATCTGAGAAGGGATATGGTTGTTGCATTTATCTTAGATCTGAAACTCAAGATGGAGACTGCGTTACGAAACTGTTGAGTGCTAAATCCAGAGTTGCACCATTGAAGCGCGTTTCTCTACCCCGCCTAGAGTTGTGTGGAGCCCTACTTTTATCTCGGCTGATTAAGAAGGTCAACTCAATCCTAAACCTGAATGTCACTAGCGTTCATCTATGGACAGATTCCACAATAGTTCTTGCCTGGATTGCAGCGTCTCCCAACCGCTGGAAGACGTTCATTGCCAATCGAGTTGCGGAAATTCAGCAAACCACATCGATTAGGGACTGGAAACACGTGGCCTCAGCTGATAACCCTGCTGACATGATTTCTCGGGGGGTGACTCCAGAAACTCTCATTTCCAACACCATGTGGTGGAACGGACCGTCGTGGCTTATGAAGCATTCGGCATCCTGGCCTACATCAGCCCCTTTATTAATATCTCAGGATGTCCCAGAACAGAAAAAACCTGTTGTTAGCCTGATAGCAGCTCAACCTCAAGATGATTTCATGAAGCGATTCTCCAAGTTAACGCGTCTCACGAGAGTAACGGCATATTGTATCAGATTTGCCGCAAATGCCAGACATCCTCGCAATCAAAGAAAAATGGGTGAGTTGGAGTTCGAAGAACTGCGTGTTGCATTACATGCATGCATCAAAATAGCCCAAGCTTCAGAATATGGTCCAGAAATTAACGATCTTCGGATGAAAAGGGCCATTAATAAAGGAAGCAAGTTAATACCTCTGAATCCTTTCCTCTGTGACCAAAAACTCCTTCGAGTAGGTGGTCGACTACAACAATCTGATCTTCCGTTTAACCAGAAACATCAGATAATTTTACCGCCAAGGCATCACCTAACTAAACTGATCATTGAAAATGAACATCTACGCCTGCTTCATGCTGGATGTCAACTACTACTGTCGTCGCTACGAGAGCAGTACTGGATACCTAATGGCAAGAGTACGATTCGTCACATCATTCATTTTTGTATTATCTGCCACAAACTTAAGGCAAAAAACGCTGAACAACTAATGGGTCAACTGCCGAATTACAGAGTAACTCCAGTCAATCCATTCATACACTGCGGAATCGACTACGCGGGACCATTCTACATAATGGCAGGCTCTCGCAAAACCAGATCCAAAATCAAGTGTTATGTAGCACTCTTCGTATGCCTTTCTACTAGGGCAGTGCATCTAGAGATTGTAAGCAGTATGACTACCCAGGCCTTCATTGCTTCTCTAAGGCGTTTCATATCCCGTAGAGGCAGGCCAGCCCATGTGTTTTCTGATAACGGCAGAAATTTCGTTGGAGCCAATAGGGAACTGGAGGAGATAAGAAGATTGTTCAACGAGGGACAGCATCAACGTGATCTATCAACCTTTGCAAGCAGTGAAGGAATTCAGTGGCATTTTATTCCTCCTCAAGCTCCGCACTTTGGAGGAATATGGGAGGCAGGTGTCAAATCTTTTAAACACCATCTTCGGCGAGTGATGGGCACCGCATACCTTACCTTCGAGGAATTGTCCACACTCACAACCCAGATCGAAGGATGTCTCAATTCGAGGCCTCTAGTCCCGGCATCCGATGATCCCGACGACCTAGTTGTCCTTACCCCTAGTCACTTTCTCATTGGCCGACCAATCACAGCACTACCCCAACCAGATCTGAGTAATGTGCGAGTAAGCTTGCTTTCCAGATGGCAGCAAATCCAAAGACAGTTCCAAGGATTCTGGAAGGCGTGGTCAACCGACTACTTGTCCCATCTACAACAGAGAGGAAAATGGAAGAAGGAAGGGCGCAACGTCCAGGCAGGCACGCTGGTGATCGTGAAAGAAGACAAACTTCCCCCACTGTGCTGGAAGCTTGCAGTGGTTGATCAGGTCCACCCTGGAGCTGATGGGCTCGTACGTGTTGCCACTATACGTACCTCTTCCGGTACATTCAAGAGACCCATTACAAAACTTTGCCCACTTCCCATGCCAGACAACGGCATTTGTGAAGGTGGTGTTTTGACTAACTAACTATGTTCATTGCTTTGTGTTCGTTTGTTTGTTGGTGTTATATTTCAGGTGACTGTTTCTGGAAAAAAGTGTTAAACTCTTTTTTGGCGGGTGGCATGTTTAGGAACAAGTGTTAAACGGTTCGCCAAGCCTCGCCTTGCCTGTGGCAGAATCCCGTTCTTTCCACTGGTCGGGAGGGGTGGGCTTGCTACCTGCCTCACCCCGCTCCCCAAGTACCGTACATTCTTTCGACAGTGCCACTATTGTGCTCAAACAAGTCACCACGGGGTGAAAGGTGCTGCAGACCTGCTGCTATGCAAACTCGGAAGACTATATCGAACGAGTGACAGTGTATTAATGTATCGACATGTATTGTATATAACTGTGTAATATAATATAATTAGTTTAAATGTTCCACAGAAGTCCAGTGATTTGAAATCCCAGCACTATAAATTACAGTCCACCAGAGTATATTCTTCACATTTATTATCAAACTTCCTTCAGCCGTGATGATGTTAATGTTTATTATGTTCTTATACCTCTTAAGAACGGTATATTGAGGGTTACATCCATTGTAAAAAGACAATACCGAGTTCATAGGGGCGCATGTATTGCTCTACAACCGGTAGTGTGGTTCAATAAAATAGATACGGCAATACACGCGTGAGGCACAAAGGTGCTCCAGTACACTTTAGGATTGTTTAGCACAACACAGTGTTGAGGCTAGTTTGCCAGAGAATGAATTAACAGACTGTATAGTGCAGCAGAATCCAATGATAAAACAAGTTGTCAAAGAAGTTAATGAGGATTTCAGGTTGCGCTTCATGCGGAAAACACGAGATGGCAACGCGCAATACGCAGTTGTAGAAGTAACTCCCACCATCTTCCAGTCCTTGCAAAGCTGCGAGAAGCTCTACATAGGATACAAGCGATGCAACTTCAGTGAATACATTTCTGTCATTGGATGTTACAAGTCCCTTGGTTTTGGACATTTTTCCTCTAGCTGTGATAAACAACAGTGCTGCTCCGAGTGTTCAGATGCTCATAATATCAGCGAGTGTCCGAAAACCAGGATTGAATGTGTTAATTGCAAAGAACAAAATCAACGAAATATCGTTAGATACCTTCCGGAAAATCTAAATACTCAACATCCTGCTACTTCAACTGTCTGTCCGATATTCAAGAAAATATATGATATTGTCAAATCGAAAATTAACACTGGCTGATCTGAGCATTTATCAAGAAAACTTGCATAAATCTATTGTACCTACGCAGGAATTTCTCTTAAACTACGATCTTAATGAAAGATCCATTTTATGTACTGTATACGAGAACCCAATCTTAGAAATAACAAAGTTTGGAAAAGTTTTTCACATTTATACTACAAGAAATTATGTGCCTGGAGAGCGAATTCGTGCAGCTGTTTTATCCAAATCAGATAAATTCATGTTGTTATATCAGTAATCTAGAATTTTATAAACCATTGTGTGAAGTTTTCAAGAAACCTTGTTGTTATAAGCAATTCTTAACATTCAGTCATCATATCTATAGCAAATTGAGCAATTAATCCTTCTTTTTAAAATATGCTTATTAACTACAGCCCTAATGTACTTAGGTAAAATAGGGCTCCATGCTGTACCGGATATTCAATAATAATAATACACAACAAAGCGTGAGCCCAACTGAATCTGCGAGGAGGAATGTAACAGGAAGATACACAGAGTTTCAAGGTCACCGGAGGTGCCAGTTCTAAGCAACACACAAGCTAATAATTGTGAATCACTACTCTGCTCCGCGCGTGTACAGGAGGTTAAAATGACATCACTGCCGTTCCGGAAATATGTTTAGCAGTCAAACGACCACAAGGAACAGCGGAGATCGACGTCGCAGAAGCCACATAACACACACACGCTCCCACATGACAGGACAATTAACACAGTTATGAATCATACCGTATTTAAAATTCATAATACACTGAAGAAAATTGAAATTCCAACACCCAGAAGGAGTGGTGCTACATTGCTGCAATTGAACATGCAGGACGAGTGTTCGGTTGTGATTCGAAGATTACACTTTCAGGTCCCTCTGACCGCAAGTTTGGACAACACTCAATACAGGATGTGCCCACCACGAGCTGCAATACATTGATGAATTCCGCGAGGCATGGAGTCAATAAGGCCCTGGATCGCTTCCTGAGGAATTGTGGCCCATGCTTGCTGCACTGCATGGGTCAGTTGTTCCAGAGTTGTGGGTGGCTGAAGACGGTTGGCCAGTTGTCGACCCATCATGTCCCACACATGCTCAATAGGACTGAGGTCCGGGGATCTGGTGGGCCATTCTAAGGTTGTGATGTAGTGGAGAGCTTCTCTGGAGATACGTGCAGTGTGAACCCCGGGCATTGTCCAGCTGAAACATCCCATTAGCAGTGTTCGCTATCATAGGGACAACCACTGGATTGAGTACCCAATCAACGTACTGTCGAGCAGTCATAGTGCCCTCAACAAGCACTAATTGTGATTTCATATTAAAGCCAAGAGCTCCCCAGACCATAATGCTTGGTGTTGGCCCTGTGTGCCTCTCAACAATAAGGTCTGGGCGGCCCCTCTCCCCGGTACGTTGGCGCACACGATTCTGGCGATCACTGCGAGCAAGACAGATGCGCGATTCATCACTAAAGACTACCCCATGCCATTCGTCGACTCACGTCGATCGTTCTCGACACCAGGCCAGCCTTACACGTCGCTGTTGTGGGGTCAATGGAACACCTTCTGCAGGGACACGGGATCGTAAGCCAGCTGCAGGCAGGCGATTACCAACCGTTTGTTGTGTAACGTGGAGTGCCACAGCTTGTGGAATTTGCGTTGTTGTTGCATGGGGTTCCAACCGGGCCATCCGAATGATGCGGCGATCCTCTCTCACAGTTGTCTGTCGCGCTGGGCCTGTACCAGGTCTACGAGTGTGGGTACCTTCATTTGACCACTGCTGCCATACACGTTGTACCGCAAAAGCCTGTCGGCCAACACGTGCAGCGACAGTCCTTAGCGATAATCCAGCCTCACACAGACTTATTATCCGAGCCCTCTCAAACGGCGACAGTTGTTGATAGCGTGCTGTTCTCTGTCGTCGAGGCATGTTTGACGGGGAACACTTCACTGCACAGACTGCAAGTCAACTACGCTACAACAGAGTTCGTATACTGGAGTTGATTCCTCCGCGACCAATCACGTGCGGAGACCTGTAGCAACAATCCAATGGGTCTGAAACTTTGATCGTTTACGTACCTACATGGCATCGTTCCATATCTTGAAAATCAACACAAACGACCAATGCCTTCATGGTGTTGCAATTTCCATTTTCTTCAGTGTAGTAACACATAACAACACAGCTCTACGATCAAGAATAGAACAGAGTTTTAGGGGTTGTTATTGCAATGCTTGATCACGAATTGATTGTGGAACAGGCACCACAAGTGGGGATTACAAGATAGGTAGCGACCAATTTCAGAAACTCCAAACGTGGCCAACAATGGATCTAACATATATGTCAGGCTTTTAATTTTTAACGTAGGCTATGGCTTTTAGTGCCGGGAGTGTCCGGGGACATGTTTGGCTCGCCTGAGGCTGTAGCTACTTCAATGCGGACACCCATGAACTTCCGTTCAATTTCAAGTAGTTCCAACTTTCGCTACCAGATGTCAATGACGCCTAGTGGTGATTATTAGAACTTTGATAAAGCGTTTCAACGAAATCTAAACTGCAAATTTAGCTTCACATAAGTTTAATTAGTGGAAGGTTTTCTTACATGCCATGAATCCATGACATGGGGCCGCCGGTTTGACTACTCCTCCGAAGGAAGGAATACTGAAGGATTTTAACGCTCTTAAAAATATCCGACGACTTCAGCCAGGTTTGAACCTCCGATCTTAGGCATAGAAGCTCAGCATGCTACCGACTACGCCACCGAAGCCGCTATTTCAAGCTCAATCGCTACCTACACATCAGAAATTGCATCTGACGATCGTCAGTACAGAATGGGTTTGATTGTTAAGGACCCATTTTGACCAGGTCACTAGGCTATGGTGATACTTTCTATTTACCACAGTAGCGACGCCTCTAAGAGGTTTATTCTAAGGTTCCCTTTAACTGCTGCTGTGATTTTAGGCGCATCGGTTTGTCGGAATACAGACCTGGATGGATTCTATTACATGCCAGTAATCCTTGAATGCACCTGTTACTCCTGATGCCTGGTTCAGATTCCCAGGTCTGCAAAGACATTTAACTATAGTCTGAGAATTGGAACGGGATACACTCAGCCACTTGAAGTAAGACTGAGAAGAGGTGGGTTTGATTCCCACAACAGCCATTCTAGTAGTGAATTCCCATGGTTTTCCAATTCTAGTCTGGACACATGTCGGGATCCTTACAAACGTAAAAGTTATGATCGCCTCTTTTTGAATCGTATCCTCTATTGCAAATTCACGCACTACTGTAGGTACCACAACAACACAGGGTTTGCGCAAATTCTTCACGGGGCTGATGACCAGGATGTCCAAGCCTCTATATGGAACAACAGTCTTGAATGCCAATTGAGTGAATCAGGATTGGTTCCGGTACAAAGATTGAAGGATGGGAACGCCTCATCCTGGTAGTGGTAATGATTTTTGTTGCATTTAGGTGCAAAACATCAGGGTCATATGTCACTAAACGCCTCACTCTATTGAGCCGCAAAGCAGACTGGCATTTAAAATATTAATACGGAAGAAAAGAAGCGAGAAGTTTTACGTGACCGTTAATCTCGCGATCATTAGAGCTCATATTTACGTGGAATCCGATCCACAGAACCAGGCATTTCACTTCAAAAGTCTCACTTGGATTGATCGGGAATCGAACCTGGCATGACTCTACAACGCAGGTTCAAATTCTCATTTCTAATTCCACCTACTTTTCGTAAGAACGGCAGTTACACGTAAGGGGATGCTGAAACAAGGTTACTGAGAGAGAAACAGGAGAGCCTTTGAGCGTTTGTGGAGGGCTTAATCTAAAAGGAAACATTTAAAATATGCAAGCCCGGCTGACAACTCTTGAAGGTCAGATCGGAAACTAGTTCGGAGACTGCAATTTGGGACTGCAATATTTAAACTGCTCCTGGAAACGCGGTTAACTCTGTAAGTGCTTTCCGTTTGATCAAATATGATTGGAATTTTGCAACTCGGTTAACGTACATTTCTAAAAGAACTAGAGAAAAATCAATATCAGAGTGGAAAGCCAACAAGCGATCTGACGAAGGCAAATATAGCGAGTGAGGAAGTGAAATATTGATATCCCTTCTTAACGCCTAGCACTTTGTAGTGGACGCCGATAGCGACCGAGGTAAAATTACTACCAAGAGAGGCTTTTGTAGACTTATCAATGAAATAATTTGAGTTGTTGACCTGGACTGTCGTTCAGCTCAACATGGTATTACGTCTCTCTTTTATTATGTCGCACATAGTCAATAATGGTCAAAGAGGTTGTAGCAAACGACATTCTACCTCTCAAATGTTACCGCACACAGTCTCTGAATTATATTTATCCTCCCTAGCCCACTATAATTTAGAGCTGGTATTATACGATGTTTGGATAATCGATTAATCGAATAAAAGTAGGAACTATTTGATAAATTCCAAGTTGCAGTCCTTACTTGAATTAAAACAGATACACACACTAATACAGCCAACACAATTATCACCGGTTATCAGACAGATTCTACACACACCCAAAGTACACGTGGCTACATGACCGCATTGTCGCAGCCCCTAAACTGAGAAACCAACCAACCAACCAACCATCAGTGTCATCAAACATCAATCAAATTGGGAAGGGGTTCGAAAGCATAAAACGAAAAGTTATCAGCAAATATTTTGAATTCCCGTTCAATGTTTGCAATTTAGGACAGGAACATTTCTGATTTACTTTCTTTTAGCCTAGTCTTACAAACGAGGTGCATTATTTGAAAATATATGATAAATTAATTATTTAAAATATTATTTAATTAGTATAAGTTAATGTGTGGTTTGCTTCTATGAGAGCATAGTGAAAGGTGCGAAGTACTTCGATTAATCCACAAAACAATTAAACGATCAACGGATTAATCGATTAAATGACCAATTGATTAATAAATCAAACGCACAGTCGATCAATCGTTATTTGCAACAGTTAATCGATTTCTCTGCTTTTGTTAATCGATTATTCAATAACTGAAATTTATCGATTAAAAGTATGAGCCCTGCTTATAATATGAATATTACAAGAATTGAATACTTGCTGATGGTTTGCATGGAAGCAAAATAGGTACCTTTCATCTCTACCCCAATGTTGATGATCATGTTAATTGTTGTTTTGGGGGGCCTAATGATCTGGGTGATAGCGAAAATGACAATGAAATGGAAACCAGAACGAAAATTAAGTGAGACAGAAAATACTTACAAAATATAACTCAGATTGAAACTACTCACAAAATGGAGAGTGGTAATACTCACAAAATTGAATTTACAAGGAAAATAGATTCAAAATACGTGCAAAATGCAATGCAGAGTCGAAATACTTACAGCATGAAATTTAAATTCCAAATACTTACAAAATGCAAATGAGGTTGAAAAAACGTACAAAATGCAATTGAGGATAAAAATACTTACAAAATGCAATTGAAATTGAAAATACACAATGCAATTTCGATTCAAAACGACAATTTCAGATCTAAAATACTCACGAAGTGTAATTGAAATTGAAAATGCTTACAAAACGTATGGTAGATTCAAACTACTCATTTGGATGGACAACACTTACAAAATGCAATTTAGATTGAAAATAATTACAAAATGTAATTTAGATTCAAAATACCCAAAAATGCAATTGAGAATCAAAATCCTTACAAAATGCCCACCATACAAACTGCAATTTAGATTGAAAATACTTGCCAAAAGCGGTTTAGGTTGAAAATACTTACAAAATGCAATTTTAATTCAAAATACTCACAGAAGTCCCAGCCCCTATAATGGAAGACTTACTAGAAAGCAATTTAGGTTGTCAATCCTTACAAAATGCAATCGAGGTTGAAAACACAACAAAATGCAATTTAGTTCGAAAAGACTTACAAAATGCAACGTAGATTGAAAATACCTACAAAATGGAGTGTAGATGCAAACAATTCGCTAAAGGGAATTTAGATTCACGGGTAGCCAATTAACAAAAACAGTGCAAGAATCTTAAAGAGAACAGGAAATATAATTAAAAGAAAACAAGCGGTCTGACCCCTCGAAGAAGGAAGGATCAGGAAAGATGAGACAAGGGCCAATTAAGGCGGGAAAGTGAAAGACTCCCTAGGCCTCGGATACCCTAATACCGTCGGGGTAGGAAAAGAACAAGAGTTGACCTAGGGAGGTTGACAGGAAAGGAGATGGAGAGGAGCCCGGCACAAGTAAGTGGAAGCAATGCCGGACTCAGCCGGGGTCCCGTGGTCGCCAACCCTCGTCCCACTAGATGTGAGCCCCGGGAGGGCTACGCCAATGAGAGTGGGGCAAGTTGATGAAATATAGTTATTTTATCCAGGTCTCGTTAGTGGAGCCTCGCTCGTCAGCACCAATAACTATCATGTGAACTCTGGAGAGGCCTGGAGTAGGTCCATCAAGTAAACGCCCGTGTGTGACGAGGATGAAGTGAATGGTGAAGACGTCACAATAACAGTCCCCGAGCCGGAAGAGTTTTCAGTACGTAGTCTAAATACAACTTGACCGCGAATAGAACCCACGGCCCTTCAGACCAATAGCAAGAAGTCTATGCACGTATCCCC
Source organism: Meconema thalassinum (assembly GCA_946902985.2). NCBI lineage: Eukaryota > Metazoa > Arthropoda > Insecta > Orthoptera > Tettigoniidae > Meconema > Meconema thalassinum. Next base: position 226,940,239 of record OX336391.1, read on the forward strand.
TAAGGTGGATGCAATGAACTACCACGCCAACCCCATCTCGATAATGTTAATCGCACCTGCCTCCATGCCTATCTAGTTACAAGTACACGGACTAGTAGGGTTATTACAATAACACATGCTATTAAATATATATTTGTATCGAAGCCAATAATAATAATAATAATAATAATAAAAAGATGACGCCCGTGGTTGACTAGCGTATCGTTATGAGGATTAGACGGAATGTTGAAAACATCACAAGCACACAGTTACCAAACTACGGGAATCTCTACATATAAGGTGCGTTCAATAAGTAACGAGCCAGAGGCATAATTACAGAAACCAGTACCTGTATGTTAGAAGTATTGGCCCTGGCTGTTGAGGCATTTGTCCCACTGTGACACGAGGCGGTGAATGGCTGTCCCATAAAATTCCCTGGGCTGCGTTGTGAACCAGTTCCGCACGTACAGCTGGACGTCGGCGTCCGAGGTGAATCATTGGCCCCGCAGAGCCCATTTCAGGAGACCAAACATGGCGTAATCACAGGGAGAGAGGTCTGGCCTGTATGGAAAGTGGCCGAGAACCTCCCATTTGAATTTCTGCAGGAGTGCCGCGACTGTGTTGGCCGTATGAGGTCGTGCATTGTCGTGGAGCGACCACGGCGGCTATGGCGTTCACTGTCACTCGGCGGTCGTGGGTAATGAGTGCATCAACCAGCTGGACGTTGTCATCGGTAATGCAGGGAGGTGCCCCAGACCGGGCATCATCGGCTAACGACACCCGTCCTTCCCTGACGCGTTTGTGCCACGCCTTGACCCTTGCAAGGGACATGCAGTGTTCGCCGTACACTTGTGACATTCGGCGATGAATGTCCGTTCCCCCTACTCCTTCCTCTGTCAGAAACCGAACAACACCTCTTTGCTATTCGGTTGACGCCTCCATGTCACTGTTTGCAATGCGACTGCCAGCGTTGGACGATTGATGCATGCTGTTGCTCGCTTTGTATCGTCATGTGACGTGCACGCGTGCCCTCTAGCGACGGGATGTGACCTTCCACGCTCTGGTCGGAACCATACCTTGTTACACACGCCACGATTAGCCGAAGTAGTCACAGGTTTGCGCATTCCAGCCTCCGGCTCGTTACTTTTTGAACGCACCTTATAATATCAACAAAAACCCTGACTCTTGGATGTAATGGGTAATCTCGAGAACCAATGGATGGTTTTTGATGCGGTTTTCATCTTTCTATAAAGGATTTCCCGAGGAAGGTTTCTGTAGAAAGAAATTCATTTATAACCAAAAGAAGCCGAGTAGAAGCAGTCCGAGCGTCATTTAAGCTTACGCTGGGTAAACCGTTAAAAATATCTATATACTATGAGTGTAAGAATTGTTCAGCATGAAAAGTTGTACAAACAGTCCGTGACAGCATATCTCTATCTTTAATACATCGCCCACTATAAGTAATTTTGCGTTTTCATTTCTTCCAACAATCTATAATCAATGAAAATTTCATTTATTAGCTTCGGACCAAGATTACGAGCTAGCGAGTGAGCGAGCCTATCACCCCAGCTTCGGCCAGCATCAAACTAACGAGTTGTGTCGAGTTAAGACTTCAGAGGAGAGTATATGTGTTTGGAGTTTCGCTGTTCACCTCGGCTGTTCTGATTTGCGTCTGGAACCTGTCGTCCGTGCGCCTCATAATCTTACGCTTGGTAAACCGTTAATGATGCCGCGCTAAGCCGGGTGGGTTGTTAGTAACTATTCGAAGTTAAAATTCCACAACCCAGAGTGGAATTGAAGCCGCAACTCCTAGAATTAAAGTCTAGCATGCTATCCACTTATGCAAAGATGGAAATAATAATAGTTGTTGTCGTCTTTTCTTTTAGGGGCTTTGAGACATCGTGGTCATGTAGCCCATTTTGTTTGGATGTGCGTAGTATTTGCTGATAACCTTTGTCTCTGTGTGGTCTGTACTAGTGTGTGTATGTTGTAATTGAGGTAGGCTACGATTTTGGGTAGGAAGTGGCCGTGGTTGGGTGCCATCCCGCCTTTTGCTTGGCATAGAAGTGGGAAACCACTGAAAACCACATCCAGAATGGCTCCGATAGGAATTGAACCCACCTCTTCTCAGTGTTGCCTCAAATCGGGAATCGACCCTGGACCTCAGCGGTGACAGCCAAGAATGTTAGCCACTACGCAACGAGATGGACTATAAAAATTAGAATAGCCTAATAATAATGATGATGATAATAATATTCTAGGAAATCTTCTCTCAAGCATTGAAGTTCCGTTTGTGTTGTCAGTCAGAAGAGAAACCGGAACACTGTTCGGTGACTTGTGGCTGAGATTTAATGCTTAATCAAATTGTGACACATGCGATATTTACGAGTTGACAGCGTAAGTGTTGGGATCTTGCATCCCTTCAGTGATCTGACTTCATCGGTTAGGAATTAAACTCGCAATATTATAACCAGTAGGTCGACACACCTATGATTTGTTACAGATGCGGGGATGTTGAGAAGGAGAGGCGATAATAAACTGTGTATCGCAGTAGCCAGGGGCTATCCCCACTCATTAGCCTACTTTCGATTTTTGAAAAAAATGAAAGTAGACTTATGAGATCACTACAGGGCCAAAAATTGTGTGTCTGTCTGTGTGTATGTGTGTGTGTGTGTGAGTGTGTGTACTCTGAATATCTGTCCCCCCCCTATCAATTCGAACACGGTGAAACCGAATTGAACGAAATTTGGTACAGAGGTAGAACAAGCAAACGGCACCTCAGTGTCATGTTTTATATCGCCGCCATCTTTACCAAAACTGAATGGCGGCCACTCAAACGTTCAAAACGTAAAATCAAATAGCGACTAACCAAATTATCCGATCTCTAGCAAATTTGGTAATAACATACCTTCATATACGATGCGTCTTGTGACCAGACTACAAACTACCATTTCAGGATGGCGGCCGTGCGAATTATGCAAACTTTATAATCCATATCATGGAACCCACCAGTTCCGATTATCGAGCCGAGAATCGATTTAACTGTTCTAAAGGAAGAGGCACGTTCGAAATTAAAAGTTTATTTTGTAATACTATAGTGCAGAAGTGATTTTTAATAGCTGAGCCGTCTCGGTAAGAAGACAAGATGGCAGCGGATATCTTGTGCCTGACTTATATTTCACTAATTTGAGTATTGCATGCAATATAGCGTACTGATACAAAATAAATAAGCTTTGTATGAAATGCTTTATAAATAAATAATATACTGATGAAATCGTTAAGTCTAAATCATTATTTGCTAACAAGTTATATGTAAGTCATTTTATATAGAACGATGTTTGTCGCCACAAATGGCTCCGTGGTAAAGCGTTGGCCTATCACTCATATGCCTATGGTTCAAACCCCATCCGATATTTTTTTTTGCTTGACATTTTATATATTTATTGTTTTGTAATGATTCAGAAGTTTTAAAATTAAGCGTTATATTTTGCATATTACGGTGGAAAATATACATTGAGAACGTTACCGCTGAGCCACGCAGCCAGTCCGGTCGATTATGTCTCCAGATCCATAACATTCTTGAGATACTTCTTATCTATCTTTCTTCAATGATGGTAGTAGTTTTTTTCTAGGTTGTGGCGTTTGTTAGAGGTAAATAGTTTCTAAGGTCTTCAACCAAAAAATGATTCTATTATACTCTTTGATAATAACAACGAGTTATAACTATACTCATACATTTAGGAGAAAGTAGGCTATATGTTCTTTACTGAACATCTTGTTTAAATATAATAATCGATACTTATTCCAATATATTGCTAAAATTGGTTACCGACTTACAATATCTTCCCCATAACGTGTTTTAGTTCCATCCACCCTTATCTGTTCTGTACTCTTATTGGTAGGCACTTGTCAACCCCGTAGCCAGAATTAGATTACATGGAACTGCCAGAGATGGAGGAACACATACATTCTCCTATGGCAGAAAGAAATCGGTTAATCATCTGTACTTTCTTCACGAGGGGGATGAATATCGGTTCTTATTGGCGCCAATAACAGGGAGATGCTGACAGCCCCCTCACATTATAATGCCCCCCTCCCCAACCTGAAATATTAAAAGGGTCTTCAGTCAATTTCAGGATAAGTTTGTCATAAGTTTCGCAAACGTATTGGAAAGCCCACTTTCATGAGTAGTAGGAACATTAATTCAAAGTTAAGGCCCGACCACAGCGTACTAATTATGGTAAATATTCTTTCGTAAACCGTACCATTGATAACTGGAGATACCTGCCATAGCCTTAGAGTCTTTCCACATATATATAGGTCTGTTTAAGAAGAGACTGACGATTTTTGTCATTGAATTGTTATGTATAATTGTTTACTTGCTATGTTTGTGTATACCTATTTTGCCATAGGGGGAAAACAACCACAATATTGCAAATGAATGAATGACTGAATTTCTAAATATCATCAACTTGTTTGAAGGATTAACAAGGAGAAGTTGAACAATGTTTGTTGAGCCGTTTATTGGTGGAATAATATTGGGTAAACCACTTTTTTTAGGATATCAACGAGGCAACATTCAAATGACCTAGCATGATCGTTCTTTTACGAATTAATAGATTAAAATTTTTAGAATGCTTTTCAGTCGGTTGACACTATTGCACCCAATTGTAATGAGTGTTATTCCCTGAAACGTGTAGAAATGTACTTATTCAGTGTTTATAATTCTATTCTGGGGGCTTCTTGCTTTCCGTACTTCTCAGCAGTAGTAGCCGAGCCTTCGTGGAGGGAGGGTCACCGTGTACTGGTGAATTTGCGATTTCCTAGCCTAGCAGCCTTGTTGATATTAATTCTAAACAAGAAATTCCGTGACGAACTAAAGAGCCTACTTTTCTTAAAATTTAAGATTCATGCCAATGATTAATCTATATGGATCTATCTAGAATAATGAAAAGGAAGATTATAGTTTTACGTGACCGTGAATCTTGTGATTATGAGCCACGGGACCTCCTTTTTACGAGGAATCCGAACCACAGGACATGGCATTTCACTTCGAAAATCTCACATGCATTGACCGGGAATCGAACCCTGACCGCCCTGGTGAGAGGCATACAGCTAGACCGCTGAGCCACCACGCCCCTTAGAATAATGACGAAATTAAGTTGGTAATAACGAAATTTCTAATTAGTTCGAAATACTGTATACCTGGCATAATGTGCCCTAATAGAGAACTACAGTTGGCAGCACTGGTGACTGAATATATTCTTAGTTCCATCTCTTAAGGTACAGAATACAAAATTTGATTGAAGTCCAATGGATAGCATGGACGTTAAATGCTGTTAAACATTGGATATAACAGCGCGCGTAAAATCATGTTGGCAACAATGACATACATGTATTGGTCAGAAAAAATCTGAAATAATATGATATATTGTTGTGTTAATTTTGAATGAAATCCATTAGTGAGTATAGAAGTTCCATGCATTTTAAAATTGGACCTATCAGCAGGCCTAGAATTATGTTGGCAGCACTGGCGTAGGCCTATATTAGTTACTCCAAATTAATCTAGAATGCCAGGTACTATACATGTGCAAAATTTAGAGCTATTGGCTTGCGTACTTTCTGATATATTGATATTAGGGTAACAAAAAGAGAGACAGTATTTATTAACAGTTGGCAGCCCTGGTTACTCTTAAGAATCGGCATATTCATATCTGTTATGGTACACATAACACACACGAAATTTGGTTGAAATCCAAATGATAGTATAGAAGTTACATGTTTTTAAAGTTGGACATCTCAGCAGGCTTAGAATCATGTTGGTAGCAATGACATATTTAAGTTACTCCAAATTAATATAGAATGTCAGGTACTATACGTGTGCATAGTTTAAAGCTGTCGGCTTGCATACTTTCGGATATATGGGTATTTGTATTAAAAATTGAGAGCATTTATTAACAGTTGGCAGCCCTCGTGGCTCTTAAAAATACACTCATTCATATCTGTTTATGTACACATAGCACATACGAAATTTGATTGAAATCCAATTGATAGTGTAGATGTTATATGCATTTAAAATTTGGAACTATCAGCAGCCTTATAATCATTTTGGCAACACTGCCATGTATGGCCTTCTGGAGATTAAACCGCAATATTATTATCTATACGTGTGCCAATTTTGAATTAGCTCCCATTCATACCTTCTGAGATATCCAACATCGAGCTCAAATTTCAATTGCGTTTTTTCAGCAGTTGGTAGCACTGAGATCATTTTCAAATATGGCTGTGAGATATTCAAGTATAGATCTTTACTCCTACCATATTTTGTTTCGATTGCTACAGCCGTTTAGGAGTTGATAGGGGGACACACACACACACTTAGCCAGACAGACAGAAGGACAGACAGAGAGAGAAGTACAGACAGACAGGCAGACAGACAGACACACACACATTTGCCCGATCTCATAAGTCTACTTTTTCCTCATTTTCGCAAAATGTGAAAAGTAGGTAAAAAATATTTTTGAGAGGTCATAGCGCTTCGATTTTTAAACAGCTGCATTGGCAATTTTGTGGGAATTCTGTCACATATTGTAAATCTTACCCACGTAATTGTAGACATATTTAGAGTGAGTGTAAAGGACCGTTTGACGATTAAAACTAGTAATCCCAGTACTGTAATTATATAGATCTCGTGACTTTTCTTTTTCAGGATTGGGCTCCTCTCTGCTTTGTCGCAGTAATCGACTGCGATCGTAGGGAGGTCCAGGTACCGTTGCGCTTGTGCGTCTCTCTAACTAGCTTTTGGAATGGGGGGGGGGGCAAAATTAACTTTTTTGAAATTGTATTTTTAGCCTATTTTCAATTTTGAAAAAAATAGGCTTATGAGATCACCTTTTGTCCGTGTGTATGTGCGTGTGTGCGTGCGTGTGTGTGTTTGTGTGTCCCCCCTAATAACTTCTAAACGGCTGGAGCGATTTCAATGAATCTCGGTAAGTTCATATCACTATTCCGGATGACCCCGACTGTGCCCTTCTAATTTTGTTACGTCTCACCAATCCAACATGGCGGCCGTGCGAAATACTTCACCAGCATTCAATATCTCCGAAACTATTACCGATATCACCCTGTTTTTTACGGTGATAAAGGGAACTACTAGAAGTTCACCTATGTGAGTTTTGAAAAACTGGTAACTACAAAACCAACATGGCGGCCACGCGAATTTGCGACTTTAAATAGACGTTTCTCGCGATTTAAGCAACCAAACGCAATAAAACTTGGTACAGTATATGTTTATACACATTGTAATGCACCAACATCTAACTTGGTTCAATTGTTTACATATCCACAAGATGGCGGATGTGCTAAATATTTCACTGGCATTCTATATCTCTGAAACTATTAGCGGTATCTCCCTGAAATTTTGTACGGAGATAAAGGGCACTACTGGAAGTTCATCTATAAGACTTTCAAAAACCGATTAACTACAAAACGAACATGGCGGCCAAGCGATTTTTAAAATTTTAAATAGACCTTTCTCGCGACTTAATGTTCCAAACGCAATGAAATCTGGTACAGGAAATTTTAATACACATTGCAATACACTGGTATCTAATTTAGTTAAATTGTTTACATAACCTCAAGATGGTGGCTTTGCGAATTTTAAAATGAAGTTTTTATTTCTTGTGTCTTAATCATGCGATCGATGTGAAAGATTGAATAATGAAGCTACGCTATAATTTTCCTTTAATGGTACATGACTCTTTGGCCTATACATTTAGCAATCCAACATGGCGACCATCCAGAATATTTAGACGGCTCTGAATATCTACGAATCTATTACAGCAATCAAACTGAAATTTTGTATGTTGATAGTGGCAGTTAACATAAGTAGGATATATGAAAATAGGCTGTATAGTTCTTTACGGAACTACTTGTTTATTTTATATACATGTTTTTGCTTAATTTGTTGGTCCCACCGGGTCACCCGGCTGACTGGCGCCATGGCGGCTGCCTTCACTAGGCGGGAGCTTTGGATTTTATATTTGAATTTTATATTCTAAAGACATTCATTCATTCATTTATTTGCAATTGGGGGTGTGTTCCCCGGTGGCAAATTGGGTATACATAACAATTCAATAACAATTAACAATTAAACTGGAGTATTTACACAAATCGTCAGTCTTTTCTTAAACACACCGATATGTTTGGGAAAAGGCTCTAAGACTGCGGCTGGTAGAGAGTTCCAGTTATCAATGGCACGGTTAACGAAATAATATTTACAATAATTTGTACGTTGTGGTCGGAACTTAACTTTGAAAGGATGATCACTCCTGCTCATGTAAGTGGGCTTTCCCATACGAGTTGGAACAATGCAATTTTGTGTTTTAGTTAGATCACTGTAGTCTATTAGTGAGTGTATTTGTAATTCAGAAGAGGATTGGAAAGGAAGCGGCCAGGATATAAGCAGGTTCTTCAGATTCACACAGTCTTCTGGGCTTAATTAAAAGGTAAATTTTATTCCTACCCACACCCTAACATTTGAGAAAATGATGATGATGATAATTGTTGTTTTAAGGGGCCTAACATCTAGGTTATCGGCCCCTAATGGTTTGGGTGATCGTGAAGATAATGAAAGGTAAACTGCAACTAAAACTAACTACTAACTTATATACTAGAAGAAGAAATGGAAAACAAAATGAGAATAAGGCAAATAAAGGACAGGAGGAAAAGAAATGCCCTCAACCCTCGAAGAATGCAGATTGAGGGACTTGGAAGGAAGGGTAGCCATGAAAGGCAGATATGAGAGTGAAAGAGGAAAGGGTCCGTCCCCAGAGGTAATGGAAAAAACGGAGGAAACCGGACCCAGCTCAGGAATCCCTCAGGATCGCAAACTCCCGAACTCACCAGTAGTGAGCTCCTGAGGGTGTAGCAATATCTAGGGTGCGCCAGAAGTGGTGGGGCTACATACACCCTACCTCCTTGAAGGACTTGAGCAGAAGGCAGGAGATAACATGAAAAGAAAAAGAAGGCTGACCCCTCGCAGAAGGAGGGTACCAGAAAAGATGAGACAAGGGCCAATTAAGGCAGGAAAATAAGAGACTCCCTAGGCCTCGTATACCGTACTACCATCGGGGTCGGAAGAGAACAAGTGTTGACCAAGTGGGGTCGACTGGGAAGAAGACGGGGAGGAGCCGGGCACAAGTAAGTGGAAGCAATGCCGGACTCAGCTGGGGCCCCGTGGTCGTCAACCCACGTCCCACTAGATGTGAGCTTCTGGGGGGGATTTGAGAAAAGATAGATTATCTGTGAATTCTTCATTATAATGTCTTCACCTCTTATTTTTAAAGTCGCTGATTGCCTTTAGACTTCTATTCATGTGCAAATGTCACTTAACTCGCTGTGTAGGCTACACTGTGTCACCTCGCAAAGCTGAGAGGGCGTCTTGACAGATTTCTGAACAGGCTTTCAGCGCTGATGCTCGAGCACACAGTTTCTTTTTATATTTTATTAATGCATCTAATTTAAGCCGTAGCTTCCCGTGTCTCTGCATAATTGTGTATTGACAGGAGAGGCACTCTTTCAGATATTTATTTATTACTCTTTCACCCCTGAAATAGGTCGTGACTTCGCACAGAAGAGCGCCAATTTTATTCCCCTAATTGCATAGTGTGTCGTCTATATTCCATGGATAAAATATTCAGATCAGCTCTTCTGCCTTATTGGTGGAGACAACCAATCTGCATGGCGAATTATTCACGAAAATCATAACTAATAGAATAAAAAAGTGTGATGGTAGGATTCTGTTGAATGCTCACCACCCACGGCGCTGGTGTAGATAAGGAACCAAGCCAAGATGAGGACAGTTTCAATCTACTTCTACCCCCACTTGATGTAGAGATTTGAAGCCATTATTTTCAGTGTTGCCTATACAAATGTTCCTTTGTAGCTCTTTAGTCGGTCTACACGATTGTGACCAATGAATGGGCGGGGTACAAGATATGAATATGTAAATACACTCCTGGAAGAAATACATGTGTTAGTTAATTATCACTATTAAATGGGGCGATTTAGGATTACACGTTTCGACCCTCAAGTGGTCATCATCAGATCCTAATCACTGTGTTAAAGTTTAAACTTTCACTGATGTAAATGCACTATTGTAATAGAGTAGTCGGTCATTATGTGATTAAAATTGCGAATCGTACTGCAATTAGTAAGATCGCTGTAATCTATTATTGAGTGTATTTTTAATTCAGGTGAAGATTAAGAAGGAAGTGGCCATGGCCTTAAGTTAGGAACTATCCCGGATTCTGCCTGGAGTATATTAGTAAAACCACGGAAAACCACTTCCAAACTAGCTGAGGTGGGAATCGAACCCACCTTTCCTCAGTTTTGTCTCACGAGGCTGAGTGGACCCCGTTCCAGCCCTCATACCAGAATTACAATTTCTTGGTATATCCATGACAATTATATTATGTATATTTTTACATATACAAAAATCCAACATGGCGACCATCTGAAATATTAGATGGTCCTCAATATCTACGAATCTATTGCAATCAAACTGGAATGTTGTATGTTGATAGAGGCAATTAATGTAAGTAGGATATATGAGAATAGGCTTTAGTTCTTCACTTGTTTTACATTGCTTATCCACCCAGCTCAGCTTAACCCACAGACTCTGCAAGACATCGTTCCTCTACTGTCGCAAAGATGGTGTCTGGGAGCTGAATATCCTTTGCCGGGAGATATAACTGGGAATAATGATAAGCCGAACGCCCAGGTCTAATTAAGGAAGGGTTAGGGAAAGGAAGATGGCCGTGGACCTGTTGAAAGGAATCTTCTCGGGATTTGCCGGGTGGTGAAAATGGTAAACCACGGAAACCATTTCCAGTACTGCCAAGGTATTCTAACGAGTATCAAGTTAGAAGGAACCGTCCCAGGCGTTTGGCTCGTGTTGAAACTGGGAAACCACAAAAATCTGATCGCTGAGACATCGCGCCCCTCACCGGAAGTGAATTTGATCTCCCACTCAAGAGGGAGGAAATTGTCAGATGTGGGGGAATCATGAAAGAAAATACAAGAGGTGGCAGAATGGTAACACTCTAATAATGTCGGAGGAGAATAGTTGACTAAGGAACTTAGAAGATAAAGTTTGCGTTGATTATTTTAGAGGCATGGTCATGTATCCACGTGTAATTGGGTGTATGTAGAAGGTGCCTGCTAACCTGGGTCACAGTGATGACTTTAGACTACAAGTGTGTTTATTTGTAATTGAGGTAGGATTTAGGTAGGAAGCGGCCGTGGCTTTATGTTAGGTATCATCCCAGCATTTGACTGGAGTAAAGTAGGAAAACCACTTCCTGGGTGGCTATGGAAGTAATCGAACACTCCTCCTCTCAGTTTAGCCTCCCGAGTCTGAGTGTATCCCGTTTCAGTCATCAGACCAGAATTCAATTTCTTGGCAGAGCCTGGAATCGAACTTGGGTCTCCGCGGTGACAGCCATGTATGGTAGCCACTACGCAACGAAACGGACGAGAGAAGTAATTTGGAAGCAATGTTGTGCTCAACAGAACCCCTTGGTCGCCAACTCACAACTCACATACAGTGAACGAATCATGTAGTTTCACGTGACTGTTTATCTCGTGATCTTAAGCCATAAGACTCCTTTCTGCGTGAAGTCTGAACCTCAATTTTCCCACATGCATTAACCCCAAATCGAATCCAATCCGTCTTGTTGGCGGTAAGCAGGTTCAGCATTGCAGCATCACGCCCTGCAACCTACAATAGGTCCAATCGGTTGTGAGCGCCTAATGAATGTAAGACTTGCCGGTGCAGAGCATACTCCATGAACTGTTGCCCAGGAGACAATCGAGTGCAGGAATTTCCTACTCCTCGGGAAGAACTCCTTTTGTCACCCTTTTAGGAACCATCGCTCATTAATCATTTTATCTGAGAGAGAGGTTAGGTTACATGGCACCCTGTGCTGGCTCGGTACTAGGTGTAGCGAGGGTTGCGGGTGAGTATTCCCATAAGGGACTGTCTCACTGCAGGGCGTGGTCCATCCGCCCACGCAACCCGTGGTGTAATGGTTATTTTCATTCATGTTTGTAGGCTAATCTTGAATATAGTTATTATTGGTTACTTCACTTATAGTGAAATCGAAATGACACGGCGAACATACAGTATGAATGCTGACGACCTGGGTAGTCCATTTTCGAACAACTCATGAAGCCTGAACATATTCGAGAAAAGTCTGAAGAAAACATATTCGACAAATGGCAAATTTAACTAAAAAATACCTAATTCAAATTTTGAAAATATAAAAAAGAAAAAAAGAAAAGTTTATATTTCAAAAAATTGATTTAAATTCAAAATAAATTTTAAAACGTTCAGAAAAAATAAACAGGAAAAATCAGATAATTCAGGATAATGAGGAAACAATTCAGAAAAGAAACAAAAAATATTCAGAAGAAAAACAGAAAAAAAACAAAAAAAATAAAATAAATAAAAAATGAAAAAAAAAATATTAAAAACTAAAACTTGAAAATTCAAATATGAAAATTAAAATTAATAATTAAATACATATTTAAACATACCGGTACATACAAATCTAAACATGAAAAAAGTATAATTGTAAATAGAAATATAAACATAAATAAATACACTGGCGGAAAAATATCCCGACGCCAAGAAGGGGTAGTGCTAGATTAACGAACGTTGGTAGGCGTGTCTCCATCTTAAATATGACGTTGATTCAAATATCCCGCAAATCGCATTAGCGTGGCGGTAGAAGTGGGTCCATGACGTTGTACATCAGGTTTGCTTTAAATACGGGCTGTACAGTGGGAGAGGGTTAGTTATCTGTGAGATTGGACGGAGTTACTGTGAGTGGGTCAAGAATGCCTTTACGATGACGAAGAGGCCCGTATCAACAGCTCACTGCGTTTCAACGAGGTCGTGTAAAAGGGCTACGTGAAGGTGGATACTCCTTCCGTTCTATTGCAGAACGACTTGACAAGAAAGTTCCCTACTATGCATGCGTGCAGGCAGCCGTTGTCAAGAGAAGGTACGGTCGCAAGAAGACCGGGCTCCGGACGTCCCCGAGGCACCTCTTAGAGGGAGGACCGTCGTATTCGGCGTATGGCTTTGGCACATCGGACGGCGTCTGCGGCAGCATTTCGAACGGCAGTTAGAACTACAGTGACGCAGCGAACTGTTTGAAATCGGTTACTTGAAGGACAGTTCCGAGCCAGACGCCCTGTGGTGTTCATTCTACATACCACAAACCACCGCCGTCTGCGACTACAGTGGTGTCAAGCGAAAGCTCATTGGAGTATGGAGGATAATTTTTCGATGAAAGCCGATTCTGCCTTGGTACCAGTGATGGCCGTGTGTTGGTTAGAAGGAGGGCAGGTGAGCGCCTGTATTCCGCCTGTCTGCGACGTCGACACACTGAATCTACACCGGGCGTTCTGGTCTGGGGAACAATTTCCTATGACAGCAGGAGCACTCTCGTGGTTATCTCACGCACCCTGACTGCAGATGTGTACGTCCGTCTGGTGATTCCACCTGTTGTGCTGCCATTTATGATCAGCATTCCCGGGGGTGTGTTCTAACAGGAAAACGCACGCTCCCATGCTGCTGTTGTAACCCAACGTGCCCTACAGAGTATCAACATGCTGCCTTGGCGTGCTCTATCCCCAGATATGTCCCCATTCGAGCACGTATGGGACAGCATCGGACGACAACTCCAGCGTCATCCACAACCGGCATTAACCGTCCCTGTATTGACCGCACAGGCGCAACAGGCATAGAACTCCATCCCACAAGCTGACATCCGGCACCTGTACGACACAATGCATGCACATTTGCATGCCTGCATTCAACAGTATGGCGATTATTCCGGTTATTAATGGACCAGCATGGCAAATTTGCGATGGCTTTTCTCGCGCGGACTTTAACCTGTAATCTTATACCTTTAATCAATTAAATATGTTACCTCATCAAATATATTGCCGAAATTTCCGTACTTTGCATTCATAATTTCATGTTGTTGGGATATTTTTCCGCCGGTGTAATTAACATATTGTTTTGAGAAATGAATCAAGGAAGAACATTTGTAATTTTATGTCAATAATCTGTTGATCATGAACCATGGGACCTCCTTTCTACGTGGAATTTGATTTAGAGGGCGGGACATTTCGCTTCCACAGTAATATCCTACATGCATTAATAATTGCTTTTAATTTCACCATTCATAAGCGTGAAGATGGTTATCTACGATGAAGTTTAATCTTCCAAACGTTACGAGTAGCACTTGCCAAATCTAAGAATTTCCCAGTAAGACCTAGTTAAATAACCTATAGCATAGATGTAGGATTGTGCCTCTAGCTCAAAAGGTGGTGTGCTCTGAAGCTGATACTTGAGTTTGTCATATTAACGGCAGGTTACGAAGTCCTCTAAATTCCTGGGGAAGCAAATCTCAGAGCTCTTTCCACACGTTGACAAAATCATCAATCTGAAAATATACACATATCCCCATATGTTTCATAACAGTTCAGGATAGAGGAAAGAGATGGTGTTTGACTCCAATGACCGTTATGAACCGGACGACCTCCGCTTCCGCAACTGTTTTGCAGATGTTCGTAAATTGATTTATACATAATTGACTGGGCGGACGGAAGTTTAGCACACGGGTTCATTAGTCATTACCTACGCCTCTCCCGCGCGTGAAGGTAATCTATGGCACATAAACGAGTAAGTTTTTTTTTTAGTTTTTTTTTTTATAGCGTATGGCTTTTAGTGCCGGGAGTGTCCGAGGACATGTTCGGCTCGCCAGTTTTGTAGCTGCTTCGAGACGACAACCAATGGGTGAGCTACAAGTACCGTTGGGGAGGAAAGTTGGAAGGGAAGGGCGAGGAGTTGGAAGGTAGCGGCTGTGGCCTATAGTTAGGGACCAACCCCGGCATTTGCCTGGAAGGAAGATGGGAAACCACAGAAGACCATCTTCAAGGTTGCCGGCGGGGGGATTCGAACCTCCTCGCCTCCCGGATGTGAGCGACTGCCATTAGTCATGCCGTAACGACCTCGGCTAACTCACCCGGTACAAATAAGGTAATTAAATAGCACAGCCACCATCTTCAACAAAACATGCTGGAGTTGTGGTAGAATGTGGCAGTTTTTTTTTTTTTTGAGAAGCTAAACTAGATTTAATATGAAGTACATTGGTTGGTTGGTTGGTTGGTTCCTTAGTTTTGGGGCTGTGACATCGCGGTCATGTAGCCCCGTGTGCTTTGGGCGTGTGTAGAATTTGTCTGATAACCGGTGTTAATTGTGATGGCTGTATTAATGTGTGTTATCTGTGATTAAGGCAGGTCTGCAGACGATTAATTTTTGATGTGTAACATCTTTCCACTCGGTTGCTGGATATTTTTGTGGGAGTGATTTTGAAAAATGGGACGGAAGTGTGTAAGACGTGCTGCCAGCTATAGCAGCCAGGAGGGATGCTATCCAGCTGGCAGTGGTACCATGTGGAATGTCTATAACATACGGATTACTTCAAGGTTTGGAGGCGCCATTACAGATATTTCTGCAATAAATCTTCAAGTTGTCGTTCTTTGGTGTAAAAATATTCATTATATCATATTGGCTGAAAACAATTACGATTTATTAAGAGACTGTTTTTCAATCTCTGGATAAAAGTGACGGGCATCGACTCCCCAAGTAACTTTGCTCAACACTTTCATACTGAACGGTAAACGCTCATGCGGACTCTGGTGTCAACTGATTGAAACACAAACCACATGTTAAAAGTCTTCGTTTCAGTATTAAAATGATGATATGCTTTAATATGAAACATTGTAACTAGTCGGCAAACCCGGTATTATGTTTCTGCACAAAGCCTATTCAGATATTAACCCACATTGCAGTAATGCAATGATCAATGTAATATATATATCGATGTTTGTATATGGGAACTGCGCTAGCCTTTCATAGACCACTATAGGAATTCCCTTTACTGTCAAGTAGGCGTATTCATAACTAATTTAAAACACAAATCCACGCAGGAACATTATCGAAAAGAAAGCAAAATATTAATGGAGCATTAAAAATACTTCCATATTATTACCGCCACGTGAAAATGAGTACCTGTCTTGTACTCTAAATTTCTGTGGTTGTAATTGCTGCGTGGACAGCATCTTGGTCTGCGAATCATGAGGTCTCAGGTTCGAACCCCAGTACCGGCAATTGTTTTGCTACCGGATTGTCTATTTAAACGGTATCTATCAAAATAGTATGCGTCATTTTAACAGAATCAACATGAAATTACGATTTATCTAATTTTAATTACAATAGTTTGCACCAAGCAGGAGTTGGGAAATTTGATTGTATTGAACATTATTTCTAGTAGTCTATAGATAGACTATGGTTTCATTCATCCTCTTAATTTACAATATAATATGTGATGCTTGTTCAAACAAGTGTGACAGTACCATATCTCCATTCCATGTATACATTCATCATAGTACCAGTATGAAAACGGAATGTAAATTAACATTTTACGAATGTCCAAGCTGTGTAGCATACGAGTAGGATAACATGTTAGATGACTTCACATACATTTCATCTCAATTTCATAGTAGGATAACATGTCAGATGTTACACATCATAAGCGACTACTGTAAGGCTCGTATCTTTTGTTTTAATGTAGTTCCTACTTTTCCTACCAAATGCTACCATCCACGACACCTAGCTGCGGACCTGGCTACTAAATGCCGTTGCAGTCAACACCTGGCGGCGAACGTCGAAACTAATATAGCGTTATCAACTTCACCTACAAATGTTAGCTTCCACAAGTGTAGTTAGTGGAAGGTTCTTTTACATGTCGTAAATATATGACATGGGACTGCCGGCTTTACTTCCCCTCCGAAGGAAGGCATACTGAGGGATTTTTAACGCTCTTAAAATATCCAACGACTTCGACCGGGTTTGAACCCGCGATCTTGGGCACAGAAGCTCAGCATGCTACCAACTACGCCACCAAAGCCACTGAAGTACAGTGATTTAAAAGTTATCGTTGTTGTTGTTAATTCATTTAAGGGGCTTGGAACATCTTGGTCATCAGCCCCGTGTAGTCGAGTGTGTGTTGAACTTGTCTGCTAACCTGTATTCCTGTGATGACTGAAGTAGGGACAGGGATGAGGCAAGTGCCATGGGACTTAAAGTAAGGTACTATCCCGTCATTTGCCTGGTGGAGTGTGTGAAGAACCGTGGAAAACCACACTCAGGATAGTCGCTGTCAGCGCCGAGATTCGAACCTCCAATTTCCAGGCTTGCTACAGCTACCCACACGGTCGTGGTTCACGAATTACGAGCATGGCTACGCCGCGGGGTTTAAAAGCTATCAATATGGAAATACACGAACGCGCATACGTACTGGTAGTAGCAAATTATCAACTAATTGTCTAGTCTTGTGAGTAAGTAGTTACCAAGATAGGCTTTGACTCGAAGGGCCTTGGGTTCAATTCTTGGCTGGATCGTGGAGATGATTTTCATTTCTAGTGGGTAATTCTCCTGTTTTCTGGGACTGGGAACTCATTCATATCATCCGCATCACGATGCCAAGGTAACCCACAGGCGTCAATATAGAAAATGTCCTGCACTAATCCTCTCTTTATGATGCAAATACGTTTTTAAGTTTGAACAGAATGAGGATGCCATCTTATAACGTCAACCAACACATTTTCAACTCAGATTTATCGCAGCTACTGTGTAATTTACCGGCAAACAATAAATATACAAAGGAAGTAGGTTTGGGTTTTCACGGCCAGCTTCAGATGATCAAGATTTCTAGTCTTGTTGACCCTAGACTAGTGACTGGTTTGAGGAGTGCAAAACTCTCATGATTTGAGCAAGATGAAGCACTATTACTTATCTACCCGGTTACCAATTTCCGTCAATATTGCTCAATTGTTTCCCAAATTATTAATTTGGATACATTAGACATTCTTGATAGCAGCTGCATGTTATTACCCTTTCACGAATGTATTGCCGGCGGTCGAAATGGGAACTATTCTCCGTTTACTAGTGTTACACATCACTCCGCATCGTTGACAGGTACAGTTGCGCGAGTAGGGTATGACTCAGCTCCAGTAGCTTCAGTCATCGTTTAACTGCCCGTGGTGACATGAGCTCATGTGACGCTTATCTGCGCTTCTAAGACAGGTAGCACGCGGAATGCTGTTTAACTTATGTGCAGTCCGCACTCTGTCATCACTGTGTCCTGCGATTCACCCCGGGGGGCTCCTGCTACAATAATCAACAAACGGTGGCGCAGCCACGCTCAGCGGCAATCAAATCTTAAATGGGTAATACGTTCACTGGCATAATTTTATAACATAGATATTTTTTATAAGACATCTGTTTGTTCGTTTTATAGCAAATACTCAATATCATCCTCAGTTACAGAATTATAAAATTTTAACATTGCGCCTACCTACCATCTTGTATATATTGAGGTGGCAATCTTGACTTGGTAAAATGATTTTCATATAGGACTAAAATATCTTGGGAAATTTCGTCATTTCAGCTTTATTAGATACTGAGCTATCAAGTTCTATACGTTAGATATTCAAGGTGCGCTTACGCAAAAGTTCTTCTCTGATAATTTTAAACTTGACATAATATGAAATTTATGTTTAATGAATTTCGTGTAAATTCATTGAAGGATTTGGAAGTTACTGTTTGTTAATATGCACACCATACTCGATGTTGGCATCTGTGATGTTACAGATATTTTCAGATTGATTATTTTTTACGTTTTATATTAGTAGTTACGATTTTGTATCGTTACGCTGAAATATTTTGGAGTCTCGGAGTTGACTATCAACAAATAAAATAGCGTCTTTTTAAAGTTAGCAGTAATTGTGCAATTAACAAGTAGTTCCGTGAAGAATTAAATATCCTATTTTCATACATCCTACTAATATCAATTGCCTCCATGAACATACAAATTGTCAGTTTGATTGCTGTAATAGATTCGTAGATTATAACCGTCTAAATATTTTGGATGGTCACCATGTTGGATTTTTATATTATAGGCCTTAGATTTATGTATTATTCCATGAAGATTATTGTGTAGGTGTTTTATTAAAACTTCAATCGCATGATTAGGACACAAGAAATAAAAGGGGGATATTAAAATTTCGCTCAGCCACCATCTTGTGGTTATGAAAATTATTTAAATGAATTAGATACCAGTCGTATATAAGCATATACCGTATCAAGTTTCACTGCGCTCGGATGGTTAAAACGCAAGGAACGTCCATTTGAATATTTAAATTTCGCGTGGCCGCAATGTTGGATTTGTGATCGCCAGATTATTGAACGTCACATAGGTGAACTTATGCTTATAGCCTCTATACACTTACAAAATTTCAGTTTGATTGCTGTAGTAGATTAATAGATATTGAGAACCGTCTAAGTATTTCGGATGGTCGCCATGATGGATTTTAATATACGTAGGCCATAGAGTTATGTACTATTGGATGATGATTATTCTGTACGTTCATTATGCAAATGTTGATTTCGATCGCATGATTAAAACACAATAAATACAAATTTAATTTTCGAAATTCACATAATTGAAATAAATTAGATACCATTGCATTACAATGTGTATAAACATTTTATGTACCAAGTTTCATTGCGTTTGGATCATTAAATCGCGAGAAAAGTCTATTTAAAACTTTGAACTTTGCTTGGCCGCCATGTTCGTAATGTAGTTAACCGGTTTTTGAAGGTCTCATAGATGAACTTCCAGTAGTGCCCTTTATCTCTCTACAAAATTTCATGGTGATACCGGTAATAGTTTCAAAGATATAGAATGCCGATGAAATATTTCGCACAGCCGCCATCTTGAGGTTATGTAAACAATTGAACGAAGTTAGATGTCGGTGCATTACAATGTATATAAACATATACTGTTCCAAGTTTCATTGCGGTTGGTTGGTTAAATCACCAGAAACGTCTATTTAAAAGTCGCAACTTCGCTTGGTTGACATGTTGGTTTTGTAGTTAGCAGGTTTTCTAAAGTCACATAGGTGAACTTTTAGTAGTTCCCTTTATCACCGAATAAAATTCCACGGTGATATCGGTAATAGTTTCGGAGATATTGAATGCTGGTGAATTATTTCGCACAGCCGCCATGCTGGATTGGTGAGACGTAACAAAATTTGAAGGGCACGGTCGGGATCGCCCCTAATGGTCTAGGTGATAGCGGAAATGACAATGAAATAAATGCTCAAAAGCGTAAATGTTCTCAAGCTTGAAAATCATTTAACACAACGCACCCGTCGTTGTTTCGTATTTTAGGGGCTTTGCAACATTGTGGTCATGTAGCCCCGTAAACATGAGTGTGCATGGAATGTGTGTGCTAATCTTTGTTATTGTGATGGCTGAACTAGTTACTGTATTTTTAGCCTACTTTTCACATTTTGCAAAAATGAGGAAAAAGTAGTCTTATGAGATCGATCCGGGAAAATGTGTGTCTGTCTGTCTGTCTGTCTGTCTGTCCTTCTGTCTGTCTGTCTGTCTGGCTGTGTGTGTGTCCCCCCTATCAACTCCTAAACGGCTGGAGCAATCGAAATAAAATTTGGTAGGAGTAAAGATCTATACCTGAATATCTCACGGCCATATTTGAAAATGATGTCAGTGCTACCAACTGCTGAAAAATCGCAATTGTAATTTGAGCTCCATGTTGGATATCATGGAAGGTATGAATGGGAGCTATTTCAAAATCGGCACACATATAGATAATAATATTGCAGTTTAATTTCCAGAAGGCCATATATGGCAGTGTTGCCAAAATGATTATAAGCCTAGTGATAGGTCCAATATTTAAATGCATATAACTTCTACACTATCAATTGGAATTCAACCAAATTTCGTATGTTGTATGTGTACAAAACCAGATATGACTGAACATATTCTTATGAACCACCAGTGCTGCCAACTGTTAAAAAATGCTCTTAATTTCTTTTATCCAAATGCCAATATATATAAGAAAGTATGCTAGCCGACAGCTTTAAACTATGCACACGTATAGTACATGACATTCTATATTAATGTGGAGTAACTTATATACGTCAGTGCTACCAACATGATTCTAAGCCTGCTGAGAGGTCCAACTTTAAATACATGTAACTTCCATACTATCATTTGGATTTCAACCAAATTTCGTATGTGCTATGTGTACCATATCAGCTATGACTATGCGTATTCTTAAGAGCAACCAGGTCTGCCAACTGTTAATAATGCTGTCTCTATTTTTGTTACCCTAATATCAATATATCAGAAAGAATGCAAGCCAATAGCTCTAAACTTTGCACACGTATAGTACCTGGCTTTCTAGATTACTTTGGAGTAACTAATATACGTCAGTGCTGCCAACATGATTCTAAGCCTGCTGATAGGTCCAATTTTAAAATGCATGCAACTTCTATACTAACTAATGGATTTCATTCAAAATTGGCACAACAATAGATCATATAATTTCAGATTATTTCTGACCAATACATGCATGACACTGTTGCCAACATGATTTTACGTGCACTGTTAGATCCAATGTTTAACTGCATGCAACGTGCATGCTATTCATTGGACTCCAACCAAATTTTGTATTCTGTACCTTAAGAGATGGAACTAAGAATATATTCAGTCACCAGGGCTGCCAACTGTAATGCTCTATTAGGCTACATTATACCAGGTATATTTTGAACTAATAAGATATTTCGATATTACCAACTTAATTTCGTCATTATTCTAGATAGGTTCATATACTGTAGAATAATCATTGGCATGAAAAGTAGGCTCTTTAGTTCTTCACGGAAGTTCTTTTTCAATGTAATTTAGGATTGGGAAGGAGACGGCCGTGACCTTATGTTAGGAACTATCTAGGTTTTTGCCTGCAGTAAAAGGGGGGGGGGGGGAAACACGGACAACCACTTTCTGAATGGCTGAGGTGAGAATCGAAACAACCTTTTCTGAGATTTACCTCATGAGGATGTGTGTACCCCATTCCAGACGTCAGACCAGAATAAAATTTCTTGGCAGAGCCGGGAATCGAACCCGGACTTTCAGGGCAACAGCCAAGATTGCTAGCTGCTACACCACGAGGTGGTCCCAACGTAGTCGTGGTGAGGGTTTTAACGCACACGACTACGCCACTGGATACTTTGCCACATGAAGAGACATATTAATATACCAACTGAGTTGGAGTGTATTAGTCTTTGTAAATTTACCCTGGGGAATTCGGGCAGCATACTGTAGACTGTAGCCTCGAGAGACTATTCCATTAGTAATATGTCGCAAGGTAGACTTCCCTTCTTAGTCATAAACACAAATATTTGCTCACCAAGCAGGCTACAGCTCTCGCAATCTGAGGGAGTTTCTAGAACTGCTCTCATGTAAGTTACCAACTTTGATTCAACAGATTCTAAGGCGGGGATTATGGTATGTGCTGCTGAAAACATGAATCATTTACTTTGTACAATGTAATTGAGTGGTGGTTGAGGTAAGGCGGTGTCTTCCCGTTTGCGTTGATTTCCATTTGCGACGAATCACTAAGTGATCATTAAGTATCCCATTTGCCATGAGCAATAAATTCTCATAATCCTGAGTTTCCCTTTAGCGACAGAATGTTGACTAATTGTGACAGCTCCCCGTATGGTGGGAAAATTCTTGCTCGAGAAAACAGTCAGTATGGTGGGACAAATTTGGTTTGATAACTGGTCATTCTGTCTGTGTCTAACTTAGGATCAGTCCGGTTAAATATGGAGTTTATTTGAACTAAGAGAGGTAAAACTTGCTTCAGGATATACTATAGTTATAGGCGACTAAGGCAAAACAAAGACGGGGTAGTGATGTCGCTGTTTATCAACGACAAAAGTGAACCACTTGCTTGGTTCATTTAACGCAACCTATATTTATGTATGATATTTATATTAAATGTATGTAATTTTTCGCGATCTGACATTTAAATTTACTGCCCACCATGTTTCGTAGATTGGTGCGTTTCTTAAATCCAGTTTCATTTATTTCATATATATTGGTACTTTTGCCTATCAATTCTCTGATTGGTTAATACATTCCTGGTTGTCTATCTGGCGCCAAACTTAGCTTCCATCTTGGCATTTCTCTGCCAACTGTGTACCCGACTAAACGCGCAATATGTCAAGTACTCTTTTTAACGTGGTAGGCATTCTGCCTATGCACATGTGTTAGCTTCTGTTTTTGTTCTGTCTTCTTTGTGGGGCGAAGTGCATACGGTATTGAAATTTACCTTCATTTAAATGTGATTGAGTGTCGTGTTTGTGCATCGTAATATTTTCGTGCTCTGGATACCACGTTGCATGGTGTGTTGCAGAAATGTTTAATCGTTATTTCTTTCTTAACTTCCGTCCCTCCCTTTCTCTTGAGTTTGTTACGCGAGTTGCCTGGTGGCGTTGTTCGTTTTTGTCTGGGTCTCCTTTTTATGCAATGACGTCAGGGCTTATTGGATAGTGTGATTCCTGCCGCTTTCATTCATGCGTTGCCTGACGCTCATATGACTATGTGATGTTGGGATTTTCGCCGTGTTTTTGGGTGTTTCATTATGGCCATTTCAGACGACTCTCCACGTTCGTACTGGGTCGGAATCAAACCGGCAATTCCATATCCTTTGTGACCAGCAAAACGATGTACGGTCTTTGTTCCAACACGTGGCATCCTCAAGATTATATTTGTGTATCTCGTATTCTTGCAATTTGATTTACGCCCCTGTGTTTTTGTTGCTTTCGTCCATTTTTTGTAGTTCATTTAATGCGATATTGTTCCGGGCTACTTCTTCTTTCGTTTCAGTATTTATTGGTTTGCGTATTTGTCGCTAATTTTGTATTATTGTGGTATATACATTCCTCCACAATGATACGTAATTTATCGTAACGTCATGTTTGTCTTTACATAAGACGTCTAGGCTACACATATCCTGCGTTCTGCTTTTCTTGTGCTTCACATAAGGAGCACATATAGAGCACCAGGTCCCCACATTCTAAAAGATATATATGTTTCTACCTGCCGGATTACTAGAATGTTATTGGTTTTACGTCCGTTTTAACTACTGCGGCTTTTAGAGACGCCGGGGTGACAGAATTTTGCCCCGAAGGGGATCTCTAACGTGCCAGTAAATATACTGACAAGGATCCCTCGAATTTGCACACCCTCAAATTCCGGCTGACTGCGCCAGGATTTGATCCTGCAACCTTGCACACAGCAGCAAAAAACGAGGAAGAAGATGTAGCGGTAATCTTGTTACTAACATTTTTACTCGCAGTGCTACTCATATTGTATATTTTATCAATCTTCACATCGTGTGTTACTTAAATACGCGGCGGCATTTCTTTGTACGCTAATGGCACTGTGACTCAACTGTCAAAACTAGTTGTTCCTTCCCGAGGAGGCCGTTCGTCGCTAATGCACCGTAACTAACGCCACCGCACCTTACTAAGGCTACCTGGGGCAGACCATGGGCGCTAATGATAGGGGAGTGACAAGTACATATCTCGGCAGTCAATAAAGTTCAACCCCCTGAGGGGTGCTAATTGCTAACAAGCAAGAGATTTATATAAAGTAAAGGAAGAACGATGAGAGGCAGTTAACCAACTGCCCTGCTGTTGACATGAGCAGTTTGTCAACACGCAGCGCAGACATCTGGGTAACCATTTCAATACCTTTCATATTCGTCATCCCCTACTCGAGCCACGCCCCCTTCACGACTGACTGTCGATTCAATCAGCATGGCGATAGGTCCGGTCTGGTGAAAAGAGGGGAAAAAAGTCATATTTTCCGGCCATAAACAATGATGGATTTAACTCAATTTGCTCCCTCCACTTAAACGAGTAATATCAATATCCGGAACGATATTAATGTTTTTTTTTCTCTGGTTTCTTTTCTCATTTTGGTAAATCTGTTACACGTGTCTTGTCAGATTACACGAGAGACGGATTGCCCATGCTTGAGAACAAACTGCTGAGCATTTGATCACTTTGGCGCTGATTACACATTTAGGCCTAAGTAGCGGAATCTACAGCTTATCTGCTTCTCCCAACATACAAATACAGATCCCGGCGCTTAGCTCTGCACTTCCCCACCCTACTCCCCCTGTATACTACTGCATCGTAAAACATTCGCCACGCTAAGCGTGTCTGTGTCAGATTGTGATAACCTACTGTCACGCACGTCATTGATCTCACAAGAGAAGTATGAGGTAAGACAGGCCGAAACCTATCTCGAATCTTTGTGAACGCAATCGTTGTACTATAAGAGGACAGCGTATGAAAAATCAGCCGCCAGATTAAACTGCAAGGGTCTAAAATCATGTGGCGAATCTCTCATATAAATCAATGGGATGTAGCGAGTACCGTACATTTTGGAAAGGACAGCCCTGACGGCCCAGGCACTCAAGGCCGGTGGGAAGCAGCCACACGCTCCAGTCAGCATATACGCACCGCCGAGTGCCACAAGGATGTCCAGCTCCACCAAACGTCATGCCTGCGTACCAGGATGTCAGGTACGATTTTCACTTTGACCCCTTTCGCCGTTCAATTGTTAAAGTGACTGGCTGCGAGGCACAGTGGTAACGATCTCGCTTGCTGGGTCCAAGGTTGCAGGTTCGTAAATTGGCGTAGTCAGCTGTCATTTGAGGGTGTGAAAATGCGAGGGAGTCATGTCAGTAGATTTACTGGCACGTTAAAGATTTCCTACGGGGCAAAATTCTGGCACCCCGGCGTCTCTAACAGCCAGAGTAGTTAAAAGGGGCTTAAAATCAATAACAATATTATTATTATTATTTATGTTCGACACTAACTATTATGTGTCAGAAAACTGTCTCATAATGAGGCTCATTATAACACTATTTTTCATTATGAAACCGTTTCTCCCACCAATCAGAGCTCAAGAAAGAGTTGTGTGACCAATTAGATAAGGATAACTTGGCACATGCGCTCAAAATCCAACATGTCTATATAAATTACCGAAAGTGCACCGTCCATATGTTCGCGTAAATAAACTGATGAATATGAGACAAGAAATAGCACTGTACCTTAATATCCTCAAGTCCAATTTCTATACAGCGCGTTGTATTGAAACGACTTCGGTGACAGTTTTACTGAATACTGATGCACAATCTGAACATCTGGCATTGAAGCACACAGAGCGCATGCGTCGGTTGTCCAGAGAGCTTGGAAAAAAAGAGATATACTACTCACCGCAGCACCCGATCACAACATTCTAGTGACTGAACAGATATTTATGAATATTTATGTTAAAACATATAATCTATATATTTAAAACAGTAAGGTGATTTTTGTTACCACGAGATTGAGAGAACGACCGAAGCGATTTACTTCGTAGAGCACTCTAACGAAAGCTCTTGGCCTCTAGATTTGCAGAGTGTCTCTAAAATAAACAAATATATTACGGTATATTTTTGAATTAATATAGAAAATAGCAGAATTCTTTCCCCTCACGCATGCGCACAATCCGCCTGGGGTCATGACAAAATGGCGGTGAGAAGTCCATTAAAATGTAAGTTATTTAATAAGCTTCCATGTAATTGAAAACATACATTAACCAAGTTCTGAAAATAAAATATAATAACAGTATGAACGTATGCGAATGTGCAACATTGATTTATTTAGATAATGAAATGGATTATTTCCTTCAGACAGCGGGCTTTTGAAGATAATGAACGGCTGCGTCTGCTGCTGCTAAGCAAGACTGAGCGAGTAGCTATGTGGTTAAGGCGACTGGCTGTGGTCCCTAAGTTCACCGGTTCGATCCCAGCCCTCGCCAACTTTTTTTTCTTACCACTGAAATATTGTTTAATCAAGGAGTATTAGTAAGGTTTTATGTCTGTTAAATATACATATTTCTACATTCCCTCTCAATACGTTTTATTTCCGTTTTACCATTGCATTACAGCATGTGATCAAAAGAGCAAACTGTTGTCCTCAGTACGCCGATTAAATATCTGCAATCAGTTCCTATAACTGACAACAGAAGACAGTACATCGCCCATATAGTTCCAGTAACTGACAGCAGATAGCAGCACCATTGCATCGATATATTTAAAACAAAAGACATGGCACGTTTTCAAGTGATGGAGAATTATAAAGGAGGGGAATATTTAAGAAGGGAAATTTTGAAGAACATTAACCGACAGTTGAATGTGTAGGCTATGTTGTTTATGTACCTTAATATTGCAATTTTTTCCCAATGCTTCGGTGGTCAAGTTATTAGCGTCCTAGACTAAAAGTTATAATTATGCATCGTCGATATACTCTTAAATTATTAAAGAAAAAAGTAGTTTTCCAGGCACGCGCGCGTGTCTACAATTGCTTTCTCCATGAGAGACACTTGGCAAACATAATTCGTTTGAAGGGCTCCGACATCGTGGTCACTCAGCCCCGTGTACTTGGGTGTGTATGTGTGAAATTTTCTCTCATAACCTGTGTTATTGTGATGGCTACATTACTGTGTGTATTTGTAATTAAGGTGGTAAATGGCAAGGAGATGGCCAAGGCCTTAAGTTAGGAACCATCCCGGTATTTGCCTTAAGTGGAAGTGGAAAACCACGGAAAACCACATCCAAGATTGTCGAGGTGGGAACCTTCCTCTTCTTAGTTATACCTGAAGAGACTGAATGTGCCCCGTTTTTGCCCTCAGACCAGAATTAAATTTCTTAGCAGAGCAGGAAATGTAACCCGGGTCTCCGGGGCGATAGACAAGAATAGGTGGGCCTCCATGTGTTAATACGATTTTTGACATGCACGGGACATAGAATTCAAAAACTGCCTCCATTAGGGTGTCTGCCGAAGTGAGTATTGAGTATAGGCCGATGGTCGTTCCAGTAGTTAGCGAAGTGATCCTATGTTCCCCTGCAAAATGTACTGCCATAACCTATAACAGGTGATGGAAATTGCTTATTTAGAGCAGTTTCGTACTGTTTATAACAAAATGAAGAACGTCATTCTGAGCTGCGTTTTCAAGCAATTGAAAAAAATTTCGCTGGCAGGAACAATTATAAGGAATTTATTTTAAGCGATCAGTCTCATCGCATTCTCCTCACCAACCAACTTGAGTATGAAAGTCTCTGGACGGTCATGTTGAACTTCATTGTATAAGACAGTTGTTTAATGATTATTTGTTTAGAGTACTGAGTCTAACTACGCAGTTGATTTCGGCAATGGAAGTATCATTTGCCATTTAATATTTAGCGGCTCCGTTATTGCGTAACACTATAGTGTTATCGAATAATACGAAGCCACATTTAAAATCCAATATAAATAGGCCATTTCAGAAACAACTAGATGAAACCCGCCAAAACACGACCGACAACGGAAAACAAATTTACTGAAGAAGCTTCTTATATAAGTTGCATTCTTTGTACGATTACTTGAAGAACATTAACTGACAGTTGAATGTGTAGGCTATGTTGTTTTTGTACCTTAATATTGCAATTTCTTCCCAAGTTGGTAGCGGCCTAGACTAAAAGTTGTAATTATGCATCGCCGATATACTCTTAAATTATTAAAGAAAAAAGTAGTTTTCCAGGCACTCGCGCGTGTCCACAATTGCTTTCGCCATGAGAGACACTTGGCAAACATAATTCGTTTGAAGGGCTCCGACATCATGGTCACTCAGCCCCGTGTACTTTGGTGTGTATGTGTAAAAGTTTCTCTGATAACCTGTGTTATTGTGATGGCTGCATTAATGTGTGTATTTGTAATTAAGGTGGGAAATGGCAAGGAGACGGCCGTAGCCTTAAGTTAGGAACCATCCCGGTATTTGCCTTGAGTGGAAGTGGGAAACCCGGGAAAACCACATCCAAGATTGTCGAGGTGGGAATCAAACCTTCCTCTTCTCAGTTATACCTCAAGAGACTGAATGTGCCCCGTTTTTGCCCTCAGACTAGAATTAAATTTCTTGGCAGAGCAGGAAATGTAACCCGGGTCTCCGAGGCGATAGCCAAGAATGGGTGGGCTTCCTTGTGTTAATACGATTTTTGACATGCACGGGACATAGAATTCTAGAACTGCCTCCATTAGGGTGACTGCCGAAGTGAGTATTGAGTATAGGCCTATGCTCATTCCAGTAGGGCGAAGTGATTCTATGTTCCCCTGCAAAATGTACCGCCATAACCTATAACAGGCGATGGGAATTGCTTATTTAGAGCAGTTTTGTACTGTTTATATCAAAATGAAGAACGTCCTTCTGAGCTGCGTTTTCATGCTATTGCAAAAAAATTCGCTGGCAGGAACAATTATAAGGAATTTATTTTAAGCGATCAGTCTCATCGCTTTCTCCTCACCAACCAACTTGAGTATGAAAGTCTCTGGACGGTCATGTTGAACGTCATTGTATAAGACAATTGTTTAATGATTATTTGTTTAGAGTTCTGAGTCTAACTACGCAGTTGATTTCGGCTAATGGAAGTATTATTTGCCATTTAATATTTAGCGGCTCCGTTATTGCAGGACACTATAGTGTTATCGAATAATACGAAGCCACATTTAAAATCCAATATAAATAGGCCATTTCAGAAACAATTCCAGATATTGTGCAGTGTAAGGTCTTTGACGATCCAATGTAAACATTGTTCTACATTGTATTTCTCTTGCGTAAAATCTACGCGTGGTTACTTGGCCTTTATTGTTGTG
Source organism: Meconema thalassinum (assembly GCA_946902985.2). Classification (NCBI taxonomy): domain Eukaryota; kingdom Metazoa; phylum Arthropoda; class Insecta; order Orthoptera; family Tettigoniidae; genus Meconema; species Meconema thalassinum. The sequence continues at coordinate 226,969,978 of OX336391.1, forward strand.
ATGGTAAAATTGATCTGCTGGAATATACAATATTTGCCAAGCTGCAACAATGTAATATTCATTTAAATGTCATTGAACTTATATCCAGTAGTTCAAGCACATACATCAGCATTAACAGATTGGATACTGAAGATGAAAGCCAACTACTTCATTTCCCTATTATAGAATTCTTCAATTCCTTGGAATTAAGTGATTCGCCTCCACATACTCCGAACGTTTGAGCCATAGTTATGCTCCTTAGAAATCTGAACGTTTCCCAAGGACTCACATATGGAAATATATTAAGTGTAAGAAATATGTAAGAAATTGCTTGGATTCGGATATAATAGGTGCAGTAATATTAGGCAGAGAGCACAAATTCTACGACTTGATTTAACACCTTCCGATAAAACACTTGCAGGTACAGTACATTTTCTTTTAATAGGCAACAATGTCCTATTCGCTCGGCCTACTTTATCAAAATCAATCAAGCTCAAGGAGAAACTCTTGAACGTATTGGGCTATTTACCTCATCACGTTTTCAGTCATGACCAGCAGGATAGTGAAGGTACATAAAAGGTCCTGTATGGGATGGTAAAGAATTAGAGGCGGAAGGATCCTAACGATTATGTTAGAATGGTGAACAAAAGGGAACAAGGGATAGAAAATAGGGAAGAACTGAAGAAAATGTGGAAAGAATATTTTGAAGAACTCCTGAACCCAAATGGAAACCACGGCGAGGAGAAAGAAATCGGGGAAGAGGTACAGTAGATGAACTGCAAACAGAAAAGGACTTAACATGGAAAGAAGTGGAAGATGCAGTGAGGAAGATGAAAGGAGGGAAGGCACCGGGTGTGGATGAGTTGAGTGTGGAGATGGTGAGAGCAGCAGGAGAGGTGGGGATACAATGGTTGTACCGAGTGATGAAGACAGCATGGAAGGAAAGGAAGACCCCAGAGGACTGGAAAAAGGGAATAATTGTCCTGATCTTCAAGAAAGGTAGTAGAACAGAATGCAGAAACTATCGGGGAATAACACTGATGAGTCATTGTGCAAAGATGTTTGAGAAAGTTTTGGAAAGGAGAATTAGGACAAGGATAGAAGGAGGGATGAGGGAAGAACAACATGGCTTCAGAGCAGGAAGGTCCACAGTGGATTTGATTTTTGCTGTAAGGCAGTTACAAGAACAGCACTATGAGTATGGAACAGACCTACTGATGGCCTTCCTGGACATTGAGAAAGCATATGACAGTGTATGCAGAAACAAAGTATGGAAGTCCCTGGAGGATAGAGGAATAGAAAAATGGACTATAAGGAGGATAAAGGAGATGTACAAGGGAAGCGTGAGCTGTGTGAAAGTGGGAGGAGAGAGATCGGACTGGTTGGAACAGAGAAACGGCCTGAAACAAAGAAGTGCATTGTCACCGTTATTTTTCATTGTGGTGATGGATGACATAATGACCCGAGTGGCACAAGTAATTGGGGAAGTAAAGATGAAAGCAATGGTGCTTGCAGATGATTCGATGATTTGGGGAAACAAGGAGGAGGAGGTACAGGAACAGTTGGACGTGTGGGAAGGAATAATACAAGGTTAAGGGATGACATTTAGCATAGCCTAAATAGGAGTGAGGTGGTGATCACAACAAGGAAGAAGGAAGGAACCACAACAGGAATAACAATTGGTGGGGAACAGCTGAAGAAAGTGGAGAGTTTCAAGTATCTGGGAAGCCTGATACAAGAGAAAGGAAGAAACGATAGAGAAATAAATGAGCGGGGGAGACAGGCAGAAGCATTCCGGAGGAGTGTGAGAAGCATGTTATGGAGCAAGGATGTCCCTCAGAATAGCAAAAAGATCATATATCGGACGTACTATGTCCCTATCCTGACGTATGCCTCGGAGACTTGGGTTATGAAAGGAAGGGAGAAGAGCAAAATACAGGCCAGTGAGATGAGGTTCTTGAGAAGCAGTATTGGAGCTACAAAGAGGGACAGAATAAGAAATGAGAGGACCAGAGAATTAATGAAGGAGGAACCATTACAGGATGGTATAGAGAAATCTAGACTTAGATGGTATGGACATGTAAAACGAATGGAGGAGGAGAGGATACCCAGGAGGATACACGAGACGAAGTGGGAAGGAAAGAGACCAAGAGGGAGACCGAGAGACAGGTGGCTGAAGGGGGTGGAAGAAAGCGTGAAGAAGAGAGGAGAAGACTGGACAAGGGTGGAGGCTGAGAGATGGTGGGAAGACAGATGACGTTGGATAGGCTTGTGTTCCAAACGTACCCGGCCAGTGGCTGGAAACTGTGCAAGATGATGATGACCTCATCACGTTTTCAGTCATGACCAGCAATATGTTGCAATGCTGAGAGTGCTATCTTTTGACGCCCTTAAAGTTGCAATAGTGCTAAAAAGTAATCGTACAAAGAATTGAACTTATATAAGAAGCTTCTTCAGTAAATTTGTTTTCCATTGTCCGTCATGTTTTGACGGGTTTCATCTAGTAAAGTTATAATTATCGTCGAACATAAACAGTCGTATGCAACTCGCCTATAATGGTAATTAAGACACTCGTGTGGAAATTATAAAACTCGCATACGCTCGTTTTATAAAAATACTCGTGTCTTAATTATAGCCATTATAGGCTCGTTGCATAATGTACTATTATAATAAACTATGGTATTGATTACCTTAAACCAATATTTAGTACATTGAAACCGTACCGGTTACGTTCACATTGAGGTCTTCCTCTGTGTGATATAGGATAAGTAACTGTGAAGTAACATACAACTTCACAACAATTTTGTTTGCCACGGTGGGTGAGTGGATAGCGTGTCGGTCTACTAACCCCAAGATTGCAGGTTCGCTCCTGGCCGTGGTAAGTGATTTTTGAAAGGCGGCAAAAATACGATACGCATGTCATACGATGTTGGCATGTCAAATAACCCATTTGAATTTAGTAGTCCGTGTTCATAATGGCAAAATTAATCTCGGGAGTTTCCGCCAACACAAAGTTCCTAATTTCTCTACTAGAAAGCGCTATGGTGTTCAAGGAGATTAAATATCTAACCTCCTTGACTTTCATAGTGATTCAAGGAACAACGAAATTCGACATACAAGCTACCCTCTGGGTGTCAAATTACAAAGCTTGCACCCGGCATCCGAGGCCATACGATATTATTATTATTATTATAACAATTTTGTCATAATAGAGGATACTATAAATATTTTTGTTCCAAAAGTTGACAGAGTTAATTTCAAAAACCAGATCTGTTACAAAATTGTTGTTTTTAAAGCATAAACAAGTCTTGATAAAACAGCGTTGAATTGAGGAGATGTGTACGTGAAAATATATATGATGAATAATTTGGGTCATAAATGATGGTTGATGTGTATTTGCCATCATTTATAACCTAACTTATTCAGTATATATATTTTCACATACTGTACACATCTCTTCAATTCAACGCTGTTTCATCAAGACTTGTTTTATGCTTTATTAACAACATTTTTGTAACAGATCTGTTTTTTTAAATTTTACTCTGTCAGCTTTTAGAAGATAATGAGGCTCATTATAACACCATTTTTCATTATGAAACAGTTTCTCCCACCAATCAGAGCTCAAGAAACAGTTGTTTGACCAATTAGAGAATTAGATGCGCTGAGTTCCACGGCCTTCTAATTTAAATTTCACTGCCTGGCCTAGTGTCATAGTAGGGTAATCGAGGAGGCCATGGTCAAATGCATTCTCTGCGTCTCATGCGCTCTGTTCAGTACATAAAACTGGCGAAATCTCGACAGATATTTATGAATATTTATGTTCGAACATAAAATAGTTTTAATGATTATCGTCGAACATAAACAGTCGTATGCAACTCGCCTATAATGGCAATTAAGACATTCGTATGGAAATTATAAAACTCGCATATGCTCGTTTTATAAACATACTCGTGTCTTAATTATTGCCATTATAGGCTCGTTGCATAATGTACTATATTATAATTAATACGACAGTAAGGAATCAGGCTATCGTGGTCATTTTTATGTCATTTTATTATTATTGTTGTTAAAGTATGATAAACCCTGCAGTTACTTAACTCCCGCTCAGGGTAGCCTCTCCACAGGCTCTGATAAACCTTCAAGTTGATGGAAAGCGTAACAATCTGTGTTTCCCGCGTGGAATAAATCCACTACACACAACATTTCCTTCTTGTTGTAAGAGAAGGACAGAGCTGAGAATGGCGAGGGACCAACCGAGAGCTGAGGTTTCTGTGGTGCTGTAAAGGGCTGTGATATGGCCAGAGAGATCTCGCTACTTCGTTCCTGTTTCAATTTGAAGCGCCAGGCGACTTAATATCACATTGTGTGTAGCGGACGTGTACAATACAGTTTTGTATTCTGGTTGACAACGCTGGTTCTGTGGGATTTTAAAGTCAGGAGATAGCTGGGGCATTGAATTAGACCAGGGAGATGATAATGTGTGCCATTGTTTCCTAAATGTAGCATTTCATCTTCCTGGCTTTATGGTAGCGAGATCAATCCCAAGCCATGGCTATGATTTGGAATTGTCAGACCGACTGAATTAAGACCGCGAGGACAACTGGGAATCTCTGACAGATTCAGAAGTAAGGAGGACCAATATATATTCCGTGTTGCCATAAATAAGCACTAACAATGTATCTTTACCACTTGCATCCCACCTCCCATTCTAAATCTAATTAAAGTCACAGTGTCCCTTGAAAGCAAAGGCCTCAAACAACAAGGTTTCTAATATTTTCTTCTCTAAGACTATCTTGTTTCGTGATGAAGTGGCTAGCAACCTTGGCTGTCGCTCAGAAGATTCGGGTTCGATCCCAGGCTCTGCCAAGAAATTGGTTTTCCGTGGTTTCCCACTTATATTCCAGGCGAATGCCGGGATGGTTCCAAACATAAGGCCATGCCAATCTCCTTTCTAATCCTCGCCTGAATTACAAATACACATACTCACACAGGCATCACAATAACACAGGTTATCAGACATAAATCCCCACTCACGAAAGTACATGGGCCTAACTACCAAGCCCCTCAAATGAAACAACAACAACAGCGATTATTGTGTCTCAGTTTCTCTCTAATTCCACTTACTAATACAGTATATATTCTGTTATTTAATGTCACTGATGTTAGTCATCTAAGGAAGAGGTGCCCATACAGCACGCAGGCTTGCTTCTGGGGCGGACGGCCATGCAGCGATGGTATGGGAATAATATGTGTCTGTCTCTCTCGCTCGCAATCCTGTCTCACTCACTCCTGAACTGCCTTCGCTGTATCATACAGCACCATCCAAGGTCGAGCCGCACTGTGCAGATAGTGTGCGTCTTGAAATAGCAGGTGTGCATTCCCTCCCTTACCATACGTCCTTACTTCCTCTCCACTCCTCACAGTGGGGGAGTGTCCCCGTTCAAGGAACGTGTAGAGATCCAATCATAGGTGACGAATGTATTTCGTGGGCAACGTGGCGTAAACACCAAACGTATTGTTCGTGAAATATTATTTTCTATTAATCAAATTGCTTGTCATATGAAGGGAGGGGATAGGAACGAGCGGCAAAACGTTTCCTTTCAAAATGATGGTCACGTTAATTCTGGACTGTTACACGTACAAAATTTATAGTCATTCATGTACATGTCCCTTCTTATGCAAAAGGGAAAAGGCAACATATTTCCGCTGTGCCAAATATCATACAATAACAGCTATGCTGAAAGATAAAATACCTAACATTCAACAATGACAAACGTACAACTAATTTCACACACCAATTAAAAACTTGTACCGTACATGTTAGCTGATACACACAGTGTTAATTGCTGTTCTTATTTACAATACGTCTTGTTTGTGTGCGTTAACAATCTTGTTACAATTAGGCACAAATGAACGTGTTACAGACATGCGTAAACAACATCTCAAATTCTCATCTGAAATGTCTGCTCGGAGAATGGAAATTGCAACACCATGAAGGCATTGGTCGTTTGTGTTGATTTTCAAGATATGGAACGATGCCATGTAGGTATGTAAACGATCAACGATTCAGACCCATTGGATTGTTGCTACAGGTCTCCCCACGTGTTTGGTCGCGGAGGAATCAACTCCAGTATACGGACTCTGGTGTAGCGTAGTTGACTTGCAGTCTGTACAGTGAAGTGTTCCCCGTCAAACATGCCTCGACGACAGAGAAGAGCACGCTATCAACAACTGTCGCCGTTTGAGAGGGTTCGGATAATTGGGCTGTGTGAGGCTAGATTATCGCTAAGGACAGTCGCTGCACGTGTTGGCCGACAGGCATCTACGGTACAACGTGTATGGCAGCAGTGGTCAAATGAAGATACCCAGACTCGTTGACCTGGCACAGGCCCAGCGTGACAGACAACTGTGAGAGAGGATCGCCGCATCATTTGGATGGCCCGGATGGAACCCCATGCAAGAGCAGCGCAAATTGGAGCAGCTGTGGCACTCCACGTTACACAACAAACAGTTGGTAATCGCCTGCGTCCAGCTGGCTTACGATCCCGTGTCCTTGCAGAAGGTGTTCCATTGCCCACACAACAGCGACGTGTAAGGCTGGCCTGGTGTCGAGAACGATCGACGTGGGTCGACGAATGGCATAGGGTCGTCTTTAGTGATGAATCGCGCTTCTGTCTTGCCCGCAGTGATCGCCGGAATCGTGTGCGCCGACGTACCGGGGAGAGGGGCCGCCCAGACCTTATTGTCGAGAGGCACACAGGGCCAACACCAAGCATTATGGTCTGGGGAGCTATTGGCTTTAATGTGAAATCACAATTAGTGCTTGTTGAGGGCACTATGACTGCTCGACAGTATGTTGACAGCGTACTCAATCCAGTTGTCGTCCCTATGATGGCGAACATTGCTAATGGGATATTTCAGCAGGACAATGCCCGGGTTCACACTGCACGCATCTCCAGAGAAGCTCTCCACGACATCACAACCATAGAATGGCCCGCCAGATCCCCGGACCTCAGTCCCATTGAGCATGTGTGTGGACATGATAGGTCAACAACTGGCCAACCGTCCTCACCCACCCACAACTCTGGAACAACTGACCCGTGCAGTGCAGCAAGCATGGGCCACAATTCCTCAGGAAGCGATCCAGGGCCTTATTGACTCCATGCCTCGCGGAATTCATCAATGTATTGCAGCTCGTGGTGGGCACATCTTGTAGGCTATTGATTGTTGTCCAAACTTGCGGTCAGAGGGACCTGAAAGTGTAATCATCGAATCACAACTGAACACTCGTCCTGCATGTTCAATTGCAGCAATGTAGTACCACTTCTTCTGGGTGTTGCAATTTCCATTTTCTTCAGTGTAGAAAAATATATTCCACATAGCTAGAACCGAACATACTCATAAGTTTGGCGGCCTCGTTATGAAGACGAGGAAATTAATTAAGGGGAAACAGATAAGTCCCTACCATAATGCGCGCACACCGTGACCGCCCACGACTCTGCACTATGCATTCACAGGTGTGCAGCTGTGTGACTTTGCACAGTGCGAGGCACTCTGGACGCTGCTAAGGTGGGACCGGATTCTTAGGTTTTTACCTACTTTTTTTCCTTACTTCTAAATATAATCAAATGTTCTCGAAAGAGAATAAAATGAATATTTTCCGTTGAGCCATTATAATTAACACACAAAGTGATAAAAATGTCCAGCATATGTAGCAAAGCGTCTTGTATAGCCTTATCAGTGTGTACCTGCTACGCGTCTTGGTAGGTGTGCCTTTACCAACTGAAGAGCCCAATGGGCACGTTCGGGCGAAACGCTAGCAATTTGTTGAGTTATGCTGGACACTTTTATCACTTTGTGTGTTAATTACTTCTAAATACAAAAATACTTCAATACTTTTCCGAATCACACTCAAAAGAGCCATTTTCATGAGTTCTGTAGTTTGCCACGGTGGGTGAGTGGTCAACTTGTCGCTCTGCTAACCCCAAGATTGCAGGTTCGCTCCTGGCATGGTAAGTGATTTTTGAAAGGCGACAAAAATTAACGATACGCATGTCATACGATGTTGACATGTTAAAGAACCCATTTGAATTCAATAGGCCGTGTTCATAATGGCAAAATTAATCTTGGGAGTTTCCGCCAAAACAAAGTTCCTCATCTCTCTACTAGAAAGCGCTATAGTGTTCAAGGAGCTTAGATATCTAACCTCCTTGACTTTCATAGTGCTTCAAGGAACAACGAAATTCGACATGCAAGCTACCCTTTGGGTGTCAAATAACAAAGATTGCACCAGGCACCCGACGCCATATATTATTATTATTATTATTATTATTATTATTATTTGGGGAAGGTGGATTCATCAGATTGCATCTACTGTATCAACGAATTAGATAATGCTAATCACAGCTTCTTCTCTTGTGGACGGTGGGTCCAAAATAGGCAGTCTCTTCAAGATCACATTGATGTAGAGATAGGCCTATCCCCGGACAATATTGTTGCAGTGATGCTATAAATGAGGAAAACTGGAAACTGGTAGCAAGTTTTGTTGAAGATATCCTCCGAACAAAGAAGACGGATCTGGATCGCCACTGAAGATGATTCATTACGGAAGAGTGCCCTACAGGGAAATATAAAATGACTCTAGCCTGAAGTAATGTGATAAACGGTTCCAGGCTAGTGTTCAGAAGTAACGGGGGAGTTTTAGTCGGTAGTCTGCTACTCAGGAGCAGGAGCCCAACACTGTGCGTAAATGCATTTCTTCCCCTAAAAAAATATATATATACACACATCAAAAAAAGTTTTGCATCACCTCGGTTCCAAGAGTTCCGGAACCGTTAAATACAAAGGGAATAGAGATCAACACAAACAACATTTCAGCTCGTTTTATTGCTCATGAGACCCACACATTGCATGTTGTACCATCATACAGCTAGACTTTCAGCATTTGTGGTCCAGATTGCAGTACACACCACTACCTCTAATACCCAGTAGCACGTCCTCTTGCATTGATGCATGCCTGTATTCGCCGTGGCATACTATCCACAAGTTCATCAAGACACTGTTGGTCCAAATTGTCCCACTCCTCAACGACAAATCTCTCAGAGTGGTTGGTGGGTCAAGACGTCCATAAACAGCCCTTTTCAACATATCCCAGGCATGTTCGATAGGGTTCATGTCTGGCGAACATGCTGGCCACTGTAGTCGAGCGATGTCGTTATCTTGAAGGAACGCATTCACAAGATGTGCACGATGAGGTCGAGAATTGTCGTCCATGAAGACAAATGCCTCTCCAATATTCTGCCGATATGGTTGCACTATGGGTCGGAGGATGTCATTCAGGTATCGTAAAGCCGTTTCGGAGCCTTCCATGACCACCAGTGGCGTACGTCGGCCCCACATAATGCCACCCCAAAACATCAGGGAACCACCACCTTGCTGCACTCGCTGGATAGTGTGTCTAAGACGTTCAGCCTGACCAGGGTGCCTCCAAACACGTCTCCGACGATTGTCTGGTTGAAGGCATATGCGACACTCATCGGTGAAGAGAACGTGATGCCAATTCCGTGGGGTCCATTCAGCATGTTGTTGGGCCCATCTGTACCGCGCTGCATGGTGTCGGGGTTGCAAAGCTGGACCTCGCCATGGACGTCGGGAGTGAAGTTGCGCATCATGCAGCCTATTGCGCACAGTTTGAGTTGAAACACGACGTCCTGTGGCTGAACGAAACGCATTATTCAACATGGTGGCATTGCTGTCAGGGTTCCTCCGAGCGGCAATCCGTAAGTAGCGGTCATCCACTACAGTAGTAGCCCTTGGGCGGCCTGAGCGAGGCCTGTCATTGACAGTTCCTGTATCTCTGTACCTCCTCCATGTCCGAACAACATCGCTTTGGTTCACTCTGAGACGCCTGGAAACTTCCCTTGTTGAGAGCCCTTCTTGACACAAAGTAACAATGCGGACGCGATCGAACTGCGGTATTGACCTTCTAGGCATGGTAGAACTACAGACAACATGAGCAGCGTACCTTCGTCCTGGTGGAATGACTGGAACTGATCGGCTGTCGTACCCCCTCCGTCTAATAGGCCCTGCTCATGCATGGTTGTTTACATCTTTGAGCAGTTTTAGTGACATCTATGAACAGTCAAAGGGACTGTATCTTGGATACAATATACACAGTCAACGTCTATATGCCGGAGATCTGGGAACCGAGGTGATGCAAAACTTTTTTTGATGTGTGTATTATTATTATTTGTATTATTATTATGAATTCTATACTACCTAAAAATACCTAATTGCAGGTTTGTTCCATTTATTGTAGTATATTTCACTTTTTAGGCCGTATCTTTTTAATTAAACGATAAGACAGTTCTTATTCCTAGCTCTAGTTGACTGAGAGAGAACTCCTACCTGCCAGTAGATGCAAATACTTTCACCACATTTCAGCTTATATCTTACTAGCAGTAGTGCCCGGCTTCGCCCGGTGGATTTATTTGTTTTTCAGAACTGGAGCGCTCAAGGATAAGGATCGGAATAAATGAAAGTAAATTTTAAAGCACCAACGCTTATTACAGCTGATAACCTCAGTATAGTCCACTGCACCAACACGATCGCCCTTGAACAGAGGCATACTATTGTCATGATGATAACTTTTTTAAGGGGCGTAAGAAATCTTTTTGCACTAATTACTCTCCGTGGCTGCAATTTATAAGCAGCTCGCAATTCTGCACCAGAACATTGGTAGGGGCGACGTGATGCGGCCGGCATTACATGGCAACAATAGACTTCGGTATTATTGAAGCCGTTCTGGAGCGCTTGTTCTTCCGACTTACTGAACAAAAATCAATCTTTAAGGACCTGAGAGGTGCAGCCTAATGCTACATAGCCTAAACTATTACCCTTGGATCAGGCTATCATATACACAAAAAAAAATTGAATCCGACTGGTAGTTCCAGAGATTAGCGCGTTTAAACACATAAACACACAAACAAACACACACACCATTCGGCTTTATTATATTAGTATAGATTAAAACTCAGCAATTTTTCTAGGTTTGGTTATTTACCGTCAGGAAAGTGGGAATTAATTTCTTATTATTTCTAAGAACTCTATATTCTAAATAAACCAAGTAAATTAAACGGGCTAGAGTGTGAAAATCACCTCTAGTATCCTTGGTTGTATTGAATGTGAAAAATTCACATATTTAAGGACAGCAAATATTGCCTAAAAGTGTGAAGTTCTCGGTGATAATTTGATGACGTATCATTATGTAAAGGATTTACACTCTCGTTGCAATCAGATTTTCTACAGACAATTACGCATTAATTTTAAGCATTGCGGAATTTATGTCAACTATTGCTACATTTAAAACATGATGATGATGATGATCGTGTGGCTTCCGGAGAGGCCGAGTGCAGGTCTTTCTAGTTGATGCCCGTGGGCGACCTGCGCGTCGTAATGAGGATGAAGTGATGATGAAGACGTCACATACACCCAGTCCCCGAGCCAGGGGAATTAACCCCAGGAGATTAAAATCCCTGACGGCTCGGCCGGGAATCGAACCCGGGGCACTTTTAGCCAAAGCCAAGCGAGCTAACCATTTAGCCTCGGAGCCGGACATTTAAAACATAAAATAGTACATTATGCAACAAGCCTATAATGGCAATAATTAAGACACCAGTATGTTAATAAAACGAGCGAAGCGAGTTTTATAATTTCCATAAGAGTGTCTTAATTATCATTATAGGCGAGTTGCATACGACTGTTTATGTTCGACGATAATTATATATTTTAACTATTTTATGTTCGAACATAAATATTCATAAATACGTGTCGAGATTTCCCCAGTTTTATGTACTGAATAGAGCGTATGGGACGCAGAGAATACCTTGTAATCGACCATGGCCTTCTCGAATATCCCACTATGACACAACAGTAGTCACGCAGTGAAATTTAAAATAGATTGCCATGGAAGTCAGCGCAGGTGGATGCTATCCTTACCTAATTGGTCACACAACTGTTTCTTGAGCTCTGATTTGTGGGAAAACTGTATCATATACACTAAATTGTACTATAAAGAGCCTCATCATAGTACAGTTTTCTGACATATAATATTTACATTTCGCCATGGTCGAACAAACACATATTTAAAAACCTATTCGGATATTACAAAAAGAAAATCTATTTTATGTTTTTGAAAACTAAAAATGACAATTTTAAAAACCTAAAATTCTGGTCCCTAGTAATCACTCATTCTGAGAATATGCCCATAAAATTTCCAACGACTTTTCCTGAATGTGCCCGAGATTAGTATTATAATTATTATTATTACTTTAATATTACGGTGTTATTTGATATCCTTACAGTCTTTATGTCACGGGCAATCAAACGCTAGTTGGAAGCATTCTGAACTGCTGTTCAAACCCTGCCGATGTCATCGGATTATAAAGAGCGTTAAAATCCTTCAGTATGCCTTCCTTCGTAGGGGAAGAAACGCTGGCGGTCCCATGTCATAGATTTATGGCATGTAAAAGATCCTTCCAGTAATTGAACTTGTGTGAAGCTAAATTTCTGGGTTAAATTTCGTTGAAACGCTCTATCAAAGTTCCAACGTTCACCACTAGGCGTCAGTGACATCTGGTAGTGAAAGTTGGAACTACTTGAAATTGAAAGGAACTTGCAGCTCACCTTATGGGTGTCCGCTTGATGTACTGTAGATACAGCCTCTGGCGAGCCGAACATGTCCTCGGATACTCCCGGCACTAAAGGCCATACGCTAAATAATAAATAATAAATAATAGGACAACCTATGAGAACAAAAATTCGGCAAAATCTTTCAAGTGAACGAATTCAAATATCTGGGAGAAATTATTCAGCCCTCTGGTTTAAACCGTGAAGCAAATAAAGAGAGAATTTCCAAATTACAGAAAGCTTACAGAATCACTTGGAATAGGTATAACAAAAAATCAATATCTCGGAAAGCAAAACTTAGACATTATAATACAGTAATCAAACCGGAGACGTTATATGCATCAGAAACCTTAATCATTGGTGGCAAATCTTTAACCAAAGAGATTGAAAAACAAGAAAGGAAAATTTTACGAAAAATTTTTGGCCCAGTTTTTATAGAGGGAATCTGGAGGAAAAAGTCATCCCAGGAAATATATCGCCAATGTGACAAAATGTCTCATACTTTTCGGAAAAGACGATTGAAATTTTACGGGCACATTATCAGAATGAACAATGGCAGATTGACTAAAAGAATTCTCAACATGGCCCTCTCACTAAAAACCAAGAACAGCTGGCTACGTGAAATTGAAACAGATCTCCAGGAAATCAACATTTCAGACAATATTATACAGGACAGATGCAAATTCAGAATCCTAATCGACAATCACCAATTTGAAGACAAACCCAACACCAAATAATAATAATAGTATAATTGCGCACGAAAGTGCATTCACAAAATACATAAATACATAAATATCATAAACCCTGTAATTTAGTTCACATTTCACTATACTCAGTGAGAGAAATTTGTCTTTGCTTGCATAAGGTGATATGGTATCTTTCACACACTGTATGGCACAGGCTGCACACGCAAGTATCGTCTGGCTCATGAAAGTGAGTCTTTACGCAGATCAAGTGGTGGTAACCGTGCACCGCCAACCGGGTCAGCACGTGTCGTAGTTTTTGGTTGGGTACCATCCACGTTCGGTCTAGCATGGCATCTGTAGAGAAGAACTCCGGCCATATTTCTCGTCGTTTCTTCTCTCTCTCTCCTCCATTAAATTCCTGGTCGCATCGGTTGATTGAAGTTCGTAGTGTAGACGTAAGTCCTCTATAAGGAAAGTCTCTCTTGCCAGCTCATAGACGAGCCTTGAGAGCGTGAACCTTGATAACACTAAGGCTGCTTTCAAGTAGCGGGCTTTCACCTTTTCTATTGCTGATAGGTCTTTTATCGTCAGTTTAAGCCAAATGAGGTCCAGACCATAGGTTAAGATTGGTATAATCTTTGCTTTGAAGAGAGCCATTGCTGTATGTATGGATAAACTTCGTATGTCTTTGATTCCATAAAAAGCTTTTATTGCTGCCGTCACTCTTTCCTTTATATGTAGCCGAAACGATGTCGTCGTAGTCTGAAGTGTGATGCCTAAGTACCGGAATGCATTTACTCTTTCCAATGGAGTGTCCTTGTAGTAAAGTATGTCTTCCTCTGCGGGTTTTCCCCCTTTTCGGAAGGTCATTTGTTGGTTTTTTTTCTCGTTTACTGTGAAGCTGTTTTCATTTGTCCATAGTGCTAACGCGTTGAGGGAAAGCTGGATGTCCTGAATGTTGGTCGATGCGAGAACCATATCGTCGGCATACATATAAAGTGAAGTAGACTTCGTTGCCTGTTTTATTATCTTAATGATGTCGATTGTAGCTACGTTGAATAAAAGTGGGCTGAGGGGGTCCCCTTGTAGTACGCCATTGGTCTGGATTAGGTCGTATGTTGTAGATACGGAGTCATCAATCGAGAACTTGTTGTAAGTTAAGATGTCCTTTATTATATTGGTCAGCGGGTGTTCTTCTCCGGTGAGCTGTTCTAATTTTGACACTAGGAGTTTTCTGTCGATCATGTCAAAGGCTTTGGAGTAATCAACGAAAACACAATGGAGCTTTCCTCTTGGTAACCGTAAGGTATCGTCTATGTCATCCAGGAGGTTCTTTACAGCATGTAGTGTGCTTCTTCCTCTCCGGAATCCGAATTGCTCCTCTGGGATCAGATGGTCGATCTCTATGGTTAGGCGTTCAGTGATAAGTCTTGTCAGTACTTTAAACATGTTGTTTTCGAGTGCAATGCCCCTATACGAGTTGGGATCAGAGAAGTCTCCTTTTTCCTTGTACAATACTTTAATAGTCGATCTTCTCCAGCTCTCTGGTATTGTTTCCAGTTCTATACATTTATTTAATAAGTCCGTCCATGTATCCAGTAAGATATCTGATGTCTGTTTTATATGTTCGTTGAATACTCCGTCTGGACCAGCGGCTTTCCCATTCTTGAGTGCTGAAATAGTTGACTCTACCTCTTCTTTAGTGAAGTAATGCCGACCTGTAATCTTTGTGCTTCCACTTGTGTTGGGGTAAGCTTGTTGATCATCGTTCTTGTTAAGTATACCGTTGAAGTGGCTTGCCCAGGTATCCATGGGTATTTTCCCTGCTGTGTTGAATTTTCTTGGCCTCAGTGCTTTGAAAGGGTCTTTCAATGCTTCCATAGCCATTTTTTCTCCTTCCGCTTCTGTGTATGCATTTCGCTTTGTCTTTAAAATGTTCTTATATGTTTTTCTATGCAAGGAGTACGCTGCAAGGTCGTTCTTTGTATTTGAACCTCTTGCCACTCTTAGAGCTTGTAGAGTTCTTTGTCTTGCATGGTAGCACTCTGCATCAAACCATGGCTTCGCGAAGCGATGTATCTGGGGGACGCTACCTGTTAGGATGAACTCCTTCATTTTCTCCGCCGCTTCTTGTAAATGATTGCTGTAGATGTGGTTTTCGATCTCCTGTAGATAGTTCGTGTTTTCGGCAAGGGTGTCCATATTCAGTACTCTTTTAACTTTCTTAGAGTTTTCTTTTATTGGGGTTTGTACTTCCTGGGGTATTTTTAACTCTGTTACTAGTGGACAGTGTTTCCTGAGAGGTGTTACTGTATGGAAATAGCCTATATCGAGTCCTTTGATTTGGATTTGTGGACCCCTGTAGAAGATGAGATCGATTGTGCTGCTGCCATTGTAAGCAAAGTAGGTTTCCTCTTTGGGATCGTTTATGAGGATAAAACCTTCTTCCCTCATCAAATTGAGTAGTTCTTCGCCTTTCTGTGTCTTAATGTCAATCCTGCAGTTGAAATCTACCGCTAGAATTATAGTGTTTCGTGGATTGATATGACGTAGAGTGTTCATAACTGCGTCTATGATTTCTACGGTGTGAGTCTGTGGGGGAAAGTACATCCCTGCCATGGTTATGGTGACCATGCTTACTATGATCAGGTTGTCTTCCCTGTAAGTGCTTTTTATTTTCCCTACGTGTGGCTTTAAAAAGCACGAGATGCCTCCCGCTGGTCTTCCTGCTTGTTTTTTCGTCGCCATTGCGTGTTCCGAATAAAAGCCTGTTATATCGATGTTTTCTGTTAGAAAAGTTTCGGTGAGAATGAGTATGTCGTATTTTTCCATTGTTGAGTCAGGTAATAACGTCAGCAGAGATCGAAGTCCCTCGACGTTCCAAAGCAGTATCTTAACCTTCAAGTCGTCCACCCTCTCTGGAGCCTCGAAAAAAAACGATGCCTTTTGACAAATACGTCTTTCGGACATATCGCGGCATCGTAGGCTTTGTTTATGTCTGTGAAAGGTATCCCGGCTTTGAAAGCTTTATGGTGACCCCTAGTCTCTACTCCCTCGCATTCACCAGGGCCACCATAACTTGGACAGAAGACCGAAGAAAGGCGCTCAGCGAGAGGATGAAGAGATTTTGGAAGGAAAAGAAGGTCAACACATCAGCTAAACAGGTTCAACCGTGCTCCTGAGTCGGGCATAACGATGCAAGAATAAATAATAAATAATAAATAATAAATAATAAATAATAAATAATAAATAATAAATAATAAATAATAAATAATAAATAATAAATAATAAATAATAAATAATAAATAATAAATAATAAATAATAAATAATAAACAATAAACAATAAATAATAAATAATAAATAATAAATAATAAATAATAAATAATAAACAATAAACAATAAATAATAAATAATAAATAATAAATAATAAACAATAAACAATAAACAATAAACAATAAATAATAAATAATAAATAATAAATAATAAATAATAAATAATAAATAATAAATAATCTCTACTTAGTATAAAACCATGTCCCCGATTTGTGTATGTTACGGGTAAACTCGAGAACCACTGGATGGATTTTGATGCGGTTTCCACCATTCTGTAAAGGATATCTCGAGGATAATTTCTGTAGAAAATAATTTATTTATGATCAAAGGAAGCCGAGCAGTAACGATTTCAGTGGAAAAGTCGAAAAAAAGAACTGGCGTCCGAGCGCTCTGTAAGCTTACGCTGGGCAAATCGTTAAATATCTCTTAATACTATGAGTGTAAGAATTGTTCAGCATGAAAAGTTCTACAAAAAAGTCCGCGAGAGCATATGTCTATCTTCAATATATCGCCCACTATAAGTGTTTATACGTTTTAATTTCTTTCAAACATGTCCATTCAACTACTGAGGCGACAGAGTACGAGCACGCCCAGCTAAGGGCGAGTCTATCATCTCTGTTACAGCCTAGCTAGCGGGCGAACCTATTGCCCCAGATAGAAGCCAGCAGCAAACCGTCCAGTCGTGTTGAGTTAATACTCCTGAGAAGGGTGATTGTGTTTGGAGTTTTCCTGGAAGTGTAACTCCGGTTTTCTTCATTTCGCCTGTGAAACACAGTCAAGTTAAGATTGGACGGAAGGGGGATTTGTGTTTAGTAGGATATAAAGAGCGGTTCTGGGGCAGGGGCTAATGGGCAAGGTGGCCGCCACGCGCAATCACTCTATGTTATTCTTATGGAGGGGTCAGTCTGAGCTGGGGCAGGGGCTAATGGGCTACATGGCCGCCATGTCCTGAGACCGTGCATGATGTCACACGGGGAGTTCGACCGTGTAGTTACTAAATAGAATATTTATTATTTTTATTATTATTATTAATAATTTTATTAGGTAATTATTGATTGATAGCTTGCCACGGTGAGTGAGTGGTTATCGTGTTGGACTACCAACCCCAAGCTTGCAGGTTCAGTCTTGGTCGTGGTAAGTGATTTATGAAAGGCGGAAAAAATTAAGACACGCATGTCATACCATGTTGGCATGTAAAAGAACGCAGGGAGAGGTCGGCTATGTAGTTGCTTAATGGAATATTTATTATTATTATTATTATTATTATTAGGTAATTATTGATTGATCATGTACAATCAAGACCAGCCTTATATTGCCCCATTTTATGGTGTAGTGGGTAGCATTTTTAGCTGTTACTGTGGAGGCTCGGGTTCGAGTCCTGGCTCTGTCAAGAAATTTAATTCTAGGCTGAGGGTTGGAATGGGGTATACTCAACCTAGTGAGGCAAAACTGACAGGAGCTGGCTTTTTGATTCATACCGCAGCCATTCTGCCTAACCCACCTTACCTAACCTAACCTAACCTAACCTAACTTCATAGTCAGAATGTACAATACATTGTTTTTTATACCCTCATAAATTAGGTATAGAGAATGACCACCACGATTTAGATCCTCGAGCACACTTTCTGACATATCATTAAAACGTGTAGAAAGGAATGTCTGAAAATTTTCACTAACACATAATACACGTTCACCATACATTGTGTCACCTTTTTGAATGTTAATGATACGGAAAAGAGTATGCATTGGTAATTCAGTGAGCTTTTTTCTCTCTAATCAACAGTTCTACCCCCATAGCATTGTGAATATTTATTGTAGTAGCCTATAAAGAAACAAAAAATAATCATATCTATTACAGTTTAGCTATAAGTGACAAGTACCACCATAACATTTTATTCTAATAAGGAGATTTCCATAATGATAAGAAAAAAGAGCTTACCATAATGATGGATTGTGTAAGTAAACGCCTTTTGCTGCTTGATGCCACTACTAAACTGATACTCATACAACAGACAAGTGAGTTCATGTTTCGCTGACGTAATCGTATGTTCCCACCCACTTCCTGTGTGTTGCACGCGCCGTAGTGGCTAAATTTGAAACTAGATGAGGTGATTTGCTGACGTAATTGTATGTTCCCCCGCACGCACACGCAGGCCCCTGTGGACGGGTCCTTGTGGACGAGTCCCTGTGGACGAGTCCCTGTGGACGGGTCCCTGTGGACAGGTCATTGTTGACGGCACATTGTTGACGGGTCCTTGTTGACGAGCCCCTGTGAAAGGGTCCTTGTTGACGGGTCCTTTTTGACTAATTCCTTTAGACCGGTTCCTTTTGACTGGCTCATGACCCCTAATGCTATAATGAAATTAAACGTTGTTCCACATGAAACGCAAGCGAAGAGCCGATCGCTACTATGAATTAACATGATTGTTTTTTTGTTTGTTTTTACGCATGTGCACTTGGGGTTTTTGTAAGAGGGCGGGCTTTTTGAATACAGATTTATAGATGAGTTATTTTTTTAAAATTACCAAAAGATCCAAAACTAATAGGTAATTAGCTTTTTAACATCTCATGAACCAATAAGGCTATGGGACTTGTATGAGAGGTCGTTGGAATTGAGGTGACATTTTGTTTTTGAATGTATTATTTTTTTTTGTTAAAAGGGCCTAACTACACTTTTGTTAATATCTCGCTAACTAATAATCAGAGAGGGTCAAGTGAAGAGTCATGGGACTCAGGATGGTCAAATCTTTTCCATGGCCAACGAATTTACCCAAAAGATTCAAAACAGCAAGGTCATTGACCTAAGATTTTATAAACTAATAATTGAATATCAACATGTGAGGTGTCATAGGACTTAGAATGGTCAATCCTTTCCCATGGCCAATGCATTTACCAAAAATACCCAATACATCAAGGCCATTGACCTGAGATTTTATAAATTAATAATCGGGTACGAACATGTGAGATGTTTACCATGCGTGATGAAACATAGCTAGGTAGAGAAAGAATTAATGTAGGCTACATGTATGGTGACTGACAAGTCTTTTACCATTGAAACTTGTTTTCAGATCAAACTGCAGTATAGAGAATCAAACTGAAGATAAGAGAGAGTATAGGTCGCAGGTATGGGTTAATAAATGAGAAACGGTGTACGCAAACTCTGATTTATCAAGAATTAAGAGTAGACTATCTTTATTTGATTGGTTAAAGAGGATAGTTAAAACACAAAAATTCTCAGTGGTTACCGAGACAAAATGGTCGCTACACACAACAAGCTTTAAATACTTGAGGCTAATAATCTATACACACACACACTCGCTTGTTCTAAACTAAACTGTGTTGCTGTCAGTGCTCAGACAGTAGGCTGATGACGAAATTCATTGCTAATAGAAATATAATCATTTCCGGTTGGCTAATGTTACCAGCTATCCAGTTTTTTTTTGTGTTGCAGTGGTAAGCACTTTTAGCTCTTGTATTGGTAGTCTTAACTCGATTTCCAGGTCTGAGGCCTAGAAAGAGTCGAACTAAGAAACAAGGGCATGGTGGTGCAGTGGTTAAGCTGTTAGCCTTTTCACCAGAGGGTTCGATTTCAGGTTAATATGCATGTCATAAACATATTAAACAAAACAAAACAGAGATAACGTTTAAAACTGATTACATTTGTGTCTTTTCAAATTATTACTTGGATTACAAATACAAAGGTGAACTGGGTTTGATATACAGTTAATGCTGTCTATCACACACTAGACTGTAAGAAAGCCAAAAGAGCAAAAGGCTTAGGTAGAGCAGTGGTAAAATTGCTATATGTAGAGAACTACCTGGCAAAGCTATATCGCATAAACAGTGCAGGATACAATCCTGCAATCAAATTTGTATCTTGTGGAACAGAGAAATGCACTTACGTGATAAAATGCAAGTTCATGTGTAATATGACCTAACACACAAGTGTTGAAGAGCTAACAAGTCACATTCTGTTTAGTTCGTACGTAACGTTAGGTTAGGGCTAATGCACACACCCTAGTACACGAGGCACATGCCATTTGAGAGCAGGTCAAGGGATCTAACTTGGTGGATGGATGTGTTCTAACGAGTCATTTGTAGTTGAAAGAGAATAATACTTGTTCTTAAGATGTTAAAACTGAGGAGATGGTATGTACAGTAAGACGTCTTGTTATTTCCTGTGTAATATTACAGACATGGCAGAGAGCACACAGTTCTGTTGCTATGACTAACGCTGCAGTAATTTGAAACCCCACGTGTTCATCAAGACAATGGGTGATGATTATACAAAGTTAGCAGTCATTGGATATTACACAGGTGTTCCTTCCGGTGTCATGTTGCTGACATGGCAGAGAGCGCACAGTTCTATTGCTATGACTAACGCTGCAGTAATTTGAAACCCAAGGTGTTGATCAAGACAATGGGTGATGATCATGCAAAGTTAGTAGTAATTGGATACCACACATCAACATTGACTAAATCATAAACGTGTTGTCATAACCCGCAGAAACCTCATTTAAAGATTTTAGATTTTACATTTTAAATTTAAGGTTTTTAAATTTTAGATTTTACTTTTTTACATTTACCTAAAAGAGTAAACTACAAGGTCACATACCTAACCTCATTAAACCTAACTTTACCAAACCTAACTTAAGCTAATCCAAAGGCTAATGCACATACACAAAGCATATAAGGTACATGCAACTATCCTTATGCTAGTCTTACAGGTTACTGTACAACATGATCACTACCCAAACTGACTTTTTTTTCATTTTGTTGTTTACACATATGTCAATTTTCCAATTTCCCATTTTCAGTTTTTTTAATGTCAGTTTTAAGTTTTTCAATTTCATAATATGGAAACATGGATTTTTGCATTTTGTTGTTTACACATTTATTAATTTCACAATTTCCCATTTACAGTTCTTAAAATGTCAGTTTAAAGTTTTTCAATTTTATGATATAGAAACATGGATTTACCAATTTGTTGTTTTCACATTTGTCAATTTACCAAATTCCCATTAACAGTTTTTAAAATTTCAGTTTAATGTTTTTTTTTTCTATTTGTCAATATGGATACATGGATTTTTCCAATTTGTGTTTTACATGTTCATTTTGCATTAGGAGTGGAGAGAGGTGGGTAGTAATTAAAAATGTGCAAGCAGTGTCCATTGTTGACAGGTCATTGTTGACGGGTCCTTCTCATACAACAGACAAGTGAGTTCATGTTTCACATGCATTACCTAAAATGTAATAGCATGCAAGTGTTTAACCTTTTACAATTTAGCTTATGTATTAGTTTATGTGAGCCTCCGTGGCTTAGGCGGCAGCACGCCGGCCTCTCACCGCTGAGTCCGTGGTTCAAATCCCGTTCACTCCATGTGAGATCTGTGCTGGACAGAACGGAGGCAGACAGGTTTTTCTCTGGGTACTCCGGTTTTCCCTGTCAAAATTTCATTCCAGCAGCACTCTCCACTATTATTTCATTTCATCTGTCATTCATTTAATCATTACCCCAGAGGAGTGCGTCAGGCCTCGGCAGCCGGCATAGTTCATATCCTCGCCGCGAGATAGGGGCTTCATTCATTCCATTCCTGACCTGGTCGGAGACTGGAAGCAGGCTGTGGATTTTCATTTTCATTAGTTTATGTGATCAAAAAGTTTCAAAATGACGGCCGTAGCTTTACTTAACCCAACTTAACCTAACCTAACCTAACTTAACCTAAACCTACGAAGTGTATAGATTATTAGCCTCAAGTATTTAAAGCTTGTTGTGTGTAGCGACCATTTTGTCTCGGTAACCACTGAGAATTTTTGTGTTTTAGCTATCCTCTTTAACCAATCAAATAAAGATAGTCTACTCTTAATTCTTGATAAATCAGAGTTTGCGTACACCGTTTCTCATTTATTAACCCATACCTGCGACCTACACACTCTCTATACTGCAGTTTGATCTGAAAACAAGTTTCAATGGTAAAAGACTTGTCAGTCACCATACATGTAGCCTACATTAATTCTTTCTCTACCTAGCTATGTTTCATCACGCATGGTAAACATCTCACGTGTTCGTACCCGATTATTAGTTTATAAAATCTCAGGTCAATGACCTTGATGTATTGGGTATTTTTGGTAAATGCATTGGCCATGGGAAAGGGTTGACCATTCTAAGTCCTATGACACCTCACATGTTGATATTCAATTATTAGTTTATAAAATCTTAGGTCAATGACCTTGCTGTTTTGAATCTTTTGGGTAAATTCGTTGGTCATGGAAAAGAGTTGACCATCCTGAGTCCCATGACACTTCACTTGACCCTCTCTGATTATTATTTAGTGAGATATTTAAAAAAGTGTAGTTAGGCCCTTTTAACAAAAAAAAATACATTCAAAAACAAAATGTCACCTCAAGTCCAACGACCTCTCATACAAATCCCATAGCCTTATTGGTTCATGAGATGTTAAAAAGCTAATTACCTATTAGTTTTGGATCTTTTGGTAATTTAAAAAAATAACTCATCTATAAATCTGTATTCAAAAAGCCCGCCCTCTTACAAAAAACCCAAATGCACATGCGTAAAAACAAAACAAAAACAATCATGTTAATTCATAGTAGCGATCGGCTCTTCGCTTGCGTTTCATGTGGAACAACGTTTAATTTCATTATAGCATTAGGGGTCATGAGCCAGTCAAAAGGAACCGGTCTAAAGGAATTAGTCAAAAAGGACCCGTCAACAAGGACCCTTTCACAGGGGCTCGTCAACAAGGACCCGTCAACAATGTGCCGTCAACAATGACCTGTCCACAGGGACCCGTCCACAGGGACCTATCCACAAGGACCCGTCCACAGGGGCCTGCGTGTGCGTGCGGGGGAACATACAATTACGTCAGCAAATCATCTCATCTAGTTTCAAATTTAGCCACTACGGCGCGTGCAACACACAGGAAGTGGGTGGGAACATACGATTACGTCAGCGAAACATGAACTCACTTGTCTGTTGTATGAGTATCAGTTTAGTAGTGGCATCAAGCAGCAAAAGGCGTTTACTTACACAATCCATCATTATGGTAAGCTCTTTTTTCTTATCATTATGGAAATCTCCTTTTCACTTATAGCTAAACTGTAATAGATATGATTTTTTTGTTTCTTTATAAGCTACTACAATAAATATTCACAATGCTATGGGGGTAGAACTGTTGATTAGAGAGAAAAAAGCTCACTGAATTACCAATGCATACTCTTTTCCGTATCATTAACATTCAAAAAGGTGACACAATGTATGGTGAACGTGTATTATGTGTTAGTGAAAATTTTCAGACATTCCTTTCTACACGTTTTAATGATATGTCAGAAAGTGTGCTCGAGGATCTAAATCGTGGTGGTCATTCTCTATATCTAATTTATGAGGGTATATAAAACAATGTATTGTACATTCTGACTTTGAAGTTAGGTTAGGTAACGTTAGGTTAGGTAAGGTGGGTTAGGCAGAAAGGCTGCGGTATGAATCAAAAAGCCAGCTCCTGTCAGTTTTGCCTCACTAGGTTGAGTGTACCCCATTCCAACCCTCAGCCTAGAATTAAATTTCTTGACAGAGCCAGGACTCGAACCCGAGCCTCCACAGTAACAGCTAAAAATGCTACCCACTACACCATAAAATGGGGCAATATAAGGCTGGTCTTGATTGTACATGATCAATCAATAATTACCTAATAATAATAATAATAATAATAATAATAATAATAATAAATATTCCATTTAGCAACTACATAACCGACCTCTCCCTGCGTTCTTATACATGCCAACATGGTATGACATGCGTGTCTTAATTTTTGCCGCCTTTCATAAATCACTTACCACGACCATGACTGAACCTGCAAGCTTGGGGTTAGTAGTCCGACACGATAACCACTCACTCACCGTGGCAAGATATCAATCAATAATTACATAATAAAATTATTATTAATAATAATAATAAAAATAATAAATATTCCTTTTAGTAACTACTCGGTCGAACTCCCCGTGTGACGTCATGCACGGTCTCAGGACATGGCGGCCATGTAGTCCATTAGCCCCTGCCCCAGCTCTGACTGACCCCTCCATATGAATAACAGAGTGATTGCGCGTGGCGGCCATCTTGCCCATTAGCCCCTGCCCCAGGACCGCTCTTTATATCCTACTGTGTTTCATGCACGACGCCATTCTTAAATTACGTCTGACAAGAATTTGTTGCACATGCACTTCCATGATAATATAACTAATAGTCCAGTCAGTGATTTTAACCCATCATGCCGAGACGTAAAACGGATATTGGTCGTTGTTCATTGACACCGGAGAAAAAAAAAGCGCTAATCACGTAATGCATTCTCCCGGGCGAAGCCGGGTCGGGTTGCTAGTAAATAATAAATATTATATTTATTTTAATATTACGGTGTTATTTGCTATCCATACAGTCTTTATGTCACGGGCAATCAAACGCTTAGGTAATTATAACTACTGTAAAACGGACCTGGCCAATATAGGATTGTGAAAGGGGGGGGGGGGGGATTCAGGGCGTGTAGAAGTGCCCTACCATCTCTAAATCTTCCTCCTCGGTTCCTCTACCAGTCATTATAATTTCCTTAATCATTGGCATGTTCACTGAAGTGCCTAGAGTCACTAACTGTCCCCCAAGTCTGACGTGAGACACAGAATTAATTAACTTGGGATAGAGCAACAAGACACAGCGCAATGTACTGGCGAGGCCGACATCACATCACATCAGCTCGCTACAGCGCCTTCTTCTACGTCTGTATTACCACCATGTCACAACCGGACGTCATAACCTCACCCGAACGACAGATGAAAAACGTTCGGCGTGCTCTTATCTTTATGGGGCCGCCTTGCTTGGTGAAACGAGCGAGAGTCTGTGTGTTTCTCTGCTGTCAACTCGCTTATGCAAGAAGTCCCTAAAGTAGCCTGCAATTCCAAGGTGAGTGAGAGCAAAGACAAGGGCAGGGTTTACATGCACTGATCGTTGTCTGTATTTACGAATGGAATACAAATCATAACAAGATGTTCAGTAAAGAACATATAGCCTTCTTTCTCCTAAATGCATGGGTATTGTTATAACTCTTTGTCCTTTTCAAGGAGTATAATTGAATGTTGAAATACAACGTGCTATAGGGATATTAAATATGAATATGAGGTGCCCTTTGCTAGTGCAACCTCGGTAAAAAAAAATCATTCAATTCGGTTTCACCGTGTTTTAATTGATATGGGGAATGGATTTGCACACATACATGGCCGCTATTTGCAAACTATTGGGCTGTTGACCTTGTAGTCAGTCATAATATGCTTTCCACAAAAAGGCATGTTGTTGCAAAATCTGGTAGAGATCAAATTATTAGGATGGTCGTAATTTCCTTTAAGCTTTTAACATTTGGGTGTCCGTCACTCCATTTCCGTCAAGATGGCGGCGATATAAAACATGATACTCAGGTGCCCTTTGCTAGTGCTACCTCTTCACCAAATTTCGTTCCATTCGGTTTCACCATGTTCGAGTTGATAAGGGGAATCGATTTTCACACAAAGATTGCCGCCATCGGCAAACTATTAGGTTAATGTCCTATTAGATTGGACTAAGGATGCTCCCTCCATAAAGGTATGTTGTTGCAAAATTTGGTAGAGATCGGATGATTATGATAGTCGTAATTTGATTTAAGCTTTGAACATTTGTGTGGCCGCCATTACGTTTCTGTCAAGATGGCGGCGATATAAAACATGACACTGAGGTGTGCTTTGCTAGTGCTACCTCTGTACCAAATTTCGTTCCATTCGGTTTCACCGTGTTTGAATTAATAGGGGGAATCGATTTTGACACAAAGATGGCCGCCATCCGCAAACTATTAGGCTAATGACCTATTAATTTGGTCAAAAGATGCTTCCTCCATAAAGGTATGTTGTTGCAAACTTTGGTAGAGATCGGATGATTAGGTTAGTCGTAATTTGATTTAAGCTTTGAACATTTGTGTGCCGCCATTACGTTTCCATCAAGATGGCGGCAATATAAAACATGACACAGAGGTGCCCTTTGCTAGTACTACCTCTGTACCAAATTTCGTTCCATTCGGTTTCACCGTGTTCGAATTAATAGGGGGAATCGATTTTCACACAAAGATGGCCGCCATCCGCAAACTATTAGGCTGATGACCTATTAGTTAGGTCAACGGATGCTCCCCCCATAAAGGTATGTTGTGGCAAAATTTGGTAGGGATCGAATAATTAGGTTAGTTGTAATTTGATTTAAGCTTTGAACATTTGTGTAGCCGCAATTACGTTTCCGTCAAGATGGCGTCGATATAAAACATGACACTGAGGTGTCCTTTGCTAGTGCTACCTTTGTACCAAATTTCGTACAATTCGCGTTCACCGTGTTCGAATTGATAGGGAGGGACAGACATTCAGAGTACACACACTCACACACACACACACACACACACACAGACTCACACACACACATACATACACACACACACACACACACACAGACACACTTTTTTTCGCCCCGTGTTGATCTCATAAGTCTACTTTCATTTTTTGCAAAAATCGAAAGTAGGCTTAAAATACCAAGAAAAACAAGTAGTTCCGTGAAGAACTATACAGCCTATTTTCATATATCCTACTATTGTTAATTGCCTCTAGCAACATACACAATTTCAGTTTGATTGCTGTAATAGATTCGTAGATATTGAGAACCGACTAAATATTTCGGATGGTCGCCATGTTGGATTTTATATATGTAGGTCCTAGAGTTATGTACTGTTACATGCAGATTATTGTGAACGTGTAGTATTCAAACTTGAATCGCATAATTAGGACACAAGAAAAAACAAGGAGATTTAAAAAAATTTCACAGCTGCCATCTTGAGGTTATGGAAACAATTGAAATAAATTAGATGCCAGTGGATTAACATTCGGATAAAGATTTACTGTACCAAGTTTCACTGCACGCGGATGGTTAAATTGCGAGAAACGTCCATGTGAATATTTATAATTTGCGTCACCGCCATGTTGGATTTGTGATCACCAGGTTATTTAAAGTCCTATAGGTGAACTTAAGTTCATAGCCCCTATGAACATTAAAAAATTTAGTTTGATTGCTAAAATAGATTCGTAGATATTCAGTATCGTCTAAATATTTCGGATGGTCGCCATGTTGGATTGTTAAATGTATAGGCCATAGAGTCATGTACCATTAAAGGAAAATTATTGCGTAGGTTCATTATTCAAACTTTCACTTCGATCGCATGACTACATCACAAGAAATAAAAACTTAATTTTAAAATTCGCACTGCCGCCATCTTGAGGTTATGTAAACAATTGAACTAAATTAGATACCAGTGGATTACAATGTGTATAAATATTTCCTGTACCAGGTTTCAGTGCGCTTGGAATATTAAATCGCGAGAAAGGTCTATTTAAAATTTTCAAATTCGCTTGGCCGCCATGTTCGTTTTGTAGTTAACCGGTTTTTGAAAATCTTATAGATGGACTTCCAGTAGTGCCCTTTATCTCCGTACAAAATTTTAGGGAGATACCGCTAATAGTTTCAGAGATGTAGAATGCCGGTGAAATATTTCGCACATCCGCCATCTTGTGATTATGTAAACAATTGAACGAAGTTAGATGTCGGTGCATTACAATGTATATAAACATATACTGTGCCAAGTTTCATTGCGTTTGGTTGGTCAAATCGCGAGAAACGTCTATTTAAAAGTCGCAACTTCGCTTGGCCGCCATGTTGGTTTTGTAGTTACCAGGTTTTCAAAAGTCACATAAGTGAACTTATAGTAGTTCCCTCTATCACCATAGAAAATGTCAGGGTAATATCGGTAATAGTTTCGGAGATATTGGATGCTGGTGAAATATTTCGCACAGCTGCCATGTTGGATTGGTGAGTCGTAACAAAATTTGGAGGGCACGGTCGAGGTCGCCGGGAATAGTGCTATGAACTTTCCGAGTTTCATTGAAATCGCTCCTGCCGTTTAGATTTTATTAGGGGGGGGACACACACACGAATCACACACACACACACACGCGCACACACACACGGACAAAAGGTGATCTCATAAGCCTATTTTTTTTTTCAAAATTGAAAATAGGCTAAAAAATATAGGATAGATCGAATTAGTGGTTTTAAAAAGTATGTGTATGGATTTAATTTTACCTAGTTCTTAGGGGCATCGGTGGCGTAGTCAGTAGCATGCTGAACTGCTATGCCCAAGATCGCTGGCTCAAACCCGACCAAAGTCGTCGGATTTTTTAAGAGCGTTAACATCCTTTAGTATGCCTTCCTTCGGAGGGGAAGTAAAGCCGGCAGGCCCAAGTCATAGATTTATGGCATAAAAAAGTACCTACCAATACATTTGGTTCCAAATTTGTACGTTATATTTCGTTAGAAACGCTCTATCAAGTTCCAATGTTCGTCGCTAGGTGTCAGTGGCATCTGTAAGCCAAAGTTGGAACTATTTGAAAATGAACTTGCTCATTAATCTTCTTCATTCATTTCATCTCATCCACACACGAAGGTACTTGTAGCTCACCCCATGGGTGTCCACATAGAAGCAGCTACAATCTTTGGCAAGTCGATCATGTCCTCGGACACTCCCGGCACTAAGAGTAATACGCTTAATAAATAACGTAGTTCTTAACCTCGATCCGAACAACTGGACGTCATTCTGTACTTTGAAAATCTCACATGAATTACGAATCAGCTAAAAACATAGGCCTACATGGTCAAATTAGTACGATGTAAGCAGCTAGAGAGCACTGCCCCACGCCCGCACTTACAAGGTTGAGAAACTTTGTTGACGACATTTTGCTGGACGCTGTGCTACATTTGCATATAGAATGCATATAAAGTTATATTAAGTAAATAAATAGATAAACAAGTTAATAATTAAGTAAACAAGTAAGTAAATATGTAAGTAATTAGTTAAGTACCGCTACAGTAAATATTGTATCTTGACCGGGAGGGAGATATTGGTCCGGTCGCTTGTTCGCTGTTGCTCGCTTAACACCATCTCATAGATACCCAGCTCAACACCACCATGCACCTAATCACAATAAGGTCTACACTCACACATTGTCTACCTATCCACAGCCACATCCCTCCACCAGATCTTCGGCATAAAAACGCTCTCCTCAGGGAGTTCAACAAAATAATGGATAATCCACAACTTCCAATACGCTGTGACATAGCTGATGTTCGCTTGAATCGTCTAAGATCTCGAAATCCATCAACAAGGACTGCAATAGACTTGGAGAATACCAACTTCAACTTAACTAAAGAATGACATGGAAGACAGGATACTAGCCCTGGATCAACATTACCACGCATTGGATCATCGCTGCCACCTGGATTTGAGTTTCCATGGAAAACATGGTCAACTCTCAACAGGATTCGTACGGGTCATGGCAACTGCGCAGACTTCCATTATAAATGGAAAATTTCTTCTTTACCTAACTGTGATTGTGGTGACCCTAAGCAGACCATCCAGCATATCATCACCAAGTGTCCTAAAAGGAAGTACAGTGGCAGGGTCACTGATTTCGCTCATGGATCATAGCAAGAGTTTAGTGCTTTTCAGTCGGTCAACACGATTGTGCCCAAAAACGCTGGGTTATGCCCTAATCCTGAAATAAATTACATGCGATTAATACTTACACTAGGATGACCAGTTTCGATCGTAAAGCGATCATCATCAGATCCATTACACTTAGGATATAAAATCTACATTTGAAAACACAGGTGAAAATATTTACAATATGTACAATTATTTAGTTGCAGTATTGGTACTGCAACTGTCGGTGTATGCTAAATGCAGTATATATGATGTTAGGTGAAGTGCTAAATGGTGATAGATGTCCGGAGTATGTAATTTGGAGTGATTATATGGTTGTAAAAATCAACACCCAGATAAGTAGCCTGTAATATTACATTTTAACCATAGTTCGCTTGACGATCGAAACTTGTCATCTTAGTGTATGTATTAATCGCATGTAATTTATTTCAGGATTAGGGCATAACCCAGCTCCTTTGGGTACACTCGTGTTGACCGACTGAAAAGCACTAAACTCTTGTTTACTAAGGCAACCCTGAAAAAATGGTTTCACACCCCACAATGTAAATAAGCAAATCAATACGTACATACATAAGTATGCAAGTAAATTACGTAATTAATGAAATACGTGTGTAATAAACGAGATGTGCAGTAAAGAATATATAGCCTACTTTCTCCTAAATGCATGGCTTTACTGTCGGGGAAAAAAGTACAGACACTGGAGTTTAGGCGTCAATAAAAACGTTACCCGTAGTTTTACATAAAAACAAGCTGCACCAAACTTTTCCATTTGCATTGTTGATGATGATAATTGTTGTTTCAAGGGGCCCAACATCTAGGTTATCGGCCCCTAATGGTCTGGGTGATAGCGAAAATGACAATGAAATGGAAACCAGAACGAAAATTAAGTGAGACTTAAAACACTTTTAAAATGGAATTCAGATTGATACGACGCACAAAATAGAGAGTGGTATTACTTAGACTACAAAAGGGAATTTTGAAGGAAAATACTCACGAAAGGAATAGAGTGAAAAATAGGCACAAAATGTAGTTTAGGTTCAAAATACGTACAAAATGCAATGTAGAGTCGAAATACTTACAAAATGCAAATGAGATGGAAAATACGTACAAAATGCAAATGAGATGGAAAATACGTACAAAATGCAACTGAGGTTCAAAATAATTAAAAAATGCAATTGAAATTGAAATTATACAATGCATTTAGATTGAAAAACGCCCATTTTAGATTCTAAATACTAACAAAGTGCAATTGAAATTTAAAATACTTACAAAATGCAATTGAAATTGAAAATGCTTACAAAATGTACGGTAAATTCAAACCACTAATTTGGATTGACAATACTTACAAAATGCAATTAAGATTGAAAATACTTATATAATGTAATTTAGATTAAAATACCCACAAAATGCAATTGAGAATCAAAATACCTACAAAATGCCCACCATACAAAATGCAATTTAGATTGAAAATATGTGCAAAATGCGGTTTAGGTTGAAAACACTTACAAAATGCAATTGAAATTCAAAATACTCACTAAAATGTCCTGCTCCTACATTAAAAGACTTACTAAAAAGCAATTTAGATTTTCAATCCCTATAAAATGCAATTGAGGTCCGAAATATTCGCAAAATGCAATTTAGATCGAAAAGACTCACAAAATGCAACTTAGATTGAAAATACCTACAAAATGTAGCATAGAATCAAAAAATTCGCTTAAGATAATTTGGTTACACGGGGAGCCAATTAACAAAACCAGTGTGAGAATCTTAAAGAAAAAGGAAATACAATGAAGCGAGAAAGAATGCTGATCCCTAGAAGAAGGAGGTACCAGGAATGATGAGAGAAGGGCCAATTAAGGCGGTAAAGTGAAAGACTCCCTAGGCCTCGGATATCCTAATAATAACAGGTATCGGGTTTACCAGATAGTGTCCATGTGTATTGAAAGGTCGTTAGAGAGATGTGCCGCTTCAATGAAAGAAAATTAACAGAATGCGGGCTGTGGATCGAGCAAGAAGAGGTGTATGAAAACGGGACGCCCGAAGTTAAAGCTTGACGACTTAGGAGTATACAAGACTTCTATCTTAAAAAGATATTCCCTACAATAAAAAATCTCCATTAGAAACTTATTGAGGCCGTGACTGATTTTCCAGGAATGTCAAGAAGAACTCTTTCACAAATCGTTAACAAGTCAGCAACACCCGAGCTATGGAACAAACTGCATTGGACACACCAATAAAATAGAGGAACAATACTGGGAAAAGGATGGGCTAACAGATGACGGCCCCATTGTTGAACCACTTGTTAGAAACTTAAATGTTAATTTATCGGACAGTGACTTTTCAGACGGTTGATAAACCAGCTGTCTTATAATCTCTTTAAGTGTAAATTACTTCAAACATTTCATTTGAGCGTATTGTCTTATAATAACAGCTTTTCTGCTGGCACTAATTTATAAA
This sequence comes from Meconema thalassinum, assembly GCA_946902985.2. Lineage (NCBI taxonomy): Eukaryota > Metazoa > Arthropoda > Insecta > Orthoptera > Tettigoniidae > Meconema > Meconema thalassinum. Next base: position 227,002,739 of record OX336391.1, read on the forward strand.
CATGGCATTGATGATCCAAATCTCCCATAAAATGAAAGACGATGGATGGGAAATTATTCACTTCTAACGAAAATAAAAGAAAACGCGTTTCTCTAATACAAATTACTAAACAACAAAAATTCACAGACCATACGGAATGGTACGCGCGCATTTTGTTTCACTGGGCAACGTCGCACGACTTTCCTCGGCCGAGAGCATTGTTCCCGTCGCTAGCTACGATTCTTTCTTCCCACATAACCGCTGATTAAATATCAATCCATATAAAATCACCAATCACGTGTAAATAAAACGTAGTATTTTGTTTAGCCTTTCATTGCTATGAGGGGCGTGGTGGTGCATCGGTCAAGCTGTTGGCCTCTCACCACGGCGGACCGGGTTCGATTCCCGGTCAATGCATGTGAGATTTTCAAAGTGTAATGCCACGTCCTGTGGTTCGGATTCCACGTTAAAATGAGGTACCGTGGCTTATGATCTCGAGATTAACAGTCACGTAAAACTACATTCTTCCTTCATTGCCATGAGCCTCATAACAAGCCATATTTCATACTGCTACGACCATCCAGGCCCGAGAAAAAGTTGGTTTAAAAAATTAACAACAACTATTTTCAAGACCGTCAAATCACATTAACCTGTTATAGAGAAGAACTATTATTAATATATTTTATCTGTATTTATTTAATATTTTATCCTGATTTTAATTTATTAGTTTTATTTTGTGTAACTTTTTTAATTTTTATGTTTATATATTTTAATAATTTTATATTTGTGTAATGTTAATGATATTAGTTGTTTATAATTCTAATTGTAAAAGCTTATTTAATTTTAATTACAATTTTATAGGATTAATAATTAATTTTTACAAACATATTTATTTTCAATATTAATATTTTTCAACATATTTTATATTTTACGTTTTACTTTTATTTGCTTTTGTTAAAAGAATTAAATTCATCAAGCATCCTAGGTCAAGAGGATGGAAGCATGTTATTTGGTTTTCTGAAATATTAACACTTCCAAAAGAAAATTCGTTGACATACGGCTGAAAGATTCAATCGTCAGCATCGTTGATAATTTACAGGTGGTTAACATATAGACCACTAACCTATAATGCGTTGAAACTCTGTATACACGTTAACAATAAGTTCCTTCAAGACGTATTAAAGTTCCATTATGATATGATTAATACTTTTAATATTATGATCTTTCTAAGTGAGCACTCCGTTAGAGTTGGTAAAAAAGACGGCATTGTCTTTGTTCAAACAGCTATAAGAATTGTAACGGGTTACAATACAAATGTTTACTCTACATCGCTAAACGCAGAATAAAATAAGGAAAAGTGTGGTGTAGATTGTTTTTATGTAAAACTAGGGGTAACGTTTGACGTCTAACCTGGAGTACCTATACTTTTTCCCCGACAGTAGCTATAACTCTTTATCCTTTTGAAGGTGTATAATTGAATGCTGATTGTAGTAGCTTGTTGAAAATATATAACCTGCTATATTATACGTTGATTGATTGAATCCTCAGCTGAATTATAAATACACACACTAATACAGCATTTACAATAACACAGGTTATCAGACAAAATTCAACACTCACCCAAGTACAAGGCGCTGAATTACCATGATGTCTAAGCCTCTCATAAGAAACAACAACAACTGCTTCCTACCCATATCCTTCCTCGTATAAAAGTACACACACTAGTACATACATCACAGTGACACAGTTTATCAGACAACTTCTACACACACCCAATTACACGTGGCTACATGCCCACGATGCCGCAAAGACCCTATAGAATCAACAACAGACGACTCTACCGCGGATAAAGGACAGCTTCCAACACATATCCTTCCTCATTTACAAGTACACTAGTACAGACATCACAGCAACACAGGTTATCAGAAACTTCTACACACACCCAAGTACACAGGGATACATGACCATGATGCCGAAAGCCCCTAAAAATTCAACAACAACAGTCTGTACCGCGTATCAAGGACAACGAATTCTAATCGCTGTAGTCGAGTGTTGAAATATGTAGTTTTATTAGTCGATATAATATTTTCAATTGCAAATACACACTATACATGCTTAAGATTACAATGTGTGAGTAGATATAAATCAATAAATACAACAACAACAAAACTATAAAATAAATTGAACCCGTTTGGTTTTGAATCATTAACGGTCACGTTAAACTACAAGCTTCCTTTCCTTCCTTTTTGGTTTTGAATCATCAACCCCCGGGCTAGCCCGCTGCTACACATGGCCAATGCTAGTATTATGTTAACAACTGGTTTAGTATAACTGTATAGCGTATTGTCTTGGATAGAAAGATTTCGTTAGCATTTTCTGTAGTTTTTATAAACCATTTCATGCTAAATTTGTGATATTTTGTTCAGTACATTCCTAAACAGATATCAATCTACTGAAATATGGACTAAGGAGCAAAACAATGGTCTCCATTTTAACCCAACGGGACGGCACGGACCAGCATGATACGGCACGGTCAGCCTGAACTGTTAGTCACTACTACGAAATAACGTACTATTATAAAATGCTAATATCCTACATGTCACCCACCTCCTTAAGGATAGTTTGGAAGCTTGTAGTTTCACGTGACCGTTAATCTTGACATCATGAGCCACGGGACCTCCTATTTACGTGGAATCCGAACCACAGGACATGGCATTTCACTTCGAAAAGCTCACATGCATTGACCGGGAATCGAACCCGGTCCACCTTGGTGAGAGGCCAACAGCTTGACCGCTGCGCCACCACGTCCCCTAAGGATAGTTTAAGCCACCCTCTGTACGATAACCGGATTTAGTGAGGCCGGGCCTTGTTGAAGCGCAAGTTACGCTCAGGCAATAATACTTGCATAATTCATACATCCGCCATATTGAGACTATTTGGCTGATGACCTTGTAGATTGGACAAAAGACGCTTTCCACATTGTTGCAATATTTGGTACAGATCGGATGATTTAGTCGTATTTTGATTTAATCTTAGAACATTTGGGTCGGCGCCATTCCCTTTTCGTTATGATGGCGGCGATATACAACATGACACTGTCCTTTGCTAGTGCTCCTCTACATGTGTACCGAAGTTGGTTCGATTAGCTTTCTTCATGTTTGAATTGATAGAGGGGGATCGATTTGCACGTATACACGGCCGCCATCTTCAAACTATTTAGCTGATGACCTTGTAATTTGGTCGAAGGACGCTTCTCACATGAAGGTATGTTGTTGAAAAATTTGGTAGAGAACAGATGATTAGGTTAGTCGTAATTTGATTTAGGCATTGAACTTTTGGGTGGCCACAATCACGTTTCCGTCAAGATGGCGGCGATATAAAACATGACATTGAGGTGTCATTTGCTAGTACTACCTCTGTACCAAATTTCGTTCCATTCAGTTAAGTCGTGTTTGAATTGATCAGCGGCGAAGCTACATTCATGCAACTGGGTATTGTAACTTATAGTTCATACGTTATAGTTTCTTGTGGATCAACTCCAGTCGTCATGTTCTTCAGCAAAGACATCAATGATGCGTTCTTTGAAGATGTCATCCCTGGAAAGAGCGGCTTCGGTGGCGTAGTCGGTAGCATGCTGAGCTTCTGTGCCCAAGATTGCGGGTTCAAACCCGGCAGAAGCCGTCGGATTTTTTAAGAGCGTTAAAAATCCCTCAGTATGCCTTCCTTCGGAGGGGAAGAAAAGCCGGCGGTCCCATGTCATAGATTTATGGCATGTTAAAGAACTTTCCACTAATTACACCTGTGTGAAGCTAAATTGGATAGGTTAAGAATGTAAACAACGCTCTTAGGTTTCTACGCTCGTTGCCAAGAGCCGAATGCGGCGGCGTCTAATAGCTAAGTTATGAACTAAGCCTAGCAGTCTTTGACGGTGACGTTTGGCGGCAAAAGTAGGAACTATTTGAAAAATTCTAAGTTGCAGTCTGTACTTAAATTAAAAAACAGATACACACACTAATACGGCCATCACAATTAACGCCGGTTATCAGATAGATTCTACACACACCCAAAGTACACGGGGCTACATGACCGCGTTGTCGCAGGCCCTAAACTGAGGAACTAACCAACCATCCCTGGAAAGATAGTTCACCAAACTCTTCTCCATAGCTAGAGTACTCAAATTCCTCAGTCTTGAATCTGACATGATGTTCCTTAAAAATGTCTCAACTCTCTTCAATGCACTTCGTTCACTCGAAGCAGTAGAAGCAGGAAAGGTAAGAATCTGTTTTATGAGGCGCACTGATTCTTGATATTTTTTTCTCTAGGCCGTTGTGAAAACCAATTCTCTCCATAGGACAACGAAGAAAATGGGTCTTGATTTTAAATACACTAAGTTAAATCACTACACTGATCCATGTTTTAAAACTCACAAACGAACATGCACGCGCTGAGATACCACCTGCTTCACGAATGCTCTGCTTGGAGCCTAGGCTCTCTGCTGACGCATTCAACTATCGACCTTCCGCTTAGTGCATGCGCAATTGCCTTCTCTACCCACAGAGACTTGAGCCTTTAAGGAGACCCACTGGCTGCTCAGTGCCGCGCTGAGATACCACCCGCTTCACGAATGCTCTGCTTGGAGCCTAGGCTCTCTGCTGACGCATTCAACTATCGACCTTCCGCTTAGTGCATGCGCAATTGCCTTCTCTACCCACAGAGACTTGAGCCTTTAAGGAGACCCACTGGCTGCTCAGTGCCACGCTGAGAATCTGGCGTCAATCCCACCGTGGTTACAGACAATAATACAGAAAACAAGAGATTTGATTTGGCTATGCCAATAAAAATAGGGAAATTTAAATGTGCATATTCCTAGAGAATGAAATGGATATTCTAAGGCTCAAAGATTACCCTCCAGCTTCGCCACTAGAATTGATAGGGGTGGGGGTGGGGGTGGGGGTGGTGGTGGGGTTGGGGGTGGGGGGAGATATACACACACTGACGCAAACACACACACATAACACACACACACTTATACATACTCACACACACAGACGGATTGACAATTTTTGGCCCCTGTGGATCTCATAAGATTATTTTCATTTTTTGCAAAAATCGGAAATAGGCTAATAATGATAATAGTAAATTAACGTAGTTCCAACTGTAGAGTAAGACTTGAGGGGCAGAATTTAATAAACATATAGATTTAGCCACTTTTCTACCCACATTTGCAGCACTAGGGGGTTTGAGGTTGGCCGCGGGAGTGAGGTTTGTGCGGTATCGTTCACTCGCTAGTTTCAATTTGAATTCTCTCTTGGTGTAGCAGGGCCTGGGCAAACAAGGAGTCAGGGAGACTGACGTTGTCCTTAGTAAATCTCATTATGGTTTGTCAAGCGTAGTGGCACGCATAGGATTGGCTGCCAGCTTGCCAGAGGATTCCAAATATTCGCGAGCTAATCAGCCATCTGCTAAACATACAACATGCGTGACAGCGCGATGGGGTGGGTAACCCCTCACGTCAATCTTCAAATGTTCGCGTGAAATTACAAAACACAAAACCAAAAATATAACAAATTCAAAACGCGGAAACAAAACAACAATACACAAACAAAATACACAAACACATTAAACACAATCACGAACACATTAAACACAAACACAAAAACAAAAACACACAAAAACTCAAAAATTCTAAAACTCAAAAATCCAAAAACACAAAATCATAAAAACACAAATACAAATTAACATAAAAGAACAAATACAAGAAAAAAAACAAATCAACATAAAAGCAAAACACACAAAAACAAGAAAAAAACACAAAGACACAAAAAGAAAAGAACAAAAAATCAAAACGTAACAAAGTATGTAAAGGATAGTACAGTAAGATTTGTTGTTGTTTATTCATTCGTGGGACTTGGGCATCGTGGTCATAAAGTCCCGTGTACTAGGTTGTATTTGGAATTTTGTCTGATAATGTGGGTTATTGTGATGGCTGTAGTAGTGCGTGTAGGCTATTTGTAATTCAGGTATGGATTGGGAAGGAGGCGGCCGTTCCCGCATGTCAGGAGCCTTCCCGACATTATCCTGGTGTATGAGTGTCGGAACCACGGAAATCCACATCCAAGATGGCCGAGATGGTAATCGAACCCAATCCGTCTCAGTTTTACCTCACGAGGCTGAGTAAAGTAAAAAAAAAAATACAAAGATCATTGACACACTTCGAGTTGCCCCAAACCCCTAAATTGAATTAATTGCAACACAAAATACAATCAAGTTTATCAGTCCCATAATTCAAAAATACGTCACGCATCAACGAGGCATTCCTCTGTGATTTTTAACCTCCTCTCTCTGACCCCACTGGGCATATTTCTTTACCAAAATTGCTGAAATAGTTGGATACTTATCATCTTCAAATAATTGCAAATATTTGAACTTTTCGATCTATTTTAATAATAGACTATTTGAAATACGCAAGTACTTGGAATGTTATAATGAGTTGAACAACAGTTGTATTGCGACATCCGCTCTGTTCGATCATTCGAATAACTTATTCCAATTTAGAATTGGCGTATATTTGAAGTAGCGAATTAATCGAATAATCGAATGATATCTACAGTCCTATGTTTACACCTTAGGAACAACTGAGGGTGGATTTTACGACTGGTCGCTCTTCCTGATGCCATAGGCATGAGGAGTTAATGAGAGATGAAAGGAATGTTGTTGTTGTTTGAGTCTTCAGTCTTTTGACTGGTTTAATGCAGCTTTCCATGTTTCCCTGTCCAAGCTAATCGTTTCATATCTACATAGGGTAAAGTTAAGTAACTCCTTGATACTAAGCTTTATTTGTTACTATTTCTGAAATTTTAAATTTCAGTTATTTCGGTTCATTTCATATTGAATAGGAGTACCCTACGGAACATTTCTGGCATATATCTTACACATATTCATAAGTTATTTCAGGATATTAATTAACAAAATCTGGTAGTAGAAGTAGGTAACGCCATGATATTCAAGTTACTCCGTGGTAGTATTCACGTTACCCGTGATAGCATGGTGTTCACAATTCAGTGTACTTTATAATCGTGAAAACTAATCTTTAATGTAATAAAAGTGTTCAAATCGTGTGTAGACTATACGTTTCTATTACCCCATATTGTCCATATTGAAACATTTCACTACACAGTTTTTTATAATAAAAAAACATTCTATTACAAATATTCCATTAAACATATTTTAAGTCTTCTTAGTCACTATCAGATTCTTCACACCTATCACACATAAAATAGACATTATAGGTACCAGACATTACAAAACTGATAAACAATCCATTCGGCTCCATTCTTCCTCTTGGAGACAACCGCCGGGGGAGCCACCTCACGCACCACAACCATCATCGTCTATGTTCTGGGGTCTGGAATTAGGCCAAGACTGATCTATTGTGTCTATCTTGACACAACATCTTCACTTCAAATTCAGGTGACACAACGAATGGCTTTCCAATTTTTGCAAGGGTTGCACTTCCAGGATCGGCTGAATATTTTGTGCAATAATCCTTTAGTGTACTCCACGGGTTATTAAAACGCCAATTGGCCTTGTATACTGATCATCCTTCTTCCTTCATCGACCTCAATGCTTCTATAAGTGTTTCAGCTGTGTAGGAACGAGCCTTTATATTCCGTTTTGGCGCCATTTCAGCGTCCAACCTAAGAAAAACTTACTTATTGCTAAGCTCACACACCTTGCATGCGTAACACTACATGCATGTAAGTTTTGTATGGGAATGGTCTGCAACTTACCTCTAACTGGTGTTAATTTTTTTTTTTTTTTCGTGTGGTCTCCTCAGAGACCTAGTGCAGGTCTTTCTATTCGACGCCCGTGGGCGACCTGCGCGTCGGGATGAGAGATGGAATTGATTAAGGTGAATGAAATTGGAGAAGGATTTGGAAGGAAGCGGCCGTGGCCTGTCAGAAGGTACCGTCCCAGCATTTGCCTGGTGTTGAAAATGGGGAAACCACGGAAAACCATTTCAAGGACGGCCGACGGTGGGGCTCAAACCCACGCGTCTACCGAGTCAGCAGAGAGCTTGACCCCATGACCTAACACTGCGCTTTAGCCAGCGTAGCCACTTCTGTCGGTGGTGTTAAAATGAAACTTATACAATGAAACAGCTGTTTATAAGAAATTAAAATCTTCATCACAGATTACACTAGATGTGGATGACTTGTTGAAATGTCAACTCTCTGTTAATATATTTTTAAACCTCATTGAGTTGGTCAACAATAGAACGCAAGGGCTTCCTGGAATCCTGGTTTCTACTGCTATCTGTTGGTAAAAACTTAGAACTTTCGGAATTGAACCTACGTAGTGATAGATGATGATGATGATAATTGTTGTTATAAGGGGCCTAACATCGAGGTTATCGGCCCCTAATTAAATGAAATGGCGTGAAATGAAAGGATGTAGATAAAAACAACTCACTGCCATGGATGAAACGAAAATGGTGTTTATAAAACAGACAGTGAGCCCCAAAAAATTATGCCTTATTTGAATAAAAAGAATAAAAGGCGGATGGTAAAAAAGGACAAAACAAATAAGGCATACTGAACAATAAAATAGATGAACACAATAAAAAAAACATAAAACAGATTTAAACTGAATTAAAAGTCGTAACTTCACAATGAAACTTAAAAAAGTAACCACTCTCCCTCATGAACCGGATGACGAGGTCAGCTGACGGCCCGTCATCACGGAGAATAAGGGAGAGTGTATTAGGCAGTTTAAGAGTCCTTCGCAGACGTAGTGATAGAGGAAATACGCTTTATCACGGAGTTACTTGATATCACGGAGTAACTTGACTCTACCCTAGCTACCACACCCTACATCCGAGGCAATCTGTTTAACATCTTCTAACCTTGGTCTACCCCTACAATTCTTGTCCTCGACACTTCCTTCCTTAAATAAGCTTACTATTCCTATATGTCTTAGAATGTGTCCTACCAACCTATCCCTTCTTTTCATTTACAACATCTCTCCTCTCTCACTTCTTTTAATTCATCTTCATTTGTTACCCAATCTACCCATCTGATCATCATTGTCCTGTAACACCACATTTCAAGCACATCAATTTTCCTCCTTTCTGCTACACCAATAGTCCAAGTTTCACTTCCGTAGAGTGCCATGCTCCAGACAAAGCCTTTCAAAAATGTCTTCGTAATTTCTAAATCTATATTCGATGTCAACAGATTCCTTTTCTTTGCCTGGTGTTACAAATTGGAAACCAGTAAAAATCATTTCAAGGATGGCTAAAGATTGGGTTCGAGCGCACTCCTCTAGTGAGTTCGCAGATGGCCTAAGTGAGCGTTGATGGAACATCTATCACCCTCTTGTCCTAACCAGGTTTATCACGTTCATTGACGAAATAAATATTTTATTATCCACGTCCTACTGCGCCACCATGTTCCTTGTGGGACAGGGATAGAGCAACAAAGCCCAGGATGGAAGGAGTGTGTATGTGGACAGGTAGATATGTGGCTTATACTAATACCATGAGCAAATCATTGGCTGAGTGAGATACTGCAGCCAGGTGCGGAGGAAGCTCAGGAGGATTAGCTCGTATCGATAACACCACTGCTACCTGGAACAGAAGGAGGAAGCAACACGGAAAAATAATTTAAATTAACTTGAATCCTTTTGTTTCCACCAACACTGCACTCGTCGGATCAAAAGGCCGCATTTGTATTCTCTGACACGAACTATATTAGGGTATCTGAAAATAATAAAAACTGTCCAATGTTAATAGAAAAAGTATGGACAGTGATCGAAAATAAACTGACTTCAATTTCCAATGCGATGAAATTAAAGAACAACGGGGATATATTTTGAGAAACTGACAAATTAATAATATTTGGAAACTTAGAAATGGCTTCAAGACAAAATTCTCCTTTTAGCAGTCATGCATGTTCAACAAGAATTGAAATTATAACCGCAGTGGAATTCGAACCCGAATATCCTGGTGTACTGGCAGGTGAGTTTATCTAACTACACCAAGGCGGCCAGGCTCCCACCACGGAAATTTTTAAACTGTTAAATGGAGGGACGCTGTTGCGGCAGCTTCTGGAATGACGAGGAAATATCTTTGATCTCATAGACCATTGGTCGCCAAACGTATGGAACTTCTGAGAAACCATACCTTTAAAAAAATCTACTGTGAGCTACCAAAAGAATCCAAGATGGGAATAAGAATTACTACAAAGATTCTACATTTATTATTGCCCATAATAATACATATTTCCATTTCCGACATCAGTGGCTACGCTGACTAAAGCGCAGCGTTAGGTCATGGGGCCTAGCTCTCAGCTGAATCGGTAGACGCGTGGGCTCTAGCCCCACCATCAGCCGTCCTTGAAATAGTTTACCGTGGTTTCCCATTTTCAACACCCGGCAAATGCTGGAAAAGTACCTTCTGATGGGCCACGGCCGCTTCCTTCCATATATTTGCCCAGTTTGATTCATCTTCATCCATTCCATCTCTCATCCCGACGTGCAAGTCGCCCACGTGCGTCGACTAGCAGGATCTTCACTCGGTCTCTCAGGAGAGCACACGACAAAAGTATAATCTATACTAATATAATAAAGCTGAAGAGTTTGTCTGTGTGTTTGTGTCTTTAAACGTGCTAATATCTGGAACTACCAGTCGGATTCGATTTTTTTATATGAAAGCCAGATTCAAGAGGAATATTTTAGGCTATGTTAAATTTCGGACATACCACTCCATTCCCCGCATTTAGGTCCTTTTGCACAAGTCTACACCGTTTCGCCGATCTAATAACTTGACGGACATATTGCCGCTAGGCGACAACGACTAACACTGTATCATGATAGTCAACGCCGCACCATTGATGGACAGGTTGTCATTAGGCAACAGCGATTTACTCTGTATCATGATAGTCCGGTAAAATTTGCTAAAGGACACATGGGAAAACTGACCGATTGACAATCAAGGATGGTATTGGACTGTAGTATTCTCTATGCTATAGTATGCACAGTGAATATTTCATTTGCGGGGCTTAGACATCGTGGTCATGTTTTCCCGTGTACATGGGTGTGTGTAGAATGTTTGTGATAACCTGCGTTATTGTGATTGTTGCAATAGCATGTGTAAATACGGTATAAAGCTCAATGTTGGTTTGTCTGTCTGCTATTTATACAAACCTACACCATTTCTCCTATCTGAACCAAAATTACCCTTTAGTACCCTGTGAGTAACACTGTTTACATGAAATTTCGGACAGACCACTCCATTCTCTGCATTTAGGCCATTTGGCACAAATCTACACCATTTCACCAATCTGAACCAAAATTTACATACTACCCTTTGGAACCCGATGAGTAACACTGTCTACGTGAAATTCCGGACAGACCACTCCATTCCTTTGGCACAAGTCTACATCGTCTCACCGATCTTAACCAAACTTAATGTACTTACCCTTTGGAACCCTGCGGGTAACACTATCCACTTGCTATTTTGGACAACTCTCTCCATTCCCTACATTTAGAACAACAGACAAAATGAACTTGAAAACTACGTTTTAAGGTCATAGAACCATTCATGTCCGTATAGTGTAACTGTAAGAATATTTTAATAAGTTAATTGTTGGCTGGCAATGCGAGCTCATCACGTCACCCCTGCCAGAATTGCGAACATAGTTACAACTTGCGCTGCTTATAAATTGGAGTCACTGGGAGTAATAATTGCAAGAAGATCTCTTAGGCCCCTTAAAACAGTTATCATGAAAATATTATGCCTCTGTAAAAGTGCGATGGTGTTGGTGCAGTACATAGAGGTAATCAGCTGCAATAAGCGTTGGTGCTTTCAAATGTACTTTAATTTATTCAGATCCTTATCCTTGAGCGGTATGTGGCGATAAATGACACTATTGCTACTTCAGGAGCTCGGGACAGCCGAAGTTTTCCAAAGTGCTCTAATTATTTTCCTATGGCACTATGTGACAAAAGAGGACACTATTGATCTCTACTTTCCTAACAGCCAATGAGATATAGGCCCTCGGCAGTGTCTTTCATTTCACAAACTCCTCTTTCTAATCATATTTTTCAATTCGTTTGTAAATTACATGTGTCAGTACTGTAGTTAGTAAATAGTCGTTTCCCTATTCATTATTGTCATTATCATTACGGGAAAATGACCTGAATGTTACGTCCATTATACTGTACTACTTATAACCCCCACTAACATCACCACCACCACCACCACAAAAAGTTATATTTTAAAATATTGTTTCTGTTAGTTTAAGTATTATGTGCCAGTTCTGTAGTAGTATTCATTATCATCCATAAAACAAACAAATCCACCGGGCGAAGCCGGGCACTACTGCTAGTATATATATATCAATTAAGTATGAAATCAATTTTAATAAAACTGTAAATAAGAAAGAGGAATTGAAATTGAATTGTACATAATATGATGATAATTGTTAATTCAAGGGACCTAACATCGAGGTAATCGGCCCCGAATGGTTTGGGTGAAAATAAAACATGATGATAAATGTACACTAGCACTAAAACGAACTGCAACTTATAACTAACTTACGGGCTAGAAGAAAAAGCGGACAAAAAAGGAGCAATTAAATAATAGACAGGGAAAAGAAATACCCTCAACCTTCGAAAAATGAAAATTTTGGGATACCTGGAAATAAGTAGGGCCAGGGAAATCAGATGGGGAAGGAAAATAGGAGATGGTCCGCACCATAGGCACTTGTTCATAAGAAATAAATTGAAGTGTAGTTAGTAATACATTAGAAATATAAGAACAGATTTTTCGTCAGCAAATTTCTAATATAGGCTACACACAGTGGTGTCACTAGTGTTGGTGCCGCCCGGTGCGGTAACTCATGGTGTCACTCCATCCCCCAAGGACCTCCTCCCGTTTCAAGGTTGACAGATGGTGTAATTTATGGCAAATCTTGTCATTGAAATGTATTTTATGGAAACTGCCTTGGAGATTCTTTATTTTCGGGAGGGATGGTTTTGCTTTCTTTTGAGGCCCTCTGCTGACGGTTTCCTCTCACTTTTTTTTTCAAAAACTATATTTGTCTTAGAAAATAAAATATACAACGTAATCCCTTTGGTGTCACCAGGTGGGGTACGCACCCACCTTGCGACGCCACTGATATTACTACTAATCCCAGACAGGAAGATATAGAATTATGCCTTGGAAAAAGTGGAGACCTTATGCCCCTTAATTTGGTTATTATTAGAATAGATTTAAGTATTTTGTTTGTATTATTATTTTTTAGTGTGTGTTCTTTGCACCTTTGCTAAACTGATATACACACGAAACATTAACCGACATAACTTTGCGCTCACAAAATCAAATATGAGACTGGCTGATACAGTTGCCCGGGAGTATGCAAGGAACTGTTTTTGTGAGTCATTGGTCTAAGCAACTCCAGGTTAGCCAACCTGAGCGTAACCATGAACTACATAAATTACTAGAAGCTCGCGATCGACGGTTATCTGACCTAGGTCTTAGACGATATACAGGGTGTTTCAAAACTAGGGGCATAATTTCAGGTATGTATTTGTTATGTGTAGACAATCAAAATAGTTCATTACAACATGTGTCCGGAAATGCTTCATTTCCGATTTATGGCCTTCACAACACTGAACTTCATCGGAACGTTTTTCTTCCACAGATCATTGTCATTACAGAAGATGTTCAAAATGCCCACCTCCTGCTTGCATACATACTGAACCCATGTACCATGGCCTCAAAGAGAGTCGAATCCATGTACTTTGAGAAAAGAATGAAAGAATCATACAGTTTCTAAGGGAACGGAGAGAGATTTCAAGCCAGGATTACAGCCTAACATTGTGCAAACGCTAGGGCCAGGTGTTCCTTAGATGAGCTCATGCCTCTTGACATTTATAAGGAGCCAGTCATGGATATTATTAGAACGAGTGGAAAGTTTTGACTGTAAGACGAAGAAGCTGGACTCGGAAATTGCTCTTACGTTGCAGGAATATGGCAACCTCGCTGCTGAGTCAGAACAGGAATAATTAAATTTAACCCGTTTACGAGTATAAAAATAAGTAAACAGATACAGTACGGTGAATCAATTTGGATTAGAGATTTTTGTGTAAAGAAAAACCTTGTAATAATTGCACAGGAGAAAACTGCAAACGCAAGTAGACGTCATTGGGGGTTCACCGAGACCAAATGAGTGGGAGAATAAAAAAAGAACAACACCACCCACACAGTTGAGGACGAGAAATTAATTAATATCTCGGAAATGCACGATCGATTTCCATGCACAGGAAGATTATTTTACGTTTGGAAGACGAGCTTTCTGGAGATACGATTTTTATAATTGTGCGACAATTAGTTCAGAAGTTGGTCACGAAAAGGACTAGGATTTTATCTTTTTGTGACTAAAAGGTATAAAACTCCTGGCCTCACCAAGCCAATCATGCAGTTATTCTGACAGCCCGTGAAGGGGTGTTACTCTGCATCAGTTCATCAGTCTACGAGCATTCCGTGAGTGGAACTGCTGCACCACATCGTATACGCAGTATTCAAGAGCCCGTGAGGGGGACGTTAAGCTGTATCAGACATTGAACCAGAGCCTGTGGGAGGCTATGCTACAAGTTCACCGAGTGTAGACCAGTTACGATATAAGTACGCTACGCTGAGGGTTAGCAGTTCGAGACTTTGATGAGTCCTAAATTATAAAGAACATTAAATATACGGACTTGAAAGCAATATCGCCAAAGTAAGACACAGCGATCAGTAGGGAACTTCGAGTTCCAGAAGAACACTAGTTCAATACAGTTACGAAGTTATAAGAACTCCAACAAATAAACGGCGTTACGTCTAGTAAAGACATTGTTAAAGACATTAAGTCCGGTAAAGGAACTAAACAGTAATTACGATCGCGAAAGATAGGAGTTCAAGCGAAAGGAACTCAGGAACTTAGTTTCGAAACCAGAGGGAAACGTACTCTAGTGAGAAAACGTCACAAATATACGATAGACAGTATACGGTCCTCGAAGGGAGGCCAAGATATAGAAACTAAACGGTACGATAGACAGTATACGGTCCTCGAAGGGAGGCCAAGATATAGAAACTAAACGGTACGATAGACAGTATACGGTCCTCGAAGGGAGGCCAAGATATAGAAACTATAGGGTGCGATAGACCACCATATATAAATAGAGGTGACGGCAAAGTAAAGACATTTATCGCCTAGTTAAAGCAGATAAAGTAAAGCCGAGTAATAGACAATAGAAGCGGTTTTGAGAGACTGAAACCAGTAGTTTCCATTGTAGGAGAGAGAAACTTTGAACGAGTGAAATCACACGTCCAATGCAGGTCGATAGGATTCTCATAAGGGATCATCAACAGCCGACAGAAATTGTAAAAATCGTTGAGATACACCCGTGTGATAGGAGTGAAGTGTAAATATTGTAAGAAAAGAAATAAGAGTGTCATTTTAAGTGTTTTAGGTAAAGTGAAAGCGTTTTATGCACAGTGATATGTGTTATAATATGTACCAGAGTAATATTTTTTAGTGTTTTAATGCGTGTTCAAAACGGATACACCAGTGTATTATAAAAAAATGTTGTCAGTGTTAAATATAGTGAATATGTGTCAAGAAATTTCTGTACATAAGATGAGATTGTACAATATGGAGTAGGTCAAGAAGGTGGGCCAAAATGTCACATCAAACGAGAATAAAGGTCAGAAAGCGACCTTAAACATGTAAGTAAAGATTTTCATTATGTTTTGGTGTCGGGAAAAATTTTGTGTACAATTCCCCCGGAGTTTTTGAGTAGAAGGGATGTTTTTAAATGAATAATAACTAAATAAGAACGCGATCTGAACGAAAATAAAGTTTTAAGAAATAATAAATAAGTATGTGAAATAATAAATCCTGTAGAGGAAAGGCATGGAATAAAATGTCAGTATTTAATGAATGTTATAAAAAGCAAGCGTGATAATAATAATTATAACAAAGATATTTACATAAAGGTAAATTTGAATTATATGAAAGAAATAGCTTTTGAGCGTTTGTAAGGAATGAAAATATGATGTGAATAACAAGGTAAAGAAATCTAAATAAAGATTAAATTGAATGATATAAAAATATAGAGCGTTGAAGCCTTAACAAATGTATAAGACATGATGTGAATGCATGTTCTTAAAAGGGGAGCGATTTATTGTCAACGGAAAGATTAATATAAGAATTGAGATATGTATCAATTGTTACTATGAAATTTATCAGTTCTTTGGAAGACATTCGGTTGTAAAGTAAATGTGTAGCGTAATGGAACGCAATTAAATAAAAAGTCACGCTAGGAACGCGTAAAAGTTAAAGTACTTGGTAAATTACTTATGGAAGGTAGTTGATTGCAGTGAATTGAGATATGTTGTAAGTCCTCTAAATTGTGACGTGGATCACGAGACCATGTGTGTATTATTTAAAAGGGAGCTAATGTATGGTATTATTGAGCGTAGGTCCTGTAAGCTACGGCTTGACCCTAAATCGCGTTTTGTATAAGTCCTCTGATGTGGAAATGTTCCCGAGGCATGTTAAGAGATTCGAACCTAGAATCCTTTTGTTGTTAAAGCCCCTAATTATTCGTCGTAGAATGTGTATTAATCTTCCCAATCAATGAGGACCCTCTCATAATTAATAAATGCCAAGGTTATGAATGTGGTTTATGAGCCAAAGAATATTGTTGAATGGAAATAAGTGAAGTAAAAGCCAGGTCTCTCCACAGAACTGAGAATAATGTGAAGGTTTGTTTTAAAGCATTGAAGAGAGCTGCCACCGTAGGTTAGGCAGAGAGAGAGAGTCGCTTTCCTTGTCATAAATCACGCCCGAGGATAATGGCCTGACCCTCATAGAGCGAGGGTGGGTAGAAACCGTCTTGTAAGAGGTGTTAAATACACCGTGAGTGTTTAAAGTTGTTAATGACCCGGGCGTTGAACCGAGGTCCTTGTAGATTGATATTATCGCTTGCCCATTCAGATCGTAGTTTTCTTATGTGATAATGGTCTTATAAGACAAATGAATTAAATAAAATCCCTATTGTAATATTGTATGGAAAAGAAGGAATCCACGAGTTTTGTGAAGATAACTAGGTTTCGGGAGTGATCATAGTTTTTGACTTTGTCAAGTAATCTTTATAACTCTGGAGTACACAAATAGTTTTCCCGATCACCGTAGTGAATTTGCAAAACTTGAGAGAGATAGTAAATATGGAGAACATGTGATATGCCCAAATATTGAAGTGAATAATTAACATGTAATTTTAAATGTAATTATATATTTGTTTTGATGTTAAGAAAAGATAAAAATAATTCTTGAGGTGTACATAAATATGACACCATTATTATGGGAAAGTATCGAGCCAAAGAAGCTCGTAGTTATTTGGAACTTTAAGATAAGTACTTTATGGAAGTGAAAATAATCATGAATTGTTGGTTTTAAAGAAAACCATGTGTTTTAATCTAATATTTGTTTTATTTTTATGCTATTCCTTGTTCACTTTGGACAAGTAGAATGATATTGGTCAGTAGTTTATGTGTTTATTTGTTTGTAGCGCCATAATTTTTGATTAATTAAATGTGTTAAAATAGGAGTTGATTTTGTTGTTATTTTTGCAAGTGTATCCTCTATTTAATCCAAAATATGTAAGTCACAGAGTGGGGGAACTTACCGCAGCCCCGAAAAATCCCGAATTGAGCAATGCTGGCATACTGTGATTTGCATATTTCTTGCTGCAAGGGCACAATACCTGACATTGATGTCTCATTGACCTCCCCTGGAACAAACGATGAGCCAACGCAGCATTGTCGTCCACCTTACCGCACATGAAGTGCATCTCTGCCAGAAGCTGATTTGAGTACATGACGCACAGACAAACGCCAAACACAACACTGAATTTAACCCTCGTCTCAGAATGAACCGTCAGTGTGCCCTCTTAACGTCTCCTATCACGGCAACGACCTGCGATAAGAAAAACGTTCCGGTGAAGTTCAGTGTTGTGAAGACCATAACTCGGAAATGAAGCATTTCCGGACACATGTTGTAATGAACTATTTTGAATGTCTACATCTAGTAAATACATACCTGAAATTATGCCCCCTATTTTTGAAACACCCTGTATACAGAGCCACCTTTATGCCAAGGTCTGAAGCTAGCTTACATTTTTGTAACTTAGGAACATATTTGGGACATAGCTCTCCTCGGAGCAATTTGAACTACGAGTAGGATACCAATACTAATCACAAGCTGAGTTTCATAGGGCAGTTTTGTATGTTTGTTTAATTTTCTTAGCCTTGAGCCTGAAGTGTGAAACATCTCATCCTTTTAACTCCCCCCCCCCCCACCCTTTGTAATCTGCTCAAATAATAATTGATCTTGTGTTAAGATTTTCAGGCTTAGTCAGCCCAGAGGCTGGTTGAATCCTCAAAATGAGCTGCCATAGGCAGCACTATATTGAGGCATACTAGGCAAGATGAGGAGTGAGGTAGTTTGCCATTGCCTTCCTCAGATTTTCAGGCAGACTCTCATATTTCTCGAGTCATATTATTGGGAATAAATACGTGTTGGTCGATTGAAAGTTAAGAGTCAATTTTTAATAACGCAACACCGAAAAATGTCTTTGAAGATTTTTGTAGATCAAATAATTGTATTAATTTAGTTTCTTTTCAGGAGGGACCAGGGAAGGGATTTTGGAAGGATATCCGCCTTGGAACTGTTGAAAGGAACCGTCCCGGCATTTACCTGGTGGTGAAAATGGGAAAACACAAAAAAACATTTTCAGGACGGTCAAGGTGGGATTCGAACCCACGCTCTCCCGATGCCAGCGAGGCACGAGGTAGCACGTCAACTCTCTCGGCCACCGTGGCTGGTTCTGTAAATCTAATGACATGGGTTTCTCACCTTAAAGTATTCTCAAATCCCAATCGACGCCGCTAGGATTCGATCCCGTTATCTTGGGCACAGCTGGAGAGAACTTTACTGCTGTTTTCGAGACTGAGGTTGCATGCGGAAACATGTGTCTGATGATACTGCGTGTATCTTGAATAGAGATAACTGGATTGTTGTAAGCAGTCCTGTATATCGCAGTAAGTGACCTGGATGTCCCTCCGTCCACAGAAACACTTTACCTGCTCGATTTATTCGGCCGTAAACCAGTGTCCAGACGGAGAGAAATAAAAACGAAGACATACACACGCGAAGAAGGAAGAGATATCGAGAGTGCGAGACTTGCGGAAGATATATAATCGTGTAGGACGTAAGAGGTAAAAAGTCTAAGGCATGTTTCCATCCTGCCAGAGAATAAACTTCTGAGTCAGCGAGGGCGTGAAGCAACTGGTGCAACGCTTAGGAACAGAACTCATTACACGTGCCTTGCTTCTTATACGACACTAACATCGTACCAATCGACGCTGTCTACATTATGAAACTACTTTAGTTCTGTAGCTGGTGGTGTTCAATCTCGTTGAAACTTACAATATTATGTTCATCAGCCTCTTGTACTTAGGATTATGTTAAATCTGTCAGATAGCCTGTGACTGGCGTAGTGGCTAGCATTCTTGGCTGTCACCGCGGAGGCCCGTGTTCGATTCCTGGCTATGCTAAGATATTCAATACCGATCTGATGGCTGGAACGGGGTAGGCTACACTCAGCCTCGTGAGGCAAAACTGAGAAGAGGTAGGTTAGATTCCTACCTAAGACAACCTGGAAGTGGTTTTCCGTGGTTTTCCACCTCTATCTCAATACAAACACACCAGTCTACAGACATCACAATGACACAGGTTATTAGACAAAAACCTAAGTACACGGGGCTACATGACCGATGTCGCAACACCCTGAAAAGAAGCAACAACAGATTAGAGTTAAATATCTTAGCAGAGCAAGTAATCGAAACCGTCCTCCGGGATGACAGCCAAGAATGCTAACCAGTACACCACGTGTTGATCAGGTCCAGGAGACCGGGGATCACCAAGGGCAGATTAACATGAACGATTGCGCTGCTGGATACGAATAAATCAATAACCAGTCAGTTAGCTCAGCAGTTGATTTGACAGTCAATCTGCAATTCAATCAATCTCTCAATCTATCAGCTGGCGGCTTCGATGGCGTAGTTGTTAGCATGCTGAGCTTCTATGACAAAGGTCACGGGTTCAAACCCAGCCGAAGTCATCGGATTTTTTATGAGTGTTTAAAATCCCTGAGTATGCCTTCCTTCGGGCCGGCGGTCCCACGTCAGAGATTTATAGCATGATAAAGAACCCTCCATTAATTACACTTGTGTGAAGCTAAATTATTATTTTTATATGACTAACGCTCTTAGGTTCCAACGTTCGTCGCCAGGAACTGACTGCCGTGGCATCTAGTAACAAAGTTCAGAACTAGTAGTGGTCGTTGACCCTGGCGTTTGGTAGCAAAAGTTGGAACTAATTGAAAATCGAATGTCTGCAGTCCTTACTTGAATTAACAATAGATAACACACACAAATACAGCCATAACAATTAACACCAGTTATCAGACCGATTCTACACACACCCAAAGTACACGGGGCCACATGACCGCGTTGTCGCAGCCCCTAAACTGAAGAACCAACCAACCAATCTATCGGCTGGACAGCCTGTTAGGCAGCCATCCAATACAATTTTGTAGTGTGATGTAGACATCAATTTCTTACCCGATAATAATACCATCTTTGTGATGAGCTGGTACAAGACTTAGGTAAACCGAATGACGACTTGAAATGGCTCTTTTGTCAAGTTATTCACATGACGCGGGAGTTAAAGTGAGCCATTAGCATTGATCGAGGAACCGGCGACATAGTCGTAAGAACGAACGATCCCACCGCCAAGCCGTTACGTTATGTCCAATATCACGGTTATATTCACCTCAACAGGGCTTGTCTCACTTTGACGGGGACTCCGAAATAACTAGCAGGGCCATTTAAGGGGACACAGAACGCCCTATGCTGATAATGTTAAATCATGCTTCACAAAGGTACATTTTTCTCAAAACCTATTAGAGATATAAACTTGAAAATTACTCAGCATGTACCTACATAATTTTGGCTTGGTACTGAAATAACAGGTAGTGCGTTATATGAAATAATTTTTGATTTTTGAATTATTATTTTGAAGTAACAAATTTCGGTATTATTTTGCCACTTCATACTCTAATAAAATACTTAAATATGACCTACATCAATTATAGTTCTTTCAGAATGCACACAACAACATTGGAAAGGAACCCTGAAAGTTTGAATTCTCTGTATCTCACACAATCTGAGAAGCTTGCCACGGTGGCTGAGTGGTCAACGTGTCAGTCTACTAACCCCAAGCTTACAGGTTCGCTCCTGGTCGTGGTAAGTGATTTTTGAAAGGCGGCAAAAATGACGACACCATGTCATAAGATGTTGGCATGTCAAAGAACCCATTTGAATTCTGTAGGCCATGTTCATAATGGCAAAATTAATCTCGGGAGTTTCTGCCAACACAAAGTTCCTCATTTCACTACTAGAATGCGCTATAGTGTTCAATGAGCTTAGATATAGATATCTAACCTCCTTGACTTTCATAGTGCTTCAAGGAATGACGAAATTCGACATGCAAGCGATCCTCTGGGTGTCAAATAACAAAGCTTGCACCCGGCACCCGAGGCCATACGATAATATTATTATTATTATTATTATTATTACAACCTGAGAAAATTTTCCTTAGGCCTGTGCATTAAAGAAATTAACATTCGGGAAATGACCTTTAAATTCACTGCACAAGTGCATGCCTGCCCCATGGCTTCGATTATCGATGTACTCTTCTATTTCGTCATCTAACCTTCCCTCACTAGCTCTCCTGACTTGCCTGGCATTCTGATGCAAAGTTTACTTAATAATTTGCAAACTGCTCCGTCTTTTCAATACTAGTTGTAATCAGGAGGTAACAACGGTACATGTTTCGGACACTTAAGTGTCCTTCTTCAGCCATTAAAACACTTGTAAGTAACAAAACAAAGTTGGCATATCTGAGTCTTTCTAAGTCGAGGCGCAGCATGGCGTCCCGAGTATGAGAGCCAATGCTCAACTCCAGTCTTTGTAGTGCTGATTAAATGATGCCACACCGGCATATACAAAAATGAAGGGTCCTTATTAGCACAAACACAATTTTTGGCTGGAGAGGGGTAAATTTAAATAGAGGAGGGAAATATACTGTTGTGGAATTTCTTTGTGGAAGCATTGTCATGGATTCAATGGTTGACTGTCATTTGTTTGCATTGTTTATGATCGACATGCTTACAAGTTTACTCCTGGCATATACAGTATATAAAGAATACAGGTTTTATCAGTTGAAATGTCAAATAACCTGTCTTGCGAGAGCATGGAGCCTATGCATCATTTTACAAATGATAGCGAAATGATCACAGATACAGAATTCAAAATATTTGAAATGGAATTTTCATATGATGTTTCGTTTGACTGATGGCAAGAAATTTAATAAGGAATATACAGGGGAATAGGAAAGTATCCAGTATTTTATGTGGCATTAAAACAAGAACTAAAGTTTAAGAGAACAAAACGCTTGTTTATAGGAGTGTCAGACTACCAGATAATCATAGTTGACACCTCTGGCATGGAATACTGATACGTCACAAGGAATAATGAAAACTAAAGTTTGGTTGTAAGTAAGGGCAGAAGGAAGACATACTGAAGGATTTTAACGCTCTTAAAAAATCCGACGACTTCGGCCAGGTTTGAACCCGCTATCTTGGGCAAAGCAGTTCAGCATGCTACCGACTACGCCACCGAAGCCACCTTTACATTATGTAAAAATACGAACCACTCTCTGACGGTGGTACAATCTTGACGTGCTTGCCATCAACGGCACCCTAACATTGAGGGAAATTCGTTCTATTCTCAAATTCTTGTGCTATTTTTCTTCATTCCTCTTGTGACCTTGGAACCTACAAAAAATATTTATTTTTCAGGATGAAAGTGACACAGATTCGCTAACGAATAACTCTACCGCAGAGCCTCGCCCACCATCACAATCGTCAGCAAGCAATTCTGTACAGGATCGTCCACATTCTGGCTTAGGCTGTTATCTCCTACCAAGACCACACCCTTACCGCCCAGACAACTAAAGAGGAAGAGAGAAAGAGCAGTAGAAGTAGACAGCATACTAACTTGTATTGGAAAACAATTAACAGAAAGAAGAGATGACGATCAACACGACATTTATGGTCGAAATATTGCTCATAAGCTTCGACATTTACCGAATGATCAACGCATTTATAATAATTTATGAGGCTATTTTTGAAACTGAATTAGGGAACCTAAACAGAAGTTGTTGTGTACATATACCTACGAGGCAGATGCCTTTAAATGTTCCTGCTTATAACAACAGTTCTCTGCCATCTATCCCGTCAGTGTCAGTGAACAATTCACAAAATATGCCTCCATATACCGCGATAAACTTTTCACCAGAAATGCCGTGTTATTCTCAGTCATCTAATACAACAACCATGAACAGTAACGATCACAAAGCATGCATTTAGATAGTGCTGCGCGAAGCATCGTTGCTGATTTTGAAAAAAGTTACAAACCTGTTTAACTCATATTTCACAAGGTTGTTATTAACTGCAATTATTGTATAATCATTTTGTCTTTAATAAATAAATATTGACTATAACGTACCTTCATGAATTCTTTGCTTAAAACCTTGTAAATGGCTCGGCATGTGTGCGGAATTATTATAGACAGAGCTTGATGAGAAATTGCCGTCGTAAATCTCAAGTCCCTATACGATCTTCCTGTAGCTAAGAACCTTAAAGTGCAACTCAGCCTTTCGTGAGAAGATAGATAGATAGGATATAGATACGCGCATCACAGTATTTTGACGTACAATTAGAGGCGTAACCGAACAAAGCAATTCTGTATATGCGTTTTCATCCATTCTTAATTACGCCAATCATCTGGATCTTCTCTTAAGTCGTTCAATAAATTTACATTTGAATATATATTTCTTTTCAATAGCCATTTTTTCTCCATTTTGAGCTACTAACTTCTCCTCTTCTTTAGCAGCAAACAGTAAAAAAAATAACTGTAACAAAAGTAAATCGTCACTTGCCCACATTGCGGTCAAAGCACCTACTCCGAAGTCAAACTTTGTCGTACTGGGAAATTAAAAAAAACCCTGGCACTACAGCCCGTTAAGGGCCAAGGCCTACCAAGCAACCGCTGCCTGCAGATATTGGAGTGATGCGTGATCAGCGCATCGGGTCCCCTCGGCCGTTAATCTTGGTTTTCGTGATCGGGGCGCTGCCTCACTGTCAGACAGCTACTCAATGGTCCTCACGAGGCTGAGTGCATCCAGTTTCAGCCCTCACGTCTGTTTCTAAAATCCCTGACGGAGCCAGGAATCGAACCCGGGGCCTCCGAGTGAGAGGCAAGCGCACTACCTCAACTCCAGGGGGTTGCCGTACTGAAGTTTGTGCAAATTTACTCGCGCAGTGTGGACGCTTCACAGTGTTCCGTCATCTTTGCGCAAACTATACCGCGCAAGTAAGTCGCTGACGTGTGGACGGCCCTTAAGATGCAATGCAATTCCAATTATTACATTACTGTGAAAGTTTCCAGACGGTTATAAGGTTATCACTGAACCAAATTAAGCTTTAAAATTCATCAATACATACAGTATAATGCGCTTTAGGGGGTCAAGGGGCACTCTAGAATTTTTTCACGCAATTTTCATGTGTGAGTGTGGTACGAAATGTCTTTTTCACCCGACTATAAAGGGTCTCCGAAAACCACATTTAAAGGCCCTTAAATTAACAGTGTCTGTGATATTCCCAGAAAACTAACTTCGCTCTGATATACCTATGAAGGAACGACAAACCCCTAACCACTGCACCAGTAGCTGAATTGATAAAGTCTGATTATTCATACCAAGGATAAATCAATCATAGCATTCATGATTGAGATTTTGCTAAGTTTACTCATTACAACTAGAATATTCGCGGGTAAAGCCGTGTCGGGTAATGCTAGTATATATATATACTGTATATTTATTAATCAAAGCACAAACTGCACAGACAGCTACGATATGATGATGATGATGATGATGATGATTTGATGTTTTAAAGGGTCTGTCATCGAAGTGGTTTGGGAGAAAATGAATAATGATTATGGAATGAACACTAGAACTAAAATTAACTACAACTTACAACTAACTTATGGCTTCGGTGGCGTATTCAGTAGCATGCTGAACTGTTATGCCCAAGATCGCAGGTTCAAACCCGGCCAAAGCGTGGGATTTTTAAGATCATTAAAATCCTTCAGTATGCCTTCCTTCGGAGGGGAAGTGAAGCCGGCGGGCCCATGTCATAGATTTATGGTATGTAAAAGAACACTACAATTGGTTGTGTGTAGGTTATATTTGGTTGGTTAGAAACTCTCTATTTTGTTCCAACGTTTGCCGCTAGGTGTCAGTGTTAGTGGTATCTGGTAGCCAAAGTTTGAACTACTTGAAATTGCACTTTCTGGGAGCCTACGGGCGTTCGATTAAAATACCCTGCTATGGCCATTGGCTGCGATCCCTATATAATAGCAACTAAATTACGGACTAGAAGAAGAAACGGACAAGAAGGGAAGAAATAACGAAAATAAAGAAATGTCCTCAACTCTTCAAAAAATGAGAATTGCGGGACTTGGAAAGAAAGAGCGGATCCGGCCCAGAGACAATGGAAAAACGGAAAAACCTGACCCAGTTACCAAACTCACCGGCCGTGAGCCCTTCAGGGTGCAGCAACATACAGGCTGCAACATAATATGTGGTGGAGCTACTCACTCCCTGCCTGCTGAAGGGTCTTGAGCAAAAGGCTGGAGATACAGTACAATGAACATAAAGTACAGGTCTCACCTCTCGAATCAGGAGGGGTCAGGAAAGATGAAACAAGGGCCATATAAGGCGGGAAAATGAAAGCTGTCCTAGGTCTCAGATACCGTTTGGAAGAAACCGAGAGTTGACCAAGGGAGGTCGACAGGCACAAGTAGTGTAAGTGTACGCAATGCGAGACTCATCTGGGGTCCCGTGGTCGATAAACCACGTCCCACAAGTCATGAGTTATGTGAGTCCTTCACGCCTGTATAGATGGGTCGGTCATTCGTGGCCGGTCGTAAGCGCGTGAGAAATCTTCTTAAAGTCCGAGAAGAACACTAAGACCACTGAATATGCACAAGCGCTGCCGAGGACACATTACGTACTTTATTTGCATTGATCACAAAGGTATAAAGGCTCACTGTGCGTGGAGACACCACTGCGCATGTAATATGTACCGGTCAAGAAGGAACGGCCCACTTATACAAGTAACAGCCAAATTACAGATGTTATTGTTATTATTATTAGCGTATGATGTTACAATTGACAATCGGGTCACAGCATATATAAATGTATATAAGAAAACAAAGAAATGTGAAAAAGGCTTCGGCAATTTGGTAGCCTCTACTGATAGTCTACCTTCGAATAACAGAGGTAAAACTATAATTCTAAAATGAAACGAATTAAGTAATAAAACAAGTCCAGACCAAGAACCGGTAGAATGTCCTTGTTCGTAGGCGTGTCGTCAATGGGCCAAGATGACATTTCTAAATACAGTTTAGGTTCTTGTTCACTTGCTTCTGAACCGTCCTCTTGGTTGTAAATATATCCATCTCGCGTCTCCTTGCTATACTGTTGTTAAGGGAAGATATGCGGTCTTGGAAGCATCGTTTAATTATTGAAGGTTTAGTGTGCGGAATGTGGAGAATGTCTTTGAGCTCGCTAGAACAGGAAGGGGCGTGTAGTTAAACAGTACCAGCAGGTAGTCCGAACGGTAATGGCCAATTACAATCTAGTGTTTGCTGCATATTATCACCTCCTAAACATTAAACACTATTTTTTAACATCCTGTAAAATATAGACAAAATAAATTCAGGTGCAAAACAGTTCTGAAGTCTCATACTATTATTATTATTATTAATAATAATACTAATAATAATAATAATAATAATAATATCGTTGTTGTGGACAAGGTGCAGAAGAGAACCTTCTCCATTGATATTGCAGTGCCCAATTCCCATAATCTGCAATAAACCTGCTGAGATAAGATCTCCAAATATCTGCCCTTGGCTGAGGAAATAAGGCAAATGTGGAGACAGGAATGTGTAGTGGTTCTGCCCAAAGTCATTTCTTCTACCGGCATCATCCCTAAATCATTGGCTCGCAATCTAGAAATATTGGGAATACATCCTGGTTTACAGATCACCATGCAGAAGGCCGTCATCTTGGAGACCTGTTCCATTGTTCGCTCGTTTCTCAATGTGCCACCTTAAGAGAATTAGCCATACCGTCTTGCAAACAAGCCGACGATATGTTGATATGTCCCACTTATGTGGTGAAATGAATGTGATAACAATAATAATAATAATAATAATAATAATAATAATATGAAAAACAGACCGGGCATTCCATCTGATGACAAACACCTACAGTAAAATAAAAAGTCGTTCATTAGAGGTGACCAGCTTTGACACCATGGCACTGTTCGTATTAAACCAGAAGGACTGTATGATTCGGAGGCATTGACTTTGAGTATTCAGGGACAAGACGATAAATTAAGACGCGAACGAAGGATAGTATGAAACATGTCAGGCAACAGGTGAGTTAATAGGCGGGTACTATTGAGATCCAATAAAGAATTAAAGTATACAGCAAGACAGAACCAATGATATCGCCCATGAAAAGGAAAGATTATTGTTCTACGGGCACATCTTCTGAATGTCTAATTTCCGAATGACGAGGGACTGACTGATTGACTGAATAGATAGACAGACAGACAGACTGACATAAAGACAGATAGATTGATAGATATATAGATGTAGATATATATAAGGTGCATTCAAAAAGTAACGAGCCGGAGGCTGGAATGCGCAAACCGGTGACTACATCGGCTAATCGAGGTGTTTGTAACGAGGTGTTGTTCCGACCAGAGCGTGGAAGGTCACAGCCCGTCGCTAGAGGGCACGCGTGCACGTCGGGTGACGATACAAAGCAAGCAGCAGCATGCATCAATCATCCAACGCTGCCAGTTGCATTGCGAACAGTGACATGGAGGCGTCAACCGAAGAGCAAAGAGGTGTTGTTCGGTTTCTGACAGCGGAAGGAGTAGCGGAAACGGACATTCATCGCTGAATGTCACAAGTGTACGGTGAACACTGCATGTCCCTTGCAAGGGTCAAGGCGTGGCACAAGCGCTTCAGGGAAGGACGGGTGTCATTAGCCGATGACGCCCGGTCTGGGGCACCCCCCTGCATTACCGATGACAACGTCCAGCTGGTTGATGCACTCATTACCCAGGACCGCCGAGTGACAGTGAACGCCATAGCCGCCGTGGTCACTCCACGACAATGCACGACCTCATACGGCCAACACAGTCGCAGCATTCCTGCAGAAATTCAAATGGGAGGTTCTCGGCCACCCTCCATACAGTCCAGACCTCTCTCCCTGTGATTACGCCATGTTTGGTCCCCTGAAAGGGGCTCTGCGGGGCCAACGATTCACCTTGGACGCTGACGTCCAGCTGTACGTGCGGAACTGGTTCACATCGCAGCCCAGGGAATTTTATGAGACAGCCATTCACCGCCTCATGTCACAATGGGACAAGTGCCTCAACAGCCAGGGCCAATACTTCTAACATACAGATACTGGTTTCTGTAATTATGCCTCCGGCTCGTTACTTTTTGAACGCACCTTATAGATAAATCTCTACTTAGTATAAAACAAAGTCCCCGATTCTTGGATGATACGGGTAAACTCGAGAACCACTGGATGGATTTTGATGTGGTTTTCACCATTCTGTAAAGGATATATCGAGGATGATTTATGTAGAAAATAATTTATTTATGATCAAAGGAAGCCGAGCAGTAACGATTTTAGTCAAAAAGTCGGAAGATAAACCTGGCGTCCGAGCGCTTTGTAAGCTTACGCTGGGCAAACCTTTAAAAATATCTAAATACTATGAGTGTAAGAATTGTTCAGCATGAAAAGTTCAACAAAAAAGTCCTTGAGAGCATATCTCTATCCTCAATACATCGCCCACTGTAAGTGTTTTACGTTTTAATTTCTTCCAACCATGTCCATTCAAATACTGAAGCGACAGTTTACGAGCTAGCTAAGGGCGAGTCTATCAGCTCTCTTACAGCCTAGCTAGCGGGCGAATCTATTGTCCCTGATACAGCCAGCAGCAAACCGTTCAGTCGTGTTGAGTTAAGACTTCTGAGAAGGGTGGTTGTGTTTGGAGTTTCAATGGAAGTGCAACTCGGGTCTTCTTCATTTCGCCTGTGAAACACAGTCAAGTTAAGATTGGACGGAAGGGGGATTTGAGTTTCATTCACCTCGCCATTCCCTGGAAGCGCAACTCTCATTTCGCCTGTGAATTTTTCGGGATTAATTGTCCAGTCAGTGATTTTAACCCATCATGCCGAGACGTAAAACATTGAAAAAAAAAAGCGCTTATCCCGTAATGCATTCATAAATGTTCCCGGGCGAAGCTGGGTCGGGTTGCAAGTAAATAAATAAATAAGTAAATCAATAAATCAATAAATAAATAAATAAATAAACACCACGAAAAGCTCACCGATGACATCAGAAGGAGATGCCTGTCTTTCTACGGCCACCAGTACACAATGGACCACCACAGTCTCTCTTATAAGATCTTCACGGTAGCCAAGAGGGGTAAAGCCACTGGGTCCCTGTGTATCGAACAAATTGAGAACGATCTTGCTGACCTTAATATTCAGCAAGACACAATAAATGACAGGAGTCACTACCATCTGACAGTTGAAACCACACCTTTCCTCACATCCATTACAGCAGTTCACCACAACGCGTCCAGGAAATGGTCCGAGGAACGTACAGTAAGATAGAGTTCAGCAAGAAAATGAAAGATTACTGGTCCAATAGAAAGGCTCAAGATTTCAGCAAAAAAGCAGCCGCCAAACAATCCACCAAAAACACCAGAAGTGGCAGACAACAGCTAAAGCACAAGCACCGTAGTCCACAGGTGTCACAAACGACCAAATATTAAATAAATAAATAAATAAATAAATAAATAAATAAATAAATAAATAAATAAATAAATAAATGTATGTATGTCTACCCCATATTATTGCCGTTTTTCAACGGGGTCGGGGATGAGATGCGATGGAAGTCTTTGTGGCGATGGTTTTTACGGCCGGATGCCCTTCCTGACGCCAACCTCATGAGAGGAGTTAATGGGAGATGAAATGAATGATGGTGAATGAAACTGGGCAAGGATGTGGAAGGAAGCGGCCATGGCCTGTCAGAAGGTACCGTCCCAGCATTTGCCTGGTGTTGAAAATGGGAAACCACGGAAAATCATTTCAAGGACGGCCGACGGTGGGGCTCGAACCCACGCGTCTACCGAGTCAGCAGAGAGCTTGGCCCCATGACCTAATGCTGCGCGTTAGCCAGCGTAGCCACTACTGTCGGTAATATATAAATAAATGAATAAATAAATAAACAAACAAATAAATAAACGAATAAATAAATAAACAAACAAATAAATAAATAATTAAATAAATGTATAAATGAATAAATGAATGAATAAATAAATAAATTAATAAATTAATAAATGAATAAATAAATAAATAAATGTATAAATGAATGAATAAATGAATAAATGAATAAATGAATAAATGAATGAATAAATAAATGAATAAATGAATAAATGAATAAATGAATAAATGAATAAATAAATAAACAAATAAATGAATAAATAAATAAACAAATAAACAAATAAATGAAGAAATAAATAAACAAACAAATAAATAAATAAACAAACAAATAAATGAATAAATCAATAAATGTATAAATGAATGAATAAATGAATAAATGAATGAATAAATAAATAAATAAATGAATAAATGATTAAATGAATAAATGAATAAATGTATAAATGAATGAATAAATGAATAAATGAATGAATAAATAAATAAATTAATTAATAAATGAATAAATAAATAAATAATTAAATAAATAAATAAATGAATAAATAAATAAACAAACAAATAAATAAACAAATAAATGAATAAATAAATAAACAAATAATGAATAAATAAATAAACAAATAAATATATAAAATCACATTATTGACCGGGTTGGTTCATTGCGCTAACGCACAAGGTTATGGGGTGAGGCTTGCTCGAGACTGGAAAGATGACAAGAGTGCGAACCCAATCGTGGTCCATCCTTGGAACAGATTTCTGTGGTTTCTGAATTTCAACTCCAGACAAATGCTGAGAAGGTATTTAGGAATACGCCACGGCCACCTCCTTCTGTCTATTCAGTCGGCCACGGAACTGAGCGTATTTACGCTAAAGAAAGCAGGTACAATTTACTGTCTCTCTCTCTTTCCACGGGAGAAGGTAGGATTCCCATACCACGGCCTAATCTCCCAGCACAGAACGAACAGTAATTGCTGCTCGTTGAAACTAGATTCCCGACATTAACATGAAACTCGTGAACATCCGCGCGAATATGCTTGTTATTGGTCAGTTCAAGGAAGTCACACGGCACGGACAATCACAACAGGTGAATCGCAGGAGAGCTCTGGCGGAGTTGTTTTGATCGGGCGTCAAGTAACAGGGAACAGAGGTTCTTTCTTGTTGAAAATATAAGAGCCAAGGAGAGAGGGACGTGTATGTTGAACCTATTCTACCCACATACAGTGGGGGCCCAAAATGACGAATAACATCTTTGTGATGGATAGTACGTCAGTATACTCAGGAAAGTCACGTGAACGTTTGTTGGTTGGTTTCTCAGTTTAGGGGCTGCAACAACGTGGTCATGTAGCCCCTATACTTTGGGTGTGTGTAGAATCTGTCTGATAACCGGTGTTAATTGTGATGGCTGTATTAGTGTGTGTTGTGGGTTATTAATTCAAGTAGGACCGGGTGAGTTAGCCGTGGTCGTTACGGCATGACTGCTGGCAGTCGCTCACATCCGGGAGGCGAGGTGGTTCGAATCCCCCCGCTGGCAACCTTGAAGATGGTCTTCTGTGGTTTCCCATCTTCCTTCCAGGCAAATGCCGGGGTTGGTCCCTAACTATAGGCCACAGCCGCTACCTTCCAACTCCTCGTCCTTGCATTCCAACTTCCCTCCCCAACGGAACTTGTAGCTCACCCATTGGGTGTCCGTCTCGAAGCAGCTACAAAACTGGCGAGCCGAACATGTCTTCGGACACTCCCGGCATTGAAAGCCATACGCTAAAAAAAAAACAAGTAGGGACTGCAGACATTGAATTTTCAAGTAGTTCCTACTTTTGCCGCCAAACGCCACCGTCAACGAGTACTAGTACAGACTTGGTTACTAGATGCCACGCAGTCGGCCCCTGGCTACGAAAGTTGGAGCCTAACAGCGTTGGTCAGATTTAGCCTATAATTTAGCTTCACACAAGTGTAATTAGTGGAAAATTCTTTAAGATGCCATAAATCTATGACATGGGACCGCCGGCTTTACTTCCTCTCCGAAGGAAGGCATAGTGAGGGATTTTTAACGCTCGAAAAAATCCAACGACTTCGGCCGGGTTTGAACCCACGACCTTGGGCATAGAATCTCAGCATGCTACCAACTACGCCACAGAAGCCACTCTCGTGAACGTTGACGGGTAAATTACAGTATGACCCAATCAAAACAGAAGGTCATTGTAGCCTAGGTACGGGTGATTGAAATCAAGTTCTACACCAAATTAAGCAAGGAATTTGAACTTTCTCTAGTTATTATGTCTCACTCACTGCTTGTTTACCATCTCTTGATGAATGCAGTATATTTGCTTTTGTCTGTTGGCCCAGGCTAGAGTAAAATATGGCTTTTCCCCGATGTCTCAGTCTCACTCATGGCTGTGATTATATGGAAGCTACTGAGGTATGGGTGGTGCTTAGTAATGACATTCAGGGCACATTCAGTGCCTGTGGATGTTGTGAAAGGTTCTACTCTTAGGATTAGTACTGACGTTCTAACTCAGTGAGGAACGCAATGGCAAACTACCACATTCCTCACCTTGCCTAGTACGCCTCATTGTTGTACTGCCTCGGTTTTGTGGGTTTCTACCACATAACCTATGGTGGTGCTATTTGAGGATCCAACCAGCCTCTAGGCTGACTACCTGACAGACAGACATGTCTCACTCAATCCTCTACTGCAGAGGATCTCAAAGTGGGGGGTGCAGAGAGCGATAACGGGGGCGGTGGCTCTGATTGAAATATTTATATTTCATATTCTGTAACAAATATCGCTATCCTCATATTCATAGGGAGGAAGCTCCCACGACCATTCAAGACTAATAAACTCGTAATTTATCTGTCTAATTTCACAAGAACTGAACAGTAGATCCAGCCACCCACAGCGATATCTCCTTACCAAACACTTGACACTTCCAGGGACTCTAATCGGGTCACCTAGATCCCTTGTGGATATGACACAGTTTGATCATTTGATCTTCATTATTCAACTCAGTGACCGGACGGATCACAAACCGCTTGACGATGTGACCACCACTTCCTAAAAATAAAATGTTCTTCTATTTCTGCTACTGTCAACTTGAATTCAGCCAGGCCTTTGCAGTCAGTTCAAAGACAGTGAGTGAACAGGTGAATTCTAGTGTGTGTTCTGTGGAAGTGGTTTTATTTATAAGCAAGGAGAAATAGTTAACTTTCAACATCTTGGAGTAATAACAAATGCGTGAATTCTCTTTTTTTACAAACGATGTTGAGCTTTGATGTGCTCCAAGAGGGTAAATTGCGTGTCATTACTATTGTAACTAGTAGTTGTAGTAATTAGACAGAAGCAAATAGTGTAGATCTTGGAATCAGTTTCTTTTTGCTTTTAAGAAGTGCTAAGAAAGAAATATTAGAGGAGTGGGGGGAGGGGCGGCGCGCTATATATTTCATGTTTCAGAAGAGGGCCGTGACAGAAAAAGTTTGAGAACCCCTGGTCTAATGTAGGCTAGATATCGGACCATCCTCCTCTTCCAGGACGATGGACGGCTCCTTGGCGATGCTGGCGTTTAAGGCTCTTCGAACGAATTTCAGGGACTGTCATTTGACACTAGAGGGTGATTAAATGTGAGAGTCCCTTCTTAACAAATTTACTGGTTAGTTGAAGAACCCCTTCAGGGCAAAAATCTTGCACCCAGGTATTTCAGAAATCCAGCAGCCATACGGGGCAATAAACTTGTACCTTATTATTATTACGTTCGTTTTGAAGGAGTCGCTGATCTGTCAGATGGGAGAGGCTTGTTCAAGAGAAGCGAATAGGTAGATTCAGGGTTGAAAGATTCTAAAGTGAGAGGTTTAGAAGCAGAGGAGACTGGCTGCATGGCGCAGACCCGGAGGCTGTTCCAAATCTACGAGTTTTAGTATGCGTACACACGAGTACTCAGCAGTGATGCTCGGAGCACGGTTGGAGAGGGACAAGGGGTGATAACCAATACGTCACTGGGCGAAGGTCATAGTACTAGTCCATGCGCTTCCTGCAGGTCCTGATGTATCCACCGCTTAGTAACGGCAGCCCCTACAGCAGACCTGTATTGCATAATGCAGGTTTACTCACACAAGGCAGCGAATACTGCCTGCCCATAGAGGTAACACCGGGAGGGTGGTTTATGCACATGCAAGATTCCTCGCACAGTTCAGTCAGTTATTATTATTATTTAGAATGCATTTATCTTATTTGGAATGTATTTAGAATAATCAAAATTACAACCAGCACTACAAGAAAAAATACACGGATAGTCAGTCTGAAAGACTAGACTTTATATCATTTTAAAAGCTAGCAGCCGAGTACCGAGAAGGCAGTGCACGAACAGAGTTTCAAGATTCTATTTTGTTTCTTCACTGCCTACTTGATTGTTCTCGCACTGCATTCTTGAAACTCTGTTCTCGCACTGCCTTCTTGCTACTCGGCTGCTATATCGTACTATGACGTCACACACCTCAGTGCATTCTCGGTACATTTCGTCCCGTCACCGTAACGAAACGCCAGACCCCAGATAAAGTCGACATGAAAGAAAATCCACAGCCTGCTTCCAGTCTCTGACCGGGTCAGGAATGGAATGAATGAAGCCCCCATCTAGCGGCGAGGATATGAACTGTGCCGGCTGCCGAGGCCTGACGCACTCCTCTGGGGCAATGATTAAATGAATGACAGATGAAATGAAATGATAGTGGAGAGTGTTGCTGGAATGACATTTTGACAGGGAAAACCGGAGTACCCGGAGAAAAATCTGTCTGTCTCCGTTTTGTCCAGCACAGATCTCACATGGAGTGACCGGGATTTGAACCACGGACCCAGCGGTGAGAGGCCGGCGTGCTGCCGCCTAAGCCACGGAGGCTTATCATTTAAAATGATAAAATACATACATAGCCTTTTAAGTATTAGGACATACTCGTACATTGTTCAAGCAATCACGTGTGCTATATAGACATTGTCCTTGTCACAACCTTCTTTTTCCTTTTATCAATCTGCACAAAAACCCATATCTGCTTTAGTACGTGATGTACCTTAATCTCAGGGGTGCATATGTTGGTTTCCAGTCAGGTATCCTGCATTTCCCATCGAAATGAAACAAGTTTATTTTCATATTCCACATAGGACTTGTACAGTCACAAATAAATAATTGAATGGGAATAAAAATGCTCATAAAAATTTATATCCCTTGTGGACAGAGCGGATGCATGTATATGAAACATGGCGTGGAGGTGAGATCCGAACAAATCGCTTCCCGTGTATTGGTTTCCTGTCTGCATTCCATTAAATGGCACAGATTATGTTTAATATAAGAGATTATGCTTTAGCCGAGAACTCAATTTCAATTATCGCATCGATGAACTAATAAACTGAAATCACCAGATTCGAATTCCGGTCAAAGTCCTTTATTTGTTTTTCTTTTACTGCTCGTATCGTGTATGATATATTGAAACCAGTTTTGATACGTTTAATAACTGACAGTCAATATTAGGACACTATGGTGATATTATATTAATAACAATAATAATAATAATAATAACAATCTATGGCCTACGCGAAGCAAAATAACCAGTGATGGACGAAGCAAAGAGGATATTAATAGTAGATTAGCTCAGGCAAGGACAGCATTTCTACAGAAAAGGAATCTGTTGATATCGAATAAAGATTTAGGTATTAGTAAGTCATTTTTGAAAGCCTTTATCTGGAGCGTGGCACTCTATGGAAGTGAAACTTGGACTATTGGTGCTGCAGAAAAGAGGAAAATTGAAGCGTTTGAAATGGGGAGTTACAGGAGAATGATGAAGATCATACGGGTAGATAGGGTTACAAACGGAGAGGTATTAAGAGGAGAGATGTTTCTGGCGACTGCTAATGAAGAGAAGAGATAGGTTGGTAGGACACATACTAAGACATCCAGGAATAGCAAGCTTAGTTATGGAAGGCAGGGTCGAGGACAAGAACTGTAGGTTATAATATGTTAAACAGATTGCCTCGGATGTAGGGTGTGGTAGCTATGTAGAGATGAAACGATTAGCTCAGGACAGGGAGGCATGGAGCGCTGCATCAAACCAGTCAAAAGACTGAAGACTCAAATAACAAACAACATGGCCTCAGCGACCGTGGCGTTATCTATTGACTTTGATTCTCTGAGACGAATTACTCTCCAAATTTGTTGTTCTGTTTTGCGCCACTCTCGTCGATGTGATTTGTCTCAATTCTACGTACTTGACTGCAGGAGCAGACGCAAATCAATCTCCTTACAAGGGAAGTATCAGGTAAGACAGGTCGAAACCTATCTTGAAACTTTGTGGACGCAATCGTTGAACTATAAGAGGACAATGTGCGGAAAATCAGCCGCCAGATTGAACTGCAAGGCTTCAAAATCATGTGGCGAATCTCTCATATAAATCAATGAGAAGTAGCGAGTACCGTACATGTTGGAAGGGACAGCCCTGACGGCCCAGGCACTCAAGGCCGGTGTGCAGGAGCCGCACGCTCCGGTCAGCATATACGCTCCGCCTCGCTACTACTCCGAGTACCACAGGGATGTCCAGCTCCTCCAGATGTCAGGAACGAGAAGAAGCTAAAAAGAAGTTGACAATAGACATGGGCAGCATAGGACATTACAGAGTCCCTTAAGGAGCTCGGAAGAGCTGAAAATCTTCAACATTTTTACAACTTCACTTTTTCGTCATAATAAACTACGGTCCCTTGGCTTTCAAACAGTACATTTATTTTGTTCATGACTCATTTCTTAATACTAATTTCCGTATACTTTCCCAACACCATATGTCCCGCATTTTTTTATTTTTCTCTCTCTATTTCAGTAGGTTTCTCACTAGATTATTAATTTTCTCTCTATTAAACTGGAAAAAACATACAACAAATCAAAACGGGTGTTACGTAATCAGAGAATTCCTCGTTCTAAATCCGAAACTGCCACCATTTCCTCAGATGGCTAAATAATTATTGATTCCAGTTTTGTGTCAAAATACATGTCTGAATATAAAAATTCCTTTCTATCCGCAACATTTCTATACGTAAAGCAGAAAGTTTTACAAGTAATTCCTTGTCTATGTGGTCTATTTTAACACAGTTGTTTTCCAAAATTTACTTTAGTTTAATTTTGCCTGATGGAAATGTTCATGAAAATATTGTTAAAATTACGCCATTTTAAAACAAGATGTTCAGTAAAGAAAATATAGCCTACTTTCTCCCAAATACATGGGTATATTTATTACTCTTTGTCCTTTTCAAGGAGTATAATTGAATTTTGGTTGTAGTAGCTTGTTGAAATACAACG
This sequence comes from Meconema thalassinum, assembly GCA_946902985.2. Lineage (NCBI taxonomy): Eukaryota > Metazoa > Arthropoda > Insecta > Orthoptera > Tettigoniidae > Meconema > Meconema thalassinum. The sequence continues at coordinate 227,040,653 of OX336391.1, forward strand.
TGCTATAGGGATATTAAACATGAATACGAGGTGCCCTTTGCTAGTGCTACCTCTGTAAGAAATTTCATTCAATTCGGTTTCACCGTGTGTGAATTGATATGGGGAATGGATTTGCACACATGCATGGCCGCTATTTCCAAACTATTGGGTTGATGACCTTGCAGTTTGGTCAGAATATCCTTCCCTCATAAAGATATGTTGTTGCAAAATTTGGTAGAGACGAGATTATTAGGTTGGTCGTAATTACATTTTAGCTTTTAACATTTGGGTGGCCGCGATTACATTTCCGTCAAGATGGCGGTGATATAAAACATGACACAGAGGTGCCCTTTGCTAGTGCTACCTCTGTACCAAATTTCGTTCCATTCGGTTTCACCGTGTTCGAATTGATAGGGGGAATCGATTTTCATACAAAGATGGCCGCCATCCGCAAAATATTAGAATAATGGCCTATTAGCTTGGTCAAAGGATGCCCCCTCCATAAGGGTATGTTGTTGCAAATTTTGGTAGAGATCGGATGATTAGGTTAATCGTAATTTGATTTTTAAGCTTTGAACATTTGTGTGGCCACCATTACGTGTTCGTCAAGATGGCGGCGATGTAAAACATGACACTGAGGTGCCCATTGCTAGTGCTACCTCTGTACCAAATTACCTTCCATTCGGTTTCGCCGTGTTCGAATTAATAGGGCGAATCGATTTTGACACAAAGATGGCCGCCATCCGCAAACTATTTGGCTAATGACCTACTAGATTGGTCAAAGGATGCTCCCTCCATAAAGGTATGTTGTTGCAAAATTTGGTAGAGATCGGATGATTATGTTAGTCGTAATTTGATTCAAGATTTGAACATTTGTGTGGCCGCCATTACGTTCCTGTCAAGATGGCGGTGATATAAAACAGGACACTGGGGTGCCCTTTGCTAGTGCTACCTCTGTACCAAATTTCGTTCCATTCGAGTTCACCGTGTTTGAATTAGTAAGGGGAATCGATTTTCACACAAAGATGGCCGCTATCCGCAAACTATTAGGCTAATGACCTATTAATTTGGTCAAAGGATGCTTCCTCCATAAAGGTAAGTTGTTGCAATATTTGGTAGAGATCGGATGATTAGGTTAGTCGTAATTTGATTTAAGCTTTGAACATTTGTGTGGCCGCCATTACGTTTCCGTCAAGATGGCGGCGATATAAAACATGACACTGAGATGCCCTTTGCTAGTACTACCTCTGTACCGATTTTCGTTCCATTCGGTTTCACCGTGTTCGAATTAATAGGGGGGATCCATTTTGACACAAAGATGGCCGCCATCCGCAAACTATAAGGCTGATGACTTATTAGTTTGGTCAAAGGATGCTCCCCCCATAAAGGTATGTGGTTGCATGAAGGAACATCCCTGAAAAAGTAAAATTGGTTTCTGTTAATAATATTTATGAAAATGTTACACAAAAAGTTGTAAATTAACATGACCAGCGTAGGACATCATTGGTGACCTCGTATCCAGCACAATTCTTTCTGTCATATTCGTTTGCATTCGAATGAACTCAGGTACGCCGATCTGCTGCTCCTCTCTGTGTTTTGGCATTCAGTGCATGCGCAGTGCTCTTCTGCTCTTGCTCTGCACGTTGAGAATTAAGGAGACATTCTCCTTTGTCATGGCGATGAGTTTTCTGATTTTGTAACAGGTCCCGTGAAGAAGCAGTGCTCATTAAATCGTCCACCACGGCCGAGAGGGCAGCTGGAATACTTCCAGAGATTGTGGCTTCAACTCCCAGCACTGGCAACGGCCATCTTGAGTGCTTTTCCCCTTTTTCTTCACTCTTCCTCCAGCCAAATGCCCGAAAAGTACCTAACTACAAATCAGACATGTTCACCACACAGATAACTACAACGGGTTGATGACGAATATATCCCAAGCCCCTCAGATGAATTAACAACAACTAAAACAACAACGGATTTTAAACACTGCTTCCCTGCGAAAATTACGAGAAAAAATTCGAATAACTCTCGTAAATTAATCAGCGAACGTAAGTCAAGCTACAAAATGTAGTTAAAAAACTAAAACTTCAGCGAGAAAACTTCAGGTGGTAAAGGATTAACGAACAACAGGCCTATGAGGAAGTGGAGTACTCTGCAAGTGAATACAGATTACTTGTTGTCCATAGAAAACGAGAGGTCGTAGTTATATGTATTTATGTCTATACAAAGCAGAGAGATGAGATACTGACAGCCATTGGTCGTATTGTGACAGTCCACTGGTTTAGATGTTCCAATTAATCTGCCATACCAGCGCACAGATTCGCATTTACCGCTTCGCTTCGTAATTATTAGTGGTGTACAGCCCCTTGATGATTGCACTCTGGTCTACAAAAGGTGCAGTTACGTGGAGAGTCATACTAGCTAACCAAACACGCTATCTAGAAATACTCTTTCAAATCTAAACTCTGCCAAGTTAATTCATTGATTCAAATCGTGCATAACATAATAACTATCACAAATAATTATTTAAATAAAATAAAAGCCTTAAGAATTAAATTGGATTAATTATGTCCAAACGTGTGCCACATTGTGGGTATTTTTTACTGGCTAGCATGTCCTAAAGCATCCCATGTTGATGGTGTTTACGCTGGCTAGCATGTCGAAAAGCATGCAATATTGAAGGAATTTACACAGAATAGCAAGTCCAATAGCATGCCATGTTGAGGATATTTACACTGGCTACCATGTCCAAAAGCATGCCAAGTTGAGGGTATTAACACTGACTAGCATGTCAAAACGAATCCACTGTTGAGGGTATTTACACTAGCTAACATGTACAAAAGCATGCCATGTTTAGGGCATTTACATTGGCTATCATGTCCAAAATCATGTTATGTTTAGGGTATTTACACTGGCCAGCACGTCCAAAAGTATGCCATGATGAGGGCATTTACATTGGATTGCATGTCCAAAAGTATGTTGGAGTATGTTGAGGAAAACCTCACTGGCAAGCATGTCCAAAGGTACGCCATGTTGAGGGCATTTACACTGGTTACCATTTCCGATAGCATGTCATGTTGAGGGTATTTACACTGGCTAGCATGTCCAAAGATTTGCCACGTCGAGTGTATTTACACTGGCTAGCATGTCCAAAAGTATGCTAGAGTATGTTGAGGGCATGTACATTGGCTAGCATGTCCAAAGGTATGCTACAGTATATTGAGAGAATTTACACTGGCTAGCATGTTCAAAAGTAAGCCATTTTGAGGGCATTTGCACTGGCTGGCATGTCCAAACGTATGGCATGTTGAGGGCAGTTGCTCTGTTTAGCATGTCGAAAGGTATGTTAAGTTGGAGGCATTTACACTGGCTAGAATGTCCAGAAGTATGCCATGTTGAGGGCATTTACTGTGAATATCATGTCGAAAAGTATGTTATTTTGAGGGTATTTACACTGGCTACCGTGTCCAAAAGTGTACTACATTGAGGATATTTACACTGTCTACCATGTCCAAAAGTGCATCACGTTGAGAGCATTTACATGACCACAGTGTCTAAGCCCATAATAATAGTAATAATAATAATAATAATAATGATTAGACCTGGAGCATTATATGCAGCACAATGTTTAACACTTCGAACACATAGCCTGCTGAAGAACTGGCAATTAAGGAAAGGAGGATTATGACAAACATTCTTGTTTGCAACATCAAAGATGGAGTCAAAAGACATCGGAGCGACTTAAAAATATACACCCACACCGAAAATATATCAAGCGTGAACGAAGAAAAAAGGTAAACCTTCTAAGCTCACCTCTTCAGATAGCCAGCTAAATGAATTTATAAATGTTTGTTAACCTACTTCCAAAGTCTCAAATCGATTCCTCCTTGACTGGTGTGGTCGATAAGGACCATTCAAAGTACGGCATTTCATAAACATTCAACTCTGGACACCACTCAAACACAAACTTAAAGAGGCTCGTCAGGAAGAAATCACAACTGACCAACGCACGTATCTTCTAGACATTAAGTCTTCCAGCCGTATTTGTTGTTTCACTCGAGGGGATTGGGCATCGTGGTCATTCATCCCCGTGTACTTGGGAGGGTGTGGAATTTTGATTGACAACATACGTTACAGTGAAGACTGCATTAATTTGTATATTTGTAATCAGGGTGAGGATTGGAAAGGAAGCAGCCGTGGCCTTGAATTGGAAATCACCCTGGCATTCGCCTTGAATAGAAGTGGAAAGCCATAGGTAACCACTTCTAGGATGGCTGAAATGGGAATTGAATCTATCCATTCTCAGATTTGCCTCCTCACGAGGCTCAATGTACCCCGTCCTAGGCCTCAGACTACAATTGCAATTCTTTTAAGAGCCGGGAATCGAACCAGGACCTCCGGGGTAACAGCCAAGAATGCTAGGTGCTACACCACGAGGTGGTCCCACTCGTATGCTATTTTGGTATACCTAGGGAAGACTCATGGGAGTTCTTGTACAAAATACCGCCAAAGATACTTTCCCTGTGACCTGACCTATATGTCCCCCAGGTTTAATTGGGGTCGGGGAGTTAACGTTCTTCAGGGTTGCATGTAAATGAAGCCACGATTGAATTGCAGAACACGAAACAAGTAGTTGACACTTTCCATTAAGGAGTATCCTAGTTAGAAGCTGCGCATTGAGATTCTAAGAGCTCGTCTCTCTCCACCCACGCATCTGATGTAGCACGACAGCACGTCACGCGACACGACACTCATTTGTTACCCCTTAATTAAAACAAGCGCTGAAGTTACGACTATTGATTTCAATTAGTTTTGCGAGTGTGTGTATGTTTGCTTATATTGTGTGAAGGTCTTGTCAGCGTGTCGCCTCAGGTGGTGCGTACGTACAATAACAGTTTATCAAATTATGCTCCGTCCTTTTATTGGAAAAATAATAATAATGGAAATACGCTTCCTTCGTTAGCAGGTAAAATAACAAAATGAAAAGCAAATTACTTTTAGCTACCAACATGGAATCAATACGTTATCCCGAGATAATATACAGCCACTATGTAATTTAATTTTTATCAGTTTGAAAAAATTCAAGGGATGGTTTTTTTTAGACTCCTGTCTCAATGGACTACTGTAATGTTCCATTTAGATCTCCTCAAATGCATTTATTTCAGGTCTAAGGGTTGGAGCGGGATTCACTTTGCCTTGGGAGGAGAATTTAGAAGAGATGGGTTCGATTCCTGCTTCACGAATCATGAAATCATATTGCGTAGTTTTCCCATTACTATTTGAAACAAATACCAGGATGATGTCTTTTCAAAATGCCTCTGGAATCATATTCACACACCAATAGAGACATCGCAGTAACAGGTTACACTCACATTCTTGTACACGGAGATTATGAAAATAATATCTCAATTTCGTAAGTAAATAGTATTGATATTAATAATAACTAGCGGACCCGTGCGAGTACTCTCGCATAATGGGTTGAGTGCGCACCATGTGAGTAGTGGAGTAGTGGTGCTTCTGCCCCACTTGACACTCCTGTGCCCAACAAACCAACATGGCCGCCGCGTGAGTCCAAGCCAATATCTCTCGAACGCATGGTCCGATTTTGACAAATGAGGTGTCGTTGGACTCGGGCTGACGCCCTCTTTCCAATGGACCACTCATTTCAACCCCTAAATAAAACCTACCCCTACTAGGGGGTGAAATTGTAATTTTTTAGTGAAAGTCTCTTTTCAAATACGACATGTATAAGGTGCGCTGCTAAAATGAACTTAAATGTTGTTGCTCATATAGCGCATGCGCTTTGCTGGATGCCGCTATGAATGAACATTTTTGTTTTTGTTTTTTACGCATGCGCACTGGGGATTTTTGTAAGAGGGCGAGCTCTTTGAAAAAATGATTGATAAGAAGGGGTTTTGGTGGTGAGGAAAGAACCAGATAGTCGCCTACTTTCCTACGAAGTTTGCCGATATGTCTCAAACGCAAGGTCGGATTTGGACGTGTGACGTGTCAAATCGCTTGTCTCGAAGCCCTATACATGTTATTAATAGGTTTAGAGTTTTGAGAATGAGGGAAACAGGCTTTTTTGGGGTAAAACCATGATTTTAGACTTTTTCTGATATTTCACGAATGCATGGTCGGATTTGGTCCTATGACGTGTCAAATGGCTTGTCTCGAAACCCTGTGTATTTTGGTAATAGGTTAAAGTTTTTGAGAATGAGGGAAACAGAATTTTTTGTTGTAAAACCGTGATTTTAGACTTTCTGTTATATTTCACAAACCAATAACGCCAGAGACGTATACGAGGGGTCGTAGGACTCGGGGTGACGCCCCTTTCCTCTCCCCTTTCGAATATAGTATTTATGTTTAAAAAATGCGAAAGGGTCTAACGACACTTTTGTTGAAAACATTTTAGTTTTTAAAACTTTTTCTTTTAATCTGTCTAAAATGTTCATGAAGAGTGGTTACAGATAGAGACGATACCACTGGACACGTGTTTCAACGAAGCTATTACTGGCCACGGTGGTGATATACCAATACAGTATTCGCTATTTCGATGAGACGGCGGGTCGAGGGTTCGTTTTCCGATTTTTCCTATGATGGAATACCTAATACCTAAACCCCCTGAAGGGGGTCTTTAACATGTAAACGATTATGAGTGACATGACAAATGATAATTCCTTGATCAGATGAAGTTAGCTTTAGATAGAACAAACAGAACTTGGTTATATGTTGCTTGAAGTGAGTATAGAAAACAAACTTGCTGGGGCAGACTGACAGGATGTGGATGTTATTTGAGCTTATTGGAATGCATTGACTTGACTTGACAACAGGGCAATGAAAAAAGCACAGAGATGCTGAGGACACTTGAAGGTCAAACGATATGGCAACTATGGTGGGAGGGGAAGCGAGGATGATGTCGCCGATCATGTTCAATGTTCAATGGATGAATTTAAATTTTGCGAAGCATTGTTCGGAGAGGGTCATGTGACGACTTGTTTTAAGGATATTTATTTTTCCGATCTTTCTTATGGTGGTCTCATTGATTGAAATCATTCAAAACTGCTAGGGCATGGCCTTGAGATTTTATAAACTGATAATGGGATTTTGACATACAAGGTCCACTCAGAACTTGACATGATGTCATTCTTTTTATGGCTTATGAATTTCCCCAAAAAAGACCCAAAACAACAAGATCATAGACTTTTGCTTTCTTAATATATTGCAAACCCATAATGTTAGATGTTTACTGTGAGTGACGAAACCTAGCTAGGTAATGAAAGAATTATTGTGGGCTACATGTATGGTGACTGACACGTCTTTGAACATTGGAACTTGTTTTCAGATCTGAGTGTAGTACATAGGGAGTATAGGTTGTAGGCATGGCTTGACAAACGGTGTACACAAAATTCAATTTATCGATTCAAGAATTATGAGTAGACTATCATTAATTAATTGGTTAAAGAGTGTAGCTAAAAATAAAAAAAAGTGACTACATTAAACTAAACTGAACCAAGTCGAATCAAACCCAACTGAACCAAACCAAGCCTAAAACAAACCAAACCTAATCAAGAACAAGCCAAGGGCTTAAGTGTAAAACTTATGGGGGAATGCAGTCATTGGCATTGTCCAAAGAAAGGGATAACGCTCTACCTTTAGAGGGTGAGGTAAAGCTAGCGCATGGTGCTAATGCATATTCCCAAGTACATGAACCACACACACAACTATCCTATGCTGTTTTTATGAGTTGACTGTTAAAACTTACTCAGTGGTTACTGAGCAAGATGGTCGCTACACACAACAAGCTTTAAATACTTGAGGCTAATAATCTATACACACACACGCACTCGCTTGTTCTAAACTAAACTGTCTCGCTGGCAGTGCTCACACAGTAGGCAAATGACAGAAATGCTTGGCTAACCGAAATACAATCATTTTCGGTTGTCTAATGATACCAGCTAGCCATTACATGCTATAGTGGTGAGCACATGTGCCTCTTCCACTGGAGATCGTAACTCGATTTCTAGCTCTAAGGCCTAGAACGAATCAAACTAAGAAAGAATGGTATGGTAACGCAGTAGTTAAACTGTTAGCCTTTCACTAAGGTAGACTAGGGTTTGATTTTGGGTTAATATACATGTCATAAACAAACAAACAAAAAAAGCGGAGATAATGTTTAAAACTGATTACACTTGTCTCTTTTCAAATTATTACTTAGATTACAAATACAAAGGTGGACTGGGTTTGATATACAGTTAATGCTGCCTATCGCATACTAGCCTGTAAGAAAGCCAAACAAGCAAAAGGCGTAGGTAGAGCAGTGGTAAAATCACTATGTGTAGAGAACTACCTAACGGTTTTATGAACTGGCAATGCTATGTCGCATAAACAGTGCAGAATACAATCCGGCAACCATAATTTTTATCTTGTGGAACAGAGAAAATGCAATTTTACCTTGATGGATAGCAAATGAGTGCAGATGAATGACCTATGCATTAGCCTACCATAGGGTTATAACCACGAGGTGGAGGTGTGACTTTTATATTTTATTGTTTAGAGACATGGCTTTTTTGTAACCAGTAGATTTAGTATTTTGTAAATATTCATTTTTGTAATTGTAAATAGTGGAAACATTTTTTTGTAATAGTAAATGTTAAATGTATAACTAAAAGTTATTTGGGATAAGTGTGCATGTCAAGGATAAATAGCGTGGTTGTATTTGTTTTCAAAGACAGGTATGGTTGTGTGAATGTATGACTAAAAATAGAATGATAGAGAGAGAGAGAGAAAGCTTGTGTATGTGTGTGTGTGTGTGTGTGTGTGTGGGTAGCATTGATTTTTCAACCAAAGCAAACACATTGCAAGGTAGGATGGTGGGGTAATTAATGTATATAGCAAATGGTAAATAGTATACTATATTTTTTTAACACTTGTGTTTTTTTAATGCAGCAGTAGATAGGTGTTATTTTGTAAAACAGTCTTACCTACAGTAGTAGTAGTAGTAGTAGTAGTAGGCCTATATGTTTTTGGAAACAAACAGAAAGAGAATGCACTATTGCCATGGCCAAGCACTTCCATTAAAGTGATTTCAAGAAAATTTAAATCAGCAAATTTGTGTTTTACAAAACTAAACATTCAGCATGGACTAAATCATAAACGTGTCTTCTGTGATATGGAAAAAATAGGAAATCCATGTTTCCATATCAACACAATTTAAAAACTTAAAACTGACATTTAAAAAATGTAAATGGGAAATTGGCAAATGTGTAAACAACAAAATGGAAAATTCTTGTTTCCATATTATGAAATCCAAAAACTTTAAACTGACATTTTCAAATCGTGTACATGGAAAATTGACAAATGGCAATGTGTGAAATGTAAAAATGAAAAAATATGAACAAATGGCTATCATTATTTTAAAAAAATAAAAAACCGTCGTGTTCTATCGTTAAAGTGTGAATCAAACCACATCTACTTATTTGGATCACCCGAGACTGAGTAGACCTGTTTTAGTCCTAATATACTTTTAAAATTTTATGTTAAAGCTCAATTTGAACTCAAGAGCTTTAGAGTGCCAGCTAACTATTATAACCGTTACGTCACAAAGACAACTTTACACTACTCTTAATAAACAATAATAAGAAAAAGAATAATAAATGTTGAATTTTTTTTTAAGGATGAACATGGTGACACTGTTTCTGTTGCACAGTCTGCTAGCTACTAGCCAGCAGCTGGGGTCTTAGAAAACGATACAGTTGACATTTTGTAATGAGATGTGACATGTTTCAAAGTACAGTATTATGGGTTGCTGTTGAGTAAAAACTAATCCTGTACAAGGAAGCAAGGGTTCGAACCCCTTACCTAACATTACTATTGCCTGAACATGGCTTGACGACACTGTACTATTATGATACTCGGTACACAAACCATAGATAGAGTGTATTGTTTAAGATCACTTTCTTTCTGAACATAGGTGGAGACTGTTGATGGTTAACAATGTCATTAATATAGTAGGACGCGGGTATAGCAATTAAGAAAAACAGACAATACCCATACAATATTTTTATTTATTTAATATAAGTACTTGTACAATAGTTACATTCAAAATACATTTCTTTTTTCTCTATTACTATTTAGTCCTTTTTGATTCTCTTGCATATGAAGGGTAGATAACCTTGTAGTTCAGCCCCTTAAAACAACAACAACACAACCTTTTGCATAGTCTGTGATGTTGACGACTCTTGAGATGTGGAAGATGGATTAAACATAACTTTTACAGCAGGGGTTAAATGTTGCTCAATAAACACTGCACTATTTTGAGTAGCAACATTTTTTTCTTGTACTAGCTTTTTAGCATTGTCATGATTATTTGTTGACACCAACAGTGTTTCATTTGGTACACCACATTGATGATCACTCACACTTAAAACCTTACCATTTCTACTTTTTAGATTGCCTCGACATCTTTTTGACCTCTCTTTTGAGCATCGCCAAAATATTATTCCTTTTACATTTTGACGATTATAGTTATAAGAGTAGCCTTTATAGAGTACACGTTGTTTACCTTTGTTAGTTGTAGTAAGTTCCATAGTAGCAACTAACCTGTTAGTATGATTTGCTCACTACAAAGGTTATAACTGTTCTGATAATAAAATCATTTAGCGTTGGCTTTTATATTTAATATGTACAGTTTGAAGTGATAGCAAAAGTGAGAGCAAAATGGTAGCAGAGTGGTAGAAAATATAACATGTATTGTTAAGAAATAGTTTAAGCTGTTATGTGGATCCATTACATAATAATTTTAGCACGACGAAGCTCATTTTCTATATCCAATAGTTCTTCCTCATATTCAGTATAACCAGCCTGTTTATAGACATGCAGTTGCTGAAGCCGCCGGATTAGCTTACTTGGATTGTTCCAGTAGACAAATTTAACAAATGATTTTTTAGTTGTAAACAAAGCATTACCATTATCATTATTATCTTCATCATCAACATCATCATCATCATAACCATTATCATTATCATCATCATCATTATCATCATCATCATGATCATTATAATCCTCATCACTATTACTATATAGTCCTTTTTGATCCTTTTGCAATACCACATTTTGCACAGTCTGTGTTGCCCTTGATAATGTTGGGAGTTTTTCAGACATTGACAACTGTCCTAACACGACTTTCTGAGGAGATGATACATGCTTCTTAACAAACAATGCACTATCTTGAGCTGCAATATCTTTTTCTGGGACAAGTGTTTTAGCATTTTGAAGAGTTTTTTTAAACAGCAACGATGTTTTATCTGGTACACTACATTGATGATCACTCATACTTAAGACATCACTATTTTTACTTTTCAGCTCACCTCGACACTGTTTTGAACGATGTTTTGAACAACGCCAAATAACAGTTCCATTTTTATTGGTTCGTTTTACAATATATTTATATCCTTTATAGAATGCGTATGGCATACCATTGCTATTTGTTGATACTTTCATGTCAATTGTCAAGCATGAACTAATCTCTAGCAAAGTTCACTCGATAATATAAATAATTTCTAAACCCCAGTAGTGAATAGTCAGTTGTTTTTGATCTATGCAATTGGGGGGCGTGGTGGCTCAGCGGTCTAGCTGTATGCCTCTCACCAAGGCGGCCCGGGTTCGATTCCCGGTCAATGCATGTGAGATTTTCGATGTGAAATGCCATGTCCTGTGGTTCGGATTCCACGTAAAAAGGAGGTCCCGTGGCTCATAATCACAAGATTCACGGTCACGTAAAACTACAATCTTCTTCCTTTGATCTATGCAAGCGTAAACATGTCACATACACTGGTGATGGATACTCAAGGCTTTAAGGTCAATGAAAACAAGTACAGTATATATTTAAATAGGTGGCTATCATTGATTGCACAACACGCGGGTCACCATATCTTTTTTTCTTTCGGACTAGTGTTTTAACATTTGAAGAGTGTTTTAAACAGCAACGATGTCTTATCAGTCACACTACATTGATGATCACTCACACTTAAGACCTCGCTATTTTTACTTTTTAACTCACTTTGACACTGTTTGGAACGATGTTTTGAACAACGCCAAATAACAGTTCCATTTTTATTGGTTCGTTTTACAATATACGTATAACCTTTATAGTATGCATATGGCTTACCATAACTATTCGTTGATACTTTCATATCAATTTTCAAGCATGAAATAATCTCCAATAAATTTCGCTCGATAATAGAAATAATAGTTTAAAGTGGGTGCGAAGGTGGGTGCAAAAGTGGGTGCAAAAGCGAGTGTAAAAGTGGGTGTAAAAGTGGGTGCAAATGTGGGTGCAAAAGTGAGTGCAAAAGTGGGTGCGAAAGTGGGTGCGAAAGTGGATGCAGTTTATAGTAGGCACCATTTTTACTAGAATGTGATTTGAGTAAATGTAATTTCTAAACCCAAGTAGTGAATAGTCAGTTGGTTTTGATTTATGCAAGCGTAAACATGTCTCATACACTGATGATGGATACTCAAGGCTTTTTGGTCAACAAAAACAAGTATATAGTTAAAGAGGTAGCTATTATTGATTGCACAACACTGAATCTATTTTTGAAATTTTGACAAAGGGTCTAAGTGCACTTTTGTTAATATCTCGCGAACCAATAAGACTACGGCATTGTATGAGGTATTGTTGGACTTTTTGCCGAAGACTGCTGGTAAACACTTATGTTCCCACGACCTTTTTAAAGATGGCGGCTGACCCACGAGGGGTGATTAAAACGTATTCCAAGCGACGCTTGTCGATAAGCAAACCAATAATCAAAGGGGGGTGTGACAGAGCTTGAGGTGATAACCCCTTTTGATTGATCCCTGTTGATTTGCCCCTTTGGACTGGTCCCCGTTGACAAGTCCCTCTGAACGGGTCCTTTTTGAAGGGAGTCATTTCTGACGGGCCCCTGCTGACGGGTCACTGTGGACGGATCCCTGTGGACAGGTCCCTGTTGACAGGTCCAAAGGGATTAGTCAAAAGGACCTGTCAACAGGGACCTGTCCACAGGGATCCGTCCACAGTGACCCGTCAGCAGGGGCCCGTCATAAATGACTCCCTTCAAAAAGGACCCGTTCAGAGGGACTTGTCAACGGGGACCAGTCCAAAGGGGCAAATCAACAGGGATCAATCAAAAGGGGTTATCACCTCAAGCTCTGTCACACCCCCCTTTGATTATTGGTTTGCTTATCGACAAGCGTCGCTTGGAATACGTTTTAATCACCCCTCGTGGGTCAGCCGCCATCTTTAAAAAGGTCGTGGGAACATAAGTGTTTACCAGCAGTCTTCGGCAAAAAGTCCAACAATACCTCATACAATGCCGTAGTCTTATTGGTTCGCGAGATATTAACAAAAGTGCACTTAGACCCTTTGTCAAAATTTCAAAAATAGATTCAGTGTTGTGCAATCAATAATAGCTACCTCTTTAACTATATACTTGTTTTTGTTGACCAAAAAGCCTTGAGTATCCATCATCAGTGTATGAGACATGTTTACGCTTGCATAAATCAAAACCAACTGACTATTCACTACTTGGGTTTAGAAATTACATTTACTCAAATCACATTCTAGTAAAAATGGTGCCTACTATAAACTGCATCCACTTTCGCACCCACTTTCGCACCCACTTTTGCACTCACTTTTGCACCCACTTTTGCACCCACTTTTACACCCACTTTTACACTCACTTTTGCACCCACTTTTGCACCCACCTTCGCACCCACTTTAAACTATTATTTCTATTATCGAGCGAAATTTATTGGAGATTATTTCATGCTTGAAAATTGATATGAAAGTATCAACGAATAGTTATGGTAAGCCATATGCATACTATAAAGGTTATACGTATATTGTAAAACGAACCAATAAAAATGGAACTGTTATTTGGCGTTGTTCAAAACATCGTTCAAAACAGTGTCAAAGTGCGTTAAAAAGTAAAAATAGCGAGGTCTTAAGTGTGAGTGATCATCAATGTAGTGTGACTGATAAGACATCGTTGCTGTTTAAAACACTCTTCAAATGTTAAAACACTAGTCCGAAAGAAAAAAAGATATGGTGACCCGCGTGTTGTGCAATCAATGATAGCCACCTATTTAAATATATACTGTACTTGTTTTCATTGACCTTAAAGCCTTGAGTATCCATCACCAGTGTATGTGACATGTTTACGCTTGCATAGATCAAAAACAACTGACTATTCACTACTGGGGTTTAGAAATTATTTATATTATCGAGTGAACTTTGCTAGAGATTAGTTCATGCTTGACAATTGACATGAAAGTATCAACAAATAGCAATGGTATGCCATACGCATTCTATAAAGGATATAAATATATTGTAAAACGAACCAATAAAAATGGAACTGTTATTTGGCGTTGTTCAAAACATCGTTCAAAACAATGTCGAGGTGAGCTGAAAAGTAAAAATAGTGATGTCTTAAGTATGAGTGATCATCAATGTAGTGTACCAGATAAAACATCGTTGCTGTTTAAAAAAACTCTTCAAAATGCTAAAACACTTGTCCCAGAAAAAGATATTGCAGCTCAAGATAGTGCATTGTTTGTTAAGAAGCATGTATCATCTCCTCAGAAAGTCGTGTTAGGACAGTTGTCAATGTCTGAAAAACTCCCAACATTATCAAGGGCAACACAGACTGTGCAAAATGTGGTATTGCAAAAGGATCAAAAAGGACTATATAGTAATAGTGATGAGGATTATAATGATCATGATGATGATGATAATGATGATGATGATAATGATAATGGTTATGATGATGATGATGTTGATGATGAAGATAATAATGATAATGGTAATGCTTTGTTTACAACTAAAAAATCATTTGTTAAATTTGTCTACTGGAACAATCCAAGTAAGCTAATCCGGCGGCTTCAGCAACTGCATGTCTATAAACAGGCTGGTTATACTGAATATGAGGAAGAACTATTGGATATAGAAAATGAGCTTCGTCGTGCTAAAATTATTATGTAATGGATCCACATAACAGCTTAAACTATTTCTTAACAATACATGTTATATTTTCTACCACTCTGCTACCATTTTGCTCTCACTTTTGCTATCACTTCAAACTGTACATATCTATATATTTAAAACACTAAGCTGTTTTTTGTACACACGAGATTGTGAAAACGACTCAACCGATTGGCTTCGTAAGACATTCTAACGAAAGCTCTTGGCATGCAGATTTGCAGAGTGTCTCTAAAATAAACAAATATATTACGGTATATTTTTAAATTAATATAGAAAATAGCAGAATTCTAGGCCCTCACGCATGCGCACAATCCGCCTGGGGTCATGACAAAATGGCGGTGAGAAGTCCATTAAAATGTAAGTTATTTAATAAGCTTCCATGTAATTGAAAACATACATTAACCAAGTTCTGACAATAAAATATAATAACAGTATGAACGTATACGAATGTGCAACATTGATTTATTTGGATAATGAAATTGATTATTTCCTTCAAACAGCGGCTTTTGAATATAATGAAAGGCTGCGTCTGCTACAAAACATGAGTGCGAGAGTAGCCATGTGGTTAAGGCGACTGACTGTGGTTCCTAGAAGCGCCGGTTCGATCCTAGCCCTCGTCAGTATTTTTTTTTTACCACTGAAATATTGTTTAATCAAGGAGTAATAGTAAGGATTTATGTCTGTTAAAGATACTTATTTCTACATTCCCTCTAAATACGTTTTATTTTCGTTTTACCATTGCATTGCAGCATGTGATCATATGAGCCAACTGTTGTCCGCAGTACGCCGTTTAAATATCTGCAATCAGTTCCTATAACTGACAACAGATGGCAGTAATTCGCCCACATAGTTCCATTAACTGACAGCAGATGGCAACACCATTGCATCGATATATTTAAAACACAAGACATGGCATGTTTTCACGTGATGGAAAATTATAAAGGAGGGGAATATTTAAGAAGGGAAATGTTGAGGAATATTAACCGACAGTTGAATGTGTAGGCTAGGTTGTTTATGTACCTTAATATTGCAATTTCTTCCCAATGCTTCGGTGGTCAAGTTATTAGCGTCCTAGACTAAAAGTTATAATTATGCATCGTCGATGTACTCTTAAATTATTAAAGAAAAAAGTAGTTTTCCAGGCACTCGCGCGTCTCCACAATTGCTTTCGCCATGAGAGACACTTGGCAAATATAATTCGTTTGAAGGACTCCGACATCTTGGTCACTCAGCCCCGTGTACTTGGGTGTGTATGTGTGAAATTTTCTCTGATAACCTGTGTTATTGTGATGGCTGTATTACTGTGTGTATTTGTAATTAAGGTGGTAAATGGCAAGGAGACGGCCAAGGCCTTAAGTTAGGAACCATCCCGGTATTTGCCTTAAGTGGAAGTGGGAACCCACGGAAAACCACATCCAAGATTGTCGAGGTGGGAATTAAACCTTCCTCTTCTTAGTTATACCTCAAGAGACTGAATGTACCCCGATTTTGCCCTGAGACCAGAATTAAATTTCTTGGCAGAGCAGGAAATGTAACCAGGGTCTCCGGGGCGATAGACAAGAATAGGTGGGCCTCCATGTGTTAATACGATTTTTGACATGCACGGGACATAGAATTCAAAAACTGCCTCCATTAGGGTGACTATCGAAGTGAGTATTGAGTATAGGCCTATGGTCATTCCAGTAGTTGGTGAAGTGATTCTATGTTCCCCTGCAAAATGTACTGCCATAACCTATAACAGGTGATGGAAATTGCTTATTTAGAGCAGTTTCGTACTGTTTATAACAAAATGAAGAACGTCATTCTGAGCTGCGTTTTCAAGCTATTGCAAAAAAAATCGCTGGCAGGAACAATTATAAGGAATTTATTTTAAGCGATCAGTCTCATCGCATTCTCCTCACCAACCAACTTGAGTATGAAAGTCTCTGGACGGTCATGTTGAACTTCATTGTATAAGACAATTGTTTAATGATTATTTGTTTAGAGTACTGAGTCTAACTACGTAGTTGATTTCGGCAATGGAAGTATTATTTTCCATTTAATATTTAGCGGCTCCGTTATTACAGGACACTATAGTGTTATCGAATAATACGAAGCCACATTTAAAATCCAATATAAATAGGCCATTTCAGAAACAATTCCAGATATTATGCAATACAGTGTACTGTAAGGTCCTTGACGATCAAATGTAAACATTGTTCTACATTGTATTTCTCTTGCGTAAAATCTATGCGTGGTTACTTTGGTCTTGACTGTTGTGAGGGTAAAATTGATCTGCTGGAATATAAAATATTTGCCAAGCTGCAACAATGTAATGATATTAATTTAAAAGTCATTGAACTTATATCCAGTAGTTCAAACACATACATCAGCGTTAACAGATTGGATACTGAAGATGAAAGCCAGCTACTTCATTTCCCTATTATTGAATTTTTCAATTCCTTGGAATTAAGAGATTCGCCTCCACATACTTCGAACGTTTAAGCCGTAGATATGCTTCTTAGAAATCTGAACGTTTTCCAAGGACTCATATATGGTAATATATTAATTGTAAGAAATCGCTTGGATTCGGATATAATAGGTGCAGTAATATTAGGCAGAGAGCTCAAATCTTACGACTTGATTTAACACCTTCCGATAAAACACTTACAGGAAAATTCCTTTTTTTTTAATAGGCAACAATGTCCTATTCGCTCGGCCTACTTTATCAAAATCAATCAAGCTCAAGGAGGAACTCTTGAACGTATTGGGCTATTTACCTCATCACGTTTTCAGTCATGACCAGCAGGATAGTGAAGGTGCAAAAAAGGTCCTGTTTGGGATGGTAAAGAATAAGAGGCGGAAGGATCCTACGGATTATGTTAGAATGGTGAACAAAAGGGGACAAGAGATAGAAAATAGGGAAGAACTGAAGAAAATGTGGAAAGAATATTTTGAAGAACTCCTGAACCCAAATGGAAACCACGGCGAGGAGGAAGAAATCGGGGAAGAGGTACAGTAGATGAACTGCAAACAAAAAAGGACTTAACATGGAAAGAAGTGGAAGATGCAGTGAGGAAGATGAAAGGAGGGAAGGCATCGGGTGTGGATGAGTTTAGTGTGGAGATGGTGAGAGCAGCAGGAGAGGTGGGGATACAATGGTTGTACCGAGTGATGAAGACATCATGGAAGGAAAGGAAGACCCCAGAGGACTGGAAAAAGGGAATAATTGTCCCGATCTTCAAGAAAGGTAGTAGAACAGAATGCAGAAACTAACGGGGAATAACACTGATGAGTCATTGTGCAAAGTTGTTTGAGAAAGTTTTGGAAAGGAGAATTAGGACAAGGATAGAAGGAGGGATGAGGGAAGAACAACATGGCTTCAGATCAGGAAGGTCCACAGTGGATTTGATTTTTGCTGTAAGGCAGTTACAAGAACAGCACTATGAGTATGGAACAGATCTACTGATGGCCTTCCTGGACATTGAGAAAGCATATGACAGTGTATGCAGAAACAAAGTATGGAAGTCCCTGGAGGATAGAGGAATATAAAAATGGACTATAAGGAAGATAAAGGAGATGTACAAGGGAAGCGTGAGCTGTGTGAAAGTGGGAGGAGAGAGATCGGACTGGTTGGAACAGAGAAACGGCCTGAAACAAGGAAGTGCACTGTCACCGTTACTTTTCATTGTGGTGATGGATGACATAATGACCCGAGTGGCACAAGTAATTGGGGAAGGAAAGATGAAAGCAATGGTGCTTGCAGATGATTTGATGATTTGGGGAAACAAGGAGGAGGAGGTACAGGAACAGTTGGACGTGTGGGAAGGAATAATACAAGGTTATGGGATGAAATTTAGCATAAATAAGAGTGAGATGGTGATCACAACAAGGAAGAAGGAAAGAACCACAACGGGAATAACAATTGGTGGGGAACAGCCGAAGGAATTGGAGAGTTTCAAGTATCTGGGAAGCCTGATACAAGAGAATGGAAGAAACGATAGAGAAATAAATGATCGGGGGAGGCAGGCAGAAGCATTCCGGAGTAGTGTGAGAAGCATGTTATGGAGCAAGAATGTCCCTCAGAACAGCAAAAAGATCATATATCGGACGTACAATGTCCCTATCCTGACGTATGCCTCGGAGACCTGGGTTATGCAAGGAAGGGAGAAGAGCAAAATACAGGCCAGTGAGATGAGGTTCTTGAGAAGCAGTATTGGAGCTACAAAGATGGACAGAATAAGAAATGAGAGGTCCGGAGAATTAATGAAGGATGAACCATTACAGACTGGTATAGAGAAATCTAGACTTAGATGGTATGGACATGTAAAACGAATGGAGGAGAAGAGGATACCCAGCAGGATACACGAGACGAAGTGGGAAGGAAAGAGACCAAGAGGGAGACCGAGAGACAGGTGGCTGAAGGGGGAGGAAGAAATCGTGAAGAAGAGAGGAGAAGACTGGGCAAGGGTGGAGGCTGAGAGATGGTGGGAAGACAGAAGACGTTGGAGAGACTTGTGTTCCAAACAGACCCGACCAGTGGCTGGAAACTGTGCAAGATGATGATCACCTAATCACGTTTTCAGTCATGACCAGCAATATATTGCAATGCAGAGAGTGCTATCTTTTGATGCCCTTAAAGTTGCAATAGTGCTAAAAAGTAATCGTACAAAGAATGTAACTTATATAAGAAGCTTCTTCAGTAATTTTGTTTTCCATTGTCCGTCATGTTTTGACGGGTTTCATCTAGTTAAATATAAAAGCCAACGCTAAATGATTTTATTATCAGAACAGTTATAACCTTTGTAGTGAGCAAATCATACTAACAGGTTAGTTGCTACTATGGAACTTACTACAACTAACAAAGGTAAACAACGTGTACTCTATAAAGGCTACTCTTATAACTATAATCGTCAAAATGTAAAAGGAATAATATTTTGGCGATGCTCAAAAGAGAGGTCAAAAAGATGTCGAGGCAATCTAAAAAGTAGAAATGGTAAGGTTTTAAGTGTGAGTGATCATCAATGTGGTGTACCAAATGAAACACTGTTGGTGTCAACAAATAATCATGACAATGCTAAAAAGCTAGTACAAGAAAAAAATGTTGCTACTCAAAATAGTGCAGTGTTTATTGAGCAACATTTAACCCCTGCTGTAAAAGTTATGTTTAATCCATCTTCCACATCTCAAGAGTCGTCAACATCACAGACTATGCAAAAGGTTGTGTTGTTGTTGTTTTAAGGGGCTGAACTACAAGGTTATCTACCCTTCATATGCAAGAGAATCAAAAAGGACTAAATAGTAATAGAGAAAAAAGAAATGTATTTTGAATGTAACTATTGTACAAGTACTTATATTAAATAAATAAAAATATTGTATGGGTATTGTCTGTTTTTTCTTAATTGCTATACCCGCGTCCTACTATATTAATGACATTGTTAACCATCAACAGTCTCCACCTATGTTCAGAAAGAAAGTGATCTTAAACAATACACTCTATCTATGGTTTGTGTACCGAGTATCATAATAATACAGTGTCGTCAAGCCATGTTCAGGCAATAGTAATGTTAGGTAAGGGGTTCGAACCCTTGCTTCCTTGTACAGGATTAGATTTTACTCAACAGCAACCCATAATACTGTACTTTGAAACATGTCACATCTCATTACAAAATGTCAACTGTATCGTTTTCTAAGACCCCAGCTGCTGGCTAGTAGCTAGCAGACTGTGCAACAGAAACAGTGTCACCATGTTCATCCTTAAAAAAAATTTCAACATTTATTATTCTTTTTCTTATTATTGTTTATTAAGAGTAGTGTAAAGTTGTCTTTGTGACGTAACGGTTATAATAGTTAGCTGGCACTCTAAAGCTCTTGAGTTCAAATTGAGCTTTAACATAAAATTTTAAAAGTATATTAGGACTAAAACAGGTCTACTCAGTCTCGGGTGATCCAAATAAGTAGATGTGGTTTGATTCACACTTTAACGATAGAACACGACGGTTTTTTTTTTTAAATAATGATAGCCATTTGTTCATATTTTTTCATTTTTACATTTCACACATTGCCATTTGTCAATTTTCCATGTACACGATTTGAAAATGTCAGTTTAAAGTTTTTGGATTTCATAATATGGAAACAAGAATTTTCCATTTTGTTGTTTACACATTTGCCAATTTCCCATTTACATTTTTTAAATGTCAGTTTTAAGTTTTTAAATTGTGTTGATATGGAAACATGGATTTCCTATTTTTCCCATATCACAGAAGACACGTTTATGATTTAGTCCATGCTGAATGTTTAGTTTTGTAAAACACAAATTTGCTGATTTAAATTTTCTTGAAATCACTTTAATGGAAGTGCTTGGCCATGGCAATAGTGCATTCTCTTTCTGTTTGTTTCCAAAAACATATAGGCCTACTACTACTACTACTACTACTACTACTACTGTAGGTAAGACTGTTTTACAAAATAACACCTATCTACTGCTGCATTAAAAAAACACAAGTGTTAAAAAAATATAGTATACTATTTACCATTTGCTATATACATTAATTACCCCACCATCCTACCTTGCAATGTGTTTGCTTTGGTTGAAAAATCAATGCTACCCACACACACACACACACACACACACATACACAAGCTTTCTCTCTCTCTATCATTCTATTTGTAGTCATACATTCACACAACCATACCTGTCTTTGAAAACAAATACAACCACGCTATTTATCCTTGACATGCACACTTATCCCAAATAACTTTTAGTTATACATTTAACATTTACTATTACAAAAAAAATGTTTCCACTATTTACAATTACAAAAATGAATATTTACAAAATACTAAATCTACTGGTTACAAAAAAGCCATGTCTCTAAACAATAAAATATAAAAGTCACACCTCCACCTCGTGGTTATAACCCTATGGTAGGCTAATGCATAGGTCATTCATCTGCACTCATTTGCTATCCATCAAGGTAAAATTGCATTTTCTCTGTTCCACAAGATAAAAATTATGGTTGCCGGATTGTATTCTGCACTGTTTATGCGACATAGCATTGCCAGTTCATAAAACCGTTAGGTAGTTCTCTACACATAGTGATTTTACCACTGCTCTACCTACGCCTTTTGCTTGTTTGGCTTTCTTACAGGCTAGTATGCGATAGGCAGCATTAACTGTATATCAAACCCAGTCCACCTTTGTATTTGTAATCTAAGTAATAATTTGAAAAGAGACAAGTGTAATCAGTTTTAAACATTATCTCCGCTTTTTTTGTTTGTTTGTTTATGACATGTATATTAACCCAAAATCAAACCCTAGTCTACCTTAGTGAAAGGCTAACAGTTTAACTACTGCGTTACCATACCATTCTTTCTTAGTTTGATTCGTTCCAGGCCTTAGAGCTAGAAATCGAGTTACGATCTCCAGTGCAAGAGGCACATGTGCTCACCACTATAGCATGTAATGGCTAGCTGGTATCATTAGACAACCGAAAATGATTGTATTTCGGTTAGCCAAGCATTTCTGTCATTTGCCTACTGTGTGAGCACTGCCAGCGAGACAGTTTAGTTTAGAACAAGCGAGTGCGTGTGTGTGTATAGATTATTAGCCTCAAGTATTTAAAGCTTGTTGTGTGTAGCGACCATCTTGCTCAGTAACCACTGAGTAAGTTTTAACAGTCAACTCATAAAAACAGCATAGGATAGTTGTGTGTGTGGTTCATGTACTTGGGAATATGCATTAGCACCATGCGCTAGCTTTACCTCACCCTCTAAAGGTAGAGCGTTATCCCTTTCTTTGGACAATGCCAATGACTGCATTCCCCCATAAGTTTTACACTTAAGCCCTTGGCTTGTTCTTGATTAGGTTTGGTTTGCTTTAGGCTTGGTTTGGTTCAGTTGGGTTTGATTCGACTTGGTTCAGTTTAGTTTAATGTAGTCACTTTTTTTATTTTTAGCTACACTCTTTAACCAATTAATTAATGATAGTCTACTCATAATTCTTGAATCGATAAATTGAATTTTGTGTACACCGTTTGTCAAGCCATGCCTACAACCTATACTCCCTATGTACTACACTCAGATCTGAAAACAAGTTCCAATGTTCAAAGACGTGTCAGTCACCATACATGTAGCCCACAATAATTCTTTCATTACCTAGCTAGGTTTCGTCACTCACAGTAAACATCTAACATTATGGGTTTGCAATATATTAAGAAAGCAAAAGTCTATGATCTTGTTGTTTTGGGTCTTTTTTGGGGAAATTCATAAGCCATAAAAAGAATGACATCATGTCAAGTTCTGAGTGGACCTTGTATGTCAAAATCCCATTATCAGTTTATAAAATCTCAAGGCCATGCCCTAGCAGTTTTGAATGATTTCAATCAATGAGACCACCATAAGAAAGATCGGAAAAATAAATATCCTTAAAACAAGTCGTCACATGACCCTCTCCGAACAATGCTTCGCAAAATTTAAATTCATCCATTGAACATTGAACATGATCGGCGACATCATCCTCGCTTCCCCCTCCCACCATAGTTGCCATATCGTTTGACCTTCAAGTGTCCTCAGCATCTCTGTGCTTTTTTCATTGCCCTGTTGTCAAGTCAAGTCAATGCATTCCAATAAGCTCAAATAACATCCACATCCTGTCAGTCTGCCCCAGCAAGTTTGTTTTCTATACTCACTTCAAGCAACATATAACCAAGTTCTGTTTGTTCTATCTAAAGCTAACTTCTTAGGTATTAGGTATTCCATCATAGGAAAAATCGGAAAACGAACCCTCGACCCGCCGTCTCATCGAAATAGCGAATACTGTATTGGTATATCACCACCGTGGCCAGTAATAGCTTCGTTGAAACACGTGTCCAGTGGTATCGTCTCTATCTGCAACCACTCTTCATGAACATTTTAGACAGATTAAAAGAAAAAGTTTTAAAAACTAAAATGTTTTCAACAAAAGTGTCGTTAGACCCTTTCGCATTTTTTAAACATAAATACTATATTCGAAAGGGGAGAGGAAAGGGGCGTCACCCCGAGTCCTACGACCCCTCGTATACGTCTCTGGCGTTATTGGTTTGTGAAATATAACAGAAAGTCTAAAATCACGGTTTTACAACAAAAAATTCTGTTTCCCTCATTCTCAAAAACTTTAACCTATTACCAAAATACACAGGGTTTCGAGACAAGCCATTTGACACGTCATAGGACCAAATCCGACCATGCATTCGTGAAATATCAGAAAAAGTCTAAAATCATGGTTTTACCCCAAAAAAGCCTGTTTCCCTCATTCTCAAAACTCTAAACCTATTAATAACATGTATAGGGCTTCGAGACAAGCGATTTGACACGTCACACGTCCAAATCCGACCTTGCGTTTGAGACATATCGGCAAACTTCGTAGGAAAGTAGGCGACTATCTGGTTCTTTCCTCGCCACCAAAACCCCTTCTTATCAATCATTTTTTCAAAGAGCTCGCCCTCTTACAAAAATCCCCAGTGCGCATGCGTAAAAAACAAAAACAAAAATGTTCATTCATAGCGGCATCCAGCAAAGCGCATGCGCTATATGAGCAACAACATTTAAGTTCATTTTAGCAGCGCACCTTATACATGTCGTATTTGAAAAGAGACTTTCACTAAAAAAATACAATTTCACCCCCTAGTAGGGGTAGGTTTTATTTAGGGGTTGAAATGAGTGGTCCATTGGAAAGAGGGCGTCAGCCCGAGTCCAACGACACCTCATTTGTCAAAATCGGACCATGCGTTCGAGAGATATTGGCTTGGACTCACGCGGCGGCCATGTTGGTTTGTTGGGCACAGGAGTGTCAAGTGGGGCAGAAGCACCACTACTCCACTACTCATGTGTACAGACTACCCGACCTGCCCTAGTGCTGTGCGGGCTTTACGCGACACAGTTCTTGCAGGGGCTGTCGTCTTTTTATTTGTTTAAAAGCACTTTATAAACAAATAAATATATTTCCGTTGACTTTTCAAAAAATATAAGATTTTTCCTGTACTATTGAAACGATTTGGAAGATTTTGGTACAAACCACACCTAACTCCCTCAGGATTAGGAGCTTGAGTTTTGTGAAATACACCTTAACGTTTTATACCTAATAAGATAATAATTCTACCCTATGACCCTATCTATGGAAAGGACAGTGACGGACTAGCCAAAATATTATTTAATCAATTCAAAGAATGTCAAATTAATCAGGCTAGAAGAAACTAAAGCGGATCTCCAATACATAAATGAATAAAGATGGCATATAAAATCGTGAAGTATTTAGTACATTGGTAGGCAACAACAAATTCGTGGAAAAGCCTAAAAAGAAAGATGGTAGAAAGTGGCTCACAGAACGCAAGATGCATCACAGTGCATTAATGAGGATTCTTTAGAGGATAAGACGATGAAAACCATCGGGTCAACCTACTAGTTTCATGAAGTTGAAAATTGGAACCCACGGATAACCATTTAAAGGACGGCTGACGGTGGGGTTCGAACACACGTCTACTAAGTTCGGAGATAGTTTGTCTCACGCTCTAATGCTGCGACTTACCGAGCGTAGTTACAGCTGTCAAGAGTATTATAATAATGATAATAATAACAACAATCGCACCTTCCTGTGGCTGTCAAGTCACATGCGAATCGAGGAAAATTAGCGGATCAATTTGCAAAGGAAGGAGTATCACTGCTTCCTTGACGAAAGGAGGTACGAGTTAAAGATATTTGCTATCAATTACGCCTTCAAATACTGGCATTCTTGGAAACTCAGTAATTGGCTGTTCCAAAACCAATAAACTGAAGGCGATGAAGGGAATTACTCGCGCGTGGCGGAGCTCTTTAAACTTGTATTTAGACTGTGATACAAGGGGCAGATGACCTCTCTGTTCCGTCCCTTGAAACAGCAATCATGAATGGGGTGCATTCAGCTTCATGAGGAAAAATTGAAGAGGGTTTGATTCCCAACTCAATCATCCTGAAAGTGATTTTCCTTGGTTTCCCCTCCTCCAATCCAGGGGAATGCACAGATGGCACCTAAATTAATGCCACGTTCGTCTTCTTCGCAAACCTAATCTGAATTAAAAAATAATACACACACTAATATAGCCATCACCATAACGCAGGTTATCAGACAAATTTCACACACACACAAGTACATGGGGCTACGTGACCATGGTGTCACAAAGCTCCTCAATGAAACAACAACAACAACATAGTGAAACTGTAATTCTGCCAGAATATTGATTCACCACTGAAAGTGTATAACTTAGGTCTTAGACTCTCCCTAGAATGCAGAGCATCCCATTAGGGTGATGCACGATCCAAATTCAATCCTGAAATGTTTGTTAATAGCTATATCATCAGTTGCTATGTCATAGGAAGATTAACTACCTCTAAGTTCAATATTGTATGGCATTATGATGAAGTAACACAACCCGAAGCCGTTAATGGAACACGAGTTACTCGGCTTAGACAGAGCATGCTCGAGGTACCCCCAGAAGGTGATTTATAATCCTTCTATACTAGCCGAACATGAATCGAAGTGAAGAGAAAACAAGTTTACGTATCATCATCTGAACATCGCACAAATGGCGTGTGGCGTGTTAACACCGATATCGTGCGTAGTGTATCAGTGAAAGAAGAGTGGTAGCTATTACTGCAGATACGGAATAACAAGCCAATGGACAATACTGTAAGTACAGAATGTCGGCCTTGAATATATAATAAAACAAAAATCAATAGGCCTATCATGAAAAGTATAGTGGTGGCTTGTTTCTACAACTACAGAACATCCAAACGCTTTTTACGTATATAATAGCTTTGTCAGATTGGAACCTGACGGCAAGTCGCGAGTGAAGGCATTTGCGAAAGCAGTCATGGCAAAATTGACGAAATTGAGGCATTCCTTGATATGCTCTGTTCTTTTTAAGAGGCTACATTCCACATTTCCGGTAAGCTGAACAGACACAACTGTGGTATATGGGGAAGGGAAAACCCCTTTGTTAGACCACGAACATGAATTTCCAAATGCATGTGTGTTCAGTCAATCAGTCATAATAATAATAATGATAATAATGATTGCTGTAATAGATTCATATATATTGAGAACCGTCTACATATTTCGGATGGTCGCCATGTTGGATTTTTATATTTGTAGGCCATCGAGTTTCATCTAATATATGAAGATTAATTCGTGGGTGTATTATTCAAACTTAATTCGTATGATTGTTTTTGTTTGAGTCTTCAGTCTTTTGACTGGTTTGATGCAGCTCTCCATGCCTCCCTGTCCTGAGCTAATCATTTCAACTCTACATACGTACCACACTCTACGTCCGAGGCAATCTGTTTAACATATTCTAAACTTGGTCTACCCCTACAGTTCTTGTCCTCGACCCTTCCTTCCGTAACTAAGCTTGCTATTCCTGGGTGTCTTAGTATGTGTCCTAGCAACCTAT
The DNA here is from genome assembly GCA_946902985.2 of Meconema thalassinum. Classification (NCBI taxonomy): domain Eukaryota; kingdom Metazoa; phylum Arthropoda; class Insecta; order Orthoptera; family Tettigoniidae; genus Meconema; species Meconema thalassinum. The sequence continues at coordinate 227,068,094 of OX336391.1, forward strand.
CTCTTCTCTTCATTAGCAGTCGCCAGAAACATCTCTCCTCTCCCACTAGTCTTAATACCTTTTCGTTTGTAACCCTATCTACCCATCTGATCTTCTTCATTCTCCTGTAACACCACATTTCAAACCCTTCAATTCTCCTCTTTTCTGCTGCACCAATAGTCCAAGTTTCACTTCCATATACTGCCACGCTCCAGACAAAGGCCTTCAAAAATGACTTCCTAACACCTAAATCTATATTCGATGTCAACAGATTCCTTTTCTGTAGAAATTCTTTCCTTGCCTGAGCTAACCTACTTTTTATGTCATCTTTGCTCCGTTCATCGCTGGTTATTTTGCTTCCTAAGTAACAGAAGTCTCTTACTTCCTTTAGTTTTTCACCTGCCAATTTGATGTCCATAGAGGATTCTGATTTTTTTTTGGCTGCATTCCAATATTTTTGTTTTACATTTATTAATTTTCATCCTGAATTCTCTCCTCAAGACGGAGTCCATACCATACAAAAAATCATTCAAATCCTCAGGCGTGTCGGCCAAGATGTTATCAGCAAATCTCAGAGTTGAAATTATTTCTCCTTGAATCTTCACTCCCACTTCAAATCATTCTACGATTTCCTTCGTTGCTTGTTCAATATAAAGATTGAAAAGTATGGGTGATAAGTTGCAGCCTTGCTTTACACCTTTCTGAATACCAGCTTCTCTCTCATGTCCTTCAGCTCGAATGACTGCTGTCCGGTTTCTGTATTGATTGTAGATCACCCTCCTATCCCTGTACTTTATTCCGATCGTTTTCAAAATGTCAAATAATTTAATCCAATCAACGTTATCAAAAGCCTTTTCTAAGTCTACAAATGCCATCAACGTTCTCTTAATCATATGATTAAGACGCAAGAAATAAAAATGAGATTTTAAAATTCCACACAGCCCATCTTGAGGTTATAAACACAATTGAAATAAATTAGATGTCAGTGGATTAAAATGTGTATAAACATTTACCGTACCTAGTTAAATTGCACTCGAATGGCTAAATCGAGAGAAACTTCTATTTAAATACGGTACTTAAATTTCGCTTCGCCCCCATGTTGGATTTGTGTTCACCAGGTTATTGATAGTCCTATAGGTGAACTTATGGACATAGCCTTTATCAACTTACAAAATTTCAGTTTGATTGCTGTCATAGATACGTAGATATTGAGAACCGTCTAAGGATTTCGGATGGTCACCAAATTCAATTCTTATATATGTAGGCCATAGACTTATATACTAATAGATGACTATTATTGCGTAGGTTCATTATTCAAACGTTGACTTTGACCGCATGATTAGGACACAAGAAATAACAATTTAATTTTTAAATTTTGCGCAGCTGCCAGTGCATTACAACGTGTGTTATCATTTGCTATACCGAGTTGCACTGCGTTCGGATGGTTAAGTCGCGAGAAAAGCCTATATAAATGTTTCAAATTCGCATGGCCGCCTTGTCGTTCTGTACTTTAGAGGTTTTCAAAATTAAATAGGCGAACTTCCAGTAGTGCCCTTTATCAACGTACAGAAATTCAGGGTGATATCGGTATTAGTTTCGGAGATATAGAATGCCGGTGAAATATTTCGCACAACCGCCATTTCTGATTGGTGAGATGTAATAAAATTTTAAGGTCACGGTCGGGGTCGAACGATACAGTACTATGGCCTTATCGAGTTTCATTGAAATCGCTCCAATCGTATAGATTTTATTAGGGACACACACACACACAAATGGTGATCTCATAAGGGTATCATACTAATACACACATCAAAAAAAGTTTTGCATCACCTCGGTTCCAAGAGTTCCGGAACCTTTAAATACAAAGGGAATAGAGATCAACACAAACAACATTTCAGCTCGTTTTATTGCTCATGAGACCCACACATTGCATGTTGTACCATCATACAGCTAGACTTTCAGCATTTGTGGTCCAGATTGCAGTACACACCACTACCTCTAATACCCAGTAGCACGTCCTCTTGCATTGATGCATGCCTGTATTCGTCGTGGCATACTATCCACAAGTTCATCAAGACACTGTTGGTCCAAATTGTCCCACTCCTCAACGACAAATCTCTCAGAGTGGTTGGTGGGTCAAGACGTCCATAAACAGCCCTTTTCAACATATCCCAGGCATGTTCGATAGGGTTCATGTCTGGCGAACATGCTGGCCACTGTAGTCGAGCGATGTCGTTATCTTGAAGGAACGCATTCACAAGATGTGCACGATGAGGTCGAGAATTGTCGTCCATGAAGACAAATGCCTCTCCAATATTCTGCCGATATGGGTGCACTATGGGTCGGAGGATGTCATTCAGGTATCGTAAAGCCGTTTCGGAGCCTTCCATGACCACCAGTGGCGTACGTCGGCCCCACATAATGCCACCCCAAAACATCAGGGAACCACCACCTTGCTGCACTCGCTGGACAGTGTGTCTAAGACGTTCAGCCTGACCAGGGTGCCTCCAAACACGTCTCCGACGATTGTCTGGTTGAAGGCATATGCGACACTCATCGGTGAAGAGAACGTGATGCCAATTCTGTGGGGTCCATTCAGCATGTTGTTGGGCCCATCTGTACCGCGCTGCATGGTGTCGGGGTTGCAAAGCTGGACCTCGCCATGGACGTCGGGAGTGAAGTTGCGCATCATGCAGCCTATTGCGCACAGTTTGAGTTGAAACACGACGTCCTGTGGCTGAACGAAACGCATTATTCAACATGGTGGCATTGCTGTCAGGGTTCCTCCGAGCGACAATCCGTAAGTAGCGGTCATCCACTACAGTAGTAGCCCTTGGGCGGCCTGAGCGAGGCCTGTCATCGACAGTTCCTGTATCTCTGTACCTCCTCCATGTCCGAACAACATCGCTTTGGTTCACTCTGAGACGCCTGGAAACTTCCCTTGTTGAGAGCCCTTCTTGACACAAAGTAACAATGCGGACGCGATCGAACTGCGGTATTGACCTTCTAGGCATGGTAGAACTACAGACAACATGAGCAGCGTACCTTCGTCCTGGTGGAATGACTGGAACTGATCGGCTGTCGTACCCCCTCCGTCTAATAGGCCCTGCTCATGCATGGTTGTTTACATCTTTGAGCAGTTTTAGTGACATCTATGAACAGTCAAAGGGACTGTATCTTTGATACAATATACACAGTCAACGTCTATATGCCGGAGATCTGGGAACCGAGGTGATGCAAAACTTTTTTTGATGTGTGTATATAACAAGTAGTTCCGTAAAGAACTATACAGCCTATCCTACTTATGTTAATTGCCTCTATCTACATACAAAATTTCAGTTTGATTGCTGTAATAGATTCGTAGATATTGAGAACCGACTAAATATTTCGGATGGTCGCCTTGTTGGATTGTTAAATGTATAGGCCATAGAGTCATGTACCATTAAAGGAAAATTATTGCGTAGGTTCATTATTCCAACTTTCACATCGATCGCATGATTACGACACAAGATATAAAAACTTAATTTTAAAATTCGCAAAGCCGCCATCTAGAGGTTATGTAAACAATTGAACGAAATTAGATACCAGTGTATTACAATGTATATAAACATTTCCTGTACCAGATTTCATTGCGGTTGGAACATTAAATCACGAGAAAAGTCTATTTAAAATTTTCAAATTCGCTTGGCCGCCATCTTCGTTTTGTAGTTAACCGTTTTCTGAAAGTCTTATAGATGGACTTCCCATGGTGCCCTTTATCTCCGTACAAAATTTCAGGTTGAGACCGCCAATAGTTTCAGAGATATAGAATGCCGGTGAAATATTTCGCACATCCGCCTTCTTGTGGTTATCTAAACAACTGGACCAAGTTAGATTTCGGTGCATTACAATGTGTATAAACATATACTGTACCATATTTTATTGCGTTTGGTTGGTTAAATCGCGAGAAACGTCTATTTAAAAGTCGCAAATTCGCGTGGCCGCCATGTTGGTTTTGTAGTTTCCAGTTTTCCAAAAGTCACATAGGTGAACTTCTAGTAGTTCGCTTTATCACCGTAATAAATTCCAGGGTGATATCGGGAATAGTTTCGGAGATATTGAATGCTGGTGAAATATTTCGCACAGCCGCCATGTTAGATTGGTGAGACGTAAAATAATTTGACGGGCACGGTTGGGGTCGTCCGGAATAGTGCTATGAATTTACCGAGTTTCATTGAAATCGCTCCAGACGTTTAAAAGTTATAAGGGGACACAAACACACACACGCACACACACCCACGGACAAAAGGTGATCTCATGAGCCTATTTTTTCAAAATTGAAAATAGGCTAAAAATGAAAGTTTGCCTGTTTTTTTTCTGAATTTCTACGGGAATTTGAGTTATTTACGCGTTTCAGACTGTTTTATGATGGATGCGCGCGAAATATTTGTTTTGTCTGTCTGTTTGTTTTTCTGTGGACAAATTTGTTCCCCTATAACTCGAGAACGGCTGGGTGTATCAACGTAAATTTGGTACTGATATCCATCAGAGGCACGACACTAATCATTGAAGTAACTCTTCTCCGTATCTCATAAAAAAAGGGGCTTCTTCCTTAAAATACATGCTAAAATAGGCGTAGATGGACGTGACAAAGCTCATATTCAACCCCTCAATGTGAAAGAAAAAACTTGGGGGCCCTAAAGAGTCCACGAAAACCATAATTTAAGGCCCTAAAACCAACAGTTTTTGAGATATTCCCAAAAAACTAATTTCATTTAATAAACTAATGAACGAATGCAAGCCGGTAACCATGGCAACAGATTCTCACAGGTCCATCTATTGCAATTCCATTAATTACATTAGTGTGAAAGTACGCAAACGGCTAGAAGGTTATCACGGAACCAAATTAAGCTGTAAAATGCATCAATACGTATAATGTTCTTAAGGGGGTCAAGGGGTACTCCAGATTTTTTTCGCGCGATTTACACCTGTGGGTGTGGTCTGGCAGGTCTATTATATTCGTATCCCTATTGAACCCTTTATCCTCTGATGGATAAATGATTCGATGTTTTATTTCTTCAATTAATAAATATTTCCACCAGCATCATGAAAATAGCCAGACGGAGATGAGGAAATTTCAAGCATTTGTTGGAGACAATGGGGACATACCTGCAGCAGTTTGACAAAAGGCTAAATACTTAGGATTGTGAAAAGATAGACCCTAGCAATGTTTCAGAAGGACAGGTGGTGGCTACCTCAACATAGAAGGGACGCGCAGTGAGACACGCTCATGGCATGTTCATTGTAATATTCGCGCCTAGAAAAAATATGATGCAGTAACGTGAGTGGCTGATGAAAATACTAGACACTCCTACGAGGCCAAGGTCTGATATAAACCGCCAAGTCATTGAAAATGCGGAACCAATGGGAGAAGAATGCTTACGTGCGCGGCAAGTCCAGCTTGGGCACGCGATGGCTAGCATTAACGCGGGAGATCGGCTAGACAACATCTCTACGATCGATTCTAGGATTAATGGGCATATTCTTGACCTGCGCAATTTTACGAGTTCAGTGATATTTATTTCATTCCTATACCACTATTAATTTGAGAAATGTTTATATAATTTCCCCCTCTATCAATACCTAGGGCCGGTTCATTTATAAGTGGCATGAAGAGCCAAGACATTGCTATTATTTTGTTCGTCTGAGGACGGAAGCTTATTATATTTGGTGTGTCGAAGACACAAGTTTATCATTACATTTAGTGTGTCGTGGACACAGGTTACTTTACGTTTTTGCGCGTCTAAGGACGTAGGCACTTATACTTTTGCGTGTCATCAGGACACAGAAATTATTAATAAATGTGTTAAATTCAGTGATAGATTGTCACAGTACTATATTTTGTAGGGACAGTAGCATCGAAAATTCGCCAACAGACTGTTCCATGGAAAGTAGTACCTGAAACGGCGAATTTAGTAGTCAGATATCGAGTGTATAATAATCTAACTTTTTGAATCAGCACGAGAGATGACATCGCTTATCCTGGAAGAAGTTTGGAACTATCAACACTCCGTCCAGATGGCTGAGATGAGCTAAGAAGCATTCAGTTGGGAGATGGCAGCTGACGTCCTTTGACGGGTGACTGGCCGAGGATGAGTACAAAATAATATTCTTATTATCTGATAAATTAACTTATGGTATATGGGACATATTTTGTTTTGTAAATATTTTGCTAGTGTGATTAACGTAGTAAATTTAGTTTTGGTCTGACACACCTTTTGCATGGAAGCAGCTCGCATAAATGTTATTAGTAGAAGGTTCTTGTTTGTTTGTTGTTGTAACTAACGTAGCTATGTGGACGACCGTGTTTGCATATGTTACGCAATGCGGTTAAAAACGTCTCTCGGAGATATGTTGTGTTTCAGAAGTAGGACTGAATTAATATAATTATACAGTAGATTGGAGGGTAATTAACCTTTGTAAGGTTTATTATTGATCAGATTCAGTGAGATTATTGCCTTTGGAGCAATGTGATTTGTGACGAAGAGCAGTCAGCTCTATCGTAGGTTTTAATATTTTTAAATAGTTTGTGAGCATCTATTCAACCGACCTGTGTGAAAAACGTCATGTCATTCCCAGCAGTGTGAGTGTGTGTATTTTGTGGTCATTACAAGCGGGAATTTCAGCGTAGACTGATTTCTGTCAGCTTGGTGCCAAGTCCATATTGTTACCTTGCGAGGACAATTGTGGCTATTTTGATTAATGTCTGACCATATGTTTAGGTGGTTGAGATTTATTGCTGTTGATTCTTTGAGATAACGGCACAGCTGGTCAGTTATTTTTACACTGGAGTTGGGGCAATGACAAGTATTGAGGAAGGGGGAGCTGTTTCACAAGGCGGACTGAAGGTTGCAAGCGAGGTCATTAGTGGGGAGTGCTTTGGCTCCGTAATTACTTGAAATACAGAATTAAGAACTGATCAATGATAAAAATTGTTTAAATAAATGGGAGTTGCCTACGAATCACGATAATCTCCGAAGCGTTAGCTTAACATGCAGTTTTGTTCATATAAAGTAATCTCAGCCGGTCAGGCTTTTGTTGTTGTTGGTTTAAGTCCATGTTTATATTCCATATCAGTGACCCGTGAAGTCACGTGCGATGCTGTATTTCCTTGTTTGTGTATTGAGCAATTGGCCGGAGTTGGCAGCTCATTTTGTCAAAGTGCGTCATCGCGCTAATGGAGGGTCTCGAGGGAGATTCCTGTAAATAGTAGATTTTTAGTGTGTGTGTCAGCATTAAATTTTTAAGGGTTTTTATTAGTGTCATGCCCCATATCCGTAAACGTTGATTTACGAGATGATTGTTCGTAAGCATCGTGGCTGTTAACCCGCTGTAAACGAACAGTCATCCAAGTACTCATTTCTCGTAGTTAGTCATTACGCGTACATAAAATCCAAATGCAAGTTAGTGGAACCAGGATCCACATTTTTTTATAAGGGGAGATCCGTCTGACTCCTCAACATTGATAGACATTCCTGTAATGGGAAAATTCAGGGAGGATTTTTTAGCCTATTTTCAATTTTGAAAAAATAGGCTTATGAGATCACCTTTTGTCCGTGTGTGTGTGAGCGTGTGTGTGTGTGTGTGTGTGTGTGTGATTCGTGTGTGTGTCCCCCCCTAATAAAATCTAAACGGCTGGAGCGATTTCAATGAAACTCGGAAAGTTCATAGCACTATTCCCGGCGACCTCGACCGTGCCCTTCAAATTTTGTTACGACTCACCAATCCAACATGGCGGCTGTGCGAAATATTTCACCAGCATTTAATATCTCTGAAACTATAACCGATATTACCCTGACGTTTTCTATGGTGATAGAGGGAACTGCTATAAGTTCACTTATGTGACTTTTGAAAATCTGGTAACTACAAAACCAACATGGCGGCCAAGCAAATTTGCGACTTCTAAATAGACGTATCTCGCGATTTGTCCAACCAAACGCAATGAAACTTGGTACAGTATATGTTTATATACATTGTAATGCACCGACATCTAACTTCGTTCAATTGTTTACATAATCACAAGATGGCGGATGTGCGAAATATTTCACCGGCATTCTATATCTCTGAAACTATTAGCGGTAAAACCCTGAAATTTTGTACGGAGATAAAAGGCACTACTGGAAGTCCATCTATAAGACTTTCAAAATACGGTTAACTTCAATACGAACATGGCGGCCAAGCGAATTTGAAAATTTTAAATAGACCTTTCTCGCGATTTAATGTTCCAAGCGCACTGAAACCTGGCACAGGAAATATTTATACACATTGTAATCCACTGGTATCTAATTTAGTTCAATTGTTTACATAACCTCAAGATGGCGGCAGTGCGAATTTTAATATTAAGATTTTATTCATTGTGATGTAGTCATGCGATCGAAGTGAAAGTTTGAATAATGAACCTACGCAATAATTTTCCTTTAATGGTACATGAGTCTATGTCCTATACATTTAACAATCCAACATGGCGACCAACCGAAATATTTAGACGATACTGAATATCTACGAATCTATTTTAGCAATCAAACTGCATTTTTTAATGTTCATAGGGGCTATGAACTTACGTTTACCTATAGGACTTTAAATAATCTGGTGATCACAAATCCAACATGGCGGTGACGCGAATTATAAATATTCACATGGACGTTTCTCGCAATTTAACCATCCGCGTACAGTGAAACTTGGTACAGTAAATCCTTATACGAATGTTAATCCACTGGCATCTAATTTATTTCAATTGTTTCCATAACCTCAAGATGGCAGCTGTGAAAAATTTTTAAATCTCCTTGTTTTTTCTTGTGTCCTAACTATGCGATTGAAGTTTGAATACTACACGTTCACAATAATCTGCATGTAACAGTACATTACTCTAGGACCTACATATATAAAATCCAACATGGCGACCATCCGAAATATTTAGTCTGTTCTCAATATCTACGAATCTATTACAGCAATCAAACTGAAATTGTGTATGTTGATAGTGGCAATTAACATAAGTAGGATATATGAAAATAGGCTGTATAGTTCTTCACGGAACTACTTGTTTTTATTATTGTTGTTTATATTCTCTTTATGCACTATTAGTCATTAAATCATGTTATTATTTTACGTCTTGTCACCTTTCTTTCTTAATTATAGTTTAAATCCTATGATCCTTACCTCAGTAGAGCATGTTGTTTGGCGAACGTAAACATCACACTAAGAACTGAGCGCGACCCCTTGATCAAGATTCTTGCATATAAACACTGCTATTCTGAAGGGTTTACTATATTATATTATTATATTCTAGAAGGTTATCACGGAACCAAATTAAGCTGTAAAATTCATCAATACATATAATGCGCTTAAGGGGGTCAAGGGGTACTCTAGAATTTTTTCGCGCGATTTACACCTGCGGGTGTGGTCTGGCAGGTATATTATATTCCTATCCCTATATTATATTATTATATTAGTATTATATTATGGCGTACAACGACGTGACAAAGCCCCTCGGTGCCAGAAACAAAACTCGGAGGCCCTATCGGGTCCTCGAAAACTACATTATAAGGCTCTGAAACCAACAGTTTCTGAAGTATTCCCATAAAAATAATTTAAACTTAATTTAACAAACTAATGAAGGAATGCAAATCGGTAACCATGACAACATTATCTCAAGGGGTGCCATCCAACTTTCCATCTATTTCAGTAAGAAGCAATGTCACTCCATTTATTACATTTCTGTGAAAGTTTGCAAATGGCTATTAGGTTATCACGGAACCAACTTAGACTGTATAATTCATCAATGCAATTAAGGGGGTCAAGGGGTAACCTAGAATTTTTTCACGCAATTTTCACGTGCGACATATAGAACAGAAGGTCTATTATATCTCCTAACAGCAACATTATTTTCGAAAATTCCTGAATTGAATCAGCATATTTTGCGGCTTTTAGGAGTTTGGGCCAATTGAGGCTAAAGAACCTGAATTTTCATGCACCAGAAGCCTTTATAATTTATGAAAGGGGTCTTCCTGTGTATGGGGACCTAACACAACGTAGAGGGTCAGTTTTCATGTGACGTGTATTGCGTTCCGTCTACAAGGCTTTCAGTTCTATTTCACGTCATGAAGTACACGTTAGTTGAATTTAGTTTGAGACACATTTTAACTCATCATTTTTTTAATTTTTTTTTTACAACATACGGGTTCATCGTAAGGATACCGACAGCAGTGGCTACGCTGGCTAAAGCGCGGCGTTAGGTCATGGGGCCAAGCTGTCTGCTGACTCGGTAGACGCGTGGGTTCGAACCCCACCGTCGGCCGTCCTTGAAATGGTTTTCCGTGGTTTCCCCATTTTCAACACAAGGCAAATGCTGGGACGGTACCTGCTGATAGGCCACGGCCACTTCCTTCCACATCCTTGCCCAATTTCATTCATCTTCATCCATTCCATCTCTCATCCCGACGCGCAGGTCGCCCACGGGCGTCGATTAGAAAGACCTGCACTCGGCCTCTCAGGGGGTCACACGACTAAAAAAAAAATCGTAAGGATGCTTTTGTTTGATACTGTGTGGTTGATATACCCATATTTGGATATCTGGGTGATATGTTGTAGACAATAGAATTGTCTGTCTGTCTGTGTATCTTTATGTACGCCTCTAACTCGTGTTCGGATGCTTGGTGCATCGTAAAATTAGGTATGGCATCCATGAGAGTCAATACATCAATCATTTATAAAATTCTTCACCCTACTATTCATACAGTAGATAGGTGGATATAGGGAAAACATCTCAAAATACATGCTAAAATAGGCGAAATATAAAAATTATGCTAGAAGGACGACCAGAGCATATGTTGCGCTTCTCAATGTGAGACTCAAAATTCGGGAGTCAATATAGGGTGTCCGAAAACCACATTTTAAGGCCCTTAAGTTAACAGTGTGTGATATTCCCAGAAAAGTAACTTCGTTCTGATAAACTTATTAAGGAATGACAAACCGCTAACCATTGCAACAGTAGCTCATTTGATGTCGGCGATTGAGATTTCTGCCTCCCTTCTTGCATTTCTATTGTGGAAAATTAATGTCCTATTTTATGGAAAGTTTTATCAAAGGTTTTATAAAACTTGAATTTGACCGTGAGCAACAGAAATTTTATAAAATTAAATTATTGTACAATAAATTTGAAGGAAAATTTTACCGTGAGCAACGGGCATAAGACACAAAGCTCAGGGGCCTGTAAAGGGTCTCCGAAAACCTCAATTTTAAGGCCCTTAAATTAGCAGTGTCTGTGATATTCCCAGAAAACTTCCTTCGCTGTGGTGAACTGACGAAGGAATGACAAGGTCGTAACAGTAGCTCAATTGATAACGACTGGTTATTAATTCCGAAGACCGTTCGAAGAACGGGTACTTCTGCTAGTTCTTTCATAAATGGAAATTGGCTAAAAATGAAAGCTCGTGATAGTTTAAGTGTAGGTCCTTTATGCGTTCACATACCATTCATCCAATTGCGATGAAACTCGTGCGAGTTGTGTAGGCTACATTCCAGGGAAGTTTTCTGAACTAGAAATTCCATTTTTAATAGGTAGCGCACGAGTAGTTTCAACAAATGATTGACAGCGCGTGAATCGTTTGGACAAAGTCTCGAATCCGTTCATATACTACTTTTCACATTGCGTTGACACATTGATGAGTTGTTGCGTACATTCCCGTGAAGGTTTCTGACTGAGTGATTCTATTTCACAGTTGGTAGCTTACGAATAGATTCAACAAATGTGACAGCGCGCGAATCGTTTCAACAAAGTCCCGTATGTGTTCATATACCATTCATCCGAATGCGATAAACTTTTCTGAGTTGTTGTGTACACTCCCAAGAAGGTTTCTGACTTAGTATATCCATTTCATATATGGTAGCGCACGAGTAGATTCAACAAATGAGTGACAGCGCGGGAATCCTTTCAACGAAGTCCCGTATGCGTTTATCGCGATGAAGCTTGGTGAGTTGTTGTGTACACTCCTGCTAAGGTTTTTGACTTAGTAAATCCATATTACAATAGGTATCGCATGATTAGATTCAAACATACACGAGGAAGGACTCTTTTTATATTTAGGCAAAACGTAACTCATATAGATTTCTATACATAATTCCGAAAATAAACGTAACTCAACTTAAGCGCTGGTTAGTTGGTTGGTTTCTTAGTTTCGGGGCTGTGACAACGTGGTCATGTAGCCCCACGTATTTTGGGTGTGTGTAGAATTTAGCTGATAACCGGTGTTAATTGTGATGGCTGTATTAGTGTGTGTTATCTGTTTTAATTCAAGTAAGGACTGCAGACGATTAATTTTTTCAAGTAGTTCCTACTTTTGCTACCAAATGCTACCATCCACGACATCTAGCTGCGGACGTGTCTACTAAATGCCATCGGAATCAAACCCTGGCGGCGAACGTTGGAACTAATATAGCGTTCTCAAACTGACCTCCAAATTTTAGCTTCTGCAAGTGTAGTTAGTGGAAGGTTCTTTTTCATGCCATAAATCTATGACATTTGACCGCCGACTTTACTTCCCCTCCGAAGGAAGGCATACTGAGGGATTTTTAACGCTCATAAATAATCCGACGACTTCGGCCGGCTTTGAACCCGCCATCTTGGGCATAGAAGCTCAGCATGCTACCAACTACGCCACCGAAGCCGCAAACTTAAGCGATGACTTCCTTTCTTATATCATGCCTACTAATCAATTAATCGATTCTTCGTCTAGCTGATTAATCTATTATTCGGTTAGTCGATTAATCGATTGACTGATCAGTCGATTATTCGATTGTTTGCTTTCGATAAATTTCATACTATTCGATTAATCGATTAAAATAATCGATTAACCGAACGTCGCTTATTGCCAGCTCGACTTCATTTGCCATAGATCTGACACGTTTAATATCTCATTTTCTATCAAAACTACAAGCGTTACTGCTTTATCCTTACTGGGAATTGTGAGATCGAAGTTCTTTTGGGCGGCTTCGGTGGCGTAGTCGGTAGCATGCTGAGCTTCTATGCCCAAGATAGCGGGTTCAAACCCGGCCAAAGTCGTCGGATTTTTAAGAGCGTTAAAAATCCCTGCAGACTTTGAATTTTTCAAATAGTTCCTACTTTTGCCGCCAAACGCCACCACAGTCCCTTCCTTCGGAGGGGAAGTAAAGCCGGTGGTCCCATGTCATAGATTTATGGCATGTTAAAGAACCTTCCACTAATTACACCTGTATGAAGCTAAATTATATAGGGTAAGAATGTAAACAACGCTCTTAGATTCCTTCGTTCGTTGCCAAGAGCCGACTGCGGTGGCGTATAGTAGCTAAGTTCTGAACTAGTAGTCGTTGACGGTGGCGTTTGGCGGCAAAAGTAGGAACTATTTGAAAAATTCAAAGTCCGCAGTCCTTACTTGAATTAAAAAACAGATAACACACACAAATACAGTCATCACAATTAACACTGGTTATCAGACAAGATTCTACACACACCCAAAGTACACGGGGCTACATGACCGCGTTGTCGCAGCCCCCTAATCTGAGGAACCAAGCAACCAACCAACCAACCAACCGAAGTTCTTTTGCATGGATTCTTATTTCCCAGAGGAGAGAGCAACTATTTTTCTTTCACCTTCAAAAATGCCAGAGGGATTGGTTTCTTCGCGTCAATAAGTCTTTGCAGCATACACACGGAATATTATTGAAGGCGGAGTTTTAAAGGAGCTGATCCCGATCCTATCACTCTAATGTGTGTTCTCCCCACTTCTGTAATGAACAGTGCATTGCCGCACGCTCCCCAAGTGGATTCTCCTAGAAATTGCCATTCTTATGGAAATGAGCCGCGCGTATCCCAATGGAACAAAAAATACGGGTTCGCTCCAAGTTGTTCCTTGTCGTCGACAGAAAGTAGATACAGCACACCTTTCCATGGCCCCAGAGCGTGATGATAATGGGTCGAGTAGATGGCATTAGCATATATCTTCATCACATTAATTCAGATATGGACAGTTGCATTATCTAAATATAGTTTCCATTAATTGATGTATTATTTGGTGAAGATAACGAGTTGGAAAGTTGGAAACATAAATATTAAGGGAACACTGCAGTGTAAATTACGGTCATGAATAATGAAACAGCTTTGGTTACAATGCCTTTGAGTGGTGTGAGCCATCTTTCCAACAGCGACCTACTGCCAGACAAAAAGGGTGGTGCTCACGATAAAGTACAGATAAATAACAGTAGCTGTAAATTAATTTTAAAGGTTCGAGACATTATGGTCATCAGCTCCATGTGTTTGTTGCATTTGTTTTAAAAGCCATATTCAAACTGAGATTTCTTGGTCTGGTAGTAATTTTCTCAGACGGAAATGTTTATTGTTTAATGTTCAGAACTGGAGTCGATCTTGTAAAATTTCCTCTTTAATGCCAATTTATTAGGCTACTTTCGATTTTTGCAAAAAATGAAAGTAGACTTATGAGATCAACACAGGGCGAAAAAAATGTGTCTGTCTGTGTGTGTGTATGTGTGTGTGTGAGTCTGTGTGTGTGTGTGTATGTGTGTGTGTGAGTCTGTGTGTGTGTGTGTGTGTGTGTGTCTGTGTGTGTGTGAGTGTGTGTACTCTGAATGTCTGTCCCCCCCTATCAATTCGAACACGGTGAAACCGAATTGAACGAAATTTGGTACAGAGGTAGCACTAGTAAAGGACACCTCAGTGTCATACTTTATATCGCCGCCATCTTTACCAAAACAGAATGGCGGCCACTCAAATGTTCAAAACGTAAAATCAAATTACGGCTAAACTAATCATCCGATCTCTACCAAATTTGGTGACAACATACCTTTATATAGGACGCGGCGTTCACCCAAAATTCAAGGTCATCGGCCATGCCATTTCAGGATGGCGGCCGTGTGAATTATGCAACCATTTTAATAAATAGCTTAAGACCCACCAATTCCGATTATCGAGCCTAGGGGGGTTTAAGCTATCCTGAAGGTCGTGATCCGTTATTTATTATAATTTAATATTATAATATTATACAGTATGAGTGGCTTAAAAGAGCTGAGCCGTTTGTGTCACACGACAAGATGGCAGCTGTCCTCATGTGCCTGTCTTATATTTCAGTAGTTTTAGTATGTTGTATGTGATATACCGTACTGATACAATAATATAAACTTTGTATGAAATGATCTTTAATGAAGATGTACTGCAGTGAAGAAATCGTTTATTTAAAGTCATTATTTGCCAACAGTTTGTATCTAATATGTCAGTTAAGAACACCTGACGTCATGGTTACGGTTAGCTCTGGGCTAGCATGTTAGTCTGACACGCAGTTGACTGGGGATCGAGTACTGCTACAGTTAGTTTTTTTTTCTTGAATTCTTTTACAAATGATGTGCACGAGCTTTTTCCACATATACTGAATAAAATGTCATTTAGCTCAAAGGAGAGGATAAAGTATACACTAGTATATTAATAAAATCACAGTCCCAGCATCGCACATAAACAGAAGACATTAGAAAAAGGAGAATAGAAGAACTAGATACACGTTGTCATTAACCACAGCCTTCTTAATGCCTCTGTACGGTGCTGTCCTCTTGTGGGTTATGTGGGTAATATTGTTCCAAACATAACGCTGTGTAAATGCCTGAGCTGGCCTCCTGAAGTATGGCAATTTTGTAATACTGGTAGTTCAACTATTAGCCACGATCGCGCTCCGAATACCTTTAAACACTGCCAGCTGGATCGCCTCCCTCTTGGCTACTTTAAACTGCCTACTCATTCAACACCCATAGAACACTGCCATCGTAGTACATTACGATGGCAGTGCATAGGCGTACAAGATAAAGATTAATTCACTGATAGGTCGCAGCACCACCTACTGTGATTGGGGCGGAAGATTCTTAATTTTGCAGGCTGGCTTAATATAGAGATTAACGGACGTGAATGCATTACAATAAGTTAGTAGTTTTGTTATTCAATCATCATAAATTTTATAATATTGATCTTGACACTTACTGGCTTATTATCAATATAAAAGAAAACAAACAATACATTGTGGTTGGGGTGATTGTTTTAGGGATGAGGACAAAGAGTCATAAAGATACCCATACATTTAGGAGAAAGTAGGCTATATGTTCTTTGCTGAACATCTTGTTGAAGGTTCTTTTCTATTTCACTAAGCCAGTCGTTCTTGACTCTCACTAAGAGATCAAGGTGGAGAATCCTCTTGGTGAGTCTGTCATTGTTCATTCTGAGAATGTGGCCGTAGAATTTCAATCGCCTTTTCCTGAAGGTGACAGTGATATTTTCATCATGCTGATTAAGCTCCTGAGACTTCTTCCACATTCCTTCATTATATAATTTTTATTATGTACCTTACATTCCTCGGAAGGTAATTAATTGAGTAAGAGACTCATGTTTCTCAGACCATGGGTTGTATTCCAGGCCAAATAAGACGGATTTATGAAGGGCAATAATCATTCGTATTTCTCCACGTCGTATGCTGATGGTTCGAAAAAGACTTCTGGTAGCATACTTGGTGCTAACAAGAAAAAATAATTAAAATCAGTCATAAGTTACCAGTCACCATTAGCATTTTGGTTTCGCTGCTAAATGGTAGTACAGACATCACAGAAAACGTGGCTTCAGAACTTTAAATTACACTTAACTTAAACACTTTTTGCAAATGAACAGTCTATGGTCCGTTCCCAAGGCTAAGCGACAAGAAGGCTAGACATTGCACCCAAGGGTCGTGGACGTGATTCGTGATACAACCGTGATAATTTTTAAACCCATATGGTTAATTCCACAGGGCTGAGGACTCAGTGATGTCTTCACCATCATTCCGAACTAGTCATGAAGTGCATGTCATTCACAGGTGTTAAATAACTTGACCTGCACCAGACCATGCAGAAGGCTACACGACAATATTATTATTATTGTTATTAAGAAGTGTACAACATTTACAAACTACAGGAGATATATTTACGTCCATTTCAGATTGGTTTTGTGATTGCCAGCAATGAGTTATACGGTACAGCCAATATTTTAAGCCTTACTCATCATATAAAATATTGCTCTTCCACTGAGAGATACAGAAAGGGAAGTGTATGCTACATTGCAGCTTCTGTCAAATAATGACCAATAGTCACCAACCAAGTAGGCCTATTCAGCACCTAAGTCCCAGTAGTTCCTTCAAGTGGGAAGTTAATTTTTTTACCTAGACAAAATAACGATTCCAATGAAACATTTCATGTCATCTACTGAAATCTTTGGATCAGCACAGTTCTTGAAGAGAGCATAATTAGAAGCCTCGGTTATCAAATATCGATAAGATCTTTATCGCAAAACAAGTCAACAGGAGATAATATTGTTTGTAGTTTAACGTGACCGTTAGTCCCGCGATCATGAGCCACGGGACCTCATTTTAACGTGGAATCCGAACCACAGGAAATGGCTTTTTACTTTGAAAATTTCACATGTATTAACCGGGAATCGAACCCGGTCCACCATGGTGAGAGGCCAACAGCTTGACCTCTGCGCCACAACGCCCCACGCAACAGGAGATAAGTTTCTATACATTGTGTAGTCACTACAGGGGAATATTAGGTTTCTTTCTTTGATATCCTCGCCTTTTAAGTCACGGTAGCCTATGTCTTCTTATCAATAGCAAAGGACAGTTGAGAACTCTGAGAGCTCACTTATGGGTAGTTGAATCGAAAGGATGAAACATCCGACTATGCGTTTCCTTGTTCAGCAATACTTATTCTGCAGTTGCCATGGCCTAGATTTGGTTACCAGCCCACCAGCATCTTCGTCTGTCGGGTCCTCATCTGACTCAATATTTGGGACAGGAGGTTCATTGAAGATAGCATGGACCTCATTTCTATCTTTTTCCTCCTCTAGTATTCATGTACAGTCAAACTTAACCAATCGAGAAGTAAAAACAACTCTTCAGCCTAGTGTGGCATATATGGCATGGCAATATATAAGCTGCGTTCAAAAGGTAACGAGTCGGAGGCATAATTACAGAAACCAGTACCTGTATGTTATAAGTATTGGCCCTGGCTATTGAGGCACTTGTCCAACTGCGACACGAGGCGGTGAATGGCTGTCTCATACAATTCTCTGGGCTGCGATGTGAACCAGTTCCGCACGTACAGCTGGACGTCGGCGTCCGAGGTGAATCGTTGGTCCCGCAGAGCCCTTTTCAGGGGACCAAACATGGCGTAATCACAGGGAGAGAGGTCTGGACTGTATGGAGAGTGGCCGAGAACCTCCCATTTGAATTTCTGCAGGAGTGCCGCGACTGTGTTGGCCGAATGAGGTCGTGCATTGTCGTGGAGCGACCACGGCGGCTATGGCGCTCACTGTAACTCGGCGGTCCTGGGTAATGAGTGCATGAACCAGCTGGAAATTGTCATCGGTAGTGCAGACCGGGCATCATCGTATAACGACACCCGTCCTTCCCTGAAGCGCTTGTGCCACGCCTTGACCCTTGCAAGGGACATGCAGTGTTCGCCGTACACTTGTGACATTCGGCGATGAATGCCCGTTCCCCCAACTCCTTCCGCTGTCAGAAACCGAACAACACCTCGTTGCCCTTCGGTTGACGCCTCCATGTCACTGTTTGCAATGCGACTGTCAGCGTTGGACGATTGAAGCATGCTGATGCTCACTTTGTGTCGTCACGTAACGTGCACGCGTGCCCTCTAGCGACGGGCTGTGACCTTCCACGCTCTGGTCGGAACCACACCTCGATACACACGCCACGATTAGCCGATGTCGTCACCGGTTTGCGCATTCCAGCCTCCGGCTCGTTACTCTTTGAACGCACCTTATACATTAAGTAAATAGCTCAGGCAATTATGAGCTAACAGAGAAAGCATCATTATACTGGAACATTGGACTTCACGGTACGTATCAATAAAAGAAAGTTCCGCAGAATAATTTAATATGTTCATAAATTATTGCATACCACTTTTGTGAAATCATTTCTTTTCAACAAGGCATGAAGTTCTCACTTCAATACAGTAATGCAATGCTACAACGAAGCACGCAGCTCATAAATAATAACGGTTGAATCCCACAGTATATGCAACAAGTAAGTGCAACCAACAACAGAAAATTAAAATTCTCTTCATTCCTACTGATAAGTACGGGTTAATGAATCTAATGCTCAGGGCAGATGACATCGTAGTTCCGCCCCTTTAAACAACAATACTAACTGAAAAATGAAAATCCACAGCCTGCTTCCAGTCTCTGACCGGGTCAGGAATGGAATGAATGAAGCTCCCATCTAGCGGCGAGGATATGGACTGTGCCGGCTGCCGAGGCCTGACGCACTCCTCTGGGACAATGATTTAATGAATGACAGATGAAATGGAGAGTGTTGCTGGAATGAAATTTTGACAGGGAAAACCGGAGTACCCGGAGAAAAACCTGTCTGCCTCCATTTTGTCCAGCACAGATCTCACATGGAGTGACCGGGATTTGAACCACGGACCCAGAGGTGAGAGGCCGGCGTGCTGCCGCCTAAGGCTTACAACACAACAATACTAACTACGGTAATCTAATGCTTGTCTTCAAATGCTACTGAACGCCGTGAAGGGATTCTGATATGCAACACGCCAGGCAGTCTTGTTGTGCGGATAATCCTCAACCCATGCTTTGAGGCGGTGACAGCGCTATCGAATGGAATAAGTAATGTAATGTTAAGAGTTTATAAAATTTCTCATTCCATCAAGAAAGTGGCTTTCTGTAGTAACACAAGTCTTTTTCACACAATAATTATTCGGATTTTGGAACGATTCTTTACACTTTAAAGAACAAGGGGTTAATTATTACGATGCCCCAAACCTATACATTAAACAAGAAATGAAAAGCTACAACAACACCTCAATAAAAAAGGCCAAGCAGGATTATAACCCACTTGACTTCTTAATATTTCAAAATCATGGGGACCCATTTATACCTGGAACCAGAATCACTGGATGCATTTTTTCACTCCAAAAATCCCACGTATATTGTCCGAGAATCTAACACTGGACACCTAGGGGAATAGGACTAACACTTGGAATAATACTGTGTTTTGTCTCCAATAATACTGTCACAAATGACTTAACTAACGTTTTAGAAACTTTCGATTTTTCTGGACACCGTTACACAGTTAATCATCATTTGTTTCACCAGCTATATTGTACAATACAAAAGCCAGTTGATAACAAAAAATAATCAGACCTATATCATAAATTGTGTTTGATAAATGTGCACCAATCTAAAGAAAAATCATTTCATGAGAAAACACAGAAGGCAAGTAGTTCCGCAAAGAACTATATAGCCTATATGCATATAACCTATGGGTTTTCTCTATTAAACATTTTCCCGCCAATGAAAATGATCGCCACGTTGGATTGTTCTGCATGTAGGTCGTAGAGGTATGTGCCATTAGATGGCGATTGTTGCTTAGGTTAATTATTCAAACGTTCACTTCCATCGCATTAGTAAGAGACAAGAAATAAAAACTCAATTTTAAAATTTCGCACAGCCACCATCTTGGAGTAATGAAAACAATTTAATTTAATTAGGTGCCAGAAGATCAAATTTTGTATGAAAATTTACCGTGCAAAGGTTCACTGAACTCGGATAATTAAATCGCGAGTAAATTTCATTCAAATATTTTAACTTCGCTTGGCCACCATGTTGGTATCGTCCTCACCAGGTTATTGAAAATACGACAGATGAACTTATATTAATAGCCTCTATCAATATACAAAATTTCAGTTTGATTGCTGAAATAGATTCGTAGATATTGAGAACCGTGTAAATACATGGGTTGGTCTTTTAGCTTTGGCACCATAGTTATAATTTGATTAATAACTCAATTGGATGGTTCCAAGTTTCACAGGCCTTCGATGTAGACCCCATCGTTGCGTACAACGTGTTCCCAGCGCTGTGGAAGTCGTTGGATCCCGTTGGCACTGCCCAATCTACTGATGGTACGAAGAGAGCGCTCGGCAGCCTGCTTAACGTCTTCAATGGTACGGAAGCGCTGCCATACTGTTCCCCGAGGGAAAACCGTTAATGCGGCGTACTATTGTTCGTTTCTGCAAGACCATCTCCGAGGAACTCTGAGAAGGAAACGGCGCCACCACATGTTTACACCGCCCATCGTTCTGCATGACAATGCTAGGGCACACACAGCAGGCGTTGTGTCGGCATTGTTGGATCGCTGGGGCTGGGAGGTCTTCTATCACCCCCCCCCCCCCCATATTCTCCCGACATCAGTCCCTGCGACTATGATCTCATCCCGAAAATGAAGACGACAATGCGCGGGGAGCAGGCTGCCGAGCGCTCTCTTCGTACCATAGTAGGTAATATAGATCGGTTCTGGCACAGGGGCTAATGGGCAAGATGGCCGCCGCGCGCAACCAGCCCTATGTTATTCTTATGGAAGGGACAGTCAGAGCTGGCACAGGGGCTTATGTGGCAAAATGGCCGCCACGCTCTGAGACCGTCAATGACGTCACAGACAGAGGTCGGCCATGTAGTTGCCAAATGGAATATTTATTATTATTATTATTAGGTAATTATTAATTGATCATGTATAATCAAGACCTGCCTTATATTGTCCACCTCTTGGTGTAGTGGCTAGCATTCTTGGAGGTCATTCCTGAGGTTCGAATCCCGGCTCTGCCAAGAAATTTAATTTCTGGTCTCAGGAGTGGAACGGGGTACACTCAGCCTTGTGAGGCAAAACTGACAGGAACTGGCTTTTGATTCATACCTCAACCATTCTGCCTAACCCAACTTCACCTGACCATACCTAACCTAACCTAACCTAACTTCAAAGTCAGAGCAAATATGAGAGCAAATGTGAGAGCACACATAATAAACTAAGTTATAACCTAACCTAACTTCACCTAACCTAACCTCACCTAACCTATCCTAACCTAACCTAACGTAACCTACCTAATTTAAAATTGCAAGCGAAAAAAATTAGCAAAAAGTGTGAGAAAAAAGTGAGAGCAAATGTGAGAGCACAAATAATAAACTAAGTTATAACCTAACCTAACCTAACTTCACCTAACCTAACCTAACCTAACATAACCTAACTTCAAAGTGGGTGCAAAAGTGGGTGCAAGAGTGGGTGCAAAAGTGGGTGCAAAAGTGGGTGCAAGAGTGGGTGCAAAAGTGGGTGCAAAAGTGAGTGCAAAAGTGGGAGCAAAAAAGTGGGAGCAAAAAGGTGGGAGCAAAAAAGTGGGAGCAAAAAAGTGGGAGCAAAACAGTGGGGAGCAAAAAGTGTGAGCAAATAAGTAAGAGTAAATGGGAGAGCACAAATAATAAACTTAGTTATAACCTAACTTAACCTAACCCACAGAAACCTCATTTAAAGATTTTAGATTTTATATTTTAACATTTTAGATTTTAGTTTTTTTCATTTTACATTTTTTAGATTTTACATTTTATATTTTTGAATTTTTGTATTTTAGATGTTAGTTTTTTTTAGATTTTACATTTTAAATTTAAGATTTTTTGATTTTAGATTTTACTTTTTACACATTCCGAAAAGAGTAAACTACAAGGCTACATACCTAACCTCACCAAACCTAACTTTACCAAACCTAACTTAAGCTAATCCAAAGGCTAATGCACATACACAAAGTATATAAGGGTACAAGCAACTATCCTTATGCTAGTTTTATAGGTTACTGTACAACATGATAACTACCCCAACCGTTTTTTTTTTCATTTTGTTGTTTACACATATGACAATTTTCCAATTTCCCATTTTCAGTTTTTTTAAATGTTAGTTTTAAGTTTTTCAATTTCATAACATGGAAACATGGATTTTGCATTATGTTGTTTACACATTTACCAATTCACAATTTCCCATTTACAGTTCTTAAAATGTCAGTTTAAAGTTTTTCAATTTTATGATATAGAAACATGGATTTTCCAATTTGTTGTTTACACATTTGTCAATTTACCAAATTCCCATTTACAGTTTTTAAAATTTCAGTTTAATGTTTTTTTATTTTGTCAATATGGAAGCATGGATTTTCCAATTTGTGTTTTACATGTTCATTTTGCATTAGGAGTGTAGAGAGGTGGGTAGTAATTAAAAATGTACAAGCAGTTTCCATACGGTACAATATTTTTTAATTTTAAATACATGTACACTATTTACACATAATACATTTTTATATATATTCCTTATTGTTATAAATTGTACACTTGTTTTTATTTTGTTTTCTATTTTATTTATTTTTGATTATGAATGCCATTTTTTATTTTGGTTTTTTATTTTTGTAGTGCTATTGTTTTATTTCCTAAATTGTTTTGTTTTATGTATTTGCTAGTTGCAGGCAGAAGATTTTGATATTCATAACTTAACTCTTTAAGCATGGTTAATGATTGAGTAATGACCATAGGCATGTGTACCTATACCATCAGCATCAATCACTCTTTTATCATCACCAGGACACAAAGCAATTTTGTTTAGTCTTATAGATGATATGTCATGTTGTTTAGAAGCGATAATGTTCATTGGTATTCTTTTTACATTGTTTTTCATGACACAATCCTTATAGTCTTGAAAGCTTATACAATTTTTGACAACACCTCTGTTAATACCTTTAATCTTTTTGATTTCTTTACCATTTATGTCTAAAGCGTACATTTTAGCTCTAAGTCCAACAAATGCTTTTATAATTTGTCCACAAGCCTCGTCTTTAAATTTCCCCAACGTTTTCTTGTTTGATGTAGAGTAACATATGTGATTAGTAGGATAATCTGATGTGTCCAGGTGTTCTAGGAAATCCAACTTGTCTTGATATACATCTGGGGTGTTAACCAAATAAATGAACGAGTCGGTATCCATATACATGAGTTTAAGATTGTTCATTCCATAATAGGGTAGCAGGACATCATAGTGGTGGGAATACATTAGAGTTTTTGAAATATCCAGTATACACATTCCAATATATATAGGCTTATTGAATACAATGTTACGTTTAGCCATGTGGAAAGCAGCTAGGTTAGGACCATAAATTGTTCTGTCTATGAATGTTGGTTTAGCTATTAGCTTTTCTGCCTTTTTGCTGTCAGTCACAAGACGTATGTCTATTCTTTTACGGATATTTTCCATTGTTTTCCCAAAAATGGCATTGTTGAATAATTTGTACAGATTTTACTCAAAATCATTTTTGGCTTGTTTTCGAAGGTTGTTATTAAAATCAACGTATGCCTTTAACCAAGGTCTTTGTTTAAACTTTAACACACGATGAATTTTTATCAATTTTATTCCATGATCTAAAGCCTGTTTTAATGCCATGTAGTGAACAACATATCGCCTTCGATTTCCAAGATGAGGAATTAGTTTTTTCAGAGACGAATCCTTAGGTTGTGTACACTCTGGTAGGAAAGGTAAATCGTTGTGTAGATCATGAAGGTCAGATGGGTAATCAACATCAACGTCTAGAATGTATCCCACAGGATCGTCTTTCTTTAGTTTTTCTAGATCAACAGTATCTGGAGAAACCCACTGAAATCCACCATTAGGAAAGGAGTGGCACATAGCCCACCCGTATTGGTTGTTGGCATCATCATAGGTAATAAACTGCGATGGTTTCTCAGAATCATAGGTTTCCATGTATTTATTGTTAGCTTCAGCATACCGATGAGACACCTGGCATATGCCTCCACGTATTCCAGACTCGATTAAAAGAATCTGATCGTAATCCTGTAGCAATTCCAGTTCAATGCCTGTGTAAAGGAGCATTGCCTCGAAACTTAAACCAGGCGAAGTAAAAAAGTGTGCAGCATCCACTCGGTGTGTTTCTAGTGTTTTGTTTACAAACGTTTCAAAGCTGTCTGCAAGAAGGAGTACATCTGATGTTAGGTAGAGGTCACTATATTCCCCTAGAGTTTTAATGTTGAACTGATTCCAGACATATTTGGCATGTTCATAGTCTTCTTGACTAACATCTTCTTGACTTAATTTGTTAAAGAATGCCTCTTTTGGAGGTAAACACGTTTCACTTAACTTTTCCCATGAGTCAATGTAGTCATAACAAAATACCCCTTTACGAGTCATGAGCATTGCATTTTCTTTTCCAAAGTACTTGTCTGTTTCAGGGTATGATGTTAAGTTGGAAACCAAGTTTTCCAAACTACTCGGCATTAACCGAAACGTGTCCACAAATCGAAGCTCAACATTTCCTACATATTTGGTAAAGGAAATGTACTTTTCTTTGGAGTTAGCGATAACATCCACTCTCTCAGTAGTACATCCCAATTGCTTTACAATGAAATTTGCGTCGTAGCCACTCATATTATGTAGAAACACAGGAACGGGGTTACGTCTTTTACACCTCAAATTACAGTTAGTGTGAGCACTTCCACAGTACTCCCCTGTAATGTGGCAGTGGTCTCGAACTTTCCAGTCCTCTTTGGTAAATGGTTTTTGACACAAATAACAGGTTTCAGAACATTGGAACTCTGATTCTTGATCCAGAGTTAAGGCCTTTGGAACATTTAAGCTGTAAAGTCGATCAATTTCATTATCTATTGAGATCAAACAGTCCATAAACTTTCCTGCAGCGTCAGGTCCACGATAAATAACAGGTTGGCTTGGAAGGTTTGTCTTTATGTGTTCCACAGCAGGTGAGGGTTTAACGTATATACCAAAGCTCATAGGAACATGACTCTGGTATGGCACTGTATAACTTGCTTTAGGATTGGGTAAACATGTTTGATAGGGTAAGAGTATACTTTCAAAATCTGCATAGATAACGTAAGGTATTCTCAGCATTTTTTCAACATTTAAGAATTTGACAATGGGGTTTTTAATAGGCATTTCAACCCTAGCAATGTCATGCTGGACACACAAAGCTCTATGTTCTTTCAATTTTTCCATTCCTTGTTGACCATATCGATTATCAAAGTGTGTAAAACACCGTTTACACGTATATATTTTATGTTCATAGCGGGTAATCTGATGTCTTACTAGTTTATCAAAATCTTTGATAAAGACGTAGTGGTTCTGGCCGAATAATGAACTTAGCAAAAGGAGGTCACGATGGTCTTGCAGCTCTTGATCCACAACCTTTAGAGGGAACAGTTTATTGTTTTGTTCCAATCCAAATACATTAATGGATATATAATTGGCTTTTTCAAATTTGGGAATGTCAGCTAGCGATGTAGGAAACGATATTACAGAAAAATCATACTTGTTGTCCAGGTCCTTGTATTTACTAATGCGATGAGCATTCTTTTTAACCAGTTTTGCTAAAATGGCATACATAAAACACTTTTCATTTTTCAAGTTTTCAGGATTAATGCAGGATTTTCTTGCTTGTATAGCTGCTGGTAATGGAATATATGTGCTTCCACGCAAGGGATTGTACTTATTTATTTTCAATCGTACTCCTTCCACTGCTAACAAAGCCCAATTACTGCCTTTTAGCTCAGATTCCTCCATTTCCGTAGTTAACTTTGTAAATTGTGTTTCCAAGAAACTACTTAAGTCCGTTTCCAAAAATAGGGCCTGATTTCGTATTTTAAAAGCACGATCTGTAATTTCATTGGTAGATGTATGAATGAATCTACATTCAGCCACAAGATTAACTTTTATCGACTTGTGCATTGCTAGTTCTTTCTGCATAGCTTGTATTATTTGCTGTTTGGACTCTTTAAGGTATGAATTTAAATCCTTGCACGTATCGCAACGAATGAAATAGGATTTAAGACGACCTTCAAAAGATGTCTCATATTCAATAAGTCCATTTTTGTCAGGGACCAATGACAGTAGGTAATGTTTTGTAGGCTCTGCTTTTTGTCTTTTAGCTGCCGACACAATATTACAACATTCTTCATGACGACGTCCATTGTACACATTGTTGAATGTACTACCACAGGTCTTGCACTCATGAAATTCACCACACGATACTTCATGTCGCTTCCTATGATAGTCTCGAAGAAAAGTCTTTCCACACTCTTTACACATATAGCTAGGAATGGGTTCTTCCATTATGGATGTTGATTTCTGCAAACAGCTGCTTACTGCGTATCACAGGGCTAGAAGTTGGTCGGTGAGACGGTCTTCCACGATGTGAACACGATGAGAGGTAGTAGTCAAGTGGTGATATTCTTGTTAAGGGTCCTCTAATATACCCCTAGTCTAGACCAACAGCTCTTTACAGCGTATGACAAGGCTGTAGACTGGACAGTGAGACGGTCTTTCACGATGTGAACACTGTAACAAGTAGTAGTCAACTGATTATATACTTGCTAAGGGTTCTCTAATATACAATAGTCAAGACCAACAGCTACTTACTGTGTAGTACAAGGCTGTACAATAGTTGTTTTGTCAATCTTTCACGATGTGGTCACTGTGAGTGGCGGTAGTCAACTGATGATATTCTTGCTAAGGGTCCTCTAATATACCCCTAGTTAAGGGTAATAGCTGCTCACTGCTTATGACAAAGCTAAAGACTGGTTGTTTCAACGGTCTTTCAAAATGTAAACACTGCGACAGGTAGTAGTCATCTGACCATATTCTTACACCATACTCAAGGTTATCAGGTACTTACTGCATATCAAAAGGCTGTACACTCATGTGTTAGACAGTCTTTTTTTTGCTAAAGGCCCTCTATATTTCCCACACAAGGCTATACATGTTAGTTCTAAACACTTAGTGGTTAATTGTATAATAAATTTAAATACACAGCATATACGAGCACGTTTTCACTCGGTAAAACTTTACTAAATAGTAAAATGCAACACGCAAAGTATATTGCCGCTATCTAGCAGTGACTATGAGAACTACTTGAACGACCAGCAGGCTACCTAGCGCTCCATTTCAACACTCGCTCACTGAACGACCAGCATGCTATCTAGCGGTCGATTTCAATACTCACTCAACTACCAACCTGCTACCTATCGGTCAATATAATAACTCACTCAACTACCAGCATGCTACATGGCTTTTTTTTGTCAGTTTTCATTTGTTGGCCTTTGTTGGCTTTTGTTGGCTTTTGTTGGCTTTTTTGTTGGCTTTTGTATTAGCTCTTTCATATTTGCTCTTGCTTGTGGGGGCTTATTATTTGGTCTTGGAAAGTATGTCAGTCCTTTTTTATGGCTGCAAAATGCTTACAGCCATGTTTGTAAGCAGCAACAACAACAACACACAAGATTCCAAAAAAAAATACCAAAGTACTCTAAGGTTTATCAATGACTCTCAACTCTTACACTTACCTCTATCCCATGCATAGTCAAAAAATTAGTGTATTTTTCAAATTTTTCAAAAAATATTTGGAAAGTAGGCTATGTCATTAATCTAAAAACCCTGAAAAGAAATATGTTAACTCCAACACCTACCTCTATACCACTCTCAGTCCAAAAAATAGTGTATTTTTCAAATTTTCCAAAACATATTTCCGAAATGGGTTATATTTCCAAAATTAAAAAGTTTACAAAAACGTTTGTTTGACATAAACGAATGGCCTTTGTCCCCTCTACCGTCGTACCAAGTCCCAGGTCTCTAGGACAACAAACATAAAAATTTGAAAATGGGCTTATATATCCAAAATTAGGAATTTTACAAAAACGTTTGTCTGACGTAAATCAGTGGTCTTTACACCCTCTACCTGTAAACCAAGTCTCAGGTCTCTAGAACAACAAAAATAAAATTTTCATAATAGGCTATATTTCCAAAATTAGAAATTTTACAAAAACGTTTGTCTGACGTAAATCAATGGTCTTGACCCCCTCTATACCCATACCTAGTCTCAGGTCTCCAGGTCAACAAAAATAAAATTTTAAAAATGGGCAATATTTCCAAAATTAGGATTTCTACAAAAAAGTTTGTTTCACATAAATTAATGGTCTTTACCCCCTCTATCCCCGTACCAAGTCTCAGGTCTCTAGGAAAAAAGAAAATGAATTTTGAAAAATGGTCACTATTTTGGAAACTAGGAATTTTACAAAAAAGTTTGTTTGACATAAACGAAAGGTCCCTATCCCCTATACCTGTAAACCATTTCCCAGGTCTGTATGACAAAAATGAAAAAAGTTCAATTTGGAAAGTAGGCGATTTTTCATAAAACCAAACATTCTAAAAAGTGTTCTATGGGCATAAAAGAATGTTCTCTATGTCCTTTATTTTTTATAATAAAACTTTTTTATTTTTTACATTTTTTTGAAAAAAGTTCATTTTTGAAATTTTTATATTTTGGAAACTAAAGAGTTTACAAAAAATTTTGTTTGACATAAATGACTGGCCCTGACCCCATCTACCACCAAAATAAATTTCAAATCGCTATGACAAAAATAACAGTAGTGGTGTAAGGCCGATTCTAACGCACAAGGTGCTCAAAAAGTTAGTACACACTTTTTGCTTATTCATATCTCGCGAACCCATGATCGGAATTTGACATGCAACATATCAAATTATTCAGGCTGACGCTCTCTCGATCATGGGGTCATGGCCAGTCATTTATGTCAAAATTTTTTTTTGTAAACTCTTTAGTTTCCAAAATATAAAAATTTCAAAATTGACTTTTTTCAAAAAAATGTAAAAAATAAAAAAAAATTATTATAAAAAATAAAGGACATAGAAACCATTATTTTATGCCCATAGAACACTTTTTAGAATGTTTGGTTTTATGAAAAATCGCCTACTTTCCAAATTGAACTTTTTTCATTTTTGTCATACAGACCTGGGAAATGGTTTACAGGTATAGGGGATAGGGACCTTTCGTTTATGTCAAACAAACTTTTTTGTAAAATTCCTAGTTTCCAAAATAGTGACCATTTTTCAAAATTCATTTTCTTTTGTCCTAGAGACCTGAAACTTGGTACGGGGATAGAGGGGGTAAAGACCATTAATTTATGTGAAACAAACTTTTTTGTAGAAATCCTAATTTTGGAAATATTGCCAATTTTTAAAATTTTATTTTTGTTGACCTGGAGACCTGAGACTTGGTATGGGTATAGAGGGGGTAAAGTCCATTGATTTACGTCAGACAAACGTTTTTGTAAAATTTCTAATTTTGGAAATACAGCCTATTATGAAAATTTTATTTTTGTTGTTCTAGAGACCTGAGACTTGGTTTACAGGTAGAGGGTGTAAAGACCACTGATTTACGTCAGACAAACGTTTTTGTAAAATTCCTAATTTTGGAAATATAAGCCCATTTTCAAATTTTTATGGTTGTTGTCCTAGAGACCTGGGACTTGGTACGACGGTAGAGGGGACAAAGGCCATTCGTTTATGTCAAACAAACGTTTTTGTAAACTTTTTAATTTTGGAAATATAACCCATTTCGGAAATATGTTTTGGAAAATTTGAAAAATACACTATTTTTTGGACTGAGAGTGGTATAGAGGTAGGTGTTGGAGTTAACATATGTCTTTTCAGGATTTTTAGATTAATGACATAGCCTACTTTCCAAATATTTTTTGAAAAATTTGAAAAATACACTAATTTTTTGACTATGCATGGAATAGAGGTAAGTGTAAGAGTTGAGAGTCATTGATAAACCTTAGAGGACTTTGGTTTTTCTTTTTGGAATTTTGTGTGTTGTTGTTGTTGCTGCTGCTTTCAAACATGGCTGTAAGCATTTTGCAGCCATAAAAAAGGACTGACATACTTTCCAAGACCAAATAATAAGCCCTCACAAGCAAGAGCAAATATGAAAGAGCTAATACAAAAGCCAACAAAAAAGCCAACAAAAGCCAACAAAAGCCAACAAAAGCCAACAAAGGCCAACAAAAGAAAACTGACAAAAAAGCCATGTAGCATGCTGGTAGTTGAGTGAGTTATTATATTGACCGATAGGTAGCAGGTTGGTAGTTGAGTGAGTATTGAAATCGACCGCTAGATAGCATGCTGGTCGTTCAGTGAGCGAGTGTTGAAATGGAGCGCTAGGTAGCATGCTGGTCGTTCAAGTAGTTCTCATAGTCACTGCTAGATAGCGGCAATATACTTTGCGTGTTGCATTTTACTATTTAGTAAAGTTTTACCGAGTGAAAACGTGCTCGTATATGCTGTGTATTTAAATTTATTATACAATTAACCACTAAGTGTTTAGAACTAACATGTATAGCCTTGTGTAGGAAATATAGAGGGCCTTTAGCAAAAAAAAACTGTCTAACACATGAGTGTACAGCCTTTTGATATGCAGTAAGTACCTGATAACCTTGAGTATGGTGTAAGAATATGTTCAGTTGACTACTACCTGTCGCAGTGTTTACATTGTGAAAGACCGTTGAAACAACCAGTCTTTAGCTTTGTCATAAGCAGTGAGCAGCTGTTACCCTTAACTAGGGGTATATTAGAGGACCCTTAGCAAGAATATCATCAGTTGACTACCGCCACTCACAGTGACCACATCGTGAAAGATTGACAAAACAACTATTGTACAGCCTTGTACTACACAGTAAGTAGCTGTTGGTCTTGACTATTGTATATTAGAGAACCCTTAGCAAGTATATAATCAGTTGACTACTACTTGTTACAGTGTTCACATCGTGAAAGACCGTCTCACTGTCCAGTCTACAGCCTTGTCATACGCTGTAAAGAGCTGTTGGTCTAGACTAGGGGTATATTAGAGGACCCTTAACAAGAATATCACCACTTGACTACTACCTCTCATCGTGTTCACATCGTGAAAGACCGTCTCACCGACCAACTTCTAGCCCTGTGATACGCAGTAAGCAGCTGTTTGCAGAAATCAACATCCATAATGGAAGAACCCATTCCTAGCTATATGTGTAAAGAGTGTGGAAAGACTTTTCTTCGAGACTATCATAGGAAGCGACATGAAGTATCGTGTGGTGAATTTCATGAGTGCAAGACCTGTGGTAGTACATTCAACAATGTGTACAATGGACGTCGTCATGAAGAATGTTGTAATATTGTGTCGGCAGCTAAAAGACAAAAAGCAGAGCCTACAAAACATTACCTACTGTCATTGGTCCCTGACAAAAATGGACTTATTGAATATGAGACATCTTTTGAAGGTCGTCTTAAATCCTATTTCATTCGTTGCGATACGTGCAAGGATTTAAATTAATACCTTTAAGAGTCCAAACAGCAAATAATACAAGCTATGCAGAAAGAACTAGCAATGCACAAGTCGATAAAAGTTAATCTTGTGGCTGAATGTAGATTCATTCATACATCTACCAATGAAATTACAGATCGTGCTTTTAAAACACGAAATCAGGCCCTATTTTTGGAAACGGACTTAAGTAGTTTCTTGAAAACACAATTTACAAAGTTAACTACGGAAAAGGAGGAATCTGAGCTAAAAGGCAGTAATTGGGCTTTGTTAGCAGTGGAAGGAGTACGATTGAAAATAAATAAGTACAATCCCTTGCGTGGCGGCACATATATTCCATTACCAGCAGCTATACAAGCAAGAAAAGCCTGCATTAATCCTGAAAACTTGAAAAATGAAAAGTGTTTTATGTATGCCATTTTAGCAAAACTGGTTAAAAAGAATGCTCATCGCATTAGTAAATACAAGGACCTGGACAACAAGTATGATTTTTCTGTAATATCGTTTCCTACATCGCTAGCTGACATTCCCAAATTTGAAAAAGCCAATGATATATCCATTAATGTATTTGGATTGGAACAAAACAATAAACTGTTCCCTCTAAAGGTTGTGGATCAAGAGCTGCAAGACCATCGTGACCTCCTTTTGCTAAGTTCATTATTCGGCCAGAACCACTACGTCTTTATCAAAGATTTTGATAAACTAGTAAGACATCAGATTACCCGCTATGAACATAAAATATATACGTGTAAACGGTGTTTTACACACTTTGATAATCGATATGGTCAACAAGGAATGGAAAAATTGAAAGAACATAGAGCTTTGTGTGTCCAGCATGACATTGCTAGGGTTGAAATGCCTATTAAAAACCCCATTGTCAAATTCTTAAATGTTGAAAAAAATGCTGAGAATACCTTACGTTATCTATGCAGATTTTGAAAGTATACTCTTACCCTATCAAACATGTTTACCCAATCCTAAAGCAAGTTATACAGTGCCATACCAGAGTCATGTTCCTATGAGCTTTGGTATATACGTTAAACCCTCACCTGCTGTGGAACACATAAAGACAAACCTTCCAAGCCAACCTGTTATTTATCGTGGACCTGACGCTTCAGGAAAGTTTATGGACTGTTTGATCTCAATAGCTAATGAAATTGATCGACTTTACAACTTAAATGTTCCAAAGGCCTTAACTCTGGATCAAGAATCAGAGTTCCAATGTTCTGAA